>JAZHRO010000007.1:30760000-40760000 GCA_037157565.1 Thalassia testudinum
AGAAATAAAAAATAAAGATGGAGATTTTGCAAGGCAGCACTTAAGGAATTTGTTAATTGCAAGGCCATTTTATTCACTCTCCTCCCCTCTAAATTAAATGCATGCATGCGTGTATTATTACAATACGACTATGTCTACCTAATATGCACTGGTAATGCTAGGAAATAGCACAAGACGGCACAATTGCAGGTGTATTTTTGTGGTGCAGTCAACATGCACGACTTTTATTCAAGAGGCATTACCAGGGATTAGTGGTACTCAAGAGATATCGGGTGGCTTATTTGGTGAAAGTGTCTATTCTCGACACCGAGAAAGATATGGATAGGATGATGTATTTCTAACCTTGACATCAATACCCTCCTTTAGCTGAGGATTCCGTAAAGAATGGTTGTAGCCATCCACCTTAGCCCTAGTTTTATCAGAACTCGATCTCCGCATATTTGCCATATTTAGTGGTTCTCATAATTCACACAAAAATGTATATGAAGGAACCGAGAGTGAAACTGTGCCTATTTCTGAGTATTACCACTTAATTATCCAGAATTTCATATTTCTTGCATTAATCTTAGAGCACCAGTACTCTCTACTCTCACCTCACATTATTTGGTGGATTTTTAGAAGATTCACCAGACTCCCAAAACACTGTCCGGGGGTTTAGGAAAAGAAGCACTGCTTCTTCTCGACAGACTAAAGATGTTTATCGGTCTTTACAATGAATCCATTAGAAATTCTACGTGTGAGTGAGAAAATTATACTGGATTCTAAATTATAGGAATCAACTAGAGTATAAAATCCTAATGCATCCTGTTGATAAAATCTTATTCATGAATTCACTATGTATTTATGCTATATACAAGTAACCTCTTATAATTTGTACTTTAATGAAATTCCCTTATCGGGTTACAATCAACTTGGTCCTAAATTTAGAACAGGAAAGGTGAGCGGATGAGTCAGAAGTGGCTGTTGCGAATGATTTCTAGCTCCCATGTGAGCATTGGAGGTGGAGTCGGTTGTTCTTAAATTAGGACCGTAAAGCACATATAACATGCTACTCTGAGGTTTTCCTAAGTGTTGGCATAAAAAATTTTCAGTTTTGATGTATTTACCCCCCCATGCCTAAGTTCTTGCATGTTCTCATGCATGAATATAAAAGGAATAAAGCACAACAAGGACTAAGTGGGTAGAAATCACCTAGAAATTACTCCTGAATTTTCATTCAGCACAGGCCAACCAAATGTAACGAACGCGTGCCCCAGACGTCTTTTAAGACGTCTGGGAGGTGGCCCAGACGTCGGACCAGACGTTTGGGATCGTTTCCAGACGTCTGGAAATCCGTTATCTTCCACACGCGCGGGTCGTCTGCGCGCCTGAGCGTGCAGACCCGCATATTCGTTTATTCCCTGCGGCTGCAGACGCCCTGCCGCGTCCTCTCTCCTCCTCGCACGGCCTTAAAAGGCCACGCCTCCCCTCACTTCCGTCACCACCATCTCCTCCCTCTTCTCCCTCAGCCAGTGAGCGTGAGCGCGAGCGCGAGGGCGGCAGCGGCGGCCGCAGTGAGCGCGGAGGAGGTGCTGCATGCGAGAGCGGAGCTCTGCCGTGAGGGCGAGCTCGCCGGGGCTGCTAGGGCCGGCCAGCGGAGGGCGCAGGGGGCGCGGAGCGACGCGGAGGGGGGATTGCTGCGGTCTGAGCAGCAGGCGCGCGAGGTGCGACGCGGGCGACGTCGCAAGCAGAGGCCGAGTGGCGCCCTGATTCTGGAAAAATTTCCAGGATCAGACATCTGGGTTGATAGCCAGACGGTGAGGGCAACGTCTGGAAGACCATCCAGACGTCTGAAAGGTGAGTTTTCCGTCTCCTTCTTCCTTCTTGTTGACTGACCGTACTAAGTGAGGGAGATGGGTGTGCGCAGGCTCGGTGATTCGCCATCCATCGCGAATCAAACGTCTGGCAGTAGTACCAGACGGCGGAAGCGACCTCCAGACGTCCGGGGTGACCATCGGACGTCTGGGAGCTAGGCCAGACGTCCCCGCAGACTTCTGAACATCTGGGAAACCACGCTGAACAAGGTAATTCTCTGATCCACTTTTTAAGACATCTGGAAGAAGTTCCAGACGTCTGATTTTGCACAGTGTCGTCATTTTTGACCCGTTTAGGGCCCGTTCGGGTTCCGTTTTCCGCGATTCGAGTTGTGTTCTTTTCAGAATTAATTCCTCTACCCGTCTACAGTAGCTATACACTGTTTTGAGACACTCCTTGTGTTTGATCCTTGTGATAGGACCCCGTTCTATTGCAGTCTCGGGGGTCGTGGAGGCACGCGGGATTCCCGACCACGCCCCCATTTCTCCCGTTGTACCTGGTAGAGTGGCTTTAAGTTATTAATAAAATCTGTTAAATTATGGAACCATAAATAGAACCTAGGACATTGCATGAATCCTAGGAATGAGAAATAGATGGAATGATAGCTCCTAGGTGTTGCATGAATCCTAGGGCTGGAAAACTAGATTGTATGATAGATCCTAGGATATGGCATGAATCCTAGGATGGGAAAACTAGTGGAATGTATAATACTGCAGTCTTGGAAAATGAAAAGAGATATAAAGCTGCCTGTAATTTGAATTAACAGCCGTCTATTGTGAATAAATAATGTGGTTGAGAACATGGATTGTAAGAATGTGAAACTGGAAAGTGAAACCTGGATGTTTGAGTAAAAAGGATGGAACCCTACGGGGAAGTAGGAGTAGAACTCCTGGAAAGTGAATGGAATAGTATTGGGGAAGTGAGCTGGCCCTTGAGTACGGAGTACCAAGGAGAGCGACTGTCCCCCTGTTTAGTGCAGAGCGGAGCCAGCCGCCCCAGGGACCCGGGGTTAGGACTGGCCACTCTGTACCGACTTGCTGGCCCTCGCGTACGTAGTACCGAAGAGAGCTACTAGTGTAGGGAGGTACTGGCTACCCCACGGGCCCCGGGGTTCTGCTAGCCTCCCACACCGACTTGTTAGGCCCGCTGGGGCAAACCAGGGTAGTCAGGCCAGGGTGCGCGGACTGTGGAGGGGCAAGGCCCCTGTTTGGTTACTGTGGAGGGGTTGGACCCCTGTTACTGAGAGGGCTTTGCCCTGGACTGGTTCCGTGCTGTGCTTTGGGCGCACCCGTTAACGGAAACGACTGACCGCGTGCCAGTACGGGTTAGCTACCTGTGCGTTTATCGCGCGTGCCGTAGTCATTGTTACGTCAGTCAGTGACCTTGGGGTGGTTTACCGAGGGTAGGATCACCACGGGGGACTCTCCCGGCCAGGAGAGCACCACGTGCTACTTCTACTTTTTGGAAAAGACTGCAATCAAGATCGTTCCCACGAGGAACATTCGAGATCAAGAAAAAGATCTGGGGAATAAATGAAATAGTGAGACAATTGAAAGATGTGAATAAAGAAAGTAGTCGAACATAACAGCTACTGTACACTCTACTATTGTCTTTAGTTTAGTTGCCACTCTACTCAGCATTTTTGCTGACGTGTTACACTCGTTACCTTTTTCAGGACCAGGTGTTGAGCAGCCAGGGTCAATGGCTGCAGAGGACGCTGGGTCGAGTAGGGTCCAGTAGAGTTACGACTGTCTCTTGTACCTCTTTTTGTTACGTTGTAGTGAGTAGTTCTTGTTTCCGCTGTACTTTCTTTACCTGCAGTTCAAATTACATTATGAATGTTGTTCTGCTGTTGTGGTGGTACATACTGTGGTAGTTTCTTTCCTTACTGCTGTACTTTCTTACTGTTAGTTATATTCATGCTGAATGTGGTTTATTTTACTGCTCTTTTGGTTACTTCCTCGTTGGACGATTAGGTCTTGGGATTAGTTGAGTCGGTCCGGTTCTCGTGTCTCGTAGGGACTCGGGAACCGGGTCGTTACAAGATGGTATCAGAGCAAGGTCGTCCCGAGAAGTGAATCAACTGACTGGAAAATAACCAATTCACATGTCTATACCTAGAGTAGCCACCATAACATATCTCTTGACATGAGCTCTTAGACGTTTTCGTTAGGTACTGTTCCGTAGTGACGTATTTCGTTGTTTCGCATCTCCTTGTAGGAGATGCCTCGTCGTGGAACTAGGAGGTTGGGGCCCGAGGGACAGATGTGTCGGGCTTGGAGTACATACTACCCCTCCTCTTCTCCTGAGCATACCGTCTCTGAACCTCGTCCAACTAATTCGAGAGGTGGTTCGTGAAGAATTTCAGCTTCCATCCACATCGCCACCCCCTCCTCCCCCTTCCGAGCATACGACAGGGGAGTTGGTGGTGGAACGAGATTTCCGCCGTCACACTAGGCGTGTTAGGAAAACTCAAAGGAGACACGTGGCGTCCGCAGGAGAGCCGTCACATTTTGCAGGGCCATCAGTGGCCTTTGGGGGCCCTCGACAGGGCCAGTCGCCAGCACCAGACCCCCGCCTAGCCAACAGCAGGGACCCACTGAGGGCGGGAGTCGGGTTCCCCTCTGCTACCAGTGTGGCCAGCCGGGCCACGTCAGGAGGGACTGCCCATCTAGGGCAGGGGGTCAGCAGATACTCCCCGCGCAGAGCACTGGAGGGCGGGCAGGAGGCCGCGGTTCCCAGGCGCGAGGAGGAGGACAACAGTAGCGAGGAGGGTACCGGCCAGCACCTACCCGTCTGACACAGAGTGTGGCTGCTTCGTCCGCACCTAGAGCTGAGGGGCGTATCAACGCCCTCACACACAGGGACGCCAGAGCTTCGGGATCGGTGGTAGCAGGTATGGTTTCAGTTTCTGGCAGACTCGTTTACACGCTTTTCGATTCCGGCGCTACGCACTCGTTTTTCGCAGCCAGTTACGCAGTTAGTTTGGACCAAGATTATACACTGTTAGAGAATTCGTTCGTAATCAAAGGTCTGAGTGGCCAGCTGTTTGTAGTTGAGGAGGTGTACACGGATTGCGAGGTCAGCGTCGGAGGACATAGCCTGCCAGCTGACCTGATTATGATCTAGATGGAGGACTTTGGAGTGATTCTAGGGATGGATTGGCTGTCCGCTTACCACGCCTTGGTGGACTGTTCTGAGAGGAAGATTGTCCTCTCCATTTCGGAGTTGCCTTCTTTCGAGTTTCACGGACAGCCAGTGGACGGAGCTTTCAGGTGCATTTCGGCACTTCGGGCGGCGAGACTTTTGAGCCAGGAGTGTGAGGGCTTCCTAGCTTGTGTGGTGGAAGAGCCCAGCCCTGTGGCAGACTTCCAGAGTATCCCGATGGTTAGAGAGTACCCCGACATGTTTCCAGACGAGTTACCAGGACTTCCACCCGAGCGTGAGATTGAGTTTGAGATATCACTAGTACCAGGGACCAGCCCCATCTCCACCGCGCCATACAGAATGGCACCGCTTGAGCTGCGAGAGCTCAAGTCCCAGTTGCAGGACCTTTTGGAGAAAGGTTTCGTGAGGCCTAGTGCGTCCCCCTGGGGAGCCCCGGTACTGTTTGTGAAGAAGAAGGATGGAACCCTACGCCTTTGTGTGGACTACCGACAGCCGAACAGGGTCACCATCAAGAACAGATATCCGCTGCCGAGGATCGACGATTTGTTTGACCAGTTGCAGGGTGCCACGGTGTTTTCCAAGATAGACTTGAGGTCTGGATACCACCAGTTGAGGATCAGGGAGACCGACGTCTCCAAGACAGCTTTCCGCACCTGGTACGGACACTACGAGTTTTTGGTCATGCCGTTTGGGCTGACCAATGCCCCCGCTGCTTTCATGGACCTGATGAACCGGGTGTTTAGACCGTACTTGGACCAGTTCGTGGTGGTTTTCATAGATGATGTACTCATCTATTCTAGAGATCGGATGCAGCACGGACAGCACTTGCGGATGGTTCTGGACACTCTGAGACGATGCCGGCTGTACGCCAAATACAGCAAGTGTGAGTTCTGGTTGAGGGAGGTGACCTTCCTAGGTCATGTGATCTCTGGAGACGGCTTGGCGGTGGACCCAGCCAAGGTCGAGGCAGTGCTCAGGTGGGAGAGACCGCGTTCAGTCACTGAGATTCGCAGTTTTCTGGGACTGGCAGGCTACTACAGGCGATTCATCAGAGAATTTTCGCAGATTGCGCGTCCTATGACACAGTTAACCCGGAAGGACGTGCCTTTCCCTTGGACAGATGCCTGTGAGGCGTGTTTTCTGGAGCTAAAGGAGAGGTTGACCTCACTCCCGTGCTCACCATCCTTGACAGTAGTGGCGGGTTCGTTGTGTACACGGATGCCTCCTTGCAGGGGTTAGGAGGTGTACTCATGCAGAGGGGTCACGTTGTCGCTTACGCTTCGCGGAAACTGAAGCCCCATGAGCATACCTACCTACCCACGACCTAGAGTTGGCAGCTGTTGTCTTCGCGCTGAAGACCTGGAGACACTACTTGTACGGTGAGACCTTCGAGATTTTTACTAATCACAAGAGCTTCAGATACCTTTTTGATCAGAAGGAGCTCAACATGAGACAGAGACGTTGGTTGGAGCTCCTGAAGGACTACGACTGCAGCATCTCCTACCACCCGGGAAAGGCCAATGTGGTGGCTGACGCCTTGAGCCGTAAGGCGCCCGCACGCTTGGCCAGTCTACAGTTACAGAGTTGGAGCCATTTGGAGGAGGTGGGCAGTTGGCGACCTCTAGAGTTACGAGGGTACTGTGGGGCAGTGACGGTGACACGGCAGACCAGGCCAGAGCTGATAGACCGCATCATCACAGGGCAGATGGCTGATCCGTACTTGCAGTCTTTGCGCGACAGAGTACTGTCAGGAGACCCTGGGGACTTCTCTTTCACAGACCAGGTGCTACTCTTGAGGGGACGGTTGTGCGTTCCCAGTGACAAGGAGTTGTTGAGAGAGCTCTTGACTGAGGCACACGGTTCCAGATTCACCATACATCCCGGAAACACAAAAATGTATCACGACTTGAGATGCGAGTTTTGGTGGAGAGGGATGAAGCAAGATGTGGGTGAGTTCGTGCAGCAGTGTTTAGTGTGCCAGCAGGTGAAAGCCGAACACCAGAGGCCTGCAGGGCTTCTTCAGCCGCTTCTAGTGCCAGAGTGGAAGTGGGAGAGCATCACCATGGACTTGGTGGTGGGCTTACCTGTTACCCAACGGGGACACGACGCAGTCTGGGTAATAGTGGATAGACTGACGAAGACGGCGCGTTCTTGCCGATCCGAGTTACTTTGGGACCAACACAGTTGGTAGAGAGGTATATCCGTGATGTGGTACGACTACACGGAGTTCCGCGAGAGATCGTATCCGACCGGGATACCTGCTTTACGTCCCAGTTTTGGGCTGAGTTTCAGCAGGCCTTGGGGACGAGGTTGAGGTTTAGCACGGCTTACCACCCCCAGACAGACGGACAGTCTGAGCGCACGATACAAACACTTGAGGACCTTTTGCGTGCCTGTGTACTGGACTGGAGGGGCTCTTGGGAGGAGCACCTGCCCCTGGCAGAGTTTGCATACAACAACAATTATCACTCGAGTATCGGCATGGCTCCCTACGAGACTCTGTACGGACGGAGGTGTACGACACCCTTGAGTTGGGTTGAGGTGGGGACCAAGTGGGAGGTTGGCCCCAGGTTGATCCGGCAGAGTCAGGAGGTAGTTGAGCAGATCCACAGACGACTCCGCACTGTCAGGAGCAGACAGAAGAGCTACGCGGATCGGAGACGCAGAGAGGTGCAGTTTGAGGTTGGGGACCACGTCTTCCTTCGTGTCTCGCCCATGAAGGGCTTACAGCGGTTTGGGGTGAGAGGGAAGCTCGCACCGAGGTTTGTGGGGCCCTTTGAGGTCCTGGAGCGGGTTGGACCCGTTGCTTACCGGCTTGCCCTCCCCCTCGTAGCTTTCTGGTGTGCACGGCGTGTTCCACGTGTCCAACCTCAGGAAGTACGTAGCCGATCCCAGTCACGTACTGAGTCACGAGAGCGTCGAGGTGGGCGACGACCTGACCTACCCCGAGCGGCCAGTGTAGATTCTAGACCGAGCCGTCCACAGTTTGAGACGAAAGCAAGTACCCCTGGTAAAGGTTTTGTGGAGGAGCCAGCGGTACGAGGAGGCTACATGGGAGCCTGAGGCGGCAATGCGGGAGCGGTACCCGGAGCTTTTCGGGGGTATGTCTTTTCGGACCGGCTTCGGTCCTCTTTGAGTTTGTTATGGTTAATTGGACATCTTTTCCCGCACCCTAGTTGGCGCAAGTTTCAGGGACGAAACTTCCTTTGAGTTTGTTATATAGTAACGAATGCGTGCCCCAGACGTCTTTTAAGACATCTGGGAGGTGGCCCAGACGTCGGACCAGACGTCTGGGATCGTTTCCAGACGTCTGGAAATCTGTTATCTTCCACACGCACGGGTCGTCTACGCTCCTGAGCGCACAGACCCGCATATTCGTTTATTCCCTGCGGCTGCAGACGCCCTGCCGCGTCCTCTCTCCTCCTCGCACGGCCTTAAAAGGCCACGCCTCGCCTCACTTCCGTCACCACCGTCTCCTCCCTCTTCTCCTTCAGCCAGTGAGCGCGAGCGCGAGGGCGGCAGCGGCGGCTGCAGTGAGCGCGGAGGAGGTGCCGCGTGCGAGAGCGGAGCTCTGCCGTGAGGGCGAGCTCGCCGGGGCTGCTAGGGCTGGCCGGCAGAGGGCGCAGGGGGCGCGGAGCGACGCGGAGGGGGGACTGCTGCGATCTGAGCAGCAGGCGCGCGAGGTGCGACGCAGGCGGCGTCGCGAGCGAAGGCCGAGTGGAGCCCTGATTCTGGAAAAATTTCCAGAATCAGACGTCTGGGTTGATAGCCAGACGGCGAGGGCGACGTCTGGAAGACCATCCAGACGTCTGAAAGGTGAGTTTTCCGTCTCCTTCTTCCTTCCTGTTGACTGACCGTACTGAGTGAGGGAGATGGGTGTGCGCAGGCTCGGTGATTCGCCATCCATCGCGAATCAAACATCTGGCAGAAGTACCAAACGGCGGAAGCGACCTCCAGACGTCCGGGGTGACCATTGGACGTCTGGGAGCTAGGCCAGACGTCCCCGCAGACTTCTGAACATCTGGGAAACCACGCTGAACAAGGTAATTCTCTGATCCACTTTTTAAGACGTCTGGAAGAAGTTCCAGACGTCTGATTTTGCCAGTGTCGTCGTTTTTGGCCCATTTAGGGCCCGTTCGGGTTCCGTTTTCCACGATTCGAGTTGCGTTCTTTTCAGAATTAATTCCTCTACCCGTCTACAGTAGCTATACACTGTTTTGAGACACTCCTTGTGTTTGATCCTTGTGATAGGACCCCGTTCTGTTGTAGTCTCGGGGGTCGCGAAGGCACGCGGGATTCCCGACCACGCCCCCATTTCTCCCGTTGTACCTGGTAGAGTGGCTTTAAGTTATTAATAAAATCTGTTAAATTATGGAACCATAAATAGAACCTAGGACATTGCATGAATCCTAGGAATGAGAAATAGATGGAATGATAGCTCCTAGGTGTTGCATGAATCCTAGGGCTGGAAAACTAGATTGTATGATAGATCCTAGGATATGGCATGAATCCTAGGATGGGAAAACTAGTGGAATGTATAATACTGCAGTCTTGGAAAATGAAAAGAGATATAAAGCTGCCTGTAATTTGAATTAACAGCCGTCTGTTGTGAATAAATAACGTGGTTGAGAACATGGATTGTAAGAATGTGAAACTGGAAAGTGAAACCTGGATGTTTGAGTAAAAAGGATGGAACCCTACGGGGAAGTAGGAGTAGAACTCCTGGAAAGTGAATGGAATAGTATTGGGGAAGTGAGCTGGCCCTTGAGTACGGAGTACCAAGGAGAGCGACTGTCCCCCTGTTTAGTGCAGAGCGGAGCCAGCCGCCCCAGGGACCCGGGGTTAGGACTGGCCACTCTGTACCGACTTGCTGGCCCTCGCGTACGTAGTACCGAGGAGAGCTAATAGTGTAGGGAGGTACTAGCTACCCCACGGGCCCCGGGGTTCTGCTAGCCTCCCACACCGACTTGTTAGGCCCGCTGGGGCAAACCAGGGTAGTCAGGCGAGGGTGCGCAGACTGTGGAGGGGCAACGCCCCTATTTTGTTACTGTGGAGGGGTTGGACCCCTGTTACTGAGAGGGCTCTGCCCTGGACTGGTTCCGTGCTGTGCTTTGGGCGCACCCCTTAACAGAAACGACTGACGTGCCAGTACGGGTTAGCTACCTGTGCGTTTATCGCGCGTGCCGTAGTCACCGTTACGTCTGTTAGTGACCTTGGGGTGGTTGACTGAGGGTAGGATCACCACGGGGGACTCTCCCGACTAGGAGAGCACCACGTGCTACTTCTACTTTTTGGAAAAGACTGCAATCAAGATCGTTCCCACGAGGAACATTCGAGATCAAGAAAAAGATCTGGGGAATAAATGAAATAGTGAGACAATTGAAAGATGTGAATAAAGAAAGTAATCGAACATAACTGCTACTATACACTCTACTGTTGTCTTTAGTTTAGTTGCCACTCTACTCAGCGTTTTTGCTGACATGTTACACTCGTTCCCTTTTTCAGGACCAGGTGTTGAGCAGCCAGGGTCAGTGGCTGCAGAGGACGTTGGGCCGAGTAGGGTCCAGTAGAGTTACCATTGTCTCTTGTACCTCTTTTTGTTACGTTGTAGTAAGTAGTTCTTGTTTCCGCTGTACTTTCTTTACCTGTAGTTCAAATTACATTATGAATGTTGTTCTACTGTTGTGGTGGTACATACTGTGGTAGTTTCTTTCCTTACTGCTGTACTTTCTTACTGTTAGTTATATTCATGCTGAATGTGGTTTATTTTACTGCTCTTTTGGTTACTTCCTCGTTGGACGACTAGGTCTTGGGATTAGTTGAGTCGGTCCGGTTCTCGTGTCTCGTAGGGACTCGGGAACCAGGTCGTTGCACCTAACGATACACGATATGCAGAAAAATATGCTAAAAGAAAATATGCTATGTATAGAAAGGTATCAAATGTTATTTATAAATGCTGAGTTTAACGCCTTCAGCTAGGCGAAAACTCAATCAGATGGATTAGTGATTGCATAAGAGTAGGTCAAGATCAACAACAAGATGTGTTCATGTGCTCCTAAAATCAGTGGTCCACATATGCGAACCAATTGATGATGCATCCCTACTCCAAAGAGTCTATCTATAGTAGAATGTGGAATAGGGGTAAGACGTGGGGGATAATCAGAATGAGTATCCTGATGCCATTTCTGCTGATCAACCACGTTCCAGAATTCAATGGGAACTTGCTGAGGAGGTGGATAGATAAAATGTATGCCAGCATCGGAGTTTGGATCATAGGGGTCTTCATAGTGGTAATTAACATCAAAGATCATGCCCTTTCCATGCTCCAAGTCATATGGGGGTATTCATGAAAGTAAAAGTTCTGTGGGGAGGTCATTGAAATCCTCATTCGAAATCACTTCATCCTCATCGGAATTCATCTCCGATTCCTTGGAAGCTGACTCAGTTTCTGAGTCGAGCCATCCATTAGATTGACTAGGATTGTGGGTAAGTCCCCAATTCATTCTGCTCAGTATTTCCCCCTCATATGTAGTAGGTTCCTCATCAGCTAGCATTTCCATTTCCCTAGGTAAGTCATCCCAGGCCATTCCTAATATTTGGATATCAGCATTAGGCGTAAAGAGCGCAGTGTCAGAATTTCCATCATCATCCCGATAGGTGGAAGGCAAAAGATGCAAATCAGATGATGCTAGATTAAGCTTAGATTCACTTCCCATGGGAAGTGACTCAGACTGATCAAGAGTGTCGAATCCAGATGTTGCGCTCAATTCATCCACGCATGTATGATTATCAGGAATGATTGCTTCTTCCAAGTGGAATGCTCTTACTTCCTGGTTTCCATCATGATCCAGATCCTCAGGTGGATCTACTTCCTTCCTTTCAGCCAGGTTGTCCAACCCATGAGGTATCTCCCAAGATTCAGGGTATTCAGAGTGAGAGTCAGTTCTGGAGATACTAATCCTTTCCCCATCACTTTCCTGAATGGGGTTCTCAGATGAGTCCATTTGGGATATTCCCTGCTCATGTCCCACATCCATATTGGATTTTTCTTCCCCTGAATCAATTTCGAGTGTCCGCTCCCAAGAATCTCCTATGTCTCCTTCAGGCGTAATCATTTCAGGTTCTTTGAGGTCATCAAGGCTATTTTCCACTTGATATCGCAAAAGCAGTATTTCTTAAAGTTCCCGATTTTGTCCAGTTAGCCTTATCATCGTTGCTGTTTCCTGAAGGGCCTCCATCAAAAGTTCTTGAAATAGAATCTAGGCTCATCTTTGTTCCGGATCAGTAGTAGCCTAGATTTCGTACAGATAGAATGCGACTTTGTCTTTGATCTTAGCTATAGCTTACTGCAGTCTGTAATGTTGTCGCATATAAAGTGGTAGTTCTTTAGGGGTTCCAGGGGGCGAATCAGGTCTACCCATATTCCATGGGTACGATGGAGTAGTATGGAAATTGTATCCAGGGTTATAAGATTGGACCCTTTACAGAGCTACTTGGTATAATCATAGTATCCAGGGTCAGGATATGGGTTAACCATTTCGGAAACCCGAGAAGAAGGATCAGGAGAAGCGAAAAGTCATCTTCGCCACCTTGGGTTTGGTTCCCAAGGCTATTCTGATTCAGTGACCCAGGCTCCCAGATGAGCCCTTGGGTCCAGATTATCTAGATCCCAATCAGGTCCAGGTCCAGGTTTAGCCATCTTAGCTAAGAGAGAAGAAGGGTGAGAAGATGGTCTGGGTGATGTGATGAATCACCTTTGCCTCCTTGGGATTGGCTCCCAAGATCCAACCAATAGAGGTCTAAGCGACCTCCTTCCTTGCATACACCAACCAACCCCTTGGTTGGTGCAGCCAAGCCAAACAAAGGTAAGGCACTGTCAATCATATGGTCCTTATGATCAGATAACCAAATTTTCCATTATAATTCTAATTCCTGAAGAAAAATTTGTCGTTCAACCAACTGAGAGTAGTCCCAACCCCTAGAGCTAACCCAGCCAATCTGAACGAGGGGACTAAGGGGAAGGTTCTTACGCCTTCGATTCCTTTGTACCCTTGAGTCGCGATCATTTTATTCTGCCTTGCAAATTCAGCTAAGGTTCTGCTAAGGTGGTTGTGATGCCCTAGTAATATGACAACAAATTCAGGTTGATTTATGTATTTTAACAATTTTCCTAACCCTTTTTCTTCAACTGACATTTGTGGTGAGTGGGTCACAAGGTGACCAAGCTCACCGACTAGCCACTAGACTTGATTTGGTCTAGGTTAGCCCAAATGTGTGGTCTCTACAATTTTGAACCTAAAGGTGTAACCTAAGGTTCATGCAATTCTAGGGTTTCAGCAAACCAACAAAAATAAAACAATTCTCTGATTTACAAATGGAATCCAAATAATTTTAAATTCGACAGGAAAATTTCTTTTTCAATTATCTTTCAGAGAATATTTTTTTGAAATTTTTACTATTTCAACCGAATAATTATAAACTTTTAACTATCATGAGGTTAGATCTGGAATTTTGACCCCTTGTTGGTTTTGTAATTTGAAATAGTATCAAATTAACTCCAAAAATTTGAGAAAATATGGAAATAAAAGCTAGTTTGATAAGCTTTCAAACCTCACCATTTTTGGTCAAATTTGATTTGCATGCTATTTGGAATTGCTTTTTGAAATTAAAAAAATTTCAAATCTAGGTCAATTTGACCCCCTTGTAGTTCACGAATTTTTAAAAAATTTATACTTTGAATTTCTTCAAACGAATGGTGCCGTTTGAAAGATATTTTTAAAATGAAGTTCTTGCCTGAATTTCAAAATTTTTCACTCAATATATTTTCAGTAATTAAATTTTGAATTCACTCTTTGAAATCAAGCTGAATTTTAGAATGTGGTGCAAAGGCTTGTAAAAGTGGTTTGAAATTCAAATTCAAATCTTCCACCAAAATGATTTTGTTCCTTTTTTCTCAAAATTTTTTTTTGGAGGGAAAATTTTTCAAAATTTTTTTCTTTTTATTTTTTTTCAAAAAAAAACTCTAACCTAAGATTCAAAAGAAACCCTAATCTAAAACCTAATTTTTTTTCCCACGAAAATATGCAAATTATTTTTTTTCATTTTTTTTTCAAAGTCAAATTCTACTTATAATTCAAATCTACCTAGGGTTCAGAAAAGGAAATCCTAAGCTAAGATGGTGATGTGCACCTGATTTTTTTAACTGCCCTCGATGTGTGTGTAGATTCTACTCTTCATTTCCTACACATCAAAAAGCAAGCAAAAGCAATTAATCACTATTAAGTTCACAAAAATTACAAATCAAAATGGCGTTGCCTCTCCAGCAACGGCGCCATTTGTTGGGAGAATCATAAGTCGCGTATTTGATAGGAAAAGCATCGTAGTATAGCACAAAATACAACTCAACAAAATATTTGTAATAACGAGACGGTAAATCCCGGTCGAACTCAGGGGGGCATTTTGGAAATGCAAATTTTGATTTTGATCTCTCTCTCTCTACTTGCTGAAACTCATGCTGACTTTTAATGATTTACGTATTTATGCACGACATGCTGTTGCTAAAGATGCAGAGATTAAAATAGGAAACTTTACTATCACAATAAAGATTTTGCAAGGAAGCTCATGGTTATTTCATAACAAACATATATATATAATCAGATGATTTTCATTGAATCCAGAATCGGATCTAGCTAAAAGGTTGTACAGGAATGCTTAAACAAAACAACTGGCTAGCAGAAAACGAGTGCATGCATGGATCTACGGAGAGATTACACATGCATCATTGAGGGGGAAGAAAGCTACACTACAAAAATAGAAAATTAAAGCAGAGAAAACTATGAAGAACTATGAGCTACTTATCTACACTAGTAGAAACAAGCGCATCAGAGGTGGTCTCCAATGGCCTTTGAGATTGAGGTGGTAGGGAAAAGAAAGAGGGGCGGCCAATGGTGGTTAGGATGGCCCTTGGAGGGAGGAGGGAGAGGTGATCTTGGCTCTTGGCATGGAGGTGGTGATGGCCATGGTGGTGGAACTCATGAAGGTGCACATGAAGGTGGAGGTTAAAGGCTATGGTGATGGGTGGATGTTTTTAGAACCAAGATGGGTTGCAAGTGGCTATCTAAGGGTCTTTAAATATACCCAAGGGAAGCTCTCTAGAGAGGTGTCTAACTCTCTAGAGAGAGCCCCAAGGTGACTGGCCAAGATGAGGTGGAGGTGGTTTTTAGATCCACAAAATGTGGATCTAAAAATTTGAATTACTCTTGGTTGCTATTTTTAGCAACAAAGGTGTTTTATCAAGGCAGATCAATATTAAAATCAATGCGTCATAGTATAGTTGAAATTGCTCGAAAATAAATAAATTTTATTACTCGAAATTATAAATTAGAGGTCAAACATAGGGAGTGTAACGAACGCACGCCCCAGACGTCTTTTAAGACGTCTGGGAGGTGGCCCAGACGTCGGACCAGACGTCTGGGGTCACTTCCAGACGTCTGACTAGACGTCTGGGATCGTTTCCAGACATCTGGAAATCGATTATCTTTGACACGCGCGGGTCGTCTGCGCGCCTCTGCGCACCTGAGCGCGCAGACCCGCATATTCGCTTTTCTTCCCTCTGTGGCTGCAGATTCCCCTGCCGCGCTTCTTCTCTCTCCTCCTCGCGCGGCCTTAAAAGGCCACGCCTCCCCTCGCTTCCGTCACCACCGTCTCCTTCCTCTTCTCCTTCAGCTCCAGGTGCGCGAGAGTGAGTGCGAGAGCGAGCGCGATGTTGCAGGGGCAACGGCGGCCGCAGTGAGCCGGAGGAGGTGCTGCGTGCGAGAGCGGCGCTCAACCGTGAGGGCGAGCTCGCTGGGGCTGCCAGGGTCGGCCGGCGGGGAGCGCAGCGGGCGCGGGGCGACGCGGGGGGGACTGCTACGGTCCAAGCAGCAGGCGCACGAGGTGCAACGAGGCGCGGCGTCGCGAGCGGAGGGCGAGTCGCGGCCTGATTCTGGAAACATTTCCAGAATCAGACGTCTAGGCTGATAGCCAGACGGCGAGGGCGACGTCTGGAAGACCATCCAGACGTCTGAAAGGTGAGTTCTTCCGTCTTCTTCCTTCCTGTCGACTGACCGTACTGAGAGAGAGAGTTGGGTGCACGCAGGCTCGGTGATTCACCATCCAACGCGAATCAGACGTCTGGCTGTAGTACCAGACGGCGGGAGCGACCTCCAGACGTCCAGGGTGACCATCGGACGTCTGGGAACTAGGCCAGACGTCCCCGCAGGCTTCCGGACGTCTGAGAAACCACGCAAAATAAGGTAATTCTCCAATCCACTTTTTAAGACGTCTGGAAGAAGTTCCAGACGTCTGATTTTGTACAGTGTCGTCGTTTTCGACCCGTTGAGGGCCTGTTCGGGTTTCGTTTTCCGCGTTTCGAGTTGCGTTCTTTCCGGAATTAAATCCTCTACCCATCTACAGTAGCTATACACTGTTTTGAGACACTTCTTGTGTTTGATCCTTATGATAGGACCTCGTTCCGTTGTAGTCTTGGGGGTCGCGGAGGCACGCGGGATTCCCGATCACGCCCCATTACTCCCATCGTACCTGGTAGAGTGGCTTTTAAGTATAACCTGTTAAATTGTGGAATCATAAATAGAACCTAGGACATTACATAAATCCTAGGAATGGAAAACTAGATTGTATGATAGATCCTAGGATACGGCATGAATCCTAGGACGGGAAAACTAGTGGAACAGATGAATACTGCAGTCTTGGAAAAATGGAAAGGAACAAATAGCTGCCTGTAATTGAATTAGCAGCTGCCTGTTGAATAAATAAACCTGTTTGAGAACATGGATTGTGATAACGTGAAACTGGAAGGTGAAACTTAGACGTTCTGAGCTGGAACCCTACGTGGAAGTAGGAGTAGAACTCCTGGAAAGTGAATGGAATAGAATTGGGGAAGTGAGCTGGCCCTTGAGTACGGAGTACCAAGGAGAGCGACTGTCCCCCTGTTTAGTGCAGAGCGGAGCCAGCCGCCCCAGGGACCCGAGGTTAGGACTGGCCACTCTGTACCGACTTGCTGGCCCTCGTGTATGTAGTACCGAGGAGAGCTACTAGTGTAGGGAGGTACTAGCTACCCCACGGGCCCTGGGGTTCTGCTAGCCTCCCACACCGACTTGTTAGGCCCACTGGGGCAAACCATGGTAGTCAGGCGAGGGTGCGCGGACTGTGGAGGGGCAAGGCCCCTGTTTGGTTACTGTGGAGGGGTTGGACCCCTGTTACTGAGAGGGCTCTGCCCTGTACTGGTTCCGTGCTGTGCTTTGGGTGCACCCGTTAATGGAAACGACTGACAGCGTGCCAGTGCGGGTTAGCTACCCGTGCGTTTACCGCGCGTGCCGTAGTCACCGTTACGCCTGTCAGTGACCTTGGGGTGGTTGACTGAGAGTAGGATCACCACGGGGGACTCTCCCGGCCAGGAGAGCACCACGTGCTACTTCTACTGTTTGGAAAAGACTGCAATCAAGATTGTTCCCACGAGGAACATTCGAGATCAAGTGAAAGATATGAGAAATAGATAAATCGTTAGATAATTGAAAGACTTAAATAAAGAAAGTAACAGAACTTAACCGCTACTGTACACTCTACTATTTCTTCAGTTTTAGTTGCCACTCTACTCAGCGTTTTGCTGACGTGTTACACTCGTTACCTTTCAGGACCAGGTGTTGAGCAGCCAGGGTCAGCGGCTGCAGAGGACGCTGGGCCGAGTAGGGTCCAGTAGAGTTACCACTGTTTCTTGTACCTTTTTTTGTTCCGTTATAGTGAGTAGTTCTTGTTTCCGCTGTACTTTTCTTTACCTTGAGTTCATATTTAGTATGAATGTTGTTCTATTGTTGTGGTGGTATATACTGTAGTAGTTTCTTTCCTTGCTGCTGTATTTTCTTACTGTTAGTTATATTCATGTTGAATGTGATTTATTTTACTGCTCTTTTGGTTACTTCCTCGTTGGACGACTAGGTCTTGGGATTAGTTGAGTCGGTCCGGTTCTCGTGTCTCGTAGGGGCTCGGGAACCGGGTCGTTACAGGGAGCAAATTGAGGTTTAAAAATCAAGAACACAACTTTCAAATTTGATATAATATGCAATGAAAATTAGAGTATAGTGCAAAAACACAATGTCAATGTATATAGAAGTAGCACAAGAGAAATGGATGTCTAATTTTGGAAATCAGACGTCTTAAATATGAGGTTGCTATAGTACTTCAATTTCTCTTCTTTGTCTTCTGTCTGTCTCTGATCTCCTTCTTCTTTCTTCTCTGATTTCTTCGTGCCTTCAGCTTCTTTCTTTCTTTAGCTGTTCTGGCCATCTTCTTCTTTCTCCTTTCCTTATATCTCTGTGGCTCCTCTTTCTTCTTGGCTTCTTCTTCTCCTTCTTTCTTTCTTCTCTTCAGCCTTCAGCTTCTTCCTCTTCCTTAGCTTCTCTGGCTGCTGCCCTCTCCTTCCTTGGCTTCTTCTTCTTCTCCTGCCTGCGAGAGCAAAACCTACCCCTACCCGCCCCCGCAATCTCTCTTCTTCCTTCCCTCTTAGGCTCACTCTCCCAGAGCCTTCTCGGGTAATCGGGTCGGGTAGGGGAGCCTTCTCCCAGAGCAAAACCTACCCCTACCCGAGACCAGGCCTACCGGTGTGCGTGGAGGGCGAGGAGTGCAAGCTGGTCGGGTATACGGGTCAGGGCCAGGTCCGTGGGTAGTGGTCACGGATGAGGCAGTGAGGACGAGTGAGACCTCACCCCGTGTTCATGAGGCGATAAGCCTATGTGACTTTTACAATTTATGTCGCTGTGCACGCTTACTCACTTCCGAGGTGGGACTAAACGTCCCATCTTTCTTAGTGAGCGCCCACAGCAGAAATCCTACTTTGATTGCAGCAGTTGCGTAGGGCGTCGCTGCCAATTGCTGGGTTGAGGCTGTGCGCGAAGAGAGTCCGCATGCCCTAGGACTCTAGCCTGGGGCAAGACGACCTAGAACAAGCTTAAAAGCTAGCTGCTTGCTTGCTTCAATGGCAGTGGGGCTCCTGTACCTGCAGTCATGCAAACGGCCTTGCAGCCTCGTCAGAAGGCTCAAGAGGCTTCACCAAGACACGGCGAACATGTTGCGGGGGTCGGTGCGGCGTGTGGGTGGTTGTGGTGGTGGATCTAGGGCACCCTGTGGCTATGTGTATGGGTGTGTTCGAGGGATGTTTTGGGTGTGTGGCACGATGAGTGAGGTGAGGGGTTACGTTCAGTGAGGTGTGGCAATGCTTGTGGAGTGGTTGGCGAGGCGAATGGAGGTGCGGAGTGGTGGGGATGCCTCACCGGAGTGTGGCCGGAGGTGAAGAAGGTGGTGGTGATTTGTGGCGTCGAGGGATAGTTTCAAGAAATAAAAAGGGGGAACAGGAAGAGGAGAGAGAGAGACATTGAACGAACATAACCTAAGGACGAAGGAGACAAGGATGGCGGACGGCTCGTGTTTGCCGTCGCTGGAGACGAAGCTCTCCGTAGGTGAGGCGGTGGCGACGACAGGGGTAGAGGCAGCGTCTGGGCTGGTGCGGCCGACGCGGATGATTGAGAGGAAGGTAACCCAACCACTAGTATTGTGGTTGGGCAACGAGAGAGAGAGGATGGAACCGACGGAGCTTGCAGAGAAGTTGTGGCTGGCGAGGAGAGAAGAAGGTGGGGTGGACCGGCCCAAATCCAAGCTGAGGAGGTGCAGAATGATTTAGGGTTTCTTATATAGGCCCTGGAGGTTGGTTTTGTGCTTGGAAGCCAAGCTTCCAAGCACGACCATGTCGCCAGAGATGGAAACTCAGAGAGACCCAAATCTCTCATGCGTTCGCATGAGAGATTGGGTAGGAATTAGGGCTCAATAATGGGTTCACATGAAAGGAGATTTCTCAGAGAATCTCCCTTTCAATTTTAAAAGGGATTCTCTGAGAGATCAGAGAGTTCTTGCCTTTGAAACCTCGCCGGAGTAGGATTCCCTCCACTATAATGGTGGAGGGACCTAATTGCAAAGAATGACGAAGAAGTTAGGGGAGTTTCTGCAGAGGTTTTTGAAAGTTAGGGGTAGATATGTAATTAGGTTGGACCTGTTTGCAAAGTAGGTCAAGGTGAATTCCCCTTAGGTCCAAAATTTGGTACAAACCTAATTTTGACCTAAGGAATCTAATGGTGAAGTTGGATTTTAGGTTTAACCACGTTTGATTGGGAAATTTACATAAAAACCTAATTTAAGGCAAATATTTGATTGAGACCCTAATTTAGGTCAAAATAGGTTCTAAGGGCCAAATTGAAGGTTCTAAATCCTAGAGGATATTTTTCCATGATTTTTAGAGGATTTAGGTGAATTTTATACTGACCAGAACCTTGTCAAATCAAGTGGGTCAGTTTTAGGGTTACAAGAAGTCATTTAATTCCTAGAATTCACATGAACCCTTTTTTGTCTGAACCAACCCACTTTTTATCTTGTTAAGATCATTTGACCTGTGTTTATCCTATGAGAAATCCCGTTGTTGTATTGCAATGGTAAAATTGTAGTTTTACCCCTTGTTTCTTGCTTTTCTTTCAGAAGGGTTATTCATTGAGTTAGGACCTCCAGTTGGTTATGTAGGAGCTTTTGTTCCCTTTTCTGGGTCAAAATAAGCTAGTTAGGGCTCATGATGGTGTTCCCATCACAAGGTAACAACACTTGGATAAGAGTTCTAGAGAACTCTTGTGTATTTTCGGCTAGGTGAGGGTATGTGTGTGCGTGAACATGTGTGTGTGTCTAAGTGGTCTAGTGGTATAGGTTAGGTCCGAAGGGTTTGGGTTAGGTTAGGTCATAGAATTAGGGTTGGAAACCCTAATTACTAAGGTAGATGCACAATTAAACTTGTAATAAGTTTAATTGAAAGAGTGCAAACCTAATTGAGAGTGAGAATACTCAATTAGGTTGGGCTTAGGTCAATTGGACTCTCACTGAGTCCAATTGAGTAGGCAATTGTAATTGACTATGATCCAAGTCAATTGAGCTTAGTGAGAACCTAATTAGGTTCTTAAGAGGGTCTTAGGGTAGTGTACTAGGATTAAGGTACCTTAATTTAGGTTCCCTACGGTTTGGAATTAGGTTTAGGGACCTAGGAAATCAAGATCCAAGCTTGATTTCCAAAAGAGGGTTTAGAGAGGGGTATCAGATGTATAATCTAAGTGTCAGACGACTTATACTCAGAAATTAGAAGTCTAGACTTCTTTTCTGGACATCCAATCAGAGTCAAGGAGGGATCAAGGTTCTGGCTTGGGATTCTGGAGAAATTGGATGTCTGACAACTTGTCGAGACGTCCAATAACACTGCAGACTTGGGTCCTAGGTCTGTGGGTTGTGCCTAAGGGTTTCGAACGTCCAATAACTTATCTGGACGTCCAGATAAGGGCTGAAACTAGGGTTTTGAGGTATCCTAGGCTAAGGTGACCTAATCTAAGGGTGGCTAAGGCTTAGGATGGTCTCTAGGGCTATCCTAGGGCTAGGATTGGTCTTAAGTTCATATTTTAAACTCTACATTAAATTCTACTACGTAGAGTAGCATACCTCAACCCTACATTATTTTTCTACTTTATTCCTATGTCTTCTGTTTCAATTTTGATGCAGCTCTAGCTACTCTTTATTCTTCAGATCCAGCTTCAGATCCAACTTCAGATCTTCTTATTACCTACAAACCATATAATGCACTTAGTCATCACATTATAACATTATTCTATGCATAGCTAAAATAAAGCAGTAAAGATGTAAAGTATGCTCATGAATGTATGGATTACACTAAGTTAAGCTAAGTTCTAACTTAATTTAGGTCATTTAAAACCTATGATTGTTGCACAATCACTAGGCCCAACTCCCTCTGTAGCTAGTAGGGCAGGCTGCTCATTCCCCTTACTTAGGTACAGTAAAGTAGGCCTCATCAAAAGCAGAGTATGCCAATATAGGAAACAAGTGTGTAAAAGATAAGCAGAAAAAAAAAAACCACATGAACAGGCATTTAATATGTTTACTAAAAGTACTTCATGTGTCGTTTCCATTTTTCTTAATAGGTTTGTTAATGGCTCATATTCCAATCTAGTGTTTTCCCCACAATTCTCACTAAGACCAGATCATCATTCCTTTTATTTTATCTATCTCCTATAGGGATGATCTTGTTGTGGTATTGTCGGGGTGTAGGGTGCACACGTGGTGCTCTCTTAGCCGAGAGAACACCCTATGCCCATTCTACACCTAGTCTACCACTATGGGGTCATTGTTGTAGCATAATGGTAACTACAACACATATGATAAATGCATGGAGGGCTACCCCATTTTGGCACGCAATCAGTCATTTCCGCTAATAGGTACACACAAACAAAATAGAACAGTACAAGAGGCTCACCCCTCAACTCTATGCACCCTCGCCCGACCATTCTGATTGGCCCCATTTGGGCCCAATAGAAGTCAGTGCAGGGAGGTTCCTACTCCAAGCCCCTACCTGGGGAGGTTAATTCTTTCCCTGCACAATAGGGCGGTCAACTCTCCTTGACACGTATGTACTCGAGGGCTAGCTAGTCCCCCACAACCAATCGCCAAACCAATAGTTACACCCCATGTGCATATTCCCAACCTCTTCACCATTCTTGAGATCTCATGGCACAACGAGGCACCATCTCTAATTCACCTTAGGGTTCAAGCAGGTTCCCTAATTTATTTGCTAACTAGCTCGAGTGTCATCTCCCCAACATTTCGTACATCATAAAAGAACAATTAGTTTTACCTTAGGGTTCGCATAGTTCCAACTTAGTTTCTGGCAAGTTCAGACATTTGTATCTCCCATCTTTGGGGCACAAACAAGAAACCATCTAGTTGTCCTTAGGGTTCAAGTAGATTCCTAATTGATTTCTAACAAGTTCCAGTGTTAGAATAAAATTTAAGCATTCAATACGCTTAGGATGAGTATTTAGTTTCCTTCTTAAGAATCAGATATGATCCTAGTTGTGTTTCTAAAACATTTCCCCTGATGACAATTTCATACGGCAAAAAGTCAAGTACCAAACATGTGAATAGTAATTCTATTTCGCTTACTCATGACAAATCATAACACAACCCAACTAGTGGCAAGCCTACATTGAAGGCATACTACTATTGCAATTATATCATTAGTGACTTGAATTAGGAAGGATGATACCAAGACATATTTGAAACAACCTTACGAGAGTAACACATATACTCAATAACTGAGGAAAGTAAGGTCAACAAAAGTGAGTGGCGAGCCACTTACAATGGGCCATACTCTATAATGGAAAGAAAGTTAGGTTCAGCCATGTAAGGAGGTGAGGAATGGAAACCACTCTACCTCGACCCTTCAGAAGGAAAATATGGACGTGTGGCGGCCTATCCGTAACCCCCACAAGTGCTGCTAGCTCCCTCCCACGAGCTGTGTCGGTCTCAAGCATAGTACCTAGGTGAACACAAGAGCCAAGAATGCCACCAAAAGTGTTTATCAATTTTTCAGTAATCCTAACATGCTCAAAACATGGTAGATAGGCTCTCAAAAGATGGTAAATCACGAGAGCTTTCCAATGATACCTTACTTGCGAGATTCTAAGGTCATTTGGGCCCCAAACCAATCCAAAAATGAACTCTGGTCCACTTAAATTGGCCTGGACCGGTTCGGTTCGGCCAACTTAAGTGAATCGACGCTGACCACCTTCCCCTTTACACACGTAGTGATTGCACAGCAATCATAGGTCTTAATTGTTCAGAATTAGGCTAGGACTTAACATAAGTTAGGGTAATTCATGCATGCATAAGCATTACTAGCACCTTTACTGCTTTCTTTTAGCTATGCATAAACTAATGCTATAATGTACTGATTAGGTGCATTATGTCAATTGCAGGTAATAAGCTGATCAGAAGCTAGATCTGAAGCTGTATCTAAAGCTAGATCTAAAGAATAAAGAATAACTGGTGTTGCAATAGAGTTGGAGTGGAAGACCTAGATTAGATGTAGTAGATAATAATGTAAGAGAGTTAAGGTATGCTATTCTATTAAGTAGGAATAAAGTAATAAATTGTGAAGAACTTAGGTCCATCCTAGCCTTAGGACAACCTAGAAGCCTCCCCAAGCCTTAGCCACCCTTAGATTAGGTCACCGCACCCTAGGAAACCTTAAAACCCTAATTCTAGCCTCTATCTGGATGTCTAGATGAGTTATAGGACGTCCATCACCCTTAGCCACAACCCACGCACCTCAAACCCACTTCTGTAGCATTTTAAGACATCCAGACACTTGGTTTGGATGTCCAATTTCTCCAGACAGAACCTTGATTCTTCCCCGACTCTGATTGGACGTCCAGACAACAAGTCTGGACTTCTTATTTTTCACTACAAGACGTTTGACACTATTATTAGACATCTAGAACTGTTCTCTAGTTCCTGTTTTTGAATTCAAGCTTGGATCTTGAATTCCTAGGTCCCTAAACCCAATTCCAACCCCATAGGAACCTAAATTAAGGTGCCCTAATGATCGTGTTTTTGTGCGGTTTGTTAAATTGGGGTTTTAAGTCATTGCAACGCACAAAAATGGATTATTTTTTAAAATTTATAAGACCTAGATAGTGGGGTATTTAGGGTCGTCCAAGGAGGCAAGTTTGCAGAAATTAAATCTCTTGCTTGGAAAATAAATCTCAGCTTTCTTTTTGGTGTTTTAAAATATTTAATTTTTGTTTTGAAATAACTAAAGCAACATAAAATTGATGGTGGGAAGATGGCTAACACCTAAATTTACTAAACTAGAACCTAAGTGACAAGTAATTCCTCTCTCTATGCTCACCTAGGTAGGTGGGAACCTAGAGTAATTAGAGAGAGGGTACGATTACACTAAGGTAAAAATAAAAGAAAACAATTAAGAAAAGGCAACTTTACTCAAGGAGAAAAAAATGTTTTACAAACCCTAGTAGAGGAATGCTTCTACTACTAGAAAATTGCAACAAATAAAATAAAACACAAATCCTCCTGAATTGTTGGTGAAGAGGGGAAGCTCCTTGCTCCAAGCTTAGTGGCTCCTAGGCTTGAAAAGGGATCCTCCTTCTCCTTCCTTGCTAGGCTCCTCCAAGGTGGAAACTTCCACCTTAACTCCTCCTTGAAGTGAGATGCTCCTCCTTCAAGGGTGGAGGTCCACCCTAGGTTCTTCTCCTTTGCCTGGCCGTCCTCCTTGAAGTGGAATAGCCCTCCTCCTTGGCATGGCCCAAGTTGAAGAGAGTGGGGAGAAGAAGGCACCAAAGGGGCGATGGATGTGCCCCCTTAATCTTCTTCTCTACTCCTTCTTGGCTGTAGGTGTAGGTGGGTATAGGTAGAATAATACACTAATGGAGGATGATTTTTATGTGGTGATATGGTGGGTTTATATAGAGGTGGAGAGGGGGTAGTTGGCGTGAATAGGTGGAGGGCTAGGATGGAGTTTGGTGGTGGTTATGAGTGGTTAGAATGATCCTAGGGCTAGGGTTAGTTGGCCCCACCTTAAAGGGTGTTAAGGGGGTGGTTATGGTGGCCAAAAGGCACCTAGAGTTGGCGCCACTTTTGGCTTCTAGAAGGGGGGGTTAGGTGGATGGTTAGATGTGGTTGTAGGGTTAGGTGTATGGTGGATATGGGGGTGGATGTTGGCACCAAAAAGGGGGGTAGTTAGGGTTAGGTTTTGGCACCAAAATTGGTGCCTTTTGGTGGTGATGATGGGGTGAAGAGGTGGCTAGGTGGTGGCGCCAACTTGGAGTAGGATAGCTAGCTTAGGTGGGCTTAGGTAGGGCTTAAGTTGGTGGAGCTAGCTAGGGTTGAGTTGAAGGTGGTGGATGGCCAAGGAGCTAGTTGCTAGCTAAGCTAAGTTAGCTTAGCTAGCTATGGAGTAGAGGAGGAGGTATTGGAGCTAGGGTTTGAAGAGAGGAGCTGAGGAGGAGAAGTCTGGAGCTTGAACTGGAGCTGGCAGCTGTTGAAGAGGGTGGCATGGAGCTACTCTAGCTGGCTTAGCTTGCTAGTTCTTTGCTAGCTGCTAAGCCAAGCTAAAGTGAGTTGGCTTCTACCATAATGAGCTGAGGTGAGCTGGGTCTGGTGCTCCTAGGGAGGATCAAGCTGGTTGAGGCAGCTAAGGTAGCTTAGCTCAACTAAGTTGAGCTAAGCTGAGCCCCCGAGAGCTGGACTTGAGCTTCCTGAGCTGGAATGAATTCATCTTCAGCTGGCTGGAGTTGAGTGGAGCTGGATGTAGCTGGACCTGAGCTGGGGTGAACTCCAGTCAACTTAGCTGAGCTAGCTAGAGCTCCCTGTGGACTAATGGGAGCTGAGATGAGCTAGACTCAGCTAAGTTGAGCTGGATATGAGCTGACCTGAGGTAGGGTGAGCTAAGATGAGCTCTCTTGAGCTGCCATTCAGTTGAGATGAGCTAAATGGAGCTAGGATGAGCTAACCCTAATTCAGGTGAGCTGAATTTTATCTATGGTGAGCTGGATCAAGCTGAGTTCCAGCTGGTGAGAGCTTCTCCTTCACCAGCTGCCTTCCTGAGTGCTAGGGTTCTAGGGATCTGGCAATCTGTTTATCCCTAACACTCACAAAAACACATCAAAAACACAATAAAAAAATGCAATGCATGCCTAACCTAATTTATGCCTAAATGCAACCCAAAAACCCATTTGCGGAGTAAAATCCTAAGAGCTAGGTTTGTTTTAATGCATAAGAATGATGATAAACTGGCGTTTATCACCTAACCCTAGTACATCACCTCTAGACCTCCCTAAGGACCTAATTAGGTCCTCATTAAACCTAATTGACTTGGATCATGGTCAATTCCATCAGCCTATTCAATTGGACTCATTGAGTCCAATTGAGCCCTAATCTCAGCACACACTATCCAATTAGACTCAGTGAGAGTCCAATTGACCTAGACCTGACTTAATTGAGTTATTTTACTCTCAATTAGGTTTCCACACACCCAATTAAACTTGTATTAAGTTTAATTGCACTTTATCTTAGTGAATTAAGGTTTACAACCCTAACTTGAGACCTACCTTGACCTAAACCCACTAGAACCTAACCTAATCAACCTAGCCACCTATGTTTCGACCCACACACACCCATACACACCATTCACATGAAAATATCTAGCCTAGAGTTCTCTAGAACTCTCTACCATGTGTTGTTGCCTTAGCTGCTAAAATTAGCAACCAAGAGCCATTCAATTTTTAGATCCACATTTGATTGATCTAAAATCCACCATCCATCCTCTCTTTCACTCTCCCATGAGCTCCCATTAAAGACCTCTCTAGAGAATTCCATAATTCTCTAGAGAGCTTCCCTTAGGTCTATAAAAAGACCTAAGGGGTGGCACTTTGGACCCATTCACTCTTGGCTCCATTTTAGCTTAGCTTCATTCCACCTCCACTCCACCTTCACAAGTAGCTTCACCATGGCCACCACCATCTCCACGCCAAGATGTTGGATCACCTCCTCAACCTCTCTCCAAGGGCCGGCCTAAGCACCATTGGCCGCCCCTCCTCTTCTCAACCAAGTCAAAGGCCATTGGAGCCCACCTCTGAATGCCCTTAATTCTGATAGATTAGATTATAGTTCTTCATAGTTTTACTGCTTAATAGTGTAGCTATATATTCTCCCCCAATGATGCATGCATAATCCCCCCTTAGATTCATGTATGCAATCATTTTCTGCTAGCTAAATTTGTGTTTCCAAGCATTCCTCTATAAGCTTTCCATGAGCTTTATGTTGCAAACACCATCATGAATCAATGAAAACCTTTTTCTATATATATATATATCTATTTGTGAAAATCACCATGAGCCTTGTTGCAATATTCTTGTGTTATTGAGTTGCATGTTTTAATTTTTGATACTCTGGCAACTAAGCATGTCGTGCATAAATACGAACTTAGCATAAATCGACATGAGATTTTGAATAAATAGAACAAGAGAGATCGATTTCAAATCTGCATTTCCATAAATGCCTCTCAGAGACGAACGATCGGGACTCAAGTATCGTTATCTTTATAAATTATTTTTGACGAGCGTTTTCGCACACTATACTACGACGAGATCTCTATTTTCAAAACACACGCGAGAATAGCTACTTATCACGTAGCATGCACATACTCGTGCGTGCGCTACATGACCTCGAGCCCGCGCAGCATAATCCTCTCACCCACTGCGCTTTTGGCCCGCGTGTCACCTGCGCTTGGTCCATGCGTGCTCACCCTCGATCTTCACACCGCCTGTGTGGCCCACGCTCACGATCCTTACGCCCACACCTCCTCCTCTACCTGTGCGAAGGGGAAAAATGAAATCTGAGGGAGCGCGCTCTCCCCCACGCTCCTCCCTCTCTCTCCCTCCCTCCCTCTCTCTATCTCTCTCTCTCTCCCTCTCAATGAGGAGGGTGATGGGGGCACCACTCGAAGCAACTCGAGGTCAGGGAGAAAGAAGAAAAAAAGAACGATGGGGTGCATTTCTCGAGGAGATGGGTAGGTTTTTATAAGATTGGGGGTAGGGTTTTAGGTGGGACTGTGTATTTTAAGGACTTTTGCCTTAAAAATTTTATTTTCCATGTGAAGACTCCCAAATCAAAATGTAGGGGTGCAAAAATTGCAGGACACCTCTCCCTATTAAGAATAAAATTACAATAGGTCCCCACATGGATGGGAAAAGAGCAGAAATTGTTGAAAAACCCCCAAAGCTTAAGATAACTCCCCGAAATCATTAAACATTATAATTAGTGCATGAAATTTGCGAAGAAACCCCTAGAGCCCAAAAAATTACAAAGTGACATTGGGTGGTTGTTTTAATGTGTGAAATTATAGAGGCCACCCCAGAGAACTTGGAAATTTCGTGACAGTCCCTCGGGGTCATTTCAATATAGCTTAGTAGTACCTAGCCCTTCTCAACCCTAGTGCCTACCCCCACCATTCCTCTACCTTCATAACCTCTCTGATCTTCTTCTTCTTCCTCTTGGTGCCCTGGATCTGAAGCTCTGCCAAAAGATTCGCACAAGCATCCCCCAAGTGGCTCCGATCTCTCTCCTTCCTCTATTCTCTTACATTTTATTGTTATTGTACTCCCTGATATAGATCCTATTCGTGAGACATTTTGATATTGGAAATAAAAATCAGTATTCATTTGATATTCTTATCTTCATTGATATTATAATAATTGCTACTCTATTCTATAATCATTTTGAAAGGTTTCTGAAAAGCGATTGCCTCCTTGTGTTCAACCCAAACTCCTTGTAGTTTAGAATTATAAATTTTAATTGATTGCTTTAGTACTCACTACAATGATTTCATATTTTAGATTGCGTAGATTTAGCATATTAGTCTCCATGGTTCTAAGACAACTCATTGGCATTGGACGAGTTTGATCAGTAAAGCCATGGGTTTGTCTCCATGGTTCTGAGATTGCAATGTAAGGGAAAACCAAGTCAATTGATCAGGTGGACCTAGTCATGCTCAATCTCTTTATTCCTTGACAAAGTTAAATTTGGAGGCTAAAAAACATTTATCAAATTAATACTCTTCATACAAGAAATTGAGGAAGGTTGGTGGCCCTTCCTATTTTGTTGGCATGGAGAATTTTATCGGATGGGGAATTTATTCCCATGTCCACCCATTACCATCATTTTTCCCCTCGATGTGCATCATTTGGTATACCTAGGTCCTACAAAGATTAATTTATGAATTAATCTTCTAGCCTAGTTTGGCCAACATAAAAATATGCGCATTAATTCTGAAAATGTAAATGTACATGTATTATACATAAAAATGCATGAATCAAAGTTTCCTGGTCAACCAAATATTTCATATCAACATAAGGGCACACATGCACTTTTATGCACATATCCAGTTAACTTAGGCCATAATGTAGTCCACAAATGTGGACTCATCAAGTGGCACCTTCGTCTTGGCCACCTTAGTCCACCCATGCTTCGTCGCCGCTTTTTTGAGTTATTCTTTCATGAGTCTTTTAATGGTGAGGTGATTAGTTGAAAAATTCACGATAAAAGTTGGAATTTGAAAAACCTGTCGTTGTAGTTGAGAAAATATAGCTATCAAATAATATTTATAACCAAAGCTTGCTGATTCTCAAGTCAAACATAGGGAGGTGAACGTTTGATTTTAGAAATCTACATTTTTCTTTTTTGGTATTTTTGTGCTTTTCTAATTCTTTTGGTGTTTTTATAGCAAGAGATCAGGTCGAGAAATTATATTTGACTACTATAATTTACTTACAAAAAATTAAAGAGAGAGAGAGAAACATATATTGTCTAGATAATTCAACTGTTTATTACAACTACATGCAGAAATTAAACTCTACTCTAGAAAGTAGTAAAAAAGAAGAGGTAGAAGAATCCCCCTCAACGGCTGCTTGAAGGACGAGACGTTAACGTAATGTCAGGAAGAAGGTGATGAGGAGCTGGACGAAGGAGGATGGAGTTGAACGAACTAAGGATGAAGCGGGATGGCGTCGTAGTAGGATCTGCTTCTCGAAAGGGGTGAGAAGTCAGCCATGGGTGATCCACAAATAGGGATGAAAGAGAGCGAATAAAATTATTTTTAGACTTTAATGGAGCATCCCGAGCTTGGGACAAGCTCATAGAGCTTTGGAGAGGGTGTGGAGAGAGTAGGAAGAGATGATTTGGAAGAAAGGGGATACATGGTCTTTTATAGGGGAGAGAAAGGGCTAAAAATGGCCTTAGGCACGCAAGGGCACACACAGTTGTGCATATCCCCATGCACAACCCTGGTGTATACCCTGGCACATTGCACGCACCTGCTGCACTCACCTGGAGCTCACTGGAATGCACAAGGAGAAATCTCCATCATCTAATGCAAATCGTGCGATCGAAGATGCACTGAGATTGGACTTGAATCGCACCTGATTGTGCGTACAATCGCACGTATGCCGCTCGAGCGCATCAACGCTTCCACATGGAGGAACCATCACTGCCTGATTGCATGTGTCTAGCATTGATTGCGTGCGATCCGCGTGCTAAGACTGTGAAGGAATGTTGAGCAATGGCGTGGCCTCATCAAGGCTGCACAATCAAGATTGTACGATCCTATTTCAAATTGAGCACGCTGCTAGTGTGCTAGGTGAGATTTGAACCTGCGACCTCTCTTTGGTGATAAGAGCTTCAACTGCTGTGCTACACACCTTGTTGTGTCAAGGAGATATCTTAGCTAATGGGGAGACATGGCCACTCTATGGCCGTTGGATCTCGATCCAATGGTTTAGATCTAACATGGTTCTCTCCTTAAGATTGTGAAGGCGCAGCTTGAGCTCATCTCAGCCATTGGATAATGTTTAAGCACAAAAGAGGAGATTTAAATATGCATTTATTGTAGTACACTCCTAAATCACACAACAAAACAAATAAATTTATAACTCAGATTCTAAAGGAGTCTGAGGTCGAACGCAGGGAGCAAATATGGCATTCACAACATTAATCTTGAATGAATTATCACAATAAACAGAACACAAAAATAGGTATGCAATGAATGAAACTGATCAGAATTAATATTTGAATATAAATCAATGTATCTCAGAAGATTATGAATAAAAAAGAAAAGAGAATCAAAACAATGGTGATTTGAATCACCATTAATCCTCTTTAATTAAACATGCATTCAATTACTCAATCAGAATTCAATCTTAACCATAGTACTTAAATAATGTAACAGTGTTAGCATCAACTCAAATCAGTCGACAGGCATTTATCATCAGACGGCTTATGTAGCACAGGCACAAGGATCTTCAGGTAGCCTTCTTCTTCAAAGCTTCTCTTTCTTCTCAGACCTTCTCTTTTTTAGCTTCTTTTCTTCTTCAGCTTCCTTCCTTCTTCTTCATAATGTCTTCACAAACCTTCCTTTCTTCTCCTTCAGAACGTTCCCTTTCAATTCCCTTCTCAAGCATAGGGGAACCAACTCCTTTCAGCAAGTGTAGCACAGGGGCATACTTCAAAGAGAAAAACCCTCCCCAGCTCTCTCACAAATCCCTTATCTTCTTCTCTCTTACAGACCCAGAGCATATTTGGATCCAAGTATGGGTAAACAGGTCGAGAGCATGGACCAGGGTCACCGGCGTCAGCGCTGACCAAGGAGTGCTAATAGGTCAGGTTATCGGGTGTGCATGGGGTATGAGGGACCCAATCCCTCATGTTACTGGGCGAACAGCTTAGTGCACAAAGACAATATGAGCACTGCGTTGAGTTTGCATCCCCACGATGTGGAACTAAAGCTCATGGTTCCTTTGCTTGCACCAGCAATAGGGGGTGCTGCTCGATTGAAGCTGTTGAGGGCCTCGCGTGTCCAATTGGTGTTGCAGCTGGCTACTGAGGTGAAGTCCGCACTGCCTAGAAGTGGAAGCAAGGGAGATTGCGGCCGGAAAAGAGGCAGACGTCGTCGGAGATGGTGGCAGTGATGGCGGAGGGCAGTGGATACCTGAAACACAAGTTAAGGCCTCACGGCCGCATTAAAACACTTCGGGAGGATCGCACGGATGTGGTGGATGTGATGGCGGTGGTTTCGTGAGGTGAGGAGGTCTGTGGAGGTTGGGAAAACTTAGGGAAGGTGAGTAGAAGTGGGTGAGTTCAGTGGGCCGTTGTAGGGGGTATTTGGAGGAATTGAATGAGGGGTTTTGATGGGTGAGGTGTGGCGATGCATCTGGAGGTGATTTCGTGGAGTGCGGTGGTGTGTGGCGTCAAGGAGGACACACCGGAGGTATGCCGGACGTGGTGAAGACAGAGCGCGAATGGTGATGTCGGTGGTTGGAATAGAGAAAAGTATCTAGGGAGATTGAGGAGGATAAGAAAAAAAAGTATGAGCTAATTATAGGATGAAGATGAAGGGAATTCCCACGACGGTGTGATGGCCGAACGTGGGGAAGATGAAGCCTCCGTGAGGGGGATGGCGAGGAAAGAGAGGGTTGGAGAGCTCTTCGCCGGTGTTGCAAGGAGTGTACGAAGGAGGGGAGTTGTTTCCCTCTGCCTATGGTATGTGGCAAAGGGTGAAGAAGTCGGGCAAGAGAGCTCACCGAAGCTGGTCGGAGGAGCCCGGAGGGAGGAGTTTTTGGCGAAGAAGTGCTGCCAAACCAAGCTAAGGAAGAGCGAAAATGCATGACCTAGCTTTATAAAGTTCCTAGTCGATCTCAAATTGAGAAACTTGCGAGTGAATTTCGTAGATTAGGCAATTTAGGAACGTGAAGAATCAAACTTTGTTGGAGCTTCTTTGCTTCAAAAATCGAATTCCCACTTGGTTCAATTGTGTTCCTACTGTCTGAACACGAATCCCTCCAATTTTGTAGGGATTTGGTGATGATTTTGTGGTATTCCCCTTGGATTGCAGTCGGTGTTATGGGTTGATTAGGAAACCCTGGAGAAGAATGCGGCAAGGGGCGTTTGGTGAAGAAGATGACAAAGTTGGGGGGCTAATTGCAAAGGTTTCAAAAATTAAGGGGTTATTTGAGAGAAAAAGAGTTAGACTGAACCAAAATGCAACCTAAGTCGAGATGATCTCTGATTGGGCCCAAATTTTGGTACAAACCTAATTAGGACCTAAGGAATCTGATGGTGAAGTCAGATTTTAGTTTTGCTCAAGTTTGACTGGGCAATTTGTGCAGAAACCTAAATTAGGGTAACTTTCTGTCTAAGACACTATTTTAGGTGAAAATAGGTTCACATGATCAAATCAAGGTTACCAAACCTTATGGAATATTTTTCTATGAATTTTAGAAGGTTTAGATGAAATTTATCCTAACCAGAACCTCTATTATTTAAGCGAGTCTAAAATTAGGATTTCAGGTTACTATTAATTCTCGAAATATGCGAAAACCTATTTCTGTCAATGCAGACCCTCTTATTAGTCATTAATGAACATTTAACCTTAGATTAACCCTTGGGAAATCCTATGGTTATTCTGCATTCATAATATGATGTTAAAACTACAGAATTAGCCCTGATTTGATGTATTCTTCTCAAAAAGAATATTCAGTGAATTATGACTCTCCAGTGATTATGTAGGAGCATTTGTCTCTTGATTGTGACTAATTAATGCTAGTTATGACTCATGATGATGTTATCCTCAGATAATGATCCAACGGCTGAGAATGGGTGATGGGGACTCCTTCAGGGTTGAGCAGAGGGGCTTGAGCAACTTGGGGCAGCTGGGATTGTGCCACATGGTGCCATCCTAGTCGTCCATCCTCTTTTCTCTGTAGGGGATGCCACGAATGTCCGATTGAGTTGATCTTTGTGTCGATGAACTACGATCGTCAACCTAAATCCATCCGTATGGTCGGATCTATTGTTTGAGGTCTTGAATCACGTCACCTTGTCCCTTAGCCTTTGATCTTCTTTGGACTTTATATGATGCTATGGAGGTTTGATTAGGACAATCTCAGAGACGTTGAACTCTGATCGTTGCCTTGATTAGATACATACTATTGGATCTTCAATCTGAGGCCCATGAATGTATTTTCCTCTCTCCCCTAGCCATTAAAAGGAGTAAATTAATATACAATTTACAGAATCTAGTCTAAATGCAATATGATGCATGTTATACAATATTTATAATGTTAAATGCTTATATAGGCCTAAGAACACAGATAAATAGGCATTTTATGCGAAATAGATGTCTACATCATAAGGGTTGCCAACTTCGCAAGTACCATAGGTCTACATTTCCGTCTCAAAATAAGTGCACTAAGTCTGTGTTAGGGTTGATTCATGTAGATGTATGGGGCCCGTGTATGGTCCACAGTGTTAGAGGTTTTCAGTATTTCCTTTTATTCATTAATGATTGCATCAGGAAATCCTAGGTTAATTTTTATGTTGAAAGAGAAGCTCAAAGTTCCTATTCTTATTCAAAATTTTATTCAAAAAATAAAGACTCAGTTGTTTGTTGTTATAAAAGTTTTCAGGAGTGATAATGGTCTTGAATTTATGACTACCAGGATTACTCAATTTTTTTAGTCTCCTAGGATCATCAATCATACTTCCTGCATTCATACCTCCCAATAGAATGGGGTGGTTGAATGTAAACTTCAACATTTTTTGGATGTTGCCTGTACAATAATGTTCCAGATGAATGTTCCCTCCTTGTTCTGTGCTGATGTAGTTTTGACTACTAATTTTTTGGTTAATTGAGTGTCCTCGTCGATTTTGGAAGGTAGAATGTCTCACTTTGTTTTGTTTCCTAGTAAGGATTTGTTTCTTATCACTCATGCTATGTTTGGTTGTGTGTGATTTGCTCATCTATTTAAGGTAGACAAAATTTCTCCATGGTGGGTCGAGTGCATTTTTTTGGGCTATTCCAAGACACAGAAAGGATACCAATGCTACGACCCTATAGCATATTATTTTTATGTTTCTGTGTCACTTTCTTTGAGGAGATTCTTTACTACCCTAAAAGGAGGGAACCTTCCACACAGGTCATACCCCAAGATGTCCCTCTTCCTATGCCTTATGAGACACCACATCCTATTAGTACCTCTGCTTTGATTTCTACTAGCTCTTTTCATTTATGGTCTACATAACTTTATATTGTGGACTTGATTTATCTTTTAGTTGCATGCTTATATTAGAGTTGCTTATATAATTCAGTTGCATGCTTACATTTGAGATGCTTATATTATATCTATCAAATTACTTGAGATGATTACATTTCCTACTTCAATTACTTGTTTAAGGGGGCGAAATTAAGATTGAAAATATCTGCCTTAATTACCTTTTGCTGAAACAAAAAGGAGGAGATATTATGCATGTCTAAATTCTTATACATTTTTTATAGCTATCTTTATACATAATTATAATTTTGTTGTCATCAAAAAGGGAGAGAATGTTAGTACCTCTATTTTGATGCACCAAAATTATGTTATCTATCAAGACTAATATTTCAAAATTCTTTCATTGACTCTTGGAAAGGAGCAAAAGCTCACCATAGTCTTTTGTTGAGTCTTTTATATTTCTTTGACTCTAGATTATTTGTACGGAACCTTAAATTGTTTTTGGCGCTAAACGTAATTTCCTAAAATCAAGTTTTTAGGTAAATTGATCGACTAATTAATAAAATGATCGACCAAACCGCTTTGATCGACTAATCAACTTAGTTGATCGATCAAATTTACTCAAATTAGGAAGTTCATTAAAATATCTTTAATTGATCAATTAGATTAATTAATCGACCAATAGGTGATTGATCAAATAACTAGTTTGACCGACCAAAAGCCATTTTGATCGACCAAACTACCTTAATTGATTGACCAAATGGATTCAAAAAAATTCCTTTCTAGGTTAATTTTCTAGCATAAATAGAGGACCTTGGTAGCCTTTTTCTACACAATCAAGAAAGAAAATCTCTAGAAAAAGAGCTCTCGTGCTTTCATCTCTGTAGTGTTTTTGTGTTTTTGCTTCTACGCTTTCAAAAGTTCTTCGATCAAAAGGCCTCTAAGAAAATATCGGTTTGATTTTCCACTAAGGTTCCATAGGATTTCATTGTATTTACATTTATCTATTGCTTTGATTAGAGTCCCAAGTTATTTTGGGAAGATCCATTGTTGTTGTGCTTCTCCTCAGGTTGTTAAGAGAAGGGAATTTGTACGAGGTTGTGCCACTCTCATTTCAAGTGATGCGTTAGTGGATTGACTAACTTGACTAGTCTAGAAACTCCTACACTGGGAGGCTTAGGTAATGGTTTTTACCCGCGAGAGTTTCCACTATAAATTCATATGTAATCGTGTATGAATTTCTGTGGCTTGAATTTATTTGCTTCATAGTTAAATTTTTAAATTATCAAGCGATACTATTCACCCCTCCCCTCTAATATACTGCTTTAGATCCACAGGACCTTCACAACCCTCTAAGCCTCCTAAATAGAAGGCAGACCTACCTAGTAGGGGTGTTTTTCCTCGATATCCTGATGTTACAAATACCTTTCCTAAACATTTTCAGCACAGGTTTGTGGATACTCCTCAGGTAAATAAGTCTTTGTCTACCATTCCTGCTCAATCCTCTCCAACCATGAGTGACTTGTCTGAGAACCAAGTACCTTTTGATCTTGATAGCACAGACCTAGACCTTCCCATAGCACAACGGAAGGTACAACGACCTTATGCCAAATATTCTATTTCATAGTTTATGTCTTTTGACCATTTTCCTGCAGCACGACAACAACTTTCTTTAGTTGTTGACAGTCATCAGGTACCATAGGATCATTAAGATGCATTTCAAGATCCATCTTGGACACTTGCTATGGAAGAAGAAATGGTGGCCTTGTAGTCTCGTGGAATGTGGGACCTTGTTGATCTACCCCCAGGAGTTACTGTTATGGCATGTAGGTAGGTGGTTACCCTCAAATGTTATCCAGATGGTGTTGTGGAGCAATACAAAGCTTGCCTGGTTGCCAAAGGCTATACATAGACCTTTGGTGTGGATTATTTGAGACTTTCTCCCCTATGGCATAACTCATCTTTATCTGGATACTCCTGTCTATGGACGTCAACAAGAGATGGACCCGACACCAATTATATATCAAGAATGCATTTTTGTATGGAGATCTGGAAAAGGAAGTCTACATACATTAGCCCCTAGGTTGCGTTAGTTAGGAGTGTCAGAAGGTCAGCAAGCTAAAGAAGGCCATTTAAGGCCTAAAACAGAGTTGGTTTGAATGGTTTAGCAAAGTTTTACAAGGCACAACTTTTCTAGGTCTTCTGCAAATCACTCCGTGTTTATGTTGCACAAGATGATAAGTTCTGTGATTCTTATTATTTATATTGATGATATTCTTTTGAGTGGTAGTGACAGGAAAGGCATAGAGAATACTAAGGCTCTACTACATTCACAGTTTGTTACTAATGACCTGGGCCCTATTAATTATTTCCTTGGTATTGAGATACAACAAATAAAAGGAGGGCTTGTGTGTGTCTCAGTGCAAGTATGTACTTGACATGCTAAAGGAGACTAATATGCTAGGATGTAAACCAGCATGTGTGCCTATGGATGCCTCTTTGCTTCTTACAAATGTTGATAGTCCCTTGTTGTTAGACATGACCAACTATCATGCCGTGGTTGGGAAGTTGTTATAGTTGACAGTTACTAGGCTGGACAATGCATTTGCAGTTGATAGATGTAATGGTGCTTGCTAGGCAGAGTTAAATATGTGGGTTTACGTGTTTTCGAAAACACGTAAACCCACATATTTAACTCTGCCTAGCAAGCACCATTACATCTATCAACTGCAAATGTTTAGCACTAATACACTTAATTTTTTTTTTTACGAAACTCAAAATAGATTAACTTGATGGAGTCCCTGTCAATCCCATGAGAAAGCTTAGAAATAACTTGGACCTTGTATTGCCTTAAGTGAGTTCCTTTATTGTATTTTTGTGCTTTTTATCTTTTCCATTTTTTTTCTTCTTTTCTTGTGAAAATGAAACAAAATCTAAGACTAGTTAACACACCTAATTTTTTTGTAATTTTTAGCTTGATGAAAAAGCAGAAAGAAAACTAAGCTTGTGAAACACTATCGGGGAAGGTGATTGTGGTGACTAAATAATACGTGCAGGTGACATTTTGCGTTTAGTGCAGGAAGTAGCTATAAGGGCTATTAGTAAGGGTAAGGAGGGTGACCATGACTATGCAATGAGGCATGGTGTTTTTTTTCCTTTTTGACAAATATATATATTTTTTGGTCTTTTCATTAAAGTAAAAACAAACAATGATATATTCACAAGCACCAACTAATTAACGACAATAGTACTTTAACAACTATACTCATTTTTTTGATTTTCTTTTCTTTAACCAAGAAAGAACAAGACACACAAGTGAACAAACTAACTTAAACTTGTATTTCACAACTACAACATAGTACAACATACTACATCATTAAACACACATTGAAAAGAAAACAACTTCATTACACTATGGTGGAAAGATCCACTTATACAAAGCTCTTAAAAGATAGATAATTACAAAGCACTCTTCACTCACTACAACACTTGATATATGGAGATAACAAAATCAACTTGGTGAGTGGTTTCTTGAGGTCTCTCTTCTAGGAATGGGATCCAAAATGGTGATGGGACAAAGGTTGAGGTGGTGGTAATGATGGGGGTGATATGGATTAGGAACAAGTTCATCTAATGGAGGATGAAGTGCTTAAGCTCCCTACGGTGGTTGATGTATAGTGGCTAGGTGATGTGGGTGATAATGTGTGCATTGGTCTTAATGTTGGTGGTGATGACTATGGCAAAGGTTAGGGAGATAGAAATGAAGATCCTATATTTGGAGGTGACAAACGTTTGTTCTATGGTGGTGTTCTCAATGGAATCTATTTGGTGGGCTCTATGGAAGGGATCTATTTGGTGGGCTTTATGAAAGGGAGAGGGGACGGCCATGGTCCTAGGGATCTAATGGTGTGTTGGTGGTAGTAGGATTAGGAGTTGGTCTTGTAGGTGGTGGTAATGGGAATGGGTGTGTGTAAGAGTGGACTAGAGTGCTAGTGTGGGTGTGTAGTGGTGGCGTGTGTGATGGAGGTGGGAAGTGCGCTTGGGCATGTAGAGTGAGTGAGTGATGGTGGTGTGTGAATGTGTAAATGGTGGTGTGAGTGGTGGCGTGTGAGGTGGAAGTGAGTGAGAGTGTGTGTGCACTTGGAAAGCAAATAAAGCAAAGGAAAAGGCAAGTATTAAAATGCTTGAAAATGAGATCTACTCTACTAGCAAGGAAATTAAAAATCAAGACATATAAAGATCAACTAATTAAGATGTAAGTAAAGCAAATACCAAGTAAGAAAAATACTATGCTAACAAAGAAAACTAAAAACAAGAATGAGGAAGAAAATAGGTGTTCCTTCCAATGGGGGCACAAGGCCTATTGGAGGAGGAAGAGGATCCTTGGCTTGAAGCCTACCTCTTCTTCACCTAGAAAACCAAATCTAAGTGGGCACAAGCTAGCCTTTGGCCAAGGTTTGAGAGCTTAACCATGGAGCTCCTAAGGAGAGGAGTAGTTTGCATGAGTGGAGTGGAGGGGGAGGGGGGGGGGCGCGTGCAATCTACATGGGAGGTCATTTTATAGAGTGTTGGGTTGGGTATGATGTTCCTATGGTGTAGGTTTAGAAGGGCTACTTTAGGGTGCAACTTAAGAATAGAAGGTTCTATACTAAGGTGCAAAAGAAGGTGAGGGTGTAGTCAAGGCTTGGTCAAGCCAAAGGATAAGGCTATAGGTGGTGTTGGAAGTGGGTGGGGTAGGTGGGGATTAGGTGGAGTCTAATTGGTGGTAAGGGCTAAGTAAGTTGGGTTAGGTGGGTTTAAATTAGTAGGTGTTTGGGCTCTCTAATTGTGTGGGCTATAGTGTGCAGTAGAGTGGGCCTAGAGAAAATAAGTTGAATACATTATATAATAGCTACTACTAGGTCCACATAGGTGTAAATAAAACTAGGCAAATATAAATAGCTATAGTAAAAATGTGCACAAGTATTATGCATGTATAAAATTATATATGAGAGTATGAATGAACATGCAATTCACAATTTATGTGTGTGCACAAGTGTGTGTGTGTAAGGTGTATGTGCATGAGTTTGTGAGGTTGGGTTAGTTGGACGTGGATAGGTTGGCATAAGTTTGCATGGGTTTGCTGCTCTGCTCCTCTCGCCAGCTGCTTCCTTGTTCCCAGCCTATAGAGAGGGTTTTCTTATATCCTTAAGCTCCAATATTGCTCCCTGATTATGGTCCTACATGGATGAATTGATGATGTTTACTCAATGGACCATAATATGACAGAATTAGTCTAAGGATGTACAGAAGCAAGTATGAATGCAATGCATGCAATGTATGCTTTATTTACAAGATGTGAGCTAGGTTGTTAGCTTAATTTAGGCAACTTAGGACCCATGATTGCTATGGAATTATACCCCCGTGCCTAAATCTTACTAATCCCTAGAAATTAAATTCTTGATTGATGAAGACTTAATCTTTTCTAATTTTTTCTTTTGGGCTCTACTTAGAAACATATTGATTCAAGAATCGGACTTCAAGATATTTAGTCTTCACCAACTTTAAGAACTAATACCTAGGATTTCATCTTCAAAGACTAAGCAGTACCTAGGTGCCTACCAAAATGCAGACCCCAAATTCCTTGCCTTATAATTTTTCTGTCTTTCTCTCTTTTCTATCAAAATATAATTTTTTCTTTGGTTTTTGTTCAGCGTTTCGAGGTAACTTCCATTAGCTACCGAATCCACCCAAGATTCAAAAGACTTGGAAGTACTAAGTGTCAATTAGTGAAAGTGTGACTCATTGGAAGGTGGATGTAATTAATTCTAAATAGCTTTAAACTCTAGTTAACCTTAGTGAAAGAAAATATTGCCCTTAGGCTTATCTTTTCGACAATGTAGCATTTCCCTACTGCTTTTGCATAAGTGTATTTATTTTCTACTTTCCCACTTCACCTTATTTATGATAAGAGAGTGAGGGTTGGGTTTTGGATAATCGGCTAATGGGACATCAAACCTATGACAATTTGTCAACCATGCCTGTGTGTGGATATGTTAATTTTTTTGTTCTTATTCATATATGCTTTTTTTTTTGTTGCTATTTTTTCTAATTTTTCTCATTTCTTTTTGCAACTATCATTTTTTTTGCTAGCATATTTTTTCATATATCATTTTTTTGGTGTTTCTAATTTTTCTCTTAGTAGGCGGCTTCCTTAGTCTAAGATGTATCTAAAGGCAATGGTCAAGAGATAGATCTAGTAGTTGGGCTCTGGACAATCGGCCATGACAACTTGCTAGCCATACTACTCTTGTATGTTTAATGGAGCTCTAGCTCCCATTATAACTACCTAACAATAAGTGCAATTTGTGTGTAAATGCTTAGACTTTTAAGGACTTCCAAAGCATAGGGTGGGTTGATAAGCCATGCACTTATCATCTTAATTTATTACTATTTTCAAGTTTATTTAAGGTGGTAAGGATTCAAGAACAAATCCACATTGTAGTGGACACCTAGGTTAATTAAGTCGCTAGACCTAAAAAATCTAAGTGACAAAACCCTAACTGTACTATTTCTCAAGGTCGATAAATTCTTAATATCAATTGGTCTTATCTTGACTCAATTTATTTCCTTTTGTTGTTTTTGTAAATATGTAATTTTCCTATCCTTTTGCAGATAACTTTATACCATGCAAACACACATTTTTTCATTTTCCATAATTTTTTTCCTTTTGCAGGTGATTTTGTACAAAACTTAAAATTAGAAGGGAATTTTTTTTGCATTTTTCCATTTGTTAAATTTTCAGCTATTTTGAAAGAAATGACAAAACTCTAGATATTGGCAAAATATTTAATCTTGCTCTACCCATCCCCCCATGCCTAAATATGAGCATGTCCTCATGCAAAATTTAAAACAGAGATACAGAGGGATAGATAGCACCTGAGTTTGATGTATTGTTCAGTGCTTCCAAAACCTAGAGAATAAAAGAAAGATAGAGTATTTACAGGTGTGTTGGTTGCCTCCCAACAAGGGCTGATTTTAACGCCCCCAACTGGGCAGAAATTCAGTTTATCAACCCTCAATTAAATCAATTGTTTCATCAGAAGGTGAGGGTTCCTGGGTAATAACAGGCTTCAATCTTTACCCATTAACAGTGAATACATGCCCAATCTTGGGGTCTTGGATCTGGACAGATCCATTGCCATAAGGTGTCACAACATGATAAGGTCCAGACCACTTTGATTTCAATTTTCCCGGGAACAGTTTAAGGCTAGCATCAAATAGCCAAACTGCCTGGTTTGGCTTAAATTATCTCTTCAAATGTTCTTATTGTGGAAGGCTTTTAATTTATCTTTATAAATCCTAGCATTTTCATAAGCCTTCCTTCTAATCTCTTCCAATTTTGCTAATTGCAATTTTCTATATTGACCACCTTCTTCCATGTCCAAGTTACATTTCTTTATTACCCAAAAAGATCGGTGTTCTATTTCCACTGGCAGATGACAGGCTTCCCATAAATCAATCGATATGGTAACATCCCCAAGGGAGCCTTGTAAGAAGTTTGGTATGCCCAAAGCATGTCAATTAACCTTTCGGACCAATCTTTTCTATCAGATCTCACTGTCTTTTGTAAAATTTTCTTGATTTGTCTATTTGAGACCTCTGCTTGCCCATTTGTTTGCGGATGCTACGAGGTAGAAATGTGGTGGTTTACTGATAACACTGCATCTTGGGGTGATAATTCTGTTAAATAGGGTCCATCTTAAGAATAAAATGCACAGATAACACATCATGGGAGCATTGCATGCATCATACGTCAAGATTGCTTATAAAACAGTATTAATGGCCATTTGTATAAGCACTTGTCAAAGCAGGCCTCAGATGAGCAATCAGACCGCACGGATGGATTCAGAGAGACGAACGGAGTCCAATGGACTCGAAAACAGCCAAATCTGACATCTGGAGCTCCTACAATGGGCCCAAGAAGTTCTAACCGTTGATTTGATGATCAATGGCCCACGGTGTGCCATGTGGCACCCGCTCGCCGAGTCCAGACCACTGCCTGCTTCCACCTTCACCTGGAGGTCAAATCTCAGCCGTCAATCATCGATCGAACGGCTGAGAGTCGCTCGCGCACCCGCCCTCGCCACGATAAAGCAGCGGGCGCAATGCAGCGGTCGGAGCGCTCACGTGACGCGGGTTCGAATCACGCGGTGTTGAAATGCGGAGACGACGACGTGCACAGGCGAAATTGGGCCGCCCGATCAGCAATGGACGGGCGTGATCGTGAGACGTGGCGCCCGCAGATGTGCCCTGACCAGACGCGCGTGATGATGCGGGCGCAAGGGTGCGATCTAGGCGTGCGCCTCGCGTGAGATCCCAGCCGTCCGATCGAGATCGGACGGCTTACGGCGCGCACACACGGATCAGGCGCGAAGAAGCACAGCTGCGGGCGAGCGATCGGCGAGCAGGGGTCTTCACCAACGTTTTGGGAAGGGTTTTAGCGACGTTTGGGACGTTGCTAAAACCCCTTCTTCATTTGGAAAGCCCTTCTCCCTATTTAAAGCCCTTCCAACCACCCATTCAAGGCATTCACTCCACTTGTAACTACTCTACCCCCCTCCTAACTACCTTTAAGCCCTTTTGTAATCGTCGGAGACGACGAGCCGCCGACGGAGCCCTTTCCACCACCGTGGCTGCCTCGCCGTCCCCCCTCTCTCTTTCTTCTTTTAAGCTTTACTTTACTTATGTTCAAGCATTTATCTAGTGTTGTAATTATGAACTAAAGTTGCATGATTAATGAAGTTGTTTTCTATTCAATTGTTTGCTCTATTTTCTATTCAAAGTTGTATGTTGTGAATGAAACAATTCTAACCCTAATCTCTTTCTCTCTCTCTCTCGCTTTCCACTCGCACCTTTTCGCATGCAAAACCCCACGATTTTCGTGAAAATAACTGACAAGAAGAATCCGATTTTTACGCCTCCCTGAGACCGACACTCGGACTCACATCCGTTTCTTTACTTTAAAATTGACGTCACAAGTGCAAACTATAACGACACTTCCAAACACACACGCACGTGCACGTCAGTTTTTGGCACCGTTGCCGGGGAGGCAACGGATTTGTTTTGTCACTTCCATTTTACATCCATGCTCACATCGTCTAATGCCTTGTCTTCTTTTACTTGATGGTTGCAGGAATTCGGCGCTTGGCCGACGAAGCAGTGCAACTCATGATGGTAACAAGAGAGTAGGCGCAACAAGGACCGGTCGTGAGTAGTTCTTCACTCATGGTTGTTTGCTTGCTTGAAAATCTAAAAAGATTGTAAAATTGAAAAAAAATTGACGTGGTGTATGATTAACTGACCCACATCCTTAACACATCACCCAACAAAAAATATACACTCTAACATTCTGAATAAATTCTTGGAGTGTTCTTTTCTCTTTTTGAGTGGTGTTTGCGAAGCCCCCTTGGATTGATTTAGGCCGCACCACTCAACCCTAAAAATGACTCATCTAATAGAAGCTGCATAATCATTAGGATGAGTACATTAGGATTTTAGAGCCTCTACACAATAAAAGGAAATCTACTTTCACCGAATTGTGTGCAAAACTTGACGTGCCTACTGAAACTTGTCTAAAAACATTAAGATACGTCAATCCTAAAAGACACTAAATAAGGATGAAACATTAAAAAACACCACATCTTAAAAAATCCTTGCTTGAAAACCATGTTTTGATAGAAGCACATACACTGAAAGTGGAAAACTAAGAGGCACTACCCCAATCAACGCCTCATTACATAATCCTAGCACAAGCACTATCCTAGCCCTTTTAAAACTGAGTAGACGTGCCTTAGGCAGGACTGAGTTAAGTCTCAAGAGGCGAGGTTTTGTTCGCTGGGCACTTGGCTTTCATTCCCTTGGTAGAATCTGGTGACTAGGCTACGGGGCAGTGTCAAACGACTGCGATTGTGGGGTCTATGGAACCGGCGGCACAAGCCAAAGGAAGAACCTTCCATGCAATCCCCTCGTAATCAACCTGGCCAAATTAGCTTTGGGAAAGGGAGTCCAATGCTTACGGACTTGATCACCCTTTTGGAGATTTCTAGGTCCCCTAAGGAATACACCATAAGAACTAGGCTTGTTTGCTTGGTTGAACACACAACTCTTTCTCATCTGTTCTTCCTGCATCCCTCCATTCCTTCCAAACCATGGATTTCAATGCCTATCCATCTTACCTAAATTGCCCCCAACATGATTTGTATGCTAACCCAAGTAGACCATATCCACAACCTACTTGGGCTAACCAACCACCAAGTTGGGGGTACGACCTAGAATATCCCTCTTGGCCCAACTGTCCCAGTTATGACCAAATCGCACCAACCTCTTATTGGGATACACCCAACATATCCACTCAAGGGTATGATTCAAATCGTGGGGCTCCATATCTCGATTCTCCTCACGATGCCTCATCATTTAGGTCCCACCTGCTCTCTAACCACTTTGATAGGACCTACACTCTAGGAGAACACCAAGAACCCTACCCTTCTCAGGACAATAACTAAGAAAGGTCATCTGAATTTAACAACCTTTCCTACTTGACCTTTGGATTGGAAGGAATTCTAGACAAATGGAAATCAAAGAATGATCAGAAATCTAGGTAAGCTCAGAATCATCAACCTTTGATTTGGTCCCCTGATGAAGAATCTGACTAGGAGGAGGACTTAGAACCTCAACTATTCTGGAGTAGGACCAAATAGAGAATGATTCCTCTTGAAGAACTGGACCCTGAATATGATAGAATAGAGGACCCACCCAAGAACCTAAACCCCAGTATGGATTCTAATCCACAACCTCAACCACACTCTCTTAACCTGGATTTCAAGGAGGAAATCCAAAGGACACCAAATGACACCTTGTCAATTCTTGATAACCTCCAGTTAGAGTTACACAGACAGAATCAAGAATTGGTTAAAGGGCAACAGGCCACGTTGGATATGTTCCAACAATTGGGGGAAGAAGGCCAGAGAAAGTTGTTGCACACAACGTCATTCATGGAATTCGTAAAGCAAGGACCTACCATGATCAATTGGACTACACCCAGTCACCCTAATTTGGTTCAGTCCACCATTGATACCCCCCAGGAGTTGGACAACTCAATGGATAAGGTCATTGAGGATTCCTCGGAACACAATTTGGGGAGCATTGAGGACAAACATCAGGAGGAAACTGAGAATGTGAGGGGACATGCCTTGGAATCCGAATCTAATCAGCCCGAGAGAAGTGATCCGGTGGGAACAACAACCAACATAGGAGATGGAGAATGGAGTTACAATTTCAAAGAAATCGATTATGAATCGGCTGGGATCCCCATCACAAATTTGGAGGAGGGCCGAGAGAAAGAATATGAACTAGAGGATGAAATTGGCCCTACCTTTAATGCAACCTCATATAGTGAATCTGATACAAAGGAGGTTGAAGAAAATATTCTTGAGGTCAAGGGCTTGGAGGGAATGAGCAATGAAACCGTAGTTGCGGAAGAGATGGATTCGTCTTTGGAGAGAGACCTCATGCTTGATTGTAGGGCTCATTATGAAACTCTTGATTTTGTTACCTGCCCTATTAGAATAAAGATCCCGCAACCCGAATGCATTGGAATTGATACACCTTTGACGGATTACAATTTTATGGGGACACAAACTGAGTATAAAACCTACATCTTTAGTGTCTGGCATGTCATATTCGGGGTGTGCTCGTCCACATCAACTTCTTTGCATGCCCGCAGACTAAGAGAGGATCTGACACGGGCATGCATGATACATCTGCTGCAAAATTCCCACCCCTTAGGAACGGGACTCCACCACAACCTTGTTCGCATATGTGGACTTCTGATTTTGGATCTGGCTGATTTTGTACATGCCTCCTTGACCCAAACCATTCCTGTTTGTGCACTATGCCTAGCCAGAGGCGTTAAACTCAGTGCTTCCTGGGAGGCAACCTAGTGGATTCAGACTAATCCGGTATTCTATGTTACTCAGGTAATATCTTTCTGAACCCCTGTTACATCCATGTATTTGCCAATGAGGACATTGTCCAACTTAAGCATGGGGGAGGGTGGTAATTGCATGATCCTGAGCTCATTTAATCAACCTGAATAGAATAAAATTTACAATTAAAAAAAAAATCGAATTTAGGAAGAAACTTAGGCATTAGAAATTTATCAATAGTGGGAAATAATATAAAAAGAACTTGAACACTTAGGCTTTTAGGCCTTCAGGCTTAATCAGCCCTAGTGCCCGTTAAAATATGGATTTAGCTTCAAATCCTTGCAACCTTAAGCTACTCTAATCCACCTACTAAATAAGGTGATAAGTATACGACTTATCAACTCACCCTCTAACTCAGAAAGACTTTGAGTCTAAGCATCTGCACACATTTTTGCACAGACTCACTCCTTGGAGATTTTGACAAAAATTGGGTAGCTAATGAACTCTCTAGGGTGGTATGGCTGGCAAGTTGTCGTGGGTAACAGCCCATTGGCAAGTTGTCCAGAGCCCAGCCACGGGACTACTTCTTCTTCATTGCCTCTAGGTAAATTTAAGATCAAGGAAGTCACCTACCAAAAAAAAAAAGAGAAGAAACCAAAATAAACCACACTTCACCGCATGAGTATGACTGGCAAGTGATCGTGGGTAACAGTCCATTGGTCGGTTGTCCAGAGCCCGGCTCAGTAATTGCACAAAAAGAACCAAAACACTTAAGGAAGAAGCGGGGAAGTAGTACATGCTGGGAAGATATACACTGGAAAAATCCTTGTGTTGACCTCAATTAAAACAAATGTAGGGAGAAAGCTACCGATTGAATAAATACACCTTCAGGCAAAACACTTCATCTTCCAGTCACCTAGGAGCATAGAAACCCAGAGTCTATCTAAATTACCGTTGAATGAGTCTATCACGATCTTCACACTAAGATGCTTAGCACTTAGAGTTTTGTCCGAGTTTTTGGTGGGTTGGGTAGCCGTAAAAAGTTACCGACCCACTCTTAATTCCAAAAAAATCTAAAAATAAGAAAAAATATATATATTTACATACATTAAAGCAAGGATTCAGGCAATTCGTATTTTGGCAGACACCTGGGCGTTGCTTAGTCTTTGTAGATTAAGATCTTAGTATATTTCCTCCTATTGACAAGTGACGAAGTGTCTAAGTAGTTACTTCTTAAATTTTGACAGAAAATAAAGGCTATGTAACGAACGCGTGCCCCAGACGTCTTTTAAGACGTCTGGGAGGTGGCCCAGACGTCGGTCCAGACGTCTGGGATCACATCCAGACGTCTGAACAGACGTCTGGGATCATTTCCAGACGTCTGGAAAACAATTATTTTCGCACGGGAGAGTCGTCTGCGCGCCTGTGCGCGCAGACCCGCGATTCCTCTCTCTCTCTTTTTCCCTCTCTCTCTGCGGCGTGCGAGGGCGGAGCTCTGCCGTGAGGGCGAGCTCGCCGGAGCGGCTTGGCCGGCCGGCGGAGGGCGCAGGGGGCGCGGAGCGACGCGGAGAGGGACCTACTGCGGGCTGAGCAGCAGACGCGCGGGTGCGACGCGGGCGGCGTCGCGAGCGGAGGCCGAGCAGCGCCCTGATTCTGGAAAAATTTCCAGAATCAGACGTCTGGGTTGATAGCCAGACGGCAAGGTCGACGTCTGGAAGATCATACAGACGTCTGAAAGGTGAGTTTTCCGCCTTCTTCTTCCTTCCTGTCGACTGACCGTATTGAGGGAGGGGGTTGGCTGTGCGCAGGTTCGCTGATTCGTCATCCTTTGCGAATCAGACGTCTGGAAGTTGTACCAGACGGCGGGAGTGACCTCCAGACGTCCGGGGTGACCATCGGACGTCTGGGAGCTAGGCCAGACGTCCCCGCAGACTTCTGGACATCTGGGAAACCACGCTGAATAGGTAATTCTCTGATCCACTGTTTAAGACGTCTGGAAGGAGTTCCAGACGTCTGATTTTGCACAGTATCGTCTTTTTCGACCCGTTTAGGGCCCGTTCGGGCTCCGTTTTCCGCGATTCGAGTTGCGTTCTTTTCAGAATTAATTCCTCTACCCGTCTACAGTAGCTATACACTGTTTTGAGACACTCCTTGTTATAGGACCTCGTTCAGTTGCAGTCTTGAGAGTCGCGGAGGCACGCGGGATTCCCGATCACGCCCCCATTACTCCCGTTGTACCTGGTAGAGTGGCTTTAAGTATTAATAAAATCTGTTAAAGTATGGAACCATAACTAGAACCTAGGACATCGCATGAATCCTAGGAATGAGAAATATATGGAATGATAGTTCCTAGGTGTTGCATGAATCCTAGGGCCGGAAAACTAGATTGTATGCTAGATCCTAAGACGTGGCATGAACCTTAGGATGGAAAAACTAGTGGAATGTATAATACTGCAGTCTCGGAAAAATGGAAAGGAATATAAAGCTGCCTGTAAATTGAATTAACAGCTGCCTGTTATGAATAAAGAAACATGATTGAGATCATGGATTGTGAGAACGTGAAACTGGAAAGTGAAACATATGATGTTCTGAGATAAAGAGCTGGAACCCTACGGGGAATTAGGAGTGGAACTCCTGGAAAGAAAAAGGAATGGAACTGAGATGTAGTTTGTACTGTCTCTTGGGTACGCAGTACCAAGGGAAGTACCTGTACCTGTTTAGTGCAGAGTGGGGCCAGCCGCCCCAGGGACCCGGGGTTAGGATTGGCCGCTCTGTACCGACTTGTTGGCCCTCGTGTACGTAGTATCGAGGAGAGCTACTAGTGTTAGGAGAGTACTAGCTACCCCACGGGCCCCGGGGTTCTGCTAGCCTCCTTCACCGACTTGTTAGGCCCACTAGGGCAAACCAGGGTAGTCAGGCGAGGGTGCGCGGACTGTGGAGGGGCAAGGCCCCGGTTTGGTTACTGTGGAGGGGTTGGACCCCTGTTACTGAGAGGGCTCTGCCCTGGTTCCGTGCTGTGCTTTGGGCGCACCCGTTAACGGAAACGACTGACCGCGTGCCAGTGCGGGCTAGCTACCTATGCGTTTATCGCGCGTGCCATAGTCACCGTTACGTCTGTCAGTGACCTTGGGGTGGTTGACTGAGAGTAGGATCACCACGGGGGACTCTCCCGGCCAGGAGAGCACCACGTGCTACTTCTACTTTTGGAAAAGACTGCAATCAAGATCGTTCCCACGAGGACATTCGAGATCAAGTAAGGGATCTGAGAAATAAATGAAATAGTGAGAAAATTGAAAGACGTGAATAAAGGAAGTAATAGAACATAACAGCTACTGTACACTCTACTGTTGCCTTTAGTTAGTTTGCCACTCTACTCAGCGTTTTGCTGACGTGTTACACTCGTTACCTTTTTCAGGACCAGGTGTTGAGCAGCCAGGGTCGGCGGCTGCAGAGGACGCTGGGCCGAGTAGGGTCCAGTAGAGTTTACCACAGTCTTTTGCACCTCTTTTGTTTCTGTTCTAGTGAGTAGTTTTTGTTTCCGCTGTACTTTCCTTACCTGCAGTTCTTGTTATATGATAAATGTTGTTCTACTGTTGTGGTGGTACCTACTGTAGTAGTTTATTTCCTTACTGCTGTATTTTCTTACTGTTAGTTATATTCATGCTGAATGTGGTTTATTTTACTGTCTTTTGGTTACTTCCTCGTTGGACGACTAGGTCTTGGGATTAGTCGAGTCGGTCCGGTTCTCGTGTCTCGTAGGGACTCGGGAACCGGGTCGTTACAGGCTAGAATAAACCTTGCTAGGGACTAGTAAGGAGTAAGCATGGGGTAATGATAACACTGCATCTTGGGGTGATAATTCTGTTAAATAGGGTCCATCTTAAGAATAAAATGCACAGATAACACATCATGGGAGCATTGCATGCATCATACGTCAAGATTACTTATAGAACAGTATTAATGGCCATTTGTATAAGCACTTGTCCAAGCAGGCCTCAGATGAGCAATTAGACTACACGGATGGATTCAGAGCGACGAATGGAGTCTAACGGACTCGAAAACGGCAAAATCCGACATTCGGAGCTCCTACAATGGGCCCAAGAAGTTCTGACCATTGATCTGATGATCAATGGCCCATGGCGCACCACATGGCGCCCGCTTGCCGCGTCTAGACAAGCACGTGGTTCATAATGTTTGGCATCATGTCTCTTCTAGTCATCAAAAATTTCCATGACCAGGATTGGTTGAAGGGGAATTATGTCTCTTCTAGTCATGGTTCCCAATGTTTGGCATCGCATGCAAGTACGGGCAAAACTATGTGCATCCATAAACAAAGATGGCCAAAAGAACCCTGACTGTAAAACTTTTGCAGCAGTTTTTTGTCCTAAAAAATGGCCTCCACAGGCTTCACTATGGCAGAAAGGCAGAATGCTTTTTGTTTCCGAATCAGCAATGCACCTTCTGATGATCTAGTTTGACCCTAGTGGGAAGAGTAATGGGTCATCCCAAAGGTAATATTTGGCTTCAGTGAGCAATTTGAGCTTCTAGTCCTTTGTCATGTCATGGGGTATTTTTCTAGAGGCCAAGTAGTTCGCAATGTTTACAAACAAGGGGAGCTCATGTGAGTTAATAGCCAATATACTTTCATTAGGAAACTTTTCACTTATTGGCAGAGAAGAAGGAATGAAATTTGAGTCTAGTCTAGATAGGTGGTTAGCAACCATGTTTTAAGCTCCGGCTTTATCCTTGATTTCAATGTTAAATTCTTGGGGCAGAAGGATTCATTTGATGAGATGTGGTTTGGCATTCTTATTAGCCAATAAATGCTAGAGGGCAGAATGGTTAGTATAGATAATCACTTTAGAGCCCAAGAGGTATGATCTAAACTTCTCCAACCCAAAACCAACAGCCAACAACTCTTCTTCAGTGATGGTATAGTTACGTTGAGCTTCATTTAGCGTTTTGCTGACATAATAAATTACGTGGAGTCTCTTTTCTCTTCTTTGTCTCAAAACTGCCCCCACTGCATAGTTGGAGCCGTCACACATAATCTCAAAATCAAGGGACCAACTAGGGGTTGGAGGATAGGAGAATCAGTGACAGCATTTCTAAGGATGGTGTAGGATTCAAGACAATCTTCGTTGAATTCATCTGGGACATCATTTGAGAGGAGTTTATTAAGGGTCGGGCAATCTTAGAAAAATCTTGTATGAAACATTTGTAAAACTCGACATGTCCCAAAAATGATATGATTTGTTAGACCGAGGCTGGCGATGGTAGCTTGGAAATTACATTTGATTTTGCTCGGTCGACTTCCAATCCTTTGTCTAAAATCTTATGGCCTACCATTATTCCATCTTGAACCATAAAATGGCTATTTTCCCATGAGAGTACTAGGTTCACATCTATACACCTTCTTAGGCACTTGGTTAAATGTGCCAAACAAGTCAAAAAATCATCTCCAAATATAGATAAGTCATCCATAAAGACCTCAATATAATCCCTTATCATATCTGAAAGGATAACCATCATGTAATGCTGGAATGTTCCTGGAGCATTACGCAATCCAACTGGCATTCTCAAATGCAAAAGTACCAAAGGGGTATGTGAATGTGGTTTTATATTGGTCTTCAGGATTGATGGCTACTTGGTTGTATCCTAAGTATCCATCCAGAAAATAGAAAAACTCTTGCCCAACAAGTCTTTTCAGTATTTGGTCTATGAATGGTAGTGGGAATTGGTTTTTATTGGTTGCTGAGTTGAGTTTCTTGTAATCTATACACACCCACCAAGAAGAGGTGGTGCGGGTGGGGATGGATTCACAGCTTTCAGTTTTAATAATAGTCAGTCCTACCTTCTTAGATACTATTTGGATAGGGCTTACGCAATTAACTGTTAGAAATTGGTTAAATGATGTCGGCATCTAACCACTTAATGATTTCCTTCTTGACAAATTCTAGCATATTAGGGTTAAGTCTTCTTTGTGGTTGTCTAGAAGGTTTCGCTCCCTCCTCGGTGTAAATATGATGTGTGCAATATGAGGGGCGAATTCCTTTAAGGTCTGAAATGCTCCACCCGATAGCAACTTTGTGTTCCTTTAAGACTGCTATGAGTTGTCTCTCTTGTTCATGGGTGTTACGAACGTGGCCTCAAGACGGGTTTTTAAGACATCTGAGAAGTGGCCCAGACGTCTGACCAGACGTCTGGAACCCTTTCCAGACGTCTGGTATTAAATTTTTGTGGCGTACGGGGTTGCGTCTGCGCGCATGCGCGCAGACTGTACCCGCTGCTCTCTTCTCTCTTTTTTCCCTCTCTCCTCCTGCAGGGCGCAGCTCCTTTCTCTTTCTCTCCCCGCGCGGCCTTATAAGGCCCCTCGCCCTCTCCCTCTCCCTCATCTCCTCAGTTTTCCTCTTCTCCTTCTCCCTGCCGGTGCGAGAGCGCGAGCGAGCAAGTGAGCGGCGGCAGCAGCAGCCGCGGCGAGTGTGCGGAAGGGGGTGTTGCGAGAAGAAGAAGACGCTCAACCGTGAGGGCTCGAGCTTGCCGGGGCAGTTAGAGCCGGCCGGCGGGGGAGCAACGGGCGTGGAGTGTCGCGGAGGGGCTGCTGCAGCTCGGGCAGCAGGCGGACGGGGCGCGGCGCGACCGTGCGTCGCGGGCGGAGAGCGAGTCGGGCTCTGATTCTGGAAAATTTTCCAGAATCAGACGTCTGGGCTTACGACCAGACAACGGTGAAGACGTCTGGAGGACTGTCCAGGCGTCTGGCAGGTAAGATATTTCTATCTTCTTCCTTTTTCGCGTGTACGGCCATGCGGCCGTCCGCCGCGCCTTCGTCTACGAACTGTCATGCTGAGAGTAGGGTGGGTGCGTGCAGGTTCTGCTCGGGAGGGCGCGAGGACTCACCATCCCACGTGAATCGGACGTCTGGCCGCAGTGCCAGACGACGGGAAGGACTTCTAGACATCCGGGGTGACCATCGGACGTCTGGGAACTAAGCCAGACGCCCCCGCAGGCTTCTGGACGTCTGCAGGACTACACAGAGTGAAGGTACACTCTGACCCACATTTTAAGACGTCTGGAAGAGGTTCCAGACGTCTGATTTTGGGCAGTTTCGTCGTTTTCGACCCGTTTAGGGCCCGTTCGGAGTCTGTTTTTCGCGTTTTGAGTTGCGTTCCTTCTAGAATAAAATCCTCTACCCGTTTACAGTAATTATATACTGTTCTGAGAAACTCCTTGTGTTTGATCCTTGTGTTAGGATCCCGTTCCATTACAGTCTTGGGGGTTGCGGAGGCGCGCGAGATTTCCAACCACGCCCCTAGTACTCCCGTTGTAGCTGGTAGAGTGGCTTTTAATTATTTAGTATAATTTGTTACAATTGTGGAACAAGTAATAGAGTCTAGGGCGTTGCATGAACCCTAGGACTGAGAAACTAGATTGAATGATAGATCCTAGGGTATTGCATGAATCCTAGGACTGGAAAACTAGATTGAATAATAGATCCTAGGGTACGGCATGACTCCTAGGACTAGAAAACTAGTGGAATATATACATATATTGCAGTCTTGGAAAAGTGGAAAGGAAATAATAGCTGCCTGTAAATAAATAGCTGATGAGTGGCTACTCATCATAGCTAAAAGGCCGAAATTAAGCTAGATACTAAGCAAAACAATATCAAATTAACACATAAAAAGGGTTAAGTGTGGGAATTAAAGAAAAGACCTAAAACTTTTAATGTGTGTTAAAATCTCCTAATTAGGTCACAAAAATAAGATATTCTGAAAATTAAAGAATAAATGATGATCCATGCATAAATTGAACACATAAACAAGTTTGAAAAGCCAAATCAGAAGTAAAATCAATGTCGTAAATGTTCAATTAAGCACATGTAAAAATTTGAAAGCAATTGGACATCATTTAGGCTTAGAAATAAATAGATTACAATTAGGTCCTTTGATAGCATATGGTAACTTCGGGTTGTGTTATGTCGTTGTAGTAAAGCCGGTTGTTACCAACGTTTCATATAAAATTTTTTACTCGGAAAAATAAAAGAGTTCCCGAGGTCGAACTCAGGGAGCAAGTTGTATTCTAGAGATATACAAGTTCTATTACAAAAATAAAGAGAGAGAGAGAGAGATGAAAATTTGGCTTCTTCTTCTTTTCTTCTTTCTTCCTCTTTGTCTTTGGTTCTTCCTGTTCTTCTTCTTCTTCTTCTGCTTTCTTCAGATCTTCCCCTCGTGCTCTTCTTCTTCTGTTCTTCCTTGTTTCTTTTCTTTCTTTTTCTTCAGATCGTCTTCCTCTTTTCTTGCTTCTTGCTTCTCTTCATTCCTTCTTCTTCTTTGTCTTCACCTGCCTTGACCTCTCTTTTTCTTCTTTCGCGATGGCCGTTGCTCTTCCTTCTTCTTCAGCCTGTCTTCTTTCCTGCTCTGGCTGCTGACCTTCCGTCGTCTGCGCCAGTGCTGAGACGACTTAACAATGCCTTCGCTACAGTGCAGCAGCTCCTTCTTCTTCAGCGGGTCTGCTTCTTCTTCTTTGGCCTGCACACTTCAGAGTTTATTCGTCAAGGCAAAAACCTACTCTACCCCCCTCCCCCGCGTATCTCTCTCTCTGAAATCACTCTTCGGAAGCTCTCCCAGAGCGCTACCGGGTAATCGGGTTCGGGTCAGGCCCGGGTCCAGGCCCACCGGCGTGCGTGGTGGGCGAGGAGTGCAGGTCAGTCTAATCGGGTCGGGCCAGGTCCGCGGAGCGTGGTCACGGACGAGGCCGAGTCGGGTCGGGTCGGGTGAGAGGGACCTCACCCCGTGGTAACTGAGGCAAACAGCATAAGGCAGTTTTTGCCTTTATGCATCCGCGTGCCTTCGAGAGATTCCGAGGTGGGACTAAATGTCCCACCCCAATTCTCTCACGCCTGCAGCAGGGATGGTGCTCCCAATTGCATCGGCTGTTGAGGCGCACAGCTCCAATTGAGGGCCAGGGTGTGTGCGCGAGACTCTTCCGCGCTGGCCGTGGCTTTTCAACCTGGGATATCTCGGCTTGAAGCAACCTCGAGCAGGCTTCGAGCTTCCTCGCCAATGGCGGTCAAGGCCTGGAACCTGAAACCAATGGCACGGCCTCTCGGCCAGATCAGACAGGCGGGGGACCTTCGCCGTGGCACGGCGAAGGTGGTCAGGGGGTCTGCAGGGGGCGAGAGGGGGCTGTCTGGTCGTCCTAGGTCAAACTGTGAGCGAGGGAGTGGGTGTGTTCGGTGGGTCTGCAGAGGGTGTTTGGTGGGAAGTGGAGGGGCGGAAGAGGATCTGGGTGAGGAGGCGGAGGTTCTGCGGTGGTCGGCGAGCCGTGTGGGTTGCTGAGGTGGTGGGAGCGGCTCGCCGGAGGGTGGTCGGAGGCGGAGAGGATGAGGGTGAACAGGGTCGGTAGAGGGCTTAATTGACTAAATCGAAAGCGGGGAAAGAAGGAGGAGGAGAAGGGGAGTAGATCTAACTTAACTGCAGGGACGAAGGGGGGAGGAACAGGGCGACAGTCGTATCGACTGTCGCCGGAGAAGACGATGCCCAGTGGGGGGAGGACGGCGGTGACGACGGGGCAGAGGCAGCGCGCGCCGGTATTGCGCGACGCGGAAAGAGCAGGGGAAGAAATCTCTGCTGCTGGTATTGCGGCAGAGCGAAGAGGAGGAGGAGGAAGAACCGCCGGAGCTGGTGGGCGTCTGCCGGAGTGAGAAGAGAGGAAAATTGGGGGTTTTCTCCGTCAGATCCAGGCTGCCCTCGTCGGTGGAGCGGCGGGGGGTATTTATAGGGATGAAGCAGGGAGGAAGGCGGAGGGAGACGACGTGTCTCCCTCGCCGGAGAATGGTCGGAATACGAACCCATACCGTCCGTGCGTTCGCACGGCCGGTATGGTGGCCTACAATGACCATGGGGGTGCTCCTGCGACGGCTGACGACGCAGGGCACCCCCGGTATACATGTCAGGTCCTCCACCTCACCCTGCGCGGCGCCATGCTCCGCGCAAGGTCGCCGGAGCATGGTGCTGGCAGGGTTTTGCAGGAGGGACCTGTTTGCAAAGAACGAAGGAGAGTTAGGGGCCAAAATGCGAGGGTTCAAAAGTTGAGGGCCAAAGAGTAAATATATGAGGACCAAAGTGTAAAGTCGGTCAAGGAGGTTTCTTCTTAGGCTCAAGTTTTTATACATGACTAATTAGAACCTAAGGAATCTGATGGTAAATTTTATTTTCATATTAAACCTTGTTTGACCGGTCAATTTGCGTAAAGACCCAAATTAAGTTATTAATTGGGCATGGTTCTCAATGTAGGTCAAAATGGGTTCTAAAGGCCAAATTGAAGGTTCTAAACCCTAGAGATTATTTTTCTATGAATTTTAGAGGGTTTATTCTATTTTTACTTTGCCTCGAACCTTGTGAATTGAAGTGGGTTGTTTTAGGGTTACAGATTATCATTTGGTTCCTTGGAAGTGCTGTAGCCCTTGCTAGATCATCTCATCCCACTTTTATTCTTATTAAGCTGTTTTGACCTGTGTTTGGGCCCTGAATTACCCTGTATGCAGATTATACTGGTAAAATTGCACTTTTACCCCTTATGACTGGTTTTCTTCTCAAACTCAGAATTCTCTGAGTTAAGCCTTTCCTTGAGATATGTAGGAGCTTTTATCCTTTGTATTGGGTCAAAATGAGCTAGTTATGGCTCATGATGAGGTTCTCATCATACCCCCATGCCTAGCTTTTGCTAGTCCCTTAGCAAAAAAACTTAAGGTTTCAACCCTTGTTCTAGACCATGAAGTTTTCAATGGTTTTAGATAAGTGCCTTTTTATTTGAGCATAGATTAGGTTAGAATGCTGACCATAGGCCTAAAAGATACTCTAGTACCAATCAAGATCCAAATCTGTCTAGCCTTAGCCTCAGTCTTTTAGCAAAGGTTTTTAAGGCCCACAAGAACTAACCTAAGGTTTATTGGACTTCGTGGTTAAAGCACCCGTGCTTGAAATGATTTTAGCCCTGGCTCAGTTCGCAGTGCGTTTTGTAAGAGAGAGATAGAAAGTTTTTTTCTGTTTGGAGAGTTTTCTCTCTCTTTTTCTTTTTAGTTCTAGCCTAGGATTGGCTTTTCAACACGGTCTGTATCAGATTCCTTGCTCCCATCATCAATCCTCAAGGGTTCCTGGCGATCGATGCTTCGAGATAGCACCGCCCATGGCAACCCCCGGAACCCTGGCTATTGAGATTTCGAGATAATCCCATCCATGGTATTCCGTGGCCGAATCCAGACCTTGGCAATTGACACTTCGAGATAATGCCATCCATGGAATCTGAACCAGCAGAGTGCTTACATGCCCCCCGTAGGATATGTAAATATCCTAAGAGACAAGCACCGAGGAGATGATATTTTGTTACGCATCTTCGAGGGGATTTCCCGCCTCTCCGCGCTGGGAACTCGTCCAAATCAACTTGTGTTGATCGGCCATTCCTATTCTAGGTGTTCTTTTCAGATTTTTGCGACGCTTCTGCGTGATTCTGATTTTTACGCTTACTGAACCAGGCTGTGTGTGAGATTAGGGTGCTTAGGTTACTGAGTCCCGTAAACCAAAAATTAGTTAACGAGGCCGAATACTCCCTAAGCCTTAGACCTAATACTTCAGCTTTTCATTTTCCTCAACCTCTTGAGGAGTGTCCAGATCTTAATGGGTACTAAGAGTCTATTCAAGAATGCCTAAGGTTTGCATTCTTACTAATCTTATTGTGCACTTTTCAGTTATTTTCTTGAATGAGGTCTAGAACTTAGGTTAATTCCTTAGTTCCTTACTAATGACTATCAACTTTTCTTATAATTTTGTGCTCCTTTTTCATTTTGTTTCTTCTCTCCTTCACAAAATTCTCCTCTTTTCCTCTTATTCTTTTTCGAAAATTTTTTAATTTTTATGGTATTTTTGGCATATGTGAATTTTTTTGTTTGAAACCTTTTCTTACGAGTTTTTGCACTTTCATACCCCCCCATGCCTAAGATTTGCAATGTCCTCATTGTAACCTAGGGGGTCTTAGTTCATTCCTTAAGACAGAAATTTGGATGAGTGAATGGGTCGGGTTGAATTTTTGCGGACGATTTCAAATCCCAGATGCAACCATCTGAGTTGGAGTCGGCTGTCCTAAAGTGTGAACTTCAAGTGCAAAAAGCTGTCAGAACACGTTTCAGGTTTTCAAAGAGAATGACGGGCTGCCTCCCGTTGAGCGCTAAATTTGATGCCTTCAGCCAAGCGGGAAATGCGATGGAGAGGGGATGGTCAACTCAGCAGAGTTTTGTAAGACAAGCACCTTGATTAAGAGCCTGGTTGGTCCAACCAGGTGCTTGTTCAGATCAACAGGCTGATGATGCAGCCCAAACCCAATCAATCTGGTGGGTTGATAGATGTGGATAAAAAGGTGTGGAGCCCACCAGAAATTATGAAGCTCAGATGGATGTGGAAGTGTAAACGCAGGGTTTGGCTGTGCCGAATCAGCCTGGTCAGAGTAGGGACCCGTAGGATAATCAGTGGTTGATGCAGGAACCCTACAGGGGTGATCAGAGAATGATAGATCATGGTATGTAGTCTGATCAATGTTCGAAACCCGATGTGGAAATGCAATCGGCTCGGTGAGAGGTGAATCAGCATAGAGATTGAGTCCGGTTGCGGGTCGGGGTTTGGAAGAGGTTTTGATCCGTTCTGTGTGTGCGGATGAGGTGGCCATTGTGTACGAGGGCTCTTCTAGAGACGGATGATAGGTGGTTTCCTGTAGAGAGTCCTCTGGGTAACTATCAAATGCCGGAAGAGTGTTTGTAGGATGAAAGAAATCGGATTCGAGAAAAAATTTGGATTCTTGGTTGCAATCACTCTTGGCATTTTCTGTTTTTGGTTCCTGAGGATCGAAAAGGAATGATTCTGTGTTATTGGTGATCTCGGGAATCAGGACCTCAGAGTTGGAGTCAGAGTCAGAATCATGTGAACTGAGGTCGTAGATAGGCCTGGCGTGTTCAGGAAGGGGAATCTCTCCGCAACTATAGTCAGATCTGAAATTGTCGGAGAGTTGGTGAAAATGATCATGAATTCCACCACAACAAAAATCATCAGATGTGGAATCAGCAGCCTGACTGGGTTCTAGCCTATATGTCAATTCTGGGTTCAAAAAGATGTTCTGTTCAAGCTCTAAGCTGGTAGGATAGACCCCATTAAAACCTTGCTCATCCAACTCCTCAGTTTCTGTATCATAAATTGGCATGTTTTCTGAAAAATCAATCAGATTTCCTGAGGGTGTTGGAAAAGGGCATTCATAAAATAGAGGCCCGGAATCATATTCTGTAAAAATTTGATCTTCCTCATAAAGGGCCTCATAATCTTCCCAATAAGTTTCAGATCTAGGTTCTAGGCTTAGGATGTGGGTAGAATTATTAGAACCTAAGTCCGAATAACCTTCGAGGGTTACCTTATCAAAACGAGGGGCGGAATTTATACCCTCCAGAGGTTCAATTCTAATCTTGTTATTGCAGGAGTCTTGAAGTTCTAAGCTTGGTGATTCATGGCCTAGGGTTGGCTCAGCATTGTGTTCTCCTGCAATATCCCAACCTAATTCAACATTGTCTTCTATCTGGGTTGGGATTTTACAACCACTTTGTGCCTCAATCCCGGGATCTGGGAAACTGAATTGTTCCTTAATACTGTTCCAAGATGGTTCATCCTCTGTTTCTGGTTTATACGGGTATTTCTGGTTGATAATTTGTTCTACTGATTTCATCATTTCTACCCGTTTTATAAGGGCATCTTGGTGTTGTTCCCAAAGTACAGGATTTGTCAAGCATTGAAGGTATTCAGATTGGTGTAATTTTTCCATCTCAATGTATCCTGTCATGAGCATATCTCGGGTTGATCCTTTTGAAATGCCAGTTAATAGAATTTGGGCACAGTTTATGATGAAGGATGTGGTTGTTGGGATATCAACCTGAATATCTCCTATTGGTGTTGAGGTTTTTTCTTCTTTTTCATAGAATCTTATGGCATCCTCGATCATTTTATCTTTCATAGATCTCCGATATTCAGGTTTCTTGAATGGTAGTCTTGCTAGGTAATTAGGCTGCATAATTGGATCTGGTGGTGGAATAGAATCAAAGTTTGAATCAAGATGGAAGAAGGGGATTTTGTTCAGAATCAGAGGAAAGAGGGGCTATGTGAATGATTTCTGCAAAAACAAAGGAGCCGAGGCTTAGCCTCGGGGAGAGTGAATTTCTATAGGAGGTTTCAAGGACCTCCTGAAAAATACTGAAGGGCTGGATGAGATAAGCAGGTGCTGGACCCAATCAAGACACCCAAAAATTGTTGGGTGGCTATAGAGGTGCGGGGCAGATGGACCCCTTGATCAGAAAGATCGTCCACCTGAGAATTACCTGGGCAGCCAGAGAGGGAGAGTCCCGCGAAGACCCCTACACGGTAGAGCGTCCCCACGGGTTACAGGGTTTCCCCCACCCGACCTCTCTTGTCACTGCGGTTCCAGGTAGACCAGAATGGGGATCTTGACCTCTTAAGTCTACCAATTTTAAGATCAGGGTGCTTAAGGTTTTCACTTGAACTTTAGTCTTTTAAGTGCAAAGAGTGACCTAATTTAAGGTTGGTTGACCCAAGGGGTCAACTTTACCTCTTGTTTTCTTTGAGAGCTTTTAGGTCCTGTCTTTTAGGGTTCAAGTGTTTAGAGAGCCAATTGTTTTAGATTTTCTTTGAATAGGTATTTTCAGACAAGGGCTTGGGCACACTTCATTTGGTTTTCTCAATTCTTGCTTAAGGAGTGTGTCTCTAAATCCCTAGTGTTGGATCCTAGGTTGGCTCTACTTGGTCCAGTTAATTCTTTGTTGGGTAATTAGGGCTTAAGCAAGAATGTGTTAGCCCTTAAATACCCTTAATAGTGTGCAGGAGTGATGAGTTGAAAACATGCAACTTTTTATGGTTACTAAGTATGGAAGACAGGTTAGCCCTATATTGCTTGTTCTTTTCTTTTCTTCCTCTTTAGAGTGTAGGGGTTAATAGTGAGAGAAAAGATTTTACCTGTCTTCGGAGTGGTTGTGTGGTTGCTTGTCTTCTTGAGTTCCTGTAGCTGCACAAAAGAGAGGAGATTATCAGAACTTAAAAGAAACAGGAATGTTTACCTCTAGAATAGCCGTTGCTCCCCGGCAACGGCGCCAAAATGATAGCGTATGGTAACTTCGGGTTGTGTTATGTCGTTGTAGTAAAGCCGGTTGTTACCAACGTTTCATATAAAATTTTTTACTCGGAAAAATAAAAGAGTTCCCGAGGTCGAACTCAGGGAGCAAGTTGTATTCTAGAGATATACAAGTTCTATTACAAAAATAAAGAGAGAGAGAGAGAGATGAAAATTTGGCTTCTTCTTCTTTTCTTCTTTCTTCCTCTTTGTCTTTGGTTCTTCCTGTTCTTCTTCTTCTTCTTCTGCTTTCTTCAGATCTTCCCCTCGTGCTCTTCTTCTTCTGTTCTTCCTTGTTTCTTTTCTTTCTTTTTCTTCAGATCGTCTTCCTCTTTTCTTGCTTCTTGCTTCTCTTCATTCCTTCTTCTTCTTTGTCTTCACCTGCCTTGACCTCTCTTTTTCTTCTTTCGCGATGGCCGTTGCTCTTCCTTCTTCTTCAGCCTGTCTTCTTTCCTGCTCTGGCTGCTGACCTTCCGTCGTCTGCGCCAGTGCTGAGACGACTTAACAATGCCTTCGCTACAGTGCAGCAGCTCCTTCTTCTTCAGCGGGTCTGCTTCTTCTTCTTTGGCCTGCACACTTCAGAGTTTATTCGTCAAGGCAAAAACCTACTCTACCCCCCTCCCCCGCGTATCTCTCTCTCTGAAATCACTCTTCGGAAGCTCTCCCAGAGCGCTACCGGGTAATCGGGTTCGGGTCAGGCCCGGGTCCAGGCCCACCGGCGTGCGTGGTGGGCGAGGAGTGCAGGTCAGTCTAATCGGGTCGGGCCAGGTCCGCGGAGCGTGGTCACGGACGAGGCCGAGTCGGGTCGGGTCGGGTGAGAGGGACCTCACCCCGTGGTAACTGAGGCAAACAGCATAAGGCAGTTTTTGCCTTTATGCATCCGCGTGCCTTCGAGAGATTCCGAGGTGGGACTAAATGTCCCACCCCAATTCTCTCACGCCTGCAGCAGGGATGGTGCTCCCAATTGCATCGGCTGTTGAGGCGCACAGCTCCAATTGAGGGCCAGGGTGTGTGCGCGAGACTCTTCCGCGCTGGCCGTGGCTTTTCAACCTGGGATATCTCGGCTTGAAGCAACCTCGAGCAGGCTTCGAGCTTCCTCGCCAATGGCGGTCAAGGCCTGGAACCTGAAACCAATGGCACGGCCTCTCGGCCAGATCAGACAGGCGGGGGACCTTCGCCGTGGCACGGCGAAGGTGGTCAGGGGGTCTGCAGGGGGCGAGAGGGGGCTGTCTGGTCGTCCTAGGTCAAACTGTGAGCGAGGGAGTGGGTGTGTTCGGTGGGTCTGCAGAGGGTGTTTGGTGGGAAGTGGAGGGGCGGAAGAGGATCTGGGTGAGGAGGCGGAGGTTCTGCGGTGGTCGGCGAGCCGTGTGGGTTGCTGAGGTGGTGGGAGCGGCTCGCCGGAGGGTGGTCGGAGGCGGAGAGGATGAGGGTGAACAGGGTCGGTAGAGGGCTTAATTGACTAAATCGAAAGCGGGGAAAGAAGGAGGAGGAGAAGGGGAGTAGATCTAACTTAACTGCAGGGACGAAGGGGGGAGGAACAGGGCGACAGTCGTATCGACTGTCGCCGGAGAAGACGATGCCCAGTGGGGGGAGGACGGCGGTGACGACGGGGCAGAGGCAGCGCGCGCCGGTATTGCGCGACGCGGAAAGAGCAGGGGAAGAAATCTCTGCTGCTGGTATTGCGGCAGAGCGAAGAGGAGGAGGAGGAAGAACCGCCGGAGCTGGTGGGCGTCTGCCGGAGTGAGAAGAGAGGAAAATTGGGGGTTTTCTCCGTCAGATCCAGGCTGCCCTCGTCGGTGGAGCGGCGGGGGGTATTTATAGGGATGAAGCAGGGAGGAAGGCGGAGGGAGACGACGTGTCTCCCTCGCCGGAGAATGGTCGGAATACGAACCCATACCGTCCGTGCGTTCGCACGGCCGGTATGGTGGCCTACAATGACCATGGGGGTGCTCCTGCGACGGCTGACGACGCAGGGCACCCCCGGTATACATGTCAGGTCCTCCACCTCACCCTGCGCGGCGCCATGCTCCGCGCAAGGTCGCCGGAGCATGGTGCTGGCAGGGTTTTGCAGGAGGGACCTGTTTGCAAAGAACGAAGGAGAGTTAGGGGCCAAAATGCGAGGGTTCAAAAGTTGAGGGCCAAAGAGTAAATATATGAGGACCAAAGTGTAAAGTCGGTCAAGGAGGTTTCTTCTTAGGCTCAAGTTTTTATACATGACTAATTAGAACCTAAGGAATCTGATGGTAAATTTTATTTTCATATTAAACCTTGTTTGACCGGTCAATTTGCGTAAAGACCCAAATTAAGTTATTAATTGGGCATGGTTCTCAATGTAGGTCAAAATGGGTTCTAAAGGCCAAATTGAAGGTTCTAAACCCTAGAGATTATTTTTCTATGAATTTTAGAGGGTTTATTCTATTTTTACTTTGCCTCGAACCTTGTGAATTGAAGTGGGTTGTTTTAGGGTTACAGATTATCATTTGGTTCCTTGGAAGTGCTGTAGCCCTTGCTAGATCATCTCATCCCACTTTTATTCTTATTAAGCTGTTTTGACCTGTGTTTGGGCCCTGAATTACCCTGTATGCAGATTATACTGGTAAAATTGCACTTTTACCCCTTATGACTGGTTTTCTTCTCAAACTCAGAATTCTCTGAGTTAAGCCTTTCCTTGAGATATGTAGGAGCTTTTATCCTTTGTATTGGGTCAAAATGAGCTAGTTATGGCTCATGATGAGGTTCTCATCATCCTTCATGCATTACATTTCGACCCTTCAAAACTCCTTCTTGGACCTATTTGCAAGCCGCAGGGACCCTTTTTTTAAGACTGCAGGGCCCTTCCAGCTGCTATTCTTCTCGCTTATGGGCCTGCATGCAAATGTTCTACCCCTTCTTCTAAGGGTCCGTCTGCAAATTTCCCCTTTATTTCAAAGAGAAGCCTGTGTTCTTCACGCGCACTGTAGCGCGCGAAGAACACAGCCATTCTCGACCATCCATCGCACTTTTGATCTCGATCTGCGGCTGGATTCAAATGGAACCTTCGCGCGATTCGGTGCGTGCGTTCACCTCTCTTCCCAGATCTCATCTGACGGTCAGATCTCTCTCTTGACTCGCCGCGCGCTCTACCCATCTCATCCTCACCGCCGGCCTGATTCTGATTAACCTCACCCTTGCGGTGATCTCAGTCACTGAGCTGCTATTTAAGCACCTCAGTGGTGTCGCGCGCGAGGGATCGCTCCCTCCTACATCTCTCAGCGATCAATTCTTCCACTCCAGTCTCTCCTCCTCATCTGGACCCTGATTTCACAGCCACCGGCTGTGGAATCATCGCCTGCTCTCGACCCTCCTCGTCGCTAAGGACCTCGTAGCACCTGAGGACGACCCTGGAGTCTCACTAGCAGACTCTTCCCTCCGCTGGAGTCACCCTCCTCCTTTCTTCCTCCTTAGCCGCCGGCTAAGGACCCATAGGTCCCATTCTTCCTTTTAGTTTAGTTTTTAATTCTGCACAAGTAGTGTTAGATTTAGTTTGCAGTAGTTTAGAATAGATTTAGTTTTAATCGTTAGCGTTTAATGTTAGCTGTAGTTAGATTAGTCTTAGGAGTAGAATTAGTATTAGATCCCCTCCCTCACCTCCTCTGATCAGTCCAGATCAGAGGGGAAGAATCATCTGTTCATTAATCAATTTATCTCCCTCTTCATGTTTTGTTTTTCCACCATCCAATTCTGATTTATGTTCCTTTTAACGACGAATCTTTCATCTGTCACCCACTCATCTGGACCCAATTCCAGATCTGATGGTGTACTGCCTCAGATCTGAAATTGGCGTCACAAGCACCATTTGGGGCTTCTCACTCACCCCATTTGTGTTCACAAAAGCCCCTTTTATTTTAGATTGATTGCCTCAGTTTGTCAGATTCACTTTAACATGGGTTTTGAAGAGATTTTGCTTTCTGAAATGTCTTGACAGATCTGACAAATTGAAGGGATTTTGGTTTTTCTTGAGGGCAAGGATTCTGAGAAGTTCTCTGGTGACAGAGAACAAATCAGAAGAGCCTTTCATGAATTTGCTTCTGCCTTGATCTGAATGCATTTGCTAGCTTTTATAAATTCCTTTAATGCATTCTTTATTTTTCTGATTTGTCATTTCAGAACTGCCATACACCACCTGTTTGATAATTATTTTTGTATGGTGATTCTCTAACCTAAGGAGTTTTCCATACTCCTTAAGGTTGCAAGAAACTGGGATTGTATGTTTTTGGTTTTAATTGATTGAGTTAAGTCTTCCTTCATGCTGTCTATGGCATTAGGAAGACTAACTCAATGCCATTTGTGTTTTGATCTGAAATGATGCTTTTGATAAGGGCTTTTCCTTGTGGGTATTTGAACTGAATTCTTATGTGATTTTCGTGAGATTTATACCCTTATCAGATTTGGATTTCACTCTTTAATTTTTAGTTTGTTCTGAATTTTCTCTTATTCCCAGTTATACAGTAAAATGCTGCAAACTGCAGCAACATTCCCCTCTTCTCTAAATTCTCCTCTTCTCTGTGAATGCTTTCCCCCTCTTCAAATGGACTAACTGCAGCAGCAGTTAGCCCATTTGACAGTGGCTGAAGCCACTGACACTGCTAAAACACCCTGAACAGTACATTCTCTTCCTTCTCCATCTTCTCTGACAGTAGCTTAGCTGCTGTTTAAAATGAAATAAAAACTTAATTAACCCTCATTCCCTAAATTCCTACTAAAACCTAATTATACATACTTAATTTCACACTGTAAATATACATATCCATACTATTATAACTATAATATACAGCCTGATTATGTACGTAGACATACATAGATATACGGTAAATACTGTATAAACTTGTACATAAATCTATATACATATGTAATCTATGTAAATATATGTATAAATACTGAACTATTATGTATGTATTTACTGATATATGTATATGTATATATACAGATTCATATGTACATATTCAGTAGCTATATTGTAGAATAAATTAGCTAAATTAATAATTTAGAGCTATAATTAAGTAAATAAATCTATAGACTTAGGTTAACATATATAGTAAGTAATTTAAGTTAGTTAAAGTACAATTATACCTAGTATAGCTTACTGTAACTTAGTTTTATTTAAAACACTCAGAACAGCTAGTTTAGCTTAAATAAAATAGAAATAAATTCGTAAATATACAAGAAAAATATGTATAAAATACTTAAGTATGTAAATTAAATCTGTATAAGGTCAATTAGACCATTTACTAACTATTTTATAAGTAATTAACTATTTAATCATCTAAATCAACCTGTACAATCAGCCTAGTTTAGCGAATTTATTTGTATAGTAAACATATTTAAAATTCAAAATTAATTGATCAATTATGTAGTATTATGTAAATACTTTATTAACCATATTTTATTTTATTTTATTTAATAATTTATGGCCCCCAAATCGAGGGCCAAAAGTACGATCAGACGCAGCTGCGCCTGACTTCCAGCGCACGATGTGGCGCTGGAATAGCGCCACATCGTGTGCTGCAAGTCAAGCGCAGCCGCATAAATGTAATTCGTGTTTCCTATAGGCTAGTCGTCACGGGCGCCGGGCGCCCGAAACACTGCCTTTACCCGATTACCCAATGAGCTCCGGTCTGAGTACTCTGTCTGATTTGCGATTAGTGTGTGGCCGGGGGCCCGAGCGTGTGCGAGCATATGGCGTTGGGCTGAGGCCTGGCGCTGAGATTAAAGACATAATTAAGCCACCTAATCTGAGATTAGGGCGCGCTTAGTAGAGGTCTGGTCCCACCCTTAGGGTGCTGTGTATCCCTCGAAAAGCGTGCCTGCAAACTAAACACGTTTTAAACTAATGATATTAGCCTAATCCCCTCCCCACCGCAGCCTCTGAAATATGCTAAGACAGAAGAGTTAACAAAGAGAAGAACAAAGAGTTAACACGAGAGAAAAAAGCAAAGAGTACAAGAACAACAGAGAAAAGAACAAGAGTAATAAAAAGAGAAAGAAGAAGATGAATACTTAAAACAGAAATATGAACACAAGAAGAACAGGAGTTAAGAATACAAAGAACAGAGGCTTAATGAAGAAAGAAAGAGAAACAAAGAATAACTAGTATACATACGTATAAGTAAATCTATATAATTACTAACAGAATAAAGTGACACTATAAACGTCGCTAAAGATCTCAATTTTGCCTCTTTAGGTTGTATAGTGTTTTCTGAGATTTAGCGACGCTTATATCTGTCACTGAAACTGCTGTATATGTTACTGTACATAACAGACTAATAAATTAAATTTCTACACCATTGCATTCTAATGTATTATATACTATTATGATAGTATTAATAGGATAACTTGTAAATACATAGTTTAGAGTATAATAATAGATTGTTTGATGCTTGTTCATAGTTAGTATTTTTGCAAGCATTTCTTAGTAATTAGGTAAATAAAACACACATTCATTCATTCTTTAATAAAATGTAAAGTTTCTTTTTTTTGAATAAGAAGACAATTTTGAGATAATCAAAGAGTGACCGAATTAAATTCAATAAATTGCCTCCCAGTGAACGACCTGGAACAAAACCAGTAAAAATTAGATAAATAAGCAAATGATAATAATGGTTGTAATGACTGGAACTCACCCATACTCACCACTATACGACATCCTTAATGTTATATTGTACACCCTGTACTACAACGACATAATCAACAATTATTACCAATTTCAAACACAACAACCACACAACCAAAAATGCATCATTAATAGCTGCCTGTCATAAATGAATAAATATGATTAAGAATATGGGTTGTATGAAGTGACTGGAACAGTGAACCCTACAATGGCCAAACAAAAGAATAAGAACCCTACGGGGAATTAGGAGTAGAACTCCTGGAAAGAGAATAGAACGGAACTGAGAAAGTGAAACGTGGAAATGTGTTGTCCCTTGGGTACGTGGTACCAACGAGAGCACACATTACCTCCTAGTGTAGAGGGGAGCTTGCCGCCCTCAGGTTGAGACCGGGGTGGGTTTGGCCACTGTACACCGACTTGCTGGCCCTCGCGTACGCAGTACCGAGGAGAGCTACTAGTGTAGGGAGAGCACTAGCTACCCCACAGGCCCCGGGGTTCTGCTAGCCTCCTACACCGACTTGTTAGGCCCACTGGGCAAACCAGGGTAGTCAGGCAAGGATGCGCGGACTGTGGAGGGGTTGGACACCTGTTACTGAGAGGGCTCTACCCTATACTGGTTCCGTGCTATGTTTTGAGCTCACCCGTTAACGGAAACAACTGACCACGTGCCAGTGCGGGGTAGCTACCCGTGCGCTTATCGCGCGTGCCGTAGTCACCGTTACATCTGTCAGCTACCTTGGGGTGGTTGACTGGGGGGTAGGACCACCACGGGAGACTCTCCTGACCAGGAGAGCACCACGTGTTACTTCTATTTTTCGGAAAAGACTACAATCAAGATTGTTCCCACGAGGAACATTCGAGATCAAGTGAAGGATCTGAGAAATAGATAAATTGTGAAATAATAGAAAGATGTAAATAAAGGAAGAAAGAAAATATATAACAGCTACTGTACACTCTACTGCTTCTTTAATTTTTAGCTGCCACTCTACTCAGCGTTTCGCTGACGTGTTATACTCGTTACTTTTCAGGACCAGGTGTTGAGCAGCCAGGGTCAGCGGCTGCAGAGGACGCTGGGCCGAGTAGGGTCCAGTAGCGTTACCTGCAGTTCTTTTTGTACTTTCTGCCACTGTAGTGAGTAGTTTCCTTGTTACTCCTTGTACTTCTTTATTGTAAACTTCATGTTATGTACATATTTGTTGTTCTACTATTGTGGTGGTGTATACTGTAGTAGTTCTTTTTCTTACTGCTGTATTTTGTTACTGCTAGTTATATTCATGTTGAATGTGGTTTATTTTACTGCTCTTTTGGTTACTTCCTTGTTGAACTACTAGGTCTTGGGATTAGTCGAGTCGGTCCGATTCTCGTGTCTCGTAGGGACTCGGGAATCTGGTCGTTACAATGAGTAAGTTGTGAGTTCACAATCACAGGGAGGGTTTCATGTTCACCCAAGAACACATACTTCAATGAATTGGGTAGAGGCTTGACTTCTAGCATTGATGGAGAAGGTTCAATGATATTCTGGAGGAATGGTTTTTGGTATGAGGTTATTGAGGGATGGTCTTGATGCTCATGAAAATCAAGTGGGGTCACAGAGTTGATGGGCATTACAAGTCTCACAGTGGCTACACTTTAGAGACAACTTTGCTCTGAACTTGGTTCCATGTCATCTGCCTCTGTGACATAGTATGGTGTAGTCCTATTTTCTACCCAGGTTAATGCTGGTAGTTCCATGTGAGAGGTTGAGTCCAAGTCCACTAAACCATCAGGGGTGATCTGTGGAGGGTAAGCACTAGAGTTTTCCTGGGTTATGCTTAGAAGTTCAATTGAAATTTCCTTTATTGTCACAAAATCAGGCATCCTAGGTGCATGGCCAATCAGATCAGTGTAAAGCATCCCAACATTGGCACAAAATTCTTGATCATCATCCTCAAATTCCTCATCTATTTTGTCACAATCAAAGTTCCTAATTGCCTGAAAAATATCCATCCTTAATTTCCGCTCTCCCAGGGTTATTTCCATACATCCAGTTGCACAATCAATGTTTGCCCTGGCAGTCACCAAGAATGGACGACTTAGAATTATCGGAGCTTCCTTTAAAACATCTGGTACTTTCATGTCTAACACAACAAAGTTTGCGAGGAAATAGAATCCATTAACCTTAATGATCACATTTTCCACTATTTCCCTTGGCACTTTTACAGTTTGGTCTACTAGTTGTATTGTAACAGAAGTTGATTTAATTACCCAAATTGAAATCGATCATGCATTGTAGTGGGGGTCAAGTTGATTGATGAACCTAAGTCTAAAAGGGCCCTATCGAAAGGAGTATCATGCAATTTGCAGGCAATCAGTGGGGCTCCTAGGTCCTTTTGTTTAGGCGATAAATCACTTAGTATAACAGCACTTGTCTACTAGGACAAGAACGCCTTGCCAGCCTTCTTGGACTGGCGCTTATGGGTACAATACTCCTTGAAAAATCTGGCTATGGTAGGAATGTAATCAATGGATTCCAACAAAGGCAATTGTATCTGTACATCCTTAAACATGGCCTTTAATTCATCAATGTTTCTAGTGCCCTTCTTTTCTTAATCTCGTTTGTCAAAGCCTCAAGAAAGGGCATGGGAATTTGAATTTTTAGGTCAGCCATTACTTTGTTTTCTTTTCTTTCATTGTTCCTTTCATCCTCCAAGGGCTCAGATTCCCTTAATGGTGGGTTTGATGGGCCTGGGTCTTTTCTTGGAATGGCCTCTTTTGTAGCTTTTCTTAGAGTCACTGCACTGGCGTTAGTCTGTGGCTCATATGGTAGAGGAGGAGCAGAAGGGTTAGGTACAAATGGACCTTGAGGTGAAAGGAATCCAGGGGGATAGGATGGTGCATGCAATACAGCATGAACCTACCCCTGGGGGCCATTAGGTCTTGGTAGGCCACCAGGAATGTTTCTAGGGTTTGGCACAAGTTTAGATGGTAGTGTTCCTTGACTGTAGTTGTCTTGACAACTGATTGAGCTGTTGTGTTAGGGTTTCTATGATAGCCCTGTACTTATTATCCATTTACTGCAAGGTCTTTTGCAGGTTTTCCACAAGGTTAGATTTTTGTGGCTGGTGTTGAGGGTTTTCCTTATAGTTCGGCACCATGGGTGGTTTGATCTGTTGCTGGTGGGGCTGTTGATATGGCTGTCTGGAATAAGCAGAAGCCTATGGTGCATGAAGTTTGGGTTGCTGGTGTGGTTGAGGAGCGTAGGCGGGTTTGGTGTTGTTCCCATCCCATGAGAAGTTGAGGTGCTGAGCCCATCCAGGGTTATATGTTTTAGAATACAGGCTGTTGTGCCCGTATCCTTGCACAACATTTACATCTTCATAGGTTGACGATGCAATAGATGCGATGTCATCAATAGATTACACATCATACTTAGAGTTGTGTGCATAACCATGTTCAATTGGAACTAATTCTAGGTTGTTAAGTGGCTCCTAAAAAGATGTAGCCCTTGATGAAGAAGGCCTAGAGGGATCTCGAGTCAAAATCATATGTCTTTGTGTTTGGGCTCGAGGGATAGATGCAGGAAGAGCTATGACTCTTTTAGATGGGGTAGACCAGTTCTAAATCAATTCATCCAACTTCTTATCAAGTAGGTACACCTTATCCAATTTTGAAGTGATGAGGTTCATGTCAACTTTGACAGATTCGAGTTGAACCTCATGAGCGGTGGATTTTGGTTGGCTGGACTTGTTAAATTGACTCGTGGATGCAACATTCATTGAATTCTCAGCCACAGATTCAAATAACTTGAATGCATTGTCTTCATCCTTGGCCAGGAAATTCTCGCCACTTGAGGTGTCTGCAAGGTACCTATCGGTGTCATCCAACCCATGGTAGAAATTTGGGCTAGGTGCCATCTGGGCACTTCATGATGTGGGCATTTCCTCAACAATCTTGAAATCTTTCCCACGCATCATGTAATTTCTCTCCAAGTGTCTGGGCAAATGTGGTGATGGCACGTCTCATGGTGTTAGTGCTTCCAATAGGGAAGAATTTTTGTAGAAATTCTATTCTAAGCTCTTCCCATGTGTTAATGGGTCGTCCTACGGTCTTGAACCAATAAGAAGCCTTATCCCTTAAAGAAAAAGGGAAAAGCTTCGTCATTACCCCATTGAGGTCCACATCTCGGGGACAAACTATTTCGGCAATATGTCCCAGATCTTCTAAGTGTTGGAATGGGTCTTCATGGGAATGACTATGAAAATAAGTTTGTATTAGACTTATGACATTAGGCTTAAGTTCAAAAACATCCCCTTCAATGGGAATCCTAACTAATGGTCTCAACTGAAGTGCAGCTGGGTTGTAGAAGTCTCTCAACCATCTTGGTTTCTCACCCTAAGGTGGGTTCTTCATGTCCTCTAGGCTTTTCAAGATTCTATCCATTGGTTCCTCATGGTGCCATTTAGATGTGGTGAGTTGCGTTTTAATGAGAGAGAAAGGATCATTCTCGATCCGAGGGTTTTCTTCCTCCATGATTGGAGAGGAGGAGAATGATGAAGAAATAGAGACGACTGGAGAAGTAGGCCTCCTAGATCGTTGTGGTAAGGGACCAGATAATTGAGGTCTTAATGACCTCCTTCCTTGCATACAAGGGGCAAGGAGTTAGGAAGTGTTGAGTGCAACACTTGTTAACCTAGGAGTTAATGATTCAAGATTAGGACTCTAACTAATCTCCACATGACCTACAATCTTAACTTATTTTCCAGAACTAATCAGGCTAGATTGAATGAGGGATAAGAGAGAAGGTTCTTCCCCGCAGGGTTCCTTCGGACTTTCTTATCATAGTTGTTTGGCACTATTCCCCAGTTTTAGACACCCAATTTGGTTTAGGAAAATTAAGACAAGAGGTCAAATCTAAATGATGGTAGTCAATGAGACCAATCTTAGGATTTTAAAGATTTGCCAAGATTATGTATGCTTTTGTTAGGTCGCACTTGTTATCACTTGAGAGGAGCTTGAGGGATTGCAAACACGAAAGTGTGTTTTTTTCCTTTTACTTAGCACGTTCCTATTCTTCTATGTGGCCCTATGAGGGTTGTTGCTAGTAGGTGACGAACTGAGTGAATTTTAGTGGATAGATGGGGCATCCCAAACAATGCAAGGGTGGCTTCTCAAACCCGTGTCTATTGCAAGTATTTCAATCAGCAAGGGCTCACACAAGTTGGTATAGGATCACTAAAAGAAGTGAAACTTATGTTCAAACACCCTATTGTTGTGCAACTTCTAAACAGATTGGACGAATGCTCATGTGTGGAATATGATGGAATCAGTATCAGATGAGGCCCAACTAATGGGTACTGAATCTTCTGTCAATAAGGAGTTCAAAAATAATTTTTTTCTGAATTTTTGTGATATTTAAAGGTTTTAACAAGATTTTTCAGTTCTGATGGGTCTAGAACAGGCAAACAGACCACTGTAGATAGATTCAGACAAACAGTATAGCTACACTCATCCAAAAATTTTACAAAAATTACAAGATATAGAGAATTGTAAGAGATTTCCAACGCCACTGATTTCGATAGATTCTGATAAGTGACCAGACTGCAGTAAATTCGTAAAGGAAGACTAGGTCTGTCTCTGTTCCAGTGCTGATGGACCCTCACTGTAGGGATTTTTAAAACTTCTACAGTGGGAGTTTTTAAGAGAAAATGGTGGGAAATGAAAGCTGATTACTATAGCTATCTCCTGGTGTGATTTTAGAATTTTTTGGAGTTTTTCAAACTAGAGATGGTTTTTGAAATTAGAGTTTGAAGTCTATTTGAACTCAAAACAAGCAAGAATGGACTAGAAGTGTTAGTAGAACACCAAACAAAGTAGAGTAGCCCATTTTTTGTCAAAATTTTATTTTTAATTTCTTTATTTTTCTTTATTATTTTTTTAAATATTTGATTTTTTTTCTTTTTTCATTAACTAACTATGTGTGGAGGGTACTTACTCTTGTTCTCACAACAAAAAAAATTAACCTGCACCAACGGTCTACCTACACCGACATCTAATATATGTCGTTGTAGGTTGTTTCATAAGTTGCTAATGTTCCATACTTTGTTGGAGGGCAACCTTAGGTAAAATAATACGAGGGCAAAAGTGTCGATTTCGCTTGCCCTTTCGTTAGCCCTGGACCAACGCTTCTCCGAACGAAATGTGTCTATTTCGCCGCTTCTCACGCCGACCTCAGAGTGGCACCACTCAAGCTTAGATCTTATCCTCGACGCCGACCTCAGAGTGGCACCACTTCGACCTCAAAGTGTAATGACCCGATTCCCGAGTCCCTACGAGACACGAGAACCGGACCGACTCGACTAATCCCAAGACCTGGTCGTCCAACGAGGAAGTAACCAAAAGAGCAGTAAAATAAACCACATTCAGCATGAATATAACTAACAGTAAGAAAATACAGCAGTAAGGAAAGAAACAATTACAGTATATACCACCACAACAATAGAACAACATTCATAACATAATATGAAACTGCAGGTAAAGAAAAGTACAGTGGTAACAATAACTACTCACTACAGTGGAACCAAAAAGAGGTATAAGAGAACAGTGGTAACTCTACTGGACCCTACTCAGCCCAGCGTCCTCTGCAGCCGCTGACCCTAGCTGCTCAACACCTGGTCCTGAAAGGTAACGAGTGTAACACGTCAGCAAAACGCTGAGTAGAGTGGCAACTAAAACAAAAGAAATAGTAGAGTGTACAGTAGCTGTTATGTTCTGTTACTTTCTTTAATTACGTCTTTCTATTGTCTCACAATTTATCTATTTCTCAGATCCTTTACTTGATCTCGAATGTTCCTCGTGGGAACGATCTTGATTGTAGTCTTTTCCGAACAGTAGAAGTAGCACGTGGTGCTCTCCTGGCCGGGAGAGTCCCCCATGGTGATCCTACTCTCAGTCAACCACCCCAGGGTCACGGACAGACGTAACGGTGACTACGGCACGTGCGATAAACGCACAGGTAGATAACCCTCACTGGCACGCGGTCAGCCGTTTCCGTTAACGGGTGCGCCCAAAGAACAGCACGGAACCAGTACAGGACAGAGCCCTCTCAGTAACAGGGGTCCAACCCCTCCACAGTAACCAAACAGGGGCCTTGCCCCTCCACAGTCCGCGCACCCTCGCCTGACTACCCTAGTTTGCCCAGTGGGCCTAACAAGTCGGTGTAGGAGGCTAGCAGAACCCCGGGGCCCATGGGGTAGCTAGTACCTCCCTACACTAGTAGCTCTCCTCAGTACTACGTACACGAGGGCCAGCAAGTCGGTACAAAGTGGCCAGTCCTAACCCCGAGTCCCTGGGGCGGCTGGCTTCGCTCTGCACTAAACAGGTACAGGTACTTCCCTTGGTACTACGTACCCAAGAGACAGCACACTACCACGTCTTTCTTTCTCAGTTCCATTCCTTTCTCTTTCCAAGAGTTCCACTCCTAATTCCCCGTAGGGTTCCAGTTCTTTTAACTCAGCACATTCAGGTTTCACCTTCCCAGTTTCACATTCATACATCCCATATTCCCAGACATGCTCATTTATTCATAATAGGCAGCTGTTAAACCAATTTACAGGTAGCTATTATTTCCTTTCCACATTTTCCAAGACTGCAGTATTCATATATTTCACTAGTTCTTCCCATCCTAGGATTCATGCTATACCTTAGGATCTATCATACAATCTAGTTTTCCAGCCCTAGGATTCATGCAACACCCTAGGATCTACCATTCATTCTAGTTTCTCATTCCTAGGATTCATGCAATGTCCTAGGTTCTATTTATGGTTCCATAATTAACAGATTATACCAATAAACTTAAAAGTCACTCTACCTGTTACAACAGGAGTACTGGGGGCATGGTCGGGAATCCCGCGTGCCTCCGCAACCCCCAAGATTGCAACGGAACGGGGTCCTATCACAAGGATCAAACACAAGGAGTTTCTCAAAATAGTATACAACTATTGTAGATGGGTAGAGGATGTAATTCCGAAAAGCACGCAACTCGAAACACGGAAAACGGACTCCGAACGGGCCCTAACCGGGTCGAAAATGACGAAATAGTGCAAAATCAGACGTCTGGAACCTCTTCCAGACGTCTTAAAAAGTGGATCAGAGGTTACCTTTGCTCTGCGTGGTCTCTCAGACGTCCAGAAGCCTGCGGGGGTGGCTGGCCTAGTTCCCAGACGTCCGATGGTCACCCCGGACGTCTGGAAGTCGTTCCCGTCGTCTGGAACTGCAGCCAGACGTCTGATTCGCGTTGGATGCGAATCTCAGAACCTGCGCGTACCCATTTCCTCTCTCTCTTAGTACGGTCAGTCGAAGAAGAGGAAGAAAGACGGAATAACTCACCTTTCAGACGTCTGGACAGTCCTCCAAACGTCCTCCCCGCCGTCTGGTTGTAAGCCCAGACGTCTGATTCTGGAGAAAATTCCAGAATCAGGGCGCGACTCGCCCTCCGCTAGCGACGCTCGGCCACGCCGCGACTCGTCCGCCTGCTGCTCGAGCCGCAGCAGGCCTCCCGCGTCACCCCGCGTTCGCTGCTTCCCTTGCCGACCGGCCCTAGCAGCCCCGGCGAGCTCGCCCTCACGGCTGAGCGCCTCTTCCCACGCGCAACACCTCCTCCCACGCTCACCGCGGCTGTCGCTACCGCCGCTCACTCGTGCTCGCTCTCGCGCACCGGCTGGAAGGAGAAGAGGAAAGGGGGCGGAGGTGACGGGAGTGAAGGGGAGGGCGTGGCCTTTTAAGGCCGTGCGAGGAGGAGAGAGAGCGGGACAGAGGGCGTAGGAGGGAGAGGGAAAAAGAGAGAGAGAGAGACGCTTGCAGGTCTGCGCGCTCAGGCGCGCAGACGAAACACGCGTGCCGAAGATAACCGAATCCTAGACGTCTGGAAGGGGTTTCAGTTGTCTGGTTAGACGTCTGGGACACCTCCCAGACGTCTTAAAAACGTCTGAAGCCGCGCGTTCGTAACAATATAACAAACTCAAAGGAAGTTTCGTCCCCGAAACTTGCGCTAACTAGGGTGCGGGAAAGACATCAAAATAACCATAACAAACTCAAAGAGGACCGAAGCCAGTCCTAGAAGACGTACCCACGAAGAGTTCCGGGTACCGCTCCCGCATTGCCGCCTTAGGCTCCCAGGTAGCCTCCTCGTACCGCTGGCTCCTCCACAAAACCTTTACCAGGGGTACTTGCTTTCGTCTCAAGCTGCGTACGGCTTGGTCTAGAATCTGCACTGGCCGCTCGGGGTAGGTCAGGTCGTCGCCCACCTCGACGCTCTCGTGACTCAGTACGTGACTGGGATCGGCTACGTACTTCCTGAGGTTGGACACGTGGAACACGTCGTGCACACCATAAAGCTGCGGGGGGAGGGCAAGCCTGTAAGAAACAGGTCCAACCCGCTCCAGGACCTCAAAGGGCCCCACAAACCTCGGCGTGAGCTTCCCTCTCACCCCAAACTGCTGCAGGCCCTTCATGGGCGAAACACAAAGAAAGACGTGATCCCCAACCTCGAACTGCCCCTCTCTGCGTCTCCGATCCGCGTAGCTCTTCTGTCTGCTCCTGACAGTGCGGAGTCGCCTATGGACTTGCTCAACTACCTCCTGACTCTGCCGGATCAACCTGGGGCCAACCTCCCACTTGGTCCCCACCTCAACCCAACTCAAGGGTGCCGTACACCTCCGTCCGTACAGAGCCTCGTAGGGAGCCATGCCGATGCTCGAGTGATAACTGTTGTATGCAAACTCCGCCAGGGGCAGGTGTTCCTCCCAAGAGCCCCTCCAGTCCAGTACACAGGCACGCAAAAGGTCCTCAAGTGTCTGTATCGTGCGCTCGGACTGTCCGTCCGTCTGGGGGTGGTAAGCTGTACTAAACCTCAACCGCGTCCCCAGGGCCTGCTGAAACTCAGCCCAAAACTGGGACGTAAAGCGGGTATCCCGGTCGGATACGATCTCCCGCGGAACTCTGTGTAGTCGTACCACGTCGCGGATGTACCTCTCTGCCAACTGTGCTGGTCCCAAAGTGACTCAGATCGGCAGGAATCGTGCCGTCTTCGTCAGTCTATCCACAATTACCCAGACAGCGTCGCGCCCTCGCTGGGTAACAGGTAAGCCCAGCACCAAGTCCATGGTGATGCTCTCCCACTTCCACTCTGGCACTGTAAGCAGCTGTAGCGGCCCTGCAGGCCTCTGATTCTCGGCTTTCACCTGCTGGCACACTAAGCGCTGCTGCACGAATTCACCCACATCCCGCTTCATCCCCCTCCACCAAAACTCGCGTCTCAAGTCGTGGTACATCTTCGTGTTTTCGGGATGTATGGTAAACCTGGAACCGTGTGCCCCAGTCAGGAGCTCTCTCAACAGCTCCTCGTCTCTAGGAACGCACAACCGTCCCCTCAGGCGTAGCACCTGGTCTGTGAAAGAGAAGTCCCCTGGGTCTCCTGACAGTACTCTGTCGCGCAAGGACTGCAAGTACGGATCGGCCATCTATCCTGTGATGATGCGGTCTATCAGCTCTTGCCTAGTCTGTCGTGTCACCGTCACTGCCCCACAGTGCCCCCGTAACTCCAGGGGTCGCCAACTGCCCACCTCCTCCAAATGGCTCCAACTTTGTAATTGTAAACTGGCCAAGTGTGCGGGCGCCTTACGGCTCAAGGCGTCAGCCACCACATTGGCCTTTCCCGGGTGGTAGGAGATGCTACAGTCGTAGTCCTTTAGGAGCTCCAACCAACGTCTCTGTCTCATGTTGAGCTCCTTCTGATCAAAAAGGTATCTAAGGCTCTTGTGATCTGTGAAAATCTCGAAGGTCTCACTGTACAAGTAGTGCCTCCAGGTCTTCAGCGCGAAAACAACCGCTGCCAACTCTAGGTCGTGGGTAGGGTAGGTATGCTCATGGGGCTTCAGTTGCCGCGAAGCGTAAGCGACAACGTGACCCCTCTGCATGAGCACACCTCCTAACCCCTGCAAGGAGGCGTCCGTGTACACAACGAACCCGCCACTACTGTCAGGGATGGTGAGCACGGGAGCCGAGGTCAACCTCTCCTTCAGCTCCAGAAAACATGCCTCACAGGCATCTGTCCAAGCGAAGGGCACGTCCTTCCAGGTCAACTGTGTCATAGGACGCGCAATCTGTGAAAAATCTCTGATGAATCGTCTGTAGTAGCTTGCCAGTCCCAGGAAACTGCGAATCTCAGTGACTGAACGCGGTCTCTCCCACCTGAGTACTGCCTCGACCTTGGCTGGGTCCACCGCCAAGCCGTCTCCAAAAATCACATGACCTAAGAAGGTCACCTCCCTCAACCAGAACTCGCACTTGCTGTATTTGGCGTACAGCCTACGTCGTCTCAGAGTGTCCAGAACCATCCGCAAGTGCTGTCCGTGCTGCGTCTGATCTCTAGAATAGATGAGTACATCATCTATGAAAACCACCACGAACTGGTCCAAGTACGGTCTAAACACCCGGTTCATTAGATCCATGAAAGCAGCGGGGGCATTGGTCAGCCCAAACGGCATGACCAAAAACTCGTAGTGTCCGTACCGGGTGCGGAAAGCTGTCTTGGAGACGTCGGTCTCCCTGATCCTCAACTGGTGGTATCCCGACCTCAAGTCGATCTTGGAGAACACCGTGGCACCCCGCAATTGGTCAAACAAGTCGTCGATCCTCAGTAGCGGATATCTGTTCTTGATGGTGACCCTATTCAGCTGTCGATAGTCCACACAAAGGCGTAGGGTACCATCCTTCTTCTTCACAAATAGTACCGGGGCTCCCCAGGGAGACGCACTGGGCCTCACGAAACCTTTCTCCAAAAGGTCCTGCAACTGAGACTTGAGCTCTCGTAGCTCAAGTGGTGCCATCCTGTATGATGCGGTGGAGATGGGGCTGGTCCCTGGTACTAGTGAGATCTCAAACTCGATCTCACGCTTGGGCGGTAGTCCTGGTAACTCGTCTGGAAACACGTCAGGGTACTCTCTGACCACCGGGATACTCTGGAAGTCTTCCACAGGGCTGGGCTCTGCCACCACACAAGCTAGGAAGCCCTCACACACCTGGCTCAAAAGTCTCGCCACCCGAAGTGCCGAAATGCACCTGAAGCCTCCGTCCACTGGCTGTCCGTGAAACTCGAAAGAAGGCAAATCTGGCATGGAGAAGACAATCTTCCTCTCAAAACAGTCTACCAAGGCGTGGTAAGCGGATAGCCAGTCCATCCCTAGAATCACTCCAAAGTCCTCCATCTGTATCATAATCAGGTCAACTGGCAGGCTATGTCCCCCGACGCTGACCTCGCAATCCGTGTACACCTCCTCAGCTACAAACAGCTGACCACTCGGACCTCTGATTACGAACGGATTCCCTAACAGCGTATAATCCTGGCCCAAACTAACTGCGAAACTGGCTGCGACAAACGAGTGCGTAGCGCCGGAATCGAAAAGTGTGTAAACGAGTCTGCCGGAAACTGAAACCATACCTGCCACTACCGAGCCCGAAGCTTTGGCATCCCTGTGTGTCAGGGCGTTGATGCGCCCCTCAGCTCTAGGTGCGGACGAAGCAGCCACACTCTGCGTCGGACGGGCAGGTGCTGGCCGGTACCCTCCTCGTGACTGTTGTCCTCCTCCTCGCGCCTGGGAACCGCGGCCTCCTGCGCGCCCTCCAGTGCTCTACGCGGGAAGTATCTGCTGACCTCCTACCCTAGACGGGCAGTCCCTCCTGATGTGGCCCGGCTGGCCACACTGGTAACAGAGGGGAACCCGACTCCCGCCCTCAGTGGGTCCCTGCTGTCGGCTGGGCGGGGGTCCGGTGCTGGCAACTGGCCCCTGTCGAGGGCCCCCAAAGGCCACTGATGGCCCTGCAAAACGTGACGGCTCTCCTGCGGACGCCACGTGTCTCCTCTCTCGCCGGCCCTGTGAAAAGTCCGGCTGAAAGGGCCTCTTCCGCCTGCCGTCAGTGTCTCGCGCGGACGGGTTGGTCTCCTCATAAGTCATAGCTGCCTCTACCACCCTCGAAAACGTAGGCAGCTTCAGGGGTTTGACATACCCCCTGATCGCAGGCCGGAGCCCCTCAGTGAACCTCCAAAGGCGCTCCTCCTCTGTGGCTACTGCTGTCGCTGCAAAGCGGGATAGCTCCAAGAAACGCGTGCGGTACGTGCTCACAGTCATCGTTCCTTGGCGGAGAGTGTGGAACTCCCGCCTCCTCTGGTCCTGCCACGTCTGGGGAAAGTACTGCTCGCAGAAGAGGGTGACGAACTGGTCCCAGGTCGACTCGTTCCTCTCCTGTCCCCGGACCGCCCTCCACCACCTGTGTGCCTCACTCTCCAGCTGGTACGTGGCAAAGGCCACGCGGCACTCCACCGGGGGGCGAAGGGTGTCGAAGATCTTCTCCAACTACTTAAGCCAGTCCTCTGCCTCGGTCGGGTCCTCATCCCCCTTGAAGGAGGGGGGCTTTAGCTTCCGGAACTGTCTGAAAAGCTCGAAGTGGCGCTGCAGTGGAGGTGCTGGTGCACCTCCAGGAGAAGGTGCCTCGTGCACAGAAGTGTCGGAGGAAGGTGGGGGCGACAGCGGCCCATACCCTCCCCCGTGTCCAGCGCCGTGTCCGTCGTGTGGTCCCACAGAGGACTCCCCCTCTGCAGCCCCAGGAGGAGGCGCTCGGGGCGGTGGGTGGAGCTCCTCTCGTACAATGTCCCATATCAGCCGGGCGAGGTCCTGGGCCTGAATGCCCGGGAGTGGTGGCTGGTCCACCGAGATGTCGACAACGGCACGCCTACCTCGCCGACCTTGTCCTCGGCCGCGCCCGCGGCCAGTCTCTCCAGTCCCGCGACGAGGCATCTCCTACAAGGAGACGCAAAACAAACGAAATACGTCAGTACAGAACAGTACCTAACGAAAACGTCTAAGAGTTCATGTCAAAAGATATGTTGTGGTGGCTACTCTAGTTATAGACATGTGAATTGGTTATTTTCCAGTCAGTTGATTCACTTCTCGGGACGACCTTGCTCTGATACCATCTTGTAACGACCCGATTCTCGAGTCCCTACGAGACACGAGAACTGGACCGACTCGACTAATCCCAAGACCTGGTCATCCAACGAGGAAGTAACCAAAAGAGCAGTAAAATAAACCACATTCAGCATGAATATAACTAACAGTAAGAAAATACAGCAGTAAGGAAAGAAACCACTACAGTATATACCACCACAACAGTAGAACAACATTCATAACATAATATGAAACTGCAGCTAAAGAAAAGTACAGTGGTAACAAGAACTACTCACTACAGTGGAACCAAAAAGAGGTACAAGAGAACAGTGGTAACTCTACTGGACCCTACTCGGCCCAGCGTCCTCTGCAGCCGCTGACCCTAGCTGCTCAACACCTGGTCCTGAAAGGTAACGAGTGTAACACGTCAGCAAAACGCTGAGTAGAGTGGCAACTAAAACAAAAGAAACAGTAGAGTGTACAGTAGCTGTTATGTTCTGTTACTTTCTTTAATTACGTCTTTCTATTGTCTCACAATTTATCTATTTCTCAGATCCTTTACTTGATCTCGAATGTTCCTCGTGGGAACGATCTTGATTGTAGTCTTTTCCGAACAGTAGAAGTAGCACGTGGTGCTCTCCTGGCCGGGAGAGTCCCCCATGGTGATCCTACTCTCAGTCAACCACCCCAGGGTCACGGACAGACGTAACGGTGACTACGGCACGTGCGATAAACGCACAGGTAGCTAACCCTCACTGGCACGCGGTCAGTCGTTTCCGTTAACGGGTGCGCCCAAAGAACAGCACGGAACCAGTACAGGGCAGAGCCCTCTCAGTAACAGGGGTCCAACCCCTCCACAGTAACCAAACAGGGGCCTTACCCCTCCACAGTCCGCGCACCCTTGCCTGACTACCTTGGTTTACCCAGTGGGCCTAACAAGTCGGTGTAGGAGGCTAGCAGAACCCCGGGGCCCGTGGGGTAGCTAGTACCTCCCTACACTAGTAGCTCTCCTCGGTACTACGTACACGAGGGCCAGCAAGTCGGTACAAAGTGGCCAGTCCTAACCCCGGGTCCCTGGGGCGGCTGGCTCCGCTCTGCACTAAACAGGTACAGGTACTTCCCTTGGTACTACGTACCCAAGAGACAGCACACTACCACGTCTTTCTTTCTCAGTTCCATTCCTTTCTCTTTCCAGGAGTTCCACTCCTAATTCCCCGTAGGGTTCCAGTTCTTTTAACTCAGCACATTCAGGTTTCACCTTCCCAGTTTCACATTCATACATCCCATATTCCCAGACATGCTCATTTATTCATAATAGGCAGCTGTTAAACCAATTTACAGGTAGCTATTATTTCCTTTCCACATTTTCCAAGTCTGCAGTATTCATATATTTCACTAGTTCTTCCCATCCTAGGATTCATGCTATACCTTAGGATCTATCATACAATCTAGTTTTCCAGCCCTAGGATTCATGCAACACCCTAGGATCTACCATTCATTCTAGTTTCTCATTCCTAGGATTCATGCAATGTCCTAGGTTCTATTTATGGTTCCATAATTAACAGATTATACCAATAAACTTAAAAGCCACTCTACCGGTTACAACAGGAGTACTGGGGGCATGGTCGGGAATCCCGCGTGCCTCCGCAACCCCCGAGACTGCAACGGAACGGGGTCCTATCAAAAGGATCAAACACAAGGAGTTTCTCAAAATAGTATACAACTACTGTAGACGGGTAGAGGATGTAATTCCGAAAAGCATGCAACTCGAAACACGGAAAACGGACTCCGAACGAGCCCTAAATGGGTCGAAAACGACGAAACAGTGCAAAATCAGACGTCTGGAACCTCTTCCAGACGTCTTAAAAAGTGGATCAGAGGTTACCTTTGCTCTGCGTGGTCTCTCAGATGTCCAGAAGCCTGCGGGGGCATCTGGCCTAGTTCCCAGATGTCCGATGGTCACCCCGGACGTCTGGAAGTCGTTCCCGTCGTCTGGAACTGCAGCCAGACGTCTGATTCGCGTTGGATGCGAATCTCAGAACCTGCGCGTACCCATTTCCTCTCTCTCTTAGTACGGTCAGTCGAAGAAGAGGAAGAAAGACGGAATAACTCACCTTTCAGACGTCTGGACAGTCCTCCAGACGTCCTCCCCGCCGTCTGGTTGTAAGCCCAGACGTCTGATTCTGGAGAAAATTCCAGAATCAGGGCGCGACTCGCCCTCCGCTCGCGACGCTCGGCCTCGCTGCGACTCGTCCGCCTGCTGCTTGAGCCGCAGCAGGCCTCTCGCGTCACCCCGCGTCCGCTGCTTCCCCTGTCGGCCGGCCCTAGCAGCCCCGGTGAGCTCGCCCTCACAGGCAAGTGCCTCTTCCCACGCGCAGCACCTCCTCCCATGCTCACCGCGGCTGTCGCTGCTGCCGCTCACTCGCGCTCGCTCTCGCGCACCGGCTGAAAGGAGAAGAGGAAAGGGGGCGGAGGTGACGGGAGTGAGGGGGAGGGCGTGGCCTTTTAAGGCCGCGCAAGGAGGAGAGAGAGTGCGAGACAGAGGGTGCAGGAGGGAGAGGGAAAAAGAGAGAGAGACGCTCGCAGGTCTGCGCACTCAGGCGCCCAGACGAAACACGCGTGCCGAAAATAACCGAATCCCAGACGTCTGGAAGGGGTTCCAGACGTCTGGTCAGACGTCTGGGACACCTCCCAGACGTCTTAAAAACGTCTGAAGCCGCGCGTTCGTAACACAAAGTGACGCTAGACCTCAGAGCAACGGCACTCGACGGAGTCGACGCTTCTTCGCGATCCAGCTCAAAGGCCACAGCATTGTCACACTCTTCTCGATCGAGAGATCGAGCTCAGAGGCTCACATCCACGATCGAGCTCATAGGTTAGTTAAAGCTCTCGATCTCTCACATTCTTATCTGCCCTCATCGGAGATCATCGAATGCAGAGGTTTCCTTTAGGGTTTTGGATCAACCTCGCACTTAAATGTGATCTCGCGCTAAGATTTTTCCTTTTTAAATTGATCCCTCTCTTTCTCAATCTTTCTCACTGTTCTATTGATCGAATTCTACTCGGTTAGATGATCTCTCCCACTCGATTAGATCTCTTTCACTCAATTTCTCTCTATAAATCTCGGTCACTGATCCTTCGATCAAATCTATGATTGATTAGACCTCTCCCACTCGATTTCTCTCATTCAATCAATTTCTCTCTCTCTCTATCGATGTTTGTTCCTTTGCTTGATATGATTCAAACACTTTCTATCTCTACCTGATTAAGTTTTCATGTTTGTCTAAATATAATTACAATGTTTGAAATTTGCTTCAAGTTTTTTTGTTCAATAATATATTTCTAGGAGAATATTGATTCTATTCATAAGATGCTTGATTCATGAATGATTGATTACGCTAAAGTGTTTAATAATATATTGGTTCACCTTAATGGAGTTTGCTAAGGAACAAGTGAAGAAACAGTAACATCGAAAGTGAGTATTGTTTCAATAAGGCTAGAATGAAGGGTGAAAGTGAAAATAGAGTGGTTTCATCAAGGTCCTTGTTGAAATTTTCAGAAGAAGTGAGCAAGTGGGCAATGAAATCATACAAGTCCTTGTTGAAATTTTGTGGATTTATTTGTCATATAATTTGAGAAATTATTTCACTTTTGAAATGGCTTGCATATTTTCCTTTCTGAAATTGAGAGAATAGAAATGTTGTGAAAAACAAATACTTTTTCTGGAAATCTGATTTCTAATCATACAAGTCCAATTTTTCATTGCCTTCTGAAGAGAAAAAAGCAATGTCTAAAGTCTATTTTAGAGATCCTAGAAAGCTTCCATTATTGGAATTTCTAAATTTAAACGTTGTGGAATTGCAATAGGCACATATATGCTTCACTATAATGAAAGCATATAGTAAACTAGGGGAACAGGAAGGAGTCTGGACCTTTTACAGCATGTACTTTAAAGCTAAGAGTTTGTGGCGTGATCTAATGGGATCACATCAGCTTTGTGATCACTAGACATTATCTTGGTGTGCTAAATTTTTATGAGTTATACTTTGGGGTGTTTACTTACAAGGTCAAGATGACAAGCATAACCTTATATGAGGGAGCCTGGGAATTGCAATCTGTGTGACTTGGCAATGCTTGGGAGAAAAAATCCACATAGTTGGAATTTGGACAGCAGAATCCGATAAATCTTTTCTTGGTTGGGGTCCAACTCTTTTCAAAGGGAAAGAAAAAAGAAGCTGAACCAATGCAAGATATCAAGTTGCTCACTGGACTCTACCCATCTTTAGCACCTGAACTTGCTAGTTTGGTGATCATGTTGCAACTGATCATGTGGATATCCACAAATTCCCTGCCCTCAAGTTTGCATGGTCTCAAGTTGTCCCGCGTGCCGTGTTCTCTAGCTGGCCTTTCACGACTAGAAAAATTCTTGTGAACCTTGCACAATCAATCATTAAAGCTTATGAAAATTTTCTTTGTTCTTTTCATTTATGAGATTTATTTTTTCCCAGAAATGTTTGATTACATCGATTTCCTCACATTTTTCACAAAGGTACTCGATATTAAAGTTAAACCCTCCATCGAGCATAGGGTCACAAAACAACTAAATAGAGCTTATTTAGACTACCATTGTGGTAAATATAGATTCTTAGGCTATGTATAGTTGCATTTAGTATGCAGGTTAAAGGGGATTATGCAATAGCATGAAAGGTTGTAGTAGAGATGTTGATCAAACACCGAGTCTAATAGCAATATGTCAAAATTGATTGCGGTATCATTTCACAAAAATCATTTATGATTGTAAAAGTGAAATATGATGATTTCTCAAATGATTTTATCATCATAATTATTCTCTCATTTTTGCATTACACATGTTCCTTAGCCAATGGTTTCCTTGACTTAATCTATTGTCTTTAGCTGAGCTTAATCTATTGTCTTTGCAGCCTTACCCTTGCTAGTTTCAGTAGTTTAAATAATAGACTTCTGAGGATCAGGAGTTACCCTGTCAATATAACCTGGTAGTCATAGGTGCTTTGAATCAAGGGGAGAACCAAACTCTCCAAAAGCAGATGGTTGCCATGGCTATGTTTGATGCTTATAATTTGATTTGGTATGCTAGGAATAGATGAGAAACTCGGATTGATCTTGTTATCAGCCATTAGCCCAAGATGTCAAATCAAACAACAATAATTCAATCAGTAGAGAACTGCAAAGAAGGATTGCTCATGGGAGTCTCACATGTTATTGAAAGAGATTGAAGAAGAGTGAACTTTTGGAACGAAACTGATCTGGATCCCATGCAGATATGTACAGGATGAGATCAACTGTTGCAACATTCGATCCAAATTACCCTAGTGAGAAACTGGATTGTGAAGGAGCCCTGCAGAGTTCACAAACTGTTGAGCTTATGTGAAATGACCCTTGCCAAGGGTCCCCTTGAGTTTCAAGCTTCCCGGGGTGGGGTTCGGAAGGTTTTACGCCCCCCTATATTTTACCATGTGTACGCTATACGAAGTTACAATTTCGTGCGGGTCAAACCTGCAATTTTTCCCCACAAAAAACCCTACCCAACGACCCTTAAAATCCCCCTTCGTAACCCCACTCCTCCCCCACACCACCCTCAGGCGGCGTGCCCTCCCCATTTTCCATCGAGAGAGGGGTAAGCAGGAGAGGAGAGTGAGGGAGGAGGAGCCACAGTGGGGCGAAGCGTGACCCAACTCCGGCGACGTCTGGGCGCTGGGCTGCGAGCGGCGGCTGTGCGGGGCAGTGCGGCGGAGGTGCTGCTGCGCGAGGGCAGAGCGAGAAGCAGCTCCTAAGCGCGAGCATCAAGCCGCAGCTCACAGCAAGGTCGGCAAGGCAAGCCGGAGCTCCGGCCGCGCGTGGCTCCGAGGGCGCTACGCGAGGTCGAGGGCGCTGCACAAGGCCGAGGTTGCGCTGCATTAGGTCGGGGTCGTGTTGCAAACGGATCAACATAGGAGAAGAGTAGGTCTGCTGCACGAGAACGAGGAAGACACTCATTTCAAACGTCCGGGTGGGGTATCGGACGTCCGAAGTGGGCCTAGGACGACCGGGACACCCGCTAGACGTCTGAGGAGGAGAAGCAGGGCATTCACACTATATAAGACTTTTGAGGAGTGCCTTAGATATCTGATACGGGACCCAGGCGGGTTCTAGGCAGGCGGGCGGTCAGTTCAGTCAGATCGAACTGACCCAGCCTGGCTCAAGTGAACTAGGAAGAGTTTTTGGGCTCGGATTAGGGCCCAAACGAGGTCTGATTATCGTTGGAAAGCTCTTGGAATCTCTGACATACTAGAACCATTTTTATACTGTTTTGAACTATCTTAGCAAATTGAAATGTTGGTCAAAGTGTTTAATGCTCCTTTTGACCATCAATTTGGTGTAGGGTCTGAGTCCGGGGCACGTGTGGGACCTGTAGGGCATCCAGATTGGTTCCTCTTGCCCCTATACCTCCCGTACACCTAGGTAGAGTGGCCTTTCTTGTTCTGATGTGGTTAGTTCTATTTTGAATGTATGTTACAAGCAGCTACTTAATGAATTATTATGATTTATGCAAAGCGATTTGTGAATGAAATTGATAACTGCTTTGCCTTATAAGCTCACATACACACGTGCATGTCCTAACTCTTAATATATGAGCTTTATACTCGTTATGCATGTGAGTAATGATTAATTCTTATTGTGAGGAATGATAACCCTAATGGTTGAGATCAAGGCTTTTACTATAATGCACTTAGTTGTCTACTTCCATATTTGAAATCTAAATATGAATGGAGATGCATGTTAATTGCTGGTGTTTGAAACAGAATCAAAGGAATTATAAATGAACCTTAGGGAGAACTAGATAAATAACTTAGCTGTTATGGTATGAAACTCTGATAATGATGGAATAATTTGCCTACTGTGAGGCACGACTGTTGGGTTTTGGTATGGGAGTGAGTTGACTCTCATGTACGCATGTATCAAAGAGAACTATTCACCACTTATGTGGGAAAAGAGCTAGCCTTTCCTTAGGTTGGGACTCAGGATAGGAATGATTTTCCTACATTGACTCCTGTTAGGCCCACAGGGCCAACTGAGATAATCGGGCAAGGGTACGCAGACTGGTGACGGGCGCAGGCCCTGTTCTATTCTATGTCGTATGACTTAGTAGAAATGACTGACCGCGTGTCAGTACAGGATAGCCCCTCGTGCGTTTATCGCGCGTGTCGTAGTCACCGCTACATCGCGACTATTACCCCAGGGTGGTAGATCGGGTGTAAGGCAAACGTGGGGTGTTCTCTCGGCTAGGAGATCACCACGTGCACGTTCTGCATCGTGGGGAAAACTGTAGCAAGATTGTTCCATTAGGGAACATGTGAACCAAGAGATAATGGGACTCTTTGTTAGAATAATCGAAATCACAAAATAACTAGTTCCTAGAAATAGAAATAAAATATGAAAATGTCTGAATTGTAAATCGCTGCTTGATATGTTTATTGTTTTCTTTCTTTTAAATTAAGTTGTGTTAAGTGAATCTACACTTGCCACTCTACTTAACTTTTACTGACTCCTACCACTTGTGTCCAGGACAGGGAGGTGAGCAGCCAGTTCCACCGGCTGCGGAGGGAGCTGGTCCTAGCTAGGCCTAACCTTAGTCGTTCTATTTCTTTTCCGCTGTAGGTTTGCTTTACTTTTGCTGTTGTGAGCATCTTTTCGAAACCAGTAGATTAATTCCCATTTTCTAGCATGTTGTGATGGCTAAGTTGTAATCATGTTATCCTTTGTGGAATCATTTTTCTTTTGTTATTGTTATTTTGCAGTTTTCAATCTTTTATTCTTTCTTCTAGTTATACTGCATGTGTGGAAATGAATATGTTTTGGTTTATTACTTGATCGGCGACTGGGTCTTGGGATAGTTGAGGTGATCCGACTTGGGTTCCACGTGAAACAAGTTCGGGTTGTGACATTATAGGTCCCATTTTGTTGGGAGAGTCTCTTATCTTCTTTTTCTTGAAAAGTATATGTTTTCTTTTTGAAAGGTTGGTAATTTGGGCAAGGCTATTGTGCATTTGTGGTGGAGATAGGACACCCCCATTATGTTTAAACAGAAAAACATGTATGTTTGGAAGTCATACATGTTTAAAATGATAACTCATACATAAGGTAGTACGTATCCATTATTTTAACTCATACATGTTTAAACTGAAAAATAATATCCATCAATCTTTCTCAAATTATCTGTTTGGTCCTTAAATTTAAGCCAGCTCAACCATTTGTGTACATAGATGGATGCTCTTATAAAAATGCACATTTTGGTATCATTCATATTTGCACCACTCTTCTTTTGTCCATGATGTTTGGGTTTCTCATATATATAAAAATGCCATCGATCTTTACGCTTTAGAAATCTGATCTTGAATCATTTATGTAGGGCTATGGCATGCTTTACATGGTAATGACTTTACTTAATAATGGTTGTGTTTTTTTGATGATTCTTTTCCTTGTCATTTATTTTTTAGATAAATGGGGAGGAAAAGAAACTATAAAGTGGTTGATACAAGAAAAAGGAAACAACCTACAATTACAAGTGAGCAATTTGACGATAACATATCAACTTTAGGCTTGATTTTGCAATCGATCAACTTATTTTTTTTCATTTTTTTTATGGGATTCATGATATTGTGTGCAACGGCTTGTGATTGAAGTATTTTGCGTGGCAACGATCTCAGCCATGGATAGGATTTCACATGGTAAGCATTAGATTAGATCCATCAGTTCATATGCTTTTAATTACAAATGAACAAATGAAAAGAGATAGCAATCTTCTAATTACATTGCTATTTTAGATCAAGGAAATGGGGTGGGAACGTCTGGTGAGATAGGAAGCAGATTTGTGAAGGCTCACCTTGCTGTAAATCACTCTGAAGAAAAAGGTATCTCCTGTCACCACTCTCTTAGAATGCACAAAGGTGCCCCATCTAGTACTAAGCAAATGACTTCACGATTGACCTGGGAATTGTCCATATGAATACAATTCTTTTTCTATTATTTTTCAGAAGAAAAACATGCTACCATGCAGAGATTTCTCAAATTTTTATAGAGGATTGGCATGCATCAAGTCATACCCCTATAGATATGCTTAAATCACCATTAAAATCCATGGAGGTCCTTGGCTATCAACTCCTGAGTTGGGATCTATTGTGACATGTCCTGTAGTCAAGAACAAGCAACTTGAAATAGGGGCTTCAAACACAGAAGCTCTCTCCAAGAATCGCCACAAAGGAGGAGCTAACCAATGGAGGTTAGCACTTGTTTGCATGTCTGTGAAGAATTGAGAAACCGCTGTGCATGCTCGTATCGGACCCCATCAAGATCTTAGATTTTAAGTTTTGTTAATGTTGTAAAAGATGGGTCCTCTCCTTCATTATGAGGAGAAGCAAACTTTGCTAATAAATGGAGAAGCAACTTCATTATGATTCGTCAGATTCATTGTAGCTGGAGTTGCAAGGCTACAATGGAGAAGCAGCCTACAAACTTCAGGGGAGTGGAGAATCTTTCCATGGATCCATTTTCAAAAAACAAATCTTTCCATGGATCCACAGCAACTGTAATTCATTTTCTGACAGCTGTGATGTTTAATTTGTAGCTTACTTTGATTTTGGGAACCACACTAAGAAGATAAGCATCGATTAGCTTTTTTTTGGAACAAAGATGGAAAGCTTTTACCATATCTTTCTTTGGATGTGCATCTGAAAGATAAAACTTGAACATGTATAATTAGATCTTCCACAACCATGAAATTTTAGGAATTGTAGCCTGTCATCACAATGCTTGAAACGTTAAGTGCAGCTAAAATGGCATGAAAATAGGAAATGGTGACATTCCCCGGCGAGAGCTCCTTAGGGAAGTAATGGCAAATCCTCAATTGTCTGTCAGCTTTTTCCCTTAGTTTCTCATGTCAAATATCAATAAGACTTTCATGTAAGCACGCTGCAGCAAACCAACCTATGCACTACAATTCATGCATGCACCCACGCATGCTCCTGCATGTACTCACCATGTACTTGTGTGCCTATGTCCCCACAACAGAAATTGCATATTGTTTAATCCCTAGCCATCAAAAAATTCTGGATCTCAGTCTGGAATATATGCAATGGAAACATCTTTTTCCTTCTTGGACCAACTCCTATGTTTAACGAAAAAGAAATTGGGCTCATCATCCTTTTCAACACCGATGCACATTGCAGTCTCATGTTGAAGCCAAGGCATGAAATGCAATGTTGGAAATGGTAGAAGACTTCAACTTATCAATGTTGTGTATAGTGATATGAAAAGAAAGGCACTAAGTTAGAATACTAGTGAATTTCGATTGTTTTGTTTTCCTACCTCATAGATGACAAAAAATGAATCTTTCATATAGTCAATTGCATGGCTTTGATGCGATTTTGAGGGGTACCTTCATGCTTGAAATTGCATCATACGATCCTTTTTTTTTTTTTTGTATCTCCTCATCAGTACTTCATTTGGTGAGACTTTGCATTTAACCAATTGTAGATTAACTAGTTGCATGGTCAGCATTCCTTTGGAATTTTTATGCATTTATGGGTTTAATGCAAAATAGATATCAGCACATAAAACTTTTCTAAAATTTGATTTGGGTGGTTATGTTTGATTGGTAGATTTTGCCTTAAAAATTAATTATTCATGGGTTTATCTATTGTTAATAGGCGTTTTGGTAGGGATAAGATTGATTCTTTCTTATTTGATTGCTTTTAAGATTATTGATGGACTTCTGTTGTTGAGCACATGATACTTATTTAAAATATTTTGTTGTTTTGTCAAATGGAACTTATCTCTTATATGTTGAGAAAATGCGAAATTTTACAATCATATTTATATATTTTCTTTTCTAGTCTCCTTTGGCTATTTTTTTTTCCCTAAATTCGCATGCCTTTTTGAACTTCAATTTGCCTGTGCTAGGTGTTGGGCATGAAGTGTCATAATCCCTAATACTTTGTATCTTCTTTAAGTTAGACTCACAATGGAAGAACATTCAAGGTACTCCATGGATCCAAGGGTAGATCAAGAAGTTGGAGTCCAACACCAAGTAAGCGCATCTTGATTTATTTTTGTATCTCCTACGGTGAATTTTGAATCTAGTTTATGTTGTCACCATGCTAGGTTTATGTCTGAATGAATGGACATGCTACAGGTAGTCCAATGTGAATTTTCTGAAATGGTAGAGTCAGGCAATATAACAATTTCCTGTTGTCACCATTTGTTTAGATGATTGAATCTAGGGGATAAATTGCAAATGATTGGAAAAGATGGTTTTGCTCGCATCTTGGAATGACTAATCAGGCAATCAAAACTGCTCAAGGGGTTGTTTAGAAGGCTGAAAGCTCAATATCAGGTACTGTTTAATGAAATTTTGTTTTAAATTTCCATTCTTGTGCTCCGGTGGATTGGACATCCTCGAAGAGTTCTTGGACAAGTTTCTTGGCGTTACATACATATGCTGGCCCTTTGTAGGCATGTGGGCAAGTTTATTTTTGCATTTAACCTTCAGACTACTCTTGATTGATTGGTTACATCCTTGAATTTTGTTTTCTAGAGATCATATCATTAGGCATATATTATAGACTCCAAACTAAAAATTGATCTTTATCACAGAAGCAACTAGTTAATTTGTTTGGTTTGTAGATGCTACTATCCATAGGTGTGACTGGAAGTCTATCACCTTTTTGCTCAGTTAGATAAATTTTTTTGTCTCTATTTGGAGGCTTTAGGGTGGAACAAAAACACAGGGTTTCATCCACAATCCTATATTTCTTCCACTCAGTTGTCCATTCAATAAAATTTCAGATTGAATTTTGCTTTGCAGGCTTCATTTCAGTGGTATATAACTTCAATTTTTAAGTTAAGCATTTTTACTGATGCAATAGATTGTTTTTTGTTGTAATGAATAAATATAACCATTTTTCACCCATTTTCATGTTGCAAGACACTGAGTCTATACATTGAAGATAAAACAAGAAAGAGCATGCTATATGATAAAGAATTACTGTAATTAGCGAACCTGAAGCATGGTGGCCTGGTGGGTCATCATGCTTTTCATTTAGCTTAGAATGTGGGACATCAAATTGTAACGTAAGTGTACAGAAAACTAAAATCTTTAGGCACCCAATAATTGCAAATATTCCTTACTTGCTGCAGAAGAATTGTAGGGAGATCTGCCACACCTCACCCAAAACAGTTCGATGAGTGTAGATCCATTGGGCTGCCACCATAAGAATTAATAACATTTGGTGCACCGTCTCCAGTTATACTAATACTTTCATCAATCACAATGACCTTAGTGTGAAAATGCAAACTTGCCTCATTCTTGTTCCCTTTAATGTCAAAAATGAGAAAGGAGTCCAGATGCATCTGCTGCTGATTGGCCTGCCATTGGCAGTCTGAGGGTATGCCATTTTTCCTTTGCTTTAATAAACATGTTCTCAAGAAACAAATGCTGCAAATAAATTAGAAAACAATCCGCATTTGGGACATTCAAACTGATAGCACTATTCCATTCTTCCACCTTCCCAAGTTGTAAAGAGTCAAACAAGGAAGATTAGCCAATCATCATGGGCACATTCTCTTTATTTGCTTGACTGCAAATAAATTAAGCCCATGGGAATTTATTGGTTTTATGCCTTATTCTGTAGGGCACTTAATCCCTAAATTGGCAGTTAGTTTCTCCCTATTTTGTATAACTCATTTGTATCATGGTGATTAGGCATTAATGAGACTCTGATGAGCCCATGGTAATCTTCTGATTTATTATTACTCTTGGTAATCTTATGCTCTGGGAAAAGTCTTAGGATTTCATATTGCTTTTGTATCCCTTTTATTTCTTAGGTTATATTGGCTCCCACCCATCTAGCAATTGCATCTAGCAATTGTTATGGAATATGCTAATGGTGGAGAACTCTTTGAACGCATATGCAATGATGGCTGCTTTAGTGAGGATGAGGTTGTTGAATGACCATTCTTTTTACATAACTACATAGCTGTTTTGCCCCCGTTACCTCATGAATTTGTTACATCTTTTCATGCTCAACAGGCTCGGTTCTTTTTCCAACAACTTATATCAGGAGTAAGCTATTGTCATTCAATGGTAAGTAAATCTAACATTCAATGTGCTAGTTTGAACATACCACCTCAAAGACTTTTATGTCAAGTCTACCTTAGGTAAATACATGTTCGTAGGTGAGCAAATCCCCACATAGACATGCATTTTGACACAAGGTATGCCTAAGAAAATGCATGATAGGTGGCTCATTGCATTCTTTTGTGCAAAGTTTAGGCTACAATCATATTTTCCTTAGGGAGGGATTTAAGCTTCAAACTTCACTAGAATATGAGATGGATATAGAGTTTAATTTCTTATTCTAGAAGGTAAGGTTTTTTTTTTTTTCAAAAGAACTTATTCTAGAAGGTGGAAAGTTTACAAATGGTTTCAAATAATTGGAAATAGGGGCATGGAATCAATTTATGGGCCTCAGTCCCAGCTAAATCTTGATAACTGCTGTGAATGATGCTATAGAATCTCTACTTAGTGTCCTCCAACCATTAGAAGAAGCAAATTCAATGACCAATGATCTTGTGACAAGTTTGTTACCGATGATTTCATGATGAGTTTTTTTTACCTTTTGGCTTTCTCTTGAGCTATGGTGGAAGTGCATTATGTTTCTTGCCAAGCTGAAGCTTTTTATTAACAAGGATGTCAAGTTTCAATTCACAAAGAGAACTGCATTTGAACATTACTAAAATAGCTGACTCATCAGTTATGATGTAATAAATGTATTTTAAAAGAAATAAGTAGAAGATTCTTTAACTTGTGCTGCCTATACCATGGTCTTTCCTGAAATAGACTGACATCTTTAACTTGTGAGGTTGTGTCAACGATTGAATGTGAGGGCAATTTGTTCTATGTGCTTATATTTGGAAATTAGTTTTTGACATTAGGACACACCCATTGGAGAACATTCTTTAACAATTTTGTAAAGAAAGTTAGTGGTTTTGATACCTTATGACAGTAAAGAAAAGCTACATTTCTTGGTATCACTTATGGCATCATGATAATTTAGTTAGTGGTATACATATTGGTTACACAATATTGATACAATATTCAATTATGGAACTTGAATGCACTAGTTTCTTATAGTTTCACTAAATATCAGAATGATATAAGTGATTCAAAGGCTTGTAATTAACATTTACATGCTTTCAAATTGTTTCTTTATTTTGGGTGATGGATCGGTTCATATCATTCCTACATAGACCATAATGATTTTGCCTTCCGATACCACATGTAGGGATCTAGGTTGGCAATAGAGACACTCGTTTCTATGAAAGAATTATTCTTTCTTTTCTTATACTAATATTATATCGTTTCTTGTGGGTGTGGGCTATGATTAGAACATATTGGTTTGGCACCGCAAGAAATTGTACAAGTGCTTGTTAATGTTATCCTCTGTTTGTTAAATATTTTTAATAATTGATAGTTAATGAAATGTTCGGTCATGCACCCTTGCAGCTACCTAAGGAGGGCTAGAAATGGGGTTTTATCATTTGGTTGCTTTTCAGCTATTATGGACTCACTTTTCTTGCATGTCTGGTGATAGTAAAGGTTTGTACTGATATATTTAGGATAGAGCCATTTTCCTGCTTCTCAAATGTATAGATTTCATAGATGAAGTCCTTTTATGAAAAAAATACAGGAACTTTAATTTTTTGGTGATATCTGTTGTTGCAAAAATGATGGCTTATTACCTTGTGAAAGATGATTGTTTTTGTTATTTCTATGTTGTCATATGCAGAACAAGTATACGATTAATTTGAAGTTTCTAGCTTGACCATTTATACGAAACATGAATAGCACCAATGGTATAGTGGTAGAATGATATCCTTTCACAGTACAGACCTGGGTTTGATTCTCGGCTGATGCATCTTTTTTTGGTTTCAAGTTTGAGCATCCATTTCTTAATCTTTATGCTTCTTAAATTTCTTTACTTTAAACACACAGAAATGAGAGGTTGTTTAAGGTAATAGAATTATAAATAATTATATGACATTAATTTCTTGTTTATTTCATGACGGTGATTCAATTTGAACTTTGAATTTTGGAGAAATGTTATATCCATCCTATGATGTTCAGTTATTTCTTATTTTTTACTATTTTGTAAAGATAGATACTTTAAATTTTGTTTTAATATTTATCCACTTTTTATTGATTCCCTCATAAGGGAGTTGTATATACTTTTGGCTTAATAAGATAAATTTGATTTTTATTAACTCTTCCCTTATCTTTGTTATAGTATATGAAAAAGTTACATTTGTGCATCTTATATAATATAGGAAAAAAATATAGTCGGCGATATAGTTGTATATTAGCATATTAGGAAAAAAATGGTGTTTTTGCTCATCATAACTTCATTCCTCTATGGTGACATTTCTTGCTATTATGAAATATTAATTTAAAGATAGAGTTCTTATCTATAGTGACGGTATTGCTAATGTTTTATATTAGTAGAATAGATGGTATATTGGTAGAAGTGTTGGTCTTAGCCTACACTGATAGATAAAACTCGCTATTAGTGTGAAAGCCAAATTGAACATCCTTTGGAAAGTTGACCGTCGTAGGATCAAGTGCAACACCGACGATTTTTATGGTCGTACTAGCCTATAATGATGCCTCTTAAGAGAATGTCAAAGTTGACCATCAGAATAAGTCTTTGTAGCTACACCAACGGTATTTTGGACCTACACCGACGATTTTTGATCGTCGGTGTAGGTAAAAACTGTTGTAGTGGATCTTCACCACATGTTGGTGTGTGTGTGGGTTTCCCCTCATATTTACCTACACACAATCAAACAACGAAGGCAAACAAAGGTTAGAGATGAATATTCACAAAGTATTTAAGGATAAATCAAGGCTCGTTGCCTCTTTTGCAACGATGCAAAAAATGTAATGGTGCTTGCTAGGCAAAGTTAAATATGCGAGTTTACATGTTTTCGAAAACACGTCGTTGTAGGTCGTTTTGCCTTTAGCATTAATACACTTAATTTTTTTATGGAACTCGAAATGGATTAACTTGATAGAGTCCCGGTCGATCCCACAAGGAGGCTTAGCAAGAACTTGGACCTTGTATTACCTTAAGTAAGTTCCTTTATTATATTTTTGTGCTTTTTATCTTTTCCATTTTTTTCTTCTTTTCTTGTGAAAATGAAACGAAATCTAAGACTAGTTAACACACCTAATATTTTTGTTATTTTTGCCTTGATGAAAATGTAGAAAGAAAACTAAGCTTGGGAAATGCTATTGAGGAAGATGATTATGGTGACTAAATAATACGTGCGGGTGACATTTTATGTTAAGTGCAGGAAAGGCCTATGAGGGGTATTAGTAGGGGTAAGGAGGGTGACCATGATTATGCAATAAGGCATGGTGTTTTTTCTTTTTCTTTTTGATATATATATATATATATATATATATATATATATATATATATATATATATATATATTTTGATCTTTTCATTAAAGTAAAATCAAATGATGATTTGTTCATTAAGTGCCAACTAAATAATGACAATAGTACTCTAACAACTATACTCATTCTTTTGATTTTCTTTTCGTTGATCAAGAAAGAACAAGATTGATGATAACATCATCAGCCATATCTAGCTTTAATTAGCCATAATCAAGGAATAAATGCTCCTATATAACCGTTAGAGGATCATAATTTATTGCATAATTATTCTGAGAGAATAACAAGAAAACATGGATAAAACTGTAGTTTTAAAAGCATATTTCAATTGCAGAACAATCACAGGATTTCTCAGGGGTTAATTAAAGGTTAAATGGTCTTAAATGTCTAACAAGTGGATTCATGCAGACAGAAACAGGTTTTCGCGTGTTTTGAGAATTAAATGACATCTGAAATCCTAAAAGCAGATCTACTTAATCTACTGAGGTTCTGATCAAGATAAAATTCATCCAAATTTTTTAAAATTCATAGAGAAATATTCTTTAGGATTTGGTACCTTCAATTTGACCATCAGAATCCATCTTGACATAAAACAGAGTTTCAGACAGATAGTTGCTCTAATTTGGATTTTTGCATAAGCTATCCAGTCAAACTTAGTCAAAACCTAAATTCAACTTCACCATTGGATTCTTTGGGTTCAAATTAGGTATGTATCAAAATTTGGACCTAATCTGAGATCATCTTGATCTAGTTTGCAATTTAGTTCTGTTTGACTCTTTTCTCTCACACACATCCCTAACTTTCAAAATCCTTACAAAAAGATCCATCTTTGTCATCACTCTTTGCAAATAGGTCCCTCCGTCATTATCGCGGAGGAATCCTTCTCCAACGACCTTTGATTGAAGAGAACTCTGATCAACGAATCCTTTCTAAAATTGAAAGGGAGATTCTTTGAGAAGTTTTCTTTCCAACGCACCCGACCTTTAAGCCCACAACCTTTCCAATCTCTCATGCGAATGCATGAGAGATTCGGGTATCTCTTGAGTTTCCAACTTCGTCGAGTTTTCCAAGCTCGCAAAGCTTGATTCCTAAGCTTAAAACGACTTTCTGAGGCTTATATAAGGATCCCCATGGCAAACCATTTTCCTCATGCTCGCTTTTGGCCAAAAATCCCCCTCCTTCCTCCCTCTCCGGTTGAAAGACTCCACGACGTCTGGCGATCTTTGCTTTCCTTGTCCGACCATCCAACAGTCAAATTGGACAGCCTATTTCCTTCCTCTCCTCATCGCGTGCCTCTTCAGTCAAAGAGAGGGCGTCATTCTACCTCAATTCCCCTTATCGTTGTCCTACCCTCATCAGAGTATCTTCTTCCCTGACACCGGCCAATTAAAGCTAGCGTTGTTCTCCCCCATTTGTCTGTTAGATTCGGATTAGAATAATTCCCTTAGACTCAGATTAATTCTCCTCCTCTTAACTCTTGTTTCGACCCCTCGACTACACCACCCGCCACCTTCGTTCCCACCTTCGGTGACCCCTTCGGCGAGGACTTCTGTGCGCTACACACCTCCATCCTCCTCGCCGACACGCCCATAACCTCTGCCGTACTCCACTCATCAAAAGCCCTCTATCTATTCGCCTTCCTATCCACCCAAAACACCCACCGAACAAACCCACTTCCTCCGACCATCTCCGCCTCTGTCAGGCCACCACACGCCTCGCCTCGCCACGAAACCATCGCCACCATCTTCGCCGTGCTTCGACGAAGCTTTTGAGCCATCTGATTGGGGCGTTTAGCCTGTACTTTGTTGTTTTAGGTGTACGCCTTCGGTCGCCATTAACGAGCGAGTTCAAGCTCGCTTGAAGCTTGCTTCAGGTCTTGCCATCCCCAGGTCTTGACTCCAGCTGCTGTAGAATTGTCCCAGGTCCGCTCTTAGACCACCAATTGGAGCGCTTGACCACAACTCGACCACGAATTCGACGAAGGAACTGCTGCTACGGACACACGAAGGTGGGATTTTAGTCCCACCTCGGAAATCACTAAGGTGGGGTGCGCGCATAAAGTTGATTTATCACACCGCCTAAGTGCCTCAAGACACTTGGGAGGTGAGGTCCTCCGCGCGCCTCTTCACGCCTCACCCGTGACAGTATTCTACGCGCGTCTGGTCTACTTACTCGCCTAAGCCTCACACCTCGGTTGCTACCCACTGCAGGTAGCCCTGGTCCCGAGTGCGCTCATACTCGAATACCCTGTTACCCTTGCAGAAGAGAAGAGGAGGGGGGGAGAGAGAGTGTGTGTGTGGGGCAGGGGAGGGTTTTGCTATGGAGAAGAACAGTTAACACTTAGTCGTTTGAAGAAATTGTGCCATGTGTTTAAAGAGGAGAAAAGAGAAGAAAATAAAGGAGAAGATCTGAAGAAGGCTAAGGCAAGAGCATATAGAAGAAATTAGAGAAGAAGAAGAGGAAAAGAGACAGAGCCAAAGAAAGGAAGGAAAAGCCAGAGAAAGAAGAAAGCCAAAGAACAACAGAAGAAAATCAAAGAAGCACTGTAGCAACACACTTTAAGTCGTCTGATTATCTATTCCTTCATTTGATTACATTCAGTAAATACTATATATGTGTTAGGTTAATAATTGGTGATCCAAATCACCATTATTTTATATAGATTTCCTTTTGTCTCTTCATATACTCATGCTATACATTGAATATTAGCCTTTGAATAATTAATTGTGCTCGTTTATATTATTTATTGAGATTAGCGCGTGAATTCCCTATTTGCTTCTTGTGTTTGACCTCGGACTTCAATTCGAGTAATAAATGGTATTTGTTGACGAACGACTTTGGTCTGTACTACAACGTATTAATCTAAAACATCGATCTCGCGCATTGAATAAAGACACACAAGTGAACAAACTAACTTAAACTTGTATTTCACAAAAACATACCACAACATATTACAATGTACTACAACATGAAACACATTGAAAAGAAAACTTCATTACACTACAGCGGAAAGATCCACTTATGCAAACCTCTTAAAAGATAGATAATTATAAAGCACTCTTCACTCATTACAACACTTGATATATGGAGATAACAAAATCAACCTAGTGAGTGGTTTCTTGAGGTCTCTCTTGGAGGAATGGGATCCAAAATGTTGATGGGACAAAGGTTGAGGTGGTGGTGATGATGGGAGTGATACAGATTAGGAATAAGGCCATCTAATGGAGGATGAAGTGCTCAAGCTCCCTAAGATGGTTGATGTGTAGTGGCTCAATGATGTGGGTGATAATGTAATCATTGGTCCTAATGTTGGTGGTGATGACTATGGCGGAGGTTAGGAAGATGGAAATGAAGATCCTATATTTGGAGGTGACAAAGGTTTGTTCTATGGTGGTGTTTTGAATGTAATCTATTTGGTGGCCTTTATGGAAGGGAGAAGGGACAGCCATGGTCCTAGGAATCTAATGGTGTGTTGGTGGTAGTAGGATTAGGAGTTGGTTTTGTAGGTGTTGGTAATGGGAGTGGGTGTGTGTGTGAGAGTGAACTAGAGTGCTAGTGTGGGTGTGTAGTGGTGGTGTGTGTGATGGAGGTGAGGAGTGTGCTTAGGCGTGTAGAGTGAGTGATGGTGGTGTGAGTGGTGTGATGTAAGGTGGAAGTGAGTGAGTGTGTGTGGGCTTGAAAAGCAAATAAAGCAAAGCAAAAAGCAAGTATTAAAATACTTGAAAATGAGATCTACTCTAGTAGCAAGAAAATTAAAAAGCAAGAAATATAAATATCAACTAACTAAGATGCAAGTAAAGCTAATAGCGGGTACGAAGAATACTAAGCTAACAAAGAAAACTAAAAGAAGGAATGGGGAAGAAAATAGGTGTTCCTTCCAATAGGGACTCCCTAATTGTGTGGGCTATAGGGTCTAGTAGAGTGGGCCTAGAGAAAATAAAGTAAATACCATTATATAATAGCTAGTACTAGATCTACATAGGTGTAAATAAAAATAGACAAATATAAATAGCTATTGTAAGAATGTGTATAAGTATTATGTATGTATAAAATTATATATGAGAGTATGAATGAACATGCAATTCACAATTTATGTGTGTGCACAAGTGTGTCTGTGTGAGAGAGAGAGCGAGAGAGAGAGAGAGGTGTATGTGCATGCGTTTGTGAGGTTGGATTTGTTGGATGTGGATAGGTTGGCACAGGTTTCATGGATTTGATGCTTTGCTCCTCTCACCAACTACTTCCTTGCTCCTGATAGGGAGGGTTCTCCTGTATCCTTAAGTTCCAATATTTCTCCCTAATTATGGTCCTGAATTGATGATAATACTCAATGGACCATAATATGACAAAATTAGTCTAAGGATGTACAGATAAAAATATGAATGTAATGCATGAGATAAAAATATGAATGTAATGCATGTAATGTATGCTTTATTTACAAGATGTGAGATAGGTTATTAGCTTAATTTAGTTAAATTAGAACCCATGATTTATGTACAATAACAATTTTAAATAATAACAATTTCTATATAAATAATAACGATTATTTAGATTCCTCGTTATCCATTGTAACAAAGAAAAAAAATCGTTAACAATATTTTTAAATAGAAACAAATAATAGTTGTCGAAATCTCCTATATCCCATTCTAAAGAAAAGAATATTTAGAATTTATCCTATTAAATCACTAATCCAACATCTTGCTATGTATGTCTCAGCCCACCTCTTCCCGTTCTCCACTCTCCCTCCTCCCACCCAACACCTTGCTATGTCTCAACCCTCCTCTTCCCTTTCTCCACTCTCCCTCTCCTCCCCTCCCTCCACCCACTCTTGATGGTGATGGCAATGGCGGAGGAGGAGACCATCCCCAATGCTGGCACAACTACATGGACGGTGTTTGACAAAGGGACACTGGCTGAGGTACGTCACCGGCACCGCCTGCAAACTTCCCGATGGGTATATATGTAGTTCTCTCCCTCTCATCCCCTCCTCCAACAACGATCTGAGAGGGAGAAGAAGAGAGCTCCGAGGAGAAAGGGACGAGGTTGAGATAGCTCATCTCCACCAGATTCCCCACCTCATTCTTTGTCCAAATCTCATCGTTCTCGTCACCTTCTAGATATGGATTTGTGCCTCCGCTCCTTGCCATTCTCAATCCACTTTGTTTTTGTTGATTTTGTGAGATATCGATCTCAGGGCTTAGGGCTTTGAGTTTTTGGGGGTGACGGGGTAGGGGTCGGGGTGCGAGATGTGATAGTGCTCGTCTTATTCCCATCAAACGCTTGTTGAAATGCCTGAATGAGTTTTATTCTGTTAGGATTGGGAATGGGATTATGCACACCAACGGTTTGCTGAAATTCCCCAATGAATCAGATAATTAGGTGTGCATTGTGAAGGTTGACGTTCGTTGGTTAAGGAAGTTGATCATATCAGGGTGTGCCTTGTATTTCCTAAGTGTTTTAATAAACTAGTAACTAATAATTTGGTGGAAGATGATATAAATGGAGTTGAAAAAGATGAAGTTGTAACAAAAGGAAGTGACTGGAATTGATATTGTTTGCCTTATATGTGAAAATAGAATTCGGTTGCATCTTTACATGGTAGAATATGGAACTGAAAAAATTAAAGCATTCACTTGGAACGAGATAGCAAGCTGTGATTTTTTTTATTCTCAACATGTTTTTGGATTCTCCTTTCCAAGTGTTTAGAGGTTTGTTGCAAGGTTAAGCTTATTTATTCAAGTTCATAGAGTAAATGTGTTTTGGTTTGCAATGTGCTTTTGCATTCTCCTTCCTAGATTGTTTGGATTAGTCTCCCTTAAGGGAGGGAATTGATCAGATTTGGTTGGAATTTGTCTCCTATTTGTTTGATCTTTGATATTTTTCAGAACTCTGCTCTCTTTCATTAGATCAATCCCTTCCTTATGGTATGGCCTTGCTGTGTCTGCATCTTGTTTGCATAGCATATCAAAGTTTGAACTCCTTTTCAAGATTAATCTAATCCAATTTTTTTTTTCTTGCAATGTTTTTAGATATGGATTGGAATTTTATTTTGACCAAGGAAATTGATCTAAATATAATTATGATTCATTTGGTTTCTACTCTATCCATGTTGCAATATCTGCTAATTTGGAATTGAGTGCACTCTAATGGAGTTGAACTGAGTAAAAATGGAACTCTGTTCTTCCTTTTCGAAAAAAAAGAACAATGCTTTTGTTATGTTTTTTGTTGTCCTCTTTGCTAAAAATTTGGAATATTGTGGAATGCAAACCCTTTCAAGGAAAATGACTAGACCAAAATATGATGGATTATTTCAATTTGATGATTGGTGTGCATAGGTGATAACATGTGTGAATTTTCTGATTTTACCTTTTCAGCTGGTTTATTTTCAGTTGCTTGGGGTGAAAAACACATGAAATATAGTACGAGGCTTATACTTTTTAAATGGAATATATCTGTGTTATTACTGGTTTTACATTAATGATTCTATGATTTCAAAACTAATTGTTTGCAGAAGTAATGAGGATTGTCAAAATATTTGCATGAACTTTGTCGAGGCTTGATTGGGGTGCTTTGTTATTGTTTTTGATGTGCCTGGGTTTTTCCATTCAGGTTAAGTAAAGCTGTATTCTGTTTGGAATTTCAAGGTACTTCCTAAAATTATTTGAATCTTGATTTATAATCCAATCTTGCCATCAAATCTGGCAATGTTTTGTAGCTCCATAGCATTGTTTTACTGGAAGGTAGGTAGGTACTGACTGCTTCTTGCAGGCTACATTCGATTGTCTCATGAAGACCTAAGGATTCCTCACTGTAGACTTCTGTAGAGAAACCCGCTTCAGCAAACCTCCTTTCCAGGAGCACGTTGATTTTCTTGTGAAGCCCACCAAGGCCTTGATCACTGAAGAACCTGAGAAGATAGAAGCCTAAGCACTTCTTTTCTGCCTGGTTCTTTGAGTATGGATTTCTAGTGAACCTTTTTTTGCCAAGCAATTGGATAATCAGAGTTCCTTTTGTCCTGGAACTGTCTGGATATTATATATAGAGCTTTTGCTATTGTTGTGCACCAAAAAAAAAGTTGTGCAGCAATAGACGGCGGGCAAAGTGATCGTGTCTTCTCATTACATGAAAAATTCCTAATGGTGCAAAAGGCATGTCAAGTTTAATCCCAGCCTAAAGGGCATCAAATTTCTAACATCTATCAGCTGGTTGCATCATACTACCCCTTTGCTAGTCATCCAACTCCTAACATGTATCAAATCAGCCTCACAAAACCAATCTCAGATTCCAACTGAAATTTAAATAAAGACGACAATGGGAAGCAAATTAAAACAGTAGGTATAAAAAAATCAATCTCTGAGAGAGCAAGTATAAAGAGATCATTCTCAGACTCTTAATTGAAATTAAAACAGAGAGAACAGACTAAAACTATTTAGCTTCCTGATTTAGTCATAACTATCAAGCTTTCCAAGTTACTGTTCAACATTTTGTTAAGTTTGATGTTGCATCTTTTCCAATCATGCAATGAGATTTGGTCATGTGATCCCCTGCAGGAACTGGACAGGTTGTTGGACAGACCAACACTGGAGCCTTTTGTTGTCCATGTACTGAATAGAGGGAGAGAGTGACCAAAACAGAGTAGTTCTTGTTAATGGTGAACATTCTTGTCTCTTGGTAAACATTCTTGTACTGGATGTGTGCCCTTTTATATCTGTTTGTTCTACTTCTAATGTAAAGGAAGTGTTTTCTGATGTTTCTAATATTAAAAGTGAAATTTCATGAGTTGATTATGATCATATCTAAGTGCTTATCGTTATACCTAAAAGCAAGAGAAATCTGCATGTGACTCTGTTTTGATATCATTATACCTCAACAGCACTTTTCTAGAGCAAACTCCGTCTTGAATTTTGATCAAAATTCCAAGCTACAAGGATAGAAATTCCTGCCTACTTATAGAGGATGACTGAAATTCTATTACACATTCTCATTTGACTTTCTAGTTAGTGGTTGAGTTGCATTTGATTTTTTGATGTTTCCCAAAATCTTAGGATTAGTTGGTTTTCATTCAATTTTTGACAAAACTCTAAAAAATCCATCACCACCAAGTCAGTTGGCAAACAAGGAAAGCATGAAACCTCTATGAATGCTGTAACTTTTTGAATTTGATTGTAGTCACAAGCATGATTATCATGTTAATATCCTTTTGTACTTTACTGTTTTGCTTTAGTGAAATTACAACAATAGGAATACCCTGTAATATGTGTGGGGATCTTGTGCTTTATTCCATCTCATGGTTGATGATTTCACCAATCGCCTTCTAAAATGAAAGACAAGGAATTCTGGATTCATTAACTAAAACGGTGCTTAGGAAACTCCTACTTGGTTATAAAAATTCTAGATCTAAATCTTCAAGATAAGAATCTGTATGATATTCCCAATCCTATTTGTGCTGCCATTTCCAACACTGTCATTGAGGATGGTATAGATGTCCCTCTTTGGTCCCCGCATCCCTCGAGAGTTTTCTTTGTGTCTTTGGCGTATTCTCTGAATCTCAGGAATTGTATTGAGGATACCGCCACCAAGCATGTTTGGAACCTCAAGCTTCCTCTGAGGATATCTATCCATGTCCGGCATATTTTGCATCGTAGACTTCCTATGGAGGATAATATAGCTAGGCTTGGGATACCTTTCCTCTCCAAATGTTATTGTTGTCCCTCCAATCCCACGCAGGAGACTTCTCTTCATTTATTATGCGATACCCAACTAGTTCATATGGTTTCTGATTGGGTTTTTTCCAACAACTACTTTACCTGTATTAGTCCTGCCTCTTTCTTCTCTTGGATTTGTACTCCTACTCGATTGGGGAGGGCTAAGGTCATCAAGGGGTTGATCTGTTTTGTCTAGTATAATGTTTGGTGGTATTGCAACAAATTAAAAATCGAGTCATTCCAATATTCTAAGCTCTCTTACTTTCTCCACAAAAACTGGTAGAATCTTCAAATGAGTAATTGGCTTAAGTCTAATTGGCCTTTGAATATTGTGCTTTCTTGGGTTCATCCATCTCATGGGTATAAGCTAAACTTAGCTTCCACAAACTGTGATTCCTCTTCCTACCTAGGCTGGGTCATCAGGGATCCTTCTGGGAATTTTGTTATTGGGGCCTTTGCTAGGTTTAACAAGCTGGCCCTTGAATCAGACCTTATTAAAACTCTTGGTCACGCTCTCTTCGACCACAGCCTTGCCTCTTGAGATAGAGGTGGACTCTTCACTCTTATATTATTGGTGGGCAGGAAAGATGCAGGTTGCGTGGCAAGTTTGTTCGGATTTTAATGCTCTACAACAAAGCTCCCAGCGTTTATACTTTCATTAACAGATGTGCATCCTATGGTGAACATTCTGGCCTGCCGCATTGCGGACCTTGGAGTTGCTAACTGGAAGATATTCCAGACTTTGGAAGACCTCCCCTGCGGTTGTTGGGGATCATCATGCTTGACGAGATCCAGTTAACTTATGTAGTCGTGTAGGCTTTTGTTGTTTTTTGTATCCTTTTGGTCTATTGTTTGTCTTTTTCTTCCCTTGTACTAAGCTATAAATCGTGGTTTATCCCATTTGTACAGATAGGTTTCAGTCTAGTCCCCTTACCTTTTTTTGAAGTCTCTAAGGAGTGGGAGATGAATAAAATTGACTCCTGAATTTCCTAAAAAAGAAAAAGAAATATGGATATGTAGAATAGAAGTTAGAACAATGATTTATTATGATCATTGCTTGAATTTGATGTGATGATTATAGTGATCACTGGTTGATGTGCGTTTGGTGTTTTTTTTTGTTTTGTGCTTTTGTCACATTGTGATTTCGGGGTGTGCCTGCTTGTACTATATTCTTGATTTTTGCTTCATTTGTGGTTGATTGTGGGGTGTGCCCAGCATAATATTATTGGTATGCATGCATAGGTTCCATTGTAGGTATAGGAATTTGGAAAAACAAGATAAATAAGAGGAAAGTTTGTCGGAATTTCGATTGGTTTCCGCCCTTTTTGTTTTATATGTTTACCCAACTTGTACTTGGAGTAAATTCCTCTTTTTTTTTATTTGCAGATGAAGCAAACTAAGAAGGTTGGGATTGTTGGCAAATATGGCACATCTTGTCCGTTCGCACTTGTAATTGATTATTGACATGGTTGTGTTTACATTAACATGCATTTCTATAGGATATTCAGGTATTAGATATGGTGCTAGTTTGCGCATGCAGGTTAAGAAAATGAAAGTTTCCCAACATGCAAAGTACTGTGAGTTTTTTGGAAAGGTATTACAACCTTTTAAATCCCTATCAATCCTATGTTATTTATGCTTTATGATCAAAGAATAGTGGATTTTACTCAAATGATGGATATTCTAGGTAACTTTCATCTTGACGCACAACTTGATGCCTATTTCTAGGTTGTAAGGCACATGCCTTCAGTAAGATGTTGGGTTGTTAAGAGAGTGCAAGTTGATTTGGAATTCTAATAGTGATAACAAAATTCTATCATTATTAGTATAGGTTGGTGCTTAGTGGGAATATTATAGTGAGTATTTTTCTCGGGCAATGGCTTTTTCTTATAGTGATGGAATTTTCTTCTCTTGTTAAACAAGCAACTTAGCTTCGTAAAACATGTATATGTGTGCCTTCATCTGTCTTTTATTCATGAAGTAAAACTTTGAAATAGTAGATATTTTTATGTAAATTGTATCTATTGCGTTGTACCTTTATTTTAGAGTAAGATTGTAGTTATTTCAAAATTTTGACTATTTTAAATTGTTGGATTGTTTTTAGTTTCTTTGTGATCATGCAAATGAAGTAAATTTTTTGTTCCTTCAAATATATGTTACAATGAAAGTTTACAATTTTTTAGATGTATTTTCTATAAATATTTTATTAAAAAATATCAATTTGTCTAGAATATTTTGGTAGATATTGTAAAAGAATTGCTCATTTTATAGTTAATTAAAATAAATTATAAATATGAACCATTATGAGTTTTAAATGATTAATAAATTTTTACATCCTATTTACATTACGACGAATTAATCATATTGACATATTCTTCTAGAGATAACGAAAAAAATTGTTAAAATAAAGTGAAAATAACTAAAACATTCGTTACTAAATTTAAAATATGTGATGATTTTAATGATTATTATTTTAATCTATCAATAAATATATTATTTGTTGTAGATTTAGCAACAGGAATAAATTATTCATTGCAAGTCATATAACAACGATTGATTTGTCATAAATTTTATAAAATATTTGTTACATTTGACATTTTTTGGTGTAATGGGTTATTAGTGGATCATAAGGTAAATAATGTATTTTAGATTCAATTATTATATTTTATAGTTTAGTTTTGTATTGTATTACGTTAATACGCATTTATTTCTCCTTGCATGAACATATTCCAAACGAATTTCAGAGTTCAATTGGACAATCTTCTCAACTAACTTGCTCTACACGCCCAACCTATATAAATTCACTGCACCAAATCCTAGCCTTCACGTAATGTTCCCCCATCCATCTGCAACCCATGCATGCAAATAACCCACCAAACAAAGTCCCACTCAACACCTATAACAAAAGAGACATAAGTAACATTTATTTGTATCTTAACGTCGCTAACTATGACCTAGTTAATTTATAAACATACCTAAAAGAACTATAGCTAGATCACTAATCCTTTAAATGTCACAAAAAAAGAAGCATCCAATTTGTAAAAGTTGTACCCTTCCTCGTGATTTTCCTCTTTTGCAAAACCCAAAACCCTTCCTCACCCTCACGAAACCCCACCCAACACTTCTCACCATTGTTGCCTTCCTCACCTTCCTCCACCTCGACGCCCTCTTGGTCCTCTACCTCGTCGTCCTCCTCATCCTCAACGTCCTTCTCATCTGCCCCACTGCCCTCGTGCCATCCTCATCCTCATTGTCTCCCCTCTCCAGTAGCTTCTGCTACCATCAAGGTTAGTGATCCTGCTTCCTCCCCCCCTTCCTGATGACCCTCACCGCCATCCTCTCCTCCCTCAGTCACCACTGTTGCCCACGACAGACCTCACCACCGTCCTATCCCTCAGCCATCCCTCCTACCGCCCGTACAACCCCTACCACCCTTCTTCCCTCCCTCAGCCACTACCCCTTGCACCACTGCTGCTGCTCTCCTATTCCCCACCTCCCGCGACACCCATTCTCCTACGAATGCCCTCAACCCTCCCACTAGGGCTCCTTCCTACGAGTTGAGATGCCCTCTTTGGTCTCGATCTCAACCTCTATAGGCCCTCTGTTAAGACCCACGACATCAAACGTTTTTAAGATGTTTAAGAGTTGGTCCAGACGTATGGATGTCTTCCCAGATGTCTGGAATTTAATTTTTACGACGTATGATTGTCAGTCTGCGTACGTGCGCACGCAGACTGCGTCGCCGACCTACAGGCGTCTCCTCTTTTCCCTCTCTCCTCGACGCCTTCAAATATCCTCTTCCCCCTTCCCACTCCCTCACCACCACTCCACCATCTCCTTCTCCAGTGTTGGCGTTAGAGTGAGAGAGCGAGGGCAGCAGCTGCTGCTAGGCGTGCGCGGGGAGGTGCAGCGAGAGGGAGAAGAGGCGGAGTGTGTGAGGAAGAGAGTGAGCTTGTCGGAGCTGTCTAGGGCCGGCCGACGGGTGCGTAGCGGGAGCGTGGTGCTGGGGGAAGTTACCCTGGTGCTGCTGCAGCTCAGGCAGTAGGCGGATGTGGCGCGGTGTGGCCGTGCACAGCAGGCGGAAGGCGAGGAGGTCCTGATTCTGGGAAAATTTCCTAGAATCAGACGTCTGGACCTACATCCAGACGACGCGGGGGACATTTGGAGTGAGATCCAGACATGTGAAAGGTACGATATTCTCATCCTTCTCTTGAGGATGCGACCATGAAGGTCGTTCCGCCGAAAGTTCTGAGACGTGTTGTGTTGAGAGTGGTTGCGTACGCGTGCAGGTTTCGTTCGGGAAGGCACGAGGACACGCCCTCCCACACAGATCGGACGTATGGGCAAGTCACCAGACGACGGAGAGCGTCTCCAGACGTCTGGAGTGATCGACGGACGTCTGGAATTAGGTCCAGACGGTTCAGCGGGATCCTAGACGTCTGAAGAGCAGCGCAGAAGTAAGGAATGATCTGAACCATCTTTTAAGACGTCTGGAAGGTGTTCCAGACATTTGATTTGGGGCAAAGTTGTCGTTTTTAACCCGTTTAGGATCCGTTTGAAGTTCGATTTCCGCGTTTGAGATTTCGTTCTTCTCAAATTTAGTTCCTTTACTTGTTTAAAATAGTTTTATCCTGTTCTGAGTGGTTCATTGTGATTGATCCTTGTATTAGGACCTCGTCCCGTTGCGGCTCTGGAGGTTGCGGAGGCACGCAGACCTGCCGATTACGCCCCCACTACTTTCGATCTTGCGAGTAGAGTGGCTCCCCTTAGATATTACCAACATTAATGCACCTTTGAGATAAATAATAGATTCTAGGGTATGGCATGAATCTTACGACTTGAAAATTAGATTGAATGATTGCTCCTAGGGTATGGCATAAATCTTAGGACTGAAAAACTAGATTGAATGATAGATCCTAGGGTGTGGCATGAATCTTAGGAACAGAAACACTGAAACGAATGTCGTGAATACATGAACTGCAGCTTTGGAAAAGTAGATAGAACAATGATAATTGCTTGAAATTGGATAACAGTTGCTTATATATGAATGGATATTAATTGTTGGGAACATGAGCTATACGAAAATAAAACTGAAATGATGAAATCTAAGTTGGCTTGGTTAAAGAAATATGAGCATGAACCATACGGGAAATTAGGAATAGAACTCCTGAAAGGTAAATGGAATGGAATTGAGGAAGTGAGCTAGCCCTTGAATACGGAGTACCAAGGAGCGATTGTCTCCCTGTTTAGTGCAGAGCGGAGCTAGCCACCCCAGGGACCTGTGGTTAGGTCTGGCCACTTTGTACCGACCTTTGGCCCTAGCGTACACAGCACTGGGTAGAGCTACTAGTGTAGGGAGAGCACTAGTCACCCCTCGGGTCCCGGGGTTCTGCTAGCCTTCCTACACCGACTTGTTAAGCTCACTGGGCAAACTAGGGTAGTTAGGCGAGGGTCCATGTTCTTGGGAGGGGCAAGACCCTTGTTTGGTTACTGTGGAGGAGCTAGACCCCTGTTACTGAGAGGGCTCTGCCTTATATTGGTTTCGTGCTGTACTTTGGCACACCCGTTAACGGAAACAACTGACCGCGTGCCAGTGTGGGGTAGCTACCCGTACGTTTATTGCACGTGCCGTAGTCACCGTTACATCTGTCAGCGACCTTGGGGTGGTTAACTGAGGGTAGGACCACCACAGGGGACTCTTCCGACCAGGAGAGCACCACGTGCTACTTCTACTTTTCGGAAGAGACTGCAATCAAGATTGTTCCCACGAGGAACATTCGAGATCAAGAGAAAGACCTGAGTAATAAACCAAGAAAGAGTAAAATAAAGAAAGAAATTAAAACAACAGCTACTTGTTTACCTTTACTGTTTTCTTAGCTAACTAATTACCACTCTGCTTAACGTTTCGCTGACGTGTCACTTTTGTCACCTTTTCAGGATCAGGTGTTGAGCAATCAGAGCCTGTGGCTGCGGAGGGTGCTGGGTTTAGTAGAGCCTAGTAATTCCACTTGTGTTGTACTTGCTGTGCCGTTTTTCTATTGTAGTGAGTGTATTCTGTTACACTTGTACTCTTTTATTGTAAGCATCATATTTCTGTACCTATTTAAATTCTCTACTGTTGTGGTGGTGTGTACTGTAATACTTTTTTTTACTGCTGTACTTTTGTTACTGTTAGTTACATGCATGATGAATGTGGTTTATTTTACTATTCTTTTAGTTACTTTCTCGTTGGACGACTAGGTCTTCGGATCAGTCGAGTCGGTCTGATTCTTGTGTCTCATAGGGATTCAGGAATCGGGTCGTAACAAAATGGTATTAGAGCAAGGTCGTCCCGAGAAATGAATAACTGGTTGGAAAATAACCAATTCATGTGTCTGTAACTAGAGTAGCCACCACAACGTATCTTTTGACATCTGTTTTTAGACTTCTTCGTTAGATATCGATTAATATTGACATCTTTTCTATTCCGTGTTCGCGTCTCTTTGCAGGAGATGCCTCGACGAGGTAGCGAGGCGGGTAGCGGACGCTACCGAAGACGAGGTTGGAGGGGTGGACGCGTTGAGGTCGACGCCTTAGTGGACCAGCAACTGCTCCTGGGCATCCTGGCTCAGGACTGCGCCTAGCTGATACGGGACATCGTGCGAGAGGAGCTCCACCCGCCACCACGAGCACCTCCCTGGGGCTGCGGAGGGGGAGTCCTTTGTGGGACCACACGACGGACATGGCGCTGGGCGTGGGGGAGGGGATGACCTCTACCGGCCCCACCTTCTTCCGACACTTCCGAGCACGAGGCTTCTTTGCCTGAAGGTGCACCAGCATCTCCACTTCAGCGTCACTTTGAGCTTTTCGTACAGTTCCGGAAGCTGAAGCTCCTCTCCTTCAAAGGGGATGAGGACCCGACCGAGGCGGAGGATTGACTCGAGTAGATCGAGAAGGTTTTTGACACCCTTCGCCCCCTGTAGAGTGCTGCGTGGCCTTTGCCACGTACCAGCTGGAGAGCGCGGCACAGGTGGAGGGCGGTCAGGGGACAGGAGAGGGACGAGTCGACTTGTGACCGTTTCGTCACCCTCTTCTGCAAGCAGTACTTTCCCCATACGTGGCAGGACCAGAAGAGGCGGGAGTTCCACTCTCCGCAAGGGGACGATGACTGTGAGCGCGTACCGTACGCGTTTCCTAGAGTTGTCTCGTTTCACAGCGACAGTTGTGGCTACTGAGGAGCACCGACCTACGATTCGGGGGTATGTTAAACCCCTGAAGCTGCCTACGATCTCGAGTGGTAGAGGCAGTTATGACATACGAAGAGATCAGCTTGTCCGCACGCGACACTGACAGCGGACGGAAGAGGCCTCATCAGCCAGACTTCTCATAGGGTCGAGAGAGGAGACACGTGGCGCCCGCATGGGAGCCGTCACGTTTTGCGGGGCCATCAGTGGCCTTTGGGGCCCCTGATAGGGGCCAGCTGCTAGCACCGGACCCCCGCCTAGCCGTCAGCAGGGACCCACTGAGGGCGGGAGTCGAGTCCCCCTTTGCTACCAGTGTGGCCAGCCAGGCCACATCAGGAGGGATTGCCTGTCTAGGGTAGGAAGTCAGCAGATGCTTCCCGCGCCGAGCACTGGAGGACGAGCAGGAGGTCGCGGTTTCTAGGCGCGAGGAGGACAGCAGTCACGGGGAGGGTACCGGCCAGCAGCTACCCATCCGACGCAGAGTGTGGCTGCTTCGTCCGCATCTAGGGCTGAGGGGCGTATCAACGCCCTGACACACAGGGATGCCAGAGCTTCGAGATCAGTGGTGGCAAGTATTGTTTCAGTTTCTGGCAGACTTGTTTACATGCTTTTTGATTCCGACGCTACGCACTTGTTTGTCGCAGCCAGTTTTGCGGTTAGTTTGGGGCAGGGTTGTATGTTGTTAGAGGATCCGTTCGTGATCAGAGGTCCGAGTGGTCAGCTGTTTGTAACTGAAGAAGTATACACAGGTTGCGATGTCAGTGTTGGGGGACAGTCTTCCTGTTGACCTGATTATGATACAGATGGAGGACTTTGGCGTAATTCTGCGGATGGACTGGCTGTCCGCTTACCATGCCTTGGTAGACTGCTTTAAGAGGAAGATCGTCTTCTCCATACCGGAGTTGCCTTCTTTCGAGTTCCACGGGCAGCCAGTGGACGGAGGCTTCAGGTGCATTTCTGCACTTCGGGCGGCGAGACTTTTGAGTTAGGGGAGTGAGGGCTTCCTATCTTGTGTAGTGGTAGAGCCCAGCTCTGTGGCAGATTTTCAGAGTATCCCGGTGGTTAGAGAGTACCCCGACGTGTTCCCAGATGAGTTGCCAGGACTGCCGTTCGAGCGTGAGATCGAGTTTGAGATCTCATTGATACCGGGGGCTAGCCACATCTTCAAAGCACCATACAGGATGGCACCACTTGAGCTGCGAGAGCTCAAGTCTCATGTACAGGATCTTCTGGAGGACTTTGTGAAGCCCAGTGCATCTCCCTGGGAAGCCCCGATTTTGTTCGTAAAGAAGGATGGTACCCTACGCCTTTGTGTGGACTACAGACAGCTGAATAGGGTCACCATCAAGAACAGGTATCTGCTGTCAAGGATTGATGACTTGTTTGACCAGTTGCGATGTGCCACGGTATTCTCCAAGATCGACTTGAGGTCTGGATACCACCAGCTGAAGATCAAGGAGGCAGACGTCTCCAAAACAGCTTTCCGCACCCGGTACAGACACTACGAGTTTCTAGTCATGCCGTTTGAGCTGACCAATGCCCCCGCTGCATTCATGGATTTGATGAATCGGGTATTTAGACCGTACTTGGATCAGTTCGTGGTAGTATTCATTGATGATGTGCTCATCTATTCTCGGGTTTAGACGCAGCGTGGACAGCACTTGCGGATGGTTTTGGACACACTGAGACGACGTAGGCTGTACACCAAATACAGCAAGTGCGAGTTCTGGTTGTGGGAGGTGACCTTCCTGGGTCATGTGATCTTCGGGGATGGCTTGGCTGTGGACCTAGCCAAGGTCGAGGCAGTGCTCAGGTGGGAGAGACCGCGTACTGTTACAGAGATTCGTAGTTTCTTGGGGCTGGCAGGCTACTACAGGCGGTTTATCAGGGGGTTCTCGCAGATTGCACGTCTTATGACACAGCTGACCCAGAAGGATGTGCCATTTACTTGGACAGACGCTTGTGAGGCATGTTTTTAGGAGTTGAAGGAAAGGCTGACTTCAGCTCTCGTGCTCACCATCCCAGATAGTAGTGGCGGGTTTGTTATATACACGGACGCTTCTTTGCAGGGATTAGGTGGTGTGCTCATGCAGAGGGGTCACGTTGCTTACGCTTCGCGGCAACTGAAGTCCCATGAGCATAGCTACCCTACCTATGACTTGGAGCTGGCAGCTGTCGTCTTCGCGCTGAAGTCTTGTTGGCACTATTTGTACAGTGAGACCTTTGAGATTTTCACAGATCACAAGAGCCTCAGATACTTATTTGATCAAAAGGAGTTCAACATGAGAGAGACGTTGGTTGGATCTCCTGAAGGACTATGACTGCAGCATTTCCTACCACCCGGGAAAAGCCAACGTAGTGGCTGATGCCTTGAGCCGGAAGGTGCCCGCCCACTTGGCCAGTTTACAGGCGCAAAGTTGGAGCCTCATGGAAGAGATGGGAAGTTGGCAGCCCCTAGAGTTACTGGGGCACTGTGGGGTAGTGACTGACACGACAGACGAGGTCAGAGCTGATAGACCGCATCATCACCGGGCAGATGACCAACCAGTACTTACAGTCATTGCGTGACAGAGTGTTGTCAGGAGACCATGGAGACTTTTTTTATAGACCAGGTACTGCGCATGAGGGGATGTTTGAGAGTTCCCAGAGACGAGGAGCTGTTGAGAGAGCTCTTGACTGAGGCATACGGTTCCAGGTTCACCATACATCCCGGAAACACAAAGATGTACCATGATTTGAGACGTGACTTTTGGTGGTGGGGATGAAGCGGGATGTGGGTGAATTCGTACAGCAGTGTTTAGTGTGCCAGTAGGTAAAGGCCGAGCATCAAAGGCTTGCAGGGCCGTTACAGCCACTTCCAGTGCCAGAGTGGAACTGGGAGAGCATCACTATGGACTTGGTGGTGGGCTTGCCTGTTACCCAGCGAGGACACGACGCAGTCTGGGTAATCGTTGACAGATTGATGAAGACGACACGTTTCTTGCCGATCCGAGTCACCTTGGGATCAGCACAGTTGGCAGAGAGGTATATCCGCGATGTGGTATGTCTACATAGAGTTCCGCGGGAGATCGTATCCGACCGGGATACCCGTTTTACGTCTCAGTTTTGGGTTGAGTTTCAGCAGGCCTTGGGGATATGGTTGAGGTTTAGTATAGCTTACCACCCCAGACGGACGGACAGTCTGAGTGCACGATACAGACACTTGAGGACCTTTTTCGTGCGTGTGTACTGGACTGGAGGGGCCCTTGGGAGGAGCACTTGCCCCTAGCGGAATTCGCATATAATAACAGTTATCACTCGAGGATCGGCATGACACTCTACGAGGCTATGTACATATGGAGGTGTATAACACCCTTGAGTTGGGTTGAGGTGGGGACCAAGTGGGAGGTTGGCCTCAGGCTGATCTGGCAGAGTCAGGAGGTGATTGAGCAGATTTACAGGCGACTCCGCACTGTCAAGAGCAGACAGAAGAGCTATGTAGATCGGAAACGCAGGGAGGTACAGTTTGAGGTTGGGGACCACGTCTTCGTGTTTCGCCCATGAAGGGCCTGCAGCGGTTTGGGTAAGAGGGAAGCTCGCATCGACATTCGTGGGACCCTTTGAGGTCCTGGAGCGGGTTGAACCCGTTGCTTACAGGCTTGCCCTTCCTCCCTAGCTTTCTGGTGTGCACGACGTGTTTCACGTGCCCAACCTCAGGAGGTACGTCGTCGATCCTAGCCACGTCTTGAGCCACGAGAGTGTCGAGGTGGGTGATGACCTGACCTATCAGGAGTGGCCAGTGCAGATTCTTGACAGAGCTGCCCGGAGGCTGAGATGAAAGCAAGTACCCCTGGTGAAGGTTTTGTAGAGGGGCCAGCGGTACGAGGAGGCTACCTGGGAACCTGAGGTGGCTATGCGGGAGCAGTACCCGGAGTTCTTTGAGGGTACGTCTTTTCAGACCGGCTTTGATCCTCTTTGAGTTATGCGTATATCGTTTTTTTCCGCACTCTAGTTAGTGCAAGTTTCTGGGACGAAACTTCCTTTGAGTTTGTTATGTTGTTAAGACTCACGACATCAAACGTTTTTAAGACGTCTGATCAGACGTTTGGATGCCTTCCCAGACGTTTGGAATTTAATTTTTGCGGTATATGATTGCGAGTCTGCACGCGTGCACACGCAGACTGTGCCCGCCGACGTGCAGGCGTCTCCTTCTCTTTTCTCTTTCTCCCCAACGCCTTCAAATATCCTCTTCCCCCCTTTCCTCTCCCTCACCACCACTCCACTGTCTCCTTCTCCAGTGTTGGCGTGAGAGTGAGAGAGGGCAGCGGCTGCTGCCAGGCATGCGCGGGGAGGAGGTGCAGCGAGAGAGAGGACGCGGAGCGCGTGAGGAAGAGAGAGCGAACCCGCCGAAGCTGCCCAGGGCCAGCCGGCGGGTGCGCAGCGGGAGCGTGGTGCTGGGGGAAGTTACCCCGGTGCTGCTGCAGCTCAGGCAGCAGGCGGACGCGGCGCGGCCGTGCGCAGCAGGCGGAAGGCGAGGAGGTCCTAATTCTGGGAAAATTTCCCAGAATCAAACGTTTGAACCTACGTCCAGACGGCGCGGGGGACGTTTGGAGTGAGATCCAAACGTCTGAAAGATACGATATTCTCATCCTTCTCTTTCTTGCGGACGCAACCATGCAGGCCGTTCCGCTGAAAGTTCTGAGATGTGTCACCTTGAGAGTGGTTGCGTACGCGTGCAGGTTTCATTCGGGAAGGCGTGAGGACACGCCCTCTCACACAGATCGGACGTCTGGGCAAGTCACCAGATGGCGGAGAGCGTCTCCAGACGTCCGGAGTGATCGACGGACGTCTGGAACTAGGTTTAGATGGTTCAGTGGGCTCCTAGACGTCTGAAAAGCAGCGCAGAAGTAAGGTATAATCTGAACCATCTTTTAAGACGTCTGGAAGGTGTTCCAGACGTCTGATTTGGGGCAGAGTTATCGTTTTTGACCCGTTTAGGGTCCATTCGAAGTCCGATTTCCGCGTTTGAGATTTCGTTCTTCTCAGATTTAGTTCCTCTACTTGTTTAAAATAGTTTTATCCTGTTCTGAGTGGTTCCTTGTGATTGATCCTTGTATTAGGACCTCGTCCCGTTGCGGCTCTGGGGTTGCAGAGGCACGCAGACTGCCGATTACGCCCTCACCACTTTCGATCTTGCGAGTAGAGTGGCTCCCCTTAGATATTACCAACATTAATGCACCTTTGAGATAAATAATAGATTCTAGGGTATGGCATGAATCCTAGGACTTGAAAATTAGATTGAATGATAGCTCCTAAGGTATGACATGAATCTTAGGACTGAAAAATTAGATTGAATGATATATCCTAGGGTGTGGCATGAATCCTAGGAACAGAAACACTGAAATAAATGTCGTGAATACATGAACTGCAGTCTTGGAAAAGTAGATAGAACAATGTTAATTGCCTGAAATTGGATAACAGTTGCTTATATATGAATGGATATTAATTGTTGGGGACATGGGCTATATGAAATCTAAATTGGCTTAGTTAAAGAAATATGAGCATGAACCTTACGGGGAATTAGGAATAGAGCTCCTAAAAGGTAAATGGAATGGAATTGGGGAAGTGAACTGGCCCTTGAGTACGGAGTACCAAGGAGAGCGACTGTCCCCCTGTTTAGTGCAGAGCGGAGCTAGCTACCCGAGGGACCTGGGGTTAGGTCTGGCCACTTTGTACCGACCTTTGGCCCTCGCGTACACAGTACCGGGTAGAGCTACTAGTGTAGGGAGAGCGCTAGCACCCCTCGGGTCCCGGGGTTCTGCTAGCCTTCCTACACCGACTTGTTAGGCCCACTGGGCAAATCAGGGTAGTTAGGCGATGGTGCACGGACTGGGGAGGGGCAAGACCTCTGTTTGGTTACTGTAGAGGGGCTAAACCCCTGTTACTGAGAGGGCTCTGCCTTATATTGGTTTCGTGCTATACTTGAGCACACCCGTCAACGGAAACAACTGACCACGTGCCAGTGCGGGGTAGCTACCCGTGCGTTTGTTGGGCGTGCTGTAGTCACTGTTATGTCTGTCAGCGACCTTGGGGTGGTTGATTGAGGGTAGGACCACCACGGGGGACTCTCCCGGTCAGGAGAGCACCACGTGCTACTTCTACTTTTCGGAAGAGACTGCAATCAAGATTGTTCCCACGAGGAACATTCGAGATCAAGAGAAAGACCTGAGCAATAAACTAAGAAAGAGTAAAATAAAGAAAGAAATTAAAACAACAGCTACTTGTTTACCTTTATTGTTTTCTTAGCTAACTGGTTGTCACTCTGCTTAGCGTTTCGCTGACGTGTCACCTTTCTCACCTTTTTAGGATCAGGTGTTGAGCAGCCAGAGCCTACGGTTGCGGAGGGTGCTGGGTCTAGTAGAGTCCAGTAATTCCACTTGTGTTGTACTTGCTGTATCATTTTTTTGTTGTAGTGAGTATATTCTGTTACACTTGTACTCTTTTATTGTAAGCATCATATTTCTGTACCTGTTTAAATTCTCCACTGTTGTGGTGGTGTGTACTGTAGTAGTTCTTTTCTTTACTGCTGTATTTTTGTTACTGTTAGTTACATGCATGATGAATGTGGTTTATTTTACTGTTCTTTTGGTTATTTTCTCGTTGGACGACTGGATCTTGGGATCAGTCGAGTTGATCCGATTCTCGTGTCTCGTAGGGATTCAGGAATCGGGTCGTAACACCCTCCTTCCTTCTGCTTCCTCCATATAGGAACATCACCAGAGGGAGATCCAACACCCACAAGGCCCTCTTCACCATCTGGAGGGGAATGGTGCTCTTCAAACAGGTCCTCCATTCTTTTGCCTTAACATTAACCCTCTTTCGCCTTAACATTGGATACTTATGGAAATGGCTAATAGATATGAAAGTCTTTCCAAGTCGACAGTTTGTGTATGAGGTCAGTGTGTTTTTTTTTCCTTCCCTTTAGTCTTTTTATGGATTTGTTTATTGGGATGCATTCATGATTTTTTCTTTTTTACTTCATGCCTTCTGTCTTATTTTTTTTAGACATTTTTTATGGTACTTATATCATGTTTTCTTTACCATATTTGCTTGGTTTATATATATTAAATGCTAAACTCTTTCTGAAAAATGCTAAAAATATTGTTATGTATAATCCTGTACTAAATACTACATAGTTTTATTCCTTGGGATGTATACATCCTCTATCCACGATGGTTATATGTTTTTGCTTCAGAAATATTTGTTAGTTACCGTGTGGATAATTAAAACTGTTTCTTCTGTTTTTTAGTGAAGAGGATGATCACATAAGAGGAGATGATCGTCTGGAACTAAAGCTAGCTCTTTTATCGTCTTTTAAGTGAACTGTGAAACATTGCCCTTTAGGAGAATAACTTTTATCTTATGGTGAGCCACAGTTTGAGTTGCATAATGAAAATACACAGATTAACCATATTAGCATTACATACGAACCATTTGGCAAAATTTACCGAATTGGGCAAATGTCTAATTGAGAGACACTTGGATTTTTGGCAAGCATTTTGGTTAAACTGAAGTTGGTTGATTAGATTTTTACTGAATATAATGTTAAATTCAAAAGGAGACCCTTGAACTTGGCATATAGATCAGTATCCATATCCAAAGCATATTTTGCCTATTTGGAATGTACATTGGTTCATCCAACTAGTTCCTGTTATCTTTCTGTACATCCTTATATCAATGTCGGTGAATGGAGCTTCCTAATAGAGCATGCATATAATAGCATATGAAGAAAGAATTTTTAATGGTGTTGTATGTTGGTCTGTTGCACAAGTTCACAGTATGCTCTCACGAGTCATAACAAGACATCAATTCTTTAGTATAGCTGATTGGATTTAGGTGGAGTGATCCTGCAAGCTTGTTGACTGATTCAGATTGAATCACTAATGTCAGAAATTGTGAAAAGAAACTTACACTTAAATGAATAATTATGGATTTATTATTGAAGTATCATTTTATTCATTGCTACTAGCTTATGACAGATTTTCAGGCAAGGCTGTTGCCATTATGGCAGAAATTTATTGTTGTTATTTTGAGAGGGGAAAGGACAACTACTCAAGCTTAGTTGTCATCCTGTTTACCAAGATTTTTTTATTTTCCTAAAATTGCATTTCTTGGTAAATTTTGGAGATTACTCGGTAGTTGGTGTTCTTTCCATCATAGGCAATGGTTTTTGCTTTTCATCTACCTACCCTAGCAAGAGTGCCCCTTGAAATTACAGATTTTATATGATATTTGCTTCCTTAAAGATATCTCAGTCTGACCTGGCTGTATGTGTAAGGGAGAAAGGACATGATTATCCATCAAAAAAGGGCCATAGGTGTTCGATGAAATGCCTTAAAGAAAAACAACATCCATATTGCCTGCTTCTATCTCTCACAGCAGTAGCTCCCTTCGGTGAATGATAAACCCTCACCTTTTGGGTAATTCCTAATCCATTCTTCATTATCTTCGTTTACCCTTTAGGTTTTTTGGTTTACCCTTTAATTTCTTCACCTGCAGTTCCCTTAATGAAATAGTCATTGTCTTGTTTGTGAATCACTTCATATAAATCTTCATGAAGCATTAAAGAAATTTGGTCATAATGTTGGCCTTAAACTAACTGCTGTAAGGGCATGTGCAAAGTAGCAGCAGCAGAAGCATCACCCTGCACGCTCCATGGTTGCTGCAGTTGAGTCCTGAGGCCATGGTCAAGGAGAAGAAGATGTTGTCTCCTCCCCTTTGGTCGACTGCTACTATGACCCACTGGGGCTCTTTAGGTTCACGTCCAAATATGCTAGGAAAAGGAGGAGGACAGTGGGAGTGGTGATTGGTCGAGGCTCCTCCAACAGTACCACTACTGTTGCCAGACCTGTACGGAGGTCTCTAAAGTTTGGCCCACCCACCAAGAAGAAGGTGAAGGTGAAGGTGAAGGACATGGCCAGGAACAAGAATAATATCTGTTCGATCTCCCTTTCTTCTGTTCTGATGATGGTATAGTCTCTTCCTGTTCCTCCTTGTCTGCAAGTGTCCCACCCACCAGAAAGGTGAAGATGAGGGTGAAGGAGATGGCCAGGAACAGGAATACAATCCTTTATTTTCCAATTTCAGTAGCAATCCTGTCATAAAAGATATTCAAATGTATCTTTGGCCTCGATTATGCCAACTTGACGTCAACACATTGTAAGTATCCAATGGTGCTTCATATGTTACAGTCAACAACATTGTTTTCCTTGAAAGTTGAAAGGTACTAATAAATCCCATTAAGTAGGTATGAATTGCATTATCATATGATTAACGTTTGGAAAGGTAATATTGGTAACTTCTTTTACATTGTGTTCACTAGTAACTTTTAATAAAGCTAGAGAATGTGAAATTTCTCTCTTTCATTTTCTTTCTTGTAGGTCTTTTGCAAGAAATCAAATCCAAATTGTAGTGCTTGTCCAATGAAAATGCAGTGTAGCTACTTTAATAGTGTATGTGCAAGGTTAGTTCACAAGAAAACTCAAGGGTGTTTTTTCAACTACTACTATTATGGATATTGCTGATTTACTTAGTTGTTGCTCAGTGGTACCCGTTTATTAAAAACACAACTGTCTATGTGTGCCTATTGTGTTCTAGATCTGTACATACTTATATACAGATATGCATATGTGATTTCTAGATACATACACATGTATTTATACATTTATAGATGTGTATACAATACTTAGTGTATGTATGCATGTTGGTTAATTCAACAACAAATATTGATAGGAAACAACTTAGTCTAGCAAATAGAACCAACTTCATAAATTCCACTTGATAGGCCTCTAAAATATGCATGTAATAGTTTGCCCAAGCAATATGGTAACTGCCACTCTGGATCTGTTCTTTTTTGCACCTTTGGTGGTGTATTATCCAGAGCCACCCACCCACCTGGTTGCGGGACCATTGAGGGGCCTCATCTTGTACTTTCATCTCCTAAGGTGATGCCTTTTTAATTGAGGAGTGTGCTCCACCAAAGAAATCATCAGAATCATGGATATGCTGGTGGGAAGAGTTCTGCCTGAGAAGCCCTGTTGGAGAGAAGAGCACAGAATCTTGGTTGCAGCCTGAAGCTGATTGGTTGTGGCATGGATGATAGAGGAACAGAATGGCTGCACAAAGATTTGAAGGAGATATTTCAGATTGAAAGAGAGAGGAGTTCTTTCAGTTTGAAGGAAATCCTCTATTTTGTGCAGAAATTGATTCAGAGCTTTCGGATGAGCAGATCCTTTCATCGTAGAAGGTTCATTGGGTTATGTTCATTTGTAGCAGATCCTTGTTTGGAAGAGAGAGTTTGCTGATGAATGGATTTCGATTTATGAACTGGATTGTGGTCATCTTAGTCCTTGGTAAGACATTGTTGCTGCTGATTGAGTCGGTTGAATCTGCATCTTCCACCTAGCATAGCACATTGGCTAGATATACTGGCTTTTTATGTACATAATTTGATACTATATCACTTTTGAGTTAGCTCTTTGGAAGGGGAAAAAAAACAATGATTTGACTGTCTAATTTTACTATTAATAAAAAATCTTTTTTCACTGGATTGAATATTGCCAGCATAACTTGGGCTTCCATGAAAGTTTAACCTGGCAAGGCAACATTTCTATGGAAATTTATCTCCTTACTAGCTAAATCACCCATTGAACTCCTCTAAGTTCCTGATCATGTTTCCAGTACATTACTCATTTCTTGATTCTGCTCCCTTTTTTCAGGCCATAAAAGAACTTCCAGATAAGCTTGTTCATCAAGTCTTTAACCAAACGAAGACTGGTGAGCTTAGACCATGAGCAAATCGTCAAAGTTTTTGGAGGTATCATTTGTGTCGGCCCCCTGTTGAGCCCATTATCCTTTGCAAATAATAAAAGCATGGGTTTGTTGTACCATGGGAAGAAAATTATTGTCAGGTGACGAGAATGTGTTGGTTCTGGTGTTTTGACCGGTTTTGTAGTAAAGACCACCACTAATTCGGGCAGTTTTCGTCTCCCTCTAAAGTAGGCAAACTGAATGTCATGTATGTCTTGGATATATACGATTCATGTGAAAGAAAACGAATGATCTCTTACAGGAAGTGAAGATATTTGCAGCTGAGGTTCTTATTTGCATCTTACTTGGAAGCAGCAATGTTCCACCGTGCTTGTGTCCTGATCAAACAGTTGTAAATTTTTGAAAGCGGTGTTTGTTTTAACCCATAACTATTGTACCAAACCCTGTTGTTTTACTGCTATACAATGTAGGGTACAAACTTCTGTAATAGTTTTGTGATGTATTGTGTCATCAAGTTTATTTTCCTGCATATATTTTAAGCTTTTGTAATTAATCTGTTTCTCATTTCAATTAGTTTCCCTATGTTTGCATGGCTCCTTTGCATAATTAGCAAGCCAGACAGCTCGTATGTACTTGTTTGTTTACCTAAAATCAGGTACAACATTGGTTTTATTAAGTTATTGTCTAAGTAATCGAATTTAAATGGATAAATTCTTACTAGGTATTGTTAGTTAACATAATTGGTTCAATGAGGCGAGGACCCAAGGGATGTCAGACCTGTAGATGGGTATTCTGGGCTTACCTTTTCTTGCAGGTGATGATATGTAGCGCTTTTTTTAATTACATCAATCTAGAATGCATAAGAAAATGTTTAAATATTATTAAAAATTATATAAGATGATGTTTACTTGTTGGTGAAAGTTACTTAAAATGATATTTAAACGTCGTAATAGGATAAATAAGTTAACATTTTTATGTCATTAAAAGGTATATAACATAAAGTTTAAATATCTTAAAAAGGTATTTAGGATAACATTTAAACATTAATATAAAATATATAAAAGGACATTTAAATATTGTTAGAAGTTACATAAGGGGATGTGTAAGTGTTGGTGTAAGTTGCCGAAAATGATACTTAAATATCATAATATGATAATTAAGGTGGCGTTTTAACGTTATTAAAAGAAATATAATATGACGTTTAAATGTCATTAAAAGTTAAGTAAGGTAACATTTAAATGTCAATATAGAATAGGTAAGAGGATATTTAAATGTTATTAAAAGTTACGTAAGATGATGTTTAAATGATGGTGAATGTTAAGGTGATATTTTAATGTCACTAAAAAGGATATATAATGATGTTTAAATGACTTCAAAAGGTATATAAGATAATATTTAAACGTCAATATAGAATATGTAAGACGACGTTTAAATGTTTTTAAAAGTTATATAAGATGATGTTTAAACATCTTTCAAAGCAATTTAAAGTAACGTTTAAACATCACAGTAGGATATATAAGGAGATGTTTAAATGTCTCTAAAGATTTTGTAGAAAATTAAGGGAAATTTAAAGTGAAGTTTAAACATCTTCAAACTTAATGTGACGTTTAAATGTTTATCTTATATAACATATGGTGACGTTTAAACGTTTTCGTAGTTATTTTTTGGTGACGTTTTAACATCATTAAAATATATCTAAGACGACGCTTGCATAGATTCGATTACATGGTGAGACTTTTAAAAGACATTTAAACAGGTGATATTTAACATCACCAGATTTCTTTTAGGTGTCGTTTGATTTTCGACGTTAATATAGACATAAGACAATGAACCTAATGAGATGTTTATGATGATATTTTTTTAACATCTACAAAATCTTAGGTGACGTTTATTTCACTTATGGATCTTCCATTCTTATTGATGGAGTTTCCTCTACTTTCTTTAATCCTTCTTGTGGGCTTGGACAAGGAGATCCTTTATCTCCTTATCTCTTTCACTTATTCATGGAACCTTTTATTAGAGGTCTTAAGGAGCTTGAGTTTCAAAAAAGAATTATGCCTTTCTCTGCTAAGCGTGGTGTTAAGGTGCCACTTGCTCTTCTCAACACTGATGATGTTCTATTTCTCAATGGTGGCATGCATACAATCTCTAATCTTTTCAAGTTTCTCCACAACTTCCAAAAGTCGTTGGGCTAGTAATTCAATTTCTCTGAAAGTTTCTGTTATGTTGGAAGTTACTTCCCTCATGATAGAATGACTCGGATCATCCAGATTTTAAGAATTCAGTAGGGATTGTTTCCTTATGTTTATTTGGGTTGCCCTCTATTTGCTGGCAAAATGAAGAACTCATGTTTTTATCCCATCATTGATAAAGTCCAATCTAAATTGGCAGGTTGGAAAGCTAACCTCCTCTCTTCAGCATCCCGGTTACTTCTTATCAAACATATCCTCTCTTCTATTCCTATATACATCCTTTCTATGTTAGAAGTTCCTAAGACGATTATTCAAAAACTGGAGTCTATATTTGCTAATTTTTTTTTGGTTCTTCCTCCGCTGAAAGAAAATTCCATTGGATTTCCTGGGAAACAATTTCTAAACCCCAAGCTAATGGGGGCATGGGTATTCATAATTTTGCTCTTTTCATTGAGGCCCTTAGAATGAAATGCATTTAGAACATTATGTTCTAGGAGTCGCCTTATTCTCAGATCATGAAGGGTCTTTGTGGCAATTCCACTTCTGGATCTGCTCCCATATCTTCTAGAGTTAGGTGCCTGTGGGACTCCTACCATAAAATGAAACAGTCTATTAGGTGGGAAATTCATGAGGGTGCAATTGACTTCTTGGAGGACATATGGTTTGGGAACTTGCCTTTGAGAGATTGCCTTCCTGACCACCTCTCTCCTTTCTGGGTGCACGTTAAGGACATTCTTGATACTTTTCATATGTGCTCGTTTTGTGCTTACATAACTCAGAATTTGAAGCTACAGATATTCCATATTACCCTTGATGACGAAAAAGACTCCAATTTGGGCTCCTTCCTTTGGTAGAAATTTCACTGTCGCTTCGGTGTATAATACCAACTTCCGCTCCTTGCCTGAGCAGCCTGGGTTTAAAGAGTTGTGGAGACTCCAGATTCCCCTGAGATTATCCCTCCTTGCTTGGAGGGTTCTCCAGCTTAAACTCCCGACTGACAACAATATTCGGAGGCTTGGCATCTCCTTGGCATCCAAATGTGTTTGCTATCAAGTTTCCCCCAATGGTGAGACAGTCACTCATGTCTTCATGCATAGTGAGATTGTTCGCCGGATTTCCTCGAGGGTTTTTCACAAGAGTCTTATTAATCCTAAGGATCCGGAGCAATTCTTCTGCATTTTGAAATCTCCTAATCGTTCGACTCCCATGAGGCGATGCAAGGGTCTTATCATGTTCATATGGTATAACACTTGGCAGTTTAGGAATACTTTTAAACAAGAAGAGATCTCCTAGGATAAATTGGAACTCTGGCTTGCCAACAATTGGAATAAGTTTAATTTGGGCATCTGGTTGCATCATAAAAGAACTCATGCTTATGCTGTTTCTTGGGTTTGTCCTCCGGATGGTATTAAAATCAATATTGCTACTATTTCTAATGGCTCCTCTTTTAAGGTCGGATGGGCGGCTCGCAATTCTGATGGTGATTTTGTCTTGGGGGCTATTACTAGCAAACAACACAATATGAGAGAGGCGGTGATCATTGATGCTATTCTTCATGCTTGTGCTATGCTTCCTACCATCTCCAATGTGCACATCGATACGGACTCAGCCCTTCTTCATCATTGGTGGAATGGGAAAGTACCAGCTCCGTGGATCATCAGGAAAGAATTTAGATTGTTGCAGCAATTGTCTACCAAGATCAAATCATTCTCATATATTTGTGATACGGCGAACGCTCTACCATTACTTCTTCCTAAGGGGGACGCTGATCTTTAGCATATTATTCACTTTTTGGATTTGGCACAACGAGCTATTGGCACCATCACTCTGGATCGATTTCATTTTCCTTATATCAGCATTTATGTTATTTTCTCTTTGCTTTGTACTAGGTCACGAGTTGTGGTCAGTTTTGTTTCCTTGTAAGGCAGGTTTTGGTCTAGTCCCCATATCCATCTTCCTTTTGCCTATGGGGATTGGAGGATAAATAAAATTGACTCTTGGTTTCTAAAAAAAAAAAATGATGACATTAACTAAACGTCACCTTAAATCGTTTTTGTTGTAGTAACACAACACGCGTGCATATACAAGTTGCCCACCAACACCCTTCTACTACCCAATCCCCATCCAGCACTTCACGTCACCTATTCCTAACCTTCCCATGCATTGCCCACGCACACGCACGTCCACCTCTTTACCCCCTTACGAACACCCCATGCAAAAATACACGTAAAACAACCTTCCCCTCAACGTAACACGTTTCTATCCCCTCCCAGATCCCATGCAACAAGCCCTCACGTTAAATCCCCCCTCCTCCCCACAACAATATAGCCGTACCCTCTCAAATCCCCATCTCTCCCCAATTAATTCTCCTCTCCAAATGACCCTTTCGGTTTCCCTCTCCCCTTGGATTATTTTCCCCCTCGGTCATCTCTCCATCCATTGGTTCCAATACGAGACCTCCACCACTCAATCCCTCCATTAATTATCCCTCTCCACATTTTCCCAAAGACCCTTATGTCTCCAAATCTCTTCCAACAGAAACACCTCCAGCCAATAGTGATGGCTGGACAGCCATCAATATCAATCTCCCATGCATGCATACACGCACAGCCACTGCCCTCATCTTTTTCCTTCCACATATTCTCCACCATCAATATAGGGCCTCTCTCTTCATCATTCTCTCTCCCATGGATACATAATCTCTCCCGCTAAACATTCAAGAAGCCTTCTTCTACTCCACACCATCTTAATTTGGTGTGGATACGCCGGATGCACCCTCACCTCTTCTAGTCATCGTCTCCGTCTTTGCATTTTCTACTATTTTTATTTTGTTGCATTTTACTTCTAGTTACAATTTTATTTCAGTTGTTTTCTTTATTAATGTTCTAGTGGATCCCTATTCTAGTTCTAGTATGTATAATTTTATCTCACATTAGTTGTAATCAGACTTCGTATAGTAATTAAAGTTTATTTTGTCTAGTTTGTTTTTATGTTTTTATTTTGCTAGCAAGTATTCGCTTTCGTAGTTAGTTTTTGTAGTTAATAGGTTGTTTCATATCTTGTATTTCATATGCTTTCCTCAGTATGCAGTTGTTTGGCATTATCTTTCATTTTTGTCTTTAAATATCAAAATAAAATATAAAACAAAAAATACCAAATATATTTCCCGATGAGCATTTTGAAAACGATAGTTAACTCCACATGCCTCCTTATGAACGAGTCGTATTCCGTACTTCTACTTGAAAATCTCACGAGTTTGATTTTTTAAAATTTAAAATGACCTCAATTTCACATTGCAAGAATAGCATATTTACCTATTGCAACTTTGACCTGTCAAGTACAGAGCAATGGAATACACTACTTGTGAGTTACTATGGATACTCCGATCTATTTTGCAGGATTTTGGCATTCATATCTCAGTGCGCATTCCTATGTATTATAACAATAAGGCTGCTACCTTCATTGCTAATAATCTTGCATTCAATGAGTGGACAAAAAACATTGAAGTAGATTGTCACTTTATTAAAGAGGCTATTATCAGCAAGAAGATTTATAGACCATATATTGGCACTGAAGATTAGATAGCAAATGTTTTCACGAAAGCATTCTCTAATAAGCGACTTAAGACCTTATGTTCCAAGCTAAGCATGCTTGATGTTTATGCTTCAACTTGAGGGGGAGTATTGAGTTGTATTTTTGGGGCTTATTTATAGTTATTTGTATGAGGGTGTGCCATGTTATTTTTCCCTTGTAGCTCTTTATATAACGGTACTAGGGCTCTCCAAGAATAATTGAATCATTTTTTTTTCCCTAAATGGGTAAAGTATGGAGAAGTCTATAGAACATAATGAAAACATACAAGAGGACACTTATTACATGACCCTCAACACTCCCCCTCAAACTGGAACATAAATATCAATCATGCTTAGCTTGGAACAACATTTGTCAAAGAGGGTTCGTGGAGGTGCCTTGGTGAAGATGTCGGTAGTCTTGTCCTCAGAAGCCACATGAGTTGTACAAATAAATACTTGTTGGATCAAGTCACGAGTATACGTGCTTGGTCCTTTCATGGAATATAGGATTATTCGCTATATAGATAGCTGTTTGGTTGTCGCACCTCATCTCCATTGATGAGTCAACAATATGCAGATCTGATAGAAGTGATTGTATCTACATCATCTCAGTAGTTGTTTGAGCCATTGCCCGATATTTAGATTCTGCATTAGACCTAGAGACAAAAACTATATTATAAAGTCCCTAGCCACATAGGTACAAAAATTTGTAATAGAATTCATGTCAACAATGCAACCTACATAGTCTGCATCTATGTATGGCACAATATCTAAGGAGGTGCCTTTTGCAAACAAAATTTCCTTTCCTAGGAAAATTTTCAGGTACCTTAGTGCCATCATAGTAGCATCACTTGGTAGACCTGTCCATAAACTGACTCAACTTTCCAACTACTAAAGAGATATCTGACTGTGCGATTGTCAGATAGAGGAGCTTCTCAACCAAGACTCTATATTGATTGGTGTCAACTGGCTCAAATGACTCATAACACAAGTATGCCTTTGAATCCATAGGAATATGTGTTGACTTAGCCACCAGCATGCCCATCTCCTATAGAAAATTAATGGCATACTTCCTCTGAGATAGAACAATTCCTCACTTGCTGCAAGTAATCTCTATCCTAAGGAAATAGCGATGTGATCCCAAATCTTTGATGATAAAATTTTCTGCAAGACACTTCTTCATATCAGCAATGTCTTACTCATCACCACCTGTAAAAATGATGTCATCAACATACAATAATGACCACCAGTCTGTGCACAGACTTTTGTACAAATAGAGAATAATCTGACGAGGATCTGCAAAATTCCAACATCTCAACAATTTCTAACTTTTGAAACCAAGCCATAAGACTTTACTTTGGACCATAAATCACCCTACATAGATGACATACCTTGGAACACTCTGATTGAGACTCATATCCCAATAGTTACTGTTGTTGGATTTTTTATGCCCTGAGCGAGCCATCTGAATAATGTAATATGATTACATTACATCTAAATAAAAGAATTAGATTATTTTCTAGGACATGAGTTGAGTGACTTAGTACAAATAAGGTAACGTACTTAGCCAGATCGAATAAATTCGATGTGTGTTAATTCAAAAATATCTAAATAGTTTAAAGAATCTGATAGCACATCAAAAAATCATATGATTTATCATTTGTTTTTGATCTAAGTTAGGATGGAAACCTTCTCTAAAAATCGTCACCTGATTAGATGTTCTTGAATGGAGATTCAGAACTGTCACACGGGTTGAGTTATGGAGTTAACCTAATAAAATAGGAGATAACTGAAGTCCTCGAGTGTTGTCATGGAGAAGATGTATCATTTGATCTAAGATAGATATGTGTATTTGTTCATGAACAAATACATTTGGTTGATCAATAGTAGATGCACTTACCTTGATGTTGATACTAGAAAGCTGGTGTGTGTGGAAAGGAACAGAAGGTACATGATCTCTCGAAGGAATCACACAAATCTATCACATAAGTGTGTATGGCAAATTGGAGAAATGAGCTCACTCCAAGTATATTGGAAAAGACAATTTCACATGTATCGCAGAATCCTAATCAGACTCAAGTAAAAAAGATAATAATACAATCATTTAGGAAAGGAGCTAGTATTTGTTCTAGTCCCATTGATACAAAGAGATGTCAAAAAATAATATTATCCAATGAGAAATAACCTCAGGTATAATATTATACTCCATGTGTAAAGGATTCATTGATATCTGAAATACCTAGGAAGGCCAAAATATTATAATTCCTAAAATCCTAAACTCTTCATTTTTGGCATAATGAAACTAATAATGATTTTGATTAGTTCTTACTTATAGGATAAAGAATATATTATTTAAAGAGTTAAATTGCATTTGATTTGACATTTAATTGGGACTTATTTGATTATGTTTGATCTAAAAGGTTTGGATTGTAATTAATTAATATTTGAATACTAAATCCAAATATCTCATAAGCTGAGTTTATCCAGCAAAATTTAAGTAGGATTTAATCTCATCCCTTGGATGGAGATTCAAGGATCCCATCATATTAGTATTAGCCTTTGGAATCCCTATAAATATGTCCCAAGGCAAACTCAAAAGCCTACAATTAATCACAAGATCCTCTCTTTCGTGAAGAGAGAGAAAAGGAGAGAAGAAGAGCAGTGCTACACACTCTTATTCCTTCATCTCAAACTTCCAAATTTCATGTCAGAAGCCTAGATGGTCTCTTAGACATCTAATCACTCTCATAGATGTCCAACAAGAAGAGAATCAAATAGCCAAAAATTGTTCTGGATGTCTGATCTTTGGGTATCTCTTTTGTCTTCTCTTAATTGTTAGGGGAACATGCCAAAGAAGGAGGATAAACGTCGACCTTGATTCCTACAAAGGAGTTCACGGGTTTAATGTGATTGATCATCCTTGGCACAAAGGGCTTCATCCACCCATCTAAGAGGAGGGTTTCAGGACACGCCAGAATTTATTATAGAAGGCATTGCACGTGTGGTGTTGTAGTACACCACCAACGAAGGTAAATTTCTAACGTGTGGGATCCTGAAACAAGTAAAAACTAGTTTCAATCATGTGATTTCGAATTATAGGGCATTTTGTTTAATCACTTGAGTAGGTTTTGGCATTGATTTCATCGTGATTTAAAATTTTTTAAAAATGCTTGATTCATTCTTTCGTGATGCCACTATGCAATTCGATCACATGCAAACAGTGGTATCACAACTTGATCGATCTGGGTTTTACAAGAAAATATGCAAATTTGAGTACTAAATGCATTTAGTTGATTAAAATAAGAATATTAGAACTTAGAAGTCATTCTGATCACCCAGCAGACATCTAACAATGTTGGTCGACGTTTGATGGGTAATATGTAAGACATTTGATCATCATACTAGATGCCCTATAGGCTTTCTGAACATTTGACATTTGATGCCAAACGACCAGAAGAGAATATTAGGTTATAGGTTGTCTGATAGTAGTATCAAATTGCTTACGTTGAAAAATAAGGCATCTAATGGTTAAATTAGACGTCTAATACTACAACAAGAATAGTTCCTATTTTGCCAGGCCCTGGTCTAGTAATTAGATGTTTGAACCAAGTGTCTCACCAAATCTGTCATTTGATCATCTAGTTAGATGTCTGATCACTAAATAATATTGATTCTGAGTTGTGGACTTATTGGCCAGATGTTCTGGATGTCTGATAAGAGTTATTAAATGTTCAGAGAGTATTGCAACCTTGATTCTAAATGCATTTATGACTTGAAATTGAATTGAATTTGATTCAACCACTAAGAAAAACTTGATACGATTGTTAAAGAATATTCATTTATTTTTCCAAGGCTTTTATGGATTTCTTTGTGACTTTAATTTATTACCTTATCTTTTGGATATGATCCCTATAAAGATAGGTGCATAGGTTTTCAAAATGAAACTAGAAAGTTATTTTGAAAATTAATTTCAAAATTAATATGATTACTTTCTAGATTAAAAGTTTTTAAAATAATAGGATGCCAATTCTGTTCCACACATTCTCAAATTAGGGTTACAATTACTAAAAATAACCAACTGCATTCACTTAATTAACTAGTAATCATAGGTGTGAAGAATCTAAGTGACGTGCCTTCGTGCGTGTGTGTTAAGAGGTGTCGTTATAGTTGCACTTGATACGTCGGTTTTAAAAGAAGTAAACGGAGGTGAGTCCGAGTGTCGATCTCAGGGAGGCGTGGAAATCGGATTTTGTTTACCACTTGTTGTCACGAAAAAGGCGGAGTTTTGCTTGCGAAAGAAACAGTTTTGAAGAGCGAGAGATAGAGAGAGTTTAGGGTTAGAAAGCTCTTGATTTTGATCATGCACTTTAAACAGAAATTAAAAAGGAAACTAAATGAAAAACAATTTCATTAAACATGCATTCATAGTTCATGGTTTACAACATTAAATACATGCTTCAACATAAGTAAATGAAAGCTTAAAAGAGAGAGAGAGAGGTAGAGAGAGAGTGGAGAGCGATGAGGCAGCCACGGCGGTGGAGGAGGCTCCGTCGGCGGCTCGTCGTCTCCGGCGATTACAAGAGTGCCTAAGACTAGCTAGGAGAGGAGTGGAGTAGTTGCAAGTGGGAGAGGATGCCTTGAATGGTGGTAGAAGGGGGTTTAAATAGAGTTAAGGGCTTCCTAAAAGAAGAATGTGCTTTAGCGACATCCAGAACGTCGCTAAAACCGCTTCCATATACGTCGGTGAAGGTCTTCTGCCGCCGGTCAGCCGCCCGCCCCTCTCTCTCTTCAGGCGCGATCCGTGGACGTCGAACGAGAGCCGTCCGATTGATGATCGGACGGCTGAGATCCTCCCGCGCCTGCGCTGGGATCGCGCTTCGGGCGTGCGTGCGCGCGCGCGTTTCCGCCCGGCGTGCGCGCGCGCGTGGGAGGTGGGGCGCTGTCGTCGCGCCGCGTGGCGCTATCCTAGCCGCCCGCTTCTGATCGCGCGGCTCAATTTTGCCGCGCCCTTCGCCCGCAAGTGATTTCCGCTCCGCGCGATTCGAACGCGCGTCGCCGCGACGCGGGCGTGCGCGCTAACCGTTGCGCCACGCCCGCGCTTTGTCGCGGCGACCGCGGGCGAGCGCGCGGATCTCGGCCGTTCGATCGAAGATCAACGGCCGAGATGCGTCCTTGGCTGGCTTGGGGGCGTGCGGGCGGCGGGGGCGGGGCGACGTGGCGCGTTCTAGGCCGTTGATCTCCAGATCAACGGTCAGGATTTCTTGGGCCCATTATGGGAGCTCCGGATGTCGGATTTGGCCGATTTTGAGTCCGTTAGACTCCGTTCGTCGTCCTGAATCTATCCGTGCGGTCCGATTGCTCATCTGAGGCCTGCTTTGACAAATGCTTTACACAAATGGCCATTAATACAGTTTATAAGCAATCTTGGTACTTGATGCATGCAATGCTCCTATTCTACTTTATGTTGTGCCTTTTATTCTAAATATGGGTCATATTCAACCTAATTACTACCCCCTTGCGTGGTGTTATCATACCCCCATGCTTACTCCTTGCTAGTCCCTAGCAAGGTTTATTCTAGCCTTTATTTCTTTGGCGAATTCAAGAAGTAATTGCTTAGGCACTTCGTTACTTGTTAATAAGAGGAACTATACGAAGATCTTAATCTACAAAGACTAAGCAGCGCCCGGGTGTCTGCCAAAATATGAATCGCCCGAATCCTTGCTTTGTATATATAACTATACTTATGTATACGTATATATCTATATATGTCTTTTTAGAATTTTTAAAATTCAGTGTGGGTTGGTAACTTTTTACGGCTACCCAACCCACCCAAAACTCGGTCAAAACCCTAAGTGCTAAGCATCTTGGTGTGAATGTTGTGATAGACTTACTTAACGGTAATTGAGACAGACTTCGAGTTTCTACGCCTCTAGGTGACCGGAAAAGAAAATAAATTTTTGCCTGAAGGTGTATTTGTTCGATTGGTAGCTTTCTCCCTGCGTTCATTTTACTTGGGGTCAACACAAGGATTTTCCAGTGTATATCTCCCCGGCTTGTACTACTTCCCCGCTTCTTCCTTAGGTGTTTTTGGTCTTCTTTTTTTGTGCAATTATTGAGCTGGGCTCTGGACAACCGACCAATGGGCTGTTACCCACGATCACTTGCCAGCCATACTTGTGCGGTGAAGTGTGGTTTATTTTTTCTTCTTTTTCCCTTTCTTTTTTTTTTTTTTAATTATTATTATTATTTTATTTTTTTTTACGTAGGTGGCTTCCCTAATCTCAAATGTACCTAGAGGCAGCGAAAAAGAAATGGCCTGTGGCTGGGTTCTGGACAACCTGCCAATGGGCTGTTACCCACGACAACTTGCCAGCCATACCACCCTAGAGAGTTCATTAGCTACCCAATTTCTGTCAAAATCTCCGAGAAGTGAGTCTGTGCAGAAATGTGTGTAGATGCTTAGACTCAAAGTTTTCCTGAGTTAGAGGATGAGTTGATAAGTCGTATACTTATCACCTTATTTAGTAGGTGGATTAGAATAGCTTAAAGTTGCCAGGACTCATCGCTAAATCTATATTTTAACGGACACCAGGGCTGATTAAGCCTGAAGGCCTGAAAAGTCTAAGTGTTTAAGTTCTTTTTGTATTATTTCCCACTATTGACAAGTTTCTAATACCTAAGTTTTTCTTCCTAAATTCATTTTTTTTTTTTTTAATCAATTAATTTATTCATTCAGACTGATTAATTAAGCTCAGGATTATGCAGTTTACCATCCCCCCCATGCTTAAGTTGAACAATGTCATCATTGGCAGATGCATGGATGCAAAAGGGTTCAAAAAGATAGTACCTGAGTGACGTAAACTACCAGATCAGTCTGAATCCGCTGGGTTGCCTCCCAGGAAGCGCTGAGTTTAACGCCTCCAGCTGGGCGGTGCACAAACAGGAATGACTTGGGTCAAGAAGGTATGTTCAAAATTAACCAGACCCAAAATCAGAAGTCCACAGATGCGGATAAGGTTGTGGTGGAGTCCCGTTCCTAAGGGGCGGGAATTCTGTAACAGATATATCATGCATGCCCGTGTCAGATCCTCTCTTAGTTTGTGGGCATGCAAACAAGTTGCTGTGGACGAACGCACGCCAAATATGACATGCCAAACACTAAAGATGTAGGTCTTATATTCAGCTTGTGTCCCCATAAAATTGTAATCCATCGAAAGTGTATCAATTCTAGTGCATTCGGGTTGCGGGATCTTTATTCTGGTAGGGCAAGTAACAAAGTCCAGAGTTTCATACTGAGCCCTACAACCAAGCATGAGTCTTCTCTTCAAAGACGAATCCATCTCTTCCGCAACTATGATTTCATTGCTCATTCCCTCCAAGCCCTTGATCTCAAGAATATTTTCTTCAACCTCCTTTGTATCAGATTCACTGTTTGGGGTTGCATTAGAGGTAGGGTCAATTTCATCCTCTAGATCATATTCTTTCTCTCGGCCCTCCTCCAAATTTGTGATGGGGATTCTAACCGATTCATAATCAATTTCTTTGAAATTGTAACTCCATTCTCCATTTCCGACGTTGGCTGCTACTCCCACCGGATTACTTGTCTTGAGCCGATTAGATTCAGATTCCAAGGTCTCTCCCCTCACCTTCTCAGTTTCCTCCTGATGTTTGTTCTCAATGCTCCCCAAATTGTGTTCCAAGGAATCCTTACTGTCCTTATCCACTGAGCTATCCAACTCCTGAGGGGTATCAATGGTGGACTGAACCAAATCAGGATGACTAGGTGTAGTCCAATTGATCATGGTAGGTCCTTGCTTTATGAATTCCATGAATGGCGTTGTATGCAACAGCTTTCTTTGGCCTTCTTCCCCCAATTGTTGGAACAACTCCAACATGGCATGTTGCCCTTTAACCAATTCTTGATTCTGTCTGTGTAGTTCTAACTGGAGGTTATCAAGAATTGACATGGTGTCATTTGGTGTCCTTTGGATTTCCTCCTTGAAATCCAGGTTAAGAGAGTATGGTTGAGGTTGTGGATCAGAATCCATATTGGTGTTTAAGTTCTTGGGTGGGTCCTCTATTCTATCATGTTCAGGGTCCAGTTCTTCAAGAGGAACCATTCTCTGTTTGGTCCTACTCCAGAATAGTTGAGGTTCTAAGTCTTCCTCCCAGTCAGATTCTTCATCAGGGGACCAAATCAGAGGTTGATGATCCTGGGCTTGCCTAGATTTCTGATCATTTTCTGATTTCCATTTGTCTAGAACTCCTTCTAATCCAAAGGTCAAGTAGGCAAGGTTGTTGAATTCAGATGACCTTTCTTGGTTATTATCTTGAGATGGGTAGGGTTCTTGGTGTTCTCCTAAAGTGTAGGTCCTATCACAGTAGAGCGGGTCAGACCTAAATGAGGAGGCATCGTGAGGACAATCGAGATATGGAGCCCCATGATTTGAATCGTACCCTTGGGTGGCTATGTTGGGTGTATTCCAATAAGAGGTTGGTGTGGTTTGGTCATAGTTGGGCCAAGAGGGATATTCCAGGTTGCATCCCCAACTTGGTGGTTGGTTAGCCCAAGTCGGCTGTGGGTATGGTCTACTTGGGTTAGCATACAAATCCTGTTGGGGGTAATTTGGGTAAGATGGATAGGCATTGAAATCCATGGAAGAAATGGAGGGATGCGGGAAGAACAGATGAGAGAGAGTTGTGCACTCAATCAAACAAACAAGCCTAATCCTTATGGTGTATTCCTTAGGAGACCTAGAAATCTCACAAAGGTTGATTAAGTCCGTAAACACTGGACTCCCCTTCCCAAGGCTAATCTGGCCAGGTTGATTATGAGGGGATTGCAGGGAAGGTTCTTCCTTTGGCTTGCGCCTCCGGTTCCATAGACCCCACAACCACGGTCGTTTGACACTGCCCCGCAGCCTAGTCACCAGATTCTACCAAGGGAATGAAAGCCAAGTGCCTAGCAGACAAAACCTCACCTTTTGAGACTTAACTCAGTCCTGCCTAGGGCACGTCTACTCAGTTTTAAAGGGCTAGGATAGTGCTTGTGCTTAGGGTGATGTGATGAGGCGTTGATTGGGGTGGTGCCTCTTAATGTTCTACTTTCAAAGTGTGTGCTTCTAGCAAAACATGATTTTCAAGCAAGGATTTGTTAAGATATAGTGTCTTTTTAGTGTTTCATCCTTACTTAAGTACTTTTTAGGGTTGACGTGTCTTAATTTTTTCAAACAAGTTTCAGTGGGCACGTCAAGTTCTGCACACAACTTAGTGAAAGTAGATTTCCTTTTATTTTGTAAAGGCTCTAAAACCCTAGTGTACTCATCCTGATAATCATGCAGCTTCTATTAGATGAGTCAGTTTTAGGGTTGAGTGGTGCGGCCCAGGTCAACTCATGGTGGCTTCGCAAACACCACTCAAGAGAGAAAGAAAAGAACACTCCAAGAATTTGTCCAGTATATTAGAGTGTACATTTTTTTGTAGGGTGGTGTATTAAGAATGTGGGTCAAGCAATCATTCGCCACGCCAATTTTTTTCAGTTTTTATGATTTTTTTTAGCTTTTTCACGCAAGCAAACAATGAGAGAGAGAGAGTACTCACTATCGGTCCTCGAGGCGTCTACTTCCTTGCTACCATAGTGGAATGCGTCGCTTCGCCGTCCATGCGCCGAATTCCTGCATCCGTCAAGTAAAAAGGAAAGTAGGGCATTAGACGATATGAGAATGAAGGTGGAATGGAGGTGATAAAACAAATCCGTTGCCTCCCCGGCAACGGCGCCAAAAACTGACGTGCCTTCGTGCGTGTGTGTTAAGAGGTGTCGTTATAGTTGCACTTGATACGTCGGTTTTAAAAGAAGTAAACGGAGGTGAGTCCGAGTGTCGATCTCAGGGAGGCGTGGAAATCGGATTTTGTTTACCACTTGTTGTCACGAAAAAGGCGGAGTTTTGCTTGCGAAAGAAACGGTTTTGAAGAGCGAGAGATAGAGAGAGTTTAGGGTTAGAAAGCTCTTGATTTTGATCATGCACTTTAAACAGAAATTAAAAAGGAAACTAAATGAAAAACAATTTCATTAAACATGCATTCATAGTTCATGGTTTACAACATTAAATACATGCTTCAACATAAGTAAATGAAAGCTTAAAAGAGAGAGAGAGAGGTAGAGAGAGAGTGGAGAGCGATGAGGCAGCCACGGCGGTGGAGGAGGCTCCGTCGGTGGCTCGTCGTCTCCGGCGATTACAAGAGTGCCTAAGACTAGCTAGGAGAGGAGTGGAGTAGTTGCAAGTGGGAGAGGATGCCTTGAATGGTGGTAGAAGGGGGTTTAAATAGAGTTAAGGGCTTCCTAAAAGAAGAATGTGCTTTAGCGACATCCAGAACGTCGCTAAAACCGCTTCCATATACGTCGGTGAAGGTCTTCTGCCGCCGGTCAGCCGCCCGCCCCTCTCTCTCTTCAGGCGCGATCCGTGGACGTCGAACGAGAGCCGTCCGATTGATGATCGGACGGCTGAGATCCTCCCGCGCCTGCGCTGGGATCGCGCTTCGGGCGTGCGTGCGCGCGCGCGTTTCCGCCCGGCGTGCGCGCGCGCGTGGGAGGTGGGGCGCTGTCGTCGCGCCGCGTGGCGCTATCCTAGCCGCCCGCTTCTGATCGCGCGGCTCAATTTTGCCGCGCCCTTCGCCCGCAAGTGATTTCCGCTCCGCGCGATTCGAACGCGCGTCGCCGCGACGCGGGCGTGCGCGCTAACCGTTGCGCCACGCCCGCGCTTTGTCGCGGCGACCGCGGGCGAGCGCGCGGATCTCGGCCGTTCGATCGAAGATCAACGGCCGAGATGCGTCCTTGGCTGGCTTGGGGGCGTGCGGGCGGCGGGGGCGGGGCGACGTGGCGCGTTCTAGGCCGTTGATCTCCAGATCAACGGTCAGGATTTCTTGGGCCCATTATGGGAGCTCCGGATGTCGGATTTGGCCGATTTTGAGTCCGTTAGACTCCGTTCGTTGTCCTGAATCTATCCGTGCGGTCCGATTGCTCATCTGAGGCCTGCTTTGACAAATGCTTTACACAAATGGCCATTAATACAGTTTATAAGCAATCTTGGTACTTGATGCATGCAATGCTCCTATTCTACTTTATGTTGTGCCTTTTATTCTAAATATGGGTCATATTCAACCTAATTACTACCCCCTTGCGTGGTGTTATCACTAAGCACTTTGCTAAACTCACATGGAAGAATAAGATGGTGTGGAATAGAGTTGGCGAGAGAAAGAGATATTGTGGAGTAGAAGTGGAGTGGTGAGTTCTCAATATAGAAAATATTATTATTTGAACTCAAATAAACATGGTGTGCTGGTTTCTCATTTATAGAAATCCAACCACTCTACAATCAAGGAGACAAATCCCTAACAACCTAATCAAAGGAAATTTAAATTAATTCAAATAAATCCTACTTTCATAACTTAGTAAATAAGCAAACTTGGACTCCAAGGTGACAACTCACGCCAACTCATGCGTGGGACTGCATGCACACACATGTGCTACGTGACACTTGCTAGGTGGCCCTTTCTTCCACACTAACACTCCCCCCAAGTTAAACTCTAATGAGGGGTGAAAACTTGACAAAAACATTGAATCTATTTTTTTTGTTCTTTTCTTTTTCTCAAGGTAATTCTCCTTGTCCCACTTCTTTCTTTTGGCTCCTTCTTTTGCTTCTGGTGCTTCTTCAACAAGCACATGGAGTTTTTCCTGGCCTCCCCGGAAGATTTTGAAAGCTCTTGCCCATAAGACATAGTTGGAGGCTCCCATCAATTTGATGGTGGTGCCTTGGACAAAAACCTTTGTCTTTGTGGTGATTGAAATCTCCGCCTCTACCATAGTCTCGACTTTGGAGATTGTCTGTGCCTCTACTTGAATGCCCTAGAGTCAAATCTCTTGTTTGACATTCCCAAGTGTGTGAGGGGGTTTACGTGCCTCTTCTTGGTCTTGGGCTTGGCTTTTGTGCTCAACCTCTTAGGCTCCACGCCTTTATGCTAGCAAGATCCTACGCATGGATCTTTTAATTTTCGAGCCATAGAAATACCCGTTTTGATACCATGTGACGATTTGGAAGGGTGACATGGAGCCCTTCTTCTTTAATAATGGTGTGTGGAGAGAGGAGGGAGAGAGAGGAGTCGGCGGTGAAGAAGAGAGAATGAAGTTTTGGAAACTAGAAAATATTATTACAACTCAAGAAACAAATGAAGAGAATTGGTATTGGACTGTGCCACATGGCCAATGACTGCTGCTAAGTGCCACGTGGCTTTATTCCCATGCTAACATAAGTCGATGATGAGAAACTCATCATGATCTCTAATTACCCCTAATTAACTAGTCTTCCTAGTTAATTAGCTAAGGATATGAATAGATAAGGGTTAATTATAAAATAAGGGATATATAGTAAATGACCTTAAAATAAGTTAAAAATGATATTTTATCATTCAATTAATATTATTAACAATCTAATTAATATTTGAACTCGAGATCTTATTAGTCATTCCCTTAATTAATAAGTTAAGTAACTTAAACATAATGTATACATAAGTATATAATAACTTAATAAACTTTACTTAATTTAATAAATTAACTTAAAAAGGTAAAAAATGTAAATTCAAGGTGTAAACAAAATAATTACCTTATTTATAATCATATATAAAAAGTTGAAAAAGATCTAAGTTAAAATAAACCTTTAAAACCTGGGTTTACATTTAGGTTCCTACTACTCACTGCAATCGGGTCCTTAATTTTCATATAGGTCCTTAGGTTTCATTGCACATAGGTCCTCGTTGTCTTCTTCTTCTTTCAGCTGGTTGAATGGCTAACGACAGAGGGTGATTCCACTGCTCGATCACCGCCCTGCCGACATCATTCTTCCTTCTCCAAGCTCCTGAAGCTTGCGCTCACCATCCCATCTTCATCCATCGATCTGGATTACTCTGAAATCCTAATTTTAGGTGGGAGCTAACCTTATCATTATTGGAGACGACGCTAGAGGTTAAGCTCCCCTAGCTTCTTTGTCTAGACTCCGCCGCCCTCTTCATCACCGTCAGCTATAAATAGACCCCCACCCCCTCGATTTCTGTAAGTTGTCTCCCTTCCTTCTTCTAACACTGAGCCGACCCAATAGGCTATTCGTCTGTAACTCCAGCGATCTTCCACCCCATCCTCCGACTTCTTCCGTCCATCTTGATTAGCTGAGGAGCTTCGCCGAGGATAGCCGCGTCTTTGGACAAAGGCGATGACCAAGGAGATCCTCTGCTCCATCCAAATTCACTCGCCGGAGATTCTTCTCATTCCCTCTGAGTTCATCCTCTGTCATGAGCCTTCGACGGAGTCCCTTTGACCCCTTCGTCCAGGTAACAGTAGGTAGGAGTAGGAGTAGTTTAGGTAGTTACTTAGTTAGTTAGCTTAGCTTAATTTCAGATTCTAGACTTCATCTTCTTCGACTCCGGCGAGTTCTTTGAGCTTGTTGGAGATCTGATTTCGTCTTTTTAAGCCACTGTCCACCTTCCTCTATCACTCATGACCATTTCTAATTCATTAAAACACTAATGCTATCACTGATTCGCCTAATTCACCTTCACCTTCAACAGCTCCTGTCACTGTCCATGGTAGCAGTAACTGAGCTTAGATCCACCTTCATAGGGTCCTCCACCACCTATTCACAATCTAAGGATCCTGTTCTACACTTTAATTTGTATAAATACCACATATAACCTAAAAACCTAATTCTATTTAAGCTCCTGAGCTCGCTGCCAATGGTGGCTCAGGAGTAGTTAAAACTTTAAATTAATTATATATTTAAGATTGCAATTACTCTGTTGACTTGTTTCAACCACTCAAATGAGTGGGAGACCAAGTTTCGTGCCTCAACTAACTCAATTTTCATTCAAACTGAATTTATTGTTAAATCTTACATATAAAGAGATAATGAGGAATTAAATATGATCTTGAGGTTCCTTGCAACCTCAGGATCCTTTTTAGATAAAAAATGGCGTAATTCACCATTTTGAATACACTTTTGCCTTTTTCTGGACTCACCGGAGCTCCGGCGAGTCAAATCTAGTCTTTAGCCTGGAGAACTTGGTGTGAAGCTCCAAATCGATAATTTGAGGTTTACTGATCATGTTGAGACATTTAAATTGAGATTTTTATGATTGGAGCTTGAGATAGGTCTTCTTCTTCTCCAACTCTGGCAGAGTTGGAGAAGCTTGTACAAAAAATTAAAAGCCATATTAAAGGTGTCTGGAAGCTTCAGTGCTGTGCAATGAAGCTATTCATATCCTCAAATTAGTGTAGCAACCTCCCATTTTCTCTGTCGAGCAAGGTACTTTTAGAGTTCAGGTGATGAGCCTGAAACCCTAAAATCCAAGGTCCAAACATCTGTTTAGAGTACTGAAAAAGTTTATGAGGTTGTAAAGATCTTAATCTAGGATTTAATTTCTTATTAACAGGTTTTAATCAGAAAGTCAAATTTTAAGCTTCGAAGTCAAAATTGAGTTTGATTACCTGATTTTGGATTCCATCAGTTGAATTAAGGAGTTTGAAGAGTTTCTGAGATTCATTTGAATGATTTTAGAAAGAATTGGCTGAGCTTTGGGAGTTAATTTGGATAGAATTGCAAACCTGCCAGTTTGGGTTGTTTTCGAATCCAAACTGATGGCAGTGTCATTTGGATGAGTTTTGATCATGAATCCTGCCCAGACAAGCTTATAACAATCCTTAGAAGCTATTCCAATTGATTAGAAATGTTCTTAGCTATCTGTTGCACATATGAGAGTTAGAAATTTTGTTCTCTGAGCTTTCAGAGAAGCTTTGAGCTTTTGAGTGCTTCCTGAAGCTTTTGAGAGCTTAAAACCCACACAAGCAGCTGTAGAATTTCCTATAGGATCTATTCAGGCCCTTAGATAAGCTAAAAAATCTACCCTGAAGACACAGTAACCTTAATTTCATTTCCAGGTTGTATTTAACCCGTAGGAACCCCCTAATTTCACCTTTCAAATTGAAGAGGAAATCATCCTCTGAACCTTAAATTGACCCTGGAATCATGTAGAGCCATCTTAGAGCTTTCCATCAAGCTCTATTTCACTTGTTTTGGAGCTCTGAGTAGGGAGAAATCATCACTTGAAGTCGAGTCTAGAGGGGGAATACTTAGTCCCACATCGGAAACTGTCGAGTGAGTGACTTAGTATAAAACTAATTTGTTAAATAGTCGATTCAGTTGTTAGAGCTCGGCGCGAAAAGAAAACTTAACCAATCTAAGCATATTGCGTGTGTGTGTGCGGGGGAGTGCACCGGTGGGTGTGCGTCTAAGTGGGCGTGTGTGTGCGATGGCCCTGGGAGGGTGAGAACTGGGAAGCAGTTGTTATGACCCGATTCCCGAATCCCTACGAGACACGAGAATTGGACCGACTCAACTGATCCCAAGACCTAGTCGTCCAACGAGAAAGTAACCAAAAGAGCAGTAAAATAAACCACATTCACCATGCATATAACTAGTAGTAACAAAAGTACAGCAGTAAAGAAAAGAACTACTACAATATACACCACCACAATAGTAGAGAATTAAACAGGTACATAAACATAATGCTTACAATAAAAGAGTACAGTGGTAACAGAAAATACTCACTACAACAGAAGAAATGGTACAGTAGGTACAACACAAGTAAAACTACTGGGCTCTACTAGGCCCAGCACCCTCTGCAGCCGCAGGCTCTGGCTACTCAACACCTGGCCTTGAAAAGGTGACAAAGGTGACACGTCAGGGAAACGCTGAGTAGAGTGGCAACCAACTAGCTAAGAAAAACAGTAAGGTGGACAAGTAGCTGTTATTTTTAATTTCCTCCTTTATTTCTATTTACTCATTCTTGATATTATTCCTTGGATCTTTCTCTTGATCTCGAATGTTTCTCGTGGGAACGATCTTGATTGCAGTCTTTTATGAAAAGTAGAAGTAGCATGTGGTGCTCTCCTGGCCGGGAGAGTCCCTCGTGGTGGTCCTACCCTCAGTCAACCACCCCAAGGTCATTGACAGACATAACGGTGACGACGGCATGTGCGATAAACGCACGGGTAGCTACCTCGCACTGGCACGCGGTCAATCATTTCCGTTAATGGGTGCGCCCAAAGTACAGCACGGAACCAGTATAGGGCAGAGCCTTCTCAGTCACAGGGGTCTAGCCCCTCCACAGTAACCAAACAGGGGTCTTGCCCCTCCACAGTCCACACACCCTCACCTGACAACCCTGGTTTGCCTAGTGGGCCTAACAAGTCGGTGTAGGAAGGCTAACAGAACCCCAGGGCCCGTGGGGTGGCTAGTGCTCTCCCTATACTAGTAGCTCTCCCTGGTACTGTGTACGTGAGGGCCAAAGTCGGTACAAAGTGGCTAGACCTAACCCCGGGTCCCTGGGGCAGCTAACTTCGCTCTGCACTAAACAGGGGGACAGTCGCTCTCCTTGGTACTCCGTACTCAAGGGCCAGCTCACTTCTCCAATTCCATTCCGTTCACCTCTCAGGAGCTCTACTCCTAATTCCCTGTAGGGTTCATGCTCATATTTCTTTAACTAAGTCAATTTAGGTTTCATCATTTCAACTTTATATTCATATAGCCCATGTTCTCAACAGTTAATATCCATTCATAAACAAGCAACTATTATCCAATTACAGGCAATTATCATTTTTCTTTCTACTTTTCCAAGACAGCAATCCATATATTCATGACATTCGTTTTGGTGTTTCTGTTCCTAGGATTCATGCCACACCCTAGGATCTATCATTCAATCTAGTTTTCCAGTCCTAGGATTCATGCCATACCCTAGGATCTATCATTCAATCTAGTTTTCCAATCCTAGGGTTCATGCCATACCTTAGAATCTATTAATTATCTCACAAGTGCATAATTGTTGATAAACAATTAAAGGGAGCCACTCTACCCGCAAAATCGGGAGTACTGGGGGCGTGATCGGTAGGTCCGTGCACCTCCGCAACCCCCAGAGCCGTAATGGAATGGGGTCTTAACACAAGGATCAAACACAAGGAACTACTCAGAACAGGATACAAGTACTGTAAACAAGTAGATGAACTAATTCTGAGAAGAACGAAATTTGAAATGCTGAAAACGGACTTCGAACGGGCCCTAAACGGGTAAAAATCAACCAGTCTACCCCAAATCAGACGTCTAGAACATCTTCTAGATGTCTTAAACGATGGTTGAGGTCATACCTTGTTTCTGCACGGTTCTTCAGACGTCCAGAATCCCGCTGAACCGTCCGAACCTAGCTCCAGACGTCCGACTATCACTCCGGACGTCTGGAGACCCTATCCGCCATCTGGTGTTGTGCCCAGACATCTAATCTATGTGGGAGGGAGTGCCCTTGCGCCTTCCCGAACGAACCCTGCACGCGTACGCAATCGATCTCAGCACAGCAAAGAAGCAGATCCTTTGGCAGAATGGCCTACATGGCCGTACACACGAAAGGAGAAGAAAAAGAACTATTGTACCTTTCAGACGTATGGATCTCACTCCAGACGTCCCCTGCGCCGTCTGGACGTAGGTCCAGAAGTCTAATTCTGGGAAATTTTCCCAGAATCAGGACCTCCTCGCCCTCCACCTGCTGCGCACGGCCGTGCCGCGCCGCGCTCGCCTGCTGCCTGAGCTGCAGCAGCACCTCCCCAACACCACGCTCCCGCTGCGCGCCCGTCGACCGGCCCTGGCTGCTCCGGCGAGCTCGCACACTCACGCTCTACCTCTTCTCCCTCTCGCTGCACCTCCTCCTCCCCAAGCACACCCGGCAGTACCTGCTGCCCTAGCCCTCTCACTCTCACGCTAACAGGAAGGAGGAGACAGTGGAGTGATGGTGAGGGAGAGGAGAGGGGGGAGGTATTTGAAGGCGCTGTGGGGAGAGAGAGAGGAAGAAAAGATGCGCCTGTAGGACGGGGAGGGAAGAGAGAGAAGAAAAGAGGGCGGCGGGTCAGTCTGCGCGTGCATGCACGCAGATGCGAATTCGTACGCCGCAAAAATTAATTTCCAGACGTCTGGGAAGGCTTCCAGACGTCTGACCAGATGTCTGGACCAACTCCTAGACGTCTTAAAAGACGTTTGATGTTGGGGTCTTAATAGCAGTTGAGCTGGTTCGGCTTGAGAGAGGGCCGGTTTGGCTCAAGAAAGAAAAAAACTGAAAATGAACCCTAATGAAATTAGGCAAGGACCGAGTAGGGTTTGGTCCCACCTTGATCTCAAGGTGCTGTGTATCCTTGAAAGGACCTAGCCGCAAATCAAAAATAAATTTTTGGTTGAGAAGAAAATAAACCTGGTTCAGCTGAAAGAGAAAGAAGAAAGAATGAAGAAGCTATGAAGACTAAGTGTCGAAGGAAGTAAGGGCTGAAGGAAGCAAATGCGGGAGAAGCTTAAGGAAAAGAGAAAGAATGAAAGGCTAAGTAAGAGAGGAAGTTCGTAATAAAGGAAAGAAGAAGAGAATCGGCAGGTGCTAAGGAAATGCTTAAGAAGAATAAGGGAGAAGAAGAAGGCAGGAAGAGAAAGAAGAGAAGAAAGAAAGAGATCGAGAGAAAAAGAGAATAAGAGGAAAATAGAAAGAGAAAGAGAAAAAAATAAAGGATTAAGAAATAAAAGGAAAAGAAGATAAAGAGAAGAAGAGAAAAGAAAGAGAGGCTGAAGAATAAGGAAAAGAAATTGATTTTTCTTGTTATATTTTAATTTCTTTTTGCTCTTAATTGTTGTATTAAGGCATGTATTGACTAGATAAACTCTTCTTTGCCTTAAATCATTTGAAATAAATAAAGAATTTACATGTTTTTAATATTGAAAATGAGAGTTCATATGGGATTTTGCATGTTATTTTATTTAAATCAATTTTTGGTAAAATTCATGCTTCTATAATTAACTTAAATATACCTCCTTTACTTATAAAGAAAAATAAAAGATAACTAGTGAATTTAGAATGAATTAGACCTCCCAGCAAACGACCTGGACTCAACCAGTAAACAATTTCTAAAATGTTAGGTTAATTCGACCCTACACTACTAAATGACACAATTTTGAATTAACCTAAGTGACTTTTCTCTACTCATAATTAAGTAAAATTAACTTAATTAACTAAGTTGAGGTATGGAACCACCATTTTTAATGGCGCAGTTGCTGGGGAATGACTAATAAGATCTCGAGTCCAATTATTAATTAGATTGTTAATAATATTAATTGAATGATAAAATATCATTTTAAACTTATTTTAAGGTCCTTTACTATATATCCCTTATTTTATAATTAACCCTTATATATTCATATCCTTAGCTAATTAACTAGGAAGATTAGTCAATTAGGGGTAATTAGAGATCATGATGAGTTTCTCATCATATCCCCAAGCCAAAGTTTTGCTAGCCCCTAACAAAATTAACTAAAGATATGATGATTTAAAGCACTTGGGTTTAAATTAATATAAATAGTAACTATGTAGAGGAAAGCTTAGGTCAGAAAAAATTTAAGTTTAATATAAATGATTAACATATAGAGCACTTGTGAAAATTTTCTTACTTAGACTTATACTTATAACATTTTCAAAACACACTTAAAACAATGTTGTTAACAAGAAGTTTATTAAGAATTAGAATTTTCAAAAATCTCTTATTCCCTGTAACTATTCTTAACTCAAATTAGAATTCAAAGTGTTTTAAGGAAACAAAACTTAAGAATTGTGAATTAAATTTTAACTCAAAAACTCAATAGATTTAAGTCAATCCTTTGTTTATGATATTTGACTTTTATCAATATAAGTTTAAGTAAATTAACCAGATACTCATTATTAATCAAACTTAGAGTAGTAAAACTCTAATTTACTAGCCTACAATACAAAAAATAACTTCTAGACCTAGGATTCTGTCAATTCTTCTCCTTTAGGTCTCAACTTAAAATCTTCAAAACCTGATTTCTTAGGCTTCACTGCCCAATACCAAGGTTCAGTAGCTATGATTTTAAAACATCTATGCTTAGTGAAGAGAATTGTCCTAAAGGCATCCAAAGTTGTAAAAATCTAGATCTTAAGACGTCAATTTCCAATCCCAATTATTCCAATTCAAGCCTTTGCTTGGCCTTACTCAGGTTTGGTTTCTTTCTCTTCACCAGTTTTCTATCCTGAGGTCAACATTTTTTGTGTATATCTCCCCGGTGGACCATTGAATCTCTTATTCCTAATATTTTTATCTCCATATTTTTTTTTCACTTTTTCTATAGGTTAGAACACCCATTTGTAGCGAGGTGTTCTTTTTATTTGATGGAAGGAAGGGTAGCATCCATTTGTATTGAGATGCTTTATTTATTATGGAAATCTGCATAAGCACCCATTTGTAATGAGGCACTTAACTGCAGGGTGTTTTATTATATTTTCTTTTTTTTCTTCTTTTTTTTATTCCCCCCTTCTCATTTTTCTTACTAACATAATTCTCCAAATCCTTTTTCTAGGTGAGTGGCACATCCTTCACCCTTTCAAGAACCGACTTGTGGAAATCCTTGGACTAAAGAGGATTCAGAACTGATCTCTTAACCTCTGTGTTTTCGTGGTCTTAAATGCCAACAAGACAATTCTATGTGTGTGAATTTAGATGTTTAGGTTACTTAGCTCTCAAACCAGAGCTTGGACAACAAAGCCCTTCACTCTCAGGTTCTTCAAATTCTTAGTTTCCTCCTATAGGATCCGTCAAGACAAAATTTACCAAGTCTAGTTATTTATCGTTAGCCTGTAAGTCTTGTAAACTAAAATTCTACTAACTCTCTATTTAATTAACTCTGAATATCTGACCTTTTATTTATCTTTATGATAAAATCAAATTTTCAAAAAGCAAAAGGATTACTTAATCTAATTGTTTAGAAAGTTATAATTTAACCCCAAAACTTAAGTTTAAATCTTAGTACACTTAGTTTCTTAATTCAAGGTAAGAATATAAAAATAAAGCTTTAAAAGATTTAAAGATTCCTAATTCAAATAAAATCTTGTTTTAAAAATTTTAAAAACAAAAGTGTGTTTTTTACAAAATGTTTAAGTAAAAATCTAATTAAGAATTGAATGCTCTTAAATACTCTAAATATATTCTATATACATTTTTAATTCCTGACCTAAAAGAAAATTAAGCTCTTAATTATAATAAATATATATATATATATTTTCTTCTTTTCTTCTTTATTAAAGATGAATATACCCCTCTTATTATTTTTATGAATTTTCATTTTTCAAATTTTTGTATTTATATATTTTTGTTTTTATGTTTATAAGATTTTCCAATTTTTATGAATTTTTTTCAAAAATTTTCAAATTTTTATGAAATTTTTGATTTTTTAAAATTTTTATCATTTTTGGAATTTCTATATTTTTTTAAATTTCATGGATGTTTAATTTTTATGATTTTTTTATTTTATCTATTTACACACACTTAAAGTGAAAATTTAACTTGAAATTTATTTTTTGAACATTGAAGAGATTATTCGCATCCATGCATGCTCCTGGTTCTTCTTTGAATGTATCTTCTGGTGCAACTACGAGTCTCTTGCACCTCTATAGTTGTTGCTTCTTTAGTGATCTCGAAAGTTGTTGTTATGGCATAGTTGTCTTTCCTTCTTCTTCTTTGATTAAAACCTAGAGCCTTTCTAAATTTATGAATGTAAATGAGACTATGTAATTCTCCTCCTTCCAGTTCTTAGCCTTGGTCCCTTCGCATTTTTCTAGTGTGCTCTCCAAGATAATGTGGAGTAGGTTAACGTACATCTACCATCGTTACCTTCAAAAAACAACTTATCTCTACTTCTACGTCGTCATAAAGCCTGCGTAAGGTGCTAGGATCTCTTGAGGTATGTGAGAGATCATGTCGTCAAAGAGCCTCTCCTTGTATGTCTCCACAGAGCCCACGTAAGGTGCTAGGTTCTCTTGGAGTACGTGAGAACACTCCCCCTTCCAAACAAGTCGAGGCACGATGCTTAGACTCTGGATTGATCTCGACATGTTCCATGCAGAAGAAAGAGATTATGTGTGAAATAATGCCCCTTCTTCCCATGCACAAATGCTAGTAGGCCTAGAGAACTTGCTCTAATACCATGTGAAGAATTTGAGCGCCTTGGTGAACCCACCTGGAAGAGAAGGTCCACGTGTGGAAGAAGATGGCGTGGAAGAGAGTTCGCGAGAGAGAAATATCATGGAGTAGAAGGGGAGAGGAGAGGAGTTCTCAATATAGAAAATATCGTCATTTGAACTCAAATAAACATGGTGTGTTGGCTTCTTATTTATAGAAATCCAATCACCCTAAAATCAAGGATGTAAATCCTTTAACAATCTAATCAAAGTAAATTCAAATTAACTCAGACAAATCTTACTTTCCTAACTTAGTAAATAAGCAAATTGGGACTTCAAGGCACCAGCTCACGCATGGGATTGCATGCACACACATGTGCCACGTGGCCTGTTATTCCACGCTAAGAATAGGAGAATGTACAATCTCATCGCTCAACATATGATGTTATAGGTGTTTTCTGTATGGCACAATTTTTTTGTGATTTAATGGTTTGATTGTGGAATGATGTGATGATGAGATCATCATCATACAGTGTGGAGTGATTATAAGCAAGTTGCATTAGATGTAATCTCTATAATTTGGAAGCTTTTTACAAATGATATAATTTTTGTGCAGAATGCTCTTGTGTGAATGTAATTGTGACGTATGGGATGCAACATCAAATATGAAATATAAGTCAAATTAGAATATGATTTTAATTTAGACTAGGTCTAGAATTCGTTAATTTAATAAGATTAAATTAGACCTTTTCTCAAATAAGACCTAATCAAAATCCCAATAGGACTGGTCAAATTGCACTTAGAGGGGGGGTGAATAGTGAAATTATAGAATATTGTAGTAAAAAATTCAATCACACAATGTACACAATTATTTTTAGGTGGAAACCTAAGATGGGTGAAAACCACCACCTAAGCCAATCTCTTGACTTAAGATTTTCGATCACAAGGTGATCAATCCACTAACCACACTACTTAAACGAGGGTAGTATACCTCAATTACAAATCCCACCTCCGATCCCTAAACGGAGGTTTCTCCCTTCAAAATGAAGAGACGGGAACCCAACAGGCCGGATATCCAAAGTACAAAAATAAAGAAGCAAAACAACACCTATAGAGCACCTCAATAGTTTAGTTGCTTTCTTATCTACTAAGCATCAAAAGAACTCCCTGAGGATTTGCAGAACGAAGTGAGCCGGGAGTATGGATTTGCCCTTTGATCAGAGTATTGGCACAGCACAAGGGCAAGATGGAGCTTAGAGTAGTGAGCAAGTGATTTTTCTAATGGAATTGTATCTCAAGAGGTGTGTCTTGCCTAAGAGGAGTTGTAGTCTATTTATAGGCAAGTTTGGAACCTTCAAGAACACTTGGGAGAGCTCTTCTAGCCGTTGGAGACAAATCCCAAGAGTTTAGGACGAAATCCACACCAAATCAGGGCAATGATGAGTCTGACAGCAATATCAGACGTCTAATTTTAGGATCAGACATCTTATAGGACGTCTGATTATACTTCTGGTCGTCTAATACTGTTGGCCATCCAAAACAGACTCCATTGGATCAAAAGAAGGGCGTCTGATATTTTCACATAAGACGTCTGATTATGTTATTAGACGTCTAATGAAGGGTGGATTCGTTCTAGTTTCCATCAGATCCGAACAGGGTTCTAGGTTTAAAGGATCAGACGTCGTTATGGACGTCTGAGGAAGTCACCAGACGTCTGAAAACCAAAAAGCTCTTCCCTACTTCTGCCAAAAGATTATGTGGCCGTAATGAGATACGCACAGAAAATCATAGCCAACGGTTCAAAGGTAGACGTTTGGAAGTGTGTCCAGACGTTTGGAAATTCATTTTTGCCTAAGCTTAGTCTAACGATTAGTTTGAGGACGTCTGGGTAAAGAATCAGACGTCTGTGTAAGGTTATCGACGTCTGAAAGTGAAGTGCTTCGACTGATGTTTATGAGGAGACAAACCAAAGGCAGAACTCTTGGAAATTAGATGTCTGAGGTACTTGTCAAACGTCTTAAAGTGGAAAATTAGACATCTGACCATTGTTTTGGACGTCTGATAAAAGTATAAGTGTTGGGTTTTTATTTCTAATTTATCCTAAGTGTAGAGAGCCTAAGTTAGCCATTTATAGGTTATGTTTGGGGGCTCTTTACAACATTTCTAGACTCAAATAAAATGAAAATTACAACCTTTGAAAGTTTACATAAAAAGCCTAAGACCTAATACTTATGCTACTTGTCTTCACGCTTTTAATCTCCCGTCTTGGAAAACTTTATGAAATCCTGCAAATATGTTATTACAGAGAGAAAACAACATGCTACGCTTTATTTTTTATTTCATTTTCTTCATTTTGTAAAATCATCAAAATATTATATACGAGTGGTTGAACTAACAACTGGTTCCCTTGTTTTTCAAATGCGTTATTGGATTAATCATGGAGATGATGATTCGTGGTCCTCACCAAGGCAAGGGAACTATAATCACAGGGTTGTGCTAGTGAGTTCACTCCCTCTTGGGAGGACATTGACATAACATGCACGTGGAGTGAGTTTGCTCGTTTCCCAAAAGAGATGGGCCGTATATCTATGTCATTCAGGTATAATTCCTAGCTCAGTTAAATGCATTCTTGGGATGGCTCATATGCATAGTGGCATGCATGCTCAGCGACAATCGACGTGCATAGCGTATGGTATACCAAAGAATCAAATTATATGGACACATAAGTTAAACTTGGGAAGTGACAGGTGCTCCCGCTTCTCTCATTGAAATTGTGTATACAGAACTTTGCAACTATACAGTCTCAATGGAAAGAAGAGTCTGATCCTACTTAAGGCATTAAGGTTAGCATGCCTATTAGTTTGAGTATTAAAGAGGTAATAACATTCAAATTTGACTTAAAGTGGTAACCTTTGTTTTCAAAATCCCAAAACAAAGTTTATTTTCATGTGCTGGATTTTAATCGAAGTTTAATTCTTTTAAGATGATGAAGCTCAATCCACCTAGTAAGCTACTTGAAACGAAACAATTGACAGACCCCAACTATACAGACTAATTCTGTAATCTCGAGATTGTTCTTACTGCTAATCACAGAGTTTATGATCAAGGAGAAAAAAAAAGGAACCCCAGAAACTCTCAAGAGAAGTACAATGTGACCTGGGATAAGGATAACACTCTTGTCAAGTTTTACATCCTAGGTTCGCTCCCCAATGTGCTTCAAAAGCAACATGAGAAGATGAAGATTGGCTCTGAGATCCTAATGAGCTTGAAGGTAATGTTCATAGATGTGAATCAAACTTAATGTTATACTGTACTCAAGGAGTTACTTTCATGAAAGATGAAGGCAGGGACTCCAGTGAGGGAGCACATTCTGAAAGTGTTCAAACATATTTCAAAACCTCAAAGGTTGGGAATAAAGATTGATGGTAAGACCATCATGGATATCATCTTGCAATCTCTTATAGGCTCCTTTACTAATTTCATCGTCTTATTTCACATAAAAAAGATGAAAATGGTGAACTCATTAAGATGGAGAAGTTACCTAAGACAATGGTTGCTGAAAGCAGTGGGAGGTATAAATGGAAGAAGTAGAGATAGGGAAAGGCTCCTTGTTACGACCCGATCCCGGCTCCCTACAGAACCGAAGATCGGCTTGCCTTGACTAAATCCCAAGATCCAGTCGTTCAACATGAAATAACCAAATGAAGAAACATTCCACAACCACGCATGCAATGTAACTAAGCAAAAATAGATAATAGACAACAATGGAACTAGAATAAAATATCTCAAAGATATTACATGCCACAAGCGGAAAAGTACTAGTACAAACATCGCCATCACAACTAGAACAGAGAGAAGTATAATAGAAACGGGTAATACATGCTAAAAGTACTCACTACTAACAAAGACCTCTGCAAAGGAAAAAGAGAAGGGCCCATGGCTGGGCTCGACTGGGTCCAGCGCTCTCTGCAGCCAATGGCGCTAGGTGCTCAACTCCCTGACCTGAACATGGTTATATATATTTGTGGTTAGCTAATGTTGAGTAGAGTGGTGTTTAAGTCATTTACATGCAATTAAACATAAAGGAAACAAACAGCTAACTAACCATCCAATTTCCAGTTATGTATTATTATTTATTTCCATTTAAATGTCCATGCGTTTCTGATTCAGTTTCTAATAAGGGTCCACAACATTTCTCAAATCCACTTATTCCCTAAGGGAACGATCTTGATGTAATTTTCCTGCGATGCAAGATGTACACGTGGCACTCTCCTAGTTGAGAGAGCACCCCGTGGTAGTCCTACACCCGATCTACCACCCCGAGGTCATGGCCGCAACGTAGCGGTGACTACGGCACACGCGATAAGCACACAAGTAGCCACCCCACACTAGCAAGCGGTCAGTCGTTTCCACTAATGAGTACGCCCAAACGTACAACACAGAACAAAACAGGCGCCACACCCCTCAACAGTTTGCATACCATCGCCCGGCTATCCCGGTTTGCCTAGTGGGCCTAACAAGAGTCGGTGTAGGGAGGCTACTCCTACCCTGGGTCCCAACCTAAGGGTGGCTAGCACTCTCTCTATATAAAAGTAACCGTAGCTCTCCTCAGTACCACGTACGCGAGGGCCATCCTATTCTCTCTATACAAGGGGTGATTAGCTCTCCTTGGTACGTGCGTACACGAGGGCTAGCATATCTTTTAAAGAAGGGTAATTAGCTCTCCTCGGTACGTGCATACACGAGGGCTAGCTTACGCCCAAGTTAAAGATCAACTAACCGTCATGCCTCACAGTAAGTGAAAGACTCCGTAACCATCAGAGTATACATGTCACAGCATTTTGATTTCGTTTTCTAGTTTCCCGTAGGGTTCATGCATTAGCATTCATTTTATTTCATGATACAGCATATCTCCATTCATATTCCGATTTTTAATCGTATAATAATCAGCTTATGATTAAAAAATTTAGGCAATCACCACATCAATTTAATATCTAGTTGCTAGCAGTAAGGACTTTAACATGCATTTCAGAGTATAGCCAGTGTGGTTAAGGTAATATACATTCATTCTCCTCAGCCCTAGGGTTCATTTCATATCCTAGGGTTCAATAAGATATTTCTAATATAGCATGCACTTTACTCATTTACATCACAGTATTGAGGAAAACCACTCTACCAGGGTATTCGGGTGGAATGGGGGCTCGAACATTAGATCCCGTTGTCTTCGCGGGTCCCATATACATGACGGACTGGAGACCTATACCATTGACCAATCATGTCAAGCAAGTTCAAAATCGCATAGGTGTGACGCTAACATGTAGAGAATTTTGAATGGAAACCAACGATACTTTGTTTGCGTAAAATCGATTCTGTTTGGGGCCCTGAACTAGCCAAAAACACACGTACTGACCAAAATCAAACGTTTGGGACGAGTCCTAGACGTCTTAAATGAACGAGTAGCTCACCTTGCTCTTCTACGCCTATATCCATTGTCTACTACCCCGCAGAGCCGTCTGAGGGGGTCTCCAGACGTCTGACACTGCACCTGGTCATCTGGAAGATCTATCAGACGTCTGACATGGTCTCCAGACATCCTAAAGTACCTCGAAGGGCGCGTCACGTGCCTTTCCAAAGCCTCGTACCTACGCATGCATGCGTAGGTTTAAAAATGCGACAGATATCAACCGATGTACATGCATGCAGGCTCGTGCAGGGTACATACCTCACACTTTGCGTGCTGTCAGACGTCCGGTGTCAGCTCCGGACATCTTGCGGCTTCGTCAAACGTCTGTAGAGCATTATAGACGTCTGATGCTGCGGAAAAATGACTCTGCAAAATGCCTCGCAAAGCTTCTCCTCGGGAGCTCCAGCTGCTGCAACCATAGCAGTGGCGACTTCCTCGCACAGGTTTCTCCCCTGTGCGGCTTCTCCTCCCTCTCGAACTCCTCTCCTCGCACACACCGCCCCTCTCCCGAGCTCCTTCGAGCTCCTCCTCACACCTCCTGCTCCCCTCGCCCACTCTCTTTCTCTCCCTCGCCCATGCTCCTCTTGCTTCCCTCCTCCTTTTCCAACACTCTCGGCTACAAGGGGGATGGGGAAGAGGAGGGGAGGCCGTCGGTGCAAGGTGGTGGAGTGAAGGTGGAGGTGGTGTTGGTATGGAGATGGAGAGGGTGGAGGGGGTGTGGGGGGTGATTACACAGCAATCATGCAACCTAAATCACCTGAATTAAGCTAGATTCTAGCATAACTTAGGAATAATGCATTCATAGGTATCGTAATTTGCACAATAGCTAGTTTATTAGTCATATAGATAATATCGTCATTTTATGACCTAAAAGAGAGATGATTTTAATTGCAGATTATTCGAAGTCGCGGATGTCAGATCAGACTGGATAGATCTGATCAAAATGACGACGGGAGTCCAGCAGTTTCGAAATCGTCTCGATCAGACAACCAGAACATCGTGTGCAGTCCATAGAAGAATCATGGAGCCAAAGGACAAAGATCTGAGCCTCAGATGAAGAATCCAATTGCACGGATGAATCCAGATCGACGATTGCAGTCTAACTGCACAAAAATCAATTCGATCGGAGGTCTACATCACCAAATACAAAGAAAATAAGATGGATGGCCATGATGGCTCTACGTGGCACCATCACAAACGTTCCCTCACCACTGCCCCATCTAGGAAGGCCGCACCACACACTGCGGGCCGTTGGATCTTCATCTAACGGCCACGAGCGTGCCACGTTGCCCGCCCATACCGGATAAGCGTAAATAGAAATAAACACATATATATAATAGAATGTTCTTACAACGCGTTGGCTCACGCGTACGAGTAGAAACGAGTGACATGAGTTCGAGCTGTGTGCTGTGCGGGTGAGCGCAGGTGCAATTGCACGATCCTAAGGCGTAGGCACACCCACTTGGCAAAATGAGAGCGTGCCGCAAGCGGACACATGACCTCACGTGCTTGCTTCGACGCTAAGGCAGCAGCGCTCGTTATGATCGGATGGCTGACGTTGAGGTGGGTTTTGAAGGTGAGTAGTGGGCGAACAAGATAAGAGCGCTCGTGTGGAGGAATCAAAGCTGTGAGATCGAAGATCGACGACACAGCAGCTGCCACGTGTCGCCACTAGAGTGAATCCGAGTGTTTTAGGAGCAAATGAAGGTATTTTGAGGCCAAATTAAAGCTGTTGATTGGGAGATCAACGGATCTAATCAAATAAGAGTTGTTACATGAGATTAAGGCCTCAAATACCCTTTTTGCTCTCCATCAAACTATAAAAGAAGACCCAGCGCCCCCCAGTTCAAGCATCTCTCTCCCATCAACTCCAGATCTCTTCTATCGTCTTCTCTGCAATTCTCCATCCCAGCGCTTTGGATCTGAGGTGCTGCCGCATCTCGCACAAGCATCCCACAAGCAGCGTCATCTCTCTACCTCCTATCTCTCTCTCTCTTTCTCTTTCTCTCTATCTATCTCTACATTTTGCATAGCAATTTCTATTGTGAAAAACTCTTTATCAATGCAATTAAATTTAATCTTATGGATATTTGAAGCCTCTTTATACATACATATATAAATATCGTTAGAACTAGTTTATTGAAAAGCTTCTGTTAATAAATCGAGATTGCTTCCCTGCGAACGACCTGGTACTCACCGGAGTTTTATAAATTTATTTGTCGACGTGTTTCTGCACTATACTACAACTGAATAATCTTTTAAAACACAAATTACATGATGAACAAGTTGGCACCATTGCCGAGGAGGCAACGAAAATTTTTAAAGCTTTCTTTGGTGCAAAATTGAGATTTCTAGCTTGCTATTTTCATTGATTTCATGTGTACAGGAAAACAAGGAAGTTAGAACGAAACACGACAATGGGAATTGCGGGTTCGAACCTTAAGTACCCATAGTTGAGATTAGTTAGATTTAGGATTTGCTTGAGCTCTAGAATTAAATTAGAATTTGTTTGCTTATTGAAATTTTTTTTTAATTTTCGGGTTGGAATAAGGTTTTATCTTAAAAATTTAATTTCTGGAGATCTGTGTGTCCAAAAATTCTTAAATTTTTACTAGACGTAGATTTCAAAGTCAGGAACAATATATCCAAATTTCATGTAAATCAAAGTTATATAAAATCTTAAAAATTCACGTACTGATCTATTATCAATACGATTATTGTTCCTGATTTTTTGGAGTTAAAAATATCATAGGAATTTTAATAAAACCCCGATTGACTTAAAATTTAAGGCACTGAACTTCTGAGATAATCAAGAATTTAGGAAAAATTTGAAGAAATTATTTCTTGCACATTTGATTACACGGATTATCCAATCACTAACCAGGGGTCAAAACAGACTGCAAAACCCCCAGTACACATTAAATTAGAAAAAATAGAAAACATGCATTAAAATTCTTTAAAAAATATTTTGTGAATGCCTAGTTAGTGATGCAATAAGGACCAATTGATTTTATTGCTTGGGTCGCACCACTCATCATTTTGGACCTAAAAGAATCTTTTAGAACTATCTGTGCTTAGGGTTTCACGCTAAGGATAGAGCACACCTACATTTCCATGCTGAAAGAAAATCTTTCAAACAAATTGGGATTTGCAAAACTCTTGTGTGACTCATTAAAACCTTGATTGAAAACATTAACTCAAGTGAACCCTAAGATGCATTAATACAGGCATTCGAATCTTAAAATTCACTTTATCATAAGAAATTGCTTGTGAACCCTGTTTGCCTGAGCACTTCACACATTTCAAAATCAATTTTAAAGGCAAACACCCCCTAACGCCCATCATATTCCAAAAGCACATCAAACCAAAACCTAAAATTGAGTAGACGTGCCCTAGGCAAGGCTAATAGACTTGGGGACTTGAAACTAGATTGGGATAAGGTCAAGGCCTTGTCTACTTGGACCCACTAGTGATAAGAAAGGTCGGTGCAGTAACCGTGCTAACCTTTAGCGGTGTCCCACCGTGCGAGGTGTCCTAAGGGGTCCCACCCTTTTGGCCATCCGAGTAATTCAAGGGTTGACCTAACCCAATCGTGTTTTGGGGAGCCAAGATCAGGTCTAATTAGGGTTGATACTCTAAGGACCAGTTTGATTGCTTGCATTGAACGAGCGAGGTTTCTCTCATCAGTATTCTCTCTCATCTACAGACATTCTTTTGGTGCATGCAAGGTAAAAAATCTCAAAATCCTAATTTGCTGCTACCATTAGAAAAAAATCCTAGGAGAAGACATATTTATCTCGGATCTGAATCTAAACCCTCTTCAATGGCTAGTCATCACGAGGAAGAAGAGATCGATGAACAAAATCTGGATCCTATGACTCTTTACAAAGGCAGATCACTAAGCAGGGACAGCATCATGATCGACAGATGGAAGTCATAGTGTAGGCCATCACTCGACTTCAAAACGGAAGGGCAGACCGGCCCCTCCGTGACTTTTATAACCCTCCTAATGCCCAACCTGAACCCTTTGTTAGGGTACCTCAGGATGGGGAAGATTTTGAACTCAAACCTCAGATCATTAACTTGATTCCCCACTTCCGTGGCCCTGAGCCAGATGACCCCTTCCACCACCTTGAAGAGCTCCTACACATAGGAAGAACTTTTGGCCCTAAAAACATGAATGAAGACACCCTAATGATGGAAATGTTCCCATTCTCCTTGAAAGATAGAGCTGCACATTGGTTGAGGACAATTGGTAGACCAATCCTAACTTGGGAAGACTTGAGAAGCACATTCTTAAAGAAATTCTTCCCCATAGGAAAAACTAATGCCCTTAGATGTGCCATAACAACCTTTAAGCAAAACCCCAGGGAACAACTACATGAGGATTGGGAGAGATTTAATGATTTAGCTAGGAAATGCCCTCATCATGGGATTCCAAAGTGGTACTTGGCCCATATTTTCTATTATGGGTTGAGTGATAATTTGAAGAATTTTGTTGATGCGGAATGTGGGGGCAATTTCCTGAGTCGAAATGCTGAGGGAGCCTTTCAATTGTTCGAGAATATGAGTGGAAATTCCCTCAACAATGCCTCAATGTCCACCTTTAACAGAGCTATTCAACCAAGGAACGGAGTTTATGAAGTTAACAATAATTCAAACTTTGTTGATTTAGAGCTAATTGCACAACGATTATATAAGGTGAAACTGGTGGGAAAGAATGTGGAGAATTTGGATAAGAAATTGGATAACCTTCTAAAGGGCGGGAATTCCTTAGGTAACAATCCAGATTAAATCCTATGCTGACCCAAGGAGTGCCTATATTAACCCACAACCAATTCCCCAACCCACCAGGTCAGGAATTAGTGCACAACATGAATGACCTAACAATCGCTCCAATTATGAGCCAACTGTGCTTGGACCCATCTCTTTCTTGGTACCAAGGAGGGACCTTGATGCCCTCGAATTTTGAACTAGGCATCCTGATGCCTAGTTTTCCTGAGGATGTGAATGTACTCCAGGGTTACACTAGAAATGAGCCTTATTCAAACACTTAAACCCGGGATGGCGGAACCATCCTAACTTCGCTTGGTCAAGTCAGAAACCCACCCAAGGTCCTAACTTGACTAAACCAAACACTTATGGGCAATCAAGTAGGTACACACAACCATTCACGTACCAGCCACAACCTACTCAGGAAAACCAGCCCACTAATTTGAGCTTAGTCCTCAAAGAAATGAGAGAGATGAATTTGAGACATAAGGAAGAAAAGAATCAATTGAGGATAGAATTGACGGGACGACTGGACCAGCAAGTAGATGCTAGACAACACGGGATGCTGTCATCTAATTGAATGATTTTTGCAATGAGATCGTGTTTTAAAAATATATTCGTTGTAGTATTACCGCGAAAACGATTATCAAATTTATTACTCGAAATTCAAAAACTTATGAGGTCGAACTCAGAGAGCAAATCGGTATTTCAGAAGCAAAATATCATAATTCTCAACAATAATGCAATGCATATAAAAATCTAGAGAGTAAAAAGAAATAGATTTTTCTCTCTTCTTCCTTCTTCTCTTCTCTCTTTCTTTTTCTTTTTTCTCTCTTTCTTCTCTTCTTTCTCTGTCTTTCCTTTCTCAGACATCTGATTCTGTGAATCAGACGTCTTAACTAATGGTTGCGACAGTGCTCTTTCTTTTCTTCTTCACTTGGCTTCTTCTTCTTCTCTTCTAGAGCTGCTGCGCCTCCTCCTTGCCTTCTTCTGTGGCTCCTTCTTCTGTTCTTTCTTCTTTCTTGGCCTCTAAAGTCTCCTTCCTTCTTCTTCAGCCTCTGCTCCTTCTGCCTTCAATCAAGTCTTTCTTCTTCAGTCGCACCTTCTCCTTCCTTCAGCTGCTCCTCTTCTTCTCTTCCTCTTCCCTGCAGCTGCTTCCTCTTCCTCCTTCTTCCTTGCGCACACAGAGGCAAAACCTAACCCCTACCCTCCCTGCATCTCTCTCTCTCTCTATTTCGCTCTCAGGATAGCTCTCCCAGAGCCTTTCTCGAGTAAACGGGTCGGGTCAGCGTGCCTGGGACCAGGCGCACCGGCGTGGGTGGTGCGCGAGGAGTGCACGGGTAGTCGGGTCGAGAACCAGGTTCGCGGAGGTGTGGGTAACGGACGAGGAGTGGTGGGCGAGGGAACCTCACCCCGTGGACAGGAGGCAACCAGGCCATTGCACTTTTTAATCTTATAGCGCTTCGCCCGCTGACAATCTTCCGAGGTGGGACTATGTTGTCCCACCTTCCTTCGCGAATGCCCACAGCAGGTGCCGCGCTCGATTGCAGCAGATGTAGTGCCCTGGGACTCCAATAAGAAAATGGCGTGAAGGATTCGCGAAGGGATCCCACGCACATGGGACCCTGCACCTGGAGCGGAGAGACCTGGAGCGGTGGAGAGGGTCGACACCTGTCATCAGACAAACGGCCTTGCGGCCTCGTTAGAATACATGGGAAGCCTCGCCGAGGTGCGGCGAGTGTGCTGCAGTGGTTGGGGTGGTGTGGGAACGCCTGTGTGAGCGTGCCTAGGGCTTACTGTGGCTGTGCAGGTGGGTGTGTTTGGGGGAAGAATGTGGGATGTGTGGTGGTCGATGGAGAGGGGGGAAATGATCAATGGACAGTGGCAAAGCTTCTGAGGGGTTTGGAGAGGTGGATGGAGGCGTGGAGCGGCGGGCACACCTTGCCAGTGATCTGGTCGGAGGTGGGAACGATGGTGGTGGTAGTGGCAGTTGAGGGGTCGAAAATAGAAATTGATAAGGGGGAAATGAAGAGGGGAGAAAGAGGAACTTAACTGAGGGACTTGGAGCGAAGGGGGGAGGCGAAGGGCCAGCGGTGCGTGTCTTCCATTGTCCGAGACGAAGGCCTTGAGATGGAGAGGCGGCGACGACGAGGGGGTCAGAGGGGCTCGCGTGGGTACGGCGCGATGCGGAGGAGTGAGACGGAGATGGCTCTGCCACTGGTATGGTGGCAGAGCGACGAGAAGAGGGACGGAGAGTCACCGGAGCCTGTGGGCGGATGGCCGAAGGAAGAAGAGATGAATCGGGGGGATTTCTTCGGCCAAAACAGGCTTGCCAGAAGCGGAGGGCTCTAGGCAAGCTTAAATAGGCACAAGCAGAGGGGGAATCGCAAGGAAGTGGCGGGAACACCACGTCGGAGGTATGGGTGGAGTGAGACCCATACCTCTCGAGCGTTGGCATAAGAAGTATGGGGCGATTCAGGGTATGGGGAGCTGCTCATACGGTAGGGGGCTTCGCAGAGAGCTCCCCTTTCAAATCTGGGAGCAGCTCCCCATGGAGATGAGGAGAAAAACTCCTCGCAAAGTCACCGGCGGTATGGGTCCCTGCTGCAATGGCAGAGGGACTAAAATGAAGAAAGTGATGAAAAAGCTGAGGGGGTATTTGCAAGGGTTTTCAAAAGTTAAGGGCTAGAATGTAATTGGGTGGACCAATTTGCAAAGTAGGTCAAGATGACCTTCCCTTAGGTCCAAATTTTGGTACAAACCTAATTTGAACCTAACAATGGTGAAGTTGTATTTCAGGTTTGATCTCGTTTGACTAGATATTTTGCATAAAAATCCAAATTAGGTCAAATATAAGGCTTGGTCCCCAATCTAGGTCAAAACAGGTTCCAAAGGCCAAATTAAAGGTTCTAAACCCTAGGAGATATTTTTCCATGAATTTTAGAGGGTTTAGTTGATTTTTATCTTGCCTGGAACCTTGTGAATTTAAGTGGATTTATTTTAGGGTTACAGAATGTCATTTAATTCCTAAATTTCGCAATAATCCTTTTCTGACTGAACCATCCCACTTTTTCTTTTATTAAGTCCAATTGACCTTTGTCTAGACCCTTAGAAATTTCCTTGATGCACTGCAATGGTAAAATTACAGTTTTACCCCTTATTTTGTGTTCTCTTTTTAGATCAGTAATCCCCTGAATTAGGCCTTCCTTTAGGTTATGTAGGAGCTTTTGTTCATTTTATTTGATCAAAGTAAGCCAGTTAGGGTTCATGATGAGGTTCTCATCATACCCCCATGCCAAGCTTTTGCTAGTCCCTTAGCAAAATTTTAAGGTTTTAACCTCTGTTCTAGACCATGAGTTTCTTTCACCAATTATGATAAGTGATTTTTCTTATTTTTCCTCTATGATTAGGTTAGAATGCCGACAATGGGCCTAAAGGTACTCTAGTACCAACCAAGATCCAGACCTGTCCAGCTTTACCCTCAGACCTTCGCGAAGGTTTTTAAGGCCCACAGGAACTACCCTAAGGTTTATTGCACTCCATGGTTAAAGCACCCGTGCTTGAGACATTTTTAGCCTTGCTTCAGTTTGCAATGCATTTTGTAAGAGGGAGACAGAGGATTTATTTATTTGGAGAGTTTTCTCTCTCTTTTCTTTTTAATTCTAGCTTCGGATTGGTTTCTCAACACAGTCTGTATCAGATTTTTTGTCCCCATCATCAATCCTCAAAGGTCCCTGGCAATCGATGCTTCGTGATGGCACCGCCCATGGTAACCCCCAGAACCCTGGTTTTCGAGATTTAGAGATAATCCCGCCCCTGGCGTTTCGTGGCCGAATCCAGACCTTGGCGATTGACATTTCATGATAATGCCATCCATGGTATCTGAACCAGTAGAGTGCTTTCATGCCCCCGGTAGGATATGTAAATATCCTAAGAGACAAGCACCGTGGAGACGATATGTTGTTATACATCTTTGAGGGGAATTTCCCGCCTCTCCACGTCGGGAATTCATTCAAATCAACTTGTGTTGATCGGCCGCTCCTAATCTAGGCAACATTTTCAGAACATTAAAACACTTTTGCGTGATTTTGATTGTTATGCGCACCGAACCAGACTGTGTGTGGATTGGGGTGCTTAGGTTATTGAGTCCTGCAAACCAAAGGTCAGTTAACGAGGCCGAATACTCCCTATGCCTTAGACCTAATACTTAAGCTTTGCATTCTCCTCAACCTCTTGAAGATTATCTAGATCTTAGCGGGTACTAAGAGTCTAGCCAAAAAGGCCTAAGGTTAGCATTCTTACTAATCTCTTTGTGTCTCTTTAGCACTTTTTCTTTACTTTTCTTGATGTGGTATAGAACTTCGGTTAATCCCTTAATTTCTTACTAATGACTATCTCTTTCTTTTTCATTTTGTGCTCCTTTTTTAATATTTTTCTCTTTTTCCTCCTCCTGTTTTGTATAGCCCACAAAAATTTCCTTCCCCCTAGTTTTTTTTTTGTTTTTTTTCTAAATTTTTTATTTTTTTTGGTGTTTTTGACATATGTGATTTTCTTGTAAGAATCCTTCTGCCTTTTCTTGATTTATGTATGTTTGCACTTTACCACCCCCCATGCCTAAGTTTTGCAATGTCCTCATTGTAAACGGAGGGTGTGAAACAGTGTTGGGTCCAGGGACTTAGAATAGGATTTATTGGGTGGGTGAATGGGTCGAGAATGACTGTTGCGGACGATTTCAAGACTCGGGTACGGGTACCTAAGGTGGAGTTGACTATTCTAATGGATGAACCCTAAAGTGTAATATGAATTCAGCATGGAAATGTTAAGAAAGGTTTTGGGTTTTTCAAAGAATGAAAGGTTGCCTCCCGTTAAGCGCTAAATTTGATGCCTTCAGCCAAGCGGGAAATGGGATGGAGAGGGAATGGTCAAATCAGCTGAGTTTTGTATAACAAGCACCTTGATCAAGAGCCTAGTTGATCTAACCAGGTGCTTGTTCAAATCAGTAGGCTGATGATGCAGTCCAAACCAAATCAATCTAGTGGGTTGATGAATGTGGATCAAAAGGTGTGGAACCCACCATATACTATGAAGCTCGGACGGATGTGGAAGTGCGAATGTGGGGTTTGCCTGAGTCGAATCAACCTGGTCAGAGTAGGGATCCGTAAAATAATCATTGAATGATGTGGAAACCCTACAGGGGTGATTAGAAAATGATGGAGCATGGCCTTTAGTCTAATCAATGTCCGAAACCCGGTATAGATGTGGAGTTGAATTATCTGCAATCGGCTCAGTAAGAGGGGATTTAGAATAGAAATTGAGTCTGGTTGCGAGTCGGGGTTGAAAACGAATTTTGAGTGGTTCTGTATGTTCGGAGGAGGTGGCTTCAATGAGACTTGTGTATGAGGGCTCTTCTAGAAATGAATGACAGGTGGTCTCCTGTAGAGAGTCCTCATAGTAGCTTTCAAATTCAAAAGTGAATGCCTGGATAGTGTCTATAGGATGAGGGAAATCTGAATTGAGAAAAGATTCGAATTCTGGGTTACAATCACTCTTGGCATTTTCTGGTTTTGGTTCCTGAGAATTGAAAAGAAATGATTCTATGTCATTGGAACTTGAACTTAAATCAGTGATCTCGGGAATCGGGACCTCTGAATCGGAGTCAGAGAATGAGTCATGTGAGCTGAGGTTGTAGATGGGCTTGGTGTATTTAGGAAGCAGAGTCTCTCCGAAATTATAGTCAGATTCAAAATTATCGGGGAGTTTGCGAAAATCAAGTTCTGAATGAGATTCAAGATCATGAATTCCACCACAGAATAAATCCCATGATGTGGATTCAGCAGCCTGATTGGGGTCTAGCCTATATGTCAATTCTAGGCTTAAAAAGGTGTTCTTACTAGGCTCAAGTTCCAAGCTGGTAGGACAGATCCAATTGACACTCCACTCGTCCAACTCCTCGATTTCTGTATCGTAAATTGGCTTGACTTCCATAAAATCGATCTGATTTCCTGAGGAAGTTGGAGAGGGATATTCATCAAATAAAGGCCTAGAATCATACTCTATTGAAAATTTGATCTTCATCATACATGGCCTCGTAATTTTCCCAATAAGTTTCAAATCCAGATTCTAGGCTTAGGATGTGGGTGGAATTACTAGAATCTAAGTCCGAATAACCTTCGAGGGTCACCTTATCAGAATAAGGGACGGGATTTACAGCCTCAAGAGGTTCAGTTCTAATTTCATTATTGCAGGAGTCTTGGAATTCTAAGCTTGGTGATTCATGGTCTAGGGTTGGCTCAACATTGTGTTCTCCTGCAATTTCCCAACCTAATTCAATATTAGGCATGTTGTCTTCTATCTGGGTTGGGAACCCACAATCACTCTATGCCTCAATCCCGAGATCTGGGAAACCAGATTGATGCTCAATACTATTCCAAGATGGTTCATCCTCTCTTTGTGGTATATACGGGTATATCTGGTCGATAGTTTATTTCAGTAATCTCATCATCTCCTCCCATTTTTCAAGAGCATCTTAGTGTTGTTCCCAAAGTACAGGATTTGTCATGCATTGAAGGTATTCAGAATTGTATAATTTTTCTATCTCAATGTATCTTGTTTTGAGCATGTCTTGGGTTGATCCTTTTGTGGCTTCTGTCAACAGAATCTGGGCACAGTTTATGATAAAGGTTGTGGTTGTTGGGACATCAACCTAAATGTCATCTATTGGTGTTGAGGGTTTATATTTAATTTCATAGAACTCAACGGCATCCTCAATCATCCTATCTCTCATGGATCTTTGTGATTCAGGTTTCTTGAAGAGTAATGCTAAGTAACTAGGTTGCATATTTGGATCAGGTGGTAGAATCAGGATGTAGAATCAGAATTTTGATGTAGAATCAAGTTGTGCCATGATGGAAGAAGGAGAACTTGGTTCTGAATCAGAGGAAAGGTCTATGTGGTGGGGTTGCTGCACAAACAAGGGTACCGAGGCTTGGCCTCAGGGAGAGTGGATTTCTAAAGGAGGACTTAAGGACCTCCTACCAAACATACATCGAAGGATTGGATAAGATCAGAATGTGCGGGACCCAATCAAGACACCCAAAATATGCTGGGTGACTATAGAGGTTCGGGGCAGATGATACCCCTTAGTTAAAAAGGTCGTCCACCTGAGAATTACCTAGGCAGCCAGAGAGGGAGAGTCCCGCGAAGACCCCTACACGGTAGAGCGTCCCCACGGGTTACAGGATTTCCCCCACCTGACCTCTCTTGTCACTGAGATTCCAGGTAAACCAGAATGGGGACCTTGACCTCTTAAGTCTACCTCTTTTAGTTAAGATCAAGGTGCTTAGGATTCCACTTGAACTTTAAGCCTTTTGAGTGCGAAGTGACCTAATTTAAAGGTTGGTTGACCCAAAGGATCAACTTCACCTCTTTGTTCCTTCGAGAGTTTTTAGGTCCTTGCTTTTAGGGTTCAAGTAGATTAAGAGCCTTATTTGCTTAGGGTTTCTCTTGGGTAGGTCTCTTCAAACAAGGCTTAGGCACAACTCTTTTTGGAATTTTTGATTCTTTTTTTAGAAGATGTGTCTCTAAAACCTTAGCTTGTAATCCTTAGGTTGGCTCTAGTTGGTCCAATTTAGTTGCCTCACAAATTGGTATCTAGGGCTCAATTCAAGAAGGTCTTAGCCCTAGTTACCTTAAGTGGATGTTCAATCAGAAATGTGTTGAAATTAAAAATCAGGCAACTTCTATGAGTTACTAAATATAGAAATAGGTAGCCTTAGATTGGTTTTTTTTTCTTTGTTTCTCCTTTTCAAATTTTGAGGGGATTAAGAGAGAGGGTTAATAAAAGGTTACCTGTTCCCTGGTGTGGTTGTTGTGCAGCTACTTTTCTCTCCTCGGATTTTACTGAAGTAATCACAACAAAAGAGAGAAATTAAATTAGTAATGAATCAGAACTTGTGATCAAAGCTTCTAAAATGCCTGTTGCTCTTCAGCAACGGCGCCAAAAATAATCGAATGATTTTCGCGACGAGATCGTGTTTTAAAAATATATTCGTTGTAGTATCACTGCAAAAACAATTATCAAATTTATTATTCGAAATTCAAAAACTTCCAAGGTCAAACTCAGGGAGCAAATCGGTATTTCAAAAGCAAAATATCCCAATTCTCAACGATAATGCAATGTATATAAAAATCTAGAGAGTAAAAAGAAATAGATTTTTCTCTTTTCTTCCTTCTTCTCTTTTCTCTTTCATTTTCTTTACTCTCTCTTCCTTCTCTTCTTTCTCTGTCTTTCCTTTCTCAGACGTCTGATTCTGTGAATCAGACATCTTAACTGATGGATGCTACAGTGCTCTTTCTTTTCTTCTTCACTTGGCTTCTTCTTCTTCTCTTCTTGAGCTGCTGCACCTCCTGCTTGCTTTCTTCTTCTGCGGCTCCTTCTGTTCTTTCTTCTTCCTTGGCCTCTGTAGTCTCCTTCCTTCTTCTTCAGCCTTTGCTCCTTCTGCCTTCAAGTCTTTCTTCTTCAGCCGCACCTTCTCCTTCCTTCAGCTGCTCCTCTTCTTCTCTTCCTCTTCCCCGCAGCTGCTTCCTCTTCCTCCTTCTTCCTTGTGCACATAGAGGCAAGACCTAACCCCTACCCTCCATGCGTCTCTCTCTCTCTATTTCACTCTCAGGATAGCTCTCCCATAGACTTTCTCGGGTAAACGGGTCGGGTCAGTGCTCCCGGGACCAGGCGCACCGGCGTGGGTGGTGCGCGAGGAGTGCACGGGTAGTCGGGTCGAGAACCAGGTCCGCGGAGGTGTGGGTCACGGACGAGGCACGGTGGGCGAGGGGACCTCACCTCGTGGTCAGGAGGCAACTAGGCCAATGCACTTTTTCATCTTATAGCGCTTTGCTCGCTCACAATCTTCCGAGATGGGACTATGTTGTCCCACCTTCCTTCGCGAATGCCCGCAGCAGGTGTTGCACTTGATTGCAGCAAATGCAGTGCCCTGGGACTCCAATTGTTGGCATGAAGGATTCGCGAAGGGAGCCTGCGCACCTGGGACCCTACACCTGGAGTGGAGAGACCTGGAGGAGCTCCCAAGAAAGCTCCTTGTTGCGTCAATGGCGGTGGACAGGGTCGACACCTGTCATTAGACAAACGGCCTTGCGGCCTCGTCAGAGTACATGGGAAGCCTCGCCGAGGTGCGACGAGTGTGCTGCAGTGGTCGGGGTGGCGTGGGAATGCCTGTGTGAGCGTGCCTAGGGCTTACTGTGGCTGTGCAGGTGGGTGTGTTCGAGGGAAGAATGTGGGACGTGTGGCGGTCGATGGAGAGGGGGGAAATGATCAGTGGACTGTGGTGGAGCTTCTGAGGGGTTTGGCGAGGTGGATGGAGGTGTGGAGTGGTAGGCACACCTTGCTGGTGATCTGGTCGGAGGTGGGAACGATGGTGGTGGTAGTGGCAGTCGAGGGGTTGAAAATAGAAATTGATAAGGGGGAAATGAAGAGGGGAGAAAGAGGAACTTAACTGAGAGACTTGGAGCGAAGGGGGGAGGCAGAGGGAGAGCGATGCGTGTCTGCCGTCACCAGAGACGAAGGCCCTGAGATGGAGAGGCGGCGACGACAAGGGGGTTAGAGGGGCTCACGCGGGTACGACTCGATGCGGAGGAGTGAGACGGAGATGGCTCTGCCACTGGTACGGTGGCAGAGCGACGAGAAGAGGGACGGAGAGTCGTCGGAGCCTGCGGGTGGATGGTCGGAGGAAGAAGAGACGAATTGGGGGGATTTCTTCGGCCAAAACAAGCTTGCCAGAAGTGGAGGGATCTGGGCAAGCTTAAATAGGCACGGGCAGAGGGGGAATCGCAAGGAAGTGGAGGGAACACCACACCAGAGGTATGGGTGGAGTAATACCCATACCTCTCGAGCGTTGGCACGAGAGGTATTGTAACGAGCGTGTGGCCCAGACGTCTGGAAGGTTGTCCAGACGTCTTACCAGACATCTGGGATAGTTTCCAGACGTCTGGAAATCCGTTATTTTCGACACACGCGAGTTGTCTGCGCGCCTGAGCGCGCAGACCGCATATTCGCCCTTCCTCCCTCCTGCGGCTGCAGATTCCCCTGCCGCGAGTCCTTCTCTCTCCTCCTCGTGCGGCCTTAAAAGGCCACGCCTCCCCTCCTGTCGCCTCCACCGTCCCATTCCTCTTCTCCTTCCTGTGCACGAGAGCGAGCGAGCGCGAGGGCGGCAGCGGAAGCCGCAGTGAGCGCGGAGGAGGTGCGGCGTGCGAGGGCGGAGCTCTGCCGTGAGGGAGAGCTCGCCGGAGTGGCTTGGCCGGCCGGCGGAGGGCACAGGGGGCGCGGAACGACGTGGAGAGGGACCTGCTGCGGTCTGAGCAGCAGACGCGCGAGGTACGACGCGAGCAGCGTCGCGAGCGGAGGCCGAGTAGCGCCCTGATTCTGGAAAAATTTCCAGAATCAGACGTCTGGGTTGATAGTCAGACGGCGAGGGAGACGTCTGGAAGCTCATACAGACGTCTGAAAGGTGAGTATTCCACCTTCTTCTTCCTTCCTGTCGACTGACCGTACTGAGGGAGGCAGTTGGCTGTGCGCAGGTTCGCTGATTCGCCATCCTTTGCGAATCAGACGTCTGGAAGTTGTACCAGACGGCGGGAGTAACCTCCAGACGTCCGGGGTGACCATCGGACGTCTGGGAGCTAGGCCAGACGTCCCCGCAGACTTCTGGACGTCTGGGAAACCACGCTGGATAGGTAATTCTCTGATCCACTCTTTAAGACATCTGGAAGAAGTTCCAGACGTCTGATCTTGCACAGTATCGTCTTTTTCGACCTGTTTAGGGCCCGTTCGGGCTTCATTTTCCGCGATTCGAGTTGCGTTCTTTTCAGAATTAATTCCTCTACCTGTCTACAGTAGCTATACACTGTTTTGAGACACTCCTTGTGTTTGATCCTTGTGATAGGACCTTGTTCAGTTGCAGTCTTGAGAGTCACGGAGGCACGCGGGATTCCCGATCACCCCCCATTACTCCCGTTGTACCTGGTAGAGTGGCTTAAGTTTATTATTAAAATCTGTTAAAGTATGGAACCATAACTAGAATCTAGGACATTGCATGAATCCTAGGAATGAGAAATGTATGGAATGATAGCTCCTAGGTGATGCATGAATCCTAGGGCTGGAAAACTAGTTGTATGCTAGATCCTAGGATGTGGCATGAACCCTAGGATGGAAAAACTAGTGGAATGTATAATATTACAGTCTTGGAAAAATGGAAAGGAATATAAAGCTGCCTGTAAATTGAATTAACAGCTGTCTGTTATGAATAAAGAAACATGATTGAGATCATGGATTGTGAGAACGTGAAACTGGAAAGTGAAACATATGATGTTCTGAGATAAAGAGCTGGAACCCTACCGGGAATTAGGAGTGGAACTCCTGGAAAGAAAAAGGAATGGAATGGAGTGGCTCTGCCCTGGTTCCGTGCTGTGCTTTGGGCGCACCCGTTAACGGAAACGACTGACCGCGTGCCAGTGCGGGCTAGCTACCTGTGCGTTTATCGCGCGTGCCGTAGTCACCGTTACGTCTGTCAGTGACCTTGGGGTGGTTGACTGAGGGTAGGATCACCACGGGGGACTCTCCCGGCCAGGAGAGCACCACGTGCTACTTCTACTTTTGGAAAAGACTGCAATCAAGATCGTTCCCACGAGGACATTCGAGATCAAGTAAAGGATCTGAGAAATAAATGAAATAGTGAGAAAATTGAAAGATGTGAATAAAGGAAGTAATAGAACATAACAGCTACTGTACACTCTACTGTTGTCTTTAGTTAGTTTTCCACTCTACTCAGTGTTTTGCTGACGTGTTACACTCGTTACCTTTTTCAGGACCAGGTGTTGAGCAGCCAGGGTCAGCGGCTGCAGAGGACGCTGGGCCGAGTAGGGTCCAGTAGAGTTTACCACAGTCTTTTGTACCTCTTTTGTTTCTGTTATAGTGAGTAGTTTTGTTTCCGCTGTACTTTCTTTACCTGCAGTTCGTGTTATATGATAAATGTTGTTCTACTGTTGTGGTGGTACCTACTGTAGTAGTTTCTTTCCTTACTACTGTACTTTCTTACTGTTAGTTATATTCATACTGAATGTGGTTTATTTTACTGTCTTTTGGTTACTTCCTCGTTGGACGACTAGGTCTTGGGATTAGTCGAGTCGGTCCGGTTCTCGTGTCTCGTAGGGACTCGGGAACCGGGTCGTTATAGGTATGGGGCGATTCAGGGTATGGGGAGCTGCTCATGCGATAGGGGGCTTCGCAAAGAGCTCCCCTTTCAAATCTAGGAGCAGCTCCCCATGGAGATGAGGAGAAAAACTCCTCGCAAAGTCGACGGTGGTATGGGTCTCTGCTACAATGGCAGAGGGACTAAGATGAAGAAAGTGATGAAAAAGCTGAGGGGGTATTTGCAAGGGTTTTCAAAAGTTAAGGGCTAGAATGTAATTGGGTGGATCAATTTGCAAAGTAGGTCAAGATGACATTCCCTTAGGTCCAAATTTTGGCACAAACCTAATTTGGACCTAAGGAATCAAATGGTGAAGTTGTATTTCAGGTTTAACCTCGTTTGACAAGATATTTTGCACAATTAGGTCAAATATTTGGCTTGGTCCCCAATCTAGATCAAAACAGGTTCCAAAGGCCAAATTGAAGGTTCTAAACCCTAGGGGATATTTTTCCATGAATTTTAGAGGGTTTAGTTGATTTTTATCTTGCCTGGAACCTTGTGAATTTAAGTGGATTTGTTTTAGGGTTACAGAATGTCATTTAATTCCTAAATTTCACAATAACCCTTTTCTGACTGAACCATCCCACTTTTTCTTTTATTAAGTCCAATTGACCTGTCTAGATCCTTAGAAATCCCGTTGATGCACTGCAATGGTAAAATTACAGTTTTACCCCTTGTTTCCTGTTCTCTTTTTAGATCAGTAATCCCTTGAATTAGGCCTTCCTTTAGGTTATCTAAGAGATTTTGTTCATTTTATTAGATCAAAGTAAGTTAGTTAAGGTTCATGATGAGGTTCTCATCATCATCCCAACCCGTCCCAAACCCAAGAAACTTCAATAGGGTTAATCAGCACAACACACAGCCTGCTCCCTAGCACCCACCAGGTTTTGTTAACCCTAACCCAACCTAGGCTCAACCCATTTTGCAAAACCCACCTTACCCTTCTAACCCTAATGCACATGCTTATGCTGTCACTTTGAGAAGTGGGAAATAAATCCAGGATCCTTCTACATCAAAATCTTTCCAAGATCTTGAGGAGCCTGAATCTAACCTAGGAAACCAAACTAATTTAGAAAACAATACTTAAGATTTGAATACTCATGATTTTTCTCAAGAACCTTTTCTTGAAGCCTTGATCAAACCCAGGGAAAAGAAAATTGATCAATCCAAGGAGTGGTTTGAGATTTTAAAGCAAGTTCAGGTAAATATAGCACTCCTTGAGGCTATTGAGAACATTCCGACTTGTGCGAAATTTCTAAAGGAAATATGCACACCGAAATGCCAGGCCAAATCATCAAAAAGGGTAGTGATTTCTGAACAAGCCAGTGCCATCATCCTAAATAAGCTCCCTCCTAAAAAGAAAGATCCAGGGACCCCCTTAATTTCATGTGCAATAGATGGATTCATCATGGATCAAGCCTTACTGGACCTTGGTGCCTCCATCAACTTAATCCACACATAATTATATGAACAATTGAATTTAGGCCCCTTGCAACACACGGATGTGACCCTTCAGCTTGCTGATAGATCAACCAAAATTTCGACGGGCCTTCTACAGAATGTGATTATAAAAGTGAGGGATTTTGAGTACCATATGGACTTCCTTATTCTAGATATGGAGGCATCAAAAAACCTGAACCACACCTCGATAATCTTAGGGAGACCTTTCTTGGCCACGGCCAAAGCCCTAATCAACTATGAGACGGGGATTATGCACATCACTTCTAGAAGGAAAAATTGTCAACTCAATATCTTTAAAACTTCCCAAAAGAATAAGGTGAATTGTGGTTCCATTGAGGTTGTAGGAACAATTGAACAATTGTTGTCAATCCATACTAAAGATGATCCAAATCCTGCCAAAGCCAAGACCAGCACGAAGGGAAAGAAGGGGATGTACTTGAGGATAATTCTGATCTACCATCTCCCATGAAAAATCAAATTGAATAGGGCATTAGTGAGATTGAGAAACTCCTGGGAGTAACTTATGATGAATTAGATGATAATATAAAGAATCCTCAATACATCCACCCTGAAATTCAAGAACTTTTGAATTCTGAGGGAGTTCAAGAAAATGGACAATCTAAGGACATGAACCAGGAAGTAACCCTAAAAGAAGAAGTTCAACACATAATGGACTGGGGAAGAACTTATAGGTCAACTGGTTCAAATGGATGGCTTGACTCAAAAGAAGTGACTTCAGATGAGGAAGAGGAAATTTCTGATGAAGATTTTGATAAATTCCACACAACTCTACCACCATCTTCATATGACCCAGAGCCTATAGAACTCAAGATTTTCAATATCAACTACCATTATGAAGATCCTTATGATTTTGATTCGGAACCAGATCTAAATCGCAATCATGATTGTGATCCAGACCCTCTACCACCTCTTCTTGATCTATGGAATTGGATTAACGAACAGGCTCTGCATCTTCAACCTCATCTACCTGACCCTATTTCATATTCCAAATCAGAAAGACTCTTTGGAATAGGGCTACATCATCAGCTGGTTTGCATTTGTGGATCACTGATTCTAGGACCAAATGATCATATCTTTCTACTAATCTTAAATTCCCTTGCAACTGTTATTACTTCTCTTAACCCACAGTATTGAACTACATATTTTTGGGTTTAAGTCCGGCAAATGACATTAAACTTAGCGCTGGCTGGGAGGCAACCCAATACTCTGTACAGGCAGCTCTGCATCCTCTACATCCTTACCGACCTGGATTAACAAGCATAGTCAGGTGATATCCCCTCCTCTTGCTTATTATATTTTGATTTTCATGCATACATTTCGATGAGGACATTGTAATGAATAGGCATGGGGGGTAGACATTGCATGTCTTATCTTTATGTCTGAAAAAAGAAAATGCATTTAGGCATAAAGAGTTTTTATTAAGGTTTTATTAGGGATTTATTCTTAAGTTGATTCCTGAGTTTAGAATACAGTAAAATTTCACACTTATACGTAAAATTTGCAGTGGATCCTCTGTGAAGATCGATAAACATCTTTAGTTTGTCAAGAAGAAGCAGTGCTTCTTCTCCTAAACCCTTGGACGGTAATTAGAGAGTCAGGCAAACTATATTCTAATAGATCCATCAAACAAGTGTGAGGTGAGAGTAGAAAGTCTACTGGTGCTCTAAGGCTAGTATGAGGAATCTTAAACTCAGGATAATGAGATAATGATACTCAGAGTTAGGCATAGTTTTCGCTCTCGGTTTCTGCGTACATGTTCTTAGTGCGAATCTCTTGAGAGCCACAAAATAAGGTAGATACGCAGAGAGTGGGTTCTGATAAAACTAGGATTGAGGTGGATGGTCATGACCTTCTTTATGGAATCCTCAGCTGAAGGAGGGTATTAATGTCAAGGTCAGAAATACATTGTCCTACCCATTCCTTTACCAATGTTGAGAATAGGCACTTCCACAAAATAAGTCACCCGACATTCTCTTGAATATCCCCCAATCCCGAATAATGCCTCATGAATAAAAGTCATATGTGTTACTGTGTTGCGTTAGTAGATGTCTGGATGCGAAAGAAAAAAAAAAGAAAAGAAAAAGAGGTATATATGTCTATACATATAGAAAATATATATATACAAAAGAAAAAGAGGAGTAGAAAAGAAAGAAAAAATAGAAGAAAAAAAAAGTTCATAAGTGTTTTTAGAGTTTATTTCAAGTGTATTGAGGCAACAGCATCTACCACCCTCACGATCCACCAAATATAGCCTTGACCTACTTTTCTATATTTCTTGCCTCCTGAATACGGGCTGAGAAATTCTGACTTAGTTGTAGAGTTATCAGAACCTAATCAAAGTGTTAGTGCTAGGGGAGACCACTAAATATACTGATAAATCTGGTGAGATTGTGTTCTCAGAAAGAAAGGAAAGAAAAAGGAAAAGAAAAAGGAAGAGAAAGAAAGAGTACAAAGGAACTAAAGAGCGCACAGTTTCTCGCCTCTCTCTGAGTTGAATTATTTAATAATCTGGAAATCTAGGTTCTAAAGTACTAATCTATATGTAGCACCAGATGAGTGTGAGCCACCAAAAAATAAATCAACTTGACTCAAAAATCTTCTACTTAACCCAAAAGCCAGGACTGAATATACAGGATACCTTATAACCCCGAGGGGAGAAGTTTGCCTATCCTAATAGATTTTTACTAAGGGTCAAGTATGAGCTTTAGATGTGGATTGCTTTTCACTTGGATTCGTTGCATAGGCTACAACAAAACACAATTACGATTATCTAGATTACTAAAGCTTCAGATGAAAACAAAAGACATAAACCTCTAGTCAAACTCTTAATAAAAATTACTCATGTAGGACCACTTTGCATTTAGTAATGCATTTGCTAGGGACTGGCAAGATTTAGGCATGGGAGTGTGATTGTACAGCAATCATGCAACCTAAAGCGCCTGAATTAAGCAAGATTCTAGCATAACTTAAGAATAATGCATTCATAGGCATCGTAATTTGCACAATAGCTAGTTTATTAGTCATATAGATAATATCGTCATTTGATGACCTAAAAGAGAGATGATATTAATCGCAGATGATTCAAAGTCGCAGATGTCAGATCAGACTGGAAAGATCTGATCAGAACAATGACGGGAGTCCAATGGTTCTGAAATCCTCCCAATCAGACAACCAGAGCATCGTGTGCTATCCATAGAAGAATGAAGATCATGGAGCCAAAAGACAAAGATTTGAGCCTTAGATGAAGAATCTAACCACACAGATGAATCTATATCGACGATCACAGTCCAACGGTGCAAAAATCAACTCGATCGGAGGTCTACATTACCAGATATAAAGAAAAGAAGATGGATAGCTATGATGGTGCCACGTGGCACCATCACAGCCGCTCCTTCACCACCGCCCCATCTAGGAAGGCCTCACCGCACATTGTGGGCCATTGGATCTTCATCCAACGGCCACGAGCGCATCATGTCTCCCGTCCAGACTGTATAAGCATAAATAGAAACAAACACATATATATAATAGAGGTTCACACAACACATTGACTCACGTGCACGCGTGGAAGCGTGTGATGCGTGTTCGAGCTGTGTGCTGGGTGAAATTGAAGCGGCATTGGCTGTGTGGGCGCACATGGGTGCAATTGCGCAATCGTAAGGTGTAGGCGTGCCCACATGGCGCGATGAGAGTGTGCCGCGGGCGGACGCGCGATCTCACATGCTTGTTTCGACACTAAGGCAGCGACACTCATTTTGATCGGATGGTTGACGTTGAGGCAGGTTTTGAAGGCGAGCGGTGGGCGAAGAAGATAAGCGCACACATGAGGAGGAATCAGAGACGTGCGATTGAAGATCGACGACGCAGCGGCTGCCACGTGTCACCACCAGAGCAAATCCAAGCATTTTAGGTGCAAATGAAGGTATTTTGAGGCCAAATCAGAGCCGTTGATCGGGAGATCAATGGATTTGATCAAAGCACAAATACCTTCATTTAAGGGTCTCACAGCAAGCCAGGAATGATGTAGACAAATGCATGGTGATCTAGCATTAAAGACTTGGACACATGCCTATTGATAAGATCAACACATTGGTCAAGGACAAACCATTAGGTTTTTTGAAAGTCCAATATTTGCTCACCTATGAGCAATGCATTCATGGAAAGATGTCCAGACCTCTCTTTCCAGGAAAAGGAGTCAGATGTGAGGACTTGCTAAACATTATATATACTGATGTGTGTGGCTCATTTAGTATTGCAACTATAAATAGTCAACAATATGTTGTGACATTTATTGATAACTATTCGTGATACAGATTCATTTACCTAATGCGCCACAAGTCTGAAACCTTTGAAAATTTCAAAACGTATCAAGCATCAATTAAGAACCAAATGGGTAAACGAATCAAAAGAATTCGGTCAAATCAAGGAGGTAAGTACCTCTTAGAAGAATTCAAGGAATACCTCAATGAGAAGGGAATCATCTCTAAACTCGTGCCACTTAGTACACCATAATTGAATGGTAAATCTAAGAGACGCAACCACATCCTATTGACATGGTATGACCAATGATGATCAAAGAAAATTTACCGCTTTAATTCTAGGGATATGTGCTGGAGACTGTGGCATAATAATGAACAAGACTCCAACTAAATATGTTCCTAAAACCCCACATGAGATATGGTATGGGAAGAAGCCAAGTGTTAGACACTTGTGCATTTAGGGTTGTATGGTTCATGTTAAGATCATGAACCCTAACGAATTGGAATCCCGCACTACTGAGTGCTACATCATTGGGTATCCAAAGGATGGCAAAGGTCATTACTTCTATGGCCCTGAGACCTAAAGGGTATTCATATCTAAGAATGCTAAATTCCTGGAAGTTCAAGACAAGAATGAAGTAAGGGATCTTATTGAGTCTTATAAGACTAATGAAGTCCCTGATCTACAAGCAAGAGATGAACCATAATATAGTAATGCTCCCATTCCACCTAGAAGGAGTTCTAGGGTGTTGCATCCACCTAAAAGATATGGATTCCACGTCTTAGAACAATCTGAGATTGATCCTCCTATATATGATGAGGTAATTAGGGATCATGATGTTGATAGGTGGAGGTTAGCAATACAGTCTGAGATAGACTCCATGTATAAGAATGGTGTATGGATCTTGGAAGTTCCTCTTAACAAGGTAAAACCCACTCAATGTAAATGGATCTTCAAGAGAAAGAGAGGACTAGATGGGAAGGTAGAGACCTTCAAAGTACGCTTATGGCCAAGGGATACACCCAAAATGAAAGGGTTCACTCTAAGAAACCTTCTCTCTTATCACCATGCTTAAATCCATTCTGATATTGCTAGTGCTAGCTACATACCATGACTATGACATATGCTAGATGGATGTCAAGACTGCTTTCCTCAATGGTTTCCTTAAGGAGGACATCTACATGGACCAACCTGAGGGTTTCCAAGTAGATGGTGGGGAACGGATGGCATGCAAGTTAAAGAGATCCATTTATGAACTCAAGTAGGCTTCTTGTAGTTAGAACATCCGATTCGATCAGACCATAAAGGGTTCACTACTAGAAAAAGTTGTTCTACCGTCAGTTATTTACCATTAGTTGGCCAACCAATGGAACAAATATTTGTGTCGTTGCTTATTGAAATAAGCGACGATGAATACAACAGTAAAACTAACTCCAGTAGAGAGCAATATGTAGTGAATATTCGCCATTTTTTATTATAAAAATCAATGGCAAATGGTTGGTATCATTCCACCGTTGGAGTCACCAAAATTTGGGTGAGAGAATTGGGGTTGAATTTAGACATTTGCTATTGCTTACTAATAAAACCGACAGCAAATGTCAGACCTTCTAAACCCTCGCAGAGCCCTCTCCTCCCCCACACGCACATACTCTCCTACAGTGCCGATCCTCTCCCATGATCGTCGACCCTCCTCCTCCTCAGGTATCTCCTCCTCATCGCCCTCCTCCTCTTCCTCCTCCTCATCCACGCCCACCTCCTCTTTGTCCTCCCTGTCACCCTCCTCGTTGAAAGCCCCCTCCTCGTTGTCTTCCTCCTCCTCCTCCTTGTCCACACCCCCTCCTCTTCGTTCTCCCTGCAACCCCCCTTCTCTTCATCCTCCCCGTAGCTCTCCTCCTCCTTGCCCCTCTCCTCTTCCTCGCCACCCCCCTCCTCTTCCTCGCCACCCCCCTCCTCTTCCTCCTCCTCCCCATCCCCAACTCCTCGTCCTCCTCCTCCTACTACTACTGCTCCTCCTCCCCTGCTGGCCCTCGTCCCCCGCTTCCTCCTGCCCTCCTCATCCTTCTCCTCCTCCCTATCCCCAACTCCTCCTCCTCCTACTGCTACTCTTCCTCCCCTGCCAGCCCCCTTCCCCCACTTCCTCCTGCCCTCCTCATCCTCCTCCTCCTATCCGTCCCCAACTCCTCCTCCTACTGCTACTGCTCCTCCCCTGCCGGCCCCCCTCCCCCACTTCCTCCTGCTCTCCTCATCCTCGTCCTCCTCTTGCCCTCCTCCTTGTGTCCTACCCTCCTCCTCCTCCCCCACTTCTTCCTTCCAGTCCCCCTCCTCCTGTCATGGCCAAATATGTAAATATATTTACATACTTACATATATGTAAATCTATGTATATGTATATTTGCATATACATATAAATATATTATTTTGAGAACATATAAATATATTGACATATACATATAAATATATATCCCGAAATTGGATTTTGTTAAGCTTCATTGTATAGAAAGAACTCAAGTATGCATATTAAGACAACTACCCCACATGGTATTATGCTAGCTGGTGAAGCCTTGATGATATCTTACTTAGTAAGTTCAACCTTCTTTCCTTAAAATTTGTATAATTAATTGTGTAAGTTAGGGGGGATAATTTATATGAAGGGATTTAGGATGAAAAATGTAGGACTTAAAGACAATAAACAAGAGAGTATCAACTAGAAATCAAGAGAATTTTAGAGAGGGTGATGTTGAGTAACACCATCTCATGATTTGTGATTTATAAATCATGGATTTAAGGTCATAGAGGATAGATAGAGAAGAGGAATGAATTAGCTATGATGGGAGCAAGAAACAACAAAGGAAATGATCAGATGAGAAAGTAGTCATGGTTTGAATTCTTATAAGCAAACATGATTTCGAAGTGTCAAACTTCTACTTAGATGCATGGATCTTCATAATTATTGGAGTTAGTGGATTAATCAATTGACTTCCAAAGCATAGAAGCAAGATATGCAACCTTGAAATTCCTCCGATTACTTGTTAGATTAAATAGAAGATTTTGCTTATTTTCCATTTTTGTTTCATATCCATAATACTTTTGATTTGCTTTTTTATATGAATTTTCTCGTATTCGAAGACATCAAATGGAATTAGAAACCTTGTTACAACTGTGAGGCATAATTAGAACTCCATTAGGAATTTGTTAGATCAAATTTGAGCTTAGATAGCACCAAATAGAACATTCTAGTTGTAGGCAATTAGTTAGCATGCATGATGATTGATTTTGTATGCTAGCTCTATATGAAATCCTTGCAACCATAAACTAGCTAGAAAATGATACCACTTAAGCTAAAATGGATAAACCCTATCCAAATAGAAAATATATTAGGTGCAGAATAAATTAAGCTTGGAATTACAAGAATCTAGACACAATTACACTTGAAGTAAACCAAATACAACTTGGAAATATAGCAACAACATTAGCATAGAACTTGAGGTACTTCATTGGTAGGTTCTTGTTGCATAAGACTAAACTAAATCAGAATGACTTGATGGGACCAATGTTGCAAATGTAGAAGAATCTTAATTATGAAGTTACACCCTAAGGATTTTTTTGGATGAGCTTAATTAGTTGATGAGCTTATAGTTAAACAAGTAAATATCTAGGCATAAATGATAATGAAAATTAATGGATGAAACTTGAGAAAGTATCCAAGGCTCTAAATAGACAAATGAACACATCTTCTCAAAAGTTAGAGGTTGGGATGGCTTTGTGTGCTAACCACGTTTGCCTTTATTTTAAAAAATAATGAGTTTATTTCTTTTTCATCAAACCATCTTGCAAGACATTCTAACTATTTGAATACATTACTATCGACCTTAGTCACACCATAGATCATGAACAAAATTTGACTCTTACTGCATAATACATATAATTATAATTATATAGATAATAATGTGTTATTTAATCGATTCTGTTTCTGAAATTACAGGTTATCGCTGATGGGCATTATCGGATGTTGTACTACTTAGAGGTATTATTTTAATGATTTTTATTTCCTTAAATGATAATATAGGATTTTGTTAGATGTGAGATGTGTCCGCATATTATTTTTTATCATTAAATGCCTTTGGGGGGTGCCCACTTTTAGGAATAGAAGTGTGAATATTATTTTTAATGTGATTCATTAATGTGGGGTGTTCCACTCTTAATGTTATTTTTAATTGTATGTGATTCATTTTTTATGTGGGTTGTGCCCACTTGTATTTGCTTTGTTATTTTGCTATGCAGGTTTATAAAAACCTTCAAATTTTAAGGAGAAACTTTGTCGAATATTTTAGAATTTCTTTAATGTTCAAATTAGTTATTATTTAGATACACACACTTGATAAAATAAATAAATGCATGCCAGGCCAAATATTAGGTATTCTAACCTCTAGGGGAAAAGTCTTCCTAGTTATATTGTGTCAAATTACTTGCCCGTTGAGACTTATGATCATGTTATACAGACAACGCAGGAAGCGTATGTATACCTTACTTACATGAATGACGTATTGTCTTTGTAGCATGCCAAAAGACTCGATCGACTTTAGTTCGGTGAAGTATCAAACTAAAGAAGGTCCTTTAAAATTTGATCACAACTTAGGTTTACTTGTTACATGTAAGTTTGTGTGATGAAATTTCAGTTACTTCTTCCTGCTCTTCTCTACTATACCAGCTAGTCTTATCTAGTTTCCTACGATACCCTTAACTGGGTGCTAAAGGAAACTAGTTAAGATTATTATTTGGGGGTATACTAGAGAAGTGCGGGGAGATGCTAGCGAAATTTCACCGCACAAAGGTTACATGTAACAAGTAGACTTAAGTTGTGATCAAATCTTCAAGAATGGGCTATAAATTGAAAATCTTAACCAAGCTACATATCATTCAGTCCTTTCCCTTCCTAATTAGTGGTTTGTTTACATGAAAGATTACACCAAATATAAGGATGGAGTAATTTATTCTTGGATTGGACCTTTCATGAAGATAAGAAGATATTAAGGTGAGGAGAACAACTCGATAACATCTTCTGCATGGGTAGAAGATGTTTGAATGGTTCCTTGCATTACCGTAACACTGTGCTCCAGCACTTGATTTGTAATGGGTGATTGCAGCATTACACTACTTGGGTAGCTCATGGAAAGGAGTTTGCTGAGGAAGTCATAAACAATGAAACCACTGTTAATGAAGAGATTGACGAGGAGATTGCTGATAGTGGAGGTGAAGAAATACAAGAAATGTTGAATGAGATGAAAGGAGAGGATATAAATACAAATGAGGAAGATCCGTTAAGTTGGGATCCATTCTATGATACTATTAAGGCGACTGAGGATCCTATTGCTCCTCGTATTACAAGAATGACTAAGTTGTCATTTCTATTGAGGAAGTTTCAGCTTAAGGTTATGAACAGAGCAAATGCTAAATTCATGTCAGAAATACTTTAATTTATTGTTGAGCTATTGAATAACCTTAATGGTTTTCCAGCTTCATGGTACGAAGCCAGGAAACAGATTCACAAGCTTGGTTTGGACTATCAGAAGATCAATGCATGTTCGAATGACTGCATTCCTTTTAGAAATGAATTCGCAAACTTGAGTAACCATCCTGAATGTGGACATGAGAGATATAAGGGAGGTAAAAATGAAAGTAAGAAGAAACAACCTCAGAAGGTTCTTCATTACTTCCCATTGACACTTAGGCTTTAACGCTTTTTTATATCAACTAAAATTGCACCATGGATGACATGGCACCAGGATTCTAAATCTTAATATGGAAGAAAATGTCATCCTACTGATTCAGAGGATTGAAGAGATTTGACGAAAGAAATAATTCATTTTCTTTAGAAGCAAAAAACATACGATTTGGTCTTGCAAGCAACAGATTCAATCCATTTAAGAATATGTACCCGTTCTACTCTATATGGCCAGTGGTCATGGTCACTTAAAACTTACCTCCCTAGTTGTGTATAAGATCATCATTCATAATGCTGACCCTATTAATCCCTGATCCAAAACAACCAGAAAATGCAATAGATATTTATCTGCAGCCATTGATTGATGAGCTAAAATAGTTATGGTACACTGGCGTGAAGACGTATGATGCAGAAAAGAGAGAATTCTACAATATGCATGTAGCACTATTATGGATCATAAATGACTTTTTGACGTATGCAAATTTGTAAGGTTGGAATACTAAGGGAAAGCTTGCTTGCCCAATTTGTATGGAAGATACTCATCACCTGCAACTGTCGGAAAGTAAGAAGTTCTGTTACTTAGGGTATCACATATTTCTACCCATTGAACATAGATGGTGAACGTCACAATTTAGGGGTAAATTTGATGGTAGGACGTGTCAGTATTCAAAGAAAAATCTAAAAGATAAACTTAATACAGATTCTATAAGGTTGCCGTCTCAGGTTCTAATTGAGAGATTACGAGAAATAGGTGAGATGCGATTAGGTCGACCATTCAAACAAGACCAGACGATCTTCAAAAATAATGGGTTTCGAAAGAAAAGCATTTTCTTTATGGAGTTGTCATACTATAAAGATCTTACAATATATCATAATTTAGATGTTATGCACATCGAAAAGAATGTGATTGATAACATCTTAGACATATTAAATCTGACTGATGATCCAAAGGACATGGTGAAAATAAGAAAAGACATGAAAAGTTTAGGGATACTTCATGTAACGACCTGGTTCCCGAGTCCCTACGAGACACGAGAACCGGACCGACTCAACTAATCCCAAGACCTAGTCGTCCAACGAGGAAGTAACCAAAAGAGCAGTAAAATAAACCACATTCAGCATGAATATAACTAACAGTAAGAAAGTACAGCAGTAAGGAAAGAAACTACCACAGTATGTACCACCACAACAGTAGAACAACATTCATAATATAATTTGAACTGCAGGTAAAGAAAGTACAGCGGAAACAAGAACTACTCACTATAACGGAAACAAGAGGTACAAAAGGCAGTGGTAACTCTACTGGACCCTACTCCGCCCAGCGTCCTTTGCAGCCGCTGACCCTGGCTGCTCAACACCTGGTCCTGAAAAAGGTAACGAGTGTAACACGTCAGCAAAACGTTGAGTAGAGTGGCAACTAAAACTAAAGACAACAGTAGAGTGTACAGTAGCTATTATGTTCTATTACTTTCTTTATTCACATCTTTCAATTGTCTCACTATTTCATTTATTCCTCAGATCTTTTTCTTGATCTTGAATGTTCCTCGTGGGAACGATCTTGATTGCAGTCTTTTCCAAAAAGTAGAAGTAGCACGTGGTGCTCTCCTGGCCGGGAGAGTCCCCCGTGGTGACCCTACCCTCAGTCAACCACCCCAAGGTCACTGACAGACGTAACGGTGACTACGGCACGCGCGATAAACGCACAGGTAGCTAACCCGTACTGGCACGCGGTCAGTCGTTTCCGTTAACGGGTGCACCCAAAGTACAGCACGGAACCAGTCCAGGGCAGAGCCCTCTCAGTAACTGGGGTCTAACCCCTCCACAGTAACCAACCCGGGGCCTTGCCCCTCCACAGTCCGCGCACCCTCGCCTGACTACCCTGGTTTGCCCCCGCTGGCCTAACAAGTCGGTGTGGGAGGCTAGCAGAACCCCGGGGCCCGGGGGGTAGCTGGTACCTCTCTACACTAGTAGCTCTCTTCGGTACTACGTACGCGAGGGCCAGCAAGTCGGTACAGAGTGGCCAGTCCTAACCCCGGATCCCTGCGGCGGCTGGCTCCGCTCTGTACTAAACAGGGGGACAGTCGCTCTCCTTGGTACTCCGTACTCAAGGGCCAGCTCACTACCCCAATACTATTCCATTCACTTTCCAGGAGTTCTACTCCTACTTCCCCGTAGGGTTCCATCCTTTTTTACTCAAACATCCAGGTTTAACTTTCCAGTTTCACATTCAACCACGTTATTTATTCACAACAGGCAGCTGTTAATTCAAATTACAGGCAGCTTTATATCTCTATCCATTTTCCAAGACTGCAGTATTATACATTCCACTAGTTTTCCCATCCTAGGATTCATGCCATATCCTAGGACCTATCATACAATCTAGTTTTCCAGTCCTAGGATTCATGCCACACCTAGGAGCTATCATTCCATCTATTTCTCATTCCTAGGATTCATGCAATGTCCTAGGTTCTATTTATGGTTCCATAATTTAACAGATTTTATTAATAACTTAAAGCCACTCTACCAGGTACAACGGGAGTAATGGGGGCATGATCGGGAATCCCGCGTGCCTCCGCGACTCCCAAGACTGCAACTGAAGGAGGTCCTATCACAAGGATCAAACACAAGGAGTGTCTCAAAGCAGTGTATAGCTACTGTAGACGGGTAGAGGAATTAATTCTGAAAAGAACGCAACTTGAATCGCGGAAAACGGAACCCGAACGGGCCCTAAGCGGGTCGAAAACGACGACACTGTGCAAAATCAGACGTCTTAAAAAGTGGATCAGAGAATTACCTGTTCAGCGTGGTTTCCCCGACGTCCAGAAGTCTGCGGGGACGTCTGGCCTAGCTCCAAGACGTCCGATGGTCACCCCGGACGTCTGGAGGTTGCTCCCGCCGTCTGGTACAACAACCAGACTTCTGATTCATGTTGGATGGTGAATCACCGAGCCTGCGCACACCCATCTCCCCCCTCAGTACGGTCAGTCGACAGGAAGGAAGAAGAAGACTGAAAACTCACCTTTCAGACGTCTGGAAGGTCTTCCAGACGTCGCCCTCGCCGTCTGGCTATCAACCCAGACGTCTGATTCTGGAAATTTTTCCAGAATCAGGGCGCCACCCGGCCTCCGCTTGCGACGCCGCCCGCGTCGCACCTCAGCGCCTGCTGCTCAGACCGCAGCAGTCCCTCCTGCGCCGTTCCGCGCCCCCTGCGCCCTCCGCCGGCCGGCCCTAGCAGCCCCGTCGAGCTCGCCCTCACGGCAGAGCTCCGCTCTCGCACGCAGCACCCCTCCGCGCTCATTGCAGCTGTCGCCGCCGCAGCAACCTCGCGCACGCTCGCTCTCGCTCACAGGAAGGAGAAGAGGAAGGGGTGGAGACGACGGGAGGGAGCGCGTGGCCTTTTAAGACCGCGCGAGGAGGAGAGAGAGGATGCGGCAGGCGTCTGCAGCCGCAGGGAATAACGAATAAGCGAATATCTGGTCTGCGCGCTTAGGCGCGCAGACGACCCGCGCGTGTCGAAAATGACGGATTTACAGACGTCTGGAAACGATCCCAGACGTCTGGTCAGACGTCTGGATGTGATCCCAGACGTCTGGTCCGACGTCTGGGGCACGCGTTCGTTACAATATAACAAACTCAAAGGAAGTTTCGTCCCCGAAACTTGCGCCAACTAGGGTGCGGGAAAAGACATCCAAATAACCATAACAAACTCAAAGAGGACCGAAGCCGGTCCGAAAAGACGTACCCACGAAAAGCTCCGGGTACCGCCCCTGCATTGCCGCCTCAGGCTCCCAGGTAGCCTCCTCGTACCGCTGGCTCCTCCACAAAACCTTTACCAGGGGTACTTGCTTTCGTCTCAAACTGCGGACGGCTCGGTCTAGAATCTGCACTGGCCACTCGGGGTAGGTCAGGTCGTCGCTCACCTCGACGCTCTCGTGACTCAGTACGTGACTGGAATCGGCTATGTACTTCCTGAGGTTGGACACGTGGAACACGTCGTGCACACCAGACAGCTGCGGGGGAAGGGCAAGTCTGTAAGCAACGGGTCCAACCTGCTCCAGGACCTCAAAGGGCCCCACAAACCTCGGCGTGAGCTTCCCTCTCACCCCAAACCGCTGTAAGCCCTTCATGGGCGAAACACGAAGGAAAACGTGGTCCCCAACCTCAAACTGCACCTCTCTGCGTCTCCGATCTGCGTAGCTCTTCTGGCTGCTCCTGACAGTGCGGAGTCGTCTGTGGATCTGCTCAACTACCTCCTGACTCTGCCGGATCAACCTGGGGCCAACCTCCCACTTGGTCCCCACCTCAACCCAACTCAAGGGTGCCGTACACTTCCGTCCGTACAGAGCCTCGTAGGGAGCCATGCCGATGCTCGAGTGATAACTGTTGTTGTATGCAAACTCTGCTAGGGGCAGGTGCTCCTCCCAAGAGCCTCTCCAGTCCAGTACATAGGCACGCAAAAGGTCCTCAAGTGTCTGTATCGTGCGCTCAGACTGTTCGTCCGTCTGGGGGTGGTAAGCCGTGCTAAACCTCAACCTCGTCCCCAAGGCCTGCTGAAACTCAGCCCAAAACTGGGACGTAAAGCGGGTATCTCGGTCGGATACGATCTCCCGCGGAACTCCGTGTAGTCGTACCACATCACGGATATACCTCTCTGCCAACTGTGCTGGTCCCAAAGTGACTCGGATCGGCAAGAATCGCGCCGTCTTCGTCAGTCTATCCACTATTACCCAGACTGCGTCGTGTCCCCGCTGGGTAACAGGTAAGCCCACCACCAAGTCCATGGTGATGCTCTCCCACTTCCACTCTGGCACTGGAAGCGGCTGAAGCGGCCCTGCAGGCCTCTGATGCTCAGCTTTCACCTGCTGGCACACTAAGCACTGTTGCACGAACTCACCCACATCCCGCTTCATCCCTCTCCACTAAAACTCGTGTCTCAAGTCGTGGTACATTTTCGTGTTTCCGGGATGTATGGTGAATCTGGAACCGTGTGCCTCAGTTAGGAGCTCTCTCAACAGCTCCTCGTCTCTGGGAACGCACAACCGTCCCCTCAAGCGTAGCACCTGGTCTGTGAAAGAGAAGTCCCCTGGATCTCCTGACAGTACTCTGTCGCGCAAAGACTGCAAGTACGGATCGGCCATCTGTCCTGTGATGATGCGGTCCATCAGCTTTGGCCTGGTCTGCCATGTCACCGTCACTGCCCCACAGTACCCTCGTAACTCTAGAGGTCGCCAACTGCCCACCTCCTCCAAAAGGCTCCAACTCTGTAACTGTAGACTGGCCAAGCGTGCGGGCGCCTTACGGCTCAAGGCGTCAGCCACCACATTGGCCTTTCCCGGGTGGTAGGAGATGCTGCAGTCGTAGTCCTTCAGGAGCTCCAACCAACGTCTCTGTCTCATGTTGAGCTCCTTCTGATCAAAAAGGTATTTGAGGCTCTTGTGATCAGTAAAAATCTCGAAGGTCTCACCGTACAAGTAGTGCCTCCAGGTCTTCAGCGCGAAGACAACAGCTGCCAACTCTAGGTCGTGGGTAGGGTAGGTATGCTCATGGGGCTTCAGTTGCCGCGAAGCGTAAGCGATAACGTGACCCCTCTGCATGAGCACACCTCCTAACCCCTGCAAGGAAGCGTCCGTGTACACAACGAACCCGCCACTACTGTCAGGGATGGTGAGCACGGGAGCCGAGGTCAACCTCTCCTTCAGCTCCAGAAAACACGCCTCACAGGCGTCTGTCCAAGCGAAAGGCACATCCTTCCTGGTCAACTGTGTCATAGGACGCGCAATCTGTGAAAATCCTCTGATGAATCGTCTGTAGTAGCCTGCCAGTCCTAGGAAACTGCGAATCTCAGTGACTGAATGCGGTCTCTCCCACCTGAGCACTGCCTCGACCTTGGCTGGGTCCACCGCCAGGCCGTCTCCAGAGATCACATGACCTAAGAAGGTCACCTCCCTCAACCAGAACTCGCACTTGCTGTATTTGGCGTACAGCTTGCGTCGCCTCAGAGTGTCCAAAACCATCCGCAAGTGCTGTCCGTGCTGCGTCCGACCTCAGAAGAGTAGACTGTTCTCCTTCTTAAATGACATTCGGGTGCCAGATGATTTTTCATCGTAGCTTTCTCTTTGTGTGAATAAAGTGCAGAAGAAGATATCTTGCTTGAAAAGTCATAACTCCCACGTTTATATGCAAGTATTGTTTCCACTGGTGATTCAGGAGATATTGCTTAAGCTAGTTGTTGATTCATTTATAGAAATGAGCAGATTTCTCAAAGTTGTTTGTTCAAAGATACTACAAAATGTTATGTTGGACCACTGGGATAAATAAATTGCCATTACTCTATAAGATGGAACAGATTCTTCCCCCAACCTTCTTCGATATAATGGTTCATCTCACATTGCATCTTGCAAATGAAGTGAGAATCGGTGGACTTATATAATTCAGATGGATGTACCCTGTGAAGCATTTTTTGAAAAACCTAAAAGATTATGTCTTGAACAAAGCAAAGTCGGAAGGTTCAATTGTAGAAGGCTATCTTGTGGAGGAGTGTATAAATTTTACCTCCATGTACATGAATGAAACAAATAATCACTTTAATAAGCTTCAAAGAAACTATGAGGGGAAATATAATGACAATAATGAAGAATATCTGTTAATTTTTGATATTAAAGGAAGGTCAATTCTTTATACAGAATACAAGGAAATTTCAGAAATTAACAGATGTTGGGAACATCTATATATTTTAAAACAAATTTTGAAAATTAATCCATTCAAATTTGAATGATTAACTCATTCAAGGACATCTGAATTTGACTTCTTAGACTGGTTCAAAAATTGACTTAATCAATTGAAAGAAGATAAGGACCCATGATGGATACCAGATTTTGATGTAATTGCCGATGCACCATCACATTGTGCACATTATCACTTTAGGTATATAATAAATGATTTCATATTCAGAGTAAAAGAAATTGATGACAGAAAGGTTACACAACAGGTCAGAGTTGTTGATTCAGATCTTACCACCGGTCTAAATAGATACTATGGTGAAATCAATGAAATTGTGGAGATCAGCTTTAGATATGATTGCAGAGTTGTCCTATTTAAATGTCATTGGTTTGATGTTTTTAAAGAGGGCACTGGTTTCAAAATTGACAAGAAACACAATTTCTTGAGTTTAAATCGTAAGCATCAAATTCTTCAATCTTTTGTACCATTCACATTGGCATGTCAAGCAACACAAGTCTTCTACATCCTTGATAATTGCCAAAGGGATTGGGTTATACCAATAAGAATAGTACCATGCAATTATTTTAACGCACAATCTGAAGCATACTAAGAATTAACGGAAGGTCATATAAATTCAAATGCAATAGATGATGATATCTAAGGTTAGTAACAATTTTGTTACAATCCAGATGAACCGTATATCTACAAGAAGGCTAGTGGGAGTGCTATTACATTTCTAGTGTTATATGTGGACGAAATCCTACTCATTGGGAATGATGTAAGGATGTTATCCAATGTTAAGCTCTATTGTCCTAGAACTTTGAGGTGAAGAATCTTGAAGAAGCCTCTTATATCTTAGGTCTAAAGATTGTGAAAGCAGAGAGAAGAGGATATTGGGCTTATCATAGCAAGGATGCATTACCAAGGTCTTAAAGAGATTTCGTATGGATAACTACAAGAAGGATGTTCTCCCCATTAGATATGAGATTTCCTTATCAAAGAGATTGTCTCCCCAAATAGTTGAGAAGAAGAAAGCCATAGGTGGTTGTCTATATGCTATTGCAGTGGGCAGTCCAATGTATGCCATACTATGTACACAATCAGACATCTGTCATGCAGTGGGAGTGGTAAGTCGTTACCAATCCAACCCGGGACAAGTACATTGGACCACAGTCAAGAACATTCTCAAATACTTGAGGGGAACAAAAGACTACTGTCTAATTTTCGAAGATGGAGATCCCTAGGTGTTTGAGTACACAACTCTAACTTTCAGTTGCACATTGATGATAAAAAGTCTACGCCAGTTTTCATTTTCTTATTAAATGGTGATTCTGTGAGCTAGAGAAGCCAAAAGCAAGATACCACAGCCGATTTAACGACAAAAGTCTAGAACATCGTTGCATCTTATGCTGCAAAGGAGATGGTGTGGTACGCAAGTTCATTGTGGAGCATAGCGTGGTTCCCTCAATATAATCATCAATCCCTCTATTGTGCGACAACACGGGTGTCATCATGCAAGCGAAGGAAACTCGCTCTCATTAGAATAACAAGCATATTGGGAGGAAATAACACATCATTCAGGAGATTGCTAACTGTAGCAATGTGATCATCGCGAAAGTGGCATCAGTGGATAACGTCCCTAATCCGTTGACCAAGGCTTTGACTAGAGAGTCATTTAATCAGCATGTATGTAGCATGTTGTTGAAAGAGGTTTTGGAATGGCTCTGAGGGTAAGTGGGAGTCCATTAGATTTTGTATGCCCTGAACGAGTCATTCGAATAATATGATATGCTTATATTACATCTGAATAAAAGAATTAAATTAATTTTCAGTACATGAATTGGGTCCCACAGTACCAATAGGGTAACGTACTTAGCCAGATCAAATAAACTCGATGTATGTTGATTTAGAAATCTAAACAATTTAGGGGATTAGATAACGCATCAAGAAACCTTTTTATTCGATCATTTTTCGATCTGAGTTAGGATGGCAACCTTCTTTAGAGATTGTCGCCTAATTGTTGTTCTTAAATGGAGATTCAGAATTATCGTGTGGGCCAATTTAACCTAATGAAACAAAAGATAGTCGAAGTCTTTCTCTAATGTTGCTATAGAGAAGGCATATCCTTTAACTTGAGATAAATACATGTCTCTGTTCATGAACACATACAATATGTAGATCAATAATAGATGCACCCACCTTGGTGCTGATACTAGAAAGCTGGTGTATGTAGGAAGGAATAAGAGTTACATAATCTCTTGAAAGAATTACACAAATCTATCCCATAAGTGTATGGGGCAAATTGAAGGAATAAGCTTACTCTAAGTGTATTGGAAAAGATAATTCTACATGTGGTCGTAGAGTCTTGATCAGACTCAAGTAAGAAAGAGAATACAATCCTTTAGAAAAGGAGATGGTATTCATTCTCATCCCAATGATGTAAGGAGATTTCAGAAATAATACTATCTAAGGAGGTATGACAATTGTCTAATGGAATTAAAACTTAGGGATAATATCATTCTTTCATGTGTGAAGGATTCACAGGTATTTAAAATACCTGAGGAGGCGTAGTGCTATAATTCCTGGAATCCTAAACTCTTCATTATTGGCAGGATGAAACCAATAATGATTATGATGGATTCCTACTTGTAAGATAAATCAAATGTTATTTAAAGTGTTAAATTGCATTTGAGTTGACATTTAATTAGGACTAATTTAATTAGGATTGATCCAAATTATTTGGATTGCAATTAATTAATGTTTGGATACTAAATCCAAATATCTCATAAGTTGTTATGGGCTTATCCTGCAAAATTTCAATAGGATTTAATGTCATCCCTAGAATCTCCATCTAAGAACATCCATCATATTAGGATTAATCCTTGAAATTCCTATAACTATCTCTTAAGGCAAGCCTTAAAGTTTACAATTAATCATAAGGTCCTCCCTGCCATGAAGAAAGAAAGAAAGAGAGAAAAAGAGTGGTGCTGCGCACTCATCTTACTTCAGCGTCAAACTTCCAAACTTCACATCAAAAGTTTGGAGGGTCTTCTGGACATCCAATTATTCTTCTGGACATCCAAAAAGAGAGAATCAGATAGCCAGAAGTCATTTTGGATGTCTGATCTCTAGGGACCTCTTTTGTCTTCTCTTGATCATCAAGAAAACACACCAAGGAAGGATGAGGACGAATGCCATCCTCAATTCTTGTGAAGGAGTTTGCAAGTTCGTCATGATTGATCATCCTCGACAAAAAGGACTTCATCCACACATCGAAGAGGGTTCCAGGATGCATCAAGACTTAGGCACTACACGTGTGATGCTGTACCACACCACCCATGAAGGTATATTTCTAACTTGTGGGGTTCTAGAACAATTAGAAACTAGTTCCAATCATGTGCTTTCGGATTTTAAGGCATGTTATTTAGTCGCTTAATCGAGTTTTAACATCAATTCAATTGTAATTTAAAATTTCTTAAAAATTCTTTATTCATGCTTTTGTAATGCCAACCGTGTGATTCAATCACACGCAAATAACTGCATATAGACCACTTCTTGTAAATCACCATACAGGAAGCCATTTTTGACATCTAGCTAATGTAGTAACCAATCCCGAGACAAGGATCCAAATAGTGGGTAGGCATGCAATTGAGAAGGTATCAAAGAAGTCAACCCCATATGTTTGCATGAAGCCTTTACCAACTAGGTGAGCTTTGTATCTAGAAATAGTACCATTTGGATTGTACTAAATAGCAAATACCCACTTGCAACTAACTATAGTGGCTCCCAAAGGGAGTTCTATAAGATCCCACATATGGCAAGAGATAAGGGCAGACATCTCATTCTCTATGACTTGTCACCACTTTGGATCAGGAGTGCCTGCTGATGCAAAGTTGGAATTTGAGTAGCAAATGGTGCATTCCAAAACTATTTGTATGACTTCCCAAGACATGTTGTAAATACCAACTTGGAAAGTTGATGCCTGGTACAACTCTAGGGAACCTTTCGCACTACAATGGGCAGATCTAGATTTGTGGATAGCTATGGCTGAATATTGGGAGATGGCATTGGATATGGAACACTATCATCCACCTGCTGGGTACCTAGAGCATCACTAGTCACCACATTGTCAAGCAGTAAAACAATGATGCTCACTTGAGGTGGTGTTGGTGTTGGCTCAAACGGAAGAGGACGAAGTCTGTATACGAGAGGAGGATCACAAAACCTAACAAACTCAGAAACAAGGATAGCCTCCTAAGGAGTGGGTGGAATAGGCATAGGTGCCGCATCAAGAACATCATGAACTTGTCTCTTAGTAGTAAAGAAATAAGGTATAGACTCTTGGAAAGTTACATCAACACTAATATAGTGGTATCAATGAATGGGATCATAGCAATAATATCCCTTTTGGGTACATGGGTACCCCAAAAAGACACATGATAGATTGGAAGGCTAATTTGTCATGGTTGGTGTAGATATGTGGATAAAGGCAACACACCCAAAGACATGGGGTGACACATGAAACAAGTTCCTATCTGGATACAAAATTTTTAATGGAATTTACTTATGTATAGTAGAGGAGGGCATTTGATTAATTAGATAATAAGCAACCAATATTGCATCACCCTAGTAAGTAGAAGGCACACTATTATGGACTAATAGTGTTCTAGCAACATCCAAGAGATGGTGATCTTGCGCTCTACAATCTCATTCTGCTAAGATATATGACAAGTGGTCTATTGTATAATGCCATGAGACTTATAGAAATCATGTAAGTACTGAGTACGAAATTCTAAATCGTAATCAAAGCGAACAATTTTAATAATAGCATTAAATTGAGTCTTTGTTTTCAAAACAAAATTTTTAAAAATGGAACCGACATTAGAATTTTGCTTTAAAGGAAAAAACCAAGACAATCTAGAAAAATCTCTGGTGATGCTTCTCAAGATGACAAGCATCATAGTTCATAACAATAGGGGATATCTAAGGAATGACATGACCAAGCCTATACAAAGATAGGTGACCCAAATGAAGATGCCACTGAAAAGAAGATCCAACATAAGAGGTGACTCCACCAAGACTTGCCGCAACAAAAAGAGACTGGTACAGGGGATAAAACTCTCCATCTTCACGATCACCACCAATTGTCCTCCTTAACAGGATATCTTGAAAAGTACACATGATAGCGTCAAATATAGCTCAACAGTTCAATTCTTTAGTGATTCTACTAATTGAAGGTAAATTGATTGGAAAATAAAAAAATTGCAAAACATCACTCAGTCTCATGTTGGGGGCAACAGTAACCTCCCCCTAACTAGAAATAGGAGAATGCCTCTCGTCTGCCACTTGTACTATATGCCCAAGGAAAACTAAGTGAAGATGACAAAAACATCATTAATCTCCACTAAAGTGACATAAAGTCCCAAAATACACTAGCCAATCTGTATCATGAAACTCATCAATCTATATAGCATGTGCAAGTTGTATACTTGAAGGGGTGGCAACCGTAGCAATATCAAAGGCGGAAGAGGAATCTTGAGAGGGCTAGAAGAGATACTGAACAAAATCATCATAATTAGATTGGGGTATTGAGACAATGTCTCTAGGCTGCTCTATTGTCGTAACTGCTTGATTGCTAAATGTTGTCGTAACTGCTTGATCCAGCAAGTACTCTCAATTCGACCAAGCTTCCTGCAAAACGTGTAGGATAAACATCCTCTACCTAAGCACTATGCCCCCCTCGGACAGAGAGTGCACTACATCCATAGCCTTGGGCATCAACTAAGAAGGATGACTGCACTATGGACTCCTCAGAAGTGAGAGGGGAAGAGATCCAGCTCATCCTATTGTATGCTTCCTTAAGACTAGCAAGTTTTGACAAGGTAAGCATCTGAGAGCATATAGCCAAATACTTAGGCTCCAAACCAGCTAGGAACTATAAGACTGTAACTTCCCAAGGATATGCCTTCTATGTCAAAGGTATAGATTAGGTAACAGGCATTGTACTTCTCAAAAAGGGTTGTAAGCGTCAAGTAGTACTGGTATAGGGTGAGACCTTCTTGATCAAGGTGCAACATCTTACTATTGATCTGAAAAAGTCAACTAGAATTCTTCTCATATGAATAAGTATCTCTTAGGTTATCCTACATCTACTTGACCATCTTGTAGTACATAATCTCATCTCCTATCCTAGGGATAATTGAGTTCATGATTCATACACGAACCATGGTATTATCTTTCTTCCATGTGGCATTCATGCCACTCTTCTCCTTAGGCTCTGGCTGAAGTAGCTCGTGCTCTTTGTCATGATGCTCCCTAGTCATAAGGAAGGTCTATGACCATTGAGCGTAGTTAGTCCAATCTAGCTTCACCATAGGACCAAAGAAGGGGCTCTTGTAAGACCCTACCTCCGTAGCATGCTCCAATGTCACATCCGAAGAACCTTCGGCTGCCATAGTCTCTTCAACTAGGGCCCAAACAAATCAAAGAATGTGAGATATGAATTTAGACCATAAAAAAATACGAGTTGTAGTCACCTATGTCCCATACAAAGTGAATCAAATCCTGTGGATCGAATCGTGGAGGCCATAGGGTCCATCAAAAGACCTAGGGCTACTCAAGAGGGTAGCACCAGGCCCAAGGCAATGTTGGAGGTCACTGTGTAACCCTTGTGTGACACTGTAAGGCAACGTTAGGCTTAAGCGACGACATTGGGGGTGGCACTGCTCTTGGCGATGATGAGAAGCAATGCTAGGCGACACTGCTAGGCTCTGTAGGAAAGCCTAGCTATGCCACTAGGAGCCTACCAGGCAGTGTAGAGGGTTGTAGGCAGAGAAGGGGAAGGTTGTAGGTAGAGAAGGGGAAGGGCTGACCACACGGAAGAGGAGATTGGGGTCTTCCTCACTGTAGATCTCCGTTGGGAGAGAGATTCGACGACTGGCAACAAGATGGTGGTGTCACTGGTTGCAAACAAGGCCACCAATCAATCAAGAGGCTGGTGGCAATAGTAGCGATGGTGGCATAGTCACTTCTTTGAGTTAGGGTTAGGATTTTTTGTGTGGAAGAAAGAGGTATAGGAATCAAGGTACAAGACACCCCAACTTAGAACTACTGATCTAATACTAAGTTGAAAGAAATGAGCAAATTTGTTTATTTCGAAACCCTACATCCCAATATATAGTGATGTGGGTAAAGCGCAGAGAAGACCATAGAAAATATAGAAGACGGCGCTTATTACACAACCATCAACATTCGTCATTCTTTATTTCATAAATCAATAATCACAAAAAGAAAAATACTTGATGATTGTTTATCAACACAGGTTTGCACATGGAACAATCATGGAACTCCAAAAACAGCCAAAATTGGAATCACATGGAACAATCATGGAACTCTGAATCCAAAATTGGAAGTGATGCCCATGAAAATATTCATAAATTGTTTGCAAAGCAGGAACATCGCTGGAAAGAAGCTCTTATTCACTGCTTACACATTTCCACAAGAGAACAAAGCATGCCCACCAGACAGATTTAGTGGAAAAAAAAATGGGAAATGAGCACCAGTCCTAGTACTACCAGAAGTAATTGCAGAAGCACATTCTGGAAAGTGTATACTGTTTGGGTGGCAGCAAAATTTGAGCTGCCACATAAAGTGAACTGTAGACTTCTGCAGAAGTCTTCCCCCACTTGGTGGAATTGTTGGGCAAATAACTTCATGTGTCAGCTTGTCTAAGTGCAGATAGAATGTTGACTCTGTAAACTGTCAACAGCACTATCAAGCCTTTGTTTGTTATGCCGCCTCCTTGTGACCATTGTGAAGCCATCCATGTCCCCATTCCTTTTCCTGTTTGGAGCTGCAGATGAAACTGGGTTGTCATTTGCAGAGCTGCGTGTGATGTTCTTAGGAATATCATTATTGACCTGCAGTCCAGGTAGACTTTTATTGCTTTTGTTTGGCTCATGCAATCCACTTGCTCCCTTCAATGTGCTTACATTCTCTTCAACTGACCTCACCATAAAACTAAGCAGAATTTGCCTTGCTAAATCTGACCTTTGCGAATTAGTGGCATTACTTCTCCCTCTACTCTCTTTAACTTCGGTATTTTTCTCAGCAGGGGTACTCTCATGTGAAAGAACTGAACCAGAAGACTCTGCCTTCTCAACACTGGAGGACTCCAGTTGTTGAAGGGAGTCAGTTACAGGCTGCTGAACCTCAGGTTGTGCTTTGGATATCTCAAGCTGTTGCAATGCCTTTCCAGGTATGAACTCTTCTGCATTAGGATTCATAGGTCTTGGAGGGCTTGCCTTACTTTTCTCAATGCTAATATTTCGGGATACAGGATAACAGAATTTCCTGCGGAACGAGTAACTATTTTTGTAGTACAAAGGTGCTCGTGGTCCACAAGGAACTCTAGCAGAGACATTCTGTGGGATTACCATCGCCGACAGATCAACTCTTGCATCATATAACCCAGCCACAGCAACGGAGTTAAGCATATAAGATGAGGGTAATACAGAACTTGGATTAAAAGGAGGAGCAGAGGCTGAGAGCTTACTTCCGTTTTGATTTTCATCGGATGTTTGTTTGACAGGTAAAGTTTCCATAGTGTCATTAGAGTCAGAAACAGCTTTCTCCAGATCACAGGGCGAGGAATTACCATCAGATAAGTTAGAATTAGAATTCTGGTCTTTTGGCAGGCTCTCTGTAGTCGCAGGAACTGTAATGTCCAACTCCGTGGGCATGTCTGATGATTGAAAATTGTCATCTGACCCATCTGATTTGTTGTTGGCATCTTCTGTACCATGATATGTTTGCTTTAAAACTGTGCCTGGTGGTGAAGCAACCACTTCTTTGTACGAGATTGACTTTGAAGCTCTGAAAGAAAGTCTTCCCACTGCGGTCATTTCTGAATTTTGCAATGATTCACTAGACTTATCCAGATTTACAGGTTTATGTGTATTCAGATCAGCTGGCCTTGCAGCGTCGAGTCTCCTCAGTGAAGAAGCATCGGTAGCAGCCTTTGACATAGAGGAGTTCACTCTAGTTTTCCTTCGATGAGCATCTCTAGATTCCAAGTTTTCATTGTACATACTGGATTTCACCTGAGCTCGTGTTCTCGGGCCATTATTTTTGACGGATACTATCCCAGATCGCCCTTTGGGATTGGCCTCATGCCAGCCTTCATCAGAACTCACATCAAAAGTTGGGGGGTCATCTGAAGTTGGGTTGGACAGGGTGGCCTCATGGGTATTTGCTTTGGATGAGATCTCCCCAGGCATATTATCCATCCTAGGCTCTTCTATTTTGGAAGCCAATTGGGAGTTCTCAGTTGGTGGCACGTCATTCTCAGGCACAGCTTTTGTGCTTTCTTCTTTGTATGGCTTTATGGTAACTGGGGGAACCTACAATTTACAACAGTAATTAACAAATATTTAGGACTGACAAAGGTTTTAATATGAAACAAGAAGTACATTTAACTAGTAGAAGAGTTATTTCTCTGTTGCAGACACAATTGCTTGATGAATGAATGTGTACAGTAATTAAACTGAAATGATAACTAATCTGGGATATGTTTTGGATCCATGCATGACTTGTAAAACATTTGCAAGAGAATGGAAATAGGTGAGAACAGGAGAAACTTACTATCACATTTGAGCGCCTGTGCTTCTTTAACATGTCCTTATCTTTTGCATCTTGATCTGGATTGATATAGTCAAGGAGATCTGCTACACTGGAAGAGTCAAAAGTCTCAATTTAAGCAAGATTGCCACTAGTTAAAATGGCATACGTTTAAGTAGAATATTGATACCTCAAGTGCCCTTTGCTTGCTATTGAGGCATCAGGTTTTGGAATTCCACGGCGAGCAGCCTCCTGCTGTTCTATAACTTTTGATTCAAAATACTCAAGCCATGCAGCAGAATCCTGAATCAAAAGGAAAAAGTCATTACATTTATGTGGCAAACGTAGTTTCTATGATATTTGTGTGGACAGAAACTACCTGTGTACGGAGATCTTCGAGACCAAGTTTGGCTTGAAGAATCTTCAGTGTTGTTTGTTCATGTTGCACACTGAGAGAATATGCATCCATCATAGATAGAGCGATAGCAATTGCATGGTAGCTTGCAGCAGTCTGTTAACAAAATCACAGCAAAACTAACATTATTTCATTCAAGACGTGCATGTTCTATGTGGCTTTTCCAACTCAATTTATGGAGTATATAACAAGTAATCATTTCCTTAAATTCCCACCAAGGACAGCATGATGTTCAGAGATAACCTATAAACGAGTTTTGGATCCTTGGGTGTAGGTCCATGTTGGAGAATCCTAGAACTGAATTTTTATTAGAATGAAAATTGATGAAAAGAGAAGACCCTAACCCCTTTTTATATAGAGAGGAAATTATAATAGCAATTCCAATCCTAATCCTACTTACATTTAAAAAAAAAAACAAATTTAATCGCATCAATCCTAATCAAATCAAATCAAATTACTAAAAAAGAGATAAAACACAACTTTTAACTAATCCTAAAACACTCTTTCCTAAATTCTCTAATATTCCCCCTTAAGTTAGAGCGTACAACATTCAACTTGTAGGAAGCACAACAAACGAGAACTCTCCTCTAATGCAGACATCCAAAGGAGTAGATAGCAATGTAGATTATAACCGAAGTAGCAATCATTGTAGAGTACCATATGCTATAGCAAAGTAGTAGCAGAACACAATGATCATAGTGGCTAAAGACAATAGGTGTAGGGTTGAAGTAGCAGCCTCACGCACAATGGTCGTAGCAGTAGTAGCGACCACACATACAATGGCCGTAGCAATAGTAGCAGCTACACATGGGGAAACATTCCCAAGCATGTAGTGGTTGAGGTAAGAGAGCATTGCTTAAAGTCCCCACCAATCATCAACTTCAACCGAGAAGCTAGATGCTAGATCAGAAATCTCAGCACCTTAGTCTAAAGTAGTAGTAGTAGAGGCCAAAGTCTTGGCCTTAGAAATAGTGGAAGTCGATCCCAAAGCCGACATCTTGATTTGCGAAGTTGATTATTCAATACTGCACAAGGAGGCAAAGAGATGTACATGTCATTCGTGCGTAGATTGAAGAAGGCGTACAGAGGTAGAGCAGATTGCACATGGAAGAAGGCAATGGCACGCACCACGCTAAGGTGCAATAGTAGCGCACATGTTTGGCGCGCACGAGAGGAGGCACACGAAGAAGGCCATACGCAAGAAAGAAGGTTGGTAGTCCAAGGAATTTCTAGGACTATTCCTGCTCTAATACCATGTTAAAGAGTTCTAGAATTGAATTTTTATTATAATGAGAATTAATGACAAGAGAAGACCATAACCCCTCTTTATATAGAGAGGGGATTACAATAGAAATTCTGATCCTAATCCTACTAACTAAATATAGAAACAAACTCAATTACATTAATCGTAATCAAATCAAATTAAATCTCTAAAAATAGAAAGAGATAAAACATAACTTTTAATTAATAAAAAATGCTCTTTCCTAAGTTCTCTAATAGTCCATATACACAGTATAGCTATAAATATTTTAAACACCTCTCCTTGTTTTATGTGTCATTGAAAACAAACCCTGTTTGCCATTAGTCACTAAGTCTCATGTTCCCATGGCCTTTGCCTTCCATTGAGAAGGGTGTCCAGACAAATAAGCACCTTATGTGTATGTTTGCATTCCAACATGGTATCAAAGCAAATTTGATCTTTACTCGTGTAACCATGGTGATAGCCTTCTACATATTGAGTATGTGTTAAGGGCTTTAGGATTTTCATGCCAAAAGGAATATGGTTTCTATTGAGGCCCTTCATGCACACATCGGGGCATCTAACGTCTAATCCAAGTAATAGGCAATCAAACTGCACTCTTTGACAACTGCCACCTGGCTAGCAACCTCTCCAACAACCATAGTGGCAGTAAGCGGCGATTGTATGCTGCAACAATGCCTAAGCCACCCACTCCAATGCAAAGAAGTGGACTACCTAGGGCTTCCAATTCCAAATGGGTGTCATTACCACCAAGGCTTGCTTCAACGCCAATGTTGACTAGTGACCTTTGGTGCTCCTCAAGTACTAGTTGTCTAACCCATACTCAATTCAATCTAGTGTTTAGAGGTTTTGTTGGGGTTTCCTTAAAACCAGATCTAGGTCGGTGCTTCTTGAGGTCATGCCCTACACTTAGGGGCTTTCTTGCATTTCTCAATACCAAATTCATTCATTCTAGGACCTAAGCAACACCCTATTGCCATAGATGGTGAAATTTGAAAAGATATTGAAGGTAGGATTGTGAAGAGCCAAGAAAACATAAATATTCAGATTATGACTGCAAAGTTGACCTAAAAAACTACTTAATTTGTCCTATAGCGACTGGGATGGTAATAGCAGGCCACTAACATGTTTGGTATATTGATGGTATGAAGCATAAGCCTACACCTAATGGATAGTTAATCTCATATTGGCAAAGATCTAGGCACTGATTCCAAGGAAGAAAATAGCAAGAGACATGTAGATGATACTAGAGAGCATGTATGTTCAAAAAAAGGAAGGTGCAAATTTTATTATCTTATGCAAGAGATCTATACTTTGCAATAAGGTACCATGACAAATTTTTTCAAAAAAAATAAGGTACCATGAAAATGGAAGTTACCTATGGTGCCCTGAAATCCAATAACTGTGAAAAGTAGCCTGCAGCAGAGGAATGAGCAATTGGTGGTGATGGCATGGTGGTCAAAGGGGAGAGAGGCAGCAACATCTTGGTGGTTGTTGGGGGAAAAGGGGTGAAATGTGTAGGTCACCATGATCAGGCAATTTGGCATGGCAATGGCTAACTGATACTTCAGGTTAGGGGTTTCTTTGCCAGTCAAGGGGGGTTCTGGTCCTTGTCATGGGCATTCTCATGGGGGCTCCTGATTTCAGGACAGTCATGAGCAAGGTGGGGTCTCATGGATATTGATTTTTTGCCAATTTAAGATTAAATGGAGTACCTCACCTAGAGATAGAGAAGCACTAAAGTATGAACAAGAAATAGGAATACAAAGGAAAGACTAGAAAAAAAAGAGTAGGAACAGAAATACCACATGCAAGGACCTTTATTTTTGAAACATAATATGCAAGTAAAGATTAAAACTCTTAACAATTATCTTGCCACTAGTTGTGAACAATAGAACAAACCTTTTGTCTTTCAAAAAGCCTGTTACCCATGTATACAATGTGATTTCTCCATAACCCGCCGGTGGTTGAATATTAAATGAATACCATTAAATGGGCTTCAAGAAAGGCGGAAACACAAAGTAGATGTAGGATGGAGAAGAGACTTAACCTATGGAGTGGAAAGCTATTATCAAGAGGGGGTTAGATTTGTGGTTGAGTGAGAGCTCAATAATTGAGAAGCATGGGCGGTGAGAGTGGGGGCGAATGGACCTTGGTGGAGCGATGCCGGAGGAAAGTGCAGGGAAGGAGGTTGTTTGCTACCAATGTTGCGAGAGGGGACATGCTGCGTAGGGGTGTAGAGACCTCGTCCGGTGTCTGAGGTGCGATGGAGTCGGTCACAAGTGCGCTAGGTGCCGAAGAGGCCGGAAAGCATTGGCGCCACCTCCACCCCTATCAAAGGTTCCCGCTTTCAAGGTAGAGGCACCATGGTCGGAAGAAGTACATGAACTAGAGATGCTGTTGGGGGGGCGGGGGGGGGGGGGGGGGGGGGGCTGATTGGGAATGTCGAAGGGTGCACTAGTTGGAGGGAGATGGAGGAAAGGTTGCGACGGTACTTCCCAAGGAGCGTGACATTGGTGCATAGGGTCTCCAATTGAAGGGTACTAGTACTGGGGCTAGGGCAGGAGGCAAGCGAGAGAGTGTGTTTCAAGGTGCTTCGGGTGGGGGCATACGATGAGGGGTAAAAAGTGCCATCGGACTCAAAACTCCACACGAAGCCCAAAAAAGGATCTTGCTACCCAGATACTGGGTAAATAGGAGGATCTGGCTCTGCCCGACCTGCCTACGCTCAAGCGGATCCAGATCCACCTTCATCTAGGTGGATCTGGACAAGCCCGACCCGCCAGAGGATCCGGTTTGACCAAAGTCAGAGAGGTGGTGGTAATGCCCACTATGCCTACATTGACAGTAACGGTGGCGTTACCAATGCCATCAATAGCCAGACCACGGGCGTGTCGGAGAATCCGCAAGGACCATTGAAAAGGATCTTACCATAAGTAGTGAAGGGAGGCCCTCGATGTGGCTCTTCACGTAATTCGAGAGAGAAACTAAGAGATATTGTACTACCGCTACTTCTAGTGGATATTTGGGAGCACTGCCCTCCCCCTAGACGTACACCCCTTGCGGTAGAACTAGATCACCAATTCTCCTGTCTTTTTTGTGATTGCTTGCTCATAATTTGTTGAGTCGGATACTCCGATTACTTAGGAGGTCTGATCAGGGAGGCACTTATTCATTGGAGACTTCCACGCCTATACGATCGGGCGATGCAAGAGAGGCCTCCCCAGAGGGCCACCATCAAAATCCGATTCCGTGGTATTCCTCTCGGCCTCCAAATGAGAGGTGTAGTTGTTGCAGTAGTTGAACCCTTCGCTTGCCTGAGGTTGTGCTCAGGGGCTTCAGCTGGAAGGGGTGGACGTGTAGGCTGTAGCGGCGCAGGTGTCGCTGAAGCAAGGTGCGAGGGTGCCAGAGAGGGTGGTGCTACACCGTGGAGGCCTCTCATGGCTGATCAAATGTGAGTTGACGCGTAAGGAGGTTGGTCGCGACCGTTCTTACGCTCAGGTGATTGGTGGCAGTGACTCTCAACAGTCGGAGGGCCTAAATGAGCAACTTCAGATGGAGACCTTGGTGCGGAAGACCAAGGGCCGTGTCGGGGAAGGCGAGCATTCAGAGTGGGGGAGGAGATGAAGAGTCACAGTGGGGGAGCTGCTAGGGAGTGAGTTGCGCTGGTTGTGTGTGTGTTTAGGGGGGTTGGGGGGTGGAGCACGTGACCTCTTTAAAGATGCATGATGTAAACACATTAACACTACTTAAGATGTCTATTTATGCATGTTCTTAAGCATAGGATTGCATTGCATGCTATAAATATTGCATAACATGCATCATCTTGCATTTAAAGTAGTTTGAACAAAATAGAGGTTAATTGTCTCCTTTATGTGCTTGGACAGGGCAAACTTTTTATCGAGGCCTCGGATTGAAGATCCAACCGTACGGATGTGATCAGGGCGACGATTGGAGTTCAACGACTCCAAGATCGCCCTAATCAGGCTTCCGTAGCATCAAATAGTGATCGGGGAACCCTAGAAGATCAAGGGTCAGGATGGTATAAATCCGCACTTCAAATGACAAATCCGATTGCACGGATGAATTCGGATCGACGATCACAGCCTAACGACGTAAAAATCGAGTCAATCCGACATCCGTAGCACCATCTACAACATTCAGAAGATGGACGGCCAAGATGGCGTCACATGGTGTCATCTCGACCGCCCAAACGGCCGCATGCAATCACTGAAGCCTCCGTGTTCGCCCTCTCTCCGCCGTTGGATCTCGATCCAACGGCTGTGAACAGCCACACAATTCGCCCGCTCGACCATCCGCGCCTCGTAGCGCAGCGGCCGAAGGTACTATCGCGTTCACAAGACGCGGGATCGAGCTGCAGCGAAGGGGCGAAGGGCGCGGGCGTGCGTTGGATCGTGATCGGGCGGCTCAGATCTTCTAATAGCTGCCACGCGCTATTTCACGCAAGGCGGGAACACGCCATCGCACGCACTGGGCGGGCGCGCAGTGAGCGAGGAAGGTGCAATCATAGCCGTCCGATCTCGCGTTCGGACGGCTGTGGATGGCTGAACGTGTGGCAGGTGTTGAGAGTGGGCAGCTGAGGCGTGTGTGGGGAGCACCCACTACGTCCACGTTGGGGCTTTAGCGACGGTTCTATCCGTCACTAAAGACCCCTATTTAATGTTTTAAAGATGTAATGACTAATTTACCTCCACTCCTTGCAACTATAAAAGGAGACCCCCTCCACACGAAATTCTCATCCCTTCTCTTCTCTACCTCTCCAAAGCTTAAGAGAAGCTTGTCCCACACCCGAGATGCTCCTCGGAGATAAAGTCCAAATTTTTGTCCCCCTTCGGAAGTGGATCCCGCGACAACGACGGCGTGCTGCTCCGTTCCCGTTCTTCTGCTTCGTCCTCCTTTGTCCTGCTCCGTTCTCCTTCGTCCAGGCGTCGTCCCGTCCGGCTCGTCCTCCAAGCGATCGTCGAGGAGGATAACTTCTCTCTCCCATTCCTCTTTACAACTTTTCTAGTGTAGAATTTTCCTGCTTTCTAGTGTAGCTGATTTCTCGCTTTCTAGTGTAATTTTTATTTGATTTGATTGTATAAACATTTTGAAATATTGAATGCATGTTCTCTTTCTCTCTCTCTTTTAGTCTGATAGCTTCATTGTAATTATATCGCCTCGCTTTTCAAAAATTCTAAAAAAATATAATTGCGAATATAGATCAACGTAGCCTCCCTGTGTTCGACTCGGAATTTCCAATCTTTTCTTCGCATTTCTTGCACTTTATTATTTTTTAACTTGCTTTCTCTTGTGTCTATTATTTTGCAGAGACCTCCATCAAGGAATCAACAAGCGGTAGATTGGAGTAAAGTGCAGTTGAAGACAACTGTAAGTGTTTCCCATTCTTTTCCCCTCCATAGATTTCATTCACCACATTAAATCCAAATTCCAATTAACCTAGGTGTTTGCATAAATCCTAGGAATAGTTTGGTTGTTTAGATTTTCACTCACATCCATTACACCCTCATTCATAAAAAAAAAATAACAAAAAGATAATCTTGTGGGATAATTTTCAACAAACACACAACACACACCCACATTCAAGGCACTTAATCAACTTGATTTGTTTCTATTCAACCGGGTTCTAATCTGTGGAACCGGTACACACAAAGCAACACATAACAGAGTAGAAATCATTTTAGGTTAACCATCTTTGAGTGCCTAACTTAGTGGTGCAATTGTGGCTAATTGTTTGAGTTGTTTGGGATGCACCACTCTATTTAAAACTAACTCATCAAGTAGCTCCTCCTTAGAGTTTTCAATCTAGGTATATTTCAGGCACTCTACTTTCTTTCTGATTTTAAAGGAAAATAATTTTCACCTGTGTTTTACAACTTGGTTTGCCTCAAAACTTGATTGCAATTCACCTAATGTGAAACCTTAAAAGCTACTTAAGTAATATTTGAACATTAAAATTCACGCATTATAAATAATCTTGCTTGAAAACCCTGGTTGTGCACGTACTTACACAAATCTCAATCAATCATTAAGGGCACAACCCATTTTAAGGGCCTATCACATTCCACAAGCACCACAATCCTAGGCCTTAATAAAATTGAGTAGACATTGGCCTTAAGGTTTGATTCGTTCTTCAGGACCTAGTCTGAGATTGTTTTTGATTAACCTACCTATATTGATTAATCTGATGTCTAGCTAGGGGAGTAGCATCAAACGACCGCGGCTGAGGGGTACATTAGGAACCGGAGGCGAAAGCCGAAGGAAGAACCTTCTCCCCAGTCCCTCCTTCTAACTGGTTGGATTAAACAGACGCAAGTAGATCCTGAAGAACGAATCAAACCTTAAGGCCAATGTCTACTCAATTTTATTAAGGCCTAGGATTGTGGTGCTTGTGGAATGTGATAGGCCCTTAAAATGGGTTTTGGGAGTCAGTAGATCCTTAGGCTACCTCACTTAAGGACAGCCTTGTTTTGTTATGCTGCAGGGTCCCTATCCCCAGTCCTTCCGACCTTCTCCTAGTTTATGCTGGGAAGATGGTCATTGAATCTCCGATTGGAAGGACCATTAGAACATTCTAGGAGGCGCAAATTAGATTTTGGTCAATTTGATCCAATGGCCGAACAACAACCTCCTCTACTTAGAAATCCACAGGAAGAATTTCGAAGGCAGCTGGAACAAATGCAGAGAATGCAGGAATGGTTCCAGAGAATGCAGGGCGCTCAACCCTTGAAGGATTTTTATTATCCTTCAAATTACGGGGAACGTCCCGGTGTCCAGATTTCAGCCGGTGACGTAGAAATCAAGCCCCAGGTGTTAAGCCTGATTAAACATTATCATGGGCTTAGCTCCGAAGATCCGTTTCAGCACTTGGAGGACTTGACCACTTTTGTCCAGACCACCAAGGCTCGAAACGTAAACGACGAGCAAATGATCATGAGACTTCCCCCACTCTCTTCGGGATAAGGCCACGCATTGGTATAGGGTAATAGGAAGACCAATTACAACTTGGAATGAGTTGAAATCGACCTTTCTGAAGAAATTCTTCCCAGTCGGTCGTACCAATACTTTGAGACGGGCAATCATTACCTTTACCCAGTGGTCGGGGGAGCAGTTTCATGTGGCCTGGGAGTGATTCCAGGACTTATTGCGGAGGTGTCCACACCACGAGGTGCCGAAATGGCAACTCGTGCAGATCTTCTATCATGGGTTGACTGAGCAACTCAGAAATCATGTGAATGCTTCTTGCGGAGCAATTTCCTCAATAAAGATGCAAATAGTGCACATGATTTATTTGAGGAAATGAGTGAGAATTCAATTAATCATGCCTCCATGGATACTTTTAACCGGTCCCAGCAACCCAGATCAAATGTCAATGAAGTCCATGACTCTCATTCATTTGATATGGAATTGATTTATAATAAACTTGATGAGGTGGACTTGGTTGCTAAAAGAATGGAAGAGTGGATGGCTGGCAATTCTATGAACTCTCGATCCACTCAATCCCAAAATTCGGGATTCCATTCCTCACGAGCTCCTTCTGGACGGGAGTTCGTGAATCAACTCGATACGGCTTAACCTATGACTCAGCATTTTTTGGAGTCCCACGGATTCCAAACTGGGGCCATTGATCCCAGTTTTTCTGATCCTTCCTTCTCTTTTTCAACATCCTCACCTTATGAGGATGTCTACGCTGTACAAGAGAATGTTAGATCCAACCCCTACTCTAATGCCTATAATCTAGGTTGGAGAAACCACCCTAACTTTTCTTGGAAAAATCCAAGGCAACAGACCCAATTCCGATCCGGCAATTATGCTTTGCAACGACCAATGGGTCAGGGTCAAGTATATACTCAGTTGCCTCCGAATCAGGTCAATCAGCCAGCTTGGAATGCTTGTCAACCCGCAGGGCAGGCTGATGTGAACCGTCAAATGGTAGATGCAAGGATCTATGCTCCAGCTCATGCAGCAAATGAAAAACTCGCTGGACAACTTGCAATCCGAGCTCATTGCTAACTCTCGTCAACCCAGATCTCTACCATCCCAACCCGTACCCAACCTGTGAAATATTATGAATTCGGGCAATCAAGCCCAAGGGTACGGAAATCAGAGGGACCCACACGCACATGCTCAGGTGGTTGAGCAGGGTTCCTCATCTTCTTCTTATGCAAATCAACAATTCATGGTTAATCAAGCCCCTCCAATCTTTCCTAACCCTCCCCAAGACCCAAATTCTTATGCTTCTGCAAATTCTGTAACTTTGAGGAGTGGTAAGAAGACTCAGGATTCACAACCATACTATTCTGATCTTTTGAATCCTGAAGAACCTGAGGAGAGAGGAGAATTCTATAGGAGAAATCAAGGCTCAGGAACCTGATTCCAAAGATCTAACTCATATTCCTATTCCTGAAGCCTTAACCAAATCAAAGAAGTCTTTTGATAGCAATGAGGAGCTTCTGAATCTATTTAAGAATGTTGAGATCAATATCCCGCTCCTTGATGCTATCAAGCACATACCGGCTTATGCAAGATTTTTTGAGGAATTATGTACACAAAAGCGTAAGTCGAGAGAATCTGTTCCGAGGAAGGCGGTACTCTCCGAGCAGGCTAGTTCTGTTATCCTGCACTACCTCCCTCAGAAAAAGAGAGATCCTAGTGCTCCATTGATTTCTTGCGTTATCGAAGATTACACATTTGATAGAGCACTTTTGGATCTCGGTGCATCCATCAACCTAATTCCGACTTCTCTCTACGAGAAGTTTGGGTTAGGTGAACTTCGGCCAACTTCAGTAACGCTATAGTTAGCGGACCGTTCGGTCACAAACCCACGAGGTGTTATTGAAGATGTTATAGTTAAGGTCAAGGATTTCTATTTTCCTGTAGATTTCCTTGTCCTTGACATGGATGTACCTGATAATCTGAGGAACACGCCCATCATTCTGGGGCGTCCGTTCCTGGCTACCGCAAAGGCCAACATTAATTGTGAAAGCGGTAGCATGGAAATCGCCTTTGGGGATCAACGAATGAAATTAGATATTTTTAAGGCGATCAACAAATTTGAGGATTATGGATTTATTGAGGAACTTGATGAGGATAATAATAATATTGAAACTTGTTTGACAATTTCTTCAATGAAAAGTTCCTCTTTGGATGATGAATTTGACCCGCAACCCTCTATGGCTGACCTGACATCTTCAAAAGAGGTTATTGATTTTGTTCACTCACAACCTCTTCCTCTTGTTGAATCTTCAGCATCTACCCTACCATCAATCATCAACCCACCCCAGCTTGAATTGAAACCATTGCCTGAGAATTTGAAATATTAATTTTTAGGACTACAGAATACGCTCCCTGTGATTATCAGTGCTAAATTGACAAAGGAGCAAGAGATTAAATTGATCAAGGTCCTAAAGGAACATAAGGAGGCAATTGGTTGGACCATTCATGACCTCAGGGGGATCGAGCCATCTTACTATAATCATAGAATATTTTTGGAAGATGGATCCCACCCTTCTCGCCAGATGCAGAGGAGATTGAATCCAAATATGCGAGAAGTGGTTAAAAAAGAAATCATCAAGTGACTCGATGTAGGAATTATTTATCCAATCTCTGACAGTCCCTGGGTAAGTCTCGTTCAGATTGTTCCAAAGAAAGCCGGGATTACTGTTGTGACTAATGAGAGAGGAGAATCTGTCACAACTCGTTCAGCTTCCTCTTGGAGAGTTTATATTGATTACAGGAAGCTGAACACAGCCACTAAAAAGGATCATTTTCCCTTACCCTTCATCGATCAAATCTTGGAAAAATTAGCTGGGCAGAAGTACTTCTGTTTTTTTGATGGCTACTTGGGATATAACCAAGTTCCTATCCATCCCGAGGATCAGGAAAAAACTACTTTCACCTGTCCCTATGGAACTTTTACTTTTCGTAGGATGCCTTTCGGGTTATGCAATGCACCTGTGACTTTTCAAAGGTGTATGCTAGCCATATTTTCTGACATGGTGGGAGAGTTTATGGAAGTCTTCATGGATGATTTCTCTATTTTCGGAGAATCATTTGACTCTTATTTGGCTAATTTGGAAATGATTCTTAAGCGATGTATCAAGACACGACTGATCTTTAGCTGGGAAAAGATTCATTTCATGACCCAAGAGGGCATCGTTTTGGGTCATGTAATCTCTGAACGGGGAATTGAAGTGAATAAAGCTAAGGTTGATGCTATCGCTAAACTTCCTCCTCCCACATCTCTTAAACAAATCAGATCATTTCTTGGCCATGTGGGATTTTATCAAAGATTCATCAAGGATTTCTCAAAGGTTGCTCGTCCTTTGAGCAATCTTCTTGCCAAAGAAACGCTGTTTGTTTTTGACGAATCATGTCGAAAGGCATTTGATTTCCTAAAAACGGCAATCACCTGTGCTCCAATTTTGCAACCACCAATTTGGATAGCCCCTTTTGAGATAATGACTGACGCTTCTGATTACGCGATCGGGGCGGTCCTGGGTCAGAAAATTGATCGAAAGCCCTCTGTCATCTACTACGCTAGTAAAACTCTGGATGAAGCCCAGAGGAATTACACTGTTACTGAAAAGGAATTACTAGCTGTAGTATTTGCTTTGGAAAAATTCAGGGCTTATCTCTTAGGGTCTCCTGTTATCGTTTATACCGACCACTCAGCCTTGAGACATCTCTTGGCTAAAAAGGATGCTAAACCCCGGCTTATTCGTTGGATTCTTCTTCTTCAAGAATTTGATCTTGAAATCAAGGATAAAACTGGGGTACAAAATGTGTTAGCGGATCATTTGTCGAGACTCCTAGGTGATTCTTCTTGTTCGGACATTTCGATTGCTGACACTTTTCCGGATGAAACTATTCTTACAGTTTTAGGTGTCCACACCCCATGGTTTGCTAACATTGTTAACTATTTGGCCGTTGGTCAAATTCCCCAAGATTGGACCAAGCAACAACGGGATAAACTCAAATCTGAGGCTAAATACTATTTCTGGGAGGACCCTGAACTATATCGCATCAGCTCTGATCAGATTATTCGCCGATGTATACCGGAGAATGAATTAACAGTATACTCGAGTTCTGCTATGCATCTGGGTGTGGTGGACATTTCTCCGGGAAAAAGATGGCTGCAAAAATCTTGCAATCTGGCTTCTATTGGCCGTCTTTATTCAAGGATGCCCAGGATTTCGCAAGGTCATGTTCTCGATGTCAAGCACTCGGGAGCATAACTAAGAGAGACATGATGCCCCTAAACCTTATTCTTCCTGTCGAAATTTTTGATGTTTGGGGCATCGATTTCATGGGACCCTTTATACCTTTATTTGGACATCAGTACATTCTTGTTGCTGTTAATTATGTGTCCAAATGGATTGAGACGATTCCTACCCGAGCCAATGACCACAAGGTGGTCATCAATTTTGTTAAGAAAAATAAATTCAGTAGGTTCGGGATTCCGAGGGCTATCATCAGTGATGGTGGCACTCATTTTACTAATGCCCAATTCCAGAATTTATTGGCCAAATACGGGGTTAATCACCGAATTTCCACACCTTACCATCCCCAGACAAATGGACAAGCCGAGATCTCCAATCGAGAGATCAAGAACATTCTGCAAAAAACGGTTAGGCCTGATCGCAAGGATTGGACTCAAAAGCTTGAGGACGCTCTTTGGGCCTATCGTACAGCGTATAAAACGCCCATCGGCATGTCTCCATTCCATTTGGTGTATGGAAAGGCATGCCATCTACCCGTAGAGATTGAACACAGGGCATTCTGGATAATCAAACAATGCAATTTAGATCTGAATCTAGCTGGGAAGACCAGGAAACTCCAACTATCTGAGTTGGAGGAGCTTAGAAATGATGCTTATGAGAATGCCAAGATCTACAAGGCTCGGACCAAAGCTCTACATGACCAATTGATTTCCCGCAAGAGCTTTGAGCCAAATCAGAAGGTCTGGTTATTTGATTCTAAACTTAAGCTCTTTCCTAGCAAACTTAGATCTAAATGGAATGACCTATTCATAATTGATCAGATTTTTCCAAATGATGCCGTTCAGATTTCTGACCCAAAGATGGGTAACACATTTAAAGTCAATGGTCAACGTCTGAAGCCTGTTGTTGATCGTATACTTCCAGAACCCGTCTCAGACTCTGTTGCTCTAGCCATTCTGACTTCTTTGGCTGGACTTCGCCTAGCTGACGGCATTAAACTCAGCAGTTGTACATATGACACAAGGCTGATACAAGCTTCATATTCAGGTGACATCTTTCATATTCTACCATTTCTTTCATGTCTCTTTTTCAATGAGGACATTGCATCAGCTAGGCATGGGGGATGGATTCATTTTTGAATTATTTGGTCAGCTTTGTGAAATTCATATAAATTATTTTTCTCTTCTTATTTATAAAAGAAAAAAAAATCAAAATTAGGAAGGATTAGTTGGACATTAGGACTTTTCAATCCTAAGAAATTTTACATTAGGATCTGAACACAAAGACCCTTCAGGTCTTTGGACTTAATTAGCCCGTGTATCCACTAAAATGTGGATTTGTCTCTCGAGTCCTCGCCATCTTAATTCTATCGTAATTGGAATACATAAATTTGGGTGATAAGTACACGACTTATCAACCCACCCTCTGATTTGAGGGAATTTCTGAGTTTTAAGCATTTACACACTTCTTTTGCACTGACTAGTTGTTCGGCGATTCTAACGGAAATTGGGTAGCTAATGAACCTTCTAGCGTGATATGGCTGACAAGTTATCGTGGGTAACAGCTCATAGGTAGGTTGTCCAGAGTCCAGTCACTGGACCTTTCTCTTTTTTCTGCCCTTAGGTAAATCTTAGACCAGGGAAGCCACCTACTTAAAAAAAAAAAGAAAAAAAAATCAAAAAGAAAAGGAAAAAAAAAAGCCACACTTCCCCGCACGAGTATGGCTGGCAAGTTGTCGGTGGTAACAGCTCATCGATCGGTTGTCCAGAACCCAGCTCAGTAAATGCACGAAAAAAATTCCCAAAACACTTAGGAAGAAGCGGAGAAGTAGAATAAACCGAGGAGATATACACTGGATTCACCCTTATGTTGACCCCGTAAAAAAATAAAAGTAGAGAAAAAGCTACCGGTTGTAAAGATACACCTTTAGGTAGAATTCTTTTTAGGTCACCTAGAGGCATAGAAATCCAAAGTTCGTTTTAATTGCCGGTCAATGAGTCTATCACAATCACAATAAGATGCTTAAAACTTAGGGTTCTCATCAAATCTTGGGTGAGTTGAATGGCCGTAGAAAGTCACTCTTAAACCCTAAAATTTGAAAATCCAAAAAAATTAGAAAAGAGTAAAAAGAAAAAAAAAGAAAATTTTCTTTGAATAAGGCGAGGGTTTGAGGCGGTCTGCATTTTGGCAGATACTTGGGCACTGTTGTGTCTTTGAAAGTTCAGATCCCAAGTAGACAATTTCTTAATGATTGAAAATAACTCAGACCCAAATAAGCCAACCTAATTCTTTTATAAATAACATATAGTTTTGCTAGGGACAAGCAAAATATAGGCATGGGGGTATGATGTAAACACATTTACACTACTTAAGATGTCTATTTATGTATGTTCTTAAACATAGGATTTCATTGCATGCTATAAATATTGCATAACATGCATCATCTTGCATTTAGAGTAGTTTGAATAAAATGGAGGTTAATTGTCTCCTTTTATGTGCTTGGACAGGGCAAACTTTTTATCGAGGCCTCGGATTGAAGATCCAACCGTACGGATGTGATCAGGCCGACGATTGGAGTTCAACAACTCCAAGATCGCCCTAATCAAGCTTCTGTAGCATTAGATAGTAACCAGGGAACCCTAGAAGATCAAGGGCAAGGATGGTGTAAATTCGTACTTCAAATGACAAATCCGACCGCACGGATGAATTTGGATTGACGATCACAGCCTAACGACGTAAAAATCAAGTCAATCTGACATCCGTAGCACCATCTACAACATCCAAAAGATGGACGGCCAAGATGGCATCACGTGGTTTCATCTCGGCCACTCAAACGACCGAATGTAATCACTGAAGCCTCTGTGTTTGCCCTCTCTCCGCCATTGGATCTCGATCCAACGGCTGTGAATAGCCGCACCACAATTCGCCCGCTCGACCATCCGCGCCCCGTAGCGCAGCGGTCGAAGGCACTATCGCGTTCACAAGACACGGGATCGAGCCACAGCGAAGGGGCGAAGGGCGCAGGCGAGCATGCACGGGTGTGCGTTGGATCGTGATCGGGCGGCTCAGATCTTCCAATAGAGGCCACGCGCTATTTCACGCGAGGCGGGAACGTGCCATCGCACGTGTTGGGCCGGCGCGCAGCGAGCGGGGAAGGCGCAATCACAGCCGTCCGATCTCGTGATCGGACGGCTGTGGATGGCTGAAAATGCGGCGGGCGTTGAGAGTGGGTAGCTGAGGAGGCGCGCGTGGGGAGCGCCCACTATGACCACGTTGGGGCTTAAACGTCGGTTTTATCCGTCACTAAAGATCCCTTATTTAATGTTTTAAAGATGTAATGACTAATTTGCCCCTACTCCTTGCAACTATAAAAGGAGACACCTTCCACACGAAATTCTCATCCCTTCCTTCTCTTCTCTACTTCTCCAAAGCTCAAGAGAAGCTTGTCCCACACCCGGGATGCTCCTCGCGAGATAAAGTCCAAATTTTCGTCCCCCTTCGGAAGTGGATCCCGCGACGACGACGGCGTGCTGCTCCGTTCTCGTTCTTCTACTTCGTCCTCCTTCGTCCTGCTCCGTTATTCGTTAAGGCGTCGTCCTGTTCGGCTCGTCCTCCAAGCGATCGTTGAGGAGGATAACTTCTCTCTCCCATTCTTCTTTACAGCTTTTCTAGTGTGGAATTTTCTTGCTTTCTAGTGTAGCTGATTTCCCGCTTTCTAGTGTAATTTTTATTTGATTTGATTGTATAAACATTTTGAAATATTGAATGCATGTTCTCTTTCTCTCTCTCTCTCTTTTAGTCTGATAGCTTCATTGTAATTATATCGCCTCACTTTTCAAAAATTCTAAAAAAATATAATTGTGAATATAGATCAACGTAGTCTCCCTGTGTTCGACTCGGAATTCAAATTTCGGTATAAATTTTATTTGTTGAACACGAATTCTTCACTTTCAAGCTACAACGACAGGTTTTCCAAAACCAAACACGTTAGCGTAGCAATTCGAGAGTTCAATGCATGTCCAGATTTTCACGATAACTCAATGGAGGCTTCCCCGAACCCCCACTCATTTAAGGCTAGTTTACGAAGGAGGTTATCCCCTCTTTTTAAGAGATAACCCCTATTTATCTCACATGATAACTTAACCCCTTATGGCATCCTTATCCCAGGATAAGCTAACCTGTGTTTATTTAGGGGTTAACTTATCCCCTCAAATTTACTTACACCTTTCGTGACAACACAGGATAACCTCCTTTCCTAACCCCAGTTCAATAAACACAAACAAGGGTTAACCCTTGTTCTCATGTAAATAGAAACAGAGGTTCTCCCCTGTTGCAAAGAAGTTAACCCGTGTTAGCTATCCCCTGCCGTAAACCAGCCCTTAGTGGTCTCTTGACCCCCCCATCTCCACCACCACATGGCTCCACCAGTCTCGCCTTGCTCTCCTTTACGCCTGGATGGTCTTAGGCAACACCTCCACACCTAGAGAAGGAGGAAGCACTCCTGACTCATGTGAGCATGGAGGTTGGGGCGGGCCTGCATTTCATGGTCTCAAAGGAGGGGGATGACCCACGCGTGGTGGGGCACAATTCACAACGAGGGGTGTTCCCCCTCTCCATACGGCAGCCTACCGTTAGCTGGGGACCGAGGGTGAGGTACCGCCCCTAGGTATCATACAGAGGTGGAGCTCAGAGAGGTGCCCCCAGGAGGGTGGTGAGGGGACAAGGAGACCGAGCAGAGGCAGTAGAAAGGAGGGAAGGTGGTGATGTGAGGTTGGATGAGTAGTTGGCACGGGTGGCAAGGGAGATGGGTTTCTGTAGGGGAGGGGGAGCAGTTCTAGTTTCTCAATGCTGAAGGCTTGACATGGAACATGAGGGGTCTCAATGACCCTGTGAGGGGGGCTTCCCTAGGGGACTACCCGTGCACTTGAGGGGTTTCAATTGTGATGCTGTAGGAGACCGAGGTAGATATTTGTGACCAACGGCTATGGCACGAGATTGGAGGGACCTACTTAGGGGGTTTCCTAGCCCGTCAATCCATCGGACGATCGAGGAGGATTCTTCTTAGTTGGCGAGATGATCTACTAGAGTTATAGGAGGAGATGGTGGCATCTCATGACGAAGAGCAGTGGATTCAGCTTTATGGTGTTTGCGGTCTACGACCCTGTGGATGACGCAACCAGGATGCAGCTGTGGAAGGATGTAACGCAGGTGGCCAAACGCTTCCAAGGGACCCCCTTGGCTATGTGGGGTAACTTCAATGTTATATTACGATGCGATGACCAACCAGAAGGGCGGGGAAGGCAGGACTTAGGATTAAAAGCCTTTGTGGGCATCATGGCCTTGCATGGGTTGCTTGACTTGGTACCAGCCTCATGTGGGTACGTGTGGAGAAACTCTGTGGGGTAGAAGTCCAGGATCAATCAGTTCTTGTGCAACACCTTGATGGCAAATGCTTTCCCCATGGTGGGGGTGATCCCGTTCGACAGACCTTTCTTTGGCCACACACCGTTGGTGTGGAAGATGAATGGAGATAGCTTCAAAACCTACTTCAAGTTTGACAAATCTTGGCTACTAGAAGAGGTGCTTAAACAGCTGGTGGAGAAGTGGCAAGTTGCAATTGGCACAGGGTTCACAACAGCAAAGCTGAAGAACAAGCTGAGGGCGTTCCTAAGGGCCCATAGAAAGGAGATCTCAGCTAGAAAGGAGTAGAGGAAGGCGTCGACGCTGGTAGAGAACACCAGATTGGACAGGTATGAGGATGTGGGCCATCTGTCAGAGGAGGACTGGAAGGCCATAGCTGAACACATGAGGATGGTTCAAAAGGAAAGATAGGAAAGCAGAGGAGCAGAGGTGAGCTGGCGTACTAAGCCCAGGCAAAGGTGCCTGAAGGGGGAAGACTCCAACACACGATACATCCAACTTATGGCATCTTGTAGAAGGAGGTGGAATAGGATTGACAGGCTGTTGGTAAATAGGGAGTTCTCTAGTAAAGACAAAATAGCAAGGGCGGTAGCAAACTACTTTCAGAGATTCACGGGGGCGAGAGCACAAGGAGGGTGGAGATGGATGGGGGTAGACGCACGACATATCTCAGAGGTGTAGGCAGATGGCCTAATCTCCCGATTCACGGAGGATGAGATTAAAGGCGCACACTAGGGAGTGAATGCGATGGTTGCCTAAGGCCGGATGGCTTCTCAATGATTTTCTATAAGGAGTTTTGGTTGGTGTTGAAGGAGGATGTCATGGAGGTCGTCCGAGAGTTTGAGGAAGGTAACAATGGCTTTAACATGCTCAACCATTTCTATATGTTCCTACTGCCAAAGAAGGAGGTAGAGAGATGATTGAAGAGTTCAGGCTGATCACTCTATCCAATGTTGTGTATCTCATCATCGCGAAAGCCTTGGCAAATAGACTCTGTGCTATCCTGGAGGACCTCGTCTTGCCGGTGCAGATAGCTTTCATTCCTGGAATATACTACCAAAGTTTGAAATCCTAATTTCAACGCCATTTTGATTAATTTCTAAGTGTGCACGTCAAAGGCACGCGGAAGGCATGTCATGGGCATGCCAATGTATATGGACAAAAATGATAAAAATAGTCAAAATGATTAAAATTTCTAAGGAAATCACACGGTTAAACATATTTATGTAAAAATAATAATGTTATATTCTAATATTAATATGCAACATATAGTCTATTATACCATGTTTAAGTTCAAGAATCAAATATCAACTAATTACTCTATGAATTGAATTAAGTCATGTAAAGGTAAAAGATTCAAATAAAAATTAAAAGTTAAAATTTAACCATCTGACCAATTAATCTGAAATTAATTTATCAGTTAATTTGAGGTATTTCACTATGTTGACATGTTAATCAATTTGAATAGACCTAAATTAACATAACTATGTGTGTTACGTTATTATTTTTATTTATGCCACCCCTTATGAGTCACGTTTAGATCTAGTTGTATCATATTTATATATGAAAGTTATAGGTTGTCACCTTCAAACATGGGATCATGGGTTTTTAGTTGGATGTTATCCTTGAAATAAATGATGATTAATTCATAAAGTAAACAAGCCTTAATATTTATAATTTTTAGGTTTTATTCTCTTATGGATGGATACAAGTTTTTTATTATTTAATGTTAACCTAAACTTGAAATTTTATTTTCAGTAATTAAAAAAATGTTTTCTCAATACTAAATTATGATTAGACTTATATGTTCGTAATAATAATGGATCTAGAGTCTAGCATGTAGATCTACTATATACTTATAGATAGGTGTAGAATTAAACCTTAAGAAAGTCAGAGGGGAGGAGCAATGAGACTAGAGGGAGCTACAATAGTAGAGATTTGGTTCTAATAAGAATAAATAGTAGCAATAATGTGAGCAACAGTAGTAGTAATAGAGAAGAATGAAAGAATTGAGAGAGAAGTAATAGTAGCAAGTTGAAATGTCGAGTGCATTTTGTCACTTGTTGACCATTTGACGAAATTTTGACGACATTTTGTTGAAATCCTTGTGTTTCGACATTATATTGATGTCGATATAGCGTAACCAAAAAAATAACCATTTTAATATACTGACGGTATGCTGTCAAAATTTAAATCACTTATAAAAATAGTAATGGTTAGAAATTGGTTATTGAGACACCTACATTGACCTTAAAATATGATAATAATTTAATAATTGTACCTAATGCCATCCATTTCTCTGAACTTATTGGCATATTATCCATAGTTGGAAAAATATTATTAACACTCCTACATTTCGAGATTACATGTGTGCCGATGTCGCCCCACATTAGAAAAAGGCCATTTCATGGATACGCCATGGGCATTTAGAACAATGTATAGTACATGGCTTTATTTGCATTAGAGATTCTAGTGCACTACAAGAGGTACAAGAAGACCTTGCGAAAGGTAAATTTTAGTAAAGTGTATGACTTAGTACAGTGGCCTTTCCTCTAAACATCCCTGGTGTTGAGGGGATTCCTACAGAAATGGATTGAGTGGATGAAGCGATCCGTTATTACATCTTTTTCGATCTTGGTGAATGGAAACTCGATAGGAGGATGGATACAATCGTTCTAAGTTAAGTAGGGGTGCCTCCTTATTAGATTTGAGAGCCTAATTACATCAATCGGGATCCAATTGATATATGGTGACGTGAGAATTCATGTTGAAATCAGTGAGATTTGGTAGAGGTTTTTAGTCACATACTGGAAGTAGACATATCTCTTGGTGAGTATAAAAGGCTTTTGCCTCCTATAGCTTATGTTGCAAAGAGTAAGAAGTGGGTCTGGAGACTACGCAAGCACACGCGCCTTGGCCCGCCCCAACCTAACTCCAACTCGGGCTCAGGCTCAGGTAAGAAGCAATTTGGAACTTGAAACTTGGACTCTTTTGCTACGGATTTTTAATCTCATGATTGTGGCCTAGAATTGGTCAATCAAAAGGTAAAATTGGTCAATCAATTATTTTAATCGATTAATGAGTTAAAATTGGTCGATCAATTGGCTTGGTCGACCAAAGAGTCAAGTTTGATCAATTAATGGGACTAAATTGGTTGATCAATTGTCGTATTTCCATAAAACAGGAATTTCCATAAACGTCAGGTTGTAAGCTTTATATAAGGGTCACGAAGGGGCTCTCATTTGACACACAAGAGCAAAAAAGCTCTCTCCACTCTCTCTCCCTCTCTTATTCTTGGTGTGCTTGTTCGACGTAAAATTGATAGAAAAATATCCAATTAAGTTTGTCAATCTTGTACAAGAGTTGAGAGTGATCTACGAGAGGTTTCTGATTGACCAACCAATTCAATTGGTAGATCAATTAGGAATTTGGTTGACAAACCAAATTGCCTAAACTTCGTCCTCTTGAGGTGATTTTCAAGAACGTCCAAGATTGGAGTACGCCGAATCTTGGAGGTGAATCGTCATATCCTGAGAAGAGTTTGTCAGATCTTGACGAACCAGCATTGTGGGAGGTGATACCTTCTTTAAGAGAAGTCTATAATAAGTACTTCGATCGGAGTAAAATCCAATCCCTTCTCGTTTTGTTTATTTATGCTTACATGTTCTTAGTTCTTTATTTTATATTGGATGTTGTTAAATCATATTTGACTTGCTTGATTTAACATTTTTTATCTATACGAAATCGTTGGAAATGTATATGTTTTTATTTATTTATTTATTTCTTATATGCGTTGATTTCAACAATTTTAAAGAGGGATCACATAGATCTAAAGTATTTGTGATGTCAGAAATGACTTTTAAATCACATGTAGACTTATCTGATATGCTCGAGAAGTTTGGTAGGCAAAATTTCAAGCGTTGGCAACAATACATAAGGATCTAGTTGACTACCATTGGTTTGATCTCGATATTAGAAATTGAATGCTCAATTTTGGATAAGGAAAAATCCACTCCTGAAAGACAAAAGGCGATGGATGAGTGGAAAGAGTGCAACCATATTTGTCATGGTTGTATCTTATTGGCTTTGTCCAATGTGCTATTTGATGTACATAGCACATCCACGTTCACTGCGAAGGAGCTATGGGAGGAATTCAACAAGTATAATACCGAGGATTTTGGTATTGAAAACTACTGTCTCAAAATTCCTTAAATTTCAAATGAGTAAGGGTAAATCGATATCGCAGCAGGCACATAAATTTCTGTTATTGCTCCATGGTTTAGCAGAAGCTGAGATAAATCTTCCTATGAAGTTTCAAGTAATGCCTATCATTGAGAAATCTTAGGACTTCAGGATGACTCTCAAGCATAGGAAGAGAAATGTTTCTCTTAATGACTTGATGATGACCATTGCTATTGACGAAGAGCATGGAAAATAAAAACTTGCAAAGCTTGTAGAGTCCAAGGTGAATGTCATGACGTCTAAGGGCAAGGAGAATAAAAATGAGAACAATAAAAAAAAACAAGGCCAAACCCAAGATCCAGAAGAAATCTAAAAACAAATCATGCTGTCACTGTGAGTAGATTGGGTACTAGAAGGACTGTCCTAATAAAACACAGTAGAAGATCACAAAGGGGAATCCTCAGGTGAATCTGATTACCAAGGAGGCTGAGCCTAGCGATGGGTATGTCTCAATAAAATCCGAACTCTATGTTATTCATGATTCTACTGAATGACTCATGGATACTGAAGCCAATGTACATATTTGTACGGATAGATCATTTTTTTCTTTCTATCAAGCCTGCAATAGCGGGACTGTGAAGATGTAGCCAAGGTGCCGGTATTCGGATGCATAGACTTGAGGTTTTCCTTGGGGGCGAGTATGGACACTACGTAGGGTGCTGACGTTCCTACTATAAAAAGGAATGTTCTTTCTGGTTCTTTATTGGTTAGAGAGGGTTTGAGCTTAACTTTAAATTTAATAAAGTTGTTATGTTAAGACATGGAATATTCTATAGAAATGGATATTTTACAGATTTTGATCTATTATTTAAAGTGAGATGTGATGTGAATGTATCATCTAGAAATACTCTAAATAATGTTAGTTTTCATTTGATTCAATTTATTTATAGTAATATTAAATCTTGTGATATATGATATGATAGATTGGGTCATGTAATTTTTAATTCTTTAAAAGAATTATAAAATTAAGTATGACTCTTGAACACACCATAGATAAAACTAAGAAATGCAAGTTATGTGTGCAGGCTAAACAAACTAGGAAGCATTTTCACTTTATTACTAGAAAAACTGAGGTTCTAGTTTAGTGCATATAGATATTTGCGAGTTTAATGGTGTGTTAACTAGGGACAATAAAAGATATTTTATCATCTTTATAGATGACAGCAGTAGATATTACTATGTGTATTTGCTTAAGTTTAAGGATAAGGCATTAAGTAAATTCCTTATCTTCAAGAAAAAAGTAAAAATACAAACTGGGAAAACTCTTAAGAGATTGATGACAGATAGAGGAGGGGAATATACATCCAACTTATTTGATGAACAGTGTCAAGCTTTTGGAATAGTTCATGAAGTAACAACCCCATATTCCACACAATCTAATGGGATAGCAGAGCGAAAAAATATGACCCTAATGGTCAACACTCTTCTGCAAAGCTCAAGATTACTTGTTTACATGTGAGGGGAAGCTTTGAATACGATATGCCATATTTTGAATAGAGTTTCCCTTAAGCATAAAGAAAGTAATCCATTTGAGATTTGGAGAAACAGAAAACCAAGTATGAAATACCTCAAAGTGTGAGGCTACCTTAAAAAGGTGGTTGTCCCTGAACACAAGAGGAAGAAACTCTAACCTACGATAGTTTACATGGTCTTTCTGGATTACGTTGACAATACCTATGCTTATAAATTTGTCGTTATAAAATCTAAGATTTTAGGTATAGAAGTCAACACTATTGTTGAGCTTCGTGATGCTACATTTTTTAAGGATGTCTTCCTTATGAAGACTGGATTACCTAAAAATGTGACTTCAGATAATCTAGCCACTACATCTGATTTTATTCCTAATCAAGTGAAAGGTCTAATGTGAAGGCTAGCTCTTCTCATTCTGAACACAATGAAGTAGAGGATTTTGAACCTAGGAGAAGTAAATGACTAAGAATTGTCAATGATTTGGGAAGTGATTTTATTGATTACCAAATCGAAAGTGATTCTCCCACTTATCGCGATGCTATGGCTTCTTCTGAAGCTAAGCATTGGAAAGATGCCATTAAGAGTGAGATGTACTCAATCATCTCTAATGGCACTTAGGAGTTGGTCAATTTACCTCCAGGGTGTTTTACCATTGGGTGTAAGTGGGTGTTTGAGAAAACTCAAGCCTGATGGATCTATTGAAAAATATAAAACCAGACTTGTTGCCAAGGGATTTAAGTAAATGGAAGACATCGATTATTTTGATACCTATTCTCCGCTAACTAGGATAACTACTATCTAAATGCTTATTGCATTGGCTTTCATTTATGATCTCACTATCCATCAAATGGATGTGAAGATCACCTTTGTTCATGGCAATCTTAAGAAAGAGATCTATATGGATCAAGCTGAGAGATTTGTAGCTTCTGGGAATGAGAAAAAGATTTGTAAGCTTGTTAAATCTTTTTACGATTTGAAACAAGCACTCAAATAATGGGATGAAAATTTTGATAAGGCTATCAAGTCATTTGGGTTTGTAGGTCATGAGTTCAACAGGTGTGTCTACATTATGGTTAAGAGTGATGTGCATTGTTTTATGCTTATATATAGATGATATATTACTATTTAAGTCAGACATAAGAATTGTAAATGAAACCAAGTTTTTCTTGAGCAGCAAGTTTGAGATGAAAGATATGGGTGTTACAAATGTAATCCTCGGCCTCAAACTGATTCGGTTAGCAGAGGGGATAGCTATTTCTCAATCTCATTATGTTAAGAAACTTTTTGAAAAATTTGGCTATCAGGATTGCAAGACTGTAAACACTTCTTTTGATTCATCAAAAGCTCTCTATAAGAACAAAAGTGGAACGCATGTTTCACAAATTAGATAGTCACAAATCATAGGAAGCCTGATGTATCTGGCTAACTGTACTAGACCGAATATTTCCTTCTCCGTGTCTAAGTTGAGCAGATACACAAGCTATTCTGACCATACTCATTAGGATGCCTTGGATCAAGTACTTAGGTACTTAAAGGAAACTATTTCCCTTAGTTTACATTATGGTAAATATCCTTCATTTTTAGAAGGATATATTGATGCAAGTTGGATCGGTCAAATAGAGGATTCCGGGAGCAATGGTGTTACAGGGTATGTCTTTATCTTTGGAGGCAGTGTAGTCTCCTGACAGTCTGCAAAACAAATCATTTTAACCTGACCTACTTTTGAGGCTGAACTACGTGCTTTGGACACCATTGGAATTAAGGTTGAATGGCGAAAAGGACTTCTTTCATAAATCCCTATGGTAGGTAAGTCGATTCCTGCAATATCTTTGCATTGTGATAACATGATTGCAATAACAAAGATTAAGAGTTCAAAGTTTAATCAGAAAATAAGGAGATACATCCAAATCAAACTCAAGTCTATAAGGCATTTAGTGTCTCAAGAAGTGATTGTTGCGGAATTTATAAGATTCAATGATAACATAGCAGATCCATTTAATAAGGGGGTGTTTGGGTGGTAGGCTAAGTGGGTTTGCCAGGTTAACTATTTAACCCGCCACTTAACCCGGGACTTAATCCAGGATAAAGTTATTCCACCCTCTCTGTGGAATAACTTTAACTTGCCGAAACGTCCAAACGGGTTAACTCACTTATTCCACTTCTCTATTCCTTTACTTATTCCACAAACTTATTTCCCTTACCAAACAGGGTCTAAAGGACTTGATAGATCTTTAGTCCTTAAGTCTAAGCTTGGGATGGGACTGAGACCCATTGGGAGTTCACCCACGATAGCAATCCAACCAAACTAAGTGAAGATCTCACAAAGTAGATTCAATATAGTAACAAGTTGTATAGGGAACTGGTTGGAACTTATAGTTAGATGTTTTTGCATCTAAGTCCAATCCCTGGAAGCCTGAGTGCCTTAAGCTGTAAATTTAGGAAGAGCAAAGGTTCTGAATGGGTTCAAGCCTTTATGGTAGGATTTGAGTAGTGCATCCTTGGAGAATGCACCTATATGAGTGTTACTGTGGGCCGCAATTAAGGGAATAGGGTCTTTCTCGAATACACTCATGAAACAGGATAGGATGCATGACAGTTAAGAGCACCAACCCTAAAGATTATCACTAAGAACTTCATTTTGTTGTCACCATTATACACCCTACATCAAAGGTCTAAAGTTCAAGACTAGTTTCATTTTATTCCTATGGTGGTGAAGGTGGATGATTGATGTAAGTGTTCAAACCGAAAGGTACCTTTACTGAAAGCAGAGTGTGGTAGCCAAGGAATTTATTGTTGGATTTTAACGATTAATTTGTAGGGGAATGTTGGATTTGAGAGCCTACTTGCATCAATCGGGATGTAATTAATATGTGGTGACATGAGAATTCATATTAAAATCTATGAGATTTGGTAGAGGTTTTTAGTTCCGTACTAAAAGTAGACAAACCTCTTGGTGAGTAAAAAGCTTTTGCCTCCCATGGCTTATATAGTAAAGAGTAAGAGGTGAGATTGGGGAACACGAGAGGGCTCTCATTTGACAAATAACAAGAGCAGAAAAGCTCTCTCCACTCTCTCTCTCTCTCATTCTTATCTCGCTTTCTTCGTGCATTTGTTCGACGTAAAAATGGTAGAAAAATCTCCAATCAAGTTTGTCGATCTTGCATAAGAGTTGAGAGTGATCTACGAGAGGTTTTGGATTGAACAACCAATTCAATTGGTAGATCAATCGAGAATTTGGTTGACAAATCAAATTGCCTCGGTTTCGTTCTCCTAAGGTGATTTTCGAGGACGTCCAAGATCAGAGTACGCCGAATCTTGGAGGTGAATCGTCATATCCAGGGAGTTCATCAAGCCTCGACACACCGATATTGTGGGGGTCGATACCTTCTCTAAGGGAAGTCCATAATGGACCCTTCAATCAGAATAAAATCGAATCCCTTCTCGTTTTGTTTATTTGTGCTATCGCATGTTCTTTGTTTTTTATTTTATTTTGGATCTTATAAAATTATGTTTAACTTGCTTCATTTAATATTTTTGATCTATGTGAAATTGTTGAAAATCATTGGAAATGCATATGTTTTTATTTATTTATTTCCTATATAGGATTGGTTCAAATCCCCTTACCCCGTTGCTCTGACTTAGAAAGTGACGCACTTGCAAGGGATACCTTTAGGGCCTGTGGTAGAGGTCTGTTCTCGTGCTTTTCCGTGTAGCAAGTGGAGGTTCTAGTGTTGCAATATGCCGATGACACCCTATTTTTTGTGGAGGGCTCACCAGAGGAGGTGAGGAGACTGTGCCTGTTGCTATAGGTTTTCGGGGAGGCTTATAGGCTGCATATCAATCTTAAGAAATCTAGCTTTGTTCTGGTGTAGATGGAGGCTGAGGAGGCTAGGACCTATGCGGAGGCCTTGGGCATGCCGATTGCTGCCCTGTCCTTGCCTGACTTGGGCCTGCTTTATCATACGGCAGGTTGAGTGTGTAGGATTTTATTCCAATAGTGTAACGGGTTGAGAGGAGACTAGCAGGGTGGTCCTCCAAGATGCTACATTTAGGAGGCTAATTGGTTATGGTGAGGGCAGTCCTCTCCATTATCTCGACGTTTTCATATTCATCTTCAAACTACCTAAGAAGGTGGGGAGAAATTTGACTAGACTGATGAGAAACTTCTTTTGGTCCAACTTTGGGGAGTCGAGGAAGGGGGCAAGACTGGTGGTGTAGGAAGCGGTTTGCAGGCCAATAAGGGAGGGTGGCCTTGGAGTGCGAGATCTGGAGTACATGAATGATTGCTTGGTGACCAACTAAATAGAAGGTATGATGGGCCATAGACTAGGTCAATTGGGTGATGTGTTAGGGGCATGCTATGGAGGGTCGTTAGACTGGGGGAGTTTAGTGGAGCCAAGACAAGGTACCTCCTTTTATAGGTGGCTAGCATCGGTGGCACCAAAGGTACGAGGTTCTTCTCACCGCTGGTTGGCATAGGAGACAGATTCAGGTTCTGGACAAATGACTAGACCAGGGATGGCCCCATCGTCTTTAGATTTCTAAGGCTCTTTGCGATAGCGCTAGATAAAGAGGCCACAGTTGGGGCTTACTAGGAGGGAATGTGGTGCCCTGTGTCGTTGAGAAACCTATTGGATTGCAGAATGGAGGAGCTTTTAACCTTACGACAAGAGCTAGAGCATTTCGAGATGGAAGGGGGCAAGACTGTTGGGTATGGGACAACGGCCATTTCTCTGTCAAGAAGGCGTATGATAAACTGCGTAACAGGGACTTGACAACAAGTATGGATCTCCTCCGCGACTGCAGGGTTATATGGAAGGTAGATTGTCCTTTGAAGATCAGGATCTTTGAGGGCTAGATGGGTAAGGGAGGAGGACATCATGTGCCCCTTGTGTCAGGGGGGAGAGGAAGACCTGAACCACATTTTCTTTGCCTTCTCCTTTGCCCAAGTATGGAGAGGCCTGAACCTTAGTTGGGTGGATTGCACCAACTAGGAGCTTTTCTAGGTGTCACTCAGGAGGGGTAACCAGGCCTCAGAGCAATGCATGGTTAGATTGACGAAGGAGATTGCGAAGGTGCTAGTAGCGCTATGGGGCATTTAGTTGGGGAGAAATGCGATGGTTTTCGAGGACTAAATCCCCTACATGGAAAATTTTGTTCTATCTTGTTAAGAAATGAAATTAGTTAAGTTGATTAGTGTTCACTATTTTTAGGTCTTGGTTGGGTTTCCATGTATGCCCTTTGCCTCTCTATATAAAGAGGGCTAGGGTCTCTCTATATGATCAATAATAAGAATTATTTTCCCTCCAAAATTCTCTACATGGTATTAGAGCGGGTTTGGGAGGAAGGAAACCCTAGAGGGGGAGGCCCTTTAGCAATGCCGCCGACCTCCGACAAACCATTGGAGAGGCTCTCTCCTCTTCTGCTTTGTCTTCCTCTTCATTCCTCGTCATCATCACTGCCGACGCCAAGAGCCACCACCACGCTGCCACAGGCTCCAACAACCGGCGAGGCGTCGCACAGCCTTAGCAATAGCACTGGAACCACCACCACGTCTTCCACCTCTTCAACACCCACATGCTCCACCAAGCCTCCAGCAGCGTTGCCATTCTTACCGAGGACGACCCACGACAGCTTGCGTCGGGAGGGTGGCCGCCAAGGTGTCAACTGGAAGGCCTTCAAGGATCGGCTCAGGCTCCAACGCGTCACCGTCACATGGTCAGCTTTGTCATCTTCATCCCACGACGAGATGGAGGTCACCCCTAGCAACCCCAGGCCGATCTCCATCTTTGAAGGCCCCTCGACATTACTCATCCTAAGTTTTACTACCACCACGCAAAGAGCATCACACACTCTAGGAGGGATAGTGGCTAAAAGAGGAGGAAGATGAAGTCTACGAAGGAGTGGGACTTTGTTCCCTAGTTTGAACGGTTGGTTATTTTAGGGTTTAGAGAAAAGAAGAAGAGGGGGTTATTTGCTTGTTAAGTGCAATTGAATTTCAAGTTTGTACTTTTAGTGTTTTGTTTTAGGGCCTTTGTGTCTAACCCCTTAAGTTCTAAATCTATTTTATTTGGGTCCTTATATGTTGAGTGGAAGACACAAGAGTTGAAGACAAGATTTGCCTCAAGATGTCAAGTATTCGGGCAATACTCTTACGCACCTCAAGAGAAACCAAGCGTTGACTGACTCTGTGTGGGCGTACAAGAGGAGACACCCAGAGTTGAAGAGACGAAGATAGGACTACCACGTCAGCAAGAGTTGATCTTCACTATCTTAAGGATCCAAGTCTTCACCGTCTCCCACGTCTCGACTTGCACGGGAGTATTAGGAAATAAAATAAGTTAGTTAAGTTGATTCGTGTTTACCATTTTTAGGTCTTAGTTGGGTTTCCATGTATGTCCTTTGCCTCACTATATAAAGAAGGCTAGGGCCTCTCTCTTTGATCAATAATAAAAATTATTTTCCCCCCAAAATTCTCTACATATCTATTTCAGCGCTGGTGCATTTTTAAGAGTCTAATTTGTAATGTATATCATTTTGTAACTCCTTGTGCTTTCCGAGTGATTTTTAATAGATGGGGGGTTATCACAAGGATAACCACCCCTTTCCCGTGTACAAAACAACAAAGTAGATGTAGGAGTTTTTTTTTTTTGAAAAAAGAAGAAAGATATGTGAAAAAAATGCAAAAGGCCATTTTATTTTAAGAACACATTAGCATGTAAGGAAGAAAGATCCTCTCAAAAACAAACAAAAAAAAAAGAACGAAGAGTAACCTGGATATGATCTGCCCCTAAAAGTCTCTTGTTGCACTTGAGAGCCTCATGAAGATAGCGCAAGGCAACATTAACATTTCCCATTCCCTCTTCCATCATAGCCACATTTATGTATGTTGCGGCAGAATTTGGATGTGATAGACCACAACAGAAATGGAGAAGATACAGAGCACGGTTTACATACCTGGAACAAGTAAGAAGCTATCGTGGATGAAAAAGGAAAAGAATAAATTACAGCTATACACAAACACACTTGCACACATGTCCATGCACACACCCACACACATTCATCCACATGTACAGACACACTATTGTTTCCTCATAAAATGATCTGGAAAAAGAATTCCATACAGCAGAAACGAAGATTGAGGAGGGTATACAGTGAAATGCTAACGTAATTGGGGGCACTTTCTCCCTTTTATGATTTGTTTAAATTACAAAAAGCCAGATTGACTTCTTTGTAAATTACATAAATACAAAAACCTCCCAAAATCATTCTTACAGGAGTTTGTGAAGATTTTTTTATGGAAAAAAAATTATATTTGATAACAGTCATAGATAGGGAATTAGACGCTTACTTCAAAGCTAGTTCAATATGTTGGAGGCGATAATAGAAAACAGAGAGATCCCCATAGCTTTTCATGGTTTCTGGGTGATCCAGCCCAAGCTCCCTTTCATTAATGTCCAGAGCCTTCTGTTGATATATAGTTGCCTGCCAGTAATATATTAGAAATGATGCTCTACACTTTTTCAAGAAAATATTGCAATGTCAATAACTCAATAACTTCAGTATGCAACACTAATTTCCATATGCTTACAGTGCATAATTTTCATTAGCAATGGCAATGCAAGTGAAGTACTGAACTAGCTTTATATGTAACCTGATTAAAATCTCCCGTATGATATAGAACTACAGCTAATAAGCTGTATGCATTAGCCGTCATTCGATGGTATGGACCACAGACCACTATCATTTTTGAAAGTGCCTTCACAGTTACAAGGTAAATGTTAGTCACCAGAACAACAGAATAATTTGCTATTGCCACATCAAAATCAAAATCATAATATAACCTTTGCCCCAGAGTTAACAGCCTCCTCCAACTTTCCTTTATCCAATGCTAGTTTTGATGATTCTAATAAATTTCGACCATCGGCAGATGAGCAGGATACATGCTGTGGAACAAGGTCTTACAACAGCTAGACAAAGCATTTTGAAGGTTTGAAGCAAATCATAATGCTTAAGCACCAAAAGCTGTCATTTACCTTAAATACAGGAATCATACTGATGATATCTGATTTGTTGAATGGATATGGGACATCCAAATCATAGTCTCTAGTTACTAACTCCAATCCAACCTGAGAAAATGACAGGAAACAAGAGTTTGGCCGATTATGTCTATGAAATTGTCTGCTAACCATGAATTAAGATTAAAAGAACTCCTGAAAGAGATTGAGGATACCTTGTGGCAAAGCCCTCGAAGAAGCACAAGCTTCCTGAGGTGTTCAAACTCATTATTTAGCTTCCATGAAAATCTTTTTGAAATGACGGCATCTAGCCACTTTCTCTTTAATGTGTAGTCACTAATTTGTTCTTGATTGCCATCATCATTCAAGATCCCCAACAAAAAGTTCAAGGATGCAGCAATTGTCACTGGCAATTCAGCTAAATCAGAAACGGCTGAAACAATGGCACGTAAGAGGTGCTTGAAGGCCCTAGTAACCATCTCATGGATACAAAGTGATTGAATATGTGGGAGCTTTTCTGCAAGTTCAACCTGGTTTATAGATGTATTAAAGAATACTCAATGAAAAAGCCAAAATAGATGGTAAACACTCAACATTAATAATTAAGTTACCACGCGGCCTAATGAACACATCTTAAGACCCCGAAGATGCATGAAATCAGTTAGAGTCTGTCCATCAACAGGTGAAAGCTCGAGAGATGCAAAATCCGCCACCTGAGAAACCCAAGACAGCATGTTCACTTCCTGGCAAAATAATTGCAAGCAACCCCCCCCCACAACACCCTGCCCCACCCCGCACATGTAAACAACATAAGTTTATTCCTTTGATACTTTTGGTTCCACAGCATAGAATTCAGGAATTTTAAAGAGGCTAGCTATTTTTGCAAGGTAACTAGTTACACATAAAATCATAACAAATCATAACTGTAACAAGGTTGTAGATATTTTTAGAGGGAGAAGAACTGAATACCAGCTTTGGTAAAGCAATATCTTCATAGTACTTGTGTGCTGAGACAACCAGCTCCTCCATTGACTAGAAAAGAGAAAAAAGATTGTAAGCAAGCTGGTATAAATGGTAAGGGATATATAGCAAAAAAGGAAGTGTTCCATTAACAAAAAATATCAGCATGATAGAATCCTGGCGTGACTATAAAATATATTTGCTCTTCCACTTGAATGAGACGGAATAATGGAAATAAGAAAAACAGTACGGAAAACTTTTGCCAAGACCTTTTCATGAAGACCAGTGCCAGAATATTTCAAGCGCAAGTATTCTTCCTCTGAGAGTATCTCTTGTAAATTAGTCTTCTCATGCAAAGCACAACTTTCCAGTTTACTAACCTCCCCATCCTCTGCAGCAGAGCTGGATGCGCTGGAATTTGTATTGTTTGTGCCATGCCTGCTCTCTGAACCAGCTGTTTTCTTTTTTATCCTCTTTAGCCGTTCAAATTGCTTACCAAGTCCCTTAATCACTGGTTCATCAGAAGCTTTTTCTGCCTCATTTTTATCCTCTTCAATTGGCGAAGATTCCTTGTTTTGTAAATGCTGCACCCAGCAAGCTCCAAGTTCCCACCTAATGGACTTCTCAGCATAGGGTTTCCTATCCAAATTCATCAAGCAGTCTCCAACAACTTTCTGGACTAAAGATTTAGCCTTGTTCATATCATCAAAATGAGGGACATTAATTGCTGGACCACTACTGCTAAGGTTGGGAAGCAAAACTCTATAACTGAAAGAAGATTAAAAATAGCTTTAAGTTGATGACAACATGACCAGAATCTACACACACAGAAAATAGTTGCAATTTTCTAATCCAATAAACCTGTTAATGTTCATAGCATTGGCACCACCATCAGGTTGTTCACTCACATCAACATTCAGCCTTTCACAACTTTTGTTCACTTCACCAGTAATCTTGACAGTTGCTGTAAAACCACAATGTCTAACAAGAACAACACCTAAAGTTGGTGTATCCTGCAGGTAAAAATCCATTGGATGCTAAATATGAGGGAAATATCACAATGAATTTAATCAAGAATCAGAAGACAAGTGGAAATCTAGGAATCTTACATGGATGACAGCACTCTCATCTGAAGTGATCCCTTTAAGAAGGTTGTGGTAAGAAACCTCAGAATTGTATTTACCATTTCTTTGGTTTCTATCAATTTTCTCTTCCAGCTTTGAGCCTGCATCTGGTGTGTCCCTTTGCACTACTATGCTTAAGTCTCCAGTACATTCTTCGTGCAAGAACGAATTGGCAGGAGATTCACTTGGGTTAGGATGAAGAGAATGATTAGTAACAAGTCGACGAATTGCTGCAGTTGCCAAAAAGACTGCAGTATTTACAAAAAGAGTATGTAAAAGAAATGCTTTTCTGTCTCGGATCAATCTTTCATCTTCTGTTTTGCATGGCATTTTGGACAAAATGGAAAAATCAGTGGCCCAAGGCCTGCTAACATGCTTTCCACCTTGTGCCAACCCACCACCATTTCCACCCCAATTCTCATCTTCTATCGGCAGTGAGAGGCATTTTGATTGAAATTCAGAAAAGAAAGGTGGAGCAAGCCATGTATTTGCACGGAAACCATATGGAAGGTTACCAAACTGCAAAAAGCCAACCAGTTTCTTGTCAGAAAGCAAGAATGGGTATATGGGGAAATTGTTATAAAAGCTTTTGCAGTTTTTTTCCTAGATTTGACCTTGTTGTGTTCCATAAAAGCCTTCATAAGAGAACTATATGCCTGCACAAAAGCAGCAGCAAAGAGAACTCTCAGAAATAACCACTAAAACAACTTCTTAGACTGCAGTTAACAATTTTGGCTCATAAAAAGGTGTAAGATAAAAGCTCTCAAAAAGCAACAAAGTAGAAAGCACTTACATTCAAAAAGGCACTACTGAGTTGTTGCAACAGATCCACTAAACTGTGGCTATGGATGGACTGCTTCCCCAGTGTGTAGAACCCTTTTACAGAGGCAACTATTGTAAGCAGTTTCCCATTGCAAACCTTGACCTGTGCATCAGATCACCATGTTAAGAACACAGGGGAAGAAGAAAGACCAATATTAAGACAATAAAAAAAAGACAAAATAAGCATGTCACTTAACACCAAAACTTGGAAATAAGAATGGAAATAGTAGAAGCAGACACAAAAGTCTGAGGCAACAAGGAAAACTAAAATTATTTCCCCACCAAATCTGCATCCGTCTAAAATAAGCTTAATGCTAAAGGACCTTCAAGAAAGGGGATAATGAGCCACATAAGCATGATTTTATGCTGGAAATCCAAAAAACCACATTGAGAGTAGAATATCCAAGCATGGAAGCACCAAAATAGTAAGAAGAAAATCTAAATTAATGATGTAATAAGTACAAAGATCTTCAAGTAGGGGGATATGAGCCAGATAAACAAGTTTTTATGCAGGAAAACCAAAGAATTACATCAATAGTAGAATATCCTACTATGAAAGCATCAAAATAATAAGCAAAAAGAAAATCTAAATTAGTGCCATAGTAAAATATAAATAGCAAAACCACCAATTTTCGTGCATGCATACACTTCATTGGAGAAACATATATGGCATACGTTAGAGTCCCTTTCATTCTCTATTTGTTATTTTTTCCTCGTTTCTTATTTTAGTTTGGACTCTTCATGTAATTCTTTCATCCCTCCACTCTACATAAGAGAGGTGAGGGTTTCAATTTGAACAAGATGTCTTCCATTCTCTCTCACATGGTGTCAAAGCAACGGTCCTAGACCAATGTTCGATACCTTCTTGATTTTCATACCATATTCTTTCTTCCACCAACAAATTTCTTCTCTTCCGTAGATCTGCTGCCATTGTACTCTCAACACCACGGGAGCTTCATCCGTAACAAGAGCACCACCAACGTGACAACAGCAATGCATGCAACACTGTAGTGTAGCAAGGCACGCAGCATTGCTGCAATGCACATAGCCTAGTATGGTCTTGCGCATGTGAGTCTAACAAGATTTTTTTTTTGCACTGCTCTCTACCCGTTTCCAGAGATGTCTTTGTTCTTTGTGATATGCTCCTATGTATCTACATCTCTAGTGGGTTGTGATTGGTTCGATCTCAACCATGGCAACTTGACTCCTTCCTCAGTTATTGATTGGGAATGTTTCCCAATTTCTACTTGGAAGCGTGTCCCACTACTACTTAGGATCATTTCCCGCCGTTACCTTCTTCTTGGTATTTTGTCTTTTTGGAGGGTTATTGTTCAGATGGATTTGTACTAGAGACAACTTGATCACGTGTGGCAATAGTCCCCATGCTCTTGTTGCCTTTACGTATGTCGATGGAGCTCGGGCAAATTTGGTATCTACCACTATTAGCAAGTGGGTGATTGACTCAAGTGCACTTATCTCACTGGTGATAATGGTTGAAAATAAACTAAAGGGGGGTGAATAGTATATTTGAAGAAATAATAAGTAAATAAAATTCAACCATACAATAATGATATAAAAATTTTTAGGTGAAAACCCAAACCGGGAGAAAACCGCCACCTAAGTCAACCTGACTTAGGATTTGCCGATCACTAGGTGATCAAAACACTATCTACACCACTTGAAAATGAGGGTGGTGTACCTCAATTACAAAGCTTACTTCCAATCCCTAAACGGAGGTTTCTCCTTTCACAAGAGATGGGGATTCGACAGGCCGAGCACCGAAGTACAACAATAATAAGAAAGAACAGAAATTTAAATACAACCTATAGAACTCCCCAACAAGATAGCAATATGAACTAGCTACTATAGGTGATAGGAAAACTCCCTGTGGTGTTAGCTAGAAGATGAGATGTGCGGGAGAGTTTTGCCCAAGAATTTTAGCATAGTAGGTGGGCAAAGTGAGTATGAAGCAAAATGGAGTATAAAGCTTTAAGTGTGTATCTCCAATGGGTGTATTTGCCTAATGGAGGTTAAGAGTTATTTATAGGCTTCAAGAGAACCTACAAGAAGGCTTGGGAACCTTCTCCTAGCCGTTGGAGACAAATCCCCAAAGATTTGATTGAAATCCAAATCAAATAAAGCAATAATTAACTCCGACCAAACATTTAAAAAATGTCAAACGTCTGCTATGGGATTTCTAGACATCTGACCAAAGATCTAGTCATTTGAAAGTGAGGATCAGTGTTACTAGAATCAATTGCATCTAAACAGTGTACTTGACCCTAAGTGTTGGACATTTGATTGCTTATTATAAGACGCCTGATAGTAATTTTGGATGTTTGAAAATGAGTGGGTTTGTTCCTGGAATTGATTGAATCCAAATAGGGATCTTGTACATAAGGGTCAGACGTCTATTACAATCTTATTGGACATCTGATAGTCATGATAATCTGTGGGTAATGATTTCTATGGAATCTCATAATCAAGATTTCGACAGACAAATCGAACTTTAAGTCAAATAATCCCTAACGTTCCATTGTTGGACATTCGTAAAGGCTTCCAGACGTCTAATAATATTATTAAAATATTCCTAACTTATCTCGTGAAGATTTTGGTCTAACAAAGTGAGATTTATGCTTGATTATGTTCTAACAGTCTATTGTTGGACGTCTGATTGTATTATCAGACATCTTGAATGGACTATGATGCCTGGATATAGGTCTAGTCATCTAAAGCCTAAGTGTTTAATTTGTTAAGGCTGAATATTTGGTCATTGGATGTCTAATATATATATCAGACAACTTAACTTTCAATATCAGATGCCTAGTATGTGTTTGGTTTGAAATTAAATTTGTTCTAAGTTATTGCCTAAGTGTTGAGTGACTAGGTCAAGGATTCCTATATCTAGTTGGGAGCTCTTTACAACTCTTCTAGACTCCATAAAGAGAAAATTACAACTTTATTTTAAATAGATGTACAAACATTCCTATGACCTAGACGAAAAACATCATCTTCGAGACTTCCTTTTGAGATGAAATGAGACCTACAACTTAGATGATGAAGGCAAGAAATAGTGATTCTGACATATTTATTTTCTTTTTGTTATTTTGTAAATCATCAAAACATTTATCGAGAGACATTGAACTAACAATGGTTCCCTATGTGTGACCCAACCAACTAGAGTAGTTACCTCCATGAAGCTAGCAAGTGGCTCCTACTCTCCAGTGATTGCGATTGGAGATGTTTAGTTTACTTCAAGCTGCAATTGTCACATGTTCACTGTGCACCGAAATTTCTCATGAGCCTACTTTCTGAACAAGTTGTGCAAGGATCTCAAATGTCGAGTCATATTTGATGAGCACCACTGCTTTTTTAAAAACAAACTAGCCAAATTATTGGTGAAGGATTTATGAGGGATGGAGTATATTACCTTAATATTGCCACTCCTTTTGCTAGAGCAACCTCTATTTCCATGGATCCTCTCCTCTAGCATCATAGACTTGGACACCCTTCCTTTAGGAAGCTTCATCGAATGTTCCCGGATTTGCCCTCGTATACTATCTTTGATTGTGATGCTTGCCCATCATCAATCCTTTCCTCCATGGACTGAAAAGTATAGAAAATTACCCTTTCAGTCGATCCATTGCAATGTTTGGCATTGTAGACTTGGACACCCCTCATTTGGGAAGCTTCATCAGATATTCCTAGATCTACCCTTGTCTACTATCTTTGATTGTGATGCTTATCAATCATGCAAGCATCATTAACTTACCTTGCCTCCACAGAAGAGCACACATATTACCCTTTCAAATGATCCATTGTGATGTTTAGGGACCGTCTCATGTGACTAGCATTGCAAACCACAGATACTTGGTTGTGTTTAGTGTTGATTATTACAGATCTACTTGGGTATTTCTTATGAAGGATCGGTTCAAGAACCTTTACATAGTGAAGTAGTTCTTTGTAGAGATGCATAATATCTACTCGACATCAATCAAGACCTTTCACAGCGATAATGCCCCAAAATTCATGCAGAAGCAGTTAAAGTCATTCTTTATCATGAAAGGCACCTTACATCAGACAACCTGTGCTTACACCTCTCAACAGAATGGTATTGTTAAGAGGAAACTACGACATATTTTGGACATTGCCAAGACCCTTCTTTTCACGAAGGTACTGAAATAGTTCTAGGGAGATGTTGTACTTACAGCCACATATTTAATTAACCAGGTTCTCTCATCTATTCTAAAAGGGGAAATCCCATTCCAATTGCTGCATCCCAATGTGGATCGACTTTTTGCTTTCCTGTTCGTTTTTTGGATGCACGTGCTTTGTGCATGCCTTTGGGCAACAAGAAAAGTTATCCCTTCAAGTGATTAAGTGTATATTCCTTGGTTACTCCTACACTCAAAAGGAATATAAATGCTATGACCCAAGTAGATGATATATTGTTACTACAGATGTAATCTTCTATGAGAAGGTTCCTTTCTTTTTTAAGGGACCAATATTGAGCTTGCTCCTCGTCAAACATATCATAGACGAGAATAGGAACCTCCTACTATTCCATCGCCTACCATGTCTACTATTTTTTATGATAGCAGTTACATGCCCCCACAGACACAAAATCAAAGTGAGGCTAATAAGAGACCAATTGCCCTAAGGAAAGGAGTTTGTACTTGTAGATTACATCCTATCTCCCCTTTCACAACTACAACAAATTTGGACTTTTCTATACAATAGTTTTCAATAGCATTACTTGACATTGTCATTCCACAAACCTATTTAAAAGCTTTACAAGATCCTTAGTGGAAGATAACTATGGATGTAGAAATGGAGGCTCTACTCGTGGCACATGGGAGCTTGTGCCATGTCCTGAGAGTGCTAAAGTTGTCTATTATAAGTGGATTTATACAATTAAATATCTTGTGGATGGCAGTATTGATGGGTTAAAGGCGAGCTTGGTAGCCAAGGATTTCACATAGACCTCTAGAGTAGACTACTTTGAGACCTCTCCTGTGGCTTGGGTTGCTTCAATACGTGTTATTCTATTTATCACTATTAACAAGTAGACACTAGAATACTTTCCTCTATGATGACCTAACAGAAGAAGTATATATGTGTCAACCTCATGGATACGAGGTTAAATAGGAGAATGTATGCAGGTTGAAGGAAGCTCTATATGGTCTCAAGCAAAATCCCCATGCTTGGTTTGGCAAATTAACTAGTGAAGTGATTTTTTTTTGGAAGATTAACCAGTGAAGTGATGCAGATTGGTTTCAGACGATCCACATTTGGTCATTCCATCTTCATCAGAATGACTACCTTTGGCACTGTTATTCTCGTTGTATACGTTGATGACATGGTTATGATAGAAGATGATGGTGTAGGCATTCAAGAGATTAAGGCATTTTACGGAAAGTATTTGTTATAAAAGACCTTGGGGAGCTACGATATTTTTTAAGGATTGAGGCATTCAAAGACGAACGTGGCATGGCACTCTCCCAGTGAAAGTATGCCATTGAGATACTTGATGAGGCTAAGTTGCTTGGCACAAAGCCCTAGGCTAGTCCAATTGAGTAGAAGTGATATGAGGAGACTGAGGATCCACTCTTTGAGGATGTCCACAAATACAAGAGCATTGTAGACAAATTACTATACTTGACTATTACTTGCTTAAATATTAGCTTTGTTGTCAACAGAACAAGTTAGTATATAGACAAATCATGTTGCAGTCATTGGCATGATGTTTGTCTAATACTAAAGTATCTAAAAGGATCTCCTGGAAAAGGGCTATACTAAAGGAACAATGGTCACCTAAATCATTACTCATATTTTGATGTTGACTATGCAGAATCTATTGAAGATAGAAAATTCACAATTGGATATGCCATATTCCTTGGAGGCAATCTTGCCTTATGGTAAGAAAAAAAAGCAGACAATAGTGGACCGCTCCAATGTTGAGGCTAGGGCTATGGCTCATATTGCATGTGAGGTTACGTGAGTTACCTCTTTCCTTGTAGATCTTGGAGTACAAGTGAAAAGTCAAGTTCCAATATTCTGTGACAACAAGTCAATTGCATATATTGCTTCAAATCCTATCTTTCATGATAGGACAAAATATATTGAGATGGACTACCATTTCATTCGAAATGCAATAATGGAAAGGAGAATTGCTACTCCTCATGTGTCCTCTAAGCTTGCATTCTCACAAAGGTGTTAACAAAGAAGAGATGTGTTTTTGCGTAACAAGTTAGCCTTAGAGGATATCTACGCTCCAAGTTTAGGGGGAGTATTAGAGTTCCTTTCATTCTCTTTTTTTTTTATCATTTCTTATTTTAGTTTGGACTCTTCGTGTGATTCTCCTATCCCTCCACTCTATATAAGAGAAGCTAAGGTTTCAATTTGGACAAGATGTCTTCCATTCTCTTTCACAGTAGAAAACAAGAATCTGCATCCAAGATTACTCATCTTCAAAAGCAATGGCTTGGATAAGCAACAGCTTTTGTGGGTCTCAAGGTAATTTCCAGCCATGGAGCCCGGCAAAAGTTGCAGCAAATTGTTTGACAATGCAGCCAAATTTGGACTTCTTCAATGGCTTCTGAAAGTAACAAATTCAAAACACCGCATTGATTAAAATTGTGCACTCCTTGAAGCATTCATTCAAACAAGAGCTTAAGAGTTTTCAGAAAAACTTAGTGTCCAGCAAAAAAATTATGGACCAGTAAACTCTTACAAAAGAAAAAAGACAAGAAATAAATTATCTCATATTAGACGGTAGACTCAAACAGACCTAAAGATGTCCAAGCTTTATTCCTTGCAGTGATCCACATGCCATGGTATTGCCAGAAATTAAGGATTTGCAAATGGGGCCATTTTGACACAATAATAATGCAGCAATGCTGGGGTTTAGTCGGCATTTCATCAAGTTTCAGTATTATGCTGATATTATCAGCAAAACGGGATGCTTTGGTACGAATGTTTCAATATTTCAGCAAACTAAAGGGGAACTCCACTGATCTCATACATTGTGGAGCTATTCAAAGCTTCACGGTGTAAGTCGTAGGAGACAAAAACAAGTAGTCATCGACTGTGTGAAGAAATGTGGAGTTTATTATTATTATGTTATACCCCTTTGGTCTTTTATTTCTATTTGTTATTTTCTTATTTGTTCATGAGATTGTCTTGTATTTTTCCTACCTCTATGAATAGAGAGGTAGGGTTATTGAAATAAACTATTCAGTTCATGTTTCCCCACTTGATATTAGAGCCATGCACAGAAAACCTAGCCTCTATAGGGGTGCCGCCGACCCACTTCCATATTGCTCCCCCCTCCACAGCAGCACAAGAGGCAACCCAGCACCACCAGGGTATGCAACAAAGGGTAGGGCCCCCTAGCGTTGTCACTAAGGGGTTGTATTGCCCTTAACACCACCGCATGGGGGGGCTCTTCTACCCTTATGCACTACCACATGAGGGAATCCCTTCCCCCCATGTTGCTATGTGATCGGGTAGGGGGAATCCTAGGTCTACACATCACTACATGTAGGGTTCTCTATTCCCTTGCACTACTGCACGCAGCCTACATGCTGGTAGGGGTAATCTAGATCGCCCTCCTTTCTTTGTATTAAGGCAGCAGCGACCTCATGAAGAAAGAGAAAGCCACTGCTGGGATTTTCTCAGGTCCTTGTTCGATTCCTGATGATTTGAAATCATATGATTCAGACTAATTTTTTATGTTCAAATTGAAGTATTGACCGGCTTGGTTCAATTGAAGGCAAGATGGCGTCTTCGAGTTCTTCGAAGGTGACATCAGATTCCGTGGCGAAAACAGGGACATATAAGAGTCCCTTCTTTGATCCTATGGTCAAGTTAGATGAGACCAATTATCCTTGATGGTCACAGATCTTCCTCATGACTACGGTGAAGGGTCATGACAAAGAGCACATCCTACTTTAGCCAGAACCAACAGAGATGGGTAGGAATGCTACGTGGAAGAAAGATAATGCCATGATCCGAGCTTGGATCATAAACCACGTTATTTCACGCATTGGAGATGAGATCATATACTATAGGACAGCAAAGCAAATGTGGGATAGTTTGTGAGATACATAGTCCCATAGGAAGAGCTCAACTTAAGTCTTCCAGATCTATCACAAGCTCTCTCAACTTCGTCAGGAGGGTCACCCGCTATTACAGTACTATTCTTCTCTAAAGGGTCTTCTTGAGAAATACAATGCATGCAAGCCGGCTTGCACTTGCAACACACAGAGGGAGTATTGCAGGAAGGCTGCCGTACTCCAATTCTTGTTTGTCTTGGACTAGAATATTTTGTTGCTCGTTGCCAGCTTCTTACCCTCTATGAGCTTCCATCTCTAGAGGAAGACTATACCAAGCTGAGCAGGTTTGTAGTTACTCTACCTGCTACTAAGCCCACAGGGTAAACCTCTGCCCTAGCAGCTACACCAGGGCGTGGCAGAGGAGGTCTTGCACCACATAGCAATGGCCATAGTTGTGTACCAGTTGGGAGAGTACGTCCTCCGTGCACATACTGTGGGAGACCTAGACACAAGGGGGCGACTTGTTGGACCAATCATGGTCGAACTCCTACAGCCAATCAAGTTGTGGCTTCTTCTGAAGCGTCGAGTGATATTATTCTAGTTCCTAGGGTAGATTATGATTAGTTATTCAGCACCTATCCAAGTTGACTCAAGAGACTACTACCACCTCTGAGACAACTGCTCTTGCTTCCTCAAGTATAGAATCTACCTTTGTTTCCCAGATAGATAACTAGTGCACTATTAATTGGCTAGTTGATTCTAAAGCTTCATGTCACCTCAGTGGAAACCAAAGTTGCTTTCAGTACCTCAAGCCTATTTTATCAAGCAGGACAGTACATGTAGAAAATGGGAGGCATTCCCAAGTAACAGAACAGAGGGAGGCATCTGTTACTCCCATACTACGATTGCCTGATGTTTTGTTTGTGCCAGATTTTCTCATTAACCTGCTTTCTGTCAGTAGAATTACCAAAGAGCTAAATCATCATGCCATTTTTTTATGACCTAAGTTGTACTTTTCTTAACAAGCTGACAGGGAGGACAATTGGTAGCGAACGTGAAAAGGGGGGTGTCTATCGCCTAGTCCAACCTCCTTTCACTGCTACTTGCCATGGGGGGGGGGGGGGGTCACCTTCGCTGCTGGGAGTCCATTCCAATGGCACCTCTGCCTTGGACATCTTCCACTAGACAAGCTCATACACATCATTCCCCACATATCTCTTACTACTCTGATCACCTATGATGCCTATTAGTTAGGCAAGCACCATCATGCCTCCTATCCTATCAACCATAGTCTTAGGTCTACAGAGCTTTTCCAATTGATTCATATAGATGTGTAAAGCCTTAATCGTATTCCTGATTGGTTGGGTCACCATTATTATCTTGTTATTGTCGAAGATTTCTCGTTTATCTTGGGTGTTCCTTTTAAAAAATGAGTCTGAGGTTAACATTATTCTTAAACATTTTATTTTGGAAATAAAGACCCAATTTTTTGCTTCTGTCAAAATTGTTAGGTCTGACAATGCCCTTGAATTCTGTACTAGAAAATTGTTTGTCTTTTATAAATCTCATGGGATTGTACATCAAACTACAAGTGCTCATACTTCTCAGCAAAATGGGGTGGCTGAGAGAAAACATAGACATTTGGTTGATGTAGCTCATACCCTTTTGATTCATCATAGTGAGTAGGAGAATGGAATCAGTTTGTCTACTCCGAAGTGCTGCCATCTCATCCTCCATGGCTTGATGCCACTTTAAATCAAACATAACTTGCTGGTAGGTAGATGGAATGTATGACGCTGTAAGTGCCTGATAGAAGCTGCTAAACTGAAAGGAAAGACCATTGGTAGCTAGACTGTCTGCAACACGATATCTGGACTCAAATGTGTGGGGCATCTTCCTAATGGCAATAGGAAGATTAGAATCATCTAGTTCTCTGACTGAGTCACTGCAGAAGGGGCCTCACCACTATGGTGATTTACACCGTCAGGGGGATCAAGTCTAACCAAACTATCCCTGGCATTAGGGACAACCTCAACTTCCTGTGAACCATCAACTGCTGGTGAGGGAGGTCTTTGAAATGTTGTGTGAGGCCTGTGATGGGTACGCAATGACCCATGAAATCTCTCACAGTCACTCAGGGAGGAGCTCATCTGTCCAACAGCTAGAGATCTAGACTGAGAAGCAGACACCTGAGTCTCTACAAACGGAACAAGCAAGGGAAGAAAGGCAGCATCATCATAAAAGCTCGTTTGTCCAGCTACTAAGCAATATGGTGTATCTTCATGGAAAGTCACATTAGCGCTAACATAATGTCTGTTTTGCAAAGGATCATAGCAATGGTATCCCTTCTGTGTCCTAGAGTATCCCAAAAATATGCACATGATAGCAGGAGGAGCCAGCTTGTCATGACCAAGTGACGACACATGAACAAAAGCAATGCATCCAAAAGCCGTGGGAGACCCATGGAATAACTCACCATCTGGATGCAGTAGAAGAACCAGTATCTGCTCGTGAAGAATTGAGCTGGGCATCCTGTTGATGAGATAGGTCGCTGTCAAAATTGCGTCCCTCCAGTATCTCTGCGGCACATTGTGATGAATCAGAAGTGTACGGGCAACATCCAACAAGTGCCTGTGCTTCCACTCTGCGACCCCGTTCTACTGTAAAGTGTGAGGGCAGGTGGTCTGATGGACAATCCCATAGTCTTGTAGAACTCCTTAAGTCTGGCAGTGCAGAACTCAAGGGCGTTGTCAATCCACACAATTTTCACTATGATTGAATATTGTGTGCTAATCTCCAAAAGAAAAGTCTATGCATCCTCCAACCTCTGCCTTATTCTTCAACAGGAATACACAAGTTGCTCTAGAGAAATCATCTACGACAACCAGGTAGTATCAATGTCCCATCTGGTCTGGAACTCTGCTCAGTCCCCATAGTCCATATGAAGTAGCTGAAATAATGTCGAAGATCCAGTAGAGATGCTAACCGGAAAGGAGGATCGATGGTGCTTACCCAATTGGCGAGCATCACACTGTATGGTAGCAGCTGGGGAAATATATGGTATCACCCTCCTGAAGCAATCCAAAGACAAGTGGCCAAGACGAACATACCACTGTAGAACACTCCCATTACCATATCGAGTAGCTTCTGCAAATGGCTCCTGTCCCAGGTGATAAATGTCATTCTCCTCTGTACCTCTGACAACAATCCTCCCAGTCAGCTTGTCCTGAACAACATATCCAACATCATCAAATATCACTCTGCAATTGAGATCCTTCATGATTCTGCTCATGAACAACAAACCGAGCGGGAATTTTGACACATGCAACGCACTAGACAGCTGCAAACTGAGGTTCACAAACACCTCCCCCTTACCCCTAACTGGGGCGTATCTACCATTAGCTACCTATATAGTCCTCCCTGAGGGAACATACTGTAGTGAACGAAAGTAACAGATGTTGTAACGCACCAGAGTCAATCAACCACCCTACTCCATGGTGGCTCCTGTAATGCTCCTGGTGCATCAGACTCGCACACTCTACCATTGGTGTCAAGCAGACCACATCCAAGAAAAAAGGAAACGAATGTAGAGTCTGTTGTCCGTGTCAACTCATCCACAACCAAAGGAACAAGAACATAGATCTGAATTTCTACATCAAACACCAATGTTCAGGAATACACACCCCATAATCCACACACAATACCACAGGGAAATACTCACCCCAAGAATCATCAATAAGGGGAATACACACCCCAAAAATCATCAATAAGGGGAATACACACCCCAAAATCAAACTATAAACCTGGAACAAATCATACCACTATTCGGTGTTGCACTACACACTAGTAGGAAGGTTCTTGATCTAGAACTCCATTAGCACAGCACTAAGAACCTTCCTAGAACTGCTGGAGAGAGACCTACGACCTACTGTCCTCTCCCTACTGCCGGAAACTACTCGGTAGGGAGAGAAGACAGAGAGAAGATGAGGTCGAAGCCCCTTACACGCTCAGCTGCGCACTGGACGAGGACAGCGGCTCAACGACGAAGCTGGCCAGCGTTGCTTAACCTCAAATGGGGCTGAGAGGGGCGATGTTATCCTGACAGCAGGGCGGCGGCATGACCTGGCCGCAAACGGGACTAGGCTGAGCAGAGCTAACCCTACAGCAGGGCAGTGGTGCGACCAGCCCATAGGCGCGGAGGCGCTACTACAGCTGGATGCTGCTGTTGCAGCAGCCGACACGGTCGTTGATAGTTGTAATGGTGACGATGGAGGGGATAGGGTTTTGGTGGTTAGGGTTTTGGAGGCCTTGGGGGGTGGGATACCTAGAGCCCCAGTCTAAGACCGTTGCTCTGATACCAAGTAGGAGAATGTAATCAATTAATTTTATTATGGGAGCCCTACACCTCTTTATAAAGAGGAAAGGTGTGGGAAAAATAACAACATAATCCATAAGAAATAAAAGAAGCACTTAGCGCTACTACAACACTTCAGAAAACACCATCATCATCTAACATAGTGTGTCATTACTTTATTGGGGAAATGTTCTTACTACTTGTTACCTAATAAATAGGATGCAAAGTTTTGTTATCCATGAGTAGATACCTTGACAAATATTGTATCCTGACAGTGAACTCTTCCATGTGCCTCCTCGAGTCTTTGGGTGTGTTGCCCTTGTCTATCTTACTACACCTGGTCGGGATAAGTTACCTCCAAGGGCAATCAAGTGTGTGTTTCTAGGGTGCCCTATGGAATGCCCTGAAATCTAGGTCTCGAGTCCTTTCGGAGTGGTTCAAGTCGCTTCGAATCCATAGAGATGCATTGAGTTTGGTGCAAGTATGAATACCTTATAAAACATGAAGAAATGTGTGTTTTTAGTCAACCCTTAGATAAGCCTCATCAAAAGGGTACCATGTAGTATGGTATCATTGGATTCCTCTTTTCGCGAGCTTTCCAACAATGCTTGTTTTATGCGAATCCAAGGTGTATAGCTAAAGTTAGGTCCAAAACAAGTCAACAAGGACCTAGATGTAAGGTGAACCAAACCTAAGAGTAATTTTGATATTTTGCCTACAAATCTCAACCCTAAACCTAATGTTGGGTCTATAAAAAGGGCACCTTAAGTTGAGGGTCATCATTCCCTTCCTAAGTCCCTTAGATTTGGAGAGAAAGAGGAAAGAAGAAATTAATTTAGGAAATTAGGATTAGGATTTTTGGGGACCATTTCGTCGTAGCAGAAAGGTCGAGCTTCTCACCGCAATTGTCACGACGGCGATGGCGACGCATGTCGTCAGCACGACACGTGGTAGCGTCGATGCATGAGGAAGTGACGCGTTGCAGGTAGAGTTGTGCTCGTGTTCTCGTGGAGGATGAGCGTGAGTACACGGATCGGCAACACGTGCCACAATCGATGATGCAGCACGTAGGGAGCAATGCGACAAGAGCCAATCATGTGGCAACGCGTGTTAGGTGGCGGATCGATCGCAATTCACTTGAACTGGCCGATTTGGTTCGATTAAGGGACTCACATGCTTTTTTTAATGGTTTGAGGCCTTCCCGGTCTCAGAATTCAACAAATAAGGTACCATTGAAATCGTATTGACACATACTACGCATTGATACCCTCTATTCGCATTTTTTATTACTATTACTAACGTAAAAAAACATATATAATGTAATTCCAAGCCTATTCTTCATGCATTTGGTCCAGGAAACTTACCCGGTGCGTGCACAGAGTACGAGGAACGTGTGACATGCATTTCCAGGCCCTTTGCGTATAATTCAAAGTTACCGTGACCTTCTGCATTCTAGTGATGTTAGGTAGAGTAGTTTTCCCTTGTTTCTGATTCGCTTTCGGGTACTCTAGCCTCGTCTCCGAGTGGCTCTTTGCATATCTTTTATGGTTAGCGTCAGTTTCCCTCTTTTACTGAGTTTTGTGGAATTTTTGGTACTATTCTGGGTGTTTGATTTCAAAATAAATTGTTAAGGCATGAATAATTAATATTAAGAATACTAAATATGAACCTATCATTGCATGTGTGAAATGATCTTCATTTTCTGTGAAACAAGTGTTATGACGGTTAATTAGTCAATTACATGAGACCACTATTATAAATTGGAAACTAACTAATTAACGATTAATTAAGGGAATGATGGAAACTCTTTCGTAAATTTAGTCGGACAAATTAATGAGAATATTGTTTAATTAAGTGATGTTATCATTTTGGTTGTCTGGACATATTTATGAAACCAATACGATGGATTTATCGAAATTTAGAGGTTAGATAATTGATTTTAGCCCTACTACCCATCGAATTTTGGTTATAACTTTAGTCTTTTAAATTAGTTTTAGGCTAGTTTAGGGAGTTGCTGGCCTCCCTACAACTCTTTGGTTAAACTTAACAGTCAACTGGGATAGCGAGATGCATGGCTCGAGGGTTGGAGCTATTCTTTCTCGACCGGTGGGCAGGTTATTGGTTGTCTATAGTTCAACGTGCATAGTGCTTGCGCGTGCTCACGTTATACGACATAACTGCTACTCCTTTCCACGATAACCCCAAGGTGATGGATCGAGGTGACTCGATAAGTATAAGCCGCCTTTGCTGCCAAGAAGATGGCTTATACATGTCTTACATCTCAGGAAGTTATACAAGATTGCCTCATGTCCTGAGGCGTTGATTAATGTAATGTGGACTATAATAACTTGGGCTTCAACGCATAAAACAGATGGATAATGTAATGAATAATAAATGGATTAATTGATGATACAGTAGCCTTTTCTCTTATTGCTATTGTTAATCAGTAGTTTTACTCTACTTAGCTTTCACTAACGTGTTTTCTTGGATTCCATACTTAGGTGTCGCTTGGCAACCAGGTGTAACGACTGTTGTTGGTCCTTTTGCTATGGGACCGAGCTCCGCTGTAGGAGACAATCCATATTGAGCATTGTGACTCACTTAGTTCATTCTATTGTTAAACTCTTTCCAATTTCAGTCTTTTTCATGGTTGTAACCATACTTGAGCACTACTTACTCTCTTGCTTTCTATGGTAGATTTTATTTTTAATTGTCAGCACTTTATTTCTATGAATGGATGTTTGGCTATTGATGTTTTATGACTGTGTTGGATGACTGAGATCTTGTTTATTTATTGTTGCTTGATGTTAGCACCAGACGACTCAGGTTCCATTGGTTGGTGGGACTCGAGTTGTCACACTCTAAGACTTGGTAAGAGTATCAATGTCATGATCTTATTTCGGATAGACATTATGTGTCACCTTTCATGAGTCCATTCCTTATTTCTCTACAGCAGGGTGCAGCCTTTCTCCTAAGGTCACTGAGCTGCCCATGCCTATACCACCTACTCCCTTGAAGGCTATCTCGATCAGGAATCCTATGGTTACTCCTACTAAGCCAGACAGGTTCTGTGATCCTCCTATTACCTACCAACTCTCAATTACCTATAGCCAACACCCCTCTACTTCAGCACCACCATCCTAGTTGAATAAAATAATCAAGCAAAAGCATAAATTAAGGCAATAAACAATAATGGGACACTTAGGTTTACGTGGAAACCCCACTCACGAGGAGCAGGAAGAAAACACGGGAGAAGCATCCTATGGGCGTGTTTTCTCTGTATTTCTTCTCAAAAAATAACTGAGGGAGTACACACCTATTTATAAGCCAACACACACACACAAAGTGCCACAGTTTCCAATGTGACACTAAACAACCACTCAATTCTCTCAACACTCCCCTCAAGCTGGAGTATGGAATGCTCAACTTGTAATACAAATAAACTCACTCTACACAGTAGAACAACCAACAATCTGGACCAGTTCTTGCCTGTAGGCGGGAACATGGGCTGGAGCTGTTGGACAAACTGTAGCTGGCTCTGAAGATCTGGTGTTGATGACTTCCCATTCAGTATCCCTTAAAAGGGTCTTCCTCTGAAAACCTCGAAGCGGCATCTCCCACATAGAAACCGACTGGGCCCTTCTTTTAAGGGCCTCGAAAATGGATCTCCCTCTCTGTGGAGACCTCAAAACTCTGGACCTCCAAGAGTTTGGTTTCTCATATGAAGATCAGCTACTAAACAAGTCCGTAGCGGTATCCGATGGCACCTCAACTACTGGAGGATGCTATCGTGCCTTAGGACTGCAAGTCCGCAGCGGTACCCGATGTCACCCATTGTGCCTTGGGATTGCAACAAAGGGACTACTAAACAAGGGTAACTACAACAAGCTCCCACACTCCCCCTTTCTCCTATACTCAAATGGGAGAAAACAATAACAGCAAGAAGAAAATAAAACCAATAAAACCTAGAAAAGATTTCTCCATCTCTTTTCTTACACATAAACCTCGTCATCAATTTTTTATTTATTTTTTCTTTCCTTCTCATTCTTTCATCTTTTTCTTTTCTTTTCTCTTTTCTTTTTTTTTCTCTACACGTCTTTTTTTTCCTCTCTCTCTACTTTTTTTCTTATGCCCCTTTTTTCATTTTTTTTCTTTTAAACCACCGTTGGTCACCCCTTAGGATTCAGGGGAACCAAATCAACAAGGCAAGGTGACTGCTCCCGCTGCCAACTCCCGCGGTCACTCCGGTCACCACCTCCCACCACATCCGCTCTAGTTGCCACCTCCGGCCACAATCTTTGGGCATTGTGTGCTCCGTGTGCCGCCTCTTCCTCCTCGCGCAGTCGCCGCCATCGCCTGCGCCTGCATCTCTTCTTCAGCTTCCTCATCGAGGTCATGCGATCCATTGAGTCGTGATTTGCACCACTCTTCTCGCAATCTCATGCGAGATACCTGCCACGTTTGCCGCACGAGGTTTCGCCCCAACTGGTGCCGGAAACCAAGGCCCATAACCGCGAGACTTCCCCGCCATCTTCACGCCTCTTTTCACACCGCCATCAGCGTCGCCTCGTCTCCATCTCCTCGATCCAACGCAGCAGACGTACAGCATCTCCGCCATCTTCTTCGATCCTCGATCTCGCCATGGCGCCGCGATCTCCTCCGATTCGGTCTGGGCGACGCCACCAACGCCACGCCTCACGTCCCTCGTGCCGAATAGGATCGAGCCTCACACAGCATTGAGATCATCTCCTTCAACACGTGCCTCTCCATCGTCACCCAAGCCGCAGTCCTACTCCTTTGCCTGCAACATGGATGATGGCCACCGTATCTCCTCGATGTAGGGATCCAAGTGGATCCCGAAGGTGCGCTGCACTGCATGTCGCAGACAAGGAAGCAACACATAGCATCCCCCTTTCCAGGTCGTCCCCCCTCTTTCCAGCGGGCAACGCCGCCTGCTGCCACCTCTTCTTCTCCTCCTCAGCTGCCACAGCCACATCGACTCCTTGCCGACCAACTCCTCTCCATGGACGCAGAGGGGGCATCCCCCACGACGTTATCAATCTGATCCTTCATCGAGAACAATGACTCACAAACAGATAAAATATATGCAATAAAAGATAAAACCCAAGGAACGAACATGCTCTGATACTAAGTTGAATAAAATAATCAAGCGGAAGCATAAATCAAAGCAATAAACAATAATGGAACACTTAAGTTTACGTGGAAACCCCACTCACGAGGAACGAGGAGAAAACAACAGGAGAAGTGTCCTATGGGTGTGTTTTCTCTGTATTTCTTCTCAAAGAATAACTGAGGGAGTACACGCTTATTTATAGGCCATCACACACAAAGTGCCACAGTTTCCAATGTGGCACTAAACAACCACTCAATGCTCTCAACAATCCTCTCCAATACTGGTGCGCACAGTGTTTTACAGACCGATGATGTGCTGCCTAATTGTGATGATACAGGATCTCGTGAAGATGCTACAACCTCAAAGCAATTACAAGAGTCCGTGCCAGAGGACTCTGTGTCAATGGATCTTGACCTGCACCAACCCAATATTTTGCTACAAGGGGGTTATCTACAGAGTGTTTAGGAGCATCATTTGGAATGTTCTGCCAAGCTTTGTTTGTCATTTGGGTTCCAATGACTCATCAACAAGCCATGCTTAATCCAAAGTGGCAGCAGGCCATTGAGGATAAGATGGCTGCTCTCCGCTCTCATGGCACGTGGGAACTTACATAGTTACCAGATGGTGCTGCAGTAGTTGGTTGTCGATGGATGTTCATCGTCAAGTAAAATCTAAACAGGTCTATTGCCATACACAAGGCTTGGTTTATTGCAAATGGATTCACCCAGACATTTGGCATGGACTTCTTTGACACCTCTCGGATTGCATGTCTCCCTACTGTGTGCATTCTTGTCTTTGTGGCCATTCAGTGTGATTGGAAGCTACACCAATTAAATGTAAGGAATGCATTCCTCTATGGTAATCTCTAAGAGAAAGTTTATATGCAGCAACTGTAAAGACCCGTCCCATTTTTAACCTTTTAAGACGTCTGGAGTGTCAGTCAGACGTCTGGACCCTTTGCCGGGCGTCTGGAAATTAAAATTTTGTACGCATCCTGCGTTCTGCGTAGGGGCGACGTGCAGAACACTTCTCTCTCTTTCCTCCTCCCTTTTCCCCTGCAGAACCCTAACCCTCAGCCTTATAAAGGCCACCCTCCCCTCCTCTCCACTCCACACACCACTATCTCCACCATCAGAGTGCGCGGCGGAGCGGTGAGAGGAGGTGAGCGAGAGAGAGCGTGAGAGCGAGGAGAGTGCGTGAGAAGGAGGAAGCTGAGGTCAGGAGGTTCGTGGAAGCTCGTCGGAGCTCGCACGGCCACCGCGGCGCGTGCGGGAGGAGGGGCGTCGGAGCGTCGTCCTCGACCACCTGCAATAGCTGGAGCTACGGTGGAGTGAGGGGAGACGTGGCAGAGCGCAGCGAGAAGTGCTGGGAGCGCGGTCTGATACTGAAATTTTTCCAGTATCAAATGTTTGGAGTGCTTTTCGGACGATCGGATGAGCATCTGGACGTCTGGCGTCAACACCAGACGTCTGAAAGCACCTGTATCACGAAGGTACGTTCTCTTCGTGGTTACGGCCATGCAGGCCGCACCGCAGAGGATTTGGTTTGGCTAAAATAGGGTGGCTGCTCTGTTGTACGTAGAAGCATCCTTGGGAAGGTGCGTGGGATGCCTTTCCACGCACATTTGGACGTCTGAACAGCTCATCAGACGACCAGAGGCGTTTCCAGACAACCGGAGGACTGGTTAGACATCTGGAATTGCTTTCAGACGGTCGCGGGGGAGTCCTGGACGTCTGAGGTCACTACAGGAGCTTGAGGTGAGATTTTGTAACTTTTAAAATGTCTGGACTTGTTTCCAGATGCCTAATTTTGATTTGCAGACACATTTTTGACCCGTTTGGGGTCTGATCGGGATCCATTTTACGCAAACGAAGTATTTGTGGTTTCTTTGTGAGTTTCTCTATGTACTAGAAACCTTTATACACTGTTCTAAATCTTTCCTTGTGATGTGTTCCTTGGTATAGGACTTCGACCTGCTGCGTGTCTAAGGCTCACAGAGGCGCTTTGGTCTGCGGTTCGAGCCTCCCGTACTCACGGATTGTCTGATAGAGTGGTCCACCCCTGTTAATTACATTAATATAAGAATGTATCTGTGGAATTAGCCAACTGGAAACCTAGGTTGTGGCATGAACCCTAAGACAGAGAAATGAATAAACCAATTGTACTGCTTGATTGAATTTGTATACATGAATAAGTTAAACTGTTAGCCATTGCCTGTAAATACGCATGAGCTGCATGTTAGAATATGATCTGCTTGAGATAATTAAATAGTTACCTGTGAAATCATTAGTTGCGTGTATTAAATTGTGGTAATACGAGCCGCCTGTATATAAACGAGAACTGAAATGTGAATGATGGAATCTGGATCGGAATAATGTGGTGAACATGAGCATGAACCCTACGAGGAGTTAGAAGTAGAGCTCCTGTGGTTAGATGGAAATTCTAGAATGTGGACGGGAAGTGTGCTGGCCCTTGAGTACGTGATACCAAGGAGAGTGACTGTCCCCTTTTTGTGTAATGCGAAATTAGCCGCCCTTGGGTTGGGACCCAAGGTTAGGATTGGTCACTCTACACCGACTTCTGTTGGCCCTCGTGTACACGGTACCGAGGCGAGCTACTAGTGTAAGGAGGGAGCTAGCCACCCCACGGAATCCGGGGTTCAGCTAGCCACCCTATACCAACTTGTTAGGCCTTCTGGGCAAACCGGGGTAGTCAGACGAGAGTGCACGGACTGTGGAAGAGCTAGACCCCTGTTTGGTTCTGAGGGGCTAGACCCCTGTTTCTAAGAGGGCTAGGCCCTATACTGTTCTGTGCTGTACTTTGAGCATACTCGCTAGCGGAAACAACTGACCGCATGTCAGTGTGGAGTAGCTATCCGTGCGCTTATCGCGCGTGCCGTAGTCACCGTTATGTTTGACAGTGACCTCGGGGTGGTTGACTAGGTGTAGGACTACCACGGGGGACTCTCCCGCCCAGGAGAGCACCACGTGTACCTTCTACTCTTTGGAAAAGACTGTAATCAAGATCATTCCCAAGAGGAACATGCAAGATCAAGAAAAATCTAAAAGTTGACAAAGAGGGGTGAAAAGGAATTACCTGTAAAATAAAATAACTTGAAAAGGATAAATATACCTACTACTTTTACTGCTTTAGATAGTATGGTTACTACTCTACTCAGCGTTCGCTGACTCCGTTCTTTTCATGACACTGTTCAGGTCTAGGAGTTGAGCAGCCCGAGCTTCCGGCTGTGGAGGATGCTGGGCCCAGTCAAGCCCAATCATAGTTTTCTACACTCCTTGTACTCTCTTTACTGTTGTTGTGAGTTTCGGACTTTAGCTACTATTTCTGTTACTGTTACTTTCGTTTCCGTTGTTCCTGTTGTTGTGGTGGTATATACTGAAATAGCAACTTTTACTTTCCTTTACTGCTTGTACGTTTTTACTACTTAGTTACATTACATATGTGAATGTGGTTTATTTTCCTTTTTTTTGTTATTTCTTGTTGGACGACTGGGTCTTGGGATTAGTTGAGACGAGCCGATCTCCAGTCCAGTAGGGATTCGGAAATCGGGTCGTAACAGCAACCATCTGGTTATGTGGTTCAAGGAGAGTATGTATGCAGGTTGAGGAAGGCAATATATGGCCTAAGATAGAGCCCCTAAGCCTGGTTTCAAAAGCTCTCAAAAGTGGTTGAAGTTGTTGGCTTTCAGAGGTCTTCTTCTGACCATTCCCTCCTTGTCAGGAAAGGGAGTGGTAGTGTTCCTGGTTTACGTGGATGATTTGATTATTACAGGAGATGATGTGATTGGGATAGCTAAGGTCAAACAGTGACTTGCAGACAAACTTGTTATGAAAGATCTCAGGCCATTGAGATACTTTCTTGGTATTAAGGTTGCATGTAGCAAGAAGGGCATGGTGTTCTCCCAAAGAAAGTACGCACTTGATGTTTTGTAGGAGAAAGGTATGCTAGGAGCTAAACCAACAAATATCCCTATGGATACGAAGGCTCGCATTTGTGATGAGAAGGCAGAGGCAGTGGATAGCAAACAGTATAAATAGCTGGTTGGGAAGCTCCTATACCCGACCATCACTAGACCGAATATTTCTCTAGCTGTTGGGAAATTGAGTCAATTTATGGATAGGCCAAACAGGCAGCACTGGGATGCTATTATGATGGTACTAAGATACTTTAAGGCACCAAGACAAGGAATTTTGCTCAATAGTAGGCTACTTAGATTTGGCAAACAGAAAATCTACCACAGGCTTTTGTATTTATGTTGCTGGGAATTTAGTAACATGGAAGAGCAAGAAGCAGATAGTTATCTCTAGATCCAGTGCAAAGTCAGAGTATAGAGCGATTGTCCAGACTATAGTTGAGATGATGTGGGTGAGACTACTTCTAACTGACTTGCACATACCTGTCGACACACCCATGGAAATGCGATGCAACAACAGATCGGCAACTTACATAGACAACAATCCCATGTTCCAAGAGAGAACCAAGCACTTGATCGAGCGAGGACTACTCTACACCACTACCGTTGCCTTAGATGACCAGACAGCAGACATTTTTACTAAGCCACTATCATGGTCTACTTTTGATATTTTTTATTCTAAGATGAGCATGATTGGCATTTATACTCCAGCTTGAGGGAGAGTGCTGTACCCCTTCAATCTTTTATTTCTATTTGTTATTTTCTTATTGTTCATGGGGTTGTCTTATATTTTTCCCACCTCTATATATAAAGAAGGTAGGGTTACCGAAATAAACTATTCGGTTCATTTCATCCCAATTATTGAAACTCAAAGAGAAATCATCGGATTTTATTTCTTTATATAGAGAGATCAATCCTACTTTCCAATCCTAATACAATCTTTTAAAATAAGTAAATCATATTTCTAACTAAATCAAATCAAATCCTAAATATATTTTTTGAAGTAATAATCTTAAAATAGAAAACATTAAATGTGGAAAGAGGATAACGACGCAAGAGGATTTGTTTCTTTTCCTCTACCCAACATGGAGAATCTTGGAAGATCTCCAACGTGAAGATCATGAGAATCTCCAACACTCCCCCCCGAGTTGTACATGCATGTGCAACTTGAGGAAACACTTCTTGCACTTGCACATGTGTGCAAGGCATATGAATGGGTACAAACTTTGAACATGATCAAAAGTTGGATCACAGACTTGAAGACTTAAACTGAACACCAATTGGGGCACGTTCATATGAACTAAGTGGTTACTCATCTCCAAAAAAAATCTTCACGCTTAGAGAAGAATAAAAACTGGATTCCGAACTTCCATAGATAAGGCAAACAGACACACATGGACACTTGGTCATGCATGAACTTCAACATGCAAATGAACTTGTTCTTCAGACATGCAGACAAAGGTTTCTTCATCACTTAACATCCAAAACCTACTGAGTTGGATCAAAAAACAAACTTAGCAACTTTAGCTGGAACATGATTCCGAACACCATAGAGAAGATAATCCCAAGCACTAATATGCAGTAGGAGATATGTTCCCAAGCATGAATAGTCGCCCTTCGCTAGAAAAAATTCTTCACTGTAAGAGAAGACAAAAAATTGGCTTCAGGCATTTACAAATGGGGTTGAGCCTATAACTCAGTTTTCCCACCACTCATCATCATCTCCTATGATGGCATGACCTAGGGCTTTAGGAATGTCCTTCAGACCACGAACAGGTTGGGTAAACAATACGACAACTACAACAATAATTGTATCTATCTTGCAAGAAGCACCAGTAACTGTCATGACTACTTTAACAGCACCAATAGCAAGAATGGTAGTGTAGCAACTGCACCAACAGCCACAACAAGAACTGCAACAACAATAACACTATAGGTAACAACAATGGTTATCGTGGCAACAATAGCTGCAATAATAGCCAATAGCAATAATGGCACCAACAAAGGGGATAAAACTCGCACCCCAATGCAGAGAGGGTGCCACTCACTTGGATTAGGAGACCAATTTTGATCTCCACCTAGAGAAGAGGCTTGCATGGCCTCTTAGACATGGTAGAGGAAGCATTGTTCTCTAGAATGAACCCGCTTTAATACCATGTAAAGAAACATGAAGTTTATTATTATTAAAATTCAAAGAGAAACCATGGGATTAGGTCTCTCTGTATAGAAAGACTAACCCTACTTTACAATCCCAATATAATCCTCTAAAATAAATAAAGCATATCTCTAATAAATTAAATCAAATCCTAAACATATTTCCTAAAGGGGTAATCCTAAAATAGAAATCATAAAATATGAAAAGAGGATAACATGGTAAGAGAATTTGTTTCTTCTTCTCTACTCAATGTGGAGAATCTTGGAAGATCTCCAACGTGGAGATCATGAGAATCTCCAAGAGTACGCAACTTTCCTTGTTCACACATCACATGTACGTGGATCGACACCGAGAACAACAATCACAACAAAGGCATAATAGATTTTTCTTATACATTCCAACTCGAGTCTTCATTACCCTATTTACGAGAGAGCACGAATTTTCAAGTTATGAGACTACAAAAATCCCTAAAGAATCCAAAAATAGCAGAAACATTTCCTTGCCATCACATTACAATTTCAATAAATATTATTTTGGGTTACTTACTGAAAATCTAAGATTACTATTCTCAACCCAAATAAATAGGAAAAAAAACCTCCAAATCTACCCACATTGCGACGATCCAAATGCAGTGAAATCGCAGGAACACAAAAATATGAAAAAAGCAATAAAAACTAAATTCTCACCTCCATCTCAAAGTACTTCCCTTCCTTCCTCTCCATCTCCATGCCCTTCTCCTTCCTCCTGATATCTGAACAAACCAAACCCCTTTTCAAAAAAATATCTGAACAAACCAACAAATAAACAAACAAATTTAAAAAGAAAAATCCCAACTTAATTTCATAAAGGAAAGCAGACATAACAACACCACAAACATGTACCAAGAAGGAAAAGTTTAATTAAACATCATCAAATCAAAGTGGTGAAGAGAGAGAGAGAGAGAGAGAGAGATAAGGACAATACAATAATATCATAATAATAGGAGTGGTACTCACAGTGAAGCGGAGGGGTGAGGTGACAAAAGGAGAAGAAGTCGTAGAAGTCGTTGAGCTTCGGCGGCGGCTGAATGGCCTCCATGTCGTACCCCTCCGATATCGCCGGCGCCGGCCCCACCACCACCCTCTTCGTGGCCTTCACATCGGCTGCAGGTGCCGGCGGCGGCGGCGGCGGCGGCGGCTGCTGCGGCTTCTCCGGCTTCGCTCCTCCTCCTCTTCCGAAGATGGTGGTGCACGCCACGATGTCCAGCAGACGCCGCACGTGCGCCTTCGCCGCCGACTCCGACTCGTAGTCCTCTTCGCACGTGTGAATGTGGAATCAATATTCACCCCAAGTTAATTCTTTTTTCTTTACTCTTTCTGAAAATATATAAAAAAGGGGGGAAAAAAGGATACAGCCAAGGTCCTTTTCTCTGCTAGAATTGCATGGGAAAAAGAAATAAGCAAAAGCATCCTATTGCGTTAAGATTTCACACACGCGGGAAGTTACGCATCCATCAAGATTTACGGTGATGCCCTCACGATAAAGGGAAGTTGGCAATCGAAGGCTGACAGCCGTGTTCAGGGAGGTCAACACAAATTGTTCCAAACCTTCATTTCCCACTTTGTTATGTTCCGGAGGATTGTAGTTTCTGCTCCTTTTTGTCCTTGAATTATATAAAGCTTTCAATTATTAGTATGTTGAAACTTAAAACCATCAGGACAGAAAGAACTTCCAATCGGGCAAAAGTTCCTCTCCCGCCTTACTTCATTTTCTCGTGTATTTTCTTGACCAGGAATTATAAACATAGAGGTCTTGCAAATTAAGATATTAATTTTTTATATTCCACTTCTAATCTTCTAATGGCAAATGAATAAAAGTCAAGTAAATTTTTAAGATCCCTTTTGGTGAGAAAAGTAAGTTTATAGATCAAATAGAGGAATAAAAAAAAATAAAATAAGAAAATTAATCTATTAGGATATTAGACAAGGTACGTTATGCGTAAAAGTTATTCCGTAGAGGATGAAATAAATTTTAGACATGTTAATTTTACTTAATCTGTCGTAAATTTTAAATATATTAATTTATTTTTAACATATTAAGTGACATATTAAATACTTAACATATAAAATAAATGAAATCTAAGAATGTAATGGATCAAAAGGAATTTACCTAGGTATAGATTCCTGTAAGCAGACCATCTCGAAAGTTGAAAGCTCACGGAAGTTAACATCGCTTCTCTGGTCATTTACTTTAATTCTCGATCTCTTCGCCATGTAATAAATAATGGCAAAAAGACTTACGCAATAATCTTAGCCGCCAAAAAGTATTATATATGTCGCCAATTAGGATATGGTCGAGACATCCAGGTGTTAATTCTCATTTCTGTATTATTTGAAGATTTGGTGTATTACTTGAAGGATTGGTGCAGCCAAATGAAATTCTGGGACACCAAAAGAGAATATTATATCATTTTAAACAGGCAGAAAGAACGGTTTATAATGTGAGACGATATCAGATGCAAAATTTATCCTTGCAGGTCGAGGGCCGGTTCGCATCCCGGCGCTGGGGGTGTGGGCTGCTGCTTTGATAGGTGGAAAAACTGCAGAAGAGCCCTCGCAAAGCTGCAAGAAGAAGATTCTGCTCCTACTGATTTGGGGCTGGGGTGGGGGGTGGGGTGTGGCGGTTAAGGTTTGAACGTGGTTGTTGCGCGGTGAAAAGCGGGGGAAGCACACCATTTCATCGAATATCAGAAAGCAAAGGAAACGCTAAATTTGATTTGCTAAACCAACTTTATCAAAGTCGTCCTAAACTTTGTTTATGTCATTCTAAACGTGCAATATGCGTGTATTAGTTCCTAATGCTGAGAGCCCTCTAACCACACGGTAAACGTTGCCTTAATTTAATGAATAAATAAATAGACGATGGAACTGGTAGTTTGATTAATTAATTAATTAGAGTCCAACAGCAACGATCATTCACAGGCAAAGGATCCACTTCATGACCGTCCAACTCACCAAGAGACGGTTGGCTGCAGCCCCTGCGACACCGAGAAGGGAAGTGACGGACAAAAGGGGTGTCGGCCTTTTCCCGTGCGTGAAGAGCAGCTGATTGATTACAGGCCTGGAGCCCACACGTCCTCCGCTCACCCACGACATTTCCCATTTTCTATTCACCTCCCTCACCCGTCGCTCCCCCATCGTTCTCGCCACAAATGGCAAACAACAAACAAAAATAATAAATTGTCAACAAAAGTCCTCCTAAGAATAATGCTAATTTCCATATTACATCTTTCACCTTTTGCATTTCAGTCCCTGAACCACAACAAGCCACGCCTCCTCTCCTCTCCTCTCCTCTCCTCTTCCCACTACCATTCCTTCATCGACAAGGCCTCCTCCATTTATATATCCGATGGTCATTATTTTTTTTAAGGACAAAAAAAAAGGAAAACGGGGAAAAACAAGGGCTAGGGGTTGATTAGAAAACCATGTTCGTAGGTTGTCATCACTAAATCGAACATTCGTCTCAGAGGAATCTAACTAGGATCAGAAAATCGGTAAATAGAGCGTAATTGCATATGGTCGGCAGACATTTAAACGTATAAAATGGCAAGAATTTAAAGAAGGGTAAGTTTGACTAATTAATTAATTAATTACCTTCCACAATCTTCAAAACACATGGCTTTAAGGAAGTAATCTCAACCGAGTCACTTAGCTTCTGCCCCCTCCCCTGCCGAAAGCCAAAACCAATTCTTCGCATCAATACTCACACTGCCACTACCACTACTCATGATATATAAATAGAAAGAAGGAATCCCAGAACATTGGGCTATATATATAGATAAATACGAATGGTTTTGTAGTATATATTCTATCAATCTACCACGCGAAGCAGTGAGTAGCTCGTAAGATGGCAAGTCTCCACATTCGACGCCAGCAGCCTCCTCACATCTATAACCTTATCAGTGGATATCCCCTGCGCGCCGAAACACCATACATCTATATATGATGATGCATCACCCACAAAACCAATTAATACGCATATATGTTACGTGAGGTCTACACCTTCAACGACAGCTGCGTCTCGTATGGAGTGACAACACTAACATCAACCACACTTGGAACAACTGTTTAGCCAAACACACCGGCAGAACAAAACAAAGTTAGAGAATTCCCCCATTTGGGTGTGCAAAGACGATAGATAGAACATTGGTGGGACCTTTCTCTTCGGCCTTCTTCTTCCTCTCCCCCTTGCCTTTGTTTCCCTTTCCTCTACCGCCCTTGGGAGCCATCAACCAAGACTTCTGGTATGGATCGAAACAAGAGTTGGGTTGATGGTGTGATGACCGCTCATCAAAGTCTTGTGGTTAGAGCAGAGATATAGTGGGTGGTATGGGGAGAGTAGGGGAGGTGTGGGGGGAGGATTAGAGAGGGGGAGGAGGAAAAAGGGATAGATAGGATAAGGGTAGAGTGGAATTTTGAACGGGAGTAGAGTGTTTGGCGTCTCCTTTGGATTTCGGGCTATTCCTGGCCTTTCGTTTCTTCACAATGCACCCTCTCTCTCTCTCTCTCTCTCTCTCTCTCTCTCTCTCTCTCTCAGGTCCGTCTGGTGCGGTGTTAAATGGAGCGTGGGGGGTCATTTGTCGTTGTGGTGGCGGAACGGGAAAGAGGGGGAGGGACGGTGGAGAGGGGGACACGTGAACGGTGGGGATGGAGTTGGCTTGCCTTCGAGTTTGTTCTTGCGGGCCGCATTTATGGGCTTTTGGTGTCGACCTTTGAAGTGGGTGGTTAGCGTCTTCCATGTCCAGGTAGGGGGCACGGAGTGTACTTTGCCGGTGGTGGGAAGTCATCCTCGGGTAGGCGTGTCGCTTTGCTTTTCAAAAGGAGAATAATTTTCTTAAACACTTCAACAACGAATGATTTTGTTGATCTTTTTTATTTTATTCACAATCAATGATGCTCTTGATCAATTCATCGATAAGGATGATTTTTGAGAAAATCATAAGACCTAGCTTCCTATTTTGACGAATAAATTAGGAATCGCTTATCGAGAATCACAATGGAATTTAAATACACAGTGATATAAAAATTCACGTGCCCATAAATTAAATTTTAATGGTGATATTTAATTATAAAATAAATTATACCTGAAATATTTGATAATCAATCAAATTGCATCAATGACACTTTGAATTTTGAATTAAATCACATAAGTGATATTTAAGTTTTGAGTTAAATATCACATGTGATCTTTTAATATTATTGGTGTAATATAATTAAATATCATTTATAATATCCACTTTTATAATGATGCATGAGATTCTGCATGTTCTTCCGTGTTAAAGAATCACAACCCTCTTTTGTATGTTGCATGGAGACCCATCTTCTATTACTATGAGATTGTGCACGTTGGGAGACTATGATCCTATAAGCGCTTCTTGATCATATTCCCTTCAACATCCGCTACATGCAAGGGCATATACATCATCGACAAACTTAGAACCTCCTTGGATCAATGTCTTCCACCATTTCCATTCAATAATGTTAACTTCCCATGCTACCCAAGCGTTCTTTATTATATTGGTGTAATAGGCAAACCATCAGTGCACATGTATGGATGCATATATTTATCTCCGTGAATGTTTTAAACTTCTTTGGTTATTCCTTTATAGCCATGTTATCAAACTTTATTGTTTTAGAGGTTGCACCACTGTATTCAAGTTTCTTGTCAGCAATCAAATCATGTCTATAATAATGATTTGAATGATGAAAAATGACTTATTAGGCTAATAAGTCATTCAACTTCCAGATGGTTTCAAGCTAAATGATGATGAGAAATGTTGATTAGGCCCTTAGGCTTGTATGCATTCCCTATGGAAAGGTTATGTGGGGAGAAATAAAACTCTTTGTTTCTAGAATGTTGCTCAAACTTTCGAATGCCCTTCACACAAGCTCTCATTACCTTTGTACAGTTTCTCATTGTCCTTGGCACCATCATCTACTTTTGTTATCTCTTCACCTCCATCTTTTCTTCTAAGTATTTTGTATCAGGTAAGATAGCCTCTTAAGATGCCCACCAAGATGATGCTTCATCAAAGATGACATTCCTTGAGACATAGTACTTATTAGTGATTGGATCACATCTCCAACCCTTTGTCAAACTTGCTGCAAAGATGGTTAGGAACAAAAACATAACAAATAGATTTAAAGATGTGAAGTGACTAATAATTGGCTTGATATTCCATAGCTTTTGGAATGGGGAAACAAAGCCCAACTTTGCCTGAGGTAGTCAATTTATGACATCAGCTACTATCTTCACACACTTCGCCCAAAATCTAAATAAGATGGTAAGGTTTTTAGGTTGGACGGTATGTCCTCTAAGTTGTTTTGATCTTGTTTATTTAATGAATGAAGAATATGGTTAGTAACATTTCTAAGAATGGGAGGTACATGCCCCAAGCATAATCAAAGGTAATGAAGACTATGAGCAAGGTTATGGAGGAGAACTTTTTAGGTAAAGGGATCTTAAAAAATGGCAAGTTTTTATTCTCGTCCCTATATGTGCACTTGCATAAGATTGAGGATGACTTCACAATTTATGCTATGTCCATTGACGAGTCCTTATATTTATGAGATATTATCTTATATGTTAATTCCTCTTGCCTACTTAATACCCAACATGTGGTTTATGTTTATTGCATGCCCATTGTTTCATGTCCTTCAAGTTAGAGTATATCCCCTTTTCTTTTATTGTCTTGAAACTTTTCACACTATAGTTTTATTAACACATTTAGGCTTATCGCCCAATAGGGCATTCTCCCAATAAGAGCATGACAATCATTAACAGTTATCTTTTTCATTCACCAAAAAAGGTTATCGTTTCTCAATTTCAACATCCTTTATTGACTAAGTCAAAAGCGACCATAATTTTCGACTTGTTCTAGGAAGCTAATAAATGGCACATGCACTCACACACACACACAAACACCCACATGCACATGCATATAGGTTATGGATTTTCGTGTAGTGTTGGACTTAGAGTTTCAAGATGCCATGTGGTAGCTAGCAAATGCTACTAGAAAAAGTAGATAGATTTCTCTTAAGCTTTTACTACTAGCATACTCAACATTTCATCTCTAGTTTGTAGTTGAAATCTAGTTCTGGCTCCAACTAGAAAAGCCCCAAGCACTTCTATATACTCACACATCCACCATTTGTAGCAAGTCCTAGGGTGAATGTCAGAAAGTGTTTGAATATCTTATCTCTGTATTTTTGAATGTCTAGAGGGTGATGTGTGTGAGAACTTGTAGTGTCAAAACCATTATTAGAAGACTTAGCATAATAAGTCAAAGAAAGTTGTTACTAGGTAGAAGCTTTCGCCATCATTTAACTCTAAGTCCATAAAAAATGAAGAAGAAAAAACCTCCCTCCTCCCCTTAAACTTAGCTCCATGAAGTACCCTAACAATGGAAGAGTGGTTGAGATGAAGATTACTAATTTGATCAAGTAGAATGAGTCAATTGAGGAGATCTTGCCAAAGTTCTTATAGAAAAAGCTTATTGGTAGGTCCAATTCAATAATTAATTGACTTGCAAACTTGAACTTTCCTTTACGTGTTTGAATTTTCACAATGATCTTTTATTATATCAAAGTATTGAAACTAGAACTTGATCAATGTAGAGCACATTCTAGCAAAGGTTTTGACTTCATTTCTACATTTTGTACACTAAATAAGTTATTGTAAAGAAAATTTAATGAGTCATGTGATTCCATTGAGGTCTACTCATGGTAAGTTAATGATGGTGCAATTCACAAGGTGATAAGAAAGTGTCATTGTATGCAAAAATATGATTATTTTGAAATTATTGAACTCTCAAAACAACTAGAAATAAATATAATGGGAGTCAAGTCATCCTCAATGAGGAAAAATTGTCTAAATCACTAATTACTGATCTAATCTAATTTTTGAATCTCTAAGAAAATTTTCATATTTTTATGGATTTTTTTCAAGAAGACTAGAGTCTAGACCTAAAATTAGGGGGCAAATTGCAAAATAAGGGTTGATATGCAAAAATACGAAGAAATAATTTCACACATAACTCAAAATTCTAAAAAAAAAATTGCAAGAAAGGAAACTATCTAACTAAAAATCCTATCAAAAATCATAACAAAATCCACACTACAATGCACAGTAAAATTTTAGACAACTATGAGGGACTAGAGTGCAATAATATAAGGGTCGAAATAAAAATAAATTTTATCTTTTTTTATGTAGAGAATCTATGTACAAACTTTGACATAGAACTAAATATACTATGCAACAACTAATACAAAATTTTTCAAAAATTTTACATGCAAAGATTTTGACAAATAAAATTCGAAACAAAATCTTATTAATCAAAATAATGTGAAGGTTACAATTAGAGAGAGAATGAGCAATGATAGCATCTTGGCATGGTCATATTGACGTGAGGGTGGAGGCAGATGGCAGCACAGGGTCGGAGAGGCGATATTTTGTCGAAGGTTCCTCATGCTCAACAGAAAGGTAAAGGGAAAGAGGAGGAGAAGAGAATGGGTGATGTATTGGATTGTGGGAGTCTTGGGAGTATTTATAGCCCCCAATTAATCCCAAAAACATCAAAATTCATTGGAATTCGTCCTCCCTTAATTTGACAAATTTGCAAGGTCAAGTCCCAATCCTATTAGGAATGGGATTTCCTTTTAATTTTTGCATTAAAAATGAGATTTACATTGTAACGACCCACATTTGCATAGCAATTTTTTTTTCTAAAGCATTTGTATTTATCGATTCATACAACGTGGAGTGTTACATATAATGACTTAACAATAGCCAAAAGTAAAGTTCGAGTGAGTACAAATTTAGACAAAGACTACGTACCTCTATTCACATAGTTGAACTGGTACACCATAGAAAAATCTAAATCCTTCAAGGAACCTACGGTACTCGATTCCGTAGGGTTTCAAATGAAACCTATGAGTTGTGAAACTTAGCAATCACAGGGACTAACATTACAAAAAAAATTAATGATCCAAAACCTTTAACATAATCAAATAACATGCTCTTATAATTCCAATAGATATCTTGCTATATCCAATTGTACATTATAAAAAATAATGACTATCTCTCATCCGAACTTAATTTCCATTACACAAAAGGCACAAGTCATAAGGGTGCTTTACACTAATTACATTCTCCTTTTTTTATATTGTATTATTATCTTAAACTTCTATGAAGCAAAAGATAACACATAGCACACGAAGGAATTATTTCATAATAACACAAGCAATAAGTCACCATTAATGTCATAATTCATGTAATCGTTCAATCCTTTAATATTATAAACTTATACCCTTCAAAAGTTTACTTAAATATAGGAAATACATAACTTTTTCCTTATAGAAATTTGTAACGACCCGGTTCCCGAGCCCCTACGAGACACGAGAACCGGACCGACTCAACTAATCCCAAGACCTAGTCGTCCAACGAGGAAGTAACCAAAAGAGCAGTAAAATAAACCACATTCAACATGAATATAACTAACAGTAAGAAAATACAGCAGCAAGGAAAGAAACTACTGCAGTATATACCACCACAACAGTAGAACAACATTCATAACAAAATATGAACTGCAGGTAAAGAAAAGTACAGCAGAAACGAGAACTACTCACTATAACGGAACAAAAAAAGAGGTACAAGAAACAGTGGTAACTCTACTGGACCCTATTAGGCCCAGCGTCCTCTGCAGCCGCTGACCCTGGCTGCTCAACACCTGGTCCTGAAAGGTAACGAGTATAACACGTCAGCAAAATGCTGAGTAGAGTGGCAACTAAACTAAAGAAACAGTAGAGTGTACAGTAGCTGTTAAGTTCTGTTACTTTCTTTATTTAAGTCTTTCAATTATCTCACGATTTATCTATTTCTCAGATCTTTCACTTGATCTCGAATGTTCCTCGTGGGAACGATCTTGATTGTAGTCTTTTCTGAACAGTAGAAGTAGCACGTGGTGCTCTCCTGGTCGGGAGAGTCCCTCGTGGTGATCCTACTCTCAGTCAACCACCCCAAGGTCACTGACAGACGTAACGGTGACTACGGCACGTGCGGTAAATGCACGGGTAGCTAACCTGCACTGGTACGCGGTCAGTCGTTTCCGTTAACGGGTGCGCCCAAAGCACAGCACGGAACCAGTACAGGGCAGAGCCCTCTCAGTAACAAGGGTCCAACCCCTCCACAGTAACCAAACAGGGGCCTTGCCCCTCCACAGTCCGCGCACCCTCGCCTGACTACCCTGGTTTGCCCCAGTGGGCCTAACAAGTCGGTGTGGGAGGCTAGCAGAACCCCGGGGCCCGTGGGGTAGCTAGTACCTCCCTACACTAGTAGCTCTCCTCGGTACTATGTACACGAGGGCCAGCAAGTCGGTACAGAGTGGCCAGTCCAACCCCGGGTCCCTAGGGCGGCTGGCTCCGCTCTGCACTAAACAGGGGGACAGTCGCTCTCCTTGGTACTCCGTACTCAAGGGCCAGCTCACTTCCCCAATTCTATTCCATTCACTTTCCAGGAGTTCTACTCCTACTTCCCCGTAGGGTTCCAGCTCAGAACGTCTAAGTTTCACCTTCCAGTTTCATGTTATCACAATCCATGTTCTCAAACACGTTTATTTATTCAATAGGCAGCTGTTAATTCAATTACAGGTACCTATTTGTTCCTTTCCATTTTTCCAAGGCTGCAGTATTCATCTGTTCCACTAGGTTTCCCGTCCTAGGATTCATGCCGTATCCTAGGATCTATCATACAATCTAGTTTTCCAGCCCTAGGATTCATGCAACACCTAGGATCTATCATTCAATCTGTTTTTCATTCCTAGGATTCATGCAATGTCCTAGGTTCTATTTATGATTCCACAATTTAACAGGTTATACTTAAAAGCCACTCTACCAGGTACGACGGGAGTAATGGGGGTGTGATTGGGAATCCCGCGTGCCTCCGCGACCCCCAAGACTGCAACAGAACGAGGTCCTATCACAAGGATCAAACACAAGGAGTGTCTTAAAACAGTGTATAGCTACTGTAGACGGGTAGAGGATTTAATTCCGGAAAGAACGCAACTCGAAACACGAAAAACGGAACCCGAACGGGCCCTCAACGGGTCGAAAACGATGACACTGTGCAAAATCAGACGTCTGGAACTTCTTCCAGACGTCTTAAAAAGTGGATCAGAGAATTACCTTGTTCTGCGTGGTTTCTCAAACGTCCAGAAGCCTGAAGGACGTCTGGCCTAGTTCCCAGACGTCCGATGGTCACCCCGGACGTCTGGAGGTCGCTCCCGCCGTCTGGTACTACAGCCAGACGTCTGATTCGCGTTGGATGGCGAATCACCGAGCCTGCGCGCACCCAACTCTCTCTCTCAGTACGGTCAGTCGACAGGAAGGAAGAAGACGGAAGAACTCACCTTTCAGACGTCTGGATGGTCTTCCAGACGTCGCCCTCGCCGTCTGGCTATCAGCCCAGATGTCTGATTCTGGAAATGTTTCCAGAATCAGGCCGCGACTCGCCCTCCGCTCGCGACGCCGCACCTCGTCGTACCTCGTGCGCCTGCTGCTCGGACCGCAGCAGTCCCCCCCTCGTCGCCCCACGCCCGCTGCGCTCCCCGCCGGCCGACCCTGGCAGCCCCGGCGAGCTCGCCCTCACAGCTGAGCGCCGCTCTCGCACGCAGCACCTCCTCCGCGCTCGCTACGGCCGCCGCTACCGCTGCAACCTCGCGCTCGCTCTGGCGCTCACTGGCTGAAGGAGAAGAGGAAGGAGGCGGTGGTGACGGAAGAGCGCGTGGCCTTTTAAGGCCGCGCGAGGAGGAGAGAGAAGGAGCGCGGCAGGGGAAACTGCAGCTGCAGAGGGAATAAGCGAATATGCGGGTCTGCGCGCTCAGGCGCGTAGACGACCCGCGCGTGTCAAAGATAACAGATTTCCAGACGTCTGGCAACGATCCCAGACGTCTGATACGACGTCTGGAAGTGATCCCAGACGTCTGGTCCAACGTCTGGCCCACCTCCCAGACGTCTTAAAATACGTCTGGGGCACGCGTTCATAGCAATATAACAAACTCAAAGGAAGTTTCGTCCCCGAAACTTGCGTTAACTAAGGTGCGGAAAAGACATCCAAATAACCATAACAGACTCAAAGAGGACCGAAGCCGGTCCGAAAAGACGTACCCCCGAAAAGCTCCGGGTCCCGCTCCCGCATTGCTGCCTCAGGCTCCCAGGTAGCCTCCTCGTATCGCTGGCTCCTCCACAAAACCTTTACCAGGGGTACTTGCTTCCGTCTCAAACTGCGGACAGCTCGGTCTAGAATCTGCACTGGCTGCTCGGGGTAGGTCAGGTCGTCGCCCACCTCGACGCTCTCGTGACTCAATACGTGACTGGGATCAGCTACGTACTTCCTGAGGTTGGACACATGGAACACGCCGTGCACACTAGAAAGCTGCGGGGGGAGGGCAAGCCTGTAAGCAACGGGTCTAACCCGCTCCAGGACCTCAAAGGGCCCCACAAACCTCGGCGCGAGCTTCCCTCTCACCCCAAACCGTTGTAAGCCCTTCATGGGCGAAACACGAAGGAAGACGTGGTCCCCAACCTCAAGCTGCACCTCTCTGCGTCTCCGATCCGCGTAGCTCTTCTGTCTGCTCCTGACAGTGCGGAGTCGTCTGTGGATCTGCTCAACTACCTCCTGACTCTGCCGGATCAACTTGGGGCCAACCTCCCACTTGGTCCCCACCTCAACCCAACTCAAGGGTGCCGTACACCTCCTTCCGTACAGAGCCTCGTAGGGAGCTGTAACGAGGGTGTGGCCCAGACGTCTTTTAAGACGTCTGGAAGGTTGTCCAGACGTCTGACCAGACGTCTGGGATAGTTTCCAGACATCTGGAAATCCGTTATTTTTGACACACGCGAGTCGTCTGCGCGCCTGAGCGCGCAGATCGCATATTCGCCCTTCCTCCCTCCTGCGGCTGCAGATTCCCCTGCTGCGAATCCTTCTCTCTCCTCCTCGCGTGGCCTTAAAAGGTCACTCCTCCCCTCCTGTCGTCTCCACCGTCCCCTTCCTCTTCTCCTTCCTGTGCGCGAGAGCGAGCGAGCGCGAGGGTGGCAGCGGAGGCCGCAGTGAGCGCGGAGGAGGTGCGGCGAGCGAGGGCGGAGCTCTGCCGTGAGGGCGAGCTCGCCGGAGCGGCTTGGCCGGCCGGCGGAGGGCGCAGGGGGCGCGGAACGACGCGGAGAGGGACCTGCTGCAGTCTGAGCAGTAGGTGCGCGAGGTGCGACGCGGGCGGCGTCGCGAGCGGAAGCCGGGTGGCGCCCTGTTTTGGAAAAATTTCCAGAATCGGACGTCTGGGTTGATAGGCAGACGGCGAGGATGACGTCTGGTAGCTCATACAGACGTCTGAAAGGTGTGTATTCCGCTTTCTTCTTCCTTCCTGTCGACTGACCGTACTGAGGGAGGCAGTTGGCTGTGCGCAGGTTCGCTGATTCGCCATCCTTTGCGAATCAGACTGTTAGTTATATTCATGCTGAATGTGGTTTATTTTACTGTCTTTTGGTTACTTCCTCGTTGGACGACTAGGTCTTGGGATTAGTCGAGTCGGTCCGGTTCTCGTGTCTCGTAGGGACTCGGGAACCGGGTCGTTACAGGAGCCATGCCGATGCTCGAGTGATAACTGTTGTATGCAAACTCCGCCAGGGGCAGGTACTCCTCCCAAGAGCCCCTCCAGTCCAGTACACAGGCACGCAAAAGGTCCTCAAGTGTCTGTATCGTGCGCTCAGACTGTCCGTCCGTCTGGGGGTGGTAAGCCATACTAAACCTCAACCGCGTCCCCAAGGCCTGCTGAAACTTAGTCCAAAACTGGGACGTAAAGCGGGTATCCCGGTCGGATACGATCTCCCACGGAACTCCGTGTAGTCGTACCACATCCCGGATATACCTCTCTGCCAACAGTGCTGGTCCCAAAGTGACTCGGATCGGTAAGAATCGCGCCGTCTTCGTCAGTCTATCCACTATTACCCAGACTGCGTCGTGTCCCCGCTGGGTAACAGGTAAGCCCACCACCAAGTCCATGGTGATGCTCTCCCACTTCCACTCTGGCACTGGAAGCGGCTGAAGCGGCCCTGCAGGCCTCTGATGCTCGGCTTTCACCTGCTGGCACACTAAGCACTGCTGCACGAACTCACCCACATCCCGCTTCATCCCTCTCCACCAAAACTCGTGTCTCAAGTCGTGGTACATTTTCGTGTTTCCGGGATGTATGGTGAATCTGGAACCGTGTGCCTCAGTCAGGAGCTCTCTCAACAGCTCCTCGTCTTTGGGAACGCACAATCGTCCCCTCAAGCGTAGCACCTGGTCTGTGAAAGAGAAGTCCCCTGGGTCTCCTGACAGCACTCTGTCGCGCAAAGACTGCAAGTACGGATCGGCCATCTGTCCTGTGATGATGCGATCTATCAGCTCTGGCCTAGTCTGCCGTGTCATCGTCACTGCCCCACAGTACCCTCATAACTCTAGGGGTCGCCAACTGCCCACCTCCTCCAAAAGGCTCCAACTTTGTAACTGTAGACTGGCCAAGAGTGCGGGCGCCTTACGGCTCAAGGCGTCAGCCACCACATTGGCCTTTCCCGGGTGGTAGGAGATGCTGCAGTCGTAGTCCTTCAGGAGCTCCAACCAACGTCTCTGTCTCATGTTGAGCTCCTTCTGATCAAAAAGGTATCTGAGGCTCTTGTGATCTGTGAAAATCTCGAAGGTCTCACCGTACAAGTAGTGCCTCCAAGTCTTCAGTGCGAAGACAACAGCTGCCAACTCTAGGTCGTGGGTAGGGTAGGTATGCTCATGGGGCTTCAGTTGCCGCGAAGCGTAAGCGACAACGTGACCCCTCTGCATGAGCACACCTCCTAACCCCTGCAAGGAGGCATCGGTGTACACAACAAACCCGCCACTACTGTCAGGGATGGTGAGCACGGGGGCCGAGGTCAACCTCTCCTTCAGCTCCAGAAAACACGCCTCACAGGCGTTTGTCCAAGCGAAGGGCACGTCCTTCCTGGTCAACTGTGTCATAGGACGCGCAATCTGGGAAAATCCTCTGATGAATCGTCTGTAGTAGCCTGTCAGTCCCAGGAAACTGCGAATCTCAGTAACTGAACGCGGTCTCTCCCACCTGAGCATTGCCTCGACCTTGGCTGGGTCCACCACCACGCCGTCTCCGGAGATCACATGACCTAGGAAGGTCACCTCCCTCAACCAGAACTCGCACTTGCTGTATTTGGCGTACAGCCGGCGTCGTCTCAGAGTGTCCAGAACCATCCGCAAGTGCTGTCCGTGCTGCGTCCGATCTCTAGAATAGATGAGTACATCATCTATAAAAACCACCACGAACTGGTCCAAGTACGGTCTAAACACCCGATTCATCAGGTCCATGAAAGCAGCGGGGGCATTGGTCAGCCCAAACGGCATGACCAAGAACTCGTAGTGTCCGTACCGGGTGCGGAAAGCTGTCTTGGAGACGTCGGTCTCCCTGATCCTCAACTGGTGGTATCCAGACCTCAAGTCGATCTTGGAAAACACCGTGGCACCCCGCAACTGGTTAAACAAGTCATCGATCCTCGGCAGCGGATATCTGTTCTTGATGGTGACCATATTCAGCTGTCGGTAGTCCACACAAAGGCATAAGGTCCCATCCTTCTTCTTCACAAACAGTACCGGGGCTCCCCAGGGAGATGCACTGGGCCTCACGAAACCCTTCTCCAGAAGGTCCTGCAACTGAGACTTGAGCTCTCGCAGCTCAAGCGGTGCCATCCTGTATGGCGCAGTGGAGATGGGCTGGTCCCTGGTACTAGTGAGATCTCAAACTCGATCTCACGCTCGGGCGGTAGTCCTGGTAACTCGTCTGGAAACACGTCAGGGTACTCTCTGACCACCGGGATGCTCTGGAAGTCTGCCACAGGGCTGGGCTCTGCCACCACACAAGCTAGGAAGCCCTCACACCCCTGGCTCAAAAGTCTCGCCGCCCGAAGTGCCGAAATGCACCTGAAACCTCCGTCCACTGGCTGTCCGTGAAACTCGAAAGAAGGCAACTCCGAAATGGAGAAGACGAGCTTCCTCTCAAAACAGTCCACCAAGGCGTGGTAAGCGGACAACCAATCCATCCCCAGAATCACTCCAAAGTCCTCCATCTGTATCATAATCAGGTCAGCTGGCAGGCTATGTCCCCCGACGCTGACCTCGCAATCCATGTACACCTCCTCAGCTACAAACAGCTAACCACTCGGACCCCTGATTACGAACGGATTCTCTAACAGTGTGTAATCCTTGTCCAAACTAACTGCGAAACTGGCTGCGACAAACGAGTACGTAGCGCCGGAATCGAAAAGTGTGTAAACGAGTCTGCCGGAAACTGAAACCATACCTGCTACCACCGATCCCGAAGCTCTGGCGTCCCTGTGTGTTAGGGTGTTGATACGCCCCTCAGCTCTAGGTGCGGACGAAGCAGCCACACTCTGCGTCAGACGGGTAGGTGCTGGCCGGTACCCTCCTCGCGACTGCTGTCCTCCTCCTCGCGCCTGGGAACCTCGGCCTCCTGCGTGCCCTCCAGTGCTCTGCGCGGGGAGTATCTGCTGACCTCCTGCCCTAGACGGGCAGTCCCTCCTGATGTGGCCCGACTGGCCACACTGGTAACAGAGGAGAACCCGACTCCTGCCCTCAGTGGGTCCCTGTTGTCGGCTAGACGGGGGTCCGGTGCTGGCGACTGGCCCCTGTCGAGGGCCCCCAAAGGCCACTGATGGCCCTGCAAAATGTGACGACTCTCCTGCGGACGCCACGTGTCTCCGTTCTCGCCGGCCCTGTGAGAAGTCTGGCTGGAAGGGCCTCTTCCGCCCGCCGTCGGTGTCTCGCGCGGATGGGTTGGTCTCCTCGTAAGTCATAGCTGCCTCTACCACCCTCGAAAACGTAGGCAGCTTCAGGGGTTTGACATACCCCCGGATCGCAGGCCAGAGCCCCTCGGTGAACCTCCAAAGGCGCTCCTCCTCAGTGGCTACCGCTGTCGCTGCAAAGCGGGACAGCTCCAAGAAATGCGTGCGGTACGCGCTCACAGTCATCGTCCCCTGGCGGAGAGTGTGGAACTCCCGCCTCCTCTGGTCCTGCCACGTCTGGGGAAAGTACTGCTTGCAGAAGAGGGTGACGAACTGGTCCCACGTCGGCTCGTCCCTTTCCTGTCCCTGGACCGCCCTCCACCACCTGTGTGCCGCACTCTCCAGCTGGTACGTGGCAAAGGCCACGCGGCACTCCACCGGGGGGCGAAGGGTGTCGAAGATCTTCTCCAGCTGCTCAAGCCAGTCCTCTGCCTCGGTCGGGTCCTCATCCCCCTTGAAGGAGGGGGGCTTTAGCTTCCGGAACTGCCCAAAAAGCTCGAAGTGGCGATGTAGGGGAGGTGCTGGTGCACCTCCAGGCGAAGGTGCCTCGTGCCCGGAAGTATCGGAGGAAGGTGGGGGCTGCGGCGGCCTATCCCCTCCCCCGTGTCCAGCGCCGTGTCTGTCGAGTGGTCCCACAGAGGACTCCCCCTCCGCAACCCCAGGGTGAGGTGCTCGGGGCGATGGGTGGAGCTCCTCTCGTACAATGTCTCGTATCAGCCGGGCGAGGTCCTGGGTCTGGATGCCCGGGAGTAGTGGCTGGTCCACTGGGGTGTCGGCAACGGCACGCCCACCTCGCCGACCTCGTCCTCAGCCGCGCCCGCGGCCCGCCTCACTGGTCCCACGACGAGGCATCTCCTGCAAGGAGACGCGAAACAAAACGGAACACGTCACTGCGGAACGATACTGAACAGAAATGTCTAAGAGCTCATGTCAAAAGATATGTTATGGTGGCTACTCTAGTTATAGACATGTGAATTGGTTATTTTCCAGTCAGTTGATTCACTTCTCGGGACGACCTTGCTCTGATACCATCTTGTAACGGTCCGGTTCTCGTGTCTCATAGGGGCTCGGGAATCGGGTCGTTACAAAATTTGAGTAATTATACTTCATTTTCTATAAAAACAATTCTCCAATGATCATGTTGCATGCATAAAAATATTTCATAACCTTATCCATGATTTCACAACCACATTAAAAGGAAATTCATCCCATAACACATGCCATGGCATTTCTATGCCAGTACTCGTTTTCAATGGTTTATTGCACGGCATTCAATAACAATTTCATGACAATGGTTTACTTTATTAAACCATTTTGCATATAAACATTTGCTTTAGTATACATATTGCATTTCATAACAATTTCATGGCAATGGTTTACTTTATTAAACCATTTTGCATATAGACATTTACCTTAGTACACATATTACATTTCATAAGAATTCCATTGCAATGGTCTACTTTATTAAATCATTTCTTGCATAGAGACGTTTGACTTAATTCACATATTATTAAGTGGCTTTGATGGCTTAACAGCCAGCACAAGTGGTCCATGAAATAATAACATATATGCCAGTGTAGCTATAACTGAGGTGGGCTTATCTTTTTTTATCGTGGTTCATAGAACTATACACTCCCAGAAAATGTTGCCCCTCTTAGGGCCTATGAGACTCCTTTGAGTCAGTGCCTTAACATATTCATGAATCATAATTTCATATTTTTCAGGAAAAGCTTATTCTTGCAGTTTCAATTATCTTGGTACTTTATAAATACTGATTTCATACTTTTCTTTTTTGTATACTACATTAAATTGTACACACTTCTTTAATATTAATTCATTTCTTTATACCGATATCTTATATATTGTATAACTCACACATATACCTTTAGAAAAAAAACATATTATATAGTCATTAATTTTTATGTACTTAATTTATCATCACACATTTCAAAGGATATATTCATAATTATTCAAGTAATGTATACATAAAAGAGGTCAATATTCAATATTAGTTTGACTTATAAGATGTTATAGTAAAATTAGTACTATTATCAAGTTTGGAAAACTTACATTCAAGCACATGCAATTACCTAGTTGTCTCATTCACAAACTTATAAGTGTCACCATCAACATTAATAACAACTCATTAGAATAATAGTAAACATAAACCATTTAAGGTAATGAAGGAGGTTTCTATATATACCAGGCAATTATTCGCAAGCATAAAAGAAATATGTAAAGCCTAATCTATTTATCCCCGTCAACTGTCACATGTTAAAGAAAATGTAAAACATCTTTGAGTCGCTGTTTATTCTACTAGATTGGCTACAATGTAAGAATGAAAAAGTTATTGCATATTTGACTTTCTTAATTTACCTACACTTAACTATGGGACATAAGAGGATATGCCACTGACATTTTTTTCATATTGATAGTCCTAATAATCCAACATTTGAATTAGGTCTAACCATGCATATTAATAACAATTGTTATTTTACGTTGACATTTTTGTTGTTTACTCACATAAAAGAAAGTATAAATGTAAGTTAACGCTTATATATGCATTTGCACTAATTAGAGATAAAAGAAAAAAATAGATCATGATGTGCTTGAGAATGGATGCAATGCATTTGTTACATGTGAAATATATATAATCCATGCAATTAAAAGAAAATGTATCAATAAGATTTTAAAGAAATCTTGCATGGTTCTCCAAAAAATATTTGAAATTTTCTACACGAGTATAAAAATCAATCACTTATAGGGAATATGGTTGGCATAGTATTTGTTTATAGTACTAGAGTCACCTTTCTCTACATTTCAATCTTACGACAGAACATGCGAGGAATAGGTTGCAATAACTATAAGTGACACGATTTATTCCCGCTTACCTCCTAATGGTGTTGAAAATGATGGATTTAAAAATGTTGGTATATCCTGCTACAAACAATATCCATCCCTTTGATTAGCATCAAATCTGGATTCAACCTTCACATGGGTGTGAAATCGATAGCATGTTGGTAGCTTGGATGGAAAAGGCCTTGCATGGAGGCTACGTTTGCTTTCAAGAGGGAGATAAGAAAGACCATAATGGAGAGGCTTATGACTTGTTAAAGTGTTGTTGGATTTTGAAATGGAGAAACATAAAGAGATGGAAGAACGTAATCAGAGTAATCATGGGTAGATGACAATCGATAATGATGCACATGACTACGACTCTTGCCATTCAAGGATGATATAGTTATGGTGTAATATGATGGCAAGAAAATTAAGAATGCATTGATTGGGGGGTAAATATGGAGAGATACAATTGAAAACTAATGGCTTAATGAAGAATAAATCCATGTAATAAAGAAAAATAACAACTAAGTACTTAATGGGAAAGATTGGTTGTCTACTTATTACTTACCTCTTTTTTAGCCATTAATTTTTATGAAAGCTCTTTTGAAAAGTTTATTCATTCATTTATTTCCCTATTCCTCATAATAGCTCATAACCATAATTATTCCATAATAAAGACATCTAATTACTTATTTATAGGAAATTTACATTGGAAAAATCAAGATATTACATACATCATTTTTAATCCTCTTTCCTTATTTTTTCTTTCTTTGATTCTGATCCTAAAGCCCAACAAAAACAGCTCAATTCTGCCTCACGAGTTTATGGGAATGGGAATGTCATTTCCCACCTTTTTTTTATTTCTTTCTCTCTCCTTTTCTTTTCCTCTTTAATCTTTGTTTCTTTTTAGCATCTTGCATTATTATCTTTTTCAAATTTTATCTTTGCAACTGACCTTGTCTTGTGCTCTTTCATTTAAGACCAATATTAGATATGTGTTTTCTTACATTTTCTCTCACCTATTGAAATTTAAAGAAATTAAATCATGTAAAAATACAAAATACAAATCTAGAAAATATCCAAAAAATAGCTAAAAATATGATGGGTGCAATAGGAGAGACTAATTCTAACAAGGTTAACTATGGTCAAACTAATTGCCATCTTATTTTCTCCTAAGCTTTGATCAATTTGCTTTTATTCCTTAGTTAATTTGGCACTAATGATTACAGGAAGGGTTTGGTTAGGTCCTAAGAACACAGGTTTCAAATTATCAGGTAATGGTTTAAGTTCTAACAGAAATGGGACTTGGATTGAAGGTGGAAGGGGTGCAGAGGGTGGCTCGTGAAGTTTCTCCACCTGATAAGTCCATAGAGGTTTTGTATTAAATGTGACATTAAGCAAACTATTAATCTCTTGATGTTGTGGAGTCTCTTCTAAGTCTTTTTGTGGTTAAGTTAGACAAGTCATTAAGGGTCTTCTTTTAATGTATGGCCATGTTTTTCTTAACCAATTCTTCAATTTTTCTAAGCTCCTCAATCATGATACATTTCTTATCATTGAATTTTTTAGATGCCTTAAAAATGGTAAGTTGCATCTTTTGATCTCTCATGGTAATCTCCATATTCTTAGCCTCACAATCAATATGGTGCTTAGCGATGGCTAGAAAGGGACAACCTAATTTGATAAGAATGCTACTTTGTTGTTATGATACTTCCATATCTAAGACTAAGAAATTTACTGGGAAATAAAAGTCTCTAACTTTAACTATGACATCTTCCAACACTTCCCGAGGGGTTTTTATTGATTTGTCGACTAATTGTAGAGTAATAGAGGTTGGTTTCAGATTATTGACTCGAAATATCTCATAAAGTATGGTTGGAATGGGATTTATGAAAGCACCTAAGTCAATTATAGCCACATTAAAGGTGATGTCACCTATGACACATAAAATCAAAGGGGCCCTTGGATTTTTCTTTTAATAAGGAGGTAGATTCTGTAAGATCATAAAACTGGCACATTTAGGTAGAACTACCTTCTTAGATAACTTGGTTCTAGCCTTATGCTTTTGCATGCAAAGGTCTTTGAAAAACTTAGCGTAGGCTGGAATGTGTTTGATTGCATTGAGGAGTGGAATGATGTTTTGAACTTGTTTAAACAGATCCAATAACTCTCCATTGCTATTCAGGTTTTTCTTCTTGGCATGTTTCTCTAAGGTTTCAAGGAACGAAATGTGGATGAGGACTTGTAATTTAGGATGTTATTTTTTGGTTTCTTCTTTCTCTTCTTCAGTTTTCTCCTTTTCTTGTTCAGGCTCATCAGATTCTTTAGGAGTCAATTTTGTCAGCCAAACAAGGTCCTGCGTGGTTGTACCACTCCTCATGGTGACTGCACTAGCGTTTACATTTGGGTTCTAATTCATAGCTTGAGGTGGTGGTGGGTTTAGTATAATAGGTAGGGCCTATTGTGGATTTGGGTTCTGATTGAAGCTTGGTGGTGCCTAGTTCACCCTAGGAGGGAAGTTTTTAGGGTTAAGGACAACTTGAGCAGGTAGGGTTTCATATTGTCTGGATAATTGCCCCTTAAGTGAACTTATCTCTTGTTGATGCATTTGCTATTGGTGAGTCATTTGTGTAGTCATCTCACTCATCAATGTAATCAAGGTGTCCATTTGATTTAGTTGGGTGGGTGCAAGGTTGATTTGATTGTAAGTTTGCCTACCTAGTCGACCCTAGTTATATGAGTTTTGGTTTGGATAAGGCGGTCTATTTTGGTTTTGGGTATGATTTATTCCTTGCCCTTGATTCTGGTTTGACCATGAGAAATTTGGGTGATTTTGTCATCCAAGTTATAGGTGTTGGAGTATGAGTTGTTCTTAGGGTATCCCTGTATGGCTTAGACATCTTCTTGAGATGAGGAATCTTGATATGGTTCTAGGATATATGTGTTCTTAGATGATCATAGTTGGTGTAGTTCATGTATTCCTCAGGGTAAGGATAGGTCATGGGAGAAGGAACATATTCAGTGGCATAGACATTTGATCTAGGGGGTGGTAGAGCCTTTTGTTGGTTAATCAACCCATCAAGTTTCTTAGATATAAGGTCCACCTTATCAAGTTTTTGAGTAATTAGATCAATATCCACCCTATCATCTATGCTTTTGACTTCATAAATCCCTCATCTTCTTAGGTTTTGTCTACTAAAACTAAACATGGAGGCATGATTCAAGGCATTTTCACTCATATTCTCAAAGGGCTCAAAAGTGGTGTTTTCATCTTTACTCGAAAAATTGCCTCCACAAGATGCACTACAAAGTTTTGTAATTGATCATTTAATCCATGATAGAAAATCAGAACTAGATTCCACTTCATACTTCATGATGTGTGCACTTCCTATTCAAATCCATAAATCTTTCCCATGCCTCACTGATCTAACCTCATTTTGTATTGACCATGTTTATAATTTGCTAACTCCCCACTAATCTTAGTTTGATTTCATGAGCATATTGCATGCATTAGCATAAATTGCATTTTAGATAGGCTTGCATCATAATTTGCATAATTCTGTGTTCTTACATTGATTGATGATATTTAATAATCACAGGATTGAAGGCCAAGGAGAAAAGAGAAGAATAAGAAGGAATTGAAGAATTTAAGCTAAAGATAACATTCAATACGCTCCCCACTTCAATTAATGTGCTTAAGCTCAAGCTTTGTTACAAGCTCATCCATGCCTCCACATGATTTGAAGAAGCTCTATGGAAAATTGATGCATACACGGCCTCCCGGGCCTCTTTAAGAGCTCTCCACAATTCCAATGAACATCTCATTTACTCTCTACGTCACCTAATGTGGGCTTCCTCATTCTAACACAACCATTAAAACCCAAATCATAATTCCAACACCCTCTTCATTAAACCTTTCACATCAGCCATTGTATTCTCCTATTTCCTAGGTCTAAAAAGCATATTGATGACTTTACAGTTTGTAATGTTAATTATATCAATTAGAGTAAATTTTGAGGGCTCATGTGCATAAATATAATAATATAGTGAGTCTAGGAGCAATGCATGCATATAGTATAATATTTACATTAAGATTGCTTGAAATTAATTTTAATTGCCAAGTTGTACAGGTGCATATTGAAACATGTCTTAGATGAGCAATCGAGCCGCACGGATGGATTCAGGACAAAAATCGGAGTCCAACGGCTCTGAAATCGCCCCAATCTGACCTCTATGCGTAGCTCCCATGATGAGCCCAGGAAGTTCTAACCATTGATTTGATGATCAATTGCCCTCATTAAGCCACTTGGCACCCGCTTCGCCGTTGACCCTCTCCTCTTCCTCCAAGCCATCAATCTTAGCCGTTGGATTTGCATCCAATGGCTAAGATGAACTTCATCACGCGCCCTCTACAACTCTAAAGAGTGAAGGCACAAGGATCGATGACCATCTGATCTTCAATCAACAGCTGCGATCTTCCCTCACCGAGCACAGCGCAGTAGGAAGAACAACTCTCTCCCAATGTAAGGGTGAGCATATGAATCTTGATGAGCCCTTCCTACGCGGGGGAGCAAGCATGAAATTCCACCAACTGATCAAGAACGGATGGTGATGATTTAGGCCACGTCACTCGAGAGCACGGATGAGCGTAATCAGGCACGCGATGAGAGGCATGGATCCTGCTATGTGTCAACACCAAATCGAATAGCCTGTTACACACGATTGTGAGTGCACGATTGATGGTAACACCATCATTAGTCCTAACTAGCTAAAATTAGTCAGATTCAATTGATAAATGCTCCTAAATGATTGTCTGAAGATCACAATTCCATATTGAACTGATTTGAGAAGAAGATAGAAAAAAGGGGTTAATGTTGTTTTTGTAATTCCTGACGTAGGGGGGTGAGATTTGCATGATACAAAATAATGCGGAATAAAATAGACAAATGCACAAGAATGCAATCTCACAAATCACACAATGATTTTTAGGTGGAAGCCCAAACTTAGGCAAAAACCACTACCTAAACCTCTCGGTTTAGGCTTTCTCGATCGATCGAGTCAACTAGATCCACTATCCGAGTCACTTATACGAGGGTGACTCAACATCAATACATCCATGCTACTTTGAACGAGGGTAGCATTCCTCAAATCCCCTCCTCTTCACGAGTAGTATTTTGTCCCTCGAAGGAGACAAGAATTCACAAAGCGAATACCCAACCACACAAGAAAAGAGAAAAACAACCTATAAAGTCCAAATAGGTAAATGAACTTAACTACTATAGGTGAAAGGATCGATTCGACGTGAATTTGACAGAGTATCAGTGCTCTTAGATTTGTTTATTAGAAGTTTGAGAGCAAGAACTCTTCTCTATCTCTTCTTTGACATAAATATGGTGGAAAGTATTCTATCAAGGTGTGTTTTGTTTAGGAAGGGTCCTCCTCTATTTATAGAGGTCCTAATAATGTTCAAGGAGGCCTTGGAGAGGACTTATAGCTGTTGGAATCAAATCCAAGGCAAATCAAGCTGAAATTAGTGTTATTTATGATTCTAACAGGATTATCAGACGTCTAGATTTAAGGTCAAACGTCTGGGTCTTCATCTGATCTAAAGGTCAATCGTATGATCTAGAAGGGTTGATCATTTGGATTATGTTGGATCAAGATGAACGTCTAAGAAGATGTTTCAAGTCATCTGGGAAATTAATCAGACATCTAATTCTAAGACGGGTTACTTCTTGTTCTAGGTAATGTAGGTCAGACAACATGTCGGTCGTCTAGCAAAGTTTCTAGACTGTGGAAAGAGAAATCTCTGTAGGAATTGATTTCTCGAGGCTCAAATGGCTATTAGGGTCTGATAAAAGTAGATTTGGGTCAGATGTGCCCTAACGTCTATTTATCAGATGTCTGGAAGGCTCTACGGATGTTTGTAAAGTAACATTTAATTAATCATTAGAAAATCCTAGAAGAGAATGTTCTGACAATCCAATGATCCTATTGTTGGACGTCTATCAAGGTCATCAGACGTCTTCTAAGATGTCTGGATTATGGGTTGGTCGTCTGAAAGTAATAAACAAAGAGTACTAAGTCCAGCCTAAGTGTTTGGATATCTGTACAAACTATCAGACGTCTTAAAGTCAAAGATCAGACGTTTGAAGTCAAGATTGGATGTCTGATTGGGCTGTTTGATTTTAGTTTTGATTTTCTAAGTGATTTCCAAGATTGTCTAAGGTTGTCTAAGTATCCTAGGGTAGTGTAAGTGTTCTTAGGACTACTGTTTGCTACTTTGGGCTCTCTAACATTTAATCTGAGAAAACAAAGAACAAAGAACATAAACAAGTACAAAGTATAAGACAAAAAGACATATATCCTATTCTTCTTGTCTTCAAGCACTCGCTCCACGCGAAGTTCCATCTCTACTTCTTCCATCAAGCTCCTCTAATCCACCATGGATGCAAGCTTAAGATCCTTCACACTTGATTCCATTTGCATTTACTCTAAAATCTTAAACTCAATGTAAATGTTAAATGCTAAGTGTTTTGTTGTCATCAAAATCAATGATCGTAGTGCCCTTGCACCAACAATCTCCCCCTTTTTGATGATGACAAAACCACAAATAATAATAAAAAATTCTCCTCCCTTTTGACATTATCAAAAAGGTTTAATTAACATTAATCATTTATCCTATACTCCCCCTTAATACATGCCCTTCTAATTTGGGTTAATTCCCCTTTTTGTCATAACAAGTTAGCTATTCATTCTATCCATTAACTCCTCCTTTCTAATGGAAACATAGCTATGCTTATTTTTTAAGATCTCCCCTTTCTAATTTAAGGAAATCTTTCTCCCCCTTATTGATGGATATATAGCATATAATTTTTTTAAAACTACCTCTATCTAAATATTAAAAGGAATAGGGTAAAGGGTTTACCTCACTTATCATGGCCAATAAAATGATCCTTAAGGTGGATGCTAGAAATGATGGGGTTCCCATCCGAAACTTAAAGATCCAGGCATTAGTGTTGGTCTCCAATCAAGCGGTTGATGTATGGTGGTTCGATCACTCATTCATTGTCTTGTCGATCTTCTTGTCTTTGGTCTACTCTTTGATTCTCCCAATTTGAGTAGTCCATTCTCCAACTTGTAGGTCCAATCTTTCACATTGACATCTTCCTTGAAACCTACAAAACAAGATTCCAATTGATTTTTCGGTATGCAAGTTAGCTTGGATCTGGACTTGTTACTTGGTCTCCTTGATGGAGATCCTTCCTTAACCTTTTGTTTACTGCTAACTGTGATGGCTAAACGATTCGTATAAAAAAAATAATGTCGTTGTTGTTGTAGTAAGTGTTACAAATACAAACCGTTATTGCATCAATTTTATTTAATTACATAATTTTTACTGATTTATTCCAGGTCGTTCATTGGGAGGCAGTTATTGATTTACATCACTCTCTAAGTCCAAGATTATTCTTTAATTCCAAAAACTAGTTTTATATACAATCAATAATGAATGAATGAATGAATCCATAAAAAATGAATCAAGGGTTCCATTATGTACAAAAAGAGTCAATGAAAATGCTTGCAGAAATCTACTTACAAACAAGCATCAAATAATACATAGATATATTCTATACTATCTATTTATAAGTTATATTACTAATACTTACATAAATATACACTACTAACTAATATTACATATCATACTAACTTAACTTAATATACTAACACATACAGTGACATATATAGAAGCTACAGCGACAGATACAAACATCGCTGGACCCCAGAAAAACTATATACAAACTCTAAAGTTGAAACTAGGGTCTATAGCGACAATTATCTTACTTTTAGCGACAATTTATTCTGTTAGTGAAAATATGAAGTTACTTATATACATATATATAGCTGTATTACTTACCAATACATACTATACAAGTTATATATATTTTTTTACTTATACATATTATTTACATATACTATACGTACAGATATACGTTATACATATATACTTTTCTTCTTCTATTACTTCTTAAGTTCTCTACATTCTTCTTCTTCTTCCTTATCCATACACTTAGCTGTTTATTTTTCTGTGATTAATGAGTCATTAGGGCTTTCTAACTTAGCAAAAATTTGTTAATTAACGGGCACGCCTTTCGAGGGATACACAACACCTAAGGTAGGCAGGACTAGACCTCTACTAAGCGTGCCCTAATTTCTTAATTAGGTCGCTTAATTATGTTTTCAGCTCAGATTTGGGCTTAATCAAGCCCTAGCATAGTAACCGGCCCCTGGTCCACATCGTAAACCCATCACAAAGCTTAGTATATGCTCAAGTATGCTCAGATATATGCTCAGTTGTTTTGGGCACCCAACGCCCGTGACGACTGAGCATTACAATGCAGAAAAACAATTTAAAGCGCTAAGAGCGCTTGCACACCCACAATGTGGCACTATCTGTGCCACGACCATGCGCTGGATTTAGGTGCGGTTGTGCCAAATTCACGATTTTGGCCCTCAATTCGAGGGCCATAATTTATTGTAAATTAAAATTAAATTATAGGAATTTAAAGGATTTGCATAGTACTACTTAATTATACAGTTAATTTTGAATTTTTATTAGATTTACTATCTAAATTAATTAGGTAAAGTCTACAGTTTCTACATAACTGATTTTAGGTTTTATTCTTTAATTACGTATAAATTAGCTATTATATGGTCTAGTTGACCTTATACAGAGTTAGTAAATAGGTTAAAGTATTTAATAGATATTTTTATTATATTTTACAAGCTTTATTTCTATTTTATTTACATTTACTTAGTAAATTTTAGACTATTTTAGTTGTAAATTAAGTTTAAATAGTATAAACAATATAAATATACTTAAATTAGCTTAAATTACTTAAAATACATTAGTACAAATATACAGTATAGGTTTGTTGAATTACAACTTAAATTACTAATTTATTTTAATTTAATCTAATAACTTAACTACAAACTTAGTAAATTAATTATTTATTCTATATATATAATTAAATTAAGGTATAGGGTTTAATATGTTTATAATATACATATAAATACGTATATACAATATTATAACTTAATATGGTTATTTATAGTGTTTACTAATGCATATAGCTTATTTGTACATATAAATTAGTTTAATTAATAATTAGTTATATAATTAAGATATATACAGTATAATCTAACTTAAATATTTAATTTACATTATACAATATATACATAATTATTTTATTATAAATAAGTATAATTTTCATTATAGATAAATAGGCTAACAAAATAGCTTATATATATACTTATATACATAGTATACAAAGGATTTTTAGGTATTTTTGAGTTTTTTTTCAGCTTTTTATGGGTTTTATATATGTTATGGAGGTAGTAGAAGAGAGGGAAAGAAATAGATGAGAAGAACAATATATTTTTGATGTTTTTAAGTGTAGTTTCTTTTATTAAATTTCATGGTATACAAAACCATCGACTGGTAAATTCTACTAAGTCGGGGGTTCAAATTACCATGAAACTTGGTATGCATTTAAAGAAATACCTAATCTTCAATCAGACATGTTTATTTTATTTTTTTGAATTTTTTATATAATTTTTATTTAATTCCAAAGTTCACTCATTTTAGACCTTTTAAAGGTTTTCTAATGTGTCCTAAGGCTATAGAATGGGACCTAAGGGTTTAAAAGGCAGTAAACTACCTCAACAGTCTCAACACAATGTATAGGAAAGGATACAAGCATTTAAGCACACAAATCATTGTTGATTTCATTTAATTCTACTTGTTGGACAGTTAGGTCTTAAGTATAGCTGACAAAGGAGAGTAAAACAAATGACAAGTATTCAAATGATGTTAAAAATGCATTGAAAATACATGACAGCTTGTACAAAATTCCTACACACCATTAAACACAAGTCAGCTATCTAACAGTTTAAAATCTACACCTACTGTCCACAGAGCTATCCAGACAGAATCTCCTGCAGCAAGAATAAAACAACAAGAACAACAGCAGCAAAGTAGCTGTTGGAATCTCAAATCTACAGCTAACATTCACACTCTCAGAATACTGCTGCAAACAGTAGCAGGAGCTGCTGAACACAAGCCCTGTAGCAGGCCAGACTTGATTCCAGACAGCTTAATTGCTGCTGCAGTTAATCCATCTGGAAGACAAAAAAGTCTGCAACAAGGAAGAAGGCTAAATTCCAACTACTTAACAGCTTAAATCAACCAATTAAATCCCAGATCAGACTCAAGACAGCCTGATCAGGGATTCAAAATGATTATTTCAGGCTATGACTTAGGTGGGATTTGGGGGAATGTAGCTGTGATGGTAGCAATTTACTTTGATTATGGGATTCAAAAACACAAAACAAAAATCACTAAATCAAATTCTGACAAGGGTCTAAATTCACATAAAAACCATGCTCAGATGTTCAGCATCTTAAATTCAAGGTCCTTATCACAAATATCACAACCATTCAGTCCGTAAAAACTATTGATCTAACTCTTTCTAATGCTATAGACAACATGTAGAAAGGGTTATGATCAACACAGTAAATCCAAAAATTGATGATCTAACTCCTTCTAATGCTATAGACAGCATGTAGAAAGGGTTAGAATCAACACAAGAAATCCAGCTGAATCCCAGGATGTTACACATCTTAAGGGATATTGAGAATCCCTTAAGTGAAAATCAGATTCTCAAAAAAATAATTCAGATTAGAATCCCTAATAAAACCTCAATCAACATGGTTGATCTTCCTTGGCTCTACAAGGCATTCAACACATTGAAAACCTCAAAATTAATAGATCAGATTATGGCTCTTCTAAGGTGAATTCTAACTTCAGAATCACCTCAGATTCCCAGCCCATCAGTGAATCCAAATCAAAATTCTTCAGTTTGCAAGATAAAAGCATTCAAAGCCCAAATGAATAAAAATCTTTGAAATATGAATTCATAGAAAATCTAGCAAATTGATTCACTTTTTTAGCTCAGGTCAGGGGCTTTTGTAATAAACATGGGATGAATGGGAAGCCCCTAATGTGATTTTTGATGCTAATTTCAAATATGTGTTAGAAACCAATCAGATCTGAAATTAGGTCTTATGAGTGGATGGATTGCGAAATACAAATCAAGGGAATCAGAAATGAGGTGAAAACATGTAGAGGAAGAACAAAATGAACGGTGATTAGGTGAATTTCTTCCCCTCTGATCTAGGATGATCAGAGGAGGTGTGGGGGGAAATTCTATTCTAAAACTACTCTTAATGCTAAACTAATCAGAATAGCATATCGATTACTAATTCTACATCTAATTCTACTCTAATCTACCTATCTAATGCTACAGCTAATCTAGAAAACATTAAAACTACTCTAACAGGAAGAATGGGACCTGTGGGTCCTTAATCGGCAGCTAAGGAGGAAGAATGGAGGGGGAAGAGCTCCAACGGAGTGAAAAGCTTGCTAGTGAGACTTCTAGGTCATCCTTAGGTGCTACGTGGTCCTTAGCGACGAGGAGAATCGGAGAGAAGTCAGAGATTACACAGTCGGTGGCTGTGAAATCAGGGAATTGGTGAGGAGGAAAGACTGGAGTGGAAGAATGATCGCTAAGAAGGTAGGAGAGAGCGATCCCTTGCGCACGCGACCACTGAGGTGCTTAAGTAGCAATCTAAGTGACTCAGATCACTGCGTGGGTGAAAGTAGGCGACGAGGGCATCGGTGGCAAGGATGAGAGGAGAGGAGCGCGTGGGTTGCCAAATTGAAAACTAACTGTAGGATGGGATCTGGGGGTTGGGGTGATCACACGCGCCGCTTCACGCGAAGCTTCAACTGAGATCGAGCCGCAGATCAAGATTAAGAGAGAACAAACAGTTGAGATGCTCCATGTTCTACGCATGCACAGTGCATGTGCGGAGGCTCTAGGTGTCGGGTTTCATTCGGGAAAATTGCATGGAGACCCTTAATGTGAAGGGGTAGAGCATTTATAGGCAGGCCCATAAGTGGTAGAGAATAGTAACTGAATGGTCCTTAAGGGCTTTCAAAGAGGTCCCTGCAGGTTACAAATAGTTTCGGGAAAGTTTTCTAAAGAAGGAAATGTGATGCATAAAGGACCTAAATGTAAATTCTAAGTTTCAAGGCCTTAATGATGTCCAAATGCCTTCAAGTTTTTATATGTGCTTAATTGAACTTTTAAGAAGTTAATTATACTTTTGATTTGGACTTTTAAACTTGTTTGTATGTTCAATTAACACTTGGATCATCATTTAACCTTTTTCTCAAGGATATCTCAATTTATGACCTAATTATGCAATCTTAACACAGAATTAATGTTTTAGGTATTTTTCTTATATTTCCACACTTAACCCTTTTTATGTGTTAATTTGGTATTGTTGAACCTAGTTTCTAGCTTAACTTTAGCTTTTTAGCTATGATGAGTAACCACTCATCACTAACTCCATTTAACAATTTTTCAGAGTTCTTCTTAAGACATGCAAGCTCATCTTCAATGAAACTTATTTTGTCTTTTAAAATTGAAATCTCATATTTAAGCAATGTATTATTTTCTATCAATTTAGTATTTTCTAAAATAAGGTCATGATTTTCTAGAACAAGATTATTCTTTTCAGAATTAATAGAATAAAAAAAAAGCATTTAAAATTTGATTTTTAACAATAAGATTATCTACAATTTTTAAGGTCCTAGATCCCTTACTCAAATTTTTATTTTCTACTTTCAATGCTTTACTCAAAGCATAAAGTTCCTCTAAAGCTTCTTGCAACTCATTAATAGAAAAAGGGTTTACCTCGTCATTGTTGGAGTTCTCATCCTCACTTTCGTTCTTTGTGATTGAAGCAAAATAAATTTATAAATAAGAAAATGGTAAGTCCTGAGTCATTTGCAGAGAGGCAAAATGAGATTCTTAAAGCCTTTCATATTGACTAATCTAATCTAATGAAAGCACATAAAGAGAGACAAGATATCCATTGAATCAAACTCTTTATTGCTACTTGCAGAAAGTTTTACACATAAACTATGAATCAAAGCAAATAAAAAAAAGAAAGAGTAGAGAGAGAGATAGATAGATAGATTAATAGATGAAGAGCGGAGTCGCTTGAGGGATGCTTGTAGGAAACTCGGCAGAGCCTTAGATCTAGGGCGCTGGTGTTAAGACCCGTGCTATTTGAGTCTTTTAAGATGTCTGGACTGTGGGTCAAACATCTGGACACTTTCCCAGAAGTCTGGAAATCAAAAATTTTGAGTACGAGCTCGCGTCTGTGCGCAGGCTGTGCGTAGATAGTACTCGCATTTTTCCTCCCCTTCTTCTCTCTCTCCTAGCCTCCAACAAACCCTAAACACTCAACCTTATAAAACCCCTTCCCCTTTCTCATTCTCCTCACACCAGCCACCTTCTCCTCTTCTTCTCCACTCTAGTGAGAGAGCCAGTGCGAGCGAGAGCGCGAAAACGGTGTCGAGGAGGAGCATCGTGAGGAGAGGAGGAGGAGAGTGAGTTCATGAGCTCCTGTGGGAGCTCACCGATGAGTGCACGGTCGGAGCGACTCGGGCGTGAGGAGGAGGAGTGCGTCGAGGAAGTCCTCCCCGACGCTGATGCAGCCGGAGCTACAGGTGAGGAGGGGAGAGGTGCGGCCACACGTGGCGCGAGTGCAGCGGAAGCAGGTTCTGGTTCTGGGTTTTTCCTAGAATCAGACGTTTGGAGTGACCTCCAGACAACAGTGCGGACGTCTGGAGGTGGTTCCAAATGACTGAGGTGAGAGTTTCGCGAAGGTACGTTCCCTTTGCGGATACGGCCATGCAAGCTGCTCCACAGGAACACCTTGCATGCCCTTTTTGAGAAGATTTGGTGGATTTCATGCAGGATTCACTTCGGGAAGGCACGGGACACGCCCTCCCACGCATTTCAGACATCTGGGCGACGTACCAAATGATGGGAAGCATTTCCAGATGTCTGGAGAGGTGGTCAGACGTCTAGAGCTGGGTCCAGACAATCCAGAAGAGTTCTTGGACATTTGAGGATTGGCACGGAGCTTGAGGTATGATACTGGACACTTTTAAGACATCTGGAAGTTGTTCCAGACGTCTGATTTTGCATCAATAACCCTGTTTTGACCCGTTTAGGGTCCGTCTGAGGTCCATTTTACGCAATTAAGATACCATTGTATTCCTTGTGAATTCCTCTACTTGTTAGAAGGCTTTCCATACTATTCTGATAGTTTCCTTGTGATTGTTCCTTGTTATAGGACTTCATTCCGTTGCAGGTTCGGGGCTTGCTGAGGCACGTGAGCCTGTCGGTCAAGCCCCCAATACTCCTGGGTTTACTGGTAGATTGACTTCCTCTAATTTAATTATAACCTAAATGAATGTGCGGAATGAATGATTAGAACCTAGGATATGGCATGAATCCTTGGATGAGAAATACTTGAAATGTCTGTATTGGATGATTAAATTGCAGTCTTGAATGAGTAGATAGAATGATAACAATTTCCTGTAAATGAATAACAGCTGCCCGTGAAATATGAAGTACTTGTGCTAGCTAACTATTGCATGTAATTTTCCTGTTGTATACGTTAAATGACATAATACGAGCTGCATGTATATAAATTGAAAATGGTAATGTGAATGATGGAAATACGAGTTACCTGTGTATAACCTGTGTATGGAAATGTGAATGATAGCAATACAAGATGCATATGTATAACCTGAGAATGGAAATAGAAATGATGAAACCTGGTATGGCATGGCATGAGGAATATGAGCATGAACTCTAAGGGGAATTAGGAGTAGAGCTCCTGGAAATAAATGGAATGGATCTGGAAATGTGAGTAGGGAAGTAAGCTGGCCCTTGAGTACGGAGTACCAAGGAGAGCGACTGTCCCCTTGTTTAGTGCAGAGCGAAGCTAGCCGCCCTTGGGTTGGGACCCAGAGTTAGGATTGGCCACTCTGTACTGACTTCTTGGCCCTCGTGTACACGGTACCGGGGAGAGCTACTAGTGTAGGGAGAGAGCTAGTGATGAACACACATAAATTCAAGACAAATTGCTTATTTTTGATAGTTCTTAGACTTAGCATTGCATATCATGTTATAAATATTGCATAACATCCATTGTATGGCATTTAGGATAGTAGTATATTTTATATATTAATTCCTTTATTTTATATGGCCAGGGGGCAATGCGACATCCATACAGGTTTCGGATGGAAAATCCGACCGTACGGATGGATCCGGAGCGACGATCGCAGTCCGACATCGCAAAAATCATCCCGATCTGAGCACTGTGGCACCCTCTGCAAGAAGAAGAAGATGGACGGTCCAGATGGCACCACGTGGCGCCATCCAGGCCGCCCAAACCCGACCAGCAGCCACCGCCCACTCTCCCTCATCATCTGCACCGTTAATCCTAGTCGTTGGATCAAGATCCAACGGCTGGGAAGCGTCTGCACCGATTCCCTCCTCGCGACACAAAGGGCGACGTGGCGCATTGGTTGACGCAGCGGCTTGCAAAGGAGAGGCGTGGGTTCGATTCCCCACAGCCCCTCCAATTTGCAATTGGGCGGGCGAGCTTAGCGCAGCAGCAGCGCGTGCGCGTATGCGCACGCCAGTGCATTGCAAGCGCACACACATCTGGGCACGCGGTCAGTGCGCGTGAAGAGCGGGGCAGGCGGCGCGGGCGCAAGGGGCGGTTGGCGCCAGCTTTCAGCGACAGCTGGACTGACCTACAGCGATGCTTACAGCTGTCGCTGTTTCATTGCAAGCGAGCAGAGCCAGCTATGGGCGTGGGTGGAGGTGAGCTGTCTACAGCAACGTTTCCAGCGACGGTCTAGAGGTCGCTAGAGGTCCATTATCCATTTTTAGCCTCTTCTCCACCACTATAAAAGGGCCTTCACCCCTCCCTTCCAAGCCATCTCTACCTACTCTACTCCCACCTACTCCCAAGCTCTAGCAAGCCTACCAACGCTCCATTAGAGCTTGTTCTCAAGCTCCCAAGGTGCCTATTAGTGCAGCGAACCTCTACCCCACCAAATATTCCTCCAACCTCCCATCTCCCTTCATAGGTCACCTCGGAGCTGTCCTCCCACCTCCATTCCGGTAGCAGATCACCTTCGTCTTCTCACCTCCATTTCGGAGCCACGTCGAAGCTTTCCTCAACACGACGTCCTCTAGCATCTCACCTCCGTCATCCCGCTCCTCACCTCCTTCCTCCGAGCTTCCGCCAGGCACCGTCGTCTCGCCGAACAGCCGATTCGGGAGATTTCCTCTCACCTCCCTCTCTTTTTTTATGCTTTCATAGTAGATTGTAATAAACATTGGATTGATATATAAATCATTTTCGTTCCTCATCTCTATCTTGTGCTTCATTTGCTTGTCTTTTATTTCAAAAACACAAAAAAAATAACAAAACCTAAAAATACCAAACAGAAACAAAACGAAACGTGATTTTGGAGTAAAGTAAACGTCGCCTCCCTGTGTTCGACCCGGGACTCCCTTGGAGTTTCGGTATAAATTTTATTTGATCGACGTGTTTTGCAACTACGATGATAGGTTACTTGTAACCCCTGTTTCTAACACGCGAAGCACGCCCGACCAGCTAGCCACCTCACGGGGCCCGAGGTTCAGCTAGTCGCCCTACACCTACTTGTTAGGCCCACTGGGCAAACCAGGGTAGTCAGGCTAGCTGACTGTGGAGAGGCGAGACCCCTGTTACTGAGAAGGCTAGGCCCTATACTGGTTCCGTGTTGTACTTTGGGCGCATCTACCAACGGAAATGACTGACCGCATGCCAATGCGGGGTAGCTACCCATGCATTTATCGCCCGTGCCGTAGTCACCGTTACATATGTCCATGACCTTGGGGTGGTTGACTGGGTGTAGGATCACCACGGGGGACTCTCCCAGCCAGGAGAGCACCACGTGTGCCTTCTAATCTTCGGAAAAGACTGTAATCAAGATCGTTCCCACGAGTAACATTCGAGATCAAGAAAGAGACCTGATAAATAAAATAAGTGGTGAAAAAGAATAATTAGTTAAAGTAATTGAAAAACAACAGCTACTTGTCCACTTTTACTGCTTTAGTTAGTTGGTTGCCACTCTACTCAGCGTTCGCTGACTTTGTGTACTCATAACCCTTTTTAGGTCCAGGTGTTGAGCAGCCCAAGTCTACGACTGCAAAGGGTGCTGGGCCCAGTAGAGTCCAGTAGCTGTAGTTCTTTTGTTGTACTCCTTTTGTAGTAGTGAGTAGACTCTTGTACCTTTATGTTCTGTACTTTTACGTTCTGTACTTTCTGTTCCTGTACTTTGCTACTTTCTACTATTGTGGTGGTGATATGTACTGTAGTAGTTTTTACCTCTTTATTGCTGTACCTTTTTACTGTTAGTTGCTTAGCATAGTGAATGTGGTTTACTTTCCTGCTTTTTGGTTACATTCTCGTTGGATGACTAGGTCTTGGGATCAGTCAAGTCAGTCTGGTCTCCTGTCCTGTAGGGATTCGGGAATCGGGTCGTAACAGCTGGGAAGAAGACCAAAGAGAGATGCTGCAGAGAGAGGGGGGCGTGCACTATGGTGGTCTAAACTAAACTAAGAATAATTCCTCTTTCTCTAGGTATCTAAGTTATGTTCCAAAGGGTAGAGGCTAGGTCTTTTTATAGAAAAGTAGGTGGCTTCCTATTGGTTGACCTAGCGTGCATAGGATCACTAATTTGGATGGTTTAGATTTAATCAAAAGTGATGCCTAGGATTGGTTGAATAGGAACCTTAGGATCTAACTTGTAGGGCTAGGATAGGATGAGGGTTTTCTAAAAATAAGCAACTTAGGTGGGTGTACCAAGGGATAAAATCTTGTCAATAGATAGGATCTTATCTCTTGGCCAACCACTAAGGGATAAAATCTTCTTAAGTTGACACCAACTTAAGAGGATTAGACTAGGAATTTCGTGGGTCTTATGTGGGTAGGGTTAGGTCTAGGTTTTGTAGACATAGGTTGTGAGAATAGGTTCCTAATTAGGCTAGGTTTACCCTAAGTATAGTGGGTTGGGTCTAAATAGGTTCCATGAACCCAATTGACTTATACTAAGTCAATTAAGTGAGCTCATGGATCTAAATAGGTTTTAGGATTAGGGATTGGTTCTAGGATATGTTGGATAGGTTCCTGGATAGTAGGACAACTCTATGGATAAAGGATTAGGATCATGGACAATGCTATCCACAATTTTTGCTTTTGAGCTCACTTATTCAGTTTGAGCTGACCTAAGGGTAGGAGTTGGGATAAGGGTATCCTAAGGTTCTAAGGGTAGGGTTAGGTTATCATAGCCCCTCTCTCTCTTCTTCTTTAATTGGATCTTCATTTCTTAATCAAGTCTTGGTCTTCAACCAGCACCTAGCTTTGTAGCTTTACCTTCTATCTCGCTTTTATTCTGCATGGCTCGAAGTCATTCTATGTCATTTACCTACATTATTTACAAAAGACTAGAATTAGATAATTGGGCCTAAAAGAAACACAATGCATATGATATGCATGCATGCTCTAAATGCAATATTGACATTCTAAATGCATGATTTTATTAAGAAGCTAACTCTAGATTAAGCTAATTAGGGTAATAAATTAAGTTGTTATCACACCCCTATGCCTATCTTTTGCTAGTCCCTTAGCAAATAGAAGAATACAAATGAATTCTAAATGTATGATCCATGCTAATTACAACTCAACCCCTAGAGGACTACTTATTCCTTTTTTATCAAGGGTTTGACAAAAGATTTCTTCTTGTCTTCTTCCAAAAGTTAGAAATCTAGACAAATGTGAAAATGATGTGATAGTAGCCTAAGCAACAGAACCAAGTGAAAATCAAACACACACTTAAAGTTCATACTTGACCCTCAGTGAAAATTCTATCAGGATAGGAAAACTTCTTCCATTAGGGATAGCATAGCAAGTAATCTGTAATTTGACCCCAACTTTTTAGCTTAGGTAGATGCCTGAGTCAAGTGGTTTTATATTTGGTGCCCAATGGTAACACCATCATTCTTCATAACTAACTTTATTTAGATAAAATCCAGTGATAAAATGCTCCTAAATGATTGTCTGAGGATCATAAATCCATGCTGAATTGATCTAAGAAGATAAGAAAACGAGGTTAATTCTATTATTTTACCATCTAATCACAAATGCAGATTAACCAAGGGGTTAATTAAGGTTAAATGAACTTAAAAGACCAAGAAGTGGGCTCACACTGACTGAATCAGGGTTTCATGCATTTCACTGACTAAAATAGGACTAGAAACCCTAATTATCATCCACACTAAAATTGAAAGGGTTCTGGTAAATATAAATTCAATCTAAACCTCCTAAAATTCATGGAAAAATATTTTAAGAGGTTTGATACCTTCACTTTGACCATCTGAACTAATTTTGACCAAAAATAGATATTCAGATGGGAATTTGTCCTAATTTGGGCTCCTATGCAATTTACCTAGTCAAACATAATCAAAAACCAAATCTAAGTCCACCATTAGATTCCTTGAGTTCAAATTAGGTTAACACCAAAATTTGGGCCCAATCAGAGTCCATGTTAACCTACTTTGCAATGTAGTCCCTAGACCTCTATTTTTTTCAATCAGATCCCTAGGTTCCACATTTCTTTTAAACAAGGCCCCTAATTTCCCATCTTTCTCTCAGAAAGGTCCTCGCCGCATTTTTCTTCTTCTTTCCTAAATCGCAACTAACAGAGAAATTAGAACCCGTGACTATCGACTTTGACTTGATGATTTATCCACTAGATCTCCACCAAATCCCTCAAAAATTGGAGGGATTGGTGTTTAGACTGTAGGAAAGCAATTAAAATAGGTCTTGAGTCCTGATTTGAAGAGGAATGATCCATCGAGCTCGAAAAAATTCTAGAACTCAATTTGCCAAAGTCATGATTCCTATTCAATAATTCTTCTTAATTGAGTTTGAGCTCTATATACACTCTCCTACATCCCAACGAGCTCCTTAGTCAGGTTCCAAGCCAAAAACACCTCCTCTTCTCCAACCATCTCGAACCTGAGCTCCAGTGAGCCCCATCGACCTCTTCTCTCCGACCTCCCAATGGCCAAATTGGGAGTAGCATCGTCTTCCTCATCCTCATCTACTTCTTACTAGCCAAAGTGAAAGCTTCCTCCCCTTTCCTTCATCACCGCGTACCCCACCGGAGGAGTTCATCTCCCTCGCGTCTGGCAAGGCACGCTAGCATGAGTTCCATCCCCTTTCATCCAATACACTAGGCCTCTCTCTCCCCCTTGTCCTCTAGACTAGGATTTGGTATTTAGGATTTAGTTTTGATCGCTTTATCACTTGCTCCCTCTCCGTCTTCTTTGCATTCGGCGAAGCTACGGCAAGCTTCATTTGGGGCCGCTACACGCATCGAATCGTCACACCGCCACCACCACAACCTTTCCCAAATCACATAGGTCAAAAGCCCCAACATTATTGGAAGCTTCGACCACTCTAGACCCTCTCCGATCAACCCATCGTCCACCATTCATCTTCGACGTCATCCGGTCAACCTACACTCCCACACACTAAATCAACACCGCTGCCACCTTCGCCACCTCACTACAATGCTCATGAACCAACTGATTTGGGTTAAAGACCTGTGCTACTATTTCCAGGTCATCGTTCACACCACAGTCGTCCGCCGTGCTCCGACCATCAACCACCACCACACCACTTCCAGGAGATGTGGATAGACCTTGTGAAGCCTTCCAAGGCTAGAATTGAAGAAGAACGCAATAGCAGGCTCTCAATTGAATAAGAGCAACAGCAGCTCCTCTACATGAGAAGAGTAAAGAGAGCTTGGGATTTTAGTGCCACATTAGCGAAGGACATTTTAAAAACGCGATTTATTGAATAGCACGAGTATCTCAGTTGCCTAGCATACAGGGGGTCGGGTCCCCCATGCACGAGCCTTGCACGCACTGTACACTCGCCCACGCCATGCGAGTCTGGGCCCTCTACTTTGTGCTAGGCTGGTTTAAACCAGTTTGAATTGGGTTTGGAACAATGAACCAATCTGGGATTGAGGAGAGAGAAAGGAGAGGATTTTTTGAGAAGAGGGGTAGGTTTTGCTCTCGAGATTCATGCCTGGGACTTAGTCTGATTTGTAAAGGATCTTTGGAGCTGAGACTTAAGCCATCTGAGGCTTGTCATTGACATTCGATTGTGGATTTGTTGAGATATCCGATGCCCTTTGAGATCTGATCCTAAATTAGGTATTGTGCCTAATTGTTGAGAGTAATTGGTGGTTTCAACCACCACTTTTTGGCCCTCTATTATTTTTTTGTTAATGACTCGTGAAATACATTTTGGATTCTAATTGAATATATTTGTGATTATTCATTACATATCATTTGATTAATTAGTTTGCTCATATTTACATCTTTCAATTAGTGGATTGAATTCCAATTTTGCTCCCTGCGACTGACCTCAGAACTCATATATTTTTTGAGCACTATAAATTTTAAATGTCGATTCAATTTTCGTCACTATACTACGATGCGTTTTTCTAAACTACGATGATTTTCGCTTCAACAGTGGCTCACACTCATCTAGTACTACATATAGACTAGTACTACAGACTCTAGATCTCTAGATTATCAAACAAATCAACCTAGAGAGAGACTTAAAACTGTGCTCTCTTTTAGTTCCTTTGCATTCACTCTCTTTCTTTTCTACTTTTTTTTTCTTTTTTGAGCTCACAATCTCTCCAGATTTTGTAAATGCACTCAATATTTAATGGTCTGACATGGCATTAACACTTCAATTAAAGTTCTGATAACCCTATAACTAAGTCAAAATTCCTCAACCCATATTCTAGTGGTCAGAAATATAGAAAAGAAGGTCGGGGCCATATTTAGTGAATCACAAAGGGAGTGGGTGTTGTTGCCTCAATGTAATGAAATAAACACAATTATGAACTCAACAATTTTTTTTTCATATATATATTTTTCTCTTTTTCTCTCTTTTTTCTTCTTCTTTCTTGTTTTTTTCTTTCTTTCTTCTTTCTTGCTCTTTCTTTTTTTTTCATTCATATCTATCAACATAACACACGCATATTTTTATTCACGAGGCATTATTGGGGATTAGTGATGTTCATGAAGATATCGGGTGACTTATTTGGTGTAAGTGCCTACTCTCGACACCGGGAAAAGAATGGATAGGATGACGTATTTTCTAACCTTGACATTAATACCCTCCTTCGACCGAGGATTTCGTAAAGGATGGTTGTAATCATCCACCTTAGTCCTAGTTTTATTAGAACTTGATCTCTACGTATTTTCCTTATTTGGTGGCTCTTAGGAATTCACACACAATATTCACACGTAGGAACTGAGAGCGAAAACTATGCCTAACTCCGAATATCATTATCCAATTATCTAGAAACTAAGAGTCCTTGCACTAGACTTAGAGCACCAGTAGACATTCGACTCTCACATCACAATTGTTTGGTGGATCTACTGAAAGATAGATTTCCTGACTCCTTAACCACTGTCCAAGGGTTCAAGAAAAGAAGCAATGCTTCTCCTCGACAAACTAAAAATGTCTATTGGTTTTCATAAAGAATCCATTGCAAAGTCTACGTGCAAGTGAAATAACTGTACTAGCTTCTAAACTATGAAATAATTCCAGAAGAAAATCTTTAATAAAACCTCATTGATAAAAATACTTTATGCATGAATGCAATATGTATAAATGATTTTTTTTTCTTGAAATGCTATTTATAAGTTCTAATAGGATTAGCTGACAAAAATAAGACATGCAATATCCATCCACCCATGCCTATTCATTACAATGTCCTTATTGAAATGTATGCATGATAATCAAAATGCAATAAGCAAGAAGAGTGGATATCACCTGACTGAGCTTGTTAATCCAAGTCAGCTTGGACCAAAAGAAAGAAAGATACCTGTATAGAATACTAGGTTGCCTCCCAACCAACGCTAAATTTAATGTCATTTGCCGAACCTAAACCCAGAAAAAAAATGAATGATCAAATTAATGGGTTGAGTTAGGATTAATATGAAAATATGGTCATGCGGCACAAGCATCATTGATCCACATAACTAGATCAGTTGATGGTGAATACCAAGCCCAAAAGGTAGGAAAAATAAAATAAACAGGCGTGGACTTATTTGCAACTTGGTGCTACAAAAGAGAGAAAAATAAGTGTGAATGCTAGAGTGGAAAGTAGAGTGGCAACCCTAGGAAGTGGTGCATAAGGTAGATGAGGTGGATAAAGAGTGTTTAGTGGGGAATAAATCATACGGGTCCTGAAAGTGATGAGAAATAAAAGGAGGAACCCGAGTGGTGTAGTCTAAAATGGCATAAGGAATCACTTCATAAGTCAAGTCGGGTGTGGATGAATGCAGAGTAGGTGAGTCAAATAAAATCCAGTGGTCCATCTCAACAGTTCCAGATTTACCCAAATCATGCTGGATATCCAAATCAGAATCCTCAAGCTCATCCCTAGGGTGATCAAAAATCTCATACAAGTCACCTAAATCCTATCTTAATTCATGATGTAAATCCTCAAATGAAATGGGCAAAAATTCATTATCCCACAGAATCATTGCCTCAGGAAGTGTAAGATCAGAATCTAGATTAATCAAAGCCTCACATTCTTTCATTTTTAGTTCTGTGGCTTTTGTGAATTTCTGAGTGTCAGAATCGAGCCATCCATTATGATTAGTAGGATTATAGGTTTGACCCCAATTGGCTCTATCTTGAACTACATCTTCTGAGGGAATATCTTCCTATTTCCCATCAATCAAATCAAGTTCCTCAAAATTCCATGATTTAGATAAATTCTTCGCTTCCTTAGGTAAATCATCATAAGTCATCCCCAATAATTTTGCAATCTCTTGAATGTCTTTTTCATAAGGGGATTCTATGTCTTATTCTTTTACATGTTGTTGGGGGTCAGAATCAGAGATAGAACGTGTAGAATCAGGTATCTCCAAATCAATATTGTAATCCTCAAAGAGTGGTCCATCAGAATCCTGGATAAGTTGGAGAGATGGTTGAGAATCGGTTGGCATGGAGGTGGGAATTGATTCAGCTTCTATAGGAGGTGCATTAGAAAAATCATTTGAGTTGAACCCAGGTATGAAGCTTGAATCTTCCAAGAACATATGATTAGAAAAATTATCAGTCAAAATCAAATCAGTATCATCCAGAATTTCCTGATAGGGGTCAATCTCTCTGTTTCCATGTAATGTTTCTTCCATTTGTTCCTGATCTTGATCTTGTTCATCCTTCCTTAGTTCAAGTTCTCCCAAAATCTTTGTAATATTAGACTCAGGATCATCCTTAATGTCCAACTGTGCATCCTTAAACATAAAGGACTCATACTCCAGCCCACCATGAATTGGTTCCTCAAAATAGAATGATTACAATTCAAGGCTTAAATCAAGATCTAATTCCTCAAGAAAATCTTCCTCCTCAATCATGATAAGGTTATCAGATAATGTAAATGTTCTTCCATTAACATATTGTATCTCCCAAGATTCAGGATCTTTGGATTGAGAATCAATCTTGGGGGTGTTAACCTTTTCTTCATCAATTTCCTGGATGGGGTTTCCAGATGATTCAATTCCAGATATGTCATAATCAATTTCAAGGACCCCATCAGATGTCCCTTCAATAGATTTGTCATTCATTTCAAGGTCAGTCTTTAGGATATCAGAACTCTTGATTGGTTCAGATGTAGACATGGATAAGATTTGTTCTGAATAATCACAAGGTTGGTGAGTGGGCTTGGTGTAACTAGAGGTTGGGATTGAATAAGATGTCATACCTAAGGTCGGATCCTCAACCCTAAGTGGCTCACCACCAACTTGTGGCACACTCGAACCAGGTTTATCAAGTTGTGCTTCCTGGATTCTATTAAGCTCTTTCAGCAAGTTATCAGTATTTCTTTTATTAGCTTCTCTCATCTCTTGGAGCACTTGAAGCAATTAGGTAACCTCGAGATCACTGCCATGGTCAGGGGTTTAAGTGGGCTAAGGATAATAATTTCTAGGATTTCTAACCTCACTCAAATCAGAATATCCATTATCAAGATTTGAATGCCTAGGGTGAGGATCATATCCTTGGTTGGGTGGTGTAGAGTTATCCTAATAAGAAGGTGAAGTAGGTTGGGTGAAATTCGGATAATATGCAAAGTGATTTTGGGGATAGGATTGATATCCTAAGTATTGGGACTCTGAGGCATATCCCCAACTAGGGGAGAGATGAGTCTGCTTAAACCGGTCAAGATAGTTGGTCGTGCCGATTGGGTGTTGGTCCTCTATGGAGAGTGTCTCTTGAGATTGTATAGATCCTTGATATCCAGAAATTTGTGTCGAATTCCATAAGGATAAGGTAGTCCTAGATATACTCGGGGAATATGAGATGTAGGCAAGGGAATCAAGTCCCAGGGGTTGACGAAGGTTTTGCCATCCTAAAGAAGTTGGAGTAAAGGAAGGGTTGGAATAGGGAGAAAAAGAAGAATAATGGGGAGCAAAAGAGTATAGGTCCAAGTTCTCCTCAATTAGTTCTTCCTCATGGTGATTACCCATGGGAAAGGATTTAGAATCAGATTAAAAAAAAAAATAAGTCTTCTCCTAGGATTTCTCTCTAAAGGTGGCATCAAATCAGAGTTTAGAGATCTCCTACCTTGGATGCACCAGAAGAAAGTTGATAGATGAGAGAGAGAAGACAGATGAGAGAATACCCACCCTCACAATACAAGCAATCAAGCTAATCCTTATAGTATAAACCTTTATTAGACCTAATCCTAGCTCCCTAAAATATGAGTAGGTTAGACCAACCCTTGAATTACGTGGCTGGCTAGAAGGATGGGATCCCCTAGGACACCCTGCACGGCGGGACACCACTAAGAGTTAACGTGGTTACTGCATCGACCTTTCTTGCCACCAATGGGTCCAAGTAGACATGGCCTTGACCTTAGCCCAATCAACTTCAAGTTACCAAGAAGATTAGTCCTACCTAGGGCATGTCTACTCAGTTTTAGGCTTAGGCTTGAAGTGCTCTTGGAATATGATGGGCATTAGGGGGTGTTGCCCTTAAAATTGATTTCAAAAGTGAAGTACACAATCAAGGGGTTCACAATACAAGCTTAGCTGATGTGGTTGCTTTTAAGGTTGAAGTGTTTATATCAGAGAATTTTAGGGTTTACTTGGTTAAATATATTCAAACAATGGTTCTGATGATGCACACAAGAGGTTTTACAAGTCCTAATTGTTTGATAAATTTTCTTTAAGTATGGAGATGCAAGTGTGCTGTACCTTAATATGAAACCTTAAGAGCAGATAGTGCTATATGATGCGTTTTAGTCCAAAGAATCAAAAGTGGTGTGACCCAATGAGAGAAATCAGTGGTCCTATTGCACCACCAACTATGGCACTCAAAAATTTATTTTTCAAAATTTTTAATGTACATTGTGTAATTTTCCCAAACTTAAAATGTACTGGGGGTTCCGTAGTCTCTTTTTACCCCCAATTAGTCTTCAAATATTCCGTGTAACCAAACGTGCACCAAATATTTTTTTCAGATTTTTCTAGGATTCTATATTATCACACGAATCACGGGATTCTATAAAAATTCCCTTGATTTTTTGAAGTCAAAAAAATCAGGAACAACAACAGACTTGATAGTAGTTCAGTTCGCAAATTTTTAAAATTTGTGTAAATTAGAATTATGTAAATTTTGGATATATTGTTCCTGACTTCAATACCCACGTCCAAAAGAAATTTCAAAATTTTTTAACATGTAAAATTTTGGGAATTGAATTTTTAAAATCAAAGTTTGTTTTAACTCAAAAATGTAGAAGGTGATTTTATTGATTTTCAAAAGATAATAGCCACCAACAAGAGCTTGTTTTTCTTTCGAAAAGCAAGTAAATACCACCCTAAGGATCAAGCAAAGCACCAAAATTTTTTTTTGGGTTTTTTTTTTAAAGGAGATCTAACCTAATCTAAGATATGAGTACTTACGTAAGATTAAAAACATGCAATCTTTCTATTGCATTTCTTCTCAAATTTCCACGCTTCTTGCACACACGAAATCAATAGAAATAAAGAAGGTTAGAAATCCCAAATAAACACTAAGGAGAAAAGCTTCAAGAATAACTTCGTTGTCTCTCCGGCAACGGCGCCACTTTGTTTGTCGTGAAATGCGCAAAAATATTTCTATGTTATCATTGTAGTTGCGAATTGCGTTGAAGCAAAATAAATTTATAGATCAGAAAATGGTAAGTCTTGAGTCATTCGTAGGGAGGCAAAATGAGATTCTTAAAGCCTTTCGTACTAACTAATCTAATCTAATGAAAGCACATAAAGAGAGACAAGATATCCATTGAATCAAACTCTTTATTGCTACTTGCAGAAAGTTTTACACATAAACTATGAATCAAAGCAAATAAAAAAAAGAAAGAATAGATAGATAGATAGATAGATAGATAGATAGATAGATGAAGATCAGAGCCTCTTGAGGGATGCTTGTAGGAAACTTGGCAGAGCCTCAGATCCAGGGTGCTGGGAAGAAGATCGGAGAGAGACGCTGCAGAGAGAGGGGGGCGTGGACTATGGTGGTCCAAACTAAACTAAGACTAATTCCTCTATCTCTAGGTATCTAAGTTATGTTCCAAAGGGTAGAGGCTAGGTCTTTTTATAGAAAAGTAGGTGACTTCCTATTGGTTGATCTAGAGTGCCTAGGATCACTAATTTGGATGGTTTAGATTTAATCAAAAGTGATGCCTAGGATTGGTTGAATAGGGACCTTAGGATCTAAGTTGTAGGGCTAGGATAAGATGAGGGTTTTCTAAAAATAGGCAACATAGGTGGGTGGCTACTAAGGGATAAAATCTTGCCAATAGATAACATCTTATCTCTTGGCCAACCACTAAGGGATAAAATCTTCTTAAGTTGACACCAACTTAAGAGGATTAGGCTAGGAATTTCGTGGGTCTTATGTGGGTAGGGTTAGGGCTAGGTTTTGTAGACATAAGTTGTGAGAATAGGTTCCTAATTAGGCTAGGTTGACCCTAAGTATTGTGGGTTGGGTCTAAATAGGTTCCATGAACCCAATTGACTTATACTAAGTCAATTAAGTGAGCTCATGGATCTAAATAGGTTTTAGGATTAGGGATTGGTTCTAGGATAGGTTGGATAGGTTCTTGGATAGTAGGACAACTCTATAGATAAAGGATTAAGATCATGGACAATGCTATCCACGATTTTGGCTTTTGAGCTCACTTATTCAGTTTGAGCTGACCTAAGGGTAGGAGTTGGGATAAGGGTATCCTAGGGTTCTAAGGGTAGGGTTAGGTTATCCTAGCCCCTCTCTCTCTTCTTCTTTAATTGGATCTTCATTTCTTCCTTAATCAAGTCTTGGTCTTCAACTAGCTCCTAGCTTTGTAGCTTTACCTTCTATCTCACTTTTATTCTGCGTGGCTCCAAGTCATTCTACATCCTTTACCTACATTATTCACAAAAGACTAGAATTAGATAATTGGGCCTAAAATAAACACAATGCATATGATATGCATGCATGCTCTAACTGTAATATTCACATTCCAAATGCATGATTTTACTAAGGAGTTAACTCTAGGTTAAGCCAATTAGGGTAATAAGTTAAGCGGTTATCACCATAAACCAAAGGAGGAGGTTTATGGTGAGGAGGTTCGCCGAGGTTTGCTGGATGGTAAGGAGGTTTCCGGTGGAGGTGAGGGCTGCTGGTAGTGGGGAAGTTGCTGCGTGTAGTCGCTGGTGATTGGCGATCAGTTGTTGAGGCCACATGAGCAAAGGGCGGTCGTTTGTTGAGGCCGAGGAGGAGTGGGCGACCGTTGGCGTGGTGAAGGTGGCCGGCGGTGATGGGTTCTTTGTAGGGTTGCAGGCGATGAAGGTTGCGGTGAAGGAGAAGAAGAAGAATAAAAGACAAAAGAAGAGGGGTGGTCAGGTGGTGTTGGTGGTGAGGATGGTCGTGGTGGTGCTAATGGCGGTAGCTCGCTGTAGTGGTTGCTGCTTGGTATCGGTGAGGGGTTCTTCTCAGTGGAGGAATAGAGAAAGAAGAACAAAGAAGAAGAAATGAGGAGGTGCACGGGGATTGGAGGCTCATGGTCTGGTGCAAGGGAAGCCCTGCCCGTCTAGATGTCCAGGGAAGCAGCCAGACGGCTTAGCTCCCCTTTGGTGGGCTGTGAGCACGGTTGGTGATAACGGTGTGGTTGTGAGGATGTCGGAACACGATCGTAGGAGTTTTCGCAGTAGAGATGAGGCATGGTGGTTGATGAGAGACTCATCATGGCTCTTAATTATCATTAATTAACTGAGAATACATTAATTACAGGGATAATTATACTATAGGGGTTAAAACATCAAGGACCTGAAAAATAAGTTAAAAACACTAAATTAAATATTAATTAATTATAATAATAATTAATTAATAATTTGGACTCAATTAATAATCATTTAGCTAGATATTTAGTATTTAAACTAACTTAATTAATATTAAGAACTAAATATGTAATTAACCTATTTAAATTAATTATTTAAATAAATATGGCTAGAAAGAACAAAAACATAATTTCAAGGCATAAATACAATATTCACCTAATTTATAATAATATATTAAAAGTTGAAAAAGAAATAAATTAAAATAAGCTTTGAAACTTACTATTTACGTTTATGTCCTTAACTTCTATTTTGATTGAGTCCTTTTATTTCATTTTGGTCCTTTTTCTTACCAATATACCCCTATGTTGAGTCATCTTCATCTTCTTCATCAGCTTTAGACGGTATTTGATTTTTGGTGCTCATATCCTCCAATGACCGCCAATCCTACATCCAAACACCTTCTCACTTGTCGTTGATTATTCGCTCAGCTTCTCCTCCAGATCCAACGGCTCCGATCTTCCCTATCCTAACAAACTCCGATGCGGTAACTCACCGTTGCTAGAGATGAAGATGCTTAAAGCGACGTACCTGGATGTGATTGTGTCTAAATACCTTCATCTCCACCTCAATCCACACCTATAAATATCCCCCTACCCTTCCATTTACAAAGGCCGACCCCCTACTCTCTTTCCTCACCATGGTCGATGATAGGCTATTCCCTCCAAGCTCCGGTGACCTCTCACATTTCCTTCGAAGCATCTCCAGCAGAGGCATTCGTCTCTCTCCTCCTCTTCCTCTCCAACGGCTGTGACAGAGCCTAGGAGTGCCTCCTCTTCCATCTAGTTGCATTCCTTTCTTGCCGAAACTTCTTCCTCAACCCTCTGATTTCATCCTCCGTCACAAGCCATCAATGGAGATCCTCTTCCCCAATTTGTCTAGATAATCGTAGATTAGCATAGAATTTAGTGTAGATTAGTTTAAGCTAGTTAGTTAGGTAGATAGTTTAGTTAACATTTTGATTTAGACTTCTTCCACAGCTTTGGACTTCTTCTTTCACAACTCTGACAAGCTAATTCTGGCTCGCCGAGCCTTCTTTCACTCATTAAATCACAGGATCATCTTCTTTATCTCTCCACGAATCCATTCCACTTCTTTTCCTCTTAATTTGATCAGCTTACCCACCTAAGCCACTCCACACTCACCGAAGTACCTTTGGTGTCCATGGCGGAGGTTTCCGACCTATTTCATAGTCACTTGGGGCCCTCCATCACTAATCCATCACTTAGGGCCCCAATCTCACTCCTAATTTCACCTATAATCATCTACACATTAAACACCCAATTCCACATCATCTTCTGAGCTCACTATCCATGGTGAGCTCAGAGGAGTGATTCCACTTAATCACACACACATATACCTTCGCCTCACTGTCATGAGATGTTCCCCTCACTTAATTGAGATGGAGAGCTGTTCTTGAGTTCATGCGAACTCAAGATATGTTTTGACTGGGATTCCTTGTTAAATCCTTGTGTCTGATAATTAATTTGATCAATTGAGGCTTTCTTGAGATTCCTTGTAATCTCAAGAAATGTTCTAGACCTTTCTTAGTCTAATTCATGGAGATTCAATCTCCAGCGTGCTAAATCGGCTCCCACCGGAGCTCTAGCAAGCTTTGGTGAGTCAAATTTGAACCTCAACCTTCAGAACTTTGCGAGAAGTTTCAGATCACTTAGTTTTGCTTAAAGGATCAGATTCCACTCATTAGATTTGAGTTTCATTGATTGAATGCTTGGATTAAATGTTGTCCTCTCTAACTCCGGTGGAGTTGGAGAGACACAACCATTAGGGTTTATGCTCTGGAAAAAGGTTTTGAAGCACGTGCAGACTCTAGAGAACCTACTCTAGATATCAATTAGGCCAAAGAACCTCTGGTTAGCTCTGACGATCAAATCACTATTTGAGCTCAGGTGGCAAGACCTGTTAGCACCAATGGAGTGTTCAAAATGTGATTTTGAGGTGTTGGGTAGATTCCTTAGGTTGATTTGAGTCTAATTAAACTGTTAATTTGAATTTGTAAGCTCTGATTTTCAACTTTTTGTGTCCGTAGGTCAATCTGGAGTTGTTCTTAAGGAATTAAGATCTGAATCTTGGAATTGAAGGTGGAATTAAGTCTTTGTGATGATTTAAAATCTTTTAGAAAATATTTGAATGCATTTTATTGAGTTTCTAGGTAAATTCTCAGTACTGTGTGTTTTGGGTTCCAAAAGGAACCCAACACTATTCTTAGTATCTCTGTTGAGATTTGAAGCCAATCTTTGCAAGATGAGTTCCATTTGACATTTTAGATCGATCTAAATTGTTAAATAAAGATCTGATCTACTTGTTTGGCTGATGTCCATCGCGGAATGAGTTAAAAGAGTTTTTAATCGTTGTAGTTGCGAATCATGTCGACATAAATAAATTTATAAATATTTAGATAAGTATCGAGTTGTTCACAGGGAGGCAAAACATGATTTTTAGAGCCTTTCTAACTAGCTACTCTATCCTAATGAAAGCTTGAAAATAGAGGTAGGATATTCATAGAATCAGATTTTCATTGCTACTTGCAAACAGTTCTCAAACTAAGAATTTAAACAACTATGCTAAAGAATAGAGAGAGGGAAAAGTAGATGAAGGACGACGCCACTTGTGGGATGCTTGCGCAGAGTGCGGCAGCACTTCAGATCCAGAGCACTGGGAGGAAGACTGGAGAGAAGTTGCAGAGAGAGAGGCTAAAGATGTGTCTGGTGGAGGTTGCCTCACAACTGGGGGCCCTAGGGCTCTTTTTATAACTTCAATGAGGGGAAAAGTAGGCATTTAGGCCCCCGAAACCGTGCAATAACTTAGGTGCAATCATATTTGTCGATTAAGAGATCAACAACTCAGATCACGCCTAAAAATAACCTCAATCATGCCTTATACGTGCGGAACACATAGGATGCTGACACGTGTCGCCCTCTACACCCGCCCAATCCATCGCCTCACTCTCCTTGCATGCGTGTGCGCGCTTTCATTTTCGGTCGTCCGATCGTAAACTCATCACGCTATCGCCTCTGTCCCCACGTACAACGGGGTGTTGGTTTAGGCATTCAATCGCACGTGCATCTGCACCGCCTCATCCAATGCGCCTCCGCACGCCTATGTCTTCACCACTCGATTTTTCACTGACCATGATTCGAACACGCGTTGCTCGTTTGCGTGCGGAAGCACTAACCAATGCGCTGTGCATTTGTTTGTGTTGCATTTTTTATTTTGAACGTGGTTGCTCTCAACCATTGGATGAAGATCCAACGACTGAGATGAACTCTTGGTTGATGAAGGCATGGGTAGGGGCTACTGGGATGTTGTGACGTGGCAGCATCCTGGTCATTCATCTTCCCACCTTTGTAGTTGGTTCTTTTGGGCTCTGATTAAACTGATTTTTGCATCGTTGGATTGTGATCATTGATCTAGACCCATTTGTGCGGTCGGATTTCACACCTGCGGTTTAGATCTATGCTATCTTACTCCTTAGCCTATGATATTCTATGGGCTGGATGTGGTGTTATGGAAGTCTGATCAAGACGATTCCGGAAGCATTGGACTCTCGTTATCGTCCTAATCAGATCCGTTTGGTCTGATCTATCATCTATGGCACCGGATCATCTACAATTAATATTATCTCTCTTTTAGAGCATAAAACATGATTATTATCTATGAAGCTAACCAGTCATCTATGATGCAAATTATGATGCTGATGCATGCATTGTCCTTAAGTTAAGTTAAAATCTAACTTAATTCAGGTAGATTAGGTCATATGATTGTTGTGCAATCACACCCCTATGCCTAAATCTTGCTAGTTCTAGTAAATGCAAGACTAAATGCAAAGTGGTCCTAGATGACTAATTTCTACCAAGGGTTCAACTAGAAATCCAGACAGTTGTGAAAGTGTAGTGTTGTAGCCTATGTAACGGATCCAAATGAAAAGTCAATCCACATGTAAGCTTGTACTTGACCCTTAGTAAAATTCTATCGGGATAGGCAAACTTCTTCCCTCGAGGTTTTAAAATAATCTGTAATTTCAGCCCCGGCTTTTGGCTTAGGTAGAAGATATCTGAGTCAAGTGCATTTGTATTTGGTGGCTTATACTCCACTGGTGCTACACATAGACTAATACTATAGAACCTAGATTTCTAGGCTTATTAAATAAATTACTCAAAGAGAGGCGGAGAAACTGTGCTCTTTTTTATTTCTTTTGTACTCATTCTCTCTCTCTCTTTTCTTTTTTCAGAGCTCTCAATCTCACCAGATTTGTTAATATATTTGGTGGTTTCTCATGATACTAACACTTTGATTAAGTTCTGATAACCCTATGACTAAGTCAACAATCCTCGACCAGTATTCAGGCGGTCAGAAATACAGAAAAGTAGGTCAAGGCCATATTTGGTGGATTGTAAAAGGAATGGGTGTTGTTGCCTCAATGTGCTTGACATGAAGTAAACACAACACAATTAAGACAATATATATTTATATATTTTTCTTTTCTCTCTCCTTTTTTTTTCTCTTTTTCTTTTTTTTTCATATATATTTATTTCTACCAACACAACGTAATGCAGCACCCATGCACATTTTTATTCACGAGGCATTATTCGGGATTGGGGGTGTTCAGAGGATATCAAGTGGCTTATTTAGTGGAAGTGCCTACTCTCAGCATCGAGAAAAGAATGGATGGGACAACGTATTTCTGACCTTGATATTAATACCCTCCTTCAGCTGAGGATTCCGTAAAGCACAATTGTAACCATCCACCTTAGTCCTAGTTTTATTAGAACCTACTCTTTGCATATTTGCCTTATTTAGTGGCTCTCCAAAAATTCACACAAAGAATTTGTACGCAGGAACTGAGAGCGAAAACTATGCCTAACTCCAAATATCATTATCCAATTACCTAGAAACTAAAATTCTTTGCACTAGCCTTAGAGCACCAGTAGACTCACTACTCTCACTTCGCATCTCTTTGGTGGATCTACTAGAAGATTGTTTGCTTGACTATTAACGTGCGAAATCGATGTTATAAATTCGTTGCGTTGCAGTATAGTCGAAATTGCTTATCAGCAAATATAATTTATAACTCGAATATTTAGAAATGAAGTTCGAGGTCGAACACAGGGTGCAAGTAGGAATTCACACACTAATCTTGATTAATATATAGATGAGCACAAGGAATCAAGCCAAGAATGATTATCAATACTCAAAATTGATCTTCAATGCAAAACATGAGTATATCAAGAGTTTAATGGCGTAAAAAGATGTCTAAGGCAAAATAATGGTGATTTCAATTACCAATTATTAGCTTAGATGCATATATATATGAATTATTCAGTAGTCTAAATAAATGAACAGTATCAACCACTTAAACACTTATCCACGTAGGCAGATAAATCCAGAGTATTGAGCCTCAAAGCCTTATCAAACGTCAGCTTTCAGTTTCAGATGACTTAAACGTCGTTGCTACAATGCACGCACAAGCCTTTCCCTCAAGCTTTCATTCTTCTTCTTCTTCTTCTCTTCAGCTCTTCACCTCTTTTCTTCCTTCTTTTCTTCTTAAGCACAAGAGGCTTCTCAAGTCTTAGAGCGACTAAGTGTTGAACTCTTGGTATGAAGAGTAAAACCCCCCCTCCTTACAATTCCTCCTTTCTTCTATCTCAAACCCAGGTATATAAGCAGGTATACGAATCTGGATAATCAAGTTTGGCCAGACCTGCGTGCATGTGTGCACGAGCGAGGTGTGAGGTGTGAGGAGGTGTGTGCGTGGGGGACCTCACCCCCCGTGTGCTTCAGGCAACAAGGCATTAGCACAAAAATGTTATATATGCTGCAGGTGCTTTGTATTCCTATAATGTGGGAGTAAATCCCCGTCCTTCTACTCGCGTGTAGCCTATGCCAAATCCAAAGAAATCGAAGACGCTGCAGTTGCTTTCATGGTCAATTAGGAGCCCAAGCACCTTCACGTTGCCAACCCGCACCTGGGAAACGTGGTGGCGATGTTGGAGCGGGTTAGATGAAAAAGAACAATACCAAAGAAGAAGAGGGCGATGGCAGATGGTGGTGAGAACCTTGAAAACAAGAACATGATCTTCCGGCCTAATTAGAATAGCTCATAAGTTTCGCCGGTGTTCATGGAGTGCGGTGGTGGCAGTATTTTTGTGTGTACGTGTGTGTAGGGGGCATGCAAAGTCGATAATGGTGGACAGATGATGGGTTGTTCAGTGAGATGGAGTGGGCAATAGTTCTGGAAAGGTTAGGGCTTTTGGTCATAGGGTGATGGCGAAGGTTTTGGCGGTGGTGGTGTGATGTTTGGTGGTGTGTGGTGGTGGCACGGGCTCGCCGGAGTTTGCACTGGAGCTGGAGAAGACGATGGGGGAGATGGTGGAATAGCGGTCGAATTGAGACGTTAAGGAGCGGAAAAGGGAGGAGGAAAGAAAAGGAAGCTATAGGACCTAATTTAAGGAAGAAAAGGGAAGAGACTCGCGCTAGTATGCCTTGCCAGACACGAGGAAGACGAATTCTCCGTCGAGGAGGACGACGGCGAGGAGAGGGGAAGATGGCGCCCGCTGTGACCGGTGAGGCGTGGAGGAAGGTGGTGAAGATGATGGACGGGCCAATTTGGTCTTTGGTCGTCCCTAGGAAGACGGGGAAGAAGGGCCGCTGGAGTTAGGTCGAAGAAGGGTTGGAGGTAGGGATTTGAAGAGGGTTTTGGCCCCAAACCTTGCTAAGGAACTTGGCTGTGCATCATGTGTCTATTTATAGGGCTCAAGGAGGCCTTCCAAGCTTGGAAGCTTGGGGCTTACGCACAAGTAGGAGACCCGAACCTTCCAAAGGTTCGCACGAGCTTTGGAGTAGGATTCAGAGCCTCGTACATTGCTCAAATGGAAGGCAACTTCCTCAGGATTTCCCCTTTCTATTTTGAGAGAGATTCGTCAATCAATCAGGGAGAACTCTCCAATCAAAGGTCGCCAGAGTAGAACTTCCTCAGCAATAATGGAAGAGGGACTTGAGTGCAAAGAATGTGGACAAAGATAGGGTCCCATTTGCAATTATTTTGAAAGCTAAGGGCATAAATGTGAGAGAAAAAGAATCAAACTAGACAAAAATGCAAACTAGGTCAATATGATCTCTGATTGGGCCCAAATTTTGGTACAAACTTAATTTGGATCCAAGGTATCTGATAGTGAAGTTGGATTTGGGTTTTGACCAAGTTTGACTAGGTAATTTATGCAAAAATTTAAATTAGGGTAATTATCTATCTAAGACTCTATTTTAAGTCAAATTAGGTTCCAATGGTCAAAGAAAAGGTACCAAACCTTAGGAAATAATTTTCTATGATTTTTAGATGGTTTAAGTGAATTTTATCCTGACCGAAACCTCAATTATTTAAGCGGGTCTATTTTTAGGGTTTCAGATGTCATTTAATTTTCAAAACGCGTGAAAACTCGTTTCTATCTACATGAACTCCCTTATTAGGCATTTATGACCATTTGACCTTCAATTAACCCCTAACAAACCCCGTGATTGTTCTGCAATTAAGATATTACGTTAAAACTGCAGTTTTACCCCTATTTTCATGTTTATCTCCCAGAATGGATTTGCAGTGAATTACGACTCTTTGGCGGTTATGTAGGAGCATTTATGGATGGATTATGACTAATTTAAGCTAGATATGGCTGATGACGACATTATCATCACTGACTCCCTAATTACTATCCAAGGGTTCAGGAGAAAAAGCAGTACTTCTTCTCGACAAACTAAAGATGTCTATCGGTCTTCATAGAGGATCCATTGCAAATTATACGTGTAAGTGTGAAAATGTAGTGGATTCTAAATTTAGGAATCAACTTAAGAATAAATCCCTAATAAAACATTCTTGATAAAAATTTTTATGCAAAAAATTTTCTGACATAAAAATAAGACATGCAATGTCCACCTCCCCATGCCTATTTATTGCAATGTCCTCATTTAAATGTATGTAGAAAAATCAAAATGTAATAAGCTAGAGGAGGGGATATCACCTGACTGAGCTTGTTAATTCAGGTCAGCTTGATCAATCACAAATGAAAAATACCTATATAGAATACTAGGTTGCCTCCCAGCCAGTTCTAAGTTTAACGTCATTTCCTGGACCTAAACCCAAAAGAAATATGTATTTCAATATTGTGGGTCAAGAGAAGGAGTAATGATTGTTGCTAAGAGATTCATAATTAGTATGAAGGTATGATCTTGTGGTCCAAGAATCAGTGATCCACAAATGCAGACCAACTGATGATGTAGCACTACTCCAAAGAGTTTTTCTGATTCGAAATATAGAATAGGGTCAGATAGATGAGGTTCATGATGAAAAGCCTGTTCATTAATCCAATTCCATAATTCTAGAAGAGGTAGTGGAGGATCTGGATTGAAATCATGATTGAAATTTAAATCTGGTTCTAAATTAGAATCTAAAGGATCCTTATAATGGTAATTGATGTCAAAAATCATGAATTCTCCATGCGCCGAGTCATATGAGGATAAAGGTAGAGTTGTGTTGAATTCCTCGAAATCCTCATCAGAGATTATCTCTTCCTTATCTGAAATCATTTCTTCCTTAGAATCAAGCCATCCATTTGAACCAGTTAGATTATAAGTTCTTCCCTAGTCCATCATGATGTGAACTTTTTCTGATGTTGTTTCTTCATTTTCCTAGTTCATGTGCTTTGGTTGTCCAATGTCTCGAACCCCCTCAAAATCCAATAATTTTTTAATTTTTGGGTGGATATATTGAGGATTCTTAATGTCATCATCTAATTCATCATAAGATACTCCCAATAGTTTCTCAATCTCACTAATGTCTTTTTCAATTTGATTATCTATGGGAGGTGGTAAATCAGAAACATCCTCAATTACATCACTTCCTTGCCTCTCGTGTTGATCTTGGGATTTGGTAGAATTCGGATCATCCTTAGTGTGTATTGCTATGACCTCTTTAATTATTCTTGTGACCTCGATGGGACCATAATTCATTTTATTCTTTTGGGAAGCTTTAAATATATTGTGTTGACAAGTTTTCCTTCCAGAAGTGATTTGCATATTCCCCATCTCATAGTTGATTAGAGCCTTGGCTATGGCCAAGAAAGGTCTTCCTAAGATTGTTTGGGTGTGGTTCAAGTTTTCTAATGCCTCCATATCTTAAACTAGAAAGTCCATAGGGTACTCAAAATCCCTCACTTTTATAATCACATTTTGTAAGAGTCCTTTGGAATCTTGGTTGACCTATCAGCAAGCTGAAGGGTAACATCAGTGTGCTGCAAGGGACCTAAATCCAATTCTTCATATAATTCTATAGGGGTTAGATTGATGGAGGCACCAAGGTCCAGTAATGCTCGTTCCAAGATAAAACATGAAATTAAGGGGGTCCCTGGATCTTTCTTTTTAGGAGGAAGCTTATTTAAGATGATGGCAATGGCTTATTAAGAAATTATGACCCTTTTTGATGATTTGGCCCGGTGTTTTGGTGTGCACAATTCCTTAAGAAATTTTGCACAGGCCGGGATGTTCTCAATGGCTTCAAAGAGTGGTATATTCACCTGGACTTGCTTTAAAATCTCAAGCCACTCCTTAGATTGATTGGTTTTCTTTTCCTTGGATTTGTTTCTAGATTAGCTTGGTCTCCCAGGTCAGATTCGGGCTCCTCAAGATCTTGGTAAGATTTGGATGTAGAAGGATATGGATCTTGGATTTATTTCCCACTTCTCATGGTAACAGCACAGGCATAAGCATTAGGGTTAGAAGGGTGACGTGGGTTTTGCTAAATGGGTTGAGCCTGTGTTGGGTTGGGGTTAACAAAGCTAGGTGGGTGCTGGGGAGTAGGTTGAACTATGTGTGCTTGTTTCTCTTGTGTGTTGTTTTGGTTAACCCTATTGAAGTTCCTTGGGTTGGGAACGGGTTGGATGGCAGCATCCCATGTTGTCTAGCATCAACTAATTAGTCCAATCGTCCCGTCAAATCTGTCCTCAATTGATCCATTTCTTCTTTATGTCTCAGATTCATTTCTCACATTTCTTTGAGGACCAGACTTAGGTCAGAAGGCTGGGTTTCCTGAGTGGGTTGTGGCTGGTATGTGCATGGTTGTTTGTACCTACTGGTTTACCCATAAGTACTAGGCTTAGTTAAGTTACGACCTTGGGCGGGTTTCTAACTTGACCAAGAAAAGTTAGGATGGTTGCGCCATCTAGGGTTGTAAGTGTTTGAATAGGGATCATTTCTAGTGTATCCCTGGAGTGCATTCACATCCTCAGAATAATTAGGCATCGGGATGCCTAATTTAGAATTTGAGGGCATCAAGGTCAGTCCTTGGTGCCTAGAAAAAGATGGGTCCAAGTAGAGTTGGTTCATGGGTGGAGCCATGGTCAAGTCATTAATATTGTGCACTACTTCCTGACCTAGAGGGTTGGGGAGTTGTGTGAGGGTTATCATAGAAAGTCCTTGGGTAGGCATAGGATTTACTCTAGAATGTGTACCTAAGGAACTCCCGCCCTTCATAAGGTTGTCCAATTTCTTATTCAAACTCTCTACATTTTTCCCGAGTTCCACCTTATCCAATCATTGTGCAATCAGTTCTAAATCAACCGAGTATGAATTATCCTTAACTTCATAGACTCTACTCCTTAGTTGATTTGATTTGTTGAAGGCAGACATTGAGGCATTATTAAGGGAATTCTCACTCATATTCTCAAATAATTGAAAGACTCCCTCGGCATCTTTGATTAGGAAATTGCCCCACATGTTGCATCAATAAAATTCTTTAAACTATCACTTAACCCATAATAGAAAATATGGGCCAAGTGCCACTTAGGAATCCCATGATGAGGGCATTTCCTAGCTGAGTCATTAAACATGCAATTGTTCCCCATGGTTCTGCTTGAAGTTTGTAATGGCACATCTAAGGGCATTTGTTTTTCCTACTGGAAAGAATTTTTTTAGAAATGTGCTTCTCAAATCTTCCCAAGTTAGGATTGATCTACCAATTATCCTCAATCATTGAGCAACTTTATCTTTTAAGGAAAATGGAAACATTTTTATCATTAGGGTACCTTCATTCATGTTCCTAGGGCCAAAGGTCCTTCCTATGCGTAGAAGTTCTTCAAGGTTGTGGAAGCGGTCATCGGAATCACGACCATGGAAGTGGGGAATCAGATTGATGATTTGTGGTTTGAGTTCAACATCATACCCATCCTGAGGTACCCTAATAAAAGGTTCTATTTGGGCATCAAAAGGATTATAAAAGTCTCTAAGAGACCAGTCTACTCTCCCATTTTGGAGTCAGGTAATGGCCTGTACTACGACCTGCATTTTTCTATCATGGTGCCGACCCCGCCTATCAATTTGCCTCTATAAGAGAGCCATTGATCCAGATTTTATTCCTCCTCTTCAATCTCCTCCTCGCAGTGACTAGTCATTGAAGAGGGTTTAGATTTAGATCTTGGACAATGAGGTCTTCTCCTAGGATTTCTCTCTAAAGGTGGTTGCAAATCAGGATGTAGAGATCTACATTGCATGCACCAGAAGAATGTCTGTAGATGACCAAGAGAAGACAAATGCAAGAATACCCTACCCTCTCAGTATAAGCAATCATGCCAGTCTGTTATGACCTGAGGCATCAAAACACTTTAAGATGTTTGGGAGTTGGTCCAGACGTCTGGTCAGACGTCTGGACTCCTTCCCAGATGTCTGGAAATAAATTTTTGCATACGTACGATCGTGAGTCTACGCGCGTGCCACGCGCAAACTGAAACCTGCCGCCCTCTTCTTTTTCTCTCCCCTCGCCGACCTGCAGACGCCTTCCCCCACACCTACAAATACTCCTCTCCCCTCTCCCTCGTTCACCACATCCACCCGTCTCCTCCTTCCTCCAGTGCGAGCGCGAGAGCGAGCCGCCGCTGCTGCCGGGTGCAGTGGCGGAGAGGAGAGGTGCAGCAAGAAGGAAGAGGAGAGAGCACGCGTGCCGTGAGGGAGAGAGCTCGCCGGAGCAGCTCGAGGCTGGCTGGCTGACGTGCGGAGGAGTGTTGTGCTGGGGAGGTTCCCCCATTGCTGCTGCAACTCGGGCAGCGGGCGGACGAGCGCAGCGCGGCCGCGCGCAGCGGGAAGAAGACGAAGGAGGTTCTGATTCTGGGAATTTCTCCTAGAATCAGACGTCTGGACCTACATCCAGATGACGTAGGCAACGTCTGGAGGGTGCTCCAGAGGACTGAGAGGTACGTATTTCCTCCTGTACTTCCTTTTGCGGATACGGCCATGCAGGCCGTTCCTCCGAGGTTTTGAGACGTGTCGTGTTGAGAAAGTTTTCGTCGTGCGTGCAGGATTCGTTTCCTGAAGGCGCAGGGACACGTCCTCCCACGCAGTTCAGACGTCTGGGCAAGGCACCAGACGGCGGAGAGCGTCTCCAAATGTCCGGAGAGGTGGTCAGACGTCTGGAACTAGGTCCAGACGATTCAGCAGGATCCCTGGACGTTTAAGGAGCAGCACAGAGTGAGGTATGACCTGGACCACTTTTTAAGACGTCTGGAAGGTGTTCCAGACGTCTGATTTGAGTTAGAGTTGTCGTTTTTGACCCATTCAAGGTTCGATTTCCGCATTTGAGATTCCACTCTTCTCAGAATCAGTTCCTCTACTTGTTTGAAATACTTTTATCCTATTCTGAGTGGTTCCTTGTGATTGATCCTTGTGTTAGGACCTCGTTCTGTTGCGGCTTTGGGGGTTGCGGAGGCACGTGGACCTGCCGATCACGCCCCCATTACTCCTGATTTTGCGGGTAGAGTGGCTTCCCTTACTTAATTACAAACATCAATGCATGTCTGAAATAAATGATAGATCCTAGGGTATGGCATGAATCCTAGGACCTGAAAAGCTAGATTGAATGATAGATCCTCGGGTATGGCAAGAATCCTAGGACCTGAAAACTAGATTGAATAATAGATCCTAGGGTGTGGCATGAATCCTAGGAACAGAAACACTGAAACGAATGTCTTGAATGCCTGAATTGCAATCTTGGATAAGTAGATAGAATAATGATAATTGCCTATAATTGGATAACAACTGCCTGTAACATGTAGAGTACTGTTGCTAGTAACTATTACATGTAATTTCTGTTGATTGAAATTAAATACGAGCTGCTTGTATATAAATTGGAAAGGAAAAGAAGTTTGAATGTTGGAAACACGTACTATATGCGACTAAACCTGCAATGATGAAACCTAGTATGGCTTGGCCTAAGAAACATGAGCATGAACCCTATGGGGAATTAGGAGTAGAACTCCTGGAAATAAATGTAATGGAACTGGAAAAGTGAATGGGGAAGTGAGCTGGCCCTTTGAGTACGGAGTACCAAGGAGAGCGACTGTCCCCCCGTTTAGTGCAAAGCGGAGCTAGCCGCCCTAGGGTTGGGACCCGGGGTTAAGACTGGCCACTTTGTACCAACTCTGTGGCCCTTGCGTACACAGTACCGGGGAGAGCTACTAGTGTAGGGAGAGAGCTAGCCACCCCACGAGGCCCGAGGTTCAGCTAGCCGTCTTACACCAACTTATTAGGCCCACTGGGCAATCCAGGGTAGTCAGGCGAGGATGCGCGGACTGTGGAGGGGCAAGACCCCTATTTAGTTACTGTAGAGGGGATGGACCCCAGTTACTGAGAGGGATCTACCCTATACTGGTTCCGTGCTGTGCTTTGGGCACACCCGTTAACGGAAACGACTGACCGCGTGCCAGTGCGGGGTAGCTACCCGTGCATTTATCGCGCGTGCCGTAGTCACCGTTATGTATCGCGCGTGCCGTAGTCACCAACCTTGGGGTGGTTGACTGAGGGTAAGACCACCACAGGGGACTCTCCCGGCCAGGAGAGCACCACGTGCTACTTCTACTTTTCGGAAAAGACTGCAATCAAGATCGTTCCCACGAGGAACATTCGAGATCAAGAGAAAAACCTGAGAAATAAACCAAGAAAGGGTAAAATAAAGAAAGAAATTAAAACAACAGCTACTTGTTTACCTTTACTATTTTCTTAGCTAGTTGGTTGCCACTCTACTCAGCGTTTCACTGACGTGTCATAGTTGTCACCTTTTTCAGGACCAGGTGTTGAGCAGCCAGAGCCTACGGCTACGGAGGGTGCTGGGCCTAGTAGAGCCCAGTAGTTGTACTTTTGTTGTACCCATTTTTCTTTAGTAGTGAGTATTCTATTACACCTTTGTACTTTTTTATTGTAAACTTCATATTTCTGTACCTGTTTTTAATTCTCTACTATTGTGGTGGTGTGTATTGTAGTAGTTCTTTTCTTTACTGCTGTACTTTTGTTACTGTTAGTTACTTGCATGGTGAATGTGGTTTATTTTACTGCTTTTTTGTTACTTTCTCTTTGGACGACTGGGTCTTGGGATCAGTTGAGTCGGTCCGATTCTCGTGTCCTGTAGGGATTCGGGAACCGGGTCATAACAAGATGGTATCAGAGCAAGGTCATCCCGGGAAGTGAACCAACTGGCTGGAAAATAACCAATTCACGTGCTTGTAACTAGAGTAGCCACCACAACATACCTTTTGACATCTGTTTAAGGTTCCTTCGTTGAATATCGATTAGTATTGACGTCTTTTCTATTTCGTGTTCGCGTCTCCTTGCAGGAGATGCCTCGACGAGGAGGTGGCGAGGCGGGTCGCGGACGCGGTCGAGGACGAGGTCGGAGGAGCGAGCGCGTTGAGCCCGACGCCTCAGTGGACCAGCCACTGCTTCTGGGCATTCAGGCCCAGGACCTCGCCCAGCTGATACGGGATATCGTGCGAGAGGAGCTCCACTCGCCGCCACGAGCGCCTCTCCCTAGGCTGCGGAGGGGGAGTCCTCTGTGGGACAGCGAGACGCACACGGCGCTAGACGTGGGGGAGGGGGTGTCCCTCCACCACCCCCACCTTCTTCCGACACTTTAGAGCATGAGGCCTCCTTATCAGGAGGCGTATCAGCCTCTCCACTTCAGTGCCACTATGAGCTTTTCGGGCAGTTCCGGAAGCTGAAGCCCCCCTCTTTCAATGGGGATGAGGACCCGACCGAGGCGAAGGACTGGCTCGAGCAGATCGAGAAGGTGTTTGACAACCTTCGCCCCCTGTGGAGTGCCGTGTGGCCTTTGCCACGTACCAGCTGGAGAGCGCGGCACACAGGTGGTGGAGGGCGGTCAGAGATCAGGAGAGGGACGAGCCGACTTAGGACCAGTTTGTCACCCTATTCTGCGAGCAGTATTTCCATCAGATGTGGCAGGGCTAGAGGAGGCAAGAGTTCCACAATCTTCGCCAGGGGACGATGACCGTGTGCGCGTATTACATGCGTTTCCTGAAGCTGTCTCGTTTCTCAGTGACAGCCGTGGCTACCGAGGAGGAGCACCTTTGGAGGTTCACCGAGGGACTCCGACCTGCTATTTGGGGGTATGTCAAACCCCTGAAGCTGCCTATGTTCTAGAGGGTGGTGGAGGCAGCTATGACGTATGAAGAGACCAACCCGTCCGCATGTGATACTGACAGCAGGCGAAAGCGGCCCTACCAGCCAAACTTCTCACAGGGCCGACGAGAGAGGAGGCACGTGGCGCCCGTAGGAGAGCCATCATGCTTTGCGGGGCCGTCAGTGTCCTTTGGGGGCCCCCCACAGGGGCCACCTGCCAGCACCGGACCCTCGCCCAGCCGTCAGTAGGGACCCACTGAGGGCGGGAGTCGAGTCCCCCTTTGCTACCAGTTTGGCCAACCAGGCCACATAGGGAGGGTCTGCCCGTCTAGGGCTGGAGGTCAGCAGATGCTTCCTGCGCCGAGCACTGGAGGGCGAGCAGTAGGCCGTGGTTTCTAGGCGTGAGGAGGAGGATAGCAGTCACGGGGAGGGTACCGGCCATCGGCTACCCATCCGATGCAGAGTGTGGCTGCTTCGTCCGCACCTAGGGCTGAGGGGCGTATCAACTCCCTGACACACGGGGATGCCAGAGCTTCGGGATCAGTGGTGGCGGGTATGGTTTCAGTTTCCGGTAGACTTGTTTACATGCTTTTCGATTTCGACGCTACGCACTCGTTTGTCGCTGCCAGTTTTGTTGTTAGTTTGGGGCAGGACTGTTTGTTGTTAGAGGATCCGTTCATGATCAGAGGTCCGGGTGGTCAGCTGTTTATGGTTGAGGAGGTGTACATAGGTTGTGAGGTTAGTGTTGGGGGACACAGCCTTCCCGCTGACCTGATTATGATACAGATGGAGGACTTTGGCGTGATTCTGGGGATGGACTGGCTATCCGCTTACCACGCCTTGGTGGACTGCTTTGAGAGGAAGATCATCTTCTCCATACCGAAGTTTCCTTCTTTCGAGTTCCACGGGCAGCCAGTGGATGGAGGCTTCAGGTGCATTTCTGCACTTCGGGCGGCGAGACTTTTGTGCCAAGGGTGTGTGGGCTTCCTAGCTTGTGTGGTGGCAGAGCCCAGCCCTGTGGCAGACTTTCAGAGTATCCCGGTGGTCAGAGAGTACCCCAACGTGTTCCCAGATGAGTTGCCAGTACTACCGCCTGAGTGTGAGATCGAGTTTGAGATCTCACTGGTATCGGGGACTAGCCCCATCTCTACAGCACCGTAGAGGATGGCACCACTTGAGCTGCGAGAGCTCAAGTCTCAGTTGTAGGACCTTCTGGAGAAGGGCTTTGTGAGGCCCAGTGCGTCTCTGTGGGCAGCCTCGGTATTGTTCGTAAAGAAGAAGGATGGTACCTTACGCCTTTGTGTGGACTGCAGACAGCTGAATAGGGTTACCATCAAGAACAGGTATTCGCTGCAAAGGATTGATGACTTGTTTGACTAGCTGCGAGGTGCCATGGTATTCTCCAAGATAGACTTAAGGTCTGGATACCACCAGTTGAGGATCAAGGAGGTAGACATCTCCAAGACAGCTTTCCGCACCCGATACGAACACTACGAGTTTTTGGTCATGCCGTTTGGGCTGACCAATGCCCCTGCTGCCTTCATGGACTTGATGAACCGGGTGTTCAGACCGTACTTGGACCAGTTTGTGGTGGTATTCATTGATGATGTGCTCATCTATTCTCGAGATTAGGCGCAGCACGGACAACACTTGAGGATGGTTTTGGACACACTGAGACGACGTAGGCTGTATGCCAAATACAGCAAGTGCGAGTTCTGGTTGAGGGAGGCGACATTCTTGGGTCATGTGATCTCTGGGGATGGCTTGGCTGCGGACCCAGCCAAGGTTGAGGTAGTGCTCAGGTGGGAGAGATCGCGTACAGTTACTGAGATCAACAGTTTCTTGGGACTGGCAGGCCACTACAGGTGATTTATCAGGGGCTTCTCACAGATTCCACGTCCTATGACACAACTGACTCGGAAGGACGTGCCCTTTACTTGGACAGACGCTTGTGAGGCGTGTTTTCAAGAGCTGAAGGAGAGGCTGACTTCGGCTCCGGTGCTCACCATCCCAGACAGTAGTGGCGGGTTCGTTGTGTACACGGACGCCTCTTTGCAGGGGTTAGGGGGTGTGCTCATGCAGAGGGTCACGTTGTCACTTACGTTTCGCGGCAACTGAAGCTCCATAAGCATAGCTACCCTACCCACGACCTAGAGCTGGCAGTTGTCGTCTTCGTGCTGAAGACTTGGAGGCACTACTTGTACGGTGAGACCTTTGAGATTTTCACAGATCATAAGAGCCTCAGATACTTATTCAATCAGAAGGAGCTCAACATGAGACAGAGACGTTGGTTGGAGCTCCTGAAGGAATATGACTGTAGCATTTCCTACCACCCAGGAAAGGCCAATGTGGTGGCTGACACCTTGAGTCGGAAGGCGCCCGCCCACTTGGCCAGTTTACAGGCACGGAGTTGGAGCCTCATGGAAGAGATGGGTAGCTAGCGGCCCCTAGAGTTACTTGGGCACTGTGGGGCAGTGACTGTGACACGACAGACAAGGCCAGAGCTGATAGACCACATCATCACTGGACAAATGGCCGACCCATACTTGCAGTCGTTGAGTGACAGAGTACTGTCAGGAGACCCTGGGGACTTCTCCTATACAGACGAGGTGCTGCGCATGAGGGGATGGTTGTGCGTTCCCAGAGATGTGGAGCTGTTAGGAGAGCTCCTAACTGAGGCATACGGTTCCAAGTTCACCATACATCCCGGAAACACAAAGATGTACCATGATTTGAGATGCGACTTTTGGTGGAGGGGAATGAAGCGGGATGTAGGTGAATTCGTACAACAGTGTTTAGTGTGCCAGCAGGTGAAGGCCAAGCATCAGAGGCCTGCGGGGCCGTTGCAGCCACTTCCAGTGCCAGAGTGGAAGTGGGAGAGCATCACCATGGACTTGGTGGTGGGCTTGCCCGTTACCCAGCGAGGACACGACGCAGTCTGGGTGATCGTTGACAGATTGACGAAGACGGCACGTTTCTTGCCGATCCGAGTCACCTTGGGACCAGCACAGTTGGCAGAGAGGTATATCTGCAACGTGGTACGTCTACACGGAGTTCCGTGGGAGATCATATCCGACCGGGATACCCGTTTTATGTCCCAGTTTTGGGCTGAGTTTCAGTAGGCCCTAGGGACGCGGTTGAGGTTCAGTACAGCATACCACCCCTAGACGGACGGATAGTCTGAGCGCACGATACAGACACTTGAGGACCTTTTGTGTGCTTGTGTACTGGACTGGAGGGGCTCTTGGGAGGAGCACTTGCCCCTGGCGGAGAGTGCATATAATAACAGTTATCACTCGAGCATCGGCATGGCACCCTACGAGGCTCTGTACGGATGGAGGTGTACGGCACCCTTGAGTTGGGTTGAGGTGGGGACCAAGTGGGAGGTTGGCCCTAGGCTGATCCGGCAGAGTCAGGAGGTGATCGAGCAGATTCATAGGCGACTCTGTACTGTCAGGGGCAGACAGAAGAGCTATGCAGATCGAAAACGCAGAGAGGTGCAATTTGAGGTTGGGGACCACGTCTTCCTTCGCGTTTCGCCCATGAAGGGCCTGCAGCGGTTTGGGGTGAGAGGGAAGCTCACGCTGAGGCTCGTGGGACCCTTTGAGGTCCTGGAGCGGGTTGGACCCGTTACTTACAGGCTTGCCCTTCCTCCCCAGTTTTCTGGTGTGCACGACGTGTTCCACGTGTCCAACCTCAGGAGGTACGTCGCCGATCCCAGTCACGTTCTGAGCCACGAGAGCGTCGAGGTGGGTGACCATCTGACCTACCCCGAGCGGCCAATGCAGATTCTCGACAGAGCCGTTTGGAGTCTGAGACGGAAGCAAGTACCCCTGGTGAAGGTCTTGTGGAGGAGCCAGCGGCACGAGGAGGCTACTTGGGAGCCTGAGGCGGCGATGTGGGAGTGGTACCCGGAGCTCTTTGAGGGTACGTCTTTTCGATCTGGGTTCGGTCCTCTTTGAGTTTGTTATGTGTATATTGTTCTTTTCCCGCACCCTAGTTAGCGCAAGTTTCGGGGATGAAACTTCCTTTGCGTTTGCTATGTTGTTAAGACCTGAGGCATCAAAACACTTTAAGACGTTTGGGAGTTGGCCCAGACGTCTAGTCAGACGTTTGGATGCCTTCCCAGACTTCTGGAAATAAATTTTTGCGTGTGTACGATTGCGAATCTGCACGCGTGCCATGCGTAGACTGAAACCCGCCGCCCTCTTCTTTTTCTCTCCCCTCGCTGACCTGCAGATGCCTTCCCCCATGTGTACCAAATACTCCTCTCCCCTCTCCCTCATTCACCACATCCACGCGTGAGAGTGAGCCGCCACTACTACCGGGTGCAGTGGCGGAGAGGAGAGGTGCAGCGAGAAGGAAGAGGAGAGAGCACGCTTGCCGTGAGGGAGAGAGCTCGCCGGAGCAGCTCGAGGCCGGCTGGCGGGTGCGCGGAGGAGCGTTGTGCTGGGGAGGTTCCCCCGATGCTACTGCAACTCGGGCAGCGGGCGGACGAGCGTGGTGCGGCCGCGCGCAGCAGGAAGAAGACGAAGGAGGTTCTAATTCTGGGAATTTTTCCCAGAATCAGACGTCTGGACCTACATCCAGACGACGTAGGCAACATCTAGAGGGAGCTCCAGATGACTAAGATGTACGTATTTCCTCCTGTACCTCCTTTTGCGGATACGGCCATGCAGGCCATTCCGCCGAGGTTCTGAGATGTGTTGTGTTGAGAAAGTTTTCGTTGCGCGTGCAGGATTCATTTCGGGAAGGCGCGAGGACACGCCCTCCTATGCAGTTCAGACGTCTGGGCGAGGCACCATACGGCGGAGAGTGTCTCCAGACATCCGGAGAGGTGGTCGGATGTCTGGAACTGGGTCTAGACGGTTCAGCAGGATCCCTGGATGTCTAAGGAGCAGCGTAGAGTGAGGTATGACCTGGACCACTTTTTAAGACGTCTAGAAGGTGTTCCAGACATCTGATTTGAGTCAGAGTTGTCATTTTTGACCCGTTTAGGGTTCGTTCAAGGTTCGATTTCCGCATTTAAGATTCCATTCTTCTCAGAATCAGTTCCTCTACTTGTTTGAAATACTTTTATCCTGTTCTGAGTGGTTCCTTGTGATTGATCCTTGTGTTAGGACCTCGTTCTGTTGCGGCTTTGGGGGTTGTGGAGGCACGTGGACCTGCCGATCACGCCCCCATTACTCCTGATTTTGCGGGTAGAGTGGCTTCCCTTACTTAATTACAAACATCAATGCATATCTGAAATAAATGATAGATCCTAGGGTATGGCATGAATCCTAGGACCTGAAAAACTAGATTGAATGATAGATCCTAGGGTATGGCAAGAATCCTAGGACCTGAAAACTAGATTGAATAATAGATCCTAGGGTGTGGCATGAATCCTAGGAACAGAAACACTGAAATGAATGTCTTGAATGCCTGAATTGCAGTCTTGGATAAGTAGATAGAATAATGATAATTGCCTGTAATTGGATAACAACTGCCTGTAACATGTAAAGTAATGTTGCTAGTAACTGTTACATGTAATTTCTGTTGATTGAAATTAAATACGAGCTGCTTGTATATAAATTGGAAAGGGAAAGAAGTTTGAATGTTGGAAACACGTGCTATATGCGACTAAACCTGTAATGATGAAACCTAGTATGGCTTGGCCTGAGAAACATGAGCATGAACCCTATGGGGAATTAGGAGTAGAACTCCAGGAAATAAATGAAATGGAACTGGAAAAGTGAATGGGGAAGTGAGCTGGCCCTTTGAGTATGGAGTACCAAGGAGAGCGACTGTCCCCCTGTTTAGTGTAGAGGGGAGCTAGTCGCCCTAGGGTTGGGACCCAGGGTTAGGACTGGCCACTTTGTACCGACTCTGTGGTCCTCGCGTATGGTTCGGACCCGGTTAGGTTGTTAATATGGTGATTTTATCGTTGAAATGTGTATAATGGTTAACCTAAATCAGACCTAACCATCTCTTTACAAAATTTTTTTAACCTGGCATACTTGATTTTATCTTGGTCACTTTTAGGCCCAGGGTCGAACTCAGGGAAGTGGGGTACAAGTCAAGTTTCTACGCCTTTCCTACAACGAGTCTCTTCCATTCATTTATTGTGTTTTTGGTGTTTTTCTATTTAGATTTTTTTTCTGGTAATCTTTGTCCTTGGGGCACACCCTCAAAATTAAGTTCTTGGCTTTGAGCCAAAACAAGGTTCCAAAATGGGTCTTGCTATTCGCAAGACGAAGTACCTGAAAGTCAAAGATTATCTTTTCTCTTTTATATATTTTTTTTAATCTTTTTATGGGCATGCAAGAGAAATAGAAATAAAGTATATATAGTATAAATGTATATGTATATACTATATATGCATAAAGGGGTGGGGGTGGAGGTGGAGATGGAGTGTAGCACGGTGTCGAGTCGGTCATCGTCTAGAAAGATGCAACTGACAGGATGAGGTGTCGCATGGAGTGTAAGGTGGATGGCGGAAGATGTGTGTGACCACGCTTTTTGTACGCGTGTATCGGGGAATATCAGCAACTAGTGCAGATATTCCCGCGATTCCACGTATGGTAAGTAATGTGAAAATATATATATGTATATATGTAAATATATCTGTATGTATATATATATGGTTATAAATATATAGGTATATATGTAGTTATATGTATATATATATATATATGTATATGTATATATATATATAGGTATGTAACTATATATATATATATGTGTATGTATGTATGTATGTATATAATTATATGTATATGTATGTATATGATACTATATAGATGTAGATATATATATGTGTATGAATATAGTAATATATGTATATATAGATATATGTAGATATATATATATATATATATATATATGTATATATGTATGTATATATGTATATAAATATAAATATAAATATATATATATATAAGTATATGTATATATGTAGATATATATGTATATATATATAAGTATATATATATATATATATCTGTGTGTATGTATATAGACTAATACATAGTTATATAAGTACTAATATATATATAGATATATGTATATATATATATATATATATGTATATAAGTATATGTATATATATATATATATATATAAGTATATAGATATATGTATATAGATATATATGTATACCAATACTTAGTTATATAAATACAATTATATATATATAGATATAAGTATATATATATAAGTATATGTATATAAATATATGTACATATATCAATATATATATATGTATATAATAGTGTATAGGTGTGTGTGTGTGTGTATGAAAGTGTGTGTGTATGTGTGTGCAAGCATCGGTAAAGAGAGTGAGAGAGTGTTGTGAGAGAGAGAGTGGGAGAGAGAGAGCGCTGCTGGAGTGAAAAGGTGCTTTTTAAGTCGTCTGCGGCAGTGGGGCGACGTTTGAGGCTTCCGCACACGCGCGCAGGAGCGTATGTGTTAAGAATGTGGCATCAGACGGGCTTTTAAGACATCTGGAAAGGGTTCCAGACGTCTGGGACACTTCCCAGATGTCTTAAAAGCTCGTCTGATGCCTCGTTCTCAACAATATAACAAACTCAAAGGAACTTTTGTCCCCGAAACTTGCGCTAACTAGGGTGCAAGAAAGAGCAACATATATAAACATAACAAATTCAAAGAGGACCGAAGCCGGTCCAAAAAGACGTACCCACGAAGAGCTCCGGGTACCGCTCCCGCATTGCTGCCTCAGGCTCCCAGGTAGCCTCCTCATACCGCTGGCTCCTCCACAAAACCTTCACCAGGGGTACTTGCTTTCGTCTCAAACTGCGGACGGCTCGGTCGAGAATCTGTACTGGCCGCTCGGGGTAGGTTAGGTCGTCGCCCACCTCGACGCTCTCGTGACTCAGTATATGACTGGGATCAGCAACGTACTTCCTGAGGTTGGACACGTGGAACACGTCGTGTACACCAGAAAGCTAAGGGGGGAGGGCAAGTCTGTAAGCAACGGGTCCAACCCGCTCCAGGACCTCAAAGGGCCCCACGAACCTCGGCGCGAACTTCCCTCTCACCCCAAACCGCTGTAGGCCCTTCATGGGCGAAACACGAAGGAAGACGTGGTCCCCAACCTCAAACTGCACCTCTCTGCGTCTCCGATCCACGTAGCTCTTCTGCCTGCTCCTGACAGTGCGGAGTCGCCTGTGGATCTGCTCTACTACCTCCTGACTCTGCCGGATCAACCTGGGGCCAACCTCCCACTTGGTCCCCACCTCAACCCAACTCAAGGGTGCCGTACACCTCCGTCCGTACAGGGCCTCGTAGGGAGCCATGCCGATGCTCAAGTGATAGCTGTTGTTGTATGCAAACTCCGCCAGGGGAAAGTGCTCCTCCCAAGAGCCCCTCGAGTCCAGTACACAGGCACGCAAAAGGTCCTCAAGTGTCTGTATCGTGCGCTCAGACTGTCCGTCCATCTGGGGGTGGTAAGCTGTACTGAATCTCAACCGCGTCCCTAGGGCTTGCTGAAACTCAGCCCAAAACTGGGACGTAAAGTGGGTATCCCGGTCGGATACAATCTCCCGCGGAACTCCGTGTAGTCGTACCACGTCGTGGATATACCTCTCTGCCAACTGTGCTGGTCCCAAAGTAACTCGGATCGGCAAGAATCGTGCCGTCTTCGTCAGTCTATCCACAATTACCCAGACTGTGTCATGTCCTTGCTGGGTAACAGGTAACCCACCACCAAGTCCACGGTGTTTTCCAAGATCGATTTGAGGTCTGGATACCACCAGTTGAGGATCAGGGAGGCAGACACTTCCAAGACAGCTTTCCGCACCTGGTACGGACACTACGAGTTTTTGGTCATGCCGTTTTGGCTGACCAATGCCCCCGCTGCTTTCATGGACCTGATGAACCGGGTGTTTAGATCGTACTTGGACCAGTTCGTGGTGGTATTTATTGATGACGTACTCATCTATTCTCGAGATCAGACGCAGCACGGACAACACTTGCGGATGGTTCTGGACACACTGAGACGACGTAGGTTGTATGCCAAATACAGCAAGTGTGAGTTCTGGTTGAGGGAGGTGACCTTCTTAGGTCATGTGATCTCTAGGGACGGCCTGGCGGTGGACCCAGCCAAGGTCGAGGCAGTGCACAGGTGGGAGAGACCGCGTTCAGTCACTGAGATTCGCAGTTTCCGGGGACTAGCAGGCTACTACAGACGGTTCATCAGGGATTTTTCACAGATTGCACGTCCTATGACACAGTTGACCCGGAAGGACGTGCCCTTCGCTTGGACAGACGCCTGTGAGGCGTGTTTTCAAGAGCTGAAGGAGAGGTTGACTTCGGCTCCCGTGGTCACCATCCCTGACAGTAGTGGCGGGTTCGTTGTGTACACGGATGCCTCCTTGCAGGGGTTAGGGGTTGTGCTCATGCAGAGGGGTCACGTTGTCGCTTACACTTCACGGCAACTGAAGCCCCATGAGCATAGCTACCCTACCCACGACCTGGAGCTGGCAGCTGTCGTCTTCGTGCTGAAGACCTGGAGGCACTACTTGTATGGTGAGACCTTTGAGATTTTCACATATCACAAGAGCCTCAGATACCTTTTTGATCAGAAGGAGCTCAACATGAGACAGAGACGTTGGTTGGAGCTCCTGAAGGACTATGACTGCAGCATTTCCTACCATCCGGGAAAGGCCAACGTGGTGGCTGACGCCTTGAGCCGGAAGACGCCTGCACACTTGGCCAGTTTACAGTTACAGAGTTGGAGCCTTTTGGAGGAGGTGGGCAGTTGGCGACCCCTAGAGTTACGGGAACACTGTGGGGCAGTGACTGTGACACGACAGACTAGGACAGAGCTAATAGACCGCATCATCACAGGACAGATGGCCGATCCGTACTTGCAGTCCTTGCGCGACAGAGTACTGTCAGGAGACCTTGGGGACTTCTCTTTCACAGACTAAGTGCTGAGCCTGAGGGGACGGTTGTGCGTTCCCAGAGACGAGGAGCTGTTGAGAGAGCTCCTGACTAAGGCACACGGTTCCAGATTCACCATACATCACGGAAACACAAAGATGTACCATGACTTGAGACGTGAGTTTTGGTGGAGGGGGATGAAGCGGGATGTGGGTGAATTCGTGCAGCAGTGCTTAGTGTGCCAGCAGGTGAAAGCCGAGCATCAGAGGCCTGCAGGGCCGCTACAGCAGCTTCCAGTGCCAGAGTGGAAGTGGGAGAGCATCACCATGGACTTGGTGGTGGGTTTACCTGTTACCCAGCGAGGACACGACGCAGTCTGGGTAATTGTGGATAGACTGACGAAGACGACACGATTCCTGCCGATCAGAGTTACTTTGGGACCAACAAGTTGGCAGAGAGGTATATCCGCGACATGGTACGACTACACGGAGTTTCGCGGGAGATCGTATCCGATCGGGATACCCGCTTTACGCCCCAGTTTTGGGCTGAGTTTCTGCAAGCCCTGGGGACGCGGTTGAGATTCAGTACAGCTTACCACCCCCAGACGGATGGACAGTCTGAGCGCATGATACAGACACTTGAGGACCTTTTGCGGGCCTGTGTACTGGACTGGAGGGGCTCTTGGGAGGAGCAATTGCCCCTGGCGGAGTTTGCGTACAACAACAGCTATCACTCGAGCATCGGCATGGCTCCCTATGAGGCTCTGTATGGACGGAGGTGTACGGCACCCTTGAGTTGGGTTGTGGTGGGGACCAAGTGGGAGGTTGGCCCCAGGTTGATCCGGTAGAGTCAGGAGGTAGTCGAGCAGATCCACAGGCGACTCTGCACTGTCAGGAGAAGGCAGAAGAGCTACGCGGATCGAAGACGCAGAGAGGTGCAGTTTGAGGTTGGGGACCACGTCTTCCTTCGTGTTTCGCCCATGAAGGGCCTGCAGCGGTTTGGGGTGAGAGGGAAGTTCGCGCCGAGGTTCATGGGGCTCTTTGTGGTCCTGGAGCGGGTTGGACCCGTTGCTTACAGACTTGCCCTCCCCCCTCAGCTTTTTGGTGTGCACGACGTGTTCCACGTGTCCAACCTCAGGAAGTACGTTGCCGATCCCAGTCATGTACTAAGTCACGAGAGCGTCGAGGTGGGCGACGACCTGACCTACCCCGAGCGGCCAGTACAGATTCTCGACCGAGCCTTCCGTAGTTTGAGACGAAAGCAAGTACCCTTGGTGAAGGTTTTGTGGAGGAGCCAGCGGTACGAGGAGGCTACCTGGGAGCCTGAGGCGGAAATGTGGGAGCGGTACCAGGAGCTCTTCGGGGGTACGTCTTTTCGGATCGGCTTCGGTCCTCTTTGAATTTGTTATGTTTATATATGTTGCTCTTTCCCGCACCCTAGTTAGCACAAGTTTCGGGTCCTCTTTGAATTTGTTATGTTTATATATGTTGCTCTTTCCCGCACCCTAGTTAGCACAAGTTTCGGGGATGAAACTTCCTTTGAGTTTGCTATATTGTTAAGAACGAGGCATCAGACGGGCTTTTAAGACATCTAGGAAGTGTCCTAGACGTCTGGCCAGACGTCTGGAACCCTTTCCAGACATCTGGTAATCAATTTTTGCGGCGTACGGGGTTGTGTCTGTGCGCCTGCACGCGTAGACTGCACCCGCCGCTCTCGCCCCTCTTTTTCTCTCTCTCCTCCTGCAGGCGCGTAGCTCTTTTCTCTCTCTCTCCCCACGCGGCCTTATAAGGACGCCCTCGCCCTCTCCCTCACCCTCATCTCCTCCGCCTTCCTCTTCTCTTTCTCCCTGCCAGTGCGAGAGCACGAGCGAGCGAGCGCGGCAGCAGCGGCCGCGGCGAGTGTGCGGGAGGGGGTGTTGCGAGAAGAAGAAGACGCTTGACCGTGAGGGCTCGAGCTTGCCGGGGCAGCTAGAGTTGGCCGACGGGGGAGCAGCGGGCGTGGAGTGTCGCGGAGGGGCTGCTGCAGCTCGGGCAGCAGGTGGACGGGGCGCGGCGCGGCCGTGCATCGCGGGCGGAGAGCGAGTCGGGCTCTGATTCTGGAAAATTTTCCAGAATCAGATGTCTGGGCTTACGACCAGACGACGGTGAAGACGTCTGGAGGACTGTCCAGATGTCTGGCAGGTAAGATATTTCTATCTTCTTCCTTTTTCGCGTGTACGACCATGCAGCCGTCCGCCACGCCTTCGTTTGCGATCCGTCATGCTGAGAGCAGGTGTGGGTGCGTGCAGGTTCTACTCGGGAGGGCACGAGAACTCGTCATCCAACGTGAATCGGACGTCTGGTTGTAGTGCCAGAAGACGAAGAGGACTTCTAGACGTCCGGGGTGACCATCGGATGTCTAGGAACCGGGGTCAGACGTTCCAGCAGGCTTCTGGATGTCTGAAGGACTACATAGAGCGAAGGTACAATCTGACCCACCTTTTAAGACGTCTGGAAGAGGTTCCAGACGTCTGATTTTGGACAGTTTCATCATTTTCGACCCGTTTAGGGCCCGTTCGGAGTCCGTTTTCCGCTTTTCGAGTTGCGTTCTTTCCAGAATAAAATCCTCTACCCATTTACAGTAATTATGTACCGTTCTAAGAAACTCCTTGTGTTTGATCCTTGTGTTAGGACCCCGTACCATTGCAGTCTTGGGGGTTGCGGAGGCACGCGGGATTGCCGACCACGCCCCCAGTACTCCCGTGTAGCTGGTAGAGTGGCTTTTAATTTATTTAGCATAATTTGGTACAATTGTAGAATAATTAATAGAGTCTAGGGTATTGCATGAACCCTAGGACTGAGAAACTAGATTTAATGATAGATCCTAGGGTATTGCATGAATCCTAGGACTGGAAAACTAGATTGAATGATAGATCCTAGGGTACGCATGAATCCTAGGACTGGAAAACTAGTGGAATATATATATATTGCAGTCTTGGAAAAGTGGAAAGGAAATAATAGCTGCCTGTAAATTAATAGCTGCCTGTAAATTAATAGCTGCCTGTTATGAATGAATAAATATGATTAAGAATATGGGTTGTATGAACGTAAGACTGGAACAGTGAAACCTACAATGGCCAAACAAAAAGAATACAAACCCTACGGGGAATTAGGAGTAGAACTCTTGGAAAGAGAATAGAATGGAACTGAGAAAGTGAAAAGTGGAAGTGTGTTGTCTCTTGGGTATGTGGTACCAAAGAGAGCACACATTACCTCTTAGTGTAGAGGGGAGCTTGCCACCCTCAGGTTGAGATCGGGGTGGGTTTGGCCACTGTACACCGACTTGCTGGCCATCGCGTACGCAGTACCGAGGAGAGCTACTAGTGTAGGGAGAGCACTAGCTACCCCACGGGCCCCGGGGTTCTGCTAGCCTCCTACACCGACTTGTTAGGCCCACTGGGCGAACCAGGGTAGTTAGGCGAGGGTGTGCGGACTGTGGAGGGGTTGGACCCCTGTTACTGAGAGGGCTTTGCCCTATACTGGTTCCGTGCTGTGTTTTGAGCGCACCCGTTAACGGAAACGACTGACCGCGTGCCAGTGCGGGGTAGCTACCCGTGCGCTTATCGCGCGTGCCGTAGTCACCGTTACGTCTGTCAGCGACCTTGGGGTGGTTGATTGGGGGTAGGACCACCACGGGGGCTCTCCCGGCCAGGGGAGCACCACATGTTACTTCTACTTTTTGGAAAAGACTACAATCAAGATCGTTCCCACGAGGAACATTCGAGATCAAGTGAAGGATCTGAGAAATAAATAAATCATGAAATAATAGAAAGACGTAATTAAAGAAAGTAAAAATATAACTGCTACTGTACACTCTACTGTTTCTTTAGCTTTTAGCTGCCACTCTACTCAGCGTTTCGCTGACGTGTTACACTCGTTACTTTTCAGGACCAGGTGTTGAGCAGCCAGGGTCAGCGGCTGCAGAGGACGCTGGGCCTAGTAGGGTCCAGTAGAGTTGCCGTAGTTCTTTTTGTACTTTTCTTCCACTGTAGTGAGTAGTTTCCTTGTTACTCCTTGTACTTCTTTATTGTAAGCTTTATGTTATGTACATATTTGTTGTTCTACTGTTGTGGTGGTGTATACTGTAGTAGTTCCTTTTCTTACTGCTGTATTTTTTTATTGCTAGTTATATTCATGCTGAATGTGGTTTATTTTACTACTCTTTTGGTTACTTCCTCGTTGGACGACTAATTCTTGGGATTAGTCCAGTCGGTCCGATTCTCATGTCTCGTACTGACCCGGGAATCGGGTCGTTACAGTATGCGCACGGAGAGAAGAGGCCGCAGCACGCAGACGGGAGTGGGCGCGAGGAGAGGAGGCTGCAGCGCACCACGCTGCGTGAAGGGTCGGGTACGGGTTGGCAGACGCGGGCGCTGGAGCGGGCGGGTGCAGGCGACGCAGACGCAAGCGGACTCGAGGGCGGGCGCTGGATCGGGCGCGGGCGAACGGTGGTAGCGGCGCGTCGGGTGACCGGTTAAGTGAGAAACTCACCGGTCACCCCACTGTAGCCGCAGTGTTCCGTAGAAATGCGTGAACAGTGGCTATAGTGGCCGGGCGAGCCGCGCAACCGCCTGCTGCAGGTGTTGTGAGTGCGGACGGCTTAGCGCGCGCGGTGGAGTGGCTCTGGCTGGTGGCTTGTGGGCGGAATGTCGCGACAAAGAGCGCGGAGAGGGCTGCTGGCATGCGCGGTGAAGAGCAAGGGCGACCTGCTGCTTGCGCGGTGGCTTGCGGGTGTTGTCTGGGGTGCGCTGGGGTGCTTGGCCGGCCGCTGCAGAGGTGCGCAGTGGCCGGTTGCGGGCGGAAGAGAGAGCGCGACAGGGCAAAGAAGCGGTAGGTAATGGCACCTGCAGGCGTGCACGGAAGCGAGGGCGGCCTGCTGCTGCCTTGCTGCTGCTGTTGTGGGGCTTGGCCGGCTGCTGCAGGGCGTGCGGTGGCTGGTTGAGCTTCACTGCTGAAGCTTTGCTCCAATGGCTGAAGGTCTTCGAATGGAAAAAAAACAAGAAAAGAGCCACCACGCCCACCGGCTCTTTGGTGAGCTGGGCGGTGGTGGACTCATGGTGGTGGTTGTGCGCCACCATGAGTTGCTCCTGTTTGCCAGGTGTCTCCTCAGAGGAGGAGGGTCGGCGTGTGGAGGGAGAGGGGACGGTGCGGTGGCCTGGAAGGAGAAGTGCTGGGTTTTTTTTGTTTTGGCTTTTTTTTTTTGGTGAGGACTAGGCTGGTTGAAGAAGAAGAAATCGTGGTCTTTTTAAAGAAGAGGAAGCCATGCATGTCTCATGGCAGGGAGAGGTTAGCGCAGGGAAGGGCCTGAGCAGGGAATGGTGAGAGGAGAAGAAGTTGCTCCATGCAGCCGCGGGGAAGATTTCAAAATCAAGTGAAATAAAAAATAAAAAGATGGTGAATTTGCAAAGATGCACTTGAGGAAAAATTTTAAATGCAAGGCCATTTATTTACTCTCCTCCCCTCTCAATTAAATGGATGCATGCATTTGTATTTTACAAATGCAACTATGGAATCCTAATATGCAATGGTAATGCTAAGAAATAACACAAGACGACGCAATTGCAAGTGTATTTTTGCGGTGCAATCATACCCCCATGCCTATCTTTTGCTAGTCCTTAGCAAAACATTATTTAGAAATGATCTTAAGCTGAAGATTTTCTTCTAAGGCGTCATAGGTGTGTTTATTGTTGGATATTATGAGAACCAATTGTAGAGAAGACTACCAGTACTTTAAGTCTCACATGTCATAGATCATCTCTCAACTAATCAGGACTCTTAATAATTAAAACTTAAGTACGATTTCGAAGACCCAGGAGGTTTTTGCCGTACTCAAGAGCTCAAGAGATTATGGCTTGTGCTTAGTGAAGGATCAAGACTGACCAGATGAACATTAAGACTCAAGCCCAGGGTTTCACGAATCGTAAGTAAAGGTTGGTCCCAGTTTCAGCTCGTGTCTTCGGATTGACCCTTAAGAAGATGATGGAAAGCTCAACTCCCATTTTCTAACATTTGTGGCTCAAGGAAAACAGAATTTTTTGTAGGAAGATTTTACAGACATTTGTGAGATATACTGACTTTTTTTTTTGAAACATGTGTCAGTATATCTCTTACAACATTATTTGGAGGAGCACACTTTTCTTTTTTTTTTTGGTGGGAGAGTTTCTTTTTGGTGGAAAGAGTTTCTCCTAAACACAAGACTAAAACCTGGGATAAAAAGTCTACCTACGCGCACAGGTAAGGACTCCACCTTCCCTAATGAACACTAGGGTTGGATCTTATGTTCACCTGGTCTTTCTTAATATGTGTAGTGTGAACCAAGATTACTTAAACTCTAGAGTAGAAGCAAACCAACGGATCTTGTACTGGTGTCTCTGGTACAAGAAGCCATCCTTAGTTAGGAGATATTCCAATCTATCTTGTAATGCTCAAGTGAATTAAGCCAAGCCTGAGCGAATCAAGCTTCTATGGCCTGGAAAGTCTTCAAAACAGCTGTTGAATATCCATAAACACTTATTGTATTTTTGTTTCAGATTTTAGATCATTACTAAACACCATTTATCTATATATATATATATTTTTTTTTCTTTTTCTTTTTCTTGCATATTTATAAATAGGTGGAAACTGCATGATACCATAAAATACCCAGATCCTATGGTTGCCTATCCACACCCCCATGCCAAACAATGCTATGTCCTCATATGCATGCAGGGAATGGTATAGGCAGGACGAAAGATCGGGTAACGAGAGGTGAGGTGCAGGGTATACAGCAGGGTGGTAGGGTAGGTGGATGGTGGGTGGTGAAGTGAAAAGTGAAGTGATCGTAATAGTGGCGTGAAAAGTGATGGTGGAAGGTGAAAGGTCTGGCATTTCATGGGATGAGAGTGTCCCAGGTGGATCGGAGAACAAGTCGGGAGGAAGAAGTTGGCCCTCAGATTGGCCAAGAAGAGGGGCTTCTTGGATAGATGGATCCAAAAAGGAATAGCCCCAGTGAGTAGGATATGGGCTCAAGGTCCCAGTGTGGATATGCAACTCCGCCTGATTTGGCGGGAAAGAAAGGGCAATCCGGTCTTCAAGAGTGTGGACCGGCGGTGAGTAGCCCGGATATGACTCAGACCAGGAGGTATGGGAAGCGGAGAAAACCTCATCAGAAGTCTGGTCAGGAGAAGGTACGGGAATAGGGAGGGATGGGGGAACGTCATAATTTGTGTCAGTTAGACAATCGTCAATGTTTTCAAGTAATCCGCAGTAGTCAGAATAGGTCCCAATTGGTCCGATACACGTGCTGACGGCCATGTCCTCGTTATACGTGTCATCCTTGATACAATCGCAATCAAAGTTCTTGGCTGCCTTGAAGATGTTAAGTCTGAGCTTCTCAGATCCAACGGCAATCTCAATAAAACTCAACTCGCAGTCGATATGGGCGCAGGCTGTGGCCAAGAAAGGTCGACCGAGGATGATCGGATAATCAGAAAGTGAGCTAGGAACTTCCATATCTAAAACAAGAAAGTCAACAGGAAAACAGAGACTGTTGACCCTAACCACCACGTCTTCCACCACACCCTTTGGGATTTTGACAGAACGATATGCCAACTGTAACGTGATATGGGTGGGTTTCAGATTTCCCAAAGAAAATTTTTCGAGCATGATGGTTGGTATAAGATTGATGGAAGATCCTAGATCAAGCAGGGCACGGTTAAAATTGCATCCTTGGATGCTACAGGAAATTAGTGGTGTGCCCGGATCTTTCTGCTTCGGGGGTAGATTTGACAGTATAGCACAACTCGCATGAGGCAAGAGAACCATCGGATTCTTGGTTTTCTTTGACTGTCGCATAGGTGTTGTGTAGTCTTTGAAAAATCGGGCAACAATAGGTATGTAGTCGATAGCCTCGAGTAGGGGTACCTTGATTTCTACATCCCTGAACAAATTACGCAAGTTATCAAAGGCCCGCATATCTTTCTTTTTGCCTTTTGGCTCCCTCAGTAGAGCCTCAGGGAATGGGACTGATTATGGCACCAATTTGGGTGTATCATCCTCTCACGAATGCGGTGCGCATCATGAATGAGAGGGCGATGAAGAAGAAGACGGGCCAGGATCAGGTCGAGGCAGATCGACGGTCTGCTTACTGCTCCTCGTAGTGATAGCATTGGATGATGCGGGTCCAGTGGGTTCATACGGCGGAGGAGGGCTCGCAATGGGGACATAAGAGTGTGGTGCTGCAGCGGGATTAACTTGAAATCCCAGTGGAATGCTCGGAGCTTGCAGAATTTGATGAACCTGTCCCTGAGAAGGTTGTACCTGTGGTTGCGGACCACGGGGTACGAAGTTTCATGGGTTTGGAACAGGTTGGGCGGGAAGAGTACCCTGAGATCGAGTCGCCATGCGTAGTTGACTGATCTCAGCATTCTGTTGCGCCAATTGGTGCTGAAGAGAGGTCATGTTCTCTTCATGGCGCTTTGACATATCCGTCATCATTCGCATCAATTTATCAAGAGGACTTGATGCGTGTTCTGCTTGCGGTACGCAAGGGCTTGATGGCGGATTCGCCATAGGATTAGACTGGGCCCTTGGGATGACGGGTGCGGACGGTCGCATTGGTCCACCCGCGGGGTTTTGGCGCTACGGGTTGTTGGACCATGTGAAATTTGGATGATTATGCCACCCTGGGTTATAAGTGGCAGAGAATGGGTTGGTCCTCCGTGTTGAAATACCGGCTCGCAGAAGCCAATTCCACATGACTTACTGAGTTGCTTGGCGCGACACTCGGTAAGGAAGGTCTTACGGGGTTTCTCGAAATAAGCCTGGTGTTGGAAGAGTTGGGATTGTGACGAAGTGGTGAAGAGGGGGTGCTTGCAAAAGAACGGGCAGGGTTGGCCAGAAGCTCGTCCAGCTTCTTGTGCATGACGGAGACTTCATCCAATTTTTGTGCAATAAGGTTTAGATCCGTGGATGAATGGGAGGGTCCCGTGTCAACTTCGTGGACATTTCGGGGCATGCTGGTATGATTAAATGCGACAATGGAGGCATTGTTCATTGAGTTTTCGCTCATATTTTCAAACAATTCGAATGCTCCATTCTCGTCTTTATTCATAAAATTCCCTCAGCAGGAAGCATCTGCAATCTGCTTCAAAGTCTCATTTAGCCCATAGTAGAAAATCTGGGCTATATGCCACTTAGGCAGACCGTGGTGCGGACACTTCCTGAGGAGGTCATTATACCTCTCCCATGCCTCATGAGATTGTTCACCATTTTGTTGCGTAAATGAAGTAATAGCATGGCGAAGCGCATTGGTTCACCCGATTGGGAAGAACTTCTTGAGAAACGCTATTCTCATCTCTTCCCAAGAGTGGATGGTTCTCCCAAGGGTGCGTAATCACTGTGATGCTTTATCCCGCAATGAAAATGGGAACATTTTCATGAGGACTATAGGTAACCCGATATTTCTAGGTTTGACAGTTTCAGCCAATCGGGTTAGGTCTTCCAAGTGGAGAAAAGGATCTTCACTTGCAAGACCATGGAATTGAAAATTTATTAGGCCAATTATGTTCGGCTTCAGTTCAAAGTCGTCCCCGCCCATGGGGACCCGAATTTGTCCTATGGTCTCTGTAGTAGCGGGATTCTGATAAGAGCTAAGAGACCTAGGCTCCTCCCATTAGGGAGGATTCTGCATTTCCTCCAATGTTTCCTGAATGGCTTCAATTTGCTCATTATACATTTCCATTTGGGCTTGGAGGCGGGTTATGGGGTCTAAGGCTCCACCACCAGGTGGGTTCTGAGGGTGGTTTCCTCCCTCGGGATTTGGGGGTGGGCGTGCAGCCATGTTTGTGGAGGAGGAGGATGATTCAGCTCCTTTTCTAAAAGTATCAGACAATTCACACAGTTCAGGGTTTTGTGACTTCCTCCCAAACATGCACTACCGCAGGAAGAATTGGGAGGATAAAAAGGGAAAGGAGATGAGAGAAATGACGCTGCAAAGGTACACTTGATGACAAATCAATTTAGACAAATTCCTAACCTCTACGTATGCCCTTAGACCTAAAGATCTAAGTTACCTACTATCATGAACTACGGAATCGAATGCGAGCATCATGGAACCACCGGGCCAGATTGAAAGGCTGTTTGCCCCAGTCTTAGACACCCGATAGCATGCGGGAACCCTCACCATCACGTAGGCGCTACACGCAGGTAGTTAGACCTCCAATCCTTAATAAGGGTCAAGTTACTACCAGTTTTAGTTAGAGGCTTAGGGTCAAGTGCTTCTAGAATGTGAAGGGCGCTGTTTACGAGTAATGCCCAAGTGATTGATTTTCAGAGTGTGTAAAACAAGCATGCAACGGGGAAATCTCCCCGAATTGAAGTTTTTAATTGGTGAATGGTTTTTAGAATTCAGCCTTAAGTAGTATGAATTTTAGGATTTCACTGAAATTCCAATTCAACCAATCTTTGGGTTTTGCAAGAATATAGGTTTTCTTCTAAGCCCAACAAACCCTTCTTCAATATCAATTGGTTAATGCATGCTAAAATGCAATGGGCTTACCTAGATGGAGATTTCTATGTGTGGATGCACGAATCAGTTTTATATTAGTGTGAAAGGGAGCCAAAGCACTTCAATTCAAGTGCTCCCAATCACCAAAAAGATTTCCACACAAGGCTCAACCAAAAGATAAAGAAAATCAAATTGTTGGGGTTGAAATATTCAGGATCGAATCTTATGCAAGTTGAAAAGTCGTGGTGGGGTTGGAATCAACTCAATTCCAAGTCTCCCCACCAAAAATGTGATCCCGAATTTGTAGATAAGTGAGGCAAAGAGGGGTGCAATCAATCTTTTTATGTTTGCCTCAAGGAATACTTCCCACGGCGAGAAATTCAAGAATCAAGATTCTTAGATTTTCACTATGTGAAGTAAGGCGATAAATCCCGGGGCAGTGGGAGTAAAGGCAATCAATCAAACAAGTGAATTTTAATCCACTTCCCCAAGAGATCCCAAGAAGTTTTTCTAGTTTTTAGTTTTTTTTTTTTATTAAGGTGACAAGTTAACCCTAGTTGCTAAGAAAAGAAGACCTCCTTGTTCAGCAACGTGTGCGATGCTCCAATGCGGTGTCGACGTCTTCACGCTCTCGTTCCCACCTTGGATCTGCTCACGTCTTCGACTTCGTCTGCCTGCCTTCTCCTTGCACCAGGTTCACCTGCACACCAAAAACAAAGATACCCGTGAAGAGAGAAGAGAAGAGGAAAAATTACAGGAATGGAGTAAAAACTTACTTGAAGGTGCACTTCCCCGGCAACGGCGCCAGAAGAGGTATGGTGTCGAACCCGATTAGGTTGTTAATATGGTAATTTTATCGTTGAAATGTGTATAGTGGTTAACCTAAATCGGACCTAACCATCTCTTTACAAAATTATTTTAACCTGGCCTACTTGATTTTATCTTGGTCACTTTTAGGCCCAGGGTCGAACTTAGGGAAGTGGGGTACAAGCCAAGTTTCTACGCCTTTCCTATAACGAGTCTCTTCCATTCGTTTATTGTGTTTTTGGTATTTTTCTATTTAGATTTTTTTCTGGTAATGTTTGTCCTTGAGGCACACCCTCAAAATTAAGTCCTTGGCTTTGAGCCAAAACAAGGTTCCAAAACGGGTCTTGCTATTTGCAAGACAGTATACTTGCAAGTCAAAGATTATCTTTTCTCTTATATATATATTTTTTAATCTTTTTATGGGCATGCAAGAGAAATAGAAATAAAGTAAATATAGTATAAATATATATGTATATACTATATCTGAATAAAGGGGTGGGGGTGGAGGCGGAGATGGAGTGTAGCACGGTGTCGAGTCGGTCGTCGTCCAGAAAGACGCAACCGACAGGATGAGGTGTCGCGTGGAGTGTAAGGTGGATGGCGGAAGATGTGTGCGACCACGCTTTTTGTATGCATGTATCGGGGAATATCAGCAACTGGTGCAGATATTCCCGCGATACCACGTATGGTAAGTAATGTGAAAATATATATATATATGTACATATGTAAATATATCTGTATGTATATATATATGTATGTATATGTATATATATATAGGTATGTATATGTAGATATGTATAGATATATATATATATATAAGTATATAGATATATATGTATACTAATACTTAGTTATATAAATACTATTATGTATATAAATATAAGTATATATATAGGTATGTATATGTATATATGTATATATATATATATATATATATATATATATATATATATATATATATATATATATATATATATATATATATATATATAAGTATATAGATATATGTATATAGATATATATGTATACTAATACTTAGTTATATAAATACTATTATATATATAAATATAGGTATATATATATATATGTATATGTATATATATCAATATATATATATATGCATATAATAGTGTATAGGTGTGTGTGTATGAAAGTGTGAGTGTATGTGTGTGCAAGTGTCGGTAAAGAGAGTGAGAGAGTGTTGTGAGAGAGAGTGAGAGAGAGAGAGAGAGCAGGAGAGAGAGAGTGCTGTTGGAGTGAAAAGGCTCTTTCTAAGTCGTCTGCGGCAGCGAGGCGATGTCTGAGGCTTCCACGCACGCGTGCAGGCGCGTATGCGCGTGGAGAGAAGAGGCTGCAGCACGCAAACGGGAGTGGGCGCGAGGAGAGGAGGCCACAGCGCACCGCGCTGCAAGAAGGGTCGGGTGCAGGTTGGCAGACGCAGGCGCTGGTGCGGGTGGGTGCGGGCGACGCAGAGGCACGCGGATGCGCGGGCACTGGAGCGAGTGCAGGGCTGAACGCGTGCGCGGGCGAACGGCGGTAGCGGCGCGTCGGGTGATCGGTTAAGTGAGAAACTCACCGGTTACCCCACTGTAGCCACAATGTTCCGCAGAAACGCGTGAACAGTGGCTATAGTGGCCTGGCGAGCCACGCAACCGCTTGCTGCTGGTGCTGTGAGTGCGGACGGCTCGGCGCGCGCGGTGGAGTGGCTCCTGCTGGTGGCTTGCGGGCGGGATGTCGCGACAGAGCGTGCGGAGAGGGCTGCTGGCGTACGCGGTGGAGGGCGAGGGCGGCCTGCTGCTTCCGCGGTGGCTTGCGGGTGTTGTCTGGGGTGCGCTGGGGTGCTGGGCCGGCCGCTGCAGAGGTGCGCAGTGGCCGGTTGCGGGCAGAAGAGAGAGCGCGATAGGGCGAAGAAGCAGGAGGCGATGGCACCTGCAGGCGCATGTGGAAGCGAGGGCAGCCTGCTGCTGCCTTGCTGTTGCTGCTATGGGGCTTGGTCGGCTGCTGCAGGGCGTGCGGTGGCCGATTGAGCTTCACAGCTGAAGCTTTGCTCCAATGGCTGAAGGTCTTCGAACGGAAAAAAACAAGAAAAGAGCCACCACGCCCACCGGCTCTTTGGTGAGCTGGGCGGTGGTGGACTCACAGTGGTGGTTGTGCACCACCGTCAGTTCTCCTGTCCGCCGGGTGTCTCCTCAGAGGAGGAGGGCCGGCGTGTGGAGGGAGAGGGGACGGTGCGGTGGCCTGGAAGGAGAAGTGCTGGGTTTTTTTTGTTTTGGCTTTTTTTTTTGGTGAGGACCAGGCTGGTCGAAGAAGAAGAAACCGTGGTCTTTTTAAAGAAGAGGAAGCCATGCACAGCCATGCCCTGGCTGTGCATGGCTCATGCACGGCTCATGGCAGGGAGAGGTTGGCGCAGGGAAGGGCCTGAGCAGGGAATGGCATGAGGAGAAGAAGTTGCTCCATGCAGCTGCGGGGAAGATTTCAAAATCAAGTGAAATAAAAAATAAAAAGATGGTGAATTTGCAAAGATGCACTTGAGGAAAAATGTTAAATGCAAGGCCATTTATTTACTCTCCTCCCCTCTTAATTAAATGCATGCATGCATGTGTTTTTTACAAATGCGACTATGGAACCCTAAAATGCAATGGTAATGCTAGGAAATAGCACAAGACAGCACAATTGCAGGTGTATTTTTGCGATGCAATCAGCGTACATAGTACCGAGGGGAGCTACTAGTGTAGGGAGAGAGCTAGCCACCCCACGGGGCCCGGGGTTCAGCTAGCCGTCCTACATCGACTTGTTAGGCCCACTGGGCAAACCAGGGTAGTCAGGCGAGGGTGCGCGGACTGTGGAGGGGCAAGACCCCTGTTTGGTTACTGTGGAGGGGCTAGACCCCTATTACTGAGAGAGCTCTGCCCTATACTGGTTCCGTGCTGTGCTTTGGACGCACCTGTTAATGGAAACTACTGACTGCATGTCAGTGCGGGGTAGCTACCCGTGCGTTTATCGCGCCTGCCATAATCACCGTTACGTCTGTCAGCGACCTTGGGGTGGTTGACTGAGGGTGGGACCACCACGGGGGACTCTCCCGGTCAGGAGAGCACCACGTGCTACTTCTACTTTTCGGAAAAGACTGCAATCAAGATCGTTCCCACGAGGAACATTCTTGATTAAGAGAAAAACCTGAGAAATAAACCAAGAAAGGGTAAAATAAAGAAAGAAATTAAAACAACAACTACTTGTTTACCTTTACTATTTTCTTAGCTAGCTGGTTGCCACTCTACTCAGAGTTTCGCTGACGTGTCATACTTGTCACCTTTTTCAAGACTAGGTGTTGAGCAGCCCGAGCCTACGGTTGCGGAGGGTGCTGGGCCTAGTAGAGCCCAGTAGTTGTACTTTTGTTGTACCCGTTTTTCTGTAGTAGTGAGTATTCTGTTACACCTTTGTACTCTTTTATTGTAAACTTCATATTTCTGTACCTGTTTTTAATTCTCTACTGTTGTGGTGGTGTGTACTGTAGTAGTTCTTTTCTTTATTATTGTACTTTTGTTACTGTTAGTTATTTGCATGGTGAATGTGGTTTATTTTACTGCTTTTTAGTTACTTTCTCATTGGACTACTGGGTCTTGGGATTAGTCGAGCCGGTCCGATTCTCGTGTCTTGTAGGGATTCGGGAACCGGGTCGTAACATAGTCCTTAGAGTGTAATCTCTAATTAGACCTAATCCTGACTTCCCAAAACATGACTAGGTTAGATCAACCCTTGAATTACTTGGCTGGCCAGAAGGGTGGGACCCCCTAGGATACCCCACATTGCGGCACACCACTAAGGGTTAATACGATTACCGCACCGACCTTTCTTGTTGCTAGTGGGTTAACTAGACAAGGCCTTGACCTTTGTTGGTGCTAAAGCACCACGATCATTTATTTTGATGATAACAAAACACGTGTTATTTAACATTTGCAATTTGAGTCCTAGATTTCAGGTCAATTGCAAATGTGGACGTGTTTAGACGGAGTTCGAGCTCGCATCCAGGACGGATTGGAGGAGCTTGACGGAAAACAGAGGAGGTTCGCGTGGAGCGAAAGATTGAAGATGGAAGGAAATGAAGAATAGGATAGATTTCCTTCTTTTGTACTTGTTGTATTTTTCGTTTCTTTTGTTGCTCTTTATTTCCTTAGATATTTCTTGTTAAAGAGCCTCAAAGAACCCTAACAGTAGTCCTAGGAACACCGGCACAACCCTAGGATACTTAGGTTTTCTGTAGAACACTTAGAAAACCAATATAGGGTTCAAACAGAGTTTCCAGACGTCTAATTCCCAAATCAGACGTCTGATAAAGTATTTTAAGACGTCTGACTGTTGTTTCAGACGTCTGATAACTGTTAGGCTGGACATAGCTAGTTCTGTCTGATGAAATCAGACGTCCAGACCTTAGTCCAGACGTCTTAGAAGACGTCTAATGAATTTGCCAGACGTCCAATTAGTGGACCGTTGGCTGGCTTAGCAAACAGTCAAGAATATGACCGTTAGAGCCTTATCAGACATCCTTAGGTCTTTCCAGACGTCTGATAAATGACTGTTTTGCCTCGGCTGACCCAAAATCTCTTCTCAGAGATTTTCTAGCCGTTGCAACGTTTGGAAATCAATTCCCACAGTAAAAGTAGGTTTCCAGACGTCCATACATAGTGCCAGACGTCCTGTATGTCGTCTGATGGACTTGCACAAAAACCCTGTTTAGATCTGATTCAAGTCAGAAGGAAACCCGCATAGAATCAAACGTCTGACCTTTAAATCAGACGTCTTAAAGTGGCCTTCCAGACGTCTGATGCCATAGTTAGACGTCTGATAACCCTGTCAAATGTAATCATTGTCCTGATTTCGGCCTGATTCTCTTGGACTTTGTTTCCAACGGCTATGGAAGCTTTTCTAAACCTTCCAAAGCCTTTCTAAGGCCTCTATAAATAGAGGGGAACCTTTGCAACATAGAAAAACACCTAGATACACTAAGAGAAACACAAGACACACTTAAGCAACAATAGTTCCACTCTCTTGTGTCCTAGCTAGCTCTTGCTCTCCAAGCTCAAGCTCCATTCCCTTGAGAGCATCAAGCCTTCGCGCACCCACTCTCCCGCCGTTGTCTACGAGAGCGACATTGCGCCGTTGCGTGGCTCACGCACCCGCGTCATCGTCGACGCACTCCTTGCAAAGGGGAGTTTCCTAAATCCTATAGAAGCTTAGGTTTATTACTTTGTTGGCTCTATAGGTTTGCTGTTTTATTTTATCTTTGTCTTTTGGTTGGGTATTCTCCTTGCGAATTCCTGTCTCCTTCGTGGGACAAAATCCTTCTCGTGGAGAGAAGGGGTTGAGGAATGCTACCCTCGTACTTGTAGCGTGGTTGTACTGAGGTTGAATCACCCTCGTTTTAAAGTGATTGTGGATTTGATCAACTAGGTTGATCGGAAAATCCTAACTCGAGAGGGTTAGGTGGTGGTTTTCACCCGGTTTGGGTTTCCACCTAAAAATTACTTGTGTACATTTTGTGATTGCTTATTTTGTGAGATTGCTTTATATATTTTATTTCCGCAATTATTACGTCACCCCTCCTCGTAGGGAACTTACAACCTTAACCTAATCTAATTTCAAGTTACCAAGAAGATTTGTCCTGCCTAGGGACACGTCTACTCAATTTTAGGCTTAGGCTTGAGGTGCTTCTGGAATATGATGGGTGTTAGGGGGTGTTGCCCTTAAAATTAATTTTAAATGTGTGACGTGCACAGGCAAGGGGTTTACAAGCAACTTTTATGATGAAGTGAATTTTAAGATTCAATTGCTTGTATTAGTGAGTTTTAGGGTTTACTTAAGTAAATATCTTCAAGAAATGGTTCTGATGAGGCAACATGATGTTTTACAAGTCCCAATTGTTTGATAGATTTCCTTTAAGTATGGAAATGCAAGTGTGCTCTACCTTAGTGTGAAACCCTAAGAGCAGATACTGCTAGATGATCCTTTTAAGTCCAAAATTAGGGAGTTGGTGCGACCCAAATAATGCAATAAATTGGTCATATTTCACCACTAACTAGGCACTCAAAAGCTATTTTTTCAAGATTTTTAATGCACATTTTCTATTTTTTTCAGATTTAAATAATACTCGAGGTTCTGTAGTCTATTTTGACCCTCAATCAGTGATTGAATAGTATGTGCAAACAAACGTGTAGAAAATTTTTTTTCAGATTTTTCCCAAATTCTTCATTTTCCCAGGAATTCAGTGCTACAAATTTCAAGTCAATCAAAGTTTTACAAAAATTTTCGTGATTTTTTGAATTTCTAAAATTAGGAGCAATAACAGATTTGATATCAGTTGAATTTGCAAATTTTTAAAACTTTTATATAACTTAGAATAGTGTAAAATTTGAATATGTTGTTTCTGACTTCAAAAATCACATCCATCAAAAATTTTAGAATTTTTGGACATGTATATTTTCGGGAATTGAATTTTTAATATGAGAGTTTATTTCAACCCGAAAATATAGGAGGTGGTTATGTTGATTTTCACTAACAAGAGATTTTTTTATTTTTAATTTTTAATTTTTTTCAGAAAATCAAGAAAATGCTAACCTAAGGATCAGGAAAACACTTTTTTTTTTAAAAAAGAAATCTAACCTAATCTAAGATATGAGTACTTACTTAAGATTCGAACCTATTTTTCTTTTCTTCTGTTGTTGCATGTTTCTTCTCGTAATTCTACGATTCCTGCGCATGCGCAATCAAAAAGAATAGCAAGTTAGAATATCAAATAAGCACTAGAAAGAAAAGCTTTAAAAATTTCCGTTGCTTCCCCAGCAACGGTGCCAACTTATCCATCGCAGAACGCGTTGAAAGAGTTTTGTATCATTGTAGTTGCGAATCATGTCAAAACAAATAAATTTATAAATATTTTGGTAAGTACCGAGTCATTCGCAGGGAGGCCAAACATGATTTTTAAAGCCTTTTGTACTAACTACTCTAGACTAACGAAAGCATTAAAATAGAGGCATGATACTCATAGAATCAAATTTTCATTGCTACTTACAAATTGTTTTCAAACTAAGAATTTAAACAACTATGCTAAAGAATAGAGAGAGGGAAAAGTAGATGATGGATGGTGTCGCTTGTGGGATACTTATGAGAAGTGCGGCAGCACTTCAGATCCGGAGTGCCGGGAGGAAGACCGGAGAGAAGTTGCAGAGAGAGAGGCTAGAGATGTGTCTGGTGGAAGTTGCCTCACAACTGCGGGCCCTGAGGCTCTTTTTATAGCTTCAATGAGGGCCAAAGTAGACATTTAGGCCCCCAAAATTGTGCAACAACTTAGGTGCGACAGATCCATCGATCGGGAGATCAACGGCTCATATCGCGCCTAAAAGTAACCTCAATCGCACCTTATGCACGCAAAATACATAGGATGTTGACACGTCTCTCCCTCTACACCCGCCCAATCCACCGCCTCTCTCTCCTCACGTGCGCACTTTCATTTTTGGCTGACTGATCTCATGATCGGTTGGCTTAAACTCATCACACTACCACCTCTATCCTTGAGTACAATAGGGTGTTGGTTCAGGCATTCAATCGCGTGTGCATCCACGTCGTCTCATCCAACGTGCCTCTACACACCATGCAGTCACGTCCTCGCCGCTTAATCTGATCGGACGGGTTGACTTCACGCGAGCGCCATCACCTCCTCAATTTCGCACTGAGTGCGATTCGAATGCGCATTGCTTGTTTGCATGCGGAAGCGCTAACCAATGCACTATGCGTGTGTTTGTGTTGCATTTTTTATTTTGTGCGTGGCTGCCCTCAACCGTTGTTTGAAGATCCAACGGTTGAGAGGAACTCTTGCTTGATGAAGGCACGGTGAGGGGCTGTTGGGATGCTGGCCGTTCATCTTCCCACCTTTGTAGTTGGTGCTATTGGGCTCTAATTGAGCTATTTTTTGCATTGTTGGATTGCGATCGTTGATCCAGATCGATCCGTGCGGTCAAATTTTACATCTGAGGTTTGGATCTCTACTATCTTGCTTGGCCTCTAATCTTCTGTGGGTTGAATGTGGTGTTATAGAAGTCTGATCAAAATGATTCTAGAAGTGTTGGACTCCTGCTATCATCCTTATTAGATCCATATGGTATGATCTATCATCTACGGCACCAGATCATCTACAATTAATATTATCTCTCTTTTAGAGCATAAAACAACATTATTATCTATAAAGCTAACTAATCATCTATGATGCAAATTATGATGTTGATGCATGCATTGTCCCTAAGTTAAGCTAAAATCTAACTTAATTCAGGTAGATTAAGTCCTATGATTGCTGTACAATCAGCTGATTCAATTATGAAATTAGTGATTTGCATCTCAGACTTGAAGCTTTGAAGCTTCTGGGCTTTCTGAAGTTCTTCTTAACTCTTTTCTTCCTTTATTCGATGCGGAATGCATCTCTAAAGATATTCAGACTCTCAGATTAGAGGATTAATCCTTCTAGAGGTCAAGTGACCTCTAATTTCATGTATGTAACATGCTACAACCCTGACAACAGAGACATATTCCTCCATGAATCTTTGGATCACTTTTGATCCAAACACCAAATTGGTGCTGAAATTGGATAGAGGACCTCTACAGCTTTCCATTGAGCTACTGTGAGCTCAATTTGGTGAATTGAGTCGGCTAGAATCTTCATTTGAAGATCTGCCCAGAATACAATGCGCAAAGGAGGAGCTATCGATGTTTGTCCCAACTCGGAAAGGTTAGAAGCGCCACTTGGGTATAAAACTAAAAACATGTTCAGACTACTTGGTCGTTAGCAAAGGGCGTATGAAATGAATTTCTGATCTCTTAAGCGCGTGCATGTGCACGTGCAAGCATGTGTGCACACATTTGTGTGTGGGCCCAAGTGTGGGTGTGGGCCTGCTTGGACCAGGTACTGTGCAAATGTAAAAATGCTAGAAATCCACCACTAATTAACTAGGCCTGGGCCTTGAGTAGGGTCTGTTCTCACCCCTAGTGGGTGCTATGTATCCTCGAAAGTGCTTAGGCTAGCCATTAAATAATTTTTGATTAAGTGTTAAACGTGGGTTAAGGCTTTAAAATTGGTTAAGTGTGGAGAATGTGTGCATAGTAAGAGAGAAAGAGAGGATTTAAAGAAGATAGAGAGAATGAGTTGAGAGGAAAATTAAGAGTTGAGGGAGTGAAGCAAAAGAGTTTAGAATAAGAGAGAGACGTCTGAGGAATAAAAGTCTGAATTCAACATTTAAGTCGTCTGATCAATTTAAGAGACGTCTGATTGAAGGCTGAGAGCTGAATTAAAATGGAGTGTTTAATGAGCTTAATGAAATAAAGGCATTTGTACTTAGTTGTAAACATTCTCTCATGCCTTATTTTGTAAACACTTGTTGTAATAATCATTTCTTTTTGTTAATCAATGTATAATCATTCATGTACTTTTCTCTTATTAATGGAATAGTTGCTTGATTTCACATTCAAATTTATGTGCAATTGTTCATGTGCTTAACATATTACTTAATTATAGATTTAATTAATCAATTTATTAGTTAATTATGCAGTAGAATAAGAATGACAAATTAAATTACATTTATACCTCCCAGTGAACGACTTAGACTCAACCAGTTAAAAAAGAATTAAATCTAAAATTTTAGGTTAGCTTAACCTTATACTACTGTTGGTACACAAGATTGAGAGTTTTATAATCGTTGCATTGCAATATAGTCAAAATCTCTTCTCAACGAATAAAATTTATAACTCGAATATCTAAATGAAGCCCGAGATCAAACATAGGGAGCAAGTAGGAATTCACACGCTAATCTTCAATTAAAATATAAATGAGTACAAGAAATTGAGCAAAATATAGATTTTCAATGAATAATAATCTGTCACATTAAATATTTAATGAAGATCAATGTATCCAAAGACAAAAAGATACCTAGAACAAAATAGTGGTGATTTTGATCACTGATTATTATTCTAAGCACATGTATATCAATTATCAATGAATATGAAATAGATGAACAGTAATCAGACGTTTAGCAGGTGGATCAGATGACTTAAATGTCGCCTGCTACAGTGCTTTTAAACTTTTGTTGTAGTTCTTCTTCTTTCTTTCCTTGGCCTCTTCTTCTTCTTCTTCTACCTTCTCTGTAGCCTTTCCTCTTCTCTTCCTTTCCTCTTCTCAAGGCCTTCTCCCTTATCAAACCTTTCCTCTTCACGCACAAGGGGAAGTCACCTTCTCAGTGACTAAGTGTCGCACAGCTACACTGAAGAGCAAAACCCACCCCTCCCTTGCTCTCTCTTTCTTTCCTTCCTTCCTTCCTTTCCTCTTCTCTCAAACCAGGCTTATCGGGTATTCGGGTATGCGTAACCAGGTCCAGAGCTACGTGCATGAGTGTCGCAACCGAGGAGTGAGAGGGCTTAGGCGGGTCGGGTATATGTGCGGGTGTGAGGGACCTCAATCCAAGTGTTCGAGGCGATAAGGCCTACTTAGAAAACCAATATATGCGCAGTCGTGAGCTCATCCATTGACAATGTGGGACTAATCCAGTTCCCTTGTCTTCGTGTGCCTGCAGATGAAGACGCCTCCAATTGAGGCAGTTGCGGATGGCTTGATCCTCGATTACCCACCTGGACGTGTGCCTGGGAGTACTCCGTGATACCTGGAGATGTTACCTGGAGCAAGCTTGGATACCTGGAGATGTTACCTGGAGCAAGCATGCCCTCAAACATAGCTCCAAGCTTGCTCGGAGCTTCCTCGTTAATGGTAGCGAAGGGCGAAACTTGAAAAACAAGAACACGGCCTCTCGGCCCAATCAAAAACGTTTAGGAGCATTGTCAGACCACGGCGAGTGTGTGGGTAGTGGTGGCATGCCGTGTGAGGGTGCGTGGTGGTCGGATGGAGTCGGGGATGGAGGCGAGAAAGTGGGTTGTTCGGTGGTGGTCGTGAGTGCGTGGACGGTGAAATAAGTATGGGGGTTTTGTGTAGGTGGATGTGGCAGAGGTTGTGGAATAGGTGGCGAGGCGGTTGGAGCGGCGGAGCATGCGGAAGATCTTGCCGGAGGGCGGCTGGAGATGAGAAAGAAGGTGGGTTGCGTATGCATTGAGTTCTTTTTGGATTTTGGGTAGAGGAAACTAACCTAAGATTCTAAAGGAACTAATCTAACCCTAAACTAACAAATGAAAGGGGGGGATGCCCATGCCGGTGGTATGCCGGATGGGAGGAATACGAAACCTCCGGTTATAGGGGTGGCGATGACGAGGGGAGATAGGCGGCGACCGCTGGTATTGCGATGCGCGGAAGAAGTTGAGGATGAAGAATCTGCTCGCTATAGTCTGTGAGAGCGGATGAGGAAGGTAGTCGAAAGTGGACGCCGGAGCTCATGGAGAAGGAGGTTGGGGAGAAGGGAAGAAGGGTTATCCGACCTCCAAATCAAGCTAAGGAGGTAAGGCATGCCCTAGGCGTGCTTTTATAGGCCCTAAGGAGGAGTTTCAAGCTTAGAAACAAGCTTGTAACTCCATGATTTTTGCAAGTAGGACATGTAGATTCAAGGAGTTCGCATGATCTCCATGAATGCATTTGGAAGGTGGGAGTTGGTCCAAATTGAAGAGGATCTCGTCGTGAATCTTCCTTCCAATTTTAAAAGGGTTTGGCCAAGAAATCAGGGAGTAATCCCTAATTGAAGGTCGCCGGTGAAGTGGGTTTAGGAGTTCTATAGGTATGGAGGCAGAGGGGACCTACTTGTGAAGGAGACAACAAAGTTGGGGGGTTATTTGCAAAGAATTCAAAAGTCGAGCCACTTCTTGTAAGAAAAAGAGTCAGAACAGGATTAAAATGCAAACTAGGTCAAGATGATCTCTGATTGGGCCCAAATTTTGGTACAAACCTAATTTGAACCAAAGAAATATGACGGTGAAGTTGGATTTAGGTTTTGACCAAATTTGACTAGGTAATTTACGTAGAAACCCAAATTAGGGCAACTATCTGTCTGAGACTCTATTTTAGGTCGAATTGGGTTCCAATGGTCAAAGCAAGCATACCAAACCTTATCGAATATTTTTCTATAATTTTTAGATGGTTTAGGTGAATTTTATTTTGACCATAACCTTATTTAATTAAGTCTATTTTTAGGGTTTCAGATATCCATTAACTCTCGAAATGTGTAAAACACCCATTTCTATCTGCACAGACCCACTTATTAGGCATTTATGACCATTTGACCTTTAATTAACCCCTAAGAAACCCTGTGTGGTGGGGGGATGCCTTCTTCTATAGTTTTATTATTTCGTCGTAGTATAGTATAGAGGGAGGTGATTACCAGTTTAATACAATTTGTTACTCGGAAATAAAGAGTTCCCGAGGTCGAACTCAGGGAGCACGTTGTATTCTAGGGGTACAAGTTTCTTTTACAAAAATAAAGAAAGAGAGAGAGAGAGAATTTGTTGGCTTTTCTTCTTTTCTCTTTGCTTCTCCTCTTCTTCCTTCTCAGATCTTCTGCTCTCTTCTTTTTGTCGGTCCTGTTCTTCTTCTTCTTCTTTCTTTCCTTTCTTCTGCAGAGCGGTCCTGTTCTTCTTCTTCTTCTTTCTTTCTTCTTTTCCTTTCTTCAGATCTTCTTCTCGTGCTCTTTTTCTTCTTTCAGTTCTTGTCTTGGCCTCTCTGCGTTCTCCTCTGCCTCGCCTTCCTTCTCCTTCCTTGCCTTCAGGACGTCGTCTGATTTTCCAATCAGACGACTTAAACCGCCGCTGCTACAGTGCCGCTCGGTGATCCTCCTTCCTTCAGCCTTCGTCTTCTTCCACGGTTCTTCTTCACCTGTGCCTGCACACTTACACAGCTTGATCAGAGAGGGGCAAAACCTATCTCTACCCTCCCCCCGCGTCTCTCTCTCACAGAATCCGCTCATAGGATAGCTCTCCCAGAGCTGCCGGGTAGCCGGGTACGGGTCGCGCCCGGGTCCAGGCCCACCGGCGTGCGTGGTGGGCGAGGAGTGCAGGTCAGTCTAAGTCGGGTCTGGCCAGGTCCGCGAGGCGTGAGCGCGGACGAGACCGGGTCGAGCGAGCGAGTGAGTGAGAGGGACCTCACCCCGTGCTCAGGAGGCAACGAGCATAAGGCGCTTTTTGCCTTTATGCAGGCGCTCTCCTCTGAAAGGTTACGAGGTGGGACTAAATGTCCCACCCCAATTTGGGTGCCTGCGCGGAGGAAGCAGCGGCAGTCGAGGAGAAGCGCGGGGGCTTCGCGCGAGAGCTTCGCTTCAACTGCAGCCTAACGCTTTGCCGAAGTGCCCCCGCACAGCCTGGGAGGGTGACCTGGGCGCTTCGCACCTGGGGCAGCAGGTGAAGAAGCTGCTTCGCTTCAACAATGGCGGCGACGAGCGCAGGTACCTGCCCACAGAAAAACGGCCTCTCGGCCCAATCAGAAACGCGGAGGACCTTCGCCGTGGCACGGCGAAGGTGGTCGGGGGGTGTGCAGGCGGCGGGGCGGAGCCTAAGGGCTGCCCTAGGTCGGACTGTGGGTCGGAAGATGGGTTTGTTCGGTGGAGTTGCAGAGGGTGATGTGGGGGAAGTGGAAGGGCGGAGGTTGATCAGGGTGAGGAGGCGGAGGTTCTGCGGTGGTCGGCGAGCCGTGTGGGTTGCTGGAGTGATGGGAGCGGCTCGCCGGAGGATGGCCGGAGGCGGAGAAGGTGAGGGTGAGTGGTCGGAATCGAGGGCGACAGTAGATGTTTAAAGTGAGGAAAAGGAAGAGGGGAGGAAGAGGAGGAGTTCTACCTACTTAGCAGGACGAGGAGGGGCCGGAGCGGGCGACAGTCGTATCGACTGTCGCCGGAGAAGAAGATGCCCGGGGGAAGGGGCGGCGGCGAGCAGAGGGCCGGAGAGGCGCCAGCTGGGTGCGGCATGGCGCGGGAAGAGCAGGGGAAGAAGTCTCTGCTGCTGGTATTGCGGCAGAGCGAAGAGGAGGAGGAGGAAGAACCGCCGGAGCTGGTGGGCGTCTGCCGGAGTGAGAAGAGAGGAAAGTTGGGGGTTTTCTCCGTCAGATCCGAGCTGGGAAGAACGGTGGAGCGACGGGGGTATTTATAGGGACCGAATCAGGGAGGAAGGCGGAGGGAGACGACGTGTCTCCCTCGCCGGAGGATGCCGGAGATGGAAACCCATACCGTCCGTGCGTTCGCACGGCCGGTATGCTGGGTTACAGCGACCAGGGGGGTGTCCCTGCGACGGCTGACGACGCAGGGCACCCCCGGTTTACTTGCCAGACTCTCCCCCTCACCCTGCGCGGCGCCATGCTCCGCGCAAGGTCGCCGGAGCATGGTGCTGGCAGGTTTTGCAGGGGGGACCTGAACGCAAAGAATGAAGGAGAGTTAGGGGCCAAAATGCGAGGGTTCAAAAGTTGAGGGCCAAAAAGTAAATATATGAGGACCAAAGTGTAAAGTTGGTCAAGAAGGTTTCTTCTTAGGCTCAAGTTTTTATACATGACTAATTAGGACCTAAGGAATCTGATGGTGAATTTTATTTCTAGATTAAACCTTGTTTGACTGGTCAATTTACGCAAAAACCCAAATTAAGTTATTAATTGGGTATGGTTCTCAATGTAGGTCAAGATGGGTTCCTAAGGTCAAATTGAAGGTTCTAAACCCTAGAGATTATTTTTCTATGAATTTTAGAGGGTTTATTCCATTTTTGCTTTGCCTTGAACCTCGTGAATTGAAGTGGGTTTGTTTTAGGGTTACAGATTATCATTTAGTTCCTTGGAATTGCTGTAGCCCTTGCTAGATCATCTCATCCCACTTTTATTCTTATTAAGTTGCTTTGACCTATGTTTGGACCCTGAATTACCCTGAATGCAGATTATACCGGTAAAATTGCATTTTTACCCCTTATGACTTGTTTTCTCCTTAAACTCAGAATTCTCTGAGTTAAGCCTTTCCTTGAGTTATGTAGGAGCTTTTATCCTTTGTATTGGGTCAAAATGAGCTAGTTATGGCTCATGATGAGGTTCTCATCATACCCCCATCCCTAGCTTTTGCTAGTCCCTTAGCAAAAACTTAAGGTTTCAACCCTTGTTCTAGACCATGAAGTTTTTAATAGCTTTAGATAAGTGCTTTTTTATTTGAGCATAGATTAGGTTAGAATGCTGACCATAGGCCTAAAAGGTACTCTAGTACCAATCAAGATCTAAATCTGTCTAGCCTTAGCCTCAGTCTTTAGCAAAGGTTTTTAAGGCCCACAAGAACTAACCTAAGGTTTATTGGACTTTGTGGTTAAAGCACCCGTGCTTGAAATGATTTTAGCCCTGGCTCAGTTCGCAGTGCGTTTTGTAAGAGAGAGATAGAAAGTTATTTTGTTTGGAGAGTTTTCTCTCTCTTTTTCTTTTTAGTTCTAGCCTAGGATTGGCTTTTCAACACGGTCTGTATCAGATTCCTTGCTCCCATCATCAATCCTCAAGGGTTCTTGGCGATCGATGCTTCGAGATAGCACCGCCCATGGCAACCCCCGGAACCCTGGCTATTGAGATTTCGAGATAATCCCATCCATGGTGTTCCGTGGCCGAATCCAGACCCTGGCAATTGACACTTCGAGATAATGCCATCCATGGAATCTGAACCAGCAGAGTGCTTACATGCCCCCAGTAGGATATGTAAATATCCTAAGAGACAAGCACCGAGGAGATGATATTTTGTTACGCATCTTCGAGGGGATTTCCCGCCTCTCCGCGCTGGGAACTCGTCCAAATCAACTTGTGTTGATCGGCCGCTCCTATTCTAGGTGTTCTTTTCAGAATTTTGCGACGCTTCTGCGCGATTCTGATTTTTACGCTTACTGAACCAGGCTGTGTGTGAGGTTAGGGTACTTAGGTTACTGAGTCCTGTAAACCAAAAATTAGTTAACGAGGCCAAATACTTCCTAAGCCTTAGACCTAATACTTCAGCTTTTCATTTTCCTCAACCTCTTGAGGAGTGTCCAGATCTTAATGGGTACTAAGAGTCTATTCAAGAATGCCTAAGGTTTGCATTCTTACTAATCTCATTGTGCACTTTTCAGTTATTTTCTTGAATGAGGTCTAGAACTTAGGTTAATTCCTTAGTTCCTTACTAATGACTATCACCTTTTCTCATAATTTTGTGCTCCTTTTTCATTTTGTTTCTTTTCTCCTTCTCCTTCAGAAAATTTCCTTCTCCTCTTTTCCTTTTATTATTATTATTATTTTTTTTTTTTGAAAAATTTTTAATTTTTATGGTGTTTTTGGCATATGTGAATTTTTTGTTTGAAACCTTTTCTTACAAGTTTTGCACTTTCATACCCCCCCCATGCCTAAGATTTGCAATGTCCTCATTGTAACCTAGGGGTTTTTATTTAACTTAGTTCATTCCTTAAGACAGAAATTTGGATGAGTGAATGGGTTGGGTTGAATTTTTGCGGACGATTTCTAATCCCAGATGCAAGCATCTGAGGTGGGGTCGGCTGTCTATAAGGGTGAACCTTAAGTGCAAAAAGGTGTCAGAAAAAGTTTTGGATTTTTAGGAAAATGACGGGTTGCCTCCCGTTAAGCGCTGAGTTTTACGCCATCGGCTGGGCGCAATAAGCTCAAGGGGAATGGAGGACATAAGATGTTTCAGCCAAATCAGTAGAAGTTACATCAATGAACGGCTTGAGTCTCTGACCGTTCACGATGAAAGGTTCAGAATCGTGGCTGAGTGGACTGATTTCGATTGCTCCATTTCCAAAAACCTGTCGGACCAAATATGGTCCGACCCACTTGGATCTCAGTTTTCCTGGGAAGAGTTTTAGTCGGGCATCAAAGAGTAGGACCTTCTGACCAGGATGAAAGATCTTTCTCGAGATGTGTTTGTCGTGGAAGGCTTTAACCCACTCCTTGTAGATTTGCGAGTTCTCGTACGCGTCTAGGCGTAATTCATCGATCTCGCTGATTTGGAGTTTTCTGTGGGTCCCAGCCTTGGAAAGATCTAGATTACAGTTCCGTACTGCCCAATAGGATTTATGCTCCAGTTCTACGGGAAGGTGGCATGCCTTTCTATACACCAGTCTAAAGGGAGACATGCCCAATTGGGTCTTGTGGGCGGTCCTATAGGCCCACAATGCTTCCGGAAGTCGGGACGACCAGTCCTTCCTGTCAGGTCGAACAGTGACTTGCAGGATTTTCTTGATCTCCCGATTAGACAGCTCAGCTAGACCATTAGTTTGGGGGTGGTAAGGAGTAGAGATTCGGTGAGACACCCCGTATTTGGTCATCAGTGACCTAAACTGAGCATTTGTGAAATGGGTCCCCCCATCAGAGATTATTGCACGAGGAATCCCGAACCTTGAGAAAATGTTTTGATGAATGAATTTGAGAACGATTTTGTGATCATAGGTCGGGTCGGTATGGCTTCGATCCATTTGGACACGTAGTCCACAGCCAACAGAATGTATTCGAAACCATCCGAAACAGGAAATGGACCCATAAAATCAATCCCCCAAACATCAAAGATTTCGCATACTAGAATCGGTTGCATAGGCATCATGTCGCGATGGCTCATGTTGCCCAAAGTATGGCAACGACTGCATGCCTTGCAGTGATTGTATGCGTCTTTGAACAGTGTGGGCCAGTAAAAGCCGCACTGGAGGACTTTTGATGCGGTTTTATGCCCGGCGAAATGGCCACCGCATGCCTGGTCATGGCAGAAAGAGAGGATATTGTTGAATTCCCCTTCCGGGACACATCTCCGGATGATCTGATCGGCACCTATGCGGAAGAGGTACGGGTCTTCCCAAATGTAATACTTGGCATCGGAGCGTAATTTGTCCTTCTTGGCCTTCGGCCAATCGGACGGGATCTGATGAGATGCCAAGTAATTTACTACATTAGCAAACCATGGAAGGCTAGTACCAATAGTCAGCAGGTGCTCATCGGGAAAATGCTCAGTGATGGGTCCAGAAGGGTCAATTATTTCAGAAGGAAGACGGGACAAGTGATCAGCTACCACATTTTGCTTTCCCGCTTTGTCGCGAATCTCAAGGTCAAATTCTTGCAACAGCAAGATCCATCGGATTAATCGAGGTTTCGCGTCCTTCTTTGCAAGGAGATGCCTCACAGCTGTGTGATCCGAGTATATGATGACACGGGAACCCAGAAGGTACGATCTGAATTTTTCTAGGGCAAATACTACAGCTAGCAGCTCTTTCTCAGTAACCGTATAGTTACGCTGAGCCTCATCGAGTGTTTTGCTGGCGTAGTAAATGACCACAGGTTTCCCGTCAATTTTCTACCCCAAAACCGCTCATACAGCGAAGTCGGATGCATCGCACATGATCTCAAAGGGTTGAGACCAATCAGGGGACTGTAGGATCGGGGCTTGGGTGACTCGGTCACGCAGGATTTCAAATGCTTGAGTGCATTCCTTGGAAATTTCGAAAGGAACATCCTTGGAGAGAAGAGTGGTCAGGGGGCGCGCGATTTTTGAAAAATCAGGGATAAATCGTCGATAAAAACCGACATGCCCTAAAAAGGAACGGATGTCCCTGATCGAGCTAGGCATAGGAAGGTGAGAAATCAGATTAACCTTAGCTCGATCCACTTGGATACCTTTCTCCGAAATTGAGTGTCCCAGGACAATTCCCTCAGGCACCATGAAATGGCTCTTTTCCCAGGAAAGAACCAAATTCACATCGATGCACCGCCTGAGTATCTGGACCAAGTGTTGGAGGCAATCGTCGAATGATGCTTCGAAAACTGAAAAGTCATCCATGAAGACTTCCAGATAATCACCTACCATATCTGAGAATATGGCAAGCATGCATCGCTGAAAAGTAGCGGGTGCATTGCAAAGACCGAAAGGCATCCTTCGGAAAGCGTATGTTCCGAAGGGGCAGGTGAACGTGGTCTTTTCTTGGTCCTCAGGATGGATTGCCACCTGGTTATAACCGGAGTACCCGTCAAGAAAGCAGAAGAACCTATTTCCCGCAAGTTTTTCGAGAATTTGATCAATGAAGGGTAGTGGGAAATGATCCTTCTTCGTGGAGGAATTGAGTCGGCGGTAATCTATACAGACTCTCCACGAGTTGGCTAATCGGGTAGGAATGATTTCTCCGGTCTCAGTCGTTATAGTGGTGAGTCCTTCCTTCTTGGGCACGACCTGAATTGGGCTCACCCAACGACTATCGGAGATCGGGTAGATGATTCCGGCATCTAACCACTTGATGATCTCCTTTTTCACGACCTCCTGCAGATTGGGGTTTAAGCGTCTCTGCATTTCACGAGAAGGTCGTGTGCCCTCTTCTGAATAGATATGATGAGTACAATAAGAGGGACTTATTCCAGTCAAATCATCGAGAGTCCACCCGATGGCTCTGCGATGTTGCTGGAGGACAACAATCAGACGGGATTCCTGTTCAGGACTGAGGTTCGAATTGATAATCACAGGAAGGGTCTGATTAGAACCCAAAAAGATGTATTTCAAGTGAGCAGGAAGGGGTTTCAGTTCGAGGATGGGGTTATCAGCAATAGCGGGTGGTTCAGTATAGATGTGAGGTTCGAGGGTGGGAGTTACTGGGTTATTCATATCTGGATTCGACTCCTCTGTTTACGGGTCAAGATCCTTCTGTGGTTGATGAGGCATAATCGCGTCATTCTGGAAGTGTGATTCATCAACCAAGGTCCTGATGTCACAAATTTGTTCGATGACGCCGCAATTAATTCCTTGTTGGGACTTAAATATATCAATTTTCAGTGTTTGATCTCCAAACTTAAGCTCTATTTGGCCCTCCTCACAGCTGATGTTGGCTCTAGCAGTAGCCAAGAAAGGTCTCCCTAGAATGATTGGTGTATCCCTAGGGTTCTCAGGTGCGTCCATATCTAAGACTATAAAGTCCACTGGAAAATAGAAATCCCGCACTCTTACGATAACATCCTCGAGAATCCCTTTTGGTGACTTTATAGATCGATCTGCTAATTGTAATGTCACATCGGTTGGTTTTAGCTTAGATTCTTCTAGATGGTCAAGTAAGGATGTGGGTATCAGGTTTATGGATGCACCCAAGTCTAACAATGCTCTATCAAATTGGGTACCACCTATCTTGCAGGAAATCAGGGGAGTACCAGGATCTTTTGCCTTAGGTGGGAGTCTACTAAGGATTACAGAGCTGGCTTGCTCTGAGAGAACAATTGGGCTCCCTCCCTTGGTTCGCGGCTTACGCTGGGGTGTACATATATTCTTTAGAAATCGTGCGTAAGCTGGTACGTGGCGGATTGCATCCATCAAGGGGATGTTTATGTGGACCTGCTCAAAGAGCTTGACCAGGTCCTCCTCAGGGGCCACGGGTTTGGTGGTCTTCTTTCCCTTGGTCAAGGCCTCGGGAAACAGGATCTTGGTTGGTTCTTCTAGGATAGGTCCAGGTTGTTGATCCGGAACAGCGGTTTCTTGGATAACTATCCTAGGGTCATGGTTATCAGGCTTGGAGTGGTTTGGATAATGCGGGTCTTGAGTTGTTTTACCACTACGTGTTGTTACAGAATTTAATCCGGCCTGATTTTGGTTTGGGTTTGGTAAGAGGGGTGGCTGCTGCTGAAATCCCGCATAAGAAGTTGAAGCTTCCATCTCGTCTAGAGATGGAGCAGTAGGGGCCTGATAAATCCATTGTGCGTGGCCTAAATTTGGATTCATAACGCGCTTCTGGGTTGGCACATTATTTGGGTTAGGAAGAGGTTGGGAAGGGAGTGTGCCTGGCTGGCGAGAATTTGCCAACTGGGCCAGTTGAGTTTTAACCTCTGTAAGTTCGTCCTTGTGCTGTTTTTGAATAGCCGCATTTGTTCTTTGAATGTCAGCCAGAGTCTGAAGGATTAGGGACATTTGATCCTGATTTGGCCCTGATGGATAAGTAGGGTTGGGCCGAGGCTGAGGCGGCTGGAAATGACGAGAGGGCTGTGGGCGGGACTGAAAAGGTGGTCTTTGGGTTTGGGAATTTCCCGCCCACTGAAAATTGGGATGGTTTCGCCATCCAGGGTTGTAAGTGTTGGAGAATGGGTCGTTCTGGATGGCGTTGAGGTCCTCGCAGGTCTGAGGAACCTCCTGAGAATCAGGGAAAGGGGGAATGGAGTTCCCCGGGCTGGTGTAGAAAGGATCGGATGATCCTCCGATCCGAGAATCAGATGGGGATGGATATGGATCCATCCTAGGGGAATATCGGTGGAGGATGTTTTGCACAGTCTCCTATGTGGAAGGAGGTTGTGCAAAGGAGTTACGCGCGGAGGTGGCTCGCTGCAAGTGCTGAGTCAGCTCATCCACCTTCTTCTCAATGATTGAGACCTTGTCCAATCGACTGGCCATTAATTCCAGGTCGACTGATGCGGACAGGCCCTGCGTCTCATGTGCTCCCTTAAGATTCGTCACTGCGCGGGTATTCATCCTGTCGAATAATCCCATGGAGTCATTGTTGATGGAGTTCTCGCACATGTTTTCGAGAATCTCCCATACGGTGTCTTCATGTTGACCCATGATGTTTCCTCCGCAAGTTGCATTGACGAAAAGGCGGATGTCCTCACGGAGTCCCTGGTAAAAAGATTGGACTTGTTCCCATTTAGGAACTCCGTGATGGGGGCACTTTCTCATGAGATCCTGAAAACGATCCCATGCCTCATGGAGAGGTTCTCCTGATTGTTGAGTGAAGTGTGTAATCTGATGGCGCAAGGCGTTGGTCCGACCAACGGGAAAAAACTTTTTCAAAAACTCGGATTGAAGTTCTTCCCAAGTGTTGATCGGCCGGGTCTGAGTTTGATACCAATGGGCGGCCTTGTCCATAAGAGAAAAGGAGAACATCTTCATGAGAAGAATATCCCGATTTTGCGCATCTGATCCAAAAGTGTGGGCCAGATGCTTTAGCTGTTTGATGTGCTGGAAGGGATCTTCAGAATTAAGCCCATGGAATTTAGGTATAGCATGAATCATGTTGGGCTTTAATTCGGAATCAGGTCCTCCAGTCGGGATTCTGACTCGAGGCTCAATGGCCACCGCAGCAGGATTATAGTGGTCCCGCATCATAGGACGCTGTGGTGGGTGCACGAAGTTTTGGAAGAGGTCATTGAGTCGCTGGAGCTGGTGCTCCAGATTATTTTCTTCCTCAACTGGCTGAGCCATGATGGGGGAAGAAGAAGAACTTGGTTCTGAATCAGAAGAGAGAATAATGTGAGGGTGTTGTTGCACAAACACGGGTGTCGAGGCTTGGCCTTGACGGGAGCGAATTTCTAAAGGAGGTCTTAAGGGTGGTCTTAAGGACCTCCTTCCGTACATGCACTGTTGGAAGAGGTAAGTTTAGAAGGTGCTGGACCCAATCAAGACACCCAGAAATGTGTTGGGTGACTATAGAGGTGCGGGGCAGATGGACCCCTTGATCAGAAAGATCGTCCACCTGAGAATTACCTGGGCAGCCAGAGAGGGAGAGTCCCGCGAAGACCCCTACACGGTAGAGCGTCCCCACGGGTTACAGGGTTTCCCCCACCCGACCTCTCTTGTCACTGCGGGTCCAGGTAGACCAGAATTGGGATCTTGACCTCTTAAGTCTACCAATTTTAAGATCAGGGTGCTTAAGGTTTCACTTGAACTTTAGTCTTTTAAGTGCAAAGAGTGACCTAATTTAAGGTTGGTTGACCCAAGGGGTCAGCTTTACCTCTTGTTTTCTTTGAGAGCTTTTAGGTCCTGTCTTTTAGGGTTCAAGTGTTTAGAGAGCCAATTGTTTTAGGTTTTCTTTGAATAGGTATTTTCAGACAAGGGCTTGGGCACACTTCATTTGGTTTTCTCAATTCTTGCTTAAGGAGTGTGTCTCTAAATCCCTAGTGTTGGATCCTAGGTTGGCTCTACTTGGTCCAGTTAATTCTTTGTTGGGTAATTAGGGCTCAAGCAAGAATGTGTTAGCCCTTAAATACCCTTAATAGTGTGCAGGAGTAATGAGTTGAAAACATGCAACTCTTTATGGTTACTAAGTATGGAAGACAGGTTAGCCCTATATTGCTTGTTCTTTTCTTTTCTTCCTCTTTAGAGTTTAGGGGTTAATAGCAAGAGGAAAAAATTTTACCTGTCCTCGGAGTGGTTGTCGTGCGGTTGCTTGTTTTCTTGATTTCCTGTAGTTGCACAAAAGAGAGGAGATTATCAGAAACTAAAAAGAAACAGGAATGTTTACCTCAAGAATAGCCGTTGCTCCCCGGCAACGGCGCCAAAACTGGTGGGGGGCTGCCTTCCTCTATAGTTTTATTATTTCGTCGTAGTATAGTATAGAGGGAGGTGATTACCAGTTTAATACAATTTGTTACTCGGAAATAAAGAGTTCCCGAGGTCGAACTCAGGGAGCAAGTTGTATTCTAGGGGTACAAGTTTCTTTTACAAAAATAAAGAAAGAGAGAGAGAGAGAGAATTTGTTGGCTTTTCTTCTTTTCTCTTTGCTTCTCCTCTTCTTCCTTCTCAGATCTTCTGCTCTCTTCTTTTTGTCGGTCCTGTTCTTCTTCTTCTTCTTTCTTTCCTTTCTTCTGCAGAGCGGTCCTGTTCTTCTTCTTCTTCTTTCTTTCTTCTTTTCCTTTCTTCAGATCTTCTTCTCGTGCTCTTTTTCTTCTTTCAGTTCTTGTCTTGGCCTCTCTGCGTTCTCCTCTGCCTCGCCTTCCTTCTCCTTCCTTGCCTTCAGGACGTCGTCTGATTTTCCAATCAGACGACTTAAACCGCCGCTGCTACAGTGTCGCTCGGTGATCCTCCTTCCTTCAGCCTTCGTCTTCTTCCACGGTTCTTCTTCACCTGTGCCTGCACACTTACACAGCTTGATCAGAGAGGGGCAAAACCTATCTCTACCCTCCCCCCGCGTCTCTCTCTCACAGAATCCGCTCATAGGATAGCTCTCCCAGAGCTGCCGGGTAGCCGGGTACGGGTCGCGCCCGGGTCCCGGCCCACCGGCGTGCGTGGTGGGCGAGGAGTGCAGGTCAGTCTAAGTCGGGTCGGGCCAGGTCCGCGAGGCGTGAGCGCGGACGAGACCGGGTCGAGCGAGCGAGTGAGAGGGACCTCACCCCGTGCTCAGGAGGCAACGAGCATAAGGCGCTTTTTGCCTTTATGCAGGCGCTCTCCTCTGAAAGGTTACGAGGTGGGACTAAATGTCCCACCCCAATTTGGGTGCCTGCGCGGAGGAAGCAGCGGCAGTCGAGGCGAAGCGCGGGGGCTTCGCGCGAGAGCTTCGCTTCAACTGCAGCCTAACGCTTTGCCGAAGTGCCCCCGCACAGCCTGGGAGGGTGACCTGGGCGCTTCGCACCTGGGGCAGCAGGTGAAGAAGCTGCTTCGCTTCAACAATGGCGGCGACGAGCGCAGGTACCTGCCCACAGAAAAACGGCCTCTCGGCCCAATCAGAAACGCGGAGGACCTTCGCCGTGGCACGGCGAAGGTGGTCGGGGGGTGTGCAGGCGGCGGGGCGGAGCCTAAGGGCTGCCCTAGGTCGGACTGTGGGTCGGAAGATGGGTTTGTTCGGTGGAGTTGCAGAGGGTGATGTGGGGGAAGTGGAAGGGCGGAGGTTGATCAGGGTGAGGAGGCGGAGGTTCTGCGGTGGTCGGCGAGCCGTGTGGGTTGCTGGAGTGATGGGAGCGGCTCGCCGGAGGATGGCCGGAGGCGGAGAAGGTGAGGGTGAGTGGTCGGAATCGAGGGCGACAGTAGATGTTTAAAGTGAGGAAAAGGAAGAGGGGAGGAAGAGGAGGAGTTCTACCTACTTAGCAGGACGAGGAGGGGCCGGAGCGGGCGACAGTCGTATCGACTGTCGCCGGAGAAGAAGATGCCCGGGGGAAGGGGCGGCGGCGAGCAGAGGGCCGGAGAGGCGCCAGCTGGGTGCGGCATGGCGCGGGAAGAGCAGGGGAAGAAGTCTCTGCTGCTGGTATTGCGGCAGAGCGAAGAGGAGGAGGAAGAACCGCCGGAGCTGGTGGGCGTCTGCCGGAGTGAGAAGAGAGGAAAGTTGGGGGTTTTCTCCGTCAGATCCGAGCTGGGAAGAACGGTGGAGCGACGGGGGTATTTATAGGGACCGAATCAGGGAGGAAGGCGGAGGGAGACGACGTGTCTCCCTCGCCAAAGGACGCCGGAGATGGAAACCCATACCATCCGTGCATTCGCACGGCCGGTATGGTGGGTTACAGCGACCAGGGGGGTGTCCCTGCGACGGCTGACGACGCAGGGCACCCCCGATTTACTTGCCAGACTCTCCCCCTCACCCTGCGCGGCGCCATGCTCCGCGCAAGGTCGCCGGAGCATGGTGCTGGCAGGTTTTGCAGGGGGGACCTGAACGCAAAGAACGAAGGAGAGTTAGGGGCCAAAATGCGAGGGTTCAAAAGTTGAGGGCCAAAAAGTAAATATATGAGGACCAAAATGTAAAGTTGGTCAAGAAGGTTTCTTCTTAGGCTCAAGTTTTTATACATGACTAATTAGGACCTAAGGAATCTGATGGTGAATTTTATTTCTAGATTAAACCTTGTTTGACTGGTCAATTTACGCAAAAACCCAAATTAAGTTATTAATTGGGTATGGTTCTCAATGTAGGTCAAGATGGGTTCCTAAGGTCAAATTGAAGGTTCTAAACCCTAGAGATTATTTTTCTATGAATTTTAGAGGGTTTATTCCATTTTTGCTTTGCCTTGAACCTCGTGAATTGAAGTGGGTTTGTTTTAGGGTTACAGATTATCATTTAGTTCCTTGGAATTGCTGTAGCCCTTGCTAGATCATCTCATCCCACTTTTATTCTTATTAAGTTGCTTTGACCTATGTTTGGACCCTGAATTACCCTGTATGCAGATTATACTGGTAAAATTGCATTTTTACCCCTTATGACTTGTTTTCTCCTTAAACTCAGAATTCTCTGAGTTAAGCCTTTCCTTGAGTTATGTAGGAGCTTTTATCCTTTGTATTGGGTCAAAATGAGCTAGTTATGGCTCATGATGAGGTTCTCATCACTGTGATTATTCTACATTTAGGATATTCTGTTAAAATTATAATTTTGCCCCTATTTTAATGCATTTCTCTCAGAATGGATTTGCAGTGAATTACGACTCTTTGGCGATTATGTAGGAGCATTTATCAATGGAATATGACTAATTAAAGTTAGATTTGGCTGATGATGACATTATCATCAACTACAATCAACAACAACGATTTAACAACTCAAGTTAACCTAAGTCTATTCTTTACATGATTAATTAAGACTAATAACCTTAATTAACTGTGTTGAGAAAAGACCCATCATTTTAATGGCGCCACTGCCGGGGAGGTTACTTGGTAATTAGATTCAACATTATCATTTTTAATTATTTACTTTGTAAATAGTTCATTTCTAATTAGTTTGTTTTTGTTTTGTTTTTATTTCTTTTAGGGATATCTTTACAGGTATTCTCAGGAGGAAGGCGGGTTTTTCTATTTCATATTTTTCCTGCTTATTCATTATACATACCCATTGTGAGTATTTCTTTCCTTAGTCTCTAGTTAGGTTTGTTTGTGCATTTAGTTAGAAAATATAAAAAAATACCAAAAAATATATACTTTCTGACTAGCAATAGCATACCACTAGGCATATACTCCTAGGAGTACATTTACTTGCTAGTAGTTACTGTCTGACTCAGGATTTTTGAGCTCCCGCATCAGTGGGAAAACATGCAAAAGAAAAACCCGCATAGGTCCTTGTTTTGGATTTAAAAGCAAGTCCATTAATTGATTAAAAAGATCAAAAAAGCGGTCGTTTGTTACTTCTTTCCATTATTTGAAAAAGAATAACTAAAAAGAGGTTTCATAAAACTTGTGACATATATCTATTTGCAGATTGCATGCAGGTTTTATCGATCACGTCTATTGCATGCTATCACGCACACAGTGAGATCACTAGAGTCACACGAGTCTTATACTTCTATCTCTCCTCTTTGCACCTCTTCGGGCTTTGGTAGAAGATCAACAAGTTTGTCTCACTAATAGGGCCCCGGGGAGCCAGCAGTGAGCGATCTCGATCCTAGACCTTAGACTTTTGAGCCTTAGGATACACACATTCGTAGACACATATAGGACGCATATTTGGATTGACATATTACTTGTTTTCATCTCTGTATATTTTATGCGTACTCTAGGATCTTCTTTTCCTTTGAAAAGAAGAAAACCCATTGTTTGCACTGTATACGAGTTTTGCTTGCCACTGTTTTGCGCAGTGGTGAGAGTGTGCCCTTTCACATTTTTGCAGTTTATGCACGAGAGACGATCTCTAAAGCCGCCTCTTGTATCTCCTTTGACAGGTTTGCCAAGGCCAGTTGCACTAAGGTAACCAATTTTCTTGTCTTCTTGTTTTGCATTTTCTGCATTTGATTCTATGGATCAACCACAGAATCCGAATCCTGAGATCCCTTCTTCTTCTGGTCAAGGGGAGATGTCGCCCTTTGATATCCATGAGGCACTCCTGAACTAGAATCTGCAAATGTTGGCCAATGATTTTGAGTGACCATGATCATATCATTTTCGTTTTATTGACTCAACCTGTGGAATCGACTGTTTCTTCTTGATAGGGTGCACCATGTCCAGTTGGAGGAAAAAAACTTAGCGCTTCCTGGGAGGCAACCAAGAGGATTCAAGCTGGTCAGTTACAAAATTAATACTCAGGTGATTTTTATCCTTACTCCCTTACATGCATTTATTTTCCAATGAGGACATTTTGTTGATGAGGTGTGGCTCATCATAGCTAAAATGCCCAAGTTAAGCTAGAAACTAGGTTAAACACTACATAATTAACACAAGAAATGGGTTAAGTGTGAGAAATAACAGAAATGACCTAAAACAACAAATCAATGTTAAAAATGCATAATTAGGTCATAAAATGACATTCTATTTAAAAGTGTAATATGGTGATCCAGTTGCAAATTGAACATATATTTAGGTTCAAACGATCAAATTGAAAGTGAAATCATATTCTTAAATGTTCAATTAAGTTACAACAAAAATCTTATTGCATTTGGACATCATTAGGACATTGCATTAATGACTTTTCACTTAGGTCCTTAGGAATTCACATTTTATGAATACAAAACCTTTCAGGGACATGTTTGAAAGACTCTAGGGACCTATTTGCATGACCTAGGGACGGTACTGCATTAAAACTTGTCACTTATGAGCTTCTGAACAAATGTCATACCATTTCACTTTTCAGGGCTTATCTACAAATTTCCCTTTACACTTATAGCTGATTGGTCCACCATTCACTCTTAAGAACACGGCCAATGACGGTCGTTAATTGCGTGTGCCTTGAGTCTATGGTCAATCCTCATCTAACCTTCACGTGCATCCGTGCATGGCATCACCCCCAACCTAGATCCCATCCAATGGTTGGATTTCATCTCAGGCCTTCCTGCCCTTGTCACAAGCCCATCCCATCGTACACCCTAACCTAGCTTAATCTCACCCTCATGGTGCCTTGATCCACTCTAGCAGCTACTTAAGTGACTCCCTAAGGTTGCGCACTGACCATCAACTCCCTACCACCTGATGGGAATACCATCATGAGCCATAACTAGCTCAATTTAGTCATTATCAAAGAATAAATGCTCCTACATAATTGCGAGAGGACTATAATTCATTGTATAATCATTCTAAGGGAAATACAAGAAAATAAGGTTAAAACTGTAATTTTACCATCATATCATGAATGCAGTACAATCACTGGTTTTCCCAGGGGGTAATTAAGAGTCAAATGGCCTTAAATGTCCAACAAGTGGGTTAGAATAGATAGAAAAGGGTTTTCGCATGTTTTGAATTAAATGACTTCTAAAACCCTAAAAATAGATCAGCTTAATTAATTGAGGTTCTGGTTAGGATAAAATTTACCTAAACCCTCTAAAATTCATATAAAAATATTCTCTAGGGCTTGGTACTTTCAATTTAACCATCAGAATCCATCTTGACCCAAAATAGAGTCTCAGACTGACATTTGCCCTAATTTAGGTTTTTGCATAAATTACCCAATCAAATGAGGTCAAAACCTAAATCTAACTTCACCATTGGATTTCTTGGGTCAAAATTAGGCTTGTACCAAAATTTGGGCCCAATCTGAGATCATCTTGACCAAGTTTGCATTTTGGTCTAGTCATACTCTTTCTATCTCATTTAGACTCTTAACTTTTGCATTCCTTACAAATAGCCCCCCAACTTCTTTGTCTTCTTCACAGAAAGGTCCCTTCGCCATTATCGCTCAAGAATCCTACTCCTGCAAGCTTCATTTGGAGAGATCTCCTTGATTGATTAATGAAACATTCCTAAAATCAAACCGGAGATTCTTTAGGAAATTCTCTTTCCATTGGGACCAACCTTGGATCCCAACTCCATCCCAAAAGCTCGTGCGAACACTTTGAAGGAATGGGTATCCTATTTGTACGTAAGTCCAAGGTTCCCAAACTTATTTCCAAGCTTGGAACCCCCTCATGAACCCTATAAAAGGATCCCCAGGGCATGACCGTGCTCTTCTGCTAGGTTTTGGCCACAAAACCCTCTTCTTCCACTTCCACGGCCGGCTCTGACCTTAGCTCCTGTGAGCCTCTTCCTCCATCGTCTCTGGCCTCCCAACTGCCAACTTGGGAGCACCAATATCTCCCTCTCCTTCATCTACTCCTCGACAGCTAAATCAGGAGCATCTCTACCTCGTTCTACATCGCTGCTCTCTCACGGAGCAGTTCCCTTCTCCTGCGCCAGCAGCCACACCGACGCCTACTTCTTCCCCTTTTCATCCCTTAATTAGGTCTGATAGATTTATCTCTCTCCCTACTTCCTTTTCCCTCTTTCTATCTCTCAATTCAACCACCAAACACACGCAACCACCCCCGTCTTCGCTGTGTCCGGCAATCCCTCTGGAGGGGCATTCCCACTGCTACACCCCTCCATCCGCCTCGTCGAAACCCTCTACACCATCACCACATCCACCCGCATCAAAGCCCCACCTTATTTCCTACTCCACTCACTCCCGTGACCCACCGAACACACCCATCATCACATTTCTTCTCCAACTTCCGCAGGCCACCACACACGTCCATACATCACAAAACCACTGCGAAAGCACTCATCGTGTTCCTCCTCCGACCTAAATGGAGTTAATTTGTAAATAAATAAAATCATGAAAAAAAATCACAAAAAAAAAACCCTGTCTTGAGTAAGATCAGGTATTTTTTTAAGTGTTCACCAAGTTTCAAAGTATTCTAAACATCCAGCTTAGTAGAACATACCAGCCAATAGTTTAATATACCTCAAAATTTAATAAAAGACCTAAAATCAAAAACACCAAAAAGAATTTCTTCTTTCTCATCTCACTCTTTCTCTTTCATCACCTATCTCTACTATACCTACAAAAACTATAAAAATCAAAAAATCATCAAAAATACCTAAAAATACCTTGTATACTATGTATATACTTGTATAATATAACTTAAACCTAAGCTATATGTATATATTCTATAATATGTAAATAATATGCATATATAACTTATAATTCTATTCTATACATTAAGTTAAATATTTAGAATGAGTTATTGTATATATAATTTTATTGTATTATTATATATAAATTTATATTAATGTAAATGTATACAATAGTAAGTAATTATAAATACCCATTTATATACCTATAATCATAGTTAACATTGTACATACATATTTAACTATGTATTATATACTACATAGTACCTGCAAACTGATTTAATTAAGTAATTACAGTAGATAATTAAGTTATTAAGTTAATTAAGTAAATTATTAACTTAAAATAAAATAATTTAGTAGTTTAAACTAAAATAATTTATAATGTACACTTTTATAGTAGTATGTTAAGTATTTTCAACCTATTTATACTGTATTTATAGTGTATTATAATATTTATAAATTATTTATGTGTAAAACTAACTTAAATGAGTATTTAAATGTAAATAAATGGAAATAAAGTCTCAAAAATAAAATAAAAATGTGTACTAAATAATTTATTATATAAATTAACTTGGTATAAGGTCAGTTGTATGATTAATTAACCAATTTGTACTTTATCAACAAATTAAACTTTAAATTAACATGTATAAATAGCCAACTTCAACAAATTTTATTATATACCTAAATAACTTATTTTTGTAAATAAATTATACAATTATATAGCCCTATATAAGGGCTTTGTATTCATATAATTTAATTTTAATTTAAAATAATTTATGGCCCTCGAATTGAGGGCCAAAATCCTCAAATCGACGCAATTACGTATGTTATGCTGCTTATTTTGATGCTCAGGAATGTCCCACATCATGGGATACAAGCACGTCAACACCGTATATCACGCTTTTGCACTGTGACCCTCTCAGTCATCAGTGTAGGGTGCAACAAATGAACATACTTGGTTATCCTTGGGGTGTGTGCCGCATGCGCCTGCAGGCGTGTGTGGGCATGTGCGTGCGTGCGTATGTACGTGGGTGTGTGGCCGCGTGAGTGCGTGTGGGCTTGTTATGGACTTGGAATAAGATAAAAATGTACCTAAAATGAACTAGGGCTAGCCCAATAGTAAAGGTCTGGTCCTGCCTCTCTGAGGTGCTGTGTATCCCTCAAACATCAGTCGACCCATGTTTATGAGAGGAGAAGCACCTAAAAAAGCACCTAAAATTCTAAGTGTTCTGAAGAAAGAAGAGAAGAGAATGAGAGTTAGGCGTAAAAACGGCCAAGTGTTTGAGAGTTTGTGCTTGTGTGTGAGCATGTGTGTATGTACATATGTGTTATATGTATATATGTATATATGTATAGGTGTAATATAGTACAAGTATATTGATATACATAATGTAAGTAATTATATGTAATTAAAGTATATAGATGTACAGTATAGATGTATATAAGTAGAATAGATACTTGTTTTAGCCTTATTTGTATATAAATAACCTTAGGCTTTAGCGACAGATACAACTATCATTGTATATATGTATATACGTTAGTATAAGTAGTTCTTTTTACCTAATGTTATCTAGATATTTTACTAAGGCTATACCAACATATGTATATGTTACTGTATATTGAATATATGTTACTAAAGATATTAGTATGTTAATATAACTTAGTATGGTAGATATTAGTAGGTATTTTTATACCTATATTTAGGTATTACTTAGAGTAGTTGCATATAATTAACATAGTGTAATATTAGCTAGGTTTTAATGTATGCTAGTTGTACATATGTTTAAGGCATTGTAGGTAGAAATAATTGATTCTTTTGTATATAATTGACCAATTCAATTATTATTTGATTCATTGATTCATTTTGTAAATAAAATTAACTTTTTTAGAATAAAAGAACATTTTTGGACTTAGAAAGTGATGTATATCAATAACTACCTCCCAGTGAACGACCTGAAAACTAACCAATAAAAATTGTAATTAAATAAAAATGCCGCGACATCTATTTGCATTATGATAAATATACTACAATAACGATACCCTAAAACAAAATTTTTATCACAGACATATTGTTGCCCATCATATTTTTTGGCGTCGTTGCTGGGGACAAAAACCCGACAATAATGCTTTATTATGGTTGATTTACGAATGTCACAAGTCATTGATTATGTGTTAGATAGGCATGGGGGTGGTAATTCTTATTTTCCGAGTATGAAATTGTAAGCTTGAATTAATTGTTGCTATTTTTGTTAAAATAAACAAGAGAAGAAAGGAAAAAATTGTAATAAAGTTAAGAAGAGCTACGCAGTTTAGGCACCAAATTTTACCTAACATATATAGGAAATAATACAGTTAGGATCTTTTCACTAGGACTCTTCAAGCCGAGCAGCTTAATTAGTCCTGAAGTTTACTAAGATATAGATTCGTTCCCCTGGTCCTTGCCAACTTAATTTAACCACAGTAAAGTAAATAAAGTGGGGTGATAAGTAAGAGACTTATCAACTCACCATCCAATTTGGAGCGATCTAGAAGGCTAGGCATCTACACATATTACACACTGACTCGCTGTATGGGTGATCATGGAGGAAATTACGGGGCCAATAAACCTAGTGGTGGTATGGCTGACACGTTGTAGTGGGTAACCCCCCATTGCTAGGTGTCTAGAGCCTAGCCATCGGACAGATCGTTCTTTGGATGTCACCTTTAGGTACGTCTTAGATTAGGAAAGCCACCTACTGGAAAAAAAGAGAAAAGTACCACAAAAAAAGAAAAAAAAAGAAAAGAGAAAAGGAAATAAAAGGAAAAAATCACACTTCACCGCACAGGTATGGTTGGCAAGTTACCGTTGGTAACCCCCCATTGCTGGTTGTCTAGAGCCTCTAGCCTATGAAAAGCATGAATAAATGCCTAATTAAGGAGAGGCAAAGAAGTGGAAATAAAAGCCCCGGGGAGATATGCACTGGGTGCGCCTAGTGTTGACCCTAGAAAAAAGTGGTAGGGAGAAAGCTACCATCGAAGAGACAAACTTTTAGGTGACAATAACTTCAGTTTAGGGTTACCTAGAGCTTATGGATACCTGAGGTCTGCTTAGTTGCACATATAGCGAGTCAATCACATACACAATATGATGCTTAGCACATTTCAATCATTTCGAGTCCTGGGTGGGTTGGGTAGCCGCAGAATGTTGCTCCAAACCCGAAACATGAAGAAAAAAGAAAAAAAATAATATATTCATATACGTATATGAATAAAGCAAGGACTAGGGTGATTCGTATCTTGGTTGGCATCATGACACTATTGTGTCTTAGTGGTTAAGATCCTAGGTATCAAATTTCCTCTGGACAATAAATAACGGTGCCTTGCGATTGTTCCTTGGCTCCGTATTCTATGACTATCCTTGCTAGGGACTAGCAAGGGGTGGGCATAGGAGTATGATGACTCTACATTTTGTAACGTTAATTGTAGAGGCAATTATAGTGGGTCAAAGAGCAATGCATGCATATAGTATAATCTTTACATTGAGATTTCTTGAAATTAACGTTTAATGACTAAGTTGTACAAGTGCATATTAAAATAGGTCTTAGATGAGCAATCGAGTTGCATGGATCCTAGCAAGGGGTGGGCATGGGAGTATGATGACTCTACATTTTGTAACGTTAATTGTAGAGTCAATTATAGTGGGTCTAAGAGCAATGCATGCATATAGTATAATCTTTACATTGAGATTTCTTGAAATTAACGTTTAATGACTAAGTTGTACAAGTGCATATTAAAATAGGTCTCAGATGAGCAATCGAGTTGCATGGATGGACTCAAGACAAAAATTAGAGTCCAATGGCTTTGAAAATGTCCCAATCTAACCTCCATAGCTCTCACAAAGAGCCTGGGAAGTTTTGACCATTGATCTAATGATTAACGACCCTCATTGAGCCACATGGCACCTGCTCCACCATCGCTCCATGTCCAGCAGTGCCTGTAGCCCTCTCCTCTTCTTCCAAGCCATCAATCTTAGCCATTGGATTCTCATCCAATGGCTGAGATGAACTTCATCACATGCCCTCTACAACTCTAAAGAGTGAAGGCATAAGGATCAACGATTGTCCGATCTTCAATCAATGGCTACGATCTTCCCTCACCGAGCATAGTGCAGCGGGAAGGACAACGCTCTCCCAGCGCAATGGCGAGCATTCGAATCTTGATGAGCCCTTCCCACGCAGGCGAGCAAGTGTGAAATTCCACCATCCGATCAAGAACAGACAACGGCTGATTTGGGCCACATCGCTCGAGTGCACGGATGAGCATGATCAGGTGAGTGATGAGAGGCATGGATCCCGCCACGTGTCAGCACCAAATCGTATCGTGCGTTGCGTGTGATGAGGAGCATCTCCCAACAGTCGAATGCAGCAGTAGATGATGGTGATCGAGCCACACCAGCCACGCATTCGCCACAGTGTGCCAGCGTGCATGAGTGCGCGCGAGCTTCGGTTCAAGTGCGCAATGGTTCAACGTGCATGTTGGGCAGTTCAACATGCGTGTTGGGCAATTCTAAGCTAATTTGGGGTCGGTTCAAGGCCGAATCTTGGTGTTTCTTCACCTATAAAAGGCCCTTATGACCCCATTGCGAATCATCTCTTCCATAAGCAATTCTCCACCTTCTAGAGCTTCAACGCAAGTCCTCAGAGCCACCGAGTCATCGACGGAGCTTCCTCCACCATCGTGGCTGCCTCGACTCCCTCCTCTTAATGACAATTTCTAGTTCTTCCTTAGTTTATGTTCTACATTCTATTCAAGCATTTCTTTAGTTTTTATGTTAATGTTTGTAAGATGATTTTTATAATTCATAGAAGTGATCTTTGCTATTATGTTTGATGTTCTTTTTATGCTTTCTAGGCTAGGCTTCTACTTCATTCATCTTATGCTTGTGTTACAATTGCTATATTTTGTGCTTATCTTTGTTAATGCATAACTACCATACTATACCACAAATTTCTACTCTCTCTCTCTCTTTCTTTCATGCAAGCTAACAAAATAGAATATCATGTGGAAATAAATCTTAGCAACAAGAAGATTTGATTTCTCGCCTCCTTGAGATCAACACTTGGACTCACCGTCTAATCTCTCTTTTTAAAATTGATGTCTAATTGTGCAACAATCATAGGACCTAATCAACCTAAATTAAGTTAGATCCTAGCGTAACTTAGGAATAATACATGCATGAGTTGCATAATTGCATCTTAGTTGCTTTAATTAGCTATGCAGAGAATAATGTTATTTTAACTTAGTAATTGATAGGTAATTGTATCTTCAGATAAATCGGAGCCTTAGATGATGAATCCGACCGTATAGATGGATTCAGAGCAACGATCGCAATCTAGCAACGTGAGAATCTCCTCGATCGAAGCACTGTAGCACCATTTGTGTAGACAAGAAGATGGATGGTTAGGATGGCACCATGTGGCACCATCCCAACCACCTACCATTGCTACTTATCCGCTGAAGACCACTCCACCCATTTGGTGGGCCGTTGGATCGTTATCCAACAGCCACTGAAGCGCCACATCACCAGGTCCTCTCCTTTCATCAAGCAACTCTCCATCTCAGCCGTTGGATATTCATCCAATAGCTAAGATCATTCAACCCTCAATCCATCTTTGCAACCATCCACATGCATAGCATAGCGATGGGGAGGTGAGCTCGCAAGCCAACGATGAGTGTTAGAGCCGCACCCAGTGGATGAAATTCACGAAGGTGAAATTCTACCATGCGATGCTGATCAGATGGCACTTGAAGTGGCAACGTGGCATGATGAGTGACGTCCATTGTGAACGTAAGGGATGACGTGTTGGCGCATGCGGCCATCCTGCAACCAAAGTGCGCTCATCATGCGATTGCGACCCTTCGATTGAGATCGGACGATGGAGGAATGTTCCTCATCGCGACCCAACTCCTCAGTGTGCGTTGAGCACACGATCTTGATGCCATTCTGGTCGTGCAATTACGATCAGATGGCCACTTCTCAGCTATCATTGCGCATGATCTTGACTCCCGCATGAGTGATCAGAGCCGTCCATTGCAGAGTAGACAGTCCACACAAGTGGGTGACCATATCACATAAGAGAAGGCTCCAGTGGCCTTTAAGCGAGTGGTTGAGGGCTCAAAATGCCCATTCTAGCTCTCTTCCACCACCATAAAAGGGCCTTAGATCATCCCTTCGAGCATGCTCTTCTTCCTTCAAACTTTCACATCTAAGCCCTCTTCCACCACTTCCAAGAGGCTAGCCACCACCATCTTGTGGCCACCCTCCTTCCTCCCTTCACCACCAATCCACATAGCCATCAAGAACCACCCTTGGTGCCCTTTAATTCTAGTAGATCTAGTAGTCTTCTTTGCTTTTAACTTAGTAGTAAATTCATTTTTCTCATGTAGAATGCCTTCTTTGAGTTTCATTTTTCTGTAAACATGGACTATTCATGAAATGAAAAGTTGGTATCTTATTTTGGATCATTCTTTCTCTATTCAAAAATCACAAAAAAAAAAACCATGGCAGCACTGGAACACAGATGATCTAGCACTTGACATAAACATGGTTGGTAGTATTCGAATTGTAGAGATTATGCGTATGGACGCACAAACATTCACGTTCACTATCTTCCTTATGCTCATGCATGTTGTTCGTGTTAACAACACTACCGGTGAGTTGTATTTACGTAATCTGGAAACTGGGCTACGATTCTGGGTAGATTTGCAGGCAAGTGAAATCAGGATCATTTCGCCGATTTCGCCTCCCTAAGATCAACCAGAGCTCACTAAGAGTTTCGTTACAAGTTTTGTTTAAGTCCAATTTTGCATCTATACTACGATGAAAACAGTCATTTTCGTGATTTTTGGCTTAAAATGTCGTAAGCGCATACTAAAATGTACAAATCAACTTAGCGCATTTTTTGACATCACATATCCCCATATCCCATTATTGGAATCCCATTTTCTAGACCTAGGAATCCTCCACTCATAATGCCTTCCTCCATTCCAATACCTAGAAAACCCAATCCACACTTAATAGTCACAAACTCTATTTCCAAGGTTTCATTTTTCCCTCCACTTTTTGGCTCCAAAAACCACCCGAAGTCACTTCTATATAAGAGCCTTTCATCCAACCATGGGGGACACCTTTGGCATTGGCTAGAATAGAAATACACTTGGGAGGGATTAGAAGCCTTAGGTCATCCATTGGGTAGTTAGGCTTGAGAAGGAGAATTCCACCACATTTCAAGTGCCTAACCTATCACCATACACCCATCACCTTTACCTACTTGCCCACTACTTGGAGGACATCTTGGGGAGTACGCCTAAGCTTAGAGGAGGGCTTCCATCTACGCCAAGGAGGAAGAAAAAGGGAGGATGATGTGCACAAGAAGGAGCATCATCATTCACCGAGCTTCATCTCATAAGCCACTCTTCATCTTTGTGTTTTATGCTTTCCATTTTATGTTGTAGTAGACTTGTGTTAGTTTCCTTGTGGGCATTCGAGATTACTTTAGATTTCATCATAGTCTTTTGTGGGCTCTCCTTTGCCTACTTAGTTCATGGTTTGTATCTTTTGATTTTGGATGAATGAAAATGATGATGCTTATTGAGAGCCTCTACTTTTGAGTATTGCTTTTGGACACATGATTGTGAGTAGAAAGTGATTACAAGTAGCTCATTGTAGCTTCTTGTGAGCTCACTTCCTATCTCCCTTGTGGTTTTACTTGTAGGAAAAGAGATCAAACTCATATTACTCCTCTTTTGTGACAAAAGATTTTGTCTTGCACTTTATTTCTTTCAAAAACAAAAAGACCAAAAAGAAAAATAGAAAATCAAAAATAAAAAAAAGAATCAAAAGTCATTTCAGGATTTGATTTGTTACACCTCGCCTCCTTGGATGACTTGTATACTCCTTGTAGTTACGGTTTATAAATTTTAAAAGTTGAACACTTGAGTTACACTACAACGATTCAAACTCCATCTTTTATGAGAAGTGATTTGGGTGGTTCACTTTTTGGCATCATTGCAAGGGAGTCACAGTTTCATTGATTTATTTCCCTTTATTTTCCACTTCATAAACTTACCTACTTGTCTTGAATTTTGTCTTGCAAGAAATTGTCAAAGATTGGTAGGGGGAGCGAGGAAGTTGGAGCGAAAGCTTCGAGTATCTTTTCATCCCAAGGTAATAGGTAAGCCTTAGTGCCTAAGCTTTAAAAAAAAAAAAACAAAAGAAGAAAAAAAAACCTTTTTAAGGAAGTGACCAATTAAAATCACTTGGTTGTTGTTTGTTCCTTTCACTACCATCTCTAGGCACATAATTCTTCATTTGGAATAAAATTTTTTTGCCATTATCTGTAATTGGATTTGAATGGTACACTAAGAGGTGGTGTGTTTGCCTTGCTTGGATCACCTCTTTAAACCTTGGAAAAATTGGGAGAACACTTTAGAAGTGCATGCGGGTTGTGTCTAAAGGAAATTGATCAAACGTAGTGTGTGTACACTTATTGCCCTTACTTGAACTGGTAAAAAATTTTCAAACTCTAAAAGCCAACCTAAGTGAACTTGAACCATAAAAGAGGTCCGCCAAAACAAAAAATAATTTGCTTGAAAACACTGTGGTTTGGCTTGGGCACTTGCACCTAATTGCACACACTCAATTCAATTGGAAAATTAAGGGCATCGACCCCCTGATGCCCTTCACATAATCCTTGAACACTTCACTTGACCCAAGCCCAAACTTAAATCGGTAGCAATTTGACTGATCTAAGGGTTGGAATGCGTTTAGGCTTGATCAAGTTGATTGATTTTGAGGTACTTTGATCTTCTTTGTTAAGTCTTTGGTCTTAAGGTCAACCTTTAGGGTAGTGGGGTTTGTTGAATTGTTTGACACACACTCTATTTCTTCATTCCCTTCTCATCCCCTCATATTTCTTCCAATGTATGCATGGTCGTAGGTCCCAACACCCCACATTGTGGATCGATCTCGACTCTGCCACCATTCGACAGATTGATTTCACCAATTGCAACTCACTCCATCGTGATCTTGATATTTCATCTAATCTTTTTTATTCTATTGTCATGACTGAAAACCAAATGAATGCTAGGCCACCCCTTAACCTCAGGTCCACTAAGATAACCAAGATAACTAGGGACATGGTCACCAAAACCCTAATCAACCTTATATCCCTGATTTTGGGGATATTCCCCATATGCCTAACATACCCGACTTTGGATATTCCCAATAGGCTTCTGTTGCATGCGTTTTGCGTCGATTTATAAAATGTGCATCGTAGTATAGTCAACAAAACTACTTTACAACATTTAAATTTATAAAGTGTGCTTGAAAACAGAAAGGGGTTTATATATATATACCCCTGTAAACTTTTGATAAGACATATATAACCCCATGTTTTTGATATTTACGTATATGCCCCTATAAACTTGCTCTGTTAAGGCCATATGCCCCTGCTCCATTAAACTGAGTGGAAAACGTCAACAAAATATAAAAAATAGGAAAATTTATATTTTCATCCCCTTATTTTCCCCCTAAACCCTCACACCTCCTTCCCCTCCTTCAGTGCCTCTATCGCCACCTCCCCTACTATGACCTCCACGTAGCCACCTATGGCAAACTCACGATCTTCACCATCTCGATGCCACCGTACATGATGCCGTCGTACCCCACGTATGCGATGGGCCTTGGGATCGTAGTAGGGGAGGTGGCTGCGTGAACACCGTGGTGTTCTATGCTGTGGGGTTGCTGCCAGCGGATGTAGGTCTGGGAGCGAGTTCGCCAAGGTCGGAGAAGGAGAGGACGGGGGAGGAGAAGGAGGAGGTGTGAGGGGTTAGGGGGAAAATAGGGGGATGAAAATATAAATTTTCCTATTTTTTATATTTTTTTGACATTTTCCATTCGGTTTAACGGAGCAGGGGCATACAACCTGAACGAAGTAAGTTTATAGGGGTATATACATAAATATCGAGAACATAGGGGTATATATGTCTTATTGAAAGTTTACAGGGGTATATTTGTAAAAATCCTAAATAGAAAATAAGTCTAAGGTCGTTCGTAGGGAGCAAATATGGAATTCACACACTAATTTCAAAAGTTGCTGGGATAAAAAAAATGGAGAAGCAATAAAAATGGTGATTTAAATTACCAATTAATCTCGCACAATAAGCACATATCAAATGCTTCAAGCCAATTCAAGTTCTCAAATTTCTCCACAATATCCTGAATCAAATAGCTCCACAGTAACCAGAACTAAGTCAAACTAGACGTCGTCAAGGCATTACTGATGAGAACATCATCATGAGCCCTAACTAGCTTATTTTGACCTAAGAAAGATAATAAAAGCTCCTACATAACCAGGAGAAGGGCCTAATTCAAGGAATAAATGTTTTGAGAAGAAAACATAAAATAAAGGTTAAAACTGCAATTTTACCATTGTAGTATATCAATAGGATTTCTCATAAACTAAACATAGGTCAAATGGCCTTAACAAAATAAAAAGTGGGTTGGTTCAGTCAGAAATGAGTTCTTGTGCAATCTAAGAATTAAATGACTTCTTGTAACCCTAAAACAAACTTGCCTAATTTAACAAGGTTCTGGTCAAGATAAAAATCAACTAGACCCTCTAAAATTCATGAAAAAATATCCCCTAGGGTTTAGAACCTTCAATTTGGACTTTGGAACCTATTTTGACCTAAATAGGGGTCCTAACTAGATATTTGACCTAATTTAGGTTTTTGTGTAAAATATCCAACCAAACGTGATCAAACCTAAAATCCAACTTCATCATTGAATTCCTTAGGTCCAAATTAGGTTTGTACCAAAATTTGGGCCTAAGGGAAGGTCACATTGACCTACTTTGCAAAATAGTCCACCCAATTACATTTTGACCCCTAGCTTTTGAAAACCCTTGTGTAGACCCCCCTATCTTCCTCTCCAATCTTTGCATTTAGGTCCCTCCGCACAGTGGAGGAGTCCTACTCCAACAAGGATTGGAGGAGGATTTCTCCTCGATTCCTCAGAGATCTCCTCCCAGATTTAGAAGGGACTCTCTGAGGAATTCCCTATCGTCTGAACATGATCTCAAGATCGGATTTGCACCCAATCTCTCATGCGAACACTCGAGAGAATTGGGTATCATCCACACCTTCCATCTCCAGTGAGATCCTTACGCTTGGAAGTTTTCCTTCCAAGCACAAGAAACCCTCCCAGTGCCTATAAAAGGACTCTCATCTCTGGCCGCACATTTTCAGCTTGGCCTGGTTGGAGAATCACCTCCAATTTCTTCCCTTCTCCTCCTGCCAAGTGTCCAGCAGGCTCCGAAGACTCCTCCTCCTCCTTCTCGTCACTCTGCCACAATACTAGTGGCAGAGATGTCTTCATCTCCTTCCTCCGTGTCGTGCCATACCCGCGTGCACGTCTCAAGCCCCTTCATCGTCGTCGTTCTCCCTCCATTGGACTCATCTTCTCCAGCAGCGGTAGGTACGGCCAACTGCTTTTCTACCCCCCTTCATCCATTAAATTAGGTTAAAACTTCTCCCCTCTCTCCTCTTTATTTTCCCTATCTGTATTCCTATTTTTATCCCCTCGACGCCGCAGACCACCACCATCGTTCTCACCTCCGGCCGACCACCGGTGAAGGTGCTCCCATCGTTCCACCCATCCATACACCTCGCCACCTACCTCATAACCTCTACCATCATCCACTGAGCATTTTCCCCACCTTCACTGACCGCCAAACCCTTCACAAGCGCCCCCTAACCAAACCCATCTCCACGGCCACAGAGCGACCTAGGCATGCACGCCTAGGCTGCCCCACGGCCAGCCACCAACCTAGGCACCTTCGCCATGCCACGATGAAGCTACCTGTATGTTCTAATGGGGCCGCAAGACTGTATCGAGTAATCGTAGGTCCGACCCCCTTTTCGCCATTGATGCACGAACAAGGAGCTTGCAAGCTCTCTCTTGGCCGCATTACTCTAGGTCTCCAGGTCCAGGTGACGCAGGCTAGTCTCGCGAACACATCCAACAATAGAGCAACCTTGAAGGAGAGCTTAGCTGCAGCAATTAGGCAAAACCCTCCTGCGGGTGCGCGAGCGGAGCGGGTGGGACTTTTAGTCCCACCTCGGAAACTCAGGAGTGAGGTGAGTGCCTTAAATTGATTTTGTGTTTTCTTCTCTTCGCCTTAAGACATGGGGTGAGGTCCCCTCGCCCATGTCACCCGCCTCGTCTGCGACGCACGCCTCCACGGACCTGGCTGACCGACCATTTTAACCCCGTACTCCTCACGCACCACCCATGCTGGTGCGCCTGGACCTGGGTGCGCGTAGCCCGACCTGATTACCCAGTTGACTCTGGGAGAGCGAACCTAAGAGAGAAATAGAGAGAGAGTGTACGCGGGGAGGGTAAGGGTAGGTTTTGCACTGGTATGCGTGTGCAGGGAAAAGAAGAAAGGAAGAGGCAGGTGCAGCCACAGAGAAAGGAGAAGGAAGAGGAACTAAGGCAAGGAAAGCACAGAGCTGAAGGAAGAAGCTAAGGAAGAAGAAGGAAGGGAAGCTGAAGGCAGGCATGCCTGAAAAAGAAAGAGAAAGAAGAAAAGCTAAGGGCTAAAGGCAGAAGCTGAGGAAGTTGAAGCAGAAGCCAAGGCCAAGGGAAAGAAAAGGCACTGTAGCAGAGGAGGCGCGGCTAAAGAAGAAGAAGGCAAGGCTAATGCAGAGGAAAGGAAGAAGAAAAAGGAAGGAGAAATCAAGGAAAAAGAAGGCCAAAGACAGAGAAGAAGAGAAAGAGAAGAAGGCAAGCACGTAGAGAAAGAGAAGAACCAAAGAACAGAAGAAGAAGAAGGAGATAGGCAGAGAAGGCAAGGCTAAGGCAAGAAAGAAGAGAAAGAGAAAGCCAAGGCAAGCACATAGAGAAGAAGAAATCAAGGAAGAAGAAGCCAAGGCCAAGGAAGAAAAAGGAAGGAGAAATCAACGTAGAAGAAGACAAAGAAAAAGGAAAGGCACTATTGCAAAGAGCCGTTAGAGAAAGAAGAAACAGGAGAACCAAAGAAGAAGAAAGACAAGCAGACTTTTTGCCCTATTCTTCTCAATCTCTCTATTTTGCTACATTTTAATATTCATAAACTCCTGCATTATACTTTGAATTAGATTTTGAGTAGATTTAAGTGTTCAAATTACATTGATTGAGATTAGTGAATAAATTTCATTTGCTCCCTGTGTTCGACCTCGAATACTTAGGTTTTCGAGTAATAAAATTCTCATTTGTTTTCAAAGCAATTTCACCTATACTACGACGCAACATCTTTTAAACACCAATCTCGCCCTGTGTTAACAGTTACAAACGCCTTAAGTGCTTAAGGCCTCAGAACAAGTGTTGAGTCTTAAGCACAACCTCATCACAAGGCTATCTCAGAAGTAGGCCTCTTTAAATGCTAAGTGTTATACATGTATGCGGGCACGAATACCAATGCATGAATAGTGCAAAATTGCCCCTCACCTCCCCAAAAATTTCTCTTTCTAGACCGGGTAACCAGGTTGCATAGTAACGGGTAATCGGATCTAATATAGTGTCCAGGCTCACCGGGTGTGGGAGTGAGCGAGGAGTGGAGAGAGACTGAGAGGAGACCTCACCCTCTGTGAAGAGGCGATAAGCTCCTTTCACTTTTTTCTTTTATTTGCAGTGAGCCCTCCCTCCATTTACGATGTGGCACTAATTGTGCCCTTCCCTTTGCGTAGAGCTGCAGCGAAGGGTCCTTGTTGATTGAAGCTACTGTGATTGCTGCATTGCTCAATTAGAGACGTAGTTTAGTTCTCTAGGAGAAGTTGCAACTGCTGATGGTTATCTCGAAACTGGATGTGGACGGAGTGTGGCGATAATAATAGAAGAAGACGACGGCGGCGATGAGCTCCGGCCTGAGTTGACAGGAAAGAATACGGGCTAAGATCCCCAATTAGATGGTTCAAAGGCTTTACTGTGTGATGGCAAAGGTGATGGTGATCTTGCTATGGAGGTTGGAAGTTAGTGGTGACCGGACGAGGTCAGACTGTGCAAGCGGATGGTGAGTTGTTCGATAGGGTGTTTGAGTGAGTGGAAGATGAAATTTCGTAAGGGGTTTTGATCTATGAGTTGAGGCAGAGGTCTGGGTGGTGGCGACACGAAGTTTGGTGGAGTGTAATGGGCGCACGGCTTTGCCAGAGCTACGCCATTGCTAGGGAAGATGATGTGGGAGAGAGGTGGTTGTTGGTAGAATTGAGGTTGTAGTGGGTGTAATCTACGCTAGGGAGAGAGAGGGGTTGAATGGACTTAATTATGGACAAAGAGTCAGGGAGATCCGCACCAGTGTGATTGCTGGTGTCAGGGAAGATGAAATCTCCGATGGGAGAAGTGGCGACGAGGAAAGGGTCTGACAGCTCCTAGTTGGCATGGCGAGGAGCGGACGAAGGAGAGGAAGAAGGTAGGATGCCCAATTTTTCCGTAGAAGGTCCTGACGAGAGGGATTGAGAAGGTCGTCGAAGCCGATGGAGTTCGTGGCCGGAGAGAAGGGAAGAAGGGGTTTTCTGACCTAGAATAGACTAAGGACTGCTGAAGCATAGGGACTTTTTATAGAGCTTATACCCGAGCTCTAAACAAGGGAAGAGGCTTGATTGAGACTCTTTTAGGAATCAACAATTCCCATAAATTTCATGCATTTGCATGATCTCCCTGCCACGAATCAGGGTCCAAGATCCTGATGAAATTGATCTCCAATGTTTGAACACTAATCCCACCAAATTTGGTGAGATTTTGTGGTGATTTGATCAAGTTTTAACTTGGTCAAAGGTTGGTGCTGAGGTTGGTTGACCTCTAATGGCGGTAGAGATCTGTCTGTGAAGAAGATGAAGAAGTTAGGGGGCTTTTTGTAATTAATTCGAAAGTTAGGGGCTTGATTGAGAGAAATAGAGATTTAATGGACTGAAATGCAAACTAGGTCAAGATGGACTCTGATTGGGTCTAAATATTGGCCTTAACCTAATTTGGACCCAAGAAATCTAATGGTGAATTCAAATTTGAGTTTTGAGCACGTTTGACTAGGCAATTTGCACAGAAGCCCAAATTAGGGCAAAATCTCGTCTGAAGCTCTATCCACGGTCAAAATGGGTTCAGATAGTCAAACCAAAGGTACCAAACCTCTTAGAATATTTTTATATGAATTTTTGGAGGTTAAATGAATTCTATCTTGACCAGAACCTCTTCAATTCAAGCGGGTCTGAAATTAGGGTTTTGTTTTCTGATTTTGTTCTCGAAACATGTGAAACCCTATTTTTGTCTGTGTGAACCCACTCTTTGGACTTAAATGTTCATTTGACCTTCAATTAACCCTTGGGAAATCCCATGGTTACTTTTCATTTATGATGTGATGTTAAAATTGCAGATTTAATCATGTTTTAATCTTTTCTTCTCAGAATGGATTTGAATGGAATTACTGCTCTTAGGAGACTATTAAGGAGCATTTGTCTCTTGATTCTGATTAATTAAAGCTAGTTATGGCTAATGATGGTGTTACCATCAGCCTCCTATGCTAAACTTCCCACCCCCACCACCAAGGATTGAGGAACCCAATGGACTAGACCCACTTGAGATTTAGGCTAAACTAGTGAACTAAATGGAACAACTTACGAGAGTCCAAAACCAAATGATGTAGAGAATCAATAGGATGAATAAAAATGAGGTTACGGAATAAGAGATGCCCATATTATGGGATTTCTATGATCCCTCCAATTATCAAGCTAGACTAGGAGTTAGGATCCCAGGTGCTAACTTTGAAATTAAACCTCAGGTCCTTAGCTTGATCAAACACTTTCATGGACTCCCTAGGGAGGACCCATTTAAGCATTTCAAGTAGCTAATTCTAATAGCTAGTACCACTTGGACCCATGAGATTCCCATTGAGATTTGGTTGATGGGAATATTCCCCTATTCCCTTAGGGATAAGGCTTGACATTGGTATCAAACTGTAGGGAGGCCCATCAACACCTGGACTAAGTTGAAGAGTGCCTTCTTAAATAAGTTTTTCCCCATTGGTAGGACCAATGCAGCTAGGAGGGCCATCATTACCTTCACACAGAATCATGGGGAACCTCTTCACAAGACTTGGGAGAGATTTCACAAGCTTTTAAGGAAATGTCCACACCATAGGGTGCCGCAATGGCAACTTGTGCAAACCTTTTACCATGGGTTGAACAACCAATTGAGACACTATGTGGATGTATCATGTGAGGGCAACTTCCTTAATAAGGACCTAGAAAGTGCGAAGCAGTTATTTGAGGATATGAGTGAAAATTCACTCATCATGATTCCATGGACACCTTCGACCGTGCTCCCATTTCAAGAGTTGACATCCATAAGGTCACACACCAACCCTCCTCATCATGGACCTCCCAACAATACAACATGGAATTAATGTGTAAGAAATTGGACCAAGTTGTCATGGTCAACAAAAAGTTGGATGAGATCATGGCTAAACAAGCCCAACCCCATGGACAAACCTAGCCAACCTAGCAGACTCCACGTCTTTTGACCAAACCACCTTCTTCTCTTCCTGTCCAACCTGAGCAGGAACAATTGCATTACATGGACCATACTCCATCTAGGAGTCAAACCTTGATTTACACTCCTATCGATCTGGATAACATGAACATTTCAGACCCAAAACTAAATCTGGCTGAGATGGAAAATTTCTATTATGCTTAGACCAATAACCAGAATGCTTATAACCCAGGATGGAAGAATCATCCTGGATTTTCATGGAGAAATCAAGATTCCTATGAAACCCCAAGCCAAAGATCAACAACAATTTAGAGAGTTTAGACCACAACAAAACCAGACTTATTCCCAACTTGGACCCTCCCACCACACCCAATCCCACTAGACCCCCCAAAATGAGTTTATGCAAAAAGTGTTGGAGACCCAAAACCTCATGATGCAAACAATGCAACATGGGATGGCCCAGATGACGCAAGCCATTCAAGGCTTACGGGCCCAAGGTGGCCTTATTGTTGACCCGCATCAGCCGGGATCCTTCCTGTCACAACTGGTCTCCAACCTAAGGAACCAAAGACCAATCCAACCTGCACCTAAAAACCCACCCAGTTTCCAAAACCAAACCCATAAACAACTCCCCAAGGATAGGACAATCAAGCTACAGCCCATGATGTCACAACCAGAAGTGTTAAGACCACACATGACCCTGGACCATCTCACTTTGGACTGATAATGGACTCTGAATTGGAGCAAGCTAACCTTTCCTAGGAACCCACCCCACCCATTGATAAGGGCAAAACACCTATCCCATTTCCTAAGGCCCTTCGCACCCAAAAGCCCAAAAAGAAGAGTGAGCCCAGTGTTGAGGAATTAAAGGAATTATTTTTGGCAGGTGCAGATCAATATACCTTTGCTGGATGCCATTAAACACATCCCAGCATATGCAAAGTTCCTCAAAGAGCTTTGCACACCCCAAAGGCAAGGAAGAAGTCCTAAGAGAGTGGTCTTGTCAGAACAGGCAAGCTTCATCATTTCAAGCAAGCTTCCTCCAAAGAAAAAGGATCCTAGAGCACCATTGATTTCCTATGTCATTGATGACACAACATTTGACTATGCTCTCCTAAACTTAGGTGCATCCATCAATTTGATTCCCTCAGCACTCTATGAAGAATTTGATTTCGGTGAGCTGATGGCAGTTGATGTAACACTACAGCTGGTCGATCATACTATGGTTAAGCTGAGAGGGATAGTTGAAGATGTTGTGATCAAGGTTCGGGACTTCTACTTCCCTGTAGAGTTCCTTGTGATGGATATGGAAGTACCCAAAACCTTGAAGGATGCACCAATTATTTTGGGCCAACGATTTCTCGCCATGGTAAAAGCACACATCGACAGTAAGACTGGGACCTTAGAAATCACCTGTGGGGACCAAAAGACTTATCTGAACATCTTTAAGGCCTATAGGAGATTCAATAATTGCAATTAGTTGGGGGACATTGAGGAGGACAATTTAGTGGAGGAATCCATGTCCATCAACACCCTGAGAACCTTTGGAGATGCTTCTACACCTTTGGAAAACCTAACTGACTCATCCACTCTTGATGTGCATCTCATATGCATAGTGGACACAACCTTAGATCTTGCCCTTGATGCAGATCCCATTTTGGAACCTGGACAAAAAATGGAGTTGAAACCTTTGCCAGATTACCTCAAGTACACCTTTTTGGGCCCAAACCAATCCTTTCCTATGATTATTAGTGTCTATTTGACTTAGGAGCAAGAGAAGAGACTGCTTGAGGTGCTTAGGAGGAACAGATCTGCGATTGGTTCAACTTTATAGGATTTGAGAGGTATTAGCTCGTCTTATTGTACACATCGAGTTTTTCTAGATGATGGGGCATGACCCTCCCACAAATTTCAGAGAAGACTTAACCCAAACATGCAGGAGGTTGTGAAGAAAGAGATTATGAAGTGTCTTGACGCTGTCATTATTTACCCCATTTCTAATAGACCATGGGTTAGCCCTATCCAAGTGGTACCCGAGAAGGCAGGGTTGACTGTGATTACAAATGAAAAGGGTGGATCGGTCTTGACTCGTTCTGCTTCTTTGTGGTAGGTTTGCATTGACTATCAGAAATTAGACTTTGCCACAAAAAAAGGACCACTTCTCGTTCCTGTTTATTGACCAAATCTTAGATTGGTTAGCCATACAGAAGTTCTACTATTTATTAGATGGATATTTCGACTACAATCAGGTTGCAATTCACCTTGAATATCAAGAGAAGACTACATTCAACTACCCCTTTGGAACCTTTGCATTCCAAAGGATGCCCTTCGGATTGTGCAACGCTATGCTTGCAATATTTTCAGACTTGGTAGGTGAATGTCTGGAGGTATTTATGGATGACTTTCGATCTTCGAGGATTCATTTGACTCATGCCTAACCAACTTAGAAAATACTCTCCAAAATTGCATTGAGGTCAATTTGGTTTTAAGTTGGGAGAAATCACATTTCATGGTTTAAGAGGGCATCGTCTTGGGCCACATTGTTTCTAATCATGGAATGTCGATAGACAAAGAAAAAATCGATGCTATATCTCACCTCCCACTACTGTCAAATAGATTTGGTCATTCTTGGGGCACATGGGCTTCTACCGAAGGTTCATGAAAGATTTCTCCAAAATCTCTTGTCCCATGAGTAACCTCCTTGCCAAAGACCAACCCTTTGATTTTGATCAAGCTTGTATGGATGCTTTTGAAATCCTGAAATAGGACGTGAATCAAGCACCAATTCTCCAACCCCCCAATTGGAATGAGCCCTTCGACCTCATGACTGATGCTTCTGATTACGCTATTGGGGCGATCTTAGGGTAGAGGATAAACAAGAAGCCACATGTGATTTATTACACAAGCAAAACCATAGATGAGGCCCAACAAAATTACAATGTTGATGGTAACACCATCATCTTTCATAATTGGCCTAATTTAGCCAAAATCTAAAGATAAAAGCTCCCTAATAATCATCAGAAGAGCGTAATTCAGTTCTGAGTTGAATTTGAGAAGAAAAGAAATTAAGTTAATTTTGTTGTTTTAATGCATAATCACAAATGCAGATTAACTAAGGGGTTAATCAGTGCCTAATCTAAGGTCAAATGAACTTAAATTCCCAATAAGTGGGCTTAAACTGACTGAATCAGGGTTTTTTAAGAATTAAAGATTAATTTAATAAGAAAAATGCTAATTACAGCCTCACTTAAATTGAAAGGGCTATGGTGGAAATAAATGTGATCTAAACCTTCTAAAAATCATTGAAAATATTCTATGAGGTTTAGAATCTTCACCTTGACTAAAGGAACCCATTTTAACCAAGAATAGAGACCTAGGCAGGAATTGCTTCATTTTGGGCTACAATGTAAATTACCTAGTCAAACTTCGTCAAAACCCAAATTTGAGGTCACCATTAAATTCCTTGGGTCCAATTTAAGTTACCCTAAATTTTGAGCCCAATCAGAGTCCATCTTAACCTAATTCGTATTTTAGCCTGTTCGTCTCTATTTATTACATAAACACCCTTTAGTATTGATCATTCCTACATTCATACCCTTGGTTGACGTCATGATGACGTCAACCTTCATTGTCTTCATTCAACAGGCAGCGAAACAGTAAGAGAGAACCCACCATTAGCAAGTTTTGATTAAGGAATTGGGCACTCAAATCTCAATCAAATCCCACCAAATTTGGTGGGATTGATCTTGAGATCATTCCCAATCCGTCTAGCATCGTCACGAGATCTGATTTGGGGTGTAGCATCTCCGGTGAGCATCAACTTCGTAAGTTTCAAAGTCGGCCATATCGCAAGCCAAACTTGCGATTTTTGGCATAATTGTTGAGGAGATCATCTCTATATAAGCCCTCAACTTCTACAAGTCGAGGGCGTGCTCAATTGGCTACTTTTCACTCTCTTTCTTCTTCCTCACCGGTGGAACTTGAAGCACCATCAGAGCTCTTCATTTACCTTCTTCACCCTCTACCACGCACAATAGGCAAAGGGGTTTTTTTCCCATGCTTCCACGAAGCTTTGAACTCTAACTCACCTTCTTCGGCTCCAGAAACCCCTCCTTCCTCCTCGTCGGAGTACCTCCAGCGTTGTCCTCCCTTCTTCCTCTCTTAAAATTAGGTTAGGGCTTTATCTCCTCTCATCCTCAATTAGCTTTAGGGAGCTTTAGAGCTCCATTCATCGTCTCCTTCTCCACCGCCGCTCCATCGACCCACCTCCTCTACCTTCCTTTCACCCAATTACATTGGGCAAAAGCTTCTCAACACCTCCACAAAGCTTTTGCCCAAGGTAATTTGACATAAAATCATCTCCACAATCACCCACCATTGTCGTCATCGAAGCTTCATCGAAGCTTCTCCGCCCCACCACTCTGTTCGTTCTCACATTCAATATCCTTAAGGCTTTTATACTACGCAGCTCGCCCGAGGTTCTTGTGTGCTTGATTTGGTTCCACGTTTAGGTACTTCACCGAAGTTGGTTCCTTCGCCAATGACGAACAACCTACTCTGGTGATTCTTTGACAAAGACCTCACCCTCATCTCGCACAGATTCACTTGGGGATTCCATCTTGGCCATTGGATTAGAAATCCACGGCCAATTCCCCATCCAATCGACCAGCACTTCTACCCACTGTGACAATGAAGAAGACGAGGGACATAGTCCCACATCAGTGGGAGTAGGAGGTTGAAGTCGTGCATTTAAGGAATTTGGCACATTACATAGTCGTCAAGATCTCAAGGGGTTAGGTCCCCACCTACACATGCACACACTCCCACACACATGCGGGCATGAACCAGGTATTGGGCCATTTTGGTTTTCTTTGAGCAAGCTTCTAGACTGGTTTTGCTTGCTATGAAGGGCCAGCTCTTTGGTTTGAAAAATTTCCTAAGTACTGATGTTGGCTTTACTTGAATTTAAAACCATTTTTTGCCTTCGCATTATCATTTATTTTTGAGTTTGATAGTATATTCATTGAGTAATATATTTCTTTTTGCATCAAACTCTTGTGCCTCATTTTATATTTATTTGATTAATGGTTAAATTGCAAATTAATTTACTCCCTGAGATGACCTCAGACTCATAATTCAAGATATAAATTTAAGTGTTGATTAACTTTAGTCGCTATACTATGACGCATATCTTAAACCTAACTTTAGCATTTTAGCAACTGTCACTGAAAAAGAATTACTCGTTGTCCCCTTTGCCTTGGAAAAAATTTGCCCTTATCTCCTTAGGACCAGAATAATTGTTTACATGGACCACTCGGCTCTCAAGTACCTACTTGAGAAGAAAGATTCCAAACCCCACCTCATTCGATGGATTCTACTTCTCCAAGAATTTGACTTGGAGATCAAAGACAAGGCCGATACACAAAATGTTGTGGCCGACCATATGTCCTAATTAACCGACTCAGAGATCTACCAACCCCACACCTTCCTGAATGAAACCCTTTTGGTTGTGATTGAACAATCCCTCCCCTGGTATGCTGATCATGTGAATTTCCTTGCCTTGGATTTGATTCCTCAGGATTGGCCTAAGGCCAAGAAAGACAAATTCTACTCCGAGATTGAACACTTCTTTTGGGAGGAGCCTAAGCTTTTCAAGATATGGCTAGACCAAATTATCAGGCGGTGTGTGCCTGACTCTGAGATCCCAAGCATTTTACACCATTGCCTGCCTCCACCTATGGGGGACATTTCTTGGGAAAGAAAACTATTGCCAAATCTTACAGTCTGGATTTTTCTGGCCCTCACTATACAAGGATGCCCACAGTTTTGCGCAGAAATGTACACAATGTCAAACTACCAACACCATGAGCTGAAAGGATATGATGCCCCTAAACCTAATTCTAGAAGTTGAAGTTTTTGATGTTTGGGATATGGATTTTATGGGACCATTTCCCTCATCATTTGGCATTCAATTCATTCTTCTTGAGGTTGATTACGTTTCTAAATGGGTGGAAGCGATCCATATGCGTACTAACGATCACAAGGTGGTTTTGAATTCCATGAAAACTCATATGGTGTTCCAAGAATGATAATTAGCGATGGGGGCACTCACTTCACAAATGCCCAATTCTGAACCTCCTGGCCAACTATGGGGTCGCTCATAAAATCTCTACCCCATCCATCTACAAACCAATGGGCAAGTAGAGGTTTCCAACTGGGAAATCAAGAACATCTTGCAAAAGACAGTCCAGCTAAATCGCAAGGACTGGTCCAGCAAGTTGGATGATGCCTTGTGGACCTACTGGACCACATTCAAAACTCCTATTGGCATGTCACCCATCAAATTGGTCTATGGAAAGGCATGCCACCTCTCTGTTGAATTGGAACATAGGGCATATTGGGCTATAAAGGAACTTAATTTTGATTTGGATAAGGCAGGCAAGAAAAGAATGGACTTAATTGAACTCGAGGAAATACGCAATAACACATATGGGAACACATGAATTTATAAGGATTGAGCCAAGGTAAATCATGACAAACACATTGCTCCTAAGTCCTACCCTGATCAGAAAGTGGGAACTCATGAATTTATAAGGATTGAGAAAAGGCATACCATGACAAACACATTGCTCCTAAGTCCTACCCTAATAAGAAAGTGTGGCTCTTTGATGCTCGATTGAGGCTTTTCCCTGGGAAATTACAATCGAAATGAATGGGTCTGTACATCGTGATTCATATTTTTAATTCTAGGGTGATTGAAATTAAAGATCCAAAAACAAGCCAACAATTCAAAGTGAATAGGGAACACTTAAAACTGTATTTCACTAATGAACTTGTTCTCGTGTTTGATGAGATTCCACTTACCGATCCACCACCATCGTGACACATCATGTCGCTCGGCTGCAGACATCAAATGTAGCGCTTGTTGGGAGGCAACCCAACACAATTTTGATAGATTTTTTCGCTTCTTTTACATTCCATCACATCACAGGTTTCCCCGATTCACCTTGAGTTTGAACACTACAATCAGGTGCTATTTTCCCTGTCCAGCTTCACGCAATGGGAACATTGCAAATCTTAAGCATGGGATGGGGATAGTACCTACGTGATTAATCTTTTTGATATTTCATATGGGGGAACCATGTGCATCATTCATTCCTGCATACATCATCTTATGTGCATACTTTAAAAAAAATATAAAAAAAATCAGCATATATCAAAAATATATATATATTGAAAAATTGGAGGTATAAGTAATGGGACCGAAGGTCGAAGAGGATGATGAAATTTTAGTGCTTTAGGATTAAAATCACTTTTGTGGGGTTAGATTTCAGGAGCCTAAGTCTAGTTTTCTTTGGGCCAATGACCTTATTCAATTCAATGTGACTTAAGGTTCAATTTTCGATCTCTTGAGGTGACCAATTGATTTTGGTGAGAGATGACTGATCCAGACATTAGTTGGCTTGTACTTACCCTCTCAGAGTTGAGTAGTTGAGGAAATTGCTTGTCAAATCTTTCCACACACAGGTCATTCAGTAAGCACTAATAAAAGAACATTTACAAAAAAAAAAGGATTCCCTCTGAGTTTTGAATTAGGAAAGGCTTAAAACATAAGTTGATTGGAGGAGTTCCCACCGTAGAGAGGAGAAGCTTATGCTTCCCTTGAGGATGTGGCGTCACCACCTTGCACTTGTCTTTTAGGATATCTAAATATCCTACCGAGGGCATATAAGTGCCTACGTGGTTCGAGTGCCATGGGCGGTGCTATCTTGAAGCATGGATTGCCAAGGGCTCGGATTTGCTACAGAATGCCATGGTTCTGTGGGGCTGCCATGAGCGGTGCTACCCCGAAGCATCGATTGCAACGGGTCCCTCAAGGAACGGTGATTTGGAATAAAGAATCCGATACGGATTGTGTTTCGAGCCAATCCGAGGTTAGGCTTAGAGGAATCACAAAAAATTACAAAAAAAAATCACAAAAATATTCTTCTCTTTCTATGTTGGCCATCATACCAACAACAATCCATCTGCAAACTGAATGATGACTAAATATGAACAATGCACTGACACTTGATTTTCCAAGACTAGGCAAACAAAAGGCTGAGTACGAAGCCAATGAGGTCTGGATTTAGGAGTCTCGATCTGGGGTTAGTTGAGATCCAACGAAGTGAGGTGGTCTTATCTTGGGAAGCACTAGAACGTTGCTATCTAGATTGTAGCTCTAAAGATCTTTCCTCTAATGCTTCAAAAAGAAAATCCCACACCCTCTAACTTAAAAATTCGATTGGAAATCCCATGGACATTCCTCTCAACCAAAAAGAAGTCTTGACTTTCGAATAATGAGTTTGCTAGGGATTAGCAAAAGGAAGGCATGGGGTGGTGATCTAACCTCATTTTGTATTGCCCATGTTTATAATTTGCTAACTCCCCACTCATCTTAGTCTAATTTCATGAACATAATGCATGCATTAGCATAAATTGCCTTTTAGATAGGCTTGCATTATAATTTGCATAATTATGTGTTCTTGCATTGGTTAATGATATTTAATGATCACAGGATTGAAGGTCGAGGAGAAAAGAGAAGATAAAGAAGGAATTGAAGAATTTGAGTTGAAGATTTGAACTCAGGGGACTTATAAACCCTAGGAACCAACTCAATTAAAATAATAAATAATCGGGCACCAACACTCAATGAGCTCCCCACTTCAATTAATGTGCTTAAGCTCAAGCTTTATTACAAGCTCATCCAGGCCTCCACATGCTTTGAAGAAGCTCCATGGAAAATTGATGCATACACGCTCTCCCAGGCCTCTTTAAGAGCTCTTCACAATTCCAACGAACATCCCATTTACTCTCTACATCACCCAATGGGGGCTCCCTCATTCAAACACAATTATTAAAACCCAATTCACAATTCCAACACCCTCTTCATTAAAGCCTTCACACCACCCATTGTATCCTCCTATTTCCTAGGTCCAAAAAACATATCCTCATATCCCATTATTGCAATCCCATTTTCTAGACCTAAGAACCCTCCACCCATAATGCCTTCCTCCATTCCAATACTTAGAAACCCCAATCCACACTTAATAGGCACAAACTCCATTTCCAAGGCTCCATCTTTCCCTCCACTTTTTGGCTCCAAAAAAAATCCCAAGTCACTTCTATATAAGAGCCTTTCATCCAGCCATGGGGGATACCTTTGGCATTGACTAGAATAGAAAGACACTTGGGAAGGATTAAAAGCCTTAGGTCATCCATTGTGTAGGTAGGCTTGAGAAGGAGCATTCCACCACTTTTCAAGTGCCTAACCTATCACCATACACCCATCATCTTTACCTACTCGCCCACTACTTGGAGGACATCTTGGGGTGCACGCCTAAGCTTGGAGGAGGGCTTTCATCTATGCCAAGGAGGAAGCAAAAGTGAGAAGGGTGTGCACAAGGAGGAGCATCATCATTCACCGAGCTTCATTTCATAAGCCACTCTTCATTTTTGTGTTTTATGCTTTCCATTTTATGTTGTAGTAGATTTGTGTTAATTTCCTTGTTGGCATTCAAGATTACTTTAGATTTTATCGTAGTCTTTTGTGAGCTCTCCTTTGCCTACTTAGTTCATGGTTTGTTTCTTTTGATTTTGGATGAATGAAAATGATGATGCTTGTTGAGAGCCTCTACTTTTGAGTATTGCATTTAGATGTGTGATTGTAAGTAGAAAGTGATTATAAGTAATTCGTCGTAGCTTCTTGTGACCTCACTTCCTATCTCCCTTGTGGTTTTACTTGTAGGAAAAGAAATCAAACTCTTAGTACTCTTTCGTGACAAGATTTTGTCTTGCATTTTATTTCTTTCAAAAACAAAATGAAGAAAAAGAAAAATACAAAATAAAAAACAAAAACAAAAAAAAGAAACAAAAGGCATTTCTATACTCTTTGTAGTTACAATTTATAAATTTTAAAAGTTAAACACTTAACTTACACTATAACTATTTAAACTCCATCTTTTACGAGAAGCGATTTAGGAGGTTCACTCACGTAACTGTTCCCTTGGTTGTTGTTGAATGGTGATTATGGCTCTCCTTAAAGCATTTGTTTTACCAATAAGTATAACAAAGAAGGGTTTTGGTCATGGTTAAAAATTATAACCAAAGGGTTTAGAACCATCACTAATTAACATCACCAAAAGTTGTGTAACAGAAAGGTTTTGATCACCCAAAATCATGACCAAAAGTCCCCACTTTTGGTCACTATTTAAAAACCTTGACGAAAGGCTTTTTGGTCATGATTCCACCTACAATTGTGACCAAACCCCCATCGTTGGCTAGGTTCAAGAGCATTTGGCCATGGTTATAAATCGTGAACAAAGATTTTTGGTCATTATTTAAAACCGTGACCAAAGACGGTTTTCAAACTGTGACAAAAAAGAGATTTGGTCACAGTTCATGAACCGTGACCAAAGGTCTCCTAAAAAGATAAAAGTATACATTCTATTATCTGAAAAGGAAAAAAATATATATTCTATTTCCTGCCATTCCTCCTCATCCTTACTGCACCTCCTTTCGTTGGTGAGCTCCCAAATCACTAAACGCAAGTATCATGTATGAGACATCTAACGAAAGAAGCTTGTAACAAAAGCATGAGCCCTTAATTTTATTGGCGCCAAGGATATGTAGAAATATATGCATCATGTATAGCAATCACAAAAAAAGTAATGATTTGTGGAAAAGTAGAATTCACTTTTTCAGAGTTGACAATCCAAAACTAGGTAGGTGATACATACATTAACTAGTTCTTAAAGCTTACACTAGACGATGGATACGAGGACAAGGGGTACAAAAAATCTACAAAGGCACAATAGAGTGCCGCTGCAAACTGCAAGATACCAAACACTAGACTACTTTGACATGTTTAGTAACAAAGTCCCAAATATTTTCTGCAGCTTTTTCTTCAGCATCAGCTTAGCTTATGCCATGGGATTGCAGGCGTTTCTTACGAATCTTGAAAGAGCAATCTCCACTGTCAACCACATACAAATCATTTTCACACTTCATCTTCTTCCCGGTCTTTTCAAGCATTTGCAATGGGCATAAATTGTCTTAGATACCCTGAATTCATAACCAAATAGTACAGGTCAAGCAATGGAGAGTTGCAAATGAGGTGTAGAATTCTAGTAGGGAAAAAAGGCTAACGTAAATGTAACATTACCTGTACAAACATGGTTGGTGCATCCAGTTTTGCTAGTGTTTTATCATGTACTGCACCATTCATGCCCTGATAAAAACATCATGTTAGCCAAATAAATAACACTACCTTTAACGAATCAAAGGAATTGTCAAACATTAAAAAGAGCATGAGAAAAGAGCTGCAAGGAAAAGATTCAACCATGATGGTGCTCATAATATCAAGACAAGAGGATAGCAACTATAGTTCAACTATGGATTTAACAAAAGATACAGGTATTTTAACAAACAAGAAAAAAGAAGAAAGCATTCACTAAAAAAAGGCTTTATGTTTCACTCATTATGTTGAGAGTCAAGGCTTTGCATGATTATAATGAACAAATGAAGAAATGGAATAGGGATAATCTGGAAGTGTATGAACTTACCAGAGGAGTATGCAGGTAAATGTAACAATAACAATTTGCTATTGTTGCTTCCCAAGGACAGCAGATACTATTGCTCAGAAAGAAGAGGGATGTGGTGCTGTTGCAAGAAGAATAGGTAGGCTATAGCTGCTGTTGCTGCTGCAGCTGAGAAGGAGCAGGAAGGAGTTATAGTTGTTAAGTTAAAAGAAAAAAGGAATACAAAGGAAAGATGCTGTTGCTACTGCTTGAGAGAGAGGAGGCTGCCATTTGCCTATTGGTGCCATCATAGGGGCTATAGTTGAGGGAGAAAGGAAAATAAGGGAGAAGAAAAAGACCCAAATGAAAGCAAATTCTGGAAGGAAAATCTGCTATGGAAAGGTGGGGTTTGCCCTTCTTGAATCCACTCCTGATGCCCATGATAGTATTGGCATGGATAAAGCCAAGGATAGATTGTAGTTAACTAGAAGCATGCAGCAAGGTTCAATAAAGACACAAAAATGAAAAAAGTTCCGATAGTACGGTGTCAATGATGATAGCGTTCTCGATTTTACTGTGGCCTGCAATGGGAAACAGGTTTTTCCAGATCAAGCAATAAAAACATCATGAATATAATAAAGAATGTGAGGTTGTTAGAGAAGAAAAAGGAGGAACCATGGGTTAGAACAACAAAAAAGGAATTTAGGAATTTTCTGAGAACGTCTCCAAAAGTTCAAGGCAAAATTTGGAAAATAAAAATGTGACAATCTTGAGTTTTCTACTTAACTAAAAGTATTTGCAAGCTATCAATCAGAATAAAACTAGATCTTCAATAACGGACAACGAGTTATACCACTCTATATCATGGGTTTCAGTTTCACCATTGCCTGTGATATGGTACTGATGATTTCTTTTTCTAGTAGTGGTGCCAGAACATTTACCTGAAAAAGTTCAATGACCACAAACAATTAAGAAACATGTAAGAACTCATTCATGGCTTCCAAACCAACAACCATTATCTTCATACAGAAATCGAACATGCCACATCATTAGCAAGAAGAAAAAATCAAAGTCAACTTCAGCCAGTACTTTGAAGCCACATTCAAGTAGAGCCTAATAAGTACCCAACTAAACCAGCACTACATTAAGTGTTCCCTTTAAATCAAGAAAATTTACAGATTTGACGAAAATACAAGAATAAATATATAAGCTAAGCCTGCATTCCTAGTCAACTTCTTTTAATACTAGTTACTATTTCCTTTGGAAAATCAAAAGCCATTGTCAAAAGCAAAGAATAGAAATCCAAAACTTCAAAAAAGAATTAACTAGCCATAACAAGTTGTAACAAAAGATCCAAATTCTATTCCTCAATCTGAACTGCCAGGTTCAGGTTTGAGCTTGGAAAATCTGATACAGTTAGGCCTTGGCCTAGCCTGCAGCAACACATAGTTAAAAGGGATTGTGCAGGCTGGCCCAATACTCACCCTTACCTTCATCTAATGCACATAAGATGTGCAATCATTTGCTTCATTTGATCTTTTATCATTTATTTCTTTGATTAACTTTTATGTCTTTTATGAATTTTGTTGATTTCAATTAGAACAGTGGGGGAATGTTGGAAATTTTTTAAGTCCCAACAGATTCTAACTTAAGTAACATTTCTCATAACTAGAATTTCCAATAGAAATCAATCCATAGTGGCTTAATTTAACAACTAGATGGGCATGTTGGAAGACAAAGCCCACATGTAAAATGAAGGCTTTAGAAACAGGAAAAGGTTCTTCTCTTCATCCCCAATAATTCATTCTATTCTCCATCTTTCCCATTGCTGAGACTTTCCATCAGGTTAGATAGTGGAGGAGGCCATCTACACAATGCACCTCCTCAGCTCTGTATCCTTGAGGATCTACACAATGCACCTCCTCAGCTCTGTTATCCTTGAGGAAAATATATCTAGACTCGAGTATAGAGTTTGATTTCTTCAACAAGTTTGGAGAGAGCACCCACCTGATCTAATCTGTCTTATCTTCAAATGTATATTTGAGAAAGTTTCCTATAAGAATCACCTTCTACACATTTTAAGTCACCACAAATCTACATTCCCATCCTCTGCGGGCCCCATTTTGAACTTTTGTCTCAGTTTTTAGTAGGCATTCCTACACCATTTGAATCAGTCAAGAAATCCAGAAAATGCGGAATCCTTGTATTCACCATCTATACATTGTAACAAAAAAAAAAAACTATCACTCTTTCCTATTCCAATTCTGAAATGAAATTATATTTCAGACTAATTTCATAATAGATCATCTGAAGAATGTATAGTATTATTACACATAAAAAGTCAGAAAAATCATAAGGAGCTAAGAATTTGCAGTATCTCATTGGAAAGAAAAGTGATCCACGAAGTCCAACAACCACATTGCAAACCAAACAGGACACGATAATGACGAGGAAAAACCTATAGTCGCAAAAATGAGCATCCCGTACCTTCTTCTTGGGGATGACCATGAGCTTCATGGAGCCAACGAAGGGGAAGGGACGAGGGATCTGCAGATGGACCTCCGCTAGAGGCGTGGGCGTGGAAGGGGAAAGATCAAGGCACCGAAGGAAACATATGAGCGCGTGCGTCTGTCGTTCGTTCGATCGATCGATCAATCGGTATTGCGTGTGCCTCCTCGAGTCCCGTACCTTGGAAGTTGGTTTAGGTATCCTTCTTAAAGACCTGCTCGCTATCGCCGCTGGAAAGCCCCGGTGGTGCACGAAGTCTAGGGTACCACCATAGATGAGGTTGGAGGGGCCTCACCACTGGTCGAGTGATGACTCTATAAATAATAATAATAATTACATCAATTAGAGTTAGTTTCAACCGTTCATGTGCGTAAATATCACAGTACAGTGGATTTGAGAACATTGCATGCATGTAGTATGACATTTATATTTAAATTGCTTATAATTAATGTTTAATAGTTAAGTTATACAAGTGCATGTTGAAACAAGTCTTAGATGAACAATTCGACCGTACAGATGTAATTAGAGCGACGATTGCAATCCAACGACATAAGAATTGTCTCAAATCATCTCGATCAGAGCCCTGTAACATCTGGTATAAAGAGAAGAAGATGGACTGTCCAAATGGTGCCACATGGCACTATCCAAACCCCCCATTGCTCCACGTCCTACTTCTAAGCAACATAGCCTCTGATCTGGGCCATTGGATGATGAAGTAGCCATGTCGCCCCTCCAAGCCAAGCCTCACATGTGAAGAAGAGTGCCACGAGAGATCTTGACCGTTGGATCTCGATCCCCTCATCATCCACGCGACAATCGACGTGGATAGTGCAGTTGGAGAACGCCTTCTCCGTAGCGCCGGATGCGAGTTAGAAATGCAATGCACGACCTTCCTCAATGCATTTGCGGTGCAATTCAGTCGTGCGATGGAGGATGAAGGGCATGGATGAAGCCACGTCACTTGCGCGTGATGAACGCGATCTAGCTGTTTGCTGGCAAGTGAATTTCCATTGCAGACACGTGATCCTCGTGCCCTCATTACACCATGCAGCTTCACGAATGGGGAGGATTTGGCGAAGCGTAATTGCACGTGCACTTAGCACGATCTAGTGAGTGCAAGCCTCACGCAATGTCAGCCCTTTGTCGTCAATCCAACAGCTGGTGTGCCTCCTCGCGGCCCAGTTGTGCGTGAGCGCGTCCAGCAGCGTGCGCGTGCACGTGGGCATGGGTCCAGCGTGCTCGACTAGCCCACCGCGGTTCAAGGTGCGATCTGGGGCAATTCAGGCCTATTCAAGGCCCTTTCTTCACCTATAAAAGGCCTTATGGACCCCCATTGTTTTCCATCTTCACCTCCAAGCTTCATACCACCTTCTAGAGCTAGAAGCAAGGTCCCTGGAGTAGCCGAGCCGTCGACAGAAGCATCTCTACCACCGTGGCTGCCTTGACACTCTACTTGTAGCATTTAAATTCTAGTTTGCTTTAGCTTGTAGTTTACATTCTCTTTTTGTCACTCATAATTGTAGAATGAGTTTTATGATTCAAAGAAGCAGTTGTTGCTATTATTCCCATGTTATTTTTATGTACTCTAAATTAGGTTCTCGCTTTGATTAGTATATCGTTCTTGGTTTTCTAAGGCGTAGTTAGTAACCATATTATTCTGTGAAATTTTTAACCCGACTTTCTCTCTCTCTCTCTTACAATTCTCCACGTAAGTAAACCATCATGTGGCAATAAGATAAGCAACTAATTGATTCGATTTCTCGCCTTCCTGAGATCAACACTTGGACTCACATTTCCATCTTTTAAAACTGATGTCGTAAGCACACTACTACAATGCAATAATTATCTTACCGCATTTTTCCACGTCAGTTATTGGCACCGTTGCTGGGGAGACAACGGATCTTCTAGTCGCTTTCATACATGCATTAGTAGTATTCACATTTTCTAACTCACATTTCTCTCTTTCTACTTATTGGTTGCAGGAATCTAATGCATTGGCGACAGGAGTAGCACAATCTGTTACGACCTGGTTCTCGAATCCCTACAGGACCCGAGACCGATTTGACTTGACTAATCCCAAGACCCAGTCGTCCAACAAGAAATAATCAAAAAGCAGGAAAGTAAATCACATTCACTATACTAAGTAACTAACAGTAAAAGAGTACAAGCAGTAAAGGAAGTAAAAACTGCTAACAGTACATATCATCACCACAACAGTAAAACGGAAACAAAATACAGAAACAGTAACAGTCTGAACTCACAACAAAAGGAAGTAAACAACAGGAAACTACGATTAGGCTCAACTGGGCCCAGCACCCTCTGCAGCCGGTGACTCGAGCTGCTCAACACCTGAACCTAAAAAGGGTTATGAGTAAATGGAGTCAGCGAACGCTAAGTAGAGTGGTAACCGACTAACTAAAGCAGTACAAGTTAACAGGTCATTTGTCTTTTCCAATTATTTTAATTCACAAGTTATTCCTTTTCACGCATTGGTTTACTTCAGATCTCTTTCTTGATCTCGAGTGTTCCTCGTGGGAACGATCTTGATTGCAGTCTTTTCCGAAGAGTAGAACGCACATGTGGTGCTCTCCTGGCCGGGAGAGTCCCCCGTAGTGATCCTATACCTATTCAACCACCCCAAGGTCACGAACAGATGTAGCGGTGACTATGGCACATGCGATAAGCGCACGGGTAACTACCTTGCACTGGCACACGGTCAGTCATTTTCGCTAGCGGGTACGCCCAAAGTACAACATGGAACAGCATAGGGCCTAGCCCTCTCAGTAACAAGGGTCTATCCCCTCAAAACCAAATAGGGGTCTCGCCCCTCCATAGTCCGCGCACCCTCGTCTGACTACCCCAGTTTGCCCAGTGGGCCTAATAAGTCGGTGTAGGGTGGCTAGCTAAACCTCGGGTCCCGTGGGGTGGCTAGCTCTCTCCCTACACTAGTAGCTCTCCCCGATACAGTGTACGCGAGGGCCAAAGAAGTCAGTGTAGAGTGGCCAATTTTAATCCTGGGTCCCAACCCAAGGGTGGTTAACTCTGCTCTACACTAAACAGGGGACAGTCGCTCTTCTTGGTACCACATACTCAAGGGCCAACACACTTCCCACTCACATTTTCAAATCCATTCCATTTATCCACAGGAGCTCTACTCCTAATTCCCCGTAGGGTTCATGCTCGTATTCCTCATGTCATTCCATACCAGGTTTCATCATTCACATTTCCATTCTTAGATTATACACATGCAGCTCGTATTTCCATCATTTAACATATACAACAAGTAATGTCACAGGTAACTGTTTAACTAGCACAGGCATTTCATATTTCACAGGCAGCTCTTATTTATTAACAGGCAGTTGTTCACATTTCTATTCATTCATTTAAGACTGCAATTTCAAACACGCATACAGACAGTGCAAGTACTTCTTGTCTTAGGATTCATGTCATATCCTAGGTTTCTAGTTATCCAATTTCACATATGCATTCAAGTTTTATAATTAAAAATAGGAGAAAACCACTCTACCAAATGACTTGGGAGTATTGGGGGCTCGAACGGCAGGCTCACGTGCCTCAGCAAGTCCTGAACCCGCAACTGATCAAAGTCCTAAACCAAGGAACATACTACAATGGAACATTCAGAATAGTATAAAAGGTCTTCTAACAAGTAGAGAAACTCACAAGGAAAAAATCAATATCTTGTTTGCGTAAAACGGACCTCAAACGGACCCTAAACGGGTTAAAAACAGGGCTGCAGGCCTAAATTAGACGTCTGGCACAAGGTCCAGACGTCTTAAAAGTAACCATAGTCTCACCTCAAGTTCCTGCGTCAACTTCAGACGTCCAAAACCCCTTCTTGATCGTCTGGACCCAGCTCCAGACGTCCGACCTCTCCTCCAGTTGTTTGGGAGTGCTTCCGGTCGTCTAGTAAGTTGTCCAGACGTCCGAGATGCATGGGAAGGCGTGTCCCGCACCTTCCCGAAGCAATCCCTGCATGCGACGGGCGAATCACCTATATTTAGCCATGCAAATCATAGCTGCGGTGCAGTCTGCATGGTCGTAACCATAAGAGGAACGTACCTTCGCGAAGTTATGCTTTCAGACGTCCGGTGTCGTCACCAGACGTCCAACCCGTCGTTTGGACGACACGCCAAATGTTTGATTCTGGGAAAATCCCAGAACTAGAACTACCTTCCACTCCTCCCCACCACGCACAGTTGTGGCCTCTCCTCCTCGCCTGCAGCTTCGACTACAGCAAGTATTGGGGACGTCTCCCCACAGCAAGTATTGGGGACGTCTCCCCCGACGCGCTCCTCCTTCTGCACGCGTCGCTCCAACCATGCATCCTCCGATGAGCTCCCACGAGCTCAAGAGCTCAAGCTCTTCCTCCTCTCTTCACGCTGCCTCTCCTCCTCGTTGCTCACTCTTGCGCCCTCTCTCACACTCGCCCCTCTCGCTGCAGTGGAGAGGAAGGAAAGAAGGTGGCTGTGGTGAAGTGGGGAAGAGAGGAAGGGGGAGAGGGGTTTTATAAGGGTGTGCTAGGGTTCGGGTGCAGGAGAGAAGAGGGAAAAAGAAGGGAGCAGTACTGTCTGCACGTAGCCCGTGTGCAGACGCGAAGTTACGTACCATGTTTTCAATTACCAAATGTCTGGGAAGGAGTCCAGACGTCTGACCGACAGTCCAGACGTTTTAAAGGGCTTAAAACAGAATGGGTCTTTACACAATCCAAGTAGGTAGATGGGAGTAAAGTGCTGTGAAGACCTTAGTGAGTATCACTTTACCTATCTATTGTAGTTTCATCATCCCTTATCTAAAAAAAAAAAAATACAAAAAAAATTAACATGGTGAATGGCTACTTGACCCACATTTTAAACCCATCACCCAACAAAAAAAATATATACTCTATAATTTTCAAAACATCATTCTGAGTGCTTTTCTTCTTGGAGTGGTGTTTGCGAAGTCGAACATGTCTTGTATTGGGCTGCACCACTCAAATTAAAATCAATTGATCTGGTACAATCGCATAAACTTTAGGGGTGAATACATTAGGGTTGTCTTCCTAGGGCCACATTATTTGCTGTAAAGGAAATTGACAATCATCTATTGTGTGCAAAACATTTTGTGCCAACTACAATCATGGCTTGAATCTATTAAGAAATTCCAACCCTAAGAAGCACTAAAGCAAGGACGAAACATTAAAAGACACCACATTGAAAAAACCCTTGCTTGAAAATCATATTTTGTTGAGTGCACACACATCTCAAACTAGATTAATTAAGAGGCACAACCCCCAACAACACCTCATCATACCCTGAGGACAAGCCCTGACCCAACCCAAATTAAAATTAAGTAGACGTGCTCTAGGTAGGACTAATCTAAGTCCTGGAAGTGTGATTAGGTTTGTTAAGTACTTGGCCTTAATTCCCATCATGGAATCTAGTGTCTAGGTTACGGAGAAGCGTTAAATGACTGTGGTTGGGGAGTATCAAGGAACCAGTGGCATAAGCCAAAGGTAGAACCTTCCCCTCAATCCCTTCGTAATCAACCTAGTCGAATTAACCTTGGGAAGGGGGGTTTAAGTGCTTGCAGATTTGATCATTCTCTCCAAGGCTTCTAGGTCACCTAGTGTTAAGACCCGTGCCATCAAAGCGCTTTTAAGACGTCTGGAAATCAATTTTTGCGTGTGTACGATCGCAAGTCTGCGCGTGTGCCGTGCGCAGATTGAGCCCCTGCCGCCTTCTTCTCTTTCTTCTTCCCTTGCCGACTTGCAGAGCCTTTTCCCCCCATGCCTACATATATCCCCTCCACTCCCTCACGCCACCCCACACCATCCGTCTTCTCCTTCCTTCAGCATTAGAGCGAGAGCAAGAGCGAGTGTGGCAGCTGCAGCCGAGTGCAGCGGCGGAGAGGAGAGGAGTAGCGAGAGGGAAGAGAGGAGAGCGCGTGAGCCGTTAGAGAGAGCTCGCCGGAGCAGCTCGAGGCCGGTCAGGCTTGCGTGAGGCGGAGTGTGTGTCGGGGAGGTCCTCCCTGACGTTGCTACAGCTAGGGCAGCGGACGAGGGAGTGCGGCGCGACCACGCGCAGCAGGAAGAAGACGAAGGAGCTTCTGATTCTGGGATTTTTTTCCCAGAATCAGACGTCTGGGCTTACATCCAAACGACGCAGACGACGTCTGGAGGAAGCTCCAGATGACTTAAAGGTACGTACTGCGCCCTTTACTTCCCTTTGCGGATATGGCCATGCAGGCTGTTCCGCCGAGGCTCTATTGCGTGCCGTGATGAGAGATTTTGCGTGCGCGTGCAGGATTCGCTTTGGGAAGGCACGAGACACACCCTCCCATGTGGTTCAAACGTCTAAGCGAGGCACCAGATGGCGGAGAGCATCTCCAGACATCCGGAGGGATAGTCGGACGTCTGGAACTAGGTCCAGACGGTTCAGCAGGATCCCTGGACGTCTGAGGAGCAGCGCAGAGTGAGGTATGGATCTGGACCCCTTTTAAGACATCTGGAAGATGTTCCAGACGTCTGATTTGAGTCAGAATTATCATTTTTGAACTGTTTAGGGTCCGTTTGAGGTCTGATTTCCACGTTTAAGATTCCGTTCTTCGTATAAGTTCCTCTATGATGAGAGCCTCATCATGAGCCATAACTAACTCATTTTGACCTAATAAAGAGAATAAAAGCTCCTACATGACCTAGAAGAGGGTTTAATTGGACGAATAAGTGTTCTGAGAAGAAAACATGAAATAAAGGTTAAAACTACAATTTTACCATTGCAGTACATAGACGGTATTTCTCAGAGACAAAGCACAGGTCAAATGGTATAAATGAGATAAAAAGTAGGTTGAATCAATCAGAAATGGGTTCATGTGCAATCCAGGAATTAAATGACATCTTGTAACCCTAAAACAGACCTTTCATCTCCCTCATTATATTTCATCAAACATCCCTCGACCGCCGCTGTTCACCATCACCTTCCTCATCTCCGGCCACCCTCCGGCGAGACGCTCCCATCGCTTCGCAGCCCCACACGCCTCGTCGACCATCTCATAACCTCCGCCTCACCTCACTGAATAACCTCTGCCCGTCCATAGTCCCTCTACACCTACCCAACAGTCCCCCGAACACACCCATCCATCCGGCCACAAGGCGACCTAGGCACGCATGCCTAGGCCACCCCGCAGCCTGCCACCTAGCTCTTCACCTTCGCTGTGACACGGCGAAGGTCCCCTGGTGATCTGATTAAGCCGCGAGGCTCTTTTTGTGTCTGACAGATTTTACGCCCCGGCCACCATTAACGGTAACTTGAAGAAGCTCCACGCTTGCTCCAGGTCGCAGGACTGCAGGGCTCCAGGTGCAGCTAACTCGTGGAAGCATCGCGAAGACATCTGATCCAGCAAGCGACGCCAACAGAGCTTGCAGCAGTGGCAATTGAAGGATGGACTCCTGCGGGCACGTGCGAAATAGAGGTGGAACATTAGTCCCACATTGTTAACTTACAAGGCGTTGGAGTGACTTATATTGATTTTGTCATATCAGTCGGTTGCCTTCGAATGCACTTGGGGTGAGGTCCCTCACCTATCTCACTGCCTCGTCCGCGAGTTCACCACGCGGATCTGGCGACTCGACCCGACACTGCCCTGAGCACTCCTCGTGCACCATCCTCACGCCGGTGCACCTGGACCCGGGCGCGAGATCCGACCCGTTAAATCGGCTCTGGGAGAGCGTGCTGAGTAGTGTGGTTTACAGAGAGTGAGAGATGCGCAGGTGTGGGTAGAGGGATAGGTTTTACTTTGCTGTGGTTAGTGCAAGGAAGGAAGGAAGAAGGAAGAAGCCAACACTTAGCCGCTGTAAGCAGAGGAAGAGAGAAGGAAGGAGGCTCTGCCAAGGAAGAAAGGAAAGACAGAAAAGAAGAAGAAACGCCAAGGGAAACAGAACTGAAGAAGAAGAAGGAAGGAAGCCTTCGTAGAGGAAAAAGAGAAGAAAAGGAAGAGGCGAAGGAAAAAGAGAAGAAGAAGAAGAAGAGGAACTGAAGGCAAACAAAACCAAGGAAGGAAGCAGAGCCAAGGAAGAAGAAGAAGACCCGTAGAGAGAAAGTAACAGCAGAAGAAAATAGGAAGGAAGAAGCAAGGAAAGAAGAAGCTCAAAGAAGAAGAAAGGAAGAAAATCAGAAGAAGAAAAATAAGAGAAGGGAAACACATTTTTAAGACATCTGATCCCATGATCAGACGTCTAATTTCTTTTTTTTGCCACAATTAATTTTCAAACTCATGCATTTATATTTGAATTAAGTTTTGAGTAATTAAAGTGTTCAATTACATTCTAGAGATTAGTAATGAATTCCAATTGCTCCCTGTGTTCGACCTCGGATACTTAGGTTTTCGAGTAATAAAACTTTTATTTGTTGATGACGCTTGATCACCTATACTACGACATAATTAATTGTTAAAACACGATCGAGACAACGTCAACATCTTGGCGCCGTTGCTGGGGAGCAACGCACAATTTATCGCTAGTTGATGAGAGCCTCATCATGAGCCATAACTAGCTCATTTTGACCCAATAAAGAAGATAAAAGCTCCTACATAACCTAGAAGAAGGCTTAACTGAAGGAACAAGTGCTCTGAGAAGAAAACATGAAATAAAGGTTAAAACTGCAATTTTACCATTGCAGTACATAAACGGGATTTCTCAGAAGCAAAACATAGGTCAAATGGTCTAAATGAGATAAAAAGTGGGTTGAGTCAATCAGAAATGGGTTCATGTGCAATCTAAGAACTAAAAGACACTTGGTAACCCTAAAACAGACCCGCTTAAATTAACAAGGTTCCGGTCAGAACAAAAAGCAAGTAAACCCTCTACAAATCATGGAAAAACATACTCTAGGGTTTAGAACACTTAATTTGGCCTAGATTAGGGTCCTAGCTCTTCAATTAACCTAATTTGGGTTTTTACGCTAAATATCCAGTCAAACGAGGTCAAACCTGAAATCTAACTTCTCCATTGGATTCCTTAGGTCCAAATTAGGTTTATACCAAAATTTGGACCTAAGGAGAGGTCATCTTGACCTACTTTGCAATTTAGTACACCCAAATCACAAATTGGTCCCTATCTTTTGAATACCGTTGCAGAGAACCCCCTATGTTCTTCGCCTCCTTTGCAAACCGGTCCTGCCGCCATTGCTAGGGCAGAACCGAGCTCCGGCGAGGTTCGGAGAGGGATTGCTCTCTAATCCCTCAGAGATTCCCTCCCAGAAATGGAAGGAGAATTCTCTGAAGAATTGCCTTCCATTTAAGACCGATATCGATCCCTGGTGTGAACCCAATCTCTCGTGCGAACGCACGAGAGATTTGGGTATCCTAACTCCTTTCCATCTCCGGCGACCAACCTCAGGCAATTACGTGCCCTTCACGCCTTGCACACCAAGTCCAGCGCCTATATAAGAACCCACAACTCCGGCCGAAGAGGCTGAGCTTGGTTTGGTCGAGGTTCCACCCCCAATTCCTCTCCTCCTGCCCGGCCAAACTCCCAGCAGGCTCCGGCGAGGCCCCCTCCCCTCCCTCTTCGCTCTGCCACAAAACCAGTGGCAGAGTTAACTTCCTGACCTTCCTCCGCGTCGCGCAGTACCAGCGCACGCCGCCTCAGCCTCGTCGTCGCCGTCGTCCTCCCCCACTGGGCGTCATCTTCTCTGGCGATAGCAGGTACTGTTGTTCGCCCTCCGTCCCCTTTCGTCCTTACAGTTAGGTTAGAACTCCTCTCCATCCTCTCCTCTCTCTTTTCCCCCTGTTATCTCCCTTGATCGACCCTCGACAGACGCTAACCACCTCCATCGTCTTCGCCTCCGACCGCACTCCGGCGAGCCGCCCACACCACTCCAGCCCTCCACACGGCTCGCCAACCACCTCGAAAGCTCCGCCTCACCTCCAGGAACACACTCCACCCTACCACTGCCACTCCAGCCCTCCACAATCACCCCCCGACCAACCCACCATCTCCGGCCACAGGTTGACCTAGGCACGCACGCCTAGGCCGACCTGCGGCCTGCAGCACTGCCCACCGCCTTCGCCGTGCCACGGCGAAGGTCTCTAGCTATTCTGATTTGGCCGAGAGGCGCGTTTTGTGTATGACAGGGTTCGAGCCGCTGCCGCCATGGACGACCTCTGATGAAGCTCCCACGAAGCTCCAGGCACCCGGTCTTCCAGGCTACAGGTGCTGCATACTAGCGCGAGTGTCGCGAGGTGAACGAGTCCAGCCAAGGAGCGCTAGCAGAGCCAGCAGCTGCGGGGCAATCGCACGACGAGGCTTCTACAGGCGTGCGTGAAGGCGAGACCAGATAGTCCCACATCGTGGGATTGCAACCGTCAGGTACCATATAAGTTGTTTTTGCGTTTTACTCTTATCGCCTCAGTAAGCACAGGGGTGAGGTCCCTCACTGACCCCACCCGCCTCGTCCGCGGCCTGACCACGCGGACCTGGCGGATCCGACCCGACCTAGACTTACGCACTCCTCGCGCATCACACACCTGCAGGTGCGCCTGGTCCCGGGTACGATCCGACCCGATTATGGCTGTGGCTCTGGGAGAGCGGTTTGAGTGAATTGCTTGAGAGAGAGAGATGCGCGGGTAGAGGGAGAAGGGTTAGGTTTTACTCCTGTGCAGGCAGGCTGAACGCAGGAGGAGAAGGACTTGGCCGCGAGAAGGAAAAGAAAGAAAGAAGAAGGAACGGCAGAGAAGAATAGAAGAGGAAGAAACAAGGCAGAGAAGAAGAAGCAAGAAAGAAGCCTTCGCAGAAGAAGAAAGAAAAGAGCAAGCCAGAAGCAAAGGCACAGAGAAGCCAAGTGAAGACTTTGCAGAGATCAGAAGAAGAAAAGAAAGAGCAAAGACTGCAGCAAAAGAAGAAGAAGAATCAAGAAGAAAAGGAGAAATGCTTTTAAGACGTCTGATCACAAGATCAGACGTCCAATTTCATATTTTTTTGCCCTAACTCCTTTTAATCGCATACATTCATACCTGAATTGATATTTTGAGTAAATTAGAGTGTTCAATTACATTTTGATTTAGTGGTAAGTTCCATTTGCTCCCTGTGTTCGACCTCGGATACTCCGGTCTTCGAGTAATAAAAACTTTGTATTTGTTCGAACGTTTTGTCGGTTATACTACAACATAATACGCTTTAAATCCGCACGAAACGCCCGTGAACACTAGTCTCTACATTCTTTTTATCATATTAAACACTAACTTGCCCGACTTTGCTTTGTTCTGATCTTGTAGGTATTTCACGAGAAAATCCCTCCTGCAAGTCAACCACTCCAGGGTAGGTAATTTCTTTTCATCCTTAAACTATCCCCTAAGCTTTGAAAGACAAAAGGAAGAAATTAATTTAGGAATCAATTGCCTTCTTTCTATAGTAATCACCATCTTTAAGGCAAACGTTTCCTGATTTTGCGAAAATTTTTTCAAATCTTCTTTAAGTTGGAGCAATTTTTTTTTAGATTCTATCCCACAAATTTATGTGCCTAATATAAATCACGCTTAATCTCGGCGGACAATACACTTCTTGTTTTTAAGTCCAAAGAGAATTTTTTTTTGTGAAAAAGAGGATTGGAAATAGAACCAAATTAGTGTTTCTACAGTAGGATCTTGGAGTGCTAGTCACACATGCCTGCATAAAAGGAAATGAACCCTCCCGCATCAGTGTGCCACCCAAGCCCTTGATTGAAGAGATCTAAACAAGACAAACCCTAAGAAAAAAGAAGCTCTAAAATCACTTGAATCTTAAAATCTTGAACCTAATAAACTGGGAGTCAAATCAGGTGATCTCTAGGTCCCAAGCCTAGAATCATTCTGCCATCTATAGGACAGGTCGGTGAAGTTGACCCATTGGGTTAACCAACCTCCAAATTAGGTCACAACATCAAAACATCTAAAGTTCAAGTGAGAACCCTAAAGCACCTTTGAAATAAAAGTGGTAGACTTAAGAGGTCAAGGTCCCCATTCTGATCTACCTGGAATCTCAGTCATAAGAGAGGTCGGGTGGGGGAAACCCCTGTAACCCGTGGGGACGCTCTACTGTGTAGGGGTCTTTGCGGGACTCTCCCTCTTTGGCTGCCCAGGTAATTCTCAGGTGGACGATCTTTTGATCCAAGGGTACCATCCGCCCCGAACCTCCATAGTCATCCAAACGTCTTTGCGTGTCTTGATTGGGTCAAAAACATCTCCAGTCCCTCATCTTTTCTCTTTAGAGCACACACACATTTTCAGTGGGACTCGTTATTCAAATCTGATCGCTTCATAACTTGATTCTACATGTTGATTCATACTCTGATTCTACATCTTGATTCCACCACCTGATCCAAATATGCAGCCAAACCACCTAGGACTACCATTCAAGAAACCTGAATATCGGAGATCCATGAGAAATAAAATGATTGAGGATGCCATGAAATTCTATGAAAAAGAAGAAACCTCAACACCAGTAGGAAACATTCAGGTTGATGTTCCAACAACCACAACCTTTATCATAACTTGTGCCCAAGTACTATTAGCAGAAGCCACAAAAGGATCAACCCGTGACTCGCTCATCACTGGATACATTGAGATAGAAAAACTGCACAATCTTGAATACCTCCAATGTATGACAAATCCTCAACTTTGGAAGCAACACCAAGATAGTCTTGAAAAATGAGAAGAGATAATTAGATTAGTAAAATAAATTATTGACCAGAAGTACCCATATATACCACAAATAGAGGATGAACTATCTTAGGACAACATCGAGGATCAATCTGATCTTAGGTTCAAGGCACAAAATGGTTGTGGATTCCCAACCCAGATGGAGTATAATATGCCCGATATTGACGAAGGTTGGGAAGCTCCAAATGCAGGAAAATACCATGTTGAGCCCATTCTAGAATTCCAAAACTCCTGCAAGTATGAAAGTAGAACTGAACCTCTCGAGGGTGTAAATTCTGTCCCTTATCCTGATAAGGTGACCCTTGAAGGTTATTCAGACCTAGATTCTAGAGATTTAACCCACATCCTAAGCCCAGAATCTAGATCTGAAATCTATTTTGAAGGTTTCAAGGCCCCATATGAGGAAGATCAATCTTTTAATGAAGAATATGATTTTGGGCTTCTATTTGATGAATATCCCTCGCCAACATCCTCAGAGGAACTAATCAATTTTTCGGAAGTCATGCCAATCTACGATACAGAAACTGAGGAGTTGGACGAGTGAGGTTTTAATTGGGTCTGCCCTACCAGCTTAGAACCTGAGCCTCTACCAGATAGGGATACCTTCTTAAGCTCAGAATTAACATTTAGGCTAGACTCCAGTCAGGCTGCTGAATCTACAACATATGATTTATTCTATGGTGGAACTCATGATCTTAAATCTCATTCAGATTTTGATTTTCGCAAACTCTCCGATGATTTCGAATCTGACCATAACATCGGAGAAAATCTACTTCCTAATTATAACAAGCCAATTCTCTTTGAAGCCACATGCTCCACATATACAGAATCAATCAAAACCCGTTCTCTACCCCAACCCGCAACCGGACTCAATTTCTATTCCAATTCACCTCTCACTGAGCCATTTGCAAATGATTCAACTCCATATCTATATCGCGTATCGGGTATTGATCAGACCGAAAAACAGGAGCCATCATTCTTTGATCAACCCTATAGGGATTCCACACCATACACTGATTATTTTTCAGAACCCTACTCTGACCAGGCTGATTCGACTCAGCCCGAACCCGAGTTTTCACTTCCATATCCATCTGAATTACATTGCATATGGTGGGTTCCGCATCTGTTGGTCTACATCTATTAACCCACCAGACTTATTGGGTTTGGGCTGCATCATCAGCCCACTGATCTTAACAAGCACTTGGTTGTACCAACCAGGCTCTTAATCAAGGTGCTTGTTTTACAAAATTTCGCTGATTTGACCACTCCCTCTCCACCCCATTTTCCGCTCGGCTGAAGGCATTAAATTTAGTGCTTAACGGGAGGCAACCCGTCATCCCAAAAAAATAGAGACCCGTCTGATTATCCGTCTGTACTCCACGTCCATTGCACCTTGAGTTCAGCCTTAGACAGTTGATCCCACCTCTGGTACACGTACCAGAGGTTGAAATCGTTCGCATCAGTCATTTTCGACCCATTCACCCACCTGATGTATCCTATTCTAAGTCCATGACCTCAACACTATTTCACACCCTCCGTTTACAATGAGGACATTGCAAAACTTAGGCATGAGGGGGTGATAAAGTGCATACATACAGAACCAAGAAAAAATCAGAAGGATTCTCTCAAAAAAATTCACATATTCAAAAACACAAAAAAATTGAAAAATTATGAAAAAGAACAAAAAATGGGGGAGGGAGGAAATTTTGTGAGCCACATAATTATAAGGAGGAGAAAAAGAGCAAAAATGACAAAAGGAGCACATAATTATAAGCCAGGGTTTCGGGGGTCACCATGGGTAGTGCTATCTCGAAGCATCGATAGCTAGGGACCCTTAAGGATTGATGATGGGAACGAGGAATCCGATACAGACCGTGTTGAGAAGCCAATTCGAAGCTAGAAATAAAAAGAAAAGAGAGAGAAAGCTCTCCAAACAAATAAATCTTCTATCTCTCTCTTACAAAAATGCACTGCAAAACTGAACCTAGGCTAAAAATGTCTCAACCACGAGTGCTTTAACCGCGGAGTCCAACAAACCCTAGGTTAGTTTCTGTGGGCCTTAAAAACCTTTACGGAGGACTAAGGCTAAAGCGGGTCAGGTTCGGATTTTGGTTGGTACTTGAGTACCTCTAGGCTTATTGTCGGCATTCTGACCTAATCACAAAAAGAAAAAGAAAAGCACTTATCATAATTGATGACAGACAGGGTCTAGAACAGAAGTTAAAACCTTGAAATTTTGCTAAGGGACTAGCAAAAGCTAGGTATGGGAGTATGATGAGAGCCTCATCATGAGCCATAACTAGCTCATTTTGACCTAATAAAGAGAATAAAAGCTCCTACATGACCTAGAAGATGGCTTAATTGGAGGAATACGTGTTTTGAGAAGAAAATATGAAATAAAGGTTAAAACTGTAATTTTACCATTGCAGTACATAAACGGTATTTCTTAGAGACAAAGCATAGGTCAAATGGTATAAATGAGATAAAAAGTGGGTTGAATCAATCAGAAATGGGTTCATGTGTAATCCAGGAATTAAATGACATCTTATAACCCTAAAATAGACCCGCTTAATTCAACAAGGTTCTAATCAATATAAAAATCAAGTAAACCATCCAAAAATCATGGAAGAATATCCCCTAGGAACTAGAACATTCAATTTGGCCTTTGGAATCTAGTTTGACCTAGATTAGGGTCCTAGCTCATCAATTGACCTAATTTGGGTTTTTACGCAAAATATCCAGTCAAACGTGGTCAAACCTAAAATCCAACTTCACCATTGGATTCTTTAGGTCAAAATTAGGTTTTTACCAAAATTTGGACCTAGGTGGAGGTCATCTTGACCTACTTTGCAATTTAGTACACCCAATCACATTTTGGTCCCTATCTTTTGAAAATCATCACATAGACCCTCCTAGCTTCCTCACCAATCTTACAATCAGGTCCCTCCACCATTATTGGGGAGAGATCCTACTCTGGTGAGGTTTAGAGAGGGAATACTCTCAGATCCCTCAGAGATCTCCCAGAATTGGAAGGGAGATTCTCTGAGGAATCTCCTTCCATCTGAGCCCGATCACAACCACTGATTTGCACCCAATCTCTCATGCGAACACACGAGAGATTTGGGTATCTAACCACCTTCCATCTCCGGCGAGACGTCGGTGGCAGAAGATGTGCCCTCCACGCACCAGAAGCACGGCCAGCACCTATAAATTAAACCCTAACTCCGGCTGCACTTCCTCAGCTCGACTTGGCCGGGATTCCACCTTAAATTCATCTTCTTCTCCGGCCAAGGGGTCCAGCAAGCTTTGGCGAGCCCCCCTCCTCTTCCTCTTCGCTCTGCCACAAAACCAGTGGCAGAGCCGTCCTCCTCATCCTCCTCCGCGTCGCGCAACACCCGCACGAGCTGCCCTAGCCCCGTCGTCACCGCCGTCTTCCTCCACTGGATGTCTTCTTCTCCGGTGACAGCAGGTACTGCCGTCCGCCTCCTCGTCCCTTTAGTTAGGTTAAAACTCTTCTTCTTTATCCCCTCTTTCATGTCCCTCATTTTATTTCATCAAACATCCCTCGACCGCCACTGCTCACCATCACCTTCCTCATCTTCGGCCACCCTCCGGCGAGACGCTCCCATCGCTCCGCAGCCCCACACACCTCGCCAACCATCGCAAAACCTCTGCCACACCTCACTGAATAACCTCCGCCCATCCATAGTCCCTCTACACCTACCCAACAGTCCCCCGAACACACCCATCCATCCGGCCATAGGGCGACCTAGGCACGCACGCCTAGGTCGCTCCGCAGCCTCCCACCTAGCTCTTCACCTTCGCTGTGACACGGCAAAGGTCCCCTAGTGGTCTGATTAAGCCGCGAGGCTCTTTTCGTGTCTGACAGATTTTACATCCCGGCCGCCATTAACGATAACGTGAAGAAGCTCCACGCTTGCTCCAGGTCGCAGGACTGCAGGGCTCCAGGTGCAGCTAACTCGTGGAAGCATCGTGAAGACATCTGATCCAGCAAGCGACACCAACAAATCCTGCAGCAGTGGCAATTGAAGGATGGACTCCTGCGGGCACGTGCGAAGTAGAGGTGGAACATTAGTCCCACATCGTTAACTTACAAAGCGTTGGAGTGACTTATATTGATTTTGTCATATCGGCCGGCTGCCTCCGAACGTACTTGGGGTGAGGTCCCTCACCTATCTCACTGCCTCGTCCGCGAGTTCACCACACGGATCTGGCGACCCGACCCGATACTGCCCTGAGCACTCCTCGTGCACCACCCTCACATCGGTGCACCTGGACCCAGGCGCGAGATCCGACCTGTTAAATCAGCTCTGGGAGAGCGTGCTGAGTAGTGTGGTTTACAGAGAGAGAGACGCGCAGGTGTGGGTAGAGGGATAGGTTTTGCTTTGCTGTGGTTAGTGCAGGGAAGGAAGGAAGAAGGAAGAAGCCAACACTTAGCCGCTGCAAGCAGAGGAAGAGAGAAGGAAGGAGGCTCTGCAAAGGAAGAAAGGCAAGACAGAAAAGAAGAAGAAATGCCAAGGGAAACAGAACTCAAGAAGAAGAAGGAAGGAAGCCTTCGCAGAGGAAAAAGAGAAGAAAAGGAAGAGGCGAAGGAAAAAGAGAAGAAGAAGAGGAACTGAAGGCAAACAAAACCAAGGAAGGAAGCAGAGCCAAGGAAGAAGAAGAAGACCCGTAGAGAGAAAGTAACTGCAGAAGAAAATAGGAAGGAAGAAGCAAGGAAAGAAGAAGCTCAAAGAAGAAGAAAGGAAGAAAATCAGAAGAAGAAAAATAAGAGAAGGGAAACACATTTTTAAATGCCACAATTAATTTTCAAACTCGTGCATTTATATTTGAATTAAGTTTTGAGTAATTAAAGTGTTCAATTACATTCTAGAGATTAGTAATGAATTCCAATTGCTCCCTGTGTTCGACCTCGGATACTTAGGTTTTCGAGTAATAAAACTTTTATTTGTTGACGACGCTTGATCACCTATACTACAACGTAATTAACTGTTAAAACAGGATCGAGACAACGTCAACACTTTACTTGTTGGAATGCTTTTTATCATGTTCTGAGTGATTTCTTGTGGTTGATCCTTGTGTTAGGACCCTGTTCTGTTGCGGATTTGGGGGTTGTGGAGGCAAGTGGACCTACCGATCACGCCCCCATTACTCCCGATTTTGCAGGTATAGTGGCTTCCCTTAGTTAATTACAAACTTAACTGCATGTCTGGAATAAATGATAGATCCTAGGGTATGGCATGAATCCTACGACTAGAAACACTAGAACGATTGTATTGAATGCCTGAATTGCAGTCTTGGATGAGTAGTTAGAATAATAATAAATGCATGTAATTGGATAACAGCTGCCTGTGAAATGTAGAGTACTGTTGTCAGTAACTTCTACATGTAATCCCCGTTGTTTGAAATTAAATACGAGCTGCTTGTATATAAATTGGAAAAGAAGGATTGAATGTTGGAAACACGTGCTATATGCGAATAAACCTGAAATGATGAAGCCTAGTATGGCTTGGCCTGAGAAACATGAGCATGAACCCTATGGGAAATTAGGAGTAGAGCTCCTGAAAATAAATAGAATGGAACTGGAAAAGTAAATGAGAAAGTGTGTTATTTTTTGGGTACGTGGTACCAAAAGGGAGCACATATTACCTCTTAGTGTAGAGGGGTGCTTGCCACCTCAGGTCGAGATCGGGGTGAGTTTGGCCACTTTGCACCGACTTTCTGGCCCTCGCGTACACAGTACCGGGGAGAGCTGCTAGTGTAGGGAGAGAGCTAGCCACCCCACGGGGCCCGGGGTTCAGCTAGCCATCCTACACCAACTTGTTAGGCCCACTGGGCAAACCAGGGTAGTCAGGCGAGGGTGCGGGGACTGTGGAGGGGCGAGACCCCTGTTTGGTTACTGTGGTGGGGCTAGACCCCTGTTACTAAGAGGGCTATGCCCTATACTGGTTCCGTGCTGTGCTTTGGGCGCACCCGTTAACGGAAACGACTGACCGCGTGCGAGTGCGGGGTAGCTACCCATGCGTTTATCGCGCGTGCCGTAGTCACCGTTACGTCTGTCAACGACCTTAGGGTGGTTGACTGAGGGTAGGACCACCACGGGGGACTCTTTCAGCTAGGAGAGCACCACGTGCTACTTCTACTCTTTGGAAAAGACTGCAATCAAGATCGTTCCCACGAGGAACATTCGAGATCAAGAAAAAGACCTGATAAATAAACCAAGTGATGAAAGAAAGAATAATTAGTTAAATAAAGAAAGAAATTGAAACAACAACTACCTGTCCACCTTTACTGTTTGTCTTAGTTAGCTGGTTGCCACTCTACTCGGCGTTTCGCTGAATTGTTGTACTTACCACCTTTTTCAGGTCCAGGTGTTGAGCAGCCAGAGCCTACGGTTGCGGAGGGTGCTGGGCCCAGTAGAGCCCAGTAGTTGTACTTTTGTTGTACCCATTTTCTGTAGTAGTGAGTATTTTGTTACGTTCTTATACTCTTTTATTGTAATTTTTTATTCCTGTACCCTTTTTAAACTCTCTACTGTTGTGGTGGTGTGTACTGTAGTAGTTTATTTCTTTACTGCCATACTTTTGTTACTTTTAGTTGCTTGCATGGTGAATGTGGTTTATTTTACTGCTTTTTTGTTACTTCCTCGTTGAACGACTGGGTCTTGGGATCAGTCGAGTCGGTCCGGTCTCGTGTCCTGTAGGGATTTGGGAACCGGGTCGTAACACCTAGGTCTACACTATAGGGCTTAGTTTGTTTGCTTGGTTGTGCACATACAATTCTCTCTTCTGTTCTTCCCTCATCCCTCCACTTCTTCCAAACCATGGATTTCAATATTTATCCCTCTTATCCAGACTATCCCCAACATAATCTAAATGATTGTGGTGACTTTTCTAATTGGGGATATAACCCAGGACCTGAGTACCTAGGATATCCCTCTTTTCCTAACTATCCTAATTTTACCCAACCCACACCAACCCCCTACTGGGATACACCCAACCCATCCACTCAGGAGTATGATCCAAACCTTAGTGTGTTCTAATCTTGATCCTCCTTATGATGACTTCTCTTTTAGGTCCCACCCACCTTGTAACGAATTTGATAGGACCTACGCTCTAGGAGAACACCAAGACCCCTACCCTTCCCAGGACAATAACCAAGATAAGTCATATGAATTCGAGGATCTCTCCTACTTGACCTATGGATTGGAGGGGATGTTAGAAAAATAGAAATCAAATGATTCTAAGTATCACAATGATGATTATAAACCTAGGCCAAGTATGATCAACCCCTACTTTGAACCCTTGATGAAGAATCTGATTGGGAGGAGGACTTAGAACCTCAATTATTCTGGAGTAAGACTAAACAAAAAATGGTGTCTCTTGAGGAATTGGACCATGAAAATGACAGAATAGAGGACCCACCCAAAAACTTAAACCCCAGTACAGACCCTAATACACATCCTCTTCCATTCCCTTCCAAACCTGATTTGAATGATAAGTACAAAATGAAAGAAACCCAAGGGAAACCCAATTACACTCAGTCAACTCTTTGCGGTATTCAGTTGGATCTGTATAACCAGAACCAAAGATTGGTTGAGATGAAAAAAAGAATGCTTAACATGTTTCAACAATTGGATGAAGAGGGTCAACGAAAATTGATGAAGGAGACTTCTTTCCTAGAGACAATGGAACAAGGTCTTGTGATAATTGATTGGACCACACCTAGTTGCCAAAAATTGGTGCAATCCACTATTAATACTCCCCCAACATTAGCAAGCATTGAGGATACTTTGGAACACAAACAGGTGGAAAATGAGGATGAATCTGAAGATTTGGAAGATATGATTTGGAAGATAATAATTTAGTAAAATGGACATCAAGATTTGAGGACAGGAAATTTGACTCTGACGACTTTGATTGTGAAATACTTGAGGACTGCATCATGGATTCAAAGGAAAGGTGAAACGCTGTCGGCAACCGGGTTTTATTGTTATAGCGTTGTAGTATAGCCAGTTATTGCCAACATTTCAAATATATAAATTTTTTTACTCGGAAAATAAAAGAGTTCCCGAGGTCGAACTTAGGGAGCAAGTTGTATTCTAGAGATATACATGTTTCTTTTACAAAAATAAAGAAAGAGAGAGAAAGAAATTGTTGTCTTTTCTTCTTTTCTCTTTGCTTCTCCTCGTCTCAGATCTTCTGTTATCTTCTTCTTCTTTATCTGCAGTGGTGATGTTCTTCTTCTTCTTTCAGCTGTTCCTGCTCTTCCTTTTTCTTCTGCAGAGCGGGTCCTGTTCTTCTTCTTTTTCCCTTCTTTCTTCTTTTCCTTTCTTTCTTCTTTTTCTTTCTTCAGATCTTCTTCTCGTGCTCTTCTTCTTTCAGTTCTTCCCTTGTTCTTTTGTGTTCTCTTCTGCCTCGCCTTCTTCTGTTGTTCTTCAGATCTCCTTCTTTCTTCTTTTCTTTTTCCTGTCAGGACGTCGTCTGATTTTTCAATCAGACGACTTAAACTGCTTGTTGCTACAGTGTCTCCCTCAGCTTCCTTCTTCTTCCGCGGTCCTTCTTCTTCACCTGTGCCTGCACACTTCAGAGTTTACGTCAGAGGACAAAACCTACTCTACCCTCCCCCCCCCCGCGTCTCTCTCTCTCAGAAACCGCTCATGGGATAGCTCTCCCAGAGCTGCTGGGTAGTCGGGTACGGGTCGCGCCCGGGTCCAGGCCCACCGGCGTGCGTGGTGGGCGAGGAGTGCAGGTCAGTCTAAGTCGGGTCGGGTCAGGTCCGCGGGGCGTGAGCGCGGACGAGACCGGGTAACCGGGCGGGTGAAGGGGACCTCACCCCGTGTGCTGAGGCAGTAAGGCTTATTCACAAAATCAATTTAAACGGTGAAAGAGTTGTGAGGCTTACCGATGTGGGACTAAACGGAGGCCTCTCCTCGCGTGCGCCTGCTGGAAGACCGCGGCCTTGCTTCTGCAGCTGCAGCTTCGATTTGCGCCGGTTGCTGGCTGGCTACCTTCGCAGGAATCCCCGTAATCCGCAGCAGCTGGAGACCTGGAGTCCTCAAGCCTGGAGCGCGGGAGAAGCTGCTTCAATGTGGCATTAATGGCGGTCGAGCCTCAGAACCTGTCGGACACGAATATGGCCTCTCGGCCTGATCAAACTACTGGGGAACCTTCGCCGTGGCACGGCGAAGGTGTGGAGCTGTGCGGCAAGCCGCAAGGTGGTGTCTGGCGGCAGCCCTAGGTTGGACTGCAACCGGAGAAATGGGTTTGTTTGGGGGAGCGTTACGGAGGTGTGGAGTGGCAGTGGAGGGGTGGGGGGTGCTCAGTGTGATGAGGCGGAGGTTCGGTGAGGGTCGGCGAGGCGTGTGAGGCTGTGGAGCGATGGGGGCATCTCGCCGGAGGGTGGCCGGAGACGAAGGGGGTGACGATGGTCAGGGTCGGTCGAGGGCTTAATCAAATAAAAGACAGTGAGGAAAAGAAAGAGGGGGAGATGGGGAGGAGTTCTGACCTAACTACGGGGACGAAAGGGGAAGCAGCAGGGCGACAATCGTATCGACTGTCGCCGGAGAAGAAGATGCCCAGGGGAAGGGGCGGCGGCGAGCAGAGAGCCGAAGAGGCGCCAGCTGGGTACGGCGTGGCACGGGAAGAGCAGGGGAAGAAATCTCTGCTGCTGGTATTGCGGCAGAGCGAAGAGGAGGAGGAGGAGGAACCGCCGGAGCTGGTGGGAGTCTGCCGGAGTGAGAGGAGAGGAAAGTTGGGGGTTTTCTCCGTCAGATCCGAGCTGGGAAGAACGGTGGAGCGACGGGGGTATTTATAGGGACCGAATCAAGGAGGAAGGCGGAGGGAGACGACGTGTCTCCCTCGCCGGAGGACGCCGGAGATGGAGACCCATACCGTCCGTGCGTTCGCACGGCCGGTATGGTGGGTTACAGCGACCAGGGGGGTGTCCCTGCGACGGCTGACGACGCAGGGCACCTATGTTTGGACCCTGAATTACCCTGTATGCAGATTATACTGGTAAAATTGCATTTTTACCCCTTATGAATTGTTTTCTCCTTAAACTCAGAATTCTCTGAGTTAAGCCTTTCCTTGAGTTATGTAGGAGCTTTTATCCTTGGTATTAGGTCAAAATGAGCTAGTTATGCTCATGATGAGGTTCTCATCATACCCCCATGCCTAGCTTTTGCTAGTCCCTTAGCAAAAACTTAAGGTTTCAACCCTTGTTCTAGACCATGAAGTTTTTAATAGTTTTAGATAAGTGCTTTTTATTTGAGCATAGATTAGGTTAGAATGCTGACCATAGGCCTAAAAGGTACTCTAGTACCAATCAAGATCCAAATCTATTTAGCCTTAGCCTCAGTCTTTAGCAAAGGTTTTTAAGGTCCACAAGAACTAACCTAAGGTTTATTGGACTTTGTGGTTAAAGCACCCGTGCTTGAAATGATTTTAGCCCTGGCTCAGTTCGCAGTGCGTTTTGTAAGAGAGAGATAGAAAGTTTTTCTGTTTGGAGAGTTTTCTCTCTCTTTTTCTTTTTAGTTCTAGCCTAGGATTGGCTTTTCAACACGGTCTGTATCAGATTCCTTGCTCCCATCATTAATCCTCAAGGGTTCCTGGCGATCGATGCTTCGAGATAGCACCGCCCATGGCAACCCCCGGAACCCTGGCTATTGAGATTTCGAGATAATCCCATCCATGGTGTTCCGTGGCCGAATCCAGACCCTGGCAATTGACACTTCGAGATAATGCCATCCATGGAATCTGAACCAGCAGAGTGCTTACATGCCCCCAGTAGGATATGTAAATATCCTAAGAGACAAGCACCGAGGAGATGATATTTTGTTGCGCATCTTCGAGGGGATTTCCCGCCTCTCCGCACTGGGAACTCGTCCAAATCAACTTGTGTTGATCGGCCGCTCCTATTCTAGGTGTTCTTTTCAGAATTTTGCGACGCTTCTGCGTGATTCTGATTTTTACGCTTACTGAACCAGGCTGTGTGTGAGGTTAGGGTGCTTAGGTTACTGAGTCCCGTAAACCAAAAATTAGTTAACGAGGCCAAATACTCCCTAAGCCTTAGACCTAATACTTCAGCTTTTCATTTTCCTCAACCTCTTGAGGAGTGTCCAGATCTTAATGGGTACTAAGAGTCTATTCAAGAATGCCTAAGGTTTGCATTCTTACTAATCTCATTGTGCACTTTTCAGTTATTTTCTTGAATGAGGTCTAGAACTTAGGTTAATTCCTTAGTTCCTTACTAATGACTATCACCTTTTCTCATAATTTTGTGCTCCTTTTTCATTTTGTTTCTTTTCTCCTTCACAAAATTTCCTTCTCCTCTTTTCCTCTTATTCTTTTTCGAAAAATTTTATGGTGTTTTTGGCATATGTGAATTTTTTTTTGTTTGAAACCTTTTCTTACAAGTTTTGCACTTTCATACCCCCCCCATGCCTAAGATTTGCAATGTCCTCATTGTAACCTAGGGGTTTGTATTTAATTTAGTTCATACATTAGGACAGATGTTTTGATGAGTGAATGGGTCGGGATGACTGTTGCGGACGATTTCTAATCTCAGATGCAAGTACCTGAGGTGGAGTCGGCTGTCCTAAAGTGTGAACTTCAAGTGCAAAAAGCTGTCAGAACAAGTTTCAGGTTTTCAAAGAGAATGACGGGCTGCCTCCCGTTGAGCGCTAAATTTGATGCCTTCAGCCAAGCGGGAAATGCGATGGAGAGGGGATGGTCAAATCAGTAGAGTTTTGTAAGACAAGCACCTTGATTAAGAGCCTGGTTGGTCCAACCAGGTGCTTGTTCAGATCAACAGGCTGATGATGCAGCCCAAACCCAATCAATCTGGTGGGTTGATAGATGTGGATAAAAAGGTGTGGAACCCACCATAAACTATGAAGCTCAGATGGATGTGGAAGTGTAAACGCAGGGTTTGGCTGAGTCGAATCAGCCTGGTCAGAGTAGGGACCCGTAGAATAATCAATGAATGACGCGGAAACCCTACAGGGGTGATCAGAGAATGATATAGCATGGTATGTAGTCTGATCAATGTTCGAAACCCGATGTGGAAATGCAATCGGCTCGGTGAGAGGTGAATCTGAATAGAAATTGAGTCCGGTTGCGGGTCGGGGTTTGGGAGAGGTTTTGATCCGTTCTGTGTGTGCGGACGAGGTGGCCATTGTGTACGAGGGCTCTTCTAGAAACAGATGATAGGTGGTTTTCTGTAGAGAGTCCTCTGGGTAACTATCAAATGCCGGAAGAGTGTCTGTAGGATGAAAGGAATCGGATTCGAGAAAAAATTTGGATTCTTGGTTGTAATCACTCTTGGCATTTTCTATTTTTGGTTCCTGAGGATCGAAAAGGAATGATTCTGTGTTATTAGTGATCTCGGGAATCAGGACCTCAGAGTCAGAGTCAGAGTCATGTGAACTGAGGTCGTAGATAGGCCTGGCGTGTTCAGGAAGGAAAGTCTCTCCGCAATTATAGTCTGATCTGAAATTGTCGGAGAGTTGGCGAAAATGAGATTCATGATCATGAATTCCACCACAGCAGAAATCATCAGATGTGGAATCAGCAGCCTGACTGGGTTCTAGCCTATATGTCAATTCTGGGCTCAAAAAGGTGTTCTGTTCAAGCTCGAAGCTGGTAGGATAGACCCCATTAAAACCTTGCTCATCCAACTCCTCAGTTTCTGTATCATAAATTGGCATGTTTTCTGAAAAATCGATCAGATTTCCTGAGGATGTTGGAGAGGGATATTCATCAAATAGAGGCCCGGAATCATATTCTGTAAAAATTTGATCTTTCTCATAAGGGGCCTCATAATCTTCCCAATAAGTTTCAGATCTAGGTTCTAGGCTTAAGATGTGGGTAGAATTATTAGAACCTAAGTCCAAATAACCTTCGAGGGCCACCTTATCAAAATAAGGGGCGGAATTTCTACCCTCAGAAGGTTCAGTTCTGATCTCATTATTGCAGGAGTTTTGAAATTCTAGGCTTGACAATTCATGGTCTAAGTTTGGCTCATCATTGTGTTCTCCTGCAATATCCCAACCTAATTCAACATTGTCTTCTATCTGGGTTGGGATTCCACAACCACTTTGTGCCTCAGTCCCGAGATCTGGGGAACTGGATTGTTCCTTAATACTGTTCCAAGATGGTTCATCCTCTGTTTCTGGTATATACGGGTATTTTTGGTTGATAATTTGTTCTACTGATTTCATCATTTCTACCCGTTTTGTAAGGGCATCTTGGTGTTGTTCCCAAAGTACAGGATTTGTCAAGCATTGAAGGTATTCAGATTGGTGTAATTTTTCTATCTCAATGTATCCTGTCATGAGCATATCTCGGGTTGATCCTTTTGTAACTTCTGTCAAAAGAATTTGGGCACAGTTTATGATGAAAGCTGTGGTTGTTGGGACATCAACCCGAATGTTTTCTATTGGTGTTGAGGGTTTATATTTGATTTCATAGAATTCAAGGGCATCCTCAATCATCTTATTTTTCATGGATCTCAGATATTCAGGTTTTTTACATGGTAGTCTTGCTAGGTAATTAGGCTGCATCTTCGAATCAGGTGGTGGAATCAAGATAGAATCAGAAGTTTGAATTAATGGAAGAAGGGGACTTTGTTCAGAATCAGAGGAAAGAGGGGCTATGTGAATGATTTCTGCAAAAACAAGGGAGCCGAGGCTTAGCCTCGGGGAGAGTGAATTTCTATAGGAGGTTTCAAGGACCTCCTGCAAAATACTGAAGGACTGGATGAGATAAGCAGGTGCTGGACCCAATCAAGACACCCAAAAATGTTGGGTGACTATAGAGGTTCGAGGCAGATGGACCCCTTGATCAGAAAGATCGTCCACCTGAGAATTACCTGAGCAGCCAGAGAGGGAGAGTCCCGCGAAGACCCCTACACGGTAGAGCGTCCCCACGGGTTACAGGGTTTCCCCCACCCGACCTCTCTTGTCACTGCGGTTCCAGGTAGACCAGAATGGGGATCTTGACCTCTTAAGTCTACCAATTTTAAGATCAGGGTGCTTAAGGTTTCACTTGAACTTTAATCTTTTAAGTGCAAAGAGTGACCTAATTTAAGGTTGGTTGACCCAAGGGGTCAACTTTACCTCTTGTTTTCTTTGAGAGCTTTTAGATCTTGTCTTTTAGGGTTCAAGTGTTTAGAGAGCCAATTGTTTTAGGTTTTCTTTTGAATAGGTATTTTCAATCAATGGTTTAGGCACACTTCTTTTGGATTTTCTCCATTCTTGATTTAAGTAGTGTGTCTCTAAAACCCTAATGTTGAATCTTATGTTGGCTCTTCTTGGTCCAGTTAGTTCTTTGTTGGGTAATTAGGGCTCAAGCAAGAATGTGTTAGCCCTTAAATACCCTTAATAGTGTGCAGGACTAATGAGTTGAAAACATGCAACTCTTTATGGTTACTAAGTATGGAAGACAGGTTAGCCCTATATTGCTTGTTCTTTTCTTTTCTTCCTCTTTAGAGTTTAGGGGTTAATAGCGAGAGGAAAAATTTACCTGTCCTCGGAGTGGTTGTCATGCGGTTGCTTTTCTTCTTGATTTCCTGTAGTTTTCTGCACAAAAGAGAGGAGATTATCAGAAATTAAAAAGAAACAGGAATGTTTACCTCTAGAATAGCCGTTGCTCCCCGGCAACGGCGCCAAAATGAAACGCTGTGGGCTACCAGGTTTTATTGTTATAGCGTTGTAGTATAGCCAGTTATTGCCAACATTTCAAATATATAAATTTTCTTACTCGGAAAATAAAAGAGTTCCCGAGGTCGAACTCAGGGAGCAAGTTGTATTCTAGAGATATACATGTTTCTTTTACAAAAATAAAGAAAGAGAGAGAAAGAAATTGTTGTCTTCTCTTCTTTTCTCTTTGCTTCTCCTCGTCTCAGATCTTCTGTTATCTTCTTCTTCTTTATCTGCAGTGGTGATGTTCTTCTTCTTCTTTCAGCTGTTCCTGCTCTTCCTTTTTCTTCTGCAGAGTGGGTCCTGTTCTTCTTCTTTTTCCTTTCTTTCTTCTTTTCCTTTCTTTCTTCTTTTTCTTTCTTCAGATCTTCTTCTCGTGCTCTTCTTCTTTCAGTTCTTCCCTTGTTCTCTTGCGTTCTCTTCTGCCTCGCCTTCTTCTGTTGTTCTTCAGATCTCCTTCTTTCTTCTTTTCTTTTTCCTGTCAGGACGTCGTCTGATTTTTCAATCAGACGACTTAAACTGCTTGTTGCTACAGTGTCTCCCTCAGCTTCCTTCTTCTTCCGCGGTCCTTCTTCTTCACCTGTGCCTGCACACTTCAGAGTTTACGTCAGAGGACAAAACCTACTCTACCCTCCCGCCCCCCGCGTCTCTCTCTCTCAGAAACCGCTCATGGGATAGCTCTCCCAGAGCTGCCGGGTAGTCGGGTACGGGTCGCGCCCGGGTCCAGGCCCACCTGCGTGCGTGGTGGGCGAGGAGTGCAGGTCAGTCTAAGTCAGGTCGGGTCAGGTCCGCGGGGCGTGAGCGCGAACGAGACCGGGTAACCGGGCGGGTGAAGGGGACCTCACCCCGTGTGCTGAGGCAGTAAGGCTTATTCACAAAATCAATTTAAACGGTGAAAGAGTTGTGAGGCTTACCGATGTGGGACTAAACGGAGGCCTCTCCTCGCGTGCGCCTGCTGGAAGACCGCGGCCTTGCTTCTGCAGCTGCAGCTTCGATTTGCGTCGGTTGCTGGCTGGCTGCCTTCGCAGGAATCCCCGTAATCCGCAGCAGCTGGAGACCTGGAGTCCTCAAGCCTGGAGCGCGGGAGAAGCTGCTTCAATGTGGCGTTAATGGCGGTCGAGCCTCAGAACCTGTCGGACACGAATATGGCCTCTCGGCCTGATCAAACTACTGGGGAACCTTCGCCGTGGCACGGCGAAGGTGTGGAGCTGTGCGGCAAGCCGCAAGGTGGTGTCTAGCGGCAGCCCTAGGTTGGACTGCAACCGGAGAAATGGGTTTGTTTGGGGGAGCGTTACGGAGGTGTGGAGTGGCAGTGGAGGGGTGGGGGGTGCTCAGTGTGATGAGGCGGAGGTTCGGTGAGGGTCGGCGAGGCGTGTGAGGCTGTGGAGCGATGGGGGCATCTCGCCGGAGGGTGGCCGGAGACGAAGGGGGTGACGATGGTCAGGGTCGGTCGAGGGCTTAATCAAATAAAAGACAGTGAGGAAAAGAAAGAGGGGGAGATGGGGAGGAGTTCTGACCTAACTACGGGGACGAAAGGGGAAGCAGCAGGGCGACAGTCGTATCGACTGTCGCCGGAGAAGAAGATGCCCAGGGGAAGGGGCGGCGGCGAGCAGAGAGCCGGAGAGGCGCCAGCTGGGTACGGCGTGGCGCGGGAAGAGCAGGGGAAGAAATCTCTGCTGCTGGTATTGCGGTAGAGCGAAGAGGAGGAGGAGGAGGAACCGCCGGAGCTGGTGGGCGTCTGCCGGAGTGGGAGGAGAGGAAAGTTGGGGGTTTTCTCCGTCAGATCCGAGCTGGGAAGAACGGTGGAGCGACGGGGGTATTTATAGGGACCGAATCAGGGAGGAAGGCGGAGGGAGACGACGTGTCTCCCTCGCCGGAGGACGCCGGAGATGGAGACCCATACCGTCCGTGCGTTCGCACGGCCGGTATGGTGGGTTATAGCGACCAGGGGGGTGTCCCTGCGACGGCTGACGACGCAGGGCACCACCGGTTTACTTGCCAGGCTCTCCCCCTCACCCTGCGCGGCGCCATGCTCCGCGCAAGGTCGCCGGAGCATGGTGCTGGCAGGTTTTGCAGGGGGGACCTGAACGCAAAGAACGAAGGAGAGTTAGGGGCCAAAATGCGAGGGTTCAAAAGTTGAGGGCCAAAAAGTAAATATATGAGGACCAAAGTGTAAAGTTGGTCAAGGAGGTTTCTTCTTAGGCTCAAGTTTTTATACATGACTAATTAGGACCTAAGGAATCTGATGGTGAATTTCATTTCTATATTAAACCTTTTTTGACCGGTCAATTTATGCGAAAACCCAAATTAAGTTATTAATTGGGCATGGTTCTCAATGTAGGTCAAAATGGGTTCTGAAGGCCAAATTGAAGGTTCTAAACCCTAGAGATTATTTTTATATGAATTTTAGAGGGTTTATTCTATTTTTACTTTGCCTTGAAGCTCGTGAATTGAAGTGGGTTGTTTTAGGGTTACAGATTATCATTTAGTTCCTTGGAATTGCTGTAGCCCTTTCTAGATGATCTCATCCCACTTTTATTCTTATTAAGTTGCTTTGACCTATGTTTGGACCCTGAATTACCCTGTATGCAGATTATACTGGTAAAATTGTATTTTTACCCCTTATGAATTATTTTCTCCTTAAACTCAGAATTCTCTGAGTTAAGCCTTTCCTTGAGTTATGTAGGAGCTTTTATCCTTGGTATTAGGTCAAAATGAGCTAGTTATGGCTCATGATGAGGTTCTCATCAAAAGGCAATGGGAATAATTGGAGAATGAAATGAATGATGAAATTAGCTCCATCACAAGTTACTCCCTGATGGTTGACTATGATTTGGAAGAAATGAACAACAGGCTTTCAAGCTCCAGTGGCTCTGAGGAATTAGACAGAGATCATGATTGAGGATTGGGAGGATCTTCACTCGAACCCACTCGAATCAATCATGATCGATTCGATGCATTCCTTCGTAGCTGACTCAAGTCTCAAAGATGTTGATGCAACTAATAAGGAGTTGGCTCAACCTTTGGATGTCAAACTTTTAGAGGAAGAGGAGAACATTTTGGAATCAAAATTTTGGATGGATGTCAAAATTTTGGATGGACAATAAAATCAAAGAAGGAAATGTCGACTGCAGGGATCCTATTTTGATCAAACCACCGACCTATTATCAGGACTCCTATGACCTTTATGACTTAGATCCAAGGAGGAATAAAAACCCTAAATTAATAAAAATGCTTCAATATCACCTCGAATCTAATTTTCTAAGGACAAGAGCTACCTATTCTAACAACCTAAATGTCTGACATTATAGATAAGGGTTACATTCGTCCAAGCAAACATCTAGTCTACATGCCCAAAGGAAAAGAGACAAATGGACTAGGGCATGCATGACCAAAGACTCTTTGAGTTTATGTCCCACAAGGATGGGATTACAACATAACCTCGTCTGCATCTGTGGACTTCTGATTCCAGGTCCAGCTAATTATTTCTTCCCCTTCTTGACTCAGACCATTCAACTAATTGACCCTTTGTGTAATGTGCCTAGTTGGAAGCAATAAACTCAACGCTTCTTAGGAGGCAACCCAAAGGATTCAAGCTGACCGAATGCATAGTTGAAATTCAGGTGATTTCTTTCCTTACTCCTTTGCATTAATTTATTTTCCAATGAGGACATTGTGCAAGATAAACATGGGGGGGTGGTAATTCTTATTTTCTGAGTACAAAATTGTCAGCTTGAACTAGTTTTTGTTTCTTTTATTTATATAAAAAAAGAAAAAAAGATGAAAATTAGGAAAAGAAAACTTAGGCATTAGGAGCTTGTCAAATGATACATTAAGGACCTAAACACTTAGAATCTTCAGGTCTTTAAGCTTAATCAGCTTGTGTGTCCACTAAAATGTGGAGTTGTTTCTTGAGTCCTTGCCACCTGTAGTTATGTTAATTTGGTTAATAAAGTGGGGTGATAAGTATGCAACTAATCAACCCGTCCTCTGATTTGAGAGGACTTCTAGTCTAAACATCTGCACAGTTCTCGCACTGACTCACAGTTCAGCGGTTCTAATGAAAATTAGGTAGCTAATGAACCTTTTAAGGTGGTATGGCTGATAAGTTATCGTGGGTTAGATGCCCTATTGGCAGGTTGTTCAGAGTTCAGTCACATGATCCATTCTCTTTGATGGATGCCTTTACATAAATCTTAGATCAGGAAAGTCACCTATTTAAAAATAAAAGAAAAAAATAGAAAAAAGGAGAAAAAGAAAAAAATAATAAACCACACATCACCGCACAAGTATGTCTAGCAAGTTGTCATGTGTTAAATGTCCCATTGATCGTTTGTCTAAATTTGGGCTCATAAAATGCACAAAAGTTCCCAAACAAACACTTATGGATGAAGCGGGGAAGTAGAATAAGCGAGGGGATATACACTGGGTTCACCTTTGCATTGATCCCATAAGAATAAAAGTAGGGAGAAAGCTATTAGCCAGATAAATATACGTTTAGGCAACATTTTCTTTTCTTTTCATGTCACCTAGGGGTGTAGAAACCTGAAGTCTGTTCTAATTTCCGTTGAGTGAGTCTTTCACAATTTCCACAATAAGATGCTTATCACTTAGAGTCCTTTGTGAGTTTTGGGTGGGTTGGGTAGCTGTAAAAAGCTATCCCAACTCCAAAATCCAAAAAAATTGAAAAGAAGAAAAAGAAAGAAAAAAATGAATTTGCTTTTATACAAAATAAGGTGAGGACTTGGGTAGTCTATAGTTTCGCGGACAGCTAGGCATTGTTGAGTCTCTGTGATTTAGGCCCTTGGTAGAAATTTCCTCTTGTTGACAAGAAACTTACGCCTAAGCGATCGATTCTTGATTCTAGTTGTAGATAGCATTTAGTTTGACCTTGCTAGGGACTAACAAAAGGTGAGAATGGGGGTATGATGACTCTACAAATAATTGAGATAATTACATCAATTAGAGTCATTTTCGAGGGCTCATGTGTGTAAATATCACAATGTAGTGGGTTCGGGAGCATTGCATGCATGTAGTATAGCCTTTGTTACGAACAGGGCATCAAGCGTTGTTTAAGATGTCTGGGAAGTGGCCCAGACATCTGGCCAGACGTCTGGAGGCCTTCCCAGACGTCTGGTATTAAATTTTTTCGGCGTATGGGTTTGTGTCCGCGTGCATGCGCGCGCAGACTGAACCCGCTGCCCTCCTTCTTCTCTTTCCTCTCCCTCCCTGCAGACGCCGCCTTTCCTCTTTCTCTCTCCCCGCGGCTGCCTTACAAATACGCTTCCCCTCTCCCTCACCCTCACTCCATCGCCTTCTTTTTCTCCTTCTCCCTGTCAGCGAGAGAGTGGCAGCAGCGACTGCTGTGGGCGTGTGGGGAGAAGTTGTTGCGAGAGGAAGAAGGAGCTCGACCGCGAGGGTGCGAGCTTGCCGGGGTAGCTAGAGCCAACCGGCGGGAGAGAAGCGAGCGTGGGGTGCCGCGGAGGAGCTGCTGCAACTCAGGCAGCAGGCGGACGCGGCGCGGCACGACTGTGCGCTGCAGGTGGAGAGCGAGAAGGTTCTGATTCTGGGAAAATTTCCTAGAATCAAACATCTGGACTTACGTCCAGACAACGCAGGAGACGTCTGGAGGAAGGTCCAGACGTCTGACAGGTACATTGTTTTTATCCTCTCCTTCTTTCGCGTGTACGGCCATGCAGCCGTTTCGCCGAGGTCTTCTACACCCTTTCGTTATAAGAGCGGGCGTGTGTGTGTGCAGGACTTGTTCGGGAAGGTGCAAGGGCTTGCCATCCCACATAGATCAGACGTCTGGGCACAGCACCAGACGACGGAGAGGGCTTCCAGATGTCCGGGGTGACAATCGGACGTCTGGAAACCAAGTCCAGATGTTCCAGTGGGCTTCTAGACATCTGAAGGACTGCGCAGACCAAGGTATGACTTGAGCTACCTTTTAAGACGTCTGGAAGAAGTTCCAAACGTCTGATTTTGGACAAACTGGTTGTTTTTTACCAGTTTAGGGTCCGTTCGGAGTCCGTGTTCCGCGTTTCAAGTTTCGTTCTTCCCAGATTTAATTCCTCTACCTATTTACAGTAATTTTATACTATTTTGAGTAACTCCTTGTGTTGATCCTTGTGTTAGGACCCCGTTCCTTTGCGGCTGTGGGGGTTGCGGAGGCGCGTGGGATTACCGACCACGCCCCCAGTACTCCCGGTTTTGCGGGTAGAGTGGCCCTTTAATTTATTTATCAAAAATTATACATTTATAAAATAATTAATAGAGTCCAGGGCATTGTATGAACCCTAGGGCTGAAAAATTAGATCGAATGATAGATCCTAGGGCATTACATGAACCCTAGGATAAACTAGATTGAATGATAGATCCTAGGATATGGCATGAATCCTAGGACTGGAAAACTAGCTGAATATATATACATTGCAGTCTTGGAAAAGTAGAAAGGAAACGATATCTGCCTGTAAATTGGTTAACAGCTGCCTGTTTAAGAATGAATAATCACTGTTGAGAACATGGGTTATATGGATATAAAGCTGGAACGGTGAAAGCTAAATTGGCTGAGTTAAAAGAGCATGAACCCTAAGGGGAATTATGAGTAGAACTCTTAGAAAGTGAATGGAATAGAATTGGGGAGGTGAGCTGGCCCTTGAGTACGGAGTACCAAGGAGAGCAACTGTCCTCCTGTTTAGTGCAGAGCGGAGCTAGCCGCCCCAGGGACCAGGGGTTAGGTCTGGCCACTTTGTACCGACTTTTGCCCTCGTGTACACAGTACCGAGGAGAGCTACTAGTGTAGGGAGAGCAATAGCTACCCCACAGGCCCCGGGGTTCTGCTAGCCCTCCTACACCGACTTGTTAGGCCCATTGGGCAAACCAGGGTAGTCAGGCGAGGGTACGTGGACTGTGGAGGGGCAAGACCCCTGTTTGGTTACTGTGGAGGGGCTGGGCCCCTGTTACTGAGAGGGCTCTGCCCTATACTGGTTCCGTGCTGTGCTTTGGGCGCACCCGTTAACGAAAATGACTGATCGCGTGCCAGTGTGGGGAAGCTACCCGTGCGTTTATCGCGCGTGCCGTAGTCACCGTTACGTCTGTCGGTGACCTTGTGGTGGTTGACTAAGGGTAGGACCACCACGGGAGACTCTCCCATCCAGGAGAGCACCACGTGTTACTTCTACTTTTCGGAAAAGATTGCAATCAAGATCGTTCCCATGAGGAACATTCGAGATCAAGAGAAAGATCTGAGAAATATTTTAATAATGAATAAATGGGAAGAATATAAAGAAAGAAATTAAAAATTATAACAGCTACTATCCACCTTACTGCTTCTTAGCTTTTAGTTGCCACTCTACTCAACGTTTCGCTAACGTGTCACCTTTGTTACCTTTTCAGGACCAGGTGTTGAGCAGCCAGAGTCGACAGCTGCAGAGGGCGCTGGGCCTAGTAGAGCCCAGTAGTGTTACATGTACTACCCACTGTACTTTTCTTGCTGTTGTTGTGAGTAGTTTCTGTTACCCCTATACTCTTTTCATTGTAAGCTTCATGTTTATGTATATGTTTAATTCTCTACTGTTGTGGTGGTGTATACCGTAGTATTTCTTTTCTTTACTGCTGTATTTTGTTACTGTTAGTTATATACAAGGTGAATGTGGTTTATTTTACTGCTCTTTTGGTTACTTTTTCGTTGGACGACTGGTCTTGGGATTAGTCGAGTCGGTCCGATTCTCATGTCTCGTAGGGGCTCGGGAATCGGGTCGTTACAAGATGGTATTAGAGCAAGGTCATCCAGAGAAGTGAACCAACTGACTGGAAAATAATCAATTCACGTGTCTGTAACTAGAGTAGCCACCACAACGTTTCCCTTAACATAAGCTCTTAGACTACTTCGTTAGATATCGTTATATTGACGTGTTTCCGTTCTGTTTTGCGTCTCCTTGCAGGAGATGCCTTGATGAGGGACTAGCGAGGCGGGCCGCGGGCGCGGCCGAGGACGAGGTCGGCGAGGTGGGCGTGTTGCGGTCGACGTCTCAGTGGACCAGCCGCTGCTCCCGGGTATTCAGGCCCAGGACCTCACCCAGCTGATACGGGACATAGTGCGAGAGGGGCTCCATCCGCCGCCCCGAGCGCTCTCCCTGGGGCTGCGGAGGGGGAGTCCTCTGTGGGACCACGCGACGAACGTGGCACTGGATGCGGGGGAGGGGATGGGCCGCCACCGCCCCCACCTTCCTCCGACACTTCTGTGCACGAGGCTTCCTTACCTGGAGGCGCACTAGCATCCCCACTGCAGCGCCACTTCGAGTTTTTCGGGCAGTTCCAGAAGCTGAAGCCCCCCTCCTTCAAGGGGGATGAGGACCCGACCGAGGCGGAGGAGTAACTCGAGAAGACCGAGAAGGTTTTCGACACTCTTCGCCCCCCGGTGGAGTGCCGCGTGGCCTTTGCCATGTACCAGCTGGAGAGCGCGGCACACCGGTGGTGGAGGGCGGTCAGGGGACAGAAGAGGGACGAGTCGACCTGGGACCGGTTCATCACCCTCTTCTACGAGCAGTACTTTCCCCAGACGTGGCAGGACCAGAGGAGGCGGGAGTTCCACACTCTCCGCCAGGGGACGATGACCGTGAGCGCGTACCGCACGTGTTTTCTGGAGCTGCCCCGCTTCGCAGCGACAGCAGTAGCCACTGAGGAGGAGCGCCTTTGGAGGTTCACCGAGGGGCTCCGGCCTACGATTCGGGGGTATGTCAAACCCCTGAAGCTGCCTACGTTCTCGAGGGTGGTGGAGGCAGCTATGACCTACGAGGAGACCAACCCATCCGCGTGAGATACTGACAGCGGGTGGAAGGGGCCCTATTAGCCAGACTTTTCACAGGGCCGGCGAGAGAGGAGACATGTGGTGCCTGCAGGAGAGCAGTCACATTTTGCAGGGCCATCAGTGGCCTTTGGGGGCCCTCGACAGGGGCCAGCAGCTAGCACCGGACCCCCGCCCAGCTGACAGCAGGGACCCACTGAGGGCGAGAGTCGGGTTCCCCTCTGCTACCAGTGTGGCCAGCCGGGCCACATTAGGAGGGGCTGCCCGTCTAGGGCAGGAGGTCAGCAGATGCTTCTCGTGCTGAGCACTGGAGGGCGAGCAGGAGGCCACGGTTTCTAGGCGCGAGGAGGAGGACAACAGTCTCGAGGGGGTACAGGCCAGCAGCTACCTATTCGACGCAAAGTGTGGCTGCTTCGTCCATACCTAAGGCTGAGGGGCGTATCAACGCCCAGACACACAGGCATGCCAGAGCTTCGGGATCAGTGGTGGCAGGTATGATTTCAGTTTCCGGCAGACTCGTTTACACGCTTTTCGATTCCGACGCTACGCACTCGTTTGTCGCCGCCAGTTTCGCAGTTAGTTTGGGCCAGGATTATATGCTATTAGAGGATCCGTTCGTGATCAGAGGTCCGAGTGGTCAGCTGTTTGTAGCTGAAGAGGTATACACGGGTTGCGAGGTCAGTATTAGGGGACATAGCCTTTCCGCTGACCTGATTATGATACAGATGGAGGACTTTGGCGTAATTCTGGGGATGGACTGGCTGTCTGCTTACCACACCTTGGTGGATTGTTTTGAGAGAAAGATCGTCTTCTCCATACCAGAGTTGCCTTCTTTCGAGTTCCACGGTCAGCTAGTGGACGGAGGCTTCAGGTGCATTTCTACACTTCGGGTGGCGAGACTTTTGAGCCAGGGGTGTGAGGGCTTCCTAGCTTGTGTGGTGGCAGGGCCCAGCCCTGTGGCAGACTTCCAGAGTATCCCGGTGGTCAGAGAGTACCCTGACGTGTTCCCAGACGAGTTGCCAGGACTACCGCCCGAGCGTGAGACCGAGTTTGAGATTTCACTGGTACCAGGGACCAGCCCCATCTCCACCGCACCATACAGGATGGCACCACTTGAGCTGCGAGAGCTCAAGTCTCAGTTGCAGGATCTTTTGGAGAAGGGCTTTGTGAGGCCCAGCGCATCTCCCTAGGGAGCCCCGGTACTGTTTGTAAAGAAGAAGGATGGTACCTATGCCATTGTGTGGACTACCGACAGCTGAATAGGGTCACCATCAAGAATAGATATCCGCTGCAAAGGATCGATGACTTGTTTGACCAGCTGCGAGGTGCCACGGTATTCTCCAAGATCGACTTGAGGTCTGGATACCACCAGTTGAGGATCAAGGAGGCAGACGCCTCCAAGACAGCTTTCCGCACCCGGTACGGACACTACAAGCTTCTGGTCATGCCGTTTGGGCTGACCAATGCCCCCGTTGCCTTCATGGACCTGATGAACCGGGTGTTTAGACCATACTTGGACTAGTTTGTGGTGGTATTCATTGATGATGTGCTCATCTATTCTTGAGATCAGACGCAGCACGGACAGCACTTGCGGATGATTCTGGACACACTGAGACGACGTAGGCTGTATGCCAAATACAGCAAGTGTGAGTTCTGGTTGAGGGAGGTGACCTTCTTAGTTCATGTGACCTCTGGAGATAGCTTGGCAGTGGACCCAGCTAAGGCCGAGGCAGTGCTCAGGTGGGAGAGACCGCGTACGGTTACTGAGATTCGCAGTTTCTTGGGACTGGCAGGCTACTACAGGCGGTTTATCAGGGGTTTTTCACAGATTGCACGTCCTATGACACAGTTGACCCGGAAGGATGTGCCCTTCACTTGGACAGACTAATGTAAGGCGTGTTTTCAGGAGCTGAAGGAGAGGCTGACTTCGGCTCTCGTGCTCACCATTCCAGACAGTAGTGGTGGGTTTGTTGTGTACACGGACGCCTCTTTGCAGGAGTTAGGGGGTGTGCTCATGCAAAGGGGTAACGTTGTTGCTTACGCTTCACGGCAACTGAAGCCCCATGAGCATAGCTACCCTACCCATGACCTGGAGCTGGCAGCTGTTGTCTTTACGCTGAAGACCTGGAGGCACTACTTGTACGGTGAGACCTTCGAGATTTTCACAGATCACAAGAGCCTCAGATACCTATTTGATCAGAAGGAGCTCAACATGAGACAAAGACGTTGGTTGGAGCTCCTGAAGGACTATGACAGCAGCATTTCCTACCACCTGGGAAAGGCCAACGTGGTGGCTGACGCCTTGAGTCGGAAGGTGCCCGCACACTTGGCCAGTTTACAGGTGCAGAGTTGGAGCCATTTGGAGGAGATGAGCAGTTGGCGACCCCTAGAGTTACAGGGGCACTATGGGCAGTGACTGTGATGCGACAGACGAGGCCAGAGCTGATAGATCGCATCATCACAGGACAGATGGCCGACCCGTACTTGCAGTCCTTGCGTGACAGAGTGCTGTCATGAGACCCTGGAGACTTCTCTTTTACAGACCAGGTGCTGCGCATGAGGGGGCGTTTGTGCGTTCCCAGAGACGAGGAGCTGTTGAGAGAGCTCTTGACTGAGTGCACGATACAAACACTTAAGGACCTTTTGCGTGCCTGTGTACTGGACTGGAGGGGCTCTTGGGAGGAGCACTTGCCCCTGGCGGAGTTTGCATACAATAACAGTTATCGCTCGAGTATCGGCATGGCACCCTACGAGGTTCTGTACGGACGGAGGTGTATGGCACCCTTGAGTTGGGTTAAGGTGGGGACCAAGTGGGAGGTTGGCCCCAGACTGATCTGGCAGAGTCAGGAGGTAGTCGAGCAGATTCACAGGTGACTCTGCACTGTCAGGAGCAGGCAGAAGAGCTATGCAGATCGGAAACGCAGGGAGGTGCAGTTTGAGGTTGGGGACCACGTCTTCCTTCATGTTTTGCCCATGAAGGGCCTGCAGCGGTTTGGGGTGAGAGGGAAGCTCGTGCTGAGGTTCGTGGGGCCCTTTGAGGTCCGGGTTGGACTGTTGCTTACAGGCTTGCCCTCCCTCCTCAGCTTTCTGGTGTGCACGACGTGTTCCACGTGTCCAACCTCAGGAAGTATGTCGCCGATTCTAGTCACGTCCTGAGTCACGAGAGCGTCGAGGTGGGCGACGACCTGACCTACCCCGAGCGACCAATGCAGATTCTTGACAGACTCGTCCGCAGTCTGAGACGAAAGTAACTACCCCTGGTGAAGGTTTTGTGGAGGAGCCAGCGGTACGAGGAGGCTACTTGGGAGCCTAAGGCGGCGATGCGGGAGCGGTACCCGGAGCTTTTCCCGGGTACGTCTTTTCGGATCGGCTTCGGTCCTCTTTGAGTTTGTTATGCATATATTGTTCTTTCCCGCACCCTAGTTAGCGCAAGTTTCGGGGATGAAACATCCTTTGAGTTTGTTATATTATTACGAACATGGCATCAAGCATCGTTTAAGACGTCTGGGTAGTGGCCCAGACGTCTGGTATTAAATTTTTTCGGCGTACGGGTTCGCGTCTGTGCGCATGCGCTCGCAGACTGAACCCGCTGCCCTCCTTCTTCTCTTTCCACTCCCTCCCTACAGACGCCGCCTTTCCTCTTTCTCTCTCACCGCGGCTTCCTTACAAATACGCTTCCCCTCTCCCTTACCCTCACTCCACCGCCTTCTTCTCCTTCTCCCTGTCAGCGAGAGAGCGGGCGAGCGAGAGCGGCAGTAGCAACTGCTGCGGGCGTGTGGGGAGGAGAAGCTGTTGCGAGAGGAAGAAGGAGCTCGACCGCGAGGGTGCGAGCTTGACAGTGTAGCTAGAGCCGACCGGCGGGAGAGTAGCGAGCGTGGGGTGCCGCGGAGGAGCTGCTGTAGCTCAGGCAGCAGGCGGACACGACGCGGCACGGCCGTGCGCTGCGGGTGGAGAGCGAGAAGGTTCTGATTCTGGGAAAATTTCCCAGAATCAGACGTCTGAAATTACGTCCAGATGACGCAGGAGATGTCTGGAGGAAGGTCCAGACGTCTGACAGGTACATTATTTTTATCCTCTCCTTCTTTCGCGTGTACGGCCATGCAGCCGTTCCGCCGAGGTCTTCTGCACCCTTTCGTTATAAGAGCGGGCGTGTGTGTGTGCAGGACTTGTTCGAGAAGGAGCAAGGGCTTGCCATCCCACATAGATCAGACGACTGGGCACAGCACCAGACGACGGAGAGGGCTTCCAGATGTCCGGGGTGACAATCGGACGTCTGGAAACCAAGTCCAGATGTTCCAGCGGGCTTGTAGACATCTGAAGGACTGCGCAGACCAAGGTATGACTTGAGTTACCTTTTAAGACGTCTGGAAGAAGTTCCAAACGTCTGATTTTGGACAAACTGGTTATTTTTGACCAGTTTAGGGTCCGTTCGGAGTCCGTGTTCCGCGTTTCAAGTTTCGTTCTTCCCAGATTTAATTCCTCTACCCATTTACAGTAATTTTATACTATTTTGAGTACCTCCTTGTGTTGATCCTTGTGTTAGGACCTCGTTCCTTTGCAGCTCCGGGGGTTGCGAAGGCGCGCGAGATTGCCGACCACGCCCCCAGTACTCCCGGTTTTGCGGGTAGAGTGGCCCTTTAATTTATTTATCAAAAATTATACATTTATGAAACAATTAATAGAGTCAAGGGCATTGCATGGACCCTAGGGCTGAAAAATTAAATTGAATGATAGATCCTAGGGCATTACATTAACCCTAGGACAAACTAGATTGAATGATAGATCCTAGGGTATGGCATAAATCCTAGGACTGGAAAACTAGTTGAATATATATACATTGCAGTCTTGGAAAAGTAGAAAGGAAACGATAACTGCCTGTAAATTGGTTAACAGCTGCCTGTTTAAGAATGAATAATCACTGTTGAGAACATGGGTTATATGGATATAAAGCTGGAACGGTGAAACCTAAATTGGCTAAGTTAAAAGAGCATGAACCCTACGGGGAATTAGGAGTAGAACTCCTGGAAAGTGAATGGAATAGAATTGGGGAAGTGAGCTAGCCCTTGAGTACGGAGTACCAAGGAGAGCAACTGTCCCCCTGTTTAGTGTAGAGCGGAGCTAGCCGCCCCAGGGACCCGGGGTTAGGTCTGGCCAATTTGTACCGACTTTTAGCCCTCGTGTACATAGTACTGAGGAGAGCTACTAGTGTCGGGAGAGCACTAGCTACCCCACGGACCCCAGGGTTCTGCTAGAACTCCTACACCGACTTGTTAGGCCCACTTGGCAAACAAGGGTAGTCAGGCGAGGGTGCGCGGACTGTGGAGGGGCAAGGCCCCTGTTTGGTTACCGTGGAGGGGCTGGGCCTCTGTTACTGAGAGGGCTCTGCCTATACTGGTTCCGTGCGGTGCTTTGGGCGCACCAGTTAACGGAAACGATTACCCACGTGCCAGTGCGAGATAGCTACCCGTTTGTTTATTGCGCGTGCCGTAGTCACCGTTACGTCTGCCAGCGACCTTAGGGTGGTTGACCGAGAGTAAGACCACCACGGGGGACTCTCCCGACCAGGAGAGCACCACGTGCTACTTCTACTCTTCGGAAAAGATTGCAATCAAGATCGTTCCCATGAGGAACATTCGAGGTCAAGAAAAAGACCTGATAAATAAATCAAGTGATGAAAGAAAGAATAATTAGTTGAATAAAGAAAGAAATTGAAAAGCCTGTCCACCTTTATTGTTTCTCTTAGTTAACTGGTTGCCACTCTACTCGACGTTTTGCTGACGTGTTGTACTTACAACCTTTTTCAGGTCCAAGTGTTGAGCAGCCAGAGCCTACGGCTACAGAGGGTGCTAGGCCCAATAGAGCCCAGTAGTTGTACTTTTGTTGTACCCCATTTTCTGTAGTAGTGAGTATTTTGTTACATTCTTATACTCTTTTATTATAATTTTATATTCCTGTACCCTTTTTAAATTCTGTACTGTTGTGGTGGTGTGTATTGTAGTAGTTTATTTCTTTATTGCTGTACTTTTGTTACTTTTAGTTGCTTGCATGGTGAATGTGGTTTATTTTACTTCTTTTTTGTTACTTTCTTGTTGGACGACTTGGTCTTGGGATCAGTCGAGTCGGTCCGATTCTGGTGTCCTATAGGGATTCGGGAACCGGGTCGTAACAAGATGGTATCAGAGCAAGGTCGTCCCGAGAAGTGAAACAACTGGCTGGAAAATAACCAATTCACGTGCTTGTAACTAGAGTAACCACCACAACGTACCTTTTGACATCTGTTCTAGGGTTCCTTCGTTGAATGTCGATTAGAATTGACGTCTTTTCTGTTCTGTGTTCGCGTCTCCTTGGAAGAGATGCCTCGACGTGGGACTAGTGAGGTGGGCCGCGGATGCGACCGTTGATGAGGTCGGAGGGGCTGGCGCGTTGAGCCCGACGCCTCAGTGGACCAGCTACTGCTCTCGAGCATTTAGGCCCAGGACTTCGCCCAGCTGATACGGGAGATCATGCGAGAGGGGCTTTACCCACCGCCGCAAGCGCCTTTCCCTGGGGCTGCGGAGGGGGAATCCTCTGTGGGACCACGAGACGGTCACGACGCTGGACGTGGGGGAGGGGGTGTCCCTCCACCGCCCCCACCTTCCTCCGGCACTTCCGAGCGCAAGGCCTCCCTACCTAGAGGCGTACCAACTTCTCCACTTCAGCGCCATTATGAGCTTTTCGGACAGTTCCGGAAGTTGAAGCCCCCCTCCATCAAGGGGGATGAGGACCTGATCAAGGTGGAGGACTGGCTCGAGCAGATTGAGAAGGTGTTTGACACCCTTCGCCCCCCTGTGGAATGCTGCGTGGCCTTTGCCACGTACCAGTTGGAGAGCGCGGCACACAGGTGGTGGAGGGCGGTCAGGGGTCAGGAGAGGGACGAGCCGACTTGGGACTAGTTTGTCACCCTCTTCTGCGAGCAGTACTTCCCCCAGACGTGGCAGGACCAGAGGAGGCGGGAGTTCCACACTCTCCGCCAAGGGACGATGACCATGAGCACCTACCACACGCATTTCCTGGAGCTATCTCGTTTCGTAGTGCCAGTCGTGGCCACCGAGGAGGAGCGCCTTTGGAGGTTCACCGAGGGGCTCCAGCCTGCTATTCGGGGGTATGTCAAACCCCTGAAGCTACCTACGTTCTCAAGGGTGGTGGAGGCAGCTATGACGTATGAGGAGAACAACCCGTCCGCACGTGACACTGACAGCGGGTGGAAGAGGCCCTACCAGCCAGACTTCTCACAGGGCCGACAAGAGAGGAGGCACGTGGCACCCATAGGAGAGCCGTCACACTTTGCAGGGCTGTCAGTGGCCTTTGGGGGCCTTCGACAGCGGCCAGCTGCCAGCACCGGACCCCCGCCCAGCCGTTAGCAGGGACCCATTGAGGGCGGGAGTCGAGTACCCCTTTGCTACCATGTGGCCAGCCAGGCCACATCAGGAGGGACTGCCCGTCTAGGGCTGGAGGTCAGTAGATGCTCCCCTCACCGAGCACTGGAGGGCGAGTAGGAGGCCGCGGTTTCCAGGCTCGAGGAGGGGGACAACAGTTGCGGGGTGGGTACCAGCCAGCGGCTACCCGTCCGACGCAAAGTGTGGCTGCTTCGTCCGCACCTAGGGCTGAGGGGCGTATCAACGCCCTGACACACAGGGATGCCAAAGCTTCAGGATCAGTGGTGGCAGGTATGGTTACAGTTTTCGGCAGACTTGTTTACACGCTTTTTGATTCTGGCGCCACGCACTCGTTTGTCACTGCCAATTTTGCGGTTAGTTTGGGGCAGGACTGTGTGTTGTTAGAGGATCCGTTCGTGATCAGAGGTCCGGGTGGTCAGCTGTTTGTAGCTAAGGAGGTTTACACAGGTTGTGAGTGAGGTCAGTGTTGGAGGACACAGCCTTCCCGCTGATCTGATGGTGATACAGATGGAGGACTTTGGCGTGATTCTGGGGATGGACTGGCTATCCGCTTACCACGCCTTGGTGGACTGCTTTGAGAGGAAGATCGTCTTCTCCATACCGGAGTTGCCTTCTTTTGAGTTCCACAGGAAGCCAGTGGACGGAGGCTTCAGGTGCATTTCTACACTTCGGGCGGCGAGACTTTTGGGCTAGGGGTGTGAGGGCTTCCTAGCTTGTGTGGTGGCGGAGCCCAGCCCTATGGCAGACTTTCAGAGTATCCCGGTGGTCAGAGAGTACCCCGACATGTTCCCAGATGAGTTGCCCAGACTACCGCCCGAGCGTGAGATCGAGTTTGAGATCTCACTGGTACCGGGGACCAGTCCCATTTCTACAGCACCGTATAGGATGGCACCACTTGAGCTGCAAGAGCTCAAGTCTCAGTTGTAGGACCTTCTGAAGAAGGGCTTTGAGAGGCCCAGTGTGTCTCCGTGGGGAACCCCAGTATTGTTCGTGAAGAAGGATGGTACCCTATGCCTTTGTGTGGACTACAGACAGCTGAATAGGGTTACCATCAAGAACAGGTATCCGCTGTCGAGGATTGACGACTTGTTTGACCAGTTGCAATGTGCCACGGTATTTTCCAAGATAGACTTGAGGTCTGGGTACCACCAGTTGAGGATTAGGGAGGCAGACGTCTCCAAGATAGCTTTCCGCACCCGGTACGGACACTACGAGTTTTTGGTCATGCCGTTTGGGCTGACCAACGCCCCTGCTGTCTTCATGGATTTGATGAACCGCATGTTCAGACCGTACTTAGACCAGTTTCTGGTGGTATTTATTTATGATGTGCTCATCTATTCTCAAGATCAGACGCAGCACGGACAGCACTTGCGGATGGTTTTGGACACACTAAGACGACGTAGGTTGTATGCCAAATACAGCAAGTGCGAGTTCTGGTTGAGGGAGGTGACCTTTTTCGGCCATGTGATCTCCGGGGATGGCTTGGCTGTGGACCCAACCAAGGTTGAGGCAGTGCTCAGGTGGGAGAGACCGCGTACAGTTACTGAGATACGCAGTTTCTTGGGACTGGCAGGCTACTACAGGCGATTTATCAGGGGCTTCTCGCAGATTGCATGTCCTATGACATAGCTGACCCGGAAGGACGTGCCCTTTTCTTGGACAGACGCTTGTGAGGCGTGTTTTCAGGAGTTGAAGGAGAGGCTGACTTCGGCTCCCGTGCTCACCATCCCAGACAGTAGTGGCGGGTTCGTTGTGTACACGGACACCTCCTTGTAGGGGTTAGGGGGTGTGCTCATGTAGAGGGGTCACGTTGTCGCTTACGCTTCACGGCAACTGAAGCCCCATGAGCATAGCTACCCTACCCACGACCTGGAGCTGGCAGCTGTCGTCTTCGTGCTAAAGACTTGGAGGCACTACTTGTATGGTGAGACCTTTGAGATTTTCACAGATCATAAGTGCCTCAGATACTTGTTTGATCAAAAAGAGCTCAACATGAAACAGGGACGTTGGTTAGAGCTCCTGAAGGATTATGACTGCAGCATTTCCTACCACCTGGGGAAGGCCAACGTGGTGGCTGGCGCCTTGAGCCGGAAGGCGCTCGCCCACTTGGCTAGCTTGTAGGCGCAGAGTTGGAGCCTCATGGAGGAGATGGGCAGTTGGTGGCCCCTAGAGTTACTGGGGCACTGTGGGGCAGAGACCGTGACACGACAGACGAGGCCAGAGCTGATAGACCGCATCATCACAGGATAGATGGCCGACCCGTACTTGCAATCGTTGCGTGACAGAGTACTATCAGGAGACCATGGGGACTTCTCCTTTACAGACGAGGTGCTACGCATGAGGGGACGGTTGTGCGTTCCCAGGGATGAGGAGCTATTGAGAGAGCTCCTGATTGAGGCACACGATTCTAGGTTCACCATACATCCCGGAAACACAAAGATGTATCGTGATTTGAGACGCGACTTTTGGTGGAGGGGAATGAAGCGGGATGTAGGTGAATTTGTACAGCAGTGTTTAGTGTGGCAGCAGGTGAAGGCCGAGCATCAGTGGCCGACAGGACCGTTGTAGCCACTTCCAGTGCCAGAGTGGAAGTGGGAGAGCATCACCATGGACTTGGTGGTGGGCTTGCCCGTTACCCAGCGAGGACACGACGCAGTCTGGGTGATCGTATATAGATTGACGAAGATGGCAAGTTTCTTGCCGATTCAAGTCATCTTGGGACCAGCACAATTGGCAAAGAGGTATATCAGCGACGTGGTATGTCTACACGGAGTTCCGCGGGAGATCGTATCCGATCGGGATACCCGTTTTACGTCCCAATTTTGGGTTGAGTTTCAGCAGGCCTTGGGGACACGATTGAGGTTCAGTACAGCATACCACCCCCAGGCGGATGGACAGTCCGAGCACATGATACAGACACTTGAGGACCTTTTGCGTGCTTGTGTACTGGACTGGAGGGGCTCTTGGGAGGAGCACTTGCCCCTGGCGGAGTTTGCATATAATAACAGCTATCACTCGAGCATCGGCAAGGCACCCTACGAGGCTTTGTACGGTCGGAGGTGTACGGCTCCCTTGAGTTGGGTTGAGGTGGGGACCAAGTGGGAGGTTGGCCCCAGGCTGATCCGACAGAGTCAGGAGGTGATCGAGCAGATTCACAGGCGACTCCGCACTGTCAGGAGCAGACAGAAGAGCTATGCAGATCGGAAATGCAGAGAGGTGTAGTTTGAGGTTGGGGATCACATCTTCCTTCGTGTTTCGCCCATGAAGGGCCTGCAGCGGTTTGGGGTGAGAGGGAAGCTCGCGTCGAGGTTCGTGGGACCCTTTGAGGTCCTGGAGCAGGTTGGACCCGTTGCTTACAGGCTTGCCCTTCCTCCCCAGCTTTCTAGTATGCACGACGTGTTCCACGTGTCCAACCTTAGGAAGTACGTCGCCAATCCCAGTCACATTCTGAGCCACGAGAGCGTCGAGGTGGGTGACGACCTGACCTACACAGAGCGGCCAGTGCAGATACTCGATAGAGCCGTCCAGAGTCTGAGAAGGAAGCAGGTACCCCTAGTGAAAGTCTTGTGGAGGAGCCAGCGGTACGAGGAGGCTACCTGGGAGCATGAGGCGGAAATGCGGGAGCGGTACCCGGAGCTCTTTGAAGGTACGTCTTTTCGGACCGACTTCGGTCCTCTTTGAGTTTGTATGTGTAAGTTGTTCTTTTTCCGCACCCTAGTTGGCTCAAGTTTCAGGGATGAAACTTCCTTTGAGTTTGTTATGTTGTTAAGACCCGTGACATCAAAGCGCTTTTAAGATGTCTGGGACTCGGGCCAGACGTCTGGTCAAACGTCTGGACACATTTCCTAACATGTGGAAATTAATTTTTGCGTGCGTACGACCCTGAGTCTGCATGCGTGCTGCGCGCAGACTGAGCTTGGCCGTCTTTCTTCTCATTCTTCTCTCCCCTCACCAACGACAGAGCCTGCCCCCCCATTCCTACATATACCCTCCTCTCCCTCACGCCACCCCACTCCCATCCACCTTCTCCAGAGAGAGCAAGTGCAGCAGCTGCAACCGAGTGTAGCGGTAGAGAGGAGAGGAGCAGTGAGAGGGAAGAGAGGAGAGCGCGCGAGCCGTGAAAGAGAGAGCTCACCGGAGCAGTTCGAGGCCGGTCGGCGTGCGCGAGGCGGAGCGTTGTGCTGGGGAGGTTTCCCCCGACGCTACTGCAACTAGAGCAGCGGACGTGCGGCTTTGCGGCGTGGTCACGCGCAGTAGGAAGAAGACGAAGGAGGTTCTAATTCTGAGATTTTTCCCAGAATCAAACGTTTGGACCTACATCCAAACAAAGCAGACGACGTCTGGAAGAAGCTCCAGACGACTGAGAGGTACGTACTGCACCCTTTACTTCCCTTTGCGGATACGGCCATGTAGGCCATTCCGCCGAGACTCGGTTGCGTGCCGTGTTAAGAGATTTTGTGTGCGCATGCATGATTCGCTTCATGAAGGCGTGGGACACGCCCTCCCACGTGGTTCAGACGTCTGGGCGAGGCACCAGACGGCGGAGAGCGTCTCCAGACATCCGGAGGGATAGTCGGACGTTTGGAACTAGGTCTAGACGGTTCAGCAGGATCCCTGGACATCTGAGGAGTAGCGTAGAGTGAGGTATGATTTGGACCCCTTTTTAAGACGTCTGGAAGATGTTCCAGACGTCTGATTTGAGTCAAAGTTGTCATTTTTTACCCGTTTAGGGTCCATTCGAGGTCTGTTTTCCACGTTTAAGATTCCGTTCTTCTTTGTATAAGTTCCTCTACTTGTTGGAATACTTTTTATCATGTACTGAGTGATTTCTTATGGTTGATCCTTGTGTTAGGACCCCTTTCTGTTGCGGATTTGGGGGGTGCGGAGGCACGTGGACCTGCCGATCACGCCTCCATTACTCCCAATTTTGCTGGTAGAGTGGCTTCCCTTAATTAATTACAAACTTAACTGCATGTCTGGAATAAATGATAGATCCTAGGGTATGGCATGAATCCTATGACCAGAAATACTAGATTAAATGATAGATCGTAGGGTATGACATGAATCCTAGGACTAGAAACACTGGAACGATTGTATTGAATGCCTGAATTGCAGTCTTGGATGAGTAGATAGAATAATAATAATTTCCTGTAATTGGATAACAGCTACCTGTGAAATGTAGAGTACTGTTGTCAGTAACTGCTACATGTAATCCCCGTTGTTTGAAATTAAATACGAGCTGCTTGTATATAAATTGGAAAAGAAGGATTGAATGTTGGAAACAAGTGCTATATGCAAATAAACCTGAAATGATGAAACCTAGTATGGCTTGGCCTGAGAAACATGAGCATGAACCCTACGGGGAATTAGGAGTAGAGCTCCTGGAAATAAATAGAATGGAACTGGAAAAGTGAATGGTAAATTGTGTTATCTCTTGGGTACGTGCTACCAAAGGGAGCACATATTACCTCTTAGTGTAGAGGGGAGTTTGTCGCCCTCAGATCAAGACCGGGGTGAGTTTGGCCACTTTGCACCGACTTTCTGACCCTCGCGTACACAGTATCAGGGGGAGCTACTAGTGTAGGGAGAGAGCTAGCCACCCCACGTGACCCGGGGTTCAGTTAGCCGTCCTACACGAACTTGTTAGGCCCATTGGGTAAACCAGGATAGTCAGGCGAGGGTGCGCGGACTGTGGAGGGGCGAGACCCCTGTTTGGTTACTGTGGAAGGGCTAGCCCCCTGTTACTGAGAGGGCTATGCCCTATACTGGTTCTGTGCTGTGCTTTGGGTGCACCCATTAATAGAAACGACTGACCGCGTGCCAGTGCGGGATAGCTACCCGTGCGTTTATCGCGCGTGCCGTAGTCACCGTTACGTCTGTCAGCGACCTTGGGGTGGTTGACTGAGCGTAGGACCACCACGGGGGACTCTCCCGATCAGGAGAGCACCACGTGTTACTTCTACTCTTCGGAAAAGACTGCAATCAAGATCGTTCCCACGAGGAACATTCGAGATCAAGAAAAAGACCTGATAAATAAACCAAGTGATGAAAGAAAGAATAATTAGTTGAATAAAGAAATAAATTGAAAATCCTGTCCACCTTTACTGTTTCTCTTAGTTAGCTGGTTGAAACTCTACTCGGTGTTTCGCTGACATGTTGTACTTACAACCTTTTTCAGTTCCAGGTGTTGAGCAGCCAGAGCCTACGGCTGCAGAGGGTGCTGGGCCCAGTAGAGCCCAGTAGTTGTACTTTTGTTGTACCCCGTTTTCTGTAGTAGTGAGTATTTTGTTACATTCTTGTACTCTTTTATTGTAATTTTATATTCCTGTACCCTTTTTAAATTCTCTACTGTTGTGATGGTGTGTACTATAGTAGTTTATTTCTTTACTACTGTACTTTTGTTACTTTTAGTTGCTTGCATGGTGAATGTGGTTTATTTTACTGCTTTTTTGTTACTTTCTCGTTGGACGACTGGGTCTTGGGATCAGTCGAGTCGGTCCGATTCTCATGTCCTGTAGGGATTCAGGAACCGGGTCATAACAATAAGCCTAAATGGACCTACAACTAATTAGCTCAAAATACTTGAACCTATGTTATCTAATAGATGGTCTCCATCCTTATATAGCACTCTCAACTTTTTTGACTTCATAATGTGGTACCAACTTTTTCGGGTATGAGTTGTTACATTCTGGTACTAGAATCAAGTCTTATCACTACCATCTTTTAGTTTAGGCTTGGGAGACGTTCACATAGTGGTTGCAATCACTTGGTTGATCTTGTAGATTATTATCTTCTGTTTAATTTGTCACATTGTCTCAACTTGAAGTCCCTTCTAAGAAGAGGCTTGTTGAGGTCCCATAGGGTCTTATCATTGAAAATACACTACTGGAGGGGGGTAAATAGTGTAATTGAAAAACTATAAGTGAATAAAAATTGCAATCACACAAATGGATAACATGATTTTTACGTGGAAACCCTAACTAAGTAAAAATTACTACTTAAGTCAACTTGACTTAGGATTTTCAATCACTAAGTGATCAACTACTCACTATTCACACCACTTTGAACTGAGGGTGGTGCACCTCAATTACAAAAACCATCTTTGATCCCTAAATGGAGGTTTGTCCCTTGCACTATGAAGAGATGGGAATCTGACAAGTTGGACACCCAAGTACAACAATAAAATGAAATGAAACTAAGTACAACCTATAGAGCACCTAACAAGATAATTGTTCAAATCTAGCTACTACAGGAATATAAGGAACTCCTTGAGATAAGTGTTGTGCAGAGCTTAGCACGAGGGAGAGATTGCCTCAGTGAATTGTGTAGAACAATAGTTTGGCAAGGTGTATATGGAGCAATATATGGAGGAATGCTTGATTTCTATCTCCAATGGGTGTGTATGGCTTAAGGGATGTTAAGGACTATTTATAGGCCTTAAGAGAAGCTTTAAGAAGATTTGGGAGGCTTGTCCTAGTCGTTGGAATCAAATCTAAGAGGATTTGGATGAAATCTCTTTGAGATCAGGCAATAATTGTTTTTGACAGCATTATTGGACATTTGCTTAAAAGATCAGATGTTTGATGCTAAAGGATAGGACATCTAGATAAAGTTCTGGATGTCTGAAATCAAAGAGGTATTTTACTGACTTTGTTTGGACTTTGTACAAGGATCTTATTCCCGTGTTTTGGACGTCAGATGAAGGTTTATCAGATGTTTGAAACTAAAATCAGATGTCTAAAATTGGAGGGAAGGTTCTTGCAGGGATCTAGTTGTCTAAAATCAAATGTCTGAACATTTACTAATCCATAAGATCTTTTGCAAAGATCTTATGCCTAAGTGTCTGATGATCATTATCATAATAGCACTCGAGAATGGATTTCTTAGAGAATCTAATGATGTGTATATCCTGGCAGATCAATCTTTGAGTCAATTAAAGTCGTAACATCTATTTATCGGATATCTGGGAAGGCTTCTAGATATCTAATAATATTAATAAAATATTTTTTAAGTGTCTCAAGAAGATTTTGTTTTGATAGAACTTGATTAGGGTTAAGATTAAACCTAACGATCCATTATTGGACGTCTGAGGCCATATTTAGACATCTCCTTAGGGCCATGGATGTCTGGGTTATATAGCGAATGTCTGATATGCTAAAGTCAGAACTTGTGAAGGTTGGTGATTTGACCATTGGATGTCTGATTGAGTTATTAGACAACTTAAAATGGAACATCAGACATCTAATAAGTGAGTTAGACGTTTGATATTGGTTTAGTGTGGATTTTAACCTCAGATCTAGTTCTTAGATTTTTGCCTAAGTGTTGAGAGACTAAGCGTAAGAATTCTACATCTGATTGCAGCTCCTATACAACATTTCGAAACTCAATAAATGTAAAAATTACAACACTTGTTATTTATGCAGGAGATCTTATGACCCAAAATATACTTTGTCATTATGTCTTGTCCTTTAAAGATCTACTTGAGTCTTGGAACCTAGGGCCAGTTTAAATACGGACATAATTGTTTGATCTTACTCTCTATCTTTAAGTTATTTTGTAAAATCATTAAAATACATACTAATGAGAGGTTGCATTAACAATCACTTATGTCTTCAAAGAAGACACTGGCGTACCCGAATCACTATAGTTAAAATGTCTCATTGTAGTGAGATTTAAGAGTCAGTTTTAATATTTTTTATATTGGACTATGTGTAGATGGGTGAGTTCTAGTCGTTTCGTTGGGAGGCTTAAAAAGGCTTTCTAATTAGGTTCATTAACTAAGTTAAACTTAATCTTACTAAGCATGATCCTAATTATTTCATAAATTTATGGATAATAAAATGCAAGCTATGGAATTTCTAGCATTCACTACATATTCAATCCAAACACAAGTTTAACAATGCATGACCACTCATCAAGCTTAATAACAACATGCATATCTAAGACAACTATGTAAAGACCAGAGAAACATTATAAGAAGTTTGCAATAAGTTATAATCCACATAAAGACAAGATAAAGCATAACAAATACAAATCTAAATAGAGAAAGAGGGAGGCTTATGAAGGTGCATGAAGTAGTCCAGTGAGGTGATTGCGAGTGGAGTTGAAGTAGAGGAAGAAGAGGACATTGAGGAAGAGATAGAGGTGGACCGCTTGTATTTGACGAGGAGGTGGCCACCAATGGTAGTCACGGAGGAGTTAAGATGCAAAGAACGTTGACAAGGAGCTGGAGAGTAGGTCAACGTTGAGGAGAGCAACAAAGAGAGTGAAGGGGACTAGGATTGTGATGGAGTGGCTGAGACACTTGGCTTAGTGGCACTAGCAATGGTGGGTTATGGTGGTGGTGGTTTACTGTGTTGGGTTAGCACATAAAAAGGAGTAGAAGAGGCAAAGGAGAAACGAGGGAAGGAGTTGATTGGAGTTCAAGGTTGAAATTAAATGAATGCATGCAACAATAGAAGAAGCTAGGTCGATGAGGAGATTAGTGTGGGGACAAGGGAGAGTTGGGTGGTCGCGACAGAGCAAGAGGGAGGGGTGGTTGTCTGTATTTGATGAGGAGGCAATCACATGGTGATGTTGGTTCATGGTGTAGAGAAGATAAAGAGACAGCAGTAGAGGAGGAAGGAAGGAGGTTGAGGACGAAGTGAGATAATATTCCCAAATTCTCGTATAAAAAATATTATCTCGTTGTACCATCACCACTTATCTTACCATACAATCAAACACCCATTACCACTTATCCCATTCTACTTATTCCAGCAATGAACCTTAGCCTCCAACCAAATGCAACCTAAAGTAGTTTGCAAAAAAATTAAGAATGGAAAAAAATTGTTAAAGAATGTCCCAACAAAAAATGACCAAGCCAAAAACACGTAGAAGGCTATGGCATGATACCTGGAAGGATCCAACAGGAAAGTTATCTTTTCTTTTTTTTCAATAATAATAATAAATTTTAATAATAATAATTATTATTATTATTAAAAAAATTCAAAATAAAAAAAGAAATCATGACTTTGGAAGTTCAAGCTATCCTTTATAAATTATGAGAAAAGTTGCTAAAGAATTAGCTAAAAAGTAAGGAAACGTAGATATTGATACAAAAGGTGATGTAGAGAAATTTGTGGGTGCTATTTTTGTACTACACAGAGTATTGAGAACGTATGTCTACTTGATAATTGATATTTAATGTAAAAAAACAAATAAAGTAAGGTTTGTTACATGTTAGTTCCCACTACATTCAAAAAATCACTACACCACTTTAACGTAAAATGCACAGGTGATAAATAACTTTGCACCGGTGATAAATTATTTTAGGTGATTTTGCACCGGTGTAAAGGAATTTTGCACTGGTGATAAATTATTCTAAGGTGTCTTTACACTGGTGCAATCTCATTTTACATTGGTACAAAGTTATTCCAAAAGTGGTTTCACCTGTCCAAAGTGATTTTGCACCCGTGAAAAGTGATTTTGACCTATGAGTTAGGATCTAAGGTTTAGGGTTTAAATTTATGGAAAGTGATTTTATGTATGAGATGTGTTTTTTCACTTGAAAAGTGATATTTTACTTTTGGAAATCCTAAATACTAAAGACTAAACTCGAAACCCTAAGGTGGAAAAATTACCTTACAAATGTAAAATCACTTGTCATAGGTGAAGAAACACTTAGAATTTAATTTTGCACTATTGCAATCTTACTTTGCACTGATGTAAAATAAGATTGCACTGGTGTAAAGTAGTTCAAAATAAGATTGCACCGATGCGATCTTACTTTGCATTCGTGTAAAATTATTTTGATGTAAAGTGATTTTGCACCAGTGCAAAATGATTTTGCACCAATGTAAAGTATTTTTGAAGGTGACTTAAGTGGTTTGCACCGTTACAAAAGTAACTTGTTGATTTCAACAATGATGGATTCCACCATGTGTTAGCACTTTTTTTAGAATTATCAGAATTATTGGAATTGTTTGCTGATTTGGAGGTCCATCAAAATGCAAGAAAAGCTAAAAATGAAGTACCATACGGATAACAACCAGAATTCTGGAGCTCATTACCGTATACCAGGCTTGTGATGATGCTGCAATAATTCATAAAAGGAGATGGTGCTTTTTTATCACTAGATGAAAGACTACCAACCACCTCCACTAAATACTCTACCCAGACAACTCCATACTTATCAACAAACAAATGTACATACCACAAGGGTTGTAGAAACTGCGTTTACACATTGTAGAGCACCTGTAGGGAAGACCAATATCAGAGTTACTTGTGATGGATAGGTAAAAGGAGATAGAGACAGATTTTCGGTATATATTGTTGGTATCCTTCATAATTGGATTTGTTGTGTAAGCCTTGCAAATTGCTATTTATTTTATCCAAAATGCAATGATTAACGATGTATATCGAAAACCCTTGTATATACGATGGAGTGATCACAATTTGATGGCCCGATATCAAGGAACTGTAAAATTACAATCAAAAAGAAATTTCTTTAAAGGATTTCATTCGAAGCTTGATATTTTGAATGAAAGGCTAGGTAAATGGGATGGTATTTTTTGGTGACGAACATGCATTACAACACAAGCAATTGTTCTGACACTCACAAATGCTGCCGTTTGAGTGGGATCATTTCCCCCATACAAGTCGTCGTCTTATGTTTTTTCAATGAGGAATCTTGGCCTAAAATTATATAATCTTAAATGGTTCCTGCATAACCGCGCGCAGGGTAACCCCCAAGAATTAAGTTTGTTAGCTAAGTTCAACTGGGAGAGAACTAATTTGGAAAGTTAGGGGGATAAAAGTTCTGTCGACAAGGAAATCTTTATGGATAAAGTTGAGTCACTTTATAGTCGGTTCCTGTTTGTTCAAACTAGTGGGCTCACTCTGTCACTAATTCCAACTAAGAGAAATAGTTGAAAACCATAGAACTTTATTGCCTTTGGTAGGTACGCAACCAGCAAGTACTTAGACATCCCAAATATTTTATCAGCATTGTAGATGGGCTTGGTAGCTGGGTGTTGAGTTTGATATTGCTTGACTCCCAGCTTTGAAAGCTGGGCTTCTCAATGTTCTTGGCACTTCAGCTGGATTTGGTACGTAAAGTGATTTTCCAGGAAATTCCCCAGAATATATCTCAAGATTTCTCATAATTTCTCAGATTATAACCCTCTAGGCTTCCTTGTCTATTTTAAGAAATAACCATTGAAAATTTCTTCAGGCATAATCGTATATCATTTTTTGATTTACTATCCTTCATAATTTCTTGAATCTTCTTGTTATTTATGAATATCCCCTCAGAATTTCTTCAATTTCTATTAAAATTTAGCATCTTATAAGAAACTTCTCGGCTTTGTCAAATTCACACTCATGTTCATCTCATCAGATATTCCTTATTTTTCTTGCTTGTCGAGGAATTCCGAGCTTACTTCTTGAAATAGCTCTATCCGAGAATTTGCTGAATACAACCACCTTCTTTCAGAATTCACTTTAGGTATTTGCTGCCAAGACTTGCAGATTTCTGCAAGCCAGGTCAATAATTCATAAACATGCAGCAATGTAATTTTATCCCTTGTCAATATCTTTTTCATAGTATGGTGTGCACATGTAGGTGCAAACCACACCAATCCACAAAGAGCCCTCTTTACAACTAAGTTATAGATCCAAAACTAACCAACTCCTCCACCCTCATATTCAAAGCACCTCATTGCTCAATTGGCCAAGAAGCCTAACACACAGTTACAGGGAGGCTAGCATTGTCCTTGACCAACCCAACCAAGACCCACATAATAGTGGGTTGAACTAGTTATCCACTATATTCTAAAGAATCTATCATTATAAATATTACCAAGTCCCCAGATATCTAAATTTCCAAGTTCCATATCAAATATCGATGATCCACATTTATTCCATATCGAACACATTATGTAGTTGTGCTGTATATTTACATGCATTAATTATCAATTCATAGTAACGGCAAGTCATTTTCAATGATATAAATTCATAACTAGTGTTAATACCCAGATCTAAATACATTTCACATTTCTCTAGGATTGTAGCATGTACATTCACCTGTTTAGGTTATTAAGATCATATCATCATTTAATTAGATTAGAATCATTCTTAATCATTCACCATTCTTATCCACCATTGATTAAGCACCAATAACAAAAGAAATATGATAAGTACATCGATGGACTTGTTCTACATGCGAAATAAATACGTAAAAGCATGTTCGTCGTAGTGTTTGCATGTAGAAACTCTTAAATTTATATTCAAATCGAACTCATAAATATGAAATCGAAGTTCAAAAGATGGAGTCCAAGTTGTTTGCAAAGAGGCAGTATGACTAATTCACTTTTCTATGATCTAAGAAATACATAAGAAGGTCTAGAAGTGAGCTTGCTACTAACTAGAACTAGAATCGAAGTAGAAATCAACTAGAACTAAAATCATGCAAGTATAAGAACTAGAAGTGAAATAACTTGAAGGCAAGTTGAAGATCGAGAAATAACTAGAACTTTATTGCAAAATAAGAGTTTTGAAGACAAGTAGAAACTAAGGATTACAACTAGAAGAATGCTTGAACACAAATATGATTACAACTAGAACTGGAATAGAGAATCTACAACCAAGGCTTTGAAGATGAAGTCCAGAGTAGCAGTGTAGTAGCGGATGCAAAGACGCATCCATGAACTCCAAGGGGAGGATGAAGAAGAAGAAGAAGCGAACTAGTTCTAGTTTGTGGCTTTTCTTGGAAGTGGTAGAGAATGGTTCATAAGGGGGGATGGTTAGGGGCTTTTTATAGAGGGGATGGAGGCTTCTTATTGGTTGATCCAAGTAGCCTTGGATCACCAATCTAGATGACTATGATGTGGCTAAGGGGGACAGCTAAGATAGGTGGAAGAATGGCCCTTCGATCTTTAATGAAGGGAGGAGATGAGAGCACAAAAAGGGGCCAACCATAAGGTTTTGTTGGTGGGGATATGGTTAGGTTTTCTAGGTGACTTAGGGGCAATAGGATGAAGGGATGAGGGCTAGGATTAAGTTTTATGGTGGGCGGATATAAGGAGAGGATAAGAGATAAGAAGGGCGGCTAGGTGGTTTGTTTGGAAGAGGATAAGCTGTAGGCTTAGCTAATGGGTTTCTAGGTCATTGGTTTTGGGATTTAGGCTAGGCTTTGGTGGCTAGAGTAGCCAACCACTAAGGGGAGGAGTAATTGTGGCCAGCCAAGAGGGAAGAATAAGATGATGGAGGTGGTGGCTAATAGGGTTGTTAGGAGACGATTAGGTTAAGTCTAGGTTTTAGGGTTTTCTAATTAGGATAAGTCCCAACTTGGCCAACCACTTTAAGTTAAAAATCAAAGCCCATGGCCGACCAATTAGATTGGTCAATTAGGCTAGGTGACATGGTGTGGGTCTAGGAAAATTAGTCTTAAATTGACTAGGATTTAAGGTTTAATTGGGTTTTCAAATAGGTCTGCCAACTAGGCATAGCCTTTTTCTAAGTGAACTCAATTCTAAAACTTCCTCTAGCCAAGGTCCAATCAGTCAGAAATCTAACACCTACACACATATGAACAAATACATCAAAGTACCAGATATAGTTAATAGAAAAATTGCATAAAAGCCTTAAACTTATGCATTATTTACAAACTAATCTAACCTATCTACATGCATTCTAACCTAAATTATCTTCAGACTAACATTAGTTCAGTATTAATTAATATAAATAAATATGAAATTATCAGGACTCTAATTACTCAATAAAAGGTAGAATACACTCATAAAATAAAAAATGCAAAACCGGTCACATCAACTAATAACACATGGAGAGAGATTCAACTACCCTACTTAACATCATCGAGTGGTTACAATGACTCATAGATATGCTCAAGGAGTCTATTCTACTATGTACACACTTTGGCACGTCTCATGAATTCCAAGGATGTGTAGCTAAGAGAGTCACATCAAGAGTTGGGGTTAAACATCCTAAAATAAAGTATCTAAGGTCAGAACCAAAAGCAAAAATCTCAAACAGGTTTAAAACGTTTACCAACATAGTCCATGAGAAACAAAACCTTTCGACATGAAGAAGGTTGGAAAGAAGTCCATTTTAACCTCAAACCAATCAAGATGGAAAAAAATAACCTAAATTGGGTTAAACAGAGTCGATTTGGTGTGCATATTGCCTAAATCAAGACAACCAGAAATAAGAAAATACAGGGGTCCATGAATTCCAACACCAACTTATCTTTCATCGTAAACCTCTCTCTGTATGCCTTTCAAGAGCTATACCCTAGGAAAGACAAAATCACTTATATCAAACTACACACCTCCGCTCCTACAATATGCATAGTTCTCTCGTTTGGCTCTATGATTCGAGAAGCTTCTTTAGATCTACTCTACAATTACCTTACTTTAGCAAAATTACTTTGGAATCCACTTTCCATTTCACACTGAACACGAAGTACAAAGGAGGGATAACTTTTCGAACATACAACACTCATATATGCCACCATGGCAATATACATGTTCATACTCATTTAGGTGAACTCGACTAAATGCAAGGGCCTTTTCATTTAAAGGCACATGCCCACAGTAGGTCTTCAATATTTATATAGTCTGCTCCAGTTGCCCATCACTTTATGGTGCCAATGGATGTAAAATTGGTGTTTATGATCACCAATTCAAAATACTTACCTTTGCAGCACGCAATTGCTACCACTTGCATATATATTCATGCATATTTATACTCCTCACCCTTGTGTAATGAACATCTTTGATACCCTAGATTAGTTCTCTTCTATGTAAAATTCCCGTGCCATAATTCTTTTTAGATGCAATGTAATTTCTTTCCAGATGCAATATACATCTTAGACAGCACCAAATTTACCATGTTTAGATGATTACTGAAGTTATTATCTGAACCTAATCTAGTATTACATTATCACACTTTAAGGAAATCTGCATGCACAACTACGTTTTGTGGATATGAACATGAAGCAACGAACTTTGTGATGAGGTTAGCAGGTAGAGTACCACGCACCCAGACTTGGTCACTGCGCAGGAGTATGAGTTCGGCTGTTAATGCCCCTATTTTTTTCATAGTTACATGCCCCATTTCATTGTAACATTTTAATGCAATTACTTGAGATAGGTGGATCAATAGAACACATTTCACACTTTAACTTAATAATATAAATAATATTTTAGTTATACAAAGACCAATTTAGTATGCTAAAAAATTCTTTCATGTTTTGTTTTATACACAATTATAAAGTAAAGGATATTTTTATGACTTAAACAGTATTTCAATTGCATAACTTTCAATCACATGGGATAATTCCATCAATAATCCCCTTTCAAATACCATTCACAGGAAAGCCCCATTTTTTCCCCTGCCAATTCTATGTGTTCCCAAATGACAAACGGTGGGCTTCCAAGAATTATTCCGATGTTTCAAATTTATCCCCTGTGCCCACATAAGGATGCAATTGGTCAGGTTCGGATTAAATTTGATTAAATTCATATTATGTTAATTTACAAAATTTATGTTTACACACTATTCATTTACCCATAAAAATCCAAATCATACATATACCCACCGAATACTAAAATCCAAATCATACATATATCCATCATATATTTATTTATAAATTGATCTTATAATCAAATAATAACTAAATTAAAGTCAAAAGAAAAAAAAATTTATAAGATGATTCATTAATTATTTATTTTAACAAGTCCAAATATAAAGGCTTCCAATTATATTAATTTTTACTAAAATTATTACAAAAAAAAATTGTTCAAGGGAAACACATAAAAACTAAAAATAAAAAAATATACAAAAAGATAAAGTATAAGTATATTTTAAATAAAAGATCTTTATTTTCAAAATAAATATTCAATATAAACTTTAAAAACATTCTTAATCTTCAAAATCATAAGAAATCACGAAGGAGATTAGGACTAAAGGAACGAAGAACTTAGAGTAAAACTTACACATCTCGGATAAATAAAAATTTTATTCAATACTCAAGTCAGGTAATTAAATATAGATCCATATCCATATCTATACCCATGCCGATACTTAGTTGGATTTTTTGAATAAAACCAATCAGGTTGAGTTGAGTTCGAATCGAATTTACCAAAACTTAATCCCTATGCACACATCCAAATGGACCCTGAAAATGTGGAATTTTCTCAGAAAAAAAAGTACCGTGCAATTAATGATCAATAGCTACAATGTTGCATCACCAAGAGTAAGAAATATGTAAAATATAAACCATTTCACCAACAAAAAAATGCGGCCAGGGGTTTAACTTAATATTTTACATTTCTGTACAAGACATTGCACTAAGAGAAAAACGTCACATAACTTATCTGTTATTAATGTACAAAAAAACGACTCATATAATGTACACGAAAAATATACCTTATTCGAGCCTCGCACCAGCTACGGCCCCAACAGCCCCAAACTTTCAAAAAGAGAGGTTTGTCTGCAGTAAGCAGGAACCAAGCTTCCACTAAAATGGTCGGCAAAGTTGGTTTCTGGGAAGTGGAACGACACTTGCAATAAATTAATCTCATAGTGAAGCTTTAGCAAGCAGCAATCTTTTATACCAGCGAGAGACGGAAAAGGAAAAATAGTTAATGCCAAATGCAAATATGCACTCATCATAAGTTGTAAAAACTAAAATAAGTGTTGAAATCACACATAAATGCATAAATAGACATGAAAATGCCCTTTATTTTAGGCCCCCTTCTCAGCTGAAAGTTGCTCCAGACAGTTCCTCACATTATCGAGACATTTCTGAAGCAGCCTAACTTCTTCAGTATCGGAGAAATTCACAGCCTAATATTTGAAACAAAAATTATTCAGGGTAAACAATGAAGACATTTTCTTCGCAATAGGAATAAATAGTTGATTGGGATAATCCATGATTTGATTTAAATTAGAGTGCGGAAGGACTGAATTAGAAACCTTCATCAATCATAATGAAAATGATTGTTTAGCATTAAGCTGAAGATAATGGATCCAATTAGTTGGATCCTATTCAATCTGTAATCTAGAATATGAAAGTTCATGTTGTGTGACCATACATCAAGAACTACACCTGAATAGATGTAGCAATAACCTTGCTTTCGCAGATAATATTGTCACAGCATATAATTCTGAAGGCATTTGCAAATGCTACCATGTATCTCTCATGTGGATCCAATCAGTTCTCATACAGAATGGAGAAGATCGAATTACATAGTGTAGCCAGGTGGATTTCACTGGGCATATTCAATCTATTATATGTAGATTTACTTTCGATTACATTGAATTACATAGTGGATTGAACCATTTATACTTGAGGGTTGGATTCTAATATTTTTGTCACCTAACGCAGGCAGCATGTATCATGGTAGGCAAGTTGTAAATCCAACACGTGGACAAAACAATATTCTTGTTATTTATGTCACCTTTTTATTTTAAATTTTAGTACTTATATTTTCCATGACTCATGAAATGCTGGGCAACATTCACTAACCTTCTTCATTTCATAAGTTTATGCATATGTTTCAATAGAAGTTGGTCTTTGAAAACAATCACTTCACTAGGCACTTGTTAGCAATTTTTGCTTGTGTCAGTAGGCATTATTATTATGAAGTTGACTAGTAGCTCAATAAATAAAATCTGCCTTGTAAAATAGCTAAGCCCATCATTTCATCATATTTTATACATCGGATCTGTTGAGACTAGGATGTATTTGTTATTGTGTTCTTGGATGATCATGTAATTTACCCAAACCTTTCTAGTATAAGAGAGAGATTAGGGTTTCTTTGGAATGCAAGGGAATCTTTCTCTCTTCACATGGTATCAAAGCAACGATTCTAGGTTAGTGCTCCAATATTCCACCAAATATCCACCTAAAAAGATGATCAAATCACCAACATAAGGAGGATTTGATCATCAAAAACTCGATAAAGCATGGTAGCAGCAGTAGCGACGCTGGAGAGAGGTTTTCCAATGCCATCGCCAGCCACCAAGCACCACTAGCCCTTGTTTGGGGGGCTGCTGCTGCCGCCGTCAAGCAGTGCCGCTGCCCTCGACCCTGTTGGGTCTTTGTCGGGCATGCTGGCACCACCCAAGGCCCTGTTAGGTTGGCTAGCACTGCCTGCAGACCGGCAGGAAGCCTGTAGTTGAGTCACAAGACCACAACAAGGTCTTGGTCCTTGATCCTTGGAGGTATCCCTTGCATGATGAAGCATATTTCATGCATTATATATGTGGTGATGAGCCTTCTCTCCCCCCATGATGACGAAGATATTCCTCTCAAGCATGATGAGCCTTCTCTCCCCCAGGATGATGAAGATATTCCTCTCGTGAAAAGAAGATGCGGTAGATCCACAAGAAAGATTAAGTTTAGATCTAAGAGGACTTGCATTTGCCGTATGTAGTCCAAGAAGACACGAAGAAAAAGATGATCAGAGGAGCGTGGATTGTTGACTTCGGTGCCTCTATTCACCTTTCAGGAGATATTAAAAGTCTTGTGAATCCCGAGGCTCCATGTGGGATTAAGGATGTCCAGGAGGCCAATATAGCCACATCACCGATTAAAGCAGTTGGGCATGTACATGCCTCTCCAAAGATGTCGATTGCAAAGGTTCATTGTACTCAAGAATTCCTAATGAACTTGTTGTCTATGAGTCGCATTTGCAAAGATCTCGGGTGCTGAGTAGTGTTCGACGAAGATCATTGTTACTTCCAAGATCGACAAACAGGAGATCTTATAGGTACGGGTGTAGAGCGAGATTGTCTCTACTACTTAGACACCCCTATGTTGTTTGTTGGTTCAGTTTCCATAGTTGCTGATCCCTGGATATGGCATGGGAGACTTGGGCACTCGTCACTCAAGAAGATGCGACAGATGTATCCTGGATTACCAGCTTCTGACTTTGCAATGCAAGGACTACCAGCTTAGGAAGCATCATAATAGCACCTACCCACCGAGAGTTGATAGGGTGAGTAATGTTCCCTTCTTAGTGTATTGTGATGTTTGGGGGCCATCTAGAGTCGCTACCCTAGGACATTTATATTATACTGTTATTGTGGATGATCGTAGTTGTCTTACTTGGGTCTTCTTGATGAAGACACGCTTAGAGATTCCTTAGGTTATACAGCAGTTCTCGTCAAAGGTTCAGACTTAGTACTCCAGTGTAGTCAAAGCTTTTCACAATGATAATACCTTAGAGTTTATGCAGCTAGATGTCCAGAGCTTCTTCTCCTCTAGAGGAATTATTCACCAGACCTCCTATTCTCACACATCTTAGCAGAATGATGTGGCTGAGCGTAAGCTACAACACCTCTTGGATATTACTAGGACCTTGATGATCCATATAAAAGTTCTAAGCAATTTTAGGAGGATGCTATACTTACTGCAGTTTATTAATTAATTGGAAGCCTTCATCTGTGCTGGGGGACAAATTCCATTTCAGGTCATCTACCTAAACTATGACAGGTCATTTACTCTTCCACAGAGGGTCTTTAGGTGTACTTGCTTTGTTCAGGCACATGACAATTAGGATAAGTTCTCTCCCTGAGCAATCAAATGTATCTTCCTTGGGTATTTCAGGACACACAGAAGGAATATAGGTGCTATGACCCGATTTATAGAAGATACATTGTTACAGCAGATGTTTCTTTGAGAAGATCCCTTACTTCTCAGAGGAAGGAATTTCTATATAGGCTGCCTTGGAGGAGACACAGGCTTATCACCGGAGATCACAGGCTTCACTAGATGCAGTGTCGTGTCCCATCCTAACAGATGGGAGCAATTCAGATACAGAGGAGTAGTCAGCTTTGAGGAGATTTAGCAAAGCATGCACTCTTCACCTGATTTCACAGTATACAGGGGTTGCCCACTTGGAGGATGGAGTTCGCCAGTTTGCTCTCTGTTACTACAGTTGTTATCCCCAGAGATTTTATTCAGACCTTTCAGGACTCTAGGTGGCGTGCAATGATGGATGAGGAGATACAAGCATTACAGTCACGGCTGTCCTCCGGATGCTACAATGGTTGATTGTAGATGGGTTTCCACCATCAAGTATTAAATTGATGGGACAGCGGATAAATATAAGGTCAGGCTTGTTGCCAAAGGATTTACTCAGACTTATGAGATAGACTATCTTGAGATGTTCTCTCCTGTGGCTCGTATTATTTCTATCAGGATTATTCTCTCTGTTATTGTTCTCAGGAGATGGCCTTTATATCAGCTTGATATTTAAAATGCTTTCTTGTATGGTGACTTTACATGAGACAGTCACCAGGTTACAGTAGTCAGAGGAGCTTCTGTCACCTGAGGAAGGCCATATATGAGTTGAAGTAGAGTCCTCGTGCTTGGTTTGAGAGGCTTAGCTCCAGGATTGAGAAGATTGTGTTTCAACACTCTACTTTTGACCATTCTATCTTCATCAGGAAGACTAGGTATGGTGATCGTACTCTAGTAGTTATTCTGGCTGTTTACCTAGATGACATGATTCTCACCGGTGACAACAAGGATGTGATTACTCAGACCAAGTCCTTACAATCCACATTTGTCACCAAGGACTTAGGTGACCTCAAATATTTTCTAGGGATTGAGGCCGTACGATAGGAATCGTATATTTCCTTGTCACGGGAGCAGTATACATTGCAGATTCTTGGGGAGGTTGGTTTGCTTGGGACTAAGCCATCTCGTATATCTGTTGAGCCACCATCCACGCATTCTTTTGATGGGGAAGATCCATTATATGAAGATGTCACCCGATACCGTAGCACTGTAGGATGCTTACTCTACTTTACTATTACAAGGCCCAATATTAGAGAGCAGAGCCGATCAACACATGCAGGCTCCACGATATAGTCATTGGCATGAGGTCTGCCTTATTTTTCAAGGGGTCACCAGGTAGAGGCCTATATTACAGAGATGGCGGCAGTTTAGACATTCTAGCCTATTCTAATGCAGACTATGCTGGGTTTATGGAGGACCAACGTTCTACTTCAGGTTTTGCAGTCTATCTTGGCATGAAACTTGTTTCCTGGAGGAGCAAGAAGCAGAATGTTGTTTCTTGCTCGAGTGCAGAGGCTGAGTATTGGGCGATGGCCCAGGTTGTTGCTTTTCTACATGATTTAGGCATTCCAACCACTATGCCAATTCCATTATGTGATAACAAGTCAGTCACATGTTGCCTCGAACACAATTTTTCATGAGAGAACCAAGCATATCGAGGTAGATTACCACTTTGTTCGTGATGCAGTCCTTACAGGGAAGATTAGCATGCCCTATGTCTCCTCTAAGCTTCAGTTTGCAGATTTATTCACCAAGGTTTTGAAGAAGCATTTTGATTTCTGTGTGATAAGTTGGGCCTTGTTGATATCTACGCCCTAACTTAAGGGGGTGTGTTGAGACTAGGGATATATTTATTATTTTGTGTTCTTCTTGGATGACCATGTAATTTATCCAAACCTTTTTAATATAAAAGAAAGGCTAGGGTTTCTTTTGAATGCAAGGAAATCTCCCTCTTCACACGATCATACTAGTCTCTATCCTTATGTTGATTATTTGAGCCAGGAAATGCCAAAAGAGAATACCAAGGAAAGTAAGCTAGGTCTTTTTTTACCAGTTCAACAAAGTGGGTGGGTCAGATTACTTCAACTAAGACTTGAACTCCTCGTTTAAGTCCTAATCATCATGAGAGACATCTTCCTTTCTATATACAATATCCTGAGGATATATAATGGTGACTACATCTGTTGGCATATGAAATCTGAACGTAGAATTGTATCCTTGTGACTAGCCAAAGCTAGGTGCTCTTGTTTTATTACTATTGGCATGGCACCAAGTCATCGACTCAAGCCCCATGTCCATGTGGGCACGTGAAGTTGGCTCCACAGCAACTTAATTTTGAGCCAAAATGTGGCAAGTTCGTTTCTAAGATTTGTTTGATTTGTTACTTAAGTCATTAAGTTAAGTTATTTAGAAAAGAGTTAATTTGTTGGAATAGGAAAGAGTAAGAGTCTTTGTTTTAGTAAGAGTCCTTTTATGACTTGTTATTGATTGATTCCTTATCTATAAAAGGAGCACAATCTCTTGTTTTTTGTTTTGAGTTCCACAATAATATTTCCAACTTCTTGAACTCCTCACCTTCTACAACTCCATCACTAGCTCCTCTCTCTTTCTCTAATGCCTCCATGCCTCTCTCTCCCATGCATGTCAGAAGCCATTCTAACGTTGTAAATCTTCACAATTATTATTATTATTTTTGAAAAGAAGGTGCTATTGTTTTATGATGGTAGGGATGATCGCTTCCATCTTAACAAAACAAGCTAGAATTCACACGATGATAAGAGGTGGGAGGTGCTAATCAAGCAATGGATAGATGTCCCCTCAAGGGAACCAACAAATCTGCAAAAATCGATTTAGTCGGTTGATTAATGGTATGCCGTCATTAACTGAACTGCATACCAACATGTGGGCATATATTCGTTTAACTAAATATAGCATGTTGATTTTTTTCTTTTAATTTCTTGCAAAGGTTTTTTTTAATTTCAATAAAACAAGCATGTCTTATTGAATATGGCATGTTGGAGTTTCCTTTCATCATGTGTTGCTTTGTTTATTTTGTTAATTCATATTTTTTTTACCCTAATTTCTTTTATTTTGGCATTTAATCTCAATTTTTCATGCCTTGTTCTTTGTTACTTGAGTTCTGCTCTTGTTAACTAGGTAGTGCTTATTGATTATGGTGCCCGTAAATGGTTGCTTCTCTTTAAAATTTTTTTTAATGATGGTTATGATGTTAAATTTGATAATTATTGTTATATAGTTTACAACCTTCAATATAAAAATTATGATAATGTAATTAGATGAAATGATTCAAATTTATCATAAACTCTAGGATTCTCTTATATAGAGAGATCATAGAGTCAAAAGTACAGAAATATCCTAGAGGGGCAAAACACACATTGCTTATATAACAAGAAATATAAAAAGCCATATATGCTAACACTCCTCACGTTGGAGTATAAATATCTATCATGCTCAGCGTGAATATACAAGAATTAAATAAAGATCTGGCTAAAGACATGATGAAAATATCTACAGTTTCCGCCTCAAATGTGATTGAAGTGGTATATAGCAACCTCTTTTGAATAATATTCCTGATATAGTAACAATCAACCTCAACATGCTTCGTCCTTTCGTGAAATATTGGGTTGTTGGCAATGAAGGTGGCTATTCTATTGTCACATCATATCTCCATGGGGTTAGAAAATTGCACTTGCAAGTCAATAAGCAAGGATCTGATACACATCATCTCTGTAATCATCTGAACCATAGCTCTGTATTTAGACTCAACACTAGATCTCGCAACTGTGCCATGTTTCTTGCTCCTCTATGTGATCAAATTTCCTGGTGAGAAAGTGCAGAACCCAGTAGTGGATTTGCGATCCACATGACATCCGATGTAGTCTGCATCAGAGTAGCTAACCAATGTCATAGAAGACCCCTTGGAGAAGAAGCGACTCTTCCCAGGAACCTTCTTGACATATCTAAGTACCATCAATGCTGCATCATAATGCTGACGTGTTGACTTTGACATGAACTGACTCAGTCTCCCAACTACAAAGGAGATATCTGGCCTCGTGATACTGAGATATAACAGCTTACCCACAAGCTGCCTGTACCGCCTGCTGTCCACCACCTGTACATCCTCATCATAGAGTAGCATCTTGGGGTTCATAAGAATATTGACCTCCTTGGACCCAAGCATACCAACCTCCTACAGGATATCTAAAGCATACTTCCCCTAAGACAAGACCACACCCTTCTTGTTGCGAGCAACCTCAATACCAAGAAAGTACCGTAGAGCCCTCAAGTCTTTCATGACAAACTGCTCTATTAGGATGTGCTTAACCTCAACAATACCCTGCTCATCATCCCCTATGACAATTAAATCATGAACATAAACAAGTACCACTGTACCTCGTCCAGTCCTCCTGGTAAAGAGTAAAAAATCAACTGTCAATCTCCTGAATCCAGCTGCCTCCACAACCTGTGACAACCTCTGGAACCAAGCTTTGGGACTCTACTTAAGGCCATAGATATCCTTCCGTAATCGGCATACACACTTCCCCTGACTCTCAAAGCCAGGTGGTTATTGCATGTAGACTTCCTCTTAGAGATCACCATAAAGGAAGGCATTCTTCAAATCCAACTGATGCAAGGACCAATCTAACTAAATTGCCACTGCAACCCATAAGGTGAGAAGGTTGACCAATCTAACCTCTTGGAAAGTTTGGCAACTAGTGAGGTGTTAAAGAAGTCCACCCCATAAGTCTAGGTGAACCCCCATGCCACGAGGCATGCTTTATACCTAGCAACACTACCATCAGGATTGAACTTCACAATAAATACCCACTGACAGCCAATAAGTCCAGCACCATCAGGAAGTGGAGTGAGCTCCTAAGTCCCACAGCCTCAAAGAGCGACCATCTCATCCTCCATGGCTACCCGCCATTTTGGATCAAACATAACCTCACGGTGAGTAGCTGGAATCTGCATAGTAGCTGACGCCTGAGTGAATCCAACAAATCTAGGAGCTAGACTATCAGTAGCCAGTGCCCCCATCATGGAATAAGTAGTGCAAGCCCGTGGTCGCTTCCGAATGGCAATCGGAAGATCAAGATCATCACCTGACACACCATCTATCCAATCCCTGTAACCATCATATGGAAAACATACGTCAGTGTTTAAAGAACTCGCTTGAGAAGCCGATGGTAAAGGTGAGGGTGGGGGTCTCTGATAGGTAGTGTAAAGACCCGTCTCACTTTTACTTCTTTTAAGATGTTTGGAGTGTCAGTCAAACGTCTGTCCAGACATCTAGACCCTTTCCTAAACGTCTGAAAATGAAATTTTTGTATGTATACTGCACCCTGCGCACGTGCAGTGCGCAGAACTTCTCTCTCCCTTCTCCTTCCTACTTGAATCCTAACCCAACCCCTATAAAAAGCCACCCTCCCCTCCTCTCCTCTCCACTCCACACACCACCATCCCCACCTTCAGAGCGCGGCGGAGCGGCGAGAGGAGGCGACCGAGCGAGCGTGTGAGAGCGAGAGTGTGGGAGGATGAGGTCGGGAGCTTCGGTGGAAGCTCGTCGGAGCTCGCACGGCCACCGCAGCACGTGCGGGAGGATGGAGTCCGGAGCGACGTCGTCGACCACTTGCCGCAACTGGAGCTGCGGCAGAGCACAGCAAGGAGCGTTGGGAGCGTGTTCTGATACCGAAATTTTTCTAATATCAGACATCTGGAGTGAAGTCCGAACGACTGGCTGAGCATCTGGACGTCTGGGGTCAAGATCAAACGTCTGAAAGCACCTTTATTGAAAAGGTACGCCCTTTTCGTGGTTACGGCCATGCAGGCCGCACTGGAGAAGATATGCCGGCCTGATTTTGGGTGGTTGCTTTATCGTATGCAAGAGCAGCCTTGGGAATGAGCGCGGAACGCCCTTCCACGCACCTTCGGACATCTGATCAGCTCACCAGACGACCGCAGGTGCATCTAGACGACAGGAGTGGTCCGATGTCTAGAATTGCCTTCAGATGATCGCAAGAGAGTCCTAGACGTCTGAGAACACCGCAGGGACTTAAGGTGAGATTCTGTAACTTTTAAGACGTCTGGAGTTGTTTCCAGACATCTGATTTTGGTTAGTAGACATGTTTTTGACCCATTTAGGGTCCGATCGGGATCCATTTTACGCAAACAAAGTATCTGTAGTTTTCTTGCGAGTTTCTCTACTTACTAGAAACCTTTATACACTGTTCTAAATCCTCCTTTGTGATGTATGCCCTGATTTAGGGTTTCAACCTGTTATGTGTTTGGGGCTCGCAGAGATGCTTGGGTTTATGGTTTGAGCTTCCATTACCCCCGGATTGTCTGGTAGAGTGGTCTACTTTTGTTGATTACATTAAATAAGAATGCACTTGTGAAATTAGCCAACTTGAACCCCTAGGATGTGACATGAACCATAGGATAGAGATATGAATGAACCAATTGTATTGCATGACTATATTTACATACATGATTAAGTTAAACTGCTAGCAATTACCTGTAATAAAGTTATGACCTGCCTGAGCTAAATGAACAATTACATGTGAAATCATCAGTTGCATGTATTGAATTATGGAAACACGAGCTGCCTGTACATAAATGAGAACTGAATTGTGAATGATGGAATGTAGATCGTAATAATGTGGTGAACATGAGCATAAACCCTATGAGAAATTAGGAGTAGAGCTCCTATGGTTAGATGGAAAATTTGGAATGTAGACGGGAAGTATGCTGGCCCTTAAGTACGTGGTACCAAGGAGAACGACTGTCCCCTTTTTGTGCAAAGCGGAGCTAGCCGTTCTTGGGTTGGAACCTAGGGTTAGGATTGGTCACTCTACACTGACTCTTGTTGGCCCTCGTGTACACAGTACCGAGGCGAGCTACTAGTGTAGGGAGGAAGCTAATCACCCCACGGGGTCCCGGGGTTCAACTAGCCACCCTACACCGACTTGTTAGGCCCTCTGGGCAAACCAGGGTAGTCAGACGAGGGCGCGCAGACTGTGGAGGGGCGAGACCCCTGTTTAGTTATGAGGGGCTAGATCTTTGTTACTGAGAGGGCTAGGCCCTATACTGTTTCATGCTGTACTTTGGGCGTACCAACTAGCGGAAACGAGTGACTACGTGCCAGTGCGGGATAGCTACCCGTGCGTTTATCATGTGTGCCGTAGTCATCGATACGTCTTGATAGTGACCTCGGGGTGGTTGACTGGGTGTACGACTACTACGGGGGACTCTCCCAGCCAGGAGAGCACCACGTGTACCTTCTACTCTTCGGAAAAGACTGCAATCAAGATCGTTCCCACGAGGAACATACAAGATCAAGAAAACCTGAAAGTTTAAGGAAAAGGGGTGGAAAAGGAAATGCATAAAAAATAAAATAACTAGAAAAGAGAATTAAACCTGCTGCTTTTACTGCTTTAGTTAGTATAGATACCACACTACTCAACGTTCGTTCACTCTGTTTTTTCATAACACTATTCAGGTCCAGGAGTTGAGCAGCCTGAACTTCCGGCTGCGAAGGGTGCTAAGCCCAATCGAGCCCAGCCATAGTTTTTTTGCACTTCTTGTTGTACCCCCTTACTGTTGAAGTGGCTTTTAGCTAATGTTGTTACTGTTACTTTCGTTTTAGTTGTCTCTGTTGTTGTAGTGGTATGTATTGGAATAACAGTTTTACTTTCCTTTACTGCTTTGTATGTTTTTTTTCTGCTTAGTTATATTGCCTATGTGAATGTGGTTTACTTTCCTGCTTCTTGGTTATTTCTTGTTGGACAATTGGATCTTGGAATTAGTCGAGACGAACCAGTCTCGGATCCTGTAGGATCCGAAAACCAGGTCATAACAAGATGGTAAAAGAGCAAGGTCATCCCGAGAAATGAACAAACTGACTTGAGAATAACCGTTCACGTGCATGTAACTAGGGTAGCCACCACAACGTATTGATTTGATATTTGTTTTAAATCCTTTTCCGAAAAAATTCAATAACGTTGAGCCTTTTGTTCTGTCTTTCGCATCTCCTTGCAAGAGATGCCTCGTCGAAGAGTTCTCGAGGCGGGCCGTGGTCGCAACTGTGGACGAGGTCGGAGGGGCGGACGTGCCGAGCCTGATGTGCCAGTTGACCCGCCTGTTCTCTTAAGCATTCAGGCCCAAGATCTTGCCCAGCAGATCACAGACAGTGGGAGAGGAGCTCCACCAGCCTCCACGGGTGCCTCTCCCTGACGACGTGGACAGGGAGTCTTCGGTAGGGCAGAGAGACCGCCACAGCGCCGGACAAGCAGGAGGGGGAGGGGGTGGTCCACCGCCCCCACCGCACTCTGACACTTCCGAGCACGACCCCTCCTTGCCTGGAGGTGTGCTCGTTCCCCCAGTGCAGCTGCACCACGAGCTTTTCGGACAGTTCCGAAAGCTGAAGCCCTTCTTCAAGGGAGATGACGACTCATCTGAGGCAGATGACTGGCTGGAGCAGATAGAGAAGATGTTTGACATCCTTTACCCATCTACAGAGTGCCGCGTGGTCTTTGCCACGTACCAGTTAGAGAACGCGGTACACAAGTGGTGGAGGGCAGTCAGAGGCTAGGAGAGGGGAGAGCCGACGTGGGATAAGTTCATGACCCTCTTCTGCGAGCAATACTTCTCGCAGACTTGGCAGGACCAGAGGAGGCGAGAGTTCCACACTCCGCCAGGGGACGATGATTGTCAGTGCGTATCGCACGCGCTTCCTGAAGTTGTCACGTTTTGCTTCGACAGCCATAGCTACAGAAGAGTGCCTGTGGAGGTTCACTGAGGGACCTTGACCTGCTATTCCGGGGTATGTCAAACCCCTGAAGCTGCCCACATTCTAGAGAGTGGTGGAGGCAGCTATGACCTACGAGGAGACCAACCTGGCTGTGCAAGACACCAACAGCGGATGAAAGAGGCCCTACCAGCCAGAGTACTCTCAGGGTCGTCGAGAGAGGAGGCACGGACCCCCGCCCAGTTGTCTCGTTTTGCGGGACCGTCAGTGGCCTTTGGGGCCCCAAACAGGGGCCAGCACTGGACCCCCACCCAGTCGTCAACGGGGACCTACCGAGGAAGGGAGCCGAGTTCCTCTTTGCTACCAGTGTGGCCAACTGGGTCACATCAGAAGGGACTGCCCATCTAGGGCTCGAGCACAGCAGATGCTCCCCGCACCGAGCGCTAGAGGCTGAGCTGGTGGTCGTGGTTCCCAGGTGTGTGGGGGAGGGCAGCAATCACGAGGGTACAAACCAGCGGCTGCTCGCCCGGCCCAGAGTGTAGTTGCTTCGTCTGCACTGAGGGCTGAGGGGCATATCAACGCCCTGACACAGACGCCAGGGCTTTCGGTTCAGTGGTGGCAGGAATGGTTACCGTTTCTGGCAGATTAGTGTACGTACTTTTTTATTCCGACGCTACACATTCTTCTGTTGCTGCAAGTTTTGCTATCAGTTTGGGATAGGACAGTGTGCTGTTTGAGGATCCGTTTGTGATCAGAAGCCCAAGTGGCCAGTTGTTTATAGCTAAGGAGGTCTACACGGGCTGCGAGGTCAGTATAGGGTGATTCTAGGGAAGGACTGGCTGTCCGCCTACCACACCTTGGTGGATTGCTTCGCGGGGAAGATCATCTTCTCCATATTGAAGTTGCCTTCCCTTAAGTTCCACGGACAGCCAATGGACAGAGGTCTCAGATGCATCTCTGCACTTCGGGCAGCGAGGCCTTTGAGCCAGGGGTGTAAGGGCTTTCTAGCCTGTGTAGTGGCAGATCCTAGCCCCGTGGTTGACTTTCAAAGCATTCCGATGATTTGTGAGTACCCCGATGTGTTTCTAGAGGAGCTGCCAGGACTACCACCCAAGCATGAGATTGAGTTTGAGATCTCACCAGTACCGAGGACTAGCACCGTACCAGATGGCACCACTTGAGCTGCAAGAGCTCAAGTCACAGCTACAAGACCTGTTGGATAAGGACTTTGTGTTGAGCCCCTGAGGAGGCCCAGTGCATCCCGGTGAGGAGCCCCTGTGTTTGTGAAGAAGGATGGTACTCTAAGACTTTGTGTTGACTACAGACAATTGAATAGGGTCACCATCAAGAACAAGTATCCGCTGCCGAGAATTTATGACCTTTTTGACCCGTTGCGAGATGGCACAGTGTTCTCCAAGATAGATCTGAGGTCAGGCTACCAGCAGTTGAGGATCAGGGAGACCGATGTGTTGGTGATAAAGCACCGCGATCGTTTGTTTTGATGATAACAAAACACGTGTCGTTTAACATTTGCACTTGGAGTCTTAGATTTCAGGTCAATTGCAAATGGAGACGTGATTAGACGGAATTCGAGCTCGCATCCAGGACGGATTGGAGGAGCTTGATGGAGAACAGAGGGGATTCGCGATAAGCGATATATTGAAGATGGAAGGACAAGAAGAATATGATAAAATTTCATTTTATTCCTTTCATGTACTTTTGTCGTTATTTTGTTGCCCTTTATTTTTTACTTAGATTCATGTTAAAGAGTCTCAAAGTACTCTAACAGTAGTCCTAGAAACACCCGCACAACCCTAGGATACTTAGGTTTTCTGTAGAAAACTTAGAAAACCAATATAGGGTTCAAACAGCATTTCTAGACGTCTAATTCCCAAATCAGACATCTGATAATGTGTTTTAAGACGTCTGACTGTTGATTCAGACGTCTGATAACGTTTAGGCTGGACATAGTTAGTTCTGTCTGATAAAATCAGACGTCCAGACCATAGACCACACGTCTTAAGAGACGTCTGATGACTTTGCCAGACGTCCAATTAGTGAACCGTTGCCTCGCTTTGCAAACACTCGAGGATATGACCGTTAAAGCCTTACCAGACGTCCTTAAGCCTTTCCAGACATCTGATAATTGACCGTTTTACCTCGACTGACCCGAAAATCTCTTCTCAGAAATTTTTTAACCGTTGCAAATCCATTCCCACGAAAAAGTAGGTTTCCAGACGTCCAGACATAGTGCCAGGCGTCCTGTATGACGTCCAGACTTGCGCTAGAACCCTGTTTAGATCTGATTCAAGTCAGGAAGAGACCCGCCCAAAAGTAGACGTCTAACCTTATTTTCAGACGTCCTAAAGTAATCTTCCAGACGTTTGATGCCAGAATTAGACGTCTGATTACCCTATCAGTGCAATGATTGTTCCAGATTTCGTGTTGATTCACTTGGGCTTTGCATCCAATGGCTATTGAAGCTTTTCCAAGCCTTCCAAAGCCTTCCTAAGGCCTCTATAAATAGAGGGGAGCCTTTACACACCTAAACACATAAGACACACACCTGGCAATACACTTTCAAACCATTTTGTGTCTCTCTTGCTCTCTAAGCTCTAGTTCTACATTTAGAGAGCATCAAGCTGTTTTGCGCACCCGTTCTCCCGCCATAGTTCACGAGAGCAACGCTGCGCCATCACGTGGCTCACGCACCCGCGTCATCGACTCGACGCACTCCTTGCAAAGGGGAGTTTCTTAATTCCTATAAAAGCTTAGGTTTAAAATTACTTTGTTGGTTCTATAGGATTATTTGTTATTTTATTTTTGTTATTTGGTTGGGTATTCGCTTTGCGAATTCCCGTCTCATTCGTCTGACAAAATCCTTCTCGTGAAGAGAAGGGGTTGAGGAACACTACCCTCGCACTTGTAGCGTGGTTGTAATTGAGGTTGAATCACCCTCGTTTAAAGTGATTCGTTTAGTGGATTTGATCAACTTGGTTTATCGGAAAATCCTAACTCGAGAGGGTTAGGTGGAGGTTTTCACTCGGTTTGGGTTTCCAACTAAAAATTATTGTGTACTCGTGTGATTGAATTTTTTGATATTGTTTATATTTTATTCCGCAATTTATTACATCACCCCTCCTGGTAGGGAAGAATCTACACGATGTCTCCAAGACAGCTTTCCGTACCCGATACGGGCACTACGAGGTCTAGGTTAAGTCATTTAGGCTGACCAATTCCCCCGCTGCTTTTATGGATTTGATGAACAGGGTTTTTAAACCGTACTTGGACCAGTTGTGGTGGTATTCATCAATGACGTACTCGTTTACTCGCGGGATCAAGCACAACACGGACATCTACGGATGATTCTGGACACTTGAGGCGACACAGACTGTATGCCAAGTAAAGCAAGTGTGAGTTTTGGTTGATGCAAGTAACTTTCTTGCGTCACATGATCTCAGGGGATGGTTTGGCTGTGGACCCAGTCAAGGTTGAAGCCGTACTCAGGTGGGAGAGGTCACGTATAGTGACAGAGATACACAGCTTTTGAGGACTGGCAAGTTATTATCGACGGTTTATTAGAGGATTCTCGCAGATTGAGCGTCCTATGACACAATTGACTCGGAAGGACGTACCCTTTGCCTGGACAGAGGCATGTGAGGCATGTTTTCAGGAATTGAAGGAAAGACTGACTTCAGCTCCTGTGCTTACCATCTCGGACAACAGTTGCAGTTTTGTGGTCTACACAGACACTTCGTTGCAGGGATTAGGGAATGTGCTCATGTAGCGGGGTCACGTTGTCGCTTACACTTCGTGACAACTGAAGCCCCATGAGCATAACTACCCTACCCATGACTTAAAGTTGGCAGCTGTTGTCTTCGTGCTGAAGACATGGAGGCATTACCTTTACAGTGAGACCTTTGAGATTTTCACAGATAATAAAAGCCTCAGGGACTTGTTTAACCAGAAGGAGCTTAACATAAGACAAAGACGTTGGTTAGAGCTCCTGAAGGACTATGACTGCAACATCTCCTACCATCCAGGAAAGGCTAATGTGGTGGCTGACGCTTTGAACCGGAAGGCACCCGTCCACTTGGCCAGTTTACAGGCACAGAGTTGGAGACTTATGGAGAAGTTGGGCAGTTGGTAGCCCCAGGAGTCACGGGGGTATTGTGGGGTAGTGACAAGGCAGACACGACAAGAGCTGATAGACTGCATCATCGCAGGGCAGATGACAGATCTGTACTTACAGACATTGCGGGACAGAGTGCTGTCAGGGGACCCAGGAGACTTCTTTTACAGACGAGGTGCCGCGCATGAGGAGACGCATGTGCGTTCCTAGGGACGAGGTTTTAAGAGAGCTCCTGACGGAGGCACACGGGTCCAGGTTCACCATACATCCCGGGAACACAAAAATGTATCATGATTTGAGACGTGACGCGACTTTTACTAAAGAAGGATGAAGCGGGATGTGGGTGAATTCGTGTAGCAGTGTTTAATGTACCAGCAGGTAAAGGCCGAGCACCAGAGGCCTGCTGGGCCGTTGCTGCCACTAACTGTGCCAGAGTGGAAGTGAGAGAACATCACCATGGACTTAGTGGTGGGTTTACCTATTACCCAGCGAGGACACGACGCAGTCGGGGTGATAGTGGACAGGTTGACGAAGACGGGACGTTTCCTGCCGATTTGAGTCACCTTGGAATCAGCTCAGTTGGCAGAGAGGTAACATTCAAGATGTGGTACACCAACACGGAGTTCTGCGTGAAATTGTATCCGACAGGGATAGCCGTTTTACTTCCCAGTTTTGGGTTGAGTTTCAGCAGGCTTGGGGATGCGGTTTAGGTTCAGTACCGTGTACCACCCCCAAACGGACGGACAGTCGGAGCGCATCATACAGACACTTGAGGACTTTTTGCGCGCCTGTGTACTAGACTGGAGGGACTCTTGGGAGCACTTACCCCTGACAGCGTTTGCATATAATAACAGTTACAACTCGAGCATCGGCATGGCACCTTACGAGGCTCTGTACGGACGAAGGTGTATTGCACCCTTGAGTTGGGTCGAGGTGGGGACCAAGTAGGAGGTTGGCCCCAGGCTGATCCGATAGAGTCAGGAGGTGATAGAGCAGATCCACAGGCGACTTCACACTGTCAAGAGCAGGTAAAAGAGTTATACTGACTAGAAACGTAGAGAGGTGCAGTTCGAGGTTGTGGATCACATCTTTCTCCGCGTTTCGCCTATGAAGGGCCTGCAACATTTTGTGGTGAAGGGGAAGCTTGTTATGATGTAAAGACTCGTCCTACTTTTAGCCTCTTAAGACGTCTAGAGTGAGTCAGATGTTTGGACCCTTTCCCGGACATCTGATAAATAAAATTTTGTACGGATACTGCGCCCTGCACACGCGACGCGTAGAACTCTCTCCCATCTCCTTCCTACCCGAACCCTAACAACACAGGCCCTATAAAAAGCCACCCTCCCCTCCTCTCCTCTCCACTCCACACACCACATTCTCCACCATCAGAGCGCAACGGAGCGACGAGAGGAGGCGACCGAGAGAGCGCGCGAGAGCGAGGAGAGTGTGGGAGTAGGCTGAGGTCAGGAGCTTCGGTGGAAGCTCGTCGAAGCTCGCACGGCCACCACGGCAAGTGCAGGAGAATGGAGTCCGGAGTGACATCGTCGACCACTTGCCGCAGCTGGAGTTGCGACGGAGCGCGGCAATGAGCGTTAGGAGCGCGTTCTAATACCGGAATTTTTCCAGTATTAGACGTCTAAAGTGAAGTCCAACGACTGGCTGAGCATCTGGACGTCTGGGGTTAAGATCAAACGTCTGAAAGCACCTTTATCGCAAAGGTACGTCTTTTTCACGGTTACGACCATGCAGGCCGCACCGCAGAAGATATGCCGACCTAATTTTGGGTGGCTGCTTTATCGTATGCAAGAGCAGCCTCGGGAAGGAGCGCGGAACGCCCTCCCACGCACCTTCGGACGTCCGATCAGCTCACCAAACGACCGGAGGAGTGGTCCGATGTCTAGAACTGCCTTCAGACGATCGCAAGAGAGTTTTGGACGTCAGAGGACACCGTAGGGACTTGAGGTGAGATTCTATAACTTTTAAGACATCTGGATGTTTCCAGATGTCTGATTTTGGTTAGTAGACACGTTTTTGACCCATTTGGGGACTAATCGGGATCCATTTTACGCAAACTAGGTATCTGTAGTTTCCTTGCGAGTTTCTATACGTACTAGAAACCTGATAAGAGCCTCATCATGAGCCCTAACTAACCCATTTTGACCTAAGAAAGAGAATAAAAGCTCCTACATAACTTAGAGAAGGGTCTAATTGAAAGAATAAGTGTTCTGAGAAGAAAACATGAAATAAAGGTTTAAACTGCAATTTACCATTGCAGTACATAAACGGGATTTCTCAAAGGCAAAACATAGGTCAAATGGTCTGAATAAGATACAAGATTGGTTGGTTTAATCAAAAATGGATTCATGTGCAATCCATGAATTAAATGACATCTTGTAACCCTAAAACAGACCCGCTTAATTCAACAGGGTTCTGGTCAGGATAAAATCAATTAAACCCTCTAAAATTTATGAAAAAATATCCCCTAAGGCTTAGAACCTTCAATTTGACCTTTGGAACCTATTTTGACCTAGAGTAGGGTCCTAGCTCATTAATTGACCTAATTTAGATTTTTATACAAAATGTACAGTCAAACGTGGTCAAACCTAAAATCCAACTTCATTGGATTCCTTAGGTCAAAATTAGGTTTGTACCAAAATTTAGACCTAAGGGAAGGTTATCTTATCCTACTTTGCAAATTAGTACACCCAATTACATTTTAGCCCCTATCTTTTGAAAACTATTGCACAGACCCCCCTAACTTCCTCGCCACTGTTAAAAGGTCCCTCCACCATTAATGGGGAGAAATCCTACTCCGACGAGGAATGGAGGGGGAGTACTCCCTGATTCCTCAGAGATCTCCCAGATTTGGAAGGGAGATTCTCTGAGAAATTCCCTTCCATCTGAGCTCGATCCTAATCCCTGACTCGCACCCAAATCTGAGGAAGGGAGATTTGGGTACCCACAGAATTCCATCTCTGATGAGGTCACTTATGCTCGGAGGCTTGTCTTCCAAGCATAGGAGTCCCTGCCAGCGACTATGAAATGACCACCAACCCTGGCCGCACCTCCTCAGCTCGACTTGGCCAGAGATCCACCTTGATTTCCTCTTCTCCTTCGGCCAAGTGGTCTAGCGAGCTCCGGCGAGCCTCCCTCTTTCTAGTCGCTCTGCCACAATACCAGTGGCAGAGCTATCGTCACTATCCTCCGCATCATGCAACAACCGCGCAAGCATCCCTAGCCCCATCGTCACCGCCGTCTACCTCCACTGGACGCCTTCTCCGACGACAGCGGGTACTGCCAGCCACCCTCTCTCCCCCTTTGTCCACTTAATTAGGTTATAACCACTCGTCTCTATCCCCTCTTCAATTCCCCTCAACCTATTTCACAAAACATCTCCGGCCAACCTCCGGCGAGACACATCCGTCGCTCCACACGCCTCGCCACCAACCCCACAACCTCCGCCACAATCCACTGAACATCATCCACCCACTCACAGACCGCCTACACCACCACAAACGCCCCCCGACCTAGCCCATAACCCGACCACAGAGCGACCTAGGCACGCACGCCTAGGCTGCCTCGCAGCCTGCCACCTACCACCTCACCTTCGCTGTGACACGACAAAGGTCCTCATGTGGTCTGATAGAGCCGCAAGGCTCCTTTTGTGTCATGCAGGATCTGAGCACTAGCCGCCATTAACGACGGCTCGAGAAGGTCGCAAGCTTGCTCCAGGCTGAAGCACTTCAGGGTCCCAGGTCTAGAAGGCTTGGGGTAGTCTCGCGCATTCAATTGTCCAAGCAATTAGCGCTGCGAGGCCTGCAGCTGCAGCAATTGGAAGAAAGAGCTCCTACGGGCGTGCGAGCAAAAGCGGGTGGGACATTAGTCCCACCTTGTAAACGTCTGAGTGAAGAGCATAAAATAAGTTGATTTTGTGTTTTAGTCTCTTCGCCTCGAGACACACATGGGGTGAGGTCCCTCACCTATCACGCCTCGTCCACGACATTCTCCCCCTCGGATTTGGCACCCGACCCAACTAGCCTACCGATCACTCCTCGCGCACCACACCCACACCGGTGCGCCTGAACCCGGGCACGCGACCCGACCCGATTACCCAGCTCTGGGAGAGCGTACCGAAGAGAGATGTACAGAGAGAGATGCGAGTGTGGGTAGAGGGGTAGGTTTTGCTATTCGGTTTGTGCAGGGAACAAGGGGAAGGAAGGCACAGCTAAAGTGAAGTTGACACTTAGCTGTAAAAGAAAGAAGGCTGAAGAAAGAAGAAGACTCGCAGAGGAAAAAGAGAAGGAAAGACAAGGCAAAAGGAAGAGGCAAAGCCAAAGAGAAGAGGAAGTCAGAGAGCTAAGGCTGAAGAAGGAAGAAGAAATACAAAAAAGGAAGTAGCCGCAGCAAGAGAAGGAAGAGAAAATGCCAGAGAGCTAAGGCTGAATAAGTCAGGAAGAGAAGGAAGAAGAGACCCGCAGAGAATAGGAGAAAGATACTGCAGAAGAGAGGCAAGGCAGAAGACAAAGGAAAATAAGAAGAAAGGAAGAAACAAGGAAGAAGCAGACAACCAAAGAAGAACAGAAGAAAAAGAGGAAAATTAGAGAAAAAAAGTCAGAAGAACAAGTAGACAGGAGAAGAAATAAGAGAGAATATCTTTTTAAGATGTCTGATCCCATGATCAGACGTCAAATTTCTCTTTTTGCCACATTTGACTCTTAAACTCTTGCATTATATTCTAACTTACGTTTTGAGTAATTCTAAGTGTTCAATTACATTATTGAGATTAATGAATGAATTTCATTTGATCCCTGTGTTCGACCGCGGATACTTTGATTTTCAAGTTATAAATTTTTATTTGTTTTCGCGGAGAGTTCATCTATATTACAATGAGATATCTGTTAAAACATGATCTAGCCTCGTAAACAAAACTTTTATGCACTGTTCTGAATCCTCCTTTGTGATGTATGCCCTGATTTAGGGTTTCGACCTGCTACGTATTTGGAGCTCGCAGAGATGCCTGGATCTGCGGTTCGAGCCCCTATTACTCCCGGATTGTCTGGTAGAGTAGTCTACTTTTGTTAATTACAATAAATAAGAATGTACTTGTGAAATTAACCAACTGGAACCCCTAAGATGTGACATGAACCCTAAGACAGAGAAATGAATGAACCAATTGTACTGCATGACTATATTTGCATATATGATTAAGTTAAACTACTAGCAATTGCCTATAATAACGTTATGAGCTGCCGGAGCTAAATGAACAATTACCTGTGAAATCATCAGTTGCATGTATTGAATTGTGGAAACACGAGCTGCTTGTACATAAACGAGAACTGAATTGTGAATGATGTAATCTGGATCGGATTAATGTAGTGAACATGAACCTTACGGGGAATTAGGAGTAGAGCTCCTATGGTTACATGGAAAATCTGGAATGTAGACGAAAAGTACGCTGGCCCTTGAGTACGTGGTACCAAAGAGAACGACTGTCCCATTTTTGTGTAGAGCAGAGCTAGTTGCCCTTGGGTTGGGATCCAGGATTAGGATTGACCACTCTACACCGACTTCTGTTGGCCCTCGTGTACACGGTACAGAGGCGAGCTACTAGTGTAGGGAGGGAGCTAGCCATCTCACGGGACCCGGGGTTCAGCTAGCCACCTTACACCGACTTGTTAGGCCCTCTGGGCAAATCGGGGTAACCAGACAAAGGTGCGCGGACTGTAGAGAGGCGAGACCCCTATTTGGTTCTGAGGGGCTAGACCCCTGTTTCTAAGAGGGCTAGACCCTATACTGCTCCGAACTGTACTTTGGGAGTACCCGCTAGCGGAAACGACTGATTGCGTGCTAGTACAGGATAGCTACCCATGCATTCATCACATGTGTCGTAGTCACTACAACGTCTTGACAGTGACCTCGGGGTGGTTGACTGGGTGTAGGACTACCACGAGGGACTCTCCCGACCAGGAGAGCACCACGTGTACCTTCTACTCTTAGGAAAAGATTGCAATCAAGATCGTTCCCACGAGGAACATGAAAGATCAAGAAAACCTGAAAGCTCAAGGAAAAGGGGTGAAAAAGGAAATGCATATAAAATAAAATGACTAGAAAAGAAAATTAAACCTGCTGCTTTTACTACTTTGATTAGTATATGTTATGACCCGATTCCTGAATCCCTACGAGGCACGAGAATCGAACCGACTCAACCGATCCCAAGAGCCAGTCGTCCAACAAAAAAGTAACCAAAAGAGCAATAAAATAACCCACATTTACCATGTATATAACTAACAGTAACAAAATACAGCAGTAAAGAAAAGAACTACAGTATACACCACCACAACAGTAAAGAAATAAACATGTACATAAACATGATACTTATAATAAGAATACAGTGGTAACAAAAACTACTCACTACAACAGAAGGAAAGGTACAGCGGATACTACACAAGTAAAAACTACTGGGCTCTACTAGGCCCAGCACCCTCTGCAGCCACCGACTCTGGCTGCTCAACACCTGATCCTGAAATGGTGACACGTCAGCGAAATGCTAAGTAGAATGGCAACCAAATGCTAAGAAAACAGTAAGGTGGACAGTAGCTGTTATATTTTTAATCTCTTTCTTTATTTTCCATTTACTCGTTATTGAATTATTCATCAGATCTTTCTCATCATCTCGAATGTTCCTCGTGGGAACGATCTTAATTACAGTCTTCTCCGAAAAGTAGAAGTAACACATGGTGCTCTCCTGGCCGAGAGTCCCCTGTGGTGGTCCTACCCTCAGTCAACCACTCCAAGGTCACTGACAGACGTGACGTTGACTACGACGCACGCGATAAACGCACGGGTAGCTACCCCGCACTGGCACGCGGTCAGTCGTTTCCGTTAACGGGTGCGCCCCAAAGCACAGCACAGAACCAGCATAAGGCAGAGCCATCTCAGTAACAAGGGTCCAGCCCCTCCACAGTAACCAAACAGGGGTCTTGCCCCTCCACAGTCTGCGCACCCTCACCTGACTACCCTAGTTTGCCCAGTGAGCCTAACTAGTTGGTGTAGGACTAGCAGAACCCCGGGACCCGTGGGGTGGCTAGCGATCTCCCTACACTAGTAGCTCTCCTCGGTACTGTGTACACGAGGGCTAAAAGTCGGTACAAAGTGGCCAGACCTAATCCTGAGTCCCTGGGGCAGCTAGCTCCGCTCTGCACTAAACCGGGGGACAGTCGCTCTCCTTGCTACTATGTACTCAAGGGCCAACTCATTTCCCCAATTCTATTCCATTCATTTCTCAGGAGCTCTACTCTTAATTCCCCGTAGGGTTCATACTCATTTTTCTTTAACTCAGCCAATTTAGGTTTCATCATTTCAGCTTTAATTTTCATATAGCCCATATTCTCAACAGTAATTATCCATTCATAAACAGGCAACTGTTAACCAATTACAGGCAGTTATCGTTTTCCTTTCTACTTTTCCAAGACTGCAATATATATATATCCAATCTAGTTTTCCAGTCCTATGATTCATGCCATATCCTATGATTTATCATTCAATCTAATTTTTCAATCGTAACATTCGTGCAATACGTTAGGATCTATCATTCAATCTAATTTTTCAGTCCTAAGAATCATGCAATACCCTAAATTATATTAATTATTTCACAAGTACATAATTTTTGATAAATAATTAAAGGGGCCACTACCCGCAAAATCAGGAATACTGGGGGCGTGATCGGCAAGCCCGCGCACCTCCACAACCCCCAAAGCCGCAACAGAACGGGATCCTAACACAATGATCAATTACAAGGGGCAACTCAGAACATGATACAGATCCTATAAACAGGTAAAGAAACTAAATCTGAGAAGAATGAAACTTGAAACGTGAAAAACGGACTTCCAACAGACCCTAAACGGGTCAAAAACGACAAGTTTGCCCAAAATCAAACATCTAGAACATCCTCCAGATGTCTTGAACGATGGCCCAGGTCATACCTTGATCTTGCGCTGTCCTTCAGACGCCCAGAATCCCGTTGAACCGTCTGAACTTAGTTTCCAGACGTCCGACTGTCACTCCGGACGTCTGGAGACCCTCTTCGTCGTCTGGTGCTGTGCTCAGACGTCCGATCTGTGTGGGAGGACGTGCCCTTGCGCCTTCCCGAACGAGACCTGCACGCACACGCGATCATCCTCAACACGAAATGAGGTAGAACTCCTTGGCAAGACGGCTACATGGCCGTACACGTGAAAATAGAAAGGTGGGAAAAGTATCGTACCTTTCAGACGTCTAGACCTTCCACCAGACGTCTCCTGCGTCGTCTGGACGTATATCCAGACGTCTGATTCTGAGAAATTTTCCCAGAATCAGGACCTCACTCTCCGCCTGCAGCGCACGGCCGTGCCGCACCGCGCTCGCCTGCTGCCTGAGCGCAGCAGCTCCTCCCCAACACTACGCTTCCGCTGCGCACCGTCGGCCGACCCTCGCTGCTCCGGCGAGCTCGCACCTTCGCGGTCTAACTCTCCCTTTCGCAGCAGCCCCTCCTCCCCACGCACTCACAGCAGCAGCTGCTGCTGCCCTAACCCGCTCACTCTCTCGCTAACAGGAAGAAGGCGGTGGAGTGAGGGTGAGGGAGAGGAGAGGGGGGTATTTGAAGGCTACCGTGGGGAGAGAAAAAGGTGGTTGCGCCTGCAGGGAGGAAGGAAAGAGGAGGGCGGCGATTCAGTCTACATGCGCACGCGCGCAAACGCGAACCCATACGTCGAAAAAATTAAATTCCAGACGTCTGGACCAATTCCCAGACGTCTTAAACGATGTTTGATGCCCAGGTTATAACAGTATAGATACCACTTTACTCAGCAATCGCTAACTCTGTCCTTTCATAACACTGTTCAGGTCCAAGAGTTGAGCAGCCCGAGCTTCCAGTTGCGAAGGGTGCTGGACCCCGTCGAGCCCAGGCATAGTTTTTCTGCACTTCTTGTTGTACCCCCTTACTGTTGTATTGAGTTTCAGACTTTTAGCTACTATTGTTGTTACTGTTACTTTGTATGTTTTTTTTTCTTCTGTTGTGGTGATATGTATTGTAATAACAATTTTACTTTCCTTTGTTGCTTTGTACGTTTTTTTTCTGCTTAGTTACAGTGCCTATGTGAATGTGGTTTACTTTTCTGCTCCTTGGTTATTTCTTGTTGGACGACTGGTCTTGGGATTAGTCAAGGCGAGCTGATCTCGGATCTTGTAGGGATCCGGGTCGTAACAGATAGTATGAGGGCAAACATATGTCTGAAGTGGCCTAACCAGACATGGGAATGGATGTGTAATAGGAGGTGGTGGTGGTGTAGTAAGGACAGGAATCTCAAGAAAACACCCAAAGCGAATGGGAGTATATGGCATAGGTGCCATATCACTCTTAGGAGGCATCTCAGCGGCCGCTATAGAGAATAAAGGTACAGCCTCATGAAAGGGAACATCTACTGAAACATAGTGTCGAGAAATAAGCAGATCAAAACATCGATACCCCTTTTGGGTCCAGGTATACCCAAGAAAAATGTACTTAACTACTCTTGATGCTAGTTTATCTCGACCCGATTTCAACAAATGGACAAAGGCAACACAATCAAAAGTCTAAAGGGTGACGTGAAACAGGGGTTGATCAAGATACATGACCTGAAGAGGAATCCGTTCATGTAATGCAGCATTAGGCATATGATTAATCAAAAAACATGCAATCAAAAAAACGTCACCCCAGTAGAGAGAGGGGATCGAATGATGAATCAACAAAGTACGAGCAACATCAAGAAAATGACGATGTTTTCTCTCAGCAATACCATTTTGTTGAGAGGTATGAGAACATGTCTCATGGATAATACCACAACTAGAAAAGAAACTACGCAAACACATAGTAGAAAACTCCAAGGCATTATCAAAAGGAAAGCGCTTCACCAAACAAAAATGCTGAATTTTTATTTCTTTGACAGTTCTAAATAGTTGGTCCCACATTGCATTTATTTTTCAAAAGAAGCATCCAAGAAACATGAGAATAGTCATCAACTAAAATAAGATAGTATTTGTTCCAAAGTCGATAAGGAGTACAACTAGGACTCCACACGTCCATATGAATAAGATCAAATGTAGCAACAGATGAAACAGAAGTAGAACTGAAAAAACCAACCCTGTGGTGCTTACCAAGCTGACAAGCATCATAAGTGAGAGTAGTAGTGGAGGGGATGTGCGGTAGAACACATTTGAGGCGATGAATGGGTAGGTGGCTAAGGCGGTGGTGCCACTGTTGAGGAGATCCAGTAGAAGCAAGGCCTTGGGTAGCAGAGGCAGTAATAGCAGTACAGCTCAGACAGTACACCCCATGTCCCTCACGCCCTCCAATCATCTTCCCAGTGAATGTCCTTTAAGACACAAGAGGACGCATCCAAAATAACTTGACAGTTCAAATCTCCAGTGTGACTGCTAATAGACAACAAACTTAAAGGAAAATCAGGCACATAATAGACATTTGCTAGTCTCAAAGTAAGAGATTAAAGACATCTCCCTTGCCAACAAGTGACGAGTGTCTCCTATCAGCCACCTGTACTATCCTGGTGGGTGTAATATGTGCTAACTAAGAGAAAGAGGCCTGTCGCCACATGGTGCTTAGATTCACCAGAATCAATTAACCACTCACCAGAAGACAAAAGTGATGACATACAAATCGCAGGTATCTCTGAAGAGGTAGCAATAGCTATAGTGTCTGAAGTCTGAGAGGAAGATGCTTGAGTCAATTAAGTAATCTACTGCCGCAAGGTCTTAATCTCAGTACTCAAGGAACTAATATCAGAAGTAGGGAAAGCTTCATCGGAGATCTCTGATGCCTGATTGGTCACAGGTGGCCTACCATGCTTCTGCTAGCATGTAGCCTCAGAGTGACCAAGTCTACCACAGTAACTACACGGAATCCTAGTACGTGTACCGAAAGAGCGTCCACGACTACATGCAGGATAAATAGTACCCTTGCCACATCCACGGATCACAGCCAATGCGGATGACTAAGCAATAAAGTCAGGAGTAGGAGTGCACACTGTAACTTTGCCGAGTCTACTATATGCTTCCTTCAGGATAGAAAGTTCAGGAGCAGTGGGGATCTGATCTCTAGCTGTCGCATACTCAGGTCCAAGGCCAACTGAGAAAAGAGAAACAACATTCTCTTAAAGCTCCTCCAGAACTCACAGGCACACCCTGACAGGTAGGAGTAATGCCTCTCCAACATTCCCTTCATGAGAGACTAGTACTGTGACAACATGCGTCCCTCTTGACGCAGGTAGAAAAGGTCGTAGAAGACCTAAAAAACTCGTGCAGAGTTCTTGGCATGTGAATGGGTATCTTGCAAAGATTCCCACATCTCTTTTGTTGTAGCATAGTACATGATCTCATCCCCTAGTCGGGGAATAACCGTCTGCATCAACCATGCACAAACCATGGCATTCTCACTATCCCAATTGGCATTTATACCATTCTTAGGTCCCAAATCTATAAGAATATGGCTTGTTTTATGACCCTTTATGGTCATAAGAAAGGTCTAGGACCACTGCGGGTAGTTGATCTCATCCAACTTCACGACAGGATCAAAGAACAGGTTCTTGAGTACCCCGATGTTCGAAGTAGAGCCCGAAGACACCTTGGACTGATCATCTGAAGGCATCTTCACAATCCGGAAGCCTTGATCAAGTGTCTATCACTAAGAAATCATCAAATAATCTAAAATCAAACAGATTCAGATTTGCATCGCTTGATAAGAGGCTTCCTTGGATAGATGTTGGCTTCACCTGGGTGCAAGGAGAACACTCAAGGTGGCCCCAAGAAGACCTAGCCTCCCTTTCGCAACGACTACAAGGACTGTAGTCCCTAGATCAGGGCAAGAAGCCCCTCATAATCATTGCACAATGACCAAGGCACCGTGCAATGCCTGTGCTGCTGGTCTACGTTGTCTGTCGCCGTCGCAAACAGTCTCCACAGCGTTGCATCGAGTCACCGCTGTGCTGCTGAGAGCTGTCGCCACCGCCGGTGGCTATTGCAGTGCACCACCAATGCTTCTTGAGGTCGCAGTGCCATCCCTTGCTGCTGCAGCAAGCCCCGCACTGTCGCAGTGCCGCTGCAAAGGCTACTACATGCCATCGGAGCACCGCTATGTTGTTGTAACAAGCGTTGCACCACCATAGTGCCGCAGTGAGGGCTGCTGTGCACCGCCAGAGGTGTATCAGGTGCCATTGCCACTGCTGAGGAAGAGAGAGAGATCGGGATGTGATGGTAAGGTTTAGGAGGCCTTGAGGTGTAGGATACCTAGAGCCACAGTCTAAGACCGATGCTCTGATACCAAATTGGATGAAATGATTTAAATTCATTAAAAACCCTAGGGCTCTCTTATATAGATAGAGACCATAAAGTCAAAAGTACAAAAATGTTCGTGAGAGACAAAACACCCATAGCCTATAGAATAAGAAACATAAAAAGCCATACATGCTAACATATGTTGAGCATTGATTTATTTCATATGCAAGAGGAATTCTTTGAGAAATTTAGATCCTTATTTATCATTTACTAACAAAATATGTATGTGTTGAGAATCGTGTTGTGAGTGTTTTTCTTATTAATAGTGGAGTTCTTTGTATTTTATCCAAATCCTCTATATATTGAGGATTAGGGTTTCGTAGTAAAGTAATTATTTCATTTCTTCTAACTTGATATCAAAACAAGTATGAGAAAATGATCAATCTTATTTTAAGATGAAGTCGTACAACTCTTTATATAGAGAGAGATGTGTGAACAATTACGGTATAAAAATCAATAAGAAATAAAAATGACAAAGTAGTCTTCATAAACATAAAATATAAACTAGACTAAGACCGAGGGGTATCCAATACTCTCCCTCAAGCTAAAGCTTATATGTCAATCATGCTTAGCTTGAAACAACCAACATCAAACATTAAACGAGGAAGAGGCTTGGTAAAGACGTCTGCAGTCTAGTCCTCAGAAGTAACAGGAGTGGTGTAGATGACTCTACGCTGGATCAGATCCCAGGTATAGTGGCAATCAACCTTGACATGTTTGATACGCCTGTGAAACATTAGGTTGTTTGCAATATAAGTAGCTACGCGGTTATCGCACATCTCCATAGGCTCCTTCACCTGAACATGTAGATCACAAAGTAGGGATCGCACCCAAACCATAGCAGTTGTAGTATGTGACATAGCTTTGTACTCAGACTTGCGTTGAGCCTGGCTACTCCAAGTGACTAGGTTCCTTGATGCATAAGTTTAGAAGCCTGTAGTAAACTTCCTCTCTGCCAAGCACCCTGCATAGTCTACTAAAAAGAATCCCACGACTAGGTGCCTTCTTTAAGTATCTAATCACCTACATAGCTGCCCCTCAGTACTGTTTGGTTAGTTTATCCATAAATTGACTTAGCTTGCTAATAGCTAAGGAAATATCTGGTTAAGTGATAGTCTAATATAGAAGTTTACCAATCAACTGTCTCTACGCTTGGTTGTCTACTGACTCTGAATCTCCATCATAGAAGTGCACCTTCAAATCCATGGAAATGTTGGCAGGCTTAGCTCCCAACATGCTTGTATCCTGCAAGACATATAATGCATATTTTTGTTGTGACAACACTATACCTTGCTTCTACCCACCTCAATCTGAAGAAAATACTTCAGCTATCCCAGGTCTTTCATGACGAACCTCTCTGCCAGACATTGCCTAACCACAGCTATCCCTATCTCATCATCACTTGAAATAATAAGATTATCCACATAGATTAGAAAAGCCACAACACCTCTTTATGTATTCTTGACAAAGAGTGATCTGAAGTAGATTGCTTAAGGCCAATAATCTCAGCCACTTCTAAGAGCTTTGGGAACCAAGCTCTCAGGCTTTACTTTGACTCAGAGAATGCCTTCCTCAGCCTACACACACACTCCCCCTAAACCTCAAAACTAGGGGGCTGCTGTATGTAGACCTCCTCATGAAGATCACCATAAAGTAAGGTGTTCTTCACATACAGCTGATGAAGAACCCAGTTCTTGTGCATTGTAATTAAAATCAAAATGCATACTATAGGCAAACGAGCAACCAGAGAGAACATATCAAAGAAGTTTACCCCATAGGTTTGAGTGAACCCCTTTGCTGCCAGACGAGCCTTATGTCGTGAAATAGATCCATCAGAATTGTACTTCAAGGCAAAGACCCAATGGCATCCAACAACTTGTGCTCTAGCAGGAAGCGAAGTATGCTCCTAAGTCTCTCTGATCGAAGAGCAGCCATCTCATCCTCCATGGCTTGATGTCATTTTGGATCAATCATGGCTTGCTGGTACGTAGTAAGAATCTGAGTAGCAAAAAGTGCGCGACAAAAACTCCTAAAGGTGGACCCTAGTCCCTCAGTAGATAACTGCTTGCAATTGGATATCTAGCACAACTATGAGGTACCTTCCAAATAGTAATTGGAAGGTCAAGATTATCATACTGATCCTTCTATACTGTCTCTAAGGCAGAAATATCCACTCCTGTGCTTGTATCACAACTGGGCACTATATCATCTATATGCAAGTTATCTGCGGTCACCTAAATTGGAGAGGATGATGATGTAGATGAGGGCATCTTCAAAGTACTATAAGGACGTGTAGGTAATAATAGGGTCAGAAAACCTCACAGGTTCAGTCATGGTAGTTGAAGGACCAGAAACAGGTATCTCCTCCAAAGGAATGAGAGGTATAGGCATAGGCACATCCATAACCTAAGGAGATACTCTCCGGGTAGTAGTAGAAAAATATGGAATTGACTCATGAAAGGTAATGTCAGCACTCACGTAATGCCTACTAGTAATAGGATCCAGACATCTATATCCCTTCTGCGTATGTGAATATCCCAAAAATACACTTGACTGTCCGTGATGCTTGTCTCGGCTTGGGAAAAGAAGATGAACAAAAGCAACACAACCAAACACACGTGGCAGCGCACATGGACAAGCTCTCTATCAAGATGCAAGATGTGCCAAGGAATCTGCTCGTGAAGTACTGAACTAAATATTCTATTGATCAAGTAACAAATTGTAAGAATTGCAACTCCCCAATATAATGGAGGCACACTATGGTGAATCAATAAAGTGCAGGCTACAACCAAAAGGTGTTGATATTTCCTCTCAGCTACCCCATTTTGCTGAGAAGCATGAGCACAAGTGGTCTGGTGTATAATACCATACCTTGTAAAATATTGACAACCTTGTAGTGCATAACTCAAGAGCATTATTAGATCTTACTACCTTAATAACTGCTAAATATTGATTCTTTATCTCCAACAAAATTGCTCAATGACAGAACCAACATCTGACTTATTCTTCAACAGAAATACCCAAGATAGCCGTGAAAAATCAACAACCACCAAGAAGTAACGGTGTCCTTATCTATCTGGAATTCGACTTGAACCCTATACATCCACATGTAACAACTCAAATAAGGCTGTTGACCTAGGGTTAGTACTCACCAGATAAGAGGCACGGTGGTGCTTGCCCATTTGATAAGCATCACAACTAATCTTGCTTGCAGGTGATATGTAAGGAATAACACATTGGGGGTTGTCTAGAGGAAGGTGTCCCAGTCTCAGATGCCATTGAAATGTACTCCCAGCAACAAAAGATACTTCTCCTCGACATGCAACGGCAAGTGGAGACTGATCTAGACGATAAACGCCACCTTCTATCTAACTACTACCAATCATTCTTTCTGTCAACTTGTCCTCAAAGATGCACCCCACCGTATAAAAAATGGTTTAGCAATTAAGTTCTTTAGTGATACTATTGACCGATAATAAGCTGATTGGAAAGCCTAGCACAAACAGAACATCATGCAACCTCATTGCAGAGGTCACTGGCACCTCCCCTTGACCTTTTATCCTGGAGTGCTTTTCGTCTGCAACTTAAATAGTCCTGCCTGTGGTTACAGATCAAAGATTGGTGAACTCCGATCTCCATTAAGATGTCTTGATGCTCCTGAATCAACCACCCACCCAATACTGCCCTGCTCTCCGTCATATGCAATAGAAATCAAATTAGTGCCTCCCTAAAAATCATCACGATGGCAAAGACCCCAGAGTAGCCTCTCATACTTTGTGCTATGGTTACTGTATCACTTGCCCATTTCTGTATGGCAAAGGTACTTCGATCAACATGAGGGAAGGCCATCTTCCTTCAGCCAAGTCACAAAAAAGAACCAAAGAAAAGGCTAATACATTCAAACCAACATCACATCAACAGAAAACACAATCGATACTCTAAATCATATCTAAAATATCATTTTTCATATCATAGAAGGTATTGCAAAAAGAGATACGATCTCTAGGTCATGAAATCCAAGCAACCAATACTCGAAAATTAGACCAAGACATATCAAGGACCCTTAGAGCAGTTGCGAGCCACGCTAGGGTGTAGACAAACACCCTAACACTGTCGCCTAAGGCCCTTGAGACCCTTCTCACTGTTGCTAGGCAGGCAGAACCACCAATGGCGCTATTGTCGATCAGTGGTGGCGCTGTTGGCTATTGCTGCTGCTGGGCTTGCAGCCGACGACGCTACTGCTGGTGGTAGCTGACGATGGTGGTAGCATAGGCGACGAGGAGAGAAGAGGGATAAGGTGGAGGGATTTAGAGGGTTAGGGTTTTTAGTGGGATAACAAAGCATCGATCTAAGATCATTGCTCTTATATCAAGTAGGAGAAACTAATCAATCTTATTCCAAGATGAAACCTTACACCTCTTTATACAGAAAGAGGTGTGGGAATAATTACGGTACAAAAACCAATAAGAAATAAAAATGACAGAGTAAATATCGTAAACATAAAACATAAACTAGGCTTAGACCGAAGGGATACTCAATAGAATAGTGGTCTTAAGCCAACTTCTAGTACTCATTCTCTCCCCATTTTCTTCTCAACAAAACAAAAAAAAACCTAGGTTTTCTCCCTCGAAAACTTTCGTTTAACGAAAGAAGCTATCTAATCAGAGGACAATCTCCAATCAATTACCGCCACCAACCATCGACAGGGTTGCTGGACAGTAGTGCATCACCTGGCAATCCCACCATTACCAAGCAGCCTTACCGCCAATGGTAGCAAGAGACCATTTAGCCTTCACCGACAGCAAGGCACCCAAAGATGCCTACGGTTACTATTAGGTGTGTGACTAGTTGGCTCCCTTACTGGAGTGGTCGCTTGGCGCTCTACTTCAACAATAGTCACCGAACTCCAGTGGCTCACTGGAGTGCCACCAACAAGTTGGAGGGTCCCCTTAGCTCTATTTTGATATGAAACCAAGTCTCGCCGATCTAATTTCATGATTTAAGTTGATTCGAGAGATTTTCTTGCATCTTGGAGCTCTAGTTAGAATGGGAGATGGTTTCTTTGGATTATTTAGATGTTACGTCGAAGGTAACGGAAATGGAAATCTACAAGAACCTGCTACAGAAATAGGGCTCTACAACAACCTGCTCTTTGGTCCAATGATCAAATTGGATGCGGCCAACTATCCACAATGGTCTCAAATTTTTCTCATGAATGTGGAGAGTCAAAATAAAAAGCATATTCTCATGGAACTAGGGTCCAATGAGAAGATAGGAAAATATGCTACATGAAAATAATATAATGCTATAGTCAATAAATAGTATTGCCCTTAAGAATTGGAGATGATATTATGTACTATTGGATTGCAAAGATGTGGACGATTCTTAGAGACATACAATAATCATGTGCAATGAATACCTTAGATATCTTTTCCACAACTTACTCTCCAACAGATTTCCCAATTACTTTGTCCGCCCAAAATCCTAAATGTGATCCTCATTAGTTGATAGATTATGGAGCATCTCGACATTTAGTTGGGATTTAAGTAGATTTTCAACACTTGGATCTGTTGCACTAGGGCAAATAGTTCAAGTAACTTATGAGAGGCACTTGTTTATTATTATCCAGGGAAAAGTTCATATTTCCTCGAACATGAGACTAACAAAATGCCTTATTAGTACTTGTTGCTTACTCTCTGTTTTCAACGAACTTACAGGTTGTTGAGCTAGAACTCATACAAGAAATAGACCTCCCTTACAACATTATCCACCCAACATCTCTTACTTTTGAAGATTTGTCATTCTTCTGAAGCCAGATGCACCATTGAATAGTGAAAGCCCTAATCCAACCAGCCAAATCAAGATCAAAATGCTCTCGAAATGGCGTCCAAAATCTATTTGCCTTAGAATTTGGAGATTAACATGCTATCAAACCTCTCTAGAAAAATTACAACAGAAAAAGAGATGCTACACATCTTCCTCATCACTAAGGCAAAAAAAGCAAGCGACATCCTCATCATCCATCCACCATTTTTTGAAGGATTTTATGACAATCTGCTCTCTTCCGAGGAGCCGAACAACTTAATTTTCAAAGGCAATCTTCACTTCCAAATTAACTTTGAAACCAATCTAATTTCACCCAAATCAGTCCCACTGTCTTCAATATGTACAGTTGAAGGAAATGAAGCGTATTATCTTGTAAAGAAAACTACACTTCTTTTATAAAGAGAGGTAAAGGAAAATATTATAGGACTCTAAATAGAAATAAAAACGACACGAACACCCTCATAACATAACGTAACACTCCCTCTCAAGCTGGAGCATATATTTCAACCATGTTTAGCTTGTTTCTACACTTCTCAAACATGGGGTGTGATAGGGGCTTGGTGAACATGTCTGCAGTCTGCTATGATGAAGCTAAACAGGAAGTGCGAAGTAGGCCATACTGAATCAGGCTTCTAGTATAGTGGTAATCTACCTCCATATGCTTCATTCGTTCATGAAACATAGAGTTATGAGCTATATATGTGACAATTCTGTTATCACAGTACATCACCATAGGCTCCTCAATAGTAACATAGAGATCCTTCAATAATAATCGTATCTAAATCATCTCAGCAGTAGTATGTGCCATAGCACGATACTCTGATTCGACACTAGAACGTGACACCACACTCTGCTTCTTGCTCCTTCATGTCACTAGATTTCCTACAACAAAGGTACAGAAACCTGTGGTGGACCTCCTGCCCCCAATGTCACCTGCGTAGTTGGCATCAGAGTACCCAACAACAGTCATAAGAGCTCCTCTCTAGAACAGAAGTCCTCAGCTTGGAGCCTCCTTCATATACTGCAACACTTGCATTACTGCCGGCCAATGCTCATCTGTCGGCCTATCTAGAAGCTGACTCAACTTGCCCACTATAAGGCTAATAATTGGCCTAGTGATGGTCAGATAGAATAATTTTCCTACAAGATGCCTATATGCCTTCTTGTCCATTAGTCGGGCAGACTCATCAAATAGGTGAACCTTTACATCTATAGGGATATTTGCTCCCTTAGACCCAAGCATGCCAGCCTCTTGAATAATATCCAAAGCATACTTCCTCTGAGATATAAGAATCTCCTGCTTGCTCGTGGCAATCTGAATACCTAAGAAGTACCTAAGTCTCCCAAAGTCCTTCATAACAAACTGTTGTGCTAAATACTCCTTGACATGGGATATACCAGCCATGTTATCACCTGAGAATCAGATCATCTACATACACAAATAGAGCCACAACATCCTTACTAGTCTTTCTCATAAATAAAGAATGGTCAGACAAAGACCTCTATAATCCAATCACAAACAATGCTTTTGATAGTCGCTAGAACCATGCTCTGGGACTCTACTTAAGACCATAGATTGCCTTACGTAGTCTGCACACACACTCCTCCTGAACCTCAAAACCTTGGGGCTGCTGCATGTATATCTCATCCTAAAGACCGCTATACAAAAAGGTAGTTTTGACATCCAGCTGATGAAGTATCCATCCATAGTGCGCAACCACAGAAAAAAGAATGCGAACAGTAGAGAACTAAGCTACTAGTGAGAAGGTGTTAAAGAAATCAACTCCATAAGTCTGAGTGAATCCTTTGACAACAAGATAAGCCTTATACCAAGAAATAGATCCATCAGGGTTATATTTCAAGGCAAAGACACCTCGCACCAACAAGATGTGCGCTAGATGGTAAAGAAGCAAGCTCCTAGGTGCCCCTATTACGAAGAGCAGACATTTCCTCTTCCATTGCCACCTTCCAATGTGGATTCAAAAGTGCCTACTGATAAGATGTGGGAATCTCAGAGGTAGACACTACAATGGTAAAGGCATGATACATAGCACCTAAGGAGTGGGTAGACACTACACTCCCAACCACACAATACTAAGCACATGAGCGAGGTGCTTTCCGAATAGTAATCGGAACATCTTCATCATTAGGTGGACCTGGAGAAACATCAACAGGAGAACTACTATCAATAGGCTCAATATGTATCTTATCAAGGGGGGACCGTGGTGGCTCAGGAGGGACAGAGGAGGAGGGGGTAACTTTCTTTCTCTGATATGTAGAGCTCTTAAATGTCCTTTCATCTGGAGGTACATTTATGAGTGAACTGGCAGGCTGCTTTAGAGTGATACTACTAGCCTCAAAATCATCCATGGACATAGGAGACACAGGCATAGGTGCAGTAATTTCCACATCACGCAGTTGACAAGTTGATGTGGAAAAATAGGGAATAGACTTATGGAAAGTAACATCCGCACTGACATACTACTTCTTATGAATAGGGTCAATCCCTTTCTAGGTTAGACAGTAGCCAAGAAACATGCACTTGACTGCTCTGGGGGCAAGCTTGTTATGTCCAAGTCCAAGTGAACAAAGGCAACACAACCAAATATCTTGGGTGGCACCAAAAATAAATCAGCATCTAGATATAACACTGTCCATGGTACTTATTCATGAAGTACAGAAGAGGGAAGCCTGTTAATGGGATAACATGTGGTGAGTATATCATCCCCCCAGTAAACATGTGGGACACCATTCTGCATAAGAAAGGCATGAGCTGTATCCAGAATGTGTCTATACTTCTGCTCTGCCACCCCATTCTGTTATAATATGTGTGGGCAGGAGGTTTGATGTATAATATCAAGAGAAGCATAAAGTGTGGCCAGTTGATTGGTACTTTTTTTTTTGCAAAAGTGGTTGGTATAAAATTTCAATGCCTTATCTGTTCTAATAATCTTTATACACCTATCAAACTGATTTTTCAAGAAGGCAATAAACTGAATGATAAGAGAACCAACATCTGATTTTTTTCACCAAAAATATCCACGAAAAACATGAAAAATCATCCACAAACAGCAAACAATATCTATGACCATGCATGTCTGCAACACGACTTGGACCACACATTACAATGTACTAAGTCAAAACAAGCAGAACTACTAGAACTCGTAGATGTTGGAAAATCGACTCTATGGTGCTTCCCCAGCTGGCAAGCATCACACTGGATCTTGGTGGCAGGTGAGAGATGTGGAATGAGCCGACGTAACTTGTCCAAAGATGGATGGCCTAACCGTCTGTGCCACTACAAGGCACTATTAGCAGAACTCATCTGATATGCTGTAGCAACTGAACTCTGACCTAGCCAGTAGACCTCACTCATATCCGCCACTAATCATCCTCCCCGTCATGCAGTCCTGAAAAGTACACTCAACATCATCAAAAATCACTCAACAGTTCAACTATTTAGTAATAGTATTAATAAAAAATAGCTGCATGGCCATATCAGGTACATAATAGACATCTGAGAGATGCATAGTAGGGGTAATAAATACTCCTCCCCTACCACGAATAAGAGCATGCCTGCCATCTGCCAGTTGGACTGAACGTCCCTATGGAACTCCCTGCATGTCTAAAAAACACAAGAAATTCCTAGTGAGATGATCTAACGCACCAGAATCTATCAACCAGGTAACAGTCATACCTGAAGCAGCAGAAGCATAAGTAGTTGTGCCTGAAGACTGGCCCTAATCATGTGTCAACTGGGTCAGGCGTTGTACCACGGAATTATAATCTGCCTCTGCAAGTGTAAGGGACTTAAGAGCAGTCACTGAAGTAGGTGTAATGGTGGCTTAGTTGGTGATAGTCGGCCTCCTAAGTTTGTTCTAACACTTGCCTCAACATGACCAAGCCACCCACAATATGTACAAGTAGACTTGCCACGAGTACCATCTCCACGTCCTCTTCCTCTATCATGAAAAGAACCCTGTCTGTCAAAAGCACCAACAACTGCATGGGTAGAGGAGGCAAGAGTAGAAATCACCTCATGTGTAGCCTGCACCTGTAATCTGCTTAATCTCCTCAATAGGTGGTAACTCTGACAAGGTAAGAATCTAAGATCTAGCCACCGCATACTCATTACTCAAACCACTAAGGAACATATGGGTAGAAAATTTCTTTCTTTGATCCCTGCAAGTAGTAGAGGTGCACATGGGTCGGCAAGCGTTACACTTCTCCAATAGACCTTTCATAGTGGAATAATACTATTAAAGGGACATATTTTCCTACTTCAAATGGCACAAGTCATAATGAATTTGAAACACCTGAGTGGAATTAAGTTCATGTGAATATGCTATCTTCAAATCATCCCACATTTGTTTGGCAGATTTGTAGTGCATAATCTCATTAGTAATATGAGGAATGATGCTATTTAGCATCTAGGCTCTCACCATAGCGTTAGCTCTGTTCCATGTGGCATACTTGCATGTCTTCTGCTCGTGTGATTTCTCAGTGAGCACATGTTGCTTCTCATGTCCATCCATTGTCACAAAAAAAATTTGAGACCGAGGGTAGTTGATCTCATCCAATTTCACAATAGGTGCAAAAAACGAGCTTTTGTGCACCCATTTCTCCTACTTGTCCACCTTGCCTCGAATTTATTTCTAACTCAAAAGAGGAGGCGATAATGCACCTTCAGTAGTCACAAACACAAAAACTAATGCAGAAATCAGATCTGAAAAACAGCCACAGCTTGAGGAATACATACCCCTAAACCAACAAACACGTGGTAGGATACTTCTTCAATGCACCAAAGGGGAATACACACCTCAGAATATCATCAAACATGAGAATAGACACCCCAAAACTAAGAGAAAATTCTGAAAAAATACCATTAAACCACCATACGGAGGATTCTCGGATCTAGAACTCCATCAACCAATCTCTAAGAACTCTCCACTCAAACAGAGGCACTGGTGTGCCCTCTCCCTGTTGCCAAACACGTAGGCAACGAGGGAGAGAGCACAGAGAGAAGATGGGATGACCTGGGGCTGGCGGCAACCTAGACTGCCTACACTGCAACCAGAGGCGACCTAGATGGAGACCAGCAAGTAGTGAGGCTGGGCTAGGGGTGAGGGGGATGGTGGAGGGTTATGGTTTCTTCTTAGTGGAGCCCTCAACTTGGCTCTGATACCAAGTTGAAGGAAATGAAGCGTCTTATCTCGTAAAGAAAACCCTACCTCTTTTATAGAGAGAGATAAGGGAAAATATTACGGATTGAAAAGAAAAAGACAACTCGACAGGAGCTGAAATTCTGAAAAGGTGGACTCAGAAAGGCCCGGTGGAAGTATAATATTCCATGTATTCACGTGAACATCCCACATATCAGTCATAGTAACATTCCTATCATTAACTAGCATGGAAATAGTTCTAAAAATTTACCCAAGTCGCTCCAATGATCCAACAAGAATTTAAAACTACCTCCAATCCCCAACATGGGCTGAAATTGTATGCAAAATCATTCATAATCGGCTGAATATCACGTCAAAAGTGCATTGCCCTTTCAAGGAAATTCATGTTTATACCATAGGAGTCATTTAACAGTGATGTCACCATAGAACTCTCCCCAGAAAGTACTTGTACCACCCATTTCAGTGGAAGCACCTTATTGAAACATCCAACCTTCTTCAACCCAAACTGCCTTCATTTTTGGGTCTACACACCTTCCATGACACCAATTGCATAAATTGACCAAAGGAATCCGTACCCTTCCAGGAAAATCCTTCTCTAATCCCTCCAATTTTTTCATTATTTTATTTGGTTGAAAAATCGAAAAGTAGAACACCGATATAGAAGATAAAGTTGATTTAAGTAGAACAAGCCAACCCCCTCTAAAAAGTAATCTTCCATTCCAAGAAGAAAGTCTACTCATAATCCGCTCCACCATAACATTCCAGTCCGATGCCAACAATCTCTTACCCTTTAACGGAAGGCCAAGATGCTTAGGCTGCGTTTGGCAGTAGATTAGCAGCAGGTGGGATAGGGGCTTGTAGGTGGGATAGGAATAAACATAGGGTCCTCCAAAAGGGTTTTACAATTCCCCAGCCACATCACATCAACAGTATTTCGTATATCACATCAACAAAAATACCCACTCATATCAACTTCAATATATATTAAAATATACCCACTCCAATATAATATATCCACTTACACCATATTATAATATTAAAATATCACCCGCTAACATCATATCACCATATCAATCATTATAAGGCCCCAATCATTACAAACCCACCAACCAAACACCCTCAACTTATTCCACTCCAATTCTAACTTGGGATAACATTATCCCCCAACCAAACACAACCTTAATTGGTAGACGAGCCACCGGTGTCTCTAAAACATTTGAAATTTCCTCCACCAGCACATTAGAGATAGCAAAAGGAATAAATAAAGACTTTCTCCTATTAAGTTTCGAACCATAGATTGCCACAAAAAACCTCACAAGAGATGCCACATGAACTGCTTCCATTCTACCTCCCTCATGAAAAAAGTTGTGTCATATGCATATTACAAGAGATAGGTAAGGAGAGATCCATCCTTTTGGCAAGGAAAACTAGAAAACAGGTTTCTCTACACGCCTTAAAAGCCAAAGAGGCGCAAACAAAAGTGGTACCACAGGGCAGCGCTGTCTCACACATTGTTGTGGCTGGATCCAACCACCATTTGAACCATTAACCAAGATCAAAAAGGAAGATGCAGTAACACTTCTCTTCATCAATTGAATACACAAATTTGGGAAACCTCATCTCCTAAGAATCTCCGAAAGATACATCCAAGGCACAAAGTCATATGCCTTGGAAAAATCAACTTTCCACAAAAAAGCCTGCACCCCTCTTCTCTTCCAACAAGCATCTCCTTAGCCATCACAAAGGAATCCTAAAGTGATCTGCCTTTTATAAAGCCTGACTGGACCAAGGAAATAATAGTAGGCATAACTACACGTAATCTTTAGCGATCGGTAGATAAATAGAATTGGAAAGAGGAATCAGCCTGAACTCATCAACTAAGTCTACACCAGGATTCTTTAAGAGAAGAAACAAATAAAAGCGTTGAGTCTCTCAAAACCTTCATTGCCCCTCAAAACTTCACGAATCACAGCCATGACATTAGGATCAACCACATCCCACATCTCTTTGTAGAACACAATTTGCAACCCATTAGGTCTCGGAGACCCCTCAGCATTCAGCCTATGAAGTTCCCTAGTAACCTCCTCTTCACTTAAATCGCTAAGAAGCTCTCCCTTGGCTCTCTCATCTACCTGCACCAAATCCAACGTCCCCAACCTCTACTCCCTAACCGGTTGCTTCCGAGTGAAATCATGAAAATGAGATCGGAAAGCCTCACAAATTTGGTTCCTCTGATTAAGCAAGTTATCCCCACATCTCAAGACATATATCATATTTGACCTTCTAGAATTAGCCATCAAATGAAAAAATTTGGCATTTGCATCCTCCCACCCTAAATAGCTAAGAAGCTCCCCTTGGTCCTCTCATCTACCTGCACCAAATCCAACGTCCCCAACCTCTACTCCCTAACCGATTGCCTCCGAATGAAATCATGAAAATAAGATTGGAAAGCCTCACAAATTTGGTTCCTCTGATTAAGCAAGTTATCCCCACATCTCAAGACATATATCATATTTGACCTTCTAGAATTAGCCATCAAATGAAAAAATTTGGCATTTGCATCCTCCCACCTTAAACCAAAGCTACCTAGATTTTTGTCTCCAATCCATCTCTCTTCTGGTCCGACTCCAACGCAATCGCCTGCATCTTCCTATGCTCCTGATAATCATCACTGGACAAAGGTGAAATTTCCTCTCGTCTATCAAAAGAGGACATCTACAAAGCCTTACTCCTTACTTCGCGACGTGCACGAAGACTCCGCTTAAACTCAATCATCGTCTCCCTGATAACTCGAATCTTCCATGCCAAAGTATATGCAGTCGACGTGGATGCCAGTGTAGAATTCTACTTATCACGTATCAAATCTCTGAATCCGTGTTCCTTTAACCAAGATTTGTGAAATTTGAAATAGAAAAAGTTGCTCCCTCATTACTACATCATAACAAAGCTGTATGATATGAAAAAGATCTATCACAAACCACCACCTCTTTCCCATGAAAGAATTCAACCAACGCCAGATTACAGATAAATCTATCAATACAAGACAACTCCATTTCCATTTCTCCAAGTATAATGAGCCCCAGATATAGGCAGGTCCATCCATTCAAGCTCTTGAAGGAGATGCTGGAACTCAATAGTAGATATATCCCATCTTCCATCTGGTCTATCATAAAAAGAAAGAGTTGTATTGAAATCTCCACCAATAAGCCATGACATTCCATCCACCAGCTACAAAGGTTGACTAATCTCCTCCCAAAATTGTGCTCTAAACGCATCATCACAAGGGCCATGAACACACGAGATGGCCATAGACAGACCATCCATCTTTCTAGTAAAACCACCATCAACACCCTCCCAGACTTCAAGGAAGAATTGACACAACACTATAAGGCCACCTAACCTCCCTTCCGCCTTCACTTCAAGATAATCTGTAAAACGGTTGCCACATAAGTTGTTCTTCACTTGCAGGGATAAACTATCCAGGTGTGTTTCCTGCAACAAAGCAATATCCACTCTCCATTCATCCAAATACCAACTCAATGTAGATCTTTGGGCCTGATCTCGGAGTCCACAAACATACCAAAAAAGCACCTTAACCATTAAAAGTCTCCTTTGCCCCTTGTGTATCTTCTTAACACCAATCACACTTGCAACCCGATCATCAACCTCCATGCCATCACAACCAGGAACCCTCTTGGTTGGTACTTTCTTTGAAATTTTTTTGCACTTGTAACAAGCAACAAGAATCAATTTATGTTTTTGCGAGATTGCCTTTGTTCTACTGGAAGATCTGCTCGATGAGGACCTATGCAAAATACTTTTCCCCTTGTTAAGACATTTTTCCATCGTTCGTTCATTGCGACCAACATCAGAGACTGCATCCTTTAGTCTAACTTGCAACTTTCTCACTCCAACCATCTCTTCCACATTTTGTTTAGACCAGACAGGTTGTTGGAGCTCCCCATTGTTAAAATCTTTAAAAATAGACCCAAAAATATGAGGAATCAACATCTCCTGCAAGACATCACAAGCAATGACAACCGACACAACATTTTAACAATAACAATCCATCGCATGATGAGAAGAAAATGCTCCTTGTTTGAACTCACCACAATTGGACCCAATTATGGGTCTGGCAGCCACCTGTGAAAGGCCATAATCCACCTCCAGACCATCATGATCGTCGGTCTGGGTTGCAGCCAGTACCCTCATCGCCACAGGTTGTCTCATGTCAAAACCCACTGACCACCTCCTCCTATAAGCTCTCTTCACCATGCTAGCTTGCCACACACTCCAGACCTTGCAAATCAACGCCGACAACGGCAAAGGGGCAACCACCATCCACAACATTTAAAATTTGGAAACAATTATTGCCCAAAAAATTTAACTCACCACATCTGAATCTGTTTCTAGATCCAGAAGCCACCTATTCAACGCCTTGTATATTGTCCGCCATCCCATCAGACATTTTGGGACTGTTTTCCAAAAATGGAAAGCCGTCAGTCCCAAAATCAGGGAAGTCAGCTGCATCACCTTGATTTGAAATTTGAACCGCGTTAGGCTAGCAAGCTAATTTGGAAACCGGTCTCCAAACTTTGCACTGATTCAAAGGCACAACAGCAAGTTTGGAAATATTAACCACGCCAGGCTGGCACGCCATCTCAGCACCGTGATTCAAATTTTGAATCACAACCAGCTGGCACACCATTGTAGGTCCAGCGCCGATGCCACCCCTCGCCGGAGCAGCAGCTGCAGCATCGCCTCCAGTGCCGCTCACCACCTGTGCATATGATTCTGCTCAACCAAAACCCACCTGCGCATATCCAGATGCCTGACCAGAAATTGGCTCCATCACCTTGAAAGATACCACGCAACCATACCCGCCAAAATGTAAAACCTCCTTGCTTGGCAAGGATATCTTGACTTGCAATTCACCTTTGACAACCACCGATGTTGCATCCTCCATTTTGGAGGCCAACACCAAGACACCTGCGAACTCGGGCAAAAGATGAACACAAGGACATCACAGTCCCCATCGTTCTTAATCTATGTGGAATTCCGAGAATACAAAATGTAATCAAAGGTCACAAAGGGATTCTTTCATCAGTAGCACATTCGTAGATACCTGGAGAACACCTACCCAATACAAACTTCACCAAAACGCGTCTCCTTGAACATAAGAAACTTGATATCCGATTCCACCAGCCCAAAAACAATCACTTCTCCAACAACACTGCCATCTTCCACAGAGGGGACAACCCAATATTTGATAAAAAAGAGCGTACCTCATCCACCTTTGGAGAACCACCAAGAAAAACTCCTACCATAGACGACTCCAAGAGAATCCAAGTTCCTTACCTCCGATGTCCAAGGAATCTTCACCTCCAAGCATGGAGGATCATAAGGTGGAGGTGGCAGCTTTTGGCCTATGCGAAAACCATCACCAACAACTCCTCTCCTAGGACACGAGTTTTGATGACGTTTGCATCCATGGCAAAGGAGGCAAATGAATGGATTGCGGCAATCTCTCGCAAAGTGGCCCCCTCCTCGACACTCGTGACACCACAACACGGAGACGGGAGTAGGAATCACTCCCACCGCTCCCCTTTCTCCCCACACATGGCCCTCTTCCTCCCTCCCATATCCTCTGCCCATATGTCATCTCTTTTTTCATTGTTGTTTTGCTTATTTCCCTTTTTGTCATTATACAAAAGGCATAGGACCACTTGTGTAATTATCCTTAGAGCCTCCTTACTATAAATAGGACCCTAGGGCATGGGAATAAACAATTACACTTTTTCACTCTATATCGTATCAGAGCGGCGGTCCTAGGCTAGCGTCGATACTCATCTTGATCCCCATATCTCCTTCCTCCACCTTAAATCGATTCAAACCTACGATTCTCCGATTTGGCAAGATTCCCTTGGTTTGAATAGTGTTCAACCCTATCGCCGATTACTATTTGGACAATCATAGCCGGAGGGCTTCCATCGACGAGCCATCACCTGTGGGGGGGTTGTTGGACCATCACCGGTCAGATCTGTTGGTTCCTGTATGATCTAAGGTTTTACATTAGGGAGGGGTGATTAGTATAGTTTGCAAAAATGCAATAACTTCAAATCAATTCAAACCACAAATCACAAGTACACTTGGGTTTATAGTGGAAGCCCTATAAATCTTGACAAACTTAGTGTTCTCCTCAAAGAAGCACCTAAACAGAAAGATGGAGCCAAGAGAAAAAAGCTTGAGAAGGAGGATTACATGGTGACAAACTGGATCATGAACTCAGTTGGTCCTACCATCGCCTCGAATATGTTGTACAAAAAAGAGTGCTTACAAGGTCTGGATGGCTCTATAAAAGACGTATTCCCAAAACTCTAGTAATGCGTGCATCATTGAGCTCTGGACATGCATATGGACCGCTGGTCAAGGAGATCTTTCCTCGACAAATTACTAGATGAAGATGGAGAGGCTATTCAAGGAACTAGATATCTACGAGCCCATCTATTGTGTTAAACTGGGAAAGACACATGCTCGATGGCAAACGACCAAGTTTTTGTCAGGGTTACATCCCTGCTATCATCTAGTGCGAGACCAAATTCTTGCATTGGACAGAAAGATGGATCTTGAGATCATCTTTGCCCATCTTGAAAAGATGATCCCAAAAATTGAGGCTCCTATGAAGAACGACAACTCTGCACTTGTTATTCCAAATATTGGTGCAAGGCATGGGAGAGGATGTGGTCGAGGCCCAAGCCAAGTCTATCCCCCATGCCCACAATGTGGATGCACCAACCATCCATAAGATAGATGATGGGATAGGTTTAGGAGGCTTCCATGCATTGATTTAAATGCCGTCGGCAAAGCCATTTCGGAGCAAGGGTCGTGCCGACATGAAGAAAACGTCAATTTACAGGGATTTCGTCGGCATGCCGTCGGCATGGTCGACATACTGGCGAAATTGGTGCCCATGTTGAGGTTGCTATTGGTTTTTTTAATTACTTTTACTATTTTTGTTGGTATGCATCGGCATGCCCTCGGCATGCTCATCGGCATGCCCATCGAAAAACAACCATTTCCACGGCATGCCCTCGGCATGCCCACAAAATGCACACTTGGAATTTCAACGGCACGACATCGAAATCGGCATTTCGAACCTTGCTTCCATGTAGGGCTACAGGTACCTCACGCATGGACTCCCTTACACCTATCGATCTTGAGAAGATACGAGATATGCTTTAACAGGACAAGGAGCAGATCACAACGGTTGTCGCGACGACTATTGAGATTGCCAAGAGGCAACAGCTTCAGAGGTCGCAAGAGGTTACACCGTAACTTCTTCAAATGACAAGTTGAAGAGCTTCAAGCTCAAAGAAGAAGAGTGGAGGTGCATTTAGCCTCACAAAGCTCAAGAACAAGTCATCGTCCTCTCGATCTCGACTTGAGGAGTGTGGAGAATAAAGTGCCACATGGCAAGTTAGTTGAGCCACGTAGTAATGCCACGTGGTAGGCTTGGTCTTCCCAAGGGGTGTTGGCCCTAAGGAGATTGTTTGGTTTTGCTTAGGGTCCAAGTTTACTTTTTTAGCATGGTGATAAGTCGTTTAGGTAAGTAGTTAAGTGGATTTGATGTTTTCCATTTTTAAGAGATTTGATTAAATTTGTTTCCTATTTTTAGATTAGGATTTTCTCTCTATAAATAGAGAGAACCTACGTATGTTCCCTTTGAGTTGAATGCAACAATAATTCCCACATCTCTCTCAACTCCTCTCCTCTCTCTCTCTCACTGCTCACACATGTACCAACACGCCAAGGAGGCTCCACACTAGCACCAATCTCCACATATCCAATTGTAATCGACATTCAATCATTATCCAATCCATATCCAATTTGGTAGGATAACATTGTGAAAGCTTGAGCTGATTAACATCCTTATTTGATATTGAGAATACAAATAATATGAAAATATAGAAAAAGGAGTCTACATTTGGATGTGGAAGAAGTTAAGTTGCCTACACCTACCCATAATATCTTTGCCTAAAAGCAATATCTTCAAGTAAAACTTTGCATATTGAGATTGCAACAAATGAGCATGCCTCGCATTAAATGGAAAGCTAATCCAACACCTAAAGGTGATAAATTTAACTCCCATGATAAAAGGTTTGGAAATTTCCTATATTGGATGAAATTTGAAACATCTATTATTACTGCTAAGTGAGTTCACCCCTCAAAATTTCATTTCAAAGTATTTCTTGTTGGCAAAGATTTAAGAGTAGATGTAGCTCCCAATCCTCATGAAAAAAACCTATACCTCATATATATCAACCACTTTCATCCCTAGGCATAATAGCTGTTGGGAGATTTTAAATGATCCATTAATGAATACGAAACTCCCCAAGAAGACATTTAGCTTTCCCAAGTAAATGAGATGTTACTTGTTTGATGGAGTTTCTGAGATGCATGTCAGCTGTTGAGAGCTCCCGCTGACTCCTTGTTGATCGTGAAATTTCCATGTAACAATTGCAAAGCTCTAAAGATGCCCGTGCAAATTTTTTGAAGCGCTCTTGGTTGCTCCATAGCTCCGATCCCTAGGGAATTGCATGCAAGATGATCAGTTCATGAAAACCAAAGATACCATGCTAAGGATTCTTAATGCTCATGATCTCAACCTAAAATTGTCTCCTGCAAACCATCAGGCAACTAACGTTTAGCAAATAGATTTTAAAACCTTGGAACTTACCGTTCAATTATGAAAAAAAAAAAGGAACTTAACAATATCTTCAAAAAAACGATCAAGTATAACAGAGCCCAACAGGCAAGGCCAAAAGCATCAGAAAACGTCTCATAAACAAAGTAACAGGCAAAGACACATATTGCCAAAAACATTGTTCTCAAAACAAAATGACTGGCCTGTTAAACCGGCCCAACTGTTGAATCAGTTGGTCAGTGGGTTTTTCAGTTCAAAAACTGAATTCACTAGTGAAACACGGTAAACCAATAATTGATCAGGTAAAACTCCATTATCCATACTAACCATCAAACTTCAAGTGAATCAGTTCACACAATGTTGCACGAAATTTATTTTAATTGAGTTGGTGATCATGCACCCACCCAGATCCAAACTATTGTATATGCCATGTATATATCATTTGGTAAGTGTTGGAAGAAGAGGGAATGGAACGTCTTATTCAAGAATGAAATCCTAGGCCTTTATTTATAGAAAGAGGTTTTAAGTAAATTACATCATAAGTTCAAGCCACATTAAAACTTAACACACACACTCTTATATATGAGAAAGCTAATAACTCTAATACTTCCCCTCAAGTTGGAAAAGTATCATGTGAGCGTAGTGCTCATAAATCCTTCAAAAAGCACATAAGTTCATCTGTTGGATCGTTCTTTCATTTGATAATACTGCCACACTTCTTTATTTGGTGATTTCTGAAACCACTATAACATATGTGGAATTGTACCAATCAATATTATTACATTCATTAATAACATTTCTGAATATGTAAACTGTGTTTTCAATTTTCATTACTTTATTTGTTTCATCACTACTTATTTTTGTCTTTACATAGCAGCAAATTTTTTACATTTTCTGTTACAAGTGTCCATGTAACAATTTTATAATATAATTTTCACAACCAAACTAGAAACCTCATTTTTTGTATTACAAATCTGCATGCAACGTATTTTTGTAGTACAAATTTCATAACTGAAGTTTACAACTCATTTTAACGTAATTTTGTAATACAATTTTCGTAATAGACACGTATAGATCAATCTATATTACAAGTGTGTTGAGTTACGTTTTGTTGTGTGAGGGGCTATTTGTTATTTCTGTTTTTCCTGCTGGACTTATGTTATTATTTTTCCCTCACCTTTCTCTATATATAGAGGTATAGAGATAGCTTGATAAATAAGAAAAGCTCTTTTCTTCAACTTTACATCAAACCATCGGGTTGGGAACATCACCAAAGAAACCATAACCCTACCTCAAGCCTCACTGCAGGATGCCACTGCTGCGGCAGCACAACAGTAGCACCACCAACACCATCCGTCGCTGCTGCTGCAGCAGCTCACTGCCACGTCGTCTGCAATAGACTGCTGCCCCTCCGCCGACTACTGCAATGCGCGGCCCACACGCAAGGTGCTACTCCTCGTCCTAACGCTACTGTAGCGTGCCACCGCGCCTTGGTGCACGTACTGCAATTGCACGCCTCGCCGCCACAGCGCCCAACCACCATCGCCTCCTCTCCTTGCCACCGTTTAGGTCACCAAAGAAGAGGATCTTTGCCTCCAAGAACTTCGTAGGAAGGTTCTTGAATATTGTGGGATGATGTTTTGAATCAAAAACCTTTCTATGTGTGGTATTGACTCTCTTTGATCTTGTGGTTTGATTTGGGTTGTGTATTCTCCTTTGTTAATGATTTTTTGGGGTGTGTCTTTCCCTGATTGCTTGATTATTGGGGTGCATTCCCCAATGAAGTTTTTTGAGATATTGCTTGTGGACTAAGGGGTGTGTATTCCCCGAATTTTTCTCAGATCAGCTGTCTGTGTTTGTTTCTGTGTCTGGAGTTAGCATGGCTTCATCAGATGCTTCTAAGGTGTCTTCAGGGCAAAGTACAGAAAACAGGGTATACAAGAGCCCCTTCTTCACTCCGATTACAAAATTGGATGAGACCAATTACCCCTGTTGGTCTCAAACCTTTCTTGTTACTGTGGAAGGTCATGAGAAGAAGCATATGCTTATGGAAGCACTACTAGAGCAGAAAATAGCAAAATACGCAACTTGGAATTGGGATGATGCTATGGTGAGAGCCTGAATCTTGAATAGTGTTATTCCCCAAATTAGAAATGAAATTATGTATTACACCTCTGCCAAAGAGATGTGGGATGGCTTGAATACAACCTATTCACATGAGTTGGGTTCAACTCAAGTATTCCATATTCACTATGATCTAAGCCATCTCAAGTAGGAGATGAGTTTGTCGCAATACTACTCTATGAAGGGTTATTGGAGAAATATAATGCATGTAGACCGATGTATACTTCCGCTACATGTAGGGATCACAGGAAGGAGTTTGTAGCCCACATGTTCCTTGCAGGATTGAGTGATCACCATTCTGCTGCTCGCTTTCAGATTCTGACTCTCTTTGAGCTTCCTCCTATTGAGGAAATTTACAAGAGGCTAAGTAGGTTGTAGATTCATCCTACTCATGATCCATGCAGCTATTAGCACTAATGGTGGTCGAGGTGGCTTCTTTTGTGACAAAGGCAGGGGACGAACTGATGGTCATCGTGGCAAGCCTACCTGCACTTACTGTGGTAGACTTGGCCATGTTGAGGCCAAGTGTTGGAATAAATTTGGTCAGCCTACTGTTGCCAACCAAGTTTCAGTTACGACATCTCCAGTTGCGACCACTGAGGCAGTGTCACTTGCAGAGGCAGACTATGATGCAGTTATGCAGCAGCTAGCACAGTTGACCCACAAGTAGCCTCAGTCCACCAGCACTAGAGCCTATGCATCCACATCAGGTACGAATGGATCATGGTTGATTGATTCAGGTACATCAAATCATTTGACAAGAAATTTCAGTGCTTTAGGGAATTGCAGAAGGCACCAGAGGATCATTCAGTACAACTGGTAGATGGTAAACATGCCCTCATCTATGGTAAGGGACAGGTATATGTTACACGCTCCATGCATCTTGCTGATGTATATTATGTGCCTAATTTGACAATGCAACTTCTATCTGTTAGTTCTATTACTTAACAGTTGAATTGTCGTGCTATTTTTTATGCTGTGACGGGGAGAGGACGATTGGTGGTGGCCATGAGGAGGGGGTGTGTACCGGCTGGTTCAGAGTCCAATTGCTGCGGCTTGTCAAACGACAACTGCGGGGAATGCTTTGCAGTGGCACAGACGACTAAGTCACCCAATTAAAATATTTAAGCGAAAGCATAAATCAAAGAAATAAACAATAATGGAACACTTAAATTTACGTGGAAATCCCACTCACGAGGAGCAGGGAGAAAACCACGGGAGAAGCATCCTATGGGCGTAATTTCTCTATATTTCTTTTCAAAGAATAATTGAGGGAGTACATGCCTATTTATAAGCCATCACTCACACACAAAGCCCACACTTTCCAATGTGGCACTAAACAACCACTCAATTCTCTCAAAACTCCCCCTCAAGCTGGAGCATGGAATGCTCAGCTTGTAACACAAAGAAACCCACTCTACACAGGTGGGAACATAGGCTGGTGCTGCTGAAGGAACTGTGGCTGTCTCTGAATATCTGGTGCTAATAGCTCCCCGTTCAGTATTCCTGAAATTGGATCTTCCTCTGAAGACTTCGAAGGTGGATCTCCCACATAGAAACCTGAAATGAGTTCTTCATCTGAGGACCTCGAAACTCTAGACCACCCAAAGTTGGGTTTCTTATGTGGAGTCCATAAACAAAAGCGACTCCCAAACGGGGGTGACTACAACAAAATCCTACACTCTCCCTTTCTCCCATACTCGTATGGGAGAAAACGATAACAGCGAGAAGCAAATAAAAGTTGAAGAGCTAGAGAAGACTTCTCTATTTCTTCTCTTAAACATAAACCTCCCTTACTATCTTTTTTTTCTTATTTTTTTATTCCTTATATTCTTTTTCTATTCTCTTTTTCTTCTTTTCTCTTTTTTTTCTTTCTATTTCATTCCTCTCTTTTTCCTTTCATTCATCTTTTTTTTTTTACTTTGTCCAACATGGAAACCAGAGACATAAAACCTAAAACATAGCCTAAAAAGGAAACCCATGCTCTCAGAGGTTGTCCGCTGCCTTCATCGCCAACTTAGTTGCTATTGTCGTGAGATTTGCATGTAAGATCTCTGGTAAGATGCTCTTCGACTTGATCTCCTCAATGATGTCATCGTTGCCACGACCTTCGCCTCCATCAACGCCAAAAATCGTGCTCATGCAATATTGATCTCATACGGATGCCTCGATCAACGCCTCTTATGTCGCCTTCTTCATCCCCTGATCGCCGCTCCCTCCGCCCCAGGCTACATGGTGGTGGGCTTCGAGGTGGTCCTCTGCAACTTCCAGCACGACCCAAGTCAGTGGAGTCGGAGTCGGAGGTGGAGGCACCGCAAGTACAAGGGTTGTCGGGATGGTTTAGGGGCACTGCGAGGTTTGACAAGGTGGTGACGCACTTTTGCTTCGTCTATAAGAGCTACAACGATCTCGCAGACTAGCATGGAGGGCCCTTGTCACTGTCTTCTCCTTCCCTTCAATTAAGTCATATCCAACATCCTCTTCTTCTCGCAAGCGCCGCACATCGCGACCTGTGCAGCACTACCAATGCCCAACGGCACCACTGTGCTGCCACAGGGCTTGATGCCTAGTAACGATGAACTAGCGGTGGCTGAAGGCCCAACGCCACCCATCTTCTCACTCTTCTTCTCTAGCATGTAGCAGCACTAACCACCATGTCACATTGCCAGAATGCCGTTGCAATCTTCTGTATCTCCATATTGCATGGAGAGATTAGGGTTTTCCCCCCTTAAGATCAAAGATAATATATGAAGACAAACAACAAATTTCAAGATAATAAAAGAACCCAAGATGAAAAAACTGCTCTGATACCAAGTTAAAATATTTAAGCGGAAGCATAAATCAAAGCAATAAACAATAATGAAATGTTTGGGTTTACGTGGAAACCCCACTCACAAGGAGCGGAAAGAAAACCACAGGAGAAGCACCCTATGGGTGTGATTTCTCTGTATTTCTTCTCAAAGAATAACTAAGTACACACCTATTTATATGCCACCACACACACAAAGCCCACACTTTCCAATGTGACACTAAACAACCACTCAATTCTCTCAACACACCCTTCATTGGACAAGCTACACCGTATCATCCCCCACTTGTCTCTTGCCATGAAGATTCAGTGTGATGCTTGTCAACTAGGAAAGCATCACTGAGCCAGCTTTTCAGCATCTATCCAGTTTACCTATTCTGCTTGTTTTGATTTGTTGCAATGTGATGTCTGGGGTCCTAGCCGTCTGGCAGACCGTCAGAATTTTAGATATTATCTGCTATTTGTAGATGATTTTTCACGTTTATCATGGACCTTTTTGATGAGGAATAAATCTGAAGCTAGCTATCTAATTCAGTAATTTGTGATGTTTGTGAAAAATTATTTAAATATTTCAACTTGGTATCAGAGCAAGTCGCTCTTGGGTTTTATCTTTTTGTTTGTATTCGATTCCCACTTGTTATTAAGGTTCTTCTTGTGCCTTCGAGATCCAAGGCAAGTTCAAACTTAGGTGATGTGGGAAAGTGCATGGAGATCACCGTGGATGCCTCAAGGAAGGCAGATTGAGATCCCCAAACCCATCATGCAGATCGGTGATCAGGGAGCAACATCTGTGAGGAGCAAGGTGGAGCCGATGGCGATGCACTCCTGCAGCAGTTGTAGATCAGACATCGACGCGTGGTGGAGCTCGACCTGCCATATGCGATTATGCAAGCACCATCGCGCCCAACAGACCACCGGGGTGGTGCGCTGTGCGAGGTCTAGCAATGATCTCGGCGAAGTGCAGGCCTATGCCATGCTCTTGGTTGCCAAAGCTAATGCCCATGCTAAACAGCAACCTCCTGACGACAAGCATGTAGAGGTCGACACCGGCGGTGTTAAGCATAACATCGACGATGGATGGACAGGCGGCAGTCGCTAGGGCGTAGCGATGGTGCTGCCGCTCGAGATTGGAGGTGCTGGCAATCAGAAGATGAAGAAGGCGATGCAGAGGCCCACGCGATCGAGGTGGATCTGTGCGACAACGGTGGAGCGGCGACGAAGCAATCGATAGCAACAGAGGGAGATTCATGGTGGTGGTCGCACCACCGTCTCCTTAGCACCTTGAGGCGGCCATCGAGGCGAGGATCCGATTGCTCGCGAACGGTGATGGAGGGGACCAGCCTCCCTACTACAGTAGCACTGTTGTACGTGCGAAGAGGACGATCGCGGTGATGTTGGGTTGTTTCAAACCCTAGGCGGATGACTTGACTTAGTTGTTTTGATTCTCTTAAATAAAAAGGAAGGTGAAAAAGGAAGAGGCGACGAATATAAGAAGAGGATGCCTAAAAAAAAAAAAGAAAAGGGAAAAAAAAAGAGAGAGGGTAGAAGGAAAAATAAAAGAGAAAAGAAAAAATATAGAAAATGGTGTAAAAAAAAAGAAGAAAATAAAAGAGAAAAAAACAAAAAACAAAAAAGAGAAGCTAAAAAATGTTGAAAAAGTTTATGTTTAAAGAGAAGAGGTGAAGAAGTCTTTTCTTACTTTTATTGTTCTATTTTTTTTCTTATTATTTTTTCTCCCATACGAGTATGGGAGAAAGGGGGAGTGTGGAAGCTTGTTCTAGTAACCCCCGTTTGGGAGTCTCTTTTGTTTAGGGAGTCCACATGAGAAATCCAACTCTAAGAGGTCCAGAGTTTCGAGGTCCTCAAAAGAAAGACTCATTTCAGGTTCTATGTGGGAAATCCAATTTCGTGGACTCCAAAGAGAGATCCAACTTTGAGTTTTCCGAGGAAGACCCAATTTCAAGGATACTGAACGGGGAGTCACTAGCACCAGATCTTCAGAGACAGCCACACTTCCTTCAGCAGCTCCAACCTATGGTCCCGCCTATGTAGAGTGGTTTCTTAGTGTTACAGGATGAGCATTCCATGCTCCAGGTTAAGGGGGAGTGTTAAGGGAATTGAGTGGGTATTTAGTGTCACATTAGAAAATGTGGGCTTTGTGTGTGAGTGGTGGCATATAAATAGGCGTGTACTCCCATTTTTCTTTGAGAAGAAATACAGAGAAAACATGCCCATAGGGTGATTCTCCCGTGGTTTTCTCCCCGTTCCTCGTAAGTGGGGTTTCCACATAAACCCAAGTGTTCCATGATTATCTATTGCTTTGATTTATGCTTCCGCGTTATTTAAATATTTCAACTGTGCTCCGCATGGTTACTGGGGAGATGTAGTTCTTACTGCCTGTTATCTTATTAACAAGCTTCCTTCCTTTGTGTTACATGAGCAAATCCCATGAAGTATATTATATCTTGATGCAGGCTTGTTTCATGTGCTGCAAAGACTTTTGGTTGTGTGGCATTTGTACATCTCCTTGGACCTGGTTGTGATATATTGGCTCTAAGGGTGAAATAGTGCGTATTTCTGGGGTAGTTGCACACACAGAAGGGATACAGGTGTTTTAATCCCATACACCAAAGGCACTATGTGAGTGCGAATGTGATTTTTCATGAGTCTATCCCTTATTTTTCTACCTTAGGTTTTCAATTAAGAGAGGTAAAGGTGGCTGCTCCTATGCCTGTACCTCATGTAGCCATGGACGATTTTTCTCATAGTAGTAGTGTATCTACTACAGATCAGACTGTGGGCACATTTAGACCTGTACTACCCGATGAGAAGACATTTAAGAGTGTTATATATCAGCTTCCAGCCACTTCCAGAGAGAAGGCACAACTCCCTCCCCTTCAGTCTCTACTAAGCCACCATTGTCCTCTGTTCAGGTATTTGTTAAGGGTACTGACGATTCTTTTGGTAATATGTCTTCAGGGTCACTTTCTATGCCACAAATGAGGACATTTCCATTGCTGTCAAGAAGGCTCCGCAGTCGTGCGCATAGTATCGTGTTGCTAGCAATGTTATTTCTGTGGGTTCTCTAGGATCGGAGTTTAATGCATTCACAGCTGTGGTCTCCAGTGCTGAGATCCCTACCTCCTACCAGCAGACTCCACTACATCCACACTGGAAGGCAGCTATGGAAGAGATGTCTACTCTTACTAATAGAGGCACCTAGAAGCTATCTTCTGTACCTTTTGGTGTGCACCTGGTTGGGGCCAGATGGGTCATTGGCCTGAAATACAACCCTGATAGGTCTTTCTCGATATAAGGCTTACCTTGTGGCTAAAGGATTAACCCAGACCTATGGGGTGGATTTTTTTGGCACTCTCTATTGGTATAGCTCTCCACAATCCGCATATGTCTCTATTGCAGCTCATTATGGATGGCATCTACACCAGCTGGATGTCAAAAATGCCGCCCTATATGGAGACTTGGAGGAGATCTACATGCAGGAGCCACCTGGTTAGGAGGTTCAGGGGGAGTATGTGTGTAGGCTTCATAAGGCCATTTATAGCCTTAAGTAGAGCCCTCGAGCCTGCTTTCAGCGTCTGTTTGACGTGCTATCTATTGTTAGGATGTAGAGATCTTCTGATCATTTCTTGTTTGTTAGGAAGACCAATACTAGCACCATAGCTTTAGTTGTATATGTTGATGACCTTATCCTTACAGGTGATAATGCAGATGGCATTACTCAGGTGAATGACTAGTTGGCACACTAGTTTGTTATGAAGGACCTTGGAAAGCTAAGATATTTTCTGGGCATTGAGATTGCCACGAGCAAGCAAGGCATAGTAATGTCTCAGAGGAAGTATTTACTTGATATTCTTCAGGAGACATGTATGCTAGGATCCAAGGAAACCAATATTCTTATGGACCATAAAGTTCATCTATTTGATGAAACCAAGGTTTAAAATGCCGATTTCGATGTCATATCGATAAAATTCTAAATGTGCATTTTGTGGGCATGCCGATACATGCCAACAAGAATGCCAACGAGGGACCAGCAACAAACCAGCAGTAGCCTCAACAAGCCCATCGATTTCACCAGCATGCCGACCATGCAATCAACATGCCAACGATATCCCAGCATTTCAACAACTTTACCATGTCCGCATGGGCTTTTCCCAAAAAAGGCATTTTAATCACTGGATGATACAGTAAAGCTGAAGGCTAAGAAGGCCTATCGACAGCTAGTTGGGAAGCTATTGTATCTGACCATCAACAGGCCAAACATCAGTCTTCCAGTGGGTAAGCTAAGTCAATTCTTAGACAAGCCCACTAATGTTCACTAGCAAGCTGTTATGCAAGTGTTGAGATACATCAAAGGATGTCTGGGCAGAGGCATTCTATTTCAAAAGAACAAGGCTCCTCTGTCTGTAGTTGCCTACTATGATGCAGATTATGCAGGAGATGTTGGAGATAGGCGATCTACTACTGGTTTTTGTACACTTCTTGTTGGGAACTTGGCGACCTGGAAGAGTAAGAAACACATTGTTGTTTCACGCTCTAGTGCTGAGTCAGAGTACTAAGCCATGACACATATTGCAGCTAAGATAATATGGATCAGATCTCTGCTACGAGAACTTTATGTTGATATCCAGGAGCCTATGGAGATACACTGTGACAACCGGGCTGCGACTTATATTGCTAACAATCCCATGTTTCATGAGAGGACGAAAGATGTGGAAGGGGACTATGACTATATCAAGAGACCGATTCAGCAAGGTCTACTTCGTACTACGTGCCTTGCCTCCATCGACCAGGCTACTGATGTGTTTACCAAATTGCTGCCTCACCCCTAGTGTAAGAAGTGTAGAAACAAGCTGAGTATGACAGATATATATGCTCCAGCTTGAAGGGGAGTGTTGAGTTACGTTTTGCTGTGTAAGGGGCTATTTGTTATTTCTATTTTTCTTGCTGAACTTATGTTATTTTTCCCACACCTCTCTCTATATAAAGGAGTAGGGACGACTTGGTAAATAAGAAAAGCTCTTTTCTTCAACTAAGTGTGCATGCAAATTAATTTTGTATTACAATTTTTGTAACCAAAGTGTACAACACATTTTTATAATACAAATGTGCATGCAACATAATTTTGTATTGCAATTATCTAACCGAAGTGTATAGGTTAATTTTGTATTATAAGTGTGCATGTAACATGATTTTGTATTGAAATTTTCGTAATTGAAGTGTACAACACATTTTTGTATTACAATTTTCATAATCGAAATGTATAGGCTAATTTATATTACAATTGTGCACATAATCTGATTTTGTATTATAATTGTATAACTAAAGTATAAAATAAAATTTTATATTACAAGTATACATGCAATATAAGTTTATAATATAATCTTTTATTACAACTATGCATTTAACGTAACTTTTGTATTACAATTTTTGTTTACATATTTCATGTTTTTATATTCATTACAACATACACTTGTTTCTATTATAAAATACATGTTTAATTATTACAAATGCATGATTTATTTGTTGCAATATATTAGTTTTATAATTACAAGATTTTGTAACGAAACATACATACGTGTAGTGTAGTATAGTTATTCCCACAATTAACTCTCAAAGGTCTTTTATTTCTCTTACGGTCAACTCTTTCTTTTTTTTGTAATACTACATATTATCATATTTCCTATATAGAATATTTTTAATGACCACCATTTTTATTGTGGTATTCATTTGGACATTCCATTATTTTTTTCTATATGGAAAATGAGTGATTGCATGAATTTTCTATCGATAATAGATGGAAAACATTCTCTTCAATTGATTCCTTAAAATTGGATATCCTGATATGAGTGATTTTTATTTGAACGTTAGGATCCATATCCAACAATTGTTACTACGTGCTCATTTGACTATTTATGAACATTGTGCACAGAGAATACAACCTACACATATATATCATGCCTAGCTTGGAACACAAAAACTCATGGTGAAAATATCCGCTAATTATTATTTGTATGCAGTCGTAGGTGAGCAAATCTACCCTGAAGTGACCATGTCATGTACAAAATGGCAGTTCACCTCTATATGCTTAGTGCACTCATGGAAGACTAGATTTGAAGCAATGAATGCAGCCGAGCGATTGTCACAGAACATTGGTACTGGAGTGGAAGTAGTAAAACCAAGATCTTTCAAAAAATTCACTAGTCACATAGCCTCACAGCTAGTATGGGCCATCACCTTGTATTCAACTTTTGCACTAGACCTGAACACTACGGTCTGTTTCTTGCTCTTCCATATGACAAGGTTACCACCCAAGAAAGTAGTGTACCCCATTGTAGACTTTCTATCCTCCAAGCTACTTGCATAATTAGCATCAGAATATGCATGGACATTGAAATGGCTATTTTTTTCACAAATATCCCTTTTCCTGGGCTTTCATATAAATATTGAAGGATAAGAGACACTGCATTCCAGTGACTATATCAAATATTCTCCATATGTTGATTTACCCCGTTAATTGCAAAGGTGATATATGGTCGGTGACATAAAGGAGTTTGCCAACTATACTCCTACATCTCCCTTTATCCTCAAAAGGGGGGTCTTCCTCTTCGCATAATCGCTAAGGGGGTTCTGCAGGCACCATAGACGGCTTAACACCTAACAACCCAACTTCTGCAAGTAATTCAAGTACATATTTTCTCTAAGATAGTGACATTCCTCTGGAATTTCTGGCACATTCTATGCCTAAAAAATACCGCAGCTTGCCAAGATCCTTAATAACAAAAGTGTCTTGAAGAAATGTCTATCTCATGAATGCCCTTGGTATCATTTCCTATAAGCACTATATCAACATATACTACAAGAATTACCATACCAATGTCCGTCTGTCGAATAAAAAGTGGTCAAAAGTGGAACTACGAAACCTAATCTGCTAAACAGCAATACTCAGCCGCTCAAATCAAGCTCGTGGACTCTGCTTGAGTCCATATATAGCCTTCTTTAACCTACTTTTCTTCCCTCGAACCACAAAGCCTGGTGGTTGAGCCATATAAACATCTTCTGCAAGTCTCCATAAAGAAAAGAATTTTTGTCATCCGACTGATATAATGGCCATCTCAAGTTATTAGTAATAGATAAAATTACTTGAATCGATTTCAATCTAGCCACTCGAGAGAAAGTGTCAAAATAGTCCACTCCATAAGTTTAATGTACCCTTTGGCTACCAACTTGGCTTTAAGTCTCTCAACAAACCCATCATCAGGTTGATATTTCACAGTGAAGACCCATCTACATTCCACAACCTTCTTCCCTAATGGAAGATCAGTCAATTGCCATGTAACACAGGAGAGAACAACATCCATTTCCACCTTCATAGCCAGTCTCCAACCAAAGTCCTGCATGACCTCAGGATGATACTTGGGTACCACCAAGGCTGAAAGAGCCGTAGAAAAACTCTGTAGTGCTGGACTGGGATGGTCAGTAAACACATATTTAGCCATAGAGTGTAAAGTAGAAGATCTCACTACCTGTCAATGAGCAATAGGCCTATCATCTATCTCGCACTGAGGATCACCCGATACTGATGAAGGTGGGGATTAAGGGATTTCTACCTACTCCTCAACCTGCATAGTTGACAAAGGGACAGACACAGATGACTTGTGACGACGATCATATGTCTAAGAAAGCCACTCAAGAGAAGCACTCTCAGTAGAGAAATAGGGAGTCTTCTCAATAAAAGACAAATCTACCAACACAGTACCGTCTCCGCACTAGATCAAAACACCTGTATCCCTTCTAAGTTCTAGAATAACCAAGGAAAACACATTTTACAAATGGAGGAGACAACTTATCTGGTACACCAAACGAATTAACAAAACATGTGCATCCAAAAATACGCAGTAGCAATGCAAAGGTGCTGGCATTAGGCTGTAGTAAGGAAAGTGGAGTGACTCCATCAGATATTGGGGAAGGTAGTCTGTTTATTAAGTGTGTGGCAGTAAGAATAGCATCTCCCCAAAAATTTTTGGGAACATTGGTGGCTAACATCATGGTTCTGACAACATCAAGAAGACCTAATTTTTGTTCAACAATGCCATTTTGTTAAGAAGTATGGGCATAGGATGTTTGGTACAATGTAACATTAGAGGATAGGAAATCACTGACTTCTTGCATAAATTCCAAAGCATTATCACTGCGAAAGATTTTGACGCATAGAATAGAAATTCTGAACCTCATTAAAAAATCTCTTAATATCAGAGAAAATTTCATCTCTATCATGCAAGAGATATATCCAGGATAAGCAACTAAAATCGTCTACAAGCGCCACAAAATACCGATAGATATCCCGGTGGACAACTCTCCAAGGTCCCCAAACATTACAATAAATGACATGAAAAGGAGAATTACAACTTTTATTGTTTCTAGATGGAAGAGAAACATAATGATGTTTGCTGAGATCACAAGCCTCACAATCAAAATTATCCGGAATAGAAGACTCTGGAGACATTTTCTTTAATCAGGAGACAAATGGATGACCCAAACAACAACGCAATAGGATAGGATTCGTAGACATAGAAATAGGTGAGTGTCGACATAGTACAGTCCATCACACTCAATCACCCCACCAATCATCATCCCCATCTGGCTGTCCTGAAAATAAACAAAATGCTCATTAAATATCACCCAACACTTAAGCACTTTACATAAACAATATACTGAAAGCAGACTCAGGAAATTTTGGAGCACAGTAAACATTAGTAAACCTAAGTTTGTTAGAAAATCAAACTTCACCAATACCAGTAATTGGAGAGTAGGACCTATTAGCCAGCCAAATGGACTTGACATCCTATTTCTTATGCATAGATAGAATAGTGTTTTCCTTACCAATTAGATGATTAGAAGCACCGGAGTTAACCAATCAGGTGGAAGAAGACAATGTAGTCGCTAGATTAGCAAAACTACTCGTAGCTGCAATAGAAGCAGAGGTAGTTGTCGGCAAAGGCTAGCGTAATAACATCATTATTCTAGAATAATCATCTGCAATGAGTGAAGGGAATGCTAAAGTAGCAGTGGTAGACACAAGGATAGAGACAAGAACTGGCTCAGACATGGAAGGAGCACCAGGTGAAGTCTCCCCCTGAACAACAGCAGCAGTAACAAAGCGGTTCCGAAGGTAACCAAACTTCAACTAGCATCTGTCAAATGGATGATTTGTGCATTGCAATGCACACACAACCCTGTCCTCTACAGTGGCCAGGTCCACGGCCTCCCCAAACTGGAACACCCCGGCCTCTGGATACAGCAGAGGCAGACGCCTCAGTAGGTGGTGTCAAAGATTGAAGAGATACGACAATTGAATGCACAACATTTGAGGAAATCTTTTGTAGGCAAGCAAACGCATTCAACATATCAGGAATGTCATCAAGAGCAAGAGTAAGTATATTTTCTCTAGCAGAGGAGAACTCGGAGTTAAGACCATCCAAGAACCAATAGACCTGCCAGGTCTGTCTCTAGCATGTCTGTGTCTCACAACACGAAGGTTGGAATACATTGAGCTCCTCAAAGAGCTCTTCCATTTCAAAGTAATAATCCACCAACATGTACTCCCCCTGAGAAGAGAACCAGATGCGGCAATAAATATCAGATAGCCTCGCATGATTAAACTTCTGTGAAAATTTCTTGGCCAGACTCTGCCACATATCCTTCGTTGTCTTCCTGTACAATAGATTCGCCGCGATCTAGTGTTCAACGTTGCTTATTACCCGTTCATTACTAGGTAATTATCTTGCTCCCACTTCTCAAATCCATCTTCCTCTTTTGCTTGGGGATCCTTGATAACAGCTAGCCTCTTATGACCACAAACAAAAATACGGAAGGCTTGGGACCACAACAGGTAATTCTGAGCACCATTCAACCTGATAGTGCTCCCTTGGATCATCAAAGAAGCTAAGGTAGTCACCAGCTTAATCTCAAAATTAGAAGAAGCCATAGTCTTGACTTGAGAGGAAATATCAAGCACTATCAAATCTGAAATAAGTTTTCAAAACCCAAATCCAAAAATCAAAACAGTAGAAGTTACTCTGAGGGCTACGAGATAGAGCATACCATAGCCTAGGTTTATCCGTTTGCAAAGATCTGCTACCAAGAGTGCTCTAAATCATAATCGCCCCTAGCAACATGGAGAACATGCCACCCCAGCAGCAAATCTTACTGCTAGGCAACGCTCAGGCCAGTAATGGCCCCTATGCGGCCGAAGTCAAGCACAAGGAAGCACCTACATAGCGTCGAGGGCCCCTATTAGGCAGTAGTGGCATCGATAAGCAGCCCTAGCAAGCAATGGAGGTGCTGATCGGCGACAGGAAAGGGGTGGCAACGCCAATCAGAGAGATGGACAACACTGACCGGTGGCAGGAGGAAGTGGCAACACCGATCAAAGGTCCAGGTGGTGTTGGCGACGCCGATCAGAGAGAGACAAGAAGTTTCTCCCTCCTATGGTCGATTTTTAATGGAGAAGAGGTACCGAAGTGTGAAGAGTCTAGGACCCACCTCGCTCTGATACCATGTTGGAAGAAGAGAAAATGGAATGTCTTATTCAAGAATGAAACCCTAGGCCTTTATTTATAGAGAGAGGCTTTGGGAAAATTACATCATAAGTCTAGCCTACATTCAAACTTACCACACACCTTTACATATGAGAAAACAAATAACTCTAACAGTAAGTAATGCTGGGGGGAAATTCTTAGTTATGTCTATACCACCAAACACTGAACTTCTGGTTTAAGTGCATAGAAATTTTACTATAACCATTGCCTTTTCTTATAAAGTGGATGTCCTCATATGATCAAGATAATGCTTTTCATAAGACATGAAACGTGAAAACATATTATGCCTTTCTTAAAACATGAAACACAAGCATTGGCTTGTGGTATGTGTGTGTGTTTGCATACATACCTACATATACATACATGTGTTTGCGAGAAAGAGAGAGAGAGAGAGAGTCACTCTAGCCACATCACTTTGGCCATTAAATATGGAACTATCTTTAGAGTGATTCCTTGCTTCACACTATATTTTCCTTAGACGTTCTCACTTGATTGGCCTTTGACTCATATTTACGTCGGCTGGTCTTAATCGACTTCACCTGGTTTTTTAATGTTTCATAATTTCTCGATCCTCGCACTATTTTGTCCAATCATAACTTCCAAATATTTGACATCTAATGGGATGACTTGGCCCTTTTTGGCCAAACTAGGCATCCCACTTTTGTATTGCATTTGATACGCTTGTCATCAACCATTAAGATGACACGGGAATCCCTCCTACCAGTCTGAGCAAATCCAGAAAGATATTTGAAACCTATTTATGCTTGTAGTATAAGCCTCTTTCAAATCCAGCATTTAGCCCATAAATAGAAAAGAAGATAAATCACCCTCAATATCGTAAGCGAGAGATGCTACATTACTCTCATCAACCAACAAATTAGGTGCAACAAAAATGGGCCACCACCAACCCCCTTATTATTCAACCCTTGCAAGTGACCTACACATGACAAACTTCAGGGGTAGGCTGCTAGGGGCAAGAAGGGCACTACTAAACCTCTATGAAAGGAAAGCAAATGTATAGACAATTAATTTAAGCCACTCTCCTAGCTAAGAAACCTACCTTAGAAGAGTGAGTGCAACTAACTACTGATAAAAGCTTCCTTCATCTTTAGTTGTACATGGAAAATGTATATGAGTTTAGGTTGACGAAGCAAACCGGTTCACCTGAGTAAGGCAGCCTGCTAGAGCAGGGCAACCTCGCATTAGCAGTCCACTAGAGCTAGCCAGCCCACCTGACCAATCCGTTGGAGCTAACCATCCCGCCCAAGTAGCCTGCCAGAGCTGGGTAGGCCTCCTAAGCAGTCAACCAGAGTTGGCCAGTGCAACCCCCCCGCAAAGCAATCCACCAAAGCTAGTGAACTTGCATGAGTAGTCTAGTCCAGCTAAAACAACTGATCAAGCTACCACAACCTTCAAATCCAAGCTAGCATATTTTTACCATGTCAATGCATCATTCATTGCAAGAAAACACAAGGATCACCATCTAGACCATTGTGAACACCCTTGGGCCTAGATCCTATCTCACTCTCCACCATATAAAGGAGTGGAAGGTATATTCCAGAGGGAGCTTTTCCTTTTCTGTTCTCCCTTGAGGAGTTACAACATGTATACTTTCACAATACCTTCCCTCCCAAGAAGGTCCAATGTACTCAATATACAAGGCAGTACCACAATTGAGATTTAGGACCTCATCAACGGCCAAGGATTAGTCCTGTATTATGCGAGGCTACCTCGTTAACATCATCCATCTTGTGCGGATGCTTGAATGATTTATCTTTTTAATGCTTCCTCGGTGTTTCCCAAGTTAAACAAATTCTACATGTACATTGGGTTTTGATGGCAGTTTCCAATCGGCATCAAAATCCTATCTAATTTCTAAGCATCACCGTGGATAGAGCACAAATATTTTAGGGCTTGAGTCCTTCATAAAGCCACTCTCATCCCAAGCCATCAATTTCCTACCCAAGAGATTAATGGAGTTCAAAGCCCCATGCCCCTTGAATGGGATCCTCTAACTTATCCCCATGCATCAACATCACGATCCTCCAAATCTATCTCCTACAATAAAGTTAACTAAAGGGCCTCATTGGTTAAAGAACCTCATAGAGTTGTCCTTTTCTAACGAAGATCACTCAAGCCTCATATTTCAGAAGACCCTCTTGGTGACTTAGCTTAGCTATGGCCACTTTCCCTTGACAAACATTTGGGTCATCAAGCACAAAACCCTTACATGTAGTTGTACAAGCCGAAACCTGTTCATAAAGGCCCCTTACCAGCAAGGCACTACCTCTAGCTACATTCATTATCTGCACCCCAATCAGCAAGGGGCAAGACTTCCTTGCTTTACCTCTACCCATTGTATTGTTAGTCACTGCCTTACACCAAGCACCCATTAACACCATTCTCTGCTCAATAATAACACCGGCTTCGTTACTATTCGAAGCCACATTCTAAAGAGCTTTGCAATTTTCATGGTCCATTTCTACATCCATTGCAAGACAAAAACCATCATAACCCATCAATCCAGCACTAAAATCGAACAAAATAGACCATTCACCCTTCCAAAACCTAGATCCAAACTAGGATCTACAAAGGTAAGGGGCATGTTCGATGCACCAATGCTAAAAAGAGTTAACATGCTAGTAAGACCCCACAATCCATTCCAATATCTTCTTTGAAAAATGTGACTCCTTACCCTCATTCTTACACTAAAAGCATCAAAATAACCCCACACAAATTCAAGGCCTAAGGTAACAATCAGTTGACTACTTCAACCATTGTGGAGTTGGATTTCCAAGAATACCTCTCTTTTGCACATACATCTTCCAGCCACCAACAACATCACCAATCATTGACAAAGAGCTTCCCATGCATAGCACCAATTACTGCAAAAAACCTTTGCTGGCAAACACCTTCATAAAAAGGACAAACTTCCATGAGTCTTCTACCAATAGCCCAACCTTAACACTATTACTCAATCACCCAAAGGAAAAGATCATTGCCTCAAGCACTTCTAGATACCAAAGAAGCAATTGAACACTACCTATCTCTATGGTCAAACAAGTTTTCATGGATAATTCAGCAGCATCCTATCAACAAAACCCATGAAAATCATCTCACTTTACCTTCTTCACATTTCAAGGTAGAAAAACAAAGGTCTCCCTTCTCATTAGCAAAACAACCCTAAAGAAGAAAGTTGCAAGAGCCTACAAAAGAGATACAGAGACCCATCGTATGTCCAAGCATCTATTCAACTATTGAGAACATTAATCCACATTACGATGCACCCCTTACAACATCCCAAATCAAGCATCTATCAAGAACTTCTTCATTCATCTGAAGAGCCTTTTGACAACATCATTGAGAACTCTAGAAGCCTAATCACAAGACTAACCTCCACTAAAGCTCCCATAGAGAGCTACAACTTTCTTGCCATCTTGAGCCCCAGTACAAGAAAAACCTTGATTAATGAGTTCTCCACACTTTATACACTTGACGAGTCCCCACACTCACAAGCTAGCCCTACCCACATAATTGTTAACAATGAGCCTTCTCACCTCCCATTAGTGGCCATTGGGTATGGTTAGCATCCTCTTGAGAGCCTCTCCTCTCTAACATGTGCATGTAGTCAAAACCCACTACTCCCTCTCTCCTACAACTACCATTGTCACGACTCATCATCTACAGATGTATTTGTAATTTATATTCATGGGTGTTTACTCCTACATCCAGCCACTTGTAGTCTCCTTACCATCTTTAAAGAGGAGGAGCATCTCTTTGCTGATTGTCATCAATTGCAAAAGAAGTGCCAAATAGAAGCTCAATCCATTGATAGATTATTTAGTAGCACATCACCAACGATCTTGGAGAAATCCTCATGAAATCCTTTGTGATACCTAAACTCAGGTCCGATTTTTCAAAAAAAAAAAAAACTAAGAAGTTCCGAACCTCAATGAGTGTTCTTGGCTGCTTCCATTTCAGAACCACTTCAACCTTGGTTGGATCTACAACAATTGTAGCTCCTGACACAATCTGACCTAGAAAGGTAATCTCCTTTAGCCAGAATTCACACTTGCTTCATTCTTGCCATCCTATTGCAGCACCCACAGCAACCAGGAATTCACTTGCTTTGCCTTGCCATGTTTTTCTTGTCACTTTCCCAAATCTACTCTTTGTTGCCTTTCATAAATATGAAAAGCATATAAGGTTGGCTTCCATTTATTCAAGATGCTATTCTTAAAGGCCAAATTAGTGCCCCATGCGTGCTTGCAAGTGATCAACTTGCAAAGTCTTTACTAAGGTGTTGCCCAGATGTAGATTATCTTCCACTTTGTCCATGCTGGGCATGGGCTCCAACTAGAGGTGAAGTATTAGGAGCTTTACTTCATTTTACTGTAGCTTTTCCTGTGTTTATAACATCTTATGGGTCATTTTGTAACTTCACCTCGGCCCATTATATATAAGGAAGTACCTAATCCTAGCATAATATTTTTTTGCCCTAATCCCAATATATTTTATTATGTGGCTCTAGTGTATCAAGTCAAGAAATTAAAAGGCAAGGGATGAAACCACAAGGAAAGCTAATCTTTTAATTGTTTTCTTATTAATTATTCGAGTAACATTTTGCTGGAACATCCTAAATCATTCTCTGAATGGGACGATTGTGGATGTTTCAGTTGAGTTACCATTTAAGTAATTTTTGGAGCAGATGAACACCCGCTCAGTTCAACAATTTTTCTAGGTTCATTTTATTTTGTCAACAAAAAAAAAATGATGTCATGCCAACAGCAATGGTTGAACCTTGGTCAAGCCATTATTGGTCCTATGGAAAGCCTAACTGCTGCACGTTTGATTCAATGCCTAGTTCAGTTGATGGAATACTGGACAAAACTAAGAAGTGCAAATTGAGATATGATTGGATTCATGAAGATATCATCTAGAAAAAATGACTGTTACCTGGTATGACCTCACTTCCTTCAAGAGAGCTTCAGAACACATATTTAAGTTGCCTTTGATCCGGTGCCATCGAGCATACAGACCCCAAATACCACCATTTCCACCACTGGTCTTTATAATCTACAAAGAACATAGTATATAGAAAAATAAATTCACAGGAAAAGCCATCCAAATTACAGGGTTTTCTTGAACAAGATGTGCAAGCCTGAACTTCAATAACAAGGCATACTTGCTGCAATGCATTCCCAAGCCTCTCAATCATAATCTCAGTTTCAGGTGATATCCCAATGCCGGCTTCCATATGATTGGCTTCACCAACTGACTCAGTTAAAGCCTCAGATTGAGAAATCTGATTATTAAAGTCTGCAGGAGGAAGAGGAGTAGGGACTTTCTTTGAAGTCTGCTCGATTTCCAGCATCAGTTTCTCCAATAATTCAGCGTCTATTTGCTTATTTGCAGTCAACTCTAGTACATGTTTAATGCCCTCCAAAGCCTAAACCAACAAAAAACTGGATAAGCTACCTATATTGTTACAGAGACAAATGCAACAATAATATTTCAGATGAATGCGAATCACAAAAATAATGAAATTGAACGACAATTCTAGGCAAATGATAACCTTTTATGGGTGATCCAAGTTTGAAAAAAGAATGCAGGAAAAAAAAAAAAGAATATGCACACCTTCCACATTTCCTTTGCCGGCCAGATCCACAGCAAATTCACTTTTCAGCAATTTCTTTTAGTACACAAATTCCTCCTACCAGTGAAGGTTCCATTTTTTTTATGGAAAATAAAAGATGTCAAGAAGTTTAATTAATCCACCAAGTTGCACATGTTATGATGTCACCAAAGTCTCTTTATTTAATTCCTTCATTTATTAATATCCTATCCAAATAAGTTGGCATTATATTTAAATAAGGATACTATCAAGAATCGATGTAGTTCGGAGCGTGGAGGCTCCGTGTGCATGAGAAAACAATCTAAGGAGGACCGTCCACATGAATGTGGAGAGAAGAGAGAGAGGAGAGGAACCTTGAGTTGAAAATATTATTGATGACTCAAGAGAAAATACAAGGGAAGACTCTCTTTATATAGAGAGAACATATCCCCACACTTGGAAACAAATCATATCTCTAACAAGGAAAGATCTTATCTTTAATAAAGAAAACAAATCTTTAATTATTTTCCTAAAATATGTTTATTAAAAATAGCCAACTTAACATCTAAGAAAACCCAAAATTGGTCCATAGGACCTTCTAGACTGCCAGCCTTGTTGGGCTTTTATTGGCTGCCACGTGGACTATTGACTGCCACATGGCCGTCCACGTGGTCGTCTTCCTGCCGCCTTAACACTCCCCCTCAAGTCGAAGGCTGGGAAGCCGACGATTTGGTCTTCCACTTGTGAGGCTAGATGACCCACCATTCATCTTTTTCGAGAGCCAAGCTCTCAGTCTTCTCCTTTAAAGAGTCAACGGTGTATAGCCTTTTGCGATCTTCAGAGCCGTTGCATCTACGGCAACCTGAAAAGTCGTTGCGATGGCCACCGTTGACTTTTCTTAAGATCGACAAACGTGAGAGAAACCACGTGTGAGGTACTAGTAGCCCAATGTGGTGGTCTTTGCGCCTTGCCTGGATTTTTAGGAAAGGAGCTTCTTGGATCAACCATTAACATTTTCACAACCTAAGAAGTCATTTCTCCTTTTGGCAACCTCGTAAGTCGTCGCGTGGACTATGGTGTCCTTTCCTTGACTTCTCTTCTCCAGGAAAATCTCCTCTTTTGTATGAGTAAAAAACCAGATAAAAAACATCAATATGCAAATAACTTAATAGATCTTCTTTTGCTTCTCCGTGCCTTCTCTTGATAACGTGACGTTTCCAATCGTCGTGGTTAACTCCACCATCTTCTCTAATCTTCTTTCTCCATGTAAGACATCGGATTTGAAGACTTTCTAGATGTGGATATCACCAACGTATGGTCAACAGCCCACACACATAAAGGTGCCTAGGCTGAAAGCTCTGATACCATGTCAAGAATCAGTGTAGCTCGGCGTGTCGAAACTTTGTGTGCGTGGAAAAACAATCCAAGGAGGATTGTCCACGTGAACGTGGAGAGGAGAGAGAGGAGAGGAGCCTTAAGTTGAAAATATTATTGGTGACTCAAGAGAAAATACAAGGGAAGACTTTCTTTATATAGAGAGAACATATCCTCAACAAATCATATCCCTAATAAGGAAAGATCTTATCTCTCATAAAGAAATAAATCTCCAATTATTTTCTTAAAACACATTTACTAAAAATAGCTAACTTGACAACTAATAAAACCCAAAATTGGTCCATAGGACCTTCTAGACTGCTGGCCTTGTTGGGCCTTTAGTAGCTGCCACATGAACTACCACGTGGCCTGCTAACAGCCACGTGACCTTCCTACCGTCCTAACAAATACAAAACAATAATCATCATATATGCCCCTGTACTTCTTAGTTACTAACCCCATACCCCCACCAAAAAAAAGTACTTTTCTTTGACAAGATTGTAAAATTGCTCATTCATTTAATAAATATTGTTGGCAATTTTCGCAACCTACGCACACACTCAAACAAAAAAAGGTTTCGGCTAATCAACATCAAGTGCTAGTGACATAAGGCTCTTAATTATTGTGAAGGAATAAATCACAAGGTGTGCGCTTTCGTTGTAGGAAGAATGCAAACCATGGACAAGATTCAAGAAGATGGGGGGTGCAATTGATTTTCAATTTGGGGTGAAAAGCAGTTGATGACTTGAAGTTCTACCACACACAGGACAAATGTCGTAGTTGAGTCATGGTGTCATACAGCACCATTAACATAATCAATATTCGTAAATTTTAACTATGGTAGGAATAGCTGATACTATGTGGCCTACATGCTCCTCTCCCACAATAAATTTTGATATATTTGCAATAAGTAAGATTCCCCACTTGTTTCATGCAACATTCATCTAGGACCCATGTGACCCATGTCAAAAGTGAACAATAGTCCCTCAAAATGACAATTCCCTCCCTGCCTTGGTTTTGCTTGTTTTCTCATGGACTCTGTTCCTCCTGAGGACCCTCTCAGGGACACCTATCTCTAGAAGAACTTTCTTTTAGATTCATTATTGAGTGGCTTACCTGAGTGGGGCCATCGGCAGCCAATGTCCTTATCGAAGAAGCTTTTGTGGTGTTGGGCAATTGTATCAACCAAGTGGTTCTACTTTCTACCTTCCCTCTTTTACTTTGATAATGACTACTTACTGTATTACTGGAGTTCTTGCTCTTACTAACTATTGTGCATTTATTGCTTCTGCTCTATGTTTATTTCGTTCCATCAACCCTTCAGTTATTACTTGGCTTTGAATCACCTATTCTCTTTGTTGCCGTTATATCAAAAGATTAAATCTTGGTTTTCCTGTTGTCATTGGAATCTTTATCCTTTGTACACTGTCAAATGTTTGGCTGCTTCTATATTTGCATCTTTTATACTTTGACAGACCTCCACATAGAAGGCTCCACTCCTATGTTAAGGCCCTTTGTATCCCTTGGCGTGCATTATGGACAAGGAAGAGGAAGAATTGGACAGATACCTGCAGGATCTATGAACAATGGACAAGGAAGACCAGACCATGGAGAGACTCACTGCTGAAGATACTACTGAGCTAGATGCTTGGAAAAACTGCCCGTATTTTAAGGTTATTACTGAGAGGCCAGTGAAAGAGAGGGATCTCGAAGAGATGTTGTCGCGAGCTTGGAAGCTGAGCAAATCCCTTTCTATTTACAAAACTGAGCATAGTTGTTGGCTGGCTCGCTTTGAATCCCAGAATGAGGAAGAGACTACATGGCAGTGCAGCCTGTGGCACCTTGAAGGTGACCTGATGGCCATTGAAAAGGCCAAGCCTGATTTGCTCCTCAGTCGATATAAGTTTTGATGTGGTTCCCTTGTGGGTTCAGATCTATAATATCCCCCGAGTTTTGGAGTGCTGGACGCCTCAAAAAGATTGCTAAGTTAATCAGTAAGGTGGTTGATGTGGGGCCTATTAATGAAGTTGTTAGAGTTTATGTATTGTTTTATTTATTTTTGTTTTTACCTCGACTCTTTTGTACTTTTTTCCTACTCTATATATAAAAGAGATTAAGGTTTCTTTGAACGATAAGTCATCTATTTTGCTCAATACGATATCTGAGTAGCGATCCTAGATCGATGGTCTAGTATCCCACCAAATACCATACCCCCATTGTCCGTCCTCCCTTTTGCTAACTCATCGGTTATGCCAATGAAGGACCTTCATATGTCGTGTGGGCTTATTACGCAGCAGCCCACCCGCAAGCTACTTTAAAGCTAGCCACCAACACCCAAAGCACAACCACGGTGGCTCTCGTGGTGGTGAACCGTGATCTACCGCAGCCACCAAATCACCATGAAGTTGGCTCTCAATGTAGCTGACACTAAAACATGTAGTTCATGGGGACCTCATTGTGGCTCGTTAGATCAACCCTCACTAAAAAAGAAAAAATCACCCTCAATTGTCCATCATGTTCAGGGTTGTTGCGTCGATGGATGTGTTTGGGATCGTCTTCGCTTTGGTGCTTGGGATCAGCTCCCAATACCTACCAGCTTATCTCATGACTACTATCTTCGTCATCAAAAGCTATCTTGGATGGTCTATCTACTCACAATTACATGTGAATTCATCAAGTGGTGATGCGACCTTTATCGTTGATGCTTCTATAATCAAGTGTTGTCTTGTCCGCTAGTCATGGGTAATGGGTGAAAGATTTTTGTGCAACTATGCACCTTACTGGAGTGCCCTACATGATTCAAAATCAACCAAATGAGTAACTTCGGTAGAAGTGGCAAATGGCCCCAGTTCCTTAGTTACTACAGCTGGTGGCATAAAGTTTTCGTCTCGACTGCATGTCCATAGTGCTCCTGAATTTCCCATAAGCCTTTTGTCAATTAGTTGGCTTTGCAAGGAACTGAAGTGACGAGTTATCATTGATGAGTACTATTGAAATGAATGAAGCGTCTTAATGATGATAGAAACCATAGGCCCACTTTTATAAAGAAGAGGTCTGAGCAAATTACATAAAGAGTCCATCAAAATAAAGAACTTAATAACTAAGACATGAAGATGGAAAGTAATAAGAAAATAAGTCTAAACTCCAACACTTCCGCTTAAGTTGGGGCATATATGTTTTCAAGTCCCAACTTGTCAGAAATGAAAACATACTGCTTTCGTGGGAGTGCTTTGTTAAATATATCTGCCAACTATAAGATATAAGGTGTACTGATCTTCCCTTCAGGCATTGAGTTACATATAAAATGACAATCTACCTCGATATGCTTCATCCTCTCATGAAACACTAGATTTGAGGCTATGGATGTGCCAAATTTGTTATCGCAATACATAGGGATAGGACTCTTTAGTAACACCAAGATTGATCAAGAATGAATTAATCCACATGACTTCATAGGCCGTGTAAGCCATGACTCTATATTCTGCCTCTGCACTGGATCTCGCTACCACTGTCTATTTGTTACTACTCCAGGAAACAAGATTACCACCAATGGATACTGCAAATCTTGTGGTTGATCATCTATCCTCTATTGACTCAGCAAAGTCAACATTTGAGTACAAAGACAACTCCAGCTGACCATTCCTCCTATAGAATAGTCCTTTTCCTGGAGGTCCATTTAAGTATCACAATATCAAACATGCATCATTCTAGTGACTATAATACGGCTTCTCCATAAATTGGTTGGCCATGCTTTCTACAAAACTAATGTCTAGACATGTGATAGTAAGATAAAGTAGTTTGCCAACTACACTCCAATACCTATGAACATCCTCAAATGAAGTATCCCCTATCACATTGAGTTTCCTCCTCTACAAGTATAGCTGAGAGCTTTGCCCCAAGAAGCCCTGCTTCTTTTAAAATCTCAAATGTATATTTTCTCTATGAAAGTGACATTCCATCCTTGCCTCTTATAGTCTCAATGCCCAGAAAATAATAAAGGTCCCTAAGATCCATCATAACAAATGATTACTACAAAAGTGCCTTTACTACCTGAATGCACTCCTGCTACACCATCTTCTATTAATATCATATCATCTACATAAACTAAGATCAATGTTCCTACCATTGTCTTTCTGATAAAATTGTCGAATGTAGACCTCTTAAAGCATGCTTTCATCACCTTAGAGCTCAATCAATCAAACCATGCCCTTAGTTGTTTTAGGCTATAGATTACCTTCTTTAGTTTGCATACATACTCCCCTTCAACCTCATAACCAGAAGGTTGGCACACATATGCTTCCTCATGCAAATCACCATATAAGAAAGCATTTTTTATGTCTATTTGATATAGAGGCCACCCTATATTGATATCAACAAAAAGAATGACACGAATAGAGCTAACACATGCCACTGAGGAGGTCTCAAAGAAGTCGACACCCTTGAATCTGTTAATATGCCATCAGCATGATATTTCACCGTGAATATCCATTTGCAATCCATGATTATAGCACCCTTAGGACAGATAACAACACCTTAGAAGACAAGATGACATTAAAGTTCGCACCCACCAACCATGGTCTACCACCAGTGAATTCCGATGCCTATTGTAACTCCTCCCAAAACCCCTATCTAGGGGTCACATCACACGACCCATAAACACATGGCAGGATCCATGTCGAGCCATCAAGTAAAGGACCCATGGCCACCCTCGAAGCAATCAAAGAGGAAGTAAGTTGCAAGTTGTCACCATTCCATACCATAAATAGCCCCCTAGATCTCCCTATCGACCTAATCTCCAAGACCTCTAAGAACCTGTCCCCACATGCACTTCTTGTAACCAGGTCCACAACCTCCAAATGCATTTCCTGCAACAACACAAATTCTGCTTGCCATTCTATCAAATACCTTCATAAGGTAAACCAACGTGCCCCATCCTATAGGCCTCTAACATTCCAGGATAGGATCCTAACCATCATATTTCGCATTCTCCCGAGATCCACCCCTACGGGCCACCTTCTCAACAGTCAAGACCTTTGCCACCCTCATGTCCACCTTAGAATCCTCAACATCACCTAGAGCAGCCTCACCCTTGTTCTTGATTAACTTCCTCTTGTAGCAACAACAACAACAACCAAGCCTTTTCCCACACTAAGTAGGGTCAGTTATATGGATTATTTACCTCCACAAAAATCGATTTTCAGCCATTTCAAAACTTAAATTAAAGTAATTGAAGTCATATTTAATAGTTTCCTTGCAGCACTTGTTTGGTCTTCCTCGCCCCCTCTTAGCGGGTTCAGCCTCCAACTTCTCGCATCTCCTACCTGGAGCATCTAGTAGCCTTCTTTATAAATGTTCAAACCACCTTAGACGTGCCTCTCTCATTTTAGCCTCTATCGGTGCCACCCTAACTTTTTTTCTAATAATCTCATTTGAAATACGATCCTTCTTGTATGACCACACATCCATCTTAACATCTTCATTTCTACCACAGACATCTTCTGTACATGTCTATAGTTGATAGCTCAACATTCAAAACCGTACAACATGATTGGTCTTACCACAGCTCGATAGTATTTTCCTTTGACTTTTAAAGGAACCCTCTTATCACAGAGAACACCAGATGCACCCCACCATTTCAACCACCCCGCATTAATTCTGTGTAACATCTCCATCAATTTCACTATCTTGTTGGAAAATGGATCCCAAGTATTTAAAAACATCTTTCATTAGAATGCACTCTTCTCCAATTTTTACATCCATCCCTTCATTATTCCCTCTACTACTAAACTTCCATTCCATATACTCACTCTTCATCCTACTTAGGCGTAATCCTTTATTTTCCAGGGCTTCTCTCCAAAGCTTAAGTTTTATATTCACCCCATCTCTTGTCTCATCAACTAACACAATGTCATCAGCAAAAAGCATACACCATAGCACCTCAGCTTTGATATGCTTCGTCAACTCATCCATGACCAAGGCAAAAAGATAAGGACTTAAAGTTGATCCTCGATGCAAACCAATGGTGATATCAAAGTAGTCTGTTAAATCATCCTTAGTCTTTACACAAGCTGCAGCTCCATAATACATATCATTTATGAGGTTGATATATAAAACTGGCACTTGTCTCTTCTCCAAAATTCTCCACAAGATCTCTTGGGACAGAATCATAGGCCTTCTCCAAATTAATAAAAACCATATGTAAATCCTTCTTCTTGACTTTGTAGGTCTCTATCATACGTCTCAAGAGATGTATTGCCTCAATAGTAAACCGTCCTGGCATAAAGCCAAACTGATTTTCAGTTATTACAGAGACTTACCTCACCCTTCTTTCAATTAACGAAAAAATGAAAAAATAGGCCTTCAATTAACTTCCTCTTGTAGCAAAAATGAAAAAATAGGCCTTGCTTCACATGAATCGACCTAGATGAGAGAAGCCCCCTACTTGACAAAGAAGTGCACCAAATCCCACTTTCTTTTCACATCTGTTGAGAGATGAGTTGTTGTGGGCTATTTAGCCACACATTGTGTAATATGGGTTTGTATGCCTATTTAGGTTGCATATAAAAGGCCCATGTATCCCCCAGCTTATCCTTAAGAAGAATACAAAGATACCGTTGAGTTATTTTGTATGTCTTTCTATTTTCAGTCTTATATTGTGCAAGGGCATACTTGCAACTCTACCTATTAAGTACCTCTCTATAGAAAGGCACCTATGGCTTTTCTAATAGAACTAATGGCATTACAACCTAACATGGTATCAGAGCAACGGTCCTAGACTGGGGTTCTGGTATCCCACCGACAACTAGCCTCCGCCCCTCCCACCCAAACCCTAGGGCACTGCCGGCTCCCTCTCTCTCGTCAGGAGCCCCTCCAACCGGCAGCATCGCCCAACGCTATCAGTCGAGGTGGGCATCGGCTGCAATGGTCAGCATTGCCCAGCACCGTCGCCCCTGCAGGTGGCGATCTAATCACCTGAGGGGGGTTGCAGCGCCACCTCCCTCATCATTGTTGCACCGTTGCCCCTTGCTGGTGGTGACCTAATTGCCTAGGGGTGCTGCTGCGCCACCTTGACCTTCCTATGGTGGCATAAAGAGGTGCACTTCGGTCCTCTCTTATCCACCACCGGCCGGAGCACCGCCATAGCCCATTCTTCCCTTCGTTCTTCGACCAAGGCAAGGTCCAAGAGGAAGAACAACCCCCTTTGGGGTCTTATTGAGCCCCAAGGGAGGTTGTTATGGTCTGATTGCATCTCTATTTTCATATCTGAGATTTTTTCAGATCGAGATATGATCTGATTTTTGCTATAGTAACTTTGTTTCTGGTGACTCCTACACACCGGGTGATATGGAGGAGAAAAAGGATCCCTCTAGCAACTCGACAGGGAAGATGTCTACCCCGAGTACATCCTCTTTTATGCAAGGTACTTTTATTTAGTTGGACGATACCAACTTTTTACTATGGTCTACCTCCTTTCCTCGTTTCAGGAGATCACACGGAAAGAAATATATTCTGACACAAGAAGAACCCACTGTCAAGTCTGTTGACTGGCAAGCAGACAAAGATTGGGTAACTACTTGCATGCTGAATAGCATGAAGGAACCCATAGCGAAGCAGGTCATGTCCTATGCACCGACTAAGAAAATGTGGGAGGTTCTTTATGAGATATATTCTCATAAGAGCAACATTATCCGTCTCTATAGGATGATTGAGGAGTTGCACTCTTTTCGAAAGGAAACCATATCCCTTGCTGAGTAATATGATTCTATGAAGAACCTCTAGGATGAGCAGGATACCTACCAACCGATCTCCACAGATGTTACTGTCATAGCCAAACAACGTAAAGCATTCTGGTTTGTTCAGTTGGTTGTAGGCCTTGGCCCTGAATAAGTCTGTGAAGGATTAACTTAGGACACTGGAGGAGATTCCTACACCTGCACAAATATATGTTCGACTCTCCAGACTGGAGATATCTGACCCTGTGCTACTCTCTGATTCCTCTACCTTGACAGCCACTGGTCGTGGCTAAGGAGCCTCAAGGGTCAAGGGGAGAGGACGTGGAGCAAAGGCTGGTGGCCATGATAGAAGACGTTTGTTTTGTGATCATTGCCACAAGACAAATCATATTATTAACAGATGTTGGATAAAGCACGAGTTCCCTCAGGATCATCAGGCCAACCAGGTTGCTTATAGCGGAGAGGAGAACCAGCACTATCAAGAGGAAGAACAAGTCAATCATCAAGTCACTATTTCCAAGGAGTATGATAGGCTTGTTTCTTCCCAAGTCTCTTCTACTGCTGGCGTGTCTATCTCCCAGAGAACAGGTATTGTTGCTAGCATCAGAGGTGCTCGTAAGCCATCTTCACTTGCTGACTTAAGTGCATCTTTACACATCACAGGAGATGTTACCCTTTTTTCAGATCTTAAACCACTAACTACTCCAGTACATGTCAGAGTAGCAGATGGTGCCTTGTCCCTGTGATGGGATTGGGTAACATTTCTGTCTTCTATTTTACCCCTTTCTGATGTCACACATGCACCTAAATTCACTTTAAATTTGATGTCTATCAATTAGATTACCAAGGCATTAAATTGTAGAGCAGTTTTCCATGATCACTTCTTGCAAGACCTCCTGATGATGAAGCAGTTGGTGGACTTGAGCAAGATGGCCTTTACTACCTTGATTTTCCACCTGAGCATCATTCCATGGCTGCTAATTGTGTTATATCTGCTTTACAGTGGCATCTTAGATTGGGACATCCTAACGTTTCTATTCTTCGTCATCAATTTCTTGATATGCAATTTCTAGATTCATTTTCTTGCAATGCTTGTCAACTTGGCAAGCATCATAGAATTTCTTTTCTTAGTGCGAATAAAAGAATTGAGTTTGCTTTCTCTCTTCATGCTGATTTGTGGGGCCCAAGTCAGGTCAGGAGTTTAAGGGTTTTCGATATTTTCTTGTGCTTGTGGATGATTATACACGTCTGTTAGGTCATTATGATGAAAGAAAAATCCGAAACTCTTGTATTGATTATAAATTTTGTGAAAGAAACAAAGGCTCAATTTTCTATTACTATTCGTATGTTTCAGACTGATAATGAGCTTGAGTTTGTGAATTCTACGTTGATTCAGTTGTTTCAGTCCTATGGTATTATACATCAGACGTGTATTCATACATCCCAACAGAATGGGATGGCTAAACACAAGCTGAGACATCTTCTTGACGTTGCTCGCACTATTTTGTTACAGATGCATGTTCCTGCTACTGTCTAGGCAGATGTACTTACAACTGTTTTTTTAATTAATAGGGTGTTGTTATCTATTCTTGGTGGGAGAGTTCCCTATTCTATCTTATTTCCTGATCAGGAGCTTTTCTCTTTGGCTCCTAAAATTTTTAGATGTATGTGCATTGTTCATTTATTCAAAGTGAACAAGCTTGCTCCTAGATCTGTCAAATGCATTTTTGTGGGTTATTTGAGAACTCAGAAAGAGTATAGATGTTTTGATCCTCTTTCACATCATTTTTATGTTAGTAAAGATGTGACATTTTTTAGGACATGCCCTATTATTTGGCTACAGGATAGTCTCCTAGTATCACGTAGGATGTTCCATTGCCTATGCCTATTGTTCCACCTCCAGATCCATCTGAGCCACCTCCACCTCAAGATGACCCTCCTATTACCTATCCTAGGCATCCTGAGGTACCCACTACAAATATATTGCCTGAACACTTTCAACACAGGCCCCCTTCTACCACTCTACAAGAGGAACCACTTTCTACCATTCATGCTCAGTCCTCTGCTGATGCTGCTGATTCAGATGGAGGTCCTCTGCTGATGCTGCTGATGCTACTGATTCACTATCCGAGGTACCTGATGTGGATCTTCTTATTGCCCAGAGGAAGTCACAACAATCTTATGCTAAATATTCAGTTTTCAATTATATGTCATTTGATCATTTGGAAGACTATTACCTCTTGCAGTTGATGGCCAAAATATTCCCAGGAATTGTATTGAAGCTTCTTAGGACCCGTCCTAGACCTTGGCCATTAAAGAAGAGATGGATGCTCTTCAGTCCAAGGGTACCTAGGAACTTGTTGACCTACCCTCTGCTGCTACTGTTGTGGGGTGTAAGTGGGTGTTTACCCTTAAATGCCGTCTTGAAGGAACAATGGAAAGATTCAAAGCACGACTAGTTGTCAAAAGTTATACATAGCTTTGGAGTTGACTATTTTGAGACTTTCTCTCCAGTAGCCAGACTTAATTCGGTGCGCATACTCCTTTCCATGGCAGTCAACAGAGGTTGCTCACTCAGCTTGATATAAAAAATGCTTTCCTCTATGGTGATTTGGAGGAAGAAGTCTATGCAGCAACTCCCTAGTTTTGTGGTTGAAGGGGAGTGTCAGAGGGTTTGCAGGTTGAAGAATGCCATTTATGGTCTTAACAGAGTCCCAAGGCCTGTTTTGAGAGATTTAGTAAGGCTATACAAGAGTTTAGCTTTACTAGATCCACTGCAAATCACTCTGTTTTTACCATGCATAGAGCTACTGGATCTGTTATTTTAATTTTATATGTAGATGATATATTACTCACTGAAAGTGATGAGATAGGTATAGAGGCCATCAAAAGGTTTTTGCATTCTTAATTTGTTACTAAAGACTTAGGAATGATAAACTATTTTCTGGGCATTGAAGTACAACATGTTAATGGTGGTTTAGTGTTGTCACAGAAGAAGTTCTTGACATGATAAAAGAGATAGGTATGCTAGGTTACAAGCCTGCTAGCATTCCTATGGATCCCTCATTGCCATTTGCAGACTCTGAGAGTCCCTTGCTTGAAGATGTCCCACGTACCGTGCTATGGTGGGAAAGTTGCTATATTTGACAGTCACAAGACCTAATATTTGCTCTGCAGTGAGAAGACTGAGTCAGTTCATGCAGTCTCCCAAAGAGGTTCACTGGAATGGTCTATGGCAAGTACTAAGATACCTCATGCAAGCTCCTGGGAAGGGGCTATCTCTTATGAAGCACAGTCATCCCAATGTTTGGGGATATTCTGATGCAAACTATACACGAGCACATGAAGATAAGAGATCCCCTACTAGCTATTGTACCTATGTAGGTGGCAACCTTGTCACATGGAGAAGTAAAAAGTAAAATGTTGTCTTCAAATCCAGTGCAGAATCAAAATATACGATTATGGCCCATACTACTTGTCAGCTTCTGTGGATGTGGTCTATCTTATGTGATTTAGTAATGTATGTTTCTAGTCCAATTCCCAGGTACTGCGATAACAAGGCAATTGCATTTATTGCTAATAATCCTACCTTTGATGAGAGCACAAAGCACATAGAGGTGGATTGTCAGTTTATCAGAGATGCAATTCTCCCTGGCAAGATCACTACACCTTACATTGCTACTAAAGATCCGATTGCAGATGCCTTCACCAAAGCACTCTCCAAGATATGCCTTGAGTTGTTATATTCCAAGCTGAGCATACTTGATATCTATGCTCCAGCATGAGGGGAAGTGTTGAGTTACTTTGTATGTCTTTCTATTTTTAGTGTTATATTGTGTAAGGACATACTTGTAACTCTACCCATTTAGTGCACCTCTATAATAAAGGCACCTAGGATTTCTCTAATAGAACTAATGGCATTGCAACGTAACAGATAGCATGCCCATAGGGGCGCTTCTCCCGTGATTTTCTCGTTGCTCTTTGTAAGTAGGGTTTCCACATAAACCTAAGTGTTCTTATTATTATGCTTTGATATTCTTATCCATGTTTATTTCACTTTTATTTATTTCCTTGACATGGTATTAGGGCAGGCCATTCTTGGGTTTTATCATTGTTATGATTTTGTTCCAGACACATTTGATTTCTCGTGGCAGTGTTGAGCATCACACCGATCAGGAATATCACAGCTGAAGAGGATCATGCGTTGGTGCTATTGTGGCGTCGATTGCAAGAATCAGCGGCACTACCTACTAGCGTGAATCACGAGGGTGCTATTCCAGTAATGGAGGCGTTGTTCCAATTGATGAAGGAGACTAGAAGAAGCAACAACGAAGATCACCAGATAAGAAGGCGATGGCGCTGCTCGATGGTGCGATGTGCGTGGTGACGATCTAAACTCCTTCATTGCCCTAGATTTGGCGATAATGGCAACAATGGAGCCACACTGTCAATCAAGGTAGCAGTGAGCTTGGCGATCAAGGCAGTTTTAATGTTGTGCGAGATCGCGAAATTGGCTAGAGTGAAGAAGTACAACGAAGTTGACAGCAACAAACAGGAGTTTTGGGTTCTTTTGAACCTTAAAGAGATATTTTGGGTTATTTACATCTTTTACCCCTTTCTTTTTATTCTTTAACACTTCTTAGCATTGCTTAAAAAAGAGGGGTAGGAATGAAATTTAAAAAAAATAAAAAAGGAAAAAAGATCGAGAGAAAAAGATAAGAAAAAAAAAATTGATGATGATAATGATGAGAAGAGAGAAGCACTTTTCTTTGATTTCTTCTCTATCTTGTTTCTTCTACCATACGAGTATAAGAGAAAGGGGAAGTACGCGAGCCTTCTTTTTGTACCCCATACGAGACTATTTTCTTTGAGGTCCCCACATGAGAGACACACTTCGTCTTTTGGTCCCTAAATCAGAGGACCATTAGCTCAGTCTCCAAAGAAGAGACCCCTTTCTTTGAGTTTCCATGTGGGAGAGGCCCAATCTCTTGGTCTCCATGAAAGAAAGGGCACCAAAGCTAGCTTCAGTGATTCATCTCCAGACTTCAACCTACACCCACCAACAAGTAAGAATAAGGATGTAGGGAAGCTGGCGACCCAACAACATCAGTTGAAGTATCTTTGAGTATTGTGTGTTTTGTTTTGTAGAGTGAAGATTTCAACTAAACATTGCATGTTCCAGCTTGAGGGAGAGTGTTGGGAGATGAAGACTTGTTGTGGGCTATTTAGTTAAACATTGTCAAACGTGGCTTTGTGTGAGTGTTGGGATTCCTATAAAAAGCCCATCAATGTTGTTAAGGCTATCGCCTCAGGCTACTGGGCTACCAGGCCAGGCGAGAAAGCCAAAGGTCACCTTGGAGTTATTCCAGGCTAAGGGCTTCATCCGAGCTATCTCCTAATCGCCTTCTTTGTCGCATGGGTCGCCTTGCGCCTCGTCGTCTTAGTTCTAATTCACTTTAGGTAAGATCATAAGACTCTTATTTGATCCTAAGTTACATATATTATAGATATGTTTGTGTTATATATTATTGTATTTACATAATACATACATACATTATATGTTATTGATAACTTCTATACATATATGTATAAGTTATACATATAAATTATATCTCTGTAATAATATAATTATGATATATTGATGTGTGTATGTAAATATTTGTTATTGTCAACAACTCTCTAATCATATATAACAATATTTGTATAAGTTATGATATTAAGTTTGTATAGTATTGTAAATATAACATATTATAATACATGTTATTGTCATGAGTACGACTCGGAGACAACCTTTTAGGCTAGCATTTGCAAGCCATTGGTGAATGCCTCTACGTTGAGGAAGCACTTCACTTTATCATGGTGCATTTGGCTCGAACACAATGGAGTGATTTTCCATAGGGTGTCTTAATGGAGGGAGTGCTTTATCATTATAATACTCTTTGTAATTTTTTATGTAACTAGCTCCTGTTATTAATGTAGGGGAGGATTAACATCCATTGTTAACCCTTCTTTTCTTCTTCAAAACAAATACATCTCATTATCTTTTTTTGGTAGATACATATGATATATATTTTGATTGTTTGTTTTGACCTATTATAAATGTAATATATATGTTTACACATTGTATGATAATATAAATATATATTTTATTGTACTTAAATATGATAGGATTATTTTTTTTGTTCACTTAAATAGTATTATCATATGTTTTTTATGAAAGTTAATGTTACCATATGAGTTTATTAGGCATAATCAATATTTTAAGAAACAAAAAGATTTGTCCCCTCAATTTAATTGGACAATTGCCTTTTTGTCACCTCTCACCTCGGGCAATTAAGGAGCTTGTCACCTTGCAATTGCCTAACGCCTTGACAGCTTTGAAGCCCATGTATCCCCCAGTTTATCCTTGCAAAGAATATAGACACCAAACCCCATAGGGGTGCTTCTCCGTGGTTTTCTCCTCACTCTTCATGAGTAGAGTTTCCACATAAACTCAAGTGTACTTATAATTATACTTTGATATTATTGTCCGTGTTTATCTCTCTTTTTTATTTCTTAACAACATATCTCTTTAAGGCACCACCCATAGAAGGAATACCTACAAACCACCAATATGCAGTCCATCAGCATTATTGCAACATCCAATCTTATCCTTTCCACGCTTCAACCTACAATCACCAACTGAATAAAATTCACACACTCGTACTCATTAAAACAAAATACTCCTCCAAAAGACACACAATCCCACCATTCCCAACAAACCAGTTTGACAACATAAGTCGTTACCTTCTTTACTTTAATTATTATTCTTAATGGGTACACAATTAAATTTGCATGTCTCATAGGATAATTTAACAATTATGTTGAGTTGTTTTTGAGGACTTTTTTTTATTTCTTTACGTTAGGGTGTAGTATTTAATTTCTCCCTTTGCACCTCTCTATATATAGGTACCGGAAGTCTCTGAACATGATCGAAACATTCATTTTTCCTCCCATGGTATCAGAGCAGCAATCCTAAATCGATGGTCTGGTATCTCACCCACCCTAACTCTCCCACACATCCACCAAAACCCTAGATCTACCTCCTCCAGTGCCACCACCCATCCTTGGCGACCCTCCACCCGTAGCGCCGCCAACAGTGGTGTCTCATCTCCCTCTAGCCTCACAGCTGGCATAGGTTCGCAACCTCCCCTACCTCTCCAACACTACCACCGACGCTCTCTCTCCCTCAAGCACTACTACAAGTGTTGCTCCAAACCTAGTGCCAGCTCTAACGACCCGTCTCCTCCCTCTAATGCCTCCGCAACAGCCCCTCTCTTCCCTCCAGCACCCCTGCAGCGGCCTTCTCTCCCTCCTACTCTACCACCCACGACTGAAGAACACATGTGCCTTCGCCTGAGCGTGGTGGTGTTGCTTGGGGGGTCTTTCTTGGCCTCCAGCAGCATTGTTGTCACCCAATACCCTCTCTCCCAGGTGTGGGAGATCCTGACTATTATTTAGGTGTGTTTTTACCTCTTCCTAATGATTTGAAGTGCTCTATTCAGATCGGTTTCAGTGGTTTGTAAGATGTATACGATCTGATTTCTATTTTCTCCGGCATCAAGAGTGCTATCCAACAAACCAGTTCCATATGGCGAAGACAAAGGACACTATTGGTGACTTGATGGGAAAAACAACGACCACAAGCGCATCCCCACACATCCAGGGATCTCTATCAAGTTAGACGGATCCAATTTTTTGCGTTGGTCTACTTGGTTTGTTGGATCACACCAAAAGAAATACATTCTAACTGAAGATAAGCCTCCTGTGAAGTCTGCTGATTGGAAAGCAGACAATGATTAGGTGGCCACATGTCTTCTGAATAGCATGGCCCAGACGATTGCAAAACAACTCACAACTTATGCTTCCACCAAGAAGATATGGGAAGTGTTACATAAAAAACACTCCCATAAGAGTAACATCACTCGGTTGTATCGTGTAGTAAAAGGCATACAGCCTTCATAAGGGCCCTATGGCACTAGCTGAATATTATGGCACAATGAAGAATTTGTGGGATGAGTAGGATGTATATCAGCCTATTTCTATTGATGCAACTGTTATAGCCAAGCAACGAGAGGCCATCGGTTCCATTCAGCTCATATCTGGCCTTAGTCCTGAGTACAAGGTGGGCAAAGATCAGTTTATGACAATGGATGAGATTCTCACTCCTGTGAAGATCTACACTCATCTACCGAGACTTAAGACCTTTAATCTGGTTCCTATATCTGATTCATCTACCATGGTTGTTGGTCATGGTTGTGGAAATTCCGAAAGGCAGAGGTGGTCGTGGTCATGGTTGGAGTTTCCTTTTTTGCGAGTACTATGACACGAATGGGCACATTGTGGATTGTTGCTAGGTGAAGCATCGATATTCACAGGAAATGGACCCACATGCTTACCAAGTTTCTACAGAGGATTCTACTCAGGTGCACGAAGATGATGGTCACCTCTCTATACTTAGGGCAGAGTATGAGCAACTTATTGCTTCTCAGGCCTCTACCTCAGTGGGAGCCTCAATCCAGAAATCTACAGGTACATCAGCCATGTCTATTAGATCCCAAGCTCCTGCTTGGATTGCTAATTCAGGTGCCTTCTCACACATCACTAGTGAAAGTAGACTTTTTCTTCCTCACAAGATCTTGCTACCCCTTTCCAAGTTAAGGTAGTAGATGGTGGTTTGTCGACAGTCACTAGCCTTAGGAATATTTCCCTCTCTGCTACTCTACCATTGTCTAATGTTATGCAGTCTCCTAAGTATGCTCTCAATTTGATGAATTTGATGTCTATCAGTCAAATCACGGACTTACAGAGTAGCGTTTCATCACCAATATCTTTTCTTGCAAGACCTCCAGACGATGAGGCAGATTGGTGGACTTCAGCAGAATGGTCTTTACTACCTCCACATTCCACCATTGTCTATTGTTGATGTTGTTTGTGCCATTACTGCCCTTCAATGACATCTCCACCTTGGTCATCCTAGTCTGCCTGTCCTTTGTCGCTAATTTTCGAAACTCTTTTCCAGAGTCATTTCACTGTGAAGCTTGTCAACTTGGCAAACACCATAGATCTTCTTTTCCATCACATAACAAACAGACTAAGTCTGCATTTGATTTGATTCATGCTGATGTGTGGGGCCCATGTAGAGTCCATGTAGGGTCTGTGATTCAACTACAAGTTTTCGATACCTTCTCATTCTTGTTGATGATCGTATCAGGATGTCCTAGGTCTTTATAATGAAAGAGAAATACGAAGCTTTTGTTCTTATTCAAAACTTTGTTTAAGAAATAAAGATTCAATTTTCCACCATTATAAAAGTTTTCCAAAATGATGATGGTTTAGGGTTTGTGAATGCCAAGGTTACTCAATTTTTCCAATCTCTTGATATTATTCAACAGACTTCTTACATTCATACCTCCCAACAAAATGGGGTAGCTAAACGTAAACTTCGTCGTTTGTTAGATGTGGCTCAGACTATTATGTTTCAAATGAATGCCCCCCTTTTTGAGGCAATGCTATTTTAACTATCACATATCTAGTGAATCATGTTTCTTCATCTATGTTGGGTGGAAAAACCCCACACTCTGTTTTGTTTCCTGGCAAGGACTTGCTTTTGGTTGTGCTTGCTTTGTCCATCTATTTAAAGTGGATAAAATTTCTCCCCAGTCCGTTAAGTGCATCTTTTTGGGCTACCACAGAACACAGAAAGGATATAGGTGTTATGACCCTATATCACGGAAATTTTATGTTTCTACTGATGTCACCTTTTTTGAGGAGATACTGTTAGCATATGTTTTTATTATATTTCTCTATTGTACGGTTGTGGGGTCTGCTCCTCAGGGGCAACTATTTACTTTCACCCTTTTCGATCCTCTCTATGTAAGAGAGTACCAGGGTTTCAATAATGATCTGAATCATTTATGTAGGATCTAAACTGTACAAGCACACTAAAATGGGGGATGAATAGTGTGGTAGACAAAAAGTATGCAAGTAAATCAAATTACAAAATATAACACCAGATGTATAGTGCTTCTCCTCACTTGGGTACTCCACTACCTAATCTCCCGACTTAGGATTTTTAACCAGATTCCCTCAATCTGGAGGGAATCAATTTACTATAAACAGAGGTAATTAACAGGTTACCTCAACCCAATTACAAGATTGAATAAGAAAAAAGATTACAGGTGTAAGCAAGCAACAATAAAGCTTACAACTAAGTTCCTAAGTCTCCAACAAGAATTTGCTTAATAAAATGATTATATACTAATCTAATGAAAGCACACTAAAGCAAAAAAAAAATTACGATGAAGAACGAAATCGCCTGGAAGAGGTTTGTTGCAAAGAGTATCACCAAGAAGAAGAATGCAACAAAACAACAATCCTTGCAACTTGAAATGTGAAATCTAGGAATTAGGAGCAAGGAGATAATTTTTGCTTGTGATATGTGCAAATGACACACACAAGGTATTTATATAAGCCACTAAACACTTTCCCTACGATTATTAGACGTTAGGGTCAAAAAGGGAAGATTAAAGATAGGATTAATTGCAAAATAGTCGCTCAGATTTGGCACAACAGTTGGTTGGTACCAGTACTAAAGTTGTGGTACCGGTACTGACTACTCACAGATAACCAGCAGTTAGCCCAACAAATCCTGGGTACCAGTACTCATCGTGAGTATCGGTACTCAGTGCTTACAGTTGAGTACCAAGTCACTAGGTACGAGTACTCATGATGAGTACCGGTACTTGTGACTCAAAGATTTGGGTCATGAAATGAATGTGACCTACATGTACCGGTATTCATGATGAGTACTGGTACTTGTAAGGTCCAGGTACTTCTCAAGTCTTCAAACTGTGAGCACTTGGTACCGATACTCATGATGAGTATCCATACTTGCTCATAGTTTCGGACTAGAACCCAAACCTGTACCAAGTACCTTGAGTGAGCTTTGATCATCAATCTAAGTTTGAACGTCAATACATCACCAGTACGACAACGAAACGATATTAATTTTCAAACAAATAACTGAACGGGAGTATGATTCCTAATTAGCTCTATTTTAATCTTAATTCCTAAGTAATTTATCTTGTTAGGACACATACACAATCTAGATTACAAGATATATGAACAATATGAAGAAAAAAATATTCATTCTTCATGCCATCATCACTTCTTTCATACTTTCTTAAATCATGTTATTTCCATAAAATAATACTTCATAAACTCATTAGATTTAAAACGATTTTGTTAACAAAACATAAAAGAAAAGTGGAACTAGGTTTCAACAATTTCATCTAATTTGGTATCAAAGCACCGATCCTGGACCGTGGCTCCCGATATCCTACCCTCAAGGCCTCCAAACCCTACAACCACACATTCTTCTCTCCCAGCATCAACAGCACCAGATCTTCTCCGGCAGCGCACACGCAGCGAAGCACATCCACCGCCGGCCTAGTCTACACACAACCGCATGAGGCAGCACTTGGGTGCCCGATCTAGGCGCTACACCATGTACAGTGGCACTCGAGGCTACGTGATTTGACCACAGGTGCACCGACACACGAACAACGCTACAGGCCACAGTAGGTGCTACGGCGACGTTAGGCAGTGATCTGCTACTCCGGCGACGTCGGGAAGCGCTGCAGCTACCCTGCGTCGCTGACGAAGGGCAGTAGGGGCAACGCAGCGTGTTCTGTAGTGACGTGACGTCATTGCAATGCTTCACCTGTGGTTGGAGTTGATAGCCCATTTTTAGGGCTACTTCTCTTTCCTTGCATGGGAGAGACACCTAGATCTCCTTGGGGCCATCTCAGGTGTTCTTCCCTGCACCCGAGCGAGAACAACAATTGTCTAAGGTGGTCTTCCAATGAAGATGCAGATCTAAACCGGATTTCTTCTAGATCTGCCAGTGTTTCCTTGACGTGAATATGGATTTCTCCTGTGTGATTAATGGATGCATTTACATCAATTCGTTTCATTGATTCATGTTGAGTTCATGATGGAGGCCGCTATGGAAGCAGGACAAGTAAATCTTGACAATGATCATGTCAGACAATGTCATCTAAACTAACGAGGAGGCCCTGCTACATGAGGTAGGGGGCGCCGCCGTCGATAGGGTAGCAGGAAGTGGGCCACAGGTATGTTCCGTGGCAAGATGGGTCATGTTCAAGCTGTGACTGAAGCTATAAAGCGAGTCAATGGGCTTGTTAGGAAAGAGAATGAGGCTGTTGTGTCTACTACTTTAGATACTGCAACTCTTGCTTCCTCTACAGATGATGGAGGGTTAATTGATTCCAGGGCATCCAGGCATCTTAGTAGAAACTAAGACTACTTCTGGCAAGACAGTTCAAGTGGCTGATGGACATCTCTCTCAGGTCCAGGGCGAGGGGGTGGTTAGTATATCTCCCACCTTGAGACTGTCTAATGTTCTATTTATTCCTTTTTCCGATCAGTTTGTTGTCAGCAGGATTACCAAAGAGGTCAACTGCAGAGCAATCTTTGATGATGTAGGGTATGTTTTCCAGGACAAATTCACAGGGAAAACTATTAGTGATCGCCATGAGGAAGGTGTATACCACTTAGCTCAGTCTCCATTGGCAATTGTTGGACAGGCAGATGTAGCATACAAGGCAGAGAACACTTCAATGGCACCGTCGGCTAGGACATCCCTCTTTAGATCGACTGAGACAGGTTATTCCTCATTTATCACCTGCTACTGATCTTCTTTGTGACGCTTACCAACTAGGCAAGCTTCACCGTTCCAGCTATTCTCCTATCACTACGGTTGCGTCATCTGCATGTTTTGACTTACTCCACATGGATATATGAGGCCCAAGTCGTACTCCAGATAGACAGGGATTCCGCTTCTACTTGGTGGTCGTCGATGATTTTTCCACTATCATGGACCATTTTGCTTTGTAGTAAGTCAGATGCAAGAAATACGATTGAGATGTTAATTAATCAAATCAAGACTTAATTTTCTACCGTTGTAAAGATTGTTAGAACCGATAATGAACTTGAGTCTTCCACCAGGAGACTGGCCCAGTTCTACAGCTCCTTAGGCATCATACATCAGACCTCCTACCCCTATACGTCACAATAGAATGACGTGGCAGAAAGGAAACACAGACATCTTTTAGGCGTGGCCCAGACATTATTGGTACATCACAATGTTCCATCTTCCCACTGGGGAGACGTTCTGACTACTTGCTACATGATCAACAGGATGCCTAGTTCAATTCTTTATGAGCAGATTCCGTATCAGATATTGTATCCAAATAGAGATTTGTTTGCTGTGCCTCCTCGGGTTTTTGGTTGTGTTTCATTTGTTCACATTCTTAATCCCGGCAGGGACAAGCTTCCATCACGTGCAGTCAAGTGTGTATTTTTGGGTCACAGTACTACCCAAGAGGGCTACAAATGTTATGATCCCATTGGTAGGCGACATTATGTTAGCATGGATGTCACGTTTCATGAGAAGGTGCCTTAATTTTCTTTAAGAGGGGATGCATTAAGGATTGGGAGAGATGGAGAGAGCGAGCGAGGGAGAGAGCGAGAGACCGAGAGAGAGAGGGAGTGAGAACGTGAAAGGGTGAATGGGTGCTGGGGAGAGCGAGTGAGCATCGGGATCGGGAAGCGAGGCAGAAGGTAGCAGAGGGGCGGAGGACGGACCTTTCGAAAGGAAAAAAGTGGCGGAGGCGTGACCGGAGGCCTGCGTTGGTCGGAGGTGGTGAGTCGAAACCGAGCGAAGCAGGGCCTGGATACTCGACAGGTATCCGTGCGAGGTCGAGAAGATGCGGCCGGGCATGGAAGATGTTACAAGTGCCTCGACAGCAACCATTGGATCAAGGATTGCAGGGAGCCATGGCGATATTGGAGGTGTAGAGGTCTTGGCCATAAGAGCGGTAGCTGCCGAGGGGGAGCCATGGTCAGAAGAGGGAAGGAGCTGCCACCGCCGTCCCTGAAGGGGTTGCCGGATATGGAGGTGGAGGCCCCCTAGTTGGAGGGTGTTAGGGCTTTGAGGAGAGTGATGGAGAGCATCGTGGGAGAGGCTCTGGAAGGTAGGGTTTTGAGGTCAATGGTGAACTCATTGGGCGAGGCTGCAAGGGGAGGGGCCAAGGTGCTGCAGGTGGCGAAGGGGGTGTTTGTGGTGAGTGGACTCCCGACAGAGAAGCGGAGTGAGATACTCTTCACAGTGTGCATCGTTGGGGGAGGGAGGTGGCAAGGGAGGCGTCCATTACCACATGATGTGACCTCGCCGGAGCACCCACCCGAACGGACGGTGCTGGAAGTCGCCATTGCCGATGTCCCATGGTGGCTGCGCTCGGTCGAGGTAGTGGAGGTGATTGTGGCGCCTTTTGCTTAGGTCAAAAGCTGCGGGGCACTTGGGTTGGCGGAGGGCCCGGTAGTTGCGCTGGTCGAGTTGAAGGCCGAGGCAAAGCCGATGAGCAAGATCTTGCTGGCTCCTCCTGGGTGGTGGAGTACTTGATTCGGGGAGGGCAGCAGCACGCATCCGTGGCAGCCGGAGCTGCGAGCTCGACGCTAGGGAACGCGAAGCAGCGAGTGGCTACCGCGAGGCTGACATGCACTCGACTCCCGAGGGATCCGCGAGGACCGCGTGGGGGAAGCCTGAGTGATGCTTGGATCACAGCCTTGAGGTGGTCTCGACCCCTGAGAGATCCGCGAAGACCTCACGGACGACAACCGAGGATCACAGGACTGTGGGCACCTAGGAAGCGGAAAAGTCAGAAGACGCTTCTGCGGGACGGAGCTCTGAATGCGGAGGCAAGGGGTTTTTAAACCCTAGCACGTGCGCGACACCTGATGGGGCGTGGGGCACCGAAGGCAGAGCGGATCCGAATCCAAATTCGCGCACCGGGTCCGAAACAGCAATTCGACCCTTGGAGAAACAGAGACCTAAGGTCTCTCTCGAGGGCGGTGGCCCCTTCGGTTGCTTCGCACAGCCCCTGGGATCGCCGGAGGAGGTGCTGAGTTCATAACAGGAAGAGGGAGTTGGCCGAGTGATGGTGTTGCACGGGGCAAAAGAGGTCTGGCCCTTGCAAGGGGAGGCCCGACTAACGGTGGCAATGGGGGAAGATACTCTGTTGGGGGTGACAAGCGAGGTGGTTCTCCAACAAGGAGATCCTTCAGAATGGCTGAAGGCGCACCCACAACTACAGCAGCCGACTGGGAACTCCTCGATGGGGGGTGACCCCATGGAGATCTCTTTGGCAGGGTGGACACCACACTTGGTAGGCGGGGGGCGCGGTGGTTGTCTCCGCTATCGAAGAAGGTGATCATTCCGTGGCAGACAGAGACCACGGGTGGTGGTGGACGGTCGTGGGAGAGCTTCGCAGAGCCCGATGTCGAGAGAGGTGCTGAACGGTGATGATGAGTTGCATAGGTCGGCAGAAGCTGGTGGCTTCAGGCAGGCCACAAAGGAGTATACCACATCGCCTAGAAGATTGGGGTGATCACCTGAAATGTGCGAGGCCCCAATGACCCTTTGAGGAGGGCCATTTTGGGCAGGTACATCAGGCAGTGGAGGGCGGATATTGTACTGTTGCAGGAAACTATGTTGATTGATTGCGAGGGACGAGTCTGGTGAGAGACCGGAGGCTCTTGAATGGAGGGATTTCACACTCTTGCCGCGAATGGTAGGTCAGGAGGGCAGTTCCTTAGGTGAAGGGAGGATGTCTTCTCTTTAGAGGACGTCCGATCTGGAGAGCATATCATTTCGGCGAGCTTAGTCAAGAAGGTGGGAGGCACTAGGTTGAAGGTTACAAGGGCATACGGTCCCACGGACGCCCAGGTGACGAGGGTGATGTGGGAGGAGCTCGCAGTGGAGGAGGCAAAGTCCATTGGGAGTGTCCCTGGTTGCTGGGAGGGGACTTCAATGTAACGCTTAAGGTGGAGGATAGACCAGGCGGACGGGGGAGGCAGGACTCTGGGTCGGACCTTTTTGTGGATTTTGTTGAGACTCATGGTCTTGTGGACTGGTCCCCTGCATCCTGTGCCTACACATGAAGGAATAACAATGGCCAGATGTCCAGGATTGACAGGTTTCTATCCAATGTGGAGCTGGTTGAGGCGTTCCCTGTGGCAGATGTCTGTGCGTTGGAGAGGCCTTTCTCGGATCACACTCCCCTGTTGTGGCAATTGAATGAGGGGGTACGATTCAACACATATTTTAAATTTGACAGTTCGTCGCTACTGGAGGAGGGGTTCAAGGCGTTGGTGGAGGATAAGTGGAACACCATGGAGGTGAAAGGTTCGGCGACCTTCTGTCTAGCAAAGAAACTTTCCTTGCTACGCGACCATCTGAAGCTTGCTAGGAGGGAGATTAGGGAATCTAACAGGGGTAAGAAGGAGGAGGCTTTGGCAAAGATTAGCAGAATTGACAGACAGGAGGACTAGGCTCCCATCTCTTCGGAGGATATGGAGATCAAGGTGAGGATGTCGAAGGTGATCCAGGAGGAAGATAGACGGACAAAGATGGAATAGAAGGTGAGATCTAGGTAGAGATGGTTGAAGGAAGGGGACTCCAACACAAGGTTCTTCCACCAAATGGCCTCTGCCAGGAGGAAGAGGAACGGGATAGATAAGATGGTGATTGGCGGGGACGCTTTCTCAGGAAGGGAGGAGGTAGGGCAGGCGGCGACAGATTATTTCAGAGAGTTCACAGGGAAACGATCCAGGGGAGGCTGGAGGTGGAAGGGGGAGGATGTGCAGCGTATCACGGAGACCCAGGCGAAGGGTTTTACAACTGGCTTCATAAAGGAGGCGGGGAGCCTTAATGCGGAGGGATGCCCTGGCCCAAATGGCTTCCCTATCTTCTTCAAGGAGTTCTGGCCTTTAGTGGGTGTAGATGTGATGCAGGTGGTGGAGGAGTTTGCATCTGGCAATAGAGGTTTTGAGAAGCTAAATAGATACTTGTTTCTGCTGCCTAAGAAGGGAGGGGCGGAGGCCATCCAGGACTTTAGACCGATCGCTCTGTCTAATGCAGTTTACCTTATTGTAGCTAAGGTCCTAGCTAATAGACTGAGGGGCCTTCTGGGGGATTTGGTCTCCCCTGTTCAGATAGCTTTTGTTCCAGGGAGAGGAATTCTGGATGGTTTTGTGATTGTGATGGAAGCCTTGGCGGCGTGGAGAAGGGAGAAGAAGCAGGATTTTTTATGGAATGTGGATTTCAACAAGGTGTATGACTCGGTTTAGTTGGACTTCTTGTGGGTATCTCTGCAGAAGAGGGGCTTCCCTACGATTTGGATTGATTGGATGAAGAGATGTATGATGACAACATCCTTTTCAGTCCTTAACAACGAGAACTCAGCGGGAGGTTGGGTCCAGCCTAGAAGAGGGGGCAGACAAGGGTGCCCTCTTGCACCCATGCTTTTTGTTTTTATGGCAAACTCACTTGCACAGGAGGCACACAGAGCTTGCAACAGGGGGCTATTTAGGGGCTTTGACTTTGGTGGTGGAAGGGAGGTGGTGGTCCTATAATACGCTAATGATACACTCTTCCTAGTCGAAGGAACCATGTTGGAGGCAAGGAGGTTGAGGATCCTACTGGAGCTCTTTGGTGAGGCGTTAGGGCTACGAATTAGCTATTAGAAATCAAACTTCGTTCGAGTCAATTTGTCCGCCACGAAGGCCGAAAGGGTAGGTGCCGCTTTGGAGACAGAGATGGATTCCTTGCCATTAGTGTATCTAGGCCTCCCTCTATCGGACCGTCGTCTCAGACTGCAGGATTGGCTCCCGTTGCTGGAAAGAATGGAGGGAAGGCTAGCAGGGTGGTCCTCCAAACTTGTGTCTAGGGGCGGGCGACTGACCTTGGTGAAGGTGATTCTGGCCACCATTCTTGTCGATCTTCCGGTTGCCGTGCCAGATTGAGAAGGTCTCAGGATTGATGAGAGACTTCTTCTGGTCTACTACAGGGGCGACAGGCAGGGGGGCGAGGCTGGTGGCATGGGAGGAGGTGTGTAAACCTACACAAGAGGGGGGCCTTAAGGTCAGAGATGTGGATAGAACGAACATCAACCTCCTCACGAAATGGAGCAAGGTTGGTGGGGCATGAGCAGGGCCTTCTTCGAGATGTTATGCGGCAATGCTACGGTGATTTCTTATCGTTGGGACGTCTCTGCTTCCCTCCCCCTGGAGCATCTCACTTCCTCAGGGGCCTAGCGACGATGGCTGTGAGAGTGCGAGGCTTCTTTGACCTAATGCTCGGTGCAGGGGACTCCTTCCATTTTTGGCAAGACGACTAGAAGGGGGTCGGCTCTACTCTAGGGGAGAGGTTTCCTCACTTAGTGAGTAATGTGGTGAATATTTTGACGAAGGTTGGAGAATACTGGGACGGATCCTAGTGCCCCATATTTAGGGGGGTTTTTTGATCAGAGATGTGAGGACTTCCAGCGGCTGTTGCAAGAATTGGTGGGTTAGGCGCCGAGCGAAGGCCTTGATGGTTTTTATTGGGAGGGAGACTTCTCAATGGTAAAGGTGTACTGCAGGTTGGGGACCAGTGAGGCTGATTTGGGCGTTGACTTCATGCGGGACTGCAGACTGATATGGATGGCAAAATGCTCGTTGAAAGTGAAGATCTTTACCTGATTGGTGAGAAGAGGAAGGGCCATGATGAAGCAGTGGAGAGCAAGATGGGCTCAAACAAACGGATCTAGCATGCACCCTTTGTGGGGGGGCTGTTGAGGATGTGCAACATCTTCTGCTTCAATGCCCGCTTGTAGCACACGTTTCGCAGGAGATGGGGATTGGCTCGATCTCCCACCAGGATGCCGCTAGCTTTTGGTCTTCCTTTCGTAGGGGAAGTGCGGGTGGCAGAGTCTTCACCTTTCGCTCTAAGCATGATCGGGCAAAGGTCTTGGCTCTTTTGTGGGGAGTGTGGCTAGGGAGGAATGGGGTGGTGTTTAAGGGGGAGAGGGCTTGAGAACTTTGTATCCTCTATATCCTCTCAGATTGGTTTTTGGAGGTCCATTTTGTAATTCCTGATGTAATTTTGTTCTGAGGTGAAACGAATTTGGCTGGTTATCTATGGGATAACTGCCCCTTACTTTTTCAAAAATTTTTTTTTGAGGGGACACCAGATGTCTACTTCAGATGCACTTGCATCGATGCCCTTTCCCCCTGTCCAGTTTGAAGATATTCATGTTTCGACTCCCCTGCTTCCCACTTCAGATTCTAAGGAGTCCGTGGATGATTTTGAGAAGCTACATGGCCTGATGCGCATGTACAGCAGACCACACTTGACTCTACAGAGGCCATCTCCGTCTACGCCACAAGTTGTTAGACCACGGTCACCACCTGAGACAAGTGCTACATCTTCCTCTACGCCACCAGACTCTCCTGCACAGGTGCATGTTGACTCCACTAAGCTACCTATTGACGATGGTTCCACAAGTCATTTACGATGCTTGATGCTACTGAGGATCTTCCTATTGCTAGTAGGAAGGTTCCATGCTCCTGCGCTCGCTACCACGTTGCAGTTGCAAGTGATCTTTCCGATGCCCATCTTGAGAAGTTGTTTGTCCAGTTTGCTTCGGCCTTGTCAGCTGCAGAGATTCCCACTACCTACCAGCAAGCCATGCTTCATCCAAAATGGTGGGCTACCATGGAGGACAAGATGGCTGCACTTCGGGGTCACGGGACCGGGGAGCTCACTCTACTTCCTGACAAAGCTACTGCTGTTGGCTGTAGATGGGTATTCATAGTGAAATTCAAACCAGATGGGGGTATTGCCAGGTACAAGGCACGTCTAGTGACAAAGGGGTTAACCTAGACCTATGGAATTGATTTCTTTGACACATTTTCACCAGTTGCCAGACTTCCCACAATATGGATATTGGTAGCAGTTGCAGTGCACCTTGATTGGCGCTTACACAAGCTACATGTGAAGAATGCATTCCTCTATGGTGATCTCCAAGAGAAAGTCTACATGCAGCAGCCAATAAGCTTCGAGGTTTAGGGGTAGTGTTTGCAAACTGATGAAGGCCATCTATGGCCTTAAGTAGAGCTCCAGAGCTTAGTCCCAGAGGTTGTCACAGGTTGTAGAGGCAACCAGATTCAGCATATCGACAGTCGACTTTTCTTTTCTTGTCAAGAGGACTGGACGAGGTACTGTGGTGCTTCTTGTTTATGTTAATGACTTGATTGCACAAGTAATTATGAGCAGGGTGTTGCTAAGATTAAGCACATCCTCGTAGAGCAGTTTGTCATGAAGAACTTAGGAACTCTACAATACTTGCTTAGCATTGAGGTGGCTCACAGTAAAAAGGGTGTTGTCCTGTCCCGGAAGAAGTATGCATTAGATATCTTGCAAGAGGTTGAAATGCTTGGGGCCAAGGAGACCAATATTCCTATGGACCCCAAGATACCACACTATGATAAGGATGCACAATTGGTGGACAGCAGGCAGGTAGCTTGTTGGTAAATTCCTCTACCTTACTATCACGAGGCCAGATATCTCCTTTGCGGTAGAGAGACTGAGTCAGTTCATGGCCAGAGCAATATGTCAGCACTGAGACGCAGCATTGATGCTACTCAGATACATCAAAAAGGCCACTAAGAAGGGTCTCCTCTTCTCCAAGGGGTCTTCTATGACCTTGGTTGGCTACTCTGACGCAAACTACGCCGAATGTCATGCGGACCACAGATCTACTACTGGATTCTGCACATTTTTGGCAAGAAGTTTGATCACTCGGAGGAGCAAGATACAGGGCACAGTTGCGAGATCCAATGCGAGTCTGAGTACAGAGCCATGGCTCAAAGGACTGCAAAGATGATGTGGATTAGGTCCTTACTGATTTGCAAATATAGTTTTCTACCACAATAGAGATGAGATATGATAATAGGACAGCCACCTTCATCACCAACAACCTAGCATTTCACTAGAGGACGAAACATGTTAAGGTTGATTGCCACTATATCAGGGGCATCATTCAGCAGGGGTTGTCATATACCACACCAGGCACATCTGAGGAGCAAGTTGCAGATATTTTCACCAAGCTCCTAACCATATCTCTATTTGATTCATTTGTATTTAAGCTGAGCATGATAGATATATATGCTCCAGCTTAAGGGGGAGTGTTAGCATATATTTTTATTATATTTCTCTATTATACAGTTGTGGGGTTTGCTCATCAGGAGCATCTATGTACTTTCACCTTTTTTGGTCTTTATATAAGAGAGCCCTAGGGCTTCAATAATGATTTAAATTATTTCATCCAATTGATACCCTACTGCCAAAAAGAGAGGGAGCATTCCACATCTTTCTATCCTCAAGAAGTCCCCCTTCCTATGCCATTTGAACCACCACAACCCTCTAAGCCTCCTTTAAAGAAGGCAGACCAGCCTGATCTTGGTATTTTCCCGTGTTTTCCAGAGGTTCCAGATACCTTTCCTAAACACTTTCAGTGCAAGTCTATGGATACACTTCAGGTGGACGAACCCTTGTCTAGCATTTCTATTCAATCTTCACCAGTCGCTGATGAATCGTCTGAGGACCAGGTATCTTCTCCTAAGAGCACTACCCTAGACCCTCCTATAGCACAACAGAAGGATTAGCGGTCTTGTATTAAGTATTTTGTATCACAATGTCTTCTGATAGTTTGCCTATAGCAGGACAACTTTCTTTGGCTATTAATTGCCATCAGGTACCACAGGACCATCGGGAGTCATTCCAAGATCCATATTGGAACTTGGCTATGGAAGAGGAAATTGCAACTTTGCAGTCCCGTGGCACATGGGATCTGGTTAACCAAACCCTAGGAGCTGCAGTTGTGGGGTGTAAGTGGGTATTCATCCTAAAATGTCATCTTGATGGTACTGTGGGGAGTGCTTTACACGCAGACATTTGGAGTCGACTACTTTAAGACATTTTCTCCAGTGGCTCAACTTGATTCTATCAGGATCTTACATTTAGTGGCTGTCAACAAAAGTTGGACCGTCCAATTAGATATAAAGAATACTTTTCTTATGGTGATTTGGAGGAGAAAGCATACATGCAGCAACCACCAGGATTTCTAAATAACATTGATTTAAATGCCGACGGCAGGGCCATTTCTGGAAGGGGGTCATGCCGACATGAATATGTTGTCGATTTACAGGTGTGCCGCCGGCATGCCGATGAATTTCGCCGGCATGCCGACGGTTTCGGCGGCATGCCGATCGACGCTGTAGGAGATTTTGTCGGCATCCCTTCACGACTGTGCTGACGTGTGTATTGTCCAGTGAAGGGCCTATCTTGAACAGACCAAAATAAGAAACCTTGGCGACCAAATTGTCATCCAAAAGGATGTTGGTTGTCTTCACATCACGGTGGATGATGGTGTACTTGGCACCGGTGTGCAGATAATGGAGGCCACGAGCAGCCCCGATACATATCTCAAGCCTCGGCTTCCAACTCAAGGGCTGGTTCTTGGACTTGTAGAGGTGCTCGCGGAGCGTGCCATGAGCCATGTAGTCATACACCAATATCATCTCGCCATTCTCTTCACAGTAACCAATTAGAGAGACAAAGATGGCGGTGGCGGAGCTTGGACAACATCTCAATTTCATTCTGGAACTCGTGCAGGCCCTGTTCGGACATTGGGTTAGCACGCTTGATCGCTACCATGGTCATCCCATCATCGATACTGCCGCAGTAGACCTTCCCAAAACCACCAACGCCAAGCAGAAGCTTCTCATCGAAATTATTCGTTGCGGCCTTGATCTCTGCAAACGTGAAGTGGCAGCAAAGATTGGAAGGCAAAGATGATCCATAGCTTACTGTCGTCGTTTTAGCCCCCGAGCTGGTGATGAAAAGTGGCAGCCAAGCATGGCCTGCTTCCTCATGTGCTTTGCGCCGATGACAGCAACAGAAGAACACCAAGCCACTTATCAACAACCCCACCATAGATCTATGGGCAACAACATGCCCTATATCTAAAATCACATGCCTCAATCTAAAAGTACTCCAATGACGCTTTTCAAGCTGACAAGCATTACAACCGATGACAACAGTAGAAGATCCCTGTGGTATAACATGATGATTATCCAGAGATAAATGACCCAAATAGAGATGCCACTGAAAAGGAAACTCAACAGAAGTGGTGACTCCACTAAAACTTACCGCAATAAAAGGAGATTAGAAGAGGCGATAAGACTTCCCCTTCTTTACAACCACCACTAATCGTTCTCCCTATCAGGATATTCTAAAAAGTACAAGCAACTACATCAAATATAGCCTGGCAATTCAATTCATTAGTAATTCTGCTAACTAAAAGTAAACTGATCGAAAAATCAAGAACAAGCAGGATATCAGTCAATCTCATGTTGGGGACGCCAGTAACCTCCCCTTGACCAATGATGGGAGAATGCCTCCCGTCGACCACCTGTACTGTATGTCCAGGAGGAACAAAGTGGAGACGATAGAAGCGTCGCCGATCTCGACTCAAGTGACGTAATGCTCCTGAGTCCAGTAGCCAATATGTGTCACATAAATCATCACTTTGTACAGAGAGTGTAGGCAATATACCTGAAGAGGTGGTTAGGGCAGCTTTAGCAGAGGTAGAAGAGGTCACCAGGATAGTAGTGTCAGATGCAGAAGAAGTATCTTGAGAGAGCTAAGAAACTCGTTGAAGAGGCTTATCATAGTCAAACCAAGGTACTGATACAGTGTCTCTTGGCTGCTCTTCAGTGGCAAGCACCTAATTGGCAAATAGTCGTCATACATGCTTGGTTTAACAAATGCTCTCAATATGACCAAGCTTCCCGCAATATGTGCAGGATTTGCACCCTCTGCCCTTAGCACCGTGCCTCCCGTCGGTAGAGAGAATACCTTGTCCATGACCTTGGGCAACAACACAGGAAAAAGCATGACCTATGGACTCCTTAATCGTGAGAGAAATGAAGAACCTACTCAGCATGTTGTATGCTTCCTCAAGACTAGGAAGCTCTGTTAATGTAAGCATCTAAGAATAAAAAGTCGCATACTGAGGCCCCAAACCAACCAGAAACTTCACAACTGCAGCTTCCTTGTGATACGCCTTTTATGTGTCACAAGCACTAATCGGGCAACACGTATTGGACTTCTCAAAGGCGTCCTTAAGTGTCGATTCTCACTGAGATAAAGTGCAACCTTCTGGTTGTCGTTCAGTTGCTGTAGTCTGTGATTTAAATGCAGACGGCATGCCACCGACATGCCGTCGGTAAGGGGTTTTTTGGAGGGAGGGCATATCGACACAAATATAGTGTCGGTTTGCAGGGAAACCGTCGGCATGCCGAGGATTTCGCCGGCATGCCGACAGTTACCGACGAAACGTCGGCATGCCGATGGTGGTTGAGCGGCGGGATACTTGAAATGGGTGGGCGGGAAGCTTTTGGGCGGGAAATGGGGGCGGGGAGCGGGCGCGGGGGGGTCTGGGAGGGAAGGGAAGGTCAAGGGCGTGGAGGCGGTCTGGGAGTGAAGGGAAGGTCACACACACACAGCTAAAATAACATGTTTTTATTATAAAAAAATGTTTCTAATATCTTCATCACACACACATACAGAGATAGATTTTCAGGCTAAAATAACCTGTTTTTATTATAAAAAAACATGCAAAACGTTTCTAATATCTTGATTTAGTTGTCTTTCAAATCTTAATCATTTCTGTCGGCATGCACCGGCATGCCCTCGGCGTACCCTCGGCATGCCTCGAAATGTCATTTTTTCGGGCCGTCGAAATCATCGAAATCTGCCATCGAAAAACGGGCATTTCCAAGGCATGCCGAATGCATACCTACAATTTTATCGGCACGGCGTCGAAATCGGCATTTCGAACCTTGCTAAATAAGGAAAAGTGTCAGAAAGGTATGCACGCTAAAGAAGGCCATTTGTGGCCTGAAACAAAGTCTAAGAGCATGGTTTGAAAGGTTTAGCAGGGTTGTACAAAAGCAGAGCTTTGCTAGGTCTTCTGCAAATCATTCTGTCTTTACACTACATGGGGAGACAAGTTCTGTTATTCTCATTGTTTATGCTGATGATATACTTATGATTGGCAGTGAGAAGAAAAGTATAGAAGATACAAAGGTGTTGCTACAGTTGTAGTTTGTGACCAAGGATCTAGGCCCTATCAACTATTTCCTTGGCATTGAAGTACGACAAACAGGTTTATTCTTGATATGCTGAAAGAGACTGGTATGTTGGGCTGCAAACCAACATATGTGCCTATGCATGCCTGCTTGCCTCTTGCAGATGATTTTTTTTTTAGAAAAAGAAAGGAAGATTACCGAAGATCAATAATCATCCAGAAATTATATTAAGTAAACGAAACGGACTTCTAGATTATGGAGCCAAAAATTAGACAAAAAATGAATCTACCTCGCTACATTTTCTACCCAGCATCACTTGTCTCTGAAAATCTTGCCGTTGCGCTGCAGCCAAATACACCACAATGCAGCAAAAGCCTTCATCCAACTGGCCACGTCCAGGTCATAATGATCCTGGAAAGATCTCCAAAAAGAGGCCAAATTAGACACATCCACCATGCGCAGCTACAGGTGCTGCCACACATCATTGTCAAAATCACAACTGAAGAAAAGGTACTGCATATCATCTTCCGCATGTTGACAGAAAACACAGCTCACATCCAAATCTTCATTCCACCTCCTCATGAGACATTTGGTCACCGGTCACTCCTAAACATCTATAGGAAAATTTTTGTTTTGAAGGCAAATTACATTTCCAAATTTTCTTTGAGTCCATCCCAATCTCATCCCTCTGTACACTGCTGCAAATCATCTTTGTATAGGCCTTTTTCACAGTAAATTTTCCATCTTTCCAACTGAAGAAATCAGGATCATTTCCAGCCGGTTGGAGATCTGAAATTGACTGTAGTAGCTGCTGAGATTCTTCAAAAGTTAGCTCTGAAAGTCCAGGAGGCAGTCTGAAATCCCATGTTTTCCGTTGATCATCCCACATTTCGCCAACCAGTGTTTCCTTGTTACAGATCCAACTGAAAAACCCTTGGATAGAGGTCTGGAAACATCCCTAACACACTCCAATTGTTCAACCAAAACTTGAAAAGCATCCCATTTCCAAGAACTGGCATGAACTCACAAATATTGCCCTGTAGAACAGGCCATATAGACTACCAGAATGAGGAGGAACCCCTCCTTGGCAAAGCACATTCCTCCAAGTTCATATTGCTCCCATAAGAATCTTTTAGAAGCACGGTAGCCATGGAAACACCTCCAGAAAGAATTCTCACAACCCATTTCAGAAGTAAGGCATTATTGAACTCCTCCAAATGCCTTAACCCAATCCACCTTCACTTTTGGGCTTACAAATATCATTCTAAGGAACAAGTTGAGCGAATCTACCCACATGATCTGCACCCTTCCAAAAGAATCTCTTTCTAATCATGTCCAAAGTTTTGAAAATCTTCTTTGGCAGCTTAAAACAATATAGGAAGAACAACGAGATGGAAGATAAGACTGCTTTTAAAAGCACAAGCCGCCCTCCTCCAGGCTGGAGTCTACCACTCCAAGACAACAACCTCTTGGTTAACCGTTCCACCACACAATCCCAGTCAGAAGTCACCATTTTTTTTCATTTTAAAGGCAAACCAAGATATCTGATTAGCAAGTGAGACACAAGTGTTTCAAGAGTGCTAGCAATTTCCCCAACCTCCAAATCAGCAATAAAAAAAGTTCAAATACTTAAATAACGCGAAAACAATAATATCAAAGCATATAAACATTACAAAATACTTGGATTTATGTGAAAATCCCACTCTTGAAGAGCAGGGAGAAAACCACTGGAGAAGTCCCCAATAAGGTAGTGATTTGTATTTCTTCTTCTCAAAGAAATATGAGAGGAATACACGTCTATTTATAGGCCACCATTCACACACAACGTCCACATCTTCCGATGTGGCACTAAACTCACAACCCAATTCTCTCAACACCCCCCTCAACCTGGAGCATGGAATGCTTAGCTTATAACTCAAAGAAACCCACTCTACACAGGCAGGAACATAGGCTGGAGCTGCTGAAGAAACTGTGGCTAACTCTGACATTGGCTTCTCATCTGGAGACATGGTGCTGTTGGCTCCCCGTTCAGTATCCCTGAAAAGAGCCTTTTTCTAAAGACCTTGAAGCTGCATCTCCCACATAGAAACCGACTAGGCCCTTCCTCTAAGGACCTCGAAAATGAATCTCTCTCCCTCTCTGGAGACCTCGAAACTCTAAACCTCCCAGAGTTTAGTTTCTCATGTAAAGATCGACTACTAAACAAATTTGTAGTGGTATCCAATGTCACCTCAAGTAGTGGAAAATGCTATCATGTCTTAGGACTGTAAGTCTGTAGCAGTACCCGATGTCACCTAATGTGCCTTGGCACTACAACAAAGGGGCTACTAAACGGGGGTGACTATAATGGCTTCCACACTCCCCCTTTCTCTCATACTCATGGAGAAAAAATAAGAAAATAAATAAAACAATAAAAACAAGAGAAGACCTTTCCACCTCTTCTCTTAAACATGAACCTCATCTTTTTTTTCGTCATTTTTTTATTCATTTTCTTTTTTTCGATTTTTCTCTCTATCTTTTCCTTTTTTTATTATTTTTTCCGTTTCTTTCTCTCTTTTATTTTCTCTTCTTTTCTCTTTTACTTTCTTCCTTCTTTCCCTTCCTCTTTTTTTTTGTAAAACAAATAAATAAGAAAGAAGGGGGAAAGGAAAAGAGACATAAAGCAAGGCTAAAAAGGAAACCTTAATAGGATTTAAATCACCTTACAGAGATGTGGCCCCGAGCTCCCCCTTCGTCCTTGCCGTAATCCTCTCCTCCCTCCAACAGTAGCACTCGATCAGCATCGCCTACCATCACGCAATATCGCCCGAGATCCTCGCTTCGATCTTGCGTTGCTCAATATCAAGATCCACCTTGACATCGTTGCTAATTTCACGCTCCTGATTCGCGATCTAGTGCGACACACGTGCGCCCTCGAGCACGAGTAGCCCTCAATGTCGCCTTGTCCACTCCAACTGCCACCACCAGCCACGTCCGTCTCGTCGTCGTCGCTGGCCTTCTTCTGCGGTGCCTCATTGGAGAAGTGTAGCGTCATAGGGGAGGGGAGTGGGGAGGTCGAGCCACCGCTACCACTAGGGTTTGGTTGCAATCATGGCCACTGCGACTGCCACCACAGCCAAGGTTTTAAAAAACGCGAGGCGGTATCGAGGCGGTTTGCCTTCATCGAGGTGAGGCGTAAGCCTCAAGGTGGCCGAAGCATAAGCCTCAAGTTTTGGATAAAAAACATAGAAAATTGATATGATATATACTTGTTCAGTATATATACATACATATACATACTTCTATGTATATTATACATACATATATAATAGTATATATTATATACATACTTCTATGTATACATACATATAAAATAGTATATATTATATACATAGTTCTACGTATACATACATATAAGTATAATAGTTTATATTATATACAAACTTCTATGTATACATACATATATAACAGTATATATTATATACATACTTTTATATATACAATTTCACAAACTCAAACACGACTCTCAAATGTGTACAGTGTACACACTACCTCTCAAAAGTGTACGGTGCGCACATTACCACCCTAAATAAAAATCACATACCTCTCAAATGCGTCCTGCTGGAGAGGTGGAGCACCCTAATGGTGCTGGAGCGATGGCGCTGGCGAGTGCTGCACCTGGCCGCATTGGAGCAAGCAAGTGGAGCTCACGCTGGAGCCTGCACTGGAGCAAGTAAGCGAGCCTGCGCTAGAGCGAGCACTGCCGATGGAGCTCGCATTGCTGTTGGCGATGGTGCTGGCACTGCCGCACTGGCGATGCGGTGGAGCAACTGCGATGGAGATAGAGCTAGCACAGGTGATGCGGTGGAGGAGCGAGTGATGGAGCTGGAGCTTCCAACAAAGGCGGTGCCTCATCACCTCGACAGCGCCTTAAAGGGTTGAGGCGCACACCTCACATAACAGACCTGAGGCTATAGCCTCGAGGAGAAATCAGGCTGCCTCGCCTCGAGGCATACACCTTACGCACCTCAAGGCGTGATTTTTAAAACCATGACCACAGCGACCAACAACGCCTCATGTGCCCATGCTCGACGTTCATCCTGTGCAATGACCTCAAACCTCTGCCTTCCCTTCATCGAAGCAGCCACCTTCCTCTTTCATGACAGAGACATGATCCCAAACGGTCACAACCACTTCCTCCTTATGTTTGCTTGAACAACACGATCGTGCCCTCAAGGGGGTCACCCTCCTAAGCCGCCAGCAGTCGCCTAATCGCCACCAATGCCAACATGGTCACACCCACTTCTTCCTTACGCAAGATCAAGGCCTCCGAATCGGCTCCTTCGAATGAATCAAGGAGTGGATGATAAATACATTATAAGAACAAAGATAAAACAAATAAGCAAGATAACCCAAGGAACGAATTGCTCTGATAACAAGTTGAAATATTTAAAGAACGCAGAAGCAATAATATCAAAGCATATAAGCATTACAAAATACTTGGGTTTACGTGAAAATCCCACTCATGAAGGGCGGGAAGAAAACCACAAAAGTCCCTAATAAGGCACTGATTTGTATTTCTTCTCAAAGAAATATGAGAGGAGTACACACCTATTTATAGGCCACCACTAACACACAAAGTCTACATCTTCCGATGTGGCACTAAACCCACAACCCAATTCTCTCAACAGAAAAAGGTACAAAGAGGGACTTCCCCCTATTGATCTTCAGCCCAGAAATAGTAGCAAAGATCCTCACCAAAGATGAGACATGGACTACCTCCAATTTACCACCTTCCACGAAGAAGGTTGTATCATCTGCATATTGTAGAAGGGGAGTAACTAACGCTCCATATCCTTGTGTTGTGAAACCATTGGAAAGATGACCTCTGCACGCCTTAAAAACCAAGAAGGCAAGCGTGTCCAAAGCAATATCAAAGAGCAATGGAGCCAATAGGCATCCCTGTCTGACTCCATGTTGGGGTTGAATCCAAGCTCCATTTGAACGACCATTCACCAAAACAGGAAAAGATGACGTAGTGACACTTCTCTTCATTAGCTGAATCCATCTCTCAAGGAATCCCCTTCTAAGAACATGCCAAAGGTACGCCCAAGAATCGAATCCTAAGCCTGTGAGAAATCGACTTTCCAAGGAAAAGCTGATATCCCTCTTCTTTTCCACGCGGCTACCATCACCTCTGCCAACACATAGGAGTCCTACAAAGATCTACCTTTAATAAAAGATGCCTAGACTGGGGAAATCAAATCTGGCATAATTAATCTAAAGCCTATTTGCTAAAATTTTGGCCACCAGTAAATAAATTGAATTTGAAAGAGCTATTGGTCTAAAATCATCTATCAACTCAGCTCCTGGTTTCTTTGGCAAAAGGAACAGATAGAAATGGTTAATCCTTCTAAAGCCTTCATTACCATAAAAAAATTCCTAAACCATGGCAACCACATCCGACCTCACAATATCCCACATCTCCTTATAAAAAAGGATCTGCAAACCATCCAACCCTGGAAAGCCCTCTGCCTTCAATCCATTTAGAGCGCAAATGATCTCTTCCTCCCCAACTTTCCGAACAAGTTCCTCCTTCACCTCTTGACCTAAGTCACCTCCTTGTTGCCTTCTAGTAACATCATGGAAATGTGTATGGAAGGCAACACAAATCTAGTTTCGCTGGCATACCAAAGAATCACCAACCTTCAAAACATTTATTATATTAACTCTCCTATTGCTAGTGGCCATGTGAACAAATTTTGTATTTGCATCACCCACCTTAAGGCACAATTGTCTAGATTTCTGCCTTCAATCCATCTCCATCTTATGGTCTTCCTCCAAGACCACTGCCTACATCCTCCTACACTCCTAACAATCATCACTAGTCAAGGGCGACTCCTATCGAACGCCCGAGACATCTCCTCTCGAAAGATAGTCCTGGTAGGGTCATCACATGGTCCATACACATAAGAAATAACAAAGGAGAAATCATCGGATCTATTAAGAATAGCCGTGGCCCATCAGTCAAGGAGGACTCCAGCTAGAAGCAATCACCATGCCACATCAAAAGAATACCCATGGATCTCCCTTCAACCTTTATCTCAAGATACTTCGGATATCTATCACCGCATACAATGTTCTTCATCTATGTAGATAAGGTATCTAGATGAGTTTCCTACAACATCATGATATCAACTGTCCAATCAGCAAAGTAACTTCTCATAATCGATCTTCTACCTTCATCACGAAGGCCATGAACGTTCCAAGATAAAATTTTAACCATTAATAACGTTCTTGGACGCCCCCTTGTGCACCTTCTTCACGCCAATAACCTTCGCCGCATGCCCATCAACATCTTTCATCTCCCCCTCCCCACTTTCGTAGCTCTTTTTGCTCTTCATAATCTTCTTGTGTTTGTAGCAGGCACTAAGCATCAACTTACGTTTCTACGGAATAACTCTAGCTGAACATGAGGATCTACTAGAAGAGTATTTAATAAGCATGCTCTTTCCTTAGCCATCTGTCTTATCCTGGTGGTTACCATTACCCACATCTGACTCAGCATTGTCAGGACCACCACACATCTTCAAAATTGCCAATGATGGTCCCATTATCTCTTCATTGAGTCCCCCAACACGTGTACGATTGAAGACTTCATTATCTTGAGCCTTGTTCACAAGGCTGAATATAGATCCGAATGTAAATGGGAATCCTACGTCCAGCATCACGTAAGTACCAGCAACAACCGCAATATCTTGACCCAAAAAAAACCTGCTAGCTCAACAGACAGTGCATTAAAGAACTCACCACTACCGGACCCAAGATTGGGTCCGGTTGCCACCTATGGAGGGCCCCATGCACTATCAAAAAATTGATTTGTTGCATCCATCCTCGTGCAATGCGCATCCCATTGAGCCAAATTGATTTCATTCTGGCTCACTATCGTGTTTCCTCCATCAGTCACGTCCAAAGCCGTCATGGCACCTTCATGTTATGCCACCACATGTCCCTCCTACAAGAAATCTCCCACAACAACTACGGGGCCACCACCTTTGAAACATGAAGACAAAAAACAAAAGTCTTTTAAGAAATCGACGGATCCAAAGGCCACCTGTTTGAAATTTAGAATATCCTTAGCCACCTTTGGAATATTCTCTTCCACCACCTCTATCTTGGATGCCGCCAATTGACAGTTCTCCACGTCAGCAGCCATGCTTGGCAACTATTCCAAATTTGGAAAGCCCACATCCTTGGATATAGGGCCACTAAATTTGGAAAAAATCTCCCCAGCCGTTTAGAGGCTTTTCAAAATTTGAGCAACCTCCAATTGTCTCACCTTGGCCTTCCAAACTTGGCAAGATCTGACGTGTTCATCAGTGGCCACCCCACTGGTCGGTTTACCACCACCAGCCACTACATCACCAGGAGGGGTAGCCTTGCTTGGCAGAGCACCACTACAGGCTCCCCACCTCATGGCCAGACCACCAGCCACCACTTGGGCGTATGACACATTCATATGCACCTTCAAAGCCACCCCCTTCAAGGAGACCACGCAAGCGCAGCCACCAAAATGGAAGATCTCCTTGTTTGGCAAACACTTCCTAACCACAAGCTCCCCCTCAACCAACACCAAGGTTGCGTCACCTTCATGCAAACCAATACCACGACACCTCCATACCCATGCAAAAGGCAAACATTATGAGATCACTGTTCCAATTATTCTCCATCTCAATGAAATTTCAATAATATGAAACAAAATACTAGGATTTATCAGAACACATTCATCAGTAACACTTTCATAAACACTAGGAAACTCCACCGTATAGAAAACTGATCAAAATTCATTACTTGAAACTTCAGTCAAGAAACATCCACCTCCTCCAAACCAAAAACCAACACCTTCATTTTTAAGAAAACCGCCACCTTCCAATCAGACGAAACCAAATCCAAACTAGATAGAAGCAATCTAACCACTTCCACCCCCAATGTTCCATGAACAAAAGTTCCCACCAAAGAAGAACTTAGAATAGAGTCTAAATCCCTTACCTCATGTGACCATGAAGACTCCACCTCCAAGGAAGGGGGATCGTAAGGTGGTGGCAGCAATGTATGTGCTTTAGGACCATCGACTCTCCCCCTTGGACAAGCCTTCCATCAATGGCCGATCCCCTTGCAACGAAGGCAGACCACTGCATCTCTGCAATCCCTCGCCCAATGTCCTCTACCACGACACTTGAGGTACACCACGTCACAGAGATGATCCCAAAGGACATCACCCCCATCATCCTTCCATCGCGTCCCATGCTTGGCTCTCATCGCCTTCCCCTTTAACTATCTCTTGCAGATGATGAGAGACCCTTATTACAGGATGTAACTAGATACCATGCCATAGTTGACAAACTATTAGATCTGATAGTCACTCGACCTGCATTGCCTTTGCAGTAGGGAGACTAAGCCAGTTTATGAAGACACCTAGAGAAGTCCACTAGGATGGAGTTTGTCAGGTCCTCAGATACTTGAAGAGTGCCCCTGGGAAGAGGCTTCATTTTCAAAATAGTGGACACTTGGATGTATGCGACTATTTAGATGTTGATTATGGTGGAGCACATGAGGACGAAGGTCTACTACAGGATATTGTACCTTTGTGGGAGGCAATCTAGTTACATGGAAGAGGAAGAAGTAAGAGGTGATCTCAAGTTCAAGTGTTAAATCTGAATAGAGCTATGGCTCAAACTACTTGTGAACTATTATGGGTTCAATCCCTTTTACAAGATTACAGTGTTTAGGTCTCAGGTCCTATTCCTATGTACTGTGATAACAAGACTGCCACGTTTATCGCCAATAATCCTATTTTTCATAAGCGAACAAAGCACATTGAAGTTGACTGTCATTTCATCAGAGAGGCCATTGTAAAAAAACAAGATCTATACACCTTACATCTGTAGATCAAATTGCACACATTTTTATTGAAGCCCTCTCCAGGAAGTGACTTCAAAGTCTTTGTTCCAAGCTATGCATATTTGATGCTTATGCTCAATCTTGAGGAGTGTTGAGTTGCCTTTGAGGGACTTTTTTTATTTATTTTTTTATGCAAGGGTGCAGTATGTAATTTCTTCCATTGTACCTCTCTATATAAAGGTATAAGGAGTCTTCAAATAAGACTGAACCATTCATTTTTCCTATCAAGTTATATATTGATTTGATTTGGAAAGTTGACACTTCTAAATGGAAGAAATGGAGCAGAAAAAAAAAACAACCAAAATCCAACCGTAATTCAAAATCCTTACACCAAGTTTATGGGAATCAAAAATGGTGGCGGAATCTACATTTATTTCAGTATAACTACAAAAATTTCTGTAATACTTAGGTGTTTCCAGGCAGAATTTAGAGGATGCAGACTTCATCTTTGAAAAAATAATCAGAAAAAACGAAAATAAATTAATTTTCTGATAAAATTCTATCTTTCCAATTCTTTTTTTTCCCCAAAATCAAACTAAGCTTCCCCAAACTAATTGGACACGGCTAAATAGACTATGTTTTCCATCCAATTATCAGGTCATACTAGAGTACATTTTTGTTTTCTTTACAAACCTGAAGAATTGAAGCTTTCAGGGTTTCTACTTTGTTTTTACTTACTCAATGTAGCTTCATCTCACTACATGGTTGTGTTTGGGCAATCCTGCAAGCATTGATTATTCATAATTACCTAAAGCATGAAGCACTATCTTGGAGTCTCTGAAAGACTTAACCATTCATTTTTCCTATCAAGTTACACATTGACTTGATTTGGAAAGTTTGAAACTTCTAGTTGATAAATAAAAATAAGTGAAATAATAATGAACAAGAATATTAAGCATGACAAAAATAACGCTTGAGTTTACGTAGAAACCCCACTCACGAAGAGTGAAGAGAAAACCACGGGAGAAGGTCCCTATAGGGCAAATATCTGCATTACTCTTCCCAAAGAATAAGTAGAGAGTACAATGCCTTATTTATAGGCTACCACACACTCTAACTCTCCACATTACACAATGCGGGACAAAATCCCAACTACACATTCTCTCAACACCCCATCAAGCTGGAACATGGGATGCTCAGCCTACACACAAAAATCTTCACTCTACAGCAGCACACAACACTCTTAACTGGTGCAACCGGGTCATGGCTCTCCTCAGGCAAATGATGTCAGCTACATCCCCGTTCTTGCTTGTAGGCGGGTATGCTGATGACGACATATCAACAAGGGTTGGAGTCTGTTGGATGAACTGTTGTAACTAGCTCTGACATGGGTCTCTTCTCTGGAGACCTCAACTGGTGTCGGTGACTTTCCATTGGAGATCTCAGACATGGGCCTCTCCCCTAAAGACATCAAAATTGGGCCACTCCCACATGAAAACTCAACATGGGCCTCTCCTCTAGAGACCTTGATTGGTCTTCTCATCTAGGAACCAACAACAAAGAAAGAGTTTCTCTCATGTGGGGACCTCAAACAATGAGACTCTCGTATAGGATCACAATAATAGACTCTCACATTCCCCCTGTCTCCAATACTCATATGGGAAAAGAAACAATCAAAAAGAAGAAAGAATAACAAAAGAGCTTCTCCCCCTTTTCCCTTCATATTCATCACATTTTTTATTATTTTTTCTCCATTCTTTTGTTGTTTTCTTCTTTTTTTTATATTTTTGTTCTTTTTTTAAGTTTTTCCCTTTTCTCTGATCTTTTTAATATTTTCCTCCTCTCTTTTTTTTGTTCTCTTCCTCCTTTTTTTATTTCCTACCCCTCCTCATTGGTAATACAAAGAAGTCACAAAAGGTATACAAGAAATCTTAAGGGACAGAGAATAAACAAACCAAATATTTCAAAAAAACACGGTTGCAAAGAATCTTGCATGGATTTCTTCATTCCTCCTCTTCGGCACAGAACTCCTTCAGCACCTCCTCCTTCCCTGACATCTATGCCAACCTTAGTGGCAAAGACCTCCGACACCCCCAAGCATCACCATTTGCACCGCTGCAAGCACCATCGTCTTCATCGCCATCACCAGCTGCTCTTGCGATTGAGCGTGAGATCTCCATTGAGACCTCTACTGGACTCGTGATTTCACCACAATCCTTGCCGCAATCTTTGCCAAAGATTGCTCCACCTAATTGTGATTGTCGTCACTGCCTCTTCATTGTAAATCTCTCCACTCCATCGCCACCTCGATTTCATCCTGTGATCTCGTGCGAGATCATCGAAGGAGATCACTCCATGATCATATATGCCGAGATCTTCGCCAAGATCGCCGACCTCGACACCATCGCCTACTTGCACCGCTGCTGCTCTTCTTCATTTCTCCTTTGTTGCTACAATCAATGCTGCAACCAATCTCGCCTGAAATCGCTAGTGTCACCTGCAGCCAATCTCGAGATTCTCGCGATTCACACCTTTAACAACATCGATCTCGGCACTTCCTCTTCTTCGTCCTAATTGCTGCCATTGATCGCCACCATCAGTGTCATTGCTATCCTCATCGGCATCACTTTTTCCACTTCTTCATTCTTGCCTGCAAAATCGTCATCACCATCATTGCTCAACCACGACGTAGTAAAGGCTCCCTCAAAGAGGTTGGGCCACTGAGCGATGCCCCCCTCTACGCATTCTCCACACTGTCACTGTCCTCTAAATCGACTCTACCAATGTCCTCTACACCTCACATTGACCTCCTCCCAATAGGGTTCTAGGAACCCAATAGGAACACGCCACTGCTCCATCTAGGATCATGATGCTCCTCCTTCGATGCTTCCGCAGAGCAACATTACTATGGTGTCAATGTGGAGCATGGAGAGGCCTCCTCTATCAACATCGCTCTCCATTCAACAAGACTTTTGATAGGACTTAAGAACAATAGCAAGATTAATGATAAAATCCAAGAAAAAATCCAAGAATGAATGACTCTGATACCAAGTTGATAAATAAAAATAACCGAAATAATAATGAACAAGAATATCAAGCACGACAAAAATAGCATTTGGATTTACGTAGAAACCCCACTCATGAAGAGTGGGGAGAAAACCATGGAAGAAGACCCCTATAGGGCGAGTATCTGTATTACTCTTCTCAAAGACTAAGTAAGGAGTATAATGCCTATTTAAAGGCCACCACACACTAACTCTCCACATTACACGATGCGGGACAAAATCCCAATTACACATTCTCCCAACACTTCTAAATGGAAGAAATGGTGTAAAAAATTTCAACCAAAATCCAACCGTAATTCAAAATCCTTACGCCAAGTTTATGTGAATCTGATGGATTCCATGGAAAAAATGGTGGAGGAATCTACATTTATTTCAGTAGAACAACAAAAATTTCTGTAATACTTAGGTGTTTCCAGGCAGAATTTAGAGGATGCAGACTTCATCTTTGAAAAAGCAGTCAGAAAAAAGGAAAACAAATTAATTTTCTGATAAAATTCTATCTTTCCAATTCTTTTTTGCCCCAAAATCAAACTAAGCGTTCCCCAGACTAAATGGACTGGCTAAATATATTATTTTCTCCATCCAATTATCAGCTCATACTGGAGTACATTTTTTTTTCTTTACAAACCTGAAGAATTGAAACCTTTCAGGGTTTGTACTTTTTTTTCCTTTACTCAATGTAGTTTCATCTCACTACATGGTTGTGTTTGGGCATTCCTTACTCATAATAATCTAAAGCATGAAGTGCCATCGTGGAGTCTCTAAATAAGATTGTACCCTTCATATTCCCTACAAAGATATATATTGATTTGATTTGGAAGGTTGTTTTTTTTTAGAAAGAAAAAGGAAGATTACCCGAGATCGGTAATCATCCAGTAAATTGTATTAAGTAAAAGGATCAGACTTATAAATTTTGGAGCAAAAATTCAAACAAATAATTAACCTCCCGTACAACATTTTCCACCCAGCAACGCTCCTCTCTAAAATTCGTGTTCCGTTGTAGCCATAAGCACCATAGCGCCGCAAAACCTTTCACCCAACCAACATCTAGATCATGGTGGTCCTGGAAAGACCTCCAAAAGGATGAGAAGTTGGAGATATTAATTGTATGAAGCCGCAGAATCTGCCAGATATCCTTGGAGAATGGGCAATTGAAGAAAAGATGATCGAGATCTTCCTCATCAGTTTGACAGAAAACACATGTGATATCCATATCATCCGTCCACCTTCACATGAAACATTTAGTCACCAGCTGCTTTCTCCTAAACATCCAAAGCAAAATATTTATCTTCAAAGGTAGCAAGCATTTCCAAATCTTTTTTGAGTCTTTCTTGGTGTCATCATTTTCGTTGTCAGCTGGAATCAACCTTGAATAGGCTTTCTTCACCGCGAAGACCTCATTTCTCCAACTGAAAGCATCCGTGCAATTTTTATCTGGCTTGAGATCTCAAATCGCATGTACGAGCTGCTGAAACTCCTCTAGGGTGAACTTCGAAAGCCCAAGAGGCAGTCTAAAGTTCCAAATATTATGTTGTTCGTCCCACACTTCACCAACAGATGCTCCTTTATTACTGATCAGCTGAATAACTCTTGAATACAGTTCTGAGAATCTCCCCAATCCACTCCAGTCGTTCAACAAAAACTTAAAATCCACACCATCACCCAGGATCGGATTGAAGTCCCTGGTAGAGTCTTGTAACACCAATCTAATGGACAGCTAGAACAAGGAAGACCCTGTCCTAGGCAAAACTTGCTCCACCAAATCCATATCCACCCCATATGAGTCTCTTGTAACCATATTGGCCATGGATGTGCCTCCAGAGAGAATTCTCACCACCCATTTGAGCAATAAGGCCTTGTTGAACTCATCTATTCGCCTTACCCCCAATCCACATTCACATTTGGGCAGACAATTTTCATTCCACGGAACAAGTTGGGCAAATATACCCACATGATCTGCACCCTTCCAAAAGAACCTTTTTTGAATCATATCCATAAACATGATTCATTGGCGGCCTACAGATAGGAAAAAGACCAGTACGAAAGATAAGACAGATTTCAAGAGTACCAAACGACCTCCTCTCGATAGAAGCCTACCACTCCATGATGACAATCTTTTTGTCAATCTCTCCACCACACAATCCCAATCAGCAGCTGCAAGCCTCCTTCCTTTCAATGGAAAACCAAGATATCTAATTCACAAGTGGGACACATGTGTCTCAAGAATATTAGCAATCTCCCCAACCTCCCTCTTCAAAATGGAAAAAGGCACTAATAATGACTTCCTTCTGTTGATCTTCCAACCTGTTATATCAGCAAAAATTCTCACCAATGAAGGGGCATGGATTGCCTCCAACCTGCCACCCTAAACAAAGAAAGTAGTATCATCCGCATATTGTAATAAAGTGGTGACTAAAGTGTCGTCTCTTTGAGTTGTGAATCCACTAAACAGGTGAATTTCACACGCCTTAAACACCAAAGAAGATTTGATTTGGAAAGTTGAAACTTCTAAATGGAAGAAATGGTGCAAGAAAAAATTAAATCAAAATCCAACAGAAATTCAAAATCCTTACACCAAGCTTATGGGAATCTGATGGATTCCACGGAAAAAATGGTGGAGGAATCTACATTTATTTCAGTAGAACTACAAAAATTTCTGTAATACTTAGGTGTTTCCAGGCAGAATTTATAGGAAGCAGACTTCATCTTTGAAAAAACAATCAGAAAAAAGGAGAACAAATTAATTTTCTGATAAAATTCTATCTTTCCAATTCTTTTTTTTTCCAAAAATCAAACTAAGTGTTCCCCAAACTAATTGTACTCGGCTAAATATATTATTTTCTCCATCCAATTATTAGGTCATACTAGAGCACATTTTTTTTCTTTACAAACCTGAAGAATTGAAGCTTTCAGGGTTTGTCCTATTTTTTCTTTACTCAATGTAGCTTCATCTCATTACATGGTTGTGTTTGGGCATTCCTGCAAGCATTGATTACTCATAATTATCTAAAGCATGAAGCACCATCGTGGAGTCTCTGAAGAAGACTGTACCATTCATTTTTCCTACGAAGTTATATATTGATTTGATTTGGAAAGTTGAAACTTCTAAATGGAAGAAATGGTGCAAAAAAAAATCAACCAAAATCCAACAGTAATTCAAAATCCTTACACCAAGTTTATGGGAATCAGATGGATTCCACAGAAAAAAATGGTGGAGGAATCTATATTTATTTTAGTAGAATTACAAAAATTTCTGTAATACTTAGGTGTTTCCACGGCAGAATTTAGATGATGCAGACTTCATCTTTGAAGAAACAATCAGAAAAAAAGCAAACAAATTAATTTTCTGATAAAATTCTCTCTTTCCAATTCTTTTTTTTTCCCCAAAAATCAAACTAAGTGTTCCCCAAACTAATTGGACTCGGCTAAATAGATTATTTTCTCCATGCAATTATCAGGTCATACTACAGAACATTTTTTCTTTACAAACCTGAACAATTGAAGCATTCAATATAGCTTCATCTCACTACATGGTTGTGTTTTGGCAATCCAGCAAGCATTGATTATTCATAATTATCTAAAGCAAGAAGCGCCATCATGGAGGAACACTAGGTAGAGTACTCCAGTAGCAAAATTATTATTGTATAATTCACCTATAATCTCTGGTGGAGATCCAGTACTGTTTTATGGGTTAGCACTCCCAAGTAAGGTTGAGGTGTTATATTTCCATCCTTTTTAGGTGTATAATTTTCTGATTCTCAGGAGCCCCCAGCCTCACCAGAAATCTGGTTCCATTAGGGCATATTGACATAACTCACACAACTTTGTAATGATGTAACTATGACTTCAATTTCTTTCCATTTCTTTCTTTTTGAAACCGTAAAGTATGTACATGTGGTTAATGACCACCCAATTCATTCATGTAAATCATATCACAGCAAATCAGCCAAGATTACAAATGTTCAGCCCAAAAAGAGACCAAAGAGGATATGTAGGATATAACATTTTCCACATAAGGTCATTGCAGCCATATCCTGAAAAGTGCAGCAAGCACCTTCCTTCTTGAATACGAAAATGCAGTGTATAGAATGGCTTCCACCATTCCAGAAAGAAGTCCAAAATATGTCTTCGCCTTGAAGGATCAATCGAGTGAATATGCACTCCACACATTCTGAGCAAACCTGCACTCATAAAACAAATGATCAATATTCTCGTGTCCAATCAAGCACAAGATGCAAGATGTATCACCATCTCCCACCCATCTAGACCTTAGCATCTTGGCTATAATCCTTCCACACCTCAAAAGCCAACCAAAAATATGATTTTTAATGTTGCCACCACTGTCCATATCAGTTTGAAATTTCTCCTTAGGTCCCCACAGTCGTCTATAGGCATCACTTACTGAGAAATTCCCAGAGTCCCTATATAGAGCATCCCATCCTCCATCAGTCTGAAAATTGAGATAAAATGCAACAACTATGCCAAATCTGATGTTCGCTGGTCAGAAAGAGGGCTCATAAAATAATGGCGATCAAACACTTGTCCAACAAGGCAATACAGCTGCATCCTTGTCTGAAGTCAATGAATAAAGGTATGGGAAGAGATTTTTCAGGCAGCCATTTCCTGTCCAATCAACCAAAAATTGAAATCATCTCCAGCCCCATGTTTTGGACTAACATACTGTGAAATCTTTGGACAAACCCCAGAAACCCCTGTAAAGAAAGAGGAAGCAAGTCCTAGCATCATACACCTGCACTCCCAATTGAGTGTTTGCCAGCAAGAATGAAGTCCCCAAAAGGCTCTGTTGCAGGGTCACTACCTCTTTATTCCTGGCACTAGTCTTCACATCTAATGTAGCATTGAAATCCCCAGCTATCAGCCAATCATTTAACACCTGGAAAAACGTTTGCAATCCAAGCAAGTTTCTTCCATAGGTCCATCCCTTCAGTGTTAAAGCAAGGCCTATACACATTTGAAATCAGCACACTAGCGCTATCTCTTCTAATCGATCCCAATACAGTGTGTACAAAGCAGTCTTGTCTAGATTTTTTTCCACCATAAATAGATCCTTCTTCCATCCAATCATAACCCCACCAAATCCGCCCACTGAATTTGATGCACGAAATCCATCAACATAGCTGCCTCCAACCAAGGAAGTATATGTCACGACATATCTGCGATTTATCGCCAATATGTTGTGTTGATGATATCGACACCGAGAAAATATCATTTTTCCAATATATTGTTCGATAAGTTCCCCATATTGAGGGGTACAGCGACGTATCAGTAAAAGTAAAGCTTGTCAGTGCAATTTTTCCTATGTCAGCAGTGTTGGCTTCCTTCCCTGCTGCCCTCTTCTCTTCCTTTCCCTTGTGCAACAAAGACTTCCACACTACATTCTTGCTGCTGCATCTGTAAAATTTGGCTTTACACCTTCCTGGGTGATTTTGAACATTCTCTCATCTCTCAACAAGGTAAGCCCGGTATTCATGGTATTTCTTTTCATTATTAGATCCAAATTACTATGTTATTTACCTCGATTGCTGTTCATATCGAAATTAAATCTCTTGATTATTTGCTAGATTAATATTATCTAAATATTAATTTAATAAGATCCCTAATTAAACACCAATTTGGTGATGATTTTATATCCAAAATCACTATGTTTAAACCTCAGTTACTGTTTATAAGAAGACTAATTAAACTCTAATTTTGAGGTAAATTCATGGCTGAAATCACCATGTCCTCAGTTCCTACTTATATCAGAATCAAATCACTTCATACACTTGATTTTGATTATTAACTAGATTAAAATTGACTTGATTAATAATACTCATTCCGAATTATTTATGTTAAACTATGATAAATCTCTTGTCGGGACATGTTTAAAGATTCGAAATGTTGGTCCATGTCTTGTGGGTATTCAATAATGTTGGGTCACTCAAGGGATGAGGCAACTGGAGAAATTGGCTAGGATTATGCCACTCTCATAGCTGAAGACGGAGGAAAGCCACAATGTAACTTTTGTGATAAAAGGTTAATAAGAGGAAGTATCATAAGGTTGAAGCAGCACTAGGTACGTAGGTACAAGAATGTAGCCAACTGTTGTAATATACCTAAACAAGACAAGCTATTAGTGGGAGCAAATTTAGAGGGAAAGAAAGCAAAAGATAAGAAGTCAAGGGGAGATGCGATGTTTCATGAGAAAATGCACAAATAGTATACTGAAATAGATGACTCAGATGAGGATTCGAATATTTAGTACCCTAGTGATTGTGAAACTCTTGCTGGCATACATAAATGCCGCTAAAGAATCTCTAACGAGTGAACATGAAAGGTGACAAGAAGAGGAATTTGCCAGTGAAAAGTCGTTTTATGAGAAAGGAGCTGAAGTGCCCGTATCAGCATCCCTGACCACCCTGCAAAAAAACAAAGGGAGACAAAACTTGGGACATCAGGTATTATAAAATATGCTCCTAGCCAAGACAAGAAGCAAAAGACCATCAAGGAGATGTTTGGAAATGTTAGAAAAAATGTAGGGAAGGCCATCTTTACACTCTTCTTTGCACATGTCATCCCAACAAATATAGCAAGCAGACCATTTCTGCAGTAAGCTATGGATGAGATTACCTAAGAAATAGATGTGAAAGCTCCTACCCCATACAAGATCATGAACAAGTACTTGCATATGGCAAAAGATAACCTTAATAACTACATAAATGAGTTGAGAAGGTTATGGCCGGATTACAGTGTGTCCATTATGTGCGATAGGTGGACCAGTTTCACAATGCAAATCATAACTTTCCTTTTTTATTGTGATAAAACAACAATCTTTTTGAAATCTACGAATGCATTTAAGCAGCTGAAAGCTTACAAGTACATATATCATCTGATAGTGGAAGTTATGAAGGAGGTTAGACCCGAACATGTATAAATTATTACAAACAACAATACCAATTTTAAGAAGGCTGACCAATAATTGATAAAGTCCAGCAAGTATAGAGTTTTTTCGACTACTTATACAGCCCATTGCATTGATCTAATTCTCAAGGACTTTGAAAAGAGGATGGTAATAAATGAGCATATTCAAGATGCATAGTCAATCACTACTTTCATTTACAATTACTCTCACATATTACCATTAATGAGGCAATTTGAACTTGTAAGACCAGTCATCACCCAACTTGCAACAAATTACATTATGTTGCATAGTATTCTGGACAACAAAGTTGGATTACAATAGATGTTAATCTCCAACAAGTGGTATGCATAAACAAAGAGTATATCACAAATCAAGAAGAAAGTGGAGGGATTGGCGACCTCTAGAAAATTCTAGAACAATTGCTCACAGGTTGTGAAGATAATTGATCATGTTGTGGTCATGCTAAGGATGGTTTATGGTGATAAAAAATCAACCTTAGTAAGTATATATTCAACTATGGAAATAACGAAGTAAAAGGTGAAAGAAAATGCTGGAAAGTCAAGTCGACAATACATAAAGATAACTTATGAGAGATGGCAAAACATGATCTCACATCCGTTTCATAAAGTTAGTATAAATTTATTACTTTATTAAGTTTCATTCATATGTTTTTTGTCATGACTCATGACTTTTTAGTTTGTACTTTATAATGATTATTCTTAAATCTTAATATTGTAGCATATTATCTCAACCCAAGATATCACTACAGGTATGGAGTTCGTAGTAATCACGAGCTCTTCAAAGCGGTGCAAACCGCTATCATAAGCTCATAAAGGACGTACAAGAACAAACAGATTGTATGAATGAGGTAAATGTGATAAATCAATCCATAATTTTAACCTAAGATGTTAGCCTATTACACTTACGCACTGTTTATTAAATCATCGTTTCTTACAGATAAAATATTTTAAAGATGAGTTGCTATCTTTCATGAGAAACACCACCATACATGCACAAAATAAAACTCTTCCCAGTATGGTCATCTTATGAATTCATTTCACACAATTCACAAGTTACAAAAATGAATTAATCATAATAAGTTCATTTTTATTTTTCTATTATAGCTGAATGGTGGCACTTACATGGCACGAATGCTCCTAACCTTCGCCGAGTTGCCGTAAGAATCTTAACCTTCGCCGAGTTGCCGTAAGAATCTTATCACAGACAAGATCGGTAAAAAGATGTGAAAGAACTTAGACTACCTTTAACTTGATTCACTCATAGAGAAGAAATAGCATCAGTAGTAACAAGTTGATGAACTTAATACTCATACACTACAACATTAGACTAAAGATGAAACATATATGGGAATGAGAAAATAAAGAGTATATGGATCCAATTTATGTTGCATAGCATTTTGGAGATAGAGATGAGAGAGGTTTTACAAGAATAGTTGAATAGCAATGAAAAACCATTGCTTAATACAAATGATGGGCCTGATCCTGAGATAGTAAAAAAAAATGGATATAGATGTATCCAAATTTGTGGGTAGCGAATCTGGTAGAAGAGTCGTGACCTTAAACTTAAAGAGAGTCCAAAGGAAGATCTGCCAAATTCAGAAGGAACAAAAAATGATGATGATGATCATGATGATGGAAATAACGATGTGATGATGGTTGAAGAGCCACAGCAAAAAAAAATTGGAGATGAGAGATATCGTCAGGGTCCTAATAGGGAGTATGCTAAACAAGAATACATGGAAAAATATGTAAATATACATGGAGATCCCATGCCAAGTCCACCTCACGACTAACGCAACGTATGGGTGCGGCTCATGTTCTATGATGTCTATCGATGATTTAAGTTCATCGGTAGAATCCCTTGATCCAGTGGCAAAATTGATCTTTGGAGGTGGCCTTAGATCATCATCGTCAAGTTATTATGGTGGTTATACATCTCATTACATTACGCCAACCCTCAATACCAGCCCCAAGATGAGGCACAAAGTTCATGTCATTACTTCCCCAACTACACAAGCCCTTCCCTAAAAGACAAATCATATCATTCCCATTCATTTTCTTGCACAAGGACCAAATTTGCCCCTAGGTTCTCAAATAATCCCCCAGAGTCAGCCTCTGCGATCTATCATTCAAACCACGAACATTCGAGGATAGGATGGCAGTCACAGTTCACTAAGACGAGCCCCTAGTTTGCAACTACCCATAGACCCATTATACAGGAAACCAACTTCTAGGGTGACAGTACTGACCTATTCAACCCACATGTTTTGCTCCCCCAACTTGCAAGCTTCGCTCAATCATCTTCAACCATCTTCAATCAAAAAGAATCAACCAAATCACCCATCTAAATTGCTATGCCATTATTGACAAAAGAGTCACCAAAGCCATTATTCTGAATGCCCACGACGTGTCCATGATATGCCCACGAAATGACCTTTTTCTGACATGGGACAATATCAATACACAAGTAATGTCAAAATGCAGTAGCATCAAAAATATTTTTCCAACTATGGATAATATGTCAATAAGTTCAAAGAGATGGCTGACATTGCGTACAATTCTTAAGTCATTACCAAATTTTAAGGTCAATATAAGTGTCTTAATGACCAATTTCTACCCATTACTATTGTTGTAAGTGATTTAAATTTCGATGGCATGCCGTCGACATGTTGTTGAAATCGCTATTTTTGATATTAGGCCATATCGACATCAATATAATGTCGAAACACAAAGACTTCGATGAAATGTTAGCAAGTGACGAAATACACTAGGCATTTTGAGTTGCTACTACTGCTTTTCACTCTCACTTCTCCCATTCTTCTCTACTATTGGTCACATTGTTATTGCTACTATCTTCTTATCCAAATTGAATCTTCATTGCTGAAGCTCCTCTCCTCCAACTTTCTTAAGTATGATTCCACACATATCCATAATTATAGAGAAGATCTATATACTACACTCTAGATCTACTATTATTACTAACATATAGATCTAATCACAATTTAGAATTGAGGAAATATTTGTTTAATTCTTAAAAATAAAATCCTAAGTTTGTGTTAGTAATAGAAAATAAAAAACTTGTATCCATCCATAAGACAATAAAGCCGAAGTATTGCAAACAATAAAGACTTATTTACTTCAAGAATTGATCATTATTTATTTCAAGGATAACATCCAACCTAGAAACACATGGTCCCATGTTGGCGACAACATATATTTCTCATAAATAAATATGATACCACTATATCTAAATGTGACTCATAAGGGGTGACAAATAAAAATAGCCAACACAACACACATAGTTACGTTAATCTAGATCTATTCATATTGATTAATCTATCAACATAGTTAAGGATCTCAAATTAACAATAAGATAAATTAATTTAAGATCAAGTGATTAAATATTTAAATTTATGTTTTAAATTTTTACTTTAGTTTCCTCCAAACTATATATTTAAATCTTTTATCTTTACATGATTTAATTCAATTTACACAATAATTATTTAATATTTGATTTTTGAACTTGAATGTGGTATAATAGACTACATGTTGCATATGATTATTACAATATAACATTATTATTCTTACATAAACATGTTTAAGTTTGTGATTTCTTTGAAATTCTAATCATTTTGACTACTGCAATTTTTGTCAGTATATATCGGCAAGCCTCCGTCATACCCTCGGCGTGCCTCCAAAATAAATTATTTTCGGGGTATCGAAATTGTTGAAATCTAACGTCGAAATACAAGCATTTCGACGGTGTGCCCTTGACGTTCCTTCCAAATGCGCACTGAAAAATTTATGGAAACGACATCAAAATTGACATTTCAAACCTTGACTGGAGCTTCAATAGCTTCGATTTATGGCTTTGCCACTTCTACTTGATCAAGAAAATCTAATCTCAAGCCTGTACTATTTCTCAAGCCATCCAACTCCGAGTCTATGCCAATGTCGCTCGCACCTAATCCCGCCTAACCATATAAAGCATTAGGGAGCATCCCAATGCTGCTCGCACCAAGTCTTGCTTGATTGATGCTGCCTTATAATCACATTGGCTGATCATGTCTACCTGCTGCCACTCACACCCAATCCTACCCATATCCTATCGATCAAGGTGAACAACCGCATACCACCTTTACCACTTGTTTGCATGATCTTCACTGAACTCGTGTGACCCACTTCTGTTCCAATCAATGCCACAGATGGATCAAATGTTGGACCCCCTCCCCCACCTGTAATAACTAAAATGCCATATATGGGCCCTATGACACCTCATTTTCCAAATCTGGGCCTGCCACTAAACAAAACAAATCGAATCAGTCACCCATGCAAATATGGACAGAGATTAATGTAGCCACCTCTAAGGTCATTTCAGATGACGCCGATTGACTTCCCTGATTTCACAACCCTCGCTCTGGTGAACCCATCTATGCCACATTCTCATCAGAGCTCTCATGAACACCAGTGAAAAAGCAACCACCTTCGTAAACATCCACCTCTCCAAAGTAGCAAGTAGTTCCCGAACAAGAACTACCCAAGAAGTGCCTCTAGCATGTAACACCACCTTCGAGTAAATGTTCTCAATCTTGTCAACTTCCGGGCCACTAACCATGGAGCCTCCACCACTTGAACCTCATCTGCTCCCCAGGTTACTCTTAGCCTCATAGGACAAAGACCTACTGGTGACCTACACCACGACATCAGACGCAAACAAGATCACAACGATCTGATGTAAAGTATCCTCGTGCCTGACATCAGAAACAAGTGATTGTCCCGTGTCTCCAACTACCTGCAGTAGGTTTTACCATAGTCCCACTCCCCCATTGTCTTTGTGACATGACCCACACTGCAGTGCCTTCCCCTTCCCCCTGAACCTTCTCATGTTCTACCACTTGAACACCTTGTCATCTCCTCCCCTTTGCCCCCTCTCCTGTTCCCTCATCTACACAAGTGTTCACATCTACTTGAACAGGATCTCCACAGGCATTGAAAGCAGGGACTCTATTAAAATTAACGTGAATTTAGTCATAGATCCAACAAAAGAGTCAAGAGCGTTATAAATTTTACAAAGCACCAGAAAATAATGGAGAAAGGACTTCAGAAAACAAATAGAGGAAACAGCTCTTCCCAGATAACGTTCTCACCTGAATGAAGTTGCCTGTTTCAAATGCCACATAACTAAAGTTCTGCCAGAGTTGCCAGCTTGTCCTCCTGAGACAAAGTTGGTTAGCAAATGAACCAGAAGTATCGGTGCTTCCTGAACTATAGACAGAAACCTGAATTTGACTGCTTCTTTAAATGCAATAAAAGACTCCTTGTAACGTTTCTTCAGCATATGCCTGCAGCCATCCACATTCACAGATATCAAGGCAAGCACACGTTGTTTGCAGATGTAATAGATTATCACACATATCATGTCAACCTAACAGGTCAAGAAAATGTACATCATTTTTTGTAAATACATCTAAAATGAGATACTAGAAAAATGGCAAAATAGGTCAAGAGTTAAAAATCTGCAGCACTACCATACACCCTCCCCCACAAAAGGCAAAATCTTGATCTACATTCATGTTAATATGTCAAGAAGAAGAAACAAAACTAAAAACATCAAGATTAAGTGATAAAAAGCAGCACAACAAAAAAAATAGAAAAGAAATGCAGCACCAAAAAAACTACCAACTAATTGTAGCATTACAGAGAACCAATAAGATGAAATAAAATAATTACATACAAGCAGGCAATGTTGTTCCATGCTTCTCCATTCTCAGGGTCTAGTTGCACTGCACGTGTAAACCCATCAAGCGCCTTGTCAATGTCTCTAGCCTGTATATAATCCCACTTTACATCAGTATAATTGTTGCTTTAAAAATCACATCTAATTAAATTTTAAGCAAAAAGGAACTTATTGTACCGTAAAACATAAACAGACTGAAGCAGATACATAAGGCTCATAAGAACTTAATGGTTTAAATTTAATTATAAAACAAATTTGGAACAAGGTAGCCTACATGCTCAATGTCCTAGAGGGCTGATCCTATGAGACAATTTGGCAAGAGGGCAAGAGGTGTTTCAAGCATGTTGAGTGTTATATGTAAACAGGTATATGGATCTTTGGTCTAGGTCCACATATTCCATTCTCTTATAAATATTGTAACAAACCCCTCTTATTATTGTTTGTTGATGAAGACAAGACTCTAGCCACTACTGGTTTCCATAGCATTTCCTTTCTACCAAGAAGGATTTTCCACGTGTGATCATGAATGATTTACTTTCCACATAGTATCAACACAGGTTTCTGATTGCTCTTGAGAGTGGTAGAAGCTTTCCACGAACAGAATGTATGTTGAGGGTTTCTACACAAGGTTTTACATGATTGAAGGCCTCTAGATTCCACTAAGGCCCCATCTTCATGCAACAAGTGGTCCACACCATTGTAGATGAACTGCTGGCAGCAGTAAATTTTCACGTGATAAGACCCACTGGAGAAGAGCTCCAGTGGCAGCCTCAAATCAAGCTCCAATGACATGGGGAACTCAAGATTCAGCTCCAGTTCAGGGGTTTTTTTTTTTTCTAAAAGGAGTTACGGTGGTTTTCTGTCCCCAACCACCAAATGGCACCACTAAGATTTCAAACTGGTGACTTTGCACGTGCATGGGACCTCATCGTGAGCCCCTTCATCTTCTGCATCTGGGTTCTACCGACCTTGAACAAAGACAGATCGTGTGAAGCCTTTATCTAAAACAACGGGTTCAGATCTTCATTGGAGACATTGCTAGGTGTTCCTAGGGCAGTGGCTGTCCTCCAAGGATCACCGACAAGAGTCTGGTGTATGGTCGAGATCTTGGCTGAACCCATTTTGGGCATTTGGTCACTTGAGCGAGGATCTCACTCACGAGTTCCTCCTCTTTCAGATCTTGTGTAGTGTTTAAGGCATGCGCTCCAGTTTTGAGTTCCTTTTTGGTGGTTACAAACTTATTATTCGTTTCACTAAGATTTAGATTCATCCCCCATCAAGCACAGAGGGTGGTGTCTAAAAGAAAAAACAATAGTGGGCAATTGAAGGGTCAAAACAATCTAAGTATTTCCCTCAAAAAAAGACCCATCTACGTATTCAGATTACTACAAATAAAACTAACCAAGGATAACTACCTGCTATCTGTGTTCAGAAAATGGCCACCTAGATCTGATATAACATGGAGTCATTTACACTTAAAGACACAAAGATCAGATAGCGGACATATTCACCAAGCCTCTTGCGAGAATCACATTTGCTAAATATTGTTCCAAGCTGAGCATTATTGATTTATATATTACAACTTGAGGGGGAGTGTTGGTAGAGCACTTTAGTTATGTTTTGTTACTGTTTTGGAGTTATTTATTATTGTTCTTATCCTATTGGACTTATGCTGTAGTTTTTCCAAACACCTCTCTGTATATAAAGAGGTGTAGGGTTTCATTTGAGAATAAGATTTTTCATTATCTCCGACTGAATCATCAATGTTGTAGTAATTCTTAAGAGGATAATTGGATCATCGAGGATGGATCAAAGATCTCCAACAACGCCACACAATGCTACAGTAGCGATGTTCCCAACAGTGCAGAGTGGTGGTCGTGCTAATCTGCAGGACCAAGCGACGACGACGCAACTACTGCTATCCCTGGGTGCAACAACAGTGACGCATGGAGCTAAGCTCCTCTCGCACGTGTACGCTATGGTTCGTGCTCATTTATTTGATGGTAATCTTAGTGCTTGGACTTCTATCTCAATTAGTATCCATATGTTCATCCATATGTATGTTTTTTGGATGATTATGGACAGTTTGCCTTAGTCATGGATGTAAGTTAGTATGGAAAATTACCTTTCTCCTTAGTCTCTTCTAACTAACCCAACACCTCTTTATATGAAGAGGGGTGTTGAGTAAATAGCAACATGAGTCCACAATGAAAGTAAAATAGGACAAAGGCACAAAAGAAGACAAAAGAGAGAGTATATCAACATTCCCCCTCAAGTTAGAGCATAGATGTCAATCATGCTCACCTTGCTACAACATGCATCAAAGGCAGACCAAGGCAGAGGCTTTGTAAAGATGTCAACAGTCTGATCTACCGAAGCAACTGTTGAGCTATGTATGGGTGTAGGTTTTATTTTTCATATTATAAGTGAAAGGATGCTTGTGTAATTCCTTTCTCTTGTGCCTCTCTATATAAAGGCCAAGGGTCTCTCAGAATAAAATTTATGACATTTCAACCTAACATGGTATCAGCGCAACGATCCTAGACCAGTGCTCGGGTACCCCACCTGAAACCCTAGTCAGCGAATCACCCACCCAAATCCCTTTTCTCTCTTCTTCTTTGCATCAGGCCAACAACGTTGCCGGCCACCTAAGCTGACCCTCAAATCCACCGCCACAGAGTCGGATCTCGCCTCTACCGCCCAGATCTAATCAGATCTACCTCTCAGCAAGTGTGGTAGCGCCGCCCTAGTACCGCTGCCACCTCGAATCACCACTGCCACCACCCTAGCACCGGTCAGATCCACCGTCTAGGGGTGCTGGCCACCTCAGTGTCACCCTAGACCGCCGCCTAGGGCTGCTGGGCACCCCAACGCTACGCCAGACAGCCGCCTAGGGCTGCTAGGCACTTTAGCACTACCCCAGACCGCCGCTTAGGGGTGCTGGACGCCCACCACCACCGCCCCTACAACCGCTGAGGGCTACCCTACCACTAATCTCAGTTCTGGGGTCTTAAGAGACTTTGGTCGTGTACAGTAGGAGCTAGGCCGAGGTTCTCCGGTCCCGTTTTCCATCTTAAGGCCTCCAACAACAGCACTTCTTCGTGAAGAGCACTACTAGGGCCTGATCTATGCCCTAATGCATGCAATACTGTTGATTAAGCCTCAATGATAAGATTTTTTAGCAGTGTAAGTATTCTCTATCGTGGATCATGACGTAGGGAGTCATGAGAGACCAAAAGGAATCTGTGAGCAACTTATTCGGGAAGTCATCCACCACAAACACTCCCCCACACATGCAGAGGACTTCTATCAAGTTTGATGGAACCAACTTCCTATTATGGTCTACATCATTCTCCAGATTCATCGAATTCCATCGCAAGAAGAACATATTGACAGAGGCAAAACCCGCAATAAAGTCTATAGACTGGGAGGCAGACGATGACTAGGTAGCTACATGCCTCCTGAACAGCATGACCCTAACCATTGCAAAATAGGTCATGGCATATGCCTCTACGAAGAAAATGTGGAAAGTATTGCATGAGATTCATTCCTACAGGCGCAACATTACCAGATAGTACCGAGTCATAGAGGACATCCACAATCTTTGGAAAGGTACTATGGCTTTATCTGAATACTATAGCACAATGAAGAACCTCTAATACGAGCAGTACATCTACCAACCTATTTCTACTTATGCAATTGTTATTGCCAAGCAAAGAGAGGCTATTTGATCTATTCAGCTTATGTCTGGTCTTGGCCCTAAGTACAAGGCGATGAAAGATCAGTTCATGACCATGAATGAGATTCCCATAGCTGCACAGATTTATGCTCGTCTTTCTAGGCTCGACACTCTTGATCCAATCCCTTCGACGGATGCTTTTGCTATGGCCACAGTTGGTAATGGTAGGGGAGCTTCTGGAGGAAGAGGAGGTCGATCTCGTGGTCGTGCATGTGGACGTGGTCGTGGTCGGAGCTCTTTCTTCTGTGAGTACTATCACAGGAATGAACACACTGTGGACCAATGCTTGGTGAAGCACAGTTACCCACAGGGTATGGAGCCACACACCCATCAAGTATCTGCAGAGGAGACCACCAAGGTGCAAGAGGATGATAGCCAAATGACTGTTTCTAGGGTTGCTTATAAGCGATTCGTGGCATCTCAGGCATCTACTTCTGCTTCTGTTCAGATATCTGCAAGTACTTCAACGATGTTGGTTAATTCCCAAGCCCCTGCTTGACTTGCGAACTCAAGTGCCTTCTCCTACATTACTGGTGACACAACCTTGTTTCCTTCTCTACAAGACTTTGCTACACCTTTTCAAGTCAAAGTAGCAAATGGTGGTTTGTTACCAATGACTGGGCTCGAAAATATCTCTATTTCTAGCTCTTTACCTCTCTCAAATGTTATACATGCTCCTAAATTTACTCTCAATTTAATGTTTATTAGCCAGATTACAAGAGATTTGAGATGTCAGGCTGTGTTGCATGACCAATATTTCTCTTTGCAAGACCTTCAGATGATAAGGCAGATTGGTGGACTTGAGAAAAATGACCACTACTATCTTCATGTCCCTCCATCTTTCATTGCTGATGCTATGTGTGCCACCTCTGCTCTTCAGTGACACTTCCATCTTGGTCATCCCAGTTTACATGTTCTGCACCGTCTGTTCCCTGAGTTATCTTTTCCTAAAGTTTTTAACTGTGAAGCCTGTCAGTTGGGTAAGCACCATAGGTCTTCCTTTCCACCGCAGAATAAGAGAGCTAAGCCTATTTTTGCTTCAGTTCACGCTGATGTTTGGGGCCCTTGTAGGGTCAAGAGTATCAAAGGCTCTCAGTATTTTCTTGTGCTTGTAGATGATTATATAAGGATGTCCTGGGTATTGATGAAAGAAAAGTTCAATTTCTTTTGATATTGTTAAAAGTTTTATTCTTGAAGTAAAGACTCAGTTTTCTACTGTTATCAAGATTTTTCGGAGTGAGAATGACTTGAAGTTTGTGAATGCCAAAACTACTGCCTTTTTTAAGTCTTTGGGTATTGTTCACCATACTACTTACATTCATACTTCCCAACAAAATGGGATAGTTGAACGTAAGCTTAAACATTTGCTCGATGTCCCATTCCATTATGTTTCAAATGAATATTCCTTAATATTTTTGGGCCGACGTTCTTACTGCCACTTATGCGGTGAACCGTGCTTGTTCATCTGTTTTAGGGGGAAAAACTCCCTATTCCATGTCATTTCCTGGCAAAGCTATTTTCTCTATTACTCTGATGGTCATTGGTTGTGTGTGTTTCGTCCATCTTCACCAGGTTGATAAGATTTCTCCTCGTTCCGTGAAATGTACCTTTCTAAGTTATCCTAGAACTCAGAAAGGGTACCGCTGTTATGATCCTATTTCATGGAAATTTTATGTTCTACTGATGCTACTTTTTTTCAGGAGATTCCTTACTATCAGAAACAGGAAGAGCATCCCATTAATTCTTCTACTGATATTCCTCTTACTGTCATATTTGATCCACCACAACCAACTGAGCCACCCATTACAAGGGCTAGTCAACCTGATCCTGGTCCTTTCCTGTGTCATCCTAAGGTTCCTAATACAGATAGCTTTCCTAAACATTTTTAGCACAGAGTTCATGATGTCACTCAGGTGGAAGAGCTTTTGTCTATTGTTTCTACTCAGTCTCCACCAGCTATTGATGCTTTGTCTGAAGATCAAGTACCTACTTTTACTGAGGACACAACTCTGGATCTTCCTATTGCACAAAGGAAGGTTCCACGATTGTGTGCCAAATACTTGGTATCTCAGTTTATGTCACCTGACAGTTTGTCTACAGTTGGATGCCAGTTCTCTCTAGCTATTAACAATGTACAGGTACCACGGGATCATCATGAGACCTTCCGAGATTCATCTTGGACCTTGTCAATAAAGGAGGAGATGGCTACTTTACAGTCCCGTGACACATGAGACCTTGTTAATCCACCCCCAAGTGCTATTGTTGTGAGTTGTAGATGGGTGTTTACCCTCAAGTATCATCCAGATGGCACTGTGGACCGATAAAAGGCATGTCTGGTTGCCAAAAGCTACACTCAGACGTTCGAAGTTGACTACTTTAAGACATTCCCCCCAATAGCTCGTCTCAATTCTGTTCAGATCCTGCTTTCACTTGCTGTGAACAAGCATTTGACGGTTCATCAACTAAATATCAAGAATGCCTTTCTATATGACGATTTGGTGGAGGAAGTCGACATGGGGCAGCCACTGAGTTTTCCTACTCAAGGAGAGTGTCAAAAAGTGTGTAGACTAAAGAAGGTCATTTATAGACTGAAACAAAGTCCCAAAGCCTAGTTTGAGAGGTTCAATAGGGTGGCTCAGGAATATAGCTTCACCAGATCTTCTCCTGATCACTTTGTCTTTACAGTGCATGGGAAGACAGGTACAATCATACTTGTGGTTCATGTTGATGACATACTTCTTACTGGCAGTGACAGGCAAGGCATAAAGTAGACAAAGAAGCTGCTTCAATCACAGTTTGTTACCAAAGATCTAGGCCCTATCAACTATTTCCTTAGCATTGAGGTGCAGCATATTGGAGGAGGACTTGTGCTATCCCAACGCAAGTATGTCCTTGACATGTTGAGAGACATGGGAATGCTGGGGTGCAAACCAACATATGTGCCCATGGATGTTTTCTTGCTTATTGTGAATGATAACACCCACTACTACAAGATGTGACCAGATACCGAGCAATAATTGGAAAGCTCTTGTATCTAACTATTACCCGTCCTAACATTGCCTTTGCAATTGGAAGATTGAACCAGTTAATGCTGTCACCAAGGGAAGTCAATTGGGATGCAGTTTGCTAGATTCTCAGGTACTTGAAAAGTGCACCTAGGAAAGGACTTCTCTTCAAGGACAATGGGCACCTAGATATTTGTGGTTCCTCGAATGCAGACAATGCTAGCACACATAAGGACATGATACCCACTATGGGATACTACACATTTGTTGGGGGTAATCTAGTTACTTGGAGAGGCAAAAAACAGGTAGAGGTCTTCAGGTCTAGTGCTGAGTCTGAGCACAGGGCTCTGTCTTAGACTACTTGTGAGCTACTCTAGGTTTGTTCCTTTCTAAATGACTTTGGAGTACAAATTTCTGGTTCTATTCCCATGCATTGTGACAACAAGGCTGCCACCTTTATTTCTAACAATCCTGTATTCCATGAGAGAATCAAGCATATTGAAGTGGACTGTTACTTCATAAGAGAGGCCATTCTAGCCAAAAAGATCTCTACACCTTACAAATGTTCTAAAGACCAACTGGCAAACATTTTTACTAAAGCACTTCTTAAGAAGCGATTGCTCTAAATTTGTTCCAAGCTGAGCATGCTTGATGCATATGCTCCAGCTTGAGGGAGAGTATTGAGTTATATATGGGTGTAGGTCTTATTTTTCATATTGTAAATGAAAGGGTATTTGTGTAATTCCTTTCTCTGGTGCCTCTCTATATGTCTCTCAGAATAGTGCTTATGACATTTCAACCTAACAGCAACAAATGTAGTAGGAAGGACACCCTACTATATTAGGCTGAGTGTAGTGGCAATCAACTTCAACATGCTTTGTCCTCTTACGAAACATAGGATTATTGACTATATAAGTAGCAGCTCTATTATCACAGCACATCTCCATGAGCTCCTCGACCTAAATATGTAAGTCTCTCAACAAGGATCGAAGCCAGATCATCTCAGTAGCAGTTTGGGCCATGGCCCTATATTCTAACTCAGCACCTAACAAAGAAACCACAACCTATTTCTTACTCTTCCATGTCGCCAAATTTCCTACAACAAAAGTGCAGAAACCTATAGTGGACCTCCTGTCAGCCAAGTCACCAGCATAATCAGCATCAGAATATCAAACCACAGTCATAGGGATTCCCTTTCGAAATAGGATACTCTGCCCAAGTGCTTTCTTCAAGTATCTGAGCACCAATAAGCCTACCTGCTAATGCAACTTGGTTGGTTTATCCATAAATTGACTCAGCTTACCCACAGCCAAAACAATATTAAGCCTAGTGATAGTCCAATACAACAGCTTTCCTATCAATTGTCTATATGCTCTAGTATCTGTAACTTTTGCCTGCTCATCATACAAATGTGCCTTGGCATCCATAGGAATATTGGCCACTTTGGATCTCAGCATACCAGCCTCCTAAAGAACATCCAAAGCATATTTGCGTTGAGATAGCTCAATGCCTTCCTTACTATTTGCCACCTCTATGCCAAAAAAATACCAGAGTTGCCCTAGGTCTTTCATCACAAACTACTATGCTAGAAACTACTTAACCTTAGTGATACCCCTTATATCATCCCCAGTAATAATCAGGTCATCCACATAGACCAACAAGGCCACCACACCATTTTTTGTTCTACTCACAACAGAGAGTGATCTAAGGAGGACCTTTGCAGCATAATTGTGCTCAATGTCTCTAACAGCCTGTGAAACCAAGCTCTAGGTCTCTGCTTGAGGCAATAGACAACCTTCCTCAATCTACACACTCTCCCTGAATCTCAAACCCAGGGGGCTACTGCATATATACCTCTTCCTGCAGATCTCTATACAAGAATGCATTTTTGACATCAAATTAATGAAGTTTACAACTGGAGTGAGCAACAATCAAGATCAAAATCCCGACTATGGAGAGTTGAGCGACCGGAAAAAAGGTGTCAAAGAAATCCACCCCAAAGGTTGTGGTGAATCCCTTTGCAACAAGACTGGCCTTATACCTTGAAATAGACCCATCAACATTGTATTTTAAAGTAAAGACCCATCTGGATCCAACAAGTCGTGCTTTTAGAGGTAGAGGGGTCAACTCCCACGTTCCCCTATCCTTCACTGCAGACATCACGTCCTCCATAGCCTTTTGTCATTTCAGATGAAGTGCATGCTGATATGTGGTAGGAATCTCTGTTGCAGCAAGTGTAGCTGTAAAAGATATGAAGGCTGAACCCAAATGTGTTGTGGAAATAGCACACCCAGTAACTTGGTAGTGTGCACAAGAACGAGGAGCCTTCCGAATAGCTATCAGAACATCATCCTCCAGAGTATCCTATACAGGGCCTGCAGACTGATCAACATCAACAACATCAGTAAGCTCAACACATACTTGAGCTGGGGAGGATGGTGGGATTGTAAGAGAAGGGGTGTGTTGTCTGTATGTCACAGGCAACCGATACACATTTCCTTTGAATGTTGTTTGTGCCCCAGAATCTGTATGCTCTGCATAAGAGGAAGAGCATCCTTCATTCAGAAGAACACCCATGGGAACAGGTGGCATAAGCAAAGGTGCACACTCAGCCTCAACAAAGTTGTCATGCAGCAAGGTAAAAATATGGCACAGCCTCATGAAATGTCACATCTGCCCTCACAAAGTCTCTGTTGAATCGAATCAAAGCATCCATACCCTTTCTGAGTACGAGAGTATCCAAGGAAGATGCACTTTATAGCTCTAGGTGCTAGCTTGTCTTTCCCTGGTCCCAAGACACAAACAAAAGCAACACATCCAAATATCTTGGGTAGCACCTAGAATAGTTCCCGATAAGGATATAACACATGCCAAGGTGCCTGTTCATGTAACACTAACGAGGATAATCTGTTAATAAGATAGCAAGTCGTGAGCACTTCATCACCCAAGTAAAGGTGTGGCACACAATACTGAATCATAAGCATCCTAGCAAAATCCAAAATGTGCCTGTGTTTCTACTCTACCACAGCATTTAGCTGAAAGGTGTGAGGATAGGAGGTCTAGTGGATAATCCCACGCATTCTGTAAAACGCAGCCAATTGCTTAGTGCAAAATTCTAAAGCATTATAAGATCTCACAATTTCAACCGAAGCATCAAACTGATTTTGTATTTCTAATAGAAAGGTTTCAATTACATAGCCAACATCAGACTTATTATTCATAAAAAGCAACCATGAAAATCTAGAAAAGTCATCAACAACAAAAAGATAATATCTATGACCCTGCCTATCAGGGATATGACTAGGGCCCTTATGTAGACACATCCATTTAGGTTAAAATGTCTATTTATGTATGTTCCTAGGGTAAGATTTACATTCCATATTATAAATATTTCATAGCATGCATCATTCTGCATTTAGAGTAGTGTATATTTTAGGTTAATTACGTCTTTTTTGTGATCAGGAGAGGAGATTTATTTCGAAGCCTCAGATTCACGATCCAATCGTACGGATCTGATCAGGACGATGATCGGAGTCCAACGCCTCCGAAATCACCTTGATCGGAGTCTCGTAGCATCATATGCAGTCCAAGGAAGATCAACGGCCAAGGGACTAAGTGATGTAATTCAGAGCTTCAGATGACAAATCCGACCACGTGGATGGATTCAGGTCGACAATCCCAGCCCAACGACGCGAAAATCAACTCAATTTGACCTCTGTAGCAACCCCTACAACAGAAAGAAGATGGACAGCCCAGGTCGGACCTAGTGGCACAACCCATGCGCACACACGCACACAGCAGCGCAGGTGTGCGCGCGCACGGAGGCACACACGCACAAGCGCAACATAGCACGCAACGCGGCGCCAGCATGCGAGCGTGCACGCGACAACGAGAGCGTAATGCGCGCGCCAGCGGGGTGTGAGCGGCGGGGGCGCGATCTTCAACGATAGCTGGGCGGGCCTTTAATGACGCTTGTAGCTGTCACTAATGGCCTGCACTATCCGCGCGCCAACAAAGGAATTGAAAGGCGCGGATCTTCAGCGACAGTTGGGCGAATCTTCAGCGATGATTACAACCGTCACTAATTACCCATGGACGATTTTGTCTCTCCTCCACTATAAAAGGACTTACCCCCCTCCATTCCAAAGCATCTCCTTCTTTCTTCCTCTCACCACCTCCAAGGCTCTAAAGAGAGCTTGTCCCAAGCCTGGGATGCCCCTTTAAAGTAGAAAAGAAAATAGTTTTCCCACCTCTCATCCCCATTTGTAGAGCAACCCGTAGCCGTCCTCTCACCACCCTTCGGGAGCAAGATCCTTGCCACGACGCCGTCCTGCCCCATCTCCGTCCTCTAGCTACATCCTCCTTCGTCCCGCTCCTCACCACCTTCCTCTAGGCGACGTCAGAGCGAGTCGTCCTCCGAGCAACCGTCCAGGGGGATTCAACAACCTCTTTCTATCTTTATTGCTTTCGTAGTGTAATCTTTCCCGCTTTTGTAGTTGCAAAAAACATTTGATTAGAAATCCATGATTATTTCTCTCTCTTATATTTTTGCAAATAGATTAGCTAGATAAAATTTCATCGACCTAATCTCTTAATAAAAAATACCCAAAAAATTAGAAAAGATAAAAGCAACAAAAAGAAATAAAAGAGAAATGCGTATCTTTCAAAACCAAACCTTCGCCTCCCCGTGTTCAACATGGGACTCACTTTTCGAGTTTCAGTTATAAATTTTATCTGATCAACGGATTTTCTCGACGGGTTTTCCAAATCCAAATCTTTCCGCATACGAATCTGCCACAATTAGACCCCATACATTAATGCGAAGCAACTCAAAAACGAAGTCCTCAACCCAGAAGAAGCTGAAAACAGAGATCTATGGTGCTTTCCAAGCTGGCAAGCATCACAGTGAAGCCGTATGGTCGGAGACAAATGTACTCCCAAAGGGCATCTATGCCACTGCATGACACTCCCAAAGGCAAAACCAATCTAACAAGCAACAACAACAAAATTCTGAGCCAGCCTATGCACGCTCCTCTTCATATCCGCTACCAATCATCCTCCCCATCAGCCGATCCTAAAAAGTGCAACCAAGATCATCAAAAATGACTTTATAATTCAACTGCTTTGTAATTGTACTATCTGAGAGAAGATTTATAGATAAATCAGGGACAAAAAAGACATCTACTAGCTGCATAGAGGGAATGACAACCACCTCCCCCTGCCCATCAATGGAGGCATGTCTCCCATTAGCAACCTGCACAGTGCACCCTTAGGGCACAAAGCGAAATCTCCCAAAGCATCACTGGTCTCAAGACAAACGATGTGAGGCACCTAAATCCACCAACCAAGACCTATCTATACTTGGTGTAGAGGTGGCAAATGCAACTATCTCTGAAGTCTGTGATGGCTCTTATGTAAATTAGGCTAACCACTAAGTTAGCATATCGTACTCAAGTCAAGAAACTGTCTCAAAAATCTCCTCAGACGCAACAACTACTTGATTGTCCACTAGAGGTCATCCATGTTTGGTCCAACAATAGGCCTCCACATGACCAATCTTCCCACAAAAGGGACAAGAGGAATGAAATCTCCTAGCACCTCCTCCTCTACCACAACCTCTAGGAGAAGGTAAGCCTCTACCTCCTCGAGCTCCCATAGAAACAAGGGCAAGTGCTTGACCAGAAATGTCAACAATCTGAGGTCGGGAAACTCCAATCCTGCTCAGACGACTGTATACCTCCTCTAGAGGTGGAAACTCTACCAACGTCAATATCTAGAAGTATGCAACAACATTCTCTAAACCCAGGCCAGATAAGAATAGGTGGACTGCAAGGTCCTTGTACCCTTCAGTAAGGCACACATGCACACAAGATGGCAAGCACCATATTTCTCCAACAACCCCTTCAGGGTAGAATAATATCGAGATAAAGTACGACCTTCCTGCCTCAGCTCAAACATGTCATGATGAATCTGAAACAAGAGAGGAATTTTTCTCATGAGAATAGCTGTCTCTGAGGCTGTCCCACATCTGTTTAGCAGTCTTGCAGTACATTATTTCATCTCCAATACGAGGTATAATACTGTTCATCAACCAAAACCGTACCATTCCATTATCCTTTTTCCAGGTGGCATACTTCCCTGTCTTCTCTGTTAGTTTTAGCCCAAGCAGGAAGTGTTCCTTATCGTAACCCTTCATGGTCATAAGGAACGTCTTAGACCATCATGGATAATTAGTCTCGTCCAGTCTTACAATGGGTGCAAAGAACAGATTTTTGTAGATTCTGCTCTCCCCTGTAGCCCCTGAAGTCACCTTTAACTCAGATGAAGATGCCATACCAACCCACACACGAGGGAAAAACAAAATCAATAGATTTTAGGACTTCACTCTTGGGTCACAAATCCCATAAAGCTAAACACAATACTTCACATTAGAGGTAAAAGAAAACCCTTCAAAAACCAACCTAAACAATCATGAATCAAATCTAACACCCCCTTATGCACCTACTAGAGAAGAACATAGCCCCTGACAAGGTACGTGCGGGGCCTTACCCCTTAGTTATGCCTCTGCCAGACAGAAAAAGGGCCGCAGCAGCACCTAGAAGGTGCTCCTATCGGTGATGTAGAGGAGGGTCGACGAGGTTGGGCAAGGCTAGAGCAGACTGGTGCTAGGCTAAAAGAGACCCAGTTGGGCATCGCGAGAGCTCTAGAAGAAGTCCAGGCACTGACAATGGGGTAGAGCAGCCAGTGATGGAGAGGGGGTGGAGTTAGGGAGGAGTTGGTGATGGAGCAATTACGGCTATGATACCAAGTTAGTATGGAAAATCACCTTTTTCCTTAGTCTATTATAAGTGACCCACCTCTTTATATGAAGAGGGGTGCTGGGTAAATAGCAACATGAGTCCACAATGAAAGTAAAATAGGACAGAGGTACAAAAGAAAACAGAAATGACAAAAGAGAGTATATCAACAATGTATACTTGGCTTGTATGGTCTAGTGTTTTCAATCCAAACGAAGTCCAGAGCATCCAAAGATCAGCCCAGACGATGGGTCATACGTTCTAACGCATCGATTCACCTCACCAGAGATACCATAGAGTTGAAGAACCCTATTAAGCCACACAAAGTTAAAGAAGCCCGAGTGGTGAATGGGGCAACTTCTCCTATGATCACAATTAGAGAGGTCCAAGTATCTCTAGGATTCCATATTAGTGATGTGCATTGCACCCCAAAGTTCCCAATGAGCTTATTGCTAGTTAGCAAGATCTACAAAGATCACTAGTGTCGTGCAGTATTTGATGCCAGACATTGTTATTTCCAAGATAAGAAAACAAATGAGATCATTGGTGGAGGCAAAGAGTACAAACATTATTTCCTACACGTTCCTACAGCCATTGCAGGAGCTGCATCTATTGCAAGTGATCCACGGTTGTGGCACGGATGGCTAGGGCCTCCTTCCACTAGCAAGATGCGCCAGATGTGCCAAAAGCTACCAAACGTCTTGTCTCTAAATTGCAAGGATTATCAATTAGGGAAGCACCACAAGAATACCTTCTCGCGCTGACTTAATAGGGTCACCACAACTCCGTTTACTCTAGTTCACTATGACGTATGGGGACTAGCACGTATGCCCAATATTGGTGGGCATAGATACTTTACTATTGTTGGGGACGATATAGTCGTTCAACTTAGGTTTTTCCAGTGAAAGCCAGATCTGAAATTCCACAGGTTATCTAGCAATTTTTTGTTGTAATCCAGACACAACACTCTACCACATTCAGGTTTCTCAAAGCGATGATGCTCTAAAATTCATCCAGAATGAGATGCAGGAGTTTTTTAGTACACGTAGGACTTCATCAGACATCATGCACTCAAATGTCTTAGCAGAATGTTGTAGCAGAACGCAAGTTGAGGCATCTTCTGGATGTGCACTAACTCTGATGATTCATATGAAGGAATCTAAATCATTCTGCAACGAAGCAATCTTGACTTCAACTTATCTGATGAATAGAGTGCCTTCTTCTATGCTTCAAGGGTGAATTCCCTATCAAGTTTTGCATCCCCCTTGTAATAGACCCTCCACTCTACCATTACGTGTTTTTGGTAGCACTTGTTCTGTTCAGGCATTTGACACCCAAGACAAGTTTTTGGGCATGTAGTGTTATTTTCCCACACTTCTCTTCCATATAAAGGGGTGTTGGTAGGCACTCTAGTTATGTTATTTTACTATTTAGAGTTATTTGCTATTTTTCTTGTCCTATTGGACTTATGTTGTACTTTTCCCAAACACCTCTCTCTATATAAAGAGGTGTAGGGTTTCATTTGAGAATAAGACTTTTCATTATCTCCGACTTGGTATCAGAGCGGCAACCCCAGATCAATGTTGTAATATCCCACCCCTCACAAGCCTTCGAAACCTCCCACCAAAACCCTAACCGGCGAGCAACCCGGCTCCACCGGCCCCAGCCGGCTGCTGCAAGCCACTCCAGCTAGTGTCGCAGTGGCAACAACCACTGGCGATCGTAGCCAGTGACTGTTGACCACAGTAGTGCCGCCACTACTTCTCGTGGGGGCTGTTGCGACCTTGCTGAACGCCTCCACCGACAAGTCTCGCTGCCAGTAGCATCGCCTCCGCCTCTCCGGACCTGCTGCAACCTTGTTTGGTGCCACCACCAGCAAATCTCACCGCCAGCAGTGCCACCACTGCCACTCCAGGCCTATTGCGGGTCTGTTGAGCATCATCTTGCCACCAGCAGTGCCGCAGTTGCTTCTCCGACAAACCGCGCAGCCTCTTACGACCCTGATGGGGCTGGTGTCATGATTCTCTTAACGGAAAAGGGGCACACCACCCTGTATAAGCGTTGTTAGGGTATTTCCCGTACACTAACATGCGTTAAGCCGTGGATCAAAGGGTGTACGTGACTCATGTTAGATCTCATGATCAAGAGATCACATTTCTCTGTTGTGTGATTTTGTTAGATTTGAATATTGGTTTCAAATCGTATATGTGGCATCTTGTGACAGTCCTGAGGCACAATGGCCTCCTCAAGTTCTTCAGAAGTGTCGTCGGTTGCCGCTACGGACAATAGGGGTTACAAATCCTCTTTCTTTGATCCTATCGCCAAGTTAAACGAATCCAATTATGCTAAGTAGTTTCAAACTTTCCTCATGACAATTGAGGGGCATGATAAGGAGCATCTATTGTTGGAGTTGGAGCCGCAAGATAAATCAAGGAAGAATGCCACATGGAAGAAGGATAATTCAATGGTCGGTGCTTAGATCATGAATTCTATTGAGCCTTAGATTGGTGATGGGATTATGTAATACAAGACCGCCAAGGAAATGTAAGATTCTTTACATGACACGTATTCTCATGAAAAGAATTCTAGCAAGGTGTTTAAGATTCATCATGCTATCGGTAGTTTCAAACAGGAGGGTCAGTCACTTTCGTAGTATTATGCCATTCTAAAGGGACTACTTGAGAAGTACAATGCATATCGACCAATCTACACTTATGCCACCCAGAGGGCACAGAGGAAGGAGTATGATGTCCTACAATCTCTTTACAGACTTGGACCAAACTATGTGGCTGCCAAGTCCCAGATCCTTACCCTTCCTGAGCTTCCATCTCTAGAGGAGGCTTATAGCCATGTGAGCAAGGTGGTTGTTAGGCCATCCATGTCAAAGATTGGACAGGCACCTGTGCTTATTGCTGCTTGCTACACACGAAGGACGTGATACTCCATCCACTAAGGGAAGAGGACGTGGTAGTCGGGGTACGAGTGGTAGACCTCGCACCATTTGCTCGCATTGTGAGAAGATTCGCCACACAGAGGCCTATTGCTGGACGGAGCATGGTCGACCTCACATGACCAACCAGGTTGTTTCTTCAGAGGAGGTGAGCGACATGGTGTCCCGTGCAGACTATGATGCTGTGGTCCAGCACCTCTCCCAGTTGACCCAGTAGACCACTACTACTGCTAATACAGCCGCCTTGGCCACTTCAGGTATGACTTCTGCTTACAAATCTGGTAACACTGACAGTGCTTGTGGTTGGTGGATTCTAGCACATCTCAGCATCTCAGTGAAGATGAGACATGTTTTAGACAGGTTCATGATGTTCCCCCAAGGAGATCTGTGCAGGTAGCAAATGGCAGGCAATGTAGGGTTCATGGCAGAAGAGATGTAGCAGTAACTCCTGCACTAATGTTGCCTAATGTTCTTTATGTTCCAAAATTTCCGATTAGTCTTTTGTCTATTAATAGAATTATAAAAGACTTGCACTATCATGCAATATTTGATGAGTTTGGTTATATTTCTCAGGACAAACTCACGAGGAGGACGATTGGTGGCGGACATGAGGAGGGGGTGTGTATCGCCTGATCCAGACTCCATTTGCTGCCATGTGTCAGGGCGAAGTTGCATTTAGTGTTAGTGCAACTCTTCAGTGGCATTGTCTTCTTAGGCACCCCTCACTGGACAGACTTCAATGCATCATTCCTCATATTTCGCCAGCTACGGAGATTTTGTGTAATACATTCCAGCTGAAAAAGCATCACAGAGCCAATTTTCCTTATAGTTCATCTCAAAGTTCTATTGTTATCTTTGATTTACTACACATGGATGTATGGGGACCAAGTCGTGTCCCAGATAGATTGGGTCACAGATTTTATGCACTTGTTGTGGATGATTTTTACAGGATGTCATGGTTATTTCTTTTGAAAAATAAATCCGATGTTTGATCAATAATTGAAACATTTATATTACAAATAAAGACTCAGTTCTCTAGTATTGTGAAGATTGTACGATCTGATAATGCTTTAGAATTCTGTACATCTAAGTTGGCGGCCTTTTACAGATTTTTTGGGATTATTCAATAGACATCCTGTCCACATATGTCGCAACAAAATGTAGTGGAAAGAAAACAACGTTAGGTGCTTGATGTGGCTAGGACACTATTGATACAGCACAATGTGCCACAGGTGTATTGGGGAGATGCAGTGTTAACTGCATGTTATTTGATCAACAGGTTGCTAAACTACGCTATACAAGAACAAGTTCCTTGACAGGGCCTCTATCCTAAAAAGGATTTATTCACTGTCCCACCTCAGGTGTCTGGCTGTATAGCCTTTGTGCACATTCTAGCACATGGTAGGGACAAGTTGGCTCTAAAGGCAGTGAAGTGTCTTTTTAGGTTACAGCAACACCTAAAAAGGATACATATGCTATGACCCTCGTGGTAAAAAGCATTATGTGATTGCAGATGTCACATTCCATGAGCCCATTCCTTATTTCTCTACAGATGGTCATCAGGTGACATTTGAAGGGTGCTTGGCTCCTATACCTGTTCCACCTTGGAACAAATTCCTGTTACACATAGTGATGATACCACAGAGACTCTCATAAGGCAGAAGGCTGAGATCACCCAGCTCTCTAGGCTAATTGCGACATACAGATAGCGTGCATGGCGAGAAGAACACACCCCCCACCTCCTCAACCACCTATCTCCTCCCCTTGTCAGGTATGGATTGATACTGACGTGAGTTGTCCCAGTGGTGTGTGTGCACATCCCTCTGATGAGTCTTCTCCTTCTACTGCTACTGAGCATATTGAGGAGGATCTTGATCTTCCAATTGCTATTCAGAAGGCTCTACAGAGTTGTGCTCAATATCATATTGTACAGACAATCTCTACTACCAATCTTGGCAGATCATTTGCTACTTTTACAGCGATTCTCTCTGCGACATGCGTTCCTACCTCCCATCAGCAGGCCATGCTGGATCCAAAATGGTGTCAGGCCATGGAGGATGAGATGGGTGCTCTATGCTCTAGAGGAACGTGGAACTTAACTACCTTGCCTCCTCACGCCAGAACTGTTGGGTACTGTTGGGTCTTTGCTGTCAAATACAAGCAAGATGGCACAATTTCTTGCCACAAGGAGAGACTAGTAGCACAGGGATTTACCCAAACATATGGGGTAGATTTCTTTGAAACCTTCTCTATTGTTGCTCAACTGTCTATTGTTCGGATTTTGATGTCTATAGCTGCCCACTACGACTGGCCTCTTCTTCAGTTGGATGTGAAGAATGCGTTTTGACATGGAGATCTTCAAGAGGAAATTTATATGCAATAGCCTCCTAATTTGTGGTTCAGGGGGAGTGTGTATGCAACTTGAAGAAAGCTATCTATGGCTTAAAGCAGAGCCCAAGATCATGATTCCAGAGACTCTCAGAGGAGGTACAAGGCATGGTGCTTATACAATCCTCTGTTGATCACTCTCTGTTTATTCGGAAAGGAAAAAGGGGAGTGGTTGTACTCCTTGTCTATGTGGATGACCTGATTCTTACTAGAGATGACTTTGCTGGAATAGCTAAGGTAAAAAGGAAGATGGCTGATGCCTTTATGATGAAGGATCCGGGAGAGCTCAGACACTTTCTTGGAATTAAAGTGACACGTAGCAGAGAGGGTATTGTTCTTAGTCAGCACAAATATGCCATTGATATCTTGCAGGAAATAGGAATGATGGAGTCTAAATCTGCTAATATACCTATGGATCCCGAAGGGCATCTCTATGATGCTGAGTCTCTACCTATAGATAGCAGATCTTATAGGCAGTTGGCTGGTAAATTGTTGTATCTTACTATTACTCGTCCAGATCTTTCCCTTGTCATTGGGAAACTCAGCCAGTTCATGGACAAGCCGACCAAGCAGCATTGGGATGCTGCTATACAGGTGCTTAGATATGTAAAGAAAGCACCTGGCAGAGGTGTCTTATTTCAGAAGGGCTCATCTATGAGTGTTGGTTATTCTGATGCTAACTATGCAGCGTGCATAACAGATAGGAAGTCAACAACTAGATTCTGCACTTACGTGGCAGGCAACTTAATGACCTAGAGAAGCAAGAAGCAGCAGGTGGTATCCACATCTAGTGCAAACTCAGAATACAAGCCTATGGCTCAGACTACTACAGAGATAATCTAGGTCAAATCAGTGCTACATGATCTTCATGTTCAGATAGAGAGACCGATGGAGATGAGGTGTGATAATCGCACTGCTACATATATTGCAAACAACCCAATGTTTCATAAGCAGACAAAACATGTTGAGGTTGATTACCACTACACTAGAGACCCGATACAACGTTGAATCATTTACACCTCATCTATATCATCTGAAGATCAGATAACAGACATATTCACAAAGCCTCTTGCGAGAACTGTGTTTGATAAGTGTTGTTCCAAGCTGAGAATTATTGATATATATGCTCCAGCTTGAGGGGGAGTGTTAGAAGAGCACTCTAATGATGTTCTGTTACAATTTTGAAGTTATTTGTTATTATTCTTGTCCTATTGGACTTATGCTGCACTTTTCTCAAACACCTCTCTCTTTATAAAGAGGCGTAGGGTTTCATTTGAGAATAAGACTTTTCATTATCTTCGACTAGGGGTGTGGGGGTTCATTCATTCTTTCCCACTTGGTATCAAAGCAGCGATCCTAGATTAACGCTCGAGTATCCCACCGAAATAGACCTCCGATCCAATCCAGCAAATCCCTAAATCCTCCTCTCCTCACCTCTTCACACCACCACCACCTCGTTCTGCAGCAACAGCACCAGTAGGAGCGACGTCAGAGGCAATTTACAATAGCAGTAGCGTTGCTAATGGGCATGTGCTGCCCTTGCGCAGGCAAGGGGAGCAGCAGCAGTCCTTTTGAAGACCACTAAGGGTCCTTCCTGGCCCTAGCGTGCGCCTCCTAATCCTCAGAGGAATTACTATGTGATTCTAACTTAATTTCCAAGGAAGAGATTATTTGGATTTCATGTTAGATCACTCTTCCCTGTGAGTTATGATGATTTTGCAGATATACAAACAAAATTGATTTCAGATCTGATTTTGAAGTGTTTTGTTTGGTCGACTGGTCCCTGTTAGGCACAATGTCAGTCTCAGGAGGAGCAGAGATGGCATTGGATATCACTATTGCGACAGGGAGAATGGAGTATGTAAGCTTGATACATCATGAGCATAAGAGAAGTCACCATGGCACAGGATGATAGGTTGACCCTGGTGCTTCACAGCATCTTTACGGCGATCAGAGTTATTTTCAGTCACTTAATTTTGTTGCACCAGGGAGAACTATGCAAGTAGCTAGCAGCAAGCATCCACCTATTGTTAGTCAGTGGGAGGTGTCTGTAACCCCCACTTTACGGCTGTTGAGAGCATTACATGTGTCAAAGTTTCCCATGAGCCTGTTGTTGATGCGCAAGATTATGAAGGACCTTAATTGTAAGGTTATCTTTGACGATGTTAGATGTACCGACCATGATAAATTCACTGGGAAGACTATTGCCAAAAGCATAGAGGAGAATGGTGTTTATCAGCTTGGGCAAGAACCATTTGCAGGAGCCAACAGGTGTAATGGTGAGAGTGCATTACAGTGGCATGTTCGTCTAGGTCACTTGCCTTTAAATCACCTCAAGAGGGTGTATCCACATCTCTCTTGCTACTACTATTTGGTGTGACGCCTGCTAGTTGGCTAAGCATCATCAATCTTCTTTTCCTGCCAGTGCTTCTCCTAGATCAACAGTTGTTGTTGAGCTGCTTCATATAAATGTTTGGGGACCGAGTAGAGTTCCAAACAGGATGGGACATCGCTATTATCTTGTAGTTGTTGATGATTTCTCCATAGTGTCCAAGATGTTCCTTCTAAACAACAAAGCAAGATGTTAAAGGTGTTATAGAGACTCTCCTCTTGAAGATCAGGACATAGTACTCTGCCACCATGAAAACTGTACGAACAGATAATGCCCTAAAATTCTATACTACGAGACTTGCAGAGTTCTACAGAACTCATAGGATAATCCACCAAACTACTTGTCCCCATACCGTGCAGCAAAACAAGGTTTTAGAGTGAAAGCACAGACATCTGTTAGAGATTTCCTGTACTCTTCTTATCCACCACAGCATTCCACAAAGATACTAAAAGGATGCAGTCTTGACTGCGTGCAATCTCAATAACAGAATGTCGAGCTCAGTTCTCCACAAGCAAATACCAATTCTCCTACCACACCCAGAAGGTGAGCTTTTCCACGTGTCTCCCAAGACCTTTGGATGTGTTGCTTTCATTCATGTGCCATCACTAGGTCGTGACAAGCTGACTCCTCGAGCTATCAAGTGTGTATTCTTAAGATTCTCCAGCAGTCAATGGGTACCAATGTTACGATCCTATCCCATAGCAGACACTATATCAGCATTGATGTGACTTCCATGAGGCTACACAATTCCTTTTAGTTACTGGACAGATGAGTTCTCATGATGACGTGGCTCTCATGCCAATTCCTCTCATTCCTTTGGAGGAAATTCCGGTCTCCACTTCTCAGCCTGCTTCTTCAAGTTCCATGACCTCCTTAGATGATTTCCAAAGATTGTATGATCCGATGCTCACATATAGTAGACCTCATACGACACTACAGAGGCCACCTTCCCCACCAGCTGATGATGCTCCATAGGTTGTTGAGATGGTATCTAGTGACAGTGATAGTTTGGTCAAACCTAGGGGTAGCTGTCAGGGTTGAGAGGCCTACCGTCAGGGTAGCTGTCAACGCATCGAGAGGGAAAGCAGCACGGCCTACTGCTACAGGAGGACCAGCCCATCCTGGTAGGCCTACAGAGAAGGCAGGCAAACCATGGACCGATCTGTAGAGAACCAGCTGATCTGATTTGGGTCGACCTGGTCTGCTGGAGGGCAGGCTGCTATGTGCAGCCAGTCCTGTTGGCTACCGACAACAGTCTACTCATATTGGTGGCTGGCTGAAATAGAAAGGAAAAGGAGAGACGAGCTTAGAATATGGAAAAATTAATTGTATTGCTCAAATCTCAAATGATAGGAAAAGCTCTCTTTAATAGAGAGTGCATATTCCTACTTCTAAAAATAGACAACTAACAAAACCTAATCATATCTTCTAGATTTGGAACAACCAAAGCTTTGCAAATCTCCTTAAAACAAATAAACTAAATAAGTCAAATTGCCAACTAAGAAACCAACTACTTTTAGTCCTATGGACCCAAAACCGATGGCTCAAGAGCCTTCTAGATACCTGCCACGTGGCACTCCCACAAGGCCTAATGGCTAACACGTGGCACTTTCACCGAATCTCAACACTCCCCCCCATGTCGAAGGATGTAAAGCCGACGACTTGGCCTTCCATCGATGAAGCTAGATGCCCCACCATTCATTTTCTTCTTCGGGCTTCGAGTTCTTTTTGGGAGGAATGACTGCAAGGCCTTTTTTGCAACCTTGGAAGTCGTCACTTCTTTAGCAACCTCAATAGTCATTGCAATGGCTATCGTTGTCTTATTTTCCTTCTCTTCAAGAAACATGGCTCGGATCTTCTCTTTGGACAAGTCGATGGGGAATCCTCTTGCAACCTCTGGAGTCGTTGCTTCTGTGTCAACTTGAGCAGTCGTCGTGACGACTGCCGTGGACTTGTTTTCTCTTAAAAGAGCATGCAATTTCTCATGACCTTCATGAGTTAGAAAGTCCACATGTGAGGTACTAAGAGCCCCACGTGGTGGTCTACCGAACTTGTCTACATCTTTAGGAAAGTACTTTAGATCAACATTAATCATTTCGCAACCTAGGAAGTTGTTGCCTCTTTTGACAACCTCAAAAGTCATTGCGCGAACTATGGTGTCCTCTCCCTGACGTCTTTTCTTCGGAAGAATCTTCACTTTTGCAAGAGAGTAAAAATCGGCTATAAGGAGCCACGAGTATGAAGATCACAAGCGGTAGAACTTGATAAATCGCCTTCTCTTTCTTCTTTTTTCTCCTTGCTTTCTCCTTTTGATAACGTGGCGTCTCTGGCCATTGTAGTTGACTCCGCCATCTACTCTAGTCTTCCTTCTTAGCGTAAGGCACCGAATTTGTTGAAAACTTCTTGGATGCGAGAATCACCAATGTATGATCTCGGACCACATGAAATGGAAGTCTAGAACGACTGCTCTGATACCATGTCAAGAATTGGCGCAAAAAGCAGAGAGTGAAGACTCCCGTACATGGCAAAAACAGCCCGTCAGGGTGGCTGTCAACGCACGTTGAGGGAGAGCAGTAGGGCCTGCTGCTACAGGAGGTGCAGCTGATCCTGGTAGGCCTACAAAGAAGGCAGGCAGACCATGGACCAGTATGCAGAGAACCAGCCGGTCTGATTTGGGCCAACCTGGTCTACTGGAGGGTCGGCTGCTATGTGCAGCCAGTCCTGTTGGCTGCCAACAACGGTCTACTCCTGTTGGTGACTGTCTGAAATGGAGAGGAAGAGTAAAGAGGAGACGAGCATGGAATATGGAAGATTTAATTGTATTGCACAAATCCTAAATCATAGGAAAGGCTCTATTAAATAGAGAGTACATATTCCTACTTCTAAAAATAGACTTAGCTAACAAAATTGAATCAAATCTTCTAGATTTGGAACAACCAAATCTTTGCAAATCTCCTTAAAACAAATAAACTAAATAAGGCAAATTGTCAACTAAGAAACCAACTCCTATTTTGGTCCTATGGACTCAAACCCGATGGCTCAAGAGCCTTCCAGAAAACTACTACATGGCCTGAAGGCTGCCACGTGGCACTTTCACCAAATCCCAACAAATATCTATTGCCTTTTTTTCAAAATTCAAATCATCATTTCTAGCATATTTATCCCTTCAATACCGACGCAATCAATGGAATTAATTGCCTCAGATTTGAAATTTAAATCAAACAATTTCTGCTTCTCTTTCTAAACTTGATAGGTCTTCTCCAACCGATGCTGGCGACTTTTAAGATCTTCCGACGATGACTACCTTTCCTACGGCCACTACCTCAGCAAACGTGGGTCGATCCACTGTCCTCTCATCCAAATTTTCAAAAATAATAGGCCAAGAAAGACCATCATGACGTACAAAAGACTTCATTGGTAGGACAACACTATCATGTATCACTTCTTCAACAAAGAATATGCGATAAATCTCTTTCAAATAGGCCAATCTCCTTACAACTCATAACCAAAGCAAAAGGCACACATCCTTCACCACATCGAAAGCACGTAGTCAGAAAAGGGATTCCACAAACCAAAAAAAAATGCAATGCCTCACCGATGATCGATCTTCCAGCACACCCTCATAAGGAGATGGAGATCTCCATCGAACCGTACCCCCTCCAACATTTTCCTTAAACAACTTCAAATGCTCCACATCCTCCTTCAAATCGAAAAGCAACAACCTACTGGGTGATAGGGACACCACCTTCCACCTGTTGGAACCAAGACCAAGGTTAGAAACATGATCTCTAACCTCCTTCTAGGAGAGACAACCACCAATCATGTCTCCAACCATAGAAAGACAAAGCAAGTTCACAAGATCCTCCAATACCCTTGCCAAGGCACCCTCGACCTTCCTTACCATTGAAGAAGGCTACGGTAGCGAAGATGAAAGACCTTGTCGATGAGGACACGCCCATCTCCGATGACCTACACCCTTGCACACTACGCACACCACGGGATCGTGACACTCCACTACCAAATATCTGTGCTCACGACACTTGTAGCACAGTAGGGCACAACGAGATCCTCTCCCTCCCTCTAAAGCAGGTCGCCCCCTCCATACCCCTCATTCTCTCCTTGTGTTGGGAGTTGTTGGTCAAGAAGCCACTTTAACAAGAACTTTTGAAGATACAAGGGACTTTGAAGTTGGCACAACAATAGATCAAAGATTATAAAGGAGAAATAAGATCTTCACCTCCTATGGTAGGGCCCTAAAATCAAATAAAAGGTGAATATAAGGGTGAGTTGTCATATTCCAAGAAAGCAAATGGCCTCAAAGTTGTGCATGACGATGTTAAAGTTGTTCTTGACAATCCTCGACCCACACCAACCCAATTCGAAGAACTATGCATGGTGATTCCAAGTTTTGAAGTTCTTGTTATTCAAGAAGATTTACAAATCACCTCCATTGTGTCTATGATACTTGGCCCTTAATCCAAAGAGCTTAAGCACCAAGAGGCACCTTTCCCTTCTCAAGAGATTAGCACTACACATAATACATTACAAGAGATGCTTGACTCTATTGGGGAAAACGTAATGATAAGGGCTTGGTGCAATGTAAGACCATTTTGGAGATGGATAGCTTTTCTCCTTTGCTAAGCGAAGTTGACATGACCTCGAAGATGCACTCACAATGTGGAGTGCAAGTTACCATTGAAGTTACCACATCCAAAGCCACCACCTCCTCCAAATTTAGATTTATGTAGACAACTTACAGAAGCAAGTTTTTCGAAGAGGGGGAAGAACTGATATAAGCAAACAGTTAATTTTCAAAATATTTAAGTGCTTCATTGCAAATTTTACATTATTTAATTTCTGAAAGACTGTCTTTGTGTTTCTTTGGTGCCTCTTCACTAAGGGATCTAGTTGGAGAATAAATTATATTCGAAATTTTAGGGTCAAATTAATTAGGTTTGGTTGTGTTATTTTTAGCTTTCTTATATTGCTAAGTATCTTAGTGTAATGTCACGTCTGTCCCTTTATACATAATCTCTCTCTCGATATAAAAAAGGCTAAGGGTTTGCTTATGAACCAAATAACAAATATTACTTTCTCAACATGGTATTAGAGCAGATTTGATCCCGTAGGGAAAGAAACCCTAAATCCCACGAGAAACAGAGAGAGACCACGACTGCTACCGCTAACCCTCTCTACGTGCACATAACCTCTTTGCACGCACGTAGAAAGGGAGTAGCAACCACCACGGGCGACGCCTCCAGCAGTCCTATGCAGTTCTATTGCTATTGTTATCCCCCATGCTACTACTATTGCAACCACTATTTTATATTGTTATCTCCTTTGTCACAATTGTTGCTGTTACTGCTACCTCGTGGAAGGCAACCAAGGGTCCGACAACCCTCATCAACTCCAACAACCCCCCTTCCCTTCCGATGAACAGATCTAGCCACCACAAAGCCAAATCTGGCATGAAACCAACCTACGTGGCACTACCGGTCTTGATTTCGATGCCAACAAAGTCCCGGTGATCCTAGTGACCAGTCCAGCACACTCCTACCGAGTAGTGCACTCTGTTTGCTCCATTCTATAATCCATGCCTCCACGACTCTTATTGTTGTTATTGTTGCCTCTACTACTACTGCCGCCCCATGTGCTTGCTGTTGTTGTTGTGGCTCTTCCTCTACCACAGCTAGGTCCTCTTCCTTAATAGGAACCAACATCTTGCTTGCCACTCTGTGTATGCACATGATATAAGTGAAATGGATGTTTCTGCATGTGTAGTGCACACTCCTATGTGCAAAAACATATTTCTTACTAGAGCCTACTACTTGGGATTGTCTCCCTTGTTTGGAATCATCTCCCATTCTACTACAGCTACTACTCTGTTATAGATGCCTTCTTGAGATCGACTCTCACCTGCCAGAGATCATCTCTCGTTTATTGCAATCGCTACTCGACTACAGCTGCCTACTTAAGATCAACTCTCACCTACTTGGAATCATCTCCTATTACCTGCCTACTACTACGGTTGCTACTTCAGCTACAGTCGTTACTTGCTTCTTTGATCAATTGCCTGCTCATCCAAATGCCTACAATGGGGGGGGGGGGGGGGGGGGGGGGGGGGGTTCACTTTTATTTCATGTAACAAGTTGGACGCTACATGCTCCAACTTGGGGGGAGTGTTAGAGAATAAATTAGATAAGCTATTTTAGTGTCAAATTAGTTCGTTTGGTTGTGTTATTTTAAGCTCTCTCTTATTTTGGTAAGTGTCTTATTGTCATTTATTGTATAGCTAAGCCCTCTCTTTATATAAAGAAAGCTAAGCGCTAGCTTATGAAATGAACGACAAACATTATTTTCTCAATGGCTGCCTTAGTTCAAATTGTTGCCATCAAAATGTGTCTAAAACTTCTACTTTTCCTTTTAATTTTTGAAACCCTTTAAAAAAGGGCACACGTTAGAAGATTTAATTGGAATAAATTGGAAATATTTTTTCGTTCAACCTTTCCATCTCCAATTCTCCTTTCCACCTATCTATTCCTCACTCTCTCTCCTCACCCTTTTTTCCTTTGTACCTTTCATCCTTTTCACTCGTGAATACCACCGCCTCCACTAAGCCAATACTTTGCAATCACATCCACCAACTCCCCACAGCAACACCTCCATAGTAGCTATAGGAGATTGCATATATCAATCAGCTTCCACAAATTGCATCACATTTCGTTTTAGAGATCCCACCAACATCGAGATAACCTCTTCTCTATGCAGTTTCTTCACTCATACAAGTATGTGAGAGAGGGATATAAATAATGAGCTAATTGTGGCCTATATAAGGGAGACTCATTGTTTGTAGTACGCACATGAGAAAAGCTCAATCTTCCTTTTTTATAAGCAAGGGAGATACCCTACTTCAAGTTGCTATGAAGGTGACACCCACTCTTGAGATCTCCAAGGGAGAGGCCCATCTCTTGAGATCTCCAATAAGGAAAGCATCAACACCCTTCAAGATTCTTATTAACTTTGGCAATTAATCTTCTTAACTCCAGCCTGCAGTTGATGTGTTGTCGTTAGCATACTACCTACAAGGAAGGAGATGACAATTTAGCTTTGTCGTCATTCGCCAAGGAGCCGTAACCCAACTGCACATTTGAGAGTGTTTCTTGTATTTGTAAGAGTATGGATTTCTTTTGTACAAGTTAGGCATTCCATGCTCCAACATTAAGAGTATTGAGAGAAAAATGAACAATACTTGATGGGTTATTGGATCACGACTTTATTCAATCCCACATCATGCAAGTAGGAACCAGAGAGGTGTATGGGGCTTACGTAAAGGATCACATACCTCCATTTGTTCCTTAAGTAGAAATACAAAAGATCACATCCATAGGAGTATTTCTCCCATGGTGTTTCCTTCTCCTCGTGAAATGGATTTCTAAATGAATCCTAGATTTCTAACGGATGCTTTTGATGCTTTGTTTCACTTTATTTCTTTTATTTTATTATTCAACAATCTCATTAAAGTGCACCTAGAGAAATAGGTCTACAAACCTCATCCTATCACAAAATTAGAAAACTAGCTAGAGTAATCAACATCGTCCCAAAAGAAACTTTCTGTGATAACAAATTCAAAAAATGTCTAAATCTTCTTAGCCATCTTGAAAGCAAATGAAAAGAAGCTAGGGTAGCAAAAAGGATTAACTTCTAAAGGACCCTTCTAAGCAATGACCTTAACCTCCATCCAGTTATCCTTCTCTCAGAGTTTTCCATCAAGGGATCCTAATTTCTAACAAAAGGTTGCTTATGAGTCAATGGAAACCCAGATATGTGACAGGAAGGGAGCAAACATATGTTAGCAAAACCATCATACACAACACAATTTCCAACTCTCATTTTTTTTAGAGAAAAAAAGGAAGATTACCAAAGATCGGTAATCATCCGAATAACATTAATAGCAAAACAAAAGGAACGGACTTACAATATATCAACCCACAACTTGACAAGCCACACGCCTCCCTTACAACATTCTCAACCCACACCCGTTCCTTTCTAAAAATCACAGCATTCCACTAATGCCAAATTGACCACAAGGTAGCAATTGCCTTAACCCAACCCACCATCTCCACATGCACCAAAGAGCTTAAGGAAGCCCACCATAAATTAAAAGGACAACCCTCCAAATAGCCACGCACAGCCAGACTTCCACTGAAAATTGGCAGGCAAAGAAAAGGTGATCCAAGGTCTTCTCAGCAACACCGCAAAAGGTGCATGCCAAATTTGAATCCATAGGGCATCTTGACTGAAGAACCTATGTAACTAACTTCTCTCATCTAAAAAGCCACAAAAATATGTTGACCTTAAAAGGTAGAGGCGTCTTCCAAATCATAGAACAATCCTCCCAGATAAGCTGCCCTGGACCCACCTCGAAAGAGAGCAACTTAAAAGCCTTTGAAAAAGAAAGCGTCCCCTCCTTCCAAGTGAAACCATCTAACAGATCATCGCCGACGGAAATCCCATGGAACATCTCCAACAAACCTTGAAACTCCACCAAAGAAAACTCTAAAAGACCTGACTTTAGAACAGGTGACTAAGCACCAAAAGCAACATCCCGAACATCTAAAACGAAAGCATCCTTAACGGGCGTTAAACCAAACAGACATAGGAGGAGATCTAAAGAACTCCACAACCTGACCAATTATCCTTCCAAAACCGAAAGGAACAACCATTACCAATCTTTGGAGCAAAAAGATCAAAGGCAATTCCCTCATGTATAGAAGGCTCCACCGAGCTCTAAAAAGCAAATGGTCGAGCCACCATAGAACACTTGTAAACCACACCCACAAGATCATCATAAGAATCCCTCAACAACTTGTCGACAAGACCATCACCAATACACAGAAATCTAACCGCCCACTTCACCAATAGTGTTCATTAAGCCTCTCCAACGATCTAACACCAAGTCCAACTCTCTTCTTCGGTCAACAAATCTCCCTCAATGGAACCAATTGCAAAAAGCGACCATTGTAGCACCAAAAAATCATTTTCTAGCAATCTCAAGCTTGGCAATAATATTCTTAGGTGGCCTAAACACTGAAAGATAAAAGACCAAGATAGCCAACAAAGTTGCCTTAACCAAAACCATCCTCCCACCACGAAATAGAAGCCTACCCCTCTAGCCAACCAACCTCCAATTCAACCTCACCTCCACCACCTTCCAAACAGCCACCACCAACCACTTCCCCTTCAAAGCAAGACCTAAATAAGTAATGGGTAGCTGAACGGTAGGGGAGTCGAGAGCCACAAAGATAGCACTCTCTCCCACCCCATCCATGTGAAAGGGGACAACTGTCATTTTTCTTCCATTGACCAGAAGACCAGATATATCACCAAACATTCTTACCAACTACGCTACATGTTCCGCCTGACGAAGGCCTCCTTGAATAAAGAAAATTGTATCAAAAGCAATGATGAACAACAATGGCATTAGTGGACATCCCTGTCTTGCACCCCTCTACGGCTAAGTCCAAGATCTACACGGGTTCCCATTGACAAGTACCAAAAATGAAGTCGTCATAATACACCTTTTCATTAGCCAAACCCGAAGCTCAGTAACGCCCCTCTTAAGAATCTCCCATAAATAAGCCTAGACAACCGAGTCATATGCCTTTAAAAAATCAACCTTTAATAAAAAGGCAGGAGAGCAAGACCTGTGCCAAGTAGAGGCCATCTCCTCAACTAACACAAACGAATCACAGAGGGACCTTCCTAAAATGAAAGAAGACTGAACAGAAGATATCAATGTAGGGAGAACCAAGAGCAACCGATTAACAAAAACCTTTGTCGCAATTAAGTAAATAGCATTTGATAAGGAAATCAACCTAAAGTCATTCAAAATATTCATGCCTTCTTTCTTTAGAAGCAATAAAAGGTAAAAGCAATTAAGCCTCTCAAAACCAAAATTTCCATGAAAAAATTCACATTATCATCGCCACCACATCTAATCCAACAACATCCCAGAACTCCTTATAGAACAACACCTGAAGGTCGTTTGTACCAGAAGAACACTCTGTCTTGAGGCCAAGCAAGGCAACCAAAACTTCCTCCTCTAAAACATCCCGAAGCAACTCCCTCCTAGACTCGTCATCTAACCTCTCCATATCTGACGATCGCAACCCCCATTCCCCAAGAGGTCTCCTCCTAGTAAACGCCTAAAACTACTCCATGACTGCCTAACAAATCAAATCTCTACAATCCAAATCCTTATCACCAACATGTAAAGAGGAAATCATGTTGACTCTTCTTCTAGAATTGGCTGACAAATGGAAGAACCCCATGTTGAAACCACCTTCCCTAAGCCACAACTACCTAGATTTTTGCCACCAATCCATCACCCTTTTTCCAATCCCCCAGATAACATTCCAAACATTAATCCTCACCTATTCTTCACTTTGCCCCAAACTTTCTTTCTCATTAAGCCAAGCCAAAGCCTTCAAAGCTTCCTTCCCGAATTCAATCAATGCCTACGTAATTGCCATGATATAGGCAACCAATGTACATGTAGCAAAGATGGAAGGCAAGAACTCTACACCACATCTCCCTGACGAAATCACAAAAACCAAGCTCCAATAACCAAAACTTTTGAAACTTGAAATACATCGAAAAGGACCTGCCATCTCCATTATCCCATAACAAAGGCGTATGGTCAAAAAAAGGTCTAACCAGAGCCAAGACCGCTACCCCATGACAATCCTCTAGCAAGGATATATTAGAAAAGAATCGATTTATACAAGAAGCCTAATCGGTGCCATCCCTCCAGGTAAATTGTGTTCTAGAGACCGGAAGATCAAGTAACTCAAGCTCAACAACAATTTGACGAAACTAGACAAAAGATCCATCCAACTTGCCACCAAGATGATCATCTCCCAAAAGAGTAACTTTAAAATCCTCCCCATCAGCCACTAGCAACATCAACAAATTTCGACACCTACCTCAACTCCTCCCACAAAACCATCCTAGAAGCTGCATTTAAGGGGTCGAACGCACCAAAAAGGCTCAATTCGTACCATTAGAGATCTAGGAAAAAATACCAATAACCACCCATAAAGCCAATCTAGAATTCAAGAGATAGAAGACATTACCCTTCCACAAAAGAATCTGACCACCTAACCTACCAACTACATCAACCATCAACATATCAAAGAAATAATCACCACAAATGCTCCTCTTGGATACCACATCCACCCCCTCGTATCAAAGAAATTCCCAACTGTCATTTATAAGAGGGAATGAAGCCAACTTTGCACAATTGATTTCCAACCAAAAATTCATCATAAAGGAACCTCCCAAACACCTCAAAAATAAACTTTGCATCATTCTCAAGAGCTAACACTAATGGAAGTCCCATAAGCCCACCAATATGGTCAAATCATGGGTCTAATCCACTACTACCACCACTAGCAATGATAAGTCCAGACCACATAATCTTATACAACCCAACTTGCACTATTTTTCTTCCTCCTCCACCTTTTCCTCTTCATCGTCATCTTCCTCTTCTTTTTCTTTCTCCACATCTTTGTCATGTCCATCTTCTTCCTCCTCATCCTCTTCCTCTTCTTGAAAAATAAAAAGGTACAACAGTACAATAAGCCTCTATATATGGGCTACCACATATCTCTCAAATTCCCATGCACAAGATGTTGAAATAAACACATACTTGGAACATCATAGCATTCGATGACCCAACAATCAAGTCTTGATTCTCAACAAAGATTGAGATTCCAACAAGTAAGCCATCACATTACATAAGTTGTTTTGAAGTTTAAACCAAGATAAATACAAATGCTACAATTCATGAGTCCAAGAGACAAGTGGGAATTGATCAAACCAAGCAAGGAAGATATAGAAAGGATAACCAGTTGGATTTTTAGATAAGGTTATTGGATTCGTAAACAAGCCAACTAGTCTTTCTTAATCGCTCTCTTACTATGACGATTAATCATTATGCATCTAATTACTCTAGCTAGCTATCTTCCCAACTATATGCAGTGGAATCAAGTAATGCCCAAATAAGAGCAATATTAATCAGTCCCCTCAAGTGAAGGCCTTTGCGGTGAGATGACTGAAATGAGGATCCAAAATCGTGTGAGCAATAGGTCCTACATGTAAAGGGCCTTGTGTCCATGACTCATAATTTCCTTGCCAAGCTACATAAACGAGGATCTAGCTGGCCCCCTGTCCCCCGATAGAGAGAGAGAGAGAGATGCCTTCAAGTTCTCAAGTGTTGTCCAGACATAAAACCATGAGCCATGACGTTGATGTAGATAACATTTGATTTCATAATCACCATGTATTAGATAATCTTCCTATGGTGATGAAATGGGACAGTTATGGTATCATATTAAAATCCAACTGTCAAATTTTCTACAAGAAAACTAAATATGTTGAGGTTGATTATCACTACATCATAAACACAATTGAAAAACAATATATGTCTGTGAACTTCACATACCTTCAAACAAGCAAGTCATCAATTTCTTCACCAAGCCCTCACCTCATGCTCCTTTACATTTTTTTGAAAAGGGGCCCATGCTCCTTTATTAAATGTTCTAAGATGAGAACGAAACAATACCTATCATGGATTTCCCAATTATCTCTACAGTAAAGCATTTATAACAGCATTGCTTGCTCCAGTTTGAGATGGGAGTGTAAAAAATAAGTGTATTTTTGCCATTTGTTGTTTTCCCTTACAATTTACTTCCTGGGTTTGTTTTCTTCACTAATACTATGTAATGAAGATTGGCACCTCTATTAAAATTATCACATCCCTAATCAATAAGTTCTTTTCAAAAAAGTTGAGATGACAATTTTTGACAAGATGAGAAGACTAATCTCAACAATTTACTTTCTGGGTTTTCAAAGATCTGAGATGACTATCATGCAAACAAGCATGATACATTTATACCAAAAAAGGAAACAAGATGAGAGAATTATCACTTCCTTAAAATAGTGAAAATAACTTCGAGGCAATGGAGTTGAGGCAACTCAATCAAAACAGAGAGACATGAGATCCGGTCCATTCTTCCATCCTTTCACAAAAAATCTTGGATAATTATCTAAGATAATTAAGAAAATATTTCATTCTAACACATACAATTTGGAATAAGATTCTGGCATTAGCACAAAAACTAAACCACAACTTTCATGTAACAGAAACAACTTTAATTATATTGGCATTTAATACCTTCAGTGCAGCTGCACCTAAAGCAAACCACCCATCAGGGTGCAAAGAATTCAACATCATTGCAGACTCCCTATCATAGAAAGAAACATAAGGGTCAATGGAAAGGGGGATTATACATAAATGCCCAAACAAACATTTGCAATTACATATATGCTCTTGCAATCTCCGTATTATATGAGTGCTCTTATAAAGTAGTCTTCTATATACTTACCCTCCATTTGCTTGGCATCACAAGCTAACCAAATGCTAGTTTTCATAATGACTAGTTTATCATAACAAAAAAATGGGTTGCCCATAATCTTATCCAAGGGCTTAGATATAACTAAAACTAAGACTCTCATTAACTCCCCCACCCCATTTTCCCACCCTCATCTTGCCAGTAACCTCCACGCCAAAAAGATAGTGCATGGCAAATCAGGAGGTTTGGCATGGCATAAGCGTATCATGCACAGTTTAAGTCACACAACCCTGATATTTAGTCTCATATGCCCAAAACAGTACCATATTAGAAACCTAGGAAACTAAGTAGTTGGTAATAAATAATTGAGAATTACTAAGTGATAACTTGGGTTTTAACATTTTGGATGATTGCCTTGGGTCCATTGGACCCATACCTTAATTTTTCTTGTTTATGCTCAAGTTTAGGCCCAACTCCTTACAAAAGGTACCAAAGCAGGTTCCCTTTAGTAGGGATGGAAAGCCTACTAAGATCTAGAAACACCACAATCAAAATAAACTTGTAGGAAAAAGGTCATCCAAGAGATGGAGGCACCATGATTATTAAGAGTGAAAAGCTGGACTGTCATAGCAAAGACATTAATGTAAAATCCCAAAAATTGTACCACGTTGAAACTGAGCAGTAGGTTATAAATGATTGAGGACAAGTACTCGATAACTTAGGCTTAAAAATTCTTGGTGCTTGTCTTGTGTCCCAAAGGACCATAACCAACAAGTTATCCAATTCAACTTTTCTCACTTACACTTGGGTCTAGACCCAAGTCATTCCAACTCTGAATCCACCAAATACTGATGGTATATGTCAGATCCAAAAGACAAATGGCAAGCATTCACTTTTGTGCTCCCTTTGCTCATGTGGGTTCCCACGCCTTTTTTGATTCTTGATTAGGATTATGGAGGTGGAAAGCTAAGCAGGTGAGTTGGATGCTGGAAGGAGGGGGTAACTTTTACTCAAGAATTGAGATAGCCATATGAGATTCCTAAGCAAAACTAGACCTACTCATGACCCTTAAGTCCTTTCTAGGTTGATTTCCAATTGCCATAGACGTAACAAGCTGAGAATTGGTACTTAAGATCTGAGGACGGTTCCATTGTTGGACTTTGTGGATGAGGTTTTACAGGAGATCCTGAGGATCCAATCATCTCTTTCAGCATGCTTGTGTATGCATGAGGTGAAGGAAATGGACTTGATGAACAATGCAGAAAAGGAAGAGTAATTGTATCTCGAGTATTGATTTAAATGCCGACGGCAAGGTCATTTCCAAGCAAAGGTCGTGCCGACATGAAGAAAACGTCGATTTACAGGGATTTCGTCGGCATGCCCTCAGCACGGTCGGCATGCTGGCGAAATTGGTGCCCATGTCGAGGTTGCTATTGATTTTTTTAATTACTTTTGCTATTTTTGTTGGTATGCATTGGCATGCTCATCGGCATGCCCATCGAAAAACGGGCATTTCCACGGTATGCCCTCGGCATGCCCACGAAATGCACACTTGGAATTTCATCGGCACGGTATCGAAATCGGCATTTCGAACCTTGATCTCGAGGCAATCATGGGGAAAACAAATGGAATGGAGCTACCTCAATGCTTTAACAGTTGTTCTTATGCTCAAGCTCAAATGGCTCAATTCCATCCATATCGACTGCAGACTTGCAGCGGGTGGGGGAGGACATAGGAGACAAGAAAAAGGAAAGGAAAGGAAAGGAAGAGGCGGCAATTGAGGATGAGAGGGGGCAGGAAGTGGAGGCAAGGAGAATAGTGAGCAAGGAATGAAGATATTAAGGCCCAATTTGGTAGAAGTTTAAAGTTTAAGATTGGGTAAAGTTTAGGAGGACTCAAGATTTGAATATTCTGAGATAAGTGGTGAGTAAATTGGATGTAGATGTGATGGTTAAGTTGATATATTATTGTTCTTTTTTGTTTTTATTTGTATTGGGAATGGGTTGGTGGGATAGATGTGATAGGTAGATGATGAGCCTCAGAGGCCGCCCCCGAAGCCGCCGACGGTTGTTAAAGAATTTGTAGATACGAGAAACGTAACATAATCACGAAAATAAAAATATAAAAGTGTTGAGTTACGATTTATTATGAGGGGCTATTTGTTATTTTATTTTTCTTGTTGGACTTATGTTGTTATTTTTCCCTCACCCCTCTCTATATAAGGAAGAGGTGTAGGGACGGCTTCATAAATAAGAAAAACTATTTTCTTCACCTTGGAATCAGAGCACCAAGTTGGGGACACCACCAAAGAAACCCTAACCCTACCTCAAGCCTCACCGCCAGATGCCACCGCCATCACCATCGTCCACAGTGTCGGTGCCACATCACCGCCACAGCACCACCACCATTCACCGCTGTTGCTGCAACAGCTCGCCACCGCATCGCAACAGCAGATCACTGCCCCTGCTGCAGCAAGCTGCCCTCGCGCAGGGTGTTGTGCTTCGGCCTGAAGCTGCAATAGCACGCAACCGCGCCTTGGTGCGCGTGCTTCAGTAGCGTGCTTCACCGCCACAGCACCCAACCACAGCCACCTCCTCTCCTTGCCACCGTCCAAGTTGCCGAAGAGGGGAGGTTTTTGCCTCCAAGAACTTCGTAGGAAGGTTCTTGAATATTGTGGAACGAAGTTTTGAATCAAGAACCTTCTTATGTGTAGTATAACTTTCTTTGATCATGTCGTCTAATTTAGAGTACGTATTCCCCTTTGTTAATGGTTCTTTCTGGGGTGTGTATTCCCCTGATTGTTTGATTCTTAGGGTGTGTATTCCCTAGTGAAGTCTTTGGAGATATTGCATGTGGACTACAGGGTGTCTATTCCCCAGATTTTTCGAGTTTGATCGACGATTTTAGATATGTTGTCTGTGTTTGTTTCTATGCGTCTGGAGTTAGCATGACCTCATCCGATGCTTCTAAGGTGCCTTCAGGACAGAGTACAGAAAGTAGGGTGTACAAGAGCCCCTTCTTCACTCCGATTACAAAATTAGATGAGACTAATTACCCCCATTGGTCTCAAACCTTGTCACTGTGGAAAGTCATGAGAAGAAGCATGTGCTTATAAAAGCACCATCGAAGCAGAAAATAGGAAAATACGCAACTTGGAATCAGGATGATGCTATAGTGAGAGCCTAGATCTTGAATAGTGTTATTCCTCGAATTTGAGATGAAGTTATATATAACACTTCTGCAAAAGAGATGTGGGATGGCTTGAAGGCTACCTAGTCACAAGAGTTGAATTCAACTCAAGTATTCCAGATTCACTATGATCTATGCCATATCAAGCAGGAGGAGATGCATTTGCTGCAATACTACTCTACTATGAAGGGGCTATTGGAGAAATATAAAGAATGTAGGCCGATGTGTACTTTCACTGCATGCAGGGATCACAGGGAGGAGTTTGCAGCCCACATGTTCCTTACAGGGCTGAGTCATCATTATTATGTAGCTTGCTCTCAGATTCTAACTCTCTTCGAGCTTCCTCCTATTGAGGAAATTTACAAAAGGCTGAGTAGGATGCAGATTCAGCCTACTCATGATGCGATTGTCACCAACACATCTTCAGCGCATACAGCTATTAGCACTCGTGGTGGTTGAGGTGGCTTCTTTCGTGGCAAAGGTAGGGGGTGAACTGATGGTGGTCATGGCAAGCCTACCTGCACATATTGTGGTAGACTTTGCCATGTTGAGACCAAGTGGTGGACGGCCTACTATCGTCAACCAAGTTTCTATTACAGCATCTCCAATTGTGACCACTGAGGTAGTGTCCCGTGCAAAGGCAGACTACGATGCAGTTGTACAGCGACTAGCACAGTTGGCCCACGAGCAGCCTCAGTCCTCCAGCACTACAGCCTATGCATCCGCATCAGATACGAATGGGTCATGGTTGATTGATTCAGGTGCATCCAATCATTTGACAGGAAATTCCCAGTGCTTTAGGGAATTGTAGAAGACACCACAGGAACATTCAATACAGCTGGCAGATGGTAGACATGCCCCCATCTGTGGTAAGGGACGAGTATCAGTTACACCCTCCATGCATCTTGCTGATGTATATTATGTGCCTGGCATGACAATGCAACTACTATATGTTCTATTACTAAGCAGTTTAATTGTCGTGCTATTTTTGACGTTGTTGGATGCACATTTCAGGAACGCATGACAGGGAGGACGATTGGTGGTGGCCCTGAGGAGGAGGGTGTGTACCAATTGGTTCAGAGTCTAGTTGCAGCGGCCTGTCAGACAATTACTGCGGGTAGAGCCTTGTAGTGGCACAGACAACTACGTCACCCTTCACTGGACAAGCTACGTTGTATCATCCCTCACCTGTCTCCTGCCATTAAGATTCAGTGTGATGCTTGTCAGCTGGGAAAGCATCACCGTGCCAATTTTCGAACATCTATCCAGTTTACCAGTTCTGCCTATTTTGATTTGCTGCACTGTGATGTTTGGGGTCCTGCCGTGTGGCAGACCGCCAGAATTTTATATACTATCTGTTATTTATGGATGATTTTTTATGCCTATCATGGACCTTTTTGATGAGGAATAAATCTGAAGTTGGTTCTTTCATTCAGTAATTTGTGATGTTTGTAAAAAATAAGTTCAGTGTGTGCATTAAGAAAATTAGAATAAATATTGCATTAGAGTTATATACAAAGAAATTGGCTTATTTGGATGGATCACTAGGTATTGTGCATCAGACATCATGTCCTCACACGTCGCAGCAGAACAAGATTGCTGAGAGCAAACACCGCCATATTCTGGATATAACTAGAGCTTTACTTATCCAAAACAGTGTTCCGCATGGTTACTAGGGAAATGCGGTTCTTACTGCCTATTATCTTATTAACAGGCTTCCTTCCCCTATGGTACATGAGCAAATCCCATGGAATATCTTATATCCTAATGCAAACTTGTTTCTTGTGCCGCCAAATACCTTTGTTGTGTGGCATTTGTACATGTCCTTGGGCCTGGTCGTGACAAATTGGCACCAAGGGTGGCTAAGTGCATATTTCTGGGGTACTCGCGCATGCAGAAGGGATACAGGTGTTTCGATCCCATACACCAAAGACACTATGAGAGTGCAGATGTGACTTTTCATGAGTCTATCCCATATTTCTCTATCTCAGGTCATCAGTTGAGAGAAGTAGAGGTGGCTGCTCCTATACCTGTCCCCCCCTATAGACATTGAGGATTTTTCTCATAATAGTAGTGTACCTACTACAAATCAAACTATGGGCACTTTCAAATCTTTACCACCTGATGAGAAGACATTTAAGGGCGCTACATATCAGCTTCCAGTCACTTACAGAGAGAAGACACACCCTCCCTCCCCTTCAGTTTCTACTAAGCCACAATCGTCCTCCTCAGCTGAGGTATGTGTTGAGGGTACTGACAATTCTTCTGCTGATATGTCTTCAGGGTCTCTTTCTATACCCACAGATGAGGACATTCGCATTGCTGTTAGGAAGGCTCCGCGATCCTGCGCACAGTATCATGTTGCTGGTAATGTTGTCTCAGTAGGTTCTCTAAGATCAAAATTTTATGCATTCATAGTTGCAGTCTCCAGTACTGAGATCCCTACCTCCTACCAGCAAACTCTATTACATCCAAACTAAAACGCGACTATGGAAGAGATGTCTACTTTTACTGATAGAGGCACCTGGGCGCTATCTTCTCTACCTTCTGAAGCACACTTGGTTGGGTCCAGATGGATCTTTGCCCTGAAATACAACCCTGATGGGTCAATTTCTCGGTATAAGGCTCACCTTGTGGCCAAAGGATTCACCCAGACCTATGGGGTGAACTTCTTTGACACTTTCTCTCAAATGGCACAGCCTTCTATAGTCTGCATGCTTGTCTCTGTTGCAGCTCATTATGGATGGCATCTACACCAGCTGAATGTCGAAAATGCCTTCCTATATGGAGATTTGGAGGAGGAGGCCTACATGCAACAACAACTACCTAACTTTGAGGTTCAGGAGGAGTGTGTGTGCAGGCTTCGTAAGGCCATTTCTGGCCTTAAGCAGAGCCCTCGAGCCTGGTTTCAACGTCTGTCTAAGGCACTCTCTGTTATTTGGATGCAGAGATCTTTTGATCATTCCCTATTTATCAGGAAAACCAATACTGGCACATGGGCTTTATTGATATATGTTGATGACCTTATCCTTATTGGTGATGATGCAGATGGCACTACTCAGGTAAAGGATTATTTGGCACACCAATTTGTCATGGACCTTAGAAAGTTGAGATATTTTCTGGGCATTGAAATTGCCACGAGCAAGCAAGACACAATGATGTCTCAAAGGAAGTATGCGCTTGATATTCTTCAAAAGACAGGCATGCTAGGATCCAAGGAAGACAATATTCCTATGAACCCTAAAGTTCATCTATTTGAGGATTCAGTGAACCTCATCTATTTAAGGATACAGTGAACCTTAAGGACAAAAAGGCCTACCGACACTGGTTCGGAAGCTGTATTTGACCATCACTAGGCCAGACGTCAGTCTTGCAATGGATAAACTAAGTCAGCTCTTAGGCAAGCCTACTGATGTTCACTGGCAGGCTGTTATGCAGGTGTTGAGGTACATCAAGGGATGTCCAGCCAGCTCTTATGCCTGTAGTTGCCTACTCTGATACAAATTATGTAGGAGATGTTGGAAATAGGAGGTCTACTACTGATTTTTGTACATTTGTTGCTAGGAACTTGGTGACCTGGAGGAGCAAGAAATAGAGTGTTGTCACGCTCTAGTGTTGAGTCAGAGTACAGGGCCATGGTACATTCTGCAGCTAAGATGATATGGATCAGATCTCTGCTACGAGATCTTTATGTTGATATTCAAGAACCTACAGAGATGTACTGTGACAACTGGGCTGCGACATATATTGCTAACAATCCCATATTTTATAAGAGAACAACACATATGGAAATGGACTCACTATAATAGGAGCTTGATGCGGTAGGGTCTACTTCGTACTACGTGTCTAACCTCCACCAACTAGACTGCTGATGTGTTTACCAAGCCGTTGTCTTGCCCCCAGTTTGAGAAGTGTAGAAACAAGTTGAGCATGATGGAAATATATACTCCAGCTTGAGGGGAAGTATTGAGTTATGTTTTATTGTAAGGGGCTATTTGTTATTGTATTTTTCTTATTGCACTTATTATTTTTCCCTCACCTCTGTATATAAAGAGGTGTAGGGGCGACTTAGTAAATAAGAAAAACTCTTTTCTTCAACTACAAGAAACCATATGAACACAAGAGACTGTTGAGTCAGTTCCACCCTTCATGAGGGTAGAGAGGGGATCTAACTCTTAATATCCACTATATGTGGCAAAGAAGCAAGGTAGTAGGCAGAAGAGCTTTTTGGTTGCCCCCATTAAAAGTGCCCCCTCCTACCATGTGTAAGTAGAGATCATTTATAGAGTACAAACCGTAGGAGGTTACACATTTGGAGGTGTCACCTCCAAAGTAATGAAAAGTTATGAAGAAAATGGGAGTTATTGCGTTGACTCGAAACCACTCAGTGGTCCACGCCTCTTCACATTCCCGCATGGACCGAGACCAAGCAGGTTTGGCTGGTCTGATACCAAGCCGATTAAGCTTATTTTGCGAGGGCAATTTCTTCCCTTATCAATTGCCCTCACTCTCATTATCTCAACTGCGAAAGTAAACTTCTTTCTCTTTTCATTCCCACGCAGACGTTACCCCTGACCCTAGCAGCGATCACCTGGTAGTGCTTGGGGGTAGGTGCTCTATTGCTCCCGCTCGCCTTTTGGGGAGGGGGTAGGTGTGTATGTGAGCTGTCTCCTGAAAAAATAGGTGATTAGTAAAATATACATTACAATGGAAGTGCAGGAAGTCATTTCCCGATTTCAAACTCAAGGCTACCCTTGTCCATGCTGGCAAGACTAAAGTACCCAGGCTCTCCCACCAAGGTTACTCACACGAAACCGATGCTTGCAAGGGGCTCAGGGTCCACGCTAGTTGGGGTCCTATTAGCAACCTATCCCATGCGAGGTGGCACGTTCTTGTTGGGAACACAAGGAGGTTTTTCAGTCCCAGCATATACTTGTTCACAGGCGCAAGGGGAGATGACTATTATAGAGATGATATAAATTTTGTAAAGACAAACGTCTATTTTATAGCCATGGAGGTGAGTCCATCTCTCATGTAGCTGTCAACCATGTATTTAGGCGACAAATAAAGTTTGTAAATACAAGTATCGATTTAATGAGCCTTGTAACTTCTCCCTCCTTTTTTTTTTTGAAAGATGCCCCAATTTCCCTTTTCATTCTTTGGGAGGTAACAAGAATTGGGCACTGTCTCTGCCAACCGATGCCCAAGGCTAGAGAAGTAGAGGATAGCTAGCCAATGCCTCTGTCAGTCGACGCCCAAGGCTGAAGAACTTTGCCATCACCCTTGCTCTTCTTCACCTTTGGGGATCTCTTGTTTCTCTAGCAACAAGCAATATAGGTGACCAAGCCAGCCAGTCAATGCCCCAAGAAGGTTGAGGGAGTAGTGACATCCATCATAGGAGGTGAAGGTTTCAGGCGACCACCACCTACCAGTGCCTAAGTCCTATGGGTCAACCAGCCATCACCAACCGACCTCCTAACCCCTATGGGTCACGCGACACCCCTCAAACAGGGGGAGTGGAGTTTACTGATGGCCTTGTATGTGGCTTCAATAGAGGGCTGCATTAAGGTCTTCAAACTCCTCTTGGAAGCTAATATCAATAAGGAGAAGATCGGTTAGCTTCCCTAATGGTTAAGTAGCACCCATAATTGGAGGAAGAACACATCAGGTAGGGGATAGACACCATCCATTATTTTGGGTGCTAACCGACTGATCCCCTAATGAGTCGATGCTCACATTAGCCGAGCTTAAGAGCGCCCAAGCAACCAATTGAAGATGGGGTCAGTGCCTCTGAGTAGCCCATGCGAGGTGACCTTTAGTTCCCTTGATTTTTCTTATTAGTTCAATTTGACGACTGTTTGACTATGTTACTGTGGGCTTTCAGTAGAGGTCGAAATAGATGCAATTTAATGCGAGTTTGAAAAGGGTTTTGGCTTTAATTTCCTTCCAACATCAGGCAGTATTGATGCTTTTCCTTTTTTTTATTTTTCTCCTGCTTGCCATGGCAAGGCCATGTTAGAGCCACATCATGCTGGAGCGAGATAATTGCTCTTTCAATAATTGCCCAAGATTGCAAAGGGAGTTTTTTTTTCAGTGGGCGTCTCTACTTGAGGGTTGACTAAAGGTGAAGATAGTCAACTCCCAATTTCCCAAAAGAAGCTCGTAGGGTGGGTGGGGGGGTTCAGCTTACCTTCCCTTAGGGTAGGCAACTTTTGCTCCTATCGTGGACACATTACAAGGAGTTTCCTCTTTTCCTTCCATTTTGTGGAAGAGAACCCAAATGCAAGCGGCCGCTTCCACACATAGGCAATGGCACTTTGAGAAGTTCCTGGCTAAAAGATTTTGACCGGCTAATGGACGATGGGATCGACTAATGGTGGTAGAGGTAAGATGAAGGTGAGGGAAGTCAACACCTTATTCAAAGGTGATGATCAGTTGGTCGTTCTTGGAATGGGTTGGTGTCCTTCTTGGTTAGGTGGTGAAGGTCTGATGAGAGGATCGATCCTTGCCACTGAAGTGACCTGCCAAGGCTCCTACTACCAGAGAGATCCCAAGAGTGGGGAGAACTGTTGGCGAGAGGAACTACTGTTGGGGCAACTGTTGGCAATCGAAGGGTCCTCAGGTGGAGGTGACGGTCATGGTCGGCCGCAACAGGAAGATGGTTTGAAGAGCTCAGCTAGCTTTTCAATCGTTAGGAGAGTCGAGCAAAAAAGAACTTAAATGCATCCTCCTTCAAGTTGGTTAGCCAATCATAGAAGAGCTCAAGCAGGGATCTTTAGCCATGTGCAGAAGTTCGCATGCCGATTTGTTGACATACAAAGGATTTGTTGGGTGGAGCTTTCGGTAGGAGCTCTTGCCGAGATATTACCGTACAATAGATCACAAGAACACTCAGATATTGACTAGATCATCTATTTGGCAAATACTTTGTTGTGAATTAAAAAATAGAATTGTGCACTAAAAATGGGAAAATTTCAAATCCTCCTATTGTGCCTCGCTTTACCACTGCATGGGCCAAGTGATGTTTAAAGCAGGAGAAACGTTGGAGAACAGTTGCCGTTGTCGAAAGGATATTCGTTTGTAGTGGGACCTTTTTCTTTTGGTATAAACAACCAACCATAGGAACATGCATCAACTTGAATATTTAAGCTGACTCAATTGTTGTGGTTGTTCTCGAATAAAGGAATTATTGTAAAATCATAAAATAAGAATAATAGGTGATTGAAGCACTTATTTCTTCGTAAGTGGAATTGTTGGCATGGGAGAAGCCACAAAGGGGAGGCCTTAACCGACATACAAAGCTTCGCTTTTTTTGCTGATGCTTCCTACAAACCACGCCACTTGATGGGCCTCGAAGGCTGCCATCAAAGCCGTTGACGGCCATCAAAGAATTTATAGATGCGGGAAACATAACATAACCATGAAAATAAAAATATACAAGCAACCACATGAACACAAAGGATTGTTGACCAAATTCCACTCCAAGGTTCGAAATGCTGATTTCGATGCCATGCCGATGAAATTCCAAGTGTGCATTTCGTGGGCATGCCGAAGGCATGCCGTGGAAATACCCATTTTTCGATGGGGATGCCGATGAGAATGTCGAGGGCATGCCGATGCATACCAACAAAAATAGCAAAAGTAATTAAAAAAACCAATAGCAACCTCGACATGGGCACCAATTTCGCCAGCATGCCAACCATGCCGAGAGCATGCCTACGAAATCCCTGTAAATCGACGTTTTCTTCATGTCGGCACGACCCTTGCTCGGAAATGGCCTTGCCGACAGCATGCCGTCGGCATTTAAATCAATGTTCCACTCTTAATGGGTGTATGACTAGGGAGGGGATCTAACCCAAAATATCCACTCTAGGTGGGATTAATACATGAGGTAGTAGGCTGAAGAGCCTTTGGGTTGCCCCCATTAAATGCCCCCCTCCTACCATGTATAGGTAGGAGCTCATTTATAGAGTACAAACCATGGGAGGTTACACATTGTAGGTCTAACCTCCAAAGTAATGAGAAGTTATGGAGAGAATGGGAGTTATTGCGTTGACTCGTAACCACTCCGTGGTCCACACCTCTTCGCATTCCCACGTGGACTGAGTCCAAGTGGGTTCAGCCGATTAGGTTTATTTTGCGATGGCGATTTCTTCCCTCATCAATAGGAGTGTTACTGGATGTAGATTAGATGGGTGGGAGTGGGTTAATGGGGATGGATATGATTGGTGAGAGGTAGATGTACTGGGTGAAAGTAGGTTAATAGGAGTAGATGTGATAGATGGTGGTAGATGTGATAGGTGGAAATAATACTTCATTATGCAGCATTTAAGAAGTTTATATGGGATAAAACCCTGCATAAAGTGGCATCTTTTGTAGAAGAGCATTTTCCAACCTACTCCAACCTACTTCAACTGGAATAATAGTTGCGTTGTACCCTAACCCAAAGGGCATTTTTTATTAACCAAAGAGCTTTCTAATTGCACTTACATAATTATGAAGTTGGCATAAAAACAAATGTAATTGCAAAAGTGCATGTGGTCATTTCTGTAAAAACCCGAAAAAAGTACAAAGATATTTATGAAGCATGCTTTTTCCTTGAGATTTTTCACAGATAGATAATATGGGATCTAAAACATACCAAAGAATTTTGGATTTTTCATAGTCACCACTGTTGTGCGCACTACGAGCGAGAGACCTCTGAATTAGAAACATTATTGAGAATGCATAATGAAATAATTAACCAAGTTAGTGCAACGCTTGAAAATAACCATCACCTTTGCTCTGGCAGATCTGCCACTTGAAACTTCAAGAGCTTTTTCATAGCATGCATCAGAATTTGTAACATCCCCCAAGGCACACCTAAAAGACAAATAATAATGAAACAAAAGAAATAGCTAAAACTGCATCTGAAGATACATTTAGAAAAACCAAAAATGAAGCATCTTTGATACAGAATGTTTTCAAAAAAATTCCCTATAACTACGGGTCAAGTTCAATTTTCAATGTGAAACATAAATCCTAAAATAACGCACCTTGGCTACGACTTTATTTTCGATATTGCAAACATTGAAGACTTTCTCAACTACTACTCCAAGAAAAAATAAGCTTACACCTCTCTCACTAGATCTCCCCAACACCCATTGACCCCACCTCCTGTCCTACACTGTCCCCACACTCTTTTCTTCTCTATATTTCCTAGAAAGAACACATCATAAATAGGTCAGTTAAGAGTAGCAACTGCAATTAACAATTTTATAGAAAAATCTACCATGTAGGATCATTCAACATCTGCGTCAGGCAAGAACAAAATGAAAATGCTGGATCCAACCCTCATACCATTGAAACCTAAATAGTTCATTGAAAGTCTAAACTTGAAGCACTTTCACCAATATTATAGTGGATGTGCGAAGATAAATTGGAAGAAGAGAAAGTAATCCCACCAAGCACAAGGACTTTTAGCAGGTCCGCACTCTCAATTCATATCCTAAGAAAAAGCAGGTTTCCAATTGCACTATAGGGGAAATAACAAATGGTCAGCTGCAGTATATTCTCCTGAAAAGTGTTTTGATGCTTTCTATAAGAAAAGCATGGACAGAGATCAATGGATCCTTTATTCTTGTGACTCATTGGACTTACTGTTGTGATCCCTGAAGGATGAGATCTCGTAGTGATTGCAGCCAGCACAATATTTGAATCTCAAAAACACAAGTCACTTTACAGCTATATGGAACATTCAGGTAGTTGAAGAGTGCTCACATATTCCTTGGTCGGGGTAAAATTGTAGCAATCATAGGTATCATGGCTACTTCTAGAGATTACAGAGTCACTGTTTCCCAATCAGTTAGCTTGGAATATAATGCACCCAGTCGGTGAGGCAGATTTGAGATCAGACCCTGGCTCAAACAACCAAGTATTGAAACTCTACCAATCTGCGTGCTTGTAGAGACTACTTACTTGGGTAGTAAAAGATTGAAAGTGTTGGATTAAGAAACTCTTTTGAACTCAAGATTGGATGATGATGATTATGAGACTTGTATAATCCCAAGGATGCAGACTTCCTAAGTTGATCTTCTTAAAGGCTGCCATCCAGATTTAGACATAGTTCCAAATTTTAAGAAGTCAAACTTCAGACGCTCCTATCAGGTTCTCTGTGCAGAATCCACAATACCGTCTTAGTTGTTTAACCCAGTTTCTAAGAAAATCTAGTATCATTACTTTTCCCCCACCAGCAGCAACAATAGATATCATTCAAGTCATGGAAAAATTGAGGTTTACTACGCGTCTCCTTGTCCTACTTCTGGTGACAAGTAACTCTCTCAAGGGATGCAACCTTGTCTGACCCAAGGCATGGACACTTTAATCAGAAAGCAATCTGACTAAGGTCTGAATCGAGGGTCACCTTACTTCTTCCACAATGGATCCTGGATCGGTGACTCCTTCCAAGGTTAATTCAAATGTCCAACCCATACCCTTTGAAAGGAGCAAGCCTGACCATAAGGTCTTTCAAGTTAAAAGGTCTTCCTGTAATTAAGTTCTGGGAAATATACGTTATTCCCTCTTGGGCAGAAACAACATATTGACACAAAACATACAACTTTTTAAATGATGTCAGCCTTACTTTTCAATGAAATCAACATACAATACCTGTTCAGCAAGGAAAAGTCCTTTCCAGCACCCTCCTACCATGGCAACAGAATTTTATACCGTTGGATTGGAATCGGAAACATGGTAGCACCCCCCTTCAATGTGTGTTTGTTTTTAAAATGTATTATATGAGTTTGCTGCCCTCTGACATCCACCACAAATACCCTATTGTTAACTTAGTGTGGCCACATCCATATTTATAATTGGACAGTTAATGATGAATTTATGACCAATAATCAGAACTCTTGTCTAAATTCAAGATGATGGGGATATGATCATTGGTGGTCTAGTTCCGAGGGCTCTTTTTCCTAAACAAAAGCGAGAGGGTGCAGAAAACATTTTGAACATTCCAAAGCTTTGGCATCGGAGAGTAACCCAAGCACCTTGAGCATCCTCTGCTGCCGACTTCACTTTCGACTGGATTCTTCCTCCCAGCATCACAAGTACAATAAATGGGGATACAAGTTAGTCATCAAATACCATTATTTTTTTGATATTATTTTGTGATTTCATGAGCTTAAAAGATGTCAGGAGTGCATGTTTGGCGCAAAGGAGTATTTGCTCCCTGTAGAGTCAAAGGTGATTGTCACAAGTAGGACCATGAGGAGAAGGTACTTGAGATTCAAAGTGACAAGAACCTTTTTGACTGCATACCTATATGTCCAAACCCAATTACCATGTTTATGAGAAGATTGAGAAGGATACCATCCTCATCTCTGCTCGGCAGTGGAATACATTTGTCAATTTCTCCTCAAAGCTTTTATGTAGTAAATAATGTGTAGGTTACCCAATGCTCCAGCAAATATGATGTTGAACACTTGGATAAGGGTCATTACTTCATATCTTCTTTCAACACAACTCTTTTTGTTTTTCTTGAGTTGTTTGCCCTGCAACCCTGCAAACAGAAACATATTTTCAGTTCATCCCCCAGAAGGGGATCAAACCATTCTTTGGGAAAAGTAAAAGGAAGATCACACAGGCCTAGTTTGGGAATGAGGACATCCAACAAAAAATCAGGTGGATACCCTAACCCTTAAAAAGCCAAGATAACCCCGTCCTCTTCCTCTTCTTCTTCTTTTCCTCTCTTGTTTGAAAGAAAAAAGGATGATTACCAGCCAGTAAACATCCAGATATGTATATCAATCAAAAGGGATCAGACTTACAGGTTTTCTAGCAAAAAATTAGCTAAAAAAGATGCCTCCCTAACAAGATTTTCAACCCAAGCACGCTCCCCCTTAAAAACAACAATGTTCCTCTGTAACCAGATACACCATAGTACTGCAATGATCATCATCTAACCTGCCATATCAATGCTGATCGTCCTTCAAAAAGAGCCCCACAGACCATCAATCGACGCAAAATCAGCAGTATGCAGCCTGAGCGATCTCCAAACATCCAATGAAAAAGTACAAGAGCAGAAAAGATGAGAGATAGTTTCTTCCTACTCATGACATAGATGGCACATGACATCTAGATCATCACACCAAATCTTCCCGAGAGACCTTGTCACCAATTTACCCCTCCTCATTAACCGCAAGAAATTTTAATTTCAGTGGAATCCTCAACTTCCAAAAATTTAATCAAATTTCATGAAGATCATTATTAACATTCATGGTTCCACCTAGCACCTTGTAAGCCGTCACCACACAAAATCTGACATCCCGCCAAATCATCTTATCACTTGAATTCAGATCTGGTTGAAGCTCCAACAGCAGTGCCAACGGAAATTCCAAGCTTTTGGCCTCTGAAAGCCTAGGTTGCAATACAGGACCTCAAAAGTTGGATAGACCATCCCAACATCCAAAACTGATTCATTTTTGTTAACCACTAGCTGGAATAAGCGGGGAAAAAAAGGGTAGAAAACATCCCATTTTCAGACCAATCATCCTTCCAAAACCGAAACAGTCGCCCATGCCCAAGGTAAGGGAGAAAAGAGCTGCACCTCTCTGCATAACAAGAATCAAAGACCGTCAAAAGGAAGAGTCTCCACGATGAGGAACAGCCCTCTCCTCCATCTTCATTATGAACTGCAAGAATCCTGAAGCAATCTATCCCCAAGGCCATCACCATTACTGAAAATTTTAACCACCCATTTCATGAATAATGTGTCCCTGAAATCCTTGAGTAGACGAATCCCAAGGCCTCCATTGCTCTTGGGTTGACAAATCTCATGCCACAACACCAACTGCAAAAATCTTCCCTTGTAATCAGGGCCCTTCCAAGAGAATCTCTTACGTATCATCTCCAATTTCGTTAAGATCTTCTCTAGTGGTCTGAAAATTGAAAAATAGAAAATTGGTATGGTTGACAGAACAGACTTCAGAAGCACAAGCCAACTTCCCCACGACAACTTTCCACTCCAAGAATTTAATCTCTTAGTCACGCATTCTGCCAGGTGATTCCAATCTGCAATCAAAAGCCGTTTACCTTTCAGCAGGAGACCCAGATACATGATCAGTAAATGTACCAAAGGAGAGTCAAGAAAGTTGGACACGGCCACCAATTCCTGTCCTTCCTAATTAAAAGGTACAAAAGCGGACTTTCAACCATTTATTCTTAAACCAAAGATCTCCCCAAAAATTCTAACCAAGGAGGCCAGGTTCTCCGCCTGTGTAGCACCGCCCTCAATGAAGAAAGTAGCATCATCTGCATACTGCAAAATTAGCGTAAGAAGAGACCCACCATCCTAACATCTAAACCTAGAGAACAGTCCAGCCCCACACGCCTTGAAGGCCAAGCCTGATAAATTATCAACTGCAATATTGAATAGAAGTGGTGCCAACGAACAACCCTACCCACACCTCGCTGCGGCTGCATCCACGAACCACCTAACTGACCATTCACTATAATACTGAGACAATGTGGTGATGCACCTCTTAATACACTGCACCCAAAGCTCCAGGAACCCCTCCTCAATCTCCCACAAGTAAGACTAGCCAACTGAGTCATATGCCTTCGAAAAGTCAACCTTCACAAGAAAGAAGGCACTCCAGATCTCTGCCACAAAGCAATCATCTCTTCCACCAGAACAAAAGACTCCTGAAGTGGCCTCCCCATCATAAAAGTCGACTGAACATGGCTAAGTATCCTCGACAGAACTAGGAGCAACCCATTAGCCAACACTTTCGCAACTATAAGATAAACCACATTGGAGAAAGCAATCAGTCCATAGTAATCAATAGTCTTAGCCTTGGGTTTCTTACCAAGGAGGAAGAAATAGAACTTGTTCAGTCTCTCAAATCCACGATTCCCCTAAAAAAACTCCTAGAGCATAGCCATAAAATCTAACTCCTTGTAGAACAACACCTACAACCATCCATACCAAGAGCACCTTCCACCTTCATGCCTCACCATGCTGTCAAATCCTCCACCCTGGATACCTCCCTAACTAAACCACTCCTCATATGTTCATCCAACACCACCATGTCCAACATCCCCAATCTCCACCCACCCAAAGGCAGTCTCCTGGTGAAATCATAAAAATGGGCATGCAGAGCTTCACAAATCTCAAATCATACCAACATTAATTTCTTTGCCTTGTTTGAAATATTAATTACTAAACCAAGTGATGTATGCTAGTTAATGCTAATTCTCATCTTTATATAGGCATGTGCACCAACACCTTTCTCAGCCTTTTCACTAAGTCAAGTGTAGTATATATTCTTATTGGTTTAATATCTAATACGTGGGCCATAAAAATATATAGGCATGGGCAATTAAATTATTAATGGTCATATGTTTTTAATCCCCACTTACGCTCAACCCTTGCTTCCATCTCAAGCAATCAACTAAAAACCATATTGGTTACAATAATAAACACAAAGGTATTATATAATTTTCTATATTTATTGGGTCCCCCCTATAATTAACCTAGTGCTCTTCTCTATAAAAGAGAGCCTAGGGTTTCTTTTGAGTTGAACGAAATCCTTTTCCTCTTTACATGATATCAAAGTAGTCATCCTATGCCGGTGCTCTGACACCCCACTAAATATTCCACCACACAAACATGTGTGAATCACTAACATCTTGGTGATTCACGCCCTAGATGGAGAACCACAGTACTAGCACCATAGGTAGTGCCCACTACATCGCTGCTAGGTGGCTGGGCAACAACAGCAACAAAATGGACGGTGCCCACAACACCACCGTTGGGAGGTTGGGCGGTGTCCCCAGCACCGTCGGTGGGCCCCACGGTGCCTCTACCACCGCATGTTGTCGTGGAAGAATGGTACAGCAGATCTCTAATGAGTGCAGCAACGTCAGATCTCCTACTATTGAGAGATTTGTGTGTATGACAAGCCGTCTCTCATACACAACTTATTAGCAATGAGGCTTCTCTCGCTTTTGAAGAAGTTTCCTCTCTACAGCATCATGAGCCTTTTCTCATGCATGAAGTTCATGTTTAACCCCAGGATAAGGTTGATTTCAGATCCAAAGTGGGTACGGTCCAAGAAGGCTCAAAGAAGAAGTTCGATAGTGCCTGGCTAATTGACTCTGGGGCATCTATTCACCTTACCAAGAACAAAGAGCATCTAGAGAATCCCTTACCCCTACATAAGGTCAAAGGGTGAGGGTTGCCGATGGTGCCACTTTCCCAATCATAGTCGTTGGAGGTATTTAGGCTACCTCTAGGTTAATGATTTAAGATGTTCATTGTGCTCCTGAGTTTCCTATGAACTGATTGTCTGTGAGCCGTATCTACAAGGATCTTGATGTCAGGTGATATTTGATGAGGAGCACTACTACTTCCAAACTAGATAGACAAGGGAGATCCTTGGTGGAGAATGGAGAGAGACGGCCTATACCACCTGGACATGCCTACCTTGTTCGCTGGAGCTATATCTATTGCAAGTGATCCCTAGTTGTGGCATAGGAGACTTGGTCATGCTTCAGTCAAGAAGATGTGGTAGATGTATCCTGAATTGCCAGAATCCTTGACTCTTGAGTGCAAGGATTGTCAACTTGGGAAACACCACCGAAACAGCTTTCCACGACGAAGCGATGGGGTTAGTGCTACCTTGTTTGTACTAGTACATTGCGATGTATAGGGACCGTCTAGGGTTATGACTTTAAGAGGACACAAGTATTATGCAGTATTAGTGGATGATTGTAGTCACCTCACCTAGGTCATCTTGATAAAGACTCGGTCAGAGATTCCCCACATTGTCCAGAGGTTTCTCTTAGAGGTGCAAACCCAATATGCCACCACTGTTAGAATTTTCTACAATGACAATGCATTGGAGTTCATGCATAAGGATCTACAAGAGTTTTTCAACATTCATGGGGTTATAGATTAAACAACTTGCGCCCACACGCCTCGACGGAATGGTGTGGCAGAGCGCAAGTTGAGACATGTCCTAAACATTGCTCGAACCTTGATGTTCCATATGAAGGTCCCGAGGCAATTCTAGGGGGATGACACCCCTACTATTGTGTACCTGATCAATTAGATGCCCTCTTTTGTACAAAAATGACAGATCCCATACCAGGTTCTCTATTCATACTGTGGAAGGCTTTTCACCCTGCCTTTGCATATTTTTTGTTGCACATGCATTGTCCAGGCCCATAATAATCAAGATAAGTTTGCTCCTCATTCTATGAAATGGATGTTCCTTGGATATTCCAGGACTCAAAAGGGATTAAGGTGCTACGATCCAGTTCACAGGAGATATATTGTCATGGCAAATGTGGCCATCTTCAAGAAGATACCTTACTTCTCAAAGGAAGGTATATCAATAAAAGCTGCTCTATAGGAGACAGATCCATCACAGGAGATCAAGGACACCCTTTGACACCTCACAGAACATTGCAACTGCTTCTACCTCCTCTCCAAATTAAATACCGGCAGATAATGATGAACCACTAGCGTTGAGAAGGTCAAGTTGGTCTTGCACTACACTCGATGCCTCATTATGCTAGGATCTCACACTTAAAAGAGGTGAGACAGTTCGCCTCTGCAATCTCCACTGTTGTCATTCTCCAAAGTTTCAATAAGGCATCCCAAGATCCCTAAGGGTGTGCAACCATGGACGAGGAAATGCAAGCCCTTCAGTCCAGGGGAACATGGACCTTGGGCCATGTCCTCCAAGTGCTACAATTGTAGATTGCCAATGGGTTTACACCAAGTACATGGCTAATGGGGTCGTCGACAGATACAAAGCCAAACTAGCAGCAAAGGGCTTTACACGAACATATAGGGTAGAATATCTTGAGACCTCATCTCCTGTAGATAGTATTTCGTCTAGTCGGATTGTCATCTCTGTTGCAATGCACAAGGGATGGTCATTGCACCAGCTGGATATAAAAAATGTCTTTCTGTCCGATGATCTGGCAAAGGAGATATATATGAGACAGCCACCAGACTATCATATTCAAGGGGAGCAAGTCTATCGCCTGAGAAAGGCAAAGTCCAAGCGCCTAGTTTGAGAGACTTAGTTTAGAGGTTCAGCGGATTGGATTCCAGTGCTTTGCCTCAAATCATTCTATTTTCATCCAGAAGGTTACTTGTGGTGACACCTACCAAGTAGCCATTCTGGCAGTGTATGTAGATGATACGGTCTTCACTGGGGATAATGAGGAAGGCATCAATCCACATTTGTCACCAAGGATTTGAGTAACCTCCACTATTTCCTAGGGATCGTAGTTGTTGGACAAGGGTCTGCCCTTTCTTTATCCCAGAGGCAGTACACCTTGCAAGTTTTGGAGGAGGCTACACCACTTAGGGCTAAGCCTTTAGCCATTCCTGTTGAGCTTCAGTATGCTCGTATCTCTGATGAGAATGACCCTCCATATGAGGATGTTCACAAATACCGCAGTACAATGGGGTGACTACTATATCTGACCATTACTTAACCAGTACATGCAAGCGCTTCAATATAGTCATTGGCACAAGGTTTGCCTCATCTTGAGGTACCTCAAGGGGAGCCCTAGTCAATGATTTAAATGACGACGACATGCCACCAGCATGCCGTCGACAAGGCTATTTTGGGGAAGGGGTTGTGCCAACACGATTAAAGTGTAGATTTACAGGGATGCCGGCGACATATCGACCATTTCGATGCCATGCCGACGAAAGGGGCGGCATGCCACCAGATGCCGAGTATTTTGGCACTGATGGTGCCGACTTCGATGTTGCTAGGTGAAAGTGGTGCCGCCACAGGTCGATTTTGGGAATCCTAAGGAAGGACACACACACAGAGTATTTTTTGAAATTGATATCATTTTGAGTATTTCTTGAAATTGATATCATTTTGAGTATTTCTCTTATTTTTGTCAGCATGCCCTCGTTATTTCCACAGTGTGCCCTCGGCATGGCCATCGAAAAATAGGCATTTCCACGATGTGCCCTCGACATGTCCACGAAATACACACTTAAAATTTCATCGACACGACGTCAAAATCGGTATTTCGAACCTTAGCCGGACCACACTACAAAACCAATCAAACTCTTAATGTTATAGCCTACTCAAATGCAAATTATGCTGGGTCGATTGATGATCAACAGCACACCTCGAGGTTTGTGGTATATCTTGCAGGCAATCTAGTGTCATGGGAAAGTAAAAATCAAATTGTGGTTGCCCGCTCCAGTGCAGAGGCTGAATACAGGGCCATAACACATGTAGCCTGCGAGATCATGTGGATAGGATCTAGGAGTAAAGATTGATATTCCAGTTCCGCTCTATTGTGATAAGAAATCAGCCACTTACATTGCCTCTAATCCAATCTTCCATGAGAGAACCAAGCAAATTAAGGTAGATTGTCACTTCATGCGAAATAGGATCCTTGAAGGCAAAATCAACACCCCATATGTCCCGTCTAAGATACAACCAAGGTTTCGGAAGTCGATATGCAGTATGCAGTCGATTGGATCACCGCATAAAGAGTATACAGTATACGGATGAGTATGCAAACGGGCATGCAGTTCTGTATTTTTTATTTAAAAAATATAAAATAATTAATCAACTTATTAAAATTTACATTTTGACAAATAATATATATAATAAACATTAACCACAACTAAAATGAGACCTAAACTCACTTAAAATCATAACAATCAGTCGCACAACAAAATTAGACCAAAAATACCATTTTTTTTAATCATACCTAAAGTACATTTAAAAAAAAAAACAGACCTAAAATATATTCTCTCACAAAATCGGTCGCTACTCGAGTATTCAACCCAAGTAGTCGACCTTGCTTGCTTAGTAGACCACACAAGAATACTCGGTGCCAAAAGACAGCGTTTACGAGTATTCATTCGCATAGCTGGCCTACTTGACCAACTACCTAGACACTAGCTTCAACTAGCAAGCATCTTTACCAAAGCCTTAAAAAAGAAGCGACATGACTTGCTTTGCAACAAGTTGGAACTTATAGACATCTATATCTCAACTTGAGGGGAAGTGTTGAGTATAAGGGATATTATGTAATTTTCTATATTTATTGGGTCTCCTTTCAATTAATTCAATGCACTTCTATATTAAAGAGAGCCTAAGTTTCTTTTGAGTTGAATGAAATCCTTTTCCTCATCACGAGCAACATATTATTTTCATTGTTCAAATTTTTCACACAGTAACGTTGAAGAAATTATAACATCATATAATATCTACAAGATATGCAATTAGTTAAAATAAAAGAAAAGCTTTATCAACCAACTACCGTATTATAAGGTGAGACCAAGCGATAAGACTCCAAGGGAGTGCAAAACCTCAACACAGGTGACCCCCCCTACCTCTTGCATCCTAAAGGTATAAAGGCAGGTATTTCCTTGTTAAGTCCAAGCCCAAAGAAATCACTAAATAGCTCAACAAGTACATAAATATTCTTTGCCTCTTCAATGGAGCCCTAAATAAAGAGTATTGTGCCACTTGCATATTGAAATAGCAGCAGAGTAATTCCATCACCTCCAAAGAAACATCCTCTAAGAAAACTACTATTACATGCCGTATGCCTATAGATTGCCTAGGTAAGCCGCCAAAACAAAGACAAGTGAAGTTAATGGGCCTCCTTGATTGATTCCCCTCAGTGGCTGAATCCATGCACCTGTTGGTTTTCCTTTCACCAGTACGAAGAAGGAATTAGTCATCATACAGCATTCCGTCTATCCAATCCATCTGTCTAGAAGCCATGCTAATGAAGGAATCTCCACAAAAAGGGCCAATCCAAAGAATAATACACCTTAGCAAGATAAACTTTCTGGATAAAGCCCTTTGAACCAGCTTGCTTCTAAATGCCTATCTCATTCTTGAAGATTATGCTATCCAACATGTGCCTCCCAAACATAAAAGCAGACTACATGTTGCTCATCAAACCATCCACAACTACCCACAATCAAGTGGCTAGCACCTTAGCCAAAATTAGGTAGATAGCAATAGATAGAGATATCAATCTATAATCTTTGATTCGCTCTGCAGCTTCTTTCTTGGATAGCAGGAATAGAAGAGATTTATTCAGTCATTCAAAATCTGGATTACCATCTTGGAATTTCTGGATCATGGCCATAACATCTTTCCCCAGAACCAACAAAACTCCTTAAAAAGTATAATTAAAGATATCTAGACCTCTTGCTCCTTCCATGTTCAAACCACGTAAAGCCTCCTTTTTTTCCTTCGTCTAAAATCCACCTCACCAGAAAAGATGCATGCTCTGTTCAATCAATACAAAAAATTGTTGATCACCAGCAAAGATGGCTACTGATTTTTGCAATTTCTCACTTTTGAAGGGTAATGAAGTGGATGCCTACTAACCTCCAATGGCCATCCTTTACCCTTTCAAAAAACAAAATCAAATGGTGAAAGAAAAAGTACAAGTAAGACCTATCAATTCCAATTTTCCAAGAATCATGGGTACTGCCCCACCCTTCCAACCAAAACAAAGAACTATCCAAATGCTAAAAAGGTTGAATTTAAATCCTTGTGGCAAATTTGTTGTTTGAAGATTGTTAGCCCCTACGGTCTAGTCAATATTTCGTACTTATTGTATTTTCTTAAAGGCATCTTATGTAATTTTTTCACCTCTATATATTGAGAGATTAGGCTATGGAATAAAGTACTCAGTTCATTTGGTCTAACTTGGTATCAAAGCAATGGTCCTAAATCGATGTCTATACCTACCTTGATTCTCATACCCTCTTCTCCACCGAAAAAAACCCTAACCCTAGTGGTTCCTGAAGAGGCATCTTCCACCACCACCGCCAGGCTTTCGTGGTCGAACGGTGGTTGATAAACCACCTTGCGCCGCTCCGTGAGGCCACTGCAATGCCTCTAGTGCCACGCAAGGGTTGTGCAGAGCCACACGATCACACCAACAGAGTCGCCACATAGCCCAGCAGTCATCTACAGCACCGCTAACGCTGTGCTAAGCCCTGTGCTACTTTGCATGGCCTACACCACTGCCAAAGAACCACCCAGACTGCATGTCCTTCACCAATATCAGCGATATATCCCTTTTTTGACTTGTCGATACGATATCGATATCGATATTTAAAATCTTGAGGGAAACATCTACCCCAAAAACTTGCCAGAAGAATCTAATGAACATACACCATCACCACTAAGACAACTCATGTCAGTATCAACACATACCTGGCCTAGAGAGGAGAGTTGTTAAAGAAGTGGAATGTGTAGTTGATTCCATGCATGTTGCCTGCAAATAATTGACAATCTGTACACATGAGTAGGCTCTATGTGTCATATACTGCTATCCTTTGAGCTAGTGGTGTCTGGATTGAGGAACTGGTATCTGCTCCAAAGGGATTGGTAGCACTAGTTTAGGAGCAGAATTCCCTTCAAATGGCAACTAATGACCAGCAGTGGAGAAGTATGCAATTGGCATACCCTTCTGAGTACTTCTATACCCCAAAAATAGACATTTCACGACTCTAAGGGCAAGCTTGTCACTGCCTAGTCCCAAAATATGAACTAATGCTACACAACCAAACACCCTTAGCAATACATGAAACAACTCCTCTAGATGAAGAACTTACCAAGGAGCCTGCTCTTGTATTGCCAAATTAGGCATTCTATTAATCAAGTAGCAAGCAGTATGCATTGCATATCCCCAATACATCTGTGATACATTATGATAAATAAGCAATATCCTGGCCACATCCAATACATAACGATGTTTTCTCTCGGCTACTCCATTCTGCTGTGACGTATGGGGGCAAGAGATCTGATATATAATACCAAGGGACCTCTAGAAAGCATCCAACTTTGTCGTGAAAAACTCAAGTGCATTATTAAAACAATCTTAACAGCAAAGAAGGTTGAGACTTTAAATGCATAATAAATGTTTCAATCACTGTGCCTACATCAAACTTAGTCCGTAACAAGAATAACCAAGGCATTCAAGAATAATCATCCATAATAAGATAATAATAGCGAAAACCCAATCTATCTAAAACTCTACTTGGACCCCAAACATCCATATGCAATATATCAAAGCAGGAAGCAGAACTCTAGGAGGAACTAGCAGGAAACTAGAGCAACGATGCTTCCCTGGTTGGCAAACATCAAAATAAATCTTAGCAATAGGTGAAATTTCAAATATGAGAAATGACATGTCTCAACCTATCCAGCGAAGGGTGCCCAAGTCGATGATGCCACTGAAAAGTTGTACCAGCAGTAAAGGCAACTTCTCCTTGACATGTAGCAACAAAAGGTGTCTAGATCAGGCAATACACACCTCCCTCCTCCTGTCACCCACCAATCGTCCTCTCCGTGAGCTTGTCCTGAAAAGTACAACCCAATTCGCCAAAGATGGCATGTCATTAGTAATCCTGCTAACTGACAAGAGGCTAATAGAAAAATCAGGAACAAACAAAACATCTAGCAATCTCAGTGACGGAGTAACTGCAACATCTCTTTGAGCATCAATCATGGAATGCTTGCCATCAGCCACATGAACGATCCTACCAGAAGGATCAGACTGAATGTGCTAAAAACAACTCTAATCACCACTCAAATGAAGGGATGCTCCTGAATCTACTAGCTACATTGTGCCATGAGAAAGTCCACAATTAGAACTCAAGGTAGGAACAATACCTGAGGAGGTGAAAGCAGTAGTATCTATGGAAGTAGTAGGCTCTTGGGCGAGGTACCGCACAACTGCATCATAGTCTGCACGTGATACAGTATCGCTCAACTCCTTTAAAGAAACGGCTTGGTTAGCCATGGGAAGTCTACCATGCTTAGACCAACACGTGCCTCGACATGTCCAACATTTGCCACAATGAGAGCATCTGGTCCAAGGTCTGCTAGACTGACCCCAACCACGTCCTTTCCCCCTAGTAGATAGAATACCACATCCACCAATAGCCAATAGAGCGAAGGTCTACCCAATATCTACAGTGGATACCTTCACGGCCACCCTACTCATTCCGTTGCATGTTTCCTCAAGAAATAGAAGCTCATAAAGCATCAGAATCTGTGACCTGGCAACCTTATAGTCAGGCCCAAGTCCATCGAGGAACTATAAACTCTCTCATGTATGTCCTCTACGTAGCGCAAGTGTAAACAGATCTACACACATTATACTTCTCCAAAAACCCCCACAAGGTAGCATAATATTGAGACAACTGACCCTCCCACTTCAAACTACCAATCTCATAATGTATCTCAAAGATCTTGTTGGAATTCTTTCCATGTGAATACGTATCATGCAAAGAATCTCACATCTCCTTGGCAAAATTATAGTACATGATGTTATCTCCAATCCGAGGCACAACAAAGTTCATGATCCATGCTCGGACCATGCCATTATCCTTCTTCCACGTGGCATACTTCCAGGTCTTATTATGTGGCTCCGTCTCCATCAAGATGTGTTTATTATCGTGACCCTCAACTGTCATGAGAAACATTTGAGACCATATAGCATTGTTGGTCTCATCCAACTACACAATAGGAACAAAAAGCGGATTCTTGTAACTCCCAACATCCATATCGATATCCGATGTCACCTGAACTACCAGATGATGCCATCATGCCTATAGAAAAGGGAAAACGCCACCAACTGTGATCTAAAACACGATTTCATATCTGAAGCATAGAAATCAGGGAGATAGTGGCCTCTTGATCATGAGATCCAAGACCTAGAAGTCGTAGAAATCATCCCAAGAGTCACTGCAACCGTTTAAAATCAATTTAGATGCATGCGAAGGCAAGGGAAAACCCCTAGCAGCATCCTTAAGGGGTGCTACTCCCCCTCGCCAGTGCAAGGAGCCCCCCCCCCCCCCCAACCTGCAGGCAGCAGCGGCGATCTGCTACTACCTAGCAATGGCGGTGGTCTACTGTTGCTGCCTGGGAGCAGCAACTGTGGCCGACGGCAGTGCAACAGAGGGGGGGTTGTCGGCGAAAGAGAGAGAGATGGGTCAAGATGGAGGGGTTGCGGAGGCCTTGTGCAGGTGGAAAATACCGGAGCGCCGATCTAAGATCGTCACTCTAATACCAAGTCAGAATAACTAAGAAATCTTATTGAACTATGAAACCCTACACCTCTTTATATAAAGAAAGGTGAAGGGAAAAATTGCAATACATGTCCCGACAGAAATATAAAATATCAAAAGGATACATAAAACTCATGGAGTGTTTAAGTGTCTAAACACAAACTTACTAACAAAGAATATTATATTATAATATTCATATGCAACATATAGTCTACAATATTCAAGTTCAATATAGATTGTAGAAGATTTTGGGAATTGATTTCATTGAATTGAAAATAAAAGAAAACTAACCCCTCTTTATATAGAGAGAATGGATTACAAGGAAATCCTAATCCTAGATAGGAAATGAAATCATAGAAAATTAAATCATAATCAAATCAAATATCTAAAAATAAAGAGTGACAACCAAATCAATTTTTTCTCAATTCACCTAATCCTAAAATACCTCTAACACTCCCCCCTAAGTTGGAGTGAACAACACCCAACTTGCAAGAGTAGAACAAAACTAGGAGTCCTCCCCTTGGATGTAATCATTAGGCTAGAATAGGTAGGCAGGCAATCATCTCTCATTAGTGGAAAGCCTAACTCGCTTGAAGTTAGGAAAAAAATTGGTAAACAGACCATTAAGCAAAAGTAGCAATAGTTGCCTTACACAAGTTGAAAACCCTTCTTGTAAACAGGAGGGGGAAAAAACTGTGTGAAGAGGCTTTTAGGCAGGAAAAAGAGGAGACAATCCCAAGCAGCAATAGTCGCATTTACGTCAGTGAAAAACCCTTCTCTTAAGAAAAAGCTAAAAATAGAAATTAAGGTGGGGCATCCAAGCAGGCAAAGGGAAGGGGAAGAGCATGACACTTAGTTCCCCCTACTAGTTATTAGAGTCGTACCAACTACCAAGACATGAGTTGAAGCTTTAGTAGACTCCTTTTGAAGCAAGTGTAAAACCGAAAAAAAGTTTAACTTTCAATGGGAAAGTCCAAGGTGTCCAAGGATTTTCCATGGAGGGGTAGGGGGGGTGGAGGTAGAGAACCCTACGGTACAGATCAATAACAATAAGGGTTCAAGACGTTAAAACATAGCAACAAAAGAAATAGGGACTTCAATTCCGCACTATGACAATAAACATCAATTCAATGCTGTGAAAATTACAAAGAAGGTCCTCGAAATGGGTTGATACGAATGATACATGGCAATATTTCGCTGACATACAAATGTATCAACACATATTGTGTCTATGAGGAATAAAAAATGCATTACCACTCAAAGGAAACCCTAGCCTCTCTTTTATAATAGAAAGAAGTGGGTAAATTACATAGACACCCAAAAGAAAGACAAAATAGCACATATATCCCCAACACTCCCCCGCAATTTGAGGCATATATGTTGGCAAGGCCCAACTTGTCGCATAGGAATTCAAGACACTTCTTCAATGCTTTCGTAAAGGTATCTACTACCTGGAGCTCAGACAAAACATATGGAGTATTAATCTTCCCAACAAGAACTGCATCATGCACAAAGTGACAATCTAGCTCATTATATTTGGTCCTTTCATGAAAGACTGGATTCGAAGCAATATACGTGGCAGACTTGTTGTCACAGAAAAGTGAGACCAACATATTAGCTTGAATACCCAAATCTTGTAGAAAGCTGACAATCCACATTATCTCACAAGTTGCCTGGGCCATCGCTCGGTATTCTACCTCTGCCCTCGAGCGAGCCACCACATTTTATTTTTTACTTCTCTAGGAGACCAAATTTCCACCAAGATAAACTGCATACCCTGAAGTATCAAAATAAGCTATATCATCGTCTATTACTCACAAACCCAGCATAGTTTGCATCAAAATAAGCTATATCATCCAGATTCCCTCCATCTTTGTAGTATAATCCTCAACTTGGAGTTCCCTTGAGGTATCTCAGAATAAGTCAAACCTCATGCCAATGACTGTATCTGGGTATCTGCATATACTGGTTGGCTCGGCTCACTACAAAGCTCATGTCAGGCTGTGTAACAGTAAGGTGGAGCAGGCATCAAACAGTGCTACGATATTTGGTAACATCCTCACAGAATGGGTCCTCCTCATTAATGGTATGTGTAGGTAGAGGCTCTATTGGTATACCAAAGGACTTGGTCCCAAGCAATTCGACCTCCTCAAGGATCTACTACATATACTGCCTCTAGGAAAGAGAGAGGCTTGTCCCTTGCCAAACTACTTCGATCCCCAAGAAGTACCTAGCATCACCCAGATCCTTGGTAACAAACATGGACTAGAGAAAAGTCTTTGTCTAGACAATCCCATCCATATCATCACCAGCAAAGATCATATCATCTACATAAACAGCAAGAATAAGACTCGATCAATATCACCATACCTAGCCCTCCTAATGAAGATAGAATAGACTGAAGTGGAATGTTAAAACCCAATCTTCTCAATCTCTGAACTCTTCCTCTCAAACTACGCACGTGGACTCTACTTCAACCCATAGATAGCCTTCCTCAGGCAACAAACAAGCTCCCCCTTAACACTGTACACTAACAATTGTCTCATGTATACCTCTTCATACAAATCGCCATACAAAAGGGCATTTTTAATATCCAGCTGATAGATCGACCATCCTCTAACTACTGCAACTAAGATAATAATCTTGATGGAAGTAATACGGACTACAAGTGAAAACGTCTCAAGGTAGTCTAACTGATATGTCTAGGTAAACCCCTTGGTTACAAGCCTGGACTTATACCTGTCCACTGTCTCATCAGCTCTATACTTGATGTATATACTCATCTGCAATCAACTACCTTAGCATTTTGGGGGACATGGCACAAGATCCCACGTCTTCCTAGATTGCAACACCTACATCTCTTCATCTATCACAGCACGCCACCTAGAGTCATGTGAAGCCTGAACAAAATCTCTAGGAACAATTGTAATAGTGATTGCTGAAGCAAACTATCTAACCTTAGCCTCTAAAAGTGAGAGCCCTGTATACTAGGACATAGGATGAAGAGTACATGCTCTGCTAGGGCTCCTCTAAATAGGTTGCTCCTCAGTGTCTGAGCCACTCTTATCTGATACAAAAGGAAGAGATGTGATACCAAGTAGAGTATGCATCCTCCTGTGGTAAACCTGGGTCTCCTCTAAGGTAGCCTGTATAGATATTCCATCCTCTGAGAAGCATAGGATCTTCTCAAAGAAGGCCACGACTGTTGTAACAATGTATCACGTGCAAACTAGATCATAGCACATGTAGCCCTTTTGCGTCCTAGAGTAACCAAGAAAGACACATTTGACTACCCAGAGAGAGAACTTGTCCCGATTCCCATACGCCTGCACAAAACAGGTACACCCATAGATTCTCAACTGTAAAGCAAATGGCCTATCACAATCTAGATAAATCACCTAATATGGGATCTGTCCTCCCAGCATTTATGAAAGCACTCAGTTAATCAAATAAGTCGCAGTAAGTATAGCATCTCCCTAGAATTGCTTCAGAACCTTCATGTGAATCATTAAAGTCCTAGCAATATCAAGATGTCGTAGCTTGTGCTCAGCCACACCATTCTTCTGGGATGTGTGAGCACAGGATGTCTGATGAAAAATGCCTGTAAAAGAGGTCTCCTGTAAGTCCCACTGCATAAACTCTAGAACATTATTACTCCTCAAGACTCTGACTGTGGGGGCATGCTATGTTTGAACCTACATAAGAAACCGCTGGACAATCTAGGGAATCTCTAACCGTATCTTCATCAAGAAGACCCAAGTGAGGTGGTTGTGCTCATCCACAAAGGCTGTATAGTACCGATGTCCTCCTAGAGTAGGTACCCTAGAGGGCCCCCACACATCACCAGTGCACAGGGGAGAAGGAAATAGCACTCACCCTATCGTCTCTCTCTAGGTAACTACTCATGTGGTGCTTCCCCAGCCAACAATCCTCGCACTGTAATTGGCAGCTCAAGGTACATCTACTACATCTTCTTTACTAACGAGTGACCAAGTCTCTTGTGCCACAGCCAAGGATCTATAGTTATGGACACTACTCCAGCAAACAAAGTAGGTGTATCAAGGTAGTAGAAATCATCTCACTTTATACACCCGCCTATGATTTGTCCCGTATGTCAATCCTGAAAGTGACAGTGATCTTCATCAAACACCACATGGCATCTAAGATCCTTGCAGACGTGGCTCACAAATAGTAGGTTCATTGGAAACTCTGGGGTACAATGAACCTCTTCAATCATCATCTTCGGAGATGTGCGTACGCTCCCAACTACGGTGATTGGTAACATGGCCCCATTGGCTACTCTGGCATCCTTAATCCCACATGAAGCCGTGGGATTCACTAGTTGCTCCACATCTCCTATAAGATGAATAGAGGAACCAGAGTCAACTACTCACGCTCCTCCAACACTCTTCTTCTTCGAATCTCTTTGGGCTACAAACGCAAGCCCTTGTAGATCTGAAATTGATCCTTCTTTTGGACCAATCACATCTTCCTTTCATGAGAAGGCTCATCATGCTTACAAAGAAATCTTCATCATCAATGGTGAGAAAAGACATCACTACACATATAAAGCATGCAAGAAGCCTCATCACACAAGATGCACCACCAAGAACCACAGATCGAGGTCCCCTATTGGCTTGTTGGACCACTAGTGGACCACCACCAGGCCTTCAACCGACAACAGACATGCTAACAGACCCCTAGGCAACCATAGCAAAAGCGCCAGCAGTTCCTTAGGCATTGCCGGCAGTGCTAGAAGAGCCTTCTCCTATGTCATTGCTGTTGCTACCATGTTCCGATGATCTTCCTTCCACCGAATCGTCATTCTGTTGGTGATTTGATCATCTTTTGGGTCGATATTTGATGGGATATTGGAGTACCAGCCTAGAACCTCTACTCTGATATCATGTAAGGAATAAAAGATGCATTACTACTCAAAGGAAATCCTAGCATCACTTTTATAATAAAGAAAATTAGGTAAATTACATGACACCTAAAAGAAAGACAAAATAGCATATATCTCCTCAACAGTGTCGATATGTCGTTCTCCCAAAAAGCCCCCTAGCGACGCCATGTCAGCGGCATGCCATTGACATTTAAAATGCTAGCTCTAATATAGATGATAATAAGACCTTTGTTTTTGGAAGCATGATTGGACCGACTCTAGAGTTGTAGATGAGAGGTACTCTAGGTTGTTTAACTTGGCATTGGCAAGGGATGCGTTCGAATTGTCTCACCGGAATAACCCCAATGGGAAAGTGCACTTGTGAATGCCACTTGCAGGAGGTAGCTTGTTAAATGTTAGCGCTGATGATTTCTGATGGTTGTTGTCATTGACTACTTCTCGACTATCATGTTTTTTTCTAAAAAAAAGTCCTTGCCTAACACCCTTACCTAGTCGATGGTAGTTTCATTATGAAAAAGGCTTATATGCTACTGGCAAGAGAAACAATTCAGGGTGATGTAGTGGTTGATTGCAGCTCGAGTTAATTCCTTAATATTCTATTGAAAGTCAAAAATTTTGCTAATTGCTTATAAGGGGCAGGCCACCAAGAAAGGTGTTTAGGACAAGATTGTCAAAAAGATAAGCTATATCTAGGAGCAGGCAATGCTTAAAAGGAAGTCACAACCAACATCTATATTTAGGAGTAGGCAATGCTTGAGAAGAAGTCATAACCATCCAAGGTTGCAAAAATCGGTAATCGATATTCAATCGATGAGCTCCCTAACTAAGAAGTATACGGCATGTGGGTAATTAATCGGGGATTAATCGATTAAGCATTTTTAAGTACTTAAAAATCTAAATAGAATTATATATACTATTATACATATTATACATACATATATATATAAATTGAGAATATCCACATATGTATTAATATTATTATTTTGACCTACATATTCTCTCAAGGAGACTTGACAAGTAACAGAAAAGGCAGTGGTGATGGGGGATTGAGGAGAATCAGAGAAAGGGCGTCAGTTTGGGATTTCATTAGGATTCAAATGTAGGGGGAGGGGGATGAAGAAGTCAGGTAAGGTTCTTTTTCTCTTTGACATGCCAATCAAGATAAAAAATTGAACTCTCAATGTTCTATCGGACGATTAATCAATCAATTAATCGATCCACCCAATTATAACCCCGAATATTGATGTGGTTCGATCTCTGATGAGGGGCAAAAAATGCCCTCAAACCCAAAACCCTGCGATAGGCCCAAAACTGAAGATCCAACCCAGAAAACCTCGGATAAAGGTGAAGTTCGGAGAGCCAACCCACCTACATCTAAGAGAACCCCCTGCACAGCCGAACACGACAGTCCATCCGATCGGCTTACAAGCAAGCAGGCACGGCCGAACCCAGAGAGACCTAGCCGTTGAAGGTTCAGCGAATGGAACAACAGGCCTGCACCGCCGATAAATGCTGACACTAGCAACCACTATTAATGACCTGGCAGTGTATCCACCCAGGAAATCTTGCTGGAAGCACGATCCACTCAGAAGATCCTAATAGGAGCTCGAGCCTGATCCACTCAGAAGATATCAACGAGAGCTCCACCCCAGCACAATATATATAGGTGGGAAGGTGTGCTGGCCTTCCCCCAAGCAATCCGAGCGAAATCGAGCGATTGTATACTTTGTAAACTCTAAAAAATTCTACTGTATAGTTGGGAGCCTCATCCTCCCCGTAAACGTACACCTCTTAAGGTGGAACTAGGTAACCAACTCTTGTGTTCCCTTTGTGCGACTGCTCCATCGGGCTACCCATTCTAAAGAGTCTGATCCCCCTTTGAGTCGGACCCTTCGTCTCCACAAAGGAGCCGATCAGTCTCCGACCGCATACAATTAATTAGCCTATGAGGCCAATTTTTGCAGCCTTGCAACCATCATCTCTTTGAACACAATTTTCCAGCAAGATTTCAAGGCAGATTCAGGTTCTTGGGACTTCAGAGGCAATTCATCAATCAAGGTCTTCCAAATGCTTCTATAAGGGGGAGACAAGGTGGTGATAACAGCAAGGAATAAAATTCTGCAGTGCCATGGTCCTTGTAGTAAGGAATAGGGTGGTGTTTGTAGGACAGAGGCCATTGGTGAAAAATGGTTGTGCCAGACAGTCATGTAGATTTTAGCAACAACCTATCTAATTGCTGATTTTGATTTTGGATGTATTTCAATTGTCATCCCTTTCTCATTTCCAAAATGTACGTATTGCCATCTTTTTGTTGCTCTTGCTACAAAGGAAATAAAACCATGTCCAATAGGGAGATACTTTATGTGCAGAATGTGTTGAATGAATTCTTGTTTTTGAAGTAACTAGGTTTAGACGATCACGATATAACCAATGCCAGTTATTGTTTAATTGAAGGGATGTATACCAACCTCCAATCTTCTACCATTTTAAGGGGTAAAAAACATATATTTGCAATTAAAGTGGATAAATATGTATGCTCCTTCATAATCAGTCTTCATTGGCAATGAGTTATGCACTATGTACGGAATTTCATATGTACAAAAGCCATTAATTACAACATTATAAGTTGAATGTATGAAATAAACAAAACAACTAGGCAGAAATTCCATGAAAGGACAAAAATATGTTGATGACTTTTGCATCTGCGAGGTAATAAAATTCAAGTGATGATTAGTTGGCATACCATAATCTTGGGTCACTAGGCATTTCAGCTAAGCGGGCATTGATGAGTTCCACCGCTGCAGATTTTTTGCCTAGCAAGCTTGCAAATTAATAAATATTAATGTTAAAAGGAGGAATCAAATCTGTTTTCACAGCACAAAAAATTTATGGGTCTAATGAGAGGAATACCATACCAGTAACAATAAATTAAGTTGTCCCACAAATCAAGATCCACAAAAATCTGTAGTGCTTCACCTATCATACCATTACCTACTAGCAGCATTGCATATTCTCTGTAGCACCACACAAAAATAATGATGACGTATGGCATCTCACAAAAGAATATAGAATACCAACCCTAACAATAATTGAATAGAAGATACAGAAAACATACTTCCGCAGGGAAGGAATAGTAGGCATTTGAACCCCGTAGTAAAATTGAATTCGCTGTGCTGCCCCAGGTAAAGTTTCATAGACACGATCAACCTTGAAGGACAGAATCATGATGTCATAAGGTCAACCACACAATAAATTTGGATTGCAGAAAGAAACAAATTTTGAATTGAATAAGAATCGGCACACACTCACATGTTATAACAATTATGAAGTTGCAAATGGTTGAGACATTAACACATAATGCAACCATTGCAGCTTAACACACAAACATATACAAGGAACAGATATGGACAGACATGAGTTAGGAACAGAGAAAGGGAGTAAAAGATGCAGTACATATTAAAAGACATAATGAGGCTTGTGTCCACATACTGACAGGAGGAAGAAACCAACACTTTGAGAATGGTTATCTAAATGAAGTTAGCTCCAGAGGTAACCTTGGTGTTATGGACCAACAAATCCTCTATAAATACAAAACTCCAAGTTAAGGGGGAGTGTCGAGAATAATGTATTTAGGATGGGTAAAAAGTGATCAAGTTGCTAATGGCATGTCGGCAGCATGCCGACGATAATGGGGACTTTGGGGAAATGGCCATATCGACATGCAATAGTTGTCGACATACAGGTGTGCCATTGATAATGCCGGCAATAGCCTCGATAACCATGATATTTCGCCTGTACATATTGTATATGCCTTGCTACTGCAGCTGCTCCAGCATGATGCTGCTATTACTGCTCAAGGGCGCGTCGAAGGAGGTCGACAGCAGCAGAAGGTGGTAGTAGAGGGTTGCGAGTGATCAAGCGACACTAGAGGAGGCAAAGGTGGTCAGTGTTGCACGGCAAGCAAGCTGAACATGGAACGCAAATGGTGGTTGGTATTGGTTTGTACACATTCAATGGCTTATATGATTCACAACGATCTTATATTTTAACTTTCTAAATATCCAAATTAGATAATATCCTGAGATCATAAGTCTATTAATAATATATCACTATCACCTACATCAAACTCCAAGCAAGTAAAGACTACTTTATTTGATTATGTATTAATTCAACACTATGCCTACGAATAACATTTTATGTATTTTACATGTATGCCTTTCTTACATAACATTTTAAGATTTTAGGTTAGTAATTTGTGATTTAATTTCAATTTCAATCATTTAAGTGAATTTGTTGACATGCATTGGTACACCGTCGACGAGCCCTCATTGTGCCTCTGATACACGCACTTGAAAATTTATTGACACGACATCGATATCGACACTTAAAATCTTGTGGGTAAACGAATCCTCAATTGGATCCATTTAGTACTTGGTTGTTTAGTCCCACTTCATCTATTAAGGGGAGCTTATGAGAGCAGATGGTCTATAGAAGTGTCCATGTACTACTCTATCTTGAGAAGAAATAATAGAAGATCCAACCTTGGAGTCGTTTTTCCATTTGAGGTTTTCCATGTAACTCAAGGCTTTCTTATGCTCTTTTGATGCTAGGATTCTATATTTTATATTTTTTCAACACTTGAAAACCTAAAAAAATATACTAACCCTTTAGCATGTTTATAGAAAGATTGAACTCCTCGAACTTTATTATTTTTTATCCAATCTTCATTCATATTTGATTTTGTCTAAGTTATATCCATTTTTTTCAGAAAGAAAAAGAATATTACCATCACTCAGTAACTTTCCAACCAATTTTATTAAAAAATATATGGAACGAACTTGCCAGACATTAAGCAACAACTCAGCATGCCATTTAGCTTTTCTTACAATATTCTCAACCCATGTGTGTTCCCTATAAAAAAATTGAAGCATTCCATTGCAAGCAAATAGCCTAAAGCACGACTAAAGCTCTAACCAACCAGCTAGGTCAACATGAATCAAGGACCAAAAAGAAGAGCACCAAGGACAGAAAGAGGAGGCATCAGCTCTACGAATACTAAATCTTCTCCAAAGATCAAAAGACAAACTGCACCTAAAGAAGAGATGGCCAATAGATTCCAATACATCATTACAAAAAGCACACTTAACATCTTGGTCACCGACCCAAGTGGATCTAAGCTCTTTAGTAACCAACTTCTCTTTGCAAAAGATCAACAAAAAATTCTTAACCTTTAACGACAAAGGCAAACTCTACACTAACAAGCAATCCTCCCAAACCAACAAAGCTAGTCCAAACTCCAAGGACAGTTTTCTATAAGCCCTGCTCGTTGAAAAGGCACTACAAGACTAAGAAAATCCATCCATTACACCCTCCCCAAGAGATAAGACATGCAAGAGGCCCAACAAACCTTGCAACTCCTTCATGGTGGCCTCAAACAAAGTCAATTGAAAAACAGGAGACCAAGAAGATGAACAAGCATCCCACACCCCAAAGACCAGAACCTCCTTCTACCAAGACAATCCAAAAAGGCAAGGAAGCAGAGCATAAAAGGTCCCACTACTTGTCCAATCATTTCTCCAAAAAACGAAAAGAACTGCAGCACCCAATCTTCAACCCAAAAAGCTTGGACACCATACCCATACGAATGGCAGGTTAAACCACACTCCAGAAAGCTGAAGGCCTCGCAATAGGAGATCTCTTACAAACAACATCAACTGGGAAACCATAGGAGTCCCTCAAAAGCCTATCAACCAACACCGCACCTCTAGCTAAGAACCTGACAACCCACTTCATGAGCAGGGATAGATTAAAATCGTCAAGCTGCCTAATCCCAATCCCCCCTTACGCTTGGGTCTACAGATCCCCTTCCAAGGAATCAGCTACAACAAATGCCCCTCGTGGTCCATGCCCTTCCAAAAGAATATTTTTCGAACCTTCCTAGGCAGCTTAAACATAGACAAGAAAAGAACCGGGAATTAGTATCTAAATTTTATCATACCAAATCGATACATGATTTCCTTAGTATATGGTAAGGAAATATCGTACCCTATTAGCATACAATTGGTACCCACATTTAACTTTGTATAGACAAAAAATGAAATGCAAGCACCTATCACTTTCAAAAAAAAAAAAAAAACAAGAAATGGAAGTACCTATTCAGACCATGTTAGATCCAATTTCATCCCTAGCTGTTTTTTTCTTTTTTGGAGAAAAAAGAGAAAGATTACCTTAGCAAGATAATCATCCAGAATTTTGTTAAGTTAAAAAAAGGAATGGACTTACAAGTTTTGAAGCCAAAATTCAGCAAGAAACTTAGCCTCTCGTACAACATTATCTACCCAACACCTTTCATTCTTAAACACCTTGCCATTCCTCTGTAGCCATATGCAGCACAACACAGCGAATGCCTGACACCAGCCCGTCATGTCTAGGTCTACGTGATCTCTGAAAGAAGTCCAGAAGAGATCAAAATTAGATTTGTGCACAGTTGGTAGATGGAAATGATCCCACAAGTTTTTGGAGGAGGACCAGTCAAAGAATAAATGATGTATATCTTCATCAGGCTGTTGGCAAAAAAGGCATGTAGTGTCTTCATCAGTGGCCCATTTGGATCTAAACATCTTTGTTACCAATCGCTTCCTTCTAAGAAACCACATGAACAATTTGACTTTGAGCAGTATCTTACAGCTCCAAATGAGCCTTAAATCACTATTGCTGCCACCAGAGTGAAAAACAGTCGAAGTGAAAATATTATATGCTTTTTTAACAGTGAAAGAACCTTCATTCCAGTGATGATAGTCGCGTCCACGTCAAAAGGCACAAAATCTGAAATGCACTGCAGCAGATTTTGGAAATCAGAAAGAGTAGAGTCTGATAAGCCATTTGGCAGATGGACATCCCATGCTTTAATAGTGCCATCCCAAATATCATTCGCAAGAACTTCTTTGTCAGGGACATGCTGGAAAACTCTATGGAAGATCTCTGATAAAACACTATGATCAGTCCCGTTATCAAGCCAAAATTTGAACAAGTTACCACTGGCTAGCAAAGGATTAAATTGATCCGAAAATTCCCCCAAAATGGGGCAAACTGACTGCCAGAAAGCTGAAGCACCTCTTGCACAAGCTGCCGCTCTTATATTGAGATCCATACATTCACCATAGGAATCTCTCAATAAAGAAGAGACCATCATCGTGTCTTCAGAAAGTAATCTAATCAACCATTTGAGTAAAAGTGCTTTATTAAAAGGTTCAAGTCTTCTTACATCAAGACCCCCATCATTTTTTGGTTTACAAATTTCGTCCCACGGTTCCAACTGTAGGAATTCGCCAATATGGTTTGCAACCTTCCAAAAAAATATTTTCCTAATCATATCAATCTATTTAAAGATCTTCTTCGGTGGTTTGAAGACCGAAAAAAAGAAAACTGGAATGAAAGAAAGCACCATTTTAAGCAGGATCAATCTACCGCCTCTAAAAAGTAGTCTACCACTCCAAGAAGAAAGCCTAGTAGTGAAACGTTCAATCAAAGGTTTCCAATCCGATGTCACCAGTTTTCTTCCTTTCAAGGGAAGACCAAGATATTTTATTGGCATAGACACAACAGGTGTCTCCAAAATAGCAGCAATAGCATCCTCCTAGACCCTTTGCATGGAAAAAGGAACTAAAGTAAACTTGCTTCTATTTATTTTCAATCCACAAATTTCCGCAAAGATCTTTACCAAAGAAGATACTCTCTTAGCCTCATTACTACCCCCTTCAATAAAAAAGGTGGTGTCATCTACATATTCTAAAATAGGAGTTAAAATCCACCCATCACTGCTTGTAGTAAAGCCAAAAATAGATTTCCATCACACGCCCAAAATGCCATCCCAGCGAGTGTGTCAACTGCAATATTGAATAACATAGGCGCCAGCGAGCATCCCTAGCAAACACCCCTTTGAGGTTGAATCCACATGCCATTTGACCGTGATGAAGTAGTAATACATCTCTTCATCAAACTCACCCAAAGCTCAGGGAATCCACATTTTTTCAAAATATCCCACAGATAAGACCAAGCAATGGAATCATACGCTTTGGAAAAATCCACTTTCCAAAGGAAAGCCAAACTTCTCTTCTAGGCTGCCACCATCTCCTCAGCAAAGACGAAAGAATCCTGTAAAGATCATTTGATTTAGGCTGATTACACCAACGAGATCAAATGAGGTAACATGTTGCATAAGCGATTTGCTAGAATCTTCACCACAAGGGTATAAATCATATTAGATAAAGCAGTGGGTCTAAAATCTTCCACCTTCTCAACACCTGGTCTCTGGGGTAAAAGAAACAAATAAAATTTATTTAATCACTCCATCCCATTGACTCCAAAAATGAGACTGAAGTTAAAATTAATTTAGGATTAGACTCACCATGACCGGACCTCATGCTGGGTCCGATATCCAACTGTTGATCTCGATGCAAATTTTCAGCCTCTTCCGTCACAATGCAGCGGTCACAATCAACCCTAATCCTTCGGCAATCATCTTGCTTCTCCTGCATCAAAGGTTTAATGGCGGCAGCATCAGAAGCAGTAGGATTACCATACAACGAAGTCGAAAGAAAATTGGGATTAGGCTCACCACGACCAAACCCCATGTTGGGTTTGGTGTCCACCTATTGATCTCGATGCATAGAATCAAACTCCTCCTCCATGGCGCATCGATGAGGATTAGACCCTGCCCTCCAACGTTCCACAGGGTCGTGTTCCGTCGCAGCATCAAAGTCCACGTAATGCATATCCCGCACATGAAGGCCCAAAATCGCAGGCCCATGAAACAACTCATGCTCCAAAGGGAAACACGGATATGAAGATAAAATGTTCAACTCACCACATCCAGATTTGTCTGGTGCAAGTAATATAGTTGAAGAAAAGAAATAATCTTATTTACCCAGCCATCCCTACACATCTTTATAGAGAGAGAGATGAGGGAAAAATAACAACATAAGCCCAACAAGTAAAAAAAGACACATAGCCCCTCAACAATACATAACTCAACACTCCTCAAGTTGGAGCATATATATCCATCATGCTCAACTTGTTTCTAAACTTCTCAAACTGGGGGTGAGAGACCGGCTTGGTAAATACATCAATTGTCTGGCCGGTGGATGCAAGACATGTAGTATGAAGTAGACCCTACTGAATCAGACTCCTGGTATAACGATAGTCCACTTCCACATGTTTCATCCTCTCATAAAACATGGATTATTAGCAATGTATGTCGCAGTCCGGTTGTTACAATGCATCTCCATAGGCTCTTGAATATCAACATGAAGATCTCGTAGAAGAGATCTGATACATGTCATCTCAGCTGCAGTATGAGCCATAGCCCTGTATTTGGACTCAGCACTGGAGCATGAAACAAAACTCTATTTCTTGCTTCTGCAGGTCACCAAGTTCCCAGCAACGAATGCACAAAAGCCAATAGTAGACCGCCTATCTCCAACATCTCTAGCATAATCAGCGTCAGAGTAAGCGACTACAGACATAGGAGCCTTCTTTTGGGATAGAATGCCTCTCCCTGGACATCCCCTAATGTACCTCAATACCTGCATAACAGCCTGCCAGTAAACATCAGTGGGCTTGTCTAAGAATTGACTTAGCTTACCCACTGCAAGACTGATGTCTAACTTGGTGATGGTTAGATACAGTAGCTTCCCAACTAGCTATCAATAGACCTTCTTGTCCTTTAACTTCACTGTGTCCTCAAACTGATGAACTTTAGGATCCATAGGAATGTTGGCTTCCTTGGACCCCAACATACCTGTCTCTTGAAGAATGTCAAGTACATACTTTCTTTGAGACATCACTATGCCATGCTTACTAGTGGCAATCTCAATGCCCAGAAAATTTCAGTTTCCCAAGGTCCATGACAAACTGGCGGCCAAATAATCCTTCACGTGAGTAATGCCATTAGCATCATTACCTGTAAGCATAAGGTCATCAACATACACCAATAAAGCCACAGGGCCAATACTAGTCTTCCTGACAAACAAGGAATGATCAGAAGATCTCTGCATCGCAAAAATAGATAATGCCTCTGACAGACGCTGAAACCACGCTCAGAGGCTCTTATTAAGATCATAAATTACCTTACGAAGCCTATACACACACACACCCCCTAAACCTCAAAGCCAGGTGGCTGCTAAATGTAGATCTCCTCCTCCAAATCTCCATATAGGAAGGCATTTTTAACATCCAGCTAGTGTAAATGCCATCCATAATGAGCTGCAACAAAGATAAGAATACAGACTATGGAGAGTCGCGCCACTAAAGAGAAAATGTCAAAGAAATCCACCCCATAGTCTGGGTGAATCCTTTGGCCAAAAGACGAACCTTATACCAAGAAATAAACTCATCAGGTTTGTATTTCAAGGCAAAGACCCATCTAGCTCCAACCAAGTGCGTGCCAGAAGGAAGAGCAGACAGCTCCCATGTGCCTGTCTGTAAGAGCAGGCATCTCCTCTTCCATAGTTGCCTTCCAGTGTGGATGTAGGAAAGCCACCTGGTAGGAGGTAGGGATCTCAGTACTAGAGACTGCAGCGGTGAATGCATGAAACTCTGAGCCGAGAGAGCCTGCAGAAACAACACTGCCAGCCAATGTTCTAAAAATCGGACCGGATCGGCCGGTTCAACCAGTTGGACCAGGAATCAATGGAAGAACGACCGGACCAGCTGATTTTTGCACGAGTTTCGAATTGTTTGAACCGTGGAAAATCCGATTCGACCGATTTAAACCAGGGAACCAAATCCCCAGTTCAACCTACTCCCAACAAAAAAAAAATTAAGGGTGTTGCGCGCGCAGCGCCTCTTCGTTTCTTCATGAGTCTGTATCCGTGGAGTCCTCGTCTCCTTGACACACAAAGATAGAGGCTGCCCTAACTCCTAAGTCTGAAGTTCTCAACCGAGTCCATGACAACGACCAACCACCCGACCGACGAAAAGGCGATGCAACCTACTATAGTCCTGCCCTCCACCCGACCAACGACGGCAATGACCTCGTGCACACAAGTTGCGAAGGAGACACGCTAACAACCATAAGCAGCGATGGCGCTACAAGCAACAATGACGAGTCGACGAGGGCGATGACCTCATCCACGTAAGCTGCGAAGGGGGCCTGCTTACCAACGATGCTGCAAGCAACAACAACGACTGTAGGCAGCGACGACGTGGACGAGTCTCCTACCCTAACACCGGTCAACACCGCCGGACTTGGACCTCTCGCCCCTCCTATGGCCCTACCCTCCACACGATTGACTACGTCAACCACCTCACGCCGGTCAACACCCCTCCTCCTTGCCCCTCGCCAAACCTATCACCACCATCGGCCATCCCAATGTGAGTATAAACTTTTGCCACATGTTGTAGCCTTGACATAATTCTGTTCCACTGCTATATAGAAATAGATGGGGAGAGAACCCATGATGCAACACAGCTACAGCATAGTTGCAGCTAAATTTGTAAAGAAGCTACGATGTATGTGTTTTGCAATTGTAATCACTTGCTTATACATTGTTAACGGCATGCATGTTGAATCATCTCAAAAAAGTGCTTATAAACTTTGCAAATCTATCAAATGTTGCTAATGTACAATTAGAAGTTACAAAACTGCAAGACAACCTTCTTGAAAGCCCGCAGAAAATGTAGGAGCACCTTTATAGAGGACAAAGCAGGGGATTGCAACTTTGTGCCCATCCATGCAAAAAACAAACGGATACAAATCCATTGTAATCAATTGCTTACCGTTGGACACTGATGCCACTTTTCTCAACTCTTGGATGCTTGCCATGCACCCTTCTCTTAGGCAGGCCCTCTCGCAACCTAAGTATCTTCAGCAGGTTAAGGGTAAAAACCAGTATGTTCTCTTGGTTAAGTGAGATATAAGATAGCAACATGGATAAAACTGTCAACAAGATATAGCTATTCCCTTGCTAAAGGAGGATAAGACCGAGAGGGGCAAGAAAAGATTGAGTGTTCATTTTCATGTTCATATGTCAATTCCCACATAAAAAAAAGCCTGACTTAACAAAGAGAATCCCATTCAGAGAGAGAGAGTGAGTCCCATTGGGTGCCCAACCATCAAATTATCCAACTGTACTGCTGAGAAATGTTTTCTTGCATCTATCAAGTTTTGGTTGTCTGTTAGATAAGCTTGCATCTATTAATTTTTGGCTGGAATCAAATGAATCATCCTTGTCAACAAGATTTTTCCGATTATGTTTGCTTATGTTGTCTTGAAATTATGAAATCCTTCTATTACAACTTAGTTTTTCTTTTTTTATATACTACCCTTTGTCTTTTAATACTTCCATTTTATTTTATAGTATGATTGGTTGTTTCATATTCAAAGTAACATTTTGTGATAGTTATATTTAATTTTTTATACATTAAATTTTGATTTGACCAGGTTCAACCTGGTTCAACCAATACAAATCAAAACCTAAGCATGACCGGCCCGATTTTTTCCGTCCAATTCTAATGATGACGTCGTCACCTGTTCGAACCAGCAGTTGAACCACTAAAAACCAAAACGAAAGCTTAACTGGCTCGATGACTGGTTTGATTTTTAAACCCTTGCTACCAGCAACACGATACTATACACAAGATCGCGAAGCCTTCCAAACAGCAATGAGGATATCCTCATCTGTGGACATAGATACACATACCTGAGCAAAGGAGGATGATGGTGGCTCGGTAAGAACTAAAGATTTAGGGGGGGGGGGGGGGGGGGGGCGGGGGGTCTTCTCTCTGTAAGTGACTAGCAGCTAATATGTAGCACCCTTAAATGTCTTTTCATCAGGTGGAACAGTGTGAAAGTACCCAAATCTAATATGTAGTAGATACACAACTACTCTAAAAAAAATCCTCCAAGGCTATAGGAGGTACAGGCATAGGAGCAACCACCTCCACCTCTCTTAGCTGATGACCTGAGGTGGAGAAATAAGGAATAGACTCATGAAAAGTCACATTCGCACTCTGTATGGAATCAAAACATATGTACCCCTTCTACGTGCACGAGTATCCCAAAAATACACACTTAATCGCCCTTGGTGCCAATTTATCACGACCAGGCCTAAGGAGGTGTATAAATGCCACACAACCAAAAGCCTTTGGTGGCACAAGAAACAAGTCAACATCATGATATAAGATACTCCATGGGATCTGCTCATGCAGCATAGAGGAAGGAAGCCAATTAATAAGATAACAAGCAGTAAGGATCACATCTCCCCAGTAACTATGTGGAAATCTGTTGTGGATAAGTACTGCTCTCACTGTATCCAAAATATGGCGGTGCTTCCTCTCAGCAACCCCATTTTGATGCGACCTGTGAGGACAAGACGTCTAATGCACAATACCAAGTGATCCACAAAAATCAGCCAATTTCTTTGTGCAAAACTCTAATGCATTATCTGTTCCGATTTTCTTAAAGCACACATCAAACTGATTTTTCACAAATATCATAAATTGCTGAATCAAAGAACCAACTTCGGATTTATTCCTCGTCAAAAAGGTCCATGATAATCATGAAAAATCATCAACAAATAACAAATAATATCTAAAATTCTGACGGTCTACCACACGAATAGGACCCCAAACATGACAATGCAATCGATCAAAACAAGCTAAACTGGTAAACTGAATAGATGCTGGAAAGCTAACACGGTGATGCTTTCCTAGCTGACAAGCATCACATTGAATTTTAATAGCAGGAGACAAGTGAGGGATGATACAGCGTAGCTTGTCCAGTGACGGGTGACCTAGTCATCTGTGCCACTGCAAAGCACTCCCCACAGTAGTCGTCTGACAACCCGCAGCAACTAGGCTTTGAACCAGTCGATACACACCCCCTCCTCATGGCCACCAATAATCATCCTCCCTGTCATACGATCCTAAAGCGTGCATCCAACAACATCAAAAATAGCACAACAATTCAACTGCTTAGTAATAGAACTAACAGATAGCAGTTGCATTATCATGTCATGCACATAATATACATCAGCAAAATGCATGTACGGTGTAACTAATACCACTCCCTTACCATAGATGGGAGCATGTCAACCGTCTACTAGACGTACAGAATGATCCTATGATGTCTTCTGCAATTCCCTAAAGTACAAGGAATTTCCTGTCGAATGATCTGATGCACCTGAATCAATTAACCATGACTCACTCGTACCTGAAGTAAAAGCATAAGTTGCAGTGCTAGAGGACTGAGGCTACTCATGTGTCAATTGTGCTAGCCACTGCACAACTGCATCACAGTCGACCTCAACAAGTGATACGACCTCAATGGTCACACCAGGAAATGCTGTAACAGAGGCTTGGTTAGCAACAGTAGGGCAGCCAAATTTATTCCAATACTTAGCCTCAACATGGCCAAGTCTACCACAGTAAGTGCAGGTAGACTTGCCACGACCATCATCAGTTCGTCCCCTACCTTTGCCACGAAAAAAACCACCCCAACCACCACGAGTGCCAACAACTACTTGAGCTGAAGATGCATTGGAAGCAGCCATATCATAAGTAGGCTGAATCTGCATCCGAGTTAGCCTCCTGTATATTTCCTCAATAGGAGGAAACTCCGAGAGAGTCAGAATCTGAGAACGAGCTGTGGAATAATGATCAGTTAGTCCTGCAAGAAATATGTGGGCTGCAAACTCCTTCCTACGATCCCTGCATGTAGAGAAAGTACACATCGGCCAACATGCATTATATTTCTCTAATAGCCCCTTCATAGTGGAGTAATACTGTGACAGACTCATCTCCTCCTGCGTAAGATGGCACAAATCATAGTGGATCTGGAATACTTGAGTTGAATTCAACTCATGTGAATAGGCAATCTTCAAGCCATCCCACATCTCCTTGGTAGTGTTGTAATACATAACTTCATCACCAATCCGAGGAATAACGATATTCAGGATCCAAGCTCTCACCATAGCATCATCCCCATTCCACATGGCATACTTTCTTGTTTTTTGCTCCGGTGATGCTTCCATAAGCACATGCTTCTTCTCATGACCTTCCATAATGGCAAGGAATGTTTGAGACCAACGAGGGTTATTGGTCTCATCCAACTTAGTAATTGGAGCAAAGGGGCTCTTGTACACCCCGTTGTCTGTACTCTGTCCTGAAGATACCTCAGAAACATCGAATGCAGCCATCGTAACTCCAGACACAGAAACTGATCCAGACAGTAGATCCAAAAAATAGTATCAAACACCAAAGAACAAGAGAATACACACCCCGCAATCCATAGGCAATATCTCCACAACTTCACTGGAGAATACACACCCCAAAAGCGATCAGAAGATCAGAAAGATCACACCACACATAGGAAGGTTCTTGATTCACCACTTCATCCCATAATAATCAAGAACCTTCCTATGAAGTTCTTGAGAGCACAGATCCCCCTATCCGGCGACCTAGGCAGTGGCGAGAGAAGGCAGCGGTAGAAGGGTTACTACAGCACAACAAAGACGGTTACTGCAACGTGGGGCTTCGCCACGACGACCCGCTGCAACAGCAAGAGTGGCGGGCCGACTATTGCAGCCTAAGGCGGTGCTACAGCAGCAAGAGCAACAGCGCAGTTACTTTAGCCTGAGGCGGCGATGCAGCAGAGCAAGGCGACGACGCTGCAAGAAGTATTGCAACAACAACGACGAGGACAATGTTGCCGCTGCTATGGCAATGCAGCGCGGCACCGACACTGCCGCCGGTGGTGGCGGTGACGTCTGACAGTGGGTTGGCTTGAAGGTAGGGTTAGGGTTTATTTGGTGGTGTCCTTAACTTGGTGCTCTAATACCAAGTTGAACAAAAGAAACAATATTATTTACCAAGCCATCTCTACACCTCTCTATATAAAGAGAGGTGGGGGAAAAATAACAACATAAGCCCAACAAGAAAGTAAAAAAAGACACATAGCCCCTCAACAATACATAACTCAACAAATATCGTTTGCCACCTTAGCTCCCATTTTTGGATCAAAATCCAAAAAAGGAAAAGCATCTTCCTTAAGACAGGGAGGACAATTAGGAGCGCCAATTGGATGACTATCATTCAAATTTTGAAAACCCCCCTCCGAAACTGAAAGTTTTCCAACGAGTTTCCAAATCTGACATCACACACTAGACCTCCTCCAAGCTCCACCGCCCAAAACCACCAATCCACCCCCTTCCAACAACTTCTTGGCGTGTGCACCAAGCAACTCTGACGCAGGGCCTTGAAGCGCATCCTCAAAAGCCACAATGTTAGCCGAAATCCTAGCTTCCAATGCTTGAGCATACGAGAGCTTCCAAATCCAATTCCTGAAATGAGACAACGCACACGCATCCCGCGAAACATAGGATCTCCTTCGTTGGGAGACACTTCCCCACCACCACGAGCAAGGACACATCAGCTTCGTTCAAGCCAAGACCAAAACAACGTTTCACTCGTGCAAAAGATTCACAAATTGAATTCACCATTCCCACCCTTCTCAATCTCAACGGAATTCCAATAATTGGAAACTGCGACAGAGGGTGCATAGGGATTCATTCGGCCCCTTCATAGATGGTAGGAACTGACCATCGAACGCAAACATCACCAAAGCAAGACTTGGTAACCTTTAAACGATCAACGTCCAATTTGTCCAAATCAAAAATCATGATCTTAGATGAGACCTTCCAAACCTTAGAGCACAAATCGAACCACGAAAGAAAAGATCTAATTCAATCCAAGGTAGCCATACCACGTTGGAAAACTCCTTGGACAGGAGCTCTTCCGGTGACCCAGGCTGCGAAAGAGGAGACAGAGCAGTGCATCGCAATAGTCACTCAACTTGTGTCCACTTCCACGACACTTGAAGCAAACCAACTCCCTAAGCCTCCAAGAACGTGTTCCTCTTCCCCTATCCAACCAACCCTCGACCATCGCCTTCCAATTGCCCTCCACCCCCCTCTCCCCATCCAAACCTAAACTCTACTTCATCCCTAGTTGTTGCAGAGGGGAAAAGAAAGCAAGGGGATGGGGAATGAGTGTGTCAAGGACAAATGAAAAATTGCAGGGTCACTAGCGTACTGACTTGCAACAGTGCAATGTTGCAAGGGAATTGCCAATTTCTAGCAGGAAGGAGGGGTTTTTTTTATGAAAAAGACAACATTAAACCAATACAGATGTATGTATGCATATTTCTTCTAGGATGGCAACGGGAGAGAGTTCTCATGAGGGTGTAGAGAACAAAGGTGGAGGTGCGTGGTCCAAGGTGCAATGTAGGCAGAGGAGGTTCGAAGGGGAGGCAAGGGACGTTGGGAAACAATATGGTCTCATTTGTTTTAGGTGTCGAATCTATGGGCATGTAGCTAGAGATTGCCATGACCCCGTGGTGTGCATCCGATGCAGCGAAATTGGCCATCATAGACGATCACGCCCAATGGTCCCACAGCCCAGATTGGAAAATCAGGTTGTAGTCCTTATGTGTCCTGTCAAGCCTCCACCTTGCAAGATGCATGTGGTTCTCGCACCATGGACGCCTTCCATCATGGCAATCCGATGAGCGCTTGCCACCTCCCTGATGGGGGATGGCTTGCGTAGAAGGCCTTAGCGAAGTTTTGTGCAAAGGTAAGGATATCATGTTCCGATTTAAGACTTTGATCCTTAGACTTGATGAAATGCCTTAGAGGGAACCAACAATGACTAATGGAGTAGTGAAGGAAAGACCCCTTCCTAGGAAGGCGGTTGACATGCATCTGGTTGATTTACATACTTTGAAGGTCGTTGAAGCATTAGTGTCAAATTTCTTGTGACTTAGCCTATGTTCACAAGTCGGCCTAAGCAAGGAGGATCTGTAATGGGTATCAACACCAGTCGAGGTGTTGTAGGTTGATGATATTCCACCTAAGCTCCTACAAGAGGGTGCTTCTTCTTAAGTCATACATGCCCTTGTTCCCCATAAAGCAAGGTATTTTGCAGAGGTTGTGTCTTCTTCCCTGCCTCTGGAAGGCCATCCTCAACCGATCATGGCAGCATGGAAAGTCTAGGTTTCGGCGGGGCGATGCACCAATCTCGAGTCACAACACCGCTGGCAACAACCCATTGGAAGAAGGCATTGACATCATGACAAGCACAAAGGGTGGGCAATTCCTTCCAATTCTCACAAGGATTTTTTTTTGATAAAGGAAAAAGGAGATTACCGGAAGTCAGTAATCATCAAGAGATTGTATTAATCATAAAAAAGGAACTTACATATTTTATAGCCAAAAATCAGATAAAAAATTAATCTCCCTCAACACATTATCAACCCAACAATGTTCGGCTCCAAAAATCTTCCCATTCATCTCCAGCCAAATACATCAAAGAGAAGCGAATGCCTTGGTCCCACCAGCTACATCAAGATCATAATGATCTCAAAAGGAATCTCAGAAATCATGCTGACCGGTGCAATTTGTAGTGCGGAGCTGAGGTCGATCCCATACATCTTTTGAGAAATCACAACCAAAAAATAAGTGTCCCACATTTTCCTCCATTCTGCTGCATAAAGGACAGGTCTTATCAACATTTTCAAACCATCTTTCCAGCATTTTCCTTGTGACCAAACATTCCCTCGGAAGCATCCATAGGAATAATTTAATTTTCAAAGGAAGATTACACTTCCAAATCAATCAGTCAACTGCAACCACAATACCTGCATTTGAAGCCAATTTATCGTAAACTCTCTTCAACGTGAAGTTCCCCTCTTTCCAAGCAAAACAATCTACACAATCTGCCCTTGGCTGCAGATCTGAAATCAGATTTAACAGCTGCTAAAATTCATCAAAAGTCTGATCAGACAGTCCAAGCGGTAGCTGAAAATCCCATGCTCTCCTTTGCATATCCCACAAATCTTCCACCGTAGCAATCTTGTTTGCTACAAGCTGGAAAACCCTTGGAAAGAGCTGTGATAAAGGCCCAGAATCACACCAAATATCAGTCCAAAATTTGAAATACTTGCCATCTCCCAATACTGGTTCAAAGGCACCAGCATTCTCCATCAAAATTGGCCGTATGGAGTGCCACAATGCATACAAACCTCATCTAATCACCGCTCTATCACTAAGGTTCATTTCCGTACCATAGGAATCCTGGATCACCTTAGAGACCATACATTTCCCCCCAAAAAGAATACTAACCACCCATTTCAAGAGCAGAGCCTCATTGAAACCCTCCAAACGTCGCATCCCTAAACCCCCTTCCTTCTTGGGCGTGCAAATGTCTTTCCAAGGGACCAACTAGGCGCACCTACCCACATGCTCAGGCCCCTTCCAAAAAAATCATTTTCTAATCATCTCTAACTGTGTGACAACCTTCTTAGGAGGTTTAAAAGGTTGATAAAAAAAATACCGGAATAGAGGAAATAACCAAGTTTAGCAAAACAAGTTTTCCACCTCTGGACAGTAATATACCACTCCAAGACACTAGCCTCTTGACAACCTACACAACAACACAATTCTAGTCCGAAACCACCAACTTCTTGCCTTTCAAGGGAAGTCCAAGATATCAAATTGGCAAGTGTCCCACCAGCATCTCCAAAATATTTGCAACATCCTGAATCTCCGAGGCCAGGAAGGAGAACGGTACCAAAATCGATTTAGCCTCGTTAATTCTGAGCCCAAACAGAGGCAAAGATTCTCACCAAAGATGAAACGTGCTCGACCTCAGAAGCACCCCCCTCAATTAAGGTCATATCATCCGCATACTGCAAACGGGGAGTCAGGAGGGACCCATCACCCTGACAAGTAAAACCAATGAATAGCTGACCACCACAAGCTCTAAAAGCCAAAGTAGCAAGCGTGTCCACTGCAATATCAAAGAGTAACAAAGCCAAAGGGCACCCCTGCCTCACCCCCCGCTACGGCTGAATCCAAACACCACTTGAACGGCCATTTACCAACACTGAAAAGGACAATGTAATAACACATCACTTCACCAACTGCACCCACCTCTCAGGGAAGCCCTTCCTCTTAAGAACATCCTACAAATACCTCCACGAAATGAAATTGTAAGCTTCAGAAAAAACAACTTTCCAAAGAAAAGTTGGGATGCCTCTTCTCTTCCAAGTTGCCACCATTTCCTCTACTAGCACAAAAGAGTCCTGCAAAGATCTACCTCTTATAAGTGCCAATTGGACCGTGGAAATAATATTCAACATGATCACGCGTAGCCTATTGGCAAGCACCTTAGCCACCAACAAACAAATAGAATTTGACAAGGTGATGGGTTTGAAATCATCAATAGACTCAGCCCCCGACTTCATAGGAAGAAGAAAAAGATAGGAGCAATTCAATCTATCAAACCCTTCATTGCCTTCAAAAAATTCCCGGATCATAACCACCACATCTGATCCCACCACCTCCCACATCCCCCCCAAGAAAATGACCTTCAACCCATCAGGTCCTGGTGAAACCCTCCACCTTCAATCCCCCTGAGCGCAGCCAACACCTCCTCCTCACTGACCTTCAAGAGCTCCAACCTAGCCTCCTCCCTCACCTACTCCAAACCTAACGTACCCAAGTGCCAATCTCTGCTAGCCTATCTCCGAGTGAAATCATGATAGTGTGACCGAAAAGCATCACAAATATGATCTCTTTGGCGCAGAACACCATGGCCCACTTTTAAAGCACTGATCATATTTACCCTCCTATTACTAGCCACCAAATGGAAAAACTCCATGTTGGCATCACCCACTTTAAGCCAAAGCTGTCGAGACTTCTGCCTCTACTCTGTCTCTTTTTTGTGATCCTCTTCCAAAACAACCGTCTACATTTTATTACGCTCGTGATAATCATCAAGAGATAAAGGAGACACCACTTCACGCCTATCTAGCTCTAAAATCTTAATTAAAGCATCATCTATCCGTACCTTTCCATGTGTCCGTAGCTCACATTTGAAATCAATCATAGCATCCTAAACGACCCAGATCCTACAAGCCACAATCCTCACAGCTGACGAAGAAACAAGTGTGGGCAACCACCTTTCTCAAATCATCTCCATGAAACCAAGCTCCTTCAAGCAAGATTTGCAGAACTTGAAATAAGTGAAAAATTAGCACCTTCATTGCTAGACCACAAAAAGGGCATGTGGTCAGAAAATGATCTATCAAATGCCACAAACTCCGCTCCATGAAAAGCTTCCGCCAATGAAACGTTGCATAAAAATCTAACAATGTAGGATACCGCACCATTCCCGTACCTCCATGTGAAATGTGCTCCATTAATTGGCAAGTCCATCAACTCAAGATCATGGATCGTGCGCTAGAAATCAACATAAACTCGGTCACTCCTACCATCCGATTTATCATCTAAATGCAACGGCGCATTGGCATCCCCACCCATCAACCACGGCCTACCATCCAAAAATTGCGATGCATGTTCAATCTCCTCCCAAAAATGCAACCTGGCCGAGTCTTCACAAGGTCCATACACACAAGTGACAGCAAAAGCAAAACCATCACCATATGCCCAATCTCACGAGATATTTATGGCACGCAAAAGCAAAATGCAACATGTTCAATCTCACGGGATATTTATGGCAAAATCAATTTGATAGAGGCCACAATTGGCAATATGCCTTTTAAGGTCACTTGTTCAAGGAGATTCCAAAACCAAAATTAGACCTGGATCCAGTTTGAGACAACTCTCAATCGTGACTCAAACCCATTGAGCCCCTATGTTGCTGCTAAGGTGAGGGCCGATGTTCAGACCAAGGCAATGGAGGGTAATAGGGGTGACAAGTCCAATGCTCAACCCTTGGTCGTGGAAGATGCTATAGGACATGCGCCCAGCGCAACGAGCTTGGCCAAGGAAGGTGGGGCAAGGCCTACACCTGAGGAGTTCCTTCTTATTCTTGGTAATGACTCCATGCAAGCTCTAGCGATCAATCCTCAGCTAGAGGCACCCTGTAAATCCAATTGACACCACACCGATACTACGAAGAATGGCAGCAACACTTCTAGGGGTTCAAGGATGACCTCGACTTCGATTGGGCAATCCAAGAGGCACCCTCCATTGCCCTTTCGTCTACGATTGATCTACAAGGGCTGCCATTCTTTCCACCATCGAAGAGTTAATGGTTGCTCTGATGGGCATGTCTTTATGCCCATTGCATCATAAGTGAATCCAGAAGTCGCTTCGATTATTAAGGCTAAGAGAAACTCAACTTCACCTGGGGAGGGTACATAGCCCCTAGAAGGCTAGAGGACTTCGAGGTGTTTCACAAAGGATGACTTTACGGCGATATCTTCATGATTGGGGTACTGATATCCTTCTACAAGTAAAGAAGCTTAAAGACCTGGGTGGCAGGGCTAAAAGAGAAATTGGAAGGGATCGATTTGATCAATTCCTGGCTTTGAACTCTGTCGTAGGACTCCTCCTTTGTCATTTTTATTTTATATATGGTCTTATTACGCTATTTACCCACACCTTTTATTATATAAAGAGGTGTAGGGCCTTTCTTTTGGAATAAGACAAAACATTATTTCCCACTTGATATCAAAGAATCGATCCTAGACCGTGGCCTTGGTATCCCACCTAAGTAAGCCTCTGAAACCCTAACCACCCAAAAACCCTCCTCTCCTCCTTGCTGCTCAGCCCCCATTGCCGACTGCAACCACCGACGACAAGCTAGCAAATCGTCAACAAGCCCAGCAAATTGACACCAACGATGGGGTTGCCCATCACTGGTTGATTGCCAACCTGTAGAGGCTCCAATGGCAGCAGTAGGGCTGGTCACCTGTTAGCATGCTCACCGGCAAGCAGTCCACTAGCAGCAGCAACCCTCAAACCACTGCTCACCAGTCGACAAAGGCGCCACCGGTGAGGGCTATCTCTCCCTTCAATGACAAGGAGGGGCAGTAGCCCCTAGATGGCTACACTAGGGTGTTTCCCCGCATCCTAGTACTACCTCTATTGATTCCAAGGGCTCCTTTAAGTCTCTTGATCTAATTTTCGAGCAATGTTTTCTTGGATCTTACAATCAAGAGGTTCATCTTATAGTTTCAGAGATTTTTCATTACATGAAATTGACAATTCAAATCTGATTTGTAGGTTTTCCTCCATCTCAAGGCACGATGGCATCGTCAGAATCTTCAGAAGTGTTATCGTATACTGCTACATAGGCAGGAACGTATAAAAACCCATTTTTTGGGCCTATTTTCAAGCTTAATGAGGCCAACTATGTCCGATGGTCTCAAACATTCCTCATGACCATGGAACATCATGATAGGGAGCATATATTGCTAGAATCTGAGCCAGCAAATAAGACTGGAAAATATGCAACTTGGAAGCAGGATAATGCAATGATACAGTTTAGCCTTGTATTGAAGATGGGATTGTATACTACAAAATGGCCAAAGAGAAGTGGGATTCATTGCAAGATACATATTCCCATGAGAAAAACTTTAGCAACGTCATCCAAATTCACCATGATCCAGGATGCCTCAAACAGGAGGGACAGTCACTTGCTCAGTATTATACTTAAGGGACTCCTTGAGAAGTATAATGCTTCCCATCCTGTATGCACCTGTGCCAACCAAAGGGAGTACCACCGGGAGTATGCAGTACTCCAATTCTTAGATGGTCTTAGACCATAATATGATGGGGCACAATCTCATATTTTAGCCCTATGGATCAAACATGGCCGACCTCCTATGACTAATCAAGCCACCACTTCTAAGGATCAGTCTGATATGGTCACCCGTGTAGAATATGATGCAATTGTTCAAAGACTTTCTTAACTGACATAGGATTCTACACTCACTACTAATACTGCAACTTTTGCCTCCTTCTCAGGTAGTACCCTCACATTTAGCTCATATACTGGCTCTGCAGATGGTGTTATGTGGCTTGTTGACTTAGGTGCATCCAGGAACCTAAGTGAGGATCATTCTTCTTTTAAGAAGATGTAAGCAGTTCCACCAAGTCGGCCCATACAAGTTGCACATGGCCGACACTCTCGGATAGATGGACAAGGGATGTTGTGGTTACCCCCAATATTACACTACCTAATGTTTTGTCTATTCCAGATTTTCCAATGAACTTATTATCTATTAGTAGAATTACTAAGGAACTCAATTGTCATACAATTTTTGATGATGTTAGATGTACATTTCAAGACAAACTCATAGGGAGGACGATTGGTAGTGAACATGAAAAGGAGGGTGTCTATCGCCTAATCCAGTCTCCTATTACTGCTTCTTACCAGTGGGAGGTTGCTTTCACTGCTGGTACAACATTACAATGGCACTGATGCCTGAGACATCTTTCCTTGGATAGACTACGGCAAGTGATACCTTGTATTTCACCTACTACTAAGCTTCTCTGTGATGCATGTCAAATTGGAAACCATCATCGATTTTCATACTTTGCTAGTTCTTTTTTGAGCTCTACTGCCTATTTTGATCTTGTTCATATGGATGTATGGGGTCCTAATCCCACTCCTAATAGATTAGGACATTGTTATTACTTGGTTCCAGTAGATGACTTTTTCAAATTATCTTGGTTGCTTTTACTTAACAATAAAATAGAAGTCGGTGATGTAATTTAGACATTTATTATGCAAATAAAGACTCAATTTTCTATAGTTATTAAGATTGTCCAATCTGATAATCCTCTTAAGTTTTGCACTGGTACCTTAGCCGCTTTCTATCGTTTGCATAGAATTATGCACCAAACTTCTTACCCCCATACATCTCAACAAAATGGAATTGCAGGAAGGAAACATTGTCATTTGTTGGATGTGGCCAGGACATTGTTGATACATCATAATGTACCATCCTTGTATTGAGGGAATGCAATCCTCACTACTTGCTATTTAATTAATAGAATGCCCAGCTTAGCCATTCAGTAGCAGATACCATGGCAGATACTACATCCTAACATGGACTTGTTTACTGTTCCACCCAAGATTTTTTGTTATGTAGCATTTGTACATTTACTCAGCACGGGACATGATAAGCTTGCACCAAGAGCTGCAAAATGTGTCATTTTGGGTTATAATAGCACCCAAAAAGGATATCGATGTTATGATCCATTGGCCAGAAAACACTATATCAATGTAGATGTTACTTTTCAGAAGGCAATACCATACTTCACCATAAGACATCAAATGACTTTTGAGACAAAATCTGCTATTATGCCAATTCCACTTATTCCTTTAGAGCAAATTCCTATCAATTCTAACACGACAGTATCAGGACACAACAGAGGTAGATTTCATGATCCAATCAAAGTAAACAAATTGCCAATGTCATATGCGCAAAGACACCCCACCTCCCTCACGCTACCATCTCCCCCGGATTAGGTATATATTGATGATACTAATGTCCCCTCTTCTAGTGATGTTCCTGCCGGTTCTTCTAATCTATGTCCTACTACTGAGGAGCTTCCTAGGGCTGAGGCTCCTAATTGTACTGTAGATCTTTCCATTGCTATTAGGAAGGCTCCACATTCGTGTGCCCACTACAAGACTCCAGATGTTCTTCCACAGGCCAATTTGGGGAGGTCCTTTGGTCTCTTCTATCATGCACTGATAGCATCCACTACTCCTTCCTATTATCAGCAAGATATACTTGATCCAAAATGACATCAAGCGATGAAGGACAAGATGGCTGCATTACGTTCCAAAGGGACTTGGGAGCTGACTACGTTACCACCAAGTGCTCATTTGGTGGGTTGCCATTACCATAGATCTATTTCACGGCATAAAGCTCAACTTGTTGCAAAGAAGTTCACCCAAACCTATGAGGTGGACTTCCTTGACACATTTTCTCCAATGGCATGGCTTCCGACTGCTCGAATTTTGCTATCTATTGCCGTTCCTTATGATTGGACTCTATTTTAGCTAGATGTGAAGGATGCACTTTTATATAGTGATCTCCAACAAGAAGTCTATATGCAACAACCTCCTGGTTTCGAGACTCAAGGGAAGTGTGTATGTAGACTTAGAAAGGCTATCTATGGCCTTAAGCAAAGTCCTCATGCATGGTTCCAGAAGCTATTAGAAGTGATGCAAGATATTGGTCTTCAGAGATTTCGGCAAATCACTCTTTGTTTGTGCGGAAAAGTAACAAAAGGGGTTGTGGTGCTTCTGGTGTATGTGGATGACCTTATTATTAATAGGAATGATGAGGCAGGAATAAAAGAAGTGAAGAGGACTCTGGCAGAAAGTTTTGTTATGACAGATCTCGGAAACTTAAGATATTTTTTGAGTATTAAGGTGGCACAAGGCAATGACGGTATTGTTATTTCACAGCACAAGTATGCACTTGATGTTCTTCAAGAAACAGGGATGTTGGGTTCCAAGTCTACCAATATCCTTATGGATCCTAAAGGACATATGTATAATATAGAGTTTTCTCCAGTTGACAACACTTCTTATAAGCAACTTGTTGGCAAGCCACTTTATCTTACCATTATCAGACCAGACATTTCCCTAGCAATTGGAAAATTAAGCCAGTTCATGGATAGGCCTACCAAGCAGCATTAGAATGCCAATATGCAGGTGCTTAGATACCCAAGGAAAGCACTTGGTCATGGTCTATTATTTTCCAAAGGTACTTCCATGCATGTGATTGGGTATTCTAATGCTGATTATGCAAGATGCAAAGCTAATAGGAAGTCTACCATTGGATTCTGCACATATGTAGCTAGGAACCTTATTACCTAGCATAGCAAAAAGCAGAGTGTCGTTTCTTACTCTAATACAGAGTTTGAATATCGTGCTATGACACAGACAACTGCAAAAATGATCTAGGTAAGATTTGTCCAACAAGATTTATATATCCAGATAGAGGCTCCCATGGAGATGAGATGTGACAATCGGGATGCAACTTATATTACAAATAATCCTATGTTCCATGAGCGTACAAAGCATGTCAACATGGATTGTCACTACACCAGAGATCTGATTCAACAAGGCATTATCTATACATCTCCGGTGGCTTCTGAAGACCAAACAATAAATATTTTTATTAAATGTTTATCTCATTCTGCTTTTGATATTTGTTGTGACAAGCTGAGCATGATTATCATCTATGCTCCAACTTGAGGGGGAGTGTTGAAGGACTCCTCTTTTGTCATTTTTATTGTATGTCTGCACTATCTACCCACACCTCTTATTATATAAAGAGATGTAGGACCTTTCTTTTGGAATAAGACAAAACATTCTTTCCCACTAATGGATCATTGGCAAGTCTAGTGGTATCCTTACAACATGGAAGACCTCCTCCTTCAGTTTGGTTGACTCTCGAGTAGGTCTTTGGGAGCTTTTGGCCACTCTAAACAGGATTTCCGATGGGGTTGTTTTTGTGGTATCAACAATTTACAGGACTGTGATGATCTAGTTAGATGCAAATTATGGGATGAACTAAGACAAGCAACTACCTTTGTTGATGGACACCCATGGCCCTTAGGTGGCGATTTTAATGTCACCTCATCCTCTAATGATCATCTTGATAGGAGACATGATAGGACCACTGGCGAATCTACAACCTTATGGCGAAACTGGAGTTTTATGATGTCTCAATTGCTAAATTTTATTTCACATGGAGAAAATTCTCTACTGCCAAATCCAAGATTGATGGATTTTTGTGCTCAATTTGATTTGGCGAAATTATTTAAGTTGGTTAAGGTGCCTACAAGACCTAGACCCCTTTCTAATCATATGCCTTTGCTTTAGGATTTGAAGGAAGTGGCTACTTTCTCCACTTACTTTATGTTAAACACGTCCTGGTTTTTAAAGCTTAACTATAGGAGGTTGGTTAGGGAGAAGTGGGAGGAGGTTCTGCCACAAAACTTTGTTACTTCCACTTTGGTCGCCAAGTTTCAACACCTCCATTCAGCTCTCATGGCCTATAAAAAGGAGACCAAAGAACATAGGAAAAAGGCTAAGATAGACATTTCGGCAGATGCTGAGTCCTTAGACAAGCAGGGAAACACATGCTAGTTGTCTAATGCGAAGATGGGCAAAAGACAACACTTGCAACAAGTTGTTCTTGATGAGGACTAAAAGAAAGATTTGGGATGGAGGCAGCGACTGAGGTAGTTGTGGCTTAAAAAGGGCAATGTCAACACAATTTTTTTTCACATGCCAATTGATGACACAAAAATCTTATTAATAGCCTTACGATAGACAATTGGTTGGCCATAGGGATGAAGCAAGTGGCAAAGGCTTCAAAGCTAAATTTCCTGGATTTCATGAGAAGGCATCCACAAAGTCTTCGGCAACGACACTCGCATAACCTACCAATCTTGGATGGTAAGAGAAAGTCATTGTTGGTGAGAGACATTACTAAGGAGGAGGTGCTCACAGCTATACAAGGTCTAAAGATTGAGGGATCACCTGGTCTAAATGGATTTCAAGTCCTCTTCTTTAGAGAATTATGGGATTTGATAGGGGTGACTTCATGTCCATGCTCTAGAAATTCATGGTTGAGAATAAAGGATTTGAAAAGTTGAATAAGTCATTCTTTTACCTGGCACTAAAAAAATTTGGCCCAAAGTCTATTGATGATTATCATCCCATTATGTTGTCCAATGTTGTCTATCTTATTGTGGCTAAGGTCTTTGCTAATAAGCTCCGCAAACATATGCCTTTTATGATTGACCCTTTTCAATCATCCTTCGTTTATGGTCGTTCGCTTCAGGAATCTTTTATCATGGTGGATGAGATGGTTGTTTCCTATCGTAGAATAAAGATATGGGGTTTCTTATGGAAAGTAACTTCTCCAAGGCATACAATTCGATCAGGTGGTCATACTTGTGCCAGGTGTTGCTAAGATGTGGTTTCCTAGACCAATGGATCACCTAGATGAAACATTGTGTGGCTAATGCTTTCTCAATTTTGGAAAATGGAAGATCGATCCATGGTTGGGTTTAGCTACAGCTAAGTGTAAAGGTGGATTGGTTTCTAGTTTCTCCTCTTCCTAAAATGGGTCCTTGCTCCTATTCTTCAATACGTGGATGACACAATGTTTCTCATTGAAAGGAGCGTCCAAGAGGTGGAGAAAGTAGCCTCGTTAATTCGGATCTTTGGTTTGGCATCTAATCTCATGGTTAAGCATCGAAAGTTTACTTTTATTCCTTTTGGTATGATCAAGCATAAGACCAGTACTTGCTCACAGGCTCTTGTTACCACCCATTGTCATTTGCCTATTTCCTATCTTAGTCTCCCCTTGAATGGAAACCATCTTATAGTTGGTAATTGGATGCCATTGGTGAAATTGGAGAGACAACTACCACGATGCTATCTAAAGGGGATCGTCTAGTCTTGTCAAAGTTAATGCTTTCTGATATTCTCGGTCTCCACTTCTCCATCTTCAGGCCTCCAAAGAAGATTATGAAGATGATAGTTACAATAAGAAAAGATTCTTTTAGAAAGGGAGCAAATACTAATTAAATTTCTTCACCTTGTAGCCTGGGATGAGATTTGTAGGCTAGTAAGCTAGCGTGGTCTTAGCGTCATTAAACTTGATACTTTCAACACCGCCCAAGGTTTTACGTGCCAATACCGACACTGTGTCAATAAATTTTTAAGTATGCGTATTGGAGGCATGTTAAGGATGCGCCATGGAAATCGCCCATATATCGACGTCGAGTTATTGAGGTTATCAATGCCTCGAAAATTCTTCATATTAAGGGTATGCCAACGCATGCCAACAAATTCACTTAAATGATTAAAATTATAAGTAAATTACAAATTACTAACTTAAAATCTTAAAAGATTATACAAGAAAGGCATATATGTGAAAACACAAGTCTTGAATTAATACATACTCAACTAAAACACACATATCTAAAGTAGTGTAACCAAATTAAAAATTTTAAAGGCAAAATGGAAATTTTAAGTACCTTATTGAATTGCTGCGATTTTTGGAAATCAAAAGAACCATAAATGTCATGCATAATGCATTCCGTCACCACCGTTGCCACTTTGTTGATTCCATTTCTTATTGTGAGTTTGTAAGGCTTGAAGGTAATCATAATAGGTGTTCCAATAAATATATGAATACATGATCCAGCAGTCTATCGCTGCTTCTTTGCAAAATGCCAATATGAGGATATCTACTATCCACGTATTGGTTGCTATGACGCGAGGACCTTGCTTGCCTTGAAGTTCCTTGGGATGATGATGGCATTCCAGTTGTTTTTCTGATTTGGGGGCCATGATGATAAGGTTGAGGTGGTAGCTGTGACATCATATGTAGGGCTTAAAAATCCAGGAAGAAGCCACACCTAGATGTGTTGTAGGAGTAATGATAATAAGATGGATAGAATGGATATAAAGGTAATGATAGCGCAAAAGACTGCGAGTAGCAACTTTGAATATATCATCTTGTGTCATGGCTAAGCAGTGCACCAAAAATCTAGTCACCGATGCTTATGGAACTCACGGACGAGCTGAAATCATCAGTGTATGCACTATATCCCTCGTAATCCATGGGTGTTGCCCTAAGGCTGAAAATACGTTGACCATGCACATTGGTGTGTAGTTCTTCATAATCTCTACCACTTTGGTATTCACAACCACTTATTTCTCTTCCTCTCCCTCAATCGGATGACCGTTCCAATTTAGATCCACATGTCATCATTTATGTGTCCACATCATTATTGTCTCTATTATCCAAATCAGTCATCTATCGAAATTGTGATAATTGTCATATTTCACCTTCTTCATCAAGTACTCTGATGAGGAAAGTGACGAGTAGGTCTAGCCACATGTCCTTCAATATCAACACCAATTTTCTGTGCTAATTCCAAATTTAGCATTGGCCTGACATCATCACATGTGCTCTAATAAATTATTCTCCTAACACATCTAATTATCCTAACAACCAACATACTAAACTTGACTAACTTAGACCCAAAGCAACTTAATTCCGAAGCTAACCCCTAGGGCCGACGCCCTTTTGATCGACAAAACTGCCACATGGATTGTCCACATGGCCATCTTCTTCACACTCCCCCTCAAGTTGAGGCTGAAGTACGTCAAGAACTTGCTCAACTTGTGGTAAGGCGAGAGCCCCCACCATTCATCATCTTCAAACCCAAAGCTCACAAACATGGAACTATTAGAAGTCATGGTGAAGCCTCTTGGGACCTCCAAAGTCGTTGCCTTTTAGGCAATCTCAATAGTCGTCGCAGCAGTCATCGTGGTCTTCTCCTTTTCTTCTTGAAACATAGCTCGAATCTTCTCAAGGTCTGCAGGCATGAGAGAAAGCTCACGTAGGACGCATGTAGCCCTCTATGGAGGCCTCTCGAACTTATCCCAACATATATCATATTGGTGATTGGTGCACCTGCAACATTAACATAAGGGATGGACTCAACCCAAACCTCAGCCTCATCCTCTCCCACGCTCGACACCAACATCAAACATAGCAAGTGCGATGTTGTCGGTTGTTGTAGTAGACTCTACCTCTGGTTCTCCCATCTTCTCGAGACGATTGTATACGGTCTTAATAGTCATCTTCTCACCCACTACGAGAATTCGGTCGCATACCGGTTGGTAGTGGGGGTGTAACCCCAAAAAGAACTTGGCTGCCTGCCACCTTGCACGTGTCTCCACCTATTTGTCGCAACAAACAGGCTCGTAGATCTCCAACTCCTCGAACTGTACCTCCATCTTCACGTAGTATTTGGCTAAGGGAAGATCTCCTCGGCCGACTGTCCATATGCGCATGTAGAGGTCGATGATGCACGCATTGCTCAATTTCTAAGAGGACCTCTTCTCTAGGGTCTCCCAAATCTCAAATGCACTCTTCTTGTATAACATGTTCAAGGCTATGGTGAGATCAACTAAATTCATGATTCAGTTCATCACCGTATAATTCTCCTCCTCAAGCTTCTTATTTGTTGCTTCCTTTCATCTCTAATGCTTCTTCAAGTAGAACATGGAGTTTGTCTTAACCCCTTACAAAAATCTTGAAAGCCTAGGCCCACAAGACATAATTCAAAGCACCCTAAAGCTTGATAATCATCCCTTGAACGACCGCCTTAGCTTCTCCGATCGACAACTATGCCTTAGTGTCCACCATCTTCTTCAATCAACAATCATGCTACTTTGTTGCTCTCCGTAAGGCGCTGGATGTGGTAGTGAGCGGATTCGTTTAGAATTCCCTACTAGATTCCTTGGGCCTTGCATAAGGCGCCAAGGTCTTCCAAGGAATTAATGTAGCGAACTCCCACACCGAAGAAAGAAGCCACACACCATGTAACGTAGATGTCGTCGTAGAGAACTCACGCATAAGAGCGAAGAATTCTCGTTGCACATGAACTCTTCTCCTAAATCTCTTCTCGATTCACACACGTACAAGAAGCCTAGACTGAAGGCTCTGATACCATGTTGCGAAATAGAGGAAACGTTTTTCTTATTCAAATAAGCAAGACATAGCCCACTTTATATGGAGAGAGTATTTGATACAATAAGGAAACATACCAACTAAGTTACTAAAAATAACATGGGCTAAAATAAGAAAGACAACCAAATTCATAACTAATTAGATCCTGATTTATTTCCTAACAATTTGCAAGGCAATGTAGTTAGTGACGAAGTGCGTAATTAAAGGATGAATAAATTCGTCATTGCAATGTTCTCTCATCACAGATAATACATACCCATGATTGTAGATAAATGATGTAACATTTCATGCCTTTTCAAGAATCGAAGCCACAGGCTTTCAATGTCTGAAGTCTTTTAAAATGAGGTCTATGCGAGGTCCAAAAGATTCCATACTTAATTTCATTAGTTTCTCACCTGCCTTCTTGAAGTTGTTACCATTATCCGTAATTGTCTATGCCACATGCTCCTTCCCAACCTTATCAATAACATCTCTCAACAATCCATAAATATACAGGTGCAAAAATCATTCTATGCGGTTGATTAATTGATTGCATAATCGTATGTGGTCAAGAAACGAACTATATATACATATTCGAGCATATAATCAGCCTACCCGATTAATCGATCGATTAATCTGCCAACCAAGCTTTGATGTTTCATTTTTTCTTTTTGAGCCTTGATTCTCACACCAAAGCCAAATAAGACTCTACTGACTTCCCCTCTCCCTCCCCAACACCTGAACTGTCCAACCTAAACCCTAAACAAACCCTCATGAGGCTTCTCCTAACCTCTCAAACACTCGATCATTGTCACCCAGAGCCTCTTCATGAGGCATCTCCAGCCACTTGGTCTCCGACCATCATCATTCAACCTCTCCTAGCCTCTTCACGAGGCCTCTTCAGCCAAGTGGTCTTCCATTGTCATTGCCCAACCTCTCCCAGCCTTTTCACAAGGCCTCTCAAGCCAACTTCTATTACATCGTCTCTGCCTAACCTCTTTGTAAGGCTTCTCCAACCAACTGTTGTCCCATCGCTAATGGGCAGTAGCTGCTACTCTCCACAGTCTACCGGTAGCTACTCCTCAATAGTCTGTTCCCACCACCTAACTAGTTATCCTCCCATCTCTTATCTTTTTTTTTGTTTAATCTATTGTTTTTGTTGCAAATGTCACTATAGATTAGTTAAGTTGCATATGTTACTAGTTTTGTAATTTAGATTTTTATTTGTGAGTTGCATATGTTCCTGAGTTAGATTCATAATCCACAAATCTAGTTTATTTATCTTATTTTATGTATTGTAATATTGATAGCTATTTGTTATAAGCTATATTGAGTTAATATGCACATCAAAAAAATAATACTTATCTTTTTCAAAAAAAATTACTAATATATTTGTGCATATTTCAATTTATATATTGTTGTGCCACACCATTTATCTTTAGTTGTTACCTTTTTCAACAGTTTATTTATTTCTTGTTCTTAGTTGGCTCTCTAATGTAATTTTCCCAACATCTCATAGGATTTCTTTTGAGAATATGATTGCTTATTTCCTTTGACTTAGTATCAGAGTGGCGATCCTAGGTCAACATTCTGGTATCCCACCAAAATAGGCCTCCAAACCCAACCATTGAAACCCTAACTCTTCTCTTCTCCCTTCTCTCCATGCCGCCACCGCCTAAGGCAGCAATAGCAGCACCGATAGGGGCCTCAGCGGTGGTAGCAGGGGCTCTACAACGACAACAATAGGAGCGGTGGTAGCAACAGATCTCTACGCACCAACAACAAGGCCACCACCAATCGATAGTAGCGTCGTCGATGGACTTGTACTGCCTTTTGCGTCGGCGAGGGGAGGAGCAACGATCATTTGAGAGTTGCTAGGGGTCCCTCCTAACCTTAGCATGCGCCTCCTAATCTCCAGAGGGACCTCTATGTGACTAACTTGATTTCAAAGGAAGAAACTACTTGGATTTCATGTTAGATCACTATTTTTGTGATTCATGGTGATTCTGCAGACCTGAAAAGTCAGTTTCAGATCTAATTTCGGCATTTCCTGCAAGGTTTTGAGCACCATGGCTTCTTCCTCATCATCTGATGTTTCATCGAAGACAACTCTAGAGAGTAGGAACTACAAAAACCCGCTTTTTGTCCTGATTGTGAAGTTGAATGAGACCAACTATACTCATTAATCACAAATGTTCCTGGAACACATTCTTCTTGAGCCTGAGCCTCATAACAAGAGAAAATACATCACATGAAAGAAGGATAACGATATGGTGAGAGCATGGATTATGAACACGGCTTTACCAAGGATTGCAGATGGCATCATGTATTACAAAACCACCAAGGAGATGTAAGATTTACATCATAACACTTATAATCATAAAAAGAATTCTAGCAAGGTATATTAGATCTACAATCTACAATGATATGTTTTCCCTCAGGTAGGAAGGTCAAGCCTTGGCTCAATACTATGCCACATTGAAAGGGCATCTGGAGAACTATAACGCATGTAGACCTATATGCACGTGTACTACATAGCAAGATTGTCGCAAGGAGATTGTTGTTTTACACTCTCTCTGGATTAGGCCCAAAGTATGATGCTGCTCGCTCTTAGATATTGACTTTGTCAGATCCCCCCTCCCTTAAGGAGAAATATAGTCATCTCAACAGGATCAGAGTTGCTGCTCCATTACCAAAGATTACTGGACAGACCTCCACTTTGGCTGTTGATGGAGGTCGTGGTACCCGGGGTTCTACTCATGGACGTGGATGCAGAAGAGGACAAACTAGCAGACCTCGTCCCACGTGCAACTTCTGTGACCAAACTGGTCATGTGGAGGCTTCTTGTTGGTCTAAACATGGGAAGCCTCCTATGGCCAATCAGGTTATGACTACCACTGAGCCAGAGCCGGATACAGTTTCACAAGCAAAGTATGATGTTGTTGTGCAGCAACTTGCTCAGATCACTTAGGAGGCTCCTTCCTCCTCCCCTGATACAGTTGCCATTGCCTCCTCAGGTATACATTATACTTTTGGTGCTTCTGGCAGGGTCTATGACACCATTACTTGGCTTGTGGATTCCAATGCATCACATCACTTGAGTGGTGACCACATTTGTAATTAGCAGCTCCAGTTAGTGCCACGTGATAGGTCAATTCAAGTAGCAAATGGTCAACATTCAAGAGTAGATAGCCAAGGGGAGGTGTCAATTACCCCCAGTTTAAGATTACCTAATGTTTTGTTTGTTCCAGATTTTCTTATGAGCTTATTGTCTGTTAGCAAAATTACAAATGATCTTAATTGCAGAGTGATTTTTGATAATGTTAGCAATATATTTCAAGACAAGCTCACGAGGAAGATGATCGGTGGCGGACATGAAGAGGGGGGTATCACTTGTCTCAAATGCCAGTTGTTGCATCTTGCAAGGGCAATGTGTGTTTTGCTATAGGGAGTGCTCTACAGTGGCACAATCGTCTTGGTCATCCATCTCTAGGCAGGTTTCGTGGTATCATCCCTCATTTTTCACTAGCTACAGAGATCCACGGTGATGCGTGTCAGATGAGGAAACATCACAAAGCCACCTACCCTGTTAGTTCTACCACTGCTGAGTCAATTTTTGATTTACTACATTTAGATGTATGGGAACCTAGTCGTATTCCAGATTGACTGGGCTACAGATATTATTTAGTGATAGTGAATGACTGTTCTAGAATGTCATGGGTGTTTTTATTAAAGAATAAGCCTGATGTAGGATCAGCCATTGAGACATTTGTTATTGAAATAAAGAATCAGTTTGCATCTACTATTAAAGTTATTCATACAGATAATGCCCTTCAGTTTTGTACTGCCTAAATGACTGCCTTTTACAGATCTCATGGTGTTATTAATCAAACCACCTACCTCCATACATCTCAACAAAATCGAATGGCAAAAAGGAAACACATGCACCTTTTGGATGTAGCCAGGACTTTATTGATTCATCGTAATGTTCCATCACGATATTGGGGAGATACAGTGCTTACTGCATGCTATTTGATCAACAGGATACCCAATTTTATATTATTTGAGCAAGTACCACAACAGATATTATACCCAAACTAGGAGTTGTTTCAGTTGCCACCTTGGATTTTTTTATTGTGCAGCCTTTGTCCATATTACTAAGCCTAGCAGAGACAAACTAGCTCTAAAAGCAATTAAATGTGTCTTTCTAGGATATAGTCATACTTAGAAAGGTTACAAATGTTATAATCATCTGCAAAAGAGACACTATGTCAGTGCAACGTCACTTTTCATGAGGTTGTGCCACATTTTTCAGTCACTAGGAGTCAGTTATCTTTTAGAGCAAAGGAAGCCCCTATACCTATTCCTTCTATTCAGTTGGGAGACTTTCCTGTTTCTCAATCTACATCACCAGGCAGTACAAACAAGTTTTTACTCAGTTCATAGATCCTCTAGTATCATTTAGATTACCTGTGACATATCGGTAGCACACCCCCCTACTTCAGCACCATCATCCTCCCCTACATAAATATGTGTTGATGATACTAACTGTTGCATGTCCGACAATGATCCTGCAGGTGAACATACTTGTTCAGGTGATGTACCATAAGCTTCTAATGACGTTGAGCCTTCAACTAATGATCATAACCTTCTAATAGCTATTTGAAAGACACCTCGAAGTTGTGCACATTACCAGGCAGCTGGAGTTGTTTCTTCTGACTACCTCAGTCGTCAATTTGCCTTATTCACAGAGGTGCTATCTTCTACCCAGATACCAACTACCTACCAGTAGGCCATTCTCAATCCAAAGTGACAACAAGCCATGGAGAATGAGATGACCGCACTTTAATCCCGGAAGGCATGGAAGCTTACTCTGCTTCCTTCTGATACATGCAATGTTGGCTGCCGTTGGTCTTTTCCTTGAAATACAATCATAATGGATCTATTTCTCGACATAAGGCTCGTCTTGTTGCACAGGGATTCACCCAGACCTATGAGGTGGATTTCTTTGAAACCTTCTCTCCTATCACCAGGCTTGCTAAAGTACAAATTCTCATTATTGTTGCTACTCATATTGATTGGCCACTACAATAGTTGGTGAAGAATGCTTTCTTGTATGGTAATCTCTATAAGGAGGTATACATGCAGCAGCCCACAGATTTTGAAGTTTAGGGGGAGTGTGTATGCAAGCTCAAGAAAGCAATCTATGGACTCAAGCAGAGTCCACGAACCTGGTCCAAGAAGTTGTTGAAGATGTAGGGCTCAACAAGTCATCTTCTGATCATTCCTTATTTGTGTTGAAGACAGAGAAGGGGACAGTTGCACTTCTAGTCTATGTAGATGATCTCAATATCATTGGTGATGATGCAGCCAGGATAACTAAGGTCAAGTAGAGTTTGGCTGAGAAATTTGTCATAAAGGATCTTAATCCTTTTGAGATAACTTCTGGATATTAAGGTGGCAAGAGGCAAAGAAGGTATTGTTCTTAGTCAGAGGAAGTATGCTATTGATGTGTCAAAGGAGATTGCGATGTTGGGAGCAAAGCCAGCCAACACACCCATGGATCCTAAAATGCACATATATGATGCAGAGTCAGAAGCCATAAAGCGCAGAGGATATAGACAGTTGATTAGGAAACTTCTTTACCATACTATTACACGTCCAGACATTTCTCTTGTTGTAAGTAAGCTCGTCCAGTTTATAGATAAGCTTACCAAGCAACACTAGGATAATGCAATACAAGTGCTTAGGTACTTGAAGCGAGCACCTAGACAAGGATTGTTGGTCAGGAGAGGCAAGTCCATGAATATTGTGGGATACTCTAATGCAAACTATGTAAGGTGCCTTCCACACAGAAAATCTACCACCGATTTTTGTACTTATATAGCTGGTAATCTAATGAGATGAAAAAGTAAGAAGCAGAGTGTTGTATCCCAGAGTGTTGTATCCCAGTCCAGCGCCGAGTCAGAATATAGTCATGGCACAGACGGCAGTTGAGCTACTTTCGAAGAGATCTCTTCTGCTTGATTTGAATGTTGAGATTAAGGAGCCTATGGAGATGAGATGCAACTATGTATATAGCTAATGATCCTATATTTCATGAGTGTACAAAACATGTAAAGATTGACTGTCATTATACTAAAGATCTGATTCAAAGAGGGCTTTTCTATACCGCACCAGTTACTTCAGAGAACCAAACTGCAGATATGTTTACTAAACCTCTTGCCAAGTCCACTTTTGATGCATGTTGTAACAAGCTGAGCATGATTAACATCTATACACTATCTTAAGTGAGAGTGTTGTGTGACACTATTTATCTTTAGTTGTTGCCTTTTTGGATTGTTTATTTATTTCTTATTCTTAGTTGGTTCTGTGATATAATTTTTAACACCTCTTTATATATAAAGAGGTGTAGGGTTTCTTTTGAGAATATGATTGCTCATTTTCTTCGACATATATATGTATACTTAATATGTATAATAATACATATAATTATATTTAAAATTTTAAATGCTAAAAATACTAAATCAATTAATCCTCGATTAATCACCACATACCATATACATACTCCTTAGTCAGCGACCTCACTGACTGAATACTAACTACCGAATTCTACAGCCATGTGTGAAGCATCCACAAATATGACAAAAATAGATTTGTCATCACAATTAGGGTTGAGCATCAGGTCGGGCCACCCTAGCCCAACCCTGGGCCAAACCCACCAAGCCTAACCCAAGCCCAAGCCTAGCCCAACCCGTTTAAGGCCCATATATAAATATATACATATATGTATTATACATATACATAAATAAATAACCTACATGTGTAATGCATTCAAACTTTAAAATAGTAAATATTTGGGATATCATTGTAAATAACATAATTCTCCCCCATTTTCCTCATTACCTTTTTTTAATATTCCATATGTATTCATTACATTATTAAAATTGCAAGTATACTAAATTGGAAGGTTTATAGTTTTGATCAATTTTAATCAATACTTTTGTATTTACTATCAATTAAAATTAAGCTACACAAATTTTCTTAATCATTTTTAGGATTTATTTACTAAATTATACACTTCATCCTTATTTTTAAATAATAAATGAGTCTAGCTCGTCAAGGTCCTAACCCATTTACTTTAGGCTAGTCTTCAGCTTGGGCAACAGCCTGGGGTTGGTCCATGGACCCTCTTAATTAAATAGGCTTGGGTTGGGCCTAGGTTGGCCGTAAAGGGCCAGGCCCATTGCTTAGCCCTAGTCACAATTCACAAGAAAGTTAATAATCTGCCATTGTATAGTTAGTTTACCCATCAACCTAATCATGCACTCGTACTGTGGTCGTAGCACCTTCAAATTATTAATGTACTTTTGTATTCCTACCTTGCCCATGGGCATCTACTTGTTCATTATCTCGGAGGCCATAGGAGCCTTAACTCCCGTACCACTTTGTGCAACAACATTGATCTCCTATCCCAGCTTGTGCGATGACATCGATAACATCCTGCTACCATAGTCCCCCTGCCACATGAGTTGGAATTGCATGAGCATTAAAAAGACGCGTCACCACTTTATCAACCATCTCCCTTGCATTGTACCAAATACCCTTTATCATTTTCTATTTAAGATCACCTTTCACCCGAACACTCCCGAGTTAGAATAAACCAGTGATGCTACCCTTTGGCTTCTTGGATGGTTCTATCCCGTTTTTACCAGCACCTACATACCTCATGATTTGTGCTTGTCTATCATCTACAAGCATTTTCCATTCATGCTCACTTCTTAGTGAGTCTCTCATAACTTGTAGAAATTGTCTCCTACTCAAGTCATCTTCCATATCACTTGGATATTACAAGCCATCATCAAATCCAAAATCTAAGTCAACATCTTCGCGATACTAACGGCCAAATAAGGTCTCAAAAATTGCTTCCTTAGCTTTCATCTTTGTAGCTTCCTTTTCCCACCTTGAATCATTGACTCAGCACTCACGTCCTACACATACTCGAGACAATCTTCACACTTAATCACATTCTTGTCATCTGCAACTAAGATAGTACTTGAATCACGTTATTCCACCAACACGTAACTATTTCCAACAAAAGTTACACTGTCATATATTTACTTCCTTCCAATTTTATGCAGTACAATCACCCAATAACATCTTTACTAAGATCCTTAGGATTTGGCTTCCCACTTCCTCTAGCAAGGGTCTTTCCCTTTCCAGAAAGTGCTCCTAAAAATTACAAATTAGACAACACAAACGAGCATCTATTCTAAATTACTTGATATTCAAATAACTATGTATTAATTTCATTTTTGCATTTAGTAACTTCATTAGTTTTTTTTTGTTTTGAAAGAATAAAAAGGCTGACGGAGGAGGTAATTAATCATCCACTTCAATTAATCATCAAAAAATAATTAAATCAACTACATATAGAGATGGTGCCATTAACAATATTCTCACTCCATACCCTCTCCCCTCCAAAATAAAAGCATTACGTTATAGCCAACTAAACCACACCACCCTAGCCACAACCACCCAACTAAGGGTATTCAAGTGGACTCCATCTCTAAAAGAGCCCCAGAAGGTATCTTCAAATGCCACCCCAACACCAACAATATTCATGGCCCTCCAAACTAAATCAAAAAAATCACACTACCAAAACAAATGGGAGATGTCCTCTTCTTTGTAGCCACATAAGCTGCAAGTGCTATTCATATCTATCCACCTCTACATCTACTTCTTAATAACTAGGCCACCCCTCCTTAGGAGCCAAGGAAGATCTTGCTCTTTAGGGGAACTTTCAAACACCACAAAAGTCGACAATCCTCCACCACCTCAGACACAAGGGGCTCATTCCCTCTCAACATTTTGATGGCCTTGGCTACAGTAAAATGACCTGCAGTCCATACAAGGTGATCACTCCTAAAGGAGTTTCGATGAACATCATCCAAGATCAAAAACAAAAGCTGCAAGTCTTGCACCCGAACATCAAAGAGACCAGCACCCAACATGAGTAACCAAGATCCAAACTCTTCATCCTAATTCTCTACCCTGCAAAGTTTGTTATCCACAAGTAAGAAAAGTCTTGGAACCAAATCAGCGAAGCAGCCAACCTCTATCCAACCATCAACCAAAACCTAAAGACTCTTCTATTCCCTAACTAAGGGTGGAAAAAAGGTGTCAATCTATGAATCACCAAGATCAAGGCCCTCCAGAAAGCAGATGCTCCACAGGGAACCATTGCCCTCTCCATCATAGAAAACATGTCACCATAGGCATCCAATAAGACATGGCACCACAGACTATATCCCCAAACAACTTCACTACCCACTTCATAATCAATGCATCACCAAAATCAACGAGGTTACGAACACCGAGACCACCCTCCCTAGGACTACACGCAACATCCCCAGGAACAAGTTGGTAGAAACAACCACCATGATTGACACCCTTCTAGAAGAACCGCTTTTGCATATTCTCTAACGTATGCAACACCTTTTTTGGAGGCCTAAACACAAACAAATAGAAAACTGGGATAGCCAAAAGAACTACCTTCAACAGAATAAGACCACCCCCTCTAAACACCATCTCCCACTCGATGAGCATAACCTCTTTCTCATTTGGTCCATTAGAGGCTATTAATCCAGTAAAGTAAGTTATTTGCCTTTCAAGGGTAGGCCCAAATAGACAAATGGAAGATGACCCCTATCAATGCAAAAAGCCTACAAGCAAGCCGTCACCTCATTATCAGGCAAATGGAAAGGAACAAAAATCAGCTTGCTATAATTCCCCACCAACCCATATTTCTCTACAAAAATGGCAACCAACATAGCCACATTTTCTGCCTCCCTGCTCTCCCTTCAACAAAAAATAGTGTATCATCTACGTATTGCAAAATACGTGTCAACAAAGCATCCCTCTGTATTATGAAACCAAAGAAGAGGCCCCCACAACACGCCTTAATAGCCAAAGTCACCAAAGTGCCCACTGCAATGTTAAAAAAAGTGATGTCGAAGTACAACCTAGCCTTAATCCATGTTGCGGTTATCCAGAGACCACTCCGCTTACCATTAATCAACACTAAGAAGGAGTTTATCATAATACACCTCTTTATCCACTAAATCCACACATCTGGGAAGCGACATTGCCTAAGGATCTCCCACAAATATGCCTAGCTAATAGAGTCGTATGCTTTTGAGAAGTCAACCTTCCACAGGAAACATTTTCTCCTAGACCTCCTCCAAGATGCAACCATCTCTTCCACCATAGGGAACGACTCTTAGAGCAATCTACCACTAATAAATACAGATCACATCAAGCTAATCAACTGAGGAAGGACGATGTGCAATCTATTTGCAAGGACTTTGGCAAAAATCAAATACGCCGCATTAAATAACACAATGGAATTATAATCATCTACCACATCCGCACCTACCCAACTTAATTTGTTAATTTACGTGTACATGTACTACTACTAAGTACTAACAAGTACTAACTACTAAGTACTACTAACCAAGGTTCAAAACGTCGATTTCAACACTATTTTGATAAATTTCCAATTGTGCATTTCACCGACATGACGAGGGCATGCCGACAAAAATAGTAGCAGTTAAAATGATTAGAATTTTAAAAATGACTATTTCGATGAATAAATATTTCCATTTAAACCATAAATCCTGCCTTTTACTCCATATGCGATATGCCAATACATAACTTGTGCAATAGCAACAACAATAAGAGTAGCAGCATGCCAACAGCATGATAACCTTTTTGGCGGCATGTCGACGATTTCGCCAGTATGCCCATGAAACACCTAAGTTTCGACAACTTGAACATGTCGACATGGGCTATCTTCAGAAACTGTCATTTCGATAGCATGCCCTCAACATTTGAATCACTGCTACTAAGTACTAAGTTACTACTAAATACTATCAACTACCAAGTCCTAACTCCTAAGGACCTAAACTACTAATTTCATTTTTAATTTACATTACAAATTACATCTAAGTACATTTAATTTTATTTTTATTTTTCATGTAGAAAATATAAATTAATTTCACACTTACTTGTGTTGTGTATAATCAGTGAACATGCATACATGTGTGCTTGCCTTTGTGGCTTGGGTGCGTGTGTGCACCCATGTGTGTGTTTTAGCTTTAAAGTAGGTGGTATATTATCAGTTGACTTGTGATCCTAGGAAATTACCTAATTAGGACATTTAGAAAGTTAAAACATAAGACTATTGTGATCCTCTTTTTCCAAGTAGAATTCATTAGTGTTATACCAATCTACCATGATCTTGCATCTAATATATCTATACATCTAATAAACTAATACATAAATAATACATATTACATGCATACATCTGAATTATCTAGTACACCGAATACATACCTAAATACATCTATACACAACAAAGATGCATACAATAGAGGAAGAGATGATATTATACCTTCTCGATATATGGAGAAGCACGAAAAGCAAATGGAGTTGGAGATCCGAACAGACGTCCAGATCAAAGCATGGCTCGGAGATGATGAGTTGAAGCGCAAGGCAGCAAGATCAAGGCTCGAGCAAGTAGCAACAACCAGTAACAGCAATACACAACAACAACAACAAGGCAAAGAAGTAGCAATGTAGTAGACAGAAAGACCAATCAAAATGGAAGCATCAATTCCACACTGTGCTAATAAATATCGACAAAACAACATGAAATTTGCAAAAAAGACCCTCGATCTGAACGAAATGATCGATACACGACGAAATTTTGCCAATACACCTGTAAATCGACATGTTACATGTTGATATTGCCCTTCGATAAAAAACACCCCTTATTGACAACATGCCATAAACATTTAAATCACGAACACTGCCATGTTGACAAAGTGGCTTGTGAAGCTTCTTTCCAATCAGGATACTATTTGGCATAGACTTCTCGTGGAAGCGTATGGCTCCCATTTGCACGACTTGACTAGGCTACAAGTGTTGTTGGCGCTTCTGCCTTCTGGCACAATCTCTCCTCTACCTCCAATTAGTTGTGTAATTCTTTACCCCTACCCTTCATGATGGTAAGACTTTCAATTTTTGGGAAGACAACTACACACGAGAAGGTGTGTTTGCAAATATGGTGCCTAGGTTGTATGTTGATGCCTTGGACAAGGGTCTTACTACTAGACATGTCTAGGACATGACATCGATAAAGGGTCCTAGGGACTATGCATGGGTGCATTTCTATCCGAGGCAAGGTTGCTTGATCTTCAATTCTTGCTGGTCTTCTTAATGATATTTGACCCACTGATGTGTCACCAAATTCCCTACTACATCGTAGGGGTCACTTCTCAGTAAAAAGGGCATATAAGCCCCTACTTGAAGATCTTGGGGGAGGAGCCTCTGATTTAGCTCTGGACTGTGCAGCCATCTGGAAGTTGAAGACTTCTTTAAAGATAACGATTTTACTCTAGCTCCTTCGACCTAGGAGGCTGGTTACCAAAATTAGAGGATAAACTTGGGCTCTAGAGGTGGATACCATTTGCATTTTGTGTGGCAAGTTTGATGAAGATGACACTTACCTTTTCCTTTCATGCGAGTTCTCCAAGCGAGTGTAGAAGTAGATGCTTATTCCAAAGACCCCTGCAGATGATCGCCATGGCTTCTAATGTACTTTTAGAGTTGGGATGCAAACCGATATGTTGCTATGGATCAAGGCATTTGCAGTCTTATGGTCGTTATGGCTTCAGAGGGGATAAGGCTTGGCCTGGAAATGTCATAAGTTCTTTTTAATTTCTCCTTTAACACTAAGTTAATGTAATCTCTTTTGAGTTTTTAATAAAGCAGATAGTGTTGGCTTTTGTGCCGAGGGCGAGCATTCCAAGTATTGTAATATGATTACGTTCATCTAAATAAAAGAATTTGTTTGATTTCCAGTAAATGAATCTGGTTCCTTACTACAAATAGGGCAACGTACTTAGCCAAATCGAATAAACCCAATGTGTATTGATTCGAAGATATAAACGATTTAGAGGATCCAATATCACGTCAAGAAACCATTTGATTCAATCATATATTTTCGATCTGAGTTGGGATGTCAGCCTTCTCTAGATGTTGTTACCTGATTGATGCTCTTGAATGGGGATTCCAGAACTATCGCGTAGGTCAAGTTAAGAAGTTAACCTGATGAACCAAGATATAGTAGAAGTCCTACTCCAATGTCATCATGAAAAATGTATATCCTTTGACCTGAAACAAATGTCTCTCTTCACGAACATGTACATTTGGTAGACCAATAGTAAACACACCCACCATGGTGCTGATACTAGAAAGTCGGTGCGTATGGGAAGGAACAGGAGATGCATCATCTCTTGAAAGGATCACACAGGGTTGTTGCATAGGTGTATGTAACAAATTAGAGGCATGAGCTCACTCAACGTATGTTGGGATCAACAATTTCACATGTGATCGCAAAGTTCTAATCAAATTCAAGACAAAAAGAGAAGAAGATGAACCTTTGGAAACGGTTCTAATCTTTGTTCCTGTCCCAACGATACAAGGGATGTCAAGAATAACATTATCCAAGGAGGAATTATGATTATCTAATGGGATTAGACCTTAGGATGATATTTTCCTCTATGTGAAAGTTCACGAGTATTCACAATACTTGAGGAGGCGTGATAACCTAAAGCTTCATTATTGGGGTGATGAAACTAATAATGATTTTTAGTTTAAGGAGTTAAATTACACTTAATTTGGTATTTAAGTACACCTAATATGATCAGACAAAGAAAAAATTAATTTATAAAAACATCTCATAAGTTATAGGTTTATCTTGTAAATATCAAGTAAAAGTTAATCCCCACCTTTGAATTAGGGATGAGCATTAGATTGGGTTGGCTCGACCCAGCCCGATTAAGCTAGCCCCAAGCCTAAGCCCGAAATTAACTTGTGTTGGGCTTGAGTTAGAAATATGACCCATTTATTAAATGGATTGGGCCTTAGATCAAGGTGTCCCAAACCCAACTTGGTCCATTGGCCCATTTATGGGGTCACCTTAAGGCCTAGCCTGTTGGCCCAATTACATTAATATATATCATATATGTATGTATATTCATATTATCTATCAAAATATATGTCATATATGTATCATAAATTAAACACTAAATAAGCATTGACTGCTCTTGTTATTTGTTAACCAATAAAACTTTAACCCTTGTGCTCCGTACAACTGTAAGTTGTGCAATGCAATCCTACAATCTCGTTTAAACTATATATGAACCATTAACTTTTTGTCAAAGAGAAAGCGTGAACACCCAAATTTTTATGAATACACAAGATGAGTACTTTTATTTTTTATTGTAATTTCCCCTTGATTACATTTAATTGGCTCATCATATGCTATATATGTTGAATATTCAAGCCAAATATCTACACTGCAAGTAGCTCGATCATTTTGGTTGGACGTGTACCTACGAGGACTTAAAGGTCTTTTAATATACACAAAAGGCAAATATACTAATCACATCATTTACATAACTAAAAAAGATAATTATCCTTTACAAGTCATTTTTTTACTTGTACAAAATCATATTGTTTTTGTACTTTTAAAATAATTATTGAAGCGAAACTCCACTTACCTACTGTTTTATAGGTATAAGTGAGATAAAAAATTAAACTACAAATAAATGGGTCAACTCGGCCTGACCCGAGCACATTATTTTTGGGCCAGGCCAAGCTTGGGCCAATAAAATTTATTTTGGGTCGAGCCTTAGGCTGTCTTTTTAGCCCATTTATTAAATGGGCTTGGACCAGGCCAAGTCTAGCCCGCAAAGGCCCAAGCCAATGCTTATCCCTACCTTGGATGGAGATCCAAGGTTTGCCATCAAATTAGGTATAACCTTGAGATCCTTATAAATATCTTCCAAATGCAAGCCTAAGCCTCAATGCTTTATTAATTCCCACCATCCACGAGAGCCCCAATCGCTAGAGAGAAGCCCCCTTTGTAGCAAGTCATCCAAGAGCCTCGTCGAATGACCTGCTCTGTTGTGCTAGTCGACCGATTGCTAAACCGATCATCCAACTACAAAGGAGGTTGTGCACCCGAGTGTGGGTTTGTGCATTAGGCCATGCCTCTTCAATAGCTGATCAACCAACTTCTCTGAATGGTCGTCCAGTTACTACTGTAGAGAATTTTCTTGGCCCATTTAAAGGGCTATTTGGCGTGCGTTCGAGGATTGGATGCAAGGAGTTGCTTCGAGACCGTAAATAGTTCGCAGATCTCGTCTGGGTCATCTCTCCACAACACAAAGGATCTCATCCGCTCATCGTGGAGTCCATGGTTGCCAAAACTTATTTAAAGAAGCACCACACGTGAGGTGTTACACCACACCACCCACGAAAGTATAACGGCTATATTCATGGGAACCCAAAACGGAAGTAAAATAGTTCCTCCTAAATTATTCTAATTTTATGATATTTCTATTTTCGTTTCTCAATTGAGTTTATGGCGTCAATTTAACCTAGTTATATGAAAAATTAAAAATACATGTTTTCACACTTTCGCGATGCCCTTGGTCAATGTGATTGAACACTTCATATAGTTACTAACCTCTCATAACTATCCTTTTTTTCTTTTCAAAAAAATTAAACCCATTAAAGGTACGGCTAATTCAAGTTTGGTTAATGTTTCCTATTACGGAGCTACATATTCAAGAAACAAAGCAACTTAGTGGGCATAGTTATGTAAATATGAAAAATATATCTAATTGTGGATGTTTGGAGAGGCATCCATGTAAAAGGCCCAAAAAGGTAAAGGCTACTTTCCTGCTATCAACAAGAAAATTTTGAAACTTCGGAAATTTGGAAGTATCAGTCATATTGCTTTAATGCCTTGCCCACATTTCTCAAAAGGCAAAAGGACTCCATGCAAGAATACATAACTTTTTTTGCAAAAATGAATTCGAAACTTTGACAAAAATTCTTAATCCTTCCATTACCTAAAAAACGTTTCCCTTCTCAATCATATAATGACTTCAAAGAACATTGGTTTACCAATATCACTATTCAAAACTTTGACAAAAATTCTTAATCCTTCCATAACCTAAAAAACATTTCCTTTGTTATCTCAATCACATGATTTCAAAGAACAATAGTTTACCAATATCACTGTCATTTTTTCCACTCTAAAAAATTAAGTTGGCTAACTGCAACATCTAGCCAGAAATCCAAAAATAACAAGTAACATGGCAGTTGCCAAAAACAAAATCCTTGTTGACAAGAGAACGCAAACATATATAGGTTCCACGGACCAAAATGTCACCAATTTGTCTGACTTTAATCAACATGATGTAATAATCAAATTCTGAATATACAAACATAATGACCATTTACTTCTCAAAAACAAGCATAATGACCACGCTTAATCTTATCAATTTCATCAGTAAATATAGTGATTCCCTTCTGTGCAAATAGCTGAAAAAGAATAAATAATACCAGCTCATTCATCATCACTACAGAACGTTGCTTTGTTCGACTTCGAGTAGACTCCCAGCGGATTCGCAAGATGTCACAGAAGCATTGGATCTATAAAAATCACAAATACATAAATAGCAAAGGCTAGCCTCTGTAAGTCAGATATGTTCCAAGTTGCACAAGATCAGCATGACAAATTGGGTAAAAGGAGAGAGAGAAAAAAGGTCTCCATTGTCAGTCAGATGCACCAAAGTTAAATCTTACAAACAATCGCAGTAGCATTTAACATTTTTTTTTTTAAAAGCCAAACGACGATTATCCAAATAATAATCACCTAAAATCATTCCATTACAAAGAAATCAGATTACATCAGATATTACAAAATAGATCTCTAGAACACCACATGGGAGAAAATCGAAGAAACAAAATCCTCAACATAGAGCCTCTCCCCTAAAAAGTACCCCATTCCTCCCCAGCCAAGCACCCCACAAGACCGTCAGAACCTTTGCCCTATCCTTCTTGGATCTAAAGGTGATCCCTCTGCCATATGCATCACCTCTACTAATTTAACAATTACCAATGAAATCTAAAGCATCATCCAAGTACAAGGGGAAAAAAGGGGAGAAATCACATGGTTCACATTGAGGGAATCGTCCAACAGCCAAATAGAGAAGTGCTCTACATATAGTAGTTACAAAAAGTCTCTAAACTCACACAACTAAATTTAAATGTCGTTACCGTTGCGAATCACGCAAGGAGCATGGAGGCTCCCTCGGGCGTGGGAAAACTGTCCAAGGAGGACTATCCACGTGAATCAAGGAGAGAGCGCAGGCAGCAGTAGCTACAACCAGCTATTGTTGCATGGAGGTCGATCTTGGCGGTGATGGTGGCCAGCTATGTGGAGAAGAGAGAGAGAGAGAGAGGAGAGGAGCCTTAGATGAATAGGAAATATTATTGATAGACTCAAAGAATTACAAAAGGGAAGGCTCTCTTTTATAGAAAGAACATATCCCAAAAATAAGAAACAAACATTATCTTCTAAAATAAGAAAGAACATATCTCTAAAAAACAAACCGAATTCCAAACTATTTCCTAAAACAATTATTCTAAAAATAGCAAACTTGACTCTAAAGAAAAGACCCAAACTTGGTCCCTTGGACCTCTAGCTACCAGCCCTATGGGCCCCTTACAGCCTGCCACATGGCATTGCCACGTAGCATCTTTTATTCCCAACACTCCCCCTCAAGTCGAGGCTGGGAGAACGATGACTTACTGAACTTGACATTGCTACATTATTCTTTTCTTGAATAGTTGAGGATGGTCTTCGTGCCTCTTCTTCTCCGCATTCCCCAATGCGTTAGAGGGTTCCACATCCCTCCTCGAAAAGTACGATGCCTTGCTCGTGAGTTGGAAAAGACCCTCAACTTTTTTTCGAACCAAGGTCACCAAGAGAAAGTAGAGAAGTTGATGCAGTTGTGGTGCACTTCTTGAAGCTACATTGTGCCTCTTTTTCTTCTGAAGTCAAAGTCAATGCGATTGCCGTAGTGCTCATTCTCCGCTCATTTGATCTTTTTTAAGTGTTTAGTAGTCTTTGTTTCAATAAAACATCATCTTTTGAAGAGTAAAAATTTAAATACAAAGGCACTATATGAACTGAAATATCTTCTGATAAATCTCCTCCTTTAGCTTCTTTTTCTTGGTTGCATGAACAACCATCTTGCCTTCTCCTCCTGAAAACGTGGTGCCACCAATCATCGTGGAGGCTTCCACCATCTTCTATAGCCTTCCTTCTCCGCATAAGTCGTCGGATTTGTCAAGGAAGACTTTATGAATGCATGGACCACCAACGTGTGGTCAACAACCGACATGGACAAGGAACCTAGACCAAAGGCTCTAGTACCATGCTGCAAATCGCGCAAAGAGGAGCGTGGAGGCTCCCTCGAGCATGGGAAAACAATCCAAGGAGGACTGTCCACGTGAATCAGGGAGAGAGAGCGCGAGCAGCAGTAGCAGTAACCAACTACTACTGCGTGGAGGTCGGCCTTAGTGGTGATGGTGGACAACTATGTGGAAAAGAGAGAGAGAGAGAGAGAGGCAAGGAGCCTTAGATGAATAGGAAATATTATTGATTGACTGAAAGAATCACAAAAGAGAAGACTCTTTTATAGAGAGATCGTATCCCAAAAATTGGAAACAAATATTATCTTCTAAAATAAGAAAGAACTTATGTCTAAAAAAGAAACCAAATCCCAAACTATTTTCTAAAATAATTATTCTAAAAATAGCAAACTTGACTCTAAAGAAAAGACCCAGTGTCATCCTCAATCTTTGTAATTATATCAATGTATTAAGTGAGTGCAGTCAAAGCCATGTAACAGCTCAAATTAAGCTTCCACATCATTCATTAATTTGTCCATGTGCAGGTCTACAGAAGGCCAAAGTGAAGGGGATATTTGAGGGAATGGCCCCACTTCTAAAGAGGTGGAATCTGAGAAGGGGCCTATTGTAAGTGCCAGACCTCTTCACTCAAGTCAAGGATTTGAGTCGGATGTGATCAGAGCACCACCAATGTAATGTTTGAGATGCAACCTCTATGTCACCTTTCCTTTTTGACAAATTTCAAACCACGCACTGATTTGTCCATATTTAGGATCCAATGAAGGCTAGACACAAGGAAGCTAGTTGAGAGCATAGTCCAATTTTTTCAATGTGGTACTTCTCCCTAACAGTTCATGTAACTATCTCCACAGGTTTCGTTTTTGCTGTCCATGAGTTTAATACCATGTCCTCCACCATTGACAATTTGAAGCTTATAAGGAGGTGCTTACTATCAAATCAAAAACCATAACCGTAAGTGTCTCTGTGATGGTCCAAAAGAGTTTTCATAATTTTTCGGATAGCAGGAACATCTAAATTTCAAGAATGAAATCTTTCCCACTCTTCTCATCCCGATCAGGCAGCACTGGATTCCTGATCTATCAAGGACATACCACGTAAGCTTCAATAGAAAAGTAAGGAGAGTAGAATATTATATCTTTACTTATTTAAGTAATCTGAAAAGAAATTACCATTTTAACTGCTCTTTTTTTTCTTTCCTGAATTTGAAGTATATTTTCACCTTAGCAATTGGTGACCTAACATTTAAAAAAAAAAAAAAGGAATTGGTGAACTACTAAATTCTTTAAAAATAAAAAAGGGGGGAAATGATGACTACTTAAAGAACTATCATTGATTAAGATTCATATGAAAACTTAAAAACATGTGGCCTTAGGATTTCCAAGTGATGTGATCCCAACTTAAATCTAGCATTCTGAAATACATAGAATTTCTAAGTGTTGGAATCAAAGAAGAGCCACGTGGCAGCATCTTAAGGCCCATATGGGTTGTTGGTTTTGGTGGTCCAAAAGATCAAATTTGGAGTCTTTTCTTATTTGTTAAGTCTGTTATTTTTAACAAATAAGTTTTAAGAAACTATGTTAGGAGATTTGAAAAGATTTGGTTATTTCAAATTTAGAAGATTTGATTAGATTTAATTAGTTAAGTTTATTTTTAGAAGTAAGAACATGTACTCTCTATATAAAGAGAGTCTTTCCAACTATTTTGAGTAGAGCAATAAAGCAAATTCTTCCAAGCAAGCTCTGTACCTCTCACTCCACGTAGTGGCTCTCTCTCTTCCTCAAATAGTCATGCAACTGCAGCAGCCATAACAGGAAAATTCCTCCTTGTTTCCACATGAAATTAGTCCCATCGTGGACTATTCTTCACGCTAATCAAGCCTCCACGCTTCCCACATGCACAAAAATTCTCAACACTAAGGAATTATTGAGTTATTTTCTAGAAGCAATTTCACCTACAGATTTAAGATTTGATCCTCAGATATAAGATCTAGGATCAAAATGGACCGTGACAAATTTTGAACCAAGAATTTTCCATATATATAATATAAATAGGTGTACTTCATGGTTAATGGGGTATACGTTTCTGCACTTATGGGAAAGTTCAATACATACAATGCATCACTGAAAATGACCCAGTTAATAGAAGGCCTTTGCCTTTTAAAACACAATCCACTAATTTGCCTATTGTGGTGAAGGTTGTATTATATTCTCTATAAAAATCCTAAGCCTCTATTTATAGGATGCCAAGGAAAAATTGCATACAGACCCTTAGAGGAAAAATAAATAGCAAAAAAAATACTAGTAAAGGGGAAATATGATAAAACTCTTTACATTGCCCCCAAGCTAGAGCAAAGACATCCACCATGCCCAACTTGGAACAACACCAATCAAAGGATGCCTGGGGAAGTGACTTGGTGAACATATTAATATCTTATCCTCTAGGTGTCACATGAGAACTGCAAATAAAACCTTATCCACTCCCACATGTTTTGTTCTTTTGTGGAAGACTAGCTTGTTAACAATGAAGAAAGCCATCTTGTTGTCATACTTCATGTGCATAGGGCCAAGTAAAGATATCTAAATCACTGAGGATGGAGAAAATCTACATGAACTCACAAGCGGCTTGAGTCATTACCCCACATTTAGATTCTGTAGTAGATATGTGCCATGACGTTTTCTTTCTTGCTTTGCCACGTGACCAAATTCCCTTCAACAAATGTGCCAAACTCAATGGTAGATTTTCTATCCCTAGGGCACCCAACATAACCAGCATCTATAGAGGCAACCACATCTAAGGAGTTTCCTCGAGCAAACAACAATTGTTTCTCTCATGCAAATTTCAAGTTCCTAAGTATCATCACGGCTACAATGGTCTTGAGCAGTGGACAACATTGTTAGAATTCCTCAGTCACCACTACACTTGACCGAGGACCCTAATTGGGGCTCCAGTGGCGGACAGCACTGCTGGTGACTGACAGCAAGCTACTCTAGCGTCACTCCTATGGTCAACAATATCTATAGTTGATGGCGATGGTCCCCTCCCTTAAGCTTTGTGTCCTAGGGTTAGGGCACTTGTGTTTCTTGAGAAAGGGGCATGTTTTGCTCTCAAGAGAGTGGCAAAAACCCAACAGAATAAAAAAACCTAAATTATTTGGTGAATAAATATGGGAGAGGGATCAAGGAGGTATCAAGCTCCAACCTAAGACCACCGCTTTAATACCATGTAGAGCATTAATTTAAATGCCGACGGCAAGGCCATTTCCGAGCAAGGGTCGTGCCGACATGAAGAAAACGTCGATTTACAAGGATTTCGTAGGCATGCCATCGGCATGGTCGACATGCTAGCGAAATTGGTGCCCATGTCGAGGTTGCTATTGGTTTTTTTAATTACTTTTGCTATTTTTGTTGGTATGCATCGGCATGCCCACAAAATGCACACTTGGAATTTCATCGGCACGGCATCGAAATCGGCATTTCGAACCTTGATGTAGAGAAGTAGGGTTATACTATTCTCTATAGAAACCCAAGGCCTCTATTTATAAAAGGAAGTTAAGAGAAGTAGAGCACTAAAAACCAACCTTCTCAATCTCTATACTAAGCCTCTCAAACCAAGCTCGAGGACTCTGTTTGAACCCATATATCGACTTCGCCAGGCGACAAACATGCTCCCCCTTGCAGCTATAACCCGGTGGTTGTCTCATGTACACCTCCTCAAATAAGTCACCATATAAAAAGGTATTTTTAATATCAAGCTGATGTAAAGGCCATCTCCTAATCACAACAACAAAAACAATAATCCTGACAGAAGTGAAACGAGCAACAAAAGATCTCAAAATAATCTACCCCATAAGTCTGAATAAAACCTTTAGCAATGAACCTGGCCTTATATCTGTCCACTACCCCATCAGGTTTGTACTTGATAGTATAGACCCATCTGTAATCAACCACTGTCACACCAGCAAGACATGGCACCCCATGTCTGTCATGATTGTAAAGCCTATATCTCCTCATCCATCGCAGCACACCACCTACGATCCTAGGAAGCCTAGACAAAATCCCTTGGAATAACGACAGCAGTAATGGCAGAAGCAAACTGACAAATAGATGAGCAACTCCTATATACTAGGAAAGAGGATGAAGTGTACATGCTCTGCTGGATCTCCTCGAAACTAACTACTCTATGTTTGAGCTACTCTCATCTGTCAGGTTAGGATAAGGCCTAGTGTTTGGGGAAGCATGTGACCTCCGGTGGTAAACCTGAGTCTCCCCTCTCCTCCAAAGCAGCCTATATAGATATTCCTCTGAGAAGTATGGAACCTTCTCAAAGAAAGTGACATCTGCAATGACAATGTATCTCCCGCAGCTTGGATCATAACACCTGTAGCCCTTTTGTGTCCTAGAATACCCAAGAAAGACACACTTGGATACCTTTGGAGAAACTTGTCCCAATTACCATATGTCTAAACAAAGCAAGTGCACCCAAAGATCCTCAAGAGTAGAGCAAAAGGCCTATCACAATCTAAATGAATCACCTGAAAGAGAATCAACCCTCGAAGAACTGATGAAGGTACCTGATTAATCAGGTAGGCCACAGTAAGTATGGCATCTCCCCAGAATTGCTTAGGAACATTCATATGGATCATCAAGATCCTAGCAATGTTCAGGAGATGTCAAAGCTTGCCCTCAGCCACACCATTCTACTAGGATGTGTGAGCACAATACGCCTAGTGAATAATGCCACAAAAAGAGAAAAGGCTTTAAATATCATGCTATATAAACTTTAAGGCATTATCACTACGGAAGACTTGAACTGTACCATCATACTAAGTCTAAACCTCTGCCAAGAACTGCTGAATAACCTGGGGAATCTCTGAGCGAGTATTCATCAAGAAAACTGAAGTAAGACGACTATGATCATCCAAAATAACAATGTAATATCGATATCCTCCTGGGGTAAGCACCCTGGATGGCCCCCACACATCACAATGTACTAAGGCAAAGGGGACAGTACTCACTCCTGCATCTATCTGTGGGTAAGTGCTCCTATGATGCTTCCCAAGTTGACAATCCTCACACTGTAAAGTCAATGAATCTAGCAGACTATGATACATCTGTCGCATCTTCTTGAATGATGGGTGCCCAAATCTCCTATGTAGTGTTGTAAAACTCGATCTACTCGGCCGAGTACTCGGCCAAGTAACCGTAGTTGCCCCCCACTTGACTGAATAACCAATAATCGATACTATAGTCAATGGTCGGTTGAGTACTTGAGCGATTTTTACTTGAAACTTGTGCTTTTCTTTTGAACTTGTGCTTTTATTTTAAACTAGTACTTTTGTTTCATTGGTATTATTGTGAGTTTGAAAATAGTTTATTTTTATGCAATGATATATTTTACTTGTTGATGTATCATGTGTGTGTATTAAAAAAATGCCCAACTGAGTACTCCCCGACTACTCTCCCGCATACCGTATACTCTTTAGTCAGTGGCCTGGCCGACTGAATACCAACTACCGACTTTTATAACACTACTATGCCATAGCCAGGGATCAATAGCTACTCCAGCAAACAGCGTAGGTGTATCAAGATAGTAAAGATTGTCTTACTCTATGCCTCTACCAATAATATCTCCATGTCTGTCGATCATGGAACAGTGACCATCAAATACTATGTGGCATCCAAGATCCCTACATATACAACTCACTGACAACAGGTTCGTTGGAAACTCCAGAGCACAGTGAACCTCTTCAATCAACATCGTTGGAGAGGCATATACATGCCCAACTATTGTAATCAGTGATGTGGATCCATTGGCCACTTCGACATTCTTGATCCCACGTGGATCCATGGGATTCATAAGTTGCTCCATATCTCCTATAAGATGGATGGAGGCACCAGAGTCGATTATCCATGCTCTTCACGTCTTCTTCTTTGGATCTTCTTGGACTGTAAATGCAAGTCCCTTAAAATCTGAAATTGATCCTTTCTGTGGATCAACCACCCCTTTCTTGCGTAAGACTCATCATGCTTGAAAGGAACAACTTGAATGTCAAGGGTGAGAGAAGGCTCATCACCACACAAACAATGTGTGAAATAGTCTTCACCAAGCGTAGAATACCACAAGGAATCACGCGAAAAGCAAGAACACAAGTCTACTGGGCCACTGACAGACCATTCGCCGGTCTGCCGACGACAATCTGCCGCTCACCGACGATCTGGATGGTGATCTGGGCGGCGGCGATGAGGCCACCTGACCTCCAGCCAATGGTGACAGGTAGTGGGGCACCGGCAGTAGCCCTGAGGAGGATGTCTCCGATGTTGTTGCCACTGCTACCATGCTCCATCGGAGTTTTGATGATCAAATCACCTCTATGTTGGTGATTTGATCATCTTTTGGTGGATATTTGGTGGGATATTAGAGCACCAGTTTAGGACCGTCGCTCTGATACCATGTTAGGAGAAGAAAATGTCACATCATCAAAAGAAAAACCCTAACCTCTCTTTTATACTAAAGAGGTTTGGGAGAATTATAAAGGCACCCTAAAAATAACATGAGTGACAAATAGATCCTTAGGCTCATCAGTAATAAATGCATATTATTGAAACAATAAGCATACCATAAAATGGTAGTGCTGCTGGGCGTCTATGGCTTCTATGAAAGGAGCAACTTCCCATCCTACAAAAACAATAGTGCAAACACTTAGATAAATAATCATGCCCCAATGATAATAGATAATTGAAATATAAAAAATATGAATTTCACCTCTCAAAAAGAAAACAAAATATGAAGCCCAAATGTTTATATAGTTGCATCTACTCAGTACAACATTCAAAATACACCATTTCAAATGTTAATTTAGAAAGTGTTATTTTGATTATGGAGAGTGTGCATTTGTGTAACTTGTGAAAAGATTTGATGTAATCTCATAATTTTTCATGGTAAAATGGGCTACCCCTTAGCACCTACTTTTAATTTTGTCCATGAATTTTACATTGCAATGGAACTTTGGGAATGTGAATATCCTAAAACAAATAAGAATCATATGAAGTTTCAATTCCATTTGACAATCCTACACCTTCTATCAATGATGCTAAATTTTCATCAGTATATATAACAAACAAACATTGAAATAGTTCTTTCTTACACTAATTGATTTCAATCCCCAAAGTTTTGTTACAATATGCAATTCATAGACAATATTAAAAGCATTAGGAGTAACCAATTGGGTCCCCCTTGAGGGCAACCCCATTTTACCCATTTTTCATTAATGGAGCCTTTCGAATGATTGTCAATCTCGAGCACTCCAATAATTACATAATACAATGTAAATATAAAGAATTTTTATGTAGATACACCTCAAAACTTTTGACAACACGTTTATTTCTATACTTTTGGTATCTAGAAGATGCACCTATAAATAAGTTCCACTTGAAACAAATGCCCTTCCATTAGAGCATCAATGGGTTTGTAAACTAGATTTAATCAGTCAATGTTTTAAAAAATGTAAGGTGTATCAAGGTGATTTTGTGTAACTGAAGTGAGATGTAAACCTCAATGGGGTCAACAGTACACCTCACTTTTTAACAGAAAAATTAGACTTGGATGTAAATATATGCTTTCAAAGTGTAAATTTTTACGGCTTACACAATTATCAACCATATCTCTTCAATAGATAAGATAAATTGCAAGAAGGATCATAAGGCCAAAATTATTTAGAACCTAGACAATTATGACTTGAATGATCACATTCATTATATCAATAAACAAAGATTATCCCTTCAATAGGAAAGGTAAATACAAAGATGGAGAACCCGATACTTATATGGAGCAACATGAGGCCAATATGGTACACCTATCATTATTGATATCAATCTACAAGCATGTTGATAACTTAATGACAAAATGAAGTAATATGTCAAATCTTTTATAATTATGAATGTCGTGACAATAAAGATCATTTTTTTCCTCCTGTTGCTAATCTTTTGACTGATTCATTTTTTAACCTATTAGCTTGTATGAATAAGAGAATATCTCAAACATATGAATCAGCAATTTAGTTTTAACCATTCGGGTAACTCTAATTAATAGATCAAGAGTAAAACCTGAATCCAATAATCAAATCAGAGTTAGTAAGATAAATTAAATTCAAATATTTAATTCACCAGAAAACTTATGGGTTATGAGTATCTTATAACTCATATTAATCTACAAAGATGTGTACAAAAAAATAAAAACTAATAGAAAAGCTTGTGTTAGAAACCAAAAGTAATAGAATATGCGAGCCAAAATCAACTCAAACCCACTTATCATGGTTTTCACCAAAGGCATCGCCTCACCACCCCAACCCCATAAGCTTATGCCTCACAAAGACAAGCTGAGACTACAACTAAGGCTAAATTTGCCTGCCTAGCCTCAAATGCCTCGAGGCACGCCTTTTAAAACCACGATCATAGTCAAGTCAAGGCAATGAACATCAAAAGAAGCACTCAATTCTGGTTTAGATGAGATTGTCTTCTTTTAAGGGATGACAAACAATAGAATGGATTGAATAGCATCGAGAAATGTGCAATCCATTGGTTATGATTTTGGTGGCAAATCCATCATTGGATTGTTTGCCATCCTTGGAAACTATAAAGTCTTCACTAAGATAGGATTTAAGTTTCAAGATCCATGATAGACTATAGATTAAATCTAACCCAGAAATGGTCTCTCACCAATTGCACTTTAATGGAAGAGCATCTATTGGTAACGTCAAATTTTCCTAGACCATAGAAAACACCTAACTAAGGGAAAATTCAAGCAAAACTCAATGCGAGCAAAGGTTTGGATCAACCCAGTCGAAAAAAGAAACCAAGTCAAACAATTTAGATAAAGCCAATAGAATAGTAAATGTTCAGGATCAAGGAGATCATAGTAAAGAAATAGATCAAGCTAGAAAACTCAATGGACTCGAGCCAAATCAAACCTAGGCCTTAAGAGAAACAAATAGATGTGTTGGACAAGAGATTAACTGAATTCCCCTTCAAAAGGAAGCGACCTAGACAAAATATAAACCTAACTTCTCTAGAACGAGTTGGACAAACCAGAGGCAAATTCCATGTAACACTCATGAGGTCCATGTTGGCAACCACAAGATCCCTAAAGAGAAAGAACGTTGTTTACATCCCCAAGAAAAGAAGCCACATCTACATGAGCCATAAGGGAATCATAACCAACTAGATAAGCTTCCTCTGCAAGTGGTTAGATAAAACAAACTTTTTGCTACCATATGTCAAATCAACTGATAACTGTGAAGGCATGCCAAATAGAAGATCCACATAGGAAAAAAGAGAGAAACAAAGCTTGTGATTAAAAGGCCACATCATGTTTTTGGCATGTATCTATCATCAAAACCTTTTTCTTTTGAAAGGGAAAAGGGGTTAACAAGTTCCAAACTTATCAATTGGTCATTATTTATAACCCATTGAGTTGCCTATAAAGTCCCATGGCACAACCACTGACAGATGGATATCCTCCTTTGTTCCTATCAAGAAAATAATCTTCGTTGTTAATTTCATAAGTAAGCCTTAGCCCTCTTTATATAAAGAGGGCCTAAGGATAAAAGAAAAGCAATAACACATTTACCAAAAGAAGAGAAAGCAAAAAATAACAAGACAACCAAACCTAACTAATTTGATCCTAAAATATCTAATATAATTTATTCTCTAACACTCCCCCCTAATTTGGAGCGTGCAACGGCCAACTTGTTACAAGAAATAAAAATGAATTCCCCCCCACCCCTAATGTAGACATTTGAAGGAGCAGGTAGTAGATTGGAAGACCAGGTGGCAACCATAGCAAAAGTAGCAACCACAATAGTAGGTATGTAGTGGGCGACGATCCCAAGCAAGTTAGAGTCAATCTTAAGTAGGCGGTTGTAGAAGAGTAGAGCCGCAATTGAACAAGAGATAATCCTAAGACGATCTCAAGCAAGCGCTTGTAGCAAAGTAGCATAAATTGTAGAACAGGAGACAATCCCAAGCAATAGACTGTTGCGGCAGTAGCAGCAACAATAAGAAATGTGTGTTTTCACACACAGAAGTGTGTACTACACAAAAATATGCACTGCACTTATGTCATGTGCACACACAGAGTACCACGCAAAATGGTGATGTCAATAAGGGAAGAGAGGACCCAACCGTGGCAAAGGGAGAAACACAGCAACAACATCAACCACGTGGGGGCAACAATAGCAATAGATGCAACAACAAAGGTGACAACAAGCATTAAGAGTCGCCGAAGGCACGAATCGTCGAACGAAGTAAACGAAGTGCGCAACTCCTCAATAGGAGTGCATCAGACCTGTCGCCAAGATCAACAAGGCTTCAACAATGCCAAAATCTAGACTAACAACACCACCCAAGTTGGTTTCACACTAGATCTAGCCGTGTGGTGGCCAGATTGGGTCATCGAATGGGAAGGTTGGTCACCAAACTTCTTGATAAGGGTCGTCAAACCCTTGATTGACTTCCATGAGACATTAGCAATAGCAACAATTGCGACAAAGGTGGCAACAACAAAAAATAGTGGCTACAACAGTAGCAACAAGAGGGATAGCAACAGCAATAGTGTTGCGTAGAATCGTCAGACGGGTCTCCCATGGTGCTTGTTACCCCCTCTCCACGCGTGTGTGAAGAGGCTATGCATGCATGGGGGGGCGCAGCAGTAGCAGCTGTGATCTCTCTCCCTTTCTCATGAGATTTAAGGTTTCTTTCCCAATGGGATCAAACCCACTATAATATCTTGTTAAAAAAACAATCTTCATTGTTCATTTCATAAGCAAGCCTTAGCTCTCTTTATATAAAGAGAGAACCTAGGGATAAAAAGAAAGCAAGAACACATTTACCAAAATAAGAGAAAGTTAAGAATAGCAAGACAACCAAACCTAACTAATTTAACCCTAAAATATCTAATCTAATTTATTGGGGATTTACTCCAAAAAAGAAGGATAAGATTCTTGGAGGGAGGTGCTCTAATTTGACGCAATGCACAAAACCTTACTAGCTATGGACAAGAATAATGATGTGTTTCCTAACATGCTGCCTATAAAGAATCCATATCCTCACACATTGTTGGAAGTGCAGGAACCACTTGTCTTCCTACACTCTTATAGCTCTCCATTAATACATATCAAGTAAATGTCTTCCGAGGATATAGCGTCATTTAAGGGGTGAAACTAGCCAAAACTCTAGTATGCTCTGTGCAACCAAATCCCGATATCTCAAAAGTACTTGGTGGAGAGTGAGGAACCAAATATGTAATCCTTGAATCCATCAACACCCTTCAGCTACATTTTATAAACCAATTTGTGTAAATATGAAAGTATATACACCTACACGTAAAATCAAAAGTTTGTGGAGCATTCTTGTTTTCTTTTTTTCTGATTTTGGGAAGGGATACTCAAGCGCAGTAGTCTTTCTCTTTCGTTACGAAAGAAAACAAATTACTTCACTAATTACAAGGGCGTTTTCCCCCATCCCTCTACATTAGATCTTGCCCAAGGAGGAACGTTTTCTACAGGGGTCTCAAAAAACTCAAACACCGCCCATTCTTTTACACCAAATAGCCTATTACACTATGAACGGCTCCATTGTTGATTGCGACAAAAAACAGTGGCTGTAGTAATTGAATAAGTTGATGGACAACATAAAAGCTAATTGAATAAGTTGATGGACATTTTTTAACCCATTGATAGAGAACAAAATGAAACCTTCGAGACAAAATGGAAGGGAATCTTGTTTATGGAAAAAAAATGCCTACATGCTCGAATTTTTATGTGTAAAACAAACTCCATGCAACAAAGAGATGATCAAGTGGTCAGACAATTATAGGTTTTTCATCAACACCACAGATACCTGCAGATTGATAAATATCCACATCTGAAAGGTTCACTTAAATTATTTCGCTGCACTTTGAAAAATAAAATTAACAAAAAAAGGGGGGGCAAAACCATTATAATTTATAATTGCTGTCTCATTCCAACAAAATTTCCACCAATTCTAGGCTTTCATCAATGATCATGACGTCACCGGATACCTGCAGATTGCTAAATAAATGTCCACATCTGAAAGGTTCGCTCAAATTAGTTTGCTGTACTTAGGAAAAAACTTTAGGGGAAAAAAAAATGAATCAAAATCCGTAAAATCTAAATTTACTATTGCCCTCTAAACATAAGATCCACTCAATCCAGAAAGTTTAATAACATACTTGATAGTTCATCATCGGGATTGTTGTGGCTGATATAAAGACACTGAGCAAGAATAACTGCTTGCTGAATTGCTGTTAGCGAATCAGAGCAAATCCGACCAATTTGAAGAGAATTTCCTCCAATAAAACTGATATTCCCATTTTCTAGCAGTTTTGGAGTCATCAATATGTCACAATCTTCTTGTTTTTTGGATTCTGATTTCCTAGAATTGTCACTAGAATGACCACCATCCAAACACTCAGGATGTATCAGTCCTTTCCTGCCACTTTCTTGGGGATCAACATCAGCAACAAGTACCATTTGAGCTTTAGCATCCACCTGAACCAAAAAAGATATCAGGTTCACATGACAAATAGCAAGACTGTAAATTGAGACAATACATTCCTCATTGATGCTTTTTTGGGAAACCTCTCTGTAACCCGGCCGCATTTGTATTTAATTTCCCCTATTAATTTAATTTGGGTGCTTCCAGAAAAAAAAAAATCCTCAAAGTACCTGGTGAACTGTGCGAAACCCGAGAGCACCAGTAAGAGAGAGATGCAATCCACTTGCACCTTCAGAATGGTTGAAATGAATCCTAAATTTGTATATTACATTAATCAGAAGAGGAGGAGGAGGAGCAAAAAACAGATACCAGCAACAGAGGTTTTTGTATGTTTGGCAAAAATACACAGCATGGGAATTATTTATGAAAAATAGAAGAAAGTTTTGCCCTTAATTCCTCCTTGCTATTCAGTAAATTTGCTCAAAACTGGCCTCCATCTAGTTACAAGGAATTTATATGAACATAAGCAAGTAGAAATGTGAAGGATGTCCAAAGTTACTGCTAGATAACCCATGCAATGTGCATATGAAAAAAGGTGCAGTGGATAACACTCAACAATACTGACCTTGCAGAGTCTGTTCTGCCATAAATATTCTTTACTATCCCAATTTCTAGATGCACCATCGACAGGATAGATGACACTTCTCCTTCGCTTAATTGGAAACTCCAGTACTTTCTAATACCCTCTAGCTCCCCAAATTGAAGCAATACCTCAGAGACTAGTTTCTCCACTATACTATATAATGAAGAAGACAGTTCATCCAAGATCCTTTGTTGAAGAATAATGACTCTCAACAGCCACCACGATATGCTTTTGCTACCACATAAATAAGAGTCACTACCTAAAAGGGCCAGGTTCTTGAGCTTGCTTAGCAGTATCTTGGCAAAAACAATATACTGTAATCAAAATAGCTATGTTAAACAATGACGGATATTCATAGGCATATAATTTAACAGAACTGATAGAATGGGGGAAATGCATAGAGAAATGAACTTTTGTAGCCGCGAGCAAAATAAGAGCAAAATTTGTTTCTAAAGGAACAAAATTAGAGAGATGCAGTGAGCTTACTAGTGCAAATATGGCTATAAGATCTTTTTCAGGTTTTTCTGGAGTAATTTTATATTTCCAAACAATCACGTAGATGCCAAATTAACATCAAGAAAAGCCAAAGATTTTTGTTTGAAAAAGAAAGGGTAAAAAAGCCAAAGATGGTAACTCCTCCAATGCAAGACATGCAAATTTGTAATATAGTTTTGAATTTACAAAAGATCCAACTATACAAGAAGACATCCTAGTCTTCCACTTCTAGGAATCAAAATTATTTCTTAAAGTGCTAGACAACTCTCTAGTGATCCATACAGGAGAAGAATAAGAGTAATTTTTTTTACATGGGATAAAATTAGAGTGATGCACTGAGCTTATTGCTGCAGATATGGTGAGTAAGTTTATCTTTCCAGACAATCATGTCAGATGCCAAATTAACGTCAAAAAATGGCAAAGATCACAACTTCTGCAAGGTGAGATGTGCAATTTTCAAATGTCTTCTGAATCTACAAAAAGATCCACATGTTGAAGATGGCATCCTATTCTTCCACTTTTTCCATCCAATGATTAGATTTATTTCTCAACATGCTAAATAACCGTTCTTGGTGGTCCAAACATATGCAAAATTCCCAAAATTTCAATTTTAACAAAGCAATCCCACATTTAAACTTTTGGCTACACTTGTAGGACCAAAAAATTAGCTCACCATTCAATACTGGATAGGTCAGACCAAAACAGACTGTACACCATAAAGCTTTTTTTTTCTGTACAAGTATGACATATCAAATCTACAGCCACCAAACGGAAGCACCTGACCCAAAGCTTATAGCCAGAAGCATCCCATTCCAACTGACCAATAAGCCCCAGATCTACCAACAACATCTAGAGCAGCAAAAGTGTCTGGGCAGAACCACCAATCTGCCTCCAAATACGATCATCACACGTCTGTAACTTTGTTTCTTGAAGTGGTGCAACTGTACAATATCGATGAGCCAATCCATCAAATAACTTCCCAGACATTCCATGTAAGAATCTTCATTTCTTGAATTGATTCTTTTTACCGCCATTCTCCACGACCTATCTCGCATGATACAGCTTTGAATCACCCTAAGCCCAGGTCTGCCAGCAATGTTAGGTTTGATAACCGAGTTTGTTTCAGACTTGAGAGAGGAGCATCAGAGGCATGATGTTCTTGCTGACTCGCATCCCCTCCCTCCAAATCTTGCAACGAAACCCATGATTCCCCTTCCACCTTGGCAATGATAACTGAACTGTAGACCAAAAGGAAAATGAGGTTCCCAAGAGTTATCAACCAAACCAATGCAATCGTGATTGTAGAGCCCCTCACCGACTTCTACATGCACAGTAAGACTGGCAAGGAAGCAGAGAGAAATGCCAGATGGGCAACAGGAGATAGGTGGGAGCACCGCCCCCCTTTAGATGACATCACCACACCCTATGGAGGAGGGACGGTGTTGTGCATTTCAAAAGAGTTGCGAACTTCACTACCAACACGACCCCTCCTTCAGTTAATATCATTCCCTCTACGGATGGGCAGCAGGTGACAGTCGGGATCACCATTCCCCTCCAGCTGACATCACCACCTCTTGTGGAGGAAGGTGGAGGTGTTGTGCACTTTAGAAGAGCCGCAAACACCACCAGAAGGGCAGCCAACTTCAACAAAGAAATCATGTGCTTCAGCAATAAAAGAAGCTGAAGCAACAATCTCTTGCATGGTGTTTGGGGCCGAACCGGAAAAAGAGATTGGATCAATACTTCGATAAGCAATGGGTTATAGGTCACTTGTCGTGCCATCAATTGAGGTACATTGCACGGTGAAGGAAGCAGAAGGGGGACAAAGTTGCCCAAACCCAAGACCTGACCCCCCATCATAATCTGACAAATCCCCTTTGAATCCAAGATCCAAATCCAAAAAGGAACTTAGATCTAGTGGAGTAAACAAGTTGCACGCTGTAAGAGTGGTGATGTCAAGTGAGACTACAGACAAGGGACTCGACAAGGAATGCTCCAACCTCAAATTGCATGGACTATTAATTGCAAGTTTCCCTTCCGAAAATAGTGGTGATTCTAAGTATTGGCACGCAAAACCTCGAAAATGCCCACTGGAGTCCATCCTTGCTCCACCACCCTCCTAGGACACCGGCTCCAACAACTCAATTGATGTAGAGGAAGCTCGCTGGAGAGACACACAAGTAGAGGTTCCATGGACCAAGCAATGAAAACCCCACCTAGAAGACAAAAACTAAATGAAAAAGATGACAAAAGAGCTTACATCTTCGATATTGAGCGGAAGGGGGTCCACTACCTCGAAAGTTGAAAGCTTTGTCTTCTGCCAATGGAGTCAACGAGCCTCATCGCCTTTGTTGAGGTTGCTGACCAACCAACAAGAGTGCCCCTTAGGGCCTTGCTATTGACCATAGCAATGACCAAGACTACATGAGGAGTGTCCGTTAGAGAATATTGCATCAAGATAGCAGAGGCATTGTGACCAAGGCTCAAACACCTTTGACACCTCATCTCAAAGTTGCACTAACGTGTTGTGTGACCATAGGAGAGGCATCAAAAAACACCTTACATGATGAAGCCTTGACCACAAATGGCAAGATGAGTCGGCATCACTAACACTCATGTGTCGCTACACCGCCTCCAACCACAAGCATCTTAATCCATGTCTAGCACTCATCCTTGAATGGAGATGAACGATGGGAAGCAAACAGGCATGAACGAGGAGGGACAAAAAGGCTCATTCCTATGCTCACCATTCCCGCCTACCTACAAGCTAGAATTCTTGGACTCGAATAGCCCTTCATTTCACCCTCTGGTAAGGTTACCACCACCATTGATCGTCCGTAGGACCTCAAAACCCTCAACAAACGAGGTTCTCTTCGATGAGTCCATTGGTCTTTACGATCCTTAATGGACAAGGGCCTCCCTACCACCAACCTCCAACTAGTTCGTAAAACATTAAGATCCTCAATAGCAAAGGTTCCTACCATTTTGCACCTCCGGCAAGATTGTAGGGCAGTGATATGACTAGTAATCTCACTATCCCCAATGGACAAAGGGGCAATGGCTCCCCAACCAAGATCTTTTCTATGAGAAGAAAGGAAGATTATTGTCACTCGGTAATCATCCAGAAATTCATTTAAACAATAAAAGGAACAAACTTACTGGTCACCGAGCCAGCTCTCAAACAAAAAACAAAGATCCTTCATAGCATTCTCAATGCATGCCCACTCCCACCTAAAAATGGAAGCATTACATTGTAACCAAATAGACCACAAGACCACTACAGCTCTCACCCATTCAACAATATCCGCATGAACCAACGAGCGAAAGGAAGCCCACCAAGTGGAAAAGGATGGCATGTTTACACAGCATATGTCATACCTCCTCCAAATCTCTGACGACAGCTGCCAATCAAAAAAGAGATGATCCAAACTCTTCATTGCAGCCCCACAAAAAAAATCCAGATCATTAACACCAGCACCAGCTTCTCCCTTCTGAATAACCACAAGAAAATCTTGATTTTGAGTGGAATAGGCAGCTTCCAAACCAAAGAACAATCTTCCCAAACCAAAGGCATTAGTCCAAAGGCGCTGAACTCAATAGCGATGACTTTGTAAGCCCTAGCGACAGAAAAATTGCCAACCTTCCACATAAAACCATCTAATAGATCTGCAGCAACAGTTATCCCTAAAGTAACCCCATCAGCCCCTTAAATTCATCCAAATATGCTTCAAACAAACCAGGATGCAAGATAGAAGACCATAAGCAGGAAACATCATGCCAGACATCTAAAATAAGAGCCTCCTTATTTTGGGCCAAGCTAAATAGGCGCGAGAACAACAATTCCAAGGCTCCACTCCCCATCCAATCATCTTTCCAAAAACAAAAAAAACTACCATTGCCTAACCTCAGCCTAAAAAAACCAGAGGGCATGCCCTAGCCAATTAAAGGCTCCACATAAGACCAGAACGTAGAGGATTGTGCCACACGAGCCTACTTCTACAGGAGAACCATGGGAGTCCCATAACAACCTATCAAGAAGACTATCACCTCCAGCCAGAAATCTCACCACCCACTTCAAGAGCACAGAGACATTAAACTCATCCAGAGTTCTAATCCCCAAACCATCCTTCTTCCTCATCTAACAAACCTCCCTCTAAGGAACTAACTGCAAAAACCATCCCTGATGACTTGGCCCTTTCCAAGATAACCTTTTTCAAACCAAGTCCAACTTCAAGAGAATCCATGTCCCTTCCATAATCTAACACTTTAGGTTACAATTTGATGCTCTCATATATCACCCATCAAAGTTTATTGTACGCCTAAACACCAGAGTGCAAAGGGGAAAGAAGAAAGAAAGGGATGAGAAGAGGGTGTTGCTATGTTTCCACTGTTAGGGGATAGACATATAGCAAAGGATTGTAGGGACCCGTGAGATGCTTGAAATGTTGGGAAGTAAGTTATCATCGAGATGCTTGCATGCAAGGCTTTTAAAGTCAATATGCAATATGATACATTCGATCAGTTGGGTTACCACAAAGCAAGTATGCAATATGTAGGTGAGTATGTAAATAAGTATGCAATTTTGTATTTTTTATTTAAAAAAATATAAAGTAATTAGTCAACTTACTAAAATTTATGTCATATGCCAAACATAATTAATTACCTAGTCCATCATGTGCAATCGACTTTTATAAGAGGCAAGTCTTTCAGATTGTTCTATGCCGGCATTGAAGATAATTTCACATTAGTGAAGAGCAAGGTTTTTCATGGAAGGTGGACTTCACGAAGGCTTTTAAAAAAAAGAAAGGAAAGGAAAAGAATGGCTACCAAAGGTCAGTAACCATCCAGCCAAAAACGTTCATTCCATTAAAAACAAGTAGAGTTACAAATAATAGGTCCATAAATCAAAAAGAAAGAGAGCTACCTTACTACATTTTCCATGCAAACCCCAACCCCTAAAGACTACCATTCCTCTAGGCCAAAATGCTCCAAAGAGTAGCCAAAAGCTTGCGTTGCATGCTCTAATCTGCCTACAGTCCGTGCTTTAAGTTCCTCCAAAACTCCTCGTCTATGTCAATAATCTAGTCAGTAGTACCTATATAGGCAAGGACAATAGTAGAGGAGGATGGCTCACTCCTCAAACATTGTTGCATGCGATCTAACTCATCCATAATGAAGGGAAAACTAGTCTAATCAGGAACCGCCTCGGACTCAGTAAGAGAGAGAACACCAGCCTTAGATGTCTAGTTGGCCCATGTTGGCCTACCAAACTTATCCCAACATCTATCTGACGGATGATTAGTCTTCTAATGATGAATGCAAGGGGGATAAGTACGTCTGCCACAACCCCAATCACACCCACACCAAAGCGACCACCTCTCCCCCCTGATGTTGTAAGGGTTTTGGTCTCAAGAACAGTAGTAAGTATTGGGGATGGAAAGTCAACATCAAGCTTCTAAAGCTATCCATAGATAGTCCCCAAGTTAGGTGCAAATTCAGAAGACAAAATCTAGTTGCGAGCGGATTGATAACAAATGAATAGACCATCAAGAAATCTGTAGGTCTGCCACTTTGCCCTCTCTATAACCTACTTATCACAACAGGAAAGCTAAAACACAGCAAGCTCCTCAAATAACCCCTTAAGGGTAGTGAAATACTCAACCAAGGACATATCACCTTGGTTTATGCTCCATATCCATCTATAGATACATGCTTGACAGGAACTGCTAGTTTGTATGAAATACTTGCGCTCAAGGGCTTCCCAAATCTCTTTGGTCGTCTTCTTGTATAGCAAGTTGACTGCAATCTTGGGGTCAATGTTGTTCATGAACCAATTAATGATCAAGTAATTATCTTTCTCCCACTTCTTGAACTTCTCATCTTTACAAATATACAAAACCAAGGTTCAAAATGCTAATTTCGATGCCGTGCTGATAAAATTCTAAGTGTGCATTCGTGGGTATGCCAAGGGCATGCCGTGGAAATGCCCGTTTTTCGATGGGAATGCCAATGAGCATGCTGAGGGCACGTCGTAGGCATGCCGATGTATACCGACAAAAATAACAGAAGTAATCAAAAAAACCAGTAGCATGGGCACCTATTTCGCCGGCATGCTGACGATATCCCTATAAATCGACACTTTATCCGTGTCGACACGGCCCCTGCTCGAAAATGGCCTTGCCAACGGCATTTAAAACGATGTACAAAATGCCCTCAACCACAAGACATAGTTCTAAGACCCAATCAATTTGATAGTGATTCCCTGGACAAAAGTAGATGCAAGGACTTTGTTCTCTGAAGAAAAGATCGAGGTGTTTCCGTCAGCCGTGGGGATGGCAGAAGATGCATGATCACAGGCTCAAATTACCAACCATAAAAGGTACACCAATATGTGCACAGAAGGGCGTGCAGATTGCACGCAGATGGGCACCACATGCCTAATAATGTAGGGGCAAGAACGAGTCCCAAACACAGATGTGTACAGACAAAGGACACAGAAGGCAGGTTGTCTGATCAGAACCAATAGGTCGATTTGGTCCCAATTAAGGCCACGACCAGACTTGATCACGCAACAGCAAGGGTTGTGCGCCGATCAAATCCAACCAGCGGCAGCAATCTAAGCAGCCAGCAGCACCAGCTGGGGCACCCAGCATTGCCGCAGAAGGGCCTTTGGCAGCGTTGGGGAGGCCCTACTCCCTATCGACGACAGTGACTGATCAAAGGAGCCCCTGGCAGCGCTCGTGAAGCCCACGGAGGGGCTCCGGGAAGGTGGGACAATCAAGAACAGGAGAAATACTCCAGATCAAGGACTTCAATTGTCAACTGTTTGTGTGGTATTTGGTGGGATATTGGAACACCAATCTAAAAACATCACTCTGACACCATGTTAAGGAAAATAATTGCCTTATTCATCAAAGAAACCCTAGCCCCTCTTATATAGAAGAGAGGAAAATGATAAATTACATGGAGTCTTTAACAAAAAATGAAAATTAGTAAACAGTCATAATAAAGAAAGAAAATTGGAAATAGTAAGAACTCCAACGCTGAACAAAGACACCATTTAGCTATTTCATTCCACACTGCCACATGGTAAGAAGCATTCATCAACTCTTTTCCTCTGGGCATCCCTAAAGCAACATTTTTCCTTTTGCAAGGCAAGCCTCAGCAAGTACTAGGATCGACCCTGCCCAAAAGTCCCTCAACTGCCACTGGCACTTCACAAGAAGGATAGCCAATCCCAACCATCGGATCTCTGACCAAGCAAGCTTCAAGTAACCTAACCATTTCTTCAATCAAGGATGATCTTGGGGCCTCAAACTCTCTCATTCCAACAGATAGCACAACATTCTGCACCAGTGCAATGCAGGCCCATATCCCAGATAGGAGTACCTTCTATGCCCCAGACCTCCACAATTAATAAACTTCACACGGTCACAACCCTCCCATGCAAAGTTTCCTAATCCCCTACAACAAAGACAATGGGTCATGTGTTAGGCCCCTTCATATCTAGCTTGTAAGCAGAGGATCAGCTTCATTCTGCCCACATGTTCCCCCATCTCCTCTTCCTCGAGAGAACCAAGCCACCACCATCTCCCTTGCCTCACTCTTCACCCATCATTGCTCCCTCTGCCATAATTTCTTTAATAAGCAGTACTATCAATGAATTTTATTACTCGATTCCAAATGTATGCATCCTCTTTACGCATAATCATGCAAATCTATATTTCAGATGATGATTACGATGACACGAATTAAATAGATACCTACCGGACTTCTTGATATGAAACAACGGATCAATGAGCAACCACCTATAGCATCGATCTTTCTTGTTACCACTTCACGATATTCCAAACCAAAGATCAAATTTTATCAACAAAAGTAGAACCAAGGAAGCAAACATATCCGTCATTCATGCATCATCAAGTTAGGAACTTTCCCATCGAAACATCTAAATCTGACCTTCAGGGAAAGGAAGCACCCAACAATACCCTCCACCCCAAATCCATGAACATACCTGTATCATCGAGATCTTGCTGAACAAAAGCGATCCGTTCGAAGTAAGCTGATTCCTCGCCCACACATCCCATTTCCCTCCGTCGCTCCGACCCCATCCGCACTCCTTTGGAACCTGCAGTGGAAACGGAGGAAACTCCTCGATCGGCCTACCAATGGCATCACGCAATCGATATTATTATTATAAAAGAAAAGAAAAAGAAAGAAACACCAGAGGTCGTCCTCCTTTCCTCTCACCCCGTCATGTTGCGCTGCAGGAATGCCATAAGAGCGGCGACCGCGACGCACGTGACGGCCATCGCCTTGCACGCCCTGTCTCCACCTCCGCCGACGTCGCCGTCCAGGACTCTCATCCACGTGTCGTCGTCTGCGGGGCCGACGAAGGCCTCGACGGAGCGGTCCACCTCAGCGTAGAAGAGGTCGGCAGAGGCCTCGGAGTCGTCGGAGGGCCACGAAGAGGCGAAGGGGAAGATGGTTAGGATGACGTCGGGGGATCGGAGGGCTTCCAAGTAGCGGCCTTTCTCGATGGAGGTGAGGAGGGAGTCGATGAGTGGTGGAAGAGATGAGGAGGAGTACGGAGGGGGAGAGTTGGGGGTGGAGAAGGTGCAGCGTAGTAGGCGAAGCTCCGCCGACAGGAGACAAGAGTCGGAGGAGGATGCCATGGCGTTGCTGGTGGCGGTTTAGTGGAGGGAGGAGAAGAAAGGGGGTGTTGGTGGCGGTCAAAACCAAGGGAGGTTAATATGACTTGCGAGGGTTTGTGTTTTTTTTTAAAACGAACGTTCGTAGGGTTTTTGGACGAGGGTCGATCTTGTCTCGAGCTGATGAGAGAGAGAGAGAGAGAGAGAGAGAGAGAGCCCGGGGGGGGGGGGGGGGGGTGTGTGGAAGAAGAAAGAGGCCACTTTGTACAAATAGTGTAGGGTTTGGTAAAAGATGTTTAAGCTGTTTCGGCAAAAGATACCTAGGTTTAAGTCTTTATTCTTTCATTATTTAGAGAATTGATGCTTAAGAGATGATCAATTCTTCTCTAGTTTGTCCAATTAGGTTATGAGTCATCAAAAAAGAGAGGAAAATGAATAAGATAAAGAAGAAAAGGAAAAAAGAAAGAAGAAAATGATTGTATAATAATCATAAGGCCTAATATACCTAAATTAAGTTAAATCTTAGCTTAACTTAGTAATAATGTATGCATAAACAACATATACTACAAAAAAATTGACCTTTAGTGACGAATTAGATAGTGACATATAATGCATTTACCACTAATTCCTTTAACTTAGTGGTAAATTTTTTACATGTGCCACTATAACATTTAGTCAAACAACAATTACTATTAGTGGCAAATATATTTGTCACTATTTTCTTTAATTTAGTGACAATTGTTACTTACGTCACCATAATATTTTTTGTCAAACGACAATTAGTATTAGTAGCAAATATATTTGCCGCTATTGCCTTGAATTTAGTAACAATTGTTACTTACGCCACTATAATATTTTTGTCAGATGACAATTAGCATTAGTGGCAAATATATTTGCCATTATATTCTTTAATTTAGCAACAATTTTTAATTAATTATGCTACTATAATATTTTTGTTGAATGACAAATTAATGTAAGTGAAAGAAAGTAAGTATTTCATCTTCATCATTTTTCTTTTAATAACATAAAGATAGAAAAGCTAAACTCAAATTTATTCCTTTAAATATAAAAAACGTTACAGTTCCATTTTGTGTTGAGAAATATGCTAACATGAATTAAACAATGTGACAGCAATGTTGAAAACTTATGTTAATTAATATACCGTTACAGTTCCATTTTGTGTTGAGAAATATGCTAACATGAATTAAATAAATGTGACAGTAATGTTGAAAACTTATGTTAATTAATATACCAAGATATAGTTTAAAATGTACTTTTACAGATTACTTATTTTTATGACAGGAATAATGTGATTTTTTAAATCAAATAATTTTTTAAGATAATAAAAATTAATTACAAATTTCAAATACTAATTGGAAATTGTAAATGGGAGTCCGCCTAAATTTCTCGTGTGCACCAACCCTTCTGCCCTTCCCCTTCAAGTAGTCACGAATCTCCCCCGATCTTCGGCTCCCCCTTCCCCTCCGATTCTTGTCCAATCTCCCCTCGATCGCGCCATCCCCCAATCTTCGCCACCCCTTCCCCTCTGATTCCTCCCGCGCTCCCAAACTCTACCACACAAAACATCTGCAACCAAACCCTTGAGTGCCCACCCTCATCAAAGTATTACCCTCCTTCTCAACCTCCTACTCGTCACTGACCTTAGCCCACTGCTCCCTGTCAATCTCACAAGCTTGTATGTCGCTATGCTCCTTGGGAACTTCTTTAGGTCTCTCACTATAAGGTAAGTTTGCCTACCTAAGTTCCACCCCCATGACTTGCAAGTTTGGATTTGTGGTCTTATGTTATGCAATAGTTTTATGTGATTTGCATAGGATGGGAATTCTAATCATGTTCCTTTCTTTAATTCATTCTCTCTCTACTATGGTTTTGAATTCTGATGTGGTTAAATTGGTTGTGTTGTGGAGTTACGTTGGGGGATTTTTGAAGTTGGGATGTAAAGGAAAAATAAGTCATGCAAATAATTATGTTTGTTAGCTCTTCCTATAAATCATTTTGGTGGGGCTCACACAAATGCTTGACTCCTAGATCATAGATTTAGAGATTGAAGTGATGAGGGCTCCAATGGCTTTTTTGTGGTCGATATGGTAGCAAAGGAATACTCCTCTATTTAAGGGAGCAAGATTCTATGTTAAGAATTCCATATAGAGAGCCTAGTAACATTTTGACAAAGTAAGATAGCTACTGATAGCACATGCTTATCTTTGCACTAGTTATATGCAGATGCCTTTCTCAAAAAACAATGTCAATGGATCTGAGGATTCTTTCTTTTGAAAAGAAAAAAGAATCTGAGGATTCTAAATAGGTGGGGACAAAAAGTAGATATTAAGAAAGCTTCTCAACAAGGGTGCACACAAGATCGACTTTTCCCAAGTTGGTTGGAGACCTTAGAGACAAGTCAATTTGCAAGAGAAAGCACTTTCAACTTGCAGCTTTTCCCATTGTTATATATTTTTCTCTTGAAACTCAGTTGCAATTAGTTTCTTACTTCCTAGGAAACCATGTAGGTGTGACAAATGCATGGGATTGAAAGAAAGAAAGATAAGAGGAGCCAAACATAAGGAAGGTGAGCTTACAATCCTCAGGAAAGGAACATGCTAATTATGACAAGTGGGAAAATTGGGGTGTTAAAAGTCAAAAAAGGATCCTCGTGGTTTGTATTAATGAATGTATCTCTCATCTCCTCTATGAATTTATGAGAATTTTTAGGGTCACATAAAAACGTTCTTCTAAATTATGTACACCTTTAGTCCAAGAATGTTATGACCCGGTTCCCGAATCCCTACAGGACGCGAGACCGGACAGACTCGACTGATCCCAAGACCCAGTCGTCCAACGAGGAAGTAACAAAAAAGTAGTAAAATAAACCACATTCACCTTGCAAGCAACTAACAGTAACAAAAGTACAACAGTAATAAAGTAAACTACTACAGTACACACCACCACAACAGTAGAAAAAAATTAAACAGGTATAGGAATATAAAGTTTACAACAAACGGGTACAGAAGTGTAACAACTACTTACTACAACAGGAACGGAGTACAACAGAAAACTACCACTACTGGGCTCTACTGGGCCCAGCACCCTCTGCAACCGTAGGCTCTGGCTGCTCAACACTTGGACCTGAAAAAGGATATGAGTACAAAACGTCAGCGAACGCTGAGTAGAGTGGCAACCAGCTAACTAAACAGTAAAGGTGGATAGGTAGCTGTTGTTTTTCAATTTCTTTCTTTTATTAACTAATTATTCTTTCTTTCATCACTTAGTTTATTTATCAGGTCTCTTTCTTGATCTTGAATGTTCCTCATGGGAACGATCTTGATTGTAGTCTTTTCCAAAGAGTAGAAGTAGCACGTGGTGCTCTCCTGGCCGGGAGAGTCCCCCGTGGTGGTCTTACACTCGGTCAACCACCCCAAGGTCACTGACAAACGTAACGGTGACTACATCACGCGCGATAAACGCACGGGTAGCTACCCCGCACTGGCACGCGGTCAGTCGTTTCCGTTAACGGGTGCGCCTAAAGCACAGCACGAAACCGGTATAGGGCATAGCCCTCTCAGTAGCAGGGGTCTAGCCCCTAAGAACCAAACAGGGGTCTCGCCCCTCCACAGTCCACGCACTCTCGCATGACTACCCTATTTTGCTCAGTGGGCTTAACAAGTTGGTGTAAGGCGGCTAGATGAACCCTAGGCCCCGTAGGGTGTTTAGCTCTCTCCCTACACTAGTAGCTCTCCCCGGTACTGGGTATGCGAGAGCCAAAAAGTCGGTACAAAGTGGCAAATCCTAATCCCGGGTCCCAACCCTAGGGCGGCTAGCTCCGCTCTGCACTAAGCAGGGGGACAGTCGCTCTCCTTGGTACTCCGTACTCAAGGGCCAGCTCACTTCCCCATTCACATTTCCAGTACCATTCCATTTACTTCTAGGAGCTCTACTCCTAATTCCCCGTAAGGTTCATATTCATGTTTCTCAGGCCAAGCCATACTAGGTTTCATCATTTTTATGTCCATTTCTCAGGTTCTACACGTGTAGCATATAACTTTATTATTCACATTCCAGGTTTATTCGCAGGTAGCTCTGTCTTTCCAACATTCAATCTTCCATTTCCAGTTCATATATAAGCAGCTCGTATTTAATCGTAAACAACAGGAATTTACATGCAACAGTTTGCTAACAACAGTACTCTACATTTCACAGGTAACTGTTATCCATTTACAGGCAATTGTTATTATTCTAATTACTCATCCAAGACTGCAATTCATACATTCCATACAAATATTCCAGTGTTTCTAGTCCTAGGATTCATGCCATACCCTAGGATCTAACATTCATTCCACATATGCATTCATGTTTGTAATTAAACGAGGGGAAGCCACGCTACCAGTAAACCCAGGAGTAATGGGGGCTTAATCGACAGGTCCACGTGCCTCAGCAAACCCCAAATTCGCAACGGAACGAGGTCCTATCACAAGGATCAATCATCCAAGACCACTCAGAACAGGATAGAGGTATTCCAAGAAGTAGAGAAACTTAAACGGAGAACAACGGAATCTTAATTGCGAAAATCGGACCTCAAACGGCCTCTAAACGGGTCAAAACAGTAATTCTGATCCATATCAGACGATTGGAACACCTTCCAGACGTCTTAAAAGAAGTCTAGAACCATACCTCAACTCTACGCTACTCCTCAGACATCCAAGGACTCTGCTGAACCGTCTGGACCTAATTCCAGACGTCCGACCACCTCTTCGGACATCTGGAGATGCTTCTCGCCGTTTGGTGCCTCGCCCAGACGTCTGAACTGCGTGAGAGGGCATGTCCCGCGCCTTCCCGAAACGAATCTTGCACGCGCGACGCAAATCTCCTTAATATAGCACGGAACAGTGCCTCGCGAAACGGCCTGCATGGCCGTATCCGCAAAGAGAGGTGTACGTCGCGGGATTTACCTCTCAATCGTCTGGAGCCTCCTCCAGACGTCGTCTACGTCGTCTGGATATAGATCCAAACGTTTGATTCTGGGAAAATCCCAGATCCAGCGACTGCCCTTGCCTTCTCGCACCGTGCATGGCTGTGCCGCACCCGCTTGACCGCTGCTCTAGCTGCAGTAGTATCAAGGAGGACCTCCCCGACACACCTCTTCGACTTGCGCATGCCCGACCAGCCATGAGCTCTCCAGCGAACTCCCTCATGAGCTCGTGCGCTCTCCTCTCTTCCCCTCGCTGCTCTCCTCCCACGCTGCTCACACTCGCTGCTCGCTGCCTGCTGCTCTCGCTGGAGGAGGAGAAGGGTGGATGGAAGTGGGGTGATGTGAGGGAGAGGAGGGGGGTTTATAAGGGTGAGGTTTTTAGGGTTTTTAATGGGAGCTGAAGAGAGAGAGAGAAGACGGATGAAAACGAGGGGTAGTGTCTACGAGCAGACGCGAGTTCGTACCCAAGATTTTCGATTTTCAGATGTCTGAGAATGAATCCAGATGTCTTACAAGACGTCTGACCCTCAGTCCAGACGTCTTACCAGACATCTGACCTAAAGTCTGGATGTCTTAAAAAGGCTTAACAACACGAGTCTTAACAAAGAACAATGAGAACAATACGATGCAAGATGAAATCAAATGATAGTAATAATTTCAAACTACTACTACTGCTATTAAAGTCTCACTCTAATCCAAGCACTTCCAACAACAACAAAATAGTGCAGGTTTGAATACCAGGCTAAAAATTTTCCCATCAGAATTTCAATAGACATAACCTTAACCTCATTTTATTTTTAACTTCTTAAGTTGAGATGCTATCATGACATGGTGTTCATCTCAACCGTTGACTTGAGTTTAACGACATTTCATTTATAAGCTCTTAAGATAAGAGATTATCTTTTCTGTGAGCATGAATGAAATTGAAAACTAATAATTAATGCAACGATAATAATTGAACACTACATTAAGCAACAAAGCATTTAGCTTTCCTTAATTTTATGAAGAAAATAATTTTTTACATCATTTTAGAGAAGCAAGCATATATGTCAAAGGAGGCTTGTGAATCATGGTACAAGTAATTTCTAGTACCTTTGACCAATTTAGTAAGTTGAAAAGTTGAAGAATAATGGAGGGTTTGGTTAACTTCATTAGTATAAGAAAATCTTGCAGCTACAAGTTGTTTGGCTAGTAAACTAACCGCTAACTCCCAAAAGAAAGAAACTAGTGGCCAACTCAAATATTATAAGAAATAGGTCTCATATTTGGACATTTTCAAAGTGCTTAAAAATATAGTTCCACACCATTTTAAGAGTTACACCAAATTTACATTAGCATAAGCAATTATACTAATTTTGTCAAAACTCGATTGATATGTACATACTAACCAAAACTATATACAGATCAAGTCACAAAAAAGCAATAGAAGTTAAATAATCAATAATAAGTTTATAGAAAATGATCGTAGCCTAAAGTCAAGAAATCACCGATAATTGCAAACAATGGCAACATGAATCAATTGTTTCCCCCAATACACTCATGTTGCGAACAATACTGTTATATTTGAGTGAATTTTAGTATTTGTTGAAATAAACTCAGGTTGTAAGTTTAAATGTTACACTTTACTAGGCCACTCATCCAGTTGAAGATGAAGAAAAGAAAAAAATTAAATTTTGGTTTAGGATCTTAATGTTTTTGCCTTATCAAATGAAAATGTAGTAGTGGTTTTAGTCGGAGGTGTTAAACTTAAGGCCTCAAAATAACAATGATAGTTAGGAAAAGAGAAGATGACCTTGTCATCACTTGTTTGCACATTGGTAATAGTGTGAGAGCGTAAATTTGAGCAAATAGTGTCTAGGTAAATATCACTTGCATGAAAATTTTGATAAAATTTTCACATGTTTGTTTCAGCTTGTCAAATTTTGCCTTCTGATGTCCATTAGTAGTAAATGCATCCCTCATTTATTTTTAGAAGCATGCATACTTTTTCATCTTGTCATGTTTTGTTTTGATGCTCTTAGTACTTTATTTTCATTATTCCTATTATTTTGAAAGATTCATTTCATTGTAGATATTGATAGATCTTATTTGTAATCTCTTTGAAAAATACCTCTTCAGGTATTCATTACTTGGTTGAGTATTAAACAGTGGATAAAAGTTGGATCATAGAAAAAGATTGAGCGAGTACTAAATATTTGACTGGTGTTATCTAATTTATTGACTTTGCTTTTAAGAAACCATCAAAAGATGACACCATTGTTTGCCCTTGTAGAGCATGTGCTAACCTATGTCGTACAAATAGGAAAGCAATATTAGAGCATTTAATTTGTAATGACTTTCTACAGGGATATATTCAGTGGATTTTTCATGGGGAAGTACCCACTGATGTCAATGAAAGTAATGTTGAAAAGAGTGAAGATGAAGAACATGATCAAATAAATGAGTTGATATATGATAAATTTGTGTTGCATAATTTTCATAATGACACCAATCACATGGAATATGAGTCTTCAAGTGATCCTGATATCAAAATAAAAGAATTCTTTAACTTGCTTAAGGATGATGAACAAGAACTATACCCTGAATGTAAAAACTTTAGCAAGTTATCATTTATTGTCCACTTGTTTCACATAAAATGACTTGGAGGTTGGACAAATAAATCTTTTACCATATTATTAGAATTGCTAAAAGAAGCATTTCCTAAAGGAGAAACACTTCTAGGGTCCTTTTATCAAGCTAAGAGGTTAATATCTGCACTTGGGTTTAGCTACAAGAAAATTGACATTTGTCTTAACAAATGCATGTTATACTGCAAAGAGAATGCAAATGATGTTAGTTGTAAAGTCTGCGATGCATCTAGATGGAGGGAATGTGGTAATGAACCAAAGGATAATGCAAATCGTAAGAGAGGCAAGAAAATTCTTGCTCAGGTTATGTGGTATTTTCCATTAAAGCCTAGATTGTAGAAGTTGTTTATGTCAACAAAGACTTATTCTCCAATGAGATGGCATACTGAAGATTGCCCAAAAAATGGTATTATGAGACACCCAATAGATTCTTCAACATGGAAAACCTTTCAAAGTAAACATCCAGATTTCTCTTCAGTTCCTTGAAATGTTTGACTTGGTCTTGCAACTGATGGTTTAAATCCTTTTGGAATTTTATCATCACAATACAGCAAATGGCCCATTATTTTGATACCCTACAGTCTGCCTCCATGGTTATGCATAGAACAATCCAGTTTCATGTTGTCAACACTGATCCCTGGTAAATTTGGTCCAAAAGTTCATATTGATGTCTTTTTACAGCCTTTAATTGAGGAGCTACAAGAGTTATGGCGTGGTGTTTCAACATATGATGTGTCTAAAAAAGAGTTATTCCAATTACGTGCTACACTTTTATGGACCATTAATGATTTTCCTACTTATAGTGATATCTCTAGATGGATAACAAAAGGATACATGGCATGTCCTTCATGCAATAAGGATACAGACTTAATATATCCTCGTTATAGTTGAAAAAATATCTACATGGGTCATAGACGTTTTCTTCCTATGAATCATAAGTTTCGAAGACAATTGGCATCTTTTAATGGTAAGCAAGAGTTTGCGAACCCACCAAAGAAATTGTCTGGCAATAAACTTTTGGCACAACTAGAAGGTATTCCTAGTATTATTGGCATTCGTCCCAACAACAAAAGCAAGTACGAGTCTAATTGGATAAAGAAAAGTATTATGTTTGATTTGCCTTACTAGAAATGAAATCTTGTACGACATAATCTTGATGTAATGCATATTGAGAAAAATGTTTGCGAAAGTATTTTGGAAACACTATTAGCATTGGACAAAGAGAACAAGGCTAGTGTAAAAAGTCGGCTTCATTTGCAGGAAATGAATATCAGACATGCTTGTGGGAAATAAGATGAACCTACCACCTGCATGCTTTTCTTTAAAGAAGAAAGAAAAAATTGACATATGCAAGCTTCTTAAATGAATGAAGGCTCCAAATGGGTTTGCATCAAACATATCTAGATGCATAAGTATACCCACATAAAATATCTTTGGCTTGAAAAGTCTTGACTGTCATATTTTATTGCAACAACTACCTCCACTGGTGTTAGCAGTTGCTGTAAAGAATGACGATGTAAGGTTCATGCTAATAGAATTTTATAATATCTTTAAAGATTTATGCTTAAAGGAGATCAATCCAAGTCATATTGAGCAATTGGAACAAAGAATTTTTGTTACAATGTGTTAAATGGAGAAAATATTCCCACCTTCGTTGTTTGATGTAATGATGCATTTGCCAGTACACTAAGCTACGGAGGCAAAGTTAGCTGGGCTTGTACAATACCGATGGATGTACCATATTGAGAGGTAATTAAACTTTATTTCAAGTAATTTACTTGGATAATTCCTTGACACAATAATTTATGTAGTTTGCTTTTACTAGGTATCTTCTCACATTAAAAAGATATGTTCGCAATAAAACTCATCTAGAAGGTTCCATTGCTGAAGGATATCTAGTAGGTGAATGCCTTACATTTTGTTCTAGATACTTGCAAGGTGTAGAGACAAGGATCAATAGGTTATCGAGAAATGTTGAGGATGAGTTCAATATCCTAAATGAAGGGTTTTCTGCACTTTCACAATCGAGCCATGCAATAGGAAAAGGAACTTCGACAATTCTCGACCCTACTTTGATGAATCATGCACATGGGCATATATTATCAAATTGTGATGCAGTATTGCCATTTAAAAAGTAAGAACTTGTGTAGGTTGATTTTGTTGGAATTTATATCATATATTGGATTTTTCACTAAGCTAGTACTTGCATATTGCATCAGGACAATTTGAAATCAAATCGATGCCTATCCAAAAAGGAATTGAGCAATCTTCATAGTAGTAGATTTTCTGATTGGTTCAAGCAACATGTATGTTATCTTCTATCGAGTTTGATAAGTTCCTTACTAGTTGTCAAAATCGTAATTGATATTTTTTCGCTTTTGTATGTAGATTAAGGAAAAGGCAAAGAAAGAGGATGTATGCACACACATAACACTACACTTAGCACAAATAACACTCATATTACACACTCATACACAAACATCACTTATATAACAAACACTTAGCACACACACACACAACTAACACTTAGTCAAATTCTAGTGTTAACTTAACCTAAGTTAACCTCTACTTAGGCAAAAATTTGGGATTTGCGAGCCCACGTTTCACAGGATCAACGACCCACTAGGGGTCGGATCAGTACCATTACTAGGTGGGCCCTAGTGATTAGTTATATGTATTTGCATAGTTTCGAACCCATACAGGCCCACGAATACCACGGACTCCCATCCCACTCTTTTTCTCATAATAGTATCGGATTTACTAATGTTATGGGATCCGACCCCTAATCCTGGGAGGGAGAGCTAATGGGCGCCTTTTGCTGTATAGCGCTACAAGTACTTTGCAACGCATGATGTAGGACGAAAGATGTGCACCCAATTGGGCGCAGATCGTGGATTAAGGCAAACTTCACGGCCTAATTTAGTACTAATTAATTAATTATTTGTAAATTAAATTATATGTACATGTAGCCTATACATAGGACTTTCTATGGTATAGTTTATTTACAATAATTACATTTATAATTATATTTCAAAAAATCATTAAAGTTAGAGATAAATACACGTAGATTTTATGGTTAATCCCTTAATTAAAGTACAAATTAATAAATTAATGATACAATTGATTTATAAATTAGTTGATTTATATTATTAACTTATTATTACATATTTTTAATTTATTTTTATTGATATATTTCAATTTATATACATTTAAATACATGATTTATATGAATATTCATATATATATATACATTATAAGTATTGTTTTATAGTATAAATAAGCTATAAATATGCTGAAAATACTTTAAACTACAATAGACAATTATACAGCATAATTTATTTCATTAGTTTATTAAATTACTAATTTAAATTATATTAACTTATAATATGCCTAATTAACTTATAAATATAATTATATACAATATATAAGTAAATAAATAAATATAGGGATACGTTACTATACAATATAAGTACTTTAAATTACATATACAGTTATAAATGCAATTATAAATAAATACATATCTATTTACAATGACATATAAATTACATACATATAATATAAATAAATAAATACATAAGTTATTTATATAAGTTATACACCTATAAGTTATTATTTACAAGCATAAATACTACATACAAAGATATTTTTATGGGATTTTGGAATTTTTCAAAATTTTATTTTGTTTTTATGTTTTATAGAGATAAGGAAAGAGGGGAGAAAGGTGAGAAGAAAAGGAGAATGACTCTTTTTGGTATTTTTGTTCTTAAGTCTTTTATTTCAAAATAAGAAAAGTCTAAGATTTCTACTGGCATGTTCTCCTAACTATTGGACTCAAAACCTAACCTAAACTCACACACACCTAAAACACAACCTAATCTTACTCAAGATACTTTTATTTTATTTATTTACAATTTTTTTCCATGTATTTACAACTTAGGCAAAGTAAGGCTCAAATGAATGTGAAACAATGAAACGAAAAGCCTAAAACTCATATTCAAGTGCTGGAAAAGAAGATATGAACTTAAAAAACACTTCCAAATATCCATTAGGATCAGAATCAACTCAGAAACTTGTTTTAATCATTGAAATCAGTATGGAATTACAACTTGGACAGTTAACAAAACATGTTTGCCTATAAGGAAAATTCTAAAGGGTTTATGCTAATGCACTTTCGTCGGGTTTTAAATACAAGTCGCAGTATAGCAAAGAAAGCGAATCAAAACTTATATTTATAAGCTCGAATGTGAGTCTAAGGTCGTCTAAAGGAGAAAAATAATCACAATTCAAATCACTAATCAATTGATTAAAATGAGGCAAAAAGAACTTGTTATAAAAATAAACATATTATTCAATGAATGTACTATCAAACAAAAAAAGGAGTGACTAATGTTAAGGGAAAAAAATGTGATTTTTCAACTAAGCCCAATGCCTCTCAACACTTAGAATTTTTAGCCAAAGAAGAGCCTTCAGCCCAAGGCACAAAATCGACCCAATTTCACGACCAGATGAACCAAAACCTAGCCCAAGATCTGCTCACACACGCATGTGTGAGGGCATGTGTGCACGTGAGTGGACAGGGACCCAACCCCCTGAAGCTTGGGCGACCAAGTAATGTGCACGTTTCTATTCGTGCCAATTTCTAGCCCTTTGTTCCATGATGTGGGACTATCAAGTCCCACGTCTTCTTTGTGCTTCAACATGCAGCTGCTACGAGTGATGGCCGCTTGATTGGAGCTTGATGGCTGTTGGATCTTGAATTCAATAGCGTAGCGAGCTTCCTCACAAGATTTCGCTTGAGGAGAGGGTGAGGTCTCCTTTGATTTCTCGCAGAATATAGATGGACGATGTCGGAGAAGATTACGAACGACAGAGAGAACCTTAAAAGAAAATGCAGGCTTTTGGCCCCAATGAAACACCTAAAAAGCTTCACCGTAACGTGACGAAGGTGATGGTGGTGGTGATTTGGTGTTTGGTGGCATGGAGTGGCCATACAGACGCGGTAGACTTGGTGAATGCAGATGGAGTCTGACCGAAGGATTTATGGATCAAAACCCTCAATTTCTTGAGGGCTTTTGATCTACAAGTCCTTGTGATGCTTTTGGTGTAAGTGGCGAGGTGGAAGGTGGTGTGGAGTCATGGTTTGAACTCGCTGAAGTTCTCGCCGAACATGGAGAAGGAGAGAAACGACAAGAATTAGGGATCAAATCTTAAATCTAAAGGCCCTAAGCTAGTCTATGGGAGAAGGAGAAGAAGAGTAGATGCCTAAATTGGACGAACGAAGAGGGATTGCATTTGGCGTTGGCCGGTCGGATGCAAAGAAGATGACAAGTCTAATGATGGCAACAATGATGAAGACGGGGTCACAATGACCTAGCTTTGGCTGGCTAAGGTCCGAAGAAGGAGAGGAAGAGGATGGCAATGCTATTGTGGTCGTAGCACGTGCATAAGAGAGTGAACAGATGAGGTCTCCGGTGTTGGAGATAAAGGTGGCCGTGCATTGACGAAGAGGATGAAACACAGTCAAATCACGACTTAATTATGCATGGAAACATGCAAGAACTTATATAGAGGAGGACTTGACCTTGAATTGCTTGGAATTTGCAAGAATTCCTTGCGATTTTGGCAACTTTGGTCGCGGGTATCTCGAGCTTGCTGGCGGTGATTGCCTTAGAATCAGAGCTTGTGATCATGGTTGATCAAAAGGGCATGATCTCGAGAACAATCCCATTAATTTTGGTAGGATTTGGAGAAGATTTGATGACCTAATTTCTCAATCAAAGATATGCGTGATTGGGTGCATTTTCTAATGCACCTTGGCTTTTTGAGACAATGAAGTGGAAAGGGGCTATTTATAATAGAAATCAAAACTTAAGGGGCTCTATGTAATAATCATAGATAAATGGGCTAAAATGCAATCTAGGTCAAGATGAACTCCGATTGGGCTTAAAATTTAGGAACAACTTAATTTAGACCCAAGGAATCTAATGGTGACATCAGATTTGGGTTTTGATAAGGTTTGATTGGGTAATTTACACTGTAACCCAAGAATGAAGTAAATTTCCACCTAAGTCTCTGTTTTTTGTCAAGATGGGTTCTTTTGCTCAAAGTGAAGGTTCTAAACCTCATAAAATATTTTTCAATGATTTTTAGGAGGGTTAGATTGCATTTATTTCCACAAGAATGCATTCAATTGAAGTGAGATTGTAATTAATCTCAAATCTCAGAAAACCCTGAATTAGTCAGTTCAAGCCCACTTCTTGGGAATTTAAGTTCATTTGACCTTAGATTAGGCACTGATTCACCCTTTAGTTAATCTACATTTGTGATTAAATGTTGAAATATCGGAATTAACTCAATTTCGCATCTTCTTCTCTCATTCATCTCAGAACAGAATTACAACCTTCTGATGGCTATTAACGGGCATTTATCCTTGGATTTAGGCTAAATTAGGCTAGTTATGATAGGTGATGGTGTTACCATCATACCCCCATGCCTAAATTTTGCTAATCCCTAACACAATCCTATGGAGCAAACCAGATCTCTAGACCAGATTTTTACCATAAGGATGCCATATTGTGCCACACCTCTAGAGATTAAATTGAAATACCAACTCTAGGCCTAAAGGTACTTAAGTACCATCCAAAATACGAACCTGATCAGCCTCAACCTTGGGTCTGCTACAAAGGTTTTTAAGGCCCCAGAATCTGCCTAGAGGTTCATTGACCACAGCGGTTAAAGCACCCGTGCATTTGTGTAGCAAGGTCCAAGTTCAACTTGCCAGTGTATTTTTCAGAAGATAGGGAAAGATATTTTTGTGAATTTTCTCTTTTTTGTATTTTTTTATGATTTCCCTAAATCCAACATCAGATTGGCTCTCAATATGGTATGTATCAGATTCCTCATCCCTATCATCAATCTTTGAAGGGTCCCTGGCAATCAATGTTTCAGGATAGCACTACCCATGGAAACCCCTAGAACCCTAGAGATCAACACTTCCCAATAGTGCCACCCATGGCATTCTATAGCTAATCCAAGCCCTAGCAATCGACATTTTGAGATAATGCCGCCCATAGCACTTGAACTAGCACAAGGCGCTTACATGCCTCTGGTAAGATATTTAGATATCCTAGGAGACAACAACCACGGAGACGATATGTTATAGCATGTCTTCAAGGGGAGCATTTACTCTTCTCAATGGTGGGAACTCTTCTAATTAACTTGTGTTTTCGAGCCGCTCTTAAGTCAAATATTTGAGAAATCATTTTATTTTTCGGAATAGAACAATTTTTAGCATTTTTCTTCATTAAGTTCACTAAACTAGACTAGTGTGTAAGTTGGGGATTCTTAGGTTACCAAGTCCCGCAAACCAAAGGGCAGACAATGAGGTTAAATAATCCCTATGCCTTAGACTTAATACATCAGCTTCGCAACTCCCTCAACCTCTTGAAGAATAGTTCAAATCTTAACAAATACACGAATGTTTAAGCCCAAACAGGCCCTCTTGGGCCCAAAGTTGGTATCCCTCACTTATCTCCTTTTCTTTTGCACTTTAGGACTTAATTCATCATCCAATCCATCCCAGAACTTAGGTATGTTTCATACTCAACTACTGGGACAAACACAATTTTCTTTTGCTCCTTTTCTTTCTATATTTCTCCTCTTTTTCCTCCTCAAAACAGATTTGCAATTCAGCTCAAAAGCCTCCTGCCTTTTTTTCATTCTCTTTTTTTTGTGAGTAAGAACCCCTTAAAAGAATCAAGTTTCAAGTCATTTTTCACTTTAGTACCCTCCCATGCCTAGGTTTTGCAATACCCTCATTGCAAACTAGGTGGGTTCAATTTAGCTTAGTTCATATTATAGAACAGGTTCACAAGGGTGGGTGATCGGGTCGGGATGGCAGTTGCGAATGATTTCAAGCTCCAATACAAGTATCAGAGGTGGAGTCAGCAGTTCTAAAGTATGAGCCCTAAAGTGTAATAGGAATTCAACTCAAGAAGGTTAAGAAGGGTCTCGGGTTTTCAAATGACAGGTTGCCTCTCGTTAAGGGCTAAGTTTAACGCCATCAACTGGATGCAGTGTAGCTCACAGGGAATAAAGATCAAAAGATTCAGCAGCCAAATTCGAATCGGTAAGCTCGAGGAATGGTTTCAGTCTTTGACCATTCAGTACAAAAGGGTATGAGTCGTGGCTGAGTTCATTGATTTTAATGGCTCCATTTCCAAAGATCCTTCGGACTAGAAAATGTCCAGTCCATTTCGATCTCAGTTTTCTTAGGAAGAGCTTAAGTCGGGCATCAAAGAGAAGACTTTCTAACTAGGATAGAAAGATTTTTGTGAGATGTGCTTGTCATGAAAGGCCCTAATCCACTCCTTGTAGATATGCGAGTTCTCGTACGCATCATTGCGTAGTTCATCGATCTCGTTCATTTGTAAACGGCGGTGGATTTCGACCTCCCTAAGATCCATATTACACTTCTGTATTGCCTAGTAGGCCTTGTGCTTCATCTTTACAGGAAGGTGACTTGCCTTCCCATAAACAAGTCTGAAGAAGACATTCCTAGTTGGGTTTTATGGGCAGTCGTATAAGGCCATAATGCTTCCAGAAGTCGGGTCGACCGATCTTTTCTTTCAGGTCTGACAGTGATTTGAAGAATTTCGTGATCTCCCGATTGGAAAGCTCAACTAGTCCATTAGTATGGGGGTGATATGGAGTCAAAATTGGATGCGACACCCCATATTTCTTCAATAGGCACTGGAAGTGAACATTCACGAAGTGGGACCCGCCATCGCTAATGATGGCCTTAGGAACCTCAAATCTGGAAACGATGTTCTCCAGGATGAAGTGGAGATCAACTTTATGATCATTCGTTCTCGTGGGGACAGCTTCGATCCATTTGAAGACATAGACAACAACAAGTAGGATGCACTCAAAGCCGTTGGATTCGGGAGAATGTCCCATAAAATCAGTTCCCCAGATGTTAAAGATTTCCCACACAATGATCGGATTTAAGGGCATCATATCACATGGGCCTATGTTGCCGTGGGTCTAGTAGTGAGCACATGCCTACAATAGGCTTGTGCATCTTTGAATAGTGTAGGCCGAAAGGACCCACACTAGAGGATCTTTGCTGTGGTCTTATGCCCAGAGAAATGTCCACCGCAGGCCTGGTCATGACAGAAAGATATAGCATCATTGACCTTATCATCAGAAATGCATCTTCTAATTACTTGGTCATTGCCAATGTGGAATAGATAGGCATCTTCCTAGAAATAATACTTGGTGTCGGAAATCAAGTTGTCCCATCTGGTCTTGGCCCAATCAGGCGGGACTTTCCCTGTGACTAAGTAGTTCATGATATCAGCGAACCTGAGAAGTCTATTAACGACCAAAAGATGTTCATCCGGAAAATGCTCGGTAATAGGTCTGGATGGGTCAATGATCGAAGAGGGAAGACAGGATAAATGATCAACAACTACATTCTATTTTCCCACCTTATTGCATATTTCGAGGTTGAATTCTTCCAAGAGCAAGATCCATCAAATCAACCTCGATTTAGCATCCTTCACACGTAAGTACTTCACAACAGTGTGTTCCAAGTAAATAATGCAATGAGAGCCTAGGAGGTGTGATCTGAATTTCTCCAGACCAAATACTATAGCCAGCAACTCTTTCTCTATAATCGTATAATTATGCTGAGCCTCGTCCAGTGTCATGTTGGCGTAATATATTACCACCTATTTCCCATCGTTCTTTTGACCAAGTATCGCTCCTACTGCATAGTCAAATGCATCACACATGATCTCAAACGGCTGAGACCAGTCAGGAGATTGTAGGATTCGAGCCTGGGTTACTCGGTCGTGCAAGATCTCAAACACGCGAGCACACTCTCTTGTCATCTCAAAGGTGTGTCTTTTGAGAGAAGATTCATCAGGGGGCATGCAATTTTGGAGAAATCTGATATGAACCGTCAGTACAAGCTAACGTGCCCTAGAAATGATCGAATGTCTTTGACAGAGGAAGGTACAGGTAGTTTGGAAATCAAATTCACCTTAACTAGTTCAACTTGGATCTAAGATACGAGGTGTCCAAGTACGATGCCCTTGGGAACCATGAAATGGCTCTTTTCCTAGGAGAGAACCAGATCCACTTCAATTCATTGTCAAAGGATCTAAACCAAGTGCAAAAGGCAATCATTGAAAGTCTGACCAAAAATCGAGAAGTCACCCATGAGGACTTCAAGGTATTTACCTACCATATCGAAGGCATCCTACTGAACGCGTTTGTTCTGTAGGGGCAGGTAAAGGTGGTCTTCTCTTGATCTTCAAGATGAATTGCCACTTGGTTATATCTAAAGTACCCATCCAGAAAATAGAAAAATTGATTCCCTGCTAGTTTCTTAAGGATTTGGTCAATAAATGGGATAGGGAAATGGTCTTTCTTCGTGGAAGTATTCAATTTTCGATAGTCTATGTAGTCTCTCCACGAGTTTGCAATTCGAGTCAGGATGGTTTCTCTAGATTCTGTAGTAATCACGGTGAGTTTTGCCTTTTTAGGCACTACCTAAATGGGACTCACCCAGTAGCTATCAGAGATGAGGTAGATGATTCCTGCATCAAGCCATTTAATGATCTTTTTCACGACCTCCTAAGATTCTGGTTAAGTCTTCTCTGCATCTCGCGAGAGGGTTGTGAGCTCCTTGTTGTTTCACTTTCGTTGAGTTTTAAGAAATGCGCATTGTAGTATAGTCAACAAAAATGATATAACATTTAAAATTTATAAACTCGAAAACACAAGTGAGTCTGAAGTTGTTCGCAGGGAGTAAATTGGAATTCACAACACTAATCTCAATATGAACCAATGAGCACAATGATAAAGATATTCAATGAGAATCAATAATCAAAATATATTCACTAATAGCCCAAATTATATCTCAGAAAAGAAATGGATAAAAAGAATATAAAGGACTATAAAAATGGTAAATTAGATCACCAATTAAATCCCCACACTAAGCACATATCGCAATGAAATTTGCCACTCAAAACTTCCAACAGTGGTTAGAACCACTTATTCAAATATCCGCATCAGCCAATTGTAAAATTCAACCTCAAATATTTCAACAGTACTAAATCTGACGTCGGCCACAAAGATCAGATGCCTTAAGTGTCTCTAAATAGCACAAGGCACCAGCAACCAACCTCTAGAAATGCCTAAGTGTTGGGCATATATGCATAAATCCCAAGGTACACATGTGCACCAATCCCAATGCAAAACTGCCCCCCACTCCTTAGATTTTCCTCTCTAATCGAGCTCCTAATCAGGCAAACGGATCTGGGTATAAGGGACCAGGCTCACCGGCGTGGGTAGTGAGCGAGGAGTGAATAGTGCATGGGGAACCTCACCCCCCGTGTGACTTAAGGCATTGAGTAAAGGACACAGAATCCTTTTATGCGTTGTGCGTGTTTTGCCATAAATAAGGTGGGACTATCTGGTGGTGCTTCTTTGCGTGCTACAATAGTTGGGATTCACATCAAATTGATGTGGTTGCTACCTCTTTCTCCTTCAATCGAGAGCCCATAAGCCTTCGTGGGAATAGTCTGCAGTTCCAGGTGCGGGTGTCATGACGTATGGCAGCTGGAGATGGGCAGACGATGGCAAAGAGACGAGTCTGGTGATGACCTAGAAACGTGAAAACAGGCTCAACGCCCTAATTAGAATGCCCACAAGGGACTCCAGAGCACAAGGAACACGATGGTGGTTTTGATTTGGTAAACTAAGGTCAGATGTAGCCGGACGACAGCGTGGATAGCAACTGTGGATGGGTTCGTCCGATGGAGCTTCTCGTAAACCAAAACTCTCAATAACTTGAGGGCTTTTGTTCTACGAGATGTGGTGAAGGTAGTGGGGTGGTTGGTGTGTTGTTTGGATGAGCATAGTGATCGGACGAAGCTCGTCGGAGCTTCGCTAGGCTCGAAGAAGACGGTAAGGGAGAGAGGTGAATGGCAACGGAATTAAGGTTCTAAGTGGATAAAGCTAACCTAGAAATATAGAGGGAGAGTGAAAAACTATTCGAATGGACGAAAGGCGAGGAATGGCACCGGCTGTGATTGGCCGACATTGGAGAGGGTGAATGCTCTGGTGGTGAGAAAATGATGCGATGAAGGGGAGTAGATGCGCTGGCTTTGGCACGCCAGGTGCGGAGTAACTTGAGGTGAAGTTTGGGCCACCCAATTTGATGGTTGGGTGGCTGGACGAAGGAGATTGAAGGAGTTCGAAGGAGTCACTGTTGGAGATTGCTGGAGGAAGAAGGGAAGATGGTTTTTGGCCTAGACCAGACTAGAAAGAATGCTAAGCACTAAGGGAGTATTTATGGAGCTCAAAATCGAGCTTTATTTGAGGAAAGAGGCCGTGAGAGTTGATTTAGGAACCAACAAAGAACCCAGAACATTCTTGATTTCATGTGCTCTTCATGATCCTAATTAGGAGCTAAAATCGTACTCAAATGATTCTCCAATGTTTGAACTCCAATCCCCCAAAATTTGGTGGGATTTGGAGGTGATTTGATGAGGTTTCCAATTGGTCAAAGGTCGGTTGTGTAGGATTTGACCCAACAATGGCGATAAGGACCTAGATGTGAGGAAGATGAGAAAATTAGGGGGATAAATGCAATAAATTAGAAAGTTAGGGGCTTAAGTGTATGAAATAGAGGTTTAAGTAACTAGATTGCAAATTGGGTCAAGATGGACTTCGATTAGGCCTAAATTTTTCTCTTAACTTAATTTTGACCCAAGGAATATAATGGTGAGGTTGGATTGGAGTTTTGACTATGTTTGACTTGGCAATTTGCATAGAAGCCCAAATTAGGGTAGAATCCTACCTGAAACACTATTCTAGGTCAAAATAGGTTCAAATGGTCAAACCAAGGGTACCAAACCTCTCATAATATTTTTCTATAAATTTTAGGAGGTTTAGATGAATTTTATCCTGACCAGAACCTCTTCAATTCAGGTAGGGTTGAGAATTAGGGTTTTGTATATTGTTTCTTCTCTCGAAATGTGTGAAGCCCTGTTTCTATCAGTGTGGGCCCACTTTTTGTTCTTTAATGCTCAATTGACCTTTAATTAACCCATGGGTGATCCTGTGGTTACTCTGCATTCATTATGTGATGTTAAAACTGTAGTTTAACCCTATTTATTATTCTCTTCTCAAAATGAATTTGAGTGGAATTAATGTTCTCGGGCAATTATTCAAGAGCATTTATCTCTTGATTCTGACTAATTCAAGCTAGTTGTAGCTAGTGATGGTGTTACCATCACTCTCTTCAGTATATATACGATGAGTGCAATAAGAGGGACTCATTCCAGTCAGGTCATATTGTTTAACCAATGGCTCTACGATGTTGCTGGAGGATAGAGATCATCTTCATTTCTTGATTAGGAGTGAGACGAGAATTGATAATCACTGGAAACGTCTGATTTGAACCCAAAAACATGTACTTCAGATGGTCCGGGATAGGTTTCAGCTCCAGAACTGGGTTATCAGTAGTGGGTGGGGGTTTAGGATTAGCCTCAGCAAATACGGTGGAAGCTAGGGATAGGTCTAGATCAGATTCGGGCTCCCTAATATGTGGCTCAAGATCTTGTGGTTGAGGACCTTGGAGAATTAGGTTCACCTTGGGAATCGGACCCTCAACCAAGGAGCCTATGTCACAAACTTCCTTAATTGCCCCATAGTTTATTCCTTTCTGGGCCTTGAAAATATTGATCCTTAACGTCTTATCCCTAAATTTTAAGTCAATCTAGCCTTCTTCATAATTGATATTCACCCTAGCAGTCGCTAGGAACGGTCATCCTAAGATGTTCGTGTGTCTCAAATTCTCAAGAGTATCCATGTCTAAAATAATGAAATCCACCGGGAAATAGAAATCTCTTATCCTAATTAGTACATCCTTGAGAATTCCTCTTGGTGACTTGATCGATCTGTCAACCAATTGCAGAGTTACCTCGATCTATTTGAGCTCAGTTTCCTTAAAGTGGTCTAGTAGGGAGGTGGGAATTAGGTTTATGGATGCTACTAGATCCAATAAAGTTCAATCAAACTCTAGGTTCCCTGTCTTAAACGAGATCAAAGGGGTGCTAGGATCTTTCACTTTTTGTGGAAGTTTACTCAAGATTATAGAGCTAGCTTGCTCTGACAATACAATCAGACTCCCGTCTTTATTTCACGGCTTATTCTTTCATGTATACAAGTCTTTTAGAAATCACGTGTAAGCTGGTATGTGGCGGATTGCATCCATCAAGCGAATGATTATTTAGGCTTGCTCAAAGAGCTTGACCAAGTCCTCCTTAGGTGCCACGGGTTTGGATTTCCTATTTCCTTTAGTCAAGGCCTCTGGAAATGGAATATCGTTAGGATTTTCCAGGATTGGTTCAGTCTCTGGCTCTAGGGTGGGTTTGTCCTTGATATCCATCCTAGACTTAGGTTTTGAACTACTTAGACCAGCTTGATTAGGATAAGGTGGGTCCTAAGTAGTTTTGCCACTATGAGTAGTGACAGGGTTTCGGCCTTCCTAGTTTGGGTTTGGAGTGGGCAGGATGGGAGGTTGTTGCTGAAATCACGTGTACGAAGTAGAAGCCTCTGACTTGACTGGTGGAGGTGTAGAAGGGTCCTAATAAACGTAATGTGCTTAGCCTTGATTTGGGTTCACAACGTGCCTCTGGTGCGGCACGTTGTTTGGATTCAGCAGAGGTGGAGAAGGAAGTGCACCAGGCTAACGAGTCCCAGCCATCTGTGCAAGTTGATTATGAACCTCTGTAATTTTCTCATTATGCTACCTTTGCATGGATACATTGGTCTTTTGCATATCATCAAATGTTTGTAGAATCAGGCTCATCTGGTCTTCCTTGCTAGGCCCAGTTTGAATGTTCGGGTCAGGCTTAGGATGAGTGGGCTGATATGGTCACAGATCTTGTGGTTGGGGTTGGAGTTGAGGTCTAGAGTTCTGATTATTTCCTGACTAGGAGAAATCCAGATGATTATGCCATCCACGGTTGTATGAGTTAGAGAAAGAATAATTCTGGATGGCATGGAGCTCGTCGCAGGGTTGAGTAGCTCCAGAATAATCAGGATATAGGGGTTCAGAGATCCCTCGACTAGAGTAGGGAGGTTTGGTGTTCCCTTCGAAACCTGGATCAGATGGAGGTGGATATGCATGTATCCCCCGATATGAGTGGTGGTGAATTTTATGCATGACCTCTTTCCTTGTAGGCGGACGCGCATACGTGCTTTGTTGAGAAGAAGTGGCCCTTTGGAGTTGATAGTCAAATCGTATAACTTCTTCTCAATGATAAAGACCTTATCAAATTGACTGACCACTAACTCCATATCGATAGATGCGAATACGTCTCGTGTTTTGTGTGCCTCTCATGTGTTTGTCAATGCACAGGTAGTCGTTCGGTCGAACATACCCATAGCCTCATTGTTTATGGAATTCTTGCACATGTCTTCGAGAATCTCCCAAACAGTGTCTTCATCTTTACCCATGAAGTTACCTCCATAGGCTGTAGTGCCAAATAGATCTGATGTCCTCATAGAGTCCCTGGTGAAAAGATTGGACTTGTTCCCATTTAGGAACTCCATGATGAGGGCATTTTCCCATGAGATCCAGAAAGTGATCCCATGCCTCATGAAGTGGTTCCCTACATTTTGCGTAAAATGTGTGATTTGGTGCCTCAGGGCATTAGTGTGCCCTATTGGGAAGAATTTCTTCAGAAATTCAGCTTGTAAACCCTCCCAGGTGTTGACCAGTCGAGTCAGAGACCGATACTAATGGGCAGCGTTATCCTTCAATGAGAAGGGGAACATTTTAATGAGCAGGGTGTTCCGATTCTGAACATTTGGCCCAAGAGTTAGAGCCAGATGTTTTAATTCTTGGATATGTTGGAAAGGGTCTTCAAAGCCCAATCCATGAATGTAGGGGATTAAGTTGATAATATTCGGTTGCAATTTAGTATTAGGTCCCCTAGCCGGAATTTGCACCTTGGGTTCGATAGCCACAGTTGTGGGATTGTAGTGATCTCGCATCTGTGGACGCGGTCGGGGGTTGGCCAGTGCATGAATCAGGTCGGTGAGAGTCTGCAACTAGTCCTGCAGGTGTTGAATATCACCCCCTTCTTGTTCTAGATTCTCCATAGAAGCAGAGGATGGAGAATCGAGATCAGATGTAGATGGATCAGAAGAGATATCGAATAGATCAGAAGGAGACCCAAATAAGTGGGTCGGGGTCTGACCTCGATGGGTGTACCTTGCTAATGGAGGTTTCAAGGAAGGTGTCAAAGACCTCCTCCTGTACATGCACTACAAAAGAGATGAGGGACTGGAAATGTTCTGGACCCAATTAAGGAACCCAAACGAATTGGATGACTATGGCGGTTCGTAGTAGATGGACCTCTAGATTAAAAACTCTTACACCTAAGAATTACTTGAGCAGCCAGGAAGGGAGAGCCTCGCAAAGACCCTACATGGTAGAGCATCCCCATGGGTTACAGGGTTTCCCCCACTCGACCTTCCTTGTCACCGTAGATCCAAGTAGATCGAAATGTTCAAATTGACCCTAAGTCTACCAAGTTTAGGCCTAATTGTGCTTTGAATTTTCACTTGAATTAGAAGTTGATTCAAATTTCGACCTAATTTGAGATTGGTTGATTCACAAAGTGAACCAACTTCACCTGTCCTTCCCTAAAGTTAAGGATGGAATTCAGGTCAAGTCACCTGAACCACCCTGTTTTGGTTCTCAACAAGTTATTAGGTCTTAACTTTTATGATTCAAGTGAACTTGGAGCCTTGATTTTAGGGTTTGAAGCTTAGATCAATTCAATCAAAGGCTTAGATAGCACACAAATGCGGGAAGATTTGTTTCCTTTATGAATGGTAAGTGTGTACTAGCACTTCAACTTTCAGGTGAAAACCTTAATTGGCTTTGTTTCCAAGTCCAAATTGATTCCAGATATGGCACCTTGGACTCAAACAAGAAGGTGAGTAGTCCAAGGTGTTTTATGTCCCAAATAGGTCAAAGTAGCAAGGAATGGGTGTTCTGAATCGAATCAAATCAAATCTGATTGCAATCAATCGAGATAATCAGGAATCTTTTGCCTTGAATGATATTACTGGAAAAATAAGGCAGGGTTGGATTCCTAATTTTTGTTTGCTTTTTTATCTTCCCAAGAGAGAGAGGGGATTAAGGAATAAAGGGAAGATGACTAACTTGCCCATGGTGTGGTTGCTTTGAGCGGATGATCCTGAGCGCTTGATTCACCTTGAAACAATCAAACAAGACAAGTTAGAAATTGAATCAAAATGAATTTGACTAGTGGTGAAACTGCACGTTGCTCCCCATCATTGGTGCTAAAATGCTAACACAGTTTTGTCAGGTTTTAAATACCTATCGTAGTATAGCGAGGAAAGCGATCAACATTTAAATTTATATGCTCGAATGTGAGTTCGAGGTCATCTCAGGGAGTAAAATAATTGTAATTTAAACCACTAATCAATTAATTAGAATGAGGTACAAAGAGCTTGATATAAAAATAAATATATTACTCAATGAATGTACTATCAAAGTCAAAAAGGAGTGACTAATGTTAAGGGCAAAAAATGTGATTTTTCAACTAAGCCCAAAGCCTCTCAACACTTAGAATTTTCAGCTAAAGAAGAGCCTCTAGCCCAAGGCACAAAATCGACCAAATTTTGTCCCTAAACAAACCAAAACCTGGCCCAACACCAGCTCACGCCAGCGTGTGTGCGAGTGTGAGTGCGCATGAGTGGATGGGGACCCGAACCCCTGAAGCTTGGGCGACCAAGTAATGTGCACGTTGCTATTTCCTGCCCTTTGTTCCACGATGTGGGGCTATCAAGTCCCACGTCTTCTTTGTGCTTCAACGTGCAGTTGTTGTGAGTGATGGCCGCTTGATTGGAGCTTGATAGCCATTGGATCTTGAATTCAATGCCATAGCGAGCTTCCCGACAAGATTTCGCGTGAGGAAAGGATGAGGTCTCCTTGGATTTCTTGACGGATGGAGGTGGACGTCACTGCAAACAGTGACGAACAACAGCAAGCACCTAAAGCAAATACGACCTTTGGCCCCAATTAAATGCCTAAAAAGCTTTGCCGTGACATGACGAAGGTGATGGTGGTGGTGATTTGGTGTTTGGTGGTGTCGAGTGGCCAGATGGATGTGGAGGATGTGATGAGTAAAGATGGATTTTGATCGAAGGATTTGCGGATCAAAACCCTCAATTTTTTGAGGGCTTTTGATCTACAAGTCCTTGCGGTGCTTTTGGTGTAACTAGCGAGGTGGGAGGTGGCGTGGCGTTGTGGTTTGAACTTGCTGGAGTTCTCACCGGATGCGGAGGAGTGGAACAACGGGTATTAGGGATCAAATTCTAAATCTAAAGGCCCTAAGCTAGTCTATGGGAGAAGGAAAAGAGGAGTAGCCACCTAAATTGGATGAGCAAATGAGGATTGCATTCGGCGTTGGCCAGGCAGACGCAAAGAAGTTGACAAGTTCGGTGATGGCAATAGTGATGAAGACAGGGTCAAAACGACCTTGCTTTGGCCGGCTAAGGTCAAAAGAAGGAGAGGAAGAGGGGCAATGCTATTGTGGCCGTAGCAAGCACGGAAGAGGGTTAACGGAGGTCACTGGAGTCGAAGATGAAGGTGGTCGTGTGTTGACAAAGAAGGTGAAACACGGTCAAATCTCGACTTAATTGTGCATGGAAACTTGCAAGAGCTTATAGAGAGGATGACTTGACCTTGAATTGCTTGGAATTTGCAAGAATTCCTTGCAATTTTGGAAACTTAGGTCACGGGTATCTCTAGCTCGGCAGCAGTGATTGCCTTAGAATGAGAGCTTGAGATCATGGTCAATCAAAAGGGCTTGATCTCGAGAGTAATCCCACCAATTTTAGTGAGATTTAGAGAACATTTAATGACCTAATTTCTCAATGAAAGATATGCATGATTGGGTGCATTCTCTGCTGCGGCTTGCCTTTTTGAGACGATGAAGAAGAGGAAAGGGGTAGTTTGTAATAGAAATCAAAACTTAGGGGGCCCTATGTAATAATTAGAAATAAATGGGCTAAAATGCAATCTAGGTCAAGATGAACTCTGATTAGACTCAAAATTTAGGAGCAACCTAATTTGGACCCAAGGAATCTAATGGTGACCTCAGATTTGGGTTTTGATATGGTTTGATTGGGTAATTTACACTATAGCTCAAGAATGAAGCAAATTTCCACCAAGTCTCTATTTTTTGTCAAGATGGGTTCATTTAGTCAAAGTGAAGGTTCCAAATCTCATAGCATATTTTTCAATGATTTTTAGGAGGTTTAGATTACATTTATTTCCACCAGAACCCATTAAATTGAAGTGAGGCTATAATTAAGATTTTTATTATTAAATTAATCTCAAATCTCAAAAAATCTCGATTCAGTCAGTTCAAGCCCACTTATTGGAAATTTAAGTTTATTTGACCTTAAATTAGGCACTGATTCACCCGTTAGTTAGTCTACATTTGTAATTAAACTTTAAAACAGTTGAATTAAGTCAATTTCGCATCTTCTTCTTGCATTCAGCTCAGAACAGAATTAAGACCTTCTGATGGTTATTAAGGAGCACTTATCCTTGGATTTAGGCTAAATTAGGCTAGTTATGACAAATGATGGTGTTGCCATCGATTCACAAGCCTTGCAATTCAAATTAAAATCAAAGATTGGTACGTGAATGCTTTCTAAACTTGATCTAACATTGGATTAACTTGAAAAACCCATTCAAACTCTAAACAACATCAAGACTAATTTGTTTTGCCGGCTCAATTCTCCATCAGATTCTAACAGATACCTTTACTTCATGCTACTGTCAAGATAAGAATTAGGCTAATCCCCTCCACATCTGAAATAAACGTCCATACTCGTTCCATGCCAAAACTTTCATTACAAATACCAAATCAACCAAATTCCATTGTAAATCCACTATGAAAACCTCAACCAAGTTCATTCAGATAAACTAGCTACAAATGTTGTCAAATCCCATCAGTCATGACTTTGAATCCCAGAATTTTGCTTCAGAATATTTATTTATGCCTTAAAATCATATAGAATTATCTTCAAATCTTAATTGAAACATCAGAATATTAATTGACAACTTAAATCACAAAGATCACCTCAGACCTGGGTGATGGAGGAAAACAACCCAGATCTAATCAAAGCATAAAAACCTTATGCTGCATTATCGCAAACACTTGTCAATAGATCTGAAATCCCATTAAAACCAAATCAAGGGTCAAAGAACCCTAAAAACCCTAATTGGCTCTCCTACCTCGCCATGGATAGCGTAGGTCAGAGAGTCCAAATCAAGCAATGAAACCAATTGGAAACAATCCCAGATCTTGCTTAAGACTTTCCAAACTTGATTAGATCCTTAAATATCAGATTGAGTTGACTTGCAATAACTCCCAGCTGTCGCCCAGGTAGGCATTTGATCTAGAATCGTTATGATGATATGATCATCTAGGATACCTACACACCATTGATTGGTGTTCTGGTTTCCAATGTGATGCTATAAAATTGACTAGTTCATTGCTTTAGCCTCAAATCAATGCAACTAATTTTCATAGGCTCAAGATACCCAGGTAATGAACTTTAATAGGAACTCAAGCTAAAATTGGGTGTGAGCTAATTAAGCTATGAAAATCCAATCTAAGAACCTCATACCCTCACATTGCATCCAATTGTGTAAATGTAAACTAAATTTGGTCAATTAAAATCGATTAAACCAAAATACTCTAAAATTTTCACAATCAGCATAGAAAATTAGATCAACTTTAAAAAATCAAATCAGTCCTATTTAGGGCTCAAGGAGGACTTTTGTGAATCAGTGGATTGAATGAGAAGTTCTCAAGATGAATTAGAGTGTGTTATGGATCTAGAAGCTAGAGAGCTTTAGATCCACAGTGGCTTTGATGGGTTCAGTGATCAGTGTGTTAAAATGATGAGGAAACAGTGTGAAAGTGGTCGTGAGATGAGGAGGAAGATTAATGAATTACAATGGGTGGGTGAATTCGCCTCACTAATCTGAGCTAATCAGAGAGGAATGATCAAGGGAAATTACAATATAATCTAATCTACTCCTAGATCTAACACAATCAATTAATAAATTCTGATCTAAACGATCTAACTAACTACAAAAGTAGTAAATCTATCTAACAAAGCATTAAAATTAATCTATGAAAGCAATTAAAATCCTAGTTAATAGAGGTAGGGGACTCTCTGGGATCGACAACTGGCGACTGAAGAGGATGGAAGGGGAGAAGACCTCCTAGAGAACGAAGGTGCATGACTCTCTGGGACCAACGACTGGAAACTGAAAGGGAAGAACTGAGGGAGGAGGCTACCACTATCACTGATAGTCGAGGAAGGGGAAAATGGAGCTAGAGGGCTGGACGATGATTGACTCAAGGGGGAGGGAGTTGATAGCCTCGCACAGGCGAGTGTGGAGGTTCTTTTATAGGTGTTGGGGAGCTTTGGTCACCGCATCAGTGGGTGAGGTTCAATGTGGATGAAGGGTTGAGATAGAGCTTGAGAAGTGTGGGAAGATTTTAGAATGAACTACGGCCGTTGGATGAGATTTTGGTGAGGGCACAAAGGTGTGTGCATCGGGGATCAGAGGTTGATGGGAGATCCATGGTTGGATGAATGGATCAAAGAATGGATGGTGGTTGTTGCACGTATTCTTCATGGGTGAACATCAGCTAAGGAGTAGAGCTGCAGGTCTGTTGGGCCTTTTGCAGAAGAACCCAAGTGATGAAGCGGTAGGACTGTTGCATAGGAGCCCATAAGTGAAAGGATTTTGTAACCAAACAATCCCTGAATGCTTGTAAATGTGTCCCTGACAAGTTTTATGAATAAGGAACGTAAAGGCTTAAAGGACCTAAGTATAAAACATGTATTTCAAGGTCCAAGTGATGTCCAAATGCAATGAGATTTTTATAGTATGTTAATTGAACATATTAGGATATAATTCAACTTTTGATTTGTACTTTCAAGCTCAAATCGGTGTTCAATTGACATTCAGATCATCCACTTACATATTTAAATATAGAATCTCTCAAAATTGACCTAATTGTGTGTTTTTAGCACAAATTGAGAGTTCTAGGTCTTTTTTCTTAATTCCCACACTTCAACCATTTGTTGTGTTAATTTGATAGTGTTTAACCTAGTTTCTAGCTTAACCTGAGTATTTTAGCTATGATGAGCCACACCTTATTACCCTCCCTTCCTCCTCGCTAAGCCTTGGCGCCACCCACCTTCTCCTCCCTCGACCACCTCCCACCGGTCGGAAACACATGGCCACCACCACACCGTCACCCCTCTACTCTCCTCCACACTCCCTCCGTCACCGTCGCCATTCTCCCTTTTAACATCTAAGCCTAAATGGATATTGAGTTTGCCCATAAGTCCCATGTTGATTTTGTAAAGGGAAAGGAACTTGATTAGGGGCTTTGCAAGAAAAATTTGGATTGTTCCTCTAATTAGGGTTGTAAGAATTGGAAGAATTTCTAAAATGTTCCTGGAGAGTAGCGATGTTCTCTATAGCAGGGCTAAAAGAATTCTAATTGGAAAAATCATATATCCCAGTCATATCTGGTATAACCTCAAAAAAATAATTGTGCTTAGCTGGGACAGCACTAATGTTGGTTAAGTTCTCTATTTTGAGTATGTTAGGCGGAGTCAGATGTGGAGCTTGCTTTTGATTAAATTTTTCCTCTAATTTTTTCTAGTGAATTTGCATCTGATCTAGTCTTTGTGCGATCATCTGGATATCATCTTGAGTTACTGGAATAGATGCAGATCTTGAGCCAATTTCATTCAAATCGAGTCTTGGGTTGGAACTCCTACCAAAAGTAGCAATTAAATCATGATTGAATGAGTTTTCACTCATTTCCTCGAATAATTGGCAGGCACATTTAGCATCCTTATTAAGGAAATTGCCCCTACATGATGCATCCACAAATTTTCTTAATTGAACATCTAATCTATGATAGAAGATCTACACTGACTGCCATAATGGAATTTCATGATGTGGGCAACTCCATAATAAATCTTGAAATCTTTCCCAAGACTCATGTAGAGATTCACCATGTTTTTGTTGGAAGGTCGTAATTGAACTTCTCAAAGCATTTGTGATGGTAACACCATCATGGGCCCTAACTAGTCACATTTAGTTAGGTTTGATTTATAAAAACTCCTACCTAGTTATCTGAGGGACATAACTTCGCATTATTCTGATTTGAGAGAAGAACAGGGAATTAGGGTTAATTCTGTAATTTTAACAGCACATCACAAACATAGATTAACCACAGGGTCATTTAAGGGTTAATTAAAGGTCAAATGAACTCAAAAGTTCAAAAAGTGGGTCAACAATGACAGAAATGGGGTTCACGCATTTCGAGGACCAAAACAGTAGTAATTATCAACTTGCTTAAATTGAAGAGGTTTTGGTCTGGAAAAAATTCATCTAAATTACCTAAAATTTATATAAAAATATTCTAATTGGTCTGGTACCCTTGGTTTGACTTTCTGAACCTAGTTTGACTTAGAACAGAGTTTCAGATGGGATTTTGCCTTAATTTGGGTTTCTATGCAAATTGCCTAGTGAAACGTGGTTAAAGCTCAAATCCAAGTGCACTATTAGATTCCTTGGGTCAAAATTAGGTTGGAGCCAAAAATTGAGCCCAAGCAGAGTCCATCTTGACCTAGTTTGTATTTTAGCCCTTTAAAACTCTATTTCTCATAATAAGACCCTCAAGTTTCGAATTTATTACATTGTGGTCCCTAAGTTTATCATCATTCTTTGCATTCTGGTCCCTCTCGCCATTGGTGTGAACGAAATCTCACCACTAACTTTTGAGCAAGGATTCCTTGCTCAATTTTTGCCCAAACCTCTCCAAATTTAGAGAGATTGCCCTTGACACGGTTCCCCACAGATTGGACTAGGTTTTGAGATCGATTGTGGCCGAATTCATCGCAAAAACCCCAAGTTGGTTTTTTGAGCTTGAAATTCTAGGGTTCATCGCCGATGAACCCTAGAATTTCAAGCTCAAAAAACCAACTTGGGGTTTTCCTATTCTGGCTCTTTCCATGCTTCTAAGATCTCTATAAAGAGCCATGGGATCCTTGCCATCCTTAGCTCGGAAAAAGGCCACAAAACTTCTTCTTCCCCAGCCATCCTCGATCGAAGCTCCAACTGCTTCCTATCCTCCCCTCTTCTGCTCCTCAACAGCCAAATTGGTGGCACTAAGCTCTTCCTCTCGTCTTTGCGACCAGAACCAACCCTAGTTCAGTCGCTCCAAGCCCTATCTTCGCCGCCATCTCCCTCACCGAGGATTTCGTCTCCTTCGATGTCGGCCAATCAAATCGGTCGCATCTCGCCTTCTTTCTCTCTCTATGTCTCTCTTCCTTTCACTCCCCTGATTCCTTTTACCCCCTTAGACAATAGGTTCAAACACGATATCACCTTTACCACGTCATCTTCCCCAACGCCAGCGGGAACTCCGGTGAGTTCACACCATCACACCACACCACTAAATCACCTGTTACCTAATCCAGACGCTCTGCCACATGTTGCTGATCTCTCCACCACGCCACTAGGCACCACCTCCTCATTCACTCTCTCCGACTTCGGTACACTGACACACACACCTTTATAGCACGCCATAACCACCACGGCACTCGCCACACTCAGGCGAAGCTACTGAACGATTCAACGAGGCTGCGAGGCCGTATTTTCTTCTTCAGAGTTCGTTGGTTCGCCGTCACTGCTACCATCTTCTCCATCCACGACAATGCTCTTCTGGCCATCACGCACCCAGTTGCTACCCTCTGAAGCTGTGGCTCACCTTGACGAAGAGCTTCAGATCTGCAGTAGAGTAGCAAAGCCCCAGCAACTGCGTCGATTTGGAAGGAATCTTCATCAGCTGCACGTGAGGAAACAGGGATGAAGATAGTTTCACATTGGGTTTTTCCATAGCAATCACAGTGTATAATGCGCAAAGGTGCTCTCAGCTTCTCACCTTAGTGCGCACAGGGGTGCGGTTCCTACGCCCCCCCACCACACGCGCTCGATCACGTGCCCTCGTTCGCGAACATGCCTGCTGGTTTGGGCGGGATCCGTTTACTAGGTTACTTGAGTTTGACTTGGTTCTAAGAGAAGGGTATATGAGGAGGAGGGGGGAGGGTTTTGCACTGTAGCACCTTGGGATTCGTGTAAACCCCCCCTGCACTCAAGACTTAGCATTCTGAGACCCTTGTGCCTTGCTCTTGTGAGGCCCTTGCGCCTTTGTGTGCTGCTGCTACTATGCATTAACTTCTGCTAAGGCCTTGTGGTAAGGCATCTTAGCCTTCTACTTATCGTTTGAGGCCTTGTGTTGATTCTGCTGGTTACTGTGGATACATTTGCATGGATAGCTGATTGCGGTTATTGTTGAAATATTTGAGATATTTAGAGCTTAACTTGTAGGGTTAATTTGGTGGTTTAAACCATCATTTTAACCTAATCTTTTTGCACACTAATACCTAATTTTCTTGAGATATTCTTTTGATATACATTGAGCATTATTTTGATTCTACTTGCATATTTTTCTTGATAGTTGTGATTAGTGATTGACTTGTCCAATTTGCTCCCTGCGAGTGAGCTCGAACTTGCTTTGTTTCTTGAGATTATAAATTTAAATGTTCTATCACTTTTATTCACTATACTATGACGTGTTTTCTTAAAACTCGATGAAAGCGACGTAAAATTTCTGTGTCGTTGTCGGGGAGCAATGTGCATTTCATTCACTGATTAGAATTTTGATTCGATACTAACTTGATTTCTTTGATTTGTTGTGATTTTGCAGGGTGAATCACGGGATCAGCCGCATGACAACCACTCTAGGAGCAGGTAATTTCGATCCCTTCTTAAGCCCCTCATTTCTGAAAAGGAATAAAAATAATAATTAATTAGGATCAACTCGTATTATCTCATAGAATTAATCATTTGAGTTGTCTGATTTGATTTGATTTGACTAAAAATCCCCAATCCTGATACTTGCACCTATTAGGGACTTAAGGTGCCTTGGGCTACATACCTTCTTGATTGAGCCCTAGGTGCCAATTTTGGAAAGAATTGGACTTGGAAAATAGAGCCAAATTAAAGTTTCCATTTTAGAGTTTTAGGGAAAACACACTTGCCTGATTTAAAGAAAATAGATTTCCTTCATCGTGTGTTACATAAGCTTTGGTTGAATTGACCTAATCAAGTGAACCTTAAAAGTAGGCTCTAACAATCACTTGAATCACTAAAACTTGGGACATAATAACCTGTTTGCAAACCACTCAGGGTGATTTTGGGTTCTTTACCCAACTCATCCTAAATTTTAGGGTAGGTTAGGTGAAGTTGACCCACCTTGTGGGTTAACCAACCTCCAAATTAGGTCATAAATCAAAATCAACTCTAAAGTTCAAGTGAAATTCAAGGCACATACTTAGGATTAAAATTGGTAGACTTTAGAGTCAAGCTTGCTCATTCCGGTCAACTTGGATTCTCAATGACAAGGAAAGTCAGGTGGGGGAAACCCTATAACCCGTGGGGACGCTCTACCATGTAGGGGTCTTTGCAGGGCTCTCTCTTCCTGGCTACTCGAGTAATTCTCGGGTGAGTGACTTTCTGATCCAGAGGTATCATCTACCTCGAACCTCCTTAGTCATCCAACGATTTTTGGGTGCCTCGATTGTGTCCATCACACATTCTGTCCCTCATCTGACTCTCTAATGCATGTTCGGGAAGAGGTCCTTGATAACTCTACATTTTGTGGCGATAATTCTATCAATCAGGGTTTATCTTAAGGGTAACATGCACAAATAACACTTCATAAATGGGCATGGGAGCATTACATGCATTGCACATTGAGATTGCTTATAAATCAATGTTAATGGTCATTTGTAAAAGTTCATGTGAAAAAAAGCCTCAGATGAGCGATGGAACCGTACGGATGGATTCAGAACGACGAATGGAGTCCAACTGACTTAAAATCGACCAAATCTAACATCTGGAGCTCCCGCAACTAGCCCAAGAAGTTCTGACTTTTGATCTGATGATCAACAGCCACAAAGCTGCCACGTGGTGCGAGATTAGCGCATACAAGCCACCGCCCCGCTTCCTCGATCATTCGTAGGATGAATCTCAGCTATTCGATCTTCGATCGGACGGCCAAGAACGGCTTCCGCAGCACGCCTTCACTACACAGCACCATGGAGAGATGCTCTAAGCCATCTGATCTTTGATTGGACGGCTGAGAGCCACGCATCACCCTCGCTCTCTACCATCGCCGAGACCCAGCACGAAGATCTGACTGTTGGATCTTCATCCAATGGTCGGCTGACGGGAACACCATCATGAGCCCTAACTACTTCATTTTGACCTAGAAAAGAGAACAAAAGCCCCTACATAACCAAATGACGGGCCTAACTCAAGAAATAACCAGTTTAAGAGAAAGGCTAGAAATAAAGGGCAAAACTGCAATTTTACCTTTGCAGTGCAACAACGGAATTTCTCAGGGGATAAACATAGGTCAAATGGTCTTAACAAGATAAAAAGTGGGTTGGTTCAAATAGAAAAGGGTTAATGTGAAATCTGGAAATTAAATGATTTCTTGTAACCCTAAAACAGACCCACCTAATTTAACGAGGTTCTGGTCAAGATAAAATTCAACTAAACCCTCTAAAATTCATGGAAAAATATCTTCTAGGGCTTATAACCTTCAATTTGGCCTTTATAACCTTTTTTGACCTAAATAGGGATTCTAGTCAAATGTTTGCCCTAAATTGGGTTTTTTTGTAAAATGCCCAATCAAACGTGGTCAAACCTAAAATCCACCTTCACCTCTGGATTCCTTAGGTCCAAATTAAGTTTATACCGAAATTTGGACCTAAGGGGAGTTCATCTTGACCTACTTTGCAAAACGGTCCAAACCAATTACTTTTAGACTCCTAGCTTTTGAAAACTTTTGCAGACACCCCCTAGCTTCCTCGTCGTTCTTTGCAATTAGTTCCCTCTACCATTACAGCAGAGGAATCCTACTTTGGTGAGGATTCGAGGGGGATATCTCCTTGATTCCTTAGAGAATCCCTCTCAAATTTGAAAGGGAGATTCTCTGAAGAATTTCCGTTCATGTGAACCCAATCTTGAGCTCTAATTTCCACCCATTCTCTCATGTGAATGCATGAGAGATTTGGGTATTTCTTGACCTTCCAAGTCCGACAAGGTTGCCATGCTTGAAAGTTTTCCTTCCAGGCACAAGGCCCTTTGCCTGAGACTATAAAAGGGACCCCAGATCCTCCCGTTCATGGTAAGCTTGTTTTGGCCTGAGAATACCCCAAATCTTCCTCTCTTCCTCTCCGGCCAAAAAGCCCAGCAAGCTCCGGCGACTTGTAACTCTTCTTCTCGTCGCTCTGCCACCATACTAGTGGCAGAGTTGCCTCCACCTCCTTCGTCCGCGTCGCGCCACACTTGCGCTTGCGCCTATCTCCCTTTCGTCGTCACCGTCTCTCTCTCTGGGTCTTCGTCTTCGGCAATGGCACATACGAGCCATCCGCCTCCTCCGCTCCCCCTTCATCTATCACCTCACAAATAAGTTCTCTTCCTCTGCTCTTTCTTTTCCCTTCATCTATTTCTATTTTCACGCCCTGACGCTCACATACCACTGTCACCTTCTCCACTTTTGGCAGACCACCGGCGAGGTGCTCCAGCCATTCCATGCACCCACCCACCTTGCCATCCACCTCAAAAGCATCGCCATATCCCACTGATCATTTCCCCCCTCTCCATAACCGCCACACTCTCCACACACTTTCTCTCAACACACCCCACTCCACGGCCACAGAACGACCTAGGCTCGCACGCCCAGGCCGCCCTACGCCACGCCAACCACCAGGCCACCTTTACTATGTTACAGCGAAGCTTTTTGAGAGATTTGACAAGGCCGTGAGGCCGTTTTCTTGTCGACAGATACAGGTGCCTTGACCGCCACTGAAGCGAGCTTGAAGAAGCTTGTAAGCTTCATCTTTTGCCCCATGCATTAGGTTCCCAGGTCCCAGACACGCGGGCATTCTTCACGAACGACTCACACCCAACAATTGGAAGCCAAAGCCCCGCAGCCTCAGCAATCGAGTGACCACCTGCTGCGTGCACGCGTGAGAAGCAGGTGGGACATTTAGTCTCACCTCGGAAGTCTGTGAGCGAGTGAAGCGGTATAAATTGCAAAAGTGCCAGGGGCTTAGCGCCTCCTGAACTGGGTGAGGTCCCACTCATCCCCATGCCTTGTCCGTGACACACACCTCCGCGGACCTGGTTCTCGACCCGACTACCCGTGCACTCCTCGTCCACCACGCACGTCAGTGGGCCTGGTCCCGGGCGCGCTGACCTGACCCGTTTACCTGAGAAGGCTCTGGGATAGCGAGCCTAAGAGAGAAAAGAGTGGAGAGTTCACGGGGAGGGTAGGGGGTAGGTTTTTTTCTCAGGGACAAGGAAGAAGAGGAAGAAGGAAACCACTACAGCAGCTAAGGGTGAAGTCGCAGTGAAGAAGAAGAAGGTTGAAGAGGATGCTGAAGAAAGAAAACCTTAGCAAAAAGCCAAAGGAAGAAAAAGGAAGATAGAAGTCTGAGAAGGCTAAACTGAAGTTAGAAGCAAAGAAGGAGAAGGAAGAAAGAAAGAAGAAGCCAAAGCCAGAAATCAAAGAAAAAGAAGAAGAATAGAGAAAGCAAAAGATAAAGAGAGCTAAAGAGAAATTGAAGAAGCACTGCACTGTAGCATTGACACTTAAGGTGTCTGATTTTTACATCAAACGTCCTTATTTCATTTTTTAGCTTTTACATACATTAATATCATTTTTGCTTCATAAGTTTGATTGGTCATTGCATTTTATAAAGTTGAAAGTTGTATTCTTGGTTTTTAAATCCCAATTTGCTCCCTGTGTTCGACCTCAGATTTATATTTTTCGAGTAATAAACTTTCATTTATTTTCAAAGTGATTTTGGCTATACTACGACGCATTTATTTTAAATCCAATTTCGCCTTGTAAACATTGGCAATAGTCGAGAGCAAATTCTTCTTTGCAACTATCTGCGGAACGCAGCGCAGTGATCGATGCTCCTTCCCTGTGCATCCAACGCAGGATTGAACCGCACCGCGTATCGAATCCGAGGCGAAGGTGCGCACGAGAGAAATTGGATCGTCGATGAGCACGCGGACGGTGGAGATAGCGCTACGTGGCGCCCACAGATGCAAGCGATTGGGCGCGCGCGTCTCAGTAAGCAATCCGGAAGCGTGCTTTGCACGCAATCTTGGCCGTCCGATCTTTGATCGAACGACCCTCAAGGGGCACTCACAGATTGCGCGGGAGGAAGAATAGGCATGTGTGGAAGACCGGCAAATAGGGGCCTTCACCGACATTTCTGGGGCAGTTTTAGCGACGTCTTGAAACTTCCTTTTACTATAAAATAAATTCTATTCTTAGGGAGTGTATTTAGAAAACATCTAGAATTAAAAATTTTTCAAAGATGTAGGCGTTCGATTCCAATAGCAAGAAATTTGTTTGATCAAAATGCTTCTAAGAATAATAGAGTGAATATATGAAGCAAGATCAAGTAGACAAAAATACTTCCTTGTGCTTCCCTAACAAGTAGATCAAGTTGGCACGAAGGAAGTAGAAACTTGAAGTCTCTTTTGGATCACAATGTTAACGCAACAATCAAACAAGATCTTTGGAGATTTCTTGAAGCACAAAGTTGACGTAAAGGCTTTTAGAAAGCAACTTCGCAAGAATGTAATTTGCAAGTAGAATGTAGAAGAGAATGTTGTATCATATGTGTGTATATATGAATGAAGGAACCCCATGTAGGGCATTTATAGAATGATATATGGGAAGTTAGGAACATTCGGAAACCATTTGAAAGTTATGTCAATCATTAATGATAACTACCTATGCGTCAAAATTTGAGTATAACCGTTGGAAATATAATTAATCAATTAGTTAATCACTTAATAAACTCTGTTCTATCTTTTAAAAAATCACAAAAAACTATTCAACAAAATTAATCAATTAGTTAATCGATTAATTCTGCAACCGGCAGAAACTTAAAGAGGTGGTTATTTTGGAAGTTTTCTTTTCGTGAAAGGTTGTAAAGGACCTTGTAACATCCATTAGGAAGAGGTGCAACGTTTGAATCTTATGACCAACCTTCTAGAAAGTGTAATAACCTATTATAGAAAATTTATTTATTATTTATGACATATTTAAAAATATTTTTACACATTTTTTTAGAAATAACTATTTTATAACTATTATTACTAAAATGTTGGAGATGCTTTAAATCATCAATTTTAATCTTCTCTTTTTTTCAATCAATCTCTTCATAACATGGGAGCTTTCCTTCATCATAATTGAAATCTTCTATCATGAATATTTAATGAATATCTAAAGCTACAAACAACTTTATAACAAAATATAATCTTGTATAAAACATCAAAATAAATAAGATTAGTACTTAAGTCCTGTTACGAACCGTGCTTTCAGATGTCTTTTAAGACGTCTGGGAGGTGTCCCAGACGTCGTACCAGACGTCTGGGATTCATTTTTTCTGTGCGCACACCGTTGCGTCGCGCGCCTGCATGCGCAGACCTGCTCCACCTCTTCTTTTTCCCTCTCCCTCTTGCGACTTTTGTCGCGCTCTCTCTCTCCTCCTCGCGCGGCCTTAAAAGGCCATGCCCTCCCCCTCACTCCCATCACCTCCGCCCCCTTCCTCTTCTCCTTCTAGTCGGTGCGCGAGAGCGGGCGCGAGTGAGCGGTGGCGGCGATAGCCGCGGCGGGTGCGGGAGGAGGTGCTGCGCGGGGGAGGAGGCGTCGGCCGTGAGGGCTTGAGCCTGCCGGGGCAGCGGGAGCCGACCGGCGGGGGCGCAGCGGGCGCGGAGCGACGCGGGAGGCCTTCTGCAGCTCGAGTAGCAGGCGGAGCACTCGCGGTGCGGTCGGGCGTCGCGAGCGTTGGGCGAGTTGCGCCCTGGTTCTGGAAACTTTTCCAGAATCAGACGTCTGGGCTTATAGCAAGACGACGGGCACGACGTCTGGAAGACTGTCCAGACGTCTGAAAGGTGAGTTATTTCCATCTTCTTCCTTTTCTTCGACTGACCGTACTAAGAGAGAGGGGAAATGGGTACGCGCAGGTTCTGAGATTCGCATCCAACGCGAATAAGACATCTGGCTGCACTGCCAGACAGCGGGAACTACTTCCAGACTTCCTGGGTGACCATCGGACGTCTGGGAACTAGGCCAGACGCCCCCGCAGGCTTCTGGACGTCTGAGAGACCATGCGGAGCAAGGTAACCCCTGATCCACTTTTTAAGACGTCTGGAATAAGTTCCAGACATCTGATTTTGCACTGTTTCGTCGTTTTCGACCCGTTTAGGGCCCGTTCGGATTTCGTTTTCCACGTTTCGAGTTGCATTCTTTTCGGAATTAAATCCTCTACCCGTCTACAGTAGCTGTCTACTGTTTTGAGAAATTCCTTGTGTTTGATCCTTGTGATAGGACCCCGTTCCGTTGCAGTCTCGGGGGTTGCGGAGGCGCGCGGGATTCCCGACCACGCCCCCAGTTCGCCTGTTGTAACCGGTAGAGTGGCTTTAGGTATAATCCGTTAAATTATGGAACCATAAATAGATCGTAGGACATTGCATGAATCCTAGGAATGAGAAATAGATTGAATGGTAGATTCCTAGGGTGTTGCATAAATCCTAGGGCTGGAAAACTATATTGTATGATAGATCCTAGGATATGGCATGAATCCTAGGACGGGAAAACTAGTGGAATGTATGAATACTGCAGTTCTGGAAAATGTGGAATGGAAATAATAGTTGCCTGTGAATTGAATTAACAGCTGCTTGTTATGAATAAATAAACGTGATTGAAAATATGGATTGTAAGAACGTGAAACTGGAAAGTGAGACCTGGATGTTCTGAGTTAAAAGAGCTGGAACCCTACGGGGAATTAGGAGTAGAACTCCTGGAAAGTGAATGGAATAAAATTGGGGAAGTGAGCTGGCCCTTGAGTACGGAGTACCAAGGAGAGCGACTGTTCCCCTGTTTAGTGCAGAGCGGAGCCAGCCGCCCCAGGGACCCGAGGTTAGGACTGACCACTCTGTACCGACTTGCTGGCCCTCGTGTACGTAGTACCGAGGAGAGCTACTAGTGTAGGGAGGTACTAGCTACCCCACGGGCCCCGGGGTTCTGCTAGCCTCCTACACCGACTTGTTCAGCCCACTGGGGCAAACCAGGGTAGTCAGGCGAGGGTGCGCGGACTGTGGAGGGGCAAGGCCCCTGTTTGGTTACTGTGGAGGGGTTGGACCCCAGTTACTGAGAGGGCTCTGCCCTGTACTGGTTCCGTGCTGTGCTTTGGGCGCACTCGTTAACGGAAACGACTGACCGCGTGCCAGTGCGGGTTAGCTACCCGTGCGTTTACCGCATGTGCCGTAGTCACCGTTACGTCTGTCAGTGACCTTGGGGTGGTTGACTGAGAGTAGGATCACCACGGGGGACTCTCCCGGCCAGGAGAGCACCACGTGCTACTTCTACTGTTCGGAAAAGACTGCAATCAAGATCGTTCCCACGAGGAACATTCGAGATCAAGTGAAGGATCTGAGAAATAGATAAATTGTGAAACAATAGAAAGACGTAAATAAAGGAAGAAAGAAAATTAAACAGCTACTGTAAACTTTACTGTTTCTTTAGTTTAGCTGCCACTCTACTCAGCGTTTTGCTGACGTGTTACACTTGTTACCTTTCAGGACCAGGTGTTGAGCAGCCAGGGTCAGCGGCTGCAGAGGACGCTGGGCCGAGTAGGGTCCAGTAGAGTTACCACTGTTCTCTTGTACCTCTTTTTGTTCCGTTATAGTGAGTAGTTCTTGTTCCGCTGTACTTTTCTTTACCTGCAGTTCATATTATGTTATGAATGTTGTTCTACTGTTGTGGTGGTATATACTGTAGTGGTTTCTTTCCTTACTGTTGTATTTCCTTACTGTTAGTTATTCTCATGTTGAATGTGGTTTATTTTACTGCTCTTTTGGTTACTTCATCGTTGGACGACTAGGTCTTAGGATTAGTCGAGTCGGTCCGATTCTCGTGTCTCGTAGGGACTTGGGAATCGGGTCGTTACAAGATGGTATCAGAGCATGGTCGTCCCGAGAAGTGAATCAATTGACTGGAAAATAACCAATTCACATGTCCATAATTAGAGTAGCCACCACAACATATCTTTTGACATGAGCTCTTAGACGTTTTCGTTAGGTATCGTTCCGTAGTGACGTGTTCCGTTTTGTTTCGCGTCTCCTTACAGGAGATGCGTCGTCGCGAGACTGGTGAGGCTGGCCGCGGGCGCGGCCGAGGACGAGGTCGGCGAGGTGGGCATGTCGTTGCCGACGCCCCAGTGGACCAACCACTACTCCCGGGCATCCAGGCCCAGGACCTCGCCCGGCTGATACGAGACATTGTACGAGAGGAGCTCCACCCACCACCCCGAGCACCTTGCCCTGGGGCTGTCTAGGGGGAGTCTTCTGTGGGACCACTCGACGGACGCGGTGCTGGACACGGGGGAGGGGATGGGCCGCCGCAGCCCCCACCTTCCTCCGATACTTCTGTGCACGAGGCATCGTTGCCTGGGGGTGGACCAGCATCCCCACTGCAGCGCCACTCCGAGCTCTTCAGGTAGTTTCGGAAGCTGAAGCCCCCCTCCTTCAAGGGGATTTGGACCCGACCGAGGCAGAGGACTGGCTCGAGCAGCTGGAGAGGATCTTCGACACCCTTCGCCCCCCGGTGGAGTGCCGCGTGGCCTTTGCCACGAACCAGTTGGAGAGTGCGGCACACAGGTGGTGGAGGGCTATCTGGGGACAGGAGAGGGACGAGCCGACCTGGGATCGGTTCGTCGCCCTCTTCTGCGAGCAGTACTTTCCCCAGACGTGGCAGGACCAGAGGAGGCGGGAGTTCCACACTCTTTGCCAAGGAATGATGACTATGAGTGCGTACCGCACGCGTTTCTTGGAGCTGTCCCGCTTTGCAGCGACAGCGGCGGCTACTGAGGAGGAGCGCCTTTGGAGGTTCACCTAGGGGCTCCAGCCTGCGATTCGGGGGTATGTCAAACCCCTGAAGCTGCCTACGTTTTCGAGGGTGGTAGAGGCAGCTATGACTTACGAGGAGACCAACCCGTCTGCGCGAGACACTGACGGCGGGCGGAAGAGGCCCTTCCAGCCAGACTTTTCACAGGGCCGGCGAGAGAGGAGACACGTGGCGTCCACAGGAGAGCCGTCACATTTTACAGGGCCATTAGTGGCCTTTGGAGGCCCTCGACAGGGGCCAGTCGCCAGCACCGGACCCCCGCCCAGCCGACAGTAGGGACCCACTGAGGGCGGGAGTCGAGTTCCCCTCTGTTACCAGTGTGGCCAGCCGGGCCACATCAGGAGGGACTGCCCGTCTAGGGCAGGAGGTCAGCAGATACTTCCCGCACAGAGCACTGGAGGGCGCGTAGGAGGCCGCGGTTCCCAGGCGCGAGGAGGAGGACAGCAGTCGCGAATAGGGTACCGGCCAGCACCTACCCGTCCAATGCAGAGTGTGGCTGCTTCGTTCGCACCTAGAGCTGAAGGGCGTATCAACGCCCTGACACATAGGGACGCCAGAGCTTCGGGATCGGTGGTGGCAGGTATGGTTTCAGTTTCAGGTAGACTCGTTTACACGCTTTTCGATTCTGGCGCTACGCACTCGTTTGTTGCAGCCAGTTTCGCGGTTAGTTTGGACTGGGATTATACACTGTTAGAGAATTCGTTCGTAATCAGAGGTCCGAGTGGTCAACTGTTTGTAGCTGAGGAGGTGTACACGGATTGCGAGGTCAGCGTCGGGGGACATAGCCCGCCAGCTGACCTGATTATGTTACAAATGGAGGACTTTGGAGTGATTCTGGGGATGGATTGGCTGTCCGCTTACCAAGCCTTGGTGGACTGTTTTGAGAGGAAGATCGTCTTCTCCATTCCGGAGTTGCCTTCTTTCGAGTTTCACGGACAGCCAGTGGACGGAGGTTTCAGGTGCATTTCGGCACTTCGGGGGGCGAGACTTTTGAGCCAGGGGTGTGAGGGCTTCCTAGCTTGTGTGGTGGCAAAGCCCAGCCCTGTGGCAGACTTCCAGAGTATCCCGGTGGTCAGAGAGTACCCTGATGTGTTTCCAGACGAGTTACCAGGACTACCACCTGAGCGTGAGATCGAGTTTGAGATTTCACTAGTACCAGGGACCAGCCCCATCTCCACCGCGTCATACAAGATGGCATCGCTTGAGCTGCGAGAGCTCAAGTCCCAGTTGCAGGACCTTTTGGAGAAAGGTTTCGTGAGGCCCAGTGCGTCTCCCTGGGGAGCCTCGGTACTGTTTGTGAAGAAGAAGGATGGTACCCTACGCCTTTGTGTGGACTACCGACAGCTGAATAGGGTCACCATCAAGAACAGATATCCGCTGCCGAGGATCGACGACTTGTTAGACCAGTTGCGGGGTGCCACGGTGTTTTCCAAGATTGACTTGCGGTCTGGATACCACCGGTTGAGGGTCAGGGAGGCCGACGTCTCCAAGACAGCTTTCCGCACCCGGTACGGACACTACGAGTTTTTAGTCATGCCGTTTGGGCTGACCAATGCCCCCGCTGCTTTCATGGACCTGATGAACCAGGTGTTTAGACCGTACTTGGACCAGTTCGTGGTGGTTTTCATAGATGATGTACTCGTCTATTCTAGAAGTCAGACGCAGCACGGACAACACTTGCGGATGGTTCTGGACACTCTGAGACGACGTAGGCTGTATGCCAAATACAGCAAGTGCGAGTTCTGGTTGAGAGAGGTGACCTTAGGTCATGTGATCTCTAGAGACGGCTTGGCGGTGGACCCAGCCAAGGTTGAGGCAGTACTCAGGTGGGAGAGACCGTGTTCAGTCACTGAGATTCGCAGTTTCCTGGGACTGGCAGGCTACTACAGACGTTTCATCAGAGGATTTTCACAGATTGCGCGTCCTATGACACAGTTAACCCGGAAGGACGTGCCCTTCACTTGGACAGACGCCTGTGAGGCATGTTTTCTGGAGCTGAAGGAGAGGTTGACCTCGGCTCCCGTGCTCACCATCCCTGACAGTAGTTGCGGGTTCGTTGTGTACACGGACGCCTCCTTGCAGGGGTTAGGAGGTGTGCTCATGCAGAGGGGTCACGTTGTCGCTTACGCTTCGCGGCAACTGAAGCCCCATGAGCAAACCTACCCTACCCACAACCTAGAGTTGGCAGCTGTTGTCTTCGCGCTGAAGACTTGGAGGCACTACTTGTACGGTGAGACCTTCGAGATTTTCACAGATCACAAGAGCCTCAGATACCTTTTTGATCAGAAGGAGCTCAACATGAGACAGAGACGTTGGTTGGAGCTCCTGAAGGACTACGACTGCAGCATCTCCTACCACCCGGGAAAGGCCAATGTGGTGGCTGACGCCTTGAGCCGTAAGGCGCCCGCACACTTGGCCAGTCTACAGTTACAGAGTTGGAGCCTTTTGGAGGAGGTGGGCAGTTGGCGACCCCTGGAGTTACGGGGGCACTGTGGGGCAGTGACGGTGACACGACAGACCAGGCCAGAGCTGATAGACCGCATCATCACAGGACAGATGGCCGATCCGTACTTGCAATCCTTGCGCGACAGAGTACTGTCGGGAGACCCGGGGGACTTCTCTTTCACAGACCCGGTTCTGCGCTTGAGGGGACGGTTGTGTGTTCCTAGAGACGAGCTGTTGAGAGGGCTCCTGGCTGAGGCACACGGTTCCAGATTCACCATACATCCCGAAAACATGAAGATGTACCACGACTTGAGATGCGAGTTTTGGTGGAGGGGGATGAAGCGGGATGTGGGTGAATTCATGCAGTAGTCCTTAGTGTGCCAGCCGGTGAAAGCCGAGCATCAGAGGCCTGCAGGGCCGCTACAGCCGCTTCCAGTGCCAGAGTGGAAGTGGGAGAGCATCACCATGGACTTGGTGGTGGGCTTACCTGTTACCCAGCGGGGACACGACGCAGTCTGGGTAATAGTGGATAGACTGACGAAGACGACGCGATTCTTGCCGATCTGAGTCACTTTGGGACCAGCACAGTTGGCAGAGAGGCATATCCGTGATGTGATGCGACTACACGGAGTTCCGCGGGAGATCGTATCCGACCGGGATACCCGCTTTACGTCCCAGTTTTGGGTTGAGTTTCAGCAGGCCTTGGGGACGCGGTTGAGGTTTAGTACAGCTTACCACCCCCAGACGGACGGACAGTCTGAGCGCACGATACAGACACTTGAGGACCTTTTACGCTACCTGGGAGCCTGAGGCGGCAATGCGGGAGCTGTACCCGGAACTCTTTGCGGGTACGTCTTTTCGGACCGGCTTTGGTCCTCTTTGAGTTTGTTATGGTATTTATGACGTTTTCCCGCACCCTAGTTAGCGCAAGTTTCGGGGACGAAACTTCCTTTGAGTTTGTTATATTGTTACGAACCGTGCTTTCAAACGTCTCTTAAGACGTCTGGGAGGTGTCCCAGACGTCGTACCAGATGTCTGGTATCACTTCCAGACATCTGGGATTCATTTTTTCTGCGCGCACACCGTTGCGTCTGCGCGCCTGCACGAGCAGACCTGCTCCGCCTCTTCTTTTTCCCTCTCCCTCCTGTGCCCTCTGTCGCGCTCTCTCTCTCCTCCTCGCGCGGCCTTAAAAGGCCACGCCCTCCCCCTTACTCCCGTCACCTCCGCCCCCTTCCTCTTCTCCTTCTTGTCGGTGCGCGAGTGCGGGCGCGAGTGAGCAGTGGCGGTGACAGCCGCGGCGGGTGCGGGAGGAGGTGCTGCACGGGGGAGGAGGCGTCGGCCGTGAGGGCTCGAGCCTGCCGGGGCAACGGGAGCCGGCCGGCGGGGGCGCAGCGGGCGCAGAGCAACGCGGGAGGCCTTCTGCAGCTCGAGCAGCAGGCGGAGCACTCGCGGCGCGGCTGGGCGTCGCGAGCGGAGGGCGAGTTGCACCCTGGTTCTGGAAACTTTTCCAAAATCAGACGTCTGGGCTTATAGCCAGACGACGGGCACGACGTCTGGAAGACTGTCCAGAAGTCTGAAAGGTGAGTTATTTCCGTCTTCTTCCTTTTCTTCGACTGACCGTACTAAGAGAGAGAGGAAATGGGTACGCGCAGGTTCTGAGATTCGCATCCAACGCGAATCAGACTTCTGGCTGTAGTGCCAGACGGCGGGAACTACTTCCAGACGTCCTGGGTGACCATCGGATGTCTGGGAACTAGGCCAGACGCCCCCGCAGGCTTCTGAACGTCTGAGAGACCACGCGGAGCAAGGTAACCCCTGATCCACTTTTTAAGACGTCTGGAATAAGTTCCAGACGTCTGATTTTGCACTGTTTCGTCGTTTTCGACCCGTTTAGGGCCCGTTCGGGTTCCGTTTTCCACGTTTCGAGTTGCGTTCTTTTCGGAATTAAATCCTCTACCCGTCTACAGTAGCTGTATACTGTTTTGAGAAATTCCTTGTGTTTGATCCTTGTGATAGGACCCCGTTCCGTTGTAGTCTCGGGGGTTGCGGAGGCACGCGGGATTCCCGACCACGCCCCCAGTTCGCCTGTTGTAACCGGTAGAGTGGCTTTAAGTATAATCCGTTAAATTATGAAACCATAAATCGAACCTAGGACATTGCATGAATCCTAGGAATGAGAAATAGATTGAATGGTAGATTCCTAGGGTGTTGCATGAATCCTAGGGCTGGAAAACTATATTGTATGATAGATCCTAGGATATGGCATGAATCCTAGGACGGGAAAACTAGTGGAATATATGAATACTGCAGTCTTGAAAAATGTGGAAAGGAAATAATAGCTGCCTGTGAATTGAATTAACAGCTGCCTGTTATGAATAAATAAACATGATTGAGAATATGGATTGTAAGAACGTGAAACTGGAAAGTGAGACCTGGACGTTCTGAGTTAAAAGAGCTAGAACCCTACGGGGAATTAGGAGTAGAACTCCTGGAAAGTGAATGGAATAGAATTGGGGAAGTGAGCTGGCTCTTGAGTACGGAGTACCAAGGAGAGCGACTGTTCCCCTGTTTAGTGCAGAGTGGAGCCAGCCGCCCCAGGGACCCGGGGTCAGGACTTGCCACTCTGTACCGACTTGCTGGCCCTCGTGTACGTAGTACCGAGGAGAGCTACTAGTGTAGGGAGGTACTAGCTACCCCACGGGCCCCGGGGTTCTGCTAGCCTCCTACACCGACTTGTTCGGCCCACTGGGGCAAACCAGGGTAGTCAGGCGAGGGTGCGCGGACTGTGGAGGGGCAAGGCCCCTGTTTGGTTACTGTGGAAGGGTTGGACCCCTGTTACTGAGAGGGCTCTGCCCTGTACTGGTTCCGTGCTATGCTTTGGGCGCACCCGTTAACGGAAACGAATGATCGCGTGCCAGTGCGGGTTAGCTACCCGTGCGTTTACCGCACGTGCCGTAGTTACCGTTACGTCTGTCAGTGACCTTGGGGTGGTTGACTGAGAGTAGGATCACCACGGGGGACTCTCTCGGCCTGGAGAGCTCCACGTGCTACTTCTACTGTTCGAAAAGGACTGCAATCAAGATCGTTCCCACGAGGAACATTCGAGATCAAGTGAAGGATAAGAGAAATAGATAAATTGTGAAACAATAGAAAGACGTAAATAATAGAAGAAAGAAAATTAAACAGCTAGTGTAAACTTTATTGTTTCTTTAGTTTAGCTGCCACTCTACTCAGCGTTTTGCTGACGTGTTACACTTGTTACCTTTCAGGACCAGGTGTTGAGCAGCCAGGGTCAGCGGCTGCAGAGGACGCTGGGCCGAGTAGGGTCCAGTAGAGTTACCACTGTTCTCTTGTACCTCTTTTTGTTCCGTTATAGTGAGTAGTTCTTGTTCCGTTGTACTTTTCTTTACCTGCAGTTCATATTATGTTATGAATGTTGTTCTACTGTTGTGGTGGTATATACTGTAGTGGTTTCTTTCCTTACTGTTGTATTTCCTTACTGTTAGTTATTCTCATGTTGAATGTGGTTTATTTTACTGCTCTTTTGGTTACTTCCTCGTTGGACGATTAGGTCTTGGGATTAGTCGAGTCGGTCCAGTTCTCGTGTCTCGTAGGGACTTGAGAATCGGGTCGTTACAAGTCCTAACATGGATTTTGCAAGAAAATTGTGGGGTCTAGTTTTTATCGCACTTAGATATGATTGTTAGAATTTTTTGTGCTCTAACCAAATGTTTAACTTCATAGCTAGATGTCTGATCATTAGATTAGATGTTCGACTAATGAGGCCATACACTTGACGTTAGACGCCAAGTGTGCGAAGTCAAAAATCAAGGACTCTGTCATTGGGTAGGTGCACTCAACAGCCAATACTATTGTAATCAGACGTCTGACTTGACTCTATGTCTTTGAATTCAAGCAGAAAACATCTAATGGCACGAAAAGGTATTTCTTGAGAGATAGATTCAATAGTATGTCCATCAAGATCCAAACAACAAATAGTGGCAATTAGAGATGGAGTAATCTCAAAGTCGAAGTGTGGAAAGGAAGAAGTTATGTGTGTTGAATCAACCATGGTCAAATTGGCATAAAACATTCTAGCAATAGTAGGATAAATGCTCTTGATGCTCTTGGCAAAGTGATGGCTAAAATAATAGGCTAAATTTTGATAGGTGATGAGTTCTTGAATATCATAGTTATCAACATCCCTAAGATGTTCAAAAGCAAGTGGTTGAAGTGCTTTCATTTTGGCCTTGTGAATGATTTCATACAATGTATCGAAGAGGAGATGAATAATTTTTCAGATGTAGTTTTGGGATTTGATTGAGGTGTAGGCATGGGATTAGAAGTAGGAGGTGAAGGAGGCATTTGGGAGGAAGGATCAAAAGATTTGGTCCTTTTAGGTAGACATTTGGCTTTACTTTTGATAGGAATGATGAGTAAAACTAAGGTTTAATCAAAGAATGTCATCCATTAGACAAGCATTTATCACCTCACAAAAATAAAAGCAACAAAAGCACACAACAATCAATTTTTTAATCGATTAACCAATCGGCTGGAAGAGAAATAAACAAAAGAATAAAAAAGAGTTTTGAAAATATACTAAGAGAGAGAGACAGCGATAGAGATCGAGAGAATGGTTGTCGAGTAGGGTCCTTCGGTTGAGGAAGAGAGATTGAGGAGAAGGAGATCAATTTGGAGAGGGAGAGGTGGTTTCAAAAGAGAAAGCGAAAAATAAGAGAGGGAATTCAAAATAAATGAGAGAGAGAGACAATGGCCGACCGTTTGAAATTCAAATGTGGGTCGGCGGGGGTTGTTTGACAACCGCCAAGTGCTCACCCAAAAAGGTGAAACTACTGGCCCAATTTAAAAAAATAAGGAAACCGTTCCACTAAAGCGAACACAAATAGAACAAGAAATTAATCCATTGGTTAATCGATTAATTTCAACGATCAACGTCAAACAAAAAATAAAATTGAACATTTTTGTCAAACCAAACAATTAAGATATAGATGCAAATAAAATATAATATCATTACCTACTAAGTACACGTTCATATGTTCTCAAACATAAAAAACAACATTAAAAACATAAGAACAGTCACATGTTATTTTTCATATCTTCAATGGCATTATTTAATTCTTCAACATTTTGTTCCAAACTCAAGAACCTTTCATCCACAAATGTCTTGAACTTCATGAAATGATCCTGAAAATTTGAGATATTCTTTGCTATTTGTTCACGATCATCTTCCATTCTTCTCATTACATTTGCAATTCCATTCAATCATACTGGAGTGGTGTTGTCATCTTCCATGATATCTCAATCATAGTTGTAAGGATTTTGTGGATCGTTATTAGGAATAGTGTAGGATGCAAAAGTGGATGCCATGATGTTGTGAGAATTGTTGGAAGAATTGAGTGTTTCAATTTCATTTGGAGAATCATTATTATTAGGAAAATTGACTTGATGAAAATTATCCAAGAATGAGTAGGTTATAAGAGTTATGGTCCTGTCCACATGGTGACAGGCTAAAGGAACATTATGAAACTTGAAGAGATGAGATAGCAAGGTTCCAAAAGGTAGAAAACCATCATGAGAATCAATCATATGATTAAAAATCATCAAGGGCCAATCTAACTTGATATTTTGAAGGATAGAAAAGACAATGTAAGCAGTCCTCTTAGAACAAATACTTTGATTGGAATTGACACTAAAGAAATTCCAATCAACAATAAAGGCAAGAAATTATGTGACAAGAGAAATATTTTTAGTTGGAAATACTTGGCTAGAAACATCACAATGAAATGACCCATTGCCTTTTGGGTTGTTTGAGACGTTTGGATGAGCTGTCAGACGTCTGATGTTTGAAAGTAGAAGAATCGTACATTCTTTCTTTTCCACACGCGTGCTGCACGTGCACTCACCTCTCTCTCCTCACCCCAAACCCTAACCCTCTCCTATTTAACCCCCACCCCCACGCCACTCCATCCATCTCCACCAGCCACCACCTTTGTCCTTCACCTTCCTCCCTTCCTTCTAGCGCGGCGAGAGGAGAGGAAGAAGAGAGAGAGATGGGACGTGGAGGAGAGGGGTGCGGGTGCGTGGGAGGAGCTCGAGAGGAGGAGCTCGCAAGGGAGCCGTGGGAGATTGTGCGGGAGGAGTCGATGGCGCGGGCGAGGAGAAGGAGCTTGCGAGCAGGAGCCTTAGCCTCCAGCAGCCACTAGAGGCACTGTTGCAACTCCTGCGGGCGAGCTCGCAAAGGAGGCAGCTCGCGGGAGTGGTTTTGCGTACTAGATATTTTTCAATATCAGATGTCTAGAGCATCTCCTAGATGTCTGGAGTAGTAGAAGGACGTCCAGAGCTGAAGTCGGACATCTGAAAGCACGCACAGTGCTAAGGTATGTGCTTTTGTGCGGTTACGGCAATGCAGACCTCATCGTAGAGTTTGTCCGGCCTTTTCTGATGGTCTGCACGAACGTACGCAGGGGATAGGCCATTGGAAAGGTGTGGGGTGTGCCCTTCAAGGTGCTTTTGGACGTCTGGACACATCGGCAGACGTATGACCGTACCTCTAGACGACCGAAAGGAAGGCTCGACATTTGGAACTCACCTCAGACGATTGCGGAAGGGTTCGAACGTTTGAGGTAGCCGCAGGAAACCTAGGGTGAGTATTGATGTCTTTTAAGACGTCTGGGACTAGACCCAGACGTTTGATTTTGGATAGTGTGAGTGTTTTTGGCTCGTTTAGGGCCCAAATGGAATCAGATTTTCGCAAAAGAAGTACCATTATTTTTCGCTTGAGTTTCTCTACGAGTTAGTGTCACTTGTATACAGTTTTGGACTCGTTTGATGTGGATGGTCAATTGTGTAGGTCTCCAGCCAGTCGAGTATGTGGGAGCTGCGGAGGTGACGGGATTTGCAATCCGAGCCCCCATTCCTCGCGTGTTTGCCGGTAGAGTGGTTTATATTAATATTATGATTTAAATAATTGAATTGCCTGCTTAGAATAACTTGAGTGAACCCTAGGATGAGAATAAACCGTATGGCAGGACCATATGAATATGGTAGAGCTATATACTCGTGATATATGTAGAACCCTAGGATGAGAATGAGCCTTAGGGCAGGAACAAATAAACATGATTGAGCTACACTGTTTATTGAGATGCCTGTATAACTTTGAATGTACTGGTCATTTAATATGATGCCTTGTCAGTTAGAAAATCATGAGTTGCCTGTTTTAAGAATGGAAATGGAAATGTAAATAGAGAAATATGAAAGTTTGGAATACGAAACGAAAGGAATCCCTGCATGAACCCTACAGGGAATTAGTAGGAAAACTTCTATAGACGGGAAGTGAGCTGGCCCTTGGGTACGCGGTACCAAGGAGAGCCACTATCCCTTTAGTGTAGAGGGATACTAGCTGCCCGTTGGGTTAGCCCCAGGGTCACGCTTAGACACTCTACACCGACTTTATTTGGCTTTCGTGTACATGGTACTGAGGTGAGCTACTTAGTGTAGGGGGGAGCTAGCCACCCCAGGGGGTCTGGGGTTAGGACTAGCCGCCCTACACCAACTCTTGTTAGGCTTACTGGGCAAACTGAGATAGTCGGACGAGGGTATGCGGACTGTGGAGGGGCGATACCCCTGTTCTGTTCTATTTTGAGAGGGTAAGGCTCTATACTGTTCTGTGTTGTACCTTTAGGCGTACCTGCTAGCGAAAACGACTGACCGCGTGCCAGTGTGGGATAGCTACCCGTGCGTTTATCACGCGTGTCGTAGTCACTACTACGTTGCGACCGTGACCTCAGGGTGGTTGAATGGGTGTAGGATTACCACAGGGGACTCTCCCGACCAGGACAGAACCACGTGTACCTCCTACATCATAGAAAAGACTGCAATCAAGATCGTTCTCGTGAGGAACAGGCCAGGTTAAGAAATGTTTAAGTAAATAAAGGAACAATAAATTAGCAGTACTTGGTTGAACTAAATGAAAATGGATAGTTGTTTAATTGGTTAAATTAATTGTTTTCCTTAATTACATGTAAATGACTAAATTACCACTCTACTCAGTGTTCGCTGCTCCAGAAATTTTATAACGTTGTTCAGGTTAGGGAGTTGAATAGCCAGCACCACCGGCTGCAGAGGGAGCTGGGCCTAGTCGAGCCCAGCCTTAGCTGCGTTCTTACTGTTTTTCCTTAGTTCTTGTTGTTGTAGTGAGTATTTTTGTTCTATGTAATACTATTTCAGTACTTTCAGCTGTACTTTTCTCTGTTGTAGTTGTGATGGCCTGTAACTTTGATAGACCATTTCGCTCTGTTTCTTTTATTGTCTCTTGTTTATTTTTGCTTAGTTACATTGCATGTGTGGTTGTGATTTATTTCCTACTTTTTGTTATTTCTTGTTGGATGACTACGTCTTGGAATTAGTTGAGGCAGGCCGGTCTCGGATCCGATGAAATGTATTTAGAAAAATATATTTTACATCCATTTGATAAAGTTTAAAATCAAAATATGATGCAAAAGCTAAAAGCATACGAATTGATTCAAATCTTGCAATAGGTGTATACATTTCATCATAATCAATACCTTCTTTTTGATTATATCCTTATGGAACAAGTCTTACTTTATTTCTATTTATTTCTCCATTTTTATTTGTTTTATTTTCATATACCCATTTAGTTTTAATTAATGAAGAGTTCTTAAGTTGAGGTACTAAGTCTCATACTTTATTTCTTTTAAAATGATTTAATTCTTCTTTCTTAGCAAACATCCAAGAATTATCTTTAAAAACTTCTACATTTTTAGGTTCTATTTAAGATACAAATGCATTAAAAGCAAAGTCATTTAATTGACCACGAGTTTTAACTATATCTTTGATTTATCCAATTACAAGATCTTTTGAATGATTTTTATCAAATTTTCAATCTTTAACAAGATTATGTATATTATTTTCTTTGACATTAGATACATTAAGAAAATGACTTTCATCTTCTTTATCACTATTTGGATTTTCTTTATTAAGGATTAGGGATCTTCGTTAAATTTTCCATGAAAAGTTTCTTCTATAATTAATGTATTTTTATTAAATACATGATATGCCTTGCTTCTAATAGAATAGTCAATAAATATACATTTTTCTCCTTTATGATCAAACTTATCTAAGTTTTCTTTTGTGTTAAGAATATAATACTTACTTCCAAATACTTTAAAGTAACTTACTTTTGGCTTTTTATCATAGTATAATTTATAAGTTTTATTTGTTAACGATCTAATAAGTACTCTATTTAATACATAACATACAACATTTGTTGTTTCTGCCCAAAAATATCTTGGTAATCCAGATTTCATAAGTAAAGTGTGAGCACATTCTTGTAGAGTTTTATTTTTACGTTCCACTATGCTATTTTGCTGTGATGCATGTGGAAAATAAAATTCATGTTTAATTCCATGTTCTTCACAAAATGAGTAGAATGGTTGATTTTCAAATTAACCTCCGTATCTGAGTTATTAAATATCCTTTCTCATTTTGTACTCTTTTAGAAAATGATTTGAAATATTCAATGACTTGATTTTTATATTTTAAGAAATATACCCAAATAAATCTTGAATAATCATCAATCAAAACTAACAAATATTTGTAATAATTTAAACTACCAACCTTTATTGGACCAAATAAATCTAAATGAATTAGTTGCAAAGGTCTATTGGTTGAAATTACATCTTTATTTTTAAATGTACTTTTATGAATTTTGCCTAATGTACAAGCATTGCATAAAGAATGTGTTTTAAACCTTTTGTCTGGTAAATCGTTAACAAGATCAAACTTAGCCAATTTGTTTAGATATTTGTAATGAAGAAGTCCCAATCTTCTATGCCATAAAGAGATTTCATCATTTGATGCAATTAAACAATTAAAAGTATTATTTTTATCTATTACAATAACATAGATGTCTTTATTTTTTTCCTTCTAATAAAACTTCTTTTGTGATTCCATTAATAATTTTAAAGATTTTAGAATTAAATCCCACTTCAAAACCTTTATGACATACTTGACTTACACTTAATAGATTATGTTTAAGACCTTTTACTAACACAACATTACTAAAAGAAGAGTTACCTTTTCCAATGGTTCCAATACGTACCAACTATTTTTCTTTTATGATTGTTTTCAAATGTAACGATACTTCCATCTTTGTGTTCTAAATGAGTAAATAGATCTTGATTACCAATCATGTGCTTTGAACATCTACTGTCCATGACTCATTTGTCTTTTGAATCTTACAAAAGTTTGAACAAGCCTTTCCTTTAACACTTGGAATCTTTTTTTTGATTTATGATAAATACATTTCTTGAAATCAACATCTTTTCTTCCTACAAAATAAGATTTCAAAATATTCTCTTGTACCCATATTTTCTTAGGTCCAACATTGTTAGTTTCCTTCCACACCTTTTGAGGAATGAAGGATTAACCTTTCTTTTCATTTTGGCTAATAAAATTATTATTCTTAGATAAATCTAAGAAATAAGAAAAACCAAGACCATTTTTGTCATTTTTAGGTCTTTGCAGAGCAAGTAGCTTATCAAGATTCTTTTACCTTTTGTAAGCTTGCTGAGATCATTTACAAGTGGCTCAGAATTGTTTTTCAAAATAACAATACCATTTTCTGAAACAAAAATCTTATCTTTCAAAGAATGGATCTCACATTTAAGAGTAGAATTTTCATCACCAATAATTTTATTTTTGGAAGTGAGTTGAAAAATGCAAAAGCTGATGCGTAGCTATAATTGTGGTCCCTCCATCTTTTTTATGTAAAAAAAGTGCTGACACGTGGTGGAGTCCACCACTGTTGAAACTAACGACAAACTACTTTCGTAGGGGTGAGTGGTTGTGCAAAATCACTTGCACTTTCAAAAAAATTTTGCACGGGTACAAAGTAAGATTACACTTTACTTTGAACTACTTTGCATCGGTGCAATAGTTTTTTGCGTTGGTGCAAAGTAAGATTATCCCTTACTTTGAACTACTTTGCACTAGTGCAATATTTTTTTGCACGGGTGTAAAATTAAATTCAAAGTGTTTCTTCACGTATGACAAGTGATTTTACACTTGAAAGGTGATTTTTCACCTTAGGGTTTAGAGTTTAGGATTTAGGGTTTAGCGAAAAATCACTTTACATACGTGCCAAGTACGTGAAATCACTTTACATAAACCTAAATCCTAAGCCTTGAACCCTAAACTTATAGGTCAAAATTACTTTGGACAGGTACAAAATCACTTTGGATAGGTGAAACTACCATTGGAATAATTTATCATCGGTGCAAAATAGTTTAGCACTGGTGCAAAATTTTTTATCACCTATGCATTTTTTAGGTTAAAGTGGTGTGGTGATTTTTTAAATGTGGTGGGGACTACCATGTAAGAAGCCTTAGGTTCTTTTATTTCTTTACATTAAATATCAATTATCAAGTGGGCCAACATTGTGTAAAGTACGAAAATAGTACCTCCATCACTTTTGCGTCACAGTATCCTCTTCCTTACTTTTTGGCTTTATCTTTATCAATGCATTCTTTATTTTCATATTTAAGCACTTTATAAGAATCATAAAGTTTGTAGAATGCTTCAAGTAAATTTTTAAAAGAAAAAATCATATACCTCATTTTCCAATGTCATCAAGCCAAAATATAATGTTTCCTCATTTGTTGAGGTATCATCTTCATCTTCACTTGAGCTTGATTCAAAATCATCCTAAGTTGCTTGCAAGGCTTTCTTGTTTCTTGAATTTATGTGGAAACTTCTTTGAGAATGACTCTTCTTTTTGGAACTTTCTTTCTTGAGAAGAAGACAATCCTTTTTCATATATCCCGCCTTTTTAAAATTGTAATAAGTAATAGAATCTTTTTTCTTTTCTTCCTTTATCTTCTTGAAAATTTTCTTGTTTCTCAATAATTTTCTAAACTTCATAGATAACAATGCAATATCATCTTCATCATCATTTGAAATGCTAATTGCTTTTTCTTTGGCTCTTCAATCTTTTTCTTCTGCATGATTTTACTTTCCTAAGCTATTAAATTTCCAATAAGTTGCTCCATATTTAAATTTTCAACTTCATTTGCCTCCTAAAAGTCACTTTAGATTCAAAAACATTTGTAAGTGAACATAAGATTTTACCTTCTAATTGATCTCTTACGAAGTTTTTGCCCAAGGCTTTGAGATTATTGACAATATCGGTGAAGTGAATATACATAGCCTTAATTGTTTCTCCTTCCAACATCTCAAAATTTTCAAACCATTAGTAAGCAAAACAAATTTTGAATTTTTCACTTTGCTTGTCCCTTGATGGGTAACTTAGAGTGTTCTCCAAATTTCATGAGCCATAGTGCACTATGATATCCTATTAAATTCTTCAAGACTAAGAGCACAATAAAGTGCGCTCATAGCCTTAGAATTTAGCATTAACTATTTCTTCTGATCATCAATGTACTTTCCATCTTCAAACTTTACAAGCTTGTTGAAAGGATTTTTGACCGTATCCCATATGACATAGCCACCAGATTGCAAAAATATTTTCGTACGTTACCTCTAGTATGCATAGTTTCTTTCATCAAACAATGGTGTCTTGAAAGTAGAATAGTCGTTGTTGCTAGTAGCAGCCACAATTTCTTTGGTTACCATGGATCTTTTTCACCTAAAAGTTACTTCAGAAAATTGTGAAACACATGCTCTGATGCCAAATGATAAGTATATAAGGGGGTGAATTGTATAATTTAAATATTCAATGAAAAATACGACAATCACAAAAATTTATCCACAATTAATATCAAGATTTATAGAGAAAACCCAAATTGAGAAAAATCTCTATCTAGTTGATCTTCAACTAGGGCTTTCCTCTTGCTCCCTAAGCAAGAAAATCTATTAAACTTCACTACTTAAACCAAGTGTAGTGTGCCTCTATCACATAAATCCCTTCTTGTACATCCCACAAAAAAGCCTTTTATTCTTCTCTCACTAGAAACGAGAAGCCAATACTCTAGCACCCAAATTACAATAAGCAGAAGATAACAAAAATTAATACAAGTCCTATTAAACTAATGTGCAAGTATTTAATCAAATGTAATAAGACTCAGAAATATTCTTTTCAATTCCTTTTGAAGATAGATATAATTTTTGCGTAAGGGAAAAATAATTTGATATAAGGGATATGCGTTAAGAACAAACTTTGGGAAATATATTCTTGAAACTTCCTTTCAATATAAAACAAATTTTGTTCTTAGTGTATTTAGAAAACATCTAATATCAAAATTTATTCAAAGATGTAAGCGTTTGATTCTACCCATGTATCAAAATTCTTCCAAGTTTATGACAATCATTAATGATAACTACCCATGTGTCAAAATTCGAGTATAATCGTTGAAAACAAAATTAATTGATTATTAAACTCTATTTTATCTTTTGAAAAATCAGATAAAACTGTTCAGCAAAATTAATCGATTAATTCTGTAGTCGGCAGAAACAAAAAGAGATGATTATTTTAAAAGCTTTTTTTTTGTGAAAGGTTGCAAAGGACCTTGTAACTTCTTTTCGAAGAGGTGCAATGTTTGAATCGTGTAACCAACTTTCTAGAAAGTATTATCACATATTCTAGAAAATTTATTTATTATTTATGATATATTTATAAATATTTTTACACATTTTTAAATAATAACTGTATTATAACTTTTATAACTAACGTTCTAGAAGCTCATTTTTATTTTATGCGCATAGTAGATTTTAGGAAAATTACGTTTAGGTAGTTAGAATTAAATGTGCATGTGAATGTATGCATTTATCTCTTAACAAAAATCTAAAGGGTATGGCTTGAATCCTAGGGTATGGCATGAATTCTAGAACCTGAAAACTAGGTTGAATGATAGATCCTAAGGTATGTCATGAATCCTAAGATTAGAAACTCTGGAACGATTGTATTAAATGCCTGAATTGTAGTCTTGGATGAGTAGATAGAATAATAATAATTGCCTAAAATTAGATAATAGCTACCTGTGAAATGTAGAGTACTGTTACATGTAATTCCTGTTGTTTGCAAATAAATACTAGCTGCCTGTATATAAATTGGAAAATAAAGATTGGATGTTGGAAACACGTGCTATCTGCGAATAAACCTGAAATGATGAAACATAGTATGGCTTGACCTGAAAAACATAAGCATGAACCCTACGGGGAATTAGGAGTAGAGCTCCTGAAAATAAATTGAATGGAACTGGAAATGTGAATGGGGAAGTGAGCTGACCCTTGAGTACGGAGTACCAAGGAGAGCGACTGTCCCCCTGTTTAGTGCAGAGCGGAGCTAGCCGCCCTAGGTTTGGGACCCGGGGTTAGGACTGACCACTTTGTATCGACTCTGTGGCCCTCGCGTATATAGTACCGGGGAGAGCTACTAGTGTAGGGAGAGAGCTAGCCATACCACGGGGCTCGGGGTTCAGCTAGTCGTCCTACACCGACTTATTAGGCCCGCTGGGCAAACCATGGTAGTCAGGCGAGAGTGCGCGGACTGTGGATGGGCGAGACCCTTGTTTGGTTACTGTAGAGGGGCTAAACCCCTGTTACTGAGAGGGCTCTGCCCTATACTGGTTCCGTACTGTGCTTTGGGCGCACCCGTTAACGGAAACGACTGATCGCGTGCCAGTGCGGGGTAGCTACCCGTGCGTTTACTGCGCGTGCCGTAGTCATCGTTACGCCTGTCAGCGACCTTGGGGTGGTTGACTGAGGGTAGGACCACCACGGGGGACTCTCCCGGCCAGGAGAGCACCACGTGCTACTTCTACTTTTCGGAAAAGACTGCAATCAAGATCGTTCCCACGAGGAACAGTCGAGATCAAGAAAAAGACCTGATAAATAAACCAAGTGATGAAAGAAAGAATAATTAGTTAAATAAAGAAAGAAATTAAAAATAATAGCTACCTATTCACCTTTACTGTTTTTCTTAGCTAGCTGGTTATAACTCTACTTAGCGTTTCGCTGACGTGTCGTATTTACTACCTTTTTCAGGACCAGGTGTTGAGCAGCCAGAGCCCACGGCTGCAGAGAGTGCTGGGCCTAGTAAAGCCCAGTAGTTGTACTTGTGTTGTACCCGTTTATGTAGTAGTGAGTATTTTGTTATACTTTTGTACTCTTTTATTGTAAACTTCATATTCTGTACATGTTTCAAATTCTCTACTATTGTGGTGGTGTGTACTGTAGTAGTTCTTTTCTTTACTGCTGTACTTTTGTTACTGTTAGTTACTTGCATGGTGAATGTGGTTTATTTTACTGCTTTTTGATTACTTTCTCGTTGGACAACTGGATCTTGGGATCAGTCGAGTCGGTTTAATTCTCGTGTCCTGTAGGGATTCGGGAACCAGGTCGTAACAAATATGCTTCAAAAGAAACATGAGGAAATGAAAACTACCTCTAAGATCCTGATGAGCCCAAAGGAGATGTTTAGGGATGTGAACCAACTTAGCGCTATAATGTGCTCAAGGAGTTGCTTTTCAAGCAAGATGAAGGCAAGGACTTCAGCGAGGGAGAATGTTTTGAAAATGTACGGATATCATCTTATAGCTCCGTATTATGTGCATGATCTCTCAAAGGAATCACATAAATATGTTGCATGGGTATATGTGATTGATTGGAGGAATGAGCTTGCTCGGCGGATATTGGGAAATGACAATCTACATATGGTCGTAGAGTCTTGATTAGATACAATGCAAGAAGAGAAGAAGATAGACCTTTTGAAAAGGTTCTGATTTTCGTTCTCATTCCAATGATACAAAAAAAATGTTTAAAATAATATTATCTAAAGAGGAATAACGACAATCGAATGAGATTAGACCTTAGGATAATATTATTCTTCATATGTGAAGGATTCACAGGTATTTAAAATACCTAAGGGGACATAGTGCCAAAATTTCACGAATCCTAAAGCTTCATTATTGGAGTGACAAAACAACTAATGATTTTGATGGGTTCCTACTTAAAGAATAAATTAATTATAATTTAATGAGTTAAATTACTCTTGATTTAGGGATTAATTGCACATAATTTGATTAGGTAGAAAATCTAAGTGTTGGATTGTAATTAATTTAAGCTTAGATACTAAATCCAATTATCCCATAATTTGTTAAGGCTAATCATGTAATATTCAAGTAGGATTTAATTCCTATCATTAGATGGAGATCCAATGGGTTCTATCAAATTAGGATTATAATTTGGAATCCCTATAAATATTTCTCAAGTGTAAATCCTAATTCCATCATTCTTCGATCACTAATCAATTGATTTTAGCAATCAAGAGCCACAATTGCCAGAGGAGAAAGATGTGTCCTTGCCTTTTCCTCTGTAGGATGCAATCTAACCTAGCAATTAGATGATCGACCCCTTACTAGCTAGACGTCCAAATTTTGAATTGGATGTTCGTCTATTGAAGTCTGTTACCTTCAAGGAATTGTCCCTTTTGTAGCTAGTTGACTAACCTCCTCTTTTAGTTGATTAACCAATGATGGGACGTGCCATCTTGTTCCTTTTGAAGGCCTTCTCATGAAGTGGATTTGATTTTGAAGTGAGAGTCACCTTTGATTTGCAAAGAGTTCTTAGATCTCGCTGGTGATTGATTCTCCTTGTCTCACTCTACCCTATGATTGGACTCCAACCAAGATTGTAGCCATCTAGAGAGCTAAGTTTTGAATGTAGAGTCTCCTTGACTTGCCGTAACATTGGCTAGCCTTAACTAGAAGTAGAGTTCTTACTTTTATAGACTTTTGTCGTCAAGTGACATTTTTGCTTTACGCATGCAACATTTCAAGTTGTGCATAATACTTTTTATTTTTTTCACACTCTTGAATGTTGAATTAGACTTTATCTTTTATATTAATTTATTATTATTTAATTGTTGCCGATGTTACTTATTGTTGAACGAGTAGGCGATCTGATTCTAACATAGAATTCTTAACTTTGCCCTTGGGTAAGCTGTAATAACCTGAGTTCAAAGCCTATAAATACAAGTGATCAGCTCGCTGGTGTTTTCATGCTAAAGCAAAACAAAACATGTAATAGCCTATAAATTGCGAGTTTGGTAATGTATGATATCAAAAGCTTTTTATTGTAAAAGATACACGTAAAAAGGATCAAATTTATTACATCTTCCAAATATACAAAACCGTTTAGTAAATTACATAATACATTTTTGATTTGTAAATCTTGTACGAATTTGCAAAAGCACGTCGATGGCATCCGTAAGGTAGAATGCATATCCTGTTCATGGCTTCTGTATTTCGAAAGGCATTTTTTGTTTTATAAATTATTTAATTTAAAATGCTGATACTTTTTACTATATATTTATAACAACTGCACGTAAAATATGAAAGTTAAAAAGTAGAAAAATATAGGTTATAATGTAAAAAATGATGTGTGATAATATTTTTATATTTCACACAATATTGAGAACATAGACCCACTTATAATTGATATTTAATGTAAAGAAACAAAAGAACGTAAGATTTGTTATGTAGTGATCTCTATCGCATTCAAAAAATCATACTACTTTAACCTAAAACACACAAATAATAAATAACTTTATACTAATGATAAATTATTCTAAGATACCTTTACATCGATGAAATCTCATTTTGCACTTGTGATAAATTATAAATTATTCCAAGAGTAATTTCATTTGTCCAAAGTAATTTTGTACATGTGTAAAGTGATTTTGACCTATGAGTTGGGATTTAAGGTTTAGAGTTTATATTTATAGAAATAATTTCACATATAAGAAGTGATTTTTCATCTTAAGGTTTAAGGTTTAGTAAAGTTAAATCCTAAACACTAAAGACTAAATACTAAATCCTAAGGTGAAAAATTACCTTTCAAGTGTAAAATCATTTGTCATAGGTAAAAAAAACTTGAAAATTAATTTTACATCGATGTAATCTTACCTTGCATCGGTGCAAAATTATTTTGAAGGCACAAAGTGATTTCGCCAATGTAAAGTGACTTCGAAGGTGATTTAAGTGATTTGCATCTGTACTAAAGTGATTTGTTGTTGATTTCAACAGTGGTAGATCACACCATATGTAGTACATTTTTTACATAAAAAGAAAAGATACAGATTGAAACCATATTTACACTACTGCATATCAACGTTTACATCAACATTTACGTTCCCTAATCCACATCCAATACAAATATTGTGTCTATAGTGTCATGTAAAAGGCAAGTATAGCATGCAACCTGTTTATATGGTATCTACGCCTTTGTAAAGTAGATTCATCTTTGTAAAATATAGCACGTAAAAATTAGAGAGGACACATTAGTTTATATAAGCTGCTCAGAGTATGCCGAAATTTGCAGCAATAGAAGCAGCCGCTGCAAGGCGATACGTCGTATCCTTGTCATTAACAAAAATCACAAGGGCTAAGGACCTAAAAGCCAAACAAAGTAAAACTTTATGCTCCGTTCATAAAAAACAAGCCTGCCGGTTTGGATGTGTGCGCGTGCGTCCGCGTTCTTCATCAGGGTGAACAAAATTTAGTTTGAATCCCGGAAGGTAAAGTTCATCCATGGTCTGCGTCCCATATGTGCAACTTAGTGTCAAAAATTCCAAAGCGCCTGATTCCTTTACTCCCCTATGCTCTTAGTGAAAACACTTTATAGTCCATTAGGTTATGGAGCTACTGACTTTAGCAGAAGAGATCCAAATTTGAATCCCTTATCCTTGCATTATCTTGAGGATTAGTGACTAAGGGATGACCAATTCCTCCCTCATGGTAGTACTAGAGGGAAAAACAAAAAAGAACATAGGGTAAGAAAATCATATACCCAAGTTTTTTACGTGTATCCTGAGATTCAATTTAATAGTAAGTATGATCTAGATAGTGATGGCATACAAGCATACCATAAACAAGGAGTCCCAAAGTATAACAGCATGAAAGCGATGGCCACCTTGGGTTCGTTTGCACGTTAGCCCAAAACAGTATCCACGTATTCTTTTTCAAAAAAAAAAAAAAAAACGGTATCCATGTATTCAGAAAATCAGTATAAGACTACCTTGAAGCTGACAATTTGCTCCTTCTATTTCTACTATATTCCTTGCGGATCTCCCACAGTTTTTCCACAACTTCCTTCATCACTGGTCGTTCTGAACGAGTGGAAACAGCACATTGAAATGCCAGATCATACAACTTTGATAGTATCTCCTTATTCACCACTTCTTCAAGAAATGGATCCAAAAGATCCACCATATTTCCTTCTTCAAATTTCTTAAAAGCCTGAAATGCAATATTGCCAACAAAAGCTAAAGATTAGAAGAGAATGCCAGCAAAATCAAACAGGATACAATTTTCTCCACTTTCAGAATCCAAAACATTGCAAATGCAATATTGCCAACAAAAGCTAATGATTAGAAGAGAATGCCAGCAAAATTAAACAGGATACAATTTTCTCCACTTTCAGAAGCCAAAAAATTGCAGATACACAAATGATCAGCAGCTAGGCTTAGGATGGAAAGACAACCACGCATAGATGATAGGTATAGGAAAAGCCAACCCATTTTGCACAAGGATATGTGTTCGTGCACGAGGTGAACCGAAGCAAAACTCTCCTTGGGTTCTTGTTTTAGTTTATGTGTCATAGTATCTCTTGATATTTGTCATGTTTTTACTATTCTTACTATTCTTTTATTTGTTTGGTCCTCATCTATATTTTACCCATACTTCTTCCTTTATATAAAGAGTTGTAGGGTTTCTTTAGAATAACTTGCTCATTTACGCCGACTTGATATCAGAGAGACGATCTTGGACCAGAGCTCTCGGTATCTCACCTGAAAAAGCATTTGAAACCCTAAACCACCAAACCCCTCTCTCTTGCGTGCGTTGGCAGCACCATTAGGCAACCTCGTTGCAACGATGGTGCAGCAATGCCTAGAGCGGCACCACAGTGATCTGCAGGCACCACGAAAGGTGGTCTGTAGGAGTAGAGGAGACGCAGCGACGGTCGCAGGGCTTAGTGGCACTGATCCAACGATCTGTGGCGATCACAGTAGAGATCTGAAGATAGCGGTGGCACAGTAGTGGTCGCAAGGCCTAGCAGCGTTGATCCAAGCATCTGCGGCGGTGCTTCAGGCAATCGCGGGAGGGGGTGAGATCAGCGTGACATAAAAATGCGGAATTAAAATATAAAACAATCTCACAAAATAGCAATCACACAAAGTACACAATGATTTTTAGGTGAAAACCCAAACCGGGTGAAAACCACAACCTAACCCTCTCGAGTTAGGATTTTCCGATCAACCAAGTTGATCAAATCCATTAAGCGAATTACTTAAACGAGGGTGATTCAACCTTAATTACAACCACGCTACAAGTGCGATGGTAACATTCCTCAACCCCTTCTCTTCACGAGAAGGATTTTATCCCTCGATGGAGACGGGAATTCGCAACGCGAATACCCAACCAAATAACAAAGTAAAATACAACAATAATCCTTGTTTCAAAAAAAAAAAAAATCCTATAGAGCCAACAAAGTAATTCTTAAATTAAGCTTCTATAGGAGTTAGGATGCTTCCCTTTGCTGGAAGTGCGTCGACGACGCGGATGCATGAACTACGTGATGGCGCAACAGTGCTCTCGTGAATTATGGTGGGAGAGCAGGTGCGTAAATGATCGATGTTCTCTAGATGTAGAACTTAAGCTTGGAGAGCTAGAGCTTTAACTTCTTCTCTTGGACACAAAAGATGTGGAAGGTGGTTTGCTTAGTGTGTCTTGGTGTGTATTTGAGTGGCAAAGGTTCTCTATTTATAGAGGTTCTAGGAAGGCTTTGGAAGGCCTTGGAAGGCTTCCATAGCCGTTGGGTGCAAGCTCCAAGAAAATCAGGTCGAAATCAGGATTCATCATTACACTGACGGGGTTATCAGACGTCTGATCCTGGCATTGGACGTCTGGAAAATCAGTTTAAGACGTCTGGGAACAAAGTCAGACGTCTGATTTTAGGCGGGTTTCCTTCTTGACGAATCAGATCGAAACAGGGTTCTACTGAAAGTCCATCAGACGACACAGGACGTCTGGAATGATGTCTGGACGTCTGGAAACCTACTTTTCTGCGGAAATGGATTCCCAAGGGTGTGCAATGGCTATAAAATCTCTGAGAAGAGATTTTGGGTCAGCCGAGGCAAAACGGTCATGTATCAGACGTTTGGGGTCCTCTATGGACGTCTAATACGGGACTAACGATCATATCCTTCATTGTTTGCTAAGCCAGCCAACGATCCACTAATTGGACGTCTGGTAAAAACATCAGATGTCTTCTAAGACGCCTGGACTAAGGTGTGGACATCTGATTTCATCAGACAGAACTAGCTAAGTTCAGCCTAAACATTATCGGACGTCTGAGTCAACAGTTTGATGTCTTAAAAGTCATCAGACGTCTGATTTTCAGATTAGACGTCTGAAAAGGCTGTTTGAACCTTATTTTGGTTTTCTAAGTTCTCTACAGAAAACCTAAGTATCATAGGGTTGTGTAAGTGTTTCTAGAACTACTGTTAGAGTACTTTGAGGCTCTTTAACATGAATCTAAGTAACAAAATAAAGAGCAAGAAAAGAAACAAAAACACATAGAGTACAAGGAAAGGAAATCTATCCTATTCTTCATCTCATTCCTTCATCAAGCCATTGCTTCTCGCGAAGCTCCTCTGTTCTTCTAATAAGCTCCTCCAATTCGTCCTGGATGCAAGCTCGAACTCCGACTAACCACGTCTCCATTTGCAATTGACCTGAAATCTAAAACTTCAAGTGCAAATGTTAAATGACACGTGTTTTGTTATCATCAAAATAAACGATCGTGGTGCTCTACCACCAACAATCTCCCCTTTTTTGATGACGACAAAATCATAAATAATAATGCAAAAAATTCTCCACCTTTTTGACATTATGAAAAAGGTTTAATTGATTTTAAATTTCCTATAACTCCCCCATAAAACATGCTCTTCTATAAATGGGTTGAATTTCTTTTATCAAGAGTAATGTCCTCCCCCGTTTTTGTAGCAACAAGATAGCTATTATTTTTCTCCCATTTACTAAAGGAAATATAGCTAACTTACATCTCCCCCTTAATAATTAACAATTAGCTCATAATTTAAACTCCCCCTATCTATATGCTAATGATAAAAAGATAGGGTAAAGGGTCTTACCTCACCTACCATGGCCAATAAAATGGCTCAAATGGAGGTGGTGGATGCCACATCAGATGGGGCTCCCATCCGTAGCTTGGAGGCCCGGGCATTGGCGCCGATCTCCAGTCTGGCGGTCGACATGCGGCGGGTCCATTTGTTCGCCATCTCGTTGGTCTTCTTGTCCTTCTTCTTAGTCTACTTTTTGGTCCTTCCAACTCGAGTTGACCAGCCTTGAGCTTGTAGGTCCAATTCTTTGTGTTGTAGTCACCCTCGAAACCTATAAAACAAGATTCCAAATCTTTCTTCGGTATCTAAGTGAGCTTGGATCCAGATTCGTTAGCAGGTCTCCTTGACGGAGATCCTTTCTCAACCTTAGGGCTATATAAGTTATCTATCTTATTTATCAAATTATTTGATTTTTCCTTAAGACAAGCAATTTCTTTTTCTATAGTATTCATCTTAGTCTTTAAATCAGAAATTTCTAGCTTTAGACAAGCATTTTTCTTAATCAATTTAGTATCTTTATTGATCAAGTTATCATTTTTAGGACTAGCTTCTAGATCCTTAAGCTCTTTTTCTAATCTTTCATTTTCATTTTAAAGAAAATTAAGGTTCTTTTTAATATTTTTATTTTCTACCTTAAGTGATTTGCTAACTTCAAAAAGCTCATTAAAAGCATTTTGTAAATCGGAATTTACCTCGTCGGAGTCACTTCCGTTTTTGCTGTCGCTATCACTTCCTCTGGCCATGAAACCAAAGCAAGCGGTTTCTTCCTCGGGGTTCTGCTCTTCTTCTTCCTCTGAGCTCAAGTCGTCCAAGTTGCTTGGAACGCCTTCTTCTTAGACTTCTTCTCCTTCTTGAGAAGATGGCTTTCTGGTCGTAGATGCCCTTTCTCGTTGCAGTGGTAGCAACGTCTCGGGCTTTCTTTCTCCTTTTCTTTCTTTGATTCCCTACAAAACTTGGAAAACTTTTTAAGTAAAATTTTAAAGTCTTCGTTGTCGGAACTTACCTCGCTATCCGACGCAGCTCTAAATGCAAGGGTCTTCTTTGGCTTTGGGTTCGGTGTGTCCTTTTGATTCAGCTTTGTGTCGTAGGCCATTAGATTGCCTTGGAGATCTTCCATGTTAAGCTCCTCCACCTCATTTGTTTCCTCAATCGTGGTAACCTTCTGCTCCCATTCTGGTCCAAAGGAACGGAGTAGCTTTCCTTGAAGCTCCCCCTTGATGAAGGTCTTTCCTAAAGTTTTCAAATTATTTACTGAGAGTGAACCTAGTGTTCATCTCACTTAAAGTTTCGTTAGTCTTCATAGAAAATGATTCAAATTCTTGTGAAAGTAAATTAATTTTAGAATACTTTACCTTAGTCGTACCTTCGTGTGTAACTTCTAAAGTATGCCATACCTCATATGCAGTGGCGCACTGAGATATACGGTTGAATTCCTTCGGGCTAAGGGCGCAGTATAACGCATTCATAGCTTTCACATTGAGGGAAAGCTCGCGGGTTTGCTGTTGCGAATAGCCTCTCTGGTTTCTCCGGGACTTCGTATGGGGTCTCACAACGTTCTCATAATGCGAAGTCGGTGGCTTGAAGCCACATTTTCATCCGTAATTTCCAATAGCCGTAGTTGTTTCCGTCGAAGAAAGGCAGTCGGACAGTGGACTGCCCCTCGACGATTTTGGTGGTGGTAACGCTTCTCTCCATCGGATCTTCGCCGATGTGTAACGTTGAAAATGCGAAACCTGCTCTGATACCAATTGTAAATCCCTACTTGGAGGAGGTGAGATCAGCGTGACGTAACAATGCGGAATTAAAATATAGAACAATCTTACAAAATAGCAATCACACAAAATACACAATGATTTTTAGGTGAAAACCTAAACCGGGTGAAAACCACCACTTAACCCTCTCGAGTTAGGATTTTTCGATCAACCAAGTTGATTAAATCCACTAAACGAATCACTTAAACGAGGGTGATTCAACTTCAATTACAACCACGCTACAAGTGTGAGGGTAGCGTTCCTCAACCCCTTCTCTTCACGAGAATGATTTTGTCCCTCGATGGAGAGGGGAATTCGCAACACGAATATCCAACCAAATAACAAAGTAAAATACAACAATAATCCTATAGAGCCAACAAAGTAATTCTCAAACTAAGCTTCTATAGGAGTTAAGATGCTTCAATTTGCTGGAAGTGCGTCGACGACGCGAATGCGTGAACTACGTGATGGCGCAACGGTGCTCTCGTGAATTATGGCGAGAGAGCGGGTGCGCAAATGATCGATGCTCTCTAGATGTAGAACTTAAGCTTGGAGAGCTAGAGCTTCAACTTCTTCTCTTGGACACAAAAGATGTGGAAAGTGATTTGCTTAGTGTGTCTTGGTGTGTGTTTGAGTGGCAAAGGTTCTCTATTTATAGAGGTCCTAGGAAGGCTTTGGAAGGCCTTGGAAGGCTTCCATAGCCGTTGGGTGCAAGCTCCAAGAAAATCAGGCCGAAATCAGGATTCATCATTACACTAACGTGGTTATCAGACGTCTGATCCTGGCATCGGACGTCTGGAAAACCAGTTTAAGATATCTGGGAACAAAGTCAGACGTCTGATTTTAGGCGGGTTTCCTTCCTGACTTGAATCAAATTGAAACAGGATTCTACTGAAAGTCCATCAGACGACACACAGGACATTTGGAATGATATCTGGACGTCTGGAAACCTACTTTTATGCGGAAATGGATTCCCAAGGGTGTGCAATGGCTATAAAATCTCTGAGAAGGGATTTTGGGTCAGCAGAGGCAAAACGATCATGTATCAGACGTCTGGGGTCTTCTACGAACGTCTAATATGGGACTAACGGTCATATCCTTCATTGTTTGCTAAGCCAGCCAACGGTTCACTAATTGGACGTCTGGCAAAAACATCAGACGTCTTCTAAGATGTCTGGACTAAGGTCTGGACGTTTGATTTCATCAGACAGAACTAGCTAAGTCCAGCCTAAACATTATCAGACGTCTGAGTCAACAATCAGACGTCTGATTTTTAGATTAGATGTCTGAAAAGGCTGTTTGAACCCTATTTTAGTTTTCTAAGTTCTCTGCAGAAAATCTAAGTATCCTAGGGTTGTATAAGTGTTCCTAGGACTACTGTTAGGGTACTTTGAGGCTCTTTAACATGAATCTAACAAAATAAAGAGCAAGAAAAGAAACAAAAATACATAGAGTACAAGGAAAGGAAATCTATCATATTCTTCATCTCCTTCATCAAGCCATCGCTCCTTGCGAAGCTCCTCTGTTTTTCCATCAAGCTCCTCTAATCCGTCCTGGATGCGAGCTCGAACTCCGACTAACCACGTCTCCATTTGCAATTGACCTGAAATCTAAGACTCTAAGTGCAAATGTTAAATGACACGTGTTTTGTTATCATCAAAATAAACGATCGCGGTGCTCTACCACCAACAGTTGCGACCATGGTTTAAAAAAATGTGCCTTGAGGCTATAGAGGCGTACGCCTCGAGGCGAAGCCGCCCAAAATAGCCTAGAAGTGGTAACCTTGGTCTGCAGGCATGAGGCGTGCACCTCACTTAGTCGAGGCGCAACAAGGAGCAGTGAGGTGGTGAGGCGAATCTGAGGCGTCGCCTCAGTCTGAGGAGCATCGTTGGTGGTCCAAGAGCACCACACTGCAGTCCAGCAGCACCGTTGGTGGACTAGGAGCGCCGCACTGCAGTTCAACACCGTCGGTGGTTGACAATCTCGCATAGGTAGGGCGATGCGATGTGTAGGGCCCCAAATCAGTTTCATTTCACTGATTTGTGGTCATTTAGGTAGCTTTTGTTGGTGTTTGAAGTATATTCAAAAGGATTTTGTTATTTTTTAAGTTTGAGTTTTTGATGTGGATGTCTCGTGTACCTTCATTTTAATGTATGTTTTAACTTTTAAGTCTCCCAATGGCTTAGGAAGTTGGTTTAGTTTGTGCTTTTGTTATGGTTTCTAATCTTCTATATTATATGGATGTTTATCTTTTTATTTAAATGTCATTTCTTGCTTAGTTTCTCTTTTTCAATGTTGTGATAAAAAAAAATATGATAAAAGTGTGTTATTTATATTATTATTTCCTTATTAGCACTTAACAAGTATATATCACATTATTTTTCTATGTTTTTTATGCAAATCCTGAGGCTTATACCTCAACTTCCTTGAGGCTTAGAAAAAAAAGACTCATCTCGATGATGGCAAACCACCTCAGTATCGCTTTGCATTTTCTAAAACCTTAGCTGCAACCCTATTCTAGGGTCGCATGTCCTGTGACAGAAGCGAGAGAGACCTGGGTCCCCATGGGGCCATCTTGGGTGCCTTCCTCCGCACCCTTGCTAGGCCTACGTCTCTCCAAGGGGACCTTCTGTTTATTATGTAGATCTGAAAACCTCTGATTCAGATCTTGCTCGTCTATGAAGTATTCTGTTCGTGGTGATTTGGCTTCATAGCTACCTCTCTAAAGTTTGAAGGCCTGTCTGAAAGTGACGGATCATGGCAACATCAAAAATTCATTCTTTGTTCCCATCACGAAGCTTGATGAGACCAACTACATCCGTTGGTCGCAGACGTTCCTCATGACGGTTGAAGGTCATGATAAAGAATATATTCTTCTGGAGCTAGAGCCAATAGAGAAAACTGGGAAATACGCCACATGGAAGCGTGACAATGCTATGGTGAGAGCATGGATTATGAATGCCATGGCTGCTCACATCGGAGATGGATAATGTTCTACAAGAGTGCAAGAGAGATGTTGAACTCTTTTCATGATACATATTCCCATGAGAAGAACTCGAGCAAGGTATTTCAAATCACTCATGACACCTCGCTGAGGTAGGATGGATTGACATTGGCATAGTATTATGCCTGACTGAAGGGGTTGGTGGAGATTTACAACTCATGCACGCCTATGTGCACATGTGCGATGCAGAGAGAGCATCCCAGGGAGTTTACAGTGCTCCAGTTCTTGTCTGGATTGAGCTCTGAGTATGAGTCTGCACAGGATCAGATGCTTACTCTCACAAAGCTTCCTACTTTGGAGGAGGCTTATAGTAGGGTTAGTAGATTGTCCATTAAATCTACTGATCCTGAGGTAACGGGCCAGACTTCAACCTTTGCTGTTGGTGGTGGACGTGGTGGATGTGGAGTTCCATCCACTCGTAGGCGTGGGCGTGACCGGAGACAGCTTGGCAAACCACGACCCACTTGCACATATTGTGGATGTATTTTTCATGTGGAGGCTAGCTGCTGGACTAAGCATGGTCATCCTCCCGTGGTAAATCAGGTTGCCTCGACTCCAGAGATGGAGATTGATATGGTGCCCAGGTCAGAGTATGAGGCTGTTGCCCAAAGATTGGCTCAAGTGATCGAGGAGACTCCATCTACTTCTGATACCGCTGCATTTGCCTCCTCATGTATGGAATATGCTCCTAATATTTTCGTTCTTCCCCACAGCCGTAGTACTACATGGCTCATTGATTCTGGAGCCTCCCAGCACTTGAGTGGAGATCAGAGTTGTTTTAGACAGATACAAGCAGTTTCTTTTGGTAGAACTGTGCAGGTGGCTGATGGTTTTCACTCTAGAGTAGAGAACATGGGGAGGTGTCTCTCTCGTCTACTCTACAATTGCCTCGAGTTTTATTTGTACCAAAATTTCCTATTAATTTTTTATCTGTGAGCAAAATTACTAAAGACTTCAACTGTTGTGTTATATTTAATGATGTTGGTTGTGTTACAAGATAAGTTTACGGGGAGGATGATTGGTGGTGGACATGAAGAGGGGGTTTATCGCCTAGTCTAGACTGATACTACTGCTTCGTGTCAGAGTGAGTTCAGTTTTGCTGTAAGGACTGCATTGCCATGGCACTACCGTCTTGGACACATTCCTCTAGACAGGCTTCATCGGATTTTCCCCAGTCTCTCCAGCCACTGAGATTACTTGAGATTTGGTTTTGCTGCAGGGATTGCACTACAGTGGCATTACCGTTTTGGACGCATTCCTCTAAACAAGCTTCACCAGATTTTCCCCCATGTCTCTCCGGCCACTGAAATTACTTGTGATGCATGTCAGCTTGGGAAGCATCATTGGGCTTCATTTCTTGCTAGTTCTACTGCTTCTGTGTTTCAATTGGTTCACTTGGGGTCTAAGTTGTGTTTCAGATAGACAGTGTCATAGATATTACCTAACGATTGTGGATGATTTTTCACGCATGTCATGGTTGTTTTTATTAAAGAATAAGTCAGATGTTGGCAATGCCATTCAAAATTTTATTCTTGAAATAAAGATGCAGTTTTCTACCATTGAGAAATGTGTACGCTCAGTAATGCATTGGAGCTTTATACTACCAAATTGAGTGATTTTTACATATTGAATGGTATCATAAATCAAAACTCTTGTCCTCATACATCTCAGCAAAATGGGATAGTAGAGAGGAAACATAGACACCTCCTAGATGTTGCTAGAGCATTGATGATACATCATAATGTTCCACAGATTTATTGTGGTGGCACCTATCTTATTGCCTGTTATTTGATCAACAGAATGCCCAGCTCTGTATTGTCTGAACAGATCCTTTGGCAGATTTTGTATCCAGATAGAGAGTTGTTTCATGTATCACCTCGCGTTTTTAGTTGTATTGCATTTGTCCACATTAATGGACCTAGCCAGGACAAGCTAGCACCACGAGCAGTAAAATGTGTGTTTATGGGTTATAGCTCTATCTAGAAAGGGTATAGGTGCTATGATCTGTTGAACAAACATCATGTTAGTGCAGATGTCACCTTTCATGAGGTTGTACCTTATTTTTCCTTTACTGCTCAGCAGATGCCCATTGTTCTTGAGACGACACCTATTGAGACAGCACTAATGTCGGTTCCTACTATACAGTTTGGAGATTTTTTTCCACGTCAGCTACCTGCGAGTACAGATACCAGATTCAGAGGACAACCATTTGTGTACAAGCTTCCAGTGACTTGTAGACCATGAATCACAACATCCCCTCTCTCGCCTCAGCATCATCACCCTCCCCCACATAGGTATGTGTTGATACTGATATGCTTGTGTTTGATGCTTCTCACAGGGATAGTCAGTAGGTGCCTACTGGTGTTCCAGAGGAGCGTGAAGTTATTAATGTTCTAGATGAGGCTACTGTGGACATTGATTTGCCTATTGCCATTCGCAAGGCACCCCAAAGTTATGCTCAGTACATGATCATAGGTGCTTCTGTCAGTGATGGGTTGGGTTCCCAATTTGCTTTATTTACTTCTGCTGTATCTGCATTTAAGTTGCCCACATCTTATCAGGAGGCCATGCTTCATCCGAAGTAGCTTCAGGCCATGAAGAAGGAGATGGTAGTTTTATGTTCGCAAGGGACATGGTAGCTTATGCCGAGACCACCTACTGCACGGGTGGTAGAATGTAGATGGGTCTTTGCCTTGAAATATAACGCTGACAGGTCTATTTCTAAGCATAAAGCTCAGTTGGTAGCCAAAGGGTTTACCTAGACTTATGGGGTAGACTTCTTTGACACATTTTCACCGGTAGCATGACTTCCGACGGTTCGGATTCTAATGTCTGTTGCCGTAAATAGAGACTGGGAGTTACATCAGTTAGATGTAAAGAATGCATTTTTATATAAGGATCTTCAGGAAAAAGTATATATGCAGCAGCCCCTTGGATTTGAGGCTGAGGGGGAGTGTGTGTGCAGGCTGAGGAAGGCGATCTATGAACTCAAGTAGAGTCCTTGTGCATGGTTCCTCAAACAGTTAGAGGTTGTGAAAGGATTAGTCATGGTAAGGTCTACTTCAGATCATGCGTTGTTTGTCAGGAAGACTGACAAAGGGAGTTGTGGTGCTTCTTGTTTATGTTGATATTTTCATTACAGGAGATGATATAGAAGGGATTGGACATGTCAAACAGAAATTGGCATCGCATTATAAAGGACTTAGGTCCTCTACGATATTTTTTGAGCATTGAGGTGGCTACAGGAAAAAAAGGGATTGTAGCTAGTTAGACTAAGTATGCTCCTGATATTCTCCAGGAGACTGGGATGCTTAGGTTAAAGGTAGCAAATGTACCCATGGATCCCAAGGTCCATCTGTATGATACTAAGGCACAATAGGTGGAGAGCAGGAGCTATAGACAATTGATTGGTCGTTTGCTTTACCTAACCATTACCAGACCAGGCATCTCCTTTGTTGTGGGGAGGTTGAGCCAGTTTGTGGATAAGCCTATGAAGCAACATTGGGATGCTACTATGCAGGTGCTCAGATACTTAAAGAAAGCACCTGGACGCGGGTTGTTGTTCAAAAAGGGGTATCCTATGATAGTTATAGGATATTCAGATGCTGATTATGCAGGTTGTCTTACAGACAGGAAGTCTACTATTGGTTGCTGCACCTTTGTTGCTGGGGATGTAGTCACTTGGAGGAGCAAGAAGCAGACAGTTGTGTCTAGATCAAGTGCAGAGTCAGAGTATCGTGTCATGGCACAAACAGCTGCAGAGATGGTGTGGATTCGATCTATCCTTAGAGATTTGCATGTTCAGATAGAGGAGCTGATGGAGATGAGGTGTGACAATCTAGCAGCTACTTATATTGCCAACAATCCCATGTTTCATGAGCGCATGAAACATGTGGAGATTGATTACCATTATACACAGAATCTCATCCAGAAGGGGATCATCTACACTACGACTGCCTCCTTAGAGGACCAGACTGTAGATGTCTTCACCAAGTCACTTGGTCGAATTGCATGTAATAGTTGCTGTGACAAGCTGAGCATGATTGACATCTATGCTCCAACTTGAGGGGGAGTGTTATAGTACCCCTTGATATTTGTTCTTTGATCCTCTATATTTTACCCACACCTCTTCCTTTATATAAAGAGGTGTATGATTTCCTTGGAATAACAACTTGCTCATTTACACCGACTTTATGCAAATGTCATTCCAACCTGTAGGGTTTTGTCAAATGGTAAGGAATGGAATTTCTTGGAGAAATTTTTGTGTTGAGTTATTATTTTGTATATCTTTTATATTTTAGTGTTATATTAAGTGGGGCATACTTGTAACTCTATCCTTTGGTTGTCTCTCTATATAAAGGCACCTAGGGTTTCCCAATAGAAACTATTGGCATTTACAACCTAACACGATATCAAAGCAACGGTCCTAGATCGGTGTTCGGGTATCCTACCCCGAGATCTAGCCTCCAAACCCCTTCCACCCAATCCCTCTTCTTCTCAAGGCCTCTACCGACCTTCCTCTCTAATCACCGTTGCTGGACCCCTCCAACCAGCTATAGCAGCACCACCACCTGTAAGAAGGGCCCAACGGCGGTCCATGCTTTTGCAGTGCCACCGTTGGGGTGGTGCAAGGTGGCTACGCGTGGTTTGAGGAGCACCAGCTGTTTGTGGTCTTCAGGCTGATGTGAGAAGTCGCTCATCTTCTCCAATCAAGTAGAGGTCTAAGGGAAGAAACAACCCCTTTGGGATCTTATCTAACCCCAAAGGGTGTTTGATATGGTCTGATTTTTCAGATCTGTGAAGTTTTTCGAACCTTCATATGGCCTAATTTTGTGTTGCAGTCAAGGTTTTAAATATCGCGATATATCGCTATCGATGGGATTAGGTGGTATCAATACCCTTGAAGTATATTTTTTTCGGGATATCGACAATATATCGTCGATATGGGGAGATATCGCCGAGATACCAACAATATGAGAGCTGTTGGTGTTGGGTTTGGGCGGGAGGCAGTGTTGTGAAAATCGATCTACTCGACCGAGTACTCGTAGTTGGCTTCCAACCGACTGAATAGTCAATAGTCGGTGCCATAGTCAGCCACATCGACTACTCAGTCGAGTAGTCGATATAGTCGACCGAGTATTCAACCAAGTTTTACATAGAGGATTAAACCTCAAAAAATTTAAGTCATTAGACTCACTACTTTGATCGACCTCGCAAATCCCCAACTCCTACCCAACAGAAGCCTCTCCCCCAAACCCATGCGATGCTCTCCCTCGAACCTTAGCGAAGCTCTCCCTCTCCAATCACCTCCCTTCCTCCAAGGTGCGAGCGACAACCCTCCTCCAATCACCGCCCCTTCCTCTCCCTCTTCGATCAGAGGTGACGACGCAAGATGTGCGACGCAAGATGATCAATTTTGACTTTAGATGTATTTTCTATTGTTTTGTTGATTAAAGCGAAGGATCTTGTACTTTTATTTTGAACTTGTGCTTTTATTTTGAACTAGTACTTTTGTTTTGTTGGTAACTTGGTATTATTGTGAGCTTGAAAATAGTCTACTTTTATGCAATAATATATTTTACTTCTTGATGTATCATGTATGTGTGTGTATCTATATACATGAGTGTGTGTGTATAATATATATATATATATATATATATATATATATATATATATATATATTAAAAAAATGCCCGATCGAGTACTCCTCGACTACTCCCTCGCATACCGTATACTTAGTCAGTGGCCTGGCTGACTGAATACCGATTATCGACTTTTACAATCATGGCGGGAGGTTTGAAATTCGAATGCTGGTCTAGGTGCTACTGGGCGGGAGGTGTGCCAATTGGGTGCTACTGGACCAGTCTGGGGGGAGGTTCCACACACACACACACACGTAAAAGATCATCAATATCATCGATGTATACAACTTTTTAGGCATCCTGATGGGATCTATTGCAGCATCAGTCAAAGCTTAGATAGTTGGAGATAACCACAACTTGTCAATAACAATATATCTTGAAACATAAGAGACGACATTAAATATTGCTTTGCAATTCAACTACCGTGTAATTCTACTAATAACATTAGACTCAAAAGGAAATCGACAACAAGCACACTCTCTAGTCGTACTGTGAGGTGCATCTTGTATCTTTCCTTGACCTATAATGGGCGAATGCCTCACATTAGCAACTAATATGGTTTTGCCAGATTGAACTAATTTTAGCCTAAAGAACTGTCTGGCATCATCAAATCTATGACGAGAAGCACCCGAGTCAACCAACCAATTAGTGGCTCACACACACACATCCACACACGCACGCGCACGCATGCATGTAAAAAAATCATTGATATTGGCGATATATCCTTGATATAACACATATACACGCTTTTTAGGAATCTTTTCATGATATATTATTCATAAAAATGTTAACATTTAAATTTTCTGATATTTTATACCTTTCTGAGCGATTTCTTCAAAATTCACCGATATTAACGATATATCCTTTTTTTGACTTGTTGATACGATATCGATATCGATATTTAAAACCTCGGTTGTAGACCCTTGTTTTAGTGTTTCTCACATGTCGAGTGATATAGAGGACAAGAAGGATCTCACTAGCGACTCGGTAGGGTAGATGTCAACCTCGAGCTCGTCTTTTATGCAGGGAACTTCTATCAAGTTGGATGATGCTAACTTTCTACTATGGTTTACCTCCTTTTCTCTATTTATGGGATCACATAGGAAGAAGTATATTTTGACACAAGGAGTTTGCTGTCAAGTTTGTTAACTGGGAGGTAGACAATGATTAGGTGGCTATCTGCATGCTGAATAGCATGAAGGACCCTATTGCAATGGTCATGTCCTATGCATCGGCAAAAAAAATGTGGGAGGTTCTTCATGAGATACATTCTCATAAGAGCAACATCAGCCATCTCTATAGGGTGATTGAGTTGCACACTTTCCGAAAGGGAACTGTCCCTTGTCGAGTACTATGGTTCTATGAAGAACCTTTGTGATGAGCATGATACGTACCAGCCGATCACAGATGTCACTATTATTACCAAGCAACATGAAGCTTTCCGATCTATCTAGTTGCTTGCAAGCATTGGTCCTGAATATAAGGCTATATAGGATCAGTTTATGATCCTGGAGGAGATTCTTATGCCTGTGCACATATATGCTCGACTATCTAGACTTGAGATATCTGACCTTATTCTACTCTTTGATTCCTTTGCCATGGCAGTTGCCGGTCATGGTAGGGGAACCTTGGAAAGCAGGGGGAGAGGACGTGGAGCGAGAGCTGGTGGCTGTAGCCGAGGACGTGGTTTGTGTTGTGACCATTGTCACAAGACAAACCATACTGTTGACAGGTGCTGGATAAAGCACGAGTTCCCTCATAGGCCATCAAGCCAATCAAGTTGCGTATGGTGGAGACGAGCCAACACTATCAGGAGAATGAACAAGTCAATTGTCAGGTCACTATTTCTAAGGAGGAGTATGATAAGCCTGTGTCTTCCCAGGCCACTTCTACTACTGGTGTGTTTTATCTCTTAGAAAATAGGTACTGCTGTTAACGCCAGAGGTGTTCGTAAGCCATCTTAGCGTACAGACTCAGGTGCATCTTCACACATCACAGATGTTACCCTATTTTCAACTCTTAGACCATTGACTACTTCAGTACATGTCAGGGTAGTAGATGGTGCATTATCCCTTGTGATAGGTTTGGGCGATATTTCTCTGTCTTCTACTTTACCTTTTTCTGATGTCATAAATACACCTAAATTTGCTTTGAATTTAATGTTTATCAATCAGATTGCTAAGGCATTAAATTGCATAACAATGTTTCATTATCACTTCTTACAAGACCTCTTGACAATGAAGTAAATTGGTGGCCTTAAGCAGGATGACCTTTACTATCTTGATCTTCCATAAGAGCACCATTCCATGGCTGCCGCTTTTGCCATGTCTGCTTTATAGTGGCACCTTAGATTGGGACTTTCTAGCATTTTTCTTCGTCATTAGTTTCCTGATATGCAGTTTTTAGATTCTTTTACTTGCAATGCCTGTCAACTTGGCAAGTATCGTATAGTTTCTTTTCTTAGTAGTAATAAGAGATGAGTCCGCTTTCTCTCTTATTCATGCTGATCTATGGGACCTATGTCAGGTTAGGAGTCTTAGGAATTTTCGGTATTTTCTTGTACTTGTGGATGATTGTACCTGTCTGTTGGGTCTTTATGATGAAAGAAAAATCCGAAACTCCTGTACTGATTTAAAATTTTGTGAATGAAATAAAGACTTGATTTTCCACTACTATTCGTATGTTTCGGACTGATAGTGAGCTTGAGTTTGTGAATTTTACTTTGATTCAGTTTTTTCAGTCCCATGATATTATACATCAGACTTCTTATGTTCATACATCCTAATAGAATAGGGTGGCTAAACGCAACTTGAGACATCTTGACGTCCACACTATTATGTTTTAGATACATGTTCCTGCTACCTTTTGGGTAGAAACTATCCTTACAATTGCTTTTTTTATCAATCAAGTGTTGCCTTTTGTTCTTGGTGGGAAAGTCTCATATTCAGTTTTATTCCTTAATCAGGAGTTATTTTCTCTAACTCCTAAAGTGTTTGGATGTATGTGCTTTGTTCATTTATTCAAAATGGACAAGCTTGCTGCTAGATTTGTCAAGTGTATTTTTGTGGGTTATTCTAGAACCTAGAAGGGGTATGATGCTTCGATCCTCTTTCACATCATTTTTAAGTTAGTAAGGATGTGACTTTCTTTGAGGACATGCCATACCATTCTGCTACAGGAAAGTCTCCCAGTGTCACATAGGATGTTCCATTCCCTATGCCTACTGTTGCACCTTTAGGTCCCTTTAAGCCTCCTCCACCTTAAAATGTACTGCCCATTACCTATCTTGAACACCCTGAGGTAACAGATACCTTCCTTAAGCATTTTCGGCGCAGACCTCCTTCCACCATTCTACAAGCAGAGGAACCACTTTCTACTATTCCTGCTTAGTCCTCTATTGATACTGTTGATTCAAATGGAGGTCTAGACACTACACCACCTGAGGTACCTGATGTGGACCTTCCTATTGCTCAAAGGAAGCCACAACGATCTTGTGCTTAATATTCTGTATCAAATTATATGTCACTTAATCATTTACCTGCAACAGGGAGACTTCTATCTCTTGCAGTGAACAACAAAAATATTTCCAGGAATCATATTGATGCTTCTCAGGACCTTTCCTGGACCTTGGCCATAGAGGAGATGGTCGCTCTTAAGTACAAGGGTACCTAGGAACTTGTTGACCTACCCCTTGGTGCTACTGTTGTGAGATATAAGTGGGTGTTCACCTTGGAATGCCGCCCAATTGGTACAGTTGAAAGATTCAAAGCACGGTTGGTCGCCAAAGGTTACACTCAAACTTTTGGAATTGACTATTTTGAGACCTTCTCCCCAGTTACCAGACTCAATTTAGTGCGGATACTTCTTTAGTTGTTGGTCTGTCTCAACTGGATATAAAAAATGACTTCCTTTATAGTGACTTAGAGGAAGAAGTCTACATGCAACAACCCCCTAGTTTTGTCATTGAGGGCAGTGTCAGAAAGTTTGCAGGTTGAAGAAGGCCATTTATGGTCTTAAGCAGAGTCCTAGGGCCTGGTTTGAGAGATTTAGTAAAGCTGTGCAAGAGTTTGGCTTTATTAGATCCACTACAGATCACTATGTTTTTACCATGCATAGAGCTTCTGGATCTATTATTCTTATTATGTATGTAGATGATATACTGCTTACTGAAGTAATGAAACAAGGATTGAAGATACTAAACAATTCTTACACTTTCAATTTGCTACTAAAGATTTGGGTATGATAAACTATTTTCTGGGTATTGAAGTACAACATGTTGATGGTAGTCTAGTGTTATCACAGAGAAAGTATGTTCTTGACATGCAAAAAGAGACAGGGATGCTGGGTTGCAAGCCTGCCAGCATTCCTATGGATCCCTCCTTGCTACTTGCAGACTCTGAGAGTCCATTGCTTGAAGATGTCACCAGATACCGTGCTATGGTGGAAAAGCTACTATATTTGATTGTCACGAGTCCTGATATTTACTTCATTGTGGAGAGACTGAGTCAGTTTATGCAGTCTCCTAAAGAGGTTCATTGGGATGGTGTATGTCAGGTGCTAAGATATCTCAAGCAAGCTCCTGGAAAGGGCCTATTTTTTATGAAGCATTGGCCATCTAGATGTCTGGGGTTGTTCTGATGCAGATTATGTAGGGACACATGAAGACAGGAGATCTAATACTGTCTACCGTACCTATGTGGGTGGCAACCTTGTCACATGAAGAAGTAAGAAGCAAAATGTTGTCTCCAAATCTAGTGTAGAATCAGAGTATAGGGTTATGGCCCATACTACCTGTGAACTTCTATGGGTGAGATCTATCTTATGTGACTAGGGAGTGTCTGTTTCTGCTCCTACTCCCATGTACTGTGATAATAAGGCAACTGCATTTATTGCCAATAATCCTGCCTTCCATGAGATAACCAAGCACATAGATATGGATTGTCATTTTATCAGAGATGCTATCACCACTGGCAAAATCACTACGCCTTACATTGCTACTAAAGATCAGATTGCAGATGCCTTCACCAAAGCTTTCTCTAAGAAACGTCTTGTGTTCTTATGTTCCAAGCTGAACATGCTTGATATCTATGTTCCAACTTGAGAGGAAGTATTGAGCAAGGTTCGAAATGCCGATTTCGACGCCGTGCCGATGAAATTGCAAGTGTGCATTTCGTAGGCATGCCGGAGAAATGCTCGTTTTTCGATGGCAGATTTCGATGATTTCGATGGCTCGAAAAAATGCCATTTCGGGGCACGCCGAGGGCATGCCGACAAAAATGGTAGAAGTGGTCAAAATGATATCAGTTTCAAGAAAATCAAATGTTGATTATGTAACAATAAGAGTGTTACATCATAATATTCATATACAACATGACCATACAATATTAAAATTCAATAACGAGATGAAATATTCTTACCATGTTAAGAATACAGAAAATTTAATAATAGAATACAAAGAATTTAAGAATCAAAGAATTTAAGAGTGAAAGAATCAAAGTGTATAGTTTCAAAGTAAAAGTTAAAACTGTAATGTCTTGATGTATGATGTATCGGAAGTCAGGACTTCGAACTTGAAAGACAGATTTCACCAGAACCAAGAGTGTCTTGCTGGATGCATATCTTTATCATGTGTACTATCACCACTTGATTGATACCATTGTTGACTATTGTGTCGATGAATACTTTGAATGTATTCACAGTAATCCTTCCAAGATATATATGAATACATTGTCTGGTAATCCATTATGTGCTATCTGTATTCATGTTCATTCATACTAACAAAAATCCCAAGTCTACTATTTGTGTATGGTCTGTCACGCTGCCCACGTGCACGATTAGTTGCACGTGTTTGTGAGAATCCTGTTGTTCTAGAATCATCTTGTGATGATTCTGATCTTGGCATTTGAGGGAGAGCTTGGGGTTGGAACTGCTGAGGAAAGTAATTTTGGATCATACCATACTCATATGGGTAAGAATACCACCACCAGATCCACCACCATCCACCACACAGTGCACACACCTTAATTCCCACCCCACCCGATTCACATTGGCCATTACATCATGCCACCAGCCAGTGCGGGCATTGGCACCGCACGACCTCCCGTTACCTTTATCCCCATTCCCCTTCCCTCCAAAAGAGTCATCATTGGAGGAAATCCTAAACGTGCGGCGGCCACCCTCTACAGGGAGATGCTCCCCCACCTTCCCAGTAGGCAACAAGTCCACCACCAAGAAGGTGAGAAGTTCCATAAGTAACGATGCAAGCCACAGCCTGAAGCAGCGGCAGAGATGACAGTGACAGTGGCATTAGCGGAGTGGAAGAGATGGCAGTGGCAGTCTACAGCAAGCACACAGCATCGGCATCGGCATTTCTTAACAAGGTGGGCTGCATCGGCATCGGCACAAGCACACGCCCTTGGTGGGAGTCCCTATATGTTAAGCATCCTACGGCATCGGTAGTGCTTGCCGACCCTATGGATATCTGCACAAGCACACAGCATCTCTTAACAAGGTGGGGTCCCCACTACACCCAAATCAAATAGCCCTCCCGCCTCCCCCGCCCTCCCTCCCCACCCTCTATGTTCGTGTGGCCCACCGACCCTGCGGCTCCACCACCACCACCTTCCTCCCCATGTCCTCCCCCTCCATCCCTCCTCCCTGCCCCCACCTCCAACTCTTCCTCTCCTCCTCCCCCAACCCCTTCCGCTCCCTTCACCTTCTCCTCCGCCCCAAACCCCCCGCCCTCGGCCGCGTCGAGCTCCACCTCGACCTCCCCCACCGCTGTCCCCTCTGCCCCCCCTCCTCCTCCCCACCCCGCCTCTACTTCTGCCTCTCTTGCCCCCTCCACGCCCCCGACCACCTCTACCAGTCCCCTCCTCCCCTCCCCACGCCCTCGCCCTCGACGTCCACCGCGCCGAGCTCTTCTGCTTCGCCTGTCGCGACCAGGTCTACGACCCCGACTTCGACTCCGCCGTCCTCCTCGCCTCCCAATACCGGACCGCCTCCATCCCCCTTCCCCCCACACCCCCAAGAGGAGGTGATTGGTCGAGTTCCGCCCCTGGACCCCCACCCCCAGGAAGCAGCGCATCCTCGACTGCTGCTCCAGCCCACTGTGGTGCCCCGACACCGCCACCGCCGAGTCGGGCTGCGGGGTCCCGTGGGGCCTCCGGGGGCTCAACAACCTCGGCAGCACCTGCTTCATGAACTCCGTCCTGTAGGCGCTGCTCCACACCCCGCCCCTGAGGAACTACTTCCTCAGCGACCGCCACAACCCCTACGTCTGCAGGCCGCAGTAGAGGAAGAAGGGGGCGGCGAGGGCGACGATAGGAAGGTTGTGTGCCTCGTGTGCGATCTTGACGCGATCTACTCCGCAATGTTCTCCGGTAGCCGCACGCCCTACGACCCTGCCAAGTTCCTGTACAGGTGAGGGGGATGAGGGAGAGTGAGCATTTTGACGGCGGTGGCACGGCGGCATGCCGCCGGTATGGTCGGCATGTCGCCCATACCGGTTGGCATGCCGTCGAAACATCGGTCTTTCGACACTGAAATCATATCGGCATGACTGTTCTTCAAAACTGGCTTTGCCGACGGCATTTAAATCAATGGCATTGAGTGTTGAGTTATTTTGTGTCTTTTATTTTTTAGTGTTATATTGAGTGAGGGACATACTTGTAACTCTACTCTTTGGTTGTCTCTCTATATAAAGGCACCTAAGATTTTCTAATAGAAACTATTGACATTTGCAACCTAATAGAAACCATTGTTAGTTCTGCATCCTTGGGGTAGAAAGCAACCTATTTTACTTAATTTTCCCACCTTCTGGAGATGAACCAGAACGCTTTACATCACCTTTCCACCAACATAGATAAATCTTCATGGAGGTATTTTCCATCACTTAAAAAGTGGTAAAATGGAAGATAAATTGGTTGTAATAGTATTATTTCGTTAGAAGCCTACGGCTCTCTTATATATGAGAGACTGTAGGGTCAAAAGTACATAAATGTCCTTGAGAAACAAAACATACACAGCTCTTACAATAAGAAGAAAAACTAACAAATGATCACAACATAAGCTAACACTCTCCCTCAAGTTAGAGCATACATATCTATCATACTCAGCTTGGATATACAAAAATCAAATGAAGATCTGGCCAAGGGCTTGGTGAAAATATCAGCAGTCTGCTCCTCAGATGCAACATAGGTGATATAAAGCAACCCCTTCCGGATAATGTCCCTGGTATAGTGACAGTCAACCTCAACATGCTTCGTTCTTTTGTGAAATGTTGGGTTGTTGGCAATGAAAGTAGCTGCTCTATTATCACATTGTATCTCCATGGGGCTAGAAAACTGCACTTATAGGTCAATAAGCAAGGATCTGATCCACATCATCTTAGCAGTTGTCTAAGCCATAGCTCTGTACTCAGACTCAGCACTGGATCTCGCAATTGTGCCCTACTTCTTGCTCCTCCATGTGATCAAATTTCCTACTAAGAAGGTGCAGAACCCAGTAGTAGATTTACGATCCACATGGCATTCGACGTAGTATGCATCTGAGTAGCCAACCAGCGTCATAGAGGACTCCTTCGAGAAGAAGAGACCCTTCCCAGGAGCCTTCTTAACATACCTAAGCACCATCAATGCTGCATCCCAATGCTGATGTGTTGGCTTGGCCATGAATTGATTGAGTCTCCCAATTGCAAAGGATATGTTCAACCTCGTGATAGTAAGATACAACAACTTGCCCACAAGCTGTCTGTACAGTCTGCTGTCCACCACTTGTGCATGCTCATCATAGAGTAGCATATTGGGGTCTATAGGAATATTGGTCTCCTTGGCCCCAAGCATACCAACCTCTTGCAAGATATCTAGAGCATACTTCTGTTGAGACAAGACTACACCCTCCTTGTTGCAAGCAACCTCAATACCAAGGAAATACCGTAAAGTCTCCATGTCCTTCATGACAAACTCTTTGCTAGGATGCGCTTAACCTCAGCAATACTTGCACATCGTCCCCTGTGATGATCAAATCATCAACATAAACAAGAAGTACCACAGTACCTCGTCTAGTCCTTTTGACAAAAAGTGAAAAATCAGTTGTTGATTTCCTAAATCCAACTGCCTCTACAACCTGTGACAATCTTTGAAACTAGGCTCTTGGACTTTGTTTGAGGCCATATTTAGCCGTCTGTAATCAGCATACATACTCCCCCTAACTTTCAAAGCTAGGTGGCTATTGCATATAGACTTCCTTTTGGAGATCACCATAAAGGAAGGTATTCTTCACATCTAACTAGTACAAGGGCCAATCTAATCGAATTGCCACCGCAATCAATACCCAAACTGTGGGAAGTTTGGTAACTGGGGAGAATGTGTCAAAGAAGTCTACCCCATAAGTCTGGGTGAACCCCTTTGCTACGAGACAGGCTTTGTACATAGCAGCACTACCATCAGGATTGAACTTCACAGTGAATACCCATCGACAGCCAACGAGTGCAGAACCATCAGGAAGTAGAGTAAGCTCCTAAGTCCCATGGCCTCTAAGAGCGACCATCTCGTCCTCCATGGTTGCCCGCCATTTTGGATCAAGCATGGACTTACAATGAGTAGCTAAAATTTGCGTAGTAGCTAACACCTGAGTAAATGCAGCAAATTCAAGAGCTAGACTGTCAGTAGCAAGTGTCCCTGCCGTGGGATAAGTGGTGTAAGTCCATGATCGCTTCCGAATGGCTATCAAAAGGTCAAGATCGTCGCCTGACACATCATTTGTCTTGTCTCTGTGACTATCACATGGCAAACATACGTTAGTGTCAAAAGGATTCGCCTGAGAAACCGATGGTGAAGGCAAGAATGGGGGTCTCTGATAGGTAGCATGAGAGCAGATATATGTTTGGAGGGGTCCAGTTAGGCGTGGAAAGGGATGCGTAGCAGGAGGTGGTGGCAATGTGATGGGGACATGAATCTCAGGAAAGCTCCCAAAGCGAATGGGAGAATATGGCATAGGTGCCATATCACTCTCGGGAGGCATCTCAGCAGCCATCATAGAAAAGAAAAGTACGGCCTTATAAAAGGTAACATCCACTGAAACATAGTGTCGGAAAGTAAGTGGATCAAAACATCGATACCCCTTTTGAGTCCGAGTGTACCTAAGAAAAACACACTTGACTGCTCTCGATTTTAGTTTATTCCAACTTGGTCCCAACAAATGGACAAAAGCAACACAACCAAAGATCCGAAGGGTGACATGAAACAAGGGACGATCATGATACATAACCTAAATAGGAATCTGTTTATGAAATGTAGTATTAGGCATCTGGTTAATAAAAAAACACGCAGTCAAAACAGCGTCACACTAATAGATAGAGGGGATAGAGTGGTGAATTAACAAAATGCGAGCAACATCAAGAATATGATGATGTTTCCACTCAGCAGCACCATTTTGCTGAGAGGTATGCGGACATGTCTCATGGATAATGCCACAACTAGAAAAGAAATTGCGTAAATGCAATGTATAAAATTCCAAGGCATTATCAGAACGACAGCACTTCACCAAATAAGAATGCTGAGTTTTTATTTCTTTGAGAAAGTTCTCAATAATTTATCCCACATTATACTTATTTTTCAAGAGAAACATCCAAGACACATGAGAAAAGTCATCAACTAAAACAAGATAATATTTGTTACCAAGTCAATCAGTAGTACAGCTGGGACCCCACACGTCCATATGGATCAAATAAAAAATGGCAACAGACGAAACAGAAGTAGAACTGAAACAACCCTGTGGTGCTTGCCAAGTTGACAAGCATCACATGTGAGAGTAGTAGTGGAGGGGATGTGCAATATAACACGTTTGAGGTGATGAATGGGTAGATGGCCAAGGAGGTGGTGCCATTGGAGAGGAGATCCAGCTATAGTAAGGCCCTGCATAGCAGATGCAGCAAAAGCATTACGACTCAAATGATACACCCCATGTTCCTCACGCCCTCCACCAATTGTCTTCCCGATGAATTTGTCCTGCAAGACACAAGAAGACGCATCAAAAATAGCTCAACAGTACAGATCTCTAGTGATGCTGCTAACAGACAATAGACTCAAAAGGAAAATCAGGCACATAATAGATATCTGCAAGTTTCAAAGTAAGAGATAATGACATATCTCCCTTACTAACAAGTGACGAGTATCTCCCATCAGCCACCTAGACTGTCCTGGCAGGTGTTACAGGTGCTAACTGAGAGTGAGCCTCGTCGCCACATAGGTGCTTGGATGCACCAAAATCAATCAACCACTCACCAGAAGACAAAAGTGACAACATACTAGTCGCAGATGTCTCTGATGAGGAGTTATAGCTGTAGTGTCTGGAACTTAAGAGGACGAGGCCTATGCCAACTGCGCAATCTGCTATCGCAGAGTCTCAATCTTTGTACTCAGGGAGCTCACATTGGGACCAGTAGGCACACCATCTATAACCTCAGTTGCCTGATTGGCCATGGGTGGCCTATTGTGCTTCTGCCAGCATGTGGCCTCTGGATGACCAAGTTTGCCACAGTAAGTACACGGTGTCATAGTATGCATACTAGACAAGCGTCCACGTCCACGACTATGTGCAAGGGAGGGAGTACCCCTGCCACGTCCAACTACGTGCAAGGGAGGGAGTACCCCTGCCACATCCAAGGATCGTTGCCAATACGGACATCTGAGTACCGGTGTCTGGAGCAGGAGTACGAACTGCAACTCTGCTGAGTTTGCTATAAGCCTCCTCCAGGGTAGGAAGCTCATGAGCGGTGAGAATCTGATTTCTGGCAGCTGTGTACTCAGGTCCAAGACCTTCCAGGAAGAGAGAGATGAGTAACTGTCTCCGAAAATCCCTCCAGGAATCACAGGCACATCTCGGCAGATAAGAGTAATGCTTCTCTAGCATTCCCTTCAAGAGGGAGTAGGACTGTGGCAGAGTGTGTCCTTCCTGATGCAAATAGAAAAGGTCGTAGAAGACCTGAAAGACTCGTGTTGAGTTCTTAGCATGAGAATAGGTCTCGCACAAGGACTCCCACATCTTACGGTGCCATAATACATGATCTCATCCCCTACGTGGGGAATAACTATCTGCATAAGCCATGCAGAGATCATAGCATTGTCTCTATCCTAGGTGGCGTTGGTGCCAGTCTTGCTCTCAGGCTCCAGATCTGTAAGGATGTGGCTCTTCCCATGACCCTTGATGGTCATGAGGAAAGTCTGAGACCACCGTGGGTAGTTGGTCTCGTTTAACTTGACGATAGGACCAAAAAACAGTTTCTTCGGTACCCTTGTGTCTAAAGAAGTACCCAAATTCATCTCGGACTGATCATCTAAAGCCATCCTTACAATCTTTGAGCCACAATCAGACTTTTATATCTAATAGATCATCAATCAGATCTGAAACATGAAAATCAGATCTGTATCTTCACAAGAGATCCCCTTAGACTAGCTTTAGCCTAGCTTGAGTTTGGGGAGATCACTTGAGAGGCCCAACGGAGATTTCCCCTTACGATAGGAGAGGAGAGTAACCCTAGAAAAGAGGCTATAGTCCTCTTAGGTCAAGTCGATCAGGGAGAACCAACAGTGGCGTCGCTGGATCGTCGGAGCGCTGGCATTGTCGCGTTGCTCGCGTCCGGCAGCGTCAGGTGACGTCGCCGCTGGGTGCTCAAGGCAAAGCCGTGCTTGTGCTCGAGGTTGCACGCTATCCAACGTGCGAAGGCACCTCCTCGATCACTACCTGTGCGCGGTCGAGTCTTAGCAGCTTTCCTCGATTGTGCTAGGAGAGATCTAGGTTCCTGATCGCGTTAGGAGAGGCGGCGCTCCCTAATCGAGCGGCCTACGTGTGGTCAAGCTTTGACGTGCGTGGCGACCTACGAGTGCAAGAGGCGACGCTCCACCCTATGCCGCTACTGCCACCGATGGAGGAGAAAGGGATTTAGGTTTAGGGTTTTGGAGGCCTTGAGGGTGGGATACCGAGAGCCACAATCTAGGATCGACGCTCTGATACCAAATTGGTTGTAATAGCATAATTTCATTAGAAACCTAGGGTTCTTTTATATAGAGAGAGACCGTAGGGTCAAAAATACAGGAATGTCCCTGAGAGACAAAACACACAACCCTTACAATAAGAAGAAAAACTAACGAATGGTCACAACATAAGCTAACAAGATATTTCAAAGAGTTCATTTTGTTCACTTTAAATTAGGCATGAGAAAAATAAAATAAAATTTATCTGAATAACAGGGAAGTTATAGCTCCCTCACCACCTTAAAGTTACAATGTCCTAAATGGGAGGAATTAGATGAGTAAGCACCATAAATGCTTTCAGAAGAGTAGGAGATTCTTACCCATTTGATCGTAATCCTTTCGTTCTTCACTCTTTGTGTTTCCACAGGACGTCTCCCCGACAAAATTTCAATCAACAAAATCCCAAAAGAAAATACATCACTTTTTGGTGTCAGCTGACAGGTCCTTAGATATTCTGGATCAACATAACCAGCAGTTCCTTTGATATTGGTTGAGATGTGGGTTTGGTCTTCACTGGTTGGCCCAGTTCTTGCAAATCCAAAATCAGCAACCTTACCTCTGAAGCCCTCAGTCAAAAGAATATTCGATGCTTTGATATCCCTGTGGATTATTTGCTTATCTGGTATAAAAAAAGAGGACAATCAAGCACTATAATTTTGAATAGTACAGCAGAAAGGAATGAATCCGAAACAACTTCCATATACTTCTGACTAATAAAGATTTGAAGAGAGTAGGTTCCTTGCTTGAAGATGCTTTACGAGACACAGCAAGTTCATTTTCCTTTGTTTTGGTGAAAATGCATTTTTTTTTTTGGATGCACTAATTAATCCACGGCTCTAAACAAAGACTATAAACTTGAATAAACACAACTCCTTGCTTTTCATTTCTCTACAAAGATCAATTCCTGCCCAGACACACAATGAGACACACAATGAGTGAGGACCAACACTCAGATGCAGCACTGTCTACCAAGCCTAATGAACCGCGACTGGTGTTGTTTGGGCTCAGGCTCGATAAGTCCAAGTTAGGTCAGGCTCAACTCAGGCTTAATAAGTTTCAGCAGATCTAATTTAGACTCACCTCATTTCGGCTCAAGCCCGTTATTGAGCTCATTACCAAGCCCATTGTTTAACGATTTCAAATTACCAAAACTCATGCTTGGACTTAATAAATACTGTTTCATAAACAAAATATAATTGATAAACAAAGTAAAGAAAATAGAAAAATTACAATAAATGAAATAGATGCACTCTAAGATGCATAAAGTGTCGCATATTACACTCAATAAATAACACTGCACCCTACACCATAAGCATAACGTAATCCCAAGCCATAACTGGACCACTTGAAGAATCTTGCAAAAGTTAAGCATCCATTTCGACATAGGAGTACTAGGAAATAGATGGGGTTGGCAAACTTCAAAATCAAAATCCTGATTATCCAAATGGATTACTTAAAAAGGTTTTAGATAAATTAGAAATATTATTGTATATAATGTACTTTTATAACATATATAAGCATCTGATCAGGCTCAGGTCAATAACTTATTTAGCCTGGATTCTTGTTTAGATTTGACTTAGTAGCTTATCAAGATAAGCTCGTGGGACCTTATCAAGCCAATCGTGAGCCGACCCGAGCATTTTTGATAGCCCTACTGAAATGTATAAATGCAACAACTTGTTAAAATGATGGCAACAGGAATGTACTGCTTTTATATCCCAATAGCCCTTTTGTCTTGCCCTTCTGTTCTGCTTGTAAACTATCATGGCAAGATTTAGCTGAAAAAAGGTCACAAGTTATTTTTTCAATTCACAGGAAAAATAAAATTTGGATCTTGAAGACATCAAGGCCAATATTAGACCATGCGTATATTCTTGAAGATGTATAAGTATAGAACAAAGATTACAGTTCACACTAAAATATTAGACTAATTAGGAAGAATTGAACCTGCATAGGCATGAAGATAAGTTAAAGCATGCGCAACATCTATAGCTATTTCCAAACGCCGGTTGAAGTCTAAAATGTTCCCATGATGACCTGTGGAAGCAACACAAAATCCACAGCTAAAATTACAACCATTATGATTTTTTTCTTTTGAACAGTCCGACAATTATAAAATAAGATAGTAACAAGAGCTTACCATCTAGATGCTCCCGGAGATTACCATTTGGAACGTATTCAGTAATAATAATCCTTTCATTTCCTTTTTCTGTGTATCCAAGTAGTCTAACTAGATTCCGGTGCTCAATCTTGGAAAGCAATTCAACTTCATTGCTGAACTCAGATTTCAGATTTGCAGCTTGTTCCTGCAAAAGTCCATATAGCATTTGCACAAGTTTAAACTTATAAACGTGACAAAACAAATATTTCAGATATTGAAAGTTGCAGCTCACTTATAACAAAGCAAACAAAAGCAGTAGCACTGACCTTTTGGATGAGAATTGACATTTTTATATCATATCAATTTCGAGAAGTTTCACACTGTTACAGAATAATACTCTGATATTTTGGGAGTTACTAAGCCATTAATCAAGAATGAGGTACATTGAAAAAGAAATAATTAAACGGAAGCATAAATCAAAACAATAAAACAATCATAGAACGTTTGGGTTTATATGCCCCACTCACGACGAGTGGGGAGAAAACCATAGGAGAAGACTCTGATAGGGCACTGATTTGTATTTCTTCTTCTGGAAGGAATATGGAAGGAGTACATGCCTATTTATAGGCCACCACTCACACACAAAGTTCACATCTTCCGATGTGGCACTAAACCCACAACCCAATTCTCTCATCTTCTGATGTAATACAAAGAAACCCACTCTACACAAGCTAGAGCTGCTAAAGGGACTACGGATGTCTCTGACAATGGCCCCTCCTCTAGAGACCTGATGCTGGTGGCTCCCCATTCAGTATCTCTGTAAAAGGGATCTTCCTTTGAAAGCCTCGAAAGTGGATCTCCCTCTTTGGAGTCCACGGAACTGGATCTCCTACATAGAAACCTGAAATGGGCCCTTCCTCTGAGGACCTCGAAACTGGATCTCCTTCTCTAGAGATCTCAAAACTCTAGACTTCCTAGAATTGGGTTTCTCATGTGTAGTTCAGGAATAAAAGAGACTTCCGAATGGGGAATAACTACAACAGGCTTCCACAAGGTAAGATGAGCACAGGGTGCCACAACCATTTGAAACAAGAGTAGCACTTAACAAGGGCATCTATTTATGAACATCAACTCCTACATAATTGGTATTCTGACACAACATATGCCGGCTCCTCCACCACTCAATATTATATTTGGCAATCTCATATCTTCCTAGGATATAGCGCATGTTATAGTGTGAACCTGGATTATTTTGCTTGCTTACACAATTTCAGTATTAGTGAAATATTAAATTTAGGAAGAGCATTAGGTTATTCACTTCACATTATTTAAATAAGTGAATTACAGCATAACAAAATCCTACATGATTTACAATTTCAATGAAGACAAAACCCTAATACATTTCAATGCTGCGGTAATAAAGGTATTAGTGCATTATAGATAGAGCAGGGAGCATGCCTACATGTTGCAACACTGAAAAAACCAGAGTCAACTCCATCCTTGCAAGTTTTAGTGAACAAAGACAAGCTAACTCACCTTGCTAAAATCGTTGTGTAGTAAGAGTTGGATGAGCAAGTTGTAGTTGAGAGTGGGAATTATCAACTAGCAAGGGAAGTAGCCTATGCGACTTGCTTTCTGCCATTCGTTGACTGCAGAACAAAATGCTCTCATTCCATCTTCTATCAAATCTTGTCAAGAAGCTATGGCATGGTTAGTTGTCTTCGCATCCCCTCATAAAGTCCTCTACCGGGGAAGGCTTCTTCTAGACCAAAAGAGAGTGACAACACCTACCCAGCTAAGCCCAGCCCACTTGGCTCAATCTAGGCCCAAACCAACAGTTGCCTAGGTCTCTGGTTGGACCAAGAATAAGGCCGATTTATTGTATGGGTTAGGCCTAGACCAAGGTCAACCCAAACCTGGCTTGGCCTAATCCTAACCTACTTAGGCTCAAATATATAATATATATAATAAATATTTATATTATTAATATATACATAATGTATAAACAACTATACATACATGCATAAATAATACTTCCATGTTTGTAAACAATGCAATATTATAATTATGAATTATAATTAGTTCATGCTATAGGTTCCCCTTCCCACCCTCCTTACAATGTGTTTAAGATTTTCCTCATCTCTAGTATCTGTAGTTGTCCAACATAACTAGTGTCATATCTATTATACTAACAATGTAACAAGTCACAATAAGTCTCTTTTTTCCCATCTCTACTACACATCCCAACAAAAATAGATCTTGAATAATAAATAGGTTGGCTGGCCTGGCCCACCAAGGCCATTAATTCTGGATCAGGCTTGGACTTGGGCCAAGTTTTCTCAAATTATTTGGGCCTGGGCCTGGGCCTGCCTACAAGCATGACTAACTAAATGGGCTTAGGATGGTTCCTGGGGCGTAGATCCATGCCCAGCCCTAGACTGTTAATTGGGGAATGCAAAGAGAACCATAGCTCAATGATTACTACTTGAATGCACAAAAACAGTCAGGCTATTTTGGAATGATTGCATATCACAGGCAGCACACCATGTTCAAGAAATTTTCAGAACTATGGATATTAAGTCCATGCCACTATAACAGGAAAGCATGACTAAATTTAACCATGTTAGAAGATACGCTTATGCCTAAGGATACACATGTAACCAAGGAAGCAGCTCGAGGAAGTACCTTCCTTGCTTTCTTCACAGCAACAACCTGGCCATCTGGCAAGTGAGCCTTGTAGACGGTGCCAAATACTCCTCCACCTATCAGATTTGATGGTGAAAAATTTTGAGTTGCTCTTGCAATCTGACTCAAGCTAAGCTGCACTGATCCAACTCTACTCAATTGTGATGAAGAATATGGAGATGGACTTTGGGGTATTCGATGTGGACTGGCAGGTACACGAAGGGGGTTTTGTTGTGCACGTTGAGGTCCCAAGCTTGCATCAAGGGAGGATGGAACAGAATCAACTGGCAATGGAGATAAATGCTTGTCATTTATAAACAAAGTTAACGCCATCATGGAATCATATATATATATATATATATATATATATATATATATATATATATATATATATCTTATCGGTTTTTTTAAAGATAATCATGTAAAAAGCTAGAGTAAATAATGCCAAAGTCGTCATGTAAGCCTACATTCATAACTCCATGAAAAAGATTCTGAAGAACAGTGCTTGAAGCCAAACAGACAACCATCCTTACAGAAAGGAGCATTATGGTAAAAACTATTTTGGAAATATCGCTTGATCTAAAGATATGTCATTTGAAATCACGACACTTTCTTTCTACTTTTGGTCTTGCCTAAGCTGTGATAATTTAAATGGCAGAACTTATAAAAGGGAAAGCAACATGGCGTAGATCACAACATTCCAAGTCTACATGAAGCAAAAACTCCCTAACAGTTTGTAGTTCTTTTTTGTTTGAAAATCAGCAATACAAAGTAAGTCTTATAGGCCCTGAAATGCATTAAGACAAACCCCGAATCCATGTGAGAAAGTGAACTAGAATATTCACATTCAACAAGGCTTACATAAGTCTCAATTCAGGATCCATTCACCCAACAATGTGCAAGTGCACTTGAAAATTCCGTCTGTCTTAAGTTCATCATAGATGATAGATCATTCAAGCATGAAATATCAAAGCAATCAAACAATCAATAACGCTTGGATTTACATGAAAACCCCACTCATGAGGAACGGGGAAAAAATCACAGGAGAAGCACCCTATGGGCGTGTGTTTCTCTTTTTTCTTCTCAAAATAACAAGTGGGTGGTGCACACCTATTTATATGCCACCACACATATAACAAAGTCCTATTACACTATGTGGGACTAAACACCACTACACAATTCTCTCAACACTGCCTCTCAAGCTACAGCATGGAATGCTCAGCTTGTAACACCAAGAAACCCACTCTACACAGCAGAACACAAACTCAGGACTGATTCTTGCTTGTAGGTGGGAACAAGGGCTGGAGCTGTTGGACGAACTGTAGCTGGATCTGACAATGGCCTCTCCTCTAGAGACCTGGTGTTAGTAGCTCCCCATTCAATGTCCTTGAAATGAGTCTTTCTTTGAATATTACGAAACTGTATCTCTCACATAGAAATCGATTGGGCCCTTCTCCTAAGGACCTCAAAAATAGATCTCCTTCTCTCCGGAGACCTCGAAACTCTGGACCTCCTAGAATTTGGTTTCTCATGTGATGATCAGCTACTCTAAAAGTTCGTAGCATTATCTGATGTCACCCATCGTGCCTTAGGACTACAACAAAGGAACTCCTAAATGGAGGTGACTACAATAGACTTCCACACTCCCCCTTTCTCTCATACTCATATGGGAGAATAAACAAACAATGAGAAGAAGACCAAATAAAATTAAAGAAGAGCCTCTCCCCCTATCCTCTTCAATGCAAACAAATTTTTTCCTTCATTTTTCTCTCTTTTTTTATCCTACTCATTTCTCTCTTCCTTTTTTTTCACATCTCTTTTTTTTACTATTTCTCCACTTTCTTCTCTCTTTTTCTCTCTCTCCATTTCATTTAAAAAAAAAAACTCTTGATCTCCCCTTAGGGTTTGGGAGAACCCAACACAGCTCACAGCTGTCGCTCCTCTCAACTCACGCTGCGCATGCTCTCGAGTCACGCAGGCGATCTCAAGTAAGATCCTTGCCATGATTCTCCCCAGAAATTGCGGCCTGAAGAGCGATCTCTCGTTGCCTCCACCATCCTTTTCCTTTGTTCCTCGCGTCCACTCAAGTAGGAACATAGAGCATCCCATCTCTACGCCGCGTGGAAGCAACCGAAGAGGTCGACCATGGTGTCGTCATTGCACATCCCCATCGTTGCCTCATCGACCCCTTCTTGGCAAGCTCAGAGATGATGATTGGGGAGATCCCGAGCTTCACAATCTCGAGCCCCTCGTCGTTGGCCCCCACTTCTCGTAGGCGGCGAAGTCATCCACCGCGTGCTGCACCCTCGTGCCCTTCGAGGCCCTGAACCCGTGTCCTCGTCTGCCAAGGACGTACAAAAGGGGGCCGCGGAGGCAATGGAGATGGCCTCTTGCGCCACCATGTCCAACAGCGACCCATAGCTTGTCCTCCTATTGTAGCCTCCTATCACTAAGGGAGGAGGAAGGGCTCTCCCCCACTGTTGCTTCTTCCTTGGAGCCGACGTCCTCCGCTTCTTCTCAACCAGGAGGATCGTCATGCACTTCGATATGGGCTTCCATAGTGACAAACTCCAATAAAAAAAACATGATAAAAAATAAACCCAAGAATCAAATATGCTCTGATACCAAGTTGATAAATCTAAATAATGCGAAAGCATGAAATATCAAAGCAATAAAACAATTAATAATGCTTGGGTTCATGTCGAAACCCCACTCACGAGGAGCAGGGAGAAAATCACGGGAGAAGCGTTCTATGGGCATGTGTTTCTCTTTATTTCTTCTCAAAAGAACAAATAGGGGTAGACGCCTATTTATAGGCCACCACATATATAACAAAGTCACACTACACTGTGTGAGACTAAACACCACCACATAATTCTCTCAACACTCTTCAATAAGCTATTTTGGAAATATTACTTGATCTAGAGATATGTATTTTGGAATCACAACACTTTCCTTTTGCCTTTGGTCTTGCCAACTCGTGATAATTTAAATGGCAGAACTCATAAAAGGGAAGCAACATGGCGTAGATCACAACATTCCAAGTCTACTTGAAGCAAAAACTCCCATCAGTGTGTAGTTCTTTTTTGTTTGAAAATCGGCAATACAAAGTAAGTCTTATAGGCCCTGAAATGCATTAAGAGAAGCCCCGAATCCATATGAGAAAGTAGACTAGAATATTCACATTCAACAAGACCTACATAAGTCCCAATTCAGGATCCATTCACCCAACAATGTCCAAGTGCACTTGAAAATTCTGTCCGTCTCAAGTTCATCCTCCTTCAATAAGTAGATAATAGATTGTTCAACTTGTTTAATAGTTGACAACTTATTTAATGCTGATAGCACAAAAATGAGATCTATTTTTTTCGAAAAATCTTAAGTAACTTTAGAGATGCACTAAAGGGAGACTTACAATCATACACAAAATATTAAAAATAAGTCACATAATCCATATTACTCAATACTCTCCCTCAAACTAGAACATACACATCAAACATACTCAGCTTTAAACATAATAACTCAAGATGTTTCTTGGAGTGTGCTTTAGTAAAATACCAACAATTTGGTCTTCAGTAGCAATACAGGGTGTAGAAATCTTGCCAGCTAGTATGACATATCTGATAAAGTGACAATCGACTTCTATGAGCCTAGTTCGTTCATGAAATACTAGGTTGTTTACAATAAAAGCTGTTGCTTGTGTATCACAGTACATAGGAGTAGGATCGGAAACAATCACTCTCAAATCCTGCAAAATAGATCTCATCCATAGCAGCTCACTAGTATGGGTCATTGCTCTATACTCAGATTCCGTACTAGATCTAAAGACTGCATCTTGCTTCTTACTTCTCTAGGTGACAAGATTGCCACAACATAGGTACAACACCCTGTAGTAAATCTTTTATCCTCATGTGCTCCAGCATAGTCAACATCAAAGTAGCCCTAAACATCAAGATGACCATGCCATTTGAAGGACAATCCTTTCCAAGGAGCCTACTTAAGATACCTCACCACCTGGCACACACCATCCTAATGTACCTCTCTAAGAGACTGCATGAACTTATTGAGTCTTCTAACAGCAAAGGAGATATCTAGTGTAGTAACTGCCAAATATAGCAGCTTTCCCACAATGGCACGATACCTCGTCACATTATCAAGTAATGGACTCTCTGAATCTGCAAGTGGTATAGATGGGTCCATTGGGACACTAGCTGGTTTACAACCAAGTATTCCTACCTCTCTCAACATGTCAACTGCATATTTTCTTTAGGACAAAACAAGGCCATCATTAGTACATTGCACTTCAATACCTAGGAAATAATTTATCAGCCCCAGATCCTTAGTCACAAACTGTGAATTCAAAAAATTCTTGGTAGCTTCTACTCCTTTAGCACTCACAGTAAGCAAAATGTTATCAACATACACAATAAAAATAACTGAACCAGTGAATATTGAATGATCAGTAGTAGATCTAGTGAAGCCATACTCCTGAACTACATTGCTGAACCTCTTAAACCAAGTCCAAAGACTCTACTTAAGACCACAGATGGCCTTCTTTAATCTACATACTTTCCTACAATTCCCTCAACCACAAAGCCTGGAGGTTGTTGCATGTATACCACTTCCTCAAGATCACCATAAAGGAAGGTATTTTTAATATCAACCTGAAAAACTAGCCAATCATTATGAATTGCCACAGAGAGTAGAATCTGTACAGAATTAAGATGTGCCACAAGTGAGAAAGTTTCAAAATAATACACGCCAAGGGTTTCTGTATACCCTTTAGCAACTAACAGTGCCTTGAATCTTTCAAGTGTTCCATCTAGACGACATTTGAGGGTGAACACCCACCTAAACCCCACAACAGTAGCACTAGAGGGTAGGTCAACAAGTTCTTAGGTTCCTCTAGACTAAAGGGTTGCAATTTCTTCCTCCATAGCTAAAGTCCATGAGGGATCCTGGAAAGCTTTAATATGAGTCCTGGGAATATGATGGTCATCCATTGCAAAAGATAGAAGTCGCCCTACTGCAGGTAGGTAAATGATCAAGTGACATAATTTGAAATAGAATACTTAGCACATGATCTCTGTGGTTTCCTTTGGGTAATAGGAAGATCCATCTTAGTTACCTCAGGTGCCATAGGGTCTGGACTGTGAGTGCGTGCGGAGCCTAAGGTATCAAGTATACACTAAAGGGGTGAATAATGTAATATCTATTTCTATGAGAACTTAAAAAATCATTTAACACATATCAAAAATTAAATAAGCACCGACAAAAAAAAAAAAGACTTGATTTAGAGTGAAAATCCTTTCAAGAGAAAACCACTACATGTACCACTACCTAAGCCTCTCAACTTAGGATTTTCTCGACTAGTCGACACTAATCAAATCCACTATCACGAACCACTTGAATGAGGGTGGCACAACCTCTTACAAATGTCTTCTCTTACACCTGACCAAGAGTAATACGGGACTTCCAAGACAACTTAGATTCCTAGATCAAGAACAACAAAATAAAAAGAATATAGCAATATTTCCTATGAAACCTCAGCAAAATAAAGCAAACCGAGCTTTCTTGAATTGCAAGAGAGAGCGCTTTAAATCGCAATAGGTGTAGGCGTAGAGGCACGAAAGCACTAGAGAGAATTTGCCTATTTTGCTTTTTGAAAGCTCCTGAGGTGTGTTTTGAAGATGGGGGTCGAAGGTCCTATTTATAGGTGTTTTTCGATCTGTTTTGGAAATACAGAAAATATGACTTTGAACGAACAAAATAAAGGTTTGGTCGATTAAATATACTTTTGATCGATTAAATCAAAGTATTGATTGATTAAAAAGGTATATTGATCGACTTAATAATTTCAAAAGAAATTTGACCGTTGGAAAATTTTAATCAATTAAATAAAATGGGTTTTATCGATTAAAACAAGAAGTTGGTCAATCAAAAATGGATTTTGGTTGATCAACAGTAGAATTGACTTAGGTTTAAGAGAGAACGATTTTTGCGAATATCGAAAACTTACATTTGTTACCTTATTGAGGTTCCTTATATAATTCTAGACTCAATAAAGATAAATCAGCCTTCAAGGCTTCTTCACATGACGCATTTGAATAATCTTGATGGGGACACATCCATGCTGTAATATGACTTAACTTGTAATGGTTAATCTTCAATAAAAATATAATTTTATTATATCAAAACAAGGATATTAACATTCTCCCCATTTTTTATAATAGCAAAATTATAATTAAGTATGCATGAGTATAAAAATGCATGATTAATTTTTTCTCCCATTTTGTTATTAACAAAAAGTTTTAAGCAATATAATTGACATGTAAATATTGCTCCCCCCTTTTGAAGATTTCATGCAATTCATGACATGCTGCTATATAATTGATAGAATTATAAGCAAGCTAGATAGGAAACATAATGCCAAAATTTTGATAAGCAAGATATCTCAAATGAAAGTGCTCAAGAGCTCACATATAAAAAGTACTACAAAACAAGATAAATATAGAGTTCCACAATCCAAATATAGAAATAAAATATAGTGTACTACATGCCAAAATAAGTAAACAAATCTAGAAGAAACCAAGAATGGTGTCGATATCTGGTGGAAACTCAACATCGATATCGAAGTCATCTAAAGAGAATGGAGGAGTGCTAGTGTTAGGTCCTGCAGTAGAGAAGTGACGTTTGCACCCAAAAATCAGAGAGATCTAAAGGTTAGTAGATCCGCGAGATGGCTGTACTAAAGGACTAGTGTGCTGAGTCTGTCTGGAGGAGGGTACTGGAGTACTCAGAGGAGGAGCTGCTGTTGCTGCTAAACGTTGGCCTCAGGAGGGTCTTTGGTCATAGACAGTAAGCGAGTGGATCTGCTCTCCAAGTTGATCCAAAAACTGACCCTGCCTGCTCAAGTACGCAGCAACCTGAGTGTTGTGCTCCATCATCAGCTATCCTGTCTATCTCTGGCGATGCATCATCAGAGAGATGCCGTCTGTCACGTCCTGAATGCTCAAAGTGTCGTGTTTGGTAAACTGCTTGTCAAGGTAGGGTCACTCCGTGTCGTAGAACGAAGGAGAGGGTCTAACAGGAGGCGGACAGAAAGCATCAAAATGCTGGTAGGGAGAGGAAGGAGGTGGAGCATAGGAAGGACCAGCCTAAGAAGGAAGAGGTTGAGAGGAGGAAGCTGTTGCCTGAGGAGGATCTTGATAAGACTTAACGCTCATGTTCCATTTTGGAGTAGGTACGCTCTCCAAAAATGGAAACACGAAGATGAACTACTTATGATTAATGTCCATGGGAGAGAAGGATGTCAAAAGGGAAGACGCTCGTGGGTTTCCTCTCGATGAAGGTGAGGATGAAGACAAAACAACAATTATCAATCAAAGTTCAGGAAGTCTTGTTAAGTCTAAGTCTCTTCTTATTAATATAAATCTTCAGCTAATTGTTTTTCTATTTGAATGAATTCTAGGATTATTTCCTTCTTTAGAGAATAAGCTCTAAGGAAGTGATGTCTGATATCTATATATTTTGTCCTAGAGTGTTCAATGGGATTTTTGGATAGGTTTATTGCACTAGTATTGTCACAGGAAATCCTAGCATTTTCAAAATTTAATCCAAAATCTCCAAGGGTTAGTTTGGATGGAAGGATATATTTCATGGGATAACTTTTTTGGAGATGGGCTATCTTTCATTTTTTTTTGGAAGTCATGAGGGTCATCCTAGTGGGTTAATCTGTGACTGTTTGGAAAGTTTCTGGGTTAACCAGCGAAAATACATGGGATAACTCACAAAAACAGCTTATCCCACATCAACCCCAGAATAACTTATCCTGGGTTAAGTCCTCTTAACCCGAGTCAAAATATCCTTCCCATCAAACAAGGTTAACCCCTATTTTGATAGGTTAACCCCTAAACAGGTCTTCTCCTGTCATGTGCTTTGAACAACCACTATCCATAACCCATCTTCCTTTTCCTTGGACGCATCATTGGTTTACATTTGTGAGGTCTAGTGTTTCTTCTTACAGCTACAAGATGTCCATCTTTTTGTTGATAGATCCAATCTAAGTACTTTATTAGTCCTTGATATGAGTTTCCTACAAAACAAGATTCCAAAAGTCTTTGTGATGCCCATTTTCTTTTGGGTCCAGATTTGTTAGCAGGTGCCTGTTTAGGCGTGGACCTACTCTTGACCTTAGGACTAGAGGAAATTTGTGTGTCAGTACGTGAAATAGATGCTTCATGATCATTATTAGGTATGTATCCTACCCCAAATCTAGTAGTGGTTTGGGTTAGTGTGCCTAATAGTTTTTCTAGGTTTGTTCTTCCTTTAGTGAACTTTGCTAGATCATTTACAAGAGCAATAGACTTTTGTTTTAGTTTTCCTAATTCTATTTGAAGTGAGTCAACATGAGCTTTAAGAGTAGTGATCTCTTGAGAAAGTTGTTGATTTAGAGATTCAACATTATTTCTTAAATCAGTTTCTTAATCTAGGTCTTTTGTTAATTTCTTTTTAGCTACTTTAAGTGCTTTAGCTAAATTATGTAGCTCATAAAATGCTTCTAATAATTCATCAAAAGTAAAAGATACCTCATCTTTGATCGCCATAAAACCGCAGAGTGCTTCTTCACTTGATGTGTCTTAGCTCTCTTCTTCTGAGCTTGTATTGCTATCGTCCCATGTTACTTGCAAAACCTTCTTTGCTTCACGTCTGGAAAATTTTCGAACCTTCTCTCTCATTCTCTTTTTTGAGTTGAGAGCATTCCTTTCTCATGTGCCCTTTCTTCTTACAGTTGTAACAGATAACTTGATTTTCTTGAGGTTTTTCATTCTTTTTCTAGCTCTTTTTGTTCTTTAAGAACCTCTTGAATTTTCTGGAGAGAAGAGCTATATCTTTTTCGTCTTCCATTTTTGACTCAGATTCGGTGTCTGCTTTAAGAGCAAGATTCTTCTTTTTCTTGCCTTCACCTTCGTGCTCCTTTATGTGCTCAAGTTGAACTTCATAAGCCATTAGGCTATCAATGAGATCATCCAACTGAAGCACTAAGAGATCCTTTGATTCCTGAATCGCGGTTGTTTTGTTTCCTAGTCGTTTGTAAGAGATCTAAGTATCTTGCGAACCAGAGCGTCATTCGTGACTTTCTCAAGGAGTCGATGATATCAGTAAATCTCATATACATTTCCTTGATGGTCACTCCCTTTCTCATCCGAAAAAGCTCGTACTTCTAAGTGAGGAGATTGACTCAAGTCTCCTTCACTTTTGAAGTCCCTTCGTGAGTAACTTCAAGAATGTTCTAGATTTCGTAGGTGATTTTGCAGGTGGAGATGCGATTGAATTCTTCTTTGGATAGACCACAGAAGATAGCATTCATGGCTTTAGCATTGTACGTGGTTGTCTTCTTTTGGTCTGATGTGATGGCCACTCCTTTCTTCTTCTTTGGTCTAGTGTATTAGGAGGCTATCACATCCAATACCTCGTAATCCATAGATTCTAAAATATTTGCATTCTAGTCTTCCAATACCTATAGTTGGTGCCATTGAATAGTGGTGGTTTGACAACAAATTGACTCTCAGCATATACCTCAGAGGATTTTGACATCCTGACTGGAGTAAAACAGGGCTCTGATACCAGATGTAAGTACGTGCGGAGCTTAAGGGATCAAGTATACACTAGAGGGGGGTGAATAGTGTAATATCTATTTCTATGAAAACCTAAAAAAGATCAAAAATTAAATAAGCACAAACTAGAAAAATAACACTTGATTTAGAGTGGAAACCCTTCCGGGTGAAAACCACTACCTAAGCCTCCCAGCTTAAGATTTTCTTGACTAGTCGACGCTAGTCAAATCTACTATCACGTATCACTTGAATGAGGGCGGTGCAACCTCTTACAAACGTCTTCTCTTACACCTGATCAAGAGAAGAACAATGGGACTTCTAAGACAACTTGGATTCCCAGATCACTAACAGAATAAAAGGAATATAGCAAAATTTCCTATGGAACCTCAGCAAGAATAAAACAAACCAAGCTTTCTTGAATCACAAGGGAGCGTACTTTGAATCGCAATAGTTGTAGGTGTAGAGACACAAAAACACTAAAGAGAATATGCGTGTTTTACTTTTTGAAAGCTCTTGAGGTGTGTTTTGAAAAGGGGGTCGAAGATCCTATTTATAGGTGTTTTTCAACCTATTTTGGAAATATTGAAAATACGACTTTGATCGATTAAAATAAAGATTTGGTTGATAAAAATACTTTTGGTAGATTAAATTAAAGTATTGATGGATTCAATGTTGATTGATTAAAAATGTATATTGATCGGCTTAATAATTTCAAAAGAAATTTATCCGTTGGAAAATTTTTATCGATTAAATAAAATGGATTGATCGATCAAAAGGGAATATGATCGTTAGAGGTCTTTGATCGATTAAAACAAGAAGTTGGTTGATCAAGGTCAGGTCGATCAAAAATGAATTTTGGACGATCAGCAGTAGAATTGGCTTAGGTTCAAGACAGAACGATTTTTGCGAATATCAAAAACTTACGTTTGTTATCTTATTGAGGTTCCTTACATAATTCTAGATTCAATAAAGATAAACAGTCTTCAAATCTTTTTCACATGACACATTTGAATAATCTTACGAGGACACATCCATGCTTTAATATGACTTAACATGTAATGGTTAGTCCTTAATAAAAACATAATCTTTATTATATCAAAACGAGGATATTAACATGGACCTCTAGTAGAATCTACATGATCAACAAAGGATTAAGCAGGAATGATAAAAAGTAGTTCATCTACAGGAGCTGTTGTGGATGAAGGCCTACGCTTAAAAATATTTGGAAAAGGTGCCCGTAACCTTAAGATGCCTAGGAAAGGTAACATAAGGGACATTTGTCTGAGGTATAGGGGGTTCAGAGGGTCCTGAAGGTGCAACAATAGGCATAGGAAGTGGGACAGCCTGTATAACATTAGGACAAGAAAGGTAACATCCTTAGTAACATAAAAACGATGTGCAAGAGAATCAAAACACTAGTATCCTTCTGCATTCTAGAGTAGCCCACAAAGACACATTTATCTGACCGAATAGATAGCTTATCCACCTTGAACAAGTGGACAAAGTAGATACATTCAAAGACCTTGGGTGGTATAAAACATAATTATAGGTCAGGAAATAAACCAAAGGGATCTTTACACCAAGTCCAGACGATGAAATCCAATTGATAAAAAAAGATTATGTAAGAATGGCATCAACCTAAAAAGTAGCAAGAACATGCATCTAAAACATAACAATACAAGCAGTATCAAGTGTCTCAACTTGCATTCAGCCACCCTATTTTGTTGGGATGTATGAACGCAAGACGTCTAGTGGATAATACCTAAAGATTGAAAAAACTAAGTCAAAGTAGAATTCACAAACTCAAGTCCATTATCATTCCAAAACATACGACCAAGAAACTAAATCTTTATTTCATTAACAAAATTTTTCATTAATACAATGATTTCGGATTTCTTCGAAATCATGAATACACAACAGACACGAGAATAGTTAGCCACAAGAACCAAAAAATAGCGAAAACCTCTAAGACTCCTAACCCTACACAGGCCCCACAAATCAACATAAATAAGATAAAAGGGAGACTCATTTTTATTATTACTACTCCGAAAAGACACCTTATGATACTTGCCAAGTTGACAGGTCTCACAAGAGAAAGACTTAGGAAACTACATGTCCGGAAACTAATGACGGAGAATTGAAATACTAAGATGTCCCAATAGGAGGTGCCAATGTAGAATAGACGTGGCACAAGTAACAACAATAGAATGATTTTCTGGTGGTAGATGCAGATAATAGAGACCATCTTGCTCAAGTCATTCATCAATCTACTTCATCGTCAGAAGGTCTGTAGGAAGAAAAAATGGACATGAAACACCATTATGCAATTTAATGCCTTAATAATCTGACTTATTCAATTCATGGCAAATTTGGGTGCATGCGTAATCTCAGACAAATGTAAAGTAGTAGTCAAGGAGATGCCACCCAAGCCTGTCACAGTGGACAAAGCACCATCAGCTACCTTGACATGGACAGGGGTAGTCGATGGTCTAAGAGAAGAAAATAATGTCACGTCTCTTGTAATGTGGGAGGAGGCACCTGAATCAACATGCCATGATGGTATATGAACACATCCTGCACTAGTGGTAATACCTATCAATTGAGTCACAAAAGCACCAGCAATGGAAGAAGCCTGAGCGAAGACAAATATGTCATATTCCTCCTTAGAAATAGTAATCTAGGGACTGACTCGATCCTCCTAACAATACTGATTTCCATCTCTATCATAAATAACTTGGTTAACCTGATGCCCCTGAGGAAAACTATACTTTATCAAGCATTTATTAACTGTGTGATTTGTCTTGTGACAATGATCATAAAATAGACCACGACCTTTGCCTCAACCTCCTGTTCTCACACCACGTCCTCTCCCCCTGCCTCTTGAAGTTCCCCTACCACAGCTAACTGTTGCCATGGCAAAAGAATCTAAAGGTGGGACAAGATCAGAAATCTCAAGCCACGAGAGTCAAGCATAAATTTGAGCAGGTGAAGAAATTTCCTCCAAGGTCATAAGTTGATCTTTCACTAATTTGTATTTTGAACCAAGGCCAGCAAGTAACTAAATAGAATGAAAGGCTTCACATTGCTTAGCAGTGATAGTAACATCAATGGAGATTGGTTGATAAGTATCCTACTCGTCCCAAAGATTCTTCATAGAACCATAATATTCAACTAGAGACAAGGTTCCCTTCTGAAAAGAATGCAACTCCTCGATTACTCGATATAGGCGGCTAATGTTACTTTTATGGTAATGTATCAGTTCCTTCATGCTGTTCAACATGCAAGTGGCAACCCAATCATTGTCAGCCTCCCAATATATAGTCATAACATCCAATTTAATAGTTCTCTGCATAAAAGAAGATGCGCTCGGGGTAGAGATCTTCCCCACCGAATCGCTAAAGGATTTCTTCTTGTCTTTCATAATGCCCGATATGTGGAAAACAAAAAATCAAGTACGTAGCACAACAAATTCAAATCATAATACTACCCAGAAACACCTCACCAATTTAAAAAAAAAATGATTTCGATCATGTGTAGATCTGAAAACTGAGAACGAGTATACAACTACCCTCTGGGGCTAGGTGAGGCCCCAAAGGGGTTGTTTCTTCCTTCTAGACTTCTGCATTGCCTAAAAGAAGGAAAGAGCAACAATCACGTCACCCTCAGCAGAAGAGAGAGGTCGGCGATACAATGGGCTTCTCCCTCACGCTGTGCAAGATCAACAAGAGAGAGAGAGAGAGAGAGAGAGAGAGAGAGAGAGAGGAAGGACAAGGGAGCATGGTAGAGCCTCACAAGAGTGTCGTGGAGGCACTGCAGCAAATCCCGAGGCCCCTGGAGATCCCCTGGGCACCCCTGGTGCACCCCTAGCGATTGTGCAAGGCCTCAAGGTTCACCGCTGGCAGCTACTATCGACGAAATTGGCCTTTCTGCTGACTTAGAGAGGCTGGCAACGATGGGATGAGGTTCAGCGATGTCCAGGAGAGAGAGAGAGAGAGAGGAATTTGGTGGAGGGATGACGAGGCTAAGGTTGGGTGAGGTAACCGGGCACTAGTCTAAGACCGCTGCTCTAATACCACGATAGGACAAAAATGAGAGGTCTAATTTCTTGAGAAATCCTAAGTGTCTTTATATAGAGAGGCACTAAAGGGAGAATTACAATCATACACCCGTACAAAAAGAAAATATAAAAAATAAGCCATATAATCCATATAACTCAACAAATACCTTCCCAGGGTGAACTTCAAATAGGTCCTTTTGTCAATATGCTTGTGAACGAATCTTTTAACTTAATACCCAGGAGGCAAAATAGCACTAAAATAAACTAGCAACTTCATGTACTTGATCCTGTCATAAAAGTCAGGATTCACTAAATCTTTCGCTGCTTTATTATCAATTTTCTTTCTGAAAAGACAAAAAGCTGCTTCATGCTAATGATAAATTCAGATGCAGTCACATCATGGACCATAATCCTTCATTCACTCTCCTCATCAGAAGAGCACCCACAATGCAATAGTTTAGTTGAATTTCATTATAATTTGGGATTCTGCAAAGCCAAATAGTTTGGGTAGTCTCTAATTGAGATGACCTTCTAAACATACGTAGGTCTCTTCTAACCATATGTGGTCTTTGACAACACAATAAAAAATTTTATTTATGTTTGTAGTTCAACAGTATGACCTTCCTTTTAAGAAAAGAATATTTTGATCAGAGTCTGGAGAAATGCAGGCGTTAATCATTGAGAAATCCTAATTCAATTGATATAGAGGACAGGTGGAAGTACATGCGGAGCCTCAAATAAAAGGTGAAAGACAAATGGTAGAAATGAAAATCTTGACATTCCTCAAGTTAAAGCGCAAATATCAATTATGTTCAACTAGGAACATTTGTCAAATGAGGTTCACAAAAGTGCTTTGTAAAAATATTGTCCTCTGAGGAGACAAAAGTAATGCAAACAAGGCCATGTTGAATTAGATTCCTGACATAAATTACAAATATACTGTTGTTTGAATCAGGTATTAACAGTTAAACACAATATGGAAGCACCTTGTTGCCAATCTGGAGGGAAGATACAACATTGCAAAGTCTATCGCAAATGGCAGAGTTCACCAAAATTTGCTATTACTAGGGGATTAACCATAGAGGAATCAGCAACTAGCAGAAGCCAGCAGAGTTTCAACCAATCTAGGGTCAATAGTTGTATAGAACACAACAGTGTATGTAGAGACAAGTAAACTTAGGATTGCTAGGCCTAAATACAGAATTCAAGATTAAGAAAAGAATTATGAAGAAAAAATTATATTAAAGAAGCATTATATTTCTTAAGGCAGTCACTAATTTCTTCTTGATCCACTAGGGGGTTTGAGAAGAGTCAAATAGGCCATTTTTAATGAATATTGCAATATTTGTAAGCAAAAGGAATTAAAATCTACGGAGTATCTTTTGTGGAATTAGAAGATTCTAAATAACGATTTGAACACCATTATAACATAGCTCACCTTTATCTAGCTCTCTAGGAGATGACGATTCATGTGGCTTGTCCTTTGTTTTTGCATGAAAACATGGACAGAAAAAGACACAACAGAGGAGGAATGTTGAAGGTGCAATAATTGCCATTTTTTCTGAAGATAATGTTAAGTAGGCATTGTTCGTTTGTCTTCCCTCCTTTTGAGTATCTCCATTAGGCAGACTAGAGAAGGAAGAATTCGCCGAGAAATGTTGCAGAATCTTTCTACCTGATATCCTGTTAATGTTCACTGCACAGAAATTCAAGTAACCACTTCAAAATGTTGATTCAATTAAGTAAACCATAAACTTGTAGGTTTGTAAACCAGAAAACTGTTTCTAGAGGTTATCAAAAGAAATATAAAAAAGAACCTTAAAATGATGGAAAATCTCTTTTTTCATTTAGGTTATGATTCTATGTAATGTGCATAAATGTCCGCATGCAAGTAGCTTAGATGCCAGCTTACTTGCATTCATCAGCTTTTTAGTGGAGAAATCTTGGCCCTCTTTCACATCCTACACCATCTTTTTTTTCCTTTAAAAAGAAAAAGGATGATCACATTTAGGTTATTTTGTGGCTTCTTTAGTTTAATTCATATCGTTAAAGGGCTTGTTTGTGATTTTTCCTTGGCCCCTCCTCTATAAATAGAGACCTTCATTTTTCTCGACATTTATCACGTTCATAAACGGATATTCAAGATATGATTACCTATATCGATTCATGAGAAATCCCAATCCTTGAAGTGTCCAATTCCTGAAGTTGAAACTCAACTCAAAAATAAAATTAAAGCCGTCATATTTGACCATGATGGAGAATACTATGGGTGATGTGATGGATCAGGTGAACAACGACTAGAGCCATTTGCTTCTTTCCTAGAGGAATGCAATATTACTCCTCAGTACACCATGTGAGGGACTCCTAGCATGAATGGTGTTGTTAAGAGATGAAATAAAACATTAAAGGAATATGATTGGTCATTTTTCCTTACTAAAATCCCTATAGGGAGAAGCATTAAACACGACACCTTACATACTCAATAGAGTGCCAACAAAAGCAGTATCTAAAACCTCATATGAATTGTGGACGGGCAAAGTGCACAGTTTAAGACACTTTCACATTTGGGGATGTGTAGCTAAGACAAGGCCTTATAAGTCATATGAAAAGAAATTGGATGCAAGTACTATTTTATTGGGTACTCAGAATGGTTTAAGGGTTAAATTTTATGACTCTATAACCAAATCCTTTTTTAAGACAAGAAATGTCAATTTCTTTGAGGATGTTAGTTTGGGTGGCAGTGATAAGGTACAAAACATTACCTTTGAAGAACCTAATTCTCTTCCTAAGGACCTTATTGATCAGGGTCAAGTTCTTATCCCTAGTGTCATTCAACCAACAAACTTAGAAGAAGGTAATGTTGAAGATCTTCACGTAATTCAAATTCAACAACCTCAAGAAAATCAAGAACAAGAGCCTTTAAGACAGTCCACTAGGGAAAGGAGAAGTGCAATTCCAAATGATTACATTGTCTTTCTCCAAGAACACAAGGTTGGCTTAATGGTAGGTGATCTAATTACCATTCAACAAGCTATGTAGAATTTTAATTCTTAAGCATGGATTAATGCCATGAATGAGGAAATGAATTCTAAGTGTCAAGGGCATGTAGGAAATTGTTCTATTACTTGAACGTGTGAAACCCGTTAATTGCAAATGAATATTTAAGACCAAAAGGGATTCTAAGGGTAAAGTGGATAAATATAAGATTCAGCTTGTTACAAAAGGCTTCATTCGGAAGGAAGGCATTGAGTATAAAGAACACTCTCTCCAATTTCTTAAAAAAAAACTCATTTAGAACCATGATGTCACGAGTAACTCATTTGATCTTGAGTTACATCAAATGTGTTTGGAAATAAATGAGGATCTAATTAATTGGTTGTCAAGGACCCAATTAGTTGGTTGTCAAGGATCCAATTAGTTAGTTATCCTACTTATTTCGGTTGATGTTATTTTAAGTATGTTAGTGTGTTTTCCCTTTTTGTACCAAACCCTCTTTTTATATAAAGAGGGGCTTGGCTTGGTTATCGAAGAACAAATATTCTTCCCAAAATCTTCACATGGTATCAAAGCCACCGATTCTGGTGGTTTAGAGTTTAGAGAAGATCTAAAGGAGGGAGGTCCTCCGACAGCACCGTCAATCTCTGGTAAGCCACCGGAGAGGCTCTCTCCTCTCTCAACTTCTCTCCTCTTCCTTTTTCTTCTTCTACTGCTGTTGTTCTCACCATCGTTGGAGGAAAAGACACCACCAACACTGCCACCGACAAGGAACCATTGCAAGGGTGGTCGTTGGTGCCCTAGTCTTCATACGCACCACCTTCGAGGGTCATCAAACAAGCCACATGCCACCGACAACCTCATCTTCGATCGGTGCCGCCCTCAACAGCGGTGATCGGATCTCGAGTTTAGCCCACCAAACCTCGTTCGTTTGACGATATAGTACCACCAACTCTCTCCATCTCTCATTATTCATGCATGGACTGTTTGTAACATGCCAAGAAGACCTCCACGCTATCACCAACTCTCACATGGTATCACAGGGATGCCAAAACAACATTTCTTAATGGTGACATTAATTAAACGATATATATGGTACAACAAAAAAACTTTGTTTTATCATATGTAAAGAAACTGATTTGCAAATTAAAGAAAGTCATCCATGAACTCAAGTAAGCTTTACGTCAGTTGTATTATAAGTTTCATTAAGTTGTCTCATTTGATTTTGAGGTAAATATGGCTGATTGATGTGTATATCACAAATTTTGCAGGGGCAAACATATTTTCCTAATTCTATATGTTGATGACATATTACTTTTCAGCGATGACAATAGTTTATTACATGAAACCAAGAGATTTCTCTCAAATAAATTTGAAATGAAAGATATTGGAAATGCTTCATTTGTATTAGGAATCCAAATACACCAAGATTGCTCTCGAGGTATTCTTAGATTACCACAAAATAACTATATTGAAACCATTCTTCAGAGATATGGCATGAAAGAGTGAACCAAGAGTATCTCCTGTGGCTAAGGGAGACAAATTTAGTCTAAATCAGTGCCCTAAAAATCATGTTGAAGCTAAAGAGGTGAAAAATATTTCCTACGCATCAACTGTGGGAAGTTTGATGTATGTCCAAGTTTGCATACGTCCAAACATTGCCTACATTATTGGAATGTAAGGAAGATATTTAAGCAATCCTAAACTAGATCATTCAAAGGCAACTAAGTGGATAATGCGGTAACTTCAAACAAAAAAAGATTACATGCTCACTTACAAGAGATCAAATAGATTGGAGATCATTGGTTATTCGAACTCCAATTTTGCTAGATGCTAAGATAGCCATAGATCCACATCAGACTATACTTAACTACTAGCTGGAGGAGCTATTCTATGGAAGAATGCTAGAGAAATGATAATAGTTACATCAACCATGTTCGCAGAATTCATAACCTATTATGAGGCATCCATTTATGGAATATGGTTGCAAAATTTCATCATAGGACTATGTATTGTGAATGACATTAAAGGATCATTAAAGATATTCTGTGACAATAAATCAAAAGTACTATATTCCAACGAAAAAAGCACATCAAGGTTAAAACACATTGATATCAAATTTTTCCGGCCGTTAAAGAAAGAGTTCAAAATGGTCAAGTATCTATAAAGCATATTAGGACTAACTTTATGATTGCAGATTCACTCATTAAGGGGCTGCCACCCAAAATCTTTCATAAGCATGTTACCTAGATGGATGTTGCATCATTTGATGATACTATTGTTTAGTGGGAGTTTTTTCTTTAATGTTCTTTATCTATGAACAAATTTGTCTTTTGTGCATAATATGGTTTAAGCTTTATTTTGAACTCATGTTATAATCTTATGATCTCTTTAAATATTTTTGTAATATCAGTTAAAAATAGGTATATTTTAGATCACATTGACATGCAATTTTCATGTTACACATCTATACTTGATCTACGTCATTGATTATATTGATGTATGTGATCATTGCTATGTCTAGTCATATAAAATGTTGACAAAGAACACTTTGATTTTGCATTAATATAATTATGAATGAGATTAATAGAGATGGCATTTGGTATTATGGTTGTTAGGTTCAAAATGAGCGGAATTGTTATTTTATGAAGCCCCAAGTGCCGTTATATAGAGGCATAAAGGGAGAAATAACAAAGAATACCCCCGTACGATAACAAAATAACCAAAACACCCTCACAACTCAACACCCTCCTTTGAGCTAGAACATAAGCATCAGACATGCCCAACTTAAAACATAGACTTTCAAGACTCTTCTTGAAGAGTGCCTTGGTGAAGATATCTGCAATCTAGTCCTCAGTCATAATGTAGGGTACAGAAATTTTCTTGGCTAGAATGGCATCTATAATAAAGTGACAATCCACTTCAATATACTTGATCCATTCATGAAAAAATTGAATTATTAGCAATGAAGGAGGCAACTTTATTGTCACAGAACATAGGAATGGGACCTGAAATCTAAATACCAAGATCTTGTAGAATAGATCTAACTCACAATAGCTCGCAAGTTGTGTATGCCATTGCCATGTACTCAGATTCTACACTAAATCTGGAGACAACACTTTGCTTCTAGCTCCTCCATGTAATAAGGTTTCCACCTACATACGTGTAGTATCCAGTGGTAGACTTTCTATCTTCATGTGCTCCAATATAGTTTGCATCAGAGCAACCCCAAACATCAAAATGATCGTGTTTTTGGAAGAAGAGCCCCTTCCTAGGAGCACGCTTGAGATATCATAGTACCAATCTGACTCCATCCCAGTGCACCTCTCTGGGTGCCAACATAAATTAAGTCGTCCCATTGTGAATGCAATGTCAGGTTTAGTAACTGTCAAGTACAAGAGCTTTCCAACCATCATACAGTAACTAGTTAGATCCTACAATAATGGAATCTTAGAGTCTACTAAAGGCAATGATGGATCCATTGGCACATAAGCTGGTTTACATCCAACCATACCAGCTTCTTTCAGCACGTCCAGCACATATTTCCTCTGAGATAAGATAAGTCCCCCATCAATATGTTGTACTTTAGTACTAAGAAAGTAGCTAATTGAACCTAGATCCTTAGTCACAAACTATGAATGAACCAACATCTTGATATTCTCTATGCCCTCTTTACCATTTCCTATAAATAAGATGTCATCCACATAGACAATCAGAATAATCAACCTTATAGTCTTGTGCAATGTAAATAAGAGTGGTTAGAAGAGGATCTAATAAAGCCATGTTCCTGAATTGCTCTACTAAATCTCTCGAACCATGGCCTCGAGCTTTATTTCAGGCCATAAATCACCTTCTTCAACCTGCACACCTTCTGACACTCTCGCTAAATCACAAAACCTAGAGATGGCTACATATAGGCCTTCTCTTCCAAATCACCATAAAACTAAGCATTCATGATGTCTAGCTGATGAACAGTCCAACCTGGATTGACAGCCATAGAAAATAGAATTCTAACTGAATTTAGATGAGCCACCAGGGAAAACGTCACAAAGTAGTTCACCCCAAAGATCTGGGTATACCCTTTGACAACAAGATGAGCCTTATATCTCTCAACAGACCCATTTAAATGGTACTTGAGGGTAAACACCCACCTACACCCCACAACTATAACACTTGGAGTTAAGTCCATAAGCTCCTAAGTCTCACGAGACTACAATGATGCCATCTCCTCTTCCATGGCAAGAATCCAGGAAGGATCCTGAAAGGCATCAATGTGGTTCATTGGAACCTAGTGGCTATCATCAACCAAAGAAAGACTCTGCCCTACTGCAGGTAAACGATCAAGTGATATAAACTGAGAAATAGAATATCTAGCACATGATCTTTAAGCTTTCTGCTAAGCAATTGGAAGGTCTAGATCTATGCTCTCAGTAGTACAAGTTACCTAAACCTCGCAAGTCATTGGTGTCAATGGGGGATTGAGCAGGGATGGTTGATAGTGGCTCCTCAACCTGAGTAGCAGGCTGGATTCCGCGTTGGAAGGTTTTAGGATAGTAGAAAGATGGTGGAGGTTCATGTTCATCTGGCTGTGGTGGTGGAGAGGGCTCAGAGAGCTCTAGTGATGGTACAGTATGCAAAGGGAGAAGAACCTCCTGTGGTATAGCTTGAGTGGAAGAGCCCCTATCTTAGGATAGTAGGGAATCTCTTCAAAGAAAATAACATCAACAGAAATATAAAACTTACGCGTCATAAAATCATTACACCGATACCCCTTTTGAGTTTTAGAATATCCCTGAAAAATACATTTGACAAACCTTGGGGAAAGTTTGTCCACCTTAAACAGGTGAACAAAAAACACATCCAAAAACAACGGAAGTAATCGAGAAAGGATCTCCACCAGGAAAAGAACTGAATGAGGCATCTTACCACCTAACACAAAAGAGGACACCTGATTAGCCAGAAAGGTGGAAATAAGAACATCTGCCCAAAACTAAGATGACACATTCATTTGAAACATGATGGTGCATGCCACATCTACTAAGTAACGAAGCTTGCATTCAGCAACTCTATTTTGCTGCGAGGTGTAAACACAAGCATTTGGTGGACAACCCCCGTGGACTGGAAAAATTATGTTAACCTGGCATTAACAAATTCAAGCCTATTATCACTTTGAAAAAAATTTATAACCATAGAAAACTAAGTCTTTATTTCCTCAAAGAAATTTTGAATAAGTATCGGAACTTTAAATTTCTCCTTTACCATAAACACCCATGACATGCGGGTACAATCATCAACTAAAAAAAGAAAATAATGAAAGCCCCTGACACTCTGAACCTAAACAGCGGCATGGACAAGACCAAAAACATATTCAATTCTTTTATTCTGGGGTGGAAAAAAAAAGCCCGATGATGTTTGCCTAGTTAACAAGCCTTACATAGAAAGGAATCAAGAAACTTCAAGTCAAGAAACTGACGATGAAGAACAGGGATATTGGGATGTCCAAGGTGCACATGCCACCGAATAGCACTAGTGGCAAACACAACAGCAGTAGTGGATGGAGGTGGAATGTGGAGGTAGTAAAGGTTGTTCTGCTCAAGTTCTCCACCAATCTGCCGCATTGTTTGGAGATCCTGCAAAAAGAAATATTGATTATGAAAAGATGCCTTGCATCTCAAATCTTTGGTAATCTGGCTAATAGACATCAAACTCAATGCAAATTTAGGTGCATGCATCACATTAGATAGTGGCAGAGCAGACAGAGATATTCCCAAGGCCTATAACAGGTGATAATCTCCCATCTGCTACCTTAACCTGGAAGGGCATGGCAAGATCTCAGGGAGAAGAGAAAAGATTAGCACCACCAGTACTATGAGAAAAGGCACACGGGTCTGCAATCCAAACCGAAGAATAAGACCTGGTTGACATTGCAGTTGTTACCTGTGGTCCAAAGTACTGACGCTGCTATAGATGTAGAAGCCTGGGAAGCAATAAATCTCTCATATTCAGCCTTTGAGATAGTAATCTAGCCATCATCATCCTGAAGCATGGTAATTTATAGTAACCTAGTTTGCTTGTAGATTCATCCACTAAGGATAACCATCCTTCACCCAACACTTCTCAACGGTATGTTCATTCCTATGACAATATTCACAAAAAAGATTACTTTTGCCACAACCGCAACCACCACGAGCACCACTATGACCACGACCACTATGACCTCCAAAACCAGGATTTCCATGACCACAACCAACAGATGCCTTGACAAAGGCATCAGACAGAGGAACCAGATTCGAAATCTCTAGTCTTGATAAGCAGGCATAAATCTGAGTGGGTATAGGAACCTCATCCATAGTCATAAATTGATCCTTCACGACCTTATACTCTAGTCCAAGGCTAGAGAGCATCTGTATGGATCTAATTTCCTGTTGCTTGGTCATGACTGAAACATCTGATGATATGGGCTGATGAATGTCCTACTCGTCCCATAGGTTCTTTATGGTCCCATATTATTCAGCCAAGGGCATGGTGCCTTTCTTGAGTATGTGAAGCTCTTCCACAACACAATATAGATGAGTGATATTGTTCTTGTGGGAATGAATTTCGTGTAACATTTCCTGCATCTTCTTGGCAGATCATAGAATATAACTTGCTTCGCTATTGTCTCCATACTATTTAGCATACAAATGGCCATCCGGTCATTGTCAGCCTCCCAATCATCTGTCTCCACGGCTAGTGGCTCCAATGTGAGACTATATTTCTTCTGATGTAAACCTGCAAACCTACAAATCAAGAAAATGATGTGGATCACAGAAGGAGTTGGTGCCATCCAACTTAATAAAGGTGCCCTGCATATTCAAAGAGGCGCTCATGGTGGATAACCTCCCCATCGAGGCACTTAGAACATCCTTGTGGCCTCCCATAATGTCCTGGTTGTTGGCTTCAATCTTACAATAGGCCTTTAGATATAAATTAGACCATGTAGATCATAGATAGAACCACACACAAATCTAAAAAATTAATTTCAGACCATAAGGTGGGTGTTGATGTGGCCTACCAGACTATCAACACCGCCCGAAGCAAGGAAGGACCTCAAGTAGCTCTACCTTGCAAAGCAGGCCCCACGCGTGCAGACTTGCAGTGCTGAGCAGAGACCCCGAGGCGTTGTTGCCTCATATGGCTTCTGTTGCGCTGTGGCTGCACCTTGGCAGCATTGCTGCCACTCGAGGAGGTACCTAGCAATGCTCCAACCGACTGAAAGGCGACGATGCTACTGCTCTGAGAAGAGGAGAAAGAATGGGGGTGAGCTGGAAGGGTTTAGAGGCTAGGGTTTGGTTGGGTACTTGAGCACCGACCTAAGTCCGCTGCTCAAATACCATGTTAAGTTGAAAATGAGCAGAATTCTTATTTCATGGAGTCTTAGGTGCCTTTATATAGAGAGTCACAAAGGGAAAAATAACAAAGAACACTCCCATACAATAACAAAATAACTAAAACACCCTTACAACTCAATAATAACAGTTTATTTTTTAGCTCGTAAAGTTGTCTAGTAATGTGTGGTTATAAAGATGATGTATGTAGCCAAAGTGGGAGATTGTTAGAATCATGTGTGGTCTTACATACATTATTATATGATTCACACATTACTTGCTATCATTAAGTTGGTCTTCCATTAAAGTTGTTAGACCAAACAATACACCTCTTATAGTATAGGATAAAATGTGTATATACCTTTTGGGAGATTTGAATTTTTTAATGGAAAGAGTTGTAAATTTCCAAACCTATTTCCTATAAATAGGCATGCGGTTATGGTTTCCGGAGAAACGGTTATGGTTTCCAGAGAAAAGAGCTTTCTCGTTACCTATCTCCATCATAGTAGCCAAATTGGAGTCCTTAGGAGTCCATCTTATGCGTAACTAGGCATAGGCTTCGGAGGCGTTCCATTGTTCTTTAGAAGATCAAAACCCTTTCTTGAAGGCTAGAGAAGAAGACGAACCTCCCTGGGATGTCTTCAAATAGGCCAAATCCTCTCTTAAAGGATCCAACACACCTTCTTGAAAGGATTCAACATGATGGATTCAGGTAATCATTGGTATGATTAATAATATCGACGAGAACAGTTTAAAGAATTAACATTTGGTTTTGCCTTCAAGTTCTCTCATTTTTCACACCTGACTGAGTTCCACTGGAGCAGAGAGAAGTCTCCAAGGCATGTCATAAAAGAGAACCAAAAAAAAAAAAAACAAACAAACAAGCAAGCAACAAATATCCAATTCCAAATCTGTTAACAAAAAATAGAAGAAGAAGCCAACGGAAAATCCATAACCTGCGGACGTCGCAGCACCCAACTCCCCATCAACTGGAGGGGAACCAGCGAGACTCCCAGAGCAATACTCCTCCCGTATTCTCGACCACTCACCTCCATCGCTCAAACCATCGCAACCGCGACCCTTTTCAGCGCAAAATCCCATGGCCTTGCAGAACAACGTCACATCCACCGCTCTCCCACCAACGAAGAACCAAACCCCATCCTTTTTCTCCAAGAACGCCGGGCCGGTCCGCACCAGGCAATCCGTCGAACACCTCGCGGGAGCCGCCGCCGACCCGCCACTACCCAACAGCAAGAACGCTGCCAGGAATCCAAGAAACCTCGCGGCTACCATCCCTGTAGCCTCATCCGAGACGTGGCTCCCGCCGCCAAGATCGAAACTCTGCGTCGAAGGGAATGGGAATTGCGATCATCGAGCACAGATCGAGCGCTCGTGCTTGGCGGATAGAAGTTAAGATGCCCCGTGGTTAACTTACCGGCGGGGCTGAGAATGGCACGGCGGGGCCACTTGGGGAATAGAGAGCAGATACAACTAAAAGGCTGACAGAGCGAGAGCTGAAGCTGACGTCGGGGAATAAAGTTGGTACAATGTATTGCCCAGTCAAGTCAACGGTCGTAAAGGTTGTATTTACAAATATTTCTCCTCGTCAACAGCTCCCGCGGGTTAAAATCCACGCGTGTTATGTTAGGTAGGTCGAAAAAGATAAAGGCAGCACCATTTCACTCTTTTTAGATATTGAGTTCAATCTAGATTATGCTCGGCTATAAGATTTTAATTAAATAATAAATGAGTTTAATTTAGTTAAAGGATTTAATCATATTGAATAAAAAATCCATGTTGATGTATGGTGGGAAAGATGAAATTGGTTACTACACAAAATTCCAATGTGATTAGGATTCTCTTCTCAATGTCATTTGAATTCTCTTTGACCGTATACTTATAAAAGAATAGAGGAGCTTCTCAATTGAGCACGTCCTCATTAGATAAAAACACAAAAAAGATTTCAATACCTCATCACCATTAGAAAGCCTCATAATGTCAAGGGGAGAAGTAAAGGAGAAATGTTGAGGTGATCATGATTATGCATGTTGAGAAAAATCTTGGACTCTGCTCGATAATCAAAAGGGGTGAGAACTCGAATGATTTGATCCCCGATTCCTTGTGACATTGTGGAAGTATGAAATATAGGTGTTTAAAATTTTTTTTCGAATCAAAACTCAAATTGATGCCCAAAATACGAAACATGTAAATCAAGAAAACAAATAATGACCTATTTAACTGGAACCACATAGGAAGAATTAGTTTCTTCTCATTTGGGATCACCACGAGTAATGAAGTATATCTATGGGTGGCATAGCACAACACCCCACGCATTATGCCTCCTCAAACAAATTCTACCTAGGACTCCCTTCTTATCAAGTAGATGAAGCCCTTCATGTTAAGAACACTTGATTCTTGTCATGTGCAACATGAACCCTTTGCAGCTTGCGACTCCCTTCACGATCCCTAAGGTGACGATCGACTCAGAATTAACTTCAAACAAGTAGAGAAACACTAAGAGAGTCATTAAGTCATGACCCTATAGTAGCCGGATGACTAATGAATGTATTGATCGTCTGATTACAATGACCAACACATCTCCAAGAAGCTTCAATTGTTGGCCCTATAGTAGTTGATCTTCCAATGGATGCGTTGATCGTCTAGCTAGTATAGGTTGCATGCCACCAGAAGCCTTCCCCCTTTAGTAGTCAGTCTTCCTATTATCTAATTGGCCATTCGACTACTATGAGGTTAAACTTCTTCCCTTGGAGTTGGATGTCCAGCCAAAGAAGACCTTCTTCTCCTTTGGTGTTGTGGCGGTTGTGGGTTTCTTTCTCATGGTCTGAAGATTCATTGGGATCAATTAGGATTTCCAATAGGTTTAAGAATATATTTATAGGGTTACAAACCTAATCCTAATATGGTGAGAACCCTTGGATTTCCATCTAAGGGTTAAGATCTGATCCTACTTGATTTTTAGAAGATTGGCCCATAACAACTAATGGGATATTTAGATCTAATATCTAAATATTAATTAATTACAATCTAACCCTTGGATCTTGTACCTAATCAAATTAGGTACAATTAATTACCAAATTAAGTTCGATTTAACTCCTTAAATCACATTAGTCAATTCTACAAGTAGAAATCCACCAAAATCATTACAAGTTTCATCACACCAATAATGAAAAGTTTGGGATTAGTGGAATTATAATGCTACGCCTCTCTCAAGTATTTCAAATACCTGTGAATCCTTTACATTGAAAGACATATGTAACCCTTAGGATTAAATCCCAAATTCACGGTCCATCTTATCATGGGTTGCACATTTTTTATGTTCTCCTTGTATCATTGGGATGAGAACGAAAATCAAATCCTTTCTCGAAGGACTATCTTCTTCTCTTTTATATATGGGTTTGATTAGGACCCGTACGACTATGCATTGAATTTCATACTTCCCAATATACGTAAAGCAAGCCTAAGTCTCCCGATTTGCCACATGCACCTATGACAACTAATTTGTGTGATCCTTTCAAGAAATCATGCATCACTTGTGCCCTCATATGTTCAACACCTTTGCAGTTTCAACACCAAGGTGGGTGCGTCAACTATCGATCCATCAAATGAGCACACTCAAACATAGAGACATATATTTGTCTTAGGTCAAAGGATACACCTCTTTTGTGATAATAATAAGAGGACTTTCACATTTCCATCTTATCAATCAATTCCTTGACTCAACTTGTGTAACAACCCTGAATCTCTATCCCCAAGCAAAGGACGTGCATCAAAGGCATCAGTTAGATAGCGATTTCTAGAGAAGATTGGTGCTCTTCTCAGATTGGAGACAATAGTTGGATATCATGTTGGTTCTCGATGACTTATCAAAATCCTCGACCCAAACTATTTGGATTCTTCGATGTCTGTCATCGGTACATCCAACGTGACACAATACATTCTCCAAATTATACTGAGGGACACATCTAATTGTATTAGTGTGTCCACATGATTTGACACTCACATCTAAACCATTGATCGAGTAATTCAACTTAGGTTGGTTCACTTAGGGTACATAACTCCAATAGATTCTCACTTACCCCAAGAGCCAACCTTGAACTATCTCTTCGATCCATGATGCCAACTTAACACTCAAGAGATTTACCATAAGCCTTGATTAACAAAAGTGTCAAGCCATAAGCTAAAGCATTGCATATGATAACTATTTTATCATGCGTGGCATCAGTTTTATGGTGAGGACTTTTCTCTTTGCGGACATGCTTTTGTTTTGAGAAAACATTTCTCAACAAGAGCGATAATCTTGCTATCATCACAACAATTAGAGTTTCAGCAGAGGAAACCACGCCTAGTCCTTCCAAAGGGCTTATGTATCCACACCATCTATCCAGCAACTTCATAAGTTGCAACATATTTGCTTCAGCGTTTGTATGATGGTGTATATGCTTCCAAAGCAGATACTTTACCACACCAAATGTAAGTGGCTCCTATGTGGACCATCCACATTAGATTATAGATGCCACATCTCAACTCCTTAAGATCAAATGAATCAGTGCATCTCAACCCTTTGAGACTACCTTTTTATCATCGCATTCCTTTTATAAGAAAAGTTAAGGACAACTCCACAATTTATCTAGAATGTCATGTGGGTTGATAACATATTATCCTCCTACTATCTCTGACATCTTTAGTTGGAACTGTGCTTGGTATGCCTGCATCATATGCATGCATCATGTTCTTCTCTCTCAACCCTTTAAGTTGACATCTTCTTCATAAGGAGACATAAATCACCTGCATTGATTTTCATCATATGAAAATCAGTCAAGCATTTCACATTCCAGAAATCTTTAAGTTCATCTTGGAAAGTAAGTTTCCAATCAATCTTTCATATTCTGTTCCTGGATATTGTTGTCTCATTACATGAGCACAACACTTGTTTGCATATGGTACCATGTTCCCACTGTTTCTCATGGGTTTATGTATCATTGAATATATCCATAACACTTTATAAATTATTCAAATCTAGGTAATTGTTCATATCATGATTGGGTTTTACTATCTTGAAACCTTTTCAAGTAGTATAGCATATTTACTGGAATTGATTCACTTCAAATTTGGTGTAGGACCTTCAGTAGGTTCTAGTAATCTCACAAGATATCTTGTTTCTGTTGGTTTGATTCTCATTCCAAGTATCAATCTCGTGAAATTCAATATTTCACAAGTTCGATACTTTGCAAGAATTCCCATATTGGAATATGAGTACTTCCATATCTTTTTAACCAATGAAAGTTATAATTACCTTTATATCCAACTAGTTTGGATATATTGCGGTTCCAACCATTGATCTACAAGGCTTGATCAAGGCAAGTTCTACAACTCTCTTATCATGCATTATTCTTGGTTTGAATTCTAATAGGTTATTTATCATTTTGGAATTTGGCATTCCATAAGACAAAATTTTCCTGTGAAATTTTCATCACACTAATGACATCTTTTGTCATGTGAGAAGCCCTTGAATATTACAATGTGTCTTGAGATCCAACTTACTTGGATAGGACATTAGCTAAGCATATTCAATCTTAGTGGCTCTATCTTGGTTGAGTTCAAGTAACTCTCCAAGAATCTATCATTGGATTAGATTAAGCATATATTCTTTAGGAATCTGACATTTTACAGATCAAAATGGTTGACTAATCTGTATCACAACATCAATAGATTATCCTAGAGTCCAACTAATTTGAACTTGGACAAAGGCAATTAATATCAAATCTGAATATCTAGATCCTTATCCACATCATATGTGACTATAAAAAATAGATTCGAACCTAAGAGGACATGCCTTCTTTAATGCAAATCCTCAATGGATCCAAGGAATCTCACATTCATCATCAATTGAACTTCTCTAAGTTCAATCTTGTCTCAAGAAGGCAAGACCAAGCGAAGGTGTATAAGAGGAATAAGTTAGAAATAATTTTTTTACTCGTCGAGATACACCTTTTTTATTCATCTAATTGAGATCAACTATCTTAGTCAAATTGAATCTCATATGATGTATTCATAGTTGATGGAATTCACAAATTCCGTAACCAACTTGTGGGAAGCTGTAGAACTTTTCCAAAAGATTTTTGACTTTTCCACATTTGAACATTATCATATTTGAAATAATCATTGCCAAATGTCACCATCCACTAAAGATCTTTTTCCATAGTCCACACATGACTGTGTCACCCTTTCTGAGAAATCTCTTTGTCATAAGTCCTTTCCACAAAAAGATTAGATACTGATTGTCTTAAAGTTTTTGATTATTGGGTTAGAAAAGACTATTCTCAACGTATCCTTTTATTCTTACTCTTAGACATTCATGTCCAAACATGAGGTATCTCATTAAAGGCAGAGTATCCTCTTTGTATTTATTTAGGGTTCTCATTATAGAAAACTAAGCATCTAAAATTAATTTGAAATCATTCAAGCATCCTATGGTAAAACTTACAATAAGTCATTCATCACATGAATATACCAATTTCAAATATTTGGGAAATAAAAATAATTTCTATTGATGGAAGATTACAAAGACAATCTTTGTAATTTTGAATGCAAATTTCAAATATAAGCTTAGTATCTCTTAATGGCTCACACTGCAATAATTTGCCTTGGGTTCCATCTACAGAGCTTCTTTATCCTTAGCTTTATCGTGATCACTTGAATTATAAGCAACATTTGTAAATATGTTAAGTGCATTGGAATCATTATTCATCGTATGAATAAATACATGATGAAGGCATGTAGTACCTTCAGGAACCTTTCCTCTGACCTTCTTACAAGATCGACAGATCTTCATGGACAGATTTGCATCTCATGCGAGTCTCTCTTGTCCATGCACCCATTATCCTTCTTGAGTTTCTAAAGTTGAAGAACACTTCATCTTCCTTGAGATGCTGCACACTGTAAGGGCATAATTAGTATTCATAATTATTTTGGCGAGTCGAGCAAACTCAATCTTTATATTCGTGGGTAAAGGAAATTGGAATTCCCTTTGATTTGGACCCCACCCAATGATCTTAACATTTTTAAGAGGCCTTTTGTGAGAAAGTTTTAGTGGTGGACTCCTTTTATAGGAATGTTGGGTGGAGGGTTCCCACTAAAAATTTTCCAATATTTGGTTGAGTGTGCATTGATCTCCTCCCCTCCATTCCTTGTTCGTGCTTGAGTCCCTCCTATTTCTCCTCATCGTGCACCTGAAGCCTCCTCACTCTTCTTGTGTGTCAACCCCCACTCCCATTTGACTTGCACGGCAAGGCATCACCCCTCCCTCTTGGCTATTGACCTCTCCTCTCCTTCACTGATGGACCTCCTCCTCCTAGCTGTGCGTGGCTGCTATTGCTCGCATGAGGAGCAATCTTGAATGCGACTGCAACAACTTGGATGGGAGGAGGTGCAGCCATGGCTGCTACTTTTGGGTGTCGCTCATCGACCATGAGGTGGAGAGCCACCCACCGAGGCCACAATGGCTTAGGTGTGTTTCCCCCTCCCTCTCTCTTATCTAAATCCTTAGCCCTAGGTACTTTTATTTTGGGGATTTGAGTATCTTAAAATAAGAGTTGGGGGATTGATTTGGTGGCTGTATGATATTTATGTGTTGTCATTTGTTGATGTGAGAGACTTTGGAAGGGGCAACCACATCATGGAAGAATGGGCTCAAGGCAAGGTAGGGACTCTTAACTTCCCCTCTCTATTGTTTTCATATCCTTGAATGCCTTATTTGGTTTGAATAGGTGTCGAGTAGGCCCCGTAAATTTCATATCTCATGTGTGAATGTTTGGCCTCCTAAAAATGACTATAGTGAAGGGTTTTAAGCATGCCAAGGGATCGGCAAAGGCATGCCCTTAGTTAGTGTTTAATTAACTTGAAACATCTAGAAATGCCAAATATTGTGGTAATGGAACCCAAGTTGTTGGGAACAAGAAAGGGGATTGGATAGTTGTGTGAAATGATTCCCATTCCGAATACGGTGCTGGAACCCCTAATATCAGTACTGAACATTAGTATTGGTACTATATGTCTATTCATGGCTAATGTGGCATATAGATCGAGAGTTGTGAGTGCCTTGTACTGGTACAGGTACCCAACCCTAGCCTATGAGTTTGCAAGCTAAGGGGGTTGGAGGTGCCTAGTATCAGTGCTAATTGATTAGTATTGGTACTAGCCACATTTTAGGCCTAAATGGGGTATAATTAATGAAGATCTGAAGGTGCCCAGTGTGACAACCCGAGTCCCGCCAAGTGACGAAACCCGAGTCGCTGTGTTAACAACCAGCACAAACCACCCACAAGATTGCAGTCACCCAACACAGTCATAGAATATTAATAGCCAAACATTCATCCATAATGCATTAAATGAAAAAAAAATAAAGTGATGACGACATGATAAAATTCATCACCAAAGTAGAAAGTAAAGAGCGATCGTACAATTACAAAAAGATAGAAATAAAATCTAATAGTGGAAAAGAAATAACTAAGAGCCACTGACTCAAAACAAATCGTCTCCTGAAATAGGAACCGGTTCCGCGATAGACTGACTGACAGCAACCGCTGTACCCGATTGCTCAGCAACACCTGAGTACGAAACTTGAAAAACACGTTAGTAAAAACTGAGTAAAGTAGAATAACTAGAATGAGTAGCAACAATAATAAAAGTAAAAGAAAGCGGGCATTGTATCAACAGTTAATCCATTTATGAATTATTACTTATCCAATTCTGTTTGTGCATTTAGCCCATATTATTATAGCTTACAATTTGTCAATCGATGTCTCAGGACACAAGATGATTTCATGTAACTTCTTGAGGTGTAAGACCGGTATAAGCCACCCTATTCATTGAGAAGATGGCTTATACCCATCGAGTCACCATACTCCATCACCCTAGGGTCATTGCAGAAAGAAATGGCAGCTACATCTGTAGCGTGAACATGTATAAGCGTTATGTATGCTAAACCACATATAGCTAAGGACCCATCCACCGATTGAGAAAGAAATCACTCCAAACCTTGAGCCACGCATCCTCTTATTCTAGTTGGTCGCTAAGCCTAACCAAAGAGTCATAGAGAGGCCAACAACTCCCTAAACTAGCCCAAAAATCAGTTTAAAAGACTAAAGCTACAACCAAATCCGGTGAGTAGTGGAGCTAAAGCCAGTTAACCATCCTCTAAGTCTCAACTAAACCGTCATATTGATTATTTAATCATTTTCAAATAACTGTATCATTTATTGGTATCCAATCAAATTATACCAACAATTACACTTATTAATTCCAGGATTACTAGATATTCTTGTTATCCTTCAACTTATCCGTTTACAAGTAGCTTCCAAATTATGATAGTGGTTAACATCGAAAAACGCATTTAGATAATTTGTTCGTTGTAGCATGCGTTTACGATATCAATTTTAAAGAGAAAATTGAATGTGAGTATGAGTGTCGAACATGAGACATGAAATCGGATCGATTAATCACTTAATTGTCATAAGATATTTTCTTCTATTTGCTTGCAAAGAGAGAATGAGAGAGAGGGAGAGAGAGGGAGAGAGAGAGAGAGAGATTAGGGTTAGAAATTTGTGATAATAGTATGGTGATTGCTAACTATGCATAAAACAAAGACATGATGAAGTACAATGATAATATATTGCATAAGAAGTATCATTCTACAACTATAATGCTAGATGAAAGCTTAAAGCGACATAAACATTAAACTAAAGAAACTAGCAATTAAATGCAATGGGTGGAATGCCGAGGTAGCCACGGTGGTGGAGGATGCTTCGTTGGCGGCTTGGAAACTCCAGGATGGTATTTGCAACTATATGGATGTGGGAGTATCTTGGTAGAAGCTCAGAAGAGAGATACCCATGAATGGAGGGGTGTAGACCTCTTTATAGTGGAGAGGTGACCAAAACAGGTATCGCACAATTAGCGACAACAAGGATGCTGCTGTAGCACAGTTGCAAGCGTCACTGTAGTCCAACTTACGTGTGTGCTGTCCTTTGTGTGCGCATAGCTGTCGTTGCTCGTCCACTATTGGATGTGTGGCACAGATCGCCATCGAATGGTCGAGGATGCATCCATCGAGCTCGATCACACGGGAAGGAATCACAACTGTCGGATTGCACATGGAGGGTTGAGATTGCCCGCGAGGTTGCGCTCTGGATTGCGCGCTTAGGCCATGTATGATGGTGTGTGTGATCTGGAGTGATTGGGCGCGTGATCGAATCGCACACGTCAGATTGAGCCGCGTGGCCTCTTCTACCTCCTGATGATAATTGCGCGGGCACTTGAACTTGAGCTCCTCCTCCAGCAGATTAAATCCGCTTTCGGTGGCTCGAATGTGTGGTCGCACGTTGAGATCTTAGTCTGCGACCGTTGAGCTGCACGTGCGGATTGTTGCGCTTTTGATTTCTCTTTCATATGCTCTCAGTGGCTTAATGGTGATTGTGCGGTTGGTATTCAAGAGCGGCATGGCGTGATTTGGACCATTTGATGGTGATCCGATGGTGGCCATCGCGCACGCACGTGGAGAAGAGGAGAGGCGGGTGCGGGAGGAGGCCCTTGCGGATGACACGTGACACATTTTTGGTCGTTGATCATTAAATCAACGATCAAAACTTCCATGGCTTGTTGTGGGAGCTACGAAGATCAGATTGAGGTGATTTTGAGTCCGTTGGACTCAATTAGACTAACATCACCAAAGGGTCACGGTGACTTCGGATCATGAGTTAAAAGTCCTGGGGCGAGTGTCACACCTTCCTCATGATCCGCGCATGCACCAAAAAGTTTTCTTGAACTAAGAACACCAAGAATAGATTGGGAAAACACTTCTACACATTTCTAAATTTTCACGTCACAAAAAGTGATCAAAAATAAAAATAATGTATACCAACACGTAATACATGTTGATACGATTGTAACGGTACCTTATTTGTCAAAATTCTAGGTCAAGGAGGCCTTGAATCGCTCGAAAACACGTGAGGGGTCTTGAGCTAGACCACACTAGCCGGTCTGGTCAAATCGGTGCTCACTCGCTCGCTTGCACACGTGTCGCTCTCCCATTCATCTGCACGTCTGTTTGCGGATCACCAACTACTGCACCCTACCATTAGATGACGCTACGCATCACAAATCGGGCACTCTGCGCGATCCCTGCTCTGTGCAAGCGCTCGCCTACGTGCACTATTAGGACCCGGTTCCCGAATCCCTACAGGACCCGAGACCGGCTTGACTCGACTAATCCCAAGACCCAGTCGTCAAACAAGAAATAACCAAAAAGTAGGAAAGTAAACCGCATTCATTATGCTAGGTAACTAACAGTAAAAGAGTACAAGTAGTAAAGGAAATAAAGCTACTAATAGTACATATCACCACCACAACAGTAAAGTAGAACAAGGTACAGAAACAGAAACGGTAACAACAGTCTAACTCATTAGCAAAAGGAAGTACAACAACAACAGGAACTACTGCTGGGCTCGACTGGGCCCAGCACCCTCTACAGCCGGTGACTCAGGCTACTCAACACCTGGACCTGAAAAGGGTTATGAGTAAACAGAGTTAGCAAACAGTCATAACCCTTGGTGACCTGAATAGAGTGGTAACCAACCAACTAAAGCAGTCAAGGCTAACAGGTAAAATTTATCTTTTCCAATTATTTTATTTTACAAGTCATTTCCTTTCACCCATTGGTTTACTTTCAGTTCTCTTTCTTGATCTCGAATATTCCTCATGGGAACGATCTTGATTACAGTCTTCTCCGAAGAGTAGAAGGCACACGTGGTGCTCTCCTGACTGGGAGAGTCCCTCGTGGTGATCCTACACCCAGTCAACCACACCGAGGTCACGGACAAACGTAGCGGTGACTACGGCACGTGCGATAAGCGCACGGGTAGCTACCCCGCACTGGCACGCGGTCAGTCGTTTCCGCTAGTGAGTATGCCCAAAGTACAGCACGGAACAGTATAGGGCCTATCCCTCTCAGTAACAAGGGTCTAGCCCCTCAGAACCAAATAGGGGTCTCGCCCCTCTATAGTCTGCGCACCCTCGTCTGACTATCCCGATTTGCCCAATGGGCCTAACAAGTCGGTGTAGGGTGGCTAGCTGAACCCCGGGTCCCGTGGGGTGACTAGCTCTCTCCCTACACTAGTAGCTCTCCCTGATACAGTATACGCGAGGGCCAACAGAAGTCGGTGTAGAGTGGCCAATCCTAACCCCGGGTCCCAACCCAAGGGTGGCTAGCTCCGCTCTACACTAAATAGGGGACAGTCGCTCTCCTTGGTACCACGTACTCAACGGCCAGCACACTTCTCACTCACATTTCCAGATCCATTCCATTTATCCAGAGGAGCTCTACTCCTAATTCCCCGTAGGGTTCATGCTCGTATTCACCATGTTGTTCCATACCAGGTTTTATCATTCACATTTTCATTCTCATATTATACACATGCAGCTCGTATTTCCACAATTTAACATATACAACAAGTAATGTCACATGTAACTATTTAACTAGCATAGGCATTTCATATTTCACAGGCAGCTCGTATTTATTACAGGCAGTTGTTTACAATTATATTCATTCATTTATGACTGCAATCTCAAACATGCATACAAACAGTGTAAGTACTTCTCGTCCTAGGATTCATGCCACATCCTAGGTTTTTAGTTATTCAATTTCACATATGCATTCATGTTTTATAGTTAAAATAGGGGAAACCACTCTACCAGACAATCCGGGAGTACTGGGGGCTCGAATAGCAGGCTCACGTGCATCTGCAACCCCGAACACGCAACAGATCAAAGTCTTATACCAAGGGACATACCACAATGGAATGTTCAGAACAGCATATAAGGCTTTCTAACATGTAGAGGAACTCACAAGGAAACCACAGATATCTTGTTTGTGTAAAACGGACCTCAAACGAACCCTAAACTGGTCAAAAACAGGACTATAGACCTAAATTAGACATCTAGCACAAGGTCCAGACGTCTTAAAAGTCACCAGGGTCTCATCTTAGGTTCCTACGTCGACTTTAGACATCTAAAACCCCTACTTGACCGTCTGGACCCAGCTCCAGACGTCCGACCTCTCCTCCAGTCGTCTGGGGGTGCTTCCGATCGTCTGGTAAGCTGTCTAGACGTTCGAAATGCGTGAGAGGGCGTGCCCCGCGCCTTCCCGAAGCTATCCCTGCACGTGACAGACAATATCACCTACTTTTAGCCATACAAATTGGCTTTGCGGTGCGGCTTGCATGGTCGTAACCGCAAAAGGAACGTACCTTCGCGAAACTCTGCTTTCAGACGTCCGGTGTCGTCACCAGACGTCCAACCCGTCGTCTGGACGACATGCCAGACGTCTGATTCTGGGAAAAACCTAGAACCAGATCGACCTCCTGCTCCCCTTGCTGCGCGCAGCCGCAGCCTCTCCTCCTCGTCTGCAACTCCGGCTGTAGTAGAGTGTCGGGGACGTCTCCCCCGACGCGCTCCTCCTCCCGCACGCGCCGCTCCGGCCGTGCGTCCTCTGGTGAGCTCCCACGAGCTCGTGAGCTCAAGCTCCTCCTCTCTTCACGCCGCCTCTCCTCCTCGCTCCTCGCTCTCGTGCTCGTCCCTCTCACTGCAGTGGAGAGGAAGAAGGAAGGTGGTCGTGGTGGAGTGGAGAAGAGAGGAAGGGGGGAGAGGGGTTATATAGAGGGAGCAGCTAGGGTTCTGTGGGAAAGAAAAGAAGAGAGAGAAAAGGGAAGAAGGAAGTCTGTAACAGCCAACGCACTGATGCGAAGTTGCATACAAAATTTTCAATTTCAAGACGTCTGGGAAGGGGTCCAGATGTCTGACCAGATGTCTGACTGACAGTCCAGACGTCTTAAAAGGCTCAGAACAGAACGGGTCTTTACATGCACCCTTAACGCTCTCTCATGCGACACGTGTCGTAAATCTTCTTACAGCCACCAGATCGAATGGCCCTCATTCACCGCTGCCACCACAGTTGCAATAATTGCTGAGGGGAAGCCCAGACTTCTTCCTATTACAAATAGGTCCCTAAGAATTTTCAATTAAGATTTATAATGAAATCTTAATTCCTCTCTCTCTTTTCTCTTGGGTTTTGGGGGCTCTAAAGATTAGTGAAGAACATAGATCCAAGGGGACCTATTTATAGACCCAAATTAGGGCTAGGTTTAGGATTATTGGAGTGAAATACCTAAAATATCACTAAGGTTGGGTCAACCTTACATTTAGGTCCTTTTCAACTTGTTTTGGTCATAACTTGAACTATACACATCGGATTCATGTGAAACAAGAGTCATTGGAAAGCTTGCGATGAGAGAAATCCAACAGTACCATACATGGCACCTTTTTGATGAGGTTTGACTAGGGGTTGACTCGAAATACATATCTTTTTGGCAATTTAAAGAGATGCTTGTACTTGCACCAGACCGTGACTGTGTTTACAGGTTCGAAGTGACCTGCACCACACTGAAATGAGTCAGAACCTAGATTTTGGGATGTTAAATATCTAACAACCTTAAAGGGAGTTTCATCTCCAAAACTCGAGTGAACGTGTAAGTAGAGCGAAAAATCGTGTTGAGTGTATAACAACCTTAAAGAGAAACAATCAGGGAGTCATGGACTTACCAATGAAATGCTTCAAATATTTCTCCTTCATTTTTGCCTCTGGTTCCCAAGTTGCCTTCTCGTATTTCTGACTCCTCCATAGAACTTTTACCAAGGTGATCTCCTTACGTAGCCTCCGAACGATATGGTCCAGTATCTCCATCGGTTGCTCCTGATTGGTCAGGTCGTCCTCTATCCCCATGCTCTCGTAGTTTAGAACATGATTCGAATCTGACACATACTTCCGCAGGCTGGAGATATGGAAGATGTCATGGATGCTGGCTAGTTGAGGTGATAGGGAAAGTCTGTAAGCAACTGGTCCGACTCGCTCCAATATCTCAAATGGATCCAAGAATATCGAAGCTAGCTTACCCTTCACCCCAAACCTCTGTACTCCCTTCATTGGTGATACTCTGAGGAAAACAAAGTCACCTACCTCAAACTGTATGTCCCGTCATCGACAATCTGCATAACTCTTATGTCGACTCTGTGCAGTAATGGGCTTCTTTCGGATTGGCTTACTGACCTCCTTACTCTGTTGGATTAGCCTGGGGCCTACGTCCTACTTCATGCCAACTTCATCCCAAGCAAGTGAAGAGGTGCACTTCTAGTCATACAATGCCTCATACAAGGCCATGTAGATACTGGCATGATAGCTATTATTGTATGAGAACTCTACCAGAGATAGGTACTCCTCCCAAGAGCCTTTCCACTTGAGTATATAGGACCTCAACAAGTCCTCCAATGTTTGAATGGTCCTCTCCATCTGTCCATTTCTCTGCAGCTGATAGGACGTACTCAGGCTCAATTGTGTACCCAAGGCCTATTGAAAGCTTCCCTAGAACTGGGATGTGAAACGAACGTCTCTATCTGAAATGATCTCCTTGGGTACACCCTATGATCGCACGATCTCCTGTATATACAACTCCGCTAGCTATGAAGGACCATAAGCTACTCTGATCGGCAAGAATTGTGTTGACTTCGTTAAGCAATCCACAATCACACAGACTGTATCGTGTCCTCTTTGAGTCAAAGGTAACCCAGTCACAAAGTCCATAGAGATGCTCTCCCACTTCTACTCTAAAATAGGAAGAGGTTGCAACTAACTGGCTAGCCTTTGATGCTCTGCCTTGACCTGCTAATAGACCAGGCACTACCTCACAAACTCGCCTAGATCCTTCTTCAGACCACACCACTAGAAGTCCCTCTTCAGATCGTGATATATCTTAGTGTTCCCTGGATGGATAGTGAGTCTGCTGCAATGAGCATCGGACAACAGTTCCCTTCAAAGTGCTTCATCTAGTAGAATGCACAGCCTGCCACAGAGTCGAAGTATCCCATCCATAAAGGTAAACTTGCCGGGATTTCCTGCAAGTACCTGATCATGAAGAATATGTAAGTTGGCATCCTCCATCTGCCTATCCACTATACGAGATATCAAATCAAGGTGTGTGCACCTCATCACCGTCAACTCCCCCAGGTATTCCGTCACCTATGATGGCTTCCATTGGGCTGCCTCAATCATACTGCTCCACCTCTATGCCTGAAGAGCTGCCAATCGGGCTGGTGGCTTCCTACTGAAAGCATCTGCCACGACATTTCCCTTCCCTTGGTAATAGACTATCGAACAATCATAATCTTTCAAGATCTCCATCTAGCGTCTTTGTCTCCTCCTTCTGATCAGATAGATACTTAAGGCTCTTGTGATCTGTGTGAATCTCACAGGTCTCACCATATAAGTAGTGGCGCCAAATCTTTAGGCGAAGACTATGGCTGCCAACTCCAAGTCATGCGTCAGCTAGTTCTTCTCATGCAACTTAAGTTACTTCGAGGCATAGGCGACCACATGCCCATGCTGCATCAGGACACAACCTAGTTCCTTGAGTGAAGCATCAGTGTATACAATGAATCCACCACCACTACCAGGGATGGTAAGTACAAGGGCTGAAGTCAACTTCTCCTTGAGTGTCTGTAAACTGGTCTCACAATCACTGATCCATATAAAAGGGGTATCCTTCCTCGTTAACTGGGTTAACGGGAGAGTGATATGTGAAAAGCCTTAAATGAATTACTTGTAGTAACCTACTAAACCTAGGAAACTGCGGATGTCTATCATTGTCTTGGGACGCTCCCACTTCAGCATTGCCTCAACCTTCGAAGGATCCACTAAAATCCTTGCACCTGACACCACGTGCCCCAGAAATTCCACTTGGTGTAGCCAGAACTTGCACTTACTGAACTTGGCATATAACCTGTGCTTCCTAAGAGTATATAGGACCAATCGAAGGTGCTACTCATGCTCTACCTTGTCGTGGGAATAGATAAGGACATCGTCAATGAAAACCATGATAAGTGGTCAAGATGTGGTCTGAAAATCTAGTTCATCAAGTTCATGAACACGGCAGAGGTGCTCATTAGTCTGAACGGCATCACCAAGAACTCGTAGTGGCCATAGCATGTCTTGAAAGCAGTCTTTGGTGCATCCCCTTCTCTAATCCTGAGTTGGTGGTAGCCTGATCACAGATTAATCTTTGAGAATACTGTGGCCCCACGAAGTTGATCAAACAAGTCATCGATCCGCGAAAGGGGATATCTATTCTTGATGGTCACCTTATTCAGCTACCTGTAGTCAATGCAAATGCGTAAGGTGCCATCCTTCTTCACAAACAATATCGGAACCCCCTAGGGTGAGGCACTAGGTCGAATGAACCCCTTCTCAAGGATTTCTTGAAGCTGCGTCTTTAGCTCTTTCAACTCTACTAGTGCCATCCAGTATGAGGTAATCGACAGAGGGTTGGTTCCAGGGTTGAGAGAGATCTCAAAGTCAATCTCCTGCTCAGGTGGAAGTCCCGAAAGGTCCCCTGGGAACACATTTGCATACTCTCGTACGACAGGCACACCCCTAAAGTTTGACTTCTTCCCTGGGGTTGCAGATACATAGGCAAGGTATTTGCTGCACCCCCCAGTAATTTGGCTGATTGTAAAGTTAAGATACACCTAACTGGTTTGCTTTCAGATCTACCATAAAACTCAAGCTGCGATGCTCCTGGAATCGAGAAGATAACCTTTTTCTCGAAACAATTAACCGATGCATGGTGCCCTGACAACCAGTCCATGCCGAGAATGGCATAAAAATCCTCCATCTCGATTTCCATCAGGTCGGCTAGCAGAGTGTAGCCTCCAATGTCCACCTCACAGTCTCTGAATACTATCTTAGATACCCATAGCTACCCTACTGGACTGTTGATTACCAATGGCTCATCTAGTACTGGTTGTTTCTTTAGTTTCTCAGAAAAGTCAGGTGATATGAAAGAATGGGAAGCGCCAGAATTAAATAGAGTAAAGACCAACTGTTGGTTAATCATCACCATATGTGCCACCACAGATGGCGAAGCCTGTGTCTCCCTTAGAGATAGAGCATATACTCATTCTACTGGTGAAGGTGTAGAAGAACTTACCATGCTTTTAGTAGGCCTCTGTCCTGGAGCAGCTACACCTCCTTGGAATCACTAGGAGCCCTCGCTACAGGTCTGATAAATCCGAGCTGCTTCTTCGTTCTGGCCAAAAGACATCCCACCCTAGGTCCCTATCTTGGCTGGGCAGTCCTTCCTAATGTGGCCATGCTGACCACACTTGTAGCAAGATCACTGCTTTGGTCTTGACTGTGCCTATCTCACGGTGCCTTGAGTCTGTGTCAGCACAATAGTACGGGGCTAAGTGTATCCCGAGGCTGAGGTTGGTGCCTGCTACTGAGAGGCCCGAGGTATAGGTGGTGGTGCTTTGTATGGCTGGTACCTATGGTCCCTCCTCTTCTGAAATCAGTTTTGGAACTTCGACCTCTGCCCTGATCCTCCACCAAAGCTCTTGCAGGTCTCAGCATTGCCCTGCTCATACTTCATAGTTGTGTCAACTACCTAGGCGAATGTGTCCAATGGAAGTGGGTTCACGTACTTCCATATCTCCGGCCAAAGTCCCTGAACGAACTTCCAATGCTTGTCGGCTTTAGAGGCTACTGAAGCTAACTCGAAGCGTGAGAGCTTGATGAAATGAGTCCAATACTCACTAACAGTCATCGAACCCTGCCTCGGGTTGTGGAACTCAAACCTCCTCTGATCTTGCCATGTCCTAGGTAGTACTAGTCGTTGAAGAGCTCATGGAAGCGACCCTAGGACACCACCCGAGTGCCCTCCTGCTTGCGTACAAACACCCAGCAGCAGTGCGCTGCACTAGTCAGCTGGTATGTCGCAAAGGGCACCCTGCAGTCGTCTGGTGGGCAGATAGTGTTGAAGGCCTTCTCAATCTGCTATATCTAGTCCTCCGCCACCGTAGGATCCTCCTCCCCCTTAAAAGTTGGGGACTTTAGTTTCTGAAACTCAATGAAAATCTGTCGGTACTAATGCAGAGGGTTCATTGGTTCATCCTTCAGTGAGGGAGGCCCATGGTTCTCCCCGCTTTCCTCGTGAGTAGGAATGAGCACACTCAGGACTGAGGGCTACTCCTAATCACCACCTCCCCCTCCCTTTGCTTGAGACGGGAGAGGTAGCCTCTGCTTTAGCATCCTAAAAAAGGTCTCCGTAAAGGCCTGGAATTGAACGGCCAGGATCGGAGCCTACTGAGGGGGATCAGCCCATCGATCTCCATTAGTTCGGCTAGTAGCACCGGCTTGCCTGGACCTATGCGAAGCCATCTCTCTCTGGATGGTGAAAATCAACTGTTAGCAATCACAAGTCTTCGTATGTGGAAACTCATGTGAATTGAGTTTCCCGTCAATCAAGGGATGGGTACAAGTCATTTAACTCATTTTGAACGATCACGTGGCTTTCCTAAATCATTCTATGACTTAGTGGGGTGACCTTGCTCTGATATAATCTGTGATGACCCAAGTCCCGCCAAGCGACAAAACCTAAGCCACTGTATGCTAACAAGCAGCACAAATCACCCACAAGATCGCAGTCACCTAACACATAGTGATAGAACATCAATAGCTAAACATTCATCCATAATGCATTAAATGAAAAAAATAAAGTGCTGACAACATGATAAAATTCACCACAAAAGCAAAAAGTAAAGAGTGCTTGTACAATCACAAAAAGACAGAAATAAAATATAACAGCAGAAAAGAAAGAACTAAGAGCCACTGGCTTAGAATGAATCGTCTCAAGTAAAACCTGATTCCGCAATAGATTGACCGACAACAACCTTATACCCAACTGCTCAGCAACACCTGAGTACGGAACCCGAAAAATATGTCAATAAAAACTGAGTAGAGTAGAATAACTAGAATGAGTAGCAACAATAACAAGAGTAAAAGAAAGATGGCACTGTATTAGCAGTTAATCCATTTACAAATTATTACTTATTGACATTCTAAAATCGCAATAGTAAATAACGTGATCGTTGCAGTGCAAAATCGAGGTCATTTTAAATTTGTAAAACCCAAACTCAGATTTTTAAGTAAAAATATGAGAGTATGAGTCGTTCGCAAGGAGGCATGAGGAGTTCTGAAATTATTTCCAAATCGCTCGATGAGAATAGTTTTTTGGTATTTTTTATTTTGTATTTTTTTTATTTTTTTTTAATAAGGAAGCAATAGGAGATATGACTATGAAACTACGGACATGAACATGAAAACAAATGGAATTGAAAATACTAAATCTAACTACGAAAGCAAATATGAAGGCATATAAACTAATGTAAATAGCTAATGATAGAGAGATCATAAACAAGAACTTTTATTACTACTTGAAATTTTAATTACAACTATTGAAAGAAAGTGTTTACAACTAGCAACTAGAAATAAAATTGTAACTAGAGTTAGAAATAAAATGCAACTAAGTAAAAAATAGTAAAATGTTGAGGTGGAGACAATGATAGAAACAAAGGCGATGGTGCATCGGAAGTATCCATGCCAAAGGTGATGTGGACTCACCTTGATCAAGAAGAAGGCTTCCAAATCAAGGTGGTGAATAATGGTGGAAGGGAGGAAAAAAAAATCCAAAGAGCACTTGTGATCCCCCCTCGTTGGTTGAGATATGTGGAGATTAAATATAGAGGGAGGGCTCAGAATTCGGTCGAGGATTGTTGCATGGGATAGTGCAAGAGAGAGGCTGAAATATTTGGCAGTGGATTTCTGTTGGTATGGAATTTCGGTGGGGAGGGGATAGGTTTCGTTAGGTGTGGTTTTGCATGGGATGGGATAAAGAGGTTACGTGAGTTTGGTGGAGGGTACGTGGTGGGGAACGTAGGGTGCTACATGTGCGTGGGATTTAATTTGTTGGAAAAGATGACGTAGAGGGATTGGTGGGATATGGGATTTTCGGGGGAGGGAACGTTGGTGTGCGTTACGTGGCCTTGCAATGTGAAGGGTTAAGGTACGGTGGAATTTCACGTGGATGGATGGGTGTGTTGACGTGAATTGTTGTGGGAAAATGGTATATCTACGTAGGACATGGGTCTCATTTGCATGGGGTTGGTGTTGTGTAGGGATTAGGATTATGTAAGAAATATGTGGTGATGAGGGTTTAGGAATCAAAATAGTTGATCAAAAATATAGAGTAATGAGGTGCTTGGACAACCGACTAGGTTAGGTTAGTCAAGGTCTAGATATAGGGAGTTAGGTTCTTGAATAGGCTAGGTATAGGGATTATGCCAAGCTCTAACCAGACTCATACCTAACACCTGCACACATATAAACAAAAACATTACGGTACCAAATATTGCTAAGGGAAATATTACATAGAAATCCAAAAGAATGCATTATGTACAGAATGACCTAAAAACCCTAATCTAACCTAATTAAATACAAGTTGACCCAAATTGCCCGTAGACTAACATTAGTTAAGCATTAATTAATTTAAATAAATATGGAAATATCACTTATCCAATTCTATTTATGCATTTAGCCCATATTATTATCCGTCAATCAATGTCTCCGGGTACGAGACGATCTTGTGTAACTTCCTAAGGTGCAAGACCGGTATAAGCTACCTTCTTGGCTGAGAAGACGGCTTATAACCATCGAGTCATCACACTTTATCACCCTAGGATCATTGCGAAAATGGGTGGCGACTATGTCGTGTAGTGTGAACATGTACAAGCATTATGTATGCTGAACCATAAACAACCAAGGACCCACCTGTTGGCCGAGAAAGAAACCACTTCAAACCTCGAGCCACGCATCCTGCTATCTCAGTTGGGTGCTAACCCTAAACAAATAGTCGTAAGAAAGCCAGCAACTCCCTAAATCAACCTAAAATTGGTTTGAAAGGCTAAAGCTACAGCTAAATTCGACGAGTAGTGGGGCCAAAACCTGCTATCCATCCTCTAAGTTCCAACTAAACCATCATATTGATTATTTAATCATTTCTAGATAACTATAATTTATTGGCATCCAATCAAACCATATCAACAATTACACTTATTAATTCCAGGATTACCAGATATTCACGTTATCCGTCAACTTATCCATTTACAAGTAGTTTCTAAATTATGACAATGATCCCATATTATTTATCAATCAACGAACACAACATAACTTGTCTTTCGGAAATTGGAGTTTGTTTCACGCATGTGATAATAAGGTCATGTTTTAACATCTTAGCACTCAATGACCATGAGATATCAAGTTAGTTTACATTTAAGTACTCAAAAGCAAAAACCATACTCTCACAAGGTTCCAAACTTAGCAACGAGGGAAACACATACCAACAAGAGCGAGACGCGCGGAGAACCAAGCGAAACGGGTCTATAGTTACCTAGAAACTAGATGGAAACAAGAAAGAAGTAAGCTGCTCTACCTAATGTCATCGGAGGGTCATGGTTACTTCAAATCATGTGCTAAAGGTCCTGGGGTGCATGTCAGATCTTTCTTGTGATCCGCACATGCACCGGAAAGTTTTCCTGAACCAAGAACACCAAGAATAGATTGGGAAAACACTTCTACACATTTATGATTTTTCACGTCAAAAAAAGTGATCAAAAACAAAAATAAAGTATACCAATGGGTAGTACGCATCTAGACGATTCCAATGGTACCTTATTTACCGAAATCTAGGGTCGGGAAGGCATTGAATCGCTCAAAAACGCATAAGGGGGTCTTGAACTAGACCAGATCGATCAGTATAGTCAAACCGATGCTTGCTCGCCTACTCGCACACGTGTTGTGCTCCGATTTGTCTGCACGTCCGTTCACAGATCACCAAATCCGCGCCCCATCATCAAATCGTGACACGTGTCGTGGATCGGGCACTCCGCGCGATCCCCGCTCTACGCAAGCGCTTGCCTACGTGCGCCCTCAGCGCTCTTCGGTGACACATGTGTCACAAATCCACACATAGCCGCTAGATCGAACGACCCTCATTCGTCACCACCATCGCCACCACGATAATTGCGGAGGGGAAGCCCGAACTTCTCGCTGTGAATAGGTCCATACGAGTTTTGAATTAAGATTTCTAATGAAATATTAATTCATTTCTCTCTTTTCTCTTGGGTTTTAGGGGCACTAAAGATTAATGACAAACCTAGATCCAAGGGGACCTATTAAGATTAGTGGATTGAAATGCCTAAAATACTTTTAGGGTTGGGTCCACCTTATATTTAGGTCCTTTTTTACTTGTTTTGGGCATAACTTAAGCTATACACTTCCTTTCAAAAAAAAAAAAAAACTTAAGCTATACACTTTAGATTCACACGAAACAAGTGTCATTGGAAAGTTTGCGATGAGAGGAATCCAATGGTGCCATGCATAGAACTCTTTTGATGAGGTTTGACAAGGGGTTGACTCGAAATTCATATTTTTTGGCAATTTAAAGAGTTGCTTGTACTTATACCGGACCGCGATGTGTTTACGAGTTCGAAGTGACCTACACCACACTGAAATGACTCGGAACTTAGATTTTGGGATGTTACACCTAGTAGTGGTCATAAGAATGAGTACCGGTACTAGCACTACCTAGTGATTAGTGGCAGTGGGCACCTAGAACCAATACTGAACACCAGTATCGGTACTAGTGCCTTGGAAATCGACGCGATAGTTGAACCATGTCGTAGTCTACAAAGAGATGGGGAGAAATAAGAGGAAAAAGGTCTAATTCATCAAGAGTACTAAGAACATGAAGATGTAGATATCAACCTTGTAAATGATGGCTAAGTATGCTATATGTATAGAAACCCCTAAAGAAATGGATTGAAAATCGAAGAGTAACTGGCTGAACCCAAGTGAAACCTAGAATTCCAAAACTTGGCAACTTTGTCAAGAGTCTAAAAAAGGGAATCTTGGATCCTATGGTCTGAGATCAAACCCCAGAAGATCCACTAGGTCTCTAGAATTCTACTCTTAGTGCAGGGTTGAAACAGATTAAAAGATGAGTAGGTCGACTAGGTGAACTCGTAGGGCTTCACTCACTAACTTCTTGAATCATGGGTTCATTGTTTGGGTTAGAGGCCTGAGAATATGTGGTGGCTAGAGGCTACTAAAGATCTACCTCGGAACATAGATGGTTCTCGGGTACAGCGACGAGCTACAAGCAGTTGTCGAGTTAAGGCACTTGGAAGTTCTCGGATCCGACACAATGCAAAGGTACTCGTAGCTCTAGATTCAGAGGGTGCTCGCATGTGCAGCAGAGGACGTCGGGTACTTGGTACTTGTAGCTAAAGGTTTGTTAGGCGCTAGCGTGTGTGGAAGTCGTTGGGGTATCGTGAGGGGTTTGGTTGAAATCTCACACAACGAAGGATTGATAGGGTGCACTCGAAGACTACGCTCCTAGAGAGAGTTTTCTGAATGTTGTTGTGATTGCGAGAAATCGCTTTTCGTCATAGTAAATGCACATAGAAGCTTTTGAAATTTATAAATCGAATCGAACTCGTAAGATTTTTCAAATAAAAAAATGAGAGTTCGAGTCATTTGCAAGAAGGCAAATAGATTAAAATCATGTTCCAAACTAAAACTAAAATCGATTATCAAGCAAGATGATTATTAGAATTAGGCATGCAACTTCGAACTAAATACTAGAAAGCATGCAACTTGAAGACAAGTTGAAAATAAATACTAGAGCTTTTATTGCATCAGATAAGAGTTTTAGCATAAGTAGAACTAGTATTAAAAGTAGTGGAATGCTTCTAGACTACTACAACTAGAACTAGACTAAAAAGATGTGAAGAAAGGTCTTCAAAGGCGAAGTTCGAAGTGTTGGCATAGATGAGGATGCGAAGGCACACTCATCGGAATCACCAAAGATGGCGTGGAAGAAGACTAGCTCTAGTGGAAGAATGTTGAATACCTAAAGGGGGGGTGGCTAGGGGGTTTTTATAGGAAGCTTGGAGACTTCCTATTGATTGGTTTAGGTTTCTTAGGATCACTAAGGTGTAGGGATAGGATTAATTGGGTTAGGGATCAAGGGTTAGGATTAAGGGCTAGGTGATAGAATAGGTTAGGTTCTGTTGGAAATAATGGAGGGTTAGGATGGCTTTGAGAGGATGATGGAGGGCTATGATTCTCTTGAATTTTCGACCTCTTTCTATTCCAAATTTCAAGTTTCATATAAAAGAAACGTTGTAGCCCTCGAAACCAGATTTCCAACGCAACTTGAATCATTCAATTTGGATTTAAAATGAGAAAGTTATGGCTAAAATACTAAAGTTGTGTCATGCTATTATGAATTTCGAGATTAAGTTTAGGATTAGGAATAAGACTTGGTTTAGGGTATTAAGATAGGGATTTAGGTAGGTAATTTAGAACTGCAGGATTTAGGTCTATTGGTGGATAAATTATGGTGTATTTTGACAATCTAAAATAGTATTTATTGGAGGATAAAAGAGATGACCAAATAAGGTTTGTTGGGTTAGGATATGTTCTAGGTTTTCCTAGGTTTTGTTGGGATTTTTGGGTGGATAGGATTAGGTATCCTAAGTGGTTGACCACTATAGGTTTTAGGACAAAGTTTTGGTTGGTCCTAAGGGGTTTCTAGGCTAGGTAATTAGGTTTCTAATTTGGGTTATGATCTAAGTGAATTGAGTCATTAAATAGGTCCACCAATTAGGCTAGTCCTCTTCCAAATCAGTTTGATTCAGAAAGTCTAATCAAACTTGCTCCGATCAGCCTGAAATTTTTTATCTACTCATATAAAATAAACACATCAAGGTACCGGATACAATTATGGAAAAATTTGCATAAAAGACTAAAAGTATGCATTATTTACAAAATGACCTAAAATACCTAATTTAACCTAACTAAATGCAACCTAACCAAAATTACCCTTAAACTAATATTAGTTAGGCAATAATTAACATAAATAAATATGGAAACTATCAAGAAGCATTGATGCAACCCGACAATTATAACCAACCCTACGATATAATTTGGAATGATTTGTGACTGGACCTTGTTGCATGGGTGCTAAGCCGTGCTCCTCATCGTCATAAGGTATTGGCCTGGGTAGCTCCCAAGAGGCCTGACTCCCTTAACTGATAACACTACATTTTGGGGTAATAATTCTGCCAATTGGGATTTATCTTAAAGATAATATGCATAAATAGCACATCATGAATGGGTATGGGAGCATTGCATGCATTGCAGGTTAAGATTGCTTATAAACTAGTATTAATGGCCATTTGCACAATTTCATGTCAAAACAAGCCTTAGTTGAGCAGTCGGACCGCACAGATGGATTCAGAACAACGAACGGAGTCCAACGGGCTCAAAATCGACTAAATCCGACATCCGGAGCTCTCGCAATTGACCCAAGAAGCTCTGACCGTTGATCTGATGATCAACGGTCCACGGCGTGCCACGTGATGCATGATTGGCGCATCCATCAACCGCTGCATACCCCTCCATCACCCGCAGGAGTAATCTCAGCCGTTGATCTTCGATCGAACGACTGAGAGTCACCCGCACGCCCATGCACTCGCCCCCCTCCACGATAATCCGCTGCAATAGCATAGCGGTCGACCGACGCACGCCCACACACCTAACACGGGGTCGAATCACACTACGCTACAAAAATGAGGCAAAGGTTTGCGTGCGGCGAAATTGGATCGTGGATCAGTGCGCGAACAGTTGCAATTGCAAGACGTGGCGCCCGCAAGATCGGGCGCTCAGACGCCTGTGATGACGTGCGGAGCGCTAGCTCAGCAAGCACAATCCAAAGGCGCAACCCGCGAGCAATCTCAATCGTCCAATCTGTGATCGGACGGTCCTTAGTGGCCACACGCGGATCATTGGGAAGGGAAGCAAAGCACGCGCGAGGAGCCGGCGGGCAAAAGGGGCTTCGCCGATGTTTTGGGAAGGGTTTTAGCGACGTCCCGGACGTCGCTAAAACCCCTTCATTTAGAAAGCCCTTCTTCCTATATAAACCCCTTCCAACCACTCATGTAAGGCATTCAATACCTTTGCAAGTGTTCTACCCCACTCCTAGCCACCTTAGCACTCTTTTGTAAGCGCCGAAGTCGACGAGCCACCGACGGAGTCAACCACCATCGCCGTGGCCACCTTGCCGACTCCTCTTCCTCTCTCTCTCTAGCTTAGCTTTATCTTACTTAAGCATTCATCTATTGTTGCATTTATAAAACTCAAAGTTGCATAATTAAATGATGATGTTCCTTATTTAGCTATTTATCTCTCTTGTTATCAAGTTTTCCTTAGCTTAAAGTTGCATGAATGTGCTGAACAACAAACTCTAACCTTTCTCTCTGTCTTTCTCACTTTTCTCCTGCATTTTCTTTCCGCAAGCAAAACTCATCATTTCTGTGACGCTAAGTGACAAAAAAACCCGATTTTCACGCCTTCCTGTGTTCGACATTCAGACTTACGTTCGTTTCTTTATTTAAAATCGACACAGCGAATGTGAACTACAACGACCCATTTAAACAAATGCGTCCATAGCACGTCCATTTTTGGCGTCGTTACCGGGGAGGCAACATATTTATTTTGTCATTTCCATTTTGCGTCCATGCTCACATCATCTAACGCATTTTCTCCTACTTGATGGTTGCAGGAACTCGGCGCTTGGACGGCGAAGGAGCACAACTCGTGACGGTGGAGATGGAGTAAGCACAGAAAAGACCGGTTGTGAGTAGTTCTCTACCCGTGGTTGTTTGCTTGCCTAAAAAAAAAAATTAAATTAGAAAAAAATTGGCGTGGTGAATGATTGCCTAATCCTCATCCTTAACTCATCACAAAAAAAAAATACTTTAACATTCTTAAAGACCTAATCTTTTTGGAGTGTTCTTTTTCTTTGAGTGGTGTTTGCGAAGACACCGTGGTTTGACTTGGGCCGCACCACTCACCCCTAAAATCAACTCATCTGGTAGAAATTGCATGAACACTAGGATGAGCACATTAGGATTTTAGAGCCTCTTCACATTAAAGGAAATCTACTCTCACCGATTGTGTGCAAAACTTGACATACCCACTTGAATCTTGCCTGAAAACATTAAAACACGTCAACCCTAAAAGACACGAAAGTAAGGACAAACATTAAAAGACACCACATCTTAAATCCTTTCTTGAAAATCATGTTTTGATAGGAGAGCACACACTCGAATTGGATAACTAAGATGCACCACCCCAATCAATGCCTCATCACATAACCTAAGCACAAGCACTATCCTAGCCCCATTAAAACAGAGTAGACGTGCCCTAGGTAGGACTGGATTAAGTCTCAAGAGGCGTGGTTTTGTTTGCTGGGCACTTGGCCTTCATTCCCTTAGTAGAATCTGGTGACTAGGCTGCGGGGAAGTGTCAAACGACCGCGGTTGTGGGATCTACGGAATCGACAATGCAAGCCAAAGGAAGAACCTTCCCCACAATCCCCTCGTAATCAACTTGGCTAAATTAACTTTGGCAAGGGCGGTCTCGTGCCTACGGACTTGATCATTCCTTTGGAGATTTCTAGGTCTCCTAAGGAATACACTATAAGGATTAGGCTTGCCTGCTTGGTTGTACACACACACTTCTCGCATCTGTCGCTCTCCGCATCCCCTCCTGTTCTTCTCTAGTGTATGCATGGGAGGCGATCACTTCATCCAGAGTTGTTTATTTTGGGACGGGAGTCCAGGAGACTTAATCTTGCTGGAGACATGGCTGAACCTAGAGTAGATGAGGTTGAGGACTAACCTCCACCAGATACGATGGCCATCATCTAGGACCAGATCAACGCAAACCACCGACTCCAGCAGCAACAGATCCACACTATCATGTAATCCATACACCGATTGCAGATCCCGCAGGGGCAACCACCACCACCTTTCCAAGACCTGTAGGGACAACCACCACTTGATCCACCACCATTCCAGGACCAACCTAGGCCCCTCCGTGACTTCTACAATCCTTCTGTGATTCGGATTGAACCACACCTTAGGATCCCCGAGGGGGGAGATGATTTTGAGTTGAAACCAAACGTTCTGAGCCTGATTCAGAGCCACTTCCATAGAAGCTTAAATGAGGACCCCTTTCAGCACCTAGAGGATCTTGACTGGATCGCCCGAACTGTAAAACCCAGGAACATTAGCATAGACATTGTTCTGATTAAGATGTTCCCTTTCTCACTGAGAGACAAAGCATCTCACTGGCTTAGAACCCTAGGAAGACCCATCTCCAGTTGGGAAGAACTGAGGCATACATTCTTAAAGAAATTCTTCCCCATAGGAAAGACCAATGCCCTCAGAAGAGCTATTACCACCTTTACACTCTAGGGCGAGGACACAGTTCCATGAGGCGTGGGAGAGATTTAATGAATTGTTGAGGAAATGATCACACCACGAAGTACCAAGGTGACAATTGGCACATATCTTCTACCATGGTCTGGACAGCAACTTTTGGAACTTCGTCGATGCATCATGTGGAGGAAACTTCCTGAACAAAGACAAGGAGAGCGTGTTTGAGTTCTTCGAGTTTATGAGCGAAAATTCGCTCAACAATGCCTTCATGACCTAGTTCAGTCGATCTAGTCAACCCCGTGGTGGGATCTATGAGGTACAAGCAAATTCTGGAATGGTTGACATGGATATCATTTCTAAGAAATTGGATCGAGTGGAATTGGTAGATAAAAAGATAGATGAACTATTGAACCAAACCAGGAACCCACTACAGACTCTCTCCCTAGCAAAGGGAGCTCACAATATTGACCTGGTCCAGCCACTAAGCCAGATGAACCTGGAACAACCCCTGACCATGTTCCAGGGAGGGACCTTTGCCCCCTCAACCCTTGATTATTCTCTTCCCTCTCCCTCGACACCTTCTATCTTTGAAGATGTCCACGCTATCCAAGGTTATCCCAAACCTGACCCCTTCTACAACACCTACAACGTTGGATGGCGTAATCACCTAAACTTTGCTTGGACGAACCAGAAACTGCTTCAATTCCAGAACCAGCCCAGGCCAAACCATCAGTCAAACCCACCCTCCTATCAGCAAGGTCCACCGGTTAGACCTCCTTATAACTCAAATAGGGCGGCTTCTCCCCCACAAAACCAAATGGAGACCCTGATAAAAATGATGCTTGAAATGAACCAAAAACACCAGGAGGAAATGGCTTTAGTGAAGGGACAGTTGAGCCAGCAGTTGGATTATAAACAACAGGGATCCCTTCCTTCCCAGCCACAACCGAACCTGCGAAACATGATTAACAAAGGCCCTAATTCGCAAGGGTTCCAAAGTAATCCCAAGCAGGCCCACATGGTCCAGCCAGCCCCACAAACACCCCTTGGGTTTGGTGCTTCTTCTTCCTCATCTTCTCAAGGATCGATCCATGGTCCCAACGCCTCTACAAATGCGATGATCTTGAGAAGTGACACCAAAACCCAGGATCCCAAATGGCCGACTCCTCCCGTGACTTCACCCCTTGAAATGCCCAACTCTGAAGAGGCGCAGGAAAAACCTAAGGACCCAGAAATACCCTATTCACATTCAGACACCATATCCCGAGGCCTTGGAGACGATCAAGAAAAAGAAAAGTGTTATGGAGAATGAGGGGCTTTTGGAGATCTTTAAGCAGGTTCAGATTAATATTCCACTCCTCAAAGTTGTCAAGCACATTCCGACTTACGCCAAGTTCCTGAAGGATGCCTGTACACTAAAGCGTAAGCCAAGACCTTAAGCACCTAGGAAGGTTGTGCTCTTAGAGCAAGTAAGTTCTGTGATATCGAGCAACCTTCCGCTCAAACGAACTGACCCAGAAGCACCCCTAATATCCTACAATATCGGGGACATGACATTTGATAGAGTGCTCCTAGACTTAGATGCTTCCATCAATCTGATTCCGACGACCCTATACCACCAATTTGGATTCGGAGAATTGACGTCCACACTTGTGACCATCCAATTGGCTGATAGATCTGTGAAGACCCTGAAGGGGGTTGTCAAAGACGTGATTGTGCGGGTCAAGGACTTCTATTTCTCGGTCGACTTCTTGGTGCTCGACATAGAAGTCCCTGAACAACTACAAAACACACCCATCATCCTAGGCAGACCCTTCTTAGCTACGGCTAAAGCGAACATCGATTGTGACACGGGATGCACGGAAATCGCCTTCGGAGACAGGAAGATGCAATTGGATATCTTCCAGGCGACCAAGTCTTTCGATTGCGATTGTCTCGAGGAACACGATCCCATGGAACCTTTGGTCGAGGAATGCCTCACCCTTAGTTCTGTCTCAGACTACCAGACCCAATCTTGTGACGACTGTTCTAACCCGTCACCATCTGTGCACACGGACCTTGGTAGGGCTGATTACCATCAACCAGCACCGTTCGAGGAGATTGATGTTGATCAACTGTTGCCTTTCCCCTTTCCGTCAAACATTGTTCCACCCACACCTGAACTAAAGCCGCTACCCGAGAATCTCAAGTATGTCTTCCTGAGACCTGACTAGACCTTCCCAGTGATTATCAACGCCAACCTAACCAAGGATCAGGAACTTAGGTTGACCGCGACCCTATCATAACATAGGGCTGCCATTAGCTGGACTATTTCAGACTTGAGAGGAATTAGCCCCACCTATTGCACCCACAAGATTTACCTAGAAGATGGGGTGCGACCCTCCCGTCAGATGCAGAGACGGTTAAACCCAAATATGTGGGAGGTCGTTAAGAAGAAAATTATCAAATGGCTTGACGCCGACATCATTTACCCAATCTCCAATAGCCCCTAGGTGAGCCCCACTCAAGTGGTTCCGAAGAAAGTCGGGCTCACCGTTGTCACCAATGAGCATGGCGGATCCATCCCCACCCACACCACCACTGCTTGGCGGGTATGTATTGATTACAGGAAGCTCAATGAGGAGGCTAAGAAAGATCATTTCCCCTTGCCATTTATTGATCAGATTCTCAAGCGATTGGCAAGGCAGAAGTATTTTTTGCTTCATGGATGGATATTCAGGATATAACCAAGTCACAATTGCTCCGGAAGATCAAGAGAAGACCACATTCACTTGCCAGTACGGCATGTTTGCGTTCCGTCGTATGCCGTTCGGGTTATGCAACACACCTGCTACCTTTTAGCGTTGCATGCTAGCCATCTTTTCAAATATGGTGGGTGAATGCCTAGAGGTCTTTATGGATGATTTCTCAGTGTTTGGAAATTCATTCGACCACTGTTTGAGCAACTTGGAGAAAATCCTGAAATGATGTATCGAGGTTAATTTGGTGTTAAGTTGAGAAAAGAGCCATTTCATGATTTAAGAAGAAATCGTCCTCGGTCACATCGTTTTGCATAGGGGCATTGAGGTGGATCGAGCTAAAGTTGATTTGATTTCCAGACTTCCCCCACCTAGCTCGATTTGGCAAATCCGCTCGTTCCTTGGACATGTTGGCTTCTACCGAAGATTCATCGAAGACTTCTCCAAGCTCTCCAAACCGTTGACCGACCTTCTGGCTAATGACACCCTATTCCACATGACCTCTAATTGCATCCAGGCTTACTACACCCTCAGGGGCTTAGTCTCCACCGCACCCGTACTTCAGCCCCCGAACTGGTCCCAGGATTTTGAGATCATGTGCGATGCATCAGACTTTGCCATAGGCGTAATCCTGGGACAGAGACAAGACAAGAAACCCGTGGTGATCTAGTATGCGAGCAAGACGTTGGGCGAGGCCCAATGAAATTATATGGTCACAGAAAAAGAACTGCTCGCCGTTGTTTTTGGACTTGAAAAGTTCTGATCTTACCTTCTAGGATCCCACGTGACCATCTATACGGACCACTCGGCTATCCGGCATTTGTTGGCCAAAAAGGATGCGAAACCCAAGCTCATCAAATGGATCCTGCTCTTGCAGGAATTTGACTTGGAAATTCATGACAAAGCCAGGCCAAAGAATGTTGTGGCCGATCACCTGTCTAGACTTCACCCAGACCACATTGGGCCCTCCTTGCCCTTATCTGACACCTTTCCCGATGAGCAAATTCTATCTGTGCAAGACAGAAAACTACCTTGGTATGCCGACTTCGTCAACTACCTAGTAGTAGGATAGACCCCGCACAGCTGGTTCAGACAACGGGATAAGTTCTTGGATGAGGCCAAGCACTATTTCTGGATGATCCCATGCTGTTTTGCTTCTGTGCCAACCAAATCATTAGGAGGTGTATCTCGGAGGATGAAGTTCAAAGTGTGCTATCCTTTTGTCATGACCAAGGTTGTGGTGGCCAGTTTTCGGCTGCAAAAGTTTTGCAATCCGGATTTTACTGACCTTCATTATTCAAGGATGCACACAACTTTGCTAAGACTTGCTCTCGATGCCAGACTCTAGGGACCATGACTAGGAAAGACATGCCCCTCCAGCCCATTCTGATCGTCGAGATCTTCAACGTTTGGGGTATTGATTTTATGGGCCCCTTTCCACCATCCAACGGCTTTGAGTACATCTTAGCCTCTGTAGACTATGTCTCCAAATGGATTGAAGCCATCGCCACCCGTCGATGCAATCATAAGGCTGTCATGGACTTTGTTAAGCAGAACATCTTTTCTCGATTTGGAATACCGAAGGCCATGATCAATGATAGTGGAAGCCATTTTATCCACACCCAATTCCGTGCCCTACTCAGAAAATATGGGGTTACCCACCTCATTGTCACCCCGTATCATCCGCAAACTAATGGGCAAACCGAGCTCTCAAACAGACAAATCAAGAACATTCTACAGGAGACCGTGAGACCTGACAGAAAGAACTGGTTCGCATGACTGGATGATGCCCTATGTGCATGCCGGATCGTTTTCAAGACCCTGATAGGCATGTCGCCTTATCGCCTGATCTTTGGCAAAGCCTACCACCTTCCTATCGAGTTGGAACATCGAGCTTAATGGGCTGTTAAGCAATGTAACATGGATTCCCAATTAGTCGGTGCGCAGAGGACGCTCCAACTCTCTGAGCTCGAGGAGATTTGTCAGGACGCCTTTGAGAATAATCGGTTGTACAAGGAAAAGATGAAAGTCGTCTACGACCGACTCATCCACAGAAAAACCTTCGAGCCTAATCAGCAAATCTGGCTTTTCGACGCCCGACTTAAACTCTTCCCCGAGAAGCTCAGATCCAAGTGGACAGGACCGTCTAGGGCAGTCAAGCCCTACTCCAATGGGCCGGTTGAAATCGCAGATCCAAACACTGGGCATGCTTTCATAGTTAATGGTCAGAGATTGAAACACTTCCTCACCCAGGTTCCCCTAAAGGAGGTTGTCACCCTCATTGAGGGATGACACGAAGCATCGCCTAGCTAGAGGCATTAAACTCAGTGCTTCTTGGGAGGCAACCCAGATGATTCAAATTGATCAGGTATATTACATCACTCAAGTAATATCTTTCTGAACCCTTGTTGCATCCATGTGTTTGTCAATGATGACATTATCCAACTTAAGCATGGGGGGGTGGTAATTTGCATGATTCTGAGTTCATTTAATCAGTCTGAATAAAAAATAAAAATGAATGTAGGAAGAAAAACTTAGGCATTAGGAACTTGTCAACAATGGGAAATCATACGAAAAGAATCTAAACACTTAGACTTTTTAGGCCTTTAGGCTTAATCAGCTCTGGTGTCCGTTAAAATATGGATTTAGCTTCGAATCCTTGCAACCTTAATTTATTCTAATCCACCAATAAAATAAGGTGATAAGTATAAGACTTATCAACTCGCCCTCTGACTCAGAGGGACTTTTAGTCTAAGCATCTGCACATATTTTTGCATTGACTCACTCCTCGGAGATTCTGACAGAAATTGGATAGCTAATAAAGCTTCTAGGATGGTATGGCTGGCAAGTTGTCGTGGGTAACAACCCATTGGCCAGTTGTCCAGAGCCCAGCTACAGGACCACTCTCTTCTTATTGCCTCTAGGTAAATTTGAGATCAGGGAAGCCACCTACTAAACAACAAAAGAAAAAAAGAAAGAAAAAGAAAAAATAATAGAAAAAAAAGAGATGTAGAAGAAAAAGGGAAAACAAAATAAGTCACAGTTAACCGCACGAGAATGACTGGCAAGTGGTCGTGGGTAACAGCCCATTGGCCGGTTGTCCAAAACCCAGCTCATTAAATGCACAAAAAGACTCAAAACACTTAAGGAAGAAGCAGAGAAGTAGAGCAATCCAGGGAGATATACACTGGAAAAATCCTTGTGTTGACCCCAAGTAAAATAAAAGTAGGAAGAAAGCTATCGATCGAACAGATACACCTTCAGGCGAAACACTTCCTTTTTCGGTCACCTAGGGACGTAGAAACTCAAAGTCTGTCTGAATTAACGTTGAGTGAGTCTATCACAATCTTCACACCAAGATGCTTAGCACTTAAAGTTCTTTTTCGAGTTTTGGGTGGGTTGGGTAGCCGCAAAAAGTTACCAACACACTCTCAACCCCAAAAATCCATAAAAATGAGAAAAGATGAAAAAGAAAAATATATATTCCTTAAAGTGAGAATTTAGGTGATTCATATTTTGGCAGACATCCAGGCGTTGTTTAGTCTCTGTAGATTAGGATCTTAGTATAGTTTCTCCTGTTGACAAGTAACAAAATGTCTAAGTAATCACTTCCTGAATTTTGACTAAGAATATTGGCTAAAATGAACCTTGCTAGGGATTAGCAAGGAGTAAGCATGGGGTATGATAACACTACATTTTGGGGCAATAATTCTACCAATTGGGGTTTATCTTAAAGATAATATGCATAAATAGCACATCATGAATAGGCATGGGAGCATTGCATGCATCGCAGGTTAAGATTGCTTATAAACCAGTATTAATGGCCATTTGCACAAGTTCATGTCAAAACAGGCCTCAGATGAGCAATCAGACCGTACAGATGGATTCAGAACGACGAACGGAGTCCAACAGGCTCAAAATCGACCAAATCCGACATCCGGAGCTCCCGCAATTGACCCAAGAAGCACTGACCGTTGATCTGATGATCAACGGTCCACGGGCGCCACGTGGCGCAAGATCGGCGCATCCATCAACCACAGCACGCGCCTCCATCACCCGCTGAAGTAATCTCAGCTGTTGATCTTCGATCGAACGGCTGAGAGTCGCCCGCACGCCCGCGCACCCGCCCCTCTCTGCGATAATCCGCTTCAATAGCGTAGCGGTTGACTGACGCACGCCCACACACTCGATGCGGGGTCGAATCACGTTGCGCTACAAAAATGAGGCGAAGGCACTCCCGCGGTGAAATTGGACCGTGGATCAGCACGCGGACGGCTGCAATTGCGAGACGTGGTGCCCGCAGGATCAGGCTCTCAGACGCCCGCGATGATGTGCAAGGCGGGAGTTCAGCAAGCGCAATCCAAAGGCGCGACCCGCGAGCAATCTCGATCGTCTGATCTGAGATCGGACGGTCCTCAGCGACTGCACGCGAATCACTAGGAAGAGAAGCACAGCGCGCGCGAGGAGCCGACGGGGAAAAGGGGCTTCATCGACGTTTTGGGAAGGGTTTTAGCGACATTTTGGATGTCGCTAAAACCTCTTCTTCATTTAGAAAGCCCTTCTTCCTATATAAACCCCTTCCAACCACTCATGTAAAGCATTCAATACCTTTGCAAGTGTTCTACCCTACTCCTAGCCACCTTAGCACTCTTTTGTAAGCGCCAGAGTCGATGGGCCACCGACGGAGCCAACCTCCCCGCCGTGGCCGCCTTGCTGACTCCTCTTCCTCTCTCTCTTTCTCTAGCTTATCTTTTTCTTACTTAAGCATTCATCTATTGTTGTATTTGTAAAACTCAAAGTTGCATGATTAAATGATAACATTCCTTATTTAGCTATTATCTCTCTTGTTATCAAGTCTTCCTTAGCTTAAAGTAGCATGAATGTGCTGAACAACAAGCTCTAACCCTTCTCTCTCTCTCTCTCTCTTGCTTTTCTCCCAAATTTTCTTTTTGCAAGCAAAACCCGCCATTTCCGTGACACTAAGTGACAGAAAAACTCGATTTTCACGCCTCCCTGTGTTCAACACTCGGACCCACGTCTGTTTCTTTATTTAAAACTGACGCAGCGAACACGAACTACAATAACCCTTTTAAACAAATGCGTCCGTAGCGTGTCACTAACCATGGTCAGTAATGTTTTTGATACATCGAGAATGGGTACACCTTTTGTAAGGGTTGTTACCTCTGTTAGCCCCTCCCTTGGTCAAGGAGAGACTGTCATGTTGGGATCCAAGGGAATGATATGTCTCAACCTCCTCTAGTAGAAGGAGATGATTTCCTAAATCTGACTTCTGATGTGAGTGAGAGAATAAGTCGAGTGAAAATCAAATAATCATTAGAATAAATTTTAGTAAATGAGGAGAAAGGCTTGTGGTCAACCTCTATCGCTAATGAAAGTTGGGTTAATGATGGGAAATGGGAAAGAGCCTGTGGTTAGTCTGTTATGTTGCCAATGCATAAGTAGATGGGGAAAATGGCTTGTAGCTAGCCTATAGGGCAAAAATCCACACATTACCTTACTCTATTTTGGTTGTTACACTTAAAATTGTCCCTACTGAAATGCTTAGCTCATCCTTGCATTTGTAACCCATTTTCAAGTGTCCATTACAATGGTGCAGGCGACACGTTACACTGGATTTAAGCCTAGGACCTAGGGTGATAATAGAGTATTTGCTTTTGTCTTTTCTTGGGTAAATTATTAATATCTAATCTAAAAGTTTTAGTTGGATTTTCTTTTGTTTAGATTGGTAGTAAGATAGTTTCCGTTGTTTAAGGCCTGTAAGTATAAACTTTAGATTTTCGTACATGTTATGTGATAAACAATGAACTATATGGCAGATTTGTGATTAGTCATAGATGTTTGTGGTGATGAACAGTAAGTACTTCCTTATTTGTCTTTATCATTTCTCATATTATACCGCTTTAGTTTGCCGGGTGTACCCGCATGTGTTTTACTGATTTCACTTGTTTTTTTGGTGCAATTTTACGGTGTACCCACCTATTTTAATTTTGTGGTATAAATGCACAAGTACATGTTGCAAGTAAAAATTTTGGGAAAATATCGAATAAATAGGGAAACTCTACCAGATTTTTGGCAAATATTTTGACCCTACAATTTACTTAAAAATCAACTTCCTTATGGCGTACCTAATTGATAGAACTACAAATTATAACCCAAATTGCCTTGTAGCTGGGACCCTAGCTCCTGACACCCGGTGATCCATTCTCGATCTGCCGAGAAGATTATCGGGTCATGACAACCTTCAGTGGTATCAAAGCCATGCACTTCATTGGAAGTGTGTTTATTGGTGGTTCAATTTTCAACACAGTTAATTAAAGTTATTAGACTTAATTAATCGTGGAAAGAAAAGACTTAGGTTAACTTGACTGGTTAAATTTGTCATCTTTAATCGTAGTATAGGGTCAAGTTAACCTACATTTTAGATTTTAAATTCATTTAACTGGTTGAATGCAGGTCGTTCACTAGGAGGCATTTAAACTTAATCAATTCATCATTTTTATTTTAAGTTAATAATTAACTAATAACTTTATTAATTAAATCTATAATTACAAGATATATTAAGCTTATGAGCAATTGCATAAAAAATTAAACTTAAAACATGACGATTATTCCATTATATGAAAAAGAATATACAAGAATGATTTGTTGGTGCAAAGGCATCATGATCATTGATTTTAATGATAACAAAACACTTGTGATTTAACATTTGCATTTGAGTTTATAAGTTTTAAGATAAATACAAATAGATACAAGTGTGAAGGAGCTCAAGCTCGCATCCATGGCGGATTGGAGGAGCTTGATGGAGGAGAAGGAGCTTCGCATGGAGCGAGAGCTTGAAGATAAGAAGAATAAGATAGATGTCTTTTTGTCTTGTACTTTGTATTTGTTATTCTTTGCTTTTCATTTCTTTAAATGATTGTTAAAGAGCCCCAAAGTAACATACCACAGTCCTAGGAACACTAATCAATCACTAGGACACTTAGGTAAACTCAAAAAATCAATATAAAAATCAGATAGCCTAAACAGACATCCAATCTGGACATCAGATGTCTGATCTTGGACTTTAAGACGTTTGACTATTTGACTAGACGTCCAAAACTCTTAGGCTGGTAACCTAATCTCTGTCTGCCACCTTCAGATGTCTATCCCATAGTCCAGATGTTTGAGGACCTAGCTAGACATCTAACTAGAGAACCGTTGGTTTGTTAGACTTGATCTTTGAGGATTAACCCTTAATCTGATTTACACCTACTTTCAGACGTCCGTAGAGCATCCCAGACATCTCAGACATCTGATAAATAGACGTTAGGCTAAGATCTGATCCAAATCACCTTTTGTTAGACCTAATAGCCGTTTGAGCCTCGAGAAATCAATTCCCATAGAGATTTCTCTTTCTAGACGTCTAGTGCCTTTGCCAGACGTCTTATATGTCATTTGACCCTTAAACACTAGAACCTTGTTTCGATTTGGTGAAAATAGGAAGAAACTCGTCTAGAATTAGACATCTCATTAGATTCCCAAACGTCTAGAAAAAGCATTCTTAGATGTTCGTCTTGATCCAACCCTATTCAGATCTTTCACCCTTCTAGATCAGATGATTGATCCCTAGATCAGACAACCTAGACGTCTGATACTAGATCTAGACATCTGATAACCATGTCAGAATCATAAAGGATCTTGATTTCGTTGGGATTTTAGCTTGGTCTCTTGTGACTTATTCCCAACAGCTATAAAAGTTAAATCCTTCTTAAGACCTCTATAAATAGAGGAGCACTTTTCCCAAGCTAAACACACCTTGAGAATACTACTTCCATACCCTTTGTGTCCAAGAAGAGATCATCAAGTAGAGAAGAGTTGTTGCTCTCTAGGATCTTCTAACCTACACTAGAGATCACCATCTTCGCTGCGCACTCGCTCTCCCACCGTTGCATATGAGAGTGTCGTCGTGCCTTGCGTGGATCACACTTACCGCGTTGTTAGCCAACGCACTTCCATCAAAGGGAAGTTCCTTTTTCCTATAGGAGCTAGATTAACATTAGTACTTTGTGGCTCTATAGGACTGTTGTAATACTGTCTTTATTAGGTATTCGCTTTACGAATTCCCATCTCCTTTGTGAGACAAAATACTCCTTGTGAAGAAGAGTTTGAGGCACACTATCCTTGTATAAAGTAGTGTCGGTTGCATTAAGGTTGAACTACCCTCATTTTAAGTAGTTCGGTTAGTGGATTTGATCGACTAAGTCAATCGAGAAATCCTAAGTCAAGAGACTTAGGTGGTGGTTTTTATCTGGGTTTGAATTTCCATCTAAAAATTCTTGTATGCTTTATGAGATTGCACATTTGTGTGATTGTGCCATTTTATTTCTGCACTATTATTTATCACACTTGATCTTACCCCCTCCGTTAGAACCTACATGATTTACATTGAATAGTAAAAAGAAATTACATCAAGTGTTATACAAAATAAAAGCATAAAAGAATGATTTCAATACAACACATGCCTTTGTTCATTGTTGACGTCTCTTCAAGGAATGAGATGACTTAAATGTTATTTTCAGACTTCTAATTAAAATCTCAAACGTCTGTTTTACTCTTTATCTCACGCTTAACCATTGATTTTTTCCATTTAACTCTTAACTCTCCTCTTCTTCTCTTCAGGCATTTAGCCCTCTCTTCACTCTTCTCTCCCACACATAGCCATTTTAAGCACTTAAACCCTCCCATTTCTTCTCACTAAACCAAAAATTAGTTTAATGAGAGAATCGAGTTCTTTCGCGAAATCTCCAGTCCATTCTTGGACCGGATTGACCACTACTTGAACCCAATTCTAGTTTGCTTAGTGTGGATTTTTGTATTCTATGGTGCACAATATTGGACCATATCCAACTCACATTCACACTCATGCTCACCCAGGCACACACGCACATGCACGTGTGCTCATGCACGCACATGCATATCAGATGCTTAAGAGATACGCCCTGCGCTGACGACCAGCCGGGCCACAGGTGCTTTTGCTTTTGTTTAGCTCAAGATGCTCATGCCTTTTCGAGGTGGGACTATCTCCAGTGATTCTCCTTCAGCACAGTGTTATCGGCAGTTAACCTTTGAATAATGTTTGCCATCAACATAGACCATCAAATCAGCACACAAGAGCTCAATAGAAAGCTCTTAGACTCCTCTATCGATTGGAAGATTCGATTTAAGTATTGGATCAACTCTAATTCGCATATTAGAAGGATGAACATAGCACTGTTTACCGCTATTATATGTGTTTCAAGAAGTGTATTTAGGTCTATTAACCTGCAGATGATGATATACTCTCAATTAAGAGTTCAACTAGAGTCAAGTGATCATTTTGCACTCAATGGAGTAGGAAGAAAGGGTTTGAGGAGCTTTGAGAAGCTCAGGAGCTTCTTAGCTCTCGTTCTCAATGTACAGAACATTGATTCCAGTCCAACAGGTAAATAAGATCCTCAAGAAATGATTTGGATCAATTCAAAGGGTCATAGACAATAGATTTGGGCGAACATTGGCATCAAGTCTCAGTAGAAAGCTAATGAACGACTTTGGGTTTCAGAAACAACAAAAACTGCATAGATGAAAGAATCTTAGGATCTGATCATTTCTTTGATGAAACTCAACTCTAACTATAAAAATCAGATCCTAAGAACACAATGAAATGATCTGGAACTTCTCAAGAAAATTGGAAGGTTGTGGCTCTAGTTTAGAGTCGCTGGAGCTCACCGGAGCTCCGGTGAAGGCTGGTTCCAATCATTGGAGGTGAAATCTCCATGAAACAAGTCAAGATGTAGATCGAAAGATTCCTGAGGTTACAACAAACCTCAAGAAATCAACAATTAATACGATTATCAATTAGAAACACGGATTTGTTAAGAAATTCTCAAAGAATCAAACTTGAGTTCGCGTGAACTCAGGGAAAGAGATTTCACTCAATTGAGTGAGGGAAACGGTTTAGGAAAGTGAGACGATGGTGTACGTGAAGGGAATTAGATGGAGAACTCCTCTGAGCTCGCCATGGACAGCGAACTCAGGGGTTGAAGGTGAATTCAGGTGTTTTATATATGAGTGATTATATATCTAATTAGAAGCAAGATCAGGGCCTTTGTGAAGCCAGCAAGTGCTGTAAGGCCCTAATTGGGTGTGATAAAAGCTCTGAGACCTTTGCTATAGACAGTGGAGGTGTCAGGTGCATGTGAGATGGAAGTAAGCGTATAGGTGATAAAATTAGTGAATTAGAATGTGAAATGGAATCATGACGAGATCAGGAAGATGAACAAGTGATTGGATTGATGAAAGAAAGTCCAACGAGCCAGAATTGGCTCGCCAGAGACGAGGATGATGATGTAAAATCACGGTGTTACACTACTCTAATTACCCAACTAACTAAGTAAAACTAATCTACACTAACTTTTAAGTCTATCTACGATTACCTGGACTAGGGAGGTGAGGGATTTCGCTAGTGGTAGGGCGAAAATGAGATCGAAATCAGAGTTGATGAGGGAAGAATCTCTGGTTGAGTGAAGTAGGAGGATTCGAGGCCGTGGTGCGCTCCAACACCGGTGGCAAGGCTGAGGAGACAAAGAGGAGGTGAGAGAGGCAGACTTCTCATCGATAGTGCTCGAGAATGGTGGTGAGAAGACATCGGAGCTAGGAAGAACCCTAATAAGCAACCAAGGCTCGAAATGCCGATTTCGATGCCGTGCCGATGAAATTGCAAGTGTGCATTTCATGGGCATGCCGGAGAAATGCCCGTTTTTCGATGACAGATTTCGATGGCTCGAAAAAATGCTATTTCGGAGGCACGCCGAGGGCATGCCGACAAAAATGGTAGAAGTGGTCAAAATGATATCAGTTTCAAGAAAATCAAATGTTGATTATGTAACAATAAGAGTGTTACATCATAATATTCATATACAACATGACCATACAATGTTAAAATTCAATAATGAGATGAAATATTTTTACCATGTTAAGAATAGGAAAATTTAATAATAGAAGAATACAAAGAATTTAAGAATCAAAGAATTTAAGAATGAAAGAATCAAAGTGTATAGTTTCAAAGTAAAAGTTAAAACTATAATGTGTTGATGTATGATGTATCGGAAGTCAGGACTTGGAACTTGAAAGACAGATTTCACCAGAACCAAGAGTGTCTTGCTGGATGCATATCTTTATCATGGGTACTATCACCACTTGATTGATACCATTGTTGACCATTGTGTCGATGAATACTTTGAATGTATTCACAGTAATCCTTCCAAGACATATATGAATACATTGTCTGGTAATCCATTATGTGCTGTCTGTATTCATGTTCATTCATACTAACAAAAATCCCAAGTCTACTATCTGTGTATGGTCTGTCACGCTGCCCACGTGCATGATTAGTTGCACGTGTTTGTGAGAATCCTGTTGTTCTAGAATCATCTTGTGATGATTCTGATCTTGGCATTTGAGGGAGAGCTTGGGGTTGGAACTGCCGAGGAAAGTAATTTTGGATCATACCATACTCATATGGGTAAGAATACCACCACCAGATCCACCACCATCCACCACACAGTGCACACACCTTAATTCCCACCCCACCCGATTCACATTGGCCATTGCATCATGCCACCAGCCAGTGAGGGCACTGGCACCGCACGACCTCCCGTTACCTTTGTCCCCTTTCCCCTTCCCTCCAAAAGAGTCATCATTGGAGGAAATCCTAAACGTGCGGCGACCACCCTCTACAGGGAGATGCTCTCCCACCTTCCTAGCAGGCAACAAGTCCACCACCAAGAAGGTGAGAAGTTCCATAAGTAACGATGCAGGCTACAGCCTGAAGCAGCGGCAGAGATGACAGTGATAGTGGCATTAGCGGAGCGGAAGAGATGGCAGTGGCAGTCTACAGCAAGCACACAGCATCGGCATCGGCATTTCTTAACAAGGTGGGCTGCATCGGCATCCGCACAAGCACACGCCCTTGGTGGGAGTCCCTATATGTTAAGCATCCTACGGCATCGGTAGTGCTTGCTGACCCTATGGATATCTGCACAAGCACACAGCATCTCTTAACAAGGTGGGGCCCCCACTACACCCAAATCAAATAGCCCTCCCGCCTCCCCCGCCCTCCCTCCCCACCCTCTATGTCTGTTGGGCCCACCGACCCTGCGGCTCCACCACCACCACCACCTTCCTCCCCATGTCCTCCTCCCCCTCCATCCCTCCTCCCTGCCCCCACCTCTAGCTCTTCCTCTCCTCCTCCCCCAACCCCTTCCGCTTCCTCCACCTTCTCCTCCGCCCCAAACCCCCCGCCCTCGGCCGCGCCGAGCTCCACCTCGACCTCCCCCACCGCTGTCCCCTCTGACCCCCCTCCTCCTCCCCACCCTGCCTCTACTTCTGCCTCTCTTGCCCCCTCCACGCCCCCGACCACCTCTACCAGTCCCCCTCCTCCCCTCCCCACGCCCTCGCCCTAGATGTCCACCGCGCCGAGCTCTTCTGCTTCGCCTGTCGCGACCAGGTCTACGACCCCGACTTCGACTCCGCCGTCCTCCTCGCCTCCCAATACCGGACTGCCTCCATCCCCCTTCCCCCCACACCCCCCAAGAGGAGGCGACTGGTCGAGTTCCACCCCTGGACCCGCACCCTCAGGAAGCAGCGCCTCCTCGACTGCTGCTCCAGCCCACTGTGGTGCCCTGACACCGCCGCCGCCGAGTCAGGCTGCGGGGCCCCGTGGGGCCTCCGAGGGCTCAACAACCTCGGCAGCACCTGCTTCATGAACTCCGTACTGCAGGCGCTGCTCCACACCCCGCCCTTGAGGAACTACTTCTTCAGCGACCGCCACAACCCCTACGTCTGCAGGCCGCAGCAGAGGAAGAAGGCGGGCGGCGAGGGCGACGATAGGAAGGTCGTGTGCCTCGTGTGCAATCTCGACGCGATCTACTCCGCGGTGTTCTCCGGTAACCGCACACCCTACAACCCTGCCAAGTTCCTGTACAGGTGAGGGGGACGAGGGAGAGTGAGCATTTTGACAGCGGCGGCACGGCGGCATGCCGCCGGTATGGTCGGCATGCCGCCCATACCGGTCGGCATGCCGCTGAAACACCGGTCTTTTGACACTGAAATCATATCGGCATGGCTGTTCTTCAAAACCAACCTTGCCGACGGCATTTAAATCAATGTAAGCAACCGCAGTGCGAGAAGGAGGTAAGGGGTCACTCCCAGAGATCGGAGGTGATGGGTAGTACTTATAAGTGGTGGCGAAGGTAGAGTGGTAGGTACTTGGACGGTTAGGTGGTTAGGTAGGTCAGAACCAAGGTGGTCTTCTCTGGCGACGGTGAAGCACCATGCCGGGGTTAATTAAGATAGGAGGAATCCACACCGCTAGATTTCAAGAAGATAGTGAACCTAAGCTAGACGGGAACGGCAGTGGCTTTTGGTTGTGAGATCGGTGGTGATCGAGAGGTATGTAGACTGGAAACTCTCAGCTGTCCAAAGGTTGAAGAAGATGATGTGCACAGGGGTATAAATGTGATAAAAAGGACTCGAATGAGATGATAGTTAAGGGTATAAATGTAAACAGTGGATTTAAAGGCTTAATTTAATTTTTTTTCTTTTTCAACTTTTTATATATTATCATAAAAAAATGTAAATAACATATTTATACCTTGAAATTATATTTTTACCCTTTTTAGCTATATTTATTAAATGATTAGGATTAATTAGGTTAATTAAGTACTTATGTTTTTAATTAAATTAAGTTAAATTAAATACTTAGTATATAGCTAATTCGTATTGATTTAAGTCCAAATTATTAATTAAACTTATATTAATATTAATTGAGCTTTAATTTTGTATTTTTAACTTATTTTGCAAGTCCTTAGAATTTTACCCCTCTATTATAATTAATCTTGTATTTAGTGTATTCTTAAGTAATTAGCTAGGGAAAATAGCTAATTAGTATTAATTAGGAGCCATGATGAGCCTCTCATCATATTTACCAAGTTGATTTTGGGGTTATAGTTTGAAAATTGATTGTAGTCCATGTGCATGGCATACCATGTTGTCGAACCTTTACATTGTTAGCTAATGGAGCTCATATCTATTCTTGGATGCCTCCAAGGATCCAAAAATAATGAAGAGGTAGTAAGTGTTCATCCAATAGTCTTTTGGTCATCGGTTAGTTCCAGGGCATGATGCAGGCGATCTTGCAGACCGTTGTCCACATTATGAGTGGAATTTGGGCTGGATTGGGGAACCATAACAATAATGGAGTTAGTAGCAGTGGTGGGGGGCAAGTGAGCCCACCACTCAGGTGACAATCCAAATAAGCCTCCACATGAGGAAGCACTTAATCAACCACGATATGTGGCACTCATTAAGAGTGCAAAGCTTGGACAGCTCGAAAAGTTGAAGCTGCTGAACTTCTCGGGATCCAATGATCAATTGGCTGCTGGGAACTAAATGTTGCAAATTAGGAAGATCCTTATTGCTCTCCAGGATGGAGACCTTGAGGTGTGGTTTGTCGCCTCATAGATTGAAGGCAGTGCAACATGATGATAGGCCATGGTTAAGGCTTTTTGATTTGTTCCTGTGGCGTGAACAAGTTCTTGGAACTTTTTGATGATAGTTCTGCCCCTGGAATGGAGAGTGCTAAAGAGAGATGATTTTGTCTAGCTCTAGCAGGGTCAAATGACAACTGTTGAGCTTAGGGCGAAGCTCATGGAGCTGGGGAAGATGTATTGCCCCCGTAGCTAGTGTGGGCCCAATGGGCAATTACTCGTGTCCAAGCGATGGATATCGAATTGTCCAATCTAGGCAGCTAATTATGAGCTATCAATGGACTTGATAGCCCTTAACCTGAAGGATGCTAGCATGATCCTAGGAATGGACCGGTCGGTGGGCATTATGCTATTTTGGACTATTTTGGGGCGAAAGAGATTTTCTCACTGCCAAGATAGCCTAGTTTGAGATCCAGGGCTTGTGAAATGGTGCCAAGGGAATCTTAGTGATTGGAACTTGTGGCCTCTAGTTAAGGGGATAGGGTAGGAAACCAAAGTGTACTGATAATCAGGGAATTTCCGGACGTCTTTCTAGAGGAATTGCTAGGAATTCATCCATGTTGAAAGGCTAAATTTGAGGTCCAACTGGTGCTGGAACCAATTTGATCTTCAAGCCTGTACAGGATGGTTCATATTGAGCTCATGGAATGAAGGGTCCAACTACAGGAGTTGTTGGATAGGGGGTTCATTTGACCGAGTGTGTCGCTGTAGGGAGCCCTTGTACTTTGTGAGAGTAAAGATGGAAGTATATGGATCTATTTTGATTACAGACAGTTGACATGGTCATAATCATGAATGAGTACCCTCTACTTAGGATCGATGATCTACTCTAACAGTGATAGGGATCTGCCATGTTCTTGAGGGCTAACCTACGATTGGGGTTTTCTCAACTACAGATGAGAGGAAGGTGTTGCAAAGTTTGTATTTTGGACTCGTTGTGGGCATTACAAGTTTGGATTTGCTGTTGGGCTAACTAATGCCCCTACTGCATTCACTAACCTAATAAATGGGATGTTTAGATCCTTTCTGGGTTGATTCGTTGACATAGTGTTTGTTGATGACATTCTAAAGTATCCTCACAATATAGAACCATGCGAAGAATGCTGAGGACCATATTAAATACATTGTGGTGCGACCCACTTTTCACCCGGTGTAGTCAGTGTGAGTCTTGGCTTGGCAAGGTCATTTTCTTGGGTCACGTGTTTCATGATAGAGATACATTAGTGAACTTGACCAAGGTTAAACCAGTGTTGAGGTGGTCTCGATTGAGGCTTGAGACTAATATTCGGAGCTTCCCAAGTTTAACTGGAGCCTACCAATGTCTGATTTGAGATTTTTTTCCAAGGTTGCAATTTTGTTGGTGAGCTGACCATAAAAGAGGTCAACCTTGTTTGAGCCCTAGCTTGTTAGTAGAGCTCTCACAAGTTGAAGCATGATCAGGCGATGACGTCGATCTTCGCTTTTCCATTGGAAAGAGATGGATTCATAGTGTATTGTGATGCTTCGCACCTTAGATTCGGCTGTCTTGACGTTGAGTAGCAGGGTAATTGCCTACACTTTTTGACTATTGCGAGATAACAAGAGAAATTGCCCAAGACGACCTGGAATTGGTAGCCATTGTGTTTGCCTCGAGGTTTGAAGGCATTATTTTTATGGTGAACCCCCTTTGCTCTCTTTGCTTGGAGGGATTTAGAATGAGGTGCTATTGTTGGATGGATCTACGAAAGGACTACAATGGTGGAATCGAACATCATCTGACAAAAGGCATTATTGTATTTGATGCCTTGATCCAGTACCCAATAGTGATAGTGACTCAACTCTAAGTGTAGGAGTGGGACTGGCTCACTAGGAGTAGTGGATGGAAGCCAATCATTTGTTGGATATCTGGAGTGCTCTTATGTTGTTGTACAGACTGCAGCTAGGGCTAATCATGGAAATCAAGGTGTGCAGTTTACTGATCCGAGGTTGATTCAGATTCAGGATAGAGTCATGATAGGACTGTCATCGGATTTTTCCGTATGTATCAGAGTATTCTATTTTGGTACGACTCTGTGTGCCTGGAAATGAGATTTTGAAGAGATGATTGATGTGTGAGATGCCCAGGTCTAGATTGACGGTGCATTCGTATAGTGCTTGCATGCATAAGGACTTTTGAAGGGATTTTTGGTTGAAACGGCTTGATGTTAGGGTGATTGACCAATTTTACGGGCTTCCCAAGGATGTTGCTTTAGGCAGGAATGTAAGGTATGTGTTGCGCTTCTAGCTTGGCTTGTAGAAAGCCTTGAATGCCAAGCTAAGATTTCGCTTGATGTATCATGCCAAACTAAGGGATAGCTAGGGAGGACTATCTAGACCTTGGGAGGTTGGTTGTGTTTCCGTGTGTTGGAATGGTAGGGGTTGTGGGATGACTTTTTGTTGTTGATCGAATTTACCTACACTACAGTCACCATGCTAAGCATGGGCATGATGCCTTTTAGGGCCTTGTATGGGTGAAGGTGTCCTTCGTAGGTTAGCTAGGCTGAAGCAAGAGGGAGATATGTTTAGGATCAATACTTGATTCAGTAAATGCCAGTGAAGGATTGCTTCCATCGAAAGGAAGCTACTGACCCTTGGATCCAGACAGAAGAGCTGTAGTAATCGTCGACAATAGGATCTACAGTCCCAAGTCAAAGATTAGACGCTCCTTCGCGTATTGCCTAATGTTGCCTCCATACTTGTTAGTTGTGCAGATGTTTTGCATGTTTTACTAGGGAAGCATGTAGCAAGCAAACGCTATATGGTATGCTACAATGATCTGTGAATCAAGCCCTACGTTAGCTATGAAGAACATTTGGTGCAGATCTTAGCCCAAGTGATGATATGATTGCGTAGTGCGGTCGTATCTCTAGTGCAAGTGTCATGTTGCATCAGGAAGTCTGAGGAGGCAACATGGGAGCCTAGATCGAGTTGTGGATTATGTATTCCTGCCTAATCTAGACATGTGATATGTCTGATTTTATGGACGAAATCTTTTAAGGGGGTTAAGGTGTAAGGACTTGATTAGCATTCACCATTATTTTTGTGAGTGAAACAAACTCAATCTTTATATTATTGAGTAAAAGAAATTGGAATTCCCTTTGATTTAGACCTCACCCAACGATCTTAACAATTTTTTTCTAAGGAGACTTTTGTGAGAAAGTTTTGTTGGTGGACTCCTTTTATGAGAATGTTTGGTGGAGGGTTCTCATTGAAAATTTTCCAATATTTGGTTGAGTGTGCATCAACCTCCTCCCCTCCACACTGCAATAAAAAAGACCTAAGGTGATGCTTATTTTACGTCACCACAAATGAAATAAACATCGTCATAAGTTTTTGTATACATTAAAAAAATGTCACCATTTATGTCTCCTTATGTGTGTCATCTTAGGTTTATATCGACGTCGAAAATCAAACGTCACCTAAAAGAATTTTGCTAACGTTAAATAAACGTCACCTATAACATCTAAGGTGATGTTTAAATGTCTCTTAAAAATCCCACAACGTAACCGAACATATGCAAACATCGTCTTAGATATCTTTTGACGACGTTAAAACATCGCCAAAGAATAACTAAGAAAATATTTAAACATCACCATATCTTACGTAAGATAACGTTTAAACATTACATTAAGTAATTTCAAAACGTTTAAACGTCACTTTAACTTTTCCTTAAGTTTCTACAAAATTTTTAGGAACATTTAAACATTTCCTTATGTATCCTACTATAATGTTTAAATGTTACTTTAAATAACTTTTAAAGACATTTAAACATCATCTTACATAACTTTTAACAACATTTAAACATTCTTTTATATATTCTATATTTACATTTAAATATTATCTTGTGTACTTTTTGAAGACATTTAAACGTCATGTTATATACCTTTTAATGACATTAAAGCGTTATCTTATTTATCCTATTATGACATTTAAGCGTTATTTTAAGTAACTTTCACTGATGTTTAAATGTTGTCTTATGTAATTTTTAATAATATTTAATCATCCTCTTATGTATTCTATATTAACGTTTAAATGTTACCCTTGGTAACTTTTGAAAATATTTAAATATCATGTTATATCCCTTTTAATGATATTAAAGCACAACCTTAGTTATCATATTATGACATTTAAGTATCATTTTAGGTAATTTTCACCAATGCTTAAACGTCACCTTATGTAACTTTTAATAACGTTTAAATGTTTCTTACGTATTTTATATTAACGTTTAAATGTTACTTTACATAGTTTTCAAAACCACTTACACGCCATCTCATCTCTTTTAGTGACGTTTAAACATCCTCTTATTTATCCTAATATTACGTTTAAACGTCATTTTATATAACTTTCACCAACTCTTAAACATCATCTTATACAACTTTTGTTGATATTTGAACGTCCTCTTGCATATCCTACCACTACAACATAATGTACTTGTAGTGACGACCTATAGGGACGAAATTAAAAGTTATTAGGATAGAATTTAAAACAGGTGACAAAAAATCCATCTCTAAACATCTATCCACTAAATGAGAGTCACCAAAAGTTTGGAGACAAATTTTCCGTGCTCACAACTTAAGGACGAAAATTTGGTCATAATAGTTTGGACATAAAAATACACTGATGACGTGACAAATTCTTTTAGAAACGAATTATTCTATCTTTATAGCTTTTAAGGATGAAAGTAATTATTCCTAATTATTTTTTGAAAATAACTTCACTTATTTAAAAGATCCATCCATATTCTTAATTTTTACTTTTTTTGTGCTAAGAACAACTAAGCACATAATAATTTGACAAAATTGGTATTTCACAGAACCTGTCACTTGTTTTAAATTTTAAATAAAAAGTATATGTTACACAGGCTTAGGAATTCTAATTACCCCAACTTAATGAACATCTCAAAAACTTATATAAGTGTTCCCTTCTTAAGGTATACAATTGAAAATGAAAAGAAAAGTACAAATTCTAGTACAAGTATGAAAACTTAATCCATAAAACTCTTCATCTTCCTGAGCTCTCCCACTAAGTCCATAAACCTACACTCCCATTTACATTTTTGTTTTCTGAAGATTAAAAACCAAGCAAGCAATTATAGTAGGAGCAACTCTTGCAAGCATTCATTGTGTAGTTCACCCTGTGTTCAAAGCATAACCACTCAAATAAGTTTCCATCTTTAACAATTTTTCCATAAGCTTTCAGTATGTTTATGCCCTAGAAAGAAAATTTACTAAAGAAAAAAAAGAATAAGAAAATAAAACTAAGGGAGAAGTAAAAGCTTGCAATGAAAAAAAAAAATGTAATTAACCTTCATAGGATATTTAACCTCTCCCTTTGAATTAGTGCCCTGTACAGCCTTAAACTGCATCTTCCACCTACGAAAAGGTAACCGTTGAAAATTACCAAGAAGAATTGAATCAAAACACAAACCAACCAGAAACCAGATGTAAAATTTACCTTCACAACCAAATAGATACAACATAATAGAGCTTTGAATAAAGTTTGCCTGCCAAAAAAATTAATGACATTGAAAAGCAAGATAACAGAACTAAATCATTCACCCTCTACAAAGTCAAGAAGTAAAGTTAGTGCCTCTTAGTTAGCCTTGGGATAATGAATAAACACAGGAAAATCCCTCAATTAATGAAAGTGCCAACAAGTAGATGTTTCATCAACCTTGAGCAGCTTTGCAGCTACAATAACAATAGAAGTTGTCCCATCCCCAACTTCTTTATCTTGAACTTCAGCTAGTTCGATAAGAACCTAATTGAAGCCAAGCAACACAGATGGAGATATCATTAAGATTTTTATATCAAGAAAATGTGGTTGAAACAAAAGGAAGATGGAAATTTTCACCTTTGCAGTAGAATGCTCAACTTCTAACATCCTGAGAATAGTTGCACCATCATTGGTGATTCTCACATAACCAATATCACCAACAAGCATATGGTGTTAAATAACACAGATAATATAAAACTTTCCATTTCCTATCTCAATTTCCAGCATAGTCTGACAACATCTCTTTAAAGATCCTTGTTAAACAGTCAAGAATATGAACCATGGTAAAATTTTAACTAGAAGATTTATTTATTATTATCCAATTCTCTCAATAGGCACAGCAGCTATCACCATAAAGGAGATATTAGGGAAATGAATTAAATTTAGTCTCTAAATATGGGTGTCCACTAGAGCACAAAGGGAGCTAGGTGAATCCAAGCTGCAGTTTGTAGTAGCTGAGAGGATTCCTTCAATCTAGGAAATCTCCACAATGGTGTCATAAAAAATTCATAAATTACCAAGCAATGAAAAAGGTTTTTAACATCTGAGAACTTTGTAAGTAATTGAAACGCCTTGGTCTTGCCATTAAATCTTGTGAAAGTGAAAGAGATACACAAGTTTTTGGCCAAAGTGGACAATACAAAACCATCAGAAGTTTACATGCACCCATCATCTGTCTTATGAAGGGTAAACCCAAAGTGGGTCATTTATCATTCAATTGTCCTGACAGATAAGCAGTACATGCAGTACAAGTAGATGATTGATATAGCTATCAATAGGTGATTGATTTGTCATGGCCAATGTTACTTCTTTTTTGCTATGATATAGCTATTAGTAGGTGATTGATTTGTTGAAAGCATGTTATTTCTCTATCTTGATTCTAATTGCTATTAATGGATCATGGAAAATATACAAATCCTACCTGATGTATAAATTGTCAATGTCATTTTGTGAGACAACTTGGATGCTCTAGGGACATACAGAAAACAAAAAAATAACTACCAGGTAAAAAACCTCTACGTGGAACCTTTGAATGAACCAAATAGAAAACCATATTATATTAGTAAGAAAAAAAGATGTTCACATGTATAAGAGGAGTGGAAAGACAAATACTTACCTTCAAGTCTATACCTGAATCGAACTGGTATGACAGATAGGGGAGTGGAATGACATATACTTACCTTCAAGTTCACACGATGGCATGGGCTTCAACGGAGGATACATAGAGAATTTCCTCAGTCTTTGCAGTCAAGAATTGCTTCCTCGCAACCCTGAACTGCTGAACAGAATGCAGCAAGGTATAATAAAACCATAGTTTTATGTGCCACTTCCATACCAATTATTTTTGAGGCTATTGCAAGGAATCTCCAGCTAAATCCTCAGAAATAAACACAGAAAACAAATGAATCACTATGTTGCCTCCCTTTTATTATGAATCTCCAGCTAGATCCTCAGAAATAAACATAGAGAACGAATGAATCTCCAGCTAAATCCTATCTCTGGGGCTGTTGCAAGGAATCTCTAGCTAAATCACTATATTGTGAATCCATCAAGAAATGTAAGGAGAAACTATATTGTGATATAACCTTAAGATCCTTTTTCATGTACAAGGGCAGAATCCATGAAATACAACGTGAGTGTTTTCACCCGATAATTTGCCAATGTTTTCACAGATCCTAAGTCAGTAGACATAATCAATGATTGCAATGTTGCATTGTTGGTGCCCACATGTTTAGTTCTATTAATAACCATCACATAACAATAAACTTAGTGGAATAAAGTTACTTTCTTCTGGGGCAGAGGTATTTATTACGGGTTAAGCTCAGGTATAAATCTGTCCAAACAATCACATGGCTGACTTATTCCACGAGATACCTCAGGGAATGGTTCTGCCACATGAAACAGTTGAGGACATTGCTTAAAAGAACTATGCAGGAAGTTAAAACATGCATATCTTAAACTACTAAACGCTAGTTGGCATATCACATTCGGAATCTCTGGAACTCTGGACTCCATCATAGCATCAGTACTATTCTGGTAAAGGGCCTGTACATAATTTTGAGAAGGAGCTTTAAAATTTACATTTAACTATATCCAAAAGCAATATGAACACAAATCCGAAAGTTTTCTAGACTAACAAAACCATCTTTGGGTTTCAAGAGCTCAAACTGCCCTCTGATGTAGAAGAGTTCATTTACCGTCAAAGCCTTTGACATAGCCTGGTGAACGATCAGAAATTATTAAGAATTTGAAGTTCTTTCAGACTTAATTGTAAATTGAAACTTTCCAGATGCACATGCATGAAATAAGAGATTGACTGAGATAGGCAGGAAATTATATGATTTCATGAATTGACAAACTACTGCTAGTTCACTGTTGTCAAATCTCCCCACCCCACAACACACACACCGAGGCCAAGGTTCAATCATCAACAATGAACCCAGAGTTTGTATTTATCCAGCATGTCAGAAATATGTGCCAGTTATGTGATCCTAGGATGATGTGCGCTCATGAAGAGGGTGCTAAGTTAGACTACAGCCATATTCATGGTTCTTGAAAACTAGCCTTGTCGCATTCAAGGCATAAACCTTGAGGTGCCTTAAAGTAGTAAGGCGTGCCTTGAGGCATGTCATGAAGCGAGACCAAGTCTTAAGCCTCAGTTACAGCGCTAGTCAAACATAAAGTTACCAAATAAACCAATTCTGAAGTGTCTTTACCTACATAGGAGATTCTGTACCTGGCATCACATATTAATCATCCATGATATTTTGGTTATTTATTTATATTGTGCCTAACTTGTACAGAGCATTGGTTTTCAGAGTATTTAACCAATTAATGAACCAAAATTTAAGTGATTATGGTTCACAAAATGTATTGTGTTATTTTCTTCAAAAGAAAAAAATGTATTGTGTTATGATTTTTCTGGTAACTAATAGAGTTTGACCATTTATCATTGCTTAGGATGTTCTGTTAGCTGTCTTATTTTTTTTTTTTTTTACTTTAATGTTTAAAGCCTCATATTGAGATAAGATGGATAAAAATATGAAAAATTATAAAAAAGAAAAAATAAAGAAAATAGTTAGTAGAGAAAAAATAAAAATTTGGAAGTATTTTTAGAAGAAACTTGATTCTAAAGAAAGTGAAAAAGATATTTTCAAGTTAGCTAAAGCAAGAGAACGGAAAGCAAAATACCTTACACATAAGATACATCAAAGATGAAGAAGGAAGGGTACTTATAGCTAGTGAGAATATAAAGATAAGATAAAAAAAATATTTTCATAAGCTATTTAATGAAAAATAAAAGAGTGATATCATCTTAGGGGAGTTAGCCAATTCAGAAGAGTATGTGAATCGAGTATGTTATCGAAGGATACAAAAGAAAGAAGTAGAGGAGGCTTTGAAGATGATAAAAAGTGAGAGGGTTGTTGGACCTGATGATATTCCTATAGACGTTTGGAGAATGACGAGAAAATGGGGTATTACTTGGCTCACAAATTTATTTAATACTATATGGAGAGGCAATAAGATGCCAGAGGAATGGAGGAAAAGTTTTGTGGTACCTTATACAAGAATAAGAGTAACATACAAGATTGTTTTAACTATAAAGGTATTAAGTTGATGAGTCATACGATGAAACTTTGGGAAAGAATAATTGAAAGAAGAGTGAGGCAAGTCTCTATGGTAACTGAAAATCAGTTTGGCTTTATGCCAGGTAGATCTACTATTGAGGCAATACATCTCTTGAGACGTATAATGGGGACATACAAAGTCAAGAAAAATGATTTACATATGATTTTTATTGATTTGGAGAAGATCTATGATTCTGTCCCAAGAGATATCATGTCGAGAATTTTGGAGAAGAGACAAGTGCCAGTTATATATATCAACCTCATAATGGATATGTACTATGAAGCAGCAACTTGTGTAAAGACTAAGAATTATTTGACGGACTACTTTGATATCACCATTGGTCTGCATCAAGGTTCGACTTTAAGCCCTTATCTTTTTGCCTTGGTCATGGATGAGCTGACGAAGCATATCCTAGTTGAGGTGCTTTGGTGTATACTTTTTGCTGATGACATTGTGTTGGTTGATGAGACAAGAGATAGAGTGAACAGAAAACTTGAGCTTTGAAGAGAAGCCCTGGAAGATAAAGGATTACGCATAAGTAAGACGAAGACTGAGTATATGGAATGCAAGTTTAGCAGTAGAGGGAATAATGAAGGGATTGATGTAAAAATTGGAGAAGAGTGCATTTCAATGAAAGATGTTTTTAAGTACTTGGGTTCCATTTTCCAACATGGTGGTGGAATTGATGGAGATGTTACACATAGAATTAATGCAGGATGGTTAAAATAGAGGGGTGCATCTGGTGTTCTCTGTGATAAGAGGGTTCCTTTAAAAGTTAAAGGAAAATACTATCGAGCTATGGTAAGACTAGTCATGTTGTACGGTTCTGAATATTGGGCTATAAACTATAGGCATGTACAGAAGATGTCTGTGGCAAAAATGAAGATGTTAAGATGGATGTGTGGTCATACATGAAAGGACTGTATTTCATATGAGATTATTAGAAAAAAGGTTAGGATGGCATCGATAGAAGATAAAATGAAAGAGACACATCTAAGGTGGTTTGGACATTTACAAAGAAGGCCACTAGATGCTCCAGTTAGGAGATGCGAGAAGTTGGAGGCTGAACCTACTAAGAGAAGGCAAGGAAGACCAAACAGGTGTTGGAAGGAAACTATTAAGTATGACCTCAATTACTTTAATTTAAGTCCTGAAATGGCTGAAAATCGATCTATGTGAAGGCAAAGAATCCATATAGCCGACCCCACTTAGTGTGGGAAAATGTTTGGTTGTTGTTGTTTAATGTTTCTTGACAATGTTAATCACTCTTTTTCTTACTTTACAAATGAGAAAGTGCTTGGTAGTCTATTTTAACACAATCCCATTTACATGAAAACATAATCCATGAGCAATTTGAGAACAAAAATAAATGTATGGATAAATTGCAAAAGTATACATTTTACCAAGAACATCAAAATGAAAGAATCTCATGACACATAATTGTATGGAAATCTTGTAAAGCAACCCAAAAGGAAAGTGACTAACAGAGGCTCACACCTTCATAACTAAGAGATTCATCTTGAGCTGGAGGAGTTGCACAAAGCATGCCCTAAACTCGCACATGCTTATCCACGTGTACACTACCTAAACATCAACAAGCTAAGCATCTAACCATCTACTTTTCCCCAGAGTAACTACTAAAACCAAACTCGAATACATTTAACATTAAGATACAATCACCTTGGATAGAACTTTCATGGAAGGCTCAATGAGCGAGAAAGAGAGTGAGAGGGGGAGCGAGAGAAGGTGTGTGGGGTGTGTGACGAGTGAGGGGGGGAAGGACGGCACTGGCTGGATGGAGGGAGGAGGAGGTCGCGGAGGGGAGCGACACCGGTGAGGTATTTCAAGTGCGTCGAGAGGGGGCATGTGGCGGCGGGCTACAGGGACCCGGTGAGATGCCTACGTTGTGGGGGTCTGGGTCACCGAAGGTCGGCCTGTGGGCTCCGTGGTCCGAGCGGCGGGGTATCTTCGAGGAGGGTGGGGACGCCCCCCCCCCCCCAGAGGGGGCGCCTCTCGTGGAGGTTGAGGCACTGTGGTTGGAGGAGATAGGGTCGTTGGAAGGAAGGTTGGCGTCGGCTACGGTGGTGGTGGTGCTGGAGGGGGAGGTGGATGTAGGAGCTCTGAGAAGGGCGATCATGGCCTTCTTGGGGAATAGTTGGGGATCTTTTAGGGTGGCCTCTCTCAGGACTGGGTGTTTAGTGCTGCTGGGGCTTGATCAAGAGTAGCGACGCCTGGCCTTCAAGGTGCTACGGTGTGGTCGAGGCGTGGTAAGGTGTCGTTGGCCAGTGAGATCGGATGGCGCGCTGGAGGAGCGACCACCGTCTGGCGGGAAGCAGAAGGTGATGATTGAGGGGGTTCCCCTCTTCCTTCGCACGGTGGAGGTGGTGGCGATGGTGGTTGCCCCTTTTGCGAGGCTCCGGGGCTGCGAAGGCCTGGGCCTGAGGTCGGTAGACCTGTCGTGGTTCGAGGCGTGGATGGAGATGAAGCTGGGGCAACAGCTCGCGGAGAGGATGGTTCTCAGATAGGGGAGCTCCTCCTGGCTGGTTCGCGTCTCGCGGGGATTTGGTAGACCAAGATCCTTTGCTGCGACGATGGTTGGCGGTGCGGCAACGGTGCCTGGAGGCGGAGGAGGCGGGCGAGCGGATGAGGGGTGGGCTGCTTTTGGGAAGTCCGATGGTTGCGGCGAGGATGGCGCAGCGGTTGCGATCCCAAGGGCGGGATCTAGGGAAGGTGAAAGGGCGGGGATCTTGGAGGTCGGTGCAGATCTTGCGGAGGAGATTGTGGAGCATCTGCGATGCTGAGGGAGGAGGTCTTCGCGAAGGAGGCCCCGGGTCATGTGGAAGGCGGTTGCGGCGGACCCGGGTCGGGCGGGTTGGACCCGATTGAGGGGGGTGATGGACTTGATGGGGTTGTCGGTTCGAACTTTGCCTCGCGGGCGGATCCAACGCTTCGATCCAGTGGAGCTAGCGGTGTAGGGGCTGTGGCTGGAGGCCCGCGATGCGCTCTCGACAGACCGGATTGGGTAGCGAGATGCGATGTGGTTAGCGAGGTGGGGAGTGCGTGGAGGTGGAAGCCGAGGATGCATGCGTCGCAGCGGCTTACATACAGGCCGAGGTGGTCCTACCGGAGGGAGCACGCTGTGGCGACATCGACTGGGAGCGGAGTTGGGGAGAGTCGACGTCAGAGACGGGTGGAGATGGGCGTCGCTTCGCCTTCTGGAGGGCATGGCGAGGTGTCGAAGGTGGGCCTAGTAGAAGGTAGAGGAAGGGCGACAGCCATCTTGAGGGTTTCTGGTGACGAGGAGGGGCAGCGGGTGGTGGGAGCTGATGGTGAAGCTGGGGCAGTGGAGGACGCTGTGGCGGCGCGAGGGGCTGATGCGAAGGTTGTGCGGTCGGTAGAGGTCTTGTCGCAGGGGGGCGTAGGCGTTGGTTGCGGACAGGGGGGTGACTGCGGGGTAGGGTGGATCGGGGGGCGATGGTGCGGGGGGATCGCCCGATCGATGTGTGTTGCTGGAGGGAAAGGTGGATGAGGTGGCTGGGGAGATGGGGTTCAGGCGGTCAACACAAGGAGTTTTCCGGGGCTCTCTTTGACTAAGGTCCTGTCGTGGAATGTGCAGGGTTTGAATGACTCCTCGAGGCGGGCAGCTCTGCGGGGGTATTTGCAGGGGTGGGGCCCTGACGTGGTCTTTCTCTAGGAGACGAAATGGGGGAGCAGTGATGAGAGGCTATGGAGGAAGGTGGGGGGAGGTGGTTTTGGGGGGTACTTGGCCCTGGATGCAGTGGGAAGCGCGGGTGGAGTTGTTGTGGAATGGAAAGATGATGCTTTCTCCTTGCTGGACTAGGTGGGGTCCCATGTTGTCACTGTCAGATTACAGAGGCGCCGGGACAGTATGTGTTTGCTCCTTTCTTTGGTTTATGGCCCGACGAAGGGTTAGAGGAGGCATGCTTTGTGGGAGGATCTGAGCCAGGTTGCGGCAGCATTTCAGGGGATTCCTTGGTTGAGATGTTGTGACTTTAATGTCACTTTGTTGGCAGAGGATAGACCGGATGGCCGTGGGGGAGTGGACCAACGGTCTGAGGCATTTGCGGGCTTTGTTGCGGAGCAGGGGCTGGTTGACATGCCACCTTCGTCTTGTCGTTTCACTTGGAGGAGCTCTGGAAGACAGCGATCCCGGATCGATAGATTTTTCGCCTCGACGATGTTGGCTGAGTTGTTCCCTATGGCGGAGGTTAGACCCTTGGAGTGGCCATTCTCAGACCACACTCCCTTATTGTGGTTGACGAATGAGGATTGGAGGCATGGTACATATTTTAAGTTCGACCGGGCATGGTTCCTCGAAGAGGGGTTCAGGGGACTAGTAGAGGAGCGGTTGAGGTCGATTCATGTGGATGGTTCGGCGGCGATTAGATTGGAAGCTAAGTTGTGGGATTTAAGATCCTTCCTGAAGATCCATAAGAAGTAGATTAGGGAGGAACGTGGGAGGAGGAGAGATGAAGCTCTTGGTGAGATTGCACGACTGGATGGGGTGGAGGATGTTGGTCTCCTTTCTGACGTTGACAGGGTCAGCAGAGCGAGGCAGCTACAGGTGATACAATAGGAAGATCGGAAGGTGGAGATGAAGTGGAAGGTGAGATCCAAGCAGAGATGGCTAAAAGAAGGCGATTCTAACACTCGATTTTTTCATATGGCTGCATCAGAAAGGAGGAGGCGGAATTGGATTGACAAGTTGGTGGTGGATGGGGAGGAATTTATGGGAAGAGAGGCAGTTTGGGGGGGGGGGGGGGGGCAGCTGCGAAGTATTTCAGAGATTTTACCGGGAGACGACATGGGGGAAAGTGGAGATGGTTGGGGTCTGAGATACCGCAGATCGAGGATACAGAAGTCGGTTTGTTGACGGGTCCGTTTGAAGAGGATGAGGTCCACAAGGCAATCTGGGGGCTGAATGCTGATGGTTGTCCGGGTCCGGACGATTTGTCGGTCGCCTTCTATAAGGAATTATGGCCAGTGGTAAAGGAGGATGTGATGCAGGTCGTGCAAGAATTTAGAGCTGGAAATTCGGGCTTTACCAGGTTGAACAAGTTCTACATGTTCCTGTTGCCAAAGAAGGAGGGTGCTGAGGAGATCCAGGAGTACAGACCGATAGCCCTCTCGAATGCTATTTACCTGATTGTGGCGAAGCTCCTGGTGAATAGATTGAGGACCCTAGCTGGGATTGTAGACCTGATGCAGACGGCTTTCGTCCCTGCCAGGAATATTTTGGAAGGTTATGTGTTGGCCTCGGAGATCTTGTCGTCCTGGAAGAGGAGTAAGAAGAAGGCATTCTTGTGGAAAGTTGATTTCAGCAAGGCTTATGACTCGGTTCAGTGGTCGTTTATTTGGGTGTCCTTGGTGAAGAGGGGCTTCCCGCCGGTGTGGATTGACTGGATGAAGAGATGTGTTACCACGACGTCTTTCTCGATGCTTATCAATGGAAATCCGGCAGGGGGTTGGATTTAGCCGCGGAGGGGGGTGAGGCAGGGGTGCCCTTTGGCCCCGATGCTCTTTGTTATTGTAGCAGATGCACTTGCGAGGGTGGCCAAGAGGTCGTGTGAGAGGAACTTGGTGAGGGGTTTCTCTCTGAGAGACAGGATGAGTATTCCACTGCTGCAGTATGTGGATGATACAATTTTCTTCATTGAAGGTGGGGAAGCAGAAGCCAGGAGAATGAGGATTTTACTCCTTGTTTGGTGAGGTCTTGGGGCTACAGATCAACTTGTCTAAATCCGATTTTGTCCCCTTCAATTTGACTAAGGCGGAGGCGAGGGGGTGTAGTTTGGGTCTTCGCATAGAACAGGTGAAGCTTCCGATCAGATATTTGGGTTTGCCACTGACGGATGGCAGGATTTTGGTGAGTAGCTGGGCTCCCCTAATGGAGAGGCTGGAGGGGAGATTGGTAGGATGGGCATCCAGGCTTCTGTCAAGGGATAGTAGATTGGTCTTGCTCAAGGTGGTTCTGACAGCGATGCCGTCGTATTTCACGTCTGTCCTGAAGATGTCCAGGTAGGTTGTCTTGAGAATAGAGAGGCTTATGAGGAATTTCTTCTGGTCCAACTAGGGAACGAGTAGACCTAATGCCAGGTTGGTGGCATGGGAGGTCTACAGGCCGATGGAGGAGGGGGGACTTGGGGTGAGGGACCTAGGGAGGTCTAATGATAGCCTGTTGGTGAAGTGGGTGGGGATCCTCTTGGAGTGCAGAGAGGATTTGGTAGGCAATGTGTTCAGGACAGCTTATGGTGGCCCGGTGCGGTGGGATCTTCTGGTATCTCCTTCGAGGGATGCTTCACACTTCTTGAAAGGACTTTCGGCGGTGGCTCCTAGGGTGTAGAACTGTTTTGTTCCGGTGGTGGGAACGGGGGAGAGCTTCAGGTTCTGGCTGGATGATTAGACGGGGAATGGTGCGCTTGTTGGTCGATTTCCAAGATTCTTTGCTTTGTCCCAAAGCAAAGTGGCATCAGTGGCTGAGGTGTGGGAAGGTGGGTGGTGCCCGTGCTTTGTAAGAAACCTTTCTAATGCAAGAGCTCATGATTTCCAAAGACTGCTTGAAGAGTTAGAAGGGCTGCAACCGGCTGCCGGTACTGATATGTCTAGCTGGGATGAAGATGATTTCTCGGTGGGGGCTGCCTATAGGAGATTGTCCAGCGGAGACTCCATAGGTGATTTGGATTTGGTGAGGGATTGCAGACAGCTCTAGAAGGCCGCATGTCCTTTAAAGGTCAAGATCTTTGTCTAGCTGCTTAGGAGGAGGAGACTTGTGACAAAGGTTTGGAGGGCGAGGTGGGCTCCTGGAGAGAGTAAGGTGTGCCCTTTATGTGGAGGTGGGGAGGAAGAGATTGACCACCTTTTTTTCACCTGCCCGTTTGTGGTGTAGATGTGGAGCCGGGTGGGAGCGGGGTGGTGGAAATGCAGGTCTTTTGAAGAGTTTTAGCACAGTTTCAGAAGTTGAGGGGGTGATGTTGGTCAAGTTGTCTTCCGTACGAAGGAGAGGGCCAGGCCGTTGGCAGTGTTATGAGGCATTTGGTTGGGCAGGAATACTGTAGTCTTCAGAGGCCAGAGGCCTTATATGGAGAATTTTGTGGAGCGTGTAATTTCTTTATTTAATCTTTGAAGTGGATCCTTGTGAGTGGGGGTCCTTGGAGTTTGCCCTTTGTATTGGTAGAGGCCATTGTCTCTCTAATTAATATATTTGGGTAGTTATCATTCTAGATAACTACCCTTTCCTCTTTCAAAAAAAAAAAAAAAGATACAATCACCTTCCAAAATCCCTTGTAAATTTCTAACTAAAAATAAAATCATGAACTGGTCCAACTAGAATAACAACAAAGCCTTTTCCGACAATAAGTAGGGCTAGCTACATGGATTCTGTCTTCATTCAGATTTTTTAAATCCACTTCTAAGCTTAAATTAAAGTTATGGAGATCAAACTTAATAGTTTAATTCCAACACTTTTTTTCGATTTCCCTACTCCATGCTAAGAATTTCAATATCAAACTCCTGACATTTGGGGAAAATCGTGAACTAGTAATAGGAAAAATATAACTTGACAAAATGCAACAATTTAAGCAGTAAGGTTTCATGATGCGAGCAGGGGAACATGAGCGAGAGGGAGAGCGAGTGGGTGTTCGCAGGGCGACTGGCGGGTGGGGTGGGGAGAGGCGGCTCTGACTGGACAGTGGTAAGGAGGAGGTCGCGGAGGGGAACGGAGCCGGTGAGGTGCTTCAAATGCCTCGGGAGGGGGCATGTGGCGACAGACTGCAGAGACCCGATGAGGTGCTTGCGCTATGGCAATCTGGGGCATCGGAGGTCGAGTTGCAAGCTCCGTGGGTCAGGTGGTGGGGCCTCTTCGAGGAGGGAGGGGATGCCTCCATCCCCCTTAGAGGGGGCGCCTCTCGTGGAGGTTGAGGCACCTTGGTCGGAGGAGATCAGGGCGTTGGAAGGGAGGCTGGCGTCGACTCTGGTGGCGGTGGTGCTGGAGAGGGAGGTGGATGTGGGGGCTCTGAGAAGGGCGGTCGCCGCCTTCTTAGGGAATGGCGGGGGGTCCTTCGGGGTGGCTTCCCTTGGGAGTGGGCGTCTGGTGCTGCTGGGACTTGGTCGGGAGGAGCTGCGGCGTCTGGCCTTCAAGGTGTTGCGGTGTGGTCGGGGAGTGGTGCGGTGTCACTGGCTAGTGAGGTCGGATGGCGCGTTGGCAGAGCGACCGCCAGCTGGTGCGAGACAGAAGGTGTTGATTGAGGGGGTTCCCCTCTTCCTCTGCACGGTGGAGGTGGCGGCGGTGGTGGTTGCCCCTTTTGCGAGGCTCCGGAGTTGCGAAGGCGTAGGCCTGAGGTTGGGGGACCTGTCGTGATTCGGAGCGTGGGTGGAGATGAGACTGGGGCGGCAGCTTGTGGAGAGGACGATCCTCAGATGGGGGAGCTCCTCCTGGCTAGTTCGCGTCTTGCGGGGATCCGGGAGACCTAGGTCCTTCGCTAAGGCGGTGGCTGGCGGTGCGGCGGCGGTGCTTGGAGGCGAAGGTGGCGGGCGAGCGAAGGGTGGGCTACTTTTAGGAAGCCCGAAGGTCGCGGTGAGGATTGCAACGAGGATGGTGCAGCGGTTACGATCCTCGTGGCGCGATCTAAGGCAGGCGAAAGGGCGGGGATGAGGGAGGCCGGTGCGAGTCTTGCGGAGGGGTTGATGGAGTCCGCGACGCTGAAGCTGGGAGACTCCGCTATTTATGGGCAGATCCGAGGTCTCGGACCTTTGAAGCTGGCGAACAGGGACCTGTGGCTAGAGGTCTGCAACACGCTCCTGACAGATCGAACCAAGCGGTGGGGCACGGTGAGGTAGGTGAGGTGGGGTGCGAGCAGCGACGGGAGCCGAGGTTGCTAGGGCTACAGTGTTTCACTTACAGGCCGCGGTGGTCCTACCGAAGGGGGCGCACTACAAAGGCTCCGACTGGGAGCGTAATTGGGGAGAGCCAGCGTCGGACGCGGGTGGAGCTGGGCGTCGCTTCGCCTTCCAAAGGACAAGGCAAGTTGCCGACGATGGACCTGGCTGGGGACGAAGACAAGGTGAAGGCTGTTCTGGGGGTCTCTGCAGTTGAGGAGGGACAACGGGCGGTGGGAGCTGGTGGCGACGCTGGGACTTTGGAGGAAGCGGTGAAGGCACGAGGGGCTTTTGCGGCAGTTGGATTGCCTGTGGGGGAGATCTTGACGCAGGAGGAGACAGGCGCTGAATGCAGACGAGGGGGAGACTGCGGGGCAGGGTGGATCGGGGAGTGACTGTGAAGGGAGCTCGCCTGGTCGGTGTGTACTGATGGAGGAGGGAGAGGTGGATGAGGTGGCTGCGGAGATGGGGTTTAGGCGATTGACGCAAGGAGGAGTTTCCCGGGGCTTTACATGACTAAGGTCCTGTTGTGGAATGTGAGGGGTCTGAATGACCCATCGAGGCAGGCAGCTCTGCGGGGGTATGTTCAAAGATGGGGGCCTGATGTGATCTTTCTCCATGAGACAAAGTGAGGGAGCTATGATGGAAGGTTGTGGAGGGAGGTGGGGGGAGGTGGTTTTGGGGGGTTCTTGGCCCTGGATGCGGTTGGAAGTGCAGGGGGAATTGTTGTGGGGTGGAAGGATGATGATTTCTCCCTGTTGGACTCGTTGGTTGGATCCCATGTTGTCACTGTCAGGCTTCAGAGGCACCGGGATAATACGTGTATGCTCTTTTCTTCGGTTTACGGTCCGACAGAGGGTTGGAGGAGGCATGCTTTGTGGGAAGATCTGAGTCAGATTGCGACAGCTTTTCAGGGGATACCATGGTTGATTGGTGGCGATTTTAATGTCACTTTACTGACAGATGATAGACCGGATGGCCATGGAGGAATGAACCAAGGCTCTGAGGAGTTTGCGGGCTTTGTTGCGAAGCAGGGGCTGGTTGACATGCCACCTTCGTTCTGTCTTTTCACTTAGAGGAGTTCTGGAGGACAGCGATCCCGAATCGACATATTTTTCGCCTCAACGGTGATGGCAGAGTTGTTCCTAATGGCGGAGGTTAGACCCCTGAAGCGACCGTTCTCGGATCACACTCCCTTGTTGTGGGCGTCGAACGAGGAATGGAGGCATGATACATATTTTAAGTTCAACAGGGCGTGGCTCCTGGAAGAGGGGTTTAAGGGGCTGGTGGAAGAGCGGTGGGGGTTGGTTCATGTGGATGGTTCGGCGACTGTTAAGCTGGAAGCTAAGCTGTGGGATTTGAGATCCTTCTTGAAGATCCGTATGAAGCAGATTAGGGAGGAACGTGGGAAGAGGAGAGAGGAGGCTCTTGGTGAGATTGCACGTTTGGACATGGTGGAAGATGTTGGTCTCCTTTCTAATGCTGACAGGGTTTACAGAGCAAGGCAGATACAGGTGATACAAGAGGAAGACCGAAAGGTGGAGATGGAGTGGAAGATGAGGTCCAGGTAGAGGTGGCTGAAGGAAGGCGATTCCAACACTTGATTTTTTCATATGGCTGCATCAGGAAGGAGGAACTGGATTGACAGGTTGGTGGTGGATGGGGAGGAGTTTATGGGAAGAGAGGCGGTGGGAGGGGCAGCTGCGAGGTACTTCAGAGAGTTTACTGGGAGAAGATGGGGGGGGGGAGATGGAGATGGTTGGGGTCTGAGGTACCGCGGATCGGGGAGGTAGAAGCCAGCTTCTTGACGGGTCCGTTTGAGGATAAGGTTCGCAAGGCAATTTGGGGGTTGAACGCTGATGATTGTCCGGGGCCGAACGATTTTTCGGTTGCCTTCTATAAAGAGTTCTGGCCGGTGGTGAAGGAGGATGTGATGCAGGTTGTGCAAGAGTTTAGAGCTGGAAATTTGGGTTTCAATAGGCTGAACAAGTTCTACATGTTCCTTCTGTCGAAAAAAGAGGGTGCTGAGGAGATCCAGGAGTATCGACCGATAGCCCTCTCGAATGCTATCTACCTGATAGTGGCGAAGCTTCTGACGAAGAGATTGAGGACGCTGGCTGGGATTATAGACCCGATGCAGACGACTTTTGTTCCTGGCAAAAACATTTTGGAAGGTTATGTGTTGGCCTCGGAGATCCTATCGTCCTGGAAGAGAAATAAGAAGGCCTTCCTGTGGAAAGTTAATTTCAGCAAGGCTTATGACTCGATTCAGTGGTCGTTTCTTTGGGCGTCCTTAGTGAAGAGGGGTTTCCCACCGATGTGGATTGACTGAATGAAGAGATGTGTCACCACGACGTCTTTCTCGGTTCTTATCAATGGAAACCCGGTAGGGGGTTGGATTCAGCCGAGGTGGGGGGTGAGGCAAGGGTGTCCTTTGGCCCCGATGCTTTTTGTGATTGCAGCAGATGCTCTTGCAAGGGCGGCTAAGAGATCGTGTGAGAGGAACTTGGTGAGGGGTTTCTCCTTGAGAGATGGGACAAGTATCCCGTTACTACAGTATGCGGATGATATGGTTTTCTTCATTGAAGGTGAGGAAGTGGAAGTCAAGAGAATGCGGATCCTACTGTTCTTGTTTGGTGAGGCTTCGGGACTACATATCAACATGTCTAAATCTGATTTTGTCCCCTTTAATTTGTCTGAGACGGATGTGAGGGGGTGTAGCTTGGGTCTTGGCACAGAACAGGTGAAGCTTCCGATCAGATATCTGGGTTTACCATTGACAGATGGCAGGATTCTGGTGAAAGATTGGGCTCCCCTGGTGGAGAGACTGGAGGGGAGACTGGAAGGGTAGGCGTACAAGCTTCTGTCAAGGGGTGGAAGGTTGGTCTTGCTCAAGGCGGTTCTGGCAGCAATGCCGTCGTATTTCACTTCTGTCCTGAAGATGCCTCGACAGGTTGTCGAGAAGACAGAGAGACTTATGAGGAATTTCTTTTGGTCTAACTAGGGGGCGAATGGACCAGGTGCCAGGTTGGTTGTGTGGGAGGAGGTTTGCAGGCCGGTGGAAGGGGGCTCAGGGTGAGGGACCTGGGGAGGTCTAATGACAGCCTGTTGGCGAAATGGGTGGGAAGCCTCTTGGAATGTAGGGAGAATTTGGTGGGCAAGGTGTTCAGGACGACTTATGGTGGCCCGGTGCGGTGGGATCTCTTGATATCTCCGCCGAGGGATGCTTCTCATTTTTTGAAAGGTCTGTTGGTGGTGGCTTCTAAGGTGCGGAACTGTTTTGTTCCTGTGGTGGGAACAGGAGAGATTTTCATATTTTGGCAGGATGATTGGACGGGACAAGGTGTGCTTGCTAGAAGATTTCAGAGGTTGTTTGCTTTGTCCCAGAACAAAGAGGCATCTGTGGCCGAGGTGTAGGAAGGTGGGTGGTGCTCGCGCTTTGTAGAAAACCTTTCAGATGCGAGAACTCATGACTTTTAGGTTTTGCTTGAAGAGTTAGAAGGGCTGCAACCGGCTTCTGGTACGGATATGTTTGGTTGGGATGAAGGTGATTTCTCGGTAGGGGCTGCCACTGGAGATCTCATGGTTGAGATGGATCTGGTGAGGGACTGCAGACAGATTTTGAAGGCCGCGTGTCCTCTAAAGGTCAAGATTTTTGTCTGGCTACTTAGGAAGAGAAGGCTTGTAACCAAGGTTTTGAGGGCGAAATAGGCTCCTGAAGAGAGTAAGGTCTGCCCTTTGTGTGGAGGTGGGGAGGAGATAGACCACCTTTTTTTCACTTGCTCGTTTGTGGTGCAGATATAGGGTCAGGTAGGAGCGGGGTGGTGGGAATGTCGATCTTTTGAAGATTTTTGGCACAGCTTCAGAAGTGGAGGAGGTGATGTTGGACGGATTGTCTTCCGTACAAAGAAGGAGAGGGCCAGACCGTTGGCAGTGTTATGGGGCATTTGGTTGGGCAGGAATGCTGTGGTCTTCAGAGACCAGAGACCTTATATGGAGAATTTTGTTGAGTCTGTTATTTCCTTGTTTAATCTTTGGTGTGGATCCTTGTGAGTGGGGGACCTTGGGGTCTGACATTTGTATCGGCGGTGGCTGTTGATTCTATAATTTATATATTTAGGTAGTTATCATTCTGGATAACTACCCTTTCCTTTTTTAAAAAAATACAATTTAAGCAGTAAGAAGACACAAATATGCGATAGGAACCACATCAAAAGCACTACCTAAATATCTCTATGTATTAAACAAACAAAGCATTTGCTTCTTGCTAGCTAACTCAAGCAATGCAAATAATAACATCTGCTTCTATCTAACTAATTCGAGGTGAGCAAATATGTTAGAAGGGCGAAGGGCTTTTGACCTGAGTTTTGTTGGACACCATCTATCTTAGGATCCAGTAACTTTATTTGTGAAATGAGCGAATGGATGGCCAGTACCAAGTGACCATCCTTTTCTCTTTGGGAGGAAAAAAAGGGATTCAATCCTTTTCAAAAAAGGGATGCAATCAACACGAGTTTTCAATATACTAAAACCCAAAGACATGATTAGACATGATTCAAGGGGATAACTTTGTATTTTTCCACCACTACAACCAATGGGGAAATCAGAGACCCTACCTGTGTATGAGCATAACTTATTTAGTCATCATTATTAGATACAAACCAATAAACTATCAAGGTAGTAAATTGCCATACATATGAGGAACACCATATAAAATCAAGTAAAATGTATCAAGACAACTCAGACTTAATAAGATATGTAAAGGTACCTGTGAACCCAAAGATGAATGCTGAGAAAATTAATCTGCTAAAATGTTTACTGTGCTAGCATCCATGGCAGCAATCTTATTTTTGTCATCATAAGTAAGCACAGAAAGTAACCATGTAGCAACAATAGCACCTGCAATACTGGACATTCAAGAGATGATTAAGATGGAAGAGTTCCCAAAATGGCCAATTCTGAGGCATGCAATTTAAGTCATGTCTAGCAATATCTTAAAGGCAAAGTTTATTTGGATAATAAAATACTTATTTCTAGCAAAAACAAACATCATCAGGAGAATGCCCAATTCATAGCTAATGGTGGCCACAGAGCAGCTCATATTTTTTTCTACAAAGCTCAACCAAGAGTAGGCAATGAGGCAGCCCTGGGCAAGGAAGGCGACGGATAACAATGTTGAGGAGGAGCATCGGGTGGGGTTTCGCGAGGGGTGAGGAAGGGTTTCAGATTTCGCAATGGGGGGAAATGATGGGGAGGGTGCGAGTTTTGAAAATTGGGTGTTGTTTTCTTTTGGTGGCGTTTGAAGGGATAGTTATCTAGCTACTGGTATTTTGGCTACACTAAGAAATTAATGTCATCAGAGGTAACGACATTAGATAAAAATAAACGTCATTTTAGATAAACTCATTGCCATAAATGTCTAACATTCATTTATAACTTCTACTCAGTAAGATAGAGTAATTAATGTTATAAATCTCTATCAAAGAATCCTTTTGAAAAAATCTCTATCGAAGATATCCAGATGCCATGCCTCCTCTATGAGCACAAGGAAAGGTACGATAAGCAGCAAGATCTGCGAAAATCCACCATCAACAAGAAAAACTCAACTCCAGCATGTTCCATGCTAAAATGGTTTCTGAGAGCATTACATAGCTCTTTCTCATTCCAGAGAGCAACATAGCTCTCTGTGAATACCTACTTACAACCACATCACATAAAAAGCCTTCAGTTGATTTGCCAATACTTTGCAAGAATCACATAGATTGAATTAGAAAAAGCAAATAGCCATTTAGTCTTTCAGTTTCTTGGGCCATTTTGCTTTGGCCTTCAGCCCAACTCTCTCTTGAATTTTTATTCAAAAGAGGGACGAAAAAAGAATTTGTTGTTTCCTTCAAAAGTACAATCTCCTTGGATGAACTCCCAAACAACCCCTATCACCTACTTAAATTGGGAAAGTGCCAAGCTCCAGAACCCTCTTCTTGTCAAGACTTGTTATGTAGTACTCAACTCAAACAAATTTATTAACCGGTCCAATTGTTTTCAATTCAATCTAAGAAAAGAACTGTCATGGCACCTCTACTTCTTATATCCTCCTATTAAAGCTTCCAAAATCTTTACCCAGGAAGCAACAATCTGACATCTACATGAGATGACTTCCGTGCTAGACCTAACTCTATCAGAAAGGGGTTTTCTCTCCAACATGAGATGAGCGAGGAGAAAAAAAATTGAATCTTAACTAACCATCTGTCTCAAGTGCTGCCACCACCTATTCCAGTTTCTGCTACCCTCCACACCTTCCTAAATTGTCTCTCAAGAACTTCAGCTACTGCAAGATGGCTACCAACTTACACGGTGTCAAGTTTCTCAATTCCATCGGAGAACCTTTACATATCTCATCCCTATTGTCTATACAATCTTATGTGCCTGAACAAGATTCCTCAAAGTTAGTCTGTTTGACGACATTCTTCTCTCAAAAGGTCAGTAAGTCAACATTCTTGTCTTTAAAGGAGAAGTCCTAAACTCTCCTACTGTCTTGTTGTCTTCCTCAACTGAATTTCTATCAACAGGGATGTCTTAAACTAGAACCAAGCACTAAACCTGCTACTTCCATTCAATCTCCACATAAGCAAGATACTGTTCAAGAAGGCTCTCTGGCTGAAACCAACCATAACCAAGGTTAGCAAACTTAGTGTAGATGAGAAAGCATCCCAGTTGGAATACTGCAGTTAGCACAGCTGCCACGCTCAACATAAAATGAAATTTACAAGTAACAAATAGCAAATACATCTTCCTATCCAAAATCCAACCGTCAGCTTTCCTTCTCTATTCCACCCGCTTCACGCAACTATTATATATACCAAATTCAGAATCACCCTCAAAGATCTATAGTGTTTCCCTCTACTCTTTTTTTGAGAGAAATCTAAAGAACTTGCTTTCATGTTTGATCTATATATCAACTCATATCTTTATTTGATATCAGGAAAACATGTAAGGGCATTAAAGCAATTTATCTGATTCATGTTCATTCAATTTTTCAATACATTGAAGGCAACTAGAACCACAAAACCCATAAAAGCCCATCCCCCCTCCACCACACATAAAAAAAAAGGAAAGAAAAAGAAGAGAAAAGGACTAGCATGAGATAAGTTCCACCTATTTTCATATTGTAGATCCCAAGGTTCACAAAGTCCATCTAGTAATGCTCAAGATAGGAGACAACTACTAAAAAAAAATCCAACATCTTAGCATCATCAATGTCGGGTAATACTCAGATGCAAACAAGGAAAGACCATGTGGTGCAACCCACTAGATGCCCCTTTTGAACACACTTGAAAATGTAGCATTGATTGTACCATAGCGAAAACACAAGTTACCATCTCCAATCAATTGATACTTCTTAAGAGGTCCATGACACCTAAACAGGAAGACAATTCACAATCCTCTCATAGAGTGCAAGAACAACTACATGATTATCCTCGGTACACAAAATGCTCCCATGAAATGCACCTGGAGAGCAGCACAAAGGCAATTGCAATTTTCCTCGTATGACCACAATAGCTCAAAAGTAAGAATCACGCAAAAAATCAAGGATGATTTATTCTTGGAGGTAAAACTCAATGAAGGCAATCAATTTCACTAACACCTTATTGATGAGATAAGCTAACAAAGCTTGGTTGCGATTTTTGATTTGGTACTTAAAATGTAAAAGATTTGTATAGTTGTAAGTTTCAAGCACAATGAATGTTTAATATGAGTACCATTATTTACAAGGAGAATGCTTACCACGATGGAGTGCACAGCAGCAAGCATACGTTGCCTTGTTATCTGCAACAACCTTAACCCCATCTCCCATGCTGAGATCTTAAAGCTGCATTCAGCAGTAGATCCTTAGAGAGGGTAAATGTCAAACAAAAGTTACTCATTGGCAATTGCATAAATCAATTGAAAGAGAAGAGTGAACATAGAAGTTCTTGACACATGAGACGAGAGAACAACATCGATTTAAAGCACAGAGTAGAACGCTATCCATCACAGAAATCTTTAAGGGTTTTGGTGAGAACTAAACAATATCTCCAATGAAAATAGCCAATATGCCACATCCATGCTCTTCAAATTAATGAGAACAAGCACTGATTTAAGAAACTTCACTAAGCTCCCAGCATTCTCTTCATCCATGCAATTTGAGTGAATGAGAACAAGCACTGATTTAAGAAACTTCACCAAGCTCCCAGCAATCTCTTCGGGCGGGGGGGGGGGGGGGGTGGCGCCGGGGGAAGAAAAGGACAAAAAGAAAAAGGAAATACAAACATGAAATAAGTATTTATAAATACAAACTTGTTAGAATTTATATCGAACACTAGGATTACTGCTAACCTGTATTACATAATTCTCTTCCCAATCTTGAGCTAGGAGACATGCAGATTGCAAAATCTCATCCACCATATGTTGAGACTGAACCTCATCGATGTAGTGTTCAAGCACCCTCTAGAACAACCACAGAATGTGACTAGTATAATACTAAGAACGTCCAAATTCAACGCTATGGATTTACTCATGCATCTATTATCTACCTTAATGACATGGTAACCATAGGGAATGCTTAGATAGAGTTGCAATTTTCCCATAGAAAGCAAAAACTACAAATAGAATTCTATTAGTAGGCATGCAGTCAATGTTCTGGATGACATGATTCGAAATTTGGCCTCAAACACAGCACATAACATGTCCATAAAGTACTAGAACAAGCTGTGTTTTTTGAACAAGCTCAACAACTTCAAGTGCCTGCATCTTTCGCAATAAATTGTAGAATAGTTGGTCCATAAAATATTCTCGAAGATTAATAAGAAAAAAGGTACTTATGCATATTTGCTTTTGAAAAGGATAAACGAGTTGGTTCCGAATCAATCTAATGAAATCAGATGGATAAACGTGAATGATGTCTACATCAAACCAAATCAAAAGGACTCACCTGCACCATGACCCTTACCTTCCCAACGAGGCATCCCATCAAACACCTTGACATTCCGATCCCTGCAAAAACACACCACAGAATCACAAAGGTCCACCAAGATAATCACAAGGGGTGTAATCGCAAGAGGCGACATAAAGGTCATAGAAGCAGACATGGGGAGAGCAACCTGGTGAGACAACTCTAAAGGATCGCAAGATCGACCGGGGAGAACCCCAATGAGATTCATCGAGAGAGATATCGATTGAGGGTAATCGCAGAGAGATCGATTGATTCTCAATCGTAGCGAGATTCTCAGGGTGGTGGTTGGCGGTGCTGCAGTGGTGTGAGGGACAGTCACTGAGGGAGGGAAGGAGGGTGATGGGGGTTTCCATGGGGTTAGGGGGGATGCTTGAGGGATGGTGGTGGGGTTCGTTGTGGGGAGGGGGGGTAGTTGAGGGGGGGCGCGGGGGGGGTTCTGACCTCAATGGCGGAATAAGTTGCTAGAAAGCGGAGAGGAAGAGGACGAGGATGACGATGAGGTGGAGGAGGGTGAGGAGGTCTGTGATTGGTTGGATGAGGAGGGCAAGAGCGACGAGGTGGAGGGCGACGATTGCTTGGACGAGGAGGGAAGGATGATGACGTCGAGGAGGGTCGAGGAGGGTGTTGCACGAGTTGAAGAAGGGTTTGGATTTCTTTTTTTTTTTTTCCTTTGAAAGATGTTCGAAGGTTTCGGTTATTTTGATGATGTTAATAAATTAACGTTTTCAAAGTTAACGATCTTTTATAAAGGTAAATATTATTTTAAATTAGTTTTGTTATAGTATCATTTTTGATTTGTACGTGAGTTTCTCTTATTTTTTTTTATCATATGTGTGAAACCTATTTGTCAAAAATCGTAAAAGATAATAGAGTATTTGTGGTAGTGATTTCTTTTGAAAGAGAAATAAATAATTGAGACTATAGAAAGTTTCAAGTTAAATATCGGGAGGTGTAAGATCTTTCTAACTAGATGTAAAATATGAAGCAAATATGAACTTGCTATTATAAAGAAGGAGATGAGAAGAGGGAGATCAAATCAAGCATATATATAAAGAAGGGAGTGAGAAGTAGGAATTGCAAATAAGATAACTAGAAATCGAACTTTATTTCTACTGAAATAAAAGGTAGAGTTACAACTAGAACTAGAACAGGGAATATAATATTAACTAGAACAAGTAGAAATCTAGCTAGAACTACAACTATAAAAGAACTAGAAAATAGAAATAGATGAGATGGAGTGTGGTTCGTTGTTGTAGCCACCTTGAAGAACTTGATGAGGAGGACAGCCACCAGAAAGAAGAGGTTGAGTCTAGATGTGAAGAAGCTTTGTAATGGAGTTGAAAGGGTAGACTAAATAGGAAGGCTGTAAAAGGTGGTGAGAGGATGGATGATTATTCTAAACTAAGGAAGACTAAGTAGGAAAGGGGGGGTAGGCTTCTATTTATAGAGTTTTCTAGGTGTTTGATGGAGGACTATGATTTAATGGTAGGATGATGGAGGGTGGAGATTAAAGGAGGTTTAGGATGGAGGTTGTTGCAGTAGCCTTAGAAGATTACGCTCACTTGTCTCAAATGTTTGGCCTTTGTTTATTCCAAATTTCAAATTGTTCGTAAACAAAAAGTTGTAGCCCTCAAAATCAGATTTCAAATGCAACTTGAATCACTCAATTTGGATTTAAACTGAAGAAGTTATGATCAAAATACTAAACATGTGTCAAGCTATTACGAATTTCGAGATTAGGAATATGATTTGATTTAGGGTTTTAAGATAGGGATTTAGGTAGATAATTTAGGACCCTAGGATTTAGATCTAGTGGTGGATAAATTATGGTGCACTTTGGTCATCCAAAATAGTATTTATCGAAGGATAAAAGGGATGGCCAAATAAGGTTTGTTGAGTTTGGATATAGGAATAGGTTGGATGTATTTTTTAGAAAATCATAGGTTGAGTTTAATTTATGTTAGTCAACCAATTACAGTGAAAAAATTAGGTATAGTGGCTGTCTAGGTTAGGTGATATTTGGGTGTGGGAAATCGAGTTCCTAATTGGTCTAGGTTTAGGGTTGATCTGGCTAAGGCTTAATTAGGAAATTGGCTTAGCCTCCTTGCATAAGTGAGCTCAACCTTGATTTTCCATTCTACAATGCTCCAAATTGCTCCAAACTTAGTTCCTGCATATATTCAAGCAAGGAAATCAAGGTACTAGATATAGGTAGGGAAAAAATTGCATAAAAATCCAAAAGAATACAATATTTACAAAATGCATCTAAATGATTAACCTGACTTAACTAAATGCTTTCTGACCTAATTCATCCTCAAACCATCATTAGTTAGGCATAATTAATGTTAATAAATATAGAAATATCACACTCCCATATCTATCTTTTGCTAGTCCTAGAGCAAAACTGAATGTGAAAATCATGTAGGAAAAATTAGAAAAGTGGGTTTTGTGTAAAAATAGATTAGAAATGCTGAATTCAACTTTTTACCAATCAAAATAAATCTATAAATCAAAACCTTATCTATAAAGACTCAATAGTTTTCAAGTACTCTTGAACCCAATTAGAGATTTTATCAGCTTTGGTTTTGGGTCACAAGAGCAACTTTTATGGCTTTGTCAACCTACCTAAGTTTTGAATTGGACTTGAATTTTAAGTTTTTTGTGTGAAAAAAATATTTGACTCCTCAATTAGGCATCTCATTGAATTCTAAGTTTTCAACAAGACTAAGATTGTCTCTTTACAATATTAGCCTAAGTCTTCGAATTTGCCTTACGAGGACTCGTAGCTTTTTCCCTACCTTTTTCTATCCCGAGGTCAACCTCGAAAGTATATCTCCCCGGTTGAATTAGAAAGGTTTTTTATTGGAATCTCACTATTTTTGTGATTTTTGGGAATATTTGAACACAAACTTTTTTTTTTGATATATATATTTTTTTCTTTTTCTTCATCTTTCTACTTTATTTTTTCTAGACTTTTCTTCTTTTTCTATACTCATTTTTCTAGGTAGGTGACTTCCTTAATCCCGTTCAAGAACATCACCTAAACGAAGGCACAAAAAAACTATAAACACAAGGTTGGGATCAAGACACCCTACATCTGGGGAGCATACTTAGTGCAACATACCAACCATACCTTAATCTATGCCCTATTGACTACTAAGATTTCAATGGTAGGTTGCCAAAAGAAGAGTCAGTGCGTATGTGCAGGTGTAGATTGCTTAATCTTGTCAAAATTTTCAAACCAAAGGGTGGGAAGATAAGTCACATACTTATCACTTCTTAGACTTAATATTTTAGCTTTTAAAACCCTATTCAAGGATTCAAGAAACAAATTCATGTTTACATAAATACTTGAACTAATTAAGTCGACTAAGTCCTAAAGAGTTTGAGTAAAAATATTTTGAAAAAACCTTTTTAAAGATGGGTAAATTGTCAATATCAACAACTTTTGTTCTTTCTTAGCTCAAAACATAGATTTTTTTTCTTTTTTTTGTAAATTTTCTTCATTTTTTTATTTTCTTTCTTTCCTTTCTTCTTTTTTTTTCGAAATACGATAGACAAAAACATGTGAAATAAAAAAAACACGATAATTCTGGAGATTGGTATAAAAGCAACTCAACTAAAATATAAGTCCACTCCCTCATACCTATTTCATGCAATGTCTTCATTGTATGCTATAAACATAAAAGAGCAGAAATCACCTAAAATATCTCAGTTGGTACAATGTAACTCGACTAGATCCAAATTAGCAACTCAAACTAAGATATATTTATATATATAAGAAATCTATAAGTATACAAGTGCTAAGCTTAACGCCTTCAAGTGGGCACAGTTCAGCTCTATTAAAGGTTCAGAAATGCAACTAGGTTAGCCATAGGTTTATGTGGATAGTGATCAACTACTGGATTTTTCTTGATTATGTACATAGTGGCATGCTATTATCTAATTCATGAAATACTCAATCAGAAGCAATTTATAAAGAATAGAGAGATATGCATGCAAATTCACCTTAATATATTAATTCGATAAATAAATGAATAGGAAGTTTCACAATGGCATTTTCCGTAATTAATAATTGAATGAAAAACAGAGGTTTTTGCCTCTCTCTTCCGTGCGCAAGCATGGGTTGATAGCTGATGGCGAGGTCGCACGTAGAGATGCGTCTCGACGAGTGCTTCACAATGGCAGTAGCGACACGTCGCGAGGAGGTCGGTAGCGGGCAGTCAGCGGAGATGAAGTGGCGGTGGTGGAGAAGCTATAGCCGACCGTGCATGCTGCAGGTGCTGGCACGCGGTTGCTGGCGGTGGGTGGGCACACGAAGGCATTGGAGGGAGGCTGCAAGGGCGCACGAGCATTCTGCAGTGCCTGCAGAGGGCGCGCCTGTGCTGGAGGGTGAAGGAGGCGCAGCACCTGCAGGTGCTTGAAGGCGCGCCTGCAGGCTTGAAGGGGCGCGTGCGGGCCTGGCGCTGGAGGGGGCGCGGGTGGGGTGCTGTGCAGGTGCACGGGTGGGGCGGAGCGCCTAAACAAGCCTGCAGGAGATGGAGGGCGCACAAGGTGCAGGGCGGTGTGAGCGCTGGAAGGGCGTGGTGGTGGTGCTTGGTGCAGTAGTGTGAAGGTGATGGCACTGGAGGGGGGCGCGGTGATGGTGCTGTGCGGGTGTGCAAGGGCAGGCTGGGGTGGTGTGAGCGCTGGAGGGCGCTTATCGCTTGCGTAAAGGCATCACCTGCGGTAGCGCGAGGGTGCTGGATGCAGTGCGGAGAAGGGTGCTGGAAGGTGGCACGCAAGGGCAGACGCAGCGCCTACGGGCGCTTGGCTGGTGTAACGCTTGCAGTAGAGGTTGTGACTAGTGGTGGGTGCACAGTGCAAGCCTTCAATGTTCGCAGTGCATGCAGTGGATATCCCCTCAAGGGGGAGGAAGAATATCTCTCTCTCCTCTGCCCTGCCTCCTCTTAACTCCTCTCCCCCGCGCCAATTAAGGGATTTTCAAATCCCTTTACTAATTTTGCCAGGAGACTGTTGGGGAGGTGTTATTGAGGCCGGCAGCTGTTGGGGAAGGTGTGGTTGAGGGCGGTTGGAGGAGAAATTGCTTTTACCACCCTTTTCTTTGCAACATTAATCCTACAATAATGAAATATAAAATAATTTCATACTAAGTTATAGAATGCGATAAAATAGATGTAAACTTAAATAATGATGCATGTAATCATTCTATAACTTAATATAGTTATTAATAAACATATAATGTTAAAATAGAATTACTTAGGCGTAACAATAGTCCATTAAAATGGACTCATCACATAACCCTAGACTCCTCAATTCTCTCTAATTTTTCAATTCGTCCACAGCTCAGTTTGCTCCTCTTAGATGCCCCAAAAACATTAAATTTGATTCTCTAATCTCTTGAGGCAATCTCTAACTTCCTTGAAACATAATTAATTTTAGCCTTAGTAGTGGCTAGGAAAGGTTGTCCTAAGACGATTAGGGTATGGTTGAGGTTTTTAGGAACTTCCAAGTCAAGGACCATAAAATCAACTATGTAATAAAAATCTTTGACCATGACAATCACATTTTTCAAATGACCCCTAGGTGTAGTAATAGATTGGTCTGCCAATGGAAGGGTTATATCAACAGGTTTCATGTTGCCTAGACCAAGTTTCTTAGCAAGAGTAGTAGGGATTACATAAATGGAAGCACCTAAGTCAAGGAGGGCTTGATCAGAAGTGACGTTGGCTATAGTGCAAGAAATCATTGGGGTTCCAGGGTCTTGTTTCTTAGGAGGTAACTTGCTTAGGATAAGAGAACTGGTGTGGTCAGACAAGACTACCTTCCTAACAGAATCAAATTCCGCCTTATGTTTTTCCATATATGAACACATTGAAGATATCACGTAGGTAGGAATAGATATGATAGCCGCGAGGAGTAAGATTATCATCAATTTGAAGTTTTCTAATCTAGATATCTTTATGTCAGTAATCTCCTTTGGCTTTTTGTACTAACCCATACATTCACATCTTAATCCCGAATTAGATTTTTTGTCTGAATCATATTTTTGTCTCACAACATAGTTATTGGGGATCTCTGATCTCTGCATATGGGTCCTAGGTGAGGTGATCTAGGTTGGGCGGGACTTGTGCATCTAGTGTTATTCCCTATGTTAATAGTATTGACAATAGCAAGATTCTAGGGAGGGTTAGGCAAAATAAGTGCCCCTTGGTTGCTCATATTAGGAATTGGGTTAAATCTAAGAGGGGTAGGGGGAGCAGGTTTAATCACTTGTGCATGAGCTTGTGGCTCCCTGGCTTGATTTAGATTCCTAGGAAAATTCCTAGGGTTAAGGATGGGTTGTGATGGTAGCATCTCAAGTTGTCTAAAATACACAATTTGGTCCATTCTTCCGTCAAATCAGCAAAGTTCTTAATTTATCCAGATCCTCCTTATGCCTCTAATTCATCTCTCTAATTTCCTTTAGGACCATAGATAAGTTAGCTTGTTTTGTAGGTGCTTGATAGATGGGATTTGGGTTTTGCCTACTGGTCTGAGTATGTCTATAGGAGGTAGGATTATAGACTTGCCTGGTCAAATCAAGATTCTGCGTTGGTTTCTAGTTTGACCAGGAAAAGTTCAGGTGATTCCTCCATCCAGGGTTGTAAGTGTTAGAGTATGGATTGTTCCTATCATAACCCTGGATGACATTGTCATCGTCATGGGTTAAGAATGCATGTGACAAATCACCAAAATTAGAAATTGAGGGAGTGTTGGGAATTGTAGATCGCATATTTGATCAAAAATGTGTCGTAGTACAGTTGCGAAATACGATCAGCAAAAATAATTTCTAAAGATAACGAGACTTGGAGTCCCGGTTGTTCGTCTCTGGGAGGCGTTTATGGAAATGCAAATTTGAAATCGATCTCTCTCACTCTACTTATTCAAAATCGCATGTCGATTTATGCTAAGTTCGTATTGATGCAAGAGATGCTGTTGCCAAAATATCAGAAATTGAAAACATGCAACTTTAATCACACTAAAAGATGATAATCAGGCACATGGTGATTTTCAATATATATATATATATAGAAAGATGATGATAGCAGAGTTGTAGAGCACCGGTAGCGGAATGCTTGTATAGGGAATGTAAAAAGTAATAGCTATCAGAAAATGACTGCATACATGAATTTACAAAGGATTATGCATGCGTCATTGGGAGAGAAGTAAGGAGCTACACTACTAAGTAGTAATAAATGCAATAAATCTATGAAGAACTACAATCTAATATATCAGAACTAAGGGCATTCAGAGGTGGGCTCCGATGGCCTTTGACTTGGTTGAGAGGAGAAGGAGGGGCGGCCAATGGTGCTTAGGCCGGCCCTTGGAGAGAGGTTGAGGAGGTGATCCAACATCTTGTCATGGAGATGGTAGTGGCCATGGTGAAGCTACTCGTGAAGGTGGAGTGGAGGTGGAATGAAGCTAAGCTAAAATGGAGCCAAGAGTGAATGGGTGCAAATGGCCATCCCTTAGGTCTTTTTATAGACCTAAGGGAAGCTCTCTAGAGAATTATGGAATTCTCTAGAGAGGCCTATGGTGGGAACTCGTGGGAGAGTAAGAGAGAGGATGGATGGTGGTTTTTAGATCCACCAAATGTGGATCTAAAAATTGAATGGCTCTTGGTTGCTAATTTTAGCAACCAATGCAACAACACATGGTAGAGAGTTCTAGAGAACTCTAGGCTAGGTATTTTCGTGTGGATGGTGTGTGGGGGTCGAAACTTAGGTGGCTAGGTTGATTAGGTTAGGTTCTAGTGGGTTTAGGTCAAGGTAGGCCTCAAATTAGGGTTGTAAACCCTAATTCACTAAGGTAAAGTGCAATTAAACTTAATAAAAGTTTAATTGGGTGTGTGGAAACCTAATTGAGAGTAAAATAACTCAATTAAGTCAGGTCTAGGTCAACTGGACTCTCACTGAGTCCAATTGGACAGCGTGTGCTGAGATCAGGGCTCAATTGGACTCAATGAGTCCAATTGAATAGGCTGATAGAATTGACTAAGATCCAAGTCAACTAGGTTTAGTGAGGACCTAATTAGGTCCTTAGGGAGGTCTAGAGGTGATGTACTAGGGTTAGGGCACCTTAATTTAGGTTCCTAGGGGTTAGAATTGGGTTTAGGGAGCTAGAGATCCAAGATCAAAGCTTGAATCTCAAAATAGGAACTAGAGAGTAGTTCTGGACGTCTAATAATAGTGTCAGACGACTTATAGTGAAAAATCAAAAGTCCAGACTTGTTGTCTGGACGTCCAATCAGAGTCAGGAGGGATTCTAGGTTATGTCTTGGGTATCCTACAGAAATTGGACGTCTGACCAAGTGTCTAGACGTCCAATAACACTGCAGAAGTGTGTTTAAGGTGTATAGGAGTTAGCTAAGAGTTCTGGATGTCCTATAACTCATCTGAACATCCAGATAGAGGCTAGAATTAGGGTTTTAAGGTTTCCTAGTGTTAAGACCCATGCTGTTTGAGCCTTTTAAGATGTCTGGACTGTGGGTCAGACGTTTGGACACCTTCTTAGACGTTTGGAAATCGAAAATTTTGAGTACGAGCTCACGTCTACGTGTAGACAGTACTCTTGTTTTTCCTCCCCTTCTCTCTCTCCCTGCCTCCAGCAAAACCCTAATCCACCAATCTATAAAACCCCCTCCTCCTCTCTCATTTCTCCTCACTTCTCAGCCACCAGCCCTTCCCCTCTTCTTCTCCACTCCAGCGAGAGAGGCAGCGCGAGCAAGAGAGCGTGCGGGCGACGTCAAGGAGGAGCGGCGTGAGGAGAGGAGGAGGAGAGCAAACTTGCGAGCTCACGTGGGAGCTCACCGGTGAGCGCACGGTCGGAGCGATGCGTGCGCGAGGAGGAATGCATCGGGGAGGTCCTCCCCGACGCTGCTGCAGCCGGAGCTGCAGGCGAGAGGGCGCTGTGCGGCCACGCATGGTGCGAGGGAGCGGAAGTAGGTTTTGGTTCTGGGTTTTTCCTAGAATCAGACGTCTAGAGCGACGTCCAAACGACGGAGCAGACGTCTGGAGGCGGTTCCAGACGTCTGAGGTGAGAGTTTCGCGAAGGTACGTCCCCTTTGCGGATACGGCCATGTAGATTGCTCTGCTGCTACCCTTTTGCATGCCCCTTTTTTAGAGGATTCAGTTTTGCGTGTAGGATTTGCTTTGGAAAGGCGTGGGGCACGCCTGCCCACACACTTCAGACGTCTGGGGAGCTTACCAGACGACTGTAGGCACTTCTAGACGCCAGAGAGGTGGCCGGATGTCTGGAGTTGGGTCTAGACGGTCCAGAAGAGTTCCTGGATGTCTGAGGATTGGCGCAGGGCTTAAGGTATGACACTGGACACTTTTAAGACGTCTGGAAGTTGTTCCAGACATCTGATTTGAGATAGAAACCCTATTTTTGACTCGTTTAGGGTCCGTGTGAGGTTCGTTTTCCACAAATAAGATACCGATGTGTTCCTTGTCAGTTCCTTTACTTGTTAGAAGGCTTTCTATACTATTCTGATAGTTCCCTCGTGATTGTTCCTTGTGATAGGACTTCGTTCCGCTGCGAGTTCGAGGCTTGCTGAGGCACGTGAGCCTGCCGTTCAAGCCCCCACTACTCCTGGGTTTACTGGTAGAGTGGCTTCCCCTAATTTAATTACAAACCTGAATGCATGTATGGAATGAATGATTAGAATCTAGTATATGGCATGAATCCTAGGATGAGAAATACTGAAAATGTTTGTATTGGATGATTGAATTGCAGTCTTGAATGAGTAGACAGAAATGATAACAATTGCCTGTAAATGAATAATAGCTGCTTGTGAAATATGAAGTACTTATGCTAGTTAACTGTTGCTTGTAACTTTCCCGTGGTATACGTTGAATGACATAATATGAGCTGCATGTATATAAATTAAGAATAGTAATGTGAATGATGGAAATACGAGCTACATGTGTATAACCTAAGTATGGAAATGTGAACGATAGCAATACAAGCTGCATGTGTATAACCTGAGAATGGAAATAGAAATGATGAAACCTGATATGGCATGGCCTGAGGAATATGAGTATGAACCCTACGGGGAATTAGGAGTAGAGCTCCTAGAAATAAATAGAATGGATCTAGAAATGTGAGTGGGGAAGTGAGCTGGCCCTTGAGTACGGAGTACCAAGGAGAGCGATTGTCCCCCTGTTTAATGTAAAGCGGAGCTAACTGCCCTTGGGTTGGGACCTCGGGTTAGGATTGGCCACTCTGTATCGACTTCTTGGCCCTCACGTACACGGTACCGGGGAGAGCTACCAGTGTAGGGGGAGAGCTAGCCACCCCACGGGGCCCGGGGTTCAGCTAGCCACCTTACACCGACTTGTTAGGCTCACTGGGCAAATCAGGGTAGTCAGGCGAGGGTGCACGGACTGTGGAGGGGCGAGACCCCTGTTTGGTTCTTAGGGGCTAGACCCCTGTTACTGAGAGGGCTAGGCCCTATATTAGTTCCGTGCTATACTTTGGGCACACCCGCTAACGGAAATGACTGACCGTGTGCCAGTGCGGGGTAGCTACCCGTGCGCTTATTGCACGTGCTGTAGTCACCGTTACGTTTGTCCGTGACCTTGGGGTGGTTGACTGGGTGTAGGATCACCACGGGGGACTCTCCCGGCCAGGAGAGCACCACGTGTGCTTCTACTCTTCGGAAAAGACTGCAATCAAGATCGTTCCCACGAGGAACATTCAAGATCAAGAAAGAGACCTGATAAATAAACCAAGTGGTGAAAAAGAATAATTAGTTAAAGAAAGTAATTGAAAAACAATAGCTACTTGTCCACTTTTACTACTTTAGTTAGTTGGTTGCCACTCTACTTAACGTTTGCTGACTTTGTATACTCACAACCCTTTTTAGGCCTAGGTGTTGAGCAGCCTGAGTCTACGGCTGCAGAGGGTGCTGAGCCTAGTAGAGCACAGTAGCTGTAGTTTCTTTTGTTGTACTCCTTGTAGTAGTGAGTTAGACTCTATACCTTTATATTCTATACTTTTATGTTCTGCACTTTATATTTCTGTACTTGGTTATTTTTCTACTGTTTTGGTGGTATGTACTGTAGCAGTTTTACTTGCTTACTGCTGTACCTTTTTACTGCTAGTTGCTTAGCATAGTGAATGTGGTTTACTTTCCTGCTTTTTGGTTACTTTCTCGTTGGACGACTGGATCTTGTGATCAGTCGAGTTGGCCTGATCTCATGTCCTGTAGGGATTCGGGAATCGGGTCGTAACAAGATGGTATCAGAGCAAGGTCGTCCCGAGTGAACCAACTAGCTTGAGAATAACCAATTCACGTGCTTGTAACGAAAGTAACCACCACAACGTACCTTTTGACATCTGTTCTGAGGTTCTTTTGCTGAATGTTCGTTGAATTTGACGTCCTCTTGTTCTTTTGTTCACGCATCCTTGCAGGAGATGCCTCGACGTGGAGTCATTGAGTCGGGTCGCGGACGCGGCTGTGGACGAGGTCGGAGGGGCGGATGTGTTGAGCTCGATGTTTCAGTGGACCAGCCACTTCTTCCAGGCGTTTAGGCCCAGGACCTCGCCCAGCTGATACGGGAGATTGTACGAGAGGAGCTCCACCCGCCTCCACGGGCGCCTCTCCTTGGGGACGTGGAGGGGGAGTCCTCTGTGGGACCACGAGACAGACGCAGCACTGGACGTGGGGGAAGGGGTGGTCCTCCACTGCCCCCACCGCACTCTGACACTTCCAAGCACGAGCTCTCCCTGCCTGGAGGCGTGCCCGTTTCCCCACTTCAGCAACATTACGAGCTTTTCGGACAGTTCCGGAAGCTGAAGCCCCCCTCCTTCAAGGGGGATGAGGACCCGACGGAGGCGGAGGATTGGCTCAAGCAGATCGAGAAGGTGTTTGACACCCTTCGCCCCCCTGCGGAGTGCCGCATGGCCTTTGCCACGTACCAGCTGGAGAGCGAGGCACACAAGTGGTGAAGGGCGGTCAGGAGAGGGCAGAGCCGACGTGGGACCAGTTTGTGGCCCTCTTCTACGAACAGTACTTCCCGCAAACGTGGCAGGATCAGAGGAGGTGGGAGTTCCACACTCTCCGATAGGGGATGATGACCGTGAGTGCATACCGTACGTGTTTTCTAGAGCTGTCCCGATTTGCCGCGACAGCTGTGGCTACTAAGGAGGAGCACCTCTGGAGATTCACTGAGGGGCTCCGACCTGCCATTTGGGGGTATGTCAAACCCCTGAAGCTGTCCACGTTCTTGAGAGTGGTGGAGGCAGCTATGACCTATGAGGAGACCAACCCGGCCGCACGTGACACTGACAGCGGACGGAAGAGGCCCTACCAGTCAGACTACTCACAGGGCTAGCGAGAGAGGAGGCACGCGACGCTCGCAGGAGAGCTGTCACGCTTTGCGAGGCCATCAGTGGCCTTTGGGGGCCCCCGACAGGGGCCAGTTACTAGGACTGGACCCCCGCCCAGCTATCAGCAGGGACCTACAGAGGGTGGGAGTCGAGTTCCCCTCTACTACTAGTGTGGCTGGCCGGGCCACATCAGGAGGGATTGCCCGTTTAGGGCTAGGGGTAAGCAGATGCTCCCCGCATTGAGCGCTGAAGGACGAGCAGGAGGCCGTGGTTCCCAGGCGCGTGGGGGAGGACAGCAATCGTGGGGAGGGTATCGGCCAGCAGCTACTCATCCGATGCAAAGTGTGGCTGCTTCTTCCACACCGAGAGCTGAGGGGCGTATCAACGCCCTGACACACAGAAACGCCAGAGCTTCAGGTTCAGTGATGGTAGATATGGTTATAGTTTCCGGCAGATTAGTTTACACACTTTTTGATTATGGCGCCTCGCACTCGTTTGTTGCTGCTAGTTTTGCTGTCAATTTGGGACAGGACTGTGTGTTGTTAGAGGATCCTGTTGTGATCAGAGGTCCGGGTGGTCAGCTGTTTGTAGCTGAGGAGGTTTACACAGGCTGTGAGGTCAGTGTTGGGGGACACAGCCTCCCCGCTGACCTGATTGTGATACTGATGGAGGACTTTGGCGTGATTTTGGGGATGGATTGGCTATCTGCTTACCACGCTTTGGTGGACTGTTTTGAGAGGAAGATCGTCTTCTCCATACCGGAGATGCCTTCCTTTGAGTTTCACAGACAGCCGGTGGACGGAGGCTTCAGGTGCATTTCTGCACTTCAGGCGGTGAGACTTTTGGGCCAGGGGTGTGAGGGCTTTCTGGCTTGTGTAGTGGCAGAGCCCAGCCCCGTGGCAGACTTTCAGAGCATCTCGGTGGTCAGAGAGTACCCTAACATGTTTCCAGAGGAGTTGCCAGGACTATTGCCTGAGCGTGAGATCGAGTTCGAGATCTCACTGGTACCGGGGACTAGCCCCATTTCTACAGCACCTTACAGGATGGCACCACTTAAGCTGCGAGAGCTTAAGTCCATGTTGCAAGACCTTTTGGAGAAGGGCTTTGTGAGGCTTAGTGCATCTCTGTGGGGAGGCCCGGTATTTTTTGTGAAGGAGAAGGATGGTACCCTACACCTATGTGTGGACTACTGATAGCTGAATAGGATCACCATCAAGAACAGGTATCCGCTGCCGAGGATTGATGACTTGTTTGACCAGTTACGAGGTGCGACGGTTTTCTCCAAGATAGACTTGAGGTCTGGTTACCACCAGTTGAGGATCAGGGAGACCGACGTCTCCAAGACAGCTTTCCGCACCCAGTACGGACACTACGAGTTTTTGGTCATGCCGTTTGGGCTGACCAACACCCCCACTGCATTCATGGATTTGATGAACCGGGTGTTTAGACAGTATCTGGATCAGTTTGTGGTGGTGTTTATTGATGATGTGCTCATCTACTCACGAGATCAGGCACAGCACGGACAGCACTTGCAGATGGTTTTGGACATGTTGAGATGACGTAGGCTGTATGCCAAGTACAGCAAGTGCAAGTTTTGGTTGAGGCAGGTGACCTTCTTAGGTCATTTGATTTCAGGGGATGGCTTGGTTATGGACCCAGCCAAGGTAGAGGCAGTGCTCAGATGGGAGAGACCACGTACAGTGATAGAGATTCGCAGTTTCTTGGGACTGGCAGGCTACTACCGGCGGTTTATCAGGGGTTTCTCGCAAATTGCACATCCTATGACACAGTTGACCCGGCAGGACGTGCCCTTTTCTTGGACAGACGCTTGTGAGGCATGTTTTCAGGAGTTGAAGGAGAGGCTGACTTCGGCTCTTGTGCTTACCATCCCATACAACAGTAGCAGTTTCGTTGTGTACACGGAAGCTTTGTTGTAGGGGTTAGGGGGTGTGCTCATGTAGCGGGGTCACGTTTGTTAGTTCAACCACTCGTATATAATATTTTGATGATTTTACAAAATGAAGAAAATGAAATAAAAAATAAAGCGTAGCATATTATTCTCTCTGTAATAACATATTTGCAGGATTTTATAAAGTTTTCCAAGACGGGAGATTAAAAGCATGAAGACAAGTAGCATAAGTATCAGGTCTTAGGCTTTTTCATGTAAACTTTCAAAGGTTGTAATTTTCATTTTATTTGAGTCTAGAAATGTTGTAAAGAGCCCCAAAACATAACCTATAAATAGCTAACTTAGGCTCTCTACACTTAGGATAAATTAGAAACAAAAATCCAACACTTATACTTTTATCAGACGGCTAGAACAATAGTCAGACGTCTGATTTTCCACTTTAAGACGTCTGACAAGTATCTCAGACATCTAATTTCCAAGAGTTCTGCCTTTAGTTTGTCTCCTCATAAACATCGGTTGAAGCACTTCACTTTCAGACGACGATAATCTTACATAGACGTCTGATTCTCTACCCAGACGTCCTCAGACTAACCGTTAGACTAAGCTTAGGCAAAAATGAATTTCCAGACGTCTGGACACACTTCCAGACGTCTACCTTTAAACCGTTGCCCATGATTTTGCTGTGCATATCTCATTACGGCCATAACATCTTTTGGCAGAAGAAGTGGGGAAGAGTTTTTTGATTTTCAGACGTCTGGTGATTTCCTCAGACGTCCATAACGACGTCTAATCCTTTAAACCTAGAACCCTGTTTGGATCTGATGAAAACAGGAACGAATCCACCCTTTATTAGACGTCCAATAACCTAATCAGCTGTCTTATGTGAAAATATCAGACGTCCTTCTTTTGATCCAATGGAGTCTGTTTTGGATGGCCTACAGTATTAGATGACCAGAAGCATAATCAAACATCCTATAAGACGTCTGATCCTAAAATTAGACGTCTGATATTACTGTCAGACTCATTATTACCCTGATTTATGGTGGATTTCGTCCTAATCTCTTGGGATTTGTCTCCAACGGCTAGAAGAGCTCTCCTAAGTGTTCTTGAAGGTTCCAAACTTGCCTATAAATAGACTACAACTCCTCTTAGGCAAGACACACCTCTTGAGATACAATTCCATTAGAAAAATCATTTGCTCACTACTCTAAGCTCCATCTTGCCCTTGTGCTGTGCCAATACTCTGATCAAAGGGCAAATCCATACTCCCGGCTCACTCCGTTCTACAAATCCTCAGGGAGTTCTTTTCATACTTAGTAGATAAGAAAGTAATTAAATTATTGGGGTGCTCTATAGGTGTTGTTTTACTTCTTAATTTTTGTACTTTGGGTAACCTGCCTGTCAGGTTCCCGTCTCTTCATTTTTGAAGGGAGAAACCTCCGCTTAGGGATCGGAGGTGGGATTTGTAATTGAGGTACACTACCCTTGTTTAAGTAGTGTGGTTAGTGGATTGATCACCTTGTGATTGAAAATCCTAAGTCAAGAGATTGGCTTAGGTGATGGTTTTCACCCATCTTGGGTTTCCACCTAAAAATAATTGTGCACATTGTGTGATTGAATTTTTTTTTACAATATTCTATAATTTCACTATTCACCCCCCTCTAGTGCAATTTCATTTGGTATCAGAGCAGGTTTTCCGCCTACAGGAGTAACATCCGTGGAAAGATCACATGAAGGGGAAGTCATTTCCACAAGCAGATTGGAAGGGCAATCCATCACTCGACCACCACTCTTCGAAGGAACCAACTACACTTACTGGAAGCTGAGAATGAAGATGTGGCTTCAAGCCAACGATTTCTCCATTTGGGAGAAATGAGAATCCGCATACATCATTCCCGAGAAACCAGAAACTGGTTACACAGTGGAGCAAATCCATCACCTTGGACTGAATGCCAAGGCAATGAACTCACTCTACTATGCACTCAGCTCGAAGGAATTCAACCGCATCAGCCAATGCAAAATCGCCCACGAGATCTGGAGAACCTTGGAGGTAACTCACGAAGGTATGTCTAAAGTTAAATCCTTAAAGATAGACTTGTTATCGCAGGAATTCGAAGCTTTCTCTATGAAGGAGAATGAAAGACTTGGGGACATGTACACCCGATTCACGTTAATCGTGAATAGCCTCAAGTCTTTAGGAAAGACATTTATAAAGGGGGAGCTTCAAGGGAAGCTCCTTCGCTCCCTTGGACCTGAGTGGGAGTAAAAGGAAACGGCAATAGAAGAAACCAACCAAGTAGAGGATCTAGACATGGAAAATCTACTTGGGAATCTCATGGCTTACGAATCAAAAATGGAGCAAAAGAAGAAATCAATCTCATCGGAGCCAAAGAAGGAGACCTTAGCCTTCAAAGCTACTTTGGATGATGAGGTAAGTACCGATGACGAAGAATTTGTTTTATTAGCTAAAAAGTTTAAAAAGTTTCTCTAAAATAGAAGAGAGATCAAGGGAAGGAAAAGAGAGAAAGAACCTTTAATTTGCTATAATTGCAAAAAGAGAGGTCACATAAGGAAAGATTGTCCTTTACTCAAAAGGGATGATGAGAAGAAACCCAAGAAGCCTTCCAACTACAAGAAGATCTCCAAGCTGAAAGGATTCAAGAAGAAGGCGTTTCAAGCAACGTGGGATGACTCCACCTCCGAAGAAGAAAAGGAGGAGGAAACAAATGAAGAAACGACATGCTTGGGATTAATGGCAACAAATGATAGTTCTGAGTCTGAATCTGAGGAACCTGAGGTAAACTCCTACTCTTTAGATGAATTCCAAGATGCCTTTGATTCACTATATATAGATCTTAAGAAAATAAAAACCCAAAGCAAGGCTTTAAAAGAAGAAAACTTAGAAAATAAGAGATTAATCAATGATCTTGAAGAAAAGAATCTAATTCTTACAAAAGAAACCACTGCTTTAAATATGCAAATAAGAAACCTAATGATTGAGAAAGAGTCATTAACAAATGACTTGTATACGACAATGAGTGAACAAAAATTTCTAGATAGAGAAGAATTACTCGACAAAATCCATGTGCTTGAAAAATCAAACTCCTTTAAAAAGGATGAAAATAGCTTACTTAGAGTAGAGATTAGGGCATTAGAAGATAAACTAGATATAATGAAAATAGAGATAAATCACCTCAAAGAAAAGTCAAATCAACTTCTTGAGGACCTAACCAAATTTACAAAGGGGAAAGATAACTTGGACAAACTCATTGCCCATCAAAAACCTTCCTCAAGTAAATTTGGATTGGGCTTTTATGAACCTAGTCAAAGTGAGCCAAAAAAGGACCCTCCTCTAAAGGAGACCACTAACAAATATGGATCCACATTACAATGGATATCGAAAAGACAACTCTCACTTTGTTTTGTCGGGATGAAAGGACATCATAATGTCAAAAATTGGATATACAAAATGAATGATGGACGACCCAAATTAGAAAGACCTATAGAAACACCAAGTCACCATCGAAGATCTTTTGTAGGAGGAAGAAGGTCTACAAGGAAGAAGACAAGGAGACCACCGCCACCAAGGAGGCCGATGGGTGATGGACTCCAGATGCTCCAAACATATGACGGGAGACAAGCGCCTATTTTTGGACCTCCAACCTACTGATGGAGGAACAGTTACATTTGGCAACAACCACAAGGGCCATATTTTTGGCCTTGGTAAAATAGGTAACCCTCTCTCTCCTATCTCAAATGTTTCTCTAGTTAAAGGACTAAAACATAATCTTTTAAGTGTCAGTCAAATATGTGATAAGGGCTTTAAGGTAGTGTTTACTTCTAAAACGTTTGAAATTATGCATGCATTAACCAATGAAACTCTTCTTAAGGGAACTAGATTTAAAGACATTTATGTCGTAGAATTTGATAAAAATGGCACTTATGAATGTCTTATAGCAAATGATGAGTTAAGTATATGGCATAGAAGACTAGGACATGTTCATATGAAGCTGGTTCAAAAACTAGCTAAACATGAACTAGTCCGAGGTCTTCCTAAAGGAAAATTTTTAAATGAGCCTATTTGTGATTCATGTAAATTAGGCAAGATTATAAAATCTAGTTTTAAAAGCAAAGAAGTTATATCTACATCAAGACCTTTAGAACTACTTCACCTAGATCTATTTGGACCTACAAAATATGAGAGCCTCAGTGGATGCAAATATTGCCTTGTAATTGTAGATGATTTTTCAAGGTTTTCATGGATCTCCTTCTTGAGATCCAAAGAAGGAGTGTTTTCCATCTTTTCTATTTTTTGTAGGAAAGTTCAAACTGAAAAAGGCTACCAAATCACTCGTATCCGTAGTGATCATGGGGGCGAGTTTGAAAATTTCTTGTTTGATGATTTTTGTCAAGAGCATGGTATTGCTCATGAGTTTTCTTTTCCTCGAACACCTCAACAAAATAGGGTGGTTGAGAGAAAGAACCGTACTCTTCAAGAGTGTGCTCGAACATTGCTTATAGACTCAGGGTTATCGAAGTACTTTTGGGCTGAGGCGATTAACGCGGCTTGTTAAGTGTTAAATCGCACCTTAATTCGATCCAGATTGCGAAAAACTTGTTTTGAACTATACTATGGGAAAATACCCAAAATTAGTTATTTTAAAGTTTTTGGATGTCGATATTTTGTCTTGAATACCCGCTCTAATTTAGATAAATTTGATGCCAAAGGTGAAGAAGCCATCTTTATTGGTTATTCCTCACGTAGTAAGGCATATCGGATTTTTAGCAAGACCACATTAATAGTGGAGGAAACCCTCCATATTTACTTCGATGAATCTCCTCACTCCTCCATTGACTGAGTCAATATGGATGATGAAGATGATTCTACTATTGATGTGTCTAACATTCCAAACTCCAATATCCATAATCTTCCAAAAGATTAGATATATCAAAGGGATCATCCCAAAAATCAAGTCATTGGAAGTGTTTCTGATGGTGTTAAAACCCGATCTCGTTTTAGTTGCTCCTTTGGTCTCTCCGCCTTTGTATCTCAAGTTGAACCCAAGAGTGTCGAGGAAGCGTGCTCCGAAGAACCTTGGATGATGGCCATGCAGGAGGAACTCAACCAATTCCAAAGGAATGAAGTTTGGGATCTAGTACCTAAGCCTGAAGGGCAAACGGTAATAGGTACCAAATGGGTATTCCGGAACAAGTTGAATGAATCCGGTATGGTTATTCGAAACAAGGCTCGGTTGGTAGCGTAAGGGTACAACCAAGAAGAAGGAATTGATTTTGATGAGACCCACGCTCCCGTAGCTCGACTCGAATCAATTCGCATGCTTCTTGCTTATGCCGCCTTTTTTGGCTTTAAACTTTTTCAAATGGACGTTAAAAGTGTGTTTCTTAACGGATTCATTAAGGAGGAAGTTTTTGTAAAACAACCTCCTGATTTTGAGTCTCATGATAAGCCTCATTTTGTCTGCAAATTAAACAAGGCACTATATGGTCTAAAGCAAGCTCCTAGAGCTTGGTACGAAAGGCTCAAAGATTACTTGTTAAATGCAAAATTTTCTATAGGGGAAGCTGATTCCACATTATTCATTAAAAGAAAAGGAAAAGATATTTTATTAATTCAAATATATGTAGATGATATTATATTTGGTGCTACTAATGAATCTATGTGTAGAAAGTTTTCAGAAATTATGCAGGAAGAATTCAAAATGAGTTTGATGGGTGAGCTCAAGTTTTTCTTGGGCTTGCAAATCACTCAACTCAAAATTGGAACCTTTGTGTGTCAATCAAAATATACAAAGGAGATGCTAAAGAAATTTGATATGACCAAAAGTAAAGGGAAGAACACTCCTATGAGTGTCACAACTTCCCTAGACTTGGACAAATCAGGTACGCCCATAGATCAAAAGCTCTATCGTAGCATGATTGGATCTTTACTGTATTTAACTTCCAGTAGACTTGATATTTTGTTTAGTACCTGCTTATGCGCTAAGTTTCAATCAAACCCTAAACAATCACACCTAAATGCTGTAAAACGAATATTTAGATATCTAGTTGACACTTATGATTATGGCTTATTCTACCCTAGGAGTCCACAATTCAACTTAGTTACATATAGCGATGCGGACTACGCAGGTAGCTGCACCGATAGGAAGAGTACTAGTGGAATGTGCCAATTCTTGGGTAAATCACTATTCTCTTGGTTCTCAAAGAAACAATCTAGTGTAGCTCTATCAACTACGGAAGCTGAATACATAGCCGCCGCACTAGCATGTTCCCAAGTGCTTTGAATGAAAAATACTTTGAAGGGTTTTAACTTGATATTTAATAAGATAAAAATATTATGTGACAATACTGGTGCTATCAACCTCTCGAAAAATCCCGTACATCACTCTCGAACAAAACATATTGATGTTCGACATCACTTCTTGAGAGATAATGTACTTAAGGGAGAAATCGAAGTTGAATTTATTTGTACTGAACTGCAATTAGCTGATATTTTCACTAAACCTTTGAATTATGATCACTTTAATTATATACGTAGGAAACTAGGCATATGTAAGCTAAGTGATATTTGAAGAATTTAGTGATTTAATGGAACTTCCTTTGTCATGAGCATAGATGGAGCCTTGACTTTACTAAGTTAGAAGCCTTCATTCTCAGTTCAAACATCAAATGCACATTCTGTGCAATATCAGACGTCTGATTAAACCATCAGACGTCTTATACATAAAAATTCGTCGTCTAAGCATCTGGGACAGATGACAATTTTATCTAACGAAAGTGTTGACGAAAGAGCTATCTCAGACATCTGTCATACTTCACTGACGTTTGGGGCATCGTCGAGATGTGTTGACAGACGTCTATCTATGAGTCAGAACATATGCTATTAGTCAAACGTCTAATTATGTGGTTAGACGTCGCTGAGGTCGTCTGATAGGAAAATCGGACGACCCTATAACTTTAGGCTAAAATCCGAGAAGGTCTGTCTGCAGAAATCGGACGTCTAATTTTAGATTTAGACGTCTTCTGTGTCGTCTGAGACAGAAATCAGACGACAACTTGGAGAATAAATCATTTTCCAGGGAAGGATGCCTGCAGAAATCAGATGTCTAATTTTAAAATTAGTCGTCTGATTTATCGTCTGATGGATAAAACAGACGTCGCCATCAAAAGGGATAAAATCCCTAAAGTCAAATCCCAACGTCTGACATCATCTCCAGACGTCTGATCGGAGAAAAATCTGCGAATTGCGACTGTTTTCTGGATGGTTTGAAATGCAAATCTCCCCAACCTCAGGGGGAGACTTACTCCGTGACCTTAGGATATAAGATCCGCTTCGCAAGGTCCCACTCTCCTCTCCCAAATCCCTACCGCTCTCCCTCACACTCGACGGTCCACTGCTGTAGTTGGCGAAGTTCTGCTTGCCGCCAGACTACCGTCGCGCCTCCTCGATGGCTGGCGGAGCTGCTTCTCCTCTGCGCGCGTCCTCCCTGCCTCTCGACCACGCATTTGGAGGCCTCCCTTTTCCCGTGGGTATACCCTCTCAACTCCTAGGGCATCTCCATGCTCTTTTACCCACAACCTTGTAGCATCTAGTAGCATCTTGTTCTCCTTCTTGATTCACTTGGCCTACTTGCGCATTTCATGACATTATCAGCCCTAGAACCCTAACCCTCGGTCAAGCCAACCTTGTTAGCCCTAGCTGCATCTTCCATGGCAAGGGTATTACCCCACGAGATTCAAGCCGACATTTTAGTGGCTTGAATCCAAAGGTATATTGCCACAACTACATGGCAAGTTGTATTGCCTCAAGGCATACTGCCACATATTTTTTTTCAATGATGATTGCATTGTTTGAATCTATGTTGTTGAAATCTTTTGGGTGAATGTTGTTTGGTTGGTTGAATGTTCTTGTATGGATGTTTTTGCAGGTATTCTATCCTCAAAACACCACCCATTTCTTCCAAAACCTAACCACCCATTCCACCAAATATGCCTCCCCGTAGGAAGCAAGTTGAGGGATCTTCCACTTCCTCTTCCACCTATTTGGCAGATCAGCTGCGGGGCGACATCGCTAGGCAGCGATTTCGTTGCTTCGCGAATGCCAAAGTTAAATGCCCTCGTTTTATTGTTTGGAATGATTTTGCCCATTTGAACCTTCAGGAATACTTCCAAACTCTCCATCTCTTTCAATATTTTGACTATTTCCGACCTTCTAGCCATCCCCAATGAGGAAAATGACTTCAATGACATTCTGAGGCAATATGACACAAAAGTCATCAATCAAGAGTTAGTCCTCCCTGAAAAATATGTTGAAAATCTTGGCACCCTACCTTGCAAAAATCTCAAACCCCTTCCACGTCTACTCTCTCGCATTTTTGGGTGGGACCTCCTAAACAAATCGGGAGGTTTTGATTACATCTCGCGCCAACACAAGGTGCTCCTTTTTTGCGGCCGTCCGTCATATTCCTTTCAATTATTGCCGCCTTATTGTTCGTGTCATGAATGAAGGCCATGGGGCATCACTTCCGTTTGGGTCTATTCTATCCAAAATCTTTTCAACCCATCGGATTTCCATAACTGACTAAGCTGTTGACAAGAAGATTGAGCCTTACAACCGGGCCACAGCCGCCAAGATGCATATACTTAGGGAGCATCTTGAGCCTGCCGATGAGCCCATTGAAGAAGAACCCTTTCCACCCTTTCCATACTTCCATGAACCACGGCCCATTCAAATAGAAGCTCCCCGCTTGAGCTTTGATGAAGCATGGGATCTAGCCACAGATTCCCTCTCCTCTGGCATCTCCCTCCTGCTGCGTCGAATCGGCGAGATGTACACCTACATGGGAAGCATGCGCCGCGACATCGACGAACTTAGATCAGACGTTCAAAACTTGCAGATGGGACACGGACCCGCTCGTCGCCGCCGCCACCAAGATCAAGAAGAATAGTTTAGTGCTTCTATTTTTTGTCTTTTTTCTTTCTTTTATTCCAAGTATGTATTAAAGGGCCTTGACCCCGTACTTAATATTTTTAGGAACAAATAGCTAGTTCGTGCTTAAATATTTCTATTCCTAATCAATTTTCTTTAATGCCTTGTCATCTTTTAAACATGCAATTTTATTCATGCACTCCACTTTGTAGATACCACTCTTGTAGTTTAGATTTCAACTCCCTTTAACAACCCTTCATGATGATATTCAAAAAGGGGGAGAAGAATGTAGGTAAGAACTTAGGGAATAATATAAAAACAAACTTCTTAAATAGATAGAGACTACCAAGTTCAACCACTCGTATATAATATTTTGATGATTTTACAAAATGAAGAAAATGAAGTAAAAAAATAAAGCGTAGCATATTATTTTCTCTCTGTAATAACATATTTGCAGGATTTCATAAAGTTTTCCAAGACGGGAGATTAAAAGCGTGAAGACAAGTAGCATAAGTATTAGGTCTTAGGCTTTTTCATGTAAACTTTCAAAGGTTGTAATTTTCATTTTATTTGAGTCTAGAAATGTTGTAAAGAGCCCCCAAAGATAACCTATAAATAACTAACTTAGGCTCTCTACACTTAGGATAAATTAGAAACAAAAACCCAACACTTATACTTTTATCAGACGTCCAGAACAATGGTCAGACGTCTGATTTTCCACTTTAAGACGTCTGACAAGTATTTCAAACGTCTAATTTCCAAGAGTTCTGCCTTTGGTTTGTCTCCTCATAAACATCAGTTGAAGCACTTCACTTTCAGACGACGATAATCTTACATAGACGTCTGATTCTCTACCCAGACGTCCTCAGACTGACCGTTAGACTAAGCTTAGGCAAAAATGAATTTCCAGACGTTTGGACACACTTCTAGACGTCTACCTTTGAACCGTTTCCCATGATTTTCTGTGCATATCTCATTACGGCCATAAAATGTTTTGGCAGAAGAAGTGGGGAAGAGTTTTTTGGTTTTCAGATGTCTGGTGATTTCCTCAGACGTCCATAATGACGTCTGATCCTTTAAACCTAGAACCCTGTTTGGATCTGATGAAAACAGGAACGAATCCACCCTTTATTAGATGTCCAATAACCTAATCAGACGTCTTATGTGAAAATATCAGACGTCCTTCTTTTGATCCAATGGAGTCTGTTTTGGACGGCCTACAGTATTAGACAACTAGAAGCGTAATCAGACATTTTATAAGACGTATGATCCTAAAATTAGACGTCTGATATTGCTGTCGGACTCATCATTACCCTGATTTGTGGTGGATTTCGTCCTAATCTCTTGGGATTTGTCTCCAACGGCTAGAAGAGCTCTCCCAAGTGTTCTTGAAGGTTCCAAACTTGCCTATAAATAGACTACAACTCCTCTTAGGCAAGACACACCTCTTGAGATACAATTCCATTAGAAAAATCACTTGCTCACTACTCTAAGCTCCATCTTGCCTTTGTGCTGTGCCAATACTCTGATCAAAGGGCAAATCCATACTCCCGGCTCACTCCGTTCTACAAATCCTCAGGGAGTTCTTTCCATGCTTAGTAGATAAGAAATTAATTAAATTATTGGGGTGCTCTATAGGTGTTGTTTTACTTCTTAATTTTTGTACTTTGGGTATCTGACCTGTTGGGTCCTCATCTCTTCATTTTTAAAGGGAGAAACCTTCGTTTAGGGATCGGAGGTGGGATTTGTAATTGAGGTACACTACCCTCGTTTAAGTAGTGTGGTTAGTGGATTGATCACCTTGTGATCGAAAATCCTAAGTCAAGAGATTGGCTTAGGTGGTGGTTTTCACCCATCTTGGGTTTCCACCTAAAAATAATTGTGTACATTGTGTGATTGAATTTTTTTTTACAATATTCTATAATTTCACTATTCACCCCCCTCTAGTGCAATTTCAACGTTGTCGCTTACGCTTCGCGGCAACTGAAGCCTCATGAGCATAGCTACCCTACTCATGACCTAGAGCTGACAGCTGTTGTCTTTGCGCTGAAGACATGGAGGCACTACCTGTACTGTGAGACTTTTGAGATATTCACGGATCATAAAAGCCTCAGGTATTTTGTTTGATCAAAAAGAGCTTAACATGAGACAGAGACGTTGGTTAGAGCTCCTAAAGGACTATGACTGTAGCATCTCCTACCATCCCGAAAAGGCCAACGTGGTGGCTGACACCTTGAGCCAGAAGGTGCCCGCCCACTTGGCCAGTTTACAGGCACAGAGTTGGAGACTCATGGAGGAGTTGGGCAGTTGGCGACCCCTTGAGTTACAGGGGCATTGTGGGTCTGTGACAGTGACACGACAGATGAGACTAGAGCTGATAGACCGCATCATCACAGGATAGATGACAGATCCGTACTTGCAGTCGTTGCGAGACAGAGTAGTGTTAGGGGACCCAGGAGACTTCTCCTTTACTGACGAGGTACTGCGCATGAGGGGACGTTTGTGCATTCCCAGAGACGAGGAGTTGCTGAGAGAGCTCCTGACTGAAGCACACGGTTCCAGGTTCACCATACATCCCGGAAACACGAAGATGTATCATGATCTAAGACGTGATTTTTGGTGGAGAGGGATGAAGTGGGATGTAGGTGAGTTCGTGCAGTAGTGTTTGGTGTGCCAGCAGGTGAAGGCTGAGCATCAGAGGCCTGCACTTCCAGTGCCAGAGTGGAACTGGGAGAGCATTACCATGGACTTGGTGGTGGGTTTGCCCGTTACCCAGCGAGGACATGATGCAGTTTAGGTGATTGTAGACAGATTGGCGAAATTCTTGTCGATCCACGTCACCTTGGGACCAGCACAGTTGGCAGAGAGGTATATTCGTGACGTGGTATGTTTGCACGGAGTTCCGCGTGAGATTGTATCCGACCAAGATACAAGTTTTACGTCCCTGTTTTGGGCTGAGTTTCAGCAGGCTTTGGGGACATGGTTGAGGTTCAGCACGACGTACTACCCCCAGACGGACGGACAGTCGGAGCACACGATACAGACGCTTGAGGACCTTTTGCATGCCTGTATACTGGACTGGAGGGGCTCTTGGGAGGAGCACTTGCCCTTGGCAGAGTTTGCATATAATAACAGTTATTACTCGAGCATCGGCATGGCACCGTACGAGGCTCTGTACAGACGGAGGTGTACTGCACCCTTGAGTTGAGTTGAGGTGGGGACCAAGTGGGAGGTTGGCCCCAAGCTAATCCGATAGAGTCAGGAGGTGGTTGAGCAGATTCACAGACGACTTCGCACTGTCAGAAGTAGACAGAAGAGTTATGCCGATCGGAAGCGCAGAGAGGTGCAGTTCGAGGTTGGGGATCACATCTTTCTACACGTTTCGCCCATGAAGGGCCTGCAGCATTTTGGGGTGAAAGGGAAGCTCGTGCCGAGGTTTGTGGGGCCCTTTGAGGTCCTGGAGCGGGTAGGACCCGTTGCTTACAGGCTTGCCCTTCCTCCCCAGCTTTCTGGAGTGCATGACGTGTTCCACGTGTCCAACCTTGGGAAGTACGTCGTCGATCCCAATCACGCTCTGAGCCACGAGAGTGTCAAGGTGGGTGACGACCTGACCTACCCTGAGCGACCAGTGCAGATAATAGACAGAGCCGTCCGGAGTTTGAGACAGAAGCAGGTACCCCTGGTGAGGGTCTTGTGGAGGAGCCAGAGGTACGAGGAGGCTACTTGGGAGCCTGAGGCGGCAATGCGAGAGCGGTACCCGGAGCTTTTTGAGGGTACGCCTTTTCAGACCGGCTTCGGTCCTCTTTAAGTTTGTTATGCGTATATTGTTCTTTTTCCGCACCCTAGCTAGCTCAAGTTTTGGGGACGAAACTTCCTTTAAGTTTTTTATGATGTTAAGACCCGTGCTGTTTGAGCCTTCTAAGACGTCTGGAAATCGAAAATTTTGAGTACGAGCTCTCATCTGCACGCGTGCTGCACGCAGATAGTACTCTCATTTTTCTCCCCTTCTTCTCTCTCTCTCCCCGCCTCCAGCAAAACCCTAACCCACCGATCTATAAAACCCCCTCCTCCTCTCTCATTTCTCCCCACTTCTCAGCCACCAGACCTTCCCCCCTTCTTCTCCACTCCAGCGAGATTGGCAACGCGAGCGAGAGAGCATATGGGCGACGTCGAGGAGGAGCGGCGTGAGGAGAGGAGGAGGAGAGCAAACTCACGAGCTCACGTGGGAGCTCACTGGTGAGTGCACGCACCGCTTTCTCACTGGAGTGATGTCAAGGAGGAGGAGTGCGTCGAGGAGGTCCTCCCCGATGCTGCTGCAGCCAGAGCTGCAGGTGAGGGGGTGCTACGCAAGGGAGCAGAAGCAGATTCTGGTTCTGGGTTTTTCCCAGAATTAGACGTCTGGAGCGACGTCCAGACGACGAAGCGGACGTTTAGAGGCGGTTCCGGACGTCTGAGGTGAGAGTTTCGTGAAGGTACATCCTCTTTGTGGATACAGCCATGCAGGCCACTCCGCTGCTACCCCTTTGCATGCCCCTTTTTGAGAGGATTTGATTCTGCGTGCAAGATTCGCTTTGGAAAGGCGCGGGGCACGCCCACCCACGCACTTCAGATGTCTGGGGAGCTTACCAGACGGCTGTAGGCACTTCCAGACGTCCGGAGGGGTGGTCAGATGTTTGGAGCTGGGTCCAGACGTTCTAGAAGAGTTCTTGGACATCTGAGGATTGGCGTAGGGCTTAAGGTATGACACTGGACACTTTTAAGACGTCTAAAAGTTGTTCCAGACGTCTGATTTGAGACAGAAACCCTATTTTTGACTCGTTTAGGGTCCGTGTGAGGTCCGTTTTTCTCAAATAAGATACCGATGTGTTCCTTGTTAGTTCCTTTACTTGTTAGAAGCTTTCTATACTATTCTGATAGTTCCCTTGTGATTGTTCCTTGTGATAAGACTTCGTTCCGTTGCAGGTTCGAGGCTTGCTGAGGCACGTGAGCCCACCGTTCAAGCCCCCACTACTCCTGGGTTTACTGGTAGAGTGGCTTTCCCTAATTTAATTACAAACCTGAATGCATGTGTGGAATGAATGATTAGAATCTAGGATATAACATGAATCCTAGGACAAAAAATACTGAAAATGTCTATATTGGATGATTGAATTGCAGTCTCAAATGAGTAGACAGAAATGATAACAACTGCCTGTAAATGAATGATAGTTGCCTGTGAAATATGAAGTACTTGTGCTAGTTAACTGTTGCTTGTAACTTTCCCGTGGTATACGTTGAATGACATAATACGAGCTGCATGTATATAAAATAAGAATAGTAATGTGAATGATGGAAATACGAGCTACCTGTATATAACCTGAGTATGGAAATGTGAACGATAGCAATACAAGCTGCATGTGTATAACCTGAGAATGGGAATAGAAATGATGAAACCTGATATGGCATGGCCTGAGGAATATGAGTATGAACCCTACGGGGAATTAGGAGTAGAGATCCTGGAAATAAATAGAATGGATCTAGAAATGTGAGTGGGGAAGTGAGCTAGCCCTTGAGTACGGAGTACTAAGGAGAGCGACTGTTCCCCTGTTTAGTGTAGAGCGGAGCTAGCTGCCCTTGGGTTGGGACCTCAGGTTAGGATTGGACACTCTATACCGACTTCTTGGCCCTCGCTTACACGGTACTGGGGAGAGCTAGCCACCCCATGAGGCCCGGGGTTTAGCTAGCCACCCTACACCGACTTGTTAGGCCCACTGGGCAAACCAGGGTAGTCAGCGAGAGTGCGCGGACTGTGGAGGGGCGAGACCCCTGTTTGGTTCTTAGGGGCTAGAGCCCTGTTACTGAGAGGGCTAGGCCCTATACTGGTTCCGTGCTGTACTTTGGGCGCACCCGCTAACGGAAACGACTGACCGCGTGCTAGTGTAGGGTAGCTACCCGTGCACTTATCGCGCATGCTGTAGTCATCGTTACGTCTATCCGTGACCTTGGGGTGGTTGACTAGGTGTCGGATCACCACGGGGGACTCTCCCGGCTAGGAGAGCACCACGTGTGCCTTCTACTCTTCGGAAAAGACTGCAATCAAGATCGTTCCCACGAGGAACATTCAAGATCAAGAAAGAGACCTGATAAATAAACCAAGTGATGAAAAAGAATAATTAGTTAAAGAAAGTAATTGAAAAACAACAGCTACCTGTCCAGTTTTACTGCTTTAGTTAGTTGGTTGCCACTCCACTTAGCATTCGCTGACTTTGTGTACTCACAACCCTTTTTAGGTCCAGGTGTTGAGTAGCTCGGGTCTACGGCTGCGGAGGGTGCTGGGCCCAGTAGAGCCCAGTAGCTGTAGTTTCTTTTGTTGTACTCGTAGTAGTGAGTTAGACTCTGTACCTTTATATTCTGTACTTTTACGTTCTGCACTTTATATTTCTGTACCTGGTTATTTTTCTATTGTTGTGGTGGTATGTATTGTAGCAATTTTACTTCCTTAGTGCTGTACCTTTTTACTGTTAGTTGCTTAGCATAGTGAATGTGGTTTACTTTCCTGCTTTTTGGTTACTTTCTTGTTGGATGTCTGGATCTTGGGATCAGTTGAGTTGGTCCGGTCTCGTGTCCTGTAGGGATTCAGGAACCGGGTCGTAACTTTAGGGTGTGGTGACCTAATCTAACGGTGGCTAAGGCTTGGGGAGGCTTCTAGGCTGTCCTAGGGCTAGGATGGACTTAAGTTCTTCACAATTTATTACTTTATTCCTACTTAATAGAATAGCATACCTTAACTCCCTTACATTATTATCTACTACATCTAATCTTGGTCTTCTGCTCCAGCTCTGCTGTAACACCAGTTATTCTTTATTCTTCAATCCAGCTTTAGATCCAGCTTCAGATCTAGCTTCTGATCAGCTTATTACCTGCAATTGACATAATGCACCTAATCAGTACATAATAGCATTATTTTATGCATATCTAAAAGAAAGCAGTCAAGGTGCTAGTAATACTTATGCATGCATGAATTACCCTAACTTATGCTAAGTCCTAGCCTAATTTAGGTCAATTAAGACCTATAATTGTTGCGCAATCAGGGATTGAAGGTCCCTTGTTGGAATCCATATTGGGTATGGTCAAAATACAGAGGGTCATAGTTTAAGCCATAGTCAGATTGTGCACCTGACTAACCACTTCTTTACTAGGTGCAAATTGTGAGTGTGTGAGAAGTGTAGAGGTCCCCTATTTCATAGATTAATTAGCATAAGGAGTAGATCCTAAGGAGTTTCCACCTTAGATAATATTATCTAGCTTCCTATCCAGATTCTCCACACTCTTAGTTCCACTTTATCCATCCTTTTTTTAATAATCTCCAAATCAATCGAACTAGAATTAGGTTGGACCTCATAAACTCCACTCTTAGGTTGACTTGATCTATTAAAGGTGGTCATGGAGGCATTATTCAGGGAGTTCTTACTCATATTCTCAAATAATTCAAGTTCCCCATTTGCATCTTTACTTAGGAAATTTTCTTCACATGCAGCATCCACAAAATTCCTAAGATTATCATTTAGTCTACAGTAAAAGATTTGGGCCAAGTGACACTTTGGAACCTCATGGGACATTTTCTAGTAAGATAAATGAATCTCTCCCATGCCTCATGGATCTGCCTACTTGGGTTTTGAGTAAACGTGTTTATAGCTCTTCTAAGGGCGTTAGTCTTTCTTGTGGGGAAGAACTTCTTCAAGAAGGTACTCCTAAGCTCCTCCCAAGTGTGGATAGGCCTACCTATAGTTCTAAGCTAATGTGCATCCTTATCCTTAAGTGATAAAGGGAACATTTCCATCACTAGAATATCCTCATCCATGTTCTAGGGTCCAAAGGTCCTTCCTATGTTAACCAACTCTTCTATGTGTTGGAAAGGATCATTAGTGTTGTTCCCATGAAAATGAAGGATAAGGTTGGTGATGTGCAGTTTAAGCTCAAAATCATCCTCCAACTAAGGTACCCTATAGTAGCCTTCAGGTTGGGTCTCAAAGGCATTATAGAAATCCTTAAGTTGTTTAAGCCTAGTAGGGTTTTGGAATCTTTGGAAAGCTTCAAGGATAGTGTTGATATGTTTATCACGGTGTTCCCCTTGCTTCTTAATTTGTACTTAGAGTGCAGCTATAGGATATCCCCAAGTGGGATATCCTCACCTGAGTTATCTTCTTTATGGCTAGAACTAGCCATAGAAGTGGATTTTGTGGACCTAGTCGATAAGACTCTCCTACGGTTACTATCCAAGGGTTGAACCAAATCAGGTTTCAAGGACCTTGTCCCTAGCATAAAACAGAAGAAGAATAGGTGATAAGAAGGGAAACAGACGAGTAAACGCCCACCCTCGCAATGCAAGCAAACAAGCTAGCCTTAAAGTGTAAACCCTAATTAGACCTGATCCTGGCACCCCAAAGAATAATTGAGTTACACCAACCCTTGAATTACTTGGCTGGCCAGAAGGGTGAGACCTCTAGGACACCTCGCACAGCGGGACACGATTAAAGGTAACGTGGTTACCATACTAACCTTTTTTGTCACTAGTTGGCCTGAGTAGACAAGGCCTTGATCTTAGCCCAATCTAACTTTAAGTTACCAAGAAAATTAGTTCTACTCAGGGCATTTCTAATGATGGTAACACCATTGTCTATCATAACTGGCCTAATTTAGCCAAAATCCAAGGATAAATGCTCCATAATAATAAGAAAAAGGGTATAATTCAGTTTTGTGTTGAATTTGAGAAGAAGAGAAATTGAGTTAATTCTACTGTTTTAACTCATAATTACAACTGCATATTAACTAAGGAGTGAATCAGTGTCTAATCTAAGATCAAATGAATTTAAATTTCCAAGAAATTGGCTCAAACTGACTGAATTAGGGTTTTCTGAGAATTGAAGATTAATTTAATAATACAAACTCTAATTACAGCCTCACTTTGAGCGAGTTCTGGTGGAAATAAATATAATCTAAGCCTCCTAAAAATCATTAAAAAATATTCTATGAGGTTTGGAATGGTCACTTTGACCAAATGGACCCATTTTTGACTAAAAATAGAGACCAAGGCGAGAAATTGCTTCATTTTGGGCTAAAGTGTAAATTACCCAATTAAACTTCGTTAAAACCCAAATTTGAGGTCATTATTAGATTCCTTAGGTCCAAATTAGGTTACCTATAAATTTTGAGCCCAATCAAAGTTGACCTAGTTTGCAATTTAGACCATTTATCTCTGTTTATTACAAAACCACCCCTAGGTTTTGATTTTCCTTGCATTTAGGTCCCTACCTTCTTCTTCATTCCTAAAGAGTCGAGTAGCAGCAGCTAAAAGAAACCTAAACTTGCTGACCCTTGATTGACAAAATCTCCATCAGCACTCAACCAAATCCCACCAAATTTGGTGGGATTGGTCTTCAAATCATGCCCAACCGATTAGGCAAGATCCCAAACTCCAATTTGGAGCCAATTGCCACTAGTCAACCGAAATCCATGGGATTTGAAGGTGCTAAATTCTCAAGGAAATCTTGCAAATTCAAGGCCAATTGGTGTGGATCCATCTTCTATATAAGTGCTAGGGCATTCCCAAGAACAAATTGGTCGAGAATTAGCTGTTTCCCACTCTTCTTCAATGCACAACCACCCTGTTCTTCAACTCCAGTGACCTCTCCATTCTCCCTCGTTCGTGCATGCTCTAGCCAAAAGATCATCACCACATTCTTCCCCATCTTCCTCCGACTCTAGCTGACCAAAGCTAGGTCACCTTGACCCATTCATTGTCGCTGAACCCCTCGCCGGAGCTATCATCTTCCTTGCGTCCGGCTGACCAACTTCAAATGCAATTACACCTCATTTGTCACTTCTAGGTAGTTCTTCTTCCTCTCTTTCCATAGCGTAGCTTAGGGTCCTTAGGAGTAGGAATTAGTCTCGTTTCCTCTCAATTCTTCTCCTTCGTCCTCACGGCCGGTGAGAGCTCCGACAAGTTTCTCCACGGTCACCACACCATCTCCCACCTCACCAACCACCCCACAAGCACCATGAGGCCTTGGTGATCAAAGCCATCAAGAAATTGAGGTGATTGACCACCCAAGACCTTCGTCGGACTCCACCTTCATCCGTCATCTTCCCCAAGTCCGACCGACCTTCTTAGGTCATTTCACACCAAATTCTTGCCACCACCACCTTCGTCAGCTCATGGTGAAGGTTCTTGAGTGTTTTATTGGGACCAAAAGCCCGTATTCTTGTTTTCAGGTGCCCGGTAGGAGGAAGCATCTTCTTCGACATCGTCAAGCTCTTTCGGCAGCGAAATCAACAAAGGAACCCACTCCCCTCACGAGGATTCACTTGCAAAAGATCTTTGGGTCGTTGGATTAGAGATCCATGGCCAATCCTTTGTCAATCGAGCAGCACCTTCATCCTCACTATGAACATGAAGAAGGTGGGACTTAATACTCCCACATCGTTAAAACAAGTAGCTCGAAGTTGGCCATATAAGGCATTTGGTGCATTAGCCACTTGCTTGAGGAATCAGGGGGTCGAGTCCCCATATACACAACACGTGCACACACGCACTCATACATGTGGGCATGAACCGGATTTGGGCCGATTTTGAATCGGCTTTGGGCAAGGTTTTTGACCAGATTTTGGCTGAAGGAATTGGCTTGTTGTTTAGGGCCAGTTCTTGGTTGAAAATTTGGTTAAGTGTTGAGGCTGTACTTGAGTTGAAAATCACTTTTTTTTCCTTAACCTTTTCTATTCTTTTTGAGTTTGATTGAGACAATTAATTGAGTAATATATTTCTTTTTGCATCAAACTCTTCTGCCTCATTTCATATTTGCTTGATTAATGGTTAAATTGCAGATTAATTTGCTCCTTGAGATGACCTCGAACTCACAATTCGAGATATAAATTTAAATATTTTCGTTGCTTTAGTCGCTATACTCTGACGCATTTCTTAAAACTCGACTTTAGCGCGTTAGCATCTACTCAATTTTAAGGGCGAGGCTTGAAGTGCTCTTGGAATGTGATGGGCATTAGGGGGTGTTAACCTTAAAGATTGATTTAACAAGTGTGAAGTGTACAAGCAAGGGTTCACAATACAAGTTAAAATGAGGGAGTATCTTTTAGTGTTCAAAAATTGGATTAGTGAATTTTAGGGTTATTGTGAGTTAATCACTTCAATTAAGTTCTTATGAAGGCACACAATAGTTTTTGTCAAGCTCAGGTGATGGTCCTTTCCTTTAAGTTTCAAGTAATGCATAAAATACTTTTCTCAGATTTTTCTATGATGCTCAATTACCATAGAAATCCAACACCACCAATTTCAAGTCAATTAGAGTAGTATAAAAATTCCAAGAATTTTCGGACAGAAGCAAAACAAGAATGAATTTCAATTTTGATAGAAAAGTACTCCCTAAATTTTTAAAAATTAATCCAAACTCAAAATGATCTAGAATTGGTAGATGAGATTCCTAACTTCAATACGTATGTCTAGGTAGATTTGGATAATTTTTCGGGGTCCCGAATATTAGGAAACAAATTTTGAAAAGTCAAAAACTAGTTTCAAAAATAGAATTTGGAGATTTTCTTTGGATATGCAAATCAAAACTAACTCCAAATCAAGATATGATCTTTTCTTATTTTTTTATTATAAATGGATAATGCAAAACAAACTAAGCTAACTAATCCTTTGGTTCAAAACAAATTCTAACTTTTCTAACAAGAATCCTAAATCTAAGGATGTAGAAGCTAATCTGAGTCTTCTAACCCACACTTTACTCTCATTCCTGCTTTAAGACATGATTCCATGCTTCCGCACGGATTCCTACGCACAAATAGAGAAAGAGAGAAAGCAAGTTAGATACTAGAATGCAAATATAAAAGAAAAAATAAATAGAATTCGTTGCCTCCTCAACAATGGTGCCAAAAATTTGTTCGTTGAAAATCACAAAAGATAACAAAGCATTCGTTGTAGTGCGATTTTTTTTTGAAATAGAAATAAATAACTGAAACTCTGGTGAGTTCTGGGTCAAACACAAGGAGGCGTAGGATCTTTCTAACTAGATGCAAAACATGAAGCAAATATGAACTAACTATTACAAAGGAGATGATCAAATTAGGCAGATATATAAAGGAGGGGGTGAGAAGTAGGATTTGCAAATATGATAACTAGATCTCAAACTTTATTTCTACTAGAATAAAAGTTAGAGTTACACTTAGAACTAGAATAGGAAATATAATATTAACTAGAACAAGTAGAAATCTAACTAGAAGTGCAACTAGAAAAGAACTAAAAAATAGAAATAGATGAGATGGAGTGTGATCCATTGTTTTTTTTTTAAGAAAGAAAGGAAGAGTCACCAAGGTGGCACTCATCCATTTTTATTCATAGGGATATTAATTACATGGAATAAGAAGCAACCCACATCTGGGCCTTTCTGGCAATATCCAAAGAGACAAAAGACTCATCACTAAAGATTCTCCCATTTCGGGCAAGCCACATGGCCCACAAGGTCATTGCCATACTTGTCTTGTCTCTTGTCTGGTCCACCATCAAGTTCCATAGAATGTCCCAAGTAGGTAGAGAATCGCCCACTATCTCACGCCACACCCATTGGGTGAAGGGGCATCTAGAGAGAAGATGCTTCGTGTGATCCATTGTTGCAACTATCCTGAAGATGAGATGAAGGCGAGGCAGAGGATCTAAACTTGATGAGGAGGACAACCACCAGGAAGAAGAGGTAGAGTTTGAATGTGAAGAAGCTTTTTAATGCAGGTGAGAGGATAGACTAAATAGGAAGGGTATAAAAGGTGGTGAGAGGATGGATGATTATTCTAAACTAAGGAAGACTAAGTAGGAAAGGGGGGGTAGGCTTCTATTTATAGAGTCTCCTAGGTGTTTGATGGAGGGCTAGGATTTAATGGTAGGATGATGGAGGATGGAGATTAAAGGAGGTTTAGGATGGAGGGTGTTGCAATTGCTTATAGGATTGCCATCACTCGTCTCAAATTTTTGGCCCCTTTTTGTTTTGAATTTCAAATTGCACATAAGAGCAAAGTTGTAGCCCTCAAAATCTGCTTTCAAATGCAACTTAAATGACTCAATTTAGATTTGAAATGAAAATGTTATGATCAAAATGCTAAACATGTGTCAGGCTATTACAAATTTCGAGGTTATGAATATGATTTGGTTTAGGATTTTAAGATAGGGATTTAGGTAGGCAATTTAGGATCATAGGATTTAGATCTAGTGGTGGATAAATTATGGTGCACTTTGGCCATCCAAAATAGTATTTATTGGAGCATAAAAGGGATGGCCAAATAAGGTTTGTTCGATTAGGATATAGGAATAGGTTGGGTGTATTTTTTAGAAAATCATAGGTTGGGTTTGATTAATGTTGGTCAACCAATTAAGGTGAAAAATTTAGGTATAGTGGATGGCTAGGTCAGGTGGGATTTGGGCTATGTTAGGTGGGATTTGGGTGTGGGAAATCGAGTTCCTAATTGGGCTAGGTCTAGGATTGATTAGGTTTGGGCTTAATTAGGAAATTAGCTTAGCCTCTTTGCATAAGTGAGCTCAACCTTGATTCTCCATTCTACAAGGCTCCAAATTGCTCCAAACTTGGTACCTGCACATATTTAAGTACATCGAGGTACCAGATATAGGTAGGGGGAAAATCGCATAAAAACTCCAAAGAATGCAATATTTACAAAATGCATCTAAATGATTAATTTGACCTAATGACCACTCTAATTGCTTCTTGTAAAAGATGGAGTTTGAATCGTTGTAGCGCAACTCAAGTGTTCAACTTTTAAAATTTATTAACTGTAACTACAAGGAGTATACAGGTCGTCGAAGGAGGCGAGGCATAACAAATCAAATCCCTACCAATGTTCCTTTTGTTTGTTTTTTTTTGTTTTTGTTTTTGTTTTTTTTTGTCTTTGCTTTTGAAAGAAATAAAGTGCAAGACAAAATCCTTTGTCACAAAAGAAGAGTACTACGAGTTCGATTTTTTTCCTTACAAGTAAACCATAAGGGAGATAGGAGGTGAGCTCACAAGAAGCTACGGTGAACTACTTGTAATCACTTCCTACTCATAACCCCATGTCCAAATGCAATACTCAAAAGTAAAGGTTCTTAACGTGCATCATCATTTCATTTATTCGAAATCAAAAGATACAAACTATGAACTAAGTAGGCAAAGGAGAGCTCACAAAAAACTATGATGAAATCTAAAGTAATCTTGAATGCCCACAAGGAAACTAACACAAGTCTACTACAACATAAAAAAGAAAGCATAAAACACAAAGATGAAGAGTGGATTATGGAATGAAGCTCGGTGAGTGATGATGCTCCTCCTTGTGCATGTCGTCCTTCTCCCTTTTGCTTCCTCCTTGGCATGGATGAAAGCCCTACTCCAAGCTTTGGGCGTGCACCCCAAGATGTCCTCCAAGTAGTGGATGAGTAGGTGAAGGTGATGAGTGTGTGGTGGTAGGTTAGGCACTTGAAAGGTGGTTGAATGCTCCTTCTCAAGCCTAACTACCCAATGGATGACCTAAGGCTTCTAATCCCTTCCAAGTGTCTTTCTATTCTAGCCAATGCCAAAGGTGCCCCCCATGGTTGGATGAAAGGCTCTTATATAGAAGTGACTTAGGATTTTTTTTTGAGCCAAAAAGTGGAGGGAAAAATGAAGCCTTGGAAATGGAGTTTGTGGCTATTAAGTGCAGATTGGGTTTTCTAGGTATTGGAATGGAGGAAGCTATTATGGGTGGAGGGTTCCTAGGTTTAGAAAATGGGATTGTAATAATGTGATGTGTGGAGTAGACATGGGGACATAGGGTTTTAGACCTAGGAAATAGGAGGATACAATGGGTGGTGTGAAGACTTTAATGAAGAGGGTGTTGGAGTTGTGATTTGGGTTTTAATGGTTGTGTTCTCCTGGGGGAGCCCCCATTCGATGACATGGAGAGTAAATGGAATGGTCATTGGAATTGTGGAGAGGTCTTAGAATGGTCATGGAGGGCGTGATGCATCAATTTTCTATGGAGCTTCTTCAAAGCATGTGGAGGCATGGATGAGCTTGTAATAAAGCTTGAGCTTAAGCACATTAATTGAAGTGGGGAGCTCATTGAATGTTGGTGCTCGATTATTTGTTGTTTTAATTGAGCTTGTTCCTGAGATTTGCAACTCTCCTGAGTTCAAATCTTTAACTCAAATTCTTCAATTCCTTCTTCTTCTCTTTTCTCCTCGACCTTCAATCCTTTGATCATAAAATATCATCAATCAGTGCAAGAACACATAATTATGCAAATTATGATGCAATCCTATCTAAAATACAATTTATGCTAATGCATGCAATATGCTCACGAAATTAGACTAAGATGAGTGGGGAGTTAACAAATTTTAAACATGGGCAATACAAAATGCACTTAGATCACCTAACTAAATATTTTATGACCTCATTCACCTTCAAACTAGCATTAGTTAGGCATAATTGATGTTCATAAATATAGAAATATCAAGGCCTCCTCACTATTCTTGTGTGTCGACCCCCACTCCTCTCATTCGGCTTTCACGACAAGGCATCACCCCTCCCCTTTAGCCGTCGACCTCTCCTTTCCTATTCTTCATCGATGGGCATCCTCCTCTTAGCTATGCACAGTTGCTTCTACTTGCGCGAGGGGTAGTCTTGGATGTAGCTGTAGCAACGTGGATGGGAGGAGGTGTGGTAGTGTCCATGGTTGCTACTTTTGGGTGCTGCTTGCAGACCATGAGGTGGAGTGCCACCCCGTCAAGGCCACAATGGCTTTGGTGCATTTCCCCCTCTCTCTCTCTTATCTAAATCCTTAGCCCTAGGTGTTTTTATTTAGGCATTTGAGGATCTTTAAACCAAAGAGTAACTGGCTAAACCAAAGTGAAACCCAGAATGTCAAAACTTGTTGACTTTCTAACGAGACTAAAAAAGGGAATCTTGAATCCTAAGGTCAGAGGTAAGACCCCAGAAGATCCACTAGATCTTTAGAGTTTTATTCTTAGTATAGGGTTAGAAATGGATTAAAAGATGAGTAGGTTAACTAGGTAAGCTCATAGAGCTGTGTCCACTAACTTTGTGAATCACGAGTTCACTGTTCGGGTTAGGGGCCCGCGAATATGTGGTGGCTAGAAGCTACTAAAGATCTACCTCAGAACACAGATGGTTCCCTAGTATGGTGATGAGTTATGGGTTGTTGCTGAGTTAAAGCACTTGGCAGTACTTGAATTCGACTCGATGCAGAGGTACTCGTAGCTTTAGGCTTAGAGGGTGCTTGCATGCATAACGGAAGATGCCGGGGTACTTGGTACTCGTAGCTAGAGGCTCGTTGGGTGCCTGCTTGTGTCGAAGTCGGGGGGGGTATCATGAGGGATTTGGTTGAGATCACATCTAATGATAGATTGAGAGGGCACACCCGAAGACTGCGGTTTTAGCGGGAGCATTGGTGTGACCCAACAATTTTGACCAACCCTGTGATATAATTTGGAATGATTAATGACTATACCTTGCTACTCCTTTTGTGAGGGTTATCAGCTCTGCTAGGCCCTCCCCTGGCCATGGAGAGACTATCAGGTTGGGATCCAAGGGAAGGATATGTTTGAATCTCCTCCAGTAGAGAGGGATTATTTTTTCGAATTTGACTTTTGAGGCGAGTGAGAGAATATGTCGGGTGATAATAAAACCAAATAACCATTTGAATAATTTCTATTAAACTAGGAGAAAGGCGTGTGGTCAACCTCTATCGCTAATGAAAGTTGGATTAATTATGGGAAATGGGAAAGATCATGTGGTTAGTCTGTTACATAGTCAAGGCATAAGTAGCTGGAGTAAATGGCTGTGGTTGGCCTATAGGGCAAAAATCTACACATTAGCTTGCTCTGTTTCAATTGTTACACGTAAATTTGTACCAACTGAGCTGCTTAGCTCATCCCTGCATTTGTAACTCATTTTTAGGTGTCCGTTATAGTGGTGCAGGCTACACGTTACACTAGATTTAAGCCCAGGACTTGGGTAGAAAATAGAGTCTTTGCTTCTATCTTCTCTTGGATAGATTATTGGTATCTAATATAAAAATTTTAGTTGGATTTTCTTTTGTTTAGATTGGTAGCAAGATAGTTTCCTTTGTTTAAGGCTTGTAAGTATAAACTTTAGATTTTTGTACATGTTATGTGATAAACAGTGAAAATTCTATATGGCAGATTTGTGATTAGTCATAGATGCTTGTGGTGATGAGTAGTGGTACTTCCTTATTCGTCTTCATCATTTCTTGTATTATACCACTTTGTTTTGCGGGGTGTACCTGCTTGTGTTTTACCACTTTCACTTGTTTTTGTGGTGTGGTTATGGGGTGTACCCGCCTATTTTAATTTTGTGGTATGTATGCACAGGTACAGGTTGCAAGTACAAATTTTGGGAATAAACAAGGAAAACTCTGCTGGATTTTCAGCAGGTTTTTACCCTACAATTTACTTAAAAATTAACTTCCCTAAGGCATACCTAATTGATAGGACCACAAATTATAACCTAAACTACCTGGAAGTTGGGACCCTAGCGCCTGCACACCTGGTGATCCATTCCCAATCCGTCAGGAAGATTATCGGGGTGTGACAACACTCCATCCAGACGATACATGATACTTGGTAGATGTTTTGCCAACTCACAGATTGTCCCTTTAAAGTTTTCTTTGTCGAGGGCTCAAGCGTAAAGGTTACGGAGAGATGTTACGATCATATGAAGCTTCTTGTCTTCAAATAAGACCCCTCCTTACATTTCATATTCCAAAAACAATTCTTGCATCTAGAATAAGTATTCTTTCAAAGAACTTTCCAAACACATTTTGAAATTTCGAAGTGTAGATAAAATTGTGTTTACGAGTGCCTAAGGCATCAAGTTTACATATAATGTTGCTTGCATATTCACATTTGCCCGCATGGTCCACCAATCCAATTTGTAGATGCTTGCTGTTGCAGTGTTTTGCAAATACTTTATCATCACATCAAGCTTTATTATATTTCTCCATGGCTAGATTTCTTGTGTTCTCGAAAGGCCTAGAGCACAATAAAGCCCAAGTTTTCTGCTTTTAGTCAATTTGGAGGTCATGAATGGGTTTCATCTACTTATTTGGGTCGCAGGTAGTTTTGAAAATTGTCAGTTTTTGTGAACAACACGAACGTAGATAGATTTGAAAATCACTTTGTTTTGGGAGTTTTAAAACAAACATCCCCCACTATGTCTAATTTGAATGTTTTTCCCTCTACAACTCTCAAATTAAGAAACGTGTTGATTGTAAAGTCCCTAATGGGAAAAAACTCTCCTCTTCATTGAGAGGTTGCATCTGCTTTGGTAGTCTACACATCCTAACAAGAGAAGTAGGAACTCTTTCCACCTTACAAGTCCAACTTGTGCATTCGTATAGTTTTGAACCTTTTTGGTGTTACTACACCATGTGCATCAAATCGTCGCTGAGCATGATCGTGCCTACGTATGTGAACTCCTAAATGACCTAACCTTTGAGCTACAAACTTCAGATGTGTTGGTTCCCACATGGCTTATCCCTTTTAGGAACCGAGGCATTTGCTTCATGTGCATGTCGTTGCCAATGTCCTCCCTTGGGGAGTGTACTCATTAGCACAGCCTCGTGGTTACGCCCACCTCTCAGCTAAGAGCCAACAATTCATCATTACCATGATCATTTGCTTAATTCTTGAGGGATCTAGTCCTACAAGTTTGACTAGATTTGTTTGAGATAAGTTAATTTGATCCTATGAAATTACTAATCTCGACTTAATCTAGAATTAGAATCACATTCTAATCTTGTCCTATGTATCGTGTTTGTGATCGCATCTCCATGCATCTAATCACATACATATGCATTCATTCCATAAAATTTACATCACAAATTAAAGGAGGCTCCTAAATTATAGGGATTACAAGAAAAATAACTCAACCTACTCACCAAACACTCTGCTCTGCATGCTATCATGATCATATCATTCATCCACAATATAAAACCATCAAAACATTGTGTAAAACAACACACAGATAGCTATCACATCACATGTCGAGGGGATGTGAGTGTTCAATTCTCCTATGATTACTAATTAATTAAATTATGTGAGTGCGTTGGTTATTACTAGTAAAACCTTAATTTGAGATTCAATTTGAATGAATGCGAGCATCATGTAAAACCTTAATTTTAGAAAAATATTCAATTATGAATATGAAATTCATTTTTCAAATAATTTTCAGTTTGTTTGAGGTTTTGAAATTTCTATGCTCTTAAATCTACAAGGAGCATATCCACATAACCAATTCACAGGCACAAAAATCAAAACCAAAAAGCAAACAAAATTTGTTGAAAAACAAATGGATATTCTCCAATACTTTTATTAGGTTTTTCATTAAAGGTCAAATTAAATCAAATTCGATTTTGGGTTAAAAACACACCTAGAAATAAGGTTCCAATACTACCCAGACAACCAACAACAGTTGTTGGTTGATTGGTTACGACGACTGCGATTATAGAAATCATATTTCATTAATTGAATGTTTGACGCTCTTATCAGACATTTGAACCGTAAACCAAATTAGACATCCGACGATTGAGTCAATCATCAAATTACTATATCATGGCCGTATCAAACTAACAGGAACACTTCCCGTTATAGGCAGACGTCTGACAACAGAGTCAGACGTCCAATTTCGCAGTATTGGTTATGTAGTGCACTTACTTGACGATTGGTTCCTTGAATTGTGAGTTTGTACGCTTGGAATGCAATGTCAAGCGTTTGGGCTCACCAATCGGACATCTAATTGTGAAATTAGACATTTGGTTTGGCTATCTAAGTGTGATTAAAACCAAATCCATGATTTTCACAAAATTCAGATTGACCTAGGCTCTGATATCATTGTTGGGAAAAATCTCGAACCCCACTCGATAATCAGATGGGGTGGGGACTCAAACGATTAGATCCCTAGTTCCTCATGGCATTGTGGAAGCTTGAAACATAAGCGTCTAAAATTTTTCTTTGAATTGAAACTCGAATCAATGCCCAAAATCCAAATAATGTAAATCAAGAAAACAAATAATGAACTATGTAATCGAAACCACATGGGAAGAATTAGTTTCTTCTTGTTTCGGGATTCTCACGTGTAATGAAGTATACTTGTGGGTGACATAGCATAACACCCCATGTGTTATGACTCCTCAAATAAGTTTCTCTTAGAGGGATTCCCTTCTTAGTTGGTAGATGAAGCCCTTCACACCAAGAACACTTGATCCTCGTCATATGCAATGCAAACCCTTTGCACCCTTCAACTCCCTTCGTGGTCGCTGAGGCAACAATCAACTTAGAATCAACTTTACTTGAGTAGAGAACCACTAAGAGGGTCATTAAGTTACGACCTTATAGTAGCCGGATGACCAACGGATACGTTGGTCGCTCAGCTAGAATGGTCAATGCACCTCCAGGAAGAATTAATCTTTAGCCCTAACGTACTTGATCTTCCAATGAATGCATTGATTGTCTGACTACTATAAGTTGCATGCCACTAGAAGTCTTCCCCCTTTAGTAGTTGGTCTTTCGATTGCTTGATTGATCATCCAACTACTATGAAACTAGACTTCTTCCCTTGGAGTTGGCTGTCCAACTAGAGAAGACCTTCTCCTTTGGTGCTGCGGTGGTTGTGGGTTTCTTTCTCGTGGATTAAAGGTTAAATGGGATCAATTAGTGTTCCCAATAAGTTTAGGGAGATGTTTATAGGGTTCCAAACCTAATCTTAATATGGTGGCAACCCTTGAATCTACATCCAATGGTTGAGATCTAATCCTACTTGATTTTTATAGGATTGGCCCATAATAACTTATAGGATGTTTTGATCTAGTACCTAAACATTAATTACTTGCAATCCAACTCTTGGATTTTGTACTTAATCAAATTAGGTACAATTGATCACCAAGTTTTTCTTTGAGAAGGCAATTAATCACCAAGTTAAATGTGATTTAACTCTTTAAATCACATTAGTCAATTCTACAAGTAGAAACCCACCAAAATCATTATTAGTTTCATCACACTAATAATGAAGAGTTCAAGATTAATGGAATTATGGCGCTACACTTCCCTTAGGTATTCTAAATACTCGTGAATCCTTCACATTGGAAGACATATGTAACCCCTAGGATTCAATCCTAGATTCACTGTCCATGCTATCATGGGTTACACATTTTCATACTTTCCTTGCATTATTGGGATGAGAACAAAGACCTGATTCTTTCCCAAAGGGCCCTCTTCTTCTCTTTCATGTATAGGGTTAATAAAGACTCGTACAACCATGCATGTAATTTTGTACTTCCTAATATACGCGGAGTGAGTCCGAGTCTCCTAATTTGCTATGTGCACCTATGATAACTGATCTGTGTGATCCTTTCAAGAGATCATATGCCTCCTATACCCTTATATGTACACCAATTGTCCAATTTCAACATCAAGGTGGGTGCATCAACTATTGATTCGCTAAATGTGCATTGAAGAGAGACTCACCATGGCTCTTAATTTACTAAAATTAGCTAGTTTACCTAGTTAATTGATTTGTAATAACATATAATTAGGGTTAATTATTAAATAAGTTAATATTGAGCTGCGGCCTTAATTATACCTTAAATTAGCCTTGTTAAGATATAATAAGTTTCTCAGTGAACGACCTAGACTCATTTAGTTATAAATTTATAAAATATGTTTGTTGTCATGCACACTATATTATGACATGATAAACCCTAATTACAATGCGAGATAACTATAATATCATTTTTTTTTGCGCCGTTACCATGGAGGCAACTTGCATATTCACCATTATCATTTCTAATTATATCTTTTATTCTTTTGTATTCTTATTGTTAATTTTAAAATTTGTCTTCTTTCAGGAGAACTATCTGAGTGTCTCCTGGTTGAGTGAAGACTCGACCATTTCCCACTTTCTTTTGCATTTTCCTTTTACTAGATTTTTTGTATTAGGTATTTGTGGGAGAGAGACTCTCCGCTTTGTAATAACAATAGTTATATTTCCTGCATTCTATTTTCTACATTTAGATAAAAAAAATAAAAAATACATCCTATCTGTCTAGCAATAGTATGCATAGGCATCCATTATTGGTTGCATATTTCCTGCTAGATTTCTAATCCTGTCTTTGCATCTGGTGGATTGCTGGAGGCATGTATGTTTTTACTTCCTATCATATTTGCATATATACACATAAACAAGACCATCACTTGATTTCAAAAGATTAAAAAGTGAGAACACTTATCTTTCTTTTCTTTAGAAGAGATATCATAAAGAGGAAATCCTTTAAAACTCATGACTTAATTCTTGTTTGCAAACTTGTGTACGGGTTTTTCATCTCATTCTATTGATTGTTATTGCGTACACAATGCAATCACTTAAGGACACACGAGTCAATTTTTTTATCTCTCCTCTTTACACCTCTTAGGGCCTTAGTTGAAGATCAACAAGTTCGTCTCACTACTTGAGCCTCGGGGAGCCAGTAGTGAGCATTCTCTATCCTAAACTCTGGACCTTCGAGCACTTAAGGTCAAGCACTCTGTAGTTTTCACTTAGGACACATATTTTGTACTTGTACATTATCTGTTTGCGTCTGTATTTTGTGTGTACCCTTATACATTCTTTTCATTAGAAAAGAAAAATCTACATATTTTCTCATTGTTTTCAGGTTTTGCTTGTCACGGTTTTTCGCTATGGTGTGAGTGCGCCTTTGCACATTTCTTCTTTTTATGCATGGGAGATGATCTTAGAGATCGTCTCTTGTCCCTTCATTGATAGGTAACCCTAGACTTGCTACTTCCATTCCTTACTCTGTTTCTACTCCTTCTTTTGCGACTGATCCAATGGGAGATCAGTTACCTCTAGATCCTATTTTGGGTTAGGGTAAGATGCCTCATCTTGATATACATCAGGCTCTTCTAGCCCAAAATCTCCAGATGCTCGAGCAGATCTGTCAGATCAATCTGTTGATGGCTGTTCTCTAAAATCTTCAGGCTAGCCAACTTGAGGTGGGACCTAGACCACCACGTCCTCCACTTAGGCCACCACGTAGAGACTACTACAATCCAACTAACTGATGAGGTGTGGCTCATCATAGTTAAAATACCCAAGTTAAGCTAGAATTTAGGTTAAACAGTATCATATTAACATGATAAATGGGTTAAGTGTGAGAATTAATGGAAATGTCCTAAAACACTCAATTTGTGTTAAAAACACATAATTAGGTCATATTTGAGATATTCTATTCATAAAATACAATTGGATGATCCAAATGTCAATTGAACAACTATTTGAGCTTCAAAGTACAAATTAAGGGTTGAATTATGTTCCAACATGTTCAATTAACATTCCATTAAAATCACATTGCATTTGGACATCATTTGGACCTTGTATTTAAAGCATTTCACTTAGGTCCTTCATTTCATTACATTTCTTCACATATTAAAGTCGCAAGGGCATATTTGCAAGATGTTAGGGATCACTCTGTTATGATTCTCACCACTTATGGGCTATTATGTAGTTCTTCTACCGCTTCATTTATTTTGGGTTCTTTGTGCAATTCTTCAAACACACCTGATGCCCAACATTCTCCAATGTCTGCACTGTTCATCAACAATGAACTTGATGAGCAACCACCGCCCATTCCATGGATCACTTGATCTAAAGTGGATCTTCCACCATTGCCTTGGCGCTGGTGCGTGTAGCTTTGTATCCTCCTCTAGATCTTATCCAATGGCTGAATTTGGGCATAGCATTTCCAGTGCTCAAGTCCACTTCATCTTCATCGTTCAAACCCAAATCACCTCTACCTTAAATAATGTGTCCACACTCATTCACCTATATAAGGAGCTCAAGAGCAAACTTAGCAAAGGAGGGAGCTCCCCACTACATCTCTCGAGCTACTGCTTATCCTCTTTGGTCCTATTCCTTCCCCATTCATTCGATCTGCAGGTGACAACAGTGGACTTGCCTTCCTCACTTCGTCCTCGTTGCTAAGGATGATGTACGCCTGTTGCGTCACTTTCGTCGAGTTTTAAGAAAGCACGCGTTGTAGCACAGTCAACAAAAGAAATTCAACACTAAATTTATAAACTTGAAATTAACGTGAGTCTGAAGTCATTTGTAGGGAGCAATTTGTCAAATTCAATCACTAATCACAATTATCAAGAGAGATATGCAAATATAATCAAAATGATGCTCAATATATATATCAGAATAATATCGCAGGAGTCAAGTGCAAAAAGATGGGGTTAGAGCTTAACATTAGGGTTAAAATGGTGTTTTGAACCACCAATTTAACCCTAATGTTAAGCTCTACAATTAACTCAAATATATGAATAGTAGATGTAATTAGATATCGAGGCAAATGCATCCACAGTAACCAGCAGATCAGAACCAACTCAATGCCTCAGGCGACAAGGCAAAGGTTTAGATGCCTTAACCTCAAGGCCTCAGCAGGAGCTAAGGCAAAGCACCACTAAAGAGGCACAAGGGCCTCGCAAGCCATAGAACAGCTAAGTACTGCGAGAAAGAGGGGCATGAATCCCAAGGCCACAGTGCAAAACCCCCCTTCCTCTCCTCATATCTCTTTGTCTCTTAGACCCGGGCATATGGTTCAGAACAGTATCGGGTAATCAGGTCACCTATAGGGTCCAGACTTGCGGGCATGCTTTGTGGGTGAGGAGTGCGTGGGTGTTCATGAGAGGGGACCCGAACCTCATGTCTTGGGTGAGGGGTTCTCTCCATGAAAACACTTTATTCGCTGCTAAAGCCTTTTCCCAACACGATGTGGGACTAAAGTGCCGAGATCCTCTCCGTGTGAAGCTGCTGATCTCGCTCAAGAATTAAGGTTGCTGCTATTGTGGCTTCGACAGATTGAAGATCTAGAGACACTCCCGAAGCTGGTCCGCGCTGATTGGGAATGGAGGTGAGACTGGAGGTGACTGGATGACGGTGGTCGGAGATGGAGGTGACGATCGACAACGGCGAAGTACCTGCGATGAGAATATGACCCTAGATCCGGAATCAAGCACACAAGGAGGTTTGACGCTACTCGTCGGACAAAAGCCTTAAGGTGATTAGGGGTGCGAGTGGTTGTGGACGTGTGGCAAAGAAGCTATGATGAGCTTTGATCGGCGGTGATGGAGAGAGGTGAAGGAGGTGGCGAGAGGTGAAATTGAGGAGTTAGGAAGCTCCACGAAGATGAGGCGATGCTGATGGTGGTGGTTATGGGGTGTGTGATGGGTGAAGGTATGCCGGTGGTGAAGGTGGTTGGAGGCGGAGTAGCCGACGTCAGATATGATGGTAGAGAGGAAATTAGGAGTGGAGAAGCTCCAGATATGAAATTGGAGGAGAGAGAAGTTGAAGCCCTAAACTAGTTGAGAGGAAGGGGGCGAGGAAGATGTTGTTAGGGGTATACTGGAGTGGAGGAAGGAGACAGAGTAACCCAAGCGGATGAGGGGGCTAGAGAGGCCGAAGCTTCGCAGATGGAAGAAGAGGAACCCTATGCATATTGTACGCGGCAAAGGGCGACGATGGTGTTTCGAAGAACTCCGGTGGTGGTCCTCGACGTCGGTGAAGAGGAATCTAAGGGAGATCTGGCGAAGATTGCACGAGAAAGCATGGTGCGACGAGGAGGGCTATAAATAGGGCTAAGTCCAAGCTTCAATCAAGGCAAGTTAGGAACTTTGGGAAGGTTCCTTCCCCACCTAAAAAGCTCAAGTTTCTAGAGCTTCCTGACACAAATTCCGACCATAATTGATCTTGAAAAGGACCCTGATTGACACAGATTGATCTGCGGATCAATTCTACAGAGTTTGACGATTTTTTGTTGAGATTTCTTAAATCAATTCTTCAATCAAATGTCGGCATAGGAGCTATGAAGATTCCATTCAAACTATCATGGTGGTAGGGACCGTTCTAAGAAGAACGATGAGAGGTTAGGGGCCCAAACGTAATAAATTCGAAAGTTAGGGGCTTGGATGTGAAGAATAGAGTTTTTAAGGACTAAATTGCAAACTAGGTCAAGATGGGCTCTGATTGAGCCCAAATTTTGGCCTTAACCTAATTTGAACCTAAGAAATATGATGGTGAAGTTGGATTTTAGTTTTCACCATGTTTGACTGGGAAATTTGCACAGAAGCCCAAATTAGGGCAAAATCACATATGAAACTTTGTTTTAGGTCAAAATGGGTTCAGATGGTCAAGCCAAGGGTACCAAACCTCTTATAATATTTTTCTATGAATTTTAGGTGATTTAAATGAATTTTATCCTAATCTAAACCTCTTTAATTTAAGCGGGTTGAGAATTAGGGTTTTATGTGCTATTTTGGTTCTCGAAATGTGTGAAACCCCGTTTCTGTCAATCTTGAGCCACTTTTTGACTTTTGAGATCATTTGACCTTCATTTAACCTATGAGTGATCCCGTGGTTAATTTGTGTTTGTGATGTGCTGAAAAAATTACAGAATTAACCTTAATTTCCCGTTCTTTTCTTAAATCAGAACAATGCGGAATTATGACCCTCATATGATTAGGTGGGAGCTTTTATCCAATAAAAATTGACTAAATGTGGCTAGTTAGGGCTCATTATGGTGTTCCCATCAACGCCTTAGGGCAACCTTGGAGCTCCTCAACGATATCTTCTTTGACTGGAGATCCTTCCTCTCTTCTTCCTCTTCAACCACCATCTGGAGACCCATAGGTCCCATTCGTTCAATCAGTATAGGTTTTAATTGATTTTGTAGGTTAGATTTACTACTTTATTAGATCAATAAGATACTGTAGATCATAGTTTACTGGTTGAATTGCTTTAGATTAGATTTAGATTAGCATAGATGTAGATTTCGTCTAAAAGCACCTCTCTGATCAATTTAGATCAGAGAAGAAAATTCGCTTGCATTCGCATGTTCACTGATATTCCTCTACACCTCATGATCTCATTCATCTTCTTCCCTCGTGTTTTTAATCCATAATCCACCCCATCCTTCAGAGCATATTCGGACATGAAGTTTCCCAACTTCCAGATTTGAATAGAGCTCCAATTCACCTGGGGGTCTCTCCATTCATTCCATCTGATCACAAAGACCCCCCATCTGGTTTTAATTGCACCATTTCGCTCGATTGATTTAGATTTGAGTTTTACGCCCAATCAAGAGATTTGGATTCAATTTGGTTTGAAATGGTTTTAATCAAGCGAATTGAGTTTTTATTCTTCTAATAGGATGCAATGCAATGAATCTGAGGTGTTTCTATTAGATTTTTAGTCTCAAATGAGCATATGCCCAATTGAAGCTTCGTTTTGGGTAGCTTTAGCCAAGGAATATAAGATTTATTGAGATGAGGCTTGAGCAATGACCCATTTGGGTTTCTTAGATTCACCCTGAGGTTTTAACCACTGATTGTTAGTGTTTAGGAGCTCCAGGTGATCAAATCACTTGGGTAGATTCAAATTAAAATCCCTACTTGGGTGACATTGTGCCTCAATCCAAAATGATTTTAATATGTTGTTTGAGGCTTGATTGATGTTTGAAAGGGTTCAATGCAGACCTGGGAATGAGTTTAAATCGATTGGCTTGCCTAATTTAGTCTCTTACCTTCATGTTGTCTATAACATAAGGTAGAGGTTAGATTAGGACTTTTAAGGTTGTAAGGTTATTGATTGACTTTGATTTGAGTTCCTTTAAGTTCTAGATTTTTTAAAGAGGGTTTGCAACAAATTAAAGTGGAGTTTATTGATATTTTTTAGATCTGAGTAGCAGTAGCAGCAGCTGCTCTGTTTTGCTGAATTGGAAGGTTTCTCAGTGAGGTTGAACCCTTGATTTAGAATGATTTGAGTATTGAAACGTCGTCAGTTCTTTTGTTATAACGTTGTAGTAAAGCCGGTTGTTACCAACGTTTCATATAAAAATTTTTTTACTCGGAAAAATAAAAGAGTTCCCGAGGTCGAACTCAGGGAGCAAGTTGTATTCTAGAGATATACAAGTTCTATTACAAAAATAAAGAGAGAGAGAGAGAGAGAGAGAGAGAGAGAGAGAGATGAAAATTTGGCTTCTTCTTCTTCTCTTCTTTCTTCCTCTTTGTCTTATCTCCTCTTTGGCTTTTGTTCTTCCTGTTCTTCTTCTTCTTTTTCTGCTTTCTTCAGATCTTCCCCTCGTGCTCTTCTTCTTCTGTCTTCTGTTCTTCCTTGTTTTCTTTCTTTCTTTTTCTTCAGATCTTCTTCTTCTTTTCTTGCTTCTTGCTTCTCTTCATTTCTTCTTCTTCTTTGTCTTCACCTGCCTTGACCTCTCTTCTTCTTCTTTCGCGTTGGCCGTTGCTCTTCCTTCTTCTTCAGCCTGTCTTCTTTCCTGCTCTGGCTGCTGACCTTCCGTCGTCTGCCCCGGTGCTGAGACGACTTAACGATGCCTTTGCTACAGTGCAGCAGCTCCTTCTTCTTCAGCGGGTCTGCTTCTTCTTCTTTGGCCTGCACACTTCAGAGTTTTTTCGTCAAGAGGCAAAAACCTACTCTACCCCCCTCCCCCGCGTATCTCTCTCTCTGAAATCACTCTTCGGAAGCTCTCCCAGAGCGCTACCGGGTAATCGGGTTCGGGTCAGGCCCGGGTCCAGGCCCACCGGCGTGCGTGGTGGGCGAGGAGTGCAGGTCAGTCTAATCGGGTCGGGCCAGGTCCGCGGAGCGTGGTCACGGACGAGGCCGGGTCGGGTGAGAGGGACCTCACCCCGTGGTAACTGAGGCAAACAGATGGTGGCACTTTTGCAATTTATGTGGGTGTGTGGCTTCAGAAATTCCCGAGGTGGGACTATCCGCGCACCCCTTTTCTCTCACGCCTGCAGTAGGGATGGTGCTTCCAATTGCAACAGCTGTTGAGGCTCGCAACTCCAATTGAGGGCCAGGGTGTGTGCGCAAGACTCTTTCGCGCAGCCTAGGTCTTCAACCTGGGATATCTAGGCTTGGAGCAACCTCAAGCAAGCTTCGAGCTTCCTCGCCAATGGCGGTCAAGGCCTGGAGCCTGAAATCAATAGAACGGCCTCCCGGCCAAATCAGACAGGCGGGGGACCTTCGCCGTGGCACGGCGAAGGTGGTCAGGGGGTCTGCAGGGGGCGAGGTTGAGCTAACAGGTCGTCCTAGGTCAAACTGTGAGCGAGGAAGTGGGTGTGTTCGGTGGATCTGCAGAGGGTGTTTGGTGGGAAGTGGAGGGGCGGAAGAGGATCAGGGTGAGGAGGCGGAGGTTCTGCGGTGGTCGGCGAGCCGTGTGGGTCGCTGAGGTGATGGGAGCGGCTCGCCGGAGGGTGGTCGGAGGCGGAGAGGATGAGGGTGAACAGGAGCGGTCGAGGGTTTAATTGACTAAATTGGAAGCGGGGAAAGAAAGAGGAGAAGAAGGGGAGTAGGTCTAACTTACTTGCAGGGACGAAGGGGGAGGAACAGGGTGACAGTCGTATCGACTGTCGCCGGAGAAGACGATGCCCAGTGGGGGGAGGACGGCGGTGACGACGGGGCAGAGGCAGCGCGCGCCGGTATTGCGCAACGCGGGAAGAGCAGGGGAAGAAATCTCTGCTGCTGGTATTGCGGCAGAGCGAAGAGGAGGAGGAGGAAGAACCGCCGGAGCTGGTGGGCGTCTGCCGGAGTGAGAAGAGAGGAAAGTTGGGGGTTTTCTCCGTCAGATCCAGGCTGGGAAGAACGGTGGAGCGACGGGGGGTATTTATAGGGATGAAGCAGGGGGGAAGGCGGAGGGAGACGACGTGTCTCCCTCGCCGGAGAATGGTCGGAACATGAACCCATACCGTCCGTGCGTTCGCACGGCCGGTATGGGGGGCTACAATGACCATGGGGGTGCTCCTGCGACGGCTGACGACGCAGGGCACCCCCGGTATACTTGCCAGGTCCCCCACCTCACCCTGCCCGGCGCCATGCTCCGCGCAAGGTCGCCGGAGCATGGTGCTGGCAGGGTTTTGCAGGAGGGACCTGATTGCAAAGAACGAAGGAGAGTTAGGGGCCAAAATGCGAGGGTTCAAAAGTTGAGGGCCAAAGAGTAAATATATGAGGACCAAAGTGTGAAGTCGGTCAAGGAGGTTTCTTCTTAGGCTCAAGTTTTTATACATGACTAATTAGGACCTAAGGAATCTGATGGTGAATTTTATTTTCATATTAAACCTTGTTTGACCGGTCAATTTGCGCAAAAACCCAAATTAAGTTATTAATTGGGCATGGTTCTCAATGTAGGTCAAAATGGGTTCTAAAGGCCAAATTGAAGGTTCTAAACCCTAAAGATTATTTTTCTATGAATTTTAGAGGGTTTATTCTATTTTTACTTTGCCTCGAACCTTGTGAATTGAAGTGGGTTGTTTTAGGGTTACAGATTATCATTTGGTTCCTTGGAAGTGCTGTAGCCCTTGCTAGATCATCTCATCCCACTTTTATTCTTATTAAGCTGTTTTGACCTATGTTTGGGCCCTGAATTACCCTGTATGCAGTTTATACTGGTAAAATTGCACTTTTACCCCTTATGACTGGTTTTCTTCTCAAACTCAGAATTCTCTGAGTTAAGCTTTTCCTTGAGATATGTAGGAGCTTTTATCCTTTGTATTGGGTCAAAATGAGCTAGTTATGGCTCATGATGAGGTTCTCATCAAGTATGAACTGATTTCCTAGGATAAATAGCATTTAGATCTGATTTTCTAGATTTGAAGCTGCTTGGTATGCTTTAGATCAGACCTTAAAGGTCTGATCCAGACTTTTGGACAGTCCTTGAACTGTTAATAGCAGTAGCAGTTATGCTGAGGATTTTTGAGTGATTTATGGATGAACTGATTTTCTTGGTTGAACTGCACCTTGATTTGATTTCTCAGATTGAAGGTTGATGCATTTTGCCTTAGATCAGACCTTGAAGATCTAATTTGAGCCATTTGTCCAGCTAACAGCAATTGTAGTAGTAACTACAATGATTGGACTGGTTCTAAAGGAGTTTGAGTTGATTTGAGAGTCTTTGTGAGTTGTTGGTGTATTGTGTTGTTAGAACTACATGTATTAAGAATTCATGTACAAGTACTTGAGTTAAATCTGATTCAGATGGCTTGTAACTCAACTTTAAATTCTCCATCAGCAGCCTTTGTAGTCATAAACTGTCCAAATCTTAATTTTTATGAAATCTGAAGTTAGAAGGCATGTCTTATTGTTCAATCATATTGTAAACTATTTGTTGGATGTTTTAAGTTTTCAACTTCATTTCCAGAACATTAGAATTGAAATTCATTGCTTAGGTTCCACTTGTCATCATTCATTTAAGCCATGTTTGGTTCAACTTGTAAATAATTAAAAAAAGTAAAAATATTGTAAAAAAAAAAAGTGTCTTGAGTTAGATTAGGAATAGTTTTAAATATGTGTCAAGTTAGGATAGATTTTGAGCCCTCTAATTGGTAGAACATTCCGGTAGACAATTAGGTCTACTCTGGTATAAAATAAAGAACTGAACATATAAAACCCAAAAAAGAGTCCTTCCTCTCTTCTCACCTTTTCTCTCTCTTGTCCTATCTCTATAAAACACAAAAAAAACATAAAAATCTAAAAAAGTTCAAAAATACATAAAAATCCTTGTATATAGTATTTATACTTGTATATATAATATAATACTAAGTTAAGCGTAAATAATAAAATATATATTTATAATGTACATAAATAAATTATATATTTATTATATTTATTTAAATAAATATTTATGCTGAGTTAAACATTATATATCATAATTACATAATTATATATTTGTTTATTGACATTAAATGTACATAAACGTATGTAATTATAAATAGATGTGTATACATGTATAATCATATTTATAACTGTAAATATAGCTTAAGGTAATTATAATATACGGTAATGTACCTCTATTTTTATTTATTTATTTATTTATGTATTTATTATATATAATTAAATTATTGAGTTAATATAATTTAAATTAGTAAATTAATAAATTATTGAAGTAAATTATGTTGTATACTTGAATATTATAATTTTAAGTATTTTCAATATATTTATAACGTATTTATACTATAATTATGTATTTATCTATGTAAATTGAGTAATTAAATGTGTATAAATTAAACTCAATAACTAAAAATATGTAATAACAAGTTAATAACATAAATTAACTAAATTATAAGTCAATTGAGTAATTAAATTATCAATTTGTAAATTAATTAGTGAATTAGGTATTAAATTAACATGTAATTTTTACTAACTTAATGATTTTTTAAATATAATTAAATAATTAATTATTGTAAATACAATATACCAATAAGTAGCCCTATGCATAGGCTTCAGGATGATATAATTTAATTTGAAAATAACATAAATTGCACCCAAATAGAGTTTTGATTGTGGTAGAATCGCACGTTAATTGCAGATGAATCCACGCCTGGAATGAAGCCAACTTAGTGCCACATCGGGCACCGGCAAAGTGTGAAACACGCATTAACGGAATGTGCCCCTTATGGGGTACGCTACAATGAGAACGACCCTAATGAGCATCTAGGTACCCTTTCGTGTGTGCGCGCGCTTGCGGGGGTGCGTGTGTGCGCACTTGTGTGTGCGGTTTGGCATGAAACTATATAGTAATCCACCAATAAATAAACTAAGGCCTGGTGTAGTAGTGGTATCGATCCGACTTAAGAGGGTTGTTGATCCGGCGAACCATTGGGCCCGCCAACTAAAATTTTTTCTAAGTTTTTATTAACTTAAGGGCTTTAGTGACACTTAGGTTTGTTAGTGTACAATAGAATAAACGTTAGTATAGCTACCTTTATATATATGTATATGTCCTTTTTGAGCCAATGCTTAGGCATTTGTTAGGTATCAATGTAAATAATTAACATAAGTTAGTTTATATCAGTTTTTCATTCCTTTATAATTGTTCATATGGTTTAGGAATTATTATTAAGACTAACTCATTTAATTTTGTATATAATTAACTCATTCATTAATTCGTTGATTCATTTGTAAATAAACTTAACAATTTTTGAAATAAAGGAGCTTTTTTGGAACATAGAGAGTGATGTATATCAATAAATGCCTCCCATTGAACAACCTAGAAACTAACCAGTAAAAATTGTAAATAAATAAAATGACATCCGTCTGGATTGCGACTATACTACAACACAACGACTAATTAACCAAATTTAATTAACTATCTCTCTAGAAGACCCATCACTAACACACAAGTAGTACCTAACGTTAGGATTCCCGTTGGGGAAAATGACCCATAGCTAAAACCAAATATCATTAGTTTGATTCCCGCTTTCACAGAAACAATTCTGAGGACCCATTTCAGCATATCGAAGATCTTAAGAATCTTAGTCCAACCTTAGGTCCCAGAAACCAGAATCGGGATATCCTACTGATTAAAATGTTCTCCTTTAGCTTGAAGGACAAGGCCACTTATTGGTATTGCATAATGGCATGACCTATCACTACATGGATTGAACTTGAGACTGCATTTTTGAAGAGATTCTTTCCTGTAGGTCGTACCAATGCCCTTAGGTGAGCCATCACGACTTTTACACAAAATCAAGGAGAACCATTTCATGAAGCGTGGGACCACTTTCATGAATTGCAAAGGAAATGGTCACATCACGACATCCCTTGCTGGCAACTCATGCACATCTTCTATTACGGATTACAAAAGAGTGTGAAATCTTGTTGATGCTTCTTGTGGAGGCAACTTTTTGAATAAGGATGAAGAATCTTCCTTCGAATTATTTGACTGCATGGTGGAAAATTCAATCAACAATGCCTCCATGTCTCAATTCAATAGAGTACACATCAGAATCTGCATCAGAAGGGCATTCACGAAGTATAGGGCCAATCCAACTCATGAGATCTCATGATCATTGCAGAGAAATTGGATAAGGTCGACATTGTAGCGAAGCCCCTGGATGAGGTCTACAACACAGTCAAGAATCTTACGCCTTTGCAAGCTACGAATCCCACACAGAGATCTGCTGTGCAAATTTCTGTGAGGAGGAAATTTGTGAACAATCTGGATATCCAAGTTCCATCTACTTTGGGTTTTTACTAGACTCCCACTCCAACCGAAGGAGGGACTTTTGTCCCATCTTTTATTATTCTTTCCCCACTTTTTCTCCACCTGTGGAAAACATGATGAATCTTGACGATTTGTATGCCATCTAGGGGTATAATTTAGGATCCAACACATATTCTAACACCTACAACCTTGGATGGAGAAACCACCCTAACTTCTCTTGGTCTGATCAGAGCTAAAGGCCACCCATCTATTAGAATCAGACCTGTCCTACCTAAAACCTACCGACATTGCCTTTTTAGCAACCACATTTGAGGTCCACCCAGCCAAATACGCAAAACAATTTGGAGCCATTTAGAGATTCATAGCATGACTAGATTTGAGAGCTATGAATTGGAGCCAGGGTTGAAATGCTGATGCTCTTGTTGAAATTCAAAGGCAATGTTCAACTGAGTTGGCTGAACTAAGGGGCCAAATCACGTAGTTGGCTGAGTCTCGTTAGCCAGGGGCCCGACCATCATAGCCAGTCCCAAACCCTATGAACGTCCAAAACCCTAGGTTTATTTTAGTCAATCCAAATCAAAATCAGGGCCAAGCACATGTAATCCATCTAGGCAATCATAGTTTCCTTGGCTGCTAAGCTTCTATAAAACAATCTCCACAAATCTAACGACTTGGATTGGCCATTAATTGCCCTAAGAAATGTGTTCAACCTTATCATTGTTGAAGTCAAGGATGAGGAGCTCCGATGAATCTAGACATTGCACCATCCAAATGGATTCCCCTTCACCTTTGTTGGAGCTTATAAATAGGTCTGCATACCTCCGATCTTGGGGAGAAAGTCCCTTTCCCTCTTCCCCAACAACACTTACTCAGTAGTTTTTTCCAAACCTTCAACGACCTCCCTCTCAATTCTCGGGTGTTTTCCTCTGACTAACATTGTCTCCCTCACCTCCTCGTCCTCAATTCCTCCTTGCCAACGATGGAGTTGCGTCATTCCCTCTTTGAGATTGCCTTTGATCCTCACTGGAGTTCTCCTCTCACCATAACTTCATTCTCAACTCTAGCGTTGCTTTGTTGGAGCCCTCCTCACCCTTTCATCGAAGTAACTAGTTCTTTAGCTTAGTTTAGTTTCATAGGTTAGATTAAGGTAGTTAATTGATAGCTTAGCATAGAGTTAGTTTTGATCTCTCTCACCCCCTTCTTTGACTTTGGTGAGTCAATTCTGACATTGCCTAAGCTTTTATCATCCAATTCGACCCACTTCCACCTTCTCTGATCTTCCCCCGATCCATCTCCACCTTCCTTCCCATTAGATTGGACGCTACAATGAAAACACCCAATTTTTCACTCAGGTCGGACCCCTTTTGTCTATGGTGGAGTTCCGGCCAGCTTTATCCATCCAATTGCTCACTTCCACACCTTTACATCACCTCATAGTATGATTCGCTTCACTCAATTGAGTGATTCATCCACTCTTGAGTTTTGGCAAACTCAAGCTTTCATTTAGATTAAATCAAGTTCTTTAAGCCCTTTCAAGCATCCATCGAGTGAATTGACATGTTCTTGAGATCATTGATGATCTTAGGAAGCTTTTGCACCTAATTTGGTGTTGTTTGATCAAGTTTGATGATCTGACGATCAGCATCTGAGAGCTACCAGAGCTCCGATGACTCCGACGACATCACCTTTGAGCCTAACTACTTGAATCAGATTTCAATGACTCCACATCACTTAAGTACTCTTCAGTGATTAATTTCCAATCTTTACATTTGATTTTCATTACTTGCACTTCTCTGATCTCCTCTGTCTTCTCCAGCTCTGGCAGAGTCGAGTAGAACCATTTATTCATCTTTACATCCTGCCAGTAGTTTAATTAGCATTAGCGTGATAAATTGAGTCTATAACAACCCTCAGTTGGGTTTTTATGCCTCTGATTAGTGCTGACGACCAAACCCCATTTGAAACCTAGGCGATAGACTTTAGGATGATCATACAATGATCAATTCCCTTATTTGTTGATTATAGCAAGTTACATAAGTCCTGTAGACTCCATTTGAACCTCTTGTTTGATCTAAATTATCTTGGAGTTCAAAGTCAAACTTTAGCCTTAGTCAGTCAACTCCAAGTCGCCATTGGAGCTTAGAACTTCTAAGCTTGTTTTCAAGGGTTGAAACATGTATTAGAAGTCAGGAATTAGTTAGAGTAATCTTTAGGAAGGTTTCAACTCGGTTGAGTTAGTTGAGTTTCTTTGAGTGTGTTGGGTTCCAACAAACTATGAAGCAGCTTTTAGGGATTATGGAGGTGTTTCCTATGATTTCCTTAGCGCTAGGAGTATGTTTTGACATATTAAAGATGTTAGAGTCAAGTCTAGAAGCTTAAGGTAAAAGTTTGTGCTGATTGAAGAGTTCTTACCTTCCTCTCTTGATATGAGTCTGTTGAGTTGTCTCCAGGTTAGTAGTTGAGCTCCAGGTTCTTTCTTTAGGCTTGCGAGTGTGCTAAGGTTTTAAGGAAGGCATTGAGATCTTTTCAAGTGCGAGTGAGAGAGTGTTTAGGCTTAGTGTAAGGTCTGCAGTAGGTCTTTGTGAAGCTTTTGCACATGTGAAGCCTTGAAACGAGCAGCTTAAGCCTTCAGCTATCCAAGATGTCAAGTGGCTGCTGATTCCTGATAAAGATCTGAGCTTCTAATTGATCGCTGAAGATGTTATGTAGCTGAATTGATGAAGTTTATATATGTTATGAAGTGGAATTGAATTGTTGCTGCTGAAGCTGTGAAGATTTGAAGATCATGGGTTGTGTGCTAAAGAAGAGCGTTGCTGTAGCCCTCTTGAGCGATTACGACACCTAGAGCATATTACCCATTACTCTGATTTGATCTGAGCCCTTGTCTGTGAGAGGCAGCTTGCAGGTGGTGGCAATTGCACCACGTGGCTGTTATCTGGCCGTTGTTGCCAAAATTTGTTGTAGTGAACAACATAAATGCCTTAGGTGTGAGTATAGCTTTGAGCTTGTGCTTTAAAACACCTTTTTAAACATTATCTTCTACATTTCTTTTATGCAATAAAGGTCTTAATTCTTTGATGTTTATCATTTCTATGTGGAGAATTGATTACTATGTTTCCTTGTATTTTTTTGCAATTATTTTATGTGCTTAACATATACTATAGTTATTAATTATCTAATTAAGCTAAGGTAATCTCTTATGCTATTAAATTAACTTATGTAAACCTAATTAACCTAGCATAACGTAATAAGTTATAACATGATTACATTTTTCCTATTATGTATACACTTAGTCTAATTTAATCTAATAGATGTATATTTAACCTAATTAATTAACTTAAGCCTAAATTAACCTAAGCTAAGCATATAACTTAAGAATATATTAGGAGTTATTAAGTTAGCCTAACTTATTAATTATTGAATCCTTAGTAATATTAAGTGTAAATGACATAATTAAGATAACAAAAATAATTTAAGATACTAATTGGTGAATTAAGATGTAATAAGCCTCCCAACGAATGACTTGGACTCATCTAGTTATAAATTTATAAAATATGTTGGTTGTCCTGCACACTATACTATGACATAATAACCCTAATTTTAACTGCAAGCATAACCTGCACATCACTCTAGGATTAAATCCTAGATTCACTGTCCATCCTATGATGGGTTACACATTTTTCATACTTTCCTTGTATCATTGGGATGGGAACAAAGACCTGATTCTTTCCCAAAGGGCCCTCTTCTTCTCTTTCATGTATAGGGCTGATAAAGACTCGTATGACCATGTATGGAATTTCATACTTCCTAATATATGCGGAGCGAGTCCAAGTCTCCTGATTTGTTGTGTGCACCTATGACAATTGACCTATTTGATCTTTTCAAGAGATCATATGTCTCCTGTACCCTCATATGTACACCAACTTTCCAATTTCAACATCAAGGTGGGTGCATCAACTATCGATTCACCAAATGTGCATACTCAAACAGTAAGACACATATCTATTTTAAGTTAAAGGATACACCTTCTCCTTGACAGTGATAAGAGGAGTTCCGTATTTCCATCTCGTCAAGTCAACTCTTTCACTTAACTTGTGTAACAGCCTCGAATCTCTTTTCCTATGTAGATGATGTGCATCAAGGGCATCAATTAGGCACCAGTCTCTAAAGAAGATTTCCACTCTTCTTAGACTAGAGACAATAATTGGATATCATGATGGTTCTTGATGACTTTTCAAAATCCTCGACTCAAACTATTTGGATTTTTTGATACCTGTCATTTGTATATCCAACATGGCATAGTACATTCTCCCAATTGTACTGAGGTATCCATCTAACAATATTAATGTGTCCACATGATTTGATACTTAGATCTAAATCACCGATTGAGTGATTTAACTTAGGTTGGTTCGCTCAGGGCACATAACTCTAACAGTGCGTGTGCTTCGATTTGCTTCTACTTCACCACACATGGTATCCCTCTCCACACATCATGGAGAGAGGTGATTTCTAAACCTAGTGTCTTTAGGTATTAATGTGAGAAATGAATAAGTCTTGTTGTATGTAACATGAATTGTCTAATATAATAATCTCCATACAAAATCACATATTGCTTCTTTTGATCGAACTTGACTCGTGGTTTCTAAATAGTTCTCAATTTAGATGAATAAATGCTTTAATAATAGATCATAGAAGAAAGGTTTTCATGAGGTATTGGAGACAAGTTCAAGGCTCTTTCAATTCTCCATGTGTTTAGAGACAAAAAGAAATTGATTAGGGATTGTTTTTGTTGATTTTTCATTAAGTTTTCTCATGAATAAGCATTTAGGAATTGCATACGAATCAGTTGGGATCATTATTAATCTGTTAATAACAAAAAAATTATGACTTAAATGAAAACATAACCAATCTAACTAGTCAAAATCAAACCCAACTAGTCAAATTACAAAGGGCAGATGTGCTCGACCTAACAAAATGTTGGCCAATTGGTCAGGCCATCAACCCATATTGGGGGTGGTTGTTTGTATCCGACCGATCAGCGCAGTATCCAACCAGTCATGCAAGACTGAACCAGCCATTGACCCATAATTTTTTTTTGAAGAGGAGAAAGGACTACCACTAATGACAGTAGTGGTCCAATTTTATTTAATAATCAAATAAAGATTACAAAGAGGGCTTCCATAGTCTTATCCATCCTGACACATCATTACATATATTGTCTAATCACCCTGAACTCTTATTAAATAAACATCATTTCTCACCCTCTAAACTCCCCATAAAATGGTAGTGATGGGAACACCATTATGGGCTCTAACTAGTCACATTTAGTTAGGTTTAATTGATAAAAGCTCCTACTTAATCATCTGAGGGCCATAACTCCATATCATTCTGATTTGAGAAAAGAAATGGGAATTAGGGTTAATTATGTAATTTTAATAGCTCATCACAAACACAGATTAACCACAGGACCCCTAAGGGGTTAAATGAAGGTTAAATGAGCTCAAAAGTCCAAAAAGTGGGTCAACACTGATAGAAACAGGGTTTTACTCATTTCGAGAATCAAAATAGTACATAAAACCCTAATTATCAACCTGCTTAAATTGAAGAGGTTATGGTCAGGATAAAATTTATCTTAACCTCCTAAAATTCATATAAAAATATTCTAAGAGGTTCGGTACCTTTGGTTTGACCATCTAAACCTATTTGACTTAGAATAGAGTTTTAGATGGGATTTTGTCCTGATTTGGGTTTCTATGAAAATTGCCTAGTCAAACGTAGTCAAAACTCAAATCCAAGTTCACCATTAGATTCCTTGGGTCCAAATTAGGTTAGCACCAAAATTTGGGCCTAATCGGAGTCCATCTTGACCTAGTTTGCAATTTAGCCCTTTAAAATTCTCTTACATTTAGCCCCTCAAGTTTCGAACTTATTACATTCCGATCCCTAACTTTCTCATCATTTTCGTACTTATGCCTCTGCTACCATTTGTGTAAAACCAAACTTCTACAACGAGATTCGAGGGAGGTTTTCTCCCTTAAATCAATGCCAATCTCCAAATTTGGAGAGTTGATTCTAGAGGAGATTCCTAATCTCTCAAACTGCCTTAAGGACTCCAAATCGGTCCTTAAAGCTCGGACGAGCTCGAGAAAATTAGGGGATCCTCTTCCCTAACTTCGCGGCCAAATCAAGCCTTTTCTGCGTGGTTGAGCTCATTTTGGAGCTTTATAAAGAGCCCTCATGACCTGGTCACCCTCCTCAGCAAAGAATTGACCAGGAAAACCCTCTTCCTCCTCTTTTCAGCCAACACCTTCTTCGACTTCGGCTAGTCCCTCCACCTCCCTCATCCTATCAACCAACCACCAAATTGGGTGGTCCTCTATCTTCTCCTCCTCGTCGTGCAACTTTCTAGCTAAAGAAAGTGCGCCTCTGACGTTCTTGCCTCATCGCTCCCTCATCGTCGACTTCATCCCCTCCGACGTCGGCCAATCAAAGCTGGTCGTCTCCTCCTCCGTCTCAACTCCTAACCTCCCTCAATCTCGTTCTCTCCCTCTCTTTTTCATCTCTACAGACTTAGACCTCACTTTCAATCACCGAACACACTGCACCACCTCTGTCTTCCATAGCGTCAACGAAGCTTCGGTGAAGCCGTGCGACTAACACAGACCACCAAACCACCCATGACGACTTCCAAAAGCTTCTTCATGACTCCACCTTCAAAAGACCTCAGCCATTTCACCTGAACACCACCAGAACACCCCATCGAACACCACCTTCTTCTCTCTCCTTCTCCATCACCGACAGCCCCCGTTCGAGCACATCATGCCCTAAAACCACCACCATTTCACTCGCCTCCTGACGGTGATGCTTCTGAGCACCTCTGACAGGGTTGTAAGGCCATTTTCGTGTTTTAGGTACTTCGTTAGAGCTCCATCATCACCATTGCCTTCTCCAACTTCACTCGCAGTTCTCTGACCAGCTTCATCCTCGCTACTTCCTCTAGGTGCTGCGAAACCCCTCTACAACACACTCCAGGCTTCCAATTGAAGGGAAGGACCCCCACAGCAGCTTGAATTGAAGTTGCAACCTGCAACTGCGCACACGAAAGAAAGCTCATGGGATAGTCCTACATCGTGCATCAACGAAGCCCGTGAAGCGTATAAGAGGCAAAGCTACCATCAGCTGTTTGCCTCAGCATACATGGGGTGAGGTCCCCTTACATGCCTCATCGCATGCGCTTGCATGCGCTCACTCACGCGCCCTTGCTTGTGGTCACACTCGTGGGTCTGGGTCGGATCTAATTACCCGATTACCCAGGTCTGACTTGGTTCTGAGAAAAAAAAATCTGAGAGGGAAGTGGGGGTTTTTGCATTACTGTTGCCTCGGGATTCATGCCCTCTCTCCCGCACTTAAGGGTTAGCCATCCTAAGGCTCTTGAGGCCCTTACACCTCTATGTGTTGTTGTTGCTGTGCCTTACCTTCTGCTGAGGCCTTGAGGTTAAGGCGTCTAAGTCTTTACCCTGTTATCTAATTGGCTGGTGCTTGGTTCTTATAGCTTGGTTATGATATTGATATTTGATTGAGATTACTGTTCATATATTTGAGTTGATTAAGAGCTTAGAACTTAGGGTTAATTTGGTGGTTCAAAGCATCATTTTAACCTGAACTTTTTTTCACTTTGATATCCACATTTTTGAGATACATTTTCTAACATATATTGCATATCTTTCTGATTATTTGATTCACTTGGAAATTGTTATTCTTAATATTGTGATTAGTGAATTGAATTGTCCAATTTGCTCCTTACGAATGACCTCAGACTTACTTTGATTTTCGAGATTACAAATTTTAAATGCTATATCGCTTTTGTTCACTATACTACGACGCGTTTTCCTAAAACTTGATGAAAGTGACGCAACAGGCAGCCATAGCAATACGTGGCTTGGAAGGATCTGTGAAGTCCCTCCAAAGCCCATCCCTCGTTAGTAGAGAATAAGTGCATAATTTGCTCCATACTTCATTTGTCACTAGGCAATAGCTAAACAAATGTTTGGTATCATCACCATCAAAGTGACATAAAGGACATGCAATAGGTGGTGCTGCCATAACACATTGCCTCAAGGTCCCAGATACTAGATCCTCTCTTCTAGCAAGCCATAGGAAAATCTGAATCTTGAGAGACACAATAATCTTCCATAGAATCGAGCAAATCTTTGCGTGTTCTTCATCACTATATGTCAGAAATAGCAGCCCATAAGCTTTGCTTAAGGTATATAGGCCCCCATTCCATGCAAAGCCATCCACCTCCCTTGTCGGTTTGTTGTCAGTTTGAAGGCCATCGGAGTCTCTAATAGCCAGTTTGATTCCTCCAGTGATCTACTTTCATAAGGTCCATTAAGCATAGAAAGATCCCACGTTTTGCTTCCTTGACTCCAATGCTCTGATACATTTGAGTTCTTATTAGATGCCCAACTATAGGAACGTGGATAAAGTTCCTGAAGAGGTCCTAGGTCGGTCGAGTTGTCCTTCTAGAGTCTAAAGTGATCACCACTGCCAAGAACAAGGGAGAACATGCTCTACCTCTCCTCCATCACCTGGACACATAAGACCAAAAAGGGGAAGCCTGAGAAGGATGTAGATAGTTTGATGGAGCATTTGATTCACCATAAGAATCTCTAATTATCTCTTGCTAGAGTCCTTTGTCTCCTCTTTATATAACGACAACCCACTTGAGTAATAGGGAATCATCAAATTCTTTCAATGATCTCACCCCATTCAACCTAACTTCTTGGGAGTACAAATATGTTGCCACTTTATTAGTTGAAGGAAGTGTCCCTCATGCGAGGCCCCCTTACAAAAGAAACTCTTCCTCAGAATGTCTAGTCTATTCAAGATCGTCCTTGAGGGTCTGAACATAGAGAAGAAAAAAATCCACATAGCTGACAAAATCAAATTCGAAAGAATAAGTTTGCCACCTTTGGAAAGGAATTTGCCACACCATCCAGATAGCCAAATAGACATTTTTTCAAAGAGCTCCACCCAGTTAGCATTCTTCATCTTCTTAGCATGCAGTGGTAGGCCTAGGTACCTAATAAGCAAAGAAGAAATAGGTGTCTGGAGAAGTTCTGATGAGTCCCTAATTTGATTTGCAGCTCCAAAACAGATCAAGGAGGACTTTGAATCAATGATTCAGAGCCTAGATATCTCGCTAAATATATCCACCACATATTTTACACTCTCAGCTTCTCTACGTCCCCCTTCAATGAGGAAGATTATGTCGTCTGCATACTGAAGAATAGGTGTCAAAGAGTGTTGTGATAAGAGAGAGTACCCATGAATTAAGCCACATGCTCTAGCCTTGAAGGAGAAGCAAGCCATGGTGTTAACGAAAAGGTTGAAAATAAGAGGGGCAATGGGGCCTCCTTGCCTTACTCCTTTTTGTGATTGAATCCACTGTCCCGTTGGTTTGCCATTAATCAAGGAGAAAGAAGCAGTTGTGATGCACCTCTTCATCCATTACACCCATCTCTGCAGAAAACCCCTTCTACAAAAACTCTCCCATAAATATTAACCTGAGGATGTTTATAGCATTTATAAATATTTGCATGCATTTAGGATAGTGCATTAGCCAAAAAAAAAAAATCTCTTTTATTTTCTTGAGCTAAATTGGTTAGTCCCTAGCAGAAAATTTTATCAAGGAGGTGTCATTGAAGATTTTCTTCTTAAATTGTTTCTTAAGTTTAGAATCCAATACAATTACTTCACTTGCATGTAGACTGGGTAATGAATATTTGAAGAAAACCAATAAGCATTTTTAGTTTGCTGAACCCTTGGATAGTTAATAGGGAGACAGGTAAACTATCTTCTATTAGATCCACCTAATATTTGTGAGGAGAAGTAGAGAGACTACTGGTGCGCTAAGTCTAGTACAAGGACTCTTAAGTTTTGGATAATTAGATGATGATACCTTAGAGTTAGGCATAGTTTTCGCTCTCTGTTCATGTGTGCAAATAGTGTGTGAATTCCTAAGAGTCACCAAATAAGGCAGATACATAGAGAGTGAATCCTAATAAAACTATGACTATGGTGGATGGTTACGATCATCCTTCATAGCGTCCTCGGCTGAAGGAGGGTAATAGTGTCAAAGGTCAGAAATACGATTGTCCTATCCATTCTTTCCCGGTGACGAGAGTAGGTAGTTCCACTAAATAAGCCACACAATATCCTTTTGACCATCATCATCCCTAATAATGCCTCATGAATAAAAGTCTACATTGTGTTGTGTTATGAAAAAGAAAAAAAAAGAAGACAAAGAGAAGAAGAAGAAAAGAAGTATAGAGTTATCTAAAAGTGCAATCTTCGTTTTTGTTGAAAACTTTAACATAAAATGATGTGTCGTTGTATTTAATCGCGTGGTTGAAAATCGCTTTTCAAAACATTTTAATTTTCAGAATCTAACCACGAATAGTTAGGTCATCTCCACTGGGAGGAATAAGCCAATTGAATAAGTGAATGGTGCCTTGTTTATTAGGGAATCTCAGTGGGTATGCATGTTCCTTGGTGCAACTTGTTACCCTCATGAATTCTCATTCTAAGCAATTAATTAAAACTGTAGGGGTTTATATGCAAAATTACCTCAATATAATATTCTAATGATCTTGGTAATGATAATCAAGGTAACTACCAATTTCTAGTAAAACATTCCTTATTTGTAATGTGGCATGCTATTATCTCATTCATGAAATACTCACTTAGAAGCAATTTATCAAGAATAGAGGGATATGCATGCAAATTCACCATAATATATTAATCTGGTAAATAAATGAATAGGACACCCACAATGGCATATGTTGTAATTATTAATTGAAGGAAAAACAGAGCATTTGCTCTCTCTCTTGCTTGCATTTGGGAAGGAGCGTTGGCAGGGCTGTTAACACGAGAGGGAGGTTGGCGAAGACGAGGCCGATCTGATGGAGGTTGCGGCGTCGACAAAGATGGTCGGAGGTGGCCGGCCGACGGAGGAGAAGAACGTCGGAGGAGGCGCGCCTGCGGGAGCGGGTGGCGAGGGCGGAGCGGGCGCCTGCAGGGCTTGAGAGGAGCGTTGGTTGGACACAGGCGATGGCGCGGGTGCAGGCTTGAAGGGTGGTGAGGCTGGAAAGGGGTGTGCTCTTGTGTTGAGTATTGGTTGGAGGCATTGGGAGGCGGTGATGGTGGCTTCAGTGCACACTTGGTTCACAGGGTCTGCCCTCTCCACGGTGGAGAAGGTGGAGATAACTCTCCGCTAGCGGGAGGAAGAAGATCCCCCTATCCAACTTTTCCCCACCTCTTTATCTCCTCTCTCTACGTGCGTGAGTTAAGGGATTTTCCAAATCCCTTTGCTATTTTTGGCCGGCGGCTGTTGAAGGAAGAGTTGCGGCTGGCCAGAGGATGGGGAAAAGATGGCGCCGTTTGTTAGAAAGGGAAATTTGCCCTCACCTCCTTGTTCTTTTCCCAATATTCTTCCTGCACATAAAAACATAAAATCATTACTTATAGAATGCTATAAAATAGATGTAAACTTAAATCATGATGCATGCAAACATTCTATAACTTAATGTAATTATTAACAAACCTAAAAGGTAAGATTAAAGTTACTTAGGCGTAATATTAGTCCATTAAAATGGACTCATCATTATCTATATATATATATAAAAGAGAGAGAAAAAGAAAAAGAAAAGAGTTCAAGTTATAGTTTTATTTTCATATCATCTTTCATTATGCGTCGATGTTTTTGAGGTAACAATAATAGCACCCATTGTGATCCACCAAATATGACCCATACCTACTTTTCAGTATTTCTAATCGCCCGAATACTGGTTGAGGACCTTTAACTTAGTTGTAGGGCTATTAGGACTTTTATTGAAGTGTGAATGCCATGTAAGGCCACCAAACATTAAGTACATATACAAAATCTGGAAGGATATGTGATCTCAGAAAAGGAAAAGAAAAAGAAAAAGAAAAGAGAGACTGAGTTAGCGCAAAGGAATGCAAAGAGAACACAGTTTTTAGCCTATCTTTGGGTTGACTTATTTAATAGTCTAAAGATCTAGAGTCTATAGTACTAGACTACATGTAGCACCAGATGAGTATGAGCCACCAAATATAAAATCCATTCGACTCAGTATCTCCTACCTAAGCCAAAAAGCTAGGGTCAATTTATAAATCATTTCCTACTTATTCCCCAAGGGAAGTAGTTGCCTATCCTGATAGAATTTTATCAAAGGTTAAGTGCGAACTTCAAATGTAAGTTGGTTTTTCACTTGGATCCATTAACTAGGCCATTATCACTTTACATTTGTTTGGATCTCTAAATTTTTGGAATAAGGAAAGAAGAAATCTTTTGGTTACTTCCATTGTTTTTCACTTTTGCTCGGGACTAGCAAAACTTAGGCATGGGAGTATTTGATGAGTCCAATTTATTGGACACTTAATTAGCGTAAGTACATTTAAAACATGCCTCATTAGATTGCAATTAGATTTAAGTGTTAGTTTATATTAATTAAAGAATACTTTGGTAAAATTAGATACAAATATATTTATGTAGGGTTATGAGTGCAAACTTTTACCATCTCCTCTGTTAGCAGTTGAGTTACACTCATAACCCTGCATAAATATATATGTATCAAATTTTACCAAAGTATTCTCTAATTAATATAAACTAACACCTAAATCTAATTGCAATCTAATGATCCATGTTTTAAATGTACTTAAGCTAATTAAGTGTCCAATAAATTGGACTCATCAAATACCCCCATGCCTAAGTTTTACTAGTCCTGAGCAAAAGTGAAAAACAATGGAAGCAACCAAAAGATTTCTTTTTTCCTTATTCCAAAAATTTAGAGATCCAAACAAATGTGAAGTGATAGTAGCCTAGTTAATGGATCTAAGTAAAAACCAACTTACATTTGAGGTTTGTACTTAACCCTTGATAAAATTCTATCAGGATAGGTAACTAATTCCCTCGGGGAATAAGCAGGAAATGATTATAAATTGACCATGGTTTTTTGGCTTAGGTAGGAGATACTGAGTTGAATGAATTTTATATTTGGTGGCTCACACTCATCTAGTACTACAAGTGGTCTAGTATTGTAGACTTTAGATCTCTAGACTATTAAACAAGTCAACCTAGAGATAGGCTAAAAACTGTGCTCTCTTTGCATTCCTTTACGCTAACTCACTCTCTCTTTTCTTTTTCTTTTTCTTTTCCTTTTCTGAGATCACATATCTTGCCAGATTTTGTAAATGTACTTAACGTTTGGTGGCCTCACATGGCATTCACACTTCAATAAAAGTCCTAATAACCCTACAACTAAGTTAAAGGTCCTCAGCTGGTATTCGGGCGATCAAAAATGCTGAAAAGTAAGTATGGGTCATATTTGGTGGATCGCAATGGGTGTTATTGTTGTTGCCTCAAAAACATCGACGCATAATGAAAGATGATATGAAAATAAAACTATAACTTGAACTCTTTTCTTTTTCTTTTTCTCTCTTATATATATATCTATACTTCTTTTCTTCTTCTTCTCTCTGTCTTCTTTTTTTTTTCTTTTTCATAACACAACACAATGTAGACTTTTATTCATGAGGCATTATTAGGGATGATGATGGTCAAAAGGATATTGTGTGGCTTATTTGGTAGAAGTACCTACTCTTGGCACCAGGAAAGAATGGATAGGATAATCATATTTCTGACCTTTGACACTATTACCCTCCTTGATCAAGGACTCTATGAAGGACGGTCGTAACCATCCACCATAGTCATTGTTTTATTAGGATTCACTCTCTGTGTATCTGCCTTATTTGGTGACTCTCAGGAATTCACACACTATTTGCACACAGGAGCAGAGAGCGAAAACTATGCCTAACTCTGAGGTATCATCATCTAATTATCTAGAACTTAAGAGTCCTTGCACTAGACTTAGCACACTAGTAGTCTCTCTACTTCTCCTCACAAATATTAGGTGGATCTAATAAAAGATAGTTTGCCTATCTCTCTATTAACTATCCAAGGGTTCAGCAGACTAAAAATGCTTATTGATTTTCTTTAAAGATTCATTACCCAGTCTACGTGCAAGTGAAGTAAATGTACTGGATTTTAAACTTAAGAAACAATTTAAGAAGAAGATCTTCAATGACACCTCCGTGATAAAATTTTCTGCTAGGGACTAACAAATTCAGCTCAAGAAAATAAAAGAGAATTCTTTTTTGGCTAATTGTTATGACCTGATTCCCGAATCCCTACGAGACACGAGAATCGGATTGACTCGACTGATTCCAAGACCTAGTCGTCCAACGAGAAAGTAACCAAAAGAGCAGTAAAATAGACCACATTTACCATGCATATAACTAGCAGTAAAGGAAATAACTACTACAGTATACACCACCACAACAGTAAAGAAATAAACATGTACATAAACATGATGCTTACAATAAAAGAGTACAGGGTAACAGAAACTACTCACTACAACAGAAGGAAAAGTAGAGTGGGTACTACACAAGTAATACTACTGGGCTCTACTAGGCCCAGCACCCTCTGCAGCCGCCGACTCTGGCTGCTCAACACCTGGTCCTGAAAGGTAACAAAGGTAACACGTCAGCGAAATGCTGAGTAGAGTGGCAACCAAAAGCTAAGAAAAATAGTAAGGTGGACAGTAGCTGTTATATTTTTAATTTCTTTCTTTAATTTTTCCATTTATTCACTATTGAATTATTTCTCAGATCTTTCTCTTGATCTTGAATGTTCCTCGTGGGAACGATTTTGATTGCAGTCTTTTCCGAAAAGTAGAAGTAACACATGGTGCTCTCCTGGCCGGGAGAGTCCCCCGTGGTGGTCCTACCCTCAGTCAACCACCCCAAGGTCGCTGACAGAAGTAACGGTGACTATGGCACGCGCGATAAACGCACGGGTAGCTACCCCGCACTGGCATGCGGTCAGTCGTTTCCGTTAACGGGTGCGCCCAAAGCACAGCATGGAACCAGTATAGGGCAGAGCCCTCTCAGTAATAGGGGTCCAGCCCCTCCACAGTAACCAAACAGGGGTCTTGCCCCTCCACAGTCCGCGCACCCTTGCCTGACTACCCTAGTTTGCCCAGTGGGACTAACAAGTCGGTGTAGGAGGGCTAGCAGAACCCCGGGGCCCGTGGGGTAGCTAGTGCTCTCCCTACACTAGTATCTCTCCTCGGTACTGTGTACACGAGGGCCAAAAGTCGGTACAAAGTGGCCAGACCTAACCCCGGGTCCCTGGGGCGACTAGCTCCGCTCTGCACTAAACAGGGGGACAGTCGCTCTCCTTGGTACTCCGTACTCAAGGGCCAGCTCACTTCCCCAATTCTATTTTATTCACTTTCCAGGAGTTCTACTCCTAATTCCCCGTAGGGTTCGTGCTCTTTCAACTCAGCCAATTTAGGTTTCATCATTTCAGCTTTATATTTATATAGCCCATGTTCCCAACCGTAATTATTCATTCATAATCAGGCAGCTGTTAACCAATTACAGGCAGTTATTGTTTCCTTTCTACTTTTCCAAGACTGCAATGTATATGTATTCAAGCTAGTTTTCCAGTCTTAGGATTCATGCCATACCCTAGGATCTATCATTCAATCTAGGTTCCAGTCCTAGGATTCATGCAATACCCCAGGATCTATCATTCAATATAGTTTTTCAATCCTAGGGTTCATGCAATACCCTAAACTCTAGTAATTATTTCACAAGTGCATAATTTTTGATAAATAATTGAAAGGGTCACTCTACCCGCAAAATCGGGAGTACTGGGGGCGTAATCGGCAAGCCCGCGCACCTCCGCAACCCCCAGAGCCGCAACGGAACGGGGTCCTAACACAAGGATCAAATACAAGGAGCTACTCAGAATAGTATACAATTACTGTAAACAGGTAGAGGAACTAAATCTGAGAAGAAAGAGACTTGAAACGCGGAAAACAGACTCCGAAGGGACCCTAAATGGGTCAAAAACGACAAGTCTGCCCAAAATCAGACGTCTGGAACTTCTTCCAGACGTCTTAAATGATAGCTCAGGTCATACCTTGATCTGCGTGGTCCTTCAGACGTCCAGAATCCCGCTGAACCGTCTGGACTTAGTTTCTAGACGTTCGACTGTCACTCCGGACGTCTGGAGACCCTCCCCGTCGTCTGGTGCTGTGCCCAGACGTCCAATCTGTGTGGGATGGAGTGCCCTTGCGCCTTCCCGAACAAGTCCTGCATATATACGCGGCCATCATCAACACGAAGGGATGCAGAAACCTTCGGCAGAGCGGGTGCATGGCCGTACACGCGAAAGAAGAAGAAAGGTAAAATATCGTACCTTTCAGACGTCTAGACCTTCCTCCATACGTCTTCTGCGTCGCCTGGATGTATGTCCAGACGTCTGATTCTGGGAAATTTTCCCAGAATTATGACCTCCTTGCCCTCCGCTTGCAGCGTACGGCCGTGCCGCGCCGCGCTCGCCTGCTGCCTGAGCTGCAGTAGCTCCTCCCCAGCACCACACGCTTGCTGCGCACCCGCCGGTCGGCTCTGGCTGCTCCGGCGAGCTCGCACCCTCGTGGTCAAGCTCTCTCTTCCTCTCGCAGCGGCCCCTCCTCCCCACACACTCGCAGCAGCCGCTGCTGTCGCCCTCGCCCACTCACTCTCTCGCTAACAGGAAGAAGAAGAAGGCGGTGGAGTGAGGGTGAGGGAGAGAGAGGGGTGTATTTGAAGGCAGCCGCAGGGAGAGAGAGAGAAAAGGGCTGCTTCTGTAGGGAGGGAGGAAAGAGAAGAAGGAGGGAGGCGGTGCAGTCTGCGTGCGCATGCATGCAGACGCGTACCCGTACGTCGAAAAAATTAAATTCTAGACGTCTGGGAAGGCTTCCAGACATCTGACCAGATGTCTGGACCACTTCCCAGACATCTTAAACAACGTTTGATGTCTTGGTTATAACAATATAACAAACTCAAAGGAAGTTTCGTCCCCGAAACTTGCGCTAACTAGGGTACGGGAAAGAACGATATATGCATAACAAACTCAAAGAGGACCGAAGCCGATCCGAAAAGATGTACCCGCGAAAACTCCGGGTACCGCTCCCGCATCGTCGCCTTAGGCTCCCAAGTAGCCTCCTCGTACCGCTGGCTCCTCCACAAAACCTTCACCAGGGGTACTTGCTTCCGTCTCAGACTGCGGATGGCTCTGTCGAGAATCTACACTGGTCGCTCGGGGTAGGTCAAATCGTCGCCCACCTTGACTCTCTCGTGACTTAGGACGTGATTGGGATCGGCGACGTACTTCCTGAGGTTGGACACGTGGAACACGTCGTGCACACCAGAAAGCTGGGGAGGAAGGGCGAGCCTGTAAGCAATGGGTCCAACCCGCTCCAGGACCTCAAAGGGCCCCACGAACCTCGGCGCGAGCTTCCCTCTCACCCCAAACCACTGCAGGCCCTTCATGGGCGAAACACGAAGGAAGATGTGGTCCCCAACCTCAAACTGCACCTCTCTGCATTTTCTATCTGCATAGCTCTTCTGCCTGCTCCTGACAGTGCGGAGTCGCCTGTGAATCTGCTCGACTACCTCCTGACTCTGCCGGATCAAGCTAGGGCCAACCTCCCACTTGGTCCCCACCTCAACCCAACTCAAGGGTGCCGTACACCTCCGTCCGTACAGAGCCTCGTAGGGTGGCATGCTGATGCTCGAGTGATAACTGTTATTGTATGCAAACTCCGACAGGGGAAAGTGCTCCTCCCAAGAGCCCCTCCAGTCCAGTACACAAGCACACAAAAGGTCCTCAAGTGTCTGTATCATGCGCTCAGACTGTCCGTCCGTCTGGGGGTGGTAAGCTGTACTAAACCTCAACTGCGTCCCTAGGGCCTGCTGAAACTCAGCCCAAAACTGGGACGTAAAGCGGGTATCCCGGTCGGATACGATCTCCCGCGGGACTCCGTGTAGACGTACCACATCGCGGATATACCTCTCTGCCAACTGTGCTGGTCCCAAGGTGACTCGGATAGGCAAGAAACGCACCGTCTTCGTCAATCTGTCAACCATTACCCAGACTGCGTCGTGTCCTCACTGGGTAATAGGTAAGCCCACCACCAAGTCCATGGTGATGCTCTCCCACTTCCACTCTGGCACTGGAAGTGGCTGTAGCGGCCCTGCAGGTCTCTGATGCTCGGCTTTCACTTGCTGGCACACTAAACACTGCTGCACGAATTCACCCACATCCCGCTTCATCCCCCTCCACCAAAACTCGCGTCTCAAGTCATGGTGCATCTTCGTGTTTCCGGGATGTATGGTAAATCTAGAACCGTGTGCCTCAGTCAGGAGCTTTCTAAACACCTCCTCGTCTCTGGGAACGCACAACCGTCCCCTCATGCGCAGCACCTGGTCTGTAAAAGAGAAGTTTCCAGGGTCTCCTGATAGTACTCTGTCACGCAAGGACTGCAAGTACGGGTCGGCCATCTGTCCTGTGATGATGCGATCTATCAGCTTTAGCCTCGTCTGTCGAGTCACAGTCACTGCCCCACAATGCCCCCGTAACTCTAGGGGTCTCCAACTGCCCATCTCCTCCAAGAGGCTCCAACTCTGCACCTGTAAACTGGCCAAGTGTGTGGGCACCTTCCTGCTCAAGGCGTCAACCACCACATTGGCCTTCCCTGGGTGGTAAGAAATGCTGCAGTCATAGTCCTTCAGGAGCTCTAACCGTCTCTGTCTCATGTTGAGCTCCTACTGATCAAACAGGTATCTGAGGCTCTTGTGATCTGTGAAAATCTCGAAGGTCTCACCGTACAAGTAGTGCCTCCAGGTCTTCAGCGCGAAGACGACAGCTGCCAGCTCCAAGTCGTGGGTAGGGTAGCTATGCTCATGGGGCTTCAGTTGCCGCGAAGCGTAAGCGACGACGTGACCCCTCTGCATGAGCACACCCCCTAACCCCTGCAAAGAGGCGTCCGTGTACACAACGAACCCGCCACTACTGTCTGGGATAGTGAGCAGGGGAGCCGAAGTCAGCCTCTCCTTCAGCTCCTGAAAACACACCTCACAGGCGTCTGTCCAAGTGAAGGGCACGTCCTTCCGGGTCAACTGTGTCATAGGACATGCAATCTGTGAAAAGCCCCTGATAAACCGCCTGTAGTAGCCTGTCAGACCCAAGAAACTGCGAATCTCAGTAACCGTACGCGGTCTCTCCCACCTGAGCACTGCCTCGACCTTGGCTGGGTCCACAGCCAAGCCATCCCCAGAGATCACATGACCTAAGAAGGTTACCTCCCTTAACTAGAACTCGCACTTGCTATATTTGGCGTACAACCTACATCGTCTCAGTGTGTCCAGAACCATCCGCAAGTGCTGTCTGTGCTGCGTCTGATCTCGAGAATAGATGAGCACATCATCAATGAATACCACCACAAATTGGTCCAAGTACGGTCTAAACACCCGGTTCATCAAGTCTATGAAGGCAGCGGGGGCATTGGTCAGCCCAAACGGCATGACCAGAAACTCGTAGTGTCCGTACCGGGTGCGGAAAGCTGTCTTGGAGACATCTGCCTCCTTGATCCTCAACTGGTGGTATCCATACCTCAAGTCGATCTTGGAGAATATCGTGGCACCTCACAGCTGGTCAAACAAGTCATCGATCCTCGACAGCGGATATCTGTTCTTGATGGTGACCCTATTCAGCTATCGGTAGTCCACATAAAGGTGTAGGGTACCATCCTTCTTCTTTACAAACAGTACCGGGGCTCCCCAGGGAGACGCACTGGGCCTCACAAAGCCCTTCTCCAAAAGATCTTGCAACTGAGACTTGAGCTCTCGCAGCTCAAGTGGTGCCATCCTGTACGGTGCTGTGGAGATGGGGCTGGTCCCTGGTACTAGTGAGATCTCAAACTCGATCTCACGCTCTGGCGGTAGTCCTGGCAACTCATCTGGAAACACGTCGGGGTACTCTCTGACCACTGGGATACTCTGGAAGTCTGCCACAGGGCTGGGCTCTGCCACCACACAAGCTAGGAAGCCCTTACACCCCTGGCTCAAAAGTCTCGCCGCCCGAAGTGCAGAAATGCACCTGAAGCCTCCGTCCACTGGCTGACCGTGGAACTCGAAAGAAGGCAACTCCGGTATGGAGAAGATGATCTTTCTCTCGAAACAGTCCACCAAGGCATAGTAAGCGGACAGCCAGTCCATCCCCAGAATTACGCCAAAGTCCTCCATCTGTATCATAATCAGGTCAGTGGGAAGGCTGTGTCCCCCAATATTGACCTCGCAACCGGTGTATACCTCCTCAGCTGCAAACAGCTGACCACTCAGACCTCTGATCACGAACGGATCCTCTAACAGCACACAATCCTGCCCCAAACTAACCGTGAAACTGGTGGTGACAAACGAGTGCGTAGTGCTAGAATCGAAAAGCGTGTAAACGAGTCTATTGGAAACTGAAACCATACCTGCCACCACTGATCCCGAAGCTCTGGCATCCCTGTGTGTCAGGGCGTTGATACGCCCCTCAGCCCTAGGTGCAGACGAAGCAGCCACACTCTGTGCCAGACGGGTAGCTGCTGGTCGGTACCCTCCTCATGACTGCTGTCCTCCTCCTCGTGCCTGGAACCCGCGGCCTCCTACTAGCCCTCCACTGCTCGGTGTGGGAAACATCTGCTGGCCTCTTGCCCTAGACGGGTAGTCCCTCCTGACGTGGCCCAGCTGGCCACACTGGTAGCAGAGGGGAACCTGACTCCCGCCCTCAGTGGGTCCCTGTTGTCGGCTGGGCGGGGGTCCGGTGCTAGCAGCTGGCCCCTGTCGAGGGCCCCCAAAGGCCACTGATGGCCCTGCAAAATGTGACGGCTCTCCTACGGGCACCACGTGTCTCCTCTCTCACCGGCCCTGTGAGAAGTCTGGCTGATAGGGCCTCTTCCGCCCGCTGTCAGTATCTCACGCGGACGGGTTGGTCTCTTCGTATGTCATAGCTGCCTCCACCACCCTCGAGAACGTAGGTAGCTTCAGGGGTTTGACATACCCCCGAATCGCAGGCCGGAGACCCTTGGTGAACCTCCAAAGGCACTCCTCCTCAGTGGCCACTGCTGTCACTGCGAAGCGGGATAGCTCCAGAAAACGGGTGGGGTATGTGCTCACGGTCATCGTCCCCTAGCGGAGAGTGTGGAACTCCTGCCTCCTCTGGTCCTGCCACGTTTGGGGAAAGTACTGCTCGCAGAAGAGGGTGACGAACTGGTCCCAGGTCGGCTTGTGCCTCTCCTGTCCCCTGACCCCCTCCACTACCTGTGTGCCGCGCTCTCCAGCTGGTACGTGACAAAGGCCACGCGGCACTCCATCGGGGGGTGAAGGGTGTCAAAAACCTTCTCGATCTGCTCGAGCCAGTCCTCCACCTCGGTCGGGTCATCATCCCCCTTGAGGGAGGGGGGCTTTAGCTTCCGGAACTGTCTGGAAAGCTCGAAGTGGTGCTGTAGTGGAGATGCTGGTGCACCTCCAGGTAAGGAAGCCTCGTGCACAGAAGTGTCGGAGGAAGGTGGGGGCAGTGGCAGCACATCCCCTCCCTCGCGTCCAACGCCACGTTCGACACGTGGTCCCACAGAGGACTCTCCCTCCGCAGCCCCAGGGAGAGGCGCTCGTGGCGGTGGGTGGAGCTCTTCTCGCACTATGTCTCGTATTAGCTGGGTGAGGTCCTGGGCCTGAATGCCCGGGAGCAATGGCTGGTCCATTGAAATGTCAACCTCAACACGCCCACCCCTCCGACCTCATCCTCGGCCGCGCCCGCGGCCTGCCTCGCTAGTCCCGCGTTGAGGCATCTCCTGCAAGTAGACGCGAAAACAGAATGAAAACACGTCAATATAAAACGATATCTAACGAAGAAGTCTAAGAGCTTATGTCAAAAGAAACGTCGTGGTGGCTACTCTAGTTACAGACACGTGAATTGGTTATTTTCCAGTCAGTTGGTTCACTTCTCGGGACGACCTTGCTCTGATACCATCTTGTTACGACCCGATTCCCGAATCCCTACGAGACACGAGAATCGGACCGACTCGACTGATCCCAAGACCTAGTCGTCCAACGAGAAAGTAACCAAAAGAGCAGTAAAATAAACCACATTCACCATGCATATAACTAGCAGTGAAGGAAAGAACTACTACAGTATACACCACCACAATAGTAAAGAAATAAACATGTACATAAACATGATGCTTACAATAAAAGAGTACAGGGTAACAGAAACTACTCACTACAACAGAAGGAAAAGTACAGTGGGTACTACACAAGTAACACTACTGGGCTCTACTAGGCCCAGCACCCTCTACAGCCGTCGACTCTGGCTGCTCAACACCTGGTCCTGAAAGGTAACAAAGGTGACACGTCAGCGAAATGCTGAGTAGAGTGGCAACCAAAAGCTAAGAAAAATAGTAAGGTGGACAGTAGCTGTTATATTTTTAATTTCTTTCTTTAATTTTTCCATTTATTCACTATTGAATTATTTCTCAGATCTTTCTCTTGATCTTGAATGTTCCTCGTGGGAACGATTTTGATTGCAGTCTTTTCCGAAAAGTAGAAGTAACACATGGTACTCTCCTGGTCGGGAGAGTCCCCCGTGGTGGTCCTACCCTCAGTCAACCACCCCAAAGTCGCTGACAGATGTAACAGTGACTATGGCACGCGCGATAAACTCACGGGTAGCTACCCCGCACTGGCATGCGGTCAGTCGTTTCCGTTAATGGGTGCGCCCAAAGCACAGCATGGAACCAGTATAGGGCAGAGCCCTCTCAGTAATAGGGGTCCAGCCCCTCCACAGTAACCAAACAGGGGTCTTGCCCCTCCACAGTTCGCGCACCCTTGCCTGACTACCCTAATTTGCCCAGTGGGCCTAACAAGTCGGTGTAGGAGGGCTAGCAGAACCCCGGGGCCCGTGGGGTAGCTAGTGCTCTCCCTACACTAGTAGCTCTCCTTGGTACTGTGTACACGAGGGCCAAAAGTCGGTACAAAGTGGCCAGACCTAACCCCGGGTCCCTGGGGCGACTAGCTCCGCTCTGCACTAAACAGGGGGACAGTCGCTCTCCTTGGTACTCCGTACTCAAGGGCCAGCTCACTTCCCCAATTCTATTTCATTCACTTTCCAGGAGTTCTACTCCTAATTCCTCGTAGGGTTCGTGCTCTTTCAACTCATCCAATTTAGGTTTCATCATTTCAACTTTATATTTATATAGCCCATGTTCCCAACCGTAATTATTCATTCATAATCAGGCAGCTGTTAACCAATTACAGGCAGTTATCGTTTCCTTTCTACTTTTCCAAGACTGCAATGTATATGTATTCAAGCTAGTTTTCCAGTCTTAGGATTCATGCCATACCCTAGGATCTATCATTCAATCTAGTTTTCTAGTCCTAGGATTCATGCAATACCCCAGGATCTATCATTCAATATAGTTTTTCAATCCTAGGGTTCATGCAATACCCTAAACTCTAGTAATTATTTCACAAGTGCATAATTTTTGATAAATAATTGAAAGGGTCACTCTACCCGCAAAATCGGGAGTACTGGGGGCGTAATCGGCAAGCCCGCGCGCCTCCGCAACCCCCAGAGCCGCAACGGAACGGGGTCCTAACACAAGGATCAAATACAAGGAGCTACTCAGAACAGTATACAATTACTGTAAACAGGTAGAGGAACTAAATCTGAGAAGAACGAGACTTGAAACGCGGAAAACAGACTCCGAAGGGACCCTAGATGGGTCAAAAACGACAAGTCAGACGTTTGGAACTTCTTCCAGACGTCTTAAATGATAGCTCAGGTCATACCTTGATCTGCGTGGTCCTTCAGATGTCCAGAAGCCCGCTGAACCATCTGGACTTAGTTTCCAGACGTCCGACTGTCACTCCGGACGTCTGGAGACCCTCCCCGTCGTCTGGTGCTGTGCCCAGACGTCCAATCTGTGTGGGATGGAGTGCCCTTGCGCCTTCCCGAACAAGTCTTGCATATATATGCGGCCATCCTCAACACGAAGGGATGCAGAAACCTTCGGCAGAGCGGGTGCATGGCCGTACACGCGAAAGAAGAAGAAAGGTAAAATATCGTACCTTTCAGACGTCTAGACCTTCCTCCATACGTCTTCTGCGTCGCCTGGATGTATGTCCAGACGTCTGATTCTGGGAAATTTTCCCAGAATTATGACCTCCTTGCCCTCCGCTTGCAGCGCACGGCCGTGCCGCGCTGCGCTCGCCTGCTGCCTGAGCTGCAGCAGCTCCTCCCCAGCACCACACGCTTGCTGCGCACCTGCCGGTCGGCTCTGGCTGCTCCGGCGAGCTCGCACCCTCGTGGTCAAGCTCTCTCTTCCTCTCGCAGCGGCCCCTCCTCCCCACACACTCGCAGCAGCCGCTGCTGTCGCCCTCGCCCACTCACTCTCTCGCTAACAGGAAGAAGAAGAAGGCGGTGGAGTGAGGGTGAGGGAGAGAGAGGGGTGTATTTGAAGGCAGCCGCGGGGAGAGAGAGATAAAAGGGCTACTTCTGCAGGGAGGGAGGAAAGAGAAGAAGGAGGGCGGCGGTGCAGTCTGCACGCGCATGCGTGCAGACGCGAACCCGTACGCTGAAAAAATTAAATTCTAGACATCTGGGAAGGCTTCCAGACGTCTGACCAGATGTCTGGACCACTTCCCAGACGTCTTAAATGACGTTTGATGTCCTGGTTATAACACTAATGCACTATCCTAAATGCATGCAAATATTTATAAATGCTATAGACATCCTTAGGTTATACCCCCCCTTGCCTAAGATTGACAATGTCCCCATTGGAAAAATAGAGACATAGAAGAATATCACCTGAGGAGGAGAGTGGGAGGAGCTAAGGCTCCTCAAGCCGAAGGCATCCAAAACCTGGCCATCTGAAAGAGTAACATAAGGTTTAAGTCGTTGGCCATTTACCTTGAAGCTTGCACCAGAAGTAGGCTTCCGAATTTCTACTACTCCATGAGGAAAGGTATTGATAACAACGTACGACCCATCCTAATGGGACTTGAGCTTTCCTGGAAATAATTTAAGTCTGGAATTGAAAAGCTTGACCCATTGGTTGGGCTCAAAGGTCTTTCTAATGATGCGCTTATCATGGAAGACCTTTGTACGTTGCTTGTAAGCTTGAGAAGTTTCAGAGGATTCATTACAAAGCTCCTCAAGCTCACTTAACTCTAGATTTGTGCCTTTCCCATTTTATCCAGATTTAAGTTAACCTTTTTAATTGCCCAATAGGCTTTGTGTTGGATTTCAACAAGAAGGTGGCACACCTTTCTGTAGACAAGATGGAAAGGAGACATACCCAAGGGAGTCTTATACGCTGTTTTGTAGGCCCAAAGAGCATCATTTAGTTTTTTAGACTAATTCTTACGGTCGGGCCTGACAGTTTTTTCTAAAATTCGTTTAATCTCCCTATTAGATACTTCAACTTGTCCACTCGTTTGGGGATGGTAAGGTGTGGCTATCATGTGGTTGACTCCCAAATTTTGGAGTAGTCTTGTGAAGTGTACATTCTTGAAGTGAGGTCCTCCATCACTAATGATCGTCCTTGGGCACCCGTACTGGGAAATGATATTAGCCTTAACAAAATCCAAGCCCACGGAATGGTCATTGGTTTGCGTGGGTATGGCTTCTATCCATTTCGATACATAGTCCACAGCCACAATGATGTATTCATATTCGAAGGACACAAGAAAGGGACCCATGAAGTTGATGCCCCAAATGTCAAAGATCTCAATGGGGAGAATAGGTTGCTGGGGCATCTCATCCCTTTTTCCGATGGTTCCTATCTGTTGGCAACGTAGACATGCGCCCACATATGTATGTGCATCTCGGAATAATGTGGGCCACCAAAAGCCAGACTAAAGAACCTTATGGGCAGTCTTTCTTCCACTAAAATGTCCTCCACAATGGAGGTCATGGCAGAAACTCAGAACACTCCTTTGTTCTTTGTTAGGGACACAACGGTGGAAAAGCTGGTCAGGGCCGATTCTAAAAAGCTCAGGTTCCTCCCAGTGATAAAATTTAGCATTGGCAAGAAACCTGTCTCGCTTCTACTTGTCCCAAGTACGGGGGGTAATGCCTGTGACCAGATAGTTCACTATGTCAGCGAACCAAGGAGTTTTGGCCTCCATGGCCATTAGAGACTCATCAGGAAAAGTCTCTTGAATATCGCCAGCCAGGTTTGATGCCTCAATAGGGATCCTAGATAGATGATCTGCTACCATATTCTCAACTCCTTTCTTGTCTTTAATTTCCAGGTCAAACTCCTGAAGTAGCAAGATCCAACGAATTAAGAGAGGTTTGGTGTCCTTTTTAGTAAGAAGATGCTTTAAAGCAGAATGATCAGTGAACGCCACAACCTTGGATCCCAAAAGATAAGATCGAAACTTTTCCAAAGTAAATACTACGGCTAGAAGTTGCTTTTAAGTGACTGTGTAGTTTTGCTGAGGATCCGTAAGGGTCTTGCTGGCATAATGCAACACATGAGGTTTGCCATCAACCCTTTGACCTAAGACTGCTCCCACTATGAAATCAGAAGCATCGCACATTAGCTCAAACGGGAGGATCCAATCTGGTGCTTGGAGAATCGGCGTGGTAATAAGGGCTTTTTTCAAGACTTGGAAAGCCTCGCCACATCTATCATCAAAATCGAAGGAAACATTCTTTACTAACAGGTCGCAAAGTGGCTTAGAGATTTTACTGAAATCTCTAATGAAGCGCCTAAAGAACCCAGCATGGCCAAGGAAAGATCTAACCTGACGAACATTGGTGGGCGATGGAAGCTTAGAGATGGAATCAATTTTTGTGATATCCACCTCTAATCTTCTCTCGGAAACTACATGCCCCAACACAATGACCTGCTGGACCATAAAGTGGCTTTTCTCCTAGCTAAGCACCAGCTTTGCCTCTTCGCAACGGGTTAAGACTTTATCAAGGTGCGAAAGGCATAGGTCAAACGATGAGCCGTAAATGGAGAAATCATCCATGAAAATATCAACAAACTCATAGATCATATCAGAAAAGATGGCCTTCATACAACGTTGGAAAGTGGCAGGAGCATGACATAACCTGAATGGCATTCGGCGGAACGCAAAAGTGCCATACGGACTCGTGAAGGTGGTATGCTCCTGATCGTTTGGAAAGACGGTTATCTGATTATATCCAGAGTATCCGTCAAGGAAACAAAAGTGCTTGTTCCTCACCAGTCGTTCCAAAATTTGATCAATAAACGGTAAGGGAAAATGATCTTTCTGGGTAGCCATGTTCAAATAGCGATAATCAATGCAGACCCTCCAACCAGTTGAGGGTCTAGTGGTCACCAACTCTCCATGGTCGTTCTCTTCCACAACGATTCCTGCCTTTTTGGGCACCACATGTATAAGACTGACCCATTTACTGTCTGAAATGGGATAGATAATTCCTGCATCTAGCCATTTCAGAATCTCCTTTTTAACAACCTCCTGCATATTGGGGTTGAGCCTTCTCTACATGTCTCGGAAGGGTTTCACAGACTCATCCATGTATATATATGCATGCAAAGGGAGGGATCAACACCCTTAATATCAGCTATCAACCAAGCAATTGTTTCCTTGTCCCTTTGTAAACACTCAAGCAGAGCTCCCTCCTGCGATTCAGGTAATGCAGACAAGATAATAACGGGGAGCATGTCATTAGGGCCAAGGAAAGCATACTTTAATGTGCTTGAGAGGGGTTTCAGCTCCAACTCAGGGGCCTTTTGGATTGAGGGTTTAAGTTGAGATGTCCCCACCTCAGGTAGCGGACCTACCTTCATGGTTTAGGGAGGGGACAGAGACTCTGTGTGTACCCCCAGCAACTCTTCTAATTCGGGTATATCCCCTTCAGTTTCTTCAATAGTTAGAGGATGGTCCTTAGATATGACCTTTTGAAGGGGATCTCTACATAAGAGTGCTAGAGTAGTCTCTTCAATGATTTTATCAACTAGCTCAATCTGAGAACAATCTTCCAATCTGGATTACTTGTAGGTATTAAAAACATTCAACCGAATCTTCATGTTCCCAAAGCTCATTTTAAGTGCCCCTGATCTACAATTGATAGAGGCATTGGTTGTGGCCAGGAAGGGGCATCCTAGAATAATGGACGGCTTGGTGGGCTTATTAGATGGGTTAGTATCTAGCACAAGAAAGTCAACAGGGAAGAAGAAGTCCTCCACTCTCACCAGGACATCTTCCAGTAATCCTCGTGGTGTCTTAAGCGATCTGTCTGCGACCTAGAGGATGATTGGACTAGGCTTTGAATCACCTCCTCCCAAAAGGTCATAGACAGAGCTCGGTAAAATGTTCACCCCTGTGCCCAGATCGAACAAAGCCTCGTCAATGTGTTGGTTACCTATAACCACTGAAATATACGAGGCCCTTGGGTCTTTCATTTTAGGGGGCGTTCCATGTTGGAGAACCGAGCTAACATGGTCAGGCAGGATGACCTTAGCTTGGACCTGTCTCCTAAATCGGTGCTTTTGGGTGCACAGGTCCTTTAGAAACTTGGCATAGGACGGGATGTGTTTGATAGCTTCTAACAGAGGCAAGTTGATCTGGACTTGCCTAAAAGTGTCCATAATCTCCTCTGTCCTATCCTTGACTCCAGATGAGTCAACAGTAGATTCCCCAGGAGCAGATAAGTGCTCTGGATAGGGCACCTTCAGCTTCTGGGTAGAGGGGTCGTCATGGCGGGAAAGGGGTGGTGGAATGATGACATCCTCAAGGTGAGTGATTTCAAGCAAGGGAGAGCAGTGTGGCTCTTTCTCGGTGGAGATGGAACTCGGGTCTGGCGTAGGAGGGGAATCCTGAGAGGTGACTATAGGAGTGCTATCAGGCTTGTCGATTTTCTTTCCACTCCTCAGCACAGTCACAGCTTGGGCGTGCTCCCTAAATATGACCCCCTTGCCCTTCGGGTTCTCCTCAGAAGAGCTAGGCAACTTCCCCGGATCCCGTTGCCTAACTGCCTCAGTAAGATGAGCAATTTTGGATTGCATGTTAGTGATCATCTTACCCTGAGATTGGATGACCATATTCTGATGTTCTTGCATCGCTTTCATCATGGCTTTAAGTTCATCCATCTCAGAAGGCTTATGCTGAGGAGGGTTTGCATAGGATGGCTAGTATATGGGTTGGGGAGGTAGGGGTCTTGCATTCCTTGAGTTAGAAGCATCACCTTGCTTCCATGAGAAGTTTGGATGGTTCCGCCACCCCGGATTATAGGTATTGGAATAAGGGTTATTGTGAGGAGGTGGGCGAAAACCTTGGGCCGCGTTTAGATCGGCCTGAATCAACTCAGGGAATTGATTTGCCTGGTGTCACTCCACAGTGGCGTGCATTGTGCTTTGGCAAATGGAGCATTCACTTGAAGCCTGAAAGATAGAGGTTGCTTGCTGGTTCATGCTGGGGTTTGCTAAAAGCCTATCAAAGTTTTTGTTCAACAATTGAATCTGATAAGCTAAATCCTCAGTAGCCCTAGCTTCATGGGTCTCTATCTTCCTCTGCAAGATTGACGGTTTTCTTTCTTGATAGGCAGAGGACATATGTATGGAATTTTCACTTAATGTTTCAAATAATGCCTAGGCTTCATCCTTAGTTTTGGTCATGAAGGTTCCTGCACAGGCTACATCGATGGTTTGCCTGTGCCTTTTAGATAATTCATTATAGAACCTTTCGACCAACTGCCATCTTGGCACCTGATGGTGGGGGCATAACCTCAGAAGGTCATTAAAATGCTCCCAAGTCTCGTGAAATTGCTCCCCTTCTTGTTGAGTAAAACCCATAATCTCTCTTCTATAATGGTTGGTCTTACTCATAGGAAAATACTTTTTCAAGAATTCTCCCTTAAGGGTGGCCCAATCATTTACCCTTTCATCGAGGGTATGATACCAGTGCTTGACCTTATCCTTAAGGGAGAATGGAAATAGAGTCCTCATCAGGGCTTCATCAGTAAAGCCTTGGAGCTTCACCGTGGAACAGACCTCGGTGAATTCCTCAAGATGCCTGTAGGGATCCTCCTTAACAGTACCATAGAAAGAGGGGAGCAAAGATATGGTGCTGCTCTTGATTTCATATGGATTATCCACTCCAGGTCTTCGGATAGGTAGGGCTTGGTATGTTGTAGGGAGGAAATAGTCTCTCAAGGTTCTCTAATTTTCACCAACCCTAATCTTGTCTTCAGGTCTTTCTTTAGCCATTTTTCTTCTTTCTAGGTTAGCTTTCCTAATAATTCTCTCAGGCTCAAAGTTGAAAAGAAGACTATTTCTAAGAGAGCGCCTACCAAGCATACACCAAACAAACACAAGGCAAGATGTCTTTTGTTGAGTTAAAGCACTTTAAGCCCTCTTCCAACCTTTCTAGTCTGGCCAAATGGAGTCAAGGCAGTATTTCTCCATTCCCACGTAAGTGGTATAAGAGAAGTGAGGCTCTTGAGATTCCTGGTCAATGGCTATTAAGGAGGTTGAGGTTGCTTTTAGTTCTTTTGGGTGATCAATTAAGTTGTCAATCAATTACGTACCCTAAATTGACCTTCGAGTGCCCTAGAGATGTACACTTTGTTGCGATGATATTCTCAAATGCTTAAGTAAAAAGGTACTCCAAGGATGGAACCAAGGGATGCAAGTAGGGCGAGCCCTTCCTTTGAGGCGATGCATTAGCGATGCCTCTTAACTACCCTTGAATTCCTTTATAGGGTGTCCCCCTCCTTAGAGTATCAAATCACTCGGGCAAAAGCTAATACCACCATTTCAAAGCGAGATAGAAGGTTTTGCACTGATAAAGAGATCGATGCCTATAGCCTTAAGGGTCTAAGTCCTAGTGCAGTGCCTATAGTGCATGCTCAGTGCAAGAAGTGTGCATCACTCCGCGAAAAGTGAATTTTCTTTTGAAAATTGCAATCAAGTTATTCAAACACTTCCTGTATATTTTACTTTCTTTTCGAGAAGCAATGTGACCACTTGATTAATCTTTTCAAATCAGTTTAAGTGGTCTTCTTAAATTATGTTCAAATGCAATGCGTGTGTAGATAACTGATGCAGTAAGATAGGAAATTCGTATCTTGCTCCAGCACTCTTCGATGCAGAAATGCATGCAATGAAGTAAGAAAATCTAGATGCTGCTCAAGCAATGAAGTAAGATATGCAGCTTCTAGTAGGCAGTTCAGATTTTTTTTTTAATAAATAAATGTGCAATCAAAAGAACTAACTAACTAAGAATAAACCTAGAATCTAAAGAATCGGGGACACTCCCCCAAAAACTGGCCCCAGAGTACAAGGGTGAGAAACTAAATAACTAGACTAAACCTAAAGAGTCTACTATGAAATCAGAAGACTAAGAAGAAGAATCCTCCTAGATGGTCCTCCGTGTGTCTCCATGCGTGTGGGATCAAGGCCCACAGGCTCCTGCGATTATCTTTAAGGTGGTAGCAAGGTCCATCATGATGAGTATCTGTTGCGTGTGCCTTCTCCTTTGATGTATCTCACACAGAGAAAATGATAGGTCAATGGATGTATAATCTCAATATGAAATCATAGGAAATGTGTACGAGTTTACTAAGCTTGTTGCCTCTCCGGCAACGGCGCCATTTGAAAAGACGGTCTTCGCTTTCGTTTTTGTTTTGCACATAAAATGATGCGTTGAAGTAATATCATAGTGGTGGAAAATTGCTTTCAAAAATAATTAAATATAACCACTTAAGACAAGTGGGTCGTGTCCACAGGGAGGCAATGGCCTATTAAAACTCGCTACCATGAAAATCCAAGATTCACTACTTGTTTCCCTAAAAAATCAAGTTGAAATTCCCTTTCAACTAACTCATCAATGATATGAAATGCTGGAATCGTAATTATGCAGAACAAGAGGGATACACTCATAAAATCCACAAAATAAAATATTAATATTTGAAAATGCAACCTCCTACAATGGCATTCGAATGTAATTTTTAATTCAAGGAGAAATAGGGGATTGCTTTGGCTGGCTTGTGCACGTGCAAGGACTCGCTGGCCGTGAGTTTGGGTGGAGGAGACGTGTTGGAGGAGAGGCTCGCAATGGTGGTAGCGGCGGGACCAGAGGTAGCCTTCGACGGTTAGTCGGCAGTGGAGGGTGGCGATCGATGGTAACGGCAGGAGGAGCTCGTGTGTGTCGTAGAGGGCGGTTGGTGGGCGTACAGAGGTCGTGGGCGTGAGTGACTGGTCGATCTTTCGCTTTTAAGTCGTTTGTAGTTTAATGTGGTGGAAAAATCGACTAATCAATTTTTAACAACAAATAACCACTCGCAGAGGAGCGGGTTGTATCCACAGGGAGGCAATAATGTATTAAAATTCGCGCCACTTAAAAATGTTTGTTCGTAGTCAATTTGGACAAGAACCAAGCCAAGATTGCCTTTAGATTAAGGTTTAAGCAAGAAACAATGCTGAAATGGTAATTATGAGAAACTATAGGATATTTTCCGCATTGCAGAATCAATAAAATATGATTAAAATGTGGCAATGGCAGAAAATGTAAATTTTAATTGACGGTTTACTGTAGCAAAACAGGGAATTTTTCCCCGTTGTCTTGCGCGACGAGGAGCCGATGGCCGGGCGCGGGAAGCTCGGAGGAGGTCCCTTGGACCAAGAGCTTCGAATCGTTGGTGGCGGCGAGTCGCGCGGCGACCGGAGGTGGCCGGACGAGCTCCGGTGGAGGTGCTGCTGGTGGCGGCTGCAGGTGGTTGAGCGGGTGCGGCTGCAGCTGATGAGGGCGCGCAGGCTGTTGTGCGTGGGCGGAGGGCGCTGCGGGCGGCTGGCGTGTGCGCGCAAGCTGCGGGCACTTCTGCAAGCGCGGGCGGAGGATGCTGCAGGCGCGTGGAGATGGGCTCTGCAGGCGCAGGCGGAGGTGTGGCGGTGGTCTGCAGGCATGGTTGGTGTGGGCGCGCAAGCTGCAGGTGCTTCTGCAAGAGCGGGCGGAGGGTGCTGCCGGCGCGGTTGGAGACGGTGGGCGCTAGTCTGCAGGTGCGGTGAAGCGTTGGTCTGCAGGTGCGTGGAAGCGTTGTGGTGGTCTGCAGGCGCGTGGAAGATGGTTGCGGTGGTCTGCAGGCGTGGGCGGAGGCGTGGCTGTTGGAGAGTTGAGGCGCGTTTGAGCTGAAGGTTGACGGACGTGGGTGCGCTGAAGGTTCTGCAGGTGCAGGAAGGGGTCTGCAGGCGACTTTAGGCGTGTGCGGTGGAAGTGAGCGGGTAACTTCAGACGTCTGGGAAATTCCCCAGACGTCTTAAGTTACTGAGAGGGTGGCTGAATCAGTAGCTCGGTGATGGTGGTCGGCGATGACGGCGAGGGGGATGCACGCTAAGGTGCTCACGGTGATGCGGCGAGCTCCGGATGGTGGTGTGGCCTGTCCCACCACACGCCCACGGTGATGGAGACTCGTTGCCACAGTAGAGGCCGGCAGTGTGGAGTGGAAGAGAGAGGTTCTCTCTGCACAGTGGTGGGTCGGTGGCGGAGGCCTGCCTCGCTCAGCATCCTCTCTCCTCCTTTTGTAGCGGCCTACACAAATTTGAATGGAGAGGCGGGAGCAGATCCACCTTCTCCGCCGATCCATGAATGCGCTTTTAGTGAGGCCGGAGGCATTGCAGCGGCAGCCGAGCCGTTGCTGAGAAGAAGAAGAATAAAGGATATTATTAAAATATTATGATTATTTATATACAAACCCTCAAGTTTTATGTTAACTAAAACAATGTACTTAATTAGTTAACTAATTAGATGAATGGCATTCTAAGCTAATTCTAAATGCACTTAAAATATGAATGCAATGCATGGATTATGTAATTAAATTAAAAATATGAATTAATCTATTTACATCCTAATTTATGCTAAATAAATGTTAGAATTATCCTAATGTTTAGGCATTTAAATACTTAAATAGCCCACAACTATGGGCTAATCAAATACCCCCATGCCTAGTTTTTGCTAGTCCCTAGCAAAATTAAGCGAAACCTAGCACTCTAAGTAGACTAGTTAACTCACTTAGTCTTCCTTTAGAAGCATATTAAGTTCAGGCTCTAGACCAAAGGTTCCTAAGTAGTTGCTAAGTTACAGACTAGGTTGGCTAAAGACAAGTTGCAGGCACAAGTTTCCCTGATTTCTGACTCTACCCTAAAGTTTATTGATCCCTGAGATTAAAGCATCCTTGCCTGTGTGGCCAAAAGTGGAGATCAGGGGGTCCGGTTGTATTCATATACATCACAAAATTGGAGTGGATGAAAGAAGTGGGGGAGCCAAACCAAATATACAATATATCAATACGGAACACATAGAAAAGAAGAGCCAAGAAGACAAGGATCAATGACCTCGTTGCCGGACCATATTTGTCATTAGAGACCTGTCGAATTGACTTTCTTTATCAGGGAGGGGCCCGTCCTCAGGTCTTCCCATTACAGTGACATTCGTAAAAACACCTGGTGAGGCCATCCCTAGAACTCAACTAGGATAGGCCGCCCCTGTCAATTATTACCCTTTCTTTGCATCCCCCACCCGAACCATTCTTAAGACTGCCAAGCCTTCTCGAATTAGTTCTACGATAGAAGCTTTCAACGTACCCCCGGGGACAAATCTTTCATTCACCCCAAAGTGAAACCCTGTGACTATATCGTCCTGAAGACGGATGCGACGGGAAGAAGTGGCATTTAGAAGTGTTTTTGACTTCACATTTAGGTTTCGGCATAACAAAGCTTGCACTGTCTTTTCGCATTTAGGCGCACAGCGTGCCGTTGGTAATGATTCTACTACGGTGCCACAAATTCGCAAGCTGATCCTAAGTAATCGTTGTTGTTCATTGGATTCCGGAGGGAGGACTTCGTTAGGATTGGAGAATTGCTGCGATTCTTCCTGAATAGACTGGATTCTACCGTCGAGAGTGGTTTGGAAAGTCTGACCTAAACTCTTCCGACTTAATATGAGAAAGCCTATAAAACAAGCAGCTACTATCATTTCTTCATTATAGATTGAGATCTTCTTCGAACTTGATGCACAAATAGATGGAATAGCAGCAAATAGCATCTTTCGGTATTGCATATCCGTTTCACTCTCTCTCATTTAGACACTTCCTCAGTATCGGTATTTCAGCAACTCAACGGGAAGTCGTTGGGGAATCGGATGCGCTCGCCCAGCGAAAAAAGACCTGCCCCTTCTCACTATTTGGAAAATCACAAAATCACCGAACCGCTCTCTACTATATTTCCACTCGCCAAAAAAGAAAAGAAAGAAGAGAACGAAACGAAAAAAAGAACTTCGTATTTTGCTCCAGTAGTCTTGTTTAACCTTGAATGCAATTTATGGATTCTACAGCAATAGTCCCTCGGACTCGGAAAGTAATAACGAAAATGGCTGACCCAATAGCAGATTCCGCAGCTGCCACTGTTGGAACTAATGAAGCAAATGATTGACCCATCATATCATCCAAAGAAACGGAAAATACCAAAAAGTTCGAATTCACTGCTAATAACATTGATTCAATTGGCATTGACATAATAGGAATATTTCGTCTATTAAGGAGTATTCCCCGAATACCTAAAATAGAGATGATCATCGAAAATGTCAAATATTTCTGGGGATCCGTTTCGGGAACGTGGAATGTCAGTCAGAGAATTTCAAATTCTATATTGGATTCTGCTTTGTGGCAAAAAATAGAAAAAAGCAGCAAAAGCTGAACAACGCATGGGTAACAACGTTATGAAACCCTACCCCCTTGGGGTCACAACGCTATTCACCCACCCTACATAGATTAGGAATACAGGCATTTCAACCTATTTGAGTGGAGGGACGCGCTATTTCTTTACATCCATTAGTTTGTAAGGGCTTTAATGCAGTGAACTCACTAATTCGGGGATCAAATGGGCGGGCGTTCATATCACTTTATATGACCTTGGAAGCTCAAGCGGAGGCCCGTTGACTTATGTTTTCTCATATGAATCTCTTGTCTCCAACTATTGGGAACCCCATTTGCGTACCAACTCAAGATATGCTTATTGGACTCTATATATTCACGATTGGGAACCGTCAAGGTATTCGTCAAAATAGGTCTAATACCTGGCAAAAACTATCCAAATCAAATAGTGGACAATCCTAACTAATGGGTAAGTATACGAAATCAAAAGAAGAACCCTATGTTTCTTTTTCTAGCTCCTATGATGCACTTGGGGCTCCGAAAACGAATCCATTTCGATAGTCAGACCTTTGTGGCTCCGATGGTGATTAGATCAACGTGTCATTGGTTCCAAAGAAGTTCCCATTGAAGTTCAATATGAATCCTTGGGTCATGAGATTTATAAGAACTATCTAATAGGTGGTTCAGAAGTCTAAAAAAAGAAATCTGTTGTATATATATTCGAACGAATGTTGGTCCTATTTATTTGGATCGAGAAACAGAAGATCAGGGAGGATTCGGCAGCGAAAGGTGCGAAAGAATGATGCGAGATCCGTGTTAGTAAAGTGTTGATCTCTTCGATTTCATTGGTATCCTAATTCTGGAAATGGATATGTGAATCAAGCTTGAGGAAAGGAAATTGTCGAATCACTGACTCAGACCCATTGTCGAATCCTACTCAGCAGAATACGGAGGTAGTACTTATGGCAGAAGGGGCCTGTCTGGTCTTTCCCAATAAAGTGATAGATGGAGCTTCCATGAAACGACTTATTAGCAGATTCATAGATCACTTTGGAATGGGATATACATCACATATCCTGGATCAAATGAAAACTCTAGGTTTCCAACAAGCTACTGCTGCATCTATTGAATTAGGAATTTATGATCTTTTCACCATCCCTTAGAAGAGATGGTTAGTCCAAGATGCTGAATAACAAAGTTGGATTTTGGAGAAACATCATCATTATGGGAATGTACATGCAGTAGAAAAATGACGTCAATCCATTGAGATATGGTATGCTACGAGTCAATATTTGAGACAAGAGATGAATCCTCATTTTCGAATGACCAATCCCTCGAATCCAGTCCATTTCATGATTCCACCTTTTCCGGAGCTAGAGGAAGTGCATCTCAGGTACACCAATTAGTAGGCATGAGAGGATGAATGTCAGACCCACAGGGACAAATGATTGATTTACCCATTCAAAGCAACTTACGCGAGGGGCTTTCTTTAACAGAATATCTCATTTCCTGTTACGGAGCGCTTTTGGTAAAGTAGTTGTAGATACTGCTGTACGAACATCCGATGCCGGATACCTCACGCGTAGACTTGTGGAAGTAGTTCAACACATTATTGTACGCAGAATGGATTGTGGTATGATCCGAGGTATTTCCGTGAGTCCCCAAAAGGGGATGACCAGAAGAATTTGGATCCAAACACTAATGGGTCGCGTATTAGCAGAAGATCTATATATGGGTCCACGATGCATTGCCGCCCGGAATCAAGATATTGGGATTAGACTTATCCATCGATTCCTCAAGTGTCTGGGGTTTGATTGGTGCTGGAGGGGTGCAGTCTTCGTCATCAGTGTCTTGGTTGTTCTCGCTTTGAGTAAGCAACTCAATGTCTTTCTTCACCTGACTGGTTAGATGTTGATAATTGGCTGTAGCTATCAGCCACGGGTGACCGTTTTCCTCAACAGTCTGGGGTTTGTTGTTCCCAGGCTGATCCGTGTCTTTCTGCTGAACCTGACTGGATTGAGAGGCATCAGACTCGTTATGCCACTTGTTCTCTTGGATGGTTTGAGTGGGTTGCTTCATTGTGCTAGTAGGCAGATCTGTTTCTTGATTCACCGGCACCGTCTAGGCTTGGGTGATTTCTGAGTAGGGATTCCATTTGGTTGGTTTTCTAGGGATTGGATCAGTATTTGAGCTGATCTGGAAACACCCTCAAGTTCCTCTAGATGAATTGGCACAGTATCTACCCATTTCTTCTCGCAATTGTATATTTTTACTCTTTTTTTAGAATCAGGTATTCCTAGTATCAAATCAGATTCTTTATTGCGAATGGTCAATGTTTTCATTTCCACACGAATGGGTGATTGAATTGTGACAGTCTGTTTCTTAGTTTCATCATGATAGAGTTCTTTCATCCATTCCTCTGTGACAATGCTTTTGACAGCTCCTTTGTAAACAATGACTGGCTCTTGATCTTCATGATTTTTTAGGTAATAACATTTAGCAAGAAAAGACCTTCTTTCACCTTAGACTCCAGTTTCCATTTCCCTAAAATATCATTGGAGATTTCTGAATCAGGGAGTGGTTTACTCAGAAAAACTGAATCTGTATCAGTGTAGAAGCATTCATTTCGGTTTATATATGGATGCATATAAATCCTTGCACAAGATGTAATTGCCGCAGAAAGACTCTACCATTGGGACAGCAGCAATCCTCGCTGGTTTCCAAAATTCATCAGATGATTTATGAAGATTTCTTTTGTATGTGCACATAAAATGATCTTCACTCAATTTGTCACCAAACATAAAGCTGTTTGACATCATGATAGAATTGTATTGCTCCTGAGTGCAGATTTCAGTCACAGTACTACCCTACAGGGTTGATACCAAATCTTCCATAAAGAGAGTTCATCCAAATTTGGTAGAAATATGATAAAGCAGAATTCTTTTCTTTCTTTGCTTTCCATTTCATGTCTATTAGTCAGATTACTAAGGCATGAAATTGGTAGTTCGGGCAGTTTTTCATGATGAGTTTTTCTTCCTTTCTCCAGACGATGAAGCAGATTGGTGGAGGACTTGAGCAGGATGGCCTGTACTACCTCAGCCTACCACCCACACATCTTTCTGCTGCTGCCGCTGTCACGCCCCAAAAACCCAGGCCCCAACGAGGGTCGGATTACTGGGAGTGGCAACAGAGGAGGCGCTGGTTTATGGAATTCAGGTTGCACAAAATCATAGTCGAGCCACCATAGAGCAGCTACCATTGATCAACTGTAACTGTCAAAGTATGGCAGGAAAGCGAAAAATGGCACATAAATGAGAATTCTCAGCACAAATGGAAACATCCAACAAGCTGGCATATAAAGCAGAAATCCACCGAAAATCAAGGTATAAGGTTACCTGCTAAGCGTCACCCGGCAATTCCTGCACTGGCGACAATCCCGCGAGTCGTCGAAGCACGGCTCGGCAACATTCTACCTGAAAGTAGGTCACAAAATAGGGATGAGCCAAACAGGTGCTACCCAGTAGGGACAAACCACTACTGTTTGAAATCAAACAAGGTAGTGCACGGGTTCACTAGCTGGCTAGATCCCTAGCCCAAACCCAAACCCCAGGTTTCAACTCCCAAACCCGGTTTCACCTTACTACACCAAAAAACCACATTCAATCCCATTACTCATTCCCGTTAATGAATGCTAACTCGTATTGACGTGGCTACCCTAATGATCGAAGATCCTGTCACCCGCCGGGTCGCCACCTGTATGTTGAACAGCATGAAGGAGTCTATAGCCAAGCAGGTCATGTCCTACTCGTCTACCAGAAAGATGTGGGACGTGCTGCACGAGATACATTCTCAGAAGAGCAATATTGCCCGTCTCTATCGGGTTGTTGAGGATATACACACTTTCCATAGCTACCCATAAGTGATCGATGTCTTTGGTAGAGTGTTATGGCTCTCTGAAGAATTGGTGATATGAGCAAGAAGGCTACTTATTAGAAACGCCTCTGTCGTCTGATGTTTCAGTTATGGCCAAGCAGAGGCAAGCTATTAGATCGGTTCAGTTTCTGACAACCCTAGGTAAGCTCCCAGAGTACAAGGCCGTGAAAGATTAGCTAATGACCTCAGAGGAGACACCTACTACTGCTCCAAATTGCGCAGATATATGCACGCCTATCTCATCTCGAGATATCTGATCTGACTCCAGTGACTGACTCTTCTGTCATGGCATCAGTTGGCCGTGGTCGCGGAGTCTCCTCAGGCAAGGGGAGAGGACGCCCACCTAGGGGTAGTGGTGGCCGTGGACGAGGTCGTGATAGAACCACCTATTCTGTGAGCACTGCCACCATATCGGTCATACTATTGATAGGTGTTGGATCAAACACGGTTATCCGCAGGGACATGCCCTATGTGCCCACCAGGTTTCTTCCGGAGCTGATGAGACCATCTTTCAGGATGCTGATGCTTCGGCCTCTCAGGTGACTATTTCTCGAGAGGAGTATGACAGATTACTGACGTCCCAGTCTACTTCTGCTGGAGCTTCTTTTGTCAGATTGGCAGGATCTCATGATCCTGACTAGATAGCAGATTCATGTGCTTCTTCCCAACGGACTACCATTACTGGAGATGCAACTTGATTCACGTCCTGACTTCCCTTCCCTTCCCTTCACGGTCTCTTGCTAACCCATTCAATGTGAGAGTAGCTGATGGTGCCCTATCTCCAGTTACTGGGCTTGGAGATCTTCCTCTGACTGGGTCTTGATCTCTCACAGATGTGTTGCATGCTCCAAAATTGGCTTTCAATCTGATGTCTATCAGTCAGATTACCAAGGCCTTGAACTGCCGAGTAGTATTTGATGATCATTTCTTTTTCTTGCAGGATCTCCGGCCGGACGATGAGGCGGATTGGTGGAGGATTTGAGCGTGATGGTCTTGACTACCTGAGAAATACCGGTTTTCCAACTACACATTTATCTACTGTTGCCGCCTTGCTTTACTACTACTGCACTGCTCTCCAGTGGCATTTGCGTTTGGGTCACCCGAGTATTCCCGTGCTGCGTCGTCAGTTTCCAGATTGAAAGTTCCCTGAGTCATTCCAGTGTGATGCTTGTAAACTTGGCAAGCACCACAGAGAAATCTCAAATCCTTCAAGTCACAATAAAAGAGCTGAGTCACCTTTTGATTGAGTCCATGCAGATTTGTGGGGACCTTGTTGGGAAATAAACTGAGTCTCAGGGGTTTGAGGTACTTTCTGGTTCTTATGGATGATTGTACCCGGGTTACATGGGTCTATATGTTGAAGGAAAAGTCTGAAACTCCTGTACTTATGAAAAAACCTGGTATCACCAATTTGTTCTCTGAAATCAAGACTGAGTTTTCTTCTGCTATTCGTACTACCAAAAGAAGTGATAATGGTAGATCCTTGAGTTTGTGAATGCATCTATGGTAAGCACTTCATTTTTGACCTCTTTGGCCAGACTTCTTGTGTTCATACCTCCCAACAGAATGGGGTGGCTGAACGCAAGCTCAGACATTGACTTGATGTGGCCAGAACCATGATGTTTCAGATGCATGTTCCTTCTCAGTATTGGGCTGATGCAGTTCTGACAGTGGCTTTTCTCATCAATAGGGTGTCTTCACTCGTACGGTGACGAGAGCATTATTCTGTGGGTAGCTTCCCTCTTTCGAGGGTACGGTGGAATCGACCGAAGGCAACGAAGTAGCTGACGTTTTTCAAGTAAGCAACTTCAACTAGAAAACCGAAGTAGCTGACGTTTTTGAAGTAAAGGCAGAGAACGAGGTTGCTGACTTTCTTTATCAGGGAGAGGGTACGAGCTATTCCAGTAGCGCTATAGTTGCGAGGCAGAGAAGGTTTTTTAATCTACTACTCAAATCAAATCAAATGGGATCAGAGGTCAATCAGTGGCTTACGGATAGCCCAAAACTAGTAGCAATGATGGAACGGGAGGTCTCACCACTTGTGACTTCAGCTTCAGCGGGGACTTGTGACTGAAGCGGCGGTTCGGGTTTTTTAAAGTAGAACATATACTAATAGAATACGAGTGTGGAGCTGGTTTCGAGGCCCCAAGTTGAGGAATAGACGACCACACAGGGATAGGTAAGCTACGGAAGGACAGCTAAACAGTTCAGGTAATTCAGCTGTGAGTTGCTGCCTCAGAGCTACCTATTATGTTATGAAGTTGGATGCCACACTCGACCTAGCTGAACCAAGACGGATCGGACTGCTCCCCTGATTGTAAAGTGCTGCACACCTAACCTCCAGCCTTACTACACCGCCTATTGAGAAGGGAAGCAAGAGTCTCATAGGGAAGGAAGCACGGACCAATCAGGAGTGGAAAGTGAAGGAAGAGAGTCTTCTTGTCAATGAAAGCAATGAGACTGTGTCACATATCTGCCTATCTCGACGTGAGTTCTTGCTCCCCAACCCATCACATTCATAGGAGATGACCTAAACCATGTGACGTTGCCACATGTGGACCCCCTATACGTGTCTTCCTATGTCAATGATTGGTAGTTCGGGTCAAGAGAGTTCTAGTAGATGGTACGAACCGTAGGCGATAGCCAAAGGTGAGGTTCAGGGGGCAAGCGTTCCCATTTTCCACCCTAAGCTATAACTCGTGGGACTCGAGACCTCTGATTTCGCCCCTTGCATCAAATGTCGAGGAGGGACCGTAAATACCTAGGACCCGGCTTAACTATATATATGCCTAGAGAACCACTTCCAGTAGGACCCCTCAAAAACCATCCCTTATCCATGTCGTCCCTTTCGTCACGCTTTCATCCTATTTCTATCTAGAAGCAATGCCGGGGGGAAGAACATGACTTGGTAAGAAAGAGTCAGTTCCCCATTGCATGATGAGGGAGGTCTTTCTTTTCTTCTTCATTTATTGGTAGCGTCTTCCCCGGTACCCTATTTATAGGAAGATTATCTGCCCGTCTTGTCAGAGAGGGGAAATTGGTCGCAGAATTCGACATCGTTGGAGAGAGATTTCTCCTCATCGGAAGAGAGAGGAAAGAAAGAGTCCATTTTGTCACAACCCGGTTGGAGGGTAGGCTCCGAAATGGGGAGGAAATAGCAAGAATGACAGTCGAAGCCTGGAGGCTGATTGGAGACAGCCCACTTGACCAATTTGCCATTAACCCTTTGATTCTGATGAAGGTGGGAAATATCTATTTATCATTCACAAATCCATCCTTGTCTATGCTGCTCACTCTCAGTTTGGTCTTACTGATGTTTGATTTTGTTACGAAAAAGGGAGGGGGAAAGTCAGTGCCAAATGCTTGGCAATCCTTGGTAGAGCTTATTTATGATTTCGTGCTGAACCTGGTAAACGAACAAATAGGTGGTCTTTCAGGAAATGTGAAACAAAAGTGTTTCCCTTGCATCTTGGTCACTTTGACTTTTTTGTTATTTTGTAATCCCCAGGGTATGATACCCTATAGCTTCACAGTGACAAGTCATTTTCTCATTACTTTGGCTCTCTCATTTTCTATTTTTATAGGCATTACGATAGTTGGATTTCAAACAAATGGGCTTCATTTTTTAAGCTTTTTATTACCCGTAGGAGTCCCGCTGCCGTTAGCACCTTTTTTAGTACTCCTTGAGCTAATCTCTTATTGTTTCCGTGCATTAAGCTTAGGAATACGTTTATTTGCTAATATGATGGCTGGTCATAGTTTAGTCAAGATTTTAAGTGGGTTTGCTTGGACTATGCTATATATGAATAATCTTTTCTATTTCATAGGGGGTCTTGGTCCTTTATTTATAGTTCTTGCATTAACCGGTCCGGAATTAGGTGTAGCTACATTACAAGCTTATGTTTTTACGATCTTAATTTGTATTTATTTGAATGATGCTACAAATCTCCATCAACTCCGTAATTTCATAATGGAATCAAAAGGTTTGATCGTCCGAACGATTCTCTTCCCAGGGGGGCCAGACAAAGGGTTGCCTTTCCACCCTTGGGGCTTTTGGGGGGTGCAGTGGGGCGCAACGGCAGGGTTGTAGTAATATCAAAATTGTGATATTGGCTAAGTCGATGAAGCGGGGCAGAATCATTCAAGTAGTACTTGAGAAGCAAAGGAGTGGAAGGGTGCGAGAAACTACTCAGTTCGTGAAGGACAAAGGCAAGTGAAGTTTTTGGACTCGCAAGACAAACAAAAACGAACTTGTTCACTTATTCCACTTGTTTAAGAACAAATACCTGAACTTCGCAGCTGCGAACGTAGGCGATAGCTACGAACGTAGGCAACGAAGTGAGATTAGGCGATAGCCGTATCGAGCTGGGGTGGGGGATTGGGGATGAGACTCCCCTTCCCTGACTGAACTACCAATGGCACTACTACTGCAGGAGAGCTGACTGAACTACCAATGGCACTACTGCTGGAGACTACAATGGGGCACTACTACTGCATTGCATGCAGGAGAGGAGGATTGGTCAAGCAAGCTTAGGGTGCGAAGCGAACAAAGTCAAATCCTGACCCAACGCGAAGCGGAGAGGCTGCCCGAACCCCGCTGAATCAGAGCTGATCCCCTCGACTATGCTACTATTGGCGTGGCGTGGCGTGGTAAGTTCGAGCCTCTTCAGAGCCTCTCCCAGGGTCCTGAATCAACCTCCCGTAGTCTTATTATTGCACTACTACATACAACCGGGCCGGGCCGGGTAATTGTATTACAAAGCGCTCCACACTTTTTTCACAGTAGAACTTGACCTATATATAGTTATTTTGGAAGGACAAAAACGAACTTGTTCGCTTGTTCCACTGAGTTAAGAAACCGTTTCACTTAACTCGCAGGGTATGGCTTCCGCTTCGACCCACCACTTCCCACTGAGTCAAAGAAACCTGTAGTTGTCAGCTTCCATCCGGCCCCGAGTCCTGGAGCCTGAAGCTCAGGCCTACGGGTAGAATCCTGGAGATTATGCAGGTCCTTCATCCCCCTGTGCTGTGGAAAGGCTGAGATCCTGCAGGTACCCTTTTTCGAGTGAAGCTAGAGAGCAGAGGCGGAAAGTCAGGGAGTAAGCAAGTCAACTACTTTGACTTCACTTAAAAAGATGTATTGGAGTGCGCTGGTTCGCTAAGTGCGTTTAGCTGTGTTATTGAGCGGGACAGGGGCGACCTTTCCACTGAGGCTCGTCTCTCCTTGGACATAGGACTCGCAGTTTGGGAGAGCTTGTAGCCGGGAGCCGAGTTCAAGTTCGGATAATTTCATCAATCTGGTGCGAGAGTTGGCTTCGCGCGTACAACTCCAGTCGCGGAGCTCCAGCCTGAAGGGTAGTTCGGACCTACTTCCGCTATGAACTTGCAGTCGGTTCACTCGCTTCAATCGAACTGCGTACAAGAAGCTCTCATAGCGGTCGAATCACCCAACCAGCAACTCCTGTCCCTGCGCTCCAGCCTACGTTTGTTCCTCACTCACAGACCGCCGGAAGGGGAACAGACTGATCCGTGACTGACATTCCATCAATCAGTTAAAGACAGCTTTCTCCTTACTACAAGCGTCCCCCAATGCGCCAGTACCTTCCGCAAGTCAACCGACCTTACTTCACTTCCCAGCACCGGGCCTCGGCTTCTCTCTCCTTGGCTCGGCTAGGGAAGAGCATACCTTTCGCTCACCGACCCAGGCGACGCTCTTTGACCCTCGTCGGTATGAGCCCAACTTCCACGAGACAAATAGATGGAAGAATGATTTGACTCGAATCAGGCTTGCAGAGGAAATACCCTAGGGGCCTTCCCACCACTCGACTCGCTCAAAAAGAGGCTAGCAGATCCTAGCTGAGGCAAGCAAACTTCAGGTCATAAAGGGTAGAAGGTACCGAGGTGATGACCCGACAGGTTCTCAGTCATAGACTTCCGAAGGTTAGGGCTAGGATTCGGCAGCGGTAGGTGAGCTCCTACAGCAACTGAGTTTTCGCAGCCAAAATTGAGTACTACTTAGTACAGGTAAACAGCTGGACCAAGCGGAGATATATATAGTGATTCTTGACCGAGGTGGGTACGGAAAGTAGCGCCGGATAAGTCGACGAGTAGCTGCTAGCTGCACGGTATGCTACACTGTGACGGTGGCTCCATACGGGGTTAGGGGGATCAAATCTGAGTTGGTTCGCATTTCGGGTAGATTCCTTGCAACTTTAGATGCTTTATCCGCATGAAACGAAGAAAGAAACCACTTTACTGACAATTACAGATCTCTTGTTTGGGTAGTTCAGAAGAGTTCTCCCAATATTCTGGTCTTGTATCAGTTTCGATATCTTTCCAAATACAAACAGAAAAGAGAGAACAGGTTCATTCCATGAAAAAAGATATATATATGGGAATGCCCATCAATTCTATTTCCAAAATAGTGGAGTGTGAGAGTTACCCCCAATTTTGAGATCGAAAGATTCATGTTTGGTTCGGGAGGAGATTATGTAAGTTGTGAAATTCATGGTAAGAAAATCGACTTTCATTAACGGATTTATTAGATAATCGAAAACAGAGGATCTGAAGTACTATTCGAGATTCAGAAGAATTACGTAGAGGCGCCATTGAGCAGCTCGAAAAAGCTTGAGACCGCTTACGTAAAGTGGAAAGAGAAGCAGATGAGTATCGAGTAAATGGATATTTTGAGATAGAACAAAAAAGAGCGAATTGGATTCATGCTACTTCGGATAGTTTGGAAGGATTCGAAAATGATAAAAATGAAACCCTTCGTTTTGAACAACAAAAAGCCATTCATCAGGTCCGACAACGAGTTTTTCAACAAGCTTTAGAGGAGGCTCTGGGGACTCTCAATCATTGTTGGAATAGTGAATTACTAAAAAAATGGCACTACTATCAGTGCTAATATTGGCATTCTAGGGACCATGGAAAAAAGAACGAATTAGCCCCCCTCTTCTACTTTCGTTTCGAGTTCAGGTATGATTTTTTCCTACGCTTCCTAATTTGTAAAGAATTCAGAGACACTAATGGCAGCAGCCGACGAAATTCGTAAGATTCTTCGTGAACGTATTGAACAATATAATAGAAAAGTCAATGTCGTGAATACTGGTACCGTATATCAAGTAGGTGATGGCATTGCTCGTATTCATGGTCTGCCCGGAAGTAATGGCAGGTGAATTAGTACAATTGGAAGGGGGTACATGGGGTATTGCTCTGAATTTGGAATCCACTAATGTTGGTGTTGTATTAATGGGTGATGGTTTGATGATACAGGAAGGAAGTTCTGTAAAAGCAACGGGAAAAATGGCTCAGATACCAGTGAGTGAGGCTTATTTGGGCCGTGTTGTAAATGCTTTTGCTAAACCCATTGATGGTAGAGGTGAAATTCCAGCTTCTGAATCTCGCTTAATGGGTCAAATGTCCTGCCCCAGGTATTATTTCGAGACGTTCCGTATATGAACCTCTTCAAACGGGTCTTATTGCTATTGACTCGATGATCCCTATAGGGACGGTCAACGAGAATTCATTATTGGGGACAGACAGACTGGTCAAACAGCAGTAGCCACAGATACGATTCTCAATCAAAAAGGTATGCCCAAATGAAACACATATGTTTTGATGTAGCTATTGGTCAAAGAGCATCCTCTGTAGCTCAGGTAGTGACCACTTTACAGAAAGGGGGGGCTATGGAATACACTATTGTGGTAGCCGAAATGGTAGAGCAGATTCGCCTGCTGCATTACAATATCTAGCGCCTGACTTTGACAGGAGCGGCTCTGGCTGAATATTGGATGTACGGGGAACGACATACTTGAATCATCTATGATGATCTATCCAAACAGGCACAAGCTTATCGTCAAATGTCTCTTCTATTAATAATACCCCCTGGGCGTGAGGCTTATCCGAGAGATGTTTTTTATTTGCATTCACGACTTATTGTTTAGAAAGAGCTGCAAAATGAAGTTCTAAGCTAGGTGAAGGAAGTATGACCGCTTTACCAATTGTTGAAACTCAATCCGGAGACGTTTCAGCTTATATTCCTACTAATGTGATTTCCATTACAGACGGACAAATATTCCTATCTGCCGATCTATTCAATGCTGGAATACGGCCTGCTATTAATGTGGGTATTTCTGTCTCCAGAGTGGGATCCGCGGCTCAAATGAAAGCCATGAAACAAGTAGCCGGCAAATGAAAATTGGAATTAGCTCAATTCACGGAGTTACAAGCCTTTGCACAGTTCTCTTCTGATCTTGATCAATCTACTAAGAAGAAATTGGCAAGAGGTCAACGATTACGTGAGTTGCTTAAACAATCCCAAGCAAATCCTCTGACGGTCGATGAAAAAATAGCTACTCTTTTTTTTAGAAAATACCGGAACGTTCTTGATTTCTTAGAAATTGGACGGGTCAAGAAATGGATTGTGAAGTTACGTACTTACTTAAAAGAGAATCAACCTCAGTTCCAAGAAATGATATCTTCTACGAAAACATTCACCGCGGAAGCAGAAGCCCCATCAAAAGTGGCCGTAAGGAAGTGATTCCAGAACAGATGGAACTGTTTCTACTTCAAGGACAAACATCCATTTCTCATTCTTATTGGATTACTCTTTTTCCATTTCTTTTGAGTCAAATCCAAGAGGGATGGTTGATGAATGTCTTTGATTCCACAAAATCCATGATGCATTTCTAATCTATAGAATCCATTGATAACCAATAGAATTAGTGATATGGAGCGGGCAGCGGGAATCGAACCCGCATCGTTAGCTTGGAAGGCTAGGGGTTATAGTCGACGTTGCTTGATCATTTTTCACGTCTCTAATTCAAAACCGAACATGAAATTTGGGTTTCATTCGGCAACTACCCTTTATGGATATGGAATGGAAAATCGATGTATTTCCGTATCTAAGCATAAAAGCAGATAATGGTTATGCTCTAGAAAAAAGGAAGTCATCGTCAATCTGAAAAAAGATTGAGATCCATAACATCTATGTTAGCTTTTCTTATTCGCTTTCTAGATGATCCCTCTAGAAAGAGAGAATCCTATCAATCCAATCTTTCTAGTTACTTCGTTCCCTATTTCTACTTTTGGAATCCTGAGGAAAAGAACTGCTTTCTCCTGAGCTGAAACAATATGTTGATAACTCTAGTAAACCAAAGTGATCTTTTTCTAGCTATTTGGCTTCCATTTCTTTGTTTTAGAACACACAAATGGAAGATTGAGTTACGATTAGAAAGAAGCTTTTGTATCTTCATCCATGGATCCTTTACTCATACTTATTCCATGATTCGAATGGAATCCACTTCCAAAAATGATGCTTCACGATTTGAGAATCCAATTTTGGGTTTGAACGAACTGAACCTTGGATACAAATCCCAAAAATCCATATTTTTCCTCCAATGTGGCATGGAAAGGAAGGAAAAGGATCAGATCCTTTGAAGAAATCAAGAAAGCGTTTGATCAGAATAGGAACAAAACGGAAAGACCCCTTCACTATGGAAGTGAAGTTGTTACTAGAACGAATCACACTTTGACCACTAAACTATACCCGCTACAATTTCATTCTTGTATATGAATGAGCCTTTTGTCGAACAAAGGAATAAGACGTAATCAAGATAGCACCAGAATTAGGAAAATTTCCGTGTTGATGCCTATTCTCCCAGGGTTACTTGATTCAATCCAATAGTGAAAGAAAGTGTGTTTCAATAACATCAAAAATAGCATCCAAGTTATGCTTTTCCTTTGCTATGAAGTCATTACTCACAGTTCTGGCTTGAAAGAGTCATGGAATGGAAGTTGGACCATAAAAATGAGTTCAGAATACAGTCTTTTTTTTTCAACTGCTAAATGTTATGACTTCCAATTCATTCGATCTCAAGTGTTCAAACAAAAAAAACTTGCCCTTGAATGGAACAAGTAAATGAATTCCGTGACCATTATGATAATGATAAAAGGAATTCTATAGATTTTTGATTAGTTCTATAGATTGATTATCTATTCTAGATGGATGATTTTCTTATATGGATTCTTTGATTTGACTGAGATGGAGTATTTTGGATTATGGATTTCCTTTTTCTTTGGATTGCAGTTCGATTCCTTATTGTAGTCCTGTTCAGTAAGGAAATGAATAGAAAGAAGAATCCAAAATCACACTTATGGGAATCCAAATGGGTTTTGTTGTTGCTTCCATAACAAGTATTTGTTATTTCAAATCCTATCAATCCTTTGGTTTAGGAATGATTCATTGGAACAAAAAAAGTAATGGCCCGGCTAGTGTCTAGCCAGCCAGGCCGGGCAAAAAAAGAACCCTTCGTCGTACAAAATCAAAGACATCAGATGCTTTTTCTATTTGGATTGCTATATTTGGTTCGAATCGTTATTGTTATCGAAATGGAATTGCTAATCCAATTCGTATCTATCATTTCGATAATGATAGATTCTTGATGTTGTGCCCTTAGAATCGAATTCATAAACGACTAGAATCTGATTCAGAAATGAAGGCAAGGGGTTGGTTTTTATCCAATCCAAACAAATAGATGGAAATCCATTGCGTCCAATAGGATTTGAACCTATACCAAAGGTTTAGAAGACCTCTGTCCTATCCATTAGACAATGCTTTTCATTCTGGTTTTCTTCTTTTATATTCTTCTTTTTGATTTCTTTGATGGATTTGGTTGCAGGGGCAGATCTTCATACTGGATTACATGACTTTCATCCGGGATATACTTCCTCAGGTTGGAGACGTGAAACACATCATGGATTTCCGTCAACCGAGGTGGTAGGGCAAGTCGGTAAGCTACCGGCCCCACTCGTTGCAGTATCTCAAAGGGTCCAATGTAGCGGGGTTTAAGCTGACCCTGTACTCCGAACCAACCTTGAATTGGTGATACTTTCACAAACACGTGCTCTCCATCCTGGAACGAGAGCTTCCTTCTCCGATTGTCACTGTAACTCTTTTGTCTATCTTGGGCGGCTTTCAGCTTCCTTCGGACTTCCGCTATGACCGCCGTTGTCTGGGTCCCCGCAGCGGTCCTTCTCCTACTTCCGCCCAACAGAGTGGGGAGGTACACTTGCGTCCATATAACGCGCCCTTCAAAAGGTGCCATGTCTATGTTGGCCTGGTAGCTGTTATTGTAGGTAAACTCTATTAACGGTCAGTCTTCATCCTCCCTTACAGTACAGGACGCAAGATCTAAGCAGATCTTCTAGTGTCTATATAGTACTTTCAGTCTGCCCGTCAGTCTGGGGATGGTAGGCTGTACTTATATTCCACTTGGTCCCCATAGCCCGTTGCAAGCTGGTCCAGAACCTTGAGGAGGGGTCTTTATCCGATATCATTTCCTTCGGTACCCCGTGCAGTCGTACTATGCCACTCTCGGATGTATAGTCTGGCCAGCAGGGGTAGGACTTGTAGGGGAAGAACCAACCTTTTCGGGTTACGGGAAGTCCTATCGAGCGACTGGATGAAAGCGAGAAGAAGAAAGTCAAAAACCTACCGACCCTCCTGTGAAGAATAGTGAATGTAGACCAGATAGGAAGAGGACTATTTACTTGACTTGACTTTACTTGACTTGACTTTACTTCCCTTGTGTACTGGTTTTCTCTCTACTTCTCAGTTTAGGATCCACCTTTTTTTCAGTCTTTGGCTGACTTTCCGATGACTGTGACGAACACGAGCAGATGATGGTGCTGAATAAGCGGGAGTCGGACAATTCAGTCAGGAAGGGGAAGAAGCGGACCCTTGAGGTTGAAGCCTGATGCTCAATCGAAACGGGCGGGGGAAAAGTAATACAGTCCCTTTCGTCTCGGTTCGAAAGCCTCGACTCGATCAATGAATTCCCCTCAGGCATGATTGGAAAGCAAGAACCTTGGTATATGTGTGATGGTCGCCCTCATGAGCTCTATGGAGGCTCGAACTCTCCACCGCTTTTGTTCTTTTTCAAAACCCGGTTAGCTATGAAAAAAAACGTCAAAACACATGGTGCGAAGTGACCCTCCCCCAGGCGTGATTTAGATACTAAGCTGTTCAAACCCGGAGTTCAGAGCGTTGTTCGGCGGGCCCCCTCCACATTTTCTGATTTTTCACTTTGATGAATTCGGGCTGATCTTGGAGGTTGGTTGGCTTCTGTATGAATCTTCGTGTCAGGATGAAAAAAAGCTGGTCATCGAAAGCTCCTTCTTACTGTGACATTTTGAGCTATATTGGGAAATTGGAGGGGGATCAAAAAGAATTGATCAAGAAGTTGGTCAACTTTCGCATGATCTCCGGCACGGTAAAAGAAGGAGAGTTCGTGCCATTTTTGATGACACTTTTCATCGCCTAGCTCGAAGTGAAGGCGATGTCATCTTTCTTCTGGTGAAGGCAGTAGAGAATATCAAGCCCCTCTGCGAAGTAGAAAAAGTCAAAATAGCAGGTACGACTTATGATGTCCCCTCGATTGTTGGCAAGGATCGTCAACAAAGCTTAGCTATTCGTTGGATCCTGGTCATTAGTCGCAGAGGAAGGACGTATAAACAAGAGTACCAGCTTAGAGAAATCTTCATTTGAGGTGAGTAAATAGTAGATGCTTACCGACAGAGGGGAATTGCACATATGAAAAGGAAGAATCTTCATAGATTGGCTTCGGTAAAGCGAAGGTTCGCGCATTTCAGATGGCCTACCCACATTTTTGGCTTTGCTCGGTTTAGAAGTAGTTCCCTCGTCAGCCCCGACTACTAATCAGATCTCCTCCTACATGCACAAGACTGGGGAGGCAGTACTGACTGGAGAAAGGCAGGCTGGGGTGGTGGTTGTGTCCGACCCTCATTTTGGGGGCACCCGTAGATCCACCAATCAACCAAAGGGTGTACACCGGTCCGTGGCTAGGGGTAGTAAAGACGAGACATATAATAAAGGAAGAGTAGTCCAGTCAGTGTCCTTACTTCCCTTCCCTTTTGAACCCAGCTCTTCCCCTAAAGATGATGGGAAGTGGTGTAAGGGTATAAGGTACGAGCGTAGGCCGCAAGCCAGAGCGAGATGTAGCAAGCAAGGAGAACTGCCATCATTCCCCCTCCCTCGCATCAAGTCAAAAAGACGAGGATTTGCCAAGTTTGTCTGATCGCCCTACCCGCTTTGTCTCTCTCTCTCCTCAAAACAAAGAGGTTGTCGAATTCTCAGAATCGAGAATCTTAGGACCCAACGACTCGTAGCGAAGCGGAGAGGTTCTCTACGAGTCGCTTCTTTGCTCCACTCCGCAAGCTACGTGTCGCTTCTTAGCTCCACTTCGTTCCTCTACGTGTCGCACTGTGTGGTAGGGTAGGGTACTCGGACTGATTGGAAAACATAGGAGGGTTGAAGAGCGTCGACTGGTTTAGTGAGGGACTGGAGAGGAGTGTGTATGGAATGAAGTCCAGGTTGGTTGGTGAGGGGAGGCGTCGACCTGTGCCATAGAGCATGGTTGAAAGGCACGGACCCCACCCGAGACCCTATAATATCAGATTGATTATTATGAAATATGATTGGAAACTCTATCATAGCAAAGGCTAGCGAAAATCCAAATGGGTTTGGGAGCGCCTGGGGGGTCAGGAAGGAATGAAGTATTTCCGGGGATTTGCGCATATATCCCACCCCAGCTTCGCGGAGGGTCTGATTCGTCGAACTCTAGAAGATAGATCTCTCTGTTGTATCGGCTTTACTCTGAAACTGGCTTTCGAACTCTCTGATACGAAGTAAGGATTTCAGATCCGTGATGACTCAGCAATCTACAAGCTGACCCCATGGGTACTCTAAAAACAAGGAGGCCTACAAGCATCTATGAGCCATCCATACAATAAGAGAATACTAAAGAGGTGTCGCGCTCCCGGATAATAGAGTATCCAGGTCTATCCTAAGCTTAGCAATCCATGAAGCAGCTTGACCTCCTCTGATCGCGTAGTTCGACCCTCATGTGTGGAGGAAGGTGTGGACACTGACGCAGACCACTCAACATAGTCCTCGTGGGTAGTTCGGTCAAATGCATCTCGAAGATCAGCATTGAAGTGCCTAATCTGATCTCTGAAAGTGTCCAGTAAGCTATATATAGCAGCTCCACCCGTCCGCGATGCATGGAAATACGATCCTGGTATTTGAAGATTTGAGGGTTCCCTTCACACTACCTTTATGATACTTTGAGGCCAGTGCTATGGTCTGAGTTATTTGAGTTAAAGGTTTTTTTTTTTTAATATATATATATATACTTTTTTTTTTTTTTGTTTGATTCTTCTAAGTCTAACCTCAGATCAGCTATCAACACGGTCTGTGTCGGATTCATTGTCCCCATTACCATACCTCGAAGGGTGCCTGGCTTTCGATGCTTTGAGATAGCACCACCCATAACGACCCCAAGAACTCCTGGCAATCGACACTTCGAGATAGTATCGCCCATGGATTTCTTAAGCGAATTCAGGCCTATGGCAATCAACACTTCGAGATAGGGCCGCCCATGGTACCTGAACCGTGCAATGCACTTACATGCCCCCAGTAGGATGGATATCCTAAGAGACAAGTGTCGAGGAGGTAATATGTTATCATCGCATCCTCAAGGTGAGTATATACTCCACCTCTCCTGCGGCGGGAACTCTTCCAATCAAAATGTGTTTTCAAGCCTCTCTTAAGTCAAAACTAAGAGAACCAAATCTCTTTTCAGAAAGATAGAAATTAAGTTGATTACCGGACCAAGTGTGTGAAATTTGGATGCCTGGGTTACAAGGACCCGTAAACCAAAAGGTAGAATAAAACTCCAGGTACTACCCCACCTTCTAACTCAAACCCTAGCTTCCCTTCCTCAACCTCTTGAGGAATGGTCCGCAACTTAACTCCTACATAAGTTTTTAAGTCCACAAAGGACCCTAAAGGTCTAACGCTAGTAGCTCATTTAGCTTCTAAAGTTTGACCCTAGAATTAACTTAGTCTACCCTAGAGCTCTTATTTGCTTAAGACTGCAAGATCTAGCCAGTTAAGCTCAAAACCCTTTTTTCTTTTTCTCTTTTTTTTATATATGTACAAATGTATGCAATTATGCTATGTATATCCCCAAGTACACCCCCCCATGCCTAAAATTTGCAATGTCCTCATTGCATAGAAGGATATTACTTGGGTTAGAGCTGGGCTGAATAGCCAAAGAACCTGCAAATCAGGTTCAAGAATTGCAGAAATAGGCCCTAAAAATGAGCAAAGCAATGTTGTCCTAGAAAATAGGTAACCTAGGATGTTGGCGAGCTGATGATGAATCCCGATAGCAAATGCTCGCCCAACTAAAATGGGAATGAAATCTTCCTAGGTCACCAGAAGAGGTTCTAAAGGATAAACAAGTAAAATAACCTCCAAAGGGGTAGGGGGAGGATGACAAGGATCCTCCAAAAAGAATGGGGAAGGAATGGTACAGAGATAAACCCCAAGGGTAATGGACTGACTAAATAAATCATCAATCCATACCCGATACTCCATTACAGGAAATATTGGTCTGTTATGCCCCTGGTCAGAACAAAAGTGAGCAATTCTCTAAGGCAAGGATCGTCTAGGGTGTCCAAGTTACGATGTTGTGGGATGCCATAAGATCTAGGTTGGGTTTAATCAGCTTGGTGTCCATCTCAAACACTCTTTCTAAATCCTCAATTTCATCCCTAGCATTCCTTGCACCATCACATGGATCTTCCTGCTCTTCATCAGGAGTCACAATTTCGCTTTCAGATATAAGCGAATCAGAGGGTGACTTCGAAGTGAATGAAGGCAGGTTGGAAGCAACAGATCTAGGGATTATCCTATCAATGTCATCCCCGGGTTTTTGTTCTTTACTCAAATCTTCCCCGGAGTCTATATGTGAATCCACATAAATCTTAGAAATTGCTTCCAAATTTTCCATCATTTTATCATGAGGAGAAATATTATCAATGGGTGTGCTAAGGAAACCTAATTTGGTCAAATTTGTGACATCCTCAGGGGCTAACTCTTCAAATAAGACATAATCACCCTTAGTGTCACTCCAAATCTTGAATGTAGGTTCCTCATATAATTCGTCCTCCTCCTCATCACACAATTCATCATGTACCCGAGGTCTAGAATCATTTAATATCTCAGCAGATCCCCTAGGGTGCTCTATCTGAGGTAAATGGTTTACACTGGTAACATTAGACTCCTCAGATATGTCAATTTCTTTAGGGTTAGGTTCCCTAAGGGTGGGTTTGAGTTCCATATCGTGATCAGAAGGGAGGGTAGGATTAACAACTTGACTTTGACCCACTTCATCAAATGTCACGAAAATACTATCATCTGGGTCGAGGTCTTCCAATGGTACCATCATTCCCTCCTTTTGACTCCAATATAATTCAGGTGGATACTCATCCTTATCATCATCTTCCTCGGGTTGCCACCTTTCTTCATCCAATGCATAGCTACTGTCATGTGTATTTTCCTCCCACCTAAAGTGTAGATCGCTCAAGGAATTGTTATCTAATGGGGAGGTTTCAAAATCGATCCTCGAAAAGTAGCTATTCTCCCTAGAATTTCCCTCCAACTTAAAGTGTAGCTCTCCCACGGGAGATGCATCTATTGTAGAGGGGTGTACGTCATCCTCAATGGGGTAGATTGGGTGGCTAATTTCATCTCTTTCTTGTTGGCCTGCTCTCAAAGATTCTCCTAACAATTCACTCATTTCGTTTTGTATTTTCTGTATTTCCATCTTCAAAGAGGAGAGGTCATTTCTATCATGAGAGAAGTCAGGCTCAGGCTCATAGTACCCAGGAGTGTTTGTCCAACCATAATACTTTTTCAAGGAGGGTGGGTTGGGTATTTCTTTGGTACGTGGGATATTGGGTAAAGCAAATCCCGCTCCTAGGCTCTGCTCACTGATTTGGGGCTTAACCAGGCCAATACTCCTATAATAGGAGTAAAATGGATCCCAATGATTGTCATTACGTCCATCAAGGAATGGACCATCTCGGCGTCTGGGATCGAAGGATGCAGAGTGGGGGTGAGGGTGTGGGCAAGATGTGAAAGGATGAAAAGCAATGTGGTCCATTCTAACTCACACTTCAATCAGAATTCCCCAAGCAAAACACAATTTAAAAAGGACCTTTTAGGTCTTTCCCAATTTAGGCTTTTGATTTTAAATCAGATTGCAGGTGACAATACAATTTGCCCAGTCAATTACGCACCTATTGTCAACCTACGGTTCACCTAAGAAGACCTAGTTGGAGCTTAGGTGTTCTTCCCTAAATCTCAAATGGTCAAGTAAATCCAAAGACGGAAGATCGAGGGATGCAAGTAGGCCTAAGCCTTCCTTTGAAGCTGTGCTTTCGCGGTGCTCCTCAACTACCCCCAAAAATCCGTGACAGGGTATCCCCCTCTTTGGACTTGCAAAACCTTTGATCTAAAGTTCCGAACACTTCAGAATCTAACGAAAGGAGGGCTCTTGTCCTAGTATTTCCAAACCTAAGGAGTATCTAGAAGCGTGCCGTGGTGCAAGTGAAATAAGTGTGCATACACCGTAAAAGATTTTGAACTTTGAATCGCACACCAAGTTTGAAAATCAAATCCTTGGTTTTTAAAATGTCCTTCCTTTAATTAGTCCTTTTTCTAAAAAAAATGTGACCACTTGTTAGATTTATTCAGTACAGATTAGGTGGTCTTCGCATTAAATCCCAAATGCAATGCGTGATCAAAAATAGGATGCAAAGTAAGAGAATGTGTACCTTGCCTCCAGCGATCTATGATGCAAGAATGCACGCAATGCAGAAAAGTAAATCTAAAGGCTGCTCATACAGACCTAAATGGTTCGTCCTAGGGCTGGCAGCTTCTAGCAGGCAGCTCATTTTTTTTTTTTTCCATTTTTTTTAGAACTACTTATGCACAAGCAAATAAAATAAATAATAAAAAATAAACCTAAATCTAAAGAAAAGGGAACAGACTCCCAAAAATTACCCAACACGGGCCCAAAACAAAATCGGGGAACAAACCCCTCAAAATACGCCCCAGAACAAGGGTTTCAAACTATCTGCAATGAAAAATTAAGTCTACAGTCTTAATTCTATTCTAATTAAATTAGCGATTAAATACAATGGTGTCCGTCGCGTCCTCGTCCTTCTCCTCCTTTCAAAATTGCTTGTCCACTTCTCGTCTGGCGACGTCAAGGGTCGCCTCTCACACAGGCTGATTCTTGCACAAAATTTCTCGCACAGAAAAGAAAATAATAGATGGTCAAATCTCTGTGCAATTGACAAATAATAAAAATAAAATTAGGCGAAATTATTGCGTCTGTTGCCTCCCCAGCAACGGCGCCATTTGACTGGTCGATCTTTCGCTTTTAAGTCGTTTGTAGTTTATGTGGTGGAAAAATCGACTAATCAATTTTTAACAACAAATAACCACTCGCAGAGGAGCGGGTCGTATCCACAGGGAGGCAATAATGTATTAAAATTCGCGCCACTTAAAAATATTTGTTCGTAGTCAATTTGGACAAGAACCAAGCCAAGATTGCCTTTAGATTAAGGTTTAAGCAAGAAACAATGCTGAAATGGTAATTATGAGAAACTATAGGATATTTTCCGCAATGCAGAATCAATAAAATATGATTAAAATGTGGCAATGGCAGAAAATGTAAATTTTAATTGACGGTTTACTGTAGCAAAACAGGGGAATTTTTCCCCGTTGTCTTGCGCGACGAGGAGCCGATGGCCGGGCGCGGAAAGCTCGGAGGAGGTCCCTTGGACCAAGAGCTTCGAATCGGTGGTGGCGGCGAGTCGCGCGGCGGCCGGAGGTGGCCGGACGAGCTCTGGCGGAGGTGCTGCTGGTGGCGGCTGCAGGCGGTTGAGCGGGTGCGGCTGCAGCTGATGAGGGCGCGCAGGCTGTTGTGCGTGGGCGGAGGGCGCTGCGGGCGGTTTGCGTGTGCGCGCAAGCTGCGGGCGCTTCTGCAAGCGCGGGCGGAGGATGCTGCAGCCGCGTGGAGATGGGCTCTGCAGGCGCGGGCGGAGGCGTGGCGGTGGTCTGCAGGCGCGGTTGGCGTGGGCGCGCAAGCTGCAGGCGCTTCTGCAAGCGCGGGCGGAGGGTGCTGCAGGCGCGGTTGGAGACGGTGGGCGCTAGTCTGCAAGCGCGGTGAAGCGTTGGTCTGCAGGTGCGTGGAAGCGTTGTGGTGGTCTGCAGGCACGTGGAAGATGGTTGCGGTGGTCTGCAGGCGCGGGCAGAGGCGTGGCTGTTGGAGAGTTGAGGCGCGTTTGAGCTGAAGGTTGACAGACGTGGGTGCGCTGAAGGTTCTGCAGGTGCGGGAAGGGGTCTGCAGGCGACTTCAGGCATGTGCGGTGGAAGTGAGCGGGTAACTTCAGACGTTTGGGAAATTCCCCAGACGTCTTAAGTTACTGAGAGGGTGGCTGAATCAGTAGCTCGGTGATGGTGGTCGGCGATGACGGCGAGGGGGATGCACGCTAAGGTGCTCACGGTGATGCGGCGAGCTCCGGATGGCGGTGTGGCCTGTCCCACCACACGCCCACGGTGATGGTGACTCGTTGCCACAGTAGAGGCCGGCAGTGTGGAGTGGAAGAGAGAGGTTCTCTCTGCACAGTGGTGGGTCGGTGGCGGAGGCCTGCCTCGCTCAGCATCCTCTCTCCTCCTTTTGTAGTGGCCTGCACAAATTTGAATGGAGAGGCGGGAGCAGATCCACCTTCTCCGCCGATCCATGAATGCGCTTTTAGTGAGGCCGGAGGCAGTGCAGTGGCAGCCGAGCCGTTGCTGAGAAGAAGAATAAAGGATATTATTAAAATATTATGATTATTTATATACAAACCCTCAAGTTTTATGTTAACTAAAACAATGTACTTAATTAGTTAACTAATTAGATGAATGGCATTCTAAGCTAATTCTAAATGTACTTAAAATATGAATGCAATGCATGGATTATGTAATTAAATTAAAAATATGAATTAATCTATTTACATCCTAATTTATTCTAAATAAATGTTAGAATTATCCTAATGTTTAGGCATTTAAATACTTAAATAGCCCACAACTATGGGCTAATCAGTGAGACGATGAGAACGACGAGGTTGACGGTGAGTTTGGTCGCATGTAGGGGTTGTATGAAGCGAGGAGGCAGCTGCAACTTTGGGTTCCTTCATAGTTGCAGGGAGGGCGGTTGGGCGAAGAGGAAGAAGAAAAAACAAACGAAGACGATAGGGGTGGCGTGTAGTGTGTTGGAGGTGGTGTTGGCTGTGCGTTTAGGGGGCTGCTGTGGCCAACGGCTGGTGGTGGTGATGGAGGTCGTGGTGGGTGGCTATGGTGGGACATGGAGATGATGTTGTGTTGGAGAAGAGGATGAACAGTGGGTTGTGGTGATGGCGAGTAGACTTTTTGGTGGAGGAGGTGTAGGAGGTGATGGTTATGGGAGATGGTTGGTGGTGATGGTGGTGCTCTTTGTCACCGAGCACCACCGCGTTGAGGGGAGTGGAGGAGAGGTGAGGCTGGCGTCGATCCACAGTGTAGGCTTGGGTTCACCGTGAAAGCCAAGAGCACCCGGTCGCCTTTCCTTCACGGTGGAGCATCCTCTTTAACCCAACATGCGGGCATCTTCTTTAACAGATGTTCCTCGACTTTCCCTCATTTGGTTTAACCTGTGCGAGATCTCCTCCAACAACTCTTCGTGATGAGTTGTTGCTGTTGATAGGTTGCGAAACGCACGGCTCAACTGCTAGCGGAGGAGATGGTGAAAGTTTGCACTCATACCCCTGCATAAATATATATGTATCAAATTTTACCAAAGTATTCTCTAGTTAATATAAACTAACACTTAAATCTAATTACAATCTAATGAGGCATGTTTTAAATGTACTTAGGCTAATTAAGTGTCCAATAAATTGAACTCATCAAATATGTCCATGAAACAGAGCATAAGCTTTAGAAAAATCCACCTTCCACATAAAAGCTTTCTTCTTCCTTCTCATCCACTCAAAAATCATTTCTTGTGTAAGTATAAAGGATTCTTGCAATGATCTCCCTTTCAAAAATGCAAATTGGACAAGGCTAATTAAATCACGTATGACATCCTGCAATCGATTCGCTAGAATCTTGCCAATAAGTAAATAAATTGAGTTTGATAAGGCAATAGGGCAAAAATCAGATAAAGATTCTGCACCTGGTTTTTTCGGCCACAAAAATAGTAAAGATTTCTTAAGCCTTTCAAACCCACAATTTCCATTCTGGAATTATTCTATCACCTTTGGCAACAGGCCAGAATTCTTTATAGAACAAGACTTGAAACCCATCAGGTCTCGGTGATCCTTCAGCTTTGATATTTTTTAATGCAGTCATGACTTCACTCTCTTTTATAGGATGACATATAGTTTGCCCCTCCTCTTCCTTTATATTTGTCATATCTGTGACCGTCAACTGCCAACAACCTTTGGGAGTAGCGTGCTTGGAATCTTAGAAGTATTTGTTGGCTGCAGCTCGAATCTCATGAGGCTTGGAGACCGTCATCTCCCCAATATGCAAGGAAGAGATGAGATTTAATCTTCTCCTTGCACTAGCAGAAGCATGGAAAATTTTGTATTAGAACGTCCTTCTCTCAACCACAGTTGGCACAATCTTTCCCTCCAATCAATTTCACGCTGAAGGTCCTCCTTGACAATGATATTTTGGTAGTCTTTTCGCTAGTGCAACTCACTTGACATCAATGATCTTTCTTCTTCTTTGCCATCCAAGGCTTTCACCCCTTCTAGTGCCTCTTTTCTTCTTTGTGCTTTGACATCTGCTAGGGACTTTTTATACTCTACCAACATATGTCTCAAACCGGTCAACTTTTTCGTAAGAATTTGGGTAGCTGTACCCTCTTCTTGCCTGGATGACCGCCATGGAGAAACCATATCACGAAAGCCAATCTCATTAAGCTAAGATCTCTGAAATTTAAAGTAGGTAGTGGTACCTACTCCTTCTCCACTTTCCCAAACAATAGGAGTGTGGTAAAAAACAGAGAAAGATGCTCTAGAGCCTTCACATACGCTTGTTGAAAAGTTGCCATTAATTCCACGTTACCAAGGAACCTATCAAGCTTGGACATCAAGCCACTGCCATTCCTCCAGGTATATACTATCCTCGAGATAGGAAGATCCACCAGCTCTAGATCTATTATCAAGGATTGAAAACCAAAGGAAGAGGAGTCCAAATGACCATCAAGCCTATCACCAGACACGAGAGTTGCATTAAAGTCTCCACCTAATAACCATGCTCCCCGTTGAACAAAAGATGGAATACTATTTAATTCCTCCCAAAGCAACGGTCTGTCATTTTGAGCACAGGGACCATAAACACACATGATTTATATAGAAACATTATTAATGCACCTACTAAACTTGGATGTAATGGAGTAGGTGCCAATAGTAACATCTTCAAGTTGAAGAGAAGATTTCTTCCACCACATGCATAAACAACTAGGCCTCCCAATGGCATTAACATATGTGATATTAGCCACTCCATTCATAAGTAGGGATTGCCACATGTTCTTCCCATCATTATCTATATGCATCTCTTGTAATAGAGCACAATCAATCTTCCATTCTATTAAATATTTGATCAACAACCCATATCTGGTTCGATCGTGTAACCCGCGCACATTTTAAGAGAGGATCTTCATCATGAGGAAGGTTGTCTACCCCATTTTCACGTTTGGTGCACGTACGACCTTCATGACCTTTGCAACATTATTTTCATCAATCCTCTAGATCTTCATTGCCCCTTTGCTTCACAAGTTGTACCTGCCCCTACTACTACTGGCACCATCCTCCTTGGATGTGGATCCCATGTTATAAAGATTTCCCCTTATGCATTAAAGATAAACTCACCTCCTTCTTGAACTTGTGGTTGCACCTAACTGGCCATGCAAGCCTCACGTGGATGCTCTTCATTTGCAGCCCTGACAATTATCGCCCCCTGATTCATTGAAAACTCTACATGATTGTCACCTACCTTCATGTCATCTTTGCATAACTCTTCATCCGGTTCTTCTCTTTTTTAAGCCAACCCCCATATTGACTTCATTTCCATCTTTCATAACAACCCCCTCATCTTCTTCATGTACCTCCTCTTTGGGTTTATCAACCTATAGTATTTGTGGTTACACCCTCATCTTAAGGAGCCATGAGCTTCCACCGCATCAAAGAATGACTTTCTCTGGATATGGCCCTCCTTGTCAAAGCATAACTTCCACCATGACCGAGCTTCCATCTCCCTCTGCTAAACCCACCATGCTACCTTCCCTCAACAAGGTGAACCCATCAATCACCTGTCCAACCACTGCTGTTGATCTCAAATGAAAGGGGAGGTTGGTTATTTTGATCTTACTACATCAGAGAAGAACACGTTGTGGAGGTCTATCTAGCAAGGTACCATCAAAAGGAGATACCATTCTCCATAAGATTGAAATATTCCCACAACATGTAGTTCTAAACTTTAAACGTTCAACATCACCATCACACAATCGAAAAAATAGGAAATGAGACATTCAAAATTGAAAATTTCCACATCAACAAATAGAGAGGTGAGGAGTGTACAACCTACTTTAGATCATCGAGCGAAGGGGCCTCGATCATTATTTCTCCAATAAGCGCATTCTTGAGGATGGATTCCACAACCATCATCTCCAATGAGAGAGGCACCTCAACATCAAAGGATGGAGGAGACGATGGTGGTGGAGGGTGGTTTCTATCATTTGGCCTCCAAGGACATCGATGTTGTTTCTCCCCTTTGTCGTGACACCTCTAGGTAGGGTTTAGCAGAGGTTTTGCATGAAACAGATGTAAACCTTCCTTGTCTTGACCTTTAGGGTTAGGGTTTGGCTTTGTATCCACATGTCGATAGTGAACCCCCTCCTCCTCACACTGCATGTCTTCATGGTACCGATATCGCTCACGTCGAGGTTGTGCTTTGCAGTTGTACTTCCTGTGCCCCAACCCACCACACGCTAGGCAAACCACACCATTTCTACACTTCGCAACCATGTGCCCTCTCTCCCTACATTTGAATGGTTCCAAGTCCAAAACCTTTCTAGTTCACTAACTAGGCCTATATTGCACCGGTGATATTTTAGGAATTAAGGTCCTAAACCAAAATTTTGCTACAGGTGTTTGATTGTGAATTCGAGGACACTATAGCGATCCTCGAGTCAATACAAATCCAACAAAGGGTAGCATGCCTTGTTTCAAGTTCATTTGAAAAATCATGCCCCAATACCTGAAATGTGCCTATTTCAATAAAATGGGCGTACCAAGTGCAAACAATGTCAGATTGACAAACTGTCTACGACGTTGGATTCCTCATGAAAAATTATAGAGAATGGAATCATCAAAAATGAATTTTGGTTGAGTTGAATAGATCGTTTTTAGGCGGGAGATGAATGGGTGCGAAAAATGGTGGAACTGAAACCTGTTATTATATAAGAGACTAGGGTTCTTCTAAAACCCCCATCCATTCATTTGTGAATCCCAAAGCCCTCCTCCCAGCCACCATTCTCGACCAGCAAGCTTAAACCTCATTTTGGAGCTTCATCGAGGCTCCGATCGACCTCGAACGCGAAGAATATCATGTGCGATTGAAGGTATATGACCTGATCTTTGATTTGTTTGTATTCTTTTGTCATTTGCACTTCAAGGTAGGGTGGTTTGTGCATATTCTTTCTACTGGACGTGGGAGAGAGTCCTCTTCATTGTTGATGACATGGTCATTGGAGGTAGAGATCTAACTAGGGAGGAGGGAAGGACGTACCCTTCCTTTCTCTCATCCTCTTCCATGCCCACCTTCTTCTTCTTCCTCTTTGGGTTGACTGGGGGGGAGGAGGTTGGAGGATGGATGGTGGGGGTGGTATTGGTGGTATGCGGAGTGGGAGCGGCCCATGGAGGTGGCCAACTACCCATCTTCCTCCGCTTCCTCCCATTGTTGAAAGGGAGAAAATGAGGGCCAATTTAGATCTGATTGTGAACCTTTAGGGTCTAATTTCAGACCTTATTTAGGCCCCAAAATGGTGTCTAAAGTTATCCTTGGAGCAACTTTGGATTGTCCTTGAGGTCACCCCACTATTTTCCCTCTGTTGTGCATCTCTCTTCTATGTGCAGGGAAGGGATGCGGGAAAAGTGTGAGACAAGGTTGGGCTGATGTGTAGGCTGTATGGAGACTACATTAAGGTCCGAAAATGAAGTATAATTGGGACCAAATAATGTCAAGGGGACAGCCCCCCTTGGCCGCCCACTATGGTCCCATGTGTTCCTTCTCACCTTCATTTTCTATGCATAAGGGAGGAAGGTGGGAGGAAGGGGGAAATTTTAGGAATAATTTGAGGGTGTTATTAGGTTTGAAGATAGACTTAAATAGCAGGTTTTTAGACCCCTAATGAAGTTTAGGGACATCCCTTCGGTTGCCCAAGAAATCATCTCAGTTTGGTGTCAAGTCTCTTCTCTCCGGTGAGGAGAGAGGGAGTGGTATGGGACACACATGCATGGTACTGGTAAGTAGTTCTAGGAAACATGTTTGACGTTGGTGGTGGTTTTACAGGTGAGGTCGATGAAGACAAGGCGGGATCGTCTGTGCATGTTGAGGTGCACAAGTTCTGGGCAGTTTTGCTAGGTAGAGTGTTTTTCCACCTTTTGCTGGTAGATGGGACTAGTTTTACCTACTTGTTACTTATATGCCATGAGAATGATGGGTTGAATATAATTGTCTACTTCTGGATTTGATTTAAGAACATGAGATATAATACATGATTGTTGTGCTTGATTAAATATGCTACCTGTTACAAGTGTTGGATAAATGATATATATATACCTGTGGCATGCGATGGAATTGAAATGAATATGATAACTGTTCTTTGTCCCATATGAAAACGATATGGTGTGGTATAATAATTATTGTTTATGTAAACTGAATTGACATAAGAGGATGTATGTATGTTAGATGTTCCTGTAGTTAAGATAAGATGAGATGACAACATTGGATATATTAGGCTTGTGTAGGTGCATAAGCAATTAGGCACCACATTAGCCTTTAATGATGATTTTAATCATAACAAGCATATCAAGTGGTTAAGATTAAAATTGGATCTTATGCATAGATGTTGCAAGATTAATTTTCAGGTTGAAGCTCTCTTGATGAAATACGAAGCCAAGAAGAAGGAGGAGATCAAGATTAGGTCTCTTTGTAATTTTAGGAATTTATTTGTAATCTTATATTCTTTAGAATGTAAGGAAAGGGCCAATTAAATTAGCATCAATTTACATTTTTAGGGCATCACTTGCATAAGTCTAATTTGGTCAAAAATATGATAAAAGGTATCCTTAGGTGTCAGTGGATCATCCTAGAACCCCATAGGATCAATAAGACTGATTTGGACAGTTGGAGGACTTTTTACAGTCCATTTAACATTAGGTAGTAAGGTTGAAGTCAGTTTGAGGGATCCAAGGAATAGCGAACTTTACATTGAACTGAGCATCTAATGTTAGGTAGTTGACCTAATGCTAGACAAGGTATACCTAACGTTAGGTAGGCTTTTTTAGGCCAACTTAAGAGATTTTAGGAGGTACCGAACTTTGCACCTAACTGAGTACCTAACGTTAGATAGTTCACCTAACATTATATAAATTTTAGCTAATGTTAGGTAAAGTACTTTTTGACCAAACTCATTAGCCGTTGCCAAATCAAATTGGAAAACATTTTAGCTGTTGAAGAGGGGCCTTATGCACATCTAAAGCAGTCCAAACACCCCTCTATATATATGAGATGGTTTCCCACTCTTAGAAGGTAAGAGAACACTCAAAACTCACTCTAAAGCTCATTCAAGTCTACATTCAGCTAAAGCTTACACTTGGTGTTCATTGTAGGTGATTTGAGCTCTTGTTCTTGAAGACCACCTTCCTTAGAGCTCAACCACCTCAACTCCCTGTTGTGTCACCTTCATACATTCACTAAGGGAGTTCACTCTAGTCTCCTAGATAGCTATTTCATACAATTGATTGCATATCTTTTTGGGGCTACCCATAGGAGCTAAATTTTGCTTTAATTTAGTTTTATTCCTTCATCTACTTGTAATCTGAGAACCTGGATTGTGGGTTCCTCTCCTCTTGAGTAAGAAGGGTTTGCTCTTGATTGGAATATCAAGAGGGTTTGTAAAAGGGTTTGGTACCCCATAAGTACTGGTTAGTTTTCTGAGTTTGACACAGGGCAAAATCTTAGATTGGGAGATCTAGGTAGTGGTTTCTACCTGGATTTGGGTTTCCACTATATATGCTTGTGTTATGATTGATGTTATATTTGTGGATTTCTTGAGTATATCTTAAATATGCATTAATTTCAATTAGCAATTTATTTACCGCCTTTAGCACTAATCACCCCCCTCTAGTGCTTTCAGCCCGTTTAATGATAGAACATGCTATGTTGAACCATTACTGAACCATAGAAATACATATAGTACAACATAGATGTAAAGACATTGATACTTTGATTCATATATGAAACTAGTAATGGTAGAGATGTGATTTTGAAGTCATGATTGGCTAGGGAATACATAACTGGAAAGTAATGTGCATATAACATCTCGAACATAATTGCATGTTGGGCGTAACATGGGTAATCATAGATATATGAATCATGTTTTGCTGGAAACTTGGATATCCATGAATGGAATGAGAATGGAATGATGAGATGATAATTAAGGAAAGGATTAGTAAGTGATTATGATGATGGTTTGTAGAAGTAAGGAAAATGACAATGCTATGGGACTCATGAGATGAGTTAGAAATGAGAAAGAAATATGAGGATAAGATGATAATGAGATGGAAACTTGGTGCATGTGAAGCACCTAGGTATATTAATGTGAATCATGTGGTACTTGGGGATAATCATGTGGTACATGGATAAGGAATGGGCATTGGTCTAGGACCAATGGGAAAATGCTATGTACATGCCAAGGATACGATATGTGTGTGGCTGTTTGGGTTGCTAGTTCGGTGCTTTAAGATTGTCGCATTGCAGTATAGCCAAAATAATGCTCAAACAAATAAATTTTATTACTAGAAAAAGTTCTGAGGTTAAACACAGGGAGCAATATGAAATTCAAAACTCGAGATCATAATTTAAATCAAGAATAGAGATTGCAATAAAAATAATGTCAGGATCAATATGGAAAAAGAATGGAGTAAAATGGTGATTTAAATCACCAATTACTCCTCACAAATAACACTTAAATCAAGCCTCAAGTATATGTAATCAAAGGTATCAGACATCTTAAATAGCCCTGTGCCATAATGCTAGAGACTCAAGGGTCTCTCTACTTCTTTCTCTGGGCTTCTGTTGTTCTTCTTCTTTCTCTGCTCCTTGCTCTTCTTCTCTTCCTTCTCTGTCGTTCTTGCTTCTTCAATTTTTCTTCTTTCTTCAGCCCTTCTTTTCTTCTTTCTTTCTCTGTTCTCCTTCTTCACACAGAGGGGAAAGGTCCTTCAAACGGCTAAGTGTCAGCCGTTTCTCTTTGCAGCAAAACCCCCTTCTACTTGCGCAGTCTCTTGTTCTCTTCCTTTCTTAGGCTCCGCCCTCCTAGGGCCTCTTAGGGTATAGTCGGGTAATCAGGTAGGTGTGTACCTGGGTCTAGGGCTGTGGGTGTGGTCGCAGCCGAGGAGTGTAGGCTTAGGCGGGTCGGATGTACCAAGTCTGCGGAGGAGGCACATGAGTAGGTGAGCGGGGACCTCACCCCCAGTGTCTGAGGTGATAAGCCACAGACACAAAAATAATTTAAGCGCCTCAGTGAGCTCTTCAGCTAACGATATGGGACTATCTGTGTCCCCCTCCTCCGCATGTTTGTAGCAACACGTCTTCCTTCAATTGCCTCAGCTAGCGTGGTCAATGCATCCAATTGACCATCTGGATGTGTTCACATGTTGTTTCCACACAACCTGGGACTTCTACTTGGGGCAGACAAGGCCTGGAGCAAGCTCGAAGCTTCTTTGAAGTTCTTTGTCAATGGCGGCTAGGTGACACACCTGAAATCAAGCAAACGGCCTCTCGTTCAGAAGGTTCAGGAAGGATCGCTGGACCACAGCGAATGCGACGGTGGTGGTTGTGTGGTGTGGCTGAGTCCGTGTGTGCGTGGCGGAGTCAAACTGTGTGCGTGAGAGGGGGTGTGTTCGGTGGAGCGTTGGAGGAGGCAATAGGGTGAAATAGGAGAGGGGAAATGAGCAGAGAGATGTGGCGGAGGTTTCTGGGTAGTCAGCGAGGAGTTTGGTGGCATGTGGAGAGAGATGTCCTTCGCTAGAGGTGTGGCCAGAGTGGTGGAAGACGAAGTCGCAGAGGCGTGGTTGAGGTTGAAACGGCATGTTGACAGTGTTGGTGTGATAAGGAAGAGGTTAGGGAGTAGTTGAGGGTACTAATGGATGAAGTGGGAAGGAGGAGGCGCCGATTGTGGTGTTGCCGGCGCCGGAGAAGAGAATAGCTTCCGGGAGAGAGGAACGACAAGGAAGAGGGAGGTTAGGGTGTCGGTTGGTATGGCTCAACGTGGGAAGAAGCGAGAAAGATGTCTCCGCTGCTAGTATTGCAAACGGAGGATGAAGATGGACGGAGGGACTCGCCGGACGTCGAGGAGCTTTTGGTCGAGAGAGAGAGAGGAATTAGTGGGGATTCTTGGTCGATTTCAAGCATGCGGAGGACAATATGATCAGGAGGTTCTTTTGTAGACCTCAGGTGGAGGTTTTGGGCTTGGGAAGCAAGCTTCCCAAGCTTGGAAAGCTCACTGGAGTTGGGAAATTCTTTGATGCCCAAATATCTCATGCGTTCGCATGAGAGATTGGGAAGGTTTTGGGGCATGGGATTTGGTTCAAAAGGAAGGGGATTTCTTGACGAACTTCCCTTTCAAATTTGAAAGGGATTCGTCAAGAAATCAAGGAGTTCTTTCCAAATTAAGGTTGCCGAAGCAAGTAGGAATAGGTTTAATGGCGGTAGAGACCTTTTTGTGAGAACGACGACAAAGTTAGGGGACTATTTGAAAAGATTTTGAAAGTTAACGGTAGAAATGTAATCAGACAAGATCAAGTTGCAAACTAGGTCAAGATAAACTTATCTTGGGTCCAAATTTTGGTACAAACCTAATTTGAACCTAAGGAATCCAATGGTGAAGTTGGATTTTGGTTTTGACCATGTTTGATTGGGTAATTTATGTGAAAACCTAAATGAGGGCAAATGTCTGCTTGAAACTCTATTCTGGGTCAAAACGGGTTCTGATGGTCAATTTGAAGATTCCAAACCCTAGAAAATATTTTTCTATGAATTTTAGAGGATTTAAGTGAATTTTATCCTAACCATAACCTCAGTTAATTAAGCAGGTCTATTTTTAAGGTTTCAAAAAGTCATTTAATTCTCAGAACACGTGTAAACCTTTTTCTGATTGTTCTAACTCACGTGTTAGCCTTTTAGGACCATTTGACTCTTAATTAGCCCCTAGGAAAACCCGTGGTTGTACTGCATTCATGATATGCTGGTAAAATTATAGTTTTAACCCTAGTTTCTTATTTTTCCATCAGAATGATTATGTAGTGACTTATGACTCTCTGGCAGTTATGTAGGAGCATTTATTGACTTAATTGGGTCAAAATGAGCTAGTTATAGCTCATGATGGTGTTCCCACATACCCCCATGCCTAGCTTTTGCTAGTCCCTTAGCAAAATTTCAAGGTATTAACTTTGATTCTAGACTATATGACTTTTGATGCTTAAAACTTTGATGTGTGCTTTCTTTTGTAGATTAGGTTAGAATGCTGATAGTAGGCTTAGAGGTACTCAAGTACCTGTTGGTGCTAGAGCACCACGATCGGTTGTTTTGATGATAACAAAACACGTGTCATTTAACATTTGCACTTGGAGTATTAGATTTCAGGTCAATTGCAAATGGAGACGTGATTAGATGGAGTTCGAGCTCGCATCCAGGACGGATTGGAGGAGCTTGATGGAGAACAGAGGAGTTTCACGAGGAGCGATACATTGAAGATGGAAGGACAAGAAGAATATGATAGAATTCTGTTTGTTTCTTTCATGTACTTTTGTCTTTATTTCCTTGCTCTTTTTGTTCCTTAGAACATCATGTTAAAGAGCCTCAAAGTACCCTAATAGTAGTCCTAGGAACACCTGCACAACCCTAGGACACTTAGGTTTTCTGTGGAGAACTTAGAAAACCAATATAGGGTTCAAACAGTTTTTTCAGACGTCTAATTCAAAAGTCAGACGTCTGATAATATGTTTTAAGACGTCTGACTGTTGACTCAGACGTCTAATAACGTTTAGGCTGGACTTAGGTAGCTCTGTTTGATCAAATCAGACGTCTAGACCTTAGACCAGACATCTTAGAAGACGTCTGATGTTTTTGCCAGATGTCCAATTAGTGGACCGTTGGCTGGCTTAACAAACACTGAGGATATGACCGTTAGAGCCTTATTAGATGTCCTTAAGCCTTTCCAGACGTCCGATAAATGATCGTTTTGCCTTGATGACCCGAAAATCTCTTCTCAGAGATTTTCTAGCCGTTGCACTCTCTTGGAAATCCATTCCCACAGAAAAGTAGGTTTCCAGACGTCCAGACATAGTGCCAGACGTCCTGTATGTCGTCTGATGGACTTGCACTAGAACCCTATTTAGATCTGATTCAAGTCAGGAAGAAACCCGCCTAAAATCAGACGTCTGACTTTGTTCCCAGGCGTATTAAACTGGTTTTCTAGACGTCCGATGCCAGGATCAGATGTCTGATAACCCTGTTAGTGCAATCATTATTCCTGATTTCGGCCTGATTCTCTTGGGCTTTGCTCCCAATGGCTATGGAAGCTTTCCAAAGCCTTCCAAAGCCTTCCTAAGGCCTCTATAAATAGAGGAGAACCTCTTGCACACCAAGACACACCCAAGCAACATACTTTCTACTTTTTTGTGTCCTAGAAAAGCTCTTGCTCTCTAAGCTCAAGTTCTTCATCTTGAGAGCATCAAGCCTTTGCGCACCCGCTCTCCTGCCGTAGTTCACGAGAGCGACGTTGCGCCGTCGTGTAGTTCACACATCTGCGTCATCGACGCACTCCTTGCAAAGGGAAGCATCTTAATTCTTATAGAAGCTTAGGTTAAATATTACTTTGTTGGCTCTATAGGATTGTTGTTATTTATCTTTGTTCTTTGGTTGGGTATTCGCTTTGCAAATTCCCATCTCCTTCGTGAGACAAAATCCTTCTCGTGAAGAGAAGGGGTTTGAGGAACGCTACCCTCGTATAAAGTAGCGTGGTTGTAATTGAGGTTGAATCACCCTTGTTTAAGTGATTCGTTTAGTGGATTTGATCAACTTGGTTGATCGGAAAATCCTAACTCGATAGGGTTAGGTGGTAGTTTTCACCCGGTTTGGGTTTCCACCTAAAAATGATTGTGTACCTTGTGTGATTGAATTTTGTGAGATTGTTTTACATTATATTTCCACAATTTATTACGTCACCCCCTCCTAGTAGGGAATCTACAGTGCCAACCAAGATTCGAACCTGACCAACTCTAGCCTCAGTCCGCCGCTAAGGTTTCTAAGGCCCACAGGAACTAACCTAAGGTTCGTTGAACTCCACGGTTAAAGCACCTATGCTTATAATATGTTTTAGCCCAGGTTCAATTTGCAGTGCGTTTTTGTCGGAGAGAGATAGAAGAACTTAACTTTATTTTTGGAGAGTTCTCTCTCTTTTCTTTTTATTTCTAGCTTCGGATTAGCTTTACAACATGCTCTGTATCGGATTCCTAGTTCCCACCATCAATCCTCGCAGGGTCCCTGGTAATTGATGCTTCAAGATAGCACCGCCCATGGCAACCCCCAGAACCCTATCTTTTGAGATTTCGAGATAATCCCACCCATGGCATTCTGTAGCTAAATCTAGACTCTGGCAATCGACATTTCGAGATAATGCTGCCCATGGCATCTGATCCAGCACAAGGTGCTTACATGCCCCTTGTAGGATATTTAGATGTCCTAGGAGACAAGCACCAAGGAGATGATATATTATTGTGCATCTTCGAGGGGAATTTCCTGCCTCTCCGAGCTGGGAACTTGTCCAAATCAACTTGTGTTGTCAACCACTCCTAATCTAGGTAGCTTTTTTTTCAGAACAGATTTAACTCATTTGCATGATTTTGATACTTAGGCGCAGTGAACCAGACTGTGTGTGGATTGGGGTGCTTAGGTTACTGAGTCCCGCAAACCAGAGGTCAGTTAACGAGGCCGAATAATCCCTAAGCCTTAGACCTAATACTTAAGCTTCGCATTTTCCCCAACCTCTTGAGGACTATCCAGATCTTAGCGGGTACTTGAATTTTTAAGCCTAAGATTGCAGCCCAAGAGGCCTAAAATCAGCGTTCCTACTAATCTCCTTTTGTTTCTTTAGCACTTTTTGTCTTTCATTTTCTTTCTTTTGATTTGGTCTAGAACTAAGTCAATTCCTTAATCTTTTACTAATGACTATCTCTTTTTCTTTTCTTTTCAAATTTTGCTCCTTTTTGACATTTTTATCTCCCCTTTTTTCTCCTAAAAAATGATATGCAATCCATTCAAAAATTCCTCCCCTTTCCTATTTTTGTTTTTTTTTCAATTTTTTTGGAATTTATGATTTTTTTGATAAAACCCTTTCTTGTGAAGTGATTTGCACAGTGTTTTGCACTTTAATACCCCCTATGCCTACAATTTGCAATGCCCTCATTGTAAATTAGGTGGGTTCGAGTTTAGCTTAGATCATTCATTAGAATAGGTGTTGGGTGGGTGAATGGGTCGGGGTGATTGTTGCGGATGATTTCAAGCTCGGGTGCGGGTACCAGAGGTGGAGTTGGCTGTTCTAATGGATGAACCCTAAAGTGCAATATGAGTTCAACATAAGATGTGTCAGGAAGGGTTTTGGGTTTTTCAAAATGACGGGTTGCCACCCGTTAAGCGTTGAGTTTAACGCCATCAGCCGGGTGCAATGAGCTCAAGGAGAATGGAGGGTAAAAGATACCTCAGCCAAGTTTGTATCGGTGAGTTCAATGAACAATTTGAGTCACTGACCGTTCACAACAGAAGGTTCTAAATCATGGCTGAGTTGACTAATTTTGATAGCTCCATTTCCAAAGATTCGTTGAATAAGGTATGGTCCAATCCATTTTGATCTGAGTTTTCTTGGGAACAATTTGAGTTTGGCGTTAAACAGGACTTTTTGACAAGGGAAAAAGATCTTTCTGGATATGTGCTTGTCGTGAAAGGCCTTAACCCGCCCTTTGTAAATTCGCGAGTTCTCATATGCGTCATGGCGTAGTTCATCGATCTCGCTCATTTGAAGCTTTTTATGGGTTCCTACCTTAGAAAGATCGAGATTGCAGTTTTGTACTGTCCAATAAGCTTTGTGCTCCAATTTGACGGGGAGATGACATGTCTTCCTGTACACCAATCCGAAGGGAGACATGCCTAATTAGGTTTTGTGGGCGGTCCTATAAGCCCACAAAGCTTCCGAAAGTCGGGATGACCAATCTTTCCTCTCAGGTCGAACAGTGACCTGGAAGATTTTCTTGATCTTCCGATTTGATAACTCAGCTAGATCATTAGTTTGGGGGTGATAAGGAGTCGAGATCCTATGTGACACCCCGTACTTGGTCATCGGTGATCTGAACTGAGCATTCGTGAAATGGATCCCTATTTTACGAGTTAAATCGATGTTTAAGATTGTCGTGTTGTAGTATAGCCAAAATAGTGCTTAAACAAATAAATTTTATTACTCGAAAAAGTTTCGAGGTCGAACAGAGGGAGAAATGTAGAATTTAGATCTCAAGAATTGCAATTTAGGCACAACATAAGCAATTTATAATGGAACTTCAAACAATAGTCATATAGAAGTGAAAATAGATGTCAATAGTGCAAAAAGAATGGGGTAAAATGATGATTTGAATCACCAAGTACCCCTCACAATAATAGCAAATTTTTCAACAGTATTAATCAAATAAAGCCTAGCAATTAAGTATCAGATGGCTGAGTGTTTAATCAGGTGGCTTAACCATCTCGAGCTACAGTGTATAGCCTTTTCTCTCTTCTCAGCCTTTTCTTCTCTTCTCTTCTTTCTCTGCTGCGATTCCTCTTCACTTCTTCTGTTCAGCCTCTTCACACAGGGAGGGGGCTTGTCAAATTGGCTAAGTGTCAGTTGATTTCCTCTGCAGCAAAACTGCCCTACCCCCGCACAAGCTCTCTTTCTCTCTCTGGGTTACGCTCTCCCAGAGCCTTCCACAGTATCGGGTAATCGGGTTCGAACCTAGAGCGTACCCGGGACCAGGGCTATCGGCGTGGTAGTAGCCAAGGTGTGGGTTTCAGGCTGGTCGAGTGTAATAGGTCCGTGGAGGAGAGGTCGCGGACGAGGTACGTGAGGGGTGTGAGGGACCTCACCCCTTGTGTTTGAGACAAACAACCCATGGTAGAAATTCAACTTATTCGTCTACGGGCACTCCTCAGCTTCCGAGGTAGGACTAATCCAACCTTCTTTCTTCTGCGTGCAGCTACAGATGCTTCCTCGTTCAATTCACACAAGATGGTAGTCAAAGGCTTCAATTATTGGTCCACTTAGACTCCTGGAGCAATTCCGCACAAACTGGAGTCGACACCTAGAACCTGCAGGCCTAATGAGAGCTTCAAGCTTCAGTTGAAGCTTCGTCAATGGTGGTCGAGGGACTTGCTACCTGAAACATGAAATATGGGCTAAAAGCCCTAGTTAAAAGGTCTAATAACGTTGCCATGAGGCGAGGAAGTGAACAGCAATGTTTGTGAGGTGTGAGATTGCGTGAGGTGGCCGGATGGTGACGAAAGGTGAAGTGCGAAAGTGCGGTGTTGGGTGGAGGTTGTGGAGGAGTAATTGATCTAACTATGTTAGGGCTTTTACTCCTAAGGTCAAGGAGGAGGTGTAGAGATGAACGGCGCCCGATTTGGTGGAGCGTAGTGGCCATGCGAGCTCGTCGGAGGTACGTCGGTGAGGTAGAAGATGGAGTCGCGGAGGGCGTGTCGGCGGTTGAAACGAAGTTGCAGATGTTTGGAAACGAAGAGTGGAAGATGAGGAGTTGTTTAGGAGAGGAGGCGGATGAAGGGGAGCGGAGTTTGCACCAGTTGAGGTATGGCCGGCACCGGAGATGAAGCTGCTCTGTTGAGAGGTGAACGACGAGGATGAATGAGATAAGGGTGTCGGCAGGTGCTGCACGACGCGGAAGAAGGCAAGGAGGAAGAGTCCGCCATTGATATTGTGGTCAAATGATGAGGGAAGGAAGGGAGAGTCACCGGAGCTTGAAGAGCAAATCGGCCGGAAGAGGAGAGAGAGGAATTTAAGGGTTTCTCTGGTCAAATTCAAGCTTGGAGGATCGAGCAGGGTTGGGGAGTCTTTATATAGGTGTCAAGGGGTCGATTAGAGCTTGGAAGCCAAGCTTTCTAGCTTGGAAAGTCACCGGAGTTGGAAACCCAAATTTCTCATGCGTTCGCATGAGAAATTGGGAAAGCATTGAAGCATAAGAATTAGTGTGATTGAAAGAGGATTTCAAGAGGAATCTTCAATTCAATTTTGAGGAGGTTTCATTAATCAATCCAGGAGAAATCCTTAATTGATTGTCGCCGGAGTTGTAGGAGTAGGAGTTCTATGCGACAGGGACCTTTTTGTGATAACGACGACAAAGTTGGGGACCTATTTGAAAGAGTTTTGAAAGTTAAGGGTAGAAATGTAATTAGACAGGACCAATTTGCAAACTAGGTCAAGAAAAACTCATCTTGGGTCCAAATTTTGATACAAACCTAATTTGGACCTAAGGAATCCAATGGTGAAGTTGGATTTTGGTTTTGACCATGTTTGACTGGGTAATTTATGCAAAAACCTAAATTAGGGCAAATGTCTGTCTGTGATTCTGTTTTAGGTCAAAATGGGTTCTGATGGTCAAATTGAAGGTTCTAAACCCTAGAAAATATTGTTATATAAATTTTAAAGGGTTTAGGTGGATTTTATCCTGATCATAACCTCAGTTAATTAAGTGGGTCTGCTTTTAGGGTTTCAAAAGTCATTTAATTCTCAAAACACGTGCAAACCCTTTTCTGATTGTTCTAACCCACTTGTTATCTTTTTAAGACCAATTGACCTTCATTAAACCCCTGAGAAAACCTGTGGTTGTACTGCATTCATGATAAGCTGGTAAAATTACAGTTTTAACCCTAGTTTCTTATTTTTCCTTCAGAATGATTATGCAAGGACTTTTGACTCTCTGATGGTTATGTAGGAGCATTTACTGATTTAAATGGGTTAAAAATGAGCTATTTATGGCTCATGATGGTGTTCCCATCATACCCCCATGCCTAGCTTTTGCTAGTCTCTTAGCAAAATTTCAAGGTATTAACTTTGATTTTAGACCATAAAACTTTTTGATGCTTAAAAACTTTGATGTGGGCTTCCTTTTATAAATTAGGTTAGAATGCCAATAGTAGGCCTAGAGGTACTCAAGTATCAACTAAGATTCAGACCTAATCAGTTCTAGCCTCAGTCTGCCGCGAAGGTTTCTAAGGCCCACAGGAACTAACCTAAGGTTCGTTGAACTCCGCAGTTAAAGCACCTGTGCTTGTAACATGTTTTAGCCCAGGTTCAGTTTGTAGTGCATTTTTGCCAGAGAGATAGAGGAATTTTTCTTTATTTTTGGAGAGTTTTTCTCTTTCTTTTCTTTTTATTTCTAGCTTCGGATTAGCTTTACAACACGCTCTGTATCGGATTCCTAGTCCCCACCATCAATCCTCGTAGGGTCCCTGGTAATCGATGCTTCGAGATAGCATCGCCCATGGCAACCCCCAGAACCCTGGCTTTCGAGATTTCGAGATAATCCCGCCCATGGCGTTCTGTAACTAAATCTAGACCCTGGCAATTGACATTTTAAAATAATGCCGCCCATGGCATCTGAACTAGCACAGGGTGCTTACATGCCCTCGTTTGGATATGTAGATATCCTATGAGACAAGCACTGAGGAGATGATATGTTATTCCGCATCTTTGAGGGGAATTTCCTGCCTCTCCGCGTCGGGAACTCGTCCAAATCAACTTGTGTTGATCAACCGCTCCTAATCTAGGTAACTTTTTCAGAATAATTTTAACACATTTGCATGATTTTGATACTTAGGCGCACTGAACCAGATTGTGTGTGGATTAGGGTGCTTAGGTTACCCAGTCCCATAAACCAGAGGTCAGTTAACGAGGCCGAATAATCCCTAAGCCTTAGACCTAATACTTAAGCTTTGCATTTTCCCTAACCTCTTGAGAACTATCCAGATCTTAGCGAGTACTTGAATTTTTAAGCCTAGGATTGCAACCTAAGAGGCCTAAAATCAGCATTCCTACTAATCTCTTCTTTGTTTCATTAGCACCTTTTGTCTTTCATTTTCTTTCTTTTGATTTGGTCTAGAACTAAGTTAATTCCTTAATATTTTACTAATGACTATCTCTTTTTCTTTTTAAGTTGTGATCCTTTTTGACATTTTTATCTCATCCCTTTTTCTCCTCAAAATCTGATATGCCCTCAAAATTTCCTCTCCTCTCATATTTTTGTTCTTTTTCAATTTTTTTTTTAATTTTTTGGTATTTTTGGAATATGTGATTTTTTTTTATGAAACCCTTTCTTGTGAGGTGATTTTCACGGTGTTTTGCACTTTAATACCCCCCATGCCTATGATTTGCAATGTCCTCATTGTAAATTAAGTGGGTTCGAGTTCAGCTTAGATCATTCATTAGAGCAGGTGTTGGGTGGGTGAATGGGTCGGGGTGACTTGTTGCAGATGATTTCAAGCTCGGGTACGGGTACCAGAGGTGGAGTCGGCTGTTCTAATGAATGAACCCTAAAGTGCAATATGAGTGTAGCATAAGATGTGTCAAGAAGGGTTTCAAGTTTTTAAAAAATGATGAGTTACCTCCTGTTAAGCGTTGAGTTTAACGCCATCAGCCGGGCGCAATGGGCTCAGGGAGAATGGAGGGTAGAAGATATCTCAGCCAAACAATTTGAGTTTGGCGTCAAAGAGTATAACTTTCTGACTAGGGAAAAAGATCTTTCTGGATATGTGGTTGTCGTGAAAGGCATTAACTCACTCTTTGTAAAGTCGCGAGTTCTCATATGCGTCGTGGCGTAATTCATCGATCTCTCTCATTTGAAGCTTTCTGTGGGTTCCTACCTTTGAAAGATCGAGATTGCAGTTCCGTACTACCCAATAGGCTTTGTGCTCTAATTTGACGGGGAGGTGACATGCCTTCCCGTACACTAATATGAAGGGAGACATGCCTAATTGGGTTTTGTGGGCGGTCCTATAAGCCCACAAAGATTTCGGAAGTCGGGATGACCAATCTTTCTTATCAGGTCGAACAGTGACCTAGAGGATTTTTTTGATCTCCCGATTCAATAGCTCAGCTAGACCGTTGGATTGGGGGTGATAAGGAGTAGAGATTCGGTGTGACACCCCATATTTGGTCATCAGTAATCTAAACTGAGCATTCATGAAATGGGTCCCTCCATCGGAGATTATGGCATGTGGAATCTCGAATCGAGAAAAGATGTTCTAATGAATGAATCTGATAACCACCTTATGATTGTTGGTTTGGGTCGGAATGACTTCGATCCATTTGGATACATAGTCAACAGTGAGAAGAATGTATTCGAAGCTGTTTGAAATAGGGAAGGGTCCCATAAAATCAATCCCCCAGATATCAAAGATTTTGCATATGAGAATCGGCTGTAAGGGCATCATATCACGGTGGCTCATGTTGCCTAAGGTCTGGCAACGAGTGCATGCCTTACAGTGATTGTATGCATCTTTGAAAATGTGGGCCAATAGAAGCCGCATTGGAGGACTTTTGCTGTGGTTTTATGGCCAGAGAAGTGTCCACCGCATGCCTGGTCATGGCAGAAGGACAAAATGTCCTGAATTTTCGCTTCCGAAACACATCGTCGGATGATCTGATTAGCAAAAATGCGAAAGAGATACGGGTCTTCCTAAAAGTAGTACTTGGCATCGGAAAGTAATTTATCCTTCTTGGCTTTTGGCCAATCGGACGGTATCTGATGTGATGCCAAGTAGTTTACTAGATCAGCAAACCATGGAAGTCCTTTATTGATAGTGAGGAGGTGCTCATCCGGAAAATGTTCCATGATGGGCCTGGAAGGGTCGATGATCTCAGAAGGGAGGTGGGACAAGTGATCAGCTACCATGTTCTGTTTCCCCACCTTGTCGCGAATCTCGAGATCAAATTCTTGCAACAGCAAGATCCAGCAGATTAGTCGAGGTTTCGCATCCTTCTTCGCAAGGAGATGCCTCACAGTAGTGTGATCTGAGTAAATGATAATATGGGAACCCAAAAGATACGACCTGAACTTTTCTAGGGCAAATACTATGGCTAGCAGCTCTTTCTTAGTAACTTTGTAGTTATGCTGAGTCTCGTCAAGTGTCTTGCTAGCATAGTAAATGACCATGGGTTTCCCGTCTATTTTCTACCCAAGTACCGCACCTATAGCGTAATCAGATGCATCGCACATGATCTCAAAGGGTTGAAACCAATTAGGGGGCTACAGGATAGGTGCTTAGGTAACTCGATCATGTAGGATCTCAAATGCCTGAGTGCATTCCTTGGTGATTTCAAAAGGGACATCCTTAGATAGGAGATTAGTTAGGGGCACACGATTTTCGAGAAATCGAGAATGAATTGATGGTAAAATCGAAGTGCCCCAGGAAGGATCGGATGTCTTTGACCGAGCTAGGCTTAGGGAGTTTGGAAATCAAATTCACCTTGGCTCGATCAACCTGGATGCCCTTTTTAGAGATAAGATGTCCCAGGACAATCCCCTCAAGTACCATGAAGTGGCTCTTTTCCCAGGAAAGAACTAAGTTCACGTCGATTCACCACCTGAGGATCTGAACCAACTGTAGGAGGCAATCATTAAATGATTCACCAAATACCGAGAAGTCGTCCATGAAGACTTCAAGGTATTCACCTACCATATCTGAGAATATGGCAAGGATGCACCACTGAAAAGTAGCGGGTGCATTGCAGAGATCGAACGGTATCCTTCGGAATGCGTAAGTCTCTAAGGGGCAAGTGAAGGTGGTCTTTTCTTGGTCCTCGGGATGGATTGCGACCTGGTTGTAACCGGAGTACCTGTCCAAAAAGAAGAAGAATCGATTTCCCTCTAGTTTCTCAAGAATCTGATCAATGAACGGTAGTGGGAAATGATCCTTCTTTATGGAGGAATTAAGTCTTCTGTAATTAATGCAGACTCTCCATGAGTTTGCTATATCGGTCGGTATGGCTTCTCTGATTTTAGTCGTGATGATGGTGAACCCTACCTTTTTAGGTACAACTTGGATTGGACTCACCCACCAACTGTTTAAGATTGGGTAGATGATCCCTGCATCTAACCACTTGATAATCTCTTTTTTCACGACATCCTGCAGATTGGGATTTAGATGTCTCTGCATTTCACAGGATGGTCGTGAGCCCTCTTCAGTGTAGATGTGGTTTGTGCAGTATGAGGGGTTGACACCAGTGAGATCGTCGAGAGTCCATCCAATGGCTCTTCAATGTTGCTGGAGAACAAAAATCAGGCGTGTTTCCCGATCAGGTGTGAGTCGGGTGTGATAATCACAGGAAACATTTGATTGGAACCCAAAAAGACGTACTTGAGATGATCGGGAAGAGGCTTTAATTCCAAAACCAGGTTTTCAGCAGTAGAGGGTAGTTTGGATGGGTGTTAAAAGCAAAGGAAGGAGCTATGGGTGTGTTTAGGTTGAGTTTGGGCTCCTCTAATTACGAGTTTTGATCCTCTTGTGGTTGATCAGAAATAGTCGGGTTCTCGATGAATTCGTCAACCACTGCTTCAATATCGCAAATTTGTCCTATGACTCCGCAATTAATTCCTTGTTGGGCCTTAAAGATGTCGATCTTTAGTGTCTTGCTCCCAAATTTCAATTCAATTTGGCCTGCCTCACAATTGATATTGGCCCTGGCAGTGACCAGAAATGGTCTTCCTAGTATGATCGGTGTATTCTTCACATTCTCAGGAGTGTCCATGTCTAAAACAATGAAATCCACTGGGAAATAGAAATCATGCACCATAACTATGACATCCTCGAGAATTCCTTTTGGTGACTTAATTGATCGGTCGGCTAATTGTAAAGTCATTTCTGTCGGTTTAAGTTCAGATTCCTCGAAGTAGTCTAGTAGGGATGTAGGTATCAAATTTATAGAGGCTCCTAAGTCTAATAAAGCTCGGTCAAATCATATATCACCGATTTCACAGGAGATCAAAGGGGTGCTTGGGTCTTTTGCTTTAGGCAAGAGTTTGCTCAAAATGACAGAGCTGGCTTGCTTTGACAGTACGATTGGATTCTCGTCTTTGGTTCACGGCTTACGCTTAGGTGTACATATGTCTTTCAGAAATCGTGCGTAAGCCGGTACGTGGCGTATCGCATCCATTAAGGGGATGTTTATATGGACTTGCTTAAGGAGCTTAACCAGGTCCTCCTCAGGTGCCATGGTTTTGGTTATCCTTTTTCCCTTGGTCAAGGCCTCAGGAAATGGTACCTTAGATGGTTCCTCTAGAATGGGTCCAGGTTCTTGATCCGGGATAGAGGTGTCCTAGATGATTATCCTAGGGTTAGGGTTTGTATTACCAAGCTGGGTTTGGCTTGGATAAGGTAGGCCCTGTGTTGTTTTGCTAGTGCGGGTAGTAATAGAATTCAATCCTACCTGGTTCTGGTTTTGTGTGGGTAGAAGAGGTGCTTGCTGCTGGTAACCCATATACGATGTCGAAGCTCCATCTTGTCGGGTGATGGAGTAGAAGGAGCCTGATAAACAAAGTGAGCTTGGCCCGGATTTCGGTTCATAACGTGCCTCTGGTTCAGCATGTTATTCGGATTAGGCATAGGTTGTGAAGGAAGTGCACCAGGTTGGTGAGGAGTTGCCATCTGGGTAAGTTGATTGTGAACCTCTGCTATCTCATCTTTGTGCTGTTTTTGCATAGCCGCATTCATCTTCTGAATGTCAACTAGAGTCTGAAGGATAAGAGTCATTTGATCTGTCTAAGTCTGTCCAGATTGATAAGTTGGGTTAGGCCGAGGCTGAGGCGGCTGATATGGAGGAGGGCCTTGTGGTCGGGGCAGATATTGAGGTATCTGATTTTGATTATTACCTGATCATGTGAAGTTGGGATGATTGCACCATCCAGGGTTGTAGGTGTTTGAGAATGGATCATTCTAAATGGCGTTGAAGTCCTCACAGATCTAAGGAACCTCAGGAAAATCAGAATATGAGGGTTTAAAGTTCTCTTAACTAGAGTAGGTGGATCCAGAGTTTCCTTCGTAGCCAGAATCAGACGGGGGTGGATAGGGGTCCATCCCCTGAGAAGGTCGATGATAGATGTTGTGCATGGCCTCCCTGCCAGAGGGTGGTTGTGTGAATGGGTTTTGCGTAGAAGTGGCTCGCTGCAAATGTCGAGTTAGCTCATCCACCTTCTTCTCAATAATAGAGACCTTGTCCAGATGACTGGCCATTAGTTCCAAGTCAACAGAAGAGGACAGGCCCTACGTCTCATGTGCTCCCTTTGGATTCGTCAATGCACGGGCATTCGTCCGGTCGAACATGCCCATGGATTCATTATTGATGGAGTTCTCCCACATATTCTCTAGAATCTCCCACAGGGTGTCTTCGTGTTGACCCATGATGTTTCCTCTGCAAGTTGCATTGACGAATAATTTAATATCCTCACGGAGTCCTTGGTAAAAAGATTGGACTTCTTCCCATTTAGGAACTTCGTGATGGGGGCACTTTCGCATGAGATCCAGGAAACGATCCCATGCTTCGTGAAGTGGTTCTCCTGCTTCTTGTATGAAATGTGTGATCTGGTGCCGTAAAGCATTTGTCTGACCAACAGGGAAGAACTTTCTCAGAAATTTGGATTGAAGTTCTGCTTAGGTGTTGATTGGACGCATTTGGGTTTGGTACCAGTGAGCAGCTTTATCCATGAGAGAGAAGAACATTTTCATGAGTAGAATATCCTGATTTTGAGCTTCTGACCCGAAAGTCTGGGCCAGATGCTTGAGCTGTTTGATATGCTGGAAAGGATCTTTAGAATTACACCCATGGAATTTGGGAATGGAATGAATCATGTTGGGCTTGAGTTCAGTGTCAGGACCTCCAGCGGGGATTTGTACTCGAGGTTCGATTGCTACTGCAGCGAAATTGTAGTGACCTCGCATCATTGGATGCTGCGGTGGGTTCACAAAGGCTTGGAATAGATCATTGAGGCGCTGAAGTTGATTTTCAAGATTATTTTCTTCTGCAGGTTGTGCCATGATGATGGATGAAGGAGAATCAGGTTTAGATGAATTAGAAGAGATATCAATAGGATTGGGTTGTTGCACAAACAAGGAGGTCGAGGCTTGGCCTCGACGTGAATGAGTGACTAAAGTGTGGTTTCTTCCCTACCAGGAGGGGGTGACGTAATAAAATGCGGAATAGAATATAAACAATCTCACAAAAAATTCAATCCCACAATGTGCACAATTATTTTTAGGTGAAAACCCAAACCGAGTGAAAACCACCACCTAACCCTCTCGAGTTAGGATTTTCCGATCAACCAAGTTGATCAAATCCACTAAACAAATCACTTAAATGAGGGTGATTCAACCTTAATTGCAACCACGCTACAAGTGCGAGGGTAGCGTTCCTCAACCCCTTCTCTTCACGAGAAGGATTTTGTCCCACGAAGGAGACGGGAATTCGCAAGCGAATACCCAACCAAATAACAAAGATAAAATAACAAGTATAGTCCTATAGAGCCAACAAATATTTAAACCTAGCTTCTATAGGAATTAGGAAACTCCCCTTTGCAAGGAGTACATCGAATAGGATGGGGCTCCCATCCGTAGCTTGGAGGCACGAGCATTGGCGCCGGTCTCCAGTCTGGTGGTCGATGTGCGGTGGGATAATTGTTTGTTCGTTGTCTCGTCGGTCTTCTTGTTCTCCTCCTTGGTCTACTCCTTGGTTCTCCTAACTCGAGTTAACCAGCCTTGAGCTTGTAGGTCCAGTCCTTCGTGTTGTAGTTATCCCTGAAACCTACAAAAAAAGATTCCAATTCTTTCTTCGGTATCCAAGTGAGCTTGGATCCGGATCTGTTAGCGGGTCTCCTTGACGGAGATCCTTTCTCAACCTTAGGGCTATAAAAGTTATCTACTTTGTTGATTAATTTGTTAGAGTTTTCCCTAAGACATGCAATTTCTTTTTCTATAATATGCATCTTAGTCTTTAAATCAGAAATTTCTATTTTTAGACTAACATTTTCCTCAATCAATTTATTATTTTCATTGATGAGGTTATGATTTTCTAATAATAGGTTATCATTTTTAGGACTAGCTTCTAGATCCTTAAGTTTTATTTCTAATCTTTCATTTTCACTTCTAAGAAAACTAAGATTCTTTTTCATGCTTTTGTTTTCTGTTTTAAGTGATTTACTAAGCTTATACAACTCATTAAAAGCATCTTGTAAATCCAAGTTTACCTCATTGTCGCTGTCGTCGCTGTCGTTATCCGTGATGGCCATGAATCCAAGGCACGCGGTTTCCTTCTTCTCGAGATCTTCCAAGCTCGTCTCCTCATGAGTGCCTTTCAACCTCCCCCATATCTCGTGGGTGGTGGTGCACTCTTGGATTCGTTCGAATTCCTTCGGACTCAATGCGCAATACAAGGCATTCATTGCCTTTGCATTGAGTGAAAGCTCTCGAATCTGCAGCTGCGAGTAGCCTCCTTGGGGTCACTTCAGGATCTCATATGGGGTTTTGCAACATCCCCATATCTCGAACTTAGTGGCTTGGAGCCACGTCTTCATCCTCAACTTCCAATATCTGAAGTCCCTCCCATCGAAATAGGGTGGTCGGACGGTGGACTGCCCTTCGGAGATTCTGATTGCGGATATTCTCCCCTCCATGATCTTCTTGCTGGGTGTTACTCCGATCTTGCAAGAACCTGCTCTGATACCAATTGTGGTTTCTTTCCTACTAGGAGGGGGTGACGTAATAAAATGCGGAATAGAATATAAACAATCTCACAAAAAATTCAATCCCACAATGTGCATAATTATTTTTAGGTGGAAACCCAAATCGGGTGAAAACCACCACCTAACCCTCTCGAGTTAGGATTTCCGATCAACCAAGTTGATCAAATCCACTAAATGAATCACTTAAACGAGAGTGATTCAACCTCAATTACAACCACGCTACAAGTGCGAGGGTAGCGTTCCTCAACCCCTTCTCTTCACGGATTTTGTCCCACGAAGGAGACGGGAATTCGCAAAGCAAATACCCAACCAAATAACAAAGATAAAATAACAAGTATAGTCCCATAGAGCCAACAAAGATTTAAACCTAGCTTCTATAGGAATTAGAAAACTCCCCTTTGCAAGGAGTGCATCGAATCGATGACGCGGGTGAGTGAGCCTCGCGACGGTGCAACGTCGCTCTCGTGAACTACGATGGGAGAGCGGGTGCGCAAAGGTTTGATGCTCTCAAGATGTAGAACTTGAGCTTGGAGAGCAAGAGCTTCTTTTTGGACACAAAAGAGTGAAAAGTATGTTGCTTGGGTGTATCTTGTGTGTAAAGGCTCCCCTCTATTTATAGAGGCCTTAGGAAGGCTTTAGAAGGCTTTGGAAAGCTTCCATAGCCGTTGGGTGCAAAGCCCAAGAGAATCAGGCCGAAATTAGTAACAATGATTGCACTTACAGGCTTATCAGATATCTGATCCTAGCATCAGACGTCTGGAAGATCACTTTAAGATGTCTGGGAACAAAGTTAGACGTCTAATTTTAGGCGGGTTTCTTCCTAACTTAAATAAGATCTAAACAGGGTTCTAGTGCAAGTCTATGAGACGACATACAGGACGTCTGGCACTATGTCTGGACGTCTGGAAACCTACTTTTTCGTGGGAATGGATTTCCAAGAGTTGCAATGGCTAGAAAATCTCTGAGAAGAGATTTTGGGTCAGCTGAGGCAAAACGGTCATTTATCAGACGTCTAGAAGGGCCTAAGGACGTCTGATAAGGCTCTAACGGTCATATCCTCCGGTGTTTGATAAGGGAGCCAACGGTCCACTAATTGGACGTCTGGAAAAGTTATTAGACGTCTTCTACGACATTTGGTCTAAGGTCTGGACGTTTGATTTCATCAGACAGAACTGACAAGTCCAGCCTAAATGTTATCAGACGTCTGAATCAACAGTCAGATGTCTTAAAACATATTATCAGACGTTTGATTTTGGAATTAGACGTCTGAAAAAGCTGTTTGAACCCTATATTGGTTTTCTAAGTTGTCTACAGAAAACCTAAGTATCCTAGGGTTGTACAGGTGTTCCTAGGACTACTATTAGGGTACTTTGAGGCTCTTTAACATGAATCTAAGTAACAAAAATAAAGAGAAACAAAAGAAACGAAAAATACAAAGAGTACAAGAGAAGGAAATCTATCCTATTCTTCATCTCCTTCCTTCTTCAAGCCATCGCTCCTCGCGAATCTCCTCTGTTCTCCATCAAGCTCCTCCAATCTGTCCTGGACGCGAGTTCGAACTCCGTCTAATCACGTCTCCATTTGCAATTGACCTGAAATCTAAGACTCCAAGTGCAAATGTTAAATGACATGTATTTTGTTATCATCAAAACAAACGATCGTGGTGCTCTAGCACCAACATAAAGGAGGCCTCAAGGATGGTCTTAAAGACCTCCTCCTGAACATGCACCGATGGAGTGGATGAGAGGTAGAATGTGATGGACCCAATCAAGACACCCAAAAAATTTTGGCTGACTATAGAGGTTCAGGACGGATGATACCCCTTAGTTAGAAAGCCGTCCACCTGAGAATTACCTGGGCAGCCAGAGAGGGAGAGTCCCGCAAAGACCCCTACATAGTAGAGAGTCCCCACGGGTTACAGGGTTTCCCCCACCTGACCTCTCTTGTCACTGATGTTCCAGGTAGACCAGAATGGGGACTTGACCTCTTAAGTCTACCAGTTTTAATTAAGAGCAAGGGTGCTTTTAGATTTTCACTTGAACTTTAAGATGTGTTGAGTGCAAAAGTGACCTAATTTGAAGATTGGTTGACCCAAACAAGGTGGGCCAACTTCACCTATATTGTCCTTGAAAATTTAGGTCCCTCTTTTAGTGTTCAAATGACTTTAAGAGCCTGATTTTAGGGTTTTGCTTGAATAGATCAGTTCAATCAAGGTCTAGGTACACATTGTTTGGGAGGATGATTTCTTGATTAAGCAAGTGTGTCTCTAAAAACCCTAATTTGGAATCCTTAATTGGCTCTAATTTGGTCCACTTTAATTTGTCCAAAGGTGGTACCTAGGGCTCAAACAAGAATGTGATAGCCCTAGATACCTTAAGCTTTAAGTGGGTGCACAAATCAGGATTTGTTGTCAAAAATGTATCAACTCAGGCAACTTGATGAATTATCTACGGATAGAATGCAAGTAGCCCTAATTGTTTTTTGTTTCCTTTTATCCTTTTCTGAATGAGGGGCTTAAGAGAGAGAGTAGTTAGAACTTGCCTGCCCCTGGCGTGTTCACTGTGCGGCTGATCTTCTTTGAATGTATTCCTCGTGAAATGACAATAGCAAAAGAGATATAGCAAGTTAGAATCTGAATCAGGAATTGCAATCAAGAGTTCTAAATTGCTCGTTGCTCCCCGTCAACGGTACCAAAATGTTTTACGTGCTAAATCGGTGTTTAAGATTGTCATGTTGTAGTATAGCCAAAATAGTGCTTAAACAAATAAATTTTATTACTACAAAAAGTTTCGAGGTCAAATATAGGGAGCAATATGGAATTTAGATCTCAAGAATTGCAATTTAGGCACAACATAAGCAATTTATAATCAAACTTCAAACAATAATGATATAGAAGTGAAAACAGATGTCAATAGTACAAAAAGATTGGGGTAAAATGGTGATTTGAATCACCAAGTACCCTTCACAATAATAGCAAATTTCTCAACAGTATTAATCAAATAAAGCCTAGCAATTAAGTATCAGATGGCTAAGTGTTTAATTAGATGGCTTAACCATCTCGAGCTACAGTGTATAGCCTTTTCTCTCTTCTCAGCCTCTTCTTCTTCTCTTCTCTTCTTCTCTGCTGCGGTTCCTCTTTTCTTCTTCTTCTTCTGTTCAGGCTCTTCACATGGGGAGGGGGGCTTCTCGAAGTGGCTAAGTGTTAGCCAATTTCCTCTGCAGCAAAACCCCCTACCCCCACGCAAGCTCTCTCTCTCTTTAGGTCACGCTCTCCTAGAGCCTTCCACAGTACCGGGTAATTGGGTTCGGACCTAGAGCGCACTCGGGACCAGGGCTACCGGTGTGGGTGGTAGCTAAGGTGTGGGTTTCAGGAGGGTTGGGTGTACTAGGCCAGCGGAGGAGAGGTCACGAACGAGGCACGTGAGGGGTGTAAGGGACCTCACCCCTTGTGTCTGAGGCAAATAGCCGGTGGCAGAAATTCAACTTATTTGTCTGCGGGCGCTCCTTAGCTTCCGAGGTGGGACTAATCCCACCTTTCTTCTGCGTGCAGTTGCAGATGCTTCCTCGTTCAATTCGCACAAGATGGTAGTAAAAGGCTTCAATTGCTGGTCCACTTAGACTCTTGGGGCGATTCTGCTCAAACTAGAGTCGATGCCTAGAACCTGCAGGCCTGATGAGAGCTTCAAGCTTCAGTCGAAGCTTTGTTAATGGCGGTTGAGGGACTTGCTACCTGAAACATGAAATATGGGCTAAAAGCCTTAGTTAAAAGGTCCAATAGCGTCGCCGTGAGGCGAGGAAGTGAACGACAGTGTTTGTGAGGTGGTCGGATGGTGATGGAAGGTGAAGTGCAAAAGTGCGGTGTTCGGCGGAGGTTGTGGAGGAGCAATTGACCTAACTAAGTTAGGGCTTTTGCTCCTGGGGTCGAGGCAGAGGTGTAGAGATGAACGACGACCGATTTGGTGGAGTGTAGTGGCCGTGTGAGCTTGCTGAAGGTACACCGGTGAGGAAGAAGACGGAGTCGTGGAGGGCATTTCGGCGGTTGAAACGAAGTTGCAGATGTCTGGAAACGAAGAGTGGAAGATGGGTAATTGTTTAGGAGAGGAGGCAGACGAAGGGGAGTGAAGTTGGCGTCGATTGAGGTATGGCCGGTGCCAAAGACGAAGCTGCTCTGATGAGCGGTGAACGACGAGGATGAATGAGATAGGGGCGTCAGCGGGTGCTGTGCGACGCGGAAGAAGGCAAGGAGGAAGAGTCTGCCACTTGTATTGTGGTCAGACGACGAGGGAAGGAAGGGAGAGTCACTAGAGCTTGAAGAGCAAATCAGCCGGAAGAGGAGAGAGAGGAATTTGAGGGTTTCTTTGGTTGAATTCAAGCTTGAAGGATCGGGCAGGCCTGGGGAGTCTTTATATAGGTGTCAAGGGGTCGATTAGAGCTTGGAAGCCAAGCTTTCTAGCTTGGAAGGTCGCTGGAGTTGGAAACCCAAATTTCTCATGCGTTCGCATGAGAAATTGGGAAAGAATTGAAGCACAAGGATCGGTCTGATTGAAATAAGGTTTCAAGAGGAATCTCCGGTTCAATTTTGAGGAGGTTTCATCAATCAATCCAGGAGAAATCCTCGATTGATTGTCACCGAAGTTGTAGGAGTAGGAGTTCTGTGTGGTGGGGACCTTTTTGTGAGAACGATGATAAAGTTAGGGACCTATTTGAAATATTTTTGAAAGTTTAGGGTAAAAATGTAATTGGACAGGACCAATTTGCAAACTAGGTCAAGACAAACTCATCTTGGGTCCAAATTTTGGTACAAACCTAATTTGAACCTAAGGAATCCAATGGTGAAGTTGGAGTTTGGTTTTGATCGTGTTTGACTAGGTAATTTATTTAAAAACCCAAATTAGGGCAAATGTCTGTCTGTGATTTTGTTTGTGGTCAAAAGGGGTTCTGATGGTCAAATTGAAGGTTCTAAGACCTAGAGAATATTTTTCTATGAGTTTTAGAGGGTTTAGGTGGATTTTATCCTGATCAGAATCTCAGTTAATTAAGCAGATCTGTTTTTAGGGTTTCAAAAGTCATTTAATTCTCAAGACAAGTGCAGACCATTTTCTGATTATTCTAACCCACTTATTATCCTTTTAAGACCAATTGACCTTCATTCAACCCTTGATAAAACCTATGGTTGTACTACATTCATGATAAGTTGGTAAAATTATAGTTTTAACCCTAGTTTCTTATTTTTCCTTCAGAATGATTATGCAATGACTTATGACTCTCTGGTGGTTATGTAGGAGCATTTACTGACTTAATTGGGTCAAAAATGAGCTAGTTATGGCTTATGATGGTATTCCCATCAGTCTCTCCATCGGAGATTATGGCACGTGGAATCCCAAACTGAGAAAAGATGTTCTGATGAATGAATTTGATAACCACCTTATGATCGTTGGTTCGGGTCAGAATGGCTTTGATCCATTTGGACACGTAGTCAACTATGAGAAGAATGTATTCGAAGCCATTTGAAACAAGGAAGGGTCCCATAAAATCAATCCCCCAGATATCGAAGATTTCGCATACGAGAATCAGCGGTAAGGGCATCATATCGCAGCAGCTCATGTTACCTAAGTTCTGGCAACCAGTGCATGCCTTAGAGCGATTGTATGCATCTTTGAAAATCGTGGGCCAAAAGAAGCCGCACTGGAGGACTTTTGCTGATGTTTTATGACCAGAGAAGTGTCCATCGCAGGCTTGGTCATGGCAGAAGGATAAAATGTCCTGAATTTTCACTCCGGAACACATCGTCGGATGATATGATCGGCACCAATGCGGAAGAGATACGGGTCTTCCCAGAAGTAGTACTTGGCATCGGAAAGTAATTTGTCCTTGGCTTTTGGCCAATCGGACGGGATCTGATGTGATGCCAAGTAGTTTACTAGATCAGCAAACCATGGAAGTTCTGCACTGATAGTCAGGAGGTGCTCATAAAAAAAATGTTCAGTAATGGGTCCGGAAGGGTCGATAATGCTGGAAGGAATGTGAAATAAGTGATTAGCTACCACATTCTGTTTTCCCGCCTTGCTGCAAATCTCGAGGTCAAATTCTTGCAACAGCAAGATCCAGCGGATTAGCCGAGGTTTCGCATCCTTCTTCGCAAGGAGGTGCCTCATAGCAGTGTGATCTGAGTAAATGATAACACGGGAACCCAAAAGATACGATCTGAATTTTTCCTAGGCAAATACGATGGCTAGCAGCTCTTTCTCAGTAACTGTATAATTACGCTGAGCCTCGTCAAGTGTCTTGCTAGCGTAGTAGATGACCACAGGTTTCCCATCTATTTTTTGCCCAAGTACCGCTCCTACAACATAATCAGATACATCGCACATGATCTCAAAGGGTTGAGACCAATTAGGGGACTGTAGGATAGGTGCTTGGGTCACTTGATCATGCAAGATTTCAAATGCTTGAGTGCACTCCTTAGAGATTTCAAAGGGGACATCCTTAGATAGAAGATTAGTCAGGGGGCGCATGATTATCAAGAAATCAGGAATGAATCGACGGTAAAAATCGACGTGCCGTAGGAAGGATCGGATGTCTTTGATTGAGCTAGGCATAGGGAGTTTGGAAATCAAATTCACCTTGGCTCAATCAACCTGGATGCCCTTTTCAGAGATAAGATATCCTAGGACAATTCCCTCAGGTACCATGAAGTGGCTCTTTTCCCAGGAAAGAACCAAGTTCACATCAATGCATCGCCTAAGGATCTGGACCAAGTGCAGGAGGCAATCGTCAAATGATTCACCAAATACTGAGAAGTCATCCTTGAAGACTTCAAGGTATTCACCTACCATATCTGAGAATATGGCAAGCATGCACCGCTGAAAAGTAGCGAGTGCATTGTAGAGACTGAACGGCATCCTTCGGAATGCGTAAGTTCCAAAGGGGCAGGTGAAGGCGGTCTTCTCTTGGTCCTTGGGATGGATTGCGACCTGATCGTAACTGGAGTACCCATCCAAAAAGCAGAAGAATTGATTTCCCACTAGTTTCTCGAGAATCTAATCAATGAATGGTAGTGGGAAATGATCCTTCTTCATGGAGGAATTGAGTTTTCTGTAATCAATGCAGACTCTCCACGAGTTTGCTATATGGGTCGGAATGGTTTCTCTGGTTTCAGTCGTAATGACGGTGAGCCCTACCCTTTTAGGCACAACTTGGATTGGGCTCACCAACCGACTATCGGAGATCGGGTAGATGATCCCTGCATCTAACCACTTGATAATCTCCTTTTTCACGACATCCTACAGACTTGGATTCAGGCATCTTTGCATTTCACGGCATGGTCGTGGGCCCTCTTCAGTGTAGATGTGATGTGTGCAGTAGGAGGGGTTGATACTAGTCAGATCGTCAAGAGTCCATCCAATGGCTCTTCGATGTTGTTGGAGAATAGAAATCAGATGTGTTTCCTGATCAAGTGTGAGTTGGGAGTTGATAATCACAGGAAACGTTTGATTGGAACCCAAAACGACGTACTTAAGATGATTGGGAAGAGGCTTTAATTCCAAAATTAGGTTTTTAGCAGCAGTGGGTGGTTCATGGTGGGTGTTGGGAGCAAAGGAAGGAGCTATGGGTGTGTCTAGGTTGAGTTCGGGCTCCTCCAATTGCGGGTTTTGATGCTCTTGTGGTTGATTAGAAATAGTTGGTTTTTCCTCGATAAAGTCGTCAACCACAACTTCAATATCGTAAATTTATTCTATGACTTCGCAATTAATTCCTTTTTGGGCCTTAAAGATGTCGATCTTTAGGGTCTTGCTTCCAAATTTTAATTCAATTTGGCCCTCCTCAGAATTGATATTGGCCCTAGCAGTGGCCAGAAAGGGTCTCCCTAGTATGATCAGTGTATTTTTCACATTCTCAAAAGCATCCATGTCTAAGACAATGAAATCCACTGAAAATAGAAATTATGCACCCTAACTATGACATCCTCGAGAATTCCTTTTGGTGACTTAATTGATCGGTCAGTGATGGGAACACCATCATGAGCCCTAACTAACTCATTTTGACCCAATGAAGTCAATAGATGCTCCTACATAACCAACTGAAGGTCATAATTTATTGCATAACCTTTTTGAGAGAAACACAAGAAACTAAGGTTAAAACTGCAATTTTACCAATGCAGTGCAACCACGGGATTTCTCAAGGGCTGAATAAAGGTCAAATGGTCTTAATAAGATAACAAGTGGGTTGGATCAGACAGAAAAGAGTTTGTGTGTGTTCTAAGAATTAAATGACTTTTGAAATCCTAAAAACAGACCCACTTAATTAACCAAGATTATGGTCAGGATAAAATTCACTTAAACCCTCTAAAAATCATATAAAAATATTCTCTAGGGTTTAGTACCTTCAATTTGACCATCAGAACCCATCTTGACCTAAAATGGAGTCTTAGATAGATATTTGTCCTAATTTAGGTTTTTGCATAAATTACCCAATCAAACATGGTCAAAACCAAAATCCAACTTCACCATTGGATTTCTTAGGTCCAAATTAGGTTTTTACCAAAATTTGGACCCATGATGAGTTCTCCTTGACCTAGTTTGCAAAAAGGTCCTGTCTGATTACATTTCTACCCCTAACTTTCAAAAACCCTTGCAAACAGCCCCCTAACTTCTTCTCCATCTTCACACTTAGGTCCCTCTACCATTATTGTGGAGGAAACCTACTCCGACGACCTTTGACAGGGAATATCTCCTTGATTGCTTGGAGCATCTCTTCCAAAATTGGAAGGGAGATCCTCTGAGAAATTCTCTCCTGTCTGAACCCATTGATGAGCTCTGATTCCCTCCCAATCTCTCATGAAAACGCATGAGAGATTTGGGTATCTTAACAGCTCCCAAGTCCGGTGACCTTCCAAGCTTGGGAAGCTTGCTTCCCAATCCTTAACCGCCACTCAGATCCCTATTTAAAGAAGCCCAAATCCTCCGAACTTCTTGACACTTGAATTCAGCTGTGATTCCCCTCAATTCATCTCTCCTCTCATGGCCGAAGGCTCCTCAACGTCCGGTGATGCCCTCTACTCTTTCTCGTCGTCTGACCGCCATACCTGCGGTGGATTCCTCCTCATGTTCTTCTCCGCGTCTAGCCGTACCATCAGACGCCACTTCCTCCATCCTCGCCGTTCCCACCTCACTGGAGCCGCCTTCGTCTTCGGCGTCGACCACACCAAACCCGACGCCCTCGCTGTCCCCCTTCATCCCTTGACTTCCTAGCTAAGTCTCCTATCCCCTCTACTTTCTTCTTCACCCTTTACTTTCGAAAACTGACCACTGACGCCCCTTTGCACCTCCATCTCCTCCATCTCTAGCCACCACCTCCGGTGAGGCCATCCCACCTCCACAGGCCACCAAAACTCTCGCCGACAAGCTCACGACCATCACCACACCTCATTAATCACTTTCCCTCACTTTATTCACTTTGCTATCCACCCAAGTCACCCCCCGAACACACCCACTCACACGCACACAGTTTGACCTAGATATGCACTCACGACCACCGTTATGCCACGCCACCACCCCCATCACATCCACCATGCTCCGGCGATACTCCCTGAGTGCTTTTACGTGGCCGAGAGGTTGTTCTACTGATTTCAGGTACTAAGCCTTATTCGCCATTGGCTAGCAAGCTTGAAGCTTGCTTGAGGCTGCCCTAGGTGCTTGCTGTCCCAAGTTGAAGACCCAGGCTGTGCAGAAGTCTCTTGTGCATTCACCCAGGTCCTCAAATGCAGTTTCAAGCCTCAGAGCTGCTGCAATTGGAACGACAGTCCTTGTTGTAGGCGCGCGAGAAAAGTGGTGCACAGATAGTCCCACATCGGGAACTTTTGAAGCCGCGCACCCGCATAAATTGCAAAAGTGTCGGTAGCTATTCGCCTCAGTTATCACGGGGTGAGGTCCCTCTCACCTTCACTCGGTCTCATCTGTGACACTGCCCCGCGAACCTGGCCTGACTCGACTTGACCTGCACTCCTCGCTCACCACCGCACGTCGGTGAGCCTGGACCCAGGTACGCGCCCGACCCGATAAATCGGATACCTGTGACTGTGGGAGAGCGGATCCTAAGAGAGAAAAAGTGAGGAGTGTTGCACGGGTTGGGGGAGGGTTTTGCTGCAGTGATCTTCAGCCGACACTTAGCCGAATTCTGAAGAGGAGGCCAGAGCAGAAGCTGAAGAAGAGAAGGCTCGTAGGGTTGAAGGTAGAAGGAAGAAAACAAAGAGGAAGAGGAGGCCAAAGCAGAAGCTAAAGAAGAAGAGAAGGATGGCAGAGAAAGAAGAAGAAGGAAGGAGAAGATAGAGAAAGCAAAGATAGAGAAGAAGAGAAGAAGAAGAGGTGAAGGCCTGAAGAGAAGAAGAAGAGAACAACAGAGATAGAGAAAGAGAAGAAGAAAAGAAGAAGAATCAGACAACTTTAAGTCGTCTGATTTCCAAATCGGACGACAGATCATTAGCTCCCATTGCATATACATTTACATTGAGTTCCTTAGTGATATTGTAGGAGTATTTGGTGATCTAAATCACCATTCTACTCCCATCTTTTTGCACATTGCTACTGATATTATTGCAATTTATTTCAGTTTGAATTGTGATCTTGATTTCTAAATCCCATATAGCTCCCTGTGTTCGACCTCAGAACTTTTTCGAGTAACAAAAATTGTATTTGTTTTCAAAGCAATTTCGACTATACTGCAACACGATTATTTTAAACATCAATTTCTCCTTGTGAACAGTTGGCTAATTGTAAAGTCATTTCTGTCGGTTTAAGTTCAGATTCCTCGAAGTAGTCTAGTAGGGATGTAGGTATCAAATTTATAGAGGCTCCTAAGTCTAATAAAGCTCGGTCAAATCATATATCACCGATTTCACAGGAGATCAAAGGGGTGCCTGGGTCTTTTGCTTTAGGCAAGAGTTTGCTCAAAATGACAGAGCTGGCTTACTTTGACAGTACGATTGGATTCTCGTCTTTGGTTCACGGCTTACGCTTAGGTGTACATATGTCTTTTAGAAATCGTGCGTAAGCCGGTACGTGGCGTATCGCATCCATTAAGGGGATGTTTATATGGACTTGCTTAAGGAGCTTAACCAGGTCCTCCTCAGGTGCCATGGTTTTGGTTATCCTTTTTCCCTTGGTCAAGGCCTCAGGAAATGGTACCTTAGATGGTTCCTCTAGAATGGGTCCAGGTTCTTGATCCGGGATAGAGGTGTCCTAGATGATTATCCTAGGGTTAGGGTTTGTATTACCAAGCTGGGTTTGGCTTGGATAAGGTAGGCCCTGTGTTGTTTTGCTAGTGCGGGTAGTAACAGAATTCAATCCTACCTGGTTCTGGTTTTGTGTGGGTAGAAGAGGTGCTTGCTGCTGGTAACCCATATACGATGTCGAAGCTCCATCCCATCGGGTGATGGAGTAGAAGGGGCCTGATAAATAAAGTGAGCTTGGCTCGGATTTGGGTTCATAACGTGCCTCTGGTTCGGCATGTTATTCAGATTAGGCAGAGGTTGTGAAGGAAGTGCACCAGGTTGGCGAGGAGTTGCCATCTGGGCAAGTTGATTGCGAACCTCTGCTATCTCGTCTTTGTGCTGTTTTTGCATAGCCACATTCATCTTCTGAATGTCAGCCAGAGTCTGAAGGATAAGAGTCATTTGATCTGTCTAAATCGGTCCAGATTAAAAGGTTGGGTTAGGCCGAGGCTGAGGCGGCTAATATGGACGAGGAGCTTGTGGTCGGGGCGGATATTGAGGTCTCTAATTTTGATTATTACCAGCCCATGTGAAATTGGGATGATTATGCCATCCAGGGTTGTAAGTGTTTGAGAATGGATCATTCTGAATGGTGTTGAGGTCCTTGCAGGTTTGAGGAACCTCAGGAAAATCAGAATATGAGGGTTCAGATTTCCCCCAACTAGAGTAGGTGGGCCCAGAGTTTCCTTCGAACCTAGAATTAGATAGGGGTGGATATGGATTCATCCCCTGAGAAGGTCGGTGATAGTTGTTGTGCACGGCCTCCCTGCCAGAGGGTGGTTGTGTGAACGGGTTTTGTGCAGAGGTGGCTCGTTGCAAATGTCGAGTTAGCTCATCCACCTTCTTCTCAATAATAGAGCCCTTATCTAGATGATTGGCCATTAGTTCCAAGTCGACGGAAGAGGACAAGCCTTGCATCTCATGTGCTCCCTTTGGATTCGTCAATGCACGTGCATTCATCCAGTCAAACATGCCCATGGATTCATTATTGATGGAGTTCTCACACATATTCTCGAGAATCTCCCACAGGTTGTCTTCATGTTGACCCATGATGTTTCCTCCGCAGGTCGCATTGACGAATAATCGAATATCCTCACGTAGTCTCTAGTAAAAGACTGGACTTGTTCCCATTTAGGAACTCTGTGGTAGGGGCACTTTCGCATGAGATCTAGAAAATGATCCTATGCTTCACGAAGTGGTTCTCCTGCTTGTGTGAAATGTGTGATCTGGTGCCGTAAAGCATTTGTCCGACCAATAGGGAAGAACTTTCTCAAAAACTTGGATTGAAATTCCGTGAATGTGTTGATTGGACGCGTTTGGGTTTGGTACCAGTGAGCAGCTTTATCCATGAGAGAGAAGGATAACATTTTCATGAGTAGAATATCTCGATTTTGAGCTTTTGACCTGAAGGTCTGGGCCAGATGCTTGAGTTGTTTGATATGCTGGAAAGGATCTTCGGAATTACGCCCATGGAATTTAGGAATGGCATGAATCATGTTGGGCTTGAGTTCAGTGTCAGGACCTCCAGCGGGGATTTGTACTCGAGGTTTGATTGCCATTGAGCAGGATTGTAGTGATCTCACATCATTGGACGCTGCGGTGGGTTCACAAAGGCTTGGAATAGATCATTGAGGCACTGAAGTTGATTTTCAAGATTATTTTCTTCTGCGGGTTGTGCCATGATGATGGATGAAGGAGAATTAGGTTTAGATGAATCAAAAGAAATATCAATAGGATTGGGTTGTTGCATAAACAAGGAGGTCGAGGCTTGGCCTCGACGTGAATGAGTAGCTAAAGGAGGCCTCAAGGATGGTCTTAAAGACCTCCTCCCGAACATGCATCGATGGAGTAGATGAGAGGTAGAATGTGATGGACCCAATCAAGACACCCAAAAATTTTGGATGACTATAGAGGTTCAGGGCGGATGATAACCCTTAGTCAGAAAGCCGTCCACTTGAGAATTACCTGGGCAGCCAGATAGGGAGAGTCCCGCAAAGACCCCTACACTGTAGAGCACCCCCACGGGTTACAGGGCTTCCCCGGCCCGACCTCTCTTGTCACTGATGTTCCAGGAAGACCAGAATGGGGACTTGACCTCTTAAGTCTACCAATTTTAATTAAGAGCAAGGGTGCTTAGGATTTCACTTGAACTTTAAGATGTGTTGAGTGCAAAAAGTGACCTAATTTGAAGATTGATTAACCCAACAAGTTGGGTCAACTTCACCTGTATTGTCCTCTTGAGAATTTTAGGTCCCTCTTTTAGTGTTCAAATGAATTTAAGAGCTTGCTTTTAGAGTTTTGCTTGAATAAATCAGTTCAATAAAGGTCTAGGCACACATTGTTTTGGAGAGATAATTTCTTGATTAAGTGTGTCTCAAAAAATCCTAAACTGGAATCCTTAATTGGCTCTAATTTGGTCCAATTTAATTTGTCAAAATGTGGTACCTAGGGCTCAAACAAGAATGTGATAGCCCTTGATACCTTAAGCTTCAAGTGGGTGCATAGATCAGGATTTGTTGTCTAAATAAAATGTATCAAATTAGGAAACTTGATGAATTATCTAAGGATAGAATGCAAGTAGCCTTAATTGATTTTTTTCCTTTTAACCTTTTTAGAATCAGGGGCTTAAGAGAGAGAGTAGTTAGAACTTACCTGCCCCTGGCATGTTTAATGTGCAGCTGATCTTCCCTGAATGTATCCCTCCTGAAACACACCACAACAAAAGAGATATAGCAAGTTAGAATCCAAATAAGGAATTGCAATTAAGAGTTCTAAATTGCTCGTTGCTCCCCAGCAACGGTGCCAAAATGTTTGGGTTGCTAGTTTGGTGTTTTAAGATTGTTGCATTGCAGTATAGCCAAAATAACGTTCAAACAAATAAATTTTATTACTCGAAAATGCTCCGAGGTCGAACATAGGGAGCAATATGGAATTCAAAATTCGAGATCACAATTTAAATCAAGAATATAGATTGCAATAAAAATAATGTCAGGATCAATATGCAAAATGAATGGAGTAAAATGGTGATTTAAATCACCAATTACTCCTCACAAATAACACTTAAATCAAGCCTCAAGTATACACAATCAAAGGTATCAGACGTCTTAAATAGCCCTATGCTACAGTGCTAGAGACTCAAGGGTCTCTCTGCTTCTTTCTCTGGGCTTCTGCTATTCTTCTTCTTCTTCTTCTTCTTCTTCTTCTTCTGCTCTTTGCTCTTATTCTCTTCCTTCTCTGTCTTTCTTGTTTCTTCAATTCTTCTTCTTCCTTCAGCCCTTCTTCTTTTCTTCTTTCTTTCTCTGTTCTCCTTCTTCACACAGAGGGGGAAGGTCCTTCAAACGGCTAAGTGTCAGCCATTTCTCTTTGCAGCAAAACCCCCCCTCTACTTGCGCAATCTCTCGTTCTCTTCCTTTCTTAGGCTCCGCCCTTCTAGGGCCTCTTAGGGTATAGTCGAGTAATCAGGTAGGCGCGTACTTGGGTCCAGTGTTGCAGGCGTGGTCACAGCCGAGGAGTGTAGGCTTAGGCGAGTCGGATGTACCAGGTCCGTGGAGGAGAGGTCGCAGATGAGGCACGTAAGCAGGTGAGAGGGGACCTCACCCCCAGTGTCTAAGGTGATAAGCCACAGACACAAAAATAATTCAAGCACCTCAGTGTGCTCTTCAGCTAACGATATGGGACTATCTGTGTCCCCCTCTTCCGCATGTCTGCAGTAGCACATCTTCCTTCAATTGTCTTAGCTAGTGTGGTCAATGCTTCCAATTGACCATCTGGATGTGTTCGCGTGTTGTTTTCACGCAACCTGGGACTTCTACCTGGGGCAGACAAGGCCTGGAGTGAGCTCGAAGCTTCTTTGAAGTTCCTCGTCAATGGCGACCAAGTGACACACCTGAAATGAAGCAAACAGCCTCTCGATCAGAAGGTTTAGGAAGGATTGCTAGACCACGACGAATGCAGCGGTGGTGGTTGTGTGGTGTGGCAGAGTCCATGCATGCATGGTGGAGTCAAACTGTATGCGTGAGAGTGGGTGTGTTCAATGGAGCGTTGAAGGAGGCAATAGGGTGAAATAGGAGAGGGGAAATGGGAGGAGAGATGTGTCAGAGGGTTTTAGGTAGTCGGCGAGGAGTTTGGTGGCGTGTGGAGCGAGATGTCCTTCGCCGGAGGTGTGGCTGGAGCGGTGGTAGACTAAGTCGCGGAGGTGTGGTCGAGGTCGAAACGACGTGTCAACAGTGTTGGTGTGATGAGGAAGAGGTTAGGGAGTAGTTGAGGGTACTAACGGACGAAGTGGGAAGGAGGAGGCACCGGTTGTGGTGTTGCCGATGCCGGAGAAGAGAATAGCTTCGGGGAGAGAGGAATGGCGAGGAAGAGGGAGGTTAGGGTGTTGGCTGGTACGGCTCGACACAAGAAGAAGCGAGGAAGATGTCTCCGCTGCTGGTATTGCAGATGGAGGATGAAGATGGACAGAGGGGCTCGCCGAACGCCGAGGAGCTTTTGGCCGAGAGAGAGAGAGGAATTAGTGGAGATTCTTGGCCGATTTCGAGCGTGCGGAGGATAGTATGATCAGGAGGTTCTTTTATAGACCTCAGGAGGAGGTTTTGGGCTTAGGAAGCAAGATTCCCAAGCTTGGAAAGCTCGTCAGAGTTGGGAAATTCTTTGATACCCAAATCTCTCATGCGTTCGCATGAGAGATTGGGAAGGTTTTAAGGCATGAGATTTGGTTCAATAGGAAGGGGATTTCTTAATGAACTTCCCTTTCAAATTCGAAAGGGATTCGTCAAGAAATCAAGGATTTCTTTCCAAATTAAGGTCACCGGAGCAAGTAGGAATAGGTTTAATGGCGGTAGGGACCTTTTTGTGAGAACGATGACAAAGTTAGGGGTTTATTTGAAAAGATTTTGAAAGTTAATGGTAGAAATGTAATCAGACAGGACCAAGTTGCAAACTAGGTCAAGACAAACTTATCTTGAGCTCAAATTTTGGTACAAACCTAATTTAGACCTAAGAAATCCAATGGTGAGGTTAGCTTTTGGTTTTGACCACGTTTGACTCGATAATTTATGTAAAAACCCAAATTAGGGCAAATATCTGTTTGAGACTCTGTTCTGGGTCAAAACAGGTTCTGATGGTCAATTTGAAGGTTTTAAACCCTAGAGAATATTTTTCTATGAATTTTAGAGGATTTAGGTGAATTTTATCCCGATCAGAACCTCAGTTAATTAAGTAGGTTTGTTTTTAGGGTTTCAAAAAGTCATTTAATTCTCAAAAAATGTGTAAATCCTTTTCTGATTGTTCTAACCCACTTGTTGGCCTTTTAGGACCATTTGATCCTTAATTAACCCCTACAAAAGCCCATGGTTGTACTGCATTCATGATATGTTGGTAAAATTGTAGTTTTATCCCTAATTTTTCCCTCAGAATGATTATGTAGTGACTTATGACTCTGGCAGTTATGTAGGAGATTTACTGACTTAATTGGGTCAAAATGAGCTAGTTATGGCTCATGATGGTGTTCCCATCAGTGGTCATGATTGGTCGGAATAACATTGCAAATGATGTGAGATGTACGACCTAGGATGACATGTGACACGTGGTGTGTTGTAAAAATTTGGAAGGAAAAGTGATGTTGGCGCACAGGGTCCTACTATGGCACATTCCCATTGGTAAGAAAATGGTTTAAAACATATTTGTATGTATGGGATAGAAAGGGTAGAATGAAGATAATAACCAAATAAATTAAGCCTGGGAGTTAGCATGCACCCCATGCCAACCTCGTGAGGTAAGAGCCCCGGAGGGTTTTGGTTATGACGATACAATGATTGTGCGCTTTGTGATGTGCTGGAGGCACAGATTTTTCAGTGCATTGGCCAGTTTGGCAACCTCGAGAGGTGGGGGGCTACTTACCCCACTAAGTGCTAGAGTAGGTGAAGGTTGGGAGGTTGGGATTGACCCCTTAGCCTTTCTATTGGAACTTGCTTTGGACTTAGTGACCGAGGTCCAGTGAATACTTAATCAAATAGGATACCAGGAAGATGAACTTGTTGAGGAATGTAACGATACCTTGAGGATGCATATTCTAATGGAGGAATGGGTGATCTATGTGTAGTGGGTACAGTTAGATAGGTGTTACCAACCTTGAAATTATTTTAACTGTTGTGGTAGAGGTTCCTTACCTTAGTGGCACCTGCACTTACAGTTATACTTCCCTATTTTACCTTTTTGTGTCACTTTTACTATCTTTTGCTAGCACTCTATTGAGCGTTTGCTCATAACTCTATTTGTTTTGTCTACCAGGTGAAGGAGGTTTTGGCGGAGAGTTTGCAGAGTAGCAAATTCTCGGACTAGCGTCAGTACTGTAGATTTCTCTTTTTCTTTTGAGTAGTTATTGACATGTTTCTCTATGGGGGAGCTTGTTTTCAGGTTTCCGTTGATGTATGACCCATGAAGTTTATTAGTGAAAGAATGTCATTTTATTTCCTTTGCATGACAGATGCATAATTTTCCTTTTTAGTACTAGCTCATTTATATGTTTTAATTGTGCTCCAATGTATATTATTATTTATATGCATGTTACCTGCTTAGTAGTACTAGCCGTATGCAGTATGGAATGAGGAATATTAGCTAGACAACAACGGTCGAGGGGACAACAAAGTGGGACCCGATTTGGTGTGGGGCGGGTCCCAACATCAATAGCAAATGACATCTCTCCATTGGAACTCATCTCTTCTTTGTCCACTCAATGGGAAGGCACGCCTGTAGCCATCAAACCAACCTCTCCACCACTGAGATGAACCTCCACGCCGATCGCCTCCACCATATCTCTCTCCTCTCCTCATCGTGTCTCCCTGGAATATGGGTTCCCATCGACCCATTATAGGATCTAACTAATTAGTATAGTTTTGGATCGATAAGATTGTAAGGGATCTGGGGTACATGTCCTACCCAATTGGTTGCCTATGTATTCATCTAATTGAACATTATAAAAGGAGGTATATAATTGATTTTTTGCATGGGTCCATAATTGAAAATTGGCAATTTTCGTGAGTTTTTTTTCAATGTTTACTGTAATGGGTAAGGCTAATGCATTTGTAAGGGTACTCCATGAAAATGATAGTTAACTTAGAAAATAATAGCGAACTCCTTAAAAGTTAAAAAATGGTATGTGTTTTTTATTAAAAATTAGTTAGTCACTAAAGTGGCCTAATCTTAAGTGGTTGAACACATATATATACATTATGATTGCTTGTGGTTTTAGACGCTAATTAAATAATGACATAATAGATAACCTAGTAATTAGATTTGTATGGCCATGGCGCTAAGTGATCACCCAAAGGTGGATCATTGCTTATGGACATACACATTAAGGTTGCATTTGGTTGGGGTTAAAGTCACAAGTTAGATGACGTGAAAAGGATATGTACATAGTGCATGAATAGTTCCATGGTGTAGCTATGATTTACGAGAAATATCGACTCAATTCTCTACGCATAACATGTTACAATCATTTATCATATCTAGATTGTAACCCTAAAGATGTAACCTAGGGTTCATGCAATTCTAGGGTTTTTTTGTTCTTTTGTTTTGTTCTTCTTCAGCAGATCACAAGAATAAAACTAGTTCTCTAAACAAAATTGGAATCCACTTAAATTGAAATTTGGCGAGTAGATTCCTTCCTCAATTATCTTTTCAGAGAATATTTTTTTGTAATTTTTACTATTTCAACCGAATTTATAGAGATTTTTTAACGTCAAGGGGTCAGATCTGGAATTTTGACCCCTAGTCAGTTTTTCAAATTGAAACAGTATCAAAGGATTTTCAAAAATTCAGAAAAAATATGAAAATTAAAGCCAATGAGATCAGATTTTAAACCCCACCATTTTTAGTCAAAATAGATTCTTGGATTGCTCGAAATTACTTTTTGAATTTTGAAAAATCTCAAATCTGGGTCAGTCTGATCCCCTTGCACTTCGTGAATTTTTTAAAATTTTTTACTTGGAATTTTTTTCAAATGAATGGTGGCATTTGAAAGATGGTTTGAAAATGAAGTTCTAGCCTGAATTTCAAAATTTTTCGCTTATTAATTTTTCAGCAATTGAATTTTTAAATTAGAATTTGAAATCTGGCCGAAAATCAGAGGGTGGTCGAGAAGCATTTAAATGGTGTTTGAGTTTAAAATTCAAACTTTCCAGGAATTTTTTTTTTCAAAAAATTTTGATTTTTTTTTTCAAGAAGGATTTTTTTTTCAAAGGATTTTCATTTTTTTTTCTTTTTACTTTTTCAAAACTAACCTAGGATTTAAAAAGAAACCTAATTTAACTACCTAGATTTTTTTCTTCTTTTTTCACAAAAATGAATAAGCTTTTTTTTTTTTCAAATGAAATTGCTAGAAGGAAATCTAACCTAGGGTTCAAAAAACTAGACTAAGGAAGATATGATGTGCACTAGAATTTTTTTCCACGCTCATCGTGTGTGTAGATCTTATTTTTTTCCTGTTTTCCTACACATCAAAAGACAAGTAGAGGAATATTTATCAGTGATAATTCAAGAGATCGAAACCAAAAATGACGTTGCCTCCCCGGTAACGACACCATTTGAAAAATCCATTTTCACACATTTTAAAATCATCGAAAATCGTAGTATAGTCGTGCTAAAACGTTTGTAAAAAAAAAAGATTTTATAAAGATAACGAGACTTGAGTCCCGGTCATTCGTCTCTGGGAGGCATTTATGCAAATCTGAAATTGATCTTTTTCGCTCTACTTGCTTAAAATCGCATGTCGATTTCTAATCGTCAAATCAATGTTTTGCCACTTTTATTATGAACCCTGATTACGTGCGCATGTGTTAGATAAATGACAAATGTGAAAGTGTGAGTTTCAGTATGTACGATTCTAGTTATGTGGTGGCTGTTTACGGAAAATGCACTAATAATTAAATCCTTAATATTTTCTGGTACCAACATGCTTGTTGCAATAGATGATAATTGAAAGCAGGCAACTTTAATCACACAAAATATATTGCAATCAATAAGTTGATGGTGATTCTCAACACAAAGATATATATACAAAAAAATTTCTTTCATTCATTTAGGAGGGTGTTTGCAACATGGAACTAGAGGAAAGCTTATAGAGGAAAGCTTGAAAACATAAATCTAACTAACCGAAAATGATCGCATACATGAATCTATGGGGGGATTTTGCATGCATCATTGGGGGAGAATAAAGAGCTATACTACTAAGCAGTAATAAAAACATGTAACCATGAAGAATTAAGCTACTAATCTAGTAGAAATAAGGGCATTTGGAGGTGGTCTCCGATGGCCTTTGAGTGGTTGAGAGGAGATGGAGGGGCCACCAATGGTGCTTAGGCTGGCCCTTGGAGAGAGGTTGGAGAGGTGATCCAGCATCCTGGCGTGGAGATGGTGGTGGCCATGGTGAGGCAACTCGTGGAGGTGGAATGTAGCTAACCTAAATGGAAGTGAATAAAGCCAAGAGATGGATGGGTGCAAATGGCCACCCCTTAGGTCTTTTTATAGACCTAAGGGAGACTCTCTAGAGAAGTGCGGAACTCTCTAGAGAGAGCTCCAAGAGTGGCTGGCCAAGGAGAGAGAGAGGTGGTTTTTAGATCCACCATTTGTGGATCTCTAATTTGAATGGCTCTTGGTTGCTAATTTTGGCAACCAAGAGTGGCGTCACCTTTGGAAGAACCTAGAATACTCTAGGTTGTGTGGGAGTGTGTGAATGGGTGTGTGTGTGTGTGGTCGTGCCCTATGTGTCTAAGTGATAGAGGTTAGGTCCTAAGGGGTTTAGGTTGGTGTAGGTCTTAAATTAGGGTTGCAAACCCTAATTGCTAAGGGGGAATTGCAATTAAACTTAACACAAGTTTAATCGAATGAGTGTGAACCTAATTGAGAGTGAAATAACTCAATTAGGTTGGGCTTAGGTCAATTGGACTCTCACTGAGTCCAATTGGACTTGTATGGGTTGAGATCTGAGCTCAATTGGATCCTATGAGCCTAATTGACTAGGCAATGGTCATTGACTATGATCTAAGTCAATTAGGTTTAGTGAGGACCTAATGAGGTCCTTAAGGATGTCTAGAGGTGATGTACTAGGGTTGGGGTACCTTAATTTAGGTTCCTAGGGAGTTAGAATTGGGTTTAGGGGATTAGAGATCTAAGATCAAGGCTTGAATCTCAAAATAGGAATTGGAGAGCAGTTCCAGATGTCTAATAATAGTATCAGATGACTTATACTCAAAAATCAAAAGTCTAGACTTCAATTTTGGACGTCTAATCAGAGTTAGGAAGGATTCTAGGTTCTGTCTTGGGGTATTCTACAGAAATTGAACGTCTGACCAAGTGTCTAGACATTTAATAACACTGCAGAAGTGGGTTTAAGGTGTGTGGGAGTTGGCTAAGGGTTCTGAACGTCCTATAACTCATCTGGACATCCAGATAGAGGTTGGAATTAGGGTTTTAAGGTTTCCTAGGGTGCGGTGACCTAATCTAAGGGTGGCTAAGGCTTGGGGAAGCTTCCAGGCTGTCCTAGGGCTAGGATGGTCCTAAGTTCTTCATAATTTACTGCTTTATTCCTACTTAATAGAATAACATACCTTAACTCCCTTACATTATTATCTACTACATCTAATCTAGGTCTTCTGCTCTAGCTCTGCTGCAAGTTATTCAGCTTTAGATCCAGCTTCAGATCTACCTTTTGGTCAGCTTATTACCGGTAATTGTCATAATGCACCTAATAAGTACATTATAGCATTATTTTATGCATAGCTAAAAGAATGCAGTAAAGATGCAAATAATGCTTATGCATGCATGAATTACCCTAACTTATGCTAAGTCTTAGCCTAATTTAGGTCAATTAAGACCTATGATTGCTGAGCAATCATACCCCCATGCCTAAATCTTGCTAGTTCCTAGAAAATGCAAGACTAAATTATTCACATAAGGGTCCCTAAGGGATTGATTATTTTATCAAGTGTATGCCTAGAGATTTTTCACCTTTTTGTTTTCATCCTATGTTCTAGAAATCTAGACAATCGTGAAAGTGTAGCTATGTAGCTTTTGCAACGGATTCGAGTGAAAAACTAATTCACCTCTAAAGCTTGTACTTGACCCCTAGAAAAATTCTAGTGGGATAGGCGGACTTCTTTCCTCGGGGTATTCAAGATATTCTATGAATTCCACCTGGCTTTAAGCTTAGGTTGAGAATCTTAGAGGGAAAAGATTATATATTTGGTGGCTCACTCTCGACTGATGCTACATAGAGATTAGTACTATAGATTCTAGATTCCCAAATTTTTACGTAACTCAACTCAGAGAAAGACGAGAAAAACTATGCTATCTTTTGATACCTTTGTATTCATTCTCTCTTACTCTCTATTTTTTTTTTCTTTCTTAGAGCTCACAATCTCACCAGGTTCTCACGTATGACCTGTATTTAGTGGTCTCACTTGGCATTAACACTTTAATTGAGTTCCATAACCCTAACACTAAGTCGGAATTCCTTAGCCAGTATTCGAGCGATTAGAAACACAGAAAGATAGGTTAAGGCCTTATTTAGTGGATCTCAAATTTATTTGGTGGTATTGCCTCAATGCAAATGAAATAAGCACTGAATATTCACAAACTCTTTTTTTTCTTGCTTTTTCTTCTTTTTCTAATTTTTTTTCTTTCTTCTTTTTTTTTCTATGTAATTTTTTTCAACACAACACACGCTAGCATACATTCATGAACTTTATTGAGGAGGCATTATTAGGGATTGGTGGTACTCAAGAAACATTGGGTGATTTATTTGGTGGAAGTGCTTACTCACAGCACCGGGAGAGATGGATAGGACGGTGTATTTCTAACCTTGACATCAATACCCTCCTTCAGCCGAGGATTTCGTAAAAAATGGTCATAACCATCCACCTTAGCCCTAGTTTTATGAAAACTCGCTCTCTGCGTATTTGCCTTATTTGGTGGCTCTCAAAATTTCGCACAAAAATGTATACGCAGGAACCAAGAGCGAAAACTATGCCTAATCTCTGAGTATCATCACCTAATTATCTAGGATTCCAGATTCCTTGCACTAATCTTAGAGCACCAGTACACTCTACTCTCATCTCACACTATTTGGTGGATTTTTGGAAGAAAATTTGCCTGACTCCCAAAACACTATCCAGGGGTTCAGGAGAGGAAGCATTGCTTCTTCTTAACAGACTAAAGACGTTTATCAACCTTCACCGTAAATCCATTGCAAATTCTACGTGTGTATGGAAAGTTGTACTGGATTCCAGATTACAGGAATCAACTAGAGGATAAAATCCCTAATGCATTCTCTTAATAAAAATCTTATTCATGAATGCAATATGTATATATGCTATAAACAAGTAACCTCTTATATTCATACTTCATGAAATTTCCCTTTCGGGTTACATTTAGCTTGACCCTAAATTTAGAACAAGAGGTGAGCGAGTGAGTCGGAAGTGGCTATTGCGGATGATTTTTAGCTCCAATGCTAGCATTGGAGGTGGAGTTGGTTGTTCTTTTATTTAGGGTCCTAAAGTATGTTTGACATGTAGCTCCAAGGTTTTCCTAGATGTTGGCATAAATATTTTTAGTTTTGTCGTATCTACCCCCCCATGCCTTAATTCTTGCAGGTCCTCATGCATGAATGTAAAAGAAAATAAATACAACAGGGAGTAGATGGGTAGAAATCACCTGGAATTGCTCCTGAAGTTATACATTCAGCACTGGCCAACCTGACAGTATGCAATATGCAGAAAGAAAATATGCTAAAAGGAAAAATATGCTATATATAAAAATGAATATGTATAGGGTGATGAACGCAGAGTAGATGTTGAGTTTAACGCCTCCATCTGGGCGAAAACTCAATCACACATCCTCAATAAGGTGAACAATCTCGTTAGCTGGAGGAGGTTCCTGGGCCAAAAATGGCTTGAGGTGTTGGCCATTTATTGTAGATATATGCCCAGATTTTGGGTCCCTGATCTAGACTGCCCCATTAGGATATGGATGAATCACAACATAGGGGCTAGTCCACTTGGACTTGAGCTTCCCTGCGAAAAGTTTTAATTGTGAATCAAACAACCAGACTTGCTGGTTGGGTGTGAATGTTTTTCTTCGAATGTGGCAATCATGAAAGGCCTTGGTCTTGTCCTTGTATATCAATGCATTCTCATAGGCCTCCCGCCGGATCTCTTCTAATTCTCTGAGCTAGAGTTTCCGTTCTTGACCTCTTGCATCGAGGTCAAGGTTACATCTTCGCATCGCCCAAAAGGTGCGGTGTTCCAGCTCTACAGGAAGGTGACAGGCCTTGCCATATACCATTCGATATGGTGACATTCCGAGTGGGGCCTTGTACGCAGTCCGATATGCCCAGAGTGCATCAACTAATTTATCGGACCAGTCCTTCCTGTCTAGTCTAACCATCTTTTGGAGAATTAGCTTGATCTGATAGTTAGACACTTCAGCTTGCCCATTGGTCTGCGGGTGATACGGGGTGGCCATACGGTGATGTACCCCGTATTTCTTTAATAGTGTCTTGAAGTGGGCGTGGATGAAGTGGCTTCCCCCATCGCTAATCAAAGTGTGGGGTATTTCGAATCTCGTGAAAATGTATTGCCGTATGAAAGAAATGACGATCTTATGATCAGCCCATCTCGCCGGGATGGCCTCAACCCACTTCGAGACATAGTCAATGGCTAGTAATATATACTCGAAGCCATGCGAGTTCAGAAAAGGGCCCATAAAATCGATGCCCGAGACGTCGAACACTTCTACAACCATGATGGGATGGAGTGGCATCATGTCTCTCCTGGTCATAGAACCGACTGGCATCGTTTGCAGTGTTGGGCGTGTTCGTGTGTATCTCTGAAAATAGTTGGCCAAAAAAATCCTGACTACAGAATTTTTGCAGCGATTTTCAGTCCTGAGAAATGACCACCACAAGCATCATTGTGGGAAAAAGATAATACACTGGGATCTCAGAATCTGGGATGCATCTTCGAATAATCTGATCCGCTCCAATGCGGAAGAGCAGTGGGTCATCCCAGAGGTAGAATTTGGCCTCCGCAGTAAATTTGAGTTTCTGGTCCTTGGATAGGTTCATGGGAATATTTCCTGCGGCAAGATAGTTCGTGATATCCGCATACCAGGGGAACTCAACAGAGTGAACTGCCAACAGGGATTCATCTAAAAATTGGTCGTGGATAGGCAAGGAATAAGGAATGTGGGCTGGGTCCAGTCTGGATAGGTGATCTGTCACAACATTCTACTTTCTGGCTTTGTCGCGGATTTCAATATCAAATTCTTGCAATAAAAGGATCCATCTGATGAGCTGGGGCTTGGCATCCTTCTTTGCCAACAAATGCTGGAGGGAGGAGTGGTCGGTGAAGATGATAACTTTGGACCCTAATAAATAAGATATGAATTTCTCCAACCCGAATACTACTGCTAGCAGTTCTTTTTCGGTGACAGTATAATTGTGCTGAGCCTCATTCAGCATCTTGCTAGCATAGTATATGACAACATGTTGTTTCTCCTGACGCTGGCCTAAAACAACACCGACGGTGAAATCAAAGCGTCTCACATCATCTCGAAATCAAGCGACCAGTCGGGTGGTTAGAGAATCGGGGAATCATAGACAGTGCTTTGTAAAGTCTCGAAGGTGCTGAGACATGAGGTGTCGAATTTGAATGGGGGCATTGGCAACAAGGAGATTAGTCAAAAGTCGTGTAATTTTCGAGAAATCGCATATAAATCTCCGATAGAAGCTGACGTGACCCAAGAATGATCTGATCTGCTTGACCGAGTTAGGTGGCGGTAAGTGGGAAATGATCTCAGATTTAGCTCGATTGACCTCGAGTCCATTTTTAGAGATTTTGTGCTCTAGTACTATTGCATCCCTCACCATAAAATGGCTTTTCTCCCAGGATAGTACTAGGTTTACCTCAATACACTGTTTTAGGATTTTGGTGAGGTTATCAAGACAAGATGCGAAATCATCTCCGAAAACGGAGAAGTCATCCATGAACACCTCCACATAGTCCCCAATCATGTTAGAGAAGATGGCCATCATACAACGCTGAAATGTTGCTGGTGCATTGTAGAGGCCAAAGGGCATCTGCTTGAAAGCGAATGTTCCAAAGGGGCATGTGAATGTGGTCTTGTCTTGATCTTCTGGGCTAATCGCTACTTGATTATACCTGGAGTATCCATCCAGAAAGCAAAGGAAACTACGTTCGGCTAACCATTCCAAGATTTGATCAATGAAAGGCAAAGGAAAGTGATCCTTCTGGGTAGCCATGTTCAGTTTCCTATAGTCGATGTAAACCTGCCAAGATGTCATAGTGTGGGTTGGGATGGATTCACCTTTATTATTTTTCACTACGGTGAGTCCTGCTTTCTTGGGCACTATTTGGATTGGACTCACCCATTGGCTGTCAGAGATTGGGTATACAATACCTGCATCCAGCCATTTGATGATCTCCTTCTTAACAACCTCTAGCATATTCGGGTTTAGCCTTCTTTGAGGTTGTCTAGAAGGTTTCACCCCCTCATCCGTATAAATGTGATGAGTGCAAAACGAGGGGCGAATACTGCGAAGATCAGCAATGCTCCACCCTATAGCAGCCCTATGGTATTGTAGCGTAGAAATCAATTGCTGCTCCTGTTCTTGGGTTAAGTGGGCACTAATAATGACTGGGTATGTCTCACTTTCGCCCAAGAACAAATACTTAAGTGAGTTAGGTAAGGGCTTCAATTCAATCACGGGTGGGTCAGAGTTAGAAATGGGGATAGGAGGAGCAAACTCGAAGGTGGAAATATGCTGATCTGTATGCGTGTGAATTCCCGCTAATTCGCAACCTGTGAGATAGTCGGTCGTGACTGCGTTAATGGGAAACCCGTTAGCTGTGGTCACGTCTTCTTGTAACAACAGGGTCGACCCAGTAGTGTACGAATCAGGATAGCTAGATTCAGGGGTGCTGTGGTCAGAAACACACCCTAAACAGTCAGATCCTCGGGGAGATATGTGTAGTGCAGTGGCCTCAGTCCCTTGTGGATCGAGGTCCAAGAACCCTGATAGTGCAGACGAATGAGACATTGGGTCATCACAAAGGAGCCCAATGTTACCACGGTATGACGAATCTTCATCTTCACCATCCTCCTCTATGCGATCACAGTCAAAATTCCTTGATGCCTTCAATATGTCAAGTCGAAGTTGCTCATTACCTAGGGCTATCTCCATACACCCAGATGCACAATCAATGTTTGCTCGGGCTGTCGCTAGAAATGGGCAACCCAAAATGATTGATGCATCTCGGAGATTAGGAGGAACTTCCATATCGAGAACGAAAAAGTCTGCGAAAAAGCAGAATCCACGGACTTTTATGATCACGTTCTCAACCACCCCCTCGGTGTTTTTACTAATCTATCAGCTAGCTGAATCGTGATCGAGGTAGGATTTAACTCCCCAAATAGAAATCGATCAAATACGACAGTGGGAGTTAGGTTGATGGACGAACCCAGATCTAGAAGGGCCTGATCAAATGGAGAATCCTTCAAGCAGCAGGATATGAGTGGGGTACTAGGGTCTTTCTTTTTCGGTGGCAAGTCAGCTAGAATCACGGCGCTAGCTTCTTTTGACAGTACCTCTTATTGTCCAATTCTAGGCTGCTGCTTCGGGGTACAATAGTCCTTGAAGAACTTAGCGACAGCAGGGATGTGATCAATTACCTCGAGGAGAGGGACCTAAATATGTACTTCCTTGAACATTGACTTCAGGTCCTCAAAATTCCATGTGTCCTTCTTCCGTACTACATTTCGTGTCAGAGTCTCGGGAAAAGGGACGGGAATCTCAGGGTTAAGTGGCCTCTTACCCTTATCTACCGTAGGTGGCTCCTGAGATGAAGGATTCTAAGCTGCCTGTGGCGAAGGGTGAGAAAATCAGGACCCTCCTGCCTATGTTGTGGGTCTAATTCTTCCTTCCACTCCTCAATGAGACAACAGCTTGGCGGGAGTATTTTGAAGAATACACCTCCCTGGCCCTGAACTAGGCCGATGTGCTAATGGAAGTATGGTTTACGGACAAGGACCTACTTCCCCAATCTAAGCCGAAGAAGAAGATAGACACCGGGCCTTACTGTAAGTATCACAAGGCCTCGGGACATGCCACTGAGGACTGCCACGATTTGCATGACCAGATAGAGTTCCAGATTCGGCATGGGATCCTGGCCTACTTCGTTAGGCGGAACGAGGGCCAGGATAAAGGCAAGGGCTCCCTCGAAGGCCCAGAAGATTACCACAAGGAGAGGCTCCAGCACCTCCGTGGAGTCAACGTGGTAATCACTGAGGCCCCTGAGCCTGACGAAGCCGTGGCTTGCTGACTCGAGCAGGTGGTATCTCCCCTGCTCCCACCAAGTGAGTACCATCGCCAAGTCTTAACAGCCATACCCGAGGCACCCCGGCGCCCTCACCTTCCCGCTTTGCGGGTGCGAAGGTTGAGGTCGTCTTTGGAGTCAACGCCGACCAGAGTCGACAGTCCAACCCCTCTAGGCTGCTGACCCTTACTGCTTTCCCTACTCTTCAGTGGGGTGAGAGAGGCCTAGTCAGGCAAGTGGCCTCACGACTATTCGCCTCCCTCCTAGACCCAGCGGAGCACACTAACTTGCTGCTAGTAACACTATTGTTGGTTGGACAGTGGCAGCCTCGGCTCCTCGTCGACGAGGGAAGCGTGGTGGACATCCTCTTCCTCAAAACCCTATGCTAGTTGGGGTTCGTGGAAGAGCACTTAGGCCCTTCGGTCCATCCGATGGTCGACTTCGGTAACCACAAAGTGATGCTGAAGGGAAAAACTAGTCTCCCCTTGTCCGTCTGCAATGGGGCAAGCTCCTCAACCGCATGGCCACGTTTTTAGTAGTTAGGTTGACGATGGCTTTTGACGGCATCATAGGCCGCCCCACTACCCACGCCTTCTGACTGATCCCCTCCTCTTACTTCCAATTCGTGCTTTTCTAATCTCCACGCAGAGTAGGGATAGTGCACAGGGATCAATCAGCAGGGCGAGAGCTCCTTCGAATCACGCTAGAGCAGTCCTTGGAACCATAGCCCCCCAAATCATGGAAATGGGGGAAGAAGAGGGACCAAGTCCAGGCGATCCAGTAGGGGACCACCCCTGGTGATCAACCGACTACTTCAGGGTTACAGTTAGGCTCGTCAGCCATGGTCATACAGATGTACCCCGACGACGCTACGAAGCACATTGGGGTCGGAGCAGACCTTATGCCCTCCGAAGTGCAGGAGCTGCTGCTCTTACTTCGGGCCAACGCGAACATCTTCGCTTGGTTCGCCAATGATCTACCTGGGGTGGACCCCTCCCTGAATCAACACCACCTGAACATTCAGGTGGGCACCTGTGTAGTCAAGTAGGTGCACTGGCATAAGTCAGCTGAACAATGGTAGGCGGCCGGGGCAGAGGTACAAAAGCACCTAGATGCAGGATTCATAGAAGAATCCTTGTACCCAACATGGCTCTCAAACGTTGTGATGGTGAAAAGGGCCAACAGCCAGTGGCGCATAGGCGTCGACTTCACCAACCTCAATGAAGCCTGCCTAAAGGACGAGTTTCCCTCGCCAAGGGTGGACTCCATGGTAGACTCTTATAGCGTACAATCCCACATGTCTTTCTTGGACACCTACAACTGGTACCACCAGATTAGCCTCACCCCAACCGACAGGCCCCACACCTCCATCACGGATAGGGGCTTGTTCCAATATAGGGTTATGCCCTTTGGCCTAAAAAACATTAGGGCCACGTACCAGCGCCTTGTAAACTTGATTTTCGCAAAAATAATAGGAAAATCATTTGAGGTGTATATCGATGACATGCTTGTGAAGGGATCGAACTTCCAACAACATCTAGAATACTTGGCTGAGGTGTTTCAAATTCTAAGGAACACCTGCCTCCTCCTGAACCCTGATAAGTGCACCTTTGGGGTCTTGACTGAAAACTAGTCTCTAGCCGGGGAATTGAGGCCAACCCAGAAAAGATCCAGGCGATAAAAGACCTATAGACACTTGGCGTACTGAAAGGGTTGTAGTCATTGGTCGGCAAGATCGCCTCGTTAGGTTGATTCTTGTCCCGATCTTCCGATAAATGCTTACCCTTCTTTGAGTGCATAAAAAAGGGGACAGGTTATAATGCCGCCCACTGGACTCCCCATTGCCAGAAAGCCCTTGACGAAGTCAAGAATGCACTCCGAAGTCCCCCCATCCTGACGGCCCCCTAGCTCGGGGAAGTCCTCTCCCTGTACTTAGCCGCTTCAGCATCGGTTGTCAGCATCGTTCTAGTCAGTGATTGGGATGGAGCCCAGCAGCCTGTCTACTTTGTTAGCAAAATCTATCAAGGTGTTGAATCCAAATACACGGTCATTGAGAATTTGGGGCTAGCTCTCATTACTGCGGCTCGAAAGCTACGCTCGTATTTCCAAGCCCACACGATAATGATCCAGTCAGACTACCCCTTCCGGTGAATGCTTCACAAGCCCATGGGGTTAGCACAACAGATTAGATAGGCCATGGAGCTAGCATAATTTTACATCAAGAATCAACCACGAAGGGCGATCAAGGCACAAGTCCTAGCGAACTTCGTTGCTGAATTTATCGATCCCAATGCCTCCCTCTCACTCCCTTGGTGACACTACGTCAACGACTCATCCATGACAGCTGGGTCTGGGGTCAGGATAGCCTTAACCGTCCTAGACGATGTTACTCATAAGTACGCCATAAAATTGGACTTCCCTGCATCCAATAACCAGGCGGAATATGAGGCCATGAAGGCAGGAATCTGGGTAGCAAAGTCCATGGGGATCACCTCGTTGGAGATTCACACGGACTCCCAGCTGGTCGCCAACCAAATAAACAGTGAATACCATGCTCGGGATCCGAACATGATGCTATATGCATATAAAGTCAAGGAGGAGTTGGCAAACTTCAAAACCATCTCCATTAGGTGGGTACCTCGAGCAGACAACTCCTTAGCAGATGCGTTGGCAAAACTTGCTGCCACCATCCCTCAGAGGCAAGACGAGGAAATCTGCTTCTAGACTCTTAAAGGGTCAATTGTCCTTGCTCCTAGAACGCTCTCGATAGAGTCGTCCACCTCCTGGATGATGCCTATCATTACTTGAGCTCTAGAGAGCTGTCCCTGGGAGAACCTCAACCTAAGGCCTTCCACCTCAAGGCCTCCTGATACACCTTGATTGAAGGGCAGTTGTACAAGCGGGGGTATTCCACCCCTTGCTACATTGCCTAACACAGGATGAGGTGACCTAAGCCCTTCAATAGGCCCATGAAGGAACTTGCGGGAACCATGAAGAGTACAAGGCACTTCTTGCCAGGCTACTCCAGGCGGGCTACTTCTGGCCCCAAATGAAGTAGCATTGCAAAGCCCTCGTACGCAAGTGCGATAAGTACCAGCAGTTCACCACCTTGCACCACTTGCCGCCTGGAAAGCTGGTGCCTATCATGTCACCCATCCCCTTCGTAAAATGGGGCCTGGACTTTGTTGACCCTTTCCCGCCAGCGTCAACTCAGAAGCTGTTCATCTTGGTAGTTGTTGACTACTTTTCTATGTGGGTTGAGGTTGAGACCATGGCCATCCTAATGGCCGGTAGGGTCATTTCCTTTGTCTGAAAGAGCATCATAGCTTAGTACGAGATACCTCACTACATAGTCACGGACAACGAATCCTAGTTCTCCTGTAGAAAATTCGAGAAATTCTGCACCAACTGGGATATCCATCTGTGCTTTATGTCAGTAGGTCATTCTCAGGCAAACAGACAAGCTGAAGTAACCAACTGCACCATCATCTCAAAGCTCAAACGTCGGTTGGATTCAACCAAAGGGAGATGGGCGGAGGAACTTCTGACGTTCTTTAGGGATATAGGACTTGCCAGAGGACTTGCACAGGCCACACACCATTCAGCTTGGTGGTCGTTGACTCATCAACAATCATAAGAAAGCACTATTGTCAGGTTTTTGTCCTTGGCAACGATGCAAAAATATGATCGCCGACTACCGGTTCGTATGAATAAAGGATTTTAAAACGTCGTTGTTGTAGTATATGTCACAAATACAAACCATTGTACTTAATTTTTACTGGTTTATTCCAGGTCATTCACTGGGAGGCATTTATTGATATACATCACTCTCGAAGTCCAATAATATTCTTTAATTCCAAAAAGATTGATTTTATGTACAATAATGAATGAATGGATCAAATAATGAAAGAATGAGTTAATTCTAAACACAAGAATGAATTACAATGCTTAAAAACATTTATCTACAAACAAGCATAAAAAATCTTAAATAAATACTCTATATTATCTATTTACAATATATGATAATAATACTTAGCTATATATACAATAATAAGTAATAATATGTACTATACTAACTTAACTTACTAATATCCATAGTAACATATAATGTATCTACAATGACGTATGAAAGTGTCACTATAACCTTAGAAAAGCTATATACATAAGTTAAGGTAAAAACTAATGTCTATACTAATGTTTATTACTATCTACATTGACATCTATATCTGTCACTAAAGCTATCTTTTATTTATATACATAATAGCTCAAACAATACTACTATGCTCTAAGTATACTTAGTATGTATCATTTACATATATACTATATATAAATACAATATATATCTATACTGTATATATACAAACGCACACACACATACACTATGTACACAAGGGCTCACAGGGCACATAGAGGCGACACATAGCCAATCTCTTAGCCATCGCTCTCTGTTGCTTCTTCTTTGTTAACACTTAGCCATTTTAGCTTCACAACCTCTCTACACTTAGGCAATTTAGCTCAAGCCTTCTTTGATCTTAAGCCTTCATTATTGTTCATCTTAATAAAAAATTAGTTTTTAATTGGCGGGCAGCCTTTTCGAGGGATACATAGCACCTGTAAGGGTGGGACTAAACCTGTACTAAGGCTGCCCTAATCCTTAATTAGGTGTATTAACCAGGTTTTTAGCTCATTACTATGCCTAATCAGACCCATGCATAGTGCACAACTCCTAGCCATGCATCGCACCCAAATATCTCATGCCAATGCTCAATTTAGATTGTATCAGAGGAGGACGTATGTACGTGCTCGGGCGCCCGGCACTCGTGATGACTGGGGAAGAAGAAACATAAATTCTAAATAAGGCGTTGCGGGTGGTCAAGTGTTACCGATATGGCGCTATTTGAAGCGCCTTCAGGCACTGCTGTGCGTGCAGGGAACTATTCTGATTAGATTACTTTGGCCCTTGAATTGAGGGTCATAATTTATTATAAATTAAAATTAAATTATGGGATTGTAAAGCCCTTATATAGGGCTACATAATTATGTAATTTATTTACAAAATTAATTAGTTTTACTATATAAATAAATTAGCTAAACTTTACAATTTACACCAAATGATTTATAGGTTTATTTCTTAATTAACGTTTAAATTACTTAATTAATGACCAAATTGACATTGTACATTGTTAATATACATATTAAATTATTTAATACATATTTTTATCGTATTTTACACATTTTATTTTAATTTATATACATTTAAATATGCATTTTTAGGCTGTTATACATATAAATTAGGTATCAATAGTATAATGCAGTATAAATATGGTTAAATTAGTTTAAATTACTTAAAATAATATAATACAACTATATAGTATAAATTAGTTCAATAATAACTTAATTTACTAATTTATTTTATTTTAAGTTAGTAAACTACCTAATAATTGATTAAATTAATTACTATATATATAATTAAATTAGTTTGCAGGTATTATGATGTACATAATAAGTATATAAATACATGTGTATATTATTACTTAGAAATAATTAGATTTATTGGGGTGTTTATAATTTTATAGCTTAGAGTACATATAAGTTAATTAAATTAATAGATACTTATATAAACAAGTTATATACAAAATAATTTATCCTTAATACTTAATTTATACTATATAATACATACATAAATTATATATATAGTTTATATACACATTTTACATTATATACATATATAGCTTAATATATAGCTTATATATACATGTATTTACATAGTATACATAATATTTTTAGGTCTTTTTCAAATTTTTCTAATTTTATGGGTTTTTTAAGTTTAATAGAGGTAGGGGATGAGAGAGAAAGAGAGATGAGATGAATAGAGTGTTTTTGAGATCTTTTCAAGTTGAGTTCTTTTATTGAGCTTTAAGGTATACTGAACCGTCGGCTAGCAAATTCTACCAAGCCGGAGGTTCAAATGACCTTCAAACTTTGCATACACTTACAAATATAATTATTCTTACTCTTTACACATTTATTTTATTTTTTTGGATTTTTTTATAGTATTTTTATTTATTTACAAGTGAAACACATCCTAGGCCTTAAAGGGGTATTATAATGGGAACCTAAGGTCCAAGAATGGGTTGTAAGGGGTGGAATGAGAGTAAAAGGGTTCTAATGTGTTCAACACATGATATAAAAGATTTGCAAGAAGTTGAACATGAATTTCAACTCAATTTTATCAAATTTTCAGTGTTTGGGCAGTTGGGCACATGTTATAGCTAACAAAGACATTTAAACTCTGATTACAAGTAAACAAATTAGGTTTAAAAGTCATTAAGAGTACATGAAAGCTTATACACATGGTATACAACAATTTAAACATATCAACTATCTGAAATAAACAAATCCCAACCACTACCCCAATGATCCAGAACATTAACAAGTAACAGCAACATCCAATAGCTACAGTAGTAGCTACAACAACTGAATCAGCAGTAGTAGCTGCAACAGCAGCTAACAGATGGTCTTTAATCCAAAACCAAATGTTTTAAAAATTTTCAAAGGCTGTTGTGCAGCCATTTCTCAATTCAGCAGATTTGATTTGCAATTCAGTATATGTATCATCCAAGATCAAACTTGGGAAAGTTTGATATTGGATCAAAAGTGTCCAAATTCAAGAGTCATTTGCATTGAATTTAGGGTTGGGAAACCCTTGGATATGTAGCTACTGATGCAGCACTTTACTGTATGGATTAATTTGGGATTCAAAAACTAAATCAATAAGCACTTCAAAGGTTTGATAAAGTCTAAAAATCACATTGAAATCAAACTGAAGAGTCAAACTTTGCATAAAAAATCTTTAAACAATAATCCTTATTTCAAATCAGGAAAAATACCTTGATCTAACACCTTCCTAATGTTATAGACATCATGAAGGAGGGTCTTAGATTAGTCCAATAAACTTAGCAAACTTGAATCCCAATTCTCTAAAACCTTAAGGAATATTGACAAATCCTTAGGTTAAAAATTAGATTCTCAAATTCAAAACAACACAAAAATTCTTGGTAGAGTCTCAAATTAACATGATTGATTTTCCTTGGCTCTCCACTCTCTTTAAAACCATGAAATTCCCAATTTATGCCAAATCCGATCATGACTCATCTAAGGAAAAATTCATCACTAGCATCATCTCAGATTCATGACCATGTACTGAATCACACAAAAATACATCAATTCACTTGATAAAAAATCCTTCAGAACTCAATTTGATCAAAATTTCACGATCTTGCATTGAAATCCAAATTAAAATTATATCAAGCAAACCGACTCCATTTTAAATTCAGATCAGGGGTCTTTGTGGATTTTTGAAATGAATGGGAGACCACTAGATAGATTTTGAGCTCAAATCCTCATCTCAAAGCTAGAGAGCAATGAGATGAGGGTTTAACTCTAATGGGTGGGTGGATTGCGAATTAAAATTCGAGGGAAATCAGAACACGAAATGGTGATGTGAGGGGGAAGATCAGTGGTCAGATGACTGATATGAATTCATCTCCTCTGTTCTAAATTGATCAGAGAAGGTGTGAGCATGGATTCTACACTAACCTACTCCTAATCTACACTAAGCCATCATTGAGTTTTTATCTCTAACATCTGATCTACTCCTAAATTACTCTAACTAACACTACAATTAATCTACAAAGCAGTAAATCCTAATCTAATCAGATGAATGGGGTTGCCTGGATCCAAAGCTGGCGGCTAAGGAGGATGAATGGGGGAAGATCTCTAGAGAAGGAAAAACCCACAAGAGGAGCTTTAGGGTCATCCACAAGCGTACATCGTCCCTAGCGGCGAGGAGGAATTGGTAGTGAAAAACCACACCACTGTCACTGATGTGGCAAGTGAACAGGGTAAGGAGAATTGGAGGGGACGGAGGGATCACCTCAAGAAAGGAGAGGAGGTCGATGGAGCGCACGCGAGCAGAGGGTTAGCTTAAGTATAGCTCGAGAGTGATTTAGGTCACCGTAAGGTGGGATTAGGCATTTAGGTTAAGGACGATCACGATGAAAGGAGAGGACGTGTGAAGTGTCAAATCAAAGATGAGCCGTCGATGAGATCTAGAGATGGTGGTGAGGCTATGTGCAAATTCGCACGAAGCTTCGAAAGGATTCGGACCACAAGATCGAGAGATGAAGGATTGAATGGCCCTGATGGCTCATGTTCTTGCAATGAACAATGCACCAAGAGGTGCACTATTCACTAGGATCCATTGGTGAAATTGCAATAAAGGCCCTCAATTGAAACGGTAGGATTTTTGCATAGAGACCCATAAGTGGTATAAAAGCATCACAGAGCCGTCCCTGGAATCTTACAATCAAGTCCTTACAGCTATCAAATGAGTCCTTGGCAAGTTTCTAATGAATGAAAGGTTATATATGAAGGACTTAAATGTGAATCTCTAAATGTAAGGTCCTAATGATGTCCAAATGCTATCAAGTTTTTATTGAAGCTTAATTGAACATATTAGAAGTTAATTTCACTTTTGATTTAAAGTTTTAAGCTCATTTGTGTGTTCAATTTGCAATTGGATCATCATTTTGTATTTATTAATAGAATATCTCAATAAATGACCTAATTATGCATTTTTAACATAAATTTGATGTTTTAGGTCTTTTCTGTTAATTCTCATACTTAACCCTTTCTTTGTGTTAATTTGATATTGTTTAACCTAGTTTCTAGCTTAACTTGAGCATTTTAGCTATGATAAGCTACACCTCATCACTTAATATACGGCATGGAAGCTTGACTACCCATCGAAATAGTCCTCCCCACCTACAGAACGCAGTTGTATGACCCGGCTACCAATGATGACTAAGTCCGCTTGGCCCTAGATCTCCTACATGAACTAAGGGACAAAGCCTCCGAGATGGCCCTCAAGTGCAAAGAAGCTGCAACCACTTCATACAATAAGCGTGTCAAGGTGCGGAAGTTCTCCCAAGGAGACACGGTTTTATGTAAGTACGAAGTCTCCATGCCAACCCATTTGGGTGGGAAGTTGACCCAACATGGGAAGGGCCTTACAAAATTTATAAAGACAGTCTGGGTGATTTTTACGAATTACATGCCCTAGACGACAGGGACATCCCCCATACTTGGCATGCAAGCAACTTACAAATGTATCATACATAAAGGGCCCAAGAGCAATAAAGAGAAGAGATCTTTCCTTTCATTCCAACAATGTTGTCAGATTACATCTCTCTAAAAAAAAAAAAAGACATACAAATAAGGAAGAGTTGGAGAAGGCAATAATGCAAACGTTGCCTGAGGGCGCTACTCCCATGGCTCGAATGTGCCCTGGTTGGTTGAAAGCGAAAGGCGAAGTGGACTAACAATCCCCGCAGCCGGGTCGGCGACCTCAGCTCAGCTAGCCTCCATGGCAGCCTGTAGTGTTGCCTTTTCAGTAGCCGCCTGGTCCACCCCTTCATCTCGCGACCGCTCCACGGGTGGTTCTGCATGGCCATTGTCAGCAATAAGGTCAGTCTCCTTGAGGCAGTCATATTCCAACACTAGTTGGTCTATTGACCAGTTACACACCTCCTCTATGGAGACTCGCTTCCCCTCTATAAGGGCCCTGATGGAAGCCAAAGTCTGCTTCCTTATATCGCGAGTAAGCTCATCGCAGATTGGGCCCATAGACGGGTCCTTGGCAAAGAAGTCCATGACCACGTCGGCATTTAGCCTTGGCCCTCTTGCCCCTTCCACGGGTTCCTCCACGCCCTCCAACTCTGCCACCCGCAAGCTCTACTCGGACGCAAGCTCCTGGGCTTCGACGAGGTCAGCCTTTAGCTTTACCACGACCACCTTCGCCTTCTCTAGACTTGCTCGCATGGAGGCAAGTCTATCGATGGATGTGCTCAGACGGACACGCTCCTCCTCGAGAGCCCTCTTACACACCTCCACGGAGGAGTGCATGGTCTTGAGCACCTGCACTTCCTCCTTCAAGGAGGTAACCTTGGCACGAGCAGCCGAGAGGCACTCAAGCATATCCCTTAGGGCTGCCGGGTGGGCACAATGCTTCCCCATGAACTGCTCCCCTAGCTCCTCCCCAGCAGCAGATGCTTTTTGCAGTAGGGAGTGGGTCTTCTCCAACTCCCCCTTCCAGCTGACTCACTTGGCTAGCGGCCTCCCACTGGGAACGGAGCCTTCGCTACGCCTCTTCTGTCTCCTCCTTTGCCTTCTTTCACGTAGCAATAGCCTCTGCCACTTGTTGGAGCAATCGTCACTGCTTCGCTTTGGCCATGACGGTCCAGTGAGCGGTTAGGTTCGCCACATTGCCTAGACTAGCTGAGGTAGGAAGGTCCAGGGGAACACCACCACGTGGGATGCAGCATGATCCAAGCATCTCTGCCTGAAAGCCACTGGCCCGTCAGAATACAAGTACCCTTAGCCAAGACAAATAGGAACCAAAAACAAGCCTCACGAGCTTACCATGTGCATGCAATAGCAGAACATGTGGTTCCAATCCATGCCTCGAGGCTCAAAAGTGGCCCAAGACACGGGTTCATTCAGGTGCCTTAACACTTGCCTCTCCAAGTTGGGGGCCTAGCCAGACATCCCCGGCTGAACAACCACATTAGGTCCGGGTACAGACTCCCCAGGGGCACCCTCCAACATGGATCCAACAACGGACCTGATGGTGCGGCCAATCATTCTTGAGCCCCCCACCTAGAGGGATCCACTAGAACCCGGACACCGGTAGAACTTCGCCAGTAGTAGGGCTAGTCAAAAGTGTCGCTCACGCCTGTCACTTCTCGAGCTAGCAATGCAAAGGCCCTAGGCGAAGCCGACAGAATAGCAAGACCAATGGTACCCTTAGACTGAACCACTTCTCAAGATGCCTCTGAGGGAGAGTCACTAAGGGAGATCACCTCCTGTGGCTTAGACGAGGCCAAAGGAGTGGAGGGCACACCTTCCCCCTTGGCCTTGTCAGGACTTCGCAACGAGGACGTCACCGACTCCTCCTGCGAAGGCTCCACACGGTGACCTTTCCTCGCCCGCCTTAGGGGGACCTCTGGCTCCTCAGTGCCCCCCTCAAGGGCCTCTTCCTCTTCCTTCTACTTCAGTCCTTGCCGATGAGCGAAGTCACTCCCCTCCCCAGGTTCCGCAGTACTCTCCATGCCTTGCCATGAGCCGCTGCAGATGACGTTGCCGCCTCGACGCTTGGGTGCTCCCAGTCAAGCAAACTGCTCAAAGGTTGCAACCAAAAATACCAGATTAGTAATGGGTGGGTGCAAGGTACGATGAGAAAATCATTCTCTACCTCCACCTACTTACATGGCGTTAGCAACTCATCTGCCACCCATGACAATGCTTCCTGGACCTCCTTCCGCTTGAGATTCGATCGAGCGATCGGACCGAACATAACCATCTTTGCCGCGTTCACTCGCACGGATAGGTCAAGGTCCTCGGCTCGAGGCGATTGGTCCTTCTCAGTTGGACCTTACCAAGTGGAGTGGACTTCGAGCTCTTCAACATTAAAAAGAGAAAAGAAATGGTGGTCCTGGCCCTTCAGACTATCGGGGAGGTCCACTATCCGGTATTCGGCTTGCTGGCTATACAATGTATAAGTGCCAGAGGGAGGCCTGCCCTTTTTCACTTTCAAGGGCATTGTTGAACTCATGAATTGCTACGCTAATGTGTTTGGTTTTAAAACATTGTCGTTGTAGCTTGAAAGAGAAGAATTCATGTTCAACAAATAAAATTTATACTGAAATTGAAATTCCGGGTCGAACACAGGGAGGCTACGTTGATCTATATTCGCAATTATATTTTTTTAGAATTTTTGAAAAGTGAGGTGATGTAATTACAATGAAGCTACCAGACTAAAGGGAAGCGAAATAGAAAGGGAGAAAGAGAAAGAGAGAGAGAGAGAAAACATGTATTCAATATTTCAAAATGTTTATACAATCAAACCAAATAAGAATTACACTAGAAAGCAGGAAATCAGCTACACTAGAAAGTAGGAAAATTCTACACTAGAAAGCTATAAAGAAGAATGGGAGAGAGAAGTTATCCTCCTCGACGATCGCTTGGAGGACAAGCCGGATGGGACGACGCCTTGACGAAGGAGGACGGAGTAGGACGAAGGAGGACGAAGCAGAAGAACGGGAATGGAGCAGCAAGTCATCGTCGTCGCGGGATCCACTTCCGAACGGGGACGAAAATTTGGACTTTATCTCACGAGGAGCATCCCGGGTGTGGGACAAGCTTCTCTTGAGCTTTGGAGAGGTAGAGAAAAGAAGGAAGGGATGAGAATTTTGTGTGGAGGGGGTCTCCTTTCATAGTTGCAAGGAGTGGGGGCAAATTGGTCATTACATCTTTAAAACATTAAATAAGGGGTCTTTAGTGACGGATAAAACCATCGCTAAAGCCCCAACGTGGGCGTAGTGGCCACTGCCTACGCGCGCCCGCTCGTCTGCTCGCTCTCAACGCATGCCACACGTTTAGCCGTCCACAGCCGTTCGATCGCGAGATCGGACGGCCTAGATCGCACCTTCGCTCGCTCGTTGCGCGCTTGCCCCAACGCGTGTGATGTCACGTGAGGCGCGGCCGTGCAATAGCGCGTCAACACTATTGAGCGCGGATGGCTGCCCGATCAAGATACGACACTCGCCCGCGCCCGCTTGCCCGCGCCCTTCGCCTGCTCGCTGTGGCTCGAACCTACGTCTTGTGAACACGCAGCGCCTCGTGACCGCTGCGCTACAGAGCGCGGATGGTCGCGCAGACGATTTGAGGCGCATGCGTTCACAGTCGTTGGATCGAGATCCAACAGCGGAGAGGGGCGGATGCGAGGGACTTCAGCGGTTGCGTGTGGGCGTTTGGGCGACCGAGATGGCACCACGTGGTGCCATCTTGGCCGTCCATCTTCTGGATGTTGTAGATGGTGCCACGGGTGTCGGATTGACTCGATTTTTGTGTCGTTAGGTTGCGATCGTCAATCCGAATTCATCCGTGCGATCGGATTTGTCATTTGAAGTGTAGATTTACACCATCTTGGCCCTTGATCTTCTAGGGTTCCCTGGTCACTATCTGATGCTACAGATCCTGATTAGGGCGATCTTGGAGTCGTTGAACTCCAATCGTCGCCCTGATCACATCTGTACGATTGGATCTTCGATCCGAGGCCCTGATAAAAAGTTTGCCCTGTCCAAGCACATAAAAGGAGACAATTAACCTCCATTTTATTCAAACTACTCTAAATGCAAGATGATGCATGTTATGCAATATTTATATCATGCAATGCAATCCTATGCTTAAGAACATGCATAAATAGACATCTTAAGTAGTGTAAATGTGTTTGCATCATACCCCCATGCCTATCTTTTGCTAGTCCCTAGCAAAAACTATTTTCTATTTATAAAAGAATTAGGTTAGATTATTTGGGCATGAGTTATTTTCAATCATTAAGAAATTGTCTACTTAGGATTTGAACTTTCAAAGACACAACAATGCCCGAGTATCTGCCAAAATGCAGACCGCCTCAAGCCCTCGCCTTATTCAAATAAAAATTTCTTTTTCTCTTTTTCCTCTTTTCTAATTTTTTTTGGATTTTAAAATTTTAGGGTTTAAGAGTGGCTTTCTACGGCCATTCAACTCACCCAAAATTTGATGAGAATCCTAAGTTTTAAGCATCTTATTGTGAATGTGATAGACTCGTTGACCGGCAATTAAAACAGACTTCGGATTTCTACGCCTCTAGGTGACCTAAAAAGAATTCTGCCTAAAGGTGTATCTTTAGAACTGGTAGCTTTCTCCCTACTTTTATTTTTTTTACGGGGTCAACACAATGGTGAATCCAGTGTATATCTCCCCAGTTTATTCTATTTCTCCACTTCTTGCTAAGTGTTTTGGGAAATTTTTTAATGCATTTACTGAGCTGGGTTTTGGACAACCGGTCGATGAGCTATTACCACCGACAACTTGCCAGCCATACTCGTGCGGAGAAGTGTGGCTTATTTCTTTTTTTTCTTTTCTCCTTTTCTTTTTGATTTTTTTTTTTAAGTAGGTGGCTTCCCTGGTCTAAGATTTACCTAAAGGCAGCAAAAAGAGAAAGGTCCAGTGACTGGGCTCTGGACAACCTACCTATGGGCTGTTACCCACGATAACTTGCCAGCCATATCACCCTAGAAGGTTCATTAGCTACCCAATTTCCGTTAGAATCGCTGAACAATGAGTTAGTGCAAAGAAAGTGTGTAGATGCTTCAAACTCAGAAATTCCCTCGAATCAGAGGATGGGTTGATAAGTCGTGTACTTATCACCCAAACTTATTTATTCCAATTACAATAGAATTAAGATGGCGAGGACTCGAAAGACAAATCCACATTTTAGTGGATACACGGGCTAATTAAGTCCAAAGACCTGAAGGGTCTTTGTGTTCAGATCTTAATGTAAAATTTCTTAGGATTGAAAAGTCCTAATGTCCAACTAATCCTTCCTAATTTTGATTTTTTTTTATAAATAGGAAGAGAAAAATAATTTACATGAATTCCACAAAGCTGACCAAATGATTCAAAAATGAATCCACCCCCCCATGCCTAGCTGATGCAATGTCCTCATTGAAAAAGAGACATGAAAGAAAGGGTAGAATATGAAAGATGTCACCTGAATATGAAGCTCGTATCAGCCTTGTGTCATATGTACAACTACTGAGTTTAATGCCATCAGCTAGGTGAAGTCCAGCCAAAGAAGTCACATAATGGCTAGAGCAACTGAGTCTGAGACGGGTTCTGGAAGAATACGGTCAACAACAGGCTTCAGACGTTGACCGTTGACTTTAAATGTGTTACCCGTCTTTGGGTCAGAAATCTGAACGGCTCCATTTGGAAAAATCTGGTCAATTATGAATGGGCCATTCCATTTAGATCTAAGTTTGCCAGGAAAGAGCTTAAGTTTAGAATCGAATAACCAGACCTTCTAGTTTGGCTCAAAGCTCTTGCGGGAAATCAGTTGATCATGTAGAGCTTTGGTTTGAGCCTTGTAGATCTTGGCATTCTCATAAGCATCATTTCTAAGCTCCTCCAACTCAGATAGTTGGAGTTTCCTGGTCTTCCCAGCTAGATTCAGATCTAAATTGCATTGTTTTATTGCCCAGAATGCCCTGTGTTCAATCTCTACGGGTAAATGGCATGCCTTTCCATACACCAAACGCAATGGAGACATGCCGATGGGCGTTTTATACGCCGTACGGTAGGCCCAAAGAGCGTCCTCAAGCTTAAGTCCAATCCTTGCGATCAGGCCTAACCGTTTCCTGTAGAATGTTTTTGATCTCACGATTGGAGATCTCGGCTTGTCCATTAGTCTGGGAATGGTAAGGTGTGGAAATTCAGTGATTAACCCCGTATTTGGCCAATAAATTCTGGAATTGGGCATTAGTAAAATGAGTGCCACCATCACTGATGATAGCCCTCGGAATCCCGAACCTACTGAAGATATTTTTCTTGACAAATTAATGACCACCTTGTGGTCATTGGTTCGGGTGGGAATCGCCTCAATCCATTTGGACACATAATCAACAACAAGAATGTATTGATGTCCAAATGAAGGGATAAAGGGTCCCATGAAATAGATGCCCCAAACATCGAAAATTTTGACAGGAAGAATAAGGTTAAGGGGCATCATGTCTCTCTTAGTTATGCTCTCGATTGCCTGACATCGAGAACATGACCTTGAGAAATCCTGGGCATCTTTGAATAAAGACGGCCAATAGAAGCCAGATTGCAAGATTTTTGCAGCCGTCTTTTTCCCGGAGAAATGTCCACCACACCCAGATGCATGGCAGAACTCGAGTATACTGTTGAATTCATTCTCAGGTATGCATCGACGAATAATCTAATCAGAGCCGATGCGATACAGTTCATGGTCCTCCCAGAAATAGTATTTGGCCTCAGATTTGAGTCTATCCCGTTGTTGCTTGGTCCAATCCTGGGGGATTTGACCAACGGCCAAATAGTTAACAATGTCAGCAAACCATGGGGTGTGGACACCTAAAACTGTGAGAATAGTTTTGTCTGGAAAAGTGTCAGCAATTGGAATGTCCGGACAAGAAGAATCACCTAGGAGTCTCGACAAATGATCCGCTACCACATTTTGTACCCCGGTTTTATCCTTAATTTCAAGATCAAATTCTTGAAGAAGAATCCAACGAATAAACCGGGGTTTAGCATCCTTTTTGGCCAAGAGATATCTCAAGGCCGAGTGGTCGGTATAGATGATAACATGAGACCCTAAGAGATAAGCCCTGAATTTTTCCAAAGCAAACATTACAGCTAGTAATTCCTTTTCAGTAACAGTGTAATATAGTGGTAAGTATTCTCGCCTGTCACGCGGGTGACTCGGGTTCTATCCCCGGCAACGGCGCCAAAATGTTGAACGCATGAATTGCTACGCTAACGTGTTTGGTTTTAAAACCTTGTCGTTGTAGCTTGAAAGCGAAGAATTCATGTTCAACAAATAAAATTTATACCGAAATTGAAATTCCGGGTCGAACACAAGGAGGCTACGTTGATCTATATTCGCAATTATATTTTTTTAGAATTTTTGAAAAACGAGGTGATGTAATTACAATGAAGCTATCAGACTAAAGGGAAGCGAAATAGAAAGGGAGAAAGAGAGAGAGAGAGAGAGAGAGAGAGAGAAAACATGCATTCAATATTTCAAAATGTTTATACAATCAAACCAAATAAGAATTACACTAGAAAGCGAGAAATCAGCTACACTAGAAAGCAGGAAAATTCTACACTAGAAAGCTGTAAAGAAGAATGGGAGAGAGAAGTTATCCTCCTTGACGATCGCTTGAAGGACGAGCTGGACGGGACGACGCCTGGACGAAGGAGGATGGAGCAGGACGAAGGAGGACGAAGCAGAAGAACGAGAATGGAGCAGCACGTCGTCATCGTCGCGGGATCCACTTCCGAATGGGGACGAAAATTTGGACTTTATCTCGCGAGGAGCATCCCGGGTGTGGGACAAGCTTCTCTTGAGCTTTTGAGAGGTAGAGAAGAGAAGGAAGGGATGGGAATTTTCTGTGGAGGGGGTCTCCTTTTATAGTTGCAAGGAGTGGGGGCAAATTGGTCATTACATCTTTAAAACATTAAATAAGGGGTCTTTAGTGACGGATAAAACCGTCGCTAAAGCCCCAACGTTCAGCCGTCCATAGCCGTTCGATCGCGAGATCGGATGGCCTAGATCGCACCTTCGCCCGCTCGCTGCGCGCCTGCCCCAACGTGTGCGATGTCGCGTGAGGCGCGGGCGTGCAATAACGCGTCAACGCTATTGAGCGCGGATGGCTGCCCGATCAAGATCCGACGCTCACCCGTGCTCGCTTGCCCGCGCCCTTCACCTGCTCGCTGTGGCTCGAACCTACGTCTTGTGAACGTGCAGCGCCTCGCGACCGCTGCGCTACGGAGCGCGGATGGTCGCGCGGACGATTTGAGGCGCATGCGTTCACAGTCGTTGGATCGAGATCCAACGGCGGAGAGGGGCGGATGCGAGGGACTTCAGCGGTTGCGTGTGGGCGACCAAGATGGCACCAGACTTCAGCGGTTGCGTGTGGGCGTTTGGGCGACCGAGATGGCACCACGTGGTGCCATCTTGGCCGTCCATCTTCTGGATGTTGTAGATGGTGCCACGGGTGTCGGTTGACTCGATTTTTGCGTCGTTAGGTTGCGATCGTCAATCCGAATTCATCCGTGCGATCGGATTTGTCATTTGAAGTGTAGATTTACACCATCTTGGCCCTTGATCTTCTAGGGTTCCCCGGTCACTATCTGATGCTACAGATCCTGATTAGGGCGATCTTGGAGTCGTTGAACTCCAATCGTCGCCCTGATCACATCTGTACGATTGGATCTTCGATCCGAGGCCCTGATAAAAAGTTTGCCCTGTCCAAGCACATAAAAGGAGACAATTAACCTCCATTTTATTCAAACTACTCTAAATGCAAGATGATGCATGTTATGCAATATTTATATCATGCAATGCAATCCTATGCTTAAGAACATGCATAAATAGACATCTTAAGTAGTGTAAATGTGTTTACATCAGGCATCGGCCCAAAAAGTAGGTGGAACAAAGCTAGACGGGGAATAATCCCTAGATGAAGGTAGAGGCCGGTGAAGGCATTCAACACCAACCAACAATTAAGGCTGAACTGCGAAGGGGCAAGATGGTAAAAGCAAAGGATGGAGGAAATGAAAGGATTCAAGGGCACTCGTAGACCATGCTCTATAGCATATTTACATACGATAAACTTGTCCTTCGTCCCATCTGAACACAGATGGGTCTCGGACCCACAAGCCTCGAACGACACCCCGCCAAGCCCTTACTCCCCCAAAAATGACAAAATGGCGGACCGACTACGAAAGTCCGATGGAAAATCATATAAGGACCTCATTTCGGTAGAAACTCCAGACAACGAAGAAGCAATGGTCTTACCCTTGCTTACGAAACTCGACATGATGGCTTTTGCTTTTAAGAGATCCCGACATGGTGGCGCTCCGACGAAGGACATCCCCTCACACCGCTCTGTCGAGAGTAAAGGCTCTCTACGTAGGCGCTCTCCTAGGTAGGTGGGTCATTAACCATGACCCACCACCCTTATATATAGTCCCCACCAAGGGTGGTTCCCCCTTTGTGAGGCGTGACCTTTGAAAAAATGAAATCTCGCCGTATCTAGCGTGGATTCCAAATGAACCACCAAAGGTGAAGAAAACCTCAGCCATCATTACTGGCAATTAATACCCCTGTGCACATATCTGTTGCCGCAGAAAAAGGGGTAGTCCTATCAATGGTCGGCACGTCGCTTGAGGTCTTCACCTCATTTTAATGACAATAAATGCCAGTCTCTTCGGATGATGGGGCACCACTATCCTGGCGTAATTGGCCATTACCCATGGAAAACACCGGCGGATGCACCCCAAAGTCGCCTCTTAAAGCTGGCAAGACAGAGGGCAGATGCACCCTAAAGCCACCTCTTAAGGTTGGCAAGACAGCGGGTGGACCTATCCCAAAGCCACCTCTTAAGGTTGGCAAGACAGCAGGCGAACGCACCCCATAGCCACCTCTTAAGGCCGACAAGATAGCAGGTGGACGCATCCTAAAAGCTGCCTCTTAAGGTCAGCAAGACAGTGTGAGGACGTGCCCCAAAGCTGCTTCTTAAGGCCGGTAACAAAGCGGGTAGCTCTATCGCCTCTTAAGGCTGGTACCACAACAATCCAATGTGCCCCGCGCAACTATGGGCCTATGCCCTAGGAAAACCCCGCTGCGTATCAAATGCACCCTTGTTGGTATTCACAACTGGGGCAACATTTGGGGGCATCACCTACTGCGAAGTTTCTACTCCAAGTGTTACTCTCTCAGCAAGCAAATGCTAGCTCGAGAGTAAGGGACATATGATGAGGAGCAAAAAATACCCTCAAACCTGAAACCCTACGATAGGCTTAAAATAATGGATTTGACTTGGAGAAGCTTGGATACAGGCAGGTTTGGAGATCTGACCCGCCTACATCCAAGAGAACCCCCTACGCAACCGAACCCGGCTGTCCAACCAGCATGCACACAAGCAGGCGGGGCATAGTCGGACCTGGAGGAGCTTATTCGTTGGAGGTTCAGCAAAGAGTATAACAGGCCTGCGCCTCCAATAAATGCTGATGCTGGTAGCTGCCATTAATAACCTGGTAGTGTATCTGCCTAGGAAATCTTGCTAGGAGTGCGATTCTCTCAGGAGATCCTGCTAGGAGCCTGAGCCCGATCCGCTTAGAAAATATCAACGGGAGCTCGATCCCAACACGATAAATAGGTGGGAAGGCAGTAAGCCCTCCCCCAAGCAATCTAAGAGAAATCGAGCGGTTGTATACTCTGTAACTCTAGTGAATTCTAGTGCATAGTTGAGAGTTACATCCTCTCCCTAGACGTACACCCCTTGTGGTGGAACTGGGTAATCAACCCTTGAGCCACTTGTGTGATTACTTTATCAGACCACCCATTCTAGGAAATCCGATCACTTTTTGAGTCGAATCCTTCATCTCCACAAAGGAGCTGATCAATGGTGTACATCCAAAGATGACATGCTTGATTCATTTATGATTTTATCTTGATTGCCCATAAAAGTATATCCTGATAAAGCATCGTTTATGTTTGTGATATATCAATATTCTACCCAAAATTGAATTTTGGTATATCATGAAAGATGTTTCAATGTATTTTTTGCATTACTATAGTTCGAATCTATATTAAATTTTCTCAAAGCATAATTTTTTGAGCACGTGCATTATATTATGCAGCTGTGAGCCTAGCTATTTGCATTGAGCGACTCTATCATCAGGTTCAATAAGCTCAACTCTGTAGATTAGTCCAAATAGATTCAGTGCCATTTGGAAGTTATTGACCTAGATCTAGCGTTAGTTATTGATGAGAAGCCTAGAGCCATTACGGAGACTAATCATCCATCATTTTTTGAATAATTCATGCTTAATATTTGCTAACTTTTGTGCAATTAGGTTCTAAATAAAGATCAATTATGTAATTTTTATAAATTTCATATCTATAATGCTTAATTATGTAATTTAGCTTAGATTTAAATATTAATATAAAGTTTGGAAAAATTGATGTGTGGGCATTTGATTTTACAAGGATTAAACCTATATAAGGGATTGTGGAGGATATGGACGGGCAAATCAAAGTTGACGTGGGCATTTGAAGTTTGGACAAATTACATAGAATGTATATGCATGAAGATATTACTGGGTAAACATAGTTGAAAGCTCAACTTTGAACATGACAAAATGATGACAACATTGCCAATGTGGAACCATGCACGTGAAGTCGTCGATCCCATGTTGTGATTGAACTTGCACGATTATTTTCCATTCCTCTCCTATTTTGGATAAATAGTAAAATAATATAATTATAATTATAACATAAATAATAATTATTTCCTTATAATTAAATACTGATTATATATTATATTAACCCTCCTTAAATCTCTCATTTAATCTCACTATATAATTACCTATTTAACCATCCCAACCATAACACACTTATTAATATACATATTAATCCATTCAAATTTCCTTTCCCCATCCTAATTCCCCTGTGGATATCCCATTCACACATTCACTGCTTTGCATAATTAATATACACATAATTTTTAAAAAAAATCTTGCACACACAATTGCCTTCCAACATTAATTTTCTCCACCATGAAATGCATGCCCAAGGATTAAATGCACAAATAATATAATGATAATCTAACAATCATATAATTATAAACTATGAAATATAATCATAATTAGTAATTTATATTTACTGATCATAATTATTCTCATATTGTATTAATTCCCTCACTTAATCACTCATTTAAACTCACTTAAAAACTACCTAATTATCTCATCTTAACTCACACAAAATAAAGCATAAACCCCATTTGACACAACACCCACGCTTCCTCTCCAATTTCCCATTTACGGATCCCATATTTTGTTTCCCTCTTGAGTCCTCTTGATTTCTCAATATATTTCCACCCACAATCATCACTCATCCACACACACACCCCCCCCCCCCCCCCCCCCCAACCCAATCACTCACATTACCACCTCTCCCACGTCCCCTCTCATAATTCCTTCCTCATCCAACTTACGTACACACACCCCATCTCCTCATATTTCTACTCTTTAGTGCTCTCTTTATATAAATCGCCCAATCCTACCTCACGATTAGGGCTGCTGACCAAATTGGTTGGTTCGAATTTGCTCCATCAAATATTTGAAAAAAGTTCGTTCGAAAAAAAATGAATCAAAATGAATATTAAAGCTAAGTTCGATAACTTAACGAATCGAACATGAACATAATACATGTTCATTCTATAAAAGTTTAAGTTCGAAAACATTATATATATATATATATATATATATATATAAACCCATTTGTGAATCCACTAAAAACAAACTCAACACCTTCTCAACCCGTTCAAACTAATGTAAACTAATATAATTAATATTAGTATAAAAAAATTATTCCAAATTTACAACCTTTCAACTATGTTGAAAAATTATTGTAAATATTGTAAATATAATTAATATTAATACCTCTCAAGTTGGGATGGAACGCTACCATTGTTGGTGCAAAAGCCCCCCATTGCTACTTCTCCCACGTTGGCCCATGCAATCGTTGATCTGCTATTTCCCCTATCTCATATTGGCCCAAGCAAAACCCTAGCGCTACTCCTCTCAATGTGCTCGTCATTAGTCACCAGCCGACCCCTAACGCTACTTCTCCTCTCGACGCTCTGATATGTGTCCTAAGCATTGGCAATAAGAACAAACATATTGGATTCTTATGCAAATTACCCTTAGGTAGTTCAGACTATTAGAATAGAATAATAGGAGCGTGGTATCCTCTGCTATTTATAGCAAGAAGAATAACAAGAGAGCATCGATCTATTTTCCCTCAAGTAATTCTTCTTCCCTTATCTCAGTCCTTCTTCTTCTAAACTTCTCTTCCTTTATTCCAGCCATCTACTTTTCTGCTACCTAGTTTCCTTCCTTGACTGCTACACACTCCATTAATAAACTGGTGGTGACATGGGCCCAAACTAAGGCTTCCTCGACAAGTTCCACTGAGGGCTCTAACAATTTGGTGTCTGAGCCCACCCTGGGTACCTTTTTCAACATGACGCCTGAGGAGATTGAGGCGATGCAGTTGCTATTGTGGGAGACTGTTCATCAAGCAATGGACAGTTATCGCAAGGAGTTCGATGCCAAGATCTCAGAAAAACTGATTCCTACTAAGGACACTTTCCCTAAAGATTCTTCTTCACTGGGCGTGATAACAGTATTTAATAAATGAGTACTTCCTGTTAAATTTGGGTGCGAGCTCAATAAATGACAGAAATCAAATCTCAATAGCTCAATCCCATTGCAATTAATCCAATTTAACAAATATGAACTCAATTCAATCGATTAAAATCAATTAAACATATTTACTCCCAAAATTTCTTCAATTTGCTACAAAATTAATTCAACTTCAATCGATCAAATTGATTCCAATTCAAGGCATAGGGAGGGTCCTTGTGGTCATATGAAACGAATGGGAAGACCTCCTATGAATTTGAGCGCACTTTATATCTGGGAGCTAGTAAGCATCAGATCTAAAGTGACTTATGGATGGGATGATCAATGGATTAAAACCTTGCGGAAAACAGTAGAAGGAGATTATGGGATGAAGAGGAAGATCAATGAATCGAAATGAACAAGTGGATCTTCCTCTCTAATCAGAATTAATCAAAGAGGGTGGATCATGGTAGAGAACTAATTATACTAATCTACTCCTAATTGGAAGCAATCAAACAGTGAAATTATGATCTAAACTATCTAAACTAATCTAATATAATCTAGAAAGCATTTAAATCTATTCTAAGAAAGCAATAAATCCTAATCTAACAGATGAATGGGACCTCTGAGAAGAACTGCAAGTGGTGGTTGCAGCAACGAAGGAGGAAGAAGATCTCCAGCAATGAAAGCTCTTAAGGGAACTCAGGAACGTCCTCAGGTGTAATGGAATCCTTAGCAACGTGGATCGAGTCGGGGAAGAAGAAGAAGAAGCTACTGTCACTAGCTTTCGATGAAGGGGAAGAAGAGCTGGAGGGATGAATGACCAACTTGAGAAATGTAGTAAGGGAGCTGGTAAAGGAGCCAAGGGAGGTGTAGAGCTCCTTTTATAGGCTATAGGGAGCTTAGATGATCTGCAATAGTAGGTCATGGCCGTTAATGTTTAAGGGTGGAGATGGGATTTAATGTATGCATGAGGATTCTAGATCAAATGCGAGCCCTTAGATGTGATCTAAGAATGGGTGGGAAGCTCGGGAAACCAGCTCTAGCAGGTTGGATAAGGATCAACCATTGGATTAATGGGGAAAGGAATGGATGGTGTAGGTTGGCTAAGTTCTTCGCATGAAGAACACCTGACGAAGAGGAGTAGATACCTACACCTCTAATGGGTAAATTACGCAAGAAGTCCTTTGGGTGAACCAGCAGAACAATAGCAAGAGGGTCCATAAGTGGCTAAAATGATTTCCAAGGTCCCTGGGTGCTTGTAAGTAGGTTCCTGGCAATTTGTAATCAAATCCTTGACATAGTTTGAGTTCATAAAATGTGAAGGCTTTATTGTGTAGATAGGACCTAAATGAAAAACCTCAAATATAAGGTCCAAATGATGTCAAAACTCAATGAAGTTTTTATGGCATATTATTTGAACATTGTAGAAATTAATCCCATAGTTGATTTGTGAATTTGTGCTCTAATTGATGTTCAATTGTCTTTGAAATCAACTATTTATAGACTTAGGTAACTAATATCTCAAATGTGACCTAATTATGCATTTTAACACATTTTTGATGTTTTAGGTTATTTTCCTTAATTCCCACACTTAACCTATTTATTGTGTTAATTTAATAGTGTTTAACCTAGTTTCTAGCTTAACTTTGGTATTTTAGCTATGATGAGCCACCCCTCATCAAGCATCGGATGTCATAGTTCACCAATACGCCCAAGAGTACATCTTACAGTTGATAGCAAGCGTGCTATTCCCAGACAAGTCTGGATGTTTAGTTTCACTGATTTTTTTGCCATTACTAAGGGACTTTGGGGTTATGGCGAGATATAGTTGGGGATCTACGTGCCTCACTTATCTACATTAGCACTTGTGTTTGGCTGCACGTATTGTCACCGGATAGATCGGGGGCACTTTGATATTACTGCAAATATGGCCATGGGAGCAATTTTCACACATCGCTCCAGTTGTGCACCACCCACCTGACTGGCATGGTAGACCAATCGCTTGTTGGTGGGGGATTAATAAATTCTACTTTATCATCATTCTTATGCCCTAAAACACCTAGCTCTTAGGATTTCAACTCTGCAATTGGGTTTTTGGGTTGCACTTAGGCCTTCTCTTAGGTTAGGCATGCATTGCATTCCTTTTGTTATTTTGATATCTTTACTTTAGTGTCAGGGATGAATAGACAATTAGATCCCACAAACCCTGACACCATGGGAGGCAAAAAGATGAAGTAGGCCCAATTCAGTTGGATCTTAGCTGAATCTAGCTCATCACAACTGGATTCCAGTTCAACTTAGTTGGGATTAGCTTATCTCAGCTCTATTCAGCTTATCTCAACTGGATGGTAGCTTAGCCTAGCTCATCTCAGCTCCATTTAGCTCACCTCAGTTGAATGACAGCTTAGGCTAGCTTAACTTAGCTGATCCTAGCTCCATTTCAGCTCATTCTAGCTCCATTTAGCTCTTGCAAGTTGATGTACAAAAATTCGTTGCGAAAAGATTTGAGTTTAGAAAATCTGTCGTTGTAGTGCGATTTGTAAGAAAATCTATCAATTAAATAATTTTTAACTGAAACTTAGAATGAGTCCTGGGTCGAACATAGGGAGGCTATGTCGATTTGAAATCCGTAGTTATATTTTTTTTGTAATTTTTGTTTATAAATAAGACATTCGCAATGATTGCTATTCTATTTGCAATATAAACACTACAACTAAAGAGAAAGAGAGAGAGAGAAACAACTTTATACTCAGAATAATGTTATTACAACTACAACTAGAAAGTGGGAAATCTAATCTAGAAAGTGATAAAGAAAAGGGGGAGAGAGGTTATCCTCCTCGACGGCTGCTTAAAGGACGAGCCGAACGGACGTCGCCTGGAAGAAGGAGAGTGAAGACAGATGACAGATTGGGAAGAACCAGGGGTGAGGCAGGGCGTCGGTGTCATGGGATCCACTTCCAGAACGGGGATGAGAAGATAGTTGGTGAGAGCTCCACGAAGGGGATGAGAGGTGGAAAATTTTGTTTTTAACTCTAGCAGTGCTTCCCGTAGCTTTGGAGCACAAGAGCGAGCTTTAGAACTTGAGTTCTTAGCTCTTAGAGGGGGAGAGAGATGATGGAAGGGATGAAGAAAATGTGGAGGGCATAGGGCTTTTTATAAGTGAGGAATAGGGGCAGAAAGGTCCTTTTACAAGCTTTAACATTAATATCAGGACCTTTAGTGACATTTATGAGTGTCACTGTAGGCACACGATGCTGTAGCTGTGTGCTCCATCTCCGCCGTGATATAGGGATCTAAGTGCCCAGAGCGTGCCATGTCACCAACTGCTTGTCTTCAACTGTTAAGGTGCGCTCCATGATCTTGAGATCTTAGCCATCCGATCAAGAGATTGGATGGCTTAAAAGACTCCAGCGTCTCTTCCTCTTTAGATGTTAAGTGTGCCCACATGCGATGGCACGTCTGATTGCACGTCGTCACGCGTGTGCGTGATGAATGTTTCTCCACGTGCCACGTCCCCACTTGATCGACCGTCTACGCTTCATCCAATGGTTGAATTTAGCCATGCGCGCTCCTTCAGTTGATTTGAGGTGAGGCGGGGTTCGAACCCGTGCCTCCCTCTTTGCGGACGTGTGCCCGACCGCTGCACCAAGCCTCCACCTTTGTCGCTTGGAGGCTTTTGTGCTCAAATGATCTTGGTCGTTGGATCTTCATCCAACGGCCGAGATCCTCATTGCTTAAGCCTTCAGAAGTTGAGCGAAGGGGTGCAGGCGGGCTTGGATGGTTGGGATGGTGCCACGTGGCACCATCTTGGTCGTCCATCTTCATATGCTTGTAGGTGGTGCCATGGATGTCGATTGGACCGATTTTCACCTCAATGGGCTGTGATCGTCGATCCGAACCCATTCGTGCGGTTGGATTTTTCATTTGAGGTATGGATTTACACCACCTGGTCCTATGACCTCTGATTTTTCTCGAATTGTATCTGATGTTACGGAGATCCGATCGAGGAGATCTTGGAGTCGTTGAACTCCAATCGTCGCTCTGATCAAATCCGTTCGGTTGGATCTTCAATCCGAGGCCCCGATAAATGTTGCCCTATCCTTGGCCAAAAAAAGAGGCGAATTACTTTACATTTTATACAAATTGACCTAAATGCATGATGATACATGTTATGAAATATTTACAATGCATGATGTTTCTATGACACTAAGAACATGCATACATAGACATTTTAGACTACTTAGATGTATACACATCACAAGCTCTACCTGATTAAGGTTAGCTACTGCCATCAACTGACTAAGCCTAGTCAGCTAAAGAAGCCCTCAACCAACTCAGGATAGCTCAACTCCAGCTCCCGAAGACTCAAATCAGCTCAACTTGGTTAAGCTGAGCTACTTGACCTAAGCTATCTACCTCAGTTAGCTTGGTAGTCTTCAGGAAGACCAGCTCTAGGTCACCTTAGCTCAAGTCAGAAGAAAACCAGCTCAACCTAGCTTGACTTGGCATCTTGCAAAGAACTAACTAGCTAAGCTAGCTATTGAGCTCAACTTCGGCTCTCTTCAGCAGTAGTCAGCTCCAGCAAGCTCTAATGTAGCTACACTTTAGCTCCACCTCAGCAAGCCTTGACTCCTCTACTCCTTCCTCCACTACTTTACTAGCTAAGCTAGCTTAGCTTAGCTCTCCCTAGCTCCCTCCATGGCCATCCAACCTAACCACCTACATAAGCCTCCACTTCAACCCTACTTAAGTCCACCTGGCTCCACCTACTCCTACTCTATTTTTGGTGCCAACCAAGAGACATCCTTTCACCCCATCTCCACCTCCAAAAGCCACCAAAAAAGGTGGCGCCAAAACCCCCATAAAGACCTCCTTTTGGCACCACCATTTTCCCTTCAAAAACCCATGTATCTCCAGCCTACACCTAAGCCTAAAACCTACCTCCACCCTTCATTTTTTCCCTCCATTTTCTCCCTCCTAGAACCCTTCCTTTTGTCACCAACATGGTGGTGTCTCTCCACCATGGGCGGCCACCAAAGGACTTAACCACCCCCCCACACCTCATTGGTTGGTGCCAACTTATCCCTACCATCTATCCTACAACCACCTCCCAAAACTCCATCCTATACCTCCATCAAAAGGGCACATCAACCCTTTTTATCCCTCATATTAATACCCTATCTAACCACCACATTCAAACCATCTTTGGCTACCATAATCTCTACCTATACCTACCCCAAATTCAGCCAAGGAAGAAGAAGAGAAGAAGATTAAGGAAGCAAACCTCGCCTCCTTGGTGCCTTCTTCTTCTTCCCTTCTTTCTTGTGCCAAAGCTAAGGAGCAATGTTCGTTGCGAATTGCATAAAAAGATTTTTATATTGTTATAGTTGCGAATCACGCAGAAATAAAATAAGTTTTTAAATATTTCGGTAAGCATCGAGTCGTTTGCAGGAGGAAAAACATGATTTTTGTGCGAAAGCTTTTCGAAAAGATGTTCTAAGCAAATATTTATATATGTATATATGTATATATAGACAAGTTTTCATTAGATTAAATAAACATTTTATTGATAAAGAGAATGTCTCACAAATCTAATGTAATTAAATGCTTGAAAATAATATGAAACAAAAGAATAAACTATGGAGGAGGAAACATAAGAAGAAAATGTGGTGAAGATGACAGAGTCGCTTGAGGGATACTTGTGCGAAATGCAGTAGCACTTCAGATCCAAGGTGCCAGGAAGAAGATCGGAGAGAGAGCATGAAGAGAGAGGGGGCGTGCACTATGTGGTGGCTATTTTTTTTCTAACTCTAGGTATCTAAGTTGTGTTCCAAAGGGTAGAGGCTAGGTCCTTTTATAGAAAAGTAGGTGGCTTCTTATTGGTTGATCAAGAGTGCCTAGGATCACTAATTTGGATGGTTTAGATTTAATCAAAAGTGATGCCTAAGATTGGTTGAATAGTGATAAATACACATTTATTCATGATAAAATATCTATTTATGTGAGTGCCTAAGCTTAACATTGCATTCCACATTATAAATATTACATAGCATGCATCATTTTGCATTTAGGATAGATTGTATAAATCATAGGTTAATTTGCTTCTTTTGTGGCTAGGAGAGGAGATTTATTTCGGAACGTCGGATTGATGATCTGACCATACAGATCTAATCAGGATGATGATTAGAGTCCAAGGCCTTCGAAATCATCTTGATCGGAGTCCCGTAGTATTTTATGTAGTTTGAGGAAGATCAACGGCCAAGGGGTTACTTGATGTAATTTGGAGCTTCAAATGACAAATCCAACCACACGGATGGATTCGGATTAACGATCGTAGCCCAACATCGTGAAAATCAGTCCAATCAGATATCCGTGTGGCACTTTCAAGGAGCATTTGAAGATGGACAGCCCAGATGATGCCACGTGGCATCATTCGAACTGCCCAAGGGCTACCGCTGGCACCCCACCCTATCATCTCGCCCTCGCATCGTAGCTGTTGGATCATGATCCAATGATTGGAATGCCTCCGCACCCTTAGCAGCGAAATTCATCTTCTCGACACTTGTGAGCATGTGGAACAGCGGTTGGGAGAGGAGCTCTCAAGCCACCAACGCGTGTTCGAAGCTTGGCCGTAGCGCCTGATTTCATGAGCGCATGTGATATTCGATTGCGTTCGTTGGATTGCCATCGAGTGATGGAGAATTCACCACATGGCATAGCCCTGTGCGCCAGATGACCTCAATGCATGCACATGTGCGATCACGCGTGATTGTACGCGGGGCTGAGCGTGATCCGTGAGCGCGATCTCCGTGCGATCATGATTGTTCGTTTCCGATCCAATGGTTGTGGCTCCTGCAACCTCAGCACCAGCAGTGCATGCGCACCACATGCGCGTGGCGTGGATGCTAGTGGACATGAGGGCTGGCTACAGCGACGATTGAGCTGGAGCTTTAGCGACGTCTTTACTGTTGCTGTTGACCCATGCCCGATTTAGTCTCTTCTCCTCCACTATAAAAGGACCACCACCCCTCCCATTCTTCTTCATCTCTTCCTTTCTCTCCCTCACCATCTCCAAGGCTCTAGAGAGAGCTTGTCTCAAGCCCAAGATGCTCCTCTAGAGTAGAAAAGAAATATTTTTTCCCGCTTCTTACCCCCTCCGTGGAGTATCCTGTGGCTGTCCTCCACCACATTCGGGAAGTAGATCCCCTCCGCGATGTCCTCTTGTCTCGCTCTTCGTCCTTCGGCTTTGTTCTTTTTCATCCAACTTCCCACCACCTTCATCTAAGCGCCGTCAAAGCGAGTCGTCCTCCAAGTGACCGTCGAGGGGGATTCTTCTCACCTTCATCTATCTTTTATCGCTTTTCTAGTGTAGTTTTAATCAGTTGTAATAGACATTGCTCCATTATATGAAATTTCGCTCTCTCTCTCTCTTTCAAGTAGATTAACCAGATAAAGTTTTTGTCGATATGATCTCTTTCCTTATAAAAATACCAAAAAAATCGCAAAAGATAAAAACAAATAAAAGCAAAGCGTGAATTTTCGAAACCAAACGTTCGCCGGCCTGTGTTCGACCCGAGGATCACCTCGAGCTTCGGTTATAAGTTTATGTAGTAGCAGATTCTTACGTACTACGACAACGGGCTTTCCAACTCCAATCTTTTCACGTACGAAATTTCGCTCACCATTTTGGCACCATTGCTAGGGAGGTAATGCTCTTTGGTTTTTCTCACAATTTTCACCTTACCTAACTTTTATCTCACTTTCTCTCAGATCTTGCTGTGATTGCAGGTACTCTTTCGAAGAGAGCCAGAGCAGTTGATTGGAGAAAAGTGCGGATGAAGGTTCTATAAGTGTACCCCCACCCCTACCCACTAGATTTCATTTAACCACCTAATAACTCAAACCCTAATTAACCTAGGAGCTTGCATAAACCTTAGATTAGTTGATAAATGCCAGTTTATCATCACTCTTATGCCCTAAAATAGTTCTAGCTCTTAGGACTACGCAAACGGATTTTCGGGCTGCATTTAGGCATTTACCTAGGATAGGCATGCATTGCATTTTAGTTGTATTTTTGATGTGTTTACTTGATTGTTAGGGATAGAGAGAAAGTTAGATCTTGCATACGTTGGCACTTGTAACGACCCGATTCCCGAGTCCTTACGAGACACGAGAACCGAACTGACTCGACTAATCCCAAGACCTAGTTGTCCAACGAGGAAGTAACCAAAAGAGCAGTAAAATAAACCACATTCAGCATGAATATAACTAGCAGTAACAAAATAGAACAGTAAGAAAAGGAACCACTACAGTATATACCACCACCACAGCAGAACAACATTTATAACATAACATGAGCTACAAGTAAAGAAAAGTACAGAGAGTAACAAGAACTACTCACTACAGTGGAACAAAAAGGGCACAAAAGAACAGTGGTAACTCTACTGGACCCTACTCGGCCCAGCGTCCTCTGCAGCCGCTGACCCTAGCTGCTCAACACCTGGTCCTGAAAAGTAACGAGTGTAACACGTCAGCGAAAAACTGAGTAGAGTGGCAACTAAAACTAAGAAACAGTAGAGTGTATAATAGCTGTTATATTTTGTTATTTTCTTTATTTACGTCTTTCTATCATCTCACGATTTATTTATTTCTCAGATCCTTCACTTGATCTCGGATGTTCCTCGTGGGAATGATCTTGATTGCAGTCTTTTCCGAAGAGTAGAAGTAACACGTGGTGCTCTCCTGGCCGGGAGAGTCCCCCGTGGTGATCCTACTCTCAGTCAACCACCCCAAGGTCACTGACAGACATAACGGTGACTACGGCACGCGCAGTAAACGCACGGGTAGCTACCCCGCACTGGCACGCGGTCAGTCGTTTCCGTTAACGGGTGTGCCCAAAGCACAGCACGGAACCAGTATAAGGCAGAGCCCTCTCAGTAACTGGGGTCCAACCCCTCCACAGTAACCAAATAGGGGCCTTGCCCCTCCACAGTCCGCGCACCCTCGCCTGACTACCCTGGTTTGCCTAGTGGGCCTAACAAGTCGGTGTAGGTGAGCTAGTAGAACCCCGGGGCCCGTGGGGTAGCTAGTACTCGCTCTACACTAGTAGCTCTCCTCGGTACTGTGTACACGAGGGCCAAAAAGTCGGTACAAAGTGGCCAGACCTAACCCCGGGTCCCTGGGGCGGCTGGCTCTGCTCTGCACTAAGCAGGTAACAGGTGCTTCCCTTGGTACTACGTACCCAAGAGACAACACACTTCCACGTCTTTCTTTCTTAGTTCCATTTCATTCTCTTTTCAGGAGTTCTACTCCTAATTCCCTGTAGGGTTCTAGCTCTTTTAACTCAGCACATTCAAGTTTCACCCCTTTCAGTTTCACGTTCATACAACCCATATTCTCAATCATGCTCATTTATTCATAACAGGCAGCTGTTAAATCAATTTACAGGCAGCTATTATTTCCTTTCCACATTTTCCAAGATTGCAATATCTATATTCATATCACTAGTTTTCCAGTCCTAGGATTCATGCCGTACCCTAGGATTTATCATTCAATCTAGTTTTTCAGCCCTAGGATTCATGCAATACCCTAGGATCTATCATTCAATCTGGTTTCTCATTCCTAGGATTCATGCAATGCCCTAGGTTCTATTAATTGTTCCATAATTATAACAAATTATGTTAATAATTTTTAAAGCCACTCTACCAGCTACAACGGAAGTACTGGGGGAGTGCTCGGAAATCCCGCACGCCTCCGCAACCCCCAAGACTGCAATGGAACGGGGTCCTAACACAAGGATCAAACACAAGGAGTTTCTCAGAACAATATATAATTACTGTAAACGGGTATAGGATTTTATTCCGAAAAGAACGCAACTCGAAACGCGAAAAACGGACTCCGAACAGGCCCTAAACGGGTCGAAAACGACGAAACAGTCCAAAATCAGACGTCTGGAACCTCTTCCAGACGTCTTAAAAGGTGGTTCAGAGGATACCTTCGCTCTGTGTAATCCTTCAGACGTCCAGAAGCCTGTGGGGCCATCTGGCTTAGTTCCCAGACGTCCGATGGTCAACCCAGACGTCTGGAACTCCTCTTCGTCGTCTGGCACTGCGGCCAGACTTCTGATTCGTGTTGGATGGCGAGTCTCAGAACCTGTACGTATCCACTCCTCGCTCTCAGTACGACGGGTCGCAGAAAAGGAAGAAGGACGAAAATAACTTACTTGCTAGACGTCTGGACAGTCCTCCAGACGTCTTCACCGTCGTCTGGTTGGAAGCCTAGACGTCTGACTCTGGAAAAACTTCCATAATCAGAGCTCAACTCGCTCTTCGCCCACGGCTCACGGCCACGCCACGCCTTGTCCGCCTGCTGCTCGAGCTACAGTAGCCCTCCCACGTCACTCCACGCCTGCTGCTCCCCTGCCGGCCTGCTCTAGCTGCCCCGGCAAGCTTGAGCCCTCACGGTCGAGCGTCTCCTCCCTCGCGCAACACCTCCTCCCGCAACTCGCCGCGGCTGCCGCTGCCGCCGCTCGCTTGCTCTCGCACCAGCTGGAAGAAGGAGAAGAAGGGAGCAGAGGAGATGAGAGTGAGGGAGAGGGTGAGGGCCTTATAAGGCAGCGCGAGGAGAGAGAGAGAGAGAGCGCAGCACTGCGCCTGCAGGAGGAGAGAGGGAAAAAGAGGGCGTTCGCAGGTCTGCGTTTGCAGGCGCGCAGACGCAATCCTGTGTGCCGCAGAAATTAAAATCCCAGACGTCTGGAAGGGGTTCCAGACGTCTGGTCAGACGTTTGGGCCACCTCCCAGACGTCTTAAAAAGACTTCTTGAAACCGCATTCGTAACAATATAACAAACTCAAAGGAAGTTTCGTCCTCGAAACTTGCGCAAACTAGGGTGCGGGAAAAACGTCATATAAAAACATAAAAAGTTCAAAGAGGACCGAAGCCGGTCCGAAAAACGTACCCGCGAAGAGCTCCGGGTACCGCTCCCGCATTGCCGCCTCAGGCACCCAGGTAGCCTCCTCGTATCGCTGGCTCCTCCACAAAACCTTCACCAGGGGTACTTGCTTTCGTCTCAAACTGCGGACGGCTCGGTCAAGAATCTGCACTGGTCGCTCGGGGTAGGTCAGGTCGTCGCCCACCTCGACGCTCTCGTGACTCAGTACGTGACTGGGATCGGCTACGTACTTCCTGAGGTTGGACACGTGGAACACGTCATGCACACCAGAAAGTTGAGGAGGGAGGGCAAGTCTGTAAGCAACGGGTCCAACCCGCTCCAGGACCTCAAAGGGCCCCACGAACCTCGACGTGAGCTTCCCTCTCACCCCAAACCGCTGTAGGCCCTTCATGGGCGAAACACGAAGGAAGACGTGGTCCCCAACCTCAAACTGCACCTCTCTGCGTCTCCGATCCACGTAGCTCTTCTGTCTGCTCCTGACAGTGCGGAGTTTCCTGTGGATCTGCTCGACTACCTCCTGACTCTGCCGGATCAACCTGGGGCCAACCTCCCACTTGGTCCCCTCCTCAACCCAACTCAAGGGTGCCGTACACCTCTATCCGTACAGAGCCTCGTAGGGAGCCATGCCGATGCTCGAGTGATATCTGTTGTTGTATGCAAACTCCGCCAGGGGCAGGTGCTCCTCCCAAGAGCCCCTCCAGTCCAGTACACAGGCACGCAAAAGGTCCTCAAGTGTCTGTATCGTGCGCTCCGACTGTCCGTCCTTCTGGGGGTGGTAAGCTGTACTAAACCTCAATCGCGTCCCCAGGGCCTACTGAAACTCAGCCCAGAACTGGGACGTAAAGTGGGTATCCCGGTCGGATACGATCTCCCGCAGAACTCCGTGTAGCCGTACCACATCGCGGATATACCTCTCAGCCAACTGTGTTGGTCCCAAAGTGACTCGGATAGGCAAGAATCGTGCCGTCTTCGTCAGTCTATCCATAATTACCCAGACTGCGTCGTGTCCTCGATGGGTAACAGGTAAACCCACCACCAAGTCCATGGTGATGCTCTCCCACCTCCACTCTGGCACTGGAAGCGGTTGTAGCGGCCCTGCAGGCCTCTGATGCTCGGCTTTCACCTGCTGACACACTAAGCACTACTGCACGAATTCACCCACATCCCGCTTCATCCCCCTCCACCAAAACTCGCATCTCAAGTCGTGGTACATCTTCGTGTTTCTGAGATGTATGGTGAATCTCGAACCGTGTGCCTCAGTCAGGAGCTCTCTCAACAGCTCCTCATCTCTGGGAACGCATAACCGTCCCCTCAGGTGCAGCACCTGGTCTGTGAAAGAGAAGTCCCTTGGGTCTCCCGACAGTACTCTATCATGCAAGGACTACAAGTACGAATCGGCCATCTGTCTTGTGATGATGCGGTCTATCAGCTCTAGCCTAGTCTGTCGTGTCACAGTCACTGCCCCACAGTGCCCCCGTAACTCTAGGGGTCGCCAACTGCCCACCTCCTCCAAAAGGCTCCAACTCTGTAACTATAAATTGGCCAAGTGTGTAGGCGCCTTCCGGCTCAAGGCGTCAGCCACCACATTGGCCTTGCCCGGGTGATAGGAAATGGTGCAGTCGTAGTCCTTCAGGAGCTCCAACCAATGTCTCTGTCACATGTTGAGCTCCTTCTGATCAAAAAGGTATCTGAGGCTCTTATGATCTATGAAAATCTCGAAGGTCTCATCGTACAAGTAGTGCCTCCAGGTCTTCAGCGCGAAGATGACAGCTGCCAACTCCAGGTCATGGGTAGGGTAGGTATGCTCATGGGGCTTCAGTTGCCGTGAAGCGTAAGAGACAACGTGACCCCTCTGCATGAGCACACCTCCTAACCCCTACAAGGAGGCGTCCGTGTACACAACGAACCCGCCACTACTGTCAGGGATGGTGAGCACGGGAGCCGAGGTCAACCTCTCGTTCAGCTCCTGAAAACACGCCTCACAGGCGTCTGTCCAAGTGAAGGGCACGTCCTTCCAGGTCAACTGTGTCATAGGACGCGCGATCTGTGAAAACCCTCTGATGAATCGTCTGTAGTAGCCTGCCAGTCCCAGGAAACTGCGAATCTCAGTGACTGAACGCGATCTCCCCCACCTGAGCACTGCCTCGACCTTGGCCAGGTCCACCGCCAAGCCGTCTCCAGAGATCACATGACCTAAGAAGGTCACCTCCCTCAACCAGAACTCGCACTTGCTGTATTTGGCATATAGCCTACGTCATCTCAGTGTGTCCAGAACGATCCGCAAGTGTTGTCCGTGCTGCGTCCGATCTCAAGAATAGATGAGTACGTCATCAATGAATACCACCACGAACTGGTCCAAGTACGGTCTAAACACCCGGTTCATCAGGTCCATGAAAGCAGTGGGGGCATTGGTCAGCCTAAACGGCATGACCAAAAACTCGTAGTGTCCGTACCGGGTGTGGAAAGCTGTCTTGGAGACGTCTGCCTCCCTGATCCTCAACTGGTGGTATCCAGACCTCAAGTCGATCTTGGAGAACACCGTGGAACCCTGCAACTGGTCAAACAAGTCGTCAATCCTTGGAAGCGGATATCTGTTCTTGATGGTGACCCTATTCAGCTGTCGGTAGTCCACACAAAGGCGTAGGGTACCATCCTTCTTCTTCACAAACAGTACTGGGGCTCCCCAGGGAGACGCACTGGGCCTCACGAAGCCCTTCTCCAAAAGGTCCTGCAACTGAGACTTGAGCTCTCGTAGCTCAAGCGGTGCCATCCTGTATGGCGCGGTGGAGATGGGGCTGGTCCCTGGTACTAGTGAGATCTCAAACTCGATCTCACGCTCGGGCGGTAGTCCTGGTAACTTGTCTGGGAACACGTCAGGGTACTCTCTGACCACCGGGATGCTCTGGAAGTCTGCCACAGGGCTGGGCTCTGCCACCACACAAGCTAGGAAGCCCTCACACCCCTGGCTCAAAAGTCTCGCGTCTCGAAGTGCCGAAATGCACCTGAAGCCTCCGTCCACTGGCTGTCCGTGAAACTCGAAAGAAGGCAACTCCGGCATGGAGAAGACAATCTTCCTCTCAAAACAGTCTACCAAGGTGTGGTAAGCGGACAACCAGTCCATCCCCAGAATTACGCCAAAGTCCTCCATCTGTATCATAATCAGGTCAGCTGGCAGGCTATGTCCCCCGACGTTGACCTCGCAATCCGTGTACACCTCCTCAGCTACAAACAGCTGACCACTCGGACCTCTAATTACTAACGGATTCTCTAACAGCATATAATCCTGGCCCAAACTAACTGCGAAACTGGCTGCGACAAACGAGTGCGTAGCGTCGGAATCGAAAAGTGTGTAAATGAGTCTGCCGGAAACTGAAACCATACTTGCCACCACCGATCCCAAAGCTCTGGCATCCCTGTGTGTCAGGGCGTTGATACACCCCTCAGCCCTAGGTGTGGACGAAGCAGCCACACTCTGCGTCGGATAGGTAGGTGCTGGCCGGTACCCTCCTCGCGACTGCTGTCCTCCTCGCGCCTGGGAACCGCGGCCTCCTGCGTGCCCTCCAGTGCTCTGCGCGGGAAGTAACTGCTGACCTCTTGCCCTAGACGAGCAGTCCCTCCTGATGTGGCCCGGCTGGCCACACTGGTAACAGAGGGGAACCCGACTCCCACCCTCAGTGGGTCCCTGCTATCGGCTGGGCGGGGGTTCGATGCTGGCGACTGGCCCCTGTCGAGGGCCCCCAAAGGCCATGGATGGCCCTACAAACATGACGGCTCTCCTGCGGACTCCACGTGTCTCCTCTCTCGCCGGCCCTATGAAAAGTCTGGCTGAAAGGGCCTCTTCCACCCGCCGTCAGTGTCTCGCGCGGACGGGTTGGTCTCCTCATAAATCATGGCTGCCTCCACCACCCTCGAAAATGTAGGCAGCTTCAGGCGTTTGACATACCCTCGAATCGCAGGCCGGAGCCCCTCGGTGAACCTCCAAAGGCGCTCCTTCTTAGTGGCTACCGCTGTCGCTGCAAAGAGGGACAACTCCAGGAAACGCGTGCGGTACGCGCTCACGGTCATCGTCCCTTGGCGGAGAGTGTAGAACTCCCGACGCGAAACAAAACGAAACACGTTAATATGGAATGATACCTAACGGAAATGTCTAAGAGCTCATGTCAAAAGATATGTTGTGGTGGCTACTCCAGTTATAGACATGTGAATTGGTTATTTTCCAGTCAGTTGATTCACTTCTCGGGACGACCTTGCTCTGATACCATCTTGTAACGACCCGATTCCCGAGTCCCTACGAGACACGAGAACCGGACCGACTCGACTAATCCCAAGACCTAGTCGTCCAACGAGGAAGTAACCAAAAGAGCAGTAAAATAAACCACATTCAGCATGAATATAACTAGCAGTAAGAAAAGGAACCACTACAGTATATACCACCACCACAGCAGAACAACATTTATAACATAACATGAGCTACAAGTAAAGAAAAGTACAGAGAGTAACAAGAACTACTCATTACAGTGGAACAAAAAGGGCACAAAAGAACAGTGGTAACTCTACTGGACCCTACTCGGCCCAGCATCCTCTGCAGCCGCTGACCCTGGTTGCTCAACACCTAGTCCTGAAAAGTAACGAGTGTAACACGTCAGCGAAAAACTGAGTAGAGTGGCAACTAAAACTAAGAAACAGTAGAGTGTACAGTAGCTACCCCGCACTGGCACGCGGTCAGTCGTTTCCGTTAACGGGTGTGCCCAAAGCACAGCACGGAACCAGTATAGGGCAGAGCCCTCTCAGTAACTGGGGTCCAACCCCTCCACAGTAACCAAACAGGGGCCTTGCCCCTCCACAGTCCGCGCACCCTCACCTGACTACCCTGGTTTGCCCAGTGGGCCTAACAAGTCGGTGTAGGTGAGTTAGCAGAACCTCAGGGCCTGTGGGGTAGCTAGTACTTGCTCTACACTAGTAGCTCTCCTCGGTACTGTGTACACGAGGGCCAAAAAGTCGGTACAAAGTGGCCAGACCTAACCCCGGGTCCCTGGGGCGGCTGGCTCCGCTCTGTACTAAGCAGGTAACAGGTGCTTCCCCTGGTACTACGTACCCAAGAGACAACACACTTCCACGTCTTTCTTTCTTAGTTCCATTTCATTCTCTTTTCAGGAGTTCTACTCCTAATTCCCTGTAGGGTTCTAGCTCTTTTAACTCAGCACATTCAAGTTTCACCCCTTTCAGTTTCATGTTCATACAACCCATATTCTCAATCATGTTCATTTATTCATAACAGGCAGCTGTTAAATCAATTTACAGGCAGCTATTATTTCCTTTCCACATTTTCCAAGACTACAATATCTATATTCATATCACTAGTTTTCCAGTCCTAGGATTCATGCCGTACCCTAGGATCTATCATTCAATCTAGTTTTCCAGCCCTAGGATTCATGCAATACCCTAGGATCTATCATTCAATCTGGTTTCTCATTCCTAGGATTCATGCAATGCCCTAGGTTCTATTAATTGTTCCATAATTCTAACAAATTATGTTAATAATTTTTAAAGCCACTCTACCAGCTACAACGGAAGTACTGGGGGTGTGGTCGGAAATCCCGCGCGCCTCCGCAACCCCCGAGACTGCAATGGAATGGGGTCCTAACACAAGGATTAAACACAAGGAGTTTCTCAGAATAGTATATAATTACTGTAAACGGGTAGAGGATTTTATTCTGAAAAGAATGCAACTCGAAACGCGGAAAACGGACTCCGAACGGGCCCTAAACGGGTCGAAAACGACGAAACAGTCCAAAATCAGACGTCTGGAACCTCTTCCAGACGTCTTAAAAGGTGGTTCAAAGGATACCTTCGCTCTGTGTAATCCTTCAGACGTCCAGAAGTCTGCGGGGGCATCTAGCTTAGTTCCCAGACGTCCGATGGTCAACCCGGACGTCTGAAACTCCTCTCCGTCGTCTGGCACTGCGGCCAGACGTCCAATTCGCGTTGGATGGCGAGTCTCAGAACCTGCACGTATCCACTCCTCGCTCTCAGTACGATGGGTCGCAGAAAAGGAAGAAGGACGAAAATAACTTGCTAGACGTCTGGACAGTCCTCCAGACGTCTTCATCGTCGTCTGGTTGGAAGCCCAGACGTCTGATTCTGGAAAAGCTTCCAGAATCAGAGCTCGACTCTCTCTCCGCTCGCGACGCACGGCCGCGCCTCGTCCGCCTGCTGATCGAGCTGCAGCAGCCCTCCCGCGTCACTCCATGCCTGCTGCTCCCCCGCCGGCCGGCTCTAGCTGCCCCGGCAATCTCGAGCCCTCACGGTCGAGCGTCTCCTCCCTCGCGCAACACCTCCTCCCGCAACTTGCCGCGGTTGCCGCTGCCGCCGCTCGCTTGCTCTCGCACCGGCTGGAAGAAGGAGAAGAAGGGAGCGGAGGAGATGAGAGTGAGGGAGAGGGCGAGGGCCTTATAAGGCTGCGCGGGGAGAGAGAGAGAGAGAGAGAGAGAGAGAGTGCAGCCCTGCACCTGCAGGAGGAGAGAGGGAAAAAGAGGGCGTTCGTGGGTCTGCGCGCGCAGGCGCGCAGACGCAATCCTGCGTGCCGCAGAAATTAAAATCTCAGACGTCTGGAAGGGGTTCCAAACGTCTGGTCAGACGTCTGGGCCACCTCCCAGACGTCTTAAAAAGACATCTTGAAACCGCGTTTGTAATAGCACTCAAGAAGGCAGAAGATGAAGAAGAAGCTCATTCAGCTAGATCCCAGCTAGATCCAACTCATCCCAGTTAGATCCCAGGTCATTCTAGCTGGATCAACTTATCTTTAGCTCCATTCAGCTCATCTCAGCTAAATGGTAGCTCTAGCTAGTTCACCTCAGCTCCATTCAGCTCACCTTAGCCCGATGGCAGCTCAAACAAGCTTAAGTCAGTTGATCCCAGCTCCATTCTAGCTCCTCCAGCCTAGAACAATTCAGTGGAAGCTCAACCTGACTAGGACTAGCTACTAGCTAGACCTGGTCAGTTGAAGATGACCTCAACCAGCTTAGGTTAGCTCAAGTCTAGCTCTTGAAGGCTCAACTTAGCTCAACTTAGTTGAGCTGAGCTACTTGACCTAAGCTAGCTATTCAAGCTAGCTAGGTATTCTCTGGGAAGACCAGACCCAACTCACCTCAACTCATATCAGTAGAAGCCAGCTCATCTTAGCTTGGCTTAGTAGCTAGCAAAGAACTAGCAAGCTGAGCCAGCTAAGGTAGCTCCCTATAGCTCTCTTCAGCAGCCACCAACTCTAATGTAGCTCAAGACAGCTTCCTCCAGCTCCTCTCCCTCAAAACTGTAGCTCCCTCTGCCTCCAACCCTACTCCCTGCTAGTTAAGCTAGCTTAGCTAGCTTAGCTTAGTTAAGTCCACCTCCATGGCACCGAAAACCTAACCCTAACTCACCCAACTTAACTCCACATCACCACCTAACTAGTCCACCAAGTAAGCTACCTACCCACACCTTCTCCTACTCCAACTTGGCGCCATCACCACCACACCTCTTCACCCCATAACCTCCACCAAGAGACACCAAAGTTGGTCCCAAAAACCACCCCTCAACCACCTTGATTTTGGCGCTAACCTCTCCCTCCATCTTAGCCTCCCATCCACCACATAAACCATCGTCACCCTCCATTCTTGGAGCCACCTAGGACCCCTTCTAGAAAACCCATATTTGGCACTAAAATGGAAGGCATCAAGGGTTGCAACCACCCATAACTGCCACTTATGCAACCCTTGAAATGGCACCAACCCATCTCATCCATCCATCCCACAACCACCAAATCTCCACCCTTCAAAAAGTGGCGCCACCCTTAACCCAACCTAAAGTGGCACCAAACCCATTTAACACCACCATAACCACCTCAAAACACCCCCTCATGTGGTGCCAACAAACCCTAGCCCTCCATCCATTAACCACCATCCTAAGCCTTCATCCTAACCTTACACTTATACCACATACCACTTAACCCTAAGCCTACCATGGTTGGCGCCAACCATCACCCTCTCCACTTCTATAAATACCCTCCTAACCACCACCAAAAATATCATCTTCTCCATTAGATTAGGTTCCACCCATACCACCTTCATCCACGCTAAGGAAGAAGAAGAAGAAGAGAAGAAGATCAAGGGGGCAACCTACCTGCCCCCTTGGTGGCTTCTTCCTCTCCTTCCTGTCCCTTGTGCTACGCCAAGGAGGAGATCATCTTCAACATAGAGGAAACGACCAGGCAAAAGAGGAGCCAACAAGGTGGTTGACACCCACCTTGGAAGAGATCTTGAAGCAAGATCAATTGAAGAAAGAAGAGAAGGAGAATTCTTTTCAAGTGTGGGGCATCCACACTTGGACTAAGGATCATCCAGATCTTCTACCAGAAACTCCCCCCTTCTTCTTTATCTTTCCATGTTTTTGTATTAGCTAGTAGTTTAATGTTTTCTGTAAGAAACATTCCGCTACTTGTTGTCTAGATTACTAATAATACAAATTTGCCTTCCAATTTCTATTTTATGTCTAGTGTGTTTTTCATGTTGTTCTAGTTGTAGTGCACACAAACTCTCTTCTTCTAATTACCCTAGGCACACTTTCCTAGGGTGAGCTTAGAAGAGAGAGTTCCATTCTTGTCACATAGGTTTAGTAGTAGGCTTAATTTTAGCATAGTTCATTTTCGCATCAAAATATGCGATTGTCTCTAAAAACCCTAAAAGCAATATAAATCAAAATCACAAAAAGAAAGTACGGATTTGAGCGGCGAGAGAGAGAATCAATTCATGTGATTAATGAATTGGCCTCCTTGGACGACCTTAGATACTCCACTATCTAGGTTTACAAATTTAAGAGTCAATTGCTGATTTACGCGTATGACACTATTTCACATATTTAACAAAACGTGTATTTCCCACATCATTAGTCTTGGTTGTTTGATTGTCACCTCACCTCACTTGATCCACGCACATAAATTAAAAAAAAAACTCTTCTCTTCTTGTGGGATTAATTAAAATTTACACACCTCACACACCCGTAAATTTCTCGACCTAAGGTGCACAATCACTTTGATTTTACCACTTAACCTGGGATCTGACCTATGGACCTGGTACACTTCAACTTAATACACATAAGTGTGTAGAAATCTGATTAGGTTAGGACATTTTGTATGCCTTAATCTGTGGTGCCACTAGGCCAATTGATTGAGCTGGTTGGGCTACACCACTTAAGACAAAAGTGATTCATCAGTAGCTTTCCCATAGGATTGATTTTTAGGACTGAACTAGGCACTCCACATTATTTTTGATTTTTAAAGGAATATACCTACACCTGTGTTTACAAAACTTGGAGTGTTCCACTAAACCTTGATTGAATATACCTAATGATTAAACCCTAAAAGCTACTAAGCAAGATTTGAACTTTAAAATCAACCTCATCTTTAATAATCTTACTTGAAAACCCTAGTTGTGCACGCAAACACATATTAATCGATTCTTAAGGGCACAACCCATCTAAAGGGCCCATCACATTCCAAGAGCACAATCATCCCAAGACTAATTAAAACTAAGTAGACGTTGGCCTTAAGGATTAACTCTCTTTTTGGAACTACAACTGAGACTTTTTTCGATTAATCTTCTTCTACCAGTCCATCTGATGTCTAGCTAGTGAAGTAGCATCAAACGACCACGGTTGGGGGGTATCAAAGGAATCGGAGCTGCAAGCCAAAGGAAGAACTATCTCCCCAATGCCTCCCTCTAATTGGTTGGATTGACCAGATAGAAGTAGACCAAATCATTCATTTCATCTCAAGATGGGTTTTGAGAGTCTGTAGATCTTTAGGCTACCCACCTAAGGACTGGTTTGGTTGATTGTACTATAGGGCACCTTTCTCTCTTCTATCTTCCCTCCTACTTCACTATATATTCTTCCACATCACACTTGCATTTCTAATCCTACCCTCCTATCACTACTTATCCCTAAGATGATTATTATTCCGACACAACTTATGACTACCCATCCCCTAGTTGGGATAACTTTGATTGGGGACATGATTCCGGACCTCAATGTCCAGGACCTAACCTTAGACATCATGCTAATGATTATTATCCTTCCCATAGCTACACTGATTATAGATCACTACCTTCTTATGAACAAACCAACCTGATCTATAATCAGGAAGGATATGATGATTATATCACCTACCCTCCCCAGGATTATACTGAATACATCACCCTTCTTTGAACAACTCGACATGACCTATTATCAGGGAGGGCCCCAAGAACCTCAATTCCTTGATTCCCCTAAACCGAATCCAAACCCACCCAACCTTGAATCGAATCATTCGGTTCAGATGAACCAGGTCCAAGATAGGGTGTTCGCCACTTTGAGGAACACCATACGATCTTTAGAAACCCAGCCAACACCTCGCAATGAAGAATTGGAACCCCTGATTCAAATCATTGACAATCTGAATAATTCATTATTGGATTGTCTCCAAGTTATTGAGGATATGGGCCTAGGTGAGATTTTACTTGGGAAATTATCAATATTGAGGATGAAATTCGTGGTTGCCTTAGTCCAATCTTGGGATGATTCCCAGGACGAACCCCTTTCAGGAGAGCCAATGTCTGAACCTGCTCAGGCGCCTATTGGGGGGGTCACATTTTATGAGACCGAGGATGACCAGGTTGGTCTAGAGCAACCAATTGAGGATGAACTAATTTTCTCACTCGAGATCCCTAAGCCAGGGAGTGAGGAAAAATGTCTCCATGGACAAGGGAATGATAGATGATTTTGAGACATATAAGCGAGGATCAAGAATTTTTTAATTCTGAGGGTGAGGAATCTCTTAGTGAAGTCTCACTTGAAGTTAAGGAAAATGATTTTAGTGAGACAAATGGGCTCGAGGAGTATGCTGAACCATTTGATAGTCCTATAATTGAGGATTATGATTCGATTGGGGTGGACATGAAGGATTTAGATCCTATTATAATAGATGATCCAATTGGTAGCCCCAATCTTCAACCATACCCCAATGAGCTGAATAATGATACTTTTGAGATCATTATACCCAAGTCAATCCTAATTTAGCCATAATCATTGAACTTGGATAATTTAGATGGGGTAAATAATATGCAGGAGGTCCCAGAATATGAAATTATGACTGTGGAGAGTAGAATTTGGAAATGAAAATCTGGGAGGCTAATTTTGAGGGAAATACAATTTTGGATCTAATGGTTCCTTTGTGTTTGAAACCACCAACCTTCTATCAGGACCCTTATGAAATTTTTGATTTTCAAGATGTGTAAGAATAATTGATTATCTTTTTGAGTTGAACTTTAAATGGACATCCAAACCTATTGAACCAGATCTACCCATTGTCTGACACTTTAGACTTGGGTTGCACGCCATAAAACCACAGGCTCGGCCCCACAAGCACAATGATAAATGCCAGTTTATCATCATTCTTATACCCTAAAACAAACCTAGCTCTTAGGATTTTAACTTCGCAAATGGGTTTCTGGGCTGCATTTAGGCATACCTAGGTTAGGCATGCATTGCACTATTTTGTTATTTTTGACACATTTATTGGAGTGTTAGGGATGAATAGATAGTTATATCCCTAAAACCTTAGCACTCAAGAAGGCAACAGGTGAAGAGGAAGCTCAATCCAGTTGAGACTCAGCTAGATCTAGCTCATTATAGCTGGATACCAGCTCACTTGGGTTAGGGTTAGCTCCATTAAGCTCCACTCAGCTCATCTTGGCTGAGTGGTAGCCCAAGGCAGTTCATCTTAGCTTAACCTAGCTCAAGTCAACTCAGACCCTACCCAACTTAGTTGAATCTAGCTCACATTAGCTCCAATCAGTTCACTGGGAGCTCTAGCAAGCTCAACTAAGTTGATAGGAGTCCACCTCAGCTCAGGTCCAGCTACTTCTAGCTCCGCTCAACTCAAGCTAGCTGAAGATGACCTGAAATAGCTTAGGCCAACTCAAGTCCAGCTCCCAGGGACTCTACTTAGCTCAACCTAGTTGAACTAAGCTATCTTAGCTACTCCAGCTAACTCGGTCATCCCTGGGAAGATCAGACCCAGCCCACCTCAGCACAATTTAGCAGAAGCTAGCTCACTTTAGCTTGGCTTAGTAGCTAGCAAAGAACTAGCAAGCTAAGCTAACTAAAGTAGCTCCCTGCAATTCTCTTCAGCAGCTACCAACTCCAGTTCAGCTCCAGATAACTCTTCCTCAGCTCCTTTTCCCTAAACCCTAATTCCTCCTACCTCTTCTTCTACTCACCCACTAGTTAAGCTAGCTTAGCTAAGCTTGAAACCAGCTCCACCTACATGTCCACCACCTACCTAAACCCTAACCTAGCTCCACCCTAAACTCTACCACCTAAGCTAGCTACCTACTCCACCCAAAGTTGGCACCACCAACCTCCACATCCCTTCACACCACCACCACCAAAAGCCACCCAAAAGTTGGCACCAACAAGCCCATAACCACCCATAGTTGGCGCCAACACTTTCCCTCCAAAAATTCCCCTTATCTCCACCTTACACTTAAGCCACCTAGCCATCCTAACCCTACACCTAACCCCCTTCTAGAAGCCTATACTTGGTGCCAACCAACACCACCCTAACCACTCTATAACCACCACATAAGTGGCTCCAAAACACCAACCACACCCCTTCACCTTGGCACCATTCATATCCACCCTTCATCCCTTAACCACCACTGCATGGAGCCATCCCAACCCTTCCTAATTCCCACGCCAACTAACCCACCTAAACCCACCTAAGTTGGTACCAAATCCCCTTAACCAAACCTCCACACATCCCTTTAATTGGCGCCAACCTACCCTAACCACTCATCTCCTAACCACCACCATATAACCTAATCCTAGCCATACAACACACCTAACCAATCCTTAACCCTAGCTCCCATTCAGAGTTGGCACCAACCACCAACACCCCTCCATTTTGGCACCAATTCACCTCAACCCTATGATCTTCTAACCACCCTCATAAGCCCATCTTAGCCCTCCATCCATTAACTACACTTACTCCCCTACCACTCCTATAAAAAGACCTAACCTACCTACAAAAAGAACACCTTTGGGTTCATTATATTTTACCATTCATCCACCTTCATAGTCGGCCAAGAGAAGGAGAAGAAGAAGATTAAGGGGACCCCTTGGTGCCTTCCCCTCTTCCCTTCTCTCTTGTGCCCCCACCAGCCAGAGGATCAGCCAGGCAATGAGGACATCCAAGAGGAGGTTCTTGAGGGTGGTGCACGCCCACCCTAGGAGGAGTTCTTATGGGTGGAAATTTTCCACCCTTAGAGGAGCAAGGGCATGTCCTATCTAGGGTTTTCCAGGAGAATGATCTCACCAACTTGGAGGAGCATTTCAAGGAAGGAGAAGAAACCCTTTTTAACTACAGGAGTAGCCGCAGTTGGAGCAAGGATCTTCTTTTCACCGTCATCACAAGAGGATTAGTGTTTCTCTTTTTTAATTTTTTTTATTCTGAATTCTAGTAGTAGAAGCATTCCTCCACTAGTGATTCTGAAAACACTTTTTTTCATATATAAAGTTGCCTCTTCTAAAATTCTTATTTTCATTTTAATTATTGCTTTTACCATAGTGCACTCCCACACTCTCTCTAATTACCCTAGGTCTTTACGTACCTAGGGTGAGCTTAGAGAGTAGAATTACTTGTCACTTAGGTTTTAGTTTCAGTAAGTTAGGTGTAGTCTTTCTCTAGCTTCCAATTTTGTGATTGCCCGTTATTTGAAAATCCAAAAAAAAACCTTACATTCAAAAATTCAAAAAGAAAGTTGATTTCCTTATTGTCAAGCAAGAGTATTTAAAGTGCATTCTTGCCTCTTTAGATGACCCTAGATACCATCGCTATCTAGGTTTACAAATTGTAAAAGCGATTGCGAATTGGCGTGTTACAATGATTTAAAAACCCTAATTTCAAATCATGCTTTTCTTCGCATCACTTTTTGGCGCCGTTGCTGGGGAGGCACGACTTTGCATTTAGTTAATTCTCTTGCTTGATAAGCGGATTTCATCCCTTTTATTTCTTTCATTTCATGTGTGCAGGAGCATTACAGGAAGGAAGTGGGAATTTGGAAGCGAGAGCTTAAAGTTCCTTTTCTTCCAACGGATTTCAAGTAAGTTCCTTGCTACTTGTCTCATTTTCTCTAAAAAATTACCAAAAAAAAATTAAATCAGGCTTTAAGGATCATAAACATAAAAATTAGGTAGAGTGGTGACCGTTAAAAGCAATTGTTTGGTTGTTTGAATCATTTAACACCACTCTACCTTAAGTGTTGGTGTTCTGATTTTTGGATCCAGACTTCTGTCTAGACATCTAAAATCAATTCCCAACACCACAGGCCTTATAAAATCTTGAAATTTCATCCAAAGATTCCAAATCAAATCAAGAACATTTGTGCCAAATTTCAAAGCAATTGGACTTGTAGAGAATTTTTACAAATTCGTGTACCATAGAGGGGTCATCTCCTTTGATTTCATTGTTTTGTTACTGTCTGTAAATTTTAAGAATTTTTATAATTATCCAATTTTTGTAAAGTTTATTGTTTTGGAATCCTTGTGAAATTCTGCACAACATATAAAATCACAAAAATTTTTGGTGGTTGGTGGTGGTACTGAAAATTCCAAAATACCCACGGGTATCATTTCTGGACTTTGACACCAGCACAAAGAAAAATCTTAAAAAAATATCAAACAAATTCCTAAAATCATAAAAAAATATTTTCTGGAATCCTTGTTTGATTTGCCTTCTAGTAGTAGTGTTGTTTGCTTTGTTTGGACCACTACTTAACAAGGAAAACCTGAAACAATTCACTGGTAGTAACATTTCTGTTTAAGGATCAAATCAATTAGGGTTTCTTTTTATTTTTAGTGACCCACTTTTTAAAAGGAAATCTACATTCACCTATACAACTTGATTTCTTTTTGATTATGGATCTCAAACTTGTTTGAAAGCTTATAAAGAGAACCCTAAAAGATACTAAGCTAAATCAAATTCTAAAAGCAGAAAAACAACAAAAAATTGTGTGACAACTTGAAATTGGCATTGGAATCACTCCTTCCAATTTGCACATACTTTAAAAATTGAAATAACAGGGCATTACCCCAATTAATGCCCTCCACATTCCCGTGCACAATTAGACACCCAAGCCTAAATTTAAAACAAGTAGTCATTTAACCACTTAAGGACTTCACCAAAACTTAGGCTTGATATCCAATATCTAAGAATTACTAAGCGTTCCTAATTCCTTTTGAAGACTCGATGACAGACTTAGAGGGAAGTCAAACGATGGGTGTAGGTTTACACAAGCCCCTGGTGATTTTCCCAGGACATGCTTGGGCCCAATCCACCTCTTTTAATCTAGCAGGGTAGTCTTAAGGAACTAGGTTCTCTTATTGATTTCTTCTTTATTGGGTTCCTAAGTCTTAGGTTGCATTAAGGAGTCAACCTTAGGACAGATTAAGGCTAGTTGTTTGATTTGCACACTTTCTCTCATCTCTCTCTCTCCTCCTCCCTCCTGTTTTTCTATTAAGTGCATGCACGGGCGAGGGTCCCAAAATCCACATTTCCAAGGACCATTTGATTTTTCCCCTCGCACCAAAAGATCTTTATTTTCTTCTTCTTCCTCTATTTTTAACATGGAAAACTGTTCAAAAAATTCTGCTTCCACATCCCAACCTAAACCGAACCCATCAGTTGTCCCACAAGCTGACTTCACCATCTCAAACCTCCTGCATTTGGAGCTACCATAAAACCTTGAACGGCCAGGTGGCCCTTTAAATCAAAATACAAATCCCTTTTCTCTTATGGTCGACCGATTGGTTTGACTTCAACAAAACCAACAATAATTGGCTAGGACTGTCATGAACCTAGCCAACCAGAGACCAGGTTAGCCACTCGGGGAACCTCTTGTGTCTCTTAAGGATTTCTATGATCCTTCTAATTATGAAGAGAGTGTTGGAGTGCTTATACCCCAATGGGATTTTGAAATTAAACTTGCCATTCTAAACCTAATCAAACATTTCCATGGTCTTTTGAGAGAGGACCCCTTTTGCCACCTCGAGGAGCTAACTGTCCTAGCTCAAACCACCTATTCCCGCAATGTACAGGAAGTGGTGTGGCTCATGAGACTTTCCTTTCTCTCACTAAAAGATAAAACATTACATTGTTTTAGAACAGTCGGGTGTCTTATCACCACTTGGCCCCAATTAAAAAGTGCTTTTCTCAAAATTTTTTTCTGATAGGTCGTACAAATGCTTTATGTTGATCAATAATGACCTTTCAACAAAAATTTGGTGAACCTCTCCATGAGTCTTTGGAGAGATTTCAAGAACTACTTAGAAGTTTCCCCCACAATGAAATTCCACGATGGCAGCTAGTGCAGACCTTCTATCATATGGATTAGAAGATCAATTAAAAAGATTTGTGGATGCTTCATGTGGGGGTAATTTCCTTAATAAAGATGCCGAAAGTGCCTACCTCCTTTTTGAAGAAATGAATGAAAACTCATTTAATATGGCTGCAATGGACACTTTTGGTAGAACCAACAACCCAAGACTTAGGTAAATGAAATTGACTTCAAATCCACATATGTTCCAGTCACTCAAGATGATCTACACATGATAGCTCAATGATTGGATCAGATGCAAATCAACTAGAAAAAAATGGAAGAAAAGCTTGACAAAAACCCATTTTCGCACATTTGAAAGTCGTCGGAAATCGTAGTATAGTCACGCAAAAACGTTCGTCAAAAATTGATTTCTAAAGATAACGAGACTTGAGTCCCAGTCGTTCGTCTCTGGGAGGTGTTGCTTTTACTTTTGAAATCAATCTTACTCTACTTTGTTTAGAATCGCATGCCAGTTCATGATTATTATGTATTTAGGTATGACATGCTTAGTTGCAAGAATATTAAGAATTGGAAACAGGTAACTTGAATCACACAAAAAGAATGGCAATTATTAAGCTCATGGTGATTTCAAACATATAGAGACAAATATATATAAGCATTTTTCATTCATTCAGCGGGAGAGTCGTTTGCAACATAAAACGTAGAGGGAAGCTTGTACATAAATGCTTGAAAATTAAATCTAGCTACCAGAAAATGATTGCATACAAGAATCGATGGGGGGATTTCGCATGCATCATTGGGGGAGAAATAAGACTACACTGCTAAGTAGTAAATAAAAGCAGTAAATATACGAGGAGCATAATATAAATCTAGCAGAATGGAAGGGCATTCAGGGGTGGTCCCCGATGGCCTTTGAGTGGTTGAGAGAAGAAGGAGGGGCGGCCAATGGAACTTAGGCCGTCCCTTGGAGAGAGGTTGGGGAGCTGATCCAGCTTCCTAGCGTGGAGATGGTGGCCTCCATGGTGGTGCTCAACTCGTGGAGGGTGAGTGGAGATGGAAGTGGCTATTCTAAGTGGAATGGATGCCAAGGAAGTAAATGGGTGCAAATGGCCACCCAAGGGGTATTTTTATAGACCTAAGGGAAGCTCTCTAGAGAATAATGGAATTCTCTAGAGAGGCCTATGGTGGGAGCTCGTGGGAGAGTGAGAGAGAGAGGGTGGATGGTGGTTTTTAGATCCACCAAATGTGGATCTAAAAATTAAATGGCTCTTGGTTGCTATTTTTGGCAACCAAGGCAACCACACATGGTAGAGAGTTCTAGAGAACTCTAGGCTAGGTATTTTCATGTGGATGGTGTGTGTGGGTGTGTGTGGGTCGAAACTTAGGTGGCTAGGTTGATTAGGTTAGGTTCTAGTGGGTATAGGTCAAGGTATGTCTCAAATTAGGGTTATAAACCTTAATTCACTAAGGTAAAGTGCAATTAAACTTAATACAAGTTTAATTGGGTGTGTGGAAACTTAATTGAGAGTAAAACAACTCAATTAATTTAGGTCTAGGTCAATTGGACCCTCACGGAGTCCAATTGGACAGTGTGTGCTGAGATCAGGGCTCAATTGGACTCAATGAGTCCAATTGAATAGGTTGATGGAATTGACTAAGATTCAAGTCAATTAGGTTTAGTGAGGACCTAATTATGTCCTTAGGGAGGTCTAGAGGTGATGTACTAGGGTTAGGGCACCTTAATTTAGGTTCCTATGGGGTTGGAATTGGGTTTAGGGACCTAGAGATCCAAGATCAAGGCTTAAATCTCAAAATAGGAATTGGAGAGCAGTATCAGACATCTAATAATAGAATCGGACGTCTTATACTAAAAAATCAGAAGTCCAGACTTTTTGTCTGGACGTCCAATCAGAGTCAGGAAGGATTTCAGGTTCTGTTTTGGGTATTCTGCAGAAATTGGACGTCTGACAGAGTGTCTGGACGTCCAATAACACTGCAGAAGTGGGTTTGAAGTGTGCGAGAGTTGGCTAAGGGTCCTGGACATCCTAAAACTTATTTGGACATCCAGAGAAGGGTTGGAACTAGGGTTTTAGGGCTTCCTAGGGTGTTGTGGCCTAATCTAAGGGTGGCTAAGGCTTGGGGAAGTCTCTAGGCTATCCTAGGGCTAGGATGGACCTAAGCTCTTCACATTTTACTGCTTTATTTCTACTTAATAGAATAGAAAACCTTTAACTCCCTTACATTATTATTCCTACATCTAAACTAGGCCTTCTGCTCCAGCTCTGCTACAACTCCCGTTATTCTTGATCCAGCTTCAGATCCAGCTCTTGATCAGCTTATTCCCTACAATCGACATAATGTACTAAATTAGCGCATTATAACATTATTTTATGCATAGCTAAAAGAAAGCAGTAAAGATGCAGATAATGCGTATGCATGCATGAATAACCCTAACTTATGCTAAGTCCTAGCTTAATCTAGGCCAATTAAGACCTATGATTGCTGTGCAATCAAAGCTCACCCAAAAACAAGCTCCTTACCCTAACTCTCCTTACCTTCTCAGAAGAGAAAATCTGCACAATATTGATACTACCCCTGCTGGGCAACAATTTTTATCTGATTTCTCACAAGATCTCACTAGGACCTTTGATTTCATGAATCAAAATCTTTTTGACCCCACCACTGAAAACATCTCGGTTCTCTAGGAGCAATTTAGAAATCCTTCCAATTCTTACAATCAAAATTGGAGGACCAACCCGAACCCCTCTTGGAAAGCCCCAAATCAAGTTCTGTTTCCCAAACAAAATCAATTTGGGAATTATGGGAAAAATTTATATCAACCTGGGCCATCCCAAGAAGATATCAACACCCAGGTCATGAAGACTCTGCGAGGAATGTAGACTCAAATGGCTGAAGTAACCCTTATGATTACCAATTTACAACATCAAGTCAAGGTTACTCTTGATCATAGACCTACTGGCAACCTGCCACCCCAACCCATGCCCAACCTTAACAATAAACGGAATCAATATCAAGGTGGATATCACAGTCAACCCATCCACCCAACACCCCAGCATCTGTCGAGTTTTAATCAAAATCAGGCTCCCTGTCCTCCTCCTAGAAACAACCATTCTGCAAATGCAGTGACTCTGAGGAATGGGAAAACCACTCATGATCCCTTTCCTGCTCAAGAAGCCAGCCTAAAAGAAAAGCAGATCAACTCTTCTCCCTCTTCCTCTAACCCCGTTCAAGAACCCAAAAATGCAAAACAGGAACACCCAGCACCTTTTCCACAAGCCCTTCACTCTTCACAAACTAAGAAAAAGAAATCTGAGCCCACTGATAAGGAATTGATGAATCCTTTTGGGCAAGTAGAAATAAATATCCCTTTCCTAGATGCCATAAAATACATCCCTACCCATGCCAAATTCTTAAAAGATTTGTGTACCCCCGAAAGGTAGCCAAGAAGCCTAGGAAAGGTGATCCTTCCAGAGATAGTAGGCTCAATTGTGCAGAGAAAACTACCTCTGAAAAGAAAAGATCCAGGAGCCCCCCTTATTCAAGTAGTCATTAATGACACTTCTTTTGATCGCTCCTTATTGGATCTTGATGCCTCAATTAATCTCATCCCCACTGTCATTTTCGAGGAATTCAAGATTGGTGAATTAAAGCCTATCGAGGTAACACTTCAACTAGCAGACCGATCTACAATTAAACCCAAGGGGATTATCGAGGATGTAATAGTCCGGGTCAAAAACTGTCTATTTGCTGTAGACTTTTTGGTCCTGGATATAGAGGTACTGGAAGCTTTAAAGAATGCTCCCATAACTCTTGGAAGACCATTTTTAGCCACTACCAAAGCCAATATTGATTGTGATTCTGGAAAGATGAAAATCATGTGCGGTGGTGAATCTGTTACCCTAGATATTTTCCAAGCCTCTAAGCATTTCCAAGAACCAGATTTCTTCAATGACTCAGATTCTGAGATTGAAAATTTAGTGGAGGAAACAATGCAAATTTCACACATGGGTTCCTGTTTTGCAGTTCACATGGTTCCTGAACAATCTGATTTAACCCACCCTCCCACCCTAGCCACACCTTCTCCATTTGACTCTTCATCTACCCCCTCCCTCTCACTTCACCCCTAAAAGCAAAAATCATTTCAGAGCTGGGCCCTCAATTAGAATTAAAACCCTTACCCAACTCCCTTAAATATGTTTTCCTGGGTTCAAACCAAACCATGCCCCTGATTATCAATTCTCGACTTATAGGGGCACATGTGGAAAAACTTCTCCAGGTATTGAGCAAAAATAGAAAAGCTATTGGCTGGACCCTTTTTGATCTTAAGGGTATTAATCCATCCTACTGCACCCATAGAATTTATCTTAAGGACAACTCTGATCCCTCCCACCAACCACAAAGGCATTTGAATCCTAATATGTAGGAGGTGGTAAAAAAGGAGATTATAAAGTGGCTTGATGTCGATATCATCTACCCCATTTTTGACAGCTCCTGGATTAGTCCCAAACAAGTTCTTAAAAAAGCTAGACTAATAGTTGTCACTAATGAACATGGGGAAAATATATCCACTAGGATTGCTTCTTCTTGGAGTGTGTGCATTGATTACAGAAAATTGAACACCGCCACTAAGAAGGACCATTTTCGTCTCCCTTTTATTGATCAAATCTTGGAGCAGTTAGCCGAACGTGATTACTACTATTTTCTTGATGGTTATTCTGGCTATAATCAAGTTGTGGTCCATCCTAAGGATCAAGACAAAACTACATTCACTTACCCCTTCGAAACCTTTGCTTTCCGAAGAATGCCTTTCGGTCTTTGCAATGCACCTGTGACTTTTCAACGGTGTATGCTTGCAATTTTTTCAGACCTGGTAGGTGAGTGTCTAGAAGTCTTTATGGATGAATTCTCTGTATTTGGAGATTCTTTTGATTTGTGTCTTAGAAATCTGGAAAGAACTCTCCAAAAATTCATAAAAGTTAACTTGGTCCTCAACTAGGAAAAAAGTCATTTCATGGTCCAAGAAGGAACTGTCCTGGGCCATGTTATTTCCAAAAAGGGAATTGCGGTAGATCGAGCTAAAATTGATGCTATGTCCAAGCTCCCACCGCCCACTACTATGAAAGAGATCGACTCTTTTTTGGGGCACGTGGGTTTCTACTGTTGTTTCACTAAGAATTTTTCCCAAATCTCCAAAACCTTAAGTCACTTACTTACTAAAGACCAACCTTTTGACTTTAATAATCAATGCCTGGAGAGTTTCAATAAGTTGAAGAAAGAAGTCACAGAGGCACCAATTTTACAAGGATCTGACTGGAATTGTTCCTTTGAATTAATGACAGATGCCTTTAATTTTGCTGTGGGGGCTGTTCTAGGGTAGAGAATTGACAAGAAGCCCGTTGTGATCTATTTTGCCAGTAAAACTCTTGATGATGCACAACGGAATTACACTATTACTGAAAAAGAACTTGCCATTGTCTTCACTCTAGAAAAATTCTCCTCTTATCTGTTGGGGTCATATGTCACCGTATAAACCGACCACTCAACACTTAAATATCTGCTGAACAAAAAAGATGCGAAGCCTCGCCTTATCCGTTGGATCCTTCTGCTCCAAGAATTTGGCCTAGAAATCAAGGATAAGGCGAGGTCGCAAAACGTAGTGGCCGATCATCTCTCTCGTCTTATGACGAATGATATGTTGACCCCCCCGATATATTCCCTGATGAGACTGTCTTAGCTGTCAATACCCTCCCCTAGTTTGCACCTATTGCAAACTATTTAGCAACAGAATGACTCCCCTTTGATTGGCCTAAAACCAAAAGGGATAAGTTCTTTGCTGACATTAAATATTGCTTTTGGGAGGAGCCTGACCTTTTTTGCATATGTGCTGATCAGGTCATTAGACGGTGTGTCCTCGATTCAGAAATTCATGACATTTTGACACACTATCATTCAATGGCCTGTGGTGGACATTTCTCGGGCAAGAAAACTGCAGCTAGGGTCCTCACTTTTGGATTCTTTTGGTCCAGTCTGCACAAAGATGCTCATTCTTTTGTTCGGTCTTGTGTGCACTATTAGAGCATTGGCAACATGACTCGGAAGGATATGATGCCCCAAAATCCAATTTTAGAAGTTGAAATTTTTGATGTTTGGGGCATCGACTTCATGGGATCGTTCATCAACTCTTGTGGGTATTTATATATACTAGTTGCAATCGACTATGTATCAAAATTGATTGAAGCAATACCCACATGCACTAATGATCACAAAGTGGTAGTCAAGTTTATCAAGAAAAATATTTTCTCGAGATTCAGCATTCTCAAGGCCATCATCGGTGACGGAGGATCACATTTCACTCACTCTCAATTCCGTCACCTTCTTTCCAAATATGAGGTTAATTATAAAATTTCGAATTCTTACCACCCACAAACAAATGACCAAGCAGAAGTTTCTAATTAGGAGATAAAAAATATTTTACAAAAGACGATTAGGCCTGATCGTAATGATTGGTCCAACAAATTGGACGATGCTTTATGGGCCTACCATATGGCTTTTAAAACTCCTCTCGGCATGTCTCCTTTTCGTCTGATTTTTGGAAAGGCATGCCATCTTCCGGTAGAACTCGAACACAAGGCTTTTCAGACAATAAAATAATTAAATATGGATTTATCTGAAGCCGGTACCCGCAGGAAACTGCAATCAACAGAATTGGAAGAATTGCGTAATTTTTCTTACATAAACGTGAGGATTTATAAAGACCGAACAGAGAAGTTTCATGATAAATATATTATTCAAAAAATTTTTGATGTCAATCAACGCGTTTGGCTTTTCGATGTTAGATTACAAATTTTTCCAAGAAAACTAAAATCCAAATGGATCAACCCATTTTTGTCCTTAAAACTTATCCATACGGCATTATTGATCCTTTTGATCCAAAAACAAATATCACTTTTCAAGTCAACGGCTAGCGTTTAAAGACCTATCTAGATAATACTCCGAATCTCCCATCTAACACAATTGATTTAACCAACCTACCAGCTAATGATCCTTGTTGCAATTCACGCCCAGTTGGATGGTGTAAAAGATAGCACTGGATGGGAGGTAACCCATCATTTTTCTCGCTTTTCATTTTTCTATTTTTTTTAGTGGTTTTGCCTATCCTGATTTTGATTGCCTTCACCAAGGTAATCTCTTTTCCCTTCCTATTGCATGCGGACATGCCATATCTTAAGCATGGGAGGGTGTTTTAAAATTTTGACGATCAAACCAGGATTTTCAAAACCCAACAACATTCAATTTTGTTGTTTCATTTTCTGCATGCATACAAAAAAAAATAAAAAATATAAAAATAAAAATGTTGAAAACTTTTTGAGGAAACTTTGAAATCGAGACTAAGGTTGAAGATTCACTTCAAGGTACAATGGGATTTAAGTTTTAACAAACTAGGGATAAGGATACGGATCTGATTATTAGAATTTCTAGGTCTATCTCTAGACTAGATCAGGTATCCTTCTTTAAATTCCACCTAAACTCATGATAATTTAGGTGTCTGGATCACCTTTTGTGAACTGGAAAGTATCTGGCTTAGATTTTGATCCAAAAACTTGCATCTCTTGCAAAATTTTTTGTGTCAAATTTCACACATAAGCCAACAACTAAAAAATAATTAGAAATTAGAAAAACTCCTTGTTTGGCCTTAGTAAGTCCACAACAGATCATTGGTTTGAGTTCCCACCGCCGAGAAGGAGGAAAATACCTCCTTCAAGGATGCGATGTCAACATGTTACCGCCTCAGAGCTACTCTATATCTATATTTCATATCTTTAGATGGAGCATTAAGGTGCATTTTGTAGCTCAAGTGTCTTGGCCGGTGCTCTACCTATAGCGTCAGAGCAAGAGCTTAAGTTTGCTTGGAGCGCCCCTTTACACAGCATCGTGTTTTGGGGTTGTGAGCTCCTATGTGGTGTCCTGGATAGTACTATCACGAAGTACTGGCGCCAGAGCCCCCTCGAGGATTGGTAACGAGAATAATGATTGTCAATTGCTCCAAATCGGGTTTTAAAATCAATGTGTGTAGTATAGGTCGAATCAGTGTAACAAATAGAATTTATAACTTGAATATCAGAGATGAAGTCCAAGGTTGAACACAGGGAGCAATTGGCAAAATGATTCTCAAGATTGCAATTCAAGCAAATATATGAGCAATATAACAAAATTCCAAGCAGTAAAGATAAATGAATGAAAGCGTATGTCAAAGAGTGCAAAAAGAATGGGGTAAAATAGTGATTTGAATCACCAATTATCCCTCACAATTATATCAAATAACTCAATAGTACTAAGCAATTAAATTGCACGTAATATAAGTGCATAGTGCACTTCAGACGTTTGCTCAGCCAATCAGACGGCTTAACCCGTTCACTGCTCCTTCTTCTTTTGTGAGGCTTCTCTCTTCTTCTTCTGGCTGTGCTTCTTCTCTTCTGCAACTCCTCTTTCTTCTGTGCCTTGTCTCTTTTTTCCTTCTTCTTCTTCTTCTTCTTCTGGCTGTCTCTCCTTTCTCTTTACACACAAGCGAAAGGGCTTCTTAAATGACTAAGTGTCAGTTGGTTGAATCACAGAGCAAAACCCCCCTTACCCCATGATGGGAACACCATCATGAGCCATAACTAGCTCATTTTGATCTAATTAAGTTAGTAAATGCTCCTACATAACTCCTAGAGAGCCATAATTCACTGCAAATCCATTCTGAGGGAGAGACAAGAAACTAGGGTTAAAACTATAATTTTAGCATCATAACTTAAATACAGTACAACCACGGGTTTTCTCAAGGGTTAATTGAGGGTCAAATGATCTTAAAAGGATAAAAAGTGGGTTAGAACAGACAAAAAAGGGTTTTCGCGTGTTTTGAAAATTAAATGACTTTTAAAACCCTAAAAACAGACCTGTTTAATCAACAGAGGTTTTGGTCAGGACAAAATTCACCTAAATCCTCTAAAATTTATATAAAAATATTCTTTAGGATTTGGTACCTTCAAATTGACCATCAGAACCCGTTTTGGCCCAAAATAAAGTCTCAGACAGAGATCTACCTAATTTGGGTTTTTGCAAAAATTACCCAGTCAAACACGATCAAAACCAAAATCCAGCTTCACCATTGGATTCCTTAGGTCCAAATTAGGTTTGTACCAAAATTTGGACCCAAGCTGAAATTGTCTTAACTTAGTTTGCAAATTGATCCTGTCTGATTACATTTATGCCCTTAACTTTCAAAATATTTACAAATAGACCCTTAATGTTGTCATCATTTTCACAAATAGGTCCCTACTGCCGTTAATCCTATTCCTACAAGCATCTACGACCTAAATTGGCAAGAACTCGATTCCTTGATGAATCCCTTTCAAATTTGAAAGGGAAGTTCATCAAGGAATTCTCTTCCTTTTGGGCCAAATCCCACACCCCAAAACCTTCCCAATCTCTCATGCGAATGCATGAGAGATTTGGGTATCAGAAAATTTCCTCCTCCGACGAAGCTTTCCAAGCTTCCCAAGCCCAAAACCTCCTCTAAAGGCCTATAAAAAGACCTCTAGATGAAACTGTTCTCCTTAAGCTCGAATTCGTCCGGAGTAACCCCCTAATTATTCTCTCCTCCTTCGGCCGAAGTGCTTGTCGAGCTCCAGCGACCCTCCTTGCCTTTCCTCATTGTCTGATTGTAATACCAGTGACAGATCCTCCTTCCTTGCCTTCTTCCACGTTGAGCAGCACTAGCCGGCATCCTTATCCCCTTCATCCTTGCCGTCCAACCCTTATCAGAGCCAGCTTAGTCTCTGGCGCCGGTCATACCACAACCGGTGCCATCTCCGTTACCCATTGTCTGCTACCTCTTCCAGATGACTCCTCAGCTTCCCCTCATCAGAACAACAACATCAACACTCTGATTCGACCCCACCAACGCCCTCCACGACTTCATTTTCCATCTCGTCGACAGTCCTCCGATGAGCACTAGCGGCCACCACATCCCACCTATGCTGCCGCTCTTGCACTCCACACCTTCACCGTTCACCGTAGATCAAAAGCCCTAATTTAGCTATGGCTATTGATCAATCTAGCATGCCCCCGAGCACACCAACCTTCACACGCACAGTTCGACTTCACTTCACATGCACAGACCACGCCACCCCACATAACCATCACCGTCGCACTTGCCGTGGTCCGACGATACTTCCTGAGCTTTTTGACATGGCTGAAAGGCCTTATTGTTGATTTCAAGTACTTGCCCCCTCCACCATTGACGCAGCATGCCTCGAGCTTGCTTGAAGCTCTCTCCAGACCTGCAGCTCCAGGTCCTTGAATCTAGACGAAGCAGAGTTGGTCTAGGAACACACTTGCTTGGTCAATTGGAGCCATTGACTGCTCCTTGCATGCGAATTGGGCGGAGGCAGCAGCAACAACGTGCGCAAGGAAAGGGGGATGGATAGTCCCACATTGGAAGATTATGAGTGGAAGATGTGACATAAATTGAATTTATGTCTGGGGCTTATCGCCTCAGGCACAAGGGGTGAGGTTCCTCACACCCATCACGTGCCTCGTCCGCGACCTCTCCTCCGCGGACCTGGTACACCCGACCCGCCTAAGCCTTCACTCCTCGCTCACCACCCATTGCTGGTGAGTCTGGACTCGGGTGCGTGCTTGATCTGAATACCCAAATACCCGGGACTGTAGAAGGCTTTGGGAGAGCGTGACCTAGAGAAAGAAAGAGAGAGAGTGCACGGGGGTTAGGGGGGTTTGCTCTCTGGAGAATTGGCTGACACTTAGCGAACTTTGAGGAACCTACCCCCTTTGTGTGAAGAAGAAGAGGAAAGGAAGGAGAGATGCATAGAGAAGAAAGTAGAAGAAGAAGAAGGCCACGACAAGAAGAAGAGAAGACCTGAGCCAGAAGAAGGAGAGGAGAATGAAGGAGAGCTGCACAGGAAGAGAAAAGAAGAAGGAGAAGAGTAGAATAATAGAAGAAGCAGAATAAGAGGAAGAAGAGAAGACAATGCAGAAGAAGCAAAGCACAGAAAGAAAGAAAGAAGAAGAGAGACCCTTGAGTCTCTAAACAACACTGTAGCACGAGGTTGTTTAAGCCGTCTGATACACTGATTACATATATTTGAGGCTTTGATTTAGTTGTTATTTGTATGGAGTAATTGGTGATTTACATCACCATTTTACTCCATTCTTTTTGCACATTGATACCTGACATTATTCTTGTTGCAATCTCTTATATTTCTGATTCAAATTGTGATCTTGAGTTTTGAATTCCATATTGTTCCATGTGTTCGATCTCGAACTTAAAATTCGAGTAATAAATATATTTATTTTCAAAGTGATTTCAGTTATACTATAATGCAGTTTTTAAAACCTCGATTTCGCTTGCGAACATTTTGGCGCCGTTACCGGGGAACAACGTGCAATTCAGATCTATTGATTGTAATATCCGAGTCAATATTAACTTGCTCTATCTCTTTCGACTTTGATCTATTTTAGGGGATCCATTGAGGAAGATCGGTCACACATCAACCACTCCAGGGACAAGTAAAACTCCATTCAAATTCTTCTAAACCCCTAATTCTGAAAAAGCTAAAAAAAAAAGGAAGAAATAAATTAGGGCTACTTGCATTATATTCTTAGATTAATCTTCAAGTTGCCTAATTTGATACATTCTATTTTAGACAACGTTCAAAACCTGATTTGTGAACCTACTTGAAGCTTAAGGTATTTAGGGCTATCATATTCTTGTTTGAGCCCTAGGTACCACATTTGAACGGAGTAAATTGGACCAAATCAGAGCCAATTAAGGATTCCAGTTTAGGGTTTTAGGGTTTTAGAGACACACTTGCTTTAATCAAGAATTGATCTTTCCAAACAATGTGTGCCTAAGCCTTGATTGAATTGATCTATACAAGAAAAACCCTAAAATCAGGCTCTTAAATTCATTTGAACACTAAAAGAGGTACCTAAATTTCTCAAGAGGACAAAACAGGTGAAGTTGACCCACCTTGTTGGGTTAACCAATCTTCAAATTAGGTCACATTTGACAAAAACATCTTAAAAGTTCAAGTGAAATCATAAGCTCCCTTGCTCTTAATTAAAACTGGTAGACTTAAGAGGTCAAGTCCCCATTCTGGTCTATTTGGAACATTAGTGACAAGAGACGTTGGGTGGGGGAAACCCTGTAACTCGTGGGGGTGCTTTACCGTGTAGGGGTCTTTGTAGGACTCTCTCTCTAGCTGCCCAGGTAATTCTTAGGTGGACGACTTTTTGACTAAGGGGTAACATCCACCCCAAACCTCTACAGTCATCCAAACTTTTTGGGTGTCTTGATTGGGTCCATCATATTCTTTCTCTCATCTGATCCATCGGTGCATGTTTGGGAGGAGGTCCTTAAGACCATCTTTGAGGCTTCCATTAGATATCCACTCTCGTCGAGGTCAAGCCTCAACTTCTGTGTTTGTGCAACAAACTGATCACATTGACATATCCTCTGATTCAGAGCCCACTTCCCCTTCATCCGCTATGGATCACCAAGAAGAACAACCTAATCTTGAGCAACAATTCCATGACTTCAAAAATCGAATCAATGATATCATCAACCCACCATCGCGTCCTTAAATGCAAGATCACTATAATCTCACAGCAGTGGAGATCGAACCCCAAATCAACATTCTCGTGGGAGGACTCGAGGTAGATCTCAAGCCTAGCATGCTTCATATGACTCCAAAATTTCATGGCTTGAACTCCGAGGATCCTTTCCAGCACATCAAGAACCTAAAACATCTGGCCCACACCTTTGGGGCAGATGTACAGAATCGGGATGGATTACTCCTAAAATTCTTCTCATTCTCCTTGGTTGACAAAGCCGCCCATTGGTTTCAGACACAATCACATGCAATCAACACATGGGGAGAACTTCAAACCGCGTTCCTGCAAAAATTTATCCCATTGGTCGTACCAACATAATGCGGCACCAAATCACACACTTCTCCCAAGGAACGGGAGAATCTCTACATGAAGCATGGGATCGCCTTCTGGATCTCATGCGTAAGTGCCCCATCATGGAGTTCCAAAGTGGGAACAAATCCAATCCTTTTACCACGGACTCCGTGAGGATATCAAGCTCTTTGTCAATGCAACCTGTGGTGGTAGCATCATGGGTCAGCATGAAGACACGATCTGGGAAATTCTTGAAAACATGTGCGAGAACTCCCTGAAGAATGAGTCATTGGGTGCGTACGACCGAACGTCCACCCGTGCATTGGCAAATAATCGGGGGGTACATGAATCCTGAGGCCTTTCTGCATCTGTTGATTTAGAGTTGGTAGCCAGTCAATTGGACAAGGTCTCCATCATTGAGAAGAAGGTGGACGGCATCACTCGTCATCTACACAAATCCACCTCTTTACCTCAATTCACATACACGCACCTGCCCACAGGAAGGGAGGCTACGCACAACATCTACCACTCCTTGGGGATGGATGCATATCCACTTCCGTCTGATTATGGCTTCAGAGGCAACTCTGGGTCAGGCCACCATAGTTGGGGGAACTCTGAACCCCCTACCCTGATTATCTCGGAGCTCCTCTGACCTGCGAGGAACTTCATGCCGTACAGAATAATCCTTTCTCCAACACTTACAACTCTGGATGGCGTAATCATCCTAACTTTTCATGGTCGAGTAACAACCAAAATCTAAGACCTCAATTCCAACCTCGACCACAGACTCCGCGACCTTATTAGCCTACCCAACCAAGGCCTACTCAAAACTTCCAATCAGGACCACCTAAAGAAGATCATACATCTCTAATTTTCCAGACCTTAGTTGACATGCAAAAACAACACAAAGAAGAGATCTCTGATCTACGAAATCAACTGGCCCAGCTGGCAAGTGCTTGCCATTCTGGTGCACTCCCTTCTCAGCCTCTTCCTAATCCAAATAACATGCCGAACCATAGGTGCGTTATGAACCCAAATCAGGGCCAATCTCACTTTGTTTATTAGGCCCCTTCTACCCCATCACCTGATGGGATGGATGCTTCAACTTCATACTTGGGATTTCAGCAGCAAACACCTATTTTGCCCAATCCAAACCAGAACCAGGTAGGATTGAATTTCGTTATTACTTGTACTGGAAAGCAACACAGGACCCACCTTATTCAAGCCACTCCCAGCTTGGTACTACAAACCCTAACCCTAGAATAGTTATCCAGGACACACCCATCCCAAATCAAGAGCTTGAGCCAATTCTAGAGGAACCGTCTAAGGTTTCATTTCCTGAGGCCTTGACCAAAGGAAAAAGGACAGCCAAACTTGTGGCACCGGAGGAGGACCTAGTTAAGCTCTTTAAGCAGGTCCATATAAACATCCCCTTGATGGATGCGATATGTCATGTACCAACTTACGCACGATTTCTGAAAGACGTATGTACACCTAAGCGTAAGCCGCGAACTAAAGGTGAGAATCCAATCGTACTGTCAGAGCAAGCTAGCTCCATCATTTTGAGTAAACTCTCGCCTAAGACAAAAGACCTAGGCACCCCTCTAATCTCCTATTCAATTGGTGATATACAATTTGACCAAGCCTTATTGGACTTAGAAGCCTCCATAAATTTGATACCTACATCCCTACTAGACTACTTTGAGGAATTTGAGCTTAAACCGAATGAAATGACTTTACAGCTAGCTGACCGATTAATTAAGTCACCAAAAGGAATCCTTGAGGATGTCATAGTTAGGGTACATGATTTCTTTTTTCCAGTGGATTTCATTGTCTTAGACATGGACTCTCCTGAGAATGTGAAGAATACACCGATCATACTAGGAAGACCCTTTCTGGCCACTGCCAGGGCTAATATCAATTGTGAGCAAGGCCAAATTGAATTAAAATTTGGGGGTAAGACACTAAAGATCGACATTTTTAAGGCCCAACAAGGAATTAATTGTGGAGTTATAGAACAGATTTGCGATATCGAGGTTGTGGTTGACGACCTATGTATCGAGGAAAACCCGACTATTTCTGATCAACGCAAGAGATTCAAAACCCGTAACTAGAGGAGTCTGAACCCAACCTAGACACACCTATAGCTCCTTCTTTTGCCCCTGACATCCACTCCGAACCACCTGCTGCTGCTGACAACCCAGTTATGGAATTAAAGCCTCTTTCCGATCATCTCAAGTACATCTTTTTGGGTTCCAATCAGACATTTCCTATGATTATCAACTCCCGACTCACACTTGATCAGGAAACACACCTAATTTATGTTCTCCAGTAGCATCGGAGAGCCATTGGATGGACTCTCGATGAGTTGACTGGTATCAGCCCCTCATACTGCATCATTACATATACACTGAAGAGGGCTCACAACCATCCAGTGAAATGCAGAGACGCCTAAATCCAAATCTGTAGGATGTCATGAAAAAGGAGATCATCAAGTGGTTAGATGAGGGGATCATCTACACAATCTCCAACAGTCGGTGGGTGAGCCCAATCCAAGTTGTGCATAAGAAGGTAGGGCTCACCGTCATCACAATTGAAACCAAAGAAACCATACCGACCCGTATAGCAAACTTGTGGAGAGTCTGCATTGATTACAGAAGACTCAACTCCTCCACAAAGAAGGATCATTTCCCACTACCGTTCATAGATCAGATTCTCGAGAAGCTAGCGGGAAATCTATTCTTTTGCTTTTTGGACGGGTACTCTGGTTACAATTAGGTCGCAATCCATCTCGAGGACTAAGAGAAGACCATCTTCACCTGCCCTGTCGGAACATACGCATTCCGAAGGATGCCCTTCAGTCTCTGCAATGCACCCGCTATTTTTCAGTGGTGCATGCTTGCCATATTCTCAGATATGGTAGGTGAATACCTTGAAGTCTTCATGGATGACTTCTCGGTATTTGGTGAATCATTTGATGATTGCCTCTTGCACTTGGTCCAAATCCTGAGGCGGTGCATCGACGTGAACTTGGTTCTTTCCTTGGAAAAGAGCCACTTCATGGTACCTGAGGGAATTGTCCTGGGACATCTCATTTCTGAAAAAGGCATCCAGGTTGATCATGCCAAGGTGAATTTGATTTCCAAGCTCTCTATGCCTAGATCGGTCAAAGACATCCGATCCTTTCTAGGGCACGTCGATTTTTACTGTCAATTCATTCCCGATTTTTCGAAAATTGTGCACCCCCTCACAAATCTTCTATCTAAGGATGTCCCTTTTGAAATCTCCAAGGAGTGCACTCAGGCATTTGAAATCCTATGTGATCGAGTTACCCAAGCACCCTGATTGGTCTAAACCCTTTGAGATCATGTGCGATGCATTTGATTATGCTGTAGGAGCGGTACTTGGGCAGAAAATAGACGAGAAACCCGTGGTCATCTATTATGCTAGCAAGACACTTGATGAGGCTCAGCGTAACTATACAATTATTGAGAAAGAGCTGCTAGCTATAGTATTTGCCTTGGAAAAATTTAGATCATATCTTTTGGGTTCCCATGTTATCATATACTCAAATCACAATACAGTGAGGCACCTCCTTGCAAAGAAGGATGCGAAACCTCGACTAATCTGCTGAATCTTGTTGTTGCAAGAGTTTGATCTCGAGATTCGCGATAAAGTAGGAAAGTAGAACGTGGTAGCTGACCACTTATCCCGCCTTCCTTCTGACAGTATCGACCCTTCCGGGTCCATCACAAAACATTTTCCCGATGAGCAACTCCTGATTATTAGTACAAAACTTCCTTGGTTTGCTAATTTAGTAGACTACTTGGCATCACATTGGATCTCGTCCAATTGGCCAAAGGCCAAGAAAGACAAATTGCTTTCCGATGCCAAGTACTACATGTGGGAAGATCCATACCTCTTCCGCATTGATGCTGATTAGATCATTAGACGGTGCATCCCAGAAGTGGAAATTCAGGGCATTTTGTCCTTCTGCCATGACCAGGCTTGCGGCGGACACTTTTTCGAACATAAAATCACAGCAAAAGTCCTCCAGTGCAGCTTTTATTCTCCCATGATTTTAAAAGATGCGTATGATCACTGTAGGGCATGCACTCGTTGCTAGACCTTGGGCAACATGAGCCCCTGCGATATGATGCCTTTACAACCAATTCTCATATGCAAAATCTTCGACATTTGGGGGATTGACTTCATGGGACCCTTCCCTGTTTCAAATGGCTTCAAATACATTCTTCTTGCTGTTGACTACGTGTCCAAATGGATCGAAGCCATTCTGACCTGAACCAACGATCATAAGGTGGTAATCAAATTCATTCATCAAAACATCTTTTCTTGATTTGGGATTCCACGTGCCATTATCTCTGATGGAGGGAGCCGTTTCACAAATGCTCAGTTCAGATCACTGATGACCAAATACGGGGTGTCACACCGAATCTCTACTCCTTATCACCCCCGAACCAACGGTCTAGCTGAGCTATCAAATCAGGAAATCAAGAAAATCCTTCAGGTCATTGTCTGACCTGACAGGAAGGATTGATCATCCTGACTTCTAGAAGCCTTGTGGGCCTATAGGACCGCCCACAAAACCCAATTAGGCATGTCTCCTTTCAGATTGGTGCATGGGAAGGCATGTCACCTCCCCATCGAGTTGGAGCACAAAACCTATTGGGCCATACGGAAGTGTAATCTAGATCTTTCTAAGGAAGAAACCTACAAAAAGCTTCAAATGAGCGAGATCGATGAATTACACAATGATGCATATGAGAACTCACAAATTTACAAAGAGCAGGTTAAGTCCTTTCACGACAAGCACATATCCAGAAAGATCTTTCAACTTGGTCAGAAAGTCCTATTCTTTGATGCCAAACTTAAATTGTTCCCAGGAAAACTCAGATCAAAATGGATTGGACCATATCTTTTCAGATGAATCTTTGGGAATGGAGCCGTAGAAATCAGCCAACTCAACCTTGATTCAGAACCCTTTGTCGTGAATGGTCAGTGACTTAAGCCATTCATTGAACTCACTGATACGAACATGGCTGAGGTATCTTTTGATCTCCATTCTCCCTGAGCATATTGCGCTTGGCTGATGGCGTTAACCCATCATCTTTTTGAAAAACCCGAAACCCTTCTTGACACATCTTATGCTGAACTCATATTGCACTTTAGGGTTCATCCATTAGAACAGCTGACTCCACCTTTGGTATCTGTACCCAAGCTTGAAATCGTTCGCAACAGTAACCTCGACCCATCCACCCACCCAACACCTATTCTAATGAATGATCTAAGCTAAACTCGAACCCACCTAATTTACAATGAGGGCATTGTAAATCATAGGCATGGGGGGATACTAAAGTGCAAAATGCTGTGAAAATCACTTCACAAGAAAGGGTTTTATCAAAAAAATCACATATTCCAAAAAAAATCCAAAAAATTTTTTTTGAAAAAAAAGTAAAAATAGGAGAAGGGAGGAAATTCTGAATTGATTGCATTTCATTTTTGAGGAGAAAAGGGGAGGAGACAAAAATGTCAAAAAGAAGCACAATTTGAAAAGAAAAAAAGATAGTCATTAGTAAAAGATTAAGGAATTGACTCAATTCTAGACCAAATCAAAAAGAAAGAAAATGAAAGACAAAAAGTGTTAAGAGACAAAAGAGATTAGTAAGAATGCTGATCTTAGGCCTCTTGGGCTACAATCTTAGGCTTAAAAATTTAAGTATCTGCTAAGATCTGGATAGTCCTCAAGAGGTTGGGGAAAATGTGAAGCTTAAAGTATTAGGTCTAAGGCTTAAGGATTATTCGACCTTGTTAACTGACCTTTGGTTTGCGGGATTCGGTAACCTAAGTACCCTAATCCACACATAGTTTGGTTCAGTGCGCTTAAGTATCAAAATCACGCAAATACGTTAAATCTGTTCTAAAAAAGTTACCTAGATTAGAGCAGCTGCTCAACACAAGTTGATTTAGATGAGTTCCCGATGCGGAGAGGTGGGAAATTTCCCTCGAAGATGCACAATAACATATCATCTCCTCGGTACTTGTTTCTTAGGATATCTAAATGTCCTACCGGGGGAATGTAAGCACCTTGTGCTGATTCTGATGACATGGGCGGCATTATCACGAAATGTCAACTGCCAGGGTCTGGATTTAGCTACAGAATGCCATGGGTGGGATTATCAAGAAATCTCGAAAGCCAGGGTTCTGGGGGTTGCCATGGGTGGTGCTATCTCGAAGCATCGATTGCTAGGGACTTTGCGAGGATTGATGGTGGGAACTAGGAATCTGATACAGATCGTGTTGTAAAGCTAATTCGAGGCTAGAAATAAAAAGAAAAGAGAGAGAAAACTCTCCAAAAATAAAGAAAAATTCTTTTGTCTCTCTCTTACAAAAATGCATTGCAAACTGAACCTGAGCTAAAACATGTTACAAGCACGGGTGCTTTAACTGCGGGGTTCAACGAACCTTAGGTTAGTTCTTGTGGGCCTTAGAAACCTTTGCGGAAGACTGAGGCTAGAGCTGGTCAAATCTGGATCTTGGTTGGTACTTGAGTACCTCTAGGCCTACTGTTGGCATTTTGACCTAATCTACAAAAGAAAGCACACATCAGAGTTTTGAGCATAAAAAGGCATATGGTATAGAATTAAATGTAATTCCACGAGATTTTGCTAAGGGACTAGCAAAAGCTAGGCATGGGGGTGTTAGTCGACGTTTTTGTGCAGATTTAAAGGATGTCACGTTGTAGTATAACCGACAAAACGTCTAAACAAATATAAAGAATTTTATTACTCGAAAACCGGAGTATCCGAGGTCGAACACAGGGAGCAAATGGAATTTACTACTAGTCAAAATGTAATTGAACACTCTAATTTTACTCAAAATATCAATTCAAATGTGAATGTATGCAATTAAAAGTAATTAGGACAAAAATATGAAATTGGACGTCTGATCACAAGATCAGACGTCTTAAAAGGTATTTTCCCTTTTCTTCTTGATTATCCTTCTTCTTTCTGCCTTGCGAAGCCTTTCTTTCCTTCCTTCTTTTGATCTCCTGTGTCTTTTGCTTCTACCTTGCTCTTTCTTTTCTTCTTCTCTACCTTGCTTCTTACTCTTCTCTGTTCTTCCTGCCTTTCCTTCTGCTTTCTTTCTTCTCCTTCTCGCGGCCAAGTCTTTCTTCTCCTGCGTTCAGCTTGTGCCTACACAGAACAAAACCTACCTTCCTCCCTCTACCCGCGCGTCTCTCTCTCTCAAGAGATTCACTCACGGACGCTCTCCCAGAGCCACAGCCATAATCGGGTCGGATCGTACCCGGGACCAGGCGCACCTGTAGGTGGTGTGATGCGCGAGGAGTGCGTAGGCTTAGGTCGGGTCGGATCCGCCAGATCCGCGTGGTCAAGCCGTGGACGAGGCGGGTGTAGGGTCAGTGAGGGACCTCACCCCTGTGCTTTCGAGGCAGTAAAACTATATCACAAAAACTCTTTATACCATACCTGTGCCTTGAGATTCCACGATGTGGGACTAAAGGTTCCGCCCTTCCTTTGCGCGCGCCCGCAGACTCTCGTATGCAATTGCCCAAGCTGATGGCTCTGCTGGCACTACTGGCTGGGCTCTCTCACCTCGCGACACTCGCGTGAGTCTCCTGCATCTGCAGCCTGGGAAGCCTGATGCTTGGAGCTTCGTTGGAGCTTCACCGGAGGTCGTCCATGGCGGCAGCAGCTCAAACACTGTCATACACAAAACAAGCCTCTCGGCCCAATCAGATCAGCTAGAGACCTTCGCCGTGGCACGGCGAAGGCGGTGGACGATGCTGCAGGCCGTAGGTCGGCCTAGGCGTGCGTGCCTAGGTCAACCTATGGCCGAAGATGGTGGGTTGTTCGGGGGGTGATTATGGAGGTCTGGAGTGGCAGTTGTGGGGTGGAGCGAGTTCCTGGTGGTGAGGCGGAGCTCTCGAGGGGGTTGGCGAGCCGGGTGGGGGGCTGGAATGGTGGAAGCGGCTCGCCGGAGATCGGTCGGTGATGTGGAAGATGAGGGTGGTCAGCGTCGGTCGAGGGGTAATCAGATGAGATAACAGGGGGAAAAGAGAGAGGATAGGATGGAGAGGAGTTCTAACCTAATTGTAAGGATGAAAGGGGACGGAAGGCGGACAGCAGTACCTGCTGTCGTCGGAGAAGATGACGCCTAGTGGGGGGAGAACGGCGGCGACGACGGGGCTGAGGCAGCGTGCGCTGGTACTGCGCGACGCGGAGGGAAGTTAGGAAGCTAACTCTGCCACTGGTTTTGTGGAAGAGAGAAGAGGGAGGGGAGGGGGGCTCGTCGGAGCTTGCTGGGGGTTTTTGGCCGGGCAAGAGGAGAGGAATTGAAGGGGGAAACTCGGCCAAATCAAGCTCAGCCTCTTCGGCCGGAGTTGTGGGTTCTTATATAGGTGCTGGACTGGGTGTGCAGGGCGTGAAGGGCACGTAATTGCCTGAGGTTGGTCGCCGGAGATGGAAAGGAGTTAGGATACCCAAATCTCTCGTGCGTTCGCACGAGAGATTGGGTTTACACCAGGTGTCGAGATCGGTCTTAAATGGAAGGGAATTCCTCAGAGAATCTTCCTTCCATTTCTGGGAGAGAATTTCTGAGGAATTAGAGAGCAATCTCTCTCTGAACCACGCCGGAGCTCGATTCTGCCCTAGCAATGGCGGCAGGACCGGTTTGCAAAGGGGGCGAAGAACCTAGGGGGCTATCTGCATAGGTATTCAAAAGATAGGGACCAATTTGTGATTTGGGTGTACTAAATTGCAAAGTAGGTCAAGATGACTTCTCATTAGGTCCAAATTTTGGTACAAACCTAATTTGGACCTAAGGAATCCAATGGTGAAGTTGGATTTTAGGTTTGACCTCGTTTGACTGGACATTTTACGTAAAAACCCAAATTAGGTTAATTGAAGAGCTAGGACCCTAATCTAGGTCAAACTAGGTTCCAAAGGCCAAATTAAATGTTCCAAACCCTAGAGGATGTTTTTCCATGATTTTTAGAGGGTTTACTTGATCTTTATCCTGACCGGAACCTTGTTAATTAAAGCGGGTCTGATTTAGGGTTACAAGGTGTCATTTAATTCCTAGATTGCACATGAACCCATTTCTGATTGACTCAACCCACTTTTTATCTCATTTAGACCATTTGACCTATGTTTTGCCTCTGAGAAATCCCATTTATGTACTGCAATGGTAAAATTGCAGTTTTAACCTTTATTTCATGTTTTCTTCTCAGAGCACTTGTTCCTTCAGTTAGGCCTTCTTCTAGGTTATGTAGGAGCTTTTATCTTCTTTATTGGGTCAAAATGAGCTAGTTATGGCTCATGATGAGGCTCTCATCAGGGGGTATGATGGGAACACCATCATGAGGCATAAGTAGCTCATTTTGATTTAATTAAGTTAGTAAATGCTCCTACATGACTGCTAAAGAGCCATAATTCACTGCAAATCCATTCTGAGGGAGAGACAAGAAATCAAGGGTAAAACTATAATTTTACCATCATAACTTGAATACAGTACAACCATGGGTTTTCTCAGGGGTTAATTGAGGGTCAAATGGTCTTAAAGGGATAACAAGTGGGTTAGAACAGACGAAAAAGGGTTTTCGCGTGGTTTGAGAATTAAATGACTTTTGAAACCCTAAAAGCAGACCTGTTTAATCAACAGAGGTTATGGTCAAGATAAAATTAACCTAAACCCTCTAAAATTCATAGAAAAATATTCTTTAGGGTTTAGTACCTTCAAATTGACCATCAGAACCTGTTTTGGCCCAAAATAAAGTCTCAGACAGACATTTACCCTAATTTGGGTTTTTACATAAATTACCCAGTCAAACACGATCAAAACCAAAATCTAACTTCACCATTGGATTCCTTAGGTCGAAATAATGTTTTTACCAAAATTTGGACCTAAGCTGAAATTATCTTAACTTAGTTTGCAAATTGATCCTGTCTGATTACATTTATGCCGTTAACTTTCAAAATCTTTATAAATAGGCCCCTAATGTTGTCATCGTTTTCACAAATAGGTCCCTGCCGCCATTAATCCTATTCCTACAAGCATCTGCGACCTAAAATTGGTAAGAACTCCTTGATTCCTTGACGAATCCCCTTCACATTTGAAAGGAAAGTTCGTCAAGGAATTCCCTTCCTTTTGAGCCAAATCCCATGCCCCAAAACCTTCCCAATCTCTCATGCGAACGCATGAGAGATTTGGGTATCAGAAAATTTCCTCCTTCGGCAAAGCTTTCCAAGCTTCCCAAGCCCAAAACCTCCTCTAAAGGCCTATAAAAAGACCTCTAGATCAAATCGTTCTCCTTAAGCTTGAATTCAATCGGAGTAACCCCCTAATTCTTCTCTCCTCCTCCAGCCGAAGTGCTCGTCGAGCTCCAACGACCCTCCTTGCCTTTCCTCATCATCTGATTGCAATACCAAAGGTAGATCCTCCTTCCTTGCCTTCTTTCATGTCGAGCAGCACCAGCCGGCGTCCCTATCCCCTTCATCCTTGCCGTCCAACCCTTATCAAAGCCAGCTTCATCTCTAGCACCAGTCATACCACAACTGGCACCATCTCCGTTCCCCATCGTCTTCTACCCCTCCCAGATGACTACTTAGCTTCCCCTCATCACTACAACAACTTCAACCCCGCCAACGCCCTCCGCGACTTCATTTTCCATCTCGTCGATAGTCCTCCGATGAGCGCTAGTGGCCACCACATCCCACCTATGCTGCCGCTCTTGCACTCCACACCTTCACCGTTCACCGTAGATCAAAAGCCCTAATTTAGCTATGGCTATTGATCAATCTAGCATGCCCCCGAACACACCAACCTTCACACGCACAGTTCGACTTCACTTCACATGCACAGACCACGCCACCCCACACAACCATCACTGTCACACTTGCCGTGGTCCGACGATACTTCCTGAGCTTTTTGACTTGGCTGAAAGGCCTTATTGTTGATTTCAAGTACTTTCCCACTCCACCATTGACGCAGCATGCCTCGAGCTTGCTTGAAGCTCTCTCCAGACTTGCAGCTCCAGGTCCTTGACTCTAGACGAAGCGGAGTTGGTCCAGGAACACACTTGCTTGGTCAATTGGAGCCATTGACTGCTCCTTGCACGCGAATTGGGAGGAGGCAGCAGCAACAACGTGCGCAAGGAAAGGGGGATGGATAGTCCCACATTGGAAGATTACGAGTGGAAGCTGTGACATAAATTGAATTTGTGTCTGGGACTTATCGCCTCAGACACAGGGGGTGAGGTCCCTCACACCCATCACGTGCCTCGTCCGCGACCTCTCCTCTACGGACCTGGTACACCCGACCCGCCTAAGCCTTCGCTCCTCGCTCACCACCCACTGCTGGTGAGTCTAGACTCAGGTGCGCGCTTGATCAAGAATACCTGAATACTCAGGACTGTAGAAGGCTCTGGGAGAGTGTGACCTAGAGAAAGAAAGAGAGAGAGTGCACAGGGGTTAGGGGGGTTTTTCTCTCTGGAGAATTGGCTGACACTTAGCCAAATTTGAGGAACCTTCCCCCTCTGTGTGAAGAAGTAGAGGAAAAGAAAGAGAGCTGCACAGAGAAGAAAGTAGAAGAAGAAGAAGAAGGCCATGGCAAGAATAAGAGAAGAAGACCTGAGCCAGAAGGAGAGGAGAAGGAAGGGGAGCTACATAGGAAGAGAAAAGAAGAAGAAGGAGAAGAGTAGAAGAATAGAAGAAGCATAATAAGAGGAAGAAGAGAAGACAAGGCAGAAGAAGTAGAGCACAGAAAGAAAGAAAGAAGAAGAAGTGAGACCCTTAAGTCTCTAAACAGCACTGTAGCACTAGGCTGTTTAAGCCGTCTGATACATCTGATTACATATATTTGAGACTTTGATTTAGTTGTTATTTGTGCGGAGTAATTGGTGATTTACATCACCATTTTACTCCATTCTTTTTGCACATTGATACCTGACATTATTCTTGTTGCAATCTCTTATATTTTTGATTCAAATTGCGATCTTGAGTTTTGAATTCCATATTTCTCCCTGTGTTCGACCTCAGACTTAAAATTTGAGTAGTAAATATATTTATTTTCAAAATGATTTCGATTACACTACAACACAGTTATAAAACCTTGATTTTCCTTGCGAACACCTTTGCACGCTTTCTCTCCTTTCTCAGGGATTTGCCCTCCCAGGGCCTCGGGTTATCAGGTATTCAGGTAGAGCACACTTGGGACCAGGCTCACAGGCGTGGGTGGTGAGCGAGGTGTGAACAAGGCTTAGGCGGGTAATCGGATGCACCAAACCCATTTGAGCAGTGTCACAAGGAGGGGCGTAGGGAACTCACTCCCTGTGTCAATTGAGGCGAACAACCTGTGGTAGGAATTCAATTTATTCGGCTGCGGGTGCCCTTCAGCTTCCGAGGTGGGACTATCCCACTGCCTTTCCTCTGCATGTAGCTATAGCTGTTGCTTCTTGTGATTACAGTCAAAGGCCTAGTCAAAGGACCAAATTGGTTCTTGGGTCGTGATCCTGGAGAATCTTCGCTGCACCTGGGGCCTGCAGGTGTTGGAGTAAGCTTTAAGCTTCGCTCGAAGCTTTGGTAATGGTGGCAGAGGATCTGCTATTTGAAAATCAGAATACTGCCTCTCGACCTTGTTAAATAGGTTTAGGAGCTTTGCAAGGATGCGGCGAGGGTGTGGGTGGCGGTGGCGAGCTGCGAAGGTGGTCGTAGGTGGCTGACAAAGGTGGAGATGAAGGTGTGGAGGTGGAGTGAGCAGTAGGCCTGGAAAGGTTAGGGCTTTTACTCTAGGGGCCACGACAGAGGTTTTGGCCGTGTTGGCAGGTATTTGGGACATTGGAGTTGGCGGAGAATCTCACCGGAGGTCTGGTCGGAGCAGAGAATGATGGAGGTGGTCGGGGTGATACGACGGTCGAAATGAAGTGTGGTTGGTGTGTAAATGAAGTAGAGGAGCTAAGGAATTTATCTAGGTGATTGGCGAACGAGGAGGGGTAGAGGCGATGCCAGTTGCAGTAAGGCCAACGCTGGAGACGAAGGTGACTCAATTGGGGGAAGAACGGCAACGATGAAGGAGATAGAAGCGCCTGCTGGTGTGGTGCGACGCGGAGGAGGGTGAGGGAGGCAAATCCATCGCTGATATTGCAAACGGATGAGGAAGGAGGTCGGGAGGAATCGCCGAAGCTTGAGGAACCTTTCGACTGGAAGAGGGAGAGAGGAATATAGGGAGTTTCCGGCCAAAATCGATCTTGAGAAGTTCGACTTGATCTGGGGGTCCTTTTATAGACCTCTGGAGGGAGTTTTGGGCTTGGGAAGCAAGCTTCCCAAGCTAGGAAAGCTTGCCAGAGAAAGAAATTCCAAGGTACCTAATCTCTCATGCATTTGCATGAGAGATTGGGAAGGTTTTAGGGCATGGGAATTGGCTGAAAAGGAAGGGAATTCCTTGACGAACTTCCCTTTCAAATCTGAGAGGGATTCGTCAAGGAATCAAGGAGAACATGCCATTTTAAGGTTGTTGGAGTTTGTAGGATTAGGATTCATGGTGGTAGGGACCTTTTTGTGAAAATGATGACAAAGTTGGGGGCTATCTGCAAGATTTTTGAAAGTTAAGGGCATGTGTGTGAGATAAAAGAATTAGACAGGACCAAATTACAAACTAGGTCAAGACAATCTCAGATTGGGTCCAAATTTTGGTAAAAACCTAATTTTGACCTAAGGAATCCAATGGTGAAGTTGGATTTTGGTTTTGACCTAGTTTGACTAGGTAATTTATGCAAAAGCACAAATTAGGACGAATATTTGTCAGAAACTCTATTTCAGGTCAAGGCAGGTTCTAATGGTCAAATTGAAGGTACCGAACCCTAGAGAATATTTTTCTATGAATTTTAGAGGGTTTAGGTGAATTTTATCCTGACTAGGATCTCAGTTAATCAAGTGGGTCTATTTTTATGGTTTCAGATGTCCATTAATTCCTGTAACGCATGAAAACCCTTTTTCGTATGTTTTGATCCACTTATTAGACTCTTAAGACCATTTGACCTTTGTTCCACCCCTAAGAGAACCTGTGGTTTTTCTATTTTTGTGATAGAATGGTAAATTTGCATAAATAACCTTGTATTCTTATTTTCTTCTCAAATCAATGTTTTGTGCCCTTAAAGCCTTCTGATGGATATGTAGGAGATTTTATTGACTTAATCAGATTAAACTAAGCTATTTATGGTTCATGATGGTGTTCCCATCATACCCCCATGCCTAGCTTTTGCTAGTCCCTTAGCAAAATCTTATGGAATTAACTTAATTCTAGACCATGCCTTTTTATGCTCAGATTTCTGCTGCGTGCTTTCTTTTGTAGATTAGGTCAGAATACCAATAGTAGGCCTATAGGTACTCAGGTACCAACCAAGATCCAAACCTAACCAGCTCTAGCCTCAGTCTGCCACGAAGGTTTCTAAGGCCAACAGGAACTAACCTAAGGTTCGTTGAACTCTGTGGTTAAAGCACTCGTGCTTAAAACATGTTTAGTCTCGGTTCGGTTTGCAGTGCATTTTTGTAAGAGAGAGACAGAATATTTTTTTTTTGTTTTTGGAGAGTTCTCTCTCTTTTCTTTCTTTATTTCTAGCTTCGGATTGGCTTTACAGCACCGTCTGTATGGGATTCCTGGATCCCACCATCAATCCTCGCAGGGTCCCTGGTAATCGATGGTTCGAGATAGCACCGCTCATGGCAACCCCCATAACCTTGGCTTTCGAGATTTCGGGATAATCCTATCCATGGCATTCTGTAGCTAAATCCAGACCCTGGAAATCACGTGCGATCATGTGCACGATTGTATGCGGGGTTAGGCACGATCCCTGAGCGCAATCTTCGCATGATCATGACCTTTCGTTTCCAATACAACGGCTGTAGCCCCTTGATGTCGAAAACACGCATTTTGTTAAAGATGCGAAATAGTGTTGTTGCAACGCATAAATCTGTAATCAATTATTATAATTTATAATACCTAGATAGTGGAGTATCTAGGGTTGTCCAAGGAGGCCAATTTATTAATCACATGAATTGATTCTCTCTCTCGCCTCTCAAATCCGTACTTTCTTTTTTTGATTTTGATTTATATTGTTTTTAAGGTTTTTAGAGACAATCAGGTATTTTGATGTGAAGATGAACTACGCTAAAATTAAGCCTACCACTAATCCTATGTGACAAGAGTGGAACTCTCTCTTCTAAGCTTACCCTACGCAAGTGTGCCTAGGGTAATTAGAAGAGGAGAGTGTTGTGTGCACTACAACTAGAACAACATGAAAAACACACTAGACATAAAATAGAAATTGGAAGGGAAATTTGTATTACTAGTAATCTAGACAATAGGTAGCAAAATGCTTCTTACAGAAAACATTAAACCACTAGGTAATACAAAAACTTGGAGAGATAAAGAAGGAGGGATTTTCTGGTAGAAGATTCGGATGATCCTTTCTCCAAGTGTGGTTGCCCTACACTTGAAAAGAATTCTCCCTCTCTTCTTTCTTCAATTGGTCTTCCTTCAAGCTCTCCTCCATGGTGGGCGTCAACCACCTTGTTGGCTCCTCTTTTGCCTGGCCATTTCCTCTATGTTGAAGATGATCTCCTCCTTGGTGTGGCACAAGGGAGAGGAAGGAGAGGAAGAAGCCACCAAGGGGGCAGGTAGGTTGCCCCCTTGATCTTCTTCTCTTCTTCTTTTTCCTTGGCGTGGATGAAGGTGGTATGGGTGGAACCTAATCTAATGGAGAAGATGGCAATATGGTGGTGGTTAGGAGGGTATATATAGAAGTGGAGAGGGAGATGGTTGGTGTGGACATGTGGATGGCTAGGATTAGGTTTGGTGGGTAGTTAAGGGATCCTAAGGTGGAAGGTATTTGGTGCCAACCTAAGGGTTGCTAGGAGGGTAGTTATGGTGGCTAAGGGGTGCCTAAAAGTGGCACCAACTATGGAAGGTTGCTTCCATTTTGGTGCCAACCTAGGCAGGTTCTAGAAGAGGGTTAGGTGGAGGGTTGGGATGAGTTGTGGGCTTAGGTGTAGGGTTGTGATGAGAGGGTTTTTGGAGGGAAAAAAAATGGTGCCAAAAGGGAGGTGGTTGGAGGTGGTTTTTGGAGCCACTTATGGTGTCCTTTGGTGGAGGTGGTGGGTTGAAGGGTGGTGAAGAGTTGGTTCCAAAATTGGTTTAGGAATAGGAGCTTAGGTGGGCTTGGTTTAGAGCTATTGGTGGAGCTTAGGTAGATGGGTTTTTGGGTTAGGTTTTGGTGCCAAGGAGGTGACTAGCTAAGCTAAGCTAGCTTAGCTAGCTTAGCTAATAGGGAGTAAGGTAGAGAGGTAAAGGGAGCTAGGGTTTTGAGGGAAAGGAGCTGGATGAAGCTGTCTTGAGCTGCATTGGAGTTGGTGGCTGCTGAAGAGAACTGCAAGGAGCTACCTTAGCTGGCTTAGCTTGCTAGTTCTTTGCTAGCTGCTAAGCTATGCTAATATGAGTTGGCTTCTGCTGATATGAGTTGAGGGAAGCTGGGTCTGGTCTTCCTAGAGAATACCTAGCTAGCTAGAATAGCAAGCTTAGGTCAAATAGCTCAACACAACTAAGTTGAGTTGAGTTGAGCCTCTAGGAGCTGGACTTGAGCTGGCCTGAGCTGGTTGAGGTCATCTTCGGCTGACCAGATCTAGCTAGTCATAGTCATGTTGAGCTTCTAGTGAACTGTTCTGAGCTGGAGGAGCTGGAATGGAGCTAGGATCAACTATTTTGGGCTAGTTTAAGCTTCCATTCAGCTAAGGTGAGCTAAATGGAGCTGAGGTGAACTAACTAGAGCTACCAATCTGCTGAGATGAGCTGAATGGAGCTAAGGATGCATTGCTCTAGCTAGAAGGAGCTATGATCCAACTGGGATGAGCTGGATCTAGCTAGGATCCAGCTGATAGGAGTTTTGTCTTCATCTTCTGCCTTTCTGAGTGCCAAGGTATGTGGGATCTGACTTTCTATCTATCCTCGACACTCAACTAAATGCATAAGAAAGATAATAAAATGCAATGCATGCCTATCCTAAATAAATTCCTAAATGCAGCTCAAAAACCTGTTTGCGGAGTTAAACCCTAAGAGCTAGATTTGTTTTAGGGCATAAGAATGATGATAAATTGGCTTTTATCGCACCCCCATGCTTATCTTTTGCTAGTCTCTTAGCAAAACTAATTTCACCAAATGGACTTTTAGGAAGGACTATTTTTTTTTACTTTTGAGGACAAAAATATGGGACCTTAGTTGGAGGTATGGGATTTGTTAATGATAAAACGTCAGGATTTGTCTTTGGATCCAAAAGTTAGAAGAATTGAGTTCAATGTATCTTTCAAAAATTCACAAGTTAACTACTTTTTAATTCAAATGACTCGAAATTATTTTGCAGTTAGATTTCCTTGGCTCTTTGGTGAGCTTGTTTTCACGAGTAAAATCAGGGTTTCGGGAGAACCCACTGTCGTTGTTGCAAAAATCACTACCAGATAAAATTTATATCGAAACTCCAAGTGAGTCTAGGGTCGAACACAGGGAGGTGAACATTTGGTTTTGAAATCCGTGCTTTCGATTTTTTTTGTTTTTGTTTCTTTGTCTTGTATGATTTTTTTTGGTATTTTTGTAAAACAAGAGATCAGATAGATAAAACTTTATCTAACTAATCTAGTTGCAAAATAAGAGGGAGGGAGAGAGGGAGAGAGAAAAACAATCACATATATTTTCAATATAGAGTTTTCTACAGATAGAAAAGTGGAAAACTACACTAGAAAGCAAATGAAAGATAGAGAGAGGTGAGAAGAATCCCCCTTTGTTGTGAATCGTAGAGCGTGTTTTTGATAAGAAAGATCTCGTCGTAGTATAGTGCGCAATACGATCAACAAAAAATATTTATAAAGATAATGAGACTTGGAGTCCCGGTCGTTCATCTCTGGGAGGCATTTATGGAAAATGCAGATTTGAAATTGATCTCTTTCGCTCTACTTGCCTAAAATCTCATGCCGGTTTATGGTGATTTACGTATTGATGTATGACATGCTAGTTGCCAAAAGATAGTAATTAAAAAATGCAACTTCAATCACACCAAAAGATGATAACTAGGCACATGGTGATTTTCAACATATATATTTATATGTATAAAAGATGATGATGATATCAAAGCTACAGAGCACAGGTAGAGGAATGCTTGTACAGGGAAATAAAACTACTTTCTACCAAAAATGACGCATACATGAATCTATGGGGGGATTTTGCATGCATCAATGGGGGAGAAGGAACTACACTATTAAGCAATAAATAAAGCATGTAAATCTAAGAAGAACTATAATCTAATCTAGTAGAAATAAAGGCATTTGAAGGTGGCTCCGATGGCCTTTGAGTGGTTGAGAGGAGGGGTGGCCAATGGTGCTTAGGCCGGCCCTTGGAGAGAGGTTGGAGAAATGATCCAGGATCTTGGCGTGGAGGTGGTGGTGGCCATGGTGAAGCTACCCATGGACATGGAGGTGGAGTGGATGTGGAATTAAACTAAGCTAAATGGAAGCCAAGAGTGAATGGGTGCAAATGGCCACCCCTTAGGTCTTTTTATAGACCTAAGGGAAGCTCTCTAGAGAATTATGGAATTCTCTAGAGAGGGATATGGTGGGAGCTCGTGGGAGAGTGAGAGAGAGAGGATGGATGGTGGTTTTTAGATCCACCAAATGTGGATCTAAAAACTGAATGGCTCTTGGTTGCTAATTTTAGCAACCAAGGCAACAACATATGGTAGAGTGCTCTAGAGAACTCTAGGCTAGGTATTTTCGTGTGGATGGTGTGTGTGGGTGTGTGTGGGTTGAAACTTAGGTGGCTAGGTTGATTAGGTTAGGTTCTAGTGGGTTTAGGTCAAGGTAGGTCTCAAATTAGGGTTGTAAACCCTAATTCACTAGAGTAAAGTGCAATTAAACTTAATACAAGTTTAATTGGGTGTGTGAAAACTTAATTGAGAGTAAAATAACTCAATTAAGTCAGGTCTAGGTCAATTGGACTCTCACTGAGTCTAATTGGATAGTGTGTGCTGAGATCATGGCTCAATTGGACTCAATGAGTCCAATTGAATAGGCTGATGGAATTGACTAAGATCTAAGTCAATTAGGTTTAGTGAGGACCTAATTAGATCTTTAGGGAGGTCTGGAGGTGATGTACTAGGGTTAGGGCACCTTAATTTAGGTTACTATGGGGTTGGAATTGGGTTTAGGGACTTAGAGATCTAAGATCAAGGCTTGAATCTCAAAATAGGGTTTGGAGGGCAGTTCTGGACGTCCAATAATAGTGTCGGACGTCTTATAGTGAAAAATCAGAAGTCCAGACTTGTTGTCTGGACATCCAATCAGAGTTAGGAGGGATTCTAGGTTCTGTTTTGGCTATTCTACAGAAATTGGATGTCTGACCAAGTGTCTGGACGTCCAATAACACTGCAGAAGTGAGTTTAAGGTTTGCGGGAGTTGGTTAAGGGTTCTGGACATCCTATAACTTATCTGGACGTCCAGATAGAGGCTAGAATTAGGGTTTTAAGGTTTCCTAGGGTGTGGTGACCTAATCTAAGGGTGGCTAAGGCTTGGGGAAGCTTCTATGCTATCCTAGGGCTAGGATGGTCCTAAGTTCTTCACAATTTACTACTTTATTCCTACTTGAATAGAATAGCATACCTCAACCCCTTACATTTTTATCTACTACATCTTATTCTAAGTCTTCTACTCCAGCTCTGCTGCAACTCCAGTTATTCTTTATTCCTCAGATCTAGCTTTAGATCCAGCTTCAGATCTACCTTCTGGCCAACTTATTACCTGTAATTGACATAATGCACCTATTTAGTACATTATAGCATTATTTTATGCATAGTGATAGGCGTGGGTTTGACCGGGTTGTGTTATATCGTTGTAGTAAAGCCGGTTGTTACCAACGTTTCATATAAAAATTTTTTACTCGGAAAAATAAAAGAGTTCCCGAGGTCGAACTCAGGGAGCAAGTTGTATTCTAGAGATATACAAGTTCTATTACAAAAATAAAGAGAGAGAGAGAGATGAAAATTTGGCTTCTTCTTCTTTTCTTCTTTCTTCCTCTTTGTCTTTGGTTCTTCCTGTTCTTTTTCTTCTTCTTCTTCTTCTTCTGCTTTCTTCAGATCTTCCCCTCGTGCTCTTCTTCTTCTGTTCTTCCTTGTTTCCTTTCTTTCTTTTTCTTCAGATCGTCTTCTTCTTTTCTTGCTTCTTGCTTCTCTTCATTTCTTCTTCTGCAATCGTGGTGCTTCTGCCTTCGGCTACTAAGTCTCCCTTCCTTCTTCTTCAGCCTGCCTTCTGTGTTGCTCTGGCTGCTGACTGTCCGTCGTCTGGCCCGGTGCTTCGACGACTTAACTGAGCAGTTGCTACAGTGCAGCTGCTTCTTCTTCCGCAGTCCTTCACCTGTGCCTGCACGCTCAAGAGTTCATCAGAGGGCAAAAACCTACTCTACCCCCCTCCCCCGCGTATCTCTCTCTCTGAAATCACTCTTCGGAAGCTCTCCCAGAGCGCTACCGGGTAATCGGGTTCGGGTCAGGCCCGGGTCCAGGCCCACCGGCGTGCGTGGTGGGCGAGGAGTGCAGGTCAGTCTAATCGGGTCGGGCCAGGTCCGCGGAGCGTGGTCACGGACGAGGCCGGGTCGGGTCGGGTCGGGTGAGAGGGACCTCACCCCGTGGTAACTGAGGCAAACAGCATAAGGCAGTTTTTGCCTTTATGCGTCCGCGCGCCTTCGAGAGGTTCCGAGGTGGGACTAAATGTCCCACCCCAATTCTCTCACGCCTGCAGCAGGGATGGCGCTTCCAATTGTATCAGCTGTTGAGGCGCGCAGCTCCAATTGAGGGCCGGGGTGTGTGCGCAAGACTCTTCCGCGCTGGCCGTGGCTCTTCAACCTGGGATACCTAGGCTTAGAGCAACCTCAAGCAAGCTTCGAGCTTCCTCGCCAATGGCGGTCAAGGCCTGGAACCTGAAATCAATAGAACGGCCTCTCGGCCAAATCAGACAGGCGGGGGACCTTCGCCGTGGCACGGCGAAGGTGGTCAGGGGGTCTGCAGGGGGCGAGATGGAGCTGTCAGGTCGTCCTAGGTCAAACTGTGAGCGAGGGAGTGGGTGTGTTCGGTGGGTCTGCAGAGGGTGTTTGGTGGGAAGTGGAGGGGCGGAAGAGGATCAGGGTGAGGAGGCGGAGGTTCTGCGGTGGTCGGCGAGCCGTGTGGGTCGCTGAGGTGATGGGAGCGACTCGCCGGAGGGTGGTCGGAGGCAGAGAGGATGAGGGTGAACAGGGTCGGTAGAGGGCTTAATTGACTAAATCGAAAGCGGGGAAAGAAAGAGGAGGAGAAGGGGAGTAAGTCTAACTTAACTGCAGGGACGAAGGGGGAGGAATAGGGCGACAGTCGTATCGACTGTCGCCGGAGAAGACGGTGCCCAGTGGGGGAAGGACGGCGGTGACGACGGGGCAGAGGCAGCGCGCGCCGGTATTGCGCGACGCGGAAAGAGCAGGGGAAGAAATCTCTGCTGCTGGTATTGCGGCAGAGCGAAGAGGAGGAGGAGGAAGAACCGCCGGAGCTGGTGGGCGTCTGCCGGAGTGAGAAGAGAGGAAAATTGGGGGTTTTCTCCGTCAGATCCAGGCTGCCTTCGTCGGTGGAGCGGCGGGGGGTATTTATAGGGTTGAAGCAGGGAGGAAGGCGGAGGGAGACGACGTGTCTCCCTCGCCGGAGAATGGTCGGAATACGAACCCATACCGTCCGTGCGTTCGCACGGCCGGTATGGGGGGCTGCAATGATCATGGGGGTGCTCCTGCGACGGCTGACGACGCAGGGCACCCCCGGTACACATGCCAGGTCCTCCACCTCACCCTGCGCGGCGCCATGCTCCGCGCAAGGTCGCCGGAGCATGGTGCTGGCAGGGTTTTGCAGGAGGGACCTGTTTGCAAAGAACGAAGGAGAGTTAGGGGCCAAAATGCGAGGGTTCAAAAGTTGAGGGCCAAAGAGTAAATATATGAGGACCAAAGTGTAAAGTCGGTCAAGGAGGTTTCTTCTTAGGCTCAAGTTTTTATACATGACTAATTAGAACCTAAGGAATCTGATGGTAAATTTCATTTTCATATTAAACCTTGTTTGACCGGTCAATTTGCGTAAAGACCCAAATTAAGTTATTAATTGGGCATGGTTCTCAATGTAGGTCAAAATGGGTTCTAAAGGCCAAATTGAAGGTTCTAAACCCTAGAGATTATTTTTATATGAATTTTAGAGGGTTTATTCTATTTTTACTTTGCCTCGAACCTTGTGAATTGAAGTGGGTTGTTTTAGGGTTACAGATTATCATTTGGTTCCTTGGAAGTGCTGTAGCCCTTGCTAGATCATCTCATCCCACTTTTATTCTTATTAAGCTGTTTTGACCTGTGTTTGGGCCCTGAATTACCCTGTATGCAGATTATACTGGTAAAATTGCACTTTTACCCCTTATGACTGGTTTTCTTCTCAAACTCAGAATTCTCTGAGTTAAGCCTTTCCTTGAGATATGTAGGAGCTTTTATCCTTTGTATTGGGTCAAAATGAGCTAGTTATGGCTCATGATGAGGTTCTCATCACATAGCTAAAAGAAAGCAGTAAGGATGCAAGTAATGCTTATGCATGCATGAACTGTCCTAACTTATGCTAAGTTCTAGCCTAATTTAGGTCAATTAAGACCTATGATTGCAATGCAATCATACCCCCTACCTAAATCTTGCTAGTCCCTAGCAAATGCAAAACAAATTATTCACAAAAGTGTCCTTAAGGGATTGATTATTTTATCAAGTGTATGCCTAGTGATTTTTCTTCTTTTTGTTTTCATCCTATGTTCTAGAAATCCAGACAATCATGAAAGTGTAGCTATGTAGCTTTTGCAACGGATTCGAGTGAAAAACTAATTCACCTCTAAAGCCTGTACTTGACCTTTAGTAAAAATTCTAGTGGGATAGGCGAACTTCTTCCCTCGGTGTATTCAAGATATTCTATGAATTCCACCTGGCTTTAAGCTTAGGTAGAGAATCTTAGAGGGAAAATATTATATATTTGGTGGCTCACTCTCGATTAGTGCTACATAGAGATTAGTACTATAGATTCTAGATTCCCAAATTATTACGTAACTCAACTCAGAGAAAGATGAGAAAAACTATGCTCTCTTTTGATTCCTTTGTATTCATTCTCTATTTTTCTTTTTCTTTTTCTTTTCTTTTCTTTTCTTTCTTTTTCTTAGAGCTCACAACCTTACTAGACTCACACATATGACCTGTATTTGGTGGCCTCACTTGGCATTAACACTTTAATTGAGTTCCCATAACTCTAACACTAAGTTAGAATTCCTTAGCCAATATTCAGGCGGCTAGAAACATAAGAAAGGTGGGTTAAGGCTATATTTGGTGGATCTCAAATTTATTTGGTGGTATTGCCTCAATGCAACTGAAATAAACACTAAATATTCACTCTTTTTTTTCTTTGCTTTTTCTTCTTTTTCTAATTTTTTTCAATTTTTCTTTCTTTTCATCTTTTTTTTTTCATTTTCTTTTTTTTTTACAACTAGCACACATCCATGAACTTTATTGAGAGGCATTATTAGGGATTGGTGGTACTCAAGAGACATTGGGTGGCTTATTTGGTGGAGGTGCCTACTCATGGCATCAGGAGAGATTGATAGGACGGTGTATTTCTGACCTTAACATCAATACCCTCCTTCAGCCAACGATTCCATAAAGAATGGTCGTAACCATCCACCCTAGCTTTAGTTTTATGAAAACTCGCTCTCCACGTATTTGCCTTATTTGGTGGCTCTCAAAATTCACACAAAATGTATACGCAGGAACCGAGAGCGAAAACTATGCCTTATCTCTAAGTATCATCACCTAATTATCTAGGATTGCAGATTCCTTGCACTAATTTTAGAGCACCGGTACACTCTACTCTCATCTCACACTATTTGGTGGATTTTTGGAAGAAAATCTGCCTGACTCCCGAAACATTGTCCACGGGTTCAGGAGAAGAAGCACTGCTTCTTCTCGATAGACTAATGACGCTTATCTGCCTGCACCGTGAATCCATTGCAAATTTTACGTGTGTGTGAAAAATTATACTGGATTCCAAATTATAGGAATCAACTAGAGGATAAAATCCCTAATGCATTCTCTTAATAAGATAATCTTATTCATGGATGCACTATGTATATATACTATAAACAAGTAACCTCTTATATTGGTACTTCATGAAATTTCCTTTCCGGGTTACATTCAGCTTGACCCTAAATTTAGAATAAAAGGGTGAGCGAGTGAGTCGAAAGTGGCTGTTGCGGATGATTTTTGCTCCAATGTGAACATTGGAGGTGGAGTCGGTTGTTCTTTTATTTAGGGTCCTAAAGTACGTTTGACATACAGCTCCGGGGTTTTCCTAAATGTTGGCATAAAAATTTTTAGTTTTGTCATATCTACCCCCCTATGCCTAAGTTCTTGCATGTCCTCATGCATGAATACAAAAGAGAATAAGTATAGCAGGGAGTAAATGGGTAGAAATCACCTAGAATTGCTCCTGAAATTTTAATGCTCAGCATCGGCCAACCTGACAGTATGCAGTGTGCGAAAAGGAAATATGCTAAAAGAAAAATATGCTATGTATAAAAATGGTATGTATAGGTGATGAATGAATGTGGGGTAGATGCTGAGTTTAATGCCTCCGGGTTGGGCGAAAACTCAATCACACGTCCTTAATAAGATGAATGATCTCGTCGGCTGGAGGAGGTTCCTGGGCCAAAAATGGCTTGAGGCGCTGGTCATTTACCGTAGTTACATGCCCAGATTTTGAGTCCTTGATTTGGACTGCCCCATTAGGATATGGGTGAATCACAACATATGGGCCAGTCCACTTGGACTTAAGCTTCCCTAAAAAAAGTTTCAGTCTTGAATCAAACAACCAGACTTGCTGGTTGGGCGTGAATGCTTTCCTTCGGATGTGGCGGTCATGAAAGGCCTTGGTCTTGTCCTTGTATATCAATGCGTTCTCAAAGGCCTCCCGCTGGATCTCTTCTAATTCCTTGAGCTGGAGTTTCCATTCTTGACCTCCTACATCGAGGTCAAGGTTACATTTTCGCATCGCCCAAAAGGCGCGATGTTCCATCTCTACAGGAAGGTGACAGGCCTTTCCATATACCATACGATATGGTGACATTCCGAGTGGGGCCTTGTATGCAATCCGATATGCCCAGAGGGCATCAACTAATTTATCGAACTAGTCCTTCCTGTTTGGTCTAACCGTGTTCTAGAGAATCAGTTTGATCTAACGGTTAGACACTTTAGCCTGCCCATTGGTTTGCAGGTGATATGGGGTGGCTATATGGTGATGTACCCCGTATTTCTTTAATAATGACCTGAAGTGGGCGTGGATGAAGTGGCTTCCCCTATCGCTAATCAGAGCATGGGGTATTCTGAATCTTGCGAAGATGTATTCTCGTACGAAAGAAATGATGGTCTTATGATTAGCCCGTCTTGCTGGGATGGCCTTGACCTACTTCGAGACATAGTCAACAGCTAGTAATATGTACTCGAAGCCTTGCGAGTTCGGAAAAGGGCCCATAAAATCGATGCCCCAGACATCGAACACTTCTACAACCATGATGGGCTGGAGTGGCATCATGTCTCTCCTAGTCATAGAACCGACTGACTGGCATCGTTTGCAGTGCTAGGCGTATTCATGTGTATCTCTGAAAATAGTTGGCCAGAAAAATCCCGACTAGAAAATTTTTGCAGCAGTTTTCCGTCTCGAGAAATGACCACCACAAGCATCATTGTGGCAAAAGGATAACACATCGGGGATCTCAGAATCTGGGATGCATCTTCGAATAATTTGATGCACTCCAATGCGGAAGAGCAGTGGGTCATCCCAGAGGTAGAATTTGGCCTTTGCAGTAAATTTGAGTTTCTAGTCCTTGGATAGGTTCGCAGGAATCTTGCTTGCAGCAAGATAGTTTGTGATATCTGCGTACCAAGGGAACTCGACAGAGTGAACTGCCAAAAGGGATTCATCCGGAAATTGGTTGTGGATAGGTAGGGAATAGGGAATGTGGGCTGGGTCCAATTTGGATAGGTGATCCACCACAACATTCTGCTTTTCGGCTTTATCGTGGATTTCAATATCAAATTCTTGCAATAGAAGGATCCATCTGATGAGTCGGGGTTTGGCATCCTTCTTTGCCAACAAATGCCAGAGGGTGGAGTGGTCAGTGAAGATGATAACTTTTGACCCTAATAAATAAGATCTGAATTTCTCCAACCCAAATACTACTTCTAATAGTTCTTTTTCGGTGATGGTATAATTGCGTTGAGCCTCATTCAGCATATTACTAGCATAGTATATGACAAAAGGTTGTTTCTCTCGATGTTGGCCTAAAATATCACCGACGGCGAAATCAGAAGCAACGCACATCATCTCAAAGTCAAGCGACCAGTTGGGTGGTTGGAGAATCGAGGAATCAGTGACAGCGCTTCATAAAGTCTCGAAGGCATTGAGACATGAGGTGTCGAATTTGAATGGGGCATTGGCAACAAGGAGATTCATCAAAGATCATGCAATTTTTGAGAAATCGCGTATAAATCTCCGATAGAAGCCGACTTGAGCCAAGAATGATCTGATCTACTTGATCGAGCTAGGTGGGGATAAGTGGGAAATAATCTTAGATTTAGCTCGATCGACCTCGAGTCCATTTTTAGAGATCCTATGCCCTAATACTATGCCATCCCTCACCATGAAATGGCTTTTCTCTCAGGATAGTACTAGGGTTACCTTAATACATCGTTTCAAGATTTTGGTGAGGTTATCATGACAAGATGCGAAATCATCTCCGAAAATAGGGAAGTCATCAATGAACACCTCCACATAGTCCCCAATGATGTCAGAAAAGATGGCCATCATACAACGTTGAAATGTTGTTGGTGCGTTGCAGAGGCCAAAGGGCATCTGCTTGAAAGCGAATGTTCCAAAAGGGCATGTGAATGTGGTCTTGTCTTGATCTTTCGGGCTAATCACTACTTGATTATACCTAGAGTATCCATCCAGAAAGCAAAATAAACTACGTCTGGCTAACTGTTCCAAGATCTGATCAATGAAAGGCAAAGGAAAGTGATCCTTCTGGGTAGCCATGTTCAGTTTCCTATAGTTGATGCAGACTTGCCAAGATGTCGCAGTGTAGGTCAGGATGGATTCGCCTTTATCATTTTTCACTACGGTGAGTCCTGCTTTCTTGGTCACTATCTGGATTGGACTCACCCATTGGCTGTCAAAGATTGGGTATACAATACCTGCATCCAGCCATTTGATGATCTCCTTCTTAACAACATCTAGCATATTCGGGATTAGCCTTCTTTGAGGTTGTCTCGAAGGTTTCAACCCCTCATCCGTGTAAATGTGATGAGTGCAAAATGAGGGGTGATTGCGCAGCAATCATAGGTCTTAATTGACCTAAATTAGGCTAGGACTTAGCATAAGTTAGGGTTATTCATGCATGCATACGCATTATATGCATCTTTACTGCTTTCCTTTAGCTATGCATAAAATAATGTTATAATGTGCTGATTAAGTGCATTATGTCGATTGCAGGGAATAAGCTGATCAGGAGCTGGATCTGAAGCTGGATCAGGAATAACGGGAGTTGTAGCAGAGCTGGAGCAGAAGGCCTAGTTTAGATGTAGGAATAATAATGTAAGGGGGTTAAAGGTTTTCTATTCTATTAAGTAGAAATAAAGCAGTAAAATGTGAAGAGCATAGGTCCATCCTAGCCCTAGGATAGCCTAGAGACTTCCCCAAGCCTTAGCCACCCTTAGATTAGGTCACAACACCCTAGGAAGCCCTAACACCCTAGTTCCAACCCTTCTCTAGACGTCCAGATAAGTTTTAACACGTCCAGGACCCTTAGCCAACTCCCGCACACTTCAAATCCACTTCTGCAGTGTTATTGGACGTCCAGACACTTTGTCAGATGTCTAATTTCTGCAGAATACCCAAAACAGAATCCAAAATCCTTCCTGACTCTGATTGGACGTCCAGACAACAAGTTTGGACTTCTGATTTTTGAGTATAACACGTCTTATTATATAATTAGACGTCTGATACTACTCTCCAATTCTTGTTTTGAGATTTAAGCCTTGATCTTGGATCTCTAGGTCCCCAAACCCAATTCCAACCCCATAGGAACCTAAATTAAGGTGCCCTAACCCTAGTACATCACCTCTAGACCTCCCTAAGGACCTAATTAGGTCCTCACTAAACCTAATTGACTTGGATCTTAGTCAATTCCATCAGCCTATTCAATTGGACTCATTGAGTCCAATTGAGCCCTGATCTCAGCACACACTGTCCAATTGGACTCAGTGAGAGTCCAATTGACCTAGACCTGACTTAATTGAGTTGTTTTACTCTCAATTAAGTTTCCACACACCCAATTAAACTTGTATTAAGTTTAATTGCACTTTACCTTAGTGAATTAAGGTTTATAACCCTAATTTGAGACCTACCTTGACCTAAACCCACTAGAACCCAACCTAATCAACCTAGCCACTTAAGTTTCGACCCACACACACCCACACACACCATCCACATGAAAATATCTAGCCTAGAGTTCTCTATAACTCTCTACCATGTGTGGTTGCCTTGGTTGCCAAAAATAGCAACCAAGAGCCATTCAATTTTTAGATCCACATTTGGTGGATCTAAAAACCACCTTCCACCCTCTCTCTCTCACCCTCCCACGAGCTCCCACCATAGGCCTCTCTAGAGAATTCCATAATTCTCTAGAGAGCTTCCCTTAGGTCTATAAAAAGACCCCTTGAGTGGCCATTTGCACCCATTCACTCCCTTGGCAATTGCTCTACATTGGTGCCATTCACGCCACCTCCACTTAGCCACTCACTCCACCTCCACGAGCTCACTACCACCACCATGGAGGACACCATGCCGGGATGCTGGATCAACCCTACTTCTCTCCAAGGGCCGGCCTAAGTTCCATTGGCCCCCCTCATTCTCCTCTCGACCACTCCAAGGCCATTGGGGACCACCCCTGAATGTCCTCTATTCTTCTAGCTCTAGATCATGCTCTTCATAATTTTTATTGCTTTCATTTACTGCTTAGTAGAGTAGTCTTACTTCTCCCCCAATGATGCATGTGAAATCCCCCCGCTGATTCTTGTATGCAATCGTTTTCTGGTAGTTAGATTTAATTTTAAGCATTCATGTATAAGCTTTCCTTTAGATTTCCTTGTGGAACAACTCTCCCACGATGAATGAAATTTCATTATATATATATATATATCTCTTATGTGTTTGAAGTCATCTTGAGCTAAATGATTATCATATTTGCGTGATTTAAGTGCCTATTCTTTAACCGCCTATATATTACGCACCAGCATGTCGTTTAAATAAAGTAGAGCGGCTTTAAGATCGATTTCAAAAACAAAAACATTGCCTCCCAGAGACGAACGACCGGGACTCAAAGTCTCGTTATTTTCAAAACAATATCTTTGTTGGATCGTATTTCGCAACTATACTACGATGCTTTTATCAAAAATGCGATCTACGATCTCCCAACAAGGGGTGAATACTGCAGAGATCAGCAATGCTCCACCTTATAGCAGCCCTATGGTCTTGTAGCATAGAAATCAATTGATGCTCTTGTATTTGGGTTAAGTGGGCACTAATAATGACCGAGTATATCTCACTTTCGCCCAAGAACACATACTTAAGTGAGTCAGGTAAGGGCTTCAATTCAATCATGGGTGGGTCAGAGTCAGAGATGGGAATAGGAGGAGCAGACTAGAAGGTGGGAATCTAATGATCTGGGTGCGTGTGAATTCCAGCTGATTCGCTACCTGTGAGATAGTCAGTTGTGACTGTGTTAACAAGAAACTCGTTAGCTGTGGTCACGTCTTCTTGTAACAACAGGGGCAATTCAGTAGTGTGTGGATCAGGATAGCTAGATTCAGGGGTGCTGTGGTCAAAAACACACCCTAAACAATCGAATCCTTGGGGAGATATGTGTAGTGCAGTGGTCTCAGTCTCGTGTGGATCGAGGTCCAAGAACCCTAATAGTGCAGACGAATGAGACATTGGGTCATCACAAAGGAGCCCAATGTTACCACAGTACGCCGAATCTTTGTCTTCACCATCCTCCTCAATGCGATCACAGTCAAAATTCCTTGTTGGCTGGAATATGTCAAGTCAAAGTCGCTCATTACCTAGGGCTATCTCCATACACCTGGATGCATAATCAATGTTTGCTCAGGCTGTCGTTAGAAATGGGCGGCCCAAAATGATTGATGCATCTGGAGATTAGGAGGAACCTCCATATCGAGAATGAAAAAGTCTGCGGGAAAGCAGAATCCGTGGACTTTTACGATCACGTTCTCAACCACCCCCCTCGGTGTTTTTACTGATCTATCAGTCAGCTAAATCGTGATCGAGGTAGGCTTTAACTCCCCAAATCGAAAGCGATCAAATACGGTAGTGGGAGTCAGATTGATGGATGAACCCAGATCTAGAAGGGCCCGATCAAATGGAGAATCCTGCAAGAAGCAGGATATGAGTGGTGTACCAGGGTCTTTCTTTTTTGGCAGCAAGTCAGCTAGAATTATGGTGCTAGCTTCTTTTGACAGTACCGCCTGTCGTCCAATTCTAGGCTGTCTCTTTGAAGTACAATAGTCCTTGAAGAACCTAGCGACAGTGGGGATGTGATCAATTGCCTCAAGGAGAGGGACCTGAATATGTACTTCCTTAAACATTGACTTCAAGTCCTCAAAATTCCACGTGTCCTTCCATACTACATTTCATGTCAGAGCCTCGGGAAAAGGGATGGGAATCTTAGGGTCAAGTGGTCTCTTACCCTTATCTACCATAGGTGGCTCCTAAGATGAAGGAGTCGAACCCACTTGAGGCGAAGGGTGAGAAAAATCAGGACCCGTCTGCCTATGTGGTGGGTCGAATGTCTTCCTTCTACTCCTCAATGAGACAGCATTTGCATCGGCTTGCTGTCCATGAGGTGGTGGGGGAGCGAAAGGGGCAAAGTATGCGAGGTTCTGCATCAAAGGCAGCTGGCCTTGAGCATAACCAGGTGGTGTAGGAGGCACCTGTAATATGGCGTGTGCCTGTCCCTGTGGCACCCGAAACCTAGGCGGGGCGCCTTGGTTCTGCACATACCGAGGGTTCGAAAAAGGTTGGGAGGGCAAGGCTCCCTGAGTCCTATGCTTCTGCAAAAGCTGGTTTTGCGTGTTCTGTATAGTCTGTATCTGGTTAGCCATCGCCTTCATTATATGCAAGCTATCCTGCATAGACTTCCTCATCGATTCTTGCAGCTCCTCTTTCAGCGCCTCCAGAGGGTCAGCCTGCTTTGAAGGGTAACTGGCAGCTTGGTGTAGCGGCTGGTATATAGAACGGGGTTGCTGCTGCTAAGACGGGAATGGTTGCTGCCTAGGGTATGTGTTTTGCTCATCCCTGTATTGCCTAGTCTGGTAGTGTGGATCTTGATGTGGTCTCTGTGAGTTACCAGACTAAGAGAAGTTCGGATGCTGGTGCCAACCAGGGTTATACATCTCTAAATATGGGTTATTACACCCGTATCCTTGAATAGCACTGTTGTCCTCGTAGGCTGAAGATGTCTAAGACGTATATCCATCAAGGGGATACGTATTATAGTCAGTGGGTGGTGCGTAACCGTGGTCATATGGTGCCAGATCAGGATTGTTTACGGGATCCTAATATGCAGGATCTCGAAAATAAGGAGAAGATGCATCCCGAGTGAGTAGATTAACTCGAGCAGGAGGGGCTTGGGGTGCATAGGAGGGTCTTGGAGTAGCAGAGTTTAGGTCAGATTAACTCTGACTAATTTGGTCAATCTTTTTTTCGATCAGGTTTATTCTATCTAGCTGCTTGATAATGATATCCATGTCGGCTCGAATAGACTCAGTGTGAGCCTCATGGACACCAAGCCGCTGCTGACCAGGCCGCTGGAACTGGTTCATGGACGCGGCATTCATCGAGTTCTCCACCAAAGATTCGAACAACTCAAATGCGTTGTTCTCATCTTTCACTAGGAAATTCCCACCACTAGATGCATCAATCAGATACCGATGTGTGTCATCCAGCCCATGGTAAAAGATCTGAGCTAGGTGCCATTTGGTTATACCATGGTGCGGGCATTTTTGGAGAAGGTCATGAAATCGGTCCCAGGCATCATGCAACTTTTCCCCAGCTCCTTGGGAGAAAGTCGTGATCGCATGCCTCATCGCGTTCGTTCGACCGATCAGGAAGAACTTTTGTAGGAATTCACGTTGTAATTCCGACCATGTTCCAATTGGCTTCCCAATGGTCTTGAACCAGTATGAAGCTTTGTCCCTCAGAGAAAATGGGAAAAGCTTCATTAGAACAATCCCAAGATCAACATTCCTGGGTCGAATCGTTTATACGAATCGACTCAAGTCCTCTAAGTGCTGGAACGGATCTTTGCTTGTGTTTCCATAAAAATTACTGCTGATCGAACCGATCACATTAGGCTTGAGCTCAAATGCATCTCCGCCTACGGGAATCCAAGGGTGCGACGATCGGTGCGGCTGGATCATAAAAATCCCGAAGTTGTTCTCCTCGTGGTGGATGCTGCATTATGTCAACGTCGTCAAGATACAGTCCATGCTCTGCTGATGCCGCTCCTCAGATTCAACAACCTGGGCCTCCAGACGAGCCATCGGGTCTAGATTACCAGCATCCTGACCTGGTCTAGGTCCAGGTCTAGGATTAGCCATTGCGGCTAAGGGAGTAGAAGAAGTGGGGGAGGAAGATGGTCCTGGCGAGGTGACTCGCCTCCTTGGGAGTGGCTCCCAAGGTCCAACCAGTCGAGGTCTAAGTGACCTCCTTCCTTGCATACACCACCCAACCCCTGGGTTGGTGTAGCCAAGCTAGACAAGGCTAAGGCCCTGTCAATCAGATGGTCCTTATGATTGGATGACCAGATTTTTCGTTTTAAGTTCGAATTCCTGAAGAAAAATTCGTCGTACAATCGACTGAAAGTGATTTCCACCTCTCAAGCGAACCCAGCCAATCTGGTTACGAGGGGACTAAGGGGAAGGTTCTTCCTTTGGTTTACGTGTCCGATTCTGTTACCCCTTAGCTGCGGTTGTTTGACACTACCCAGCAGACTTAGTCACCTGATTTGGCAAGAGAGATTGAAAACACCCAGTAGTATGACAACAAATTTGGGTTAATTTCGTGTTTTAAAATTAATTTTAGCCCTTTTTCTTCAACTAGGGTTTATGGTGAGCGGCCTACAAGGTGACCAAGCTCACCAGCTAAACCTTAGACTTGATTAAGTCTAGTCTAGCCCAAATGTATGGTCTCTAGAGTGTAACCCTAAGATGTAACCTAGGGTTCATGCAATTCTAGGTTTTTTTTTTCTTCTTTAGCAGACCACGAAATTAAGACCAATTCTTTGATAAAAATTAGAATTAGAATAAATTGAAAATTGGCAAGTAGATTCCTTTCTCAATTATCTTTCCAGAGAATATTTTTTTATAATTTTTACTATTTCAACCGAATTTATAGAGATTTTTAAATGTCAAGGGGTTAGATCTAGAATTTTGACCTCTGGTCAATCTTCTACTTTGAAATAGTATCAAATGATCTTCAAAATTTTGGGAAAAATATGGAAATTAAAGCCAATAAGATCAACTTTCAAACCCCACCATTTATAGTCTAAATAGCTTCGCGGATTGCTTGGAATTGCTTTTTGAATTTAAAAAAGTTTCAAATTTGGGTCAGTCTAACCCCCTTGCAATTCACGAATTTTTAAAAATTTTGTTCTTGGAATTTCTTCAAATGAATGGTGCTATTTGAAAGATGGTTTGAAAGTGAAGGTATAGCTTGAATTTCAGAATTTTTAGCTCATTAAGTTTTCGACAATTGAATTTTCAAATTGAAATTTGAAATCTGGCCGAAAATCAGAGGGTGGTGGAGAAGATTTTGAAAGGGTGTTTGAATTTGAAATTCAAACTTTCCACCAAGATAATTTTTTTTGAAGGAAAAGCTTTTTTTTTTCAATATTTTTTTCTTTTTTTTCAAGTAAACTAACCTAAGATTCAAATGGAGACCTAGCCTAACTACCTAGACCTTTTTTTTATTATTATTTTTTTAATGAAAATAAATAGGCTTTGTTTTTATTTTTTTCAAATGAAATTGCTAGAAGAAAATCTAACCTAGGGTTCAAAAAAAGGGAAATCCTAATCTAAGAGGAGATGTGCACTTGATGATTTTCTGCGCTCAATGTGTACGCAAATCCCATTTTTCCTATTTTCCTGCACATCAAAAGACAAGCAGAGGAAGATTTATCAGTGACAATTCAAGAGATTGAAATAAAAAATGACGTTGCCTCCCCGGCAATGGCACCATTTGTTGGGAATCATAGAGCGCATTTTTGATAAGAAAGATCTCGTCATAGTATAGTGCGTAATACGATCAACAGAAATATTTATAAAAATAACGAGACTTAGAGTCCCGATCATTCGTTTGTGGGAGGCATTTATGGAAATGCAGATTTGAAATCGATCTCTTTTGCTCTACTTGCTTAAAATCTCATGCTGGTTTATGGTGATTTATGTATTGATGTATGACATGCTAGTTGCCAAAAGATAGTAATTAAAACATGTAGCTTCCATCACACCAAAAGATGATAACTAGGCACATGGTGATTTTCAACATATATATTTATATATATAAAAGATGATGATGATATCAGAGTTGCAGTGCACAGGTAGAAGAATGCTTATACAGGGAAATAAAACTATTTACTACCAGAAAACGACGGCATACATGAATCTATGGGGGGATTTTGCATGCATCATTGGGGGAGAAGTAAGGGACTACACTATTAAGCAATAAATAAAGCATGTAAATCTAAGAAGAACTATAATATAATCTAGTAGAAATAAGGGCATTCGGAGGTGGCTTCGATGGCCTTTGAGTGGTTGAGAGGAGAAGGAGGGGCGACCAATGGTGCTTAGGCTGGCCCTCGGAGAGAGGTTGGAGAGGTGATCCAGCATCTTGGCTTGGAGGTGGTGGTGGCCATGGTGAAGCTACCCGTGGACATGGAGGTGGAGTGGATGTGGAATTAAACTAAGCTAAATGGAAGCCAAGAGTGAATGGGTGCAAATGGCCACCCGTTAGGTCGTTTTATAGACCTAAGGGAAGCTCTCTAGAGAATTATGGAATTCTCTAGAGAGGGATATGGTGGGAGCTCGTGGGAGAGTGAGAGAGAGAGGATGGATGGTGGTTTTTAGATCCACCAAATGTGGATCTAAAAACTGAATGGCTCTTGGTTGCTAATTTTAGCAACCAAGGCAACAACATATGGTAGAGTGCTCTAGAGAACTCTAGGCTAGGTATTTTCGTGTGGATGGTGTGTGTGGGTGTGTGTGGGTCGAAACTTAGGTGGCTAGGTTGATTAGGTTAGGTTCTAGTGGGTTTAGGTCAAGGTAGGTCTCAAATTAGGGTTGTAAACCCTAATTCAATAGAGTAAAGTGCAATTAAACTTAATACAAGTTTAATTGGGTATGTGAAAACTTAATTGAGAGTAAAATAACTCAATTAAGTCAGGTCTAGGTCAATTGGACTCTCACTGAGTCCAATTGGATAGTGTGTGCTGAGATCAGGGCTCAATTAGACTCAATGAGTCCAATTGAATAGGCTGATGGAATTGACTAAGATCGAAGTCAATTAGGTTTAGTGAGGACCTAATTAGATCTTTAGGGAGGTCTGGAGGTGATGTACTAGGGTTAGGGCACCTTAATTTAGGTTCCTATGGGGTTGGAATTGGGTTTAAGGACTTAGAGATCCAAGATCAAGGCTTGAATCTCAAAATAGGGTCTGGAGGGCAGGTCTAGATGTCCAATAATAGTGTCAGATGTCTTATAGTGAAAAATCAAAAGTCCAGACTTGTTGTCTGAACGTTTAATCAGAGTTAGAAGGGATTCTAAGTTTTGTTTTGGCTATTCTGCAGAAATTGGACGCCCGACTAAGTGTTTGGATGTCCAATAACATTGTAGAAGTGGGTTTAAGGTTTGCGGGAGTTGGCTAAGGGTTCTGGATGTCTTATAACTTATCTGGACGTCCAGATAGAGGCTAGAATTAGGGTTTTAAGGTTTCCTAGGGTGTGGTGACCTAATCTAAGGGTGGCTAAGGCTTGGGGAAGCTTCTAAGCTATCTTAGGGCTAGGATGGTCCTAAGTTCTTCACAATTTACTGCTTTATTCCTACTTGAATAAAATAGCATACCTCAACCCCTTACATTTTTGTCTACTACATCTTATTCTAAGTCTTCTACTCCAGCTCTGCTGCAACTCCAGTTATTCTTTATTCCTTAGATCCAGCTTTAGATCCAGCTTCAGATCTACCTTCTGGCCAGCTTATTACCTATAATTGACATAATGCACCTAATCAGCACATTATAGCATTATTTTATGCATAGCTAAAAGAAAGCAGTAAGGATGCAAGTAATGCTTATGCATGCGTGAACTGTCCTAACTTATGCTAAGTTCTAGCCTAATTTAGGTCAATTAAGACCTATGATTGCTGCACAATCACCCTCGAAGGGTGATTGGATGAAGGGGGGGCGAAGAAGGAGAACGATGTCGGAGGATGGAGGGTGTGACAGGAAGGCATCGTAGCGAGGATCTACTTTCTGAAGTGGTGAGAGGATGGCGACGAGGTGCTCCACGAATGGGGAGAGGTGAGAAAATATTTTGATTTTCTACTCTAGAGAGGCATCTCGGGCTTGGGACAAGCTCTCTCTAAAGCCTTAGAGGTGGTAAGGGAGAGAAAGGAAGAGATGAAGAAGAATGGGAGGGGTCCTTTTATAATGGAGGAAAGGAAACATTTCATGCATGGACAATTAGTGATGTACATAAATGTCGCTGAAGATCCGTTGCAATCATTGCTGAAGGTCTAGCTCACACGCCCGTGCACGGCGCTGCTGGCATGCGCTCCGCACGCCTGCTGGTGCTCTACGTATGATGCACTTTTGTGTGCGCCTGCTATTGCACGCTTGTGCGCTACGCATGCCTATGTGGTGCGTTGCATGCGCTAGTGCACGCGTGACTGCTGCTGCCCTTAGGAGGCCTAAATAGTGCCACTTGGTGCGATCTGGGCCGTCTATCTTCTTCCCTTTGTAGGTCGCACCACGGACGATTGATTAGGTTGATTTCCACACTGTTGAGCTGCGATCTTCGATATGGATCCATCCGTGCAGTCGGATTTGTCGTTTGAAGCTTTGAATTGCGTCACCTAGTCCCTTGGCCGTTGATCCTCCTCAGACTACATAAGGTGCTACAGGATTCCAATCAAGACGATTTCCGAGGCGTTGAACTCCGATTGTCGTCCTGATCAGATCCACACGGTCGGATCATCAATCCGAGGCCTCGAAATAATTCTCCTTCTCTCCTGGCCATAAAAGGAGATGAATTAACCTAAACTTTGTACAAACTATTCTAAATGCAGAATGATGCATGCTATGTGATATTTATACTATGGAATGCATATCTAAACCTAGGAACATTCATAAATAGGCATTTTATCCTAAATGGATGTGTCTGCATCATACCCCCATGCCTATCTTTTGCTATTCCCTAGCAAAATCAAACTAAATGCTATGTATAAAAACAAAGTTAGGACTCGATCTCTTATGGCTTTAGTTGTTTATTAATAAAAGGAAATTTCGACTAAGGTCCTAAACTACGAAGACCCAACAGTGCTCGAGTGTCTGCCAAAATGCAGATCGCCCAAGTCCTTGCCATATTTTGAAAAGGGAAGATAAATTTTTTTTATGCTTTTTTCTTCTTTTCTAATTTTTTTTGGATTTTTGAGTTCAGAGTTTCGGGATAACTTTCTACGGCTACCCAACCCACCCAAGACTCAAAAGGAACTTTAAGTTCTAAGCATCTTGTGAAAGGTGATAAACTCACTAGGCGACCATTAAAATAGACTTCAGGTTTCTACGACCCTAGGTAACCTTAAGAGTTTATGCCTCAAGGTTTATTTATTCAGTTGGTAGCTTTCTCTCTACTTTTTTTAATTTTTTTATGGGGTCAACACAAGGACGAACCTAGTGTATATCTCCTTAGTTTATTCTACTTCCTCGCTTCTTTCCTAAGTGTTTTGGGAATTATTTGTGCATTTTTTTGAGTTGGGCTTTGGACAACCAGCCAATGTGCTGTTATCCACGGTAACTTGCGAGCCATACTCGTGCGATGAAGTGTGGTTTATTTTATTTTATTTTTTTCTCCATTTTCTAATTTTAGTTTTTTCGTTTTCTTTTAGAGTATCATTCTTTTTTTTTTTTCTTTTTTTGAGTAGGTGGCTTCCCTGATCTAGGATTTACCTAAAAGTAGTAGAAAGAGTATGGTCATGTAGCTGGGCTCTAGACAATTGGCCAATGGGCTATTACCCATGACAACTTGCCATCCATACTACCTTAGAAAGCTCATTAGCTACCTACTTTTTGTAAAAATCACTAAAAAGTGAGACAGTACAAATAGTGTGTAAATGCTTTAGACTTAAAGTTCCATGAAATCAGAGGGAGGGTTGATAAGTCGTGCACTTATCACCCCAATTTATTAGCTAAATTAAAGTAAAATTTAGTTAGCGAGGACTCGAGACACAAGTCAACATTTTAGTGGACACTCGGGCTTATTAAGCTCGAAGACCTGAAAAGTCTAAGTGTTTAGGTCCTAAAGTATCGTCTCCTAAAGTTAACAACTCTTAATGCCTAAGTTCTCTTTTCCTAATTCTATTTTTTTTTGTCTTTTTGAATTAATTTTTTTTAAGAAAATAAAGGAAATTCCATGGAGCTAATAAAATAATTTAAGGATTAAGTATCCACCCTCCCATGCCTAAATGATGCAATGTCCTCATTGTAAAAATAAAGACATGAAAAGGGTTGAATAAATAGAATATCACCTGAATTTCGTGAAAATCCGGTCAGCTCTATAGAGAGAAAGGAGTATACACACATGCTAAGTTTATTGCCTTTAGCTAGGCATAATATATAAACAAAGAAGAAATTAAGAATTCACAAGTATGAGTTAGAATCAGAATTAAAAGATTGATCCTTAAACCCGCCAGAAGAAGATGTCCACAGATGTGGACCAAATTATGGTGCAAACCCATGCCCCAGGGTCAAGTGGTTCTAAGGTTCAGGATAAAAATCACCCAGAATCGGAGATTGTTGTGTTTGCGGGGTTGGGCCTGCGGTTTTGTAGTATGCAACCCAAGTCTAAAATGTTGGACAATGGGTAGGTCTAAATCACTGGGCCTATTTGTCCATGTTGAATTTGGCTCAGAAATATAATCAATTATGTTATGCTTGGGTTGCACATCCCTAGAATAAAAATTATCATATGGGTCCTGGTAAAAAGTAGGTGGTTTCAGGTCAATAGGAACCCTTAGATCCAAAATTGTACTTCCCTCATAATTAGCCTCCCAGATTTTCATTCCCACATTTCTACCCTCCAAAATTAGGGTTTCCAGGACCTCTAGATCATTGTACACCCCATCCAAAATATCCAAGTCAAACAATTGTGGCTGAATCAGGATTGACTTGGGTACAATGATCTCAAAAGTATCATCATTCAGCTCTTTGGGGTATGGTAGAGGAATGGGGCTACTGATTGAATCTTCTAGTAAATCAGGATTCGGATCCTCCAAGTTAGCCCCATTAGGATCACAGTCTTCAATGATTGGGCTATAAAATGATTCATCATGCTCCTTGAGCTTGTTTGTTTCACTAAAATCATTTTCCTTAACTTCAAGTGAGACTTCACTCAGAGATTCCACACCCTCAGAATGAAAGAATTTTTTATCCTCATTTATATATGTCTCAAAATCATATGTTGTTCCTTGGTCTATAGAGACATTTTTCCTTACTCCCTGGCTCAGGGTTCTCAGGTGAGAAATCACACCATCCTCTATTGGTTGCTCTAGATCGCCTGGTCATCCTTGGTCTCAGAAAATGTGTTCCCCCTGGCGGGTGCCTGAGCAGGTTCTGACGTTGGCTCTCCTAAAGAGGGTTCATCCTGGGAATCATCCCAAGATTGGACTAAGGCAACCACAAATTTCATCCTCAATCTTAATAATTTCCCAAGTAGAAACTCACCCGGGCCCCTATCCATAACATCTTGGAGCCAATCCAATAAAGAATTATTAAGCTCATCAATCATTTTGATCATAGGCTCCAGTGCTTCAGGGCATGGTGTTGGCTGAGCTTTTAAAGATTGTATAGTGTTCCTCAAATTAATCAACACCCTATCTTGGACCTGGTTCACCTAAACCGAATGGTTCTATTCAGGGTTGGGTGGGTTTGGGTTTAATCTAGGGGAGTCAAGAAATTGAGGTCCTCCTTAATAATAGGTCATTTCGGGTTGTTCAAAGAGGGGTGGCAACCTATATTCAGTATAATCGTGGGGAGGGTAAGAATTGTAATCATCATACCCTTCTTGATTGTAGATCAGGTTAGGTTGATCATCAAAGGGTGGAGATCTATAATCAGTATAGGCGTGAGAAGGATAATAATCATAGTCTTGTTGTCCAGGGTTAGGCCCTAGACATTGAGGTCCAGAATCATATCCCCAATCAAAGTTATCCCGGCCAATGGATGGGTAACCATAAGTCGAGTTAGGATAGTAATCATCTTGGGAATAAGTGGTGGTAGGAGGGTAGGGTTGGAAATGTGAGTATGGTGTGGAAGAGTACATGATGAAGTATGAGGGAAAACAGAGGAAAAGAAAGGTGCCCTGTATTACAATCAATCAATCCTCTACTTAAATTGGATAGCTTAAGGACCTATGCTTCAGAAATGAACTCTGACCACACAACGAATTTGATGTTGTCCTTACTTTCGAAGGTGGTAAAGTTTGGCCGGTGAAGTAGGGGGAGCGTGTCTCGAGGGCTGTTAATTATGCCAAACCCCTGCTTACTTAAGTCATTTGATAATTGGGCCCCCTAACTTAGCACCTTGTGAATCAAGCAGGCATCACTAATTCGAAATGCATTCAAGAGAACACCCTAAAATGGACTCAATGAATCATAGGGTCAACGTCTAGTCAATTTTAATTAAGGCTTGGGATGATTGTGCTCTTGGAATGTGATGGGTTCTTTAAATGGGTTGTTCCCTTAATGATCAATTGAAATGTGTGTGTGTGCACAATCAGGGTTTGCAAACAAGGTTATTTGATGATGTATCTTTTAGGGTTTAACCTTATTTAGTAGCTTTTAGAATTTAATCTTTAAGTGTATTCAATTAAGATTCAATAGAACACTCCAAGTTTTGAAAGCACAGGTGATGATATATTCCTTTTAAAAATAAAAAATAATGTGGTGTGTCTGGTTAGTTCCTAAAAATTGAACCCTAAGTGGCAAGCTACTTGATGAATCCGTTTTAATTTGAGTGGTGCAGCCCAAATAGTTCAAGCAATTGGCCAGTTGCATCACTTGATTAAGGCACACAAAATGTTTAACCTAATCAAATTTCTACTCACTTATATATGTGTTGAGTTAAGGTGTACCAGATCCACAGGTCAGATTCTGGTTAAGTGGTAGAATCAATGTGATTGTGCGCCGTAGGTCAAGAAACTTGTGGGTGTTTAAGTTGTGTCAGTTTTAGCTTAATCCCATAAGAAGAGAAGAGTAATTTTTTTTTTGTATTTTTAATTTATGCGAATGGGTGAGGTGAATGGAGTGACAATGAAACAACCAAGATCTAACCTAGGGTTTATGCAAGCACCTAAGTTGATTTGGGTTTGAGTTATTAGTGTGGCAAAATGAAATCTAGGGTGGGGGTGGTAAGGATACACTTATAGAACCTTCATATGCACTTTTCTTCGATCTAACCACTCTAGCCTACCTCAGAAGAGTACTTGCAATTATAGTAAGATAAGAGAAAAAGTGAGATAAAAGTTAAGCAAGGTAGAAAAATGTGAGAAAAACCAAAGAGCGTTGCCTCCCCGACAACGGCGACAAAATGGTGAGCATGTTTTCACAAGTAAAATCAGGGTTTTAGGAGAACTCATTGTCTAGTCGCAAAAATCGCTACCAGATAAAATTCATATCTAAACTCGAAGTGAGTCCTGGGTGGAACATAGGGAGGCGAACGTTTGGTTTTGAAATCTGAGCTTTCGATTTTATTTGTTTTTATTGTTTTTGTCTTGTATGATTTTTTTGGTATTTTTATAAAGTAATAGATCAGATCGACAAAACTTTATCTAACTAATCTACTTGCAAAATAAGAGGGGGAGAGAGAGAGAGAGAAGTAATCACATATTTTTTCAATATAGAGTTTTCTATAGATAAAAAAGTGGAAAACTATACTAGAAAACAAATAAAATATAAAGAAAAGTGAGACGAATCCCCCTCGACGGTCTCTTGGAGGACGACTCACTTTGATGGTGCCCGAACAAAGGTAGTGAGAGGCTAGATGAAGGAGGATGACGTTGGAGGATGGAGGGTGGGATGGGACGACGTCACGGTGAGGATCTACTTCCCTAAGTGTTGAAAGGATGGCCACGGGATGCTCCACAAATGGGGGTGAGAGGTGGGAAAATATTTTGATTTTCTACTGTAGAGGAGCATCCCGGGCTTGGGATAAGCTCTCTCTAGAGCCTTGGAGGTGGTGAGGGAGAGAAAGGAAGAGATGAAGAAGAATGGGAGGGGTAGGGGTCCTTTTATAGTGAAGGAAAGGAAGCATTTCATGCATGGACAATTAGTGACACCCATAAACGTTGTTGAAGATCCACCGCAAGCATTGTTGAAGGTCTAGCTCATGTGCTTCGCGTGGCCGTGTCCCACGCACCCACTGGCGCTCCGCGCACTATTTGTTGCTGCGTGCACCTGCTGTTGTGCGCTTGTGTGCTACGTGTTGTGTTGCACGCGGTAGCGCATGAGCAGCTGTTGTTGCCCTTGGGCAGCCTAGATAGTGCCACTTGGCATGATTTGGGTCGTCTACCTTCTTTCCTTTGTAGGTGGCACTACAAATGTCGGATTGGGTCGATTTTCATGTCGTTGGGTTGTGATCGTTGATCCGGATTTATCCATGTGGTCGAATTTATCGTTTGAAGCTTCAAATTACATTACCTAGTCCCTTGGCCATTGATCTTCCTTGGACTGCATAAGGTGCTACGGGATTGCGATCAAGACAATTTCGTAGGTGTTGGACTCCGATCATTGTCCTAATCAGATTCGTACAGTCGAATCGTCAATCTAAGGCCTCGAAATAATTATCCTTCTCTCTTGGCCATAAAAGGACTGATTATAACATCATCATCAGCCATATCTTGCTTTAATTATTCATAATCAAGGAATAAATGCCCATACATAATCATTAGAGAGATGTAATTCACTGCAAATCCTTTCTGGGAGAAATACAAGAAACCAAGGTTAAAACTGTAATTTTATCATCATATCATGAATGCAGAATAACCGTGGGTTTTTCTCAGGGGTTAATTAAGGGTCAAATGATCTTAAGAGTCTAATAAGTGGGTTAGAATAGACAGAAAAGGGTTTTCGTGTGTTTTGAGAATTAAATAACTTCCGAAATCCTAAAAACAGACTTGCTTAATTAACTAAGGTTTTGGTCAAGATAAAATTCACCTAAACCCTCTAAAATTCATAGAAAAATATTCTCTAGGGTTTGGTACCTTTAATTTGACCATCAGAACCGATCTTGACCCAAAACAGAGTCTTAAACGGATGTTTGCCCTAATTTGGGTAATTACACAAATTACCTAGTCAAAGAAGGTCAAAACCAAAATACAACTTCACCATTGGATTTCTTAGGTCCAAATTAGGTTTGTACCAAAATTTGGGCCCAATCTGAGATCATCTTGACTAAGTTTGCATTTTGGTCCAATCAGACTCTTTTTATCTCATTCAGACCCTTACCTTTTGAATTCCTTGCAAATAGCCCCCCAGATTTGTTGTCTTCTTCATGAAAAGGTCCCTACCACGCTAGATCCTAATCCTACAACTTTGGTGACCTTTGATTGAAGAGAACTCCTCTGATCAATCAATCCCTTCCAAAATTGGAAGGGAGATTCCTTGAGGAGTCCTCTTTCCATTGAATCCATCCTTGAGCCCCAAAACCTTTCCAATCTCTCATGCGAACGCATGAGAGATTCGGGTATCATAGATATTTCCAACTCCGATGACTTTCCTAGCTTGGGAAGCTTGCTTCCCAAGCTCAAATGGACCTCTAGAGACCTATAAAAGAATTCCCAGATCAAATCGTTCTCTTCACACTCGAATTCGGCCGGATTCCCCTTTGATTTTGTCTCTCCTCATGCGGCAGAAGCTCCTCGATGTTCAACGAGCTCCTCCCACTCCTTCCTTTGTCTAACCACAATACCGGCGGCAGATCCTCCTTCCCAGCCTTCCTCTACATCGCACGATACTAGCGAGCGCCTCTATCTCCTTCCTCCTCGAGGTCCTTCCCTCACCGGAGCATCTTCTTCCCCATCGTTGGCCTACCAACACTGGTGCCATTCTCCCCCTTTCGTCTATTAAATTAGAATTAGATTAGATCCTTAATTCTCTTAGGTTAGTTTTGTACCCAAAAATCCCAAAAATATCCCCTCGACTCACGCGACCACCCTCGTCTTCTTCACGTCCGGCGACCCCTCCGGCGAGGTGCCTCCATCGCTACACCGCTCCATTCGCCTCGCCGACACACCCACAAGCACTACCGTCCCTCTGCGCACAAAACCTCTATCTCTATTTGCCTTTCCGTCCACCCAAACCCTCCGTCAACCAACCCACCTTTCCGCTGCCATTCCCGACTCCATTCGATCACCACACATGACCATCCACCACACAACAACCACCAACGCATTCCACGCCCTATGGCGAAGCTCCTGAGCGCTTTTGATGTGTCCGCAAGGCCGTGTTTATGTTTTTAGGTACCTAGGATGCAGCAGCCATTAGCGACGAACTTCAAGCTCACTTGAAGCTTTCCTCAGGACTTGCAAGTTCCAGGTGAAGCCTCCAGGTGACATGGAACCTCTCTAGGGAGGTCTCCAGGTCCTCAATTAAAGAGCTCTACAGCTGCAGCTCCCTCAATTGGATGCATCATCCACTGCAGCAGTGTGCGCAAGGAAGGTAGGACATTTAGTCCCACCTCGGAAACCACTGAGCATCCAGCACCACATAAATTGATTTTATGTTGTAGGCTTATCGCCTCAGACACAAGGTGGTGAGGTTCCCTCTCACCCGACACTGCCTCACTTGTGACACCTACACGCGGGCCTGGGTCTGACTCGTATACCTGCCTAAGCTAAGCACACCTCAGCTGTGATCCACGCACACAGCCCTAGTCCCGGGTGTGCTCTACCCAAATATCCAATTACCCGATACTGTGGCCTTGGGAAGGTGAGGAAGAGAAACCCAGAGAGAGAAAGGAGAGAGACTGCGGGGTAGGGGGTTTTTGCTCTCTTGAGAGTTGGCTGACACTTAGCTGCTAGAGGGATTGCCTCCCTCTGTGTGTGAAGAAGAGGAGAAGACTTGAAGAGGCAAGTAGGAAGAAGAAAGAAAAGAGAAGCCAAGGCTGAAGATAAGTAGAAGAAGAAGAAGAACTTGAGAAGAAAGAAGGATTGAAGAAGAAGCACAGTGCCCTCTTGGCACTGTAGCAGGGCTGACTTAAGCTGTCTGATTGAGTGCCCTGTCGTCTGATAAAGTACACTGTGCACTAAAGTTGCATGGTTGAAATTGTTCATTTATTTAGTAATTATTATGTATGTATCTAAGCTAATAATTGGTGATTTAAATCACCATTATTTTGTCTTAGATGACTTTTTGCCTCAATAGATTCTTGATATACTCATGTGCTACATTTATTATTAGTTTTGAGTAATTGTTATCATTAATTGTGCTCATTTATATTATTTATTGAGATTAATGATTGAATTCCTATTTGCTCTCAGCGAACGACCTCAGACTTTCATCTGAGTTATAAATTTTATCTGTTGTTCGAGCTATTTTTGAGGATTTATTGCTATAACGAATGCATCTTTCTAAAACCTCAATCTAGCCCTATCAACAAGGACACAAATTAACCTAAACTTTATACAAACTATTCTAAATGTAGAAAGATGCATGCTATGCGATATTTATACTATGGAATGCATATCTAAACCTAGGAACATGCATAAATAGGCATTTTATCCTAAATGGATGTGTCTACATCACTCTTGAATCCGACTTGCAACTTACATAATCTTTTAAAACCTTGTGTCGGTGCTTTGTAAATGCCAAAAATTATAAGGATATTTACAAGGTCATGTTTTTAAAACTATTTTTTTTTCTCACCCATGCTTACCCCTAGCTTAATCCTATGACAGATGTGTCAGGATCATCATTCCTATTACTAATCCTTGAGGGGGCTCTGGCGCTAACACTTCGAGATAGTACTATCCTAGACACCACCCAGGAGCTCATAACCCTAAAACACAATGCGGTGTAAAGGGGCACTCCAAGCAAACTCAAGCTCTTACTCCGATGCTATGGGTAGAGCACTGTCCAAGACACTTAAGCTGCAAAATTGCATCTTAATGCTCCATTTAAAGATATGAAATATAGATATAGGGCAGCGCCGAGGTGGTAACATGTTAACATTGCGTTCTCAAAGGGGGCATTTTCCTCCTTCTCGGTGGTGGGAACTCAAACCAATCATCTTGCTTTGGATTTCACCTAGACTAAATAAAGGGTATTTCTAATTTTTCTAATTTATTTTTAGGCATTGGCTATGTGTGAAATTTGACACAAGAACTTTTGCAAGAGACACAAGTTTTTGGGTTGAAAACTAAGCCAAGTAATTTCCAAGTCACAAAGAGATCAAGTCACCTAAATCATCACGAGTTTAGGTGGAATTTAGAGAAAGATACTTGATCTAGTCTAAGAATAGACCCAGAAATTTTAAAAATTGGATTTGCATTCTAGTCCCTAGTTTTTTAAAGATTAAATCCCATTATATCTAAAAATGAATCTTTCAACTTTAGTCCCGATTTTCAAATTTTTCCTCAAAGATTTTTATGATTTTTCTATAATGAGATGCATGCGAAAGAAAAATTGCATATGTTTAGGTTTTGAAAATCCTAAATTGATTGTCAAAATTTAATAATACCCCCCCATGCTTATGATATGCAATATCCTCATGCATTAGGAGGGAAAAGAGATCACCTTAGTGAAAAGCAGTTGGGTTCAGGATGGTCAACACCTGGAAAAAGAAAGAGAAAAGGAAAGCAAAAAAATGATGGGTTACCTCCCATCTAGTGCTATCTTTTATGCCTATTTAGCTGGGTGTGAAGTGATGCACGGACGACGGGCAGTCATGTAAATAATTGGACACTTGAATGTCCTCAAGAATTATGTCTTCCTCAGGAACCCTTAAAAGATGATTGGTAAAAATATAGGGATCAAAATGAGATGAAAAAATGGAAGAATGTCCTGAGTCTGGCCATGGTTTAAGTTCATGATGTAAGCCAAACTCGGGTGGGTTGGGTGGTAAGTCAAATGGAAAGGGAGTGGGAGAGAAGTTAGTGTGATGAAGGGTGGTTGAAGTTAGTGTGGGTGTTGTTGGTGATAAATCAGGAAGATTAGAAGAGGAAAAGTGAAACCCTAGTTGATTTAAAATGTCTTGGACCCCACTATCATAATCAAAATATGAATCAGTGAAATCAGGTTCAATGGTAGTCAAAGTAGAGCAAGAGTTGATCAACATAGATTCCTCAAGTACCGCTTCCATTTGATTATTAGAGTCCTAAAAAAATTCATGATCAATGGACCTCCTGGAAGCTTTGAAAATATCTAATGAGATAGTCTGGTTACCGCAAGTTATATCCATTTCTCCAGAATGACAATTGACTTTTGTGATGACCCAAAAAGGTCTTCCAAGGATGACAGGGGCATTTTTGAGAGTCTCAGGTATCTCTATGTCAAGAACCAGAAAATCGACCGAAAATAGACAATTCTGGGCCTTGACAATGATATCCTCGACAACTCCCCATGGCTTAATGGTAGATCGGTTTACCAATTGTAATTAAACCTTAAGAGGTTTTAATTTATCGAATTGGAGTTCCTCGAATAAGACCATGGGGATGAGATTAATAGAGGCACCTAAGTCGAGAGAGGCACGATCAAAGGTGGTGTCATTTATGACAACCAAAATGAGTGGTGCACCTAGGTCCTTTTTCATGAGAGGCAACTTGCTCTGTACAATTGAGTTCACTATCTTAGAAAGGACCACCCTTCCTAGATTCTAGGCCTGCCGCTTTGCAGTACACATTTCTTTCAAAAATTGAGCATAGGCAGGGATGGCATCTAGGAGGGGGATGTTAGTCTCGACTTGCCCAAATAAGTCCAAAAGATCTTGGTGAGCGGGCTTTGATTTCTTTTTCTTAGAAGAATTGGATTGCAGTGCTTGAGGGTAAGGAATAGGATTTGACTCTTGTGTTTTTGATGTGTCTTTTTCTTCTTCCTGATTAGGATTAGGAGAGTCAATTTGCATAGGCTGAGAGTGGGTTTCATTAGTTTGATGTGAAGGCCCTAAATCAGTGGTGTTTTTCCCACTCAATATAATTGCATGTGCAGTTGGCTATGCTTGGAAGGAGGTAGAGGGCCGGATGGTGATAGAAACTAGTTTGGTGCTGAGGCATTGGGTTAATGGAAGGCTGATTAGTGTGGTTCAGATTTAAATTTCGCCCTGATATTGGTTCCTTTGATTAACAGGGTTGGGTATGGGTTGGGATGGTAAATGTCCTGCAGGTCTTTGGGTTGGAGTATCCACAACTTGATTATGGAGATTGTTAATAACACGAGTTACTTCCATCATCTTGCTTTGCATTCCCTGTAGGGTTTTCATCATCAGGGCATTAGTGTCTTCTTGGGATGGCCCAGGTTGATAGAAAGTCTGATTTGAACCATACCCTCCAAACGGGTTTTGTTGGTGAGGAACTGGATTGATCCAGGAGTGAGTCGGGTAATTCCTCCAATTAGAGGAATTTTTAAATTGCTCCCAGAGGGTGGAGATATTTTTGGTGGGGCTATGATTTGGATATGTGTAATTCCTCGATGAACCATAAAAAGCCTTGGAATATTGATTATACTCAGTAGGGTAGTGTTTAAATTGTGCAAATTTTTTCTCCTTGGAATGTTAGGTGAGGTTAGATGCGGAGCCTGTGGAGCTTGGGTAGGTGTGGTAAGTCTCCCTTGGTTGGCTAGGTTTGTTATAGTCCTAGTCAATTGTTGTTGATTAGCTTGTAGCTGAGCCATTTGCTTAGCTATCATGGAGTAGAGATTAGGCGGGGGGCTGGAATAGGTAGCTCCAAGAAGGGTAGATGGGGGATGGAAAAATCAGCATGCTGGTTAGATTGTGGGTTAGACGACCTATTTTGTTTTTCCTTCTTTTAAAATGCAAAGAAGAGGAAGAATGGGGGAAAAGTCTTTTTGTGTGGGGTCAAAATCAAATGGTCCCTCCAAGTGTGGAGTTTGGGACCACCGCCTGTGCAATAATAGAAGAAATAGGGAGGAGAGGAGGGAGAGATGAGAGAAGTGTGCAATCAAGTAACAAAATTCTAGACCTAACTTAAATGTGACTCACTAAAAATTAACCTAAGACTTGGTCTATCTAGGAAATAAGAAATCAATAGTGGATATCTGTTCCCTCAACAAATCTGGTTAGGTTGAATAAGGGGAGGGTTGGGCCCAAGCATATCCCAGGAAAATCATTGGGGGCTTGTATAAACTTGCACCTGGTCGTTTAACACGGTCCCTCGGCCTGGCACTAGATATAGATGAAGGAATTAATACCAACTAAAGGAAACTTAAAATCGAGGTAGCAAGCCTAAGTTTAATGAAACCTTAGGGGTCAAATTGCTACAAAATTTTAATTAGGTCTAAGAGCTTAAAGTGCACAAGGAATGTGATGGCATTGGTTGGGGTACTGCTTGATTATTTCTTTTTTTTTTGTGTGTGCGAATTGGGCGGGAAGTGGTGCCCAAGCCAAATCAATAGGGTTTGCAAACAAGAATTTTTTTGGTTGAAGTGTTTTAGGGTTTTGATTAAGATTTAATGTCTTTTAAGATTCTCTCTTATTAATCATTTAAACAAGGTTTTGATGTTCCAAACAATAATAACAAACAAGTTGTTGTTGGTGGAAGTCAATTCCTTTAAAATTGATGTAACTAAGAGAGAAAATTAGAAACCCTAAAGTTGGAATTCCTAGTTATGCAACTCCTAAAAATGAATCTCTTTTTGAAATCCTTTTAGGTGGTGGTTCAAATAAGACAAATAACATCATCACTTGATAGAAAATCAAACAAGGAATCGAAAAATAATTTTTTTGAGATTGTATAAAATTATTTGATATTTTTTTGAAAATTTTCTTCATACTAGTGTCAAAAGTTAGAAATGATAGATTCGGGGAATTGATTCTGTAGAAACCTCAAATGACGTCAAAAATTTTTGAGAATTTTATATAATGTATATAATTTTTCAAGGCTTCCAACAATATAAAGTTTACCCAAATCTTATGAGTATAAAAATTTATAAAATTCACAAATAGTAAAAAATAGTAAGCAAATAAGGTCTGACCCCTGTTCAGTTCGTGAATTTTTTAATTTTTTTTATTTAATAAAATTACTTAAAAATTAGACCCAAGGTTCCTTACTTAAAGGATCTTTCTTGGATGAATTTTGGTGATTTTAGGAAGCTTCTACATGCCTGAACCTGATTTTTGAAAATCATGATAAAAGTCTGGATTTTCAAAAATCAGACACCAATAAGGCAAAGGTTGTGGAAAAATGAAGCAAACAAGCAGAAAAATTAATTTTAGGGTTCCACCACCCTTAATTTTTCTTGTTTTTGATTTTTTTTGATAATGTAAATATTTTTTCAAGAGATTTTATTTTTATTTTTGAAAAGAAAAGGGCTAAGGTACTAACCTGAAGTACACGGGAAGAGAAGAAACTTGAAGCTTCTGCTCCAAGTGCTCCAAATCTCGCTCCCACTCTTGATTTGCACTTGAAATCAAAATAAACAAAATTTCATGAAGATCAAGCAAGCAAGAGAGAGATAAATGATGTGATTAAGCTGTGCCTCCTCGGCAACGACGCCAAAAAGTGATGCAGGAAACATGTGTTTTGTTAAAGATCCGAAATAGTGTCCTTGCAATGCATAAATCTGCAATCAACTTTTACAATTTATAATACCTAGATAGTGGAATATCTAGGTTCATCCATGGAAGCTAATTTGTTAATCACATGAATTGATTCTCTCTCTCGGCTCTCAAATCCACACTTTCATTTTGTGATTTTGATTTATATTGTTTTTAGGGTTTTCAGAGACAATCCTGTATTTTGATGTGAAGATGAACTACACTAAAATTAAGCCTACCACTAAACCTATGTGATAAGAATGGAACTCTCTCTTCTAAGTTCACACTAAGCTAGTGCCCCTAGGGTAATTAGAAGAGGAGAGTGTTGTGTGCACTACAACTAGAACAACATGAAAAACACACTAGACATAAAATAGAAATTGGAAGGAAAATTTGTATTACTAGTAACCTAGACAATAGGTAGCGGAATGCTTCTTATAGAAAACACTAAACTGCTAGCTAATACAAAAACATGGAAAGATATTTGGGTAGAAGATCCGTATGATCCTTGCTCCAAGTGTGGTTGCCTCACACTTGAAAAGAATTCTCCCTCACTTCTTTCTTCAATTGGTCTTCCTTCAAGCTCTCCTCCAAGATAGGCATCAACCACCTTGTTGGCTCCTCTTTTTCCTGGCCATTTCCTCTATGTTGAAGTTGATCTCCTCCTTGGCGTGGCACAAGGGAGAGGAAGGAGAGGAAGAAGCCACCAAGGGGGCGGGTAGGTTGCCCCCTTGATCTTCTTCTCTTCTTTTTCCTTTGCATGGATGACTAAGCTAATCTAGCTTAGCTAGTGGGGAGTAGGGTAGAAAGGTGAAGGGAGTTAAGGTTTTGAGGGAGAGGAGTTGGATGAAGTTGTCTTGAGCTGCACTGGAGTTGGTGGCTGCTGAAGAGAATTGCCATGAGCTACCTTAGTTGGCTTAGCTTTCTAGTTCTTTGCTAGCTACTAAGTCAAGCTAAGATGAGCTGGCTTCTGCTGATATGAGCCAAGGTGAGCTGGGTCTGGCCTTCCTGAAGAATACCTAGCTAGCTAGAATAGCTAGCTTAGGTCAAGTAGCTTAGCTCAACTAAGTTGAGCCTCTGGGAGCTGTACTTGAGCTGGCTTGAGCTGGTTGAGGTCATCTTCAGCTGACCAGGTCTAGCTAGTTAATGGAAGTAGCTAGTCCTAGTCAGGTTGAGCTTCCAGTGAGCTGTTCTGAGCTGAAGGAGCTGGGATCAACTATTTTGAGCTAGTTTGAGCTTCCATCCAGCTGAGGTGAATTAGCTAGAGCTACCATTCAGCTGAGATGAGTTGAGTGGAGCTAATGATGAGTTGATCCAGCTCGAAGGAGCTGGGATCCAGCTAGGATGAGTTGGATCCATCTGGGATGAGTTGGATCAAGCTAGGATCCAGCTGATGGGAGCTTCTTCTTCATCTTCTGCCTTCTTGAGTGCCAAGTTATGCGGGATCTGGGTTGCTATCTATCCTTGACACTCAAGTAAATGCATCAAAAGGGTAATTAAAAGCAATGCATGCCTATCCTAAGTAAATTCCTAAATGCAGCCTGAAAACCCTTTTGCGAAGTTAAAACCTTAAGAGCTAAATCTATTTTAGGGCATAAGAATGATGATAAACTCGCATTTATCACTCCCCCATGCTTATCTTTTACTAGTCTCTTAGCAAAACTAATTTCACAAAATGGATTTTTGGGAAGGGCTAATTTTTATTTTTTTTACTTTTGAGGAGGACAAAAATACGGGACCTTGGAAAGAAATATTTTTTCCCACTTCTCACCCGCCCTTCATGGAGCATCCCGTGGCCGTCCTCTCACCACATTCGGGAAGTAGATCCTCGCCGTGACATCGTCCTGTCCTGCCCTCCGTCCTCTATCTCCATTCTTCTTCGTCCAACTTCCCACCACCTTCATCCAAGTGTCGTCAAATCGAGTTGTCCACCAAGCGACCATCGAGGGGGATTCTTCTCACCTCTATCTATCTCTTATCGCTTTTCTAGTGTAGTTTTAATTAGTTGTAATAGACATTGCTGAAAGTAGGAGGATATCCTGCAGATCGCAATGTATACTAGATGGGAGTGGTGAATAGTATCACCTTAAAAAATTATATGCATAGGTACAAATAAATCATAAAAGATTCAAGCACAAAGTACACCTAATTTATAGTGGAAACCCAAATCGGGTAAAAACCACTACCTAAGCCTCCCAGCTTAGGATTTTTCCGACTAGTCCAAGCTAGTCAATCCATTTATCGCACCACTTGAATGAGGGTGGCACAACCTCTTACTACCACTTCTCTTTTTATTCTAAAGAGAAGCAAAAGCAACAACCACAGATCTTCCCAACAAACTTGGGATCCGTAAATCAAAGCAACAAAATAGAATAATAGAAATAACTTCTATGGAACCTCAATAAAAGATCAAATCGAATTTTTCCGCAGAGGTTTGAGGTGTCATGCTTTGAAAAATGTGAAGAATGGGGTGTAGAAGCCTTTGGAATAAGCACGAGAAGCTCTACTTTTTGAATGGTATTTCTATATGAAAGTTATGAGAAGATAAGTTGTGTACAACCTCTATTTATACTAAAAGTTTTGGCTAAATAGGAAATTAAATTAGTTGATCAATTAAGGTTAATTGGTCGATCAAAAGACAATTTGGTCGATCAATTAAGATGGTTGGTCGATCAAAAGGATATTTCTTAACGTCCTAAAATGGGCTGATTTGATCGGTTAATGAAGTTGGTTAGTCGATCAAGGTGATTTGGTTGATCAATTTACTAATTTGGTTGATCAATACCCTAAAAACTTGGTTTTGAAAAGATACACGAAAAATCCATTTTTTGAGTTTTATTTGAGGTTCCTTACAATAATATCCTAGACTAAAATAAAGATGAAAAGACACACATCAGCAACTATCTGCACTTGGCTTGAAAGACGCTTTATTCCGAGATAGTCTTGAAAATGTTAGTTTAGCAATAAGCATAATTTTGGTACATCAAAACAGAGGTGCTTATATTCTCCCCCTTTTTTATGACAACATTATAATTATGAAATTGAAAAAGTTGCATAATATCTCCCCTTTTTTGTTTTAGCAAAAGGTAAATTATACTGTTGTTGTTTAACATTGAAAACTCCCACTTAAACATGTAATTTAAGCAAGATAAAGTTAAACATGCATTGACTAAGAGAGTAATCATTTAATTGAGAGAGATAATCATTCATGCAAAAAGATTTTAGATAAGCAGTGCATAAAATATAAATGTTCGGAGAAAAATTAAGTTTTACATGCAATTTTGGCAAATTGATCGATCAAACAGTAAAAGAAACATTCATTAGGCAAATTAATTAAGCTCTTTTAATCTAGATAATCCTAGTGAATGACCAATTTGATTAAACCTTTCCTTAGGAAAAGGTTTTGTGAATATATCAGCTAATTGATTTTCTGTGTTAATAAATTCTAAATTAATATCTCCCTTTAGGACATAATCTCTAAGAAAATGATGTCTATCATCTATATGTTTAGTCCTAGAATGTTGTACCGGATTCTTGGATAGATTAATGACACTTGTGTTGTCACACAAAATTTTGTTATGCTTATAAGACAGGCCAAAATCTTGTAATGTCTGTTTCATCTACAATAGTTGTGAACAAGCTAAAGATGCAGCTATGTATTCGACTTCAGTTGTGGATAGTGATACAGTATTTTGTTTTCTAGAGAACCAAGAGACTAGGAAATTTTTGAGAAATTGACAAGTTCCACTAGTACTCTTACGGTCTATGAAACTACCCACATAGTCAGCATCACAAAAGGAATATAATTTCAATGTATTTGACTTCGGATAGAAGAGTCCTAAATCTTATGTATTGTTTAGATAGCTAAGTATTCTTTTAACAACATTAGATGTGATTCTTTAGGATTTACTTGAAAGCGAGCATACAAACAAGTGCAAAACAATATATCAGGTCTACTTGTAGTTAAATATAACAAAGATCCTATCATGCTTCTATATAATTTTTGATTTACTGATTTACCTGTGTTATCAGTTTTCAATTGAGTAGAAGCTGCCATCGGTGTTTCTTTACCTTTGACTTTATACATCAAGAATTTCTTCAGTATCTCTGCTGTGCATTTTGTTTGAGATATGACGATTCCAGAGGATAGCTGATCAATTTGAAGTCCGAGAAAGAGCCGAAGTTCTCCCATCATGCTCGTCTCAAACTGATCCTGCATAACCTTTGCAAAGTCTTGGCATAGTAGATAATTAGTAGTACTGAAAATAATATAATCAACATATATTTGTATTATTAAAAGATCATTTTCTCTCCTTTTAGTGAATATGGTTGGATCTATATTACCAATTTTAAATTCATTTTCAATTAGGTAGGATTTTAATCTATCATACCAAGCTCGTAGAACTTGTTTAAGTCCATATAAGGCTTTGTTTAGTTTATAGACATGGTCTGGATTTTTACATCTTCAAACCCTAGAGGTTGTTTAACATAGACTTCCTCCTTGATGAATCCATTTAGGAAGGCACTTTTGATGTCCATTTGAAAAAGTTTGAATTTCACATGGGCGGCAAAGGCTAACAGCATCCTAAAGGATTCTAGGTGAGCTACAGGAGCATATGTTTCATCAGAATGAATTCCTTCTTCTTGATTATACCCTTGGGCCACAAGTCTAGCTTTATTTCTAACTACTCCTGATTAAGCTTGTTTTGAATGACCCACTTTGTTCCTATAATGGTTTGTGATTCAGGCTTTGAAACAAGTTCCCATACTTGATTTCTATTGAACTGATTTAACTCATCCTCCATTGCAATGATCCAGTGATTATCAGAAAAGCCTTCTTTGACATTTTTGGGTTCCAATTGTGAAACAAAAGCAGTGAAAGCTAAACTATTAAAGGAAGATCTAGTTTGAACTCCTTTAGATAATTCACCTATCACCAATTCTTTTGGATGATCTTTCACAAACGAGATATCTCTGGGTAGTTCGTTAGACATGTTCTCTTCTGGAATGTTTGATGGGTCAACTATTAGGTCATCATCATCAATTACAGAAGATTTTGGTTGAACTGAGGTTTCATGAAAAGATACATGCATGGTTTCCTAAACAATAGAATTCTTGTTAAAAACCCTATAGGCTTTACTTCTGGTTGAATAACCTAAGAAAATTCCCTCTGAACTTTTGGCATCAAACTTATCAAGATTTTCCTTAGCATTGAGTATAAAACATTGACATCCGAATATTTGAAGTAGGAAATTCTAGGTGTTCTTTCATGATAGAGTTCAGAAGGTGTCTTCTTTAAGATTGGTCTGATTAGAGTTCTATTCTGAATATAACAAGTGGTGTTTACAGCCTCAGCCCAAAAATATCGAGGCAGTTTTGACTCGCACAGCATTGTGCAGGCACACTCTTGTAAAGTCCTATTTTTCCTTTTAACTACACCATTCTAAGGTGTAGCTCTAGGGAATGCAAATTCATGTTTTATTCCATATTGATCATAGAAATTGGCAACAGATTCATTCTCAAATTCTCTGCAGTGATCACTTCTAATCCTAATTACTTCAGATCCTTTCTCATTTTGTAATCTTCTAATTAATTTACTAAAAGCATCAAAGGTTAAATCTTTACTTTTTAAGAAAGATACCCACGTAAATCTAGAAAAGTCATCGATTATGACTAGACAATATCTGCCCCTGCTTAGGCTTTTAGATTTGATTGGTCTGAACAAGTCTAAGTGAAGTAGCTCCAAAGGTTGTGAAGTGCTAACCATCCTTTTTGGTTTAAAGGGATTCTTAGTTTGCTTACCAACTTGATAAGAATCGCAGACTTTGCTTTTCTTGAAGTTGATATTTGGCAGACCTTTGATGAGTTCATGTTTCATGTGTCTGCTAATGTTTCCCATGTGAACATGACCTAGTCATTTATGCCAAAGTGTTGCTTCTTCATCAGATATGACCAGACATTCAAGACAGTCACATTTGTCGAAGTTTACAGTATAAATGTCTTTATGTCTATTTCCTTTAAGAATGATTTATTTTATTTCTTTATCACGAATTTTAAAACCTTTTGATGTCTCCATCTTTTTATTCAAAAATACCAAAAAAAAATACTATTGCGTTTCGTGTTTTCTTGCATCTAGTTTCTTTGAATCAAATTTTGGCGATGTTACGGATGGAACCCAACCCTAGGGCGACAGGAGAGAGGAGCATCGGTGATGATGGATGGACAACCTGGAGATCTCGGACTTGGAGGCAGAAGGAAAGGAGAGTTCCTCTGACATCTAGAAGAAGGATGTTTGGTGGAAGTCGTGCCTACGGAGGCAGGCAGTGGAGCACCAAGGAAATTGTGTGTTTTCAGTGTCGTTGACGAGGGCATATGGCAATGGTGTGCTACTATCCCCTAGTTTGCTTGGCATGTGGGGGGCATGGCCATAAACTAGATTCTTGCATGGCTAATCCTGGCTGGTAGAGGGGAAGGACTGATCTACACAATAGGGCTACGAAGGCTGGAGTGCTGCCGCCTCCACCTCTGCCTCCACCTACATATGGGGGACATACGGTTGATGTGGAAATCCCTATGAGTGAAGACATCAAGGAGACTGAGGTTCTGCTAAGAGGGGCATTGGTCAGAGAGGTGATGACAGGCAATCCTTCTCTGGAGAAGATCCAACAGATGTAATCTCTCTATCCTTGTCGACGGGTAGTTGGAAGATTGCGTTGCTTTCCCCTACACGTTTTGTACTTTTTGGTCTGGGGATGATTGACGTCGAGCGTTTGCAATTTCGTTCGGGTGCATTTGATGGATTGATGGTGATTTGGAGGCTAGTCTCCCCCTTTGACGGCTCCTTGCCTGAGCGACCACCCCAGAGAACTGGTTCCAAATCAAGGAAACTGGTAATTAGGGGCCTACCTCTCAATCTAAGATCAAAAGAGGTGGTGACTGACATGATAGCTGGATTTGCTACTTTGGTAGAAGATGTTGAGGTTGGGCTACTGGAAGGGGATGGACGGGTGTTAAATGTTCCTGTTGATGTTTTCAAGGCTGGGTCTGTGCCAGAGAAACTTATTCTCCGCTGTCGGGGGAGTTCTTGGATGTTGAATTTTTGTTTCATAGTGGGTGTTACTGATGAGGGTTTCATTCGGAATAAACCATCTTATGTGGAGGTTGTGAATGATGAGATAGACTTTCAACAGCTAGTCCGAATGACACCTGATGAAGCACTTGAGTAACAAACGCAAGGACCACCACCACCTAGAAGAGAAGGTGGAAGGAGTGGAAATGGCACCTGTAGAGGTTGCTATGACAAGAGAGTTGGCTATTGTTAAACAAGTGGCTGGGACATCTAACTTGCGAGTACTGTAGGAGATCTCCACCAATTCAATGAATCTGCAGCCCAACTTGTCAACAACGGAGGGATTGAAATTTGGTGCAGGGTCATCATCCAAGAAGGGTGTGGATAGATCTCCATATAAGCTCAAGTAGAGGAGACAAAACACCACGTTGAAACTGGATGAAGATGCCATTGCTGCTATTATGAGGGTTGGCAAAGCCCAGAATTCCAAGAAGGGGTGCCCCCAAAATGCATAATGAGGATCCTCACTTGGAACATGCGTGGGTTGCACGACAAAAGCCGGAGGGCTTCTCTCTTGAGATATCTGAGAGAATGGGAAATAGATTGTGCTATCATTCAAGAGACACACATTGAGAGTGAGGAAGACAGAGCCTAGGCTGATTTGAAGAATGGGGATGTGGGTGAATGTGTGCTACTTGAGTCACATGGTAGATTAGGGGGTATTGGTTTGTGGTGGAGGAAAAATGTTTTGGAAATGCTGGAGGTCTTTAAAGGTCCTGCAAACTTAGGGGAAGTCAAATATACATCACTGGGGTCTACGGTCCTTGTGATGCTTCTACAAGACATGAGATGTGGGAGGATTGGAGTGTAGTTGCAGATTGTGTCAATGGGGCTGCATGGCTTGTGGGCGGAGATTTTAATTGTGTTTTGACGGGGAGGGATAGACCAAGTGGCATGATGGACAGTGCATCCATTGGTTTCCAACTGAAGGTTCAGACACTTGGCTTGAGTGAATATCCATCCATTGGAACTGAATTCACTTGGAGAAATGGCAGCGGCCTCATGTCAAAAATTGATAGATTCTTTGGTAATGTTGGGCTATTGGATAGTTTTCAGTTGTCCTCCATGTTGGGGCTGGAGCGCCCCTTCTCTGATCACACTCCCCTTGTCTGGGACAGTGGGGAGCAAGTGCACACTGGTTCTTATTTCAAGTTTAGAAGATCTTGGTTGAGGGAACCGGGATTCTGGGAGATGCTTGAAGTATGGTGGAGGTCTAAACTTGTAGATGGATCGGCCACTATTAAACTTGCATCCAAGCTAGCGGCTATGCGCATAATGTTAAAAGATATGGGACTGTAGTTTCCAATATGAGACATCAGAGGGGCCTTGAAGCATTTTTAGAAATAAAAAGTCTTGATACAAAGGAGGAAAATGGTCCCTTAACTGACCAGGAACTTGATGATCGAAGGATGTGGCAGGGGGTGGTGGCGGAGGAGGATTTAAAATAGGAGATGGATTGGAGGGAATGCTCCGGGCAACTTTGGCTTAAAGAGGGGGACACCAACACCAAGTTCTTCCACTTGGCTGCTAGCTCTCATAGAAGAATCAATTTAATTTCCTCCACAACAATTGATGGTTAGAGAATCTCCTCCATGCCAACCATTAGAGTAGAGGCCATTAAATATTTTAGAGAGTCTTCACGGGCAGCTGGTAGAGGCCTATGGAGAATGGCAGCAAGTGACTCACCTAGAGTCTCTGAGGAGCATGCATTTAGACTGACAGCAGCCATAACTAAACAAGAAACAATGGATGCCATTAACGACCTGAATAATGAGGGTTCCCCTAACCCTGATGGTGTCCACGTTTTCTTTTATAAGGAGATGTGGGGTTTGGTGGGTAAAGAGGTGATGGATGTTATCAAGGAATTTGAGGGGGACAATTCCGGCTTTGATAAGATAAACAAATCCTTTCTTACCAAAGACACAAGGAGCAAAGAAGTTCTCTGATTTTAGGCCCATAGCTCTCTCGAACTCCATATACTTGGTGGCGAGCAAGATTTTGGCAAATAGGCTAAGATTTGTCTTGCAAGACCTGATTCATCTAGTCTAGTTTGCCTTCCTCCCCAATAGATCTCAACAAGAATCTTTTATCATGGCACAGAAGATGGTATGTGGTTGGCATAAGAGGAAATGTAAATCCTTTATGTGGAAAGTCAATTTCCAAAAGGCCTATGATTCTACTTCGTGGCCCTATTTGTGGGAGGTTTTTAAGAGAAGGGGATTCCCTCCCCTTTGGATTAAATGGATGAAGTGGTGCATTACAACTTCTTCCTTCACTCCCTTGATCAATGGGAAACCTTGTGGGGCTTGGATCCAGCCGTAGTGTGGTGTTAGGCAAGGTTGCCCCTTAGCTCCTTTGATTTTTAACCTTGCAGTTGATGGGCTGGCAAGATACGCATGTAAACTGTCTGAGGTGGGTATAATAAGAGGATATTCTTTATCCAATAGGAGAGCTAGGGCCCCAATTCTCCAATATGCGGATGATATGGTCTTTTTTATAGAGGGGACTGAGGAGAAAGCCTGCGCACTTGGTCATATGGTCAACATTTTTGGCGACATGTCAGGTCTGAAATTAAATAGGGAGAAGTCCAGTCTGGTGTGTTTTGGTCTGAATGAACTAGAACAAGAAGCTATCTCTATTATCCTGGGGACCCTACGTACTACCTTGCCCATTAGATATTTGGGGCTGCCCCTAAGGTGTTCAAAAATGAAGAAATGCGACTAGAATGTGCTTTTTGATAAGATTATAGTCAAATTGGAGGGGTGGAATAGTAGGTTTTTGTCTAAGGGTGGTAGACTTATCCTACTGAATTCTGTTATTACCTCGATTCCAGTCATTTACTTCTCCCTATTCAAAGCTCCAAAGTCCATTTGGAAATGCATCGATCTAATGCGAAAGAGCTTCTTTTGGAAAGGTGCCAAACACGAAGGTAGATTCATACAACCACTAAAATGTGAGCAACTCTGCCGGCCAAAGGAAAGAGGTGGATTGGGAATTAAAGCATTGAAGGAATTCAATGAAGCCTTACTGCTCAAATGGGCAATAAAAATTCTGATTGGGGAAGAGAGGCCTTGGACTGAACTAATCAAAGATAGATATGGTCAATCCAACAGTGCACTGAGAAGATTGTGTCCTTCACATCCCTCACCGTTCTGGCAGTCGGTGATCCACGCTCTTAGGAGCAATTGGCATCTATTACAGCCAGTGTTAGGCAATGGCAAATCATTCAATTTCTAGAGCGAAGATCGGTCCTCACTGGGTCAATTAAAAGAAGCCTATCTGAGGGTATTTTCAGTAGCGATGGACAAAGATGGAATGGTGAGCTGCTACTGGTCAGATACTACTGCAGGCTGGCAACTGAATGAGGTTGAGTCCAGCAGGGAGGGCATCGGACTATGGGAGGATAGACTCGATGATTTCAGAGCTGGAACAGTTCAAACCCAAAATCGGTGTGGAAGATAGATATGTTTGGGATAGATTCTATACGGCTCAGCGAGCTTATGACAGAATTATGGGGGTTGGCAAAGATGTGGAAAATGATCACATTGATAGAAAAATTTGGCTTTTGAAGATCCCCCTGAAGGTACAAATTTTCCTTTGGCTTTGCAGAAGGGAGGGCTTGATCACAGGTGACTTGAGGCACAAGAGGATGGGTGCAACTCTTCACAAGTGCCATTTATGTGGGCTGCACACAGACAACATCAATCATATTTTTTCATCCTATTTGATTACTGACATGATTTGGAGAACTTTCCAGGAGCTGCTTCCCCCATGGGAATCTTTGTGGCACAACTTTTTAGTTTCTAGGAGACCGCACCTACGCATGGCTGCAACACTTTGGTGTGTGTGGAGGGCGAGGAATGAGAGGTTATTTCAGGAGAGACCAGTATGCTGTGAGCAAATTGTAAATGAGTGCTGGTCCCTCATACATAGATGGGGATCTTGTATGTAATTTTTCATTGTTTCCTATTTTTTTATCAATAAAATGCCCTCTTGGATTGCTATCGTTGCACGATAGCTTTCCTTTCAGTTTCAAAAAAAAAAACCTTTTGACGTGAAAGTAATTTTATAACCTTTATCACGTATTTGACTTACACTTAACAGATTATGTTTAAGCCGCTAACTAAGTGTACATTATTAAAAGAGGTAGAAGAGTTACCAATTTGGCTAGTACCAATAATACTACCTTTGTGGTTGTTCCCAAATGTGACCGTACCACCTTTCTAACGGTTGAGCTACAGGAATAGGTCTTCTTCACTGGTCATGTGCTTGGAACAGCCGCTGTCCATTATCCATCTTCTTTCTTCTCTTTCTTGTCATTGGTTTGTGTTTGTGAGGCTTTATTTGATAGAGTGACTTCAGTGTTCCATTGGTTTGTTAGAAAGTCCACTTATAATCCACAAAACCTACAAAACAAGATTGCAATATACTTTTTGGTACCCATTTTTGTTTGGGTCCACGATGGTTAGTTTGTGTTGCCTGTTTTGGCAGGCTAGCTTTCCTTTTGCTAAAGCTAGATGCTTCATGATCACTTTTTGGTATATAACCTAACCCAAATTTTGTGGTGCTTTGGGTTTGTGTTCCTAACAATTTATGTAGGTTTCTACTTCCATTTGTGAACTTAGCTAGATCATTTAATAGAATAGCAGAGTTTTCTTTTAGTTTGTCAATATCTATCTTTAAGTTGTTTATTTGAGATCTTAATACAGTAATCTCAACAGATAACTCTTTGTTTTGATTATCAAGTACATCTTTTTGTGCTTTTCCCTCAGTTAATGCTTTTTCTAGGTTTTTATTTTCCTATTTTAATGATTTTGCTACATCATGCAACTCAAAGAATGCTTCTAATAATTCATCTTGAGTAAAGGAGGTTACCTCATTGCCTAGAGCCATGAGACCGAGAAGAGCTTCTTTTCCCGAGGTTTCTTCTTCCTCCAAACTTGAGTCTAAGTCATCCCAAGTTGTCATGAAAGCTTTTTTCTTTCCATCTTTTCTGAAGGGCTTCTTCTTCTTGTCTGACTCCTTTTTGAGAAGCGGATAATCCTTCTTGATGTGTCCCCTTCTCATGCAGTTGTAATAGGTGATTGCATCATTCTGATTTCTTCTTTCTTCTTCCTCCAGTTCTTCTTGTCTTTGAGGAACTTCCTGAATTTTCTGGAGAGGAAGGCTATGTCCTCTTCTTCTTCTCCGCTTGAGGTTTCTTCGGATTCCTGAATAGTTTCAAGAGCTATAGTCTTCTTCTTGGATCCTTCTCCTTCTTGATCCCTCATGTGTTGGAGTTGAACCTCATACGCCATTAGATTTCCTATAAGATCATCCAGTTTCAAGGTGGATAGATCTTTTGACTCTTGAATGGTGGTAGTCTTGGTTTCCCAGTCGCTGGTGAGTGAGCAAAGAATTTTTCTGACAAGGACTTCGTTCTTGATGTCTTGATCAAGATTTCGTAAGGAGTTTATGATGTCCATAAATCTTGTGAACATCTCCTTTATTCACTCCCCTTTCTTCATCCTGAAAAGCTCATAGTTTTGAGTTAGTAGATTTACTCAAGTTCCTTTTACCTTTGAAGTTCCCTCGTGGGTAACTTCTAGAATGCTCCATATCTCGTATGTGTTCTGAGACTCTATTGAATTCTACTCTGGAGAGACCGTAGAATATGGCGTTCATGGCTTTCGCGTTGTGTGTAGCCATCTTCTTTTGATCTAGAGTGATTGCAACATCGTCTTTGATTTCTGGGCATGTGTACTTCAAGGCGATGACATCCCATACTTAGTAGTCCATTGATTCTAGAAAGATCTACATCCTGGTCTTCCAATAGCCGAAGTTTGTTCCATTAAATAGAGGAGATCGAACTATCGACTGACCCACAACATACATGTCAACATTCGACTTTGACATCTCCTGGACAATGTAGGCTCTGATACCAAGTGAAAGTAGGAGGATATCCTGTGGATCGCAATGTATATTAGAGGGGAGGGGTGAATAGTATCGCCTTAAAAAATTATATGCACAGGTACAAATAAATCACAAAAGATTCAAGCACAAAGTACACCTGATTTATAGTGGAAACCTAAATCGGGTGAAAACCACTATCTAAGCCTCCCAGCTTAGGATTTTTCCGACTAGTCCAAGCTAGTCGATCCACATATCGCACCACTTGAACGAGGGTGGCACAACCACTTCTCTTTTTATCTGAAGAGAAGCAAAAACAACAACCACGGATCTTCCCAACAAACTTGGGATCCATAAATCAAAGCAACAAAATAGAATAATAGGAATAACTTCTATGGAACCTCAATAAAAGATCAAATTGAATTTTTCCGTAGAGGTTCAAGGTGTTATGCTTTGAAAAACGTGAATAACGGGGTGTAGAAACCTTTGGAATAAGCACGAGAAGCTCTACTTTTTGAATGGTATTTCTATTTGAAAGTTATGAAAAGATGGGTTGCATACGACCTCTATTTATACTAAAAGTTTTCTCTGAATAGGAAATCAAATTGGTCGATCAATTAAGGTTAATTGATCGATCAAAAGGTAATTTGGTCAATCAATTAAGATGGTTGATTGATCACTGATTGATCGGTCAATTAACTTGGTTGGTCAATCAAAAGGATATTTCTTACCTTCCTAAAATGGGCTAATTTGATCGGTTAATGAAGTTTGTTAGTCGATCAAGGTGATTTGGTCGATCAATTTACTAATTTGGTCAATCAATAACCCTAAAAACTTGGTTTTGAAAAGATACGCAAAAAATTTATTTTTGAGTTTTATTTGAGGTTCCTTACAATAATATCCTAGACTCAAATAAAGATGAAAAGACACACATCAGCAACTATTTGCACTTGGCTTGAAAGACACTTTATTTCAAGATAGTCCTGAAAATGTTAGTCTAGCAATAAGCATAATTTTGGTGCATCAAAACAGAGGTGATTACAATTGCTCCATTCTATGAAATATTCTTTCTCTCTCTTACTTTGCAAGTAGATTAGCTAGATAAAGTTTTTGTCGATCTGATCTTTTTCCTTATAAAAATACCAAAAAAATTGCAAAAGATAAAAACACAAACAAATAAAAGCAAAGCACATATTTCAGAACCAAATGTTCGCCTCCATGTGTTTGACCTGGGACTCACCTCGAGCTTCGATTATAAATTTATCTCGTAGCGGATTTTTACGCACTACGATGACGGGTTTTCCAACTCCAATCTTTTCACGTACAAAATCTCACACACCAAATAGGGACCTTAGGATCTAAGTTGTAGGGTTAGGATAGGGTGAGGGTTTTCTAAAAATAGGCAACCTAGGTGGGTGGCTACCAAGGGATAAAATCTTGCTAAGAAATAAGATCTTATCTCTTGGCCAACCACTAAGGGATAAAATATTCTTAAGTTGACACCAACTTAAGAGGATTAGGCTAGGAATTTCGTGTGTCTTATGTGGGTAGGGTGAGGGCTAGGTTTTGTAGACATAAGTTGTGAGAATAGGTTCCTAATTAGGCTAGGTTGACCTTAAGTATAGTGGGTTGGGTCCAAATAAGTTTCATGAACCTAATTGACTTATACTAAGTCAATTAAGTGAGATCATGGATCTAAATAGGTTTTGGGATTAGGGATTGGTTCTAGGATAGGTTGGATAGGTTCCTGGATAGTAGGACAACTTTGTGGATAAAGGGTCAAGATCATGGATAGTGTTATCTACGATTTTGGCTTTTGAGCTCACTTATTCAGTTTGAGCTGACCTATGGGTAGGAGTTTGGATAAGGGTATCCTAGGGTTCTAAGGGTAGGGTTAGGTTATCCTAGTCCCTCTCTTTCTTCTTTAATTGGATCTTCATTTCTTCCTTTAATCAAGTCTTGGTCTTCAACCAACTCCTAGCTTTATAGCTTTATCTTCTATCCTGCTTTTATTCAGCATAGCTCCAAGTCATTCTACGTCCTTTACCTACATTATTCACAAAAGACTTGAATTAGATAATTAGGCCTAAAATAAACAAAATGCATATGATATGTATGCATGTTCTAAATGCAATATTCACATTCTAAATGCATGATTTTACTAAGGAGCTAACCCTAGATTAAGACAATTAGGGTAGTAAATTAAGTTGTTATCACACTCCGATGCCTATCTTTTGCTAGTCCCTTAGCAAATGCAAGAATGAAAATGAATGAAAAATGAAAATCCAAAGGACTGCTAATTCCTTTTTATCAAGGCTTGACAAAAGATTTCTTCTTGTCTTCTTTCAAAAATTTAGAAATCCAGACAAATGTGAAAATGATGTGATAGTAGCTTAAGCAATGGATCCAAGTGAAAAGCCAACATACACTTAAAGTTTGTACTTGACCTCAGTAAAAATTCTATCAGGATAGACAAACTTCTCTGGGGGATACAAATAATTTGAAATTACTACCTTGGCTTCCTAGCTTTGGTAGAAGATGTTTGAGTCAAATGGTTTTATATTTGGTGACTCACACTCATCTGGTGCTACATATAGCCTAGTACTACAGACTCTAGATCTCTAGACTATCAAACAAATCAACCTAGAGAAAGACTCAAAACTATGCTCTCTTTTAGTTCCTTTGCACTCACTCTCTTTCTTTTCTTCTTTTTTTTCTTGTTTTCTTTGTCGAGCTCACAATCTCACCAGAATTTCTAAATGTACTCAATATTTGGTGATTTCACATAGCATTAACACTTCAATTAAAGTTCTGATAACCCTATAACTAAGTCAGAATTCCTTAGCTCGTATGCAGGTGGTTAGAAATACAAAAAAAGTTGGTCAGGGCCATATTTGGTGGATCACAAAGGTAGTGGGTATTGCTACCTCAATGTAACAAAATAAACACAACTATGAACTCAACATTCTTTTTTTTCATACTTTCTCTCTTTTTCCCCTTTTTTTCTTTTATTTTTTCTTTCTTTTTTTTCACATATATCTATATTTTCTCTACTTTTTTATATCTATTAATACAATGCAACACAACACATGCAAATTTTTACTCACGAGGCATTATTGGGGATTGGTGATGTTCAAGAGGATATCGAGTGGTTTATTTGGTGGAAGTGTCTACTCTTGGCATTGGGAAAGGAATGGATAGGATGGCATATTTTCTAACCTTGACAATAATACCCTTATTCAGTTGAGGATTCCGTAAAAGACGGTCATAACCAACCACCTTAGTCCTAGTTTTATTAGAACTTGATCTCTGCGTATTTGTCTTATTCGGTGGCTCTCAAGAATTCTCATAGAAAATTTGCATGTAGGAACCTAGAGCGAAAAACTATACCTAACTCTGAATATCATTATCCTGTTATCCAGAAACTAAGAGTCCAGTAGACACTCTACTCTCACCTCACAATTATTTGGTGGATCTACTGAAAGATAGCTTTCTTGACTCCGTAACCATTGTCCAAGGGTTTAGGAAAAGAAGCAATGCTTCTCCTCGACAAACTAAAAATGTCTATTGGCTTTTCTAAAGGATCCATTGCAAAGTCTACGTGCAAGTGAAATAATTATACTGGATTCTAAACTAAGAAATAATTCCAGAAGAAATCCATAATAAAACCTTCTTTATAAAAATACTTTATGCATGAATGCAATATGTATAAATGATTTTTTTTTTCTTTTAAATGCTATTTATAAGTTCTAACATAAAAATAAGACATGCTATGTCCACCCCCTCATGCCTCTTCATTACAATGTCCTCATTGAAATGTATGCAAGAAAATCAAAATGTAATAAGCAAGAAGAGGGGATATCACCTGACTAAGCTTGTTAATCTAGGTCAGCTTGGACACAAAAAAATGAAAGATGCTTGTACAAATACTAGGTTGCCTCCCAGCCAACGCTAAGTTTAATGTCATTTGTCGGACCAAAACCCCAAAAATAAATGAATGATCAAATTAATGGGTTGAGTCAGGATTAATATGAAGATGTGCTCATGTGGCCCAAGAATTAGTGATCCATATATGTGGATCAGCTGATGGTGAATACCAAGCCAAAAAGGTCAAAAAATAAAATAAACAGGCTTGGAATTATTTGTAGCCAAGTGCTACAAAAGAGAGAAAAATAAATGCAGGTGCCAGAGTGGAAAGTAGATAGTGGCAACCCTAAGAAGTGGTGCATAAGGTAGATGAGCTGGATAAAGAGTGACTAGTGGGGAATAATCATACGGGTCCTGAAAGTGATGGGAAATGAAAGGAGGAACCCGAGTGGTGTAGTCTGAAATGGTATAAGGAACCACTTCGTAAGTCAAGTTAGGTGTGGATGGATGTAGAGTAGGTGAGTCAAATAAAATCCAGTGATCCATCTCAATAGTTCTAGATTCACCCAAATCATGCTAGATATCCAAATCAGAATCCTCAAGCTCATCCCTGGGGTGCTCAAAAATCTCGTATAAGTCACCCAAATCTTGTCTTAATTCATGATGCAAATCCTCAAATGCAATGGGTAAAAATTCATTATTCCTCATAATCATTTTCCCTGGGGGTGGAAGATCGAAATCTAGATTAAACAAAGCCTCAAATTCTTTCATTTTCAGTTCTATGGCTTCTGTGAATTTCTGAGTGTCAGAATCGAGCCATCCATTATGATTAGTAGGAGTATAAATTGTAATTCCTGATGGAGGGGGTGAGATTGAGAAGAATACAAAATAATGCCTAATAAAATATAACAATCACACAAATGATAATCTCACAAAAGACAATGATTTTTAAGTGGAAACCTAAACCCGGGTAAAGATGACCACCTAAACCTCTCGGTTTAGGATTTCTCGATCGATCGAGTAGATTTAATCCACTATACGAGTCACTTAAACAAGGGTGACTCAACCTCAATACAACCACACTACTTTGAATGAGGGTAGCGTACCTTAAATCCCTTCCTCTTCAGGAGGAGTATTTTGTCTCACGATGGAGACGGGAATTTGCAAAGCGAATACCTAACTACAAAAAAAAAGGAGAAACAAAAGCCTATAGAGCCCAAATAGGTAAATGAACTTAGTTACTATAGGCAAAAGGATCTTCCCTAAATTGGAAGTGATTTGACATGAATTCAGCAGAGTATCCGTGCTCTCAGATTTATTAAATAGGTCTTGGAGAGCAAGAACTCTTCTCTATCTCTTTTTTGACACAAATATGGTGGAAAGTATTCTATCAAGGTGTATTGAACAAAGGAAGGGTCATCCCCTATTTATAGAGGCCCTAAGAAGGGTTTAGAAGGCCTTAGAAGGCTTCCATAGCCGTTGGGAATAAATCACAAGAGATTAGGCCAAAATCCCAATGAAATCAAGGTCATTTATGATTCTGATAGGGTTATTAGACGTCTGGATTTAAGGTCAAATGTTTGGGTCTTCATCTGGTCTAAAGGTTGGTCATTTGATCTAAAAGGGTTGATCATCAGGATGGTGCTGGATTAAGATGGACATCTAAGAAGTCATTATAAGTCGTCTAGGAATATTGTTAGACATCTAATTCTAGATGGGTTACTTCTTATTTTCACTAGATTGAAACAGGGTTCTAGGTAATTTAGGTCAAACGAAAGGTTGGTCGTCTGGCGAAATGTCTAGACATTTGGAAATAGAAATCTCTACGGGAATGGATTTCCTGAGGCTCAAACGGCTATCATCATCTGACAAAAAGTGATTTGGGTTAGATATGCCCAATGTTTATTTATCAAATGTCTGTGATGATCTATGGACATTTTGAAATGTAATTAAAACCATGAGTCAATCCATGAAGATTTTGTCTAAAAGGCCAACGGTCTTCTAATTGGACGTCTGGTAAGGTCTTCGGACGTCTTCTAAGACGTCTGGACTATGGGTTGGTCATCTGAAACCAATGAACAGATAAGTTCAGCCTAAGTGTTTTGATGTCTGTACAAACTATTAGACATCTTAAAGTCTAAGATCAGACATCTGAAGTCTAGATTGGACATTTGATTACTGTTTTGGTTTTCTAAGTGATTTCTAAGATTGTCTAAGTATCCTAGGGTAGTGTAAGTGTTCCTAGGACTAATGTTTGTTACTTTGAGCTCATTAACAATGAATATAAGAAAAGTAAAAAGAAAAACAAATAAAGAGTACAAATACAAAGATGAAGAAGACATATATCCTATTCTTCTTGTCTTCAAGCTCTTGCTTCATGCGAAGCTCCATCTTCTCTTCTCCTCCATCAAGCTCTTCCATTCTGCCATGGACACAAGCTTGAGCTCCTTTACACTTGAATCCATTTGCATTATTCTTGAAATTATAACTCAAATGCAAATATTAAATAACAAGTGCTTTGCTATCATCAAAATCAACGATTAAAGTGCCCTTGCACCAACATAAATTTGACCCCAATTGGCTTCATCTTGAACTACATATTCTGAGAAAATATCTTCCTGTTTCTCATCAATCAAATCAATTTCCTTGAAATTCCATGATTCATATGACTTCTTTGCTTCCTCAGGTAAATCATCATAAGTCATCCCCAATAATTCTGTAATCTCTTGAACATCTCTTTCATAGAGGGATTGTTTATTTTGTTCAATCTTAAGATGTTGGGGATCAAAGTTAGGAGGAAGGAATGTAGAGTCAAGGTTTTCCTCAGGACTCTGATGGATGGGAAGAGAAGGGTGAGAATCAGTTGGTACAGAAGTGAAAATAAATTTGGTTTCTATATGGAATATCTCAGAATGATCAGTACCATTGAATTTAAATATCATAGTTGAATCATCCAAGCACATATGAATATCATAATCCTTAGACAAAATCATATCAGAACCATCCAAATGTGCCTGGTTGGGAGTGTCATTGCCCTCAATCCCTCTATCTTCTTAAGGGGGCTCTTTATAATTTTCATCTTGTTCTGATTCTCCTAAATTTTCTAAGATTTCTGAATCCAAATCATCTGTATGGTCCAATCGTGCATCTTTTAACATAAAGGACTCACACTCAGGCCCACCAGAGATTTGTTCCTCAAAATAAAATGATTGTAATTCAGGGCCTGAATCAAGATTTAGATCCTCGAGTAAGTCTTCCTCCTCAAAGTTAGTCTTTGGGACATCAGAATTGTCCATTAGTTCAAATGTAGGCTTAAGTAAGATTTGTTCTGGATAATCACAGGGCTGGTGTGTGGGCTTAGTGGAAGTAGAGGTTGGGACTGAATAAGATGTCATACTTAAGGTCGGATCCTCAACCCTGAGTGACTCACCACCAACTTGTGGCACACTCGGACTAGGTTTATCAAGTTATGCTTCCCAGATTCTATTAAGCTCCTTCAACATGTTCTCAGTGTTTCTTTTATTAGATTCTCTCATCTCCTATATCATTTAGAGAAATTGGGTAACCTCGGGATCACTGCCATGGTCAGGAATTTGAGTGGGTTGAGGATAATAATTTTCAAGATTTCTAACCTCAATTAAATCAAAATATCTATCATCATCAGGATTTGAATACCTAGGGTAAGAATCATATCCTTGGTTGGGTGGTGTAGGGTTATCCCAATAAGAAGGTGGAGTGGGTTGGGTGAAATTGGGAACTCTGAGGCATATCCCCGACTAGGGTAGAGATGAGTCTGGTTGAACCGGTCAAGATAGTTGGTCATGCTGATCAAGTGTTGGTCCCACATGGAGAGTGTCTCTTGAGATTGTAGAGATCCTTGATAACCAGAGGTTCGTATGGGATTCTGCAAGGAAGAGATAGGCCTAGCTATACCCGGGGAATATGAGGTGTAGGAAAGGGAATCAAGCCTCAAGTGTTGAGGAGAGTTCTCCCATCCTGAAGAAGTTGGAGTAAGGGAAGGGTTGGGATAAGGAGAAAAAGAGGAATAGTGGGGAGCAAAAGAGTATGGGTCCAAGTTCTCCTCCTCAATTAGTTCTTCCTCATGGTGATTACTAATAAGAAAGGATCCAGAATCAGATTTAGAAAAAATAAGTCTTCTCCTAGGATTTATGTCTAAGGGTGGCATCAAATCAGGGTTTAGAGATCTTCTACTTTGCATGCACAAGAATAATTTAAGTAGATGAGAGAGAGAAGACAGATGAGAGAATACCCACCCTCACAATACAAGCAATCAAGCTAGTTCTTAGCATGTAAACCCTAATTTGACCTAATCTTGGCTCCCCAAAATACGATTAGGTTAGACCAACCCTTCAATTACTTGGATGGCTAGAAGGGTAGGACCCCTTAGGACACCCCGCACAGCAGGACACTACTAAGGGTTAACGTGGTTACTACACTAACCTTTCTTGTCACTAGTTGGCCCAAGTAGACAAGGCCTTGATCTTAGCCCAATCTAACTTCAAGTTACCAAGAAAATTAGTCCTACCTAGGGCACGTCTACTCAATTTTAGGCTTAGGCTTGAAATGCTTTTGGAATGTGATGGGCATTAGGGGGTGTTTCCCTTTAAATTGATTGCAAAAGTGTGAAGTGCACAAGCAAGGGGTTCATAAGCAATTTTTATGATGAAGTGAATTTTAAGGTTCAATTGCTTGTATAATTGTGTTTTAGGATTTCATAGTTAGATAAATTCAAGCAATGTTTTGATGAGCACACAAGAGTTTCTTCGCAAGTCCCAATCTATGAGATAGATTTCCTTTAGAAGTATGCAATGCAAAGGGTGCTCTACCTTAAGCTTTGCAACCCTAGAAATAAGTAGCTGCTAAGATGATCCTTTTAAGTCCAAACATAGGAATGTGGTGCGACCCAAACAATGCAATGAATTGGTCTTATTGCACCACTAAGTAGGAATAGAAAAAATATTTTTTTAGGAATTTAATGCATGTTTTTCAAAATGTTCAAGATTTAAAGTGCACTAGGGGTCCTGTAGTCTATTTTGACCCTTAGTCAGTGATTGGATATTTTATGTGATCAAATGTGTAGAAAATATTTTTTAAAGATTTTTCAAGATGCTATATTATCTCAAAAATCTAACGCAATAAATTTTAGATAAATTGAAGTTATATAAAAATTCCAGTGATTTTTTAAAATTTGAAAAATCAGGAACAATAACAGATTTGATAGAAGATTAGTTAGTGAATTTTTAAAAATTTTGTATAAAATAGAATTACTTGAAATGTGGATATGTTGTTCCTGACTTCAATGCTCACATCCAGTGGAAATTTCAGAATTTTTGGATGTGTAAATTTTTGGAAATTAAATTTTAATATCAGAGTTTATTGCAACTCAAAAATTTTAAGAGGTGGTTTTGTTGATTTCAAAGGGATAATGTCCACCAATAAGATTTCTTTTATACAAACAACTCAAGCAAATGACTAACCTAAGGATTAAGCGAAGCACTTAATATTTTTGGATTTTTTCTTCCAAAAGGAAATCTAACCTAATATAAGATACAAGTACTTACTTGAGATTCGAACCCATTTTTATTTTCGTTGTTGTGTGTTTCTTCTCATAAGTCTGTGCGCACACGTAATCAAAGAGAATAACAAGTTAGAATCTCACATAAGCACTTTATAAGAGAAGCTTTTAAAAGTTGTTATTGCCTCTCTGGCAGTGGTGCTAATTTGTTCACTGTGAATCGAGTAAAAGATTTTTATATCGTTGTGCACTACAAAATAAATGACCTACACCAACAGCCTACCTACACTGATAGTTAATTTATGTCATTAACTGATCATTTTATATGTTGCTTATCTATGGCAGACACCATTAGAATAAAAAAAAAATCAAATGCAGCCCTAACCCTTAAAGCTCACCTAACCAACCATGTCTCTCCTAACTCACGCTTGTTGCTACCTCTCCGTCTCCAACTCGCCCTCCTTCTTTGCTGACATCTTTGCCGAGCTCTACCTCCTCTCCCTCCCTTTCCCCCCTCCCTCCCCCCCCACCACCATCACCTTTCCCTTCCCCCTCGACACCTTCCGCCCCACCGTCCACCTCAACGATAACTCGCGAGACAGCGATGGCGGAAGAGATCACATGCTTGCACGACAACATGGATGGTGGTGGGAGGGCATCAGTGCTTAGTGGAGGGATCCTTGGCGGTTGTGTTTCTTCGATCTCATGGGGCTCCATCAAGAAAAATCTCCATAATGGCACATAAACAAGTCTCAGGTGAGAATTGTGATAAAGATCCATTCCCATTCCCTCGTTCCCTTCCCCTCCTAATTGCACAAGGGGCTCACTCACCCTTTTCCTCTCGCAATTGATCGATCTCATCTCATAGGGTTCTCTTTATTGATCACACAATCTATTGATCACATGATCTCAATCATTCTCATAATCAATCTTCCCTTAGGTGCTCTCGATCTCTCTCCCTAGGAAATTTTGTGGTGGTGGTGAGGTTTAACCATGCTTGGGATTGAGGAGGAAGAGGGATCGTTGCTCTTTATGGGAGGTTCCTCATGTTGCGCACGCAAGGTGTTCGATGGAATGCCTCAGTTGATGGTTTGGGAAATTATGGTGCAAGTAATGTTCGATGAAATGTCTGTGGCATGTGGTGGTGGTGAATGGAAGGTGTCCATCGGAATTCCTTGGCTGCAGCTCCCATCATTAATGCTTCCACCACCTCATCGATGCTTGAATTAGAAAAGACTTTGTATTCAACTAATTGATCATGTGATAGGTAGTTGACAAAAGGGGAGAGATGGATAAGAGAAATAAAGCTATAAGGATTGTGCATATCCCAACTGGAATATCTGCCACTTGTTAGAGTGAAAGGTATTGCAGGTTTGACTTCCTTATAAGAGAGGATAAATTGGGTGTTGAATTTGCCAAATTTCTGCAAAGATTGTCTTGAATCTCTTGTCAAGTAATATTTACACTTCAATGACACCCACATTTAAAAAGGCTTTCCTGGACAGAAGTCAATTTTTTCTGGTTTATTATTTATGTTGAGATGTTGTTTATGGAGATTATGTACTGAAAGTAATTATTTATTATATGATTCGTGGACATTCACAAATTGAGTTTAAAGGTCAAGTGATTCTCTTAGACATGGTATTTGGAACATGATTTGTTTGGTTCCCTCCACAAACCTGGGAGGGTCCCTACAAATCTTTCCAGAGTTAAATGGAAATGAATGCTCTTGTACCGAAGAACAATGCTATACACACTAGAAGAAAAGCATGAAAACTCTATCTAAATTTGAGAAAGAACCAAGGCTACATTTGCTGATGCATGCATTATAAATATGTTTCTCTTTATTGCCATATGTATAAATGGGTCATTGAAGTCAGAAGAGGGATAGAATTTTCATTGAGCTATGTGGGATTCTATATACTAGTGCATTTTTCACACTTTTCTGATTAAAAAAAACCTCGTCATCCAGAGGGTGATTGATACAATGATCCATGGAAAATTCTAAGAGTATGTTCCTTTATTAGTGTAGTTTCATAGTGATAAAACCTCATAAATCCTCTGGGTTGCTGTCTTTAAAGAACCTTTTGCCCTTGCCTTATGGGATGCAACCTAAAATGCTTTCCTAAAATTAATCAGCTATGCATGGCCAGACTCAGGCATTTTTTTTATTGCTGATTTGGTAGGTGGGCTCCATATTGAAAACTTCTGGAGGTGCTTATCCCTTTCGTAATGTGAAGTTGGCTTATGACTGTAGGTAAGATGACTAAGATGGTGTGAGGGGTTACCCTAACGATGTTTGTAGTGAACATACTATAAGTTTCAACAAACATGATAATTTGTGGTAAGGGTTTCATCTACACAGGGAGTGTGGACATTTTCAGGAGCACCCTAGAGAAGAGAATAACCCCATGGTCACTTGAACCCCAAAGGATATGATTGTCAATGTTATTTGAGTAGAGGCTAATATCCCCTAAATTCGATCAAACATGAGAATTGTGGTGAGGGTTTCACGAACATAGCCTTGATTGCTATGCCACAGGGGAGAGAGGAATAACCCATCCCATAACCCCAAAGGTAGGGCTGTCAGCTTTATATTTTCAACCAGAGTTTATCATCCCCTACATTAAACTTAGAGGAACTTCTGAAGTGAATTTGTCAAAGCACTAATCATTGTCGTTGTTTCTTATGGAAAGGGGGATCAGAGCAAGGAAGGGTTGGCTATTTGGTCACTTGGAAGGATGTTTGTAGGCCACTTCATGAAGGGGGCTTAGGAGTTCACCGCCTATGCATGATAAATGAGGCTTTACCTGCCAAGTGGTGTACATCTGTTGTGGGGTGGATAATCACTTGCACACAAGGTTGTTCAGGACTCCTCATGGTGATGCTTTAGATTGGGAGCATGATGGCACTCTTTTAGGTGGTGCATCTGCATTTTGGAAAGGTCTGGCCCAGTTGTTTCCACATCTTGAGGAATTCTTCACTCCAAGAGTGGGGTTAGGAGATGGTTTCTTCTTTTGGAGAGATTCATGGCTTTCCTTTGGTTTTTTTGGCTGAGACCTATCCACATCTATATGGCTTGGCTTGTACACCTAATGCTACCCTGGCGGATTTTTAGTCTGTATCATGAATGATCTTTCGCATGAAAACTGTGTTGGTGCTAGAGCACCACGATCGTTTGTTTTGATGATAACAAAACACGTGTCATTTAACATTTGCACTTGGAGTCTTAGATTTCAAGTCAATTGCAAATGGAGACGTGATTAGACGGAGTTCGAGCTCGCATCCAGGACGGATTGGAGGAGCTTAATGGAGAACAGAGGAGATTCGCGAGGAGCGATGGCTTGAAGAAGGAAGGAGATGAAGAATATGATATATTTCCTTCTCTTGTACTCTTTGTATTTTTCGTTTCTTTTGTTGCTCTTTATTTTTGTTACTTAGATTCATGTTAAAGAGCCTCAAAGTACCCTTACAGTAGTCCTAGGAACACCAGCACAACCCTAGGATACTTAGGTTTTCTGTAGAAAACTTAGAAAAATAATATAGGGTTCAAACAACTTTTACAGATGTCTAATTCCAAAATCAGACGTCTGATAATGTGTTTTAAGATGTCTGACTGTTGATTCAGACGTCTGATAACATTTAGGCTAGACTTGTTAGCTCTGTCTGATGAAATCAGACGTCTAGACCTCTGTCCAGATGTCTTAGAAGACGTCTGATGACTTTGCCTCTGATGACTTTGCCAGACGTCCAATAAGTGGATCATTGGCTGGCTTAGCAAACACTCAAGGATATGACTGTTAGAGCCTTATCAAACGTCCTTAAGCCTTTCTAGACGTCTGATAGATGGCCGTTTTGCCTCAGCTGACCCAAAATCTCTTCTCAGAGATTTTCTATCCGTTGCAACTCATGGAAATCCATTCCCACGAAAAAGTAGGTTTCTAGACGTCCAGACATAGTGCCAGACGTCCTGTATGTCGTCTGATGGACTTGCACTAGAACCCTATTTAGATCTGATTCAAGTTAGGAAGAAACCCGCCTAAAATCAAACGTCTGACCTTGTTTTCAGACGTCTTAAAGTGATCTTCCAGACGTCTGATGCCAGGATCAGATGTCTGATAACCCTGTCAGTGCAATCATTGTTCCTGATTTCGGCCTGATTCTCTTGGGCTTTGCACCCAATGGCTATGGAAGCTTTCCAAAGCCTTCCAAAGCTTTCCTAAGGCCTCTATAAATAGAGAGGAACCTCTTGCACATGAAGACACACCAAAACACACACCTAGAGACACCAAAAAGACACCAAGAACAAGCATTTACACTCTTTTGTGTCCAAGAGAAGCCCTTGCTCTCCAAGCTCAAGTTCTACATCTTGAGAGCATCAAGCCTTTGCGCACCCGCTCTCCCGCCGTAGTTCACGAGAGTGACGTTGTGCCGTCGCGTGGCTCACGCACCCGCGTCATCGATTCGATGCACTCCTTGCAAAGGGGAGTTTTCCTAATTCCTATAGAAGGTAAGTTTAAATATTTGTTGGCTCTATAGGACTATACTTGTTATTTTATCTTTATTCTTTGGTTGGGTATTCGCTTTGCGAATTCCCGTCTCCTTCGTGGGACAAAATCCTTCTTGTGAAGAGAAGGGGTTGAGGAACACTACCCTCGCACTTGTAGCGTGGTTGTAATTGAGGTTGAATCACCCTCGTTTAAGTGATTCGTTTAGTGTATTTGATCAACTTGGTTGATCGGAAAATCCTAACTCGAGAGGGTTAGGTGGTGGTTTTCACCCGGTTTGGATTTCCACCTAAAAATTATTGTGCACATTGTGTGATTGAATTTTTTGAGATTGTTTATATTCTATTCCGCATTTTATTACATCACCCCCTCCTGGTAGGGCCTCCGTTTCCTACAAACTGGGCACTTACCTTTTGGGAAACTTTGTTAGCTACTAAGGAGGTGGAATTTTTGGAGTTGTTGGAGAATATCCACACTATTACACTTCAGTAGGGTCCATAGGAGAGTGACTATTAACTTAGGTGTGCGTATTATACATATTGGTGGGTATGTATATGTATTTTTGGCATGTATTGGTTCGGGGTGTACAATTAAAATGTGTGGCTGAAATATGCATGAAGGTGTATATTTATGTAGGTATATGTATTATATGGGGGTAAAGGTGTATGCATGCACTTATGAGCAAGGTTGGTATTATATATATATGTGGGAGTGTATACTTACATGTGTTATTCTCTAAGCAAAATTGCAACATTCTTTTCCTTTGTCTTACAGTAAGCAACCTATAATTTGGAAGAAAAGTTTGATTTGTTAGTGTCATGGTTAAGTAGTATGATTGCTTTTACCTCTACTCTATTTCTAATTAAGGAAAAAGGATTTCTACTTCATTTTTGTCATTGCTAAGTAAGGATAGCCTACAGTGGTTTTGACCTTTGAAGTTTCAAGTGCTAAGGTTGAATTAGGGAAACACATTCCAGGAGAAACCGCCCTTGTTGGGATGCTTTATATGATTGAGCAAGTGGTTCCAATTCTTAGATAAATATAGTTGTGCATGTGGTCTCTCATTTTGTTTGGATTCTAACTTTTTTGTTCCATATTCTAAGGGCAACTTTGTTGATTCGTTCTGGTTAAGAATTGAATATTCACTGGCTTTTAATATTGTATTCGCAGACCAAAGGGCATCTGGTTAACTAGAGATGTGTTTAAGATTAGCAGCTAATTTTAAGAATACTTATATATCTTTTCGAATAAAATTTTCAATTTTATATGGTAGCTTATGGGCATTTACAATTAGTAAGAATGAAATGTTAGGAATAATGGGTTCTAACTAGAACTTTTACCATGACTTTCAAAAATGACTTTCTTATCTTAAATTATCTACTTCGATTGCTAGCTTTAGGAGCCAAATTCCAGAATCATACAAAATGTTTGAGATGGAAACTACCCAAAGCATGACATGGTATATGACACTTGTATGTAACTTTTGTAATGGAGATTGTAAATGTAGAGTTAGGTATAGTTGTACTAGTTGGGAAGTAATGCTAGTACTTTGTATAAAATGTATGAAGGCAGAAGAGATTTCCACTATCTTACCTAAATAGCAAAAACATTTTACTAAAAAGGATGATTTAAACTATTGTGACGTATGTAGTTGTATTGATAGATAGAGACTCAATAGAGATGTCGTGCAAGGGAAAGGCAGCACTTGCTGTGGAGCTGAAGGCCCCTGAGTTCGCTCCTCCAAATGTATTGTTGCTTGGCATGTTGCTATTTTCCTATAACTACTTTGGATTTTTCTTTTTTTTTTTTCTGACATGTTTTGATGATGGAGGTGTCAGTTGTTGTTTTGTGTTTTGATTGCAGGTGGGTAATTACAAGCTATTGAAGAAAGGGATGGTGTTGCTGCAATTTGCACCTACCTTCACAATGCAGTAGTACGATTGGAACAAGAAGTTGGTTACACGCATCAGATATTGCAGTCAAATATTGCTATATATGTACCTTGATAAATATATTGCTAGAAGCTGTATTGGTTGGGATTTGCCAAATTAATAATCTAATCAGATCTAAACAGATTGATATTTTTCTCGTACAATCCAATCCATTTTAACATCTAATATAAGCTAGTGGGTTTATTGTCTCCTAATATCCTGGTGAAGAAGGTTGGTAAAGTTACTTTATGAGTTTTTGGAATTTTATTATCAGAATGAGATCTATTAAAAAAATAAAAGAAGATATCCTTAAATTTACATAAAACTAAAATAATATATAAGACTACTAACTGCATAAAAGGTTCAGAAGTAAAGTGGCACGATAATAGTGTGGCTTGTGATAGTAGACCACTCTTACAAGATAGATAAGTAGATGACTATGATTGCAACTGTTAGGTTAATAGTTCTCCCACGTACTTGATTTACATACCATATGGAAGTATGTTGCAAGGATGAATTTTAGTTGAAATTATTATGATTCAATTTTATTTTTTCTTGTATTACAAAAAATTTATTGGTCAAAGGATGTCATGAAGATTGCAGATTTTGGGCTTGCTCATGAAATTTGTTCTCAAGCTCTATTACTAAATATGTTTTGACCCAGTGGTAAATTATTGAACTTAAGATAATTTATCTTTGATTTCTTCTATGCATTGGCATTTGATAGATGATTGCATGTCTCCCTCATAATTGGCAGGCATCATGCACCCGAGATTTTGGTCATATCACCCACATATGACTCAGTTGTTGGTAAGTCATCTCTTTGCATAGCTGTGATAGTCATGTAATTGTTACTATCATATCAGTACTGATAGTACTCACCTTCTCTTGTTCACAAATATGTGGGCAATGTGGGCCATTATGGTGGAATTATTCATGCTTCGTTCCTTGTTTCTTGGAGTAAGGTATGGAATGTTGCAGACCATATGCCTTACCTTTGTACCCTCTCAACCAAATTGCTATGTTGTTTCGTCTCCTTTTTTATAATATAGTAACCTGTGGATTTTTTATGCAAATTATCTATTCCTTTTGGTGTGCATGTAGCTACTGATCTTTTAGGCCTTGGTCAACGTAGTGTAGTTGATGAGATTTACAAAATATGTAGTTTTATTAGAACCCCTACAAAGAGGTACCTGCTGAAATGCTTAATTACCAATTTCTACAGGTTTATTTCTCATTCACTTGTTCTTGTTCTTATTCATGGATAGCATTGCGTGGGAACAAGTTTTCTATTTTATTTTTTATAGTGTCACCTTATTTTGCTTGGCTATTATTTAATATAAAATACTTCGACTAATTAGTAGGTTTTATTCCAGACAGGGTAAAATGTTTTGAACATCAAGAAAGTGTTACTTTCATTTACTGAGAAATTAATGTAGCAATTTGATTATTTGATTTGCTCACAACTACTTGTTTTAAGGGTTTGGCTTTTTCCCCTTAGTTTTTCCTTTAATATACATACTTAGTTATAAGTTCTCAAGAAATACATAGTTATAAAACCTTTCTTTATTTAATATAGATGGGCTAGTCAATTCATATTGTACTGAATCATTATTGTTTCTTCCAATTTGGCAGTTCGAAAGTGCGGACTTATTAGTATTGTTACTATCCGTGCAAGGTAAGTATACATTTTTGGAGGTGTTGTGGTAGTTCCATTAGTTTCAGCTTTAAAGAAAAAATATTCTTGGGAAGAATATATTTTTAAAAATTAAGGTATCCATATAAAATGTACATGCTTAAAAGTCCCATCGTAACTCTGGACCTTAACTAGTACTTAATATAGCTGATGTTTAGATGCACTAAAGGTAAATTTCAACCATCTACATTTTTTTTCGATCATGATAAAGATGGACCTCGAATGTATTGGTGTATATTGTATTGTTTGGTTTTGTACTACATTCGTATCAGTAAGTTTAGGAGAAACAAATTTTCATGTACATTTTTTAACCAATCGTTCTGAAGCTGCAGTTTCTTTGCACATGGGACCTACATAAAAGGCTAACTACAGCAATGGCACTTCATCATCCATTCTTTCAAGTGCTTGTTTCTAATTGAAATTTATTGAATTCAATTTCTTTTTTATAGAGTAAAATGTTGGATCGATTTTTTTTCAAAGGTTTAGTTTGCATATCCTATGAAACTTATCATTTGTTGGTTTTTGATGTACCAATCATGTTATTACATTCCTCCATCTCTACATGTGAAAGAATCCTTGCTACTGAAAACTTCTCTTTCAGGCATGTTTCAATGTTGATGACTTTGTTTCTAATGAAAAGTCACGAGAATTGGCCATTGGTCGGACCTTTGTTTAATTAGATTTTTAGAATGGCATCAACTTATTATTTTTTTGTCCATTTCTTGATGGAGTATTGCATAACCGAATGTGTGCTTGTTGTTTAGCCATATGGCTGTGCACGCTAACCATGAAAAAGAAAAGGAAAAAGGATGCATTATTCTTTTCAAAGAAAAAAAGGATGCATTTCATGAATCCTAATGTATCCATGAAAATGAGGTAATGAATACCATGAAGAATAATACCTCTTTTCTGACTGTTGTTCTTTGTTTATTTTTTTTCTCAACATTAAGTTCTTTCTGTTCCTCATGATTATGGTTTTCATTCTGTTTCAGGTGTACAATAGAAGCTTGAAATGGAGAGTCAACTAAATTTTTGTTTCTTGAAGCTGATATTTTTGATCAAGAACCTTTACGAGTTGCTCAAGATCTCATAGTTGAAGTACATGGCAACCAATGAACTGTTAGAACATTTGGAGGAAGATTTGAGGGCTTATATTTTGATGTTCTAGGATAGGAGCTACTAGTACCTTCTAGCCTTAGATTAGAATGTTGTCTACTAGTTTAAGAGTGTATAGAGAGAGATTGATGGATAATTGTGGCTCATGCCACTTATAGACAAATTTCTTTTAGAATCATATGAAAAAATTATTCCATTAGATGTACATGTATGCTTTTATGAATAATTCAATTTGTTATTTTAAAAGTGTCATATCTTATATGTTTTTTTTTAATCTTATTTGAATGAAGGTAACATTGTTGTTGATGTTAAGGATAACTATTAATTCTATTAAGATATTACTTTGATATCTATATTGACAGATCTAGTGACAGATGGTCGTGTTGGTATTATGTCAAAAAGACAATTAGAGTTATTACCTATTGTGATGATTTTAGCAACATTTTTTGCCCTACAGTGATGGATAAAAGCGTTGCTGTTACTACTATCACAAAAAATGGCTAGCTTCTAGGATGTGATCGTCACTGTAGATCTAAGTGCAACAATTACGATAAAAAACCATCGGTGCTGCCTACGGCGATGTCTCTTAAGAGAACACCTTCAATGACCATCGGAATAGCTCTTTGGAGCTACGGCGACGGTCCTTTTGACCTATAGCAACAATTACTGATCGTTGGTGTAGGTGCAGACTATTGTTGCGTGTAGTTGCAAATCACGCAGAAACAAAATAAAGTTTTAAATCTTTTGGTAAGTATCGAGTCGTTCATAGGGAGGCAAAATGTGATTTTTATGCGAAAGCTTTCTGAAAAGATGTTCTAAGCAAATATTTATATATGTATATATAGACAAACATTCATGAGATCAAATAAACATTTTGTTGATAAAAAGAATGTCTCATAAATCTAATGTAATTGAATGCTTAAAAATAATATGAAACATAAGAATAAACTATGAAGGGGGAAATAGAAGAAGGAAAATTTGGTGGAGATGACAGAGTTGCTTGAGGGATGCTTGTGCAAAGTAAGGTAGCACTTCAGATCCAGGGCACCAAGAAGAAGACTGGAGAGAGAGCTTGGAGAGAGAGAGGGGTGTGCATTATGTGGTGGCTATATCTCTAGGCATCTAAGTTATGTTCCAAAAGGTAGAGGCGAGGTCCTTTTATAGAAAAGTAGGTGGCCTCCTATTGGTTGATCTAGAGTGCTTAGGATCACTAATTTGGATGGTTTAGATTTAATTAGAAGTGATGCCTAGGATTGGTTGAATAGGGACCTTAGGATCTAAGTTGTAAGCCTAGGATAGGATGAGAGTTTTCTAAAAATAGGCAATCTAGGTGGATGGCTACCAAGGGATAAAATCTTGCCAAGAGATAAGATCTTATCTCTTGGCCAACCACTAAGGGACAAAATCTTCTTAAGTTGACACCAACTTAAGAGGATTAGGCTAGGAATTTCGTGGGTCTTATGTGGGTAGGGTTAGGGCTAGGTTTTGGAGATATAGGTTGTGAGAATAGGTTCCCAACTAGGCTAGGTTGACCCTAAGTATAGTGGGTTGGGTCCAAATAAGTTCCATGAACCTAATTGACTTATACTAAGTCAATTAAGTGAGCTCATGGATCTAAATAGGTTTTGGGATTAGGAATTGGTTCTAGGATAGGTTGGATAGGTTCCTAGATAGTAGGACAACTTTGTGGATAAAGGGTCAAGATCATGGATAGTGTTATCCATGATTTAGGCTTTTGAGACCACTTATTTAGTTTGAGCTGACCTAAGGGTAGGAGTTGGGATAAGGGTATCCTACGGTTCTAAGGGTAGGGTTAGGTTATCCTAGTCCCTCTCTTTCTTCTTCTTTAATTGGATCTTCATTTCTTCCTTAAGCAAGTCTTAGTCTTCAACCAACTCCTAGCTTTGTAGCTTTATCTTCTATCCCGCTTTTATTCTGCATGTCTCCAAGTCATTCTACATCCTTTATCTACATTATTCACAAAAGACTAGAATTAGATAATGAGGCCTAAAATAAACACAATGCATATGATATGCATGCATGCTCTAAATGCAATATTCGCATTCTAAATGCATGATTTTACTAAGGAGCTAACCTTAGATTAAGCCAGTTAGGGTAATAAATTAAGCTGTTATCAAGAAACATCATTAGAGGGGGACGACTAGGAAAGGAGGACTTAGGGTGGATGTTCACCACCCTAGGAGGAGATAGAGAAAAGCATCACTCTTGGAGCTGAGGAGCAAAAGGAAGAAGCCTCTTCAAGTTGGGAGCCACCATTCATGGAGCGAGGGTTCTTTGCATCGATTGGAGGATATCTTCATCTTCTTTTCTCTTTTTGTATTAGCTACTTTTTGAATTTCTTGTACCAAGCATTCCGCTACCCGTACTTGATTTTATTAGCAATACAAAAATTTCATTCACCTTCAGTTTCTTGTTATTAGTTTGTTGTGTTTTGTTTAGTAGCTTAGTGCACACACTTTCTCTCTAATTACCCTAGGTCTCCACATACATAGGACAAGCTTAGAGAGAAGTTCTTTTTGTCACTTAGGCTCTAGTCTTTAGGCTAAATTTTCCTTCGCATATTTGCATCTCATTGCCCGCTATTTCAAAACCCTAAAAATTTGCAAAATCAAAAATACAAAAACACAAGTGTTGATTTGAGAAAGCGAGAGAGAATCAGTTATTTGACTAACAAATTAGACTCCTTGGACAACCCTAGATACTCACCATATCTAGGTTTACAAAGTTTAAAAGTTTATCGATTTTACGCATCTCAATGACAAAAACCAACATTTAGAAAACCATGTAAATTCCACATCACTTTTTGCTGCCATTTCCAGGGAGGCATGACTTAGTCTTTTATTTATCTCTCTTTTGCTTAATTAGGTCTTCACTATCTTTGTTTGATTTTGACTCAAGTGCGAAGCAGGAGCGGGAGTGGGAATTGGAGTCACTTGGAGTGGAAGGTTCAAGTTGTCTTTTCTCCCTGCAATGTCCAGGTAAGTACCCAACACAAAACTTCTTTAGAATCTCACAAAAAACCTCAAAAAAATCTTTCAGTTATCAAACTCATAAAAACAAGAAAAATTTAGGGTGGTGGAACCCTAAAAATCAATTATTTGCTTCAATTCTCCACCACCTCCTTATTAGTGTTAGAATTTTGAAACTCCAGACTTCTATCTTGATTTTCAAAAATCAGGTCTGGGCACTTAAAGGCTTCTAAAAATTCTCAAACTTCACCCAAAGAAGTCCCTTTGAGTCAAGAATCTTGAGTCCAAATTTCAGAAAATTTTGACAAGTATAAAAAATTAAAAAATCTGTGGACTAAAGAGGGGTCAGACCTTGTTTCCTTACCATTTTTCTATAGTTTTGAGGTTGTTTAAGGTTTCTATAGAATCATTTTTCTGAATCTATACTTTCTTCCTTTTGACAAGAGTAAAAATAAAAATTCCAAATAAATTTTAAACAAGTTTCTAAAATCTCAAAAAATTCAATTTTGAATTCCTCGTTTGATTTCCTATCAGGTGGTGTGTTGTTTGTCTTGTTTGGACCACCACCTAAAAAGATTTTAAAAGAAAGAGATTCATTTTAGGAGTTGCATACATAGGATTTCCACTTTAGGGTTTTGATTTTCTCTCTTAATCACACAATCAATTAAAGGAATTGGCTTTCACCAACTCTAAAACTTGGTTGCCTTATCTTGTGTTATCATTTTCGAACTTGTTTGAATACTTAAAAAGAGAGAATCTTAAAAGTCACTAAAATCTTGATCAAACCCTAAAATCTTCAAATCTAATCCTTGTTTGCAAACCCTACTATTTTAGCTTGGGCATCACATTTCCTGTCCAATTCACACACACAAAAAAAATGAAATAATCGAGCATTACCCCAATTAACACCCATCACATTCCCGTGCACTTCAAGTTCCTAAGCCTAAACTAAAATTTGTAGTCACTTGACCACTAAAGGACTTCATCAAATTCTAGGCTTGATATTCGAATTTCAAGTTATCTCTAATCATTCCTAATTCCCTTAATAAATGCAGTGTCAAACTAAGAGGGAAGTCAAATGACAGGTACGAGTTTACACAAGCCTCTGGTGATTTTCGTAGGGCATGCTTGGGCCCAAGCCACCTCTATAGTTTAACTGGGTTAATTCTGGGAAGTAGGTCCACTTATTGATTTATTGATTTCTCAGGTCCCTAAGTCTTCAATTTTCTTAAGGAATCAACCTTAAGTTAGGTTTGCAATTTTGATTGCTTAATTTGCACACATTTCTCTCTCCTTTTCCCTTCTCCTTGCCTTCCGTTTTTCTAGTGTATGCACAGGCGACGGTCCCAGAATCCACACTTGGAGGGGCCATTTGATTTCACCCCCCGCACAAAAAGATCTTCTACCTCTTTGCATTCTTCCTTTCTTAAAAAAATGGAAAACAATCAAAAGAGGTCAGAAAATCCCCCCAATTCTGCTTTCACCCCTCAACTAGCCCCTAATCCCCTACCCAAAATCCATAATCTAACCCACAATCTAACATCCCTATCCCTCACTTTCTCGGTTTAGAGCTTCCTCAAAATCAAGAATAGCCAGAGCAAAATCAGAATGTAACATCCTAATATCCAGACTCTGAGTCAATTCAAAGTGGTTCGGGTCAATTTGGACCTAGAAACCCGATTGTGGCTTGGTGCTGGTGTAAGCACCCCCTTAAATTGTCAAGAATCATATATTTCGAGTCAAACCCTAGTCAAACTTCATCAAAAGGGTGTCATATATGATATCATTGGATTCCTCTCGTCACAAGCTTTTTGATGACGCTTGTTTTGTGTAATTCTGAGTTGTATAGCTCAAGTTATAACCAAACGAAGTCACCAAGGACCTAAATGTAAGGTGGACCCGACCCTAGGCTCATTTTGGGTATTTCACCCAACTAAACCTAATCACAACCACCCCTAAGGGATATATAAGGACCCCCCAGGTCCCTTGGGTCATCATTAGTCTCTAACCCTCTCTAATCAAGAGAGGAAGAGAGAAGAGAAACCTCACCCAAAAAATCAAAATTTTATTTGTAGCGACTCGGTTGCGAATCCGCAAAACCTAGGGTTTCCACCACAATCTTCATGGAGATGGCGGTGGTGGAAAACGTGCACTATTCAATCCAGTGACAACCACTGGATCGACAACATGTGGCAAGCAAGAGCGAAGTAGTGCGCGCGGGAGGTAGCAGCGTGCAATCGCACGAGGAGCATCCTATTGGTGCCTCATGTCACGCATCGGGCACGTGCAGGCAGCGACCATGGGAGAGTGCACAGGCGAGTGAGTGTGCGATGCTTGGCACATGCGCGAGCACGTCAGGTGGCACGTGCACGGGCGGTTTGGTCTGACTCTGGACCCCCTCGTGCTGTTTCGTATGGTTTGAGGCCTTTCTGACCTCGGATTTCGATAAACATCGTACCGTTGTAATTGCATCAACGCATACTGCGTGTTGGTTTGATTTATTCAACTTTTGAGTTCATTCTACTTATTGAAAAATTAGGAAAGTAACTAGGTGTCTCCGACCCCATCGTGGGTTTGATTGAACCAGGTCTTCCCCCTGATGCGTGCACGAACCCCGAGGCAGGCATGGATGCTACCCCCAGGCCCTATGTGCATGGTCCAGAGTGACCGTGACCCTCCAGTGACATTAGGTAGAGTAGTCCCTCTCTTTCCCATTTATTTTGTCTACATGGTGATTTTCCTTGCGTAGTGTACCATTTAGTGTGCATTCTTACCTCTTGCTGAGTTTGGAACCTGTTTTCGTACTTCTTGCTATTTTTGGGTACTTGAATATTGAATATCAATGTAGTAAATCAAGTTGGTGACTTGGATGTGAATAGTTAATTGGATTTAATTAACTATTAAATTAATTGCAATTAACTCTTATGATTAACTGATTATGCCACGTTTACACTTATTGGATATAGTCTTATCATGTGAAGTGACTCTAATATGTTTCTCTAGTTTACGGGAACTTTAATAAGAAATAACTGGATTTTATGAGAAAGATTAAGAGTTAATATCACATATACCTAGTTATTGCATGTGTAACAACCCGATTCCTGAGTCCCTACGAGACACGATAATCGGACCGACTCGACTAATCCCAAGACCTGGTCGTCCAACGAGGAAGTAACCAAAAGAGCAGTAAAATAAACCACATTCAACATGAATATAACTAACAGTAAGAAAAAAAAACAGCAGTAAGGAAAGAAACCACTACAGTATGTACCACCACAACAGTAGAACAACATTCATAACATAATATGGAACTGCAAGTAAAGAAAAGTACAGCGGAAACAAGAACTACTCACTACAGTGGAACCAAAAAGAGGTACAAGAGAATAGTAGTAACTCTACTGGACCCTACTCGGCCCAGCGTCCTCTGCAGCCGCTGACCCTGGTTGCTCAACACCTAGTCCTGAAAGGTAACGAGTGTAACACGTCAGCAAAACACTGAGTAGAGTGGCAGCTAAACTAAAGAAACAGTAAAGTGTACAGTAGCTGTTTTAATTTTCTTTCTTCCTTTATTTACGTCTTTCTATTGTTTCACAATTTATCTATTCCTCAGATCCTTCACTTGATCTCGAATGTTCCTCGTGGGAACGATCTTGATTGCAGTCTTTTCCGAACAGTAGAAGTACCACGTGGTGCTCTCCTGGCCGGGAGAGTCCCCCGTGGTGATCCTACTCTCAGTCAACCACCCCAAGGTCACTGATAGACGTAACGGTGACTACGGCACGCGCGGTAAACACATGGGTAGGTAACTCGCACTGGCACGCGGTCAGTCGTTTCCGTTAACGGGTGCGCCCAAAGCACAGCACGGAACTAGTACAGGGCAGAGCCCTCTCAGTAACAGGGGTCCAACCCCTCCACAGTAACCAAACAGGGGCCTTGCCCCTCCACAGTCCGCGCACCCTCGCCTGACTACCCTGGTTTGCCCCAGTGGGCCTAACAAGTCGGTGTAGGAGGCTAGCAGAACCCCGGGGCCCGTAGGGTAGCTAGTACCTCCCTACACTAGTACCTCTCCTCGGTACTACGTACACGAGGGCCAGCAAGTCGGTACAGAGTGGCCAGTCCTAACCCCGGGTCCCTGGGGCGGCTAGCTCCGCTCTGCACTAAACAGGGGGACAGTCGCTCTCCTTGGTACTCTGTACTCAAGGGCAAGCTCACTTCCCCAATTCTATTCCATTCACTTTCCAGGAGTTCTACTCCTAATTCCCCGTAGGGTTCCAGCTCTTTAACTCAGTGCATTCCGGTTTCACCTTTCCGGTTTCACGTTCATACATCCCATATTCTTACTCATGTTCATTTATTCATAACAGGCAGCTGTTTAAACAAATTTACAGGCAGCTATTATTTCTTTTCCACATTTTCAAGACTGCAGTGTTCACATATTCCACTAGTTTTCCCATCCTAGGATTCATGTCATACCCTAGGATCTATCATACAATCTAGTTTTCCAGCCCTAGGATTTATGCAACACCCTAGGATCTATCATTCAATCTCGTTTCTCATTCCTAGGATTCATGCAATGTCCTAGGTTCTATTTATGGTTTCATAATTTAACAGATTATACTTAAAGCCACTCTACCGGTTACAACAGGCGAAGTGGGGGCGTGGTCGGGAATCCCGCGTGCCTCCGCAACCCCCGAGACTGCAACGGAACGGGGTCCTATCACAAGGATCAAACACAAGGAATTTCTCAAAATAGTATACAGCTACTGTAGACGGGTAGAGGATGTGATTCCGAAAAGAACGCAACTCGAAACGCAGAAAACGGAACCCGAGCGGGCCCTAAACGGGTCGAAAACGACGAAACAGTGCAAAATCAGACGTCTGGAACTTATTCCAGACGTCTTAAAAAGTGGATCAGGGGTTACCTTGCTCTGCGTGGTCTCTCAGACGTCCAGAAGCCTGCGGGGGCGTCTGGCCTAGTTCCAAGACGTCCGATGGTCACCCAGGATGTCTAGAAGTCATTCCCGTCGTCTGGCACTGCAGCCAGACATCTGATTCGCGTTGGATGTGAGTCTCAGAACCTGCGCATACCCATTTCCTCTCTCTCTTAGTACGGTCAGTCGAAGAAAACGAAGAAGCGGAAATAACTCACATTTCAGACGTCGGGACAGCCTTCCAGACGTCATGCCCGTCGTCTGGCTATCAGCCTAGACGTCTGATTCTGGAAAAGTTTCCAGAACCAGGGCGCAACTCGCCCTCCGCTCGCGATGCCCGGCCGCACCGCGTCTCGTCCGCCTGCTGCTCGAGCTGCAGTAGTCCTCCCGCGTCGCTCCGGGCCCGTTGCGCCCCCGCCGGCCGGCTCCCGCTGCCCTGGTAGGCTCGAGCCCTCACGGCCGATGCCTCCTCCCCCGCGCAGTACCTCCTCCCGCACCCACCGCGGCTGTCGCCGCCACCGCTCACTCGCGCTCGCTCTCGTGCACCGACTGGAAGGAGAAGAGGAAGGGGGCGGAGGTGACGGGAGTGAGGGGGAGGGCGTGGCCTTTTAAGGCCGCACGAGGAGAGAGAGAGCGCGACAGAGGGCACAGGAGGGAGAGGGAAAGAGAGAGAGAGGGAATTTTCGTAGGTCTGCGCACTCAGTCGTGCAGACGAATCGCGCATGCCAACAATAACCGATTCCCAGACGTTTGGAAGTGGTTCCAGACGTCTGGTCAGACGTCTGGGCCACTTCCCAGAAGTCTTAAAAGTTGTCTGAAGCGCGCGTTCGTTACAGCATGTATAACATAAAATAAGTTTTCTGTAAAACAAGTTCTGTGATGTTCCTTATTAAACGGATAATATGGGACCACTGTTATGAACTCAGAATCACCTGTAAATGAATGGGTGGAAGATAATGGAGATTTTGTTAATCCTGAAATTTGTAAAATGAACACTCTAAGTATTTTCCAGACCTTTATGAAATAAATTTCATCGAGTTTGTAATTGGTAACTAATATAGAATCATTATCGTATAGAAATTATCTGAAAATTGATAATATTAAGGACAATATGAATACATGTTCCTCATGGGGTTAACGAGGTGAAATTGTTAAATAGGACTGAATTTAACAAGAACAAAAGATAAAGTTATCTGGAAATGATCAAATACGACGGAATTGTCAGAAAGTAAAGGAATTAGATAACTGGTTTTAGCCCGCTACTCACCGGATTTGGTTGTAGCTTTGGTCTTTTTAGACTAATTCTAGGCTGGTTTAGGGAGTTGCTGGCCTCCCTACGACTCTTTGGTTAGGCTTAGCGGCCAACTGGGATAGCGGATTTGCAGGGCTCAAGGGTTGGAGTGATTTCTTTCTCGGCTGGTAAGGTCATTGGCTGTCTATGGTTTAGCGTACATAGTGCTTGTACGTGTTCACGCTACACGACGTAGCCGCGACCCCTTTTCACAATGATCCCAGGGTGATGGGGAGCAGTGACTCGGTGGGTATAAGAGGTCTTCCCAGCCAAGAGGGTGGCTTATACCGATCTTGCATTGTAGGAAATTGCACAAAATCGTCTCGTGCCCTAAGACATCGATTGATAGATTGTGAACTGTCATAACTTGGGTTTCCAAGCTAAGAAATGGAATCAGATAATGAGATGTCTAATAAATGGATTAATTAAAGCTATAGTTCCCATTTTATTTTTTGCTTGGTTACTGTTGCACTCTTTTGTTGTTATTTCTTCTTTACTCAGTTTTTACTGACATGTTTTTGGGTTCCGTACTCAGGTGTACTTGGTAGTTTGCCAAGAGATTTCTGTTGTACATCTCCTTTGACTTATATACTACGGTAAATCTTTCGGTTAGTATTCAATTTGTGTTCCTTTAATTTTTGCAATATAAATTGTTTGTTAGCTATGTTTATATTTTATGATTATGTGTTGGGTGACTGCAATCTTGTAGGTGATTGTGCCAGTGTTAGCACATGGCAACTCAGGTCTTGTCAGTTGGTGGGACTTGGGTCGTCACACAGAATCTACCTAATCCCCTCTTTATGATGGTTGAGCAACTAGCTCAACTTCAAATGAATCAACAACAATTGGCTAGTGTTGGAAACTTTGGACCTACTGTAGATGACTACACGCACACAAACACTCAAGTGGATATTAGCAATAACAAGAAATATTTGCACAAAGATTCAAACAACAAAGGATACAAAATATATAGTGGTTCCCCACTCACTTGGGTACTCCACTACCTAACCCTTCCAGCTTAGGATTTATAACCCGATTCCCTCAACTCTAAGAGAATCACTTTACTAACCGAGGTAATTAATGGGTTACCTCAACCCAAGTATAAGAAACGGGCTTGTTACAACCCAAAGGACGAGCAAAAGCTCAATACAAATAAGAACTGATGCAAGACAAAATAAATCTTACAACAAGGATTCCTAAGCCTCTCAACAATAATTAAAATGAGATTACTGATTAGAGAGCCTAGAAAAGACATGAATCACTTTGCAAATGCGTAAAAGAAACACATTGTTGAGTTTGCAAATTCGTAGAGAGATTTACAGAAGCAAACAAAATTTCTTATCTTCAAAATATGGTGGAAATATGAAAAGTTAGCTCTAGAATTTTTCATTATCTTTCTTGTGTGCAAACTGAGTCCTAGGGTCTTTTTATAGAGTTAGGACCTTAGTTACTTGTCTACTAGATGTTGGGGTTTAAATCCCAACGTTCATGGTCTCAAATAGATTTTTTAGTCGTTAAGATTTGAACCAATGGCTAACTGGTATCGGTACTGAAGTACTAGTACTGGTACTGGCTACTCATAGTTTTTTTCTGCAGCTAGCACACAAGAGTCCTGGTACTGATACTCATCATGGATACTGGTACTTGTGACTACCAGGTTTGAGACTCACTAGGCACTGTGACCTACCTGTACCAGTACTCATCATGGGTACTAGTACTTGTAAGGTCCAGGCCAGAACTAAGTGTGACCACCAGATACCGGTACTCATGGTTAGTACCAGTACTTGTTGCTCATAGTTTGAGACATAAGTTCAAACCTGTGCCTTGCATATACCGATACTAATGAACAGTACCAGTACTTGCTTTCAAGTACCTTTATTTTAAGTGTGTTACTAATTAATTCATTAGACTACTTTAACTGCTAAAACAATATATTTTAAATAATACGTACTTTGAAATAAATCGAATGACCGTAATGTTTATCCTAATTTATCTCTAATTAATTTTATGATTTAAAACTTGATTCTTTGTTAAGAGGCATACATTCTAATAAAGTAAAACCTAATCTAAAAGATAATAAAAACTCCAGATCAAAGATGATCTTCTATCAATATCTCCTCCTTGTCATCTTGCCTCCTTGTCATCATACCTTCTTGACATTATTCAATGTTTGCCTTGATCTTCACCTAAATCTGAAAATCACTCAATTGCAAACATTAATATACAATAATTTTTTTAACACCAAAACAAGATGTGGAACAAGATTCCAATAGCTAGGATAGTTACAAACCTAGCCAACCAAAGGTAGGGTCAACCACCTGGGGAACCCCTCGTCCCTTTTAAGGATTTTTATGATCCTTCCAATTATGAAGAGTGACCCATGGTGGTGATACTCAAAGGGGATTTCAAGATCAAACCTGCCATCCTGAACCTTATCAAACATTTCCATGGTCTTCCGAGAGAGGACCCTTTCAGCCACCTTGAGAAACTAACTATCCTTGCTCAGACAAGCCATTCCCACAATGTGCGAGAAGAACTGTGGCTCATGAGACTCTTCCCTCTCTCTCTAAAGGATAAGGTCGCGTATTGGTTCAGGACTGTTGGGCAACCTATCACCACCTAGCAGCAATTGAAAAGTGCTTTTTTGAAGAAAATTTTCACGATTGGTAATACAAATGCCCTACGAAGATCCATTACGACCTTTCATCAAAAACCTAGTGAATCCCTCCATGAGTCTTGGGAGAGGTTTCAAGAACTATTGAGGAGTTGTCCCTACCATGAAATTTCACTATGGCAGTTAGTGCAGATCTTCTCTCACAGATTAGAAGATCAATTGAAACAATTTGTGGATGCCTTGTGTGGAGGTAATTTCCTTAATAAAGATGCTGATAGTGCCTACTAATCATTTGAGGAAATGAGTGAAAACTCATTCAATCTACCATCGATGGATACTTTTGGTAGGAAAATAAACTCAAGACTCGGAGTTAATGAAATTGACTCCAAATCTGCATCTGTTCCAGTCACACAAGATGATTTGCAAATGATTGCCCAAAGATTGGATCAGATGCAAATTCACCAGAAAAAGATTGAAGAAAAGCTAAATCGTGAATAAGCTCCACATCTAATCCCCCTAACATCATGAGAAGAGGAAATTTGCACAACATTGGTATTGTCCCAACTGAGCAGCATTGTTTTTCTGAGGTTTCACCAGATTTGACTGGGTCTTATGATTTATTAAATCAAAACCTTTTCAACAATGAAAACATCTTGGCTCTCTAGTAGCATTTTAGAAATTCCTCCCACTCCTACAATCAAAATTGGAGGAATAACCTGAACCCCTCCTGGAAAGTCCCTAGTCAAGTTCCTTTCCAAAGACATTTTCAACAAGGGACTTATAGGCAAAATCACTTTTCATCTTGGACTTCTCAAGAAGATATCAATGTGCAAATGATGAAGACCTTGTAGGGCATGCAAAATCAAATGACTAAGGTAACCCATGTTGTCACCAATTTACAAAATCACATTGGGGTTACACCAGATCAAAGACCTGCAAGCAATTTTCCTTCTCAATCCATGTCCAATCCCAATAATCGAAGGAACCACTTTCAGGGCAGAAACCCTAATCATCCCAATCAACTAGCTCCTCAGTACCCTCCAGGTTTCCATCAAAATCAGGCTCCCCGACCTCCTCCTAGAAATAATCACACTGCAAATGTAGTTAATTTAAGGAGTGGGAAAATAATTCAAAATCCTGAGCCTCTTAAATCCACATCAGGAACCCAAATACAGAATAAGCAAGTTAACTCTTTGCCTCCTAAACAAATTCAGGAACCTTCAACTACGGAAAAATAGAGCCCCATACCTTTTCAGCAAGTTTTTCATTCCACCAATAAAAATAAAAAGAAATTCGATCCCTCTGATAAGGAATTAATGGAACTTTTTGGGCAAGTAGAAATAAACACCCCTCTCCTAGATGCAATAACATACATCCCTGCCTATGCTAAATTCCTAAAAGAATTATGCACTCCCAAAAGGCAGCCTAGAAATTTAGGAAAGGTGATCTTTCCCGAGATAGTTAGCTCAGTTGTGCATAACAAACTACCTCTAAAAAAGAAAGAGCTGGGTTCTCCTCTAATTTAAGTTGTCATTAATGACACCTTCTTTGATTGCACCCTCTTGGATCTTGGTGCCCCCATAAATCTTATCCCCATAGTTGTCTTTGAGGAATTCAAGATTAGTGAATTGAAACCTACACAGTTAATTAAGTTATTTAGGCTTAATTAAGTGCAAGAGAAAGTAACTTAGGTTAACTTGATTTAATGTCAATTGTGTAGTATAGGGTCAAGCTAACCTAACAATTTAGATTTTAATTCTTTTTTAACTGGTTGAGTCCAGGTCGTTTATTAGAAGGCATAACTTAACTCAATTCACCATTTAATTCTAAACATAAATTACTAATTACTTAATCAATTAGAATTATAATTACATTACTTTAAGAATATGAATCTTGCATAAAGAATATTCAATTAAAAGACATGCAACATTCCATAAAAAAAACATATTTACACATGTGATCTATTATTAAAAGCAAGTAAACATGTTTATTTCACTAATTTCATTTTATTTACAAAAAATTAAGGTAAGAAAAAAAATTCAATTAAGTACAAGTGCCTTATTCATGCTCAAAAAGAAATTGTATTGAAGTAAAATATAAAATTAGACGTCTTAAAAATAAGAATTAAATTGTTAGACGTCTAAAACTCTTTATTTTCCATTTATTTTTCTTCTCTTTCTTCAGCCTTGATTCTTCTTCTCTTCTTCTTCTGCCATCTCTCTCTCTCTCACTCTTTTCCTTTATTCTTTCTTTACTTCTCCCTTTAGCTTTCTCGAGCTCTTCTTCTTTGAAGTTTCTTAAGTCTCTTAACCCACTTCTCTTCCATTTCTTTTCAACACCTTAACTATGCGTTTGAACCACATTGAACCAAAATTTGGTTTTATTATGGGCAACTCGGACTGGTCGGAGATACGCAGCACCCCTCTCAAGGTGGGACCAGACCCTACTGGGTCCGAGCCTAGTTCACATTAGGTGGTTTATTTCCAGTTTGATTCATCATATGCGTAGTCTCCGGCCTCCCAGGCCCACACACACGCCCGATCTCAGGCCCATGCTCGTGCCCACAGGTGCACACACACTCGGGCACGTGCATCGCATGCACCCACACACACACACATGCTCTTTGTGCGCCCATCGCTGATGACCGAGAAGGCTCTATCACTTTTTGCATTTATTCTAAGGCGCGTGTTCATATTTTTCCGATGTAGGACTAACTTAGTCCCCTCCAGGCCAAACTTTGGCTGGAGACAGGCCGGCTCAGAGCTCCAAATCGGGCAAGCAAGGGCTCCTTGGAAAGCTCTAAAAGTGTAGTATAGGATTGCAGCATCAATTTGATGCTGAGAACAGATTTCACCCTTCGATTTGAAGGGTGAAAGTTGACAGTTTATACGGCTAATTTAGCCTGCAGATGTGCTACAAAGTCTTATGACCTGCAGTGATCCTTTTTAACCTCAGATGAGGTTCTGAATAGGTTCAGGAGTTGATTCCAATCCTAATGGTGTAGGGAAGAGGTGGCAGGAAACTGCTGGAAGATGAAGAAGCTCAAAAGCTTCAAGCAGATGCTCCAGAGCTCCAGTTTGAGCTCTGAAAAGCTTGACAGATAGCTAATGGGCAATTGTATCCAATTAAACAACCTCTGAAGGTTGTAAGGAATCCATTTGGGTAGCGTTTGCATTTGAATTTCATCAGAAAAACACTGAAGTCAGTTTTGGGTTCAAATGAACCCAAACTGAACAGAGCTTGAATTCATATAAAATCCTGACTTAAACTCATTCAAATCAAATCTAATCCACCTAAAATCATCCCAGAAATCATTTAAACTCATCAATTTCTCTAATTAGTGTCTAAATCATTCAATCAGACCTGAGTTTGACCACTGAACCTAGAAACTTGACTTTCTTCATTAAGCTTTTCTAGATGAAATTAACACCTCAATTCAACTCTGTCTATCCTCAAAAACAAATTCAAGGTCTTAAAAAGAAGTTTCAACCAAGAAACCTAGGGTTTCAAGTCTATCGCCTGAGATCTAAAGTGAGTTTGTTCGTCAGAACAAATTAAGACTTTTCTAAGTGTTTGATCTACAGAACTGACCTCAGAGCATCCTCTTGATGCTTCTAGACCTCTTTAATTAGGTTAAACTCTAACCGACAGTATTCTCTAACTCTGCCGGAGTTGGGGAAGACAAGGATCTAGATCTAGCTCCAGACTTCAAATCATCAAAATAAACACCAAAATAGAATCCCTAGACCTCAATTAGGCAATCTGGAGCTTCCTAGGAAGTTCTATAGGCTAAAGACAACTTTTTGATTCGCTGGAGCTCAACGAAGCTCCGGTGAGTCCAGACAATGGCTAAAAGAGTATAAAAGATATCAAAATAGGCCATTGAAGATCTAAAAAGTTTCCTGAGGTCACAAGGAACCTCAAGAACTCAATAATTCATTCAATTAATGATTAAAGTGAAAGATATGCAATGAATTGGCAGTAAGTGTAATATGAGTTCACTGGAACTCATGACAAGTTCTCTCACTCAATTGAGTAGAGAGAACAAGTTAGTGAAGTGTGGCGATGGTGTATAGGTGGATAATTTGATGGAGGAACTCCTCTTGAGTCGGCATTGACAGCGAGCTCAGGAGGTTGAATGAATTTTAGGTGTTTTATATATGAATGAAGTGAAAATTGGGGCCCTTAGATGATGATCGGGTGACAGAGGGCCCCAGGTTACCTCCGCCATGGGCAGTGGAAGTAGCCAGTGAAGGTGGAGATGGATTAGAGGATTATGTGTTAAAATCAAGGAATTAATGTGTCAGAGATGATCATGGAAGATTAAAGAAGGTGATCAGTGAATCAAAAGATGAAAAGATGCTCCAGTCAAGCTCAAGAGCTTGTCGGAGTTGAGGAAGATGACGGAAAAATTTAACATTAATCCTAACTACACTACCTAATTAACTACTCTAATTACATTAACTTACCTAACCTACTGTTACCTGGACGAAGGGGGCCGAAGGTCCTTAACGGAGGAGGAAATCAGAGGGATGGAGGAAGAAGTCTGGCAGGTGTTGGCGAGGCATAGAGATGAAGTCCGATGTTAGCACTGTGTCAGTAGACTCAGTGGATGATGGTGGAGATCAGGGACGAGTGGAGATGATTGGTGGAAGACGATGGAAGCGGAAGAAGGTCGTCGGATGTGGAACGAATAGCCTATCAGTTAGCTCTGTGGGGGGAAGAGGGAAGGGAGCTAACCTCCTGAAATCGGAGAGGTGGAGGCGTATTTATAGGTTGCGACGACTGAGGAGGAGGGTGAATCTGGATGGAGAAAAGTCTAGGTGCGAAGTAACCACCGACGTCTTCTCCGACGTCGGTGAGGTTAAATTCAAACCCTAAATAGGATTGTAGCTTCATCGAGACTAATGGATGAAAAGGGGGCGGTGAGTGCAAGCTCCAGGAGCTTAGCAGAGGTGAATAAGTGTCAGATGGATGGTGATCGGCAGGTGAAAGCACCTCCTGTCGTCAGCCGTCGAAGAGGCTGAAGAAGAATTGAAGAGGAAGAAGATGTATATAGGGACTTGATTGCAAGGAAAACTAAGGACCTAAATGAAGAAGAAGGACTCGATTGAAATAAAACTTAAGGACTAGAACGTAAACTAAGGTTTTCAAGACTTATTTTAATTTAAATCTTTTTCAACTTTTTATATATGATTATAAATTAGACAAATATTATATTTAAACCTTGGATTTACATTTTTTACCTTTTAGCTTAATTTATTTAATTAAGTAAAGTTACTTAAGTTATTACATACTTAGGTATAAATTATGCTTAAGTTAATTAACACATTAATTAGATAAATAGTTAATGATATTTTGAGTCCATTTATTAATTAAGTTATTAATAATATTAATTGGCTAATAATTTAGTATTTTTAACTTAGTTTAGGGTCCTTTAATGATTTATCCCTTATTCTATAATTAACCCATATATTTACATATTCCTAGCTAATTAATTAGGAAGACTAGTTAATTAGGGGTAATTAAAAGCCATGATGAGCCTCTCAACATACCCCCAAGACAAATTTTTGCTAGTCCCTAGCAAAATTAACTAGAAATATGATGATTTAAACACATGGGTTTAAATTAATATAAATAAAAACTAAGTAGAGGAATGCTTATGTCAAAATTTTTAATATTCATTTTTTTAGATTTTATGTATATATAAATAAATATCCATAAATATATAGAACATTCTGTGGGAATATATTTCTCAAAACACACTATATTAAAAACAGAGTTTTTGACGGGAATTTTATCAAAAATCAGAATCCCAAAAACCCACTTATTCTCTGCAATCATTCTTAACCCTAAAAACTCAGAATTCAAAGTGTTTTAAGAAAACAAAACTCAAGAGTAGGAAATTAAATTTTAACTCAAAAACCCAGTGACTTAAATTAATCCTTAAGTTTATGAAATCTAATTTTTATCAATCTAAGTTTTAGCAAATTAACCAAATACTCATCATTAATCAAATTTAGAGTAGTAAAACCCTAATATGCTAGCCCAATGATGAGAAGCTCATCATGGTCTCTAATTACCCCTAATTAACTAGTCTTCCTAGTTAATTAGCTAGAAATATGTAAATATATGGGTTAATTATTAAATAAGGGATAAATAGTAAAGGACCTTAAAATAAGTTTAAAATGCCATATTATCATCCAATTAATATTATTAATAATTTAATTAATAATTGGACTCGGAATATTATCAATAATTTATTTAATTAATGTGTTAACTAACTTAAGTATAATATATAACTAAGTATGTAATAACTTAAGTAACATTACTTAATTAAATAAATTAATCTAAAAAGGTAAAAAATGTAAATTCAAGGTCTAAATATAATAATTTTCTTATTTATAATCATATATAAAAAGTTGAAAAAGATTTAAATTAAAATAAACCTTGAAAACCTGAGTTTACATTTTAGTCCTTAAATTTTATTTCAATCGGGTCCTTATTCTCCATTTAGGTCCTTAGTTTTCACTATGAACAAGTCCCTGAAACTTCTTCTTCTTCTTCTTTCCTTCTTCAACCGTCTGGACGGCTGACGACAGGAGGTGCGTCCACCATCTGATCACCACCCATCCGACATCATTCCTTCTTCTCCAAGCTCCTGGAGCTTGTGCTCATCATCTCCTTTTCATCCATCGGTCTAGATGATGCTAAAATCCTATTTTAGGGTTGGAGATAGTAGATTAGGTAGTGTAATGTTAGAATTAGCACTCGTCTTCCTCAACTTCGACGAGCTCCTTAAGCTTGTTAGGAGCATTTATTTTGCCTTATTAATTCACTGTCCACCTTCTTGAATCTTCCATGAACATTTCTATCATCTTTAATTACTAAATAGATCATTTAATAGCCTAAACCCCTCCACCTCCACCAACAACTCCTACTATCCATGGCAGGAGCAGTTGAGCTAATTCCACCTTCACTGGGTTCTCCACCATCTATTCATCACCTAAGGACCCTATACTTCACCTTAATTTGAATAATTACCACCTATAATGTAAACGCCCAATTTTAATTAAGCTCTTGAACTCGCTATCTATGGCGGCTCAAGAGTTGTTTATATCATTAATTATATATATATAGTATCGCAGATATCTGTTAACTTGTTTCCTCAACTCAATTGAGTGGAAAAACAAGTCCTGAGCCTAATCCAACTCAGATCTTTTGTAAAATGAATTCACTGTTAAATCTTTACTCTAATGAACAATTGAAGGAATTAATTTGTTCCTGAGGTTCCTTGTGATCTCAGGAACCTTTTCGAATCATTAATGGCATAATTTCACATTCTGTACACAATTTTACCTTTTTCTGGACTCATCGGAGCTCCGGTGAGCTCCGCCGAGTCAAAACAAGTTCTTCAACCTATTAAACTTGGTTAGAAGCTCCAGATCAATGATTTGAGGTTTACTGATCATGTTGAGACATTTTATTTGAGATTTAAGTGTCCGGAGTTGCTGATAGGTCTTCATCTTCTCCAACTCCAGCAGAGTTGGAGAAGTCTGACAGTTAGGATAAAGTCGCATTTAAAAGGTGTGGAAGCTTCAGTGCTGTGCACTGAATTCAATTCTATGCTTAAACAACTGTAACAAACCTTGGTTTATCCTGACGAACAAACACCTTTAGAAGCTCAGGCGACGAGCTTAGAACCGTAGGAACTCTAGTTGAAACACCTTTCTAAGGGTTTGAACATGTTCCTGAAGTTGAAGAGAAGATATTTTAGGCTTTAATTTCAGTTGAAAAGGTTAAACTTAGAAAGTTGAAATTCGAGGCTTTACAGTCAAACCTGAGTCTGATCCTTGGATTCTGGATTCAATCAAACAAATTAATGAGTTCAAATTGTTTCCGAGATGATTGTGAATGATTTAGATGAGATTTGAGTGAGCTCTGATCTAATTTTTAGTAGAAATTGAATTCTATTCAGTTTGGGTTATTTTTGAACCCAAACTGATGACAGTAACTTTTTGATGAAATTTGAATGCAAAATCTACACAGATGGATTTGTAACAACCTCTAGAGGTTGTTTTAATTGATTAATCAGGTCTTTAGTTGTCTGTTAGGACTTTTTAGAGTGTGAATTATAGATCTAAAGCTCCCTGAGAAGCTTTTAGCTTCTGCAGCCTTCCTAAAGCTCCTGAGAGCTTTAAATCTCCACCAGCAGCTGTGGAATCAACCTTTAAACCTATTTAAGACTTCATCTGGAAGTCAAAGTCCATCTGTGGACTTAGAATAGAAAATCCACTCTGCAGGCCATTTTAGATATAGATAACATAGAACCTTCGCCCTTCAAATCAAAGAGCTTAACTTCCCTTTTGTATTAAATTGACACTTCTATTTTGTAGAGCAACTCAAGAGCTTTCCAACAAGCTTTTATTTGCTTGAAAAGGAGCTCTGAGTTGGAAGAAATCAACATTTGAAGTCTGGTCTGGGAGGGGGAAATTTAGTCCCACCTCGGAAGAATTTGAGCGGTTGCATGAGTATAAAATGTTTTTGTGATATGGCCTCTTCAGTCGACAACGCACGGCGCATGGTTACGAATGAGCATTTGGTGTGTGTGTGGGCGCGTGTGTGCCTGGGTGTGTGTGCGCCTGTGGGTGTGCGAGTGTGGGCCCATGAGGGCGTAAGCGTGAGCCTGGGAGGTTGTGAGCTAGATGGGCATGAGACTATGAACAAGAAATAAATCGAAACTAAAGAAACCAGGCTTGGACCTAGTAGGGTCAGGTCCCACCCTGAGAGGGGTGCTGTGTATCCTCAACTGGTCTAAGCCGCCAATAAGAAAAACCTAATTTTTGGTTAAAAGAAAAAAAAATCGGTTCGGTTCAGAAAGAAAGGTTTGCATGAGTTCTAAAGGTAAGGATGCTGGAGGCTAAGAAGAAAGAAATGCTAAGGAAAGGAAGAGAAGGAAAGAAAGGGAGAGCTCGTAAAGAGAAGGAAGGTTGAACAGGCACTAAAGAGAAAAGGTAGAGAAGAGAAGGAAGAGAAGAAAGAAAAGAAGACTTGTATAAAGAAAGAGCTCGACAATGATTAAGAAAAAGATTAAGAAGAATATTAAGAAATAAGTAAAAAAAAGAAAGAAAAGAGAAAGAAAGAGAGAAAGTTAAAAGAAGAAGAAGAAAAAGAGGCTGAAGACTAAGAAGAGAAGGAAATGATTCAATTTCTTGCATTATTTTTAATTCCTTTTTGAGTTTAATGTTGTAGTGAGGCCTATTTCCATTAGTAATACTTTTTATTGCCTTAATCGCTTGAAATAAAAGGAAATAAACATGTTTACTTGTTGTTAAAGAAGATCATTTGTGTAAATGTGTTTTCTTATGGAATTTTGCATACTCTTTTAATTCGAAATCATTAAGCAAAGTTCATGTTCTTAAAGTAAACTTAATTATACTCTCTATAAGTAGCTTAGATTTATTGGTGAATTCTAAATAAGCTATGCCTCCCAATGAACGACCTGGACTCAACCAGTTAAAAGGAAAAAAAAATCTAAAATGTTAGGTTAACTTGACCCTATACTACTCAACCAACACAAATTCAAGTTGACCTAAGTTACTTTCTTCTACACATAATTAGGCACAATTAACTTAATTAACTGTGTTGAGGATAGGACACATCATTTTAATGGCGTCGTTACTGGGGGGTAATATTTTGCTCCATTTTAATTCACCAAAACATTCCCTTGCATAGCTTTGTCTAATCAACATTTTAATGGTGCCATTGGAGGTAACTGTAATTATATTCACCATTGTTACTGTTTTTTGTTTTGTATTAATTAGTTTTATTTTTGTTTTTGTTTTCTGTCTTCTTTTCAGGTTTACCTCTGTGGGTAATCTTAGGAAAGAAGGTAGATTTTCTTTTGCAGTTTTCCATTATACATACCATTGTAAGTATTCTTTCCTTATTCTTTTGTTTAGTTTGAATTGTTGCATTTAGTTAAAAAATACAAAAATACAAAAATACATACTTTCTGACTAGCAGCAGCATGATATAGGTATACACTCTTAGGAGTGCATTTACCTGCTAGTACTTTACAAGCTGACTCGGGAAAATTTCTACTATTTTTCTCGCATTAGCAGGAAAACACGCAAAAAAATTGCGTAGATCCCTGTCTTGGAAATAATATCTAGACCACATATTCTTTGAAAATACTTAAAAAGTCGTCACTTTAATTCTTTCTATCATATTTTTGAAAAGATTAAGTAAAAATAGGATAATAAAAATTGTGACTTAATCTGTTTGCAGAATGCATGCAGGTTTTATCGCTATCGTCTGTTGCATGCTATCGTGCACACAGCGCGATCACTAGAGTCACACGAGTCTGAATTTTCTATCTCTCCTCTTTGCACCTCTTAGGGCTTTGGTCGAAGATCAACAAGTCTGTCATACTACTAGAGCCTCGGGGAGCCAGTAGTGAGCGGTCTAGACCTAGACCTTAAACCTTTAAGCTTTAAGGATACGCACTTGCGTAGACTTAGGTTTAAGATGCATATTTTGATACTGATACTATACTTGTTTGAGTCCAAAGTATTTTTGTGTATTCTAGGACTCTCTTCTTTCCTTCGAAAGAAGAGAAAAAACCTGCTTTTTCACATTGTTTTGCAAGTTTTTGTTGCCGCTTATTTCTGGTGGTGTGAGTGTGCCTTTGCACATTCTTTTCATTTTATGCACGGGAGGAGATCCTTGCATCTGCCTCTTGTAACTCCTTTAACAGGTACTCCTAAGCCGATTGCAGCTAAGCAACCACTTAAATTCCCATCTGATTCATCTGTTTCTATGGATCAATTGCAAAATCAAAATCCCGAGATCCCTTCTTCTTCTAGTCAGGGGGAGATGCTGCCTTTTGACATTCATGAGGCGCTCTTGAACCAGAATCTTAGAATGCTTGAACAAAATCATCAATGCAATCTTTTAATAGCAGCATTAAACAATTTACAGAATCTTCAAACCCGTCCTCCACCTCAACCTAAGGTGGGTTTTGACCTTCCTGATTTACTGATTCCTCGTCCAAGGCCTCTACTCAGAGACTACTATAATCCATCCAATGCACAAGTAGAGCCTAATGTTAGGATTCCCATTGGGGAAAATGATCCAGAATTGATGCCAAACATTATAGGTCTAATCCCACATTTTCATGGATTTGCATCCGAGGATCCATTTCAACATATTGAAGATCTTAAAAATCTATCTCAAACTCTTGGACCTCGAAATCAAAATAGGAAAATCCTACTCATGAAGATGTTCTCTTTTAGCCTTAAAGATAAAGCAGCATATTGGTATAGAACTATAGCAAGGCCAATCTCAACTTGGGCTGAACTCGAATCTGCATTCTTGAAGAAATTCTTTCCTATTGGTCGCACGAATGCTTTAAGGCGAGCAATCACAACTTTCAATCAAAATCAAGGAGAACCAATTCATGAAGCGTGGGAATGCTTTCATGAATTACAAAGGAAATGCCCACATCACGACATCCCTCATTGGCAACTGATGCATATCTTTTATTATGGATTGTAAGAGGGCATTCGCAATCTAGTCGATGCCTCTTGTGGAGGAAATTTTCTCAATCGCGACACAGAATCCGCTTCAGAATTATTTGAAGGGATGGCTGAGAACTCGATCAATAATGCATCTATGTTGCAATTTACGCGGGGTACGAATACAGCACATCAAAATCTGCATAAGGGCATTTACGATGTCAACTCCGTCCAGTTCAAAGGATTTGGAAATTATTGTAGAAAAACTGGACAAAGTCGACATCGTAGCAAAGCATCTCGATGAGGTCCGAAACACTATGAAAACTCTTACACCTCTACTTGCTATGCAAAATCCCGTGCATTCACCTGTTTCGCAAATTCCCATGGGGAGGGAATTTATGAATAATCTAGAATCTAGAGATCCATCTTCCTTAGGTTTTCTATCTACTCCTGCACCAACCTAAGGAGGGACCTTTGTCCCACAATCTTTCCCAGCCTTTTCTGTTGTAGAAAACATGCCATATCTTTTTGGTTTACATGCCATCCAGAAAAATATTCCAAGATCAAATCCTTATTCTAATACCTATAATCCTGGACAGAGAAGCCACCCAAATTTCTCTTGGGCTGATCAAAATCAAAATCAGAGATCAAATTATCCAAATCAGACCCACCTAAACCCATTGTCATTGCCTTCTCAGCAATCAAATGTGAGGCCTAATTCCATGAGTATGCAGAATTACTCTGGGCCGATTAGAGATATGCAGCTTGATCAGATTTTGTGAGCTGTTACAGAGAGTCAGCAACAAAATGCTGAAGCTCTCGCTGAGATTCAAAGGCAATGTAAGGTAGAATTGGTTGATTTACGAAATCAAATCACGCTTTTGGCTGAATCTCGTCATCCAGGTACTCTTCCACCTTAACCAATTTCGAATCTTAGGAATCTGCAAAATCCTAGGCAACATCAGGGCCAAGTACATTTCCTTAATTAGGCCTTTGATTCTAATCAGAACTCGTCCTCTGTACTTCCTGAAAATAATCCACCAAACCTGCATCAGTAGCCTTTGTTGTATCAAAATAATCCACCTGTTATTGAGAACCAGAGTTGACTCTGCTGATCTTCTGAACTTGGTTGGAATCATTTCTTTTATTGCCTCAATCTTTAATATTTTACATCTCAACCTAAATCAGATCTGATCTTCATGAGATTTACTCTGATCTTTCTAAGATTTTTAGGAATCTGATTTTGGTTCTGCGAGGTTTATTTTAGGCAATTTTAGGATGAGTTTTTACTGGGTGGTCTTATTTGTTTTTCTATTTTTGCACCAATTCTTCCATAACTTCTTTGCTTTTACCGTACACATTCTTTTTAGGAGTTCTTTACTAGGGTTTACGATTAGCTGAAGGTGTAAAACTTAGCATTTTGTACATAGCTGTTTCCTACTTTCTACACTTTTCATTTCCCATACACTTTTCTGATTTTTCACTTCATCTTATACTAATTACCTTCATTTAGTTCGACTGTCCACTCTGACCTTTGGTCAGAATTGAAATCGTCCGCATAGAGATCTTTGATCTCTTCTATCCGATTCCTTCCATCACCATACACTAAATGAAGTGTAATATCTTTTCACCCTTCTTACAATGAGGATATTGTAAAATCTTGGCTTGGGGGTGTGAAGTAAAATTTTCATTTCAAGTGTATGTGTAGAGAAAATAAATAAAAAAAAAGACATAAAAAATAAATACCCATGAAATTTTTAAAAAATAGAAATACAAAAAAAATTCTAAAAATTTCAAAATTAAAAATATCATAAAAATTTGAAAAATTTTGAAAAAAATTCATAAAAATTGGAAAATTTTATAAAACATAAAAAATAAAAATATATAAATACAAAAATTTGGAAATTGAAAATTAAAAAAATATATATAATAAAAGGGGTGTTTACATCTAGTATAAAGAAAAGAAGAAGGAAAAATATATATATTAAGAGATTAATCTTTCTTTTAGGTCAGAAACCAAAAAAATATATTAAGAATATATAGAGTATATATATAAGAGCATTAAATTCTTATTTAGATTTTTACTTTTAACATTTTGTAAAAACACACTTTTATTCACAAAATCTTAAAACAAGATTTTATTTTAGTTAGAATCTTTAAATCTTAAAGCTTTGTTTTTTCTATTCTTACCCTGGAATTAAGAAACTAAGGTGTATTAAGTTTTAAACTTAAGTTTTGGAATTAAATTGTAACTTTTTAATCAATTAGATTAAGTAATCCTTTTGCTTTTTGAATATTTGATTTTATCATAAAGTTAAGTAGAAAGGCCAGATATTTAGAATTAATTAAGTAGAGAGTTAGTAGAATTTTAGTCTTCAAGTCTATCAGGCTATAGTTAGCTTAATCAACTTAAGGACATTTGGCTAGACTTGAGAATTTTTGTCTTGACAGATCCTATAGGAGGAAACTAAAAGTTTAAAGAACCTGAGAGTGAATGGCTTTGTTGTCCAAGCTCTGGTTTGAGAGCTAGGTAACCTAAACATTCAAAAAAATCACACACATAGAATTGTCTTGATGGCATTTGAGACCGCAAAAACACAGAGGTTAAGACATCGATTCTAAATCCTCTTTAGTCCAAGGATTTCCGCAGGGTGGTTCTTGAAAGGGTGAAGGATGTGCCACTCACCTAGAAAAATGATTTGGAGAATAAAGTTAGTAAGAAAAATGAGAAGGGGGAGAAAAATAAAAAAATAAAATAAAATACCCTGCAGTTAAGTACCTCGCTACAAATGGGTACTTATGTAGTTTTTCCATAAAAATAAAGCATCTCGATATAAATAGATGCTACCCTTCCTTCCATCAAATAAAAGAACACCTCACTACATATCGGTGTCCTAACCTATAGAAAAAGTTGAAAAAAAAAATGGAGATAAAAATTAGGAATAAGAGACCCAGTGGTCCACCAAGGAGATATACACAAAAAGTGTTGACCTCGAGATAGAAATTTGGTGAGGAGAAAGCAACCAAACCTGAGTAAGGACATGCCAAAGGCTTGAATTGGAATAATCTGGATTGGAAATTGATGTCTTAAGATCTGGATTTTTACAAATTTGGATGCCTTTAGGACAACTCTCTTCACAAGCACGGATGTTTTAAAATCATAGCTACTGAACCTTGGTATTGAGCAATGAAGCCTAAGAAATCAGGTTTTAAGGATTGCAATTGAGACCTAAAGGAGAAGGATTGACAAAATCCTAGTTCTAGAAGTTTGTCCTTAGTGTTGTAGGCTGGTAGATTAAAGTTTTACTACTCTAAGTTTGATTAATGATGAATATTTGGTTAATTTTCTTAAACTTAGATTGATAGAAATCAAATATCATAAACAAAGGATTAACTTAAGTCTATTGAGTTTTTGAGTTAAAATTTAATTTCCAACTCTTAGGTTTTATTTTCTTAAAACACTTTGAATTCTAAGTTTTAAGGGTTAAGAATGGTTACAAAGATAAGAGATTTTTGAGATTCTAATTTTTGATAAAATTCTTGTTAACAACTCTATTTTTAATAGTGTGTTTTGAAGATGTTTTGAGTTTAAGTCTAAGGAAATTTTCACAAAATGCTCTGTATATTAATTATTTATATTAAATCTAAAATTTTTTTTCTGACCTAAGCTTTCCTCTACTAGGTTTCTACTAGTATTAATTTAAACCCAAGTGCTTTAAATCATCAAATTTTTAGTTAATTTTGCTATGGACTAGCAAAACTTTGGCTTGGGGGTATGATGAGAAGCTCATCATGGTCTCTAATTACCCCTAATTAACTAGTCTTCCTAGTTAATTAGCTAGAAATATGTAAATAAATGGGTTAATTATTAAATAAGGGATAAATAGTAAAGGACCTTAAAATAAGTTAAAAATGCCATATTATCATCCAATTAATATTATTAATAATTTAATTAATAATTGGACTCGAAATATTATCAATAATTTATTTAATTAATGTGTTAACTAACTTAAGTATAATATATACCTAAGTATGTAATAACTTAAGTAACATTACTTAATTAAATAAATTATTCTAAAAAGGCCAAAAATGTAAATTCAAGGTCTAAATATAATAATTGTCTTATTTATAATCATATATAAAAAGTTGAAAAAGATTTAAATTAAAATAAACCTTGAAAACTTAAGTTTACATTTTAGTCCTTAAATTTTATTTCAATCAGATCCTTATTCTCCATTTAGGTCCTCAATTTTCACTACGAACAAGTCCCTAAAACTTCTTTTCTTCTTCAACCGTCTGGACGGCTAACGACATGAGGTGCGTCCACCATCTGATCACTGCCCATCCGACGTCTTTCCTTCTTTAAGCTCCTAGAGCTTGTGCTCACCATCTCCTTTTCATCCATCGGTCTGGATGATGCTAAAATCCTATTTTAGAGTTGGAGATAACCTCATCGGCATCAGAGAAGACGCCGGTGGTTACTCCCCTCCTAGCCACTTCTCCGTCTAGATTCCACCTCCATCTCAGCTGCTGCCACCTATAAATACCCCTCCACACCCTCGATTTCCACTAAGTTGGCTCCCTTCCCTCTTCTTCACTGAGCCGACCCAATAGGATATTCTCTCCAAACTCCGGCGAACCTCCGCCTCATCCGACTTTCTCCATCCATCTTCAATAGCTCTGGATCTCCGCCGAAGTCAACCGCATCTTCTGATAAGTGCTGACTAGGAGCTCTCCTCTGCTTCACCTCACAACCGCCCACCGGAGATCTTTCGACAACCCTCTAATTTCCTCCTCCATCATGAGCCTTCGACGGAGATCCTCTATCCCCTTCATCCAGGTAATAGTAGATTAGGTAGGTAGATTATTTAGGTTAGTTAGTTAGGTAGATTAGGTAGTGTAATGTTAGAATTAGCATTGGTCTTCCTCAACTCCAGCGAGCTCCTTGAGCTTTTCAGGAGCATTTATTTTGTCTTTTAAATTCACTGTCCACCTTCTTGAATCTTCTATGAACATTTCTATCATCTTTAATTACTAAATAGATCATTTAATAGCTTAAACCACCTCCACCTCCACCAACTACTCCTGCTATCCATGGCAGGAGCAGTTGAGCTAATTCCACCTTCACTCGGTCCTCCACCATCTAGTCATCACCTAAGGACCCTAAAGTTCACCTTAATTTGGATAATTACCACCTATAATGTAAACGCCCAATTTTAATTAAGCTCCTGAGCTCGCTGTCTATGGCAGCTCAGGAGTTGTTTAAATCATTAATTATATATATATAGTATCGCAGATATCTGTTGACTTGTTTCCTCAACTCAATTGAGTGGGAAAACAAGTCCTGAGACTAATCCAACTCAGATCTTTTGTAAAACGAATTCACTGTTAAATCGTTACTCTAATGAACAATTGAAGGAATTAATTTGTTCCTGAGGTTTCTTGTGATCTCAGGAACCTTTTCGAATCATTAATGGCATAATTTCTCATTATGTACACAATTTTACCCTTTTCTGGACTCACCGGAGCTCTAGCAAGCTTCGGCGAGTCAAAACAAGTTCTTTAGCCTATTAAACTTGGTTAGAAGCTCCAAATCAATGATTTGAGGTTTACTGATCATGTTGAGACATTTTGTTTAAGATTTAAGTGTTTGGAGTTACTGATAGGTCTTCATCTTCTCCAACTCCGACAGAGTTGGAGAAGTCTGACAGTTAGGTTAAAGTCGCATTTAAAAGGTCTGGAAGCTTCAGTGCTGTGCACTGAATTCATTTCTATGCTTAAACCACTGTAACAAACCTTGGTTTATCCTAACGAACAAACACCTTTAGAAGCTCAAGCGACGAGCTTAGAACCCTAGGAACTCTAGTTGAAACACCTTTCTAAGGGTTTGAGCATGTTCCTGAAGTTGAAGAGAAGATATTTTAGGCTTTAATTTCAGCTGAAAAGGTTAGACTTAGAAAGTCAAAATTCAAGGCTTTACAGTCAAACCTGAGTCTGATCCTTGGATTCTAGATTCAATCAAATGAATTAATGAGTTCAAATTATTTCTGAGATGATTGTGAATGATTTAGATGAGATTTGAGTGAGCTCTGATTTAATTTTTGGTAGAAATTGAATTCTATTCAGTTTGGGTTATTTTTGAACCCAAACTGATGACAGTAACTTTTTGGTGAAATTTGAATGCAAAATCTGCCTAGATGGATTTGTAACAACCTCTAGAGGTTGTTTTAATTGATTAATCAGGTCTTCAGTTGTCTGTTAGGACTTTTCAGAGTGTGAATTACAGATTTGAAGCTCCCTGAGAAGCTTTTAGCTTCTACAGTCTTCCTGAAGCTCCTGAGAGCTTTAAATCTCCACCAGCAGCTGCGGAATCAACCTTTAAACCTATTTAAGACTTCATCTGGAAGTCAAAGTCCAGTCTGTGGACTTAGAATAGAAAATCCACTCTGTAGGCCATTTTAGATATAGATAACACAGAACCTTCGCCCTTCAAATTGAAGAGCTTAACTTCCCTTTTGTATTAAATTGACACTTCTATTTTGTAGAGCAGCTCAAGAGCTTTCCAACAAGCTTTTATTCTCTTGAAAAGGAGCTCTGAGCTAGAAGAAATCAACGTTTGAAGTCTGGTCTGGGAGAGGGAAACTTAGTCCCACCTCGGAAGAATTTGAGTGGTCGCATGAGTATAAAATGTTTTTATGATATGGTCTCTTCAGTTGACAGCGCACGGCGCATGGTTACGAATGAGCATTGGGTGTGTGTGTGGGTGCGTGTGTTCTCGAGTGTGTGTGCGCCTGTGGGCATGCGAGTGTGGGCCCGTGAGGGCGTGAGCGTGCGCCTGGGAGGCCGTGAGCCGGATGGGCTTGAGACTATGAACCGAAAATAAATTGAAACTAAATAAACCAGGCTTAAGCCTAGTAGGGTCTGGTCCCACCCTGAGAGGGGTGCTGTGTATCCCCAACCAGTCCAAGCCGCTAATAAAAAAAAACCTAATTTTTGGTTAAAAGAAAAAAAACTGGTTCAGTTCAGAAAGAAAGGTTAGCATGAGTTCTGAAGGTAAGGATGCTGGAGGCTAGGAAGAAAGAAATGCTAAGGAAAGGAAGAGAAGGAAAGAAAGGGAGAGCTCGTAAAGAGAAGGAAGGTTGAGCAGGCACTGAAGAGAAAAGGTAGAGAAGAGAAGGAAGAGAATAAAGAAAAGAAGACTTGTATAAAGAAAGAGCTCGACAAAGATTAATAAAATGATTAAGAAGAATATTAATAAAAAAGTAAAAAAAAAAGAAAAGAGAAAGAAAGAGAGAAAGGTAAAAGAAGAAAAAGAGGCTGAAGACTAAGAAGATAAGGAAATGATTCAATTTCTTGCATTATTTTTAATTCCTTTTTGAGTTTAATGTTGTAATAAGGCCTATTTCCATTAGTAATACTTTTTATTGCCTTAATTGCTTGAAATAGAAAGAAATAAACATGTTTACTTGTTAAAGAAGATCATTTGTGTAAATGTGTTTTCTTATGAAATTTTGCATACTCTTTTAATTCGAAATCATTAAGCAAAGTTCATGTTCTTAAATTAAACTTAATTATACTCTCTATAAGTAGCTTAGATTTATTGGTGAATTCTAAATAAGCTATGCCTCCCAGTGAACGACCTGGACTCAACCAGTTAAAAGAAAAAAAAAATCTAAAATGTTAGGTTAACTTGGCCCTATACTACTCAACCGACACAAATTCAAGTTGACCTACGTTACTTTCTTCTACACATAATTAAGCATAATTAACTTAATTAACTGTGCTTAGGAGAGGACGCATCAACAGCACCATGGACAGACTTCTAAACCTAGGGTTTTGTCAATCTTTCTCCTTTAGGCCTCAACTGCAAGTCCTCAAAACCCAATTTCTTAGGCTTCGCTACCTAATACAAAGGTTCAGTAGCTATGATTTTAAAGCATCGGTGCTTGAGAAGAGAATTGTCCTAAAGGCATCCAAATTTGCAAAAATCCAGATCTTAAGACATCAATTTCCAATCCAGGTTATTCCAATTCAAGCCTTTGGCTTGGCCTTACTCAGGTTTGGTTGCTTTCTCCTCACCAGTTTTCTATCCTGAGGTCAACACTTTTTGTGTATATCTCCCTGGTGGACCACTGGGTCACTTATTCCTAATTTTTATCTCCATATTTTTTTAACTCTTTTCTATAGGATGGAACACCCATATGTAGCGAGGTGTTCTTTTATTTGATGGAAGAAAGGGTAGCATCCATTTGTATCGAGATGCTCTATTTGGTGGAAAAACTGCATAAGTACCCATTTGTAATGAGGTACTTAACTGCAGGGTGTTTTATTTTATTATTTTATTATTTCTTTTCTTGTTTCTTTTTCTCCCCCTTCTCATTTTTCTTACTAACATATACTCCATATCCTTTTTCTAGGTGAGTGGCACATCCTTCACCCTTTCAAGAGCCACCCCGCGGAAATCCTTGGACTAAAGAGGATTTAGAATAGATCTCTTAACCTCTGTGTTTTCGCGGTCTTAGATGCCAACAAGACATCTCTATGTGTGTGAAGTTTGGACGCTTAGGTTACTTAGCTCTCAAACCAGAGCTTGGACAGCAAAGCCATTCACTCTCAGGTCTTTCAAACTTTTAGTTTCCTCCTACAGGATCTGTCAAGACATAACTCACTAAGTCTAGCCGAATGTCCTTAGTTGATTAAGCTAACTATAGCCTGATAGACCTTAAAATTAAGATTCTACTAACTCTTTACTTAATTAATTCTGAATATTTGGCCTTTTTACTTAACTTGATGATAAAAACAAATATTTAAAAAGTAAAAGGATTAGTTAGTCTAATTGACTAAAAAGTTACAATTTAATTCCAAAACTCAAGTTTTGAACTTAATACACCTTAGTTACTTTATTTTAGGGTAAAGAATAGAAAAAACAAATCCTGAGGGTTTTGGATTCTAACCTAAATAAAATCCCATTTAAAATTTTGCAAATAGAAGTGTGTTTTAAAAAATGTTATAAGTAAAAATCTAAATAAGGATTTAATGCTCTTATAAAATACTTTTTATAATATATATTTTTATTTTTGGTTTCTAACCTAAAAGAAAAATTAAGCTCTTAGTTACTAGCATAAATAAGTATAAATATTTTTTATATCTTCTTTTTCTTCTTTTCTTTATTATAAATGTAAAACCCCTTTATTATTTTTATGATTTTGTAATTTTCATATTTGTATATTTTTATTTTTATGTTTTATAAAATTTTCCAATTTTTATGAATTTTTCAAAATTTTTAAATTTTTAGGGTATTTTTTATTATTTTTAAAATTTTTTTAAATTTTTGGTATTTCCATTTTTTAAAATTTAGTGGGTATTTAATTTTTTTTATATTTTCTCTACAACTACATTTAAAGTGAAAATTTCACTTCACACCCTCCCAAGCTAAGATTTTACAATGTCCTCATTGTAAGAAGGGAGAAAAAGATATTACACTTCACTTAGTGTAGGGTGACGGAAGGAGTCGGATAGAGGAGATCAAAGATCTCTGTGCGGACGATTTCTATTCTAACCAAAGGTCAGAGTGGTCAGTCGGACTAGGTGAAGGTAATTAGTGTAGAATGAAGTGATAAATCAGATATAGACTCAAGTGTATAGGGAGAGAAAAGTGTAGAAAACAGGAAATAGCTATATACAAAGTGTGGATGGATAGATGATAAACCCTAATAGAGCGTGTAACAGTCTCCAACAAAACCCAAAACATATGGTTCCAAGAAAGGTTTTAAACGTTGGCCATTAACTTTAAAGGGTTGATCCTTGTTGAGTTCAGTGATTTCGACAGCTCCATTATTGAAGACTCTAACAACAATAAATGGTCCTTGCCATTTAGACCTAAGTTTCCCAGGGAGGAGCATCAGACGAGCATCAAAAAGCAACACCTTCTGACCAAGTGTAAAAGATTTGCAAGAAATGTGTTTATTGTGGAAGGCTTTAAGTTTTTCCTTATATAGCTTTGAACTCTCATAGGAATCATGACGTAATTCCTCAAGTTCACTAAACTGCAACCTCCGAAGATCACCTGCCTTCGTGAGGTCTAAATTACAATCTTTAATTGCCCAATAGGCCTTGTATTCAATTTCTACGGGAAGATGACAGGGTTTTCCGTAAACAAGTCTATATAGTGACATGCCTATTGGTGTTTTGTGGGCAATCCTATAAGCCCAGAAAGCCTTATCTAAACAGGAAGACCAATCCTTCCTATTGGGTCGAATTATCATTTGAAGGATCTTTTTGATCTCCAGATTAGAGACCTCGGTTTGCTCATTGGTTTGGGGATGATAAGGTGTAGAGATATGATGTGTAACCCCATATTTTCTAAGTAACTTCCTAAACTGGGCATTATTAAAATGGGAATCGCCGTCAGAAATGATAGTGCGAGGTACCCTAAAACGAGCGATAATATGACTCTAAATAAAAGGAATGACAACTCGATGATCATTTGTGCATGTAGGTATGGCTTCAATCCAACGAGAAACATAATCAACGGCAAGTAAAATATACTCGAAGCCAAAAGAGGACGGGAATAGACCCATAAAATCTATGCCCCAAATATCAAAGATTTCATAGACGACAATTGGATTCAGAGGCATCATGTCTTTTCGGGACATGCTACCAAGAGTTTAGCAACGACTACATGCCTTACAATATGTCTATGAATCTGCAAATAAAGTGGGCCAATAAAACCTGCATTGTAGAACTTTTGCAGCGGTCTTACGACCAGAAAAGTAACCACCACAAGCTTGGTCATGACAAAAAGAAAGGATAGAATCAATCTCAGAAGAAGTAACGCAACGCTTGATGATTTAATCATTGTAGAGTCAGAAAAGATTCGGATCTTCCCAGAAATAGCATTTAGCTTCTAATTTGAGTTGTGTGATTTGTGATTCTCATCCCAGTCTGGTGGGAATTGATGTGTAACCATATAGTTAACAATATCTGCGTACCAAGGAAGATCTGAGGATATAGTCAAAAGATGTTCATCAAGAAAGTGTTTAGTGATTGGAGGAGTTGATTCAATAGTATCAGAAGGAAGGTAGGAAAGATGGTCGACAACAACATTCTGTTGTCCCACCTTATCAGGAATTTCTAAGTCAAACTCTTGCAAAAGCAAGATCCATTTGATCAACCTAGGTTTCGTGTCCTTTTTAGATAGAAGGTGTCGAATAGCTGAGTGATCAGAGTACACAATGATTCAAGATTTGAGTATATAAGATCTGAACTTTTCTAATCCAAATACTATCGCTAGTAATTCCTTTTCCGTAACTGTGTAATTCCTTTATGCCTCATTCAAAGTCTTACTAGCATAGTAAATCACTACTGGATTCTTCTCAATTTTCTGTCCCAAAATAGCTTCAATTGCGTAATCTGATGCATCACACATGATTTCAAATGGTAAATCCCAATTAGGTGGTTGCAAGATCAGAGCCTATGTAACTCTATCTCTCAATGTTTCAAATGCAGATATACACTCCTCACTCATCTCAAAAGTCGTATCCTTTGTGAGGAGGTTTGTAAGTGGTCGAGGAATCTTTGAAAAGTCGAGTATAAATCTTCTATAGAATCCCACATGCCCGAGAAAAGATCTACTGCCTTTAATCGAGTCAGGAATTGGAAGATTTGAAATTTGATTGATCTTGGCTCGATCTACTTGGATACCTCGCTCAGACACAAGGTGGCCAAGTACAATGCCCTCTGGAATCATAAATGGCTCTTCTCCCAACTGAGGATAAGATTTACTTCATACATCTTTTGAGAATCTTTGACAAATTATCCAGACAGATATCAAATGTTTCCCCGAAGACTGAAAAATCATCCATAAAAACTTCCATATATTCACCCACCATTTCGGTAAAAATGGCTAACATGCAACGTTGAAAAGTCGCGGGTGCATTGCAAAGGCCAAATGGCATTCTTCGGAAAGCACAGGTTCTAAAGGGGCAGGTGAAAGTCATTTTCTCTTGATCTTCGGGATAAATTTCTACCTGATTATATCCAGAGTAACCATCCAAAAAGCAGAAGAACCTATTACCAGCTAATCTCTCAAGGATTTGATCAATGAATGGCAAAGGAAAGTGGTCCTTCTTTGTAACCATGTTGAGCTTGCGATAGTCGATGCAAACCCACCACGAATTCGCAATTCGTGTGGGAATGATTTCTCCAGATTCAGTCTTGATTATAGTGAGTCCTGCCTTTTTAGGTCCACTTGAATTGGACTCACCCAAGGGCTATCAGATATAGGGTAAATAATGTCAGCATCTAGCCACTTGATTATTTCTTTCTTTACGACCTCCTTTAAATTCGGATTTAGACATCTTTGAGCTTCTCTTGAAGGTTGTGCCCTATCTTCAATATTGATGCGATGAGTACAAAAATTAGGGCTAATCCCAGTGAGATCATGTAAAGTCCACCCAATTGCCTTCTTATGATCTCGTAAAACCTTGATCAATTTTGATTCTTGTAATTCAGAAAGATGAGAATTAATGATTATAGGATATGTTTGATCAGGTTCTAGATAAACATATTTAAGATTATCAGGCAATGGTTTCAATTCTAATGCAGGAGGAGGATCAACAGCAAGATTTTGGCAGGATTTTCGATTGCAAAAAGTGAATTAATGAGTCGTGAGATTCAGATTCAGGATCGAGTATAGATTCTGATAGTGGATTTTTGTTTTGAGGGTATAAGATATCAAAAGATGTGCTTTCTAGTTCTAAGGAACTAAGGTCATCCTCAAAAACTAAAATAGATCTAATTTCCTTAATCCAATTGCAATCCAATCCTCTAGAAGCTCTAAATATATCCAATTTAATTGTCTTCTCCCCAAATTTCAATTCAATCTTTCTAGATTCATAATTTATATTGGCCTTTGCAGTGGCCAAAAGGGGTCTCCTTAAAATAATTGGGGTATCTCTAATGTGTTTGGGTACTTCCATATCAAGTACAATAAAATCCACCAGAAAATAAAAATTCGGAACTCTTACAATTATATCCTCCAACATTCCTTTAGGTGATTTAATAGATCTATCAGCTAATTGTAAAGTCACATTGGTAGACTGAAGGTTTTCTATTTGGAAATGTTTTACCAAAGATGAAGGAATGAGGTTAATAGATGCTCCTAAATCTAGGAGGGCTCTATCAAAACACTAGTCTCCAATTATACAGGAAATAAATGGAGAACCTGGATCTTTCTTTTTCAAAAGAAGTGTACTCAAGATGATAGAGCACACATGCTCTAAGAGTACCATAGTGCTTCCTTTCTTTGGCTTACGCTTAGGAGTAAACAACTCCTTGAGAAATCTCACGTAAGTCGGAATGTGTTTGATAACATCTAGGAGTGGGATATTAATATGTACCTGTTCAAAAATTTTAACTAAATCCTCATCTAATGTAACATGTTGTTTTTGTTTCCTAGTCTTCTTCAAGGCTTCTAGAAATGGGACTTGGATTTCCTATTCTACTGAGGCATTTCCCGAATCTCGCAAATTAGCGAGAATTGCGGGATCGGGTTAAGCACCTCTTACAGGTGTAGAAACAGGGGTCATTCTAGATGTACTAGGGTCTTGGGATAGGTTCCTTGGATAAACTGGATCCCTAGTGGAAGTTCCATGGCGGGTCGTAACAGAGTTAATACCTACATGCGAAGAAGTTGATGAAGAAGAAGATGCTTGGTGGTGTTGGAAAGATGGATTAGAGAGTAAAGGCTGGTTGCCTTGATTTAGAAATGATTGCTGCTGATTAAGATACTCGTAATCATGAGTAGCAGAGGGTAGATTTTGATTCGGATTTTGATCCAGGGGTAATTGATTAAGGAAATGGACATGTCCCTAATTCGGATTTTGAACTCCCAGGTGTGGTCTCTGCTGGATATTCCTAGGGTTAGGAACTGGCTAGGATGGAAGGGCCCCTAGTTGACGAGATTCAGCTAACTGCATGATTTGGACCCTAAGATTAGCCAATTCTGTCTAACATTGCTGTTGTACTTCAGCAAGAGCCTCAGCGTTCTGTCGCTGGCTCTCAGTCACAGCTTGCAAAATCTGGTCGAGCTACGAATCTCTATTCGGCCCTGCGAGGTTCTGCGAACCCGTGTAAAATGGCCTCGCATTTGGTTGCTGAAACGGCAACGTAGGTGGGTTTTGCCTGGTCTGAGTCGGATATGATGGTCTTTATGAATGGTTAGACCAAGAGAAATTCGGGTGATCACGCCATCCGGGATTATAGGAATTAGAATATGGGTTCGATCTTGGTGCATATCCCTGAATGGAATTTAAATATGAAGGATAAGGCTTGTTTTCCGCAAAAACAGAAAGTAGGGACAGAGGCAGGAAAGATTGTGGGAAAAAGGTATCTCCTTGGGTTGGTGCAGGAGTAGATAGAAAACCTAAGGAAGATGGATCTCTAGAATCCAGATTATTTGCAAATTCCCTACCCGTGGGAATTTGCGAAATAGGTAAATGCGTGGGATTTTGCGTAGCGAGTAGAGGCATAAGAGATTTCATCGTGTTTCAGACCTCGTTGAGATGCTTTGATACGATGTCGACTTTGTCCAATTTTTCTACAATAATCTCTAAGTCCTTGGAACTAGACGGATTACCAATCTCGTGAATGCCCTTATGCGGGTTTTGATGCACTGTATTGGTGCCTCGCGTGAATTGCGACATTGATGCGTTGATCGAGTTTTCTACCATCCCTTCAAGCAGTTCTGAGGTGGATTCTGCGTTGCGATTCAGAAAATTCCCTCCACAAGAGGCATCGACTAGATTGCGAATGCCCTCTTGCAATCCATAATAAAAGATGTGCATTAGTTGCCAACGAGGGATGTCATGAAGTGGGCATTTCCTTTGTAATTCATGGAAGCGCTCCCATGCTTCATGAATTGGTTCTCCTTGATTTTGAGTAAAAGTCATGATAGCTCTCCGTCAAGCATTGGTGCGACTAATAGGGAAGAATTTCTTCAAAAATGCAGATTCAAGTTCTGCCCAAGTTGAGATTGGTCTTGCAATTGTTCTATACCATTATGTAGCCTTATCCTTAAGGCTAAAGGAGAACATCTTCATGAGTAGAATTTCCCGATTTTGATTTTGAGGTCCAAGAGTTTGAGATAGATTCTTAAGATCTTCAATGTGTTGAAATGGATCCTCGGATGCAAATCCATGAAAGTGTGGGATTAGACCTATAATATTGGCTTTAACTCTGGGTTATTTTCCTCAATGGGAATCCTAACATTAGGCTCTACTTGTGCATTAGATGGATTATAATAGTCTTGGAGTAGAGGCCTAGGACGGGGATATCAAAACCCGCCTCAGGTCGAGGTGGAGGACAGGCTTGCAAATTTTGTAAATTTTGAAGAGCAGCTGTCAACAGATTAATTTGGCAGTTCTGCTCGAGTATTTGGAGATTCTGGTTTAGGAGCGCCTCATGAACATCAAAAGGCGGCATCTCCCCCTGACCAGAAGAAGGGATCTTGGGATTTTGGTTCTGCAATTGGTCCATAGGATCAAATGTAGAAAAAGCAGATGTATCAGACGGGAATTTATTGGTTGCCTAGGTGCAACTGGTCTAGGTATACCCATCAACAGAGATACAAGAGGCGATTTTAGGGATCGCCTCCCGTGCATAAACCAAAAAAAATGTGCAAAGGCACACTCACGCCACTAAAACAACGGCAAACAAGACCCACAAAATAGTGTGAAAAAGCAGGTTTTTCTCTTCTTTCAAAGGAAAGAAGAGAGTCCTAGAATACGTAAAATAATTTAGACGCAAACAAGTATAATATCAGTATCAAAATACGCGTCCTAAACTTGTGTCTACGTAAGTGCGTATCCTTAAAGCTCAAAGGTCTAAGGTCTAGGATCGAGATCGCTCACTATTGGCTCCCTGGGGCTCTAGTAGTAAGATAGACTTGTTGATCTTTGACCAAAGCCCTAAGAGGTGCAAAGAGGAGAGGTAGAAAATTCAGACTTGTGTGACTCTTGTGATCGCGCTGTGTGTGCGATAGCATGCAACAGACGAAAGTGTAAAAACCCACATGCATTCTGTAAACAGATTGAGTCACAAATTTTATTATCCTCTTTTTACTTAATCTTTTACAAAAATTTGATAGAAAGAAGTAAAATGACCGCTTTTTAAGTATTTTCAACAAAAATGTGGTCTTGTTTATTATCTCCAAGATAGGGGTCTACGCGGGTTTTGCGTGTTTTCCTGCTGATGCGAGAAAAATAGTAGAAAAATTTCTCAAGTTAGATCGCAATAAGACTAGCAAGTATATGCACTCCTATGAGTGTATGCCTAAATCATGCTGCTGCTAGTCAAGAGAGATGAGTATTTTTGTATTTTTTTTAATTTTTAAACTAACTAAATGCAACAATACAAACTACACTAGAGATTAAGGAAGAAATACTCACAACGGTATGTATAATGGTCAGAAAAATAGAAAATAGAAAAACCTACCTCCTTTCTTGAGAATACCTGCAGAGGTAACCCTGAAAAGAAGACAGAAAATAGAACAAAACAAAACTAATTAGTAAAAAGAACAAACAAAACAAAAACAGTAATAGTAAATATAATTACAGCTACCTCCCTGGCAGCGGCGCCATTAAAATGTTCGTTTAATTCCTCAACACAGTTAATTAAGTTATTTAGGCTTAATTAAGTGCAAGAGAAAGTAACTTAGGTTAACTTGATTTAATGTCAATTGTGTAGTATAGAGTCAAGCTAACATAACATTTTAGATTTATTTCTTTTTTAACTGGTTGAGTCCAGGTCGTTCACTGGGAGGCATAACTTAACTTAATTCACCATTTAATTCTAAACATAAATTACTAATTACTTAATCAATTAGAATTATAATTATATTACTTTAAGAATATGAATCTTGCATAAAGGATATTCAATTAAAAGACATGCAACATTCCATAAGAAAAATATATTTACACATGTGATCTATTATTAAAAGTAAGTAAACATGTTTATTTCACTAATTTCATTTTATTTACAAAAGATTAAGGAAAGAAAAAAAAATTCAATTGAGTACAAGAGCCTTATTCATGTTCAGAAAGAAATTATATTGAAGTAAAATACAAAATTAGACGTCTTAAAAATAAGCATTAAATTGTCAGACATCTAAAACTCTTCATTTTATATTTATTTTTCTTCTCTTTCTTCAGCCTTGATTCTTCTTCTCTTCTTCTTTCTCCATCTCTCTCTCTAGTTTCCTTTATTCTTTCTTTACTTCTCCCTTTAGCTTTCTTGAGCTCTTCTTTTTTGAAGTTTCTTAATTCTCTTAACCCTCTTCTCTTCCATTTCTTTTCAACACCTTAACCGTGCGTTTGAACCACATTGAACCAAAAAATGGTTTTATTATGGGTGGCTCGAACCGATCGGGGATACGTAGCACCCCTCTCAGGGTGGGACCAGACCGTACTGGGTTCGAGCCTAGTTCACATTAGGTGGTTTATTTCCAGTTTGATTCATCATATGCATAGTCTTCAACCTCTCAGGCCCACACACATGCCCGCTCTCGGGCCCACGCTCGTGTCCACAGGCGCACACACACCCGGGCACGTGCACCGCACGCACCCACACACACACACATGCTCTTTGTGTGCCCAGCACTGACGACCGAGAAGGCTCACTTTTTGCATTTATTCTAAGGCACGCGTTCATATTTTTCCAATGTGGGACTAACTTAGTCCCCTCTAGGCCAAATTTTGGCTGGTGACTCAGGTCGGCTTAGAGCTTCAAATCGAGCAAGTAAGGGCTCATTGGAAAGCTCTAGAAGTGTACTATAGGATTGCAGTATCAATTTGATGCTGAGAATAGATTTCACCCTTCGATTTGAAGGGTGAAAGTTGACAGTTTATACGGCTAATTTAGCCTGTAGATGTGCTACATAGGTCTTATGACCTACAGTGATCATTTCTAACCTTAGATGAGCTTCTGAATAGGTTCAGGAGTTGATTCCACTCCTAATGGTGTAGGGAAGAGGTGCCAGGAAACTACTGAAAGATGAAGAAGCTCAAAAGCTTCAAGCAGATGCTCCAGAGCTGTAGTTTGAGCTCTGAAAAGTTTGACAGATAGCTAATGGGTAGTTGTATCTAATCAAACAACCTCTGAAGGTTGTAAGGAATCCATCTGGGCTGCATTTGCATTTGAATTTCATAATAAAAACACTAAAGTCAGTTTTGGGTTCAAATGAACCCAAACTAAACAGAGCTTGAATTCATATAAAATCTTGACTTAAACTCATTCAAATCAAATCTAATCCATCTAAAATCATCCCATAAATCATTTAAACTCATCAATTTCTCTAATTGGTGTCTAAATCATTCAATCAGACCTGAGTTTGACCATTGAACCTCGAAACTTGACTTTCTTCATTAAGCTTTTCCAGATGAAATTAACACCTCAATTCAACTCTATTTGTCCTCAGAAATAGATTCAAGGTCTTAAAAAGAAGTTTCAACTAAGAAACCTAGGGTTTCAGGTCTGTCGCCTGAGATCTAAAGTGAGTTTGTTTTTCAAAACAAACTAAGGCTTTTCTAAGTGTTTGATTTACAGAACTGACCTCAGAGCATCCTCTTGATGCTTCTAGACCTCTTTAATTTGGTTAAACCGTAACCAACAGTATTCTCCAACTCTGCCAGAGTTGGGGAAGATAGGGATCTAGATCTAGCTCTAAACTTCAAATCATCAAAATAAACACCAAAATAGAATCCCTAACCTCAATTAAGCAATCCAGAGCTTCCTAGGAAGTTCTATAGGCTAAAGACAACTTTTTGATTCGTCGGAGCTCAACGGAGCTTCGGTGAGTCCTGACAATGGCTAAAAGAGTATAAAAGATATCAAAATAGGCCATTGAAGATCTAAAAAGTTTCCTGAGGTCACAAGGAACCTCAGGAACTCAATAATTCTTTCAATTAATGATTAAAGTGAAAGGTATGCAATGAATTGGCAGTAAGTGTAATCTGAGTTCACTAGAACTCAGGACAAGTTCTCTCACTCAATTGAGTAGAGAGAACAAGTCAGTGAAGTGTGGAGATGGTGTATAGGTGGATAATTTGATGGAGGAACTCCTCCTGAGCCGCCATTGACAGCGAACTCAAGAGGTTGAATGAATTTTAGGCATTTTATATATGAATGATTGTTAGTCAAATTAAAGTGAAAATTGGGGCCCTTAGATGATGATCAGGTGACGGAGGGCCCCAGTGCAGGTGAATTGCCCTCGATTACCTCCGCCATTGACAACAGAAGTAGCTGGTGAAGGTGGAGATGGATTAGACGATTAGGTTTTAAAATCAAGGAATTAATGTGTCAGAGATGATCATGGAAGATTAAAGAAGGTGATCAGTGAATTCAAAAGACAAAAAGATGCTCCAGTCAAGCTCAAGAGCTCGTCGGAGCTAAGGAAGATGATGGAAAAATCTAACATTAATCCTAACTACACTACCTAATTAACTACTCTAATTACACTAACTTACCTAACCTATTGTTACCTGGACGAAGGGGCAAGGAGTCTCCGTCGAAGGTCCTTAACGGAGGAGGAAATTAAAGGGATGGAGAAAGAAGTCTGGCGGGTGTTGGCGAGGCACAGAGATGAAGTCCGACGTCGGCATTGTGTCAGTAGACTCAGTGGATGACGGCGGAGATCAAGGATGAGTGGAGATGATCGGAGGAAGACGATGGAAGCGGAAGAAGGTCGTCGGATGTGGAACAAATAGTTTATCAGTTAGCTCAGTGGGGGGAAGAGGGAAGGGAGCTAACCTCCTAAAATTGGAGAGGTGGAGGGGTATTTATAGGTTGCGGTGGCTGAGGACGAGGGTGAATCTAGACGAAGAAAAGTCAAAGTGCGAAGTAACCACCGGCATCTTCTCTAACGCCAGTGAGGTTAACTTCAAACCCTAAATAGGATTGTAGCTTCATCCAGATCGATGATGAAAAGGGGGCGGTGAGTGCAAGCTCCAGGAGCTTGGCAGAGGTGAACAAGCGTCAAATGGACGGTGATTGGCGGGTGAAAGCACCTCCTGTCGTTAGCCGTCGAAGAGGCTGAAGAAGAATTGAAGAGGAAGAGATGTATATAGGGACTTGATTGCAAGGAAAACTAAGGACCTAAATGAAGAAGAAGGACTTGATTGACATAAAACTTAAGGACTAGAGCGTAAACAAAGGTTCTCAAGACTTCTTTTAATTTAAATCTTTTTCAACTTTTTATATATGATTATAAATTAGACAAATATTATATTTAAACCTTGGATTTACATTTTTTACCTTTTAGCTTAATTTATTTAATTAAGTAAAGTTACTTAAGTTATTACATAACTAGGTATAAATTATGCTTAAGTTAATTAACACATTAATTAGATAAATAGTTAATGATATTTTGAGTCCATTTATTAATTAAGTTATTAATAATATTAATTGGCTAATAATTTAGTATTTTTAACTTATTTTAGGGTCCTTTAATGATTTATCACTTATTCTATAATTAACCCATATATTTACATATTCCTAGCTAATTAACTAGGAAGACTAGTTAATTAGGGGTAATTAAAAGCCATGATGAGCCTCTCATCAGTTACATTACAATTAGCTGACCGATCTACAATTAAACCAAAGGGGATTGTTGAGGATGTTATTGTCCAGGTTCAGAATTATTTATTTGCTACAGAGTTTTTGGTCTTGGATATTAAGGTACTAGAAGCTTTAAAGAATGCCCCAATTATTCTTGGAAGACCTTTCTTAGTCATCGCAAAGGCAAACATTGATTGTGATTCCGGAAAGATGAAGATCATGTGCGGTGCTGAATCTATTACCTTGGATATCTTTCAAGCATCAAGGAGATTCTAAGAACCTAATTTCTTTGACGATTCAGATTTAGAAATAGATAACCTAGTAGAAGAAACCATGCATATTTCACACATGGGCTCTTGTTTTGCAATTGAAATAGTTCCTGAATCCAATTCTGATTTGCCTTTCCCTCCCACCTGTTGGAATGCTTCTACCGTGTTTTAGTAAAGTATTGCATTGTAGTGTAGTCGATAAAAGCAATACAACACTTAAATTTATAAGTGCTCGAAAAACTATGAGTTTCGAGGTTGTTCGCAGGGAGCAATTGTAACAAATCAATCCACTAATCACAATATTCAGAGAAAATAATGCAAGTGAATCAGATAAACAATGATATTCAATAAAGCAAGAATGTATCTCAAATGTTAGGGACAAGAATATAAAAGTAAGGGACTAAAAATGGTGGTTGAAACCACCAACTAATCCTTAGAATTAAGTACTAATCCCAATCAATTTCTCAACAGTATTCCTCAACCACTACTCAAGAATATCCACATCAGCACAAGTCCAAATAAGTCCACAGTGCCTCAACCAATGTCAGACATCGGAGGCCAAGGTCAGACGACTTAAAGTTGCTAAGCACAGTACCCTTTCAAACCTCAAAATTTCGCTAAGTGTTGGCACACACTTCGAGGAATACAGTGCAAAACCTCCCCTCTCCCTAAGATTTCCTTCTTTCTTTCCTCGGATTCAGGTATAGGCTAATCGGGTGAATAGTACCAGGTTATCAGGCATGTACAAGGGACCAGACTCGCAGGCAGTGATCGCGGGTGAGGTGTGAGAGAGAGAGCGTGAGGTGGGGACCTCACCCCCGATGTAAGAGCCAAGTAGATGATGGCACAAAATCAATTTATTCAACATTTGGACTTCTGCTCAAATGAGGTGGGCTTTGTTTCCTCCTTCTTCATGCATTGTAGGGGATTCGAGCTTCGAATCGAAGCTGCTGCTGAGGCTCTTCTTCCAATTGGAAGCCTGGAGGGCTTCGCAATTTCAGTCCACGTCGATAGAGGGTGGTGGTGATGGTGATGATAGTCGGAGGTTGGCAGATGGAGGTGGAGTTGTCGTCGACGGTGGTGAGTACCTGATCATCCAAGTATGGGCTAAATGCCCCAATTAGTAGGTTCACAAGAGTCGCCGTGAGTTAAGGAGTTTAACGGCGGTGGTAGCGAGGTGGTTGGAGTGTTGTGGTGACTGGACGGTGATGGCAAAGGCATTCGTGAGATGGGTTGTCTAGCCAAGCTCCCCATAGACTAAAGATCTGGTCGAGCTCGGATAGGTTATGTTAATATGGTGATTTAACCATTGAAATGAGTATAGTGGTTAACCTAAATCGAGCCTAACCATCTTTTTACAAAATTTTTAACCTGGCCTACTTGATTTTATCTTGGTCACTTTATGGCCCAGGGTCGAACTCAGGGAAGCGGGATTAGAGGTGAACAAGTTTCTACGCCTTTCCTACAACGAATCTCTTCCATTCGTTTATTATGTTTTTGGTGTTTTTCTATTTAAGGTTTTTTTTTTTTTGATAATTTTGTCCTTGAGGTACAACCTCAAAGTCAAGTCCTTGGCTTAGAGCCAAATTGTTCTTGGCTTTTGAGCCAAATTAGGATTCCAAAGCTGGTCTTGCAATCTGGAAGACTGAGTACCTGCAAGACAAGGATTATCTTTTCTCTTTTACTATTTTTTTTATCTTTTTAATAGCAGGAAAGAGAAACAGAAATAAGATAAATATGGTATATATGTATATATAGATATATATATATATATTATATATATATAGGGGTGGGGGTGGTGGTGGAAATGGCGTGTAGCACGGTGTCAAGTTGATCGTCGTCTAGGAAGATGCAACTAATAGGACGAAGTGTCGCGTGGAGTGTAGGATGGATGGGTGGAAGGTGTGTGCGGAGACGCTTTCTGTACTCGTGTATCGGGGAATATCAGCAACTGGTGCAGATATTCCCGCGATACAACGTGTGGTAGGTGATATGAAAAAATATATATATATGTATATATATAAATATATATTTATATGTATATATATCGATATGGTTATAATTATATAGGTGTATATGTAGTTATATATATATGTATATGTATATATATATACAGATATGTAAATATATATATATAGATAGATGTATGTATATATATATATTTATTTATAATTAGATGCATAGGTATGTATATATAACTATATAGTTATGGATATATATATGTATATATATATATGTATATATGGATATATATATATATAGGTATTTATATCTATAGATATATCTGTATATATGTATGTATATTTGTGTATATATATATGTATGTATAAATATATGTGTATATATATGTATATATATATATGTATATATACTTATACTTAGTTGTATAGGTAATAATATATGTATAGATATATGTATATATATATGACGTGCCTTCGTGCGTGTGTGTTAAGAGGTGTCGTTATAGTTGCACTTGATACGTCGGTTTTAAAAGAAGTAAACGGAGGTGAGTCCGAGTGTCGATCTCAGGGAGGCGTGGAAATCGGATTTTGTTTACCACTTGTTGTCACGAAAAAGGCGGAGTTTTGCTTGCGAAAGAGACGGTTTTGAAAAGTGAGAGATAGAGAGAGTTTAGGGTTAGAAAGCTCTTGGTTTTGATCATGCACTTTAAATAGAAATTAAAATGGCAACTAAATGGAAAATAATTTCATTAAACATGCATTCATAGTTAATGGTTTACAATATTAAATACATGCTTCAACAAAAGTAAATGAAAGCTTAAAAGAGAGAGAGAGAGAGGTAGAGAGAGTGGAGAGCGACGAGGTAGCCACGGCGGTGGAGGAGGCTCCGTCGGCGGCTCGTCGTCTCCGGCGATTACAAGAGTGCCTAAGACTAGCTAGGAGAGGAGTGGAGTAGTTGCAAGTGGGAGAGGATGCCTTGAATGGTGGTAGAAGGGGGTTTAAATAGAGTTAAGGGCTTCCTAAAAGAAGAATGTGCTTTAGCGACATCCAGAACGTCGCTAAAACCGCTTCCAGATACGTCGGTGAAGCCCTCCTGCCACCGGTCAGCCGCCCGCCCCTCTCTCTCTTCAGGTGCGATCCGTGGATGTCGAACGAGAGCCGTCCGATTGAAGATCGGACGGCTGAGATCCTCCCGCGCCTGCGCTAAGATCGCGCTTCGGGCGCGCGTGCGCGCGCGCGTTTCCGCCCGGTGGGGCGCTGTCGTCGCGCCGCGTGGCGCAATCCTAACCGCTCGCTGCTGATCGCGCGGTTCAATTTTGCCGCACCCTTCGCTCACAATTGATTTCCGCTCTGCACGATTCGAACGCACGTCGCCGCGACGCGGGCGTGCGCGCTAACCGTTGCGCCACGCCCGCGCTTTGTCGCGGCGACCGCGGGCGAGCGCGCGGATCTTGGCCGTTCGATCGAAGATCAACGGCCGAGATGCGTCCTTGGCTGGCTTGGGGGCGTGCGAGCGGCGGGGGTGGGGCGACGTGGCGCGTTCTGGGCCGTTGATCTCTAGATCAACGGTCAGGATTTCTTGGGCCCATTGTGGGAGCTCCGGATGTCGGATTTGGCCGATCTTGAGTCCGTTAGACTCCGTTCGTCGTCCTGAATCCATCCGTGCAGTCCGATTGCTCATCTGAGGCCTGCTTTGACAAATGCTTTACACAAATGGCCATTAATACAGTTTATAAGCAATCTTGGTACTTGATGCATGCAATGCTCCTATTCTACTTTATGTTGTGCCTTTTATTCTAAATATGGGCCATATTCAACCTAATTACTACCCCCTTGCGTGGTGTTATCATACCCCCATGCTTACTCCTTGCTAGTCCCTAGCAAGGTTTATTCTAGCCTTTATTTCTTTGGCGAATTCAAGAAGTAATTGCTTAGGCACTTCGTTACTTGTCAATAAGAGGAACTATACGAAGATCTTAATCTACAAAGACTAAGCAGCGCCCGGGTGTCTGCCAAAATACGAATCGCCCGAATCCATGCTTTGTATATATAACTATACTTATGTATACGTATATATCTATATATGTCTTTTTAGAATTTTTAGAATTCAGTGTGGGTTGGTAACTTTTTACGGCTACCCAACCCACCCAAAACTCGGTCAAAACCCTAAGTGCTAAGCATCTTGGTGTGAATGTTGTGATAGACTTACTTAACGGTAATTGAGACAGACTTCGAGTTTCTACGCCTCTAGGTGACCGGAAAAGAAAATAAATTTTTGCCTGAAGGTGTATTTGTTCGATTGGTAGCTTTCTCCCTGCGTTCATTTTACTTGGGGTCAACACAAGGATTTCCAGTGTATATCTCCCCGGCTTGTACTACTTCCCTGCTTCTTCCTTAGGTGTTTTTGGTCTTCTTTTTTTTGTGCAATTATTGAGCTGGGCTCTGGACAACCGACCAATGGGCTGTTACCCACGATCACTTGCCAGCCATACTTGTGCGGTGAAGTGTGGTTTATTTTCTTTTCTTCTTTTTCCTTTTTTTTCTTTTTTTTTTTAATTATTATTTTTTTTACGTAGGTGGCTTCCCTAATCTCAAATGTACCTAGAGGCAGTGAAAAAGAAATGGCCTGTGGCTGGGTTCTGGACAACCTGCCAATGGGCTGTTACCCACGACAACTTGCCAGCCATACCACCCTAGAGAGTTCATTAGCTACCCAATTTCTGTCAAAATCTCCGAGAAGTGAGTCTGTGCAGAAATGTGTGCAGATGCTTAGACTCAAAGTTTTCCTGAGTTAGAGGATGAGTTGATAAGTCGTATACTTATCACCTTATTTAGTAGGTGGATTAGAATAGCTTAAAGTTGCCAGGACTCATCGCTAAATCTATATTTTAACGGACACCAGGGCTGATTAAGCCTGAAGGCCTGAAAAGTCTAAGTGTTTAAGTTCTTTTTGTATTATTTCCCACTATTGACAAGTTTCTAATACCTAAGTTTTTCTTCCTAAATTCAAATTTTTTTTTTTTATTCATTCAGACTGATTAATTAAGATCAGGATTATGCAATTTACCATCCCCCCCATGCTTAAGTTGGACAATGTCCTCATTGGCAGATTCATGGATGCAGAAGGGTTTAAAAAGATAGTACCTGAGTGACGTAGACTACCAGATCAGTCTGAATCCGCTGGGTTGCCTCCCAGGAAGCGCTGAGTTTAACGCCTCCAGCTGGGCGGTGCACAAACAGGAATGACTTGGGTCAAGAAGGTATGTTCAAAATTAACCAGACCCAAAATCAGAAGTCCACAGATGCGGATAAGGTTGTGGTGGAGTCCCGTTCCTAAGGGGCGGGAATTCTGTAACAGATATATCATGCATTCCCGTGTCAGATCCTCTCTTAGTTTGTGGGCATGCAAACAAGTTGTTGTGGACGAACGCACCCCAAATATGATATGCCAAACACTAAAGATGTAGGTCTTATATTCAGCTTGTGTCCCCATAAAATTGTAATCCATCGAAAGTGTATTAATTCTAGTGCATTCGGGTTGCGGGATCTTTATTCTGGTAGGGCAAGTAACAAAGTTCAGAGTTTCATACTGAGCTCTACAACCAAGCATGAGTCTTCTCTTCAAAGACGAATCCATCTCTTCCGCAACTATGGTTTCATTGCTCATTCCCTCCAAGCCCTTGATCTCAAGAATATTTTCTTCAACCTCCTTTGTATCAGATTCACTGTTTGGGGTTGCATTAGAGGTAGGGTCAATTTCATCCTCTAGATCATATTCTTTCTCTCGCCCCTCCTCCAAATTTGTGATGGGGATTCTAACCGATTCATAATCAATTTCTTTGAAATTGTAACTCCATTCTCCATCTCCGACGTTGGCTGCTACTCCCACCGGATTACTTGTCTTGAGCTGATTAGATTCAGATTCCAAGGTCTCTCCCCTCACCTTCTCAGTTTCCTCTTGATGTTTGTTCTCAATGCTCCCCAAATTGTGCTCCAAGGAATCCTTACTTTCCTTATCCACTGAGCTATCCAACTCCTGAGGGGTATCAATGGTGGACTGAACCAAATCAAGATGACTAGGTGTAGTCCAATTGATCATGGTAGGTCCTTGCTTTATGAATTCCATGATTGGCGTTGTATGCAACAGCTTTCTTTGGCCTTCTTCCCCCAATTGTTGGAACAACTCCAACATGGCATGTTGCCCTTTAACCAATTCTTGATTCTGTCTGTGTAGTTCTAACTGGAGGTTATCAAGAATTGACATGGTGTCATTTGGTGTCCTTTGGATTTCCTCCTTGAAATCCAGGTTAAGAGAGTATGGTTGAGGTTGTGGATCAGAATCCATATTGGTGTTTAGGTTCTTGGGTGGGTCCTCTATTCTGTCATGTTCAGGGTCCAGTTCTTCAAGAGGAACCATTCTCTGTTTGGTCCTACTCCAGAATAGTTGAGGTTCTAAGTCCTCCTCCCAGTCAGATTCTTCATCAGGGGACCAAATCAGAGGTTGATGATCCTGGGCTTGCCTAGATTTCTGATCATTTTCTGATTTCCATTTGTCTAGAACTCCTTCTAATCCAAAGGTCAAGTAGTCAAGGTTGTTGAATTCAGATGACCTTTCTTGGTTATTATCTTGAGATGGGTAGGGTTCTTGGTGTTCTCCTAAAGTGTAGGTCCTATCACAGTAGAGCGGGTCGGACCTAAATGAGGAGGCATCGTGAGGACAATCGAGATATGGAGCCCCATGATTTGAATCGTACCCTTGGGTGGCTATGTTGGGTGTATTCCAATAAGAGGTTGGTGTGGTTTGGTCATAGTTGGGCGAAGAGGGATATTCTAGGTTGCATCCCCAACTTGGTGGTTGGTTAGCCCAAGTCGGCTGTGGGTATGGTCTACTTGGGTTAGCATACAAATCCTGTTGGGGGTAATTTGGGTAAGATGGATAGGCATTGAAATCCATGGAAGAAATGGAGGGATGCGGGAAGAACAGATGAGAGAGAGTTGTGCACTCAATCAAACAAACAAGCCTAATCCTTATGGTGTATTCCTTAGGAGACCTAGAAATCTCACAAAGGTTGATTAAGTCCGTAAACACTGGACTCCCCTTCCCAAGGCTAATCTGGCCAGGTTGATTACGAGGGGATTGCAGGGAAGGTTCTTCCTTTGGCTTGCGCCTCCGGTTCCATAGACCCCACAACCACGGTCGTTTGACACTGCCCCGCAGCCTAGCCACCAGATTCTACCAAGGGAATGAAAGCCAAGTGCCTAGCAAACAAAACCTCACCTTTTGAGACTTAACTCAGTCCTGCCTAGGGCACGTCTTCTCAGTTTTAACGGGTTAGGATAGTGCTTGTGCTTAGGGTAATGTGATGAGGCGTTGATTGGGGTGGTGCCTCTTAATTTTCCACATTTCAAGGTGTGTGCTTCTATAAAACAGGGTTTTCAAGCAAGAATTTTTAGGGTGTGGTGTCTTTTAATGTTTCATCCTTACTTTAGTGTTTTTTAGGGTTGACGTGTCTTAATGCTTTCAGACAAGTTTCAATGGGCACGTCAAGTTCTACACACAACTTGGTGAAAGTAGATTTCCTTTTTATCTTGTAGAGGCTCTAAAAACCCTAGTGTACTCATCCTAAAGATCGTGCAGCTTCTATTAGATGAGTTAGTTTTTAGGGTTGAGTGGTGCGGCCCAGGTCAACTCACGGTGGCTTCGCAAACACCACTCAAGAGAGAAAGAAAAGAACACTCCAAGAATTTGTCCAGCATATTAGAGTGTACATTTTTTTGTAGGGTGGTGTGTTAAGAATGTGGGTCAAGCAATCATTCGCCACGCCAATTTTTTTCAGTTTTTATGATTTTTTTAGCTTTTTCACGCAAGCAAACAATGAGAGAGAGAGTACTCACTATCGGTCCTCGAGGCGTCTACTTCCTTGCTACCATAGTGGAATGCGTCGCTTCGCCGTCCATGCGCCGAATTCCTGCAACCGTCAAGTAAAAAGGAAAATAGGGCATTAGACGATATGAGAATGAGTGTGGAATGGAGGTGATAAAACAAATCTGTTTCCTCCCCGGCAACGGCGCCAAAAACAGACGTGCCTTCGTGCGTGTGTGTTAAGAGGTGTCGTTATAGTTGCACTTGATACGTCGATTTTAAAAGAAGTAAACGGAGGTGAGTCCGAGTGTCGATCTCAGGGAGGCGTGGAAATCGGATTTTGTTTACCACTTGTTGTCACGAAAAAGGCGGAGTTTTGCTTGCGAAAGAGACGGTTTTGAAAAGTGAGAGATAGAGAGAGTTTAGGGTTAGAAAGCTCTTGGTTTTGATCATGCACTTTAAATAGAAATTAAAATGGCAACTAAATGGAAAATAATTTCATTAAACATGCATTCATAGTTCATGGTTTACAATATTAAATACATGCTTCAACAAAAGTAAATGAAAGCTTAAAAGAGAGAGAGAGAGGTAGAGAGAGAGTGGAGAGCGACGAGGCAGCCACGGTGGTGGAGGAGGCTCCGTCGGCGGCTCGTCGTCTCCGGCGATTACAAGAGTGCCTAAGACTAGCTAGGAGAGGAGTGGAGTAGTTGCAAGTGGGAGAGGATGCCTTGAATGGTGGTAGAAGGGGGTTTAAATAGAGTTAAGGGCTTCCTAAAAGAAGAATGTGCTTTAGCGACATCCAGAACGTCGCTAAAACCGCTTCCAGATACGTCGGTGAAGCCCTCCTGCCACCGGTCAGCCGCCCGCCCCTCTCTCTCTTCAGGTGCGATCCGTGGATGTCGAACGAGAGCCGTCTGATTGAAGATCGGACGGCTGAGATCCTCCCGCGCCTGCGCTAAGATCGCGCTTCGGGCACGCGTGCGCGCGCGCGTTTCCGCCCGGTGGGGCGCTGTCGTCGCGCCGCGTGGCGCAATCCTAACCGCTCGCTGCTGATCGCGCGGTTCAATTTTGCCGCGCCCTTCGCTCGCAATTGATTTCCGCTCCGCGCGATTCGAACGCGCGTCGCCGCGACGCGGGCGTGCGCGCTAACCGTTGCGCCACGCCCGCGCTTTGTCGCGGCGACCGCGGGCGAGCGCGCGGATCTCGGCCGTTCGATCGAAGATCAACGGCCGAGATGCGTCCTTGGCTGGCTTGGGGGCGTGCGAGCGGCGGGGGCGGGGCGACGTGGCGCGTTCTGGGCCGTTGATCTCTAGATCAACGGTCAGGATTTCTTGGGCCCATTGTGGGAGCTCCGGATGTCGGATTTGGCCGATCTTGAGTCCGTTAGACTCCGTTCGTCGTCCTGAATCCATCCGTGCAGTCCGATTGCTCATCTGACGCCTGCTTTGACAAATGCTTTACACAAATGGCCATTAATACAGTTTATAAGCAATCTTGGTACTTGATGCATGCAATGCTCCTATTCTACTTTATGTTGTGCCTTTTATTCTAAATATGGGCCATATTCAACCTAATTACTACCCCCTTGCATGGTGTTATCAATATATAAGTATATAGTCGTGTACAAATGAGTGAGTGTGTGTACAAGAGTGTGTGTGTGTGTGTATGTGTCAGCGGGAGGGAGTGAGAGAGTGGCTGTGAGAGAGGGAGAGAGAGAGAGCGTGTGTTGGAGGAAGAGGGCGCGGGCGTTTAAGCCATCTGGAGGCATCACCCGTCGTCTGATGGCCAACGCGTAGGCACAGGTGCAGGCACGCACAAGCGCAGGTGTGCGAAGATGCGCACGCACGCTGGAGGAAGCGGGTGTGAGGTGGGGACTGTAGCGAAGCACGCTGCGGACCGCAGCGCACCACGCTGCGGGATGGAGTGACGTGGGCGAAGACGGGGATGTGGGAACGAGCGAGTGCAGACGCGAGTGCAGGCGTTGGAGCGGGCGCAGAGAGAGAGCACGCGGTGACCAGATAAGTGAGAAACTTTCCGGTCACTGCACTATAGCTACAGTGTTGCGCTCTCTAGCGTGAACAGTAGCTACAGTGCGCGCTCGGCGTGGGCGACCGGTTGCGCTCGGTTCAGCGTGTGCAGGTGTTGCAGAGTGAGCCTGCGCAGGCGGAAGGAGCTGCGTCGGCTGCTGTAGGGGTGCGCGGTGGCTTGCACGCTGCATGGGTGGTCGAACCCGGATAGGTTGTGTTAATATGGTGATTTTATCGTTGAAGTATGTATAGTGGTTAACCTAAATCGAGCCTAACCATCTCTTTACAAAATTTTTTTACCTGGCCTACTTGATTTTATCTTGGTCACTTTTAGGCCCAGGATCAAACTTAGGGAAGTGGGATTAGAAGTGAAGTTTCTACGTTATTCCTACAACGAATCTCTTCCGTTCATTTACTGTGTTTCTGGTGTTTTTCTATTTAGATTTTTTTCTGATAATTCTTGTCCTTGAGGCACACCCTCAAAATCAGGTTCTTGGCTTTGAGCCAAATCAGGGTTCCAAAATTGGTCTTGCTATTCGCGAGACTGAGTACCTGCAAGTCAAGGATTATCTTTTCTCTTTTATATATATTTTTTTATCTTTTTACTAGCAGGAAAGAGAAACAGAAATAAAGTAAATATAGTATATATATATAGGTATATATTATACATGTATAAAGGGGTGGGGGTGGAGGCGGAGATGGTGTGTAGCACGGTGTCGAGTCGGTCGTTGTCTAGAAAGACGAAACCAACAGGACGAAGTGCCGCTTGTAAGGTGGATTGGTGGAAGATGAGTGCGAACACACTTTCTGTACGCGTGTATCGAGGAATATCAGCAACTGGTGCAGATATTCCCGCGATACCACGTATGGTAAGTAATGTGAGTATATGTATATGTATATATGTAAATATATCTATATATATATATGGTTATAAATATATAGGTATAGGTAGCTATATATGTATATATATATATATATGTAAATATATGTATAGATAGATGTATATATATATATATATATATATGTAGATGTATGTATATATAACTATATAGATGTATATATATATATAGTAATATATGTATATAGATATATGTAGATAGATATGTAGATATATATATATATATATATGTATGTATGTATGTATGTATGTATAAGTATATGTATATATATATATATCTATACTTATGCTTAGTTATATAGGTATATGTATATATATATATATCTATACTTATGCTTAGTTATATAGGTATATGTATATATATATTTATACGTATATAAGTATATGTATATATAAATATATATGTGTGTGTGTATATGTATATATATATAAGTATATAGACATGTATATATATATCTATGTATGTATGTATATTAATACTTAGGTATATAGGTACTACTATATGTATAGATATAAGTATATATATATCTATATATGTATATAAATATATAATATATATATAAATGTATATATGTACGTATATATATATATACAAGTATATATTAGTGTATAGGTGTGTGTACGAGAGTGTGAGTGTGTGTGTGTGTGTGTGCAGAGAGAGAGTGCTGTGAGAGAGAGAGAGAGGGAGAGAGAGATGGCACTGCTGGAGTGAAGACATGCGGGTTAAGTTGCCTGAGGCCGCCAGGCGTCGTCTGGTGTCCACGAGCGCACGTGCAGGCACGTAGGCATGCGGAGAGGCGCACGCTAAGAGGGAGTGAGCACGGAGAGAGGACCGCAGCGCACCGCACTGCCCGAAGGGTCGGGAGTGGGTAGACGCAGGCGCACGAGGGCGAAGGGAGCGGGCGTTGGCAAAGGACCACATGCAGACGCGCGGGCAGGCGCTGGAGCGGGCTCGGGGCGGGACGCGCGCGCGAACTGCGGTCGGTTGCGGTGCGCTGGGTGACCAGATAAGTGAGAAACTTACCGGTCACCGCACTGTAGCCACAGTGTTCCGCTGAAATGCGTGAACAGTGGCTACAGTGCCCGGGCGAGCCACGTGACCGGGTGCGGACGGTGCTATGAGTGCGGGTGGCGTGGACGGCTCGACTCGCGCGCGGAGGAGGAATTTGTCGGCTGGGCTTGCGGGCGAAACTCGCGACAGGGCGCGTGGAGAGGCTGGGCCGCTGGCGAAGGAGCGTGACAGAGTGTGCGGTGGCCTGCGAGTGCTGGCTGGCGTGCGCGGTGAAGCTTGGCCAGCCGCTGCAAGGGCGTGCGGTGGCCGATTGCGGGCTGAAAGACGAGTGCAGTGCGAAGAAGCGGGAGGCGAGGGTGCCTGCAGGCGCGCGCTGGAGGCGAGGGCGGCCTGCAGGCGTGCCTTGGAGGGCCTTGCTGCTGCTGCTGTCGTGCAGAGCTTGAGCTTCAAAACTTGAAGCTCCTACTCCAATGGCGGAAATGGCTTGGAAAGTTGAAACAGCGAGAGAACCACCACGCCCACCGGCTCTCTGATGAGCTAGGCGGTGGTGGACTCACAGTGGTGGTTGTGCACCACTGTGAGGTGCTCTGCCGCAGAGTGTCCCCTCAGAGGAGGAGGGTCTGTGTATGGAGGGAGAGGGGAGGAGGCGGCCTAGAGAAGAAGTGGAGCTACTGTGTTTTTGGTGTTGGACCAGGCTCTCCTTGCAAAGAAGGAGCCGTGCTCTTTTTAAAGAAGAAGAAAGCATGCACAGCCATGCCCTAGCTGTGCATGGCTTGTGCACGGCTTGGCAGGGCTTGGCAGGGCTTACGGCTGCAGAGCATGCCTGAGCAGGACAAGGTGCGAAGAAGAAGAAGCCATTCCTTGCAGCAGCGGGAAGATTTCAAAGTCAAATAAAATTAAAAATAAAAAGATGGTGAATTTCGCAGAGAAGCACTTGAGGAATACGTAAATTGCGAGGTCATTTTATTCACTCTTCTCCCCTCTCAATTAAATGCATGCATGCGTGTATTTTTACAAATGCAACTATGGATACCTAATATGCACTGGTAATGCTAGGAAATAGCACAAGACGGCACAATTGCAGGTGTATTTTTGTGGTGCAATCATACCCCCATGCCTATCTTTTGCTAGTCCTTAGCAAAATAGCATTTAGAAATGATCTTCCGCTGAAGATTTTCTTCTTAGGCGATATAGGTGTGTTTATTGTTGGATATTGTGAGAACCAATTGTAGAGAAGACTACCAGTACTTTAAGTCTCATATGACATAGATCATATCTCAACTAACATGGACTCTTGATATTTAAACCTTAAGTATGATTTCCAGGACTCGAAGGTTTTTGCCGTACTCGAGAGCTCAAGAGATTATGGCTCGTGCATAGTGAAGGATCAAGACTGACTAGATGAACATTAAGACTCATGCCCAGGGTTTCATGAATTTTTAAGTACAGGTTGGTCCCAGTTTCAGCTCGTGTCTTCGGATTGACCCTTAAAAAGATGACGGAAAACTCAACTCCCGTTTTATGACTTTTGTGGCTCAAAGAGAACAGGGTATTTGCAACCTGCCCTGAAGAACTTTTGTAGGGCGATTTTACAGACATTTGTGAGATATACTGACTTATTTGTACTTTTTTTTCTTTTTTGTTTTTTTTTTGAAACACGTGTTAGTATATCTCTTACAACATTATTTGGAGGAGCACACTTTTCTTTCTGGTGGGAGAGTTCCTTTTTGGTGGAAAGAGTCTTTCCTAAACACAAGACTAAAGCCTGGGATAAAAAGTCTGCCTGCACGCATAGGTAAGGACTCCACCTTCCCTAATGAACACTAGGGTTGGATCTTATGTTCACCTGGTCTTTCTTAATATGTGTAGTGTAAACCAAGATTACTTAGGCTCTCGAGTAGAAGCAAACCAACGGATCCTGTATTGATGTCTCAGGTACAAGAAAACATCCTAAGTTAGGAGAGATTTCGATCTATCTTATCAATTCTCAAGTGAATTAAGCCGAGCCTGAGCGAATCAAGCTTCTATGGCCTGGAAAGTCTTCAAAATAGAGGTTGAATATCCATAAACACTTATTGTATTTTTGTTTCAGCCTTTAGATCATTACTAAACACCATTTTTTTTTTTACATATTTATAAATAGGTGGAAACTGCATGATACCATAAAATACCTAGATCCTGTGGATGCCTATCCACCCCCGCATGCCAAACGATGCTATGTCCTCATATGCATGCAAGGAAAGGTAGAGAAAGGATGAAAGATCGGGTAACGAGAGCTGAGGTGCAGGGTATACAGCAGGGTGGTAGGGTGGTGAAGTGAGTGTGACAGTGAAGTGAAAAGTGATGGTAGATAGTGAGAGGTCTGGCATTTCTTGGGACAAGAGTGTCCCAGGCAGATCGGAGCACCAGTTAGGAGGAAGAAATTGGCCCTCAGATTGGCCAAGAAGAGGGGCTTCTTGGATAGATGGATCCAAAAAGGAATAGCCCCAGTGAGTAGGATGTGGGCTCAAGGTCTCAGTGTGGATTTGCAAATTCGCCTGATTTAGAGGGAAAGAAAGGGCAATCCTGTCTTCAAGAGTGTGGACCGGCGGTGAGTAGCCCGGATATGACTCAGACCACGAGGTATGGTAAGCGGAGAAAACCTCATCAGAAGTCTGGTCAGGAGAAGGTACGGGAATAGGGAGGGATGGGGGAACGTCACAATATGTGTCGATCAGGCAATCGTCAATGTTTTCAGGTAATCCGCAGCAGTCAGAATAGGTCCCAATTGGTCCGATACACGTGCTGACGGCCATGTCCTCGTTAGACGTGTCATCCTCGATGCAATCGCAATCAAAGTCCTTAGCTGCCTTGAAGATGTTAAGCCTGAGCTTCTCAGATCCAACGGCAATCTCAATACAGCCCAACTCGCAGTCGATATGGGCGTGGGCTGTGTCCAAGAAAGGTCGACCAAGGATGATCGGACAATCAGAAAGTGAGCTAGGAACTTCCATATCTAAAACAAGAAAGTCAATAGGAAAACAGAGACTGTTGACCTAACCACCACGTCTTCCACCACACCCTTTGGGATTTTCACAGAACGATCTGCCAACTGTAACGTGACAGGGGTGGGTTTCAGATTTCCCAAGGAAAATTTTTTGAGCATGATGGTCGGTATAAGATTGATGGAAGATCCTAGACCAAGCAGGGCACGGTTAAAATTGCAGCCTTGGATGCTACAGAAAATAAGCGGTGTGCCCGGATCTTTCTGCTTCGGTGGTAGATTTAACAGTATAGCACGACTCGCATGAGGCAAGAGAACCATCGGATTCTTAGTTTTCTTTGACTGTCGCCTGGGTGTTGTGTAGTCTTTGAAAAATCGGGCGACAGTAGGTATATGGTCGATAGCCTCGAGCAGGGGTACCTTGATTTCAACATCCCTGAACAAATTACGCAGGTTATCAAAGGCCTACGTATCTTTCTTCTTGCCATTTGTCTCCCTTAGTAAAGCCTCAGGGAATGGGACTGATTCTGGCACCAATTTTGGTGTATTGTCCTCTCGCGAATGCGGTGCGCATCCCAAATGAGAGGGCGATGAAGAAGACAGGCCAGGATTAGGTCAAGGCGGATCGACGGTTTGCTTGCAGCTCCTCGTAGTGATTGCATTGGACAATGCGGGTCCAGTGGGATCCTACGGCGGAGGAGGGTTCGCAATGGGGACATAAGAGTGAGGTGCTGCAGCGGGATTAGCCTGAAATCCCGGTGGAATACTCGGAGCCTGCAGAATTTGATGAACCTGCCCCTGAGAAGGTCGTACCTGTGGTTGAGGACCACGGGGTACGAAATTTCGTGGGTTGGGAATAGGTTGGGCGGGAAGAGTGCCCTGAGATCGAGTTGCCATCCGTAGTTGATTGATCTCAGCATTCTGCTGCGCCAATTGGTGCTGAAGAGAGGTCATGTTCTCTTCATGGCGCTTTGACATTTCCGTCATCATTCACATCAATTTGTCAAGAGGACTTGATGCGTGTTCTGTTTGTGGTACGCAAGGACGTGATGGCTGATTCGCCATAGGATTAGACTGGGCCCTTGGGATGACAGGTGCGGACGGTCGCATTGGTCCACCCGCGGGGTTTTGGCACTGTGGGTTGTTGGACCATGCGAAGTTTGGATGATTTCGCCACCCTAGGTTATAAGTAGCAGAGAATGGGTTGTTCCCCAGGGCGCAAGCGTCTTCTATGCCAGAAGACGTGTCCGCATGTAAATATGTGTTCGAGCACACGGAGGCTTGGTCCTCCGTGTCAAAATACTGGCTCGCAGAGGCCAGATCCACATGACTTACCAAATTGCTTGGTGCGACACTCGGTAAGGAAGGTCTTACGGGGTTTCTCAGGATAAGCCTGGTGTTGGAAGAATTGGAATTGTGACGAAGTGGTGAAGTGGGGGTGTTTGCCATAGATCGGGCAGGGTTGGCCAGAAGCTCGTCCAGCTTCTTGTGCACGACGGAGACTTCATCCAATTTCTATGCAATAAGGCTGAGATCTGTGGATGCATGGGAGGGTCCCATGTCAACTTCGTGGACATTTCGGGGCAGGCTGGTACGATTAAAGGCGACAATGGAGGCATTGTTCATTGAGTTTTCACTCAGATTTTCAAATAATTTGAATGCTCCATTCTCGTCTTTATTCATGAAATTCCCTCCGCAGGAAGCGTTGCAATCTGCTTCAAAGCCTCATTTAGCCCATAGTAGAAAATCTGGGCTATATGCCACTTAGGCAGACCATGGTGCGGACACTTCCTGAGGAGGTCATTATATCTCTCCCATGCCTCATGAAATTGTTCGCCATTTTGTTGCGTAAAAGAGGTGATAGCACGGCTAAGCACATTAGTTCGCCCGATTGGGAAGAACTTCTTGAGAAACACTATTCGCATCTCTTTCCAAGAGTGGATGGTTCTCCCAAGGGTGCGTAACCACTGCGATGCTTTATCCTGCAATGAAAATGGGAACATTTTCATGAGGACTATAGGTAACCCGATATTTCTTGGTTTAACCATTTCAGCCAGTCGGGTTAGGTCTTCCAAGTGGAGAAAAGGATCTTCACTTGCAAGACCATGGAAGTGAAAATTTATTAGGCCAATTATGTTAGGTTTCAATTCAAAGTCGTCCCCGCCCATGGGGACCCGAATTTGTCCTATGGTCTCTGTAGCAGCGGGATTCTGATAGGAGCTAAGAGACCTAGGCTCATCCTATTCGGGAGGGTTCTGCATTTCCTCCAATGTTTCTCGAATGGTCTCAATTCATTCATTATACATTTCCATTTGGGCTTGGAGGCAGGTTATGAGATCTAAGGCTCCACCACCTGGTGGGTTCTGAGGGCGGTTTCCTCCCTCGAGATTTGGGGATGGGCGTGCAGCCATGTTTGTGGAGGAGGAGGACGATTCGACTCCTTTTCTAAAATTATCAGGCAATTCAAACAGTTCAGGGTTTTGTGACCTCCTCCCAAACATGCACTACCGCAAGAAGAATTGGGGAGATAAGAAGGGAAAAGAGATGAGAGAAATGATGCCGCAAAGGTACACTTGATGACAAATCAATACAATCAAATTCCTAACCTCTACAGTGTGCCCTTAGACCTGAAGATCTAAGTTACCTACAATCACGAACTATGGAAACGAATGCGAGCACCGCGGAACCACCGAGCCAGATTGAAAGGCCGTTTGCCCCAGTCTTAGGTACCCGATAGCATGAGGGAACCCTCACCAGCATGTAGGCGCTACACGCAGGTAGTTAGACCTCCAATCCTTAAGAAGGGTCAAGTTACTACCAGTTTTAGTTAGAGGCTTAGGATCAAGTGCTTCTGGAATGTGAAGGGAGTTGTTTACGGGTAATGCCTAAGTGATTGATTTTACAAGTGTGTAAACCAAGCATGCAATGGGGAAATCTCTCCGAATTGAAGTTTTTAATTGGTGAATGGTTTTTAGAGTTCAGCCTTAAGTAGTATGGATTTTAGGATTTCGCTGAAATACCAATTCAACCAATCTCTGGGTTTTGAGAGAATACAAGTTTTCTTCTAAGCCCAACAAACCCTTCTTCAATGTCAATTGGTTAATGCATGCTACAATGCAATGGGCTTCCATAGATGGAGATTTCTATGTGTGGATGCACGAATCAATTTTAGATTAGTGTGAAAGGGAGCCAAAGCACTTCAATTCAAGTGCTCTCAATCACCAAAATGATTTCCACACACAAGGCTCAACCAAAAGATAAAGAAAATCAAATTGTTGGGGTTGAAGGATTCGGGATCGAATCTTAGGCACGTGAAGAGTCGTGGTGGGGTTGGAATCAACTCAATTCCAAGTCTCCCCACCAAAAAGGTGATCCCGAATTTGCAGATAAATGAGGCAAAGAGGGGTGCAATCAATCTTTAAATTTTTTCCTCAAAGAATACTTCACACGGCGAAAGATTCAAGAATCAAGATTCCTGGATCTTCACTATGCGAAGTTTGGCGGGAAATCCTAGGGCGGTGGGAATGATGACAAACAATCAAACAAGTGGTTTTTAATCCACTTGCCCCAAGAGATCCCAAGAAGTTTTTCTATTTTTTTTTTTTTTTATTAAGGCGACAAGTTAACCTAAGTTGCTAAGAAAGAACGACCTACTTGTGTAGCAACGTGTGCGAAGCTCCAATGCAGTGTCGGCGTCTTCACGCTCTTGTTCCCAGCTTGGATCTGCTCACGTCTCTGACTTCGTCTGCCTGCCTTCTCCCTTGCAACAGGTTCACCTGCACAACAATAAACAAAAACACCCGTGAAGAGAGAAGAGAAAAATGAAAGGAATGGAATAGAAACTTACTTGAAGGCGCACTTCCCCGGCAACGCTGCCATGAAAGATTGTGGTCGAACCCGGATAGGTTGTGTTAATATGGTGATTTTATCGTTGAAGTGTGTATAGTGGTTAACCTAAATCGAGCCTAACCATCTCTTTACAAATTTTTTTTACCTGGCCTACTTGATTTTATCTTGGACACTTTTAGGCCCAGGGTCAAACTGAGGGAAGTGGGATTAGAAGTGACGTTTCTACGCCTTTCCTACAACGAATCTCTTCCGTTCGTTTACTGTGTTTTTGGTGTTTTTCTATTTAGATTTTTTTCTGATAATTCTTATCCTTGAGGCACACCCTCAAAATCAGGTTCTTGGCTTTAAACCAAATCATGGTTTCAAAATTGGTCTTGCTATTCGCGAGACTGAGTACCTGCAAGTCAAGGATTATCTTTTCTCTTTTATATATATTCTTTTATCTTTTTACTAGTAGGAAAGAGAAATAGAAATAAAGTAAATATAGTATATATATATATAGGTATATATTATACATATATAAAGGGGTGGGGGTGGAGGCGGAGGTGGCGTGTAGCATGATGTCGAGTCGGTCATCGTCTAGAAAGACGAAACCAACAGGACGAAGTGTTGCTTAAGTTAATTAACACATTAATTAGATAAATAGTTAATGATATTTTGAGTCCATTTATTAATTAAGTTATTAATAATATTAATTGGCTAATAATTTATTTTTTTAAACTTATTTTAGGGTCCTTTAATGATTTATCACTTATTCTATAATTAACCCATATATTTACATATTCCTAGCTAATTAACTAGGAAGACTAGTTAATTAGGGGTAATTAAAAGCCATGATGAGCCTCTCATCAGTTACATTACAATTAGCTGACCGATCTACAATTAAACCAAAGGGGATTGTTGAGGATGTTATTGTCCAGGTTCAGAATTGTTTATTTGCTACAGAGTTTTTGGTCTTGGATATTAAGGTACTAGAAGCTTTAAAGAATACCCAATTATTCTTGGAAGACCTTTCTTAGTCATCACAAAGGCAAACATTGATTGTGATTGCGGAAAGATGAAGATCATGTGTGGTGCCGAATCTATTACCTTGGATATCTTTCAAGCATCAAGGAGATTCTAAGAACCTAATTTCTTTGATGATTCAGATTTAGAAATGGATAACCTAGTAGAAGAAACCATGCATATTTCACACATGGGCTCTTGTTTTGCAATTGAAATAGTTCCTGAATCCAATTCTGATTTGCCTTACCCTCCCACCTGTTGGAATGCTTCTACTGTGTTTTAGTAAAGTATAGCATTGTAGTATAGTCGATAAAAGCAATACAACACTTAAATTTATAAGTGCTCGAAAAACTGTGAGTTCCGAGGTCATTCGCAGGGAGCAATTGTAACAAATCAATCTACTAATCACAGTATTCAGAGAAAATAATGCAAGTGAATCAGATAAACAATGATATTCAATAAAGCAAGAATGTATCTCAAATGTTAGGGACAAGAATATAAAAGTAAGGGACTAAAAATGGTGGTTGAAACCACCAATTAATCCTTAGAATTAAGTACTAATCCCAATCAATTTCTCAACAGTATTCCTCAACCACTACTCAAGAATATCAACATCAGCACAAGTCCAAATAAGTCCACAGTGCCTCAACCAATGTCAGACATCGGAGGCCAAGGTCAGACGACTTAAAATTGCTAAGCACAGTACCCTTTCAAACCTCAAAATTTCGCTAAGTGTTGGCACACACTTTGAGGAATACAGTGCAAAACCTCCCCTCTCCCTAAGATTTCCTTCTTTCTTTCCTCGGATTCAGGTATAGGCTAATCGGGTGAATAGTACCAGGTTATCAGGCATATACAAGGGACCAGACTCGCGGGCAGTGATCGCGGGTGAGGTGTGAGAGAGAGAGCGTGAGGTGGGGACCTCACCCCCGATGTAAGAGCCAAGTAGATGATGGCACAAAATCAATTTATTCAACATTTGGACTTCTGCTCAAATGAGGTGGAACTTTTTTTCCTCCTTCTTCATGCACTGTAGGGGATTCGAGCTTCGAATCGAAGCTGCTGCTGAGGCTCTTCTTCCAATTGGAAGCCTGGAGGGCTTCGTAGTTTCAGTCCACGTCGATAGAGGGTGGCGGTGATGGTGATGATAGTTGGAGGTTGGCAGATGGAGGTGGAGTTGTCGTCGACGGTGGCGAGTACCTGATCATCCAAGTATGGGCTAAATGCCCCAATTAGTAGGTTCACAAGAGTCGCCGTGAGTTAAGGAGTTTAACGGCGGTGGTAGCAAGGTGGTTGGAGTGTTGTGGTGACTGGACGGTGATGGCAAAGGCATTCGTGAGATGGGTTGTCTAGCCAAGCTCCCCATAGACTAAAGATCTAGTCGGGCTCGGATAGGTTATGTTAATATGGTGATTTAACCATTGAAATGAGTATAGTGGTTAACCTAAATCGAGCCTAACAATCTTTTTACAAAATTTTTAACCTGGCCTACTTTATTTTATCTTGGTCACTTTTAGGCCCAGGGTCGAACTCAGGGAAGCGGGATTAGAGGTGAACAAGTTTCTATGCCTTTCCTACAACGAATCTCTTCCGTTCGTTTATTATGTTTTTGGTGTTTTTCTATTTAAGGTTTTTTTTTTTTTGATAATTTTGTCCTTGAGGTACAACCTCAAAATCAAGTCCTTGGCTTAGAGCCAAATTGTTCTTGGCTTTTGAGCCAAATTAGGGTTCCAAAACTGGTCTTGCAATCTGGAAGACTGTGTACCTGCAAGACAAGGATTATCTTTTCTCTTTTACTATTTTTTTATCTTTTATCTTTTTAATAGCAGGAAAGAGAAACAGAAATAAGATAAATATAGTATATATGTATATATATATATATTATATATAGGGGTGGGGGTGGTGGTGGAAATGGCATGTAGCACGGTGTCGAGTTGATCGTCATCTAGGAGGACGCAACCAATAGGACGAAGTGTCGCATGGAGTGTAGAATGGATGGGTGGATGGTGTGTGCGAAGATGCTTTCTGTACTCGTGTATCGGGGAATATCAGCAACTGGTGCAGATATTCCCGCGATACAACGTGCGGTAGGTGATATGAAAAAATATATATATATGTATATATATAAATATATATTTATATGTATATATATCGATATGGTTATAATTATATAGGTGTATATGTAGTTATATATATATATGTATATGTATATATATATATATAGATATGTAAATATATATATAGATAGATGTATGTATATATATATATATTTATAATTAGATGTATAGGTATGTATATATAACTATATAGATATAGATATATATATGTATATATATATACATATATAGTAATATATGTACATAGATATTTATATATATGTATATATGTATAAAGATATATTAGTATAAGTATCTATGTATATAGATATATGTAGATAGATATATATATATATAGGTATTTATATCTATAGATATATCTATATATATGTATGTATATTTGTATATATATATATATGCATATATACTTATACTTAGTTGTATAGGTAATAATATATGTATAGATATATGTATATATATATATAAGTATATAGTCGTGTACAAGTGAGTGAGTGTGTGTGTGTGTGTATGTGTCTGCAGGAGGGAGTGAGAGAGTGGCTGTGAGAGAGGGAGAGAGAGCGTCTGCTGGAGGAAGAGGGCGCGAGCGTTTAAGCCGTCTGGAGGCTGCGCCCGTCCTCTGATGGCCAACGCACAGGCACAGGCGCAGGCACGCACAAGTGCAGGCATGTGAAGATGCGCACGGACGCTGGAGGGAGCGGCCGTGAGGGGGGGACTGCATCGAAGCACGCTGCGGGCTGGAGTGACGCGGGTGAAGACGCGGATGTGGGAGCGGATGGGTGCAGATGCGAGCGCAGGCACTGGAGCGGGCGTGGGGAGAGACGCGGGCGTGGGGTGGAGGTTGTTGCGGCACGTAGAGAGAGTGTGCGGTGACCGGATAAGTGAGAAACTTTCCGGTCATCGCACTATAGCTACAGTGTCGCTCTCTCTAGCGTGAACAGTAGCTACAGTGCGCGCTCAGCGTGGGTGACCGGCTGCACCCGATTCAGTGTGCGCTGGTGCTGCGGAGTGAGCCTGCACGCGCGGAAGGAGCTGCGTCGATTGCTGTAGGGGCATGCGGTGGCTTACGCACTGTGTGGGGCAGCCGGTGCCTTGCTGCTGCTGCGGTTGAGCTTCAAATCTCGACTCTGTGGCAATGGCGGAAAGGGCTGGAACGACGAAAACAGAGAGGTGAACCACCATGCCCACCGGCTCTTTGATGAGCTGGGCGGTGGTGGGACTCACGTGGTGGTTGTCGACCACTGTGGGCTGCTCCTGCCTGCAGCGTGCCTCCTCAGTAGAAGAGGTGCTGCGTATGGAGGGGAGAGGGGAGGAGATGGCCTAGAAGAAGGAGATGCTGTCTGTGTTGTGTGGACCAGCCCCCCCACAAGGAAGATGGCTATGCCCTGTTTAAAGAGGAATAAGGCATGCACAGCCATGCCCTGGGCTGCATGCATGGCTAAGCATGCGGCTGGCAAGGAGTGGCGCGAAGAAGAAGCAGCCATGCCCTGTAGCCACGTGGAGAAGAAATTCAAAGCCAAATAAAAATGAAGATGGTGATTTTGCGAGGCAGCACTTGAAGAATACGTTAATTACAAGTCCAAATTATTCACTCTCCTCCCCTCTCAAATAAATGCATGCATGCGTTTATTTTTACAAATGCGATTGTGGCTACCTAATATACACTGGCAATGCTAGGAAATAGCACAAGATGGCACAAGTGTTGTTGCATTTTTACTGTGCAATCAAGATCTCAATAAGTTGAGGGATTTTGGTCATAGGGGTGCGGTGGAGGTTTGGTGGAGGCTGTTTGGTGTTTGATGATGTGTGGAAGCTGTGCGAGCTCGCCGGAGCTTTTCCGGTTGTGGGGAAGACAAGGGGGAAGAATGGTGAATGGTGGTCAAATTGGGGTGAGAAAGGGTTGAATCAAAGCTAGGGAGAGAGAGGGAATGAGAAATCCATGCCGGCATGACTTGCCAGATACAGAAAAGGTGAATCCTTTGGTGAGAGGGGTGGTAGCAAAGAGAAGGGGAGGATGTTCTAGCTTTGGCCCATGATGATAATATCATCATCAGCCATATCTAGCTTTAATCAGTCATAATCCATTGATAAATGCTCCTACATAACCGCCAAAGAGCCGTAATTCACTACATATCCTTTCTGAGAGAAATGCATTAAAATAGGGGTAAAACTATAGTTTTAACAGTATAACCTAAATACAGAGTAATCACGAGTTTTCCCAGGGGTTAATTAAAGATCAAATGTTCATAATTGTCTAATAAGAGGGTCCGTGCAAAAAGAAACGGGTTTTTCACAAATTTCAAGAATTAATGGACATTGAAACCCTAAAAATAGAACCGCTTAATTAATTGAGGTTCTGGTTAGAATAAAATTCACCTAAACCTTATAAAAATCTTATAAAAATATTCTATAAGGTTTGATAGCCTTGCTTTGACCATTGGAACCTATTTTGACCTAAAAGAGTCTCAGACAGATAGTTGCACTAATTTAGGTTTCTACGCAAATTACCCAGTCAAACTTGGTCAAAACCTAAATCTAATTTCACCATCAGATTCCTTGGATCCAAATTAGGTTTGTACCAAAATTTGGGCCCAATTAGAGATCATCTTGACCTAGTTTACATTTTAGTCTAGTCTGATTCTTTTCCTTTCACCAAGCCCCTCAACTTCTGAAATATTTGCATTCACCCCCTAACTTCATCGTCTTCTTCACCAATAGGTCCCTACTGCCTTCGCGTGAGAAAAAGTCCTAAACCCATCGAGCACTTGACCTTTAATTAAGGAAACCTCTCTGATCCTTCAATCAATCTCCTCCAAAATTGGAAGGAGTGTTCCTCAGATAATTCCTGATCATCTAATCGACTTCTTGGACCTAGAATCAAAGCCAAAACCTATTGCGAACCTTTGAAATTTTAGGGATTTCTTCCCCTGAAATTTCGAAGCTTGTCGAGCTTCCTCCTTTATTTGCAGCAGGTCTTGAGCTCTATATAAGCTTCACCCCGACTTCCTTACCTTCATAGCTCGTTTTGGTTGGTTGCCCATCTTCTTATGTCCTCTCCAGCCGAAAGCTCCGGTGAGCTCCTTGTCCTACCCTCTTGGCCAGCCACCACAGACCATAGTCGACCGGATCTTCCTCCTTACATTCCTCTGCTGCTTGCAATACCAACGAGGGTCTTGTTCCTCATCTTCCTCTCCTCTTCCCCCTCATCGGAGGTATTCCCTTCTTCGTTGCCAGCCATACCATAATCGGCACCATCCTACCCCTTTCAACCGATTAGATTAAGTAGCTAGGTTTCTTTCTCCCTCTCTTATCATTCACTTTATTTAAAACCTGAAAGCAACCCCCCGACGTTGCCAATCACCATCATCTTCCTCCGCTCCGACCGCATCTCTGGCGAGGCTCTCCCATCACTCCACCGCACCGCACGCCTCGCCAACACTCCCTACACCTCCACCTCATCCACCCGAACCAAAGCCTTCTCCTAGTTAGGGCTATTCACCCCTCCAAGCCTCCATTGAACAACCCATCATCCGACCACCTTCTCGCCTCCGTCCGACCACCTCACGACCTCTCACAGAAAGCCACCACCACCCACACATTCGCCATGGTCCAGCAAAGGTCCTGAGCTAGTTTAACTTGGCTGCAAGGCCGTATTCATGCTTTTCAGGTTCCTGATTGCATAACAATCATAGGCCTTAATTAACCTAAATTAGGGTAGGACTTAGCATAAGTTAGGGTAATTCATGCATGCATAAGCATTACTATCACCTTTATTGCTTTCTTTTAGCTATGAATAAAATAATGCTATAATGTACTGATTAGGTGCATTATGTCAATTGCAGGTAATAAGCTGATCAGCAGGTAGATCTAAAGCTGGATCTGAAGAATAAAGAATAACTGGTGTTGCAGTAGAGCTGAAGGGGAAGACCTAGATTATATGTAGTAGATAATAATGTAAGGGAGTTAAGGTATGCTATTCTATTAAGTAGGAATAAAGTAATAAATTGTGAAGAACTTAGGTCCATCCTGGTCCTACGACAGCGTAGAAGCTTCCTTAAGCCTTAGCCACCTTTAGATTAGGTCACCGCACCTTAGGAAACCTTAAAACCATAATTCTAGTCTCTATCTGGATGTTCAGATGAGTTATAGGACATCCAGAATCCTTAGTCAACTCCTGCACACCTTAAACCCACTTCTGCAGTGTTATTGGACGTCCAGACACTTGATCAGACGTCCAATTTCTGCAAAATACCCAAGACAAAACCTAGAATCCTTCCTGACTCTGATTAGACATCCAGACTTGAAGTTTGGACTTCTGATTCTTCACTATAAGTCGTCTGACACTTTTATTGGACGTCTGGAACTACTCTCTAGTTCCTATTTTGAGATTCAAGCCTTGATCTTAGATCTGTAGCTCCCTAAACCCAATTCTAACCCCCTAAGAACCTAAATTAAGGTGCCCTAACCCTAGTACATCACCTCTAGACTTCCCTAAGGGCCTAATTAGGTCATCACTAAACCTAATTGACTTGGATCTTAGTCAATTCCATCAGCCTATTCAATTGGACTCATTGAGTCCAATTGAGCCCTGATCTCAGCACACATTGTCCAATTGGACTCAATGAGAGTCCAATTGACCTAGACCTAACTTAATTAGTTATTTTACTCTCAATTAGGTTTTCACACATACAATTAAACTTGTATTAAGTTTAATTGCACTTTGCCTTAGTGAATTAGGGTTTGCAACCCTAATTTGGGACCTAACCTAAACCTAAACCCATTAAAACTTATCCTAACCCACCTAACCACTTAGGGCACGACCACACACACACACACACACACACACCCATTCACGCACTCCCACACCACCTAGAGTATTCTAGGACCTTCCAAAGGTGGCGCCACCTTGGTTGCCAAAAATAGCAACCATGGATGAGTCTTCTCGTAGATCCACTTTTGGTGGATCTAAGAACCACCCTCTCTCTCTCTACTTGGACGGCCACACTTGGGACTCTCTCTAGAGAGTTTCACACTTCTCTAGAGAGTCTCCCTTAGGTCTATAAAAAGACCAAAGGGGTGGCACTTTGGACCCATTCACTCTTGGCTCCATTTTAGCTTAGCTTCATTCAACCTCCACTCCTTCACGAGTAGCTTCACCATGGCCACCACCATCTTCAAGATGTTGGATCACCTCCTCAGCTTCTCTTTAACGATCGACCTAAGCACCATTGGCCGCCCCTCCTCCTCTCAACCAAGTCAAAGGCCATCGGAGCCCACCTCTGAATGCCTTTAGTTCTGATAGATTAGATTATAGTTCTTCATAGTTTTACTACTTTATTTACTGCTTAATAATGTAGCTCTATATTCTCCCCCAATGATGCATGCATAATCCCCCCTTAGATTCATGTATGCAATCATTTTCTGCTAGCTAGATTTATGTTTTCAAGAATTCCTCTACAAGCTTTCGATGGGCTTTATGCTGCAAACACCGTCATGAATCAATGAAAATCTTTTTCTATATATATATCTATTTGTGAAGATCACCATGAGCCTTGTTGCAATATTTTTGTGTGCTTGAAGTTGCATGTTTTAATTTCTAATACTCTAGCAACTAAGGATGTCGTGCATAAATACGAACTTAGCATAAATCGACATGCAATTTTGAATAAGTAGAGCAAGAGAGATCAATTTCAAATCTGCATTTCCATAAACACCTCCCAGAGAAGAACAACCGAAACTCCAAGTCTCGTTATCTTAGAAATTATATTTGTTGATCATATTTCACAACATACTACGACGCATTTTTGATAAAATACGTGATCTATGATCCCAATAGTTCCTCGTTGTCCTTCATTGCCGTGTCATCTCTCCGGCCTTGTTCCTGGTGTTCTAACCACGATTGCCTTAGGTCGCACCTCTAGCTAGCACGGAGTACTTCCAGGCATCCTCCTAGGTGGTCAATTGAAGACCCCATCCACTCCTGCTGCCTCGATTGGGAGATCCTCACAATTGCAACTACATGCAAGGAGGCTTGTGGATTTAGTCCCACATCGGTGAAAGAAAGACCAATAGCTATGCTTATTAAGTTTTTCTGCATACGGCTTATCACCTCAGACACTTGGGGTTGAGGTTCCCTCCATCTGCACTCACCCGACCCGCCTAACCTATTCACTCCTCGGCTGCGGCACCATGCATGCAACCTTGGACCTAGTTACTGTGCATGCCCGTATACTTGGTTAGCCTGGGTTTGAGAGAGAGAGCGGGGGAGGGGAGGGTTTTGCTCCTGTAGGCTTTGTGCGACACTTAGTCGCTGAGAAGAAAGAAGAAGGTTTCTGAAGGAGAAAGGAAGAAGAGGCTCCTACAAAGAAGAGCAAGAAGGGCTTTACAGAAGAAGAGGCTGAAGGAAGAAAGGAGAGTGGAGAAGACCCTGAGATGAAAAAAGGAAGAAGAAGAAGGAAGCCTGAAGAAGAGAAGAAAAGCACTGTAGCAATGACATTTAAGTCATTTGACTTGAGAGCTTGATGTCTGATAAGCGTCTGAGCATGTGGAATTAAAAGCTTAAATGGTTCAGGTCATTGTTCATTTATTTCATATGTTTGAGTAATTGATATACATGTGCTTAGACTAATAATTGGTGATTCACCATTATTTTATTCTAGGTTTCTTTTTGTCCTCTTAAACTCTTGAAATACTCATGTAATGCATTGAATATTGTTTGCACCTCAAAACACGCCTGTAATAATGCCTTCTTGTGCTATTTTCTAGCATTAACTATGTATATTATGATCCTATAGTCGCATTTGTAAAAACGCTTGCATGCATGCATTTAATTGAGAGGAGAAGAGAATGGAATAAATTGCTTGCATATTTACATTTTTTCTCAAGTGTTTCTTTGCAAAAGTCCCTTCTCTATTTTTTACTTTCATCTTTTTCTTCTTCTTCCCGCGGCTGCAACTCCTCCCGCAGCTGCATGCAACGCCATGCGGCTTCTCCCTGCCAACGCCTCTCCCTGCTGTCTTTCCCGCACCTCTCCCTGCAGCTGCCATTCTCCCCCATTCCCCGCATGCTCCACGCCATGCTCTCCTCCTCTATAAGAAGCTGCAGCTTCTTCCTCGCGAAAACCCACGCTGCTGCACCAAAAAAAACCCGCAGCCACCACCTTCCTCGCCTGTTCTCCCCTCCCATACGTCGGCCCTCCCTCGAGGAGACACCCGGCGAGCAGGAGAACCCACTGTGGTGCACACCACCACAGTGGGAACACCACCGCCAAGCTCTTCAACAAGCCAGTGGGCGTGGTGTTTTCTTTTCTTTCGTTTTTGTCTCCACGCCATTGCTACTGCTTGAAGGTCCGAAGCTTGAAGCAGCAGCAGTAGCTCCACCCGCCTCCTCCGTGACCTTCCCTGTAGGCACTCAGCCCTTTGCACGCGCCTGCAGGGACTTCTCCGCTCCGTCCTCCGCTCTGTCGCCTCCGCCCTTGCACCCGCGACCGGCCGTTGCGCGCACTGCAGCGGCCGGCCAGGCCCTCTCACCGCCCCCTGCCAACCTCCGCACCCCTCCGCGACCGCCCGCAGACCCTCCTCCACGTTCGCTCCTCCGCGCATCGCCCGCTCGTCGTCTTCGCGTCAGCCTGCAGAAACCCTACGCGAAGGCACGCGCCCGCACCCGCGACGTCCAGACGTCCACCACCTTCTCCAGACGACTTAACTCGTCCCTACCGCGATCTCTCCCGCCCGCTCTCTCTCTCTCTCTCTCTTTTACTCACAGCACACACTACACCAACACACACACACACCTACACTCACACTTACACTATAAGTATAGTTATATATAGTAACATATATATACATACATATATTTATATATATATATATACTTATATACATAGTATATCTATATAGTTATGTATACATACATATATATATAATATATATACATATATATAAAATATATATATCTACTTATATATATCTATATACTTATACATATACTTATATTTATACATATACACCTATATATATATATACATATATATATATCTATATATATCTATAAATATATACCTATACATTTATATGCATATATATATATTTACTTATATACATACATATGTACATATATTTTCACGTTATTTACTATACGCTGTATCGTGGGAATATCTGCACCAGTTGCTGATATTCCCCGATACACGCGTACAAAAATCGTGGACACAGTCATCATCCATCATCCATCCTCACTCCACGCGGCACATAGTCATGTTGGTTGCGTCTCTCTAGATGACGATCGACCCGACACGGTGCTACACTCCATCGCCACCTCCACCCCCACCCCTTTATATATATACTACATATATATATATATAGATACTATATTTACTTTCTGTCTGTTAGCTTCCTTCTTAGTAAAAAGATAAAAAAAATATAAAAGAGAAGATAATCTTTGATTTGCAGGTACCCCGTCTTACGAGTAGCAAGGCGTGTTTTGGAACTCTGTTTTGGCTAAAAGCCAAGGACACAATTTTGAGGGTATGCCTCAAGAACAAGGATTACCATAAAAAATCTAAATAAGAAAAACACTAAAAACACAATAAATGAACGGAAGAGACGTGTTTTAAGGAAAACGTAGAAATTTGACTTAAACCTCACTTCCTTGAGTTCGACCCTGGGCCTAAAAGTAACAAGATAAAATCAAGTAAGCCAAGTTAAAAATTTTGTAAAGAGATGGTTAGGTTCGAATTAGGTTAACCACTATACACATTTCAACAATAAAATCATCATATTAACAACCTATTCGGGTCGATCGATCAAATATCAATTTTGAGTAGTTATTATTCATTGAAATATCTTTATTGTGCTTCAATTATGGTGCTCATAGATATACTCATTTCGATTAGCACGTGAATGCAATACTTCCTCCTTATGTTTTACCTTGGACTTCATTTTTAGATTTCGAGTAATAATTTTATTTGTTTGAGCGCATTTGTCCTACACTACGACACAGTTCTTAAATAATGACGAATTCGCTCCAACATCCCACCAAGTGTGGATGGAGCTAAGGAAGAAGGTGATGCTCTCAATTTGATGGTTAAGAGGTCGTAGGAGGATGGAGGAAGAGGTCGCTAGAGTCATGGTCAGAGGCAGTCAAAGTTGGAGGAGAAGACATGATTTGGCATGAGACCTATTTGGGGAAAATGTGGGAAGGACCTAGGACTTAAATATAGCTCTAAATTAAGCTCAAATTGAGAGAATTTCCATGTTTGACTTGTAGTTTAGGCAAGTCTTGATTTTGTGAAATTAGAACTTTGCTTGAGCTCTACAATCCAAATTAGAGCTTGGATTCTTGCTCAAATGGGAGAGAATGATCTTGCCATCAATCCCTCCAAGTTTGGAGGGATTTGATTTCAATCTGAGGAGAACTCACCAAAACAAGTTAGGCGGTTTGGGTTAGGGCTCCTGTTCACACATTCAATGGCAGCAAGGACCTGAATGAAAGAATGAAGAGAAAGTTGGGGGGTTGTTTGTAATAAACTTGAAACTTAAGGGTACCAATGTGAGAAATAGAGTTCTTAGAGGCTAAAATGCAAACTAAGTCAAGATGGACTCTAATTGGGCCCAAATTTTGGTATTAACCTAATTTGGACCCAAGAAATCTAATGGTGAACTTGGATTTAAGTTTGACCACGTTTGAATGGGTAAATTGCATAGAAGCCTAAATGAGTATAAATTCTCGTCTGAATCTCTGTTCTAGGTCAAAATGGGTTCAGATGGTCAAACCAAAGGTACCAAACCTTGTATAATATTTTATTTCAATTTTAAGAGATTTAGATTGATTTTATCTTTACCAGAACCTTTTCGATTTAAGTGGGTTGATAATTAGGTTTTTCAGTCTTTTTTTGTCCTTGAAATGCGTAAAACCCTGATTCTATCAGTGTGAGCCCACTTCTTGGTCTCTTATGTTCATTTGACCTTTAATTAACCCCTGAGTAACCCCATGGTTAATCTGCATTTGTGATGTGCTATTAAAATAACAGGATTAACCCTATTTTCTTGTCTTCTCAAATTAGATTAGAGTGGAAATATGGTCCTCAGGCGATCATTTAGGAACATTTATCTCTTGATTTTGACTAAACTAAGTTAGTTATAACAAATGATGGTGTTACCATTACCACCCTAACTTCACTTTCTACATCTAATTCTCCACCTAACTCTTCCTCTCTCCCCTCCCCCATGGACCACACAGTAGAAATTCTTTCTAAACTGGGCCCACAATTAGAATTAAAACCCTTGCCTGACTCCCTAAAATATGTTTTCCTTGGACCCAATAAAGCCATGCCCCTAATTATCAATGCTAATCTCACAGGGGCACAAAAGGAAAAACTTCTCCATGTCTTAAGCAAAAATTGAAAAGCCATTGGTTGGACTTTATCTAATCTTAAGGGAATAAACCTGTCCTACTGTACCCATCGGATATACCTTGAGGACGACTCTCGCCCCTCCCACCAGCGACAAAGGAGATTGAATCCTAACATGCAGGAGGTGGTAAGAATGGTGATTATCAAGTGGCTTGACACTGGCATCATATACCCCTTTTCTGATAGTTCTTGAGTTAGTCCTACACAAGTTGTTCCCAATAAAGTAGGACTAACCGCTATTACTAATGAGAATGGGGAAAATATAGCCACTCTGACTACTTCTTCTTGGATCATGTGCATTGATTACTAAAAATTAAACACTGCCACCAAGAAAGACCATTTTCCACTCCTTTTTATCGATCAAATCTTGGAGCGATTAGCCAGATGAGACTATTACTGTTTCCTAGATGGCTATTCTAGCTACAATCAAGTAGTAGTCCACCTTGAGGACCAAGAGAAAATCACATTCACCTGCCCCTTCGGAACCTTTACTTTTTGAAGGATACCCTTTGGTCTGTGCAACACACCTGTGACTTTTCAAAGGTGTATGCTTGCAATTTTTTCAGATAGGGTAGGTGAATGTTTGGAAGTTTTCTTGGACGACTTCTCAGTTTTTGGAGATTCCTTTGACTTATGTCTTCACAATCTTGAAAAGACACTTCAAAAATGCATAGAAGTCAATTTGGTCCTCAGTTGGGAGAAAAGTCACTTCATGGTCCAGGAAGGCATCATCCTCGGCCATGTTATATCCAAAGATGGAATTGCGATAGATAAAGCAAAAATTAATGTAATTTCTAGACTTCCACCACCTACCTCTATAAAACAAATTTGATCATTTTTTGGGCATGTGGGTTTCTACCACCATTTCATTAAAGACTTCTCTAAGATCTCAAAACCCTTAAGCTGGCTTCTCACTAAAGACCAACCCTTCGACTTTAATGATCAGTGCCTAGAAAGTTTCAATAAAATGAAGAAAGTGGTCACTGAGGCACCAATCATATAGGGATCTGATTGGAATTGTCCTTTTGAATCAATGACTGATGCCTCATATTACGCTGTGGGGGCCATTTTAGGGCATTGCATTGATAAGAAACCTATTGTGATCTATAATGCCAGCAAAACTTTAGATGATACACAACAGAATTACACAGTAACTAAAAAGGAACTTCTTGCTATTGTGTTTGCCCTGGAGAAATTTTGCTCCTATCTATTGGGGTTACACGTCAATGTCTATACCGACCACTTAGTACTTAAATATTTGCTGAACAAAAAAGATGCAAAACCATGCCTTAATCATTAGATCCTTCTACTTTAGAAATTTGACCTGGAAATCAAGGATAAGGCAGGTTCACAAAATGTAGTGGCCGACCATCTCTCTCGTCTTACGATGAACAACGTGCTTACCCTCCCAAATATCTTTCTAGATGAAACCCCCGTAGTTGCCAACATCGTCCCATGGTTTGCCCCTATTACAAACTACTTGGCAAATGAACGGATCCCCTTTGATTGCCCAAAAACTTAATGGCATAAGTTCTTTGTCGACATCAAATACTATTTTTGGGAGGAGCCCAATTTATTCTGCATTTGTGCTAATCAGGTCATCAACCGGTGTATGCCTGATTCATAATTTCATAATATTCTGACACACTATCATTTAATGGCTTGTGGCGGACATTTTTCGAGCAAAAAACTGCAGCTAAAATCTTAAATTCTGGATTCTTTTGGCCTAGCATACACAAAGATGCTCATTCTTTTGTACAACCTTGTGTGCATTGCCAAAGCATCAGCAACATAATAAGAAAGGATATGATGCTCCTCAACCCCATTTTGGAAGTTGAAATTTTTGATGTATGGGGCATCGATTTCATGGGATAGTTCATAAACTCTTGTGGGTATTTGTACATTTTATCGCAATCGACTATGTATCTAAATGGATCGAAGCAATACCCACCCACACTAATAATCAAAGGGTAGTCATTGATTTCATCAAAAAGAACATCTTTTCAAGATTCGGTGTTCCAAAGGCCATTATTAGTGATGAAGGATCTCACTTCACTAATTCTCAATTCCATCATCTTCTCTCTAAATATGGGGTTAATCATAAAATCTCTACTCCTTACCGCCCCCAAACTAATGGCCAGGCTGAAATTTCTAACCGGGAGATCAAAAATATTTTACAAAAAATAATTAGGCCCGATCGTAAGGACTGGTCCAGTAAATTGGATGATGCTTTATGAGCCTACTGCACGGCTTTTAAAACTCCTCTTGGCATGTCCCCGTTTCGCCTAATTTATGGAAAGGCATGCATGCCATCTCCCGGTAGAACTCCTTATGGCGTTGCTGATATTTTGGATCCTAAAACAAATAATTCTTTCCAAGTCAATGGTCAGCGTTCGAAGTCCTATTTGGATAACTCCCTGAATCTTCCATCCTACTCTCATGATTTAAATGACTTGCCCGATGAACCTTGATGCGACTCACACCTGGCTGAATGGCATAAAAGATAGCACTGGATGGGAGGTGACCCATCATTTTTCCTGCTTTCCTTTTCTTTTTTCTTCTCTAGGTTTTGACCATCCTGATTCTGACCCACTTTTCACTTAGGTGATCTCTTTTCCCTTCCAGTGCATGCAGACATTAAATATCTTAAGTTTGGGGGGTTTTTTTAAATTTTGATAGTCGTTGAAGGATTTTCAAAGCCCAAAAACATACAAAATATTATTTTTGCATGCATTCTCATAAAAATCATAAAACACTTTGAGGAAATTTTGAAAACCCTATGACTAAGGTTGAAAATTCATTTCAAAGATGCTTTTGGGATTTAATCTTTAACAAACTAGGGATAAGATTGATGGTCGGCCTGGATAGGTTGTTAATATGATATTTTTATCGTTGAAATGTGTATAGTGGTTAACCTAATTCAGACCTAACCATCTCTTTACAAAATTTTTAACCTGGCCTAATTGATTTTATCTTGTCACTTTTAAGCCCAGGGTCGAACTCAGGGAAGTGGGGTTCAAGTCGAGTTTCTACGTTTTCCTTAAAACGCGTCTCTTCCGTTCGTTTATTCTGTTTTTGGTATTTTTCTTATTTAGGTTTTTTTTTTTTGGTAATCCTTGTTCTTGAGGCACACCCTCAAAATTGTGTCCTTGGCTTTTAGCCAAAACAGAGTTTCAAAACACGTCTTGCTACTTGCAAGACGGGGGTACCTGCAAATCAAAGATTATCTTTTCACTTTTATACCTTTTTTATCTTTTTACTAAGAAAGAAACTAACAGATAGAAAGTAAATATAGTAGCTATAGATATATATTTATATGTAATATATATATAAAGGGGTGGGGGTGGAGGTGACGATGGAGTGTAGCACTATGTCGAGTCAGCCGACGTCTAAAGAGACGCAACCAACACGACTAGGTGCCGCGTGGAGTGTGGATGGAGGATGGATGATGTATGGGACCACGCTTTTTTTTTTTGTACGCGTGTATCAGGGAATATCAGCAACTGGTGCAGATATCCCCGCGATACAGCGTATAATAAATAACGTGAAAATATATGTACATATGTATGTATATAAATGTATAAGTATATATGTATAGATATATATAGATATATATATATATATATATATATATATATATATATGTATGTATATATGTATATAGCTATGTATATATGTATATAAGTATATATATATAATACTATATGTATGTATACATAACTATATAGATATACTATGTATATATAAGTATATATATATAATACTATATAGATATATATATATATATGTATATAAGTATATATGTATCTAGATATGTAGATATATGTATATAGTTATATAGATATATATATGTATATATGTATGTATATATGTATCAATATATAAGTATGCGTATATATATGTTTATAGTATAGGTGTGTGTGTGTGTGTGTGTGAAAGTGTGAGTGTAGATGTCTGTGTGCGTCGGTGTAGTGTGTGAGAAAGTGTTGTGAGAGAGAGTGAGAGAGAGAGAGAGAGAGAGAGAATGGGAGAGAGAGAGCAGGAGAGAGCGGGCAGGAGAGAGCGAAGGCAGGAGAGAGCGGGCCGCACTGCAGGGGACGAGTTAAGACGTCCGGAGGTGAAGACCGTCGTCTGATGGTCGCGGGCGCACGGGCGCGTCTTCGCCCAGAGGAGGAGAGGAGTCTGCGTCGCCGGCTGCGAGCGCGGAGGCTCGCGACAGCGCGCTCAGAGAGGGAGGCGGGGAGTCTGCAGGCGGGCGCGGAGGAGGTCTGCAGGCGCGCGCGGACGCTTGCAGAGGTTGGCAGGGAGCCGGGAAGGGGCCTGGCCGGCCGCTGCAGTGCGCGCAGCGGCCTGTCGCGGGTGGAATTGCAGAGGCGACAGAGCAGAGGCGGAGACGGGGAAGTGCCCTGCAGGCGCGCGCGGAGAGCTGAGCGCCTGCGGGGAAGGTCGCGGAGGTGCGAGGGGAGGTTCTGCAGTGGTCGCGGAGGGTCGCGGGGGTCGGCGCGAGGAGGCCTGGCCGCTGCAGTGCGCGCAGCGGCCTGCTGCGGCTGCAACTGTGGCGTGGACAGAACGGAGACGGAGGCGGGGAACGGGCCTGCAGGCGCGCGCGGAGGGTTGCGCGCCTGCGAGGAAGGTCGCGGAGGAGGCGGGGGTGCTGCTGCTGCTGCTGTCGACGCTGGGCTGCTGCTGCTGCTGCTGCTTCAAGCTTCGGACCTTGAAGCGGCAGCAATGGCGTGGAGATGAAACCGAAAAGAAATGAAGACACCACGCCCACCTGCTCGTTGAAGAGCTGGGCGGTGGTGTTCCCACTGTGGTGGTGAGCACCACAGTGGGTTCTCCTGCTCGTCGGGTGCCTCCTCGACGGAGGGCCGACGTATGGGAGGGGAGAACGGTGGAGAGGAAGGTGGTGGACTGCAGGGTGGCGTTTTGCAGCAGCTCGCCGCAGCTGCGTATTGCAGCAATGTTCCTCCCCCTCCTCGTCGCGAGGAAGAGCTGCTGCTTTATAGAGGAGGAGAGCATGGCGGGGAGGCATGGCAGCAGCAGGGAGAGGCGTTGGAGAGTGGCTGCTGCAGGGAGAGGCGCGGGAAGTTGCAGCAGCGGGAAGGACGGCAGGGAGAGGCAGCGGAGAAGAGGTTGCAGCAGCGGGAGATGGGAGGAATGGCAGCCGCAGGGAATGGCTTGGGCAGGGAGAGGGCGGACGCGCGCGGGAAGTTGCAGCAGCGGGAAGGATGGCAGGGAGAGGCAGCGGAGAAGAGGTTGCAGCAGCGGGAGATGGGAGGAATGGCAGCCGCAGGGAATGGCTTGGGCAGGGAGAGGGCGGACGCGCGCGGGAAGTTGCAGCAGCGGGAAGGAAAAAATAGAAATCAAGAGGAAATAAAAATAGAGAAGGGAATTTTTGCAAAGAGGCACTTGAGGAGAATGTAAATTATGAAGCCCTTTTATTCCAATCTTCCCTCCTCTTAATTAAATGCATGAATGCAAGTATTTTTACAGATGCGACTATAGGATTATAATATACATAGTTAATGCTAGAAAATAGCATAAGAAGGCGTCCCTATAGGCGTGTTTTGAGGTGCAAACAAAGATGCAGATCCATTTGTTAGAAATTTTGGGTCTATCTTAGACTAGATCAAGTATCCTTTGAAAAATTCCTCCTGAACTCTTGATGAGTTAGGTGACCTGATTTTATTTAGCAACCTGGAAAATACTTGGCTTAGTTTTCGATCCAAAATCTTGCATCTCTTGAAAACCTTGTGTCAACACTTTACACACAAAGCCAACACAAGCCAAGCCCAAAAACATCTAATATTTAAAAAGCTCCCTATTTTAGTCTAAGTAAAAATTCGAGGCAGATGATTGGTGTGAACTCCCACTGTTGAGAAGGATGAAATTACCTCTTTTGAGGATGCGATGTCAACATGTTACTTCCTCAACACTGCTCCATATTCATATTTCATATATTTAGATAGAGCATTAAGGCGTAATTTTGTGGCTCAAGTGTCTTGGATGGTGCTCTAATCATAGCGTTGGAGCAAGAGCTTGAGTTCGCTTGGAGTGCCCCTTTACACCGCTTTGTGTTTTGGGGTTGTGAGCTCCTGGGTAGTGTCATGGACGGTGCTATCTCGAAGTACCGACGTTAGAGCCCCTTCAAGGATTGGTAACGGGAATGATGATCTCGACACATCTATATTAGGATTGATCTAAGGCTAAGCATGGGGAACCAAAAGAAAAAGTTTCAACAACACGACCTTACAAATATCCTAATAATATTGGCATATCACAAGCACTAACACCTGATTATTCGTAGTGATGCAAGTGGCGAATCAAATTCATGAGCCAAGGAAATCCTAACTGCTGAAATGAATTTTAGTCATTCGAATTAGAAAAGGGTTAATTAGTAAATTTTTTAATGGTACATTGATCTTGATTTATTTAACCCTTGGATCCAAAGATAAATCCTAACATTTTATCTTTAACAAATCCCGTACCTTGTGTTCAATCAACCAAAGTTCTGCAGTAATAATTTCCTCAAAAGTTAAAAAATTAGTCTTCCCAAGAAGCCATTTTTGTGAAATCCAGTTTTGCTAAGAGACTAGCAAAAGATAAGAATGGGGGTGTGATAAACACCATTTTATCATCATTCATATACCCTAAAACACACCTAGCTCTTAGGATTTCAACTCTGCAATTGGATTTTTAGGTTGCATTTAGGCAGTCTCTTAGGTTAGGCATGCATTGCATTCTTTTTGTTATTTTGATATCATTGCTCTAGTGTCAGGGATGAATAGACAATCAGATCCCACAAACCCTGAACCATGGGAGGCAAAAAAATGAAGAAGCTCAATTCAGTTGGATCCTAGCTAAATCCAGCTCATCACAACTGGATTCCAGCTCAACTTAGTTGGGATTAGCTTATCTCAGCACCATTTAGCTCATCTCATCTGGATGGTAGCTCAGGCTAGCTCATCTCAGCTCCATTCAGCTCACCTCAGCTGAATGGCAGCTCAGGCTAGCTCAACTTAGCTGATCCCAGCTCCATTTCAGCTCATTCCAGCTCTATTCAACTCTTGAAGCTCTACCTAATTAGGGTTAGTTACTGCCATCAACTTGCTAAGCCTAGTCAATTGAAGAAGCCCTCAACTAGCTCAGGCCATCTCAACTCTAGCTCCCGAAGACTCAAATCAACTCAACTTGGTTGAGCTAAGCTACTTGACCTAAGCTAGCTACCTTAGCTAGCTAGATAGTCTTCAGGAAGACCAGCTCTAGCTCACCTTAACTCAAGTCAGAAGAAAACCAGCTCAACCTAGCTTGGCTTGGCAACTAGCAAAGAATTAGTTAGCTATTGAGCTCAACTTCAATTCTCTTTAGTAGTAGTCAGCTCCAGCAAGCTCCAATGCAACTCCACTTCAACTCTATCTTAGCAAACCCTAACTCCTTTACTCCTCCCTCCACTACTTTACTAGCTAAGTTGTGAGTTATGCCTGTGGATCGAATGAATACTAGAGGGGAGAGGTGAATAGTTTCTCTTCTTGAAACAATAAAAGATAGAAATAAATTCACAACAAAAGTCAAGCACAATTTACACTTGGATTTAGAGTGGAAACCCAACCAGATGAAAACCACTACCTAAGCCTCTCAACTTAGGATTTTTCCAACTAGTTAAGACTAGTCAATCCACTATAGTACCACTTGAACGAGGGTGGCACAACCTCTTTACAACCACTTCTCTTTTTATCCTGAAGAGAAGAAGAACAATAACAACATGGATCTTTTCAACACCTTGGAATCCATTGATCAAAAACAACAAAGTTGAATAACAACAAATATATCTATGGAACCTCAATAAAAGATCAAACCAAGATTTCGGCAGAGGTTTAAGACGACGTGCTTTTGAAAGACGTGAATAGCGAACGTAGAACACTTGAAAGAAGCACGAGAAGCTCTGATTTTTTAGTGTATTTCTATTGAAAGTTATATTTTGAAAGAGCTGCGTACAACCTCTATTTTTACTAAAAAGTTGGCCTGAAAAGGAAGTGATATTGGTCGATCAATTAAGTTATTTGATCGATCAAAGGTTGGTCGATTAATTAGCTTAGTTGGTCGATCAATAGGATTTTAATCAACTTCCTAAAAAGAATTGGTTTGATCGATTAACAAACTTGGTTGGTCGATCAATTCATTTTGGTCGATCAATAACCCTAAAAGTTGGTTTTCAAGGAATCGCGAAAAACTATTTGATTGCTTTATATTTGAGATTCTTTATAATGATATCCTAGACTCAAATAAAAGGAAAATGCACACATCAGCAACCATCTGAACTTGATCCAAAAGAGAAGCTTTAATCTGAGATGGTCCTGAAATGTTAGGGTAGAAATAAACATAATTTTGGCGCATCAAAACAAAGGTGCTTACATAAGCTATCTTAGCTAGCTTAGTTTAGCTCTCCCTAGCTCCCTCCAAGGCCATCCAACCTAACCACTTACATAAGCCTCCACTTCAACCCTACTTAAGTCCACCTAGCTCCACCTACCACTACTGTATTATTGGCGCCAACCAAGAGAAATCCTTTCACCCCCACTCCACCTCCAAAAGCCACCAAAACCTGCATAACCACCTCCTTTTGGTGCCACCATTTTCCCTCCAAAAACCCATGTATCTCCACCCTACACCTAAGCCTAAAACCCATCTCCACCCTTCGTTTTTCCCTCCATTTTCTCCCTTCTAGAGCCCTTCCTTTTGGCACCAACATGGTGGTGTTTGATAGGTCCACTTTAGTGGACTAATTTAGTGCCTAGGCGCATTATTGTTGGATTAAGAATATGATTTAAAGCATGCATTTTACTAAGAAATCAGTTGAACTTGTGTCTTGGATGTTCCAGCATTTTCTATGTTGCAGGCATACGTTAATGAATACCTCGTCTATTGACATATTATTTTCTCTTAAAGGGATTGATTGAAGGGCCAATTGAGGATTGTCATCTTGTCATCTGATTTTTCCAAACATATTAACAAAAGGAAGCAAGTGGGCTTACCTTTGTTGGCTCTTGGTTTTGGCAAATGTCATTAAAAAGGCACATGGAGACGGTAGGATGATCATCTTCCTCCACGGAGAAGAGACCTCTCTCCAAGCATAGACCCGACCATGGCCACGACCACCAATGAGTCTCGCCCACAATAAACCCATAACCACGGTCAGTGGTGACAACACTAGCATCCACAACCGCGACGACTCCGCCTCGACGCTCATCACCGTGTCTTGCCCACAACCATGACGACAACCACCACCGCGTCTGCTACCGCTACCGCGACTCCACTCCCGGACCCACCGCTATCATCTCCCTCTCCCTCGTAGACCACACAGGAAGGGGGGATGGGTGCGAGTTAAGCTGTCTGGGAGGGCCTTCTCCTTCGATTCCCTCCTCTGATTCTCCTTCCAGCCAACCCATCAGCGCTGGCGAGCCGACCTCCATCGCACGTGGGTGTTACCTGCGGCCACGCACGCTTCGAAACGTGCACGTCAATGCTACATGACCACCAAGTGCTGCTCCACCCTCGCCCGCGCCCCCCGGTGTTGCCCATCTCACGCGTACCTCACCACACGCAGTCGGCTCTTTACTGCTAGACCATCTACCTCACTGCGTGCCAACCAACCCTCTTGCACGCGCAGCCTGCGCCACCAGCCACGTGCGACCACCGCAGACGCCCCACCTTCCATTCAGTGTTCATCTTCCACAGAGAATACCCATCGCTGATGCCACCCTTTTCCATGCAGCCGCCTCTACGAGCCTCAATTCTTCGCACCAGCAATGTCACCGAACTTGCCACGCCGCACCGAGTGCACCCATGCCCACAGCATCATCTCTCGTAGCCCACGCACATCGGTGAACAACCTCCACCATAGGCAACGTCCTATCTGGCGACTGCTGTTGGCCACTGTTCTTCGATCCGCCACCACCATCGGGACCCTCTCACTCTGGCCAACCTCCACCAAAGTTTTCACGGTCGGCCACGGTCCCCTCTTCTTGCTTGAGTAAAGGAAAGAGATGCTCTACTTTTAGGTTAATTAGTATTTACATTTGATGCCATTGCCTTTGGTCACTTTGCGTGCATGCCCTCAAGTTCCACTCTATTTCTCTCATGCCCTCAATTCTTTATACATTGAATTCAATTCTTAACATGCATGCATTAAACATCAACAAGTGCGAATCTTGCTTAGAGGAGAGAGCCCATGTCTTGAATTCTAATTTTATTTACAATACATGCCATTATGGGAAAATTGCATGCATAACCCTTTCATTCTTAAATTATTGTGTCTTCTTCCTTTCACCACATTTCACATAGAATTTGGGCATGGATTCCGCAGATGATTAGGCAAATATAAAGGGAAAATATTCATGAATTTATTATAGTTGTTCCTCCCTGTGGATACAACTTGACTCTTCGTGGTTAGTTTTATCATTAAATATTTTTGATGTGGGATTTTTCCACCACGATTTACATTACTATGATGACGTATTTTTCTGACCTATATTTCTGAAAAGAAAAATCTCCCGTTTAAATGCCACCGTTGCCAAGGAGGCAACAGACGCAATAGATTCACCTAATTTTATTTTTGATTATTCTGAGGTGTGCATTTATCTAACCATTCTCTATTTTTCTATGCAAGGAATCTGACGAGACGGTAGGCGTAGCGGAGCAACAACATTGACCTTGAGTGACGCCCACACACACAGAGAGGATGCGAAGAGAAGGAGACTTGGATTCTACTTTTACAGGGGATTCTCCTTCATCATCAAGTTTATTTTATTTTAGTCTTCTCGCCTTTGTAGCAATTAGGGCTAATTTTCGGGGGGTCAGTCCCCACTTTCTTTAGCAACTAGGGTTATCTCTCTATGTGTGAGTGATTAAGTTTCTGCTTGCTTGCCTTGAAAATAAAAGACAAAAAAAATTTATCAAGCTACCTGTTTAGGAGTTGCATATCCTTAGGTGTGTGCATTTAGGGGTAATTGAGCAGCATGTTAGATCTCATTTTTGCATTGCATACATATCTGGAGTCAAGTATACCATTCTATCTTTGCATCCAATTCATGTTCACGCATTGCATGTGGATTAAATCTCAAGACCATAAATTGATTGAATTGACCTAATTTAGTGGTCGCCTAACTAAAATTGGGACTGCTAATTAGATTTAACCTTGAAATCAAAATCACATTTGGTTTGAAGGAACTTGTGTGCAATTCTTGTCAAAATCAAACTAATTTGCTGTGTGATGCACACTTCTGACACTGAGCAAGCACACTAGGCACCGCACTAGGTCTTGGCCCCTTAAGGCTATAGGCACTGATCTCTTCATCAATGCAGACCCTCCTATTTTACTTTGTGGTGATGATATTATCCTGTCTCTAAGTATTTTGATACTTTAAGGAGGGGGACACCCCTTAAAGGAACAAAAGGGTAGTTAAGAGGCACCCAATTCGCATCGCCTCAAAGGAAGGGTTTGCCTTACTTGCATCCCATAGTTCCATCCATAGAGTAACTTCTCACTAGGTTACTTAAGAGTATCATTGAAGCAAGGTATAGGTCCTAGGGCACACGAAGGTCGACTTAGGGCCCGTAATTGATTGTGCAACTTCTTTGGCCACCAAGAAAAAATGTAATCGGCCTTTATTCTTCTCCAAAGAGCTTGTCAGGGATCTCAAGTCACAGCCCCCTCCTATACCACTAAAGTGGGAACGAACGGGTGCAAACTTGACCCTATTTGACAACTTTAAGGAGTAGGTTCGAGGTTAGCTCAAATCTTCTCTAAGAAAAAGGAGAGTCCCATTGCCTTGCATTTGATTGGGGTGTGTTTTTCAAGTCATGGATTACAATAGCTATTTCACTTCTTACTTTCACCCCAGAACACCAAATCCCAATCCCATGACCTATAGTTATCCATCATCTGATGAGCACTGGGATCTACTCTTACTATAGGAGCATTGGTATGATTAATCCCCAACCTAGTGATAATTAGCAGAACTTAGGAGAAGGGTATCCCAGCCCTAGCTTTCCCATGACTATAACCAACCCACCCACCCGTAACGATTTTGCTTATCGAGGTTGGACCGATACTCCTAGGCAACTTGAACCTGAGTTTGACTATCTTCCCCAATCTGATAGTAGCCTCTCCTCTTTTATGATAGAGATGCAAAAACAACAAAAACAAATGATGGATTCTATGGTTTGAGGAATAGTCAAACATTACCTGAAGAGATTAGCTAGCTTGGCGATCCTTCTACAGTCAATTCTGATCCCTACCTCTATACCCTCGATTACCAAGATAATTTCGAGGAAAACAATGACAATAGGGATCTTGTTTTGAGGAGTAGCTATCACTTAGACGTTCCCCATGAGATAGGCCCCCCAAAAGGCAATCCTGGTGATTATCCACTTGATCTTAATTGGAGTCCGAAGAAGGGAAAGATGGTCCCATTAGACAAACTCGACCTGAATGATACTATCTTTGTTACATTTGATGAAACGGGTCACAATCAAACTATCAACCCAACTCCCATACTGGATTTTGAGGTGGAATCTACACCCCATCCTAGGGATGTTGAACTTATACCTTACACCTCTGAGGACCTTGCACCTCAGTTAGATCTCCCTGAGGATAATGGTTCTGAAGTAGATAAATTCTAGGAGTCTTGGATATCAAAAGAAATCATATTGGAAGGAAGTGAGAATAACCACAATCCTTTATTTAAGGGACCAACACTTGTCATTGACCATTCTAAGGATTTACAAGTACCCAACACAGGTGACCCTGAGGGAATTGATACTGAATTGGAAGACTTGGCTCAATATTGGTCTTAGGGACATGAAGATTTAATTTTTGAGGAGGAAATAGAAATCCTTGATCATGGCTTTGAAGATTTTTCTGAGTCCCAGGGAAGAAACGTAGAGAAGGTTGATGATGACTTTGAGGAGTCTAGACTCAGAGTATGGAGTGACTCTAGGAGGAAATATGTTTTGATCGAGGACTTACCCCCTAAGGATCTTACTGATCCAGCCAAATCCAGATTCCTACATACCTATGACTACCAAGATCATCCTCTCAAATATTGGAAAGAAATGGAAGCAATTAATACGCTTGATGAAGGAATCTATACACCCTAGGCGCAGGATCTTAACATCGAACAAGAACCTAGGGATGTCATTGTTGAGGACACTCACAACCCTATTGCTTCCGACTCACCTTTACATGAGAATCAAATAGGCGACACCCTTGATCAGTTCCCTTTTAAAGATGAACATTTGGGCCCATTCTAGGATGCGCACACCAATGATATGCAACATGAAAGAAAGTCAATAACTAAGGCTATATCTGATGACATTCAGGAATTGGAATGGTTGTCGAGGATGAATGCTGAACCTCTCAAGCCCTCTTTGACCATCTTCCCTACCTTGCAACTGAGAGACTTACACTCCTTCAGAAACAACTTCCTAAAGTCTCTACTTAGATTTTATGGGACCCTTTCTATAATCTAATGGCTTCGAGTACATCTTACATGCTATCGATTACGTCTCAAAATGGATCGAAGCTGTACCCACCAAAACAAATGATCACAAAGTTGTTCTTCAATTCATTCAGGAGAACGTCTTTTCCAGATTTGGGGTTCCTAAGGCCATCATCAGCGATGGTGGGTCTCATTTCGTGAATGTGCACTTCCAATCCCTGATGAAAAAGTATGAGGTGTTACATCGTATCTCGACTCCTTACCACCCCCAGACCAATGGATTGGTTGAGCTATCCAATCAAGAGATCAAGAAATCCTTCAGGTCACTGTTCAGCCTGACAAGAAAGATTGGTCCACTTGACCTCTGGAAGCCTTGTGGGTCTATAGGATCACCCATAACACCCAGCTAGGAATGTCTCCATTCAGGCTCGTGTACAGGAAAGCATGTCACCTGCCTATAGAGATGGAACATAAAGCCTACTGGACAGTACGAAAGTGCAATCTAGATCTCATGAAGGATGGAATCCACCACCGGTTGCAAATGAGCGAGATCGAGGAGTTACGCAATGATGCGTACGAGAACTCACGTATCTACAAAGAGTGGGTCAAAGCCTTCCATGATAGGCACGTATCGCAAAAATCATTCCATCATGGTCAGAAAGTGCTCCTCTTTGATGCCAAGCTCAAGCTCTTCCCAGGAAAGCTAAGATCAAAATGGATCGGACCCTTTCTCGTCCGACGAATCTTCGAAAATGGAGCTATCAAAATCAGTGAACTTAGCCGTGACTCAAAACCATTTGTTGTGAATGGTCAGAGACTCAAACCATTCCTCGAACTCACCAATTCGAATCTAGCTGCAGTATCTTTTGATCTCTATTCTCCCTAAGCCACATTGCACCCAGCTGATGGTGTTAAACTTAGCGCTTAATAGGAGACAACCCATCACTTTGAAAAGCCCAAGACCCTTCTGACCTATCTCTGAGCTGAAATCTTATTGCACTTTAGGGTTTGTCCATTAGAATAGCCGACTCCACCTTTGATACTTGTATTAGAGCTTGAAATCATCTGCAATAGTCACCCCGACCCGTTCGCCATCCCCCAAACCTATTCTAATGTACAATCTAAGCTGAACTCGAAGCCACCTAATTTACAATGAGGACATTGCAAACCTTATGCATGGGGGGTATTAAAGCAAAAAACACTGTGAAATTTGATTCATGGAGAGGTTTTCAAAAACAAAATGGAGAAAAGGAGAGGTCAATTTTGAGAGATGAATTGAAAAATTGAGGAAGGAGAAAAGAAAAGAGAAAAATAGGAGCAAACAAAAGGAGAAAAATGTGATAGTCCCTGTAATTGAGTATGGAACTTACCTAAGTTCTAAGTTGCATCAGATGATGAATTCAGACATAAAAGGCTAAAACTTCGGAGATTAGTGACCGATACTGACCTTAGGCCTCTTGGGCCTATTCTAGGGCTTAAGCACTCATGTATTTGTTAAGATTTGGATTATTCCTCAAGAGGTTGAGGAAAGTGCGAAGCTGATGTATTAAGTTTAAGGCTTAAGGATTATTCAGCCCCGTTGCATGCCTTTTGGTTTGCGGGACTTAGTAACCTAAGCACCCAAAAATCACACACTAGTCTAGTTCAATGTGCTTAATGAAATACAATGCCAAAAGTGTTATGTTCTAAAAAAGGTTTTCCCAAAGATCTGGCTTAGGAGCTGCTCGAACAACACAAGTTGATTGGATGAGTTCCCGACGTGGAGAGGTGGAATGAAAAATACTCCCCTCGAATATACGTAATAACATATCATCTCCTCGGTGCTTGCCTCCTAGGATATCTAAATATCCTACTAGGGGCATGTAAGCACCTTGTGCTGGTTTTGGTGCCATGGGCGAGATTATCCCAAAATGTCGATTGCCAGGGCCTGAATTTAGCTACAGAATGCCATGGGCGACATTATCCTGCAGTGTCGAAACTAGGGTTCTAGCAATTGCTATGGGCGATGCTATCCTAAAGCATCGAAAGCTAGGGACCCTTCGAGGATTGATGAAGGCAACAAGGAATTTGATACAGACTATGTTTAGGGCCAATCTGATGTGAAATTTAGGAGAATGTAAAAAGAAAAGAGAGAAAAATCTTAAAATAAATTTCCCTCTCCATCTTTCTTATAAAAAATGCACTAGTAAATTGAACTTAGAGTTGTTACAAATACGCACGAGTGCTTTAACCGCTGGGGTCAACAAACCTCTAGGTAGCTTTTGCGGGCCTTAGAAACCTTCGCTGTAGACCTAAGGCTGAGGCTAGTCTGGATCTTGGCTGATACTTGAGTACCTCTAGGCCTATTGTTGGTATTTTGATCTAATTTCTAGAGCTGCGGCTTAGTAAGGCATCTTAACGGTTACATCTGACTTAGAGATTTAGTTTGGTCCATAGGATTTTGCTAGGGACTAGCAAAAGCTAGGCATTGAAGTGTAATGGTAATACCATCATGGGTCCTAACTAGCCACAATTACTAAGATTCAAATGATAAATGCTCCTACTTGATCATCTAAGGACCATAATTCCACTCTGATCTAATTTGAGAAGAAGACAAGAAAATATGGTTAATTCTGCAGTTTTAACAACACATCACAAATGTAGATTAACCACGGGGTTACTCAGGGGTTAATTAAAGGTCAAATGTACATTAAAGACTAAAAAGTGGGTTCACATTAATTGAATCAGGGTTTCACACATTACAAGGATGAAAATAGGGCTGAAAACCCTATTTATCAACCCCACTTAAATTGAAAAGGTTCTGGTCAGGATAAAATTAATCTAAACCTCCTAAAAATCTTTTTAAAATATTCTAAGAGGTTTGGCACCCTTGGTTTGACCATCTGAACCCATTTTGACCTAGAACAGAGATTCAAACAGGAATTTACCCTAATTTGGGCTCCTGTGCAAGTTTCCCAATCAAACGTGGTTAAAACTCAAATCCAAATTCACCATTTGGTTCCTTATATCTAAATTAGGTTAACATTGAAATTTTGGCCCAATCAAAGGCCATCTTGACCTAGTTTGCATTTTTACACCTAAACCTCTAAGTTTTAAGTTTCCTTGCATATATGTCCTTATCTTTCCCATATCCTTTACAAAGAGCCCCCTTCTGCCATCGTCTTCCTCACGATAGAAGAGGGAACTCGCAGCCCTCCTAAACCCAAATAGCTTCATTTAATTTGGCGACTTGATTGAAGAATCTTCAATCAAAATTCACCAAATTTGGTAGACTTGCTCCTTGGATCTCGGCTGATCGACCAACACCTGTTTTGAGCTCAAGTTTGGCCGTTTCCTTCACCGGTGAACCCAAGTTTCCAAACCCAATAAAGCAGCTTCACAACAAGACAGATTTGCCTTGTTTGCTCACAATTTGAGAAGGGAACCTCCTCTATATAAATACCCTGACACAAGCAACTTGATTTTATCTCATTTTGGCATGCAAACACGCCTTCTTCCTCTTCGTTTCTCACCTCCATTAACGACGACCTGGAGCTTCTTCGGCCATCTTCCTTGCCGCCCCTCGCCATCAAATGAGTAGAGGTCTACCTTCCCTCCGTCATCACTGTCCTCTCTGCCAAAGGAGATGGTCCCTATCCTCCTCATCAGCTCCATCTCTGGTCATTTTCTTCCTCGCCAGTGACTGCATTGACAACCTAGATCCCCGTCTTCTTCCTTCCAATAGACTTAGGGCATATGTTCCTTCCTCTCCCAATTAAGTCTAGGACAAATCTCAACCCCATCCTTCTCTTCTTCCTCCGTCCCCAACTTTGACAAATCCATCTCCGACCACCTTCACCGACCCACCACCTCCGTCTTCCTACATCCAAATTAGGTTAGGCAAAATGTTCCCCACACCTCCATAATTATTTCTCCCAACCCAGTTGCACGCTACAGCACCTCCACTGTCTCCTCCACCGCCAACCACTAAAGCTCTGTTCACCTTTCTGCACGCACGTGAACATCAATTAACCACCATCGCCACATTCGTCGTACACCGGCGAAGCTCCTAAACATACTAATTGGGTTGAGAGGCCGTGTTTTCTATGCATGACCATGCACTCTCGCCAGTTGTCTTCTTTGTTGTTGTCACCAGCTGTCTTGCCGCCAATGGTCTCGCCTCCACCGCCAATTGTCACAGCTTGGTACCACGACAAATCCTGGTCCTTCAATTAGACGAAAGCAGCGAGGCATAGTACAAATTGATGAAGGCTTCTCCACTACTGCGCACAAGGAGGAACCTACCAGATTTAGTCCCACATCGTGGGAACCTAAACCAAATTTTGGTTAATAAGGCTTTTGGTAAGAGGCCTTATCGCCTCAGCACACGGGGTGAGGTCCCTCTCACTGCACGTGCGCACCCTCACCCATAATCTCACGCACGTGGGCCTGGACCTTGACCCGATTACTCGATTAGCCCTAAACACAATTCAAGAAGAAAGAGAAAGGAAATTCTGAGGGGGGAGGGGATGGCTTTGCACCATAGCATGTTGGGATTCGTGCCCAACACTTGGGTGAATTCTGAGGTGATCTGGGTTGCTCCTTAAGGCATCCGAGCCTCATATCTGATGTCTGATTTAGGTTGCTGTTAAAATATTTGGCTCTGATTTGAGATCTGATATGACGTGGTTAAGTGGTTTGAGATTTCTGTTGAGATATTAAGAAATTGATTGGGATTTGTGCTTGATTGTGGGATTTAATTGGTGGTTCAAACCACCATTTTTAGACTTCCATTATATTTTAGTCCCAATGATTTTAAGATACATTTTTATTCTAATTGAATATCTTTTTGAGTAGATTATTTATTCATTGCTATCATTATTATTGTGCTCACTATTTCTCATATTTGACTAGTGATTGAATTACTTTTTTTATCCCTGCAAACGACCTCGAAACTCATGATTTTTTGAGCACTTATAAATTTAAATGTTGTCGATTTGATTTTCGTCACTATACTACAGTGCATTTTACTCTCACTAAACTATGACAATCTTCGACGCTGCAACACTAATAATGGGCACATGCCCTACAGTAGGATTGTGCGTCTTTGAACCTTGTAGGCCAAAAGAACCCACACTGAAGGATCTTTGCTGCAATTTTACGCCTAGAGTAATGGTTAGCACAGGCCAGGTCATGGCAGAACAAGATGTCATCATTGACCTCATCATCGGGAATGCATATTGGGATTATTTGGTCATTGTTGATGTGAAATAGATAAGGATCTTCCCAGACATAGTACTTGGCATCGAAAATTAGCTTGTTCTGCCCAATTAGGTGGGACTTTCCCCATAACCAAGTAATTCACGATATTAGCAAACTAGGGAAGTCCATTAATGGCTAAGAGGTGTTCATTCAGAAAATGCTCGGTGATAGATCTAGACGGGTCAATGATCGAAGAAGGCGAGACAAATGGTTAGCTACCACATTCTACTTTCCCACCTTGTCGTGAATCTCGACATCTAATTCTTGCAGCAGCAAGATCCATCGGATTAATCTAGGTTTCGCGTCCTTCTTCGTAAGCAAGTGCCTCACTGCAATGTGATATGAGTAAATGATGACATGGGATTCCAGGAGGTATGATTTGAATTTCTCCAAACCAAATACTACATCCAACAGCTCTTTCTCCGTAATCATGTAATTATGCTAAGCCTCGTCTAGTGTCTTGATGGCATAATATATTACGAGCGGTTTCCCGTTGATTTTCTACCCCAGCACCCCTCCTACTATGTAGTCAAATGCAATGCACATGATCTAGAAGGGTTGAGACCAGTTAGGGGATTGTAGGATTGGATCTTGGGTAACTTGGTCATGAAGGATTTCGAATGCGTGAATGCACTCACTTGTCATCTTGAAAGGAGTGTCCTTTAAGAGAAGATTCATTAAGGGGCACGTGATCTTTGAGAAATCAGATATGAATCATCGATAGAAACTGACGTGCCCCAAAAATGATTTGATGTCTTTGATCGAGCAAGGCACAGGTAATTTGGAAATAAAATTCACCTTATCTCGGTCAACTTGGTACCTCTCTCAGATACAAGGTGTCCAAGCACAATGCCCTCAGGAATCATAAAGTGGCTCTTTTCCTAGGAGAGACTAGGTTAACTTTGATGCATCTTCAAAGGATCTGGACCAAGTGCAAGAGGCAATATCGAAAGATTCACCAAAAATTGAGAAGTCGTCCATGAAGACTTCAAGGTATTTACCTACCATATCAAAGAATATGGCTAGCATGCACCCCTGAAAGGTGGCAAGTGCGTTGCAAAGCCCGAATGGCATCCTGCGGAATGCGTATGCACCGTAGGGGTAGGTAAAGGTGGCCTTTTCTTGATCTTCAGGATGGATTGCCACTTGGTTGTATCAAGGGTATGATGAGTCTAATTTAATGGATCATTTAATTGTCTAAGTACATTTTACAAACATTTTCTTAGAGTTTAATTATTTATAATTAGATATTAAATTATCCTATAGAAGAGATATGACTCAATGCATATCCTTATGTTATGCAGGTAGATGTGTGCAATAATTCCCAGATGCACCACACCTTAGCCATCTCTACCTCCATATGCGCAACCTCCTCGTCGGCCTCAACACATCATTTCCCCACCGCCTCGCTACTGCCATTAAGCTGTTGGAGAAGGCTGAGTCCTCCGGAAACACAACAGATCAAATGAGAGTCGATGGTAAAAGATTTATAAAAGGACTCCCACCGTGTGCAGGTGCTAGATATCCGCTCCCCCTGGCGAGAATCTTCTCCCTCTCCACCATCGTGGAACAAGCATACCCTGTGAACCAAGCGCGCACCGTGGCCCTAGCTTGCTCCAACATCGCCGCTCATCTCCAATGAAGTGGTGCGTAGTGACAGAATGCACCACACCCTTTCCCGCTCTTCTCTGACAAAAGTACCACCACCATCAGCCGCTCCCTCCACTGTCACCACCTTCATTTTCTCCATGAAACAAAAACCTCCCCTGCCGCAGAGCACCATCGCACATAATGCCCCTTAGCCATCCATCTTCTCTTTCCCCTTCATTTTCTTCTTCACCTTCTCCACCACCATTCCCTACAACCCAACAGGAACCCAATCGCATGGCCATCAGCCACGCGCACTCCATCCACGTAGCATCACCTTCATCCTCCTTGTGTGTGCAAGCCTCAGTAGCCACGCATGGCTGTTCGCCTCGCGTGTGTGTGTGAGGAGAGCACCTCCTCTCCAATCACTATTCATCATCTTCCCCAGAAGAACCCAAACCCACGTCCACTTCTCCACATGTAGTTGGCACCATGGATCGCTAATCACCGCTCCATCGACGGTGTTGAACTCGCCTCGCCCTCACAAGGTTGCCCACACTTGTGGCAGCCCTTCCCACCGTCCACGTGCATATGCGTGCAAGCACCCGCCGACCATCATCTCCTCGTCGTCAGCGACGCCTCTGGCCGCCTCCCGCTGTGAGACCAATGTCAATGCAAAGCCCACACTCTGGCGCACCACCACCGGCATTCATGCCATCAACCTTCCCCTCCTCCTCGCGTGCAAGCTCCTCCACCAAATCCTCTGTTTCTCAACAGTAACGGCCCTATTAATATTTACAAAGTTTGCCATTACGAGAAACACTATTCTTTTGTTTAACATCTTAATTTATTGAGGCACATTTGCATGAATATCCCTCTGATTTATTTGAATTACATATAGTTGCATTTATCTCACAAATGATAGCATAGGGGATATTGGCTATGGGGAACGAGTTCTGTTTTGATTAAGATTGACGATGCTTGTTAGTACTAAGATCATGATTGACATATTTCCATGATGGTGATTTTGTATGTGTGCACCTGTATTCTTGAGTAATTACATAAAATGATGACTTATGTTGAAAAAGAATTGCATGAATTAGTGATGAGAGCCTCATCATGAGCCATAACTAGCCCATTTTGACCTAATAAAGAAGATAAAAGCTCCTATATAACCTAGAAGAAGGCCTAACTGAAGGAACAAGTGCCTTGAAAGAAAACATGAAATAAAGGTTAAAACTGCAATTTTACCCTTGCAGTACGTAAACGGGATTTCTCAGAGGCAAAACATAGGTCAAATGGTATAAATGAGATAAAAAGAGGGTTGAGTCAATCAGAAATGGGTTCATGTGCAATCTAAGAACTAAATGACACTTAGTAACCCTAAAACAGACCCGCTTAAATTAACAAGGTTCCGGTCAGAAAAAAAAGCAAGTAAACCCTCTACAAATCATGGAAAAACATCCTCTAGGGTTTAGAACACTTAATTTGGCCTTTGGAACCTAGTTTGACCTAGATTAGGGTCCCAGCTCTTCAATTAACCTAATTTGGGTTTTTACGCAAAATGTCTAGTCAAACGAGGTCAAACCTAAAATCCAACTTCACCATTGGATTCCTTAGGTCCAAATTAGGTTTGTACCAAAATTTGGACCTAAGGAGAGGTCATCTTGACCTACTTTGCAATTTAGTACTCCCAAATCACAAATTGGTCCCTATCTTTTGAATACCTTTACGGAGAGCCCCCTAGGTTCTTTGCCTCCTTTGCAAACCGGTCCTGCCGCCATTGCTAGGGCAGAACCGAGCTCCGGCGAGGTTCGGAGAGGGATTTCTCTCTAATCCCTCAGAGATACCCTCCCAGAAATGGAAGGAGGATTCTCTGAGGAATTCCCTTCCTTATAAAGTCAATTACAATCGCTGGTGTGAACCCAATCTCTCGTGCGAATGCACGAGAGATTTGGGTATCCACCTTCCTTCCAACTCCGGCAAGTCGGCAGACCTAATGGCGCGTTCTCCACCCGCTGGCAGGAGCGGCCAGCACCTATAAAACACCCCCCAGACCCTGCCGCAGGACCCGAGCTTGATTTGGCCGAGTGTCCACCCCCAATTCGTCTCCTCCTGCCTGGCCAAAAGTCCCAGCAAGTTCCGGCGAGCCCCCCTCCCCTCCCTCTTCGCTCTGCCACAAAACCAGTGGCAGAGTTAACTTCCTGACTTCCCTCCGCGTCGCGCAGTACCCGCGCACGCCGCCTCAGCCCCGTTGTCGCCGCCGTTCTCCCCCACTGGGCGTCATCTTCTCCGGCGACAGCAGGTACTGCTGTCCGCCTTCCGTCCCCTTTCGTCCTTACAATTAGGTTAGAACTCCTCTCCATCCTCTCCTCTCTCTTTTCCCCCTGTTATCTCATCTGATTACCCCTCGACCGACGCTGACCACCCTCATCTTCCACATCACCGACCGATCTCCGGCGAGCCGCTTCCACCATTCCAGCCCCCCACCCGGCTCGCCAACCACCTCGAGAGCTCCGCCTCACCACCAGGAACTCGCTCCACCCCACAACTGCCACTCCAGACCTCCATAATCACCCCCCGAACAACCCACCATCTCCGGCCACAGGTTGACCTAGGCACGCATGCCTAGGCCGACCTGTGGCCTGCAGCATCGTCCACCGCCTTCGCCGTGCCACGGCGAAGGTCTCTAGCTAATCTGATTGGGCCGAGAGGCTTGTTCTGTGCATGACAGTGTTTGAGCCGCTACCGCCATGGATGACCTCTGATGAAGCTCCAACGAAGCTCCAGGCATCAGGCTTCCCAGGCTGCAGATGCAGGAGACTCACGCGAGTGTCGCGAGGTGAGTGAGCCCAACACGGAGCGCCAGCAGAGCCATTCGCTTGGGCAATTGCATACGAGAGTCTGCGGGCCCGCGGGAAATCAGGGCGGACCCTTTAGTCCCACATCGTGGGTTTGCAACACTCAGGTACACTATAAATTGTATTTGTGCTTTAAGCTGGTTGCCTTCGTAAGCATAGGGGTGAGGTCCCTCACTGACCCCACACCTGCCTCGTTCGCGGCTTGACCACGCGGACCTGGTGGATCCGACCCAACCTAAGCCCACGCACTCCTCGCGCATCACACCACCTGCAGGTGCGCCTGGTCCCGGGTACGATCCGACCCGATTGTGGCTGTGGCTCTGGGAGAGCGTCCATGAGCGAACTGCTTAAGAGAGAGACGTGCGGGTAGAGGGAGAAGGGTTAGGTTTTGCTCCTGTGCAGGCAGGCTGAACGCAGGAGAAGAAGGACTTGGCTGCTACAGAAGAAGAAGAAGGAAAGGCAAGCCAAAGAAGAAAAGAAAGAAGGAGCAAGACAGAGAAGAAGAAGAACGAAAGAAGCTTTCGCAGGAGAAGGAAAGCAGAAGAAGAAGGCTTCGCAAGACAAGAAAGAAAGCAGAGAAAGAAGCAAACGAAGAAGAAAATGAGAGACTGCAGAAGAAGAAGAAAAGGAGAAATACTTTTAAGACGTCTGATCTTGTGATCAGACGTCCAATTTCATATTTTTGTCCTAATTATTTTTAATTGCATACATTCACATTTGAATTGATATTTTGAGTAAATTAGAGTGTTCAATTATATTTTGACTAGTAGTAAATTCCATTTGCTCCCTGTGATCGACCTCGGATACTCCGATCTTCGAGTAATAAAATTCTTTATATTTGTTTAGACGTTTTGTCGGTTATACTACAACGTGACATCCTTTAAACCCGCACAAAAACGTCGACAACAATTAGCATGCACACCCATTGAGTTTCCCGAATAATTGAGGCACCATTCACTAGTTTAATATGCTTATTCTTCCTTGTGGAGACAACCTAACTATTTTCGTGGTTAGATTTTGAGTAATAAATATTTTTTATAGTCAATTTTCCATCACAAAAGCTTTACAACGACACGTCATTTTATGTTTAAAATTTTAATGAAAGTGAAGATCAACTCGTCAGAGTACCCATCCAAGAAACAGAAAAATCGATTTCCCACCAATTTCTCGAGAATCTGATCAATGAACGAGAGAGGGAAATGGTCTCTCTTCGTGGAGGCATTCAGTTTCTGATAATCTATGTAGACTCTCCACGAGTTCGGAATTCGAGTCGAGATGGTTTCTCCAGATTCAGTCGTAATCACAGTGTGCCCTACCTTTCTAGGCACAACTTGGATGGGCTCACCCAGCGGTTGTCAGAGATCGGGTAGATGATTCTTGTGTCGAGCCACTTTATAATCTCCTTTTTCATGACCTGTAGATTTGGGTTCAGTCTTCTCTGCAGTTCTCGAGATGGTCGTGAGCCCTCTTCGATATAGATACGATGTGTACGAGGGACTTATTCCAGTCAGGTCATCTAGCGTCCATCCAATAGCTCTTTGATGCTGCTGGAGGAAAAAAATCATCTTTGTTTCAGGAGCGAATTGGGAATTGATAATCATAGGAAGTGTTTGATTTGAACCAAAAAGACGTACTTCAAATGATTTGGGAGGGGTTTCAATTCAAGCACCGGGTTATTAGCAGTAGGTGGGGGTTCGGGATTGGCCTCAGAAGATAAGGTGGAAGCTAAGGATAAATCTGGTTTAGCTTTGGGCTTCTTGCTCTATGGGTCAAGATCTTCTTGCAGTTAAGGTTTTGGGAGAATCAGATTTTCCTCTATAATCGGGTCCTCAACCAAGGAACTAATGTCGCAAACCTCTTCGATTGCCCATACTTTATTCCTTTCTAGACTTAAAGATATCAATCCTCAATGTTTTATTCCCGAATTTCAACTCAATCTAGCCCTCTTCACAATTCATGTTCGCCCTAGCTGTGGCTAGGAACGGTCTCCATAAGATGATCGGTGTATCTCTCAGATTGTCAGGAGTATCCATGTCTAATATAATGAAGTCCACCAGGAAGTAGAAATCTCGTATCCTAACTAGAACATCCTCAAGACCTCCTCTTGGTGACTTTATTGATTTGTCAACTAGCTGTAGAGTCTCAATTGGTTTGAGCTTCGTTTCCTCAAAATGATCTAGTAGGGAGGTGGGGATTAGATTTATGGAGGCTCCTAAATCCAATAAAGCTCAATCAAATTCTAGGTCGCCTATCTTATAGGAGATTAGAGGGGTGCCAGGATCTTTTACTTTTTGTGGGAGTTTACTTAGGATGATAGAGTTGGCTTGCTTAGACAACATAATCGGACTCCCGTCTTTGTTTTGCGACTTATGCTTCAGTGTACATAAGTCCTTCAGAAATCACGCGTAACCTGGCACGTGGCGGATTGCATCCATCAAGGGGATGTTTATTTGGACTTGCTCAAAGAGCTTGACCAAGTCTTCCTTGAGTGCCACAGGTTTGTGTTTCCTGTTTCCTTTAGTCAAGGCCTTGGGAAATGGAACATCTATTGGTTCCTCTAAGATTGGTTCAGGCTCTAGATTTGGGATAGGTGTATCCTAGATGACCATCCTAGGGGTAGGCTCTGAACTACCAGGGTTAGAGTGGCTAGTATAAGGTAGATCCTGAGTCATTTTGCCACTACGTATACTAACAACATTTAGGCTAGCCTGGTTTGGGTTAAGAGTTGGCAAGAGTGGTTGTTGCTATTGATATCTCGCATATGATGTGGAAGCCTCCATCCCATCGGGTGATGGAGCAGAAGGAGCATGATAAACATAGTGCACTTGGCCCTAATTCGGGTTCATAACGCACCTCGGGTTTGGTACATTATTTAGATTTGGCAGAGGCTGGGAAGGGAGTGCACTAGTCTAGCAAGTCCCAGTCATTTCTGCAAGTTGATTTTGAACCTCTGTGATCTCTTCTTTGTGCTGTTTCTACATAGCCACATTAGTCTTCTAGATGTCAGCTAGGGCTTGCAAAATCAAGCTCATTTGATCTTCCTTGGTAGGCCCGGATTGGTAACTCGGGTTGAGCCTAGGCTGAACAGGATGATATAGTTGCGGAGCTTGTGGTCGGGGTTGGAATTGAGGTCTCGAGTTCTTGTTATTTCCCGACCACGCAAAGTTCGGATGATTGCGCCATCCAGGTTATATGAGCTAGAGAATGAACCATTATGGATGGCGTGGAGATCGTCGCAGGTCTGAGGAACTCCAGAGTAATTAGAGTACAAGGGTTAAGAGTTCCCTCAACTAGAGTAGGTTGGTTCAAAGTTTCCTTTGTAACCAAGATCAGATGTGTTTGGATACGTGTCCATCCCCTGATATGCACGGTGGTGAATGTTATGCATGGCCTCCCTACCTAAGGGCGGTTGTGCATACGTGTTTTGCTATGAAGAGGTGGCTCTTTAGCTCTTTATAGATGTCGAGTCAATTCGTCCACCTTCTTCTTGATGATAGAGACCTTATCCAGGCGATTAGCCACCAACTTCAAGTAAATGGATGCAGATAAGTCTCGAGTCTCCCATGCCCCTCGTGTGTTTGTCAATGCGTGGGTGGTCGTCTAGTCGAACACACTCATGGACTCATTGTTTATGGAGTTCTCGCACATGTTCTCGAGAATATCCCAAACAGTGTCTTCATGTTGACCCATGATGTTGCCACCACCGGTTGCATTGACAGATACTCTGATGTCCTTACAAAGTCCCTGGTAAAAAGACTAGACTCATTCCCATTTAGGAACTCTGTGATGTGGGCATTTCCATATGAGATCCAAAAAGCAGTCTCATCCCTCATGAAGTGGTTCTCCCACATTCTGCGTAAAATGCATGATCTGGTGCCTCAAGGCATTGGTGCGACCAACTAGGAAAATTTTCTTCAGGAATTTAGATTGGAGTTCCTCCCATTTGTTGATCGGTCGAGTCATGGTTTGATACCAATGGACAGCCTTATCCATAAGAGAGAAGGAGAACATCTTCATAAGCAGGATGCCCTGGTTTTGAATAGGTGGTCCAAAGGTCTGGACCAGATGTTTTGGTTGGTTGATGTGCTGGAAAGGATCTTCGGAGTTCAAGCTGTGAAATTTAGGGATTGCATTGATCAAATTCGGCTTTAATTCAGTTTAGGTCCTCCAGTCGGGATTTGCACCCAGGGTTCGATTGCCACTACTGCGGGATTGTAGTGATCTCGCATTTGCGGACACTGTAGGAGATTCATGAATGCATGGAATAGATCAGTGAGGCATTGTAATTGATTATGAACATTGGGCACTTCTTCTTGATTCTCCATGGATGCAGATGATGGAGAGCTAGGCTCAGATATGGAAGGATCTGAATAGATCTCGATCTAATCGGTCCAGAACACAAACAATTGGGTCAGGATTGACCTTGACGAGAACGAACTACTAATGGAGGCCTCAAGATTGGTCTTAAGGACCTCCTCCCATACATGCACTATGGAATCAGACGAGGGACAGAATGTGTATTGGACCCAATCGAGGCACTAAACAAAGCTGGGTGACTATGGAGGTTCGAGGCAGATGGTACCTCTGGATCAGAAACTCACCCACCTGAGAATTACTTGGGCAACCACGAAGGGAGAGTCCCACAAAGTCCCCTACACGGTAGAGCGTCCCCACAGGTTACAGGGTTTCCCCCACCCGACCTCCCTTGTCACTGAGATTCCAAATAGACCGAAATGTGTGACTTGACTCCTAAGTCTACCAGTTTTAATCCTTCTTGTGCCTTGAATTTCACTTTGAACTTGAAGTTGATTTGATTTGTGACCTAATGATTTCACAGCAAAAATACACCAACAATTGTGCCATCTTGTGTTATTTCCTAGCATTGCCATTGCATATTAGGTAGCCATAGTGCATTTGTAAAAATAAACGCATACATGCATTTAATTGAGAGGGGAGGAGAGTGAATAAATTGGCCTTGTAATTAACGTATTCTTCAAGTGCTGCCTCGCAAATTCACCACTTTATTTTTATTTGGCTTTGAATTTCTTCTTCTCCACACGGCTACAGGGCATGGCTGCTTCTTCTTCGCGCCTCTCTCTGCCATAGCATGCCCTGCCAGTCGCATGCTCAGCCATGCGCAGCCCAGGGCATGGCTGACCTTGCCTCCATCCTCTTTAAAGGCCCTCCTCGCTTCCTTGCGCAGGGGAGCCTGGTCCACACAACACACACAGCAGCCTTCCTTCCTCCAGGCCGTCTCCTCCCCTCTCCCCTCCATACGCAGCATCTCTTCCTCCTGAGGAGACACACTGCAGACAGGAGCAGCTCACAGTGGTTGACAACCACCACTGTGAGTCCCACCACCGCCCAGCTCATCCAAGAGCCGATGGGCATGGTGGTTCACTTCGCTGTTTCACCCGCTCAACGTTCTTTCGCCATTTCCACAGAGTCGAGCTTTGAAGCTCAACCGCAGCAGTAGCACGGTGCAGCAGCCTCTCGCCCACGTGCAGGCCACCGCGTGCCCTTGCAGCAGCCGACGCAGCTCCTTCCGCTCACGCAAGCCCGCTCCACAGTGCCTGCGCACGTAGAACCGGCCGTAGCCGGTTGTGCGAGCCGAGCGTGCACTGTAGCTACTGTTCACTCTAGAGAGCGCGACACTGTAGCTACACTGCCGTGATCGGAAAGTTTCTCACTTATCCAGTCACCGCGTGCTCTCTCTTTCCGCCGCAACCATCGCCAGCTCGTCTGCGCGCCTGCTTCCGAGTACACTCGCGCCCACTGTGTCTGCTCCAGCACCCGCTTCTTCACCCGCGTTCACCTCCGCACTGCGCCCTCACACCGCTCCTCCAGTGCGTGCCTGCGCGTGCGTGCACCTGCGCCTACACGTGCACGCTCCTATGCGCACCATTAGACGACGGGCGCAACCTCTAGACGGCTTAAACGTCGCGCCCTCTTCCTTCAGCAAACACTCTCTCTCTCTCTCTCTCACAGACACACACCTCACTCACACACACACACCACACTTATACACACTCACGTGTACACACACTCACTCACTTGTACATGACTATATACTTATATATATATATATACATATATATATATATATACACATATGTCTATACATATATTATTACCTATACAACTAAGTATAGGTATATATACATATATATACACATATATTTATACATATATATATATATACACAAATATACATACATATATACATATATATCTATAGCTATAAATACATACATATATATATATATATATATATATCTATATACATAGATACTTATACTAATATATCTATATACATAAATACATATATAACTATATACATATATTACTATATATATATACATATTCATATATATATATATATATATCTATATCTATACAGTTATATATACATATATATATATCTAATTATATATATACATACATACACCTATCTATATATACATATACATATATATATATATATAACTACATATACACCTATATAATTATAACCATATCTATACATATACATATAAATATATATTTACCTTCATATCACCTACCACGCTTTATATCGCGGGAATATCTGCACCAGTTGTTGAAATTCCCTGATACCTGCATACAGAAAGCGTCGCCGCACACACCTTCCACCCATCCATCCTACACTCCACACGGCACTTCTTCCTGTTGGTTGCGTCTTCCTAGACGACGATCAACTTGACACCGTGTTACATGCCATTTCCACCTCCACCCCTACCCCTATATATACATAATATATCTATATATATATACTATATTTATTTTATTTCTATTTCTCTTTTCTGCTATTAAAAAGATAAAAAAATATAAAAGAGAAAAGATAATCCTTGACTTGCAGGTACTCGGTCTTGCGAATAGCAAGACCAGTTTTGGAACCCTAATTTGGCTCAAAGCCAAGAACCTGATTTTGAGGGTGTACCTCAAGGACAAAAATTATCAGAAAAAATCTTAAATAGAAAAAAAAACACCAAATACACAATAAACGAACGGAAGAGATTAGTTGTAGGAAAGGCGTAGAAACTTATTCACCTCTAATCCCGCTTCCCTAAGTTCGACCCTGGGCCTAAAAGTGACCAAGATAAAATCAAGTAGGCCAGGTTAAAAATTTTGTAAAAAGATGGTTAGGCTCGATTTAGGTTAACCACTATACTCATTTCAACGATTAAATCACCATATTAACACAACCTATCCGGGTCTACACCACACTTTTTCCGACGCTGTTGCCGGGGAAGTGCGCATTCAGGTAAGTTTCTACTCCATTCCTTTAATTTTTCTCTTCTCACACCCTTCTCTTCACGGGTGTTTCTGTTTGTTGGTGTGTAGGTGAACCAGTTGCAAGGAGAAGGCAGGCAGACGAAGTCAGAGACGTGGGCAGATCCAAGGTGGGAACGAGAGCGTGAAGTCGCCGGCACCGCACTGGAGCTTCGCCCACATTGCTGAACAGGTAGGTCTCTCTTTCTTAGCAACTTAGGTCAACTTGTCACCTTGATAAAAAAAAAAAAACTAAAAAAAACTTCTTGGGATCTCTTGGGGCAAGTGGATTAAAAATCACTTGTTTGATTGTTTGCCATCACTCCCACCACCCTGAGATTTCCCACCAAACTTCGCATAGCGAAGATCTAAGAATCTTGATTCTTGAATCTTTCGCCGTGTGAAGTATTCTTTGAGGCAAAGATAAATAGATTGATTGCCATTCCTCTTTGCCTCATTTATCTGCAATTCGGGATTACCTTTTTGGTGGAGAGACTTGGAGTTGAGTTGATTCCAACCCTACCACGACCTTTCACATGCCTAAGATTTGATCCCGAATACTTCAACCTCAACAATTTGATTTTCTTTATCTTGTGGTTGAACCTTGTGTGTGGAACATCATTCTGGTGATTAGGATCACTTGAATTGAAGTGCTTTGGCTCCCTTTCACTCAAATCTAAAATTGACTCGTGCATCCACACATAGACATCTCCATCTAGGGAAGCCCATTACATTTTAGCATGCATTAACCAACTGACATTGAAGAAGGGTTTGTTGGGCTTAGAAAAAAACTTGTATTCTCTCAAAACCCGGAGATTGGTTGAATTGGTAATTCAGTGAAATCCTAAAATCCATACTACTTAAGGTTGAAACTCTAAAAACCATTCACCAATTAAAACTTCAATTCGGGGAGATTTCCCCATTGCATGCTTGGTTTACACATTCTCTAAAATCAACCACTTGGGCATTACCCTTAAATAACGTCCTTCACATTCCAGAAGCACTTGATCCTACACCTCTAATTAAAACTGGTAGCAACTTGACCCTTATTAAGGATTGGAGGTCTAACTACCTGCGTGTAGCGCCTACGTGTTGGTGAGGGTTCCCGTGTGCTATCGAGTGTCTAAGACTGGGGCAAACGGCCTTTCAATCTGGTCCGATGGTTCTGCGGTGCTCGCATTCGGTTCCGTAGGTCGTGATAGTAGGTAACTTAGATCTTTAGGTCTAAGGGCACACTATAGAGGTTAGGGCTTTGATTGTCTTGATTTGTCATCAAGTGTACCTTTGCGGCGTCATTTCTCTCATCTCCTTCTCCCTTCGTATCCCCCCAATTCTTCCTGTGGTAGTGCATGTTTGGGAGGTCACAAAACCCTGAATTGTGTGAATTGTCTGATAATTTTAGAAAAGAAGCCGAATCATCCTCCTCCTCCACAAACATGGCTGCACGCCCACCCCCAAATCCCGAGGGAGGAAGCCGCCCTCAAAACCCACCAGGTGGTGGAGCCTTGGATCCCATAACCCGCCTCGAAGCCCAAATGGAAATGTATAATGAACATATTGAAGACATTAGGGAAACATTGGAGGAAATGCAGAACCCTCCCGAACGGGAGGAGCCTAGGTCTCTTAGCTCCTATCAGAATCCTACTGCTGCAGAGACCATAGGACAAATTCGGGTCCCCATGGGTGGGGACGACTTTGAATTGAAACCTAATGTAATTGGCCTGATAAATTTTCACTTCCATGGTATTGCAAGTGAAGATCCTTTTCTCCACTTGGAAGACCTAACCCGATTGGCTGAAACAGTTAAACCAAGAAATATCGGGTTACCAATAGTCCTCATGAAAATGTTCCCATTTTCATTGCGGGATAAAGCGTTGCAGTGGTTACGCACCCTTGGGAGAACTATCCACTCATGGGAAGAGATGCGAACAGCGTTTCTCAAGAAGTTCTTCCCAATTGGGCAAACAATGCGCTTCGCCATGCTATCACTTCCTTTACGCAACAGAACGGTGAATAGTTTCATGAGACATGGAAGAGATATAAAGACCACCTCAGGAAGTGTCCGCACCATGGTCTGCCTAAGTGGCATATAGCCCAGATTTTCTATTATGGGTTAAATGAGACTTTGAAGCAGATTGCAGACGCTTCCTGTGGAGGGAATTTCATGAACAAAGATGAGAATGGGGCAATCAAATTATTTGAAAATATGAGCGAAAACTCAATGAACAATGCCTCCATTGTCGCCTTTAATCGTACTAGCCTACCCCATAATGTAAACAAAGTTGACACGGGACCCTCCCATTCATCCACAGATCTCAGCCTTATCGCACAGAAATTGGATGAAGTCTCCGTCGTGCACAAGAAGCTGGACGAGGTTCTGGCCAACCTCGCCCGTTCTATGGCAAACACCCCCACCTCACCACTTTGTCACAATCCCAATTCTTCCAACAACAGGCTTATCCCGAGAAACCCCGTAAGACCTTCCTTACCGAGTGTCGTGCCGAGCGATTCGGTAAGTCATGTGGATCTGGCTTCTGCAAGCCAGCATTTTGACATGGAAGACCAAGCCTCCGTGTGCTCGGAAGCATATTTACATGCAGACGCATCTTCTAGCATAGAAGATGCTTGCGCCCTGGGGAACAACCCGTTCTCTGCCACTTATAACCCAAGGTGGCAAAATCATCCGAACTTCGCATGGTCCAGCAACTCGCAGCGCCAAAACCCTGCGGGTGGACCAATGCGATCGTCCGCACCCGTCATCCCAAGGGCCTGGTCTAATCCTATGGAGAATCCGCCATCGGGTCCTTGCGTAGCGCAAACAGAACACACATCAAGTCCTCTTGATAAATTGATGCGAATGATGACGGAAATGTCAAAGCGCCATGAAGAGAACATGACCTCTCTTCAGCACCAATTGGCGCAGCAGAATGCTGAGATCAGTCAACTACGCATGGTGACTCGATCTCAGGGCACTCTCCCAGCCCAACCTGTTCCCAACTCGCGAAATTTCGTACGCCGTGGTCCTCAACCACAGGTACGACCTTCTCAGGGGCAGGTTCATCAGATTCTGCAGGCTTCGAGCATTCCACTGGGATTTCAGGCTAATCTCGCTGCAGCACCTCACTCTTATGTCCCTATTGCGAACCCTCCTTCGCCTTATGATCCCACTGGACCCGCATCGTCCAATGCGATCACTACGAGGAGCGGTAAGCAGACCGTCGATCCACCTCAACCTGATCCTAGCCCATCTTCTTCATCGCCCTCTCATTCAGGATGCGCGCCGCATTCGCGAGAGGATGATACACCCAAATTGGTGCCAGAATCAGTCCCCATTCCCTGAGGCTCTAATGAGGGAGCCAAAAGGCAAGAAGAAGGAAACACAGGCCTTTGATAACCTGCGTAATTTGTTTAGGGATGTTGAAATCAAGGTACCCCTGCTAGAGGCTATCGATCACATACCTACTGTCGCCCGATTTTTCAAAGACTACACAACACCCAGGCGGCAGTCAAAGAAAACTAAGAATCTAGTGGTTCTCTTGCCTCATGTGAGTTGTGTTATACTGTCAAATCTACCACCGAAGCAGAAAGATCCGGGCACACCGCTTATTTCCTGTAGCATCCAAGGCTGCAATTTTAATCATGCCCTGCTTGATCTAGGATCTTCCATCAATCTTATACCAACCATCATGCTCGAAAAATTTTCCTTGGGAAATCTGAAACCCACCCCTGTCACGTTACAGTTGGCAGATCGTTCTGTCAAAATTCCAAAGGGTGTGGTGGAAGACGTGGTGGTTAGGGTCAACAGTCTCTGTTTTCCTGTTGACTTTCTTGTTTTAGATATGGAAGTTCCTAGCTCACTTTCTGATTGTCCGATCATCCATGGTCGACCTTTCTTGGCCACAGCCCGCGCCCATATCGACTGCGAGTTGGGCTGTATTGAGATTGTCGTTGGATCTGAGAAGCTCAAGCTTAACATCTTCAAGGCAACCAAGAACTTTGATTGCGATTGCATCAAGGATGACACGCCTGACGAGGACATGGTCGTCAGCGCATGTATCCGACTAATTGTGACCTATTCTGACTGCTGTGGACTACCTTTAAACACTGACGATTGCCTGACCGACACATATTGTGACGTTCCCCCATCCCTCCCTTGTCCTGTTCCTTTTCCTGACCAGACTTCTGATGAGGTTTTCTCCTCTTCCCATACCTCGTGGTTTGAGTCATATTTGGGCTACTCACCACCGATCCACACTCTTGAAGACCGGATTGCCCTTTCTTTCCCGCCAAATTAGGCGGATTTGCAACTCCACACTGGGACCTTGAGCCCATATATTACTCACTGGGGCTATTCCTTTTGGATCCATCTATCCAAGAAGCCCCTCTTCTTGGCCAATCTGAGGGCCAACTTCTTCCTCCTGACTTGTTTTCCGATTTGCCTGGGACACTCTCGTCCCAAGAAATGCCAGATCTTTCACCATCCACTCCCAAGCTGAAAGAGCTACCTAGTACACTTAAGTATGTTTTCCTGGGACCAAATGAAACGCTCCCCGTAATCATCAGTTCAAAATTGACCAGGGATCAAGAGTGCAAACTAATGAAGGTCCTTATGGAACACAAGGCAGCCATTGGATGGTCTTTATCAGACTTAACTGGCATTAGCCCCTCCTACTGCACTCACCGTATATATACGGAGGAGGAGGCTTGACCTTCCCGCGAGATGCAGCGACGTCTCAACCCTAACATGCGGGAGGTCGTAAAGAAGGAAATTATTAAGTGGCTGGATGCGGGTATAATCTACCTGATCAGCGATAGCCCCTAGGTGAGTCTGGTTCACATCGTGGCCAAAAAGGCAGGACTCACCATCCGTGTCAATGACAGGGGCGAATCCATCCCTACACGCACTCCTACATCTTGGAGAGTGTGTGTAGATTATAGGAAACTCAATGCTACAACTAAGAAAGATCACTTTCCGCTACCTTTCATTGACCAAATCCTGGAGCAGTTAGCAGGAAGTAATTTTTTTTATTTCCTGGATGGATTCTCAAGATATAACCAGGTGGCAATTGACCCCCGAGACCAAGAGAAAACCACTTTTACCTGCCCCTTCGGCACCTTTGCATTTAGAAGGATGCTGTTCGGACTTTGTAACGCGCCAGCAACTTTCCAGAGATGTATGCTGGCGATATTTCATGACATGGTGGGTGACTTTCTAGAGGTCTTCATGGATGACTTTTCGGTCTTTGGACCATCTTTTGATGACTATCTTGACAACCTGACCTGTATCCTTAGGAGATGTATTGATGTAAACCTCGTGCTTTCCTGGGAAAAAAGTCATTTTATGGTACACGAGGGAATTGTTCTCGGACATATCATCTCCGATAGGGGTATCGAGGTTGATAGAGCTAAGATTGATGTAATTGCTGATTTACCTGTGCCTGGCTCTGTCAAACAAATCCGCTCCTTCCTGGGACACGTCGGTTTCTATAGGAGATTCATTAAAGATTTCTCCAAGATTTCTTGACCTTTAACTCATCTCCTATCGACCGACGTACCTTTCGATATGGGCCCCGACTGCATACGAGCATTCAGGCAGCTGCGTAATGCTGTCACCAAGGCCCCTATTCTCTAGCCACCTGATTGGTCCCTCGACTTTGAACTCATGTGTGACGCTTCCGACCTTGCAGTCGGAGCCATCCTGGGACAAAGACGCGATAGACACCCCTTCGTGGTGTACTATGCCAGTAAGACGTTGGACAAGGCCCAGTGTAATTATACTACCACTGAGAAAGAACTATTGGCGGTCGTCTTTGGGTTGGAGAAATTCCGCTCTTACCTTATGGGCTCACACGTTATTGTTTTCACTGATCACGCGGCCATTCGCCATCTCATGCATAAGAAGGATGCAAAGCCTAGACTGATTCGTTGGATCCTTCTGCTCCAAGAATTTGACATCGAGATCCGCGATAAGGTTGGAGCCTAGAATGTTGTGGCTGATCATCTTTCTAGACTAGACCCTGACCATATTGGACTTACTCTGCCGATCAATGAGATTTTTCCTGATGAGCACCTATTGGCAATTAATGTGGCAAGTGGACCTTGGTATGCCGATATTGCCAATTACCTTGCTTCTGGATCCCTTCCACGTGGCTGGCCTAAAAACCAGCACGAGCCTCTCATGGCAGAAGCAAAGTATTATTTCTGGGATAATCCACTTCTTTTTCGAATAGGTGCTGATCAAATCATCCATCGCTGTATTCCTGACAGCGAATTCCCCAGTGTGCTATCCTTCTGCCACGATCAGGCCTACGGAGGCCATTTCTCTGGGAGGAAAACTGCAACCAAGGTGTTGCAGTGCGGTTTCTTTTGGCCCTCCCTTCACTAGGATGCACACAATTATGCCAAACATTGCACTAGGTGCCAGTCGTTAGGATCAATGTCACGTCGTGACATGATGCCCTTACAACCCATCCTAGCTGCAGAAATCTTCAACATTTAGGGAATTGATTTCATGGGTCCCTTTCCTCCTTCCAACGGCTTCGAATTTATCCTCGTGGCTGTTGATTATGTTTCGAAATGGATCGAGGCTATTCCCACACGCCGTGCTGACCATGTTATATCCACTGGATTTGTCAAAGACCACATTTTTGTCTGCTTTGGGAACCCTCGAACCATTATCTCGGATGGAGGAAGCCACTTTACCCATGCTTCTTTTCGGGCACTTCTGAGGAAATACGGAGTCCACCATCGTATCTCATCCCCGTATCATCCTCAGACGAACGGCTAGGCAGAGGTTTCGAACCGGCAAATCAAGCAAATTCTCCATAAAATGGTTCGGCCTGACCGTAAGGATTGCTCTGGCAAGCTGATTGACGCACTTTGGGCGTATCAGACCGCCTTCAAGGCTCCCCTTGGTATGTCTCCTTATAGAATCGTTTACGGGAAGCCTTGTCATTTGCCCGTGGAGTTGGAGCACCGCGCTTATTGGGCGATTCGCCAATGTAACCTCGACCCAGACTTGTATGGCCGAGAAAGGAAACTCCAACTCCAAGAGCTGGAAGAGCTCCATCGTGAAGCCTATGATTCTACCTTAACTTACAAGCAACGCACTAAGGCTTTTCACGACAGCCGTATTCGATGGAAAGAATTTGAGCCATCTTAGCAAGTTTGGCTCTACAACACCCAGCTCAAATTCTTTCCTGGGAAATTGAAGTCCAAATGGACTGATCCTTTCCTGGTCTCGAGACCATTTCCCAACGGGGCCGTTGAGATTGAAGATCCCAAATCTGGGCATAAATTTATAGTCAATGGGCAGCGTTTGAAACCCTATCTTACTCATGAACTGCCCCCGTTGGAGAAACTGTTGCCCTGCTGGAGGGTAACTAATGTCGTGCCTCATTCTGAGTCCAACTGGGGACATTAAATTCAGTGCTCGTTGGGAGGCACCCCAACAACACTCCGCCACTGTCACGCTCACTTCACTTTTCACTTCACCACCCACCATCCACCCACCCTACCACCCTGCTGTTTGCCCTACACCTCAGCTCTCATTACCCGATCTTTGGTCCTTCCTCTACCCTACCCTGCATGCATATGAGGACATAGCATTGTTTGGCATGGGGGGGTGGATAGGCATCCATAGGATCTGGGTATTTTATGGTATCATGCAGTTTCCATCTATCTATAAATATGTAAGAAAAAAAAAGGGTGTTTAGTAATGATCGGAAGGTTGAAACAAAAATACAATAAGTGTTTATGGATATTCAACCACTGTTTTGAAGACTTTCCAGGCCACAGAAGCTTGATTCGCTCAGGCTCGGCTTAATTCACTTGAGCATTGACAAAATAGATCGGAATCTCTCCTAACCTAGGACGTATTCTTGTGCCTGAGACACCAGTATAGGATTCATTGGTTTGCTTCTACTCGAGAGCCTAAGTAATCTTGGTTCACACTACACATATCAAGAAAGACCAGGTGAACATAAGATCCAACCCTAGTGTTCATTAGGGAAGGTGGAATCCTTACCTGTGCACGCAGGTAGACTTTTTATCCCAGGCTTTAGTCTTGTGTTTAGGAGAGACTCTTTCCACCAAAAAGGAACTCTCCCACCAAAAGAAAAGTGTGCTCCTCCGAATAAAGTTGTAAGAGATATACTGACACGTGTTTTAAAAAAAAAAAAAGTCAGTATATCTCGCAAATATCTGTAAAGTCTTCTCCCTACAAAGTTCTTCAGGGCAAGTTACAAATACCCTGTTTTCTTTCAGCCACAAATGTAATAAAATGGGAGTTGAGTTTTCCATCATCTTTTTAAGGGTCAATCCAAAGATACGAGCTGAAACTGGGACCAACCTGCACTTAAAAAATTCGTGAAACCCTAGGCTTGAGTCTTAATGTTCATCTAGTCAGTCTTGATTTTTCACTATGCACAAGTCATAATCTCTTGAGCTCTCGAGTACGGCAGAAAAACCTCCTAGGTACTGGAAATCGTACTTAAGGTTTAAATATCAAGAGTCCAGGTTAGTTGAGAGATGGTCTATGTCATGTAAGACTTAAAGTACCGGTAGTTTTCTCTACAATTGGTTCTCACAATATCCAACAAATAAACACACCTATGTCGCCTCAGAAGAAAATCTTCAGCTTAAGATCATTATAAATACAATACAAAAGTGTTTTACTAGGGACTAGCAAAAGATAGGCATGGGGGTATGATTGCACAGCAAAAATACACCAACAATTGTGCCATCTTGTGCTATTTTCTAGCATTGCCATTGCATATTAGGTAGCCATAGTGCATTTGTAAAAATAAACGCATACATGCATTTAATTGAGAGGGGAGGAGAGTGAATAAATTGGCCGTGTAATTAACGTATTCTTCAAGTGCTGCCTCACAAATTCACCATCTTTATTTTTATTTGGCTTTGAATTTCTTCTTCTCCGCACGGCTACAGGGCATGGCTGCTTCTTCTTCGCACCTCTCTCTGCCATAGCATGCCCTACCAGCCGCATGCTCAGCCATGCGCAGCCCAGGTTATGGCTGAGCTTGCCTCCATCCTCTTTAAAAGGCCCTCCTCTCTTCCTTCCATAGGGGAGCCTGGTCCACACAACACACACAGCAGCCTTCCTTCCTCCAGGCCATCTCCTCCCCTTTCCCCTCCATACGCAGCATCTCTTCCTCCTGAGGAGACACGCTGCTGGTAGGAGCAGCTCACAGTGGTTGACAACCACCACTGTGAGTCCCACCACCGCCCAGCTCATCCAAGAGCCAGTGGGCATGGTGGTTCACTTCGCTGTTTCACCCGCTCAACGTTCTTCCGCCATTGCCACAGAGTCGAGCTTTGAAGCTCAACCATAGCAGCAGCACGGCGCAGCAGCCTCTCGCCTGCGCGCAGGCCACCGCGTGCCCCTGCAGCAGCCGGCGCAGCTCCTTCCACATGCGCAGGCCCGCTCCACAGCGCCCGCGCACGCAGAACCGGCTGTAGCCAGTCGTGCAAGTCGAGCACGCACTGTAGCTACTGTTCATGCTAGAGAGCACGACACTGTAGCTACAGTGCGGTGACCGAAAAGTTTCTCACTTATCCAGTTACCGCACGCTCTCTCTCCGCGCCACAACCGTCGCCAGCCCGTCCGTGCGCTTGCTTCCACGTGCGCTTGCACTCGCTGCGTCTGCTCCAGCATCCGCTTCTTCACCCGCATTCACCTCAGTGCGCAGCGCGGTGCACTGCACTGCGCCCTCACACCGCTCCCTCCAATGCACGCTTGCGCTTGCGCGCACCTGCGCCTGCACGTGCACGCTCCTGCGTGCACCATCATACGACGGGCGCAGCCTCCAGACGGCTTAAACGCCGCACCCTCTTCCTTCAGCAGATGCTCTCTCTCTCTCTCTCTCTCACAGACACACACCTCACTCACGCACACACACCACACTTGTACACACTCACGTGTACACACACTCACTCACTTGTACACGACTATATACTTATATATATATATATATTTATATATATATATATATTTATTTATTTATATACGTATATATATATATACATATATCTATACATATATTCTTACCTATACAACTAAGTATAAGTATATATACATATACATATATATACATATATATATATACAAATATACATACATTTATACATATATATCTACATATATCTATATACATAAATACATATATAACTATATACATATATTACTATATATATATACATATATATATATATATATCTATATCTATATAGTTATATATACATATATATATATCTAATTATAAATAAATAAATATATATATATACATACATCTATTTATATATATATATTTACATATCTATATATACATATACATATATATATATAACTACGTATACACCTATATAATTATAACCATATCTACACATATACATATAAATATATATTTACCTTCATATCACCTACCACGCATTATATCGCGGGAATATCTGCACCAATTGCTGAAATTCCCCGATACCCACGTACAAAAAGCGTCTCCGTACACACCTTCCACCCATCCATCCTACACTCCACGCGGCACTTTGTCCTGTTGGTTGCGTCTTCCTAGATGATGATCAACTCGACACCGTGCTACACGCCATTTCCACCTCCACCCCCAACCCTATATATATATATATCTATATATATATACTATATTTATCTTATTTCTATTTCTCTTTCCTGCTATTAAAAAGATAAAAAAATATAAAAGAGAAAAGATAATCCTTGACTTGCAGGTACTCGGTCTTACGAATAGCAAGACCAGTTTTGGAACCCTAATTTGGCTCAAAGCCAAGAACTTGATTTTGAGGGTGTACCTCAAGGACAAAAATTATCAGAAAAAATCATAAATAGAAAAAAAGAACACCAAAAGCATAATAAACGAACGGAAGAGATTCATTATAGGAAAGGCGTAAAAACTTATTCACCTCTAATCCTGCTTCCCTGAGTTCGATCCTGGGCCTAAAAGTGACCAAGATAAAATCAAGTAGGCCACGTTAAAAATTTTGTAAAAAGATGGTTAGGCTCGATTTAGGTTAACCACTATACTAATTTCAACGATTAAATCACCATATTAACACAACTTATCCGGGTCTACACCACCTAATTTGGAGGTTGGTTAATTCACAAGGTGAACCAACTTCATCTGACCAACCCTAAAGTTGAGGATGAGTTTGGGTCAAGAAGCCAAATCACCCTGAATTGATTTGCAAACAGGTTATTAGGACCCAAATTTTAGTAATCCAAGTGATTATTAGAACCTTGGTTTTAGGGTCCACTTGATTAGATCAATTCAACCAAGGGCTTGAGTATCACACGATGCTAGAAATATATTTTCTTTTAAATTAGGCAAGTGTCTACTCCTAGAAACCCTAATGTGGAAACCCTAGATTGACTCTATTTCCAAGTTCCAATTCTTCCAAAAGATGGTACCTTGGGCTCAATCAAGAAGGTGAATAGCCCTTAGTAGGTACAAGTATCAGAATGGGGATCTCTAGTCAAATTGAATCAAATTAGGAAACTTGAATGATGATTACTATGTAAGTAAAGTAAGTTGATCCTAATTGATTTCCTTTTCAATCTTCCCAAGAGATGAGGGGCTTAAAGCAGAAGGAAATATGATTACCTGCAGTGTGGTTGCTTGTCCGGTCGATCTTTAGATTCACCTGCAACAACAAATCAAATATAGCAAGTTAGAATCAGATCAGAAAGTGTGATTAGTGAATGAAATGCATGTTGCTCCCAGGCAACGGCACCAAGATGTTGCTTTGAAAATCATTGTAGTTTAGGAAAACATCGTGTCATAGTATATCGACGAAAATTGATTCAGCATTTAAATTTATAAATCTCGAAAAAACTATGAGTTCCGAGATCGTTCAAAGGGAGCAAATATATCAATTCAATTCATTAATCACAACAATCAGAAATAATAATGCAATGAATATTCAATCATAAATAGAATAATCAATTAATGCTTCAAGAAATTGTATCTCAAAGTAAAAATAAAAGAGATAAAAATGATGGTTGAAACCACCATCTATACCCAACAGTAAGCACAATATCCAAGTTAATTTCTCAATAATACTCAAGCTAATATCTCAACCCAAAGTTAGAACCAATTCTCTCTCAAATTAGACATCGAGAACAAGGCTCAGACACCTTAAATATCCAGCCTAGATCACCTAAATTTGCCTAAGTGTTAGGCACGCAACCCAAGGTTGATTAGTACAAACCCCATTAATCCTCTCAGAAAATCCCTCTCTCTTTCTCTCTCAGAATCAGGTCAAGGTAATTGGGTAAACAGGTTTGGGTAATCGGATCTGAGTCTAGGCCCACCAGTGTGCGTGGCGAGCAAGGGTATGCGGGGTGTGCGTGGGACCTCACCTCGTGTGTTGAGGCGAATAACCTACACAAAAAATTCAATACATACGAGAAAAAAAATCAAGCGCACCCGCTGTGGGACTAAATCCCAACGTCCTACATGTGTAGCTACAATAGGCATTCTTCGTTTATTACGACTGCAGGTGTTGTTCTTTCTTCAATTGCTGCTACAGGTGGCTTCAAGGAAGATGGTGGCGGCGGCAGAGCTCTGGTGAACTACCTGAAACACGAATTTGGGCTAGGAGCCCCAATTAAATAGCTCAATGAGATCGTTGGAGTGTGTAGAGTGTAGTGGTGGTGGTTTCATGGTGATTCGTGAGGTAGAGAACGTCAGGCGAAGGTGGAAATGCAGGTGGATTATGGGTTGTTCGGTGGGAGTGTGGAGAAGCTAATAACCCTAATTAGGTTAGGGATTTTAGCCGTGAGGTTGTGGTGAATGTTTTGGAGGTGGTGGTGGTGCTTTTGATGTAGTGTGGTGCTGCCGCGAGCTCGTTGAAGCTCATGTCGGACGTAGGGAAGATGGCGATGGAACGACGTATGTAGTGGCTAGACGTAGAGACTAAGGACCTAAAAATAATCTAGAGAGGAAGAGAGAGAGAGATTAAGGGAACTTAGGAGGAGAGAGAGAGAGGGAAGCGTCCAACGTTGGCCAGCTGGGCGTGAGGGAGACGACAAAGTACGGCGAAGGATCAATGTAGAGCCTATATAGAGCTCAATTGCGAGCTCTAATTGGAGAAATTTGCATAGTTGGTCATGGATTTGGAAAGTTTGATTCCTTGATTGTCATGAGCTCTCTAGGGTTCGAGGATCCATATTTGGACTTGGAATCGAGTTCAATGGATTCCCCGTGGTATGAACACCAACCCCTCTAAATTTGGAGGGATTTGGTGTTGATTTGAGAGAGATCTTATCTCTTGAAGTTCGGCCTATTGGGTGTTCACATGAAAATGGTGACATGGGCCTAAATGTGAAGGAGACGACAAAGTTAGGGGGGCTTCTATAATAAAATCAAAACCTAGGGGTCTAAATGTGAAAATTAAAGTTTTTAGGACCTAAAATGCAAATTAGGTCAAGATGGACTCAAATTAGGCCCAAATTTTGGTGTTAACCTAATTCAAATACAATACATCTAATGGTGAACATGGATTTGAGTTTTGATCATGTTTTCCTGAGAAAATTGCATAGGAGCCCAAATTAAGATAAATTCCTATCTGAATCTCTATTCTTGGTCAAAATGAGTTCATATGGTCAAAGTGAATGTACCAAACCTCTTAGAATATTTTTCAATGATTTTTAGGAGGTTTATATTGATTTTATCTTGACCACAACCCTTTCAATTTAAGTAGGGCTAGTAATTAGGGTTTTCAGTACTATTTGCACTCTCGAAATGCGCAAAACCCTGATTCAATTAATGTGAACCAATTTCTTGGTCTTTTAAGTTCATTTGACCTTTAATTAACCTCTAAGTAACCCTGTGGTTAATCTTCATTTGTGATATGCTATTAAAATGGTAGAATTAATCTTATTTTTCTGTCTTTTCCTTAAAATAGTTTAGTATGGAATTGTGAACCTTAGACGATCATTTAAGAGCATTTATCATTTAAATTTGACTAATTTTGGCTAGTTAGGACCCATGATGGTGCTACCATCACCATGTAATGGGAATCCCCACCTTTTATGTTGTGTTGCTTCCATTCATGTTGGTAATGTTTTGGTTGTGATTACTAATTATACAATGCGATTGTGGTTCACTTTATATTTCAAATTAATCATGGAAAATTCTCCAAAAATTCCTAAACATAGCCACTTAGCTCCAAGAAGCAAGGGGTAAATTCAGTAGCAGAAGTAGAAGCAGCAACAGCATTTAGAAGAGCAGTAGTTGAAGCAACAACAGCAATAAGAGAAACAACAACAGCAACATTCAGAAGTAGTAATAGTAGAAGCAGCAACAACGTAAAGCAGATTTTAAGCTAAGTTATGTCTTCAAGACACGACTTTGCTGGAAATAGCCACGTCGTGCCTTGAGGAGAGGACTCCTCTATCTACAATGCTATCCACAACAAAGTCATGTCTTTAAGACATGACTTGACCTTAAATAATGAATTAAATTTTTATATACTGTAATTAACAAAATAGATATTTTATGTATTGTTCGTATGAAATTTTTTCCATCTTTCCCTAACTCAAAATTTTGAGTAGAGAAAAACCACTTCAAATCTTCTTGTGTGTTTTTTTCAAAAATATAACAAAAATTTTGGAGATTAGAGATATACAAAAACTTAACGAAAAGGTCTTTTTTTTTAAATAAATCAACAAAAAATTATCCACCCCTAATGCCTATTTCATGCAATGCCATTATAGTATTAAATACACAAGAGAAAAGGAAGATATCACCTGAAAAATTCTAAGTTGGTGCATTAAGAATTGACTAGCTCCAGACTTGCAAAATTAACCTAATATATATATGAGAAACTATGTTGGGTTGCCTCCCAATAAGTGCCAATTTTAACATCTTCAACCTGTAGACGTAGATCTCTTAAAGGATATATCAATTAATTCATCAAAGACAATCAAAATCAAGTTCAAGATGTAATCATGTAACTCAAATATGAGATGTCCATCGATGTGTCCAAGTTGATGATGCAATCCCATTCCAAAAGGTCAGATACTTGTTAAATAAGGAATGTGAAATGAATGCATCCATTGGCCTTTAAACTTGTGTACATGGGGACTAATTTTGGGTTTAACCCAAGTCTAAAATGTCAGACACTAAATAAATGCACGATGTAAAGTACTTATGCCAATTGGGCTTGGTTCTTAAGATGATGATCTCATGATTAAGCATACTTAGGTTTCATGAATGTCTTGTAATAATCCAAATTAAAAGCATAATAAGGGTCCTCATAAAAGGCTGGAAATTTGAAATGTAGTGGAACCATGCAATTTAATGATTCATCACTTTTCAAGCTCTCATTATCATGCCCTGATAGATACACAGTTATTTATCAAAAAATGCCTATTTATGCATGCTCTTAGGTTAGTAGATGCATCTAGCATTGTAAATAATCCATAATATCCATCATCATGCATGTAGAGTAATTTGTATAAATTGTATGTTAATTTATCTACTTTAATGGCCAAGGCATAGGTGACGCACATCCAAGCTTCAAAAGACAAATCTAACCGTACGAATGTGATTAGAGCGACGATTGAAGTCCAACGCCTCCGAAATCACCTCAATCGAATGACCGTAGCACTATCTATGACGAAAAGATGGATGGCCATGATGTCACCATGTGGCACCATCGCAGCCATCCAAACAGCTCACTTACCTACGCCATCAAGCCCAACCATTGGATTAAGATCCAACGGTTGAGCAGAAGCCACGACACCCGCTCATCACCTCCTTCACATTCTCTAAAGGGGCATGAACACGCATGATTACTACTGTTGGATGTAGATATAATGGCTACATGTGCATCTCAGCAAACTTAGCATAGTGGTGGAGGCACACTCTTAAGCAGAGGACACGAGTTTGACTTGCTCCTTAACTCAATCCATTGCGTGCACGCAGGCTAAATTGAACCACTCGATCATGATCAAGCGAAGGAGATCAGGCCATGATAGGGTGCGTGCACGCTTGACAATCTGAACACATAGTTCTCGCACAATTATAGCCGTCTGATTGTCATCGACCGATGTAAGCAGGGACATGTGGCGACACAAATGAAGAATGCATGATACGTGCAATAATATGCACATGGAGCGCAATTTGTGAAGCACACGTGAAGCTCTCTCTCAAACCTTTGATCTACGATGAATGGCCGACAGTGCACCTCGCATCACCCACACTGTGCATGATGCGTGCGTGTGTGTAGGGGCAGTGCGCACGGTGGTCATGCCTTGCGCATGATGGTAACACCATCATTCGCCATAACTAGCTTTAATTAGTTAGCATCAAGAGATAAATGCTCTTAAATGATCACTTGAGGACAGTAATTCCACTCAGATATGTTTTGAGGAGAGAACAATAAAATAGAATTAAATTTACAGTTTTAACATCACATCATGAATATAGAGTAACCACGGGGTCACTTAGGGGTTAATTAGAGGTCAATTGAGCATCAAAGACTAAAAAGTGGATCCACACTGACAGAAACAGGGTTTCACGCATTTTGAAAACCAAATTAGTATACAAAACCCTAATTATCAAGCCTGCTTGAATTGGAAGGGTTTTGGTCAGGATAAAATTCATCTAAACCTCCTAAAATTCATAGAAATATATTATAAAGATGTTTGGTACCTTTGGTTTGCCCATCTAAACCCATTTTGACCTAGAATAGAGTTTCAGACGAGATTTTGCCCTAATTTGGGCCCCTACGTAATTTTCCCAGTCAAACATGGTAAAAACTCAAATCCAAGCTCACCATTATATTCCTTGGGTCCAAATTAGGTTAAGGCCAAAATTTAGGCCCAATCAAAATCCATCTTAACCTAGTTTGTACTTTAGTCCCTAAAACCTTTATTTCCTACATTCAGACCCAGCTTTCAAAATTCCTTGTAAATAAGGCCCTAGTTTCTCGTCTTCACATTTTAGTCCCTGCCACCATTGATGAGTCAATAGTGCAAGCATCGACCTTTGACCAAGTTAAAACCTGATCAAATCAACACCAAATCCTGCCAAATTTGGTGGGATTGGTGTTTAGACGATGGAGAAGAATTTCATCAAGATCTTAGACCCTGATTCATGGCAGGAAGGTCATGCGAACCCACGAAATTTATGGGATTCTTTGATTCCAAATAGAGGCTCAATCAGGAATCCTTCATTTGGAGCTCGATCCTAAGCTTTATAGAGAGCCACGATGATCTACAAATACTCTCAGCTAGTTTGAGGCCAAAAGACCTTTTCTCTCCTTCCTCTGACTAGCTTCGACCTCAACTCCAGGGACCTTCCTCCCCCATCCTCCTACGGCCTCCCAATGACCAAATTGGGAATGCCTCCATCTTCCACTCTCTCTTCCGCTACTTGCCAATCAAAGTGAGGGTCACCTCCCCCTCTCCTCATCACCAGAGTATTCCTCGCCTCTGGCGCCGGCTAATCACAGTCAGCACCAACTTCCCTCCCCTTCTTCCATCACTAAGCTCTCCCTCCCTCTCTCTCTGGTGTCTCCCTAGCCTCTTATCTTTCTAATTCAACCACTGAATCACCTCCTTCCCTTCTGTTTTCTCCACGGCCGGCGACGCCTCCAACGAAGCTGCACCGCCACTACACTGCACGAAATCGCACACCACCATCACCACTACCTTCCTCTTGATCCGTAGATCAAAAGCCCTAAAGAAATTGAGTTTTGGTCTACAGATCCATACACCGAACAACCCATGCTTCCATCGTCTCCTCTGACTTCGCCTGACCTCCATAGACCACCATTCACCACGCCATCACCTTCGTCGCCCTCTACACACCACGGCGAAGCATTTGAGCAATTTTAATAGGGTCGAAAGGCCATACTTTTGTGTTTCAGGGTTCACCGAATCTCCTCCCATCGTCGTCGAATCATCATTATTCTCCATCGCCATCCGGCCACTCTTGACTTCAATTCCACCATCAACCACAGACTACTCCCATGTACCCATCTGCAGCTTCAATTTGGAGAAGGCCACCCAACTGCCACAGCAATCAAGCGAAATTCTTAGCTGTTGTGCAAAGGATAAGAGGGCACCGATTGGTGCCACATCATGGAAGACAAATTCGCAAAGGCGCATAAATTGCAATCCTTACATACATTGCTTGCCTCTTCACATAAGGGGTGAGGTCCCCCATGCACGCACTCACCCACGAACTTACTATCTCCTCGCCCGTGCCCACATGCACGCGAGCCTGGACCTCTGAATCGTATACCTGATTAGCCCTAAACCCGATTCAGGAAGAGAGAAAATTTTGATGAGGGTAGGTGATGTAGACACATCTATGTGACATAAACTATCTATTTTTTAGTGTTCTTAGTTGTTTAATTTCAATTAGCATTATAAGTATTGCATAACATGCATCATTATGCATTTAAATTAATTTGTACAAAATTTAGGTTAATTTATCCTCTTGTGGCTAGGGGATAGGGCGATATCATTTTGGGGCCTCAGATTGAAGATCCAATCGTACGAATTTGATCAAGGCGACGATCGAAGTCCAACGCCTTTGAGATTGCCCCGATCTAACCATCGTAGCATTAGATGCAGTCAGAGAAATATCAGAGGTTAAGGGGCAAGGTGGTGCAAATCTATACCTCAGATGACAAATCCAACTGCACGGATTGATTCAGATCAACGATTGCTGCCCAACAGCGCAAAAATCAATCCAATCTGACATTCGTGGCATCATCTACGAGCAAAAGAAGTTGGACAACTCAGATGATGCCATGTGGCACCATCCAAGCCACCCACAGCCACCCAGCCTCCTCCTTTATCCGTGACATCAAATATCAACCGTTGGATGAAAATCCAACGGCCAAGATGTGGCCATGTTGCCCTCCTTGACTTCTTCCAATCTCTGAAGGGCGCACCTCCACGTAATCTTGGCTATCGGACCATCCAACAACGGCCATGATCACACGAAGGCTATGCTCACAAATTCTTATGCAAGACACAAGAGGTGCTATAGCGCATAAGTCTTCGTTAGCACTCTCAAAGCACTGGTGAGGGGTCTAATCGTTGTAAGTAGATTAAATTCGCTAAAACCAGGCACGATGCAATTTAGCCATGCGATGCGCATCATATGACGAAGAATAGGTGACGTGGCAACGTTGGATGTGAGTGTAGGTGGACGCGGATGATCATGCAGGCATCCACACATGATCTGATGCGTAGCAGGTTGAGATGTCTTTTAAGCTGTCCGATCCATCGAACAGATGTCCGATCTCGATCCTAAGCATGCGATCAGTGTGCGATGGTGGCCATCTGACCTCCATCGAACGGCCTGGATGAGCCGTCACTTGATGAATGTGCAGGAACAGCTGAAGGTGAAGAGTCGCATTGAGGAGTGTCTGATTTAGATTGCACGGCCGAAGATGAAGGCACGGCAACAGCAACGTGCACCTTTAGTAACACTTATATGCGTTACTAAAGGCTGTATATTTATTTTTAAGGCTTAAAAGACCTTTTTGCCCCTAATCTTTGTACCTATAAAAGGGCTACCCCTATGACATATTTAACCATCCCTTCTCTTCTTCTCTTACCCCTTCCAAAGCTCTACGAGCTAGTCCCATACTCAGGATACTCCATTAGAGCTAAAGTAAAATTATTTTCCATCTTCTCACCCCCTTCGTGGAGCATCACGTGGTTGTCCTCTCGCTGCCATTCAGGAAGTGGATCCCATTGCAACGCCGCCCTACTTCGTCCTCCATCCTCCAACTTCGTTCTCCCTCATCCAACATCTCATCCCCATTGTCCAGGCTCTCCGTCAACACGACTCATCCTCTAAGTAGCCGTCAAGGAGGATTTCTCTCATCCATCTCTTTTTATCGCTCTCTAGTGTAGATGTCCAGCTTTCTAGTTATAGAAAATAGTTGTAATGAACATTTGGCTATAAAATAGTGGTTCACTTTCTCTCCCTTTTCTCTGTATTATTCTCTTTCTCTTTTCTATTATTTATTCTTTAAGTAAAATAGCTAGTAGATTAATTTCAACTAGCTAATTTTCTTCATGACAATAATTATAAACATGATTTTAAATCAAACGTTCGCCTCCCAGTATTCGACCCGAGACTCACTAGAGTTTTGGCTATAAATTTTATCTGATAGCGGATTTTTACACAACTACAATGACGGGTTTCAAACTCAAACTTTTACATGTATAAAATCTCGTTGATCATTAGGGGTAGCTTTTGCATTGGGATTCATGCCCTGTGCCTCGAGATGCATGCCTATTCACACCTAACACTTACTGTCTCTGAGGTCTCTTCTCTGTGCTTGTGCTGTGCCTTGAGCATTTAAGGTGTCTGTAGCTCCCTTGCGATGTCTAGTGCTTGGCTTTGGCTTGGAACTTTGATACTGTGGACTTATTGATGCTTATCTAACATGGCAAGTGGTTTAAGACCACTGTAGCAATATTTGAGTTGACAAATTGAGATATTTCGGATATGCAATTAATGTGGGAGATTAATTGGTGATCTAATTCACCATTTTTATATTTCTTTATATTCCTTTTTATCCCCTTATTTCTTGAGATACGAATTGAGCTATTATTGAATATATTTTGATTACTAATTCTCATTGCATATCTAAATTATTGTGTTCATTAATTGTGATTAGTGTTGTGAATTCCAATTTAATCCCTACGAATGACCTCAAACCCACTTCTGTTTTCGAGCACTTATAAATTTCAATGCTGTTGCGATTTTTGTCACTTTACTATGACGCTATACTTTAAACGATGATTTTTTCCCAGCAACATTTTGGTGTTGTTGCCGAGGAGCAACGCCCAATTCACCTCTAATCATTCTTGATTGATTGAATTGATTTCTAACTTGCCCTATCTGTTTTACTGTGGTTTGCGAGGTATATCATGAAGAGATCTTCTGCGCAATCAACCACTCCGGGGTAGGTAAAATTTCTCTTCTTAATTATCTCTTAATCTTGGGAAAGAGAAAAAGGAAACAAAAACAATTACGATCCACTTGCGTTATTTTTTAGTAATATCATTTCAAGGAAAAGTATTTCCTAATTTGTAAAATTGATATCTGCTTGAAGATTAAAATGATTTGATTAGAGATCCCCATCTTGATTTCCTGTACCTATTAGGGATTTACGCTTAAATTCTCAACATCTTGGACTATCCACTTCTTATTTGAATCCAAGGTGCCATATTTGAGATCAAATTAGACTTGAGAATAGAGCCAATTAGGTTTCCACATTAGGGTTCTGAAGTGTTAGTACACATTTGTCTACATTAAAGGAAATTGATCTTCCTACATTCGTGTGCTACCCAAGCCCTTGTCTGAACTGATCTATTCAAGTAAACCCTAAAATCATGGCTCTAAATTCACTTGAACCCTAAAATTCGGGACCTAAAAACCTGAGAAACAATTCAGGGTGATTTTGGGTCATGACCCAAACTTCATCCTCAACCTTAGGGTAGGTTAAGTGAAGTTGGTTCACCCTGTGGACCAACCAACCTCCAAATTAGGTCACAATTTGAATCAACTTCTACCTCAAGTAAAATTCAAGGCATAACTAAGGATAAAATCAGTAGACTTAAGTCTCAATTCATACATTCCGGTATACTTGGAATCACAGTGACAAGGAAAGTCATGTGGGGAAACCCTATAACCCGTGGAGACACTCTACCATGTAGGGGTCTTTGTGAGACTCTCCCTTCCTGGCTGCCCAAGTAATTCTTGGGTGTGTGGATTTTTGATTCAGAGGTATCATTTGCCTCGAAACACAAACAATTTTTGGGTGCCTTGATTGGGTCATATACACATCTAGTCCCTCATCTATTCTATAGTGCACATACATAGGAAAGGTCCCTAGGTCTAACCTAGACGCCTCCATTAGAGTTGAACTTCTGTGGGAAATCTAATCTGATCTTATCAATTCGATCTAGACCTGAATTTGATTCTACATCCTGATCCACCACTTGATTTGAAAATGTAATCTGACAACATAGGAAGGTTGTTTAGAAAACTTGAATCCCGTATGAGCATCAAGGAAAAAATCACCGAAGCTGCTCTTAGACATCATGATGAGTATTACAAAACCTCAGATCTATCTAGGAACATTCAGGTAATGTACCAGAAATAGCCCTCATTATGAACCGTTGCGGAATGATGTTTACACAAATGATACATGGTTCAACTCGGGATGATCTTTTATCAGAATACAGTGAACTGTGGAGACTAGATAATACTGAGTATATACAATGTCCGACAAACCCATCACTTTGGGAAATACACCAAGGTCTCATTGAGAAACATGGGTATATGCTAAATACATTACACCAAGCCATTGATCAGAGATACCCATATCAAAATTTAGAAATTGATGAGACATCTTGGAGCAATGTTGAAGATCAACATGATTTCCCAGAGCCCAGGTTCGAAAATCGAGGTTGTTGTGGACCCCCAACCCAAATGGAGTTAGATTTGAATTTTGTGCAGAATGACATACCTAATGAAAATGTGGGTTGGGTGGATCCAAGTGCAGGTGGTCCTCATTTTGAGCCAGCCATAGTAGCTGTGAAGCTAGTCCATCAAGCCTTGATTTACTAAACACCTATAAAGAATTAGACTTAGAACCTCCCGAGAATGTAGTTCCCGCACCTTATCCTGTTAAGGTAATCCTCATGAGTGATTCTGACATCCCAGTAGAACCATGTCTAGATTATAGTGACCCAATTCCTACCCTTGACCTAGAATATAGATTTGAGCCTATTTGGGATGATCATGAGACCCAATATGATGAGAACTGTATTTTAGATCTAAATTTTGATTTTGGACCAATATTTGATGATTATGCCTCTCCAGACTCCTTAGAAGAATGAATTAATTTTTCAGAAGTCACATCGAGTTAGATACAAAAATAGAGGAGTTGGAAGAGTTGGGATTTTGATGGATCTACCCTAGGTGCCCAAAACTTGAGCCTATGCCTAATAAGGACACCTCTTTGAGCTTGGAATCAGAGACTAGGTTAGATCAAAGTCAGGTTGATAATTCCATGAATGTTGATTTATTCAGTGGTGGAAATCTCAATCCTAAAATAGGTTCACAAGCTTATTGTCGCAAATTATTCGACGATGTCGAATCATACTCTGATTTTGGAGAACCTTTGTTTCCAAATGATTATGAACCAGTTTACGACCTTAGTATCCATGATCCATTCTTTGATTCTAATTCTGAGGCCGATGATTTAGAACTCGAAGTAACCACACCTCATATAGAGCCATTCAAAATCCAAACCCAACCCTGACCCACCACCGGAATCAACTTCTATTCTGACTTACCTCTTTTTGATCTAGTCGCATATGATTCACCACCACAATTCGATCTGGAATTGGACTCTGATCCAAACGACAATCACATTCTATCCCCCTCTGACCCCATTAGTAGGGCTCCTACAATTTTTACAGATCCATTATCATTTGAGGACCCCTACTCTGATCAGGCTGAGCTGATTCAACCAAACCTTAGATTCACATTTTCACATCTTTTTGAGCCACAAAGCATCTAGAGGGCTCTACACCTATTGATTCACATCCATCAACCCACTAGACTTATTGGGTTTGGACCGCATCATCAGCTTGTTAACCTAAACAAGCACCTGGTTGGACCAACCAGAATATTCATCAAGGTGCTTGTGTTACAAAATTCCTTCGATCTGACCACCCCTTCTCCTTGATCACCTTCTACTCGACTAAAGGCATTGAATTTAGCGCTTAACGAGAGCCAACCTGTCATTCCAAAAACCTGAGACCTTTTTGATCATCCTTTTGAGCTACATGCCTATTGCACTTTTGGGTTCAACTTTTAAATAGCCGATACCACCTTTGATACCTGTATTGGAGCTAGAAATCATCCGCAACAATCATCCCGACCCATTCACCCACCCTTTGACCCTGTTCTAATCCTTGAACCAAGCTGAATTCGTACCCTCTGATAGGTCCACTTTAGTGGACTAAATTTAAGCTTAAGTACATTATCATTGAGAGGGAAATTTAATTTAGAGCATGCATTACATTGAGAAATTAGTTAAAGCTCAGGTTTGGACATTCCTGCAATTTTGTTGTACACCGCATGCATAAATTTTGGTAATTAAGATATGATCATGTCTTGATGTACTATTCACGTGTACACATTTTTCTACAAGATCAAATTAGGGAGATACATTTTTGGTGCTACATCAATGTCTTGAGAATCTTTTGCAACAAGGATTACTCCTTAATTGGAATGTTAACAGGATACTTTGATTGGAAAAAAATAACTTATTTGCAAATTGAAAGCTGACATATGTAGAAGAGCATCTCATCAAATTTCCTTTTTTCACTGAAACCACCCGAGATTGCCATCTCCCTCAAATCTCTCCCTCAAATATCTCTCTAATTCTCTCTTTATAACCAGGCAAGGTGGTAAGGACAGGGGACATCACCTTTCTCATGAGAGGAACTCCCTCTCCATCATAATCTCCTCCTCACGAGGAGGAGAGCCCTCTCTCCACAAACAGCAACCTCTCCTTCACCTCGAACCACCGTGCGCCATCCACAGCACCATGTCTGTTACTGCATCTGCAACATCACCACCACGTCTCATCCCTACTACAATCGACTGTCACCATGGTCAGAGGTGACAGCTCCGACGCTACCATCGTGACCTCAATGGCTTCCTCCTCACAGTGACCACTGACCACCCTCCACTCATCTTCTCGACGACAACTGCAACATTGCCACCGCCACCGCATTTGTGACCGCGATCGCGTCTCCAACATCACCACCATGCACCAGTCCCTTCGATTAAGTCATCCAGGAACCTTCCCGGACATCTGAGGAGTCGCAGTTGGCCCTCTCTACCTTCATCATCTTCTTTTCCCACCATCGTGGACCATGCTATAATTCCCTACTTGGAGGGGGGTGAGATATGCGTAAAGTAAAAAATGTGGAATTAAAAAGATAACAATCTCACAAAATGAGCAATCACACAATAGGCACAAGTATTTTTAGGTGGAAACCCAAACCGGGTGAAAACCACCACCTAACCCTCTCGAGTTAGGATTTCCCGATCGATAAAGTCGATTAAATCCATTAAACCCAATTACTTGAATGAGGGTGACTGAACCTCAATTACAACAACACTACTTAGATCGAGGGTAGTGTACCTTAAAACCCCTTCTCTTCACAAGAAGGATTTTGTCTCGTGAAGGAGACGGAAAGTTGCAACGCGAATACCTAACCAAATAATAAAGTAAAGATTACAACAACCTATAGAGCCACAAAATAAACCTAGATACTATAGGTAAAGAAACTTCCCTTTGCTTGGAAGTGCATCAGCTTGACGCGGGTGCGTGAACCACTCTTTGGCACAATAGCGCTCTCGTAAAATCAGCGGGAGAGCGGGTGCACAGCATGACGAAGCTCTTAGGTGTGGAATGAGTGCTTGGAGAGCTAGAGCTTCTTCTATTTCCCTTGGACACAAAAGTTGTGGAAAATGTGTTACTTGGTGTGTCTTGGTGTCTTTGTGTATTTTGCAAGCCAAGGGGTCCTCCTCTATTTATAGAGTGCCTAGGAAGGCTTTGAAAGGCCTTAGAAGGCTTCCATAGCCATTGGGGTTGAACCCAAGGCAAAACAGGTCGTAATCAGAATCAATCATGATTCTGACAGGGTCATCAGATGTCTGATCTGGGTACTAGACGTCTAGAAAACCTGTTTAAGATGTCTGGGAACTAAGTCAAACGTCTGATTCTAGGCGGGTTTCTTTCCTGACTTGAATCAGACCTAAACAGGGTTCTAGTGTATGGCCATCAGACGACATACAGGACGTCTGTCACTATGTCTGGACATCTAGAAATCTATTTTTTCTGCAGGAATGGATTCCCACAGAGGGTAACAGCTAGAAAATCTTACAAAGGAGATTTTGGGTCAGTCGAGGCAAAACGGTCACATATCAGACGTCTGGGATCCTCTACAGATGTCTGATACAAGGCTAACGGTCATTTTCCTCAACAATTACATGGGCAGCCAATGTTCCATTAATTGGACGTCTGGTACAACCATTAGACGTCTTCTAAGACATCTAGACTAAGGTATGGACGTCTGATTTCATCAGATAGAAGCTGCAAAGTCCAGCGTAAGTTATTGGACGTCTGAGTCAATAGTCAAACATCTTAAAAGTCACTATCAGACGTCTGATTTCTTGATTAGACGTCTGATTAGGCTATTAGAACCCTATTTTGGTTTTCTAAGTTCTCTATAGAAAACATAAGTATCCTAGGGTAGTGCAGGTGTTCCTAGGACTACTTTAGGGGTTCTTTAAGGCTCTTTAACAAATGTCTAGACACAAAGAATAAGAAGCAAAACAAATAAACAAAATTACATAGAATAAGATAAAGGGAAATCTATCCTATTCTTGTCTTCATGCTTCTTCAACCTATCGCTCCTCATGAAGCTCCTCTATTCTCCGTCAAACTCTTCCAATCCGCCATGGATGCGAGCTCAAACTCCATCTAAACACGTCTCCATTTGCAATTAACCTGAAATCTAAGGCTTCAAGTGCAAATGTTAAATAATACGTGTTTTGTTATCATCAAAATAAACAATCGTAGTGCTCTAGTACTAACAATCTCACCCTTTTTGAGGATGACAAAACCATAAATAATAATGCATAAACATTCTCCCCCTTTTTGACATTATCAAAAAGGTGTTATGATTTTAATTCTCCTAAACTCTCCCTTAAAACATGCTCTTCTAGTTTTTGGGTTGAATTTCTTTTAACAGGAATAATGTTCTCCCCTTTTTGTAATAACAAGATAGCTATAACTTTTTCTCCCCCTTTCTAAAGGAAATAAGGCTAACTTATTTTTGAAACTCCCCCTTAAAGATTGACAGGTAGCTTATAAATTTTAACTCCCCCTATCTACATGCTAATAGTAAAAAGATAGGGTTAAGGGTTACCTCACCTACCATGGCCAGTAGAATGGCCCAAATGGAGGTGGATGCCAAATTGGATGGGGTTCCCATCCGTAGCTTGGAGGTCCAGGCATCGGTGCCGGTTTCCAATCGAGCGGTTGACGTACGACGGGTCAATCAGTTGTTCGTCATCTCGTTGGTCTCCTCTTTTCCTTCCTCCTTGGTCTACTCCTTGGTCTTCCCAATTTGAGTTGACCATCTTTGAGCTTGTAGGTCCAGTCCTTTGTGTTGTAATTTTTATGTCCTTCAAAACAAGACTCCAAATCTTTCTTCGGTACCCAAGTGAGCTTGGATCCGTATTTGTTAGTGGGTCTCCTTGACGGAGATCCTTTCTCAACCTTAGGGCTAGATAAATTTTCTACTTTATTGATCAAATTATTTGATTTCTCCCTAAGACATGCAAGTTCATCTTCAATTGCATCTTGGTTTTTAAGCTAGAAATTTCAATTTTTAAATTTGTGTTTTCTTCAAGCAATTTACTATTTTCATTGATTAAGTCTTTATTTTCTAATAACAAGTTATTATCCTTATGACTAGCTTCTAGATCCTTGAGTTTTATTTCTAATCTTTCATTTTCACTTTTAAGAAAACTAAGATTCCTTTTAATATTTTTATTTTCTACCTTAAGTGATTTACTAAGCTCAAATAATTCATCAAAAGCATATTGCAAATCGGAATTTACCTCATTGTCGGAGTCGCTTTCACTATCGCCTGCTGTTGCCATGAAACCCATGCAAGCAGTTTCATTCTTCTTCTCGGGATTTTCTTCTTCTTCTTCCTCTGAGCTCGAGTCGTCCCAAGTCGCTTGGAAAGCCTTCTTATTATACTTCTTCTCCTTCTCCTTCTTGAGAAGAAGGCACTCGGGTCGAAGATGACCCTTTTCATTGCAGTGGTTGCAACATCTCAGGCTTTCCTTTCCTTCTTCTCCTTTTCTTTCTTTGATTCCCTACAAAACTTGGAAAATTTTTTAAGTAAGAATTTAAAATCTTCGTCATCGGAACTTACCTAGCTATCTGATGCGGATCTGAATGCGAGGGTCTTCTTCGATTTTGGCTCCAGTGTATCCTTCTTCTTCTGCTTCAGCTTTGTCTTGTAGGCCATTAGATTGCCTAGGAGATCCTCTATGTTGAGATCCTCCACCTCGTTCGCCTCCTCGATGGCGGTGACCTTCTGTTCCCACTCCGGTCTGAGAGAACAAAGAAGCTTCCCTTGAAGCTCCCCCTTGATGAAGATCTTACCTAAAGCTTTTCAACTATTTACAATGAGTGAACCTAGTGTTCATCTCACTTAGAGATTCGTTAGACTTCATTGAAAAAGACTCAAATTCCTGAGAAAGTAAATTGATTTTAGAAGTCTTTACCTTAGAAGTACCTTCGTGAGTTACCTCTAGTGTGTGCCAAATCTCATATGTGGTGGCGCATTGCGAGATTCTGTTGAACTCCTCCGGGCTGAGCACGCAATACAACGCATGCATCATTTTCGTGTTGAGTGAGAGTTCCCAGATCTACTGCCACGAGTATCCTGCGGCGGGTCTCTCCGGGATGTTGAAAGGGGTCTCGCATCGGGCCTATATTGTGAAGTCATTGGCTTGAAGCCATTTCTTCATCCACAGCTTCCAGTAAGGGTAGTTGTTCCCGTCAAAGAATGGTGGATGGGTGGTAGACTGCCCCTCAAGAATCCTCGTCGCAAAGCTGCTTCCCTACATGATCTTCTTGCTGGGTGTTACTCCAATATTGCAAGAATCTGCTCTAATACCAATTGTAATTCCCTACTTGGAGGGGGGTGAGATATGCATGACGTAAAAAATGCGGAATTAAAAAGATAACAATCTCACAAAATGAGCAATCACACAATAGGCACAAGTATTTTTAGGTGAAAACCCAAACCAGGTGAAAACCACCACCTAACCCTCTCAAGTTAGGATTTTCCGATTGACAAAGTCGATCAAATCCACTAAACCCAGTCACTTGAACGAGGGTGACTGAACCTCAATTACAACAACACTACTTAGACTGAGGGTAGTGTACCTTAAAACTCCTTCTCTTCACAAGAAGAATTTTATCTCGCGAAGGAGATGGGAATTCGCAACGTGAATACCCAACCAAATAACAAAGTAAAGATTACAACAACCTATAGAGCCACAAAATAAACCTAGCTACTATAGGTAAAGAAACTTCCCTTTGCTTGGAAGTGTGTCAGCTTGACATGGGTGCGTGAACCACGCTTTGGCACAACAATGCTCTCGTAACGTCGGTGGGAGAGCGAGTGCACAGCAGGATGAAGCTCTTAGGTGTGGAATGAGTGCTTGGAGAGCTAGAGCTTCTTTTGTTTCCCTTGGACACAAAAGTTGTGGAAAATGTGTTGCTTGGTGTGTCTTGGGTGTCTTTGTGCATTTTGCAAGCCAAGGGGTCCTCCTCTATTTATAGAGTGCCTAGGAAGGCTTTGGAAGGCCTTAGAAGGCTTCCATAGCCGTTGGGGTTGAACCCAAGGCAAAACAGGTCGTAATCAGAATCAATCATGATTCTGACAGGGTCATCAGACGTCTGGTCCAGGTATCAGACATCTGAAAAACCTATTTAAGATGTCTGGGAACTAAGTCAGACATCTGATTCTAGGCGGGTTTCCTTCCTAACTTGAATCAGACCTAAACAGGGTTCTAGTGTATGGCCATCAGACGACATACAGGACGTTTGTCACTATGTCTGGACATCTGGAAACCTATTTGTTCTATGGGAATGGATTCCCAAGAAGGGTAATGGCTAGAAAATATTACAAAGGATATTTTGGGTCAGTCGAGGCAAAACGGTCACATATCAGACGTCTGGGATCCTCTACGAATGTCTGATATAAGGTTAACGGTCATTTTCCTCAACTATTACATGGGCAGCCAACGTTCTACTAATTGGACATCTAGCACAACCATCAGACATTTTCTAAGATGTTTGGACTAAGGTCTGGACGTCTGATTTCATTAGACAAAAGCTACAAAGTCCAGCCTAAGTTATTGGACATCTGAGTCAATAGTCAGACATCTTAAAAGTCACTATCAGACGTCTGATTTCCAGATTAGACATTTGATTAGGCTGTCAGAACCCTATTTTGGTTTTCTAAGTTTTTTACAGAAAACGTAAGTATCCTAGGGTAGTGCAGGTGTTTCTAGGACTACTTTAGCGGTTCTTTGAGGCTCTTTAACAAATGTCTAGACACAAAGAATAAGAAGAAAAATAAAGAAACAAAATTACATAAAACAAGATAAAGGGAAATCTATCCTATTCTTGTCTTCATGCTTCTTCAGCCTATCGCTCCTCGTGAAGCTCCTCTATTCTCCGTCAAACTCTTCCAATCTGCCATGGATGCGAGCTCAAACTCCGTCTAAACACGTCTCCATTTGCAATTAACCAAAAATATAAGTCTTCAAGTGCAAATGTTAAATAACACATGTTTTGTTATCATCAAAATAAATGATCGTGGTGCTCTAGCACTAACACATGCCCCCACCACTACGTCATCCACCCAACCAGTAGTGACGCGTAGCCTCCTTACAGCACTTGCACCTCCTCGTGTGACGATCGCTCGGCCTTGACAAGAAAACACCTCAACAGCGAGCACCTCCTTCCTCATGTACTGACCCGGCCACCGCGAGCACCACCACCATGCGCATCACTGCCCACGTGCACCAGCCACTGTGCGCACCACCTCTCATGCGCATGCGCGTCCGAGGCCCTCGCACGCACCAGTAGCGCCGCCTGTAGCTACTCTAGTGCACCTCTAGTCACACGCACTATCCGTAGGTACCTTCTCTCAATGCACTATTCATCATCTTCCTCAAACAGAACCCAACCACCGTTAACGACCTTCAAGCCACCGTTCGATGAGCTCCAGCCACCTCTCGCCGAGGGACCACCACCATCATGAAGCTTTCTGCATCTTCGACCTCCTCTGAGCACGGCATGGCCAGCCGTGGTTCCTCCTGGCATGCACAAGCGATCGAAATCCCCTGTTTTGCTATAGTGTACACCATATTAATATTTACATGTTATGCCATTGCCACTTATGGATTTATGGGTTTGAATATTTTATTCATCTGAAATTGTATGCATGCCCTCACAAGTTCCTCTATTCTTCTCATGCACTCACACCCTTATACATTGACTTAGATTTTTACATAAATGGATGAAATATCATCAAGCATTTACATGGCCTAGAGGAGAAAACCTAATGTGTTGAAGCCTAATTACATTACATGGCATCGCGAATTATTTGTATGGAGGTAAAATTACACACACAACCTTGCATTCTTGAGTTATTATGCATCTTCTTCTTGTCGCCTCATTTCGCATCGAATTTGGGCACTGATCTCACACTTGATTAAGCAAATATATTGGGAAAATTATTTATGAATTTATTGCAGTAGTTCCTCCTTGTGGAAGTCCACCGTGGTTAGTTTTACTGATAAATATTTTTTATCTGGGATTTTTCCACCACGCGATTTTACTGCGGCGATGTATTTTCCTGACATATATTTCTGAAAAGCAAAATCTCCCATTCACTCACCTGGTTTACAATGACATTGCAAAAATTAGGCATGGGGGGTGTTAAAGTACAAACACAAATGAAAATTCAATTCTCTAAGGGGTTCTCACAAAAAAATGGAGAAAGGGGAGTAAAATTTTGAGAATTGATTAAAAATCTTTCTTGAGGAGGAAAAGAGGAGGAAATGCAGAATGTCAAAAGGAGTAAAATCAAGAAAAAATTGATAGTCCTAGAAATTGATTATGGGAGACCAAATCAAAACAAGGATTAATTTTTGAAGTGCTAGAGACAAGGAGATTAGTAAGAGTGATGATTTTAGGCCTCTTGGGCCTGTTTTAGGTCTTAAACACTCATGTATTTGTTTAGATCCGAATTAATCCTTATGAGGTTGAGGAAAGTGTGAGGCTAATGTATTAAGTCTAAGGCTTGGGGATTATTCAGCCTCGTTGCCTGCCCTTTGGTTTGCGGGACTTGGTAACCTAAGCAGTCTGGTTTAGTGCGCTTAACGAAGAAATAACGCCAAAAGTGTGCTATTATGAAAAAGTCATATAAAGATCTAGCGTAGGAATGACTCGAAGACACAAGTTGATTGGACGAGTTCTCGATGCAAAGAGGTGGAATGAAGAATACTCCCCTCGAAGATGCGTAATCACATATCATCTCCTCGGTGCTTGTCTCCTAAGATATCTAAATATCCTACCGAGGGCATGTAAGCACCTTGTGATGGTTCAGGTGCCATGGGCGAGATTATCCGGAAATGTCAATTGCCAGGGCTTGAATTTAGCTACAGAATGCCATGGGCAGCACTATCTCGAAGTGTCGAAAGCTAAGGTTCTGGGGGTTGCCATGGGCGATACTATCCCAAAGCATCGAAAGCCAGGGACCCTTCAAGGATTGATGGTGGGTGAGGAATCCGATACAAACCGTGTTTAGGGTCAATTCGATGTTGGATTTAGAGAAATATAAAAAGAAAAGAGAGAAAAACTCTCAAAATGAAAAATCCTTCTCCATCTCTCTCTTATCAAAATGCACTAGCAAACTGAACATGGATACAATACGTTTACACACAGGTGTTTTAACCGCTGGGATCAACGAACCTCTAGGCAGTTTTTGTAGGCCTTAGAAACCTTCGCGGTAGACCTAGGATGAAGCTGGTCAGGTTTGGATCTTGGCTGGTACTTGAGTACCTCTAGGCCTATTATTGGTATTTTGATGGAATTTCTAGAGAAGAGGCACAAATCAGGCATTTGAACATCAAAGCATGATCTAGAGATCTAGTTCTTTCCATAAGATTTTGCTAGGGACTAGCAAAAGTTAGGCATGGAAGTACGATGGTAACACCATCATTCGTCATAACTAGCTTTAATTAATTAGAATCAAGAGAAAAATGCTCTTAAATGATCGCTTGAGGATGGTAATTCCACTCAGATCTATTTTGAGGAGAGAATAATAAAATAGGATTACATCTATAGCTTTAACATCACATCATGAATGCAGAGCAACCATGGGGTCACCCAGGGGTTAATTAGAGTTTGATTGAGCATCAAAGACTAAAAAGTGGATCCACATTGACAGAAATAGGATTTCATGCCTTTCGAGAACCAAATCAGTACACAAAACCCTAATTTTCAGGATCGCTTGAATTGGAAGCATTCTGGTCTGGATAAAATTCATCTAAATCTCCTAAAGTTCATAGAAATATATTTTAAGAGGTTTGGTACCTTTAGTTTGACCATCTGAACCCATTTTGACTAAGAACAGAGTTTTAGACGGGATTTTACCCTAATTTGGGCCTCTGTGTAATTTGCCAAGTAAAACATGGTATAAAATCAAATCCAAGCTCACCATTATATTCCTTAGGTCCAAATTAGGTTACGACCAAAATTTCGGCCCAATCAGAGTCCATCTTAACCTAGTTTGCACTTTAGTCCCTAAAACCTCTATTTCCTACATTCAGAGCCCTAGCTTTCAAAATTCCTTGTAAATAAGGTCCTAGTTTCTCTTCTTCACATTTTAGTCCCTACTACCATTGATGAGTCAACAGAGCAAGCACCGACCTTTGACCAAGTTAAAACTTAATCAAATCTGCACCAAATCCCACCAGATTTGGTGGGATTGGTGTTCAAACGATGGAGAACAATTCTATTAGGATCTTAGACCCTGATTCATGGCAGGAAGGTCGTGCGAACCCACGAAATTTGTGGTAATCTTTGATTCCAAATCGAGGCTCAATCAGGCCTCCTTCATTTGGAGCTCAATCATGAGCTCTATAAAGAGCCATGATGATCTGCAGATACTCTCAACTAGGGTTGAGGCCAAAAGACCTCTTCTCTCCTTCCTCCAGCCAGCTCTGACCTTAACTCCAACGACCTTCCTCCCCCATCCTCCTATGGCCTCCCAACGGCCAAATTGGGAATGCCTCCGTCTTCCTCTCTCTCTTCCGCTACTCTCCAATCAAAGCGAGGGCCGCCTCCCCCTCTCCTCGTTGCCATCCTCATCACCGGAGTATTCCTCCTCTCCTGCGCCAGTCAATCACACCTAGTGACAACTTCCCTTCCCTTCGTTCGTAGCTAAGCTCTCCCTCTCCCACTCCCTCTCTAGCATCTCCCTAACCTCTTATCTTCCTAATTAGATCGCTGAATCACCTCCTTCCCTTCCATCTTCTCCATGGCCGGCGATGCCTTCGACAAAGTTGCACCGCCACTACATCGCACGAAATCGCACACCACCATCACCACTACCTTCCTCTTAATCTGTAGATCAAAAGCCCTCAAGAAATTGAGAGTTTTGGTCTACGGATCCACACATTGAACAACCCATGCTTCCATCGTCTCCTTCGACTTCACCCAACCTCCATAGAACACCATTCACCACGCCGTCATCGTCACACTCCATGCACCACGGTGAAGCATTTGAGCAATTTTAATAGGGTTGAGAGGCCGTACTTTTGTGTTTCAAGGTTCACCAAATCTCCTCCCATCACCATCGATTCTCCGTCGTTCTCCGCCACCATCCGGCCACTATTGACTTCAATTTCACCTTCATCAACCACAGATTACTCCTACGTACCCATCTACATCTTCAATTTGGAGAAGGATACCCAGCTACCACAACAATCAAGCAAACTTCTCAGTTGCTGCGCGAAGGAGAAGAGGGCATCGATTGGTGCCACATCGTGGAAGACAAATTCATAGAGGCACATAAATTGCAATCCTCATAAATGCTGCTTGCCTCCTCACACAGGGGGGGTAAGGTCCCCCATGCATGTACTTACTTGCTCCTCGCCTGTGCCCACATGCATGCAGGCCTAGACCTTTGAACCATATGCCCAATTAGCCCTAAACTCTGTTCAAGAAGAGAGAAAATTCTAAGGAGGGTAGGGTAGGTTTTGCATTGGGATTTGTGCCCTGTGCCTAAAGATGCATGCTTATTCATGCCTAACACTTAACATCTCTGAGGTCTCTTCTCTGTGCTTGTGCTGCACCTTGAGCATTTAAGGCATCTCAAGTGCCCTTACGACATTTGGTGCTTGGCTTTGGCTTGGAACTCTGCTACTATGGACTTATTGATGCTTATCTGACCTGGCAAGTGGTTCAAGACCATTGTAGCAATATTTAAGTTAACAAATTGAGATATTTGGGATATGCACTTAATGTGGGAGATTAATTGGTGATCTAATTCACCATTTTTATATCTCTTTATATTCCTTGTTATCCCCTTATTTCTTAAGATATGAATTGAGCTATTATTGAATATATTTTGATTACTGATTCCCATTGCATATCTAAAATATTGTGCTCATTAATTGTGATTAATGTTGTGAATTCCAATTTGCTCTCTGCGAATGACCTTAGAATCACTTTTGTTTTCGAGCACTTATAAATTTAAATGTTGTTGCGATTTTTGTTACTATACTATGATGCTATACTTTAAACGACGATTTTCACCCGGCAACAGCGCACAGGCATTGATGTCCATGCATGCCTTTGGCCAAGCAAAGTCTTTCCTCAACCATATAAACAACCTACCTCCCTTCCCATTGCCTCTCATCCCTTCCTACTCTCTCCTAACCCCCTCTAGAGTCTAGAGTCTCTTCTTACGCTCCAATTCAAGTGTCCCAAGCTCTTGCTAAGCTCCACTAGAGAAAAAAAATAAATTTTGATCCATCTCCTTATCCTCATTTGTGGAGCTCTCAATGGCTGCCTTCTCACCTTCATTTTAGGAAGCAAATCACTCCGTCGCCGCCCTACCTCTTGTCTTCTTCCTCTAACTTCGCCTTCCTTCTTCTAGCTACGATCCTCTTCATCCAAGCGTCGTTGAAGCACTCGTCTCCCAAGCAACCATTTAGGGTGATTCCCTCTCTATCTCTTTTTCTCACTTTCTAGTATAGTTTTTTTTTTCAATAGACATTAATCCTGTAATAAACACTTTTGTTTTTAATATAGCTATTTGTTATCTCTCTCTTTCTCTCTCTCTCTCTTAAACAATTGTGATTTTCAAATGTTCGCTTTCCTATGTTTGACCTGGGACTCACATCCTAGTTATAAATTCTATTTGATAGTGAGATTTTTGCAAATACTATGACATTAGTTTCTTCGAAACCCTAACCTATTTTCTTCATCGAATTTTCACTTATCATTTTGGCACCGTTACTAGGGAGGCAATAGACTTTGATTCCACATTTCTTCCCAACTTAACTTTTATCTCACACCTCTACAATTTACTATGATTGCAGGTACTCATCTGAGGTAGGACAAAGCAGAAGATTGGAGTAAAGTGCGTGTAAAGGTTTTGTAAGTCTATCCCCTCCCTACCCACCATATTTTACTTTGCCATACTAAATAATTCAGATCCAAATCAACCTAAGAGCTCGTACAAACCCTAGGCTAGATTTGATTGATGATTGTTACTTCAACTCACTCATCCACCTATATAAAACAATACAAAAAAAAGTTCTTCTCTTATTATAGGATTTAGTTAAAATTCACACAACCTAAACACCCACAAACTTGAGGCGCACAACCTCTCTGATTTCATTACTCAACTAGGACTCCAACCTGTGAACCGGCACACTTGAAACACACACATAATTGAGTAGAAATCGAAATAGGTTAACCACTTCTATGCTCCTAAACCTAGTGGTGAGATAGACTAAATGATTGAATTATTTAGGCCGCACCACTTAATTTTAAACATATTCATCCAGTATCTTACTTCATAGGGTTCAATTTTTAGGGATTAAGCCAGGCACTCCATTTTCTTTTCTGATTTCTAAAGGAATATACTTACACCTATGCTTTCAAAACTTGGTTTGCCTCACTAAAACCTAATTGAATATACCTGAAACTTGAATCCTAAAAGCTACTAAGCAAGATTTGAACCCTAAAACACACCACATCTATAATAATCTTGCTTGAAAACCCTGGTTATGCATATACACACATTTCTAACTAATCATTAAGGGCACAACCCATTTTTAAGGGCCCATCAGATTCCAAAGCACTATTATCCCAAGTCTAACTAAAATTGAGTAAACGTTGGCCCTAGGATTCATTGAGTACATTTAAAGGTGTCATTCATATTGTGATTCAAATTAGTAACATCTGCTTTTTCTAAAAGGTACTAAGTTGGGGGGCCTAATTGTCAAATGACTTAAGCGAGTAGGGGTTTGGCATAATTAGCAGCCTTCGAGACATGCTCCCCTTGCTATGCCAGCCTAACTTAAATGGCTTTCGGATTAAGGACAACATGAAATTTGATTTGTAGTAAGAAATATACTTCTGAAGCATAAGTCCTTAGGCTACATAATTTAAGGAAAGGCTTGTATTTTTTGTGTTGGAGGGCCTCTCTTTCTATCCTTCCGACTTCCTTCTAGTGCATGCTTGGAAGGAGGTCATTAAACCCTAGATTGCAAGGATCATTAGACCATTCTAGGAGGCAAAGGTTAAGTTACAACCAAGCAAATCCCATGGCTCATAACCAACCACCACCACCTCCTCCACCTCCGAACCAGCAAGAGATGATTTAGAGACAGTTGGAGCAGTTGCAATAGATGCAAGAATGGTTCTAGCATATGAATGGTCAAGGTGCTCAGCCCTTGAAGGATTGCTATGATCCTTCTAGTTATGGGGATCGTCCTAGTGTAGTGATCCCCACTGGAGATGTTGAGATCAAGTCCCAGGTCTTGAGTTTAATTAAACACTTTCATTGGTTTGGCTCCAAGGATCCATTGCAACATTTGGAGGATCTGACCACGTTGGTGCAGACCACCAAATCACGGGATGTAGATGAGAAGCAAATGATCATGAGGCTTTTCCCCTACTCACTTAGGGATAAGGCCACACGTTGGTATTGTACTATAGGAAGACCGATTGCTACATAGACAGAATTGAAATCAGCCTTCCTAAAGAAATTCTTTCCTTTTGAACGGACCAATGCTTTGCGACGGGTGATTACCACTTTCGTCCAGTGGCCAGGGGAACTGATTCATGGTGACTGGGATTCCAAGATCTATTGCGAAAGTGTCCATAACCACGAGGTGCGTAAATGGCAACTTGTGCAAATCTTTTATCACTAGTTGACGGATCAACTCCGTAATCACATGGATGCTTCTTGCAGAGGCAATTTCCTCAACAAAGATGCAAATAGTGCATAAAATTTGTTTGAGGAGATGAGCGAAAACTTGATCAATCACGCCTCCATAGACACCTTCAACTGATCCCAACAACCTCAATCAATTGATTCTCACACTTTTGATATGGAATTGATCTGCAACAAACTTAATAAGATTTAAAAAAAAAAAACTTAATAAGCTGGATCTGTTTGCTAAGGGAATGGAAGAGTGGATGCTGGAAACTCTAGAAACACTTCAAGATCCACTCAATCCCAGAGTTCGGGATTCCATTCTTCATAAGCTCCTACAGGATGGGAGTTTGTGAACCAAATTGAGTCAGCTCAACCTGCGAGCCAACACTTCTTGGAATCTTACAGGTTCCAAATTGGGGCCTTTGATCCCAATTTTTCTGATCTTTCCTGCTTTCCATCCTCGCCTTATGAGGATGTGCAAGCTATACAAGAGAATGCTAGGTCCAACCTGTACTCAAACACATATAATCCGAGTAGGAGGAATCACCCTAACTTCACTTGGAAAAATCAAGGGCAGTAGACCCAACCTAGACCCAACAACTATGCACCATAGAGACCTATGGGTTAGGGTCATGTATATACTCAGCTGCCCCCGAATTAGGTCAGTCAGCAGACTTGGAATGCCCAACAACCCACAAGGCAGGCTAATTTGAATTGTAAGATGGTAGAGATGCAAGGATCTATGCTCCAACTAATGCAGTAGATGAAAACCTTGCTAGACAACTTGCAATTTAGGCTTATTGCTAACAATTGACAGGCTGGATCTCTACCATCCCAACCTGTACCTATCCTTAGAAATGTCCAAAATCAGAGCAATAGAGCCCAGGGGTATGGGAATTAGAGGGACACATACGCACATGGTCAAGTGGTTGAGCAGGGCCCCTCCTCTTCTAATCCTATATATCTAGCTAACTAAGGCCCTCCAATCATTCCTAACCCTCCTCAAGACCTGAACCCATGCGCTGTTGTAAATTCTGTTACTTTAAGAAGTGGGAAGCAAACCCAAGACCCAGAAATACCTTCTTCCATCAAACAAAACCCTGGTGAGCCTGTGGATAAGACGGAGGATAATGAAGAAGAGATTGAGGCTTAGGAACTTAAGAAGAATGAGCCCACCCATGTTCTATTCCCTAAAGCCTTATTGAAATTTAGGAAGAAGAAACCCATAAATAGCAACCAGGAGCTCCTTAATATATTTAAAAGTGTGGAGATTAACATTCCACTCCTTGATGCTATAAAGCATATCTCAGCTTATGCTAAGTTCTTAAAGGATTTATGCACACAGAAGCGTAAACCAAAGGAGCCCACCCCGAGGAAGGTGATACACTCTCAGTAGGCTAGTTCTATTATCCTGCATCACCTTCCTTAGAAGAAAAGAGATATCCAAGTGACCCTATGATTTCATATGTTATTGGGGATTATACCTTCGACCGAGCACTATTGGATCTAGGTGCATCCATTAACCTAATCCCGACCTCTCTGTATGAAAAATTAAGGTTTGGTGAACTTAAGCCCACCTCAATAACTCCAACTAGCAGACTGCTTGGTCACTACTTCGAGGGGCATTATTGAGGATGTGATTGTTAAGGTCAAGGACTTCTATTTTCCCATCAATTTTCTGATCCTTGATATGGATGTACCTGAAGAGCTGAGGAACACACCCATTATTTTGGGGTGTCCGTTCCATGCTACCGCTAAGGTTAACATCAATTGTGAGAACAATAGCATGGAAATCTCCTTCGATGATAGGAAATTGAAACTCAATATTTTCATGGTGATAAACAAATTTGAGGATTGTGGATATGTTGATGAACTTAAGGATACTAATCAAAATGTTGAGACTTGCATGTTGATCAATATATTTGAGGATTCTAGCTAGTGACACATGCAATCCCAACCCACAACGCTCCATGGTAGACCCACCGCACCTTGAAGAGGTTGTTGATTTTGCTCATTCCCAACCTCTTCCCTTAGATCGACCTGCTAAATCTTCACTAGCATCTTTACCATCTATCCTGAACCCTCCCCAGCTAGAATTGAAACCCTTGCTTGAGAATCTGAAATATGAGTTTTTAGGACCAAAAAGATGCTCCTAGTGATTATAAGTGCTAATTAATAAAGGAGCAAGAGCTAAAATTGATTAAGGTCCTTAGGGAGAATAAAAAGGCAATTGGTTGGATTATACATGATCTTAAAGGGATCAAGCCTTTTTATTGTAATCACAGAATTTATTTAAAAGAAGGATCCTGCCCTTCTTGCGGGATGTAGAGATGATTCAACCCTAATATGTGGGAAGTGGTTAGGAAAGAAATAATTAAGTGGCTTGATGCTGGAATTATCTACCCAATCTCTATAGTCCTTGGGTTATCCCCATGCAGATCATTCCCAAAAAGGTAGGGATAACCGTAGTGATCAACGAGAAAGGGGAATCTATGACCACTCATTCAGCTTCCTCCTGGAGAGTCTGCATCGATTACAGGAAGCTGAACACAACCACCAAAAAGGACCATTTCTCTCTACACTTCATTGACCAAATCCTTGAAAAGTTAGTCGGGCAGAAGTACTTCTATTTCCTGGATGGTTATTCAGGATACAACCAAGTTTCTATCCATCCCAAGGACCAGGAAAAGATAACCTTCACCTATCCCTACAGAACCTTTGCATTTCGTAGAATGCCTTTCGGGCTTTGCAATGCACCCATGACATTTCAAAGTGGTGGGGGATCTTCTTCGACGTGGTGGGGGATTGTCTTGAGGTATTTATGGATGATTTCTCCATCTTCAGATATTTCTCCTGCCTAGCTAACTTGGAATTGATCCTTAAAAGATGTATTAAGACTAGGCTGGTCCTGTGCTGGGAAAAGAGTCACTTCATGACATGAAAAGGTATTGTCTTAGGTCATGTAGTCTCTAGTAGGGGGATTGAAATTGACAAAGCCAAAGTTGATGCTATTTCCAAACTTTCCCCGCCCACATCTGTTAAGAAAATCCAATCTTTCCTTGGTCATGTGGGCTATTATAAAAGATTCAACAAGGATTTCTCAAAGGTTGCTCAACCCTTGAGCAACCTTCTGGCCAAGGACAAGCCACTTGAATTTGAATTGTGCCACAAGGCATTCTATTTATTAAAAATGACAGTCACCTATGCCTCGGTGATGCAAGCATTGGTCTGGACAACCCCTTTTGAGATCATGATCAATGCTTCAAATTATGCAGTCGAAGTTGTCTTGGATCAGAAAATAAAAAAAATGCCCTCTGTTATCTACTACGTTAGCAAAACTCTGGACGAGGCCCAGAGGAATTATATCATTACTAAAAAGGAATTGCTAGCTGTAGTTTTTGCTCTTGAGAAATTTCAAGCTTATCTGTTAGGTTTTCATGTCATAATTTATATAGACCACTCGACCTTGAAACATCTCTTAGCCAAAAAGGATGCCAATCCCTGACTAATTCGATGGATTCTTTTACTTCAAAAATTTGATTTAGAGATTAAAGACAAAGCTGGGGCACAAAACATAGTGGTTGATCATTTGCCAAGAATCCTAACTGATTCTTCTCGTCTCGATATTTCGATTTTTGACACTTTTCTAGATGAGACTATTCTCGCAGTCTCAAGTGTTCGAATCCCATGGTTCATAGATTTAGTTAATTATTTGGTCGTTGGTCAAGTCCCTTAGGACTGGACCAGCCAACAATGGGATAGACTTATGTCTGAGGCCAAATACCATTTCTAGGATGACCCCGAGTTGTATCGCATCGACGTTAATCAGATTATTCGCTAATGTGTTTCAGAAAATGTGTTCTAGAGTATACTTGAGTTCTGCCAAGCATTTGCATGTGGACATTTTTTTGGAAAGAAGATGGCTGTGAAGATTCTACAATCTGGATTTTATTGGCCGTCTTTATTTAAAGATTCCCAAGACTTCTCCAGGTCATGTTCTCGATGCCAAGCACTCGGGAGCATAGCCAAGAGATCTATGATGCCTCTAAACTCAACTCTTCCTATCGAAATCTTCAACGTTTGGGGCATCGACATCATGGTACTCTTCCTCCCTTCATTTGGACACCAATATATTCTAGTTGCTGTTGACTATGTGTCCAAATGGATCGAGGCAATTACCACTCGAACCAATACCACAAGGTGGTCATTGACTTTGTTAGGAAGAACATTTTTAGTCGGTTCAGGATTCCTAAGGCCATCACTAGGATGGTTGCACACATTTTATAAATGCTAGTTCCGAAACTTACTGGCTAAGTATGGGGTGAATCATTGGATTTCCACACCTTACCACCCCAAAACGAATGGACAAGCCAAGGTCTCCAACAGGGAGATCAAGAACATGCTCCAGAAGACAGTTAAGCCTGATAGGAAGGATTGAACTCAAAAATTAGATGATGCACCCTGGGCCTACCGTACCATGTATAAGATGCCTATCGGTATGTCCCCGTATCGTCTAGTGTTCGGTAAGGCATGACATTTACCTATTGAGATTGAACATCTATCATTCTGGGCAATTAAAAAGTGTAAGATGGACTTATACCTAGCCGGGAAGACCAGGAAACTCCAATTATCTAGACTGGAGGAGCTTAGAAATGACGCATATGAAAACACTAAGATCTATAAGGCTCGGACCAAAGCTCTTCATGACTAGATGATTTCCCATAAGAGCTTTGAGTCAAATCAGAAAGTCTGGCTTTTCAGTTCCTGACATAAGCTCTTCCCTGGCCAGCTTAGGTCTAAGCGGAACAACCCATATGTAATAACAAGTACATTTCTGATCGAAGCCATCAAGATTTCTAACCCAAAGATAGGTAATATTTTCAAGGTCAGTGGTTAGAGATTAAAACCCTTTGTTGACTATGTTATCCCTAAACCCATATCAGACAAGGTTGCTTTAACCTTGGGCCGATTTCTATTGGGCCAAACTGTGCTTAGCTGATGGCACTAAACTCAACACTGTATACACATTGTATATATTCAGAGCTAATCAGATTTATAATGAATTCAAGTGCTATCTTCTTTATTCCACTCCTTTTCATGCCTTTGTTATACAATGAGGACATTACATTAGTTAGGCATGGGGGGGTGGATATACTCATTTCTGAATTATTTTGTCAACTCTAGAGAATCTTTCCATTTATTTAAAACAAAATTATAAAAAGACAAAAAAATTAGAGAATTAGGAAATGAGAACTTTGGCATTAGAAGTTTTCATCTTTAGGAAATTATACAATAGGATCAGAACACTTAGGCTTTTCAGGTCTGCAGGCTTAATTGACCCAGGTATCTACTAAAATGTGGACTTGTGTCTCCAGTCCTTGCAAATTTAGAATTCACTTTAAGTAGGTAAATAAGTTGGGGTGATAAGTTTGTGACTTATCAACCCACCCTATGATTTGAGAGGACTTAAAGTCTAAGCATCTACACACTTTTTGCACTGACTCATTTTTCAAGTGATTTTAATGGAAATTAGGTAGCTAATAAATGTACTAGGGTGGTATGGCTAACACGTTGCTGTGAGTAACCACTCATAGCTGAGTGTCTGAGCCCAGTCACTTGACTTAATCTCTTTGGCTACTACCTTTAGGTACATCTTAGATCATAGAAGCCACATGCTTAGAAAGAGAATATATATATATATAGAAAAATACCCCAAAAGTAAAGAAAAAATGAAAAATAGAAAAGAAGAAAAAAATAATAGACCACACTTCACTGCACAGGTATGGCTAGCAAGCTACCATGGGTAACCCTCCATTATCATTTGCCAAAAGCCCAGCCCTCAAAAAGGCACGAATAAATCCATAAAGTTAGGAGAAGTGGGGAAGTAGAACAAACTTGGGGAGATATACACTTTGTTTGCCCTTGTGTTAACCCCATCCAAAAATAAGAGTAGGGAGAAAGCTACCGTTTAATGAGTCAATCACTTTCGCACAATAAGATGCTTAGCACTTTTGGTCCTCTCGAGTCTTGGGTGGGTTGGGTACTTGTAGAAAGTTACCCCGAACCTTAAACGCAAAAAGTCAAAAAAATTAGGAAAGAAGAAAAAGTAAAAATATCTTCTATATTTTGTACCTAAGAAGGTGAATTGGGTAGTCTGCATTTTAGTAGACACCCAGGGTACTGTTGAGTCTTGATAGTTTAGGTCCTTGGTATAATTTCCCACTATTGATTAACAACTTGTGCCCTAGTTATCAAATCCTGATTTTGTTTCTTATAAATAAGATTTCGTTTAGTTTTGCTAGGGACTAACAAATGATAGGCATGGGGTGTGATAGATACACATTTATTTAGCAAAAAATGCCTATTTATGCATGTTCCTAGGTTAGTGATGCATCTAGCATTATAAATAATGCATAATATCCATCATCATGCATGTAGAGTAATTTGTGTAAATTGTATATTAATTTATGTACTTTAATGGCTAGGGCATAGGGATGCCATCCAAGCTTCAAATGACAAATGTGATCGTACGGATGCAATTGAGGCAATGATCGCAATCCAATGCCTCTGAAATTGCCTCAATCAGACACCCATAGCACTATTTATGAAGAAAAGAAGATAGACGACCATGATGGTGCCACGTGGCACTATCACAGCCATCCAAACCACCCACTCACTTCTACCAACGACTGACCACAGCATGACCACAGTCGTTGGATTTAAATCCAATGGCTGCTTGCGCATCTCAGCAAACTCAGCACAGTGGTGTAGGAGGCACACTCTCAAGTAGAGGGTACGAGCTTGACTCACGCCTTAACTCAATCCATTGCGTGCGCATAAGCTAAATTGAACCGCTCCATCTCGATCGAGCGGTAGAGATCAGGTCACGATAGCGTGCATGCGCGCTTTACAATTTGACTGCACAATTCTCGCGCAATTGGAGTTGTCTGATCGTCATCGAGTGACGCAATCAGGGACACATGGCAGCATCGATGAAGTGCGCGTGATATGCACGATCATATGCGCGTAGAGCACAATTTGTGAAGCAAGCATGAGGCGCACTCGAAGCCCTCCAATCTATGATGAATGACCCACAACGCACCTTGCCTCACCCACGTTGCGCGGGATGCATGCCCATGCGCGGGGGCTGTGCCTTTTGCGTGGGCATTGATGTCCATGTGTGCCTTTTGTCGAGCAAAGGCCTTCCTCAACCCTATAAATACCCTACCTCCCCTCCCATTGCCTCTCATCCCTTCCTACTCCCTCCTACCACCCTCTAGAGCTTAGAATCTCTTCTTAAGCTCAAATTCTAGTGTCCCAAGCTCTTGGGAAGCTCCACTAGAGGAAAAAAAAATTAATTTTGATCCCCCTCCTCATCCCCATTCATCCAGCTCTCAATGACCGTCTTCTCACCTCCATTTTAGGAAGTAGATCACTTTGTCGTCGCCTTGCCTCTTGTCTTCTTTCTCAGCTTCATTCTCCTTCTTCCAGCTCCGATCCTCTTCGTCTAGGCGTCGTCAAAGCACTCGTCTCCCAAGCAATCATCTAGGGGCATTCTCTCTCTCTCTATCTTTTTCTCGCTTTTTAGCATAGTTTATTTTTTTCAATAGACATTTATACTATAATAAACACTTTTGTTTTTAATATAGCTATTTGTTATCTCTCTCTCTCTCTTTTATACTGGTTAAATTAGTTCACTTTACTATTCCATCCATATAAAATACCAAAAAAATAGATATATTCCAAAATACCAAAAATAAACAAACAAACATGGTTTTCAAATGTTCTCCTCCCTGTGTTCAACCTGGGACTCACATCTTGGTTATAAATTCTAGTTGGTAGCGAGATTTTTCCGAATACTACGACGTGGGTTTCTCTGAAACCCTAACCTATTTTCTTCTCCGAATTTTTGCCTATATGCCCATCATGATTATCAGAAGCATTTATCTCTTCTCTATAGTCCTCCATATCATTCAACTCTTCACATGAAACGATTTAAAATTTTTCAACCCCTTATGTGAAATCTAAATCCTTCAAGACATGATGAGGTGGTTTAAAGTTGGTTGCATCAAACTCATAATCAATATCAAGGATAACTAATTCAATTTTAGGTTCATCAAAAGTTGATTTAAAGGTGAAACTAGCAATCCCAGTATCATCAAGTTCAAAGTACATTTCATTATCCTCAAGAATGGTGTTCTCATTCAATTTAAAAATAAATTGTTCAAAGTCAACTTTATCATGTATATGATCCTTAAAATGAAATGTCTCATATTTATGTTCTATTTCAAATTGAAAATCCTCAATAGAATCCAAATCTTTTAGGAGACATCTTCTTGACTCCTTTATCTTCATCAAGATCAAACTTCTCAAATGATGGGATCTTTTCCTCTTGGTTTTTCACTATGCAATCTTGATTTAGTTCACCTTTTGTATCATTAAAATCAATGTAGAATTTTTCAATTTCAAGATCCATCGAAAAAGGGTTCTCCAAATTATTATCTCTAAAATTCAAAATGATCTTTTCCTTTTCTACATCCCCCTTGAGATCATGACCCTTGGTTGTAAAAATCTTCTCTTCTGATAAAAGCTTAGGGTCTTGAAAAGAATTAAGCTGTTGGATGATTTCAATGTTTTCTAAGATTTTCACCTCTTAACTACTTTGATCATCACAAAATGGGTTTCTTTGGACCTCAAGAGAAGTAATATCATTAGAGGTGTTTGCCCTTAATTCGAGTAAATTATGACTCATATCAAATTCAGTTGTAGATATGACATGAAAAATCTCATGATCAAGGGGCAATGCTTGTGGCTCAACCTTAACCATTGGATCATTATAGCATTCTAATGGGAAAAACATCATAGGCCCTAACTGGCCACCTTTAGGCAGGTTTAAAAGATAAATAATCCTACATAACCATCTGAGGATTATAACTCCACTTTGGGCTGTTTTAAGAAGAGAATAAGAAATTAGAGTTAATTATATAATTTTAACAACATGTCATGAACACAAAATAACCAAGGGGTTGTCTAGGGGTGAATTAAAGTTCAAAAGAGCATTAAAGTCTAATAAGTGGGTTCATGCAGATAGGAACAGGTTTTCACACATTTCGAGAATTAATAATAACACAAAATCCTAATTTCAGACCCACTTAAATTACTAAGGTTCTGGTCAGAATAAAATCCATATAAACCTTTTAAAATGCATATAAACATATTTCATGAGGTTTGGTATCCTTGATTTTACTTTTGGAACCTATTTTGACCTTAAATAGAGTCACAAATATAATTTTGCCATAATTTGGGTTTTTATGCAAATTGCCTAGTCAAAGTTGGTTAAAATTGAAATCTAACTTCACCATCAGGTTCCTTGGGTCCAAATTAGGTTTGTACCAAAATTTGGGCCCAATTAGAGTTCATCTTGACCTAGTTTGCATTTTAGTCCACTTAAACTCTATTTCTCACACTTAGGTTCCTAGCTTTCGAAATCTTTGCATTTAGCCCCCCAACTTCTCTTCATTTTCTTTAAAAAGGTCCTTTCCACCATTAGTAGTGTGAACCCATGGGATCCGAGCTTCAATCAAGGATTCCTCCTTGATTGCTTGGCCAATCCCTTCCAAAATTGGAAGGGATGATCTTGAGGAAGTCCTAAATCATTTAAACATAAATTTTGACCCCAAATCCCCTCATGAAGCTCGTGCGAATTCATAGATTTCAAGGATCTTTTTCCTGAAAATCCAAGCTTCTCAAGCTTGTTTCCAAGCTTGGAAGCTTGCCTGAAGCTCTATAAAAGTCTCCCCAACGCATAGCCGAACTCCTTAGCGAGTTTTAAGCCCAAAATTCCCTCATCTTCCTTACCTTCGGCCAGCTCCAGGCTCCGCTCCGGTGACCTCCTCTTTCCGGTCTCATCACTTGCTGCCACATACTATAGGTAGTAGGTCCAACTTCCCCAACTCCCGCACCTCGCCATACCTGCGAGGGGCTCTCTCTCCCTCCACACGTTACCGTCCTCCCTCTCGGAGCCACCATCATCTCCAGCACAGACCAATCATAGTTGGTGCCATCTCCGCATCCCCTTCACCAACAACCTCCTTCATTCAACTTTGCATCTCCCACTAACTTGATTCGCACACTCAACTCTTGCTTCAGTGCGCCCTTAGGACCGTGCCACCGTCGTCTTCCTCGTCTTTGGTGTACCTCTGGAGACTTTGTAAATCTGCCACACTGCACCAATTCGCTCCCCATCAGTCTCAAAACTTCTGTCATGTCCTCACAACCAAAACCCCTTAAGTAATTGAGGGGATTTGCCTCTCACGCACTCCACCTGACACAAGCACCTTCGCACCACCTTCTCAAGGTCGTCAGACCTCCACACTCACCTGCACGCAATGCCGCACCCACCAACACACTCGCCATTCCACAGTTATCCTCTTGAGCAGATTTGACATGGCCACAAGCCTGTTTTCTACTTTTCAGGTGACTGTCAGACCTCCATCGTTGCCCTCCACTTCGCCTACCTTGTCTGCAATCATCCGGCCATAATCCCCCCAGGCATCACCTCTAGGCTTCACAACTGACTCCCAGGCTTCCCTCCAGGTCCTCAATTGACGTACCAAGCACCTCCTTCATCCTCAATTGAAGGCGCTTCATCCTGTAGCTGCATGCGAAAGAACTGTGGGACAGATAGTCCCACATCATTGAATTAGAAGCAGATTGCATGAGAAAAGAGGGATTTGTCTCCCCGTCCCCTCACCCATGACATGGGGTCGGGTCCCCATACCACCTTCACCCGCATAGCGCCTCTGAGCACTCCTCGCTTGCAATCACTCCCGTAAGCCTGGTCCTGTTCATGCCCAAATACCCAACCGATTACCCGACTAAACCAAGGTCTCTACGAGGAAGAAGAGAGAGTGGGGGGCTTTTTACCCTTTACTCCTCTCTACACTTAGCTGATCTCTGAGGAGGCCTTTGCCTCTATGCTATGCCGTGCTTGCCTCTCTCTTGAGGCATAAAGGAGAGAGGAGGCCTTTGCCTCTTCTGTTGGAGCTATGTTCTACTGGTTTTGTAGCTACTATTGAGATATTCAATTTGGTTGACGTGGATATTTGGTTGAGATTTACTGTTCAATTATTTAAGATACTTGAGCTTAATTTCAAGAGTTAATTTTGTGATTCAAATTACTATTTTAACCCGTTCTTTTTGCACTGTGCTACTTGACTTCATATATATATATCATTTTGAGTTGTTCTAAATAAAGCTTTGGTCATGATTATATATATTTCTGATTAAATTGTGATTAGTGAGATTGAATTGCCACTAATTGCTCCCTGCTATCGACCTTGGACTCTTTTGCGATTTTGAGTTTATAAATTTATTTATTTTCGAGTGATTGAGGCTTTGCTATGACAATTACTCCTTAAAACTCCTCGATAGCCCATCAACATTTTGGCATCGTTGCCGAGGAGCAACGTGCAGTTTGATTTCACTTATTACAATTTCTGATCTATTACTAACTTGTCTTATCTGTTCTACTATGTTTGTGTAGGTACACGGAGAAGATCAACCGCATAACAGCCACTCCAAGGGCAGGTAATCTCATTTCCATCCTCTTAAGCCCCTATTTCTGGAAAGAATTGAAAGGAAAAATCAATTTGGATCAACTTGCACTCCTTATTAGACTTAATCACTTGAATTGCCTGATTTGATTCTCTAAAAATCCCCTTCCAAATTTTTGCACCTAGTAGGGATCTAAGGTGCCTAGAGCTGTTCACCTTCTTGATTGAGCCCTAGGTACCCAATTTGGAGAGAACTGATTGGACCAAAAGAGCCAAATTAGGGTTTCCATCTTAGGGTTGAGAAAACACACCTGTCTGAAATAACAAGAATTGATTTTCCTGCATTGTGTGTCACCCAAACCCTTTCTTGAATTGACCTAATTAGGAAAACTGTAAAATAAATCTCTAATCATCCACTTGAATCCTAAAACTTGGGGCTTAATAACCTGTTTACAAACCATTTAGGGTGATTTTGGGCTCATTACCCAACTCATCCTCAACCTTAGGGCTGGTTAGGTGAAGTTGACCTGCCTTGTGGGTTAACCAACTTTCAAATTAGGTCACCAAGCATAAATTAAATCTAAAAGTTCAAGTGAAATTCTAAGCACCTTAATTCAGGTTTAAAATTTGGTAGACTTAAGGGGTTAAGTTGCTCATTCTGGTCTACTTGGATCCGCGGTGATAAGGAAGGTCGGGTGGGGGAAACCCTATAACCTGTGGGGATGTTCTATTATGTAGGGGTCTTTGCAGGACTCTCCCTTCCTAATTGCCCAGGTATTTCTTGGGTGAGTGATTTTCTGATCAAGAGGTATCATCCGCCTCGAACCTCCTTAGTCATCGAAAAATCTTTGGGTGCCTCAATTGGGTCTATTACACCTTCTATCCCTCACCTGGCTCACTAGTGCATGTTCAGGAGGAGGTCCTTAAGACCACCCTTGAAACCTCCATTAGCAGTTCACTCCCGTCAAGGCCAAGCCTTGAATCACTTGTTTGTGCTACCTTCCAATCATATTGATATCTTTTCCAACTCTTCTACTTCTAAGCCTAGATCTCCATCTACATCCATGGACAATCAAGGAGAAGAACCCAATTTTCAAGATCAACTATAGCATCTCAATGATCTAGTCCATACACACATCAATCCACCACCGTGTCCTCAGATGCGAGATCACTACAATCCCATTGCAGTGGAGATCAAACCTAGAGTACAAATCCCTGCTTTAGAGCCAGATGTTGAACTCAAGCCTAACATGATCCATGCTATTCCTAAATTCCATGGCTCAAACTCCGAAGTTCCCTTCTGATGAGAACCTCATCATGAGCCATAACTAGCTCATTTTGACCCAATACAAAGGATAAAAGCTCCTACATATCTCAAGGAAAAGCTTAACTCAGAGAATTCTGAGTTTGAGAAGAAAACCAGTCATAAGGGGTAAAAGTGCAATTTTACCAGTATAAACTGCATACAGGGTAATTCAGGGACCAAACACAGGTCAAAACAGCTTAATAAGAATAAAAGTGGGATGAGATGATCTAGCAAGGGCTACAGCACTTCCAAGGAACCAAATGATAATCTGTAACCCTAAAACAACCCACTTCAATTCACAAGGTTCGAGGCAAAGTAAAAATAGAATAAACCCTCTAAAATTCATAGAAAAATAATCTCTAGGGTTTAGAACCTTCAATTTGGCCTTTAGAACCCATTTTGACCTACATTGAGAACCATGCCCAATTAATAACTTAATTTGGGTTTTTGCGCAAATTGACCGGTCAAACAAGGTTTAATATGAAAATAAAATTCACCATCAGATTCCTTAGGTCCTAATTAGTCATGTATAAAAACTTGAGCCTAAGAAGAAACCTCCTTGACCGACTTCACACTTTGGTCCTCATATATTTACTCTTTGGCCCTCAACTTTTGAACCCTCGCATTTTGGCCCCTAACTCTCCTTCGTTCTTTGCAATCAGGTCCCTCCTGCAAAACCCTGCCAGCACCATGCTCCGGCGACCTTGCGCGGAGCATGGCGCCGCGCAGGGTGAGGTGAGGGACCTGGCAAGTGTACCGGGGGTGCCCTGCGTCGTCAGCCGTCGCAGGAGCACCCCCATGGTCATTGTAGGCCACCATACCGGCCGTGCGAACGCACGGACGGTATGGGTTCATGTTCCGACCATTCTCCGGCGAGGGAGACACGTCGTCTCCCTCCGCCTTCCTCCCTGCTTCATCCCTATAAATACCCCCCGCCGCTCCACCGACGAAGGCAGCCTGGATCTGACGGAGAAAACCCCCAGCTTTCTTCTCTTCTTTCTCCGGCAGACGCTCACCAGCTCCGGCGGCTTCCTCCCCCTCCACCTCTTCGCTCTGCCGCACTACCAGCAGCAGAGACTTCCTCCCCTGCTCTTCCCGCGCCACGCCGTACCCAGCTGGCGCCTCTCCAGCCCTCTGCTCGCCGCCGCCCCTCTCCCTGAGCATCGTCTTCTCCGGCGACAGTCGATACGACTGTCGCCCTGTTCCTCCCCCTTCGTCCCTGCAAGTAAGTTAGACCTACTCCCCTTCTTCTCCTCTTTCTTTCCCCGCTTTCAATTTAGTCAATTAAACCCTCGACCGTTCCTGTTCACCCTCATCCTCTCCGCCTCCGACCACCCTCCGGCGAGCTGCGCCCATCACCTCAGCGACCCACACGGCTCGCCGACCACCGCAGAACCTCCGCCTCCTCACCCTGATCCTCTTCCGCCCCTCCACTTCCCACCAAACACCCTCTGCAGATCCACCGAACACACCCACTTCTTCGCTCACAGTTTGACCTAGGACGACCTGTTAGCTCCATCTCGCCCCCTGCAGACCCCCTGACCACCTTCGCCGTGCCACGGCGAAGGTCCCCCGCCTGTCTGATTTGGCCGAGAGGCCGTTCTATTGATTTCAGGTTCCAGGCCTTGACCGCCATTGGCGAGGAAGCTCGAAGCTTGCTTGAGGTTGCTCCAAGCCTAGATATCCCAGGTTGAAGACCTAGGCTGCGCGAAAGAGTCTTGCGCACACACCCTGGCCCTCAATTGGAGTTGCGAGCCTCAACAGCTGTTGCAATTGGAAGCACCATCCCTACTGCAGGCGTGAGAGAAAAGGGGTGCGCGGATAGTCCCACCTCGGGAACTTCTGAAGCCACACACCCACATAAATTGCAAAAGTGCCACCATCTGTTTGCCTCAGTTACCACGGGGTGAGGTCCCTCTCACCCGACCCGACCCGGCCTCGTCCGTGACCACGCTCCGCGGACCTGGCCCGACCCGATTAGACTGACCTGCACTCCTCGCCCACCACGCACGCCGGTGGGCCTGGACCCGGGCCTGACCCGAACCCGATTACCCGGTAGCGCTCTGGGAGAGCTTCCGAAGAGTGATTTCAGAGAGAGAGAGATACGCGGGGGAGGGGGGGGGTAGAGTAGGTTTTGCCTCTTGACGAAAAAATTCTGAAGTGTGCAGGCCAAAGAAGAAGAAGCAGACCCGCTGAAGGAGAAGGAGCTGCTGCACTGTAGCAAAGGCATCGTTAAGTCGTCTCAGCACCGGGGCAGACGACGGAAGGTCAGCAGCCAAAGAAGAAGAAGCAGACCCGCTGAAGAAGAAGGAAGAGCAACGGCCAACGCGAAAGAAGAAGAAGAAAGGTCAAGGCAGAAAACCAAAGAAGAAGAAGAACAAGGAGCTCTGAAGAAAGAAGAACATCACCAACGGAAGAACAGCAGGAAGAAGAAGAAGAGCACCACCATTGCAAGAGAAGAATATCACCTGAACAGAGAGAAAGAAGGAGATCTAAAGAAAGAGTGAAAGAAGAGCACCCCCCTCTGCAGAACAAAGAGAACAACAAATTCTCTCTCTCTCTTTATTTTTGTAAAAGAAACATGTATATCTCTAGAATACAACTTGCTCCCTGAGTTCGACCTCGGGAACTCTTTTATTTTTCCGAGTAAAAAAAATTTATATTTGAAATGTTGGTAATAACCGGCTTTACTACAACGTTATAACAGAACCGACGTTTCATTTTGGCGCCGCTGCCGGGGAGCAACGGCTATTCTAGAGGTAAACATTCCTGTATCTTTTAATTTCTGATAATCTCCTCTCTTTTGTGCAGCTACAGGAACTCAAGAAGACAAGCAACCACACAACCACTCCAAAGACAGGTAAATCTTTTCTCTCACTATTAACCCCTACACTCTAAAGAGGAAGAAAAGAAAAGAACAAGCAATATAGGGCTAACCTGTCTTCCATACTTAGTAACCATAAAAAGTTGCATGTCTTCAACTCATCACTCCTGCACACTATTAAGGGTATTTAAGGGCTAACACATTCTTGCTTGAGCCCTAATTGCCCAACAAAGAGTTAAATGGACCAAGTAGAGCCAACATAAGGTCAAACATTAGGATTTCAGTAGAGACACACCCCTTAATCAAGAATTGAGGAAATCCTAAAGAGGTGTGCCCAAGCCATTGATTGAAAATAATTAACAAGAAAAATCCTAAACAATTGGCTCTCTCTAAACACTTGAACCCTAAAAGACAGGACCTAAAAGCTCTTAAAGAAAACAATAGGTAAAGTTGACCCCTTGGGTTAACCAACCTTAAATTAGGTCACTCTTTGCACTTAAAAAGACTAAAGTTCAAGTGAAACCTTAAGCACCCTGATCTTAAAATTGGTAGACTTAAGAGGTCAAGATCCCCATTCTGGTCTACCTGGAACCGCAGTGACAAGAGAGGTCGGGTGGGGGAAACCCTGTAACCCGTGGGGACGCTCTACCGTGTAGGGGTCTTCGCGGGACTCTCCCTCTCTGGCTGCCCAGGTAATTCTCAGGTGGACGATCTTTCTGATCAAGGGGTCCATCTGCCCCGAACCTCTATAGTCACCCAACAATTTTTGGGTGTCTTGATTGGGTCCAGCACCTGCTTATCTCATCCAGCCCTTCAGTATTTTTCAGGAGGTCCTTGAAACCTCCTATAGAAATTCACTCTCCCCGAGGCTAAGCCTCGGCTCCTTTGTTTTTGCAGAAATCATTCACATAGCCCCTCTTTCCTCTGATTCTGAACAAAATCCCCTTCTTCCATCTTGATTCAAACTTTGATTCTATTCCACCACCTGATCCAATTATGCAGCCTAATTACCTAGCAAGACTACCCTTCAAGAAACCTGAATATCGGAGATCTATGAAAGATAAAATGATCGAGGATGCCATAAAATTCTATGAAAAAGAAGAAAAAACCTCAACACCAATAGGAGACATTCAGGTTGATGTCCCAACAACCACATCCTTCATCATAAACTGTGCCCAAATTCTATTGACTGGAATTTCAAAAGGATCAACCCGAGACATGCTCATGACAGGATACATTGAGATGGAAAAATTACACCAATCTGAATACCTTCAATGCTTAACAAATCCTGTACTTTGGGAACAACACCAAGATGCCCTTATAAAATGGGTAGAAATGATGAAATCAGTAGAACAAATTATCAACCAGAAATACCCGTATAAACCAGAAACAGAGGATGAACCATCTTGGAACAGTATTAAGGAACAATTCAGTTTCCCAGATCTCGGGATTGAGGCACAAAGTGGTTGTAAAATTCCAACCCAAATAGAAGATAGCATTAAAATAGGTTGGGAAGTTGCAGGAGAACACAATGCTGAGCCAACCCTAGGCCGTAAATCACCAAGCTTAGAACTCCAAGACTCCTGCAATAACAAGATTAGAATTGAACCTCTGGAGGGTATAAATTCCGCCCCTTGTTTTGATAAGGTAACCCTCGAAGGTTATTCAGACTTAGGTTCTAATAATTCTACCCACATCCTAAGCCTAGAACCTAGATCTGAAACTTATTGGGAAGATTATGAGGCCCCTTATGAGAAAGATAAAATTTTTACAGAATATGATTCCGGGCCTTTATTTGATGAATGTCCTTTTCCAACACCCTCAGGAAATCTGATTGATTTTTCAGAAAACATGCCAATTTATGATACAGAAACTGAGGAGTTGGATGAGCAAGGTTTTAATGGGATCTATCCTACCAGCTTAGAGCTTGAACAGAACATCTTTTTGAGCCCAGAAGTGACATATAGGCTAGAACCCAGTCAGGCTGCTGATTCCACATCTGATGATTTGTGCTGTGGTGGAATTCATGATCATTTTCGCCAACTCTCCGACAATTTCAGATCTGACTATAATTGCGGAGAGATTCCCCTTCCTGAACACACCAGGCCTATCCACGACCTCAGTTCACATGACTCTGACTCTGAGGTCCTGATTCCCGAGATCACTGATAACACAGAATCATTCCTTTTCGATCCTCAGGAACCAAAAACAGAAAATGCCAAGAGTGATTGTAACCCAGAATCCAAATTTTTTCTCGAATCCGATTTCTTTCATCCTACAGACACTCTTCCGGCATTTGATAGTTACCCAGCGGACTCTCTACAGGAAACCACCTATCATCCGTCTCTAGAAGAGCCCTCGTACACAATGGCCACCTCAGCCGCACACACAGAACGGATCAAAACCTCTTCCCAACCTCAACCTGCAACCGGACTCAATTTCTATTCAGATTCACCTCTCACCAAGCCGATTGCATTTCCACATCGGGTTTCGAACATTGATCAGACTACATGCCATGCTCTATCATTCTCTGATCACCCCTGTAGGGTTCCTGCATCAACCACTGATTATCCTACGGGTCCCTACTCTGACCAGGCTGATTCGGCACAGCCAAACCCTGCGTTTACACTTCCACATCCATCTGAGCCTCATAGTTTATGGTGGGTTCCACACTTTTTTATCCACATCTATCAACCCACTAGATTGATTGGGTTTGGGCTGCATCATCAGCCTGTTGATCTGAACAAGCACCTGGTTGGACCAACCAGGCTCTTAATCAAGGTGCTTGTCTTACAAAACTCTGCTGATTTGACCATCCCCTCTCCATCGCATTTCCCGCTTGGCTGAAAGGCATCAAATTTAGCACTCAACGGGAGGCAGCCCGTCATTCTCTTTGAAAACCTGAAACTTGTTCTGACAGCTTTTTGCACTTGAAGTTCGCACTTTAGGACAGTCGACTCCACCTCAGATGTTCGCATCTGAGATTTGAAATCGTCCGCAAAAATTCAACCCGACCCATCCACTCACCCAAATTTCTGTAGGTTACAATGAGGACATTGCAAATCTTAGGCATGGGGGGGTAGGAAAGTGCAAAAACTTGTAAGAAAAGGTTTCAAACAAAAAATTCACATATGCCAAAAATACCATAAAAATTAAAAAAAAAAAAAAAAAAATTCGAAAAAGAATAAGAGGAAAAGAGGAGAAGGAAAATTTTGTGAAGGAGAAAAGAAACAAAATGAAAAAGGAGCACAAAATTATGAGAAAAAGTGATAGTCATTAGTAAGGAACTAAGGAATTAACCTAAGTTCTAGACCTCATTCAAGAAAATAACTGAAAAGTGCACAATGAGATTAGTAAGAATGCAAACCTTAGGCATTCTTGAATAGACTCTTAGTACCCATTAAGATCTGGACACTCCTCAAGAGGTTGAGGAAAATGAAAAGCTGAAGTATTAGGTCTAAGGCTTAGGGAGTATTCGGCCTCGTTAACTAATTTTTGGTTTACGGGACTCAGTAACCTAAGCACCCTAATCTCACACACAGCCTGGTTCAGTAAGCGTAAAAATCAGAATCACGCAGAAGCGTCGCAAAAATCTGAAAAGAACACCTAGAATAGGAGCAGCCGATCAACACAAGTTGATTTGGACGAGTTCCCAGCGCGGAGAGGCGGGAAATCCCCTCGAAGATGCGTAACAAAATATCATCTCCTCGGTGCTTGTCTCTTAGGATATTTACATATCCTACGGGGGGCATATAAGCACTCTGCTGGTTCAGATTCCATGGATGGCATTATCTCGAAATGTCAATTGCCAGGGTCTGGATTCGGCCACGGAATACCATGGATGGGATTATCTCGAAATCTCAATAGCCAGGGTTCCGGGGGTTGCCATGGGCGGTGCTATCTCGAAGCATCGATCGCCAGGAACCCTTGAGGATTGATGATGGGAGCAAGGAATCTGATGCAGACCGTGTTGAAAAGCCAATCCTAGGCTAGAACTAAAAAGAAAAAGAGAGAGAAAACTCTCCAAACAGAAAAACTTTCTATCTCTCTCTTACAAAACGCACTACGAACTGAGCCAGGGCTAAAATCATTTCAAGCACGGGTGCTTTAACCACGAAGTCCAATAAACCTTAGGTTAGTTCTTGTGGGCCTTAAAAACCTTTGCTAAAAGACTGAGGCTAAGGCTAGACAGATTTGGATCTTGACTGGTACTGGAGTACCTTTTAGGCCTATGATCAGCATTCTAACCTAATCTATGAAGGCACTTATCTAAAACTATTGAAAACTTCATGGTCTAGAACAAGGGTTGAAACCTTAAGTTTTTGCTAAGGGACTAGCAAAAGCTAGGCATGGGGGTATGATGAGAACCTCATCATGAGCCATAACTAGCTCATTTTGACCCAATACAAAGGATAAAAGCTCCTACATATCTCAAGGAAAAGCTTAACTCAGAGAATTCTGAGTTTGAGAAGAAAACCAGTCATAAGGGGTAAAAGTGCAATTTTACCAGTATAAACTGCATACAGGGTAATTCAGGGACCAAACACAGGTCAAAACAGCTTAATAAGAATAAAAGTGGGATGAGATGATCTAGCAAGGGCTACAGCACTTCCAAGGAACCAAATGATAATCTGTAACCCTAAAACAACCCACTTCAATTCACAAGGTTCGAGGCAAAGTAAAAATAGAATAAACCCTCTAAAATTCATAGAAAAATAATCTCTAGGGTTTAGAACCTTCAATTTGGCCTTTAGAACCCATTTTGACCTACATTGAGAACCATGCCCAATTAATAACTTAATTTGGGTTTTTGCGCAAATTGACCGGTCAAACAAGGTTTAATATGAAAATAAAATTCACCATCAGATTCCTTAGGTCCTAATTAGTCATGTATAAAAACTTGAGCCTAAGAAGAAACCTCCTTGACCGACTTCACACTTTGGTCCTCATATATTTACTCTTTGGCCCTCAACTTTTGAACCCTCGCATTTTGGCCCCTAACTCTCCTTCGTTCTTTGCAATCAGGTCCCTCCTGCAAAACCCTGCCAGCACCATGCTCCGGCGACCTTGCGCGGAGCATGGCGCCGCGCAGGGTGAGGTGAGGGACCTGGCAAGTGTACCGGGGGTGCCCTGCGTCGTCAGCCGTCGCAGGAGCACCCCCATGGTCATTGTAGGCCACCATACCGGCCGTGCGAACGCACGGACGGTATGGGTTCATGTTCCGACCATTCTCCGGCGAGGGAGACACGTCGTCTCCCTCCGCCTTCCTCCCTGCTTCATCCCTATAAATACCCCCCGCCGCTCCACCGACGAAGGCAGCCTGGATCTGACGGAGAAAACCCCCAGCTTTCTTCTCTTCTTTCTCCGGCAGACGCTCACCAGCTCCGGCGGCTTCCTCCCCCTCCACCTCTTCGCTCTGCCGCACTACCAGCAGCAGAGACTTCCTCCCCTGCTCTTCCCGCGCCACGCCGTACCCAGCTGGCGCCTCTCCAGCCCTCTGCTCGCCGCCGCCCCTCTCCCTGAGCATCGTCTTCTCCGGCGACAGTCGATACGACTGTCGCCCTGTTCCTCCCCCTTCGTCCCTGCAAGTAAGTTAGACCTACTCCCCTTCTTCTCCTCTTTCTTTCCCCGCTTTCAATTTAGTCAATTAAACCCTCGACCGTTCCTGTTCACCCTCATCCTCTCCGCCTCCGACCACCCTCCGGCGAGCCGCGCCCATCACCTCAGCGACCCACACGGCTCGCCGACCACCGCAGAACCTCCGCCTCCTCACCCTGATCCTCTTCCGCCCCTCCACTTCCCACCAAACACCCTCTGCAGATCCACCGAACACACCCACTTCTTCGCTCACAGTTTGACCTAGGACGACCTGTTAGCTCCATCTCGCCCCCTGCAGACCCCCTGACCACCTTCGCCGTGCCACGGCGAAGGTCCCCCGCCTGTCTGATTTGGCCGAGAGGCCGTTCTATTGATTTCAGGTTCCAGGCCTTGACCGCCATTGGCGAGGAAGCTCGAAGCTTGCTTGAGGTTGCTCCAAGCCTAGATATCCCAGGTTGAAGACCTAGGCTGCGCGAAAGAGTCTTGCGCACACACCCTGGCCCTCAATTGGAGTTGCGAGCCTCAACAGCTGTTGCAATTGGAAGCACCATCCCTACTGCAGGCGTGAGAGAAAAGGGGTGCGCGGATAGTCCCACCTCGGGAACTTCTGAAGCCACACACCCACATAAATTGCAAAAGTGCCACCATCTGTTTGCCTCAGTTACCACGGGGTGAGGTCCCTCTCACCCGACCCGACCCGGCCTCGTCCGTGACCACGCTCCGCGGACCTGGCCCGACCCGATTAGACTGACCTGCACTCCTCGCCCACCACGCACGCCGGTGGGCCTGGACCCGGGCCTGACCCGAACCCGATTACCCGGTAGCGCTCTGGGAGAGCTTCCGAAGAGTGATTTCAGAGAGAGAGAGATACGCGGGGGAGGGGGGGGGTAGAGTAGGTTTTTCCTCTTGACGAAAAAATTCTGAAGTGTGCAGGCCAAAGAAGAAGAAGCAGACCCGCTGAAGAAGAAGGAGCTGCTGCACTGTAGCAAAGGCATCGTTAAGTCGTCTCAGCACCGGGGCAGACGACGGAAGGTCAGCAGCCAAAGAAGAAGAAGCAGACCCGCTGAAGAAGAAGGAAGAGCAACGGCCAACGCGAAAGAAGAAGAAGAAAGGTCAAGGCAGAAAACCAAAGAAGAAGAAGAACAAGGAGCTCTGAAGAAAGAAGAACATCACCAACGGAAGAACAGCAGGAAGAAGAAGAAGAGCACCACCATTGCAAGAGAAGAATATCACCTGAACAGAGAGAAAGAAGGAGATCTAAAGAAAGAGAGAAAGAAGAGCACCCCCCTCTGCAGAACAAAGAGAACAACAAATTCTCTCTCTCTCTTTATTTTTGTAAAAGAAACATGTATATCTCTAGAATACAACTTGCTCCCTGAGTTCGACCTCGGGAACTCTTTTATTTTTCTGAGTAAAAAAAATTTATATTTGAAATGTTGGTAATAACCGGCTTTACTACAACGTTATAACAGAACCGACGTTCCACCTTCCAGCACATCAAGCAGCTAAAACATATGGCCCAGACCTTCGGGCCTACCATACAAAATCGAGATATCATGCTCATAAAGATGTTCTCCTTCTCACTCATGGGTAAAGCTACCTATTGGTTCCAGACTCTGAATCATCCAATCAACACTTGGGGGGAACTACAAAATGAATTCTTACAAAAAATTTTCCCCATTGGTTGGACAAATGCTTTAAGGCACCAGATCACACACTTCACGCAAAATCTAGAAGAACCACTTCATGAGGCATGGGATCGCTTTCTGGATCTCATGCAGAGATGCCCCCATCACGGAGTTCCAAAGTGGGAACAAGTCCAGTCTTTTTACCATGGGCTCCATGATGAGATCAAGCTATTTGTCAATGCAACCTGTGGTGGAAGCATCATGGGTCAGCATGAAGATACCGTTTATGAGATTTTCGAGAATATGTGCGAGAACTCCATAAACAATGAATCTATGGGTATGTTAGACTAGACAACTACCTGTGCATTGACAAATACGCGAGGGGCACACAAGACTCAAGGCCTATCCACATCCATTGATCTGGAATTGATGGCTAGTTTCCTAGACAAGGTCACTATTATCGAAAAGAAGGTGGATGATTTGTCTCGACATCTACAAAGAACCACCTTAGCACAACAAAGCACGTATGCGCAACTGCCCTCTGGTAGGGATGTTGTGCATAACATTTATCACCACTCTCATCAGGGGAGGGACTCATATCCACCTCTGTCTGATCCTGGTTTCGGAGGAAACTCCGGACCAACCTACTCTAGTTGGGGGAACTTTGAACCCTCGTATTCTGACTTCTCTGAATTTCCTCAGACTTGCGAGGATCTCCAAGCCATCTAGAATGATCCATTCTCTAACACTTATAACCCTAGATGGTGTAATCATCCCAACTTTGCGTGGTTAAGGAATAATCAAAATCCGAGATCTCAATTCCAGCCTCGACCACAAGAGCCACGCCCATATCAGCCTCCTCAGCCTAGGCCCCATCCAAATTATCAATCTGGGCCACCAAGGGAAGATCAGATGACTCTTATCCTACAAACCTTGGTTGACATTCAAAAATCGAATGTAGCTATGTAGAACAACATAAAGACGAGATCCCAGAGGTTCAAAATCAACTCGCACAAATGGCGACTTCTTGCCAACCAGGTGCACTTTCCTCCCAACCTTTGCCAAATCCAAACAACATGTCGACTCAAAAACACATAGTGAATCAAATCCAAGGTCAAGAAAGCTACACTCAGCCAGGACCATCCACTCATACCTACGTGTTTTCCTCATCCACCTCAGTTGATCCGAATCACACCACGACCTATCCTACTGTCCAGTAATAAGGTCCAATTCCCTCTCCTCCACCTCTGCATCATGATTGTGCCATGATAAATGTTTTAGGCATGAGAAAAGATCATAAAGCTAAGCCCCGAGGCCCATCTCCAAAATCTCACCCAACCTATGATCAACATAACAAGGTTGAGAACAAAACCAAGAGGTCGAAATAGAAACCCCTCCCCCAAAATAGCCAATCCATTCCCCTATCTCAGATCTTATCCCACCTCCACACTAGAGGACTGTCAGAATCTAACATAACGGGACCATTAAAGAATGCACAAGTCACTATCTTGTTATGTGATATCCTCACTCTCAATCCCACCTCGCCTGACTTATCCAAGAAAGAGGTGGAAGAACCATCACAAGGGAAGGTAGTACTGTCTGAAAGTGTGAGTGCCATAATCAAAAACAATCTACCTCCTAAGAAAGTCGATCTAGGCACCCCACTGATTCCCTGCAAGATTGGAGGTACAAATTTCAAGCGGGTTGTGCTGGATCTTGACGCTTCAATCAACCGAATCCCATCCTCCCTATTTGAAAAACTACGGATTGGATAGCTAAAACCCACTGATGTTACTTTGCAATTGGCTAACCGAACCGTAATCACCCCGACTGGGTTGGTAGAGGATGTGGCAATTAGAGTCAAAGATTTCAGCTACTTAGCTGATTTCCTAGTTCTTGACATGGATGCGCCACAACCAATATAAGATATGCCCTTGATTTTGGGAAGACCTTTCTTGGCTACTGCAGGAGCCATAACTAATTGTGAATTAGGGCACATGGTAATTGCCTCTGGAGATAAACAAACTGAGATCAATATTTTTGAGGCATCATTTAAAGGAAACGGAAAATGCTTGGCAGAACAACTAGGTTTGATTCAGGATCTCATAACCATTTTGGTGGTAGAAAACTTAGAGCCAGAATTGGAAGTTTTCCACATGGTGGAGGATCTCAATTTAGCCGAGCATGATTCCAGCAAGTTAAGAGTATTGGAGGCTTTCGGCTTTAATCTTAAGGGAACACATATGGATTTCGAGGAATAGGATAACAATTGATGGGATTCAAATTTTTATTCCATGGATCTGGAGACATTTCATTATGATGATTGTTTTGAGGATCTCCAGGAATTGGGCATGATAGATACCAAAAGTGACCACAAACCAGAGTATGAATCCTGTACAGATTTGGAATTGGATGATCAAAAAGGCACTCTCGAGACATTCATTTTTTATTGGGATGAAAACTATAGAAAAGAATCATCAGATGACCTTATCTTTAAGTCATTTTTTGAGGAATTGATCCTACATCCATTAAAGAAAAATCAAGATGACTCATTAGAAAAGGATCCATTAGGCCACATTGCACAAGAGGAACCACACATCTGGGATATGCTGATTAGATTCACCTCTATTGATTCCTGGACCCATGACAATCTTACTTCAGAATGCCATGATCACTACATCTTCTAAGTGATTCCTCTGCAAAAACTCCATAAGAGCCACCTAGAAATGAATCAACTTGACCCATATCATAGACCTTCTGGAATGACTCTTCATCATAATTTGATACTCATTTGTGGCTATTTGATTCTCATCCACTACGATCAAATATTTGCCCCTATCACTCATCATAATGCGTCAGTTGACATATCCTTTTGAGCTCCTTACACCCAGCTGATGGCGTTAAACTTAGCAGTTAACAGGAGGGAACCCATCATCTTTTGAAAAACTTGAAACCTTCCTGACATATCTCTTTGCTGAATTCATATTGCACTTTAGAGTTCGTCCATTAGAACAGCTGACTTAACCTTTGATACTTGCATTAGAGCTAGAAATCATCCGCAATAGTCATTCCGACCCGTTCACCACCCACCTGTTCTAATGTACGATCTGAATTGAACTCGAACCCACCTAATTTACAATGAGGGCATTGTAAATCATAGTCATGGAGGGGTATTAAAGTGCAAAATGCTGTGAAAACAATGCATGGAAGGGTTTCATCTAAAAGAAAAAAGAGGAGAAAAGAGGAAAGGAGAGGTCACTTTGAACTGAATGAAAAAAGGAGAAGAAGAAAAGAAAAGAAAAAGAGAAAAAGGGGAAAGCAAAAAAAAAAAGAATTAGTCCCTTAAAATTGAATATGGAACTAACCTAACTTCTAAGTTGGATCGGATGATAAATTAAGACCTGGAAGGCTAAAACATAGGGAATTAGTGACGGATACTGACCTTAGGCCTCTTGGATCTATTTTAGGGTTTAAACACTCACGTATTTGTTAAGATCCAGATTAATCCTCAAGAGGTTAAGGAAAGTGCGAGGCTGATGTATTAGGTCTAAGACTTAGGGATTATTCGATCCCGTTGCCTGCCCTTTGGTTTGCGGGACTTGATAACCTAAGCACCCAAAATCACACACTAAGTCTGGTTTAGTATGCTTAACAAAGAAAAATCATGCCAAAAGTGTTCTATTCTAAAAAATCATCTTGAATATCTAGCTTAGGAATGGCTCGACAACACAAGTTGATTGGACGAGTTCCCGACACGAAGAGGTGGGAAATTCCCCTCGAAGATGCGTAATAACATATCGTCTCCTCGGTGCTTGTCTCCTAGGATATCTAAAAATCCTACTTGGGGCATGTAAGCACCTTGTGCTGGTTTAGGTGCCATGGTTGAGATTATCCCAAAATGTCGATTGCTAGGGCCTGAATTTAGCTACAGAATGCCATAGGCGACACTATCTCGAAGTGTTGAAAGCCAGGGTTCTGGGGGTTGCCATGTGCGGTGCTATCCTGAAGCATCGAAAGTCAGGAACCCTTCGAGGTTTGATGGTAGGGACAAGGAATCAGATACATACCATGTTTAGGGCCAATTCAAGGCTGGATCTAGGGAAATCTAAAAAGAAAAGGGGGAAAACTCTCCAAATGAAAAATTCATCTCTATCTCTTTCTTACAAAAATGCACTGGCAAACTAAACTTGGACATGTTATGTCTATGCACGGGTGCTCTAACTGTTGGGGTCAACGAACCTTTGGGCAGTTTTGTGGGCCTTGGAAACCTTTGCGACAGACTTAGGTTGAAGCCGGTCAGGTTTGGATCTTGGCTGGTACTTGAGTACCTCTAGGACTATTGATGGTATTCTGATTTGATTTGTAGAGATGCAACTTAGTAAGGCACCATGACGGTTACATCCGACCTAGAGACCTAGTTTGATCCATAGGATGTTTGCTAAGGGACTAGCAAAGGCTAGGCATGGGGGTATGATGGGAACACCATCTTAGGCCCTAACTGGCCACTTTTAAGAAGGTTTAAAAGATAAATGCTCCTACATAACCATCTAAGGGTTATAACTCCACTTTGGGTTGTTTTAAGAGAACAAGAAACAAGGGTTAATTATGTAATTTTAATAGCATGTCATGAACACAGAATAACCATGGGATTTTCTAGGGGTGAATTAAAGGTCAAAAGAGCATTAAAGTCTAATAAGTGGGTTCATGCAGACAGAAACGGATTTTCACATATTTTGAGAATTAACAGTAACCCAAAACTCTAATTTCAGACCCACTTAAATTACTAAGGTTTTGGTCAGAATAAAATCCATCTAAATCTTCTAAAATTCATATAAAAATATTCCATGAGGTTTGATATCCTTGATTTGACCTTTGGAACCTATTTTGACCTTAAATAGAGTCATAGACACAATTCTACCCTAATTTGGGTTTTTACATAAATTTTCTAGTAAAAATTGGTCAAAACTGAAATCCAACTTCACCATCAGATTCCTTGACTCCAAATTAGGTTTTTATCAAAATTTGGGCCTAATCAAAGTTCATCTTGACCTAGTTTGCATTTTAGTCCATTTAAACTCTATTTCTCACACTTAGGTCCTAGCTTTCGAAATCTTTGCATTTAGCCCCTCAACTTCTCTTCATTTTCTTCAAAAAGCTTACTGCCTCCATTAGCAGTGTGAACCCATGAGATTCGACCTTCAATCAAGGATTCCTCCCTGATTGCTTGGCCAATCCCTTCCAAAATTAGAAGGGATGATCTTGAGGAAGTCCTAAATCATCTAAACCTAGATTTTGACCCCAAATCCCCTCATGAAGCTCATGTGAATTCATAGATTTCAAGGATTTTTTCCTAAAAATCTGAGCTTCTCAAGCTTTTTTCCAAGCTTAGAAGCTTGCCTGAAGCTCTATAAAAGTCTCCCCAATGCATAGCCGAACTCCTTAGTGAGTTTTAGGCCCAAAATTCCCTCATCTTCCTTACCTTCGGCCAGCTCCAGACTCTGCTCTGGCAACCTCCTCCCTTCAGTCTCCTCGCTTACTGCCACATACTTTAGGCAGCAGGTCTGACTTCCCTAGCTTCTTCCGCACCTCGCCATACCTGTAAGGGGCTCTCTCTCCCTTCAGATGTTGTCATCCTCCCTCCCGAAGCCACCATCGTCTCCAGCACCGGCCAATCAGCCAGTGCCATCTTCGCATCCCCTTCATCAACAACCTCCATCATTTGACTCTGCATCTCCCACTGACTTGATTTGCACACTCAACGCTCACTTTAGTGTGCCCTCACGACCGTGCCACCGTCGTCTTCCTTATCTCTGGTGTACCTCCGGCAACTTTGCAAATCCGCCACACTGCACTAATCCGCTACCTATCGGTCTTGAAACTTCATCCATGTCCTCACGATCAAAACCCCTCAAGTAATTGAGGGGATTGACCTCTCACGCACTCCACTCGACACAAGCACCTTCGCACCACCTTCTCAAGGTCCTCAAACCTCCACACTCACCTGCATGCAACGCCGCACCCACCAATGCACTTGCCATTCCACAACGATCCTCTTGAGCATGTTTGACATTGCCACGAGGTTGTTTTCTACTTTTTAGGTAACTGCCGAACCTCCGCCGCAACCCTCGACTTCGTCGACCTCGTCTGCAATCATCTGGCTATAATCCCTTCAGGCAACACCTCCAGGCTTCGCAGTTGACTCCCAGGCTTCCCTCTAGGTCCTCAATTGACACAGCAAGCGCCTCCTTCATCCTCAATTGAAGGTGCTTCATCCTACAGCTACACGCAAAAGGACTGTGGGACAAATAGTCCCACATCATTGAATTAAAGGTAGATTGCGTGAGATAGGAGGGATTTGTCTCCTCGACCCATTGCCCAAGACATGGGGTCGGGTCCCCATACCACCTTCACTAGCTTACCCACCTCTGCCCACTCCTCGCTTGCGATCACACCCGTAGGCCTGGTCCTATTCACACCCAAACACTCGACACATTACTCGAATAAACTCGGGTCTCTAAGAGAAAGAAGAAGAGAGAGGGGGGTTTTTTGCCCTTTACTCCTCTCTACACTTAGCCGATCTTTGAGGAGGCCTTTGCCTCTATCCTCTATTGTGCTTGCCTCTCTCTTGAGGCATGAAGGAGAGAGGAGGCCTTTGCCTCTTCTATTGGAGCTGTGTTCTGTTGGTTTTGAAGCTACTGTTGAGATATTCAATTTGGTTGACGTGGATATTTGGTTGAGATTTACTGTTCAATTATTTGAGATACTTGAGCTTAATTTCAAGGGTTAGTTTGGTGATTCAAATCACCATTTTAACCCATTCTTTTACATTGTGCTACTTGATTTCATATATTTATCATTTTGAGTTGTTCTAAATAAAGCTTTGGTCATGATTGCTTATATTTCTGATTAAATTATGATTAGTGAGATTGAATTGCCATTAATTGCTCCCTATGATCGACCTTGGTCTCTTTTGCGATTCTTAGTTTATAAATTTATTTGTTTTCAAGCGATTGAGGCTTTTCTACGACGATTACTCCTTAAAACTCCTTGATAGCCCGTCAACACATGCTCTCCCAGAAGATGTAGATAATTCATCTTTAACATGACTGTTCTTCAAACCTTTAATTTGTCACTATCCTCAATTCACTTGATAAAACTGCAAGTGTCATGTATGATTCACTTTCAATTTTATTAGGTTCCTTCTTAGTTGACTCAATTTCAGGATTTTCTACATCTCCTTCTAGGCCAACCTTAGTGATTTTCTTAGGCATGCTCTGTTGTTCTTCTGTCATCCTATTTTGGTTTTTATAGAGGCCATATATTTCCTTTTCAAGTTCTCAATTGTGTGAGCCCATAAATGTTCTCGATATGAATCATTTCATAATTTCAATCTTAAGACAATTCTAGATTTGAGTTTAGCTCTGCAAGTAGACATTTAAGGATAGGGCCATCAGGTCCTTTAGAAAGTAATTTGGTATCATCTAGATCTTTCATCTTTTGAGGGAGGTTCCTTGAGATGACAATACTAGCTTGCTTAGAGAGGATGACCTTTCGAGGGAGTTTGGTCCTAGTCCTATGCTTCTGAGCGCACAATTCCTTTAAAAGCCTGGCATAAGTTGAGACATGCTTTATTGCTTCAATGAGTGGAATATTAATAGGCACTTGTTTGAAAAGATCCAAAATCCCTCGTTGCCAGTTATTTTCTTTTTTGATGACCCTTCTTTAAGGGCATTCGAAAATGGGATGTGTAAGCTTGCATCCTCAAGTTTAGGAGCTTTTGTTGACTCACATTAAATCTCTTCCTCAATTTCATTTTCCTCTATTACATCCTTAGTTGTTTTCTTTGCATTCCGACCAATGTTGTTCTCAATAAGTACTCGACCACTTCTAAAACTAATGGCATTTGCATTAGCTGGGTTAGGGTTTTGTCCCATATTCACACCCTGGTACATGTGTTGATTTTGATTTTGATTTTGATTCACTGGGAATGCTTGATTCATCATATTCACTTGATTTTGTTGCAGAATTAGATTTTGATCAAACCCTTATGGTGGATTTCCTCTATTCTACGTGTTCCTTGGGTTCGAGATGGGTTGGGATGGTAAGGCTCTTGGTTATCTATTGTCATTTTGTTTCCCTATGTGGTTTTTCAAGTCAAGAAATGATTGTTGGAATTAATTGGTTATTTGTTGCATTATCTACACCATTGAAGTTTGCATGTCAATCATCAATTTATTTTGATTTTACTTGAGTAACTCAAATTGATTATTCTGATTTGCAGGTAGGGAGTAGGTTATGTTAGTGCAACCCCTCATATAAAATAGTTTTGATCATTTTCAAATACACTAAAATTAACTAAATAAAAATGAAAGGCATATTAGCCTCATATATCGTAAGGAATTTCGCAAGTCCTACAACAACTGCCAAAAATAGAGCTCCTCAAAGAAGAAAGTTCCAAGATCTCTAGAAGACTCATCGCGCTCAAATGGAAACTTAGGTCCCTTCAGATAGCTACTTGTATTTTTAGTCAATTCATGTAATCGTAAATCAAGTTGTAATCTTTCATTTTTTAGTCTAGGTCATCTATTGTAAAAAGATCCCCAAACACAAACAACATGACTTAGGCACACCTAACTAAAGTTTAGAAAACTTAAGGAAATCCTAGAAAACCAAAATCAAGAGGAAACATTACAATCAGACGTCTAACACGTAGATCAAACATCTGACTACACAACTATTGGCGCCTAAAAATGAAAATTCAAATGAGCAATCACCCAAGTCACATCGACAAAAATTAGACGTCCAAACTATCCCTAGATGTTTGATTTAGCAAATTCTAAATCACTTAGAAGGTACATGAAAGGCAGCCATTTGAAACCTCTAGTATTTATCCAGGCGTCTGATATTTATCCAAACTTATGATATTTATCCATGCGTCTAATAAACGACCGTTGGAGTTTAAAAATCCCAAATATTTTTGTATTAAACCATATCTAATCTTTGCACTCAACCAAAGATTTGGCTGTCAGCACAGACTTTAGTATAAGATGTCTGATATGTTTACCAGACATCCTAGGCCTTAGTTAGAGCCAAGTTAAAAACCTTTGAAAGTAGGCTATGTTACAAGATCAGACATCTAGCACATATACTAGATGGCTTAGCCTCAAATCCAGAACCCTATAGAACTCTTCTCCAAGGCTAACCAAACGTCCCTCCTAATTTCAGACATCTGATAATCTATATTCAGAAGTTTGATAATAGTGCCAAATGTTTAATATGGTAAATCCAAAACTTATTGTTAATACCTCAGTTTTGATACACCAAAATTATGTTATCTATCAGACTAATCTTTTAAGACTCTATGGAAAGGAATAAAGCTCTCAAGAGTCATCTGTTGAGTCTTTCTTTATTAAGTCTAGAATACATGTACAGAACCTCAAAATTATTTTTCACAAAATGTAATTTGCCTAAAACTTAGTTCAGACATTAGTTGATCAACCAATTATTTAAAATGATTGACCAAAAGACTTTGATTGACCAATCGCTTAGGTTAATCAATCAAATTTAGTCAAATTAGGAAGTTCATAAAAGCACCTTTTAATCAATCAAAATATAAATGATCAGCAAGATTTTGCATGAGAAAAAAAATCATGGTTTTGAAAACCCGATCGTCGTAGTCACAAAAATCTGCTTATCAGATAAAAAAATTGAAACTCAAGTGAGTCCTAGGTCAAACACGGGGAGGCAAACGTTTAATTTAAAAGAATATGCGTTTACTTTATTTGTTTTTGGATATTTTCTACTTTTATATTTTTTTGGTATTTTTGATAAGACAAAAATCAGGCCGAAATTACTCTAATTACAAAATAAGAGAGAGAGAGAGGAAGATAGAGAGAGAAAGAGAGAACATCTATTATAGAAAATTCAAATGTTTATTACAATTAAGTACGGGAAATGAAAATCTACTCTAGAAAGCGATCAAAGAGAAAGTGGTGAGAGAAATCCCCCTCTACGACTACTTGGAGGACGAGCCGCATTGACAAGACACCCGGAAGAAGGTGATGAGGAGTTGGATGAAGGAGGATAGAGCCAGACGAATTAAGGATGAAGATGGACGGCATCGCAATGGGATCTGCTTCCCGAAGGGGGGTGAGAAGACAGCCATGGGTGCTCCACAAATGGGGATAAAAGAAAGGGAAAAATTATTTTCTAAACTCTAATGGAGCATCGCGAGCTTGGGACAAGCTCGTAGAGCCTTGAGAGGGTGTGGAGAGAGTAGGAAGAGATGAAGAGGAAGAATGGGGGTTATGGGGGTATATATAGGGCTTGGAGGCAAGTGGAAAATGATTTGGCCGCGTTACAGCATTAAATGCTTGCAAATCATTCTCTCCACGTGCAACACATGCACACATAGCGTAGCACCACACACGTAGTGTGCTGGCATCGTGCTTGGAGCAATGAGAACCGTCCGATGGAGATCAGAAGGATGAGAATCATCCTTACCGCACCTTTAGATAGACGATGCTCACGTTCATCCGCGCATGATCATGTGCATCGGAGGTGCTGGTCAGCCATGCGGCCATGTGGCCATGCTTGAGCAGCAAGATGAAGATCTAACAACTCTAATCAACTGGCGCTCGGGCTGAGAATTAAATCCGCACCTGTGGGGCTCTAATGCACATCCATGCCTTGCGAGCACCACGTGCTACTGCTATGCTGTATGCACGAAGTAGTTGAGTTGATGGTCACTGTGGTGTTCAATCATGACCATTGGATGGCGATCCAATAGTTTAAATCTCACGTGGAATCTCTTTTCATTTCTGAAGCACATTAGACAGGGCGACGTGGTAGATTCTCAGCCCCAATCCAATGGCTGAGATTGATGAGGTGTGGCTAAGGAGAAACACTATGGGTGATTTTGGGTGGCTGTGATGGTACCACATGGTGCCATCCTGGTCATCCATCTTCTTATACTTGTAGGGGACATTACGGATGTCGAATCGGGGTGATTTGTCACCCTAAATCCATCTGTACAGTTGGATTTGTCGTTTGAATCCCCAAAATGTGTCGCCATGTCCCCTAGACATTAAAAGAGGAAAATTAATCTATAATTTACATAATCTAGTCTAATGCAATATAATGCATGTTATGCAATATTCACAATGTTAAATGCAATTGTGAGCCTAAGAACCCTCATAAATAGGCATGTTAAGCCAAATAGAATTATCTACAACATCAAATTAATCGACCAATCAGTAATCGATCAAACAAATAAATTGACCGACCAAATGCAACTTTGATCGACCAAACTACAAAATTTGATTGATCAAATGCATTTGAAAAACTTCCTTTCTAGGTCAAATTTCAAGTATAAATAGAGGTCCTTGGTAGCCTTTTTGTACACAACAAGAGAGAAATACCTCTAGAAAAAGTGCTATTATGCATTCATCTCTGTAGTGCTTCTACGCTTTTGATTTCATGCTTTCCAAAGCACTCCGATAAAAAATCCTCTGTGAAAAACATCGGTTTGATTTTTCATTGAAGCTCCTTAGAATTATATTGTATTTATTTCACTCTGCTATTTTAATTAGGGTCCTTAGTTGTTTTGGGAGACTCGTTATTGTTGTGCTTCTCTTTAGGTTATTAAGAGAAGGGTACTTATAAGAGGTTGTGCCACCCTCGTTCAAGTGATGCGTTAGTGGAATGACTAGCTTTGACTAGCCGGGAAAACTCTAAGCTGAGAGCCTTAGGTAGTGGTTTTTATCTGCAAGGGTTTCCACTATAAATATTGGTGCACTTGTGTATGATATTTTGTGGTTTGTGATCATTTCGATTTAAGGCTATTTTTAAATTGCCATCTATGCTATTCACCCCTCCTCTCTAGTATAGTGTATTAGATCTGTAGGTATTCTCACTTATTTGTTTTGTACTCAAGTTAATCACTACCAAATCTTCTTAGATTTTGTCTTAATGACTACTTAGGATCTCCCAAGCCTTCTTGAAGGTTTTATTGACATCTATAAATAGACCCAAGCCTTCTCATTGAGATATAGATAGCTTAGACACCAAAACACTCAAATTCCTCTACTAAGCTCCAACATGCCCTCTTAAGGTTCCATTGCTCAAGTGCTTCTGCTCTAAACCTCTTCGTGGCACATAGAGCATCACTTTCACTCCAGGTCCACTCTCCATCTTTAGGGAAGCTCTTGATCCTTTAAGTCAAATTACGTAACCTATAATTTCTTGGGCTTTTAGGATCATTTATTTTTCAATTCTATTTTATTGTATTGGTTGTCCAGTCAGTGGATTCCCAGCCTTGTGTTTTGGCAAAAACTTTGCAACAATTGTCCCTATTGCGTGTTGTATTAAGGTTACACTACCCTCATTCAAGTAGTGTGCTAGTAGATTGATCAACTTGGTCGATCAGGCAAATCCTAAGTCAGGATGACTTAGGTGGTGATTTCCACCCACTGGGTTTCCACATAACAATTCATTATATCACTGTGATTGAATCTTCATAGTACTAAATTTAATTTCGTATTATACTTTTCATTCTACACTATTCACCCTTCCTCTAATGTAATTTCAGGTTTGGCCTTGACAAGTGCACCATGAAAATTTTGATTCACATTGTGTGGTCTGCGTTGAGTCATTTGAGGGTTCTCTTACACTTGGCCTTTCCAAGAAAAGTTGGGGTGATTTCTTCTACCTAGATTATATGTGTTAAACAAAGAGTTACTTTGGGTGTTCCCCTAGATGGCTTGCACATCCTCAAAGTTTGAGTATGATGTGGAAGAGTGAGTCGAATCAAATGAACCCAAGGGAAATGCGTGGTGCAATCCTGAAGTATAAGGGCTCACTTGTTGAGCCAAGTTAAGAATATCTATTGATAAATCTACAAGTAACAGTGCTAATTCGATTATTTAGAGTCAATTCTAAGGGCTTCAGTACTCAAATATTACAATTTAGTTGGCTTAGCGCAATGAATTCATTTATAATAACTTTTATATAACTACTTCTTGAAACTGATGTCTAATGGCCAGGTTGTAAAAGTACATATTATAAATAGGTCTCAGATGAATAATCAACCTGCACAGATGGATTCAGGTTGAAAGTTGGAGCCCAACGGCTCCGAAAGCACCCCGATTGAACCTCTATAGCCCTCACAATGAGCTGAAGAAGTTATGGCTGTTGATCTGATGATCAACGACCCACAACATGCCACGTGGCACCCATTTAGCCATCCATTCCTACCCATCAGCACCCGCTCACTCTCATCATCGCACGGGCACTCGTCATCTGCACCATCCGATCACCATCGGATGCACCTCGTGGTGCCATGGCTCATCCCAATACCTACTGCACAATCATCCATCGACGGTCAAGATTCCAACATGCATTGCATAGCATAGTGGTAAAGCATAGCACATCACAAGTGAGGGACGTCGGATCGAGCCGCAATCTGCAGCCCTCCACTCGCGAACATGCACTAAAATTGGACCGCTTGATCAGCCATCGACGCTCACGATGTTGCCACATCACCGGCACGCCGATCACATGATCTCGAGCGCTCATCTCCACACGCATCACAATCATCCAGGTGTAATCAATGCACCCAGAGCATGCCATGTGGTCAAACGCAATTCTTGTGATCACGAGGGCACGATTGGAAGTGCACTTGAAGGTGCGATGGGGGTGCCCCTGCAACCGTTGGATGCAGTGACGGACAGTGAAGATGAAGCCACCCAGCCCGCATTCCAGCGACAGTGCCAACGGGCGTGCTAGTGCACATACGCAGGGCGTAGGCATCGGTTCAGCATGAGCACCAGTCCAGGCGGGGTTTGGGATTAGTCCAAGGCCAGTTTAAGGTCTTCTTTCACCTATAAAAGGCTCCCATGGCCTCCCCTTGCTACACCCACTTAGTCAAGCAATTTCCTTCCCTTCCTAAGGTGCAAACCAAGTCCTTAGAACCACTGACCTGCCGATGGAGCCTCCTCCACTATCATGGCTACCTCGACACGCTTCCTCCTAGCAATAAAATTCTCCTTTACCTTAGTTTATACTCTTGTTTTTAGTTAAGCTTTCCTCTAGTTTTCATGTTTGCATTTGTAAAATGGTTTCAAGAATTCAGAGAAGTAATTTTACTATTATCTTTGTGTTTTTTTTATGAATGCCAACTTAAGTTTATCTTCTCTAATGTCTTAATGCAGAGTTAAAATCTCTAGTTTACCTTAGAATCCTAACCCTACTCTTTCTCTCTCTCTTTTTATCTCTCTCTCTCTACTCTTTATGCAAGAAAATGGGTTAAATAATCATGTAACAATAATACTCAGTGATAAAAAGATTTGATTTTTGCCTCCCTGTGTTCGACACTTGGATTCACCATCTGATTCTCTTTATTAAAATTGATGTCATAATCGCTTGTTACAATGAACGAATTAACTTAAGTGCATTTTTTCGACGTCAATTTTTGGCATCGTTGCCAAGGAGGCAACTGATCTTTTCATCACGTTTATGATTGCATTGGTGATATTCACAAGATCTAATGATGGTAACATAATCATTCACCATAACTAGCTGGAATTAGTTGAAATCAAGAGATAAATGCCCCTGAATGATTGCCTAAGAGCCATAATTCTAGTTAGATCAATTTTGAGGAGAGAACATTAAAATAGTGTTAATATGCAATTTTAACATCACATCATGAATGCATAGTAACCATGGGGTCACCTGGGGGTTAATTAAAGGTCAACTGAGCATTAGAACCAAGAAGTGGGTCCACACTAACAGAAATAGGGTTTTACGCATTTTGAGAACCAAACAGTACATAAAACACTAATTTTCAGACCTGCTTAAATTGAGGAGGTTATGGTCAAGATAAAATTCATCTAAACCTCCTAAAATTTATATAAAAATATTCTAAGAGGTTTGGTACCCTTGATTTGACCATCTGAACCTATTTTGACCTAGAACAAAAATTCAGATAGGATTTTACCCTAATTTGGGCTTCTGTGCAAATTGCCCAGTCAAAATTGGTCAAAGCTGAAATCCAACTTCACCATCAGATTCATTGTGTCTAAATTAGGTTAACACCAAAATTTGGGCCTAATCAGAGTCCATCTTGTCGTAGTTTGCATTCTAGTCCCCAAAATCTTTATTTCTCACAACTAGCCCCTCAACTTTCAGTTTTCCTTATGAATGACCCCCTAGCTTTCTCTTCTCCGTCAAAAATCAGTCCTTTCTGCCATTGCTATGTAAACAACATCTTGAACCTAATACCGACCGACTTCAAAGGTGACATTCTTCTCTAATCTGCATCCAATCTCCTTCAAAATTGGAGGAAACGACCGCCATGAGATCCATCACTTAAATGTGATCTTGAGCCCTAATTTGAGGCCAAGAGCTCAGGAGAGCTCAAAAAATCTGTGAAAGAAAACCTAGCCAAATTGTGAAGAATTTGTGATGAATTTTCCAATTAGAGCTCAGTTTGAGCACTATAAGAATTCCTCTAGGTCCCAAGCTCTTCCTTAATCCAGTTTGGCCACAAAACTCTTCTTCCTTCTCTCCCTCCGGCCGCCTCTGCTGCAACTCTAGTGATCTCCTCAAATCTCCTTCGTCACCCTGTGCCACGTACAATAGGCAGAGGGAACTTCCTCCCCAATGTCTTCCACTCCTCATTGGACAAAGCAGGAGTTGCCTACCCCTTTCCTCCTCACCATCTCTCCCACCGGAGAATTCATTCCCTCCGGCACCGACCAATCACGACTGGAACCAATTCCTCTCCCATCATCTTACTTAGCTAGTTATTCCTTCCCCTCTCCTTCTCTAGTTAGGATTAAGACCCTCATCTCCCAATTTCAACCAACAAACACCTCCTTTCCCCTCCATCTTCTTCGCCTCCGACAACGCCTCCAGCATGGTCACCCGACCACTACCATCCACCAAATGCGTAGCTACACCACCAAAAGCTTCCTCAACACTCATCAACCAAAATCCCTCTACCAATTAGAAGCTTCAACCGCTCTTTCGATCCTCCAAGCAACCCACCTTCTAATCACCTCCACCGTCACCATCTAGCCACTATGATGCTCTAATCACCAAATCACCACCGTTGTCACCTCCCTCACACTATGACGAAACTTCTGAGCTAGTCTAATTGGGTTGGGAGGTCGTATTCTTATTTTTAGGTACCCTCATTGGAGCTGCTGCGTACGTTGCCCATCTCCGCCTTCGCTCACAGTGCTCCGACCAGCTTCGACTTCGCCACCTCCTCCAGGAGCTGCAAAATACACTCACGATGCTCTCTAGACCTTCAATTGAGTCTCCTCTAGTAGATGCAGCTCACAATCAAGAGAGACACTTGAAGCAGCTATGCGAAAAGGAAGGTCCTGAGGATTCGTCCCACATCGTATGGGACAAAAACACAACCATTCATAAAAGAAAAAACAGACATGGTCTCACTGCCTCAGCACACGGGGTGAGGCCCTTCTCACTCATGTGCACACTCCTCACATGCTACACCTTGCCAGCAGGTCTGGACACCACACCCAACCAGATTACCCGGTTACTATTTACCCAAATATCCTATACCCATATTTGAGGAGGAAAGAAAGAGAATCAAAAAAGGGTAGGGGTAGGTTTTGCATTGGGATTTCTACCCTATGCCTTGAGATGCATGCTAATATGCTCAACACTTAGCATCTCTGAGGTCTCTGCTTTATGCTTGGCACCCGTGTGCCTATTCTAAGGTCTGAACGGTTAAGTCGTCTGGGGGTTATGGCCAACGTCTGATATTGGTTGAGGTACTGTGGATTTAGTTGAGATGCTTATCTGACATGGATATTTGCATAAGTGGTTCAAGACCACTGTTGAGATATTGATTGGTTGATTTCCTTGAGATATGTACTTGATTAGTGGATTTAATTGGTGATCTAAATCACCACTTTTATAGTTCTTTATATTCTTTTTATCCCAACAACTTTTGAGATATAATTGCTATTATTGAATATATTTTTTGAGTAGATTATTCATTGAATATCTTTCTTGTGCTTAATTGATTGTGCTCATTATTTCTAAATTGTGATTAGTGCGTGAATTCCACATTTGCTCCCTGTGAACAACCTCGGACTCAATTTTTATTTTCTAACACTTTATAAATTTAAATGTTGTATCATTTTTGTTGACTGTACTACAATGCTCATTTCTTAAAACTCAATGAAAGTGTAACAACATCTAACTTTCTCTTCTCTTAATCAATTGATTTGGTTGCAGGAACTCAGTGAGTAAGTGGTAGGAGTGCACTCCAAGGCGGTAGATCAGGATTAAAGTGTTGTGAATGTCTTAGTAAGTATCACCTCACCTCACATAGTCCCATTTGTTTTACTCTAAAAAGAAATTGGCATCTAGGTTCTTACATGAAAGTTAGGGTAGTTTGCTTGGTTGCTTGTTAAAAAAAAAAGATAAAATTCTCAAAAAAACCAACGTGGTAGAGTATTGCTTGACCCACAGCTTGAACCAACCACCCAAAGAAAAAAAACACTCTAAATTTCCCAGAAAATATCCTTCTGAGTGTTCTTTTCGAGTGGTGTTTATGAAACCACCCATGTCTTGTACTGGGCCACACCACTCAAATTAAAATTAATTCACCTGGTAGACTTGCATGAACTTTAGGGGTGAATACATTAGGGTTGTTTATTTCTAGGGCCACATCTTTATTAAGAAAATCGATTATCACCCATTGTGTGCAAAACTTTGTGTGCTCACTACAAACATTGTTTGAATATATTAAGAAATCACAACCCTAGAAACCACTAAAGCAAGGTTGAATCATTAAAAGACACTACACCCTGAACAACCTTGCTTGAAAACCCTATTTTGATTGTGCACACACAAGCTTAAATTAGATTAACTAAGAAGCACGAACCTCCAACAACGCCTCATCACATTCCTTGAGCATAAACACAGTCCTAGTCCTAATTTAAAAAGAATTAGACATTAGCCCTAGGGTTAATTGAGTAGTCTCAAGGTACAAATCCTCACCATAGAACCAATTGATGAAGTATTTTTTCCAAAAGCAAACAAGTTGGGAGGCCTAATTGTCAAATGACTTAAGCCAAGTAGGGGTTTGGCATAATTAGCATCCCTCGAGACATGCTCCCCCTACACTGCCTGGCCCAACTTATTCAACTTTTAGATTAAACACAACACCAATTCGTACTGTGGTGAGAGTTATAGCTTAGAGGTTTAGGCCATCTAAGGCAACACTTTAAGGCTTAGCTTTGTTTGTTTTGGTTGTGCACATACAATTCTCTCATTTGTTCCCTTTGCAACCTCCCTAATTCTTCCCTAGTGTATGTTAAGAAGGCACTCACTTTATCCTGAATTGGTTACACTAGAGAGAAACCCTAAGAGGAGACTGAGCTATTGTAAGGCCAAGGTAGAAGAAATGACCGACCCTAGGAATGATGATATGGAGGACCAACCTCAACCTAATGCAATGACCATTATCCAAGCCCAAATTCCTTCCAACCACCAACTCCAACAACAACAGATTCAAACTATAATGTAGGCCATACACTGACTTCAAAATCCTCAAGGGCAACCACCCCCTCAAGGGAATACACCAAGACTACCCCTTGAGGGCCAACCAAGACCCCTCTGTGATTTTTATGACCCATCTGCTATTGCTATTGAACCTTATCTTAGGGTCCCCGAAGGGGGAGATGATTTCGAGTTAAAACCCAATGTCCTTAGCTTGATCTAGAGTCACTTTAGTGGGAACTTGAATGAAGACCCCTTCCAACATATGGAAGATCTAGGCCAACTTGCCCAAACTATTAAACCTTGAAACATTAGCCTAGATATTATTTTAATGAAGATGTTCCCATTCTCCCTAAAAGACAAGGCTTCTCATTGGCTTAGAACAATAGGGAGACCGATCTCCACTTGGGAAGAGTTGAGGCATGCCTTCCTGAAGAAATTTTTCCCCGTAGGAAAAACCAATGCCCTCAAGAGAGCCATTACTACATTTACACAACAAATTGGGGAGCAATTTCATGCGGTGTGGGAGCAATTTAACGAATTATTGAGGAAATGCCCACACCATGAAGTTCCAAGGTGTCAATTGGCCCAGATTTTCTACCATGGTCTGGATGGCATCCTCAGGAATTTCGTAGATGTCTCATGCGGGAGCAACTTTATGAACAAAGACGAGGAAAGCACGTTTGAACTTTTTGAATCAATGAGTTGAGAACTCGCTTAATCATGCCTCCATGACTACATTCAACAAGTCTAGTCAACCCAGTGGTGGAATTATGAGGTTCAAACTAATTCGGGTGCAGTTGACATGGACCTTATAGCCAAGAAGCTGGATTGGGTTGAATTGGTGGATAAAAAGATAGATGAGCTCCTAAATCAATCCTGAGCTCCTAGGCAAGCTTTCTCTCTAGCCAAGGGAACACACAATGTTGACTTGGTTCAGTCTATGAACCAATTGCACTTGCAACAAGCCCTGACTACATTCCAGGGAGGGGCCTTTATTCACTCATACCCTGATTACTATCTCCCTTCACCTTCGACACCCTTTACTTTTGAAGATGCCAATGGCATTCAAGGTTACCCTAAGTCTAATCCTTTCTCTAATACTTATAATCTTGGATGGCGCAACCACCCAAACTTTGCCTGGTCCAATAAAAAATCAAACCAATTCTAGAACCAACTCAAGCCTAACCCTTCCTCCTTTAAGTAAGGACAACCAACTAGACCACCTTATAATCAGAATAGGGAAGGTCCCACGCAGTAAAGCCAAATGGATACCTTGATAAAAATGATGGCTGAAATAAACCAAAAACATCAGGAGGAAATGGCTTTAGTGAAGGGACAATTGAGCCAGCTATTGGAATCAAAACAACAGGGATCCCTTCCATCTCAGCCACAACTGAACTTGAGGAATGTAATGAACCGAGGCCATAATCCTCAAGGGTTCCAACAAAACCAGGGGCAAGCCCATGTAATTTTACAAGACCCTTAGACACCCCTTAGATTTACCTCTTCTTCTTAAGGGTCTAACCCTGGTTCCAATGCCTTAGTCAATGTAGTTACCTTGAGAAGAGACACCCAGACCCATGACCGATAATGGCCAACCTCTCCCATAATTGTAGAACTCGAAACAATTGATGATTCTGAGGTTGAACAAGAGGAACCCAAGGCCCAAGAACCTAACTTGGTTAATACCTAGATCCCTTACCCTGAAGCCTTGGATAAAGTTAAGAAAAAGAATGTGGCTGACAATGAGGAGTTATTTGAGATATTCAAACAAATGCAAATTAACATACTGATTGCATAGCAATCATAAGACCTATTTTGACTAAATTAAGCTAATAACCTAGTCTACATTCTATAAATAGTGATCCATTGCATGCATTGCATGTACACCTACATTTATACATTCTTAACTTTAATTGTCATTTTATGGTCCATTGGGTAATATTGAGATTTTATGTATGTAGGGCCATAAATTAGGAGTGACATTTAGGATTGAAGGATGTGGAGAAGCCATCCTTGCAATTTAAAGACAAGGAGAAGCAGCCAGCAAGAGAGTGGGAGGCAATCACATGCAGCCTTAGGATAAGCCTAATTCAATCAAGACAACCTCATGCAAGCCCTTACCCACATCCAAATACACCTATTCACACACCCTACACACACATACACTTGTGCACATTCACATAAAAATGCAATTACATGTGCATACACTACTTGCTACACAATTACACACATGTATACACTTCTACACAATTATAATAGCCATATACATTTTTCCCTTATTTTTATTTAAGCCTATGTGAGCATAGTAGTAACCTAGTATATTGTATTATTTTCTATTTTTATTTAGGCCCACACCTACACACCACACAAGCCCATCCATCTTAAAGCCCACCACATCACCTAATTACCTAGCCTAAACTCTACTCTATCCCAAGCCACCTTAACACACCCACCGAAACCCACACTTAGCCCCCCCATGCCACCTTAACCTCTCCCTAATCCCACCTTAAGTGCATACCCATTCTAGCCCCCTCTAGAATGTTCTTCTTTTCTTAAGTTGTACCCCTTCCTATGCCTTAGCCTACATCATAGGTGCACCACACCTTAGTCCAACATCTATAAAAGTCCACCCCCATAGCCAAAACACATAGCCCCCTCCATTCTCTCTTGGGTGGCACCTTTCGTCTCCCCATTCTTTCCATGCTCCCCACCTTCATCTCCCCCATGAGCTTCTACCTTAAAAGCTCCACAACCATGGCTATTGGCTACTTGTGCCCAATTAGCTTTGGTGTTCTCTAGGTGAAGAGGAGATAGGCCTAGCACCAAGGATTCTCCTCATCTCCCAATAGGAAATCTTGCCCACATTGGAGAGGCCAACTAATTTTCTCTACCCCCATTCTCTTTTTACTTAGTAGATTAGTTTCAATACTTGCTTAGTAGAATAACTCTTTCCTTTTCAAGCATTTCTTTACTTGCTTTTTAGCTTTTTATCTTACTTAGTAGTTGGTAATGTACACTCTCACATACACCATCACACACCAACCCCACACACCACCAACACACACACATTCACCACCCTTGTTTTCTTTTTGCTTTGTATAAATCGTCTCGGGAATCATTACTCAAGGCCTTGTCTTTTTCTTTCTTATTGTCTCTTTAATTCCATAAGTCTGAGGCAACCCTGGTTGTCTCATTGATTGTCATTTCCTTTCTTATGTACTTTCTCTTTATGTTTATTCAATAAAAGTTGCAAGTTTAATCTCATGTTCTCATATTATTTCGTTAGTTCTTATTTCAAAAAGATAAAAAAAAGGGTAAAACAAGCAAAAGACCACAAAAATTACAAAATGAAAAAGTTGAAAAAGATAATAATATTGAGAGATTGACCTAAGTGAGCGAGAGAATTAAAATCGCCTCCCTGAGGAATCAACCAAGACTCACCAAATCTAACATCAAAATTTGATTAGTGGTCTCATTAATAAAATCAGTTGATTAGTGGATTTGGTTGCAAAAGATAAACTACAACGACTTAACGATTCAATCTCGCGCACCTAGGTTCCGCACGCTATCATTTTTTGTGCCGTTGCAAGGGAGGTAACAAGGGAGGTAACAGGCTCGTTCTTTATCTTAGTCATCTCTCTTTGTACTTAAGGTCTAATCAATTTGCCTTGGTGTGTAGGTTTTCCCGACTAGAGGACCAACGCACACATCAACCCGTGGTAAAGACCCAAGGTAGGTTTCCTAACCTTTGTTTTTTTTTAAAAAAAATATTAAATATTAAATATTTGAAAAACATTAAAAATTTTTGAAAAATATAAAATCCAAAACAAATCTAAGCTAAAGTGGGAGTGGTTTGCATTCTCATGACCCACATCATGCACCACATATCATTTACTCTATTTTGAGCTAGGACAGACCTGAAGGTCCAACCTTAAAAGTCACTCCAAGTCTGCCCAAGTCTCCAAAAATTCTGAAACTCTACCTGAGGATAGAAACCCAAATTATCTTTCATTGTCCACTAATTTTGGTCCAAAAATCGCACTTTGAAATTTTTAAAAATTCCTAGAGTGAGGGTCTATCAGCACTGAAATAGAGACATACCAGTTCTGTCTTTGTGAATTTACTGCAGACTGTACACAATTCCGATTTCCTCGAAATTGGTGGCATCAGAAAGCTCTTTAAACTTACTATCTTCAAGAATTTTTGCAAATTTTTAGAGGAGTGCAGCCATTCTGTTCTGCTGCATTTTTTTGAAGAGGTCTGTTTTGCTATTCTAGACCCGCTCAAACTGAAAATTCGAATTAAAATACTAAAACCCCTCCAAAATTCAGGAAAAAATATTTTTTGTGATACCAATAGAGATAGAAAGCATTACCCATCATTCGGGACTCATTCATTACTGTTTCCACGCAAAACGAATCAAGAACGTCTCCATTCCGCAGTAGCAGCAGCATAAATTTAGGGTGTTGAAGCTTAGGATTTTGATTCATTAGACCCTACACCATTGCTTGAGCCTTGGTTGAATGCATTTCTGATAGGCAAGGTTTGAGAAGCCCCCCCCGTGTGTTGCATTGGCTGCCTTGCGTATGCCAATTAAAATTGATTCACATCGTATCCTAACTAGCAACAACCCTTAGGCTCACATAGACACAAAGAGTGCTTAATTCAAAGAAAATACAATACACCTGTGTTTATATCCCTTCAAGCTCCTCTCAATCAAGTAACAAGTGCAAGCCAAATAAAACAAAACTAATCACAGCTTAACCCTAAAATTCTGGGATTGAATTCCAAGTATCATTCATAGGGATTCAATTTCTTGACTTGAATTCCCTTAATTAAATCGGGTGTCTAGACTAAGGGGTTGTGCCAAACGGCTGTGGTAAGGGAGTACAAAGGAACCTTGCCGGTGCGGGGAAGAACCTTCTCTCTTATTCCCCCTTAAGCAATCTAGCTTGATTGATTTAGGGAACACAAGTTAAGTATTGATTCTTGCATCTAATAACTTTGAATCTCAAATCCTAATCATTTAATTAAGGCCTAATTCAATCAACGTTGCACTTCAACACTTCTCATTTCTTCCTTGCCCTTGTATGCGAAGCAGGTGGTCACTAAGACCTCAACTTGTTGGGCCCTTAAAACATAATCGTACGAGCACCTCTTCTGCTCCCCCAATTCTCTCTTTCCCTTCAGCAACAATATTAGCTGGTGAAAACCCCCATATCAAGGATGGCCCAATTGGTTTCCTCCAAAGACAAATGGTTGCATCTAAGCAACACCAAAAATGGCAATTGGAACTGATTAAGAAGACTCTACATGATATGCAACATCCACCACGACCAAGGTCACTACAGGATTTTTATGATCCAATCGCACTCCAAGCATAGCCGTATGTCCAATTACCCATAGATGGGGATGAATTTGAACTAAAGCCTAATGTTATAAGTCTAATTCAGACTTATTTTCATGGCAACTCACATGAAGTCCCCTTCCAACATCTTGAAGACCTAGGCCAGATTACTGAAACTATTCGACCTAGAAATGTTGACCTTGGATTAGTTCTTATGAAGCTATTCCCTTTCTCTCTAAGGGATAAAGCTTCACATTGGTTCAAAACAATTTCTAGGCCTATTCATACTTGGGAAGAGCTCCAATTTGAGTTCCTCCAAAAATTCTTTTCAATTGGCCGAACTAACACCATGCGGCGTGCAATCACAACTTTCTCCCAATCACCTGGGGAGAAGTTGCATGATGCTTAGGAGAGGTTCCAAGACCTTCTTCAAAAGTGCCTCCACCATGAGGTACCTCTTTGGCACCTTGCGCAAATATTCTACCATGGGTTAGATGACACCCATAGGTACTTGGTTGATGCTTCTAGTGGAGGTAACTTCCTTGCCAAGGATGAAGACAATGCATTCAAATTATTTGAATCCTTGGTAGAAAATTCAATGAATGTTGTATCTATGAACCAATTTAACAAGTCCAGTCATCCCAAAGCATTTATGCATGAGGTTCAACTTATGTTTGTTCGTGCTGACATGAACCTCATTACATCAAAACTGGACAAGGTGGATTTATTGGACAAGAAATTGAATGAGTTGATTCAAAACAACATACCACTTCCATTGCTGCACCTTCCTCTTCCTCCTAAGTCCCTTCTGATAGAACTTATGTTCTTGCTCGGGATTCACCTTCTTCTTCTTCATGGGTCATTCTCTTTAGGAACCTATGGACAACCTGGATTTAGTTCTCATTGACCAGGGTTATGCATATTCTCCTAATCTAAACTCCTTTGATGGGTCCACTTATTTGATGTCTTCGGCCCATGAAGATGTCAATGCAATACAAGGATACTCATGCATCAAGCCATACTCCGAAACCTATAACCCTGGATGGTGCCAGCATCCATATTTTTCTAGGGCCGGAAGCAACCCACAGCCAAACCCATCTACTCAACAACAACACATACCTTACATGACTCAAGTGCCAACATATCAAAGGTAGCCACTGCAACAACAGCAGCCACAAGTGGTCAACCAAATGGAAAATATGACCAAGACTTTAGTGCGAATGTTGGAAGCCTTGGCAACTCAAAACCAAAACATGCAATCACAAATTAATCAACTCTTCCAAGAGACCATAGCCTATGGGACTCTACTATCCCAACCCATCCTAAACCCTAGAAATTTTCAGAACCTGATTGTCTAACCCAAACCCAACACATATTCCTCAAGGGCAGGCTCATGCCATAGTACAAGTACCTAGTATTCCTGCACAACCTGGCCCACTGCTGCCTACACCTATTTCTTCTGCTCTTCCCCCTCCACATGGACCACATGCTACTTCAAATGTCATTACTTTAAGAAGTGGAACTAAGATAAAGGATCCTCCTTGAAGAAAGGATCCTAGTTGATATATCTATATTTATTTACATAATTTATGCCTAACCATTGTTAGTTTAAGGATAAATTAGTACACATTGCATTAGATTAAATTAGATTAGTCATATTGTAGCATTGTGTAAATAATGCATTTTTAGGGGTTTAGTTGTAATTTTATTACTAACTATATCTGGTACCTTGATGTCATTGTTTATACAGGTGTAGGTACCAGGTATAAATATGACTGAAGCGTAACCGATATGAGAAACGAGATTAAGCTAAATTACACAGAAAGGTTGAGCTATTTTCCAAACCTAAACCCAATTAGACTTTAACCTATTTAGAAATCTAATTCCTATACCCACCTACATTTACCCAAGCTTTCAAATAAATTCACATACATTTCAACCAATATCCCTATTTCATGCAATAAATAAATACCCATCCTACCTAAGCCATGACCCATCCCCATCCAATTCCACAGACCATTCCAGGCAAACCCTTTCTCGCCCATAACCTTTCTTACTTACTCCACCCAATATTCCCTCCTATTTTTAAATAAAAAACTCATCCGTAAATTCTCCCCTCCAACCATTTTTCCCAACAAAAATCCGATTATTTTATCCGACATTCCGCTCAACAAAATTCCCAACTTTATCCGATTTCCCTCCCTCCACCGACGATCTCATTCCGATTTATTTCTCCCCTCCAACGAATTTCACGAGCCACCGTATTCCACCGACCCAACAACCGATTTTAACCCTTTCCCATTTCCCTGTACAACGATTTCCCCACAACTAAATATCCCCTCCACCAAAATAACTCCCATTCTCTCAATTATTTAAACTCCTCCACCCGTGCTCTCTGGCTCTCCTCTCTGATTCTGAAACATAGACCCCCACGCCACCGCTCACTTCCCTCCCTCCCACGGTCTCTGCATGCACGAGCTCCCCTCATCCTCTTCATTCTCTCTCTTTCCAAACACCCATCACGAACGCCAAAATCCCCTCTACCTCCCCCCCCCCCCCACGTGTGCACTCACCTCTTCCCCTCACCAATGCAGACACCCCTCACGACTCTCATCCTGAACCTCAATCCACTCTTCTCCGCGCAACCACGACCAGCGACCGTCGACAACCTCCCTTCGGTGACCGTCCTCTTCTTCCTCATCCTTCTCTTCTTCTTCCTCTCTCTGTCTCTTCTCCTCTCTCGACGTCCCCTTCTTTCTCTTCCTCTCTCTCTCTCTACATATTTTCTCTTTCTTCCTCTGTCTCTAGTTTTGCATGTTCTTTCTATGTTTTCTCTCTTTTTAGGTCACTCGATGATTCTCAGTAGGTTCTCGCACTTCCTCGACGCATCACCGCATCTTCCCTCAACTTCCCGTGTGGCGTGTTCACATCATCGTCGACTTTCTATTTTCATGTACACGCTTCACCGATGATCGTCGACAGCTTGCTCCACACCCCCGTTACGACCTTGCCGACTTTCTACCCTCAATCTCTAACTCTTCTTCTTCTTGATATTCTCTATTTTCTCTATTTACATTGTATTCTTACTTTCTAGTAGTTATAAAGTTCTTATTTGTATTTACGTATTCTTTCCGTATTTGTCTCTATGCTTATTTCATTTACCTGCTTCTATTATAAATAATAATAATAATAACATATAATAGTTGACTTGGTCAGGTTGGAAACTATCTAGATATCCCTATCCCCTTATGAGACGATTCATACTCCCGACATTATTCTTGTATTTTTTGGAGATGATTTTATAAATTTAAAATGACATGTTTTCACACCTACAATGACATATTTATCATTATTGTAATTCTAAGACCACTAGTCCATCTAGACCACCTCCTCAGGATGGTTCTTCTTCTTCTTCTGATTCTGACAAAGAGCCACCCAAGGAGACTGAGAAAGACAAAGGCCAACAACCCATCATTATAGACCCAAAGATTCCTGTACCCTTTCCTGAGGCATTAACAAGAGGTGTTAAGAAAAAGAACAAGGGTACAAAAGACCATGAGGACCTCAAATCTATGTTCAAGGAAGTTCATATAAAGGTCCCCCTCTTCGATGCCATAAACCATATTCCCCCGATTGCTAAATTTTTCAAAGATTATTGCACACCTAGGTGAAACACAAAAGAGAAGACTGAAGAGGCAATCTTGCCTCAACAGGCAAGTGCAGTTATATTGAGTGATTTACTGCCTAAACAAAAGGGCCCAAGAGCCCCATTGATCTCTTGCAAATTACATGATGCTCCATTTGACAAGGCCCTTTTAGACCTAGGATCATCAATCAATTTGATCCCTACATCAGTTTATGATGGATTTCAATTTGGGGAACTAAAGCCAACCTCTATTACAATCCAATTAGCAGATCGATCTATCAAAGTACCTCGAGGAATAGTGGAAAACATGATTGTTAATGGATTTTGTTTTCCAAGGGATTTCTTTATTTTAGATATGGAGGTTCCTGCAGATCTTTGCGATGCGCCTATTATCTTAGGTCGCCCGTTCCCGACGACAGCTCAAGCTAACATAAACTATGCATCAAGATGCATGGAAATGATAGATGGAGGTCAAAAGATAAAAGTAGATATATTTAAAGCCAAGAAATTTAAAGAAAATGATTCAAAAAATGAAATAGAAAACAACATGTATATCGCCCTAATCAAGAATCCCCCTATGAGAGAGACATACAAGAAATTGAAGAACTTTTGGAGATAACATATGAGAAATTGTCTGAGGAATCAAGGAATTCAGTAGAAGAATATGATTTTGAGGAATAATCAATTGATTTAATGAAAGAAGAAACAATTGTAGGGAATGAAATTTCACATATTACAGATTTTCATGCGGAAGACATTGCTAACCCAATTAAGATTGAATCAACTGAGAACTCCATTTTTGAGATTGAACAGAGAGATCCTCCTAAGACTAATTTTGATTTAAGACTTGATTCTTAGGAAATACCATATGTCCATGGAGTTAAGTTTACCTTTTCTAATAACCCCATTGAGGTTGAGGATGATTCTTAGTATGAAGATCATATTTGCAGCAACCCCATTAATCACCCATCCTTAGATGAGCTCATTAGCTTGGTCTCTAATGAAGGGATTCCACTTGACTTGAACCTACCCCATACTACTATTGCTGATTCTAATGAACTAGGGTATCCTATTTCCACAACTGAATCCATATCTATTCCCACCACACTTGATCCTCATCATTCTTTTCCCCTCAATCAGGGTCCTGAGAGGCCCATTTCTATATTTGACAGTTAGCAATTAAGTAGACCTGTCTCTGCACCCACCACATCTAAAGTGGACCTTCAATCTCCTCCAATTGAACAAAATGTAGAATCCCTACACACAATAGATTGGGGAAAAAAAATTACCAACCTACAACATCAAATGGATGGCTTGAACCCAAAGAGGAAAGAATCTCTACTAAGGAGGACACACTTTATGATTGTAACTCAGGCTACTCAATTCATTCTGATGAAAACTTTGAGGCTTTCGGCACTGAATTTCCTTTCTACCAGGCTCTACCATTATCTTTATAGCACTCACAGCCTGAAGAAATTATGATCTTTGACATGAGACAGCAATTCTTAAAGCCTTACTTGGACCCATATGACTTTGACTCAAAATCTGACCTGGACTTAAATTTTCTTCCTCCTCTCAATCCTCTTTTTCTATGGAACTGGATTATCGGTAACTTCCATGAACAAAATCAATAACACGAACCTAGTTACTAGATTCCCTACACACCTTCTACCAATCCACATCAAGGCCCAAAAACACCATTTGGTGTTGGATTACACCACTAATTGGTCTGTATTTATGGAACTATGATTTCAGGGTCAAATGATCACTTGTTATCAAACTCAAACCTTCCTTTTGTAATCACTAATCCATCTTCAATTGAGCTTCGCTTAGCTAGAGGCATTAAATTCATCCCTTGTTGGGAGGAAACCAACACACCCTTGTAATATTCCATTTTCATTTTCTTCTCTAGGTATTGGAAGCAATCACAAGTAGAACAAATTCTGGTGATATATATTCCTTCATCTCTATTTAAATTTTGCATGAGGTCATGCTCATATTTTGGCATGGGGGGATGGGTAGAGCAAAAGATCAAATATTCTGCCAATATCTAGAATCTACCATTTCTTTCAAAAATACTTGAAAATTTTAAGAAAATTGGAAAATGTCAAAATGAAAAAAAAATATTTTCCTATTTTTGAGCTTTGTGTATAGTTTACCTCAAAAAAAATGATGAAAAATGAAAAATGGAAAATGAAAAAAAAAATTGCATTGTACAAAGTTTATCTTTGACAAAGACAAAAAAATGCATATGCACAAAAATGTCAAAAAGAAATAAATTAAGATAAGATCGATGAGTATTAAGAAGTCATCGACCCTGGGAAATAATGCAATAGGGTTTTGTCACTTAGACTCTTCAAATCTAGCGACTTAATTAATCTAGGTGTCCACTATGATGTGGATTTGTTCTTGAGTCCTTGCCATCTTAAAATAAATCTGAAAATGCTAATAAGTTGGGATGATAAGTATTCAATTTATCAACCCACCCTCTGATTTAAAAGTTCTTCGAAGTCTAAGTGTCTACACACAAATTGCACTAACTCATTGTTAGAAAATTATAATGGGAACTAAAGAGCCATTAAACATATAGGAGTAGTATGGCTGGCATATAACAGTGGGTAACCCCCCATTGATGGATGTCTAGAGCCTAGCTACTAGACCAAATCTCTTTGACCATTGCCTTTAGGTACATCTCAGAATGGGGAGGCCACCTACTAAGAGAAAAAGTAGAAACACCAAAAAAATGACATATGCACAAAAAATACAGAAAGCAAAAAATGATAGTTGCGATAAAAAGAAATAAAAAGAAGAAAAAGTAGTAGAAAAAAAATTTGTATATGAATAAGGTGAAAAAAGTAAAAATAGCCACACTTGTGTATAGGCATAGCTTACAAGTTGTTGTGGGTTAACGCCCCATTGGTTGTTTGTCCAAAGCCCAACCCTTACTCTCTTACCCTAAATAAGGCAAAGTGGGGAAGTAGAAATAAGCACACCTATGTAAAACGATAGGGAGAAGCTACTTGGTCGAAAAGATAAACCTAAAGGAAGCACCTTTCCACTGGGTCCTGGAGTTTAGGGCTACGTAGAATCCATTACAACCACCTTCTAATGAGTCACACTTACACTAATCGGACATTTAGTACTTTTGAGTCTTTTGAATCTTGGGTGGATTGGGTAGCCAAAGGAAAGTTACTCCGAAACCCTAAACAAAAACCAAACAAAAATTTTTATGATAGAAAAGAGAGAAAGAGAGAAAAATTATAAATAAGTCAATGATTTGAGGGTCTATATTTTGGTAGACACCTGTATACTATTGTCTCTGATGATGAAATCCTAAGTATTAATTCCCAGGGATGGTGATATCTAAATATCTGGAAGTCCGACTCTTGAGTCAATATATTTATGATAAAGTCCAAAAAGAAAATGAAAGAAAAATATTAGGGTTTAAATAAATCATGCATTCCATTGCTAAGGACTAGCGAGATTTAGGCATTGGGGTATGATTGTATAGCAATCATAGGACCTAATTTGACTAAATTAAGCTAATAACCTAGTCTACAATTTGTAAATAGTGCTTACATTAGATACATGGCATGCATACCTGCATCTGTTCATTCTTAACTCTAATTCTATCATTTTATGGTCCATTGGGTAATATTGAGATTTTATGTATGTAGGACCAAAAATTAGGAGCAACATTTGGGATTGAAGGATGCAGAGAAGCCATCCCTGCAATTTAAAGACAAGGAGAAGCAGCCAGCAAGAGAAAAGGAGGCAATCACAAGCAGCCTCAGGACAAGCCTAATTCAATCAAGACAACCTCATGCAAGACCTTACCTACATCCAAATATAGCTATTCACACACCCTACACACACACACACTTATGCACATTCACATAAAAATGCAAATACATGTGCATACACTACTTGCTACACAATTACACACATGTATACACTTGTGCACAATTATAATAGTCATACACATTTTCCCCTTATTTGTATTTAAGCCTATGTGGGCCTAGTAGTAACCTAGTATATGGTATTATTTTCTATTTTTATTTAGGCCCACACCTACACAGCACACAAGTCCGTCTACCTTAAAGCCCACCACATCACCTAATTATCTAGCCTAAACTCTACTTTATCCCAAGCCACATTAACACACCCACCTAAACCATACTTAGTCCCCCCACGCCACCTTAACCTCTCCCTAATCCCACCTTAGGTGCACACCCATTCTAGCCCCCTCTAGAATGTTCTTCTTTCCTTAAGTTGTACCCCTTATCCTATGCCTTAGCCTACCCCATAGGTGCACCACACCTTAGTGCAACATCTATAACAACCCACCCACCCCCATAGCCAAAATACACCCTTCCCCCCCACCCCCCACCCCACTCCATTCCCTCTTGGGCAGCACCTTCCCTCTCCCCATTCTCACCATGCTCCCCACCTTCATCTTCTCCATGAGCTTCTACCTTAAAAGCTCCACAACCATGGCTAACGGCTACTTGTGCTCACTTAGCTTTGATGTTTTCTAGGTGATGAGGAGATAGGTCTAGTGACAAGGATTCTCCACACCTCCAAATAGGCAATCTTGTCGTGATAAATGCCAGTTTATCATCATTCTTATGCCATAAAGCAAATCTAGCTCTTAGGGTTTAACCTCAGCAAACATGTTTTCAAGATACATTTACGCATTCACTTAGGATAGACATGCATTGCATTTTATTGCATTCATTGATGCATTTGCTTGAGTGTCAAGGATAAGCAGATAGTCAGATCCCACAAACCTTGGCACTTTGAAAGGCAAAAGATGAAGGAGAAGACCACATCAGCTGGATCTTAGCTAGATCCGGCTCATCCTAGCTGGATCCCAACTCCTTCTAGCTGGATCAACTCATCCTTAGCTCCATTCAGCTCATCTCAGTTGAATTTTAGCTCAAGCTAGTTCACCTCAGCTCCATTCAACTCAATTCAATTGGATGGTAGCTCAAACTAGCTCAAGACAGTTGATCCCAGCTCCATTCCAACTCCTTCAGCTCAAAATAGTTCACTGGAAGCTCTACCTGACTAGGACTAGGAACTGCCATCAACTAGCTACACCTAGTCAGCAAAAGAAATCCTTAACCAGCTCAGGTCAGCTCAAGTCCAGCTCCCAGAGACTCAACTTAGTTGAATTGAGCTACCTGACCTAAGCTAGCTACACCGGCTAGCTAGGTAATCTTCGGGAAGACCAGACCCAGCTCACCTCAGCTCACATCAGCAGAAGCCAACTCATCTTTGCTTGACTTAGCAGCTAACAAAGAACCAGCTAACTAAGGAGCTCACATGCAACTCTCTTCAGCAACCACCAGCTCTAGTGTAGCACAAATATAGCTCCTCTAGCTCTTCCTCCAAAACCCTAGCTCCCTCTACCTCCTACTCCACTCATCTACTAGTTAAGCTAGCTTAGCTTAGCTTAGCTAGTCTACTTCCTTGGCCACCAAAACCTAACCCTAAACCTAATTCCACCACTACCTTAAGCTAGCTTAGCTAGCTTAGCTACCTACCTCCACTCCAACATGGAGCCACCATGTGCACACCCCTCCAAGAGCCACCAAAAACTGGCTCCAACCACCCCCATAACCACCCTTAGTTGGTGCCACAATTCCCTCCAAAACCCCCCTCATCTCCACCATACATCTTCCTTTAAACTCATCTCCACCATCCACCTAACCCCCCTTCTAGAAACCCTCATGGTGGCACCAAAATGAAGGCTCCTCTTCATGGTTGGCATGACTTTAGGTGCCCTTTCATGGCCATAACCACCATCACCCACATCCTTTAGGTTGGTGCCAACCTACCCCTACCTTAAGATCAATTAACCACCTACATCAAGCCATCCTAACCCTCCATTCCATCCACGCGAACCACTACCTCTCCACTCTTATATCTACCCCCCATAACCACCACCATAACATATCCTCCCTTAGTTCTAATTCCACCTACACCACCTACATCTCATGGCTAAGGAAGAAGAAGAGAAAAAGATCAAGGGGGAAACCTACCCGCCCCCTTGGTGCCTTCTTCCTCTCTCTTCCTCTCCCTTGTGCCACATCAAGGAGGAGGAAACTTTCATCTAGGAGGAACGACTAGACAAGAGGAGGAGCAAGGTGGTTGATGCTCACCTTGGAGGAAAGCATGGAGGAGTATCAACTTGGAGGCATGGAGGAGATCGTTTCAAGCATAGGAGCTGCTATGCTTGGAGCAAGACCTACCTCTTCCTTCATCATCTTTGGAGGACTTTTTCTTCTTCTTCTTCTTTATCTTTATATCTTCTTGTATTAGCTAGTGTGTTTTTGTTTCTTCCATGTAAAGAGCATTCAACTGCACTTCAACTAGTTGCTAGTAATACAAGTTTCAACTTTGCCTTCTAATTCCTATTTTCTAGTTAGTGTATTTTTCTTGTTTTTAGTAGCTTAGTGCACCGCATCCTCTTCTTTTAATTACCCTAGGTGCACTTGCCTAGCATGAGCTTAGAAGAAAATATTTTCTTCTTGTCACTTAGAAGTAGTAGATAGGCATAGTTTTTAGCGTAAACATTCTCGCATTCCATTGCCCAATTATTTTTGAAAACCCTAAAAACAACAAAATCGAAAATAAAAAAATACAAGTACAGATTTGAGAGGCTAGAGAGAGAATCCTTTTTGTGACAAACAAAGTTGCCTCCTTGGATGACCGTAGATACTTACCATATCTAGGAATATAAATTTAAAAGCAATCGATTTTACGTGTTACAACGACATCTAAAACCTGCATTTTACAAACCGCATAAAATCCGTATCACTTTTTGGTGCCGTTGTCGGGGACGCACGACTTAGTCACATTATTTATCTCTCTCTTGATTTATTAGGTCTTCACGAATTTTGTGTTTTGTTTTGTTTATGTGCAAATCAGGAGCGGGATGGGATTTGGATCACTTGGAGTGGAAGCTTCAAGTTTCATTTCTTCCCACGTACTTCAGGTAAGCACCCCAAGCCATTTCTTTTCAAAAAAAAAAACAAAATCTCTTAAAAAATATTTAAATTATCAAAAAAATAAAAATCAAGAAAAATTGAGGGTGGTGGAACCCTAAAAATCACTTTGTTGCTTGTTTTCTTCATTTTTCCACCACCTTAGTCTTATTGGTGTTTGATTTTTGAAAATCCAAACTTTTTTCATAATTGTCAAAAATCAAGTTTGGGCAGATAAAAGCTTTCTAAAATCACAAAATTTAACCCAGGGAAGCCCCTTTGAGCCAAAAACCTTGAGGTCAATTTTCAAGCAATTTGGCTAAATAGAAAAAATTAAAAAATTCATGGATTGAATAGGGGTCAAACCTTATTTCCCTACTATTTTCTTACTATCCATGAATTTTTTAATTTTTATACTCATTAGATTTGGAAAAAATTTATATTTTTTGAAACCTTGAGAAATTATATATATCATATAAAATTCTCAAAAAAATTTTAGGTCATTTAAGGTTTCTGCATAATCAATTCCTCGAGTCTATCAATTTTGACTCTTGATAACAGTAGGAAGAAAATTTCCAAAAAAAATCAAAAAATTCTTTAAAATCCTAAAAAAATCATTTTTAGATTCTTTGTTTGATTTTACATCAAGTGGTGGTGTTGTTTTCCCTATTTGAATCACCACTTTTAAAGATTTCAAAAATAGATTCATTTTCAAAAGTTGTATGCATAGGATTTCCATATTAGGGTTTCAAATTCTCTCTTAGTCACATCAACTTCAAAGGAATTGACTTCCACCAATAAAAACTTGTTTGCTATTATTTGTGGAGTTTTAAAACCTTGATTGGATATTTAACAAGAGAGAACCTTAAAGACATTCAATCTTTATCAAACCCTAAAACACTTCCACAACAAAAAAAATCTTTGTTTGCAAACCCTTTTGATTTGGCTTGGGCATCACTTCCCGCCCAATTCGTACACACCAAAAAAAAAATTGAAATAATAGGGCACTATCCCAATTAACGCTCATCACATTCCTTGTGTACTTAAGTTCCTAAGCCTAAATTAAAATTGGTAGTCATTTGACCACTAAGGACTTCATTTCGTCTTAGGCTTGATATCTGAAATTTAAGTTACCTTTAATTGTCCCAATCCCCTTAATTAAACATGGTGTCAGACTAGGAGGGAAGTCAAACGACAAGTACAGGTTTACACAAGCCCTTGGTGATATTCCCAGGACATGCTTAGGCCCAACCCACCTCTCTAATCTAACCAGGTTGATTTTGGGAAGGCGGTTCAATTAGTGGTTACTTACTTTTCCGGGTTCCCAAGTCTTAGGTTTTTAAGGAGTCAACCTTAACATTAGGCTTAGAATTTTGTTGCTTGATTGCATACTTCTCATCTTTCCCTCCTTTCCTCCCCATTCTTCCATTGTATGCACGGGCGGCAGTCCCAAACTCCACACTTGGAGGGACCACTTGATTTTGCCCCTCGCACAAAACGATCATCTTCCTTGCATTCATTAGAAATGGAAAATATGCAAAATAGGTCCACTACCGCTTCCACCTCTCAACCACAAAATCCATCTAACCTCACTTCTAAGCCTGCCTCTAACCCTTCCACCCAAAATCCATAAGCCAACCCCTCCATCATTGATATCCACATCCCTAACCTTCCAAGTTTGGAGCTACCAAATCTAGAACAATTAGGGAAAAATAAAAATCCAAATTCTAATCCCCTTTACATGATGGTTGACCAATTGTCTCAACTTCAATTGAATCAGCAGCAGTTGGCTAGGACAGTCACGGACCTAGCCAACTGAAGACAGGGTCAACCACTAGGGGAACCTCTCATCCCACTTAAGGATTTTTACTATCCTTCCAATTATGAGGAGAGATCCGAGGTGGTTATACCCGAGGGGGATTTTGAGATCAAACTCGCTATCCTGAATCTCATTAAACATTTCCATGGTCTTTCAAGAAAGGACCCTTTTACCCACCTTGAGGAGCTGACTGTCCATGGACAAACCACTCATTCCCACAATGTGCAAGATCTGTGACTCATGAGACTTTTTCCTCCCACCCTAAAAGACAAGGCATCATATTGGTTCACGACAGTCGGGTATCCTATTACTACTTGGCCCCAATTAAAAAGTGCTTTTCTGAAAAAGTTTTTCCCGATTGGTCATACAAATGTCTTAAGATGATCTATTACAACCTTTCAACAAAAATCTGGTGAATCTCTCCATGGGTCTTGGGAGAGATTTCAAGAACTATTACGGAGTTGTCCCCACTATGAGATTCCATGATGGTAACTAGTGCAGATCTTCTATCACGGATTAAAAGATCAATTAAAACGATTCGTGGATGCTTCATGTGAGGGTAATTTTCTTAATAAAGATGTTGATAGTGCCTACCTATTTTTTGAGGAAATGAGTGAAAACTCATTTAATTTGGCATCGATGGATACTTTTGGTAGGACTATGAACCCAAGATTTGGGGTTAATGAAATTGACTCCAAATTTGCATCTATTTCAGTCACATAAGATGATTTGTAATTAATTACACAAAGACTGGATCAGAAGCAAATTCACTAGAAAAAGATTGAAGAAAGGTTGAATCCAAATGCGGCTCCACATCTAACCCCGCCTAACATGCTTAAAAGGGAAAACTTGCATAATCTAAATATTGCCCCTAATGAGTATAATCAATATTCTGAGGCTTTTTATGGTTCACCAGGGTCCTACACATATCCAAATCTCAACCCCACTGAAAATATCTTCGCCCTCCAGGAGCAATTTAGAAATTCCTCTAACTGGAGGAACTACCTGAACCACTCTTGGCCAATCTAGTTCCCTCTCAGAAACAAAACCCGTTTGGAACGTATGGGTCGAATTAGACTTCTTATCAACCTGGGCCATCTCAAGAAGACATCAATGCCCAGGTTATGAAAACCCTACAGGGAATGCAAAGCCAAAAATCGAAAGTAACCTGTGTTGTTACAAATCTGCATAGTTAAATTGAGGTTACTCTAATCCAGAGACCTATAAGACATTACCATTCCAACCTATACCCAACCCTGTCAATCAAACCATTATTAGGGAGAAAATCTAAATCAAAACCATCCTAATCATCCTCCCATTAACTCTGTACCTCAGCAAACACCCAGTTTCCATCAACAACAGATGCCCCAACCTCCTCCCAAGAATAACCAAATTGCGAATGTAGTTACATTGAAGAGTGGGAAAACAACAACTGATCTTGGGCCTTCACAACAACCTAATAAAACCCACATTATTCCTATGCAAGTTGACTCTCATCCTCCCACTCAGGAAGAAGAAGGCACACAAAAATCACAAGATTCAAATCCTAGTCCTTACCCTCAAGCACTGCAATCCAATCCTTCTGAGAAAAAGAAATCTAAGCCCTCTCACCAAGATCTCATGGACTTATTTGGGCAAGTTGAGATAAGCATCCCCTTCCTAGATGCCATAAAGTACATCCCTGCTTACGCTAAATTTTTGAAAGACATGTGTACTCCAAAGTGACAGGCCAAGAATCTAGGGCAGGTGGTCCATTCTGAGATAGTAAGCTCAGTTGTACAGAGCAAGCTGCCTCTCAAGAAAAGGACTTGGGTACACTACTCATTTCGATTGTCATAAATGACACCATCTTTAATCGTGCCCTTCTCGACTTAGGTGCCTCTATAAATCTCATCCCCACGGTCTTATTCGAGGAATTTCAATTCAGTGAATTAAAACCCATTAAGGTTCAATTACAATTAGCAAACCAATCTACCATTAAGCCTCGAGGAATTGTCAAGGATATTATTGTCAAGGTCTAGAATTGTCTATTTCTGGTTGATTTTTTTTTCCTTGATATAAAGGTACTTGAGACACTCATGAATGCCCCTATTATCCTTAGAAGACCTTTTCTGGCTATCGCAAAAGCTAATATCAATTGTCATTCCGAAAAAATGGATATAACTTGCGGTGACCAGACTATCTCTTTAGATATTTTCAAAGCTTCTATGAGGTCCCATGATCATGATTTTTTTGAGGACTCTGATGATGGAATGGAAGCAGTAATTGAGGAACCTATGATGATCCATTCCTTCTCTGCTTTGGCCAACATTGAAACATATTTTATTGATTCAGATTCTGATCATTATAATGGGGTCAAAGACATTTCAGATCAATTAGGGTTTGACCTTTACTCTTCAAATCTTCCTGATTTCTCACCAACAACGCCCACACTAACTTCACCCAACCCTCATCACACTGACTTTTCTTCCATTCCCTTTCCATTGGACCTACCACCCAACCCACTCGAGTATGGCTTTCATCATGAACTCAAACCATAGCCAGACTTGGGTGATTCTTCCATTTTTCCATCTAATTTTGATCCATATATTTTTACTACTCATTTTTTAGGGGATCTAGATGAAGACATCTTTCTTAAGGGCATTCACGTGTAATTTTCTACATGATCATCCGTCTTCCGTGCATCGCTTCATGCCCAGCTGAATAGCGTTAAAGATACCACTTGATAGGAGGTAACCCATCATTTTACCTGCTTTCCTGTTTATCTTTCTGTTCCCAAGTTTTGACATCCTGAACCCGACCGCTTTTCCCTAAGGTGATCTCTTTTCCCTCGTAATGCATGAGGACATTGCATATCATAGGCATAGGGGGTGTTTTTAAATTTTGACGAACGATTTAGAATTTTTAAAACCTAAAAATATTCAATTTTTCTTTTGCATTCATCTTCATAATAAAAAAATCATAAAACTCTTTGAGGAAAATTTTGAAAATCGAGACTAAGGTTGAAGATTCATTTTAAGGTACAATGGGATTTAATCTTTAACAAACTAGGGACTAAGATGAAGATCTGATTGTTAGAATTTTTGGGTCTATTTTTAGACTAGGTCAAGTATCTTTCTCTAAATTTTTCCTGAACACGTGATGATTCAGGTGACTTGATCTCTTTTTGTAACCTGGAAATTACTTGGCTTAGTTTCCAACCCAAAAACTTGCATCTCTTGCAAAATTCTTGTGTCAAATTCACACACAAATCCAACATCTAAAAAACATTTAGAAATTAGAAAAGCCCCTTGTTTAGTCTTAGTGAAATTCAAAGCAAATGATTAGTTCGAGTTCCTACTGCCCAGAAGGAGGAAAATGCCTCCTTTAAGGATGCGATGTCAACATGTTACCTCCTCGATGCTGCTCTATATCTATATTTATTATCTTTAGACAGAGCATTAAGGCACATTTTGCAGCTTAAGTGTCTTGGACAATGCTCTAACCATAGCATCAGAGCAAGAGCTTGAGTTTGCTTAGAGCACCCCTTTACATCACAATATGTTTTGGGGTTGTAAGCTCCTGGGTGGTGTCTTGGACAATACTATCTAGAAGTGTTGACGCCAGAGCCCCCTCGAGGATTGGTAACAGGAATGATGATCTTGACACATCTGTTGTAGGATTAAGCTAAGAATAAGCATGGGGGAGACAAAAAAAAAGTTTCAAAAACATGACCTTATAAATGTTGGCATTCACAAAGCACCGACACAAGGTTTTAAAATTTATGCAAGTTACGAGTCAGATTCAAGAGCCAAGGAAATCCTAACTACAGAATGATTTTGGGTTATTTGAATTAACAAGGAGTTAACTTGTGAATTTTTGAAGAATACATTGATCCCAATTCATCTAACTTTTGGATTCAAAGACAAATCCCAATGTTTTATCCTTAACAAATCTCATACCTTTCATATTTCCACTCAACCGAGGTCCCGCAATCTTCTCCTCAAAAGTAAAAAAAAAAAATAGTCTTTCCCAAAAATCCATTTTTATGAAAATAGTTTTGCTAAGAGACTAGCAAAAGATAAGCATGGGGGTGTGATAAATGCTAGTTTATTATCATTCTTATGCCCTAAAACAAATCTAGCTCTTAGGGTTTTACTTTCACAAATGGGTTTTCGGGTTGCATTTAGGCATTCACTTAGGATAGGCATGCATTGCATTTTATTGTATTTTTTGATGCATTTACTTGAGTGCCAGGAATACGCAGATAGTCAGATCCCACAAACCTTGGCACTTTGGAAGGTAGAAGATGAAGGAGAAGCCCACATCAGCTGAATCTCAACTATATCCAACTCATCCTAGCTGGATCCCAGCTCCTTCTGCTGGATCAACACATCCTTAGCTCCATTCAACTCATCTCAGCTGAATGGTAGCTCAAGCTAGTTCACCTCAGCTCCATTTAGCTCACCTCAGCGGATGGCAGCCCAAATTAGGTCAAGACAGTAGATCCCAGCTCCATTCTAGCTCCACCAGCTCAAAACAGTTCGTTGGAAGCTCTAACTGACTAGGACTAGCTACTGCCATCAACTTGCTAGGCCTAGTCAGCTGAAAAAGTCCTTAACCAGCTCAAGTCAACTCAAGTCCAGCTTCTGGAGACTCAACTCAGCTCAACTTAGTTAAACTGAGCTACCTAACCTAAGCTAGCTACTCCAGCTAGCTAGGTAATCTCTGGGAAGACCAGACCCAGCTCACATCAGTAGAAGCCAGCTCATCTTAGCTTGACTTAGCAGCTAGCAAAGAACTAGCTAGCTAAGGAGCTCACATGTAGCTCTCTTCAGCAACCATCAACTCCAGTGCAGCACAGATGTAGCTCCTCCTCAAACCCTAGCTTCCTCTACCTCCTAGTCCGTTCATCTATTAGCTAAGCTAGCTTACCTAGCTTAACCTAACCTAAACCTAAGTCCACCACTACCCTAAGCTAGCTTAGCTAGCTTAGCTACCTACCTCCACTCCAACATGGTGCCACCATGCACACACCCCTTCACATGACCACCTCCAAGAGCCACCAAAAAGTGTCACCAACCACCCTTAGTTGATGCCACAATTTCCCTCCAAAACCCCCCTCATCTCCACCATACATCTTCCTTTAAACTCATCTCCACCATCCACCTAACCCCCCTTTTAGAAACCCTCATGGTGGTGCCAAAATGAAGGCTCCTCTTCATGGGTGGTGCCACTTTAGGTGCCCTTTCATCGCCATAACCACCATCACCCACATCCTTTAGGTTGGCACCAACCTACCCCTACCTTAGGATCAATTAACCAACTATATCAAGTCATCCTAACCCTCCATTCCATCCATGCCAACCACCACCTCTCCACTCCTATATCTACCCCCCATAACCACCACCATAACATATCCTCCCTTAGTTCTAATTTCACCTACACCACCTGCATCTCACAGCTAAGGAAGAAGAAGAGAAGAAGATCAATGGGGCAACCTACCCCCCCCCCCCCCCCCCCACTTGGTGCCTTCTTCCTCTCTCTTCCTCTCCCTTGTGCCACACTAAGGAGAAGGAAATGTTCATCTAGGAGGAACCACTAGGCAAGAGGAGGGGCAAGGTGGTTGACGCCCACCTTGGAGGAAAGCTTGGAGGAGTATCAACTTGGAGGCCAGGAGGACATTTTTCAAGCATAGGAGCTACTGTGCTTGGAGCAAGACCTACCTCTTCCTTCATCATCTTCGGAGGACTTTTTCTTCTAATTTATCATTATATCTTCTTGTATTAGCAAGTGTGTTTTTGTTTCTTCCATGTAACAAGCATGCAGCTATACTTCATCTAGTTGCTAGTAATACAAGTTTCAACTTTGCCTTCCAATTCATGTTTTCTATTTAGTGTGTTTTTCTTATTTTTAGTAGCTTAGTGCACCACACCCTCTTCTTCTAATTACCCTAGGCCCACTTGCCTAGGGTGAGCTTAGAAGAAAATATTTTCTTCTTGTCATTTAGGAGTAGTTGATAGGTGTAGTTTTTAGAGTAAACATTCTTGCATTCTGTTGCTCCATTATTTCTGAAAACCCTAAAAACAACAAAATCAAAAATACAAAAATATAAGTGCGGACTTGAGAGGCGAGAGAGAGAATCCTTTTTGTGACTAACAAATTGGCCTCCTTGGACGACCCTAGATACTCACCATTTCTAGGAATATAAATTTAAAAGTAATTGGTTTTATGCGTTGCAACAACATCTAAAACCTGCATTTTACAAACTACGTAAAATTCATATCATGCCCACATTAGAGAGGCCAACTAACTCTCACTACCCCCATTCTCTTTTTACTTTCTTAGTAGATTAGTTTCAATACTTGCTTTGTAGAATAGCTCTTTCCTTTCAATCATTTCTTTACTTGCTTTTTAGCTTAGTAGAATATACACTCACATACACCATCACACATCACCCCTGTACACCACCAACACACACACATTTCTCCCCTTGTTTTATTTTTGCTTTGTATAAATCGACCTGGGAATCATTACTCAAGGCCTTGTTCTTTTTCTTTCTTATTGTCTCTTTAATTCCATAAGTCCGAGGCAACCTTGGTTGTCTCATTGATTATCATTTTCTTTTCTTATGTACTTTCTCTTTATGTTTATTCAATAAAAGTTGCAAGTTTAACCTTGTGTTCTCATATTATTTCGTTAGTTCTTATTCCAAAAAGATTAAAAAAGAATGCAAAAAAAGCAAAAGACCAAAAAGATTTAGTTTGTAGTGTTGTTGTGAATCCCCTCCTAATACAAAAGACCACAAAAATTACAAAATGAAAAATTTTAAAAAGATAATAATATTGAGAGATTGACGTAAGCGAGAGAGTGGACTAAAATCGCCTCCCTGTGGAATTGACCGGGACTCACCAAATCTAACATCAAAGTTCAATTAGTGGTCTCATTAATAAAATCAAATGATTAGTGGATTTGGGTGAAAAAAATAAACTACAACAATGACTTAATGATTCAATCTCGTGCACCTAGGTTCCACACGCTATCACATGCCTCTCCTTGAAGTAATAAAACACATCCCAGCTTACGCTAAGTTTTTAGAGGGTGCCTACACACCCAAGCGTAAGTCTAAGACTCAAGCACCTAGGAAGGTAGTGCTATTGGAACAAGCTAGTTCGATGATTTTAAGTAGCCTACCTCCAAAGAGGAATGACCCAGGAGCACCTCTGATATCTTGCAACATTGAGGATCTAACTTTTGACAAAGCACTCCTTGATTCAGGTGCTTCAATTAATCTGATTCCGACTACCCTCTACCGCTAGTTTGGCTTTGGAGAACTCAAGCCTACATTGTGACTATCCAACTAGTTGACCGATCCGTTAAAACCCTAAAGGGGGTGGTTGAGGATGTAATCGTTTGAGTTAAAGACTTCTACGTCCCGGTTGACTTTCTAGTACTTGACATGGAAATCACCAAACAGTTGCAAAATACCCCCATCATCCTAGGTAGACCCTTTTTAGCTACAACCAAAGCCAATATCGATTACACTATGAGATGTATGGAAATTGCTTTTGGAGATAAGAGAATGCAACTAGACATCTTCAAGGAAACCAAGTCTTCTGATTGTGCCTAGGTTGAGCAATGTGATCCCATGGATACCTTGGTTGAGGAATGCATGACAATTAATGCTTTTGATAACCACCCAACCCAATCGACTTTGGATTACCCACACCCCCCTCAATTCTCAAAGGTTGTGGATCTATTTCAAGTTGACATTAATTAGCAACCTCCTTAATTAGATATTGATGTGACCTAGCTCCCTCCCTTCCCTTCCCTTCCAACATTGTACCACACACACCTAAACTCAAACCATTGCTTGATAACCTCAAATATGTCTTCCTAGGATCTAACAGCACATTCCCCGTGATTATCAATACACACCTGACTAGGGAAGAGCATAGGCTAACTACAACCTTAGTAGAACATCGGGCAACTATTGGCTAGACAATCTTTGACCTCAGAGGTATCAACCCTAGATATTGCACACACATGATTTACTTAGAAGACGAGGCCCGACCTTCTCGGTAGATGCAAAGGAGATTGAACTCGAACATGTGAGAGGTCGTTAAAAAAGGAGATTATCAAATGACTCGATGCGAGAATCATCTATTCGATTTCCGACAGCCCCTGGGCGAGCCCTACATAAGTGGTACCTAAGAAGGTTGGTCTCACTGTGGTCACAAATGAAAAAGGTGAATCCATTCCCACCCACACTACCACGGCATGGAAGGTAGGTTATAGGAAGCTAAATGAGGCCACAAAGAAGGACCATTTCTCCTTGCCTTTCAATGACCAGATTCTCGAACATCTCATAGGACAGAAGTATTTTTGCTTCCTGGATGGATATTCTGGATATAACTAGGTTGCCATAGCACCTGAAGATCTGGAGAAGACCACATTCACTTTCCCATAAGGCACGTTACATTCTGCCGTATGCCATTCAGGTTTTACAATGCACCTACCACCTTCCAGCATTGCATTCTAGCCATCTTTTCTAAGATAATGGGTGAATATTTGGAGGCCTTTATGGATGATTTTTGTCTTTGGAGATTCGTTTGACCATTGCCTTAGTAACCTAGAGAAAATCCTAAAGCATTGTATTGAGGTCAATCTTGTATTGAGTTGGGAGAAGAGCCATTTCATGGTTCAAGAGGGGATTGTCCTCGACCATATCATTTCACAAAGGGGCATAGAAGTTGACTAAGCTAAAGTTGACTTGATTTCTAAACTTCCATCGCCTAGCTCAGTTAAGCAAATAAGATCTTTCCTAGGACATGTTGACTTTTACAAATGGTTTATAAAGGTTTTCTCGAAAATATCCAACCCCTGACTGATCTCTCAGCTAACGATGCACATTTTGATATGACACCTGATTGCATCCAAGCCTACACCACCTTTAAGGATACAATCTCGATTGCACCATCCCACAACCCTCGAACTAGTCAAAATCCTTTGTGATAATGTGTAATGCATTAGACTTTGCAGTTGGGGCTGTCCTAAGACAAAGAAAAGAGAAGGAACCCGTGGTGATCTACTACACAAGCAAGACCTTAGATGAAGCATAGTGAAATTATACTATCATAGAAAAGGAATTGCTAGCTGTCATATCGGATTGGAAAAATTTTGATCGTACCTTTTAGGATTCCACGTGGTAATTGACACCAACCACTCAGCTATCTAGCACTTGTTAGCCAAGAAATATGCCAAGCCTAGGTTGATCAGATAGATCTTGCTCCTATAAGAATTCAACATGGAAATACGCGATAAGGCTGGATCCAGAAATGTGGTGGCCAACCACTTATCACAGTTAAACCCGGAACACATTGGACCCTCACTAGCCTTGACTGACTTATTTCTTGATGAACATATTCTGGCTGTCCAAGGAAAGAATCTCCCTTGGTATGCCAACTTGGTTAATACTTAGCAGTAGGATACATTCCGCATGGCTTATCTAGACAACGGGATAAGTTTTTGGCTGAAGACAAACATTATTTGTGGGATGATCCCATGCTGTTTAGACTTTGTGCCAATCAGATCATCAGGAGATACATTCCTAAGGATGAGGTTCAAAGTGTGTTGTCCTTTTGCCATGATCAAGCATGTGGTGGCCACTTCTTGAGAAAACATACAACTACAAAAGTCTTGCAGTCAGGATTTTATTGGCCATCACTATTCGAGGACGCACACAATTTTGCCAGAACTTTCCCTACATGTCAGACACTAGGGACCATGACCAAGAAGGATATGATGCCTCTCTAGCCATTTTAATTGTTGAAATATTCGATGTCTTGGGAATCAATTTCATGGGTACCTTCTCACCATCCAAAGGTTTCGAGTATATCCTAGTCTTTGTGGACTACATCCAAATGGATTAAAGCCATGCTTACCTGGAAGTGCGATCATAAGGCTATCATGGAATTTGTTAAGAAGAATATCTTCTCTTGATTTGGGATCCCTAAGGCCATGATCAGTGATGGTGGGAGCCATTTCATTAATGCCTAGTTTCGTGCCTTGCTTAGGAAATATGGGGTAACTCATCGTATTGCCACATCATATCACTCGCAAACGAATGGGCAAATTGAGGTCTCGATAGGCAAATCAAGAATATTTTACAGAAGATTGTGAGACCTAACCGAAAGGATTGGTCCACCCGACTTGACAATGCTCTCTGGGCATACCAGATCACTTACATGACCCCAATTGGCATGTCACCCTACCGATTGGTCTTTGCCAAAGCTTGCCACCTTTTGGTAGAGCTTAAGCACCATGCATACTGGGTTATCAAACAATGTAATATGGATTCCCATATGGACAGAACTCAAAGGAATCTCTAGTTTTCCGAGCTCGAAGAACTTCATCGGGACACTTACGAAAATAATAGACTTTACAAGGAAAAGATGAAAGCTATCCACGATTGACACATCCATAGGAAAACCTTTGAGCCAAATCAACAAGTCTGGCTCTTTGATGCACAACTTAAGTTATTCCCAAGAAAGTTAAGATCCAATTAGACAGGGCCCTACAGGGTGGTCAGATCATTCTCCAACAAGGTAGTACAAATTACAGATCTTAAAATCGAGTAAACATTCACAGTAAATGGACAAAGATTGAAACATTTCCTTGCCTAGGTATGCCCTAAGGAAGTGGTAACCCTCATCAAGGGTTAAGTCCGAGGTGTGCCTAGTTGAAGGCAATAAACTCAGCGCTTCCTGGGAGGCAACCCAGGGTTTCAAGCTAACCTGTTATGAGACAACGCTTAGGTGATTTCTATTCTTACACCTTCACATGCATTCATTTTCCAATGAGGACATTGTGTTGAATAGGCATGGGGGGTGGTAATTCATATGTTTTGAGAATGGATAACTTGAATTTTTTTTGTTATTTTTCAAAAAAAAAAATTAAAAAGAGATAAGAAAGAATCAGAAATGTGGGCACCAAAAATTACCTACCCTAGGAAGTAATACAATTAGGATCTTTTCACTTGGACTTTTCAGGACAAGTGGCTTAATTAATCCTGATGTCCACTAAGATTTAGACCCATTATCCTCCTCCTTGCCAACTTAAAATTTAATCTCAATAGAGTAAATAACTTAGGGCGATAAGTATAAAACTTATCAGCTCACCCTCTAATTTGAAATGTTCTAGAAGCCTAAGCATCTGCACACATTACGTACTAACTCATTGTACGAGTGAAAATTAGGGAACCAATAAGCAAGCTAGGGGTGGTATGGTTGGCATGTTGCAGTGGGTAAACCCCCATTGCTAGGTGTCCAGAGCCCAGCCATCAAACCTAACTCTCTTTGGCCACTACCTTTAGGTACATCTCAAATTAGGGAAATCACTTGCTTAAAAGAAAAATAGAAAATACCCTGGAAAAAAAAAGAGAAAAAAAGAAAAGGAGAAAAATAAAAAGAAAAAAAAGAGAGATAAACCACACTTCACCGCACTAGTATGACTGGCAGGTTGTCATAGGTAACCCCCCATTGTCTTTTGTCCAGAGCCCAACCTACAAAAAGCACAAATAAATCCTAAATTAAGGAGAAGCGGAGAAGTAGAAATAAAGACCTAGGGAGATACACACTAGGTTCTCCTAGTGTTGACCCCACAAAAAATTAGTAGGGAGAAAGCTATCAACCAGAGAGACAAATTTTAGGTAGAAATAACTTTATTTTAAATTCACCTAGAGCTTATGGATACTTGAGGTCCAATATAGTTGCCCGTATAGCGAGTTAATCACATACACAATAAGATGATTAACACTTTTTGACCTTTTCAAGTTTTGGGTGGGTTGAGTAGCTGTAGAAAACTGCTCCAAACCTTAAACACAAAAAGAAAAAAATCTATACATACATACATACATACATACATATATATATATATATATATATATATATGAATAAAGCAAGGACTTGGGCGGTCCACATCTTCGTTGACACCGGGATACTATTGAGTCTTAGTAGTTAAGATTCTAGGTATAGATTTCCTCCGGTTGGTAAGAAGCTAATGCCCTGGCAGTCGCTCTTCGGCTTCGTATTCTTTTTTATTCACCTTGCTAGGGACTAACAAGGGGCGAGCATGGGGGTATGATAACTCTACAAGTAACAATTCTAATTTGATTATTTAGAGTCAATTCTGAGGGCTTCAGTACTTAAATATTATAATTTAGTTGGCTTAGGGTAATGCATGCATGTAGCACAACTTTTATATAAGTACTGCTTGAAACTAATGTCTAATGTCCAGTTTGTAAAAGTACATATTATAAATAGGTCTCAGATGAGCAATCAAGCCATACGGATGGATTCAGGATGAAAATCGGAGTCCAACAACTCTGAAATTGTCCCAATCGGGCCTCTATAGCCTTCACAATGAGCTGAGGAAGTTCTAGCCATTAATCAGATAATCAATGACCCACAACGTTCCATGTAGCACTCGTTAAGCCATCCATTCTTGCCCATCAGTGCCCGCTCGCTCCCTTCATCTCTCAGGCACGCGTCATCTGCATCATCTGATCACCATCGAACGCACCTCGTGGCACCATGCCTCGCCCTGCTGCCGACCGCACGATCATCCATTGACGATCGAGATTCCACCGCACATTGCGTAGCGTAGCAGTAAAGCATAGTGCATCGCAAGTGAGGGACGTCAGATCGAGTCGCGATCTGCACCCCTACGCTCGCAAGCGTGTGCTAAAATTCAACTTCTCGATCAACCATTGACACTCACGATGTTGCCACGTCACCTGTGCGACAATCGCCTGATCTCGAGTACTCGTCTCCGTGCACATCCCACCTGTTCGCACGTGATCAGCATGCCCAAAGCACGCCACATGGTCAAATTCGAGTATAAATTGTATTTGTTTTCGTGTGATTTCGACTATACTACAACGAAGTATTTTAAAACATCTATTTCGCACGTCAACATTTTGGCGTCGTTGTCGAGGAGCAACTTGCAATTTGATCTCTCGATTACAATTTCTAACTCAGCTCTAACTTGTTTTATCTGTTTGGCAATGATTATTAGAGGAGATTCACCCAAGGAAGATCAGCTGTGCATCAAACACTCTAAAGGCAGGTAAATCTCATTCCATTTTTCTGTAAAAGCCCCTGATTTTGGGAAGAGATAAAAAAGAAAAGAAAAAAAAAATCAATTAGGATCAACTTACTTTTTCATATTTAGAATCAATCATCACAAGTTGCCTTATTTGATTTATCTCTAGAAAAACCCGGATCTTGATTTCTGCACCTACTTAGGGTTTAAGGTATCTAGGGCTACTCACCTTCTTGATTGAGCCCTAGGTTCCAAATTTGGATAGAATTAGTTGGACCAGTTAGAGCCGAATTAGGGTTTCCATTTTAAGGTTTTAGAGACACATTTATTTTAATAAAAAAGAAGAATCTACTCTCCAAAAAGTGTGCTTCCTAAGCCTTGGTTGAATTTATCTAATCAAGCAAACCCTAAAAGAAAGCTCTAAACATCCACTTGAATCCTAAAATCAGGGACCTAATAATTTCAAGGACAAAACAAGTGAAGTTGACCCACCTTGTGGGGCCAATCAATCTTCAAATTAGGTCACCACTCACAAATACATCTTAATGTTCAAGTGAAATACTAAAGCACCCTCTTTCTAAACTTAAAATTGGTAGACTTAAGAGGTCGAGTTATCCATTTTGGTCTACCTAGATCAGCAGTGACAAGGAAGGTCAGGTAGGGGAAACCCTGTAACCCGTGGGGACGCTCTATCATGTAGGGGTCTTTGCAGGACTCTCCCTTCCTGGCTACCCAAGTAATTCTCAAGTGGACGACTTCGTGATCTAGAGGTATCATCCGCCTCGAACCTCTATAGTCATCCAAAAATCTTTCGGTGTCTTGATTGGGTCCATCACACCTTCTGTCCCTCATCTATTCCATCAGTGTATGTATGGGAGGAGGTCCTTAAGACCACCCTTGAGGCCTCCACTAGTTTTTTGTTCTCGTCGAGGCCAAGCTTCGACTTCCTTATTTGTGCAACTACCCAATCACATTGAAATCTCTTCCAACTCCACGTTTGAGCCTGAATCTCCAGCCACGACCATGGATCATCTATAACAACCTAACTTTGAACCACAACAATTCTTTGATTTTAGAGATCAGATCAATGCCTACATCAACCCACCATCACGTCCTCAAATGTGAGATCACTACAATCCCGTTGCGGTGGAGATCAAACCTCGAATCAACATTCCTGTGGGAGGACCTGAGGTGGAGCTCAAGCCTAGTATGCTTCACATGACCCCGAAATTTCATGGCTTGAACTTCAAGGATCCTTTCCAGCACATCAAGAATCTAAAGCATCTGGCCCACACATTCAGGGCAGACATGCATAATCGAGACGGTCTACTCTTGAAAATCTTCTCCTTCTCTCTAGCTGACAAAGCCGCCCATTGGTTTCAGACATACCCTCACCAGATCAACACATGGGAAGAACTTCAGACTATTTTCTTACAAAAATTCTGTCCCATTGGTCGAACTAATGCAATGCAGCACCAAATTGGGCACTTCTCGCAAGAAGTGGGAGAATCTCTACACTAGGCATGGGATCATTTTTTGTATCTCAAGTGTAAATGCCCCCATCACAATGTCTCGAAGTAGGAACAAGTCCAATCCTTTTACCATGGGCTTCGTGACGACATCAAGCTTTTTGTCAATGCAACCTGTGGTAGCAGCATCATGGGTTAGCATGAAGACGAGATTTAGGGAATTCTCAAAAATATGTATGAGAACTCCCTCAACAATGAGTCACTGGGTGTGTACGACCGGACGACCACCTGCACATTGACAAAAATCGAGGGGGGGGAGGGGGTACACGAATCTTGAGGCCTTTTCGCATTCGTTAACTTGGAGTTGGTAGCCAGTCAATTGGATAAGGTCTTTATCATTGAGAAAAAGGTGGACAACATCACTCGACATCTACACAAGACCACCGCTGTACCTCGAAACACATACGCGCACCTGCCCTCAGGAAGGGAGGCTGTGTACAACATCTACCACTCTTAGGGGATGGATGTCTATCCACCCCCGTCTGATTTTGGTCTTGGAGGAAACTCCGAACCAGCTTAACATAGTTGGGGGAACTCTAAACCCTCATATCTTGATTACTTTGGAGTTCCTCAGACTTGCGAGGATCTCTACGCCATCCAGAACAATCCTTTCTCTATTACCTAGAACCCTGGATGGCGTAATCATCTAAACTTTGTGTGGTCGAGAAATAACCCAAATCCAAGACCTCAATTCCAACCCCGACCACGGGCTCCACACCCATATCAGCTCAATCAGCCTAGACCCAACCCAAATTACCAATCAGGGCCTAACAAGGAGGATTAGATGGCCCTGATCCTTCAAACCCTAGCTGATATTCAAAAATAGCACAAAGATGAGATCACAGAGGTTCGTAATTAGCTTGCACGGATGGCAAATTCCCGCCATCCTGGTACACTTCCCTCCCAACCTTTGCATAATCCAAACAGCATGTCAACCCAAAAACACGTTGTAAACCAAATCTAGGGTCAAGCATGCTATACCCAACTTGGCCCAGCGACTCATACCTGCATATTTTCTCCATCCACCTCAGCTATGCCAAAACACACCATGACTTACCCGACCCCACTTCCACATCAATAGCAAGGAACAACTTTCTCCCCTCCACCTCCACACCATGATTGTGCCATGATCAATACTATAGGCAAAAAATAGAAACCCGTCCCCAAAGATAGCCAATCCATTCCCCTATCCCAAGTCGTATCCCACCTTCACACCAGAGGATTGTCGGAAATTGATACAATGGGACCTTTGAGGAACACATGTCACTATTCCATTACTTGATATCCTCACTCTCAATCCTACCTCACCTGACTTATCCAAAAATAAGGTAGAACCAACACAAGGGAAGGTAGTACTGTCTGAAAATGTAAGTGCCATAATCCAAAACAGTCTACCTCCTAAGAAATCTGATGCAGGCACCCCACTAATGCCCTGCAATATTGGTGATACAAATTTCAAGAGAGCTGTAATGGACCTTGGCACTTCAGTCAAACTCATCCCTACCACCCTACTTGAAAAATTATAGATTGGATAGCTAAAACCCACTCATGTAACTTTGCAACTAGCTGACCGAACCCTGATCACACTGATTGAGATGGTAGAGGATGTGGTAATTAGAGTTAAGGATTTCAGCTACCTAGTTGATTTCCTAATTCTTGACATGGATACACCACAACAGATACAAGATATGCCCGTGACTTTGGGAAGACCATTCTTGGCTACTGCAGGAGACATAATCAATTGTGAATCAGGGCACATGGTGATTGCCTTAGGAGGTCAACATGCTGAGATTAATATTTTTGAGGCAAGAAAAGGAAAATATTCAGTAGAACAACTAGGTTTTATCCAGGACCTCATGACCATATCCTTGGTAGAAAACCTAGAGCCAGAATTAGAAACTTTTCACATCTTAGATGAGCCTGACTTGACCGAGCACAATGACAGAAGCACAGTGGAGGCTTTCACCTTTGACCTTGAAGACATACCCTGAGAATTCGGGAAACATGGTGACATACCAAATTCAGATCCTATGGGCATAGAGACATTTCATTTTGAGACCTCCAGGAATCAAGATTAGTAGACACTGAGAGTGACCTACACCCAGAGTATGAATCCTTTACAGAATCGGAGTTAGACAATCCGAAAGGCACTCTCCAAGCATTCATTTTCAATTGGGATGAGAATTATGGAGAGGAAGCATTAGAAGAACCAATCTTCAAGTCATTTCTTGAAGAGATGATCTCACATTCAAATGAAAAGAATCAAGATAACTCATTGAGTATCAATTTAATAGGCCATAATGCCCGAGAGGAACCACACATCTGGGATACTAGATCCTTCTCTATTGAGTCCTAGACTCATGACAAACCTATTTCAAAATCCCATGACCACTACACCTTCCGAATGATTCCTCCGAAAGATTTCAAGGAAGATCATCTAGAAATGAATCAACTTGGCCCATATCAGAGACATCCTAGAATGACTCTTCACAATGCTTTAATACTTATCTATGGCCATCAGATTCTCAACCATTAGATCACTCATGCAGCTAATCACATCTCCCTGAGCTTATTGCACCCAACTGATGGCGTTAAACTTAGCGCTTAACGGGAGGCAATCTATCATCTTTTTGAAAAACTCAAAGTCCTTTTGACATAGCTATTTGCTAAACTCATATTGCACTTTAGGGTTCATCCATTAAAACAGCTGACTTTACCTTTGGTACTTGTATCAAAGCTTGAAATCGTTCACAACAGGCACCCCGACTCGTTCACCCACCCTTGGACCCTGTTTTAATGTACGAACTACGCTGAACTCGAATCCACCTAATTTACAATGAGGATATTGCAAATCTTAGGCATGGGGGGGTATTAAAGTGCAAAACCCTATGAAAATCAAATCACAAAAGGATTTCGCAAAAAAAAATGGAGGTTGAGGAAAAAGAAGATCCATTTAAGAGAAAAATGAGAAAAAGGAGGGAGTAAAATTGAAACGAAAAGATAGGAGCAAAAAGATAAAGAAAAAAATTGAGTCCCTTCAAAATAATATGGAACTCACCTAAGTTCTAGGTTGGATTGAATGATGAAATAAGACCTAGAAGGCTAAAACTTAAAGGATTAGTGGCGAATGCGGACCTTAGGCCTCTTGGATATGTTTTGAGATTTAAACACTCATGTACTTGTCAAGATCCGGATTAGCCCTCAAGAGGTTGAGGAAAATGCAAAGCTTGTGTATTAGGTCTAAGGCTTAGGGATTATTCAGCCCCGTTAACTACCCTCTGGTTTGCGAGACTCAGTAACTTAAGCACCTTAAATGACATACAGTCTGGTTCAGTGCGCTTAAATATGAAATCATGCCAAAAAGCATTTGTGTTGTTCTTAAAATGGTCTTAAGATCTAGATTAGGAGCGGCTTGAAAACACAAGTTGATTTGGACTAGTTCCCAGCACGAAGAGGTGAGAAATTCCCCTTAAAGATGACTAATAACATATCGTCTCCTCGGTGCTTGTCTTCTAGGATATCTAAATATCCTACTGGGGGCATGTAAGTATCTTGTGCTGGTTCAGATGCCATGGACGGCATTATCATGAAATATCGATTGCCAAGGTCTGGATTTAACAGAACACCATGGGCGGCACTATCTCGAAGTGTCAAAAGCCAGGTTTCTGGGGGTTGCCATGGGCGGTGCTATCTCGAAGCATCGATTGCCAGGGACCTTGTGAGGATTGATGGTGAGGACAAGGAATCCAATACAGAACGTGTTTAGAGCTACTCCAAGGTTGGATCTAAGGAAAAATATAATGAAAGGAAAAAGAGAGAGAAAGCTCTCCAAAAATGAAAATCTTCTTCTATCCCTCTCTCTTACAAAAAATGCACTGGAAAATTGAACCTGGGCTAACCATGTTACAAGCACGGTCTAACAGAACGAATTAAATTAAGCACATTTTTTCGACGTCATGTATAAATTCCCTCCCTGATGGAGTTAAAGAAGAGGAAGGGTGAGGTACAAGAAAGTTTGACCTTAGGGAGTTCTTGGTTTAGCCATAAGCTCATCCAATTTGTTGGAAACCAAATCAACCTTGCCCACTTTTTGTCAAATTAAGTCCACACCAACCTTACTTATGTTATGTGGAATCTCATATATACCATCTTTAGATTGATTAGACCTCCTAAATGTGTTCATGGAGGCATGATTTAAAGAATTCTCACTCATGTTTTCAAATAATTCAAAAATACTATCCTCATCCTTACTCAAAAAATTTCCTCCACATGATGTATCAACAAAAATTCTCAACTACTCATTCAACCCATGATAAAATATTTGCACTAAGTGTCATTAGGTACCATATGGTGGGGACATTTTCTTGTTAAGCCCATAAATCGTACCAACATTTCATGTAATTATTCTGCAAGTTTGTGAAAGTTGTTATTTCTCTTCTCAAGTTATTTATTCTTCCTATAGGGTGAAATATTCTTTAAGAATACCCTTCTTAGCTCTTGCTAATGGTGATGGGTTTCCCTATGGTCCTATACCAATGACTAGGCTTTTCTTTCAAGGAGAAGGGAATAATTTCATTCTTAAAACATCATCACTCACATTTTGTATTCTCAATTTAATTAATGGTTAAAAAGTCTTCAAGATGTTGAAAAGAATCCTTAGAATTATGTCTAAGAAAATTAGGTAATAGGGCAACGGTAGCTGGTTTGATCTCAAAAGTCACAACTTAAGGGACCCACACAAAATGTTTAGCAATATAATTCGTAGGATTATAAAAGTCTGTTAAAGGCTTGGGTTGCTCCTATTTTTGGTTTTCATTTTGTAATGCAAGTAGTTCTTGGATTTGTTGTTGTGCTCATTGGAATTGGAGCATCTGTTGTTGAAATTGTTCAATTGGTTAAATTGGTTTTCATCCATTTCAATTGATTCAATTGAACTTTGCTTCTTAGGGGTCTTATCAAAAGGCCTTTTTAGGGGGTTTTGTTGTGACCTCCTACCTTACATGCAGTGAAGGAGAAATGAATCAAATGAGAAAAGAGACAAATGAGAAAAAATTTGCCCTATCTACAAAAAAAGCAATGTAATCAAGCCTAAAAATGTTTAACCCTATTTGACCTACAAGTCTTAAAAGGCACGAAAGGCTTGTAATCAATTACACCTTTTTTCCTAAAGTCAATCTTGATATGTTGAATACGGGTAGAGTAGAAGGAGCATTTTGAAGCTTTCACTAAGGTTCTAATTGAGTAACCTCTAACCTACTAAAATTGATTAACTGCAATACCCGCAGCCTAAACACTAGATTTATCCTTAGGAATTAAGGCAAACCTCTTAGACAAATCCAAAATCAATCCCTTAAGACTAGAAATTATCCAACCTTTGTTCGTGCAAATTCACCACAATCATTGATTTTGATAATAACAAAACACTTATTATTTGACGTTTGCATTTGAGGTTAAGATTTCAAGATCAATACAAACAAGTGCAAAAGAGTTCAAGCTCGATGAGAACACCATCATGAGCCCTAACTAGCTCATTTTGGCCTAAGAAAGAGAATAAAAGCTCCTACATAACCTGGAGAAGGGCCTAATTCAAGGAAGAACTATTCTGAGAAGAAAACATGAAACAAATAATAAAACTACAATTTTACCATTGCAGCACATCAACAAGATTTCTCAGGGGCTAAACATAGGTCAAATGGTCTTAAGAAGATAAAAAGTGAGTTGGTTCAATCAGAAATGGGTTCATGTGTAATCTAAGAATTAAATGACATCTTGTAGCCCTAAAACAGACTCACTTAATTCAACAAGGTTCTATCCAGGATAAAAATCAAATAAACTCTCTAAAATTCATGGAAAAATACCCCCTAGGGTTTAGAACCTTTAATTTGGCCTTTTGAACCTATGTTGACCTAAATAGGGGTCCTAGCTAATTATTTGACCTAATTTGGGTTTTTGTGTAAAATGTCTAATCAAACGTGGTTAAACCTAAAATCCAACTTCACCATTGGATTCCTTAGGTCCAAATTAGGCTTGTACCAAAATTTTTACATAAGGGGAGGTCACCTTGACCTACTTTGCAAAATAGTCCACCTAATTACATTTTGACTCCTAGCTTATGAAAATCATTACGTAGACCCCCTATCTTCCTCACCACTCTTGCAATTAGGTCCCTACACCATTAAAGTGGAGGAATCCTACTCCAGCGAGGATTCAAGGAGGATTGCTCCTTGATTCCTCAGAGATCTATCATATTTGAAAGGGAGATTCTCTAAGGAATTCCCTTTCATTTGAACGCAATCACATGCCTTGATTCGTAGCCAATCTCTCATGCGAACACTCGAGAGATTTGGGTCTCTCACTAAATCCTACTCCGGCGAGGATTCTTGCACTTGGAAGCTTGCCTTCCAAGCACAAGAGCCTCTGCCAGATGCTATAAAAGGACCCTCATCTCCTGCCTCACAGAATTAGCTTGGTTTGGCTGGAGAACCACCTCCAATTTTGTCTCTTCTCCTCCAGCCAGACATCCAACAGGCTCCGGCGACATCTCCTCCTCCTTCTCGTCGCTCTGCCACAATACCAGTGGCAGAGACGTCTTCACCTCCTTCCTCCGTGTCGCGCCATACCCGCGCACGTGCCTCCAGCCCCTTCGTCGTCGCCATTCTCCCTCCACTGGAACCATCTTCTCCGATGGCGGCAGGTATGGCCAGCCGCTCTCCTATCCCCCTTTGTCCACTTAGTTAGGTTATAACTCTTCCTCTCTCTCTTCTCTTTGTTTCCCCTTCCTTTATTTCTATTTTTATCCCCTCAACGTCGCAGACCACCACCATCATCCTCATCTCCGGCAGACCACCAGCGAAGGCGCAACTGTCGCTCCACTCATCCACACGCCTTGCCACCTACCTCAGAACTTCCGCCATCACTCACTAATCATCTTCCGCCCCTTCACTGACCGCCACACACACCTTCACGGTCACAGTCCAACCTAGGCATGCACGCCTAGGTCGTTCTGCGCCACGCCACCCACCGCATCACCTTCGCCGTGACACGGTGAAGCTACCCAAGTGATTTGACAAGGCCGCGAGGCCGTATTGTTGATTCACAGGTCTGACTCCCTTTCCGCCATTGGAGCACGAGCAAGCTTTCTCACGAGCTCGTTCCAAGTCATGCTACTCCAGATGGAAGAGCCCTAGGTGAGCGGAACCATCCCACGACCCTTTCGCACCCAGCAATTGAAGGCTTCGTCGACAGCAGCTGCAGCTATTAGACGGGCATCCTCCCTGCACGCACACGAAGTGGCGGGTGGGACTTTAGTCCCACCTCGGAAACGTTGAGCGCAAGTGAGTGGTTGTTATTGATTTTGTGTTTCCACCTTATCGCCTCAGATCACGGGGTGAGGTCCCCTCGCCCGCTCACCTGCCTCGTCCGCGACCCATGCCCCGCGAACCTGGCCTACCTGACCCATTTACCCTGCACTCCTCGCGCACCACCCACACCTGTTCGCCTGGACCCAGGTGTGTGCAACCCGACCCGAATACCCGATTGGCTAGCTCTGGGAGAGCAAACCTAAGAGAGAAATAGAGAGAGAGTGTATGCGGGGAGGGTAGGCGTAGGTTTTGCACTCATGTGTGCAGGGAAAGGAAGAAGGAAGAAGAGGCTGAAGGTGCAAAGGAAGAGAAGAAGAAGGTAGAGGAAGCTAAGGCCAAAGAGGAAAGTTGAGGAAAAGAAGGTGCGGCTGAAGAAAAGGGAAAAGCCAAAGCTAAAGGAAAGAAGAAAGAAGGAGAAGGCAGCAAGGAAGAAGAAGGCAAGAACCAAAGACAAAGAGGAAAGCTGAGGAAAGCTGAGCAAAAGTAGGTACGGCTAAAGTAGAAAGAGCTAAAGTCATAGAAGAGAAAGTCAAAGAAGAAAAGAAAGAAGAGAAGCCAAAAAGGAAAAGGCAGAGAAGGAAAGAACCAAGAAAGAAAAGAAGAGGAAGCTAAAAGAGAGAGCCAAGAGAAGAAGAATCAACCTTTTATTCCATTCCTCTCAATTTCTCTTTTATTACTATATTTTATAATTCATAAACTCCTGCATTATACTCTGAATTAGATTTTGAGTAGATTTAAGTGTTCAAATTACATTATTGAGATTAGTGAATAAATTCCATTTGCTCCCTGTGTTTGACCTCAAACTCAACATTTGAGTAATAAAAATTCATATTTGTTTTCAGCGCTTTTTCGACTGTACTACAATGCAACTTATTTAAAACTCGATCAAGCGTTGTGTTAACATTTTGGCGCCGTTGCCAAGGAGCAATGCACAATTTATCACTAGTCTCTATATTATTTTTTATTATATTTGAACACTAACTTGCCCTATTTGTTTTGTTGTGATTTTGCAAGGTATTTCACGAGGATATCTCCCACGCAAGTCAACCACTCCAGGGTAGGTAAATTCTCTTTTCTTCCCTAATCCACCTCCTAATCCTGGGGAGACAAAAAGGAAGTAATCAATTAGGAACCAATTGCCTTCTTTTTATAGTAATCACCATCTTTAAGGCAAAATTTTCCTGATTTTGCAAAATTTTTCAAATCTTATTGAAAGAGAAGTGATTTTTTTTAGAGATCTTACCCCTCAAGTTCCTGTGCCTATTAGGGATCATGCTGAGATTATAAATCTCCGCGGACTACACACTTCTTATTTTTAAGTCCAAAGAGAATTGTTGTGAAAAGCAAAAGGGATTGGAAATAGAACCAAATTAGGGTTTCTACAGTAGGGTTTTGGAGTGTTAGGTCACACATGCTTGCACAAAAAGAAATAAACCCATCCTGCATTTGTGTGCTACCCAAGACCTTGATTGAAGAGATCTAAGCAAAACAAACCCTAAAATTGAGCTCTAAAATCACTTGAATCTTAAAAAATCTTAGACCTAATAACCTGGGGGTCAAATCAGGATGATTTCTAGGTCCTGACCTAGAATCATTCTGCCATCCTTAGGGCGGGTTAGATGAAGTTGATCCCTTGGGTCAACCAACCTCCAAATTAGGTCACAGCATCAAAACATCTAAAGTTTAAGTGAAAACCCTAAAGCACCTTTGATCTTAAAAGTGGTAGACTTAAGAGGTCAAGATCCCCATTCTGGTCTACTTGGAATCTCAGTGACAAGAGAGGTCGGGTGGGGGAAACCCTGTAACCCATAGGGATGCTCTATCGTGTAGGGGTCTTTTCAGGACTCTCCCTCTCTGGCTGCCCAGGTAATTCTCAGGTAGACAACTTTCTGATCTAGGGGTATCATCCACCCCGAACCTCCATAATCATCCAAACGTCTTTGGGTGCCTTGATTGAGTCAAAAACACATCCAGTCCCTCATCTCTTCTCTTTAGAGCACAGATAAATTTTCAGTGGGACTCTTTATTCAGATTTAATTGCTTCACATCGTGATCCAAACTCCGATTCTACATCTTGATTCCACCAATTAATCTAAACATGCAGCCAAATTACTTAGGATTACCTTTCAAGAAACCTGAATCACAAAGATCCATGAGAGATAGGATGATTGAGGGTGCCTTTGAATTCTATGAAATTGAATATAAACCCTCAACACCAATAGAAGACATTCAGGTTAATGTACCGACAACCATAACCTTCATCATAAATTGTGCCCAAGTATTATTGACTAAAGCCACAAAAGGATCAACCCGAGACATTCTCATCACAGGATACATTGAGATAGAAAAATTACACAACTTTGAATACCTTCAATGCATGACAAATCCTGTAATTTGGGAACAACACCAAGATGATCTTGAAAAATGGGAAGAGATGATGAGATTATTGAAACAAATTATCGACCAGAAATAATAGTATATGCCCCAAACAGATAATGAACCATCTTGGAACAATATCGAGGATCAATCCGATTTTCCAAATCTCAGGTTTGAGGCACAGAGTGGTTGTGGATTCCCATCCTAGATGGAGTACAATGTGCCTGATAATGAAGAAGGTTGGGAAGTTCCAATTATAGGAAAACACAATGTAGAGCCAACCCTAGACCATGCATTACCAAGCTTCGAATTCCAAAATTCCTGCAATAATGAGATTAGAACTGAACCTCTCGAGGGTGTAAATCCTGCCCCTTATTCTGATAAGGTGACCCTCGAAGGTTATTCAGACCTAGATTCTAATAATTTGACCCACATCCCAAGCCTAGATCTGGATCTGAAACATATTGGGAAGATTACGAGGCCCCATACGAAGAAGATCAAATTTTCAATAAAGAGTATGATTTTGGGCCTCTATTTGATGAATATCCCTCGCCAACATCCTCAGAAAGACAAATCAATTTTTCAGAAGTCACACTAATCTACGATACAGAAATCGAGGAGTTGGACGAGTGGGGTTTCAATTGGGTCTTTCCCACAAGCCTAGAACTTGAGCATAGACTAGAAAAGGACACCTTTTTGAGCTCAGAATCTACATATAGGCTAAACCCCAATCATGCTGCTAAATCCACATCATGTGATTTATTCTATGGTGGAACTCATGATCTTGAATCTCATTCAGAATGTGATTTTCACAATATCTCCGACAATTTCGAATCTTACCATGACTTCGGAGAAAATCTGCTTCCTGAATACAACAAACCAATCTACGACCTCAGCTCACATGATTCATTCTCCGACTACGACTCTGAGGTCTCGGTTCTCAAGATCACTGATTTAAGTTCAGGTTCCAGTGACATGGAATCATTTCTTTTCGATCCTTAGGAATCAAAACCAGAAAATGTCGAGAGTGATTGCAACCCAGAGTCCGAATCTTTTCTGGACTCAAATTTCCATTATCCTATCGACACTCTTCAGGCATTCCCTTTGACTTTGAAAGTTACTATGAGGACTCTCTACATGAAACCACCTGTTACTCCTTCTTGGAAGAGCCCTCATGCATAATCCTCATTGAAGCCACCTCTTCCACACATACAGAACCGATCAAAACCTGTTTTCAACCCTAACCTGCAACCGGACTCAATTTCTATTCTGATTCTCCTCTCACTGAGCCGTTTGCAGATAATTTAACTCCACACATACATCAGGTATCAAACATTGATCAAACTAAAAACCATGCTCCATCATTCTCTGATCACCCCTGTAGGGTTTCCGCATCATTCACTGATTATTTTTCGGATCCCTACTTTGACTAGGCTGATTCGACTAAGCCAAAACCCAAATTTACACTTCCATATCCATCAGAGCTCCATTACATATGGTGGGTTCCACATCTGTTGATCTACATCTATCAACCCACTAGATTAATAGGGTTTGGGCTGCATCATCAGCCTACTGATCTCAACAAACACCTAGTTGGACCAACCAGTCTCTTAATCAAGGTGCTTGTTCTACAGAACTCTGTTGATTTGACCACTCCCTCTCCATACCATTTCCCGCTCGGCTAAAGGCATTGAATTTAGCACTTAACAGGAGGCAACCCGTCATTCCAAAAACCCAAGATCCATCTAATTATTCGTCTGTACTCCACGTCTATTGCACCCTGAGTTCAGCATTAGACTAGTCGATCCCACCTCTGGTACACGTACCAGAGCTCGAAATCGTTCGCATTAATCATTTCCTGACCCATTCACCCACCCGATATATCCTGTTCTAAGTCCCTGGACCCAATACTATTTCACACCCTCCGTTTACAATGAGGACATTACGAAACTTAGGCATGGGGGGTGGTCAAGTGCATACATACAAAAACCAAGAAAAGTCAGAAGGATTCTGACAAAAAAATCACATATGTCAAAAATACCAAAAAAATAGAAAATTATAAAAAAGAACAAAAAAATGGAGGGAGGAAAATTTTGAAGTCACATAAACATGAGGAAAAGAGTAAAATGCCAAAAAAGGAGCACAAAATGAAAAAGAAAAAGAGATAGTCATTAGTAAGAGATTAAGGGATTAACCGAAGTTCTAGACACATCAAGAAACAAGAGAAAAATGAGAAAAAGTGCTAATGAGACACAAAAAGAGATTAGTAGGAACGCTGATCTTAGGCCTTTTGGGCTAAACTCTTAGGCTTAAAAATTCAAGTACCCGGTAAGATTTGGATAATCCTCACGAGGTTGGGGAAAATGCGAAGCTTAAGTATTAGGTCTAAGGCTTAGGAAGTATTCGGCCTCGTTAACTGACCTTCGGTTTGCGGGACTCAGTAACCTAAGCACCCTAATCCACACACAGTCTGGTTCAGTGCGCGTAACTATGAAAATCACACAAAAGCGTTTAAATGTTCTGAAGAAAGTTGCCTAGATTAGGAGCGGCTGATCAACACAAGTTGATTTGGATGAGTTCCTGGTACAGAGAGGCGGGAAATTCTCCTCGAAGATGCATAATAACATATTGTCTCCTCAGTGCTTGTCTCCTAGGATATTTACATATTCTATCGGGGCACGTGAGCACTCTGCTGGTTTAGATATCATGGGCGGCATTATCACGAAATGTCGATTGCCAAGGTCTGGATTTGGCCACGGAACGTCATGGGCGGGATTATCTCGAAATCTCGAAAGCCAAGGTTCTGGGGGTTGCCATGGGCGGTGCTAGCACGAAGCATCGATTGCTAGGGACCTTTGAGGATTGATGATGGGGATGAGGAATCCGATACAAACCGTGTTGAGAATCCAATCCAAAGCTAGAAATAAAAAGAAAAGAGAGAGAAAACTCTCCAAACAAATAAATCCTATGTCTCTCTCCTACAAAAATGCACTGCAAACTGAACATAGGCTAAAATATGTCTCAAGCACAGGTGCTTTAACCGCGAAGTCCGATGAACCTTAGGATAGTTCTTGCGGGCCTTAAAAACCTTAGCGGAGGATCGAGGCAAAAGCTGGTCAGGTCCGGATCTTGGTTGGTACTTGAGTACCTCTAGGCCTACTGTCGGCAATCTAACCTAATCAAAAGAAAAGAAAAAGCACTTATCATAAATGGTGAAAGAAACTCATGGTCTAGAACAGAAGTTAAAACCTTGAAATTTTACTAAGAGACTAGCAAAAGCTAGGCATGGGGGTATGATGAGAATACCATCATGAGCCCTAATTAGCTCATTTTGACCTAAGAAAGAGAATAAAAGCTCCTACATAACTTAGAGAAGGGCCTAATTCAAGGAAGAATTGTTCTGAGAAGAAAACATGAAACAAAGGGTAAAACTGCAATTTTACCATTGCAGCACATCAACAGGATTTCTCAGGGGCTAAACATAGGTCAAATGGTCTTAAGAAGATAAAAAGTGAGTTGGTTCAATCAGAAATGGGTTCATGTGCAATCTAAGAATTAAATGACATCTTGTAACCCTAAAACAGACTCACTTAATTCAACAAGGTTCTAGTCAGGATAAAAATCATCTAAACCCTCTAAAATTCATTGAAAAATACCCCCTAGGGTTTGGAACCTTCAATTTGGCCTTTAGAACCTATTTTGACCTAAATAGGGGTCCTAGCTAATTATTTGACCTAATTTGGGTTTTTATGTAAAATGTCCAGTCAAACATGGTCAAACCTAAAATACGACTTCACCATTGGATTCCTTAGGTCCAAATTAGGCTTGTAACAAAATTTGGACATAAGGGGTCACCTTGACCTACTTTGCAAAATAGTCCACCTAATTACATTTTGACCCCTAACTTTTGAAAATCATTGCGCAGACCCCCTATCTTCCTCCCCACTCTTGCAATTAGGTCCCTCCTCCATTAAAGCGGAGGAATCCTACTCCGGAAAGGATTCAAGGAGGATTGCTCCCTGATTCCTCAAAGATCTCCTCTCAGATTTGAAAGGGAGATTCTCTAAGGAATTCCCTTTCATCTGAATGCAATCACATGCCTTGATTCGCACCAAATCTCTCGTGCGAATGCTCGAGAGATTTGGATCTCTCACCAAGTCCTACTCTGGCTAAGATTCTTACGCTTTGAAGCTTGCCTTCCAAGCACAAGAGCCTCTGCCAGATGCTATAAAAGGACCCTCACCTCCGGCCACATAGAATCAGCTTGGTTTGGCTGGAGAACCACCTCCAATTTCGTCTCTTCTCCTTCGGCCAGACGTCCAACAGGCTCCAGTGACATCTCCTCCTCCTTCTCGTTGCTCTGCCACAATACCAGTGGTAGAGACGTTTTCACCTCCTTCCTCCGCGTCATGCCATACCTGCGCACGCGCCTTCAGCCCCTTCGTCGTTGTCATTCTCCCTCCACTGGAACCATCTTCTCCAGCGGCGGCAGGTACAGCTAGCTACTCTCCTATCCCCCTTTGTCCACTTAGTTAGGTTAGAACTCTTCCCCTCTCTCTTCTCTTTATTCCCCCCTCCTTTATTTCTATTTTTATCCCCTCGACGCCACAGACCACCACCATCGTCCTCATCTCCGGCAGACCACCGATGAACGTGCAACCATCACTCCACTCATCCACACACCTCGCCACCTACCTCAAAACTTCCGCAATCAATCACTGATCATCTTCCGCCCCTTCACTGGCCACCACACACACCCTACACTCCCACCGAACACATGCACCTTCACGGTCACAGTCTGACCTAGGCACGCATGCCTAGGCCATTCTGAGCCACACCACCCATCGCATCACCTTCACCGTGACACGGTGAAGCTACCCAAGTGATTTGACAGGGTTGTGAGGTCGTATTGTTGATTCGTAGGTCCGATCCCCTTTCCGCCATTGGAGCACGAGCAAGCTTGCTCGCGAGCTTGCTCCAGGTCACGCTACTCCAGATAGAAGAGCCTCAGGTGCACGGAACCATCCCACGACCCTTTCACACCCAGCAATGGAAGGCTTCGTCGACGGCAGCTACAGCTATTGGACGGGCATCCTCCCTATGCGTGCATGAAGAAGCGGGTGGGACTTTAGTCCCACCTCGGAAACGTTGAGTGTAGGTGAGTAGTTTTTATTGATTTTTTGTTTCCACCTTATCACCTCAGATTATGGGGTGAGGTCCCCTCGCCCGCTCACCCACCTTGTCTGCGACCCACACCCCGCGGACCTGGCCTGCTCAACCCGTTTACCCTGCACTCCTCGCGCACCACCTACGCTGGTGCGCCTGGACCTAGGTGTGCACATCCTGATCCGAATACCCGATTTGCTAGCTCTGGGAGAGCGAACCTAAGAGAGAAATAGAGAGAGAGTGTACATGGGGAGGGTAGGGGTAGGTTTTGCACTCGTGTGTGCAGGGAAAGGAAGAAGGAAGAAGAGGCTGAAGGTGCAAAGGCAGAGAAGAAGGACAAGGTAGGGGAAGCTGAGGCTAAAGTGGAAAGCTAAGGAAAAGAAGGTGTAGCTAAAGAAAAGAAGGTGCAGCTTGGAGCTTAAGCTTGGAGATGAAGAGAAGATTGAGGAATAGGACTTAGAAAATATTGTTATAAACTTTATATTCTATTTTTGCTCCTTTTTCCTTAGAGGTTTGTTAAAGAGCTCAAAGTATAATATCCTAGGTCTTAAACACACTTACCCAACCTTAGGACACTTAGGAAAAACCTAGAGTTTAGTTAGAAAATTGAAGCAGTAAACAAACTACCTCATTAGACATCCAACATAACTACCAGATGTCTGATATCATCTTTTAAGTTGTCTGATAATAAGATCAGACGTCCAGTGTCCAAATAGCCTATGCTTACAATTTTTTCCTTCAACATATTAGATGTCCATACCTATGTATAGACGTCCATATTTATCTCAAGATGTTTGAAGACCTTCTTAGACATTCAATAAAGGATCGTTAGACCCAATTCATCTTATGTCAGGACATAATATTCTCGAGACTCATGAGAAATATTTTATTAATATTTCCAGATATCTAGGCACACCCTCAAACATCCAATAAAGAGACATTAGACATTGTCCGACCCATATCTTGATTGTCATACCATTTATAATCATTAGATTCTCAAAAACTCAATTCTCAAGAACTATCTCTAACATCAAATGTTCAATAATCTGTCTAGACATCCTACAAACATCTGACCATTAGGAGCATGTACACTATTTGGATCTAATCAAACCAGGAAGAATCCCAGGAGCTAAACATCCCCTTATTAGATGGGCAATATTAGTTCCAAACATCCTATTTGTCTTAATCAAACATTCAATCTTTTGACACAAGATTGCTATTTGGATATGATCAATTCCAGGAAATCCACCCTTTAAAATTAGATGTTGAAAACCTTTATCAGATCCTAACCAAATTGCCAGATGTCTGATTATGCTATTCGACCTATTTATTGCCCAAATCTTATTGGAATCTTGACCAAATCCTCTTGGATTTGATTCCAAAAGGTTACAAGGCCTCTCCCAAGCCTTCTTGAACCTTCCTAGCACATCTATAAATAGTCTAAATGTTCCCCTTTGCCAAGATATACATAGAGACAATATTTCCAACTCTATACACTTTGTAAGAAGATCTAAAGGAAGTCCTTGCTCTACAAGCTTTGTTCTACATATTAGAGAGCATCAAAATTCTATGGTATCACACCTATCCATTTTTATCACAAGGAAGTCTCTTATGCCTATAGGTGCTTAGTAATACATTATATTTTGTCTCTATAGGATCTTTTGTATTTTCATTTTTGGTTGGGTATTCGCATGGCAAATTCTTGTCTCCTTGTAAGACAAAATACTCTTAATGAAAAAGAGGGGCTTTAAGGTACACTACCCTCGATCTAAAATAGTGTGGTTGTATTGAGGTTGTGCCGCTATAGTTTAAATCGTAAGTATAGTGGATTTGATCTACTAGGTAGATTGGGAAATCCTAAGTGAAGAGACTTAGGTGGTGGGTTTTGCCCAGGTTGGGTTTCCACTTAAAAATTCATTGTCTCGGGTGGTGATTAACTTTTAGAATTGAATTTTATTTTGCAATTGTCATCGATTTTATATCCCACACAATTCAAACCCCCTTTAGTGCAAAATCTCAACCTTAAGGCCAACGCCTACTCAATTTTAAAACATACGCAAATTTAGATGCTTGGAATGTGATGGGCATGTTGGGGGGTTGCTCCCTTAAAAATTAATTCAATATGTAAATGCAACAACAAAGCAATCAAGGCCTTTAATTGTAAAATTATTGTCTTTTAAAGTTCCACTTTGGTTAAATGGGTTTTAGGGTTCCTCTTGCCACTTTTAGGGTTTGAAACAATGTTGTTGTTGGTGATGTCACTTTCTTTAATTAAAGTTCAATGCAAACGCAAACTCAATTTCAAAAAAATTATTCACGAAATATTGAAATCCTCTAAAAGCATATGAACCCTAGAATGAGTGCCCTAACAACAAAATAACATATAATAGAACACAGGTTTTAAGGCAAGATATTTAAAATTTTTTTAAAACAGTTTTTTGCTTTTTTTTAAAACATATCTTGAACCAATTATGAGATAAGTTAACTTGACTTACCTGTTGGGCCAATCTAAGTTCGCCTAAGGTCTTTTCCTGTAAAATGTAAAAATCAAAATGAGGTAGTTGAATTAGCAACCTTGAGCACAAAAAATCTAACTAAATGCGTAAAATGTAGTAAAAAGTAATCTAAATCTGTCGCCTCCTGTTTGTCGTGCTGAATCGAGTTTTTAAAGTATTGCGTTGTAATATAGCCGAAAAAGCATTCAAAACAGATATACTTTTATTACTCGAATTTGAAATCCAAGGTCGAACATAGGGAGCAAATTGGTGTTTAAAAATCATGATCACAATTCAGAATTTAAAAGAATATGCAATATTATTAGTATCAAAGTGCAAAAATATGGGAGTAAATGGCGATGTAGATCACAAAATACTAAAGAACTCAATGTATATGAATATGAATTAAACTCAAATTGGACGTCTAATTTGTAAATCAGATGACTTAAATTGATGCTACAGTGCTCTTCCCTTTTGATTTCTTCTTCCTCTACTTCTCTTCTGCGGCTCCTCTTCTTTCTTATTTTGCCTTTGCAAGCTTTCTTCTCTTTCTGTCTTTCTTTCCTTAGCTTTCTCTGTCTTCTTCCTCTTCTCTTTCTTTCTCTTTGCCTTTCTCTCTCTTTGCCTTTCTTTGTCGGCTGCCTCTTCTCTTTCTTTCTCTTTTTTCTTTGGCCTCTGTCTTCCTTCTTCCTTAGCTTCTCCTTCTTCCTTCAGCTTCTTCCTTCTCTGCCTTAGCTTCAGCTTCTCTTTCTCTTCAGCTTTCGCCTGCAGCAAAACCTACCCCCTACCCACATGCAACTCTCCTCTCTTTCCCTCTTAGGTTCCACTCTCCCAGAACCACAGTTATTTGGGTATTTGGGTCGGGTGCGTACCCGAGACCAGGCCTATCGACGTGTGGTGGTGAGCGAGGAGTGCAGGTCGGGTCGGGTCAGTCAGGTCCGTGGGGTGTGAGCGCGGACGAGACCGGGTCAGTCAGGTGAGAGGGACCTCACCCCATGGTTTGAAGGCGATAAGACAATGGCGCAAATTCAACTTATGCGCCTTCTCTTACTTCGCAGCTGCCGATGTGGGACTAAACACGCCTTCCTTCTTTACGTGTCTATAGCAGAGGGTGGTTGCCTCCAATTGCCTCAACTGCCATGACCTTTGACTGAAATTGAGTCTGGGCTCGTGCGTAAGAGTCTTCCGCATAGCCTGGGACAAGGGCCTGGAACTGGTAAGGCCTAGAGCAACCTTAAGCTTTCTTCAAGCTTGGTCACCAATGGCAGATGACACCTGCTACCTGAAATCACAAAGACAACCTCGTGGCCACGTTAAATCCCTCAGGAAGCGTCGCCAAGGCACGACGAATGTGCTGAGGTGGTTGGCGTGGTGTGGGGACGCCTATGCGAGCGTGCCTAGGGCACACTATGTGCGAAGGTGTGGGTGTGTTCAGTGAGGTGTGTGAGTGAGTGGAGTGGCGTGTGAAGTGGGGAAAAATGTTCAGTGGCGTAAGGGGAAGCTTATGGGCTTGTCGGCGAGGGGTGGGATGGCCTGTGGAGGTGGAGAGGCCTTGCCGGAGGTGGTGGCCAGAGATGAAGGAGATGAGGGTGATGGAGGGCGGCAGCGGTCGATTTGGAAAAATAAAGGGTGGAGAGGAATGTAGAGGGGAAAGAGAACTTATCTGGGATGATAGTGGATGAAGGGGAGATGAAGATGACATCGAACGCATATTGCCGACGCCGGAGACAAAGGCGCTCAGAGAGAGATGGTCGGCGAGGACGAAGAGGGGCAAGGACGTCGGCGGGTGTTGCGCGACGCGGACGAACACAAGGAGGAAGAGTCTTCCACTAGTATTGTGGTCAGACAATGAGGGAGAGTAGGGAAGGTCGCCAGAGCTTGAAGAGAGAATCGACCGGAGGAGGAGAGACAAATTTGAGGGGGTTTCCTATCGAATTCAAGCTTGGAGGAGTCGGAGCGAACTGGGCTACTTTAAATAAAGCCCTGGAGGTCGGTTAGGGCTTGGGAAGAAAGCTTCCCAAGCAAGGAAGGCTTGCCAGAGTTGGAATTCATTGGGATACCCATGTCTCTCATGCGTTCGCATGAGAGATTGGGAAAGAAGCTGGGATCAAGGATAGGTTCAGATTGGAGGAAATTACTCAGAGAATCTTCCTTCCAAGTTTGGAAGGGATTCTCTGAGCAATCAAGGATAAACCTCCTTTCAAAGCTCGCCAGAGTAGGAATCCTTTACTATAATAGTAGAGGGACCTAATTGCGGAGACGATGAAGAAGATAGGGTGCATTTTGTAAGGGTTTTTGAAAGATAGGGGTTCAAATGTAATCAGACTGGACCTTTTTGCAAAGTGGGTCAAGATGAGTTCCCCTTAGGTCCAAATTTTGGTAAAAGCCTAATGTGGACCTAAGAAATTCAATGGTGAAGTTGTATTTTAGGTTTGACCATGTTTGACTGGAAAATTTACGTAAAAACCTAATTTAGGGAAAATATCTGTCTGAGACCCCATTCTAGGTTAAGATGGGTTCCAATGGCCAAATTGAAAGTTCTAAACCCTAGAGAATATTTTTATATGATTTTTAGAGGGTTTAGGTGAATTTTATCCTGACCAGAATCTTGGTTAATCAAGTGAGTCTATTTTAGGGTTTCAACAAGTCATTTAATTCACAGGACACACACAAACCCTTTTATGTCTGATCCAACCCACTTATTATCTTATTAAGATCATTTGACCTTTGTTTAGCCCTTGAGAAAACCTGTTGTTGTACTGCATTGGTAAAATTACAGTTTTACCCCTAGTTTCTTATTTTTCTCTCAGAAAGATTATGTAGTGAATTAGGACTTTCAGTTGATTATGTAGGAGCTTTTATTCTCTTCATTGGGTCAAAATGAACTAGTTAGGGCTCATGATGGTGTTCCCATCACCTCCTCGACAATAGCATTGAAAACTTATCGTGCGATTTGCAAGGTGATAAAATGTGTTGTACACAAAACATGATTATTTATCAAAAATTACTGAACTCTCAAAAAGAAATATAAATAAGTATAATAGGAGTCCAAGTCATCCTCATGGAGGAAAAATCATCCAAATTACTTTCTACTAATCTGAACTAACTTTTTTTATTTTTTGGGGGTTTTTCATATTTTATTAGAATTTTATAATAAGAGATGAGAGGTATGCCAAATTCTAGAATCTAATCCTAAAGTAACAAAATAATAATGCACAAAAAGTGGAAACAAACTAAGTGTAAATTAGAAACTACTAAACTAATGAAAACAAGAACAAATTATCAAAAGAAAATTTTATGAATATTGAATAATGTCAAGATTACAAGGAAAAAGAGAGTAGAAAGAGAAAATAGAGAAAGAATCAGCAAGGGAAAGGTCTCGATGCGATGGTGACAAACGGGTGGTGGCACGAACATCGACTATGGTGGCATAAAAGTGAGAATTTACGAGAGCTTCCCCATACTTAAGAGAGAGGTAGAGAGAGGAAGTAGAGAATATGAAATGTGTTGTATGAGATTATCTCAAAGGGGGGTCTTAAGGGTATTTATAGCCTCCATATTCCCAAAATAATTAGGAATGATACAAAATTCATCCTCCCCCTTTTTGAAAATTTTTATGGACTTAAGAAACCTAAAATCTCATTAGGATTGGGATTTTCTCTTGATTTTAAGGATAGGAGTCCTAGATGGGCTCTTTCCCTTTTCTTTCTTTCCTTTTCCTTCCTTTTTTTCCCTTTATTTCTTCGTTATTCCTTGCACGAGCGTCATTTTAGAATTTTGTCTTCACCATTGAGTTCCTTTTCTTGTGATCTTTCATATAAGACCCATATTGGATATAACTTTCTTACATGTTCACTCACCTACATTAAAAATTCAAGAAATAAACTAATTTAAAGATGCAAAATAAAAATAAGAAAAATACCCAAAAATAATGAAAAATAGGTAGACAAATTATGCAAAGTTGTGATGTGACCATAACACTACCTTTCTAAACATTTGCTTGATGCATCTTGCTGTAAGAAATAATAATGGCTAATACGAAGTGGATTCTTAACCATAATCTTGTGATTTACTAAAGGAAACCAAATAAGTCTTGGAGAATCACCTTGAGATGCAAATATTATTTCATCGGAAGAGGAAAGTGAAACATTTACCATAATAATTACAATCAAGGATGTTATTATGTGCATTGAGATATGGAAATGGAAAGTTGACACAACACATATCAAGATGGAGAATTATGACACCATTGTGGGCGTGAATTGGTTACATGCGCAATCACACTATGGGTATGATTTAGCTATATGCACATTTTACACTTGGGAACTGTTATTGTGAAGGGGGTGGTCCACTCAATTCTAAGCTTATTAAGGTCAAAGATGGTGAAAAATACTATTAAGCACATCATAGTTTGACAAGCTACAAAAGCTTTGATATAAGAGTGCAATGGATGCATGACTCATGAGACAACACCCTTGGAATTAAATTGGGTTGACTAGCATAATAGAAGATTCAAGATTGAGCTCACTTGGAAAAGGGTTAAGTCAATTAGACCCAAACCCAATTAACCCTAGGTCTAGCCCAATTTAAGAACCTAATTAACTAAGCTAGAGACTAGTCATGAGCCTTAATTTTAGACCCAATATGGCTGGGAAAAAATAGGTCCTATCCCTTAGAAAAATAAAACATAAGACAAATCATATTCCTAATCTCGAAATTTGTAACAGCCTGACACATGTCTAGTATTGTGGCCATAACATTTGCATTTGAAGTCCAAATTGAGTGATTTAAGTTACGTTGGAAAGCTGATTTTGGGGGATACAACTTTTATTTTATATAAAATTTGAAATTCGAAACAAAACAAGGTTGAAAATTTGAGACAAGTAAGGGAAATCCTATAAGGTTGTTGCAACAACCTCCATCCAATCCCAACAAAAAACCAAACCTTATCTCCTCCCTCCATTTCAGATCCGAAGGTCCTTATCCTACCTATCCTATCCATCCCCTTAGTTCTAATCTAGACCATCCAAATCCTTCATCCTAGGCAACCTAAGTCAACCAATATGAAACCTCTACCTTTCCTATAAAAACACTAGGCATGCCTGCCCCTTGGATCCATCTCTTCCTTGATTAGAAATTCCTCCACCTTCTTCCACCACCTCCTAAGTATAACACCTAGAAGTCCACCATGGTCGTCTAATGGGAACACCATCATCAGCCATAACTAGCTCAACTTGGTCTAAAAAGGTTGATAAATGCTCCTACATATCCATCAGAAGGTCCTAAGGGCATATTATCTTATTTTGAAATAAGAGAAGAATACAAGGTTATTTCTACAAAATTACTAGCATTCCAAAAATACAGAATAACCATGAGGTATTTCAGGGGTTTATTAAAGGTCATATGGTCATTAATGTCTAATAAGTGGGTCCATACAAAACAAAACTGGTTTTTACGCATTTCAAGAATTATTGGACATCTGAAACCCTAAAAATAGATCTGCTTAATTAACTAAGGTTTTAGTCAGGATAAAATTCACCTAAACCCTCTAAATTTCATAGAAAAATATTCTATAGGTTTGGTATCTTTGATTTGACCATCAGAACCCATTTTGACCTGAAATAGAGTCTTAGATAGAAAGTTACCTTAATTTGGGCTTTTGCATAATTTTCCCAGTCAAACATTGTCAAAACCAAAGTCCAACTTCACCATTAGATTCCTTGTCTCCAAATTAGGTTTGTACCAAAATTTGGGTCTAATCTGAGATCATCTTGACCCAGTTTGCATTTCAATCCTGATTTGACTCTTTTCCTCGCAAATAGCTCCTCAACTTTTGAATTCATTACAAAAAAACCCCCCTACCGCCATGGAAGCTTCCGTGCCTATATGGTAAGTTTCAATCAAGGATTTCTCCTAGAATCTTCAACAAAACTCTCTCGAAAATGGAAGGAGCACTCCTGAAGAGATCTCCTTCCATTTGAGATATTCCACGACTTTCCTAATCAAGCCAAGAGTTCATGCAAACTCTTGGATGTTCTAGACCTAACCCGAGATTCTCGAGGTCTTCAAGATTGTTTCCAAGCTTGGAGACTCGCTCTTGGCCTTTATAAGCTCGCCCATAACATTCCTCACCTCTTTAGCAAGAAATAGAGCCAAAAACCCCTCTTCTTCCTCAACCTCCAGCTCTCTCCACCTCGCTCCGACGACTATCCACCTCTGACCTCTTCGCCAGCCGCCATGTACAATAGGTGGTCGGTTCTTCTTTCTCTTGTCTTTCCATACCTCGCAATACCAGTGAGGTGCTCTCTACCTTCCGTCGTCGCCGTTATCCACCTCCGGAGCACCTTCCTTCTCTGACGCCGGCCATACCAAACCCGGTGCCATCTCCGCTCCCCTTCATTCGCTACTTAGTCTCCTCGACTCCTTATCATCAGCTCATCATCGTATTGCCAAACTCCAATTTCGACCGCTCACGCGCCCGCTCCGCCATCGTCCCCCCGGTCTCCAGCATACCTCCGATGACCTTGCGACACTGCCTCGCTGCACCAAACCACCCCCTACCTATCCCAAAAGCTCTGCCATATCCTAGCGATCAAAACCCCTCAAGAAATTAAGGGGATTGGCTGCTCCACTGCTTCCCCGAGCTCACCTCTTTCCGCACCACAATTTAGAGGTTGTATGACCTCCTCACTTACTCAAACTCACCACCACGACCACCATCACATTCGCCACCTTCAGGTGATCACCCTGAGCATTCTGATTGGGGCATTTAGCCCATACTTTCTATTTCAGGTGTTCGCCCTCCGGTTGCCATTAATGAGCTCTTCCAAGATAGCTCGAAGCAGGTGTTCTTGCAACATCAGGTCCACTCCACTTCTCCAGATGACGCGGATTACTCCCAGGACGAAGTCTAGACTCTAAATTGGGAGCTTCGCGAGGTCCTTCAACCTCAATTGGACAAGTCTAACCTCAATTGGATGCGAAGAATAAGGGACACAACAGTCCCACATCGGACATAGATGAGCTCTCCACACCAAATAAGTGGAATTCATGTTCTCATCTGTTCGTCCAAGATCATCGGGGGTCGGGTCGCTGCTCACGCACTTCCTCGTGCTCACTCCCCACCCGCTACACCATGCAAGCGGGTCTGGACCTCTGATTGCATATTCGATTACCCGATTAGTCAGGTTTAAGAGAAGAAGAAGAATAGTGCCTTTACACTGTAGCAACTAAGAGTTTAAGACGTCTGATTTGGAGTCTTGTCGTCTGATATCTCTGATAGTGCACTATGCATTTGGCTTGCGTGGATTAAACTTGCTTGATACTATTCAAATGTTTGCTATTATTGTAATTAGGGTAATTGGTGATTCAAATCACCATTTTACCCCAATCTTTTTTCATCATTGACATTTTCTCTCATATATATATCATTCTTGCATGGATTTTTCATTATAAACTGCTCATCTTTGTGGTTATATTGTGATATTGAGATTAATTGCAATACTTGCTCCCAGTGAATGACCTCAGACTTTCAAATTCGAGTATAAATTGTATTTGTTTTCGTGTGATTTCGACTATACTACAGTGAAGTATTTTAAAACATCGATTTTGCGCATCAACACCGTCCACCCTTAGGTCCACCCTCTTCCACCAAGCATTCCTCTACCGAACATCCTCCTCTACATCCTCTCCAACTCTATCGACGGATCTCTCCACCACCGTAACAATGCTCTGGATCTTCTCTCTTTCTCTCTATTCTAGTTATTCCAGCATTTAGTTTATTTCTCAAAACTCTAGTTGTAATCATTCTCTAGCATCAATAAAAGTATATTTTTATGATCTATATCCCTTTCTCTCTCTATTATCTAGTTAATATTGGTGCATATTTGCTTTCATTTGAATACACAATTTCCTATTATTTGCCTCCCCTGTGTTCGACTCAGACACCCAATCCGGTTACTTTATTAAAATTGATAGTGAACTTTTGTGCTACAACAAATGCATTTTACATTACGTGTAGTTTCATCGTCATCTTCCAATGGCTCAATTAACCTGAAAGGATGCACCATTTTCTTGGATCGAGGATTGTGAAGCAAGTTTCCAAACCCTGAAGGAGAACTAAATGCAACTCTTGTGCTTACCATACCAAATAGTGGAGACACTATCTCCACGGGGAGACATTTGAGATTCATACAAATAACAAGAGCCAAAGTTACTCTTCGATTAGAGAGAACTAAACTTGAGGCAATGATGCTGGATGGATTTCTTGAAGGACTACGACTGCACCATTATGTACCATCCAGGGAAGGCCAATGTGGTGGTTGACACTTTGGATAGGAAGCCACCAATATGGCTCTATAAGCTCAGAGATGGAGCGGAATGCTAAAGGTTGACAGTTAGGGCACCTCAAAAGACTCATGGCCATTTGGGAATTATTACCATGATGAGACGATAACATCATGACCTCATTGACTATATCATGGAGGGACAAATGGTGGTCCTAGATTTACAGATCCTTCGTGATTGGGTCTTAGCTAGAGATGTGGGAGGCTTCACCTTCATGGATGGGGTGCATCGACTCCATGGAAGGTTGTGTGTACTTAGGGATGACATGATCTGCAAGGATTTACTAGTAGAAGCTCACAACTCATGACTAACCATCCATCCAAGGAATAATAAGATGTACCATGACCTGAAGAACTTATGGTGGCATAGAGTGAAAAGGACATAGGTGAATTCGTCTAGTGTTTGATCTAACAAAAGGTAAAGGCCAAGTATGAAAGGCTTGCAGGTCCGGTTCAACCACTTTTTGTGCCTAAGTAGAAGTGAGAAAGCATCACGATGGACCTAGTAGTCAAATTGTCACTTACTCAAAGGAGTCATGATGCGATCTGGGTGATCGTCAATAGATTGATAATGAGTTCTACAACTTGGGAACCTAGGCTAGACATGAGAGACAAACACCTAGAACTATTTGATGGTGATTTCTGAAACCTTACTTTTCTCTTATTTAAGTTGGCATGCCTCTTTAAGGTCATTATGGACTTCCTATGTACTTGTATTGCCTTTAACCATAACGTTACTCAGGTTTCAGGGGCAAAACTCCCTTTAAGGTTGTTATATTTTTTATGACCCAAAATCCTAATCTGAGTCCACATCTAGATTAATCATATCAAGACGAACCCCTCAACACTTGTTCAATGCGAATTGAGTTACACACCTCAAAAATAAAAAAATGGGACTTTGGGTCAAACTCGGTCAACCCTTAAGAAAAAGTTGCATGGAATATGTCATATATGGTACCATTGGATTCCTCTCATTGCCATGTTTCCAATGGTTCCTATTCCACAAAAAATCCAGTTGTATAGCAAAAGTTACATGCAAAACATGTTGAATAAGGATGTAGACATACATGAATTGAGACTAAGGCAAATTTTAGTCCAAACCTCACCATTTTTTCAACCCTAGCCGATCCTAGCACTAGAAATGCATGCCCTAGGGTCCCGTGACACCATCCCATCTTTTTTGCATTGAGATTCTGTGAAAGAATGCAAGAAAATGCAAAAGAAAGAAGGGTTGTCAAGATAGAGTGAGAGAGAGCCTCTCTCTCCTTCCTATGCACACATAAGGCTTGCCATTGACGATAGTGCAAATGTGGCAGTGAGTGATGCGAAAACACATGGAGTAAGGAAAGTATGAAGGCATGCGCTATGAACGAAAGAAGACAAGCGCTTGCGAAGGATCGTGTGCATGAGGGTAGAGGCCTATGCATGTAATTACACATGGGCATGGGGACACACGCTAGGTCGACTGATCATTATCCACAGGAGTGCAAGTAAACCTACCACTTTGCGCCACTTGGCATAGATGATGTAGGCATGAGCTAGAGCACCAATTCAACCAAACCGATCGACCTAGACCATTTTAGAGATGGCTTTTGCTTTTCTTGATCGGTTCAAGGCCTTTCCAACCTTGGAATTGGGAAAATAAAGTATCCCTAGAATCATATTTTCGTGAGCTATGTCCTAGTACCCCTAAAAATGACTTTTGATCACTTTTTGTCATGTGAAAACCTTGAAATAGCCCATTGATGGCTTATTGATCTTGTTATATGTCCTCTTGGCTCGAAGGAATGATCTAGGAGCGTGTGCGTGATTTAAGGAGGCACAGACAATATTGGGAGATTTCTGTAGGTTCTCTAATGGAGGGGGTGAGATCTGCGTGATACGAAATAAAATGCTGAAAGATAAATATGCAATCTCACAAAAGAGCAATCACACAGGTACACAATGATTTTTAGGTGGAAACCCAAACCTGGGTAAAAACCACCACCTAAACCTCTTGGTTTAGGATTTCCCAATTGATTGAGTCAATCAAATCCACTATCAAGTCACTTAAACGAGGGTGACTTAACCTCTTACAACAACGTTACTTAGACAAGGGTAGCATACCTCAAACCCCTCCTCTTCACGAGGAGTATTTTGTCCCATGAAGCAGACAGGAATTCACAAAGCAAATATCCAACCAAGAACAAAGAAAAATACAATAGTCCTATAGAGCCACAAAGTATTAATGTTAATCTAGCTCCTATAAGAAAGACAGACTTCCCTTAGATGGAAGTGCATAGGTGTAAGGACCCGTTACTTTTTAGCCTTTTAAGACTTTTGGAGATTTAGTCAGACGTCTGTCCAGACGTCTGGACACGTTCCTAGACGTCTGAAAACACGAGTTTGCACGAGGTATGTACGTTCCTACATTGATCTCTGCCATGCAGAGTATCTCAGCATAGGAGCTGTGGGACTGATTTCATTGCTGCATCTTTTGTACGCAGGGCAGGCTTTGGGAAGGCATGCGGTGCGCTTTCCCAAGCACTTTTGGATGTCTGATCACATCACCAGATATTCGGAGGTGCTTCCAGACGATCGAAGACATTGTCCGACGTCTAGAACTATCTTTAGATGGTAGCAGAGAAGGTTTGGACATGTGATCAGCCGCAGGAGACACAAGGTAAGATCTGATGCCTTTTAAGACATCTGGGATTATTCCCAAAAGTTTGATTTGGAACAGTAGGCATGTTTTTGACCTGTTTAGGGTCCAATCGGGTCCGTTTTACTCAAACAAAATACCTATACTTTCCTCTCGAGTTCCTCTACATACTAGAGTCTGTTTTACATTGTTCTGAACTCTCCTTTTGTGATGTATTCCATGGTATAGAGTTTCAGCCTACTGCACGTTTGGGGCTCGCAGAGACGTCTAGGTCTACGGTTCAAGCCCCCATTACTCCTGTGTTTCCTGGTAGAGTGGTTTAATCCGGTTATTAATATTTGAATAAGAATGTGCCTGGTTGAATTAGCCAAATGGAACTCTAGGATGTGGAATGAACCCTAGGGTAGAGAAATGAATGAACCTGTTTGTACTATATGGTTTACTTGCGTGTGTAATTGAGATAAATTGCTAGCAAATGCATGTATTATAATTGCGAGTTGCTTGTTAGAATATGAGCTACCTGTATTTAAAGAATAATTACCTGTGAAATCACCAGTTGCATGTATTGAGAATTAAATTATGAAAATATGAGCTGTTTGTATATGGATGAGAAATGAATTATTAAAGATGAGATCTGGATCGGGATAAATGAGGTGAACATGAGCATGAACCCTACAGGGAATTAGGAGTAGAACTCCTGTGGATAAACAGAATCTGGAATGTAGACGGGAAGTGTGCTGGCCCTTGAGTATGTGGTACCAAGGGGAGCAACTGTTCCCTTTTAGTGTAGAGCGGAGCTAGCCTCCCTTGGGTTAAGACCCGAGGTTAGGATTGGCCACTCTACACCGACTCTTGTTGGCCCTCGCTTACGCAGTATCGAGGCGTGCTACTAGTGTAGGGAGGGAGTTAGCCACCCTATGGGGCCCAAGGTTAAGCTAGCCAACCTACACCAACTTTTTTTTTGCCCTCTAGGCAAACAGGGGTAGTAAGATGAGGGTGCGCGGACTGTGGAGGGGCGAGACCCCTGGTTGGTTCTGAGGGGTGAGACCCCTGTTCTGAGAGGGCAAGGCTCTATACTGTTCCATGCTGTACTTTGGCGTACCCGCTAGCAGAAACAACTGACCATGTGTCAGTGTAGGGTAGCTACCTGTGCGCTTATCATGTGTGCCGTAGTCATCGCTACATCTCGACAGTGACCCTGGGGTGGTTGACTAGGTGTAGGACTACCACGGGGGACTCTCCCAGCCAGGAGAGCACCACGTGTACCTTCTACTCTACGAAAAATACTGCAATCAAGATCGTTCCCATGAGGAACATGCAAGATCAAGAAATACCTGGATACTTAAGAAATAGATGGAATAGAATCACATAAATGAGATAAATAGAAATGAGAAATAAACCTACTGCTGCTTTTACTGTACTTGCACTTAAATAATGTAAACACCACTCTACTTAGCATTCGCTGACTCTATCTTTTCGTAACCCTATTCAGGACCAGGAGTTGAGCAGCCCGAGTTTTCGGCTGCAGAGGGTGCTGGGCCCAGTCGAGTCCAACCGTAGTTTTTCTTCATCACTTTCTTTTCTCCACTGTTGTAGTAAGTAATGGACACTTAGTTATTGTTCTGCTACTTCTGTTTCCCTTCCGCTTTCCGTTGTTGTTGTTGTGGTGGTATGTACCGAGATAGTTGTTCTATTTCTTTTACTGCTTTGTACGTTTCTTCTTCTTAGTTATATTGCATGCGTGAATATGGTTTATTTTCCTACTTTTGGTTATTTCTTTTTGGACGACTAGGTCTTGGGATTAGTCAAGGCAAGCCGGTCTTGGGTCCTGTAGGGATCCGAGAACTGGGTCGTAATAGTAGGCGTGATCTCGGTAGAGTAACGATGCTCTCGGATTTGTTGAATGGGACTTGGAGAGTAAGATCACTTCTCTTTTTGATGTTTTCTTCTCTATGACACAAAAGAGTGTGGAAGTAGTGTTACTTGGTGTGTCTTAACTTACGAAGGGTGTTCCTCTATTTATAGAGGTTCTAAGAAGGGTTTAGAAGCCTCTTCTAGCCGTTAGACAGCTTCTCTAGCCGTTGGGAATTATCCTAAGGCAAATCAAGCCAAAATCAAGGCTATTTATGATTCTAACAGGGTTATCAGATGTCTGGATCTATTATCAGACGTCTAGGTCATTGTCTGATTTTATGGTCAGACATTTGATCTAGAAGGGTGGATCAACTGGACAGTGTTAGATCAGAATGGTCATCTAAAGATGACTTTTATGACGTCTGGACTTAAGGTCAAACATCTAATTTTAGACGAGTTTCCTTCCTGTTTTTGTCCAGACCTAAACAGGGTTCTAAGATAAGTTGGTCAGACGACAGGTTAGTCATCTGGCACAAAGTCTAGACATCTGGAATTAGGTTTTATTGCGGAAATTGATTTCCTGAGGCTCAAATGGCTATAATCACTGACAAAAGCGAATTGGGGATAGATTGAGCCTAACGTCTATTTATCAGACATCTAGGGATCACTACAGACGTCTGAAAGAGAATGTATATCAGATGAAGAGTTAATCCTCTAAGATTGTTTGATAAAGCCAATGGTCCTCTAGTTGGACATCTAGCAAGGTCATCAAACATCTTCTAAGATGTCTGGAATAAGGTCTGGTCGTCTAAAATTAACAGACATAAGGCACTAAGTCCAGCTTAAGTGTTTGGACATCTGATTAAACAGTCAAACATCTTAAAGTCTACGATCAGATGTCTAATTTTCAGATTGGACGTCTAATCAAGCTGTCAAAAACCTATTTTGGTTTTCTAAGTTCTCTATGAATAGCCTAAGTATCCTAGGGTTGAGTAAGTGTTCCTAGGACTATTATTTAGTTACTTTGGGCACTTTAACAATCATCTAAACAAAATAAAGAGCAATGAATAAAGATACAAAAATAAAGTACATGAACAGATAAAACTTATATCCTATTCTTCATCCTCTCTCTCCACACGAAGCTTCTTCTCCTCCATCAAGCTCCTCCAATTCACCATGGATGAGAGCTTGAGCTCCTCCTTCATACTTGAACCCATTTGCATTTTCCTGAAACTCATTAGCTCAATGCAAATGTTAAATAACGCGTGTTTTGTTATCATCAAAATTAACGATCATGGTGCCCTTGCACCAACAATCTCCCCCTTTTTGATGATGACAAAATCATAAATATTAATCCAAAAAATCTCCCCCTTTTTGACATTATCAAAAAAGTTTAAGTAATTTTATCCTATACTCCCCCTTAAAACATGCTTTTCTACTTTACTCATTTTCACATAACAAGATAGCTATATAATTTACTCCCCCTTTAATGGAAATATAGCTAACAACATTAAGATCTTCCCCTATCTAAATGAAGGAAATCTTCCTCCCCCTTAATGATTGACATATAGCTCATCAGTCTTAAACTCCCCCTATCTAAATGCTATAGATGAAAAGATAGGGTTAAGGAATTTACCTTACTTACCATGGCCAATAGCATGGCCCAAATGGAGGTTGCCAAAATGGATGGGGCTCCCATCCATAGATTGGAGGTCCGATCATCGGAGCCCGTCTCCAGTCGAGCGGTCCACATGTGGCGGTTCGATCACCTACCAGTCTTCTTGTCGATCTCCTTGTCTTCCTCTTAGGTTTTGATGTTGGTCCACCTAGTTTGAGTAGACCATCCTTCATCTTGTAGGTCCAATCTTTTATGTGGTAGTCTCCCTTGAACCCTACAAAACAAAACTCTAATCTTTCCTCAGTATCCAAGTCAATTTGGATCCGTTTGTGTTAGTTGGTCTCCTCGAAGGAGATCCTTTCTCAATCTTTTGACTAGTGTTAACTCTATTTAACAAATTTTCAGAGTTCTTCCTAAGACATGCAAGCTCATCTTCTATAACATGCATCTTGATTTTTAAACTAGCGATTTCAGTTTTAAAACAGGTGTTCTCCTCAATTAATTTACTATTTTCATTGATTAGGTTATTATTCTCTTACAACAAGTCATCCTTTTCAAGAATATTAGAACTAGAACTAATTTCTAGATCTTTAAGTGGAATCTCTAATCTTTCATTTTCAGCTTTCAGAAAACTAAGATTCTTTTTAATGTTTTTGTTTTCTATTTTAAGTGAGTTACTAAGTTCATATAACTCATCAAAAGCATCTTGTAATTCATTAAAAGAGTTTACCTCTTTGTTGTTGTCTTCTCTTTCACTATCACTCATCATGGCCATGAAACCAATGCAAGCGATTTCTTCTTCGGAGTTTTATTCTTCTTCCTCCGAGGTCGAGTCGTCCCAAGTAGCCTGGAATGCTTTCTTCTTGTACTTCTTCTCCTTTTTCTTATCCTTCTCCTTCTTCTTCTCCTTCTTGAGAAGAGGACATTCAGGTCAGAGATGTCCTTTTTCGTTGCAATGATAGCAACGTCTTGGACTTTCCTTCTTCTCCATCTTTTCTCTCTTTGAATCCCTACAAAACTTGGAAAATTTCTGAAGTAAAATTTTAAAGTCCTCGTCATTGGAACTTACCTCACTATCTGATGTGGCTTTAAATGCCAAACTCTTCCATGGCTTTGGCTCAGGAATGTCCTTCTTCTTCTTCTTCATCTTCGTCTCATAGGCCATGAGGTTGCCTAAGAGGTCTTCCATGTTGAGCTCCTCAACTTCGTTTTCCTCCTCGATGGCGGTGACCTTCTGTTCCCATTCCGATCCGAGGGAACAAAGAAGCTTTCCTTGAATATCCCCCTTGATGAAGGTCTTTCCTAAAGCTTTCAAATTATTCACTATGAGAGTTAACCTAGTGTTCATCTCACTCAAAGTTTCATTATATTTCATCAAAAAAGATTCGAATTCTTGAGATAAAATGTTAATTTTAGAAGCTCTTACCTTTGAGGTACCCTCATGAGTTACCTTTAATGTATGCTAAATCTTGTATGTGGTGGCGCATTGAGAGATTAAGTTGAACTCCTCCAGGCTCAATGCGCAATACAATGCATTCATTGTCTTCGCATTGAGAGAGAGCTCCTGAACTTGCTGTTGCAAGTAGCCTCCTGCAGATCTCTCCAGGATGTTGAACGAGGTTTCGCACTTAGCCCATATGGTGAAGTCGCTGGCTTGAAGCCACGTTTTCATCCTAAGCTTCCAATACCCGTAGTTTCTCTTGTCAAAATAGGGAGGACTGGTAGTGGACTGCCCCTCGACGTGTCTTGTCGCCATGATGCTTCCCTCCATGGATTCTTGCCTGTGTGTGGTGCCAAAAAATGCAAGACCTACTCTGTTACCAAATGTAGGTTCTCTAACGGAGGGGGTGAGATTTGCATGATATGAAATAAAATTCAAAAAGATAAATAAACAATCTCACAAAAGAACAATCACATAGGTACACAATGATTTTTAGGTAGAAACCCAAACCCAAGTAAAAACCACCACCTAAACTTCTTGATTTAGGATTTCCTGATCGACTGAGTCAATCAAATCCACTATCAAGTCACTTAAACGAGGTTGACTTAACCTCTTACAACAATGCTTCTTAGACGAGGGTAGCATACCTCAAACTCCTCTTCACGAGGAGTATTTTATCTCACAAAGGAGACAGAAATTCGCAAAGCTAATACCCAACCAAAAACAAAGAAAAATACAACAGTCCTATAGAGCCACAAAGTATTAATGTTAATCTAGCTCCTATAGGAAAGAGAGACTTCCCTTAGATGGAAGTGTGTAGACGTGATCTTGATAGAGTAACGATTCTCTCGTATTTGTTGGATGGGGCTTGGAGAGCAAGATCGCTTCTCTTTTTGATGATTTCTTCTCTATGACACAAAAGAGTGAGGAAGTAGTGTTGGTGTGTTTTGGCTTAGGAAGGGTGTTCCTCTATTTATAAAGGTCTTAAGAAGGGTTTAGCAGCCTCTTCTAATCGTTGGAAGGCTTCTCTAGCCGTTGGGAATTATCCCAAGGCAAATCAGGCCAAAAGCAAGGCTATTTATGATTCTAACAGGGTTATCAGACGTCTGGATCTATTATCAGATGTCTGGGTCATCTTCTGATTTTATGGTTAGACGTCTGATCTAGAAGGGTGGATCAACTAGATGGTGTTGGATCAGAACGGTCATCTAAAGATGACTTTTAAGACGTCTGGACTTAAGGTCAAATGTCTAATTCTAGATGAGTTTCCTTCCTACTTTTGTCCAGACCTAAATGAGGTTCTAGGATAAGTTAGTCAAACGACAAGTCGATCGTCTGGCACAAAGTATGGACATTTGGAAATAGGTTTTACTATGGGAATTGATTTCCCAATGCTCAAACGGCTATAGTCACTGACAAAAGTGATTTGGGGATAGATTGAGCCTAACGTCTATTTATCAGACTTCTAGGGATCACTACAGATGTCTAAAAGAGAATGTATATCAGATAAAGAGTTAATCCTCTAACATTAGTTTGATAAGGCCAACGGTCCTCTAGTTGGACGTCTAGTAAGGTCATTAGATGTCTTCTAAGACATCTGGACTAAGGGCTGGTCGTCTGAAATTAACAGACATAAGGCACTAAGTCTAGCCTAAGTGTTTGGTTGTCTGATCAAACAATCAGACATCTTAAAGTCTACGATTGCCTGATCAGGTTGTCTGAAATGTATTTTGGTTTTCTAAGTTCTCTATGAATAGCCTAAGTATCCTAGGGTTGAGTAAGTGTTCCTTGGACTACTGTTTAGTTACTTTGGGCTCTTTAATAATCATCTAGACAAAATAATGAGCAAGGAATAAAGATACAAAAATAAAGTACGTGAACAGATAAAACTTATATCCTATTCTTTATCCTCTCTCTCCACATGAAGCTTCTCCTCCATCAAGCTTGTTTAAGTGGAACTAGTAAGGAGTTTAAGATGCTTCGTTGTAGTAAAGTCTCTTAAATAGCTCTCTCAACAAATAATATTTATAACTTGAATATCTAAAAGAAGTCCGAGGTCGAACATAGGGAGCAAATATGGAATTCACGTGCTAATCTTCAATTAAAATATAAATGAGCATAATGAATGAAGCACTATAAAGATATTTCAATGAATACTAATCTGTCGCATTAAATATTTAATGATACTCAATGTATTTCAAGACAAAAAGAATAGAAAAGCCAAAAGTGGTGATTTAAATCACCAACTAAGCCCTCTAAGTATGCATTACAAATATCACAATTAAATCAAATAATTCAACAGTAATTAAATGTCTGCCTCTCAAGTCAGACGACTTAAATGTCGCCTGCTACAATGTTTTTCTTCAAGGTTTTCTTATGTTCTCCTTTTCCTTCAACCTCTTCTTCTTCTCAAGTCTTATCCTTCTTTTGCCTTTAGCTCCTTCTCACTTGCAAGGGGAACTCACCTTCTCAGCGACTAAGTGTCATTCAAAGCCTTCAAGAACAAAACCCTCCCCTTCCCCACTCTCTCGTACTTTCCTTCCTTTCCTTTCCTCAGATAAGCGATCTTAATTGGGTATTCAGGTTGAACAGTAATCGGGTCTAGGCTCACCGGGGGTGGTGATGAGCAAGGAGTGAAATAGGTAGGTCGGGAATGTGTAGGGTGAAGGGACCTCACCCCTGAGTGTTTGAGGTGATAAAGCCTTGGCAGAAATCCAATTTATGCGACTGCAGCACATCCAATTCCCATGATATGGGACTAAAATGCACAGCCCCTTCGTGTGTCAGCTGCAAATGAAACCTCGTCCAATTGAGGTAGCTATTTGAGGTTGAAGCCTTCAATCAAGGACTTGGGAAGATGTTTGGAACAACTCCACGCAACTTGGAGGTGGAGCCTGGGGCTCTTGTAGCTTGGAGCTTAAAGAATGCAGTGGCAGTAATGGTGGCGATAGTGGAGTGATGGCGAGACCTGAAAAACACACAAACGGCCTTACGACCACATTAAAATTGCTCAGGAGGTTCGCCAAATGTTGGCGAATGTAGTGGCGGTGGTTTCGTGGAGGATGGTGGTGTGTGGTGGTCAAGCGAGGTCGAAGATGGTGATGTGGCAGTGGGTTGGTTGGTTGGTGTTTCAGGAGGTCGAGAGGATGAAATAGGAGAGGGCTTTTGTTTGTGGTGATGTGGCAGAGGTTGTGGAGTAGGTGGCGAGGTGGTTGGACGTGTACTGTTAACAAGACAAAATTGGGTTAAAAGTATTGCGTTGTAGTATAGTTGAAATCGCTTTGAAAATAAATAAATTTTATTACTCGAAGTTTAAGTCCGAGGTCGAACACAGGGAGGAAATGGAGTTCATGCACTAATCTCAATAATCGATGCAATTTGAACACATAAAATAACTCAAAATCTAATTCAAAATGTAAAGCAAGAGTACATGGTTAATCAAATGTATCTAGAAAATATATATAAGAGAACTTTGGAAAGAATTCAAGGTCTGATTGTAGAATCAGGCGTCTTAAAATCAAATGCTATAGTGCTTCTTATTTTTCTGCCTTCTACTTCTTTCATGATTTCTTCTCTCTTCTCTGCCTTTCTCTTCTTTGGCTTCTTTCTTCTTCTGTTCTTCTTTCCCTTATCATTGGCTTATTTCTTCTTTATCTTCTTCTTCTTCATGCCTTGGCTTTCTCTTCTTTCTTCTCTAGTTTTTCTTCTTCCTTCTTTCTTTGGCTTCAGTTTTACCTTTTCTTCAGTTGTGCCTTCTCCTTCCTTAGCTTCTTTGCCTTAGCTTCCTCTTTCAGCTTCTTCCTTCAGTCCTTGCCATGCCTTCTGCCTTCAGCTTCCTCCTTCCTCTTTGGCTTTCTTCTTCCTTTCCTTGCAAGTGCAAAACCTACCCCTACCCTCCCCCGCGAACTCTCTCTCTTTTCTCTCTTAGTCTCACTCTCCCAGAGCCATCTCGGGTAAACAGGTCAGGTTAGCACACCCAGAACCAGGCGCACCGGCGTGGGTGGTGCACGAGGAGTGCATGGGTTATCGAGTCAGGCTACTAGGTCCGCAGAGTAGTGTATCATGGACGAGGCGTGGGGAGGCGAGTGGGACCTCACCCCTTGTCAGGAGGCGATAAGTCCCTGACACAATTTCATCTTATACCGCACAGCTAGCTCTAAACTTACCAAGGTGGGACTAAAAGTCCCACCCACCTCGCGTGCGCACCCGCAGGTGTCGCATTCAATTGCTACGGCTACAAGGGTCTGGGACTCCAAATGCTGGGCGTGAGGGGTTCGTGAAGGGAGCCCGTGCACCTAGGACCCTGCTTCCTGAAGCCTGGGGCAGTAGGTGAAGGATGCGAGCTTGCTTCAAGCCTGCTCTAATGGCGATAGAGGTCAGACCCTACGTTCAAGCAACACGACCTTGTGGCCTCATTAGAACACGTAGGAGGCTTCGCCGTGGCACGACGAAGATGGTCCGGGTGCTGGCATGGTATGGGACGGCCTAGGCGTGTGTGCCTAGTGATGGGACACCATCATGAGCCCTAACTATCTCATTTTAACATAGAAAAGAGAACAAAAGCTCCTACATAACCTAGAGAAGGGCCTAATTCAAGGAAGAACTGTTCTGAGAAGAAAACATGAAACAAAGGGTAAAACTACAATTTTACCATTGTAGTACATCAATGGGATTTCTCAGGGGCTAAACATAGGTTAAATGGTCTTAATAAGATAAAAGGTGAGTTGGTTCAGTCAGGAATGGGTTCATGAGCAATCTAAGAATTAAATGACATCTTGTAACCCTAAAACAGACTCACTCAATTCAATAAGGTTCTGGTCAGGATAAAAATCAACTAAACCCTCTAAAATTCATGGAAAAATATCCTTTAGGGTTTAAAACCCTCAATTTTTCTTTTGGAACCTATTTTGACCTAAATTGGGGTCCTAGTCAGATATTTGACCTAAATTGGGTTTTTATGCAAAATGTCTAGTCAAACGTGGCCAAACCTAAAATTCAACTTCACCATTGGATTCCTTAGGTCTAAATTAGGTTTTTAACAAAATTTGGACTTAAGGGGAGGTCACCTTGAACTACTTTGCAAATCAGTCCACCTAATTACATTTTGACCCCTAGCTTTTGAAAATCATTACGCAGAGCCCCTATCTTCCTCGCCACCATTTGCAATTAGGTCCCTCCACCATTAAAGCGGAGGAGTCCTACTCCGGCGAGGATTCAAGGAGGATTGCTCCCTGATTCCTCAGAGATCTCCTCTCAGATTTGAAAGGGAGATTCTTTAAGGAATTTCCTATCATTTGAACGCAATCACATGCCTTGATTCGCACCCAATCTCTCGTGCGAATGCTCAAGAGATTTGGGTCTCTCACTGAGTCCTACTCCGACATGGATTCTTGAGCTTGGAAGCTTGCCTTCTAAGCATAAGAGCCTCTGCCAGATGCTATAAAAAGACCTCCTAATCCAACCGCTCAGAATTAGCTTGGTTTGGCCGGAGAACCACCTCCAACTTCGTCTCTTCTCCTCCGGCCAAACATCCAGCAGGCTCCGGCAACTCCTCCTCCTTCTCGTAGCTCTGCCACAATACCAGTGGCAAAGCCGTCTTCACCTCCTGATGAGAACCTCATCATGAGCCATAACTAGCTCATTTTGACCTAATACAGAGGATAAAAGCTCCTACATAACTCAAGGAAAGGCTTAACTCAAAGAATTCTGAGTTTAAGAAGAAAACAAGTCATAAGGGGTAAAAATGCAATTTTACCAGCACAATCTGCAAACAGGGTAACTCAGGTTCCAAACATAGGTCAAACTAACCTAATAAGAAGGAAAGTGGGATGATTTGATCTGATAAGGGCTACAGCAACTCCAAGAAATTAAATGACAATCTGTAACCCTAAAACAAACCCACTTCAATTCATGAGGTTCGAGGCAAATAAAAAATCTACTAAACCCTCTAAAATTCATAGAAAAATAATCTCTAGGGTTTAGAACCTTCAATTTGGCCTTAGGAACCCATTTTGACCTACATTGAGAACCATGCCCAATTAATGATTTAATTTGGATTTTTACGTAAATTGGCCGGTCAAACAAGGTCTGACCTAGAAATAAAATTCACCATTAGAATCCTTAGGCCCCATTTAGTCATGCATAAAAACTTGAGCCTAAGAAGAGACCTTCTTGACCGACTTTTCATTTTGGTCCTCATCCATTACTTTTTGACCCTCAACTTTTGAAACCCTCTCATTTTGGCCCCTAAGTCTTCATCATTTTTGCATTTGGGTCCTCCCTGCAAAACCCTGAGCAGCGCCATGCTTCGGCGAGGCATGGCGCTGCGCAGGGTGAGGGCGACCCCCTACCAAGACAACGGGGTGTTCCCTGCGACGTCTGCTGTCGCAGGGACACCTCCACGATCTCTGCCATCACCCACACCTTCCGTGCGAACGCGCGGAAGGTATGGGTTGCAATCCGGCCATCCTCCGGCGAGGGAGGCACGTCGCCTCCCTCCGCCCTCCTCTCTAATTTCGCCTCTATAAAAGCCGCCACCGTTTGCCGCATTCAACAGCTCGGTTCTGACGGAGAAACTCCCCCCCTTTCCTCTCTTCCCACTCCGGCAGAGGCCCTCCAGCTCTGGCGGTTCTTCCTCCTCCTCCTCGTCGCTCTGCCGCAATACCAGCAGCAGAGCCGCCTTCGCCCGCTCTTCCCGTGTCGCGCCGTACCCAGCGCGCGCTCTCCCGCTCTCTCCTCGCCGCCGCCCCCTCTCTCTGGGCACCTTCTTCTCCGGCGACAATCGATACGACTGTCGCCCTACTCCAGCCCCCTTCGACTCTACAACTAGGTCAGAACTTCTCCCCACTTCCCCCTCTTTCTTTTCCTCACTATTTTACATTTGATTAAACCCTCGACCAACCTGACCGCCCTCACCTTCTCCATCTCCAGCTACTCTCCTGCGAGTTGCCCCCGTCAATCCACCACTCCACACAACTCGCCACCTACCCCAAAAGCTCCGCCTCACCTCACCCGACACCCCCCTCACCTCCACTACCACTCCACATCCCCACAACACTCCCCCGAATAAACCCACTTTTCCGATCGCAGTCCGACCTAGGGCCCCCGTCGGACACCACCCCACGCCCTGCCAGACCCTGCACCACCTTCGTCGTGTCACGGCGAAGGTCCCCCGCTTGTCTGATTAGGCCAAGAGGCCGTTTTACTGTGAACAGGTCACCTGCCCTCCGCTGCCATTGCTGAGCAGGTGGAGCTCCTTCCGCCTGCAGCTGCAGCCTCGCCCTGCCCAGCCTTGACTCTCCAGGCTACGTGCTTCGCCTTCCCGCCTTCGCCCAGGCCTACGGCTGGGGCGAGAGCCTCGCACACAGCGGCAATTGCCTGCAGCTCTCTCAGCTATAGGCACCCAATTGGGGTGGGACATTTAGTCCCACCTTGGAAGATTCTGCAGCCGCGCACCCATATAAAGGTAAAAAGTGATATAGGCTTATCGCCTCAGCACACGGGGTGAGGTCCCTCTCACCCGCTCACCCGACCTCGTCCACGACCACCCCCCGCGGACCTGGCCCGACCCGTTTACCCAACCTGCACTCCTCGCCCACCACCGCACATCGGTGGGCCTGGACCCAGGCGCGACCTGTACCCGAATACCCGGCAGCTCTGGGAGAGCTATCCTACGAGCGAAATCTGAGAGAGAGAGACACGGGGGAGGGTAGAGTAGGTTTTTGCCCTGACCAATCTGTGAGTGTGCAAGCACAGAGGAAGAAGAAGAAGAGAAGGCAGACCGCAGAGGAAGAAGGAGAAGAGAAAGAAGAAAGGAGCAGCCAGAACTGTGGCTGCTTGAAGAAAAGCAAGGCAGAGAAGAAGGCCGACGAAGAAAGACTGAAGGAAGAAGAAGGAGGAGCACCAAGCAGCACTGTAGCAGCGACGACTTAAGTCGTCTGATTGGAAAATCAGACGACGCTCTACAGAGGAAGAAAAGAGAAGTGCAAGGAAGACAGAGCAGAAAGAAGAGAAGAAAAGAGAAGATAAAGAGAAGAAGACGAGAAGCTCTGAAGAAGAAAAGAAGTAGAAGAAGCAGAAGAAGAGGAACTGAAGGCAGAAGATCAAGGAAGAAGATCCAAGAAAAGAAGAAGATGAGCTAAGAGAGAGAAGAGAAGCCACAAGACTCAGATTCATTTCTCCCTCTCTCTCTCTTATTTTTGTAATAGAAACATTGTACTTCTAGAATACAACTTGCTCCCTGAGTTCGACCTCGGGAACTCTTTTATTTCCGAGTAACAAATTGTATTAAACTAGTAACCACTTCTCTATGCTATACTACAACGAAATAATAAAACTATAGACGAGAGTGTCTACACCACCTCCTTCCTCCATGTCGTGCCATACCCACGTGCACGCCAAAAGCCCCTTCCTCGTCGCCGTTCTCCCTCCACTGGAATCTTCCTCTTTGGCGGCGGCAGGTACGGCTAGCCGCCCTCCTATCCCCTTTTGTCCACTTAGTTAGGTTAAAACTCTTCCCCTCTCTTCTCTCTTCATTTCCCCTTCCTTATTTTTACTTTCAACCCCTCGACGCCACAGACCACCACCATCGTCCTCATCTCTGGTAGACCACTGGCGAAGGCGCGTCCACCGCTCCACTCATCCACACACCTCGCCACCTACCTCAGAACCTCCGCCATCACTCACTGATCATCTTCCACCCCTTCACTGACTGCCATGCACACCCTACACTCCCACCAAACACACGCATTTTCATGGCCACAGAGCGACCTAGGCACGCACGCCTAGCCCATTCTGCGCCACGCCACCCACCGCTTCACCTTCACCGTGACACGGCGAAGCTCCCCATGTGGTTTGACAGGGCCGCGAGGCCATATTTGTGAAGTGCAGGTCCAACCTCCACCGCCATTAGCGCCGGCTTGAAGAAGCTTGCATCCTTTTCTCTAGGTTGCTACGCTCCAGGTGAACAGGCCCAGGTGATGCGGAAGGAGATCGTGCATACATCCAGCCAGGGAGTGGCTTTGAGAGAGCACCCAGCCGTACCAATTAGGCAGAGAACCTCCTGCAAGTGCATGAGCAAAGCGGGTGGGACTTTTAGTCCCACCTCGGAAAGTCTAGCGCGCGGTAAGTGGTATAAAGTGAATTTGTGTTTTTACCTTGTCGCCTCAGATCATGGGGTGAGGTTCCCTCTCCCGCTCACCTACCTCGTTCGCGACCCACGCTCCGCAGACCTGGCTGACCGACCCATTTACCCAGCACTCACACACCACCCACACCGGTGCGCCTGGACTCGGGTGAGCGTAACCCGACCCGAATACCCGATTGGCTGGCTCTAGGAGAGTGAACCTAAGAGAGAAAAGAGAGAGAGTGTATGCGGGGAGGGTAGGGGTAGGTTTTGCACTTGTGTGTGCAGGTAAAGAAGGAAGGAAGAGGAAGCTGAAGCTAAAGAAGCTAAGGGCAGGAGGAGGAGCTGCAAAGGAAGCTTGAGGATCTAAAGGCAAAAGAAGAAGGAAAGAAGAGCCAAAGCCAAGGAAGTTGAAGGAGAAGGCGTGAAGAAAAGAAGAGGCACTGTAGTAGAGAAGGGTGCGGCTGAAGAAGAAAGGAAAAGGCAGAGAAGAAGGATTAAGAAGGAAGGAGAAATCAAGGAAGAAGAGAAGTCGGAAGAGAAGCTAAGGCCAAAGGCAGAGAGGAAAAGAAAGAGAAGCCAAGGCAAGCACGCAGAAGAAAGAAAGAGAAAGAAGAGAAGGCAAGAAGAAGAAGGCAAAGAAGGAAAGAAGAACCAAAGAAGAAAGGAAGAAGAGAAAGAGAAGAGAAGATCCAAAGAAGAAGAATCAAATATTTTTACATCTGGTTCAATTTCTCTTTTATTGCTACATTTTATAATTCATAAACTCCTGCATTATATTCTTAATTAGATTTTGAGTAGATTTAAGTGTTCAAATTACATTTATTGAGATTAGTGAATAAATTACATTTGCTCCATGTATTCGACCTCGGACTTAACAATTCGAGTAATAAAAATTCTTATTTTTTTACAACGCGATTTCATTTATACTGCAATGCAACATCATTTAAACATCAATTTCGTCCTGTAAACATTTTGAAGATGGCTCGGGTGCTGGCGTGGTGCGGGATGGCCTAGGCGTGCATGCCTAGGTCGTTATGTGGCCGTGGAGATGGGTTTGATCAGGGGAAAAGTGTGGAGGTTGTGGCGGTTAATGGAGAGGGGGAAAGTGATCAGTGGGATGAGGCGATGCTTTCGAGGTGTTTGGAGAGTTGGGTGGGTGAGTGGAGTGATGGAAGCACCTCGCTGGTGGTCTGCCAGAGGTGGAGACGATGGTGGTGGTCTGTGAGCGTCGAGGGGTGGAAATAGAAATAGAGAGAGGGAAAATAAAGAGAAGAGAGAGGGGAAGTATCGGACCTAGTTTATGGATGAAGGGGTAAGAGATGGCAGGCGACGCGTATCTGCCGCCGCCGGAGACGATGATCCCAGTTAGAAGGGGACGGCGACGACGAGGAGGATACAGGTGTGTGCGCAGGTACAGTGTGACGCGGACGATGGAGGCAAGGGCAACTCTGCCACTGGCATTGTGGCAGAGTGACGAGAAGAGGAGAAATAGGTCACCAAAGCTCGCTGGGTGTCTAGCCGGAGGAGAAGAGACGAAATTGAGGGGTTATCTCTGGCCAAACCAAGTTGGGGCTGAACGACTGGGTTAGGGGACCTTTAAATAGCCTTTGGCAGAGGGCCTTGTGCTTAGAAGGCAAGCTTCCAAGAACAGGCAGCCTCGTTGGACATGGAAGGTGAGAGATGCCCAAATCTCTCATGTGTTCGCATGAGAGATTGGGTGGCAATCAGGGCTTGAGATTGTGTTCATACGATCGGAAATTCCTCAGAGTATCTCCCTTTCAAATTTGAGAGGGAGTCTCTGAGGAATCAAGGAGAACTCCCCCTTAGATCCTCGTCGGAGTAGGATTCCTCCACTGTAATGATAGAGGGACCTAATTGCAAAGAACGACGAGGAAGCTAGGGGTCTAAATGTAATTTGGTTGGACTATTTTGCAAAGTAGGTCAAGGTGAAGCCCCCTTAGGTCAAAATTTTGGTATAAACCTAATTTGGACCTAAGGAATCCAATGGTGAAGTTAGATTTTAGGTTTGACCATGTTTGACTGAGCATTTTACACAAAAGCCTAATTTAGGGCAAATATTTGACTAGGACCCCTATTTAGGTCAAAATAGGTTCTAAAGACCAAATTGAATGTTGTAAATCCTGTGGGATATTTTTTCATGATTTTTAGAGGGTTTAATTGAATTTTATCCTGACCAGAACCTTGTTAAATTAAGTGGGTCTGTTTTAAGGTTACAAGAAGTCATTTAATTCCCAGATTTCACATTAACCCTTTTCTGATTGAACCAACCCACTTTTTATCTTGTTAAGACCATTTAGCCTATGTTTACCCTCTGAGAAATCCCGTTGTTGTACTGAAATGGTAAAATTACAGTTTTACCCTTTGTTTCTTACTTTTCTTTCAAACCAGTTATTCCTTGAGTTAGGCCCTTCACTTGGTTATGTAGGAGCTTTTGTTCTCTTTTCTAAGTCAAAATGAGCTAGTGAGGCTCATGATGGTGTCCCCATCATACCCCCATGCCTAACGTTTGCTAGTCCCTTAGCAAAATTTTAAGGTTTTAACTTCTGTTCTAGACCATGAGTTTCTTTCATAATTCATGATGAGTGCTTTTTCTCTTTCTTTTTAATTAGGTTAAAATGCCTACAGTAGGCCTAGAGGTACTCAAGTACCAACCAAGATCCGAACCTGACCAGCTCTAGCCTTGGTCTTCCATGAAGTTTTTTAAGGCCCGCAGGAGCTATCCTAAGGTTCGTTGGACTCCACGGTTAAAGCACCCATGCTTGAGACATATTTTAGCCTCAATTCAGTTTGCAGTGCATTTTTTGTAAGAGAGAGACAAAGGATTTATTTGTTTGAAGAGTTTTCTCTCTCTTTTCTTTTTATTTCTAACTTTGGATTAGCTTTTCAATACAGTCTGTATTGGATTCCTCGTCCCCATTATCAATCCTCAAAGGTCCTTGGCAATTGATGCTTCGTGATTGCACTGCCCATGGCAACCCCCAGAACCCCGGCTTTCGAGATTTTGAGATAATCCCACCCATGGTATTCTGTAGCCAAATCCAAACCTTGGTAATCGATATTTCGTGATAATGCAGCCCATGCTGTCTGAACCAGTAGGGTGCTTACATGCCCCCAGTAGGATATGTAAATATCCTAGGAGACAAGCACCGAGGAGACGATATGTTGTTACGCATCTTCGAGGGGAATTTCTCGCCTCTCCGTGCCGAGAACTCGTTCAAATCAACTTGTGTTGATTGGCCGCTCCTAATCTAGGCAACTTTTTTCAAAACATTTAAATGCTTTTGCCTGATTTTGATAGTTATGCGCACTGAACTAGACTGTGTGTGGTTTGGGGTGCTTAGGTTACCGAGTCCCGCAAACCAAAGGTCAATTAACGAGGCTGAATACTCCCTAAGCCTTAGATCTAATACTTAAGCTTTGCATTTTCCCCAACCTCTTGAGGATTATCGAGATCTTAGTGGATACTTGAATTTTTAAGCCTAAGAGTCTAGCCTAAAAGGCCTAAGATCAACTTTCCTACTAATCTCTTTTGTCTCATTAGCACTTTTTCCCTTCATTTTTCTTTTCCTTGATGTGGTCTAGAACTTTGGCTAATCCCTTAATCTCTTACTAATGACTATCTCTTTTTCTTTTTCTTTTCATTTTGTGCTCCTTTTGACATTTTGCTCTTTTCCTCCTCATGTTTATATGGCCTCAAAATTTTCTTCCCTCCAATTTTTTTTTGTTCTTTTTCACAATTTTCTATTTTTTTGGTATTTTTGACATATGTAATTTTTTGTGAGAATCCTTCTGACTTTTCTTGATTTCTGTATGTTTGCACTTTACCACCCCCCATGCCTAAGTTTTGCAATGTCCTCATTGTAAATGGAGGGTGTGAAATAGTGTTCGATTCAGGGACTTAGAAGAGGATTTATCGGGTGGGTGACTGGGTCGGGAATGATTGTTGCAGACAATTTCAAGCTCTGATATGTGTACCAGAGGTGGGATCGACTGTTCTAAGGCTGAACTCAGGGTGCAATAGATGTGACATACAGATGGATCTCAGGTTTTTGGAATGATGGGTTGCCTCTCGTTAAGAGCTAAATTCAATGCCTTCAGCCGAGTGGGAAATGGTATGGAGAGGGAGTGATCAAATCAGTGGAGTTTTGTAGAACAAGCACCTTGATTAAGAGCCTAGTTGGTCCAACTAGGCGCTTGTTTAAATCAATAGGCTGATGATGCAGCCCAAATCCAATTAATCTGGTGGGTTGATAAATGTAGATCAAGAGATGTGGGACCCACCATATGCTGTGGAGATCGGATGGATGTGGAAGTGTAAATTTGGGTTTTGGCTGAGTTGGATCAGCCTAGTCAGAGTAGGGATCCGTAAAATAATCAGTGAATGATGTGGAAACCCTACAGGGGTGATCAGAGAATGATGGAGCATGGTCTTTAGTCTGATCAATGTTCGATACCCAGTATAGATGTGGAGTCGAATCATCTGTAATCGGCTCAGTAAAAGGGGAATCAGAATAGAAATTGAGTCTGATTGCAGGTCGGGGTTGAAAATGGGTTTGGATGGATTCTGTATGTGCGGAAGAGGTGGCTTCAATTCAAACTCTGGGTTGCAGTCACTCTTGGCATTTTTTGGTTTTGATTCCTGAGGATCGAAATGAAATGATTCCATCTTGTTGGAACCTAAACTTAATTCAGTGATCTCGGGAACCGGGACCTCAGAGTCAGAGTCGAAGAATGAATCATGTGAGCTGAGGTCATAGATTGGCTCGTTGTACAGAGGTTCTCTGAAATCATGGTAAGATTCGAAATCGTCGGAGATATTGCGAAAATCCAGTTCTGAATGAGATTCGAGATCAAGAGTTCCACTACTGAGTAAATCACATGATGTAGACTTAGCAGCCTGACTGGGGTCTCACCTATATGTAGATTCTGAGCTTAGAAAGGTATCCTTATTTGGTCTAGGCTCAAGTTCTAGGCTTGTAGGAAAGATCCAATTAAAACCCCACTCGTCCAACTCCTCAGTTTTTGTATTGTAAATTAGCCTGACTTCCGAAAAATCGATCTGAATCTCTAAGGATGTTGGAGAGGGATATTCATCAAATAGAGGCCTAGAATCATATTCTTCATTGAAACTTTGATTTTCATCATACGGGGCCTCGTAATCTTCCCAATAAGTTTCAGATCCAGATTCTAGGCTGAGGATGTGGGTTGAATCACTAGAATCTAGGTTCGAATGACCTTCGAGGGTCACCTTATCAGAATAAGGGGCGGGATTTACACCCTCGAGAGGTTCAATTCTACTCTCATCATTGCAGGAGTCTCGGAATTCTATGCTTGGTGACCCAGGATCTAGGGTTGGCTCAAAATTGTGTTCTCTTGCAATTGGAACTGCCCAACCTATTTCAAGATCAGGCATGTTGTACTCCATCTGGGTTGGGAATCCCCAACAACTTTGTGCCTTAAACCCAAGATTTGGGAAATCGGATTGATCCTCAATACTATTCCAAGATGGTTCATCATCTGTTTGGGGTGTGTACGGGTATTTCTGATCGATAATTTGTTTCAATAATCTCATCATCTCTTCCCATTTTTCAAGATCATCTTAGTGTTGTTCCCATAGTACAGGATTTGTCATGCATTGAAGGTATTCAAAGTTATGCAATTTTTCTATCCTAATGTATCCTGTTATGAGAATGTCTCGGGTTGATCCTTTTGTGGCTTCTGTCAATAACACTTGGGCACAGTTTATGACGAAAGTTGTTGTTGTTGATACACTAACCTGAATGTCTTCTACTGGTGTTGAGGTTTTGTATTCAATTTCATAGAATTCAAGGGCATCCTCAATCATCCTATCTCTCATGGATCTCTGTGATTCAGGTTTCTTGAATGGTAATCCTAAGTAACCAAGCTGCATATTTGGACCAGATGGTGGAATCAAGATGTCGAATTAGAATTTGGATCAAGATGTAGAATCAAGTTGTGAAGTGATTAAATCTGAATAGAGAATCCCACTTGAAAATCTGTGTGTGCTCTAAAGAGAAGGGATGAGGGACTGGATGTGTTTTCGACTCAATCAAGGCACCCAAAAGATGTTTGGATGACTATGGAGGTTTGGGGCGGATGATACCCTTGGATCGGAAAGTCGTCCACCTGAGAATTACCTGGACAGCCAGAGAGGGAGAGTCTCGCAAAGACCCCTACATGGTAGAGGGTCCCCACGGGTTACAGGGTTTCCCTCACTCGACCTCTCGTCACTGAGATTCCAGGTAGACTAGAATGGGGACCTTGACCTCTTAAGTCTACCACTTTTATTTAAGCTCAAAGGTGCTTAGGGTTCCACTTGAACTTTTAGATGTTTTGGTTTTGTGACCTAATTTGGAGGTTGGTTGACCCAACAGGGGGTTAACTTTACCTGACCTGTCCTAAAGATGGCAGAATGATTCTAGGTCAAGACCTAGAAATCACCTTGATTTGACTCCCAGGTTATTAGGTCCAAGGTTTTTAAGGTTCAAGTGATTGTAGAGCTTAATTTTAGGGTTTGTCTTAATTAGATCCTTTCAATCAAGGGCTTGGGTAGCACACAAATGCGGGTGGGTTTGTTTCCTTTTATGCAAGCACGTGTGAACTAGCTCTCCAAAACCCTACTATAGAAACCCTAATTTGGTTCTAGTTCCAATCCTCTTCGATTTTCACAGAAGTTCTCTTTGGACTTCAAACAAGAAGTGTGTAGTTAGCAGAGATTTAGAAATTAAGCATGATCTCTCATAGGCACAGGAATTTGTGAGGTAGGATCTCTAAAAATTGCTCCAACTTCAGTAAGATGTGAAAAATTTTTCGCAAATTAATGATAATTAGTAAAGAGAATAAGGCAGTTGATTCCTAATTGATTGCTTCCTTTTTGTCTTCCCAGGATTAGGAGATGGATTAGGGAAGAAGAGAGAAGTTACCTGCCCTGGAGTGGTTGATTTGCGTGGGAGATCTCCTCGTGAAATACCTTGCAAAATCACAGCAAAACAAATATGGCAAGTTGGTGTTCAAATATAATCAAAATAATGCAGAGACTAGTGCTGAATTACGCGTTGCTCCCCGGCAACGATGCCAAAATGTTAACAAGGCGAAATCAGGTTTAAAGTAATGTGTTGTAGTATAGTTGAAATCGCTTTGAAAATAAATAAATTTTATTACTTGAAGTTTAAGTCCGAGGTCGAACACAGGGAGCAAATGGAGTTCATGCATTAATCTCAATAATCGATGTAATTTGAACACATAAATAACTCAAAATCTAATTCAAAATGTAAAGCAAAAGTATATGGTTAATCAAATGTATCTAGAAAATATATATAAGAGAACTTTGGAAAGAATTGGAGGTCTGATTGTAGAATCAGACGTCTTAAAATCAAATGCTACAGTGCTTCTTATTTTTTTGCCTTCTGCTTCTTTTCTGATTTCTTCTCTCTTCTCTGCCTTTCTCTTCTTTGGCTTCTTTCTTCTTCTGTTCTTCTTTCCTTTGTCGTTGGCTTCTTTCTTCTTTATGTTCTTCTTCCTGCCTTAGCTTTCTCTTCTTTCTTCTCTAGTTTTTCTTCTTCCTTCTTTGTTTGGATTTAGTTTTTCCTTTACTTCAGCTGTGCCTTTTCCTTCCTTTGCTTCTTTGCCTTAGCTTCCTCTTTCAGCTTCTTCCTTCAGTCCTTGTCGTGCCTTCTCTTTCCTTAGCTTCTTTGCCTTAGCTTCCTCTTTCAGCTTCTTCCTTCAGTCCTTGCTGTGCCTTCTGCCTTTAGCTTCCTCCTTCCTCTTTGGATTTCTTCTTCCTTTCCCTGAAAGTGCAAAACCTACCCCTACCCTCCCTCACGAACTCTCTCTCTTTTCTCTCTTAGGCTTACTCTCCCAGAGCCATCTCGGTAAACAAGTCGGGTTAGCGCGCCCGGGACCAGGCGCATCGGCGTGGATGGTGCGCGAGGAGTGCACGGGTTATCGGGTCAGGCTACCAGGTCCGCAGAGTAGTGTATCGTGGATGAGGCATGGGGAGGCGAGTTCGACCTCACCCCTTGTCAGGAGGCAATAAGCAGCTGACACAATTTCATCTTATATCACACAGCTCGCTCTAAAATTACCGAGGTGGGACTAAAAGTCCCACCCACCACGCATGCGCACCTGCAGGTGTCGCGTTCAATTGCTGCGGCTGCAAGGGTTTGGGACTCCAAATGCTGGGCGTAAGGAGTTTGCGAAGGGAGCCCATGCACCTAGGACCCTGCTTCCTGAAGCCTGGGGTAGTAGGTGAAGGATGCAAGCTTGCTTCAAGCCTGCTCTAATGGCAGTGGAGGTCAGAACTTGCGTTCAAGAAACACGGCCCTGCGGCCTCATTAGAACACGCAGGAGGCTTCGTCGTGGCACGGAGAAGATGGCTCGTGTGCTGGCGTGGTGCAGGACAGCCTAGGCGTGCGTGCCTAGGTCGTTCTGTGGCCATGGAGATGGGTTTAATCGGGGGAAAAGTGTGGAGGCTGTGGCGGTTAATGGAGATAGGGAAAGTGATCAGTGGGATGAGGCGATGCTTTCAAGGTGTTTGGTGAGGTGGGTGGGTGCGTGGAGTGACGGAAGCACCTCGCCGGTGGTCTACCGGAGGTGGAGACGATGGTGGTGGTCTGTGAGCGTCGAGGGGTGGAAATAGAAATAGAGAGAGGGAAAATAAAGAGGAGAGAGGGGAAGTATCTGACCTAGTTTATGGATGAAGGGGAGGAGATGGCGGGCGGTGCGTATCTGCTGCTACCAGAGACAAAGATCCCAGTTAGAAGGGGATGGCAACGACGAGGAGGATACAGGCGTGTGCGCAGGTACGGCGTGACACGGACGATAGAGGCAAGCGCAACTCTGCCACTGGTATTGTGACAGAGGGACGAGAAGAGAAATAAGTCGCTAGAGCTCGCTGGGTGTCTGGTCGGAGGAGAAGAGACGAAATTGAGGGGCTATCTCTGGCCAAACCAAGCTGGGGCTGAACGACAGGGTTAGGAGACCTTTAAATAGCCTCTGGCAGAGGGCCTTATGCTTGGAAGGTAAGCTTCCAAGCACAGGCAGCCTCGCCGGACATGGAAGGTGAGAGATACCCAAATCTCTCATGCGTTCGCATGAGAGATTGGGTGGCAATCAGGGCTTGAGATTGTGTTCATATGATTGGGAATTCCTCGGAGAATCTCCCTTTCAAATTTGAGAGGGAGTATCTAAGGAATCAAGGAGAACTCCCCCTTAGATCCTCGCCAGAGTAGGATTCCTCCGCTGTAATGGCAGAGGGACCTAATTGCAAAGAACGATGAGGAAGCTAGGGGGGTCATTGCAATGGTTTTCAAAAGCTAGGGGTCTAAATGTAATTGGGTTGGACTATTTTACTAAGTAGGTCAAGGTGAACCCCCCTTAGGTCAAAATTTTGGTATAAACCTAATTTGGACATAAGGAATCCAATGGAGAAGTTGGATTTTAGATTTGACCACATTTGACTAGGAATTTTACACAAAAGCCTAATTTAGGGCAAATATTTGACTAGGACCCCTATTTAGGTCAAAATAGGTTCTAAAGGCCAAATTGAAGGTTCTAAACCCTAGGGGATATTTTTCCATGAGTTTTAGATGGTTTAATTGTATTTTATCCTAACCAGAACCTTGTTAAATTACGTGGGTCTATTTTAAGGTTACAAGAAGTCATTTACTTCCCAAATTTCACACTAACCCTTTTCTAATTGAACCAACCCACTTTTTATCTTGTTAAGACCATTTGACCTATGCTTAACCCCTGAGAAATCCCGTTGTTGTATTGCAATGGTAAAATTACAGTTTTACCCTTTGTTTCTTACTTTTCTTTCAAACCAATTATTCCTTGAGTTAGGCCCTTCACTTGGTTATGTAGGAGCTTTTGTTCTCTTTTCTAGGTCAAAATGAGCTAGTAGGGCTCATGATGGTGTTCCCATCATGTGTGGTGAGCGGAAAACCTCACCAGAGAGATGGCCGGAGGTGGAGAGGATGACGGTGATTAGTAGCGTCGAGGGGTTCTTTTTGGGTTTTGGATAATGGAAATTAAATTAATAACCTGAGGGAACCTAACTAACCTACTCTAATTGGATGAAAGGGGGGATTTCCCATGTCGGTGGTATGCTAGATGTGGGGAAGATGGAAACTCCAGTGGTAGAAGCGGCGACGATGAAGAGGCGGAGACAGCGGCCACTGGTATTGCGACGTGCAGAAGAAGTTAAGGAAGAGGAATCCACCCACTATGGTCTGTGAGGGCAGACAAGGAAGGTGGTTGGAGAAGGTCACCAGTGCTCGTGGAGCATTCAGCCTGAGAGGAGGGAAGGAGGTTTTCCGACCAAAAACAAGCTAAGGATCACAACCATGCAATGTGGGTCCTTTTATAGGGCTTAAGGGGTTGTTTCAAGCTTGGAATCCAAGCTTGAAAGCTTGAAGCTTTCGCAATAATAGGAAACCCGAACCTTTGAAAGGTTTGCATGAGTAATTGAGTAGGAATTAGAGCCCGAGATGCGGCTCAGATTGTAGGGAAGCTCTTCATGATTCTTCCTTCCAAATTTGGAAGAGTTTGGTTGTGAAATCAAGGAGTAATCCTTGATTGAAGGTCGTTGGTGATGGGTTTAGGAGTTTGAAGGTGGTAGGGATCTGTTGGTGAAGAAGATGATGAAGTTAGGGGGTATTTGCCAAGATTTCAAAAGTTAGGGACATGTGTGTGAGAGAAAGGGGTTAGACAGGACTGAAATGTAAACTAGGTCAAGTTGATTTTTGATTGGGCCCAAATTTTGGTAAAAACCTAATTTTGACCCAAGGAATTTAATAGTGAAGTCGAATTAAGGTTTTGACCAATTTTGACTTGGTAATTTGTGTAGAAACCTAAATTAGGGCAATTATATGTTTGAGACTTTGTTTTAAGTCAAATTTGGTTTCAATGGTCAAATCAAAGGTACCAAACCTTATAGAATATTTTTATATGATTTTTATAAGGTTTAGGTGAATTTTATCCTAACCATAACGTCAGTTAATTAAGCGGATCTATTTTTAGGATTTCAAATGTCCATTAATTCTCAAAATGAGTGAAAGCCTGTTTCTATCTATATGAACCCACTTATTAGACATTTATGACCACTTAACCTTTAATAAACCCCTGGGAAATCCTGTGATTATTCTGTATTTAGGATAGTCTATTAAAACTGCATATTTACCCTTATTTTAATGTATTTCTCTTAGAAAGGATATGCAATAAATTACAGTCTTCTGGTGGTTATGTAGGAGCATTTATCAATGGATTATGACTAATTAAAGCTAGATATGGTTGATGATTTTATCATCAAAGCTCCTCCAATCCACCATGGATGAGACCTTGAGCTCCTCTTTCATACTTGAATCTATTTGCATTTTCCTGAAACTTATAAACTCAATGAAAATGTTAAATAACACGTGTTTTGTTATCATCAAAACTAACAATCGTGGTGCCCTTTCACCAACAATTTCGACCTGATGTCACAGAATCACCATGACCCCTCAACAAGCCTAGAAAGAGTAGTTGTCCTTCCCTTATGGGGCATTGATGATTGAATTAAATGAATCATATTTAGTCATATACCTTGCCTTATTGCTCACACCCTTCCTCTTGCTGAGTATAGGAGTTCTGCCTTGAATGTTGTTGTCCATAATTGGGTACTTGAATAATGAATCAAATGCTTGTGATTGCTTAATAAAAATTATAGCTTCACAACCTGGTTAGATATGTTTGATCTAATGAACCAATGAATACAAATCCATGTTTATGAAATTCTAATGGTGAAATTATTACATGTTTAGCATGTTGAACCGGATAAACATGATCATGAAATAATTGGCTTGTTAATTCTTATTGATATTCAAAATTATTATGAAATTAATTAAAAGATTAAGAGGTTCAAAATAAGTGAAGGAGATGAGGAATAGTTATTATATTTTATAGCATTGTGAATGAGTTGAAATGATGGATGGATGGATTGATGGTAAATAGGAAAACTTGTAAGATCAGTTAAATAGTTAGTCTCATGCCTGGTATCAACGGCATGGCTAGATATACCGTACTTAGAGGCAAAAACTGATTCAAGGAGTGGGCTTGCCTTCCTGCAACTATTTAGTTACGTTGTTTGGCCAACCGGGTAGCTAGATGAGAGTGGGTACGCATTACTTACTGCAAGAGGCCTGCTATTGTGTTCTTCCATACCTTGTAGTGGAGATGACCAACCATGTGCCAATGCAGAGTAACACCCCTCATGTGTATCACATGACCTTGTAGTCACCACTTCATCTAGGCTGCGACCTCGAGGTAATTAACCAAGCAATGGGGTAGGTATGGGCTATTCTCTTGGCCATGAGAGTATCTTATATTAACCTCGTTGTTTGGGATATTGCAGTGATATCTCCTCACACCTTCCCAAAAAATAGATTACAAGTTGGCAATGAATGGAAGAGTAAGAAGGTACAAATAATATAGATTTTGATTGGAAAAGTATCTATTCTTCTTAGTTTTTCTTATAGTTCTTATTGATATTATGCCTTTGTTTAGTACTCTACTTAGCTCTTGCTAACTTTCTCGTTTGGACTCCTTACTTATTTCTTGGTGAGCAACAACCAAGTCCTACAATTGTAGGAGCAAATAGTGCTAGTCCGAGTTCAGCACCTTAATTAGTCTATATAACCATTTTAGTTAGTCATACTTAGTTTTCCTTTTTGGATTTCCTCTCAACCTTATTTCTTTGAATATGTGCTTTTGTTACTATGAGGGCTATGAAAGATGACTGAAGGTTTTAGACATTTGTCTTAGTTTAATTTAATCCCTTTTTGTATGCTTTATATGTTTAATGATCCGAACTGGCTATCTAATTATTTAATTGCATGCTAGACCTCAAAACAAATCCGATGCCACCAACCGTGCATAAATCTGAGCCCGCGTGAATTAAAAGCACATAATTGAAATAGAAAGCCGCATGTTTTACGTTTTGTAATCTAGACCTTGGATCAATGATCTTAAAGTATCATTACCTTCCCGATGTCACGAGAATTCTGACGACATGTTTTGTTTCAATGATAGGAACTTGGATACATAAAACACATATAAACAATGAGTAAACCTGCATGTGACCTATCTTGGGAATTACATTGTGCAAATGACCTCTATTTGGAAATCCGTAAATTTTATTGGATTCCTTATCTCATAACAATTCTGATGATACATGTTTCATTGGAATCATAGTTCGTTTGACCCGATAATGAGAGTACTCATCATTTTGTAAAGTTTTCAAAAAAAATGTTGATTTCATAGATACAATCAATCCTAATCCTATCTTCCTTGCTAATCACCTATTTCCTAAACCCAAGACCTTTATTATTAAGTCCTAAACCTATTTCTCTCCCTTCCTATGTTCTCTCTCCCCAACTCTATAAATCATACACTATGAAATTAAACCCAAACACACCACTATCGCCACCAACTCCCACTTGGTTCTTCATGCATGCAGACGAGAGAGGGAGAGCATGAGAGAGTATGGGAGAGGTCGAGAAGAGATGCACAAGTGTAGCAATGCAAGACTAAGGGCATGCGATAGCGAGCGAGCGGGCGGCTAAGGGCAAGTGTTTCACATTCATCTCTTTTTACTCTTCATGTGTGTGCATGGAGGAAACTAGAGGGAGGGAATTGGGGAGAAAATGACAGCAATGAGGAAGGAGAGAAGCCGAGGCCAAGGGGAACTAGGAGAATGGTCGACGATGACCAGTGACGGCAACGCATGGATACAAGTGCCAGTGTGCATTAGTCATACACCCATCACATAGAGAGAAAGAAGGAGGAGGTCGCTAGAGAGTAGCCGACAACTGATGGAGGTCCAGCAAGGTCGCTAGACATGGTTCGTGTCAGAGCAGGTGAGGTTGATGTGCATGCATGGTGGGTCAATGTCATGTGTGGAGGAGAAGAGATGGAGAAGTGACAAAGAAGAATGAAGAGGAATTATTTAAAGATTTAATGGTCAACTTATTTTACGTAGATCAAGGCCATTTGAAGCCAAATTTCAATGATTCAATAGTCAATCTCAAGGTTTTCAATCATGACAGGCACATCTATATGGTCGGATCGGGCAATTTCTACTCTAATTTTTGAGACATCAATTATTCCTTTCTTGAATATTTATATGTCCTTCCTTGGAATCCATGCACGTAGGATGAGTAATTATCTAATTTTATTCATTTTCCCTTCTTAAAATCAATGCCTTATCCCTGTCTCCTTACTCATACTTGTTGACATGTGTGGGAATGTATGTTTAAACAGTAACGTTGTGTAATACTGGACTGTTATGATCAACTATTGGATAACAAAATAAATGATTAATTACAAATTATTAGACGATTTTCAGGATTTGATGAATTATGAATGTTTACGTATACTAGATGTAGCCCTATCATCACATGTATGAAACAAACTCCATTTTTCATAAAATCGGCATCCTTGTGTTCGTTAAATGATAACTTGATTGGGACCACTGTCAGGAATTGGAAACTGAGTACTTTAGCAATCAATTTGATGGTAATGTCATTTAACCTCTTTTATAACCTCAAATTAAAATATAAGAAATAAACATACTGTGAACATTATGTCATAAATGATGTGATGATGATTTTATGAGATAAATATTCAGATGCTCATAAATTGTTAGTTAGTTGCCCAAGTCACTGGTTGGTCAATGATCGTCTGTGGCCAGGGAGTTACATGCCTTCCTATGACTTAGGCTTATAGCCAAATCAAGTGCAACCTCAAGGTTCTTTTACACCAGACAGGGAGTGTTCTGTCTAGTGTAATTCAATTAATTAGTTAATTGACTCAACTAAGTGATACTAATATACTTCAAATAATTAATTAAAATTTACCATACATTCTTGTTAGCTTTCTACCTTCTATTTTTGCTATCTTTCAGTGTTTTTAGTTTTTACCTTTTCTTATATTGTTGCCTATTCTAGCTGCTTATCACAGTTGCCAAGATACATTCTACTGGGAGTTTTCTCATTAGCCTAACTTCAGATGTAGGTGAGCCGTCACGAGCACAGGGGATGATCGGAGAGTTTTTGGAGCAGGGTGTGGAGTAGTGATATGTGAGAGTACAAGTTACTTACCACCCATGCCACAGTACTTTCTCTTTCCTATTTTCTTCTTGATGTAACAAACTAGTAGATTTTCTTTTTGGTGCACTTTTATTTTCTGTTTGGATATGGACATGGCATATTATATCTACTTTCCGCATTTTATATTTTGGTTAGTAATTCATTTGATTCTACATGTGCTTCTCACGTTTATACGTTGGACAATGTGTATTTGGGTTGAAATATGCGACTCGATACTGTCAGGTGTCGGGTCACAACAGATGATATCAAAGTTTATTGTCTCACTAAACATGAGAACAGTTGAACAACCAGGGTCAAATGAAAACTCTCATCTTGATAATCTCTAAAAGAGTGAACTAACCAAAGGTCCTATCCCGTAAATGTAGAGAATGGCACCTAAACACCCTCCCTGCTCGACTAGAGGGAGAAATCAGAATGTGAACCCACCATAGAATCCCCTTGCTACTAACCCTCAGATGTTGATGATTCAGCAAATGCTATAGGTGTTGGAGAACAACCAGCAGCACATACCTCCCCTATAGTAGGAGGAAGAACATGACCTAGCTGAGAGAGAAAACCCAGTGCCCCATGTGGCTGAAGAACATGTCCTCAAGCAAGTAGTAATAGAAGGAGGAGGTGAATAGGAAAATCAGAGTCAATCAATCCACAACAATGGCCAGGAATGGGGTGATGCAATTCAGCCCCCTTTTGTGTTGAATTCAGTGGCAGAGGACCCATGTGGCAATCCTAGAAGTGACCACCAAAACCTATTTGCGGAGTTTCACAAGATGAAGCCACCATCTTATGACGAAGTGGGTGATCTATCTCTTGCAGAAGACTAGGTGCGTCAAGTAGAGAAGCACTAAGGGTCCTCAACACACCTGTCTGGTGCTGGATTTCTTTTGCTACATGTCAGGTGACTAGAGCAGCAGATCTCTGGTGGGAGGCCATAAGGATGATTGTGAATGAGCCTGTCAATTGGGAGGAGATTCTGAGACTCTTCTATGATCAGTATTACCCACAGTCATGGATGGATCAAAAAAGAAAGGAGTTCATGGAGTTGAGACAAGGAAGCATTACCATCAACAACTACAAAGTAAAGTTTAATGAACTGCCATGCTCGCCCCTAACCTGGTGACTACTAAGATGGATTGACAGTGGAAGTTTGTACAGGGCTTGAGGCCGAGTGTCAGGGAGACTATAGTTGCCTAATGTCAAAAAATGTGTGATTTGAAATTAAGGTTTTTAAGTCATTGTAACACGCAAATTCGCAATTGCTTTTGAATTTATCAAACCTAGATAGTGGTGTATCTAGGGTCATCCAAGGAGGCAAGTTTGCAAATTTAACACTCTCGCTTGAAATCAGGACATCAACTTTCCTTTTGTCATTTTGATTTTTGTTGTTTTTATAATTTTCAAAACAATCGAGCAACAGAATATAAGGCAAAAATTAAGTATGCCTATCAATTAACCCTAAGTGATAAGAAGAAAACCTTTTCTTCTAAGCTCACCCTAGGCAAGTGCGCCTAGGGTAATTAGAAGAAGGTGTGGTGTGCACTACAACTAAAAGAACATGAAGAACACACTAACTAGAACATGAAAAGTGGAAAGCAAAATAAATCTTATATTACTAGCAACTAGAAGAAATGTAGCTAAATTGTTGTTACATGGAAACAAACAAAAACACTAGCTAATACAAGAAATTGGAAAGATAAAGAAAAAGAAGGGATCCTCTAGTTGAAGTCTTGGATAGCCTTACTCCAAGTGCAGTTGCTCCCGCACTTAAAAAAGTTTCTCCTCGACTTCTTCTCAAGTAGTCCTCCAAGCTGTCCTCCAAGGTGGGTGTCAACCACCTTGCTCCTCCTCCTGCCTAGTCGTCCCTTCAAGTGTGAAGATCTCCTCCGTGGCATGGCACGAGAGAGGAAGATAGAGAAAGAAGGCACCAAAGGGGCGGATGGTTGCCCCTTAATCTTATTCTCTTCTTCTTCTCCTTGGTCGTAGGTTCTAAGTGGCTGTGGTGGAATGAAACTATGGGAGAAGATGATCTTTTTCGTTGTGGTTAGGAGGGGAGGGTATTTATAGAAGTGGAGAGGGTGATGGTTGGCACCAACCATGGTAGGCTTAGGGTTAAGTGGAATGTGGTGTAGGTGTAAGGATAGGATGAAGGCTTAGGATGGTAGTTAATGGATGGAGGGTTAGATTAGGTTGGCGCCATATGTTGGGGTGTGTTGAGTGGTGGTTATGGTTGGTTTAGATGGGGTTGGCGCTACTTTTTGGTGGGGTTATGGGTTAAGGGTTGGCGCCAACAATTGGAGGGCTAGGATTAGGTTTGGTGGGTAGTTAAGGGTGGTTATGGGAATCCTAGGGTGCAGAATAGTTGGCACCAAGTGAAGGGACCTTATGGGTGGTGGTTGTGGGTGGTTAACTTCCATGGTGCCCTTCAAATTGGCACCAAAAATGGCTTCTAGAAGGGGCTTGGTTGGTGCCACTAGATGGAGGGTGTAGATGGGTTTTGGGCTTAGGTGTAGGGTTGAGATGGGAGGGATTTTTAGAGGGAATTGGTGGCACCAAAATGGGGTAGTTATGGGTAGGTTTGGCACCACCTTTATGTCTGATTTTGGAGGTGGTGGTTGAGTGAAAAGGTGTGGGTAAGTTGGTGCCAAAAGGGATTTGGAATAGGAGAGGTTAGGTAGACTTAGGTAGGTATGTTTGGTGGAAATAGTTTGGTGGGTTTTAGGGTTAGGTTGGGATGCCAAGGAGGTGATTAGCTGAGCTAAGCTAGCTTAGCTATCTTAGCTAATAGGGAGTAGGGTAGGAGGCAGAGGGAGCTACCTTAGCTGGCTTAGCTTGCTAGTTCTTTGCTAGCAACCAAGCCAAGCTAAGATGAGCTAGCTTCTGCTGAAATGAGCTGAGGTGAGCTGGGTCTGGTCTTCCCAGAGATTGCCTAGCTAGCTGGAGTAGATAGCTTAGGTCAAGTATCTCAACTCAACTAAGTTGAGCTAAGTTGAGCCTCTGGGAGTTGGACTTGAGCTGGTTGAGGTCATCTTTAGCTGACTAGGTCTAGCAAGTAGCTAGTCCTAGTCAGGTTGAGCTTCCAGTGAACTGTTCTGGGCTGGAGGAGTTGCAATAGAGCTAGGATCAACTGTCTTGAGCTAGTTTGAGCTACCATCCAGCTAAGGTGAGTTGAATGGACCTGAGGTGAACTAGCTAAAGCTACCATTTAGCTGAGATGAGTTGAATGGAGCTAAAGATAAGTTGATCAAGCTAGAATGAGCTGGGATCCAATTAGGATGAACTCGATCTACCTAGGATCCAAATGAAATGAGCTTCTTCATCTTCTACCTTCGTGAGTGCCAAGGTATGCTGGATCAGACTTTCTATCCATCCCTGACACTCAAGTAAACACATTAAAAATATGACTAAAATGCAATGCATGCCTATCCTAGTTAAATGCCTAAATGCAGCCTGAAAACCCATTTGTGGAGTTAAAACCCTAAGAGCTAGATCTGTTTTAGGGCATAAGAATGATGATAAACTGGTGTTTATCACAGCCCCATGCTTATCTTTTGTTAGTCTTTTAGCAAAACTATTTTCACAAAATGGATTTTTGGAAAAATAAATTTTTTTTACTTTTGAGGACAAGAAGATTACGAGACTTTGGTTGATTAAAAACATAAAATGCGTAGGATTTGTTATGAATAAAACATCAGAATTTGTCTTTAGATATTAAAATTAGATGAATCGGGATCAATGTATCCTTCAAAAATTCACAAATTAACTCACTGTTAATTCAAATGACCCGAAACCATTTTGCAGTTAGGATTTCCTTGGCTCTTGAATCCAACTCGCAACTTGCATAATCCTTTAAAACTTTGTGTCAGTGCTTTATGAATGCCAACATTTATAAGGATATTTATAAGGTCATGTTTTTGAAACTTTTTTTTTTGTCTTCCCCATGCTTACTCCTAGCTTAATTCTATAACAGATGTGTCGGGATCATCATTCCCATTATCAATCCTCGAGGAGGCTTTGGTGCCTGCACTTCGAGATAGTATTGTCCATGACAGCACCCAGGAGTCACAACCCCAAAACACAATGCGGTGTAAAGGGGCTCTCCAAGCAAACTCAAGATTTTGCTCCGACGCTATGGGTAGAGCGTCGTCCAAGACACTTGAGCTACAAAAATGCACCTTAATTCTCCATCTAAAGATATGAAATATAGATACATAACAGCGTCAAGGCGATAACATGTTGACATCACGTCCTCAAAGGAGGCATTTTCCTCCTTCTTGACGGTGGAAACTCAAACCAATGATCTACTTCGGATTTCACTGAGACTAAACAAGGGGCTTTTCTAATTTTTCTAATTTGTTCTTAAATGTTGGTTGTGTGTAAATTTTGACACAAGAATTTTTGCAAGAGACGCAAGTTTTTGTGTCGGAAACTAAGCCAAGTAATTTTCAAGTTGCAAAAAGAGATCAAATCTCCTAAATCATCACGAGTTCAGGAGGAATTTAGAGAAAGATACTTGATCTAGTCTAGAAATTGACCCAGAGATTCTAACAATCAGATCCGTATCCTTATCCCTAGTTTGTTAAAGATCAAATCCTATTGTGCCTTAAAATGAATCTTTCAAGCTTAGTCATAATTTTCAAAATTTTCCTCAAATAGTTTTATGATTTTTCTATAATGAGATGCACGCGAAAGAAAAATTGCATATTTTTAGGTTTTGAAAATCCTGAATCGATCGTCAAAATTTAAAAACACCCCCCATGCTTATGATATGCAATGTCCTCATGCATTAGAAGGGAAAAGAGATCACCTTAGTGAAAAGAAGTCGAGTTCAGGATGGTCAAAACCTGGAAAAAGAAACAAAAAAGGAAAGCATGAAAAATGATGGGTTATCTCCCATCTAGTGCTATCATTTACACCTATTCAATCGGGCATGAAGTGATGCACGGAAGACGGATGTAAATAGTTGGACACATGAATGCCCTTAAGAGAAAGGTCTTTCTCTGGATCCTTTAAAAGATGATTGGTAAAAATATAAGGATCAAAATGAGATGGAAAAATGGAAGAATGGCTCGAGTCTGGCCATGGTTTGAGTTCATGGTGATTGCCATACTCGGGCAAGTCTGATGGTAGGTCCAATGGATGGGAGTGAGAGAGAACTGATGAGGGTTGAGTGAGGTTGGTGTGCAAGGGTGGGGTGAAATTAGAGTGGTTGCGTTAGGTGGATAGTCAGGAAGAGATTTTAATGGAAGATAAGGCTCCAAGTCATAGATTTTGCCGACCACTGATTTAGAGTCAGAGTCCTCAAAAAAATTGTGGTCGAGAAGGGTATCTAATAACATTGTCTCCTCCACCAAATTAGATATTTCCATGTTTGAGTCCTTGAAAAAATCATCATTATCATGGAATCTCTCAGAGGATTTGAAAATATCAGATAGTTTGGCTCGCGCAAGTGATATCCATTTTGCCTGTATGTCAATTGATATTTGCTTTCGTGGTGGCCAAAAAGGGTCATCCAAGAATTATTGGGTCATTAATTAGAGATTCAGGTACCTCAATGTCAAGGACTAGAAAGTCTACAGGGAAGACACAATTTTGGACTTTGACAGGGACATCCTCGACAATCCCACGAGGTTTGATTGCAAATCGGTCAGCTAATTGTAGGGTAACCTCGACAGTTTTTAAATCACCGATCTTAAATTCTTCGAATAAAACCATGGGGATGATATTGACTGAGGCATCAAGATCGAGAATGACATAGTTGAAAGTGGTATCATCAATACTTACTAAAATCAAAGGCGCACCTAGGTCTTTCATCTTAGGAGGCAGCTGATTTTGTGATGGAACTTACTGTCTTCGGAACATGCACTCTACCTAGATTTTTCGTCTGCCTTTTAGGAGTACAAATATCTTCTAAAAATTTGGCATAGGTAGGTATATAGTTGATTATGTCTAGGAGAGGGATATTGATCTAAATTGCCCAAATAAATCCATGAGTTCTTCAGTTGTGGGCTCAGATTTCTTTTTATGTTGTTGATGGAGTGGAAAGCTTAGGGAAACAAAACAGGAGTCGTGTCATGTGATTTTTGTGTTTTCTTTTCTTTCTGAATAAGGGGGTGAGAGTTAATTTGCATGGGAATGATAGAGGTTTCATCAGGTTGCTGTAAAGGCCCAAGATCAGTGGTGGTTTTCCCACTCCTTAATGTAACTGCATGTATAGTTGGATTATTACTTGGAGGAAGTGGGGGGGCCTGTTGTTGTGGAAACCTTGATGGTTGCTGAGGTATAGGGTTAATGGGAGATTGATTATAGCGATTTTGAATTTGATTTTGGCTCTGATAATGGTTCCGTTGATTATTAGGGTTGGGCATGGGTTGGGATGGTAAATGCCTTACAAGTCTCTAAGTTGGAGTAACCCCAATCTGATTATTCAGATCTATAACAATGCAGGTTACTTCCGTCATTTTGCTTTGCATTTCTTGCAGGGTTTTCATTATTTGGCCATTGATGTCTTCTTGAGATGGCCTAGGTTGATAAAAAGTCTGATATAACCCATACCCTCCAAATTGATTTGGTTTTTGGGGAAGAATCGGGTTTGTCCAGGAGTGGTTTGGGTAGTTCCTCCAGTTGGAAGAATTTCTAAATTGCTCCTGGAGGGCAGAGATATTTTCAATAGGGTTGGGATTTGGATATGTGTAATTCCCCAGTGAACCATAGAAAGTCTCAAAATATTGATTATATTCAACAAGGGTAGTGTTTAAATTAAGCAAATTTTCTCTCCGTGGAATGTTAGGCGGGGTTAGATGTGGAGCCTATGGAGTCTAGATGGGTGTGGCAAGTCTTTCCTCGAATTTCTTTTGATTTATTTGCATCTGGTCAGGTCATTGGGCAATCATTTATAGACATCTTGGGTAACGAGAATAGATTGAGTGCCTTTTTCATGAACACTGAATTGCAGGCTTGAAGTTTTGCAAAAGGTGTTCATGGATGCCTGATTAAAGGAGTTTCCACTTATTTCCTTGAATGAATCATAGGCACTTTCAGCATCCTTATTTAAGAGTTGCCGCCACATGAGGCATTGACAAAATGTCGTAATTAATCTTCTAATCCATGATAGAAGATCTGCACAAGCTAAAATAAGGAAATCTCATGGTGCAGGCAACTTCTTAGGAGATCTTGGAATCATTCTCAAGCATCATGCAAAGTCTCACCAGATTTGTGTTGCAAGGTCATAATAGATCTTCGCAAGGAATTAGTATGACCTATGGGAAAAATTTTCTTTAGGAAAGCACTTTTGAGCTGAGGCCATGTGGTAATAGGTCTGCCGATGGTTCAAAAACAATAAGCGGCCTTATCCTTGAGAGATAATGGGAATAGTCGAATCAGCCAAAGATCTTGCACATTGCGAGAATGAGTTGTTTGCACAGGGAGAGTGAATTCTTCAAGGTGGCTGAACGAGTCTTCCCTAGAAAGGCCATGGAAGCGCTTAATCAGATTCAAAATTGCCGGTTTGATCTTGAAGTCCCCTTCTAGAATTACCACCCCTGGTCTGTCCTCATTGTGCAAAGGATCATAGAAATCCTTTAGAGGAACGACAGGCTACTGACGGGGTGGCGAGTTTTGCCCTTGGTTGGCTAGGTTTTTTATAGTCCTAGTTAACTGTTGTTAATTAGCTTGTAGCTGAGCCAGCTGCTCAGCCATCATGGAGTAGGCAGGGGGGCTTGTTGTTGAGGTTGTGGCATCTCAGCATTAGGTAGCTCTAGGTTTGGTAGATGAGGGAGGGCAAGTCAAAGATGGAGGGGTTAGTTTGTGTGGAAGGGTCGGAGTGGGATTAGAGGTGGATGTAGATGGGTTAGTGGACCTATCTTTTTGATTTTTCATTCTTTTAGAATGTAGAGGAGAATGAGGAAAAAGGGGTCTTTTGTGCAGGGTTTAAAATCAAGTGGTCCCTCCAAGTGTGGAGTTTGGGACCGCCGCTCGTGCATACAACGGAAGAACAAGGAGGAGAGGTGGGAAAGATGAGAAGAAGTGTGTAGTCAAGCAACAAAATTCTAAGCCCAGTCTTACGGTTGACTCCTTAAAACCTAAGAGTTGGGAATTCGGAAAAGTAAGAAACCACTAATTGAACACCTTTCCCAAAATCAACCTAGTTAGACTAAAGAGGTGGCTTGGGCCCAAGCATGTCCTAGGAAAATCACCAGGGTCTTGTGTAAACCCATCCACATCCCTCTTAGTCTGACACCACGTTTAATTGAGGGGATTGGGATAATTAGAGGCAACTTAAATTTCATATATCAAGCCTAAGATGAAATGAAGTCCTTAGTGGTCAAATGACTACCAATTTAATTTAGGCTTAGGAACTTAAGTGCACAAGGAATGTGTTGGCCATTAATTGGGGTAATCCTCGATTATTTCTTTTTTGGTGTGTGTGCGAATTGGATGGAGTGAGTCCAATACCAAATCAAGTTGTCGCACAAAATTTGTTGTGTTTCTACTTTTAGGATTTGATTTAGATTAATGTCTTTTTAGGGTTTCCTTCTTATGCTTTCAAACAAGTTTGAGTTCCACAAACAAAGAGAAATCAAGTTGTATTGGTGAATGTAAATTTCCTTTATAATGTGGGACTATAAAATGAAAAGAAAACCCTAATTGATTTGAATCCTTAAGCAAAAATATTACTATCAATGAATTGTTTCAGGCTTTTCTTATTAAGTAGTGGTTCAAACAGAGCAAACAACACCACTAGTGGAAATCAAATCGAACTAGAATTCCAAAAAATATTTTTTTATGATTTTAAGAATTCGTTTAGTATTTTTTTGAGATTTTTCTTTGTGCTAGTATCAAAGTCCAAAAATGATACCCGTGGCTATTTTTGACTTTTTAATAAGACCACTGACCAACAAAAATTTTTGTGATTTTATATGTTGTGTAGAATTTCACTAGGATTCTAGAAAGATAAATTTTATAGAAATTGGACAAGTATAAAAATTCCTAAAATTCGCGGACAGTAACAAAGTAATGAAATCAAGGGAGATGACCCCTTGTGGTCCACGAATATTTAAAATTCTCTACAATTCCAAATGCTTTGAAATTTGGAACAGATGTTCCTGACTCAAATTGGAATCTTTGAGTGAAATTTCAAGATTTTAGGAGGTTTGTGGTGTTAGGAATTGATTTTTGAAATCTGAATAGATGTTTGGACCCAAAAAATCAGGACACCAACACTTAAGGTAGAGTGGTGTTAATTAATCAAACAAGCAAACACTTGGCTTTAAAGATCACCACTCTACCTAATTTTACTTTTTTTGATCCTAAAAGCCTAATTTAATGTTTTTTGATAGTATTTAAGAGAAATTATGTGACAAGAAAGATGACACTAACCTTGAATCAGTGGGAAGAAAAGGAACTTCAAGCTTTTGCTTCCAAAATCCTGCCTTCTTCCTGTAGTGCCTGCACACACGAGATGAAAGAAAAGAGAAGAGGATGAGATCCGTGTATCAAGCAAGAGAGATGAATGAATGCAAAGTCGTGCCTCCTCGACAATGGTGCCAAAAAGTGATGTCGAAAAATGCGTGAATTGAAAGTAGGATTTTTAAGTCGTAACACACAAATTCGCAATCGCTTTTAAATTTATCAAACCTAGATAGTGGTGTATCTAGGGTCATCCAAGGAGGCAAGTTTGCAAATTTAACACTCTCGCTTGAAATCAGGACATCAACTTTCTTTTTGTCATTTTGATTTTTGTTGTTTTTATAATTTTCAAAACAATTGGGCAACAGAATATAAGGCGAAAATTAAACTACACATATCAATTAACCCTAAGTGACAAGAAGAAAGCCTTTTCTTCTAAGCTCACCCTAGGCAAGTGCACCTAGGGTAATTAGAAGAAGGTGTGGCGTGCACTACAACTAAAAGAACATGAAGAATACACTAACTAGAACATGAAAAGTGGAATGCAAAATAAATCTTGTATTACTAGCAACTAGAAGAAATGTAGCAGAATGCTTGTTACATGGAAACAAACAAAAACACTAGCTAATACAAGAAATTGGAAAGATAAAGAAGAAGAATCGATCCTCTGGTTGAAGTCTTAGATAGCCTTAATCCAAGTGCGGTTGCTCTCTCACTTAAAAAGGTTTCTCCTCGACTTCTTCTTAAGTAGTCCTCCTCCAAGCTATCCTCCAAGGTGGGTGTCAACCACCTTGCTCCTCCTCCTGCCTAGCTATCCCTTCAAGTGTGAAGATCTCCTCCTTGGCATGGCACGAGAGAGGAAGATAGAGAAAGAAGGCACCAAAGGGGCGGATGGTTGCCCCTTAATCTTATTCTCTTCTTCTTCTCCTTGGTCGTAGGTTCTAAGTGGCTGTGGTGGAATGAAACTATGGGAGAAGATGATCTTTTTCGTTGTGGTTAGGAGGGGAGGGTATTTATAGAAGTGGAGAGGGTGATGGTTGGCACCAACCATGGTAGGCTTAGGGTTAAGTGGAATGTGGTGTAGGTGTAAGGTTAGGATGAAGGCTTAGGATGGTAGTTAATGGATGGAGGGTTAGATTAGGTTGACGCCAAATGTAGGGGTGTGTTGAGTGGTGGTTATGGTTTGTTTAGATGGGGTTGGCGCCACTTTTTGGTGGGATTATGGGTTAAGAGTTGGCGCCAACAATTGGAGGGCTAGGATTAGGTTTGGTGGGTAGTTAAGTGTGGTTATGGGAATCCTAGGGTGTAGGATAGTTGGCACCAAGTGAAGGGATCTTATGGGTGGTGGTTGTGGGTGGTTAATGTTGTAAACACCATCATGGACCCTAACTGGCTACATTTATTCAGGTACGACTTATAAAATCTCCTACATAATCATCTGAGGATCATAACTCCGCATTGTTCTGATTTGAGAAGAGAACGATAAATCAGGGTTAATTCTGTAATTTCAACAACACATCATAAACATAGATTAACTGCAGGGTTTGTCAGGGATTAATTAAAGGTCATATGAGCATTAAAGTCCAAAAAATGGGTTCACACAGATAGAAATAGGGTTTTACACATTCCGAGGACCGCAACAGCACACCAAAATCCTAATTTCAGACTCTCTTAAATTATAGAGGTTATGGTCAAGATAAAATTCATCTAAACCTCCTAAAATTCATAGAAAAATATTCTAAGAGATTTGATACCCTTGTTTTAATCATCTGAACCTATTTTGACTTAGAATAGAGTTGTAGATGGAATTATACCCTAATTTGGGCTTCTGTGCAATTGCTCAGTCAAACATGGTCAAAACAAAATCCAACTTTACCATTATATTCCTTGGGTCCAAATTAGGTCAAGCCCAAAATTTGGGCCCAATCAAAGTTCATGTTGACCTAATTTGCAATCTAGTTTCTTAAAACTCTATTTTTCTCACTTAAGCCCCTAACTTTCAGATTCCTTGCAATCAGGCCCCTAACTTCTCATCATTTTCTTCAAATGGGTCCTAGTCGCCATTGACGTGTGAGCGTATCTGCAGCCAAGCTTCAAACAAGGAGATCTCCTTGATTCCTCAACCAAATCCACCCAAAATTGGAAGGGACAATCTTTAGGAGATCCTCTTTTGATTGAATCACTTGAAGGATTCCAAATCACACCATGGAGCTCAGTCAAAGCCCTCAAAATCTGTGAGGGAACCCAAATCAAATCGTGATGAAATTACGACTAATGCCCCTGTTTGAGCTCAAATTTGAGCTCTATATAAGCTCTAGATCATATGGCCACTCTTCTTAGCTCAAAAAAGACCGAGATACCTCCTCTTCTCTCTTCTCCAATCATCCTCAACTCAAGGTCCGGTGAGCTTCTCCAACACCCTCCTCCGGCCGGCCAATGGTGAAATTGACTAACCCAACATCCTACCCTCTTCCTCGCAACTATCGCCGGCCAAAGCATCGCTGCTCTCCACCTTTCCTTCCTCATCGCCATGTCACCATTGCCTTCACCTTCTCTGGCTTCGACCATCATAGCCGAACGCCATCACTCACTCTCTCACTCTCTCTAAATCTCCCTTTTCTCTTCCTCTCACCCTCCTGATCCTCTCCAACCCCTTAGACTTTAGGTTCAACCACAACACCGCCTTCTCGTTCATCGTCTTCCCCATGTCTAGCACGAGCTCTAGCGAGCTCACTCTGGTGCCACAGACAGCCAAACCACCCACTACCACTTCTAGAAGATCCACCACACCTCCTCCATCAAAACCCCTTAACTTATTGAGGTTTTTAGCCACTCCATCCTACCATCGAATAACACACCATCAAGCCGCCTTCTCCAACTCAAACCGATCATGCTACACCTCCAACTACCACCTCATGATCACCACTACCCTCACCATCGTCCGGCGAAGCTCTTGAACTAATTTAATTGGGTCATGAGGCTATATTCGTGCTTTTTCAGGTTTCACTGGAGCACCATGATAACACCACACAAGGGGGTAGTAATTAGGTTGAATATGGCCCATCTTTAGAGTAAAAGGCACAACATAAGTAGAATAGGAGCATTGCATGCATCAAGTACCAAGATTGCTTATAAACTGTATTAATGGCCATTTGTGTAAAGCATTTGTCAAAGCAGGCCTCAAATGAGCAATCGGACCGCATGGATGGATTCAAAATGACGAACGGAGTCCAACGGACTCAAGATCGGCCAAATCCGACATCCGGAGCTCCCACAATGGGCCCCAGAAGTTCTGACCGTTGATTTGGAGATCAACGGCCCAGAGAGCGCCACGTCGCCCTACCCCCACCGCTCGCACACCCTCAAGCCGGCCAAAGACGAATCTCGGCCGTTGATCTTCGATCGAACGGCCGAGATCCGCGCGCTCGCCTGCAGTCGCCGCGACAAAGCGCGGGCGTGGCGCAACGGTTAGCGCACACGCCCGCATCGCTGCGATGCGCGTTCGAGCCGTGAGGAGCGGGATTTGAAGGCGGGCGAAGGACGCGGAAAAATTGGGCTGCCCGATCAGCAACGGGCGGTCATGATCTCGCCACGCGGTGCGACAGCAGCGCACGAGCGCCCACGCGCGCGCGCACGTCGGGTGGAAACGCGCGCGCACACGCGCGCCCAAGGTGCAATCTTAGCGCGGGCGTAGAAGGCTCTCAGATCAGACGACTCTCGTTCAGCGGCCACGGATCGCGCGAAGAGGAAGATCGGGGCGGGCGGCTGACCGGCGGCGAGAGGGCTACACCAACGCTTTTGGAAGCGGTTTTAGCGACGCTCTGGATGTCGCTAAAGCCCCTTCTTCTTTTAGGAAGCTCTTAACTCTATTTAAACCCCCTTCTACCGCCATTCAAGGGATACTCTCCCACTTGCAACTACTCCACTCCTCTCCTAGCTAGTTTTAGGCACTCTTGTAATCGTCGGAGACGACGAGCCGCCGACGGAGCCTCCTCCACCGCCGTGGCTGCCTCGTCGCTCTCCACTCTCTCTCTACCTCTCTCTCTCTTTTAAGCTTTCATTTGCTTTTGTTGAAGCATATATTTAATGTTGTAAACCATGAACTATGAATGCATGTTTAATGAAATTATTTTCCGTTCAGTCGCCATTTTAATTTATGTTTAAAGTGCATGATCAAAACTAAGAGCTTTCTAACCCTAAACTCTCTCTCTCACTCTCGCTTTTCAAAATCGTCTCTTTCGCAAGCAAAACTCTGCCTTTTTCGTGACAACAACTGATAAACAAAATCCGATTTCCACGCCTCCCTGAGACCGACACTCGGACTCACCTCCGTTTACTTCTTTTAAAATCGACGTATCAAGTGCGACTATAACGACACCTCTTAACACACACGCACTACGGCACGTCAGTTTTTGGTGCCGTTGCCGGGGAGGCAACGGATTTGTTTTATTACCTCCATTCCACATTCATTCTCACATCGTCTAATGCCCTATTTTCCTTTTTACTTGACGATTGCAGGAATTTGGTGCATGGACGGCGAAGCGACGCATTCCACGACGGTAGCAAGGGAGTAGGCGCCTCGAGGACCGATAGTGAGCAATCTCTCTCTCATTGTTTGCTTGCGTGAAAAAGCTAAAAAAAATTGTAAAAAACTGAAAAAATTAGCGTGGTGAATGATTACTTGACCCACATCCTTAACACATCACCCCACAAAAAAAATATACACTCTAACATTCTGAACAAATTCTTGGAGTGTTATTTTCTTGAGTGGTGTTTGCGAAGCCACCGTGAATTGACCTGGGCCGCACCACTCAACCCTAAAACTGACTCATCTAATAGAAGCCGCATGATCATTAGGATGAGTACACTAGGGTTTTTAGAGCCTCTACAAATAAAAAGGAAATCTACTTTCATCGAATTGTGTGCAGAACTTGACGTGCCCACTGAAACTTGGTTGAAAACATTAAGGCATGTCAACCCTAAAAAGCACTAAAGTAAGGATGAAATACTAAAAGACACCACACCTTAAAAATCCTTGCTTGAAAACCATGTTTTGCTAGAAGCACACACCTTGAAAGTGGAAAATTAAGAAGCACCACCCCAATCAACGCCTCATCACATCACCCTAAGCACAAGCACTATCCTAACCCTTTAAAAATGAGTAGACATGCCCTAGGCAGGACTGAGTTAAGTCTCAAAAGGTGAGGTTTTGTTCGCTAGGCACTTGGCTTTCATTCCCTTGGTAGAATCTGGTGACTAGGCTGCGGGGCAGTGTCAAACGACCGCGGTTGTGGGGTCTATGGAACCGGAGGCTCAAGCCAAAGGAAGAACCTTCCCTGCAATCCCCTCATAATCAACCTGGCCAGATTAACCTCGGGAAGGGGAGTCCAGTGCTTACGGACTTAATCAACCTTTGTGAGATTTCTAGGTCTTCTAAGGAATACACCATAAGAACTAGGCTTGTTTGCTTGGTTGAGGACACAACTCTCTCGTATCTGTTCTTCCCACATCCCTCCATTTCTTCCAAACCATGGATTTCAATGCCTATCCATCTTACCCAAACTACCCCCAACAGGATTTGTATGCTAACCCAAGTGGACCATACCCACAGCCTACTTGGGCTAACCAACCACCAAGTTGGGGGTACAACCTTGAATATCCCTCTTGGCCCAACTATGACCAAACCGCACCAACCTCTTATTGGAATACAACCAACATAGCCACCCAAGGGTACGATTCAAATCATGGGACTCCATATCTCGATTGTCCTCACGATGCCTCCTCATTTAGGTTCGACCCGCTCTACTATGATAGGACCTACACTTTAGGAGAACACCAAGAACCCTACCCATCTCAGGACAATAACCAAGAAAGGTCATCTGAATTCAACAACTTGCCTACTTGACCTTTGGATTAGAAGGAGTTCTAGACAAATGGAAATCAGAAAATGATCAGAAATCTAGGCAAGCCCAGGATCATCAACCTTTGATTTGGTCCCCTGATGAAGAATCTGATTGGGAGGAGGACTTAGAACCTCAACTATTCTGGAGTAGGACCAAACAGAGAATGGTTCCTCTTGAAGAACTGGACCCTGAACATGATAGAATAGAGGACCCAGCCAAGAACCTAAACACCAATATGGATTTTGATCCACAACCTCAACCATACTCTCTTAACCTGGATTTCAAGGAGGAAATCCAAAGGACACCAAATGACACCATGTCAATTCTTGATAACCTCCAGTTAGAACTACACAGACAGAATCAAGAATTGGTTAAAGGGCAACATGCCATGTTGGAGTTGTTCCAACAATTGGGGGAAGAAGGCCAAAGAAAGTTGTTGCACACAACGCCATTCATGGAATTCATAAAGCAAGGACCTACCATGATCAATTGGACTACACCCAGTCATCCTGATTTGGTTCAGTCCACCATTGATACCCCTCAGGAGTTGGACAGCTCAGTGGATAAGGACAGTAAGGATTCCTTGGAACACAATTTGGGGAGCATTGAGAACAAACATTAGGAGGAAACTGAGAAGGTGAGGGGAGAGACCTTGGAATCTGAATCTAATCGGCCCAAGACAAGTAATCCGGTGGGAGTAGCAACCAACGTCGGAGATGGAGAATGGAGTTACAATTTCAAAGAAATTGATTATGAATCAGTTAGAATCCCCATCACAAATTTGGAGGAGGGCCGAGAGAAAGAATATGATCTAGAGGATGAAATTGACCCTACCTCTAATGTAATCCCAAACAGTGAATCTGATACAGAGGAGGTTGAAGAAAATATTCTTGAGATCAAGGGCTTGGAGGAAATGAGCAATGAAACCATAGTTGCGGGAGAGATGGATTCGTCTTTGGAGAGAGGCCTCATGCTTGGTTGTAGGGCTCAGTATGAAACTCTGGACTTTGTTACCTGCCCTACCAAAATAAGAATCCCGCAACCCGAATGCACTGGAATTGATACATTTTCGATGGATTACAATTTTATGGGGACACAAGATGAATATAAAACCTACATCTTTAGTGCCTGGCATGTCATATTTGGGGTGCGTTCATCCACAACAACTTGTTTGCATGCCCGCAAACTAAGAGAGGTTCTGACACGGGCATGCATGATACAGAATTCCCGCCCCTTAGGAACGAGACTCCACCACAACCTTATTCGCATCTGTGGACTTCTGATTTTGGGTTTGATTAATTTTGAACATATCTCCTTGACCCAAACCATTCCTATTTGTGCACCGCCCAGCTGGAGGCGTTAAACTCAGCGCTTCCTAGGAGGCTACCCAGCGGATTCAGACTGATCTGGTAGTTTACGTCACTCAGGTACTATCTTTTTGAACCCTACTACATCCATGAATCTGCCAATGAGGACATTGTCCAACTTAAGCATGGGGGGGTGATAAATTGCATAATCCTGAGTTCAATTAATCAGTCTGAATAAATAATTAAGAAAAAAAAATGAAAAAATGAATTTAAGAAGAAAATTTAGGCATTAGAAACTTGTCAATAGTGTGAAATAATACAAAAAGAACTTAAACACTTAGACTTTTCAAGCCTTCAGGCTTAATCAGCCCTGGTGTCCGTTAAAATATGGATTTAGCGGCGAACCTTGCAACTTTAAGCTATTCTAATCCACTTACTAAATAAGGTAATAAGTATACGACTTATCAACTCACCCTCTAACTCAGGAAAACTTTGAGTCTAAGCATCTGCACACATTTTTGCACAGACTCACTTCTCGGAGATTTTGATAGAAATTGGGTAGCTAATGAACTCTCTAGGGTGGTATGGCTGGCAAGTTGTCGTGGGTAACAGCCCATTGGCAGGTTGTCCAGAACCCAGCCACAGGCCATTTCTTTTTCGCTGCCTCTAGGTACATTTAAGATCAGGGAAGCCACCTACGAAAAAAATAAAAAAATAAATAAATAAATAGAGGGGGAAAAAGAAGAAATGAAAATAAACCACACTTCACCGCACAAGTATGGCTGGCAAGTGATTTGGGTAACAGCCCATTGGTTGGTTGTCCAGAGCCCAGCTTAATAATTGCACAAAAAAGACCAAAACACCTAAGGAAGAAGTGGGGAAGTAGTATAAGCCGGGGAGATATACACTGGAAAATCCTTGTGTTGACCCCAAGTAAAACGAACGTAGGGAGAAAGCTACCAATCGAACAAATACACCTTCAGGATATTTTCTTTTTCGGTCACCTAGAGGCATAGAAACTTGAAGTCTGTCTCAATTACCGTTAAGTGAGTCTATCACAACATTCACACCAAGATGCTTAGCACTTAGGGTTTTGACCGAGTTTTGGGTGGGTTAGGTAGCCGTAAAAAGTTACCAACCCACACTGAATTCCGAAAAAAATTCTAAGAAAATACACATACGTATACATATGTACATTAAAGCAAGGATTCGGGCGATTCGTATTTTGGCAGACACTCAGGCGCTGCTTAGTCTTTGTAGATTAAGATCTTCGTATATTTCCTCTTATTGACAAGTAACGAAGTGCCTAAGCAATTACTTCTTGAATTCTCCAAGGAAACAAAGGCTAGAATAAACCTTGCTAGGGACTAGCAAGGAGTAGGCATGGGGGTAATCAAAAACTGACGTGCCATAGTGCGTGTGTGTTAAGAGGTGTCGTTATAGTCGCACTTGATACATCGGTTTTAAAAGAAGTAAACGGAGGTGAGTCCGAGTGTCGGTCTTAGGGAGGCGTGGAAATCGGATTTTGTTTATCACTTGTTGTCACGAAAAAGGCAGAGTTTTGCTTGCGAAAGAGACGATTTTGAAAAGCGAGAGCGAGAGAGAGAGTTTAGGGTTAGAAAGCTCTTAGTTTTGATCATGCACTTTAAACAGAAATTAAAATGGCGACTGAACGGAAAATAATTTCATTAAACATGCATTCATAGTTCATGGTTTACAACATTAAATATATGCTTCAACAAAAGCAAATGAAAGCTTAAAAGAGAGAGAGAGAGAGGTAGAGAGAGAGTGGAGAGCGACGAGGCAGCCATGGCGGTGGAGGAGGCTCCGTCGGCGGCTCGTCGTCTCCGGCGATTACAAGAGTGCCTAAAACTAGCTAGGAGAGGAGTGAAGTAGTTGCAAGTGGGAGAGTATCCCTTGAATGGTGGTAGAAGGGGGTTTAAATAGAGTTAAGGGCTTCCTAAAAGAAGAAGGGGCTTTAGCGACATCCAGAGCGTCGCTAAAATCGCTTCCAAAAGTGTTGGTGTAGCCCTCTCGCCGCCGGTCAGCCTCCTGCCCCGGTCTTCCTCTTCGCGCGATCCGTGGCCGCTGAACGAGAGCTGTCTGATCGAAGATCGGACGGCTGAGAGCCTTCTGCGCCCGCGTTAAGATCGCGCCTTGGGCGCGCGTGTGCGTGCGCGTTTCCGCCCTGCGTGCGTGCACGCGTGGGCGCTCGTGCGCTGCGGTCGCGCCACGTGGCAAGATTGTGGCCGCCTGTTGCTGATCGGGCAGCCCAATTTTTCCGCTCCCTTCACCCGCCTTCAAATCCCGCTCCTTGCGGCTCGAACACGCGTCCCGGCGATGCGGGCATGCGCGCTAACCGTTGCGCCACGCCCGCGCTTTGTCGCGGCAACCGCGAGCAAGCGCGCAGATCTCGGCCGTTCGATCAAAGATCAATGGCCGAGATTCGTCTTTGGCCGGCTTGAGGGTGTGCGAGCGGTGGGGGCGGGGCGACGTGGTGCTCTTTGGGCCGTTGATCTCCAGATCAACGGTCAGAACTTCTTGGGCGCATTGTGGGAGCTCCGGATGTCGGATTTAGCCGATCTTGAGTCCATTGGATTCCGTTCGTCGTTCTGAATCCATCCGTGCTGTCCGATTGCTCATCTGAGGCCTACTTTGACAAATGCTTTACACAAATGGCCATTAATACAGTTTATAAGCAATCTTGGTACTTGATGCATGCAATGCTCCTATTCTACTTATGTTGTGCCTTTTATTCTAAAGATGGGTCATATTCAACCTAATTACTACCCCCTTGTGTGGTGTTATCACACCATCATCACCACTGTCTTCTTCAACTTCGACAGCATCTCTCCAACCATCATTCAACCCGCAACAACCCTCTCTCGAAGCAGCTTCAACTACTGCATGTGTCTATAGTCTCAATCTCGCGAAGGGGCAGTAGCTACTACCTCAATCTCTCACTTGATTCAGCTGTAACCCATGCTCACTAACGTGAAGAAGACAACCCCTGGAGGATAGTCCCACTTCGTGTGGGACAAAAGCACGAAGGTTCATAAATTATTTTCGTGCACGAGGCTTATCACCTCAAACGCAGAAGGGGTGAGGTCCTCCACACACGCACTTACACGTGCTCACCCATGCACCCTTGCCTATGATCATGCCCGTAGGTCTGGGTCAGATCCAATTAACCCGGATACCCGGGTTCGACTGAGTTGTGAGAGAAATCTGAGGAGAGGGGAGGGTTTTTCTACCTCAGGATTTGTGCCCTCCCCAGTGCTCAACACTTAGCCTCTGAAGGCTTAGTGAGGCCCTTATGCCTTGCTTTTGTGAGAGCCTTGTGCTCCTCTGCTACTGCTGTGCCTTGGCTCCACTGAGGCGTGAAGGTTTAAGGCATCTATGCCTTGGTTCTGTCAACTAATTAGCTACATTGCTTCTGTGCTTGGTTCTAATATTGTTGAGAAAATTGGTTGAGCATTACTGTACATTTATTTTAGATAATTATTGAGCTTACCATTAGGGTTAATTTGGTGATTCAAATAGCCATTTTAACTCCATCTTTTTGCACTATGAATTCTAATTTTATTGCAATATTATTCTAATTACATTGAGTATTATTTTCGCATATTCTTCTTGATATTGTGATTAGTTGAATTGATCTGCCCAATTTATCCCTATGAATGATCTCGGACTCACATCGATTTCGAGTTTATAAATTTAAGTGTTGTCGTGACTTTTGTCCTATACTACTACTCGTATTTCTAAAAGATGATTCTCACAAATAACATTTTGGCGTCGTTGCCTGGGAGCAACACACAATTTCATTCACTTATTACAATCCTGATTTGATGCTAACTTGCTTTATCTGATTTGTTGTGATTTTATGAGGTACACGAGAGAAGATCAGCAGCACAACAACCACTCCAAGGGCAGGTAATTTCATTTCCTTCTTCTTAAGCCCCTCATTTCTGGAAGGAATTAAAAACAAAAAATCAATTAGGATCAACTTGCATTATTTCATAGAATTAATTATTTGAGTTGCCTGATTTGATTTGCTTAGAAATCCCCATCCAGATATTTGCACCTACTAGGGATTAAAGGTGCCTAGGGCTATTTACCTTCTTGATTGAGCCCTAGGTGCCTATTTTGGAAAGAATTTGACTTGGAAAATAGAGCCAAATTATGGTTTCCACTTTAGGGTTTCAGGAAAACACACTTGCCTAATTTAAAAGAGAATTGTTTTCCCGCATCGTGTGTTACCTAAGCCTTGGTTGAATTGATATAATTAAGCAAACCTTAAAAGAAGGCTCTAACAATCACTTGAATTACTAAAATTTGGGACTTAATAACCTGTTTGCAAACCACTCAACATGATTTTGGGTTCCTTACCCAATTCATCCTAAACTTTAAGGCAAGTTAGGTGAAGTTGACCCACCTTGTAGGTTAACCAACCTTCAAATTAGGTCACAAATCAAAATCAATTCTAAAGTTCAAGTGAAATTCAAGGCACATATTTAGGAATAAAATTGGTAGACTCAAGGGTCAAGCTTGCTCATTTTGGTCTACTTGGATTCTCAGTGACAAGGAAGGTCGAGTGGGGGAAACCCTGCAACCCGTGGGGATGCTCTACCATGTAGGGGTCCTTGCGAGACTCTCCCATCCTAGATACCTAAGTAATTCTCAGGTGAGTAACTTTCTGATCAAGAGGTATCATCCGTCTCGAACCTCCTTAGTCATCCAAAGATTTTTTGGGTGCCTTGATTGGGTCCATCACACATTCTGTCCCTCATCTGGTTCCATAGTGCATGTTTGGGAGGAGGCCCTTAAGGCCACCCTTGAGGCCTCCATTAGCAGTCCATTCCCTTTGAGGCCAAGCCTTAATGCACTTATTTATGATACCAACCGACCAGATTGACATCTCTTCTGACTCAACTGCTTCTGAGCCTAGATCTCCATCATCTGCATCCATGGAGAACCAAGAAGAACCCAATATCCAAAATCGGCTACAACGCCTCAATGATCTAGTACAGGCATACATGAATCCACTACAACAACCTCAGATGTGAGATCACTACAATCTCGCTGCGGTGGAGATCGAACCCACGGTGCAAATCTCAGCTGTAGGACCTAATACTGAACTCAAGCTAAATTTGATTCATGTTATTCCAAAATTCCATGGCTTGAACTCTAAAGATCCCTTCCAGCACATCAAGCAACTAAAACATCTGGTCCAGACCTTCGGGCCACCTGTTCAAAATCGGGATATCCTACTCATGAAGGCGTTCTCCTCTCTCATGGATAAAGCTACCAATTGGTATCAGACTCTGACACATCCAATCAACACATAAGGGAGCTCCAAACTGAATTCCTAAAGAAATTCTTCCTAGTTGGTCAAACAAATGCTTTGGGGTACCAGATCACACACTTCACGCAAAATGCTAGAGAACCACTTCATGAGACATGGGACCGCTTTTTGGATCTCATGCGAAAATGCCCCCATCACAGAGTTCCTAAATGGGAACAAGTCCAGCCTTTTTACCAGGGACTTCGTGAGGATATCAAGCTCTTTGTCAATGCAACCTATGGTGGCAACATCATGGGTCAGCATGAAGATACTATTTGGGAGATTCTCGAGAACATGTGCGTGAACTCTATAAGCAATGAATCTGTGGGTGAGTTCGACCGAATGACCTCCCGTGCATTAACAAACACTCGAGGGGCACATGAGACTCAAGGCCTATCCGCATTCGTCGATCTGGAATTGGTGTCTAGTCCCTTGGATAAGGTCTAAATCATCGAGAAAAAGGTGGATGAATTGACTCGACATCTGCAGAGAGCCACCACCGCACAGCAGAACACATATGCGCAACCACCCTCAGGTAGGGAGGCTGTGCATAACATTTACCACCACTCTCACCAGGGGATGGACCCGTATCCACCCCCATCTGATCCTAGTTTCGGAGGAAACTCCGGACCCACCTAGTCTAGTTGGGGGAACTCTGAACTCTCGTATTCTGACTTTTCTAGAGTTCCTCAGACTTGCGAGGATCCTTACACCATCCAGAATGATCCATTCTCTAACACCTATAACCCTAGATGGAATAATCATCCCAACTTTGTATGGTCAGGGAATAATCAGAACCCGAGATCTCAATTCTAGCCCCGACCACAGGCTCCACGCCCATATCAACCTGATTAGCCTAGGACCAGTCTGAATTACCAATCTAGGCCTAGCAAGGAAGATCACATGACTCTAATTTTGTAAGCCCTGGCTAACATCCAAAAGACCAACATGGCTATGCAGAAGCAGCACAAAGACATGATCACAGAGGTTCGAAATTAGCTCACATAGATGGCGTGAACTCACCAGCTTAGTGCACTTCCTTCCCAACCACTACCAAATCCAAACAACGTATCGACCCAAAAACATGTGGCGAATCAAATCCAAGGTCAATCATGCTACACTCAGCCAAGCCCATCAACTCATACCTATGTGTTTGGAGCATCCACCTCAACTAAACCAAATCAAGCCCATGACTTATCCTACTGTTCAGCAATAGGGTCCAATTCTCTCTCCTCCACCTCCGCATCATGACTGTGCTATGATTAATGTTGTGGGCATGAGAAAGATCACAAGACCAAGCCTTGAGGCCCATCTCCTAAATCTCACCCAACACATGATCAACACAACAAAGTCAAGGACAAAACCAAGAGGTGGAAACAGAAACGTGTCCCCCAAGATAGCCAATCCATTCCCCTATCCCAAATCTTATTCCACCTCCACACTAAAGGACTGTCAGAATTTGACATAACAAGACCATTGAGGAATGCAGAAGTCACTATCCCGTTACTAGATATCCTCACTCTCAACTCCACCTCACCTGACTTATCCAAAAAAGAGGTAGAGGAACCCTTACAAGGGAAGGTAGTACTATTTGAAAATGTGAGTGCTATAATCCAAAACAGTCTACCTCTTAAGAAATTTGATCTAAGCACCCCGCTGATCCCCTGCAAGATCGGTGGTACAAATTTCAAGCGGGCTATATTGGATCTTGGCACTTCAGTCAACCTAATCCCAACCATCCTATTTGAGAAATTATGGATAGGACAGTTAAAGCCCGCTGATGTTACTTTGCAATTAGTTGACCGAACCGTAATCACCATGATTAGGCTGGTAGAGGATGTGGTAATTAGAGTTAAGGATTTCAACTACCTAGCTGATTTCCTAGTTCTTGACATGGATGTGCCACAACAAATACAAGATATACCCTTTATTTTAAGGTGACCTTGTCTAGCTACTGCAGGAGCCATAATCAATTGTGAATCAGGGCACATGATAATTGCCTCTGGAGATAAGAGAACTGAGATCAACATTTTTGAGGCATCTTCTAAAGGAAAAGAAAAGTGCTTAGTAGAACAACTAGGTTTGATTCAGGATCTCATGACCATTTTGATAGTAGAAAACCTAAAACCAGAACTGGAAATTTTCCACATGACGGAGGATCTCAATTTAGCCAAGCATGATTCTAGCAAATTGAGAGTATTGGAGGCTTTCACCTTTGATCTTGAGTACATACACAGATTTTGGGGAACAGGTTGACATTCGATAGGATTCAAAGTTATATTCCATGGATCTGGAGACATTTTATTATGATGATTGTTTTAAGCATCTCCGGAAATTGGGCATGGTAGATACCGAGAGTGACCACAACCCAGAGTATGAATCCTTTACAAATTTGGAGTTGGATGATCCAAAAGGCACTCTCCAGACATTCACTTTTGATTGAGATGAGAATTATAGAGAAGATTCATTAGAAGACCCAATCTTCAAGTCATTTCTTGAGGAATTGATCTTACACCCATTAGAAAAGAATCAAGATGACTCGTTGGATAATGATCCATTAGGTCACATTGCACAAGAGGAACCACACATCTGGGCTATGCTGACTAGATTCACCTCTGTTGGGTCCTGGACTCACGACAATCTTACTTCAAAGCCCCCATAATCACTACATCTTCCAAGTGATTCCTCAGCAAAAACTCAATAAGAGCCACCCAGAAATGAATCAACTTGACCCATATCATAGACCTTCTGGAATGACTCTTCATCATGATTTGATACTCATTTGTGGCCATTTGATTCTCATCCACCATGATCACATATTTTCTCCTATCACTCATCATAATATGGCAGATGACATATCCTTTTGAGCTCCTTACACCCAGGCGATGGCGTTAAACTTAGCGCTTAATAGGAGGCAACACATCATTTTGAAAAAATTGAAGCCCTTCTAACCTTTCTTGTCGCTGAAATCTTATTGCACTTTAGAATTCATCTGTTAGAATAGCCGACTCCACCTTTGATACTTGTATCAGAGCTAGAAATCATCCGCAACAGTCATCCTGACCTGTTCGCCACCCACCAAACCTGTTCTAATGTACGATCTAAGCTAAACTCAAACCCACCTAATTTATAATGAGGACATTGCAAATCTTAGGCATGGGGGGTATCAAAGTGCAAAATGCTGTGAGAATTAATTCATGGAGGGGTTTCCTCAAAAAAAAAAAGGAGAAAAGAGGAAAGGAGAGATCAAAGTGAGATGAATTGAAAACAATTGAGGAGAGAAAAGAAAAGAGAAAAAAAGGAGCAATCAAAATGAAAGAAAAGAGATAGTCCCTTGTAATTGAGTATGGAATTTACCTAACTTCTAGGCTGGATCGAATGATGAATTAAGACCTAGAAGGCTAAACTTATGATATTAGTGACGAGTACTGACCTTTAGCCTCTTGGACCTATTTTCAAGGTTTAAACACTCAAGTATTTGTTAAGATCTGGATTAGTCCTCAAGAGGTTGAGGAAAGTGCGAAGCTGATGTATTAAGTCTAAGGCTTAGGAAGTAGTCGACCCCGTTGCTTTCCCTTTGGTTTTCGGGACTTGGTAACCTAAGCACCTAAAATCCACACACTAGTCTAGTTCAGTGCGCTTAATAAAGAAATCATGCCAAAAGTGTTTAGTTATGAGAAAATAGTCCTGAAAATCTAGCTTAGGAGCGGCTCGAAGACACAAGTTGATTGAACGAGTTCCCGATGCAGAGAGGTGGAAAATTCCCCTCGAAGATGCATATTAACATATCATCTCCTCGGTGCTTATCTCCTAGGATATCTAAATATCCTATCGGGGGCTTGTAAGCACCTTATGCTGATTCAGGTGCCACGGGCAAGATTATCCTGAAATGTTGATTGCCAGGACCTGAATTTAGCTACAGAACACCATGGGCAACACTATCCCAAAGTGTCGAAAGCCAGGGTTCTGGGGGTTGCCATGGCGATGTTATCCCAAAGCATCGATTGCCAAGGATTCTTTGAGGATTGATGGTGGGGTCAAGGAATCCGATACAGACCGTGTTTAGGGCCAATCCGAGGTTGGATTTAGGGAAATACCCTTCATCTCTCTCTTATCAAAATGCATTGGCAAACTGGACCTAGACACGATACGTCTATGTACGGGTGCTTTAACCACTGGGATCAATGAAACTTTGGACAGTTTTTGCGGGTCTTAGAAACCTTCACAACAAACTCAGGCTAAAGCTGGTCAGGTCTAGATCTTGTCTAGTACCTGAGTACCTCTAGGCCTATTGTTGGTATTTTAATCTGATTTTTAGAGATGCGGCTTAGTATGGCATCTTGACAGTTACATCTGGCTTAGAGACCTGGTTTCATCCATAAAATTTTGTTAGGGACTAGCAAAAGCTAGGCATGGGGGTATGATGGGAAAACCATCATGGGCCCAAACTAGCTACATTTAGTCAAGTATGATTGATAAAAGCTCCTACATAATCATCTGAGGGTCATAACTCCGCACTGTTCTGATTTGAGAAGAGAACAATAAATCAAGGTTAGTTCTGTAATTTTAACAACACATCATAAATACAGATTAAACATAGGATTTTCCAGGGGTTAATTAAGGGTCAAATGAGAATTAAAGTCCAAAGAGTGGGGCCACACAGACAGAAATGGGGTTTCACACATTCCGAGGATTGCAACAGCACACCAAAACCCTAATTTCAAACTCCCTTAAATTCAAGAGGTTTTGGTCAAGATAAAATTCATCTAAACCTCTTAAAATTCATAGAAAAATATTCTAAGAGGTTCGGTACCCTTGCTTTGATCATTTGTACCTATTTTGACCTAGATCAAAGTTGTAGATGGAATTCTACCCTAATTTAAGCTTCTATACAAATTTTCCAGTCAAACATGATCAAAATTCACATCCAACTTCACCATTAAATTCCTTGGGTCCAAATTAGGTCAAGGCCAAAATTTTCTCCCAATCAGAGTTCATCTTGACCTAGTTTTCAATCTAGTCCCTTAAAACTCTATTTTTCACACTTAAGCCCCTAACTTTCAGATTCCTTGCAATCAAACCCCAAACTTATCATAATTTTCTTCAAATAGGTCCCTTCCACCATTGACGTGCTAACATATCTGCAGCCGACCTTCAAACAAGGAGATCTCCTTGATTCCTTAGCCAAATTCTCCTAAAATTGGAAGCAACAATCTTTAGGAGATCCTCTTTTGATTGAATCACTTCAGGGATTCCAAATCACACCATGGAGCTCAAGAGAAGCCCTCGAAATCTGCGAGGAAACCCAAATCAAATCATGATGAAATTGCAACTAATTCCCTTATTTGAGCTCAAATCTGAGCTCTATGTAAGCTCTAGATCATACGGCCATTCTTCTTAGCTCAGAAAAGACCGAGATACCTCCTCTTCTCTCTTCTCTAATCGTCCGTAACTCAAGCTCCGACGAGCTTCTCCAACACCCTCCTTCGGCCGACCAACTATCAAACTGACTGTTACAATGCTTTGTCGGGCTTTTTAAGTTAGTCACGTTGTAGTGTAGGTGACCAAGCGTTGATAACAAATAAGAATTTATTACTCGAAAACCTAAGTATCCGAGGTTGAACATAGGGAGAAAATGAAATTTATTCACTAATCTCAATAATGTAATTGAACACTTAGAGTTACTCAAAATTTAATTCAGAATATAAATGCAAGAATTTAAGAGTCAATGAGATGGGAAAAGATATGCAGGCCAAAGGAGACAGATGGTATGGGGATTAAGGCGCTTAAGGAGTTCAATGAAGCTCTTCTGATCAAATGGGCCATCAAGGTTTTGGAGGGCAAGGATGAAAGAATGATATACTTAATCAAAGACTGTTATGGTGGTTCTAATAGTGCACTGAAGAGGCTACAACCAGTGAAGCCATCCCCTTTTTGGAGATCTGTTACCCTTGTAATCAAAAACAACAGGCACTTGCTGCAGCCTAGGCTTGGAGATGGCTATGCCTTTAGTCTGTGGAACGAGCAGTGGTCAGATTTGGGGATACTAAAAGATGCATATCCGAGGGCATATGCAGTAGTTACAGATAAAGAGGCCACTGTCAGCAGTTTGTGGTATGTTGCAGAGGGCTGCTGGAGGCTGGAAGGCTCTGAACAATGCAGATCAGGCACTCGGTTATGGGAGGATAGGCAAAACATGTTGGCTGCACTGCAGCAGATGCATCTTAGGCAGAATGCGACTGATACCTATGGCTAGAATGGGGTCTTTTCAGTACAGCAGGCCTATGAGAGGATCATCAGATCAAACACAGATATGGAGAGTGATCCAATTGACAAGAAAAATGGCTATTGAAGATCCCTTTGAAGGTTCAAATTTTCTTGTGGTTATGCAGGCGAGAAGGCTTGATCACTAGCAATCTTAGAAACAAAAGAATGGGGACTACGTTGAATGCCTGCCATCTCTGTGGATTACACATTGACAGTGCGTCGCATATTTTTTCTTCATGCTTGGTCACAGTCAAGCTTTGGAGGATGATTTGCCAGGAACCTCTACCTACCTAGGACTCCCTTTGGCAGAGGTTCGACACTCCTGGATGGCCGGACAGGTGTATGGCTGCCACCTTGTGGTGTGTGTGGAGGGCACGAAATGAAAGTTTTTCAGGAGAGACCGGTTAGATGTGAGAAAATTGTAAATGAGTGCTGGTCCCTTATACATAGTTGGGGATCTATTTTGTAATGTTTTGTTTGATTTGAAATATATTACCCTCCGAATTGCTATCGTCTTACGATAGCTTTCCTCACTGTTTCAAAAAAAAAAAAAAATTTAAGAGTCAATTATAGCAAAAATAGAAAAATTGGACGTTTGATTCTATAATTAGACATCTTAAATGATAGCCTCTTATTTTCTTCTAGTTGCTGCTTTCTCTTCTTTCTTTTCTTCTTCTTTCTTTCTCTGACTTTCCTCTTTCCTTAGCTCTTCTATTCTTCTCTGACTTTGGCCGTCTGCCTCTTCTTCCTTGTCTCTCCTTTCTTCTTCTACTCTCTTTGATTTCTTTCTTTCCTCTTTCTTCCTCAGCTTCACCTCTGCTACAGTGCTTCTCCTTCCCTTAGCTTCTGCCTTTCTTCCTTTCTACGGCTAAGTCTTAGCTTCACCTTGCCTTGGCTTCAACTACGCCTTCCTCTTCCTTCTTCTCTTCTTCTTCCCTACGCATGCACACAGAAGCAAAACCTATCCCCTACCCTCCCCCGTGTCTCTCTCTCTCTATTTCTCTCTTCGGTATGCTCTCCCAGAGTCAAGCAATCGGGTCGGGTATCGCGCTCCTGGGTCCAAGCGCATCGGCGTGAGTGTGATGCACGAGGAGTGCTAGGTTAGGTAGTCGAGTTGCCAGGTCCACGGGGGAAGGTCGCGGACGAGGCATGGAGAGTGAGGGCGAGGGACCTCACCCCTGTATGACTTGAGGCAACTAACTCAAAGCACAAAATCAATTTATCCTTCGCTCTGCACTCGTACATTCACGAGGTGGGACTAATGTCCCACCCACTTCTGCGCTTGTGCCTACGGGAAGTTCTCACCTAATTGGGGTTGTTGGGTCTCTCGCTAAGCCAATCTCTTGGCTGGATGAGTTCGCGCACTCAACCCGCACCTTCTAGGACTCTGATGCCTGGAGCACAGCAACCTGGGATGAAGCTTGCGACCTTCTTGCTGTGTGCTTCAATGGCGGCAGGTGCTAAGATCTGACACATACAAACACGGCCTTGCAGCCCCGTTAAAATGCATGGGAAGCTTCGCCAAGTCAAGGCGAAGCTGGGACGGTAGGTGGCAGGCTGTGGGGTGGCCTAGGCGTGCATGCCTAGGTCACCCTGTGGCTGTGCTTATGGGTTAGGTCGGGGGACGTTTAGGGAGGTGATGGTGATTGATGGATGGCCGGAAGGTGATCAGTGGACTGTGGTAGAGGTATTGATGTATCTAGAGAGGCGTGTGGAGGTGTGGAGCGGTGGAGGCACCTCGCCAATGGGTGGTCGGAGATGGAGAAGATGGTGATGGACAGTGGCTGCGAGGGGTAAAAAGGGAAAATAGAGAGGGGAATTTAAGAGGGGATAGAGACGAGTAATTCTAACCTAACTAAGTGGACGAAGGGGGAGAGTTGGTGGCTGGCTGTACCTGCTGTCACCAGAGAAGACGGTGTCCAGTGGAGGGAGATGGCGACGACGACGGGGCTAGAGGTGCCCGCGTGGGTGTTGCACGATGCAGAGGAAGATGGTGAGGGCAGCTATGCCACTGGTGTGGTGGCAGAGCAACGAGGAAGAGGAGGGAGGCTCACCGAAGCTCGTTGGACTTCTTGATCGGAGGAGAAGAAGATGAAATTGGGGTGATCTCTGGCCAAGTCGAGCTAAAGAGATGCGGCCGAAGGTGGTGGTGCTTTTATAGTTGCTGGCAGGGACTCTTATGCTTGGAAGACAAGCTTCCAAGCACAAGAGACCTCACCGGAGATGGAAACCATTGGAGACCCAAATCTCTCGTGCATTCGCACGAGAGATTGGGTGTGAATCAGAGATTAGGTTCGAGCATAGATGGAAGGGAATTCCTCAGAGAATCTCCCTTCCAAATCTGGGAGGAGATCTCTAAGGGAACGGGGAGTACTCCCCCTCCATTCCTCGTCGGAGTAGGATTTCTCCCCATTAATGGCGAACGGACCTGTTTATAAGAGTGGCGAGGAAATTAGGGGGGTCTGTGCAATGATTTTCAAAAGATAGGGGCCAAAATGTAATTAGGTGTACTATTTTGCAAAGTAGGTCAAGATGACCTCCCCTTAGGTCCAAATTTTGGTACAAACCTAATTTGGATCTAAGGAATCCAATGATGATGTTATATTTTATGTTTGACCACGTTTGACTGGACATTTTACATAAAAACCCAAATTAGGTCAATTAATGAGCTAGGACCCCAATCTAGGTCAAAATAAGTTCCAAAGGCCAATTTGAAGGTTATAAACCCTTGGGGATATTTTTCCATGAATTTTAGAGGGTTTACTTGATTTTTATCCTGACCATAACCTTGTTGAATTAAGCGAGTCTGTTTTAGGGTTATAGAATGTCATTTAATTCTTGGATTGCGCAATAACCCATTTCTGACTGAACCAACCCACTTTTTATCTTATTCAGACCATTTGACCTACGTTTTGCCTCTGAGAAATCCCATTTATGTACTGCAATGGTAAAATTGCAGTCTTAACCTTTGTTTCATGTTTTCTTCTCAGAACATTAATTCCTTGAATTAGGTCCTTCTCCAGGTTATATAGGAGCTCTTATTCTCTTTCATAGGTCAAACTGAGCTAGTTAGGATTCATGATGAGGCTTTCATCATACCCCCATGCCTAGCTTTTGCTAGTCCCTTAGCAAAATTTTAAGGTTTTAACTTCTGTTCTAGACCCTGAGTGTCTGTCACCAGTTATGATGAGTGCATTTCTTCTTCTTAAGAATGCTGACAATAGGCTTAGAGTTACTCAAGTATCAACCAAAATCTGGACCTGACTCGCTTTAGCCTCTGTAACGAGCGCGTGCCCCAGACGTCTTTTAAGACGTCTGGGAGGTGGCCCAGACGTCTGTAAAGACGTCTGGGATCACATCCAGACGTCTGACCAGATGTCCGGGATAGTTTACAGACGTCTGGCGAACAGTTATGCTCGCACGGGATATTCGTCTGCGCGCCTGTGCGCGCAGACCTGCGATCCTGCATCTTCCTCTGCGGCTGCAGGCGCCTGCGACCGCCTCTCTCTCCTCTCCGCGCGGCGTTAAAAGGGGGGGGGGGCGCGCCTCCCCTCCCGTCTCCACCATCTTCCTCCTTCTCTCCTGCCTGTGCGCGAGAGCGAGCGGACGCGAGGGCGCAGCGGCAGCGGCAGCCGCAGTAGGCGCGGAGGAGCTGCGGCGTGCGAGGGCGGGGCTCTGCCGTGAGGGCGAGCTCGCCGGGAGCGGCTTGGCCGGCCGGCGGAGGGCGCAGGGGGCGCAGAGCGTCGCGGAGAGGGACCTGCTGCGGGCGGAGCAGCGGACGCGCGAGGTGCGACGCGGGCGGCGTCGCGAGCGGAGGCCGAGCAAGGTTCTGATTCTGGAAAAATTTCCAGAATCAGACGTCTGGACTGATATCCAGACGGCAAGGTCGACGTCTGTGAGATCATACAGATGTCTGAAAGGTGAGTTCCGCTTTCTTCTTCTTTTATCGACTGACCGTACTGAGGGAGGGGGGTTGGCTGTGCGCAGGTGTTCTGATTCGTCATCCTTTGCGAATCAGACGTCTGGAAGTTGTACCAGACGGCGGGAGTGACCTCCAGACGTCCGGAGTGACCATCGGACGTCTGGGATCTAGGAGAGACATCCCCACAGACTTCTGGACGTCCGGGGAACCAAGCTGAACAGGTAATTCTCTGATCCACCGTTTAAGACGTCTGGAAGGAGTTCCAGACGTCTGATTTTGCACAGTATTGTCTTTCTCGACCCGTTTAGGGCCCGTTTGGGCTCCGTTCTCCGCGATTCGAGTTGCGTTCGTTTCAGAATTTATTCCTCTACCCGCCTACAGTAGCTATACACTGTTTTGAGACACTCCTTGTGTTTGATCCTTGTGACAGGATCCCGTTCAGTTGCAGTCTTGAGAGTCGCGGAGGCGCGCGGGATTCCCGATCACGCCCCCATTACTCCCGTTGTACCTGGTAGAGTGGTTTTAAGTATTAATAAAATCTGTTAAAGTATGGAACCATAACTAGAACCTAGGGCATTGCATGAATCCTAGGAACGAGAAATATATGGAATGATAGCTCCTAGGTGTTGCATGAATCCTAGGGCCGGAAAACTAGATTGTATGATAGATCCTAGGATATGGCATGAATCCTAGGATGGAAAAACTAGTGGAATGTATATTACTGCAGTCTTGAAAAAAAAAATGGAAAGGAATATATATAAAGCTGCCTGTAAATTTAATTAACAGCTGCCTGTTATGCATAAAGAATCATGTTGAGATCATGGAATGTGAGAACGTGAATCTGGAAAGTGAAACATATGATGTTCTGAGATAAAGAGCCGGAACCCTACGGGGAATTAGGAGTGGAACTCCTGGAAAGAAAAGGAATGGAACTGAGATGTAGTTTGTACTGTCTCTTGGGTACGCAGTACCAAGGGAAGTACCTGTACCTGTTTTAGTGCAGAGTGGGGCCAGCCGCCCCAGGGACCCGGGGTTAGGATTGGCCGCTCTGTACCGACTTGTTGGCCCTCGTGTACGTAGTACCGAGGAGAGCTAGTAGTGTTAGGAGAGTACTAGCTACCCCACGGGCCCCGGGGTTCTGCTAGCCTCCTTCACCGACTTGTTAGGCCTACTAGGGCAAACCAGGGTAGTCAGGCGAGGGTGCGCGGACTGTGGAGGGGCAAGGCCCCGGTTTGGTTACTGTGGAGGGGTTGGACCCCTGTTACTGAGAGGGCTCTGCCCTGGTTCCGTGCTGTGCTTTGGGCGCACCCGTTAACGGAAATGACTGACCGCGTGCCAGTACGGGCTAGCTACCTGTGCGTTTATCGCGCGTGCCGTAGTCGCCGTTACGTCTGTCAGTGACCTTGGGGTGGTTGACTGAGGGTAGGATCACCACGGGGGACTCTCCCGGCCAGGAGAGCACCACGTGCTACTTCTACTGTTGGAAAAGACTGCAATCAAGATCGTCCCACGAGGACATTCGAGATCAAGTAAAGGATCTGAGAAGTAAATGAAATAGTGAGAAAAATTGAAAGATGTAAATAAAGGAAGTAATAGAACATAACAGCTACTGTACACTCTACTGTTGCCTTTAGTTAGTTTGCCACTCTACTCAGCGTTTTGCTGACGTGTTACACTCGTTACTTTTTTTCAGGACCAGGTGTTGAGCAGCCAGGGTCGGCGGCTGCAGAGGACGCTGGGCCGAGTAGGGTCCAGTAGAGTTACCACAGCTTTGTACCTTCTTTTTGTTTCTGTTCTAGTGAGTAGTTTTGTTTCCGCTGTACCTTCTTTACCTGCAGTTTTTGTTATATGATAAATGTTGCTTTACTGTTGTGGTGGTACCTACTGTAGTAGTTTCTTTCCTTACTGCTGTACTTTCTTACTGTTAGTTATATTCATGCTGAATGTGGTTTATTTTACTGTCTTTTGGTTACTTCCTCGTTGGACGACTGGGTCTTGGGATTAGTCGAGTCGGTCCGGTTCTCGTGTCTCGTAGGGACTCGGGAACCGGGTCGTTACAAGATGGTATCAGAGCAAGGTCGTCCCGAGAAGTGAATCAACTGACTGGAAAATAACCAATTCACATGTTTATAGCTAGAGTAGCCACCACAACATATCTCTTGACATGAGCTCTTAGAAGTGTTGTTAGGTACCGTCTGTTTTGACGTTTCCGTTTTGTTTCGCGTCTCCTTGCAGGAGATGCCTCGTCGTGGGACTGGCGAGACTGGCCGCGGGCGCGGCCGAGGGCGAGGTCGGCGAGGTGGACGTGCTGTCGTTGACGTCTCGGTGGACCAGCCACCACTCCCTGGCATCCAGGCCCAGGACCTCGCCAGACTGATACGGGATATTGTACGAGAGGAGCTCCACCCACCGCCCCGAGCACCTCCTCCTGGGGTTGCAGAGGGGGAGTCCTCTGTGGGGCCACGCGACGGATGCGGCGCTGGACACGAGGGAGGGGATGGGCCCCTGCCGCCCCCACCTTCCTCCGACACTTCTGTACACGAGGCACCTTCGCCTGGAGGTGCACCAGCACCTCCCCTACAGCACCACTTCGAGCTTTTCGGACAGTTCCGAAGCCCCCCTCCTTCAAGGGGGATGAGGACCCGACCGAGGCAGAGGACTGGCTTGAGCAGCTGGAGAAGATCTTCGACACCCTTCGCCCCCCGGTGGAGTGCCGCGTGGCCTTTGCCACGTACCAGCTGGAGAGTGCGGCACACCGGTGGTGGAGGGCGGTCCGGGGACAGGAGAGGGACGAGCCGACGTGGGACCAGTTCGTCACCCTCTTCTGCGAGCAGTACTTTCCCCAGACGTGGCAGGACCAGAGGAGGCGGGAGTTCCACACTCTCCGCCAAGGGACGATGACCGTGAGCGCGTACCGCACGCATTTCTTGGAGCTGTCCCGCTTTGCAGCGACAGCGGTAGCCACTGAGGAGGAGCGCCTTTGGAGGTTCACCGAGGGGCTCCGGCCTGCGATCCGGGGGTATGTCAAACCCCTGAAGCTGCCGACGTTTTCGAGGGTGGTAGAGGCAGCCATGACTTACGAGGAGACCAACCCGTCCGCGCGAGAGGCCGACGGCGGGCGGAAGAGGCCCTTTCAGCCAGACTTCTCACAGGGCCGGCGAGAGCGGAGACACGTGGCGTCCGCAGGAGAGCCGTCACGTTGTGCAGGGCCATCAGTGGCCTTTGGGGGCCCTCGACAGGGGCCAGTCGCCAGCACCGGACCCCCGCCTAGCCGACAGCAGGGACTCACTGAGGGCGGGAGTCGGGTTCCCCTCTGCTACCAGTGTGGCCAGCCGGGCCACGTCAGGAGGGACTGCCCATCTAGGGCAGGAGGTCAGCAGATACTTCCCGCGCAGAGCACTGGAGGGCGCGCAGGAGGCCGCGGTTTCCAGGCGCGAGGAGGAGGACCGCAGTCGCGAGGAGGGTACCGGCCGACACCTACCCGTCCGACGCAGAGTGTGGCTGCTTCGTCCGCACCTAGAGCTGAGGGGCGTATCAACGCCCTAACACACAGGGACGCCAGAGCTTCGGGATCCGTGGTAGCAGGTATGGTTTCAGTTTCTGGCAGACTCGTTTACACGCTTTTCGATTCCGGCGCTACGCACTCGTTTGTCGCAGACAGTTTCGCAGTTAGTTTGGACCAGGATTATACATTGCTAGAGAACCCGTTCGTAATCAGAGGTCCGAGTGGTCAGCTGTTTGTAGCTGAGGAGGTGTACACGGGTTGCGGGGTCAGCATCGGGGGACACAGCCTGCCAGCTGACCTGATTATGATACAGATGGAGGACTTTGGGGTGATCCTGGGGATGGATTGGCTGTCCGCTTACCACGCCTTGGTAGACTGCTTTGAGAGGAAGATTGTCTTCTCCATTCCGGAGTTGCCTTCCTTCGAGTTTCACGGGCAGCCAGTGGACGGAGGTTTCAGGTGCATTTCGGCACTTCGGGCGGCGAGACTTTTGAGCCAGGGGTGTGAGGGCTTCTTAGCTTGTGTGGTGGCAGAGCACAGCCCCGTGGCAGACTTCCAGAGCATCCCGGTGGTCAGAGAGTACCCCGACGTGTTTCCAGACGAGTTACCAGGACTACCGCCCGAGCGTGAGATCGAGTTTGAGATCTCACTAGTACCAGGGACCAGCCCCATCTCCACCGCGCCATACAGGATGGCACCGCTTGAGCTGCGAGAGCTCAAGTCTCAGTTGCAGGACCTTTTGGAGAAGGGTTTCGTGAGGCCCAGTGCGTCTCCCTGGGGAGCCCCGGTACTGTTTGTGAAGAAGAAGGATGGGACCCTACGCCTTTGTGTGGACTACCGACAGCTGAATAGGGTCACCATCAAGAACAGATATCCGCTGCCGAGGATTGACGATTTGTTTGACCAGTTGCGGGGTGCCACGGTGTTTTCCAAGATCGACTTGAGGTCTGGATACCACCAGCTGAGGATCAGGGAGACCGACGTCTCCAAGACAGCTTTCCGCACCCGGTACGGACACTACGAGTTTTTGGTCATGCCGTTTGGGCTGACCAATGCCCCCGCTGCTTTCATGGACCTGATGAACCGGGTGTTCAGACCGTACTTGGACCAGTTTGTGGTGGTTTTCATAGATGATGTACTCATCTATTCTAGAGATCGGACGCAGCACGGACAGCACTTGCGGATGGTTCTGGACACTCTGAGACGACGCAGGCTGTACGCCAAATACAGCAAGTGCGAGTTCTGGTTGAGGGAGGTGACCTTTTTGGGTCATGTGATCTCTGGAGACGGCCTGGCGGTGGATCCCGCCAAGGTCGAGGCAGTGCTCAGGTGGGAGAGACCGCGTTCAGTCACTGAGATTCGCAGTTTCCTGGGACTGGCAGGTTACTACAGACGGTTCATCAGAGGGTTTTCGCAGATTGCACGTCCTATGACACAGTTGACTCGGAAGGATGTGCCTTTCGCTTGGACAGACGCCTGTGAGGCGTGTTTTCTGGAGCTGAAGGAGAGGTTGACCTCGGCTCCCGTGCTCACCATCCCTGACAGTAGTGGCGGGTTCGTTGTGTACACGGACGCTTCCTTGCAGGGGTTAGGAGGTGTGCTCATGCAGAGGGGTCACGTGGTCGCTTACGCTTCGCGGCAACTGAAGCCCCATGAGCATACCTACCCTACCCACGATCTAGAGTTGGCAGCTGTTGTCTTCGCGCTGAAGACATGGAGGCACTACTTGTACGGTGAGACCTTCGAGATTTTTACAGATCACAAGAGCCTCAGATATCTTTTTGACCAGAAGGAGCTCAACATGAGACAGAGACGTTGGTTGGAGCTCCTGAAGGACTACGACTGCAGCATCTCCTACCACCCGGGAAAGGCCAATGTGGTGGCTGACGCCTTGAGACGTAAGGCGCCCGCACGCTTGGCCAGTCTACAGTTACAGAGTTGGAGCCTTTTGGAGGAGGTGGGCAGTTGGCGACCTCTAGAGTTACGAGGGTACTGTGGGGCAGTGACGGTGACACGGCAGACCAGACCAGAGTTGATAGACCGCATCATCACGGGACAGATGGCCGATCCGTACTTGCAGTCTTTGCGCGACAGAGTACTGTCAGGGGACCCAGGGGACTTCTCTTTCACAGACCAGGTGTTACGCTTGGGGGGACGGCTGTGCGTCCCCAGAGACGAGGAGCTGTTGAGAGAGCTCCTGACTGAGGCACACGGTTCCAGATTCACCATACATCCCGGAAACACGAAAATGTACCATGACTTGAGACGCGAGTTCTGGTGGAGAGGGATGAAGCGGGATGTGGGTGAGTTCGTGCAGCAGTGCTTAGTGTGCCAGCAGGTGAAAGCCGAGCATCAGAGGCCTGCAGGGCCGCTTCAGCCGCTTCCAGTGCCAGAGTGGAAGTGGGAGAGCATCACCATGGACTTGGTGGTGGGCTTACCTGTTACCCAGCGAGGACACGACGCGGTCTGGGTAATAGTGGATAGATTGACGAAGACGGCACGATTCTTGCCGATCCGAGTCACTTTGGGACCAGCACAGTTGGCAGAGAGGTATATCCGTGATGTGGTGCGACTACACGGAGTTCCGCGGGAGATCGTATCCGACCGGGATACCCGCTTTACGTCCCAGTTTTGGGCTGAGTTTCAGCAGGCTTTGGGGACGAGGTTGAGGTTTAGCACGGCTTACCACCCCCAGACGGACGGACAGTCGGAACGCACGATACAGACACTTGAGGATCTTTTGCGTGCCTGTGTACTAGACTGGAGGGGCTCTTGGGAGGAGCACCTACCCCTGGCAGAGTTTGCATACAACAACAGTTATCACTCGAGCATCGGCATGGCTCCCTACGAGGCTCTGTACGGACGGAAATGCACGGCACCCTTGAGTTGGGTTGAGGTGGGGACCAAGTGGGAGGTTGGCCCCAGGTTGATCCGGTAGAGTCAGGAGGTAGTTGAGCAGATCCACAGACGACTCCGCACTGTCAGGAGCAGACAGAAGAGCTACGCAGATCGCAGACGCAGAGAGGTGCAGTTCGAGGTCGGGGACCACGTCTTTCTTCGTGTTTCGCCCATGAAGGGCTTACAGCGGTTTGGGGTGAGAGGGAAGCTCGCGCCGAGGTTCGTGGGGCCCTTCGAGGTCCTGGAGCGGGTTGGACCCGTTGCTTACAGACTTGCCCTTCCCCCGCAGCTTTCTGGTGTGCACGACGTGTTCCACGTGTCCAACCTCAGGAAGTACGTAGCCGATCCCAGCCACGTACTGAGTCACGAGAGCGTCGAGGTGAGCGACGACCTGACCTACCCCGAGCGGCCAGTGCAGATCCTAGACCGAGCCGTCCGCAGGTTGAGACGAAAGCAAGTACCCCTGGTAAAGGTTTTGTGGAGGAGCCAGCGGTACGAGGAGGCTACCTGGGAGCCTGAGGCGGCAATGCGGGAGCGGTACCCGGAGCTTTTCGCGGGTACGTCTTTTCGGACCGGCTTCGGTCCTCTTTGAGTTTGTTATGGTTATTTGGACATCTTTTTCCCGCACCTTAGTTGGCGCAAGTTTCGGGGACGAAACTTCCTTTGAGTTTGTTATATTGTAACGAGCGCGTGCCCCAGACGTCTTTTAAGACGTCTGGGAGGTGGCCCAGACGTCTGTAAAGACGTCTGGGATCACATCCAGACGTCTGACCAGACGTCCGGGATAGTTTACAGACGTCTGGCGAACAGTTATGCTCGCACGGGATATTCGTCTGCGCGCCTGTGCGCGCAGACCTGCGATCCTGCATCTTCCTCTGCGGCTGCAGGCGCCTGCGACCGCCTCTCTCTCCTCTCCGCGCGGCGTTAAAAGGGGGGGGCGCGCCTCCCCTCCCGTCTCCACCATCTTCCTCCTTCTCTCCTGCCTGTGCGCGAGAGCGAGCGGACGCGAGGGCGCAGCGGCAGCGGCAGCCGACAGTAGGCGCGGAGGAGCTGCGGCGTGCGAGGGCGGGGCTCTGCCGTGAGGGCGAGCTCGCCGGGAGCGGCTTGGCCGGCCGGCGGAAGGCGCAGGGGGCGCAGAGCGTCGCGGAGAGGGACCTGCTGCGGGCGGAGCAGCGGACGCGCGAGGTGCGACGCGGGCGGCGTCGCGAGCGGAGGCCGAGCAATGTTCTGATTCTGGAAAAATTTCCAGAATCAGACGTCTGGACTGATATCCAGACGGCAAGGTCGACGTCTGTGAGATCATACAGACGTCTGAAAGGTGAGTTCCGCTTTCTTCTTCTTTTATCGACTGACCGTACTGAGGGAGGGGGGTTGGCTGTGCGCAGGTGTTCTGATTCGTCATCCTTTGCGAATCAGACGTCTGGAAGTTGTACCAGACGGCGGGAGTGACCTCCAGACGTCCGGAGTGACCATCGGACGTCTGGGATCTAGGAGAGACGTCCCCACAGACTTCTGGACGTCCGGGGAACCAAGCCGAACAGGTAATTCTCTGATCCACCGTTTAAGACGTCTGGAAGGAGTTCCAGACGTCTGATTTTGCACAGTATTGTCTTTCTCGACCCGTTTAGGGCCCGTTTGGGCTCCGTTCTCCGCGATTTCGAGTTGCGTTCGTTTCAGAATTTATTCCTCTACCCGCCTACAGTAGCTATACACTGTTTTGAGACACTCCTTGTGTTTGATCCTTGTGACAGGATCCCGTTCAGTTGCAGTCTTGAGAGTCGCGGAGGCGCGCGGGATTCCCGATCACGCCCCCATTACTCCCGTTGTACCTGGTAGAGTGTTTTTAAGTATTAATAAAATCTGTTAAAGTATGGAACCATAACTAGAACCTAGGCATTGCATGAATCCTAGGGACGAGAAATATTTGGAATGATAGCTCCTAGGTGTTGCATGAATCCTAGGGCCGGAAAACTAGATTGTATGATAGATCCTAGGATATGGCATGAATCCTAGGATGGAAAAACTAGTGGAATGTATATTACTGCAGTCTTGGAAAAAAAAATGGAAAGGAATATATATAAAGCTGCCTGTAAATTTAATTAACAGCTGCCTGTTATGCATAAAGAATCATGTTGAGATCATGGAATGTGAGAACGTGAATCTGGAAAGTGAAACATATGATGTTCTGAGATAAAGAGCCGGAACCCTACGGGGAATTAGGAGTGGAACTCCTGGAAAGAAAAGGAATGGAACTGAGATGTAGTTTGTACTGTCTCTTGGGTACGCAGTACCAAGGGAAGTACCTGTACCTGTTTTAGTGCAGAGTGGGGCCAGCCGCCCCAGGGACCCGGGGTTAGGATTGGCCGCTCTGTACCGACTTGTTGGCCCTCGTGTACGTAGTACCGAGGAGAGCTAGTAGTGTTAGGAGAGTACTAGCTACCCCACGGGCCCCGGGGTTCTGCTAGCCTCCTTCACCGACTTGTTAGGCCCACTAGGGCAAACCAGGGTAGTCAGGCGAGGGTGCGCGGACTGTGGAGGGGCAAGGCCCCGGTTTGGTTACTGTGGAGGGGTTGGACCCCTGTTACTGAGAGGGCTCTGCCCTGGTTCCGTGCTGTGCTTTGGGCGCACCCGTTAACGGAAACGACTGACCGCGTGCCAGTACGGGCTAGCTACCTGTGCGTTTATCGCGCGTGCCGTAGTCGCCGTTACGTCTGTCAGTGACCTTGGGGTGGTTGACTGAGGGTAGGATCACCACGGGGGACTCTCCCGGCCAGGAGAGCACCACGTGCTACTTCTACTGTTGGAAAAGACTGCAATCAAGATCGTCCCACGAGGACATTCGAGATCAAGTAAAGGATCTGAGAAGTAAATGAAATAGTGAGAAAAATTGAAAGATGTAAATAAAGGAAGTAATAGAACATAACAGCTACTGTACACTCTACTGTTGCCTTTAGTTAGTTTGCCACTCTACTCAGCGTTTTGCTGACGTGTTACACTCGTTACTTTTTTTCAGGACCAGGTGTTGAGCAGCCAGGGTCGGCGGCTGCAGAGGACGCTGGGCCGAGTAGGGTCCAGTAGAGTTACCACAGCTTTGTACCTTCTTTTTGTTTCTGTTCTAGTGAGTAGTTTTGTTTCCGCTGTACCTTCTTTACCTGCAGTTTTTGTTATATGATAAATGTTGCTTTACTGTTGTGGTGGTACCTACTGTAGTAGTTTCTTTCCTTACTGCTGTACTTTCTTACTGTTAGTTATATTCATGCTGAATGTGGTTTATTTTACTGTCTTTTGGTTACTTCCTCGTTGGACGACTGGGTCTTGGGATTAGTCGAGTCGGTCCGGTTCTCGTGTCTCGTAGGGACTCGGGAACCGGGTCGTTACAAGATGGTATCAGAGCAAGGTCGTCCCGAGAAGTGAAACAACTGACTGGAAAATAACCAATTCACATGTTTATAGCTAGAGTAGCCACCACAACATATCTCTTGACATGAGCTCTTAGAAGTGTTGTTAGGTACCGTCTGTTTTGACGTTTCCGTTTTGTTTCGCGTCTCCTTGCAGGAGATGCCTCGTCGTGGGACTGGCGAGACTGGCCGCGGGCGCGGCCGAGGGCGAGGTCGGCGAGGTGGACGTGCTGTCGTTGACGTCTCGGTGGACCAGCCACCACTCCCTGGCATCCAGGCCCAGGACCTCGCCAGACTGATACGGGATATTGTACGAGAGGAGCTCCACCCACCGCCCCGAGCACCTCCTCCTGGGGTTGCAGAGGGGGAGTCCTCTGTGGGGCCACGCGACGGACGCGGCGCTGGACACGAGGGAGGGGATGGGCCCCTGCCGCCCCCACCTTCCTCCGACACTTCTGTACACGAGGCACCTTCGCCTGGAGGTGCACCAGCACCTCCCCTACAGCACCACTTCGAGCTTTTCGGACAGTTCCGGAAGCTGAAGCCCCCCTCCTTCAAGGGGGATGAGGACCCGACCGAGGCAGAGGACTGGCTTGAGCAGCTGGAGAAGATCTTCGACACCCTTCGCCCCCCGGTGGAGTGCCGCGTGGCCTTTGCCACGTACCAGCTGGAGAGTGCGGCACACCGGTGGTGGAGGGCGGTCCGGGGACAGGAGAGGGACGAGCCGACGTGGGACCAGTTCGTCACCCTCTTCTGCGAGCAGTACTTTCCCCAGACGTGGCAGGACCAGAGGAGGCGGGAGTTCCACACTCTCCGCCAAGGGACGATGACCGTGAGCGCGTACCGCACGCATTTCTTGGAGCTGTCCCGCTTTGCAGCGACAGCGGTAGCCACTGAGGAGGAGCGCCTTTGGAGGTTCACCGAGGGGCTCCGGCCTGCGATCCGGGGGTATGTCAAACCCCTGAAGCTGCCGACGTTTTCGAGGGTGGTAGAGGCAGCCATGACTTACGAGGAGACCAACCCGTCCGCGCGAGAGGCCGACGGCGGGCGGAAGAGGCCCTTTCAGCCAGACTTCTCACAGGGCCGGCGAGAGCGGAGACACGTGGCGTCCGCAGGAGAGCCGTCACGTTGTGCAGGGCCATCAGTGGCCTTTGGGGGCCCTCGACAGGGGCCAGTCGCCAGCACCGGACCCCCGCCTAGCCGACAGCAGGGACTCACTGAGGGCGGGAGTCGGGTTCCCCTCTGCTACCAGTGTGGCCAGCCGGGCCACGTCAGGAGGGACTGCCCATCTAGGGCAGGAGGTCAGCAGATACTTCCCGCGCAGAGCACTGGAGGGCGCGCAGGAGGCCGCGGTTTCCAGGCGCGAGGAGGAGGACCGCAGTCGCGAGGAGGGTACCGGCCGACACCTACCCGTCCGACGCAGAGTGTGGCTGCTTCGTCCGCACCTAGAGCTGAGGGGCGTATCAATGCCCTAACACACAGGGACGCCAGAGCTTCGGGATCCGTGGTAGCAGGTATGGTTTCAGTTTCTGGCAGACTCGTTTACACGCTTTTCGATTCCGGCGCTACGCACTCGTTTGTCGCAGACAGTTTCGCAGTTAGTTTGGACCAGGATTATACATTGCTAGAGAACCCGTTCGTAATCAGAGGTCCGAGTGGTCAGCTGTTTGTAGCTGAGGAGGTGTACACGGGTTGCGGGGTCAGCATCGGGGGACACAGCCTGCCAGCTGACCTGATTATGATACAGATGGAGGACTTTGGGGTGATCCTGGGGATGGATTGGCTGTCCGCTTACCACGCCTTGGTAGACTGCTTTGAGAGGAAGATTGTCTTCTCCATTCCGGAGTTGCCTTCCTTCGAGTTTCACGGGCAGCCAGTGGACGGAGGTTTCAGGTGCATTTCGGCACTTCGGGCGGCGAGACTTTTGAGCCAGGGGTGTGAGGGCTTCTTAGCTTGTGTGGTGGCAGAGCACAGCCCCGTGGCAGACTTCCAGAGCATCCCGGTGGTCAGAGAGTACCCCGACGTGTTTCCAGACGAGTTACCAGGACTACCGCCCGAGCGTGAGATCGAGTTTGAGATCTCACTAGTACCAGGGACCAGCCCCATCTCCACCGCGCCATACAGGATGGCACCGCTTGAGCTGCGAGAGCTCAAGTCTCAGTTGCAGGACCTTTTGGAGAAGGGTTTCGTGAGGCCCAGTGCGTCTCCCTGGGGAGCCCCGGTACTGTTTGTGAAGAAGAAGGATGGGACCCTACGCCTTTGTGTGGACTACCGACAGCTGAATAGGGTCACCATCAAGAACAGATATCCGCTGCCGAGGATTGACGATTTGTTTGACCAGTTGCGGGGTGCCACGGTGTTTTCCAAGATCGACTTGAGGTCTGGATACCACCAGCTGAGGATCAGGGAGACCGACGTCTCCAAGACAGCTTTCCGCACCCGGTACGGACACTACGAGTTTTTGGTCATGCCGTTTGGGCTGACCAATGCCCCCGCTGCTTTCATGGACCTGATGAACCGGGTGTTCAGACCGTACTTGGACCAGTTTGTGGTGGTTTTCATAGATGATGTACTCATCTATTCTAGAGATCGGACGCAGCACGGACAGCACTTGCGGATGGTTCTGGACACTCTGAGACGACGCAGGCTGTACGCCAAATACAGCAAGTGCGAGTTCTGGTTGAGGGAGGTGACCTTTTTGGGTCATGTGATCTCTGGAGACGGCCTGGCGGTGGATCCCGCCAAGGTCGAGGCAGTGCTCAGGTGGGAGAGACCGCGTTCAGTCACTGAGATTCGCAGTTTCCTGGGACTGGCAGGTTACTACAGACGGTTCATCAGAGGGTTTTCGCAGATTGCACGTCCTATGACACAGTTGACTCGGAAGGATGTGCCTTTCGCTTGGACAGATGCCTGTGAGGCGTGTTTTCTGGAGCTGAAGGAGAGGTTGACCTCGGCTCCCGTGCTCACCATCCCTGACAGTAGTGGCGGGTTCGTTGTGTACACGGACGCTTCCTTGCAGGGGTTAGGAGGTGTGCTCATGCAGAGGGGTCACGTGGTCGCTTACGCTTCGCGGCAACTGAAGCCCCATGAGCATACCTACCCTACCCACGATCTAGAGTTGGCAGCTGTTGTCTTCGCGCTGAAGACATGGAGGCACTACTTGTACGGTGAGACCTTCGAGATTTTTACAGATCACAAGAGCCTCAGATATCTTTTTGACCAGAAGGAGCTCAACATGAGACAGAGACGTTGGTTGGAGCTCCTGAAGGACTACGACTGCAGCATCTCCTACCACCCGGGAAAGGCCAATGTGGTGGCTGACGCCTTGAGCCGTAAGGCGCCCGCACGCTTGGCCAGTCTACAGTTACAGAGTTGGAGCCTTTTGGAGGAGGTGGGCAGTTGGCGACCTCCAGAGTTACGAGGGTACTGTGGGGCAGTGACGGTGACACGGCAGACCAGACCAGAGTTGATAGACCGCATCATCACGGGACAGATGGCCGATCCGTACTTGCAGTCTTTGCACGACAGAGTACTGTCAGGGGACCCAGGGGACTTCTCTTTCACAGACCAGGTGTTACGCTTGGGGGGACGGCTGTGCGTCCCCAGAGACGAGGAGCTGTTGAGAGAGCTCCTGACTGAGGCACACGGTTCCAGATTCACCATACATCCCGGAAACACGAAAATGTACCATGACTTGAGACGCGAGTTCTGGTGGAGAGGGATGAAGCGGGATGTGGGTGAGTTCGTGCAGCAGTGCTTAGTGTGCCAGCACGTGAAAGCCGAGCATCAGAGGCCTGCAGGGCCGCTTCAGCCGCTTCCAGTGCCAGAGTGGAAGTGGGAGAGCATCACCATGGACTTGGTGGTGGGCTTACCTGTTACCCAGCGAGGACACGACGCGGTCTGGGTAATAGTGGATAGATTGACGAAGACGGCACGATTCTTGCCGATCCGAGTCACTTTGGGACCAGCACAGTTGGCAGAGAGGTATATCCGTGATGTGGTGCGACTACACGGAGTTCCGCGGGAGATCGTATCCGACCGGGATACCCGCTTTACGTCCCAGTTTTGGGCTGAGTTTCAGCAGGCTTTGGGGACGAGGTTGAGGTTTAGCACGGCTTACCACCCCCAGACGGACGGACAGTCGGAACGCACGATACAGACACTTGAGGATCTTTTGCGTGCCTGTGTACTAGACTGGAGGGGCTCTTGGGAGGAGCACCTACCCCTGGCAGAGTTTGCATACAACAACAGTTATCACTCGAGCATCGGCATGGCTCCCTACGAGGCTCTGTACGGACGGAAATGCACGGCACCCTTGAGTTGGGTTGAGGTGGGGACCAAGTGGGAGGTTGGCCCCAGGTTGATCCGGCAGAGTCAGGAGGTAGTTGAGCAGATCCACAGACGACTCCGCACTGTCAGGAGCAGACAGAAGAGCTACGCAGATCGCAGACGCAGAGAGGTGCAGTTCGAGGTCGGGGACCACGTCTTTCTTCGTGTTTCGCCCATGAAGGGCTTACAGCGGTTTGGGGTGAGAGGGAAGCTCGCGCCGAGGTTCGTGGGGCCCTTCGAGGTCCTGGAGCGGGTTGGACCCGTTGCTTACAGACTTGCCCTTCCCCCGCAGCTTTCTGGTGTGCACGACGTGTTCCACGTGTCCAACCTCAGGAAGTACGTAGCCGATCCCAGCCACGTACTGAGTCACGAGAGCGTCGAGGTGAGCGACGACCTGACCTACCCCGAGCGGCCAGTGCAGATCCTAGACCGAGCCGTCCGCAGGTTGAGACGAAAGCAAGTACCCCTGGTAAAGGTTTTGTGGAGGAGCCAGCGGTACGAGGAGGCTACCTGGGAGCCTGAGGCGGCAATGCGGGAGCGGTACCCGGAGCTTTTCGCGGGTACGTCTTTTCGGACCGGCTTCGGTCCTCTTTGAGTTTGTTATGGTTATTTGGACATCTTTTTCCCGCACCCTAGTTGGCGCAAGTTTCGGGGACGAAACTTCCTTTGAGTTTGTTATATTGTAACGAGCGCGTGCCCCAGACGTCTTTTAAGACGTCTGGGAGGTGGCCCAGACGTCTGTAAAGACGTCTGGGATCACATCCAGACGTCTGACCATACGTCCGGGATAGTTTACAGACGTCTGGCGAACAGTTATGCTCGCACGGGATATTCGTCTGCGCGCCTGTGCGCGCAGACCTGCGATCCTGCATCTTCCTCTGCGGCTGCAGGCGCCTGCGACCGCCTCTCTCTCCTCTCCGCGCGGCGTTAAAAGGGGGGGGGGCGCGCCTCCCCTCCCGTCTCCACCATCTTCCTCCTTCTCTCCTGCCTGTGCGCGAGAGCGAGCGGACGCGAGGGCGCAGCGGCAGCGGCAGCCGCAGTAGGCGCGGAGGAGCTGCGGCGTGCGAGGGCGGGGCTCTGCCGTGAGGGCGAGCTCGCCGGGAGCGGCTTGGCCGGCCGGCGGAGGGCGCAGGGGGCGCAGAGCGTCGCGGAGAGGGACCTGCTGCGGGCGGAGCAGCGGACGCGCGAGGTGCGACGCGGGCGGCGTCGCGAGCGGAGGCCGAGCAATGTTCTGATTCTGGAAAAATTTCCAGAATCAGACGTCTGGACTGATATCCAGACGGCAAGGTCGACGTCTGTGAGATCATACAGACGTCTGAAAGGTGAGTTCCGCTTTCTTCTTCTTTTATCGACTGACCGTACTGAGGGAGGGGGGTTGGCTGTGCGCAGGTGTTCTGATTCGTCATCCTTTGCGAATCAGACGTCTGGAAGTTGTACCAGACGGCGGGAGTGACCTCCAGACGTCCGGAGTGACCATCGGACGTCTGGGATCTAGGAGAGACGTCCCCACAGACTTCTGGACGTCCGGGGAACCAAGCCGAACAGGTAATTCTCTGATCCACCGTTTAAGACGTCTGGAAGGAGTTCCAGACGTCTGATTTTGCACAGTATTGTCTTTCTCGACCCGTTTAGGGCCCGTTTGGGCTCCGTTCTCCGCGATTCGAGTTGCGTTCGTTTCAGAATTTATTCCTCTACCCGCCTACAGTAGCTATACACTGTTTTGAGACACTCCTTGTGTTTGATCCTTGTGACAGGATCCCGTTCAGTTGCAGTCTTGAGAGTCGCGGAGGCGCGCGGGATTCCCGATCACACCCCCATTACTCCCGTTGTACCTGGTAGAGTGTTTTTAAGTATTAATAAAATCTGTTAAAGTATGGAACCATAACTAGAACCTAGGGCATTGCATGAATCCTAGGAACGAGAAATATTTGGAATGATAGCTCCTAGGTGTTGCATGAATCCTAGGGCCGGAAAACTAGATTGTATGATAGATCCTAGGATATGGCATGAATCCTAGGATGGAAAAACTAGTGGAATGTATATTACTGCAGTCTTGGAAAAAAAAATGGAAAGGAATATATATAAAGCTGCCTGTAAATTTAATTAACAGCTGTCTGTTATGCATAAAGAATCATGTTGAGATCATGGAATGTGAGAACGTGAATCTGGAAAGTGAAACATATGATGTTCTGAGATAAAGAGCCGGAACCCTACGGGGAATTAGGAGTGGAACTCCTGGAAAGAAAAGGAATGGAACTGAGATGTAGTTTGTACTGTCTCTTGGGTACGCAGTACCAAGGGAAGTACCTGTACCTGTTTTAGTGCAGAGTGGGGCCAGCCGCCCCAGGGACCCGGGGTTAGGATTGGCCGCTCTGTACCGACTTGTTGGCCCTCGTGTACGTAGTACCGAGGAGAGCTAGTAGTGTTAGGAGAGTACTAGCTACCCCACGGGCCCCGGGGTTCTGCTAGCCTCCTTCACCGACTTGTTAGGCCCACTAGGGCAAACCAGGGTAGTCAGGCGAGGGTGCGCGGACTGTGGAGGGGCAAGGCCCCGGTTTGGTTACTGTGGAGGGGTTGGACCCCTGTTACTGAGAGGGCTCTGCCCTGGTTCCGTGCTGTGCTTTGGGCGCACCCGTTAACGGAAACGACTGACCGCGTGCCAGTACGGGCTAGCTACCTGTGCGTTTATCGCGCGTGCCGTAGTCGCCGTTACGTCTGTCAGTGACCTTGGGGTGGTTGACTGAGGGTAGGATCACCACGGGGGACTCTCCCGGCCAGGAGAGCACCACGTGCTACTTCTACTGTTGGAAAAGACTGCAATCAAGATCGTCCCACGAGGACATTCGAGATCAAGTAAAGGATCTGAGAAGTAAATGAAATAGTGAGAAAAATTGAAAGATGTAAATAAAGGAAGTAATAGAACATAACAGCTACTGTACACTCTACTGTTGCCTTTAGTTAGTTTGCCACTCTACTCAGCGTTTTGCTGACGTGTTACACTCGTTACTTTTTTTCAGGACCAGGTGTTGAGCAGCCAGGGTCGGCGGCTGCAGAGGACGCTGGGCCGAGTAGGGTCCAGTAGAGTTACCACAGCTTTGTACCTTCTTTTTGTTTCTGTTCTAGTGAGTAGTTTTGTTTCCGCTGTACCTTCTTTACCTGCAGTTTTTGTTATATGATAAATGTTGCTTTACTGTTGTGGTGGTACCTACTGTAGTAGTTTCTTTCCTTACTGCTGTACTTTCTTACTGTTAGTTATATTCATGCTGAATGTGGTTTATTTTACTGTCTTTTGGTTACTTCCTCGTTGGACGACTGGGTCTTGGGATTAGTCGAGTCGGTCCGGTTCTCGTGTCTCGTAGGGACTCGGGAACCGGGTCGTTACAGCCTCAGTCCTCCGCAAAGGTTTTTAAGGCCCGCAGAAACTATCCTACGGTTCGTTGGACTCCGCGGTTAAAGCACCCATGTTTGAGACATTTTTAGCCTAGGTTCAGTTTGCAGTGTGTTTTTGTAAGAGAGAGACAAAAGATTTATTTGTTTGAAGAGTTTTCTCTCTCTTTTCTTTTTATTTCTAGCTTCGGATTGGCTTCTCAACACAGTCTGTATCAAATTCCTCGTCCCCATCATCAATCCTCAAAGGTCCCTGGTAATCGATGCTTCGTGATAGCACCACCCATGGCAACCCCTAGAACCCTGGCTTTCGAGATTTCGAGATAATCCCATCCATGGCGTTCCATGGTCGAATCCAGGCCCTGGCAATCAACATTTTGAGATAATGCTGCCCATGGTATCTGAACCAGCAGAGTGCTTACATGCCCCCGATAGGATATTTAAATATCCTAAGAGACAAGCACCGAGGAGATGATATGTTACCCATCTTCGAGGGGAATTTCCCGCCTCTTCACACCGAGAACTCGTCCAAATCAACTTGTGTTGATCGACTGCTCCTAATCTAGGCGACTTTTTCAGAGCATTAAAATGCTTTTGCGTGATTTTGATAGTTATGCGCACTGAACCAGACTGTGTGTGGATTGGGTTGCTTAGGTTACCGAATCCCGCAAACCGAAGGTCAGTTAACTAGATCGAATACTTCTTAAGCCTTAGACCTGATACTTAAGCTTCGCATTTTCCCTAACCTCTTGAGGAGTATCCAGATTTTAGCGGGTACTTGAATTTTTAAGCCTAAGAGTCTAGCCCAAAAGGCCTAACATCAACATTCCTGCTAATCTCTTTTTATGTCTCCTTATCACTTTTCTTTCATTTTTCTTTTTTCTTGATGTGGTCTAGAACTTCGCTTAATTCCTTAATCTCTTACTAATGACTGTCTCTTTTTCTTTCTCATTTTGTACTCCTTTTTGTCACTTTTCTCTTTTTCTCCTTATGATTATGTGTCTCACAAAATTTCCTCCCTCCATTTTTTGTTCTTTTTCATAATTTTTCAATTTTTTTATGTTTTTGACATATGTGAAATTTTTTTGTGAGAATCCTTCTGTCTTTTTCTTGGTTCTGTATGTATGCACTTTACCATCCCCCTCATGCCTAAGTTTTGCAATGTCCTCATTGTAAATGGAGGGTGTGAAATAGTGTTGAGGTCAGGGACTTAGAACAGGATACATCGGGTGGGTGAATGGGTCGAAAATGACTGATGAGGATGATTTCAAGCTCTGGTACGTGTACCAGAGGTGGGATCAACTGTCTAAGGTTGAACTCAAGGTGCAATGGATGTGGAGTACAGATAGATAATCAGACGGGTCTCTATTTTTGGAATGATAGGTTGCCTCTCGTTAAGCGCTAAATTCAATGCCTTTAGCCGAGCGGAACATGGGATGGAGAAGGAGTGGTCAACTTAGCGGAATTTTGTAAAACAAGCACCTTGATTAAATGCCTAGTTGGTCCAACGAGGTGCTTGTTAAGATCAGTGGGCTGATGATGCAGCCCAAACCCAATCAGTCTGGTGGGTTGATAGATGTAGATCAACAGATGCAGAACCCACCATATGCAATGTGGCTCGGATGGATATGGAAGTGAAAACTCGGGTTTAGGCTGAGTCGAATCAGCCTGGTCAGGGTAGGGTTCCAAAAAATAATCAGTGCATGGTGTGGAAACCCTACAGGGGTGATCAGAGAATGATGGATCATGTTTTTCAGTCTGATTGATATCCGATGCCCGGTATAGATGTGGAGTTGAATCATCCGCAAATGACTCAGTAAGAGGTGTATCAGAATAGAAATTGAATCCGGTTGCGGGTTGGGGTAGAGAACGGGTTTTGATCAGTTCTGTAAGTGTGGAAGAGGTTGCTTCAATGAGAATTGTGTATGAGGGCTATTCTAGAAAGGAATGATAGGTGGTCTCATGTGGAGAGTACTCATAGTAACTTTCAAAATCAAAAGCAAATGCCTGGAGAGTGTCTATGGGATACTGGAAATCGGAGTCGAGAAAAGATTCGTATTCTGGGTCGCAATCACTCTTGGCATTTGCTGGTTCTGATTCCTGAGGATCGAAAAGAAATGATTCCATGTTACTGGAACCAGAACTGAAACCAGTGATCTCGGGAATCGGGACCTCAGAATCGGAGTTAGAGAATGAGTCATGTGAGTTGACGTCGTAGATTGGCTTGTTATAATCAGGAAGCAGATTTTCTCCGATGTTATGGTCAGATTCGAAATCGTTGGAGAGTTTGCAAAAATCAAAATCCGAATGAGATTCAAGATCATGAGTTCCACCATAGAATAAATCATATGCTGTAGATTCAACAGCCTGACTGGTGTCTAGCCTAGATGTCAATTCTGAGCTTAAAAAGGTGTCCTTATCTAGTAGAGGTTCAGGTTCCAAGTTGGTAGGACAGACCCAATTGAAACCCCACTCGTCCAACTCCTCAGTTTCTATATCGTAAATTGGCATGACTTCTGAAAAATCGATTGGTTTCTCTAAGGATGTTGGCAAGAGATATTCATCAAATAGAGGCCCAAAATCATATTCTTCATTGAAAAATTGATCTTCCTCATATAGGGCCTCGAAATCTTCCCAATAGGTTTTAGATCTAGATTCTGGGCTTAGGATGTGGGTTGAATCACTAGAATCTAGGTTCGAATAACCTTCGAGGGTCACCTTATCAGAATAAGGGGTGGAATTTACACCCTCGAGAGGTTCAGTTCTACTCTCATTATTGCAAGAGTTTTGGGCTTCTAAGCCTGGTGATTCATGGTCTAGAGTTGGCTCAACATTGTGTTCTCCTGCACTTGGAACTTCCCAACCTTCTTCAATATCAAGAACATTGTACTCCAGCTGGGTTGAGAATCCACAACCATTTTGTGCCTTAAACCCGAGATCAGATTGATCCTCGATGTTGTCCCAAGATGGTTCATCCTCTGTTTGTCATATACGGGTATTTCTGGTCGATAATTTGTTTTAATAATCTCATTATCTCTTCCCATTTTTCAAGATCATCTTGGTGTTGCTCCCAAAGTATAGGATTTGTCATGCATTGAAGGTATGCAAGATTGTGCAATTTTTCTATCTCAATGTATCCTGTGATGAGCATGTCTCGGGTTGATCCTTTTGTGGCTTCTGCTAATAGCACTTAGGAACAAGTTATGATGAAGGTTGTGGTTGTTGGGACATCAACCTGAATGTTTTCTACTGGTGTTGAGGTTTTGTCTTCTTTTTCATAGAATTTCAGGGCATCCTCAATCATCCTATTTCTCATGGATCTCCGATATTCAGGTTTCTTGAATAGTAGTCCTAAGTGGTTTGGCTGCATATTTGGATCAGGTGGTGGAATCAAGATGTAGAATCAAAGTTTGAATCATGATGTAGAATCAAGTTATGAAGTGATTAAATCTGAATAAAGAGTCCCACTAAAAATGTATGTGTGTGCTCTAAAGGGAAAAGATGAGGGACTGGAGATGTTTTTGGCCCAATCAAGGCACCTAAAGACGTTTGGATGACTATGGAGGTTCGGGGCGGATGATACCCCTAAGATCAGAAGGTCGTCCACCTGAGAATTACCTGGGCAGCCAGAGAGGGAGAGTCCCACAAAGACCCCTACATGGTAGAGTGTCCCCATGGGTTACAGGGTTTCCCCCACCTGACCTCTCTTGTCACTAAGATTCCAGGTAGACCAGAATGGGGACCTTGACCTCTTAAGTCTACCACTTTTATTTCAAAGGTGCTTTAGGATTTTCACTTGAACTTTAGATGTTTGGATGTTGTAACCTAATTTGGAGGTTGGTTGACCCAAGGGGTCAACTTTACCTGACCTGTCCTAAAGATGGCAGAATGATTCTAGGCTTGGGACCTAGAGATCACCCTGATTTGACTCCCAGTTTATTAGGTCCAAGATTTTTTTAAGATTCAAGTGCTTTTAGAGCTCAATTTTTAGGGTTTGTCTTGTTTAGATCTTTTCAATCAAGGGCTTGGGTAGCACACTGATGCGGGAGGGTTCATTTCCTTTTATAAAGGCATGTGTGACTAACACTCCAAAAACCCTACTGTTGAAATCCTAATTGGGTTCTATTTCCAATCCTCTTTTTCATAAAAGTTCTCTTTGGACTCAAAAACAAGAAGTGTGTTGTCCGCAGCGATTAAGCGTAATTTCTATTAGGAACAGGAATTTTGTGGAATAGGATCTCTAAGAAATCGTTTCCACTTCAATAAGTTTTTTAAAAATTTTCGTAAAATCAGGAAACCTTTGCCTTAAATATGGTAATCACTATAAAAAGAAGGCAATTGATTCCTAAGTTGGTTTCTTCCTTTTGTCTTTCAAGGGTTAGGCGATGGATTTTAGAGAAGAAGAGAGGTTACCTGCCCTGGAGAGGTTGACTTGCGCGGGAGATTTCTTCTCTTGAAACACCTAGCAAGATCACAATAAAATAAATAGGGCAAGTTAGTGTTCAATATAGTCAAAAAGAATGTAGAGATTAGTGATAAATTGTGTGTTTCTCCCTGGCAACGGCGCCAAAATGTTGCAATGCTTTGTCGGGCTTTTTAAGTCAGTCGCGTTGTCGTATAGGTGACCAAGCGTTGATAACAAATAAAAATTTATTACTTGAAAACCTAAGTATCCGAGGTCGAACACAGGGAGCAAATGAAATTTATTCACTAATCTCAATAATGTAATTGAACACTTAAAGTTACTCAAAATTTAATTCAGAATATAAATGCAAGAATTTAAAAGTCAATTATAGCAAAAATAGAAAAATTGGACGTCTGATTCTATAATCAGACGTCTTAAATGATAGCCTCTTATTTTCTTCTCCTTGTTGCTTGCTCTTCTTTCTTTTCTTCTCTTTCTTTCTCTGACTTTCCTCTTTCCTTAGCTCTTCTATTCTTCTCTGACTTTGGTCATCTGCCTCTTCTTCCTTGTCTCTTTTTTCTTCTTCTACTCTCTTTGATTTCTTTCTTTCTTCTTTCTTCCTCAGCCGCACCTCTGCTATAGTGCTTCTCCTTCCCTTAGCTTCTGCATTTCTTCCTTTCTGCGGCTAAGTCTTAGCTTCACCTTGCCTTGGCTTCAGCTACACCTTCCTCTTCCTTCTTCTCTTCTTCTTCCCTGTGCATGCACACAGAAGCAAAAGCTATCCCCTACCCTCCCCTGTGTCTCTTTCTCTCTATTTCTCTCTTCGGTACTCTCTCCCAGAGCCAGGCAATCGGGTCGGGTATCACGCTCCTGGGTCCAGGCGCACCGGCGTGAGTGTGATGCACGAGGAGTGCTAGGTTAGGTAGTCGTGTTGCCAGGTCCGCGAGGGAAGGTCGCGGACGAGGCATGGAGAGTGAGGGCGAGGGACCTCACCTCTGTGTGACTTGAGGAAACTAACTCAAAGCACAAAATCAATTTATCCTTCGCTCTGTGCTCATACGTTCACGAGGTGGGACTAATGTCCCATCCGCTTCTATGCTTGTTCCTGCGGGAAGTTTTCACCTAATTGGGGCTGCTGGGTCGCTCGCTAAGCCAATCTCTTGGTTGGATGAGTTCGCGCACTCAACCCGAGCCTTCTGGGACTCTGATGCCTGGAGCGCAGCAACCTGGGATGAAGCTCACGACCTTCTTGCTGTGCACTTCAATGGCGGCAGGTGCTCAGATCTGACACACACAAACACGGCCTTGCGACCCCATTAAAATGCATGGGAAGCTTCGCCGTGCCAAGGCGAAGGTGGGACAGTAGGTGGCAGGCCGCGAGGCGACCTAAGTGTGCGTGCCTAGGTCACCCTGTGGCCGTGCTTATGGGTTAGGTCGGGGGACGTTTAGGGAGGTGATGGTGGTCGATGGATGGGCGGAAGGTGATTAGTGGACTATGGCGGAGGTAGTGAGGTATCTGGTGAGGCGTGTGGAGGTGTGGAGCGGTGGAGGCACCTCACCGGTGGGTGGCCAAAGATGGAGAAGATGGCGGTGGTCAGTGGCTGCGAGGGTTAGAAAGGGAAAATAGAGAGAGGGGAATTTAAGAGGGGATAGAGACGAGTAATTCTAACCTAACTAAGTGGACGAAGGGGGAGAGTTGGTGGCTGGCTGTACCTACTGTCACCAGAGAAGACGGTGTCCAGTGGAGGGAGATGGCGATGACGACGGGGCTAGAGGTGCCCGCGTGGGTGTTGCACGATGCAGAGGAAGATGGTGAGGGCAGCTATGCCACTGGTGTGGTGGCAGAGCAACGAGGAAGAGGAAGGAGGCTCGCCGAAGCTCGTTGGACTTCTTGACCGGAGGAGAAGAAGATGAAATTGGGGTGATCTCTGGCCAAGTCGAGCTAAAGAGATGCGGCCGGAGGTGGTGGTGCTTTTATAGTTGCTGGCAAGGACTCTTATGCTTGGAAGACAAGCTTCCAAGCACAAGAGACCTCACCGGAGATGGAAACCATTGGAGACCCAAATCTCTCGTGCATTCGCACGAGAGATTGGGTGTGAATCAGAGATTAGGTTCGAGCATAGATGGAAGGGAATTCCTCAGAGAATCTCCCTTCCAAATCTGGGAGGAGATCTCTAAGGGAACGGGGAGTACTCCCCCTCCATTCCTCGTCGGAGTAGGATTTCTCCCCATTAATGGCGAACGGACCTGTTTATAAGAGTGGCGAGGAAATTAGGGGGGTCTGTGCAATGATTTTCAAAAGATAGGGGCCAAAATGTAATTGGGTGTACTATTTTGCAAAGTAGGTCAAGATGACCTCCCCTTAGGTCCAAATTTTGGTACAAACCTAATTTGGATCTAAGGAATCCAATGATGAAGTTAGATTTTAGGTTTGACCACGTTTGACTGGACATTTTACATAAAAACCCAAATTAGGTCAATTAATGAGCTAGGACCCCAATCTAGGTCAAAATAAGTTCCAAAGGCCAATTTGAAGGTTCTAAACCCTTGGGGATATTTTTCCATGAAATTTAGAGGGTTTACTTGATTTTTATCCTGACCAGAACCTTGCTAAATTAAGCGAGTCTATTTTAGGGTTATAGAATGTCATTTAATTCTTGGATTGCGCAATAACCCATTTTTGACTGAACCAACCCACTTTTTATCTTATTCTGACCATTTGACCTACGTTTTGCCTCTGAGAAATCCCATTTATGTACTGCAATGGTAAAATTGCAGTCTTAACCTTTGTTTCATGTTTTCTTCTCAGAACATTAATTCCTTGAATTAGGTCCTTCTCCAGGTTATGTAGGAGCTCTTATTCTCTTTCATAGGTCAAATTGAGCTAGTTAGGGCTCATGATGAGGCTCTCATCATTGACCGACCCAACATCCTCCCCTCTTCCTTGCGACTGTCGTCAACCAAAGCGCAGCCACTCTCCACCTCTCCTTCCTTGCCGCCGTGTCACCATTGCCTTCATCTTCTCCAGCTCTGGCCCATCATAGCTGGACGCCATCACTCACACTCTCTCTCCCTTTTCTCTTCCTCTCACCCTCCTAATCCTCTCCAACCCCTTAGAATTTAGGTTAGACCACAACACCACCTTCTCACTCGTTGTCTTCCCTACGTCCAGCACGAGCTCTGGCAAGATTGCGCCAATGCCACAGACCACCAAACCACCCATTACCGCTTCTAAAAGATAGCCACACCTCCATCAAAACCCCTCAACTTATTGAGGTTTTCAACTACTCCATCCTACCACCGAACAACTGACCATCGAGCCACCTTCTCTAACTCAGGCCAGTCACGTTACACCTCCAACCACTACTCCACAATCACCACTGCCCTCGCCATCGTCTAGCGAAGCTCTTGAAACAATTTGATTGGGCTGTGAGGCCGTATTCATGCTTTTTCAGGTTTCATCAGAGCCCCGTCGCCACCACTATCTTCTTCGACTTCGACAGCATCTCTCCAACCTCATTCAATCTACAACAACCCTCACTAGAAGCAGCTTCAACTATTGCAGGTGTCTGCATGCTCAATCTCGTGAAGAGGCAGCAGCTACTACCTCAATCTGTCACTTGATTCAATTGTAGCTCATGCTCATTGACATGAAGAAGACAACCTGGAGGATAGTCCCACATTGTGTGGGACAAAAGTGTGAAGGCGCATAAATTATTTTTGTGCCTGAGGCTTATCGCCTCAAATGCACGGGGGGTGAGGTCCCCTACTCACGCCCCTACGCACGTGCTTACGCTTACCCATGAACCCTTGCCCGCGATCATGCCCATATCCGATTAACCCGGATACCCAGGTTCGATTGAGTTGTGAGAGAAATCTGAGGAGGAGAGGGGAGGGTTTTGCTGCCTCAGGATTTGTGCCCTCCCTAGTTCTCAACACTTAGCCTCTAAAGACTTAGTGAGGCCCTTGTGCCTTGCTCTTGTGAGAGCCTTGTACTCCTCTGCTGCTACTTTGCCGTGGCTCCTATGAGGCGTGAAGGTTTAAGGTGTTTGTGCCTTGGTTCTATTGACTGATTGGCTACATTGCTTCTGTGCTTGGTTCTGATATTGCTGAGATAATTAGTTGAACATTACTATTCATTTATTTGAGATAATTGTTGAGCTTAACATTAGGTTTAATTTGGTGATTTAAATCACCATTTTAACCCCATCTTTTTGCACTCTAAATCCTAATTTTATTGCAATATTATTCTGATTACATTGAATATTATTTTCCCATTTTCTTCTTGATATTGTGATTAGTTGAATTGATTTACCCAATTGCTCCCAGCGAATGACCTCGGACTCACATCGATTTCAAGTTTATAAATTTAAGTGTTGTCGTGACTTTTATCCTATACTACAACGCATATTTCTAAAAGATGATTCTCGCAAATAACAGTTAACTCCCATGGTGCCCTTTGAATTGGTGCTAAAAATGGCTTCTAGAAGGGGCTTGGCTGGTGCCACCAGATGGAGGGTGTAGATGGATTTTGGGCTTAGGTGTAGATTGAGATGGGAGGGATTTTTGGAGGGAATTGGTGGCACCAAAATGGGGTAGTTATGGGTAGGTTTGGCACCACCTTTATGGTGGCTTTTGGAGGTGGTGGTTGGGTGAAAAGGTTTGGGTAAGTTGGTGCCAAAAGGGATTGGGAATAGGAGAGCTTAGGTGGACTTAGGTAGGTATGTTTAGTGGAGCTAGTTAGGTGGGTTTTAGGGTTAGGTTGGGATGCCAAGGAGGTGATTAGCTGAGCTAAGCTAGCTTAGCTAGCTTAGCTAATATGGAGTAGGGTAGGAGGCAAATGGAGCTAGGGTTTTAAGGGAGAAGAGCTGGAGGTAGTTGGAAGGAGTTGCACTGGAGTTGGTGGCTGCTAAAGAAAACTGCAGGGAGCTACCTTAGATGGCGTAGCTTGCTAGTTCTTTGCTAGTTGCTAAGCCAAGCGAAGATGAGCTGGCTTTTGCTGAAATGAGCTGAGGTGAGCTGGGTCTGCTCTTCCCGGAGATTCCCTAGCTAGCTGGAGTAGCTAGCTTAGGTCAAGTAGCTCAACTCAACTAAGTTGAGCTGAGTTGAACCTTCGAGAGCTGGACTTAAGCTGGCCTGAGCTAGTTGAGGTCATCTTCAGCTAACCAAGTCTAGCTAGTAGCTAGTCATAGTCAAGTTGAGCTTCTAGTGAACTATTCTGGGCTGGAGGAGCTGGAATGGAGTTGGGATCAACTGTCTTGAGCTAGTTTGAGCTGCCATCCAGCTAAGGTGAGCTGAATGGAGCTGAGGTGAACTAGCTAGAGCTACCATTCAGCTGAGATGAGCTGAATGGAGCTAAAGATAAGTTGATCTAGCTAGAATGAGTTGGGATCTAACTGGGATGAACTAGATCTACATGGATCCAACTAAAATGAGCTTCTTCTTCATCTTCTGCCTTCCTAAGTGCCAAGGTATGTGGGATCTGACTTTCTATCCATCCCTGACACTCAAGTAAACACATTAAAATACAACTAAAATGCAATGCATGCCTATCATAGTTAAATTCCTAAATGCAGCCTGAAAACCTGTTTACGGAGTTAAAACCCTAAGAGCTAGATATATTTTAGGGCATAAGAATGATTGTAAACTGGTTTTTATCACTGCCATGCGTCCGAAGACTCTTGCCGATGCCATAGAGAGTGCCACCATTTTCGAGAGAGAATAAGAGAACACTCGCAAGATCAGAGAGTTTCGCCAAGGTGGGTGGGTGGCTTATGATGACTGGACACAGAAGAGGCAGGATAGGCATTATAATTCAAGATACACTACTTCTATAGTATCTCAACCTACTCAGACTCAAGGTCAGACCACAACCATGGATCCACAACCCTTTTGTCCCGCTACTCGCACGCAAACCCAAGTGACAAAAGACCATACCATCTCAGGATAGATGGGTAATGCTGGCAATATGGGATAAAACTGCTATCAGTGTGGGCAGCCAGGACTTTTGAAGAAGGATTACTCTGTTTTCCATCAACAAGCATCTAGCATTCTTCAGACGTATGGAGCAGCATAGACATAGACCATTACAGACACAGACTGTTGCTAGTGCAACATCTTAGCAGCCATTCCATGCAAATGCATGAGGATATAAGGATAACAGAGGAAACCTCCCATATCAAGGCAACCAAAACTACAAGCAATAACAACCAACTTCGAGTGCAACAGCTTCCAATGCACCACAACCTGCAAAACAAGTCTTTGCACTGTTAATGAAGGATGCATAGGCCTCACCCTCTGTTGTACAAGGTATGGTCCCTATATTGAACTCTATGGCACATGTTTTGTTTGATTCTGGTGCATAGCATTCTTTTATATCTCTTAAGCTTTCTTGTTTTTGTGGAAGCCACTTACTGTGTTAGATGAGACAATTATAATTAAGGGACTTGAGGGCCAAGTATTTACTATACATCTAGGATATTTGGATTGTACAGTACAGATTAGGGGGCACGAGTTCTTAGCCAAGCTGTTGGTGCTCCTGATGGAGGATTTCAATGCCATTCTAGGAATGGATCAATTATCACAGGATCACACACTTGTGAATTGTCACAGGAAGCAGGTCATTTTCTCCATTCCTGGAATTTAGTAGTTTGCATTTGTGGGCAAGCAAGACAGTGGTGCTATACTCTATATATCTACCCTTAAAGTTGCACGACTTCTACATGAGGGTTGTAGTGGTTACATAGCCTATGCTACAATAGCCATTACTCAAGAGGAAAAGAAAGAATTGAGCTTGATACCAATTGTCCAAGAATTTGAGGACGTATTCCTTGATTATCATCTTAGACTTCCTTTCAATCTAGAGATTGAGTTTGAGATCTCTGATTCCAGGCACTAGTCTAGTCTCTATCACCCCCTATCGAATGGCACTAGCAAAATTAAAGGAGTTGAAGACTCAATTACAGGAATTGACAGAGAAAGGATTCATCAGGCCGAGTAGATCACCATGGGGCGCACTAATGCTATTCGTGAAGAAGAAAGACAAGACCTTACGACTATGCATTGACTATCATCAACTGAACAAGGTCACTATTCTACACACGGATGTGTACATAAAAATACGCATTTGTCATAGTATAATCATGTAGAAACTCTTAAATTTATTTCCAATTAAACTCATGAATATTGAAATCATGGTTTTCAAAGTGGAGTCTGAGTCGTTCGTAGGGAGGCAGTTGAAATAGTTCACTTTCCTAAATGCGAAGAGGTACATAAGTAGATTCAAATACGAGATTACTACTACTAGAATGCAAATAGAATTCAACTAGAATTAATAGCATGCAAATTAACTATAACTAAAATAAGTACTAGAAGAAAGTAGATAACTTGAAGGCAAGTTATAAAAGAACTACTAGAACTTTTTATTGAGATGATAAGAGTTTTCGCACAAGTAGAAATACTATTACAACTATTAGAATGATTCTAGAAGAAGCAAACTAGAACTAGAAGAATGCTTAAAATCAATCTAACTACAACTAGAAAAATGAAAAATAACTATGGGCTTCGAAGGAGAAGTTTGGAGCAGAGTTGTAGAAGCGAATGTGAAGGCACACCCACAATCTCCAAGGAGAATTAGAGGAGTAGTTCTAGTTGGTGGATTTATTTGGAGGCAGGAAACTAAGTAGGAAAAGTTGATCCTAGGGGGAGTAGCAAGGGTGTTTATATAGAGGTCAAGAAGGCTTGCGATTGGCTAGCCCTAATAGGTCTAAAATTAAGGCTTACGGCTATCCAATTGGGTTGGCTAATTAGGCTAGGTAATTAGGTTCTAGGCTAGGGTTAAGGGCTAATTGGGTTAGGAAATAGGTCCACCAAACTAAGTCTAGCCCGCTTCCAAATGAGCTCAAATCAGAAAGTCCATTCAATCTTGCTCCAAACAACCTGAAATTTTGTACCTACACATATAAAAATAAACACATCAAGGTACCAAATACAATTAAAGGAAAAATTGCATAAAATCCCAAGTATGCATTAGTTACAAAATAGCCTAAAATGACTAATCTACCCTATCTAGATGCAATCTAACCCTAATTACCCTTAAACTAACATTAGTTAGGCATTAGTTAACATAAATAAATATGAGAATATCACACCTCCATACATATCTTTTCCTATTCCTTAAGCAAAATACTAAGCAAAAATTGACGAGAAAATGGTATTTACACGGGAAACTTGGCTGCGAGTTTTGAGCTGTCAAATCAAAATCCCCAATCTTGATTCTTCACCAAAGCAAAGGAATTATACACAAAACATTAATGTCTAAGACTCAGCAGTTCTAAAGTATCAACTCAAATCTAGTCCATCCTAATCAAATCAGGAATCTTATTAGCCATCAAATTTATGTTGCTAGAGTAACTTTCTCTAAGTTGACACACCCAAGGTTTGAATTAAATGTAAGAAATAAGCATCTTGTGTGTGAAATAATGTGACTCACCACACGGTCAACTAAGTTGATTCCAGGTTTTCAATAAAACTTAGAATATTTCTATGCTCTTTCTCAGACAACCTATCTTCGGTTAGGCCATACTAGGATTTGGCAGCTTTCTCCTCACCACTATTCTATCTCGAGGTCAACACACAAGGTGTATATCTCCCCAGCTGGACCTGTAGGTCTCTTATTCCTAATTCTTTTCTCCGTATTTTTTTTCTATAGGATCAACACCCATATGTAGCAAGATGTTTTTATTGTGGTAATGGAAAGGGCATCCATATGTAGCGAGATGCTTTTAATTGATAGGGGTAAAAAAAAAAAAAACTTTTTCTCCTGATTTTTCAAAGGCTAAAGATAAATCTATATTTTTTCTCCAAATCATTTTTCTAGGTGAGTGGATCTCCTTCATCCGTTCTAAATGCATCCCCTACAAACAGGGACAATCCTAAGAGCTAGAAACTTGGCCAAGTCCTTTGAATCATTTTCCCTAAGACTAAATCTTATTGACCACTAAGAACTCAACAAAATCACTTGGAAGACGAGTTAATGCAATGTGCAAGTAAAGATGCTTGGAACTCAAGGCTAGTTTATAATGTGGATTAACTAACCCAGGTTAGCAAAGTTGCAATAGGGGTTAACCCTTGTTTCTATTCACTTGGAAATAGGGGTTAACCCCTATTTATGTTTACTGAATGAGGGTTAGGAATGGGGGTTATCTTATGATGTGACAGGGGGTGTTTACTTGGGAATGGGGTTAGAATGGGGGATAAGGTAGCAAAAGACATGTTTATCCTTGAAATGGTGGGTAAGTTAGTTGAGGTAGCTTATGTTAAAAAAGAATTAAAATAAGTACGTAAAAGGTTGATTGGGGAGAAAAAATATTGTGTAAAGTACTTGATTAAATTATGAGTTGGCAGTATACATAATATGGTCAACGTCCATATTTCAAGCAAACCAAGGGGAGGCAAAAAAATTGAAGGGTTAATTGTGTTGACTACTTATAACCACATATCACAATTACTATCGAAATTAATAGACATTCATAATAAAGGCACATATGAACCACATACCAATTACAACCACATCCCAAGTTGACCATATAAGTGATATTTGTTCCTTCTTCACGTCACAACAACCTGTTGTTTCATCTTTTGTTCTTTCTTCCTTGCTTTCATAATCAAGAAAGGTATTGCATCTGTCTTCCCCAAAACAATACCCATGAATTTAAATGGAGCTGCATTGTTTAAGACATTGGCAAAACTGGAGGTAGACTACGAGGAAACCTTGGTCACTTTGTTATTTATATGGAACATGAGCATCTTTACCTAAAAAATAGACAACAACAAAAAGGTAGCTATGAAGGTAGGATTCCATTGCATCTTTACATGTAATAATTTCATACAAAGAAAACTTGGACTTTTTCCTCCCATCTTTGGTCTTGCCATCATCGTCAACTATGTGGACACACTCTTCGAAGAGCTATTGGTTGCAATAGTAGGAGTGGATGGCATTTTCTGTTAAGTTTTGTACTGTCCCATTCCAAGGCTCCCATCATGTGCTCCATCATTCTCTCCCCAAGAAAATGACCCTATTGACCACCTGTAATAATTGATTTACTATTCTGCCAACAACAAATGCTTCAATTGCCAACAACAATATAAAAAAGAGGCAGCAGCAAGGCCAGAAAAATATTACTTGAAGTAATAGTCAACGCCATATATGTACAAGTACATACATAAATACATATCACATATATGTATAATACACACATACATAGTGTATATATAGCTTATGTATATATTAAAATTCTGAATAGCTACTAGAGAACCCATATCATAGAGCAATAAAATAATAACAATATCAACAAATGATGGTAACACCATCATTCGTCATAACTAGCTTAATTTAGCCAAAATCAAGTGCTAAATGCTCCTGAATAACCTTCAGATAGGCATAACTTTGTTCTGAACTGATTATGAGAAGAAAACAAGAAAACTCGTTAATTATGTTATTTTAACAAGAAATCACGAATGCAGAATAAACAAGGGCTTAATCAGTGGTAAAATGAACTTAAGTTCCCAAGAAGTGGGCTCAAAATGATTGAAACAGGCTTTTCTGTGTTTTGAGGATTATTTTATTATTTTTTTTTAAAAAAGAAAGGAATGTTATCGTGAATAATAGCAAACCAAAGAAAAAAGAATTATTTTATTAATAAAAATCCTAAATATAGCCTTACTTCATTTAAATAGGTTTTGGTAAAATAAATGTAATTTAAACCTCTTAAAAATCATTTAAAAATATTCTAAGATGTTTGGAACTTTCACTTTGACCAAAGGAAACCATTTTGACAAAAAATAGAGACTTAGGCGGGAATCTACTCTCTTTTGGGCTTCTATGTAATTTACCTAGTCAATCTACGTCAAAACCAAAATCTAAGACTAGATTCCTTGGGTCCAAATTAGGGTAACCCTAAATTTGAGCCCAATTGAAGTTCATCTTGACTCATTTTGCATTTTTATTCTCGGCACCTCTATTTATTACCTAAATGCCCCTAAGTTTCAATTTAAATCGCATCTAGGTCCCTCTCCTTCTTCCTCAACAAGTCAAAAGAGGCAACTTCAGCAAGAAAGGCAACCCAAAGATGTTAAACCTTCGTTTGAGGATTCCTCCTCCAAATCAAGACCAAATCCCTTCAAATTTAGAGAGATTGGTCACAAGATGATCCTCTTCCAATTAAACCCTACATTGAGCTCTAATTTGGAGCCTTTGATCTCTAATCAAGCTCGAATTTTTAGAGCTTCAACTTGCCAAAATCACATGGAATTCTCCAGAATTCCATACAATTGAAGGTCACAAACTCCTCTATATAAGCTCCACCATCTTCCCATGTGTTTTCAAGTTGAATTTGGCCAAAAATTCCTTCTCTTCTTCCTCCGACCGGTCATGCATCCAGCAACTTCAGTGAACCCCCTCCTTCTCCTTCTTCTACATGTCTAATGGCCAAATTGGTTGTGCCATCTTCTTCCTCATGCTCCTCTGATGCTAGCCAACCATAGCTAGGTCTTCCTCCCTCTTTCCTCGTCGCCAACTCCCCCATCGGACGCGTCATCTTCCCCACATTCGACCAACCAAGTCGGACGTGGTTCTCCCTATGTTCATCCCATAGAGTAGCTCTCCTTCTTCTGCTCTCTCCCTAGGTTAGTGTTAGCTCCTTAGACTTAAGTTTTAGTCCTCTCTCTCACTGTTCTATCTCTTTCTTCCATGCAGCCAGCAAAGCTCCGATGAGCTGATGTCGCTTCTCCACACCACCTCCCACCAAACTGTCCACCCCACAAGCATCGTGGGACATTAGGGAGCAAAAGCCCTTAAGAAATTGGGGCTTTTAACTCCCCAATCATCCAGCCGGACTCCACCTTCGCTCATCACCCTTCATGCTATCATCCGGCCACCACAAGCCACCAACCACCAAATCACCACCACCATCATCTTCGTTGTGCTCTGACGAAGCTTTTGAGCTTTCTAATTGGGGCCAAGAGCCCATATTTTGTTTCAAGACCTCTCACCGTCGACCTTCGTTTCCACGCCTCCAGCCACCTTCATCCAACGAGTGACGCAGCTAAGGAGCTTCCCCTCTCCACGCAAATTCACATGGGGAAGCTTCCTACGCCGTTGGATTCAAGATCCAACAGCTAGAATCAATCAATTGAACAAGCAACTCCACGCCATTGCAATGGCTGAAGCACAAAGAGGAAGGAGAAGCCTTAGTCCCACATCATGGGGAGAAGGCTTGGATTTTGCTATAACTGAATTGTGCATCTTTAGGGGTTGCCCAAGGCTAAAGGGATTAAGCCCCCTACCCCTACCCATACGCATGCTCATACACACGCTCGTGCACAAGCGGGTGAGCTTAGGAGAGAGCCTAGGTCGATTTTGACCTCAAATTGCATGCAACCTTGGGGGAATTTTGAGTTTGCTTGGGCTGGACTTTAAGACATCCGATAGCCTCTTATAGACATCTGATTAGTTTGTGAAAGTCATTAAGTGTTGAGTTGAGCTTAATTGAACCACATTTTTTGTTGCTCAAACAATTATCTTTATTTTTAGAGTTTTTATATTTCAATTAATTGAGTATATATTTCTTTTATATCAAGGTCTCGTGCCTTATTTATATTCAAATCATATCTACTGGATTAGTGGTTAATTGCGAATTTTATTACTCCCTAAGATGACTTCAGACTCACATTCGAGACTATAAATTTAAGTATTTTCATTACTCTTGTCACTATACTGCAATGCATATTTTAAACCCTATTTTAGTGCGATAACATTTTGGTACCATTTTCGGGAAGCAACGCGCAGTTCACCACTAGTCATATTCCTTCTGATTTGATTTCTAACTTTCTTTGTGATAGGTCCACTTTGGTGGATTATTTTTAAGCCTAAGTGCATTATCATTGAACTGAGAATTAAAGTTCGGGCATACATTACATGGAGAAATTAATTGCACTCGTATTTTAGGTATTCATGCAATTTTATGGAATTTCAATGCCTATGTGCATTAATTGAGATTATTCTTTGGGAATGTTTTGCATACTATATTCACATGAAAGGAAAATAGGAAAGTGCTGATTGCGTGCAAAATGATCACGCTGATACATTCTAAATTGCACCTCTTTCCTTATTTTCTTCTCTCTCTTTCCTTCCTTCCTTGTTCTCTCTCTCCCTCAAATCTCTCTCTTCTATTTTGGAAACATGGAATGATGATTTTCCTTCTCTCTCTTATTCTCTCTCTATATATACAACAGGAAGAAGATAGCAAGGATCATATCTCCTCTCTCACGAGAGGTCCTCCCTCTCCAGCATCATCTCCTCCTCACGAGGAGGAGAACCCTCTCTCCTCTGGAACCAACTACCACAGTGTCTCGCCCACATCCTCGCCACCTCGCTTCCACCACCGTATGCCACCAATTACGTCCACCACTGCATCTAGCCCACGTCCTCGCCAACTCCATCACTGCGGTCGACGGTGACAGCACCGATGCCATCACCACGTTCCACCTCCTTACTATGACTTCACACTCCTCACCGTGAGTTCATCACTGCGCTCCACCCATCAACCATTGTGCTCCCGTGCCTCTCCATCACCAAGACACCCACCGCAGCCGTTCATCACAATGAAGCACCACCACGGCTTCACCTTCCTCTCATGGTTGCAACAACAGCAAACCCACCGCGTGGCCTCGCTTGCGTGCGACCACTCACGATTGCGCAGCAACCCTTGTGCATACCGTCGACGCATGCCCTTGCATGCAGGCCCCCCGTGCCACAATCGACGTCAACATCATGCTTGTCCTCGCCCTCGCCTATGCAACATCATCTACTCCTCACCTCTGAATGTAGACCCTTCTCTAGCGCTCTCTCGTCGACTACACCATGAACAGAGAGCACCACCACCACACACCGCTCTCTCTCAAGGAGGCTCGACCCATAGCTTCCCTAGCACTACCCTTGACAATCGCAACAAGGCCCTCCTTCCTGGATGCACTACACTCGCCTCCGCACTACTGTGATCCTCCTCAACGAAACCAACCCTTCCCTCTTCACTGCAACAGGGACCATCTTCATCTTCTTCCTCAACAACAACAGAGAAGAAGAACCCACAACCAGCGAGCTCCCTCTCCACGCAGTCCACACGTCCGGCCTCCATTTTCCACACCGTCGACTCCAACAAACTCACCGCGTTCTCACGAGCTCAACGAAGCTCTCAGAGCCAACCACGACAACCCATGCATGTGTGTGGACACCCACCACTGCCGTCACCCCTCCTCATCGCTGGCGGCAACTCCGGCCACTGTTCCCATTGCCATGATCTCCATCGGAATGGCCTCGCCCTCCTCGACCTCCTCCGAGCTTCCCACGGCCTGCCATCGCCTCCTCTTCACGTGAGATCAAAGGGGAAGAATCCCCTGCTTCATGTGCTATTAATATTTACATCTAATGCTATTTTGAATTTTGATTTTTATTATTATATTGAGGTAAATTTGCAATGGTGCATTTATGCTTTCTTGTATTTGCTTGACTCCTGCTATGCACTTCATTGCACATTAGATTTGGATTCAGATTTACACAACTTCTCTCTGGTATGAGTGCCGTTAGAAATTACATGAGATGCCCCTAATGATCACATCTTTACGGAATATTTTATTGAGGAAAAATTGCACACATAATCTTGCATTCTCGAATTATCGTGTCTTCTTTTCGTTGCGTTTCGCAGTAGATTTGGGCATAGATCCCGCACTCTATTTGGCGAACATAAAGGAAAAATATTTGTGAATTTATTGATCTGTTCCTTCCTGTAGATATGACCTAATTCTTCATGGTTAGTTTTTATTGATATATATTTTTGATCTGGGATTTTTCCACCACGCATTTTGTACTACAACGAAGTATTTTCTGGCATAATTTTTCTGCAAGAAAAATCTCCTGATCACTTTGTTTGTGTTGTTTCGAGGTGAATCACCATTCAAGATCATCAAACTTGGATCAACCACACCAGGGGAATGTAATCATCTTACACTCTTCCATAGTCCCCTCCTCTCTGAGGAAGATAAAAAAGGAAACAAACAAAATTAGGATCCAACCTTGCCTTATTTTTCTAGTAATACCAATCAAGGCAAATGTTTCCTGATTTATGATAGTTGATTGGAATCATATTCGAGGCAATTCAATTTGGTTAAAAACACCCAATCGATACTTCCTTTGCTTATTAGGGACGTGCACTAAATCTCTCAAACACCTCAAACTACACACCTTGTTTTGAGTCCGATGTGTTATATTTGGAATCAATTTGGACCTAGAATAGAGCTAATTAGGGTTTATATAATAGGATTTTGAAGTGTTAGTACACATTTGCCAATTATAAAGGAAACTGATTTTCTCGCATTTGTGTGCCACCTAATCCCGTGATTGAATTAATCTAAACAATAAACCCCTAAAATCAGGCTCTAACTTCACTTGAATCATAAAATTTGAGGCCTAATAACTTGTTGAGAACCAAAACAAGGTGGTTCGAGTGTCTTGACCCAAATTTCATCCCCAACCTTAGGACAGGTTAGGTGAAGTCAGTTCGCTTTTTGAATCAATCAACCTCCAGATTAGGTCACAATTTGAATCAACTTCTAATTCAAGTAAAATTCAAGGCACAATTAGGTCTAAAATTGGTAGACTTAAGGGATAAATTCGCTCATACCAGTCTGCTTGAATCTGCAGTGACAAGGAAGGTCGGGCGGGGAAACCCCATAACCCATGGGGACACTCTACCATGTAGGGGTCGTTACTGGACTCTCCATTTCTGGCTACCAAAGTAATTCTCAGGTGTGCGAATTTCTGATCTAGAGGTTCATCAGCCTCGAACTGCCATAGTCATCCAATTTCTTTTGGGTGCCTAGATTGGGTCCAATTCATATCCAATCCCTCATCTATTATCTAGTGCACATACACAGGAAGAGGTCCCTAAGTCTGACCTAGAGGCCTTTAGTAGGGTCTGAACCAAATTGGGGTCAAGCCCTGATCTTCTTGAGTGAAATTGAATCGAATCTAATCTTCTCAAATATGAACCTGAATTTGATTCTTCATCCACCACCTAATTTTAAGAGTTGACCTAATAGATTAGGAAAGATGTGCACCAACCCTGAACCACGTAAGAGTATGAAAGATAATATGATTGAAGATGTTATCAGATACAACGAAGAATTTTACAGAACCTCAATCCCCATTAACAGAGTTCAAGCTAGTGAACCAAAGATGACAAACCTCATTATGGACCACATCCAGATGATTGCAACACAACTAGCATGTGGTTCAACCTGGGAAACCCTCTTAGAACAGATTATTGCAATGAGAAAATTGCATAGGAATGACGGTTTACAATACTTGTCAAATCCACCACTTTGGGAAAAATACCAAGATATCATTACAAAATGTGGGGATCTGTTAGATCATCTAGAAGAATTGATTATTGAGAGATACCTAGACCCCCACCTGGAAGTCAATTATGAATCTTGGGGTCATTTCGCAGATCAATACAATTTTCCTGAGCCCAGGTTTGAAAATGGAGGTTTTTGTGCTAAATCGCCAACCCAGATGGAACCAGATTATGATTTTGTGCATAATGAAGTACCTGATCAATTCATGGGTTGGTTAGATTCCATTACAAGTGCTCTCGACTATGAGCCAGCTATTGGAAGCTTTCAAGCTAGTTCATTGTAAACAAAATTTCAAAATACCTATGATGACTTCAATGTAGAACTCCTCGCGGATGTAACTCCCACACCTTATCTTGGTAAGGTATTTCTCTAGAATAGTTCTAACATCCCAATTGAACCAAATTCAAATGCTAGTAACCCAACTCCTACACCTAACCTAGAATATAGATCTGAACCAATTTGGGATGATTAAGAGGCTCACTATGACGAGGATGGAACCTCAGATTTGAAATATGACTTTGAGCCTATGTTTGATGAAGAAATCTCTCCGAACTCCTCATAAGAGCAGATTGATTTATTTGAAACTAACCAATTTACGATACAGAATTGAAGGAATCTGGAGAGTGGGATTGAATTGGACCTACCCTAGAAACCCTAAAACCAAGCCTATACCCAATAAGGATATCCTCATTAGCTTGGAATCTGAAGCTAAGTCAGACCAAAGACAAGTTGACAACTCCATGCATCTTGATTCTCCTTGTGGTGGAAGTTTTGATCTCGAATCAAATTTAGACGACCATGCTCTAGGATTCTCCTCTGCTAACTTTGAACCATATTCTAATTAGGAGAATCTTTATCTCCATATGATTAGGAGCCAATTTATGACCTCGATATCCATGATCCATTCTTCAATTTCGATTCTATGGTCATTGATTCATAGCTTGAAGCAGCCACACAGTCTAATTCGGAACCCAAGCCTTTCAGAGATCGACCCTCACCATGTTACTCCACCAGAATCCATTTCTACTCTAACTCATCGTAAACAATCCACTCATAGCTGATTTGCCACCGCAGTTTGACAATGAATGGGACATTGATCAAACCAACAGTCATTTATTACATACTTCTCATCCCATTAGTAGGGTTCCTACATTCTTTAGCACCCCCATTATCTTTTGAGGGCCCCTACTCTAGTCTAGCTGAACCAAGATAGCCAAACCCTTGATATTCATTTCTCCATCAGTTTGAGCCAAAATGCACCTGGTGAGCTCCACACTAACCGATCCATATTTTTTAGCCCACCAGACTGATTCGGTTTGGTCTGCATCATCAGGCAGTTGATCTGAACAAGCACCTGGTTGGACCAACTAAGCTAATCATCAAGGTGCTTGTTCTATAAAATTCCACTAATTTGATCACCCCTTCTCTTTAACCATCTTCTACTTAGCTAAAGGCATTGAATTTAGCATTTAACAGGCGACAACTCGTCATTTCAAAAACCTAAGACCCTTCTATTCTTCTTGAGCTGCATTCATATTGCACTTTAGAGTTCAAACTTTAGAACAGCCGACTCCACCTTTGGTATTCGTATCAGAGGTTGAATTCATTCATAACAGTCATCCAAACCCGTTCATCCACCCTTTGAACCTGCTCCAACCTCTGAACTAAGCGGAATTCAAACCCACCTGGTTTACAATGAGGGCATTGCAAAACTTAGGCATGGTGGGTAATAAAGTGCAAAATAACTGGAAATTCAATTCTTTTGAAGGGTTCTCACAAAAAAAAATAATAAAAGGAGGAAATGGAAGGAAATTTTTGAGCTAAATTGAAAAATCTTTATTAAGGAGGAAAAAGATGAGGGAAACACAGAAGGAAAAGGAGAAAAAATAGAAAAAATCATGTTAGTACTAGCAGTTGATTATGAAACCTACCTAAGTTCTAGACTAAATCAAATAATGAACTAAGTCCTAAAGTGATAGAGAAAAGGAGATTAGTAAGGGATACAGACTTGAGGCCTCTTGGGCCTATTTTGGTCTTAAATACTCACATATTTGTTAAGATCTAGACTATTCCCTGAGAGGTTGAGGAAGTTGCAAGGCTGATATATTAAGTTTAAGGCTTAGGGATTATTCGACCTCGTGGTCTACCCTTTGGTTTGCAACACTTGCTAACCTAGGCATCCAAAATTCACATGCTGGTCTGGTTCAGTGAGCTTAATGAAAAATAATGCCATAAACTGTTCTAAAAATGTTTTCTCAAAAATTTGACTTAGGAGCGGCTCCAAAACACAAGTTGATTAGATGAGTTCCTACTGCAAAGAGGAGTAAATACTTCCCTTGAGGATGCGTTATAACATATCGTCTCCTCGGCGCTTGTCTCCTAGGATATCTAAATATCCTATCGAGTGTATATAAGCGCCTTGTGCTAGTTCAGGTGTCATAAGTAGCATTATCCCAAAATGTCGATTACTAGGGCCTGGATTTATCTACAGAATACCATGGGCAGCACTGTCACAAAGCTTCAAAAGCCAGGGTTCTGGGGGTTGTCATGGGTAGTGCTATCTCGAAGCATCAATTACCAGAGACCCTTCGACGATTGATGATGGGGACAAGGAATATGATATATACCGTATTTAGGGCCAATTTGATGTTGGATTTAGGGGAATCTAAAAAAAAAGAGAGAAAACTCTCAAAAATATCTCTCTCTCTTCTAAAAATACATTAGCAAGTTGAACCTGGACCTTGTTGCACGTATGCACGGGTGCTTTAACCACTGGGGTCAATAAACCTCTAGGCAGATTCTAGGGCCTTAAAAACCTTTGCTGTGAACCCAAGGCTGAGGCTGGTCAAGTCCATATCTTGGCTGGTACTTGAGTACCTCAAAGCCTAGAGTTGGTATTCTGATCTAATTTCTAGAGAGGTAGCACAATTAGTCATCCTGAAGGTTAGAATATGGTCTAGAGATCTGGTCTGTTCCATAGGATTTTGCTAGAAACTAGCAAAAGTTACACAAGGGGGTATGATGGTAACACCATCATCCATCATAACTAGCTTAATTTTTCCAAAATCAAGTGTTAAATGCTCCTTAATAACCTTCGGATAGGCGTAACTCTATTCTAAACTGATTACAAGAAGATGGGAAAACCAGTTAATTCTATTGTTTAATCAAGAAATCATGAATGCAGAATAAACGAGTGGTTAATCAGTGGTCAAATGAACTTAAGTTCCCAAGAAGTGGCCTCAAATTGACGAAAATAAGGTTTTCTATGTTTTAAGGATTATTTTATTAATAAAAACCCTAAATACAACCTCACTTCAATTAAACAGGTTCTGGTAAAAATAAATGTAATCTAAACATCTTAAAAATTATTTAAAAATATTCTAAGAGGTTTGGAACCTTCACTTTGACTAAAGGAACCTATTTTGACCAAAAATAGACTTAAGTAGGAATCTACTCTCTTTTTGGATTCTATGTAATTTACCCAGTCAAATTGCATCAAAACCCAAATCTATGGTTACCACTAGATTCTTTGGGTCCAAATTAGATTAACCCTAAATTTTGAGCTTAATCGAAGTTCATCTTGACTTAGTTTGCATGTTTATCCTAGACACCTCTATTTATTACCTAAATGCCCTTTAGTTTCAATTTAAATCGCATCCAGGTCCCTCTCCTTCTTCCTCAACTAGTAAAAAGAGGAAACTTCAGAAGGAAAGGCAACCCAAAAATGTTGAACCTTCATTTGAGGATTCCTCCTCCAAATCAAGACCAAATCCCTCCAAATTTGGAGGGATTAGTCACAAGATGATCCTCTTCCAATTGAACCCTACATTGAGCTCTAATTTGGAGCCTTTGATCTCCAATCAAGCTTGAATTTTTAGAGCTTCAACATGCCAAAATCACATGGAATTCGCGAGAATTCCATGCAATTGAAGGTCACAAACTCCTCTATATAAGCTCTACCATCTTCCCATGTGTTTTCAAGTTGAATTGGGACAAAAATTCCTTCACTTCCTCTGACCAACCATGCATCCAACAACTCCAGCGACCCCCCTCATTCTCCTTCTTTTGCATATCCAACAACCAAATTGGATGTGCCATCTTCTTCCTCATGCTCCTCTGATGCTAGCCAACCATAGTTAGGTCATCCTCCCTCTTTCTTCATTGCCAACTTCCCTACCGGATGTGTCATCTTCCCTACGTCTAGCCGGCCAAGCCAGACGTGGTTCTCCCTCCATTCATCGCATAGATTAGCTCTCCTTCTTCCATTCTCTCTCCCTAGGTTAGTGTTAGCTCCTTAGACTTAAGTTTTAACCCTCTCCCACACTGTTCTATCCCTTTCTTCCCTGCGGTCGACGAAGCTTCGGGGAGCTCGCGTTGCTTCTCCACACCACCTCCCACCAAAATGTCCACCATACAAGCATCGTAGGACCTTGGGAAGCAAAAGCCCTCAAGAAATTGGGGCTTTTGACTCTCCAATCATCCAGCCAGACTCCACATCCGCTTGCCGCCCTTCACGCCATCGTCGGCCACCACAAGCCACCCACCACCAAATCACCATCACCATCTTCGTTACGCTCCAACGAAGCTTTTGAGCTTTCTAATTGGGGCCAAGAGCCCATATTTTGTTTTAGGACCTCTCGTCGTCGACCTTCATTTCCATACCTTTGGCCACCTTCATTTGACAAGTGACGCAGCTAAGGAGCTTCCCCTCTCCACGCGGATTCACGTGGGGAAGCTTCTTACGCTATTGGATTCAAGATCCGACAGCTAGAATCAATCAATTGAACAAGCAACTCCACGACATTGCAGCGGCTGAAGCACAAAGAGGAAGGAGAAGCCTTAGTCTCACATCGTGGGAAGAAGGCTTGGATTTTGCTATAAATTGAATTGTGCATCTTTAGGGGTTGCCTAAGACCACAGAGGGTCGAGTCCCCTACCCCTACCCATACGCACACACATGCACACACCTGTGCACACACGGGTGCACCTGGGAGTGAGCCTAGGTCGATTTTTCACCTTGAATTGCATGTGGCCTTTGGGGAATTTTTAGCTTGCTTGGGCTGAACTTTAAGACATCCAATAGCCTCTTATAGATGTCTAATTAGTTTGTGAAAGTCATTACGTGTTGAGTTGAGCTTAGTTAAACCACATTTTTTGTTTCTCAAACACTTATCTTTATTTTTGGAGTTTTGATATTGCAATTAATTGAGTATATTTTTCTTTATATCAAGCTCTCGTGCCTTATTTATATTCAAATCATATCTACTTGATTAGTGGTTAATTGCAAATATTTTTGCTCCCTGAGATGACCTTGGACTCACATTCGAGACTATAAATTTAAGTGTTTTCATTGCTCTAGTCACTATACTACAACATGTATTTTAAACTTGACTTTAACACAATAACAACAACATCTCTAAGCTTTTCCGACATGAGAATTAAATTAATTACCTTGTGACACAGCCCCCTCACAGTAGCAAAGTTCCTTTTTTGATTGTAATTTGCATTTGTAAGCTCCCATTCAAATGACTTTTTTTGAAAGATTTCAACCATCTGCACACAAGGAAATGCACAGTTACATAGTAAAGTGCCCTATAAGTGATCAGCAATTAGCTATTTTTTTTCAACTCCCTTGGATTCTCATATCAGGTATAGGCATTACCATTGAATAGTTTAGAGTAGAAAAGAATAATGTGGAATAATAACCAATGCAAATTTCATCTAGGACTGGACATACTCCAAGTACAATTTAAAATGTGAAAGGAAATGGAGTCAAATTTAAAATAGAATTAGTTCTTTTCGAAGGGAAACTATTGGTAGAGGGTGTTGCTTTCTTTAAAACCAATTTAAAACTAAATTAGGATTTAAAGGATGATCCATGGTATTTAAACATAACACCAAGTCTGTTGTCCTATACATTTCAGAGGGTAACTATCGTATATGCAAAGCATTAGCATGTGAACGTAGGTATGCCAAATATGCTTAGTACATAACAACCTAACTTAAATCTTAATTTGGAAATTTGAATGATTAGAATAAGGGTTGAGAAAATAAGCAAGGCTGAGTGAAACTCACACCAAGAAAGCAACAAAGATGCCCTTTCAGTAATATCCATGAGAACAACATTTATACAAGATGAGCAATAATAAAGGAAGGGTAGTTTCCAGTAAGAATATATAGTGTAGCATGAATGTAAAAGTCCTATTTAAGAATGATGGTTACTTTTAATAAAGAAGGAAATCAAAACTACACAAAAAAATTAAAGTCATTATGTGAGAATCAACGATTAACTTAATTGATGTATAAGTAGAATAAACTATGTAAGTATAGAATTCTAACCTTTAATTACACTTGAAGGTTGGCAAGATAAAAGGGACTTTTAATTATGTAGCAGGCTCAGATCGCTCCATTGTTCTAAATTTTAACTCAAGTCTTTAGACAAAGTCTACCAACTATGGATGGTGTGAAATATTTATCCCTTGAAATTTGTGTTGCATAGGGTTGCTACAATGCAACCATCCTTACTATGCAAACACATTCACTAGGGTTGCTTGGTTTTTTCCACCAAGCAGTCAAACCAGCATAATCTAATTGTTAAATAGCACCGTCCTGAACGTTGGAAGCTTTCATCATTGCCTAAATCGCAGAAAATGATATTTGAATGGACCCTGCAGAAGTAACAGAAATCTTGCACAAATAATATATCATGCATTTAAAATAAACTATACAGTAAACAACTTAAAAATCCCCACATACGTTACAAAATATAGAAATAAAACATTGCCATGCATGTTTATAAAAGAGGCAGTCCACATTATTACATGATACCCGCAATTCATAGGAGAGGTAGTCCACATGGATGGAATACAACACTCAGCAAATTAGATTGATGATACAATAACATAAAGTAACAAAGGTAGCCCTAAGGAAAATGCTGAAGGTTTGGCCCTTCGAAGGAGGGGGTGACGTAATAATTGCGGAAATAAAATAAACAATCTCAAAAAAATCAATCGCACAAGTACACAAGTAATTTTAGGTGGAAACCCAAATCGGGTGAAAACCACCACCTAACCCTCTCAAGTTAGGATTTTCCGATCAACCTAGTTGATCAAATCCACTAACTGAATCACTTTAAAACGAGGGTGATTCAACCTCAGTACAACCACGCTACAAGTACGAGGGTAGCGTTCCTCAACCCCTTCTCTCCACGAGAAGGATTTTGTCCCACGAAGGAGATGGAAATTCGCATAGCGAATACCCAACCAAAAGACAAAGATAAAATAAACAACAAACCTATAGAGCCAACAAAGTAATAAACCTAAGCTTCTATAGGAATTAGGAAACTCCCCTTTGCAAGGAGTGCATCGACGATGACACGGGTGCGTGAGCCACGCAACGGCGCAATGTCGCTCTCGTGAACAACGGCGGGAGAGCGGGTGCGCGAAGGCTTGATGCTCTCAAGAGAATGGAGCTTAAGCTTGGAGAGCAGGATCTTTTCTGGACACAAAAGAGTGTGAAAGTGTGTAGCTAAGTGTATCTTGTGTCTTTTTTTAGTGTCTCTAGGTGTGTAAAGGCTCCCCTCTATTTATAGAGGCCTTAGGAAGGCTTTGGAAGGCTTAGGAAAGGTTCTATAGCCGTTGGGAACAAAGTCCAAGAGAATCAGGCCGAAATCAGGACAATGATTACATTTGACAGGGTAATCAGACGTCTAACTCTGGCATCAGACGTCTGGAAGGCCACTTTAAGACGTCTGATTCCAAGGTCAGACGTCTGATTCTATGCGGGTTTCCTCCTGACTCGAATCAGATCTAAACAGGATTTTTGTGCAAGTCCATCAGATGACATACAGGACGTCTGGAACTATGTCTGGACGACTGGAAACCTACTTCTACTGTGGGAATTGATTTCCAAACGTTGCAACGGCTAGAAAATCTCTGAGAAGAGATTTTGGGTCAGCCGAGGCAAAACGGTCATATATCAGACGTCTGGAAAGGCCTAATGACGTCTGATAAGGCTCTAACGGTCATATTCTTGAGTGTTTACTAAGCCAGCCAACGGTCCAATAATTGGACGTCTGGCAAAGTCATCAGACGTCTCCTAAGACGTCTGGTCTAAGGTATGGACGTCTGATTTCATCAGACAGAACTAACTATGTCCAGCCTAACAGTTATCAGACGTCTGAAACAACAGTCAGACGTCTTAAAATACTTTATCAGACGTCTGATTTGGGAATTAGACGTCTGGAAGTGCTGTTTGAACCCTATATTGGTTTTCTAAGTATTCTACAGAAAACCTAAGTATCCTAGGGTTGTGCCGGTGTTCCTAGGACTAATGTTAGGGTTCTTTGAGGCTCTTTAACATGAAATATCTAAGGAAATAAAGAGCAACAAAAGAAACGAAAAATACAACAAGTACAAAAGAACGAAATCTATCCTATTCTTCATTTCCTTCCATCTTCAATCTGTCGCTCCACGCGAACCTCCTCTGTTTTCCGTCAAGCTCCTCTAATCCGTCCTGGATGCGAGCTCGAACTCCGTCTAAACACGTCCACATTTGCAATTGACCTGAAATCTAGGACTCAAATTGCAAATGTTAAATAACACGTGTTTTGTTATCATCAAAACAAATGATCGTGGTGCTCTAGCACCAACAATCTCCCCCTTTTTGATGATGACAAAATCGTAAATAATAATGCATAAAAATCCTCCCCCTTTTTGACATTATCAAAAAGGTTTGATTGGTTTTAAAATTCTTATAACTTCACCTTAAGACATGCTCTTCTATGAATTTATTTTAACAAAGGTGATATTCTCTCCCTTTTTGTAACAACAAGATAGCTATTATTTTTCTCCCCCTTACTAAAGGAAATTTAGCTACCTTATTTCTCCCCCTTAAAAATTGACAATTAGCTCATAAATTTTAACTCCCCCTATCTAAATGCTACTGATAAACAAAGATAGGGTAAAGGATTTTACCTCACCTACCATGGCCAATAAAATGGCCCGAATGGTGGTGGTGGATGCCACATCGGATGGGGCTCCCATCCGTAGCTTGGAGGCCCGGGCATCGGCGCCGGTCTCCAATCTGGTGGTCGACGTGCGGTGGGTCCGTCGTTTGTTCGCCATCTCGTCAGTCTTCTTGTTCTCCTCCTTGGTCTACTCTTTGGTTCTCCCAACTCGAGTTGACCAGCCTTGAGTTTGTAGGTCCAGTCCTTTGTGTTGTAATTATCCCTGAACCCTACAAAACAAGATTCTAATTTTTTCTTCGGTATCCAAGTGAGCTTGGATCCGGATCTGTTAGCGGGTCTCCTTGATGGAGATCCTTTCTCAATCTTAGGGCTATATAAATCATCTACTTTGTTGATTAGTTTGTTAGAGCTTTCCCTAAGACATGCAATTTCTTTTTCTATAGTATTCATCTTAGTCTTTAAATCAGAAATTTCTATTTTTAGACTATCATTTTCCTCAATCAATTTATTACTTTCATTGATGAGGTCTTGATTTTCTAATAATAGGTTATCAATTCTACGATTAGCTTCTATGTCCTTAAGTTGTTTTTCTAACCTATCATTTTCATTTTTAAGAAAACTAAGGTTCTTTTTAATACTTTTGTTTTCTATTTTAAGTGATTTACTAATCTCAAATAGTTCATTAAAAGCTTCTTGTAAATCGAAATTTACCTCGTTGTCGCTGTCGTCGCTTCTGCTTTCGCTGTCGCTGTTGCTTCCTCTGGCCATGAAACCAAAGCAAGCGGTTTCTTCCTTTTCTTCTTCTTCCTCCGAGCTGGAATCGTCCCAAGTGGCTTGGAACGCCTTCTTAGATTTCTTTTCCTTTTTCTTCTCCTTTTTGAGAAGAGGGCACTCTGGTCGTAGGTGCCCTTTCTCGTTGCAATGGTAGCAACGTCTCGGGCTTTCCTTCTCCTTTTTCTCTTTCTTTAATTCCCTACAAAACTTGGAAAAAATTTTAAGTAAAATTCTAAAGTCTTCGTCGTCGGAACTTACCTCGCTATCCGACGCGGCTCTGAAGGCAAGAGTCTTCTTCAGTTTTGGCTCCGGTGTATCCTTCTTCTTCTGCTTCAACTTTGTCTCGTAGGCCATTAGATTGCCTAGGAGATCTTCCATGTTGAGCTCCTCTACTTCGTTCGCCTCCTCGATGGCGGTGACTTTCTGTTCCCACTCCGGTCCAAGGGAACGAAGAAGCTTCCCTTGAAGCTCCCCCTTGATGAAGGTCTTCCCTAATGCTTTCAAATTATTTACAATGAGAGTGAACCTAGTGTTCATCTCACGTAAAGACTCGTTAGGTTTCATAGAAAAAGATTCAAATTCTTGAGAAAGTAAATTAATTTTAGAAGTTTTTACCTTAGAGGTACCTTCGTGAGTTACCTCAAGTGTGTGCCAAATCTCGTATGCGGTGGCGCATTGCGAGATTCTATTGAACTCCTCCGGGCTAAGCGCGCAATACAACGCGTTCATTGTTTTCACGTTGAGAGAGAGCTCCCGGATCTGCTGCTGCGAGTATCCTCCGGCGGGTTTCTCTGGGATGTCGAAGGGGGTCTCGCACCTGGCCCAGACTGTGAAGTCGGTGGCTTGAAGCCACGTCTTCATCCGCAACTTCCAGTAGGGGTAGTTGCTCCCGTCGAAGAACGGCGGACGGGTTGTGGACTGCCCCTCGGAAATCCTGCTTGTGGAACAGCTTCCCTCCATGTGATCTTTCCGCGGATATTACTCCTGTCGGCGGAAAACCTGCTCTGATACCAAATGAAGGTTTGGCCCTTCGAAGGAGGGGGTGATGTAATAATTGCGGAAATAAAATAAACAATCTCAAAAAAATCAATCGCACAAGTACACAAGTAATTTTAGGTGGAAACCCAAATCGGGTGAAAACCACCACCTAACCCTCTCGAGTTAGGATTTTCCAATCAACCTAGTTGATCAAATCCACTAACCGAATCACTTTAAAACGAGGGTGATTCAACCTCAGTACAACCACGCTACAAGTACGAGGGTAGCGTTCCTCAACCCCTTCTCTCCACGAGAAGGATTTTGTCCCACGAAGGAGACGGGAATTCGCAAAGCGAATACCCAACCAAAAGACAAAGATAAAATAAACAACAAACCTATAGAGCCAACAAAGTAATAAACCTAAGCTTCTATAGGAATTAGGAAACTCCCCTTTGCAAGGAGTGCATCGACGATGACACGGGTGCGTGAGCCACGCAATGGCGCAATGTCGCTCTCGTGAACAACGGCGGGAGAGCGGGTGCGCGAAGGCTTGATGCTCTCAAGAGAATGGAGCTTAAGCTTGGAGAGCAAGATCTTTTCTGGACACAAAAGAGTGTGAAAGTGTGTAGCTAAGTGTATCTTGTGTCTTTTTTTAGTGTCTCTAGGTGTGTAAAGGCTCCCCTCTATTTATAGAGGCCTTAGGAAGGCTTTGGAAGGCTTAGGAAAGGTTCTATAGCCGTTGGGAACAAAGTCCAAGAGAATCAGGTCGAAATCAGGACAATGATTACATTTGACAGGGTAATCAGACGTCTAACTCTGGCATCAGACTTCTGGAAGGCCACTTTAAGACGTCTGATTCCAAGGTCAAACGTCTGATTCTATGCGGGTTTCCTCCTGACTCGAATCAGATCTAAACAGGGTTTTTGTGCAAGTCCATCAGACGACATACAGGACGTCTGGAACTATGTCTGGACGACTGGAAACCTACTTCTACTGTGGGAATTGATTTCCAAACGTTGCAACGGCTAGAAAATCTCTGAGAAGAGATTTTGGGTCAACCGAGGCAAAACGGTCATGTATCAGACGTCTGGAAAGGCCTAAGGACGTCTGATAAGGCTCTAACGGTCATATTCTTGAGTGTTTACTAAGCTAGCCAACGGTCCACTAATTGGACGTCTGGCAAAGTCATCAGACGTCTCCTAAGACGTCTGGTCTAAGGTATGGACGTCTGATTTCATCAGACAGAACTAACTATGTCCAGCCTAACAGTTATCAGACGTCTGAAACAACAGTCAGACGTCTTAAAATACTTTATCAGACGTCTGATTTGGGAATTAGACGTCTGGAAGTGCTGTTTGAACCCTATATTGGTTTTCTAAGTATTCTACAGAAAACCTAAGTATCCTAGGGTTGTTCCGGTGTTCCTAGGACTAATGTTAGGGTTCTTTGAGGCTCTTTAACATGAAATATCTAAGGAAATAAAGAGCAACAAAAGAAACGAAAAATACAACAAGTACAAAAGAAGGAAATCTATCCTATTCTTCATTTCCTTCCATCTTCAATCTGTCGCTCCACGCGAACCTCCTCTATTTTCCGTCAAGCTCCTCCAATCCGTCCTGGATGCGAGCTCGAACTCCGTCTAAGCACGTCCACATTTGCAATTGACCTGAAATCTAGGACTCAAATTGCAAATGTTAAATAACACGTGTTTTGTTATCATCAAAACAAATGATCGTGGTGCTCTAGCACCAACAAATACGACATGGGAAAACATTCCAACAATGATCATAAGGAAGGGGATCTTAATTGACAAGCTCATCCATTATTTCTAGGAAAGGAAATTGAAGTCCCCGTAACCTTCTGTACTTCACATTAACCTAGAATAGTTTTAGGAGTACTACAAGACATAGAATAAAGAAAGGAAAAGGTTAACGTTAAGGTTCTTACATGTTTCCACTACACAAGATCTTCTGGGACGATGACATTTTCTTGGGAATCGCACTGCCATCTTGGGTCAGCTAATAAATCCATCGCCAATATATAGCTCTTCTTCAAAAACTTCCAGCTATTCTGAATTACATTCAGTGGAATGGCCTCAATGAAATGATATTCCATGTGACCTCTGGTCACCAACCATGCACTCCTTTTGAAAGCACTATTAAATAACTCCATCAAATTTCAAAATTTTCAAAGCATGGACGAGGCATATGTCCTTCTGAAGAGTCCAACCTCTGAATGAAGCCATTCCTACGGTCAAAAAAACTTACGAAAATGACTTGAGACATAATTTTTGATGGGGAAATTATGGAAAAAGTGCCACACTTTATCTAGATAAAATTGTCAAACATGCAGCATAATAAAAGTACAAAATATATCATTCTCCTAGAGGAGTGTTCACATTATGCAACATTATCAGCAAAATTCAATTGTTCATACAGTCACAACTCGTCGTTAACTTCTCCTTATCATCAACCTTCTTCTTTAATGATTCTATTTCTTGTTTGTAAACATGTAACTGTTGCTCCATTTCCAACCTCTTCCTTTCCTCCTCTCGGTGCTTACAGCATACATCATAATACATATAGACCATGAATGTTAACTCAACCTTCTAGGATTTCGAGGTTGGTTTGAACTCAAGAGGGGACTTTCAAAATCTGCATCCCTATAATGAAAAGTGAAGCTGTGGTTAAGGTGAAAGCTAAAAGCGAATCTTATATGAAAGTACGACTTACGCTTTTCCCGTAGGGACATTCGTAATACAGTCTACTTAAGATAGAATCTCCTCTCGATCCTTCCTCAAACACAAGTTTCGAGATATGTTCACAAGTACATCTCCTTTCAAGCATTCTTAACCCTCATAAGGTAGACATACTTGTGAGCTGAGAACTTAAGTAATATGAATTTTCAAAAATAGATAATTATTGGAAGGCAAAGTCCTTAAATGTAGGGCCTTTAGGGACATTTACGCATGTCACTAAAGGCCCATATCACTGAAGCACGCATACAAGGAGGGCCCTCCAATGAAGATCGGGTGCTCCTCAAGAGGCCATGTCAAGCACCTTCTCCTTCAGCTGTTGAGGCATTCGATCATGATACATTGAGATCAGTCGTCTAATCGATGGATCAGACAGCTTAAAAGCCATCAACCACAGCGTCTCTTCTTGTAGTGCATCAGATCTTGCGTGGATTAACGTGTCATCATGCGCGTTCAACGCGCTTGCCATCCATGATGCCACGTCGCCGCATCCGTAGCCGCTCAATCACCATCCAATGGGTGCATTTTGCCCGCGCTTGCCTTCAACAGATTTAATACGCTCGCGCGGATTCAAACCTGTGCCACATGCTCTACATAGGGCACTCGCCCAATGTGCTAACCCATGGATTGTCTCAAAGACACTTCGAGGGTCCATCGCTCGCGATCGTTGGATGAGAATCCAATGGTCCAAATCGATTGTTGCTAGAGAGAAGAGGATAGCGGCCAGCGACGTGGCGAGATGGAGACCGTTGGATGAAGATCCAATGATCCACATCTAATCTTAAGTTGCCTCTTTGGAAAAGGCATGGCGTCGCTGAGATTTCACGTGGAAATCTTCAGCTGATGAGGCACGGTTGGGCTGAGATGGTTTCGATGGTTAAGATGGTGCCACCTGGAATTATTTGAGCTATCCAACTTCTTTTGCTCGTAGGTGATGCCACAGATGTTGGATTGGACCGATTTTCGCACCGTTGGGCTGCGATCATTGATTTGAACCCATCCATGCAGTTGGATTTGTCATCTAAGGTATTGTTATACCGATCTGTCAAGGGTTTATATTATCATCGTCGTAGTTCAAATCCTCAATCAATCGAACAACAAATATAATTTATAAACTCGAAATGAAGTCCGAGGTCGAACATAGAGAGAAAATATGGAATTCACGTGCTAATCTTAATTAAAATATAAATGAGCACAAGAAAGAAAGCTAATAATGATATGCAATGAATAATATCTACTCAAAACTGATCTTCAGTGTAAAACATGAGTATATCAAGAGTTTTGACAAGGCAAAAAGATATCTAAGACAAAATAATGGTGATTTAAATCACCAATTATTAGTTTAGACACATATATATTAATTACTCAAATAATGCTACAATATTTTCAACCGTGCAACTTAGGTACTTAAATGTTCCAACAGTACCAGCATCAAACCCAAATCAAACGTTGCCTATGCAAATTAGACGACTTAACCTTCACAGCTCGAGGCTCTCAAAGAGCCTTTCTCTTCTTTTCTTCAGCTTCTTCTTCTTCCTCTCTCCTTCCTTCTTCTTTCAGCCAGTGCCTCATTTCTTCTCAACGACTAAGTGTCGCACAGGGTCATGCATTCAGAAGCAAAACCCCCCTCCCTCTCTCTCTCTCTCCTTCCTCCTTTCTCAGACAATCGGTCAGCCAATCGGGTAATCGGTTAAGAAGTATCGGGTCCAGGCTTGCGTGCATGGTGTCGCAAGCAAGGAATGAGTAGGCCTGTTAACGTGCATGTGTGGGGGTGAGGGACCCGACCCCTCAAGTGACTGGGCGAACAACTCCAATCACAAAAACAATATATGGGCATGAGGGCACTCTTCTCCCATCGATGTGGGACTAAATCCACAAGCCTTCTCTTCATACAACTTCATAGTATGATGCCTTGCCAATTGGATGAGCTATAGAGGATGGGGTCTTCAATTAAGGACCTGGGAAGGGTCCTATGGATCAGTCGCAGCACTTGGGACTAAGACCTGGAGCAAATATGGCTGGAGAACTCAATGCATGGTCGGAGAACTCGAGGGCGTGGTGGAGCAACGATGAGTACCTGAAACACTGAATAAGGCCTCACGGCCACATTAGAATACATTAAGATGGTTGCCGAAGGATGACGAAGGTGATGCCAGTGTCCTCGTGGTGTGGAAGTGAGTGTGGTGGCTGGACGGAGGCGGGAAAGGTCATGCAAAGGTGGGTTGTTCAGTGGCGGTCATGAGTAGGCGAAAGGTGAAACTGGTTGAGGGGTTTTGTGCGGAGGCATACGGTTGAGCTTTTGGACTTGACGGTGAGGTGTTTGGTGACCTGTGGATGTGGGGCGGACTCGCGAAAGGTGTGGCCGGAGATGAAGGAGATGACGGTGAATGACGTGTCAAGGGGTTGAATTTGGGTTTCAAATAGAGGGAGAGAGATAAAACTAACTAACCTAATTCTAATTGATGAAAGGGGAGAGAGATCCTTGCTAGTGGTACGCCGTACTTGGAGCGGATGAAGTCTCCGGTGGTGAAGGAGCGGCGAGGAAGATAGGGAAAGAGGCCTCCGCCGGAATTGTGAGACGCGGAAGAAAGTGGGGAAAAAGAATCCACCTACTATTGTCTGTGAGGGTGGATGAAGAAGGTGGTCGAAGGACTCGCTGGAGTTGGTGGAGAAGGAGGTCGAGGAGATGGGAGGAGGGGGTATCCGGCCTCCAAACCAAGCTAAGGAGGACGGTTTGTCCTCAGGGGTCCATTTATAGGCCTCAAGGGAGATTTCCAAGCTTGGAAATTCCAAAGCTTCGCGAATTTAGGAGACCCGAACCTTCAAAAGGTTCTCACGAGCCTTTGAGTAGGATTCAAAGCCTCATGGGCAACTCAATTGGAAGGCACTTACATCAAGAATCCTCCTTTCTATTTTGGGAGAGATTTGACAATCAATCAGGGATAAATCCCTCATTGAAGGTCATCGAAGTAGGACTTCCTCCGCAATAATAGTGGAGGGATCTGATTGCAAAGAATGATGACAAAGATAGGAGGCATTTTGTAATTATTTCAAAAGTTTAGGGGCATAAGTGTGAGAAAATAGAATCAGATTGGACTGGAATGCAAACTAAGTCAAGACGATCTCTGATTGAGCCCAAATTTTGGTACAAACCTAATTTGGACTCAAGAAATCAGATGGTAAAGTTAGATTTTGGTTTTAAAAAAGTTTTCTTAGATAATTTGCGTAGAAATCCAAATTAGGGCAACTTCTTGTCTGAGACTCTATTTTAGGTCAAAATGGATTCCAATGGTCAAATCAAAGATACCAAACCTTATAAAATATTTTTCTATGATTTTTAGAAGGTTTAGGTGAATTTTATCCTAACCATAACCTTAGTTAATTAAGCAGGTCTATTTTAAGGGTTTCAGATTCCATTAACTCTCGAGATGCGTGAAAACCCGTTTCTGTCTGCACGGATCCTCTTGTTAGACTTTAGTGCACATTTGACCTTTAATAAACCCATGGGAAACCCCATGATTGTTCTGCATTTATGATCTTCTGTTAAAACTGTAGATTTAATCCTATTTTAATGTATTTCTCTTAGAAAGAATATGCAATGAATTATGGCTCTTCGGTGGTTATGTAGGAGCATTTTTCTATTGATTATGACTCATTAAAGCTAGTTATGGATGATGATGATGTTATCATCATACCGTAATGCCTAACTTTTGCTAGTCCCTTAACAAAATCTTATGAAAAGAACTAGAGTTCTAGACCATGCTTTGAAGTTCAGAGTCCAAATTTGTTCTTCTCTTTAGAAATTAGGTCAGAATGCTAATGTAGGCCTAGAGGTACTCAAGTACCAACCAAGATCTAGACTTGACCAGCTTTAGTCTCAGTCAGCCATGAAGGTTTCTAAGGCCCACAAAAACTATCCTAAGGTTCGTTGAACCCAACAGTTAAAGCACCCGTGCTTGTAACATGGTTAGTCCAGGGTCAATTCGTAGTGCATTTTTATTTTTAGAGATAGAAGAATTTCTTTGCATTTTTGGAGTGCTTTCTCTCTCTTTTTCTTTTCTTTATTTCTAGTTTTGAATTGGCTCAAAAACTCGATCTATATTGGATTCCTTGTCCCCACCATCAATCCTTGTAGGGTCCCTAGTAATCGATGCTTCGGGATAGCATCGCCTATGGCAACCCCCAGAACCCTGGCTTTCGACACTTCGAGATAATGCTGCTCATGGTATTTCGTAGCTAAATCCAGACCCTGGAAATCGATATTTCATGATAATGCTGCACATGGCATCTGAACCAGCACAAGGTGCTTACATGCCCCCGGTAGAATATCTAGATATCCTAGGAGACAAGCACCAAGGAGACGATATGTTATTGCACATCTTCGAGGGGAATTTTCGACATCTCCACATCGGGAGCTCATCCAAATCAACTTGTGTTTTAAAGTCGCTCCTAATCTAGGTAGCTTTTTCATGACAAAGTTAATGCTTTTGCGTGATTTTTATAATTAAGCGCATTGAACTAGACTGTGTGTGGATTAAGGTGCTTAGGTTATCGAGTCCTAGAAACCAAAGGTTAGGTAACAAGGCCGAATAATCCCTAAGCCTTAGACCTAATACGTAAGCTCCGCATTTTCCTCAACCTCTTGAGGATTATCCAAATCTTAACGGATACATGAATTTTTAAGCCTAAACAAGCCTAAGAGGCCTAATATCAGCATTCATACTAATCTCTTTAGCACTTTTTGACTTTTCTTTCTTTCTTTTGATTTGGTCTAGAGCTTTAAGTAGATTCCATAATCATTTACTAAAACTAACACTTTTTGTTTCAAATTATGGCTCCTTTTTTACTTTTAAATCACCTCCTCTTTTCCTCCTCAAAATGATATGCAATTAACTTCACAAAATTTTCCTCCCCTTTCCATTTCTTTTTGTTCTTTTTCAATTTTTTATTTTTTTAATTTTTTGGCTATGCATAATTTTTTTGTGAGAACCCCTTAGAAACTTGAATTTTTTATGTGTTTGCACTTTAACACCCCCCCATGCTTAAGTTTTGCAATGTCCTCATTGTAAATCAGAGGGTACGAAATCAACTTGGTTCATGGGTTAGAATAGGTTCAAAGGGTGGGTGAATGGGTCAGGATGACTGTTGCGGATAATTTCAAGCTTTGATACAAATACCAAAGGTGGAATTGGCTGTTCTAACTCTGAACTCTAAGTGTAATAAGAGTGTGGCTCAAAAGATGATCAGAAGGGTCTCATGTTTTTGGAATAAAGGGATGCCTCCCATTAAGAGCTAAATTCAATGACTTCAATCGAGCAGGAGATGATCATGGAGGAGTGGTCAAATCAGCGAAAGTTTGTAGAACAAGCACCTTGATCAATAGCCTGGTTGGTCCAACTAGGTGCTTGTTCAGATCAACAGGCTGATGATGCAGCCCAAACCCAATCAATCTAGTGGGTTGATGGATGTAAATCGATAGATGTGGTACCCACCAGATACTTTGAGGCTCAAACAGATATGGCAATGAAAATCGTGGGTTTGGCTGAGTCCAATCAGCTTGATCAAAGTAGGGATCCTCAATAGAAAATGGATTTGTGGATGCTATAGGAACCCTACAAGAGTGATCAGGAAAGGGTAGGATGTGATTTGCATTCTGATTGATGTCCGAAACCTGATGAAAAGATGGAAAAGAATCATGTACGACCGGATCATAGAGAGGAGAATCAGAGTAGAAATTGATTCTGGTGGCGGGTCAGGGTTGGGAACGGGTTTCGTAAGGCTCTCTATGTGTATTAGAAGAGGTGGCTTCTTTGAGAACTATGTGTGTTGAGGGCTCTTCTAGAAAGGATTCAAAAGTAGGTTCATCTAGAGAGTCCTCATAATACCTATAAAAATCAAATGTAAATGACTGGAGAGTGCTTATAAGATCATGGAAATCCGAGTCACTAAAAGATTTGAATTCTGGATTGCAGACACTCTCGGCACTTACTGTTTCTGATTCCTGAAGATTAAAAAGGAATGATTCCATCTTAATGGAACTTGATTTTGAATGAACGATGTCGGGATCAAGGACCTCAAAGTCAGAGTCGAAGAATGAGTTATGGATGTTGAAGTCGTAAATTGGTTCATAGATGTTAAGAAACAAAGATTCTCCGAAATCAGAGTAGGATTCAAAATTGTCAGAGAATTTGTGAAGATCATGTTCTAAACCTGATTCTAGATCAGAGGTTACACCATAGAAAGGATCAAGATATGTAGAAGCAACAACCTGACTTGGATCTAACCTATTGTTAGATTCCGAGCTCAAAAAGGTGTCCCTATTAGGCATAGGCTCTAGTTCTTGGCTCCTAGGGTAGACCCAATTGAATCCCAACTCTTCCAGCTCCTCAGTTTCTGTATTATAAATTAGCGTGATTTCTGAAAGATTGATCTATATTTCTGAGGAGTCTGAAGAGGTGTACTCATCAAATACAGGTCCTGTATTGTATTTCATATTTGAAATGTGTCTCATCATATGGGGCCTCATAATCATCCCAATTAGGCTCAGATCGAGATTCTAGGTCAAAGGTGGGCATTAGGACACTAGGATCTAGGCTGGACTCTATAGGGATGTCAGAATTGATCTCAAGAGTCACCTTATCAGAATAAGGGGCGGAATTTACACCCTCGAGAGGTTCTATTTCAATTTCATCATCACAGGTGTCTAGGAAATCTAGGCTTGATGGACCAGCTTCTTGGTTTCCTAGGGCTCGTTCGAAATCGTGATCACCTGCAATTTGATCCTCTCAACCCATCTCAGGATCAGGCGTATTAATATGTATGTGATTTGAATCAAATTCCATTTGGGTTGGGGGTCCACAATAATCTTGATTCTCAACCTTGGGATTTGGGAAATTAGAATGTTTTTTAATGTTACTCCAAGATGTCTCATCATAATTTCTATGACCTCAACTACACAGAATCCCAGGGAAATTTCTCGACCCTAGGTTTATTTCTCAACACTAAGAAATTTCTACTAAAGACTTAAACTACAGAGACTCAGCAGTGCCCGGTTGTATGCCAGAATGCAGACTACCCAAGCCCTCACCTTATTCAAAAGCAAATACATCTTTTTTTCTTTTCCTTCTTTTCTAATTTTTTTGGATTTTTGAATTTAGAGTTTTGAGGCAGCTTTCTACGGCTACCCAACCCACCAAGACTCGAAAAGAACTCTAAGTGCTAAGGATCATTTTGTGTGAATGTGATAGACTCACCAATCAGTAATCAGAACGAACTTCGGGTTTCTACCCTCCTAGGTGACCTTAAAAGAAATTCTACCTAAAGGTGTATTTATTCGAATGGTAGCTTTCTCCCTACTTTTTAATTTTATGGGGTCAACATAAGGGCAAACCAAGTGTATATCTCCCTTACTTATTCTACTTCTCCGCTTCTTCCTTAGTGTTTGGAATTAAACGTGCATTTTGTGAGCTGGGTTCTGGACAACTGGCCAATGGACTATTACCCACAACAACTTGCCAACTATACTCATGCTGTGAAATGTGGCTTTTTTTTTTCTTCTTCTTTTCCATTTCTCAAATTTCTTTTTTTTTTGGATATTTTTATTTTTTTTTCATTTTTTCTAAGCAAGTGACTTCCCTGATCTAAGATTTACCTAAAGGCAACAAAAAGAGAATGGTCGTGTGACTGGGCTTTGGACACCCAGCCAATGGGCTGTTACCCACGACAACTTGCTAATCATACCACCCTAGAAGGTTCATTAGCTACCCAATTTTCATTAAAATCACTAAAAAGTTAGTCAGTGCAAATAGTGTGTAGATGCTTAGACTATAAGTACCCTTAAATCAGAGAGCAGGTTGATAAGTCGTATACTTATCACCCCAACTTATTTAATCAATTAAAAATAAATTAAAGATGGCGAGGACTTGAGAAACAAATCCACATTTCAGTGGACACCTGAGCTGATTAAGCCCGAAGACCTGAAGAATCTAACTGTTCATGTCCTATTGCATTATTTCCTAAAGTTGACAAACTCCAATGCCCAAGTTTGCTTTTCCTAATTCATTTTTTTCTCAAAAATAAATAGAAAATAATAAAGATAAAATAAAAAGAATCTACGAAGCTAAGAAAATGATTCAGAGATGAATATATATCCACCTCCCCATGCCTATCTAATGCAATATCCTTATTGTATTAAAAAGGCATGAAAAAGAGCAGAATAGAGAAAAAGCACCTGAATTTTGTGATTAACAGGTCAACTTTGAGATGAAAATAGATTGTATACGTGCTAAATTTATTACCTTCAGCTAAGCACACTATACAAACAAGGAAGAAATAAAGAATTCACAGGTGCGAGTCAAGATTAAAATAAGCAAATCGATTTTGTGACCCATAAGGAGAAGACGTCCACAGATGTGAATCAGGTTATGATGCAGACCCATCCCCCAAGGTCGAGTGTATCTAAGTTTTTAGATAAAAATTACCTAAAATCGAAGATCATTGTGTAAGCAGGGTCGGGCCTGCAGTTTATGAGGATGCAACCCAAGTGCAAAAAGTTGGACAATAGGAAAATCAAGATCAAAAAGATAATCAATGAATTTGTGCTTGATTTGCACATCCTCATAATCAAAAATGTCAAAAGGGTCCTAGTAGAAGGTTGGTGGTTTCAGGTCTATAGGTACCCTTAGACTCAAATTTCTGCTTCCCCCGAAATTGGCTTCCCAAATCTTCATTTCCAAATGCCTATCCTCCACAATCACAGTTTCTAGGACCTTACAAATGTCATCATCCCCATATAAAATATCCAAGTCCAAAATTTGTGGCTGAATCAGAATTAACTTGGGTTTGGTAATCTCAAGAAGATAATCATCATTATGCTCAATGGGGTGTAATTGAGGAATGGGGCTATGAATTGAATCATCCATAAAAACAGGATTTGTATCTTCCAAGCTAGCCCCAACAAGATCAATTTCCTCAATTATAGGGACATTAAATGATTTATCATACTCTGCAGGCCCATTTGTCTCACTAAAATTATCTTCCTCAAAATCAGGTGAGACTTCACATAACGATTCCTCACCTTCAAAATCAAAGAATTCTGGATCCCCATTTACATATGTCTCAAAATCATCTATCATTGCCTGGTCTATGGAGACATACTTTTTCTTGTACCCTGGTTTAGGGATCTCGGGTGAAGAAATCAATTCATCCTCAACTAATTGCTCTAGACCAACTTGCTCATCCTTAGTCTCGTAAAATGTGTCCCCCCTATAGGTGCCTAAGCAGGTTCTGACATTATCTCTCCTAAAGAGGGTCCATCTTGGAAATCATCCCAAGATTGAACTAAAGCAACCACAAGTCTCATCCTTAATTTTGATAATTTCCCAAGTAAAAACTCAACCGGGTCCTTACCCTTAACATCTTGGAGCCAATCCAACAAATACGTGTTAAGATCGTCAATCATTTGAATTAAAGGCCCCAATTCTTCAATGCAAGGTGTTGGTTGAGCTTCTAAAGATTGGATGGTATTCCTTAAGTTAGCCAAAACCTTATCTTGAACCTGGTTCACTTGAACCAAATGGTTTGGTTCAAGGTTGGGTAGGTTTGGGTTCAATCTAGGGGAGTCAAGGAATTGAGGTTCTTGGTGCCCTCCCTGATAATATGTCATTTCAGGTTGTTCAAAGAGGGGTGGTGACCTATATGCAGTGTAGTCCTAGGGAGGGTAGGGATTGTAAATAGGATATCCTTCTTGATTGTAGATCAGATTAAATTGACCATCAAAGGGTGGGGATCTATAATTAGTGTAACTAAAAATCAAAATAATGGTGTCCATGGTTAAACCCTAAACACAGAGGTCCGAAATTGTATCCCCAGTCAAAGTTATCTCGACTAATGGATGAATGGTCATAAGTCGAGTTGGGATAGTAATCATCTTGGGAATAAGTAGTGGTAGGAGGGTAGGAATGGAAATGCAAGTAGGATGTGGAAGGATCCATGATGAAACAAGAGGAAAAGAAAGGTGTCCTACAATACAAACAATCAAACTTGTCCTTAGGTGGGGTAGTCTAAAGACCTACAGACTCTCAGAACCCATCTTGAGATGATAGAAACGATTTGATCTACTTCTTTTTGGTCAATCCAACCAGTTAGATGGAGGGACTGGAGAGAAGATTCTTCCCTTGGCTTTTGCCTCAGGTTCTTTTGATACCCCCCAACCATGGTCATTTGACACTACTCTCCTAGCTAGAAATCAGATGGATCAGTAGAAGCAGATTAATCGAAAATAATCTCGATCTGGGCCCCGAAGAGCAAGTCAAATCCTTAAGGCCAACATCTACTCTATTTTAATTAGGCTTAGGTTTGAATGTGCTTAGGAATGTGATGGGCTCTTTATTTGGGTTGTGCCCTTAAATATTAGCTTCTATGTGTGTGCATTCACAACCAATGATTTTCAAACAAGGTTAATTGATGATTTATATTTTAGGGTTCAACCTTGTTTAATAGCTTTTAGGGTTCAACTTTAGGTTTATTCAATCAAGATTCAGTTGGCACCCCAAGTTTTGAAAGCATAGGTAAAGGTGCCTTCCTTTAAAACTTAAAAGAATGTGGAGTGCCTGGTTAATTCCTAAAAGTTGAATCCTATGTGGCAAGCTACTTGATGAATCAGTTTTTGTATTAAGTGGTGTGGCCCAAACAAATCAGACAAGTGACCTGATACACCACTAATTAAGGCACAAAAAATGGTTAGCCTAATCAAATTTCTAATCACTTATTTGTATAAGTCGTACAACTGTACCAGGTCCTTAGGTTGGATTCCCAGTTAAGTGATTGAAATCAGAAGAGGTCGTGTACCTCTGTGGGTGTATGTGATGTGTAGGTTTAAGTAAATCCCACAATCAGATTTTTTCTTTTAAATATATATATGCAAGGGTGAGGTGGGTGGGAGTGATAAACAAACAACCAAGACTAACCTTAGGGTTTATGCAAGCTCCCAGATTAATTAGGGTTTGCGTTATTAGGTGGTGGAATGAAGTCTAAGGGGTGGGAGGTGTGGGGTAAAGTTACAGACCCTTCAACAACACTTTACTACAATCTTACAACATTGGCTCACCTCAAAAGCGTACTTGCAATCACAGTAAGAAAAGAGAAAAGTGAGGTAAAAGATAAGGTGGAAAATGCGAGAAATTAAAAAGCATCACCTCCCCGGCAATGGTGCCAAAATGATGAGTGGGATTTTGGTACACTAAAAGTTTATGTTAAAACCCCTGTCATTGTAGCTGCGTAAAAATTCACTATCAAATAAAATTTATAACTGAAACTCTGATGAGTCCCGGGTCAAACACAGGGAGGCAAACGTTTAATTAAAAATTGCATTTGGAATTATTTTTTGAAAGCAGATTAGCTAGTTGAATTAAATCTACACTAACTATTATACTTAAAGAATAAATAATAGAAAAGAGAGAGAGAATAATACAAAGAAAAGAGAGAGAGAGAACTAATATTTCATAACCATCTGTTCATTACAACTAATTTCTATAACTAGAAAGCTGGAAATCTATACTAGAAAACGATAAAAAGATAGAGATGAGAAAATCCTCCTCGACAGCTACTTGGAGGACAAGCCGCATTGACGAAGCATCCAGACGATGGGGATGAGATGCTGGACAAGGGAGAATGGAGCTGGAGGACGGAGGAATAAATAGGGCGACGTCATGGCAGGATCTGCTTCCTGAATGGTGGCGAGAGGACAACTGCGAGATGCTCCACGAAGGAGGTGAAAAGAAGGGAAAATTATTTTACTCTAGCTCTAATGGAGCATCCCGGGTATAAGACCAGCTCGTAGAGCTTTGCAGTAGGTGAGAGGAGAAGTTTCTCGCCAAATTTTTGTTGGAATGTCATAATAGATCTTCGTAGGGAATTGGTACGACCTATGATAAAAAAATTTTTTAGGAAAGCACTATTGAGTTCAAGCCATGTGGTAATAGGTCTACCAATGGTTCTAAACCAATAAGCGGCCTTATCCTTGAGAGATAATGGGAATAGCCGCATCAGCCAAAGGTCTTCTTACACATTATGGGAACGAGTTGTTTATGCAAGGAGAGTCAATTATTCAAGGTGGCTGAAGGGGTCTTCCCTAGGAAGGCCATGAAAATGCTTAATCGGGTTTAGAATAGCCAGTTTGATTTCGAAGTCCCCTTCTAGAATTACCACCCTAAGCTTGTTGATGGTTTAAATTCTCAACACAGTTAATTAAGTTTTTTAGGCATTAATTAAATGCAAGAGAAAGTAACTTAGGTTAACTTGATTTAATGTCATTTGTGTAGTATAGGGTCAAGCTAACCTAACATTTTAGATTTTAAATTCTTTTTAATTGGTTGAGTCCAGGTCGTTCACTAGGAGGCATAACTTATCTTAATTCACCATTAACTCTTAAACATAAATTACTAATTATTTAATCAATCAGAATTATAATTAGATTATTTTAAGTACATGAATCTTGCATAAAAGATATTCAATTAAAAGAACATGCAACATCCCATAAAGAAAAACATATATACACATGTGATTTTTCATTAAGAACCAAGTAAACATGTTTATTACATTAATTTCAATTTTTTTACAAAAGATTAAGGCAAGAAAAAAAGATTCAAATGAATACAAGTGCCTTATTACATCAATTAAGCTCAAAAAGACATGTTGTTGGAGTAAAAATGCAAAATCAGACATCTTAATCTCTTTTATTTCCATCTTTTCTTCTTTAATCTTTAGCCTCAATTCTTCTCTTCTTCTTCTATCTGTTCTACCATCTCTCTCTCTCACTCACTCTTTTCCTTGACTCTTTCTTCACCTCTGTCATCTCTTCTTAGAGCTCTTCTTCTCTATTAATTCTCTTAATCCTCCTCTCTTCATTTTTCTTTCAATTCTTTAACTATGCAGATTGAACCACACTTAAACAAAAACTTTGGTTTTCTAATTGGCGGCTCGAACTTGTTGGAGATACACAACACCCCTCTCAGGGTGGGACCAGACCCTACTAGGTCCGAGCCTAGTTTGGTTATTAGGTAGTTTATTTCCAGTTCAGATTCATGCACAATCTCTAGCTTTCCAAGCCCACACGCCTGCTCACAGGCCCACGCTCGCACCCACAGGCGCACACACACCTAGTCACGTGCAATGCATGCACCCACACACACACATATGCTCATTGTGCGCCCAGCGCTGATGACCGGTAAGCCCTATACACTTTTTCATTTTATACTAAGGTGGCACTTCACAATTATCCGATGTGGGACTATGTAAGTCCCCTCGAGGCCAAACTTTGGATGGTAATTCCTAGCAACACAGAGCTCCAAATCAAGCAATCAAGGGCTTGTTGGAAAGCTAGGTGCTCTACAAGATTACAGCATCAATTTGATGCTCAGAACAGATCTTTCCCTTCGATTTGAAGGGTGAAAGTGAACAGTTTCATGGTCATTTTGGCTTGCATAGATGCATCTCAGGTCTAAGGACTTGCACTGAGGGCTTTTGACCTCAGATGAGGTCCTGAACCATCTCAGTAGATGATTCCGCACATAATGAAGGATAGGACTCTGAAAGGCTTTGGGAATAGAAAGAAGCTTAAGAGCTTCACTAAGGAGCTTCAGAGCTCCAATTTGAGCTCTGATCAGATCAACAGAAAGCTAATGATCAACAGCACCAGATCAAACAACCTCTGAAGGTTGTTAGGATTCTAACTAGGCAAACTTTGCATCTAATTCTCACCAAAAATGCATTGAAACCAGTTTGGGTTCAAAAATGAACCCAAACTGACAGAAATTGAATTCTCTTGAAATCCTAAATTAAACTTATATAAATCAACTCTAAATCACTTAAAAACATACCAGAAATCATTTTTAATCATCCATCCACCTAATTGATGATTCATTCATCAGATCAGACCTAAGGTTGACCATAAAGCCTTAAAATTTGACTTTCTACTCCAATCTATCTCAGATTCAATTAAAACCTTAGATCAATTCTATTTCACCTCAGAAATTGATTCAAGGTCTCACGAAGTGATTTTAACCAGAAATCCTAGGGTTTCAGGTCTATCGCCTGAGATCCTAATTGAGTTTGTTCGACAGAACAAACTACAGCCTTTTTGAGTAAATGATCCACAAGACTAACCTCAAACACCTTCCTGATGCTTCTAGACCTCTTAAATTAATCTAAACCCTAACAAACAATCATCTCCAACTCCGCTGGAGTTGGAGAAGACAGAGGCCTATGTAGAGCTCTAGAAGATAAAACATCAAAATAAACACTGTATCATGATCATTAGGCCTCAATAAAGCAATCTGGAGCTTTGCACAAAGTTTTATGGGATGAAGACCACTTTTGATTCGTCAAAGCTCGTCGGAGCTCCGGTGAGTCCAGACAATGGTTGATAGTGTATAAAAATCATTAAAACAAGCCATTAAGGATCTGAAAAGTTTCCTAAGGTTACAAGGAACCTCAGGAGCTTATCAATTAGCTCAATTGGTGATTAAAATAAAAGATACACAGTGATTCATAAAAATTATGATCTAAGTTCACTGGAACTCAGATCAAGTTCTCTCACTCAATTGAGTAGAGGGAACATGTTAGTGGGGCATGGCGATGGTATATAAATGGCTAATTAGATGGAAGAACTCCTCCTGAGCCGCCATTGATAGTGAGCACAGGAGGTTGTGTGAAATTTAAGTGTTTTAGATGTAGGTGATTATTTGTCAAATTAATGAGAAGATCAGGGCCCTTATATGATGACAAGGTGATGGAGGGCCTTAGTGGATGTGAATTGCCCTCGGTGACCTCCGCCATGGACAACGGAAGCAACCGATGAAAGTGGAGGTGGATTAGGCGTTTAAGTGATATAATCAAGAAATTTATGTGTCAGAAATGATCATGGAAGGTTATAGAAGGTGATCAGTGATTTCAAAAGATAAAAAGATGCTTCAGTCAAGCTCAAAGTGCTCGCTGGAGCTAAAAAAGACGACAGAAAGAACTAACATTAAACCTAACTAAACTACCTAATTAACAACACTAATTACTCTATCTTACCTATCCTAGTATTACCTGGATGAAGGGGGCAAAGAAGTCTCCATCGATGGTCCTTAACGGAGGAGGAAATCAGAGGGGCGGAGGAAGAAGTACGGTAGGTGTTTGCGAGAAGAGGAGGTGGAAGCTGTCGTTAGCACTTCGTCAGAAGATGTAGCGGACGATGGCGGAGATCAGAGGTGAGTGGAAATGATCAGAGGAAGACGATGGAAGCGAGAGAAAGTCGTCGGATTTGGAGTGAATAGCCTATCTCTTAGCTCAGTAGGGGGAAGAGGGTAGGGAGCTAACTTCGCGAAATCGAAGAGGTGGAGGGGTATTTATAGGTTGGGGCGACTGAGAAGGAGGTTGAATCTGGACGCAAATGTGTCTAGGTGTGGCCTAACCTCCGGCATCGTCTCCGACGCCGATGAGATTAACGTCATGACCTAATTAGGATTATGGACCCATCCAGATCGATGGATGAAAAACTGGCGGTGAGTGCAAGCTCTAAAAGCTTGGCGAGGGTGGACGGACGTCAGATGAACGGTGATTGGCGGGTGACAATACTTCCTGTCACCAGCCGTCGAAACTGCTGAAGAAGAAATGAAGAAGAAGAAAGATGTACACAGGGACCTGAATGCGAGGAAAGCTAAGGATCTAAATGAAGGAAAAGGACTCGATTGAAATGAAACCTAAGGATTAAAACATACACTAAGGTTTTCAAGGCTTATTTTAATTTAAATCAGTTTCAACCTTTTATATACTATTATAAATTAGACAAATATTATATATAAACCTTGGATTTACGTTTTTGACCTTTTTAGCTTAATTTATTTAATTAAGTAAAGTTACTTAAGTTATTACATACTTAGGTATAAATTATGCTTAAGTTAATTAACACATTAATTAGGTAAATAATTAATGGTATTTCGAGTCTATTTATTGATTAAATTATTGATAATATTAATTGGCTAATAATTTAGCATTTTAAACTTATTTTAAGGTCCTTTAATGAATTATCCCTTATTCTATAATTAACCCTTATATATACATATTCCTAGCTAATTAACTAGGAAGACTAGTTAATTAAGGGTAATTAGAAGACATGATGAGCCTCTCATCACCTATCCTCATAATTGAAAGGATCGTAAAAATCCTTAAGAGGAACGATAAGCTACTGATGGGGCGGCAGGTTTTGCCCTTGGTTGACTAGGTTCGTTATAGTCCTAGTCAACTATTGTTGATTAGCTTGTAGTTGAGCTAGTTGCTCAACCATCATGGAGAAGGGATTAGGTGGGGGGGCTTGATTTTTTTGTTGAGGTGGCCTCTCAAGAATTTCCAGGTTAGGTAAGTTAGGAAGGGGCAAGTCAAAGATGGAGGGGTTGGTTTGTGTGTTTTGGGTGGAGGGATTGGAGGTGGGATTAGAGGTGGATGTGGATGGGTTAGTGGACCTATCTTTTTGGTTTTCCATTGTTTAGAATGCAGAGGAGAATGAGAAAAAAGAGGTCTTTTTGTGCGAGGGGTAAAAAAAGTGGTCCCTCCAAGTGTGGAGTTTGGGACCGCTACCCGTGCATACAAAGGAAGAATGGGGAGGAGAGGAGGGAAAGATGAGAAGAAGTGTGCAATCAAGCAAACAAAATTCTAGACCTAATCCTTAAGGGTGACTCCTTAAAATGACCTAAGACTTGGTCTACCTAAGTAATAAGAAATCAATAGTGAATATCCATTCCTTCAACAAATCTGGCTAAGCAAAATAAGGGGAGGGTTGGGCCCAAGCATGTCCCAGGAAAATCACTAGGGGCTTTATAAACCCACACCTGGTCGTTTGACATGGCCCCTCTACTTGACACCAGATATAGATGAAGGAATTGATACCAACTAAAGAAAACTTATGACCTAGGTAGCAAGCATAAGTTGATGAAACCTTAGGGGTCAAGTTACTACAAAATTTTAATTAGGTCCACAAACTTAAAGTGCACGAGGAATGTGATGGGCGTTAATGGGGTTAATGCTCGATTATTTCTTTTTTTGGTATGTGTGTGAGAACTAGGCGAGAAGTGGTGCCTAAGCCAAATCGAAAGGATTTGCAAATAAGGATTTTTGGTTGAAGTGTTTTAAGGTTTTAATCAAGATTTAATGTCTTTTAATATTCTCTCTAATTCATTATTCAAATAAGGTTTTGAAGTTCCACAAAATAATATCAATCAAGTTACTATTGGTGGGGGTCAATTCCTTTTAAAAAAATTTGATGTGACTAAGAGAAAATTAAAGCCCTAATGTGAAGAACCCTATGTATGCAGCACCTAATTATGAATCTCTTTTTCAAATATTTAAGAGTAGTGATCCAAACAAGAAAACAACACCACTAATTTATGTAAAATCAAACAAGGAATCAAAAAATTATTTTTTTATATTTTTTAGTTTTTTTATATTTTTTTTAAATTTTTCTTCTTACTAGTGTCAAGAGTGAAAACTGATAGATTCAGGAAATTGATTCTGTAAAAACCTCAAATGGTCTCAAAAATTTTTGATAATTTTATATGATGTAGATAATTTCTCAATTTTTCTAGAAATATAAAGTTTTCCAAAATCTGATGAGAAAAAAATTTTATAAAATTCATTGACAGTAAGAAAATAGTAAGGAAACAAGTTTTAACCCTTGTTTAGTTCGTGAATTTTTTAATTTTTTCTATTTAGCAAAATTACTTGAAAATTAAACTCAAGGTTCCTGACTCAAAGGGACTTCCCTGGATGGAATTTGGTGACTTTAGGAAGCTCCTAAGTGCCTGAACCTGATTTTTGAAAATCAAGATAGAAGTCTGAATTTTCAAAAATCAAACACCAATAAGGCAAAGGTGGTGGAAAAATGGAGCAAACAAGCAACAAAATGACTTTTAGGGTTCCACCACCCTTAATTTTTCTTGTTTTTGATTTTGTTTTGAAAATTTAAATACATTTTAGAGATTTTTGTTTTTGATAAGAAAAGGAATGGGGTACTAACCTGAAGTACGTGGGAAGAAAAGAAACTTGAAACTTCCACTCCAAGTGCTCCAAATCCCACTTCTGCTCCTGATTCACACCAGAAATCAAAACAAACAAAATTTCGTGAAGATCAAGCAAGCAAGAGAGATATAAATGATGTGATTAAGCTGTACCTCCCCAGCAATGACACAAAAAAGTGATACGAGATTTTACGTGGTTTGTAAATTACAAGTTTTGGATGTTGTTGCAACGCGTAAAACCAATCGACTCTTAAATTTATAATACCTAAATAGTGGAGTATCTAAGGTCATCCAAGGAGGCTAAATTGTTAATCACATGAATTTATTCTCTCTCTCACCTCTCAAATCCGCACTTGTCTTTTTGTGAATTTGATTTTTGTTGTTTTTATAGTTTTTCAAACAATTAGGTATTTGATGCAAATATTAACTATCTATCATTAATCCTAAGTGACAATAAGAAAACCTCTTCTTCTGAACTCACCCTAGGTAAGTGCACCTAGGGTAATTAGAAGAAGAAGGTGTGGTGCACTAAGCTACTACTACAAGAAGAACACGCTAATTAGAAAGCATGAAAGTTGGAAGGCAAACTAAATGATTTGTATTGCTAGCAAAGTAAGGGACAAGTAGCTGAATGCTTCTTACAACAAAAAGGAGAAACTAAACTAGCTAATACAAATAAAGTAAATATGAAGAAAAGTCTTCCAAAGATGGTGAAGGAGTGGTCCTTGCTCCAAGCACAGCAGCTCCTGTGCTTGAAACGAATTCCTCCTTGCTTCCAATATGATGACTCCTCCAAGCTTTCTCCTCCAAGGTGGGTGTCAACCACCTTGTTGAAGATCTCTTCCTTGCCTAGCTATCTTTCTAGAGGTGACCTCCTCCTTGGCATGGCACAAGGAAGTAGAAGGAGAGGAAGAAGGCACCAAGGGGGCAGGTAGGTTGCCCCCTTGATCTTCTTCTCTTCTTCTTCTTCATTGGCATGAATGGAAGGGGATGTAGGGTGGTTTGGGTGGAACCTAAACTAATGGAGAAGATGATTTTTGGGGTGGTGGTTAGGTGGGGTATATATAGGAATGGAGAGGAGAGTTGGCGTGGCTTTTGGATGTAGGGTTAGGATTGATTTTGGTGGGTGGTTGGTGATCCTATGGCCTAGGATAGTTGGCGCCAATCCTAAGGGCGCTATAGGTGGTAGTTATGGGTGATTGCCACCCTTGGTGGCCTTTGGTTTTAGAGCCAAAATGGGTATTCTAGAAGGGGTTTAGATGGTGCCAAATTTGGAGGGTGGTGATGGCTTGGGTGATGAGGTGTAGGGCTAGGATGAGGGGCATTTTGGCACCAAGAAAGGGGAGGGCAGTTAAGGGTATTTTGGCACCAAAGTAGAGGTGTCTTTTGGTGGTTGTGGTGGTGTGAAAAGGGGTGACATGTTGGCACCAATATGGTTTAGGAATAGGGAGCTTAGGTGGACTAGGTTTAGGATTATTTGGTGGAGTTAGCTAGGTAGGTTTTAGGGTTAGGTAGGGATGCCATGGAGGTGGACTAGCTTAGCTATTAGGAGTAGGGTAGGAGGTAGATGGAGCTAGGGTTTCAGAGGAGAAGAGCTGGAGGGAGCTGGAAAGGACTATACTAGAGCTGAGGTCTACTGAAGGGAGCTGAAGTGGAGCTCAGTAGCTAGCTTAGCTAGCTAGTTCTTTGCTAGCAGCTAAACCAAGCTAATCTGAGCTGTCTTTCTTTTAATCTGAGCTGAGGTGAGCTAAGTCTTGTCTTCCCAGAGAATACCTAGCTAGCTGGAGTAGCTAGTCTAGGTTAAATAGCTTAGCTCAACTAAGTTGAGCTGAGTTAAGTCTCTAGGAGCTGGACTTGAGCAGGCCTGAGCTGGTTGATAACTTCTTCAGCTGACTAGGTCTAGCTAGTTGATAGCAATAGCTAGTCCTAGTCAAGTTGAGCATTCAATGAACTATTCTGAGCTGGAGGAGCTGGAATGGAGCCGGAATCAACTGTCTTAAGCTAGTCTGAGCTACCATTCAACTAAGGTGAGCTACATGGAGCTGAGGTGAATAAACTAGAGCTACCATTCACTGAGATGAGCTAAATGGAGCTAAAGATGAGTTGATCCAACTAGAATGAGCTGCGATCCAGCTGGGATGAGCTGGATCTTGCTAGGATCCGATTGATAGGAGCTTCTTCTTCATCTTTTGCCGTCCTGAGTGCCAAGGTATGCGGTATCTAACTTTCTATCTATCCCTGACACTCAAGTAAATGTATCAAAAATACAATAAAATGTAATGCATGCCTATCCTAAGTAAATGCCTAAATGTAACTCGAAAACTCCCTTGCGGAGTTAAAATTCTAAGAGCTAGATTTATTTTAGGGCATAAGAATGATAATAAATTGCAATTTATCAGTTCATAGGGAGAAAACAATTGTAATTCAACCACTAATCAAGTATATAAGAAATGAGTACAATAAATGAGTCACAAGAAATGATATATTTAATGAATAACCAAATTGTATACCAAAGTCAGAAAAAAATAATATAGAGAACAAAAATAATGGTGGTTGAAACCACCAATATACCTCTTAAACACTCAGGCTCAACTCAATATCAAACATCTCAATCCCTCAAACCCTCTTTTTCAGCACTGAGGTTCAATACTTAGCCAATTCTTGTACCAACTCCTCAACACTTTCAACTCAAAGCCACAGATTTATCCAATTCAAACGTATGTGAGTCACAGACGCCTTAAGGTTCAATTCCAACTCTTTGAAGAGCAAAACCCTCCCTCTCTCTATCACAAATCCTTTCCCTCTCCTAAAACCTGGTTCAAACCCAGACCCAAATCTTGTTCGACATAGGGAGCCGATTCAACTTGTAAGGCGTGGGCAAGCTGAACCACGTGCTTTGGTTCATGTAGGGAGACCTGACCTCCCTGACTAAGGCAAACAGCTCCTATGCTCAAATCATTATATATCAAAATCAAAACCAAATTTCCACAACGTGGCACTTTATGTGTAGCTCTTCTTTGCTATTGTGGGTAAAGAACCCTCTCCAATTGAAGCTGCTGCTAAGGTTCTTTTTCCAAATTGAAGGCCTAGTTGTGTTGCTGAAGTAGTTCCACACTCGAAGAGAGTGGTAACGAGGAGCACGGTGTACAAACGGTAACGAGCGGTGGCGGCAGTGAAGCTTGGTCCGATGAAGACCTGGAATACATGAAGATGGCCTTGTGGCCCAATTAAAATGTTCAAAATCTTCGTCATGACATAAGGAATGTGATGGTGGCAGAGATTTGGTGGAGTATGGTGAAGGATGGTCGGACGGTGATGATGAGAACCTCATCATGAGCCATAACTAGCTCATTTTGACCTAATACAAAGGATAAAAGCTCCTACATATCTCAAGGAAAGGCTTAACTCAGAGAATTCTGAGTTTGAGAAGAAAACAAGTCATAAGGGGTAAAAATGCAATTTTACCAGTATAATCTGCATACAGGGCAATTCAGGGCCCAAACATAGGTCAAAGCAGCTTAATAAGAATAAAAGTGGGATGAGATGATCTAGCAAGGGCTACAGCACTTCCAAGAAACTAAATGATAATCTGTAACCCTAAAACAACCCACTTCAATTCACGAGGTTCGAGGCAAAGTAAAAATAGAATAAACCCTCTAAAATTCATAGAAAAATAATCTCTAGGGTTTAGAACCTTCAATTTGGCCTTTAGAACCCATTTTGACCTACATTGAGAACCATGCCCAATTAATAACTTGATTTGGGTTTTTGCGCAAATTGACCGGTCAAACAAGGTTTAATATGAAAATGAAATTCACCATCAGATTCCTTAGGTCCTAATTAGTCATGTATAAAAACTTGAGCCTAAGAAGAAACCTCCTTGACCGACTTTACACTTTGGTCCTCATATATTTACTCTTTGGCCCTCAACTTTTGAACCCTCGCATTTTGGCCCCTAACTCTCCTTCGTTCTTTGCAATCAGGTCCCTCCTGCAAAACCTGCCAGCACCATGCTCCGGCGACCTTGCGCGGAGCATGGCGCCGCGCAGGGTGAGGTGGGGGACCTGGCAAGTGAACCGGGGGTGCCCTGCGTCGTCAGCCGTCGCAGGGACACCCCCCTGGTCGTTATAACCCACCATACCGGCCGTGCGAACGCACGGACGGTATGGGTTCTTGCTTCCGGCCATCCTCCGGCGAGGGAGACACGTCGTCTCCCTCCGCCTTCCTCCCTGTTTGATCCCTATAAATACCCCCCGTCGCTCCACCGTTCTTCCCAGCTCGGGTCTGACGGAGAAAACCCCCAACTTTCTTCTCCTCTCCCTCCGGCAGACGCCCACCAGCTCCGGCGGTTCCTCCTCCTCCTCCTCTTCGCTCTGCCGCAATACCAGCAGCAGAGACCTCCTCCCCTGCTCTTCCTGCGCCACGCCGTACCCAGCTGGCGCCTCTCCAGCCCTCTGCTCGCCGCCGCCCCTTCCCCTGGGCATCTTCTTCTCCGGCGACAGTCGATACGACTGTCGCCCTGCCCCGGCCCCTTTCGTCTCCATAGCTAGGTCAGAACTCCTCCCCATCTCCCCCTCTTTCTTTTCCTCACTGTCTTTTATTTGATTAAACCCTCGACCGCTCCTGTTCACCCTCACCTTCTCCGCCTCCGGCCATCCTCCGGCGAGCCGCTCCCATCACCTCAGCGACCCACACGGCTCGCCGACCACCGCAGGACCTCCGCCTCCTCACCCTGATCAACCTCCGCCCTGCCACTTCCCCCACATCACCCTCTGCAACCCCACCGAACAGACCCATCCTCCGACCCACATTCCGACCTAGGGCAGCCCTCGCACGCCGCCCCGCACCTCGCCACCACCCACACGAGCTTCGCCGCACCCTGGCGAAGCTCCTGGCACTCTCTGATTAGGCCGAGAGGCCGTTTTCTTGTGAACAGGCCACCCGACCTCCGCCGCCATTGACGCGCAGGAGGAACTGCTTCCGCCTGCAGCTACAGGCGCGCCACGCTCAGCGCCAAGCCCAGATTCACTCCCAGGCCTTGCGAGGAGTTTTTGCAAAACACCAGGTTCGCAGCTGAGGAAGAAAACTCCGCGTGACGCCGCCATCTCCTGCTGAATTCCCCGCTGCGGGCGCGCAATTGAGGTGGGCCGTTTAGTCCCACCTCGGAAACGCCTGAAGAGCCGCAGCGACATAAGATGCAAAAGTGCAGTAGCCTTACTGCCTCAGTACACGGGGTGAGGTCCCCTTCACCCGCCCGGTTACCCGGTCTCGTCTGCGCTCACGCCCCGCGGACCTGACCCGAACCGACCCGACCCGACTCGACTGACCTGCACTCCTCGCCCACCACGCACGCCGGTGGGCCTGGACCCGGGCCTGATCCGAACCCGGTTACCCGGTAGCTCTGGGAGAGCTTTCCCAAGAGTGGTTTCAGAGAGAAAGAGAGACGCGGGGGGGGGAGGGTAGAGTAGGTTTTGCTTCTGACGAGAAATTCTGAAGTGTGCAGGCGAAGAGGAAGACCCGCGGAAGAAGAAGGAGCTGCACTGTAGCAAATGCATAGTTAAGTCGTCGAAGCACCGGGTCAGACGACGGAAGGTCAGCAGCCAGAGCAGGAAAGAAGGCAGGCTGAAGAAAGAAAGAAAAGAAGAGCAACGGCCAAAGCAGAAGAAGAAGAAAGGAAGACTTAGTAGCTGAAGGTAGAAGCTCTGCAGCCATAAGGAAGAAAAGAAGAAAAGGGAAAAGAGAAAGGGTCACCACAATTGCAGAAAGAAGAAGAAGAAGAAGGAGATCTGAAGAGGAGCGTCACCTCTGCAGAAAGAAGAAGAAGAAGAAGGAGATCTGAAGAGGAGCGTCACCTCTGCAGAAAGAAGAAGAAGAAGAAGGAGATCTGAAGAAAGAAGGAGGAACATCACCTCTGCAGAACAAAGAAGAAGAAGGAGATCTGAAGAAAAGAAAGAAAGAAGAACATCACGAGGAGAAAACGAAAAGAACAACAAATTCTTTCCCTCTCTCTTTCTTTATTTTGTAAAAGAAACATGTATATCTCTAGAATACGACTTGCTCCCTGAGTTCGACCTCGGGAACTCTTTTATTTTCCGAGTAAAAAAATTTTATATTTGAAATGTTGGTAATAACCGGCTTTACTACAACGTTATAACAAAACCAAAACCCGGTCAAATCCAAACCGACGTTTCATTTTGGCGCCGTTGCCGGGGAGCAACGGCTATTCTAGAGGTAAACATTCCTGTTTCTTTTAATTTCTGATAATCTCCTCTCTTTTGTGCAGCTACAGGAACTCAAGAAGACAAGCAACCACACGACAACCACTCCGAAGACAGGTAAATTTTTCCTCTCACTATTAACCCCTAAACTCTAAAGAGGAAGAAAAGAAAAGAGCAAGCAATATAGGGCTAACCTGCCTTCCATACTTAGTAACCATAAAGAGTTGCATGTTTTCAACTCATCACTCCTGCACACTATTAAGGGTATTTAAGGGCTAACACATTCTTGCTTGAGCCCTAATTGCCCAACAAAGAGTTAAATGGACCAAGTAGAGCCAACATAAGGTCAAACATTAGGATTTCAGTAGAGACACACCCCTTAATCAAGAATTGAGGAAATCCAAAAGAGGTGTGCCCAAGCCATTGATTGAAAATAATTAACAAGAAAAATCCTAAACAATTGGCTCTCTCTAAACACTTGAACCCTAAAAGACAAGACCTGAAAGCTCTCAAAGAAAACAAGAGGTAAAATTGACCCCTTTGGGTCAACCAACCTTAAATTAGGTCACTCTCTGCACTTAAAAAGACTAAAGTTCAAGCAAAATCTTAAGCACCCTGATCTTAAAATAAAAAATGGTAGACTTAAGAGGTCAAGATCCCCATTCTGGTCTACCTGGAATCTCAGTGACAAGAGAGGTCGGGTGGGGGAAACCCTGTAACCCGTGGGGACGCTCTACCGTGTAGGGGTCTTCGCGGGACTCTCCCTCTCTGGCTGCCCAGGTAATTCTCAGGTGGACGATCTTTCTGATCAAGGGGTCCATCTGCCCCGCACCTCTATAGTCACCCAACACATTTTTTGGGTGTCTTGATTGGGTCCAGCACCTTTTAATCTCATCACATCCTTCAGTATATGCTTGGAAGGAGGTCCTTGAATCCTCCTTTAGGAATTCACTTGCCCTGAGGTTAGGCCTCAGTTCCTTTGTTTTTGCAGAAATCATTCACATAGCCCCTCTTTCCTCTGATTCTGAACAAAATCCCCTTCTTCCATCTTGATTCAAACTTTGATTCTATATCTTGATTCCACCACCTGATTCGAAGATGCAGCCTAATTACCTAGCAAGACTACCATATAAAAAACCTGAATATCTGAGATCCATGAAAAGTAAGATGATTGAGGATGCCCTTGAATTCTATGAAATCAAATATAAACCCTCAACACCAATAGAAAACATTCAGGTTGATGTTCCAACAACCACAGCTTTCATCATAAACTGTGCCCAAATTCTTTTGACAGAAGTTACAAAAGGATCAACCCGAGATATGCTCATGACAGGATACATTGAGATAGAAAAATTACACCAATCTGAATACCTTCAATGCTTGACAAATCCTGTACTTTGGGAACAACACCAAGATGCCCTTACAAAACGGGTAGAAATGATGAAATCAGTAGAACAAATTATCAACCAAAAATACCCGTATATACCAGAAACAGAGGATGAACCATCTTGGAACAGTATTAAGGAACAATCCAGTTTCCCAGATCTCGGGATTGAGGCACAAAGTGGTTGTAAAATCCCAACCCAGATAGAAGACAATGTTGAATTAGGTTGGGATATTGCAGGAGAACACAATGATGAGCCAAACTTAGACCATGAATTGCCAAGCCTAGAATTTCAAAACTCCTGCAATAATGAGATCAGAACTGAACCTTCTGAGGGTATAAATTCCGCCCCTTATTTTGATAAGGTGACCCTCGAAGGTTATTCGGACTTAGGTTCTAATAATTCTACCCACATCCTAAGCCTACAACCTAGATCTGAAACTTATTGGGAAGATTATGAGGCCCCTTATGAGAAAGATCAAATTTTTACAGAATATGATTCCGGGCCTCTATTTGATGAATATCCCTCTCCAACATCCTCAGGAAATCTGATCGATTTTTCAGAAAACATGCCAAATTATGATACAGAAACTGAGGAGTTGGATGAGCAAGGTTTTAATGGGGTCTATCCTACCAGCTTAGAGCTTGAACAGAACATCTTTTTGAGCCCAGAAGTGACATATAGGCTAGAACCCAGTCAGGCTGCTGATTCCACATCTGATGATTTGTGCTGTGGTGGAATTCATGATCATTTTTGCCAACTCTCCGACAATTTCAGATCTGACTATAATTGCGGAGAGATTCCCCTTCCTGAACACGCCAGGCCTATCTACGACCTCAGTTCACATGACTCTGACTCTGACTCTGAGGTCCTGATTCCCGAGATCACTAATAACACAGAATCACTCCTTTTCGATCCTCAGGAACCAAAAATAGAAAATGCCAAGAGTGATTACAACCAAGAATCCAAATTTTTTCTCGAATCCGATTCCTTTCATCCTACAGACACTCTTCCGGCATTTGATAGTTACCCAGAGGACTCTCTACAGAAAACCACCTATCATCTGTTTCTAGAAGAGCCCTTGTATACAATGGCCACCTTGTCCGCACACACAGAACGGATCAAAACCTCTCCCAAACCCCGACCCGCAACCGGACTCAAATTCTATTCAGATTCACCTCTCACCGAGCCGATTGCATTTTCACATCGGGTTTCGAACATTGATCAGACTACATACCATGCTCTATCATTCTCTGATCACCCCCGTAGGGTTTCCGCGTCATTCATTGACTATTCTACAGGTCCCTACTCTGACCAGGCTGATTCGACTCAGCCAAACCCTGCGTTTACACTTCCACATCTATCTGAGCTTCACAGTTTATGGTGGGTTCCACACCTTTTTATCCACATCTATCAACCCACCAGATTGATTGGGTTTGGGCTGCATCATCAGCCTGTTGATCTGAACAAGCACCTGGTTGGACCAACCAGGCTCTTAATCAAGGTGCTTGTCTTACAAAACTCTGCTGATTTGACCATCCCCTCTCCATCGCATTTCCCGCTTGGCTGAAGGCATCAAATTTAGCGCTCAACGGGAGGCAGCCCGTCATTCTCTTTGAAAACCTGAAACTTCTTCTGACAACTTTTTGCACTTGAAGTTCACACTTTAGGACAGCCGACCCCACCTCAGGTGCTTGCATCTGAAATTAGAAATCGTCCGCAACAGTCACCCCGACCCATTCACTCATCAAAACAGCTATCCTAATGTATGAACTTAGTTGAATAAAAACCCCTAGGTTACATTGAGGACATTGCAAATCTTAGGCATGGGGGGGTATGAAAGTGCAAAAACTTGTAAGAAAAGGTTTCAAACAAAAAATTCATATATGCCAAAAATACCATAAAAATTAAAAAAATTTTTTTGAAAAAGAATAAGAGGAAAAGAGGAGAAGAAAATTTTGTGAAGGAGAAAAGAAACAAAATGAAAAAGGAGCACAAAATTATGAGAAAAAGTGATAGTCATTAGTAAGGAACTAAGGAATTAACCTAAGTTCTAGACCTCATTCAAGAAAAGTGCACAATAAGATTAGTAAAGAATGCAAACCTTAGGCATTCTTGAATAGACTCTTAGTACCCATTAAGATCTGGACACTCCTCAAGAGGTTGAGGAAAATGAAAAGCTAAAGTATTAGGTCTAAGGCTTAGGGAGTATTCGGCCTCGTTAACTAATTTTTGGTTTACGGGACTCAGTAACTTAAGCACCCTAATCTCACACACAGCCTGGTTCAGTAAGCGTAAAAATCAGAATCACGCAGAAGCGTCGCAAAAATCTGAAAAGAACACCTAGAATAGGAGCGGCCGATCAACACAAGTTGATTTGGACAAGTTCCCAGCGCAGAGAGGCGGGAAATCCCCTCGAAGATGCGTAACAAAATATCATCTCCTCGGTGCTTGTCTCTTAGGATATTTACATATCTTACTGGGGGCATGTAAGCACTCTGCTGGTTCAGATTCCATGGATGGCATTATCTCGAAGTGTCAATTGCCAGGGTCTGGATTCGGCCACGGAATACCATGGATGGGATCATCTCGAAATCTCAATAGCCAGGGTTCCGGGGGTTGCCATGGGCGGTGCTATCTCGAAGCATCGATCGCCAGGAACCCTTGAGGATTGATGATGGGAGCAAGGAATCTGATACAGACCGTGTTGAAAAGCCAATCCTAGGCTAGAACTAAAAAGAAAAAGAGAGAGAAAACTCTCCAAACAGAAAAACTTTCTATCTCTCTCTTACAAAACGCACTGCGAACTGAGCCAGGGCTAAAATCATTTCAAGCCCGGGTGCTTTAACCACGAAGTCCAATAAACCTTAGGTTAGTTCTTGTGGACCTTAAAAACCTTTGCTAAAAGACTGAGGCTAAGGCTAGACAAATTTGGATCTTGATTGGTACTAGAGTACCTTTTAGGCCTATGGTCAGCATTCTAACCTAATCTATGCTCAAATAAAAAAGGGCACTTATCTAAAACTATTAAAAACTTCATGGTCTAGAACAAGGGTTGAAACCTTAAGTTTTTGCTAAGGGACTAGCAAAAGCTAGGCATGGGGGTATGATGAGAACCTCATCATGAGCCATAACTAGCTCATTTTGACCTAATACAAAGGATAAAAGCTCCTACATATCTCAAGGAAAGGCTTAACTCAGAGAATTCTGAGTTTGAGAAGAAAACAAGTCATAAGGGGTAAAAATGCAATTTTACCAGTATAATCTGCATACAGGGCAATTCAGGGCCCAAACATAGGTCAAAGCAGCTTAATAAGAATAAAAGTGGGATGAGATGATCTAGCAAGGGCTACAGCACTTCCAAGAAACTAAATGATAATCTGTAACCCTAAAACAACCCACTTCAATTCACGAGGTTCGAGGCAAAGTAAAAATAGAATAAACCCTCTAAAATTCATAGAAAAATAATCTCTAGGGTTTAGAACCTTCAATTTGGCCTTTAGAACCCATTTTGACCTACATTGAGAACCATGCCCAATTAATAACTTGATTTGGGTTTTTGCGTAAATTGACCGGTCAAACAAGGTTTAATATGAAAATGAAATTCACCATCAGATTCCTTAGGTCCTAATTAGTCATGTATAAAAACTTGAGCCTAAGAAGAAACCTCCTTGACCGACTTTACACTTTGGTCCTCATATATTTACTCTTTGGCCCTCAACTTTTGAACCCTCGCATTTTGGCCCCTAACTCTCCTTCGTTCTTTGCAATCAGGTCCCTCCTGCAAAACCTGCCAGCACCATGCTCCGGCGACCTTGCGCGGAGCATGGCGCCGCGCAGGGTGAGGTGGGGGACCTGGCAAGTGAACCGGGGGTGCCCTGCGTCGTCAGCCGTCGCAGGGACACCCCCCTGGTCGTTATAACCCACCATACCGGCCGTGCGAACGCACGGACGGTATGGGTTCTTGCTTCCGGCCATCCTCCGGCGAGGGAGACACGTCGTCTCCCTCCGCCTTCCTCCCTGTTTGATCCCTATAAATACCCCCCGTCGCTCCACCGTTCTTCCCAGCTCGGGTCTGACGGAGAAAACCCCCAACTTTCTTCTCCTCTCCCTCCGGCAGACGCCCACCAGCTCCGGCGGTTCCTCCTCCTCCTCTTCGCTCTGCCGCAATACCAGCAGCAGAGACCTCCTCCCCTGCTCTTCCTGCGCCACGCCGTACCCAGCTGGTGCCTCTCCAGCCCTCTGCTCGCCGCCGCCCCTTCCCCTGGGCATCTTCTTCTCCGGCGACAGTCGATACGACTGTCGCCCTGCCCCGGCCCCTTTCGTCTCCATAGCTAGGTCAGAACTCCTCCCCATCTCCCCCTCTTTCTTTTCCTCACTGTCTTTTATTTGATTAAACCCTCGACCGCTCCTGTTCACCCTCACCTTCTCCGCCTCCGGCCATCCTCCGGCGAGCCGCTCCCATCACCTCAGCGACCCACACGGCTCGCCGACCACCGCAGGACCTCCGCCTCCTCACCCTGATCAACCTCCGCCCTGCCACTTCCCCCACATCACCCTCTGCAACCCCACCGAACAGACCCATCCACCGACCCACATTCCGACCTAGGGCAGCCCTCGCACGCCGCCCCGCGCCTCGCCACCACCCACACGAGCTTCGCCGCACCCTGGCGAAACTCCTGGCACTCTCTGATTAGGCCGAGAGGCCGTTTTCTTGTGAACAGGCCACCCGACCTCCGCCGCCATTGACGCGCAGGAGGAACTGCTTCCGCCTGCAGCTACAGGCGCGCCACGCTCAGCGCCAAGCCCAGATTCACTCCCAGGCCTTGCGAGGAGTTTTTGCAAAACACCAGGTTCGCAGCTGAGGAAGAAAACTCCGCGTGACGCCGCCATCTCCTGCTGAATTCCCCGCTGCGGGCGCGCAATTGAGGTGGGCCGTTTAGTCCCACCTCGGAAACGCCTGAAGAGCCGCAGCGACATAAGATGCAAAAGTGCAGTAGCCTTACTGCCTCAGTACACGGGGTGAGGTTCCCTTCACCCGCCCGGTTACCCGGTCTCGTCTGCGCTCACGCCCCGCGGACCTGACCCGAACCGACCCGACCCGACTCGACTGACCTGCACTCCTCGCCCACCACGCACGCCGGTGGGCCTGGACCCGGGCCTGATCCGAACCCGGTTACCCGATAGCTCTGGGAGAGCTTTCCCAAGAGTGGTTTCAGAGAGAAAGAGAGACGCGGGGGGGGGAGGGTAGAGTAGGTTTTGCTTCTGACGAGAAATTCTGAAGTGTGCAGGCGAAGAAGAAGACCCGCGGAAGAAGAAGGAGCTGCACTGTAGCAAATGCATAGTTAAGTCGTCGAAGCACCGGGTCAGACGACGGAAGGTCAGCAGCCAGAGCAGGAAAGAAGGCAGGCTGAAGAAAGAAAGAAAAGAAGAGCAACGGCCAAAGCAGAAGAAGAAGAAAGGAAGACATAGTAGCTGAAGGTAGAAGCTCTGCAGCCATAAGGAAGAAAAGAAGAAAAGGGAAAAGAGAAAGGGTCACCACAATTGCAGAAAGAAGAAGAAGAAGAAGGAGATCTGAAGAGGAGCGTCACCTCTGCAGAAAGAAGAAGAAGAAGAAGGAGATCTGAAGAGGAGCGTCACCTCTGCAGAAAGAAGAAGAAGAAGAAGGAGATCTGAAGAAAGAAGGAGGAACATCACCTCTGCAGAACAAAGAAGAAGAAGGAGATCTGAAGAAAAGAAAGAAAGAAGAACATCACGAGGAGAAAACGAAAAGAACAACAAATTCTTTCCCTCTCTCTTTCTTTATTTTGTAAAAGAAACATGTATATCTCTAGAATACGACTTGCTCCCTGAGTTCGACCTCGGGAACTCTTTTATTTTCCGAGTAAAAAAATTTTATATTTGAAATGTTGGTAATAACCGGCTTTACTACAACGTTATAACAAAACCAAAACCCGGTCAAATCCAAACCGACGTTTCAGGTGACGAGTGGATGGAGAAGTGATGGGTTTGTTTGGTGGGGGTATTCGTGGGTTAAAGCTACAAATTTCTTTGGGGATTTTAACCTATGGAGTGTGAGGAAGGTTTTGGTGGTGGTAGTGTGTTGTTTGGTGTACTGTGGTGTTGTGTGACCACGCTGGAGACATGACTAAAGGCGAAGAAGACGAGGGGGGAGAAAGTGGATTCGGTGGGCGAAACTAAATTCTAAGGTCCTGAGAGTAATCTAAGGAGGGAAGTAGGAAGAGATAATTTATGGATGAAAAGAGGGGGAGACTCACGTCAGCATGCCTTGCCAAATGCGAGGGAGATGAGTCCTCCGACAAAGGTAGAACAATGACGATGAAGGCAAAGAAGGCTCCAGCTGTGGAAAGCTAGAAGCAGATGAAGGTAGGGAGGAAATTAGGTTCTCCAATTTGACAGTTGGACAACCAGAGGGATACGAAGATGGTCGCTGGAGTTGAGGTTGAAGGTGGCTGGAGAAGAAGGGAAGAGGTGTTTCTTGGCCTAAACCTCATGTGCCTAGAGCTTATATAGAGGATAATTCAGACCTTACTTGCCAAGAATTCTCACGTAAAACTTGCACATTTAGCAAGTTTCAATTTGGAAATTTTTGAGCTTGCCTGAGCTTTGTGATTCAAATCAAGATTCAAGATCTTGTTTAGTTGATGGAGAATCTCTTTGTGGTCAATCCTTCCAAGTTTGGAAGGATTTGGCTGCAATTTTGGAGAGAAATCCCTGATTGGAGTGACCCCTGTTTGGGTTTAGGTCTACATTTAGGAAACTAGGATGAAGAAGGCAGTAGGGACCTATGTGCCAATGTGACAAGAAGTTAGGGGTGTTTTGGTAAGAAAAAATGTAGAAGTTAGGGATCAGATTGAAAAGAACAGAGATTTGGGGACTCAGATGCAAACTAGGTCAAGATGGACTTTGATTGGGGCCCAAATTTTGGTCTTAACCTAATTTGAACCCAAGGAATCTAATGATGAACTTAGATTTTGGTTTTAACCATGTTTGACTGGGTAAATTACATAGAAGCCCATATCAAGGCAAATTCTCGTCTGAATCTTTATTTTTTGTCATAATGGGTTCAGGTGGTCAAAGTGAATGTACCAAATCTATTAGAATATTTTTCAATGATTTTTAGGAGGTTTATATTGAATTTATTTTTATCAGAACTCTTTTAATTTAAGTGAGGTTGATAATTAAGATTTTTTGTAATATTTTAATCCTTAAAATGTATGAAACCCTGATTCAATTATTCTGAGCCCACTTCTTGGTCTTTTAAGTTCATTTGACCTTGAATTAACCCCTAATCAACCCCTTGGTTAACCTGCATTGACGATGAGATGTTAAAATGACAAAATTAACCCTTTTTCCTATCTTCGCCAATCAGCTCAGCATGGAATTACAATCCTCAGACGATCATTAAGGAGCATTTATCACTTGATTCTAACTAATTCAAGTTAGTTATGATGAATGATAGTGTTACCATCATTTTCCAGCTCAAAAACAAGCTTGCATGGTTCCCAACATAGGCATTCATGTTTGTAATACCAATCCTCTCCATCGTAATAAGGAGCTGTCTCCATCCCTGAAATTTCTCGATTACACATGATGTACTGGAAGGCAACCATTACCAATGATTACATAGTACATTAACTCACGGTTGGCACAACTTGTAATATTAGGAAAAAATTATGTAGTGAGAGTAGCACATTTCCTAAAAATAACAACATCATATATCATGAACTAGCACATGACAATAGGAAATCAGGAGTCCAAATAGCAACAAGCAATGCATCATCTATGTACATAATCATCGTGCATTTCTCCTCTGAAAATCCTCCCACATTAAATCTACTAATGACTCCCTAATCTGACCCCCCCTCTGAACATCTGCTTGACTTAAGTTCACTGATGGCTCAGTCCAGGGTTATCCCTCCTGGGAGGTGGTCACTACCCTCTGATCATATCATCACATGGTATTATTTCCAAGTTTTTATTGTAAAATTCATCCCTCCCCCCATCTCTCAGTAGGAAGTTGTAAATAACACAACATGCGACAACCACGTCTCGATGGACCTCAATAGAGTAGAAGGAGGGGTAGTTCAGGAAAAGAAATATCTTTTTTAAAACACCAAAACACCTTTCAATGCAATTCCTAATCTTCGTGTGGCAGTGATTGAATATCTCCTTACTATGATACCTATTGTGTGTTGCCCTAGAGTTGTACTCAGTGATATGATAGCTGACATTTCTATAAGGTGCTAGAAATTGATGGGTATTAGCATGCCTACCATAGACAAGATACACTCGACCCAGCGATATTGGAATCTTGTCTTCTTGCACTGCCCACCGAAGTATGGTCATGTCGGCAACAGATCCCTCCCAACCACTAGCAACGTGCTATATGGAGAAATCCATTAATGCAATGCACATCACATTTAGTGAACATTACCCGTGCCTGTTTCAATACCTCTCAACTTCTGTAGGGTTGACACATAACTCAATATGTGTTCCATCTATAACCCCAATCACATCCTGCAATGATCTCAATGCATAGTTGAACATGATCATCATAAAGCAACAAAATCAATGTTTATTAATGATAAGCACCTAACCTTGAAATAGGGGTAAAGGTCTCTATTCCTCTTTATCTTGTTCAAAATTGCTACTAAATCATTAGGAAATCTAATAAATTCAAATTGAAGCTTCTTTATAGCCCAGGCAACATCCTTGTAATAATTACTTATAGTTCCAAAAGACTGTTCAAATCGCCCTTACATGTTACGATTTGTAGCCCCTTGCCCAACACCGTACAAAAAATTTGCAAGGGCCTAGTTCTAGTTGGTGGACTTTATTTGGAAGTAGAAAGGAATGATCCTAAAGGGGGTGGCTAGGGTGTTTATATAGAGGTCAAGAAGGCTTGTAATTGGTTGATCCAAGTTGCCTTGGATCACCAAAATAAAGGGATAAGATTAGGAGTCTAGGAATCAAGAGGTAGGATGAAGGAATAAGTGGATAGAATAGGATAGGTATTGTTTGAATTGATGGAAGGCTAGGATGGCTTTGAGAGGATGATGGAGGGCAGTGGTTCTCTCGACTATTTGACCTCTCTATATTTCTAATTTCAAGTTGTACATAAAATCAACATTGTAACTCACAAAATAAGCTTTCCAACACAACTTGAATCTCTCAATTTGGATTTGAAATGAAAAAGTTATGGCCAAAATACTGAAGATGTGTCATGCTGTTACGAATTTCGAGATTAAGTTTAGGACTAGGAATAGGATTTGGTTTAGGGTTCTAAGATAGGGATTTAGATAGGAAATTTAGGACCCTAGGATTTAGATGGATAAATTATGATGTATTTTGACCATCCAAAATAATTTTATTTGAGGACAAAAGGGATGGCCAAATAAGGTTTATTCGGTTAGGATTTAGGTTTTCTAAGGATAAGGGATAGGCTCTTTTAGAAAAGGATAGGATCTAGTTTGGTCAAGCAAATTGGTTAGGATTTGAAGTCTATGGTTGGCCCTAGGGTGTGGGAAATTGGGTCCATAGGTTAGGTCATAGGTTTGGAAATTTGGATTCCTAATTAGGCTAGGGTTAAGTTTATTTGGGTTTCCAAATAAGTCCACCAATTAGGCTCAATCCTCTTCCACGTCAGCTCAACTCAAAAAGTCCATTCAACCTTACTCCAAACAACCTGAAATTATGCACCTGCACATATAAAAATAAACACATCAAAGTACAAAATACAATTGCAGGAAAATTTATGCAAAAGCCCACAAGTATGCATTATTTGCATAATGACCAAAAATAACAAATCTAACTTAATTGAGTGCAATCTAACCCAAATTAACCTTAGTCTAACATTAGTTAGGCATTAATTAACATAAATAAATATGAAAATATCACACCCCCATGACTATCTTTTGCTAGGACTAGAGCAAAATTCTAAATGAAAAACCTGCAAGAAAATAGTATTTACTTGGGAAACCAACTTGAGAATTTTGAGCTATGTCATATCAAAGTCATCAATCTCAATTCTTCATCAAAACAAAGGATTTATACACAAAACCTTAACTTCGAAGACTCAACAGTTGTAAAGTATCGACTTAAATCTAGACCTCTCAAATCAAATCAAGAATCTTATTAGCCATTAGACTTGGGTCACTAAAGTAACTTTCTCTAACTAAGTCGACTCACCCAAGGTTTGAATTGAATGTGATAAACAAGCATCTTGTGTGTGAAATAATGTGACTCACCATATGAGAAACTAAGTTGATTCCTAGTATTCAATAAAACTTAGAATATTTCTACACTCTCTTAGAGACAATCCTATCTTCGTTTAGGCCATACTAAGATTTGGCAGCTTTCTCCTCACCACTTTTCTACCCCAAGGTCAACACACTAGATGTATATCTCCCCTGCTGGACCCATTGATCTCTTATTACTATTTTTTTTTCTTCGTATTTTTTCTTTTTTCTATAAGATAAACACTCATTTGTAGTGATATGTTTTTATTTTGGAAATGGAAAAGGTAGCATCCATATGTAGTGAGATGCTTTTATTTGGTGGAATTGCACCCATTTATATCGAGGTGCTTTATTTGGTGGAAAACTTTTTTTTTCATATTTTTCTGTTCATTTTTTCTAAGGCTGAATATCTATATTTTTTTTTCTCCAAATCATTTTTCTAGGTGAGTGGCTATCCTTCATTCATTCTAAAGGCATTCCCCTACAAACACGAACAGTCCTAAGAGCTAGAAACAAGGCAAGGTCTTTTGGATCTGTAAGCCCTAAGACTAAATCTTATTGACCACTAAGGACCCAACAAAATTGCCCAAAAGACAAGTTAGTGCACTATGCAAGTGAAGATGCTTGGAACTCCAAGACTATCGAAACCAAACGGCAAAATGATAAGTCATTCACTTATTACTCCTTTAACTTAATACTTCTAGCTTTTTCAGACTCCTTTCAAAGTCTCAGGAAAATAAATCAAGATTTAGGTAAATACTCGAGATAATTAAGTTGACATATGATCTGAAGAGTCTAAGTGAAAAGACTTTGTTCGTACTTTCCTAAAATCAGTAAATCCTCAAATCAAATTTTCTGATATTTTTATAGCTCAAACTCTAAAAACCATGATTTTTTTCTTCTTTTTTTCTCTTTTTCTTTTGAAAATAACTACTACTTTTTTATGACAACTAATTCGAGAAAAACCACTAATACCTATAATTCTGGAGATAAATAAGAATGACTTTGAAAAATATTGCCTACCCCCCCATGCCTTTTTCATGCAATGTCCTCAATGCATTTAATAAACATAAATGAAGAATAGATGTTACCTGGAAATTTGAGAGTTCTAAAGAAATTAAGACTCGATCATCTTCACACCTAAATAAAAATTTCAAGGCAAATAACAAGATTATTTACAAACGTTGAGTTGCCTCCCAACAAGCATTAATTTTACGTCTACAACGAGACATAGACCCTTGAAAAGATGAATCTTTCAATAAAAAAAGAGATGGTCAAGAGTATAATAATAGATAGATCAAAGAAGCTCAAAATCATATGTCCGCAAATCTAGATGAGCTAGTGATGCAACCCCATGCTAGCGGGTCGAATATAGGATGGATAAATTAGAAGAAGATATATCCAGTGGCATACAATGCTAAGGACAAGAGATGTAGTAGGACTGAAGGTTGGTAATCCAAGTATAAAAGACGTGTCATTCATAGTGTTGAGCCCAATGGTAAAGAGATTTCAAGTGAGGGTGTAGATGTTAGGCTGTCTTAGGTTTACAGAAATCAAATTTACTTAAGTCATAAGGTCCTTATAAAGAGTTGGATGTTTCAAGAGTAAAGGCACCCTTAGATTCTTGATGTTATCTCCCAAGAAAATTTCTCTTAGTTCCACCACCTCCTCTCTTTCTTCCTTGATGTCTAAGTCTTTTAAATCATCAATGCTAACGTCAGACTTGGTTACATCAGGTATGCAATCAAATTCCATAGAAAATGATTCAAGTTTAGGCTCATCCAAATCTAATGTAAAAGTGAAGCCAGTCATTGAAGATTCATCAAGTTCAAATTAAAATCCTTGAGCTTCACCTACTTCAGGCAAGAAATTTTCCTCAAAGTCGAATGTGAATCCTTCCATATTAGATTTGTCGGAAATCTCCTCATCAAAAAGAAATGTCTCATATTCAGAGTTATTGGATTCCTTATATTCTATCTCAAAATCGAATACAAAGCTTTCGATTTCAAGATTATCAGAAATTTAACCTTCAAAGAAAAATGTCTCATACTCAAATTCCTCTATAGATTCCTCCAATTCTGTCTTTCAAAGAGACATTTTCAATCAGACCCTCAACCTGCTTAAGTTCTTCAATAAACCCACAACTTTCATTAGATTCCTTAATAGCTTTAAAAAGTTTTAATTTCATCTTTTCATCCCCAAAGGCTATTTGTATATTCCCATGTTTACAATTAATCATGGCCACCGCAGTTGCTAAAAATGGTCTTCTAAGAATAATAGGGCCTATCTCAAATCCTCAAGAATGTCAAGATCAAAGATAATGAAATCCTGCGTGGACATCTTGCGGATTGGTCGACCAATTGGATTTGAATTTTAGTAGGTTCAAGGTCCCCAAATATAATCATCTTATAGATCTCAGGGGGCATTAGGTTGATGGAAGCCCCCAAATCAATTAAAGCCTTGTCAAAGGGTAGATCATTAATTTTTAAGAAAATCAAGGGGGTTCCTAGGTCTCTCTTCTTGATAGGTAAATCCTTTAGGAGAATAGAGCTAGCTTGTTCGGAAAGGATCACCTTTTCATGATTACTTGATTTCGACTTGCGCTTAGTAGCAGTCAATTCTTTCAAAAACTTGGCACAAGCCGAGATGTGTTCAATAGCTTCTAAAAGTGGGATATTAATCTATACTTGTTTGAACACATCCAACTAGGTCTCACTCTTTGGCTTAGGATTCTTTTTCCTAGGTCTATTCAAGGCCTCAGGAAAAGGTATGTGGATCTTTTGTTCCTCAAAATCATGAGCCTAGATCTCATCCTCCACCTCAGGTGCATTAATCAGAGTTGGTTTACCAGGATCCTAGTGGGTTGTCTGATTTTGTTGCACGGGATTTTGAGTGGTCTTGCCACTTCTCAAGGTAATGGAGTTAGCAATGGCAAGTGGGTATTGATTCCCCTGAGAAGGAGGAGTAGGAAGGATAGGTGTAGAAGGATGTGGAACTTGAGGTGAATAAAAACCAAGGGGAGTCAAAGGAGCTTGTTGAATCATATGAGCTTGATAAGCTCTATTTTGATAGAACCCTTGAGGATTATGTAAATGACTAAGCATGTTTCTAGGGTTCGGAATAGGTTGGGACAGGATGGAACCAGTTTTTCTATCATTAGGTTTAGGCCCTATTTGGTTCTTCACATCCCTGATGGACTAGGTCAATTGTTGCATAGCTTGCAACATGGAAGTATTTGTGGCCATCAATTGCTGGTTCTAATTGAAGATAGCTAACTCAGTTTGGATAGGCTAGTTAGGGGGCATGAGTTGGTAGGTATGATCCTAGTTATAGGTATTAGGTAAGCTAGGGTTCATCTGATAGGGTCTAGGTTGTGGAATTTGTTGGTTTCCTTGCCCTTGGCTTTTCCAAGAAAAATTTCGATGATTTCTCCAACCAAGATTATAAGTGTTGGAGAATGGATTTCTATTGTTCCTTGGATAGCTGACACATCCTCATATCCAAGTGATGATGAGGATAGGAGTGTAGAGTCAGGATAGTAGGGATCAAAGGTCCCTGTGTGGGTCCCTTGAGAAGGATCCTGGGTCAGTTGGCTCGCATCCTGAGCCATGTGTAGCTTGTTCAAAAACTCCCTCCCTATGGGATCTTGGATAGTAGGTGATGGGAGGGTTGCTCCCTTCCTATTTTGGCTCATCAGTTCATCCAGTTTTTTCAAAACAACCTCAACTTTTTCTAGCTTTTCACAAATGTTCATATCCACATTGCCAGAGCTCTCCTGGACCTCATAAATTCCATCTCTAGGTTGCATGGATCTTCCATAAGTTTCCATGGAGGCATTATTCATGGAATTCTCACTCATATTCTCAAATAAATCAAAAGCATCGTTTTCATCTTTGCTCATAAAGTTGCCTCCATAGGCGGCATCCACAAGGCATCCCATATGATCATTAAACCTGTGATAAAAGATCTGCACTAGTTGCCATCTAGGAACCTCATGATGTGGGCATTTTCCAATTAAATCCATGAATCTCTCCCAAGCTTCATGCAATGGTTCTTTAGGGTGTTGGGAGAAGGTGGTAATAGCTCATCTAAGTGCATTGGTTTTTTTGATTGGGAAAATTTTCTTTACGAAGGTGCTTCTTCGCTCGCCCTCATGTGTTAATGGGCCTTCCTATAGACCTCAACCAATGGCTAGCTTTCTCTTTTAGGGCAAAAGGGAAGAGTTCTATTTTCTGCACATCATCATGTAGGTTAGGAATTCTAATTGTCTCACTAATAGCTGTGAAATCTTCTAAGAATTGAAAGAGATCCTCATCATTGTTTCCCTTAAAGTGAGATAGGAGCTATATAGTGGAGTGCTTAATTTCAAATTCAGACTCTACAAGTGGGACCCTAACATAAGGTTGATGTTGGTATTGGGCAGGGTTATAGAATTCCCTCAATGGTCTAGCCTACGGATGTTGGGTTTGTAAAATCTCAAGCACTTCTTGCATTTGGGTTTGATGATTTTATTGAAACTGATTCAACTAGAGTTGGAGGTTTCTGATTTGGGCCTGAGGGTCCATCTGATTTGGTTGTGGATTCTCATTGGCTGGGTTAGCCATCAAATCAAGATCAAAGTCTGAGTCAAATGTCAAACTGGATTCACCAATATCAATCTCCTCCTTGGTTCTCTTTGCAGAGGTGGAACCAAGTGTGGATTTTGTGATCTAGTTTCATGCATATGCTTGGAAGAATGGTATGCATGCAAAGAGAATAGGAGAGAGAAGTGTGTGCACAATACAAGCAATCAAATTCTAGACCTAAAGGTTTACACCTATTGCACCTAGTCCAAATTTTGCCAACCCTACCTAAATGACCTGATCCTTGAATTACTTGGCTAGCCAGAAGGGTGGGACCCCCTAAGACACCCCATACAGTAGGACACCACTAGAGGCTAACGCGGTTATTGCACTGACCTTTCTTGTCACCAATTGGTCCAAATAGACAAGGCCTCAGATATAATCAACTAGATATCATTCCAGTTTGGAAAATAAAATCCAACCTAGTTGGCGAGTCTATCAAGTTAATTAGAGCTTAGGATTTAAAGTGCACGAGATTAAATGATGGGCGTGAGGGGGATGGTTACCCAATTAGATCAATTGAATTGTGTGTGCGTGCTAAACAAGGGTCCACAAATAGATTTAATTGGTGAAGTATCTTTTAATGTTCAAATAATTAATTCACCAATTATAGGGTTCAAATTTCAAGGTCTTTTCAAACAAGTTTTGAGTGGAACAGATAGCATTTTGCAATCATGGGACCTTGATCTTTTTCCTTCAGATTATGAATCTAGCAACCCTAATGTGGCACCTTAGATGCAACTACTAAGTGAATCAATTTTATTTCAAGTGATGCAGCCCAAATAATGCAACAAAGACTCCTAAACACAACTTGATCAAGCACACGAAATAATTCTTTTCGGAATTTTTAAGGGCTTAAAAATATTTTTTTCAGATTTTGCAACTAAAAATGCCAAAATAGTCTAAACAGACCCCTAATGAGTATTTTCCATAAATAGTAATGATACGTCTATCAAAAAAATTTTCCAATTTTTTTCAAGAAATTAGATTTGATTAGAAATTCAATGGAAAATTTAACCAAATTTGGAGTTGTATAGAATTCAGGAAAATTCAAAGAACCTAGATCTCCAACAGAAAAATTTTAGATTGAGCCATCGACAGTAAATGATTTTTCTAAGATAGTACAAAATGAACTTTTGTGTCAAGTTTGGTGGGTTTGTTTCTTATTTTAAGGGGATCACTCAACAAAAATTTAAGAATTTTTGGATGCACCAATAGTTTGGAATTAAATTTTTAAATAAGCAAGAAAAATTAATCCGAACTTAATTAGGATGAGATATGATCTTAAAGCACAAGTGGAGTAGGATAAGAGATTTTTTTTCTTTTCTTTTCTATCTTTTTTTTTATGCAACTAGATGCAAATATCCTAAGGTTCAAAATTGAAACCTAATACTAAGATGCAAGATACTAACCTTAGGATCTTCACCCACACTTTATTCCAAAATTGCTTCGTGATCCAAATCCGAGCAGACACGCATCTCCTGCACACAAAACAATCACAAAAGAAAGAAGCAAGTTCGATCAAATAAATGCAATACTAAATGTAACTAATGAAAGCGAAATAATCATGTTGCCTCTTCGGCAACGGCACCAAAAAGTGTTCTAAACGCAGATATGATTGTAAAAATTTCCTTTTGTCGTAGTATAATTGCGTTAGAAACTCTTAAATTTATATTTAGATCGAACTCATACATATAGAGATCATAGTTCAAAAATGAAGTCAGAATCATTCGTAGGGAGACAGTCAAAATAATTCGCTTTCCTAATGCTAAGAAACATATAAGCAGATTCAAATATGAGATTACTACTACTAGAATGCAACTAGAACTAATAACATGCAACTATTATAAATACTAATAGAAAGCATACAACTTGAAGGCAAGTTGAACAGGAACTACTAGAACTTTTATTGCACTAATAAGAGTTTGACACAAGTAAAAATAATATTACTACCAGAAGAACGATTCTAACTACAACTAGAACTAGAAGGAAAATGATGGATAGTAGGGGCTTCAAAAGCGAAGTCCAAAGTGACAACGTAGAAGTAGATACGAAGGCACACCTAAGATCTCCAAGGGGAGAAAGAAGAAGAAAGGAAGAACTAGTTCTAGTTGGTGGGCTTTATTTGGAATTAGAAAGGAATGATTATAAGGGGGGTGACTAGGGTGTTTATATAGATGTCAAGAAGGCTTGTGATCGGTTGATCCAAGTTGCCTTGGATCACCAAAATAAAGGGCTAGTATTAGGAGTCTAGGAATCAAGGGGTAGGATAAAGGAATAGGTGGACATAATAGGTTAGGAGTTGTTGGATTTGATGGAGGGCTTGGATGGCTTTGAGAGGATGAGGGAGGGTTGTGGTTCTCGCAAATTTTTGGCCTCTTTATATTTCAAATTTTAAGTTGTACATAAAAGTAACATTGTACCTCTTGAAAGTAGCTTTCCAACGCAACTTCAATCACTCAATTTGGATTTGAAATGAAAATTTTATGATCAAATTACTAAAGATGTGTCATGTTGTTACAAATTTCGAGATTAAGTTTAGGATTAGGAATAGAATTTGGTTTAGGGTTCTAAGATAGGGATTTAGATAGGAAATTTAGGATCCTAAGACTTAGATCTAGTGGTGGATAAATTATGGTATATTTTGACCATTCAAAGTAGTTTTTATTTGAGGATAAAAGGGATTGACAAATAAGGTTTGTTTGGGTTAGGATTTAGGTTTTATAAGGATAAAGGATAGGTTCTTTTAGGAAAGGATAAGATCTAGTTTGGTTAAGCAAATAGGTTAAAATTTGAAGTATATGGTCAGACTTGGGTGTGGGAAATTCGGTCCATAGGTTAGGTCATAGGTTTGGAAATTTGGATTTCTAATTAGGCTAGGGTTAAGTTTAATTGGGTTTTCAAATAGATTCACCAATTAGGTTAAGTCCTCTTTGACGTGAGCTCAACTCAGAAAGTTCATTCAACCTTGCTCCAAAGAACCTGAAATTATGTACTTGCACATATAAAAATAAACACATCAAGGTACCAGATACAATTGTAGGAAAAATTGCACAAAAGCCCACAAGTATGCATTATTTACATAATGACCTAAAATGACTAATCTAACCTAATTGAGTGCAATCTAACCTAAATTACCCTTATACTAATATTAGTTAGGCATTAATTAACATAAATAAATATGAAAATATCACTTACTCTTGCTAAATGTGAGGAACTCATCCATCATAGCCATTACCTTATCTACTCCTTCGAAACTCGACACCCCACTATGACGACACTTCCCACTGCTACCCAATGTGTAGTCTAATGGTTTAGATGTCAATCTCACTAGTGTCAATCTTGACATAACATTTGCAACCCCTTCGACATCCTGTGGTATCCTACATTCTTTAGGTGCTCGTTGTGTAGGACTATGGTTCCTTAAGGGTGGAACCTAGGAGGACATTGCGATGTTCACATCCAATGAGAAATCCATTTGAGAGAGACTGTTATGACCTTCACCTTCAAATTCATCGATTTCAAGAATGTCTGAATGCCTAAGGCTGGATGTGGCATTCACTCCCCTAGCAATCTCTCTACCAGCAATTGATACGAATTATACGCGATTTTGTAAATGTAGTTTTTAAGTGTCGTTGAGACATGTAAATTCCAACCAACTTTTAAATTTATAACCTAGATAGTGATCTAGGGTCTTCTAAGAAGGTAATTGATAGTTATCAAAATGATATTCTCTCTCCCACTAACATAAATCTTCTTTTTGTCTTTTTAGGGTTTTGTAATTTTTAGGGTTTTGAAATGTAAGCAACAAAGGATGAAGATAGTAATTGAAAACAAGCAAATACAATGGTAGAAACCCAACCTTCCTAAGCTCACTCTAGGAATGCATGACCTAGAGTAATTAGGGAGTGTGTGCACTAATGAAATTAAAGAAGCTTGAAAATAAAGCACATAAAGTGAAAGGCACTTAAATGAATAGAGAAGACTAATGTTTACAAAAATACTCAGAGAGCTCAATTGTGTGAAGGAGTCCCACACAATTAATCCCTAAGTAGAGGAATGCTTCTACTACAAAAATTACTATAATGAAAAGTAGATAGAAAAAAGTCTCCTGAAATGAAGTCTCCTTCATTCCAAGTGTGGTTGCCTCCAAACTTGAAGAAAGATCCTTCTTCCTCCTTAAATTCTTCCTCTCTACCTCCTCCTATGGTGGTAGATGTCCACCCTACTTCCCTTGCCTGTCCATCCTCCAAGATAGGCTCCTTGGCTAGGTTCTAAGGATGCAGAAAATAAGATGTAGATACTAGAAGGGCATGCTAGGGACCCTTCTAATTCACACTCCTACTTTCCTCTTCCTTGGCCTTGTATGTGGTCTATTTGGTATAGGAATTAATGTAGTCAAGGATGGTTCTAATGTGGTGGTTATGGGGGTATTACATAGAAGTGTAGGAGGGTGGTGGTTATGGTATTTTTGGAGGGAAATGAAGGGGTGCATGGATGTTTTTGGAGGGAAAAATGGGAGGAAAATGAAGAGGTGCCTTTGGGTGGTAGTTATGTGATTGTTTGGAGGGAAAAAGGTGGCACCACTTTATGGTGGAGGTGAGTAGAGTAGGGAGCTAGGTGGAGGAGAGTAGGAGGTGGAGTATGGAGCTAGCTTAGCTAGCTAAGGTTAGCTAGTAGTTAGTAGGAGCTAGGAGGAGTTGAGTTGAAGCTTCTTGTGGTCTCAGTAGGTAGCTTAGCTAGCTAGCTTATTGCTAGTAGCTAAGCTAAGCTAGGTTCAGCTGAAAGGAGTTGGCTTGATCTTGATTGGTGCTAAGATGAGCTGAAGATGAACTACTTGTAGACTCTTCAGCTAGCTAGTTCAAAACTAGTAGCTAAGCTCAATGGGGTTGAGCTACCATGAGCTGCAGGGAGCTGAAGATGAGTTGAGATCCAGCTGAGATGAGCTGGAGTCCAGCTGGTTAAGACTTCTATCTTCTTCTTTTGGAGCTCTTACCTTTCACATTGTCAAGGTTTAGCTAATTTCTACTATGTACTCATCCCTAACAAAACAAATGAGATGCATAAGAACATAAAATGACAAGAAAACCTAATAATGCATTCCTAAACCCTAAATGCATGTAAATGCCTAAATGCAGCCTAAGACCATAACGCAAATGCAGAAACCCTAGGAGCAAAGTTAAATATTAGCCTAAGAATGATGATAAACTAGCGTTTATCACACCCCTCATGCTTAGCTTTTTACTAGTCCCTGTTAACAGGGCGAAATCAATGCTTAAATGATGTTGCGTTGCAATATAAATGAAATTACCTTGAAAACAAATGAGAATTTTATTACTCGAAAACCTAAGTATCCAAGGTCGAACACAGGGAGCAAATTGGTATTCAAAAACTAAGAACACAATCTCAAATTAATCAAATGTGATGTTCAACAATCAATAGAATGAGATTCAATGTATATGAAAGCTAAAGAGAGAATAGAGATGCAAAAAGAAATAGAATGTTCTCTCTTCTTTCTTCTCTTCTCTCTGATGGCTTCTTCGTTCTTCTTCTATCTCTCTTTCTTTGCCTTTGATTCTCTCTGCCTTCTGCCCTTGCTTCTTTCTCTGTCTTTCTATCTATTCTCTGCGGCTCCTTCCTTAGATTCTTCTTTTCTTCTCTTGGCTTCTGATTTCTTCTTTTATTTCTTTCCTTCAGCTTTACCTTGCCCTTTTCTTCAGCCACCCCTCTTCTGCTACAGTGCTTCTTCTTCCTTGTCTTTTGCCTTCTCTGCTTTTGATTCTTCAATCGCACCCTCTTCTTCCTTCTTCAGCTTCTGCCTTCACAAGTCTTCTTCTTCCTTCCTTAGCCACTCCTGCCTTCACAAGTCCTTCCTTAACCGCTTCTGCCCTTGGCCTCCTTCCTTCCTTGCACACACGAGAGTGCAAAACCTACCCCTACCCTCCCCGCGTACACACTCTCTCTATTTCTCTCTTCAATTCGCTCTCCCAGAGCTAGTCCAACCGGGTAATTGGGTTGAGTTACATGCACCCGGGTCCAGGCACACCGATGTGGGTGATGTGCGAGGAGTACTGGGTAAACGGGTCGACCAGGTCCGGGTAGGCATGGGTCGCGGACAAGGTGGGTGACGTGGGCGAGGGGACCTCACCCCGTGTTCTGAGGCGAATAGATGGAAACACAAAAACAATTTAAGTTACGCACCTGCACTCAACGTTTCCGAGGTGGGACTAAAGTCCCACCCGCTTCTTTGTGCGTGCGCAGGAGGAACACCTATGCAATTAGGGTAGCTGCGGTCGATGAGGCCCTCGATAGTTGGGTGCGAAAGGGTCACGAAAGGATTCCACGCACCTGGGGCTTGTCTGCCTAGGGCGATGTGGCATGGAGCAAGCAAGCTTGCTCCTTCACGCCTGCTCCAATGGCAGAAGAGGGTCGAACCTGCACTTCACAGATACGGCCTCGAGGCCCTGTCAAATTACTTAGGGAGCTTCACCGTGTCACGGCGAAGGTGAAGCGGTGGGTGGTGTGGCGCAGAACGGCCTAGGCATGCATGCCTAGGTCGAACTGTGACTGTGGAAGTGCGTGTGTTCGGTGGGCACTTGGGGAGGTGTTGGCGGTTGGTGAAGGGGCATAAGATAATCAATGAGTGACGGTGGAGGTTCTAAGGTAGGTGGCGAGGTGTGTGGATGGGTGGAGCGACGGTTGTGCCTCGCCGGTGGTCTGCCGGAGATGAGGAAGACGGAGGTGGTTGGTGGCTGTCGAGGGGGGTTTTTATGAAATTAAGAGGGGGAAAATGAAAGGTAGAAAGATAGGAACTTACTGAGGGTAGTTGGACGAAGAGGGAAAGGCGGAGGATGAGCGGCACGTGTGTGTCGTCGTCAGAGAAGAAGGCCCTGAGGTGAGGAAGACAGCGACGATGAAGGGGTTAGAGAAGCGTGCGCAAGTATGGTGCGACGTGGAGGAGCAAGGCGGAGAAAACTCTGCCACTGGTATGGTGGCAGAGTGATGAAAAGAGAAAGGAGAGATCGTTGGAGCTTGCGGGCTGTTGGCCGAAGATGAGGGAGGACGAATTTAGGGGTATCAGTGGCCAAAACAAGCTTAAGAGAAGCAACAAGGACAGGGGGTCCTTTTATAACTGCAGGCAGAGGTCCTTGTGCTTGGAAGGCAAGCTTCCAAGCACAAGAATCTCACTGGAGCAGGAAGGTACAAATGATACCCATTTCTCTCGAGCGTTCACATGAAAGATTGGGTGCGAATCAACTCTTGGGATTGTGTTCAAACGATAGGGAATTCCTCAGAGAATCCCCCTTCCAAATCTGGGAGATCTCTGAGGAATCAGGGAGAAATCCTCCTAAAATCCTCGCCGGAGTAGGACTCCTCCGCTGTAATGGCAAAGGAACCTAAATGCAAAGAGTGGCGAGGAAGAGAGGGGCGTCTGCGCAAAGGTTTTCAAAAGTTAGGGGTCAAAATGTAATTGGGTGGACTATTTTGCAAAGTAGGTCAAGGTGACCTTCCCTTAGGTCCAAATTTTGGTACAAACCTAATTTTTACCTAAGTAATCCAATGGTGAAGTTTGATTTTAGGTTCGACCACGTTTGACTGGACATTTTACATAAAAACCCAAATTAGGTCAAATAATGAGCTAAGACCCCTATCTAGGTCAAAATAGGTTCTAATGGTCAATTTGAAGGTTCTAAACCCTCAATGGTATTTTTCCATGAATTTTACAGGGTTTAGTTGATTTTTATCTTGACCAAAACCTTGTAAAATTAAGTAGGTTTGTTTTAGGGTTACAGAATATCATTTAATTCTTAAATCTCACAATAACCCTTTTCTAATTGAACTATCCCACTTTTCCTCTTATTAAGTCCAATTGACCTATGCTTAGCCCCTGAGAAATCCCATTGATGTACTGCAATGGTAAAATTGCAGTTTACCCTTTGTTTCATGTTTTCTTCTTAGAACAGTTCTTCCTTGAATTAGGCCCTTCTCTAGGTTATGTAGGAGCTTTTATTCTCTTTTCTAGGTTAGAATGAGCTAGTTAGGGCTCATGATGGTGTTCCCATCATACCCCCATGCCTAGCTTTTGCTAGTCCCTTAGCAAAATTTCAAGGTTTTAACATTTGTTCTAGACCATGAGTTTCTTTCACCAATTTTGATAAGTGCGTTTTCTTTTTCTTTTGTGACTAGGTCAGAATGCTAACAATAGGCCTAAAGGTACTCAAGTACCAACCAAGATTCAAACCTGATCAGCTTTATCCTCAGTCCTCCGCGAAGGTTTTTAAGGCCCGCAGGAACTACCCTAAGGTTCATTGGACCCCGCGATTAAAGAACCCATGCTTGAGACATATTTTAGCCTTGATTCAGTTTACAGTTCATTTTTTGTAAGAGAGAGACAGAGGATTTATTTGTTTGGAGAGTTTTCTCTCTCTTTTCTTTTTATTTCTAGCTTCGAATTGGCTTCTCAACACGGCCTGTATCGGATTCTTCATCCCCATCATCAATCCTCAAAGGTCCCTGGTAATCGATGCTTCATGATAGCACCACCCATGGCAACCCCCAGAACCCTGGCTTTAGAGATTTTGAGATAATCCCGCCCATGGCGTTCCGTGGCTGAATCCAGACCCTGGCAATCGACATTTCGTGATAATGCCACCCATGGTATCTGAACCAGCAGAGTACTTACATGCCCCCGGTAGGATATGTAAATATCCTGAGAGACAAGCACCGAGGAGACGATATGTTGTTACACATCTTCGAGGGGAATTTCCCGCCTCTCCGCGCCAGGAACTCGTCCAAATCAACTTGTGTTGATCTACCACTCCTAATCTAGGCAACTTTTTTCAGAATACTTAAACTCTTTTGCATGATTTTGATAGATATGCGCACTGAACCAAACTGTGTGTGGATTGGGGTGCTTAGGTTACCAAGTCCCGCAAATCGAAGGTCAGTTAACGAGGCCGAATACTCCCTAAGCCTTAACCTAATACTTAACTTCGCATTTTCCCCAACCTCTTGAGGATTATCCAGATCTTAGCAGATACTTGAATTTTTAAGCCTAAGAGTCTAGCCCAAAAGGCCTAAGGTCAGCATTCCTACTAATCTCTTTTTGTGTCTTATTAGCACTTTTTTTCATTTTTCTTTTCATTTTTCTTGATGTGGTCTAGAACCTCAGTTAATCCCTTAATTTATTACTAATGACTATTCTTTTTTTCTTTATTTTTTGTGCTCCTTTTTTTTTGTCATTTTGCTCTTTTTCCTCCTCATGTTTTTTATAGCCTCAAAAATTTTCTCTACCCCCTCAATTTTTTTTTATTCTTTTTCAAGATTTTTTCAATTTTTTGTGTTTTTTGTGATATGTGATTTTTTTGTTGAAACCTTTTCTTGATATGAGTTTTTCATGACATTTTGCACTTTCATACCCCCCCATGCCTACGATTTGCAATGTCTCCATTGTAAATTAGGTGGGTTCGAATTCAGCTTAGTTCATTCATTAGGATAGGTGTTGGGTGGGCAAACAGGTCGAGGTGACTGTTGCGAATGATTTCTAGACTCGGGTATGGGTACCTAAGGTGGAGTTGGTTGTTCTAATGGATGAACCCTAAAGTGCAATATGAATTCAGCGTAGAAATCTCAAGAAAGGTTTCAGGTTTTTCAAAGAATGACGGATTGCCTCCCGTTAAGAGCTGAGTTTTACGCCATTGGCTGGACGCAATGAGCTCAGAGAGAATGGAGGATAAAGGATATCTCAGCCAAATTTGTACTGGTCATGTCAATGAACGATTTGAGTCTTTGACCATTCACGACTAAGGGTTCAGAATCATGGCTGAGTGGACTGATCTCAACAGCTCCATATCCAAATATTTGCCAGACTAGGTAGGGTCCAATCCATTTAGATCATAACTTTCCTAGGAATAATTTGATTCTGGCATCAAAGAGTACGACCTTTTGACCAGGATGTTGTGCTTGTTGTGAAAGGCTTTAACCCGTTCTTTGTAAATTTGTTAGTTCTCATACGCGTCATGGCGTAATTCATCGATCTCGCTCATTTGAAGCTTTCTATGGGTTCCAGCATTAAAAAGATCTAAGTTGCAGTTGCGTACTGCCTAATAGGCTTTATGCTCCAATTCGACAAGGAGGTGACATGCCTTCCAGTACACCAGTCTGAAGGGAGACATACCTAATTGGGTCTTGTGGGCGGTCCTATAAGCCCACAAAGCTTCTGGAAGTCGGGATGACCAATCCTTCCTATCAGATCAAACAGTAACCTGGAGGATTTTCTTGATCTCCCGATTTGATAGCTCAGCTAGACCATTAGTTTGAGGGTGGTAAGGAGTAGAGATTCAGTGCGACACCCTGTATTTGATCATCAGTGACCTAAACTGAGCGTTTGTGAAATGGGTCCCTCCATCAAAAATTATTGCACATGGAATCTCGAACTGTGAGAAGATGTTTTGGTGAATGAATTTGATAACAACTTTGTGATCATTGGTTCAGGTCGGAATGGCTTCAATTCACTTGGACACAAAGTCAACAACGAGTAAAATGTATTCGAAGCCGTCCGAGATATGGAAGGGTCCCATAAAATCAATCCCCCAAATGTCAAAAATCTTGCATACCAGAATCGGCTGTAAAGGCATCATGTCCCGATGGCTCATGTTGCCCAAGGTCTGGCAACGGGTACATGCCTTACAATGATTGTATGCATCCTTGAAAATTGTGGGCCAGTAAAAGCCGCACTGGAGGACTTTTGATGCGGTTTTGTGTCCTGAAAATGTCCACCGCATGCCAGGTCATGGCAGAAAGAGAGTACGCCTTTGATTTTCGCTTCCATGACACATCGTCGAATTATTTGATCAGCACCAATGCAGAATAGATACGAGTCTTCCCAAAGGTAATACTTGGCATCGGAACGCAATTTGTCCTTCTTGGCTTTCAGCCAATCAGACGGGATCTGATGTGATGCCAAATAGTTTACTATGTTAACAAACCATGGAAGCCCTGTATCGATAGTCAAGAGGTGCTCATCAGGAAAATGTTCCGTGATGGGTCCGGAAGGGTCAATGATCTCAGAAGGAAGGCGGGACAAGTGATCAGCTACCACATTTTGTTTTCCAGCTTTGTCGCGAATCTCGAGGTCAAATTCTTGCAACAGCAAGATCCAGAGGATTAATCAAGGTTTCACATCCTTCTTTGCAAGGAGATGCCTCACAGCTATGTGATACGAGTAGATGATAACATGGGAACCCAGGAGGTAAGATCTGAATTTTTCTAGGGCAAATACTACGACTAGTAGCTCTTTCTCAGTAACCGTGTAGTTACGCTGAGCCTCGTCAAGTGTTTTGCTAGCATAGTAAATGACTACATGTTTCCCGTCAATTTTCTGCCCCAAAACCGCTCCTACAGCGAAGTCAAATGCATCGCACATGATCTCAAAGGGTTGAGACCAATCAGGGGACTGTAAGATCGGGGCTTAGGTAACTCGATCACGGAGAATCTCAAATGCTTGAGTGCATTCCTTGGAGATTTCGAAAGGTACATCCTTGGAGAAAAGAGTAGTCAGGGGGCGCACGATTTTTGAAAAATCAGGGATAAATGGATGGTAAAAATCGACGTGCCCCAGAAAAGATCGGATGTCCTTGATCGAGCTAGGCATAGGGAGTTTGGAAATCAAAACCTTGGCTCGATCGACTTAGATGCCTTTCTCCGAAATCAGATGTCCCAGGATGATTTCCTCAAGCACCATGAAATGGCTCTTTTCCCAAGAAAGAACCAGATTCATGTCAATGCATCGCCGAGTATTTGGACCAAGTGTTAGAGGCATTCATCAAATGATGCTCCAAATACTGAAAAGACATCCATGAAGACTTCTAGATAATCACCTACCATATCTGAGAATATGGCAAGCATACACCGCTGAAAAGTTGCGGGTGCATTGCAGAGACTGAACGGCATCCTTCGGAACGCATACGTCCCAAAGGGGTAGGTGAAAGTGGTCTTTTCTTGGTCCTCAGGATGGATTTCCACTTGGTTATAACCGAAGTACCCGTCAAGAAAGCAGAAGAACCTATGCCACTTGGTTATAACAAGAGTACCCGTCAAGAAAGTAGAAGAACCTATTTCTCACTAGTTTCTCGAGGATCTGATCAATAAACGGCAGTGAGAAATGATCCTTCTTTGTGGAGGAATTGAATCTTCTGTAATCAATACAGACTCTCCATGAGTTAGCTATATGGGTCGGTATGACCTCTCCAGTTTTAGTCGTAATGATGGTGAGTCCTGCCTTCTTAGGCACAACCTGGATTGGACTCACCCATCTACTATTGGAGATCGAGTAGATGATCCCTACATCTAACCACTTAATGATCTCCTTTTTCATGACCTCCTGCAGATTAGGGTTCAAATGTCTCTGCATTTCTCGCAAAGGTCGTGTGCCCTCTTCGGTGTAGATTCGATGTGTGCAATAAGAGAGGCTTATGCCAGTCAAGTCATGAGAGTCCATCCAATGGCTCTATGATGTTGCTGGAGAACAGTAATCAGACGGGATTCCTGGTCAAGTGTGAGTCTGGAGTTGATAATCACAGGAAACATCTGATTGGAACCTAAAAAGACATACTTCAGATGATCGGGAAAGGGCTTGAGTTCCAAGACGGGATTATCAACAGCAGCGGGTGGTTCAGGGTGTGTATCAGGGATAAGGGTAGGAGTTATGGGTGCATCTAAATCAGGTTCAGACTCCTCTGTTTGTGGGTTTTGATCTTCTGGTGGTTGATCAGGGATAATCAGGTTGTCCTCGATATGCGGTTCATCAACCACGACTTTGATATCACATATTTGTTCTATAACACCGCAATTAATCCCTTGTTGGGCCTTAAAGATGTCAATCTTTAGAGTTTGGTTCCCAAATTTTAATTCTATTTGGCCTTCCTCACAATTTATGTTGGCCCTAGCAGTGGTCAGAAAAGGTCTCCCTAGTATGATTGGTGTATCCTTTGGGTTCTTAGGTGCATCCATATCTAGAACTATAAAATCCACCGGGAAGTAGAAATCCCATACCCTAACAATGACATCCTCGAGTATTCCTTTAGGTGACTTGATGGATCAATCGGCCAACTGCAATGTCACCTCTGTTGGTTTAAGCTTGGACTCTTCAAGGTGGTCAAGGAGGGATGTAGGTATTAGGTTTATGGAGGCACCTAGGTCTAACAAGGCTCTATCAAATTGATTTTCACCAATTTTACATGAAATCAGGGGAGTACTTAGGTATTTAGCTTTGGGTGGGAGTTTACTCAAGATTACAGAGGTGGCTTGCTCTGACAATATGATCAGACTCCCACTTTTGGTTCACGGCTTACACTTGGGTCTACACACGTCTTTCAGAAATCGTGCATAAGCCGATATGTGGCGGATTGCATCCATCAAGGGGATGTTTATATGGACCTATTCAAAGAGCTTGACCAGATCCTCCTCAGGAGCCACGGGTTTGGTTATCCTCTTTCCCTTGGTCAAGGCCTCAGGAAATGGAACCTTGGTTGGTTCCTCTAGAATAGGTCTAGGTTCTTGATCTGGGATAGGGGTATCCTGGATAACTATCCTAGGGCTTGGGTTACTACCAGGCTTGGAGTGGTTTAGATAAGGTGGATCTTAGGTTGCTTTACCACTACGGGTTGTTACGGAGTTTAATCCTGCCTGGTTTTGGTTTGGGGTCGATAAAATGGGTGGTTGTTGTTGAAATTCCACATAAGATGTCTAAGCTTCCATCCCGTCGGGTGATGGAACAGAAGGGGCCTGATAAATCATATGTGCATTGCCTGGATTTGGGTTCATAACGCGCCTCTGGGTTGGCACGTTATTTGGGTTCAGTAGAGGTTGCGAAGTAAGGGTGCCAAGTTGGCGGGAATTCGCCATCTGGGCGAGTTGATTGCGAACCTCTGTGATCTTGTCCTTGTGTTGTTTCTGCATTGCCACATTCATCTTCTGAATGTTAGCCAGTGTTTGAAGGATAAGAGTCATTTGATCTTGGTTTGGCCCAGATTGCTAGGTGGGGTTGGGCCGAGGCTGAGGCGGCTGATATGGACGAGGAGCTTGTGAACGAGGTTGATAAGGTGGTCTTTGATTCTAAGAATTTCCTGCCCACAGGAAGTTGGGATGATTCCACCATCCAGGGTTGTAGGTATTGGAGAATGGGTCATTCTAGATGGCGTTGAGGTCCTCGCAGGTCTAAGGAGCCTCAGGAAAGTTAGAGTATGAGGGTTCAGAGTTCCCCCAACTAGAATAGAGTGGATCAGAGGTCCCTCCGATCCTGGAGTCAGACAGGGGTGGATACGAGTCCATCCCTTGAGAAGATCGGTGATAGATGTTCTGCACAGTTTCCTTTGCAAGAGGAGGCTGTGCAAATGAGTTTTGCACAGAGGTGGCTCGCTGCAGATGACTAGTCAACTCGTCCACCTTCTTCTCTATGATAGAGACCTTGTCCAACCGACTGGCCATCAGCTCCACGTCGACGGATATGGACAGGCCTTGCATCTCATGTGCTCCCCTAAGATTCGTCGATGCGCGGGCATTCGTCCGGTCAAATAAGCCCATGGAGTCATTATTGATGGAGTTCTCGCACATATTTTCGAGAATCTCCCACACGGTGTCCTCATGTTGACCCATGATGTTTCCTCTGCAGGTTGCATTGACGAATAATCGAATGTCTTCACGGAGTCCCTAGTAAAAAGACTAGACTTGTTCCCATTTAGGAACTCCGTGATGGGGGCACTTTTGCATAAGATCCAAGAATCGGTTCCATGCCTCATGAAGAGGTTCTCCCGATTGTTGAGTGAAATGAGTGATCTGGTGGCACAAGGCATTTGTCCGGCCAATGGGGAAGAACTTCTTCAAAAATTCAGACTGGAGTTCGACCCATGTGTTCATTGGACAAGTTTGAGTATGGTACCAATGAGCAGCCTTGTCCATGAGGGAGAAAGAAACCATCTTCATGAGTAGAATATCCTAGTTTTGTACATCAACCCGAAGGTCTGGGCCAGATGTTTGAGTTGCTTAATGTGCTGGAATGGATCCTCGGAGTTAAGCCCACGGAATTTTGGTATGGCATGAATCATATTGGGCTTGAGTTCAGAATCAGGACCTCCAGCCGGAATTTGGACTCGAGGCTCGATTGCCACCGCAGCAGGATTATAGTGATCTCGCATCATAGGACGCTATGGCAGGTTTACAAAGTTTTGGAAGAGATCATTTAAGTGCTGAAGTTGGTGCACAAGGTTGTTCTCTTCTTCAATGGGTTGTGCCGTGATGGAAGAAGAAGGAGAACTCGGTTCTAAATCAGAGGAGAGATCTATGTGGTGGGGTTGCTGCACAAACACGGGCATCGAGGCTTGGATTTCTAAAGGAGGTCTTAAGGATGGTCCTAAGGACCTCCTACCAAACATGCACCGAAGGATTTGATGAGATTAGAATGTGCTGGACCCAATCAAGACACCCAAAAAATGTTGGGTGACTATAGAGGTATGCAGTGTATGATACCCCTTAGTCAGAAAGGTTGACCACCTGAGAAATACCTAGGTAGCCAGAGAGGGAGAGTCCTGCAAAGACCCCTACACAGTAGAGCATCCCCACGAGTTACAGGGTTTCCCCCACCCGACCTCTCTTGTCACTGAGATTCCAAGTAGACCAGAATGGGGACCTTGACCTCTTAAGTCTACCTCTTTTAATTAAGATCAAGGTGCTTAGGGTTCCACTTGCACTAAAGTTGGTTGACCCAAAAGATCAACTTCACCTCTTTGTTCCTTTGAGAGCTTTTAGGTCCTTTCTTTTAGGGTTCAAGTGAATTAAGAGTTTGATTTTCTTAGGGTTTCTCTTGGATAAATCTCTTCAAACAAGGCTTAGGCACACCTCCTTTTGAAAATTTTGATTCTTTGCTTAAAAGAAGATATATCTCTAAAACCCTAGATTGAAATTCTTAGGTTAGCTCTATTTGGTCCAATTTAGTTGCCTCAAAAAAAATGGTATCTAGGGCTTAATCAAGAAGGTGTTAGCCCTAGTTACCTTAAATGGATGTGCAATTCAAAAATGTGCTGAAATAAAAATCAGGCAACTTTGGTGAATTACAAAATACGGAAGCAGGTAGCCCTAGATTGATTTTTTCTTTGTTTTCCTTTTCAGATTTTGAAGAGAAAGGGCTAATGAAGATTTACCTGGTCCTTGGTGTGGTTGTTATGCAGCTATTTCTCTTTTCCTTTCTTCCCCTAAAATAATCACAACAAAAGAGAGAGAGTAAGTTAGTACTAAATCAGAGGTTGTGATCAAAGTTTCTAAAATGCCTGGTTCTCCCCGGCAACGGTGCCAAAATGTTAACAGGGCGAAATCGATGTTTAAGTGATGTTGCGTTGTAGTATAAATGAAATCGCCTTGAAAACAAATAAGAATTTTATTACTCAAAAACCTAAGTATCCGAGGTCGAACATAGGGAGCAAATTGGTATTTAAAAACTAAGAGCACAATCTCAAATTAATCAAATGTAATGTTCAACAATCAATAGAATGAGATTCAATGTATATGAAAGCTAAAGAGAGAATAGAGATGCAAAAAGAAATAGAATGTTCTCTCTTCTTTCTTCTCTTCTCTCTCTCTTTCTTTGCCTTTGATTCTCTCTGCCTTCTGCCTTTGTTTCTTTCTCTATCTTTCTATCTATTCTCTGCGGGTCCTTCCTTAGATTCTTCTTTTCTTCTTTTTCTTCTCTTGGCTTCTGATTTCTTCTTTGATTTCTTTCCTTCAGCTTTACCTTGCCCTTTTCTTCAGCCACCCCTCTTCTGCTACAGTGCTTCTTCTTCCTTGTCTTCTGCCTTCTCTGCCTTTGATTCTTCAACCGCATCCTCTTCTTCCTTTTTCTTCAACTTCTGCCTTCACAAGTCTTCTTCTTCCTTCCTTATCCACTCCTGCCTTCACAAGTCCTTCTTCAGCCTCTGCCTTCACAAGTCATTCCTTAGCCGCTTCTGCCCTTGGCTTCCTTCCTTCCCTGCACATACCAGAGTGCAAAACCTACCCCTACCCTCCCCACGTACACTCTCTCTCTATTTCTCTCTTCGATTCGCTCTCCCAGAGCCAGTCCAATCGAGTAATCGGGTTGGGTTACGCGCACCCGGGTTCAGGCACACCGGCGTGGGTGGTGCATGAGGAGTGCTAGGTAAACGGGTCGGCCAGGTCCGCATAGGCATGGGTCGCAGACGAGGCGGGTGACGTGGGCAAGGGGACCTCACCCCGTGCTCTGAGGCAAATAGATGGAAACCAAAAAATAATTTAAGTTACACACCTGCGCTCAACATTTCCGAGGTGGGACTAAAGTCCCACCCGCTTCTTCGCGTACATGTAGGAGGAACACCTATGCAATTGGGGCAGCTACGGTCGATGAGGCCCTCAATAGCTGGGTGCGAAAGGGTCGTGGAAGGATTCCGCGCACATGGGGCTTGTCTACCTGGGGCGATGCGGCCTGGAGCAAGCAAGCTTGCTCCTTCACGCCTGCTCCAATGGTGGAAGAAGGTCGGACCTGCACTTCAGAGATACAGCCTTGCAGCCCTGTCAAATTACCTAGGGAGCTTCGTCGTGTCACGGCAAAGGTGAAGCGGTGGGTGGTGTGGTGCAGAACGGCCTAGGTCAGACTATGACAGTGGAAGTGCGTGCGTTCGGTGGGCACTTGGGGAGGTGTTGGCGGTTGGTGAAGGGGCGTAAGATAATCAATGAGTGATGGCGAAGATTCTGAGGTAGGTGGCGAGGCGTGTGGATGGGTGGAGCGATGATGAGAACCTCATCATGAGTCTTAACTAGCTCATTTTGACCTAAGAAAGAGAATAAAAGCTCCTACATAACCTAGAGAAGGGCCTAATTCAAGGAATAAGTGTTCTGAGAAGAAAACATGAAATAAAGGGTAAAACTGCAATTTTACCATTGCAGTACATCAACGGGATTTCTCAGGAGCTAAACATAGGTCCAATGGTCTTAATAAGATAAAAAGTGAGTTGGTTTAGTCAGAAATGGGTTCATGTGCAACCTAAGAATTAAATGGCATCTTGTGACCCTAAAGTAGACTCGCTTAATTCAAAAAGGTTCTGGTCAGGATGAAAATCAACTAAACCCTCTAAAATTCATGGAAAAATATCCCCTAGGGTTTAGAACCTTCAAATTGGCCTTTGAAACCTATTTTGACCTAAATAGGGGTCCTAGTTAATTACTTGACCTAATTTGGGTTTTTGTGTAAAATGTCTAGTTAAACATGGTTAAACCTAAAATTCAACTTCACCATTGGATTCCTTAGGTCCAGATTAGGTTTGTATCAAAATTTTGACCTAAGGGGAGGTCACCTTGACCTACTTTGCAAAACAGTCCACCCAATTATTGCGTAGACCCCTAACTTTTGAAAATTATTGCGTAGACCCCCTATCTTCCTCTCCACTCTTATAATTAGGTCCCTCTGCCATTACAGCGGAGGAGTCCTACTCCGGCAAGGAATTGAGGGGGATTGCTCCCCGAATCCTCAGAGATCTCCCAAATTTGGAAGGAAGATTCTCTGAGGAATTCCCTACCGTCTGAGCATGATCCCATGACGTGATTTGCGCCCAATCTCTCGTGCAAAAGCTCGAGAGATTTGGGTATCTCCCTGAGTCCTACTCTGGCGAGGACTCTTGTGCTTGGAAGCTTGTCTTCCAAGCATAAGAGCCCTTACCAGCACCTATAAAGAGACCCTCTAATCCGGCCGCTCCCATTCAGATTGGCTTGGCCGGAGAACCACCCCCAATTTCTTCCCTTCTCCTCCAGCCAAGTGTCCAGCAGGCTCCGGCAACCTCTCTTCCTCCTTCTCGTCGCTCTGCCACAATACCAATGGCAGAGCCGTCTTTGTCTCCTTCCTCCGTGTCACGCCATACCCGCGGGTGCACCTCCAACCCCGTCGTCGTCGCCGTTCTCCCTCCACTGGGCTCATCTTCTCCGGTGGTGGCAGGTACAGCCAGCCGCTCTCCTATCCCCCTTCGTCCACTTAGTTAGGTTAGAGCGCTTCCTCTCTATCCCCTCTTCATTTCCCCGACCTTTCTTTTCACTTTAAAACCCTCGACGTCGTAGACCACCTCCATCGTCTCCATCTCCGATCGACCACTGGCGAAGGTGCTTCCACCGCTCCACACTTCCACACATCTCGCCAGAACCCTCATAATCTCTGCCGTTACCCACTGATCATCATCCACCCCTCCACTGACCGCCAACACCTCCACACTCGCCCACCGACCTAACCCACTTTCATGGCCACAGAGTGACCTAAGCACGCACACCTAGGCTACCCCTCGGCCAGCCACCAATTGCCTCACCTTCACCTTGACACGACGAAGCTCCCTATGTGGTTGAATGAGGCCGCAAGGCCATCTTTGTGAGTTTCAGATCTGATCCCTCCACTACCATTAGCGACAACTCGAAGGAGCTCACAAGCTCGCTCCAGGCCAAAGTGCTCTAAGTTCCCAGGTCCAGAAGGCACAGTTGGTCTCGCACATACATCCGTCCAGGCAATTGGCTCCGCGAGGCACCCAGCTGCAGCAATTGAGAGAAGAACCTCACCTGCGGGCGCAAGCAAAGCGAGTGGGCTTTTACTCCCACCTCGGAAACTCAGGAGTGAGGTGAGTGATTTTTATTGAATTTGTGTTTTCTTCTCTTCACCTCAAGACACGGGGTGAGGTCCCCTTGCCCATGCTTACCCACCTCGTTCGCGACCCACACCCCCGCAAACCTGGCTGACTGACCCGTTTAACCCCACACTCCTCGCACACCACCCACGCCAATGCGCCTAGACCCGAGCACGCGTAACCCGACCCGATTACCCAGCTGGCTTTGAGAGAGCGAAGAGAGAAATAGAGAGAGCGACGTGGAGGAGGGTAGGGGTAGGTTTTGCTCCGCTCTGTGTAGAGAAAGAAGGAGAAGGAAGAGGCAAGGACTTATGAAGGGAAAAGAAGAAAGAAAGAAGGAAGGAAGATGAAGGCAGGAGCGGCTAAGGAAAGAAGCTGAGGACTTGAGAAGACAAAGGTTGAAGAAGGAGCCACAGAGGCTTGAAGGCAGATGACAAGGAAGGAGGAAGAAGCACTGTAGCGGCTCAAGAAGAAAAGGCAAGGCAAAGCTGAAGGAAAGCCAAGGAAGAAAGGCAGAAAAGGTAGAAGCAAAGGCAGAGAAGGAAGAAGAAGGAAGGAGAAATCAAAGGAAGAAAGAGCCATCAGAGAAAGAAGCAGAAGGCCAAAGTCAAAGAAGAAAAGAAGTAAAGAAGCTAAGGCCAAAGACCCGCAAAGGAAAGTCAGAGGAAAGAAGAAAGAAGCCAAAGCTAAAGGAAAGAAAACCAAGGAAGAAGAAGGAAGGAAAGAAAAGAAGAACAAGCCAAGAAGAATCAATCTTTTCTCTATTCCTCTCAATTTCTCTTCTATTTTGATACATTTTAATTCTTAAACTCCTGCATTATATTCTAAATTAGGTTTTGAGTAGATTTAAGTGTTCAAATTACATTATCGAGATTAATGAATAAATTTCATTTGCTCCCTGTGTTCGACCTCGGATACTTAGGTTTTTGAGTAATAAAAACTTCTTATTTGTTTTCAACGCTTGATCGATTGTACTACAACGCAACTGACTTACTCAAAAACCCGACCAAGTGTTGTCAACATTTGGTTGCGCCTCGCTGGTGGTCTGCCGGAGATGAGGAAGATGGAGGTGGTTGGTGTCTATCGAGGGGGGCTTTTATGAAAGTAAGAGGGGGAAAATGAAAGGTAGAAAGAGAGGAATTTACTGAGAGTAGTTGGACAAAAGGGGAAAGGCGAAGGACGGGCGGCGCATGTGTGCCGTCGTCAGAGAAGAAGGCCTTGAGGTGAGGAAGACAACGACGATGAAGGGGTTGGAGAAGCGCGTGCAAGTATGGGTGGAGGAGAAAGGCGAAGAAGACTCTGCCACTGGTATGGTGGTAGAGTGATGAAAAGAGAAAGGAGAGATCGTCGGAGCTTGCGGGCTGTTGGCCGAAGATGAGGGAGGACGAATTTAGGGGTATCAGTGGCCAAAACAAGCTTGAGAGAAGCAACAAGGACAGGGGGTCCTTTTATAACTGCAGGCAGAGGTCCTTGTGCTTGGAAGGCAAGCTTCCAAGCACAAGAATCTCGCCAGAGAAAGAAGGTGCGAATGATACCCATTTCTCTTGAGCGTTCGCAGGAGAGATTGGGTGTAAATCAACTCTTGGGATTGTGTTCAGACGATAGGGAATTCCTCAAAGAATCCCCCTTCCAAATCTGGGAGGAGATCTCTGAGGAATCAGGGAGAAATCCTCCTAAAATCCTTGCCGGAGTAGGACTCCTCCGCTGTAATGGCAGAGGGACCTAAAATCAAAGAGTGGCAAGGAAGAGAGGGTCGTCTGAGCAAAGGTTTTCAAAAGTTAAGGGTCAAAATGTAATTGGGTGGACTATTTTGCAAAGTAGGTCAAGGTGACCTTCCCTTAGGTCCAAATTTTGGTACAAACCTAATTTTGACCTAAGTAATCCAATGGTGAAGTTTGATTTTAGTTTTGACCACGTTTGACTAGACATTTTACATAAAAACCCAAATTAGGTCAAATAATGAGCTAGGACCCCTATCTAGGTCAAAATAGGTTCCAATGGTCAATTTGAAGGTTCTAAACCCTAGAGGGTATTTTTCCATGAATTTTATAGGATTTATTTGATTTTTATCTTGATCATAACCTTGTAAAATTAAGTGGGTTTATTTTAGGGTTACATAATATCATTTAATTCTTAGATCTCACAATAACCCTTTTCTAATTGAACCATCCCAGTTTTCCTCTTGTTAAGTCCAATTGACCCATGCTTAGCCCCTGAGAAATCCCATTGATGTACTGAAATGATAAAATTACAGTTTTACCCTTTGTTTCATGTTTTCTTCTTAGAGTAGTTCTTCCTTGAATTAGGCCCTTTTCTAGGTTATGTAGGAGCTTTCATTCTCTTTTCTAGGTTAAAATGAGCTAGCTAGGACTTATGATGGTGTTCTCATCAGTCCTTAAGCAAAATTGTTTCACAAAATAGTATTAGGAAAAACTACTCTTTTTTTTTTTTAAGAACACTTTTTTTATGGGAACTTGGTTGATTTGAAAAATAAGGATGGTATGAGATTTGTTTAAGATGAAACATCGGGATTTGTCCTTGGATCAAAGAGTCAGCATGAAATAGGATTTGTGTATCTTCCTAAGAATTCAACTAATTTCCCCCTTCTAATTCCAACTATTCCATCAACCATTTTTGCAGTTTGAACCTCCTTGACTCAAAAACTCAATCCAGGATTTGTGTAACCTTGAAAATTCGAGTGTCAATGCTTTTGTGATTGGCTAACATTTTTGAAACTTTTTGTTAGGTCATGTTTTTTTTTTTTTGAAAGGTTTTACTCTCCTATGCTCAACCTTAAATCAATCCTAACGCAGATTATGTCGGGATCATTATTCTCATCACCAAATCCTCAAAGGGACTCTTGCACCGATGCTTCGAGATAGTACCATCCATAACACCTCCAAAGAGTTCAAAACCCCAAAACATAAAGCGATGTAAAGGGCCGCTATAAACGAGCTCAGGCCCTCGCTCCAACGCTTCGAGATATTATCATCCAAGACACCTGAGCTACAAAATGCACTTCAATGTTCCATATATAGATATGGAATATAGGTATGGAGCAAGCACCTAAGGGGTAACATGCTGGCATCACATTCTAAAAGGAAAGTTTCTCCTCCATGGTAAGAACTCATCCAATCAAAATTATTCAAGTTTCATCTTAAGCTAAACAAAAGGGAATTATTATTTAAGTGCTTTTGGCTTCTCATTTTCGTTGGCTCTGTATGTGAATGAAGTTGACACTTGAGTTTCAAAAGATATTCAAATCTTTGGATCAAGAATTAAGTCACGTACTATTCAAACCACTAAATAAAATCAGGGACAATCAGTTTCTTCAAGGGTTCAAGAGGATTTCTTTGGCAGATATACCAATCGAATCTAAAAAATGGACCCTTGGATTCATCCTTAAGTTTATTTAAGATTCAATACCATGTGTGAATTTTTGAAATAAAGTCACAACCTTAGTCTTGAGTTTTGAAAATCCTCAAAAACTTTTTGAATATATAATTTTTTATGGGTTATTGAAGATTCATGCAAAAATGACTACAAAATTTTTGTGTTTTTGGGTTCTGAAAATCCTAAAATGACCAACAAAATTTAAAGTTTCCCCATGCAAATATCTAGATTTTTCGTTGAGACACAAAAAATCTAATCAACTTTTAAATTTAACCTAGATAGGGTAAGTATCTAGGGTCATTTAAGGAGGCCAATCTGTAGTTATCAAAATAATGTTCTCTCCCTCGCTCTCTCAAATCTTCTTTTTGTATTTTTTTTGTTCATCTTTGTGATTTTTTTTAAGGGTTTAAAAATACAGGCAACTAAAAGGTGACGATGATTGAATTGAAATACAAGAATAAAATAAAATAAAATTGGCCTTCCTAAAGTCACTTTAGTCACGTATGACCTAGAGTAAACATGAAGGGAGTGTGAAGTGCACTAAGTAATTAAAAGAACCTCGAATTAAAGCGCATAAGTAAATGAAAGGCACTTGATATTATAAAGGGAGATAATTGTCTTTACAAATACTTGTAGAGGAATGCTTCTACAAAAACAAAGAAAAAGAGTATAAAGAAATAGAAAATCTCCCGAATGAATCTGAAGAAGAAGAATCTCCTTGCTCCAAGTACAACTGCTCCCGAACTTGAAAAGGGGTTCGCCTTCCTCCTTCCTTGAATGCTCCTTGATGGAAATACCATCATGAGCTATAATTATCTCAATTTAATTATTATCAAGGAATAAATGCTCCTACATAACTGCCAGAGAGTCCTAATTCATTACATAATCATTCTGAGAGAAAGATAAGAAAATAGGGTTAAAACTGTAATTTTACCATCATATCTTGAATGCAGAACAACCACAGATTCTCCTAGGGGGTAATTAAGGTTCAAATGGCCTTAAATGTCTAATAAGTGGGTTAGTATAGACAGAAATGGGTTTTTGCAAGTTTTGAGAATTAAGTGACTTTTGAAACCCTAAAAATAGACCTGCTTAATTAAATGAGGCTTTGCTCAGGATAAAATTTACCTAAGTCCTTTAAAATTCATAGAAAAATATTCTCTATGGTTTGGTACCTTCAATTTGACCATCAAAACCCGTCTTGACCCAAAATAGAGTCCTAGATAGATATTTGCCCTAATTTAGGTTTTTACATAAATTACCCAGTCAAACAAGGTCAAAATCAAAATCCAACTTCACCATTGGATTCCTTAAGTCCAAATTAGATTTTTACTAAAATTTGGGCACAATCTGAGACTGTCTTAACCTAGTTTGCAATTTGGTCCTGTCTGATCACACATATGCCCTTAACTTTCAAAATCCTTACAAAAAGGCCCATAACTTTGTCATCATTTTCACAAACAGGTCCCTACTGCCATGAATCCTATTCCTACAAACTCCGACAACCTAAATTTGGCAAGTTCCCCTTAATTCCTTGACAAATCCCTCTCAGATTTGAAAGGGAAGTTTGTCAAGGAATTCCCTTCCTTTTGAGCCAATTCCTAAGCTCTCAATCCTTCCCAATCTCTCATGCGAGCTCATGAGACATTAGGGTATCCTAGAATTCCTATCTCCGGTGAAGCTTTCCAAGCTTGGGAAGCTTGCTTCCTAAGCACAAAACTCCCTCCAAAGGCCTATAAAAGGACCTCCAGATCTTACCGAACTTCTCAAACTCGATTTCGACCGGATCTACCCTAAATTCTTCCCTCCTAATCCAGCCGAAAGGCTCCTTGAGCTCCGACGACTCTCCTTGCCTCTCCTCATCGTCTGATTGCAATACCAGCAGCAAATACTCCTTCCTCATTTTCCTCCTTGTTGCGCAATACCGGTCGACGTCCATATCTCCTTTATCCTCATTGTCATCACCCCACCAGATCCATCTTCGTCTCCAGTGCCAACTCTGATCCCCGTCATCTGCTACCTATCTCTATCGACTCCTCAGCTTCTTCACTTCACGACAGCACCTCTGACACTATGCTTCAACCTCCGCATCAACCTCCACGACTCCGTCTTCCATCTCGCTGGCATACCATCGGCGAGCACTAGCGACCACCACAGACCACCTACGCCGTCGCTTCCACACTCCTCACCATCGCCTTGACTTAGAGACTAAAACCCCTCAAGTAATTGAGGAGATTAGCCTCTCTAACACCTCACCAAACACCACCACATTCGCAGCTTCGCCTCGACTTCGCCCTACACCCATAGGCACTCTCACCCCACGCTACCACCACCATTGCACTCCACGATATCCGGTGAAGGCTCTGAATTGTTTTGACTTGGCTGCAAAGTCGTATTCTTGTTTTCAGGCATCAGGTGTTATCTCCAGGTGCCACGGACGAGGCCCAGGAGCTGTTCCAGGTCACCAATTACCACTGTGGGAATTTTCTTCAACGCCAATTCGATGCATCTTCATAGCAACTCCCTCAATTGGGAGAGCATCGCAGCAGCAGCCCAAGCAAAGAGAAAGGGGACTGACATAGTCCCACATCGTTAACAACAGAAGCAGCGCAGTGATATAAGTTGTTTTTGTGTTCTAGGCTTATTGCCTCAAAACACGGGGTGAGGTCCCATTAGCCTCACTCGATCTAACCTTCCTAAGCTCTCACTCCTCGCTCACCACCCACTGCCAGTGAGCCTGGACCTAGGTACGCTCTTGACCCGAATACCTGATTACCCGTTATTGTGGAAGGTCGATCTGGGAGAGTGGAACCTAGAGAGAGAAAGAGAGAGAGTGCATAGGGACAGGGGGGTTTTTTGCTCTCACTAGTACCTGTGCGACCCTTAGTCGCAGAAAGAAGCAGAGAAAGAAAGGATAAGAGAAGGAGAGCAGTAGAAAGGCAAAGAAGAAAGAAAGAGTTCTGAAGAAGAAGAAAGGAGAAGAAAGAAGAAGAGTCTATAGAAGAAGAGAAGAAGAAAAGCACTGTAGAATCAGACATTTAAGATGTCTGATCCTATCATCAGATGTCAGATTTGAGCTTCTTAACTTGATTGATACTATTGAGATATTTGCTACTATTGTGAGGGGTAATTAGTGATTCAAATCACCATTTTACCCTAATCTTTTTGCTTCATTAAACATTTGCTTTATCATATATATTATTCTTGCTTGGATTTATTGATAGAATTGCAATCTTGAGAGTTAATTGTTACTTGCTCCCTACGTTCGTCCTTGGACTTCAAATTCGAGTATAAATTGTATTTGTTTTTCACGTTGATTCGACCTATACCACAACACATTGATTTTAAAACCCATTTTATAGCAACAAACACTCCTCTCTAACTCTTCCAAGAGTGAATGTCTACCACTCTTTCCTCCTACCTAACCGTCTTCCTAAGTAGTGATCCTTGGCTCCTTCTCTTGGAAGATATAACTAGAAGTAGGGCACCAAGGGGGTAGAACTTCCCCTTGTTCCTACTCCTATCTCCCTCCTCCAAGGATGGTTGTAGGTGGATTTAAGGTAGAGAAAATGATGAAGCCAAAGATGGTTCTAAGGTAGTGGTTATGGGGGTATTATATAGAAATGTAGGAGGGTGGTGGTTATGGTATTTTTAGAGGGAAATGAAGGGATGCATGGATGCTTTTGGAGGAAAAAATGGGAGATAAATGAAGAGGTGCCTATGAGTGGTAGTTATGTGATTTTTGGAGGGACAAAGTTGGCACCATTTAGGTGGAGTTTGGTGGAGTAGGGAGCTAGGTGGAAGTCATGCAAGAGGAGGACTTGGTAGCTAGCTTAGCTAGCTAGGGTTAGCTAGTAGCTAGTAGGAACTAGGAGGAGTAGCCTTGAGCTAATTTAAGCTTGTCTAGCATTGAGGAGAGTTGATGAAGAGCTTCCTATGGACTCAGCAGCTAGCTTAGTTAGCTAGTTCTTTGCTAGTAGACAAGCTAAGTAGGGTTCAATTGAAAGGAGCTAACTTTAGCTTGCTTGGAGCTGAGGTGAGCTGGGGTTGAGCTGCCTGTGGACTCCTTAGCTAGCTTAGCTAGTTAGTTCACAACTAGTACCTAAGCTTAAAAGAGTTGAGCTGAAAATGAGCTACATGAGTTGGAGATGAGCTGGCATTAAGATAGTTGGTGACTCTTCAACTAGCTTAGCTAGCTAGTTCAAGACTAGTAGCTAAGCTTAATAAAGTTGAGCTGTCATGAGCTGAGAGGAGCTAAGATGAGTTGGATTGAGCTAGGATCCAGTTGAAATGTGCTGGAATGAGCTGTGATCTAGCTAGCTGAGGCTTCTATCTTCTTCTTCCTATCATTCTACCTTTCACATTGTTAGGGTTTACTTGATTTCTATTGTGTCTTCATACTTGACAAAGCAATAAGATGTATCAATAAATAAAAAGACAAGAAAACCTAATAATGCATGCCTAGATCCTAAATGCATATAAATGCCTAAATGTAGCCTAATATCACAATAAGAATGTAGAAACCCTAGGAACTAAGTGTAATAATAGCCTAAGAATGATGATAAATTGGTGTTTATCACACCCTCATGCTTATTTTTTTCTAGTCCCTTAGCAAAATTATTTTGTAAAATGATATTAGGGAAACTTATTTATTCTATTTTTTTTTAGACGAATATTTTTACAGGAACTTGGTTGATTTCAATAAGGTGCAGGATTTGTTTAAGATAAAATATCATGATTTATCTTTAGATCCAATAGTTTGCATAAAAAAGGATCTGCATATCTTCTTAAGAATTCAACTAGTTTTCCCTTTCAATTCCAATTATTCCGTCAACTGTTTTCACAATTAAAATCTCCTTGACCTAAGAACTTGATCCATGATTTGTATAACCTTGAAAATCCAAGTGTCAGTGCATTGTGTTTGGCCAACTTTTTTTCTTTTTTTTTACAGATATTTCTATTTATTTGCTCCCCCCATGCTTAGCCTTAAATTAGTCCCAAACAGAGCTGTGTCGGAGTGATTGTCCCTGTTACCTATCCTTGAGGAGGCTCTTGCTCCGATGCTATACTAGCACCATCCAAGACACCTCTGGGAACCCTACACCCCGACACCTCATGGCACCATGAGAGGAATTCTCAACGAATCCAGGCTCTCTCTTTGATACTTCGAGATAGTACCGTCTGAGACACTTGAATCGCAAGATGTGCTTATACACTCTGTATATAGATATGGAATATAAATATGGAGTAAGCATGGAGGGGGTAACATGTTGGCATCACATCCTAGAAGGAAAGTTTCTCCTTCTCCATGGTAGGAACTCATCCAATTAAAACTATTCAGGTCTCATCCTAAGCTAAACAAAAGGGAATTATTATTTAAGTGTTTTTGGCTTTGTGTTTTTGTTGGTTGTGTATGCAAATGAAGTTGACACTTGAGTTTTGTTCTGTATGAGGGTATGATTGTGAGAAATTGCTTTTCGTCATAGTAAAATGTGTATAAAAACTCTTGAATTTATAATAAGATCGAACTTGTAAATATGGGAATCGTAATTTAAAAGCAGAGTCCGAGTCATTCGTAGGGAGGCAAACAGATTAAAATCGCTTTCCAAACTAGAACTAGAATCGATTATTAAATAAGATGATTACTAGAACGAATCTAATAGCATGAAACTTCTAACTAAATACTAGAAAGCATACAACTTGAAGACAAGTTGAAAAATAAATACTAGAACTCTTATTGAATAAGATAAGAGTTTTGGCACAAGTAGAACTAGTATTACAAATAGTGGAATGCTTCTAGAACTAAATTACTACAACTAAAACTAGACTAGAAAAATGCAAAGTAAGGGCTTCGAAAGCAAAGTCTATGGCGTCGGCGTAGATGCGGATGTGAAGGCACACCCACCAGAATCACCAAATATGGCATGGAAGAAGACTAGTTCTAGTAGGTAGAGACTGTGAAGATGGGAGACTAAGTGGAAGAATGTTGAATGCTTAAGGGGGGGTGTCTAAGGGTTTTTATAAGAAGCTTGGAGGCTTCCTATTGGTTGGTTTAGGTTGCCTAGGATCACCAAGGTGTAGGGCTAGGATTAATTGGGTTAGGGATCAAGGGTTAGGATTAAGGGCTAGGTGATAGACTAGGTTAGGTTTTTGTTGGAAATAATAGAGGGCTAGGATGGCTTCGAGAGGATGATGGAGGGCTATGATTCTCTCAAATTTTTGACCTTGTTTTGTTTTGAATTTCAAGTTACACATAAAAGAAACATTGTAGCCCTCGAAACCAACTTTCCAACGCAACTTGAATCACTCAATTTACATTTAACATGAGAAAGTTATGGTCCAAATACTAAAGTTGTGTCATGCTGTTATGAATTTTGAGATTAAGTTTAGGATTTTAAGATAGGGATTTAGGCAAGCAATTTAGGACCCTAGGATTTAGATCTAGTGGTGGATAAATTATAGTGTATTTTGACCATCTAAACTAGTATTTATTGGAGGATAAAAGGGATGGCCAAATAAGGTTTGTTGGGTTAGGATATACTCTAGGTTTTCCTAGGTTTAGTTGGGATTTTTGGGTTGATAGGATTAGGTATCCTAAGTGGTTGACTAATATAGGTTTTAGGACAAGGTTTTGGTTGGTCCTAAGAGATTCCCAAGCTAGGTAATTAGGCTCCTAATTTGGGTTAGGGTTTTAAGTGAATTGGGTCTCCAAATAACTCCACAACTAGCCTAGTCCTCTTCCACATGAGCTCGATTTAGAAAGCCCAATCAAACTTGCTCTGATTAGCCTGAAATTTTATATCTGCTCATATAAAAATAAACACATCAAGGTACCAAATACAATTGTAGGAAAAATTTCATAAAAGGCCACAAGTATGCACTATTTACAAAATGACCTAAGTAAATGCAATCTAACCCAAATTACCCTTAGACTAATATTAGTTAGGCATTAATTAACATAAATAAATATGGAAATATCATGTTTCAAAAGAGATTCAAATCTTTGGATCAAGAATTAAGTCAAGTACTATTCAAACCACTAAACAGAATCAAGGACAATCAGTTTCTTCAGGGCTTCAAGAGGATTTCTTTGGGAGATATACTAATTGAATCTAAAAAATGGATCCTTGGATTCATCCTTAAGTTTGTTTAAGATTAAATCCCATGTGCATCTTTTTGAAATAAAATCACAACCACAGTCCTGAGTTTTGAAAATCCTCAAAAACTTTTTGAATATATAATTTTTATGGGGTTTTTAAAAATGCATGCAAAAATGACTATGAAATTTTTATGTTTTTGGGTTCTAAAAATCCTAAAATGATCGAAAAAATTTAAAGTGCCCCCCATGCTAAAGATATCAATGTCCTCATGCATAGGGAAGGAGAAAGATAACACCTGAGTAGGAAAGGTCAAGATCAGGATTAACAGAACTTGAGAAAAAATAGAAAAAGGAAAGCGAGAAAAAGGATGTTTGGTTACCTCCCAACAAGGGTTTTCTTTTATGCCTTTTTAGCTGGGTGCAATGTGTAGCAAGGTGGCAGAAATGTCATGGAGGTAATTGGACACTTGGATGCTCGCATTAAGTAGTTCTTCCTCTTGGTCCCCAAAAGGATAATTGGAAATGAGAGGACAAGTATGATGATAAATGGAAACAAGACTCAAGTCTGGATAGGGTTTTGACTTTGGATGCAGGCCAAGCTTGGGGGGATTAGATGGAATGTCCAAAGGGAAGTGGAGATTCGAGTAATCGAGGGTTAGAGTGGAAGGATGAGGTGAAATCAAAGTGGGAGGGTATGGTGATAAGTCAAGAAGAAGGGTAGGGTGAAGGAAAGTTCCCAAATGTGAAGTGTTCATTGCATCTTCAATCACTTGTTCCATTTCAGACTCTGAATCATCGAAGAAATTGTGTTCTAAAGTGGTCAAAGCACAACAAAATTCAATAAGGACTGTTTCCTCCACAAATTCATCTATTTCAGAATCTGAGTCCTCAAAGAATTCTTCATCATGGAATCCCTTGGAAGCTTTAAAAATATCTAAGGCAATTGTTTGGCCATCGCAAGTAGTGTCTATTTTATCTAAATGACAATCAATATTTGCTTTTGTGGTGGCCAAAAAAGGTCTTCCCAAGATAATAGGGGCATTTCTTAGGGCCTTAGGTACATTGATGTCCAGAACCAGGAAATCAGTAGGAAATAAATAGTTCTGGACCTGAACATCACATCCTCCACAATTCCCTTAGATTCAATTACATATCGGTCTACTAATAGTAGCCGTTTTCACTCATTTTAAAGTCGTCAGAAATTGTAGTATAGTCGCACTAAAATGCTCGTCAAAAATGATTTTTGTAAAGATAACGAGACTTTGAGTCCTGGTCGTTCATCTCTGGGAGGCATTTTGCAAAATTGAAATCGATCTTGTATCGCTCTACTTATTTAGAATTGCACGTCGGTTTCCAATCTTCAGATTAAAGTTTCGCCACTTCTATTGTGAATTCTGATTACGTGCGCATGTGTTAGATAGATAACGAAGGTGAAAGTATAGGTTTCGGTACGTACAATTCTAGTTATGTGGTGGCTATTTACGGAAAATGCATTGATAGTTAAATCTTCAATATTTTCTGGAACTGACATGCTGGTTGCAATATATAAAAATGAAGAGCAGGCAACTTGAATCACACGAAATAGATTGCAATCAATAAGCTCATGGTGATTTCAACACAGAGATATGTATTAAAAAAATATATCTTTCATTCATTCATTCAGGAAGGTGTTTGCAACATGGAATTTAGAGGAAAGCTTATAAAGGAAAGCTTGAAAATATAAATCTAGCTAATAGAAAATGATCGCATACAGGAATCTATGGGGGGATTTTGCATGCATCATTGAGGGAGAATAAGAGCTACACTACTAAGCAGTAAATAAAAGCATGTAAATATGAAGAACTAGCTACTAATCTAGCAGAAAATAAGGGCATTCGAAGGTGGGCTCCGATGGCCTTTGAATGGTTGAGAGGAGAAGGAGGGGCAGCCAATGGTGCTTAGGCTGGCCCTTGGAGAGGGTTGGAGAGATGATCCAGCATCCTGGCATAGAGATGGTGGCAGCCATGGTGCACAAGCTCGTGGAGGTGGAATGGGGATGAAGGTAGCTAACCTAAGTGTGAATGAGTGCCAAGAATGGGATGGGTGCAAATGGCCACTCCTTAGGTCTTTTTATAGACCTAAGGGAGACTCTCTAGAGAAGTGTGGAACTATCTAGAGAGAGCCCCATAAGTGGCCGGCCATGGTGAGAGAGAGGTAGTTCATAGATCCATAAAAAGTGGATCTCAATTTGAATGGCTCTTGGTTGCTAATTTTGGCAACCAAGAGTGGCACCACCTTTGGAAGAGAGTTCTAGAGAACTCTAGATGAGTGTGTGTGAGTGAATGGGTGTGTGTGTGTGAGTGTGTGGCCATGTCCTATGTGGCTAAATGGTTTAGGTTAGGTCCTAAAGGGTTTAGGTTGGTGTAGGCCTTAAATTAAGGTTGCAAACCCTAATTGCTAAGGAGGAATTGCAATTAAACTTAACACAAGTTTAATTGAATGAGTGTGAACCTAATTGAGAGTGAAATAACTCAATTAGGTTGGGCTTAGGTCAATTGGACTCTCACTGAGTCCAATTGGACTTGTGTGGGTTGAGATTAGAGCTCAATTGGACCCTATGAGTCCAATTGACTTAGATAATGGTAATTTACTATGATATAAGTCAATTAGGTTTAGTGAAGACCTAATTAGGTCCTTAGGGAGGTCTAGAGGTGATGTACTAGGGTTAGGGTACCTTAATTTAGGTTCCTATGAGGTTGGAATTGGGTTTAGGGAGCTAGAGATCCAAGATCAAGACTTGAATCTCAAAACAGGAACTGGAGAACAGTTCTAGACGTTCAAAAATAGAATCAAACGTCTTATACTCAAAAATCAGAAGTCTAGACCTATTTTCTAGACGTCCAATCAAAGTCAGGAGGGATTCTAGGTTCTGTCTTGGCTATTCTGCAGAAATTGGACGTCTGACCAAGTGTCTGGATGTCCAATAACACTACAAAAGTGGGTTTAAGGTGTACGGGAGTTGGCTAAGGGTTTTGGACATCCTATAATTCATTTGTACATCTAGATAAAGGTTGGAGTTAGGGTTTTAAGGTTTCCTAGGGTGCGGTGACCTAATCTAAGGGTGGCTAAGGCTTGGGGAAGTTTCTAGGTGATCCTAAGGCTAGGATGGACCTAAGTTCTTCATATTTTACTGCTTTATTCCTACTTAATAGAGTAGCATACATTAACTCCCTTACATTATTATCTACTACATCTAATGTAAGTCTTCTGCTCCAGCTCTGCTGCAACACCAATTATTCCTGATTCAGCTTCAGATCCAGCTTATTACCTGTAATTGACATAATACACTTAATCAGCACATTATAGCATTATTTTATGCATAGCTAAGAGAAAGCAGTAAAGATGCAGATAATGCTTATGCATGCATGAATTACCCTAACTTATGCTAAGTCCTAGCCTAATTTAGGTCAATTAAGACCTATGATTGCTGCGCAATCATCTACCAATTGTAGGATTAACTAAACTGGAATTATTCAAATAGAATAGTGGGGATAATATTGACAGAGGCACCTAAATCAAGTAAGGCACGGTCAAAAATTGTGTCATTGATGATCACAGAAATGAGAGGAGCACCAAGATCTTTTCTCTTGGGAGACAGCTCACTCTGGACCATAGAGCTTACTGTCTCAAAAAGGATTACCCGTCCTAGGTTTTTAGTATGTCGTTTGGGAGTACAAAGATCCTTGAGAAATTTGGCATAGGTAGGAATGTATTTGATTGCATCTAGGAGGGAAATATTAATCTCAACTTGCTTGAATAAATCCATGAGTTCCTGATTTGTGGGCTCGGTCTTCTTTCTTTTATTGTTGGTGGAGTGTAAGGCTTGAGGGAAGGGAATGAGATTCTTGCCTTGTAAATCTTTTTCTTGTTCTTCTTCTTCCTGCGTTAAGGTGGGGGGAGAGTCAACTTGCATATTTGATGGGTGGGTTTCATGTATGGAATGAGAAGGCCCAGGATCATGGTTTATTTTCCCGCTCCTCAAGGTGACTGCATTGGCAATGTAATTGTTTCTAGGAGAAGATCGGGGGGCCTAATTCTGATTGAAACCTGGCAAGTATTGAGGTGCTGGTTGGATAGGTGGTTGTCCGGAGTGATTAGGATTCCTACCTTAATACTAGTTCCTCTGGTTATTCGGGTTGGCCATTTGTTGGGAGGGTAAACTGCCTGCAGGTCTTTGATCTAGCATAACCCCTATCTGATTTTGTAAGTTAGTGGCAACACAGGTTACTTCAGTCATCTGATTTTGCATTCCCTGTAGGATTTTCATCACCTGGGTATTGATATCTTCTTGAGATGGTCCATGCTGGTATTGATTCTACCCATAAACCCCAGATTGATTTTGTCGTTGGTAAGGAACCTGATTTATAGTCTTCCAGGAGAAATTCGGGTGGTTCCTCCAATTTGTATTGAAAGAGTTGGAGGGGTTCTAAAATACTCCTAGAGGGTGGAAATATTCTCTATTGTTGGGCTAAAGGTGTTAGGGTTTCCATAATCAAATGTCCCAGTTAAATCCGATGTAGCCTCAGGAAAATAATTATACTTAACTGGGACAGCACCAACATGATGCAAGTTTTCTCTCGTAAGAAGGTTAGGTGTGAGTGAGGGTGGAGTTAGTTTCTAGAAATTGAATCTTTCTTCCATCGTCTTTTGGTGAATCTGCATTTGATCCAGTCATTAAGCTATCATTTGAATGTCATCTTGTGTGACTAGAATGGACTTGGATCTCGAATCAATTTCATTAAGGTTAAGCCTTAGGTTTGTGTTCCTACCAAATGTATCAATGGATGCATGATTAAATGAGTTTTCACTCATTTCATCAAATAATTGGTAGGCACTTCCGACAACCTTATTTAGGAAATTGCCACCACATGAGACATCCACGAATCTTCTTAATTGATCTTCTAATCCCTGATAGAAGATCTACACTAACTGCTAGAGTGGAATCTCATGGTGTGGGCAACTCTTTAATAATTCTTGGAATCTCTCCAAGACTCATGTAAAGATTCACCATTCTTTTGCTGGAAGGTCGTAATTGATCTTCTTAAAGCATTTGTACGACCCATGCGAAAGAATTTTTTTAAGAAAGCATTCTTGAGTTGCAGCATGTTGTGATAAATCTGCCGACGATTCTAAACCAATAAGTCGCCTTATCCTTAAGAGTGAGAAGGAAGAGTCACATTAGCCATAAATCCCCCCGCACATTGCGGGAACGGGTGGTTTGGGTGAGGACCATGAGTTCCTCTAAATGAGTAAAAGGATCTTCCTTAGGTAGGCCATGAAAGTGCTTAATTAGGTTCAGAATCGTCGATTTGATTTTAAAATCCCCTTTAAGTATGATCATCCTTGGTCTTTCCTCGTAGTTAGAAGGATCGTCGAAATTCTTCAAAGGAATGACAGGCTCCTAAGGGGATGGCAGATTTTGCCTTTAGTTGACTACGTTCGTGATAGTCATAGCCAACTGCTATTGATTAACCTGAAGTTGAGCTAGTTGCTCAACCATCATAAATAGGCGATTAGGCGGGGGACCTTGATCTTAATTATTTGGCAACTCAAGGTTTTGAGGCATCTCCAGATGAGGGAGGTTAAGGATAGGAATGTCAAAATGGAAATTAGCTTCAGGTTGGTTAGGTTGCAGATTAGAGGCAGAGGTGGATGGATTCTTGGACCTGTTTTAAGTATTTTCCATTTTTCTAAAAGAAGAGGAAGAAGTAGAATAAGAAGAAGTCAAATTCTTTGTGCAGGGGGTGGAATCAAGTGATCCCTCCAAGTTGGGATTCTGAGGCCTACACCCATGCATGCACTTATGGAAGAATAGGGGGAGGAGAGAATTGAAGAGATGAGAGAAAAGGTGTGTAACCAAGCAAACAAAATTTCTAAGCCTATCCTAAGGTTGACTTCTTAGAAAACCCAAGACCTGTTATCTATTTACCAAGTTATCAACAATTTACCACCCTTCCTATAATCAACCTAGTTAAGCTGCAAGGGGGATATTGGGCCCAAGAATGTCCTAGGAATATCACTAAGGGCTTGTATAAACTCGCACCTAGTAGTTTGACACTTCCCCTCAGCCTAAAACCAAGTTAAGTTAAGGAATTGAGGTTAATTGAAAATAGCGTAGTGAACAAATAGAAAGCCTAAGTTGGATGAATTCCTTAGGGGTCAAGTTGCTATGAGATTTAATCAAGGCTTAGGATACTTGAAGTGCACGGATGTGTGAAGGGCGTTAAGGGGGTAATTGCCCAAATTATTTCTTTTTATATGTGTGCGAATTGGGCAGAAAAGTGTTGCCCAAAGCTAAAACAGGTGATTTGTAAGCATGGATTAAATGGAAGGATTCTAGGGTTTGATATAGATTTTGTAGATTTTAAGGTTCTCTCCTTTTAAGTTTTCAAATAGGGTTTGAAGTGCCACAAAATAATGGCAACCAAGTTGTTGTTGGTAGAAATCAATTTCTTTAAATTTGTGCAAGACAAAAAGAGAGAATTCAAAACTCTAATCGATGAAATCCTATGTAGGTAGCTCCTAAGAAATGAATCTTTTTTATAATATCTTTTTATATGGTGGTCCAAACAAGATAAACAACACCACCATTGGAAAGGAAATCAAACAAGAATTCTAAAATGATTTTTTTGGGATTTTTGAAGTTTGTCTGATATGTTTTTATGATTTTTTCTACACTGATGTTAGAATCCAGAAAAGATAGATTTAGAAAATTGATTCCGCAGAATCCTCAAACAAACTCTAAAATTTTTTTAAACAACCTCTAAAATTTTTGAAAATTTTTTATGTTGTAGATATTTTATCAAGGTTTCCTGAAATATAATTTTTGTCCAAATCTGATGAGTAAAAAATTTTATAAAATTCAAGAACCATAAGAAAATATTAAGGAATTAGGGTTTGACCCCCTTGCAGTCCCCAAAGTTTTAATTTTTTCTACTTTGCCAAATCTTCTGAATTTTGGAATTTAAGTTCCTGACTAAAAGAGGCTTCTTTTGGTAGAGTATTAGGATTTTAGGAAGCCTCCTTGTGTCCGAAATTGATTTTTGAAAGTCAAGACAGAAGTCTAAATTTTCAAAAATTGAGCACCAATATAAAGAAGGTGGTGGAGAAATAAAGCAAACAAGCAAACAATTCAATTTTAGGGTTCCACCACCCTTGATTTTTCTTTTTTTTGTATGTTTTGATATTTTAAAGATGTTTTTGGGATTTTCTTAGGATTTTCATGGGGTTTTAGCTAGAAACTTATCTAGGGGAAGAAAAGAACACTTGAAGCTTCCGCTCCAAATCACTCTAAATTCTCACTTCCACTTGATTCGCACCTAATCAAAACATAAAAGAGAGATAGTGAAGATTCAAATAAGTGAGAGAGTGAAAATAAAGATAACTAAGACGTGCCTCCATGGCAACTGCGTCAAAAAGTGATACGAAAAATGCGTGATTTTGTAAAGACAAGTTTTTGTGTCGTTGAGATGCGTAAAATCCAATTAACTTTTAAATTTATAAACATAGATAGGGAAAGTATCTAGGGTCATCCGAGGAGGCCAATTTGTAGTTATCAAAATAATATTCTCTCTCTCACTCTCTCAAATCTTCATTTTATTTTATTTTTTATCTTTGTGATTTTTTTTTTAGGTTTTAAAATATGGACAACTAAAGGTGGAGATGATTGAATTGAAATGCGAGAATGAAATGAAATAAAATCAGCCTTTCTACTCTCACTCTAGGCATGCATAAATACTAAATGTGAGAATAATGCATGCCTCAATACTAAATACAACCTAATACCACAATGCGAATGTAGAAACCCTAGGAACTAAGTGTAATAATAGCCCAAGAATGGTGATAAACTTGTGTTTATCAGCAATCACTTCCAATTCCTTGTAGTAAGGAAACGTCCTCACACATAACTTCTTCAAATATTCTAGAAGCTGCATGTATTTTTGATATATTATAAACAACACAAAGGCATTGTGAAGTAGTAGACTTTTTATGGAAAATTCACTAACCTCATCCCAAGCATTCTCATCATAAGGGATGGGACATTTCCTACAATCATCCCAAACCCCAACCACTTTTGTTGGTCAATGCAACGAAAGCACTATACTCCTTTAGATTTTTTAAGTGATTCTGCAATTGGTCCTTTATATAAGTCAAGCCGATCTTTGAATTAAACTCCTGAACTATCTCAAGCCAACCAGTTCTAGTGAATGAACCATTAACGAAATCATTATCGTAGTGATCACTAAGAAGCCTTATCAATAACATATCCTTCTCAATCATCCAATTACCGATTCGTGGTCCTTCCACTTTGCGAACTTGTTGAACACCCTTTCTACGATTGTTACCATCTCCATTCATCCTATGGCGGAATTACAAATCGGTTACCCAATGGAGTTGGTCAAGAAGCCTAATTATCTCTTTGAAAGTGTACTCTAATCCTCCAACAAATGTCAAGTTTATACCTTCGTGTGGGTAAATGTTTGCAAACATCATCATTGTGATCATCTTGCATCTCGAAAGCAAAAATCATTACGACAATTGCAAAGATCATGTCGAAAATATTTTTTTGTTCATTTTCAAACCTCTTCCGTTCAGGATACACACAATGGCTAACTCAACTATAGGCATCAGCCATTTCTCGTCTTAATAAATTAAGAGGGAAATCCATAAATAGTCCACCTATACATAATTTACGGTGGTTAACTCTAACATATTGTACTTTACATGACTGAATGGAGTATACTTTGATTACACAAAGTATTCTATATTCAAACCCAACAAAACATCAAGTAGTCATTCTTTCCCAATTGATTGTTATCTTAACCATAAACCCTAAAATAGAATATACATCACTTACTAACGGTTGGAATAGTAGTTCAAACAAGAAAATTGAAATGACTCTTGAAATTTCATTTCATTTCCCAAATCAGGAGTCAATCAAAAAGATTCAAAATCATACCTATAAACTCAACCAAATCCACTATGCTGAGGATTGGCAAACATCTTGAAGCCTTACTAATTTCTGGCTTGAATTAGTTAACTATGGCTAAGCCCAAAGTTCATACAAGTTGTATGAAATTTTATGAAGAGGAGGAAGAAAAACAAGTAAGCCTTTCCCAAGTGAGGCTGGGTAGAGGATTGTTTGTCCGAGATGACAAACAAAGAACAAAATCCTAGCCTTATTATAGCATTGCATCAATGACCACCCAGTGTGTGAAAACTACAAGTGATAAAGGATGTCTATCATTGTATGTGAAAATAGACCACAAGGAAATGCCAAGCCCTATGTATAAAATCAACAAATGAAGACTCTGGTTTGTGGGCTCCTCTATTACTGTTAGACATATTTCTATACTAGATGATTCTTTTTTGATAAGACAAAATGTTTTAGTCAATAAGCCACTCTTATAATTTAGGTAAAAGGACAACTTCAGTTCTGTATAATCTACAAATAATAAATTGAATGCCTTCTATGAATAAACTGGAAATATAAGTGCTACAATACACATTTCCAAAGTAGGTTTCAAATCATCAATTATGTGAACTGCTCCATGGATCTACTTCAATCAGAGAAAGCAGCAATCAAGGACAACAATCACAAAGCATAGCCATCCATTGCATGAGTTCACCTTATATATCCATATTATGATGCTTTGGATTAAAAATAGCAAAATGGCAAGTTGCATGCAATAATATTCTAATTGTGATAAAAGATGCACAAACAAGAACATTTGAATCGATAGCATAGGATATTGATTAAAGGGACAAAAACCAAAAAAAAGGCGATTATAGGCAGATTCCTGAACCAAAATTAAATCACATATTCCAACAAGGAGTCTACAACTCATGCCCAAACAGCAAAAGCACAAGACTTTTCAAAACCAATCAAAAGATGAAATAACATCTTCTACTGTCAAATGATGAAAACACAAGTTACTCCTTTTCCATCCTTATTTTGACTTCCTAAGTCCAATGTCAACCACGAGAAAATTCTAGGAACGACATCGATATGAGGCTTGTATACCAAGTTTGAGATTTTGTGGATATTTCACCAATTCGATAGTGCGTGAACACATATTCACAACTCTCAATATAGATATTCAAAATACCCAACACATCCATGGAAAACAACTAAATGAATAAACCGTAGAATCACGATAATATGGATTAAAAGCACCAACATGGCAAGTTCCATGCAGTTAGGGCCTAAATGAGAAGAAGCTGCACAAAGGAGATTGAAACCATAGCGTATGAAATTTCATAGAGGAAAAACATGAAACGAAAAAATAAAGATTACAGGCAGACTTCTGAACAAAAGAAATTGGAAAATTCCAATCATGAGTGTACAGGTAAAGCCCAAACATCAAAACACAACCTATTTCAACACCAATCAAAAGTTGAGAGAACATTTTTTACTGTCCAACTGCGAAAACACAAGTATCTCTTTTTCCATCCTTATTTGAACTTCCTAAGCCCAACATCTAGTACCAAAAAAATCCACAAATGACATTGATATCAAGCTTGTATACCTAGTTTAAGATTACGTCAATATTCCACCCATTCAATAGAAATGCTTGAAGACAAATATTCACAACACTGCGAAGATATTCAAAATACCCAACACATCTATGGAAAACAACTGAACAAAAGGTAGAATCATGATGATATGGACTAAAAGTAGCAACATGGCAAGTTCCATGCAGTTAGGGGCTAAATGAAGACAAGCTGCACAAAGAAGAAGGAGATTGAAACCATATCGTACAAAATTTTGGAGAGGAAAAAACACGAAATAAAGATTACAGATTATAGGTAGTGTCCTGAAAAAAGAAAATCAAGTTCCAACTACAAGTGTACAAGTATAGCCCAAGCAAAAACACAAGTCATTTCAACACCAAACAAAAGTTGAGAGAACATTTTATGTTGTCCAACAACGAAAACACAAGTATCTCTTCTTCCATCCTTATTTGAACTTCCTAAGGACAACACCCGGTAAAAAAAAATCCACGAACAACACCGATATGAGGTTGGTATACCTTGTTTGAGATTACATAGATTTTCCACCCATTCGATGGAAATGCTTCAAGACAGATATTCACAACACTATGAAGATATTCAAAATACCCAACACATCTATGGAAAACAATTGAACAAATAAAAGCTAGAATCACGATGATATGGATTAAAAGTAGCAACATGGCAAGTTCCATACAATTAGGGCTAAATGAAGACAAGCTGCACAAAGAAGGAGATTGAAAACATAGCGTACAAAATTTCGGAGAGGAAAAAACATGAAACAAAGATTATAAATTATAGGTAGAGTCCTAGAAAAAAGAAAATTAAAGATTCCAACTACAAGTGTACAAGTAAACCCAAGCAATAAAAACACAAGTTATTTCAGAGGAACATCTTATGCTGTCAAACAAAAAGATGCACAAAGAAGAAGCACGTTGAATCCATAGCTGATGTTAAACTACCTCGCTTTGTTAATTTATGGTTATTAAGTTGTAATATAGTGAGCAAGATAGTCCACATATTTTATAATTTATAATGGCTTTTAAGTCTAACTTGTTCGCTAGGTAGCTAAATAAGCATTTAATCATCAATTTTTTTAAATTATTCCTTATTCTTAATTAAATTAATAACCTAAACTTCAATAGCTTAACGTACATTTACTATGCATACATGACTTATACTAAGTTCTTAAGCTCATATATATAACTTACTATTATAATCCTACCTAGCTATAACTTATTTAATATAAGTTACTTTATAACTTACTAATTACTTAATTAGTTAACTTACTTAACTATAAATTACAACTACTACAATAAATCCTTATTATAATACTTAACTAGTTAAATTAAATACTACCTAACTAACATAGCTATAAATATGATTAACTTAATTTAAATTGCTACTTATTAAGTTACAACTACTTAATTTATACTTATCTATCTAATTAATTTAATAAACTACACTAACTACTTAATTAGTTATTTAATTATAATATATTATCCTCACGAATTAATTGCAAAAAGATAAAACCATGAACAAAAGCAATTAATCCCAAAAGAAATGAGAATATGCATTGAATTGCAAAAAGAATTACAACAAAAAGTTGTTTTAGAACAACTTGAAAGCTACTCAAATTTATTTCATTTCAAACCATAGCCCCAGAAAAAGCACATTTAATCCTTCACAACATAGGCACAAGGGCACAAGGGAACTCAGCACAAGTTCTCAAAATTTGGCTAAGTGTTTAGCCTTCAACACATGAGCAATGCATACATAGGCATGTGCCCACCAAAAAGAATGGTGACTTTTCACACGATCAATAGCCTAGATGGCTGGATTGGTGTCATTAGTAGGCCACCCTACAATAAGGACACGTGGTCACAACACCTGGCACCCAAAGGCTACTCTCCCAGAGCCACATCATCATTCAATAGGTCAAGAAGGCACCCACGGGCCCACACACGCACGCAGCGCACGTAGCCCGCGTCGAAATCGCTTCAGTGGCTAAATGGCATGAATCAATTTATTTGTTGTCAAGTGGTTCTCCACTATCGAGTTGGGACTAATAAGCGCCCTCTTTCTTTAGCACACACAAAACAGCAATAGCTTCTCCGATTCTCTTAATCCTTCTCCACATCAACTATGAACTTCATCCATTCATCTTCCAAACATCATAAGCAACTTCGACAATACGTAAATCCTCAATTAGATCCATGAATTGTCTAATTCAACACCATGAATTAGCTCAATTACCAGCTTGCCATGGCTATGTCAACAGCATTAGCTCCTCTAATTAATTCACTTGCAAATCTATCTAAACTCTAGTCTCTCTCTCTCTCTCTCAACCTATGAAAACTTATCTCAGTGCCTAAACATTCCAAAGTAGTAAAGAAGCATAAGGAATGCTTTTCTACTCTGAAACCACCAAGGAACTTTATTGCCAGAATACAGACAAACAGAAGAGAGATTTAAAACTTCATATTGACTTAATTAACAGTTCAGAATCTCTAGACTTGCTCTAAACATCTTCAAGAGATTGAAACCAACTCAATTTTGCTCTGAGGAGCTTGAAATCTCAATTCAACCTAGAAGGAGCTCAACTACAGCTCTTGAACCCAAAAGACTCATAATAGCATAGATGCATCAAAACATCAACAAAGTTCATCATAACAGACTCTAATAGCATTATAACCGGCTCTAAAACACTTAACACTCCTCAGAAGTGAGATCAGGTGCTCTAAGTTCCATTAATGACCAAAGTTCGACCAAAACAAGTTTAATTGACTTTTAGCTCTATATAAATTCTGATCAAATAAAAAGCCTAGATAGATTCTAAATGACCTCAGAAACTTACTTGAATCATCAAATACAAAAATTGATCTTCCTATACTGATTTCCAAATGTCGCCTAAGATCCAAAAGTACTTTGCTCAACAAATCAATTTAATGGTTCAACAACCTAATCAAAAGTTGTTTTGAATTCAAGATGACCTATAGATGCTGACCGACCTAATTAGAAGCTTAGAGAGTGAGAGAGTGACTCTACTTAGCTCTGCCAAAGTAAGAGAAGACAATTGTGCTCAGGGAGTTGAAGTCAATAATACTTGAATCTAATGTGAGGAAATTAATCAAAAGACTCAAATTAAGTGATATGGAGCTTCTTAGAGAATTTTAAATACTGTTGCTCACTGTTTGCCTGCCAAACGTAGAAACTCCATGAAATGCTTTGAGAATTAGATCATGAGCTTTTTGAGACCATCAAGAGTCTCAAGAACTCAATTTGGACATGGATGTGATAGGACTTATTTGCAGTGAAAGTTAAGGACTAAAATGCAAATCAATAATTTAAGCAAGTAAATAATTTATTTTTTCAACTTTTTATATAAGATTATAAATATGCTAAATAATATATTTATACCTTTAATTTACATTTTTACCCCTTTTAGCTTTATTTATTTTAATGATTTACATTATAGCTTTAATTGATAACTTAGGTAATGTAATATATATAAACTTAATTATAGATAATTACGAATAGCTAAATGCTTGTATATAAGTCCTAATTATTAATTAATCATAGACAAACGCTTATTAATCCATAAGTAAGGTATTTTAACACATAATTAAGGTCCTTGCTATTATTACCTTAATGTATAATTAACCCTATTTCTATGTTATTTACTAGTTAATTAACAAGGTAAACTAGCTTATTTTAATGAATTAGGAGCCATGATGAGTCCCTCATCAATAACATAGGATATTTGGGGGAGGGAAAATATGAAACAAAATAGAAGATTATAGGCAGAGTCCAACCACGACTCTATAGGTAATGCCCAAACAGAAAAAACACAAGTCACTTGAACATTGAGTAGAAGTGTAAATAGCATCTCTTACACTCAAATAGCAAAAACACAACTTATTCTTTTTCCATACTTCCTAACTCCAACAAAATCAAGGAAAGTGCAAGTGAACAATTATCAAAACACAAGGCATATGTTCACAAAAGATGGATATTACTCAGAACTACTTATCCATTATCAACACAAATGACCAATAAACAAAAGAGAAGGCTGAAGATCACTCATCACATGTCCAAATCCCATTCATGAAATAATACTCACGTTAGAAAAAAAACACATAACATCTTACCTCAAAGCCTACCTCCAACAACCCACACCAGGAACAATACTGTAAAGGAAGCATAACCATGATTAACAAACAAGTAATTTAACATCATACGTAATAAGATAAGAAGAAATGAAGGAAAACCCACCTAAGTAGGTTTGAAGCTGGCGTACAAAAGATGGATAGCAGGGATAACCCCTTTTATACAGGTTGGGGGAATCAAAAGCCATCAATACATTCAACAACCAAAAGTAAAATAGTAAAAGAAAAATCAAAATGTGCATTCACGAGATGAACTAGTCAAATTCGTAGATTCACAAAAGCTACTGAGCTAGAACACCTCGGAACAAGGCATTAAAAAAAAGGTCAATGGATTTCAGCAAGACACATCGAATAAGGAGATGTCAAACCTTCGAACAAGGCATGTAACAAAAGGAGGAGGGTAGTAATGGCCACCTACTGACCATTCAATGCAAAAATCGGACACATCGACACCTACCCACTCCCCTCTGAAAAAGGAGAGGTCAAACCTGCAACCTGGCATGGCGCCATCGTGCCTCCACTGTGCCGACAATCGTCGTTCGAAACAAGGAAGCGGTCTTAAGGTTTTTGCAAATCGTTGCACCATCGCGACCAAAGGGAGGCGGAGGGGTAGCTTCGGGAGGAAAAAGTCGCGGAAGCAAGGGAGGAAGAGGGAGGGAATGGGGGTTGAATCATGTGTTAGCTCAACCCTCGGGGCAACCGGTGTTTGTCTAACATACAATAAGTCCCCAAAGAGGTGTTGGGTTAACCCGTAGGGTAAATAGGGGGTAACCCTCAAAAAGAAGGGTTATCTCCCACCATAAACTAGGCCTCAAAGACTATCCAAACCATAGGGTGGAAGGATAAGTCATTCACTTATCACCCTTTTGACTTAATACTTTTAGCTTTTCCAAATCCTTTCAAAGACTCAGGAAAACAAATCCTGATTTAGGTAAATACTCGAGAAATTAAGTCTATAAAGACCTGAAGTGTCTATGCGAAAGACTTTGTTCATACTTTTCCTAAGTTTGGTAAATCCTCAAAATTAATTTTTCCAATTTTTTCATAGCTCAAACTCTAAAAACACCAATTTTTTTCCTTTCCCTTTTTTTCTCTTCTTTTTTTTGAAAAAGACACTTTTCAAGGAGACTACAAATTCACGAAAAATAACTAATACCTAAAAATCTGGAGATAAATAATAATGACTCTAAAAAATATTATCTATCCCCTACTTATTTTATGTAATGTCCTCAATGCATGCAATAAAAATAAGTGAAAAATAGATATTACCTAAAACTCAAGAGTTCTAAAGAAATCAAGACTCGATCACCTCCATACCTAAATGACAAATTCAAAGCAAATGCAAAGTTACCTAAATCCGTTGGGTTGCTGATGAGAACCTCATCATGAGCCATAACTAGCTCATTTTGACCCAATACAAAGGATAAAAGCTCCTACATATCTCAAGGAAAAGCTTAACTCAGAGAATTCTGAGTTTGAGAAGAAAACAAGTCATATGGGGTAAAAGTGCAATTTTACCAGTATAATCTGCATACAGGGTAATTCAGGGCCCAAACACAGGTCAAAACAGCTTAATAAGAATAAAAGTGGGATGAGATGATCTAGCAAGGGCTACAGCACTTCCAAGGAACCAAATGATAATCTGTAACCCTAAAACAACCCACTTCAATTCACAAGGTTCGAGGCAAAGTAAAAATAGAATAAACCCTCTAAAATTCATAGAAAAATAATCTCTGGGGTTTAGAACCATCAATTTGGCCTTTAGAACCCATTTTGACCTACATTGAGAACCATGCCCAATTAATAACTTAATTTGGGTTTTTGCGCAAATTGACCGGTCAAACAAGGTTTAATATGAAAATAAAATTCACCATCAGATTCCTTAGGTCCTAATTAGTCATGTATAAAAACTTGAGCCTAAGAAGAAACCTCCTTGACCGACTTCACACTTTGGTCCTCATATATTTACTCTTTGGCCCTCAACTTTTGAACCCTCGCATTTTGGCCCCTAACTCTCCTTCGTTCTTTGCAAACAGGTCCCTCCTGCAAAACCCTGCCAGCACCATGCTCCGGCGACCTTGCGCGGAGCATGGCGCCGCGCAGGGTAAGATGGAGGACCTGGCAAGTGTACCGGGGGTGCCCTGCGTCGTCAGCCGTCGCAGGAGCACCCCCATGGTCATTGTAGCCCCCCATACCGGCCGTGCGAACGCACGGACGGTATGGGTTCGTATTCCGACCATTCTCCGGCGAGGGAGACACGTCGTCTCCCTCCGCCTTCCTCCCTGCTTCAACCCTATAAATACCCCCCGCCGCTCCACCGACGAAGGCAGCCTGGATCTGACGGAGAAAACCCCCAGCTTTCTTCTCTTCTTTCTCCGGCAGACGCTCACCAGCTCCGGCGACTTCCTCCCCCTCCACCTCTTCGCTCTGCCGCACTACCAGCAGCAGAGACTTCCTCCCCTGCTCTTTCCGCGCCACGCCGCACCCAGCTGGCGCCTCTCCAGCCCTCTGCTCGCCGCCGCCCCTCTCCCCGAGCATCGTCTTCTCCGGCGACAGTCGATACGACTGTCGCCCTGTTCCTCCCCCTTCGTCCCTGCAGTTAAGTTAGACTTACTCCCCTTCTCCTCCTCTTTCTTTCCCCGCTTTCGATTTAGTCAATTAAGCCCTCTACCGACCCTGTTCACCCTCATCCTCTCCGCCTCCGACCACCCTCCGGCGAGCCGCTCCCATCACCTCAGCGACCCACACGGCTCGCCGACCACCGCAGAACCTCCGCCTCCTCACCCTGATCCTCTTCCGCCCCTCCACTTCCCACCAAACACCCTCTGCAGACCCACCGAACACACCCACTCCCTCGCTCACAGTTTGACCTAGGACGACCTGACAGCTCCATCTCGCCCCCTGCAGACCCCCTGACCACCTTCGCCGTGCCACGGCGAAGGTCCCCCGCCTGTCTGATTTGGCCGAGAGGCCGTTCTATTGATTTCAGGTTCCAGGCCTTGACCGCCATTGGCGAGGAAGCTCGAAGCTTGCTTGAGGTTGCTCTAAGCCTAGGTATCTCAGGTTGAAGAGCCACGGCCAGCGCGGAAGAGTCTTGCGCACACACCCCGGCCCTCAATTGGAGCTGCGCGCCTCAACAGCTGATACAATTGGAAGCGCCATCCCTGCTGCAGGCGTGAGAGAATTGGGGTGGGACATTTAGTCCCACCTCGGAACCTCTCGAAGGCGCGCGGACGCATAAAGGCAAAAACTGCCTTATGCTGTTTGCCTCAGTTACCACGGGGTGAGGTCCCTCTCACCCGACCCGACCCGACTCGGCCTCGTCCGTGACCACGCTCCGCGGACCTGGCCCTACCCGATTAGACTGACCTGCACTCCTCGCCCACCACGCACGCCGGTGGGCCTGGACCCGGGCCTGACCCGAACCCGATTACCCGGTAGCGCTCTGGGAGAGCTTCCGAAGAGTGATTTCAGAGAGAGAGATACGCGGGGGAGGGGGGTAGAGTAGGTTTTTGCCCTCTGATGAACTCTTGAGCGTGCAGGCACAGGTGAAGGACTACGGAAGAAGAAGCAGCTGCACTGTAGCAACTGCTCAGTTAAGTCGTCGAAGCACCGGGCCAGACGACGGACAGTCAGCAGCCAGAGCAACACAGAAGGCAGGCTGAAGAAGAAGGAAGGGAGACTTAGTAGCCGAAGGCAGAAGCACCACGATTGCAGAAGAAGAAATGAAGAGAAGCAAGAAGCAAGAAAAGAAGAAGACGATCTGAAGAAAAAGAAAGAAAGGAAACAAGGAAGAACAGAAGAAGAAGAGCACGAGGGGAAGATCTGAAGAAAGCAGAAGAAGAAGAAGAAGAAAAAGAAGAACAGGAAGAACCAAAGACAAAGAAGAAGAAGAAGAAGAAGAACAGGAAGAACCAAAGACAAAGAGGAAGAAAGAAGAAAAGAAGAAGAAGCCAAATTTTCATCTCTCTCTCTCTCTTTATTTTTGTAATAGAACTTGTATATCTCTAGAATACAACTTGCTCCCTGAGTTCGACCTCGGGAACTCTTTTATTTTTCCGAGTAAAAAAATTTTATATGAAACGTTGGTAACAACCGGCTTTACTACAACGATATAACACAACCCGGTCAAACCCACGCTTATCAGTTGCCTCCCAACAAGCGCTGAATTTTACGTCTACGGCTAGACATAATACAATAGTAGAGTATGTGTGTGTAACCCTAAGGTGTCCACAAAGGTAGATCAATTGATGGTACAACCCCATTCCAAAAAGTCGGGTGAAGAATAGATAAATTGGGAAAAACCATTGGCTTTCAATGCTTAGTGGATGAGGTACAAAATTAAGACTGCAGGTAGGCAACCCAAGTGTAAAAGATTTGTGAATCACAAGGTCATGATCCCATTGGTAATGAGATCTGAAGTGAAGGTGTAGACAAAAATCAGATTTGAAGTCATATGGGTCTTCATAAAGAGTTGGAGCTTCTAAGAATGAAAAAGCCCTTAAATTCTTGATATCATCTCCCGAAAAATTTTCTCTTAGTTCCACCAACTCCTCTCTTTCTTCCTTAAAGTCCAAGTCTTTTAAATCATCAATGTTAAAATTAGACTTGGTTACATAAGATATGAAATCAAATTCCATAGAAAATGATTCAAGTTTAGGATCATCTAGATCTAATGTAAAGGTGAAGCTAGTCATTGAAGGTTCATCAGGTTTAAATTGAAATCTATGAGCTTCACCTACTTTAGGCAAGAAATCCTTCCATTTCAGATTTGCCAGAAATCTCTTCTTCAAAAAATAATGTCTCATATTTAGAATTATTTGATTCCTTGGATTCTATCTCAAAATCGATGACAAAGCTTTCAATTTCAGAATTATTAGAAATTTGATCCTCAAAGAAAAATGCCTCATATTCAAATTCATATATGCCTTTGATTTTGAATCTTTCAAAGGGACATTTTCAATCAAACCCTCAACCTACTTAAGCTCTTCAATAAGCCCACAACTTTCATTAGATTCCTCAATAACCTTAAAAAGTTTCAATTTCATCTTTTCGTCTCCAAAGGCTATTTGTATATTCCCATTTTTACAATCAATCAGGGCTTTCGCAATTGCTAAAAATGGTCTTCCAAGAATAATTGAGACCCATCTCAAAACCTCAAGAATGTCAAGATCCAAGATAATGAAATCCACAAGGTAGTAGAAATTATCAATTCGAACAATTACATCCCTCAAAATCCTGCATGGACATCTTGTGGATTGGTCAGCTAACTAGATTTGAATTTCAGTAGGTTCAAGGTCCCCGAATCCAATCATCTCATATATCTTTGTGGGCATTAAGTTGATGGAAGCCCCCAAATCAATTAAAGCTCTATCAAAGGCTAGATCATTAATTTTGCAAGAAATCAAGGGGGTTCTTAGGTCTCTCTTCTTGATAGGTAAATCCTTTAAAAGAATAGAGCTAGCCTGTTTGGAAAGGATCACCTTTTCATGATTACTTTATTTTGACTTGCACTTAGTAGTAGCCAATTCTTTCAAAAACTTGGCACAAGCCAGGATGTATTCAATATCTTCCAATAGTGGGATATTAATCTATACTTGTTTGAGCACATCCATCCAGGTATCATTCTTAGGCTCAAGATTCTTTTTCCTAAGCCTATTTAGGGCCTCAAGAAAAGGAATCTGGATCTTTGGGTCCTCAAAATCATGAGCCTGGATCTTGTCCTCCACCTCAAGTGTATTAATCAAAGTTGATTTATCAAGATCCTGGTGGATTGTTTGATTTCGATGCACATGGTTCTGAATGGTCTTGTCACTTCTTAGTGTGATGGAATTAGTAGTGGCAAGTGGATACTGATTCCCCTAAGAAGGAGTAGGAAGGATAGGTGTAGAAGGATGTGGAACTTGAGGTGAATAAAAACTAGGGGGAGTCCAAGGAGCTTGCTGAATCATATGAGATTGAGATGTTCTGTTCTGATAGAACCCTTGAGGATTATGTTCCTGATGAGGAATGTTTCTAGGGTTCAGAGTAGGTTGGGAAGGTAAGGCACCGATTTGTCCTTCATCAAGTTTAGGCCCTATTTGGATTTAAAGATCCTTGATGAAGTGGTTCAGTTGTTGCATAGCTTGAAACATGGAAGTGTTTGTGTCCATCAATTGCAGGTTCTGATTCAGGATAGCCAACTTAGTTTGGTTGGGCTGGTTAGGGGGCAAGGGTTGATAAGTCTGACCTTGGTTATAGGTGTTAAGTAAGCTAGGGTTCATCTGATAGGGTCTAGGCTGTGCAATCTATTGGTTTCCTTTCCCCTTGCTTTTCCAAGAAAAATTCGAGTGGTTTCTCCAACCAGGATCATAAGTGATGGAGAAAGTGTTGTTTCTATTATTCCCTTGGATAGCAAACACATTGTTGCATCAAAAATCATGGTAAAATTACCATGTTATAGTATAGCGATGAAAATCAATGTGACATTTAAATTTATAATGCTCGAAAAATTGTAAGTTCCGAGGTCGTTCGTAGGGAACAAATATGGAATTCAATCACTAGTCAAGTAGAAATAATGAGCACAATAATTAATCACAAGAATGATATGCAATGAATAATTCTCAAAAATATATTCAATAAGAATAATGTATCTCAATAATCAATGGGATAAAAAGAATATAAATGAAAATAAAAATGGTGATTTGAATCACCAATTAAATCCACAATTAAGCACATATCCCAATGCCAATAGGAGTTTCAAACCACAGTTAAATGTTTCAACAGTGACCTTAAACCACTTATCCAAGAATATCCACGTCAGCCAATGATTCAATAAGTCCACAGTGCCCTCAACAAAGCCACAATAGACATCGGACATGTAAGGCAAATAGCTTAAGTGTCCAAAGCCTTAACAGAAACCACCTTAGAAATCCATTAAGTGTTGGGTGCACTGGCACACACCCTGAGGCAAAAACCTTCCCCTTCCCTCAGAATCTCTTCTTCTCTCCCAAATCCATAATCGGGTATACGAGTGTACAGTAACGAATAATTGGATCCGGATATAGGGACCAGGTCCATTGGCATGCAGTGGTGCGCGAGGAGTGAGAGGCACATGAGAGTGAGGGACCTCACCCCCTGTGTGTTGAGGCAAACAGCTATTAGCACGAATTCGTTTTATGATCATTTCTAGTTTATTCCCACACGATGTGGGACTATAATCTTCCTCTTCTTCTCCACGTGCTACAGGGAAGCTCGCGTTCAATTGGAAGCTGTTGTTGTTGCTCTTCCCAAATTGGAAGCCTGGAGAGCTTCGTAGAGGTGTTCCGCTCCAGCTGAAGGTGATGTTAATGGTGACAACCGGAGCACGGTGAACGGAGGCGGAGTGGTCGACGATGACAACGAAGATTTGAAGACAACAATACGTTCCTTATGCCCCAATTAGATAGTTCAGTAGGGTCTCTGAGAGGTGAGGAGAGTGACGGTGGGGTTAATTTGGTAAGCGGAGGTGAACGGTGGTTGGACAAAGTCGAGGAGGTCAGCCGGTGATGGGTTTGTCTAGTGAAGCAAAGGAGTGGTCAAAGCTTCCAATAGGTAGAGGGCTTTCGATCGTTGGAGGGCGAGGAAGCTTTTGGCGAAGGTGGTTTGGTGTTTGGAGTGTTGGAGCAAGGGCACCACGATCGTTAATTTTGATGATAACAAAACACTTGTTATTTAACATTTGCATTGAGTTTATGAGTTTCAAGAAAATGCAAATGGATACAAATATGAAGGAGCTCAAGCTTTCATCCATGGAAGATTGGAGGATCTTGATGGAGAAGAAGCTTCGCGTGGAGCGAGAGCTTGAAGATAAGAAGAATAGGATAGATGTCTTTTTGTCCTGTATTTTGTATTTGTATCTTTTTGTTCTTTGCTCTTTATTTTGCTTAGATTAATTGTTAAAGAGCCCAAAGTAAAAATCAATAGTCCTAGGAACATATACACAACCCTAGGATACTTAGACAAACTCTTAGATAAATTAGAAAATCAAAGTAGGCATCAGACGCCTAACCAGACGTCCAATATGGACATCAGACATCTAATCTTAGACTTTGAGACATCTGACTATTTGATCAGACGACCAAAACACTTAGGCTGGAAACCCACTCTCTGTCTACCACTTTCAGACATCCAACCCTTAGTCCAGATGTCCTAGAAGACGTCTGAGGACCTTGCCAAACGTCCAACTAGAGAACCGTTGGCTTGTCAGACTTAATCGTTAAGGATTAACTCTTATAGGATTTACATCCACTTTCAGACATCCGTAGTACATCCCAGACATCTGATAAATAGACGTTAGGCTAAGATCTGACCCAAATCATTTCTTGTCAAACCTAATAGCTGTTTAGCCTTGGGAAATCCATTCCTACAGTGATTTGTGCTTCCAAACGTCTACACATACTGCCAGATGTCCAACTTATCGTCTGTGCAACTTAGCACTAGAACCCTGTTTCGATTTTGAAAACAAGAAGGAAACCATCTTAGGATTAGACGTTTGACTTTTATCCCAGATGTCTTATAATTGAATCATAGACGTCCGTCTTGATCCAACTCAGTCCAGATCTTCCACCCTTTTAGATTAAACGACTGATTCCTAGATCAGACAATGACATAGATGTCTGATAATAGATCCAAACATCTGATAACCCTGTCAGAATCATAAATATTCTGATTTCGGCCTAATTTGCCTTAGGTTTATTCCCAACAGCTACAGAAGCCTTCCAAGGCCTTCCAAATCCTTCTTAGGAGCTCTATAAATAGAGGAGCACCCTTCTTATGCTAAACACACCAAGAAACACTACTTCCACTCATATTGTGCTCAAAAGAAGAAAGGTATCAGCTAAAAGTGTTGTTGCTCTTCAAACCTTTATCCACACTCTTGAGAGCACCATCTTCACTGCACACCTGCTCTCCCGTCTTCGCATACGAGAGCATTGTTCGTGCCCTTGCTTGGTTCACGCACTCCACGTCAATAGTCGACGCACTTCCATCTAAGGGAAGTCCCTTGCCTATAGAAGCTAGGTTGATTTACATTTTCTTTGTGGCTCAATAGGATACATTGTAATTGAGTTTGTTTGGGTATTCGCCTTGCGAATTCCCATTTCCCTCATGAGACAAACTACTCATGAAGAGGGGGGTTTTGAGGAATGCTACCCTCGTACATAGTAACGTGGTTGTATTGAGGTTGAGTCACCCTCATTTAAGTGACTCGATTAGTGGATTTAATCGACTAGGTCAATCAGAAAATCCTAAGTCGAGAGGCTTAAGTGGTGGTTTTTACCCAAGTTTGGGTTTTCACCTAAAAATACTTGTGTACTTGTGTGATTGTTTATTTTGTGAAATTGTTGCATATTTATTTTCGCATTAGTTATTTATCACTCAATTTCACCCCCTCCAGTAGAACCTTCATGGAAGTTGGTGGCGTGCAAGATGAGGTGGGAAATCGGTGAATCGACGATTGAATTGGGGTGAGAAGGGGTTGAATTGAAGCTAGGGAGAGAGAGGGATAGGAAGGACCTAAGTACAAATGAAAGGGAAGAGGTTTCCACGCTAGCGTGGCTTGCCAAACGTGGATAGGACGAATGCCTCCGATGAGGTTGGGCGGCGAGGATAAAGGTGGAAGAGGCTTCTTGTAACGACCCGATTCCCGAGTCCCTACGAGACACGAGAACCAGACCGACTAGACTAATCCCAAGACCTAGTCGTCCAACGAGGAAGTAACCAAAAGAGCAGTAAAATAAACCACATTCAGCATGAATATAACTAACAGTAAGAAAATACAGCAGTAAGGAAAGAAACCACTACAGTATATACCACCACAATAGTAGAACAACATTCATAACATAATATGAACTTCAGGCAAAGAAAAGTACAACGGTAACAAGAACTACTCACTACAGTGGAACCAAAAAGAGGTACAAGAGAACAGTGGTAACTCTACTGGACCCTACTCGGCCCAGCGTCCTCTGCAGCCGCTGACCCTGGCTACTCAACACCTGGTCCTGAAAGGTAACGAGTGTAACACGTCAGCAAAACGCTGAGTAGAGTGGCAGCTAAACTAAAGAAACAGTAAAGTGTATAGTAGCTGTTTTAATTTTCTTTCTTCCTTTATTTATGTCTTTCTATTGTTTCAAAATTTATCTATTTCTCAGATCCTTCACTTGATCTCGAATGTTCCTCGTGGGAACGATCTTGATTGTAGTCTTTTCCAAAAAGTAGAAGTAGCACGTGGTGCTCTCCTGGCCGGGAGAGTCCCCCGTGGTGATCCTACTCTCAGTCAACCACCCCAAGGTTACGGACAGGCGTAACGATGACTACAGCACGCGCGATAAACGCACAGGTAGCTAACCCGCACTGGCACGAGGTCAGTCATTTCCGTTAACGGGTGCGCCCAAAGCACAGCACGGAACCAGCACAGGGCAGATCCCTCTCAGTAACAAGGGTCGAACCCCTCCACAGTAACCAAACAGGGGCCTTGCCCCTCCACAGTCCGCGCACCCTCGCCTGACTACCCTAGTTTGCCCAGTGGGCCTAACAAGTCGGTGTAGGTGAGCTAGCAGAACCCCGAGGCCCGTGGGGTAGCTAGTACTCGCCCTACACTAGTATCTCTCCTTGGTACTGCGTACACGAGGGCCAGCAAGTCAGTACAAAGTGGCCAGACCTAACCCCGGATCCCTGGGGCGGCTGGCTCCGCTCTGCACTAAACAGGGGGACAGTCGCTCTCCTTGGTACTCCATACTCAAGGGCTAGCTCACTTCCCCAATTCTATTCCATTCGCCTTCCAGGAGTTCTACTCCTAATTCCCCGTAGGGTTCCAGCTCTTTTAACTCAGCACATTCAGGTTTCACCTTTCCAGTTTCACGTTCATACATCCCATATTCTCAGACATGCTCATTTATTCATAACAGGCAGCTGTTAAACCAATTTACAGGTAGCTATTATTTCCTTTCCACATTTTCCAAGACTGCAGTATTCATATATTCCACTAGTTTTTCCCATCCTAGGATTCATGCCATACCCTAGGATCTATCATACAATCTAGTTTTCCAGCCCTAGGATTCATGCAACACCCTAGCATCTACCATTCATTCTAGTTTCTCATTCCTAGGATTCATGCAATGTCCTAGGTTCTATTTATGGTTCCATAATTTAACAGATTATACTAATAAACTTAAAAGCCACTCTACCGGTTACAATAGCCGTACTGGGGGCATGGTCGAGAATCCCACGTACCTCCGCAACCCCCGAGACTGCAACGGAACGGGGTCCTATCGCAAGGATCAAACACAAGGAGTTTCTCAAAATAGTATACAACTACTGTAGACGGGTAGAGGATTTAATTCCGAAAAGCATGCAACTCGAAACGTGGAAAACGGACTCCGAACGGGCCCTAAACGGGTTGAAAACGACGAAACAGTGCAAAATCAGACGTCTGGAACTTCTTCCAGACGTCTTAAAAATGGGGATCAGAAAAATGGGGATCAGATGGTACCTTGTCCTGCGTGGTCTCTCAGATGTCCAGAAGCCTGCGGGGGCATCTGACCTAGTTCCCAGACATCCGATGGTCACCCCAGACGTCTGGAAGTCCCTCCAGTCGTCTGGCACCACTGCCAAACGTCTGATTCGCGTTAGATGCGAATCTCAGAACCTGTGCGTACCCATTCCTTGTGCTCAGTACGGACGGTCGAAGGAAAGGAAGAAGGTACGAAAATAACTTACCTTTCAGACGTCTGGACAGTCCTCCAGACGTCTTCCCCGTCGTCTGGTTGGAAACCCAGACGTCTGATTCTGGAAAAACTTCCAAAATCAGAGCGCGACTCGCCCTCCGCCCGCGACGCACGGCCGCGCCTCGTCCGCCTGCTGCTCGAGCTGCAGCAGGCCTCCCGCGTCACCCCGCGTCTGTTGCTCCCCCGCCGGCCGACTCTAGCAGCCCTGGCAAGCTCGCCCTCACGGCCGAGCACCTCCTCTTCTCGCGCAGCACCTCCTCCCGCACTCGCCGCGGCTGCCACCTCCACCGCTTGCTCACTCTCGCACCGGCTGGAAGGAGAAGAGGAAGGGGCGGAGGCGATGAGAGTGAGGGAGAGGGTGAGGCTTTTTAAAGCCGCGCGGGGAGAGAGAGAGAGAGCAAGACAGAGGGCAGCCTGCGCCCGAAGGAGAGAGGGAAAAAGCGACCGCAGGTCTGCGCACGCAGGCGCGCAAACGCAACCGCACATGCCGCTAAAATCGAATCCCAGACGTCTGGAAGGGGTTCCAGACGTCTGGTCCGACGTCTGGGCCACCTCCCAGACGTCTTAAAAGACGTCTGAAGCCGCGCGTTCATAACACTTCTATGTTGGTCAATGAGAAGCAAAAGACGGAGGGGAATATAATGGGCCACTCGACTTGACCGTCGAGTGGCCAGAGGGAAGGGTGATTGCGCAGCAATCATAGGTCTTAATTGACCTAAATTAGGCTAGGACTTAGCATAAGTTAGGGTAATTAATGCATGCATAAGCATTATCTGCATCTTTACTGCTTCCCTTTAGCTATGCATAAAATAATTTTATAATGTGCTGATTAAGTGCATTATGTCAATTACAGGTAATAAGCAAGATCTGGAGCTGGATCTAGATCTGGAGCTGGATCTAGTGCTGGATCAGGAATAAGGGGTGTTGCAGCAGGACTAGAGCAGAAGACTTAGATTAGATATAGTGAATAATGATGTAAGGGAGTTAAGGTATGATATTCTATTAAGTAAGAATAAAGTAGTAAAATGTGAAGAGCTTAGGTCCATCCTAGCCCTAGGATAGCCTAGAGACTTCCCCCAAGCCTTAGCCACCCTTAGATTAGGTCACCGCACCCTAGGAAACCCTAAAACCCTAGTTCCAACCCTTATCTGGACGTCAAGATAAGTTATAGAATGTCTAGAACCCTTAGCCAACTCTCGCACACCTCAAACCCACTTTTGTAGTGTTATTGGACGTCCGACACTTTGTCAGACGTCCAATTTTTGCAGAATAACCAAGACAGAACCTTGAATTCTTCCTAACTCTGATTGGACATCCAGAAAACAAGTCTGGACTTCTGATTTTTAAGTATAAGATGTCTGATTCCATTTTTGGACGTCTGGAACTACTCTCTAGTTCCTGTTTTGAGATTCAAGCCTTGACCTTGGATCTCTAGCTCCCTAAACCCAATTCCAACCCTATAGGAACCTAAATTAAGGTACCCTAACCCTAGTACACCACCTCTAGACCTCCCTAAGGACCTAATTAGGTCCTCACCAAACTCAATTGACTTAGATCATAGTCAATTACCATTACCTAAGCCAATTGGGCTCATAGGGTCCAATTGAGCTCAGATCTCAACCCACACAAGTCCAATTGGACTTAGTGAGAGTCCAATTGACCTAAGCCCAACCTAATTGAGTTATTTCACTCTCAATTAGGTTCACACTCATTCAATTAAACTTGAGTTAAGTTTAATTGCAATTTCCCCTTAGCAAGGCATACACCTACCTAAACCCCTTAGGACCTAACCTATATCACTTAGACACCTAGGGCACAACCACACACACACACCCATCCATGCACTCCCACACATCTAGAGTTCTCTAGAACTCTCTTGAAGTGGCACCACTCTTGGTTGCCAAATTTAGCAACCAAGAGTCATTCAATTCTTAGATCCACTTTTCATCGATCTACGAGCTACCACCTCTCTCCATAGCCGGCCACTCATGGGACTCTCTCTAAAGAGTTCCACACTTCTCTAGAGAGACTCCCTTAGGTTTATAAAAAGACCTAAGGGGTGGCCATTTGCACCCATCCATTTTCTTGTCATTCATTCCACTTAGGTTAGCCACTTTCATCTCCACTCCACCTCCACGAGGAGCACCACCATGAAGGCCACCATCTCCACTCTAGGATGCTGGATCATCTCCCCAACCTCTCTCCAAGGGTCAGCCTAAGCACCATTGGCCGCCCCTCCTTCTCTTAGCCACCCAAAGGCCATCGGAGCTCACCTCTGAATGCCCTTCTTTTCTACTAGATTAGTAGTTTAGCTCTTCGTAGTTTTACTACTTTCATTTACTGCTTAGTAGTGTGGCTCTTATTCTCCCCCAATGATGCATGCAAAATCCCCCCATAGATTCCTGTATGCGATCATTTTCTGTTAACTAGTTTTATGTTTTCAAGCTTTCCTTTACAAACTTTCCTTTAAATTCCACGTTGCAAACATCCTTCTGAATGAGTGAATAAAAGATACATTTTTTTATACATATCTCTATGTTGGAAATCACCATGAGCTTATTGGTTGCCATCTATTTTGTGTGATTCAAGTTGCCTGCTTTTCATTTATATATATATATATATTGCAACAAGCATGTCAATTCCGGAAAATATAGAAGATTTGACTATAAATGCATTTTCTGTAAACAGCCACCACATCACTAGAATTGTGCGCACTGAAACTCATACTTTCACTCTCGTTATCCATCTAACACACGCACATGTAATCATAATTCACAATAGAAGTGGCAAAACTTTAATCTGAAGATTGGAAACAGGCGTGCAATTCTAAATAAAGTAGAGTGATAAAAGATCGATTTCAGATTTGAACAAACGCCTCCCAGAGACGAATGACTAGGACTCAAAGTCTCATTATCTTTTTATAAATATTTTTATTTGGTCGTATTGTGCAATATATAACGATGCTTTTCCTATCAAAACGCGCTCTACGATTGCTACAAATGGCACTATTGCCAGGAAGGCAACATTATTTTTCTTGATTTCGATCTTTCAAATTATCACTGGCAAATCTTCCTCTACTTTTTTTTTTGGATGTGCAGGACAACACAAACAAAAAAAATGAGATCTGCGCATACATCGAGCGCGGGAAAAAAAATCAGGTGCACATCTCTTCTAGGCTAGGTTTTCTTTTGAACCCTAAGATTAGATTTGCTTCCATCAATTTCTTTTGAAAAAAAAAAACTTATTCATTTTTGTCAAAAAAAAAATCAAAAAAAAATCTAGATTAGGTTTCTTTTTGAATCTTAGGTTAGTTTAAAAAAGCAAAAAAATATATATTTTTTGAATACCCTTAAAAAAATTCCTTTTTGAAAAAAAAACGTGCAAAAGTTTTTGAAATAAAGAAAAACATTTTTGGTGGAAAGTTTGGATTTCAAACTCAAACCTTCTTTAAAAGCTTCTCCACCATTCTCTGATTTTCAGCCAAGGTTCTAAATCTGTTTTAAAAATTTGATTGCCAAAAAATTAGTGAACAAAAAATTCTGAAATTCTGTCTAGATCTTTATTTTTAAACCATATTTCAAACGGCACTATTCTTTTGAAAAAATTCTAAGTATACAATTTTTAAAAATTCGCGAAGTGTAACGGGGTCAGACTGACCTAGATTCAAGATTTTTCAAATTTCAAAAAGTAATTTCGAGCAATCCATGAATTTGTTTTGACTAAAAATGGAGGGGTTTGAAAGCTGATCTCATTGGCTTTATTTTCCATATTTTTCCGGAATTTTTGAAAGTCATTTGATACTGTTTCAAGGCAAAAAATGGACCAGAGGTCAAAATTCCAGATCTGACCTTCTGACATTCAAAAATCTCTAAAAATTCGGTTGAAATAGTAAAAATTACAAAAAAAATATTCTATGAAAAGATAATTGAAAAAGGAATCTACTTGCTAAATTTCAAGTTAATTGGATTCCAAATTTTGCCAAAGAACCGATTGGAATTTTTGTGGTCTGCTGGAGACAAAAGAACAAAACTCTAGAATTGCATGAACCCTAGGTTACACCTTTAGGGTTACAACTTAGTGACCACATTTGGGATAACCTAGACTTAGTCAAGTCTAGTACTTAGCCAGTGGGCTGGTCACCTTGTGAGCCACTCACCAAAAGAAAACCCCAACTAAAGAAAATGGGCTAAAAATCAAGTCTAAAGCACAAAATAAACCTGAATTCGTTGTCGTACTACTGGGTGCTTTCAACCTCTTGGCTGGGTTAGTCGAGAGGCGGGAATCGCTTTCAGCTGGTTGTACGATGAATTTTCTTCAGGAATTAGAACGTAAAACGAAAAATCTAGTCATCTGATTCATAAGGACCATCTGATTGACAAGGCCTTAGCCCTGTCTAGCTTGGCTACACCAACCCAGGGGTTGGGTGGTGTATGCAAGGAAGGAGATCGCTTAGACCTCAACTGGTTGGTCCTTGGGAGCCACTCCCAAGGAGGTGAGTCACCTCGCCGGGACCATCTTCTCCCACTTCTTCTACTCCTATAAGCACAATGGCTAATCCTGGACCTAGACCTAAATCGGGTCAGGATATTGATAATCTGGACCCGATGGCTCATCTAGAAGCCCGGGTAGTGGAATTTAAGGAGAGGCATCGGCAGAGCATGGACCGCATTTTGACAGCACTTGACAAGATGCAGCATCCACCATGAGGAAAATAACTGTGAGATTTCTACGATCCAACCGCACCAATCGTCGCACCTTTAGTCAAAATTCTCGCAGGCAAAGACGTGTTTGAGCTCAAGCCTAATGTAATTGGTTTGATCAACACTCACTTCTATGGAAACTCAAGCGAAGATCCGTTCCAGCACCTAAAGGACCTCAGTCGACTCGCAGAAACTATTCGACCCAGGAACATTGATCTTGGGATTGTTCTAATGAAGCTTTTCCCATTTTCTCTGAGGGACAAAGCTTCATACTGGTTCAAAACCATTGGGAAGCCAATTGGAACCTGGCCGAAATTACAACGTGAATTCCTGCAAAAGTTCTTCCCAATCGGTCAAACGAACGCAATGAGGCACACAATCATGACTTTCTCCCAAGGAGTTGGGGAGAAGTTGCATGAAGCCTGGGACCAATTTCATGACCTTCTCCGGAAATGCCTGCACCATGGTATACCCAGATGGCACCTGGCTTAAATCTTTTACCATGGGCTGGATGACACACATCGGTATCTGGTCAATGCATCTAGTGGCAGGAATTTCCTCGTAAAAGATGAGAACAGTGCATTTGAGTTGTTCGAATCTTTAGCGAAGAACTCGATGAATGCTACATTCATGAACCAGTTCCAATGGCCTGGTCAGCAGCAGGTTGGTGTCCATGAGGCTCACACCGAGTCTATTCGAGCCGACATGGATATCATCATCAAGCAGCTGGATAGAATAAACCTAATTGAGAAAAAGATTGACCAGATTAGTCAGGGTCAATCTGACATGAACTCTACCACTTCAAGACCCTCCTATGCACCCCAAGCCCCTCCTGCTCGAGTTAATCTACTCACTCGGGATGCATCTTCTCCTTATTTACGAGATCCCGCGTATCAGGATCGCATAAACAATCCAGATCTGGCACCTTATGACCAGGGTTACGCACCACCTGTGGATTATAACACGTATCCCCTTGACAGATATACGTCTCAGACATCTTAGGCCTACGAGGACGTCAGTGCTATCCAAGGATATGGGCGTAATAACTCGTATTCAGAGACGTATAACCCTAGTTGGTGCCAGCATCCGAACTTCTCCTGGTCTGGTAACTCACAAAGACCACATCAAGATCCACACTACCAGACCAGGCAATACGGGAATGCGCAAAACACGTACCCTAGGCAGCAGCCATTCCCGCATCAGCAGTAACCTCGTTCTTTATACCAACCGTTGCACCAAGCTGCCAGTCACCCTCCAAAGCGGGCTGACCCTTTGGAGGTACTGAAAGAGGAGCTGCAAGAATCAATGAGGAAATCTACACAGGATAGCTTGCAGATAATGAAGGCGATGGCTAACCAATTACAGACTATACAGAACATGCAAAACCAACTATTGCAGGAGCATAGGACTCAGGGAGCCTTGCCCTCCCAACCCGTCCTGAACCCTTGATATGTGCAGAACCAAGGTGCCTCACCTAGGTTTCAGGTACTGCATGGACAGGCACACGCCATATTACAGGCACCTCCTGCACCACCTGGTTATGCTCAAGGCCAGCCGCCTTTGATGCAGAACCCCGCATACTCTGCCCCTTCCCCTCCCCCACCACCTCATGGACAGCAAGCCGATGCAAATGCTATCTCTTTGAGGAGCGGAAGGAAGACATTCGACCCACCACTAGGCAGGCAGGCCCTAATTTTTCTCACCCTTTGTCGCAGGCGGGTTCAACTCCTTCATCTCAGGAGCCACCTACGGTAGATAAGGGTAAGAGGCCACTCAACCCTGAGATTCCCGTCCCTTTTCTTAAGGCTCTGACCTAGAATATAGTATAGAAAAAGGACACGTGGAATTTTGAGGATCTAGAATCAATGTTCAAGGAAGTACACATTCAGGTCCCCCTCCTCGAGGCAATCGATCACATTCTCATTGTCGCTAGGTTCTTCAAGGACTATTGTACCCCAAAGCGACAGCCTAGAATTGGACAACAGGTGATACTATCAAAAGAGGCTAGTGCTGTGATTCTAGCCGACTTGCTACCAAAAAAGAAAGACCCTTGTACCCCACTTATATCCCACTTCTTGCAGGATTCTCCATTTGATCGGGCCCTTCTAGATCTAGGTTCATCCATCAACCTAACTCCCACTGCCGTATTTGATCGATTTCGATTTGGGGAGTTAAAGCCTACCTCAGTCACGATTTAGCTGGCTGATAGATTAGTCAAAACACCGAGGGGGGTGGTTGAGAACGTGATCATAAAAGTCCGCGGGTTCTACTTTCCCGCAAACCTTTTCATTCTTGATATGGAAGTTCCTCCTAATCTCCGAGATGCACCAATTATTTTGGGTCGCCCATTTCTAGCGACAGCCCGAGCGAACATTGATTGTGCATCCAAGTGTATGGAGATAGCCCTAGGTAATGAGCAACTTCGACTTGACATATTCAAGGCAGCAAAGAATTTTGACTGTGATCGAATAGAGGAGGATGGTGAAGATGAAGATTCGGCACACTGTGGTAACATTGGGCTCCTTTGCAACAACCCAATGTCTCATTCATCTGCACTATCAGGGTTCTTGCACCTCGATCCACACGGGACTAAGACTACTGCACTACACATATCTCCTCGAGGATCTGACTGTTTAAGGTGTGCTTCTGACCACGACACCCCTGAATCCAGCTATCTTGATCCGCACATTACTGAATTGCCCCTGTTGTTGCAAGAAGACATGACCACAGCTAACGGGTTTCCCGTTAACTCAGTCACGACCAGTTATTTCACAGGAAGCGACTTAGCAAGAATTCACGTGCATACGGATCAGTAGATTCCCACCCTTGAGTTTGCTCCTCCCACTCCAATTCCTGACTCTGACCCACCCGTGATTGAATTGAAGCCCTTACTTGATTCACTTAAGTGTGTGTTCTTGGGCAAAAGTGAGACATACCCAGTCATTATTAATGCCCACTTAACCCAAGAACAAGATCATCAATTGATTTATACGCTACAAGACCATAGGGTTGCTATAGGGTGGAGTATTGTTGATCTCCACGGTATTCGCCCCTCGTATTGCACTCATCACATTTACACGGATGAGGGGGTGAAACCTTCAAGACAACCTCAAAGACGGCTTAACCCGGATATGCTAGAGGTTGTTAAGAAGGAGATCATCAAATGGCTGGATGCAAGTATTGTATACACAGTCTCAGACAGCTAATGGGTGAGTCCGATCCAGATAGTACCCAAGAAAGCAGGACTCACCGTTGTGAAAAACAATAAGGGAAAATCCATCCCGACCAACACTGCGACATCTTGGCAGGTTTGCATCGACTATAGGAAACTGAACATGACTACCCAAAAGGATCACTTTCCTTTGACTTTCCTTGATCCGATCTTGAAACAGTTAGCCGGACGTAGTTTCTTTTGCTTTCTAGATGGATACTTCGGGTATAATCAAGTAGCAATTAGCCCAGAAGATCAAGACAAGACCACATTCACATGCCCCTTTGGAACATTCGCTTTCAAGCGGATGCCCTTTGGCCTCTGCAACGCACTAGCAACATTTCAGCGTTGTATGATGGCCATCTTCTCTGACATGATTGGGGATTATGTGGAGGTGTTCATGGATGACTTCTCCATTTTCGGAGATGATTTCGCATCTTGTCTTGATAACCTCACCAAGATCCTGAAACGGTGTATTGAGGTAAACCTAGTACTATCTTAGGAGAAAAGCCATTTCATGGTGAGGGATGGCATAGTACAAGGACACAGGATCTCTAAAAATGGACTCGAGGTCGATCGAGCTAAATTTGAAATTATTTCCCACTTACCGCCACCTAGCTCGGTCAAGCAGATCAGATCATTCTTGGGTCACGTCAGCTTCTATCGAAGATTTATACGTGATTTTTCAAAAATTGCACAGCCTTTGATGAATCTCCTTATTGCCGATACCCCATTTGAGTTCGACACCTCGTGTCTCAATGCCTTCGAGACTTTATGAAGCGTTGTCTCTGACTCCCTGATTCTCCAACCACCCGACTGGTCTCTTGATTTCGAGATGATGTGCGACGCTTCTGATTTTGCCATCAATGTTGTTTTGGGCCAGCGTCGGGGGAAACAACCCTTCGTCATATACTATGCTAGCAAGACACTGAATGAGGCTCAGCGCAATTACACTGTCATCGAAAAAGAAATGCTAACAGTAGTATTCGGGTTGGAGAAATTCAGATCGTATTTATTAGGGTCCAAAGTCATCATTTTCACTGACCACTCCGCCCTCCGGCATTTGTTGGCAAAGAAGGATGCCAAACCACAGCTCATCAGATGGATCCTTCTATTGCAGGAATTTGATATCAAAATCCGCGACAAAGCTGGAAAGCAAAATGTTGTGGTGGATCACCTATCCAGACTGGACCCAGACCACATTCCTTATTCCCTACCTATCCACGAGCAATTTCCAGATGAATCTCTTTTGGCAGTTCATTCTGTTGAGTTCCCCTAGTTCGTAGATATCGCAAACTACCTTGCCACAGACAAGATTCCCACGAACCTATCCAAGGACCAGAAACTCAAATTCACTACGGAGGCCAAATTCTACCTCTGGGATGACCCACTACTCTTCCGCATTGGAGCGGATCAGATTATTCGAAGATGCATCCCAGATTCTGAGATCCCCAGTGTGTTATCTTTTTTCCACAATGATGCTTGTGGTGGTCACTTCTCGAGATGGAAAACCGCTGCAAAAATCTTGCAATCGGGATTTTTCTGGCCAACTATTTTCAGAGATACACACGAATATGCCCAACACTACAAACGATGCTAGTCAGTCGGTTCTATGACCAAGAGAGACATGATGCCACTCTAGCCCATCATGGTCGTAGAAGTGTTCGATGTCTGGGGCATCAATTTTATGGGCCCTTTTCCGAACTCGAATGGCTTCGAGTACATATTACTAGCCATCGACTATGTCTCAAAGTGGGTCGAGGCCATCCCGGCGAGACGGGCTAATCATAAGACCGTCATTTCTTTCGTACAGCAGTACATCTTCATGAGATTCGGAATACCTCGTGCTCTGATTAGTGACAGGGGAAGCCACTTCATCCACGCCCATTTCAGGTCATTACTAAAGAAATACAGGGTACATCACCGTATAGCCACCCCGTATCACCCGCAGACCAATGGGCAGGCTGAAGTATCTAACCGTCAGATCAAGCTGATTCTCCAGAAGACGGTTAGACCAGACAGGAAGGACTGGTCTGATAAATTAGTTGATGCACTTTGGGCATATCAGACCGCATACAAGGCCCCACTCGAAATGTCACCATATTGCATGATATATGGCAAGGCCTGCCACCTTCCTATAGAGTTGGAACACCGCGCCTTTTGGGCGGTGCAAAAATGTAACCTTGACCTCGATGTAGGAGGTCAAGAACGGAAACTCCAGCTCAACGAATTAGAAGAGATCCGATGGGAGGCTTATGAGAATGCATTGATATACAAGGACAAGACCAAGGCCTTTCATGACCGCCACATCCAGAGGAAAGCATTCACGCCCAACCAGCAAGTCTGGTTGTTTGATACGTGACTGAAACTGTTCGCAGGGAAGCTCAAGTCCAAGTAGACTGGCCTGTATGTTGTGATTCAGCCATATCCTAATAGGGCAATCCAAATCAGGGACCCAAAATCTGGGCATATATCTATGGTAAATGGCCAGCGCTTCAAGCCATTTTTGGCCCAGGAACCTCCTCCACCGGACGAGATTGTTCATCTTATTGAGGATGCGTGATTGAATTCTCGCCCAGCTAGAGGCGTTAAACTCAGCACGTATAGATAGCATATCCCACATTCCACCATCATCTATACATAACCATTTTTATATATAGCATATTTTTCTTTTAGCATATTTTCTTTCTGCATATTACATACTGACAAGTTGGCCGGTGCTGAATATATAATTTTAGGAGCAATAACAGGTGATTTCTACCCATTTTCTCCCTATTGTATTTATTTTCTTTTATATTCATGTATGAGGATATGCAAGAACTTAGGCAAGGGGGGTAGATACAACAAAATTGAAAAGTTTTATGTCAACATTTAGGAAACCTCAGAGCTGCATGTAAAACATACTTTAGGACCCTAAATAAAAGAACAACCAACTCCACCTCCAATGCTCGTATTGGAGCTAGAAATCATCCGCAACAGCCATTTCCGACTCACTCGCTCACCTCTTGTTCTAAATTTAGGGTCAAGCTAATTGTAACCCGAAAGGGAAATTTCATGAAGTACAATTCTACAAGGTTACTTGTTTATAGCATATATACATAGTGCATCCATGAATAAGATTTTTATCAAGAGAATGCATTAGGGATTTCATCCTCTAGTTGATTCCTGTAATCTGGAATCTAGTACAACTTTTAACACATACGTAGAATTTGCAATGGATTCACGGTGAAGGCTGATAAACGTCTTTAGTCTGTCGAGAAGAAGCAGTGCTTCTTTTCCTGAACCCTTGGACAGTGTTTTGGGAGTCAGGCAGATTTTCTTCCAAAAATCTACCAAATAGTTTGAGATGAGAGTAGAGCGTACTGGTGCTCTAAGATTAGTGCAAGGAATCTGGAATCCTAGATAATTAGGTAATGATACTCAGAGATTAGGCATAGCTTTCGCTCTCAGTTCCTGCGTATACATTTTTGTGTGCATTGTAAGAGCCACCAAATAAAACAAATACGCGAAGAGCAAGTTTTCATAAAACTAGGGCTAAGGTGGATGGTTACGACCATTCTTTATGGAATCCTCGGCTGAAGGAGGGTATTGATGTCAAGGTCAGAAATACACCGTCCTATCCATCTCTCCCAATGTCGTGAGTAGGCACTTTCACCAAATAAGCCACCCAATGTCTCTTGAGTACCACCAATCCCTAATAATGCCTCCTCAATAAAGTTCATGGATGTGTGCTAGTTCTGTTATGTTGAAAAAAAAAATTGAAAAAAATTAGAAAAAGAAGAAAAAGCAAAGAAAAAAGAGTGAATATTTAGTTCAGTTTCATTGAGGCAATACCATCAAATAAATCTGAGATCCACCAAATATGGCCTTAACCCACCTTTCTTGTGTTTCTGACCGCCCGAATACTGGCTGAGGAATTCCGACTTAGTGTTAGGGTTATGGAAACTCAATTAAAGTGTTAATGGCAAGTGAGACCTCCAAATACAGATCATATATGTGATCTGGTGAGGTTGTGAGCTCTAAGAAAATGAAAGAAAAGAAAAAGAAAAAGAGTAAGAGAGAATGAATACAAAGGAATCAAAAGAGAGCATAGTTTTTCTCGTCTTTCTCTGAGTTGAGTTACTTAGTAATCCGGGAATCTAGATTTTGTAGTACTAGTCTCTGTGTAGCACCAAGTGAGAGTAAGCCACCAAATATATAATCTTTTCCCTTAGAGATTCTCTACCTAAGCCTAAAGTTGGGGTGAAATTCATAGAATATCTTGAATACCCCGAGGGAAGAAGTCCGCCCATCCCGCTAGAATTTTTACTAGAGGTCAAGTACAGGCTTTAGAGGTGTATCAATTTTTCACTCGAATCCGTTGCAAAAGCTACATAGCTGCACTTTCACGATTGTCTAGATTTCTAGAGCGTAGGATGAAAACAAAAAGGAGAAAAATCTCTAGGCATACTTGATAAAATAATCAATCCCTTATGAACCCTTCTGTAAATAATTTAGTCTTGCATTTGCTAGGGACTAGCAAGATTTAGGCATGGGGATATGATTGCACAGCAATCATAGGTCTTAATTGACCTAAATTAGGCTAGGACTTAGCATAAGTTAAGGTAATTCATGCATGCATAAGCATTATCTTCATCTTTACTGCTTTCCTTTAGTTATGCATAAAATAATGCTATAATATGTTGATTAAGAACATTATGTCAATTATAGGTAATAAGCTAGATCTGGAGCTGGATCAGGAATAAGAGGTGTTGCAGCAGGACTAGAGCAGAAGACTTAGATTAAATATAGTGAATAATGATGTAAGGGAGTTAAGGTATGTTATTCTATTAAGTAGGAATAAAGCAGTAAAATGTGAAGAGCTTAGGTCCATCCTAGCCCTAGGATAGCCTAGAGACTTCCCCCAAGCCTTAGCCACCCATAGATTAGGTCACCGCACCCTAGGAAACCCTAAAACCCTAGTTCCAACCCTTATCTGGACATCCAGATAAGTTATATGACATCCAGAACCCATAGCCAATTCCCGCACACCACAAACCCACTTCTGCAGTGTTATTGGACATCCAGATACTTTGTCAGACGTCCAATTTTTACAGAATACCCAAGACAGAACCTTGAATTCTTCCTGACTCTGATTGGATGTCCAGACAACAAGTCTGAACTTCTTATTTTTGAGTATAAGACATCTGATTCCATTTTTGGACGTCTGGAACTGCTCTCCAGTTCCTGTTTTGATATTCAAACCTTGACCTTGAATCTCTAGCTCCCTAAACCCAATTCCAACCCCATAGGAACCTAAATTATGGTACCCTAACCCTAGTACACCACCTCTAGACCTCCCTAAGGACCTAATTAGGTCCTCAACAAACCCAATTGACTTAGATCATAGTCAATTACCATTACCTAAGCCAATTGGATTCAAGGTCCAATTGAGCTCAGATCTCAACCCACACAAGTCCAATTGGACTTAGTGAGAGTCCAATTGACCTAAGCCCAACCTAATTGAGTTATTTCACTCTCAATTAGGTTCACACTCATTCAATTAAACTTGGGTTAAGCTTAATTGCAATTTCCCCTTAGCAATTATGGTTTGCAACCCCAATTCAAGGCATACACATACCTAAACCCCTTAGGACCTAACCTATATCACTTAGACACCTAGGGCACGACCACACACACCCATCCATGCACTCCCACACATCTAGAGTTTTCTAGAACTCTCTTGAAGTGGTGCCACTCTTGGTTGCCAAATTTAGCAACCAAGAGTCATTCAATTCTTAGATCCACTTTTCATCGATCTAAGAGCTATCACCTCTCTCCATAGCCGACCACTCATGGGACTCTCTCTAGAGATTTCCACTCTTCTCTAGAGAGACTCCCTTAGGTCTATAAAAAGACCTAAGGGGTGGCCATTTTCACCCATCCATTTTCTTTGCATTCATTCCACTTAGGCTAGCCACTTTCATCTCCACTCCACCTCCATAAGGAGCACCACCATGAAGGCCACCATCTCCACTCCAAGATGCTCGATCATCTCCCCAACCTCTCTCCAAGGGTCGGCCTAAGCACCATTGGCCGCCCCTCCTTCTCTCAGCCACCCAAAGGCCATCGGAGCCCACCTCTGAATGCCCTTCTTTTCTACTAGATTAGTAGTTTAGCTCTTCATAGTTTTACTACTTTCATTTACTTCTTAGTAGTGTAGCTCTTATTCTCCCCCAATGATGCATGCAAAATCCCCCCATAGATTCCTGTATGCGATCATTTTCTGTTAACTAGTTTTATGTTTTCAAGCTTTCCTTTAAATTCCATGTTGCAAACATTCTTCTGAATGAATGAATAAGAGATACATTTTTTTATACATATCTCTATGTTGGAAATCACCGTGAGCTTATTGGTTGCCATCTATTTTGTGTGATTCAAGTTGCCTGCTTTTCATTTATATATATATATATATATTGCAACAAGCATGTCGGTTCTGGAAAATATAGAAAATTTGACTATAAATGCATTTTCTATAAACAGCCACCACATCACTAGAATTGTGTGCACTGAACCTCATACTTTCACTTTCGTTATCTATCTAACACGCACATGTAATCGAAATTCACAATAGAAGTGGCGAAACTTTAATCCGAAGATTGGAAACAGGCGTGCGATTTTAAATAAAGTAGAGTGATAAAAGATCGATTTCAGATTTAAACAAACGCCTCCCAGAGATGAACAATCGAGACTCAAAGTCTCATTATCTTTTTATAAATATTTTTGTTTGGTCGTATTACGCACTATACTACGATGCTTTTCCTATCAAAACATGCACTACGATTGCAACAAAGGGGTCAATGAAGCTCATCAAAGTCACAGCGGAGGCGGCTAGAGAAGAGGAAGAAGGGGTATTTTGGCCTATAACCAGACTCAATTTGAACGCTGATCCTTAGGGAGCTTATATAAAGCTCCATTAGGGTCTCGAATTGGAAGTTTACGTGCCTTGGAGTCGAATTTGGAATCAATAAGAACCCATGCTTTCTTTGAATTCATGAGATTTTTGCTCCAAATCAAGGTCTAAGATCTTGGCTAACTGGTTCTCCACCGTTTGATCACCAAGCCCACAAAATTTGGTTGGATTTGGTAATGATTTGCTGGTGTTTTGAGTCAGTCAAAGGTGGAGGTGCTAGGTTTTGACCTCCGTTGATAGTATCCATGGCAAAAGGGGCGTAACTATGAAGAAGATGAAGAAGTTAGGGGGTTATTTGCAATAAACTTAAAACTTAGGGGTACAAATGTGAGAAACAAAGATCTTAAGGGCCAAAATACAAACTAGGTCAAGATGGACTTTATTGGACCCAAATTTTTGTGTTAACCTAATTTGAACCCAAGGAATCTAATGGTGAACTTGGATTTGAGTTTTGACCACGTTTGACCAAGTAAATTGCATAAAAGCTCAAATCAAGATAGATTCCCATCTGAATCTCTGTTCTAGGTCAAAATGGGTTCAAATGGTTAAAAAAAAGGTACAAAACCTCTTAGAATATTTTCTTTGAATTTTAATAGGTTTATATTGATTTTATCCTTACCATAACCTTTCGAATTTAAGTGTGGCTGATAATTAGGATTTTCAGTCCTATTTTCACCCTTGAAATGCGTAAAACCCTAATTCTGACAGTGTAAGCTGACTTATTGGTATTTTATGCTCAATTGACCTTTAATTAACCCCTGAGTGACCCCGTAGTTAATCGGCATTTGTGATGTGCTGTTAAAACAGCAGAATTAGCCCTATTTTCCTGTCTTCTTTCCAAATCAAATCAAAGTGGAATTATGGTCCTCAGGTAATTGTTTATGATGATAACGTCATCATCAGCCATAACTATCTTTAATTAGTCTGAATCAATTGACACATGCTCCTGCATAACCGTCAGAGAGCAGTAACTTGTTGCATATTCTTTCTGAGAGACATGCATTAAATCAAGGGTAAATATGTAGTTTTAACATCATATCCTAAATTCATAGTAACCATGGGTTTTCCCAGGGGTTAAATAAAGGTCAAATGAGCATTAATGTCTAATAAGACGGTCCATGCAGACAAAAATGAGCTTTTCATGCATTTTGAGAATTATTTGACATCCAAAACCCTAATTTTAGATCCGCCTAATTAACTGAGGTTCTGGTCAAGATAAAATTCACCTAAAGCTTTTAAAAATCATAGAAAAATATTCCATAAGGTTTGGTATCCTTGATTTGACCATTGGAACCCATGTTGAAATAAAATATAGTCTCAAATAAATAGTTGCCCTAATTTGAATTTCTACGTAAATTACCTAATTAAACTTAGTCAGAACCAAAATCCAACTTCACCATCAAATTCCTTGGGTCTAAATTAGGTTTGTATCAAAATTTGGGCTCAATCAGAGAACATCTTGACCCAATTTGCAATTCAGTCTAGTGTAATTCTTTTCTCACACATGTACCCTTAGCCTTTTGAAATCCTTGCAAAGAGGCTGACGTCCGTGGACGTGTTTGCATAAAATCATTCGTTGTAGTGCCTTACGATGTCAATTTTAAATAAAGAATTGAAGGTGAACCCGAGTGTCGAACACAGGAAGACAATAATTAGATCAAATACTCGCTTTCATGTCACGTAAATATGTCATTTGTGCGCTTGAAAATCGATTTGAGAAAATGAGAGAAAGAGAGATAGAGATAGAGAGAGAGAGAAAGAGAAAGAGAGAGAGAGAGAGAAAAGGGTTAGAGAACCATATCATAAGATCAATGTGCCAACAATTTCTTATCAAATTAGCAATCAAACATAATGTAGATGAATGCTTTAACAAAATCAAGACATGAACTACACTACAAAATAAAATAACACTAAGACAAGGAAGAAGAACGCGTCGAGACAGCCACGGTAGTGGAGGAGCTTCTGTCAGCGACTCGGCAGCTTCGAGACCTTGCTTGGAACTCTAGAAGGTGGTGGTATCTCATGGGTGGAAGCTTGGTGCAAATGGGAGGGGTAGGGCCCTTTTTATAGTTAAGGAAAGGGCTCAAATTCGTCATTAGTCTTTAGTGACAGCTGCAAGCGTCACTAAAGACCCCTACAACTGTTGCTAAAGGTGCACCCTCGCTGCTCGTGCCCTTGCTGGCACGTGCCTCACATGCCTGTGCTCCCTGCGCTTTGCCACGTGCGCATGCGCTGGCATGCACTGTGCCGCACCTACTTTCCCTGCAGGTGAATGCGCACGCGTGTGCCTTGTTGCACTGTCGCTGTTGCCCTTGCTGCACTGCCACATCAATTGCAAAGTGAGGGGGGTCACGGGGATTCGAACCCACGCCACTCTTGAGATCTCACTTCAAGACCAATGCACCATGTCTGCGAGATTGTTGAGAGGAGAGGCTAAGAGCGTGTGGTGGAGACGACTTCTCAGTCATTGGATCAAGATCCAATGATTGGGAATGGATGATGCATTAAGAAGGGTGCATTGGTGGATGCTAGCCGATGTTGGGCGGCCTAGATAGCACCACGTGGTGCCATCTGGATCGTCAATCTTCTTTCTATTACAGAGGGTGCCACAATGCTCGGATCGCAATGATTTCCACGCTCTTGGACTGCGATCGTTGCTCCAGATCCATACGTATGGTCATATTTTTGATCCGAAGCCCGTAAGGATGTCGCATTGCCCCCTGGCCATTGATCTTTCTTGGGCTTGTTGTGGGAGCTATAGAGGTCAGATCGAAGTGATTTCAAGTTCGTTGGACTCTGTTCCTTGATCTGAATCCATCTATACAGTCCGATCACTCATCTGAGACTTGTTTTAAAATGGACTTGTGCACATGGTCACTAAACATTGATTTTAAGTGATTAAAATGCAAAGATCACGCAATATGCTTCAATTCTCCCAAGTCCATTATAATATGTCATTATCGCACAAGTACCCTCAAAATTGACTCTAATTGATGTTACTAAGACTAATAATTGTAGAGTCATCAGAGGCCCCTAACTTTGTCATCTCCTTCACAAATAGCCCCTTGCCGCCATTGAGGTCAAATCCGACCTCCACATAAGCATTGACCGACCTAAATCCTACTCAAATGGCAATCAAATCCCACCAAAATTGGTGAGATTGATGTTCACACATAGACAAATCATATAGGATCAATTTGGAGTTCCAAGTTCCCATAGATTGCTCATGCGAATGCACGAGAATCATGGGTTCTATTTCTTCAATCCCAAGCCATGGAAATCCTTCTTTCCTGATCCAGAGCTCTCCCTGAAGCTCTATAAAGAGTCAGCATGCACAACCTTCTCAACTTAGCTTGGTTTGGAGGCCGAATTCCCCCTCTTCCCTTCTCCCTAACCTCCATCTCCACAAACTCCAGTGAGCTCCTCTGTCCACCTTCCTCGTCCACCGTCACAGACAATAGCCGATGGATTCTTCTTCCTCACATTCCTCCGCATCTCGCAACACCGGCGAATGCCTCCTTCCTCGTCTTCCTCACCATTTCTTCACCACTGGAGACTTCATCTCCTCAAAGTCCAGCGTACCACCGACAAGGACCTCTCTTCCCTTTCGTCCATTAGATCTAGGTTAGTTAGCTTCCTCTAGCTTCGTAGGTTAGCTTGGGACTTCTAAACCCTAGTTTTGACCCACACCACCACCATTCACCGTCATCTCCTTCATCTCCTGCCACACCTCCGGCGAGTCCACCCCACCTCCACAACCCACCAAACAACTCGCCACCAAGTCCATAACCTCCGCCAAACCTCCACCTTCAAAAGCCCTCTCCTAATTCCATCAATCGCCCACTCATGCGACCCACCGAACAACCCACCTTCGTACCTTCGTCTCTATCACCGTCCACCATCCACACGCCACCAAACACCATGAAACACCCACCACCATCTTCATCGTGCTTTGGCGAAGCTTTTGAGCCTTCTGATTATGGCTTTTGAGCCCATATTCGTACTTGCAGGTACTCGTCGTCACTCCGCCACCACCCTCAAGTTCTCCGACACGTATTGAGTTCTCTGGCCATATTTGCTCCAGGTCATCGTCCCAGGTGCTGCGGCTGATCCTCAAGACCCTTCCCAAGTCCTCAATTGGAACCTACGACCACTCCTGCTGCCTCAATTAGAGGCATCCTCACAGCTGCTACTCACGCAAAGAAGGCGTGTGGGATAGTCCCACATTAGTGGGAGAAGAGTGTCTACATGCGCTTAGTATGTTTTTATGCATAGGCCCTATCGCCCAATCACACGGGGGTCGGGTCCCCTTACCCGCTCACCTGCTACCTGCCTAAGCCTTCACTCCCCTCCAGCGACACCACGCACGTAGGTGGTGTAGACTCGGATAGGTGTCTTAATATGGTGATTTTACCATTGAAGTGTGTATAGTTGTTAACCTAAATCGAGCCTGACCATCTCTTTACAAAAAAATTTTTTACCTGGCCTACTTGATTTTATCTTGGTCACTTTTAGGCCTAGGGTCGAACTCAGGGAAGTGGGGTTAGAAGTCAAGTTTCTACGCCTTTCCTACAATGAATCTTTTCTGTTCATTTATTGTGTGTTTGGTGTTTTTCTATTTATATTTTTTTTCTGATAATTCTTGTCCTTGAGGCATACCCTCAAAATTAGGTTCTTGGCTTTGAGCCAAATCAGGGTTCCAAAACGGGTCTTGCTATTCGCAAGATGGAGTACCTGCAAGTCAAGGATTATCTTTTCTCTTTTATATATTTTTTTATCTTTTTATTGGCAGGAAAGAGAAGCAGAAATAAAGTAGATATAGTATATATATATGTATATATTATATATGTATAAACGGGTGGGGGTGGAGGTGGAGATGGAGTGTAGCACGATGTCGAGTCGGTCGTCGTCTAGGAAGATGCAACCAACAGGACGAAGTGCCGCGTGTAAGGTTGATTGGTGGAAGATGAGTGCGAACACGCTTTCTGTATGCGTGTATCGGGGAATATCAGCAACTGGTGCAGATACTCCCGCAATACAACGTATGGTAAGTAATGTGAAAAAAAAAAAATATATATATATATATGTAAATATATCTATATGTATATATGGTTATAAATATATAGGTATATATGTAGTTATATATGTATATATGTATGTATGTATATATATATAGATATAAATATATGTATAGATAGATATATGTATAGATATGTATAAATATATATATATATGTATATGTATGTATATATAACTATATAGATGTATATATATATATAGTAATATATGTATATAGATATATGTAGATAGATATGTATGTATATATATATATATATGTATGAATGTATGTATGTATGTATGTATATGTATATATGTATGTATGTTTGTATATATATATATATGTATAAATATATGTATATATGTTTATATGTATATAAATGTATGTATATATGTAAATATATATGTGTGTATATATATATATATAAGTATGTAGATATATATATGTGTGTGTATATATGTATACTAATACTTAGGTATATAGGTACTACTATATGTGTAGATATAAGTATATATATATATATATATACATATATATATATGTATGTATATAAATATATATAGATATAAATATATATATGCATACATATATAAGTATATAATAATATATAGGTGTGTGTGTGTGTATGAGAGGGTGAGTGTGTGTGTGTAAGTGTCGGCAGAGAGAGTGAGAGAGTTCTGTGTGAGAGAGAGAGAGAGAGCATGAGAGAGAGAGGGCTTCCTGCTGGAGTGAAGGGGGCGTTTAAGCCATCCGCGCGCTCAGGGTCGACGTCTGGTAGTTTCACGTGCACGCACAGGTGCGTATGCGCACTGAGAGGCGCGCGCTGGAGGGAAGTGGGCGCGGAGAGGACCGCAGCGCACAGCGTTGCACGGAGAGCTGGAGCGGGCGCACGCAGACGTACTTGGGAGAAGGGAGCAGGCAAAGACGCGAGCGGGAGCGGGCGTTGGAGCAGGACGCGGGGCGGGATGCAGGTGCAGGCAGTGGCCGGTAGCGGCGTGTCGGGTTACCGGATAAGTGAGAAACTTACCGGTCATCGCACTGTAGCCACAGTGTTCCGTTGAAACGTGTGAACAGTGGCTACAGTGCCCAAGCGAGCCGTGCGACCGGGTGCTGTAGGTGCTGTGAGTGCGGGCGGCTTGCAGCTAGCGCGTGCGTGGAAGGGTTGCGCCGGCTGGTTGCAGGAGCGGAGAGGCTGGCGTACGCGAAGAAGTGGAAGGTGAAGGCAGCTTGCAGGTGCGCGCGGTGGCCTTGCGGCTGCTACCGCGTGTAGAGCTTTGAGCTTCAAAGCTTGAAGCTCCTGCTCCAATGGATGAAGTGGCTTGGGCGTTGAAACAGGGAAAGAACCACCACGCCCACCGGCTCTTTGATGAGCTGGGCGGTGGACTCACGGTGGTGGTTGTGCACCACCGTGAGGTACTCCTGCTCGCAGAGTGTCCCCTCAGAGGAGGAGGGCCTGCGTATGGAGGGAGAGGGGGAGGAGATGGCCTGGAGAAGAAGAGCTGCGTTGGGTTGGCTTTTTTTGTGAGGACCAGGCTCCCTTTGCAAAGAAGGCAGCCGTGCCCTTATAAAGAAGAAAGAGGCATGCACAACCATGCCCTAGCTATGCATGCTCGGCATGGCCGGCAGGGAGATCATGTGCATGCGGCTGCAAGGTTGGCAGGGAGAGGCTGAGCAGGACATGGCGCGAGAAGGAAGCTGCCAAGCTTTGCAGCCGTGGGGAAGAATTCAAAATCAAATAAAAATAAAGATGGAAATTTTACAAAGCAGCACTTAAAGAAAATGTAAATTGCAAGGCCATTTTATTCACTATCCTCCCCTCTCAATTAAATGCATGCATGCATGTATTTTTACAAATGCAACTATGGATACCTAATATGCACTGGTAATGCTAGGAAATAGCACAAGACGGCACAATTGTAGGTGTATTTTTGCGGTGCAATCAGTAGGCTTGGACCTGATACCGCTTAATCCGGAACCCCGATTACCTAATTGGCTTTCCGGTTATCTGAGGAAGAGGAGAAAAAATAGAAAGAGATAGAGAGAGTGGGGTAGGGAGGGTTTTGCTCCTCGGTGTATGCGGTTAACACTTAGCCGTGAGAAGAATAAGGAAGATCTAACGAAGCTGAGGCTTAGAAGAGAAAGAAGAAAGGAAGGCTTGTGAAAGAAGAGAGAAAGAAGAGAAGCAGAGCAATACAAGAAAAGAGAAAGAGGGAAGAAGAAGAAGAAGAAGGAAAAGGCTTTGAAGAAGCACTGTAGCAAGGCTTCACTTAGGACGTCTGATGGAAAGACCCGACATCTAATAAGGATGATTTAGCTTGATATGTGCTTGCGTGGAATTAAAGCTTAAGTGGTTCAAGCCACTGTTCATTTATTTGATATATTTGAGTAATTGATATATATGTGTTAGACTAATAATTGGTGATTTAAATCACCATTATTTTGTCCTAGGTTTCTTTTTGTCATATTGAACACTTGAAGTACTCATGTTTGCCATTGAATATCAGATTTGAGTAGTTATTATTCATTGAATATCATTATTGTACTTAATTTCCTGTGCTCATTTATATGTAATTAAAGATTAGCGCGTGAATTCCATATTTGCTCCATGTGTTTGACCTCGGACTTCATTTCAAGATTTTGAGTAATAAATTATATCTATTAATCGAGCTATGTGACAACTGTACTATAATTCATTTCCTAAACTCGACGAAAAGTTTGACAACAATATAAGAGCATTTATCTCTTGACTCTGACTAATTAAGTTAATTATGACGAATGATGGCATTACCATCACACATCCTCATATCTAAGTGATAATGAGGATAGGAGTGTGGAGTTAGGATAGTAGGGATCAAAGGTCCATACTTGGTGATGGGAACACCATCATGAGTCCTAACTAGATCATTTTGACCCAAAGAAGAGAACAAAAGCTCCTGCATAACCAACTAGAGGTCCTAATTCACTGAATAATCATTCTGAGATAAAAGTAAGAAATAAGGGGTAAAACTGTAATTTTATCATTGCAGTACAACAATGGGTTTTCTCATGTGCTAAACATAGGTCAAATGATCTTAAAAAGATAAAAAGTGGGTTGGCTCAAACAGAAAAGGGTTCATGTGAATTTTAGGAATTAAATGATTTCTTGTAACCCTAAAACAGACCCACTTGATTTAATAAGGTTCTGGTCAGGATAAAATTTACCTAAACCCTTTAAAAATCATATAAAAATATTCTCTGAGGTTTAGAACCTTCAATTTGGCCCTTGGAACCTATTTTGATCTAAAATGGGGTCTCAGACAAATATTTTTCCTAAATTGGGTTTTTACGTAAATTACCCAGTCAAACATGGTCAAACCCAAAATCCAACTTCACCATTGGATTCCTTAAGTCAAAATTAGGTTTTTACCAAAATTTGGACCTAAGAGAAATTCATCTTGACCCACTTTGCAAACAGGTCTAGCCCAATTACATTTCTACCCCTATCTCTTGAAAACCTCTGCAGAAATCCCCCTAGCTTTGTCTTCGTTCTTTGCAATTAGGTCCCTCCACCATATAGCGGAGAGAATCCTACTCCAACGAGATTTTGAGGGCAAGATCTCCCTAATCTCTCAGAGAATCCCCTTCAAAATTGAAAGGGAGATTCTCTGAGAAATCTCCTCCAGTATGAATGCAATTTGAGGCTCTATTTGGTACCCAATCTCTCATGCGAATGCATGAGAGATTCGGGTCTCCTACAAGTTGCCATCTCCAGTGAGCTTTCCGTGCTTGGAAGCTTGAATTCCAAGCACAAATCCATCCTCCAGGGCCTATATAAGCAAACCCAAGTCACCCCACATCTTCTAAGCTTGAAATTGATCGGAAAATCCCTCAAATTCGTCTCTTTCTCCTCCGACCAGTGGCTAAACAAGCTCCAGCGACTTCCCTCTCTCTCCCTCATCGCCTAGCCACAATACTAGTTGCAAGGTCCTCTTCCTTCTGTTCATCCTCGTCGCGCCGCACCCACCGACGACTCTACAGCCCCTTCGTCCACGCCATCTCCCCCCACTGAGCGCTTCGTCTCCGGAGACGGCAATATGAGTCAGCTGCCATCTCGGCCTCCCCCTTCGTCTCCTTACCCCTAGATAAGTCCCTTTTCCCTTCTACTCATTTTTCCCCTCTTTATTTGTTGAAAACACCCCTCAATGCACTCAATCGCCATCACCCCTTCCACCTCCGGCGAGGCGTCCTCGTCGCTCCGCACCTCCATCCGCCTCGCCAACCACCCCATAAGCTCTACAACACTTCACGGAACATTAACCCTCACTCCATACACACTATCACTCACCTACAATGGCCCTCGAACACACCCACTCACATGCACATAGGGTGCCCTAGTCACGCACACTCTGGCAACCCCAAGCCACGCCGACCCCCGCAGTACACTAACCGTGCCTCAACAAAGCATCCTGAGCATTCTGATGTGGCCGCGAGGTAATTTGCATGATTACAGGTTCGGAGGGTCGCCGCCATTAACGACAGCAAGAAGCTTGCTTGTGAGCTCACTTCAGGTTCCCCCACTCCAGGCCAACTGTCCCAGGTGGCGCAGAATACTTCCACGCACAACTCCAGGTAGCTAATTGGCATTGAGGGCCAAAGCATCAACTACAATCAAGCAAAGTTTCCTCCTGTGGACACACGCAAAGGGAGGTAGGAAGATAGTCCCACCTCGGAAACTCTTGACCACCCACAGCAGGATAAATTGAAAAACTGCATAGAGCTTATCGCCTCATAACCACGGGGTGAGGTCCCACTCACCTTCACCTGCCTCGTCCGTGACCCGACCTCCACGGACCTGGCGTGACCTGTATACATGACCCAGCACACCTCGCCCACCACCGCACATCGGTGGGCCTAGTCCCGAGTGCGTACCCGACCTGATTACCCAAGATGGTGGCTCTGAGAGAGCGAACCTAAGAGAGAAAGAGGAGAAGAGAGCGCGCACGAGTAGGGGTAGGTTTTGCTCTTGCAGGGAAAGGAGAAGAAGAGGAAGCCAAGGAAGAAGAAGGTGAAGGCCGAAGAGGAAGAAGCTAAAGCCAGAGGAAGCTAAGGTAGAAGACAAGGCCAAAGAAGAAAGAGTTGAAGAGGCAAGAGCTGAAGAGAAAAAAGAGAAGGAAGGATTGAAGGCAGAAGAAAGGAAGGAGCCGCCAGAGAAAGAAAGAAAGAAAAGAAAAGAGAAGCAGCTGAAAGAATCAAAGGCAGAGGAAAAGAAGTAGAGAAAGACTAAGGCACGAGATCAGAAGAAGAGAAAGAAGAAGAAGAAAGTGAACAGCCAGAGATAGAGATCAAAGAAGAGAAGAAGGAAGAAAAGCACAACACTATAGTAGCCATAGTTTAAGATGTCTGATTCATAAATCAGACGTCCAATTTTTGTGCTTGTCTTCATACATTGATTTCTTTATTCTTCTGTGCTTACATTTTTGCACTATAACTCTGGTTTCTATTGCATATTATACTCAATTTCTCAAGTTGTGCTCTTGATTTCTAAACCCTAATCTGTTCCCTGTATTCGACCTTGGACTTAAAACTTCAAGTAATAAAATATATTTATTTTCAAAGTGATTTCAACTATATTACAACGTGTTATTTTTAAAACCTGATTTCGCCTTGACAACATTTTGGCACCATTGCCGGGGAGCAACGGGCGATTTAGAAATCTTGATTACAATTACTGAGTTGATACCAACTTGATCTCTTTTGTTGTGATTGTTTCAGGGGAGAAGATTCAAAGGAAGACAGTCGCACAACAGACACACCTGGGGCAGGTAATCTCTGATTAGTCCTTTCTCTTAAGCCCCTCATTCTGAAAAGGAAAAAAGACAAGATAAAATCAATTAGGGCTACCTGCTTTCCATCGTTAGCTAATTCACCAAAGTTGCCTGATTTGATTTCAACAACAATACTGATTTGTGCATCCGTTTAAGGTAACTAGGGTTACCACCTTCCTGATTGAGCCCTAGATACCATATTTTGGCAACTAAATTGGACCAAAATTAGAGCCAAATTAAGGATTTCAATTTAGGGTTTTAGAGACACATCTTTATAAACAAGAATCAACTATCCAAAAAGAGGTGTGCCCAAGCCTTGGTTGAAGAGACTTATTCAAGAAAACCCTAAAAAAAAAAAATTTCAGGCTCTTAATCTCACTTGAATCCTAAAGGAAAGGACCTAAAATTTCTTAAAGGACAAATAGGTGAAGTTGACCCCCTTGTTGTGTGAACCAACCTTGAAATTAGGTCACTTTTGCACTCAATACATCTAAAGTTCAAGTGAAATCTTAAGCACCTTTGCTCTTAAAAAAAAGTGGTAGGCTTAAGAGGTCAAAGTCCCCATTCTAGTCTACCTGGAACATCAGTGACAAGAGAGGTCGGGTGGGGGAAACCCTGTAACTCGTGGGGACGCTCTACCGTGTAGGGGTCTTTGCGGGACTCTCCCTCTCTGGCTGCCCAGGTATTTCTTAGGTGGATAACTTTTTGACTAAGGGGTATCATCCGCCCCAAACCTCCATAGTCATCCAAATTTTTGGGTGTTTTAATTGGGTCCAGCACATTCTACTCTCGTCCAAACCATCGGTGCATGTTTGGTAGGAGGTCATTAAGACCATCCTTAAAACCTCCTTTAGCGATTCACTCCCGCCGAGGTCAAGCCTCGACATCCATGTTTGTGCAGCAACCCCACCACATAGACATCTCCTCTGATTCATCAGAACCCAATTCTCCTTCTTCCATCATCATGGCACAACCAATAGAAGAAGAGAATAACCTTGCAAACAAACTCCAGTGCCTGAATGATCTATTTCACGCCTTTATAAACCTGCCGCAGCATCCTATGATGCGAGATCACTACAATCCTGCTGCAGTGGCGGTCGAACCTCGAGTCCAAATCCCGACTGGAGGTCCTGATTCTAAACTCAAGCCCAACATGATTCATGCTATTTCAAAATTTCATGGGCTTAATTCCGAGGATCCCTTCCAGCACATCAAACAACTCAAACATCTGGCCCAGACCTTCGGGTCAAATGTCCAAAATCGGGATATTCTTCTTATGAAGGTGTTTTCCTTCTCTCTCATGGACAAAGTAGCTCACTGATATTAGACTCAAACGCATCCAATCAACACATGGGTTGAACTACAATCCGAATTCTTGAAAAAGTTCTTCCCAGTTGGTCGGACGAATGCCTTATGACACCAGATCACACACTTCACCCAGCAAACTGGAGAACCTCTTCATGAAGCATGGGACCGTTTCCTGGATCTCATGCGAAAGTGCCCCCATCACAGAGTTCCTAAATGGGAACAAGTCCAGTCTTTTTACCAGGGACTCCGTGAAGATATCCGCTTATTCGCCAATGTAACCTACGGAGGAAATATCATGCATGAACACGAAGACACTGTGTGGGAGATTCTCAAGAGTATGTGCGAGAACTCCATCAATAATGACTCCATGGGCTTATTCGACCGGACAAATGCCCACGCATCGACGAATCCAAGGGGAGCACATGAGATGTAAGGCCTGTCTGCATCCGTCGACTTGGAATTGATGCCTAGTCGGTTGGACAAGGTCTCTATTATCGAGAAGAAGGTGGATGAGCTGACTCGACATCTGTAGCAAGCCACCTCTACGCAAAACCTATTTACACAGCCGCCTTCTGGGAGGAAGCTGTGCATAACATCTATCACCAATCTTCTCAGGGGATGGACCCGTATCCACCCCCGTCTGACTCTAGGACCGGAGGAAACTCCGATCTGACCTACTCTAGTTGGGGGAACTCTAAACCCTCGCACTCTGACTTTTCTAAGGTTCCTCAGACCTGCGAGGACCTCAACGCCATCCAGAATAACCCATTCTCTAATACCTATAACCCTGGATGGCGGAATCACCCCAACTTCCTATGGGCGGGAAATAATCAGAATCAAAGACCACCATATCAACCCCGTCCACAAGCTCCTCATCCATATTAGCCGCCTCAGCCTCGACCCAACCCCACCTATCAATCTGGGCCAACCCAAATAGATCAAATGACTCTTATCCTTCAAACTCTGGCTGACATTCAGAAGACAAATGCGGCTATGCAAAAACATCACAAGGACGAGATCATAGAGGTACGAAATCAACTCGTCCAGATGGTGAATTCCCGCCAACCTGGCACACTCCCTACGCAACCTCTACCGAATCTGAATAACATGCCAAACCAGAGGCGCGTTATGAACCCAAATTCGGGCCAAGCCCACATGATTTATCAGGCCCCTTCTATTCCATCACCCGACAGGATGGAAGTTTTGACATCGTATGTGGAATTTCAGTAGCAGCCACCTATTTTACCAACTCCGAACCAAAACCAGGTAGGACTGAATTCTGTAACAACCCGTAGTGGCAAAGCAACACGAGACCCACCTTATCCAAGCCACTTTCAGCCTGGTAGTAACCCAAGCCCTAGGATAGTTAACCAGGATACCCCTATCCAGGATCAAGAACCTGGACCTATTCTAGAAGAACCATCCAAGGTTCCATTTCCCGAGGCCTTGACCAAGGGAAAAAGGACAAACAAACTCGTGGCTTTTGAGGAGGATCTGGTCAAGCTCTTTGAACGGGTCCATATAAACATCCCCTTGATGGATGCAATCTGCCACATACCGACTTACGCATGATTTCTGAAAGACATGTGTACACCCAAGCGTAAGTCGCGAACCAAAAGTGGGAGTCCGATCATACTGTCAGAGCAAGCCAGCTCTGTAATTTTGAGTAAACTCCCACCTAAGGCAAAAGACCCAGGTACTCCCCTGATTTCATATACCATTGGTGATACCCAATTTGACAGAGCTCTATTAGATTTAGGAGCCTCCATAAACCTAATACCTACATCCCTCCTTGACCACCTTGAAGAATCTGAGCTTAAACTGACAGAAGGGACATTGCAGTTGGCTGACCGATCTATTAAGTCACTGAAAGGAGTTCTTGAGGATGTCATCATTAAGGTACAGAATTTCTATTTCTTGGTGGATTTTGTAGTCTTGGATATGAATGCTCCAGGAAATCCAAGGTATACACCAATTATACTAGGGAGACCCTTTCTGGCCACTGCTAGGGCCAATATAAATTGTGAGGAGGGCCAAATTGAACTAAAATTCTGGAACGAAACACTAAAGATTGACATTTTTAAGGCCCAACAAGGGATTAATTACAGTGTTATTGAACAAATATGTGATATCAAGGCTGTGGTTGATGAACCATATATTGAGGACAACCTGATTAATTCTGATCAACCACAAGAGGATCAAAACCCACAATTAGAGGAGTCCAAACCGGACCTAGATACACCCATAACTCCTTCCCTTGCTCCTGACACATACCCCGAACAGCCCACTGTTGCTGATAACCCTATTTTGGAACTCAAGCCTCTTCCCGACCATCTGAAGTACGTCTTTTTGGGTTCTAATCAGACGTTTCTTGTCATTATCAACTTCAGACTCACACCTAACCAAGAATCCCGTCTGATTACTGTTCTCCAACAACATTGTAGGGCCATTGGATGGACTCTCAATGATTTGACTGGTATCAGCCCCTCTTACTACACACACCATATCTACACCGAAGAGGGCGCACGACCTTCCCGTGAAATGTAGAGACGTCTGAATCCTAATCTGCAGGAGGTAGTGAAAAAGGAAATCATCAAGTGGTTAGATGCAGGGATCATCTATCCAATCTCCGACAGTCGATGGGTGAGTCCAATCCAGGTTGTGCCTAAGAAGGCAGGACTCACCGTGATCACAACTGAAACAGGAGAAATCATACCGACTCGTGTGGCAAACTCATGGAGAGTTTGCATTGATTACTGAAGACGCAATTCCTCCATGAAGAAGGATCATTTCCAATTACTGTTTATTGATCAGATCCTCAAGAAACTAGTGGGAAATAGGTTCTTCTACTTTTTGGACGGGTACTCGGGTTATAACTAAGTGGCAATCCATCCTGAGGACCAAGAAAAGACCACTTTCACATGCCCCTTCGTGACATACGCGTTCCGAAGGATGCCATTCGGTCTCTGCAATGCACCCGCTACTTTTCAGCGATGCATGCTTGCCATATTCTCAGATATGGTAGGTGATTATCTGGAAGTCTTCATGGATGACTTTTCAGTATTCGGAGAATCATTTGATGATTTCCACCTGCACTTGGTCCAAATCCTCAGGCGGTGCATTGACGTGAATCTGGTTCTTTCCTAGGAAAAGAGCCATTTCATGGTGCCTGAAGGAATTGTCCTGGGACATCTCATATCAAAAAAAGGCATCCAGATCAATTGAACCAAGGTGAACTTGATTTCCAAACTCCCTATGCCTAGCTCAATCATGGACATCCGATCCTTTCTGGGGCACATCGATTTTTATCGTCAATTCATTCCTGATTTCACAAAGATCACGTGCCTCCTGACCACTCTGCTTTCTAAGGATGTACCTTTCAAAATCTCCAAGGAATGCACTCAACCATTTGAAATCCTCTGTGATCGAGTTACCCAAGCTCTGATCCAACAGTCCCCTAATTGGTCTCAACCCTTTGAGATCATGTGCGATGCATCTGATTTCGTTGTAGGAGTGGTACTGGGGTAGAAAATTGACGGGAAACCCGTGGTTATCTACTACGCTAGCAAAACACTTGACGAGGCTCAGCGTAACTACACATTTACTGAGAAAGAGCTGGTAGCTGTAATATTTGCCCTAGAAAAATTCAGATCTTATCTCCTGGGTTCCTGTGTTATCATTTACTCGGATCACACTGCTGTGAGGTGTCTCCTTGCGAAGATGGATGCGAAACCTCAATTAATCCGCTGGATCTTGCTATTGCAAGAGTTTGACCTCAAGATTCGTGACAACGTGGGAAAATAGAATGTGGTAGCTAATCACCTGTCCTGCCTTCCTTCTGAGATCATTGACCCTTCCAGACCCATCACGGAACATTTTCCTGATGAGCACCTCCTGACTTTCAATATAGGACTTCCATTGTTTGTTGATATAGTAAACTACCTGGCATCACATCAGATTATGTCCGATTGGCCGAAGGCTAAAAAGGACAAATTACTTTTCGATGCCAAGTATTACTTCTGGGAAGACCCATATCTTTTCCGCATCGGTGCTGATCAAATCATTCGACAATGTGTCGCGGAAGCGAAAATTGAGGACATTGTCCTTCTGCCATGACCAAGCATGAGGTGGACATTTTTTAGGTCATAAAACCGCAGCAAAAGTCCTCCAGTGCAGCTTCTATTGGCTCACGATTTTTAAAGATGCATACAATCACTATAAAGCATGCACTCGTTGCCAAATCTTAGGCAACATGAGCCATCGTGATATGATGCCCTTACAGCCGATTCTTGTATGCGAAATCTTCAATGTGTGGGGGATTGATTTTATGGGACCCTTTCCTGTTTCGGACAGCTTCAAGTACATTGTATTCGCTGTTGACTACGTGTCCAAATGGATCGAAGCCATTCCGACCCGAACCAATGATCATAAGGTGGTTATCAAATTCATTCATCAGAACATCTTTTCGTGGTTCAGGATTCCACGTGCTATAATCTCTTATGGAGGGACCCATTTCACTAACGCTCAGTTAAGGTTGTTGGAACCTTATTCCACATCTTGTTTTGGTGTTAACAAAATTATTATGGATTAATGTTTGCAATTAAGTGTTTTTCAGATTTAGGTGAAGGAGCAAGGCAAACAAGAAATGATGGAGGCATGATGGTGAGAAGAAAAGATCATGTCATGGAGGATGACAACGATGAGTCGAGGAGAAGAAGATCTTCTTCAACCTTTAGCTTCTTTAGTTTAGATTTTATATTTATAGTTTGTATATGCCTCTTAACAAAGAAATATAACTTAGATCGTAAAAATAATTAGAGATAAATTAGGATTAATATTGCGATCATTTTCAAAGAATGTAATTGATTAAATCACTTAAAAAAGGTACTTGTTAACCCACAAGTACCGGTACTAAAGTTTAGTACTGGTACATGTGAGTTATAGGTTTGGGTTTTGTCAAGAAACAAACCTATACCCAGCGAGTACCGGTACTCATGATCAGTATCGGTACAGGAGGTAATAAGTACCGGTACTAATCATTAGTACCGGTACAAGTGGGTTACAGATTTATGTTAAGAGTTTGAAACCCAAATATGGAAGCAACGAGTACCAGTACTAGCTAGCCATTGGCCCAAAATAGAACAACAGAAATATTAATTCCAACAATATGAACATTGGGAATTAAACCCCAACGTCTAGTAGACGAGTATCCTAGGTCCTAAACTCTATAAAATGACCCTAGGACTCTTTGTTTGCACACAAGAGACACAAGAAAAGAGAAGAGAAAATCCTAGAGCTAGAATTTCAAATTCCCACCATATTCACAAGAGAGAAAGAAGAAGCTTGCCATCCACTCTCATAGTATTCTTGCAAGCTCAACGACGCATTTTTTCTATGAATCTACGAAGTGAATCACGTTCTTTCTAGGCTCTCAAATCGGTAATATTATTGTATATATTGTTGAGAGGCTTAGGAACTTAGTTGTAAGATTACTCTTTCTTACACCTGTACTTCTTTTGTATTTCAACTTGTTGCTCGTTGGGTTGTAACAAATCCGTTATTGCACTTGGGTTGAGGTAACCCGTTAATTACCTCGGTTAGTAAATTGATTCTCTCGAGGTTGAGAGAATCGGGTTAAAAATCCTAAGCTGGGAGCCTTAGGTAGTGGAGTACCCAAGAGAGGGGAACCATTATATATCTTGTGCCAATTTTTGTGGTTTGTATTTTGTGCAAATCTTTTTGTTATTACTAACATTGTGCTTAAGTTTTTGTGTGCACGTAGAAAGCTATATTACATATCTTTAGATCCTCTATCAATTGGTATCAAAGCAGGTTGCAAGAAGACGTAACAAATCAACTCGCAATGGCATCTATAACAAGGCGCATGGAAAGACAATCATCCACCCATCCTCCCTATTTCGATGGGACGGACTACGGGTATTGGAAGAGGAGGATGCAAGTCTTCCTCAAAGCCATGGATGAAGATTCGTGGACTCTCATTCAAGAAAGGTACATGGATCTGCAGCCGCAAGGAGTGGCATGGACGGCAGATCAAAAGAAGAAAATTGTCGGCAACACGAAGACGATGAACGCACTCTATTGTGCATTATCAAGAGAAGAGTTCAACCGAATTTTGTCATGCGAGTCTGCCTATGAGATTTGGAATACTTTGCAAATCACTTCTGAAGGTACGAGTAAGGTTAAAGAAACCCATATTTCTATTCTAACCAAAGAATATGAGTATTTCAGGATGACAAAAGGAGAGTCAATCAAAGATATGTACACGAGGTTTGGAGAGATCGTGAACCCCATGAAGAATCTTAGAATCAAGCTGAAAGAAGAGCAGCTTGTAAGAAAGGTTTTAAGATCACTTACAAGTGATTGGTCTCCAAAGACTACAGCCATCCAAGAGGCGAAAGACCTTTCTACTCTCTCCTTGGATGATCTAATTGGAAGCCTCGTGGCATATGAAGTCCAATTGGAGAATATGAAGAAGAACGAGGAGAATGCGACAAGCAAGAAGAAGAGCATTGCTTTTAGAGCAATCAAGGAGGACTCAGATTCAAGCACCTCGGAAGCTGAAGATGAAGAGATGAAGATACTCACAAGAAAGTTCCAAAAATTTCTTCAAAAGCAAGGTAAGAAAGTGAATAAAATTTCATCTGATATTGTTTGCTATGAATGCAAGAGAAAGGGTCACCTACGAAAGGATTACCCCGTAAACAAGGAGGACAATAGGAAAGAAATAAAGGAGCTTAAGAAGAAGAAGAAAAAGAAAGCGTTTAAAGCAACATGAGATGATAACGACTCCGACATGGACACCGACTCCAGCGAATCGGAATTCAAAGATGAGGTCGCACATCTTTACTTGGTGGCAACTTCAGAAGATACGGACAACGAGGTAAACCCTAATTTTTCATTCAAAGAATTATTAGAAGCATATGAAGAGCTATATCATAAAGCTAGGCCATTTAAAAAAGAAAATAAGGTTTCAAAGAATAATTACCAAACATTAGAATTAAAAAAGTCATGTTTAGAAATAGAATTAGAAATGTCAAAAGAGACTAACTCACAATTGCATGCAAAAATAGTAGAACTAGAGGACATTTATAAACATTTTGAGGGAACTTTAAGTAATTTAAAACAACAACTAAGTTAAATACAGAATTTTGTGATGATCTAAAAGCAAGGTTTAAAATTAGAAAGAATACACAAAATCAATCACATGCACCTAGGCATGCATGGATGTACCAAAAGGCCAAAAATCCTAAGAGTTATAGATCTAACACAAAAGTGATCTATAAATCTCAAGGTTTGAAAGGTACTAACTTGAAAGGACCCAAGAGAAAATGGGTACCTAGAAAAGATATTTATTTTGCAAGAATAGATCAATGAGATCAGTGGGTGTTCAAGGCACACAACGAAACATTTCAACCTTTCTATAGGTTGAATGAAGATCAAGAACGATGGCCTAATGGAGCTTGGTACCCACATTCATCATTTTACTATTAGTAAACTTTATGGTATGATATTTCTTCATTTTTTGTGATTGACAAAAAGGGGGAGAAAAATAAAGGGCAAATAATAATATTTTTAGAGGGAGCTTATATTGAGAGGAAGGATTAAAATGAAAATTTTTTCTTCATATAACATTGTTAAATTTTTTAATTATCTATTTGCAAGATAGTTTTGTCAACACCAAAAAGGGAGAGATTATTGGAACCTTGTTCCACATCTTATTTTGGTGTTAACAAAATTATTATGGATTAATGTTTACAATTAAGTATTTTTCAGATTTAGGTGAAGGAGCAAGGCAAACAAGAAATGATGGAGGCATGATGGTGAGAAGAAAAAGATCATGTCATGGAGGATGACAAGGATGAGTCGAGGAGAAGATCTTCTTTGACCTTTAGCTTCTTTAGTATAGATTTTATATTTATAGTTTGTATATGCCTCTTAACAAGGAAATATAACTTAGATCGTAAAAATAATTAGAGATAAATTAGGATTAATATTATGATCATTTTCAAAGAACGTAATAGATTAAATCACTTAAAAAAGGTACTTGTTAACCCACAAGTACCGGTACTAAAGTTTAGTACCGGTACATGTGAGTAACAGGTTTGGATTTTGTCAAGAAACAAACCTGTACCCAGCAAGTATCGGTACTGGAGGTAATAAGTACTAGTACTAATCATGAGTACTGGTACAAGTGGGTTACAGATTTGTGTTAAGAGTTTGAAACCCAAATCTAGAAGCAACGAGTACCAATACTAGCTAGCCGTTGGCCCAAACCAGAACGACAGAAATATTAATTCCAACAATATGAACGTTGGGAATTAAATCCCAACGTCTAGAAGACGAGTATCCTAGGTCCTAAACTCTATAAAATGACCCTAGGACTCTTTGTTTGCACACAAGAGACACAAGAAAAGAGAAGAGAAAATCCTAGAGCTAGAATTTCAAATTCCCACCATATTCACAAGAGAGAAAGAAGAAGCTTGCCATCCACTCTCATAGTATTCTTGCAAGCTCAACGACGCATTTTTTCTATGAATCTACGAAGTGAATCACGTTCTTTCTAGGCTCTCAAATCGGTAATATTCTTGTATATATTGTTAAGAGGCTTAGGAACTTAGTTGTAAGATTAATCTTTCTTACACCTGTACTTCTTTTGTATTTGAGCTTGTTGCTCATTGGGTTGTAACAAACCCGTTATTGTACTTAGGTTGAGGTAACCCGTTAATTACCTCGGTTAGTAAATTGATTCTCTCGGGGTTGAGAGAATCAGGTTAAAAATCCTAAGCTGGGAGGCTTAGGTAGTGGAGTACCCAAGGGAGGGGAACCACTATATATCTTGTGCCAATTTTTGTGGTTTGTATTTTGTGCAAATCCTTTTGTTATTACTAACATTGTGCTTAAGTCTTTGTGTGCACGTAGATAGCTATATTACATATCTTTAGATCCTCTATCACAGGTCACTGATGACCAAATATGGTGTGTTGCACCAAATCTCTATGCCTTACCACCCCCAAACTAATGATCTAGCTGAGCTATCAAATCGGGAGATCAAGAAAATCCTCCAGGTTACTGTTTGACCTGATAGGAAGGACTGGTCATCCCGACTTCCGAAAGCTTTGTGGGCTTATAGGATCGCCCACAAAACCCAATTAGGTATGTCTCCCTTCAAATTGGTGTATGGGAAGGCATCTCACCTCCCCGTCGAATTGGAGCACAAAGCCTATTGGGCAGTACCGAACTGCAACCTAGATCTTTCTAAGGCAGGAACCCACAGAAAGTTTCAATTGAGCGAGATCGATGAATTATGCCACTATGCGTATGAAAACTTTGCGCATTTACAAAGAGTGGGTTAAGGCCTTTCACGACAAGCACATATCCAGAAAGATCTTTCATCCTGGTAAAAAGGTTCTACTCTTTGATGCCAATCATAAACTATTCCCAGGAAAACTACGATTAAAATGGATCGGACCATACCTCGTCCAACGAATCTTTGGAAATGGAGCCATCAAGATCAGTCCACTCAGCCACAATTCAGAACCTTTTGTCATGAATGGTCAAAGACTCAAACTGTTCATTGACTTGACTGATACAAATTTGGCTGAGATATCCTTTACCTTCCAATCTCCCTGAGCTCATTGCACCCAGCCGACGGCGTAAAACTCAGCGCTTAACGGGAGGTAACCCGTCATTTTTTGAAAAAACCTGAAACATTTCTTGACATTCCTGTGCTGAATTCAAATTGCACTTTAGGGTTCATCCATTAGAACAGCCTACCCCACCTCAGGTACCCATACCCGAGTTTTAAAATCGTTCGCAACAGTCACCTCGACCAGTTCGCCCACCCAAAACTTGTTCTAATGAATGATCTAAGCTGAACTCAAACTCACCTAATTTACAATGAGGGCATTGCAAATCGTAAGCATGGGGGGTATAAAAAGCAAAACACTGTGAAAACTCATCTCACAAGAAAAGGTTTCAACAAAAAAATCACATATCACAAAACTACCAAAAAAATGAAAAAATCTTGAAAAAGAACAAAAAAAAAATTTGAGGGTAGAGAAAATTTTGAGGCCATACAAGTCATGAAGAGAAAAAGGGGAAAAGTGAAAAATGTCAAAAAAGGAGCGCAAAATGAAGGAAGAAAAGAAGTGATAGTCATTAGTAAGAAATTAAGGGATTAACTAAGTTCTAGATCATATCAAGAAAAGGAAAATGAAAGGAAAAAAAAGTGCTAATGAGACACAAAAGAGATTAGTAGGAACGCTGATCTTAGGCCTCTTGGGCTAGACTCCTAGGCTTAAAAATTTAAGTATCCGCTAAGATCTGGATAGTCCTCAAGAGGTGGGGAAAATGCGAAGCTTAAGTATTAGGTTTAAGGCTTTGGGAGTATTCAGCCTCGTTAACTGACCTCTGGTTTGCGAGACTCAGTAACCTAAGCACCCCAATCCACACACAGTCTGGTTCAGTGCGCATAATTATCAAAATCATGCAAAAGCGTTTAAGTGTTCTGAAAAAGTCGCCTAGACTAGGAGCGACCGATCAACACAAGTTGATTTAGACGAGTTCCCGGCACGGAGTGGTGGGAAATTCCCCTCGAAGATGTGCAATAACATATCATCTCCTCGGTGCTTGTCTCCTAGGATATTTACATATCCTACTAGGGGCATGTAAGCACCCTATGCTGGTTCAGATGCCATGGGTGGCATTATCATGAAATGTCAATTACTAGGATCTGGATTTAGCTACAGAACACCATGGGCGGGATTATCTCGAAATCTCGAAAGCCAGGGTTCTAGGGGTTACCATAGGTGGTGTTATCACAAAGCATCGATTGCCAGGGACCCTTCAAGGATTGATGATGAGGACTAGGAATCTGATACAGACAGTGCTGAGAAGTTAATTCGAAGCTAGAAATAAAAAGAAAAGAGAGAGAAAACTCTCCAAACAAAGAAAATCCTCTGTCTCTCTCTTACAAACAAATGCACTGCAAACTGAACCGAGGCTAAAATATGTTACAAGCACGGGTGCTTTAACCACAGAGTCCAACAAACCTTAGGATAGTTCCTGTGGGCCTTAAAAATGTTCGCGGTGGACTGAGGCTAGAGCTGGTCAGGTCCGGATCTTGGTTGGTACTTGAGTACCTCTAGGCCTACTATCGGCATTCTAACCTAATCAAAAAGAAAAAAAGCACTCATCATAATCTTTGAACATCAAGGAACTCATGGTCTAGAACAGAAGTTAAAATTTTAAAATTTTGCTAAAGGACTAGCAAAAGCTAGGCATGGGGGTATGATGGGAACACTATCATGAGCCCTAACTAGCTCATTTTGACCCAAAGAAGATAACAAAAGCTCCTACATAACCAACTGGAGGTCTTAATTCACTGAATAATCATTCTAAGATAAAAGTAAGGAATAAGGGGTAAAACTACAATTTTACCATTGCAGTACAACAACGGGTTTTCTCATGGACTAAACACAGGTCAAATGATCTTAGCAAGATAAAAAGTGGGTTGGTTCAAACAAAAAAAGGGTTCATGTGAATTCTAGGAATTAAATGACTTCTTGTAACCCTAAAACAGACACTTGATTTAACAAGGTTCTGGTCAGGATAAAATTCACCTAAACCTCTAAAAATCATAAATAAATATTCTCTAAGGTTTAGAACCTTCAATTTGGCCCTTGGAACCTATTTTGACCTAAAATGAGGTCTCAAACAAATATTTACCCTAAATTGGTCTTTTGCATAAATTGCCCATCCAAATGTGATCAAACCCAAAATACAACTTCACCATTGGATTCCTTAGGTCTAAATTAGGTTTGTACTAAAATTTGGACCTAAGAGAAATTCATCTTGACCCACTTTGCAAACAGGTCCAACCAAATTACATTTCTACCCCTATCTTTTGAAAACCACCGCAAAAATACCCCTATCTTTGTCTTCATTCTTTTCAATTAGGTCCCTCCACCATTATAGTGGAGAGAATCCTACTCCGACGAGATTTCGAGGGTAAGATCTCCCTAATCTCTCAGAGAATGCCCTTCAAAATTGAAAGGGAGATTCTCTGAGAAATCTCCTCCTGTATGAACACAATTTGAGGCTCTATTTGGTACCTAATCTCTCATGCAAATGCGTGAGAGATTTAGGTCCCCTGCAAGTTTCCATCTCCAGCGAGCTTTCCGTGCTTGGAAGCTTTGCTTCCAAGCACAAATCCATCCTCCAGGGCCTATATAAGCTGACCCAAGTCACCCCTCATCTTCCAAGCTTGACATTGGCCGAAAAATCCATCAAATTCGTCTCTTTCTCCTCCGACCAATGGCTCAGCAAGCTCCGGCGACTTCCCTCTCTCTCTTTCGTTGCCTAGCCACAATACCAATGGCAGGGTCCTCTTCCTCCTATTCATCCGCATTGCTCTGCACCCACCGACTCCTCTGCAACCCCTTTGTCCTCGTCGTCCTCCCCCCACTGAGCGCTTCGTCTCCAGCGACGGCAATACGAACCGGCCGCCATCCCTGCCTCCCCCTTCGTCTCCTTATGCCCAGATAAGTTCATTTTCCCTTCTACTCATTTTTCCCCTCTTTAATTCTTGAAAACACCCCTCGACGCACTCAATCACTATCACCCCTTCCACCTCCAGCCAAACCTCCAGCGAGGCATCCCCGTCGCTCTGCACCTCCATCCACCTCGCCAACCAACCCATAAGCTCCGCAACACTTCACTGAACATAAACCCTCACTCCATGCACGCTATCACTCACCTACAAGGGGCCATGAACACACCCACTCACACGCACACAGGGTGCCCTAGGCACGCGCACTCCAACAGCCCCACGCCATGCCGACCACTGCAGTACACTCGCCGTGCCTTGACGAAGCCTCCTAAGCATTCTAACGTGGCCGCGAGGCCGTTTGCATGATTACAAGTTCCCCCGCTCCAGGCCAACAGCAAGGGTCGTCGCCATTGCCAACAGCAAGAAGCTTGCTTGTGAGCTCGCTTCAAGTTCCCCCGCTCCAGGCCAATAGTCCCAAGTGGCGCGGAATACTTCCGCGCATAGCTCCAGGTAGCTAATTGGCATTGAGGATCGAAGCATCAGCTGCAATGAAGCGACGTTCCCTGCTGCGGATTCACACGAAAGGAGGTAGGAAGATAGTCCCACCTTGGAAACTCTTGACCGCCCACAGCAGGATAAATTGAAAAACTGCATAGGGCTTATCGCCTCACAACCATGGGGTGAGGTCCTACTCACCTTCACCTGCCTCAACTGTGACCCAACCTTCGCGGACCTGGCGTAACCCGTATACACGACCCAGCACACCTCGCCCACCACCACATGCCGGTGGGCCTGGTTCCAGGCGCATACCCGACCGATTACCCAAGATGGTGGCTCTGGGAGAGTGAACCTAAGAGAGAAAGAGGGGAAGAGAGCGTGCGCCGGTAGGGGTAGGTTTTGCTCTTACAGGGAAAGGAGAAGAAGAGGAAGCCAAGGAAGAAGAAGGTGAAGGCCGAAGAGGAAGAAGCTAAAGCCAGAGGAAGCTAAGGCAGGAGAAGACAAGGCCAAAGAAGAAAGAGTTGACGTGGCAGGAGCTGAAGAGAAAAAAGAGAAGGAAGGACTGAAGGCAGAAGAAAGGAAGGAGCCGCCAGAGAAAGAAAGAAAGAAAAAGAAAGAGAAGCAGCAAAAAGAATCAAAGGCAGAGGAAAAGAAGTAGAGAAAGACTATGGCATGAGATCAGAAGAAGAGAAAGAAGAAGAAGAAAGTGAGCAGCCAGAGACAGAGATCAGAGAAGAGAAGAAGGAAGAAAAGCACAACACTGTAGCAGCCATAGTTTAAGATATCTGATTCACAAATCAAACGTCCAATTTTTGTGCTTGTCTTCATATATTGATTTTTTTATTCTTCTGTGCTTACATTTTTGCACTATAACTCTGGTTTCTATTGCATATTATATTCAATTTCTCAAGTTGTGCTCTTGATTTCTAAACCCTAATTTGCTCCCTATGTTGGACCTCGGACTTAAAACTTCGAGTAATAAAATCTATTTGTTTTCAAAGTCATTTCAACTATATTTCAATGCGTTAATTTTAAAACCCGATTTCTCCTTAATAACACTTGGGTCCCGTGAGAAGGGCCCTGGGTCAATTGGCTCGTATTTTGAGCCAAGTGTAGTTTGTTCACAAAATCCCTCCTTGAGGGAGCTTGGATAGTAGGTGATGGGATGGTTGCCCCCTTCCTATTTTGCCTCATCAATTCCTCCAGTTTCTTTGATACAACCTCAAGTTTGTCCAGTTTTTCATAGATCAAATTCATGTTCACATTACTGGAGCTCTCTTGCATCTCATAAATCCCACCTCTAGGTTGCATGGATCTTCATAACTTTCCATGGGGGCATTATTTAGAGAATTTTCGCTCATTCTTAAATAATTCAAAAGCACTATTCTCATCCTTACTCATAAAATTACCTCCACAAACTGCATCTTTTTATTTTGATCTTGACTTGCACCTGTGAATTCTTAATTTCTTCTTTATTTGTATAGTGTGCCTAACTGAAGGCACTAAACACAACACTTATACAGTCTATTTCATCTCGGAGTTGGCTTGTTAATCACGAAATCCAGGTGCTTTCTTTTCTACTTCTCTCTCTTTCATGTCTTTTTAATACAATGAGGACATTGTATTAGATAGGCATGAGGGGGTGGAAATATTCATCTCTGAATTATTTTGTTAGCTTCGTAGATTCTTTTTATTTTTTTTATTTATATAAAAAATTGAATTAGGAAAATAGAACTTAGGCATTATGAGTTTTTCAGCTTTAGGGAATGATACGATAGGACCTGAACACCTACACTCTTTAAGTCTTTGGGCTTAATCAGCCTGGGTGTCCACTAAAATGTGGACTTGTTTCTTGAGTCGTCGCCACATTAATATTATTTTAATTTGGCTAATAAATTGGGGTGATAAGTATGTGACTTATCAACCCGCTCTTTGATTTGAGGGTACTTATAGTCTAAGCATCTGCATACTATTTGCACTGACTCACTTTCTGACGATTTTAACGGAAATTAGGTAGCTAAGAAACTTTGTGGGGTGGTATGACTAACAAGTTGTCGTGGGTTTGACGCCCCACTGGCTGGTTGTCTAGAGCTCAGCCACACAACCATTCTCTTTCTATTGCTTTTAGGTAAATTTTATATCAGGGAAGCCACCTACTCAAAAAAGGAAAAAGGAAAAAATACTCAAAAAAAAGAAAACAAAAAAATATGGAAAAGAAGGAAAAAATAAAATAAATAAACCACACTTCACCGTACGAGTATGACTGGCAAGCTGCCATGGGTAACAATCCATTGGCCGGTTGTCCATAACCTAACTCATAAAATGCACGTTTAATTCCTAAACACTTAGGAAGAAGCGGGGAAGTAGAATAAGCATGGGAGATATACATTGGGTTCGCCCTTGTGTTAATCCCACCAAAAAAGTAAAAGTAGGGAGAAAACTACTGGTCAGACAGATACACCTTTAGGCAGAATTTCTTTTCAAGGTCACCTAGGGATGTAGAAACCTGAAGTTCGTTCTAGTTGCTGATTAGTGAGTCTATCACAGTCACAAAAAGATTCTTAGAACTTAGAGTTATCTTTGAGTCTCGGATTGGTTGGGTAGTCATAGAAGGTTTCTCCGAAACTCGAAACTAAAAAATCTAAATAAAATTAGAAAAGAACAAAAAGAAAAAAAAATGTATTTTCTTTTGAATAAGGTGAGGGCTTGGGCGGTCTGCATTTTGACAGACACCCGTGCATTGCTGAGTCTCTATCTAGGGTTCCCCGATCTCTATCTGATGCTACAGATGTCTGATTATGGTGATCTTGGAGTCGTTGAACTCTAATCATCGCCATGATCAAATCTGTACGGTTGGATCTTCGATCCGAGGCCCTGATAAAAATTTTGCCCTGTCCCTGAACATAAAAAGAGACAATTAACCTCCATTTTATTCAAGCTAATCTAAATGCAAGATGATGCATGTTATGCAATATTTATAATATGCAATGCAATTCTATGCTTAAGAACATGTATAAATAGACATCTTATGTAATGTAAACATGTTTACATCACAACCCCATGCCTATCTTTTGCTAGTCCCTAGCAAAAAACTATATGCTATTTATAAAAGAATTATGTTGGATTATTTGGACATGAGTTATTTTCAATCATTAAGAAAATGTTTACTTAGAATCTTAACTTTCAAAGACACAACAGCGTCCGAGTATCTGCCAAAATGTAGACCGCCTCAAGCCCTCGCCTTATTCAAAGAAAAATTTCTTTTTCTCTTTTTCCTCTTTTCTAATTTTCTTTTTGAATTTTCAAGTTTTAGGGTTTAAGAGTGGCTTTCTACGGCCATTCAACTCACCCAAGATTTGATGAGAACCCTAAGTTTTAAGCATCTTATTGTGAATGTGATAGACTCGTTGATCGGCAGTTAAAACGGACTTCGGGTTTCTACGCCTCTAGGTGACCTTAAAAAGAGAATTCTTCCTAAAGGTGTATCTTTACAACAGGTAGCCTTCTCCCTACATTTATTTTTACGAGGTCAACACAAGGGTGAATCCAGTGTATATCTCCCCGATTTATTCTACTTCTCCGCTTCTTCCTAAGTGTTTTGGGAATTTTCAGTGTATTTATTGAGCTGGGTTCTGGACAACCGGTCGATGAGCTGTTACCACCGACAACTTGCCAGCCATACTCGTGTGGCGAAGTGTGGCTTATTTCTTTTGTTTTATTTTCTTTTCTCCTTTTCTTTTCCTTTTCTTTTCTTTTTTTTTTAAGTAGGTGGCTTCCCTGGTCTAAGATTTACCTAAAGGCAGCAAGAAGAGAATGGTCCAATGACTGGGTTCTGGACAACCTACCTATGGGCTGTTACCCACGATAACTTGCCAGCCATATCACCTTAGAAGGTTCATTAGCTACCTAATTTTCGTTAAAATCGCCGAACAACGAGTCAGTGCAAAGAAAGTGTGTAGATGCTTAAAACTCAAAGTTCCCTTAAATCAGAGGATGGGTTGATAAGTCGTGTACTTATCACCCAAACTTATTTACTCAAATTACAATAGAATTACGGTTAGCGAGGACTCGAAAAATAAATCCACATTTTAGTGGATACACGGGCCGATTAAGTCCAAAGACCTGAAGGGTCTTTGTGTTCAGATCCTAATGTAATATTTCCTAGGATTGAAAAGTCCTAATATCCAACTATTCCTTCCTAATTCAATTTTTTTTATGTATAAATAAGAAAAGAAAAATAATCTACATGAATTTCACAAAGCTGACCAAATGATTCCAAAATGAATCCACCCCCCCCATACCTAGCTGATGCAATGTCCACATTGAGAAAGAGACATGAAAGAAAGGGTAGAGTATGAAAGATGTCACCTAAATATGAAACTCTTGTCAGTTTTGTGTCATATGTAGAACTACTGAGTTTAATGCCGTTAGCTAGGCGAAGTCCAGCCAAAGTCACAGAATGGCTAGAGCAATCGTGTCTGAGACGAGTTCTGGAAGAGTACGGTCAATAACAAGTTTCAGACGTTGATCGTTGACTTTAAATGTGTTATCCGTCTTTGGGTCAGAAATCTGAACTGCTCCATTTGGAAAAATCTAGTCAATTATAAATGGGCCATTCCATTTAGATCTAAGTTTGCCAGGAAAGAGCTTAAGTCTAGAATCGAATAACCAGACCTTCTGGTTCGGCTCGAAGCTCTTGAGGGAAATCAATTAATCATGTAGAGCTTTGGTCCGAGCCTTGTAGATCTTGGCATTCTTGTATGCATCATTTCTAAGCTCCTCCAACTCAAATAGTTGGAGTTTCCTGGTCTTCCCAACTAAATTCAGATCTAAATTGCATTGTTTGATCGCCCAGAATGCCCTGTGTTCAATCTCTACAAGTAGATGGCATGCCTTTCCATACACCAAACGAAATGGAGACATGCCGATGGGTGTTTTATATGCCGTACGGTAGGCCCAAAGAGCATCCTCAAGCTTTTGAGTCCAGTCCTTGCGATCAGGCCTAACCGTTTTCTGCATAATGTTCTTAATCTCTCGATTGGAAATCTCGACTTGTCCATTCATCTGGGGATGGTAAGGTGTGAAAATTCGGTGATTAACCCCATATTTGGCCAACAAATTCCAGAACTGGGCATTAGTAAAATGAGTGCCACCATCACTGATGATAGCTCTCGGAATCTCAAACCTACAAAAGATATTTTTCTTGACAAAATCGATGACCACCTTGTGGTCATTGGTTCGGGTGGGAAACGCCTCAATCCATTTGGACACACAATCAACAGCAACAAGAATGTACTGATGTCTAAATGAAGGGAGAAAGGGTCCCATGAAATCGTTGCCCCAAACATCGAAAATTTCGACAGGAAGAATTGGGTTTAGGGGCATCATATCTCTCTTAGTTATGCTCCTGAGTGCCTGACATCGAGAACATGACCTTGAGAAATCCTGGGCATCCTTAAATAAAGACGGCCAATAGAAGCCAGATTGCAAGATTTTTGCAGCCGTCTTTTTTCCGGAGAAATGTCCACCACACACAGATGCATGGCAAACCTCGAGAATATTGTTGAATTCATTCTCCGATACACATCGGCAAATAATCTGATTAGAGCCAATGCGGTACAGTTCAGGGTCCTCCCAGAAGTAGTATTTGGCCTCAGATTTGAGTCTATCTCGTTGTTGATTGGTCCAATCCTAGGGGATTTGACCAACGGCCAAATAGTTAACAATATTAGCAAACCACGGGGTGTGGACACCTGAAACTGTAAGAATAGCTTCGTCAGGAAAAGTGTCAGCAATTGGAATGTCCGGACGAGAAGAATCACCTAGGAGTCTCGACAAATGATCCGCCACCACATTTTGTACCCTGGTTTTATCCTTGATTTCAAGATCAAATTCTTGAAGCAGAAGAATCCAACGAATAAGCTGGGATTTGGAATCCTTTTTGGCCAAGAGATGTCTCAAGGCCGAGTGGTCGGTATAGATGATAACATGAGACCCTAATAGATAAGCCCTGAATTTTTCCAAAGCAAACACTACTGCTAGTAATTCCTTTTCAATAACAGTGTAATTCCTCTGGGCTTCATCCAGAGTTTTACTAGCATAGTAGATGACAGAGGGCTTTATATCAATTTTCTGACCCAAGACAGCCCCGACCGCGTAATCAGAAGTGTCGGTCATGATCTCAAAAGGGGTTGTCCAAATTGGTGGTTGCAACACTGGAGCATAGGTCGCTGCCATTTTTAGGAAATCAAATGCCTTTCGTCATGATTCGTCAAAAACAAACGGCATTTCTTTAGCAAGAAGATTGCTCAAGGGATGAGCAACCTTCGAGAAATCCTTGATGAATCTTCGATAGAATCCCACATGACCAAGAAATGATTGGATTTGTTTAGCAAATGTGGGAGGAGGAAGTTTAGCGATAGCATCAACCTTAGCTTTATCCACTTCGATTCCCCGTTCAGAGATTACATGACCCAAGACGATACCTTCTTGGGTCATGAAATGACTCTTTTCCCAGCTAAGGACCAATCGTGTTTTCATACATCGCTTAAGAATCATTTCCAGATTAGCCAAACAAGAGTCAAACGATTCTCCGAAAATAGAGAAATTATCCATGAAGACTTCCATAAACTCTCCCACCATGTTAGAGAATATGGCTAACATACACCTTTGAAAAGTCGTAGGTGCATTGGATAAATCGAAAGGCATCCTACGAAAAGCAAAGGTTCCATAGGGACAGGTGAAAGTAGTTTCTTCCTAATCCTCGGGATGGATAGAAACTTGGTTGTATCCCAAGTAGCCATCAAGAAAACAGAAGTACTTCTGCCCGGCTAGTCTTTCCAAGATTTGATCGATGAAAGGCAGGGGAAAATGATCCTTTTTAGTGGTTGTGTTCAGCTTCCTGTAATCAATATAAACCCTCCAAGAGGAAGCTAAATGAGTTGTGACAGATTCTCCTCTCTCATTAGTCACAACGGCAATCCCGGCTTTCTTCGGAACAATCCACATGGGACTTACCCAGGGACTATCAGAGATTGGATAAATAATTCCTGCATTGAGCCACTTGATGATTTCCTTTTTTACCACTTCTCGCATGCTTGGATTTAATCTCCTCTACATCTAGCGAGAAGGGCGGGATCCATCTTCCAAGAATATTCTATGATTGCAGTAAGATGGCTCGATCCCCCTAAGGTAATGAATGGTCCAACCAATTGTCTCCTTGTGTTCCTTCAGGACCTTGATCAATTTAATCTCTTGCTCCTTTGTTAATTTAGCACTGATAATCACAGGGAGTGTCTTCTGAGGTCCTAAAAATTGATATTTCAAATTATCAGGCAATGGTTTCAGTTCAAGCTGGGGCGGGTTAATGATTGATGATAAGGAAGATGCTGAAGACTCAACAAGAGGAACAAGTTGTGAGTGAACAAAATCAATAACCTCTTCAGAAGATGGCAGGTCTGCCATAGAGGGTTGCGGGTCGAATTCGTCATCAAAGGAGGAACTTTCAATTAAAGAAACCATCAAACAAGTTTCAATGTTTTCATTATCCTCTTCAAGTTCCTCAATAAATCCACAATTCTCAAATTTATTAATCGCCTTAAAAATATCCAATTTCATTCGTTGATCCCCAAAGGTGATTTCCATGCTACCGCTTTCACAATTAATGTTGGCCTTAGCGGTACCAGGAACGGATGCCCCAGAATGATGGGCGTGTTCCTCAAATTTTCAGGTACATCCATGTCAAGGACAAGGAAATCTATAGGAAAATAGAAATCCTTGACCTTAACTATAACATCTTCAATAACGCCTTACGAATTTGTGACCGAGCAGTCCGCTAACTGTAGCGTTACTGAAGTTGGTCGAAGTTCACCTAATCCAAACTTCTCGTAAAGAGAAGTCAGCATTAGGTTGATGGATGCACCTAGATCCAAAAGTGCTCTATCAAATGTGTAATCTCCGATGATGCAAGAAATGAACAGAGCACCTGGATCTCTCTTTTCTTGAGGGAGGTGGTACAAGATAACAGAACTAGCCTGCTCAGAGAGTACCACCTTCTTCGGAACAGATTCTCTCGACTTACGCTTTTGTGTACATAAATCCTTTAAAAATCTCACATAAGTCGGTATGTGCTTGATAACATCGAGGAGCAGGATATTGATCTCAACACTCTTAAATATATTCAGAAGCTCCTCATTGCTATCAACAGACTTCTTCTTCTTTGATTTGATCAAGGCTTCAGGAAAAGGAACATGAGTCAGATCTTTGGAATCAGGTTCCTGAGCCTTGATTTCTCCTCCAGAATTCTCCTCTCTCTCCTCATGTTCTTCAAGATTCAGTAGATCAGAACAGTGTGGTTGTGGATCCTGAGTCTGCTTACCACTCCTCAAAGTGACAGAATTTGCAGATGCATAAGAGTTTGGGTCTTGGGGAGGGTTAAGAAAGATTGGAGGGGTTTGATTAGCCAGAAATTATTGATTTGCAGAAGAAGAAGAAGAAGAGGAGGGACCTGGCTCAACCACCTGAGCATGTGCGTGTGGGTCCCTTTGATTTCCGTACCCATGGGCTTGGTTGCCCGGATTCAGAATATTTCGCGGGTTGGGTACGGGTTGGGATGGTAGAGATCTGGGTTGACAAGAGTTAGCAATGAGCTCGGTCTGCAAGTTTTCCAGCGAGGTTTTCATTTGTTGCATTAGCTGGAGTATGGATCCTTGCATCTCTACCATTTGTCGGTTCAAATCAGCCTACCCTACGGGTTGACAGGCATTCCAAGCTGGCTGATTGACCTGATTTGGAGGCAACTGAGTATATACATGACCCTGACCCATTAGTCGTTGCGGAGCATAGTTGCCGAGACGAAATTGGGTTTGTTGCCCCATATTTTTCCAAGAGAAGTTAGGGTGGTTTCTCCAACCCAGATTATAAGCATTAAAGTAGGGGTTGGATCTAACATTCTCCTGTACAACACAGACATCCTCATAGGGTAAGGATGGAGAGAAAGACAAGGAAGGATCAGAAAAACTAAGATCAAAGGCCCCAGTTTGGAACCCGTGGGGTTCCGAAAAATGCTGACTCACAGGTTGAGCTGCATCGAGTTGATTCACGAACTCCCATCCAGAAGAAGCTAGTGAAAAATGGAACCCCGAATTTTGGGATTGAGTGGATCGAGAGTTGTTTATAGAATTTCCAGCCATCCACTATTCCATTCTCTTAGCAACCAAGTCCACCTTGTCTAGTTTGTTACAAATCAATTCCATATCAAATGAATGAAAGTCATGGACTTCATTGACATTTGATCTGGGCTGCTGGGACCGGTTAAATGTATCCATGGAGGCATGATTGATTGATCTCACTCATTTCCTCAAATAAATTGTGTGCACTATCTGCGTCTTTATTGAGGAAATTGCCTCCGCAAGAAGCATCCACATGATTTTTGAGTTGCTCAGTCAACCCATGATAGAAGATCTGCACGAGTTACCATTTCGGCACCTTGTGGTGTGGACACCTTCGCAATAGGTTCTGGAATCGCTCTCAGGCCACATGAAACTGGTCCCCCAGCTGCTGGGTAAAGGTAGTGATTGCCCGTCTCAAGGCATTGTTACGTCTGACTAGGAAGATTTCTTCAGAAAGGTCGATTTCAACTCGTTCTAAGTTGCAATTGGTCTTCCTATTGTCCTGTACAAATGCGCGGCCTTATCCCTAAGAGAGTGGGGGAAGAGCCTCATGATCACTTGCTCCTCGTTTACGTTTCGTGCCTTGGTGGTTTGGACCAAAGTGGTCAAGTCCTCCAAGTGCTGAAACGGATCTTCGGAGCCAAGCCCATCATAATGTTTGATCAAGCTTAACACCTGGGGCTTGATTTCTACGTCGTCGGCTGGAATCTGGACGTCGGGACGTTCCCCGTAATTTGAAGGATCATAAAAATCCTTCAAGGGCTGAGCGCTCTGCATTCTCTAGAGCCATTCCTGCATTCTCTGCATTTGTTTCAGTTGCCTTCGGAATTCTTCCTGTGGATCTCCAGGCAGAAGAGGCTGTTGGTCAGCCATGGGATCAATTTGACCAAAATCCAATTTGCGCCTCCTAGAATACTTTAGTGGTCCTTCCAATTGGGGATTCAATGACCATCTTCCCAGCATAAACTAGGAAAAGGTCGGAAGGGCTGGGGATAGGGACCCTGCAGCACAACAAAACAAGGCTATCCTTAAGTGGGGTAGCCTAAGGATCTACTGACTCCCAAAACCTACCTTAAGATTGTAAATGATTTACTCTACTTACGTCTGCTCAATCCAACCAGTTAGGAGGGACTGGGGAGAAGGTTCTTCCTTCGGCTTTCGCCTCCGGTTCCTAGTGTACCCCCCAGCCACTGTGGTTTGACGCTACTCCCCTAGCTAGACATCAGATTAATCAATACAAGTAGATTAATCAAAGACAATCTCAGACTAGGCCCTAAAGAGCGAATCAGACCTTAAGGCCAACGTCTACTCAATTTTTTTAAGGCCAGGGATTATGGTGCTTATGGAATGTGATGGGCCATTAAAATGGGTTGTGCCCTTAATGATTGATTGAGAATTGTGTAAGTGCATGCACAACCAGGGTTTTCAAGCAAGATTATTTGTGATGCATGGATTTTAACGTTCAAATCTTGCTTAAGTAGCTTTTAGGGTTTCAAATTAGGTTGATTGCAATCAAGTTTTGAGGCAAACCAGGTTGTCAAACACGGGTGAAGATTGCTTTCCTTTAAAACCAGAAATAAAGTGGAGTGTCTGGAATAGACCAAGATTGAAAACCCCAATGAGGAGCTACTTGATGAGTTGATTTTAAGTAGAGTGGTGCGACCCAAACAACTCAAACAACTAGCCACAAATGCACCACTAAGTTAAGCACGCAAAGATGGTTAACCTAAAATGATTTCTACTCTTTTATGTGTTGCTTTATGTGTACCGGTTCCACAAATCAGAACCCAATTAAGTAGAAACAAATCAATTAGGTTAAGTGCCTTGAATGTGGGTGTACGTTGTGTGTTTGTTGAAAAACATTGTGTTAATTACGTTGTGTGTTACAAGGAATGAGGGCAAATTTGGTCTTTTTAATTTGAAAAACATTAATTCTAGACCTTTAGTGACGGATAAAACTGTCGCTAAAGGTCCGAACGTGGCCTTCGTGGGTGGGGCTCGTGTGCCCACTCGCCTCCCGTGCATGAAACGTGCGTTCACGTTTTTGAATTCTCGGCCATTTGATCGCGAGATCGAACGGCTAAGATGCGTCCTCATCGCGCCTCAACCGCGTGCTCGCCCGTGTTTGATCCCGCATTACAAGCGGGCGTCTGATGCGGCGTGAGCGCTATTGAGCACGCGCGACCGCTCGATCACGATCGAACAGTCAATTGAACTCCCTCGCCGCACCTCAGCTACCGCTTGCGCAGGCTCGAACGCGCGCCTCCTGATCTCGCAAGCGCATTCAACCAACACGCTACACAAGCGCTTGTGTCGCGGTTACGATTCGGGCGTGCACATCCACAGCCGTTGGATGATCATCCAACGGTGGAGAAGCGGTGAAGAAGAGAGGGTGCGGCAAGTGCAGTGGCCAGTTGGGCGGCTGAGATGGCACCACGTGGCGCCATCTTGGCCGTCCATCTTCTGGATGATGTAAATGGTGCCACGGTTGTCGGATTGAGTCAATTTTCACGCCATTAGGCTGCGATCGTCGATCCAAATCCATCCGTGTGGTCGGATTTGTCATCTGAAGTGAGGATTCACACCATCTTGGCCCTTGATCTTCTAGGGTTCCCCAGTCTCTATCTGATGCTACAGATGTCTAATTAGGGCGATCTTGGAGTCGTTGAACTCTAATCATCGCCCTGATCAAATTTGTACGGTTGGATCTTCGATCCGAGGCCCTGATAAAAATTTTGCTTTATCCCTGAACATAAAAGGAGACAATTGACATCCATTTTATTCAAACTAATCTAAATGCAAGATGATGCATGTTATGCAATATTTATAATATGCAATGCAATTCTATGCTTAAGAACATGCATAAATAGACATCTTATGTAATGTAAACATGTTTACATCATAAGGACCATGCGTGACGTGTTTTCTAGTGACAATTGGCTTTAATGATGAGCACATCTATCAGTAAAGACCCTGCATTCATTTTAAAGGCATTGAAAATGACTCTTATGCCCTTCTTCACTTATAAAAGGGACCTTACTCCTACACATTTCATCATCCATTCCTCTCTTCTCTGACCCTCTCCAAAGCTCTAAGAGCTAGTTCCAGACCCGAGATGCTCTACTAGAGTTAGAGTAAAATAATTTTTCCATCTTCTCACCCCCATTCGTGGGCACCCATGGTTGTCTCCTCAACCTCATTTGGGAATTAGATCTTGCTACGACGGTGCCCTGCTTCATCCTCCGTCCTCTAGCTTTGTTCTCCCTCATCTAGCATCTCACCACCATCTTACGGGCACCCTATCAAAACCTCTCATCCTTCAAGCAGCCGTTGAGGAGGATTTTTCTCATCTCTATCTTTTTGCTGCTTTCTAGTGTCGTTTTAATTTTGCAAGTAGATGCAATGAACTTGGTTCGATGATTATGAAATATTTGTTCATTCTCTCTATTTTTCTCTTTCTTTGTATTATTCTCTCTCTTTCTTCTATTGTTTATTTTTTAAGTAGTTTAGCTCGCGTAGATTAATTTCAACTAGCTACTCTACTTTATAAAAATAAATATGGAATTTAAATCAAGTGTTCGCTTCCTCATGTTCGACATGGAGCTCAGCAGAGTTTCGGTTAATATTATTTGATAGCAGATTTTTACACAACTACATTGATGGGTTTTTAACTCAAATCTTCTCACATTAAAATCTAGCTATTCAGTCATGAGTGCTTTTAACCTCTTTGAAGGCTAAGGAGGGTTATTGGTACAAGTGAACCAATGGGAAGCATACATCTTGATCTCCTTCAATAGGAAGGGTTGATTAATTACTTTAATGACTTGAGTGGCGTGTGATTGCTTGTTAATAAAAATGGAAATGGTCTATCGTATTAGCTTTAATCAATGGGATTGATCAATAAGTCTAAACCGATGGGAATTGGTAAGGTAAATGGACATGGGATTAGAAAGTTAGTTTTAAATAGTTCAATTTTATAATAAGCAGAAGTATGATATCCAAAGCAATAAAGAAATCAAATGGATGCTTGGATTTACATGGAAATCTCACTCACGAAGAGAGGGGAGAAAACCACGGAAAAAGTGCCCTATAGGCATGTGTTTCTCTTTGTTTCTTCTCAAAAGAATAAGCAGGGAGTACACGCCTATTTATAGGTTACCACACACATGACAAAGGCTCACTCTACTATGTGAGACTAAATAACCACTACACAATTCTCTCAACATAAAGCATGGGGAGTTGGTTGGGCTATACTAATTTTTGGGAATAAGACCTAAGATTGGGAGCAGTTAAAGAACCATTTAGTTGAAAGTGTATGTTACCTTGTTTCTTGTTACAACAATAGTTTTATTGTCCCTAGTGAGTCGATTGGCTTAGCCTTATATTGTGACCCACTTTTAGGTATTATGCCAAGTCGTGGAACACAAACCTATAGAACCCATCGCCAGCTCAAGTACCTTAGGGTGACTCACATCTGTTATGCCCAAAATTGCGAAGAGGTCATAGCTAGAAGGATCCTCATTCATCTATTGGGGCCTTTGTTACCTTTGAACCATGTTGATTTCATGATTGACGAGGTTATGACAATAAGACTACTGGATCTCCTTGGAGCCATGGAGAAATACAATGTGACTATTGTAGGATCTAAAGATAGGATATATGGCTATGCGCACAAAAACTCAAACATAAAATCAGTAATAACAAGAAAATTTGCATAATCAATCAAACCACAGAAATAAGCACAATATGTATAGTGGTTCCCCTCCCTTGGGTACTCCACACTACCTAAGCCTCCCAGCTTAGGATTTTTAACTCGATTCCCTCAACCCTGAGGAAATCAATTTACTAACTGAGGTAATTAACGGGTAACCTCAACCTAAGTACAAAAATGGGTTTGTTACAACCCAACGAGCAAATGCTCAAGAACAAATGAAATACAAGTGTAAGACAGAAAAATAAATCTTACAACTAGAACTTAAGCCTCTCAACAAATGTAAATATAATGTTACCAATTTGAGAGCCTAGAATGAAAGTGAATGCCTTGACAATGTGTAAAGAAATCACGTTGATGTGCTTGCAAAATCGTAGAGAGATTGATAGCAGCAAACTATTCCTTCTTCAAAATATTGTGAGAATATGAAATATAGCTCTAGAATTTTTCTTCTCTATTTCTCATATACAAACTAAGAATCCAAGGGTTTATTTATAGAGTTTAGGACCTCAAGGATTCGTCTACTAGACGTTGGGATTTAATTCCCAACGTTCACATAGCCTAAATAAATTTTCTAGCTGTTCAGAATTGAACCAACGGCTACTTGGTACCGGTACTCGTTGCTTCCAGATTTGGATTTCAAACTCTTAACACAACTATGTTCCCATTTGTACCGGTACTCATGGTTAGTACCGGTACTCGTTACCTCCAATACCGATACTGATCATGAGTACCAATACTCGCGGGGTACAGGTTTGTTTCTTAAGAAAATCCAAACCCGTAACTCACATGTACCGGTACTAAACTTTAATACTGGTACTTGTGAGCTAACAAATACCTTTTTTAAGTGATTTAATCAATTATGTTCTTTGAAAATAATCTCAATATTAATGCTAATTTATCTCTAATTATTTTTACGATCTAAGTTATATTCCTTTGTTAAGAGGCATATACAATCTATAAATAAAAAGCTAAACTAGAAACACTAAAGGTTGAAGATGATTTTCTCCTCCTTGATTCTTCCTTATCATCTTGCCTCCTTGTCATGATCTTCTCCTTTTCATCAAGCCTCTATTATTTCCTGTTTGCCTTAATCTTCACCTAAATCTGAAAAGAACTCAATTGCAAACATTAATTTATAATAATTTTGTTAACACCAAAATAAGATGTGGAATAAGGTTCCAACAATCTCCCCCTTTTTGGTATTGACAAAACTATCTTGCAAATAGATAATTATAAGAATAAAAATAATTTTTAACAATGTTATATGAAGGAAAAAAAACTTTTAATTAAATCCTCCCCCTCAATATACTCCTCCGAAAAATATTGCTATTTGCCCTCTATCTTTCTCCCCCTTTTTGTCAATCACAAAAAAATGAAGAAATATCATACCATAAAATTTACCAATAGTAAAATGGAGCTTGTGGATACCAAGCATCTCTCGTCCAACATTCTTAGTCTTCATTCAACCTATAGAAAGGTTGAAGTGTTCCGTTATGTGCCTTGAACACCCATTGATTACTTTGATCTACTCCTGCAAAACAAATATCTTTTCTAGGTACCCATTTTCTTGTGGGTCCTTTAGAGTTAGCACCTTTCAAATCCTAAGATTTATAGAACGTTTTAGTACTAGATCTATAATTCTTGGGATTTTTAGCCTTTTGATACATCCATGCATGCCTAGGTGCATGTGATTTATTTTGTATATTCTTTTTACTCTGAAATTTTGATTTTAATGAATCACAAAATTCAGTGTTTAGCCTAGTTGTTATTTTAAGATTATTTAAAGTCCCTTTAAAGTGCTCATAAATATCTTCTAGTTCTAATATCTTTGCATGCAACTGATTATTAGTTTTTTTTTACATTTCTAATTTTATTTCTAAACACGATTTTCTAATTCTAATGTTTGATAATTATTCTTTAAAATCTTATTTTCCTTTTTAAATGACTTAGCTTTATGATATAGTTCTTCATAAGCTTCTAATAATTCTTCAAAAAAGAAATCAGGGTTTACCTCATTGTCCGTATCTTCCGTAGTTGCTGCCAAACATTGATGAGCGACCTTGTCATCATCCGATTCGCTAGAGTCGGTGTCCATTCGAAGTCACTATCATCACATGTTGCTTTTAAAGCTCTCATCTTCTTCTTCTTGACTTCTTTTGTGTCTTTCCTTTTGTCTTCCTTCTCCTTATTCATAGGGCAATCCTTCCGCAAGTGGCCCTTCTTCTTGTACTCATAGTAAATAACATTAGTTGAAATTTTATTGACTTGCTTATCTTGTTTCTTGAGGAATTTGTAGAATTTCCTAGTAAGCATTTCCATCTCCTCATCTTTGGATTCCGATGTGGTTGAGTCCGAGTCCTTTGTGATTGCTCTAAAAGTAATACTTTTCTTCCTGCTTGTTGCCTTCTCCTCACTCTTCTTTATGTTCTCTAATTGAACTTCATACGCTATGAGGCTTCCAATTAGATCATCCAAGGGGAGAGTGGATAGATCCTTTGCCTCTTGGATCGTTATGGTTTTTGGAGACCAATCGCTTGTAAGTGATCTCAAGACCTTTCTTACAAGCTGCTCCTCTTTCAGCTTAACTCCTAGATTTTTCATTGGATTTACGATCTCTCCAAACCTTGTGTACATGCCCTTGATTATTTCTCTTTTTTCCATCCTGAAACACTCATAATTTTCTATTAAAATAGAAATACGTGTTTCTTTTACCTTACTTGTACCTTCGTAGGTGACCTCGAGAGTGTTCCATATCTCATATGCGGACTTGCATGCCGAAATTCAGTTGAACTCCTCCCTTGATAATGCACAATAAAGTGCATTCATCGCCTTTGCGTTACCTATAATCTTCTTCTTTTGATCCGTTGTCCAAGCTACACCTTCCTGCGGCTCCGGATCCGTGTACTTCTCTTGAATGAGAATCCAAGACTCCTCTTTCATTACTTTGAGGAAGACTTGCATCCTGGTCTTCCAATATCCATAATCCGTCCCATCAAAGAAGGGACGATGAGTGGATGACTATCCTTCGGTGCGCTTGACTGAAGATGCCATTGCAAGTTGATTTGTCACGTCTTCTTGCAACTTGGCTCTGATACCACTTGTAGATCTAAAGATAGGATATATGGCTATGCGCACAAAAACTCAAACACAAAATCAGTAATAATAAGAAAATTTGCACAATCAATCAAACCACAGAAATAGGCACAATATGTATAGTGGTTCCCCTCCCTTGGGTACTCCACTACCTAAGCCTCCCAGCTTAGGATTTTTAACTCGATTCCCTCAACCCTGAGGAAATCAATTTACCAACCGAGGTAATTAATGGGTTACCTCAACCCAAGTACAAAAATGGGTTTGTTACAACCCAACGAGCAAATGCTCAAGAACAAATGAAATACAGGTGTAAGACAGAAAAATAAATCTTACAACAAGAACCTAAGCCTCTCAACAAATGTAAATATAATGTTACCAATTTGAGAGCCTAGAATGAAAGTGAATGCCTTGACAATGTGTAAAGAAATCACGTTGATGTGCTTGCAAAACCGTAGAGAGATTGATAGCAGCAAACTATTCCTTCTTCTTCAAAATATTGTGAGAATATGAAATATAGATCTAGAATTTTTTTCTCTATTTTTCATATACAAACTAAGGGTCCAAGGGTTTATTTATAGAGTTTAAGACCTCAAGGATTCGTCTACTAGATGTTGGGATTTAATTCCCAACGTTCACATAGCCTAAATAAATTTTCTAGCCGTTCAGAATTGAGCCAACGACTAATTGGTACCGGTACTAAAGTGTGGGTACTGGTACTCGTTGCTTCCAGATTTGGGTTTCAAACTCTTAACACAACCCTGTTCCCACTTGTACCAGTACTCATGGTTAGTACCGGTACTCGTTACCTCTAGTACCGATACTGATCATGAGTAGCGGTACTCGCGGGGTGCAAGTTTGTTTCTTGAGAAAACCCAAACCTGTAACTCATTTGTACCGGTACTTGTGGGCTAACAAGTACCCTTTTTAAGTGATTTAATCAATTACGTTCTTTGAAAATGATCGCAATATTAATCCTAATTTATCTTTAATTATTTTTACGATCTAAGTTATATTCCTTTATTAAGAAACATATACAATCTATAAATAAAAAATCTAAACTAGAAACACTAATGGTTGAAGATGATCTTCTCCTTCTTGATTCTTCCTTGTCATCTTGCCTCCTTATCATGATCTTCTCCTTTTCATCAAGCCTCCATCATTTCCTATTTCCCTTAATCTTCACCTAAATATGAAAAGAACTCAATTGCAAATATTAATTTATAATAATTTTATTAACACCAAAACAAGATGTGAAACAAAGTTCCAACAACTATGCAAGATGTGTTGAATCTGTAGCAGAAAATAAGAGTTGGGTTACCTTATATTTTTGTTGGCCATTCTCTTGTGTAATGATTGCACAGCAATCATAGGATCTAAATTGGCTAAATTAAACTAATAACCTAACATTGTAAATAGAGCATGCATTTCATGTATATCATGCATTTACATCTCATGCATATTCATGACCTAATTTCCCTATTTTATTGCCTTATTAGTAATATTGTCATTTCATGTGAGTAGGACCATGAAAAGAGAGCTATATTTGGGATGAAATGAAGAAATGCAAGAAGAATTTAAAGGCATAATTCTCACATACATACAAGATAGAGGAAGAGCTACGCAAGAGCAAACAAGAAGGATCAGGACAAGCTTGGCCCTACCAGGACAAGGCCATGCAAGCCCATGAAAGGCCACACTTCACGTCCAAAACACACATACACCCATGCACACATATTGGAACACACAAATTCATGTGCACACAATCACTCCTCACACACATTTGGGGCACATGAATACATGAATTGCACTTAATCACACACTACGCACACTACATTTTTTATTGAATTAGTCACATTGGAATGTGGGCCTAGAACACCACTATATGTTTTAATTTCTTTTATTTTTGTTCTCTAGACCTACATATGCCCACACTAGCCCACACAACACAAGCCCAATACACACCCTTAATCACACTCACCTAGCCTAACCCCATTTTATCCCCACGCCAATCTAAACACTAACCAAACCACCCCACTGATCCCTCCTTATCGACATCCCATGCCAATCCTATCCTCTTCAAATTTGGCCACTCTTGACTTGCTCCCTCACTTTAAGGTGCACATCACACTAGAAGATTCTATACCCTTAGGATGTACCCTTGTCCTAGTCCATAGGCTATACCTCACCTACACCACACCTTGGTGCCCTCTCTATAAAAAGAGAGTCCCATAGGCACCCCCCTCCCCTCTCCATTCTCCTCTCTCAATCCACCATACTTCATTCTTAAGTGCTCTCAAGTGCTCTCCTCTCCATCTCCATGACCAACGGTTAGCTTGTGCCTTCTTGGTCATTGTGTGCAAGTCTCTAGGTGAAGAAGGGTAGGCTTTGGCCAAGGATCCATTCTCCTCCCAATAGGTCTAGTATCTCACATTGGGTGGACGCCTATCCTCTACCTCTTTTTATTTTTTTACTAGTTAGATTTAAATTCAAGCATTAGCTAGATTTCTATTTCCTTGCCATTTATAACTTATTGCCTTTCTTTTAGTAGATTAACATTTCCTTCAAGCATTTTTTATTTCCATTGCTATATTTCTCTTCTTTGTTTCCTTTTAGTTACACACACACTTACATGTCCTTGTAATTCATGATGGAGGGGGTGAGATCGAGCGTGATACAAAATAATGTGAAAATATAAAGGAACAATCTCACAAAAATAATCTCACAAATGACACAAAGATTTTTAAGTGGAAATCCAAACCTGGGTAAAACTCATCACCTAAACGTCTCGGTTTAGGATTTCCTGATCGACCTAGTTGATCAAATCCACTAACAAACTACTTCAATGAGGGTAGTTCAACCTCTATGCAACCATGCTACTTATACGAGGATAGCGTACCTCAAACCCCTCCTCTTCATGAGGAGTATTTTATCTCGTGAGGGAGGCGAGAATTCTCAAAGTGAATACCTAACAAAGACAATTTACAACAATCCTATAGAGCCATAAAGTATAAATGAGATCTAGGTATTATAGGTAAAAGAAACTTCCCTTTTATGGAAGTGCGTCAGCTAGCAACGTGGTGTGCATGAACCACGCAAGGCACAATAATGCTCTTGTATGTGAAGATGGGAGAGCAAGTGCACTGCTATGATGGTGCTCTCAAATGTGTAGGATGATCTTGGAAAGCAACAACACTTTAAATGATTTCTCTTTTCTCTTGGATATAATATGGGTGGAAGTAGTATGTCAAGGTGTGTTTTACAAAGGAAGGGTCCTCTATTTATAAAGGTTCTAAGAAGGCTTTAAAAGGCTTAGGAAGCCTCTTGTAGTCATTGGGAACAACACTCAAGAGAGTGGTAAAAAATCCCATCGAAATTAAGGTCATTAAAGAGTTTGTAGGTGTAACGACCTGGTTCCCGAGCCCCTACGAGACACGAGAACCGGACCGACTCAACTAATCCCAAGACCTAGTCATCCAACGAGAAAGTAACCAAAAGAGCAGTAAAATAAACCACATTCAACATGAATATAACTAACAGTAAGAAAATACAGCAGCAAGGAAAGAAACTACTACAGTATATACCACCACAACAGTAGAACAACATTCATAACTAAATATGAACTGCAGGTAAAGAAAAGTACAGCGGAAACGAGAACTACTCACTATAACGGAACAAAAAGAGGTACAAGAAACAGTGGTAACTCTACTGGACCCTACTCGGCCCAGCGTCCTCTGCAGCCGCTGACCCTGGCTGCTCAACACCTGGTCCTGAAAGGTAACGAGTGTAACACGTCAGCAAAACGCTGAGTAGAGTGGCAACTAAACTAAAGAAATAGTAGAGTGTACAGTAGCTGTTAAGTTCTGTTACTTTCTTTATTTAAGTCTTTCAATTATCTCACGATTTATCTATTTCTCAGATCTTTCACTTGATCTCGAATATTCCTCGTGGGAACGATCTTGATTGCAGTCTTTTCCGAACAGTAGAAGTAGCACGTGGTGCTCTCCTGGCCGGGAGAGTCCCCCGTGGTGATCCTACTCTCAGTCAACCACCCCAAGGTCACTGACAGACATAACAGTGATTACGGCACGCGCGGTAAACGCACGGGTAGCTAACCCGCACTGGCACGCGGTCAGTCGTTTCCGTTAACAGGTGCGTCCAAAGCACAGCACGGAACCAGTACAGGGCAGAGCCCTCTCAGTAACAGGGGTCCAACCCCTCCACAGTAACCAAACAGGGGCCTTGCCCCTCCACAGTCCACGCACCCTCGCTTGACTACCCTGGTTTGCCCTAGTGGGCCTAACAAGTCGGTGTGGGAGGCTAGCAGAACCCCGGGGCCCGTCGGGTAGCTAGTACCTCCCTACACTAGTAGCTCTCCTCGGTACTACGTACGTGAGGGCCAGCAAGTCGGTACAGAGTGGCCAGTCCTAACCCCCAGGTCCCTGGGGCGGCTGGCTCCGCTCTGCACTAAACAGGGGGACAGTCGCTCTCCTTGGTACTTCGTACTCAAGGGCCAACTCACTTCCCCAATTCTTTTCCATTCCCTTTCCAGGAGTTCTACTCCTAATTCCCCGTAGGGTTCCAGCTCTTTAACTCAGAACATTCCAGTTTCACCATTTCAGTTTCACGTTCATACAACCCATATTCTTAATCATGTTCATTTATTCATAACAGGCAGCTATTTAAACGAATTTACAGGCAACTATTATTTCCTTTCCACATTTTCCAAGACTGTAGTATTCATTCCACTAGTTTTCCCGTCCTAGGATTCATGCCATATCCTAGGATCTATCATACAATCTAGTTTTCCAGCCCTAGGATTCATGCAACACCCTAGGATCTACCATTCAATCTATTTCTCATTCCTAGGATTCATGCAATGTCCTAGGTTCTATTCCACAATTTAACAGGTTATACTTAAAAGACACTCCACCAGGTACGACGGGAGTAATGGGGCGTGATCGGGAATCCCACGTGCCTCCGCGACCCCCAAGACTGCAACGGAACGAGGTCCTATCACAAGGATCAAACACAAAGAGTGTCTCAAAATAGTGTATAGCTACTGTAGACAGGTAGAGGATTTAATTCCGGAAAGAACGCAACTCGAAATGCGGAAAACGGAACCCGAACGGGCCCTCAACGGGTCGAAAACGACGACACTGTGCAAAATCAGACGTCTGGAACTTCTTCCAGACGTCTTAAAAAGTGGATCAGAGAATTACCTTGTTCTACGTGGTTTCTCAGACGTCCAGAAGCCTGCGGGGACGTCTGGCCTAGTTCCCAGAAGTCCGATGGTCACCCCGGACGTCTGGAGGTCGCTCTCGCTGTCTGGTACTACAGCCAGACGTCTGATTCGCGTTGGATGGCGAATCACCGAGCCTGCGCGCACCCAACTCTCTCTCTCAGTACGGTCAGTCGACAGGAAGGAAGAAGACGGAAGAACTCACCTCTCAGACGTCTGGATGGTCTTCCAGACGTCTCCCCCGCCGTCTGGCTATCAGCCCAGACGTCTGATTCTGGAAATGTTTCTAGAATCAGGACGCGACTCGCCCTCCGCTCACGACGCTGCACCTCGTGCGCCTGCTGCTCGGACCGCAGCAGTCCCCCCCCGCGTCGCCCCGCGCCCGCTGCGCTCCCCGCCGGCCAGCCCTAGCAGCCCCGGCGAGCTCGCCCTCACGGCTGAGCGCCGCTCTCGCACGCAGCACCTCCTCCGCGCTCACTGCGGCCGCCGTTGCCGCTACAACCTCGCGCTCACTCGCTGAAGGAGAAGAGGAAGGAGGCAGTGGTGACGGAAGAGCGCGTGGCCTTTTAAGGCCGCCCGAGGAGGAGAGAGAAGGAGCGCGGCAGGGGAATCTGCAGCTGCAGAGGGAATAAGCGAATATGCGGGTCTGCACGCTCAAGCGCGCAGACGACCCGCGCGTGTCAAAGATAACAGATTTCCAGACGTCTGGCAACGATCCCAGACGTCTGATACGACATCTGGAAGTGATTCCAGACGTCTAGTCCGACGTCTGGCCCACCTCCCAGACGTCTTAAAATACGTCTGGGGCAGCGTTCATAACAGTAGGGTTTTTGGACATCTGGATTTATAGTCAAACGTTTGGGTCATCGTCTGATCTGATGGTCAGTTGTCTGATCTAGAGGAGTTGATCATCTGAACTGGGTTGGATTAAGATGGACGTCTAAGAAGTCATTTTAAGACGTTTGGGAAATTAATTTGACGTCTAATTCTAAGATGGGTTTCTTCCTATTTTGACCGGATCGAAACAAGGTTCTCGTGTTTGTAGGTCAGACGATAGATATGATGTCTGGCATAAAGTTTGGTCATCTGGAAAGAGGATTATCTGCGGGAATGGATTTTCTGAGAGGCTAACAGCTAATATCTTCTAACAAAAGTGATTTAAGTTAGATCTAGTTTAACGTCTATTTATCAGACGTCTGGGTGGCTCTACGGATGTTTGAAAGTGTTAAAAATATAATTAAAAGGTAATCCTCGAAGACAATGTCTGACAAGCCAACAGTCCTATTGTTTTCAAGGTCATCACACGTCTTTTAAGACGTCTGTACTATGGGCTGGTCGACAAAAATTAATGAATAAAGAATACTAAGTCCAACCTAAATGTTTAGTCGTCTGGACAAAAGGTTAAACGTCTTAAAGTTCAAGATCAGACGTCTGAAGTCCATATTATATGTCTGATAGGGCTGTCTGAATACAGTTTTGGCTTTCTAAGTGATTTCTAAGATCATCTAGGATTGTCTAAGTACCCTAGGGTAGTGTAAGTGTTCCGAGGACTATAAGTATGTTACTTTAGGATTTTTAACATTTATTTAAAAAAATAAAAGAGCAAAGTACATAAAGACGAATACATTGGCATAAGAAAATTCTATCCTATTCTTCTTGCTTCTTCAAGCTCTCGCTTCACGTGAGGTTCCATCACCTCTTTTCCTCCATCAAGCTCCTTCAATCTACCATGGACACGAGCTTGAATTCCTTCACACTTGATTCCATTTGTATTTATCCTGAATTTATACTTAAATGCAAATGTCAAATAACAAGTATTTTGTTATCATCAAAATTAACGATCATGGTATCCTTGCACTAACAGTCCTCACTAGCAACACCATTCTCACCTACACGCTACCTTCACAATATCACTATCTTCACATATCCACCATCACTATCACCTCCACTTCACACGGCACTACTTCACTCACCACCACTCCCACTCAGTCATTATCTTAGTCACACACTTAGCCACTAAACTTCACTTTCTTCACTCACTTCACACACCCACACTTGCTTACAATCACATGCCCACTTAGGATTGTCCCTACTTAGTGACCCAACCTTGTCCCAATCACCTCCACACACTATAGGTGCCTAATTGAATGATTACTCCACGATCATCCCATCTCCATTTCACCATGCTCACCAAATTAATTCAATAGAAAACATGGTGACAAAGCAATTTTTGGAGACACCCAAATATCGAGTTCACATCACCCTCACTTATGCACTAGTCATTACCGCTAATCGTAGGACCAATGAATACATAATTACTCACATCACCGAACCTCTCACATCTAGGCACGTTTGTACACTCTACCACACCCTCCTAGCTTAGTTAAATGGCTCAATACTTAATACTCATCACTCCTATTATCACTACCACCACCACCATCTCCCCTCCACCCTATCCTATTCCACACGTCCATGCTAATATGCACCAAAGGTGACATCAAATCACTCTTGTAATCACCACTATTTCCTTGAGTGAAGAGTGAAGTCTTGTAAATATTTCAAGTGCTTTGTATAAGTAGCTTCAAGCTACATGAGTTGAATTAGTGAAATGTCTTGTTGCTTTTAGTATGCTATCTTTAAAGTTGTAATCCTTTCTTATCAAGCTGAATAGCATGTGCTTAGTGTTGTGAAAATTTCATTTATATTCAAAAAGTACAAAAAAATGTCACTTTTCCTTTGATTAACAAAAGCAAAGAAAAATCACAAAAACATCTCCTCACATTAGTTTGTTGTAGTTGTAATTAGGTTTGCATGCTTTTCTCAATATCAAACAAAAGCCAAAAAAATTATAAAAGAGAAAAGACCAAAAAAAAAGAGTTAGTCATTCTCATTTTTCGCAACTCAATCAAAACCTAAAAAAAAAAGGTAGCTGTAATTAGCATTTCATTTTGCATATATTCAACAATTAAAAGGACACAAAAAAGGGCAAATGATGAAATCCCAAAAATAGAATAAAGGAACTCATCAATTGGCCCTCAACTAAGCCTCCTCGTGGATTGATGTTATGACTCGGTTCCCGAATCCCTATAGGACACAAGAATCGGACCGACTCGACTGATCCCAAGACCCAGTCATCCAACGAGAAAGTAACCAAAAAGCAGTAAAATAAACCACATTCACCATGCGAGCAAGTAATAGTAACAAAAGTACAGCAGTAAAGAAAGGAACTACTACAGTACACACCACCACAATAGTAGAGAATTAAAAACAGGTACAGAAATATGAAGTTTACAATAAAAGAATACAAAGGTGTGACAGAGTACTCACTACTACAAAACAAGGGTACAACAAAAGTACAATTACTGGGCTGTACTAGGCCCAGCACCCTCTGCAGCCATAGGCTCTGGCTACTCAACACCAGGTCCTAAAAAAGGTGGTAAGTACGACACGTCAGCGAAACGCTGAGTAGAGTGGCAACCAACTAGCTAAGAAATGCAGTAAAGGTGGACAGGTAGCTGTTGTTTTCAATTTCTTTCTTTATATAACTAATTATTCTTTCTTTCATCACTTGGTCTATTTATTAGGTCCTTTTTCTTGATCTCGAATGTTCCTCGTGGGAATGATCTTGATTGCAGTCTTTTCCGAAAAGTAGAAGTAGCACATGGTGCTCTCCTGGCCGGAAGAGTCCCCCGTGGTGGTCCTACCCTCAGTTAACCACCCCAAGGTCGCTGACAGATGTAACAGTGACTACGGTACGCACAAAAAATTCACGGGTAGCTACCCCGCACTAGCACGCGGTTAGTCATATCCGTTAACGGGTGCGTCCCAAGCACAGCACGGAACCAGTATAGGGCAGAGCCCTCTCAGTAACAGGGGTCCAACCCCTCCATAGTAACCAAATAGGGGTCTTACCCCTCCACAGTCCACGCACCCTAGCCTGACTGCCCTGGTTTGCCCAGTGGGCTTAACAAGTCGGTGTAGGACGGCTAGCTAAACCCCGGGCCCCATAGGGTGGCTAGCTCTCTCCCTACACTAGTAGCTCTCCCCGGTACTGTGTACGCGAGGGCCACAGAGTTGGTACAAAGTGGCCAGTCCTAACCCAGGTCCTAACCCTAAGGCGGCTAGCTCTGCTCTGCACTAAACAGGGGGACAGTCGCTCTCCTTGGTACTCCGTACTCAAGGGCCAACTCACTTCCCCATTCACTTTCCCAGTTCCATTCTATTTATTTTCCAGGAGCTCTACTCCTAATTCCCCGTAGGGTTCGTGCTCATATTTCTCAGGCCAAGCCATACTAGGTTTCATCATTTCAGTTTTATTCACATATATCACGTGTTTTCAACATTTAATCTTTCTTTTCCAATTTATATACAAGCAGCTCGAATTTAGTTTCCAAACAACAGGAATTACATGTAGCAGTTACTAGCAACAGTACTCTACATTTCACAGGCAGCTGTTATCTAATTATAGGCAATTATCATTATTCTATCTACTTATCCAAGACTGCAATTTAGGCATTCAATACATTCGTTTCAGTGTTTCTGTTCCTAGGATTCATGCCACACCCTAAGATCAATCATTTAATCTAGTTTTCAGGTCCTAGGATTCATGCCATACCCTAGGATCTATCATTCAATCTAGTTTTTCTGGTCCTAGGATTCTTGCCATACCCTAGGATCTATCATTTATTTCAGATATGCATTAATGTTGTAATTAACTAAGGAAAGCCACTCTACCCGCAAAATCGAGAGTAATGGGGGCGTGATAGGCAAGTCCATGTACCTCCGCAACCCCCAAAGCCGCAACAGAACGAGGTCCTAACACAAGGATCAATTACAATGAACCACTCAGAACAGGATAAAAGTATTTCAAACAAGTAGAGGAACTTATTCTGAGAAGGACGGAATCTTAAACGTGGAAATCGGATCTCGAACGGATCCTAAAAGGGTCAAAAACGACAACTCTGACTCAAATTAGACGTCTGGAACATCTTCTAAACGTCTTAAAAAGGGGTCCAGGTCATACCTCACTCTGCGCTACTCCTCAAATGTCCAGAGGTCCTGCTGAACTGTCTGGACCCAGTTCCAGACATCCGACCACCTCTCCGGACATCTGGAGACTCTCTCCGCCATCTGGTGACTCGCCCAAACGTCTGAATCGCATGGGAGGGAGTGTCCTGCACCTTCCCGAAGCGAAACCTGCACGCGTACGCAAAAATCCCTCAGCAAGGCACGTGACAGAGCTTCGGCGGAACAGCCTGCATGGCCGTATCCGCAAAAGCAAGCAAGGGAGGAAAATACGTACCTCTTAATCGTCTAGAGCTTCCTCCAGACGTCGCCCACGTCGTCTGGATGTAGGTCTAGATGTCTAATTCCAGGAAAAATTCCCAGAATCAGAACCTCTTCTTCTTCCCGCTGCGCGTGGCCACGTCGCGCTCGTCCACCCGCTGCCCAAGCTGCAGCAGCACCGGGGGAAACCTCCCCAGCACAACGCTCCTCCGCACGCACGCTGGCCGACCTCGAACTGCTCCGGCGAGCTCTCTCTCTCACAGCTCGCGCATTCTCTCCTCTTCCCTCTCGCTGCACCTCCCCCCTCCGCCACTGCACCTGGCAGCAGTGGCGGCTCGCTCTCACTCTCGCTCTCAGGCTGGAGGAAGGAGAAGACGGGTGGATGTGGGTGGTGTAAGGGAGAGGAGGAGGGTATTTGTTGGCGTTGGGAGTAGGTTCTGCATGTTGGCAAGGGGAGAGAAAAAGAAGAGGGCGGCGGGTTTCCGTGCAGGCTCGCGATCATACGCATGCAAAAATTAATTTCCAGACGTCTGGGAAGGCATCCAAACATCTGACCAGACGTCTGGACCAACTCCCAGACGTCTTAAAGTGTTTTGATACCTCGGGTCTTAACAACTGATTAGGACTCTCTCTAATCGCATAACCCAAGTTCCGTAATAACTTTCTAAATGACCTAGTGAATAGGTGCAAGAATTGAGCTACAACGATAACTTAATCGATCTTGCACCTAGTAGCTAGAACTACAGTCATGTAATGACAATGTAGTTATATTTCCCTAGTTTTGGTATGACAAAAATTGTTGTAAATGTTGGTGGACTGTGGTCCACCCATTTTTGTAGCCTGTGATGCTTGAAATATGTAATTATATGCCAATTAATTTTGCATTTGATGTTCTTGCTGTATTGTACAACTTTATCTTTATGCCACTGAAATGATGTATTTCCATTTAATTTGGCTAAATGGAAACCTACTTCAAAAGCTCGACTAGGTAAAAATTAAACAACCTAATTAAAAAGAATGGAAGCATTAACTTTTTACACCTAGTAACCTAGCTCTCGATTGGTAAGGGGTTTTGGGGGCATGACACATAATGTATAAAAATTGATTTGAAAAGATAATTTCAAAACACCTAGATAGTAGCAGCCTTTGAAAAAGCTTTGAAATTAAATGATCAACAACCCACATTAGACGTTTAATAAGGGAAAGTAAATAGCTCCTAAACATTTTATCACAAAAATAAGAAGTTATTGGAATGCAATTAAATGTTTAACCTAGTCAATTAAATATATTAGCCAAAATACTCGTTAATCAATTAAAATCTTCTCGTTAAACATTTAGTTGCAATTTTTTTAAATTAGTGGAAGTGTGCTAAACGTTTAATTTATAGACTAGCATACGGCTAATTGGCTACTAGGAGGCTCTTTGATTAAATGATTATAAGGTACCTTTTAACATTGGAGCCATTATAAATCAAAATGTTTGCAACGATGGAATTTTTGAATCTTTAAATGATCAATAATAATTTTGTAAGTGCTTAATTGATTTTTTGAACTAAAAATAGGGGAACTAGGTGCCTCTTCTTAAATCCCACATGTCAAGTGAGCTAAAACTTTTCTAAGTGTATTTAGCTTGATCTCTTCATAAATCCTATGTGTTAAGTGAAGCTAAAAATTTTCCAAGTGTATTTATCTTGCCTCTTTAACAAATTCTATGAAATAAAATCATAAAAACAAATCTTCTAACTCTTGTATTGGTTCTTGAGCTTTAAGAGGATATGGCTAGATGCTCCATTGCTCACATTTTCTCCATCACCTCACATTCCTTCGATACATCATCAATCATCATTCTAAGCCATCATCTAGCAACTTGTGTCTCAACAACCACTTGAACAAAGAGTTATCAAGTGAAAAATCTAAGAACATTGGTTATTTATTATTTTGTTAGCATCAAAATTAGCAAGAGTAGCGCTATGTGCACTAATTCATATAAATAAGATGAGTTAGTTTGGGTATTGCATAAAAAAATTGTTGTTTTTTTCCAATTTAATTAGCATTTCACTTTGTCAACTTCGTCACTTTTGGTTCTTCCAATTGGAATGTCATTGGGATTAGAAGGTTGAAGATTATGTGGAATCTTAAATTGGTTGAAGATTAAAGAGTATTGGAAATCTTATAATACCTCCCACAGTTCAATTATATCTTGAGGAAACTCATTACTAATAGCCTTCTAGTTGCGGCCAAACTATCTACTTTTGATGGTAAGAGTTGGGATGAATCTTCTTCTTCTTCTTCTCACTAAGTTAGTTGAGCATCTCTTCCATCTTTGTCCTCTCTCCCAAGTAATTTCCTTCAATAGTTTAAAAATAGGAACGGTCATGTGTTGGTTTGATGTTTTAGTTGTTCAACTGATAGTTTATAATGATTGAACTAATGATGACGTTAATATAACGTCAACACATGGAAAAATAAAAAAAAATTAAATTGTACACTCTTTGATTTAGTTTGTATTGGTTTAACTGGATCTAATCGAGTTGAATCAATATTCAATAAAAAATTAATGAAAATATGTATTAAGAAAAGTTATTTTATATCTTCAATTATCGTAAAATTGATATACTTTTAACAAATATTAAACAAAAATAAACGGTATAATCTTCGTGGGGGTGTTGGTGTAGTGTGAAATCATATGCATTTTCCTTTTTTGTTTTTAATTTTTAGCACTTGAGAAAACAATCAAACTAGATTTGTTGATTTAACCAAAGCAATCGATCCAACATGATTTTGATCAATTTACATCAATCTTAACTTTTATTGATTGAATCGATCAATTTGGCTAGTAAGACATCGATTTGTGATTGAACTAACCATCTAATTTGATTTTTAAAATAATGATTTTTTTTGCTTTTGATAGGAGATATAGCCCGAAGCAATTTGCCTTGGCGTTATTTGTTCAACAAATCATGGCCCTTTCTCTTTGTTATAATCACTGACATTCATGTCTTATAATTTTTTATTTCATGTTTGGAATCAATGTATTTAAACTTAAATTATGAGTCGTTAAATATCAAATTTTCAAGAAAAATTGATTTTCTTCATGATCTTATCTTAATGATTTAAATAGAAGTTATAATGCCAAGATAAAAAAAATACTTCTAACAGGTAGATGTTAAAAAAGCTGCTTTGTAGGTAGCACGTGTTCCTAAATAGCAATCATGTGAGTGCACCTCAAGCATATTTGCTTCTATAGATCATTTGTAATAGTGGAACGCTATTTACCACCATATGCATTGCATGTGAGCAACAAACGCTAGCCAAGCACATTTCTTTGAATCATGTCATAGATATTGATACATGACAACACCCGCTCCCCCCGCGCCACACCCCCCCACGGCGAAAAGTTAAAAATCCTAAATTCGTCCTTGTGATAAGCCTTCCCTCTGCATCAAGGCGAGGGGAAGATCATAAAATGACATGCCTTCAATGTTACGAATAAAGGAGTGGGGCTTCAATTCAACTTTCAATTCTCCATTCACATAACCGTGCATCCCTAAATGCCTATTTACGTAGCTAACCCCCATTTCTGCATACCGACCGGTTCACAGTTTTCCTCTCTCTTGGATTATGGCAGCTAAACAATTTATTTATCGCATTCCCATGTCCATTGATTAATTGAAAATGGAGAAACTAACTCCGCCTACAAAACATACACCAACCCACACCACCACCCCCCCTTCCTCCATCTCCTCGTCCCTCTATCAACGGCTGGGAATTTTTAAGGACACTGTTGCTTTTAGTGCGCACTGTCAGAGACCTTTTCATGTTCAGTTTTTACTGATTAGCGTACGAATAAGGTGGCGATGAAGTTCAACCCATTCCATTAATCAAGAAAACAGCGAATAAAAACCCAACCAATAGTTCTCCTTAACATCGACTATATTTCGTACACAGCAGAAAAATGTAAAATAATAATCGAGCAAGCTTAAAAATGTAAATAACAGTGAAACACACTAATAACGCAAGCCAATTAGGTGTTCTATTCTTTTGGGTAAAAATAAAGAGACAAAAATTATTGTCCGAAGTAAGCATATTTTACACAAAAATTTGGATACAGACAGTTGGAAAAGAGACACCCATCCTAACATCCCAAGGTAATAAATATGGAGTGCACAAAATTACAAAACGAGCTACAACAAAAATTCTGACAAAAAAAGAAAAGAAAAAAAAAACTCGGTCGAATTATTACATCCAACCAACGCCGCAGGATCATGCTCCACATTTTGGACCCATTAAGTGCAAGAATTATTAGCATTGCAGCCACCACGAATCACCTTTGCGAGACCTTTGGAAGATGTAAAATAACAGAGATTTCGTGCACACAAGGGATAAGAACTCTTATCCAAGCTGCAAGAGTACTTGCATGCATTTCCATTTCCCTTTACCCAATGGATGGTTGACAACTAATTTGTCAAATGCATAATCACTAGGAACTTCCTGCAGCATTGCTCTACTCTGCAACCTTATGGGGACTCGAACTGCCACTGGAGCTGTCATTCTTCGTATCATTTCTTTCAGAAGGAATAGATGTGGATTTAAGTCTCCCACCAGAGAGGTTGCCAGATCCCTTCTGCCCATCAACGGTTACCGCATGAACACTGCCAGAGCTGGACGTGGGAGCGTCCAATTCAATTACCTCACCTTCACAAGAAGCCTGATTGGAGGGCCCCTCCATAGGATTTTCATCATCATCATGGTTTCCAGATAATTTACCTACCACTGGATGATCCTCGGTCAAAACAGTAGTGTCGGTGACATTCTGATTAACTTTGGACGTATTTTCACCTGTTGGAATCCCTTCACAGCTGGACATAAGGTCTACATGCTGGACACTGCTACCTGATTTTTCCCCCGTCTCTGTAAGACCTTCAGGTGAGTCCTTGGCAATGTCTGAATGAATAACTCCTGGCTCACCAACATTATCGTTTTGGTCTTGTGGAGTAGTCTTGTTTCCAGATTGCTCACAAATCTGCTTACTGTCATCATCCTTTACCGTTACATTTTCGTCCACAAGCTCCCCACCGTGATCTTCAAATTCTATTTGTGTCTCAGATAAAGATGTTTCTTGATAAGCAGCATTCTGTAACTCATCAGAATGCTGGCCACCTTCCGGCACTGAGAAACTACTGCTAGAATCATGTTTAGAGGCGCTCTTATCAATCAAATCAGTAGCAATATTGCTTGCAGGAAAAGATTGGAACGCATCCCAGTCATTGTCATCGTCATCTCTCTCTACATCAACACCACTATTATGGTCCTTTGCACTACTGAAATTCTCATGAGAAGGAACTACAGAGGGATCGGGATCTGAGCAATCAAGCACTGGCTTCAAAGGTAACTTGACCAGGGGAGGAGTGATTGGTTTAGTATGTATTTGGATTTGGCTAGAAATTGTAGAAGAACGAATGATATCCTGCGAGTAGATATTAGTGTGTGAACCAAGTTCTTGTTACCACCATCTATCTGAAAGGATGCTTTCAATGAAGGATTAAAAAAATCGAAGTCCACACAACCCTAGAGACAGATTATATTAGCAAGAAATGGAGGTGAAGTTTGTAGCCCGAAACACTGGATGAATACCAAATCAGAATCAATACAAGATCTGTCACTTTTTGTAAATTAACCTAGTTAGGATGAAAAAGCTATATTCTAAAAGAATTAAAGCTTAATTATTGGCAAAAGAACATGTACTTCCTTTGATAAATGCTGTTACAACCTACAAGTAGTGCAAGAGTGACAGCAGATGCTGAATCATTTCCTTTCATTTGTTATTCTTCATTGTTGAGTTGTATGGGGTTTTTCCCATTTTGTTTTATATTGTACGGGTGTGTCTGTAGTTTGTCTCTCCGATGCCTCTATATATAAAGGCACTAGGGTCCCACTAGAATAAATTATGGCATTTTAACCTTGACGTGGTATCAGAGCAGCGGTTCTAGATTGGTGCTCGGGTACCCCACCCGAAACCCTAGCAGCCAAACCCCCCAACCAAACCCCTTCTCACTCTCTTCCTCTTTGCGCCGCAACCATCCTCAAGCCAGCAGCATCGCCGGCAACCTCGGCCAACTCTTCAATTCGACGCCAGTGACCTAGGACAACCACTCCCGACTTGATCTACCTCCTAGTGGCGTGATATCGTTGCCTTAGTGTCGCGCCACCTCGAATCACTGTTGCCACCGCTGCACTAGGCCACCATCAGTCGGATCCACTGCCCTCGCACCGCCTAGGGTTGCTGGGCTCACCAGCACCGTTCCTGAGCATCGCCTAGGACTGCTAGACGCACACCAGCATCGCCCCTAGTGTCGCCTAGGGTTGCCACCGCCCTTGATCTCTGCTTTGGAGCCCTAGGAGGGCTTCTACACCCCTGATCTCTTCTTAGGAAACCTTGGGAGTGTACTACAGGAGCTAGGCCGAGGTTTTTTGGTTCGATCTTCTATCTCAAGGCCTCCGACAGTAGCACCTCTTAGTGAAGAGCACCGCTAGGGCCTAATTTATGCCCTAGCGCATGCAACATTGTTGATTAAGCTTGTATGATCTGATTTTTCAGCAGTGTGAGTCTTCTATTTGTTGGATCGTGACGTACGGAGTCATGGGAGACCAAAAGGAATTTGTGAGTGACTTGTTGGGGAAGTCATCCACCACAAGCGCTCCCCCACAGATGTAGGGGACTTCTATCAAGTTTGATGTAACCAAATTCCTAGTGTGGTCTACATCATTCTCCAGATTCGTCGGACCCCATCACAAGTACATATTGATAGAGGTAAAACCCGTAGTAAAGACTGCAGACTAGGAGGCAGACAATGATTGGGTAGCTACATGCCTCTTGAATAGCATGACCCAGACCATTGCAAAATAGGTCATGCATATGCCTCTGCAAAGAAAATGTGGGAAGTGTTGTATGAGACTCATTCCCATAGCAACAACATTACCAGGCTGTATTGGGTCGTAGAGGACATCTACTCTTCGGAAAGGTACTATGGCCTTATCTGAATACTATGGCACCATGAAGAACCTATGGGACAAGTAAGATGTCTACCAGCTTATTTCTATTGATGCAGTAGTTATTGCCAAGTAGAGAGAGGCTATTCACTCTATTCAGCTTCTTTCTGGTCTTAACCCTGAGTACAAGGTGGTGAAAGAACAATTTATGACCATAAATGAGATTCCCACATCGGCATAGATTTATGCTCATCTCTCTAGACTTGACATCGCTGATCCCGTTCCTACTTCTGATGCCTCTACTATGGCTGCTATTGGTCGTGGTAGGGGAACTTTTGGAGGTAGAGGTCGGTCTCGTGGTGGTGCACGTGGTCGTGGTCATGGATCATTGATGGGTGAAGCACAGATATCCCTAGGGTATGGATTCACGAGCTCATCAGGTATCTACAGAGGATACATCTCAGGAGCAAGAGGATGCTAGCCAGATTTCAGTCTCTAGAGCAGACTATGAGTTCTTCATGACCTCTCAGGCATCTACTTCAACCTCAGTTCAGAGATCTGCAGGTACTGCAGTCGTGTTAGCTATATCCCAAGTCCCTACTTGGCTTGCAAATTTAGGTGTCTCCTCGCACATAACTGGTGACACCACATTATTTTCCTCTCTACGAGGTCTTGCTACCCCATTTCAGGTTAAGGTAGCAGATGGAGGTTTTTCATTAATTAATAGTCTTGGGAACATCTGAAATGACCCACCGCCCTTTTAGTCAGATAAGATGTCTGGAGTGTCAGTCAGACGTCTGTCCAGACGTCTAGACATAGGTCCGGACCAGTGTTGTCGAGGAGAGTACCTCAAGCGATGAGGCGCTGAGGCGAGGCGAGCGGAGGCCTTGTCGCCTCAGACACCCAGGCGGTGGTCTTCAAGTAGGCGATGCGCCTCCTCGACTCAGGCAACGCCTCACCGCCTTATCGCCCATCGCCTGAAGCCCTAACGCACGCTGTCGCCATCAACATTGCCATCACCATTGCCAACAGCGTCGACCTCCATTGCCTAGACCTCCATCGTTGTCTTCACGTGTATCGCTTATACCTCCATCGCCTGAAGCCCTAATGCTTCGGCAGAGGCAACTCTCGACCTTCATCGAGTCTTGAGTCTTGACCTTCGACGGAGCAGCTTGCCTGAAGCCCTAACGCTTCAGCGTAGGCAATCGCTCCAGCAGGCGACAGCCAAGCGATGGTCTTTGCTCCAGCGATGGTCTTCCTAGATAATATATACTGTTATATATATATATAGAAGTATGTATATAATATACTGTTATATGTGAATGTATAGATATAAGTATGTATATAACATCATTGTTATATATATATTGTTATAAAAAATAAGTATAACGTATGTATGATATATGACTTATGTGTTATAGCAATTAATAATTGTTCAGTGACAATTTTAGATTTTTTTTCTACCTTGATTGTATAAAAGCTTCTCTTTACCATTTGAAATTATGTAAAAAAAATTTTAGTAATATAATTCTCACCATTTTCTTTTATTTAAAGTCTCCAACATTGTTATTAAACATGTTCTTTCAACTTGCTGCTATTAAATTGAGTTAATAAAACATATATATGTAAATAAAAAGCGATTGCCTCAATTCACTCAAGCTGTCGCCTTTTTGTCGCCTCTCGCCTCGGGCGATTTTGAACCTTATCGCCTCTGTATCGCCTTTCGCATTGACAGCTTTGGTCCGGACGTCCGAAAGTGGGAAAAATCTAAGAGGACCATTTTAGCATTTTTAGCATAGGACTCAGGATGTTCCTCAAGTGGAGGAATCATTGTCTACTATTTCTGTTTAGTCTCCACCAACTGCTGATGATTCGCAAGAGGACTAGGTACCTATTACTACTAAGGATACTACTCTGGACCTTCCTATTGCATAAAAGAAGGCTCCACGATCATGCCGTATTTCAGTTTTTGTCACTTGACAGTTTGCCCACAATTGGACGTCAGTTTTCTTTGGCTATTGATAGTTTACAGGTACCACGGGACCATCAATAGGCCTTCCAAGATCTATCCTGGACATTGGCTATGGAAGAGGAGATGACTTTGCAACCTTATGGCACATGGGCTCTTGCTGATTTACCCTCAGGTGCTACTGTTGTAGGATGTAGATGGGTGTTTACCCGAAATGTCGTCCAGATGCCACGGTGGAAAGACACAAGGCACGCCTGGTCGCCAAATGCTATATTCAGACCTTTGGAGTTGACTACTTTGAGACATTCACCCTATGGCTTGTCTTAATTCTGTCAGGATCTTGCTTTCTCTTGCAGTCAACAGGAATTGGACGATTCATCAGTTAGACATAAAAACTATGTTTCTTTATGAAGAGTTAAAGGAGGAAGTCTACATGAAGCAGCCACTAGGTTTTGCCACTCAAGGGGAGTGTCATAAGGTGTGCAAGTTGAAGAAGGCTATTTATGGACTGAAACAAGGTCCTAGAGCCTGGTTTAAGAGGTTCAGCAGAGTTGTTCAAGACTATGGCTTTACCAGATCGTCTGCTGATCACTCTGTGTTTACACTACATGGGATGATAGGTGTTGTTATACTCATTGTTTATGTTGATGATATATTGCTAACTGGCAATGATAGGTAAGGCATAGAAGAAAAAAAAAGGCTATTACATTCACAGTTTGTTACTAAGGATCTAGGCCTTATCAGCTATTTCCATGGTATTGAGGTGCAACATACTGTAGGATTTATGTTATCTCAGCGCAAGTATGTGCTTGATACAGCGCAAGTATGTGCTTGATATGTTGAGAGACATGAGTATGTTGGGTTGCAAACCAGCGTATGTGCTTATGGACGCGTCCTTGCTAGTTGCAGATGATAAGAGCCCCTTACTGTAGGATGATTAGATACCGTGCAATTATTGGTAAGTTATCGTACTTGACGGTTACCCGACCTGACATTGCCTTTACTGTTGGCAGACTGAGTCAGTTTATACAGTCAGCCAGTCACCAAGGGAAGTCCATTGGGATGGAGTTTTTCAGATTCTCAGGTACTTGAAAAGTGCACCTGGAAAAGGACTTTATTTTAGAAACAATGGATACTTGGATGTTTGTGACTTTTCATATGCAGATTATGCTAGAGCATATGAGGATAGGAGGTCAACTACAGGATATGTACCTTTGTTGGGGGTAATCTGGTCACGTGGAAAAGTAAGAAGTAGGCGGTTGTCTTTAGATCAAGTACTGAGTCAGAATATAGGGCCATGTCTCAGACCACTTGTGAGCTACTCTGGGTCCGATCTATCCTAGAGGATTTTGGAGTACATGTTTCTGGACCTATTCTTATGCATTGTGATAACAAAGCCGCCTCTTACATTACAAACAATCCAGTCTTCCATGGAAGAGCTAAACATATTGAGGTGGATTGTCACTTTATCAGAGAGGCAATTGTTGCAAAGAAGATTTCTACACCCTACATATGATTAAAGACCAATTAACAACCATCTTCACGAAAGCACTTCTTGAGAAATGATTGCACTATATTTGTTTCAAGCTGAGCATGTTTGATGCTTATGCTCCAGCTTGAGGGGAAATGTTGAGTTATATGGAGATTTTCCATTTTATTTGATATTGTAGGGGTGTGCCTGTCTGTTGTCTCTTTGGTGCCTCTCTATATAAAGGCACTAGGGTCCCACTAGAATAAACTATGACATTTCAATCTTGACATTTATTTTATTGTTTTCTTAGTTTTGCAAGGGATGCATGTAGCTTTTTCAATGACTAACCTATCCATTTCTTCTAACTAAAAGGAATCTAAGATGTAGAGAAAACACAGGAAGTATCTTCCATAATGGTTTGCTATCAGAATATATGCAGGCCTTTATTTAGATATCAAAATTTTTGTGATCAATGAAATCCCCATCTTCTGACTCGAGCAAAAGCTTCAACTTCATCCACTCTGGTTATGTAGAAATCTAATTGTTTTGGATATCATCCAAACCAGTATGCACTCATAGGTAACAGTAATAATTTGTGCATGCATTAACAAATCACCTGAAGTTGTTGCCTTTTTGTTGCAGACATTGATATCAGGATATCTTTAATATGAATAGCAGCAGGAGTCTGAACAAGGTGAGAAACTAGAACTGTAGTGTCCATTTTTATCTGAAGCAGTTCCTGGAAAGGGCAAATAGATAGAAAGGAAAACATATATGAATAATAACCAATAACATCCAAGCTAAGCTATAAGTTTTTTCTACCTTTGAAGGAACTTCATGAAACACAGAGAAAACCATGAGTATTGCTTCGAAAAGGATAGAGATGACGGGCTGGACACATTTACTTTTATGTGAAAAACCTTGAAAAAGGAACAATAATCTTAGACAATCTTCCAAAATAGCCACTCCTTCCCAGCTCATCTGGCCCTGTTAGAGGTACAAAGACAACAATTTCAAACATTTATTAGCAGAGGATACCATTTTGGGAAAATTTAGATATTCATACCTTCAGTCTTCTTTGCATCAGCATGAGGACATCATCCAAAAGTTCCCCAATGAAAAAGAGAAGGAAAGACTCAAAGTTGGCAGAATTGCCATCAGGTTTCTTTTGAGCAGAGCTCCATAGAATGTGAACTCCAATGGCCTGAACCTGTTTTGCATGGCCTCGGTTATTACGTAGAGATGGTTAGAACAAACTTTGAAAGAGCCTTCATGTACCTGTTCACTAATGTCAGTGATGGCCTCCTGGATGCATTTGATGCAAGCCAGATATAAGGAGCAAAACTGTGCCCTGTCACTGTCTTGCTGGTGGAATTGAGCCCCATGAGCTAACTGTGCTATGGAGACAACTTCTTCTAGGCAAAAAGCGAATTTCTTCCTCGCCAACTTGGAAGATGAATCGCGATGCATGCTTTTTAAGCAATAATAGTACATACTGCAAACTACGTTTGCCCAGGCCCCTAGGAGAGTATAAGTATTGCCAGCTTCACATTTAGCATCTTCTGAAAAGGAAAAATACCAAGATAATTCTGCGAACTCAAATTTAATGACTACATGCTACAGACAGCATTACATGCAATGGAACCTAGATATTTGACAAATGAAAGGTTCCAGGTTATTCTAAATTGCCTTGACAACAATCCGAGAAAACACCAACCAGAAACTTCTCAATCCTGTAGCATTACCTAGTTAGCCTCATGAAGAAAGATATGGAATATTTACTTTCATTTGATACAGGATGAAACTATTGCACTTGCTCAGGTTATATATCTTAAAACCATTATTGAAAATAACAACTGTCAATAGTATTTACATATTAAGTTACCCTAGAAGCATCGTGGCATAATTGGTTTTTCATTCATCAGTGATAAAACTTAGACATATTAATATAGGAAAATATAATTTCTTTTTTTGAAAAAGGAACATAGGGAAATTATAAAAGTTAAGGTGTGCAGACCTTCTGGCCAAGGAGAGCTGAAGACACTTCACCGCAGAGATGCATTAGCATGAAATTTAGTTGTTAAAATGATGGAGGAATATATTAAATGTAAAGTGGTCTGTGCATGCTATGGAACAACTTTGATTGTGTTGACATGTATTATTGGGTAATTGGGTCTTTGGAGTAGATCCACTTATTCCAAGTGCCTATATATTTTGCTCACACCTCAGATTTCTTTAATGACTAGGGGGAGAAAATCATAGTCTTGTGCGAGAGAGCTAGGTTTGTGGTTCTCCAATGGTGTTTCCCTTTTGTTATGAACGATTTTTCACATATACTGTTATACCACTTGATCTATTTATGCTTTATTTTCTATGTAAGGGTATTTTAGTATTCTTTTTTTCTTTCTTGGAGTTGTAATTGTCCCACCTCTCTTTTGATATAAAGAGAGGCAGGGTTTGAGAATAAAATGATTTTGCTCATTTTCCTAACTTGGTATCAAAGCAGTGGTCTTAGATCGGTACCTTGAGTTTGTTTGGGTATTCGCCTTACAAATTCTCATCTCCCTCGTGAGACAAAATATTCCTCGTGAAGAGGAGGGGTTTTGGGGAATGCTACCCTCGTACATAGTAGTGTGGTTGTATTGAGGTTGAATCACCCTTGTTTAAGTGACTCGGTTAGTGGATTTGATCAACTAAGTCGATCGGAAAATCCTAAGTTGAGAGGCTTAAGTAGTGGTTTTTACTCGAGTTTGGGTTTCCACCTAAAAATACTTGTGTACTTGTGTGATTATTTATTTTGTGAGATTGTTGCATATTTGTTTCCGCATTAGTTATTTATCACTCAAATCTCACCCCCTTTGGTAGAACCTTCATGGAGATTGGTGGCGTGCAAGATGAGGTGGGAAATCGGTGAATCGACGATTGAATTGGGGTGAGAGGGGGTTGAATTGAGCTAGGGAGAGAGAGGGATAGGAAGGACCTAAGTACGGACGAAAGGGAAGAGGTTTCCATGCTGGCGTGGCTTGCCAAACGTGGATGGGACGAATGCCTCTGATGAGGTTGGGCGGCGAGGATGAAGGTGGAAGAGGCTTCTATGTTGATCGGAGAGAAGCAAAAGACAGAGGGGAAGATAATGGGCCACTCGACTTGACCGTCGAGTGGCCAGAGAGAAGGGGTCAAGGAAGCTCATCGGAGTCACGGCAGAGGCAGCCAGAGAAGAGGAAGAAGGGGTATTTTGGCCTATAACCAGACTCAATTTGAACGCTGATCCTTAGGGAGCTTATATAAAGCTCCATTAGGGTCTCGAATTGGAAGTTTACGTGCCTGGGAGTCGAATTTGGAATCAAGGAGAACCCATGCTTTCTTTGAATTCGAGTGAGATTTTTGCTCCAAATCAAGGTCTAAGATCTTGATTAACTGGTTCTCCACCATTTGATCACCAAGCCCATCAAATTTGGTAATGATTTACTGGTGTTTTAAGTCGGTCAAAGGTGGAGGTGCTAGGTTTTGACCACCATTGACACTGTTCATGGCAAAAGCGGCATAACTGTGAAGAAGATGAAGAAGTTAGGGGGCTATTTGTAATAAACTTAAAACTTAGGGGTACAAATGTGAGAAACAAAGATCTTAAGGGCCAAAATGCAAATTAGGTCAAGATGGACTTTGATTGGACCCAAATTTTTGTGTTAATTTAATTTAAATCCAACGAATCTAATGGTGACCTTGGATTTGAGTTTTGACAACGTTTGAATGGGTAAATTGCATAGAAGCTCAAATCAAGATAGATTCCGTCTGAATCTCTATTCTTTGTTAAAATGGGTTTAGATGGTCAAAACAAGGTAAAAAACCTCTTATAATATTTTATATGAATTTTAAGAGGTTTATATTGATTTTATCCTTACCATAACCTTTCAAATTTAAGTGTGCTGATAATTAGAGTTTTCAATCCTGTTTTCGCCCTTAAAATGTGTAAAACCCTGATTCTGACAGTGTGAGCCGACTTATTGGTCTTTTATGCTCAATTGACCTTTAATTAACCCCTGAGTAACCCCATGGTTAATCGTCATTTGTGATGTGCTGTTAAAACAGTAGAATTAACCCTATTTTCCTATCTTCTTTTCAAATCAAAGCAAAGTGGAATTATGGTTCTCAGGTGATCATTTATGATGATAACGTCATCATCAGTCATAACTCACTTTAATTAGTCTGAATCAATTGATAAATGTTCCTGCATAACCACCAGAGAGCAGTAATTCATTGCATATTCTTTCTGAAAGACATGCATTAAATCAAAGGTAAATCTGTAGTTTTAACATCATATCCTAAATGCAAAGTAACCATGGGTTTTCCTAGGGGTAAAATAAAGGTCAAATGAGCATTAATGTCTAATAAGAGGGTCCATGCAGACAAAAATGGGTCTTTCACGCATTTTGAGAATTATTGGAGACCCTAATTTCAGACCTACTTAATTAACTGAGGTTCTGGTCATCATACAATTCACCTAAAGCTTCTAAAAATCATAAAAAAATATTCCATAAGGTTTGTTATCCTTAATTTGACCATTGGAACCCATGTTGACCTAAAATAGAGTCTCAGATAGACAGTTGCCCTAATTTAGGTTTCTACATAAATTACTCAGTTAAACTTGGTCAAAATCAAAATTCAACTTCACCATCAGATTCCTTGGGTCCAAATTAGATTTGTATCAAAATTTAGGCTCAATCAGAGATCATCTTGACCTAGTTTGTAATTCAGTCTAGTCTCATTCTTTTTCTCACACATGTACCCCTAGCTTTTTGAAATCCTTGCAAAGAGGCTGACGTTCATGGATAAGTTTGCGTAAAATCGTTCATTATAGTGCACTTATGACATCAATTTTAAATAAAGAATCGGAGGTGAGTCCGAGTGTCGAACACATGGAGACAATAATTAAATCAAATACCCGCTTTAATGTCATGTAAATATGTTATTTGTGCGCTTCAAAATCGATTTGAGAAAATGAGAGAGAAAGAGAGATAGAGATAGAGAGAGAGAGAGAGAAAAGGGTTAGAGAACCATATCATAAGATCAATGTGCCAGCAATTTCTTATCAAATGTGTAATCAAACATAATGTAAATGAATGCTTTAACAAAATCAAGACACGAACTACACGTGCCCTTGCTGGCACATGCTATAATTCCCTACTTTGAGAGGGTGAGATATGCATGACGCAATAAAGTGCGGAATAAAAATAGACAATCTCACAAAATTAAGCAATCACACAATAGGCACAAATATTTTTAGGTGGAAACCCAAACCGGGTGAAAACCACCACCTAACCCTTTCGAGTTAGGATTTCTCGATCGACCTAGTCGATCAAATCCACTAAACCTAGTCACTTAAACGAGGGTAATTGAACCTCAATTACAACCACACTACTTAGACCGAGGGTAGTGCACCTCAACACCCCTTCTCTTCACAAGAAGGAATTTGTCTCGCGAAGGAGACGAGAATTCGCAAAGCGAATACCCAACCAAAGACAATATAAAGTACAACAATCCTATAGATCCTTAAATATATAATCCTAGCTTCTATAGGAGTTAGGAAATTTTCCTTTGGTGGAAGTGCATCGAAGTGATGATGCAGGTGCGTGAACCACACGGCGGTGCTTTGTCGCTCTCGTAATCGCAGAGGGAGAGCGGGTGCGCAAAGGGATGAAGCTCTTTAGATATGAAACAGATGCTTGGAGAGCCAGAGCTTCAACTACTTCTCTTGGACACAAAAGATGTGGAAAGTGGTTTGCTTAGTGTGTCTTTTTGTATCTTACAAGCCAAGGGGTCCTCCTCTATTTATAGAGGCCCTAGGAAGGCTTTGGAAGGCTTCCATAGCTGTTGGGTGCAAAGTCAAAGAGAATCAGGCCATAGTCAGAATTAATCATGATTCTGACAGGGTCATCAGACGTCTGGTCCTGGTATCAGACGTCTGGAAAACCCGTTTAAGACGTCTGGGAACTAAGTCAGACGTCTGATTTTAGGCAGGTTTCCTTCCTGACTTGAATCAGACCGAAACAGGGTTCTAATGTATGTTCATTAGACGACACACAGGACGTCTGGCACAAGGTCTGGATGTCTGGAAACCTATTTGTTCTTTGCAAATGGATTCCCAACGAGTCTAACGGCTATAAAATCTCTGAAGGAAGATTTTGGGTCAGTTGAGGCAAAATGGTCATGTATCAGACGTTTGGGGTCCTATATGGACGTCTAATACGAGGCTAACGATCATTCCCTCAACGTTTGCTAAGGAAGCTGATGAGAACCTCATCATGAGCCATAACTAGCTCATTTTGACCTAATACAGAGAATAAAAGCTCCTACATAACCTTAGAAAGGCTTGGCTCAGAGAGATTCTGAGTTTGCAAAGAAAACATAAACTGAGGGGTCAAAATGCAATTTCACCAATCCGATCTGAAAATATGGTAACTCAGGGCCCAAACATAGGTCAAAACAACCTAATAAGAAGAAAAGTGGGATGAGATGACTCAATAAGGGCTACAGCAACCCCAAAGAATTAAATGACAACCTGTAACCCTAAAAACAAACCCACTTCAATTCACGTGATTCGAGGTAAGGTAAAAATCAACTAAACCCTCTAAAATTCATATAAAAATAATCTCTAGGGTTTAGGACTTTCAATTTGGCCTTAGGAACCCATTTTGACCTACATTAAGAACCATGCCCAATTAACTTAATTTGGATTTTTACGTAAATTGACCGGTCAAACAAGGTTTAAGCTAGAAATAAAATTCACCATCAGAATCCTTAGGTCCTAATTAGTCAGGCATAAAAACTTGGGCCTAAGAAGAAACCTTCTTGACCAACTTTACACTTTGGTCCTCATATATTTACTTTTTGGCCCTCAACTTTTGAACCCTCGCATTTTGGCCCCTAACTCTCCTTCTTTCTTTGCGTTTAGGTCCCTCCTGCAAAACCTGCGCAGCACCATGCTCCGGCGACCTTGCGCGGAGCATGGCGCTGCGCAGGGTGAGGGAGTTGCCCTGGCAAGTCAATGGGGGGTACCCTGCGTCGTCAGCCACCGCAGGGACACCCCCTGGGTACTGCAACTGCCCATACCGCCCGTGCGAATGCACGGACGGTATGGGTCTCCTTCCTCCGGCGTCCTCCGGCGAGGGAGACACGTCGTCTCCCTCCGCCCTCCTCTCTGATTCCGCCCCTATAAATACCCCCGTCGCTCCGCCGTTCTTCGCAGCTCGGATCTGACGGAGACACCCCCCTAAATTCCTCCCTTCCCACTCCGACAGACGCCCCCTTGCTCCGGCGGTCATCTCCTCCTCCTCCTCGTCGCCCTGCCGCACTACCAGCAGCAGGGTTACCTTCCCTCGATCCTTCCGCGTCACGCCGCACCCAGCTGGCGCCTCTCCGGTCCCTTCCTCGCTGCCGCCCCTTCCTCTGGGCAATTTCTTCTCCGGCGACAGTCGATACGACTTTCGCCTGCGCCAACCCCTCCTCGTCCATCTTAGCAGGTAGAACTTCTCCTCTTCCTCCCCTCTTTCTTTTCCATACTGAAACCCTTACTGTCGGCCCCGATTTCCCACCGATCACCCTCACCTTCTCCACCTCCGGCCAAACTCCGGCGAACCGCTCCCATCGCTCCAGCACCCCACACGGCTCGCCGACCTGTGCATAACCTCCACCTCGTCACCCTGATCCTCTTCCACCCCTCCTCTTCCCACCAAACGCCCTCTGCAGATCCACCAAACACACCCACTTCTCCGCCCGCAATTTGACCTAGGGCGATCCGTTGGCTCCACCACGCCCACTGCAAACCATCCGACCACCTTCGCCGTGCCACGGCGAAGGTCCCCGCCTGTCTGATTAGGCCGAGAGGCCGTTCTTCTGTGACCAGGTGACTCGCCCGCTGTCGCCATTACTGAGCAGGCAGAGCTCCTTCGCCTGCAGGTGCAGGCACACCTTCGCCCAGGTTCGACTCCCAGGTTGCGCGGGGCGTCTCCGCGAAACGTCCCAGGTTCGCAGTTGGGGCGAAGGCCGCGCGTGAAGCCACGATCGCCCACTGCTCCCTCCACTGCGGGCGCTCAATTGGGGTGGGACATTTAGTCCCACCTCGGAACTTCTCAGAGGCGCGCGGACACATAAAGGCAAAACGTGCCTTATGCTATTCGCCTCCTGACCACGGGGTGAGGTCCCTCTCACCCGACCCGGCCTCGTCCGTGACCACGCTCCGCAGACCTGGCCCAACCCGATTAAACAGACCTGCACTCCTCGCCCACCACCGCACGCCGGTGGGCCTGGACCCGGGCGCGACTCGTACCTGATTACCCGGTTGCTCTGGGAGAGCTATCCTAAGAGCGAACTCAGAGAGAAAGAGACGCGCGGGGGAGAGGGGTAGAGTAGGTTTTGCCCTGACTCTGAACTCTTGAGCGTGCAGGCACAGGTGAAGAAGAAGGAAGCTCAGGGAGACACTGTAGCAACAAGAGGTTTAAGTCGTCTGATTTTCAAATCAGACGACGTCCTGAAGACAGGTGAAGGCAAAGAAGAAGGAAGGCGAGGCAGAGGAAAGAGAGGAACACAGAGCAGCCAAGTGAAGACTCTGTAGACATCAGAAGACAAAGAAGAAGAAGAAAAGAAGAGAGAAGGAGCAGCCAAGTGAAGAAACAGAAAGCAGAAGAAGAAGAGCACAGGAGGCAGATCTGAAGCAAGAAAAGAAGAAACAAAGAAAATAAAAAGAAGAAAAAGACAGGATCGTCCAACCAAGAAATAGAGGAAGCAAGAAAAGAAGAAAAAGAAGAACAGGAAGAACAAAAGCCAAAGACAAAGAGAAAGAAAGAAGAGAAGAAGAAGAAGCCAAACTTTCATCTCTCTCTCTCTCTTTATTTTTGTAATAAAACATGTATATCTCTAGAATACGACTTGCTCCCTGAGTTCGACCTCGGGAGAACTGTATTTTCCGAGTAACAAATATTAGCAAATGATGGCAATAACTATCTGTACTGCAACGACTTAAGAAAAGCTAGTTGCTGCCACCGTTCCGCCAGAAGCCAACGGTCCACTAATTGGACGCCTGATAATGGCATCAGACGTGTCCTAAGACGTCTGGACTAAGGTCTGAACATCTGATTTCATTAGACAGAACTAACTAAGTCCAGCCTAAATAATCGGACGTCTGAGTCAACAGTCAGACATCTTAAAAGTTTTTATCAGACATCTAAAATCCAGATTAGACGTCTGAAAAGGCTGTCTGATCCCTATTTTGGTTTTCTAAGTTCTCTATAGAAAACCTAAGTATCCTAGGGTAGTGCAAGTGTTCCTAGGACTACTTTAAGGATCCTTTGAGGCTCTTTAATAGATATTCTAGGAAACAAAAAGAGCAAGAATATAAAGACAAAAGTACATAGAAAAAGATAAACAGAAATCTATCATATTCTTCTTGTCCTTCCACCTTCAAGCTTTTGCTCCACGCAAAGCTCCTCCGCCTCTACCCAGCTCCTCTAATCCACCATGGATGCGAGTTAGAACTCCGTCTAAACACCTGTCTCCATTTACATTTTGACCTGAAAACTAGGACTCAAAAGCAAATGTTAAAAGACACGTGTTTTGTTATCATCAAAATAAACGATCGTGGTGCTCTAGCACCAACACATGCCTCACGCACCTGTGCTCCCCGCGCTTTGCCGCATGTGCATGCACTGTGCCGCGCCTGCTGCTCCTCGCACGTGCGCGCGTGCGTGTGCCTTGCTGCACTGTCATTGTTGTTCTTGCTGCGCTGCCACTTCAATTGCTAATTAAGGGGGGTCGCGGGGATTCGAACCTGCGCCCCTCTCTTGAGATCTCCTCTCAAGACCAATGCACCACGTCCGCGAGATTGTTGAGAGGAGAGGCTAAGGGCATGTGGTGGAGATGGCTTCTCAGTCGTTGGATCAAGATCCAACGGCTGGGAATGGATGATGCATTGATGAAGGGTGCGTTGGTGGATGCTGTCCGATGTTGGGTGACCGAGATTGCGCAACGTGACGCCATCTGGGTCGTCCATCTTCTTTCTATTGCAGAGGGTGCCACAGTGCTCGGATCGCGATGATTCCCGTACTTCTGGATTATGATTGTTGCTCTGGATCCATACATATGGTTGGATTTTTTAGTCGAAGCCCGTAAGGATGTCGCATTGCCCCCTGGCCATTGATCGTTCTCGGGCTTGTTGTGGGAGCTACGGAGGTCGGATTGAAGTGATTTTAAGTCTGTTGGACTCTGTTTGTCGATCTGAATCCATTCGTACGATCTAATCGCTCATATGAGACCTGTTTTAAAATGAACTTCTGCACATGGTCATTAAACATTGATTCTAGGAGATTAAAATGTAAAGATCACAAGTCCTAAACATTGTGAGAGGTCATGGAGGTGCTTGCAGAATTCCCGAGTGGTAATTCTGGAGTGGAGAGAATTAACAAGTCCTATTTATTTCTGCTGCCAAAGTGTAGTGGGGTAGAGACCCTGCATGATTTTAGGCCCATTGCACTTACAAATTCGATTCACCTAATCATTAGCAAGGTGCTGGCTAATCGGCTAAAGGGTGTTCTTGCTGACTTAATTATCCCGGTGCAATCAGTGTTCCTTCCCAATTGATCACTGCAAGAATCTTTCATTGTGGCACAAGAGGTGGTTGCAGGGTGGAGTAGGAGAAAAAGCAAAGCTTTCATGTGGAAGGTAGACTTGAGTAGAGCCTATGACTCGACTAAATGGTCTTACCTTTGGCAGATCATGAAGAGGAGAAGTTTTCCGCCCATATGGATACAATGGATGAAGAGGTGCATTGTCACCTCCTCTTTCTCCCCTCTCATTAATGGGAGGCAGTGTGGGGTGTGGATTCAACCTCAACAAGGGTGAGACAAGGATGCCCCCTGGCTCCTCTTATTTTTAACTTGGCAGTGGACACTTTGGCTCACTTTACATGCAGCCTGGCAGAAGTTGGAATGATTAAGGGGTATTCGTTGTCGAGTTCAAGAGTCTTGGCGCCTATACTCCAATATGCAGACGATACGATGTTTTTCGTTGAAGGTGGACAGCAGGAAGCTGAAATCCTGTTCTCTTTGGTCAATATTTTTGGCGAGATTACTGGCTTGAGGCTGAATGGGGCGAAGTCATCTTTAGTATGCTTCAGTATGTCTACATAGGACAGGGAGACATTGGCTGCCACAATGCACTCGCCTGTCACAACCCTCCCTGTGAGATATCTAGGATTACCATTAACAAATAAGAAACTCAAGAAGATTGATTGGGCTTCCTTGTTTGAGAGAGTGAGCACTAAGCTGGAATCCTGGAGCAGCAGATTTCTTTCTAAGGGTGGAAGACTGAATTTGCTCAATTCAGTTATAACTTCAATTCCGGTCTTCTTTTCGGTTTTCATATCACCGAAAGCTATATGGAAAAGGATGGATGTGCTGAGGAAGAGGTTCTTTTGGAAAGGAGTGAAGGCCGAGGGCAAATTCCTACATCCAGTGAAGTGGGGGTAGATCTGCAGACCTTACTCGAAGGGAGGACTGGGCATTAGATCCCTGAAAGATTTCAATGACTCGCTGTTGTTGAAATGGGCAATTAAACTAACCACAGATGAGGGGAAGATGTGGGCTCAACTTGTTACAGAAACTTACGGTCCCAATTTAGTGCAGCTATGGATGAAGCAGCCAAGAAAGCCATCTCCATTCTGGATGTCGGTCAGGAAAGCGATCCAGGACCATCAGTCGGACTTTGTTCTAGAGTTGGGAAACGACAAACAATTCAAATTCTGGTCGGACGAATGGTTTGAACTGGGAGTGCTGTCCGTGAATTATCCAAGAGTCTTTGGTGCATCTTTAGATAGTAACGCATCTGTTCAAGACTGCTGAGAAGCTGAGAGTAGGAGCTGGTGTGTTCCTGCAGCAGGATTACACGAGGGAGGATGCATACAACAGGAACTTGACAAGCTTATTGTAGATGTGAACGCTTTTCAACCAGCCGGGGGTATGGACAGATTTAGGTGGAAACATGGCCTATTTACCTCGTCCAAGGCATACAAGGTGCTGATAGATGCTGAGGAGCCAGGCTGCACTTCTAAAAATTAGATCTACAGCAAAATCTGGAAACTGAAGGTTCCTCTTAAAATCAAGATTTTTCTATGGCTATGTAGAAGAGACGGACTCGTTATAGGGGAAATGAGGAGTAAAATACTGGGTGCCCAGTTACAGGATTGCCCACTTTGCAACCTTCCTACTAATAACAGGGAGCATCTATTTGCGTCATGTTTGGTGACCGACCAAATTTGGAGGGGAGTTTGTGGGGAACCCCTGCCCACGTGGGAGGAGCTCTGGAGGAACTTATGGACGCATAGAAATATGTAGGTGAAGAAGGTCGTGGTTATGTGGAATGTGTGGTGTGCTCGTAATGAGCGTTTGTTTAGAGGGGTTTCAGTCAATGTGGGAAGTATTGTAAGGAATTGTTGGGGGCATTGAGAGATTGGGAGAACTTCATGTAATACTCTGGCTTTTTAATAAATAAAAGATTTCCAGTTTGCTACCGTCTCTCGGTAGCATTCCTCATCCTTTTCAAAAATGTAAAGATCACGCAATATGAATGTAATGCTCCCAAACCCATTATAATATGTCATTATTGCACAAGTACCCTCGAAATTGACTCTAATTGATCTTATTAAGACTAATAATTGTAGAGTCATTAGAGGCCCCCAACTTTGTCATCTTCACAAATAGCCCCTTGCCGCCATTGAGGTCAAACTCAACTTCCACGCAAGCATTGATCGACCTAAATCTTACTCAATTGACAATCAAAGCCCACTAAAATTGGTGGGATTGATGTTCACACATAGACTAATCATCTGGGATCAATTTGGAGTTCCAAGTTCTCATAGATTGCTCATGCGAATGCACGAGAATCATGGGTTCTATTTCTTCAATCCCAAGCCATGGAAATCCTTCTTTCCTGATCCAGAGCTCTCCCCGAAGCTTTATAAAGAGCAGTGTGCACAACCTTCTCAACTTAGCTTGGTTTGGAGGCCAGATTCCCCCTCTTCCCTTCTTCCCAACCTCCATCTCCACCAACTCCGACGAGCTCCTCCATCCACCTTCCTCATACGTCGTCAGGGACAATAGCCGGCGGATTCTTCTTCCTCACATTCCTCCGCATCTCGCAACACCGGCGAACGACTCCTTCCTCGTCTTCCTCGCCGCTTCTTCACCATGTCCAGCGTACCACCGACAAGGACCTCTCTTCCCTTTCATCCATTAGATCTAGGTTAGTTAGCTTCCTCTAGCTCTGTAGGTTAGCTTAGGACTTCTAAACCCTAGTTTTGACCCACACCACCGCTGTTCACTATCAACTCCTTCATCTCCAGCCACACCTCTGACGAGTTCGCCCCACCTCCACGACCCACTAAACAACTCGTCACCAAGTCCATAACCTCCGCCATACCTCCACTTTCAAAAGCCCTCTTCTAATTCCATCAATCGCCCACTCACATGACCCACCGAACAACCCACCTTCACACCTTCATCTCTGTCACCGTCCACCCTCCACATGCCACCAAACACCATGAAACACCCACCACCATCTTCGCCGTGCTTCAGCAAAGCTTTTGAGCCATCTGATTGGGGCTTTCGAGCCTGTATTTGTACTTGCAGGTACTCGTCGTCGCTCTGCCGCCGCCCTCGAGTTCTTTGACACGTATTGAGTTCTCCAGCCATATCTGCTCTAGGTCTTGGTCTTAGGTGCTGCGGCTGATCCTCAGGACCCTTTCCAAGTCCTCAATTGGAACTTGCGACCACTCCTGCTGCCTCAATTAGAGGCATCCTCACAGGTGCTACTCATGCAAAGAAGGCGTGTGGGATAGTCCCACATTGGTAGGAGAAGAGCGTTTGCATGCGCTTGTTATGTTTTTGCGCATAGGCCCTATTGCCCAAGCACACGGGGGTCGGGACTCCTTACCTGCTCATCGGCTACCTGCCTAAGCCTTCACTCCTTGCCTGCGACACCACGCATGCAGGCCTTGACCTGATACTGCTTAATCCAGATCCTTGATTACCTGATTGGCTGCTCGGTTATCTAAGGAAGAGGAGAGGAAATAGAAAGAGATAGAGAGAGAGGGGTAGGGAGGGTTTTGCTCCTCGATGTATGTGGCTAACACTTAGCTGTGAGAAGAATAAGGAAGATCTAACGAAGCTGAGGCTTAAAAGAGAAAGAAGAAAGGAAGGCTTGTGAAAGAAGAAGAGAGAAAGAAGAGAAGCAGAGCAGCAGAAGAAAAGAGAAAGAGAGAAGAATAAGAAGGAAAAGGCTTTGAAGAAGCACTGTAGCAAGGCTTCACTTAAGACGTCTGATGGAAAGACCCGACATTTGATAAGGCTGATTTAGCTTGATATTTGCTTGCATGGAATTAAAGCTTAAGTGGTTCAAGCCGTTGTTCATTTATTTGATATATTTGAGTAATTGATATATATGTGCTTAGACTAATAATTGGTGATTTAAATCACCATTATTTTGTCCTAGGTTTCTTTCTGTTATATTGAACTCTTGAAGTACTCATGTTTGCCATTGAATATCAGATTTGAGTAGTTATTATTCATTAAATATCATTATTGTACTTAATTTCCTATGCTCATTTATATGTAATTAAAGATTAGCATGTGAATCCCATATTTGCTCCATATGTTTGACCTCGGACTTCATTTCTAGATTTTGAGTAATAAATTGTATCTGTTGATCAAGCTATTTGTCAACTGTACTATAATGCATTTCCTAAACTCGACGAAAAGCTTGACAATAATATAGGAGCATTTATCTCTTATTTCTAACTAATTAAGTTATTTATGACGAATGATGGCATTACCATCACACATCCTCATATCCAAGTGATAATGAGGATAGGAGTGTGGAGTCAGGATAGTAGGGATCAAAGGTCCATACTTGGGTCCTGTGAGAAGGGCCCTGGGTCAGTTGACTCATATCTTGAGCCAAGTGTAGTTTGTTCACAAAATCCCTCCTTGAGGGAGCTTGGATAATAGGTGATGGGATGGTTGCTCCCTTCCTATTTTGGCTCATCAGTTCATCCAGTTTCTTTGATACAACCTCAAGTTTGTCTAGTTTTCCATAGATCAAATTCATGTTCACATTACTGGATCTCTGTTGCACCTCATAAATTCTACCTCTAGGTTGCATGGATCTTCATAACTTTCCATGGGGGCATTATTCAGAGAATTTCTGCTCATATTCTTAAATAATTCAAAAGCACTATTCTCATCCTTACTCATAAAATTACCTCCAAGGGTTGCATCTACAAGGCTCCTCATATGATCATTAAGCCTATTGATAAACGCCAGTTTAACATTCTTATGCCTTAAAACAACCTAGTTCCTAGGGTTTTAACCCTGCAAATGGGTTTTCAGGCTACATTTAGACATTCACCTAGGATAGGCATGCATTGCATTTTATTATCTTTTTAATGAATTTATTTGAGTGTCAAGGGGAAGCAGAGTGTTAGATCCCTTAAACCTTAGCACTCAGAAAGGTAGAAGATGAAGGAGAAGCTCAAATCAACTGGGCCTCAACTGGATCCAGCTCATCCTAGCTAGATCCCAGCTCATTCTAGCTAGATCAACTTATCCTTAGCTCCATTCAGCTCACCTTAGCTAGATAGCAGCTTAGACTAGCTCAAATCAATTGATCCCGGCTCAAGATAGTTCACTAGAAGCTCTACCTGACTAGGATTATTTACTGCCATCAAGTAGCTAAGCTTAGTTAGCTGAAGAAGTTCTCAAACAGCTCGGGTCGGCTCAACTCCATCTCCCAAAGACTCAGATCAGCTCAATGTAGTTGAGCTAAGCTACTAGACCTAAGCTAGCTACCCCAACTAGCTAGGTAGTCTTCGAGAAGGCCAGCTCCAGCTCACCTTAGCTCAGAATAGAAGAAGACAACTCACATTAGCTTGGTTTAGCTACTAGTAAAGAACTAGCTAACTACTGAGCTCCACTTCAGCTCTCTTCAACAACTATCTACTTCAGTGCAGCTCATTGTAGCTCCACCTCAGCTCCTCAATCTAAAACCCTAGATCTCCTACTTCCTCCCCTACTCCCTACTACCTAAGCTAGCTTAGCTAACTTGAGCACCACCTCCATGGCCATCAAACCTAACCCTAATTCCCACCTACTTAGCTCCACCAAATAGTCCACCTAAGCTCTCCCTACTCTTATTCCTTTTTGGCACCACAACTACACATCCCTTCACCCCTCAACCACCACCAAAAGCCACCATAAGTTGGCGCCAAAAACACCCATAACCACCCCTCTCTTGGTGCCAACTTTTCCCTCCAAAAATCCCATCATCTCACCCTTACACCTACCCCCTCAACCCATCTCCACCATCCACCTCACCCTCCTTCTAGAAGCCTCACTTGTTGGTACCAAATAGTGGTGTCTCTCCACCACCATAACTACCACCCTCCAAACCCCTTAGGTTGGCACCAACAACCTCCACCCTTGGATCACCTAACCACCTCCCAAATTCCATCCTAGCCCTCCATCTATATGTTGGTGCTAGAGCACCACGATCATTTGTTTTGATGATAACAAAATGCGTGTTATTTAACATTTGCACTTGGAGTCTTAGATTTCAGGTCAATTGCAAATATAGACATGATTAGACGGAATTCGAGCTCGCATCCAGGATGGATTGGAGGAGCTTGATGGAAAACAGAGGAGATTCGTGAGGAGCGATAGATTGAAGAAAGAAGGAGATGAAGAATAGGATAGATTTCCTTCTCTTGTACTCCTTGTATTTTTCATTTCTTCTGTTGCTCTTTATTTTTGTTACTTAGATTCATGTTAAAGAGCCTCAAAGTACCCTAACAGTAGTCCTAGGAACACCGGCACAACCCTAGGATACTTAGGTTTTCTGTAGAGAACTTAGAAAACCAATATAGGGCTCAAACAGTATTTCCAGACGTCTAATTCCCAAATCAGACGTCTGATAAAGTGTTTTAAGACGTCTGACTGTTGATTCAGACGTCTGATAACATTTAGGCTGGACATAGGTAGTTTTGTCTGATGAAATCAGACGTCCAGACCTTAAACCAGACGTCTTAGGAGACGTCTGATGACTTTGCCAGACGTCCAATTAGTGGACCGTTGGCTGGCTTAGCGAACACTCAAGAATGTGACCATTAGAGCCTTATGAGACGTCCATAGGACTTTCCAGACGTCTGATAATTGACCGTTTTGCCTCGGCTGACCCAAAATCTCTTCTCATAGATTTTCTAGCCGTTGCAACGTTTGGAAATCCATTCCCACAGAAAAAGTAGGTTTCCAGACGTCCAGACATAGTGCCAGACATCCTATATGTAGTCTGATGGACTTGCACAAGAACCCTGTTTAGATCTGATTCAAGGCAGGAAGGAACCCGCCCACAATCAGACGTCTGACCTTGAAATCAGACGTCTTAAACTGGTCTTCCAGACGTCTGATGCCAGAATTAGACGTCTGATAACCCTGTCAGTGCAATGATTGTTCCTGATTTCGGGCTGATTCTCTTAGGCTTTGTACCCAACGGCTATGGAACCTTTCCTAAGCCTTCCAAAGCCTTCCTAAGGCCTCTATAAATAAAGGGGAACCTTTGCAACACAAACACACACCAAGAGAAACCTAGACATACCTTGCAATACACTTTCAAACCATTTTGTGTCTCTCTTGCTCTCTAAGCTCTAATTCTTCATCTTGAGAGCATCAAGCTTCGCGCACCCGCTCTCCCGCCGTAGTTCACGAGAGCGACGTTGCGCCGTCGCGTGGCTCACGCACCCGCGTCATCGACTCGACGCACTCCTTACAAAGGGGAGTTTCTTAATTCCTATAGAAGCTTAGGTTTAAAATTACTTTGTTGGCTCTATAGGATTATTTGTTATTTTATCTTTGTTATTTGGTTGGGTATTCGCTTTGCGAATTCCCGTCTCCTTCGTGGGACAAAATCCTTCTTGTGAAGAGAAGGGGTTGAGGAACGCTACCCTCGCACTTGTAGCGTGGTTGTATTTGAGGTTGAATCACCCTCGTTTAAAGTGATTCGTTTAGTGGATTTTGATCAACTTGGTTGATCGGAAAATCCTAACTCGAGAGGGTTAGGTGGTGGTTTTCACCTGGTTTGGGTTTCCACCTAAAAAATACTTGTGCACTTGTGTGATTGTCTATTTTGTGAGATTGTTTATATTTATTTCCGCAATTATTACGTCACCGCCTCTTGGTAGGGAAACTACACTATAACCCACACCAACCACAACCTTCCCTTCCTATAAAAACACCATTAACTACCCACATTTTCCCCATCCTTGGTTAGTATAATTCCACCCATATCCACCTAAACCCATGTCCAAGGAAGGAGGAGAAGAGAAGAAGATCAAGGGGGCAACCTACCTACCCCCTTGGTGCCTCTTGCTTTTTCTTCTTCTCCCTTGTGCCACGCCAAGGAGGAAGCATCCATCTAGGGGGATGGCCAAGCATGGAGGAGTAAGGTGGAGGATGTCCACCTTGGAGGAAAGTTAGGAGGGATATCAACTTGAAGGCTAGGAGAAGCTCTTTTCAAGCACAGGAGCTATTGTGCTTGGAGCAAAAGCTATCTCCTTCTTCATCATCTTTGGAAGACACTTTTCTTCTTCATCATCTTTCTATATTCCTTGTATTAGCTAGTGTTTTTATTGTTTTTGTAATAAGCATTTGCTACTTGCCATTCACTGTACTAGTAATACAAGAATTTAGTTGCTTTCACTTTCCTTTTCTTCAATTTTGTGTGCTTCATGTTTCTAGTAGTTTAGTACACACTCTTTTCTTCTAATTACCCTAGGCGCACTTGCCTAGGGTGAGCTTAGAAGAGAAGATTTCTTCTTGTCACTTAGGACGTAGTTTTCATATTTGCATAGTGTCGCTATCGCATTCTCGCACTTCCCGATTATTTTCAAAACCTTAAAAACAACAAAAATAAAAAATACAAAAATATAAGTGCGAATCTGAGAAGCGAGAGAGATAATCAATTATTTGACTAATAATTTGGCCTCCTTGGATGACCCTAGATACTCCACATCTAGGTATTATAAATTTTAAGAGTTGATTGCAAAGATATGCGTCTCAACGACAAAACTCACTTTTAACAAAATCATGTATTTTTGACATCACCTGTGATAAAAGATCCGCACTAGTTGCCATCTAGGAACCTCATGATGCAGGCATTTTCTAATTAAATCCATGAATCTCTCCTAAGCCTCATGTTTCTTTAGGCTATTGGGAGAAGGTGGTGATAGCTTGTCTAAGTGCATTGGTTTTTCCGATTGGTAAAAATTTCTTTTGGAAGGAGCTTCTTAGCTCCCCCTATGTGTTAACATGCCTTCATATAGTCCTAAACCAATGACATGCTTTCTCTTTTAGGGAAAAAGGGAAGAGTTTCACCTTTAGCAAATCATCATGTAGGTTAGGGATTCTAATTGTCTCACTAATGGCTGTGAACTCTTTTACAAATTGAACGGGATCCTCATCATTGTTGCCCTTGAAGTGAGTTAGGAGTTGTACAATGGAGTGCTTAATCTCAAATTGAACCTCTACAGGTGGTACCCTAACATATGGATCATGTTGGTACTAGGTGGGGTTGTAGAATTCCCTCAAGGGTCTAGCCTAGGGGTTTGGATCTGCAGAATCTAAAGCACCTCTTGCATTTAGGTCTGAAGATTCTATTGAAATTGGTTCAGCTGAAGTTGGAGGTTTTGGATCTAAGCCTGAGGATCCATTTGATTCAATTGTGGATTCGAGTTGGCTGGGTTAGCCATAAATCAAGGTCTGAGTCCAAGTCAGAAGTAGAATTAGATTCACTAATAATCAGCCTCCTCCTTGGTTCTCTTTGCAGAGGTGGAACCAAGTGTGGATTTTGTGATCTAGTTCCGTACATACACTTAGAAGAACGATATAGATGCGAAGAGAATAGGAGAGAGAGAGAGCAGTGCGTTTACAATATAAGCAATCAATTCTAGCTATGAAGGTTTGCACCTATTAGACCTAGTCAAATTTCACTAACCCTAATTAACTAATCTGGCCCTTGAATTACTTGGCTAGCCAGAAGGGTGGGACCCCCTAGGACACCCCGTACGATGGGACACCACTAGAGATTAATGTGGTTACTGCACCGACCTTTCTTGTCACCAGTTGGTCCAAATAGACAAGGCGTCATATTCAATCAACTAAGTACAACTCAAGTTCGGAAATAAAATCCAACCTAGTTGACGCATCTATCAGATTAATTAGGGCTTGGAATTTAGAGTGCACGGGATTAAATGATGGGTGTGAGGGGGTGGTTGCCCAAATTAGATCAGTTATGCATGTGTGCATGTCAATCAAGGGTCTTCAAATAGATTTAATTGATGATGTGTCGTCTAATGTTCAAATAATTAATTCACCAATTTTTAGGGTTAAAATTTCAAGGTCATTTCAAACAAGTTTTGAGTGGACAGATAGCGTTTTACAAGCCTGGGACCTTGATCAGTTTCCTTTAGACCCTGATAGGTAGCTTCTATATGAATTGATTTTATTTCTAGTGTCACAACCCAAATAATATAACAATGGCCTCCCAAACACCACTTGATAAAGCACACACAAAATAATTTTTTTCAGAATTTTTAGGGGTTTAAAAATATTTTTTCAGGAATTTGCAAAGCAAGATGACAAAATAGTCCAAACATAACCCTAATGAATAATTTTCAAAAATAGTCAAGGTGTGACCATAAGAAACTTTTTCTAATATTTTTCAGGAAACTAGATTTGATCATAAATCCAATGAAAAAATTTTCACTTAATTTGGAGTTATATAAAATTCAAGAAAATTCACCGAACTTGGATCTTTAACAAAAAAATAAGATTTTTCAAGGATAACAAAAAATGAACTCATGCATGAAATTTGGTGAGTTGGTTGCTGATTTCAAGGGGATAAACTAATAAAACTTTTAGAATTTCTGGATGCACCAAAAGTTCAAGATAAAATTTTTAAATCAGCAAGAAAAACTAATCCAAACTTAGTTAAGATAGGATATGATCTTTAAAGCACAAAAAGAATAGGATAAGGGATTATTTTTTTAATGCAAATAAATTAAATGCAAATATCCTAAAGTTTAAAGAAACCTAAGATGAAGAAATCCTACCTGAGATCTTCACCCACACTTTATTCCCAAACTACTTCGCGTACTAAAGCCAACTGAGTATCCTGCACATAAAAATAGTTACAGAAATAAAGAAGTGAGTTAGATCAAATGAATGAAAATCTAAATGCGACTAATGAAAATGAAATAATCATCGTGTTTCCCCAGCAACGGTGCAAGAAAATGTTCTACACACGGATGTGTACGTAAAAATACGCATTCGTCGTAGTATAATCGCGTAGAAACTCTTAAATTTATTTCAAATCGAACTTCTAAATATAGAAATCGTGGTTTTCAAAACGAAGTCTGAGTCGTTCGTAGAGAGGCTGTCAGAATAGTTCGCTTTCCTAAATGCTAAGAAAAGCAAATTACAACTAGAAGAATGCTCCTTTCAAAAAAACTAGAAGAATGCTTGGAATCAATCTAACTACAACTAGAAAAATAAAAACTGATAGCTATGGGCTTCGAAGGAGAAGTCCAAAGCAAAGTTGCAGAAGTAGATGCGAAGGCACACCCACAATCTCCAAGTAGAAGAAGTAGAGGACTAGTTCTAGTTGGGGGATCTATTTGGAGGTAGGAAACTAAGTAGAAAAGGTTGATCCTAAGGGGTTGGCAAGGGTGTTTATATAGAGGTTAAGAAGGCTTGTGATTGGTTGATCCAAGCTGCCTTGGATCATCAAAATAAAGGGTTAGGATTAAGGGTTTAGGAATCAAGGGGTAGGATGAAGGAATAGGTGCATAGAATAGGTTAGGTGTTGTTGGAATTGACGGAGGGCTAGGATGGCTTTGAGAGGATGATAGAGGACTATGATTCTCTCAAATTTTTGGTCTCTTTCTATTCTAAATTTCAAGTTGTATATAAAAGAAAAGTTGTAACCCTCGAAATCATATTTCCAATGCAACTTGAATCACTCCATTTGGATTTGAAATGAAGAAATTATGGCCAAAATACTAAAGATGGGTCATGCTGTTATGAATTTCAAGATTAAGTTCAGGATTAGGAATAGGATTTGGTTTAGGGTTTTAAGATAGGGATTTAGGAAGGAAATTTATAACCTTAGGATTTAGTTCTAGTGGTGGATAAATTATGGTGTATTTTGACCATCCAAAATAATTTTTATTTGAGAATAAAAGGGATGGACAAATAAGGTTTGTTGGGTTAGATTTAAGATTAGGTTTATGTACTATTGGGTTTTTTTTTATAAGGTATAAACCTGAGTTGGTTGGCCCTAATAGGTATAAAATCAAGCCTCATGGCTAGCCAATTGGGTTGGCTAATTAGGCTAGGTAATTAGGTTCTAAGTTAGGGTTAAGGGCTAATTGGGTTAGGAAATAGGTCTAGCCTTCTTCCAAATGAGCTCAAATCAGAAAGTCCATTCAATCTTGCTCCAAACAACCTAAAATTTTGTACCTGCACATATAAAAATAAACACATCAAGGTACTAGATACAATTGCAGGAAAAAATTGCATAAAAGCCCAAAAGTATGCATTATTTACATAATGACCTAAAATGAAAAATCTAACCTATATAGATGCAATCTGACCCAAATGACCATTAGACTAACATTAGTTAGGCATTAGTTAACATAAATAAATATGAGAATATCAATCACCATTAAGAATAGGTACCCACTGTCTAGGATTGATGATTTGTTTGATCAACTTCAGGGTGCCACAGTGTTTTCAAAGATTGATTTGAGGTCAGGATACCATCAATTAAAGATTAAGGAGGATGATGTTCCAAAGATAGCATTCTGAATGAGATACAGCCAATACAAATTCTTAATGATGCCATTCAGATTAATGAATGCCCCAAAAGCATTCGTGATTTTATGAACAAAGCTTTCAAGCCATATCTGGATCGATTTATAGTGGTCTTCATTGATGATGTCCTAGTGTACTCCAAGGATGAAGCTCAGCATGGGGAGCACCTTCGTATTGTGTTGGAGGTCTTGTGGCAACACAAACTCAATGCCAAGTTTAGCAAGTGTGAGTTTTGGCCAAAGGAAGCTTCCTTCTTGGGACATGTCATGTTTGGTGCCATATTGTAGTGGATCTGGCGAACATGGAAACAATTCTAAAGTGGGATAGGCCAACAATAGTGACAAAGATACGCAGCTTCCTCAGTTTGGCTCTAAATTATTGAAGGTTTATTAAAAGCTTCTCGCAGATTGCTTTACTACTCACTCGATTGATAGAAGGAGACACCATATGTCTGGACCAAGGAATTTGAGGCTAGCTTCCAGACTCTGAACGAAAAGCTGACGACTGCTCCTGTCTGGCTATCCCTTCTCTAAGAGAGGGATTTATTATGTATACGAACGCATCGCACCAGGGATTGGGCTGCATACTGGTGCAATAGGTATATGTGGTGGCGTATGCGTCACAACAGTTGTAGCCTCATGAGCGACGATACCGGACTCATGATCTAGTGCTAGCAGCCATCGTTCATGCCTTAACGACCTGGAGGCACCATCTATACAAGGAGACCTTCGAGATCCATACAGATCACAAGAGCTTGAAATATTTATTGGATCAAAAGGAGCTGAATATGAGGCAGTGGCAATGGATGGATTTATTGAATGACTGTGATTGCACTATCATGTATCAACGTGGGAAAGGAAATTTAGTGGCAAACACCTCGAGTCATAAACCGATGGAAGTGGTGGCCAGCCTTCAAGCTTTGAAGTGGCAGATGTTGATAAAGATTAGTGAATGGAACCTTGTGTACAGTTGGGACTTTTAGGTGCTCTTACTATTTCCAGACAACTTGAGGCCAAAGTTACTAGACCGTATTCTCAGGACACAGATGGAGGGCCTGGTATTACAAGAGATATGGGATAAAGCATTAGCTAGAGATTCGAGTGAATTCACATTTGAGGTCGAGATTCTCAGGTTACGAGGCAAACTAAGTGTTTTGGGGGATGCAAAGTTACGTAGAGAATTATTGCTTGAAGCCCACAATATTGGGCTAACTATTCACCCAAGGAACACGAAGATGTATCAAGATTTGAAGAAGCATTTATGGTGGCATGGGATGAAGAATGGCATCATCAAGTATGTTAAGCAATGCCTCATTTGCCAACAAGTTATGGCTGAGCACCAAAGACCTACAGGGTTGTTACAGAAACTTCCCATTCTGGAATGGAAGTGGGAAAGTATATCAATGGGCTTCATGTCGGGTCTTCTGAAGACAAGTAAAGGACACATTGTTATCTAGGTGGTTGTTGACAGATTGATGAAGTCAACTCACTTCTTGTCCATCCGAATGACCTACATTGTTCCCCAATTAACAACTCTTTATGTCAAAGAGATAATGTGATTACATGGTGTGCAAAAGGAGATAATGTTAGATAAAGATACGCGGTTTACATCACACTTCTGGGACAACCTTCAGATTGCATTGGGGACACAGTTGTGTATGAGTATAGCTGTTACGACCTGATTTTCAAATCCCTACAGGACCCGAAATCGGCTCGACTCAACTAATCCCAAGACCCAGTCGTCCAACAAGAAATAACCAAAAAGCAAGAAAGTAAACCACATTCACTATGTTAAGTAACTAACAGTAAAAGAGTACAAACAGTAAAGGAAGCAAAAGCTGCTAACAGTACATATCACCACCACAACAGTAAAGCGAAAACAGAGTACAGAAACGTAAAAAGTAACAAGAGTCTGAACTCACTAACAAAAGAAAGTACTACAATAGGAAGACTATTGCTGGGCTCAACTGGGCCCAGCACCCTTTGCAGCCGGTGACTCAGGCTACTCAACACCTGGACCTGAAAAGTGTTATAAGTAAACAAAGTCAGCGAGCGTTGAGTAGAGTGGTAACCAATTAACTAAAGTAGTAAAAGCTAACGGGTAAACTATCCATTCCAATTACTTTATTTTACAAGTTATTCCTTTTCACCTATTGGTTTATTTTTCAGATCTCTTTCTTGATCTCGAATGTTCCTCGTGGGAATGATCTTGATTGTAGTTTTTTCGGAAGAGTAGAAGGCACACGTGGTGCTCTCTCGGCCGAGAGAGTCCCCCGTGGCGATCCTATACCTAGTCAACCACCCCAAGGTCACGGACAGATGTAGTGGTGACTACGGCACGCGCGATAAGCGCATGGGTAGCTAACCTGCACTGGCACGCGATCAGTCATTTCTGATAACGAGTACGCCCAAAGTACAGCATGGAACAGTATAGGGCCTAGCCCTCTTAGTAACAGGGGTCTAGCCCCTCAGAACCAAACAAGGGTCTCGCCCCTCCACAGTCCGCGCACCCTCATCTGACTACCCTGGTTTGTCCAGTGGGCCTAACAAGTCAGTGTAAGGTGGCTAGCTAAACCCCGGGCCCCGTGGGGTGGCTATCTCTCTCCCTACACTAGTAGCTCTCCCCGGTACAGTGTATGCGAGGGCCAAAGAAGTTGGTGTAGAGTGGCCAATCCTAACCATAGGTCCCAACCCAAGGGCGGCTAGCTCCACTCTACACTAAACAGGGGATAGTCGCTCTCCTTGGTACCACGTACTCAAGGGCCAGCACACTTCCTACTCACATTTTCAGATCCATTCCATTTATTCACAGGAGCTCTACTCCTAATTCCCCGTAGGGTTCATGCTCGTATTTCCCATGTCATTCCATACCAGGTTTCATCATTTACACTTCCATTCTTAGATTATACACATGCAGCTCGTATTTCCATCATTTAACATATACAACAAGTAATGTCACAGGTAACTGTTTAACTAGCACAGGTATTTCATATTTCACAGGTAGCTCTTGTTTATTAACAAGTAGTTGTTCACATTTCTATTCATTTATTTAAGACTGCAATTTCAAACATGCATACAAACAGTGCAAGTACCTTCGTCCTAGGATTCATGCCACATCCTAGGTTTCTAGTTATCCAATTTCACATATGCATTCAGGTTTTATAATTAAAAAATAGGGGAAACCACTCTACCAGACAACCCGGGAGTATTGGGGCTCGAACGGTAGGCTCACGTGCCTCAGCAAGCCCCAAACATGCAACCGATCGAAGTCCTATACCAAGAAACATACCACAAAGGAACATTCAGAATAATATATAAGGATTTCTAACAAGTAGAGGAACTCACAAAGAAACCACCGATATCTTGTTTGCGTAAAACAGACCTCAAACGGACCCTAAACGGGTCAAAAACAGGGTTGCAGACCTAAATCAGATGTCTGGCACAAGGTCCAGACGTCTTAAAAGTAACCAGAGTCTCACCTCAGGTTCTATGTCGACCTCAGACCTCCAGAACCTCTTCTTGACCGTTTGGACCCAGCTCCAGATGTTTGACCACTCCTCCGGACGTCTGGGAGTGCTTCTGGTCATCTAGTAAGCTGTCTAGACGTTTGAAACGCGTGGGAGGGCGTGCCCCGTGCCTTCCTGAAGCTATCCCTGCACACATCAGAACGTATCTTCTACATTTAGCTACGCAAATCATATCAATGGTGCAGCCTGCATGGCCGTAACCGCTCGTACCTTCGCAACGCTCTGCTTTCAGACATCCGGTGTCGTCACCAGACGTCCCCTCTGTCGTTTGGACGTCACGCCAGACGTCTGATTATGGGAAAAACCCATAATCAGAATGACCTGCTGCTATCCCTCGCCGCGTGCATTCGCGGCCTCGCCTCCACGCCTGCAGCTCCGGTTACAGCAAGTGTCAAGGACGTCTCCCATAACGCGCTCCTCCCGCACGCACCGCTCCGGCCGTGCGTCCTCCGGCAAGCTCCCACGAGCTCGCGAGCTCAAGCTCTTCCTTTCCTCCTCACGCCACCTCTCCTCCTTGTCGCTCTCTCTCGCGCTCACCCCTCTCGCTGCAATGGAGAGGAAGGAAGGAAGGTGGCTGTGGTGGAGTGGGGAAGAAAGGAAGGGGGAGAGAGCCTTATATAAGGGGGTGCTAGGGTTCTGCGGGGAGAAGAAAAAGAGAGAGAAGAGGGAAAAAGGGCAATCTACGCGCAAACGCGAAGCTACGTACAAATTTTTCAATTTTCAGACATCTGGGAGTGTGTCCAGACATCCGACTGACCGTCCAAACATCTTAAAGGGCTCAGAACAAAACGGGTCTTTACAATAGCTTACCACCTGTAGACAGATGGGCAGTTAGAGCATACTATTCAAACATCTACTCAGGTCATACGTGCTGGAGTGGGGTGTTTCTTAGGAGGAACACTTGCTACTTGCAAAGTTCTCTTATAATAACTACCATTATACAAGTATCGACATGGCACCATTTGAATCTCTCTATAAACAGAAGTGTATATCACCCTCGTGTTGGGTAGAAGTCGGAGTCAAGTGGAAAGTGGGGCCCGAGTCAATCTAACAAATGCAAGAGATTGTTCAGGAAATTAAGAGGTAGCTATAGACAACCCAAAGTCACCAGAAGAGCTATGCCGATGGCAAGCAAAGGGATGTACAATTCGAAGTGAGGGAATTTGGTATCCCTGATGAAAGGAATTTAGAGATTTAGGGTTAAGGGTAAGCTAGCACCCAGATATGTCAATCCCTTTGAGGTATTAAAGTGAGTGGGACCTGTCACCTACCAGGTTGCTTTACCTCCCCCGAAAGTACATTCTAGATGGAAGCCACATCATCAATTACGAGAACCTACCTCTAGAGAAGGACTTGACATTCCAGAAGGAACCAATGGAGACACTCGATCGTGCCACTCAGAGATTCTAAAACAAGGAAGTGGCCTTAATCAAAGTGCAATGGAGAAGCCTAGACTATAAGGAGTTGACTTATGAGAATAAGGTAGCAATGAAGGAGAAATATCCTCATCTCTTCTTGGTTGCAGGTATGAATTTCGAGGATAAAATTATTTTTTCATTAGTTATGATTTAAGATCCCTGCTGTCTTCCTTTGCAGAGTGAGAGAATCGTCGTTTTACGAATGTAACACATTGTAGTATAGTGACAAAAATCGCTACAACATTTAAATTTATAACATGCTCGAAAACACAAGTGAGTTTGAGGTTGTTCGTAGGGAGCAAATTGGAATTCACAACACTAATCTCGATTTAGAAATAATGAGCACAATAAATGAGAATCAATTAATCAGAATATATTCAATAATAGACCAAATTGTATCTTAAGAAATGATGGGATAAAAAGAATAGAAAGAATATAAAAATGGTGATTTGAATTACCACGTAATCCCTTAAATTAAGCATATATCCCACAACTCAAATTTTGCTATAGTGGTATCAACCACTTATGTCTCAATTCCATGTCAAATAAGAGCCAAGTATCTTCCACAGTAACTCAAATATAGCAACAGTAACCAAGATCAGATGTTGGGCATAACCCCTAAATGACTTAACCATTCAAACCTCAGAACAGGCACAAGAGTGCCAAGGACAGAGCAGACCTTAAAGATGCTAAGTGTTGAGCATATCAGCATGCATCTCGAGGCACAGGGCACAGATCCCAATGCAAAACCTACCCCTACCATCATCAAATTTCTCTCTTTCCTCTATTGAGAACCAGGTATTTAATCAGGTTTAAACAGTACTGGGTCGCAGGTCCAGGCTCATCTGGCATGTGAGGTGAGCAAGGAGTAAGGGATGAGTGAGGGGACCTCACCCCCAGTAACTGAGGCAACAAGCCCTCAACACAATATCCTTTTATTTGCCTTCGCATGCCTCTACATCCCTAATATGGGACTACAAAGTTGCACCTTCCTTCACACATAGTTGTTGGGGAGAAGCCTTCGTGTGTTGCTGCTATTGCTTTGTTTCTGCTTAATTGATGGTGTAACTCCACTCATGAGATGTGCCCGTGTGGATTGGAGGTAGAACCAATAGCGATGATGGCTGGAGAGAGGACGACAGTGACGAGAAAGACAACCGACGGTAGCGACACCTAAAACCATGAACACAGGCCTTAAGCCCCAATTACCACGTTCAAGAGACTCGTTGGAGGTTGGCGAGTGCAACGGTGGTGTCGATTTGTTTTGTGCGTACGTGTTGTGGTCGACTGGTGATAGAGAGGACGTGCGGAGGTGGGTTTGTTCGGAGAAGCGGAGGAGTGGATGGACGGTAAAAATTCGGGAGGGCTTTTGCTGAGTGAGATGAGGCAGAGCTTTTGGCAGTGACGGCATGGTGTTTGGTGTACTGTGGAGTGCGAGCAACCATGCCAGAGGCGTGGCCGGAGTCGGGGAAGACGAAGGGGAAAGGAGGTGATCGTCGGTTGAATTAAGAAGATAAAGGGATAGGGAGATGCTAGAGAGAGAAAGGGAGAGGATAGGCCTATCTAACGAACGAAAGGGAGGGAGTTGTCATTGGCTGTGATTTGCCGGTGCCAGAGAACGTGAAATCTCTGGTGGAAGATAATGGCGGTATGACTAGGTTTTGTTGTTTTGTTATAGAAATGACGTTGTAGTACAGATAGTCATTGCCACTATTATAATTTTTACTCGGAAATAAAAGATCTCCCGAGGTCGAACTCAGGGAGCAAACTATATTCTAGAGATACAAAGTTTCTATTACAAAAGTGAAAAGAGAAAGAGAGAGAGAGATTTATTTTCTTGGCTTTTTCTTCTTCTCTCTTCTTTCTCATCGTTGTCTTCTTCTCTTCTCTTCTTTTGGGTTCTTCAGTCTTCTTCCTTCTGTTCTTCTTATTCCTCTTCTGTTCTTCTTCTTTCTTTCTTCTTCAGAGCTTCTTCTTTTCTTCTCGTGTTCTGCTTCTCTTCTTTTGTCTTCTTCCTTCTGTTCTTCTCTTGGGTTCTTCAGAGCTTCTTCTTCTTTTTCTTCTTCCTTGCGGTCCTGTTCTTCTTTTCTTCTCCTTCTTCTTCGTCCTCGGAGCGTCGTCTGATTTTTCAATCAGACGACTTAAGTAACCCGCTGCTACAGTGCGTCCTCCTTCCTTCTTTCTACTTTTCTCTTGTGCCTACACACTCACAGTTTGGTCAAGGGCAAAAACCTACTCTACCCTCCCCCGCGTCTCTCTCTCTCAGAATTCACACCTAGGATAGCTCTCCCAGAGCTGTCAGGTAGTCGGGTACGGGTCACTCCCGGGTCCAGGCCCACCGGTGTGCGGTGGTGGGCGAGGAGTGCAGGTCAGGTAAACGGGTCGAGCCAGGTCCGCGTGGGGTGGTCGCGGACGAGGTCGAGTCGAGTGGGTGAGAGGGACCTCACCCCGTGGTCAGGAGGCAAAGAGGCTAAGGCACTTTTTGCTTTTATGCGGGTGCGCGGCTTCGAAATCCCACGATGTGGGACTAACTTCTGCTGCCTTCGCGCGCACCCGCAGGACGACTCCACCTCGCCCTCTGATCAGCTGCAGTCGATGTCTGGGCCAACTGAAGAGGCAGAAGCCTTCGCGGACTTCGCCCCAACCTGCAGCACCTGGGAATCTGGGGCTGCAGGGCCTGGAGCTCGCCTCGAAGCTGCTTCAGTTGTCGCTAATGGCGGCTGGAGCAGCGAACCTGTTAGACAGGAATACGGCCCTTCGACCTAATCAAACACACGGGGGACCTTCTCCGTGGCAAGGCGAAGGTGGTGCGGGGTGTGGCAGGTCATGGGATGGCGTCTGGTGGCGGGGCTAGGTCGGACTGTGGCCGCGAGAATGGGTTTGTTCGGTGGAGTATGGTGGGGGTGTGGAGTGGTAATGGGTGAGCGGAGGTTGATCAGGGTGAGGAGACGGAGGTTCTGTGAGGGTCGGTGAGGCGTATGGGGCTGCGGAGCGATGGGAACGTCTCGCCGGAGGGTGGCCGGAGATGGAGAAGGTGAGGGTGATTAAGCGCGATCGAAGGGCGGTTGAGCAAATTAAAGTAGGGAAAAGAAAGAGAGGAGGAAAGGGAAGAACTATACCTACTTGGAGGGACGAGGGGGGCCGGAGCTCCGGAGAAGAAGGTGCCCAGAGAGAGAGGGCGGCGGCGAGGAGAGAGCGGGAGAGCGCGCGCTGGGTACGGCGCGACGCGGGAAGAGCAGGTGAAGGCAGCTCTGCTGCTGGTAGTGCGGCAGAGCAACAAGGAGGAGGAGGAAGAACCGCCGGAGTAGGGGGGCTTCTGTCAGAGTGGGAAGAGAGGAAAAGGGGGGGGTTTCTCCATCAGATCCGAGCTCTTGAATGCGGCAGACGGTGGCAGTTTTCATAGAGGCGAAATCAGAGAGGAGGGCGGGGGGAGACGACGTGCCTCCCTCGTCGGAGGATGGCCGGTTTGCGACCCATACCTTCCGCGCGTTCGCACGGAAGGTGTGGGCGAAGGCAGAGATCGTGGAGGTGTCCCTGCGACAGCAGACGTCGCAGGGAACACCCCGTTCAACTGGCAGGGGTCGCCCTCACCCTGCGCAGCGCCATGCCTCGCCGGAGCATGGCACTGCTCAGGGTTTTGCAGGGGGACCCAAATGCAAAAATGATGAAGAATTAGGGGCCAAAATGCGAGGGTTTCAAAAGTTGAGGGTCAAAAAGTAATGGATGAGGACCAAAATGCAAAGTCGGTCAAGAATGTCTCTTCTTAGGCTCAAGTTTTTATGCATGACTAAATGGGACCTAAGGATTCTAATGGTGAATTTTATTTCTAGGTCAAACCTTGTTTGACCGGCTAATTTATGTAAAAACCTAAATTAAATCATTAATTGGGCATGGTTCTCAATGTAGGTCAAAATGGGTTCCTAAGGCCAAATTGAAGGTTCTAAACCCTAGAGATTATTTTTATATGAATTTTAGAGGGTTTAGTATATTTTTGCTTTGCCTCGAACCTCGTGAATTGAAGTGGGTTTGTTTTAGGGTTACAAATTATCATTTAATCCCTTAGAGTTGTTGTAACCCTTATCAGATCAGATCATCTCACTTTCCTTCTTATTAGGTTAGTTTGACCTATGTTTGGACCCTGAGTTACCCTGTTTGCAGATTGTGCTGGTAAAATTGCATTTTTACCCCTTATGACTTGTTTTCTTCTTAGACTCAGAATTCTCTGAGTTAAGCCTTTCCTTGAGTTATGTAGGAGCTTTTATCCTCTGTATTAGGTCAAAATGAGCTAGTTATGGCTCATGATGAGGTTCTCATCATACCCCCATGCCTAGCTTTTGCTAGTCCCTTAGCAAAAACTTAAGGTTTCAACCTTTGTTCTAGACCATGAAGTTCTTAATAGCTTCAGATAAGTGCCTTTTCATTTGAGCTTAGATTAGGTTAGAATGCTGACCCCAGGCCTAAAAGGTACTCTAGTACCAATCAAGATCCAGATCTGTCTAGCCTTAGCCTCAGTCTTTGGCAAAGGTTTTTAAGGCCCACAAGAACTAACCTAAGGTTTATTGGACTTCGTGGTTAAAGCACCCCGTGCTTGAAACGATTTTTGCCCTGGTTCAGTTCGCAGTGCGTTTTGTAAGAGAGAGAGGTAGTAAGTTTTTCTGTTTGGAGAGTTTTTCTCTCTCTTTTTCTCTTTATTTCTAGCCCAGGATTGGCTTTTCAACACGGTCTGTATCAGATTCATTGCTCCCATCATCAATCCTCAAGGGTTCCTGGCAATCGATGCTTCGAGATAGCACCACCCATGGCAACCCCCAGAACCCTGGCTATTGAGATTTCGGGATAATCCCATCCATGGTGTTCCGTGGCCGAATTCAGACCCTGGCAATTGACACTTCGTGATAATGCCATCCATGGAATCTGAACCGGCAGAGTGCTTACATGCCCCCAGTAGGATATGTGAATATCCTAAGAGACAAGCACCGAGGAGATGATATTTTGTTACGCATCTTCGAGGGGATTTCTCGCCTCTCCGCGCTGGGAACTCGTCCAAATCAACTTGTGTTGATCGGCCGCTCCTATTCTAGGTGTACTTTTCAGAATTTTGCGACGCTTCTGCGTGATTTTGATTTTTCTGTGTGTGAGGTTAGGGTGCTTAGGTTACTGAGTCCCGTAGACCAAAAGTTAGTTAATGAGGTCAAATACTCCCTAAGCCTTAGACCTAATACTTCAGCTTTTCATTTTCCTCAACCTCTTGAGGAGTGTCCAGATCTTAATGGGTACTAAGAGTCTATCCAAGAATGCCTAAGGTTTGCGTTCTTACTAATCCCATTGTGCATTTTTCAGTTCTTTTCTTGAATGGGGTCTAGAACTTAGGTTAATTCCTTAGTTTCTTACTAATGACTACTTTTTTCTCATAATTTTGTGCTCCTTTTTCATTTTGTTTCTTTTTCTCCTCCCACAAAATTTCCTTCTCCTTTTATTCTCTTTCGAAATTTTTTTTTTTAATTTTTATGGTGTTTTTGGCATATGTAAATTTTTGTTTGAAACCTTTTCTTACAAGTTTTTCACTATCATGCCCCCCCATGCCTAAGATTTGCAATGTCCTCATTGTAACTTAAGGGGTTTTTATTCAACTTAGTTCATGCATTAGGACAGATGTTTTGATGAGTGAATGGGTCGGGATGATTGTTGCGGACGATTTCTAATCTCAGATGCAAGCATCTGAGGTGGAGTCGGTTGTCCTAAAGGGTGAACCTTAAGTGCAAAAAGGTGTCAGAAAAAGTTTCAGGTTTTCAAAGAGAATGACGGGCTGCCTCCCGTTGAGCGCTAAATTTGATGCCTTCAGCCAAGCGGGAAATGCGATGGAGAGGGGATGGTCAAATCAGCAGAGTTATGTAAGACAAGCACCTTGATTAACAGCCTGGTTGGTCCAACCAGGTGCTTATTCAGATCGACAGGCTGATGATGCAGCCCAAACCCAATCAATCTGGTGGGTTGATAGATGAAGATCAAAAGGTGTGGAACCCACCATATACTATGAAGCTCAGATGGATGTGGAAGTGTGAATGCAGGGTTTGGCTGAGTCGAATCAGCCTGGTCAGAGTAGGGACCCGTAGAATAATCAATGAATGACGCGGGGACCTTACAGGGGTGATCAGAGAATGATGGAGCATGGTCTGTAGTCTAATCAGTGTTCAAAACCCGATGTGGAAATGCAATCGGCTTGGTGAGAGGTGAATCTGAATAGAAATTGAGTCCGGTTGCGGGTCGGGGTCGGGAAGAGGTTTTGATTAGTTCTGTGTGTGAGGTGGCAACTGTGTATGAGGGCTCTTCTAGAAAGGAATGACAGGTGATTTTCTGTAGAGAGTCCTCTAGGTAGCTATCAAATGCCTGAAGAGTGTCTGTAGGATGAAGGAAATCTGAGCTAAGAAAAGATTTGAATTCTGTGTTGCAATCACTCATGGCATTTTCTGTTTTTGGTTCCTGAGGATCAAAAAGGAATGATTCTGTGTTGCCAGTGATCTCGGGAATCAGGACCTCAGAGTCGGAGTCAGAGTCATGTGGACTGAGGTCGTAGATGGGCCTGGTGTGTTCAGGAAGAAGAGTCTCTCCACAATTATAGTCAGATCTGAAATTGTCGAAGAGTTTGTGAAAATTGAGTTCTAAATGAGATTCTTGATCATGAATTCCACCGTAGCATAAATCATCAGATGTGGAATCAGCAGCCTGACTGGGTTCTAGCCTATATGTCAATTCTGGGCTCAAAAAGGTGTTCTGTCCAAGCTCGAAGCTGGTAGGATAGACCCCATTAAAACCCTGCTCATTCAACTCCTCAGTTTCTGTATCATAAATTGGCGTGTTTTCTGAAAAATTGATCAGATTTCCTGAGGATGTTGGAGAGGGATATTCATCAAATAGAGGCCCGGAATCATATTCTGTAAAAATTTGATCTTTCTCATATGAGACCTCATAATCTTCCCAATAAGTTTCAGATCTAGGTTCTAGGTTTAGGATGTGGGTAGAATTGCTAGAACCTAAGTTCGAATAACCTTCGAGGGCCACCTTATCAAAATAAGGGGTGGAATTTATACCCTCAAAAGGTTCAGTTCTGACCTCATTATTGCAGGAGTTTGGGAATTCTAGGCTTGGCACTTCATGGTCTAAGTTCGGCTCATCATTGTGTTCTCTTGCAATATCCCAACCTAATTCAATATTGTCTTCTATCTGGGTTGGGATTCCACAACCACTTTGTGCCTCAGTCCCGAGATCTGGGAAACTGGATTGTTCCTTAATACTATTCCAAGAGGGTTCATCCTCTGTTTCTGGTATATACGGGTATTTCTGGTTGATAATTTGTTCTAGTGATCTCATCATTTCTACCCGTTTTATAAGGGCATCTTGGTGTTGTTCCCAAAGTACAAGATTTGTCAAGCATTGAAGGTATTCAGATTGGTGTAATTTTTCTATCTCAATGTATCCTGTCATGAGCATATCTCGGGTTGATCCTTTTGTAATTTCTGTCAACAGAATTTGGGCACAGTTTATGCTGAAAGTTGTGGTTGTTGGGACATCAACCTGAATGTTTTCTATTGGTGTTGAGGGTTTACATTTGATTTCATAGAATTCAAGGGCATCCTCAATCATCTTATCTTTCATGGATCTCTGATATTCAGGTTTTTTGAATGGTAGTCTTAATTGGTGTGGCTGCATCTTTGAATCAGGTGGTGGAATCAAGATATAGAATCGAAGTTTGAATCAAGATGGAAGAAGGGGACTTTGTTCGGAATCAGAGGAAAAGGGGCTATGTGAATGATTGGTTGCACAAACAAGGGCAGCGAGGCTCGGCCTCGGGGAGGGAGGGAAATAAATTTCTGAAGGAGGTTTCAAGGACCTCCTGCCAAATACTGAAGGACTGGATGAGATAAGCAGGTGCTGGACCCAATCGAGGCACCCAAAAATTGTTGGGTGACTATAGAAGTGCGGGCCAGATGAACCCCTTGATCAGAAAGATCTTCCACCTGAGAATTACCTGGGCAGCCAGAGAGGGAGAGTCCCGCAAAGACCCCTACACGGTAGAGCGTCCCCATGGGTTACAGGGTTTCCCCCACCCGACCTCTCTTGTCACTGCGGTTCCAGGTAGACCAGAATGGGGATCTTGACCTCTTAAGTCTGCCTCTTTTAGTTTAAGATCAGGGTACTTAAGGTTTTACTTGAACTTTTAGGTATTTTTGAGTGAAGAAGTGACCTAATTTTAAGGTTGGTTGACCCAAGGGGTCAACTTCACCTCTTGTTCTTTTGAGAGCTTTTGGGTCCTTTCTTCTTAGGGTTCAAGTGTTTAGAGAGCCAATTGTTTAGGGTTTCTCTTGTATAGATCTTTTCAAACAAGGTTTAAGTACACCTCTTTTTGGGAAGATCTTTTCTTTGTTAATAGGTGTGTCTCTAAAAATCCTAGCTTTTCAATCCTTGAGTTGGCTCTAATTGGTCCATTTTAGTTGCCTCAAAAAATGTAGTATCCAGGGCTCAATCAAGAAGGTTTTAGCCCTAGTTACCTTAGTTGGATGGACAGTTAAAATGTGTTGAAATGAAAAAATTTAGGCAACTTTGAGGAATTACTATGTATGATGCAGGTAACCCTAAGTTGATTTTTCTTTTTGTTCCTTTTTAGATTTTAAGGGAGTTAAGAAAGGGCTAATGAAGATTACCTGTTTTGTTGGAGTGTTTGTTGTGCGGCTGTTCTTCCAATTTTTACCTGCACATAAGAGAGAGAAAAAGATTAGCAATCTCTTAAAAGAAATTCAAAGCTTCTAGAATAGCCGTTGCTCCCCGGCAACGGCGCCAAGAATAATGGCGGTATGACTAGGTTTTGTTGTTTTGTTATAGAAATGGCGTTGTAGTACAGATAGTCATTGCCACTATTACAATTTTTACTCGAAAATAAAAGATCTCCCGAGGTCGAACTCAGGGAGCAAACTGTATTCTAGAGATACAAAGTTTCTATTACAAAAGTGAAAAGAGAAAGAGAGAGAGAGATTTATTTTCTTGGCTTTTTCTTCATCTCTCTTCTTTCTCGTCGTTGTCTTCTTCTCTTCTCTTCTTTTGGGTTCTTCAGTCTTCTTCCTTCTGTTCTTCTTATTCCTCTTATGTTCTTCTTCTTTCTTTCTTCTTCAGAGCTTCTTCTTCTTTTCTTCTCGTGTTCTGCTTCTCTTCTTTTGTCTTCTTCCTTCTGTTCTTCTCTTGGGTTCTTCAGAGCTTCTTCTTCTTTTTCTTCTTCCTTGCGGTCCTGTTCTTCTTTTCTTCTCCTTCATCTTCGTCCTCAGAGCGTCGTCTGATTTTTCAATCAGACGACTTAAGTAACACGCTGCTACAGTGCGTCCTCCTTCCTTCTTTCTTCTTTTCTCTTGTGCCTACACACTCACAGTTTGGTCAAGGGCAAAAACCTACTCTACCCTCCCCTGCGTCTCTCTCTCTCAGAATTCACTCCTGGGATAGCTCTCCCAGAGCTGCCGGGTAGTCGGGTACGGGTCACGCCCGGGTCCAGGCCCACTGGTGTGCGGTGGTGGGCGAGGAGTGCAGGTCGGGTAAACGGGTCGGGCCAGGTCCGTGTGGGGTGGTCGCGAACGAGGCCGAGTCGAGTGGGTGAGAGGGACCTCACCCCGTGGTCAGGAGGCAAAGAGGCTAAGGCACTTTTTGCCTTTATGCGGGTGCGCGACTTCGAAATCCCACGATGTGGGACTAACTTCTGCTGCCTTCGCGCGCGCCCGCAGGACGACTCCACCTCGCCCTCTGATCAGCTGCAGTCGATGTCTGGGCCAACTGAAGAGGCAGAAGCCTTCGCGGACTTCGCCCCAACCTGTAGCACTTGGGAATCTGAGGCTGCAGGGCCTGGAGCTCGCCTCGAAGCTGCTTCAGTCGTCGCTAATGGCGGCTGGAGCAGCGAACCTGTTAGACAGGAATACGGCCCTTCGGCCTAATCAAACACGCGGGGGACCTTCGCCGTGGCAAGGCGAAGGTGGTGAGGGGTGTGGCAGGTCGTGGGATGGCGTCTGGTGGAGGGGCTAGGTCGGACTGTGGCCGCGAGAATGGGTTTGTTCGGTGGAGTATGGTGGGGGTGTGGAGTGGTAATGGGTGAGCGGAGGTTGATCAGGGTGAGGAGACGGAGGTTCTGTGAGGGTCGGCAAGGCGTATGGGGCTGCGGAGCGATGGGAATGTCTCACCGGAGGGTGGCCGGAGATGGATAAGGTGAGGGTGATTAAGCGCGATCGAAGGGCGGTTGAGCAAATTAAAGTAGGGAAAAGAAAGGGAGGAGGAAAGGGAAGAACTGTACCTACTTGGAGGGATGAGGGGGGCCGGAGCAGGGCGACAGTCGTATCGACTGTCGCCGGAGAAGAAGGTGCCCAGAGAGAGAGGGCGGCGACGAGGAGAGAGCGGGAGAGCACGCGCTGGGTACGACGCGACGCGGGAAGAGCAGGTGAAGGCAGCTCTGCTGCTGGTAGTGCGGCAGAGCGACGAGGAGGAGGAGGAAGAACCGCCGAAGAAGGGGGGCTTCTGTCGGAGTGGGAAGAGAGGAAAAGGGGGGGTTTCTCCGTCAGATCCGAGCTCTTGAATGCGGCAGACGGTGGCAGTTTTCATAGAGGCGAAATCAGAGAGGAGGGAGGGGGGAGACGATGTGCCTCTCTCGTCGGAGGATGGCCGGTTTGCGACCCATACCTTCCGCGCGTTCGTACGGAAGGTGTGGGCGAAGGCAGAGATTGTGGAGGTGTCCCTGCGACAGCAGACGTCGCAGGGAACACCCCGTTCAACTGGCAGGGGGTCGCCCTCACCCTGCGCAGCGCCATGCCTCGCCGGAGCATGGCACTGCTTAGGGTTTTGCAGGGAGGACCCAAATGCAAAAATGATGAAGAATTAGGGGCCAAAATGCGAGGGTTTCAAAAGTTGAGGGTCAAAAAGTAATGGATGAGGACCAAAATGCAAAGTCGGTCAAGAAGGTCTCTTCTTAGGCTCAAGTTTTTATGCATGACTAAATGGGACCTAAGGATTCTAATGGTGAATTTTATTTCTAGGTCAGACCTTGTTTGATCGGCCAATTTACGAAAAAACCTAAATTAAATCATTAATTGGGCATGGTTCTCAATGTAGGTCAAAATGGGTTCCTAAGGCCAAATTTACGGTTCTAAACCCTAGAGATTATTTTTATATGAATTTTAGAGGGTTTAGTAGATTTTTGCTTTGCCTCGAACCTCGTGAATTGAAGTAGGTTTGTTTTAGGGTTACAGATTGTCATTTAATCCCTTGGAGTTGTTGTAGCCCTTATCAGATCAGATCATCCCACTTTCCTTCTTATTAGGTTAGTTTGACCTATGTTTGGGCCCTGAGTTACCCTGTTTGCAGATTGTGCTGGTAAAATTGCATTTTTACCCCTTATGACTTGTTTTCTTCTTAGACTCAGAATTCTCTGAGTTAAGCCTTTCCTTGAGTTATGTAGGAGTTTTTATCCTCTGTATTAGGTCAAAATGAGCTTGTTATGGCTCATGATGAGGTTCTCATCAGAAGAGACGGCGAGGAGGAAGGGGTCGACGCAACCCTAGCTTTGGCCCACCAGGCGTTAATGAAGGTAGGGAAGATGTTTCATTTGCCTATTGTACATGGCAGAGGGCGACGAAGGAGATTTGAGGAGCTCACTGGAGTCACGACGGAGGTGGCCGAAGGGAGAGAAGGAAGAAGAATTTTGGCCTAGACTGGACTACTCTTGATGTTGGGAGCACGGGGAGCTTTTATAGAGCTCGACCGTGCCTCAATCAGGAAGAATAATCGCGATTTCATCGCAGTTAGGCTTGGGATTCTTTACTAATTTCAAGAGATTTTCCTGAGCTCTATGGTGAGAATTAGGATCCAAGATCCTGATCAGATGATTCCCTGTAATGTGAACACCAATCCCACCAAATTTTGTGGGATGTAGTGTTGATTTGATGAGGTTTTGGGCTTGGTCAAAGGGTCGAGTAGGTCGACTAACCTACAATGGTGGCAGGGACTAAAATGTGAATAATATGATAAATTAGGGCCTTTTTGCAAGTAATTTTAAAAGTTAGGGGTCTGAATGTAGGAAATAGAGGTTTTAGGGACTGAAGTGCAAAGTAGGTCAAGATGAACTCTGATTGGGCCAAAATTTTGGTGTTAACATAATCCGAACCTAAGAAATATAATGATGAAGTTGGATGTGAGTTTTGATCACGTTTGATTGGAAAATTTGCACAGAAACCCAAATTAGGTTAGAATCCCGTCTGAAACTCTATTCTAGGTCAAAATGGGTTCAAATGGTCAAACCAAGGGTACCAAACCTCCTAGAATATTTTATATGAATTTTAAAGGGTTTAGATGAATTTTATCCTGACCAGAACATCTTCAATTTAAGTAGTTTTGAGATTAAGGTTTTGTGTACTATTTTGGTTCTCGAAATGCGTGAAATCCTATTTCTATCTATGTTGACCCACTTTTTGGACTTTAATTCTCATTTGACCTTCAATTAACCCCTGGGTGACCCCTTGGTTACTCTATATTTAGAATGTGATGTTAAAACTGCAGAATTAACCCTAATTTGTTGTTCTCTCCTCAAAACAGATTTGAGTGGAATTATGATCCTCAGGCAATTATCAGGAGCATTTAGCTCTGGATTTCAACTAATTTAAGCTTGTTATGATGGATGATGGTGTTATCATCACTTTGTTATGCTTTTGTTTACTGAAACCTTGGGAAACATTCCTCTTTCAATGGCTTATAGTTTGGGGTGATTGAACACCCGATTACTTTTAAATCCAAGTTTACCCGAGTTTCGAGGATAAAACTTCCTTTTAGCGAGTTATGATTTTATGACCAAAACTGGTGATCTGATTATTTAATTGGATACTAGACCTCGAAACAAATCTAATGCTACCAACCATGCGCAAATCAAAGCCTGCATGAATTAAAAATGCGTAATCGAAATAGAAACCCGTGTGTTTTTTATTTTGTGACATGGACCTTGGATCGATGATTCAACAATACTGTTAGCTTCCCGATGCCACAACAATTTCGGCAATATGTTTTGTTTCGCAATCAAACTTGGATGCACAAAATGCATGTGAATGAGTAAACTCACATTAGATACATCTTGGGAATCGCACTGTACAAAAGACCTTTGTTTGAAAATCCATAGATTTTATTGGATTCCTTATCTTGTAATGATCTCGACGTTACATGTTTTGCAGGAATCAGAGTTCGTTTGATCTGATAACGAGAGTACTCATCATTTTGGAAAGTTTAAAAAAAATGTTGATTTCATAGATCCAATCAATCCTAATCCTAATTTCCTTGCTAATCACCTCTTTCCTAAACCCAAGCCCTTCGTAATTAAGTCCTAAACCTATTTCTCCCCCTTCCCACATTCTCTATCCCCAACTCTATAAATCATACACTATGAAATTAAACCCAAACACACCACCGCCACCACCAACTCCCACCTAGTTCTTCATGCATGCAAACGAGAGAAAGAGAGCGTGAGAGAGAGAGAGTGGGAGAGGTCGAGAAGAGATGCAAAAGTGTGGCAACGCGAGAGTGAGGGCACGTAATAGTGAGCGAGTGGGTGGTTGAGGGTAAGTGTTTCACGTTCATCTCTTTTTTACTATTCATGGTGTGCATGGTGGAAACTAGAGGGAATAGGAGAGAAAACGACAGCAATAAGGAAGGAGAGAAGTCGAGGCTGAGGGGAGGGAGGAGAATGGTTGGCAATGACCGATGACAGCAAGGAGTGGCGACGAGCACCGACGTGCATAGGTCATGCACCCATTACACAAAAAGAAAGGAGGAGGAGGAGGCCGCTAGAGGGTTGTCGATGATCGATGAAGTTCGGGAAGGTCGTCAAACGTAGCCGATGTCAGAGCAGGCGAGGTTGACGTTCATGCAGGGTGAGCCGATGTCGCGCGTGGAGGAGAAGAGACAAAGAAGAACGAAGAAGAGGAAGAAGTACGAAAGAGAACATTATGTCACAAATGATGTAATGACGATTTTATGAGATAAATATGGAGATGCTCAGTAAACTGTTAGTTAGTTGCCCGGGTCACTGGTTGGTCATTGATCGTCTACGGCCAGGGAGTTGCATGCCTCCCTGCGACTCAGGCTTATAGCCATATAGGGTGTGACCTCAAGGTTCTTTTACACCAAATGTGGAGTGTTCTCTCCATTGGTGTCTTAAGGAGAAGAGCTATCTAGGGTAGACGACTGTTGTCAAAAAATGCGTGATTTGTAAATACTAGAATTATGACATTGTAACATGCGCTTCCGATCAACTTTTGAATTTGTAAATCAAGTACTGTGGTGAGTATTCGGGTCGTCCAAGGGAGGCAGGTTGATGTAGAAAGGATTGAACTTCCTCTTTCTTGCTTGAAAACTCACCTTTTTCATTTTTGCTTTTTATATTTTGTACTTTTTAGGGTTTTGAAATCAAGTCAACTGAGATAGTGAAATGCATAATGAAAAATGAAGAAGAGCAAAGATGACACCCTTCCTACCTAAGCTCACCCGTAGCACAAGTAGCCTGTTAGTCGCTTGAGATCGAGTTTTAAATTGTTACGCTGCAGTATAGTCAAAATCTCACGAAAAACAGATAAAATTTATACTCGAAAAGTTCGAGGTCATTCGCTGGGAACAAGTTGGAATTCAATTCTCAAGATTATAATTTAAATAATAGATAAAAGAAATTATGATCAGAAATTGATTCAAAATAATGTAGCAATAATATCAAGTATCAGACTGCAAAAAGAGTGGAGTAAAATGGTGATTTGAATCACCAATTACTCCCTACAATAATATCATGTGGAACTCAATAGCTATGAATGAAATAAACTCAAGTCAACCGTCTGATTGAATGATCATATGTCTTAAACGTCTGATGAACAGTGCTTTGATCCTTCTTTTTTCTTTGATTTCTTCTTCTTCTCTTCTTTCTCTGCTTCTATTCCACTGCTCTTTTCCTTCTCCTCCTTTTCTTCTTTCCTTCTCTGCTCTTCTTCTGACTCTTCTTCACACAGAGGAGGAAGGATCCTCAAATTTGGCTAAGTGTCAGCCAGCCTCTCCAGAGCAAAACCCTCCCCTACCTCGCACAAGCTCTCCTCTCTTTCTCTCCTTGGGTTTCCTCCTTTCTTCCACCTTCACAAGGCCATGCACAGTATCGGGTTATCGGGTATCGAACCTAAAGCGCACTCGGGTCCAAGGTTGCGGGCGTGGGTCGCATCCTAGGACTGTATAGGGCATAGGCAGGTAATCGGGTCTGCATCAGGTTTGTGGGGGGTGTGTCACAAACAAGGAGCATGAGGGTGTGAGGGACCTCACCCCTTAAGTGTTGAGGCGATAAGCCCTCAACACTTTTTCAACTTATGTTACTGTGACCGCTTTTCCCTATCCAAGATGGGACTATGTTGTCCCCCTTCTCTTCATGTGTAGTTGTAGTGGAAGCTCTCTTAATTGGGGGTAGCTACTGAGGGTATCTCCCTCAATTGGAGACCTAGGCGAATGTGTGGGACGAATAGGCGTAGCCTGGAGCAAAAGCCTAGAGTGAACATGCCCTAGAGCAAACTTGAAGCCTTGCTCAAGGCTACAGCAATGGCGACCAAAACTCGACACCTGAAACAAGCAAAACGACCTCTCAACTCTGTTAAAACACTTCAGGAGAGTCGTCGTGGGTCGTGGAATGTGGTGGCGGTGATCTCATGGTGGATGGATGTGTGTGGTGGCTGGACGGATGCGGATATGGCGGGAGGGAGTGGGTCTATTCAACAGGGCGTTCGGAGGGCAATCATCCTAACAAAGTTAGGGCTTTTGCTCATAAGGTCGAGGCGGAGGTGTGGAGTGCGGGAGCGGCCGGTTTGGCGGCGTGTGGAAGTCGCTAGGGCTTACTGGAGGTCTGCTGGCGAGTTGGAAGATGGAGTCGCGGAGGGCATTGGCAAGGTCGAAGCGATGTGTTGGAGATGCTGGCGTGCTGAGGAGTCGTTTAAGAGAGGTAGCAGACAAAGGAGAGAGGAGATGGCACCGGTTGCGGTATGGCTGGCGTCAGAGAAGGAAGCTGCTCTAGTGGGTAGGAAACGGCGAGGAAGACGGCGAAAGGGGAGTCAGCGGGTACGGCACGACGCGGAAGAAGATGAGGAAGATTGCTCCGTCGCCGGTATTGCGAACGGAGGAAGAATAGAGACGGGGAGAGTCACCGGACATCGAGGAGCAATTCGACTAAGAAAGAGAAAAGGAATTGAAGGTGTTCATGGCCGAATTCGAGCATGGGAAGAATGGCTGATCAGGAGGTCTTTTTATAGGCCTTTAGAGGAAGTTTGGAAAGCTTCGCTGAAGTTAGGATCGTTAGGATACCCTAATCTCTCATGCATTCGCATTAGAGATTGGGAAGGTTTTAGGGGGTGAGAATTGGCTCAAAAGGAATGGAATTCCTTGACGAATTTCCCTTTCAAATCTGAAAGGGATTCGTCAAGGAATCATGAAGAACTTGCCAATTTTAGGTCATTGAAGTTTGTAAGAAAAATATTAATGGCGTCAGGGACCTATTTGTGAAAATGATGACAGAGTTAGGGGCCTTTTTGTAAGAATTTTGAAAGTTAAGTGCATATGTGTAATAGAAAAGAATCAAACATAATCAAATTGCAAACTAGGTCAAGACAATCTCAGATTGGATCCAAATTTTTGTGTAAACCTAATTTAGACCTACGGAATCCAATGGTGAAGTTGGATTTTGGTTTTGACCACGTTTGACTGGGTAATTTATGTAAAAATCTAAATTAGGGAAAATGTTTGTCTGAGACTTTATTTTAGGTCAAGATGGGAAGATACCAAACCTTAGAGAATATTTTTCTATGAATTTTAGAGGGTTTAGGTGAATTTTATCCTGACCAGAACATCAATTAATTAAGCGGATCTATTTTTAGGATTTTAGAAGTCATTTAATTTTCAAAACACACGGAAGCCCTTTTCTATCTGTTCTAACCCACTTGTTAGCCTTTTAGGACCATTTGACCCTTAATTAACCCCTGAGAAAACCCGTGGTTATACTGCATTCAAGATATGATGGTAAAATTATAATTTTAACCCTAGTTTCTTATCTTTCTCTCAGAATGATTATGCAATGAATTATGGCCTTCAAAAGGTTATGTAGGAGCATTTAATGACTTATTCAAATCAAATTGAGCTAGTTATAGCTCATAATGGTGTTCCCATCATAGCCTAAAGTAGTTAAGAAGGAAATGGAGAAAATTATCGCAACTCAAAAAGCACAAAGAGAAGAGCATAGATTGAACGAAAAAATTCTTTTATAACTTGAAGAAGATGAATCCACAATAATTCTAGCAACTTGAAGAACTCACTCATGTGGAAGAGTTCCACACAAGTACTCTTAGGTGAATAGAAAAATAGCTAGTTACTACAAAATGGAAATGCAAAAAAAAGAGATTAAAATACTAGTTTCCAAGAAGTAGTGAAGTAGATGATCGTTGCTCCAAGCTTGGTGTGCTCCTGTGCTTGAAGAAGAGGCTCCCTACATTCTCCAGTAGTGGTATAGTCCCCAAGATGATCCAAGGGTGGTCACCCACCCTTCTCCTCCTAGTCTTATAATGGCTCCAACAAAGTTGACGTGGGAGTGGGAGATTAGAGGGGGGTGGTAGAGGTTTGTCATAATCCAAACGTCCACTCTCCTCCTTAGGGCTGGAATAACCAAGGTTGGTTTATTTGGCGGTTGTTAGTAGGTTTAAATGAGGAAGGAGGCTGGTTGGCATGGAGATTGGAAAGGTGCCATAGTTGGCGCCAAAATGAGGAGGTGTTGTGGTTGGTGCCAACATGAAGGGGTGTGGAGGGTTGGTGCCAATTGAAGGGATGCTTTAGGTTTGGTGGTTGGATGTAGAGAGTTGGCACCAACATGAAGGGATGCAAGAGGTGGCATGGAGATGAAGAGGTGCATGGAGTGTTAGCGCCAAAATCGAGGTGCATGGAGTGGTTATGATTGAGCTAGAATGGAAGTTGGAAGTTGTAAGAGGGGTTAACTTGTAGGAGTTGGACTTAGTGGAGCTGAGGAGTTAGCTGGAGCTAGGTGAGCTAGTGGGAGCTGAGAGAGAGTTGAGAGTGGATCTTAAAGAGCTTCCATGAGCTTCCTGAACTAGAATCTTCTTCTTCCTTTAGGGTTTGCCTTTCATCTCAATCTGTTAGAGTTTAGATGATGCTCCTAAGTCCCGCATACCCTAACAAACCAAAAAATGCACAAAATAAGATAAAAAGTCACAGATAACTAATCATGCATGCAAATGTTCCTAAAATGCAATTATGCCTAATGCATGCCCAAAATTGTGGTGCGAATGAAAAATACCTAGGAACTAATTGTGAAATATGAAAAAGATTGATGATAAACAAGAGTTCATCAATGACATCTTACACCTGTGATGTAGCCACCCCCAGATTTGTTTTTGAGTTTGTACGTCGATTGCATCCTATGTCGTGGGCCCTTAAGGCGGGTAAGACACTGCTGGCCCCAATTGAGTCCAATACAGGGGGCTTTACGGGTAGAGACAAGTCTAGATCGATATCTTAAATTTATTACAAAATAAGATGACCAATAACCGACAAAATAATAATTGAATCAATACCTGAACTAATTGATACTACTATACTTCAAATAGTTAATTAAATTTTAGCATACATGCTTGTTAGCTTTCTCCCTTCTGCTGTTGTTATCTTTCAGTGTTTCCAATTTTTCCCTTAACTTATATCGTTTCCTATTCTAGCTGCTTATCATAGTTTCCCAGCTACATTCTACTAGGAGTTTTCTCATTAGCCTAACTTCAGACGTAGGTGAGCCATTACAAGCACAGGCAATGATCAGAGAGTTTTTGGAGTGAGGTATGGAGCAAAGATATGTGAGAGTAAAAGTTACTTACCACCCTTGCTACAGTAGTTTCTCTTTCCTATTTTCTTCATGACGAACAAACTAGTAGAATTTCTTTTTGGTGCATTTTCATTTTCTATTAGGATATGGCCTGATGTTGCAACGTCTTCGTCAATGGTTAAGAAAGCACATTGTAGTATAATAAAAAAAAATGCAACAACATTTAAATTTATAGAGTGCTCGAAAAGAAGGAATTCAATCTGAGGTCCTTCGCAGGGAGCAAATGTAAAATTCACGCATTAATCGCAATTAGAAATAATGAGCACAAAAAATGAATCACAAATAAAGATATTCAATGAATAATTTACTCAAAATGATATTCAATGATAAACCAAATTATATCTAACAAGTTGCTGGGATAAAAAGAATAAGGAAACACTAAAAATAGTGATTTAAATCACCACTTATTTTCCACATTAGGCACATATCCCATGCATTCAATTTCTCAATAGTGGTTCTTCAACCACTAATCCACATCAGATAAGTCCACAGTACCAGATCAATGCTCAGCACAAGCACAAGGCCAAATATCCTCACAGCACAAGGCACAAGTGACGTCGGACCCTAAGGTCAGATGACTTAAGTATCATTGATGATAGCATCATCATGAGCCATAACTAGCTTTAATTAGACTGGATTAATTGACAAATGCTCCTATATAATTGCCTGAGAGTCGTAATTCCTTACATATCCTTTCTAAGAGGAATACATTAAATTAGGGTTAATTCTACAGTTTTAACAGCACATTATGAGAGCAGAGTAACCATGGGGATTCTCAAGGGTTAATCAAGGTCTAATGAGCATTAAAGAATAATAAGAGGGTGACGGAAAGCTGTTTTCGCGCATTTGAAAGTCGTCAAAAATCGTAGTATAGTCGCGAAAAAACGTTCGTCAAAAATATTGTTTTGTAAAATAACGAGACTTGAGTCCCGGTCGTTCGTCTCTGGGAGGCGTGTTTCTATTTTTGAACTCGATCTTAAAGCCGCTCTACTTAGTATTCTGGTGCGCAATATATAGGCGGTTAAAGAACAGGCACTTAAATCACGCAAATAAAATAATCATTCAGCTCATGGTGATTTCAAACACATAAAGAGATATATATATATATAAATGCATTTTTCATTCATTCAGCAGGAGAGTCGTTTGCAACATAAAACGTAGAGGGAAGCTTGTACATAAATGCTTGAAAATTAAATCTAGCTACCAGAAAATGATCGCATACAAGAATCGATGGGGGGATTTCGCATGCATCATTGGGGGAGAAATAAGACTATGCTAATAAGCAATAAATAAAAGCAGTAAATATACGAAGAGCATAATCTAAATCTAGCAGAATGGAAGGGCATTCAAGGGTGGTCCCCGATGGCCTTGGAGTGGTTGAGAAGAGAAGGAGGGGCGGCCAATGGAACTTAGGCCGGCCCTTGGAGAGAGGTTGGGGAGCTGATCCAGCTTCCTGGCGTGGAGATGGTGGCCTCCATGGTGGTGCTCAACTTGTGGAGGTGGAGTGGAGAAGGAAGTGGCTAGCCTAAGTGGAATGGATGCCAAGGAAGTGAATGGGAGCCAATGGCCACCCATGGGATCTTTTTATAGACCCAATGGAAGCTCTCTAGAGAATTATGGAATTCTCTAGAGAGGCCTATGGTGGGAGCTCGTGGGAGAGTGAGAGAGAGAGGGTGGATGGTGGTTTTTAGATCCACCAATGAGGATCTAAAAATTGAATGGCTCTTGGTTGCTATTTTTGGCAACCAAGGCAACCAAACATGGTAGAGAGTTCTAGAGAACTCTAGGCTAGATATTTTCATGTGGATGGTGTGTGTGGGTGTGTGTGGGTCGAAACTTAGGTGGCTAGGTTGATTAGGTTGGGTTCTAGTGGGTTTAGGTCAAGGTAGGTCTCAAATTAGGGTTATAAACCCTAATTCACTAAGGTAAAGTGCAATTAAACTTAATAAAAGTTTAATTGGGTGTGTGGAAACTTAATTGAGAGTAAAACAACTCAACTAATTAAGGTCTAGGTCAATTGGACTCTCACTGAGTCCAATTGGATAGTGTGTGCTGAGATCAGGGCTCAATTGGACTCAATGAGTCCAATTGAATAGGCTGATGGAATTGACTAAGATCAAAGTCAATTAGGTTTAGTGAGGACCTAATTAGGTCCTTAGGGAGGTCTAGAGGTGATGTACTAGGGTTAGGGCACCTTAATTTAGGTTCCTATGGCGTTGGAATTGGGTTTAGGGACCTAGAGATCCAAGATCAAGGCTTAAATCTCAAAACAGGAATTGGAGAGCAGTATCAGACGTCTAATTATAGAATCAGACGTCTTATACTAAAAAATCAGAAGTCCAGGCTTGTTGTCTAGATGTCCAATCAGAGTCAGGAAGGGTTTCGGGTTCTGTTTTGGGTATTCTGCAGAAATTGGACGTCTGACAAAGTGTCTGGACGTCCAATAACACTACAGAAGTGGGTTTAAAGTGTGCGGGAGTTGGCTAAGGGTCCTGAACATCTTAAAACTTATCTGGACGTCCAGAGAAGGGTTGGAACTAGGGTTTAGGGCTTCCTAGGGTGTTGTGACCTAATCTAAGGGTGGCTAAGGCTTGGGGAAGTCTCTAGGCTATCCTAGGACTAGGATGGACCTAAGCTCCTCACATTTTACTGCTTTATTCCTACTTAATAGAATAGAAAACCTTTAACCCCCTTACATTATTATTCCTACATCTAAACTAGGCCTTCTGCTCCAGCTCTGCTACAACTCCCGTTATTCCTGATCCAGCTTCAGATCCAGCTCCTGATCAGCTTATTCCCTGCAATTGACATAATGCACTTAATCAGCACATTATAACATTATTTTATGCATAGCTAAAGGAAAGCAGTAAAGATGCAGATAATGCGTATGCATGCATGAATAACTCTAACTATGCTAAGTCCTAGCTTAATTTAGGCCAATTAAGACCTATGATTGCTGCGCAATCATACCCCCATGCCTAAATCTTGCTAGTTCCTAGCAAATGCAAGAGTAAATTATTTACAGCAAGGGTCCCTAAGGGACTAGTTATTTCATCAAGTGTTTGCATAGAGATTTTTCTCCTTTTTGTTTTCATCCTATGCTCTCGAAATCCAGACAATCGTGAAGGTGTAGCTATGTAGCTTTTGCAACGGATTCGAGTGAAAACTAATACACCTCTAAAGCTTGTACTTGACCCTTAATAAAAATTCTAGCAGGATAGGCGGACTTCTTCCCTCGGGGTATTCAAGATATTTTATGAATTCCACCCCAGCTTTAGGCTTAGGTAGAGAATCTCTGAGGGAAACAATTATATATTTGGTGGCTCACTCTCACTTGGTGCTACATAGATACTAGTACTACAGAATCTAGATTCCCGGATTACTAAGTAACTCAACTCAGAGAAAGATGAGAAAAACTATGCTCCCTTTTGATTCCTTTGTATTCATTCTCTCTTACTCTTTTTCTTTCTTTTTCTTAGAGCTCACAACCTCACCAGATTCACACATAGGATCTGTATTTGGTGGTCTCACTAGGCATTAACACTTTAATTGAGTTCTCATAACCCTAACACTAAGTCGGGATTCCTTAGCCAGTATTCGGGCGGTCAGAAACACAAGAAAAATAGGTTAAGGCCATATTTGGTAGAGCTCAATTTTATTTGGTGGTATTTCCTCGATAAACACTAAATATTCATTCTTTTCTTCTTTTTTCTTCTTTTTCTAATTTTTTTTTTCAGTTTTTCTTTCTTTTCATCATTCTTTTTCTTTTACTTTTTCTCATTTTTTTTTAATTTTTATTTTTATTTTTATTTTTTTTAGCATAACACAACTGGCATACATCCATGAACTTTATTAAAGAGGCATTATTGGGAAATGGTGGTACCCAAGAGACATTGGGTGGCTTATTTGGTGGAAGTGCCTACTCACGGCACTGGCAAAGACGGATAGGACGGTGTATTTCCGACCTTGACATCAATACCCTCCTTCAGCTGAGGATTTCGTAAAGAATGGTCATAACCATCCACCTTAGCCCTAGTTTTATGAAAACTCTCCCTCCGCGTATTTTCCTTATTCGGTGGCTCTCACAATTTCGCACAAAAATGTATACGCGGGAACCGAGAGCGAAAACTATGTCTAATCTCAGAGTATCATCACCTAATTATCTAGGATTCCAGATTCCTTGCACTAATCTTAGAGCACCAGTATACTCTACTCTCTCACACTATTTGATGGATTTTTGGAGGAAAATCTGCCTGACTCCCAAAACATTGTCCAAGGGTTCAGGAAAAGAAGCACTGCTTCTTCTCGACAGATTGAAGACGTTTATCAGCCTTCACCGTGAATCCATTGCAAATTCTACGTGTGTGTGAAAAGTTGTACTGGATTCCAGATTACAGGAATCAACTAAAGGATAAAAATCCCTAATGCATTCTCTTAATAAAATAATCTCATTCATGAATGCAATATCTATATATGCTATAAACATGTAACCTCATATAATTTGTACTTCGTGAATTCCCATATCGGGTTACAATCAGCTTGACCCTAAATTTAGAACAAAAGGTGAGCGGTTGAGTCGGAATTGGTTATTACGAACGATTTCAAGCTCCAATGCGAGCATTGGAGGTGGAGTCGGTTGTTCTTTTATTTAAGGTCCTAAAGTACATTTTTCATGCAGCTCTGAGGTTTTCCTAAGTGTTGGCAAAAATTTTTTTTTCAGTTTTTCTGTATCTACCCCCCATGCCTAAGTTCTTGCATGTCCTCATGCATGAATATAAAAGAAAATAAATTCGACAGAGGATGAGTGGGTAGAAGTCACCTGGAATTGCTCCTGAAATTATATTCAGCACCGGCCAACCTGTTAACATGCAATATACAAAGGAAATATGCTAAAGGAAAAATATGCTATGTATAAAAATGGTTGTATTGATGATGGTGGAATGGTATTTATATGTGCTGAGTTTAATGCCTCCAGTTGGGCGAGCACTCAATCAGATGTATCAATTCTTTCATAGGAGCCGGTCAAAATTAAGAGAAAGATGTGCTCGTATGCTCCTAGAATCAGTGGTCCAGAGATGCGGACCAGCTGATTGTGCACCCCTACTCCAAAAAGTCTAGCTATAAGAAACTGTGGAGTGGTGGTGGAAAATAGAGGATAAACAGAGGGGGGATCATGATGTTGATTTAGCTAATTTATCATGTCCCACAATTCAGTAGGAAGTTGCTGAGGGAGTAGATCAAAATGTATCTCAGAGCCAGAATCTGAGTCATAGGGGTCCTCATAATGATAATTGACATCAAAGATCATGCCCTCTCCAGGCTCTGGGTCATATGGTGGTATCCATGAAAGTAGAAGATCTGTGGGGAGGTCACTGAAATCCTCGTCAGAAATTACTTCACCCTCATCAGTATTCATCTCTGATTCATCAGAGGCTGTCTCTTCAGGCTCGAGGTCGAGCCATTGACTAGGATGGTAGGTGCGTCCCCAGCTCATTCTGCTCGAAGCTTCACCCTCATATGCATTGGGCTCCTCAGTAATTCCTACCTCAGGTAGCATATTTATTTCTTTGTTCGAGTTATCCATAGCTACTTCTGGTTTTCGGATGTTAGGATCAAGGATAGAAAGTGTCATCTTAGAATCTCTAATATTCGAATTAGGGATGTAGGTGGAAGAAGAAGAGTGCAGATCAGAAGATGTTGGCTCTAGCACAGGTTCACCTACAATGGGAAGTGGTCTAGATTGATCAGTAGTGTCGCATGTAATGTTTGCCTCAAGATCCATATCCTCAATTGGATCTACTTCCCTTGTCTCGATCGGGTTATCTAACCCAAAAGGTGTCTCCCAGGATTCAGGATAATCTAATTGCGGCTTAGTCCTAGAGATATCAGTCCTTTCCTCCTCAATTTCAGATGAACCCATTCGGCATACTTCCTGCTCCTGTCTCATATCCATGATAGATTCTTTCTCCCTTGAGTGATCTTCGGGCATTTGCTCCTGAGAATCTTCTGTGTGTTCTTTCGGCGTAGTTGTTTCAGATTCTTCGAGGTCTTCAATGCTATTTTCCACTTGATATCTCAAAAGCAATAGTTCTTGAGTTTCCCGATTTTGTCCAATTCGCCTTGTTATCTCTGTTGTTTCCTGAAGGAGCTCCATCACGGCTTGTTGATGCGGAATCCGACTTTGTCTTTGGTTCGGCTCAATGATAGCATGGATTTCGCGTAGATAGGATGCGGCCTTTTCCTTAGCGCTCGCTATAGCTCTCTGTATTCTATAATGTGGCCGCATATGCACCGATAGCTCTTCAGGGGTTCCAAGGGGTGAATCAGGTCTACCCATGTTCCATGGGTGAGAAGCAGGAGTATGAAATCCATATCCTGGGTTATAAGATGTGATCCTTTGAGGGACCGACTGGTATGGGTCATAATATCCAGGGTTAGGATATGGGTTAACCATTTCGGTAATCCGAGGAGAAGGATCAAGCGAAGCGAAAAGTCATCTTCGCCACCTTGGGTTCTGATCCCAAGGTTGAGCTGATTCAGTAACCCGAGCTCTTAGATATGCTCGTGGGTCCAGCTCTTCTGGATCCTAATTAGGTCCAGATCTAATGTTAGCCATTGCGGCTCAGCAGATAGAAGAAATAGGGCGAGAAGATGGTCCGGGAGAGGTGACATGCCTCCTTGGGAGTGGCTCCCAAGGTCCAACCCCTGGGTTAGTGTAGCCACGCAGAATAAGGCTAAGGCCTTGTCAATCAAATGGTCCTTATAGATCAGGTGACAAGATTTTTCGTTAGGGATTTGAATTCCTGAAGATAAGTTCGTTGTACAACCGACTGAACGTGAATCCCGCCTCTCAAGCTAACCTAGCCAGTCTGGTTACGAGGGGACTAAGGGGAAGGTTCTTCCTTTGGCTTACGCCTCCGGTTCCGTTGACCCCCGAGCCGCGGTCGTTTGACACTACCCCACAGACTTAGTCACCAGGTTTGGCAAGAGAGATTAAACTCATTCAGTAGTACGACAACGAACTCGGGTTGATTTCGTGTTTTAAAACCTCAATTGAGACGCATACCCGTTGCAGCCACAACAATTCAAGAAGCTCCTTCTGCAGCAGATGCGCAAGAAGAAGGATGTGGGATAGTCCCACATCGGAAATTGACGAGGAGTCCATTGCATACAAAAGGAAAGAGTGAAGGGGGCTCTTTGCCTCAGAACACGGGGTGAGGTCCCCTTCACCTTACCTTGCACTCCTCAGTCACCATACATGCCTAGTGACCTTGGTCAGATCCGAGTTCCCGTACCTGGATTCAATTATATGCTGGGTTTAGGAGAGAGAGAGGAGAAATTGTGAGGAGGAGGGGGAAGGGTTTTTCTCTTGGTACTAAGGGCTCTACACTTAGCCGCTGAAGCAAGTTGGTTCCCTTGTGCTTTGAAGAAAGAAGTGAAGAAGGCTCTCTCTCTCTCCCTCTCTCTAAAAAGTAGAGCCTTGTGCTTGTGCTCTGTTAAGGTGTCTGATGCTATATGCCTGTCTGCTTACTGAGTTGATGCGGAACACTGTTGAATGATTTAAGAACCTAAGTTTACATTAAATTCTGATTGAAGATTACTGTTGAATAATTTGAATATGAGATGCATGCTTAATTAGAGAACTTAATTGGTGATCTAAATCACCACTTTTTAGATTCTCTTTATTCTTTTTATCTCATCATCATTTTAATTACAATCTGACAAATTGTATTCATTGCATATCTGTTATTGTGATCAATTTATTATGCTCATTGATTCTGAATGAAAATTAATGTGTGAGTTCCATATTTGCTCCTTGTGAATGACCTCAGACTACTTTAGATTCTGAATTTATAAATTTAAATGTCTTGTTGTGCGATTTAGGAGTATACTACCACGAACACATCCTTAGAACTCCTATTTCATCTAACAACAATCACCAACCTCATCATAAAGCTAATGCCTCGGAGATGCTGAGTATGGAACATATAGGCACGCACCTCGAGAATGAATAATGCAAAACCTACCCCTAACCCCCCTCAGAATTTTCTCTTCTTTTCCTTCTCTAATCGGGTATACGAGTCAGCACAGTAACCGCGTTATTGGGTCTAATATAGGGTCCAAGCTCACCGGGCATGGTGGTGAGCGAGGAGTGGAGAGAGAGTGAGAGGGGACCTCACCCCCTATGAAGAGGCAATAAGCCCCTTTCACCTTTTCCTTTTATATGCGGTGTGTCCTCCCTCCGTTTATGATGTGGCACTAATTGTGCCCTTCCCTTTGCATGGAGCTACAACGAAGGGACCTCGTTGATTGAAGCTGTCGTGATTGCTGAGTTGCTCAATTGGAGGAGCATTCGGTTCTTTGGACGAAGTTGCAGCTATCGATGGTTATCTCGAAGCCAAATGTGAACGGAGTGTGGCAATCAGTGACAGAAGAAGACGATGGCGACGGCGAGCTCCTTCCTAACCTGAAATGCAAGAATACAGTCTAAGAGCCCCGATTAGAAAGTTCACAATGAATGTCGAAGCGCAGAGAATGTGGTGGTGGTCGTGGATTGGTGCAAGAGTGCGTGTGGGTAAGCAACGAAGTCAGAGAAGGTGCGGTTATGGTGGGTTGTTTGGTGGTGGCTTCCAGGAATCGAGAGCTCCAATAACATTGGGGCTTTTGATCCTTGAAGGGAGAGGGAGTTTGCGGTGGTGTTGCCTAGCCGTATGGTGGCGTGAAGTGGTCACACAGCCTCGCCGAAGGCGCGGCCGGAGTTAAAGAAGACGGAGGGGGAGACAGTGAATGCGTGGTTGAATTGGGGTTCTAAGGGTCCTAGTCCTATCTAGAGAAGTAGAGAGAGAGATTGGCCTAATCTAAGGGATGAAAGGGAGGAAGCTGGCACCAGCTTTGATTGGCCAACGTCAAAGAAGGGGAAACCACCAGAGAAGAGGACGACGAGGAGGAAGGGGTCTGGGAGCCTCCGCTTTGGCCACCGAGAGGCAGAAGAAGCAGGGGAAGAATATCCCTCTGCCTATTGTATGTGGAAGAGGGTGACAACAAAGATTTGGAGAGGCTCACCGGAGTCACGGCGGAGGTGGACGGCAGGAGTGAAACTCAAAGATTTTTGGCCAAACCGGACTAAGGAGGACGGTAAAAGTTTGGGGATCTTTTATAGAGCTCATAATCAAGCTCTAAAGGAGAAAGGAATCTTGATTGGACCTTGGTCTCAAAGGAAAGAAGTACTCAATTTCCTCAAGCTCTCCTGAGCTCTAGGATTAATTTTGATCCCTCAAATGGGGTTGGTTGGATTCCTGATTGTCTGATCAGCAATCCCTCTAATTTTAGAGGGATTTAAAGTTCATTCGAGAGAGATCTCCTCTCTTGAAGGTTGGTTGTAGATCTGTTCACATGCCAATGGTGGTAAGGATGATTTTGCAAAGAAGATGAGAAACTTAGGGACCTGATCGGAATAAAATTGAAAATTAGGGGTCTGATTGAGAGAAATAGAGATTTAAGGGACTGAAATACAAACTAGGTCAAGATGAACTCTGATTGGGCCTAAATTTTGGTCTTAACCTAATTTTGACCTAAGGAATCTAATGGTGAAGTTGGATTTTAGTTTTGACCACGTTTAACTAGGCAATATGCATAGAAACCCAAATTAAGGTAGAATCCCGTCTGAAACTCTATTTTAGATCAAAATAGGTTCATATGGTCAAACAAAGGGTATAAAACCTCTTAGAATATTTTTCTATGAATTTTAGAAGGTTTAAATAAATTTTATTCTGACCAAAACTTCTTCAATTTAAGCAAGTCTAAAATTAGGGTTTTATGTGCTGATTAATTCACGAAACACGTGAAACCCTATTTTTGTCTGCATTGACCTACTTTTTGGATTTTAATACTCAATTGACCTTCAATTAACTCCTTGGAGATCCTGTGGTTACTATGCATTTATGATATGATGTTAAAACTGCAGAATTAGCTCTGTTTTAGTGTTCTCTCCTCAAAATAAATCTACGTGGAATTACTGTTCTTAGGCAATTATTCAAGAACATTTGTCACTTTATTTCAACTAATTTAAGTTAGTTATGCTCATGATGGTGTTACCATCACCTGACATAGTATATCTACTTTCTACATTTTATATTTTGGTTAGCAATTCATTTGATTATGCATATGCTTCTCATGTATATATGTTGGACAATCGTATTTGGCTTGAAATACATGACTCGATACCGTCAGGTGTCAGGTCGCAATAATATTTCAGACGTTGCTTGTTGTGTAATGCTATGTTTTAGGTTTATATGTCAATCGATCGAGATATTGAGAGATTTCAAGAAATCAACTCAGGTCGCTAATAGGCTAGGGGTTTGGGTCATAACAATAAGTGCCAAAGGTTGTCCAACATACCTATAGCCCATAAGAGGAGATGATCCCCATCACATCACCTATCTTATTTACATAAAGGGGCATAGACTTTATAGGGCCTTTCCCTACGGCTCCCACCTAGAAGAAATTTGTCATCATGGCGATGGATTACTTCTCTAAGTAGGTTGAGGTAGAAGAAATCAATTGCCCTAATGTCAAGCGAGTCATAAGGTTTGTCCACAAAGATATCATATGCCACTATGGAGTCCATCAAACAATTGTGGCAGGCAACAGGATGTTGTTCACTTCGAAATAATTTGAAGAATTTTGCACCAACTAGGGCATCCTACTAACATTCTCCTTTATAGCTCACTCGTAAGGAAATATTCTGGCAGATGTGACCAACAGAATGATCATAGCATTGATCAAGAGGAAAGTTAATGATGCTAAGGGAAAATGGGCTGAAGAGCTACCCTATGTGCTTTGAGCTAGTCCATGAAGTAGAAACTTGGATCCTACTACAAGTAGACCTCCTGTCCTACCGGGTCCAATTCTTCAACCCGCCAAGAATGAGGAACAAATGAAAGTTTCCTTGGATATGTTAGGGGTCACAAGGGCAGAAGCATAAAGCAAGAAGGATGCCTACAAGGAGACTGTCACCAAGTACTACAACCAATGGGTCAAGCGAAGGCATTTCCACGTAGGCAACTGATACGGAAAATATGTGATTTGTTAAAAGTGGGTTTTCGTCATTGAGACACGTAAAATCGATCAGCTTTTAAATTTATATTCCTAGATAGTGGTGGTATCTAAGGTCATCCAAGGAGGCCAATTTATTATTCAAATAAGTGATTCTATCTCTCATCTCTCAAATCAACACTTCTCTTTTTGTATTTTGATTTTTGTAAATTTTTATATCTGGAAATAAGCAGGATACGAATGCAAAGATAGAATTACGCTAAAGAAACTTGCCTAACAACTAAAACCTAAGTGACAAGAGAAGTCTTCTCTTCTAAGCTCACCCTAAGCAAGTGCGCCTAGAGTAATTAGAAGAGAGATGCGATGCACTAAAATAAATAAAGTTGCTACTTGAAATTGAAAATTCAAGAATGACGAAAGGCACTTTGGTATTAAGAAGAAATGTTTACAAAGTACCTAGGGTGCTCAACTAAGCAGAGGTTCCACTTAGTTAATCCTTTGGTAGATGAATGCTTAACAGGAATTAAAATGCAACAAAATAAAAGACAGAAAATTCTCCTGAGTAGCTAAGGTAGCCTTCGCTCCAAGAATGGTGGCTCCCAGACTTGAAGAAGACTCCATTCTAGCTCCTTGAGTTTCTCCTCTCAAGAGTGGACATCCTCCACCCTCCTTTCCTCCTACCTAGCCCTCTTCCTTAGTGAAGAGCTTGCTCTTTAGCGTGGCACAAGGAAGGAGAAAGAAGAGGAAGAAGGCACCAAGAGAGTGGGTAGGTTGCTCCCTTAATCTTCTTCTCTCCTCCTTTCTTGGTCGTGGGATGTATGGTGGCTATAGGTGTTTGATAGAAAGAATTGTTGCTTGCCAAGGATGGTTTGAATGGTAGGATGGGGGTCTTTTTATAGGCTAGTATGGATGGTGGCTAGGAAGCTTCCTTGGCACCATGTGAAAGGGTGCCAAGGAGGGTGGCTTGGATGGTGGTTAGGAAGCTTCCTTGGCACCATGTGAAAGGGTGCTAAGGAGTGTATTTTATCCTGTCGATCCAAGTGCACTGCTCCTCGAAGGTTATGACAAACTTTAAAAGTGCTTTGTCCTGGACCTTTTGCGAAATGGTGAAGGTCCCACAACTCCTCCTAGACCACCTCGACTTTTTCCTATCGAGCTACCACCTCTCCCTTCACCTTAGAAAGCCACTTCCTTAGGGGAGCTATCTCCACCCCGTTGATTTCCTCTTGCCTCTCCCGGGCAGTGAGCTCCTCCACTGCCTTATTGTTGATAATGAAGGCTTTGACCAATTGGACCCGAATAACCTAGGCGTCCATGTAAGCGACGCCCACCTGGGAAGCTGCCTTCTCCACAGCAAAAGACGACCCCCTTCCAAAGCTAACCATTGGTTGTTGCGAAAACACCCCACCATAAAGAATATCTTACTCGATCACCTCCACCTAAACGAAATAGGCACATTCAAAACAAGGAAATACAAGATAAGACAAGGACCTAGGGCCTAGGGGTCTCATATGCAAATTTCACAAGAGCACCTTACTTGATCCAAATAGGTGTAAATAACCTTGAATTAGATCATTAGGTGATAATCAGGTGGTCAGAATCGCCACATTTAATTACAATCAAATTGACTCTTGAAATCTCCTTCATAGGCTTCAAACATCCTATCTAACATTAGGTACTACTTACCTAACGTTAGGTAAGGAATTTTGCACAAGCTACAAGCATCTAGAAGATAGTGAACTTTGTACCTAACTAAGCATCTAACATTAGATAGTTGACCTAACATTAGGTTACTATTACCTAACGTTAGATAAAGCACTTTTTGACCAAATCAATTAGTCATTAGCTTTGTACATGAAAAGGATTATTGGAACGTTAAAGAGCATGCAACACACACCATTTGGGCTCCAAAACACCCCTTTGTGTATATAGGTGCCTTCCTAGTAATTCGCAACCACTAGAGCACATTTACACCTCATACTTAAGCACTCAATCTACTCAGGCCAAAGCGTAGTTTGGCTCGTACTTGGATTTGTACAACCCTAAGTAGAGAAATAACCCTGATCTTTCATGGCCACCATACAAATAAAATCTAACCAAAGATCAGTCTAGGCTTGCCCCAAATTCAACTCCATTCATCTTAGGTCAACCATCCAATCCAGACCAGCCTATAATTACACTTGAGACTATCATGAATTTTCTTCTAGATTGGAACAAGAAACATGAAGGAAGGCTGGCTTGCTTGACAAAGGAACTTGAGTCTCAAGGGGATCAAATCAAGAGACTCCAAGGAACTTCTTATCCCCTTCTATTGACTCCATACCCATATCATCCACCCCTACTTCTGAACACTCCTCCAATCTATCACATTTACCACTGTGTAGGTATTAATTCCCTAACCCATAGGAATAAGAGAAAAGCAAGGAGCCCATCCAAACGATCTGATCTAGGCCCATCTAAAAACCCTAAAGTCCTACAACAGACTCAGACTCAAACTATCGAAGCAACAAGAAAAAGAAGGCCACTAATCTAATTTCATTTCCATACCTATTCCTTAGGCCTTAACGAGAGAGTTAAAGAAAAAGACTTACACAACGAACCAGGATTTAAAGGACATGTGCAAGGAGGCTTACCTCGATATTCCCCTCCTTGACATCATTAAGCACAATCCAACTTACACCAAAAGTTTACAAAACATCTACACCAAGTGTAAGTAAGAAAAGCCAAAAGAGGTGGTATTGTCCACGCATATGAGTGCATTTGTTTTGGTCACTCTACCACCTCATAAGAATGACCCTGGAAAATCTCTCATATCCTGTGCCATCAAAGGATTCACTTTCAATAGAGACCTTGTCGACCTGGGGTCTGCCATTCGTTTGATTCCTACTGCCCTTTTTGAGTGCATCAAGCTTGGAGATCTTCACCATACATTAGTGACCATTAAATTGGTAAATGGCTCCACCAACATACCTAGGGGGAGTTGTTCAAGATGTGATTATCAAAGTGCAGGATCTTAGCTTCCCAATTAATTTTATTATTTTTGACATGGAAATACCGAAGAAGTTAAGTGATTCACCCATTATTCTTGGTCACCCTTTCTTGGCTACAACCAATGCTCGAATAGATTCCCACTCGCAATACATGGAAATGGGTAATGGAAAAGAGAAGATTCACATAGATATTTTTGCAACCACTAAGAAATTAAAGTGAAAGTATCTTGAGGGTGATTCAGAGGGTGATTCGAAGGATGATTTGGAAGATAGCATGGTGATAGATACACGGGTAGGATCTTTGGAGTGTAATCATGCCAACTAGACCCATCAAGAACATTAGAGACAAAACACGATCGTGAGTCTAAACATAAGTGAAATTCCAATCACAAACCCCGAGCAGGACATTAAAGAACTGGAAGCATTACTTGGTCTGGGTCTTGAGGAACCTGTACCATCAATCATTTCTGACCCTATCCTCCTTAACGATGACAAAAAAACATTTGAAGAAGAAATTAGAGAGCTTAAGGCTTTATTGGGCTTGACCCTGAAATAAATACACCTTGGAGAAAATTTTTTATGGACATAGAAATTCTACCCAATATTTTTGAGGATTTGCATCATGAGCTTAGACATGATTTGGGTGATTCTTATAAGATTTTAGATCACCCGAGGGGAGAACTTGATGATGATTTTCAGCTAGGTGTCCAACAAATTTTTGGAGAATAAAGACAAACTAAGGATGAAGAAAAGGTTGACATTCAGGAAGACGCAATTCCTAGTGAGACTGACTGACCACTGGGTTTCATTTCAACCAACCTAGGTTTAGATGTCCGTCCTTGACATTGTAGGCCGATTGGATTAAGAGTCCTAACTAACCCTCAAAAATTTAGTTCACAATAGGTGTTTGGTCAAACTACGAAACTTTAGTTGGAGACATTGCATTTATCTTTTGTTAAGGATGAGCAAAGTTTAGGGATGGGCTGGGGTATGATTGCACAACAATCATAGGTCCTAAATCACCTAAATTTGGGTAGAAACCTAGCTACATTGTTTATATTGCATCCATATCATGCATAGCATGCATTGCATTCTTTCTGTGTAGCTGTGCATAAAATAATGTTTGGAACCTAGTATTATTCGATGCTTTGATCTCATAATGCAGGTGAATAGGCCCTCCCCCTTGGGGGGATCTCACAATGGGGGATCCAATAGCTGTCTGCAAAGGCTTCAGCCGAAGAGGCCCACCCCCTTTTGGCGATCTGCGATTTCTGCAATCACCTGCTACTGGCATCTGCTACAACCTAAGCTTGGAGACGGCAGATGTTTTAGCTTATGGAATGAGAGGTGGTCTGAATTGGGTCTACTGAAAGAGACCTTCCTGAGGGTGTATGGGGCTACTGCTGACAAAAATGCCACAGTTAGCAGTCTGTGGTCCCTAGCTGAAGGTTGCTGGCGGCTAGAAGGGCTACAACAGTGCAGGCCGAGCACTTGACTATGGGAGGAGAAGCAAAAACTGATGGAGAAACTGCAGCAGTTGTATCTTATGACAGATGTGAAGGACACAGACTGCTGGCAGGGTGTTTTCTCAGTGAAGCAAGCATATGAAAAAATTATTAGATCTAACAATGATGTGGAATGGGATCTTATCGACAGAAAGATTTGGCTTTTGAGAATTCCTCTGAAGGTCCAGATTTTCCTGTGGCTTTGTAGACGGGAAGGGCTGATCACTAGCGATCTTAGGCACAGAAGGATGGGGATTGATCTGAATGCCTGCCCTCTATGTGGATTACACTCTGATAGTGCAACACACATCTTCTCCTCCTGCTTGGTCACGAATAAAATCTGGAGGCTAGTGTGCTTAGAACCCCTCCCTCCCTGGGATGCTATGTGGCAGAGGTTCATCAACCCTGTTAGACCATTGGGGGCTATGGCAGCCTTTCTGTGGTGTGTGTGGAGGGAGCGGAATGATAAGCTGTTTCAGGGGAGACCGGTGAGATGTGAGAATGTTGTAAAGGAATCTTGGTCTCTCATACATAGTTGGGTAACTTTTTTGTAATACTCTTTTGATATGCAATACAATACCCTCCGGATTGCTATCGGTTTACGATAGCATTCCTCACTGATTCAAAAAAAAAATAATGCAGGTGAATAAGAAGAGCAGGTAGTGATGCAGATGCGGAATAAAGTAATGCAGAAAAGATCCAAGGCTTCATGTAGAAGAATAAAATGAAAAAGAAGAAAGGAGAAGAAGAGAAACAAGAGGAGAGAAGAGGAGGAGAATCAAACGCTAAACCCATGATCCATGACCAAATGGCCAAATATAAGCCTAAACCTTACAAACCCAACCCAATTACATTTCACCCAATTTGAATTAGCCCTATGCCAATTCTCCCTCGGCAACCTTCCTCCTACACACTCAATTTCACCCTTAAAATTCCATTAGACTAATTGGTTAGCTAATTGGATCACCTAGGCCACCTAACCACTCAATCAGATCTAACCATTTACAATTAGGTTCACCCTTAACCTAGTCCACCACCTAAGCCTAAGTTGTACCTCCCTTAACCTATTTCTAAATCACACCAAAGGTGCAACTTTGCCCAACCTAATTCTATAAAAAGGACCCAACACCACCACTTGAAACCTTCATGCCTCATTTGTTTTTTCATCTTCTTCTTCTTCTTCCTAGGGGTGTACACAGGTTGGGTTCAACCCAAACCCAATACACCATTGCAATCACATGAAGAGCGACCGCCTCACCCAATTGAGTGAGACATCGACTCTTGAGTTCTTGCAAACTCAAGATGCATATTTGAGAATTTCTAATTTAATCATCAATCGAGCCAATTATTGTGTCCTTGATGATTCTGAGGTTATCAAAAATCTTTATAGCTACTTCTTGATCACTTTCATGGAGTTTTTCCCATTTGGCGTTTAAATCCGACCATCACTGAAACTCCGGCGAGCTCTAACGATGTGAATCCTAAGCTACAGGCCTTGAAACCTCACATGAAGTTCCAGATCACTATTTCTTGTCATACTAATCACGATTCACTCTTCCATTTCTTGTTTTAATGTTTTTATGTCTCTAACGATCGTCGTCTTCCCCAGCTCCGATAGAGCTAAGGAAGCTTAATCACTTCTTATCAAACTCTAGCAATAGGTCAATTAGCATCCCTGAGACCTAGAGAGTTCAGATGAATCTTATTTGAGTTGTTAGATGCCTAATTTAGTTTGTCGATCAAACCCCAATTCAATCTCAGGCAAAAAACGTGAAGAGCCGTGTTTTATTAGTTAAACATACATTTTGATGAATCGAACATATTCCTTAGATCAAGATAGATAGTTGGGTGTGAAATTCTCTAGGACTCAAAGTCGACTTTGAGCCCCAATTGGTCAACCTGATGTCGTTTAGGAGCTCTAGGCTTCTAAACTTGATTCTAAGGTTATATTAGAAATCCTTAGGTTGTTAGGAGCTAGTTAGGATCATTTTTAGCAACTTTTGATGCTATTTTAGGTTTGATCCATTTCCTTCACAAAATGGGTAGGAAAAGAACCTTAATGTGCTTCAATGTATTCCAGACGGGATTCCGAGTGAAAATTAGCTCAGAACAAAAAGTCTCAACCTCTTGAATCTTTTTAGAACACTTCTAGAAGGTTTAATCTCTTGATGAGGCTCTTTGAACCACTAAATCGACTCCTCTGAGAAGCAACTCAAGACTTTGAAGCTTTCAGAGCTCCTAAAGCTTCCCAGTACCTCCTTCTCAACTCCTGGAGATGCAGAATCCTTGTAGGCACCCTGAGAGAACCTTAGGCACGAATAAGAGAGAGAGATCGGATTCAATTTTGAAGATTGTATCTACTTCTATGGTGATCAACAATGGTGCAAAGCCATCTTTGGAAGATGATCAGACGAGCTATTGTGATCCAATCAACGAAGTGAAGGGTGGAATCAAAAGAGGAATCATAGGACTTCAGATCTAGATCTTTGATTTATCAAACGAAGCTTAGATGAGATGAGAGTCAAGCATTGAAGATGGCGATAAAACCAAGTGTACATGTCCCACATCGGGCAATTGTAAGTAGATTTTGTGATATATTATGTTTTGTGTGCATAGATGATCAAGCGACTACGACGCGGACTCTACGTCGTATCCTTGCCTATTATTTACGTGCATGCGCATGTGCATGTGTATGTGCGTGGGTGTGTGACACATGGCCCTGCGAGGTGGCCTCCAAGTGACATGGAGTTGTGACCACGTGTCCTTAATAGGGTGAATCTAGTAGCGACTAATTCGGCCATCTTGGTCATCGATTCTACATGAAAAAGTTCACCAATCTTTTTAGAGATGTGCCCATGCTCGTTTTGTTGCTTTGATGTGATGAAGCACCATACTTAGACAAATTTGAGAGGGCTATGTGATTGTGTTGTGCCTTGTACTGAGAAGGCAAAGATGAATGTGAAGGCTTATGCTAAGCCTAAGTATGAAATAAATAAAATTGTGGGATTCCATGTTTCAAAAGCATTTTAATGCTTTCTTTTTATAATTCATTGTATATCTTGATTCCCTTTTAGAGTGATCGCCATGTTTAATGTTTTATTTGCTTGCAACTACTCATGTGGTTAACATATTATAATCATATAGTTAATTAAGTAGTTAAGTTAATTATATACCCTAAGTATTAAGGTAAATTATAAGTAAATTAAGTATGAAGATATAGACTAAGTAGCTATAACTTAGGTAAGTAATTTAAGTATACTTATAGTTATTAAGTTAAGTATTCCTTAATTTAAGTAGTTCAACATTCTTAGTTAAATTTAAATTATGTATTTAGTATTAAGTTATGTATATTAAGAAGTACTAATTAAGTTAGGTCATTAAGTACATACTAAGTTATAAGCTAATGTATGGTAATTAAGTTATACTTAAGTAAGTCTATATAAGTAAGTTATGTATCTTTATAAGTCATAAATAAATAGTAAATATAGATTTAGTTATTTAATTTTAATATTCTTATTATTAATTTAATTAAGATTAAGAAATAATTTAAGAATAAATGGTGAATAAATGCTTATTTAGCCTCCTAGCAAACAACCTTGACTCTAAACCAATATAAATTATAAAATATGTGGACTATCTTGCTCACAATACTACGACATAATAACGATAAATTAATAAAGCAAGATGGTTTAACATCAGCAGGCACCCAAGTACTGTTGAGTCTTTGGAGTTTAGGTCCTTAATAGAAATTTCTTATTGTTAATAATTGACTTACCCCTAAGTAACTGGATCTTGATTCTATTTAAAAATGGTATTTAGTTTAATTTTGCTAAGAACTAACAAAAGATAGGCATGGGGCGTGATAAGCCTACATTATTTCTTGTGAAAATGCCTATTTATGCATGTTCCTAGGCTTATATATGCATTTAGCATTGTAAGTAGTGAATAATAGTCATCATTCTGCATTTAAATCAACTTGTATAAATTGTATACCAATTTACATGTTTTTTTGGCTAGGAGATAGGGCAACACAAATTCGAGCTTTAAACGAAGAATTCAACTATACGAATGAACTTAGAGCGACGATTGCAGTTCATCAACGTGGAAATCGCCTTGATCGGAGCTCTATAGCATCCTCTACAAAGAGAAGATGATGGATGGCTCAAATGGTGCCACATGGAGCCATCCAGATCGCCTAAAGCTCCCGTTCAACTTCTAAGGCATGCTTGAGGAGCGATCTGGGCCGTTGGATCTCACCACGTCACCCACAAGCCCCTCTCGCCCACACCATCAAGCCCAGTCGTTGGATTGAGATCCAACGGCTTGTGCAAAGCCACGTCACCCATTCTTCCTCCCCCTCACATCTCAAAGGGTGTGTCATATCACAATTCGAGCAGTTGGATCATCATCCAACGATCCAGATTCACCACCAGCAGGCACAGTGCAATGGCCAGAGCACACCTTTCGCAAATAAGTGATGCAGGTTTGACCTATGATGTGCTCTATGGCACGTGATAAAATAGTGTCGCACAATCGAGAATAAGCGACTAAGATCAAGCCGCGTCAACTCCAAAGTGTGTCGCACATCCTCAATTGGCGCACGCGCGAGATGAGCGTCATCGAATCTCCATCAAGCGATGAGGATTCAATTGCTTGAGCAGAGCATGAAACATGTGAATGCATGCACAATGAGTGCAATTCGAGCATGCAACCATGGACCATCGGATCTTCATCTAACGGCTGCGAAGGCCCTTCACACGAAGTCAACAATGCACGTGCATGCTGCATTGCACATGCGAGCGCTGTTCGCAAACCTTGTCTATTGCACGGCATAAACTACCGTGACACACCAAATGATTTGCCACACCACTATATATACCCTCCTCCCTTCCTCTTTATCCCTTCCTATGCTTTTGTAACCCCCTCTAGAGCTAAGAATAATGTTTTAAGCTCATATCCATGTGTCCAAAGCTCGAGATGCTCCACTAGGATATAAAAATCATTTTTATTCTCGTCTTCTCAACCCCATTCGTGGAACCCCTGCTAGTCGTCCTCTCACCCCCATTTGAGGAAGTAGGTCAACCTGTCGTCACCCTACCTCACCTCCTCCTCGTCCAACTCCATCCTCCTTTTTCCAACTCCTCACAACCTTCGTCCAAGCTCCGCTTGTCTCCTAAGTAATAAATGTTAAACCATCTCGCTTTATTAATTTGTTAATATTAAATCGTGGTATAGTGAGCAAGATAGTTCACATATTTTATAATTTATATTAGTTTAGAGTCCAGGTCATTCGCTAAGAGGCAAAATTAGCAGAATATTTACCAATTATTCTTAAATTATTTTTTATTTTTAATTATAAAAGTCCACTAATTAATAAATACTTAACTTATTCTTACAATACTTAGATAATTTATAATAACTTACTTAGGTTAAACTATAAACTACTTAATTTAAATAACTTAGTTTCAAATAACTTAACTACTTTACTTAAGATTACTACTTAAGTTATACACTACTTAATTTAGTTAATTACTTAACTTAATTAATTACATAATCAATGCTACTATAAGTTAATATCATAATTATCTAATTTAGATATTTAAACATGAATTAATTGCAAGAGATCAAGCATTAGAATTAAGAAATCAATTCTAAATGAAATGAATATACATTACAAGATAACAAGAAAGTTTAGATTAATTGTGCAAAAAGAAATTTCATAAAGGAGTTGCTTTAAAACAACTTCAAATAAGCTCTTGATTACAACTAAAGCTCAAGCTTAACATCTCTTATTCACAGCCAAAGGCTTTCAAATCTTACTAAGTGTTAAGACACTTAGCTTTCTTCTTCTTTTCTTTTACTTAAAAAGACATGGTGGATTTTCACAGGATCAACTGCCAAAAGGCTAGATCGGTACCACTACTAATCCACCATATACGAAGGACACGTGGTCACAACACCTGGTGCCTAGAGGCCGCTCTCCCAATGCCATGTCATAGTCAAAGGTCAATAGGGTACCTGCGGGCCCTACATACGCACATAGTGAACGCAGCCCGTGTTGATGTCTCTCGATGGGATTAAGAACACGAGTCATTAAATATCGCACAAAGTGTTCTTCATCTAACGAGGTAGGACTATCAAGTCCTTTCCTTCAGCGCACGACATCTCGCTTTCAAGCTCAGATCACAACCACTCATCAACAGATCTTCCTCAAATAAAGGTTTAAATCAACAAAACTATCATCCTTCTCTCGATTGCAACCTTCAATCAACTTATTGGAGCACTGAAACTCCTCTGAATCAGATTACAAAATCAATTCCACGCCATTGCTGCCACAACAGAAGCTTCACCAGCAAAACTTAATCAACCTATGATTTCCCTCTCTTACTCACTTTTATTGATATCAAATTATGCCTAGATGCATTCCTCGCATTCTGGAGCATAGAAGAATGCTTAGATAGCTTCAAGAACACAAGGAAGCTTCTTAGCTTCCACAAGTAAACAAAATAGGTAAATTGAAATCCAAATAGGACTAATCATGAGTTAAGATCCTCAAAAGCGATTCTAGATGACTTCATGAGATCAAATCCAATTATTCTGAGCTAATTCTGGCTTGGAATTTTACTCTAAGCTCTATGAAGCTCATTGATGTTCAAATTGAACCCAAAGTGATCAGAGATGAAATCAAGCCTAAATCAACTAAAAACTTTCTAAAATTAGATCCAAATGATTCCTAATAAATCCCAGAACACAAAGCAACCCTAAACCTGCACTCAAATGCTCTGCACTCTCACGGTGACTCAAGGTTGACTAAATAAGGTGAAGAGTTGACTTTTAACTCCAAAGTAATTCAAATCAAACTAATCAGCTAAATAGATTCAACATGGTCTAAGGAACCTACTGGAGTCAACAAACGAGGAATTTGATCACTCTAACAACTCTCTAGGTCTATTGCTTGAAACCAAAAAGCAATTTGTTTGATAGAACAAATCCAAAGTCTAACAACCTAATTAAGGCTCATTCTAGACTTAGCTTGAACTGTTGAAGCTTCTAAACCTAATCGAAAACTCAGAGAGTAAAACGATCACCATGTATGACTCTACCGAAGATGAAGAAGATGATTGTGAACAGAGTGAATCAATCATTGTAACTTGAATCTAATGTGTGGAAATTGATTAGAAGACACAAATAAGATGATATGGAGTCTCTCAGAGTGTTTCAAACACTGTAGCTTACAGTTGAGGTAACTGAAGCTCACAGGAGCTCTAATGAATGACGAATTTGGTCATCTGATGAAACTCCATAAATCAACTCGAGGAATAGCTTAAAAGCCTCTGAGTTCATCAGCAACCTCAAGAACATGTCAATTAATTAAATTAATGCTTCAACTAAAGGTATGAACTCAACTTGCTCAAAATTCAAATCAGAGTTTGTCAGAACTGCAGAGATGATGAATCACTCAATTGAGTGAGGCAAATCACTCAATGAGTGATTATGAAGGTGATGAAGTGATTGATTAGGCGAAGAAACTCGTCGAAGCTTCGCCATAGACGGCGGAGCCCAATGTTGAAGGTGAATTAGCCATTTCATGGATAGGGACTAATTGAAGTCATAAAGAAGTGGAAGATGGCCTTGATAGTGTGGAGAAGGTGTTGGAGGGCCTATTTGATTGTGGAATGAGATCTAAAGCTTCACCATAGACAGTGGAAGCTTTAGTTGAAGGTGTAGGTGGACTAGGTGTGTAGGTAAGTAATTGATGGAAATAAAGAAGTGGATCATGTTCGTGAAGAGGTTAGGAAGGTGATCAAAAGGCAGACAAGGCAAATGGAGGTCCAGTGAGGTTGGAATTGACTCGCTAGAGTCGAAGAAGGTGATGATAAGAAGGAGTTATCTTACGCCTACTCCTAAGAATTACATGCCTACATCTAAGCTATAAACTACGCCTATTGCTACTCTACATGTTACCTAGACGAAGGAGGTGAGGGACTCCAGCTTCAGCACACCAGAGATGGGAGGAAATCAAACATGGTGAGATGAGAAACTCCGATGAGAAAGGAAAGCACTCCTTTGCTCTATCACAGCGACTAAGAGGAAGAGGAGGTGAGAGAGGCAAGCGGCCCCGCTAGAGCTGCTCCGAGGGAGAGGTTAGAGGTCATCAGAATTTGTTGAAGAATAGCCTATCTTCGGCCGTGGTTAGGGAAGAGGGATAGGGGACCGACCTCTGTAATAGAAGGGGAGGGGGGCCATTTATAGGTGACGGTGAAGCTCTAAGGGGATGTATCTGCCCATAAAGGTGTCTAGGTTCACAGGAACCACCATCGTTGTCTCCAATAATGATGAGGTTAACTCACCTAAAAAGAATGGTCAGAGGCTCATCTAAGCCGTTGCATGGGAAGAAGGTGGTGAGAAAAGTTCTAACGACCATGGTGGGGGAGTTTTGTTATCAGATAGGTGATCATTGGTGACTCTGGTGATAGGTGAACTTCAGCCGTTCGTGAAGAAGAAGAAGAAGAAGACAGTGCATAGGGACTTATGTGAAAATACTGAAGGACCTAGATGTATAAAAAGGACTTAGTTGCCATGGCTCTTAGGAACTAACATGAAAATAGTGGATTTTAATAAGTAAATTAATTAATTTCTTTTTCAAATTTTTATATAGTATTATAAAAATGTTAAATAATATTTATATGACTTGAAATTACATTTTCATCCCTTTTAGCTTTATTTAATTTAGTGAGCTATATTATAGTTTTAATTATGACCTTAAGTTTTACATTTAATATAAGCTTATGTGTAATAATTACTAGTAGCTAAATGATTGTATATAAGTCTTAATTATTAATTGAACATAAATAAATGCATATTAATTAATAATTTAGGCGTTTAACCATATAATTAGGGTCCTTGCTATTTGACGGGAACACCATCATGAGCCCTAACTAGCTTATTTTGACTCAATGAAGAGAATAAAAGCTCCTACATAACCAACTAGAGGTCTTAAGTCACCGAATAACCTTTCTAAGAGAAAAGCAAGAAATAAGGGACAAAACTACAATTTTACCATTGCAGTACAACAACGGATTTTCTAAAGGGCTAAACACAAGTCAAAAGGTCTTAACAAGATAAAAAGTGGGTTGGATCAGACAGAAAAGGGTTCGTGTGAGTTCTGGGAATTAAATGACTTCTTGTAACCCTAAAAAAAATCCACTTGATTAAACAAGGTTCTGGTCAGGATAAAATTCACCTAAATCTTCTAAAAATCATAGAAAAATATTCTCTAGGGTTTAAAACTTTCAATTTGGCCATTGAAACCACATTAACCTAGAATGGGGTCTCAGACATATATTTGCCCTAAATTAGTTTCTACGAAAATTACCCATTCAAACGTGGTCAAACCCAAAATCCAACTTCACCATTAGATTTCTTAGGTTCAAATTAAGTTTGTACCAAAATTTTGACCTAAGGGAACTCATCTTGACCTACTTTGCAAAAAGGTCCAACTTGATTATATTTCTACCCCTATCTTTCAAAAATCCTTACAATCAACCCCCTAGCTTTCTTATCATTTTCGTAAATAGGTCACTCCGCCATTATAGCGGAGGAATCCTACTCTAGCAAGCTTTAGAAGGAGGTTTCTCCTTGATTGCTCAGAGAAACCCTCCCAAAATTGGAAGGGAGATTCTCTGAGTAATCTCCTCCAATCTGAACCCATTAATGAGCCCTGATTGTTTCCTAATCTCTCATGCGAACGCATGAGAGATTTGGGTCTTTTTGAAGCTTCCAACTCCGGTGACTATATCATGGCTTCCAAGCACAAATCCTTCCCCAGAGGCCCATTTAAGACGCCCCAAGTTCAACTGTGTCTCCTCAGCTTGAAATTGGGCCGGTTCCCCCTCAATTCCTCTCTCTCTCGCCAGCTGCAACCCTTCGCAAGCTCCGACGGCTCCTCCCTCGCTCTCTCGTCTCCCAACCATAATACCAGTGGTTGGGTTGTCTTCCTCTCCATCGTCCACGTCGCGCAACACCGGCCGACGACGCTTCTGCCCTCATCTTCGTCGCCGCCTCATCTACGGAGATCTTCGTCTCCAGCATCGGCCATACCAGCCTCGATGCCTCCCCTATCCCTTTCGTATTTTAGGGGTAGGTATTAGATTCCCTCTCTCTTCTACTCCCGTTCCCTCTCTTTATTTCTCAAAAAACACCCCTCGATGCCACTAATCACCATCACCTTCTCCACCTCCGATGAGGTGCCTCCACCGCTCCACACCTCCATCCACCTCGCCACTCACCCTACAACCTCAACAATGACTCACTGATCATTTCTCCCCACTCCATTCACTCTATCAACCACCCAAAAGCACCCCCGAACACACCCACACAAACGCCCACAGAGAACCCTAGACACGCCGACCACCGCAGCACACTCACCGTGCCTCGAAGAAGCTCCCTAGACGATTTGATGTGGCCGTGAGGCCATTCTCATGTTTTCAGGTATTTACCATAGGTCGCCATTGACGAAGGAGCTTGAAGCTCGCTTGCTATGCTCCAAGTGCTGCTGCTCTAGGCGAGAGTCCTAGGCGACGCGGACTTGAGGCACGAACGCATCCAGGCTATCAAGTAGAGTCAAAGGCCGTAGTAGCCTCACCAATTAAGCCAGCCATTTGCTGCTGCAGTGTGCAAGGGAGGTGGGACATTTAGTCCCACCTCGGAACTAGAAGAGCGGCTATGTGCACATAAATTGATTTTGTGCCATAGCTTTGTCGCCTCCAAATCATGGGGTGAGGCCCCTCTCCCCCCTCTCACGGCCTCGTCTGCGGCACTACCCACGTGGACCTGGCCACGACCTGTTTACCTGACTGACTCACTCCTCGCTCATAACCCACGCTGGTGAGCCTGGACCTGGGTCTCCGTTAGTTCCGATTACCCGAACCGGTTGTGGCTCTGGGAGAGCGAACCTGAAATAGAGAAGAGAGAAAGAGAGAAACGCTATGCAGGGGAAGGGGGGTTTTGCCTTGGAAAGCTTAGCTCGACACTTACCCAAATTAGAGCGGAAGAAGAGGAGGTCAAGCAAAGAAGGAAGAAGAAGCTAAAGAAGAAAATGCTAAAAACAGGAAGAGAAAGAAGGAAGGAGAAAACAGAGAAGAAGGAAGAAGGAAGAAGTTGCAGAAGAAAAGGCTGAAGTCAAAGAAAGAGAAGAGGGAAGAAAGCCAGAGAAAAGGTAGAGAAAGCTAAGAAGCCAAAAAAGAAGAGAGCTCGCAAGAGAAATCAGGGAAAGAAATCTAAGGGAAAAAAGGCACTGTAACACATAACTTTTAAGACGTCTGATTTTGTAATCAGACGTCCAATTCTCAGACGTCCACTATTTTATTTACAATTAGTTTTACTCTTCATATACTCATGCTTTACACTTCTAATTAGTTTTTAGTATTATGTGTTCAATTTACATTTATTGTTAAGATTAGTGCGTGAATTTCATTTGGTCCATGTGTTTGACCTCAGAATATATTCGAGTAATAAAATTATATTTATTTTGAACGCTTTTTCGGATATATTTCAACACGATATTCTTAAATACCAATTCAGCGCTCTAAACACTATTATTACCGTAATGTATAATTAACTATGTTTAATCATTATTTACTAGCTAATTAGCTAGGTAAACTAGCCTATTTTGATGACTTAGGAGCCTTGATGAGTTTCTCATCAACAATCGCCAAGGAGGATTCTCTCTCTCAATCTTCTTTTGCCACTTTCGTAGTGTAAATTTATTTTTTCACAAACATTATCTATTATAAATATTTATTCTCTCTCTCTCTTCTCACTTTGATTATTTCTAAGTAGAGTAGTTAAAGATCATTCTAACTTGATCTTCTGCTATACAAAATATCAAAAAATTATAAAAAACGAAAATATCAAAAATAAGTAACTAAACACAATTTTTAATCAAATGTTTACCTTCCTATGTTCAACCTGAAACTCACTGCCTCAATTAAAAATTTTATTTGATAGTTGGATTTTCTTTGATTACAACAACGCAGGGTTATCTTTCGGGAAACCCTGAATCAATTTTCTTTGCACGAATTTTCAACTCATTACATGACCCCTCTTATTCTTTCTATTTCTCTGCCATGTTTTTTTCTCTTTCTCAGTTGAACTCTCCCTCTCATTTGTTTTTTAAGCAAATAATTCCTCCATTATATGTGTGGGACTTGATATGCACAGTAATAATTTGTGAGTTTTCTTGAGTTTGTTCCTCCTTGTGGATACGACACTATCTCTTTATGTGGTTTGATTTGCTAAGATGCATGATTTGATTTAATCTTAGGTTCCTATTCGTAGATTAATCATCTCATGCATATTTCATTAATTCTTTGATCGAAGGTTTTCCACTACGTAAAAAAATACAACGTATTATTCTATTCTTATCTTGTTAAAAGCAAAACTCTCTCGATTCAATGGCGTCGTTGCCAGGGTGGCAATGGGTCTAGTAACTCGCAAATATTTTTCTGTTCACAATGATTTCGTGTTGAGTTTATATAATTGATATATTATTTTGGATTTGACTGCGAGGTACATCTCGTAGAGGAGGAACATGCACGGCCTCATTATTTGGTGGACCTTGACGCCACCCCGAGGAGCCATCGCGGGCACATGTAGACCTTGATCCGACAAGCGTGAAGGAGCATCTACAGGATTGAGAAGCCCAAAGGCACATCTAGGAGGACTTTTCTTATTTTCCTATTTTCATTAAATTAGATTTTAGAGTAGACTTTAGACTCTTATGGTCATTGTTTTCTCACCCTTGTAGTTCTGTATTGGTTTTTAAGGGATGTCCCATTTATTTAGACACTAGGTTTATTCTATTTTTATTTACTTTTTTAGTGTGAATAATTTTTCTTTGTTTACGCTTATAACCAAAAAAAAAAAACTCGAGCTGCCTACTGGAAGCTACCTTCTGTAGGATGAACATTTAGGATTGTTTGAAGTAGCATCTAGTTTTTAATTCTTGCATTGTGTGCATTTTGAATTATAGAGTGTTGGAGCAAGGTACATACTTTTAATTTTTTGCATCAGCAACCTGTCACGCATTGGATCTATGGACCTAAAAGTAAGGCCATTGTTCTGATTGAATCAATTATCAAGTGGTCATAGTAATTTTAAAAATTGGGACATAAAGAGAAGAACCATAAAAATCAAAGGAAAATTGCTTGTGGAGTTTGAGTGCGAACTTCAAAATTCAAAATCAAGTTTTTCAAGGTGTGATGCACACTTCCTACACAAAGCACGCACTTTAGGCACCGCACTAGGCCTCAATCCCTTACCGATTTTCTTTATCAGTGTAAACTTCCTACTTCACTTTGTGGCGATGATATTATCCTGTAACCAAGTGATTTGATACTTTAAGGAGGGGGACACCCCTTAAAGGAACAAAAGGGTAGTTAAGAGGCACCACAAATGCATCGCCTCAAAGGAGTGGTTCACCCTACTTGCATCCAACGATTCCATCCTTAAAGTACCTCTTTACTAGTTCACTTGAGAATATCATTTAAGCAAGGTGTAAGTCTTAGGGCACTCGAAGGTCGGCCTAGGTTGCATAACTGGATTGTATAACTTGTTTGGCTACCTATAACAACTAAATTGACCTCAACCTTCCACAAAATAGAATTGGCCAGGAATCTCAAGTTGCCTCATTCCTCTTATACCACTTAAGTGGGAACAGAGGAACACAGCCTTGACTCTATTTGGTTAATCTGTAAAGTCGATTTGGGGGTTGATTAAAGAGCTAAACCTACTCAAATTTGTAAGAACTTGAATTGCGTTTGGTTGTCATTGTATGCTTGGTAGGCACTCCCTTAGGAGAAGACTTGTGATTAATCCTGAACCTGAGTTAATTCTTAGGAGAGCCAACCAAGAGAGAAGAGCAATGGCAGGGAGAGAAGAGAGATGAGAGAGAGAGAATGGGGTTGGGGAGAATCAAAGGACCCTCCGTGATTATTTTCTACCTACCACCCAAGCCCAAGCTGTAAGAAGACTTAGGGGGGAGAATCCATATAAGATCAAAAGCAATACGATATTGTTGTTACCCTCATTTTATGGTACTGCTAGGGAGGACCCCTACAAGCATCTTGAAGAGTTCATTGATGTCTATTCCACGATGAAGCTCCACAATGAAGCTCCATGACTTTACTGATGAAGCCCTGATGAGAACTTTATTCCCTATTTTCCTAAAAGACAAAGCCAAGCACTGGTATCATACCCTTGAAGCAAGGGTAAATGATTGGGCTACCCTTAAGGGAGAGTTTTTAAAGAAGTATTTTCCTATGAGTAAAACCAATCATTACAGGAAAGAGATTATGGGTTTTACTCAGCCGGATAGAGAGCAATTTAATGGGATGTAAGAGGGTTTTAATGTCCAACTTAGGTTGTGCCCCCACCGTCAAGTGCCAAAATGGCAATTGGACAAGAGGTTCTATAACAGATTATTTGAATGACATAGGCAAACCATCGATGCAACCTACGCTGGAACCTTCATGACCAAGAATGAGGATGAAGCGTAGACTTTGATTGAAACTTTAAGTGATAATTCCATTCACATGACCTCTGCTAATCAAGAAAGGAAACCATCGATCTTGTAGAGGATGATGGAGGCCCATGAAGCCTGGGATACCCAGGATTTGGCTTATCAGATTCAACTATTGAATAAAAAGTTTTATAGGCTTTTAGCAAACCTTGACGTACACCTGCAAGCCGCCTCTATTGTCCAGGTTCCAAGTGAATCCTCCATTTGCCAAAGCACTTCACACGCCACTATGGATTGCCACTTGGCGAATTAATTCCCTGAGTTGATTTAGGTCGATTTCAATGTGACCCAGGGATTCCGTCCACCACTTAGTAATAGCCCATATGCCAATACTTTTACAACCCAAGGTGGCGGAATCACCTAAATTTCTCGTGGAAGCAAGGTGATGCTTCCAACTCAGGGAACACATGACCCTAACCTCCCCAACCCATGTACCGGCCATCCTATACGACCCCTCCTCATAATAAGCCCTTTGAGATGAATGAACTCAAAGCTATGATGAAGGCAATGCAAGAGCATCAGAATGTGGTCATCCAATCTCAGAATAAGATGATCAGTGAAATGTAATCCCAAATTGGTCATCTTACAGAGGTAGTTAGGCAACGAGATCCTAGGAAGTTGCCTAGCTCTTTTGAGGAGAATCCCAAGGGTAAGGGGATCATATTCAAGGAGCACACTCAAGCTGTGACCGTGCTAAGAAGTGGCAAAGAAATTGTCAAACCTGATAGCCCTCCTACGTTCATCCCTCAAAATCCCCATCCTACATTGACCCCAACTTCCACCCTCACCGAGGAAGAGCCACATTGCCTGCCCTCGCCTAAAACCACCCACCCGAAGGATGTTGTCATTCCGCCACCCCTTTCACGATACGACCAACCGTCCACCTAAAAGTCGAGGGAGCCCTATCCGAAGTGCCTATCCTCTCCTAGGGAATCTTATGTTGGCTCATCTGAAACCAAGGATAGGATGGACGAGATTATGGACGCCTTCAAAAATATTCATATCAAGCTGCCTTTATTAGATGCTATAAAAATCATCCCTTAATATGCAAAATTTCTAAAGGATCTGTGCACGCAAAGACGTCATTTTAGAAGACAAGTCCAAGCGAAAGTGAACCTACCTGACCTGGTCAGCTCGATTACCCAACATGAAACACCCCCCAAGTTGAAAGACCCAGGAGCCCCATATATCCTAATGATCATCGGTGACCAGCATATTGACGAGGCTCAATTAGACCTGGGCACAGGGGTGAATATTCTACCAAGTTACATCTATGAGCTCCTTGGAGGAGGTGATTTGAAGCCCAGCCTAGTTGTCCTCCAAGTTGCTAGCCAATCACTTAAAACCCCACGTGTTATTGGAGGACGTTCTTGTAAAAGTGAAAGACTTCTTCATCCCTATTGACTTCTTGGTCCTCGACACTGACCCTAGAAATCAACCCACTAAACCGTCCAAAATTCTGGGATGCTCTTTTTTGTTATGGCCAATGCTTCCATCAATTGTAAATCAAGGGTGCTAAAAGTGGCCTTTAGGAATAAAAAGATTCGCCTCAATGTGTTTGATGCTTATAAACACCCTGGACTTGAGGACTGTTCCTAGATCGAGGTGGTTGATGAACTTGTGGAAGAGATAACACTAGCTCTTCTTTGTGATGATCCCCTCAAGATGGTCCTATCCAAGGACCACTCATCGACAATTGAGAAGGACTTGGATGTTCTGGAAATTGAGCAGTTGCTGGCTGTCAAATCAGAGTCTCTTTTGCCACCATGGACAATTAAGGTAGAGACACTTCCTAAAGCAGGGACATCAAACCTGGTGCCCTTGATACAAAAAGCTCTCAACTTGGAGCGTAAGACAGTTCCAAACTTTTTAAAGTATGCATTCCTTGGGCCTGACAGAATGCTCCCTGTCATCATCTCCACTATGCAAGTAAGACCCTAACTAACCCTTAGCAAAACTACAATGTCACTGAAAAAGAACTTTTGGTTGTAGTTTTCGCATTGGAGAAGTTTAGGTCGTATCTTTTGGGATCCAAGGTTGTGGTGTATACGGACCACTCTATGGTAAAACACCTTATCGCCAAGAAAGATACCAAGCCAAGGCTAATCAAATGGATTCTACTTCACTAGGATTTGACATGGAGATCTAAGATCAGAAGGAGGTTGAAAATGTTGTTGCAGATCACCTGTCCAGAATTCACCAAGAGGTATGATGGTAACACCATATCCTCTATATCTAACTCAAATTGACTAATTCCTAAAGTTAAATTCTCCTAATTGATATCTCAAAGGGTATAAGTTAAGAATATCAAGAATTAGCGGGCATGCATTAAAATTGGTTAATTATGATATTTTAGTAAAGAAATACAAGTGCAGATTAACTAAGGGGTGAACCTACACTCAATTGAAGGTCAACAAAGCTCAAATCTCCAATAAGTGAGCTTACATGAACTAATTTAGGGTTTCTTAGAGAATTAAAAAGCTAAATCACTATTAAAAATCCTAATTTTAGCTTTACTTGAATTCAAAGGGTACTAAGTGAAATAAATGTAATATAAACCTTCTAAAAATCATTGAAAAATATTTTCTAAAGTTTAGAATGATCAATTTTATAACAAGAGCCCAAATTGACCTAAAACAAAGACTAAGGATAACATTTGTTACATTTTGGGTTAAAATGCAAGATTAAACTTCCTAACTTATCAAAACCCAAAATTGAAGGCACCATTAGATTCCTTTGGTCCTAATTAAGTTACCCTAAAACTTGAGACCTATTTTGTTACATCTTCATCTACTTTGCAAAATGGCCCACAACTTTTGAAAATTGTACAGTTTTGGGTCTTCAACAAATGTCAACATGACCTCAACCATCTCCTTCAATTGCAAACGTAGGAAGCACCTGCTCCTTGCGAGAGCTTCGGTTGGCAGCCAACTTTGATTAGGAATTTTGCGACCAAATCCCACCAAATTTGGCAGGATTGATCTTCAAATCATGACAAACCCGGCAAGATTCACCATTAATTCAGCCACAAGATTGGGGATTAAAACCCAACAAATTAACAATCAAATCAAGCGAAATGGATTCTATTTTAGCACAGATCACATCTATATAAACCCTGAGCACAACCAAGAATTTTTCGTACTCAATTCAATCGCAATTCCCCCTTATCTTCCTCCTGAAGCAGATGCCATTGACACACCTTGAAGCTCCTCCATCTCCGTCGTTCGCCACTCTACTACAGAACTTAATAGAGGGCTTTGCCTCTACTTCATCTCCCAAAGCTTCATGTGAAGCACCGACTCTCAATTCAACGTCCTCCGCTCCAACTCCTCCTTCTTCATTGTTGTTCAACTTCGTCAGGAAAATCCCCACCTCCTTCCTCCAAATTAAGTTAGGGCTTTTATCCCTCTCACTCCCTAGTTTGTTTTTGGAGCTTTTTGCCCCTATCCACTGCTTCTAGCCTCCACACCACCTCTCACCATTAACGCCTGGAGGAGCTTCTCCAACAACTCGCTCTCGCCATCCTTGTCTACAATAATTGGGGTTGCGAGGCCATATTTTGACATACAGGTCATCGTCAAAGGAGCTCGTCTTCTCTGACTCCATCATCGACAGCCACTGCTCTGATCACCTCTTTGATGTCACCACTTCCTCGGCGAAGCTCCACCGACCACCCTCCACCCTTCGCCAAACCCATCTAACAACTGGACCAGTCATACTCAACGTGCTTCACCAACATCTCGAGTGAAGAAGACAACACAACCAAGCTCCGATCTCATAAAGCGTAGCAGCATAGAGTAGGGACTTTAGCCCCACATCATGCACGCACAAAGCATTTAAGTGTTATATCTTTGATCGCATCGATAGGATGATCAGCCTTAATAGGGAACAAGTCCCCTTAAGCATATAAGCCGTATATATACTACAGCGATTAACAGATTGAGAGGCCCATTTAGGGGCGGTCTACTAGGGCGAGTTTGGGCACAATGCTGAAGGGCCGATTTTGCTTTTAAAAAAAATGTTTTGAACAGCAGAGACATCGAAGTGCCTTAGAGTTTCAGTAGAAATAATTTTTTTGTCAACATTGCTTAGCAATTCTTTTGGGCACTCAATTAGATATGTCTATTTCTGAATTTGATTCCATATTTTTTTCTAGAATATTATTTTTGTATCAAACTTTCGAGCTTCAAATATTCTAGATAATTAAATAGTGGTATTCGCACATTTATTTGCTCCTAGTGAAGGACTTTGAATTTCAAAGTTGTATCTTCGAGTTGTAAATTCAAAAGAGACTCAAGCGCTTTCAACTATATTACAACACGTAGTTTATAAAACCTCAATTGGTGCACATCAAGGTGCATTCCCCGTTGAGAGAAATCTGGGAATCTTGCCCTTATGAGACCCTTATGGCAGTGCCCCCTTAGTTTGTGGATGATGTGAATTACTTAGTCACTGGTGAGACTTCCAGTACTTGGGATAAGCAAGAGAGAGATAGGTTTATGTCCCAAATTAAATACGATCACTGGGAGGAACCGGAACTTTTCAACATTGGGAGTGACCAAGTTCTGTGGAGGCGTGGTCAAGAAGAGGAACAACTGAGTGTCCTAAATTTTTGCCACGCTTTACATTGCGAGGGACACTTTGGTGCAAAGAAGACCACATTTAAGGTCCTCCAGTATGGCTTTTGGTGGCCATCACTATCCAAACATGCACATAAATATGTGAAAGCCTATACTTGATGCTAATAGACTAGAACTATTGGGAGGAGGGATGGAATACCCCAACAACCGATACATGCTTTACAAACTCAATGTTTGCAACATCAATTTCATGGGCCCCTTCCCAATATCCTAGGGCTATGAATATATCTTAGTGGCAGTCGACTATTGATGTAGACACATCTATTTCACATAAACTATCTATTTATGCATGTTCTTTGGCATTTAATTGCATTTAGCATTACAAATAGTGCATAACAAGCACCATTCTGCATTTAGATTAGTTTGCACAAAATATAGGTTAATTTTCCTTTTTTGTGGCTAGGGACAAGGCAATATTATTTCGGGGCCTCGGATTAAAGATTCAACCGTACGGATCTAATCAGGGCAACGATCGGAGTTCAATGACTCCCGTAGCATCAAATGCAGTCCAAGGAAGATCATAGGCTAACGGGCAAGGTGTACCTCAGATGACAAATCCAACCGCACAGATGGGCTCGAAGCAACGATCGTAGCCCAACGACGTAAAAATCAACCCGATCCAACATCCATGGAATCATCTACAAGCATTGGAAAATAGATAACCCAAATGGTGCCACGTGGTTCCATCCAAGCCACCCATAGACGCCAGCCTTCCTCTTCTACATCCGCGCCCCTCAATCTCAGCCGTTGGATTCTCATCAACGGCTAAGAGTGTACCAACCTTAAAATAAAAGCACGACAATCCATGATGAAAGCGCAACGGGGGAACACTCTATCAAGAGCGCGGGGCCGAGTTCGATCCGCACTGAGAAGATTTAATCAGCGAAGAAGCGCGGGCGAAATTGGATCGCCTGATCGAAGATGAGCGACTGCGAAGGTGACGACATAGTAGCGTGGATGGGCAAGCACGCACACGCGCGTGATGATGCCTTGATCCACGCACGATCTAACACGCCGTAAGAAGAGAAGTTGATGGATTAGACGGTTGATCGTGATGCAGCACGATCTACGCACGGGAATGGCTAAAGGTGAAGAGCCGCGGACATGGATCTTTGAGAGGCGTTGGATCGTGATCAAAGGCCCTTGTTTCACATGTGCTTCAGCAACGTGGGGCTTTAGTAACACTTACAAGCATCACTAAAAGCACTACATTTATTTTAAAGGCCTTACAAAGACCCTTTTGCCCCCATGACTATACCTATAAATAGCCTACCCCTCCTACACATTTTCTCATCCCTTCTCTTCTCCTCTCACCTCCTCCAAAGCTCTATGAGATGGTCTCATACCTGGGATGCTCCACTAGAGCTAGAGTAAAATAATTTTTCTATCTTCTCACCCCCTTTGTGGAGCATCCCGTGGTTGTCCTCTCGTCGCCATTCGAGAAGCGAATCCCACTGCGACGTCACCCGATTTCGTCCTCCGTCCTCCAACTCCATTCTCCCTCGTCCAGCATCTCATCCCCATTGTCTGTGCACTCCGCCAACGCGGCTCGTCCTCTAAGTAGCCATCGAGGAGGATTTTCTAATCCCACGTTTTACCGCTTTCTAGTGTAGATTTCCAGCTTTCTACTTGTAGAAATTTGTTGTAATGAACATATGGCTATGAAATATTGGTTCACTCACTCTCTCTCTTTTTCTCTGTATTATTCTCTCTCTATTTTCTATTATTTATTCTATAAGTAGAATAGCTAGTGTAGATTTAATTCGACCAGCTAATCTACCTTGTGACAATAATTCCAAATGCGATTTTTGATTAAATGTTCACCACCCAGTGTTCGACCAGGGACCCACTTTGAGTTTCATTAAAATTTATCTAATAGCAGATTTTTACGCAACTACAACCACGAGTTTTTAACTAAATCTTTTACGCGTACGAAATCCCGCTCATCATTTTGGAGCCATTGCCGGGGAGGCAATGCTCTCTGATTTCCCGCGTTTTTTGTCTTACTAATCTTTTACCTCACTTTTCTCTTTTCTCACTGTGATTGCAAATACTTTTTTTAGGCGAGCTAGAGTTGTAAGATTGGAGTAAAGTGCCGTTGAAGGGTCTGTAAGTTTACCCCACACCTCCCACTCTTTAGATTTCATTCTATCACATAAATAACTCAAACCTAAATCAACCTAGGAGTTTGCATAAACCCTAGGTTAGAAATTAGGTGTTTGCTTGTCACTCCACCCACCTCACCCCTTCATATATATAAAAAAAAAATCTAATTGTGGGATTTAATTAAACACACACCTTGCATACCCACACACTTAAGGCACCTCACTTTGATCTAATTCAATCACTTAACTAGGAATTCGACCTAAGGATCCGGTACACCTCCACGAATTATACAAATAAGTGATTAGAAATCTGATTAGGCTAACCATTTTGTGTGCCTTAATCAAGTGGTGCTACTAGCCAATTGCTTGACCTGCTTAGCCTGCACAACTTAAGATAAAATTAATTCATTAAGTAGCTGCTTCTTAGGATTCAACTTTTAGGAATTAACTAGGCACTCACATTCTTTTATGTTTTAAAGAAGACATCTTCACCTGTGCTTTCAAAACCTAGTGTGCCAATTGAACTTGATTGAATACATCTAAAGTTGAACCCTAAAAGCTACTAAACAAGGTTAAACATTAAAAGACACATCATTAAATAACCTTGTTTGAAAACCATTGGTTGTGCACACACACACATCGAAACTGATCTTTAAGAATACAACCCAGATAAAGGGCCTATCACATTCACAAGCACATTCAAACCTAAGCCTAACTAAAATCAAGTAGACGTTGGCCTTAAGAATTTTACTCGCTCTTACAGGCCTAGATTCAGATTATTTTCAATTAATCTTCTTCTACCGGTCCATCTGATGTCTAGCTAAGGGAGCAGTGTCAAATGACTGTGGTTGGGGGTATCAAAGGAACTTGAGGCGAAAGCCAAGGGAAGAACTTCCCCCAAATCCCTTCCTTTAACTGGTTGGATTGACTAGAAAGAAGTAGACCAAATCATTTCTTTCATCTTAAGACGGGTTTAGAGAGTCTGTAAGTCTTTAGGCTGCCCCACCTAAGAACAGGTTTGATTGTTTGTACTGCAAGACACCTTTCTTTTCCTCCTATTTCATCGTGGATCGTTCCACATCCTACAAACATTTCCACTCCTACCCTCCTGACACATCTTATCCCCACATGATGATTATTATCCCAACCTGTGCAGTAATCAACCATCTACTAGTTAGGATAACTCGGATTGGGAATATAATTCCAAACCTTCGTGTTTAGTGTCTAACCCTGAACACCGTGAATTTGATTTTTATCCTTCTTTGAACTACACCGATTATAGATCACCGCCCTCATATGGACAACCTAATACAATCTACAATCAAGAAAGATATGATGATTACAACCCATACCCACCCCATGATTACACTACATATAGGTCACTACCCCTCCTACACATTTTCTCATCCCTTCATTTCTCCTCTCACCTCCTTCAAAGCTTTACAAGCTGGTCCTATACTCAGGATGCTCCACTAGAGCTAGAGTAAAATAATTTTCCCAACTTCTCACCCCCTTCGTGGAGCATCCCATGGTTGACCTCTCGCCACCATTCGGGAAGCAGATCCCACTGCAACGTCACCCTGTTTCGTCCTCCATCCTCCAGCTCCATTCTCCCTCGTTCAACATCTCATCTCCATCGTTTGGGCGCTACATCAAAGCGGCCCGTCCTCCAAGTAGCCGTTGAGGAGGATTTTCTCATCCCTCTCTTTTTACCGCTTTCTAGTGTAGATTTTCAACTTTCTAATTATAGAAATTAGTTGTAATGAACATATGACTATGAAATATTGGTTCTCTCTCTTTTCTTTTGTTTATTCTTTAAGTAGAATAGCTAGTGTAGACTTAATTCGACCTGCTAATTTACTTTTCGAAAATAATTCCAAACGCTATTTTTCATCAAATGTTCACTTCCCTGTGTTCGACCCAGGACTCACTTTGAGTTTCAGTAAAATTATCTGATTGATGGATTTTTACGCAACGACGGGTTTTCAAACTCAATCTTTTAAGCGTATGAAATCTCGTTCATCAACTTTGTCAAAGTGGATAGAAGCCATCCCAACTAGGATAAATGATCATTTGGTGGTTCTAAAGCATATTGAGGCCAATATCATCTCTAGATTCGACTGCCCTACGACTATCATTAGTGATGGGGGGACCGCATTTCCAAAATATACACTTCACCTGCCTTCTCAAGAGCCTGAGGGTTACTCATAAAGTGGCAACTTCCAATCACCCCCAGACGAGTAGGCCGGTCGAACTGTCCAATAGCGAGATAAAGAAGATTCTCGATAAAATTGTCAGGCCTAACATAAAAGGTCAATCACAAAAGCAAAATGATGCTTTGTCGACTTATAGGACAACATGTAAGACCCCTTTGGCTAGGTCTCCCTTTTGGATCGTGCACGGAAAGGCATCCCATTTACCTGTAGAGTTAAAGAATAAGGCACTCTGGACTATACAAAATATGAATATGGATTTGGACAAGGCGATCAAGGCACGCATGTTGGAACTGAGTGAGCCTGAGGAACTTACAAATGAAGCTTATGAAACCTCTCAAGCTTACAAAGATCACACCAAAGCCTTCCATGACAAGTATACACTTAGGAAGACCTTCGAACCTAACCAATGAGTATGGATATTTAATTGTAGACTTAAGCTATTTCCAGGAAAACTCATGTCACGATGGACTAGACCCTACATAGTCACCAAGGTGTTTCTTCATGGAGTTATGGAAATACAGCATCACTCCTTTGGTGTGCCATTCAAAGTTAATAGCTAGCGTTTAAAACCTTATGTTACTTTAGCTGATGCCCACAAGTTTAACACCTTCACCATTGAGGACCCTTAGCTCTTTCCACTCTCCACCTCAGGAATTATCCTTTTCTGCTATATTTTCAATGAGGACATTGTCAACCTTAGCCATGAGGGGGTAAAACTTGAGGTTTTGTCTATTGGATTTATATATACCTGCATGCATATAGGTGCAATAGTAGTTTTTCATTTACTTTCTAAAAAAATGAGGGGGTTTAATTTGTTAAGCTTAATTGGTTAGTCCCAACATTTTCAATAGATGAATTATCCAAGTTTGGGGTTGGATCGAGTGATGAGATAAAACCTTAAATGTCTTACCTCAAGAGATAAGTAAGAGATACCGTCGTTAGACCCCTAGGGCTCTAAGAGCCTAAAAGTCCGAGTATCCATTAAGATGAGGATTGTTCTCCCAGTGGTAGAGGATGTTGCGAAGCTAAGGTATTAAGTCAAGGAAATTGGAAGTATTTGATACCCCTGTCTGCCCTTTTATATGTGGGTCTTAGTAATCTAGGCATCCAACCTCACACACACCTTGGTCTTGTTCAGAGAGCCTAACAAAGTGATGGCCTTAACTTTGTTCCTAATGAAAAATTGGTTATCTAGGCTCTGACTTAAGTGAAGCATGAAAACACAAGTTGATTGGATGAGTTCTTACCGCATAAGAGGTGGAGTATATACTCCGCTTGATGACGCGATAATAACATGTCACTTCCTCAACGCTTGTCTCTTAGGATATCTATCCTACTCGAGGCATGTAAGAGCAGTGTGCGGTTCAGGTGCTATGGGAGGCATTATCACAAAATGTCGATTGCCAAAGGCCTAGATTTGCTTAAGAACAACATGGGCGACACTATCTCAAAGTGTTGATTGCTAGGGTTCTTAGGGTTATCATAGGCAGTGCTATCCAGAAGTATCGAAAGCCAAGGACCCTTCGAGGATCAATGATGGGGACAATGAATCCAATACAGACCGTGCGGATAGCTGATCCAAAGTTAGACTTAGATGGATCAAACAAAAAAAATTACAAAAGATAAATTACAAAAATATTTTCCTCCTTTCTTGTTGGCCATCATACCAAAACCAGATTAATTCACTCGCAAACTGAATAAAGACTACCCACACTTATGCAGTGCTTAATCCTCTAGAACCAACAAACTTTAGAGCAGGCTTGGGGGTCAGAGAATCCTCTGTTGACGATTGAAAACCCATGCTAACCAGGTTCGTATCTTGGCCAATACTTAGGTACCTTAAAAGGTCAAGGGGTGGTATCTAATGAGGGATTCATCATGATTCCTAATTCACTAAAATAATCTAGTTTACCTAGTTAATTAATTAGTAATATGATTTAAATAGGGTTAATTATGTATTAAACTAATAATGTACAAGGACCATAATTATATGCTAAAATAAATTAATTATTTCTTAATAGGCATTCATCTATATTTATTTAATAAATAGGACCTAAAGCTAAGCATTTATCTATTTATAATTAGGCTACTTAAGCTTATATCTAATGTATAACATAAGTTAATAATATAAGCAATAATATTAATCACTAAATTAAATAATGCATAACGAGGCAAAATGTAATTTCAGACCATCACTATATTATTTAATAAAAAGGTGGAAAAGAAATAAATTACTTTGCATATTTAATTAATAAGTTTACATTTTAGTCCCCAGAAATTAATTCATTTAATCCCTTTATATTATATTTAGGTCCTTTTCTATTTACACTTAGGTCCTTCATACACAACTCCTTCGTTCTTCCCTGCAATCGATGACCAAGGTTCACCCACATCATTCCTCTCCAATATCAACATCATTGGAGGGTAGAGCTTCCTTCCTTCACTGATAAGGTTCCTTCCAACAAATTCTCTTCATCTAATGGCATAGATTCGCCGTTAACAGCCTGTGTACACGTGGACCTCTTTGCCGTCGTTGGAGACGACAATGGTCGTTCCAAAAAATCTAAACACCCTCTAGTCTAGATATATCCCCCTAAGCACCTCCACACTTGATAAATAGCCTCCCCTACCTCTGATCATTCTCATTAGCACCCTATCCCTCGTCCCAAACCCAAGACGATGATAGGGTTTTTGTCTCCAATTCGGCGACCTCTTTCTTCCTCTTCAACCAGCTCCATCGGAGTTGATTGCCTCTTCCATTTCCTCGTCCACAATTCCACCACAGCGGCGGAGCTTTACATTCAACCCTTTCTCTAGATCACATTCATCTTACGCCAGAGTTACTTCCTTCAATCCTCTAGTTTCTTCCACTCCGATGAGGCATCGCAGAGTTCCCCTATCTCCTTCGTCTAGGTAAGTAGTTCTAGTTCTTAATCATGATCATTAGGTAAATTCTAGGCAAGTTATTTGTAGTTTTAGTTAGATTTAGTCCAGAATTCTCATCCCCCTTCTCCATTGTCAGTCGTCATCAGCTCTGCTTGAGGTAGGCCCTCTACTCATGATCGATCATCTTATTCTCTTCTTTATTACATTTTGAGTACATATCACCTTCTAATTCCTTCAATTATCCATTCTAATGCCTAAACCCCCAATCTCACCTTCACCCAGACCTGCGTTGTCCATGGCAAGCTTCGATGTCTATTCCACACTCAATTCAGCCCTCCATCACCTTCACTGAACTAAAAGGGCCATTTCCCCTCAATTTTGAGGAGCTTTCCTTTATTGATGTAATCCATCGAACTTAAATCTTCTTTCCTCCTTCTCTAAGTTCATCTAAGCTCTTGCGTCTCTTTCTCCTCGAATTTAGATTATATTAAGCTTAAATAACTCGAGATGAAGCTTTTGAGATAAGTCTCGAGTCATTTGGTTTAGATCCAAGATCGCCAAAATCCATACTATCTCTAGTGAACTCCAACGTCTTCATCAATGATGGTTGGTTATAACAGCCTCGTAATAGACTTCAATGGATCTGAACATTTTCTTTGTGATCTAGGAATCATTTCTCTATCTTTGGGATCTACTTTTAATCATTCTAGCCAATAGACATCTTCATCTTCTTCTCCAGCCAAAGCTTCGGTGAAGAATGGATACACTGTTTCATGTATTTGGAAGTGAACCAATAGATCAAGAAGCTCTGGCAAGCTTCCACTGATCATGATCTTATATAGTGCAGGGTCTTATTCCCTCTTAATCATTCCACCAAACAGACCCACTTGAGATCTCCAACAAGCTCCTAATTAGTCATCTGGAAGTAGCCCTCTATGCTTATTCTTTACACAGAAAAATTCAGTGATCAATGATAAATCTTTTGGACTCTTCAATTCCAAGTTTTGATGATTAAGTTTCCAGGTCGACATTTGATTTGGAAGCGTTGACTTAGCCTATTCTTATAGCTTCAGAAGTGTTTTTGATGAATTATTAACTCATTTCTCTTCCTTAGATTTCTTAGGATTGTTTGAGTCCAAATTAGACTCAAATTAAGCACTATATTACTTAATTGATCCTCAAGCCTTTTTGGGTCTGCCATTCATGGAATAGAGGAGCTTCTAATCTCCAAGCCTTCTCCAGAGCAGATGAAAGGTTCAAGGAGTGCCTGGGGTGTTCACAAACACTCCCAGGTATTCACAAACTTTAGATATTGGTCTTTGCTCAAGATTCAAACATAGCATAGCACTGAAAGGAGAAGCTATTGTGTTTCTTGGCCAAGGCAAATAGCCAATTTCATCTGTGGATTTGAAGAAGACCATGGAGCTATTCAAGCAATTAAAGGCGCAAATCAAGGGATTTTAGGTTGATGAAGAGATCTGGGTCTTCTTTCTATGAAGATTCAATGTGAGATGACCGTAATTTGGTGATGAATCAGATGCTAGAAGCACAGCAACCATGAGCATTGAGAAAAAGAACTGAAGGGGGATTGCCTTTAGTGCCACCCAAAAATTTTACGACGCAACATAACCGGTATATAAGGAATCATCTCTTATACCGCTCATGAGCCATTGGCCAGAGTAGGTGAGTAATTGCCTACTATCTAACCATGATCGAATGGCCCTACGTAGGTAGCCTACGGGCTTAAGCAGTTTTGATTGACACATGTCCTCCCCACAAATGGGGTACCCTAGTAGCCATACCAATCTAACCCATCTAGGCTATTGATCCAGCAAAGAGTTAACCCATAATTTTTATTAAAGAGAGGAAGAAGATAAGTTGAATGCACTCAACACATAGTAACTACTGAGGGCATTGACCATAATTTGAAATTAAATGTGATAAAGACCTTAATTAGTTGTTTCAAAACAACATACTCTTTAATGCAATGAAATCAATTTTTTTCATATTATGTATTCTTTTGGAATGGATTAACATGCCTTACTTAATGATTAACCTTTGTAATTGATTCATGTGGTTAACATATCTAATTATATGTCCAATTAAGTAAATAACATAATTATTAATTTAAGCACTTTGTTAAGTTAAGATTGTTAAGTTAATTAAGTAGATAGGTTATCTAAGTTAAGTAGTATATAATTTAACTAGCAATTAAGTAAGTAATCTTATATATAAGTTAAGTATCTTCTAACTTAATTAGTTGAGTACTTTGGTATAAATTAAGTAAGATATATGCTATTAAGTTATATGTAGTAACTAATTAAGTTTTAAGTTGATAGCATTATATAAGTAAGTTAAGCTAAGTTATTAGTAAATAAGTTAAGTTAATTGATTATTATCTAAGCTAAGTAATTAGATAAGTAGTAAGTTATATATAATTAATAATTTACTTAAGTAATTAAATTTAAGTTATGTATGTTTAATAAAGTATAAACTAAGTTTATTAAGTATAAGTTATTAATTAATAGTTCTTTGGTATTAACTTAATTAAGAAGAATAAAGAATAAATTAAGAATAATTAGTGAATTTTTGCTAATTAAGCCTTCTAGTGAACGAGACGAACTCAACCCGTATAAATTATAAAATAAATTGACTATCTTGCTCACTATACTACGACACAACAATGACACTTTATTAATAATGCAAGGAAGTTGCACATCATTAACTCAAACGAATTTCTAGAGGCAAGATATGTTGAGGCATCTTGACGACTAATTCCAACTTAGAGCTTTGGAATTTTACAAAGATTTTGCTAGGAACTAGAAAAACTTAAGCATTAGTGTATTTGATAAATCCACTTCAGTGGACATTTATAAAGTCTAAGTGCTTTTTATTTAGGGAGATTAATTAGAATTCGAGCATGCATCATAATGAAAAATTAGTTAAGCTAGAGAATTGATTCCTTGCACATTTATAAATGTCTTTACGCATGTTCAATGCAGGAAAAGCTTTGCAATGGCTTTAAATGGCAACTTAGGTTGGAAAAAATTCTTGCACACCTTGTCCTTACATGCAAATTGCCGGTGCCAACTCAACAATCGCACCCCTGCTCTTTATATGTGAGAATCCTCTCGCTTGTACTATAAGATTGTGGCTAGCATTCCAAAATCAGCTAGCATAAATTGTGAATTGATTGTTCACCAAAAATGGCAAGGGAGATCCCCATTTCACGGAGGGAATACCAGATCTAGAAGAGGAACAAGGGGAACCTATCTTTAAAAGACCTCTTCTTCTTCATTGGAGGGGAGCCACGAATGAGGGGTCAATCACCACCACCACAGGCCCCTCACCGTGTGCTCTACTGTGCCACCTCCTCCACCACGAGCAACCACATGTAGCTTGCACTGCATCCACCACCGCAGCACCTTCGTTTTTTTCTTCTTCTTCGTCTTTCTCCTCCCCCCCCCCCCCCCCCCCCCCCACACACACACACCGTTCTCTAAAAGTGAACCCAACAACCCACCAACCCCTCCCCCCCCTCTCCAACAAGCCATCTCCGAACACCATTAATCATGCCACTGCCACCAACACGATTGCCACACCGACACATGCGGCCCCTTCGCCCCTCACCAATTAACAAGCCACCCTTGTGACAACCCGAGTCCTGCTAATTGACAAAACTCGAGTCGTCGGGTGCTAATAACAAGCACAACAACCACAAGATCACAGTCACCCAACACATCTCCATAGAACATCAATAGGCAAACATCCATTCATTATGCATTAGATGAAGAAAATAAAGTGCTGACAAATATAAGAAAACCCACCACAGAAAGAAGAACGGCAACAAGTACTCAAGTACTAGTATAATCGCACAAGACTGGAAACAAAAGCCTAACAGCAGAAAAGAACACACTAAAGAGCCCCAATGCCCAGTACGAACAGTCTCCTAAAGTAAGATTTGGTCCCGCAATAGACGAACCAACAATAGCCGCTACACCCGATTACTTAGCAACACCTGAGTACAGAACCTAAGAAACACGTTAGCAAAACTGGGTAGAGTTAACATAGCAAGGAAATAGCAATAACAAGAACAAGAAAGTGGGCACTGTATCTTAATTCATTCATTTATTTATCATTTTTTATTCCATTCCTTTTTGTGAGTTGAAAGCCCAAGTTGTTACAATCCACAACCCATTACTCACCACCTCAAGGCACAAGGCGATCTTGTGTAACTTCCTGAGACACAAGACAGGTATAAGTCATCTTCTTGGCCTAGAAGATGGCTTATAGTGGAAAGGGGTGGCCACTACGTCGAGTGGCGTGAACACGTATAAGCACTATGTACGTTGAACCACAGACAACCAATAACCCACCCACTGACCGAGAAAGAAACCACTTCAAACCTCAAGCCACGCATCCTGCTATCCCAGTGGACCTCTAAGCCTAACCAAAGAGTCGTAGGTAGGCCAGCAACTTCCTAAACCAACCCAGATCATATCTAAAAGACCAAAGCTATAGCCAAATCCGCTAAGTAGCAAGGCTAAATCCAACTACGCAGCCTCTAAATCCGGACAATTCTGTCGTACAGATTTATTAAATAATTTTTTTTATAACTGAAACATTAACTATGGCTAAATAATCCCATAACTCGTCGATTAGATCCATTGATTCAAAACTATGAGGTATTCACATTATATTATGAGTTATAGGTAGTTTTCTCAATTTATGACAATGGTCCCACATTATTGTTCGGAGTGTAGAACGCGTAAAAGATAAGTACATCGTAATATAGCACAAAATACGTCTTGACAAATAAAATTAATAGAACTGAGAGTCCCGGTCGATCACAGGGAGGCAGAAAAATGCTTTTGATTTCATGCACTTATTCTAAATCTAATTACTAAGTAGTAGAGACAATGAATTGCAATATATATATCATGCACAAAGTTTGAACATTAATTGCATATCATAAATATATTTGAATAAAACATAAAGTAAATAACTACAATTGTAACAAAACAAGGGCACCACGGGTGGTCCATGGTGGCCTTTTAAAGAGGTTGAGAGGAGCAGTGGCAATCCGACAAGGTGGCCCAACGGATTTTGTGGACGAAAATGCAAAAACGACAGGAAGAGGGAAAAGAGAGAGAGGTAGAAGAGGGAAAAGAAGAAGAGAATGAGAGAGAGTTAAGAGAGTTGTGTTCCAAGGGAAGGGGCTCTTAGGCCCTTTTATAGCTTGTGCAAATCTTTCTTCTTCCCCGGTTCTTTTTGAAGCTACCACGTGGTGCGTTTTGCGCCCTTGGATGAAGATTGCACAGCTCCCATGCGCCCGCACCACTTCTTCGCGTTTTCATCTTCAAATCTTGCCTCATCATCTTAGCCGTCCAATTTCAAATCCTATGCGTGCTTCTCGCACCACTTAAATCTCGCAACAACCCACGCGATCGCGCGCCACGTGGACGCCTTTGGGCCCTCCAATCGCGCATGCCCGCCTACACGCGCTCGCCCGCGACCCGTGCATGCGCAAGCGCGAGCCAACGCGCTGCGCAAAGCCTTCATCATATGTGCTTACTTAATTATATTTATATTAATCTGTTCTGAGTGGCGATGTGGCGCGTTCGTGGCTGTTGGATGAAGTTCCAACGGACCACACTGCGAGGTGAGGCACCTTCAGGGGTTGGGGGCACGGCGAGGGGCGGCTATGATGGTGCCATGTGGCGCCATCGTGGGCGTCCGTTCTTCTTCTATTTATATCTGATGATGTAGGCCTCCGATTAAGTTGATTTCTACACCGTTGGACTACAAACGTCGATCCGGATCCATCCATATGGTTGGATTTGTCATCTGAGGTCTGGATCTTCTTCAATTCACCCCTTGTCTGTTGCTCTTCTACGGACTCCCTGGGGTGCTACAGGAGTATGATTGATGAGATCTTGGATGCGTTGGATTCCTGTCGTTATTCCAAACAAATCCATAAGGTTGGATCGGTCATCTACAGCCCTGGATTACCTACCATCATTAATACCTCTCAAATAACATAGTTTAATACATAAAACACATCTATCAACTACGATACAGAATACGATGCATATGCATGTAGAATGTTCATATTAAGCTAAGTTCTAGCTTAATTCACGCAAGTTAGGATCATACCCCCATGCCTAAATCTTGCTAGTCCCTAACAAGTTAAAGACTAAATGCATTTTATCAAGAGTTAAACTAAAGATTTGTTTCTTTTTGTTTCATCTAAACATTCAGAATCTAGATAACTATGAATATACAATGTTGTAGCTTTTGCAACGGATCCAAGCAAAGAGTTGATATACATTTAAAGCTTGTACTTGGCCCTTAGTAAAATTCTGTCGAGATAGAAAAACCTCTTCTCTTAGGGATATAAAATATTTTCTAATTTTGCCCCAGTGTTTGCTTTGGGTAGTAGATGTCTGAGTTAACTGGATTGTATCTGGTGGCTCAATCTTTTCTGGTGCTTCTTAGAGACTAGTATTTCAGAATTTAGATTTCCAGATTACTGAATAAATCAACTTAGAGAGGGGCTGGAAAAACTATGCTCTCTTTAATCTTTTGTACTCTTCTCTCTTTTTTTTCTTTTTCTTCCTGAGCTCACATCTCACCAAATTTGCAAATGTATTTGGTGGTCTCACACAGCATTACACTTTAACTAGGTTCTGATCGACTAGTCCAATCAAACCGGTTGCCAATCCACCCACCTGACACATGTCAGCCAGTGGTTAGCGTGAACCGCGTGCACTGGATCACGCCACCTGCACTTGACACCATCAATCTCACCATGCATTGCCAATTTGGAGAGCTCGCGCTCTCCCACTCCGCGCTAACTCACGCATTCGCGCGATCCTACGTGCCACTCGTCGTCGTCACATTAACCGCTGCCACGACGCGTCACCTTCTCAACATGCACCACTATGGGTTTATAGTAGGAAGCCCGTCCCTCTCGCAATTACAACTAGGTCCCTACAAATCCTAGTTAGAAATCCACCACCGCCCGTAGCCTAAACGCCGGTGGCTGCTCTCCCTCGATGTCCGGAAATTGTCGACCGCCATCGTCATGCTGTCACCACCAGCACAATGCTCGCACTTCACCGCACCTTCACTGCCAACCTCGCTGTTGTTGGTGCCCTCCTCGCACGAGCGTAGTGCCTTAAGTGAAAGCTCTAATTTTCTATAGTAAGAAGCCTATTAGTTTGAATGCGAGGTTGAAAGGAAGAGATTGAAAACTTAGGTTTTTACATTTAATATATTCATATTGTGTTTTGCTCACACGACCCCTCTTATTCTCTCTATTTAACTAACATTTTTTTTCCTATTTTTTGGTTGAACTCACCCTCTCATTTGTTTTTTAAGAAAATAATTCCTCCATTATATGTGTGGGACTTGATATGCATGGTAATAATTAGTGAGTTTTCTTGAGTTTGTTCCTTCCTATGAATACGACACTATCTGTTTAAGTGGTTTTGATTTGCTAAGATGCATGATTTGATTTAATCTTAAGTTCCTATTCGTAGATTATTCATCACGTGCTTATTTCATTATTGCTTTGATTAAAGGTTTTCCACCACGTTGATAAACACCAGTTTATCATCATTCTTATGCATTAAAACAAACCTAGCTCTTAGGATTTTACTCCGCAAACGAGTTTTTGGGCTGCATTTAGTTATTAATTAGGTTAGGTATGCATTACATTTTTTATTGTGTTTTTAATGTGTTTTTGTGAGTGTTAGGGATAAACAAATTGCCAGATCCCTAGTACCCTAGCACTCGGAAGGCAACTGGTGAAGGAGAAGCTCTCACCAGCTAGAACTCAGCTTGATCCAGCTGACCATAGCTGGAATTCAGCTCACCTAAATTAGGGTTAGCTCATCCTAGCTCCATTCAGCTCATCTCGGCTGAATGACAGCTCAAGCGAGCTCATCTTAGCTTACCCTAGCTCAGGTTAGCTCAAATCCAGCTCAACTTAGCTAAGTCTAGCTTATCTCAGCTCCCATTAGTCCACAAGCAGCTCTAGCTAGCTCAGCTAAGTTGATTAGAGTTCACCCCAGCTCAGGTCCAGCTACATCTAGCTCCACTCAACTCCAACCAGCTGAAGATGACTTCATTCTAGCTTAGGAAGCTCAAGTCCCACTCCCGGGGACTTAGCTTAGCTCAACTCAGTTCTTAAATTATACTAGCCCAACTCCAAGTGTCATTATTCAATTATTAAAGATTCGTTATACTAGCCTTGGAGCACCAGTACTCTCTACTCTCACCTCACATATGTTTTGGTGGATCTACTAGAAGATAGTTCACCTGACTCCCTGATTACTGTCCAAGGGTTTAGGAGAAGAAGCGATGCTTCTTTTCGACAAACTAGAAATGTCTATCGATTTTTACAGAGGATCCATTGCAAAATCTACATGCAAGTATGAAATTATACTGGATTCTAAGTCTACGAATTTACTAAAGAATAAATCTTTAATAAAACCTCTTGATAAAACGATCTACTCCCCCCAATTATTGGCAGAAAATTTCCAGTTTTTTATGAACTACCCCCCCATGCCTAAGTGTTTGCATGTCCTCATGCAAGAACAAAAGAAATTGGAATAAGGCTGGGTGTATGTGGAGAGAAATCACCTGAACTGCTTCTGAGTTATCATTCAGCTCACGCCATTGCTGCAATGCCATACACAATATGCAGAACAATATACAAAACATTATGCGAAAATGAAATATGCTATGTATATAAGGTGTGTATAAATGTATACGTGCTGAGTTTAACGCCTCCAACTGGGCAACTCATCAGTCATACGTCCTCAAGAAGATGTATCGTTTCGTCAGCAGTAGGAGGTTCCTGGGCAAAGAATGGTTTGAGGCACTAGCCATTAACTGTAAAAATGTGCCCAGATTTTGGGTTTCTAATTTGGACCGCCCCATTAAGATACGGGTGGACCACCAGAAACGGCCCAGTCCACTTGGACTTGAGCTTTCCCGCAAAGAATTTGAGTTGGGAGTCAAACAACCAAACTTGCTGGTTAAGTGCGAACTCCTTCCTTCAGATGTGTCAATCATGGAAAGCTTTTGTCTTGACCTTGTATATTTTTGCATTCTCATATGCTTCCTGCCTAATCTCCACTAACTCACTGAGCTGAAGCTTCCTTTCATAACCTCCAGTCTCGAGGTTAAAATTACACTTCTGCACCACCCAAAAGGCACGGTTCTCCAGCTCCATAGAAAGGTGACAGGCCTTTCCATACACCATGCGGTATGGTGACATTCCGAGCGGGGCCTTGTACGCAGTCCGATATGCCCATAGTGCATCGATCAACCAATCTGACCAATCCCTCCTATCAGGTCTAACCGTCTTTTGAAGGATAAGCTTGATTTGACGGTTTTATACTTCAACCTACCCATTGGTCTGTGGGGATACGGGGTAGCAACGCGGTGCTACACCCTGTATTTCTTCAATAATGATATGAAATGGGCATGGATGAAGTGGCTTCCGCCATCACTTATCAGGGCGTGGAGAACTCCGAATCTCGCAAAAATAAATTCCTGGATAAAGGATATAACAGTCTTATGATCAGCTCATCTTGCCGGAACGGCTTTTACCCACTTTGAGACAAAGTCTACTGTGAGGAGTATGTACTCAAAGCCATGTGAGTTCGAGAAGGGGCCCATAAAGTCGATGCCCCAGACATCAATCACTTCTACGGCCAAAATGGATTGGAGAGGCATCATGTCTCTACGGGTCATAGAACCAACTGCCAGGCATCACTTACAGCACTTGGCAAACTCGTGTGTATCTTTGAAAATGGTCGGCCAAAAAAAATCTCGACTGCAAAATCTTTGCAGTGGTTTTTCGGCCCGAGAAATGACCCCCACAAGCGTCGCTGTGGCAAAAGGATAGCACACTAGAGATTTCCGAATCAGGGACGCATCTACGGATGATCTGATCAGGCCCAATGCAAAAGAGCAATGGGTCACCCCAAAAATAAAACTTAGCCTCTAATATAAATTTGAGCTTTTGATCCTGGGATAATCCCGCAGGTAGCCTGCCTCCGACAAGATAGTTTGTTATATCAGCATACAAGGAAACTCCACAGAGTTGATAGATAGTAGAGACTCATCTGGAAATCAATCTGATATCGGCAGGGAGTAAGGAATGTAGTCTGGGTCTAGCCGAGACAAGTGGTCCGCCACAACATTATGTGCTTCGGCTTTGTCACGAATTTCAATATCAAACTCCTGCAACATAAGCATCCATCTAATAAGGCGGGGTTTGGCGTCCTTCTTTGCCAAGAAATGCCGAAGGGTGGAATGGTTAGTGTAGATGATAACTTTGGACCCGAGTAAGTATGACCTAAATTTCTCCAACCCAAATACTACAGCCAGCAATTCTTTCTCAACGACTGTATAGTTACGTTGAGCCTCATTTAGCGTTTTGCTGGCGAAGTATATTACAAATTGATGGCTCTCCCGACATTGGCCAAGAACAGCTCCAATAGCGAAGTTGGAGGCATCACACATCATCTCGAAGTCGAGCGACCAGTCGAGGGGTTGGAGAATAGGTGCACTGGAGACAGCGTTTCGCAAGGTCTGGAAAGCACTGAGACACGAGGAGTCGAATTCAAAAGGTGTGTCGGTTACAAGAAGATTCATTAATGGACGAGCAATTTTCGATAAATCTCGAATGAATCTTCGATAAAATCTGACATGCCCTAAGAATGATCTGATTTTCCTGACAGAGCTAAGCGAAGGAAATCGCGAAATGATTTCAAAATTAGCTCGGTCGACCTCGAGTCCATTAGAGGAGATCCTGTGACCTAGTACGATGCCATCCCACACCATAAAATGGCTTTTTTCCCATGAAAGTACTAGGTTAACTTCTATACATCTCCTCAGAATCTTTGTGAGGTTATCGAGACAAGACGAGAAATCGTCTCCAAACATGGAGAAGTCATCCATGAACACTTCTACGCAATCCCCATCATGTCTGAAAAGATGGCCATCATGCATCGCTGAAAAGTAGCTGGTGCGTTGCAGAGGCCGAAAGGCATAAGCTTAAAAGCGAATGTTCCAAAGGAACACGTAAAAGTCATCATGTCTTGGTCTTCCGGGATGATTGCGACATGATTGTACCCGGAGTATCCATCCAGAAAGCAAAAGAAACTACGCTCGACTAGCCATTCTAGAATCTGATCAATAAAGGGAAAAGGAAAATGATCCTTTTTGGTAGCCGAGTTTAGCTTCCTATAGTCAATGCAAACCCGCCAAGAAGTCGTGGTGACGATCGGGATGGATTCACCCAATTCATTTCTGATTACAGTGAGTCCCACCTTTTTTGGCACTATCTGAATGGGACTTACCCACTTGCTGTCAAAAATCGGATAGATAATGTCTTCGTCCAGTCATTTAATGATCTCCTTCTTGACAACCTCCAACATATTTGGATTTAGGCATCTCCGAGGTTGTCTCAATGGTCCCACCCCTTCATCAGTGTAGATATGGTGAGTGCAATATGAGGGGTGAATTCCGTGGAGATCAGCAATGCCCTACTCGATACCATCCCTATGTGCTCTCAAAACAGAGATCAACCGGTGTTCCTGATCTGGAGTCAAGTGAGCATTGATAATCATTGGATATGTCTCACTTTCTCCCAAAAACACATATTTGAGCGAATCAAGTAAGGGCTGTAGCTCTAGTAGCGGAGGGTGAGGATGAGGGTTATGCAGGGGAGGAGAGGAAGCAATAACGAAAATTTGCTGATTCTGATTTATGAAGAATCCTCCTGCAGTGGTCATGTAATCATGTCTTAAGATATCAGTGTTGGATAGGATAGGATAGTCAGGATCAGGGGTGTTAGGAGCAGATGAACACCCATGACAACCAGATCCATGGGATGAAATGTGTATATCAGTAGTCTCAGTCCCGTGTGGATCGTGATGAAAGACCCTTGATAATGAGGATGAATGTGCCATTGGGTCGCTACAGAGGAGCCCAATGTTCAAACAGAAAGCTGAATCTTCATCGTCACTATCCTCCTCGATCAAGTCACAATCAAAGTTCCTTGATGCCCTAAAAATGTCCAGTCTAAGCTTTTCATTTCCCAGGGCAATCTCCATGCACCCTGATGCACAGTCGATGCTTGTGCGGGCGACCTAGGATAATCGGTGCATCACGGAGATTAGGAGGAACCTCCATATCAAGAATAAAAAAGTCCGCTGGAAAGCAGAATTCTTGGACTTTTATGATCACATTTTCAACTACCCCCCTCGGTGTTTTTACAGATCGGTCAGCCAACTGTATGGTAACCGAGGTGGGCTTTAACTCCCTAAATCAAAATCGATCAAATACTGCGGTGGGAGTTAGGTTGATGGACTACCCCAAGTCAAGAAAGGTCCTATCAAAAGGGGAATCCTGCAACAAGCAGGAAATCAATGGTGTGCCCGGGTCCTTCTTCCTGGGCGGTAAGTTAACTAAAATAACTGCACTGGTTTCCTCAGATAATACCGCTTGTCGTCCGATCCTCTGTTGCCACTTTGGAGTACAGTAGTCCTTAAGGAACCTAGCGACAACTGGGATGTGATCTATCACTTCGAGGAGAGGGACCTGAATGTGAACTTCCTTGAATATAGATTTCAGGTCCTTGAAATTCCGCGTGTCCTTTTTCCGAGCTGAATCTCGTGTTAGGGTCGCGGGAAAAGGGACGGGAATTTCAGGGTCTAAAGGCTTATTTCCTTTATCTAATGAAGATGGCTTGTGAGAGGAAGAGGGTTGTGAGCCATCTTGTGGTATGGCGCAGGAAAAATCGTTACCCGCATGCCTAGGTAGCGGGTCCTGTGTAGTTTTTCCGCTCCTTAAGGTAACAAATTTTGCTAAGCTACATTAGCTGCCTCAACCAGCTTGATCCTCCCCGGGAGCACCAGTCCCAGCTCACCTCAGCGCATTATTGTAGAAGCCAGCTTACTTTAGCTTGGCTTAGCAGCTAGCAATGAACTAGCAGGCTAAGCTAGCTAGAGTAGCTACATGCCACACCCATCAGCAGCTGCCAGCTCCACTTCAGCTCCAGACTTCTTCTGTCCAGCTCTTCTCTTCAAACCCTAGCTCCCATTGCCTCCTCCTCTACTCCATTACTAGCTAAGCTAGCTTAGCTTAGCCAACATCTAGCTCCTTGGCCATCCTCCACCTTCAACTCAACCCTAGCTAGCTCCACCAACTAAGCTTACCTAGTCCACCTAAGCTACCTAAACCTCTACTCTATTTCGGTGCCAAGATGGACACCTCTTAGCCCCTCAACTACACCCAAAAGACACCTTGTTTTGGCGCCAAAATAACCTTCTAGAAGCCCTCCCTTTTGGCGCCAAAACACCCCCACATCATGGCCCTACACATAACCCCACAACCTATCCTACCCATCCACCTAACCCCCCTTCTAGAAGCCTTCATGGTGGTGCCAAAACCAAGGCACCTTTCCATCGTTGGCGCCACCTTTAGGTGGCTCTTCACCACCATAACCACAACCTTCACACCCCCCTACCTGGCACCAACAATTCTCCACCATAAGATCACCTAACCACCCCCATCTTCCCATCTTAGCCATCCATCTCACGAGTCACCTCAACCCTCTCATCCTACCCTATAAAAATACCAACACCCACCACCTTATAACCCATCCTTGGCTAGCAAAATACCTCTCATATTCTACCTAAAGCTCACGCCCAAGAGAGAAGAAGAAGAAGAACATTAAGGGGATACTCTGTCCCCCTAGTGCCTTCCCCTCTTCCCTTCTCTCTTGTGCCCACGCCAGCCAAAGGAGAAGCCAGGCAAGGAAGACCTCTAGAGGAGGTCTTGAAGGTGGTCCACGCCACCTTGGAGAAGAGCCTAAGGGTGGTACATGCCCACCCTTGGAGAAGGACAGTTAAAGTGGAAGCTTCCACCTTGGAGGAGCATAGCAAGGAAGCAGAAGGAGGAGCCCTTTTCAAGCCTAGGAGTCACTATGCTTGGAGCAAGGAGCTTCCCCTCTTCACCATCATTTCAGGAGGATTTGTGTTTTACTTTATTTATTGCATTTATTCTAGTAGTAGAAGCATTCCTCTACTAGGTTTTTATGTAAAACACTTTTGCATCAATCAAGTTTCCTTTGATTCTATTTCATTTTGTTACAATTTTTTTATAATCTAGTTTCTAGCACTTTTCACTCCTTCTCCCTAATTACTCTAGACCTCCACGTGTCTAGAGTAAGCTTAGGGAGAATCTCTACTTGTCACTTTAGTAGTAGTGTAGTGAGTTAGGTGTTAGCCATTTTCCATTGCCAACAAAATTAGCATTGCCATTATTTCAAAATCCTAAAAAACTACATATTTAAAAAAGACCAAAAAAGAAAGTTGATTTCCACTTTCGAGCAAGAGATTGATTTTTGCAACCAAATTGCCTCCTTTGACGACTCTAGATACCTCACTATCTAGGTTATAAATTTAAAAGCGTATGCGATTTCGTGTGTTACGACTTAAAAACCCGCTTTTACAAATCACGTGATTTTTCGCATCACACGTAAAAATATACAACGACATATCATTCTATTCTTACCTTGTAAAAAGCAAAAATCCCTTGATTCAAGAGGCTTGTGGTGATTGATGTTAGGTTACTTCACAACTGTATTAAGTGTTATTGCATTATAGTATAGTGTGTAAAATAACCCACATATTTTATAAATTTACACTGGATGAGTCTAGGTCATTCGTTAGGAGGCTTATTACAATTTAATTCACTAAGTATTTCTTAGTTTATTTTATACTTTCTTTAATTATATCAATTTAGCTTCCTATAATAAAGAGATTCAATTACTAAGTTATTGGGTAAACTTAAGGTGTTATATTATAACTTACTTTATATAAATGGAGTATATATAACGGAATACATATATTTCAAATAATTAAATCATTAATACATATAAATACTTATAACATTATATAAGTTATACTTAATTAGGTTAAGGATTATAACTTACTTAAAATTACAAGTTAAGATTAGGTTAGATAATTAAGTTAAACTTATAATTATTACTTAGATAAGATTGCTAGTATAACTTACGTAATTTAGTATACCTTATGTAATTAAGTTAATATCCTTAGTTAATTTTCAAATGAACTAATAATTATGAATAAGTTTAAGCACATGGACTAATTGCAAAAGAGATGAATTTAAAGCATGGAAATTAAGTCTAACTAATGTTAATTAGATCCAGAAAGATAAAGAAATCAATGCATGGGTTAAATGCAAAAGAATATATCAATTGAATGCTTAAAAAAATGTTTAATCAACTACAAATGTTCTCAAATGTAAACCAAGAGTTAAGAATGCTCTACAAGTTATTCACATCTACAAAAATACTTTTAATTTGGCCCAATTACAGTCCACATGGCTAGATCTTGCCCAATGGGCCGCACAACACGTGCCACCCCTCAATGGGCTCAATATATGCTCATCAATATCAAGTATCAGGTATCACGTGCCATTACAGGCACGTAGCTCTCACTGAGGGCTACATGACCAATTCATCATAACTGCCTTCAAGAGCTCATACACAGCCGAGGTGGGACTATATGTGGGCCTCCTTCTTCAGTGAATTAGCGAACATAGCTGGCAATACTGGACAGGTTCTCATTCATCTTCAAACTGCTGCTACTACAACAATAATGCTTCATTGACTGATCTAAGTGCTTAGACATGTTCTTGAAGGTTCAAACAGTTAATTCAAACCTTCAGGAGGCAAAGGATTCGACGAAGAAGAGCCGGTAGAAGTTTTGATATAATGGCGAAGGAAACACCTGCAGATCTAAATCAAATTCTAACAAACTTCAACTAAATGATCTCTCATGGCTTCCAAACAAGTTCACAATGCTTCCTAAGTTTTCCAAATTGTATTCCAGACCTCAAGAACTTAGTTCCAAAGCTTCTCAAGCTCTTATGGCGATTGAAAGTTGACTTGCTCAAGCTAGGAATTGACTTAGAGTTAGAGAGTGATTTTTGCCAAAGTAAAAGTGATAACATACTCAATTAGATTTCCAAAGCTACTGGATCCAAAATCTAAGAGAATTAAGCACTCTCGTGAGATTCTATAGGTTGCTACAACTATTAATGAGTGGGTGTGTTAGACAGAGCAAATGAGAAAACTAACAACCCTGCACGTGTTAGAATTGTGCTCAAGGGAAGCTAAGGATGCTTCCAAACCTATCGCGAAGGTCTAAAGTGGTGGGACCAGTGCAGCTACTACTTCGTCGGAGATAGAGAAGATGAAGTGTGTAGAGAAGAAGAATTGATGGAATTCGAGCTAGAAGGCAGGAATGTGATGTGTAGGTGAAGTGGAGTTTATTGGAGTTAGTTATAGGCTGTGTAGTGGAGGTTTTGGGTTGCTATAGTTGTAGGAGGTGACCAAATGATGGTGATAGAAGTACCGGTGATCATCAGGAGGTTATTCTCCATGAAATTGCACAAGGAATAGCTCAGAAGATTCTCGTGACCTCAAGAAGGTGAATAACTTCTTAATTGGACCATAGAACGATTCTAGATAGGATGCTAAGCTGAATTAACAAAAGAAAGAGATTAAGATGGATTAAGCGATTGAGTAATGTAATCATGCAAGAAAGTGGGGGGGAAATGGCCATTTGATTGTGGCAAAGGTGACCGGAGGGCTAGGGGAGTGTGAAATAGGCGTCGGAGCTTGCCGTAGACATGGTGGAGCTCCGGTGAATGTGGATTTTGGATATTTTGAGTAAAGTGACTAAAATCGAGGGAGAGAAGGTGAAATGGAATCGTGACAAGGTGAGGAAGGTGTTGAGATGGTTAATTTCGTGGTAAAAGGCCTCCACCATCGAAATTGGTGGTGGTCGACGACGAAGAAGAAAGTGAGAAATCAGAAGCTAATACTAATTAAACCTACAAATTAAAGAGCTAGACTTACACTACAGAAGGGGGTGAGAAACTTAGAAGTGTTACCTAGATGAAATGGTGAGAGGGGCTCCGTTGATTGCTCACCGGAGACAAAGAGAGAGTTTTGGTGAAAGAAGCAACTCCGGCCAATTGAAGCGGATAAGAGAGAGAGTTGGGGCACAGCTCTGTCGGTGGCAAGGCAAGGGTTAAAGAAGATGGGGTAAGAGAGATAGCCACTTCGTCGAAGTGAGCCCAAGAGGAGGTGAGAGAGGCACCAGAGGTGCAGAAGAAAGCCTATGATCGGAGCTCTATTGGGGAAGGGGGAAGGGGCTCTCAATGGCCGGATTTGAAGGTGGGAAGGGCTATTTATAGCTGCTAGCAAAGTCTAGGAGGTTGAACTTGGACAAGAAGGTGTCTAGATTCGTTAGAATGGCCGTCGTATTCTATGACGATGGCTATGCGTGCATGACATTCAAGGTGACGAACGGAGGACCAAGACCATTAGATGTGAAAAGGAGGTTGGGAAGAAGCTTCCGACGCAGGGAAATGTAAGTTAACCATAAGATTGGCCGTGATTGGAGAAGGAAATGGAAAATTGTCGGTTGTCGACTCTGAGGAAGACGACGGTCTTCACAGGGACTAAAATGCAAACAAGGAGGGACTACAATGTAAATTCTTAATTTAATGGTGCAATTTAATTTATTTTCCCACCAACTATTTATAAAGAGTTGTATGAATATTATGGAACTATGTTATATGGTCAAATTTCAATTTTGTCACAAGATTTGTCATGTAATTTAGTACTTAATTTAGGGCTTTTAATTATTAACTTTAATCTTAATTAAATATTAATTAATTAACAAGGTTTTAAATAATTTAACTCATGATTTTGAGCCCTTTATTTTAACTTAGATTAATAATGCATTTTCTTGACTATAAAAAGGCTTAATTGATAGGTATTTTAAGCTCAAGCCTATAATTAACTATATACATAGTTAACCCTGTTTATTAGATATTTAATACTAATTAATTAGGTAAACTAGCTACTTTTAGTGAATTAGAAGCTATGCTAAGTGTTTCATCGGTGATGAGTCTTGGATTTTAGTTATGTAAGAATAACTCAACCAATTTAAGAGAAGTGAGGTCTAGGATATGGTTCCTAACCCTAGATACCACACTATTATTGGTATAAATTGGATCTTTCAGAATAAATTGGATGAGTCCAAAAAGGTACTTAGAAACAAAGCTAAGCTTGTTATCCAAGGTTATAACCAATAGGAGGGCATAGACTTTCATAAAACCTACGCACCGGTTGCTACACTCGAATTAATTAGAATGCTTCTTGCCTTTACCACTTTCTTAGATTTTAAGCTCTTCCAAATGGAAGTGAAGAGTGCCTTTTTGAATGAGGTTCTGAAAGGAGAGGTGTTTGTGAGGCAACCACTAGGATTTGAGAGTCTAGAACATCCAAACTTTGTCTATAAGCTCAAGAAGGCTCTTTATGGTCTTAAGCAAGCTCCTAGAGCTTGGTATGAGAAGTTGATAACATTCATGTTAGAGTATAAGTTCCAAGTAGATTAGGTTGGCCACACTCGCTTCATTAAAAGAAGTAAAGACATTCCTCTTATGCAAATATATGCAGATGACATAAGTTTTTATTCTACTAATCAATATTTGTGTGAGAATTTTGTCAAGTCTATGCAAGAAAATTTTGAGATGAGCATGATGAGGGAACTCAAGTATTCCTTAGGACTCCAAATTTCTCAATTAGATAAAGGAATTTTCTTAGGTTAACACAAGTATACAAGGGAGATGCTTAAGAAATTGGGAATGGAAGGATCTAAGGGTAAAAACACACCTATGAGCACCACTATCCATTTACATGCAGATGAAAATGGTAAGAGTGTCAATCAAAAGAAATTTCGAGGTATAATTGGCTCTCTTTTATGTTTAACCACTAGTAGGCCTAGTATTTTATTTTCAACTTGCTTATGTGCTAGATTTCAGTCTTGTCTTAAAGAATCTCATTTGAAAACTGCCAAGAGATTTTTTTAATATTTAATAGATACTTGTGATGTCAAATTGTTTTACCTAAAATCCGCAAACTTAGATCTTATATCTTATAGTGATGCAGATTATGCAGATTCTAGAACGGACCGTAAAAGTACTACCGGCACTTGGCATTTCTTAAGTGACTTGCTAGTCCCTTTGTTCTTCAAAAAACAAAATTGTGTAGCCCTTTCAATCATCGAGGTAGAATATATGGCCGCCACCTTAGCTTGTTCACGAGTATTATGGATGAAATAAACACTTAGACACTTTGATTTGAACTTAGAATGCACTACAATTACTTGTGACAACACTAGTACAATCAACCGATCTAAGAATTTAGTGAACCATTCTAGGACAAAACATATAGATGTTAGGCACTAGTTCCTTAGAGATAATGTGCTTGAAAATGAGATCAAATTAGAATTTATTTCCATAGAATATCAATTAGCAAGCATCTTCACTAAATCACTTAATTATGAGAGGTTTAGTGAAATTAGGAGAAAATTAGGATTGAATTAGTTAAGTGACATTAAGGCCTAATTATGCATGCATTCAATTTAAAAATACTCATCAAATAGGATTACTTGATATTATTTGGAGGTATGGCATTTTGAGAGAGTTGCGTTTGATTCTTGGATTAGTTGAGTATGGGACTACAATTATTTCACTAATGGGTTTATTTTTTCAACCCTTAGTTTTTCTAACTACACGCTTACTTTTTCTTATTTTCTTTAATGACAAAATGAAAAGTTAACTAACTACTTTTCTCTTTTGTATTTTCTCTTTTATATATTTTTTGGTTTTGAAGTTGCGAAAAGGATAACAGAAAGACATATTTACATGCACCAACTAAATAGCAAGAGAAGTATTTTTATAATTTCCATGTTACAATTTTTTTTGGCTTTTTGCATAAGATTATACTCACAAAAGAAAAGAGAACTAAACTAGATTTTTATTGCAATAAAAAAGGACATACAACTTGAAGCAAAGCAAACTCCATTACACTAATGATGGCTTGAGCCACTTACACAAAGCTTGAAAAGAAAAATATTTACAAAGCACACACTCACTAATAAGATACGTGGAAATGACAAGCGTGATACGATGCGTAATTTGGCAGGGTTGTTCTTAGAGATGTGGGATCCAAAATGGTGATGGGACAAAGGTTGATGTGGTGGTGATGATAGAAGTGATGACAATTAGGTAGTAGGATATCTAAGATAGGACAAAGTCTTCAAACTCCCTAATGTGGTTTAGGTTAAGTGGCTTGGTGATGTGGGTGATAATGTACTCATTGGTCCTTAGGTTAGTGGTGAGTACCATGGTGTAGGTTAAGGATATGGAGATGAAAATCCTATATTTAGGAGTGACTAGGGTTTGTTCTAGAGTTGTGTTTTCCATGGAGTCTACTTGGTGAGCTCTATGGTAGGGAGATGGGACAGCCATGGACCTAGGGTTTTAATGGTGGTGGTGATTAGGTAAGGGTTCTAATGGGATGGCTTCCAAATAGGTGTGTGTCAGTATGTTGGTGATAGTGAGGGGGTAAGTGAGTGCTCAAGTGAATAAAGGTGGCGTGTGAATATGGAGTGTTGTAAGTGGGTGGCATGGAGTGTAAGTGATGTAGAGAGTGAGTGTATGAAGTAGTGATGGTGGTAGTGACAAAGATGGTGGTGGCATGGAGTGTGATAGTGTAAAGAGTGAGAGTAAGTGTGTAGAAACCAGAAAGCAAATAAATAAGATAAAAAGCAAATATTGGAATGCTTGGAACAAACATCTAATCTACTAAGAAAGTAATATAAAGAGCAAGTAATTTAAACAACTAAACTAGCAACAAAAATAAAAAAGAGAATGGAGGAAGAAAATAGGTGGCCTCTCCAATGTGGGCAAGATTGTCTATTGGGAGGGGTGGAGAATTCTTGGCACTAAGCCTATCTCCTCTTCACCTAGACAACCAAGATCAAGTAGGCACATGGGAAGCCATTGGTCTTGGTTACGGAGCTCTTAAGGTAGAAGCTCATGGAGGCTATGGTGGAGAATGGAGAGAATGGGAGAGGGTGGGGAGCAGCACCTATGGGTGGGTCCTCTCTTATAGAGGGTCCACGAAGGTGTGGTGCTCTATGGGTATAAGTATAGGTTAGGAGGCCTACTTTAGGATACATCCTAAGGATAGAATATTCTAGCCTAAGGTGCACACTAAGGTAGGGTGTAGGTCAAGGTGGGTCAAGAAGTGGATAAGGAGGGGAGTTGGAGTGGGGGGTGAGGGTCATTAGGGATGGGGTTTAGGTGATGGTTTATGGTGGCAAGGGGATAAGTGGGTTTAGGCTAGGGTTAAGGTGATTAGGAGGGGTGTTGGGCTTTAGGTTGGTAGGCATGTGTAGTGTGTATGCGTGGGCCTAAGTAAAAGTAGAAAATAATACCATATAATACGTTACTACTAGGTTCACATAGGCTTAAATAAAAATAAGGAAAAATATATGTTGCTATTGTAATTGTGCACAAATGAACATGGGTGTAATTCTGTAGCAAGTAGTGTGTGCACATGTAATTTTCCATATTTTTGTGAATGTGCACAGGTGTATGTGTGTGTAGAGTGTGTGAATAGGTGTATTTGGATGTGGGTGAGGGTTTGCATGCGGTTGTCTTGGCTAAATTAAGCTCGTCCTGAGGCTACATGTGCTTGTCTCCTGCTTTCTTGCTGGTTGCTTCTTCTTGTCTATAAACTGCAGAGATGGTTTCTTTGCATCATTTAATCCCAACTGTTGCTCCAAGATTATGGTCCTATATGCATAAAATCTTAATATTACCCAATGGACCATAAAATGACAGAATTAGAGTTAAGAGTGTACAGATGCCGGTATGCATGCAATCATGTAATGGATGCACTATTTACAAAATGTAGGCTAGGTTATTAGCTTAATTTAGTCAAATTAGATCCTATGATTGCTATGCAATCACTATGTGGCTAGATGAACACCTATGAGGAGGGCCTCATATTCTGTAATGTTATTCATGGTTGCATACCTCCCCAACAAGCTATCTGGACTTCTTAGTATGATCCTAGCTTTGAAGGTGTTCTTTATGTGTCAGTCATTCACGTGGATCTACCATGGCTCTAAGGCTTCAGGTCATATTGGAAGAGTTCAGCTTAGCTAAGAAATCCTCTACCGGCTATCCTTTGATGGAGAAGTGAGAGTGAAAGATAATGTCATATTGCTAAGTTTGATCGACCACTGCAATGTTCATCCAGACCTATTTATGTTAATCAGAACATGACTCAATGGTTGATTAGTAAGGATGATTATTACATGTGCCTGAAAGGAGGGGCATAGCTTTTGGGAAGTTATTATTAAGGCCAGCACTAGCTTCTCCAAGGTGTTATAGCGGTGTTTAGCACCTTGGTAAGTTTGGCTGGTGTGATGACCCGGTTCCCAGATCCTTACAGGACCCGAGTCCGGCTTACCTCGACTAATCCCAAGACCTAGTCATCCAACAAGAAGTAACCAAAAGTAGGAAAATAAACCACATCCACACATGAAATATAACTAAGCATAAGAAAAGAACGAAGCAGTAAAAAAAGTAAAACAACTGTCTCAAAACATAGTACATGCCACCACAACAATAGAAAATGGAAAGGAAACAAAAAGTAATAAGAACAGTAAACTATGTGTCCATTACTCACTACAATAGAAGAGAAAACGAAAGTGCTAAAGAATGCCTACGACTGGGCTCGGCTAGGTCTAGCACCCTCTGCAGTCAGAAACTCGGGCTACTCAACACCTAGTCCTGAACTGGGTTACGAAAAGGCAGAGTCAGCGAACACTGAATAGAGTGGTGTTTACACTATTTAAGTGCAAGTACAGTAAACCAACAACAGGTTTATTTCTCATTTCTATTTATCTCATTTATGTGTTTCTGGTTCATCTATTTCTCAAAGTATCCAAGTATTTCTTGATCTTGCATGTTCTTCGTGGGAACGATCTTGATTGCAGTCTTTTCTATAGAGTAGAAGGTACACGTGGTGCTCTCCTGGCTGGGAGAGTCCCCCGTGATAGTCCTACACCCAGTCAACCACCCCGAGGTCACTGTCGAGACGTAGCGGTGACTATGGCACTCGTGATAAGCACACCGGTAGCTACCCCGCACTGACACGCCGTCAGTCATTTCCACTAGTGTGTACGCCCAAAGTACAGCACGGAACAATATAGGGCCTTGCCCTCTCAGAACAGGGGTCTCGCTCCTCAGAACCAAATAGGGGTCTCGCCCCTCCACAGTCCGCGCACCCTCATCTGACTACCCCGGTTTGCCCAAGGGGCTTAACAAAGATGGTGTAGGGTGGCTAGCTGAATCCCGGGCCCCATGGGGTTGCTAGCTCCCTCCCTACACTAGTACTACACCTCAGTATCATGTATGCGAGGGCCAACAGGAGTCCATGTAGAGTGGCCAATCCTAACATCAGGTCTCAACCCAAGGGAGGCAAGCTCCGCTCTACACTAAAAAGGGACAGTTGCTCTCCTTAGTACCACATACACAAGGGCCAGCACACATCCCGTCTACATTCCAGATTCCTTTCATCCACAGGAGTTCTACTTCTAATTCCCTGTAGGGTTCATGCTCATATTCATCTCATTTATCCAGATCTAGATCTCATGTTTCATAATTCATTCCTCATCCATATACTGGCAGCTCGCGTTTTCATAATTCAGTTCCTAATCATAACATGCAACTTGTGGTTTCACAATTCAATTTCTCATTTACATACAGGCAGCTCGTATTTTAACATGCATCTCTTAAATATAATATAGGCATTTTCTAGCAATTTATCTTAACTATACATTCAAGTAAAATAGTACAGCTCAAATAAGCTCATTCATTTCTACTCAAGGGTTCATTCCACATCCTAGAGTTTAATCTGGTTATTCCAACCAAGCACATTCTTATTTAAATATTATTAACAGAATTAAACCACTCTGCCGGGTTTCACGGGAGGAATGGAGGCCTGTGCCGCAAATCTCGTCGTCTCCGTGGGCCCTGAATATGCCACTGGCTGGTAACCTATACCAACGACCAATGTACATTAGACGAGCTCAAAATAGTAGATACTCAACACGAACACATGGAGGAACTCGAGTGGAAAACAACGGTACTTCCTTGGCGGAAATTCGATTCCGTTTGGGCCTTAAACAAGTCAAAAATGCGATTTCTAATCAAAATCAGACATCTGCGACTAATCCCAGACATCTTAAAAGACGTCAGAACTCACCCTGTGTTCCCTATGGTTGATCAGATGTCAAGACTCCCTCTACGACTGTCTGAGGGCAACTTCAGATGTCTCACCCTACTTCCAGTCGTCTGGAAGTACCTCCGGACATCTGGCAACAAGATCAGACGTCCAAAAGTACTTGGGAAAGCGTATCGCGCGCCTTCCCAAAGCCTGCATCTGCGTACGAAAATGCAGGCACGATTTTAGCCCAACAATTCCTACGCTGAGATCTTCTGCATGGTGGAAATCAGCGCAGCAACGTACGTACCTCGTGCGATACATGCTTTCAGACGTCTGGCCTCAACTTCGGACATCCTGGTGCCTCGCTAGTCATCTAGACTTCACTCCAAATGTCTGATACTGAAAACTTCCGGTATCAAAACTTCTTCACAGGTAGCCCCGCTCGCGCCTCCGCTCGCAACGGCAGCTCCAGCAGCTGTAGGAGCTTGAGTAGCTCCTCGTCGACATCCTCCTCTCTCCCACAAGCTCCTCCTTGAGCTCCACCGAGCTCCCGTGATCGTCGTCCTCCCCTGCTCTCACTCCCTCACACTCTCTTGCTCTTGCTCCTCCCCTCTCTCCTCTCACCGATGGCTCTTCTTTCTTGCCGCGGCTGCAACAGAGACAGAGGGGAACGTGGCTATCATAGGAGAAGGTGGAGGTGGTGGTGGCTGGAGTGGTGTGAGGAGGAGAGGAGAGGAGAAGGGAGGGGGGTGGTAGAACTCGAATAGGTTGTGTTAATATGGTGAAATTATCGTTGAAGTTAGTATAGTGGCTAACCTAAATCGAGTCTAACCATCTTTCATAATTTTTTTTTTTAACCTGGCCTACTTAATTTTATCTTGGTTACTTTTAGGCCAAGGGTCGATCTCAGGGAGGCGGGAATTAAAGGTAAAAAAGTTTCTACGCCTTTCCTAAAACGTATCTTTTCCGTGCGTTTATTGTATTTTTGGTTTTTGTCTATTTAAGATTTTTTTGTGTTGATAATATTGTCCTTAAGGCACACCCTCAAAATCAAGTTCTTAGCTTTGAGCCAAATTGTTCTTGGCTTTGAGCCAACTTAGGGTTTCCAAAAAAAAAAAAAAATTGGTCCTACTATTTGCAAGACCGAGTACCTGCAAGACAAGGATTATCTTTTCTCTTTTACTCTTTTTTTTTATCTTTTTAATAGGAAAAAAAGAGAAATAAAAACAAGGTAGGTTGCTTGTAGAGAAATAAATATAGTCTCTATATATATAGATATGTATATATTATATATATAAGGGTGGGGGTGGAAGTGGAAATGACGTGTAGTACACTATCGAGTTGGTCCACATCTAGTAAGACGCAACCAACAAGACGACGTGTTGCATAGAGTGTGGGACGGATGTGTGGGTGTGTGCGGAGGCGCTTGCTTTATGCGGGTATCGGGGAATATCAGCAACTGGTGCAGACATTCCCGCGATATAATGCATGGTGGAGTGACTAGTGCAAGGGAGTATGGATACATGTAGGTGATGTGTATGTAAAGATATATATATATATATATGTAAGTATGTATGTATGTATGTATACAGATAGGGTTATAACTATATAGGTATATATGTAGTTACGTATATATATAAATATGTAAATATAGATATATATGTATATATATATATATTTATAAATAGATATATATATATATATATTTATAACTATATATATATGTATATAGAAATATTAGTATAATTATCTATGTATATAGATATATATATGTATATATGTGTATATATATATATATATGTATGTAGATATATATTTATGTATATATGTGAGTGGATATATAAATATATATGCGTATAGACGTGAGTTTATAAGGGTGTGTGTGTGTACAAGTGTGTGTGAGAGAGTACATGTGAGTGTGTACAAGTGAGTGTGTGTGTGTGCGTACTGGCAGGTGACTGTGAGAGAGAGGGAGGAGTTTAAGTCGTCTGGCGGAAGCGTCCGCCGTCTGATCTCGTAGTGTTACGACCCGATTCCCGAATCCCTACGAGACACGAGAATTGGACCGACTCGACTGATCCCAAGACCCAGTCGTCCAACGAGAAAGTAACCAAAAGAGCAGTAAAATAAATCACATTCACCATGTATATAACTAGTAGTAACAAAATACAACAGTAAAGAAAAAAACTACTACAGTATACACACCACAACAGTAAAGAAATAAACAGGTACATAAACATGATGCTCACAATAAAAGAGTACAGAGGTAACGGAAAATACTCACTACAACAGAAGGAAAGGTACAGTGAGTACTACACAAGTAAAACTACTGGGCTCTACTAGGCCCAGCACCCTCTACAGCCGCTGGCTCTGGCTCCTCAACACCTGGTCCTAAAAAGGTGGCAAAGGTGACACGTCAGCGAATTGCTGAGTAGAGTGTTAACCAAAAGCTAAGAAAAATAGTAAGGTGGACAGTAGCTGTTATATTTTTAATCTCTTTCTTTATTTTTTCCATTTACTCATTATTGAATTATTCCTCAGATCTTTCTCTTGATCTTGAATGTTCCTCGTGGGAACGATCCTGATTGCAGTCTTTTTCGAAAAGTAGAAGTAACACGTGGTGCTCCCCTGGCCGGGAGAGTCCCCCGTGGTGGTCCTACCCTCAGTCAACCACCCCAAGGTCGCTGACAGACGAAACGGTGACTACGGCACGCGTGATAAACGCACGGGTAGCTACCCCGCACTGGCACGCGGTCAATCGTTTCTATTAACGGGTGCGCCCAAAGCACAGCATGGAACCAGTATAAGGCAGAGCACTCTCAGTAACAGGGGTCCAGCCCCTCCACAGTAACCAAACAGGGGTCTTGCCCCTCCACAATCAGCGCACCCTCGCCTGACTACCCTGGTTTGCCCAGTGGGCCTAACAAGTTGGTGTAGAAGGGCTAGCAGAACCCCGGGGCCCATGGGGTGGCCAGTGCTCTCCCTACACTAGTAGCTCTCCTCGGTACTGTGTACACGAGGGCCAAAAGTCTGTACAAAGTGGCCAGACCTAACCCCGAATTCCTGGGGCAGCTAGCTCCACTCTGCACTAAACAGGGGGACAGTCGCACTCCTTGGTACACTGTACTCAAGGGCCAGCTCACTTCCCCAATTCTATTCCATTCACTTCTCAGGAGCTCTACTCCGAATTCCCCGTAGGGTTCATGCTCATTTTTCTTTAACTCAGCCAATTTAGGTTTCAATATTTCAGCTTTATATTCATATAGCCCATGTTCTCTACAGTAATTATCCATTCATAAACAGGCAACTGTTAACCAATTACAGGCAGTTATCGTTTTCCTTTCTACTTTTCCAAGAATGCAATATATATATATATATTCAATCTAGTTTTCCAGTCGTAGGATTCATGCCATATCCTAGGATCTATCATTCAATCTAGTTTTTCAGTCCTAGGATTCATGCCATACCCTAGGATCTATCATTAAATCTAGTTTTTCAGTCCTAAGATTCATGCAATACCCTAGAATCTATTAATCATTTCACAAGTGCATAATTTTTGATAAATAATTAAAGGGGCCACTCTACCTGCAAAACCAGGAGTACTGGGGGTGTAATCGGCAAGCCCGCGCGCCTCCGCAACTCCCAGCACCGCAACGGAATGGGGTCCTAACACAAGGATCAATTACAAGGAGCTACTCAGAATAGGATACAAATACTGTAAACAGGTAGAGGAACTAAATCTGAGAAGAACGAAAGTTGAAACGCAGAAAACAGACTTCGAACGGACCCTAAACGGGTCAAAAAAGACAAGTCCGCCCAAAATCAGATGTCTGGAACATCTTACAGACGTCTTAAACGATGGCTCAGGTCATACCTTGATCCTGCGCGGTCCTTCAGACATCCAGAATCCCGCTGAACCGTTTGGACTTAGTTTCTAGACATCCGACTGTCACTCCGAACGTCTGCAGACCATCTCCATCGTCTAGTGCTGTACCCAGATGTTTGATATGTGTGGGAGGGCGTGCCCTTGCGCCTTCCCGAACGAGACCGGCACACATATGCGATCGTCCTCAACATGGAACGAAGCAGAACCCTTCGGCAGAATGGCGGCATGGCCGTACACGCGAAAGAAGAAGGGAAGGAAAAATATCGTACCTTTTAGACGTCTGGACCTTCCTCCAGACATCTCCTGCGTCGTCTGGACGTATGTCCAGACGTCTGATTCTGGGAAATTTTCCCAGAATCAGGACCTCCTCGCCCTCCGCCTGCTGCGCACGACCGTGCCGCGCCGCTCTCGCCTGCTGCCTGAGGTGCAGCAGCTCCTCCTCAACACCATGCTCCTGCTACGCACCCACCGGCCGGCCCTGGCTGCTCCGACGAGCTCGCACCCTCGCAATCTAGCTCTCTCTCCCGCTCGCAGCAACCCCTCCTCCACACGCACTCACGGCAGCAGCTGTTGCTACCCTCGCCCGCTCACTCTCTCGCTAACAGGAAGAAGAAGAAGGCGGTGGAGTGAGGGTGAGGGAGAGGAGAGGGGGGTATTTGAAGGCTGCCGTGGGGAGAGAGAGAGAGAAAAAGATGGATGCGCCTGCAGGGAGGAAGGAAAGAGAATAAAGGAGGGCGGCGGTTTAGTCTGCACGCAGATGCGAACCCGTACGCCAAAAAAATTAAAATCCAGAAGTCTGGACCAATTCCTAGACATCTTAAATGACGTTTGATGCCGGGGTCATAACACGCAGGAGCGCGCACAGGGGCACAAGCACTTCACGTGGCGTGCTGGAGGGAACGCGCGTGCTGTCTTCGCGCGCAGGCGGGTGCGGGAGTGCAGCGCAGCGCACAGCGTTGCAGGCGAGAGCGGGCGCGGGCACAGACACGGGCGACCGGCTGGAGCGGGTTGCGAGCAAGGAGAGAGAGCGCTGTGCCACCAGCTAAGTGAGAAACAAGCTAGTGGCTACAGTGTCGCGCTGAGAGGCGTGAATAATGGCTATAATGCTGCATGGGAGCGGGCGACCAGTAGCACCGATTCTGCGTGCGCGGGCGCGCTGGGAAGCGCTTGCGCGCGCGGGAAGAGCTCGCGGAGGTCTGCTGGCATGCGCGCGGTGGCCTGCGCGGCTTCAGGCGGCCATTGCTGCTGCTGGAGCTTCCGACATTGAAGCTTTGGCAATGGTGGTGAGGGCTTCTAGCGATGAAAAAAAAGGTGAAACCACCACACCCACCTGTTCTTGAGGGAGTTGGGCGGTGGTGGAACTCACAGTGGTTGTTGTGGGACCACCGTGAACTTGCTCCTGCCTGCAGTGTGTCTCTTCAGTGAGAAGAGATACTGCGTATGGAGAGGGAGAGGAGAGGAGGTTGGCCTGACGGTGGAGGAAAGCGAATACCATCAATTTTTGAGAGTCATCCGAAAGCATGAGCTGAAGTTAGGACCAACCTGGACTTAAAAAGAAGTGAAACCCCGTGATTAAGCCTTAGAATTCACCTGGTTAGTCCTGACTTATCACAAAGCACAGCCATAACTTCATAGCATTCTGAGTCTCTGTAAAACCCCCTAAGTCCTGGAATTTGACTTAAGGTTTAAATATCAAGAGTCCTTGTTGGTTGAGAGATGGTCTATGTCATTTAAGCCTCAAGTTCTGGTAGGTTATCCTAAGTAACAAGGTTCTCACAATGTCCAAAAACACAGTTGGTTTATTGAAAAAAATTTTCAGCTTAAAGATCATCATAAAACATTTAAAAATTTTTTGAAAGAAGAAAAAGATATCTCTTCACACTTACCTTACTGATACTTAAATTGCCTTACGCTTCAACAGATTGTTTGCTAAGGGACTAGCAAAATGTAAGCATGGGGGTATGATGAGTGGCTACTCATCATGGCTAAAAGGCCGAAATTAAGCTATATACTAAGCAAAACAATATCAAATTAACATATAAAAAGGGTTAAGTGTGGGAATTAAAGAAAAGACCTAAAACTTTTAATGTGTGTTAAAACCTCCTAATTAGGTCACAAAAATGAGATATTCTGAAAACTAAAGAACAAATGATGATCTATGCATCAATTTAACACATAAACAAGTTTGAAAAGACAAATTAGAAGTAAAATCAATGTCTTAAATGTTCAATTAAGCACATGTAAAAATTTGAAAGCAATTGGACATCATTTAGGCTTAGAAATAAATATATTACAATTAGGTCCTTCATGCATTACATTTCTACCCTTCAAAACTCCTTCTTGGACCTTTTTGCAAGCCGCAGGGACCCTTCTGTATGACTGCAAGGCCCTTCCAGTTATAGTTCTTTTCACTTTTGGACCTGCACGCTATTCTTCTACCCCTTCGTTCAAGGGTCTTCCTGCAAGTTTTCCCTCATTTCAGAGAGAAGCCGGTGTTCTTCACGCGCACTGTAGCACGCGAAGAACACAGCCATTCTCGACCGTCCATCGCACTTTTGATCTCGATCTGCGGCTGGAATCAAATGGAACCTTCGCGCGATTCGGTGCATGCGTTCACCTCTCTTCCCAGATCTCATCTGACGGTCAGATATCTCTCTTGACTCGCCGCGCGCTCTACCCATCTCATCCTCACCGCCGGCTTAATTTTGATTAACCTCACCCTTGCGGTGATTCCAATCACCGAGCTGCTACTTAAGCACCTCAGTGGTGTCGCACGCAAGGGATCGCTCCCTCCTACATCTCTTAGCGATCAGTTCGTCCACTCCAGTCTCTCCTCCTCATCTAGACCCTGATTTCAAAGTCACCGGCTGTGGAATCATCGCCTGCTCTCGACCCTCCTCGTCGCTAAGGACCTCGTAGCACCTGAGGACGACCCTGGAGTCTCACTAGCAGACTCTTCCCTCCGCTGGAGTCACCTTCCTCCTTTCTTCCTCCTTAGCCGTCGGCTAAGGACCCATAGGTCCCATTCTTCCTTTTAGTTTAGTTTTTTTAATTCTGCACAATTAGTGTTAGTTGCAGTTTACAGTAGTTTAGAATAGATATAGCTTTAATTGTTAGTGTTTAATGTTAGCTGTAGTTTAGATTAGTCTTAGGAGTAGAATTAGCATTAGATCCCCTCCCTCACCTCCTCTAATCAGTCCAGATCAGAGGGGAAGAATCATCTGTTCATTGTTCAATTTATCTCCCTCTTCATGTTTTGTTTTTCCACCATCCAATTCTGATTTATGTTTCTTTTAACGACGAATTTTTCATCATTCACCCACACATCCGGATCCAATTTCAGATCTGGTGGTTTACAACCTCAGATCTGAAATTGGCGTCATAAGCACCATTTGGGGCTTCTCACTCATCCCATTTGTGTTCACAAAAGCCCCTTTTATTTTAGATTGATTGCCTCAGTTTGTCAGATTCACTTTAACATGGATTTTAAAGAACTTTGCTCTCTGGATTGCCTTGACAGATCTGACAAATTGAAGGGATTTTGGTTTTCCTTGTGGGCAAGGACTCTGAGAAGTTCTCTGGTGACAGAGAACAACTCAGAAGAGCCTTTCATGAATCTGTTTCTACCTTGATCTGAATGCATTCGCAAGCTTTTATAAATTCCTTTAATGCATTCTTAGTCTGTTTTGCCATTTCAGAACTACCATACACCACCTGTTTTGATGATTATTTTTGTATGGTGATTTCCTAACCTAAGGAGTTCTCCATACTCCTTAAGGTTGCAAGAAACTGGGATTGTATGTTTTTTGGTTTTAATTGATTGGTTAAGTTCTCCTTCATGCTATCTATAGCATTAGGAAGAGCTAACTCAATGCCATTTGTTGTTTTGATCAGAAATGATGCTTTTGATAAGGGCTTTTCCTTGTTGGGTATTTGAACTGAATTCTTATGTGATTTTCGTGAGATTTAAACCCTTATCAGATTTGGATTTCAACTCTCAAAATTTTTAGTTTGTTTTGAATTTTCTCTTATTCCCAGTTGTACAGTAACGTGCTGCAACTTGCAGCTACATTTCCCTCCATCTCTAAATTCTCCTCTCTTCTACAATTCCCCTCTCATCTGTGAATACATCCCCCTCTTCAAATGGACTAACTGCAGCAGCAGTTAGCCCATTTGACAGTGGCTTAAGCCACTGCTGCTGCTAAACAAAACACCCTGAACAGCACATTCTCTTCTCTTCCCATCTTCTCTGACAGTAGCTTAGCTGCTGGTTAAAATGAAATAAAAACTTAATTAACCCTTCTTCCTAACTTCCTACTAAAGCCTACTTCTATATACTTAATTCTCACACTGTAAATATACATATACATACTATTATAACTATAATATACAACCTGATTATGTAAGTATACATACATAGATATACTGTCAATACTGCATGAACTTGTATATAAATCTATATACATATGTAATCTATGTAAATATATGTATAAGTATTGAATTATTATGTATATATTTACTTAATTATGTTTATATATGTACAGATTTATATTTACTTAGTTAGTAGCTATACTATAGAATAAATTAGCTAAATTAATAATTTAGAGCTATAATTAAGTAAATAAATCTATAGACTTAGGTTAATATATATATAGTAAGTAATTTAAGTTAGTTAAAGTATATTTATATCTATTGTAGTTACTGTTAGCTTAGTTTTAATTTAAACAGCCCAGAATAGCTAGCTTAACTTAAATAAAATAGAAATAAATTTGTAAAAATACAATAAAAATATATATAAAATACTTAAGTATGTAAATTAAATCTGTATAAGGTCAATTAGACCATTTACTAATTATTCTATAAGTAATTAACTATTTAATCACCTAAATCAACCTGTATAATCAGCCTAGTTTAGCGAATTTATTTGTATAGTAAACATAATTAAAAGTCAAAATTAATTAATCAATTATGTAGTATTATGTAAATACTTTATTAACCATATTTTATTTTATTTTTTTTAATAATTTATGGCCCCCAAATCGAGGGCCAAAAGCGCGTACAGACGCAGCAGCGCCTGATTTCCAGTGCACGATGTGGCGCTGGAATAGCACTACATCGTGCGCTGCAAATCGAGCGCAGCGCCTTATTAATAATTTGTGTTCTATGTTAGCCAGTCGTCACGGGCGCTGGCGCCCGAAAGCAAGTATACCTATACCAGATCCGATTACCACCGAGCATATGATCTGAGCATTCTGTCTGAGATGTGATGAGTATACGATTATGTGCGGCGCCGGGGGCCCGAGCGTGGGGGACTTGTTGTGGCGCATGGCTGAGGCCAAGCGCTTAGTATGAAAACGTAATTAAGCCACCTAATCAAAGATTAGGGCGTGCCTAGTAGAGGTCAGGTCCCGCCCTCTGGGTGCAGCGTATCCCTCGAAAAGCGTGCCCGCAAATTAAACGAATTTTAATCTGAATAATAAAAAGCTAATGACAGTTGCTTAATCCCCTTCGCCGCAGCACTTGAAAACTCTGTTAAGACCGAAACATAACGCAGAAACAAAAGAGAAGAGGAAACGTCGCTATAACCCATTACGTTTATATAAATAAACCCATATAATTACTAACAGAATAAAATGACACTATAAACGTCACTAAAGACCTCAGTTTGCTTCTTTAGGTTGTATATAGTGTTTTCTGAGATTTAGCGACGCTTATATCTGTCACTGAAACTGCTGTATATGTTACTATAAATAACAAACTGATAAGTTAAGTCTCTACACCATTGCGTCCTAAGGTATTATATACTATTATGTTAGTACTAATAGGATAACTTGTAAATACATAGTTTAGAGTATAATAATAGATTGTTTGATGCTTGTTCATAGTTAGTATTTTTGTAAGAATTTCTTAGTAATTAGGTAAATAAAACACACATTCATTCATTCTTTAATAAGATGTAAAGTTTCTTTTTGGAATTAGAAGATAATTTTGAGATCAAAGAGTGACCGAATTAAATTCAATAAATTGCCTCCCAGTAAACGACCTGGAACAAAACCACTAAAAATTAGATAAATAAGCAAATGATAATAATGGTTGTAATGACTGGTACTCACCCATACTCACCACTATACGACATTCTTAATGTTATATTATACACCCTATACTACAACGACATGATCATAACAATAATCATTCATCATCATACAACCATTGTGTTATATACACATCATATCATTTTTGGCGCCGTTGCCAGGGATCATCGATGTCATTGTTATCATTGTCATTCAACCATTTCATATCACCCTTGATGAAGATGTTAATTAGATGGCCAATTATTCGCATTCTCCTCCCCTCTTAATAAATGCATACATGTGTTAATTTACAAATGCAACTATAGTTACTTAAGATACAATGGTAGTGCTAGGAAATAACACAATATGGCATAATTATTAGTGTATTTTTGCTATGCAATCAGGGGGTTTATATAGAGGGGTGTTAGGGTTCGGGTGAGGGGGAAAGGAGAGAGGGCAGGTCTCTACGTGCCGCCCGCGCACAGTAGGAAAATCTTATTTTCAGATGTCCGGGCACGTGTCCAGACATCTGGACAAACGTTTGACTGAAACTCCAGACGTCTTATCCGGGTAAAAATGTAACAGGTCATTACAACTGGCATGGTAAATTGGCCTTTTTACCCCTTTATCTTCATGAATTAAGACAAAATGCTAATTTCTAAGATGTAGCCAAGCACAAGAAGAGGGTCTCCTCCAACTTCGGATCGAAATGATGGATGTCTTGTATAGGTAACTATTTACCTCTTCCAAGGCCTTCTTGCATTCAACAATCCACTTGATCCGCTTTTGTCCCTTCTTGATGATAGCTAGGAAGGGCTTACATTTGTCTAGAGTCCTTGTCATGAATCAATTTGTGACTGCCACATGTCCAACCAACAATTAGACCTCCCAAAGGGTCCTTGGTGGTTGGATTGTGGTGATAGCCTTGATTTTGTGGGGGTTGTCTTTAATGTCGCATCGTAAGAGAAGGAATCCTACGAACTTCCCTAGGCAAGTTTCTAAGGTGCACTTCTTAGGGTTGAGCTTTATCTAGTGTTGTATGAATAATGAGAAGACTTCTAACATATTGGTTAAAGCTTCTTATCCTCAATACTTCACATCCAATTGGTGGTTGTGAATTCACAACTAATTGGTGGTTGTGAATGTGTGCTTAATAAGATGGGTGCAAATTCAGTGCTTTGTTATATACAACTCACATATCATATATGAATATTCAGTTATGTATTGGCCATAATATTAACCATCCTTTTAATTATGTGTAGTCATTTACAAACATTACTGAATTTCATTTATTGAATTCCTTTAATTTCGTTAATTGAGGGAACAAAAATGAGTGTTGTAAAGGTGATAACATGTAGAGTTGCAATAGTTCAAGTTACGAGACATTTTGTTAATAACAATAAAGTTCAAAAGATAGAGATCTGTTCATTTTGCATTATCAAATGTTAAAGTTAAAAAGATAGAACTTGTATATCTATAAGATCGAACTCAAGATATGATGAGGCTATTTAAAATTATATTAGATTTGATGGAGAAATTGAACAAACAATGTTTGTTTGCAATATATATCTTCTGTTTATATTCTCAACAATGAAAGTATGGACGAACATGTACAATATCTATTTGTTCCAAAATGTTCAAAGTATTTTGTCGCTGTAATCGATGTGCTTGACATTTTGGGTAAGTTAGGCTAATTGAGTTTTTGTCCATGTTGTATGTTGTGTTGTCATTCACTACAATATTTGTTTCTTCCAAAATGTTGAAAGTATTTCGTCCTTGTAATTGATGTGCTTGACATTTTGGGTTAGGCTAATTGAATTGTTGCCCATGTCATATGCTATGTCGGCATTCAAGAATGAATGTTATGCGGTGCCACTTCTTAAGCCATTGTTAACAGAACTAAATAGATCTATCCCTCAAAATGTAGAGTATGTTATATGCCTGAAATAACATTACAAAAAGGACCATGCCACAAACATAGCTTGCAATTAGCAAATGTAATAAGCATACATACAAAATAAACATTAACATGTGTGCACAATTGTACACCTGCCACTGAAAGTAACAACCAAATGTCTTTGGCCATTGTTTACAAAATTAATTAGGTGTTGTCTTGAAAATGTAGGTTATATTATAAATCAGAAATAAGATTACAAAAGAGGACCACATTACAAACAAAGTATTGAATGACCAGAACTAATAAGCATTAATACATGATAGCAAAAGAAAGAATGCCATACTGATACATCCATTTACTTCACAAAACAATTAAACATGATCACCATAAATAAACCAAAATATTGCTTAAAAATGATCCATTCAGTGTAAACTCTAAATGGGTGATTGTGAAGAAGAGAAATCGTATCATCTCTCTGTTTGCATATTTAGTTTGTATGAGCCTGAGTACATACTCCATGTGATGCTTGTAAATGTTATTGTCAGTTTTAGCCATCAAGAGGTCAAGCCCATTCATTAGCATCTTCGACCACCTCATGATGTGGATGCCATAGTTGTTACTAGTAGGCTTTTGTTATCAAACATGTACGCCCTCCAAAAACTACCACAATTTGTCCTTGGAGGTACGCACATCATTTAGGTATGACTAACTTTTACCTACCTGAATGGTTGTATTGAAAATTACTTAATGAAATGATTACATGTTTAATATGTAGCTTAACAAGGAAGCAACTCTTGATGTACCATTTGTCAAGCAAATTGATTGGTAGATGCTGATGGTGAAGCATGTCTCATTCTATTAAAGTGTATAACGAAACCATTGTTAGAATAGAACAAAAGGTGTCAATGCTTAATTGAATGCAATAGAACAACAATGATTTCACAAGATTGCAATCGGGCTTTGTGTGAATTTATAATGTGAGTATATTTGGTCTTGAGATAGGGTGACTGCAATGGAAACAATTGTTAGTAGAATATGGGCATTGCATGGATTACCATGCTTGTAGCTAGCATCCAAAAGCAAAGTCTGGTGCGCATCAATCATCTAGAGATGAACATAACAATGGGGTTATAAATATCAAAATGAAATAATGATTTTTAAATACATAATAGATATTGGGGAAGCTACTTACAGAATTATTGACAATCTGGATGTTTTCAGCATCTCACATAGGTTCTTTCTAAAGATATTAATCCTTGATCTATGCCATAACACATCCTCTTGTGATTTCCCATACTGAACGAGGCGTCTCAACAACCTCTTTGAATCATCTTCCTCATTATCGATTAAAGACTGATCAATGCTGACAACTGTTTTAAAGTGTTTGGTTACAATGCCTTCTTTTAGCTTTTCAAGTATACCACGTGTTCTATGATTATGCTTTATGTTTCTCTTCAATGATCCCACAAATTCTTTGTCTACCTCAGTGCATGCTTGTAGCTAAGAACAAATTATTTTTTATTATAAATTGAAGTTAACATGGAAGTCCAAATAATGTGCGAAAATAATTGACTTACACCATGTTCTCAGAATATGGTGTGATTGAATCTATACTTGTCGATTGATTGTTGGCTTGAATATTTTCAAATGTTGGAATCCATGAATCTTAAATTTTGAATAATGAATTCATTCATGTTAGTTTACATAGCTAATTCAGTAAATGAGAAAAATATCGTACCAATGAGAGATTGAAGGAATTTGTTGGTGGATCATCCTGACTTGGCAATAGATTGAAGCTAGGTTGAAAACGAAGTAGATGTTCAAAATTGCATGTGTAATTTATAGTGAAGTAGTTACCTAAAAAATAATTTCTTATTATGCCATGTGAAATTTGTCTCACCAGTAGATACCTTGAATCTTGAATTCATTATCCTCATGTTAAGAGTTATACGTTAAACTTCCTGACATATTAATGTAGTAATTAATGTTTTCATACTGTAAGCAATATGTTACATATATTGTTATAATTAATATGTTAACTACTAACTTGAATTGCTCATTTCATGAATGTGGATAGATGGAAATATCTGTAAGATATAATTTTTGGTGTACTTGTCTAGAATCTACAAGTTGTGCCTTGCTTGATCTTCCACTTGATGAAGATGTAGCACGTAAGAAGACATCCTTCTAATCATTAGCCAACTCAAAATAATCCTATTCAATGTTCAATAAAAGGAATCTTATCAATTACTATCATAATTGTCTTCAAAAGTGAAAGCTCAAAAGATTGATACTTTCCAGAAGATGATAAGTTCATCATATTTTGCATTCAATTGAGCTTTAAGTCAATAACCTATGGACTACTTTTGCTCATGCATAGTTGTCAATAGTTTCTAATTGACTCACATACTCAAAAAACTTATGGTAGATTACATATCTACTATGCACAAATAGAAAATGATCACAAGGTAACAAAATCAATAGTTTTACTTAGTTATCAACCTTATAGTTGATCGCAATGCTTTGCATCTTATAATGTAAATTTTTGTTTTTCAATTTATAGGATGACCACTACTAAAATAATTCACTTTAAATAATATTTTCTTACATGATTGTCAGATTTAAGATCTAAATCTTCTCCATGAAGATGAAGTTCAGTAATTTTTGAAACATATTTAATAGTAAAAAGAACAAGAATATCTCTAATAAAAAAAATTATATTTTCATAATTACAAATCATCACCAGTTGTATAAAATTTAAGATTTTTAATTAAATATTTATAATTTACAAAATATCTAAAAAAAATTGTTTCAATTTAATCTTGATAATACGAAGATAAATTAAATTATCATCACAAAGATATCGATGGTGATAAAAAACATTATTCCATTAAAGATACTGTGTGTACCTTCGAATTTATATATCGTATCGCTTATTTTGACTCCGTGACGGGAAGGAAAAAAAGTGCAAGGCCGGCTTCAACCGGATCCGGTCGAGCAAGCTCTAGCCGCCAACATGAATTTAACCCCAAACCTTCTCACAGTCTCTGATCAGATCAGATCAGACCACAGCGAGCGAGCTGAGATCCATGGCGGGGCGCGACGGCACACCCATCCCACTCTCGCGCTTCGGCGTCTTTGTCGCTCAGCTCGAGTCCATCGCCGCCTCCGCCCGCCTCCAACCCCCCGACCCCATCCTCTGCTTCGACCTCCTATCCGAGCTGGTCTCCACCCTCGACGACGAGCCCAAGGTCTCTCTCTCTCTCTCTCTCTCTCTCTCTCTCTCTCCCTCCCCCCTCCTATCTCTTCTCCCGTCGTCTCATCAATGTCTGTCGCGTTTCGATGGCTGGAGAGGGGCTTCCCGCGTATTTAGGGTTTGAGTCAGCATCACTCGCCATCCGATGCATTCGAGTTCCGATATTTGTAAGATGCATATAATCATCTTATCTGTGGTTGGTCTCTTCGTCTCTTGTGTGTGTGTGTGTGAGATTGCAGGAAGCTATTGTCCAGTGGCAGAGGAAGTGCGAGGATGCACTCTACTCCCTGCTCGTGCTGGGCGCAAAGCGCCCGGTGCGGCATCTAGCGTCACTGGCGATGGCAGGGGTCATCGCCAAGGGTGACAGCATCTCTGTCTACTCCAGAGCCAGCAGCTTGCAAGGTTGGCTTGCGGATGGCAGAAGAAGCGAGCCTCTTGCGGTTTCCGGTAATCTCCTTTCCTGGCTTCACCAGCTGTTTTAGTGGTGACCTTGTGGTGTGCCTTTGTTGAAATGCCGATTGATGTTGGTTGGGGTGTGCTGTGATGATATCCGCATTCTCATGCCTTCTCCTATTCCACCTTCCTGTCAACATTTCAATTTACTTAATACAGTAGCCTCTCCAAAACTGCCAGATGAAAAGGAGAAGAAACATAGAAGCAACTGCTCATTTGCCACATCTGTATCCATATTAACGTAAATCACAATCCCTTGAAACTGTTAACTCTTCTCAAGCTTCTTTGGCCTCAAACCAAAAATAAACTTTAGTAGTAGTTCCGGATGATCCTCTTAAGGTGGCGAGGCCGACCTGCCAATGAATAGGAGCATGATGTGAATAAGAGAAAAAGAAAGATCTAGTGGAAAAAGATAACATGTGATGGATCTTGTCTAGGAAAAAGAGAAAAAAAAAACACCTAGTGGAAAATATATTCATATAGGTTTACAGAGTGAGTAAATAATAGTCTAGCAAGTATTGGAGATACAATGCTGTCATAGAAAAGAAAGCACATACGTCAAAACACATTTTCGGTTTCTCTAAAGAGTGGATTGAATCGACTTGGTTCTTCTCTGTTATTGCTTTTGTTGATCTGATATCTTCCTTGCATAGGTGTGGCACAATGTTTGGGGGAACTTTATCGCTTGTTTGGCCGGAAGCTGACATCAGGATTAGCTGAAACAACGAGTATTGCAGCAAAACTGATGAGGTCGTATGAGGTAGGCGTACTCTGTCTGTTTTTAGACCTTGTATTTTAATCAAATAGTGTAGCCCCTGATTGGACTTGCTATTCTTGCATTCGTACATGTTCAGAAGAACACTGCATGGTGGTTTTGGACCTGCACATTTTTTTTCTAAAAAGTGGATGTACAAATTTTGTTTAGTTTCCATTTTTTGAAGGTTAGACATACTCCTGAAGACATGATAATATGTTTTGGGTTCTGTGTCTGTGAGTCATCTCCAATTGAGAAATTTAAATTTTTCACTTCCATCCTACCTTTGAGGTCGTTGTGTATGTTAGTGTGGTGAGATGTAGTACATGTTGGCCTTTTTGAGTTCAGGAGATTTATGATTTAATGTAAAAGAACTTTCATAGGACGTATAACAACATCAAAGTTCCATCCAACAAATATCCTTGTCAAGGTGGAGATATGTGGTGTCCTTCAACGACCTTTCCACTTAGAAGTAGTGGAGGAAGTCATCCTCGTGTTTGGAAGGCTCAAAGAGTTATGAATGATGCATAGTGTTGACAGTGAATCGGCTATGCTTCTTAGTTTTGACAATGTTAAGCATGTGCTGGAGCAAAGTTATATCTTCAATTGAGGGAAGTACAAGGGATCGTCATAGTGGTATAGTCATGCAAAGTAACAACCTCAAGATGTTGTGTTCATAGGAAGTAGTGTACTTGATTTGATGGTCCACAGATGTTGAGGTTAGGACTAAAACTGAAACAGCAACCTAAGCAATCTAAATGAGGGCTGTATAGATGAAAAAGCAGAAAAATGTTCAAGTCTATATCTACCTTATCCATCCTAGAGAGATGGGATCAGGTTGTCCTTCTTGAGGGAAAAAAATTCTTTTTGTATTGTAATTAGCTGGAAAGGAATGAAGGAGAGGGCTGCTTGGATGTTTTTTTTATGGTCTCTAGTGGCTAGAGGAATAAAGCAAACATTTAGTGGCTCAAAACTTTAAAAGAAAAATGTAGTCTTATGGTGTTCTCTGATGACCTAGTCCTAGAATCAAGCCCAATTGAGAAAAACTAGCCTTGAGAACCTATTGGGTATAACTAAATAGACCTGAGGCAACCAGAGATTTATGTAGGATTGATAATAAAGAATGGAGAGTTGTAAGGAGGAGATGGATAGGGAAGGTAGTTGAGGGATGTATTAAGGAGTTGAAGGCTCTAGGGTTGAGGGAGAGGAAGCAAACTTTACCAAGGTGTTTTTCTTGCAATGTGTTGGGAAATTATGCACACTCTTTTGTTGATCTTGTGGTTTGCATGGCATGCAGACGACTTGGGTATAAGCGGTTTATGTGCCTAAAGAGAAGAATTTCCCAAGAGGTGCAACTATGCGATCTGCATTATGATGTACAAGCAATGGAAGAGGTGATAACACCATGGTTGATATGGTGTGACAAAGCGGGGCTTCCTTGAGGCATTGTTTGTTTAGTAGAATTGATTTAGTAGGATAGAATTTTATAGGAGGGGGATTGTGTCCTAATCCCGTGATTGTAGGATTAAAACAAGTAATCCTGCGTTTGGCATAGTTGGGGTGTTGAGACTCAACAGGTGGATTCTCAGATTGCACCTGTGAATTTTGAAGACTCCACCCGTGGCTTCTCAGAATCCACCAGTGAATTTTGAAGACTCCACCCATGGATTCTCATAATTCACCAGTAGATTCTCAGACCCCACCTGTGGATTTTGAAGACTCCATCCGTGGGTTAGCAGACTCCACTGGTGGATTCTCAGCCTCCATGAGAACATATGTGCACTGCATGTGGGTTGATTTCTACCCTTTTGGTTGATTATGTAGCATAGGGGAATACGTTTGCTTTGCACGAAGAGCGAATCCTATCATCATCACTAACCAACCAAATCACGACAAATCCACCTTAGATCCAACAGTGCCAAGCAAAGAGCACGATGGCCTTGTACGTCGTTCTTTGCCTTGTATGCCAAACAATCCTATCTTCACTATCGCTGTTATGCCATTCTCCAACACAGCCTTGTACGCCATCCTAATGGCCTTGACCTTAGCAGCAACAATAGCGAGGCGGGGGAGGGATTGTGTGCAGGATTAGACTATCCCACCCCTTGGAATTAGATAATACCGGGATTGTGGCCTTTAACCCGATATTATCCTATCCCGAGAAAAACGCTCCAAAACGGGGGACATGCGTCCTAATCCCGCAAAATAAACGGTACCTGAAGGATTGTTTGGTGGCATATCTAATTGAGGGGCTGTTGGCATTAGATTGTTTAAGGGAAGCTTTGGGAAGGGAAGTGCACATATCAGTGATTGAAGGTAGGAGTTCATGTTGAGTGGTCTTGAGGACATCCATCATTAAAGGTTCATATTGGTCACTCATGTTGGAGCAAGTATTTGAAGAAGAGAATGGCTTAATGGTAATGGAACTTTGTTCGTATGTCCTTTAATTAAGCCTTGAGGTTGGGTGAACATAACAAGGTTGCTATTGAGGTGGTTGAGGTTGTGGTAGCATCACTATCTCATTAGATGTGACAATGTTGATTTGAAAGATATCAACCTTTGACATGTTTCAGTGATGGCGGGGTGAAAGGTGTTTGGGCAATCTTGATGTGGCTAGTTCTTTGGATGGACAGCTCCTTCGTCTTGCTTGGGTTGGAGGTTTGTGGTTTGGTGTAAGATGACTCCTTTTCCCAAAAGCATCATCATTCATGCTACAAGGCATAGTTTGTGGACCCATCGCTGATAGCAAGAAGGCCATTGGCAGGTTTGGGGTCGGAAGGTGGAAGGACAATTGTGTCATTTTTGCAATTCAAATTCAGACAACCATGAGATTAGAACTGTAGTGGAGCAAATGCTGTCAACTTGGGAGCCAGATTACTGGTGATTTCTTACAGAAGATGAGGAGCCTAATTTTGCAAAGTTGGAGGGCCCATGCATGGCATCTACTATAGTACAGGGCAACAAGGATTCAACTCCATCAGGCTTGTGTCCGCTTCCAAATTTGAATTCTTCATTCTCAAGTGGGGTGGTGGACTTGAGCTATTGTTTTGAGTTATGAGAGGAAATCCTTTAGTAGGGGACTTCGTTTCCCTGCTTGTTGCTTGAGTGAAGGCGTAGGGGGGTTGCGAGAGACTTCAACCACTTATTTGGGGCTTTTCTGCTGGGCTTCAATAAGGTGAATATTAGCTATACATGGTCCAGAAGCAGGTAAGCAATGACAAGGGGAGCTCTTGGGAGGGTATTGTTGTTTGTAAGTGAGGGTGGCAACTTGATTGAGTGGAGTTGAGGGTGCCACAACCCTCTCTCTTTAGTAGACGGAGAGAGTCTGTTGTCAATGATGGGATGTATGACAATGTGGTTTTGGGGGGGGGGGGGGGGGGGGGGTGCGATTAGATGGGAGTTTGGATGGAGAGGTGATGGACTTTGGTTTTGGACCTTAAAGCTATAAGGGTTGGTGTGGCCAAGGTTGGCATGGAAAGGGAACTTTGAGCCACATAATAGGAGACTATTTGACATGGTTAATGAAGGTGTTGACGTGGAATTTGACGGGCCTCTGAGACAGTAGGAGAGGAGGGGGTTTCGTAGGGGACTATTTATAGAATTGGGGAGTGTGAAGACTAAATTGAAAGCTTGTAAGGGGGAGGGGAGTTAGGGAGGAGGAGACTTGGGGGAGTTTTGGAGATGGATGCAGTGAGGTGATCATGTGGGTTGCTCTTCTCGTGGCAAAGTGGTATGCTTGAGGAAACAATGTTAAAGTCGACGTCTATATTGCTACTTGGTAAGAAATGGGGTGGGGCAATGTTTGGTTAATAGGACTTTATGGCCCTAAAGTGGATGAGGAAAGAATGTTGGTTTGGGATGAGCTCAAGAGTGTCAGATTCACTTTTCCAGGTGTTTCGTGGTTGGTTGGGGATGATTTTAATGTTGCTCTCACCATGGAGGACCAGCGGATGGCTTCATTAGTAGTTTTGAAGACTTTTGGGAGCTTATTGTGGAATTGGGGATTGTAGGGTTTGACTGCCTCGATTGTGGTTAATGGAGTACAACTTCTGGTTAGCACAGGTTGAAGTCGAATAGATGTCTTATGTCCTTGGAGTTTGTGGAAATGCTTCCCCTAGCTGGGATGAAGGTTTTGGATCATACTTTATCCAATCATACTCCTTTGATTGGGATTCAAATGAGGCGGTGTGACCAAGAATGCATTTCAAGTTTGAGAAGCCCTGTTTGTTGGAGGATGAGTTTAAGGAGAAGACACAGTATTGGTGGCAGGCGACACCAACTTGTGGCTCCACTAAGGTGACTTTAGCAGAGTGGCTGCTGGACTTGGGGTGGTACCCTCTTGAGTATAAGAAAATGGATTCAGGAAAAGTGGCAGGAGAAGAAGGATGATGGTTCATTTGAGATTAATAAGCTTCATGAGTTGTAGGATTGAAGAGCTCTTACCATAGAGGAGGTGATTGATAGTAAAAAGCACCAAGCAGTGGTCTTATAGGTAGATTTTAAGAAAGAGGTTGATAACTTCTAGCTCAGTTGAGTAACTGACTTTGATGATCAATCTGTTGGTATGGCAACAAGGGATTGAAGACAACCACCCAGAATGCTTAATTCTAAGTTATTAAATAGTATTTCTAAATTTTTCATGCCGACTAATTAGTTCTCTGAGTTTATGATGTGGTACTATCTTTTTGGGTATATTATGTTCTCTTACAGAGCTTCCATGCACCTTTAACTATGAGTTGAATCTGGATGGATGCTGCCAAAATGTAATAATCCTTTTACTTAAAAAGCTGATTACTGAAGTAGGTTGAGTGCTTCTTTTTTAATGTTGCTGACTATGAGTTGTTCATTGTCTCTGTTTCCTACTTATTTCTCCATGAATTTTTCAGGATTTTGTAAGGCAAGATGTGATGCAAATGCTTCATCATGCTTTAGAAGGCTCTGACAGTGCCGGTCCTGCTGTTGCTTATTCAGAAGCTTATCGGATTGTTATCCGAGTTGGTGTTGTTGATAAAGCATATACTGTAAGACTAGCTGCTGCAAAGTGCTTGAAGTCATTTGCAGATATAGGGGGGCCAGGTCTTGGAATAGCAGACCTTGAAAATGCTGCTTCATTTTGCTTGAAGGTTGCCATTTTACTTTCCGTTTTGGCTGTGAAGTTCGGTTCCCTTCGTTGCGATTTTGCTCTTACTTTATCCAAATAAGTATACTGTGTTTCTATTCTCTTTTGATTTATCATTCGTTGCACATGTTACACTCTGTGAATCCCCCTTTCCTTTCCTCCCTCTCTCAAGTATACAATTTGTCCTTATTCTTGGATCTTCCTTCAGCTAGGCTCTTGAGGATCCTCTCCCTTCTATTAGAGATGGATTTGCTGAAACATTAGGTGCCTTACTTGCTCTTGGAATGAATTCTACTCAGGTATGAAATTTAATAGATCATCCTCTGCAAGCTTGCTGTTATTGCTGTTATTTTTCATGCTTTATCTCCTTTCTAGATGAAGCCAACACGGAAGGCGTCCATGCCACCGAAAAAATTGGAAGATGGTTTGCAAAAGTATTTAGTTCTACCATTTTTCAGAGGTACACTGTTGCATTTTTCTTGTCAGAGTTGCTGGCTTTTAATCTTCAGCATGCTCAAAACAGTAAATATTGCCATCACTGCAAATTCAAAATCTTATGGATGGAGATTCCATGGATTTCTTTATGGTTACTATCTCCTTCACTAGAGGTTGCCTAATAGTTCAGTCATCAGCATCTCCTAGCAATTCTTCTTTCCATTTTTTTGTCTGACAATAAAAGGAAAACAGTAAGCAGTCAAGGTAACTAGTCCAAATTTATTTATGTGTAGAATCCAAGAAAGAACATGCCAGTTTCTTTTGTTTTTCTTCCTTTTTTTTGGGAGAGGATGCATTGATAAGCTTCACCCTACAAGTGATCAGCCCATGACCCCAAAAGAAAATGAGCATTGGTTGTTACATTCTTAATATAATACCATGCTCTACCAAAAATAGCAATCCCTTTAGAGCAAAATAGAATCAACTGAACCTCCTCCAGCTTGTGATCTTAGCATCATTCTTCCCCTGTAACATAAACTTCTTTCTGGATTTATGGAAAGGACCTTTTCTTTTCCTTACCTTCATGCTGTTTATTGGATATCTTATTCTTTCATTTTTATCTAGCCACCATGGAGATGTCGTTTTATGAAATTACGTGAGTGAAAAGTAGATATTCGGTAGTTTTCTCTGTCAACTATTAGCAATATGATGAGCAACTTTGTGCAAATGATCCTTGCCTGTTATTTTTGCTTGAAATTAAACCATATATTCCGTTTCTTGTAAAAAAAAATTGTTTTTTTATTCCAGCAAGTGGGGTTCGTGCTAAAGAACTTCGCATTGGATTGACCTTGTCATGGGTGTTTTTCTTGCAGGCAAGCAATCTCATACACATATTTTAGTTTTTCTGACCTCTGGATAATTTTGTTTGAATAGGATACTGGAACATCTTCTCTAATACTAGTGATTTCCATTGGCACTAGCTTTTTAGGAACACAAGGTTGCCTATCGTTGTTTTGAAGCTTCTCATTCATTCTTGTTGGAATTATCTATTTTCCTAATGATGTTTTGCTATTTTTCTTTTTCTTTGTGAACTGCTTAGTAATTTTCCTATCTGCCTTCTATATATAAGAGAAGAGAGGCTAGAGTTTTGTATAAGACTGAGATGGTACATTTTTTCACATGGTCTCTGAGTCATAGACTGGTGGTTTATACCATCCTTGGTTTTCTCTTTTTCTTTCTTTCTTTTTTTTTCGACCAAATAAAGCAAAGAAAAGGAATGAATATTTTTTTAGGGTTTTTGGCCACTGAAACCTTAAAAACTAGCTGCTGCCACCACCAGCCAGCCACTGGTCAAGGGGAGGTGGGGCGACCCCTCCACTGGTCAGCTGACAGTGCTTAGATTTGGTGAGGGAAGGTCATTGGGAGGTGCTTCTACTGCTTAGGTGGGTAGATATCATCAACACTTAACAGATGATCACTAATGTCATGTCGCCACATCCATTTGGCTGCTGTCTGGGCAACCCTTGGCGATCCCTTCTCTGGTTGGGCCCCCCCTACTGGTTTTCTGGTAATGTCCAGATTTGGTGGAGAAAGCCCTTGGGTGGTGCTGCACTACCTATTTGCATCATTTTGTGTGGTTTCTCGCTATTGTAGCCTCTTTGTGTTCGCTACACTTATTCAACTCTTACTGAGTAGGGCTTACACATGTGAGGAGTTGAATCTTGTGTGTTTGAGTGAGATTTAGCCTCGGGGGGAGGACTATTGGACTACTTGTTGACCCAGCAAGGTTTACTAGTCATCATATCAATCATTAGTGGTGCTCCAGAGACATTGTTTTAGATCAACAGAAGCTTATTAGTGCTTAGTAGACCCCTTGACATGGCTTAATCAGGATTTGTATATTCCATAATCTATTGATTTTGTGGATTCAGGTGTTCTTTGTCTGATTTTATGTTAGAACTTGATTGAGCCACACTCTTATTGACCCTATGATGTGTGTGGTGTAAGTTGTTGGTCTGCTCACTGGGTGTGACAATCAACACAACGTATTTGGCACATCATGAGGGTGTTTTATCTAGTAGCTTTTTGATACAGAGCTGCTTAAATTCTGCTTATCCTAAGGATGTGTTTCTGCTAGTGAGATCTGATCTGTGGTATGTGTTTCACAATATCTCATTTGTCCTGATGGCAATCTCAGGACTGTGTCCCATATATTGCTTGGGATTGCTTCCCAACCTTCTGCTTGTGATCTCCCAGTACTGCTTGTGATTGTCTGCTACAATTTTTTGTTCGTTCTCCATTATTGCTTTGGATTTTCTCTTAATGAAAACTTGTGCGTTGTGGAACTATTGAGAACACCACCTGCATCTACTATCTCTACCAGACTGCTCAAGTTACCTTTGCTGAGTTACTGGTTGTTGGCTACTCTAGTGTCTACCACTATTGAGAACTAGGTAATAAATAAAGAGTGGCCCTTCATTTGAAGCTAGGTCAACTAGAGGAGTTACTTTAGTCAGATCGGCCAATGGCACTCATTCTTTGATCACTGTGGTTGGTGATATTTTCTTCTCAACTATAGTTATTAGATGTATATTTGCGCTAGAGTTCCCACTAAGCTTGTTATTTGTTCATTTTTTTTTTTAAAAGGATTATTTGTTAGTAAATTATGCGAGGATCTCAAGTGCCATGTTATCTTTGATGAGAATCATTGTTACTTTCAAGGCATTCAGGCTAGTCAGATAAGTGGTAGGGGGTATGAAAAGGATGGACTCGATTATCTTGATGTCCTTACTATTTTTGCTGGAGCAGCTTGCCTCTATCTTGATTGATCCTGTTTTATGGCATCACTATCTTGGTCACCCATATTTTAGCAAGCTGCATCAGATGTTTCCTGATCTTCTATCGGCTGTTAGTCGTAGTTGCAGAGCATCAGTTGGGTAAGTATTGGCAGGCTACCTTCCCTCATTTGAGAAGTAGAGGTCCTTTCCTTTCTTTTAGGTACATTGCGATGTTTGGGACCCTCATGTGAGTAGTATGATAGTCGCAGGTGTTTTGTTATATATGTTGATGATTATAGTTGACTATCTTGGGTGTTTTGTATAAAAGATAGATCAAAGATTTTGCACATCGAAAAATGTTTCTTCACTGAAATTTCTATTCTTCCTTTATAAAGGTTTTTCGCAATGACAATACAGGAGTTTATGCAAAAGAAATTACAGTCTTTCTTTGTTTCCAATGTCACTCCAACTTCCTTTCTAGATGCTGTATTAGTGGAACAAAGTCTTGCCATTGCAAAGAGGAGGTAGGTAATGGGGTGCCTAAGAACATAATTGGCAACACCCCATGTTGTGAAGAGGACGTAGCTGCAACTACATTTGTTCCATCCTAAACAGAACTGCCACTGATTTATTGAAATCAACAGAGCCCCATTGTTTTCCGAAGCACTCTTAACACAGCCGCATTTTCCACCTCCTCCATTGAGCCTTCAATGAAGAAGAGGGTCATCCACAAACTGGATATGGTGAAGCATTACCTGTACACTTTGTACTCTAGAGAAACTAGAAAATAACTGTGTGAAATAGGTTGAAATCTTGTCCGTGGTGGTCGAGTGGAGATCACGTGGATCTCCATCATGGAGTGCACTCTTAACACAGCCGCATTTTCCACCTCCTCCATTGAGCCTTCAATGAAGAAGAGGGTCATCCACAAACTGTATATGGTGAAGCATTACCTGTACACTTTGTACTCTAGAGAAACTAGAAAATAACTGTGAAATAGGTTGAAATCTTGTCCGTGGTGGTCGAGTGGAGATCACGTGGATCTCCTTCATGGAGTCCATGAGATCTTGTTGGATTGAATTGTTGCCTTAGTTGCTAAGTTTATTATTATTTGTTGGTTAAGTAATTTAGGAAAATCTTGTTAGTCAAGTAAAGAGCCCCATTAGGAAAAAGATTTGTGTTTACAATTTACTATTTTTAGTTTGGACATTGGATCCCTTTATAGAGAGAATCGGAGATCAATGCTACATATTGTTTCTTGAGTTCTCTACATCAATAATAAAGAATTATCCATAATGTAGTCTCTAACGTGCTTCTCTCTCCCTCTGTCAATGTGAATATATGTATATGCTCTCCTCCCCCTTATCAATTGCTGTAAACTCTCATATGGTATTAGAGCAGGCGAACTTGAGTGCCTAGCCCACCAAGTGCCATAAGATCCACGTGGGGATCTCTTCTAGGTGGAAGCCAACTTCCATGTGTGGAGCAGTAGTGTGGGGCTTCTAAGTCCCTTATGCATTGCCATCAAAGTGCGTTAGGAGGGGCCATGCAAAGCTTCTCATACTCTCTGTGCATGGGTTGCCCAGCGTGATTAGGTCTCTCCACATGTGCTCCGTGATTTTTAGATCGAGGTATCTCGATTTCCTCACCGAGTTGTGCATAGACTTCTCGGTAGGCATTACTATGGTAGATGTAGAGATCTAGCATGGGATCTCTTTCTATATGGAAGAAGGCCTTCCACGAGTAGCATGGTTCTACCCAAATCACCCTCTTTCTTACGTCTACAAATCTCATTCTATGTCACCAACTGCATGAATAGACCCTTAGAGTCCGTGCCCTTCCAAAAAAATCTTTTTTATCACTTCCAATTTTTTCAAAATTTTCTTTGGAGGGTGAAAGATCGAAAAATAGAACACCGCTATGGAAGATAAAATTGATTTAAGCAAGATCAACCGACCCCCTCTAGAAAGAAACCTTTCACTCCAAGAAGAGAGTATTCGTGATCCGCTCTACCATAACATTCCAATTCGACGCCACAAATCTCTTGCCCCTCGAAGGAAGGCCCAAATATTTGATTGGCAAATGAGCTATTGGTGTCTCTAAGATATTGGATATTTCCTCCACAGTCACACTAGAGATAGCAAAAGGAACAACCAAAGATTTTCTCCTATTAATCAAGTCAGAAATTTTCGCAAAAATCCTTATCAGGGATGATACATGAATTGCTTCTGTCCTACCTCCCTCAATGAAAAACGTTGTGTCATCTGCATGTTGTAGTGAACAAGGAGAGACCCATCCTTTTGACTTGTAAAACCAGAGAAAAGATTCCCTATGCACACCTTAAAGGCCAAAGATGCAAGAGTGCCCAAATCGATATCAAACAAAAGTGGGGGTAATGGACAACCCTATCTCACTCCTCTTTGCAACTGGATCCAGGAACCATTTGAACAACCATTGACCAAAATCGAAAAGGAAGAGGTAGTAACACACCTTTTCATCAAATGAATCCACATTTCCAGGAAGCCTCTTCTCCTAAGAATTACCCAAAGATACGTCTAAGAGACAGAATCATACACTTTTGAAAAATCAACTTTCTACAAGAAGGTTGAGACCCCTTTTCTCTTCCATGAAGCTAACATCTCTGCAATTACAAAAGAATCCTACAAAGATCTACCTTTTATAAATGCCGACTGAATCAGGGAAATAATCTTGGGCATAACTGAACGTAATCTATTTGCTAGAACCTTGGCCACCACTAAGTGTATTTAATTGGAAAGAGCAATTGGTCTGAACTCATCAATTGAATCCGTTCTAGGTTTTTTCGGCATAGGAAACAAGTAAAAACGATTCAACCTCTCAAAATCTTCGTTACCCATAAAGAATTCATGAATCATAGTCAAAACATCAGGGCCAACCACTTCCCACATCTTATGGAACACAATTTGCAACCCATTGAGCCCGGGAGATTCCTCCGCCTTCAACCCATGAAGAGCTCTGGTAACCTCATCTTCACTTATCTCTCTAAGAAGATCCCCCTTCACTTATTTATTTTCTCCATGTTCGATGTACCAAACTGTCACTCCCCAATCGGTTGTCTCCGAGTGAACTCATGAAAATGAGATCGAAAATCATTACAAATCTGGTTCCTCTGAGTAATCATGGTGTCTTCAATCTTTAATACATTTATCATATTGCTAGTCGCCAATTGAAAACATCTAGTGTTTGCATCTCCCTCTTTAAGCTATAATTGTCTGGACTTTTGTCTCCAATCCATCTCACTCTTCTGGTCCTCATCCATAACAATTGCCTGCATTTTCCTACGCTCCTGGCATTCAACACTGGACAAAGGTGAAGCCTCCTCTTTTCTATCCAAAGAGATTTTCTGCAAAGCCTAATTCCTCCTTGTGTTTTGATGTGCCACAAGATCACATGTAAATTCAATCATGTCTCCCAGATAACATGTATCCTACAAGCCAAAGTGTGTGTAGTAGACGTGGATGCTGGCATTGAGGCCCACTTAGCGCGGATCAATTCATTGAAACCAGGCTCCCTTAGCTAGGATTTGTGAAATTTAAAATATGTTGAAAACGTCGCGCCCTCATTACTACACCAGATCAAAGGTGTATGATCTGAGAACGGTTTATTGCATACTACCACCTCTGCCCCACGAAAAGACTTTGCCAGCGCCAGATTGCAAATAAATCTATCTGTTGGGATTTGGAAAATATCCCACGTGGCAAATGCCATGTGGTAATCAGCAGGCCACGTGGTAGCCATTTGGATGCCCAGCAGGACCGGCAGTTTGGGTTCCCAAGAACCAAACTTGGGTGCATCAAAATTGGTGATTTCCTATTTTTAGTAAAGTAGTTTTAGGAATAAAAGTTGTGGGATTAGTTCTTTTGTTAAGAGATAAAATCTTTCTAAATGAGAAAAGATTTTATCTCTTTAGGAAACAAGTTTTAGGATTTGAGTCTTTACTATTTTTAGTAGGTATATTCTCTCTATAAATAAAGAGCCTTCTCAACTATTATTTCTTAGAGCAATACAAATATTTCTAGACATCAAAGCTCCTCTCTACCTCTCTCTCTCTCTCGAACGTAGGCTCTCTCTCTTCCCAACAGGCCACCTGTAGCAACCACATCAGGAAGATTTCTCCTTGATTTCAACGTGGAATCAATCCACGTTCCACGCCAACTGTAGCGGCCTCATCAGGGAGATTTCTCCTTGATTTCCATGTGGAATTAATCCCAACATGGACTATTTTCCATGCCAATCAAGCCTCCTCGCTTTCCACGTGCGCACCAAATCTTGACGCTATCAATGCAAGAAGCGGCACCACTACCATTTCTCCAAGTATACCGAGCCCCAGATATAGGTAGATTCATCAACTTAAGTTCTTGAAGAAGGTGTTGGAATTCACATATAGACCTATCACATCTTCCATTGGTCTATCATCAGAAGACAAAGTTGCATTGAAATCTCCACCAGTTAGCTATGGTACACCGTTCACCAAAAGAGAGGCTTGGCCAACCTCCTCTCAAAATTGTGCTTGGGAAGTATTGTCACATGGATCATACACGCAAGTGATAGATCGAGATAGACCATTTGCTTTCCTTGTAAATACTGTGGTCATCACCCTCCCTACCAACAAAGAAGAATTCAACTTAAAAGAACCATTATGCCACATCAAGATAAGGCCCCCAGATATTCCTTCTACCTTCACCTCAAGACAATATGTAAATCGGTCACCACATGAACTGTTCTTCATTTGAGGAGTTAAAGTATCCAAGTGTGTTTCTTGCAATAGAGCAACGTCAACTCTCCACTCAGGCAAGTATCACCTCAAGATTGATCTCCGCCCCTCATCATGGAGTCACCTTTGCCCCTCCCCTGCGAACCTTCTTAACACCAATTACATTTGCAACCCGTTAATCAACTTCCACTACAGTCAGGAACTTTCTTGACTGACACCTTCTTTGAAATTTACTTGTGCTTATAACAAGCACCAAGAATCAACTTATGTTTCTACAAGACCACCTTTGTAGGAGCTGAAGATCTGCTTGATGAAGACCTATGCAATATGCCCTTCCCCTTGCTCAACTGCTTCTCCATTGTTTGTCCATCCCCACCAACATCAGAGGTTGCATCCTCTAGTCCACTACCCAGCTGCTGTCTCATTCTAGTCAATTCATCCACATTAAGCTTGACCTGACCAGGTTGTTGACTTTCTCCACATTCAAACCTCTTAAAAATCGACCCAAAAGTAAATGGGTCCGGCATCTCCTGCAAGAAATCACATGCAATAGCAGTCAACACACCATTCTGACAGTAACAATCCATTGTATGATGGGTAGAAGATGTTTTAAATTCGAACTCACCGTGCCCAGACCCATTAATGTGTCCGGCAGCCACCTGTGAAGTGCTGAGAACATTCTCCTGACCTGTAGATTTCTTAGTTTGGGGTGCTGCAGATTTCTTCCTTGGTTGAGGACGTGTCTGCCTAGTCCTGCAGGTTGGCTCATGCAAAGATCTCCCGCCACATTGACTTGCAGATTCAACCATGACCTGCACATCATCGCCAGTAGTAGCAAAGCGTCGGGCATCCTAAAAAAATGAAAGGTTTAAAAAGATTATTTCCCAAATACTTAAAACTCACCACATCTGGATCTATAAATAGATTTGGAAGCCACCTGTTTGGAGCCAATAACATTCTCTGCCACCTCAGCCACCATTTTGGGATTGTTTTCCACAAATGGAATGCCATCAACCCCAAAACTAGGGAGGCTAGCTGCATCATCATGATTTGAATTTTGAACATCACCAGGTTGGTAGATCGGTTTGGAAATAGGTCTCCAGACCAATCAAGCCTCTGTAGCTCCACTACTCGGCGCCAGAGATGCTCTTGCATCATGGCGACCTCCATCGCTAACCACCTTCTGCGCATACGTTGCTGCCTGCCGAGTCTCTACATTAATCTCCTTGAAGGAGACCACATAGGCGCACCCTTCAAATCGCAATATCTCCTTGCTTGGCAACGATTTCCCAACAAGCAGTTCACCTTCCACAGTAACAGAGGTTGCATCACCTTCTTGAAGACCAACACCATGGCACCTCCGAACTTGGGCAAACGAGGAGCACAGCGACATGACAATCCCCACTGTTCTCAATCTAATCAGAATTCCAAATATATGAAACGTAACGAGGGGATGCAAAGGCTTTCGACGCTAGCACCTTCGTAAATACCCGGAAAACTTCATCTAATACACATCCCCAAATTGTGTCTCCTAAAACTTAAGAAGATTAATATCCATCTCCCTTAACCCAAAAACAACCACTTTCTTCTTAGATAACATCGCAACCTTCCACTCAGGAGATGAAAGCCTAATACACGATAGAAACGATCGTACCTCATCCACCTTTGGCGAGCCACCAAGATACACTTCCACCAATGATGATTTCAAGAGAGAGTCCATCTCCCTCACCTTTGGTGACCAAGGGATCTCCACCTCCAAGCAAGGGGGCTCATAAGGTGGAGGTAACCTCAGTCCCTTAGAAGATCTTCCACCAACATCGCCTCTCTTGGGGCATGATCTCCGATGATGCCTGCATCTATGGCAGAGGAGATAGACCACTGGATCACGATAGTCCTTAGCAAAGTGACCCCTCTCCCGACACTTATAGCACACAATGTCACGGAGATGAGCTTCATGAGTTCACTGTTTGCTTCCTCTTGTCCTTGATACATGCAACCTTGTTTGGAGTAGCAATGGCTTAAATGTATCCTCCATGTGCAACCACCTTGGTCATCGCCTCCTCACTTAGGATTGATTATTAAGAATGCCGTCCCCTTGTCCTTCGTTGCTCGTAGATTCTTCCATTACTCGTGCTGCCTTTCTCTGTGCATAGGCCTAGACTAGTGAGTCCCTACTAATTCCCATCAAGCTCATAGGGGCTTCGTTGTGCCCTACGTTTGCTTTGATTTTGCCATTTAAAGCCCTCGTTAAGGCTCTTTAGCCATTGTGCTATGTCGTGTCACCAAGAGGAGCCCTCTTCTCTTATTCGAAGAACATTATAGCTAGGGCTGAGCAATGGGCTTGACCCTTCGGGGCCAACCTAGGCTCGACCCAAGCCCAAGCCTAATCGTAAGTAAATAGGCCAGGGCCTGACTGGGTTGGGCCCATTTATTATTAAAAAAAAAAGATAAAATGTGCAATTTCGTAAATAAAAATCCTTAACATAATTAAAAAAAATTGTATAACTTAATTCTAATTCATAACAAATACTCAATGGGCCTGACCAAGGCGATGGGTGTGTTACAAACTTACGAGATTGGGTGGAGATTAGGAGTGGGTAAGCCACTTGTAGGAATGGGTGTCACGAGAATGGGTGGGTTGTTAATGAATGAGGGGAGAGTTTTGTTACTTTTTATTTTAAGTTTGAATACATTAATTTATGTATATATAGAATACATATATGTATAGTATATATATGGGTCTTAGATCGGTTGGGTCTCAGGTCGGGCCCGGTTTGGGTCAACCTAGGCCCTGACCTGGGTCCATTTAATTAATGGGCAAAAATCTTAGCCCAAGTCCGACTCTTTAAGTTATGGGCTTGGGCTTGGGTCAGACCTAGTGGGTTAGGCCCAGGGCTGGGCTAGGGTAGCCTGGCCTAATGTTCAGCCCTAATTACAGCCTTATTGCCGTGAGTAGTTGAGGTGGAAAGTGTCCGTTGTTGGGCTTACAGGTCGAAAAGTGGGAGATGAATTGAAATCCTAAAGAATTTGGTGAAGAAGAAAGATTTGTATCTGATTGGGTGAGACCCACAAGAGTTTTCAAAAGGAGACACATTTGAGATTGTGGGAGAGGCACGATAAGGGCCTACACTACCTTAACTGTCTCTTTGGAATAAGTGAGTGATGGGTCTCTCGATGCGTCAATTCTTGCAAATTGCTCATTTGCACAAACTTCACTTGTCATTCTCAGAGGTTTCTTTGCTTGATCTGTTACCTTCTTGGAATTTAAATTTCCAACATCCTAATCCTTTTGCTGCCTAGTTTGGATTTGATTCCTCTAGGTAGGGCCTTATCTGAAGAGGGGACTTTCACTGGCATAATAATTCTCAACCATCGCCTCCATGTAGGATTTAACCAATGATTCTTAACTGCTCCTCATCTTCGATTTCATCTTTCTTGCCACCTTTAAGCCCAACAATCATGCGCTATTACTTGAGCAAAAAATTCCTTGCTTGGGATATCATTGCTAGAAAAGTTAGCAATGACATAGGGCCTTATGCTCCAACTCTTAGGAGGAACTTGTTGACGTATGAAATGACGAGACCATCCAGATGACCCATCTTCTTTGTGACTATGGCAAATACGATCCCTCTTAATGCCCTACCTTCGAAAACCTCACCATCCATTTAATAAAGGAGGACCTTCTCATTGTTGTTGACCACTTCCATCCTGGGTGTGCAATGATCTCCATGATCTTCTTCGCATCGTTGTACCTCACCCCATCCTTGTGCTCTAATGCTACCCTTGTCTTCCTAGTTGCTGGGCAAGACACCTCCCTATGGTCCATCCCTTTACACCTCAAACGCACCACTTGGTTGCAACACCTCCCATGTGACATGCCCTCTACCATGACAATGGAAGCAAGCTATCCCTCGTCTACCCTCGCCTGCCTTTGCCCTACTCCCTCTTCCTCTCCTTTCGACCACCTACACCTACTTGCCATCATCCTCTTTCTCTGCTTCATCCCTCTTTTCCCAAAATCTTCAAGATATTGATAGGTTCTCTTGCATATCTCAATCTTCTCTCCCCTTTCTTCTTCTGTTGGATGGACCCTAGATGAGGCCTAGCCAAGAGTGTAGTTGGTGCCTCCTCTCACGTGTTAGCTGTGCCTTTGTCGAATACTGTCAACATATTAATATTTAATATGAACCATATATGGCTATTTTTGTAGGAATACAATTTTACCCATTCATAAATTAAATTTGACTGTAGGTGGGTAGAAATACAAATTTACCTATTCATAAATTAAATTTGACTTTAGGTGGCTACATCAGGAGTAAAGAGCCCCAATCTTTTGCGTCTTGTATGCTGAAGAAAAACTTTCCAAACCAAGCACTACGTTAATCTAAATTACCATCTAGATAATGTAATTGTTTAAATGAAATTAGGCTTCCAGCTAATTTGTACAACTTGGAAGGTTTTTTTTGCAAAGTTTTCTTTTGTAATAATTATGCTTTCTTTTGATAACTTTTAATACCATGTAAGTAAATAACATTTATTTGCTTTTGATCCCAATTATGGAGATTGTAATTTTATGTATGTGATTGTATTGCAGGTTGTTCGCGTCAAATATGGTCTCTCACACAATGAGCTTCAGCATTTTGCATTGAAGGCCTTAGACATGCTTCAGGAAAACTCTATTCTAGAGGCACAATCATTGGTAGTTATATTTTTGATTAGTCTGTTTATAGACCAACTCATAAAATCTGTAATTTGTTGAGCTGAGAGTTTCAGCGAGTTGGTATCACGTTTGCTATTCAATAATTGAATGCAACTAGGGAATGAGATAACCATTGAAGGGTGTTACTCACAGTAGGTATTTGATAGGAACTGTTGACAATAGGATTGGATGGATGTCATAACCTCCTCATCAATTTCTTCATTCTGATTGTGAATAATGATTACTGAAACTTGTTTGGAGAAAGGTGGGCATTTGATTGCTGAAGATTGAAAAACTTTAAAAACCAAAACAATGGAAGCAACCTTGTTTTTTGCGTTCCAAGAGAGGGGTCACGTCTTCAAGAACAGCTCCTATATATATTTATTATGCCAAAGTTTCTACGCCATTTCACTCGACACAATGTTTAAAAAAATTCAAGAGAAAAATGAACCGAGTGCCACTTGGAATGAATTGATGGACTGCAAGCATGCTGATGTATTAAGCATCTGTATGTTGGTCATGTGAGTCTGGGCCCAGTTATCTGAATTTCGAATGCATATAAGATCTGGTATTTTCACATTAGTACTTTTTGGATTATATGAACCTTAAAAAGCTAGCTTCCTTTTTATTGACCTTGTTTGGCCATAGGAAGCAGATTTCTATTTCATTCTTCGTATGGCAACCTTCTCTTTTATAATCAGGGAAAGCTAGTTTCCTTTTGTTGACCTTGTTTGGCCAAAGGAAGCAGATTGCTATTTCATTTTTTGTCAGTGTTGGCAACCTTCTCTTTTATAATCAGGGAAAGCTAGTTTCCTTTTTGTTGACCTTGTTTGGCCAAAGGAAGCAGGTTTCTATTTCTTTCTTTGCCAGTCTTGGCAACCTTCTCTTTTTATAATCAGGGAATTATTACAATACTACATCATTTAATTGTGAGGAGTATGGGACAATGAAGAATTGCTAACTGTTATGAACAGAACTGCAACCTCTTGTCCAACTACAGTCTCCACTTTACCGTTTCCCTTCCTTTACCCAATAATGGATAGGGGCTCTCGGTGATAAGAAAATTTATGTCAGACAGTTCTGTAGGAGAATGAGTTGCTTCTGGAGGGTAGTTTGCTTGGAACCCCCTTTTTTCCATATCTAACAAGGATGGAGGTTGGTAGACATCCAGAATTTGACAAGAATGTTGGAAAAAGGATATATAGGTGTCTATTGGAAAATTTGATTTATTATGCTGCTTTAGATTGCCAAGGTTATGGCTTCTTTTTCTGGATGATCTATTTCAACAGGACCCAGCGGCACTCAACCATACTGTCATGAGTCCTAGGATCCTCCTCTTCCCTTCTTTTCAGAAAAAAAGGAACCTCCTTACCCTTTATTTGATTTTATGATTGTTTGCATGGTGACTTCGAGGCGGTTAGGGATCTTTTCCCTTTTCTTTTCTTTTCTTTTCTTTTTTTTTGGGGTGGTGGTGTTGGGCTGTTAGTACTTCTACTGGTTTTTATGTTTATTTTTGTTATTGATCGACATGGCTACCATTTACAAACTACTTGAACTTGTTCACCTTTTTATTGGTCTTTAATGTGATAAGATTAAGGGAAGGTAAATAGGTACATATAGATCTGAAAAGAGAGTAAGAGAAAAAAAAAAAGGATGCGGAGAGTGAGAGGGTGGGAGGGAGGAGGAACAAAGGAGTGTGAAGGAGGGAGATGGCATGTGGCAGGTGGTTAAGGGTATGAGATGGCAACGGAAAGAGAGGCAGGTTGAAAAGCATAGGTTGGTGGTAGCCGAGAAGGAGAAGAGGGCTATTTACTTTAGGTGTTGTGAATGGGGTTATCTTATTGTCGATTGTAGGAACTGAGTAGTGTCTTGCATGTCATGGGGTGGGCCACAAGGTTGCATCATGCTCTTGTGCAAAGAGGTTGCCTTTCAAGGTTGCATTGGATGCAAGTTGCATGTTGCATGGTGTACGATTAAGCGACGAGTTGAAGTCTTCTTGGTCGGTGCCTGTGGTTGATGCACCTTGGTTGAGCTCTTGTTAGGAGTTGTTGAAGTTTCTCTTAGGGGTGCTTGTGGATGATGTTTTGGAGGGCCACCCCTCCTCTGAGGTGATCCAAGTCTAAGTCTTGGAAGTCTTGGGGTCCTCCCTGGCTGTCACCGTCGCAGCCACTGATGGCAACAAATTTCTCTTGTTTGGGTCTACTGAGGAGGAGTTGGCACATCTTAGGTTCTCTACTACCATTGTGAAGGGCAATTGTGTTGGTGTAGGTTGCCTATGAACATGGATGATGCTGGTGCAAACAGTGTTGTCGAGGCAAGCGCCCAAGGCGATGAGGTGAGGTGAGGTTGGAGCTTCTTGCCTTAGCTGACTATCAGGCAACGCGCTTCACTCACGCGAGACACCTCCTCGCCTCAGGTGATGCCTTGTTGCCTTGTCTCCCCAGCCCCTATCGCCTCATTGAATAAGGGTAGAAATAGGTTAAAAAAAAATGCAACAAAATGGTTGTGGACCTCGACCTTTCGGCACCCCTGTTGCCTATGTACATAATACAAGTGCCCACCAACCTCTATTGCCTCACCCAAACAGCGTTGCAACCTCTTCATTGCCGATTCACCGCCATCTCAGCATCTCCTACGACCGCACCATCACCCAAGTCAGTCCCCATTGACTCCATCTGTTTGCCTTTTTTCTTTTGACAAAGATTGGGGCGTGACATCGCCTCCTCTTCTTCCTTTCTGCCTTTCTTGTTTCTTCTTCACTTCAGTTCTTGCTCTTCCTTGCTATCGGGCGGCAGTCTCCTTTGTTAAAGTTTTTTTTTCTTGATTTTTTTAAGTTACCTACTGAAGTTTATATGTTATGTGACTTATGTCTTAAGTTCTTAACTATTCAACTTACGGTAGTAGTTTACTAAATTTTAACTAACAAATTAAAATTTCTATTTCAGTGTTTATGACATTTTTATAATGTTCGAAACATAGTAACTTTGCTATTGTTACTATAATGTTACTATATTATATAGTATAAATAATATAAATTACTGTCATAATACGATAATAATAACAATATAGATATGAAAAAATGGTCACCTTAATTCACTTCGGCTGGTGCCTTTTTGTTGCCTCTCACCTCGGGCGATTATGGGCTTTGTTGCCTTGGTATTGCCTTTCGCATTGATAACATTGGGTGTAAAGCATTTGTTGATGTGGCAACTCGTTCATCTACAATAGTTGGGCATCCCTTTACATCCCCTTTCATTGGAGGTGGTCAACGATGTGGTGTTGGCGTTCACAAGGTTGAAGCTTTGCTTTTGGATCAATATGGGCGGTAGGGAACTTTCATGGGTTGACGTGGAAGTTGAGGTGGTGCTGGTAGATTCTATTCCTGAGTGCATCGTCCTACAACATGGAAGTTCCTTATAGTTGATTTGTATGCTTCGGATGTCAGGACCATGTGGAAGGAGCTTCAAAGATGTGGTTGTTGCCAATCAAGTGTTGGCGGAGGATGTGCCATTAACATTGATGCTAGGTCATTGGTTTCACACTTCGTTGTTGGCGAAGGTGAAGGGGGTTATTGCTTCCTTGAGTGTTGAATATCTCTTCAAAGAGTTTTGGCATTTTGTTGGACGACACTTGATGTGGGTGTTGGAGGAGTTTTGCAATGGTAATGTTAGGTTTGAGAGCCTAAACAGAACCTTGATTTTCTTGCTGCCAAAGAAGGATGTTGCCAAGGGGATTGGGGATTTTCATCTTATCTCTCTATTCAACTTGGGTTATCTTATTATTGCCAAGGTCCTTGATATTAGGCTGGGGGTTGTTATTGTTGGTATCATTAGCTTGATTCAATCGACCTTCCTTAAAGAGAGACATGTGATACATAGCATTGATTTAAATGCCGACGGCATGCCGTCGGCAAGGCTGGTTTTGAGAAATAACCATGCCGATATGGTTTCAGTGTCGAAAGACAAGTGTTTCGGCGGCATGCCGCCGTGCCAATGCTGATGCTGATGCTGTGTGCTTGCTGCAGACTGCCACTGCCATCTCTTCCGCTCCGCTAATGCCACTGTCAATGCCATCTCTGCCGCTGCTTCAGGCTGTAGCCTGCATTGTTACTTATGGAACTTCTCGCCTTGGTGGTGGACTTGTTGCCTGCTGGGAAGGTGGGGGAGCATCTCCTTGTAGAGGGTGGCCACCGCACATTTAGGATTTCCTCCAATGATGACTCTTTTGGAGGGAAGGGGAAAGGGGACAAAGGTAACGGGAGGTCGTGCGGTGCCAATGCCCGCACTGGCTGGTGGCATGATGCAATGGCCAATGTGAATCCGGTGGGGTGGGAATTAAGGTGTGTGCACTGTGTGGTGGATGGTGGTGGATCTGGTGGTGGAGGAGAATGGGTAAGAAATCCATAAAATATTTATCGACAATTTGCATAGTAGACAACACCGACGGACGTAATCGTAAATTTATCGAATCAAATATTTGCACAGTACGTTACCGACCGACGGACGTAATCATAAAAAATCTATAAAATATTAATCGACGATTTGCACAGTACGTCACCGACGAACGTAATCGTAAATATACCGAATGAAATATTTGCATAGTACGTCACCAACCGACGGACGTAATCATCAAAAGCTCTCTCCTACAACTGCTACGCAAATAGCGTGCATGAATGATGTAGGCAAATTTAACTTGAAATTTGATGCTTAAATAAGACATTTGACATCTTCATGTCAACATGTTGTAGATTAAATTATTTAGAGAAAGGATGGGATCTTTTGGGAGTCATATGGCACAACAGGCTATTAAGGCCACTAATCCTGGTAATAACCGACATCCTTTTAATATTTACTAATAATAATTTACTCTATAAAATGCAATTTTTGACTAGAATATGTTTTCCTACAGCGGAATGGTGGAATTTGTATGCAACGGAAGCTCCAAATTTACGGCAGGTGGCTGTTAAAGTGTTAGTACAAACATCATCTGCTGGTGGGTGTGAAAGAAATTGGAGTACATTTAACCTTATCCATTCCAAAAGAAGAAACAAGCTTGGAATTGACAAGCTTAATGACCTTGTGTATATCCACTACAACACAAGGTTACGAATGAGGCACATTCAGGAGGGCTTTGATTTTAAAAATAAGGAAATGGCCGATCCAATTGATCTGGCCTACATTTTCTGAACCAGAGATAATGTGCTAGAAAGTTGGATAAATGACATTGGAGGAGAACCTGTGATGGATGTTAGTGGAATGCCAGATCCAGAGCAATCAAAGAAAATGGGTGCTGATGTTGAAGGACATATGGTCAGATCTGGTCGTCATACATTTCCTATAAGAGTACTAGATGAAGAGGATGAAGAACGACAGTTATCACAGCCTACTTCAACCTCAAAGGATGACTTAGATGATGGCTTAAATGCAGATGCATTTGTAATGGTAGAATGATATGGATCAGAAGGATCATCCGACTGAGGGAGACATGGTGGTCAAGTGCAAACTCAGGGTGCTACAGAATATGACGAACGACACACCAATATTCATGGCGAACATATTTCAAGTCCAAGTCCACCAGCCATGGATTACGAGGGATATCCAAGTCACGATGCCTACATGGAGGATTTGAGCTCCTCAATTGATTCCATGAGCATTAGTGATCAATTTTTTGATTCTTCAGCACCTGGATCTGGATATGACATGGGATCATACGACACAACACGTGAGACGGGATCTTCGTATGCTCAACCATTCTACCCGCAATCATTTGCACCACCACCGCCTTCATATAATTATCCATCATATTCATACGCTGAGTCTGAAAATGTTGACACTTCTGGGACTAGGATTGTGAGTGAATATTCTTACCCATATGAGTATGGTATGATCCAAAATTACTTTCCTCAGCAGTTCCAACCCCAAGCTCTCCCTAAAATGCCAAGAGCAGAATCATCACAAGATGATTCTAGAACAACAGGATTCTCACAAACATGTGCAACTAATCGTACACGTGGGCAGCGTGACAGACCATACACAGATAGTAGATTTCCCCGTCTTGGGTTTTTGTTAGTATGAATGAACATGAATACAGATAGCACATAATGGATTACTAGACAATGTATTCATATGTGTCTTGGAAGGATTACTGTGAATACATTCAAAGTAATCATCGACACAATAGTCAACAATGGTATCAATCAAGTGGTGATAGTACCCATGATAAAGATATGCATCCAGCAAGACACTCTTGGTTCTGGTGAAATCTGTCTTTCAAGTTCCAAGTCCTGACTTCCGATATATCATACATCAAGACATTACAGTTTTAACTTTTACTTTGAAACTATACACTTTGATTTTTTCATTTTTAAATTCTTTGATTCTTAAATTCTTTGTATTCTTCTATTATTAAATTTTCTGTATTCTTAACATGGTAAGAATATTTCATCTCATTATTGAATTTTAACATTGTATGGTCATGTTGTATATGAATATTATGATGTAACACTCTTATTGTTACATAATCAACATTTGATTTTCTTGAAACTGATATCATTTTGATAACTTCTACCATTTTTGTTGGCATGCATCGGCATGCCCTCGGCGTGCATCCGAAATGGCATTTTTTCGAGCCATCGAAATCATCGAAATCTGCTATCGAAAAATGGGCATTTCTCTAGGATGCCCTCGGCATGCCCACGAAATGCACACTTGCAATTTCATTGGCACGGCGTCGAAATTGGCATTTCGAACCTTGAGACATAGTGTGGCCTTAGCTTACGAGATCCTGGCATCTTGGAAGAGAATGGAGGCAAAGGGTTTTGTGTGGAAGGTCGATTTTGCTAAGGCCTATGATTCTCTAGATTGGGCCTTCTAATGGGTGTTGTGTAGGAGAGGCTTTCCGAGTGTTTGGATTACTTGGAAGATGCATCATGATGAACTATGAACTCATTTGTTCTGCTGGTTAATGGGGGACCTGAAGGAGGATGGGTGAAGCTGCAACATGGGGTTAGACAAGGATGCCCCTTAGCAGCTCTTGTTTGTTCTGGCTGTTTGCACCTTTTCTATTTGCAACGATGGTTTATTAAGGCTGTGTTTGGTAGGGGGATAAGGGTTATATTGGGATAAACTACTATAGGGGTGTTTGGTTGAGGTATAAGAATAAGTGGTGGGATAAAATGATTGGTGTTGTGGTGTAATGTTAGTGGATATTTGTTTAATATTAAGATATGGGTGTGAGTGGAATGATGTGGTAGAGTAACTATATTTTAATGGATATAATATGTTGGAATGGGTATAATTTAATATACATTGATATTGATGTGACGGTTTGATTGGAATACTTATTGAAATGATATATTTCTTCTAATCACTCCTCCCCATCATTTTATCCCACTTGCTACAGTGGCCTTAATCCCCAACAACGCCCTTATCCCCCATCCAATATGGCTGCCAAACATAGCTTAAGGGTTTTAGCCCAGAAGGTTGTCAGAACTTTGTCCCTTTTCTGCAGTATATAGACGAGATGATTTTCTTCATCGAAGGCTCATAAGATGAAGGAAGGAATGCCTTCACCCTTGTAGAGAATTTTAGTGGATATTCGAGCCTGATGGTCAATAGGGATAAGTCTTCATTTCATTTGGACCGAGGAGGCTTACATTTGTAGTGATTTCTTGTGAACTCTGATTGTTGGCTTGCCTATCAAATATTTGGGGGTGCTTATGTCAGATCAGTGTTACGAGCTGCGGATTGGAATACATTGATTGTGAAAATGGAAGAAAAATTGGCTGGATCCTATCCAGAGGTGGTAAACTTGTATGGTTGAAGTCAGTTCTCTTAGCTTTACCACTTTTCCTCCTCTCAATGTTTGCTGCACCGTTGAAGGTCTGTAAGAAGATAGATACATGGGGGCGACGATTATTTTGGAAGGAGACAAGTGATGGTAGTAGGGGTATGTCGTTGTTGGACTAGGACAAAGTTTGTAGATCCATTGGAGAAGGTGGGCTTCGGCTGTTGGATTTGGGTGTCATGAATCAAGCTCTTCTTGCCAAGTCGATTATTTCTATTATGGGAAGGGAAAGGAATCTTTTTACGAAAGTTTTTGATGCTTGCTATGGTAGGAAACCTCCAAGAAGAGGAAAGTCACCATTTTGGAGTGGGTTGTTGCATGAGATGTTGACAATAATTCCTTTTTTAAAGGCCGGCTTGGGCGATGGAAGGGATTTCTCCTTTTGGTTGGATGATTGGACAAATTGGGGTCCCTTGGTTGACACATAGCCATATCTTTATGCCCATGTTTGCAACTTGTGGCTTCTATGGTGGATTGTTGGGGTGACTGTTCTTGGCCTTTGATTTTTCACTATGTTGTCTGACCAGAGGATTGAAGAGTATATGCACCTTCTGGAGTTATTTAATGATTTTGCACTTAGAGCTAGTTTTTCGGATGCATGGCCCTGGGAGGATGATTCTTTCTCTGTGAGAAATCGTATAAAAAGCTTCTTCCAAGTGGTGACGTTGATAGGTTCTTGAGTAAGGATTGTAGGCTAATTTGAAAGATCTCCATGCCGATGAAGGTGAAGAGTTTTTCTTGGGTATTGAGGAGGAAATGCTTGATGATGAAGGTTTACAGATTGAAGATCACCCCTCAATTTGATCCTTATTGTGTCTTTTGTGGGAAGGAGGTGAGGACTGTGACCATCTATTCCTTACATTCCCTTTTGCTTCAGAGGTCTGGTCACATGTTGGCGGATGGTGGCCCTGTTATTCTATGTGAGTCCTGTTTTGGTAGTCTTTCCATGGGGGAGCTTTCAGATTCATTTAAGTGGGAGTGGGCTTCTCCCTTTGCTGTTCTTTGGGTGATTTAGCTTTACTGTAATGCTGCTGTTTTTAAGGAGGATAGTCGTTTCGTGGAAAATGTTTGCTGGGATGTTTTTCTTTAAAAACAAAAAAAGATTTGGGGAAGGTATCTCTTAAAAAAAAAAGAATTCACGGAAGGTCTTGGTTATAACTATTTTAACGCCTGATTTTGTAGCATGGTTTGAAAAGTTTTCTGGTTGTGTAGCTGTGTGAAGTAATACAAATTTCTTATTACTTTTCAAAATAGAAAAACAAATTTCTTATTCAAGCACATTTTTTGCTGAGCTACTGATCTTCCCTATAATTGTAGGCATGTGTCTTGTACATTGTAAGAGTCGGTGTAATTGACCAGATGACTGAATCTGCTCAAAGAAGCTTTTTAGTCCTTCTGGGGAAGCAGGTTTGCAGAAACATAGTTGCCGTTATTGTTGTTCAGTATGCTGACAATGGCCTTTCTTTAATTTGGTTTACTTTTAAATCTGTGCAGCTTGAGTCTGCTGACTTTAGTCCCTCAAAAGGAGTTGCTACTTTACGAACTCTTTCATATCTACTAGCAGTTTTGGGAGAGGTACCCTTGAGCATATAAAAGAGCAGTTATAAATTTTCTTTTCGCATATGACTCAGATTGTTGAAATCTGAAAAGTGTTTCCTAATGCATGTTGTACTGGATATTGGCCAAGGTAGGACATGTTAAATATATTTGTTATAAATAGAGTAAATTAATGTCCTGGTACCTGCGCTTCACAGTGGGCAAACCTGCTTTCGCAATGTTATGTTATTAAGGCAAATATAAAGCTCCTAGGCAATCTTCTAGGCGTTCAGTAGATTTCTGAGGATATTCAATCTGATAGTCACTCCTATAGAACGAAAGGTACCATAGAATAACTGTTTCAAAGCTTGAATCCATCAAATATAACATCTTTACGACAATTAAGTTAATCTCCCTATTTGTTTCTATATTTATTTTCATATCCCATAACAAAAGGTATTCCGTGTAATATAGCCATGAAATTGTGTCCTACTTTTCTCTAAATTTAATATTGCTAAATACTTGAGATTTTTTTTTTCAACTCAAGTAATTATCTAACTTAAAAGGGGTAATAACACTATTCCTTTCTCTATGATTGTCCTGATCTAACCAAATGTATTTTGTTGCCAATCACAAATAATACTTAATTTTAGAATTATGATCATCAAGAGTTAATAGGATTATTAGGTTAGAGGTTTGCTTTATTTTATTAAAGTCAAGAGTTATAGTTTATTTCTTGTTTCCTTCAGGGCTACTATGTAATCTTTGCAATATGACTCTCTATGCAAAGAAGTTAGGGAACTCTTTTTTTAATAAGTCACTACTTTATTTCTTTCACGTGGTATCTGTTGAGTTTGGTGTGATCCGGAAGTGTGAAGACTCTTCTATGTGAGGGAAATAGGCAGCAGCAAGTGCTGCTAGCAGTCCCTGTTCTCGCGATAGGGAGAGAGAGAGGGTGTAGTCGCCGATTGAGATGAAGAGAGGGAGTTGTTGGTGTTGGATTTTGTGGAAACAATAGTGCATTCAACTCAAATTAAAAGGATTACAAAAGTTCTCTTTTATAAAGAGAGAACATATCACAATTTTTTAAAATAAGTAACAAACCAAATCCTAATTAAATCATATCTCTTAATTTAAGAAAGAACAAATCCTCTAAAACAAACTTTCTAAAACCAACATACCAACCAAAAACACCACCAAACTTGGACCTCGATCCAACCTAACAAATCCTCGAGGTCGGCGCCCCTTTGGTTGCTCACTGGATTGCCACGTGGCCTGATAAGGCCGCCACGTGCCATTTTATTCCCAACAATATTGTCAGGATTAACACAATGTGGAGTGTGGAAGCTCTTCTTGGCGCGGGAAAATAGTCCACGTGTGGACTATCCACTTGTGTGAACAGGGAGCATGGAGGAGCCCCAACTGGAGCGTGGAGGAGCCCTAACTGGCTGGTTTAGTTGCCCAATGGTGGCTATTGACTCGCCTTGAGAGTTGTTGGCTGTTGTAGTTGAAGAAGAGAGAGAGGAGAAGAGCGTTGAGTTGGAAATATTGTTGTTGCTTAAAAGGAAATACAAGGGAAGACTCTCTTTATATAGAGAGAACATATCTCAACATTTGGAAATAAAAGATCTTATCACTTAAGGAAATATCTTATCTCTAAATAAGAAAATAAATCCCAAATATTATTTTCTAAAACTTATTTGCTAAAAATAGCAAACTTAACAATTAAGCAAATACTCAAATTTGGTCCCTTGGACCACGAAACTACCGGCCCTTAGGGCCCTTTATTGCTTGCCACGTGGCATTGCCACGTGACTTGGATGGCTGCCACATGGCATTGCCACGTGGTTCATCTTATTCCTAACACTCCCCTTCAAGTCGAAGGTCGTGAGGCTGACGACTTGATCTGCATTTGTGAGGTTAGATGCCTCACCATTCATCTTCTTCGAGAACTAAACTCTCGGTCTTCTCCTTTGATAAGTCAATGGCGAATCCTCTTGTGACCTTTGGAGTTGTTGCTTCTGTGGCAATCTGAGTAGTCGTCGCGACGGCTACCGTTGACTTGTCTTCTCATAGTAGAGTGTGCAACTTCTCAAGGTCTTCATGGGTTAGGGAATCCACGCATGAGGTGCTAGTAGCCCCGCGTAGTGGTCTCCCAAATTGCTCCTAACACTTGTCTTGTGGATGGTTGTTGCATTCATAGGGTTGACATTTCGGGTAGATGCGGCCAGGTCCATGTCCTCGGCTCACACCTGCTTTTGAAATAGCAAGTGCAGAGTTCTCGCCTCTTGGCGTGTCTTCATCCTCGGCGATCTCCATCTTGAGGAGACGGCAGAAGATGGTCTCAAGACCCATTTTCCCTTCTGAAGCAAGGATTTGATCTCGGGTGACTCGATAATGGAAATGTAATCCCAATAAAAACTTGGTGGACTGCCAGATCGCCTGTGTCGCCCCCTCTTGTCACAACATGGTGGCTCATAGATCCCAACTCCTCAAACAACACCTCCATCTTCTTATAATATTTGGTTAAGGAGAGATCTCCTTGATTGGTTGTCTAGATGCGAGTGTAGAGTTTAGTAATATGGGCGTTGTTTGAGGTTTGGGCATGCCTCTTTTTGAGGGCCGTCTAAATCTCATATGCGCTCTTTTTGTAGAGCATATTTGAGGCGAAGGATGGATCTATCGAGTTCATGAGTCAATTCATGACGACATAGTTTTCCTTTTCAAATTTCATCTTCTTGTCATCCTTCAATTTTGGTGGCTCCTCAAGGAGAATGCTCAGTTTCTCCTGGCCTCCAACAAATATCTTGAAGGCGCGAGCCCACAAGACATAGTTGGGAGCGCAGCTAAGCTTAATGGTTGCCCCACAGACAACCACCTTATTTTCTCCTGGACCAAGCGTGGTGTCTCTGACCATCGTGGCTAATTCCGCCATCTTTTTTAATCTTCCTTCTCTATGTAAGGCGTTGGATTTGTTGAGGACTTCTTAGATGCGAGGATCACCAACGTGCTATCAAATACCCATATGCACAAGAGAGCCTAGATTAGTGGCTCTGATGCCATGCTAGGATTGACATTACGTGGAGCGTGAAGGCTCTTCTTGGTGTGGGAAAATAGTCCATGTGTGGACTATCCACGCGCGTGAACAGGGAGTGTGGAGGAGCCCCAACCAGCTGGTTGGGTGGCCAGTGGTTGTCGGCTGGCCTTGAGGGTGGCCGGTTGTTGTAGTTGAAGAAGAGAGAGAGGAGATGAGCCTTAAGTTGGAAATATCGTTATTGCTCAAAAAGAAATACAAGGGGATGCTCAAAAAGAAATACAAGGGGAGACTCAACATATCTCAATATTTGGAAACAAAAGATCTTATCACTTAAGGAAAGTTTTTATCTCTAAATAAGAAAATAAATCCCAAATATTGTTTCATAAAACCTATTTGTTAAAAATAGTAAACTTAACAATTAAGCAAAGACTCAAAGTTGGCCCCTTGGACTACCAAACCGTCGACCCCTTAGGCCCTTTATTGCTTGCCACGTGGCACTACGATGTGGCTTGGATGGCTGTCACATGGCACTACCACATGACCCATCTTATTCCCAACAAATATCAAAGTAGGAAAAATTGTAATCTTGGGTTCCTCTCTTTCTTTCTTTGCCCAGGAAGGCATGTTCCTGCCGCTCTCTTTCTTGCCTGAGGAGTAGTGTTGTCGACCCCTCCCTATATGAGGAGTGGAGGCACTATTGCCTTCTCCTTTCTTTTCTCTCTCCTGCGTGCTACCTCCTCCTAGCTAAACCATCGCCACTGCCTTGATCGTCGTTGCGCTCTCTACTACTGTGCAGTTGCTGCTATCGTGTCTTTCTCTGGCACAGCTAATCCTCTTCTTCCTGATTGGCATTATTGTCCGGTCACGCTCCAACAATCATTGCCCGGTCTCTCTCTTGCGATCTCTCTTGCACTGTCTCTCTCTCGCATGCCCTTCCTCTTGATGGTTTTGATGCGAGAATGCTGAAAGTTGGATTTTTTTTTTCAATGGGAATCGAGGACTAGTGATGAGTGAGCCCTCTTGTACTGTTGATATTGCGACTATTGGCGATGTCATGTTGAGCTTCCTCGCCCACCTTGGTCTTGCTTTTGCTTCCCTTAATCCCTTTGAGGATGTGGATGATGTTAATGATTAGTGGGGAGATTGAGCTTGTTGCTCATCCTCTCCTCATCCCTTCTGCTGGTTTGCCTCTGCTCCTACATAGGGAACTGTCCTGATTTTTACCCTTCTCCTCAAGAGGGGTTTCCATAACCACGAGATGTCTCCCTCTACTACTGACTTCTTGTTGTGTGCTTGCTAGGGATCGTCGCCCCACCTGCTTGTGATGGTCTCCTCCTGCCTAAATGCATCTCCCCATTTTTTTCTTCTCCTAGCGAGAATAGCTTCCACTAGTCTAAGGTGACTACTTTTGATTATGGCTGCTAGATCATGTTGTCATTGGTGTGTTGGGGGGGGGGGGGGGGGGGGTCTATCTGTCTACAAGTTAGGCGTTGCTCGTTCTAACTTGAGGGAGGAGTGTTAGAGTTACTAGGATTATTTGGTTATAGGTTTTGATCGAGCTCCTTCAAACTCGGTTAGGAAAACTAACAACTAAAAGCACAAGAGACATGAGATTGGTGACCCAGTTCCATTGTATGGTGTATGTTTGAGGAGGGGATTTAACCCTCAAGAGCGTAGTAGAATTTTTCTTTTAGTACAATATAGGTGTTACCCGTTTTTGTATACAATATGCCTTTTTTTTTATAGGGGATTTAGATTCGTAATTATTATATGTAATTATTTGTTCTTCAAGGAGCTTAATCATTTTCTCCACTTCTCGAGGTCCCACTTTGCTTTTGCATTGTTTTTGCCTATTGGGTCAATGCTACCTGGGCTTTGCTGTCTTGGAGGTTGGGCGTGGCACCTCGATTGAATATCAAGTGGGCTTCCCACTGGGCAACTTGGGCAAGCTTGCTTTGCTTTGCTTGGGATCCCTGGCTTGTTGCACCTGTGGCTTTCTAGCTAGCTTTATCACCTGAGGACCTGGTCAGTCGCTTAGTTGGTAAACTAGTCGGGTCGACTAAAGTGGCGACATTGCGAGCTTGGTTCTTTTGCTATGGTATTATTCTTGGGGCTTAGGCTAGCCTATTTTTCAGTTCTTTGGGCTTGTTAGGCCGATCGTTTTGGGCTTGACTTTTCTCCCCTCATTAGTTACCCCCACTTTCTAGTTTAGCTGTGTGGGCTATGAGAGTAAAGGACAAGTTTTTTTTTTGGGCGTGCCCCCTTTCTCCCAGCAATCGCTGCTAGGAACATTATGGTCCTTTAAGGGGTATTAGGATTGTTTCCTTGGCAGTTTATCTGCTTGGGCACTCTTGTGGTGCCTTAGGGTTCTTGTTACCTGTTTGGATGTGGTGGCTTAGACTATCCACATTTCAATCGGGGTACCATGCCTCGACTAAACGGTTTGTTCACTTGAGTATTAGGGTGGAGGGTGGTCAACCATTGCCTCATGTCGTCCATGTATTGTAGTAGGGCAGGTGACTCTATCAGGTCGATTGGCATTCTTTTTGTTTTTTTGGAAGGTAAAAGGGCAGTTATTCGAGTGATAACCATTGAGAAATTTTATTAATCACCAATTAAGAGGAATCCATCTTTACAAAATTTTCTCCTAGGCTAAAAAAGCAAAGAAATGGAAGTAATAAAATTCTCGTAGTACAGAGTTTCTCCCTTGAAAACAACCCCATTTCTTCCTAGTCAGATGCCCCACAAAATTGCAAGGGCCTTCGCCTTTTTTGACTTCATGTGGAAAATATTACCACCGTCTCCCTTTCAACCTCTTCTAAAAGAGACCTAGAATTCCTCTTCACAAGTGGTTGATCCAGTTAAAGCTGAAGTGCCTCCAAATTTTGTTCGTGATGGTGCACTAGAAAAAAAGATGGTGATATCTTTTTGATCTGCCCCACAATCAGCACAAAAGGTTTCAGCCTCTGGAACCCACCTTGCCACCTAGCACATCGTCATTTGTCTTTCTCTCCTGAGTAACCAAGCAAATATCGCACCTTCAAAGGGCAAGTTGTAGACCATAGCAACCTGCAATCCTTGATGAGATCAATGTCCTATAACTGAGGCCCTCCACACAATCTAGTGGAGCCCCCCCCCCCCGGACAGAGAAAACACCATTATCCCATTCCAAAGCATCTCTACCTCCCTTTGGGCAATAGGCATCAAGGATTGCCATCAGGCATTAGTTGAGTAAGCTTTTGTAGCCTTTGGTCAGAGAGATTTTCAACAAAAGTTGGGTCCCAACTCCCATCCCAACAACTGGCCATCGTGACGTCCTTGTCACTCACCAAAGCAAAAATCCTTGGGAAGGCACTAGAGAGTTTGCCCTAACACATCCAATCATCCTTCAAGAATTTGAACTAGTCGCTTGTACTAAGGTAGGAGGAGAAAAGTGTTGTATCCTGGGAGTAATAAAGGCCATGCCTCTAAAGAAATGGGATGAAGCCCTCGGTGGAAAGGCCTACTCGTCCCAATTTAAGAAGCCTCCATAGCAGTCGGAGAACATGGTACTCAACAAGTCATCCTGGGGAGACATAAATTAGGCCACCCACTTGGACAACATGATCACATTCATCAACTCCAAATCCTTTACCCCTAAGCCGCCCTCCTTCATTGGCTTGCAAATCTCTTCCTAGGACACTAGCTTAAAGTGGAACATGTGTCATGATTTCATTGGCTTGGGCTTTGAGACTATCTCGTCACAGTAAATGTGAGTGGATGGTTTAGGGCAGTAAACTTTGCGCCTTTTCATCTTCTACCTCTGGTTATAAATAGGGGTAGGTAAGGGTAGTAGTTTTACTCTCGATGTCTAAGTGATTGCGTTACTGGTGTTGCATTTTCTGCCCTAATCGAAGTGGACTCCCTCCAGTCAGATTTAAGGATGTTGATCAGCAGAGGTGAGAACCCTTTTTCTTTTGGGTATGTGAGCGAAGAGACTACAGGCTTGTATAATTTTCCCTCTTTGATCCGTAGCAAGGAGGAAATAGGAAAATTTCTTAGGAGGTATGACTTAGGCGAGGCTTAGTTTATTGTGGTGGGGGATCAGTTGAGGTTGTGTTCACCCGACTGGTTTGATAACTTTTATCATCTAAAAATATGCTATAGAGAATGGGCTTCATACCTTGTTTAATCCCTTCATTTCTTGCCTTCATTTCTTTATACAATCGTGTCCCGTTCCAACTTGGCTTGAACTGCTGCTAGTCTTCAATGCCTTTGTGGCTGTCTATCTTAACCTTGGGACAGAGCCCCTGGATCTTTTCTGGCAACTCTGGTTTATTCCCTGAGAAAGTAAAGAAAGGTCACTTGCAGAATGGGATGTACACCTTTCTAGTGAGGAAGCTGGGCTATTGGATTGTGGACCTATCGAATAGCATGAAGGGGCATGATTGCCATTTCTTTATTGTAAACAATGGTAAGTCCCTTCATGTTCCCAACATTTGGCAAGGCCCTCCTTTTCAAGATGTTAGGCCACTGCTTTGCCCCCAGGTTAAAGATGAGGTGGATACCCTAGAGGGTTTTAGGGCCATGGTTTGGCTTGAACTTGTGTGGAGGACGTCTGGAAGATCTTGTCATGGTCCAGGGACAACTACCCAAATGCTAGTGAGTGCCCTTGAGCTTTTTAAATTGGGTTTGTCATGCTAAACTAACTTTATTTTATCTTTGCGGCCTTCATGGCCTTAAAAAATGCAAGGCCCGTGGAACAGATGAAGTAGAAGATGGGATAAGGCCCCACTTCTGGTGGGAGCGAGTGCTTAGCCAGGAAGCGGGTGGGCACCAGTTCTGGGGCAAGGCCCCCTACCTGGGAGGAGCTCTGCACGAAGCCTCCATGTCGGAACAAATTGTTGTGACCTTGGTTGCTGGTGACAGTTAGGTGCCCATGCCTCATCTGATAGAGTTGGACTCCACTTCGTTGTAGCCAATTGTGACAGGGGAAGTACCCATTAACTAAGTTGTCTAGTAGGAAGTAGCCTCTCTGTGGAGAGCAGGCTGTAGCGGAAAAGCAGGCATGATTAAATCTGGAGATGCAAGTGGCATCTACTGATTAGCTGGTTGAGGGGGTCATTACGGTGGGGGAGGTGACTTGTCTGTTGCTGATTGTGTCAGGTGAGTTTGAGCAATGACACCCCACCTATAGTCATTTCTCCCTTCCATCGTGTGGCATTAGGTCTTCGGGTGCCTCGGTTGATGGGACCTTTGATGCCTAGGGCTCAAATATTGCTAGGAGCCACTCCCTCGGAGTTTGTCGCTGAAGTGTGGTTGGAGGCAGTTGAGTTCGCTAGGCGGAGCTGTTAGCATAATTAGTTATTATCGAGGAGGAGGAGTTGGTGATCAGCAATAATGGTAGGAGGAGGTGCCAGGAGCCTAGCAGTTAATGAAGGTCTTATGTGAGGCTGGCTGAAGCATAGGGTGAGCGATGTGGCCCTGACAGGAGGTACGTCATGGTGGTCTTCACCTCCATGTTCTACTTGCTCTTAGAGAGATGTAGGTAAGCTTGGTGTTCACAAGATCATGGGGATGATCACCTTCCCATGCGCTAATCCTTAAGTAGCTTACAAGACCTTCAAATGGGCTCAACACATGAAGAGGTGCAAGCTAACATCTGTCACATAATATACCCTATAGGCACTCAAGGTAGGGTGAGAGTCGAGAGATACTTGGTAAGGTGCTTCTTCGACAGGGAGGGGCCTCTTGGGTGCTCTTCCTCGCGGTGGTTTGGCCTTGCCCTGAGTACAAGGTGGCTAAGGATCAGTTTATGATGATGGATGGCATCCCTACTCTTGCTCAGATTTATGCTCGTTTGTCGAGACTAGAGACCTTTGACCCTATTCCTATGTCAGATTCCTCTGCCATGGCTTTTGTAGGCCACGGTTGAGGGAATCTTGGAGGCAGAGGTGGTCGCGACCGTGGTGGTGCATTTGGCGATTGTGGCTGTGGACGGAGTTCCCTCTTCTGTGAGTATTGTCACAGGAATGGCCACATAGTGGATCGTTGCTGAGTGAAGCATGGATATCCTTAGGGGATGGATCCACGTGCTCATTAGGTTTCCATGGAGGATTTCACTTAGGTACATGAAGATGATGGTTGGATTTCTATATTGTGGGCAGAGTGTGAGCGATTTGTTGCATCACAGGCCTCCACCTTAGCTGGGGCTTCTGTTCAGAAGTCCGCAAGTACATCAGCCATGTCCGTTAGATCTCAGGCTTTAGCCTGGATTGTTGATTCAGATGCTTCTTCACATATGACTGCTGATACTAGCTTGTTGCTATTTACATTCACACCCTTAAAGAAAGATGTCATGCTACCTGCAGGATCTATTTTGTGCCCTTTGTCAGTTGACCACGCATTTTTTGAAGAAGAAATTTTGACGGGCAGGTTTGGGTAGATGATCTAGAATAGTGTAGATTGGCTTCTCTTCTTGGATACTACTTTCAGGGATGGTGCAGTGGTTCGGATATGTTTTTTAAGCTCTGGACGTGAGGGGGACTTCTCTTTGGCATTCTTCTGTGTATGTGGTTGCAGCTGAATGAAGTGGTCTTTAAGTGTGCATGATCTTACTTGGAGAATGTGATGCTTAGTGCTTCTTCTTCTTCTTCTTCTTCTTACTCCTTTTTCTTTTTTTCCTCTCTCTCTTCCTTGTGGGCTACTTCCTCGGATGGCTTTATTTGTCCTGCTTCTACCAATGTGAAAGTGCAACTACGCAGCAACAATGTGAGATGGCCATAAATCTCCAAGAGTCATCTTTTTCTAAACAATTTAAACCTATGGAAATGTTCCACATTAGTTGCCATCTTGTTTCTTTCCATAACTGATAACTTGCTTGATAAGGAAGAGAGAGGTTGAAGGATCAAATTGGAACACTGTACTTTTTGAGTTATCTTGAAATCAATTACCTTAGCAATGTTTGCCTGAATAGAATAAGTGAGGTTGGTATGCTGATACTTCTATTCTATTGGATACTTTAGCATGCTCAATTATCCTGTTTTAACGTTTGAAGCTGAATTAAAACCTAACCTATTAATGAGAGGTAATTATTTCATTGCCTCTAAAGCATAAGTGAATTGCTAACTCGTGTATGCAGTTGTCGGTAGTACAGAGGAAGATGGCATGATTGATGTGGGAACATATGTTGGAAATGATTTTGCGTTTTTTGTTCTTTTGTCTGTATTCAATGTGCCAGTAATGGTTCTAAAGCATGTCTACTTAAATGGAATGATACTACCAGTCACAACTGGGATTATTTTTTTTCAGGTCCCTGGAGAATTCAAAGAACTTCTGGATGGCACAGTTGTTGCAGCACTTTCACATTCTTCTGCAAATGTCTGGTTCTGGGCAAGATAATGCTTACCATTGATTTTATTTGATTTTGAAACTGTCATTAGCCTTGTAGGTCAAGTATATATTTCTGTATTGACTTTTTTGTAGGAATTCTTGGTTTGTAAAATTTCTAGGCATTCTGTTTGTATTGATCAACTCTAGGAAATCATAAATTTGGCTATCTTGAATTGCATAGAAAGAGAATAAAGGATGGTTTCATAGACAACACAAGTTGTCTACCTAAGTATTTTGACCATAGGATTCATGGCATTGTAAAAGTTCAGATCACATTGTTTTCTGTGCCATCCTTTTCTGATGACCCAGAGCCCATGGGGAAGAATCCTATGCCAAACTGGGGGAGGCATGGAATCCAACGTGTTGTGCTCTGGGTAAGATTGGAGATTCAAACGGGCAAAAGAAACCACTTTTAGATGTTTTTTTTTTTTGGGAAAAAGGAGGATTAACAGTGGTTGCTATTCTCCCTTGACCCCATTAATAAGGAAGTTGCAAGCTATAAGAGTTACATAAGGCTGAAAAGTAATATACCACTCCTTCAGTAGAGGGCCTTTCCCTTCTAGAGGTCACATTTTTGCACTCTAGTCATATATATCACAATAGCACTCGTAAGCTCTCCTCATCTGAATATCATGCACTCCGAATGTGTTGTTAAGAAGACTTGCCAAGAAAGCCTGAAGGAGATTAATAACATACTTTCTTTAGGATAACACTATACTAGTCTCCTGGAGGAGATTGTTTTTGAAAAGCCAAAATCATTCCATTCCAAAAATATGGATTACATCAGATATTACAACACAAATCTTCAGGGAGGAAATCGAAGAAACAAAATTCTCAACATAAGGCTTCTCTCCCTTGAAAAGCACCCCATTCCTCCCCAGCCACACCTTCCACAGGACCGCTAGAACCTTTGCTCTATCCTTCTTGGATCTAAAGGTGATCCCTTCGTCACAGGTGTTGCCTCTGCGGAACGAGGACCAGAAGGCAACCACAACATCCTCCTACAACCTACATTTAGGAGATTTAGGGTTGAATTATATAACTCAATTCGTCACATTGGTCTTCCCTTCCCCTTGCCCACCACCTAAGGCTTTCATCAACCTTGGTTAGGTTCAGTATCTCAAAAGTACCTTACTTGAATTCCATTACTAACCATTCATAGCTATCCAAGTTCCATTTAGTGGATGACATAAGAGCAAGCTATTAAAATATACAAGTTACCACTAATTTAAGACTTCATTTGCATTGGTTGAAAATCGTTTCCCATTCCACCATTTCAACAAGGTGATTAGCCCAGCACAAAATTGATAGACTAACTGGGATATTAATCCGTAGTTGGCCATAAATACACAAACTACAATATCACATACAATGGCACAAGATCCTTTACATGTTTCATATTCTACAATAGACTCAAATCATGTTTCAAGCGCTTAAAATATTCATTCAAGCTTCCTTAATTATGGTAGGATTCTTGCTCTTGATTTAGGCATATAGAATCATGTATAATCTAAGAATAACATGCTTCTCATGTTTATTAAGCACCCAAGGGGTATAGGTACCAACATTAGAGGTCATTTCCGTTAATTTCATCACCAAAATTCACATTTCAGCTCATCTAACGTTAGGTTTTTGTGACATAAGGTAAGTTTTTTTTATCTTGGTGACCTCATCTGGGGTTTTTCAGCATGCCTAATGTTAGGTCTGCTGTCAGGGAAGAGTTCTGGCTGCAAATGGCCTCATTTTGACCCCAAACTGGTGTTCATGCTCCAATAACACACCCAAACCATTTATAGGGATTCTCAATTACATAAAAAACATTGAGAACATAGAAATTCACCAATGAAACATATACATATCATCATAATATTAATGGTACCATCATACCCCTCATGCAAGTCCATTTTAGCTACATGCAAGCCATCATCCACATGTAAGAGGATGATTGGATCAACCATTGGAATTAGGTCCCCAAAACCTTAATTTTAGCAAGAGATCAGACATCGAAAGGGAGATAACAGTCCCTACCTGATCTTAGCCTTTGGAACCTCTTGTTCTAGCCTTTCTTGTGTGTTGATGAAGAGATCGGTTACACTTATTCTTTCTCCACCTTCTTGAGTTCTTTCTTCTTCCTTCTAACCTTGTCCTTGTCTTTTTGGTTCAGGGAGGTCTAGTAGCAGAAGCAGACCTCTTCTCTTCCTCTCCGTGTTTTCTAGTTCCCCAACCCTAGAATGCGTTGCAAGAGAGGGAGATTAAGGCTTAAAACTTGATTTGTAGCCCAAGATGATAAAGAAGCGTTGGGAAATGTGGAGGTCGGTGGGGAGTTGTGGCTTGCGTAGGGAGCATTTGCTCACTTCCAATTCAACATGGTGGTATTTATATAGGATGGGAAGTTCTATGTAAAACCCTTCTACCCCAAAACATTGGTTTTTAAGAAGTCTTCTAATTCACTCCCTTCTCAAATAGCCCCTCGTAACCCACATTTGTAAAGGCATAAATGGGTAGCTCAATCCCTTATACCATAATTAGCTTAATTTGACCACAAACATTCCTTTAATTGTCGGAGCAAATGATGAATCTTATTCAACTTCAAAAACTCTACACCTCTTTATATAAAGAGAGGCGAAAAGGAAAACTGCAACATAAGTTTAGGTAGAAATATAAAATAACAAAATAGTACAAAAGAACAAGGAGTGCGTAAATAATAATAAGTACTATGCTAACACTCTCCCTCTAGCTGGAGTATAAATATCGATCATGCTCAGTTTGGAACAACAGACATCAAATGTGGAGCGTGGAAGAGGCTTTGTGAATATGTTCGTTGTTTTATCTTCAGAGGCAATTGAGGTGGTATAGATGACTTCACGTTGTATCAAGTCTCTGGTATAATGGCAATCGACCTCAACGTGCTTTATACGTTCATGAAACATTAGGTTTGCTATATAAGTAACAACGTGATTATCACACCTCATCTCCATCAGCCCCTCAACTTGGACATGCAAATCCTGTAAAACTGATATGACCTAGTCCATTTTTGTGGTAGTCTATGACATGACACAATACTTTGATTCTGCACTTGACTTGGATCTAACCTGCTGTTTTTTACTCCTCTAGGTCATAAGATTTCCTGTCACATAAGTACAAAAGCCTGTAGTTGACTTCTTGTCTGCCATGCAACCTGTATAATCTGCATCAGAATAGCCAACTACATTCATTGATTCGCCTTTTCTGAACAAGATACTCTTGCCTTGTGCTCTCTTTAGGTACCTGGGCACCTGCATAGCAGCGTCTCAATGCTGCTTAGTTAGTTTATCTATGAACTGACTAAACTTCACAATTGCATGAGAGGTCAAGATGAGTAATAGTAAGATATAGCAATTTACCAATCAACTGCCTATAAGACTTGCTGGTAATAGGCTGGGACTCAGTATCATAGAGATGCCCTTTAGGATCCATTGGTATATTTGTACGCTTCGATCCCAACATCCCTGTCTCTTGTAACATATTAATGGCATACTTGTGCTGGCTTAGAACTATGTCATCTTTGCTCCATGCCAACTCAATGGCTAGAAAATATCTTAGCTCACCTAGGTCCTTTATAATAAAGGAGTCAGGGAGCTTTTACTTGATCTTGGCTATCCCAGTTGTATCTTCTTTGGTAAGAATAAGGTCATCAACATAAACAAGAAGTGCTACAACTCCTCATTTGCTCGTCCTGACAAAGAACAAGTGATTTACTGAGCATCTCAAGAGTCTCATAGCCTGTACCTCCTCTGACAACTTTTGGAACTACACATGAGGGCTCTGCTGCATGCCATAGATGGCATTTTTCAGCCTACATACATACTCCGCTTGAGTCTCAAAACTTGAAGGTTGTTGCACATGTAGACTTCCTCATGAAGATTATCATAGAGAAAGGTGTTCTTTACATCTTGCTGATGCAATGGCCAGTTATAGTGTGCAACTACGGAGAGGAATCAAACAGTAGGAAGCCTCGCCATAGGAAAGTGTTGAAGAAATCCACCTCATAGGTCTGGGTGAATCCCTTCGCAACTAATCTTGCTTTGTGATGCGAAATGGATCTGTTTGGGTTTTTCGTCAGTGCAAATACCCAACGGCATCCTACAACCTTGGCGTGTTTGGGTAGATTGGCAAGTTCCCATGTCCCACAAGAATGCAAGGCAACCATCTCTTCCTCCATGGCTTGGTGCCATTTTGGATAGAGTATGGCTTGCTGATATGTACTAGGGATCTATGTGGCAAATAATGCAGCAGTGAACATAGCAAATGACCTTCCAATGTTGGTAGTAGGCACTGCCCTAGCAACCTGGTAGTGAGCACAACTACGAGAAGCCTTCCGAATAGCAATCGGAAGATCCAGATTCTCCTCCTTAGTCTCCTGCACAGTATCAGGGGAAACATCTTCCCCAGAGGGTTGGCCAGAATTACCTGAAGAACCCGCACCACTACCACTAGGACAACTTATGTCAGTATTGACACATACCTGTCTGGGGGAGGAGAGAGGTGGCCGAGGTGGTGGTAGGGTGTGCAGTTGGCGCCATTCATGCTATTTGTAAGTAACTGACAATCAGTGGACATGAGTAGGCTCTAACTGTTGTATATTGCTATCCTTCATAGTAGTAGTAGTATCCTGACTTGAGGAACAGGAATCTATTCTAAAGGAACTAGTGGCACTGACATGGGAGCATGATTCCCCTCAAATGATAGCTGTTGACCAGTTGTGAAGTATGGAATTGGTTCATGAAACGTAACATCAACACTGACATAGTACTTTCTGCCCCGTAGGTCATAGCACCTGTATCTTTTATGGGTACTACCATACCTAAGAAAGACACATTTTACAACTTTGGGAGCAAGTTTATCCCTACTTGATCCCAAAATATGAACAATGGCCACATAGCCAAACACCTTGGGTGGTATATGAAATAGTTCCTTGTCTAGATGGACTTGCCATGGGACGTACTCCTGTATTGCTGAATTAGGAAACTTATTGATCAAGTAACAAGTAGTAAGTACTACATCTCCCCAATATATTTATGGTACATTGTGGTGAATAAGTAGTGTCCTGGCTACATTCAATACATAGCGATGTTTTCTCTCAACTACCCCATTTTGTTGTGATGTACGAGGGTAAGATGTCTGGTGAATAATGCCTAGAGACCTGTAGAAGGTGGCCAACTTTGGTGTACAAAATTTTAATGCATTATCAGAACGAACAATATTCACAGTAGCAGAAAATTGGGTCTTTATTTGCATAATAAATGTTTCAATCTTTGATTCAATATCAAACTTATTTTGTAACAAGAATAACCACGACATTCTAGAATAATAATTCACAATAAGTAAATAAAAATGATGACCCAATCTATTAAACACTCCACTTGGAGCCCAGACATCCTTGTGCAACAAATCAAAATAGGAGCCAGAGCTCTAAGAGGAACTAGCAAGAAAATTGGTGCGATGATGTTTCCCTAATTTGTAAGCATCACATTAAATCTCAGCGGTAGGTGAAATGAGGAATGACGCATCATAGCTTGTCTAACGAAGGGTGTCCATGTCAACGATGCCATAGAAGAGCTGTACCAGCACTAAAGGCAATCTCTCCCAGACATGCAGTAGCAAACATTGTTTGGACTAGGAGATATACACCCCTTCCTCATGTCCACCACTAATCGTCCTCCCCGTGAGTTTGTCCTGAAAGGTACAACCTAACTCACTAAAGATGGCACACTAATGTAAATCTTTTGTAATCTTACTAATTGACAAAAGACTAATAGGAAAGTGGTGAACAAATACAACATCTGGCAATTTCAGTGGAGTAACTGTAACATCTCTCCCATCAACTTTGGTATGCTTGCAATCTGTGACCTGAACAGTTCGACCAGGAGGGACATGCTGAATGTGCCTAAAATAATTATGGTCTCTACTCAGATGATGAGATGTCCTGAATCTACTAGCCATATAGTGCCATTAGAAATGCCACTACTAGAACTTAAGGTAGAAGTTATACCTGAGGAGGCCAAAGCGGCTGTATCTGTGGTAGTAGTAGGCCATTGTGTCAGTTGGACGAGATGTTGCACCACTACGTCATAGTCAAGACGTGATAATGTGCTGCTTAACTCCTCTGAAGAGACAACTTGGTTAGCCATGGGAGGTTTACCATGTTTAGACTAGTACGTAGCCTCAACATGACAAACCTTGCCACAATGATTGCATATGGTCCAAGGTCTGCCAGCCTGACCTCGACCACACCCTCTCTCCTTGGTAGATGGAGCACCACATCCTCTAGTGGTCAACAAGGTAGAAGTCTGCCGAACATTTGGTGTGGATGGCTTTACAATCACTCTACTCATCTGATTGTATACTTCCTCAAGGGATGGAAACTCAAATACGGTCAGAATTTGAGACTTGGTTGCCACATACTCCGGTCCAAGACCATCAAGACACTGTAAAACTGCAAACTCTCTCCTGTATGTCCTCTGTGTAGCACAGGTGCAAATTGACCTGCATGCATTATACTTCTCCAGGAGCCCCTTAAGGGTAACATAATACTGGGACAATGACTAGCCTTCCTGCTTTAGTTTCCCAATCTCTTAGTGCATCTCAAAGACTTTACTAGAATTCTTTTCATGTAAATATGTATCATATAAAGAATCCCACATCTCCTTTGCTGTCTTGTAATACATGATGCTATCACCAATCCGAGGCTCCACTTAGTTTATGATCCATGCCAGGACCATGCAATTATCTTTCTTTTACATGGTGTATTTCCCAGTCTTATTCCGTGGTTCCATCTCCATCAGAATATGCTCCTTATTATGTTCCTCAACTGTCATAACTCATGAGGAATGTTTCAGACCATCTAGCATAGTTGGTTTAATCCAAGTTTGTGATAGGAACAAAGAATGGGGTTTTGTAACTCCCTACATCCGTAGCGGTATCCGGTGTCACATCAGAACTGCTAGAAGATGCCATCGTGCCTTTGGAAGAGGGAAACACGTCATAAAAGAGATCTGAAAGATAGCTTAGGAAGGTTGTGACCTCTTGATCATGAGATCTAAGACCTAGAGGTCCTAGAAATCATCTCAAGAGACACAACAACCCCTTAGGATTAATTGAGACGGATGCTAGGGCATGGGGAAACCCTTAGCAGTGTCCTTAAGGGGTGTTTCTTCCTCTTGCAGGCGAAGACCCCCACTGATCACCACCACCTACTAGCAGTGGCTGTTGGTGGCACTAGTAGGCTACCGAGGATGACCTATAGGTGTAGGGGGGCACCAGCGACGACCTGCGGGTGCAAGAGAGCAGTGATGGTGGCGTGGGTTGTTGCTGTTGTTGATGGTGGGCTGCTGCTAGCCCTTGGTGGCAGCAAGGAGAGAGAGAGAGAGAGAGAGAGAGAGAGAGAGAGAGAGAGAGAGAGAGAGATGAGGGTTATGGTGGAAGGTGTACGGAGGCCTTGTGTGGGTGAGATATCAGAGCACCAATCTAGGATCGTCACTTTGATGCGAAGTCGGAAAAAATGATGAATCTTATTCAACTCCAAAAACCCTACACCTCTTGATGAAAGGAAAATTGCAACATAAGTCCATGCAAAAATATAAAATAACAAAATAGTACAAAAGAACAGGGACTGCGTAAATAATAATAAGTACTATGCTAACATTAACCACTGGTTAGCAATCAGAATAAGGTTTTAATTGGTCAAATTAAGCTTAATAAAAGTCATGCCTTTACAACTTATGAGGGTGTAGTTAGAGCAATGGGGCCATTTTGAAGACTACTGTAGTAAACATGGTTCAAACCATTTGGGAAGGGGACTATACTCGAGTCTTTTTTTTTTTTTTGAAAAAGGAAAGGGTAGTTATCCAGAGTGATAACTACCCAAGAATATATATATTAGAATCAACAAACTCCACCAATACAACAAGCAGACCCCAAGGTCCCCCACTCACAAGGCATCAACCTAAAGAGTAAACAAGGAGTTAATAGACTCAACAAAATTCTCCACATAAGGTCTCTGGCCCCTGAAAACCATCGCATTCCTGCCCAACCAAATACCCGAAAGAATTGCCTACGGTTTAGCCTTCTCCTTCTTTGTACGGAAGACGAATTGTCCACCAACACCACCTCCGCTTCTGAAGCTATGCCAAAAGTCTCCGAACAGACGACACTCCTACCACCTCCCACCCATCTTGTCCCAAATCTACACCACAAAAGGGCAAGTGAAAAAAAGGTGGTCAACCTCCTCACCACCTCCACACAAAGGGTAGACCTTACCTTCTCTAGGAGCCCACCTCACCCTCCAAACCTTAGTCACAAGCCTTCTCCTAAGGAGTTAAGCAAAAATCTTGACCTGCAGGGGACACACAGCTTTTCAAATCTGTCTGCAGTCCCTCACCAGATCCAGCTCTACCACAGGATCACCAGTGGACAATCTCCTATATGCAGCCGCTACCAAAAACTCACCTTCATCCCAACCAAACATATCCGTACCAGATGCCGGATGTAGTCCCTCTAACTCTTCAAGTAGGACTTGAAAATCATGCGCTCTCGCATCTGACAAGCTGCCTACGAAGCGCGGGCACCACCCATCTTCCCATACCTCAGCCTCGGACGCCATTTTGTTCTGGGACAGGGCAAACAACCTCTGAAATCTTCTACTAAGCGCTCCACCCTTCTAATCATCCTGCTAGAATCTGAAAATCTCCCTCGATCCCAACACAGGAACAAAGCAATTCCTCACCTTAGGAGCCACCGTCGACAGGCCTTTCAAAAAGTGAGAGGCATCCCTAGGCGGAGAAATCAGGAGATCCCACCTCACCGGGCCACCATCCGCCGTCTCGAATACCTTGCCCATCACATTCCCCCTACCTTCCAACAGGCTTCCTACCCATTTCGCCAATAGACTGTCATTAGATCTCCCTAAATCCCTTACCCCGAGCCCCACGTCTTCCAACGGTCTGCAGACCTCCTCCCAAGCAACCAACCTGGCACCCTATCCATTCGTCCCCTCGTTGGACTAAAAGAAATTCCTCATAGATCTCTCTATCTTTGCAATTACCTGTTGATGCATCTTCATCACGAAAGTGAAATACGATGGCATTGCTGACAGAACCGCCTTGAGCATGACCAACTTTCCACCTCTTGACAATAGCCTTGACGCCCACCCCTTCAACCTCCCCTCCAGCCTCTCTACCAGGGGGCCCAATCTCTTACCAGAATCCTGCCATTTGTCAACGGTAAACCCAGATATCTAATCGGGAGCTTAACCTGCTTTGTACCAAGTCCCAAACTACACCCCCTTGCCTCTGCCTCAGTCAGGTTGAAAGGGACAAAATCAGATTTAGCTAGGTTGATCTGCAGCCCTGACGCCTTACTAAGTAAGAAGATAAGGAACCGCATTCTTCTGGCCTCCCTTTCTCCACCTTCAATGAAGAAGATTGTATCATCCGCATACTGAAGTAATGGGATACTCGTCCCATCTCTTAAGGAGAAACCTCTCATCAAGTTTCTCTCACATGACCTTTTAGCTGTCCTTGCAAGAGCATCCACGGCAATCACAAAGAGCATCGGGGCCAATGGACATCCTTGTCTCACCCCCCTCCTTGGTTGAATCCAACCCCCAGTTGGGTTTCCATTGATAAGAATAGAGAACGACGTCGTGGTGATGCATCTCTTCATCCAATCAATCCACACCGGCGGGAAACCCCTCTTCACCAAGGATGCCCAAAGAAACGACCACTGGATCGAGTCGTAAGCTTTGCTGAAATCAACCTTCCACAGGAAAGCCTTCTTCTTATCTCTCTTCCAGGACGAAAGGATCTCCGAGGCCAACACATAACCTTCCAAAATATTCCTGCCAGGAACAAAGGCTGTCTGCACCGAATCTACAATCCCAGCCAGAGTCCTCCTCAATCTATTCGCCAGAAGCTTCGCCACTACCAAGTAGATAGCATTTGAGAGAGTTATCGGTCTATACTCCTGGATCTCCTTAGCGCCCTCCTTCTTCGGTAGCAGGAACATGTAGAACTTGTTCAGCCTATTGAACCCTAAGTTTCCAGCTCTAAATTCTTGCACCACTTGCATCACGTTCTCCTTCACCACCGGCCAGAACTCTCTGTAGAAGGCAACCGGAAAGTCATCCGGTCCTGGACAACCATCCGCGTTCAACCACCATATTGCTTCACGGACCTCATCCTCCCCAAACGAGCCCGTCAAGAAGCCGGCTTCTGCCTTCCCGATCTGCGGTACCTCAGACCCTAACCATCTCCACCTTCCCCCCGTCTCCTCCCAGTATAGTCTCTGAAGTACCTCGTAGCTGCCCCCCCCCCCCCCCCCCCCCCTAAACTCCTCCCCATCCACCACCAATCTGTCAATTCAGTTCCTCCTCCTCCTACCTGATGCAGCCATATGAAAAAATCGGGTGTTGGAATCGCCTTCCTTCAGCCACTTCTGCCTAGACCTCACCCTCCACTCCATCTCCACCTTCCGGTCTTCCTCCTGTATCACTTGAATCTGTCTTGCTCTGTAAACCCTGTCAGCATCTGAAAGGAGACCAACGTCCTCTGCCGTGTGTTTGGACGTGCAATCTCACCAAGAGCCTCCTCTTTCTTCCTCCCACGTTTCTCCCTAATATGTTTGATACAGACCTTCAAGAAGGATCTCAAATCTCTCAGTTTCTCTTCCAACCTGGCAGCCGCCGAGTCTTTGTCCTCATAACTTCCCTTGACGTCGAGAAGGTTGTCTGTTTCAGTCATGGACCCTCATTAAAGAAAGGTAATTAAAGGCGGCCATTTCCCTCACCCTATGATGGACGAAATCCTCCAATGATGCTAGTGAATTGGGTACTGTTCACAGATGATTCCTTGCGACCATCTCTTATTGGCAAAGGTTCCTCATTAACCTGAGCTGCCTTATCCTCATTGCGCACCACAAAGGACCATGACCCCTTAGGAGCAAAGGGAGAATCAAGGGCATGCAAATTGGGTGTGGAGGGGGTAAAGGAATGGACCTGAAAGAAATCTTCTTTAAGAAGGATCTGAAACTATAATCAGGAAGGTCCGGTAGGGGATCTGAAGTTGATTCTAGTAATAGGGATGGGTCTAGCTGCATGTGTAAATTATGTGTAGGCTGAGTTGTGGTGGCCAAGTAGCGACTACAAAAGATAGACCCTCCACAATCCTGCCAACATTGCTCCCTAACTTCCCACGATGATTTGCCTTCCCGGGAACCAATTTAAAAGGAGAGATATAGAAAATGCCCCCCCTACCATACCTTTGTGAACGCTCCATTGCACAGGTTGTGACCACCCATGTCGAAGTGCTAGACTCGAAGTTTGCCATTATAGATTCCCCGAGGTGGAGTGAGATTTAGAGAAGTGATTCCTTTGTCCAAGACACAAGCCCATTGCTTGGAAGGTGGTGCATAGAACCGATTATGGCTTTGGAGGAGACTGATATCATTGTGATGAGGGAGAAGCCATTGCGGGAGATCTTGAGAGACTTTCCATGGCCAACATGTTCCAAGAGGTGGGTATCTTTTGAATGGTTTGCCCTTTGTCCTGCCAAAGAACCTCTTAAAGTCGTCCCATGTATCGTAGACACATGATGAAGCTCCATGTGAATCTCAGCTCCCTGGGAGTTGCTCTTGTCCTTACTGTTAACTGTCTTACATTCATCGACACGACAGTATGTTAGACAACATTGGAGTGGCAGGAGCTTTTCAAATGTAACTCTAAGAGGCAGCAATAGCAACAAAATCCCTACTCCTGAGATTGAGCCCTTCTCCGCTTCTTGAAACCACCTGTCATATTGGTGATAACCTGAGGTTGCTTCCACAGGGGGAGTTGCCCTTTCGTGGTTGTCATCGCTGCGACATATTCCAGGATTTAGAGATATGCAATTTCTTTTTCACACTGGAATAGTGTCGAAACTTTGATTGACTGAGAGTGAAGTTGAAAAGTATCCTTCCCTGTTCAATGGCCAACCGAAAGAGCACAATATCAAAGTAGTGGTGGTTTAGTGACATGTGACTGTACTCTGTTATGATGATTGATGGATGCACCAAACATTGTAAGCATAAGTACAAATAAGTACATGGGTTTAATCTACTCTGTGAAGGCTTGGTGCCAGCCGTTATCCATGGGAGAAATGGGGTGACTGGAACTTCCCAAGTTTTTTTTCCCTCTATCAACTCCAGAATCTAGATAATTCAATATTCCTTTATCTTTGTTGCATGCAAAGATATATTCTTGCAAATAGCCTATTGCATAATGCTCCATATGTGCCAGTAGGCTGCACTCTTTGTGGCATGGCCATTGCATGCTACTTTAATTCTCCATCCAAAGCAAATCAGGATGTCTTGGCAATATGCTGGCTTGCTTTTGTCACTGAATTGCCCCTCCCGGCTATGCCTCAATTTTCAACATTTCTGCATACTTGATCTGATGTTCATAACCACGTTGCCTCATGAGCATCCATATTGTGATTTCCAAGTATGCTTACTTGTAGTTGCCTTCTTTTCTGCTTGACATGGACTGTCTCACTCTGTTGGTGTTTGTGCTTGTCATATTACCCTTGGCTTGATGGGAAAAAGGAAAAATGATAAGTGCATGATGAATCAACAATCTAAAAGATGAAAATTTAGGAATGAAAAATGGAAGTACGAGCAAGAACATAGATAGTTGATGTGGTTTGTCCAGGCATTGTGAGAACTTTCTAGGTACCTTGGGAACTTTCTCAACCTATTGCATATTCTCACCTTCAAATGATGTGGGACTATACTCATAAGTGATCCTTATTGCAATCCAATTACCATGAAGCATGGTCAGGACATGTGATCTTTTGTGGGGAAGTGCCACAAAGTGTAGCAAAAGCACCCTGCATCTTTAGATGACAGATTTCTGGGGAAGAAAAGGACAAGTGACGCTTAAGATCAGTGGGGTAGAAGAAAAAGCAATGATATTTGTATTTTTTATAATGTTCATTTCATAGGATGACAGGCTTTTGGAAATTTTCAGCGTTCAATTGGGGCTACGATGATGATCTGAATAGGAGGAGCTTGTTCTGGCACAATCAGGCTTTTTTATTCATTTTGTAAAACTTGAGATGGTAGAGGGACTGGTAGGAGAGATGAGTCCTGTGGAGATTTTTTAATAATAAAGTGCCACATGGCAACTTATTATTAAAAAATCTCCATAAGTACAGTAGGGAGGATAGAGAAAGTGAGGTGAGTTGGGTTGATCCTTGTATGAGGGAGGAGATGTTTTCGATATTCACTGGATGCTGGTGGCTTGAGTGACAACTGCTGTAGGTTCCCTCAAATAATGTAAATCATTGTAACACTTGCATGCTGTGTTGGTAGACTTAAAGGACCTCTTAATTAGGATCTTCTTAATGATTCCTTCTCAGCTTTCGTTTCCTACGACATGATTGGCGGGTAAACCTATCTTGCAGGATTAGAGGGATAATTCTGGCAATATGTATGCATGTATGTATGTATTCTCTTCTAAGTTGCAGCATTTGGTCCCAGTTTTCTTATTTTGTGTCTTTAAGGCATGTGTCATTAGCTACTACAGGTGTAATAAACAGCCGTAGAAGTGCGTGGAGTCTTTTTTTTTCTTTTCTTTAAAGTACATGGTGCTGAAAATAGTGATTGCGAACATATGCTTTTTGTTTCATCAACATATTTTGGTGAAATTGTAAATTAGAGCTGAAATATGCTCAGACCTTGTTCCCTATTATTTTCCGTGGTTACTTTGGTGCTCTCCTGCCATGTAATTTCTGGTTATGGCTCTGGCTACCACTTCAAGGGTCTTTGGAAGGATTTTGTTCTAATTTTGCTTTTCTACAAATTATTGTTTCTTGCAAGCCTGTTGACAACAAAAGTTGTATGATACTTAGGTTCGGGTTGAGGCGGCATTGACATTGCAAGGATTGGTGGAGGTTGATCCTACATGTATTGGTGGGTTGATTTCATATGGGATAACAACATTATACGCTTTGAGAGATAGTTTGCATTTAGGAAAGGTATTGCTTCTACTGTTTGCTGGATACCAACTCTTGAGAATTTGATGACCCTTATTCGTGCCTACTCACTTTGTTCATGTATGTTGGTTGACAATAACCCTTCGTCATAAGGCATGAAATCTGACATATGGTTTTCCTGTTTCCTGCCTTTGATGTGGATATGCAGATAGATTACTTGCAATGAACTTATTTTTCTTTACAATTTCATCATTTATACCCAATGTATTGAGTCTGTTCACACAGCTATAAATGCATAGTTAATATGTATGTACAATCTCTTTATGTGTTGTTTGCTAGTAGCTATAAGTGGTTAATTATTTCAATAGTTCATGATATTAACGTTTTTTTTTTTAAATCATGATACTAAGCATTGAACCATGTGCGAGGAGGGCACTTCACAATGACTGCAAATAAACTAGATCTCCACGTGCTTGTTGAAGATGAACAATTAGGATGGCCAAGATAGAGAGTTATGCTGGTCAATGTTGGGGCAGTTGAGGTGTCAAGAGTTCTAGAAATTGATCCTCCATGAGAAACAACCACAAAAAGAAGTATTTCCATGGAAAACCATATACAACAGTACAACTAGAGAAAAAAACTGCCCTAAAAAAGGAACATTGGAGGAAAAAACATGAGAGCATGGTTCCCCAAATTCCAGAGGTGTTGAGGATTTTCTTTACTAAGAATGAAAAGGTGGGGGTATGAGTACAATAGATAGACACATGGGAAAGACGGATTGATACACAAGATCCATTTACCTAAAGATGGCCATAGATGTCAAACATGCTGGGCTTGCTAAGCTTCTTGAAATGGTATAATGCAGGACCCTTAGTTACGACGTTTACAACTTGATTGTCATGCTTGTATGAGAAAACGAGTATGTTATAATCTATCTTGTTGTGGATAAAGTTTTAAATAACTCCATATATCTCATCTGAGTATGAAGGACTGTATTGTGACAAGATTGATGACAGATTTGTTGCCTGTTGTCATAATATAGCATTATTGGAGTTCTTGGCTAAAGCTGAATGTCAAATAAAACAAATTTGCTTTCCCTAACTCCTAAGGTTACCACTCATTTTTCAGATTTAACACTTATATTGCAACCACCTTTGGTTTCTTAGATGCTGATATTACCTTCAATGCATAAACATTAGTTACAGGTAGAATGCTCGTCACTATTTGAGCTAGCCCAATGTGCGTCAACATAACCCTCAATGTAGAGTCTACTTTTAATCTATAGAAGCTCATTTCTTGGACTCTGCTTCAAATAGAAAAATAAATTTGTACATTTCCATGAAATGAACATCAATAGGAGCATGCATGAATTAGATCATAATATTTACAAAATATGATTGTTTCCTAGCAATTTCTTTATCTGTTCTTTTTTTCCCCCTTGAGAACATGTATCTGAACTTTTGAGACTCATTTTGTGGATATCTGTCCTTTAAGCTCACCTTGTGGTTTGTTTCAATTAGAGTAGACATGGATTTGCATCCAAGTTTATCGGTCTCTTTTAATAGGTCAAGTACATGCTGCTGTCGACAAGACAGCTATCTAATTATCAAATGAAAAATTCAACATCCTACATCTTTAATCTCAAGGTCTCTTGTTATTGTACTATTGAGTCTAGTAAAATTTTCAAGTCACCTTGTGCTGCCATGTTTCTTTTTGAAAAGGGAAAGGGAAGGTTAATAATGGGATGTTAACCCTCCAAAGTTTCATTAATAGGGGAGATTAGAAGTTGTAGGCATTATGGAAGTAAGAGTATAAGTGGCTGACATTATTAACAGAGAAATGATCCCCTTTAAACATAGCATCATTGCACTCGATCCAAAGGTACCGAATGAGAGTGAAGGCCCTCCCAAAAGTCCCTGAATCGACAAGCGGAGAATGCAAACTTTATCAGAAGGAGTGCTTAGAGTCATGCTGGATGGGAGCAAATATGGATGTCGACCAAATCTCTCGTAAAGGAGCATGCAAAGAAAATGTGCTCAGTGCCTTCTAGTTTGCCACCACAGAAGATGTAGGAGTTATTGGAGTTTAGAGCATAGTGGCGCTTGTAGGAGTGAGTAACAAGGCATCTCCTTCGTAGTAGCCACACGAAAATCTTCACCTTCAAAGGTGGGTGTGTTCTCCAGAGATCTTCCTTATGTTGGATGTGGAATCTTGATCATGATTGCGAGTCTTCTCTAGAAGCATAAGTATGCCTTCCTCACTGAGAAAGAGCCATACTTCTACATCTGGCCATTATGTCTTGTGCCAGGATGTATGCCATGAAGAGTCTGGAGCAGCATGGTGAGGTCCTCTAGCTGAGCCTCAAAGAGTGAGTCTGGCAGCAGGGGTGATCCTGAGTAACTCGAGAAACAGTTTGCCACAAAGGCCAAAGGGGATGTAGAGACTCGAGAGCGCTGTGAGTTTGGGATAGGACTTAGAAAGAACCCTTGTTGGGGACCAAGTGTGGTGCCAAACTATGGAATTGCATCCATCTTTAAGAATTGTTCTACAGTTAGGCTAAACTCGCCTCAAAGTCTTCTGCAGGCTTTGCCAGAAGAATGAAGCCTCTTTGCTGAAGCTCCTCTCTTCCCAATCGATGGCATCCCTATAGGACTTGTAAAGGATTAGCTTCTAGAATGGTTGCTGAGGTCCCATAAACTGAAGTATCCATTTTGTGAATAGAGCATTATTCATCAGTTGCAGGTTTAAAACCCCCAGGCCACCCATTTCAAGGGGGGTGCACACCTCTTCTCAAGTTATAAGAGGGATGTGACTATCACTCGAGGGGGAAGACAAGAAAAATCTCCTTTGTATCATAGCAATCCTCAAGATTACCCCTGGTATCTTCAAGATCGAAAGATAATAATGTGGCAAAGTTGACAGAATACAGGAGAGGAGCACTAAGCATCCTCCTCTGTAGAGAAGTCTACCTGCTCCAATCTTTCAACAATCAGAGTTCAATCTCTGGCAAGCGATTGTGGAAAACCTAGATACTTGATTGGACATTAATTGATCAATATCATCACACTGCAAAAATGATTCAATAGACATTCCAAAAGGAAGGAAACTCGACTTGTGTAGGCTTACCTTTAGTCTTGAAGCCTCCCCGAAGGCCTCAAGAAGAAGTTTCATGGCTCTTGCCTCAGACATGATGCCCTCAATGAAGAAGATGGTGTTGCCTGCATGCTGGAGGAGAGGAATAATAGTTACCCCCCCCCTGTTGGAGTTGTAGCCCCTCATGAGCCCAATGTTATAAAGGATATAACATGCATTTGCAAGGAAATCCACAAGGACAAAAAGCATAGGGGTTAAGGGGCAACCCTGTCGCATCCCTCTCCTCGGGCTCATCCAACTACCCTCTGGCCTGCCATTGATCAAAACGGAGTAGGAGGATGAGTTAACATAGAGGCCTTCATCCACCTTATTCAGACTCGTGGGAAGTCATACAATTGCATGGAGGACCATAGAAAGCCCTAGTCTAAGCTATCATAGGCCTTGTTATTAGTGTACTCTTGCATAAGGGTAATCCTCTATCCATACCTAGGTCCTGTCTTCATTTCATTATATCCCTCAAATTTTTGTTTCCACCCTTGATCTTTTGAACTAGGTATGAGGCGATCATTTTAGACCATATAGAGCTTTCTTAAGCTTGCAATGCTTTCCATTCTGGTTATATTCTTGATATAGATTTGCTGATGTCTCCATTTAGAGATGCATTCTTAACATTTAGCTAAGAAATTGCTAGAAATACTAAACTACAAATGCTAATACAAATCTTGGCAATATTTCTAATGGCTTGGACCTTGATTCAAGTCCGTTTGGGAAAAATTTGCCCTGATAATTTGTTAGTTATAGGCCCAATGAACCCAGGGTAGCCATCCAAATGCTTCGATCCATGTTATTAAGTAATTTATAACCCATTACTCAAATTTCTAAGTTTTTGATGTATTATTTAGTTTCATTACTAAATTTATCTTTATGATTAATGCAGTAGTTTTGTTACCTATATTTCTAAGTCATTTGCAACCAACTGTGCTTATATCTATTTGTATTTAATATTGCTACTTTGTGATTTGTTCCTACCACCGAGTCATCTAATCTAGGTCATGTACCCTGTACCCACCACTGAGTCATTTGCTTTCTTCCTACCACTAAGTCATGTGTCCACCACTGAGTCATTGAAGAAAATCGACCTTAGATACCTTGATCTGGTCAAATAAGATCGCCCATGTTTTCCAAAGCTATCTTAAGCTTTCTTGCAATGTGATGGAAATGAAGCATCTCTAGCTCTTTTGTAGGCCAAAACGTAGGGAGAATTATCAAAATATCCACAATGACAATATATTGTCAACTTCCAGGTCCATACTGATGAAATTTTGTTGGTATACCTTGTTTGCTGTAGTTTGGCATCATATTGCTGAAACGTTGCCATCATGTTGTTGATTTCTTATAATTTCGGTGTGATACCTATATACTGTTATGCAACTTGGTTGAAATTGCAAATATCTTGGTATGTTGCTAGCATGAAATTCCATGATGAATGAGAACTTGTATAGATCTCCCAATCATTATTTATTTAATTTTTTGATAACCTAGGACTATGGGTGCATCTCCATAGCAACCTGAGAGTGACCTCGTACTCCGATGCAAGCCTTGGATGGTCGGACGGGGCGACACAGTGGCCACTGCCTCACCCACAGTCTTGTGCGAGTATGGGCATGCTGTGGGGTTTCGAACCTGTGCACCCCTCATAGGAAGGGACTTATGGGGATGGGCGGCACCAAATGTGCTACCCCTAAACCCTAATAGTAAGAATAACCAAGTCAAGAGATTGAAACAAGGTTTAACAAATGTAAATTAGAAAAAAATTTTCTTCAATTAGAAGAAGCACATAAAGAACTTATGAGTTGGAGGAGAGACTCCTATCGGACCTCTCAAGCCCCTCATCTTTGCTTGTTTCCCTTCTCTTCCTCTCTTTTGTCTGCTAGCCCCTTATCTCTCTCCTGATTCACCTTTCCTACAATTCCTGTCCTAGTCCCCCTTACATGTGCCTCTAGCTACCTCCCTTCAAGCCCTAAGTCATGAAATGGAGAGTCTTACCCTCCTCAAGTCATGACAAATAGTTTTCCTAAATTTTCCCTTAGTTTGTCAAATGATAGTACTTAAAGTTTTATATTTATAGTTTACACCCCTATCCTAACTTTAATTTGTCTATTTGGTTTCTATATGGTGTTCTTTTTTATTTTTGCTTTAATTTGTCTATTTGGTTTCTATATGGTGTTCTTTTTTATTTTTGCCCCTGAAAAAAATAAGTGTCCACATTTTTTACATGTAAAATTTGAATTTCTATAGTGAATTTTGATACCATGTATAAATTGATCCACCATGAGAAACAACCACAAGTATAGGAAGTTACTTGAAAACCCCTCTACAGAGGGATAGACAAATAGTGATACGATCAGCCTAGAGGTGGCTAGATTTTCTTCACTAAGATAGGAATGAAAAGTGAGTGCTGGTCTTCCTATGAAGTGGGGACTATTGACCATGATTTGTTGTCAAACTTTTGTACCAGTCTTTACAACCCCCTTTTTGAGGGATCTATTAGAAGGGCTTGTACCTTATTGTGGCGCATTTGGAGGGAGTGTAATGGTTATATTTTTAAGGGGGAATGGGTTTCTGTAGAGGGTGTAAAGCACACAGTGTCCTTCCTTTGTAATATTTGGAGCCTTTAGGCTCCTTTAATTAATTTATGGGGGATTAACATCTCTTGGTAACCACTTTTGTTCCTTTTAAAAGAAAATCTATTTATCCAAAAAAATTTTTTAGGTTCTGATAGGATGATTGGATAGGGCAAGGCGCACTCAATAGAAGATTTTCGAGGCTTTTCGCTTTGTCTTCGAGCAGAGAGGTGTCTGTGGCTGAAGTTTGGGGAGGTGGGTGGTGTCCGTCTTTTGCAGGGAATCTTTTAGATGCGAGAATTCACGACTTCCAGAGGTTGCTTGAAGAGTTGGAAGGCCTACATCCAGCATTCGGAAATGATATGTTTGGTTGGGATGAAGGAGATTTCTTGGTTAGGGCTGCGTACAGGAGATTGTCCGATGGGGGTCCCACTGGTGATTTGGATCTAGTAAGAGATTGCAGACAGGTTTGGAAGGCGGCTTGTCCTTTGAAGGTCAAGATTTTTGTTTGGCTGCTTAGGAGGAGAAGGCTGATGACTAGGGTGTGGAGGGCGAGATGGGCTCCTAGGGAGAGTAAGGTCTGCCTTTTGTGTGGAGGTGACGATGAGGATGTCGACCACCTTTTCTTCTCTTGCATGTTTGTCTCGCAGATTTGGAGTCGTATGGGAGTGGGATGGTGGAGTTGTCGGTCTTTTAATGATTTTTGGAGCGGTTATAGAGGCGGAGGGGGCAACGCTGGGCAGAATGTCTTCTGTACGAAGAAGGAGAGGGCCAGACCGCTGGCGGTCCTCTGGGGTGTCTGGTTAGGAAGGAATGATGTCGCTTTTAGAAGGAAGAGGTCTTATGTGGAGAATTTTGTGGAGTCTATTTTTGCTTTGATTAAGCTTTAGAGTGAGTCCTTGTGAGTGAGGGGTCTTTGTGGTTGTCCCTTGGTATGGCATTGGCTGGATAGCTTTCTCTTTTAATATATTTGGGTAGTTATCATTTTGGATAACTATCCTTTCCTTTTCGAAAAAAAAGAGTAGTGGATGCAAGTGGTACAGGGAAGTGCCAAAAACAATGTGAAAGGAGGGAACGGTGGTCAGCAGTTAGAAAAGTGTTGTTGGTTAATAGTGGTGGAGATAATAACCTAAGGCTTCCATTGAGTAACTTGTATTAATGTGTCTGTGACGAATCTATGATGAAGATTTAATTGAAAATAATTGGTAGTTAGATATTGATTAGAGATTTTTACATAAATGCTGTCAAGAACTTACAAAATTATAGCATTTAAGTAATTTTAAAGGTTCTTGATGGCATTTATGCAATGACCCCTATTGATTATTGAGAACAAGGGGCCACGTTGGTAACAATAGTTACAATGGCAATCTTTTGCTCAACTATTCACAATAGAAAAAGATGAAAGACCAACTAGAATTTACTTAATCATGTTTTCATAATAGAAAAGATGAAAGAACCAGATGAGATTTGCTTGGTCATGTTTTCATACTAGAAAAGTTGAAAGAACCAGTTGAATTTCCTTCATCATGTCATGTGTTGCATTGCATTTTCTTTTTTTTTGTTTTGAAAGCAAAAGAATGATCACGGGAGGTCGGTAATCATCCAAGATGTTGTGTTAACATATGAAAGGAATGTACTTACAGATTTGTAGCCAAAACTCAGACAGAAAAGAAACCTCCCTTAAACATTCTCTACCCGACACCTCTCATTCCTAAAGAGCATGCCGTTCCTCTGTAGCTAAACACACCATAGAATTGAAAAACCCACGATCCAGCTGACTGTATCTACATGAATATTTCCTCTAAATGCTGCGCAGAAGTTATCAAATGAGGAGTGATCCACAGTGGGAATATTAAACTGCTGCCAAACATCCTTGACAAAAGAGCAATAGAAGAACAAATGTTGCAAATCTTCGTCAGTGTCATGACAGAAAGAACACCTTACATCCCCATCTTCTTCTAAATCATTTTGTGACCGGCTTCTCTCTATGAAACAGCCGTAAAAACACTTTAATCTTCCAAGGCAATTTCAGGGGCCACAAGTTCCCACAATCCAACCTGACTTTGTCTGAAACAGGAGCTGAACTGTCAATTTTCTTATGCACCCCATTAACTGTGAACTTCCCATTGCTCCACACAAAACAGTCCTCCTTTAGATCTGGACTGAGGTCTGAAATTTCCATAAGTAGCTATTGAAATTCAGTTGAAGATGTCTCCAACAGCCCTGGTGGAAGAATAATGTCCCAAGATCTTGGTTGGAAATCCCACGAATTTGAAACAGTGGCATTTCTGACATGTACCAGCTGGAAAACACATGGAAACAGATCTGAAAAAATTTTAAGCCCACTCCAGTCATTCAGCCAAAATCTGAACCGGTCTCCTCTGCCCAACATGGGGCTGAACAACAGTGCAAACTATTAAGGATTAAGGATTCATACTCTCTGAAGTATTATTATTATTTAGCCTATCATTCAATGTTTCCACCTTAACCTTGTTTGAAATTCCGATTTGTCCATGACTATTAAGGCCTGAGGCAAAATCAGTCTGACTGAGGCATTCCTTTTATGACTTGATTCTTATGCCATGACGCATTTGAGTCAAGCACCATTGATAGCTTGAGGTGGTGCCCTTGCCTTGAGGTGTGAGTGCTCACCTTGTAGAATGATTATCTCAGACTTTAATGTATTAAGTTATATGCCACTCTCCCCCGAAACAAAAAAGGAGAAGTCACAAAGAAAAAGAAAACAAAAAGCTAGCTTATTTCCATGGACACACAAAGATGCCCTTTCCAGCTTACGTCTCTTCATCCTTTCTCTTTCCTTCTCTTTATTTTTACTTTATCATTTCAGGCCAAAAAACAAATGGATCATTTTTTCTGATCAAACCCATTAAACTGGAAGCCTTAGAAGCAGAGCAGGAAGCATTCCTGATAGTGGATTTGATTCCCCATTTCAATATGCCATGCCTTTCTTAAATGGCAAATTTAAAAGTGGCGATGTGGGTGGGGGCTAGGGTGGGGAATACTCCCTGCATAGACATTCTTATAGCTATCTTCTTCCTTGAAGTCTGGTGTGCTGTGGAAACATGGCTGTGTTTTCTGAATATTGGATCTAGTGATTGGTTGTTGTGGTTCATATACATGTGGTAGGAATTGGAGGGCTTGGTGGGGCCGTACGGGAGAAGTGAGGTGGGTGGGAACGGGGATGAGATCAGTACTATCAAGGTGAGCGCCTTGGTGTGTGTAGGTGCTTAACTCGAGGTGTGAGGCAAGGGTCAATGCCTAACCAAATCCATTGTTGAGGCGAGCCCCTAAATCTCAGGCAATGAGTGCTTGGGTGAACACCTTAGTGAATTGGTTGATTTGTGCTCTTTTAGTATGAAATTATTGATTGGATTTTGTTGAGCATAGGGACATATTTGTTATTTCTATTATTTTTGGGGTGTCTTTATATTTCTCCTAAATCTTTCTAATATAAAAGAGATGTTAGGATTTGCATTGAATAATAAGATGCTTTCGTTTCTTCAACATGGTATCGGAGCGACGGTCTTAGGTCAGTATTTTGATATCTCACCAAATATCCACCTAAAAGATGATCAAATCACCAACTCTAGGAGGATTTGATCCTAAAAAATCAAGATGAGGCATGGCAACGGCGACAACAACGCTAGGAAGGGGATTCCCAGTGCTGTCATTGGCCACCATGCCCCATCAGGGGGGTCGGTCACCTATGCTGGTGGACACCATGCCCCACCACAGGGACCTGTTGGTCTTGCCGCTACTGCAAGAGGCCCTACTGCCATTGTTGGTAGCCATCACGCCCCATTGGAGGGGCTTGCAGTCGCTGATGGGTGGTGGTGTAGCCCATGGGGTGGAGTTTGGTCTGCCGAGGGCACGGAAGACCTTGCTGGGTCTGCTAGTGCTGCTGGCAAGCCGACGGGAAGTCCAAGATCAGGTCTTAAGGCCAAACTATGGTCTTGGTTCCTGAGTTGTGGAGATCTCTTATGTGTGTTTGAGTCTATCTCACACATTGCACATGTGGTGATGAGTCTTCTCTCACCATTAGTGAAGAAGATGCCTTTCTAAAGCATGATGAGCCTTCTCTCATGCTAAGAAGATGAGTTTAATACACTAGAAAACCAAACTTAGATGTAGAAGGATTTGCGTTTGTAGTCCAAGGAGATTTAAGGTGGAAGAAAAGAACCAGAGGAGCTTCTGTTCACCTTACAGGAGATGTGGAGCGATTGGTGAATCCCAAGGCTTCACATGGGATCAAGGAGGTCATATTGGCTAATGGAGCTACATCATCCATCACTGCAATTGAGCGTATGCATGCTTCTCCAAGGATTGTGATTGAAGAGGTTCATTGTGCTCCAGAGTTCCCAATAAACCTGTTGTCTGAGTTGCATTTGTAAAGATCTTGGGTGTCGAGTAGTGTTTGATGAGAGCCATTGCTACTTCCTGGATCGACAAACAGGATATATTGTAAGTGGGGGTATAGAGCATGATGGTCTCTATTACCTGGACACACCCACGCTATTTGCAGGAGCAACCTCCATAGCTATAGATCTTTGGCTATGGCATAGGAGGCTTAGGCACCCATCACTCAAGAAAATGCGACAGATGTATCTCAGTTTGCGAGATTCCTTGACTCTATAGTGCAAGGATTGTCACCTTGGGAAGCACCACAGGAGTACGTACCCACAGAGGGATGTTGGAGTGAGTTTTGTTTCCTTTGCTTTAGTCCATTGTGATGTATGGGGACCATCCAGGGTTCTCACCCGAGGACACAAATACTATATAGTTATTGTGGACGATCATAGTCGCCTTACTTGGGTTTTCTTGATGAAGACCTGCTCAGAGATTTCTCAGATTATTCAGTAGTTTTTGACAGAGGTTTAGACTCAGTATGATGGCACAGTTCGAGTCTTTCGCAGTGATAATGTCCTAGAGTTTATGCAGCGAGATGTTCAGAGCCTCTTCTTTTATCGAGGCATTATTCATCATATGTCTTATGCTCACACATCTCAGCAAAATGGCGTGGCTGAGCGCAAGTTTCGACATTTCCTGGATATTGCTAGGACCTTGATGATACATATAAAGGTTCTTAAGTAATTTTGGGGAGATGTCATGCTTACTGCAACTTACCTGATTAATCGGGTACCTTGGTCAGTTCTTCGTGGGTAGATTCCCTTTCAGGTGATTCATATAGATTGTGACATGCCATTTGCTCTACCTTTGTGGTTTTTTGGGTATATGGTAATCAGGATAAGTTCTCTTAGGGGAGTCAAATGCGTCTTCCTTGGATATTGCAGGACTCAGAAGGGCTATAGGTGCTATGACCCGAACCACAGAAGATATAGTCACTGTCGATGTTACTTTCTTTGAGAAAGTCCCCATACTTCTTAGAGGAAGGAACATCTATACAGGTTGCTTTGGAGGAAACTCAAGTGTATCATCGGAGGCCACATGCTTTACCTGCCATTGGGCCTTGTACTATCTTGATAAATGAAAGTAGTTCATACGCAGAGGAGGATTTAGTTAGGAGGAGATCCACTAGAGCATGCACACTCCATCCTCTTTCTCAGTATACTGGAATTGCTCATTTGGAGGATGGTATCCGTCTGTTTTCTTCTGCCATTACTACTACTGAGATTCCGAGGGATTTTGCCTAGGCTTCTTAGGATCGGAGATGGCATGTTGCCATGGACGAGGAGATATAGGCCTTACAGTCATGACAAACATGGGACTTAGTACCGTGCCCGATTGGTGCTACAATGGTTGATTGTAGATGGGTCTATACTATCAAGTATAGACCTGATGGGATAATTTATATAAAGCCAGGCTTGTTGCCAAAGGCTTTATTCAAACTTGTGGAGTAGATTACTTTGAGACATTCTCTCCTGTCGCTTGTATTACTTCTGTCAAGATTATTATTTTAATTGCTATGGCCGTACGATGGTCGTTGCATGAGCTTGATATTAAAAATACCTTCTTATATGGTGACTTATCTAAGGAGGTGTATATGAGACAACCTTCAAGTTACATCTGTCAGGGGGAGCATGTTGGTTGCCGGAAGAAGGTAATATACGGAATGAAACAGAGTCTTCGTGTCTGGTTTGAGAGGCTTAGCATAGAGATTGCGATAGTTGGATTTCACCGTTCTACTTTTGATCACTCTATTTTCATTAGGAAGACGGAGTATGGAGGTCATACCCGAGTGGTTATTCTTGCGGTCTATGTGGACAATATGATTCTTACTGGTGATGATGAGGATGTTATTGTCCAAACCAATTCCTTCTTGCACTCGACATTTGTCACCAAGGACTTGGGAGAACTGAGATACTTCCTGGGGATTGGGGCAGTGTGACAGGAGTCAAGCTTATCTTTGTCACAGAGGCAGTATACACTTTAGATTCTTCAGGAGATAGGTCTGCTTTGGACCCAGCCCTCTGGTATACCTGTGGAGTCTTCACTAGCACATTCATCAGATGAGGAAGATTCACCTTATGAGGTTGTGACTCGTTATCGTAGTATAGTGGGTCGCCTACTCTTACTATCATGAGGCCCGATATTAGTTTTGCAGTGAGTAGGGCTATCTAGCACATGCAGACTATGATGGTTTTGTAGATGATCAACACTCTACTTCGGCTTTGCAGTTTATATTGGAGGGAATCTTGTCTCCTGGCGGAGTAAGAAGCATACTATTGTTGCATGATTGAGTGCAGAGGCAGAGTATAAAGGGATGGCACAAATTGCTTTGGAGATTATGTGGGTGGTTTCCTTCTTACAGGATCTTAGCATCCGGACTACTACACATGTTCGACTTCTCTGTGACAATGAGTCAGCTACGTACATTACCTCAAATTTGGTCTTCCATGAGAGGACTAAGCATATTGAGGTCGATTGCCACTTTGTTCGTGCTGTGGTTCTCATCGGCAATATTAACACCCCATATGTCTCCTCCGAGCTCTAGCTGGCTGATATATTTACTAAGGCTTTGAAGAAGAAGCGTTTGGATTTCTTGTGCAACAAGTTGGGTTTTGTAGATATCTATGCACTAATTTGAAGGGGAGTGTTGAGCATATGGACATATTTGTTATTTCTATTATTTTCGGGGTGCCTTTGTAATTCTCCCAAACCTCTCTAATATAAAAGGGAGGCTAAAGTTTCCATTGAATAATAAGATGCTTTCTTTTTCTCAACAGATTTCATGATTTTTTTCTTGTTGGTTTATGGTTGGCATTATCTTACTATATTATATATATTTGGTATACTTTTCATATATTATTCATGTAGTTTATCTAATTATTTTTTATAAACATATATAAAATATATAGCACCTTCCTTGTCGTGGGTGAGCACCTTGTGCGTCAGGTGTTTTGGGCCTCCATCTCCATTGGCACCTTTTGCCTTTGACAACACCATAGGAGATTCTCTTTAATTATCCGCTGCATGAGAGGACATTCTGACAATTGAAAGTTGAAACTCAATCATGGGGGTGATGGGATTGGGTTCAAATACCAGGGGAGGTGAAATGGATGTCAGAGTATTGGATACCATAGGGGTTAAGTTAAATTCTACTTCAAACCATTGGGGTATTTGTGAACCACTCTTTTAATCTCGTACATATATGTAATTATTTTTACAATTCATATTAGGAAGTCTTGCTAATGATCCACTGTTCATTTTGAGAGTGAAAAAAGAGAATTATTGCCTTGGATTGGTTGTGTACTTCTGCATACTTATATATTCATCCTCTAGGGGAGTATGTTGAGATTTGAACTCGACTCTTTGCATGGGCAAGCAGCAGTTCTTTCGGCGATTGTTTCTACATCCCCACGGCTTCTTCTTGGTTATCCTGCCAGGTAAATTTCATGATGTAGTTAACTTTCTTCCATCTGTGCATAATCGTTTGTCTTCTTCTTTATGCAATGGGATTGACCTGAGCCTAAATCCAGCCCAATCAAGGAACAAATTAACCTGTGGTATCTTTTTGAATTTCTACACCTGTCAACCAAAATTTAAGTCTTTGGTCCAAGAAGAGAAATCGAGTCCAATTCAACTGTCAATAATATGAGGTACCTGTTTATAGACATGCTAGAATCTCCTGCTATTTGAAAATTTACCCTCTTTGTTAGGGTCCATGAAATCGCTATAAGATATAGAGTTCTAGAGGTGATCTCTGTCCTCACTCTTATGGTGTTGAACTGTGGTCTTTCATACCATTTAATTACCATTTCTTTGGTTGATTCATGCTTAGGGATCTTCTAATAACATAATCCAAAACCCAAGCAAATGGTGAGGCAAACATTCATCCATATTGGTTTGTCTAAATTGGCTCTTGAATACCAAGTTAGAAATTGCGGATTACCATGTAAAAATTTTCTCCATTATAAATAAGTTTCATTTTTCTTGTGGACGGATTGTCTGAGAGATTGGTTTATTTCTGTTACTTCCTTCACATCATGGTCAGGAAAAATTGCCTGGAAGATAAGAGCTTCCACATCCACATGAACCATGGTGGTAAATATTTAATGGGAATCTCAGCTAGATGTGGAATGATCAAATATAATATGAGAAATTAAAAGTTTGCTACCAATCAAAATACAATCGAGGCACTCATTGTTGACATTAGTGTTGTTGAGAGGTCATTCTCTCTCTCTCTCTCTCTCTCTCTCTCTCTCTCTCTCTCTCTCGTTCATGTATTTCTTTTATTTGTTATTTCCTTGAGGGTATACTTGTAGTCTTTCCACTGTCCTCTATGGAAGGAGAACAAGAATTTCTTTATGGATGTATTTAGATGCAGGCCTCTTAGTGGGCTTTTCTGCTAAAATATGCAGAGTTAAGTGAGAGGTTTATCGAGTCCTCTTCTAGTGCACTCTTACTTTCAACCAAAGAAAAGAAAACCATTCTTCAGCAAATACAGAATAAACAAACTACTACTTTCATGTCCCGTTTGCAGCATATCAAGTCACTTTTCACATCCAACTTACTACTTTACTGTTGAACCCAACAATAGCAAAACACAGCCCAATATCAGATATACAACGAATAATCTGCAACTCCTATTTTTCTACCTAAACAGTATCAACGTACAGGCTAGATCTAATTGACTAGTTGTTCTTCTATCTATACAGATATTCCCTTTAAACTTGCTAAAAGTCATCTAATCTCAAACCAAACCTGCAACCAATCTTGGTTCTCTAAAACAGCTCGCTTATTTTCTCTTGGTATTCAAGTGGCATTCCTAGATCAGATCTTTACACCCTTCTTAACCCCCTTTCTTCACAAAAGTTTCTTTCTTGTTGTTCTTTTATTTCTTGTAATGAACATTTAGGAACTTTGCAGGTTTAGCAAAGAAATAACCTTCAGCAGTGGCTTCAGCCATAGCCATTGCCCATTGGTACTTAGCCTTTGACCTAGGACTGTCGGTAGTGTGTGCCGCCAATGGTTGGTGGGTTCTATGATACTTGTGAGAATGTAATTTCTCTTAGCTCTAGCCGATGGCACTTTCACCGGAACAACACTTTGCAATAGTGGTGCTAATTGTTTGTTTTAGCCCTAGAAATTGGTGGCATGGGATTGACTGTGCTTAGGTAAGTGCTTCTTTTGCTTTATCGTGTGGTTGCAATGATCCTATTCTAGCATTTCTAGGAATGAGTTGAGCACACGAAATAGGTTGTAGGCTCTCAATTGTGATCTAGGGGTTCACACTCTTGTATGTCTTCCTAGTTTGATGCATTAGATGTTTCTTTTGGAGTTTAATCTCTCTATTGTAGACCAGTGGTGTTCAAAATCAGATTAGGTATTTTCTCAATTTCTCTAGTGTAATTTGTTTGTCAAATCATTTTGGCTTTTTTTTCGGGGACTCTAAGAATCCTTTCTTTCTTGACAATCAAGTTGGATGATTCCAATCATGTGCTTTGTTCATCAATGTTTATGGTAGTGAAGGGACATGACAAAGTGCATTTCTCATTAAGCGAGACTACAAAGTGGTTGGCAGATTTGCCGTTTCAATGCCTCTTTTTCAGTAGTGCCTTTGTAAGAATGTTTGCAATATATAGCTCAAAGGAGACAATTGGATGAAATGAGTTAATCTCTTATTGAAAATCCTAAGCTCTCTTACATAAAGAGAGATCAAAAAGGGTAAAAGTACAAGAGTGTCCCTGAGGAGCTAAAAGCCCAAAAACCCATATAAATAACAAATAATAATATATGCTAACAATCCCTCTCAAGTTGGAGTATAGATATCTATCATGTTCAGCTTGGATACACATGAATCAAATAAGGATCTGGCAAAGGGCGTAGTAAAAATATCTGCAATTTGTTCCTCAGATGTGGCTGGTGTTGTATATAGCAACCCCATCTAAATGATATCCTTGGTTTAATGGTAATTAACCTCAACATGCTTCGTTCTCTTGTGAAATGTTGGGTTGTTGGCAATGAAGGTGGCTGCTTGGTTATCATACCGCATCTTCATTGGGCTAGAGAACTGTATCTGCAAGTTAGTGAGCAGGGACTTGATCCACATCTGTAGTCGTCTGAGCAATGGCCCTGTACTCAAACTCGGCACTTGACCGTGCAACTGTGCCTTGTTTCTTGCTCCTTCACATGATCAGATTCCTTGCCAAAAAGATGCAGAATCCATTAGTGGATTTGCGGTCCACATGACATCCAGCGTAGTCTGCATCAGAATGTCCAACTAAGGTCATAGAAGACCCCTTGGAGAAGAGCCTTCTTGATGTATCGGAGCACCATCAATGCTGCATCCCAGTGCTGAAGTGTTGGCTTGGCCATGAACTGACTCAATCACCCCACTACAAAGGAGATATTGGGCCTCGTGATAGTGAGATATAGCAGCTTGTCCACAAGCTGCATGTATTGTTTGTTGTTTACCAACTGTGCATCCTCATCATAAAGTGGGATCTTGGGGTTCATAGGAATATTGACCTTCTTGGCCTTAAGCATACCCATCTCCTGCAAGATGTCCAATGCATACTTCCTCTGGGACAAGACTACGCCCTATTTTCTACGAGCAACCTTAATACCAAGAAAATATCATAAGGTCCCAAATCTTTCATGACAAATTGCTCTACTAGAATACGCTTAATTTCAGCAACACCCTACTCATCATCTCCTGTGACAATTAAGTCATTAACATATACAAGAAGTACCACAGTACCTCGTCTAGTCCTCATGACAGAGAGAAATCAACAGTCGATCTTCTGAATCCAGCTGCCTCTACAACTTGAGACAACCTCTGAAACCATGTTCTGGTACTTTACTTAAGGTCGTAGATGACCTTCCATAGTCTGCATACACACTCCTCTCTAGCTTCAAATCTAGGTGGTTGCTGCATGTAGACTTCCTCTTGGAGATCATCATAGAGGAAGGCATTCTTTACGTTCAGTTGATGCAAAGGCCAATTTAACTGAATTGCCACTGTGACCAGCACCTGTACGGTAGGAGGTCTGGGTATTGGTGAAAAGGTGTCAAAGAAGTCCACCCTGTAGGTTTAGGTGAATCCCTTTGCTACGAGGTGTGCTTTGTATCTGGTAATACCTCCATCTGGGTTGAACTTCACAATGAACACCCATCGACAGCCAACAATAGTAGAACCATTTGGAAGTGGAGTGAGCTCCCAGGTCCCACGACCTCTAAGAGTTGCCATCTTGTCCTCTATGCCTGCCTGCCACTTCGGAACAAGCATGGCCTCACGGTGAGTTGTTGGAATTTGAGTAGCAGCCAATGCCTGAGTGAATCCTGTAAATCTGGGGGCTAAGTTGTCAGTAGCAAGTGCCTTAGCCATGGGATAAGTAGTGTAGGTCCATGGTCTCTTCTGAATAGCTATTGGAAGATCAAGATCATCATCGATCACATCATCTGTCCTATTCCTGTGATCAACACATGGTAAACATGCGTTAGTGCCTAAAGTACTTACTTGAGAATCCGATGGTGAAGGCGAGGGTGGGGGGCCCTGAAAAGTAGCATGAGAACGGGCATGTCTGAAGTGGCTTAGTCAGACGAGGAAATGACAATGTAGCAGGTGGTGGTGGTGGTGCAGTAGGGACAGGAATCTCTGGAAAACTTTTAAAGCGAATGGATGTAAATGGCATAAGTGCCATGTTACCCTTAGAAGGCATCTCAACAACAGAAGTAGAGAAGGGTATTGTTTCATGAAAGGTAACATCCGTCGAAACAAAGTGTCGAGAAGTAATCACATCAAAACATCGATATCCTTTTTGCGTCCAAGTATATCCAAGGAAAACGCAATTAATTGCTCTCGGTGCTAGTTTATCCCGACTCGGTCACAACAAGTGGACAAAAGGAGCACAACCAAAAGTTCGAGGGATGACATGAAACATGGGTCTATCAGGATACGTAACCTACAATGGAATTCATTCATGTAAAGCAGCATTAGGCATCTTATTGATCAGAAAATAGGCAGTCAAAACAGCGTCACCCCAGTAAAAAGAGGGGACCGAATGGTGAATCAACAATGTACGAGTAACATCAAGAATATGGCAATGTTTCCTCTTAGTAACACCATTCTGTTGAGAGGTGTGGGGGCACGTGGTCTCATGAATAATGTCACACTGGAAAAGAAAGTGCGCAATCGAGTAGTACAAAATTCTAAGGCATTATCATTCCGAAAACACTTCACCAAATAAGAATGCTAAGTTTTTATTCCTTAACAAGTTTTTCAATAATTTATCCTACATTGGACTTATTCTTTAAAAGAAACATCCAAGAAACATAGGAAAAATCATCCATTAACACAAGATAATATATGTTTCCAAGTTAATTAGGAGTACCATTGGGCAAGGTTCGAAATGCTAATTCGACGTCTTGTTGATGAAATTTTAAATGTGCATTTCGTGGGCATGCTGATGCATGCTGACAAAATTGCCAATGATAGACTAGTAGTAGCCTTGGCATTGATGTCGATTTCGTCGGCATGCCGTCGAAATCCTAACATTTTGACACTTCATGTTGGCATGGGCCTTTCTTAGAAAAGACCTTGCCAGCGGCATATTGGCAGCATGCTGTCGGCATTTAAATCACTGCGACTGGGACCCCAAACATCTATATGAATCAAATCAAACATAGCAACAGAAGAAACTGGAGTAGAAGTGGAGAAACTAGTCCTGTGATGCTTGACTAGCTGACAAGCGTCACATGTGAGAGCACTAGTGGAGGGTATGTATGACAAAACACGTCTGAGGCGATCAATAGGCAAGTGGCCAAGACGATGATGCCATTGGAGAGGAGATCCAACAGAACCAAGGCCCTAGGTAGTAGAAGCAGCAACAATAGTACAACCTAGATGGTACACCCCTCGTTCCTTTCGCCTTTCACCAATCGTCTTCCTAGTGAACTTGTTCTACAGGACACAAGAAGATGCATCAAATATAGCTTGGAAGTTCAGATCTCTAGTAATACTACTAACAGGCAGTAAACTCAATGGAAAATCAGGCACATAGAAAATGTCTGTCAGTCTTAAAGTAGGAGATGAAGACATATCTTTCTTGCTAACAAGTGGCGAATGTCTCCCGTCTGCCACCTATACAATCTTGGTTGGTGTGACTTGTGTTAACTGAGAGAAAGATTCCCTGTCACCACATAGGTGCTTGGACGCAGCAGAATTAAACGACCAATCACCAGAGGATAAGAGTGAAGACATACTAGTTGCAGGTGCCTTAGAGGAGGTGGCAATAGCTGCAGTATCTGGAGGTTGAGAAGAGGATGCTTGATTTAATTGAGCAATCTGCTACTGTAAGTTCTCAATCTCTGTGTTAAGGGAGCTAACATCAGGATTAAGGAGGGCTCTATTAGTGATCTCGGCTGCCTGATTGGCCACGAGTGGCCTACCATGCTTCTGCCAGCATGTAGTCTCAGAGTGGCTAAGTCTGCTACAGTAGGTACACGAAGTCCTAGTACGTGTACCAGAAGAGCATCTGCATCCACAACCACATGTAGGGGGAGGAGCACCCTTGCCACATCTAGGGATTGCAACAAGTGTAGACGTTTGAGCACTAGAGTCAGGAGTAGGAGTGCACACTGCTACTCTGTCGAGTCTGCTATAAGCTTCCTCCAGGGTAGGAAGCTTAGGAGTGCTGATGATCTGATCTCTGGCTGCCGTATACTTAGGTCAGAGGTCTGCTAAGAAAAGGGAGACTGCCAATTGTCTCCTAAAGCTCATCCAGTACTCACAGGCACACCCTGACAAATAGGAGTGATGCCTCTTTAGCATTCGCCTCATGAGGGAGTAGTACTGTTGCAGCGTGCGTCCTTTCTGACGCAAGTAGATGTCATAAAAGACCTGAAAAACTCGTGCAGAATTCTTGTCATGTAAGTCTCACACAAGGACTCCTATATTTCCTTTGTTGTGGCATAGTACATGATCTCATCCCCTATTCGGGGAATAACTGTCTACATGAGCCATTAATAGACCATGGCATTGTCTTTGTCCCAGTTGGCATTTGTGCCAGTCTTGTTTGCAGACTCTAGATTCGTAAGAATATGGCTCTTCCCATGACCCCTGATAGTCATGAGGAAGGTCTGGGGCCATCGTGGGTAGTTGGTCTCATCTAATTTGATGATGGGATCGAAGAATGGTTTTTTAAGTACCTCGGTGTTCGAAAGAGAGGCCGACGTCACCTCAGACTGATCATCTGAAGCCATCTTTACAATCTGGAAGCCTTAATCAACCTTCTATCACCAAGAAAACATCAATAGATCTGAAACAGGATGTGTTCAGATCTGCATTTTCGAAAAGAAGCCCCCTTGGACAGGCGTTGGCCTAACCTAGGTGTGGGGAGAATACTCGAGACGACCCCAAGGGGACTTAGGTCTCTCTTTCCTTGTGATTGGAAGGGATGTAGCCCTAGAAAGGGGCTACAAACCCCTCACATGCATAGTGTCGCCACTCCTGCTTGCACGTCGCCGCTACTACCTGCGCAGCACCATCGCTGCGTCGCTTCTGCCACATAGCGTTGCCGCTGCTGTGTTGCTCCTGACGTGTAGAGCTGTCGCCGCGTCGCTCAACACTACCGCACGGTTCTCCTGCCCGCGTGCTGCTGTTGCATCGTGTGTGTCATTGCTGTGTGTTGCCGATGGAGGGGTATCGGCGCTAGGTTAGGGAGAGAGAGGGAGAGGGATTTGGCGATAGGTTTTCGGAGACCTTAGTGGTAGGATACCTAGAGCCTCGGTCTAGGACCGATGCTTTGATACCAAATTGGATGAAATGAGTTAATCTCTTATTGAAAATCCTAGGCTCTCTTATATAAAGAGAGACCAAAAAGGGTAAAAGTACAAGAGTACCCCTGAGGAGCTAAAAGCCCAACAACCCATACAAATAATAAATAATAATATGTGCTAATAGAGACAATTGTGGTAATCCTTCCATGACTTATTACATTGTGGATGAAATGATAATCAACCTCAATGTGCTTGATTTTCTTATGAAATACTGGGTTGGAGGCAATATGAGCAGCTGATATGTCATATCATATTACTGTATGTCGACACCATAGATTTATATTCTATCTTAGTACTAGATCATGAAACAACATATTATTTCTTGCCAAGCCATGTACTAATTTGCACAAAGAAATGTGGCATATTTGGTGGTAAATCTTTTGTTGTTGGGGGAGCTAGTATAGTCTGCATCAAGTAGGCACACAAATCAAGATGACCATTCATTTTGAAGAAAAGTCCTTTGGTTGGGGTCCCTTCAAATATCTGAGAGTGTGGCAAATGTCATGCTAATCACAACAGTATGGCTTGTCATGTGTTGGCTCTCCTTGCTTATTGCAAAGCTTGTATCTGGTCATATGACAGTCAAATATTGAAGTTTACTGGTGACATTTCTATACCTTCTTGGATCGTCAAAAAGAGGTACAAGATCTCATTGATTTTCACAATACAATGCGTAAATCTATGTATGTTTGAGATGGAGCATCCTATCAAGAGGCTGGTATAACGAGTATCTCTAACGGGCTCTCACCTTGTAAAAACAATGGCATAGTAGGCAATGGAATAGGTGTGGGTATCTTATGCCATCTTTGGCAGATGTGAAGAGCCATCGACTCAATATTACTTTCTTATAGAAAAATGGAACATGTTTAAAAAAATGTTACATCAATAATGACAAAGTAATTGTTGACTATTGGGATCTTTTTTGAGTGTAAGAATATCCTAAGGAGACACATTTAATTGCTCATGGAAACAATTTGTCTTGTTGCCTAAAAGTATGTACAAAACAAGTACAACAAAAAATGTGTAGAGGCAAGCCACAAAGATCCACATCAGGATGCAATAGTTGAGAGGGGATCGTCCCATGCATGATAGATAAAGGGACTCAATTAATGAAATTGGTTGTTGAAGAATAGTGTTTCTCCAAAAGGACTTATGTACCTTCATAAATGCAACTAGAGTTCAAGCCATGTCTAAGATATGCCAAAGCTTACTCTTAGCAAGCCCATTTCGCAAAGAGGTATAATCACATGAAGTCCGATGAATGGTGCCATTGGAGACAAAGAAAGACTGCAGCTCCTTCTGCATAAAATCCAAGACATTTCCACTATGAAAGAAATTTGTAGAGGAAGGATAGAAATTCTGACCCTTAGTGAAGAAACATTTCGCAACATGTAGAATCTCATGGTAGTCCTTTGTGAGAAACACCCGAGATAGTCCACTATAATCATCAACAAAGGCAACAAAATCTCTGTGACCTTTTACACAGCGCACACGAGAGGGTCCCCAAATGTCATAATTTACCGGAATGAATGGAGAGGAACTCCACTTCTGAACATGAGGAAAAATATGATGATGATGCTTACCTGACATGCCCCTTGGCATAGCTTACTAAATGATGGGCAAGCAAGAAGGAAATGCCATAGAATTGGATTAGCCGTAATAGAAGTTGCGTTAGCAAAAATAGTAGGCACATCAAGATAATAGAATCCGCCCTTTTTATACCCCTTATCAATGATATGATTTGTTTGAATGTCTTGAAAGTGTTGCTCATCAAAGGGTACTTGGCACTTGAGATCCTTGCATAACTTACTGGCAGATCACAAGCTTATTCAGAACTTTGATGCACGATAAACATTGGCTAACTATAGTTGAGGAGAAAACTTAATATTACCAACTGCAATAACAGAAGAATGAGTGCCATTTGCCAATTTGATTGAGGTAACTCTGGACGATCTGGCTTAAAAAGGAGAGCCAATTCTACAAGTCAGATGAGTAGATAGATGCACTTGAATCTATCACCCAGTTCTCTCTTGTAGTAGATACTGGATTTGCCTAATTATCAGCAACATTAGCAAAGGCAACATAGGGAGATGACCCGGTAGTAGTGGGATGCGACTGGTGTTGTCGAGAACTTCATTAAGTTGGAGTAGTCTTTGGAAGATAATATGAAGCAGTAGTAGAAAAGGAGTATCAGTACCATAGGAGACAATTGCAAATAGTAGTAGATGATCCAATGTAGAAGGCAGGGGGTGATCCCAAGCAGTATATTGGAAAGGATCCCAAGCAGTATATTGGAAAGGATCCCGAGCATAGCCATCAGGTCAGGAATATACTATGAGGCATATGGTACTGATCAGGTCTCAATTGTAAAAATGACAGATCCGTTGAGATTCGCAGAAATAAATTGCGTTCATTGTTGGACTAGCGAAGCACACTGAATGAATTCAAGGGATAATATGTACATGGCTCGATCATATTTAGCAGGAAATGAAGGTAAGAGCACGTGACTCCATGAAATCATTAGATAATGGGATACACAATTCCCCGATTAAGCCACACTGGGTGGGGGGTGTCTATGCAGCACTGCTAAGCCTTCGATGATTTGAAACAGTATCACTAGGCCACCGCAAGTGGTTTTTGGCAACCACCAAACTGTAGTTGGTCTGAAAGCAATCCGATAGTCCCCTCCCCATGTCTAAATCACATTCAAACATGAATGATAGGATTCTTTACACGTTTAAGGTTAAGCAGTAAATGGAGTAGTCCTAGGGTCGCTAGGGTCGTCAACAACCTAAAGAGAGAGCTGAGGTGGCGAGAGAACACGTGAACTTGCATGCTCAAAGGTGGGTGCTGCCACCTAGACCGCTAGATTGTCAGATCTGCTGCTGATGAACCCCTGACTGGTGGCCAGTTGGTGACTGGCCGATGGCGACAGTGGAGGTTGCTCCTCTAGGGTTTTGATGGTTACACCCTAAAAGAAAAGTTACTTATTTTCTTCCCTTTTTTCCTTTTCTTGGTGGAAGAGAAAAAAGGAGATGGTAGATCAGGGATGGTACAGACACCGGTCTAGGACTGCTACTTGGATATTATATGGAAAGTGTAATGGCTTAATCTTGTTTTGGAAATTCTACCCTCTCGTAGATAGAGAAGACATATAGGAAAATCACACATTAGTGCTTTAAGAAAAGGAAAATATCAAAATAATACAAGGAAGGATTAATAAATCCAACAATATAGGTATTTTGACACTTGATAAGGACCTCATTGAGAGTTGTGTGGACTTATAGCTGTTCTTTAGACCAATCAGTTCTAAAGCCTTGTAAAGACTATGAAGAGTTGATTTTAGATTGGCAATGGGTGATCCTTATTTCCTGTTTGCATGATTCCAGTTATCATGAAAATGCCAAGTCATTTTTTTTACTATTACTGTAACTCAATTGATTCCTCCTTGAATAGGTCTTTTATTATGAATTCTCTTCGAAATATATAAGTACTAGCCATGCAAATTATTTTGGACTTAGCAAAATGCATTATCCCCAAGCCTTCTGCCCAACTGGTCTAAAGATATCATCCCAAGTTGCCAAATGAATGAATGGATCAGCATCATCCCAAGCCATCAAAGAAATAAATAAATCAATGTATGAAACATCCCTCTCTAAGAACCTTTTTCCTTATTTTAAGCTTCTTGTTACCTTTACCTTTCTAGACATTTGAAACATTGTCAATTTAAAAACCAGACTTCAAGAGCACTAGCCTCCTCTTGAGTTGCCTCAACTTTCACCTCACCAACCTTGTTTCAAGCTTTGAAACTAGTTCCCAATCTTAGGAACAAAGTTTCTTTACTGCCAAAGGTAAGCCCTTAGTGATTGGGGGGGTGTACCAATAGATGCCATTGCTGTAGAAATTGACAGTCGGTATTCAGTCGGTGAGGTCACTGAGTATACAGTATGCAGGTGATTAATCAGGGATTAATTAGTGTAGTATTTTTTAATATTTAAATTTTAAATATAATTATATATTTCATGATACATATTAAGTATACATATATATGAATTGAAATATCATATATATATTAATATTATTTTTTTAATATATATATTCTCTCAATATAGTTTTTAAGAAATAACTATCAATATCACAGCATGTAAAATAAGACAAATAAACTAAGATTGGTGCAATCATAAATTTAAAGAAGACAAGTTGGGGTGAAGGAGACAAGAAGAGAGACTTAAGACTGAGGATTTTGCTTAGGGTTGAGGCTTTCGTGCGTTGGGAACTTGGGGTACTGGGAGAAATTGAATTTAGTTGGGTGCATTTAGTCATTGGGTTTAGTTGGGTTTTGGTTTGTTGGTGCATTGCACGTGCATTAAAGCTAAAAAAAATTGAAACCTTAAAACTTACTCCACTAATTAATCGGTTGATTAATTGGATAATCGGTTGATTAATCGGTAGATCGACTATAGGACTGAATATTGGTACTCGGTTCGTTTTTGGATTGCATACAGTTATGCGACCGATTAATCGACTGCATAGATCGAGTTTTGTACCCTTAATAGATGCACTCAAATTAACAAGCCTCAGCTTCCTTGACATCTATTTTGAAGGAAACAAAGGCTGTCATTGCATGATGGACCTACTCACTACAGATACCACCAAATAGATGGACCAAGTCAATGACAAAGGTTGCATTTCACTTACCTCCTTCTATAGAGAAGATTGTTTCATCTACAGCTTGAGCTTGTAATAGGCAACTGAAGTTGGCTGTCCAAGGGTGTATTAACTAGCAATGAGGCTATTAGCATGGAAATAAAGTGGTCACGTGGACAGTCCATGTGGCACTGTGGGTCATAGGAGTTGGCCAAGTTGGCCTTAGGCTTTAGGTGTTGGATTGGCTTGCATTCCAAGTTATTTGTTGCAATATGTGACATATTTTATTCTAAAGATAATTAGGATTTGATTGGGTTTTCCATGTTTGGTTGATTTGGATTTGATTTTTTGTTTTTTATTTTTAGAAATGTGATTAGAATTGCTTCTTTTTAAAAGGAGAGCAATACCTACATGATTAATTAAGTTGCAATTATCTATTTCCACATTCTACAATGCCCTCCTTTCTCTCCTCCATAGCTGTCAGCTCCTCTCTTCTCTCTCTCCCCCGCCCCCTCCCCTCTTCCATTCGCCAACATCGAGAGCAAGAAGGGCACGTGTTGCAAATCTTTAACATGGTATCAAAGTGGGCTTTCTTGGTCAGCTAAGACTCCACTTGTGGATCGAAGAAGGTGATCTTCATCTCTTCAAGCTCTGCATCGATTTTTTCACATTCTTTTGGTGACCTTATACATGCTTGGAGAAATCGAGTGTGTTACGTTGGCTTGTGGGGTGTAGGAGTAACATCATCAACTCAGATTGAGGGGGCACGTGGGATCCTCTAGCATGTCGGGAAACGTCAAGATATAGTGCTTGGCTCTCAGGTGTAGAAGAAGAGGCATAGAGGCTTTCCTCAACCCATCACGTTGAAGATATGGCCTATGTAGACACTTAAATCACCATGGAGACATGACATGGGGCTAAAGTCAAGAAGAGGGAGAAGGAGATCTATCAAGGTATAAAGATATTTGTGATTTTTGTGCTTCACCAATGGAGCCCTCATATTCGATTTTTTATTCTACTCCAAAAGGAGAGATTTTCTAAGTGAAAAGGCATCAAATATCATGCATGGGATCGCTCACCATTTTATTACCGTAAGAAATTTTCAAGGCAAGTCTTCACCCTCTCCGACTTCGACTTGAGGGGGTATGTTAGCATGGAAATAAAATGGCCACGCGGACTGTCCACTTGGCACCTTGGCCAGGTGGCATTGTCCATGTGGCACCATGGGTCTTAGGAGTCGGTCAAGGTGGCCTTAGGTTTTAGGTGTTGGGTTGGTTTGCATGCCAAGTTATTTGTTGCAATATGTGGCATATTTTATTCTAGAGATAATTAGGATTTGATGTGGCTTTCCATGTTTGGTTGATTGGGATTGATTTTCTATTTTCTATCTTTGGAAATATGATTAGGATTGCTTCTCTTCAAAGGGTGAGTAATATCTACATGATTAATTGAGTTGCAATAATCTATTTCCACATTCTACAAGTCCCTCCTTTCTCTCCTCCATAGTCGCTGGCCCCTCTCTCTTTCTCTCTCCTTCTCTTCCATGCGCCAACATCAAGAGCAATACGGGCCCTCTCCACTCGTTGCAACTCTTAATAGAGGCTTACATCACAAATCTGAAGGGCAGTTGTCAGCAGTGCATCGATCAGAAGCAGCAATTATGCCACCTGGAATCATTTGTCTCATACCCTCCATGGTGTATGTAGCAACTTGCCAATCATCCATTGTACCCGAGGAAGTCATAGTGATATGACTATTTGTTTATGCATCAGCTGCAATCACAAGCAGCAAATGTGCCAACAAGCATCCTTGTCTCATTCCCTTTGCAGTTGTATATAGTGACTAGCCAGTCGGCAACCAGTTAAATCAAAGGAAGTCATAGTGTTACAGCTTTTACTTGGCCAATCCACTGATTTAAGAACCCTTTTATTATCAAAGCCTTCCAAAGTTACGTTCAAGAGGGCAAGACATATGCTTCCACAACTTCGTCTTTTGCTGCCAAAGTATTTGCTCCCATAATAGACTCCTGAAAGGATTTCTTTTCGATGAAAGCAACTGTATGGGTCCAATCAATGAGAGTAGCACTTACCCTTAGGTAAGTTGCTTAGTCATGATCAGGTTCACCCCACTGGACAAGTTAGTAGGTGTCTATTATTGACTGCTTCTGCCACCGGTCTACTTGGAAGCAAACAGAAAGTACTTGCCAAAACTTGTTGCTGTGGAAATTTGGGTGCTAGTGTGGCGTGGAGGCTCTTCCACGTGAACAGGAAACGCAGCAGTAGGATGCTGCAGTTGATGTTGGCACAAGCAAGCAGAGAGAGAGGAGAGGTGCAGCCGGCACTGAAGCGAAAAGAGAGGGAGAGAGAGGGAGTTGTTGATGTAATTGAAACTAATATTGCATTAACTCAAGGGAAAAACAATTACATAGAGTCTTTTATAAAGAAAACTAATCTTAATATCTAAATCAGGAAACAAATTCAATTACAATCAATCACATCTCCTAAAATGAGAGAATATCAAATCCCTTTAATTACTCAATTAATTGACACCTAACTTACTAAAAATAAGAGACTTAGACTTAAAGACACCCTCACAAAATTCCCTAGGGCCGGCGCCCAAGGGTGCACGCTAGGACCTACCACATGGCAGTTTATTCTCCACATTTGCTACCAGCAAGTTCCTAGACGATAGTCTTTTCATCATCTTTGGGCTGTTCTTGAAACCCTTCGATGAAATCCTCCATGCCTAAGAAACCTTGGGCCTTCAACCCTCTAACAAAATCCAATACCATCTCTTCTATAAAATTCTGAACTAATTCCTGCAACAATGTTTTTTATTTTTTATTTTTATTTTTTGTGAGAAAAAAAGGATGGCTACCGGTACTTGGTAACCATCGAGAATATCATTTAATCAAAGCATGGAACAAAGTTACAGGTTGTTTAGCCACAACTTATAGTGGCAACATGCCTCTCTCACAACATTTTCAACCTACACCCTTCCCTTTCTAAAAATGGAGTCATTACGTCGCAACCAAATCGACCACAATGCTGCCACAACCTTCGCCCATCCTACCGTATCCACATGTACCAGGGAACATAAAGAATCCCACCAAGTAACAAAAGAAATATCCTCTTGCTATGTCACGTCTTGGCCAAAACTCTAAAGACAAGTTGTATTGGAAGAATAGGTGCCAAAGATCTTTCATTGCAGCTCCATAGAAGATACAATCCGAATCATCATTAGCAACCCATATAGAACGGAAAGCTTTCACCACCACCTTCTCTCCTGAAGCACCATAAAAATATTTTAACTTTTAAGGGAATAGGTAACTTCTAGAGAACAATCCTCTTAAATTAGAGATGCTAGCCTCATCCCATCTCCAACGTCAATTTCTTATAGGGCCTTAGCCACTGAGAAAATTCCATCCTTCCACTTGAAACCATTGAGAGGCTCTTTGCCAATAGAAATCCCTTGAAGTAAACTCTAATAGCTCCTGGAACTCTTCCATGGATGCATCAGAGAGACTCACTTGCAAGATCAGGGACCAAGATTTGGATGTATCGTCTCGACTTTATCTCGAGCCAATCCAAATAGATGCGGGAACGACTCGAAATTGTAGTTTTCCAACCAATCATCCTTCCAAAATCTGAAGGAACATCCACCACCAAGTGTCGACCTAAAGAGACCAGAAGACATGCTGCATGCGATGAAAGGTTGAACGTAAGCCCAAAAAGTAGACGGTCGCACCAAACGGGAACGCCTAAAGGCAACATCAGCAGGGGACCTATAAGAATCTCTCAACATCCTATCTAAGGGCCCATCCTGCTAAAAATTTATCCACCAACTTTATAAGAAGCACAATATTAAACTCATCAAGCCACCTTATACCCAATATACCTTTCTTCCTTGGTCTACAGACCTCCCTTCAAGGAACCAGCTACAAGAAGCGACCTTGATGGTCAGGCTCCTTCCAAAAGAATTTTTTATGGGCCACCTCCATTTTTGCCAAGATTTTCTTCGGAGGTCTAATTAGGCAGAGATAGAAGATGTGAATTGCCGACAACACTACCTTACCTAGAAAAAGCCTACCACCTTCGGATAGGAGTTTTCCACTCCAACCATTCAACCTCTGGGATAAGTTCTCCATGGGCCTCCAATCCGCCGTAAGTAAATGCTTCCCCTTTAGGGGCAAACCTAAATGCATAATTGACAACCTAACAACAGCCATGTCAAGGATATCAAGGATTCTCTCCTCAGCACTCCTATCCAAATGGAAGGGAATGAAGGTTGACTTTCGCAAAAGACCAGAGATTTGACCAAATAATCTAACCAATTGCGTAATATGCTTAGCCTGATGGACACCACCTTGTATAAAAAAAATTGTATCATCTGTATACAGTAAAAGCGTAGTGAGCAATGTGCCATAACTGGTCAATGTGAAACTAGAGAAAAGCCTCTCCCTACAACCCCTGTAGGCCAAGAATGCCAGGGTGTCAACTGCCACATTGAAAAGCAAGGGTGCCAAAGAACATCCCTGCCTAACCCCCCTTAGTGACTGTGTCCAGGATCCTGAGGACCTCCTATTAATCAACACTAAAAAGGATGTTGTCGTGACACATTGCCTCATGAGTCTAATCCAATCCTCTGAAAATCCTCTCCTACTCAATATTGCATAAATAGGCCTAAGATATAGAATCAATGGCTTTCAAGAAATCCACCTTTCATATGAAAGTAGGCCAAACAAATTGGTTCCAAGCTGCCACCATCTCCTCAGCCAATACAACAAAATCTATGATGGATCTCCCAGAGATAGAAGTAGAGGGATATCAGCAAAGGTAACATAGAAACAATCAAATAGATCGCATTCGATAATGCAATAGGTCCAGTGCTGTCGAGGTGAGCGCCTCATTCGTTGAGGCGACGAGGCGAGGCGCTATAGGGAGTTGTCGCCTCGATGAAGACCCAGGCGATGTCCTTCAATCAGGCGATGCACCTCCTCGCCTCAGGCGGTGCCTCCTTGCCTCACCGCCTTCGTAAACATATATATACTGTTATATATATATGTTGTATATATGTTATATACCGTTATATATATATACTGTAACGGTAATATAACATAAGGGTAAATCGTAAACTGTTATATATATACTGTTATTAGGGGTGCTAATCGAACCGAATGAACTCGAACATACCTATGTTCGAGTTCGAGTTCGGTTCGAGTTTGTTAACTGATTGGTTACGAATGTTCGAGTTCGGTTTGATAACGAAATCTAACGTTCGAGTTTGGTTCGTTACTAGTTCGTTTGCTTTGTTCGAACGAATATGTTCGATTAAGTTCGATAATATGTTCGAATTTAAGTTCGATAATATGTTCGATTAAGTTCGATTATGTTCGAACGAACATGTTCGTTTGCTTTGATCTGCATGATGAATTGGATGCTCTAAAAGCACCCCCTATGGCATAGGAGTGCAATGCCAATCATCTTTCAGATCTTGAACCCTTTTATGATACAACTATATAGTTGAAATTTCAGTGTGACAAGACAAGAATCCCATGGTTATGTAAGTTGGAAAGCTATCATTTTTCAAAAAAGTTGGGAAGCTACCATCGTGGTGAGATTTAATAGGAACTTCAGGAAACCAATTGAAAATAATATAAGGATATTGATTGTACTGAAAGATGAAGCAGGTTATCCACCACAGATCCTTGTGATTTTCAAGACACCTCTATTCAATGCATGTAAGCTGTTGGGTTGTTAAAATAATGTTTATTAGGTGAAATTTTGATAACCAAGTGACAATTTTTAACTGACCGTAGTAATTTTGATGTCATTGAACATCTAATATGCAATCTGAAACCATGTACGCCCTTACCAGTAGGCCTCGGATAAACTTCTGGCTCCAATGTCTTCCCTCCACTAGCAGGTGAATAGCTGAGAAAAAGTGCATGCGGCATGATAGCAGTGGGATTGGGAGGGCGGATAGCAATGCTATGAGCCTTAAGGCCAAAGACAGTGAACAGTGAACATATATAAATGGCATCTTGTGCTAGAGCAAGAAAAACATCCACAACTAAGAAAAATAGCATGTCAGTGAACATATATAAATGACATCTAGTGCTAGAGCAAGAAAAACATCCACAACTAAAAAAAATAGCATGTCATCACCAAATGTTTACATAATTCAACATAAAATAAAATATTACACATTTAAAGTTCTAAATTCTAATTAGAATATCAAATACAATGCCAAAAAAAGAAGTTTCCTTTCAAGTTTTCAACAAGATCTCGTTCACCATTCCCTTGAAGAATGAAAAAAAAAAAGTTAAAAGAGTCGTCAATGAAAAATAATATAAGACTTTGCTTACACAATAAGAAATTAAATTAAATACAAACCTTCGCTTATGTGTAACTCTCTCTAATATGGAATCCCTACTTTAAGAAATTTATCTTCAAAGTTGTTATTCTACAAGAGTTTACATTAGAAAAAAGTTACAACATATAAAGACATACATGTATATTTAAAGAATATAAAAAAATGACTTTCAAGTTGAAGTTTCTTACATGTGAAACATTAACACTAGCTCAAATCCAATTAGATGCACATACTAAACCTTCCACAGTTTTTGGTGCTAGAGAACTTCTATAATCTGTAAGGACTCTTCCTCTCATACTAAATGCAGATTCTGAAGCAACAGAATTGATTGGGATGGATAATATATCTCTAGCCATAACTGAGAGAATTGGAAACTTTAAGGAATTTGAGTTCCACCAATTCAACACATCAAAACAAGGATCTCCTTTTCTGGATCTTAATGTGGGTTCTTCCAAATATCTATCCAAATCTGATCTTTCGGGAGGCTCACTTTCAACATCATCAAAGTATTTGTCTAACTCAGCTTCACTTGACAAATCATCTAGAGGTTCCTCACATTGATATGAATGCTTTGCTACTTCATTTCGAGCACCAACCTTTTTTGTGTAAATACTCGGAAATGCTAGACAAATCATTTTTCAACTTTGCCAATTGATCCTGAGCATCCATGAAATCATAAACCCTCTCAAATATGAACTCAATGGACTTGAATTTATATCTAGGATCAAGAATAGTAGCAATAGACATTAGCAAACTGCAATTTTTTCAATATTTGTCAAACTTTTTTTTTTCGTTGAAATGGTCATTTCTTTTATGAACTCATCATCTGATCAAACTTTTTCCTTCAAAATTTCTGGAACTTTCCATATTTTAGGATGAAACAAGTTCGATGTTGGAAATGAAGTGCCAGAAAAAACTAACGTAACTTCAAAAATTTGCTTTAATATAGGACGAATTTTTTCTGCTTTCTCCCATTTCTCCTCAGAAGGTAATCATTTGTAATTGTCATCTCTTCTGGCATAATTTTGAAAAATAATTTTATAAAAAATTACAGAATCCAACATGAAAAATGTGGAATTCTAATGAGTGGGAACATCTATGGACAAGCCTTTAGAAGTTGGGATGTTTAATTGTCTAACAATGTCTCCAAACTTTTTCAAACGTGCTGGACTTTTCTTCATGTACTTCACACTTTCTCTAATGTTGGAAATGCAAGCTTGAATAGCAAGAAGGCTATCTTGAACCATAAGATTTAAAATGTGAGCACAACACCTCACATGAAAAAGCTTTCTGTTGAAAAACAAGCACCCTTGCCCACTAGAAGTATCCATCATTGTTCTCACCACCACATCATTACTACTAGCATTGTCTAGAGTGATGCTAATTACTTTACTGTAAACACCCCACTCAACTAGACAACTTAGTATAGCATCTGCAATCACAATCCCAGTGTGCGGTAGATTTAGTTCACAAAAATTGAGAATGCTTGTTTGCAACTTCTAATTTGAATCAACATAATGCGTAGTTAAACATATATATCTTCTTGTTTGATTTGTTGTCTAAGTATTAGATGTGAGACCGATCATTTTAACTTTCAAAAGACTTCTTCAAATTGTCCTCAAATGAAAAAATTTTCATGCAATTATTTGTGATTGTGACTCTTGAAATTTTTACATAATTACAATTGAAGTGCTTCAATATAGTATTAAAGAAAAACTCTTCAACAGTGCTAAATGCATGTTCATACACTATCAGCCACTTTGAAATAAGTTTTCGAGCCTTCAATTGATCAAACTTGGAAGATGACATAGAAAGGGTGCTTAAGTAGTCATTTTTTGATGGAGGATTGAATGATAAACTCTTCTGTTTCTTATCAACATTTGGTCTACCAGGACATTCTTTGGTTTGATGACACATCAAATGTGAGGTTGTCCCACTTGGAATTGTCTTATATTTATGGTTATAGTCCTTGCACACCCACATTTTTTTCATAATGCCCTTTTCTGGCACATTATTTTGTGAAAATGTTTCATGAATGGTTGATTTTTTCCTTCTTCCTTGCCTAGCAAGTGAACAGCTCTGAACATTAAGTTCAACGATTTCAATGAGTTCATTATTAACTTCATTTTCCTCACGAGGTGAATTAGGTGATACATGATGTGCATTATTATGAGGTGAAGGGAGTTTCATCATTGACATCTAACAATGTATAATGAAAGTTAAATTAAAATTCTACACAAGTCAAATAAAGAAACATCTATGCAAGAATCTGGATTGAAGGCAAATATAACTAAAAAAAGCATTATGAATAACCATGTAGAGATACTAAATAGAATCTAAGGTGGCAACATTAATTCAAAATTACATAGAAAGTTGTGGTTTATACCAATGGCAAACTAAGCAGGCGAAATCTGGTGTTTACTTGCAATGTCTATATACTCCTGCAATTAACAAATAAAATTATTTTAACTGATAGATGTTATAACAATTATCCTTTACATGATTCACTCCATAACAAAAAATTAAAATCTTTGGATTCAGAGTTGAGCAAGGAACATAAATTTGCCAAAGGTAGAGTGAACTTCGAGAACTTATAAAACTCATACTTTTTGAAACATCAACATCAAAGTATCATAAGAAGATATTGGTTTTCATGGAAAATCCTCCTTAAAAGGGAAAAGCCATGGGAGAAGTGGTCTGGCATGCTGGATGCACATAGGTTTTTCTCAAGATAAAACAAGCAGATCGAGGTTGAATGTGGTGTCTCTACACAACATCTATACAGTCAAATGCTTAGTTAAGAAAGAGTTTTACCAGCTAGCTCCTAGAACAATCACTTTGTACATGATTCACTTGCCCATTAGCTAATATGGAACACAAATCTTCAGGTGCACAGTCCAGCAAAGAGTTTAGATATGTCAAAAGTAAATGGAATTTATAAAATTCATATAACTAATACTTGCTGAAATACATGAATAATTTATGGACATTGCCACAAGCACGGTATGATCCTAGTTTACCAGAAATATCCTTCTCAAGAAAGGAAAAAAATCATAGGAGAGACACACCAACACATCAAATAGTGCATTGATTCTTCTCAAGTAAAATAATGCAGGGACACTTACCTAGACCACCCATTGTCATAGACTCCACTCAGTGAGTGATGTCATGTTCGACTAAAGAACAAAATAGTACATGGAACTGGAATAGGACTAATAACCCTGTTGAAGTAAACAATACAAGAATCCTAGAAACATAGTACCATAAGAATACCAAGATGTAATGTGGAAAACCCTAATGAATAATTTATGAAGTAGTTCAAGAAGAATCGTCTGTCGACTATGGTTCGAAGACTTCCCTCTTTGTTCAGGGAGGGAGGCATGCAAGAAGCACAAAATCTAACATCTATGGCCCCAATTTTTGGCGAGGTCTTAGGCCTATCCTCAACTATACAAAGTTAGCGTTTGTGCCTTTCAACAAAGATCTTGGCATCTAGGTGGACTCTCTCCTATTGATCAAAGTGTGAAGGTTGGGGGAGTGGAGAAGGCTGGGGGAGGATCGGAGAAGGGAGGATCTTACCTCTAGGACGACGTCGATGAGGACAGAGTCGCTTAGCCGCTGCTCGAGGAAGCGGGCTGGTGGAGCTTTGCCAGCAGACCTGCAGGATGCGGCGGCGGAGTTAGAGCTTAGGGTTGGTTTGGGAAGTGTGGGACTTGTCGTAAGCAGGGGGAGGGTAATGGTTAAGTTGTTTTGGAGAGTGGGGGAGGGGAGGGGTTGAGAAATGAGAAATTAGATTGGGAGTCAGTGTGGGTGTCCCGTGTGGGTAGGGGGAAGTGGGAACCACGGGTGTCATCTTTTTTTTATTTTTATTTTCTTACATTTTAGATTGGGAGTGGGAGTTGAGGTGGAAAGGGTTTTTTTTTTTTTCCAATCAAATGGGTTTTTAATACCTATATAAATGTATAACTATATCTATATATATTTTTGTTTGTATGTATTTTCAAACTCGAACTTTTATCGAACGAACATACACTATATTCATATTCGGTTCGTTAAGCTAACGAACATAGTTTTAATGTTTATGTTTAGTTCGTTTTTTTTTGAACGAACTTTTATCGAATATTTTTTCGAACGAATTTGAGTCGAATTCGAACTGTACAGTTCGATTATGAGCCCTAACCGTTATATATATATATATATATATATATATATATATATATATATATATATATATATATATATATATATATATAGGGTACAGTACCCTTGGTACTAAACATATATATACTATATAGTAGGTTATAACATAAGGATACTACATACTAAGTATATACATTTATTGTTATGTAATATATATGTATGTAACATATATGTATGTAATAACATTGTATATGCATGTAATAACATCGTAACTATGTATATATATAAGTATGTATAAGTACGTATATATACTGTTATCTATGTATGTGACATTGTAACTATATATATGTATAAGTAATATATATTGGTATCTTCTTTACCATTTGAAATTATGTGAAATAATTTTTGGCAATACAATTGTTATCATTTTCTTCTACTTAAAGTCTCCAACGTTGTTATTAGACATGTTTTTATAAGTTTAGTGTTATTAAATTGAGTTAATAAGATATATATATATATATGCAAACAAAAAACGATCGCCTCAATTCACTCGGGTTGTCGCCTTTTTTCCACCTCTCGTCTTGGGCGATTTGAGCCGTGTCGCCTTTGTACCATCACCTTTCCCATTGACAGCATTGAATAGGTCGGAAGTCGTCAATAGCATTTGCCCCTGGCTTCTTAGGAACTAGGAAAAGGAAGAATCATTTCAGCCTCTCAAAGTCACAATTCTCCTAGAAAACCTCCCTCACCACAACCAAAACATCCTCCCCTACTACATCCCAAAACTCCCTGAAGAATAGGATAGGCAAACCATCTGGACCAGGCGAGCCTTCCGCCTTCAAACCTCGAACCATGTCCAGCACCTCCTCAGTGGAAATAGGCCTGAGTAGATCCATCTTCGCTATGTCATACAGTCTAGCCAACTCTGAGAAACCCAGTCTCCAACTGCCCTACGACTGTCTTCTGGTAAAATTATGATAATGATCTACAAAGGCCTTATAGATTTGTTGTCTCTGAGAAAAAGATACATCACCAATACGAATCAACGTGATCAAGTTTATCCTCCTGACACTAGTAGACAAGTGAAAAAACTTCATGTTTGAGTTGCCTCCATTAAGTCATAACTGCCTGGATTTCTACCTCTAGTCAGTCTCTCTCTTTCCGTCCTCTTCTTTAATCTTGTTTTGCACCATAATCCTTTCCCTCTATCCTTCTGCATCAAGCTCACCCAACTCATTTCTATTCAACTTTGTTAAAGCCTCCAACGCTTCACTTCTCGCATCGTTACACCTCCTTCTCACAACCTTCCTAATCTCTATCATTGCCTATTTGAAAACCTTGATTTGTTCAACCATTATATGCATCGTCGAACTAGAAATAGGAGCCCCCTGCCACTTCTCCTTCATTAAATCCTGAAATTCATACTCTAGAAGCTAAGACTTTTGGAACATGAAATAGGTTGCATAAAGAGCCTCCTCTCCACTATCCCAAAGCAAAGGAGTATGGTTTGAAAAAGATTTCACCAGAGTTGAGGCAAAAGTACCATGGAAAGACTTTACCAAAGAAACACTGCAGAACCTATCAATGCGCGACATTTGGCCCGACCCATTTCTCTAGGTAAAATGCATTCTTGACACTATAAGATCCATCAAGCCCAAATGATCAATCACCTGACGAACTCCATTGATGAAGGGCCCAACCTCTCATCAAGCCAACCCTCTACAAACAGTGTAGCATTGAAATCTTCTTTGACCAACCAAAGACCACCATCAACCTTGCCGCCTACCTCAACTCTTCCCAGAAGCACCCTCTCAAAGAAGCGTCACATGGTCGTTAAACCCTAGAAACAACAAAACTGATTGCATTCGACCTGCGCGGAAAAATCACTATGACAACATGAGAGCCCACCAAAGAGTTTTTAAGCTGAAACAAATCCTCATTCCAAATCAGCCACTACCCATCAAACCTCCCAACCATGTCAATTGACAAGAAGCCAGATAGAGACCCACTCCCAACACTATCTGTAACTGACCTGTCAATCTCAATGTGTGTCTCTTGCAATAGAGCTAGATCCACTCTCCACTCGACCAAGTATCTTCTCAAAATTAACCTCTGTGCTTGACCACGAAGGCTTCTCACATTTCAAGAGAGAACTTTAACCATGAAACATCATCCTGCCTCCATTGTTATGAGCACAAGTGACCTTCAGATTTAAAGATTTGGCCACCCTAATCTCCATATCATCCACACTGTCCTCCCCCAGTAGTCTTGTTGTCCTTCACAAATTTCCTCTTATAGAAGGAACAATACATGAGGTGGCTCTTCATGCACAATGACCTACAAGCACCCGGGCTAAGAGGTTGTATGCTTGCCCCCCCTTTTCCTTCGAAGAAGTACAAACGTTGATGGGAAACTGCACTTGAACATATGACCCACTGCCCACAGAACCATGATTGACATCAAGGCATTGTTTCCCTACTGCCATAGTGACAGCCTCGTTCCTGATTGCCATAGTGACTGCCACACCATGTGACACAGCATCAGGAACAGCAACAGATCGAGGCGAGATAGCATCGGCAACATCATTGCTGCCACGCCCCAATTCGCCTCTAGAATCTGCGTCGCCAGCAAGCTCCACTGTCGCAGAATCAGTAGCCTGCATTGTGGTGGGTCCACGATCACTAGCAGTGCTCCCAGATGAAGAGGTGCCGTTGCTCTTGCAGAGAGGAGAATAAAAAAAAGAGGAATAACAGGGTTGGAAGATGAAAAAAGATTTGGGTTATTGGATCCGAACAAAACCTGATTCGTAAAGGGTCCAAATGGGTATTCACAAACTCTGGATCCTTTTCCGGATACAGATGCACCCTGTCTAGTGCCAAAAAACATTTCTCGTAGGGTCCATATAATTTCCATGTGCACGTCAGCATGTTGAAAATTCTTTTTCACACTGACCTTGTGTGCAGAATCCTTCAACGCAGCCTAAACCAAATCACCAGCTTGTACTGCCTGCAGTTGCTCCTTGAAAAAAATGAATGCCCGTATTACCCCCACGTGCCATGTTAGCATGCTTTAAATTCTCCATCGTTGATGTCTTGCGCATAGAGTCTTCCATCGCAACCTTTGATTGCTTCGTAAAATTAGGAACAAAATTGGAAGGCTCTTTGGCACGCAATTCAAAATTTGAATTGGTAGGCTACCCCTTCATCTTCCAAATCTGCTTCATCTTCCTTGTCGGAGCAATGCCATAAATTTTCCTCTAATGACCAGCAAGCAGGGCCTCAACAAAGCTCTTTACTGGTGCCACCGGCGATCTCTAAAATAGCAGGAGCCATGAACAACCTTTGAACCTCACTATCACTTCCCGCAGCAAACATTGACCCTCCAACAACTCTCCTTGGACATAGAAGCAGGACAAATCATCTTCAGAAATGCCAATTCCCCAACATGAATTCACCTACACAAAGCTTGAACATAACCCCTCTACTATCTCCCAGCACTGCAAACGCAAAGGAATCACTGAGAACTCAATGGTTGGTCGCATCGGAGGATTCACCTTGATGGCTCCTTCATACAAAGAAGGCAATCTCCAATGACTTGCACCTTTGCCAACCTCCATCTTCAAAAGCTTCACTTGATCTAAATCAACCTCCTCTAAACTGTGAAGAAGAAAATGATTTGGAGAGAGGGACGATACCTTGCATCTATACCCCATCTCAGTATTTTGAAGTTGCTCCTTGTCAGGATCCAAAGAAGCATGCCCACCAATCAAATCACCCACCAAAGACTTCTTCAAAACTTCCTCGAACCTACATCGAACAGACACTCGGTCAAGTGAAATCTCCAAAGCATGCAGTGTAGGAGGAGGAGGATGCAGAGACACCCTCTTCCTTAGACAATCCCACATTTGATGACCCACACCCTTGCAAACCGTGCAAACAATGGCATTCCTGCACTCAGCCACACGATGCCTACGCTCTCGGCACTTGTAACACACATCTCGCCGACCACCACCATGCTTCCCTCCCCAATACACCACCACTCTCTCTCCCTCTCATTTCTCCCCCATTCCTTCAACAATGTTGATAGTACAAGAACTCCTCTGCCTGTCTACTCTTCGAAGCTAGGTGCCTTTGTGATTTATACGATGTAATTCCTCAATGTTTTGACTTGCTACCTTCCAATTATTAACTTATTTACAACACGAATACAGGTGAAAGAACCTTGTTTCTTTCCCTTAGTCAAAATTGCATGGACCTTTCTCTCCAATGTGTCCCCTATTTTCCAATTGTGCCACTCATTGGAACGGAGTTCTTGGAACCTCCAATCTATCAAATTTATGACCTCCTCAAGAGCCCCATGTCTTGTCTTCTCTCCCCATTCCTCTATCTCCACCTTATGCCCTATAAGAAACTTTGTTAACCCCTTCAATTTGGAATGTAATTGGAATGTAAAGTACATGTTGTCAAGGTCCTCAATGATACCCCCAGCCACTTGTAGCAGACATGACATTGAAATGTGGCTCAAGAAGAGCAGTGTTTTCAAACTTGATGTATGTTACCGAAGGGTTACTTCACGGAGATACTTGCAAGCATGGGAATTCCTGGCCTTCATGAAATCTTGGCCAGGGAGTTTTGGAGGGCATTTCAGCATGGTGCTTGGACTGACTTGCGCATACGTGGTAGATTGGTGGCGACCCTTTGGAGCATCTGGATTCAAAGGAATGGTACCAGTTTTCAGGGGTCAGAGGGTGTGGGCAGAAAATGTTGTAAAAGATGCCTTTTCTCTGTCTATGTTTTGGTCACATTCTCTTATAATAGCCTCTTAATTTTCTAGATTGAATGAAGAATGGTTTTTGGGTGGTTACCGACCTCTAGTAACCATCCTATTTCTTTTTCAAAAAACATTGATATGTAATTAGGGAATGGCTGATCCATGGGAGCCATATCTGCAACTAGAAAGCCTTTTCTGATGCCAACAAAGAAGTGAACCTGTCAATTCCTTTCCTTGTCAGGGTTGACACTGTACTCTTCTAAATAAAGCGGCAAGGTTCTGTTTGATAGGTAAAACAACTCCATCAATGCCATACTCCTCTAAGTAAGTGACAACTCTCGGTTCAGGTTCATATGACTTCACCTCTGTCACATTGTTTGCAAAAGTGCATAATGATCTTTAGCGTGATTGGCTACCATCCGGTCTTTCCAAGATGGTAGCATTCAAATCTCCAGAGCAAGCCATGGATGACCTGCTGCAGAAACAGATGCATTCTTTGGCTCCCCCCAAAATCCTATCCAGAGAACATCATTAACCTTTTTAACTTCAAATTCACTCCCTCAAAATATTGGTTATGTCAAATTTAAAGCCTCATATTGGCCCAACCAATGGAACAATCCCACAATTGCTTCCAGCACTTCTGTATACCAGAACGACAATGAATCCTCTCAAACAAGACAAAAGCCATGACAACTTGAGGGGGGTAGCAATGGATTCAACAGTTAACGACAAGATTCTCCATCAGAGCCTGGTCTTTCTAGCAAGAAGAAAATAATGTGGCCATTATTGTGCTATCAGTTCTTCGTCATCTGCCCATTGAAAAGCCTGTCCTTAGTATTGGCTGTAGAATGGAATGTGGGTTTCCATGCATCCTCTAACCTTACCGCATCTTCTACCTGATATGTAGAACTATCCTCATCATTCTGCTGTTGAGCCACAGCTATCAAGCAGCTTGATAAGTAAGCAGCCAACCTCAGAATTCCTTGGAGTAGGTAGTGGAGGTATGATGAGTACATCCCCATCTCTTTCTCAGCATTGAACATGAATCCCACGTGACACCCGTCACATTGTAAGCAGTCGAACTGTTTCTTCTCCATGGCACCCTTGTAGTCCCCTCATACTCTCTCTTCATCTCATCTTTCTCCAGCACAGTTCATTCCTAACAGGCACCATGTTCATTTGTTCCTCTTTCATATGAATTGAAGTGCTTTATGTCTTTCCCTTCTTGATCTACATATTTGTGGAAATATCCCTCTTTTCTCAGCTTCACCTATTGGAATGTATAGAACCTTATTAGAATTGACCATGAATCTTATTGAAAACTATTGTGAAATCTCTGCCTTTTCAGACTTCTAACAAAATTGCAAATAATGTGTTTCTCAAAGGGTAATTGAGTCTAAAAATTATAGCAACTCTACAATGGTATTTATTGAAACCTGGATTTGGTTGTTTAGAAACCATATAATGTACTACAGATGGCAGATCCTTTATTAGTTTTTGACTCCACCATTCCACCGTTGTAAAAGGCATTACTAAGAATTAGAAAGATAGCATTGTAGGAGGTGGAAAATAATTCTTTAATCAACTGTCATGTGAAACTCTTGTTTCCCTTTTCTGATCTGTTGGTTATTTTCGGTTGTATTTACTTTTCCAAGGAAAAAATTCTTTTGACAATATCTTTGGTTCTCCTCTCTTTAGCCTTTCTGACCAACTTTTCTTTTTGGTTATTTTGGTTAGTGCTCCCTCCCCAAAAAATTATTTTGGCCTGTGCTCAATTTGATCATTTGCAATTTGTTTTAAGATCAATGTTTGTTACGTTGGGATTTCATAGTTCTTAGCCATTCTGTTACCAGTCTTGCATATCGGTGTAAGTTGATTTTTCCAAATGCTTAGATAATGTATATTTGTGAAAGGTCCCTTATAAAAGCTCCAAGGTTTAAATTTATCTTAAGAGGAAATATTCATGCTTGTTTGCTGTCAAATCATATCATTGACTCTGACTTTTGGTTCCACACCCTTATTGCTGATTCCATAAATGCTGATGCCATAATTTTTGGTTTTCAAACCAAATGTGTCAGGGGATCGTGTACTTTTTTTTTTTTTTCACTTTTAGTTTGTCATTGTGTTTTGTCTGGGATAATTAAAATTTGTGCGTATTTGACAGGGGGCTGTGCACCTCATAATTGAACTCTGTTTGTGGATTATTGGAAGTTAGCTCTGTTGAATGTAACCTACGTCTTATTGGAAGTTAGTTCTGTTGAATTTAACTTATATCTCTGTTCTGATGATGGCTATATATACAAATTGATGTTATGCATTGCAACCGGTACTGTTGTTTGAAGACAAACATCAATCTCTGGATCCTTTTTGCAAATTGCCAATTCGAAAGGACTGAAAAATGGAGAACTAAATCTGGTTATGTTTTGGCTTAGCATCTGCATGCTTTCTGTTAAGCTTCTTCTTTTCCTCTTTTGAGTTTTCCCTCCCAATTATTGACTATGAAGGAAAATACATTTATGCTATAATTCACAGGCTGCCAAGTTCAGTTTTTGAAGTTTCTAAGAAAATGCTGATTGAGTTCAGTCGAAGCCCTGTTGTTGCTTGCGGTCAAAGAGAAGCAGGGTGGTTGCTTTTGGGTTCTCTTATTGCATCTATGCCAAAGGAGGTACATTGGATTGTGCCTGTCTTTTTCTTTTTTCGCTAGACAAGTAAATCTATGACTTGTACAGGAGATTGAAGACCGGGTTTTCGATGTCCTTTTGCTTTGGACGGATTCATTGGGCAGGTATCCTGGATACCAAGCACATCAACCCGAAGATTTAATCTCTGAAATAAGGTTAGCATGGTTGGTTATTTATATCAAATGCAAAGTAATGGATTTTTAAGTATGGGAATTGCAATCTAGGTCCTGTCAAGGTTTTAGAAAATGCATGGTGGTAACAAGGGAATTTGCCTTCATTGGATGAGGTGTAAGCCTCGATATGGCTAAGGCATAAGCCTCAAGTTTTGAATGGAAAATAAAGGAAAGTGACATAAATATGCACTTGCTAGGTGTTAGTAATGAAAAAGCAATTAAGAAATACATATGTCCAGTCGAAGTGAGTTGGACCCTGGGACAATTCTTTGGAGTTCACAAGCACAAGAATGGTTGTCTGTTTTGTGATCAGGATTACAAAGTATTTTTGGGTCATGGAATATGATTCTGTTGACATAAATGTTTTTTTTGAAAAAGGAAAGGGTAGTTATCCAGAGTGATAACTACCCAAAAATATATATAATAGAATCAACAATAAACAACATTACAACAGGTAGACGCCAATGTCTCCCACTCATAAGGATTCAACCCAAAGAGAAAACAAGGAGTTAATAGACTCAAAAAAATTCTCTACGTAAGATCTCTGGCCCCTGAAAACCACTGCATTTTTGCCCAACCAGATACCCCAAAGAACTGCCAACGGCCTGGCCTTCTCTTTCTTCGTACGGAAAACGAAATGTCCACCAATACCACCTCCACTTCTGAAACTATGCCAGAATTCCTCAAACAGCCGACACTCCCACCACCTCCCGCCCATCTTGTCCCAAATTTGCACCACAAAAGGGCAATTGAAAAAAAGGTGGTCAACGTCCTCCTCACCACCCCCACACAAAGAGCACACCTTACAATCTCCAGGAGCCCACCTCGCCCTCCGCACCTTAGTCACTAGCCTTCTTCTCCTAAGTAGCTAGGCAAAAATCTTGACCTTCAGCGGACACGCGGCTTTCCAAATCTGTCTGCAGTCCCTTACCAGATCCAGCTCCACCCTAGGACCAACAGCGGACAATCTCCTGTATGTAGCCGCTACCGAAAACTCACCTTCGTCCCAACCAAACATGTCCGTACCAGCCGCCGGATGCAGTCCCTCCAACTCATGAAGTAAGACCTGAAAATCGTGCGCTCTCGCATCTGATAGATTGCCAATGAAGCGCGGGCACCACCCATCTTCCCATACCTCAGCCATAGATGTCATTTTGTTCTGGGACAAGGCAAACAATCTCTGAAATCTTCTGCAAAGTGCTCCATCACCCGTCCAGTCATTCTGCCAAAATCTGAAAATCTCCCCTGTTCCCAACACAGGAACAAAGCAGTTCCTCACCTTAGGAGCCACCGTCGACAAGCCTTTCAAGAAGTGAGAGGCATCCCTAGGTGGTGACACCAGGAGATCCCACTGCACCGGACCACCATACGCCGTCTCGAACACCTTGCCCATCATATCCCCCCTTCCTTCCAACAGGCACCCCACCCATTTCGCCAACAGACTGTCATTAGATCTCTCCAAATCCCTCACGTCGAGCCCCCCGTCTGTCAACGGTTTGCAGACCTCCTCCCAAGCAACCAACCTGGCACCCTGTCCACTTGTCCCCTGATTGGACCAAAAGAAACTCCTCATAGCTCGCTCAATCTTTGCAATCACCTGTTGAGGAATCTTCAGCACGAAAGTGAAGTACGACGGCATTGCTGATAGAATCGCCTTGAGCAGGATCAACCTCCCACCTCTAGACAGTAGTCTGGACACCCACCCCTCCAACCTCCCTACCAACCTCTCCACCAGGGAGGCCCAATCTCTCACCAGAATCCTCCCATCTGACAACGGTAAACCCAGATACCTAATCAGAAGCTTACCCTGTTCTGTGCCAAGTCCCAAACTACACCCCCTCGCCTCCGTCTCAGTCATATTGAAAGGGACAAAATCCGACTTAGCCAGGTTAATCTGCAATCCTGACGCCTCACCTGGTAAGAAAACAAGGAACCGCATTCTTCTGGCCTCCTTTTCTCCACCTTCAATGAAGAAGATCGTATCATCTACATACTGAAGCAATGGGATACTCGTTCCATCTCTCAAGGAGAAACCTCTCAACAAGTTTCTCTCACAAGACCTCTTAGCCGCCCTAGCAAGAGCATCCACGGCAATCACAAAGAGCATCGGGGCCAACGGACAACCTTGCCTCACCCCCCTCCTAGGTTGGATCCAACCCCCAGCTGGGTTTCCGTTGATAAGAACCGAGAAAGACGTCGTGGTGATGCACCTCTTCATCCAGTCAATCCACACCGGCGGGAACCCCCTCTTCACCAAGGACGCCCAAAGAAACGACCACTGGATCGAGTCATAAGCTTTGCTGAAATCGACCTTCCATAAGAAAGCCTTCTTTTTATCTCTCTTCCAGGACGAAAGGATTTCCGAGGCCATCATGTAACCCTCCAAAATATTCCTGCCAGGAACAAAGGCCGTCTGCACCGAGTCTACAATCCCACCCAGAGTCCTCCTCAATTTATTTGCCAGAAGCTTCGCCACCACCAAGTAGATAGCATTCGAGAGAGCTATCGGTCTGTACTCCTGAATCTCCTCAGCGCCCTCCCTCTTCGGCAGCAGGAACATGTAGAATTTGTTTAGCCTATTAAATCCCGAGTTACCCGCTCTAAACTCTTGCACCACTTGCATCACGTCTTCCTTCACCACCGGCCATAACTCTCGGTAGAAGGCAACCAGAAAGCCATCCGGCCCTGGACAACCATCCGCGTTCAACCCCCAAATTGCCTCACGGACTTCATCCTCCCCAAAAGAACCTGTCAAGAAGTTGACGTCTGTCTCCCGGATCTGTGGTATCTCAGACCCTAACCATCTCCACCTTCCCCCCGTCTCCACCAAGTAAAGTCTCTAAAATAACTCGCAGTTGCCCCTCCCACCGCCTCCTTCCCACAAACTCCTCTCAATCCACTACCAATCTGTCAATCTAGTTCCTCCTTCTCCTACCTGGTGCAGCCATATGAAAAAATTGGGTATTGGAATCACCTTCCTTCAGCCACTTCTGCCTAGACCTCACCCTCCACTCCACCTCCACTCTTTGGTCTTCCTCCTGTATCACCTGAATCTGTCTCGCTCTGTGAACCTTGTCATCGTTTGAAAGGCGCCCAACATCCTCTGCCGTGTCCAGACGTGCAATCTCAGCAAGAGCCTCCTCTTTCTTCCTCCCATGTTCCTCCCTAACCTACTTGATATGGGTCTTCAAGAAAGATCTCAAATCCCTCAGTTTCGCTTCCAATCTGGCAGCCGCCGAACCATCCGCCTGAGATGACCTCCACCGTTCCTCAATCAACCCCCTGAAGCCCTCCTCCATGAACCACACCTTATCGAACTTGAAGTAAGTACCATGTCTCCATCCCTCGTTCGATACCCACAGTAAGGGGGTGTGATCCGAGAACGGACGCTCCAGAGGTTTAACCTCCGCCATCGGGAACAACTCCGCCATCGTCGTTGAGACAAGAAATCTGTCAATACGGGATCGCTGTCCTCCAGAGTTCCTCCATGTGTATAGACAGGACAACGGAGGCATATCAACCAGCCCCTGGTCTGCCACAAAGCCTGCAAATGCCTCAGAGCCCTGGTCCAACCCTCCTCGGTCATCCGGTCTGTCTTCTGCCTGCAGAGTAACATTAAAATCGCCACCAACCAGCCAAGGAATCCTCTGAAAAGCTGCTGCGACCTGGCTCAGATCTTCCCATAAGGCCTGTCTTCTCCGACCCTCCATCGGGCCATAAACCGAGGAAAGGAGCATACATGTGTCATCTCGGCGTCTTTGAAGTCTAACAGTGACAACATGCGACCTAATCAATTGTACAGCAAGAAAAACTCCTCCTTCCATCCCACAGTAATTCCCCCCGCACTCCCATCCGCATCCAGGGCCAAGAAACCCCCATAAACTCCTCCCCCCACCTCCCTTTACAACTTTTCATCACAGCTCCCCCACTTCGTCTCCTGGAGAAAGATCACATCAGGCCCTCATCTCTGAATATACCCCCGCAAAACTACTCGCCTTGACGGGTCGTTCAGACCCCTCACATTCCATGACAAGACCTTAGTCATGAGGACTTCCGGGAACCACTTCCAGACGTCAACCACCTAAACCCCATCATTGCGGCCACATCATCCTCCTCTTCCATCAACAAACGCTGGTCATTCGAGCTCCCCTCACCACCACCCACCTCCCCTCCTCGCCTCGCAGCCTCCAAACCTTCTACAGCCAACAATCGCACGTCCCCCAGCACCACAGCCTCGCCCTCAGGCAGCCCAGCCACCGCAGCTGTCCTCCCTGCCCCCGCATCCACCAGCTCCCCAGCTCCACCACCAGCACCTGCCGCCTGCCGCCCCTCCGCCACCGCTGGGGACCCCGGAGCAGAGAACCCCTCATCGCTGTCCCCGGCAAAAGCCGCCGCAGATGACCCAGCTCCATCAGAGGCTCCCAGCCCCGTCGGCGATCGGCGTCGGTCGACCCCAGCCACGCCCCTAGACGAGGCCTTCCAAGCCAGCCCCCTACGGTAAGACCACTGTGGCCTGTAGACGAGCCGCTGCGAGCCAGACAGCCTTCGCTCTCGCTGTCTCCCGCTCCCCATCCTGCCAGTCGCATCCTGCCTCTCTAGCCGGATCGGACCAGCCAAGGTGCGCCTCGAATCTCCAACAACAGTTCTTCGCCCTTCCTCCGCAGAGACCTGGAGTCGCGGAGTCGAGCATGCTGGAGGACCCGAACAGGCACCAGTACCGGAGCCCCCAACTCCCGTACCCGAGTCGTGCCCACCCGACCCAAGTCCGCCACGAGCTCCTCCCACAAAAACGGGGGCCAACGCAGTGCCACCAACACACCTGCAGTCAGCGAGGACGCCCGGCCTCAGCACCACATTCATCTCCCCCGACCCCTCCGCAAAATCCGCAACGGCTTCCTGCATCCCCGCCCCCTCGCCTGCCACCGATTGCGCCACGGGAATCGCAACCGTCCCAATATCCCCGCCGCAATCCTCGCCGCGACCCTCGACCTTCCCAAGAGTAGCTCGGCCCTCCTCTGCTTGCCCGCCACTACTGCCTCCATACGCCGCCGCCGCTCCGCCACCCACCGCCTCAGTAAAAGACCTAAGGTTCCTGGAACCCCACGAGATGCGGATAAGCCAGGCGGAGCTCCCCCACCTGAGCACCGACCTTTCCACAAGCTGCTGCCCCGGTCTCATCTCCACCCAAGCCTCGATCCGCGACAGATCGGTCGCCTTTAGGCCTAGGCCTTCGCACCCGCGCAGTCTCGCAAAAGGGGCAACCACCGCCGCCACCTACACCGTGCGGAGGAAGAGTGGAACCCCCTCAACCAGGACCTTCCTCGCGCCAGTCGGCGGCCTCTCCGCCAAAGTGCCATCTGACCTGACCGACCACCGGCACCTCACCACTCCACTGCGACACTGGAGCACCTTGAAGACCAGCCACCTCAACTCCTCTCGGCTCAGCCCCAACATCACCAACCGCCCACCTCCCAGGGAGGCCACCCCAAACCGACCCCCGTCAATCCCCAAGTAGGCAGTGACCGCTTCTCTCAAGGCCTCCACTTCCACCTTCCCCTCCAAGACCACCGCAACCAACGTCGACGCCAGCCTCCCTTCCAGCGCTCCAATCTCCTCCGACCACGGTGCCTCGACCTCCACGAAGGGTGCCCCTTCTGGAGGGGGCGGAGGTGTCTCTCCCCTCCTTGATGAGACCACCTCACTCGACCCCTGACACCCGCAGCTCGACCTTCGATGTCCCAGAGCGCCGCAGCGCAAACACCGCATCAGATCCTTGCATACCTCCGCCAAATGCCCCTCCCCAAGGCACTTGAAACACCTCACCGGCGCCGCACCCTTCCACGACCTCCTGCCCACCACCGTCCAGCCAGGGCCATCTCTCCCCACCCCATTCGCCAGTCGGCCGGACGTTCACCACCCCGTCGCTAGACCTCTCATCCCTCTCATCCCGCTCTGTCGACATAAATGTTCAAGTAGAATTTCAATGCAAATGAATAAAGAATCATGGATAGTTACTTAAAGCCATCTATGACATGGCCAACAAGATTGAATATTACTCTTTTTTTACTTATGTTCTATCTAAGTAAGCTTGTTTACGGAACAAATTGCAATATTTTCATACCTGTGAAAATAACAATGGTGTCATTAAGTGTGATAAGAGTTTTGAAAAGGTATTTGATTTATGGAATACAAGATTCTACGATGACGAATGCCTAACTGAAATTTAATCCAAGAATAATGCAAGGATAGAGTTATGAGAACTTATCCAAAAATAAACTATGCAAATCAATAGTTGGGCCAATGACATATCCAAGCTAGTTTTATAGACAGGTGACTATTTCTTTCAAATTGTCATCTTGCAAATGGAAATGCTTTGTTTTTTTTTTCTAGGAGGTTGCCCAATCTAACACTACTCTTACTCATCCACGTTTAACTTTGGAGTTCTGATGGGATTTGATGCATTAATGTTGGTATGATGGCACCAAAGGAAATGGAAATGTTTTGGTTTTAAGGTGAGAATTCTCAAGTAGTTGACCTTTGGGATGTTGGATTCCATGAAGATGGATATTTGGAATGAGAATTATGTCACGAAAGAACTTGAAAAGTTGCTAGAACTTGTTCAAGACATGAAAGCAAATCCAAAGGTTATCAACACTGATCGATAGTGCTTAACTCTTTGAAAAGAGTTTGAAAGTAGGAAGCCTACACATGAAATTTGGATCTCATATATCAAATGAGTTTCTGTTTAAGGGTGAGTTTGAGGGTGATTTGGATCATATCTCAAATGAGTTTGAGGATGTAGCAATGGGAATCATAACATGAGAGATTGAATTCAGGTAATAAGCTCAAGTACAATCATGATTGATGATAGGCATCTAGGCTTGAATGATCTTAATATGTTGTGGATGCATTATAACCTCAGTGAAGCTTAGATTCTTATAAAGGATTAGTGGGACCATTATTATAGTACCATATGCAGATGAAGCCACATAAAGGAGGTGATGTAGATTAAACTGCAGCTATTTTATCATCTAAACTAGTGGAGAACGTGGTGGAGGTTGAAGTGCTGGTAGGGTGGTGTGGAAGCAATGGGGTGGTGGTTAAAGGGACCAAGGAGGAATAGAAGGTGGTGGCTTTGATACTATGTTAGAAATATAAAACTATAAGAATACAATAATTATTGTAGGTTTTATGTGGAAAAGAAGCTCCTCTTATATACAGGAGGACAAGAACAAAGAAAGAATTCAAATCTTAGCCATTATTAAGTGTCTCTTTTATATGAAAGGAATGCCATTAGTAAAAAGCAAAATCATAATTGCCAACTGTACCTAGCATTTTGATGTGTTATTTCAGGGTTATGTCTGCTGCGATCGAAGCACTTATGCCATTTATAAGAAGCTTTATTTCTTCAACAGTTGTGGCAGCTAATAAAACGGTTCTTCTTCAACCTGTGCTGTTCTATCTCAGTGGGTCAGTTATATGTTTTTGTGCCCCATTTAAATTTTGTTGAGTTTTATCTAGCAGTTTATATGGCTGCATCTTGTTAATAGAGCTCCTGCTATGCACAGTTTTTCTGCATTTCTGTATTTGTTTGTCATAGGTATTTATTGGCAATTTATCATGTTATGCAGAGCTCTCTCCTACATATCAACCTTATATTCCAGGAATTTTGAAAATGTAATGCCGGAATTGGATTTATTCACTATCCGAGCACTTTCTGCTTATCAATATCTATCTGATCCTCTGATGTATAAAGGTGATCATGCTAAAATCATTCAAATCTGTACCTCTCCTTTCAGGTAAGTTTTGCTATTCGAAAATCTTATGCCTTTTTTTTGAATGTTGTTTCTTTCATAGGGTCTGGAATTCACTTCAAAACCTCAAGGTCTAGTTTGCTTAAGTTGTTAGAAAACCTGGATTTTCAATCATAGAAATAGTGAGTGTCCTTTCAAAAAAAAAAAATGTAGGAGTGCTAGCTCAGGGGGTAAATCTGTTGCTATTTACTTAAGATAATTGTTAAATTGTTAATCTATGGTGTTTGGTGGTGGGGCGAGGGGTCGGTGTTGTGAAAATAAGGGGATTTACACCATTTAGGACTAACACCTCTTCATGCCTCGGTTTTGCAAAACCCAGTTTTTTCATACCAAAAATGGGTTTTCGCAACAGGAGTCAACTTCCAACTAAACTAGCCCCAAGAGAATGTATAAAAACATGGGTTTTCACAGCAAGAGTTAACACTTTAAGTAAACTAGACCTAAGAGAAAGTCTACTTATCTAGTGCTTCATATTTATTTTCTTTTGTTGAATTTTCACTTCCATTAGGGATCCTTCTGGGTTTGAAGAAAGTTCATGTTTAAGGCTGTTATTGGACAAGAAGGATGCTTGCTTAGGTCCTTGGACTCCAGGAAGGTAGACGGTTTTGCCTTGCCATGGTCTATGAGAACAATTACTTCGAGTGTTCATGTGATTTTAGCTCATTTGGATTCTGAGGAACCTTTTTCCCCTAAATGTTAACATCCAGAGACTGGTTTGAGGATGAACTAAGAGCTTTTGATGGTGGAAGAGATGGAATATTACCTTGTTTGTGGGAGAACCATATTTCTACCTTCCCTCAGGTAAGTCTATTGTGTAAGAAGAAAGAGCTGTTCCTTATTTCTCTAACTGCTCTTTGTTGGATTGTTTTATGCTTGTTCTAGATAATTTATGTTCACAACATAAATGTTCTTCCTGTAACTGAAAAAGAAGGAAAGTAAGCTGTTAGCAGGTTACAGTGGGGCTTTTATTTGTAATTGTTGAGAATTGAGATGCGTGGGGCTTTCTTCTTCTTCTTCCTTGGTTGATGCATGTAGAGAAGAAAGAGAGGGAGAGGAGTTAGCAGTAATAGAGATATTGTGGACAAGGGGAGAGGAGTTCTTGGAATGGGGAGAATTGTTATTGGAACTCAAATAACAACTAGGTATTGCTCTCCTTTTAAAGAGAAGTAATCCTATTTTTAAATATGGAAAAACAGGAAATTAAATGTTAATTGACTAAAATAGGAAAATCAACTTATCCTTAATTATCTCTAAGAAAATTATTACATGTGGCACAAAACTAACTTGGCATGCAAGCCAAAAACCCTAAGATCACCTTGGCTGACTACTTGGACTCACAATGCCATGTGGCACTGCCACGTGCCCCTCTTTATTCCACCATGGTCTGTTTTTCTTTTTTCTTTTTTCTTTTTAATTTCTGAGAGGAATGATCCCATTTTGTTGTGATTCACTTTTTACTCAATATGAGTTTGAGGATATTCTCTTGAAGGAAGTGAGTGTTCTCAACTTTCTTGAAACTATAATAATTATTATTATAGAGGACTAGGTGGAGCAATTAGATCAAAGTTCCCACACACACCCCCACCCCCTTCACCACCACCCCCTCCCAAAAAAAAAAACAGAAAGAAAAAAGCACCAAAAAAAGGTAACAAAAGAGAGTGCTTATTTGTCAACACTCCCCTCCAAGCTATGGTTTAGATGCTCAACATATTCAACTTGGATAGACAACAAAGAAATAGTGTCCTCTTTTTTAACAAAAAAAAACAAGGAAATTGTCAACGGGCCAAGACTTTGGTGAAGATGCTTGCCACTTGGACTCCTAAGTAGAGACTGCAGATCTGGTCATTTGCCCCTTTTTACCCTTACTCTTCATGTAGTGGCAATGTACCCCATCATGCTTCATTTACTTATGGAAGATTAGACTGTTAGTGATATAATTTGCATGTTCATTCTCACACTCTTTTACCTTGGGACATTTGAGTTGAATGTGCAGATCTGACAAGGTAGACTTTATTCACATAAGTTCGGCTGTTGTCTGAGCCAATGCTTTGTATTCCAATTCTGCACTAGGTTTAGATATAACCTGCTATTTCTTACTTCACGTAACTAGATTACCCTACCAAAAGTGCAGAACCCAGAGGCAAATTTTCTGTCTACAGGGCATCCTACATAGTTAGTTAATATTTGAATACTTAAACACATCTAACAACTTTTTTTGAATTAAAGACATACCCCACAGGTTGCCTTTGTTGGCATCTTCATACACCGACTTATGTTTCTCACTGCCAACAATATTTTAGGTTTGGCAACCGCAAGATAGACGAGTTTTCCCATACGAGCACAATATTCCCTAACATAAACTTTTCAAAAGAATACTCCCTAACATCAATATAATTAGTGGACTCTTTTCAGAAGTTTGATTAGTGCACCGTTCATATAAGCGAACAGTGGGTATCCATGCGAATAAATGGTAGTTCAGTTCCCAACATTTTGGTTTCCTACAACAAGTTCATCACATATTTCTTTTTAGAGAGAACACATAGCAACCTTAATGCCAAGAAATTATCTAAGTGGGCCCATGTCCTTGGTTATTGCAGAGATTTCTAGGTGGGTGCGGATGGAGCGTGGAGAGATCCAGAAATTTCACGCACAGTGTTGGAATGTGAGTATAAGACGTATGGAACGACCACCAGGCGTCTGATTTGGGTGATCAATGAGTTTGTTGAAAAGATAACGGCGGGATGAAGGAGCAAATACTTCTTGTTGACTGGTTGGCGACCTATTTGGCCTTGTTGATGCACGATGGAGAGAGAAGTAGGGAGAGGATTGCTGTTTGGAAATATTATTGTATTATTACTCAACTCAAAAAGTATGAAAAGTTTCTCTTTATGTAGAGAGTACATATTCTTATTTCCAAAATTAGACTTAACTAATTAAATCTAATCAAATTTAAGCAAATCTTCTACATTTGGAACAACTAAATCTTTACAAATTTTCTTAAAACAAATAAAATAAATAAGGCAAATTGCCAACTAAGAAATCAACTCTTACTTTTGATCCTATAGACCCAAAATCGGTGGTCCAACTGGCCCTCTAGATAATTGCCACGTGGCACTACCATGTGGCTTGATGGCTGCCACATGACACTTCACTGAATCCCAACAGTTATGATACACGCACACATCCCTTGAGCATCATCACCTGGTTGAATAATATAATACACATAGTCCGTCATAATAAAAATGCTTCTCTTAGTCTTTCTTACAAACAAAGACTGATCTAAAGAGGAAAGCTTATGAAACTAGATTCTGGGGTTTTGCTTCAAGTCATAGATTGCCTTCTTTGTATATCTTGGAACACTTTAAATCTTAAAACCTGAAAGTTATTTCATATAGACCAATTTTGTGAGATCACAAAAAAGAAATGCATTTTTACATCCAACTAAGGTAGGAGAAAATCATAATGAACTATTATTATAAGATATGGATGTTAATAATTCTAATCAGTTGTGAAAAAGTGTTAAAGAAATCTTTTTCATTGGTTTGAGCATTCCTCTTTCACTACCAGGCATTGTACCTCTTGATTGTGTGGCATCGGAAGGTGTTGATCATAAATACACATTTGCGTCTAGCTACTAATTCATATGCTGGTTGGGTTGAGTTCTAAAGCTTCGCGGTCATGCAAATTTGGCATCTAACGCATCATGACCTACCACAATTTTGATTAAGAGCTTGTTGATGAAAAGATGTGTTGAGTTATTTGTTTTTGTGTGTTTTGTAGTTCTTTTTATATTGAAATATTGTGTGAGGGCAACCTTGTTACTTTACTGTTTGGTTGCCTCTTTATATAGAGGCACCTAGGGTTTTTCTAATAGAATTTGATTGGCATTTGCAACCTAATATGATATCAGAGCAGCGATCCTAGATCGGTGTTTGGGTATCCCACCCCAAAAATTAGCCTTCATTCCTTTCCACCCAATCCCTTCTCCCTCTCAAGGGCATCATTGGCCCTTTATGCACTTTGGTTGATGACCCACTGGTTGTAGCAGCAACAGCAGCCACCGTCGGTAGGAGGCCCCTAGCGGCAGTCCAGCAAGGCCAGCGCCACCACTAGGGGTAGTGAACCAAGGGGCAGCAGTCTTGCGGTGCTGCAGCAGGGTGCTTTAGATGCTGATATGGTCGCAACACCTTTGTTGCGGTGCTCTCCCCTTGTTGGAGATCTGGGGTGACTTCTAAGTCACCCATTTGTCGTCTTCTCTAGCCAAGCAGAGGTTAAGGAGAAGAAATAACTCCTTTGCGGGTCATATTTGACCCTAAAGGGTGTTTCTATGGTCTGATTTTACTTCTGTAGTTTTTTTTTGAGGTTCCCACATGTTGGGCAATAGGGAAGACAAGAAGGGTCCTTTGGGCGACTCGGTGGGGAAGATATCTACCCCAAGCACATCCTTTTTTATGCAACAACAACCACAACAACAACAACAACAACCAAGCATTTTCCTACACTAAGTGGGGTCGGCTATATAGATTCTTTGCCTCCACACAGATCCTTTTTTATGCAAGGAACCACTATTTAGTTAGGTGGCTTTAACCTCCTTCTGTGGTCTACCTTTCTTTCCTGATTTGTGGGATTGTATCGGAAGAAATACATTTCTCATAGGTGCTGGATAAAACATGGATTTCCTCAGGGACATTAAGCTACTTCTACTGCTGGTCCTTCTATGGCTCAGATGTCTGGTATTGCTGCTAGTGCCAGAGCTGTTCTTAAGCCATCTTGGCTTGCAAACTTAGGTGCATCCTCTTACATCACATGAGATGCTACATTTTTTTCGTCTCTTGGACCATTGACTATTCCAGTACATGTTAGAGTAGCTGATGGTGCCTTGTCTCCTGTAACAAGCTTGGGTGACATCTCTCTATTCTCTACTTTGCCTCTTTCTGATGTTATGCATGCATCCAAATTTGCTTTGAATTTAATGTCTATCGGTCAGATTATTGAGGCATTAAATTGCAGAGCAGTGTTTCATGATTACTTTTTCTTCTTGCAGGATCTCTTGATGATGAAGATTGGTGGGGGACTTAAGTGGGATGGCTTATATTATCTTGACCTCCCACTAGAGCATCATTCCATGGCAGGCACTTTTGTCACTTATACTTTATAGTGGCATCGTAGACTGGGACATCTTAGTGTTTCTATTCTTCGTCGCCAGTTTCCTTACATGTAGTTTTCCGACTTGTTTTCTTACAATGCCTGTCAACTCTGCAAGCATCATAGAGTTTCCTTTCCTAGTAGTTATAGTAGAACTGAGTCTACTTTCTCGCTTGTTCATGCTGATTTATAGGGCCCATGTTGGGTTAGGAGTCTTAGGGTCTTTTGGTATATTTTGATTTTGGTGGATGATTATACCAGTGTCAGTTGGATTTTTATGACGAAGGAGAAATCCAAAACCCCTACTTTGATTAAAAATTATGCATGAAATAAAGACTCAGTTCTTTACTACTATTCTCATGTTTCGGACTGACAATGGGCTTGAGGTTGTGAATTCTACTTTGATCCAGTTTTTTCAGTCTCATGGTATTATACATTAGACCTCTTGTGTTCATACATCTCAACAGAATGAGGTGATTGAACGCAAATTGAGGTACCTTCTTGATGTTGCCCACAATATTACATTTCAGATGCATGTGCCTACGACCTTTTGGGTTGATGCTGTGCTTACGGATGCTTCTTTGATTAATCATGTGTCTTCTGTTCTTGGTAGAAAGTCCTTGTATTCTGTTTTGTTTCTTGATCAAGAGTTTTTTTCTCTTCCTCCAAAAGTGTTTAGATGTATTTGTTTTGTTTATTTATTCAATGTGGACAAGCTAGTTCCTAGATCTGTTTAGTGTATTTTTTTGTGTTATTCCAGAACCCAAAACGGGTATATAGATGTTATGATCCTCTTTCACATCGTTTTTATGCTAGTAAGGATGTGACTTTTTTTGAGGACATGTCATATTATACTGTTGCAGGAATGTCTCCCAGTGTCATATAGGATGTCCCATTGCCTATGCCCAGTGTTGCGCCTCCAGGTCCTTTTGAGCCTCCCATACCTCATGATGTTTCTCCCATTACCTATCTTAGACATCCTGAGGTGATGGATACCTTTCCTAAACACTTTCAGCGCAAACCTCTCTTTACCACTATACAGGCAGAGGAGCCACTTTCTACCATTCATTCTTAGTCTTTTGCTAATACTGCTGATTCAGATGGAGGTCCAGACCCTGCACCACTAGAGGTACTTGATGCGGATCTTCCTATTACTCAGATGAAGCCACAACGGTTTTGTGCTAAATATTATGTTTCCAATTATATGTTTTTTGATTGTTTACCTATAGCAAAGAGACTTCTTTCTCTTTCAAGTGACAGCAAAAATATACCTAGGAACCATATTGAGGCTTCTCAGGACCCTTCCTGGACCTTGGCCATGGAGGAGATAGCTGCTCTTCTGTCTAGGGGTACCTGAGCTCTTGTTGTTCTACCTCTTAGTGCTACAGTTGTGAGGTGTAAGTGGGTGTTCACCCTGAAATGCTACTTGGATGGTAAAATGGAAAGATATAAAGCATGGTTGGTTGCCAAAGGTTACACTCAATCCTTTGGAGTGGACTATTTTGAGACGTTTTCCCCAATAGACAAACTCAATTCTGTGCAAGTACTTTTTGTGGCAGTTAACAGTGGTTGGTCAGTTTCTCAACTCGATATTAAAAATACTTTTCTCTATGGTGATTTAGAAGAGGAAGTCTACATATAGGAATCCCCTTGTTTTGTGGTTGAGAGGGAGTGTCAGAGAGTTTGCAGGTTGAAGAAGGCCATTTATGATCTTAAGTAGAGTCTCAAGCCTTGGTTTGAGAGATTTAGTAAAGTTATGCAAGATTTTGGGAGTGTCAGAGAGTTTGCAGGTTGAAGAAGGTCATTTATGATCTTAAGTAGAGTCTCAAGCCTTGGTTTGAGAGATTTAGTAAAGTATGCAAGATGTTGGCTTTACTGGATCCACTACAAATCACTCTGTTTTTACCATGCATAGAGCTTCTGGATTTGTTATTCTAATTGTGTATGTAGATGATATACTACTTACTGGAAGTGGTGAAACATGGATAGAAGCTACCAAAAAGCCCCTGCACTCTCAAATTGTCACCAAAGATTTGGGAATGATAAATTATTTTCTGGGCATTGAAGTGCAACATGTTGGTGGTGGTTTAGTTTTGTCACAAAGTATGCTCTTGACATGCTAAAAGATATAGTGATGTTTGGTTGTAAGCTTGCTAGCATACCTATGGATCCCTCCTTGCCAGTTGCCACTTGTAGATTCTGTGAGTCCATTACTTGAAGATGTCATTAGTTACCATGTTATGGTTGGAAAATTGTTGTATTTGATTGTCATGAGGCCTGACATTTGTTTTGCTGTTGGGAGACTAAGTCAATTTATGCAGTCTCCTAGAGAGGTTCATTGGGATGGTGTGTGTTAGGTGCTAAGATACCTTAAGCAAACTCGTGGGAAGGGGCTGTCATTTATGAAGCATGATCATTTGGATGTCTAGGGTATTTTGATGTAGGTTATGTAGGGGCACATGAAGACATGAGATCTACTACTGGGTGCTTAGCCTGTGGGTGGCAACTTAGTCACATGGAGAAGCAATAAGCAAAATATTTTCTCTAGATCCAGTGCAGAATCAGAGTATAGGGCTATTGCTCATATGACTTGTGAGCTCCTATGGGTGAGATCTATTTTGTGTGATTTGGGAATATATATTTGTGGTTCTACTTCCATGTATTGTGATAACAAGGGAGCTGCATTTATTGCCAATAATCTTTTATTCCAGGAGAGAACCAAGCACATAGAAGTTGATTGCCATTTTATTAGAGATGCTATCACTACTAGCAAGATCACTACGACTTATATTGCTATTGAAGATTAGATTGTAGATGCTTTCACCAAAGCACTTCCAAGAAGCATCTTGAGTTGTTATGTTCCAAGTTGAATATGCTTGATATTTATACTCCAACTTGAGGGGGAGTGTCGAGTTATTTGTTTTTGTGTGTTTTGTAGTTCTTTTTATATTGGTATATTGTGTGAGGGCAACCTTGTAACTTTATCCTTTGGTTGCCTCTTTATATAAGGCACCTAGGATTTTTCTAATAGAATTTGATTGTTATTTGCAACATAACAAGATGGAACAATTATGCCACTAAGGCCTGTTGCAAAAGTAAGCAAGTGACAAATTTTAAAATGGGTTGCATGACATAGGTCCTCTTTCCCTTCCAGACTGCCTCTATTAAGGAAATCGGCTGCTTAGGCTGCATATGAGTAGGTGGCCCTTTTCTTGCATATCATTGGGTGGTCTAATAATTGGTCTAGATCAACTACTTAGCCCAACTATACGTATTCTTGACCGAGTATAAGGATGATTTTCAAATAGTCCCAAAATGAAGAGCCCACTTGATTTTCAAATTGGCCAAATTTTCAAGGTGTTATGTTTTAAATTCTCAATAATATAGTTATTAAGGACTATTGTGTTTTTGTGTTATACTACTTAGGCAGTTTTATGTTTATACCTTTGACTTTTATATGTTTGGGTTATATAACATAATTTTAGCTAGTTGATTAATTATTTTGAAATATAAAGTTGCATGGTTGTCTGTATGCCATGTACTCTCTATTCAGTAACCCAGTCAGTTGAATACTGCATACCTACTTTTTGAACCTTGCGCATTGCAATTGCTAATGCACTATCATCTATCATATAATTATTAGCCTGGATATCATCATCACTGACATGAATAACATCTGGTATACTGGATGTGGTGCCTGAGAATCCTGAGGCTTTTTGGCTGAGGAGGTGCTTTGTGAGTGTAAGCATTTGGTAGATATTCATAATGAGAAGCAGACCGTGCAATACCATTAGCGAGAAGTTGAGGTAAAGGTACCGGTAAAGGAGAAGATGGCACCTCCTCCCAATTACTCCAGGTCCTGATAATAGAAAAATAGGGAATGGACTTGAAGAAGGTGATATCCATCCTAACATAATGGTCCCTATGTACAGGATTATAGTACGTACATCCCATTTGAGTCTGAGAATATTCAACATACCTGCATCTAACTGCCTTTGGTGCAAGTTTAACTTTAAAGAACATGAAATAACTTGGCCTCCGGAAATAATTGGATGGGAATTTCTTCCTAATAACAAATCAAGGCATTTTGTTAATATGGTAGTAAGTTATGAGAACCTCATCACCACAATAGGATGAAAGCATATTGGCACATATCATAAAGGAACAAGCTATATCAAGAATATTCGTGTTTCTCCTTTTGATTTGTTAGGTATGAGATCCTGGGTGATTATCGAGTGCCCATAATTTTGCTTTTCCTTCTAAAAAAAAAGTATGAGTTATGAGGATGATTGCGTTGATGGACAATGCCATGAGATTTGTAAAAGAATATAGCATCGAAGGCCAGAATTCAAGATCGTTATTTGATCTAAGAGCTTTTGACATCCATGCAAGCAAAATGCTAACTAGGACTAAGATGTGAACCGATATATAAAACTAAATATGATGTGGCAATTCGACCTTTAGATAGGGTTCGAATAAAAAAATAATAACTAAACTCATGTTCACCCACAAGAATGAGTGTGTTGGGGAATGGAATAAAATATTTACATCATAGCACATGGGTCTCAAACAGGAAATCATTTTCCCAGATCAAATCCACATAGATTTATGCATGCATAAAAGATTTGGTCGCAAAAGAAAATCTAAATAGCAATGAAGTCTTTGATTGGGGTTGTGTATAATTCAGTAAGAGTTCACAGGGAGCATTGGTTGAACGATAATGGTGTAGCTGTTGTTTCAATAGGTCCGATGATAAAGTTGCTGCAGTGGAAAAGCTGGAGGCAATAGGGAAGTTGAAACTTGAGAGATTGGCGACATGAGGTGGTTGGTAGTGGTCTATAGGTTTGTGATGACATTGAGGTGGATGGGAGGGATGCTTGCTGAAGAGGTTGACGACAATTGACAAGATTAATGGGGTGTATAGGTGGCGAAGGATGATGGTGGTGTGGCGTAGGAGAATGGTAAGAGGACAATAGTCGTGAACGTGGTAGGGTGGCAGAGGTGTGGGCTGCCATTGGGGGAAAATGGTATTAAAAGGGGGTTTTGTTGAGGATTGGGAAAGAATGTTTGACGTGGCTAGAGGAGATGTAAGGTGGGGGAAGTAACCATGAGAAGGGGTTTGGAGGTTAGTTTTCACTGAAAATGTTCTAACCTTTATTACTAGAATAAAACCCTATTTATAGAGCAATATACAAGCATGGTGGGAAAATTCAACTCCTAGAGCAGTACAAGAAAATAGAGAAAACGAAATACAAAAGTTAAGGCATATCATCAGTTACTCCTTGCCCAAGAAATAACAAGAATAATGCGATTTACAATAAAGCCCTTCATGAAACAATAATGGTTGTGAAATTCCCTTGAGGTGCTTGACATCCATCTAAAATAACTTATGGTGCATCATGTGGGCACCAATGGCATTCTTTATGTTAAGAACGAGGGATTTTATTTAGGGTTTTTTACGTGAATGTTACTGAAATCTTTTGAAATTACTTAATTGTCATTCAATTCACTATATTTATAGATGTGCCGTTGAAAAAGTAGCGTCGTTTTTGTATTTGCCACTCAGTCAGCCATAACTGTTAAATTTAACGATTTTGGACTGAAATATAATAAAACATTATTTTTTAGTCTTCAAATTTTTTTGTCATCAAATTTTATTGTTTTAATTTTCACTCCCTCCCTCCCCCCTCCCCTCGCTAGTTCACTTTCCTTCCTCCTCACCTCTGACCATCTCCTCCACCCCCACTCTCCAACCTCCAACCACCTCTTCCGTCCCCTCTCATGTGGGGGTTGCATGGTAGACCTCTAAACATCCGGGGGTTATTTCACAATTTCTATGTGTTTTTTATAATATCTCATAGTTTCGAAGAATTCTTTAAATTTTGAAGGGCCTTCTCATAGTTTTTGCACATTGTCCAATGCACGTAGGGATACCTACATATTCTCTCTTCTCGCAAGGGGGATGGGTGTAAGTTTCTACTCCCTTAGTTATGTTCGAGAAAAGAGGAGGTGGTTGTGAGGAGGTGGTTAGAAAAGGGGTGGAGGAGGTGGTCGAAGGTGAGGAGGAAGGGAGGTGAATTGGCAAGGGGAGGGGGGGAGAGAGGGGGTGAAAATTAGGAAAATAAAATTGACGACAAAAAAAAATTGGAGGACTAAAAAGTAAAATTTGAGGACTAAAAAATAATTTTTTATTACATTTCAGTCCAAAATTGTTAAGTTTCCCGGCTATGGCTGATGGAATGGCAAATACGAAAATGACGCTACTTTTCAATGGTATATCTGTAAATATAGTGAATTGAATGGCATTTAAGTAATTTCAAAAGATTTCAGTGGCATTCACATAAAAACCCTTTTATTTGTCTTCTATTTTTGATTTAGCTTTAAGCATAAATAACCATGATATTTGGAAAGATAGTATCTATGTTCCCAGTGGGGATGCCAATTTGCTTTTGGTCTAGCATTCATGCCCCATAGCGGATGAGGGGGCCACTAGGAGAGCTCATACCATCTTTTGGTTTCTTTGGTTGGAGTGGCACAGTTTAATTTTCAGAGGTGCAAGAACTGCTATCGAGGTTGTAAAGCATATGTATACATCCATATGTAATGCTTGGAGTTCTTAGCTCTTGTTTTTCATTATTTTAAGGGGGTTTTGTTAATTGCTTTTCGCTTTTTCTTAAAAGTGGTATTCCTTATTGGGTATCTTACCTGGCCCGACTCAATTGGGGTGGATTTTACTTGGCCTGCTTAATATATGGGCAAGTTTGGGTGCGCTAAATCATCCCTAGTTTCGTGTCCGGGTATGGGAAAAGATACCCCCATACTCGTAGTATATATGTTTTGGTTCTTTTTGAGCCCTGACATGATTTTCTTTCAAAAGTAACTCCTCATTTCCTAAATTATTTCTCATATGATGAGACATTTGCATAATTTAAAAAGTTTGCTTCTTTCATAAGATGAAAAGTATGCTCGTCTTTCGTTGTTTGTTGATATGTATTGACATTTCTTATATAAACTTTGTTTAAGTTCTCTTTACTATGAATAGTCATGTTTTACTTATTTACTGTCATATCCTAAGAATTTGTTATATTGCGATATTGGTATAAATGGAATATAACTTTCTGAGATATGTTAGTGAGTACCCATATGGGTAAATGGGTTTGGGATAGATTTTCCTGGTTAAGTGAATGGGGTAGGTATAGGAAATGGGTTTCTAAATGGGGATAGGTTTGGTAGTACCAAAACTTGACCCAAACTTCCCCCATTGATATCCTTTGTCCTTAGCAACAAGGACTCAAATGTGAAATGGCTAAATCAAAAGACTCAATTAGACTATTAGAACTAGTACGCTTGAGTCGAATCTTCTATACTATACTAAAAGAGGGTTCACAGAAGCCACTCGTCGCTGCCTCATTTTTTCCCCCAACGCATCGCCCCTCCCTCTCTCCCCTTCTCTCATCGCACCACCCTTCTCTTTCTCTACCCTTCTGTTTGTTTCTTTTGCTTATCTCCTTCCCATGGAACAATACCACCTATGTGCAATCTTCCTACAAACAACATCACCCGCATGGAGGAATGGAATGGATGGAAAGTACAACTTCAATAGGAATCCAAAGAAAGGAGAGGAATCTAGAGAATCGCTGCCCCCCCCCCCCCCGAGACGACATTATTTGTTATTTATTCTTTGTTTTTTGCTTTTTCTAGGTAATTTCTAACTTTCCCGTACTTTATATATTTGTATCCATTATTTAAGATAGACTACTACTTCAATTATTGGAAGTAAAATGCTTATACGTACATTGGATGATTTGATAAAGTATATTATATATATATTGTATTTTCCATTGATAATAATATTATTCCCGCTGCGAAGCGTAGGCCAACCCACTAGTGAATTATAAAGTGAAGACCTATTATGCTTCCTTAGTTATCAGTTGACACACCTTACAATTGAAGGTGCAAAATGGAGAAACCTCAGGATTAATTCCCATAAGCTTCATTCATGGGTGGTGACCTAGACATAGGTGCCCTTGATGAGTTAATTGCCATCAAAAGAAAGATATATGTTGAGTTGTATTAAGGGGCATATTTATATTTATTTCTTTCTATAAAGGTGTTATGTTATTTACCCATGTACCTTTCTATATAATGGTATTTGGTGTCTCAGAGTAGTTCTAGATCAGTGGTCTAGTATCTTACCATACCTAGCCCCCAAAACACCCACCCAAACCCTAAATCTCTTCTCTCTCTCTGTGCCGGTGACACCTCACCAGCGAGTCTCCTCTCTCAGGGCTATCGCCAGTGGCTCTTCTTTCCTCCAGCAGCCACTGCCGCTAGCACCCCCAACCCTTGCATCGTTGTCAGCCACGGCTCCTCTTCCTTGAGCATTGCCACCCGGTGCTTAGGGGCTTCAGCAGCCCCACCTAGGACGTTGCCCTTGGTCTGTGGTGCTGTTGGGGCCTCCTTCAACCTCTAGTTGCATTGTAGCACTTGTTGCAAGGCTACTCAGTGCCTGGGAGGTCCTAATGGCTCCACCTAGGGTGTTGCCCTTGCCAGTGGTACTGCTTGAGGCCTTCCTTGGCCTTTAGCAGTGTTGCTGCACATGTTTTCCCTGCTATAGTGTTCCAACTGTTCTCGTAGGCATGGGGAACACCTATATGGGTTGATTTCCAATACTTGTTGAAGACTACATGATTTGAATTTTAGATCATACAAAAGCAGGTGCGTGATTCGACAGATCGAAAACATTTGGCAGAATCAAATGACAATGTAAGCGACTTAGTGGGGAAATCATCGACCACAAGCACTCCCTCTCACATGCAAGGGATGTCTATCAAGTTGGATGGATCCAACTTTTTACTTTGGTTTACATCCTTTGATCACGTCGCAGATAGAAATCCCACTATTGGATTTTGTACCTATGTGGTAGGAAATCTTGTGACCTGGGGGAGTAAGAACAATAGGTTGTATCCAGGTCAAGTGCAGAGTCAGAATATCATGCCATGACACAGACTGCGACAGAGATGGTCTTGGTCAGATCAGTGTTGTAGGATTTAGATGTTCAGGTAGAGGGGCTGATGGAAATGAGTTGTGATAATCGTGCTGCCACTTATATAGCAAACAACCCAATGTTTCCTGAATGTACAATGCATATTGAGGGATTGAGGTTGATTTCCATTATACTAGAGATTTGATACAATGTGGAATCATCTATACTACCTCAATGGCCTTAAAAGATTAAACAACAGATATATTCACGAAGCCACTTCCTCGCTCTGCGTTTAACGCATGCTGTTCCAAGCTAAGCGTAATTGGTATCTATGCTTATGTTGAGCTTGAGGGGGAGTGTTAGCATTATTAGTTATTAGTTATACACTTTCTATTGTACTTTTTTCTCATTTATTTTCTTGCCTGTACTTATGTTATAATTTACCCTCTCATCTCTCTCTATATAAAGAGGTGTAGGTCAATCATTTTCTCCAACTTGTAGGTATTGGGGGCATAGAAATTGATGTCGCTATTGTGATGACTCAAATCTCATCAGTTGGCTAAACCTAACAGAACCTGGGCCATCTTGAGAAGCGGAACCATAAGATTTAGAATCACCTAACATGCTGCTGTAGAACATACAGCAACGTTATAAATGGAACATAGAGAAACAAATAAAGTGCTGACTATCAAGAAGGAAATAAGCTACAATGGAGTACTTGAGCTAAAACAAAGAACTGGATCTCACTGACAATTAATGGTGTTGTGCACCGATCTCTCGAAACATAGCTATCATCTTTGACTGCTTCACAATAGTTGAGTATGGACTCTAAAAAACACGTTAGCAAATGCTCAGTATGTAGAAATGATCAGTGGAAGTAAGCAAATAGCAAGAACTGGATGCTATGCAGTTAATCGAATTATTGTTTATCATTGCTACTAATATTATCAATCATTGCCATTGGTAGTTATGGTTTTTATATTCTTTATTAATACAGGAAGATCTCACTGCTACATCTGAAATGACACAAATTCATAGTGGTTTTCTTGGATTCGTAAAGAAACAGTATGAATCTACGTTGCCATTCGGTTAGTTGCAATTGGGGTTATGGGTAGGCAAGGTGGGGGCTGCATACTATGGTGTATACATGTGGGAGCTACCCATACTGATCCATGGATAGCTTTTTCTACTACCAGGGTATTAGGGTATGTATAAAAAGCGATACTAAACCCAACCATCCTCATACACAAGTTGTCTTGGTTGGCTATGTAGCTTGTCATATTCATAGGAAGGTTAGCCCACTCGTTGACCGGCTTATTTGGTCTACTAGAAGGACATAACAACCAGTTATCAGTATCTAGCAGGACGTAACTGGTTATCCTCCCATTCTGTCATTATCGTCATTAGCATCATCATCACAATACCAATTTACCAAGATAACTAAATTAAAGAATTGTCACATCAAAACTTCATTATTCACAAGTTATTCCATTTTCACCATATTATTCAATGTTCAGTTTTCCAGAGTGTTTGCATGAATTCATTATCAAATTATGCTAAGCCATTTATCAATAAGTTCGTCAATACTTAGCATTAAAAGCTAAGTATCTATTAAATCTTAGCTAGCGACTCCATTGTTGAAAAAGATAAGAGGAGTGGTACAAAATGCCATCAACACTTGCTCTCTCTCCCCACCGAAGATGTCACTATTATGACCTAACCAAATACACTAGAGGATAATGAAGGATCTCCTAGTGATATAAATGGGGGCATTAATAACTAGATCTCAAATTATGTGTCTTTTTCCTTTTGTTGAGTTATCTTTTGTATGCCTTTTATTTTTAGTCTTATGTTAAGTGAGGGATATATTTGTAACTCTATCTTTTGGTTGCCTTTTTATATAAAGGCACCTAATGTTTTTTAATAGAACTTATTGACATTTCAACCTAACATGGTATCAGAGTAGTGGTCCTAGATCGGTGTTAGGGTATCCCACCCTGAAAGCTTGCTGCCAGACCCTTCCACTCGATCCCCCTCCCTCTCCCTCTCCCTCTCTAGGGCATTGCCGACCCCTCTCCATCTCCAGTTGGCCCTCCCATTGGTAGCAATGGCATTGTCACTAGTAGGAGGGCCACACCCTTGCCCGTAGGAGGTCCCATCGGCCCCAATGCCGTCGCCAGGGCCACCGGAGCCCCCTAGTGCCGCTTGCAGGAGGGCAACGATGCTCCCAACGACAGCAGCATCGCCACCAGGGCCACCGGAGCCCCCCCGGTGCCACCGCAGGAGGCCAATGGTGCTCCCAGTGGTAGTAGTGCTGCCACTAGGGCTGATTGAGCCCTTGGTGGCCGTGTAGCAGCAGCAGAGCAAGGTGTTGTAGCGTTGCAGGGGCCTTGGGTGGTCACCTATGATCTGGTTTTGCGTCTATTTGCGGATCTGTGAAGTTTTAGATGCCTACATGGTTTGATTTTTTACTGAAATCTCTTGATCTTTGGTTTCCCACAAGTTGAGTGATATGGAAACAAGAAGGATGCTTCTGGTGACTCAGCGGGAATATATCTACCCCAAGTGCACCTTCCTTTATGCAAAGAACCTTTAACAAGTTGGATGGCACCAACTTCCTTCTATAGTCTACCTCCTTTTTCCGATTTGTGGGATCACATCGGAAGAAATATATCCTGATGCAAGATGAACTTGTGCCGACAATGATTGGGTGGCGACTTGCATGTTGAATAACATGCAAGGAGCCTATTGCAAAGTAGGTTATGTTAGTTGTGTCTGCAAAGAAGATGTGAGATGTTCTTCGTGAGATACATTCTCATAAGAGCAACACTAGTTGCCTCTACAGGGTGATCGAGGAGTTATATTCCTTTTGGAAGGGAACTATGCCCTTTGCTGAATGGTATGGCTCTATGAAGAACCTTTGGGATGAGTAGGATACTTATCAACTGATCTGCACATGTCACTGTTATTGCAAAGCAATGTGAGGTCTTTCGTTCTGTTCAGTTGCTTACAGGTCTTGATCCTGAGTTCAAGTCTGTTAGGGATCAACTTAGGACACTTGAGGAGATCCTTACACTTGCGTAGATCTATACTCGCCTGTCCAGACTTGAGATTTTTGACATTGTCTTAGTCGCTGATTCCTCGGCCATGGCAGCTACTAGCTGTGGCAAGGGAACCCCAAGAGGCAGGGGGAGTTGACGTGGAGCGAGAGTAGGAGGTCGTGGCAGTGGACGTGGTTTGTTCTGTGACTATTGTTACAGGACAAATCACATAGTTGATAGGTGTCGGATAAAGCACGGGTTTCCTTAGGGTTATCAGGCCAATCAGGTTACTTATAGTGAGATGAGAGTTTGCATTATCAGAAGGAAGAGCAAGTCAGTCCTTAGGTCACTATCTCCAAGGAGGAATATGGCACACTTGTTTCTATTCAGACTACTTCCACTGTAGGTGCTTTTGTGACTCAGAGGACAGGTATTGCTGTTAGTGCCAGAGGTGTTCATAAGTCATCTTGGCTTGCAGACTCAGGTGCATCTTCCTACATAACAAGAGATGTTACCCTTTTTACTTCTCTTAGACTACTTACTACTCCAGTACATGTCAGAGTAGCTGATGGTGCCTTATCCCCTCTGACATGCTTGGGTGACATTTCTTTGTCCACTACTGGACCTCTTTCTGATGTCATGTATGCGCTCAAATTTGTCTTGAATTTAATTCTATTAGTCAAATAACCAAGACATTGAATTACATAGCAGTTTTACATGACCACTTTTTCTTCTTGCAGGACCTACTGATGATGAAGCAGATTGGTGGACTTGAGCAGGATGGCCTCTATTATCTTGACCTTTCACTAGAGCATCATTCCATAGCTGCTGTCTCCACTTTTGCTTGATAGTGGCATTTGAGATTGGAACCTCCTAGCATGTCAGTCCTTCGCCGTTAGTTTCCTGATATGCAGTTCTCAGATTCTTTTGCTTGTGATGCTTGTCAACTTGGAAAGCATCATAGAGTTTCCTTTCCTAGTAGTAATTAAAGAACTAAGTCTTCTTTCTTATTCATGTTGATATGCGGGACCCATGTTGGGTCAGGAGTTAGGGGTTTTCAGTATTTTCTTGATCTTGTGGATAATTGTATTCGTGCCTGTTGGGTCTTTATGATGAAAGAAAAATATGAAACTCCTGTATTGATTAAAAATTTTGTGAATGAAATAAAGATTCAGTTTTCTACTATTCATATGTTTCAAACTGATAATGGGCTTGAGTTTGTGAATTCTATTGACTCAATTTTTGCATTCCCATGATATTATACATCAGACATCTTGTGTTCATATATTCCAACAAAATGGGGTGGCTGAATTTAACTTGAGACATCTTCTTGACATTTCCTGCACTATTATGTTCCAGATGCATGTTCCTACTACCTTCTAGTTAGATGCTGTGCTTATAGCTACCTTTTTGATTAATCAGGTGTCGTCTTCTGTTTTTGATGGGAAAGTTCCCTACTCTGTTTTATTTCCTGATCAGGAGCTATTTTCTTTACCTCCTAAGGTGTTTGGATGTGTGCTTTGTTCAGTTATTTAAAGTGGACAGGCTTACTCCTAGATCTGTAAAGTATATTTTTGTGGGTTATTCTAGAACCTAAAAGGGGTATAGATGTTTTGACCCTCTCTCACATCGGTTTTATGTAAGGATGTAACTTTTTTTGAAGATATGCCATATTATTTTGCTATAGGACAGTCTCCTAGGGTATCGTAGGATGTTCCATTGCCTATGCCTATTGTTGCACCTATAGGTCCCTCTGAGCCATCTCTACTTCATGATGTCCCTCTTATTGCCTATCCTAGACATCCTGAGGTGCCTACTACAAATACCTTCCCTCAACCTTTTCAGCGTAGTCCTCCCACTCTACAGGCGGAGGAACCACTTTCTATTATTTTCTGCTGATACTGCTGATTCAGATTGAGGTTTAGATTTTACACTACCAGTCATACCTGATGTGGATCTTCCTATTGCTCAGAGGAAGCCACAACGATCTAATGCTAAGTATTCTCTTTTCAATTATATGTCACTTGATCATTTACCTGTAGTAGGAATGCTGCTATCTCTTGCAGTTGAAAACACAAATATTCCCAGAAATCATGTTGAGTCGTCTTAGGACCCTTCTTGGACCTTGGCCATGGAGGAGGAGATGGCTACTCTTCAGCTTAGGGGTACTTGGGAACTTGTTGACCTACCTCCGGGTGCTACTGTTGTCGTGTGTAGGTGGGTGTTCAGCTTGAAATGCCGCCCAGATGGTAAAGTAGAAAGCTATAATTCATGTTTGGTTGCTAAAGGTTGCACACAAACCTTTGGAGTTGAATTTTTTGAGTCCTTTTCTCTAGTAGCCAGACTCAATTCAGTGGGGATACTTCTCTCTGTGGTAGTCAACAGTGGATGGTCGGTTTCACAGTTTGATATTAAAAATGCTTTTCTTTATCATGATTTAGAAGAGGAGGTCTATATGCATTAACCCCTTGGTTCTGTGGTTAAGGGGGAGTGTCAGAAAGTTTGTAGGTTGAATAAGGCAATTTATGACCTTAAGCAGAGCCACAGGACTTGGGTTGAAAGGTTTAGTAAAGCTGTGCAAGAATTTGGCTTTACTAGATCCACTGCAGATCACTCTGTTTTTACGATGCATAGAGCTACTGGATCTATTATCATTATTATGTATGTAGATGATATACTACTCACGGGAAGTGATGAAAAAGGGATAATGGCTACAAAAAAGTTATTGCATTCTCAGTTTGTTGCTCAAGATTTGGGAATGATAAACTAATTTCTGGGAATTGAAGTACATGTTGATGGTGGTCTAATGTTGTCACAGCGGAAGTATGTTCTTAACATGCTAAAAGAGATAGGGATGCTGGGTAGCAAGCTTTCCAGCATTCCTATGGACCCCTCTTTGCCTTTTGCAGGTTCTGAGAGTCCTTTGCTTGAGGATGTTACCAGGTATCGTGCTATGGTGGGAAAGTTATTATGTTTGACTGTCACATGACCTGATATTTGTTTTGCTATGGCGAGACTGAGTCAGTTTATGTAGTTCCCTGGAGAAGTCCACTGGGATGGTGTATGTTAGATGCTATGATACCTTAAACAAGTTCCTGCGAAGTGGCTATCTTTTATGAAGCATGGCCATCTCACTGTCTGGGGGTATTCAGATGCAGACAATGCAGGAGCACATGAAGACGAGATCTACTATTAGCTACTGTACTTATGTAGGTGGTAACCTTGTCACATGGAGATGTTAGAAACGGAACGTTGTTTCTAGATCCAATGTAGAATCGGAATATAGGGCTATGGTCCATACTACTTGTGAGCTCTTGTGTTTGAGATCTATCTTATGTGACTTGGGAGTGTCTGTTTTTGGTGTCACTCCCATGTACTGTGTTAACAAGGCATCGACATTTATTGCCAATAATCCTGCCTTTCATGAGAGAACTAAGCACATAGAGGTGGATTGTCATTTTATCAAAGATGCTATTATCACTGGTAAGTTCATCACACCTTACATTACTACTAGAGATCAGGTTGCAGATGTCTTTACTAAAGTGATCTCCAAGAAATGTCTTATGTACCAAGTTGAGCATGCTTGATATCTATGTTCCAACTTAAGTGGGAGTGTTATCTTTCGTGTGCCTTTTATTTTTAGTGTTATGTTAAGTGAGGGGTATACTTTACCTCTACCTATTGGTTGCCTTTCTATATAAAGGCACCTATGATTTTCTAGTAGAACTCATTGGCATTTCAACCTAACACCTTCTATTAATGTGTGCATGCTCACCATGTTAGGTTATTAGATATATGCCATCATTTAATAGAATTCATAATCCTTTGTAGTCGATCACATGCATTATTGATCATTAATGTAGTATCTAGAGAAGGGAATAAACACAAAACAATTGAGGACTCCAAATATCTCGCAAAAGGGTAGAACACATGCCAAACAATGAATAAAATGCAAAGGAATCACAAAATATAACTTGTGCAAAGAACGAAGGGACTAATTATCTACATCGCTTGGGGATCATGGCAACACCAGGGTAGAACTAAGAGGGTCTTCGTCATTGCCTACACATTCTCACATGCCATATGATCTTTGGAATTGCTTATCTAGGCAATATATATTGAGAAATGTGATTGAATGCACATAATCAGGTTAATTTGGGACAAAGAATGTAACTTGGGAGCTTAAATGCGCTTAAAACAGTTACCAAGATGGAAAACATGTGAAAATGCTGGGCATGAAAAATTATTCAAAATAGGGCTCACATGGCCTTGGACCAGTCAAAAGTACCTCTAAATGGCCTTAAGCTAACCTATTTTGGCTTGAACTAATTCAAATTGACCTTTAAAGTTGACTTGGTGTGAACTAGCTACCCGTACGTGTCGCACACGTCAACGTTTGAAATGTCAATTTTGACGTCGTTTCGATAAATTTTTAAGTATGTATTTCAGAGGCACGCTGAGGGCACGCTGTGGAATTGCCTGCATTTTGATGTCGGGTTTTGATGATTTCAATGTCCTGAAAATAATTTGTTTGGGAGGCACGTTGAGGGCATGTCAGAGGGATGCTGACGTATGTAGACAAAAATAACAGAAGTAGTCAAAATGATTAGAATTTCAAGGAAATCACAAGCTTAAACATGTTTATGTAAGAAATAATGTTATATCCTAATATTCATATGGAACATATAATCTACTATATCATGCTTAAGTTTAAGAATCAAATATGTACGAATTGAATTAAGTCATGCAAAGCTAAAAGATTCAAATGCATAGTTTGCAATAAACTAAAATAAAAATTTAAAAGCTAAAATTTAAATATCCAATTATTGATATTAAATTAATTCATTCAGTTAATTTAAGGACTTTCACTATGACAGTAATTTAAATAGATCTAAATTAACATAACTATATATGTTGTGTTGGTCATTTTTATTTATGTTACCCTTTATAAGTTACGTTTAGATCTAGTTGTATCATATTTATGTATGAAAAGTATCGGTTGTCACCTTCAAACATGGGACTATGGGTTTCTAGGTTGGATGTTATCCTTGAAGTAAATGATGATTAATTTATGAAATAAACAGACAATTAGTGTTTGCAATTTTTAGATTTTATTATCTTATGGATGGATACTAGTTCTTTATTATCTAATTTTAACCCAAACTTAGGATTTTATTTTTAAGAACTAAACAAATATTTTCTCAATTCTAAATTGTGATTAGACTTATTTGTTTGTAATAATAATAGTTCTAGAGTTTGGTATCTAGATCTACTCTATAATTATGGATATGTGTGAAATCAAACTTTAAAAGAGTCGGAGAGGAGCAATGAGATGAGTTGGAGTAGCAACAACGGAGATTCAGCTCAAATAAGAATACAGTTGCAGTAGTGGTGTGAACAACAATGGTAATAGTAGAGAAGAATGAGAGAATTGAGAGTGAAACAGTAGCAGTGAGAAACTTGTTGACATTTCGATGAAATTCCGATGACATTTCATCAAAGTTCCTGTGTTTCGACATTACACTGTGTTGATATTGCCTAACCTTACAATAGGAATTTTGATAATATGTCGGTGATGTACCCTGAAAATTTAAAGCACTTACAAGAATAATAGTGAGTAGAAATTCGTTATTGAGACACTTATATTGACCTCAAAATATGGTAATGATTTATGAATTCTATCTAATGACACCAATTTCTTCGAACTTATCGACATGTGTTGATAGATCTAAATAATGCTGAAGTATGATATCAAAACAGTAAATCAATCAAGGAACACTTGTGTTTTATGTGGAAAGCCCACTCACGAAGAGTGGGGTGAAAACTATGAGAGAAGTGTTCATCTAGGCGTGCTTTTCTTTATTTCTTCTCGAAAGAATAAGTGGGGGGTATATGTCAATTTTAGGCTGCCAGACACAACAAAGTCTCACTCTACTATGTGGGACTAAAATAACCCTACACAATTCTCGACACCCCTTGTCAAGTTGGAGCATGGAATGCTTAGCTTGTAATACAAAGAAACCTACCTTACACAACAGAACACAACTCTCTGGATTGGTTCTTGCTTTTAGGAGGGAACAGGGTTGGAGCTGCTGGACAAACTGTAGTTGGCTCTGACAATGGCCTCTCCTCTGGAGGCTTGGTGTTGGTGCCTCCCCATTCAGTATCCCTGAAAATGGTCTTCCTTTGAAGACCTCGAAAAATGGGTCTAGCTCTTTGGAGTCCACGAAACGGGATCTTCCACATAGAAATCTAAAATGGGCCTTTCCTCTGAGGACCTCAAAACTGGATCTCCCTCTCTGGAGACCTCGAAACTCTGGACCTCCCAGAGTAATAGTTTCTCATGCGTAGTCTAGGAATAAAAGGGACTCTCGAATGGGGGTGATTGTAACAAGCTTCCACACTCCTTTCTCTCATACTCGTATGGGAAAAGCAAATAACGAGAAAAAAAAAATGAAAACTAGAGAAGAGCTCTTTCCTTCTTGTAAACATAATCTTCATTTTTTTTTTAATTTTTTCCTTTTGTTATTTTCCTCTTTTTTTTCTACTCTTTCCTGCTTTTTTTGCCTACCATCTCTCCCTTTTTTTTCTACTCTATTTTTTTTAAATTTTTCCTATTCTTTTTTTATTTAGTTCCTTTTTTGTCTCTTTTCCCTTCATCCTATTTTTTAAAATTCTCTCCCCTTAGGGTTCGGGAGAACCCAACGTAGATTATAGCTGCCGCTCCTCTCAATTTATGCTGCGCCTTTTTGCCCCATCTAACCTGTCCATGGTAAGGACCCCCTCCCCTCATCTGACGAGCGTGTCATCCTCATTGTGCTTGGGCTTGGCATCGTTGAGGAGGCGGGCGATGTTCTCCTACATTCGTTGCTTTGCCAAGTGGGGCGGACATGGCGAGGACGGAAGGCCTTGTGGCGTTGCGGAAGAGCCTCTCCTCTGATGATCATGGGGCACTTTTAGAGGAGGCCTTGTGAGGATAGCTCGTAGTGGAGGGCAGCCATCAGGGAGAGCTTGTCCCTCTTGAGGTAGTGGAAGTAGGCGGGGTCGAGGTACTAGATGAAGTGGAGCCGCATGCGAAGGGTGCTGTAGCCGATCTCAAGGTTGAGATCTGAGGGCTTGAGGGAGGAGGTGGAAGCGAGGAAGTCGAAGATGTCGCGTCTGTCGGCCCAGGGCTCGTCGTAGTTGTTGTAGTGCTCCTTGACGAGGAGCTTGCCCGGGTAGCGGAGGGCAGTGTGGTTGCCAGGATGATCCTCCTCGCCCTCGTTGTGGGTGATGCCTTTGAATATGTGGAGCTCCTCGAGCTGTTAGGTGCGAGTGCGTGGGAAGATACCCTTGCGGATTGTCGGGGCAGGGTAGGTTGCAGGGTTAACGAGTGCTACAGATGATGCTCCCCCCGTGATCGTCCATGTGGGATCCTGTGGGCTCCTTGAACATGGGAGAGGATGATGCCTTTGAATTTGCGAGCTCCTCGAGCTGCTGGGCACGAGTGCGTGGGAAGATACCCTTGCGGATCCCCGGGGCCGGGTAGGTTGCATGGTCAACGAGTGCTGCAGATGATGCTCCCCCCATGATCATCCATATGAGATCCTATGGTCCCCTCGAACATGGGAGAGGATGAACTTCACCTCCTTTGTTGCCCTAGGAGGCATTTTCGGGATTCTCTTAAACCTTGACCTTGGATTCAATCACTTGAACAAGAAGAATCGAAATAAAAGATGAACTGAGATGAAATCCCAAGAGCGACTTGCTTTGATACCATGTTGACAGATCTAAATAATGCAGAAGTAAGATATCAAAATAATAAATCAATTAAGGAACACTTAGGTTTTATGTGGAAACCCCACTAATGAAGAGCGGGGAGAAAACCACGAGAGAAATGCTCCTCTGGATCTGTTTTTCTGTATTTCTTCTTAAAAGAATAAGTGGGGGTACATACCTATTTATAGGCCACCACATACATAACAAAGTCTCATTCCACTTTGTGGGACTAAAATAACCTTATACAATTCTCTCAAGAACATGTTATCCATATTTGGCAAAGTATTGCCGACACTTTTGCATCTCGACATTGTGTCGATATCGTCCCACGTCAGAAAAAGGTCATTTCATGAACATGTTGTGGGCATTCAAAACAATGGTACACATTACTAGTTGCTTGCGATGTGTTGCATGCCAATTTGCATGCACATCCTTTTGTACTTGCTGTTGATGTGGCTAATGCGATTATTGTGACTGCTGCACACGTTTTGCTTATTGAAGTGCATGAATCACAAGGAAATAAAAGGTTCTTGTTGTAGTGTGAAAATGTGTGTGAACACTTTTAAAATATATCTAACTTGCAACGGCTTAAAACTTAGCGAGCTTGAGTCGAGCTCGAGGAGGCAAATGGGTCCTTTCGCTCACTTTGCACTCTCTTGTTATTATATATATAGTTTTATCTTTAATCTTTTGTCCTTTTTTCTTTGTCTTTTAATGAGAAAATGAAAGATCATACTTGAACTTGGAATTGCTACCAATTAAGCCATTACACTATGCAATGAAATTTGTAACGGAGTGAAGAATTCAAGAGTTAGAGAGTTAGAGATGAAGTGGTATAGGGGGGGGAGATAGAGAGATAGAAAGAGAGATAGGGTTAAAGTGGACAATATTAATCTACTGCACTGTGTTAGCAAAATGTAATATAGACAAAGTGTAAGAGGGAGATAGGAAAATAGAAAAATATTGCATTGATGAAAAAAAGTTTATTACAAGGAAAAATAAGATGAGCAACATAAGCAACCACTGCAAAATGAAAAGATATAAGATTGACCACAACTAAATAAACAACAATGAAGGAAATAAAAATGTGTAGTCTAATGGTGAGATTGTGGTGGGAGGGAGGCTCTTACCACAATCGCCCAGATCAATTTATACGAAAATGAAAAGAACTACACTAAGAACAAAATAACGAAAGAAAAAAAAGTAGTGGTGCTCGTGGGCGAAGCCTCACGCATCGAATGCACCCGCTTGGAAGATTCACTCCTCAATGGAGGCTTGGAGGAGCGTGGAGCCTATAGTGGTAGAGGATGTGGGAGATGAGAGTTCAATTGGGAGAGGGTGTCAGCTAGAAATGGGATGGGAATGAAGCGGTTGTTGGAGGGAGGTAGGAATGGGGATAGGGAGTGGGCGATTGAGAGAGAGGGATGAAGAGAGGTGAGGTCAATGGAGAGGGGGGTGAGCGATTGAGAGAAATAGGTAGAGGAGTAGGTTGTCACTGGGAGTTAGGAATGGGAGGGGCATGCGCTGGAAATGTGAGGGAGTGAGAGTGGCTATTGAGAGAAAATGGGGGCATTATTGTAAGGGAATGAAGTGAGTGCCTGATGGTGTGGGGAATTGGGTGTTATAAATAATGAGGGAGAGAGAGGTTGTGATTGGGAGTGGTGTGGTGTATTGCGCGAGTGAATGAGAAGGGTTGTGCTGTGTGCGTTGCTGTGATTAGTAAGGAATGGAAAAATGGATAGGGCTTGCGTTGTTGTCTGATTGGGGATTGGGGTGTCTCACGAGAGAGAGAGAGAGAGAGAGAGAGAGAGAGAGAGAGAGAGAGAGTGTGTGTGTGTGTGTGAGAGAGAGAGAGAGGAGAGGTGAGGAGAGAGAGCAACCATTAGGATATTTAGGAGGGGGAAATTATGGGGAGGTCCAAGTAAGGTTGGAATTTCTTTGGGATTTTGGGAATAGTAAGGTTAGAATTTCTTTGGGTAAACTTAGGTATGGGGAATTATTATGGCCATGCCCTTGCTGTTTCTTGATTAGAGCCTCGTTTTGAATTTTGCCCCTTGCAAATATATCGTAAATCCTTTAATGAAGCTTATTCCTTTGCGAGCCCCTATCTTCAAATCCCCACTCTTGCATTTATTCCTCCATGAATTGTAATATGTTCTAATATGTGTGAGTTATGTAAAAATGCATGCATGCTCCAAATATGCTTCCAGTGTAATATTTATAACTTAAATGCATGCTAGGAACTAACTTAATTTTAACACATTAAGTGTATTAACTATGTAGTTATCACGTATCAATGCGATGCCACATTTAATTGTGCAATTGTCCTTACTAGCACTTGCTCAATTATTGGTTTCTACATGTAGCTCCACATTGTCTCACCAAATGCTTTGCATGCGAGAGCACTATTGTTGGTGCTTATTGCCTCGTGGTCAACTGTCCGCCAATTGCCATAACATTAGCACTGAATCGTCAAAATAGAGCCTCATGTTAGCATAGGTGGGCATTGACTCTTCAACACAAGAAAGAGGGAAGCAAGAAAGATGGAACTTAAGCTCTTCTTTCTGATCATACGGTCGGAAATAATAAATGATCTTAAATCTCAAGAGAAATCCTATACCTTTTTATATAGAGAGAGGTGTTGGGTAAATTGCAACATATGTCCAGGTGGAAAAATAAATAGAGCAGAAATAATAAGGAAATAACAAAAGTTCTAGACCAACACTTTCCCTTAAGTTGGAGCATAGATATCAGTTATGCTAAGCTTGGAACATCATATATCAAACGCGGATCGAGGAAGTGGCTTCATGAATATATTCACAGTTTGATCTTTAGAAGCAACTGAGGTAGTGTAGATAATCTTACACTGTATCAAGTCGTTGGTATAATGGCAATCAACCTCAACATGTTTCGTATGTTCATGAAACATTGAGTTGTTTGCAATATAGGTAGCAACACGATTATCACATCTCATCTCCATTGGTCCCTCCACCTGAACATGCAAATCCTGTAACGCAGATCTGACGTAGACCATCTTTGTAGCTGTCTATGTCATAACATGGTACTCTGATTCTGTACTTGACTTGGACATCACATGTTGCTTCTTTATTTTTCTAGGTTACAAGATTGCCTGCTACATAAGTACAGAAATTAGTTTTTGACTTTCTGTCTGCCATGCAACCTGCATAATCAGCATCGGAATAGCCAATAATACTCATAGATGCACCCTTCTGGAACAAAATGCCTCTGCTTGGTGCTTTCTTCACGTATCTAAGCACCTCCAATGCTGTTTGGTTGGTTTGTCCATGAAGTGACTAAGTTTTCCTATTGCAAGGGAGAGATCAAGACGAGTAATGGTAAGATATAATAGCTTACCAACCAATTGCCTGTAAGATCTATGGGTTGAGATTCTATATTATAGCGATGTCCTTTGGGATCCATTGCTATATTGGTAGGTTTTGATCCTAGCATCCCTGTCTCCTGCAGTAGATCAATAGCATACTTGCGCTGACTTAGGAGAATGCCATCTTTGTTGCGTGTCACCTCAACGCCTAAGAAGTATCCGAGTTCACCCAGATCTTTCATCACAAAAGCTTTAGCCAACTTCTTCTTCACCTTAGCTATCCCAACAGTGTCATCTTTAATAATAATGGGATCATCGACATAGACAAGGAATGTCACAACTCCCCTCATGCTCTTCTTGACAAAGAACAAATGATCAGCAGAAGACCTTACAAGTCACATGGTCTGTACCTTTGATAGTCCTTGGAACCAAGCCCTTGGGCTCTACTTCAGGTTATAAATGGTCTTCTTCAGTCTACATACACACTCCCCCTTAGTCTCAAACCCTAGAGGCTATTGCATGTAGACCTTTTCCTGAAGATCGTCCTATATAAAGGCGTTTCACATCTAGTTGATGAAGTAGTCAATCATAGTGTGTAGCAATAGATAATAGGATGCGAATAGTAGGAAGCCGTGCCACAGAGGAGAAGGCATGAAAGAAATCCACCCCATAGTTTGGGTGAACCCCTTTTTTGCTAATCTTGCCTTGTAGCGAAATGGTCTCATCTGGATTGTAGTTGACGGCAAAAACCCAACGGCATCCCACTGTCTTGGCATGTTTGGGTAGATTTGTAAGCTCCCACATCCCTTTAGAGTGTAAGGTAGCCATCTCCTCCTCCATGGCCCGATATCACTTTTGATCGAGCATGACTTGCTGATAGGAAGTGGGAATTTGTGTCACAGAGAGGGCATCCGTGAACATAGTAAAAGATCTCCCAAGGTTAGTAGTAGACACTGCTCCAACTGTATGGTAGTGTGTACAATTGTGAGGGGCCTTCTGAACAACAATCAGGAGGTCAAGGTCTTCCTCTATAGACTTAGCAGCAGTAATAAGAGGAGCCTGCTCCTCAGTAGGAGTATTGGAATGACTAGAAGTACTTGTACAACCACCACTAGGATAACTTACGTCAATATCAACACATAGTTGAGTAGGGGAGGAGACAAGTGACTGAAGTAGGGGGTGTGTGTTTGATGCCATGCATGCTGTCTACATGTAACAGGAAGTCTGTATACATGAGTAGTCTCTGACTTTTGCCTAGTAGTGATCTTTGTAGTAGTGGCATCCTTACTGTGAGTAATGGGAATTAACTCCAAAGGAACTGGTGGCATTGGCATAGGAGCATGATCTCCCTCAAACAACAACTGATGACCATCAGTGGAAAAATAAGGAACATGCTTTTGAAATGTGACATCAACACTCACATAATGTTTCTTGCCCCGTTGATCATAATACTTGTATCATTTCTGAGTGCTACTATATCCCATAAAGACACTTTACTACCCTTAGCGCAAGTTTATCCCTGTTAGGTCCTAAAACATGAACAAAGGCTACACAGCCAAATACCCGAGGTGGCACTTGAAATAAATCCCTGTTATGGCGGAGAACATGCCATGGAATCTGCTCTTGAATAGCTGAGTTGGGTAATCTATTAATCAAGTAACATGTAGTTAACACTACATCTCTCCAATAAATCTGTGGCACGTTATGGTGAATAAGCAACGTCCTAGCCACATCCAACACATAGTAGTGTTTCCGCACTACCATTCGATTCTGTTATGATGTATGTGGATAGGATGTCTAATGAATTATCCTAAGGGACCTGTAAAAAGATGCTAACTTTGTTGTACAAAATTCTAAGGCATTGTCAGAGTGCATAATCTTTACAATATAGTAGAGAATTGAGTCTTTATTGGCAAAATGAATGTCTTAACAATGGATCCAATCTCAGATTTATTCTTTAATAAAAATAACCATGACATCTTGGAAAAATAATTCACAATAAGCAAATAGAAACGGTGACCCAGTCTATCAGATACTTGGACCTAATACATCCATATGCAATAAATCAAAACCAGCAGTAGAACTCTGAGAAGAACTGAAAGGAAAACTGGCTCTGCGATGCTTTCCTAATTGACAAGCATCACACAAAATCTCGGCGGGAGGTGAAATGTGAGGGATGACAGGTAGCCTATCTAGAGGACGGTATCTAAGTCAACGATGTCACTGAAGAGCTGTACCAACACTAAAAGCAATCTCGCCTTGACATATAGTAGCAAAAGGAGATTGGATCAGGCGATACACACCCGCTCTTCATGTCCGCCACTAATCATCATACCAGTGAATTTGTCTTGAAAGATATAACCTAATTCATCAAAAATGGCATGACAATGTAGGCTTTTTGTAATCCTGCTAACAGACAAAAGACTAATAGGGAAATCAAGAGCAAAAAGAACATCAGGCAACTTCAGTGGAGTCAATGTCACATCTCCTTTGCCATCAACTCTGGAATGCTTGCCATCTACCATTTGAACAGTTCTACCAGGAGGAACGGTCTGAATATATCTGAAACAAATCTGATCACCATTGAGATGGGGGAATGCTCCTAAATCTACTAGCCACATAGTACCATCAGAAATACCACTACCAGAAGTGGAGGTAGAAGGTATATACCTGAGTAGTCCAACTCAGCAATGTCAGTGGTGGTAGCAGGCTCCCGAGTCAACTGGGCGAGATGTTGAACCACTGCATCATAATTAGCCCATGACATAGTATCGCTCACCTCATCAGAAGAAATAGCTCGGTTAGCCATAGGAGGTCTACCATGCTGAGACCAACAGATAGCCTCTAAGTGTCCAACGTTGCCATAGTGGGAACATATGGTTTGGGTTTGCTAGACATGCCCCGACCACATCTTCTCCCCCCGGTGGATGGAGAACGATGTCCACCACCATCTCCAGTGGCCACCAAGGCCAAAGTCTGTCCAACTTCAGCCATGGATGGTTTAACAACCACCCTGCTCACCCGACTGTATGCTTCCTCCAAAGATGGAAGCTCCGCAAGTGTCAAAATTTGGGACCTAGCAGCCTCATAATCAGGTCTAAGGTCATTTAGGAATTGAAGAACCGCATACTCCTTCATGTATGCCATCTAAATGTCACTAGTGCAAATTGGACGACATGCATTGTACTTCTTTAGGAGCCCCTTTAGGGTGGCATAATATTGAGATAGTGATTGGTCTTCCTGCTTTAGATCACCAATAGCATAATGTATCTTATACTTTACTGAAATTCTGCTCATGTGAATAGGTGTCATGTCCCTCTACTGTTATGAGGAACGTCTGAGACCATCTGGCATAATTGATCTTGTTTAACTTGACGATAGGAACAAATATCAGTCTTGTAACTCACAACGTCTGTAGCGGTATTCGATGTCACCTCAGAACTGCTGGAGGATGCCATTGTGTCTTAGGACGATCACAATACGCCACTAAGATAGATTTGAAAGATTATGTTCAAATATGAAAATTTTGCAATCAGAGAGAGTGATCTCTTTAAGATGAAATATAAGATCTGGAAATCTTAGAGATCATTCCATGAGTCATGACAACCCCTTAGATCAAGATTTAGTGCATGTTAGGGCATGAGATGCCTAACAGTGCCTCTAAGGGACACTACTCTCGCTTGTCGGCGAAGAAGACCTCGTCGATCACCACTACCACACCAACGGCAGCGATGGGCTGCTGCAGGACCACTGATGCTGGTTTGCGGTCATCGACGATCCAGATCGGTGGCTTGCATCACCAATCAGGGTAGGGCGATGGTGATCAGGTCATTGGCAACACTGGGTGCAGCAGCAGTGCTAGTCTGCTATTGCAATTGCGTCGTTGGTGCTCCGGTGATCTAGATGAAAGAGAGAAGAGGAAGAGGGATACGGTGGATGCACTATTGTTATTTTCTTATTTTGTCTGTACTTTTGTTTATTTATTTTTCCACTTGGACATATGTTTAAATTTACCTGACACCTCTTTTTATATAAAGAGGTGTATGATTTCTCTTGAGAAATAAGATCGTTTGTTATTTCCAACTTGATATCAGAGTGATGATCCTAGATCGGCGTTCTAGTATGCCACTTACACAAGCCTCTGGACAGATGCACACATACTATATTCTATAGGCTTTTCTTGTCATCAATCCATTGTGGGGTTCAAGAGAAGGTAGATAATACTTTCAGCCAGGAGGGCTGTTTTCCCATTCCAAAAGCAATAGTGAACAGAAGCAATGGGGCTCTTTTCATGAGAAATGCAAGTGTAAAATACAAAGCGGTAGATGCAAGTGTCTTCGTCATGGAAGTAGTTATTGATGGAGAAGTCAGAAGAAGAGCCAGTCAGGGTGAGTAGAGGATCAGTCAGAAGGTTTAGAAGAGGTGGAATCTGAAAGATAGACTAAGGCTTCCAAGAAGATCCACTAGAGCTTGAATGAGAGTTGGACTAAGCCTTAGGTGAAGACAAGGTTGGAGTAGGCAAGATCTAATATTTTGAATTCTGATCGGGAGAGGCATGCCTTCAAGATAAGTCATGAACCTTGTGCCATATTAATCTGTGTCCATAAACAGGGTCTTGTCAGATTGAAGCTTTCATGTTGCAAGTTAGATGTAGAATTTAACCATTGGGTTGCGGTTAAGGGCTCCAAATAGATGTTTGATGGATGCAGACTCTAAGCAACAAACATGGGCTGGATGTAATTTGGAAAAAATTTCCAGGGATGTGAAGGAATTGTAAGACAACAATCATGGCACCACTACACCATGGAAAACGTGTTCTAATCGTACTGGTGAAGACAAAAAGATTGTAAAGCAAAGGGGTTTGATGCACCGGAAATGATTACTATATATTTCAATGTTATTAAAATCAGCACAAGAGGGGGTGATTTGTGCTCAAGAAGGAAAAAATATACAATTAAAATCACACCATGAAAATTCAAATCACAATTGAAAAAAAAGATTTAGAGAAGAAATCTAAATCAGAAAAAAATCTCTGCCTAGTTATCCTTAAGTAGGATTTTGTACTTGCAAATTAAATCACACCACAAATTCGAGGGTGGTGTACCTCTATTACAACACTACTTCTTGGACAACTTCAAAAGGTATTTTGTTTCTCCAAAACGGAGAAGAGGAAGCATACAATTTAGGCACCTAACAATATAAAAATCTGAAACATGAAATGTATAACAAGTCCTGCAGAGTCAAGATCACGTGACATTGAAAGTGTAAGCAAATAGGACTTGAAAATTACTCCCTTAACCTTCTCTTAATTGTGATTGCAATGTGTAGTATGAAGGAAGCGGAGTATGAAGTTCTTTCGCCAATGGAAGTGAACAATGGAGTGCTTTGAAATCACTTGGATCTCTTAAGAGTGATGGAAATTAAGAGTAAGAGTGAGTATGCTGTGCCATCATAGGATATTTATAATGTGTTTAAAGGCCTAATAACCACCTTAATTTCAAAATCAAATGTTTTGATTTTAAATGAAAATGTGTCATTTTGAAAAGATATGAAATATTTCAAAAATCCCTTAAATTAGTCGATTAACGCTCATATTAGTTAATTAATTTACTTTTAATTGATTAATGAAGAGAAAATTGTTCGATTAATTGTTGCGCATCTTAGTTTTGTTCAAACTATGAAAGCTCAAAATTAATCGATTAACTAAATTGATTAGTTAATTTAGTGTTAACCGATCAATCAATTTAGTTAATTGATTAACAATTTTTCTTAATTGATTAATTTTTTGTTTTGAACGTTGTAAATTTTGAAACATGTGTCTTTTCAAGAGTACTATTTTAAAGTCATGACTAACATTTTATATTATCCTAAAACATCTCTCATCAATTAATTTTGAATGTTTTTGAATTTCTATGTAATTCTCTAAATGAGTGCCATGTGTTTATGTATAGTGCAATTGGCTATTGTACAATACTTCTTGTACATGAAGAAAAACATAAAAATAGAAGAGCTTGGAGCTCTTGAACTTGATGAGGCCTCTTGAAATTCTCAACTTAATTCTTCGACTTCCATGAGCTAATCATCAATCATGTGTATCTAAGTCTTCAATCTTGTTCATCTTTGACATGCATCTCTCAAACTTAATTTGACAAGTATATCTTCATTATCTCTAAAATATAAAGTTAGGCATGTATATGTTAGTCTTCTTATTTTAGTTTACTATTTTCTATTTCTTTATAGACATGCATGTAAATTTTGTATCCCCTCTCTGAATGAGAGGTTAGGGTTTCTTTTTGGAATAAGGTGTTTTATTCTCTCCCATATGTTATCAAAGTAGCAGTTCTAGGATAGTGTTCAATACCTCTTTAATTCCAATACCACCTTTCTACCACCAACAAATCTCTCCTTCAATCCACCGTTGCCACCCTTTTGACACTGCCTCACCGTGGGAACATCGCGTACAGTGGTAGTAGCTTGGCAATGGCAAAAGTAGTCGTACGTGGTAGCAGCGCCACAGTGTGCATAGTACTGTGGCCTTTGTAGCACCACAATGCCTGCCGTAGTGCGCAAAAGTGCTATAAGGCATGTAGTATTGCTGTAGTACGTGTGACACCTAGTGTGGTCACATGTATGTGAGCCTCCCTCCATTTTCTTCTTTTGCGTCGTACTTTACCCCCCTCCCCCCATAGATGTTTCTCTGATCTTTATGATATGATCTTTGGCTATGCTTATGCTCTATTTACTTCTTCGATGGACTATGGTTATCTGATCTCTACCATGGTGACTTGGATCCTTTCTCATTTAGCAGTTGGGATTGTTTCCCAATGCTTGCTTGGGATCATCTCCTACTACTTTTTGGGTTGTTTCCTATTGTTGCCCTTGTCTCAACATCCTTGTCTTCTTGGAGGGCTTCTACCTCGATGGAATTGCACCTTGACTACATGTAACGGTGATCCCTTTGCGTTGGTTGCTCTCATCAATGCAGATGGACCTAAGGTGAATTTGACATTTACCATTGTTGGCAAGTGAGTGATTGACTTGGGTGCATCTACTGATCTCACTGGTGATCCTAGTTCTTTTTGTGTGACTCAGCCAACTAGAGTAGTTGCCTCTTTTAAGTTGGCAAATGGCTCCTACTTAGTCTCTGCCGTTAGAGATGTTTAGTTTTCTTCTAGGTTGTAGTTGTTAGATGTGCACTATGCACTCGAGAGTTTCCTCTTTGAGAGCAAGCTATGTAAGGATTTGAAGTGTCATGTCATATTTGATGAGCATCATTGCTACTTTTAGGATAGGAAGACCAGTTAGATCATTGGTGGTGGATATGAGAGGGATGGACTATACTATCTTGATATCCCTACTCATTTTGTCGAAGCTGCCTCTATTTCTATGGATCCTCTATTGTAGCACCGTTGTCTTGGTCATCTCTCGGGGAAGCTATGCCAAATGTTTCTGGAGCTATCTTCATTTGCTCGATTTGATTGTGATGCTTGTCAACTAGGTAAGCATTACCTATCCACCTTCCCTCCATGTATTGAGGAGCATAGTAGATCACTCTTCAAGTTGATTCAATGTGATGTTTGGGGGTTGTCTCATGTGACTACTACTTAAGTCCATAAATACTTTTCCATCTTTATTGATGATTATAGTAGATCCACATGGAGATTATGAAGGATCAGTCCAAGATCCTTCAAGTAGTGAAGTGGTTCTTTGTTGAGGTGTAGAATGTCTACTCTATGGCAATTAAGACTTTACAGTGATAATGTCCTAGGGTACATGCATAAGGAGTTGCAATCATTTTTCATCGTGAATGGCATGTTACATCGGACATCCTGTGCATATATCTCTCGGCCAAACGAAATCACTGAGAGGAAGATGAGAGATAGTGGACATTTCCAGGAACTTTCTTGTCTTCATGATGGTGCTAAAACAAGTCCAGGGAGTGTTGTTTTCACTACCACTTATCTGATCAATCAGGTCCCGTCATCTGCCCTGAAGGGGTATATCCTATTCCAATTACTGCACGCTAATGTGTATAGACCTTTTGCTCTCCTGTTACGTGTCTTCGGATGTACATGCTTTGTGCATGCCATTGGGCACCAGGTTAAGCTGTCCCCATGAGCACTAAAGTGCATCTTCCTTAGCTACTCTCGTAGTCAGAAGGGATGTCAGTGTTATGATTCGAGCGGTTGACGATACATAGTTATTGCAAATGTGACCTTGTTTGAGAAGGTTCCTTTCTTCTTTGAAGAAGGAACCGATACTGAGTTTGTTCCTCTCTAGTTGCAGCTTATAGACTTATCATAAACAAGATAGGGAGGCACCTTCTCTCTCACTGCCTACTTTTTTTTAAAAAAGGGGAAGGGGGGTTAATGTGGAATGTTAAACCCCCGAAAATTAATTAAGATGGAAAATTTAAAGCTTCAAGTGTAACAACAATAATAATATAAATGGCTGACACCCTCAATAGAAGAATGCTGCCCTTTAAAAGTAGCTTGATTTTGCTCAATCCAAATGCACCAAATGAGAGTAAAAGTCATCCAAATAGACCGTATGCTAGTGAGGGAGCAATGAAAGTTATGCTAGGAGTGCTCTTAGACATACTAGATGGGTGCAAGGCCTGAGGTGGACCAACACTCCTTCGCATAGGAGCAAGTAAAGAATAGGTGCTTTGTGTCCTTTGGTCCTCCACTATAGAAGATACGATAGTCATCAAAGTTTGGTGCCCAGTGGTGCTTGTAGGACTGAGTATCCAGGCGTCTTCTCGTTAGAAGCCACACAAAGATCTTTACCTTCATAGGTAGGCACGTTCTACGGATCTTCTTGGAGTTAGAAACAAGATCTGCATCATGATTTGGGGATTCCTCCAAGAAGTGCAAGTATGGCTTCATCACCAAGAAAGAACCATACTTCCATTGCCAACCATCACCTCCTATGTTTGGACGTAAGCCATGAAATGTTTGGAGAAGCATGGTGAGCTCGTCAAGGCATGCCTCCTGGTCAAGGCATGCCTCCGAGAGTGAGTCTAATAGTGGGGGAAACTAGGAGTTGTGTGAGAAACAATCTGCCATTGAGGTTAAGGGGGACGTAGATAGCGTTGCAAGTTTAGGATAGATCTTCGAAATGATCATCGTAGGAGACTAGTCATGATGACCAAATTTGAAACGAGAGCAATCACCATTGACCACCCTACAATGTGGTTGAACCCGCCCAAGTGTCTTCTACAAGCTTTGCTAGATAAATGAAGCTCCTTTTCCGGAGCTTCTCGTCTCGTCTGAATCTATGGTGTCCATATATGACTTACATAGGATCTACTTTCAAAAAGGCTGCTGAGGCCTCATAATATGAAGAATCCACTTCGCTAGTAGAACATTATTCATCAATCGCAGATCTAAGACCCTCAGGTTGCGTATCTCTCTGGGTGTGCAGACCTACCCCCAAGCCATGGGGGGAATATATTTGTTGCCCAAAGAGGATGATCACATGAATCTCCTTTGCATCATGTCAATCCTCCTTAAGAGTGTTGTTGGCATCCTTAAAATTGAGAGATAGTAAATGGCCAGAGTTGAGTAAGACCAAGATACCACCTCTGGAGAGAAGCCTAGTTGCTCATCTCTGTAGTTGCTTCTCCAACCTCTCCACAATAGGTGTCCAATCTCTAGTAGTGATGTGACTCGGTGTAAGTGGAAAGCCTATGATTGGAGTCTGTAGTTGATGTACCCTCAAGATATCTCCATATTGCATAATCGTCTCAGCGAACATCTCAAAAGGTAGAAAATTGGACTTTTGTAGATTCACTCAAGTCAGATGCCTGCTCAAATGCCTCAAGGAGACATGCTATCTTGGCCTTAGACACTGAGCCCTTAAAGAAGAAGATGGTGTCATCTGCGTATTGAAGGACTACCATACCCTCTTTGCTGGAGCCAAAGCCTCGCAGAAGTCCAACATTACAGAGAGTAACAAGTAGCTGCAAAGAAATCCACGACAATAATGAAGAGTATATGGGCCAAAGGGTAGCCTTGTCGTACCCTTCCTCAGGCTCATCCAACCTCCCTTGGGCTTGTCCCACTACCTACTATGCTAGCTCTTCCTCCTGATGATAGTATTATGATGCCATCGCAGATACATAGTCCGAGTGTGGAGGTTGATAGATTGATTGCTTTACGGAAGGGTGTTCACTTTTGCCGACTCCATCCTAACTGTCACTTTACATCCATGGTTCATTTAGATCCTTCTTCTAAAGATTACTCAACATTGTCATTCCACGCGACTACTTAGAAGCCTTTCAGGATCCTTAGTGGAAAGATGCTATGGATACTGAGATGGAGGCCCTTGCTACTCGTGGCACATGGGAGCTTTTGCGATGTCCATAGGGGGCCAAATTTGTACCTTGTAGATGGCAACATTAAAAGATTCAAGGCGAGACTTGTTGCCAAGGACTTCATGTAAACCTATGAAGTTGATTACTTGGAAACCTCGCCTGTGGCTCAAGTTGCCTTTATACGTGTCGTCCTGTTTATTATTGTCAACAGGAACTGATCGCTATATCAACTCAATATGAAGAATGCCTTCCTTTATGGTGATCTAATTGAGGAGGTATATATGCGGTAACCTCCTGGTAATGAGGTTGAGGGGGAGCATGTATGTAGGCTTAAGAAGGCTATATATGGCCTCAAGCAAAGTCCCTGTGTTTGGTTTGATAGATAGCTCATGGAGGTGAAGAAGACTGGCTTTAGATGGTCCCAAGGTTTGATATATCGCCGATATATCGGTATTGCCGGGTTTGGGCATATTAATACTATATGTAGTATCTTTTTTTTATGACATCGGTGGTATATCGCTGATATATTGGGCGATATCTCCGAATATCAGCGATATATCGCCGAGAGCAGTTGCTGTTGGGCGGGAAACTTGGAAAGAATTGTTCACAGGAGGGAAAGGAAATCTGAATGAACACACACACACACACACTTTTCAATATGTAATTAGTGTGTTTTTATTATGTTTTCATTTAAAATTCGTCTTCTAGGCATTTCTTCATGAAGAAGACATTTCTTCATGATGTATTAGTTATTAAAATGTTAATTTTTAAATTTGTGATATTATTTTGACATTTTTTGCCTTTCTGAGTGATTTCCCCAAATTTTACCGATATCAGTGATATATCCCTTTTTTGATATATCGATACGATCTCGATATCGATATTTAAAACCTTGGATGTTTCATATCTAACCATTCTATCTTAATCAAGAGGACTCCACCGACATTGTGGTTCTTGTTGTATACATTGATGACATGATCCTGACTGGAGATGATAATGCAGACATTTAGAAGGTCAAGGCATTCTTACAGAGGATTGTGCATACGAAAGACCTTGGAGGTCCATGATTTTTTCTGAGGATAGTGGTAGTCAGAGATGAACATGGCCTGGGACACTTAGCGGAAGTATGTCCTTGAGATACTTAAGGATGTCGGACTATTTGACATAAAGCCCTCTGTTATTCCTACTAAGTAGAAAACGAGAGATGGGGAGACAGAGGGTCCACCCTCAGAGGATGTTCATAGATACAGGAACATTGTGGACAAGTTATATTATACCTGACTATTACTCGCCTAGATATTAACTTTGCAGTTAGTAGGGCGAGTTAGTATTTGGACAAACCATGATATAGTCATTGGCATAATGTTTGTCTTATATTGAACTATCTGAAGGGATATCTAGGAAAAGGGTTGGTACGACATGAACAATGGGCATCTAGATCTTTTTTCCTATTTTGATGTAGACTATGTAGGGTTTGTTAAGGATAGGAGATCTACCACTAGCAATGCCATATTCCTTAGAAGCAATCTTGTCTCATGGCATAGCAAGAAGCAAACAATTATGGCTTGTTCCTGTGTTGAGGCTAAATATTAGGCAATGGCACATATTGCATGTAAGGTTAGGTGGGTCACTTCTTTCTTGGTTGATCTTGTTGTCTAAGGCCTAGTTTGGTAAGGGGGATAACCTATCAAAATAGGGGTTAACCTTGTTTGGTGGGAAGGATATTTTGACTCGGGTTAAGAGGACTTAACTCGTGATAAGTTATTCTGGGTTGATGTGGGATAAGCTTTTTTTGTGGGTTATCCCTTGTGTTTTCACAGTTTAACCCAGAAACTTTCCAAACAGTTACTGGTTAACCCACTAGGATAACCTTTGTGACTTCCAAACAAAAATAAGGGATAACCTAGCCACAAAAAAGTTACCCCATGAAATCTATCTCTCCATCCAAACTAGCCCTAAGTGAACCCAGTTCCTATGTTCTACGACAACAAGTTAGTTACATATATTCTTCCAATCTTATCTTCCATAAGTGGACGAAGCACATTGAGATGGATTACCAATTTATTCGGAATGTCATGATGGAATAGAAAATAGCTTCTGCTCGTGTCCTCCGAACTTTAACTTGCAGATATTTCCACGAAAATGCTAATAAAGAAGAGACGTGTTCCTATGTGACAAGTTAGGCTTGATAGACATCTATGCTCTAACTTAAGGAGGGTTTAGAGTCTTATTTGTTTAGCTCTTTGTTATTTTCTATTTCTTTATGAGCATGTATGCAATTTTTGTATTCCTTACTCTCAGAGTATAAGAGAGGTTAGGATTTTATTTTTGGAATAAGACGTTCCATGTTGTCCCACATCACAAACGGTGTATCCTTAAACTATTATTTGTATATTTCAAAGTTTTAAACAATATATCCTTGCTCTACTTTTTATTGTGTAAACTCCAACTATTTCTACGTTTAAAATCTCCCTCTCTTTTCTTGGGCAGATCAGGGACTGCAATAATCCTTTTACCCTTGTGTATTTATATTGGTTTTTAACATTATGCGTGTTTATTGCTTATCTTTTTTTTTTCCCATAATGTAGCCCAACACGGTTGGAAAAATGGTGGTAAACCAAATGCTTTTGTGCTTTGGTTGCATATTTGCAGCTCAGGTAATGATTTATCTGAATTTCTAACTTGGTAGTGTTGGAGGCACTTTTCCTTGTACCGATCCATTTATTTCTGATGGTCATTTTTTTTGCAATACAGGAAAACAATGAGAAGGTAAAGCTTCTTAATATGATTGACCAGTGTCTGAAATCTGGAAAAAAGCAGTCATGGCATAGTGCTAGTGTGACCAATGCCTGCGTGGTGCTGCTTGCTGGGCTAAAGGTTCTAAGTATATATCTTTTTAAAAATACATATATGTATGTATAGGGCATTTCCAGTCAGCCTATGCCCTAAATACTTAATTGGGCCAGCTACTCTCATCCAACAGATTTTAGGTCAATGATTTAAAACAAACCACTAATTCTCACGAAAGAACCATTTGCAGGCACCAAACCGCTATTTATCAATAGTTGGATTCCTAAAATTAGAAAGATACAATAATAGGTAGAAAACAAGATTTAATTATCTTTCTTTTTTGGTTATTGGTGTTCACAGCAAGATATAATCACCTTCTTTCTTTTTCTTGCATAATTCAAATAAACAGCGTATCTTTAAATAGTACAAAAGCTTTATTGATTTGCTTTTAAACTTTGTAATTTGTGCAAAATCCATGCATACATGATATCTACGGATTATCATATCTATGTACTTGTAAATGCACTTTTATGATTTGTAAAATTGATATATACTTATTTGTAGATTAAAACAATAACTTAATGAACAAGTAGTGCAAATTGAAAAGTAAAAGAACTAAGATTGGAGTACAATTGAATGCTTGTAAATTATTGTATCTTCTTTAGTAATATGCAAATGTATATTTGTAAATCACAATAACATTTTTTTTTGAGAATGGCTGATAACCACCCAGAATTTAAATGAATAGGGCCTCATAAAAATGACCAGATTACAAGCCTAAAAATTAATCATCAATGAGATATAAGCAATAAAATTCTCAAGATATGATCATTGGCCCATGAAAATAACCACATTCCTTCCCAGCCAAATGCCCCATATGATGACCAACACCTTTGCCTTTTCCTTTTTGTTTTGAACACATTCTAACCCCTCCTCCGAGCGCCAATCTTGAAGGACCTCCAAAAATTATCACAACTTGAATGCTCAAGCCACTCAAAGCTAACATGTCTCTACACATAAGCAGAAAATGACCATCCAAAGAATAACTGGTCCACATCCTCCTCTGCCGCACAGCAAAGCGAACTAGTCTTTCAAGCCTTTGGCACCCATCTTGCTGTCCATACTCTAGTCATAAGTCTACCTGTCCTTAAAAATCAGGCAAAAGTTTTTACCTTCAAAGGACAAGTGGTTGACCAAATTTGTCTACAGTCTTTGATGAAATCTACATCTGTCATTTGTCTACCATCTCCCAACCTTCTATAAGCTCCTAACAGAAAACTCTCCCTCATCCTAAAAGAAAAAAATCAATTCCACATTCTAGGTGAAATCCATCCAAAGTCTGTAACAGAGTTTGGAGCTCTTGTATCCGTTGATCCGATAAGTTCCCTAGAAAGGAGTGACACCATGAACTATCCCAATGTCAGCCACCTTCACCTCCCTAGTGGCAGCAAAGAAAGCAATTTTAGGAATCTATCTTTCAGTTTCCCTTAGCCCATCCAGTCATCCAGCTAAAAACAAAGGAAATCACCCCTGCCGATGTAGGGAGTAAGGAAACTTCCTATCTCAGGCACCACCAACAATAGACCTCTAAAAAAATGAGACGCACCATTCGGAGGAGAGGACAAGAAATTTCAGTTCATGACTTTGCCATAGCATGCCCGAATGGTGTTTCCCAACAAATCATCATTACGCTCCAAGAGTCTGGTAATCCACTTAACATGATAGTTGTCATTCATTTTTCTCAAATCCCTAACCCATAGATCCCCATCCTACATAGGCTTACAAACCTCCTCCTTGGCCATCAACTGAGCACCCTTTGCAGTCAACCCATTATTCGTTCAGAAGAAATTTCTCATTAGGTTCAAAATTTTCTTCTCTATCCTCTACAGGAACTTCTAAACAATAGTAAAATACTAGGCATGAAGGACAACACTGCTTTTAGAATCACCAACATTTCCTCCTTTGGAGAGAACTTTAGATGCCCAGCCCGCTAGCCTCTACGATAACAAATTTATAAAGAGATATTGCTAATCTCATTAAATATAATTGGCCCCCTATGTAAAATGTTTGAATGTGATTTCTAAAATAAACCCACATATTTCTAATCTCATTTCATCTATTAGTATGGAAAATCAAATTTGTAACACGAAGTTTTGTAACTTACAAATATTTTATTAATGAGTTGACTCGTAGGTTTTATGTGTAATTCACAAATACCATGTGTTAATGATGGTGTTTTTGTAGTGTTGTAGTAGTACTGAGTGTTTCTTTAATGTTTCTTTTATTTCTTATGAACCATGTTGTCATTTTTCCCACACCTCTTCTCTTTATAAAGAGGTGTAGGGCTCCCATAGTAAAATTAACTGGATCTATTTTCCTACTTGATATCAGAGCAGGGATCCTAGATCGGGGCTCTAGGTATCCTACCCCTAAGGCCTCCAAAACTCTAATGGTACCCATCTCTCTCCTATTGCACCGGTGCCACCACCACCCGCTCTGGTAGATCCCCCTGTAGCCAAGTGGCGGTGGCATTTGCTGCGCGTGGTTCGGCGGCTCCGACAGTGAGATCTGGTGGTAGTAGCGCGAGGATGCGGTGGTGGCACGGTTTGTGCAGCTTGCAGCAGCGGTGGCAGCGCACCCGGCGGCGGTGTGGTTTGTGTAGCGTGTGCGCGGCCTAATCTACTGTGGCTCCAGGGCTGTGTGCGACTTGTGGTTTGTGCAGCACGCTTGGCTTGATCTGTTGTGATTGCAGGGCTGTGTGCATTTTGATCTAGGGCTGTGCCTCTCTTAGGACTCAGGAGAGACACCTAGGTCCCCTTGGTGCTGTCTCGGGTGCTTGCCCCTGGCACCTGGGTTAGGCAAATGCCTGTCCAAAGGGTTTTTTTTTCGATGAAGATGAAAATTTGAAACCAGAAAATTTTAGATCCTCTGGTTGTGGATGAGTTGATACGGACAACAAACTCCACATTCGTCCCTTTTCTTGGATGTGGTCTGCTTGACACTGATGGCAGGGTGTGTGAGTCTGATGCACCAGGAGCATTACAGAGGCCACTATGGAGCTGGGTGGCTGATCGACTCTGGTGTGTCACAGCATTTGTGCGGTGATTGGATCTACTTCCGTTCACTACAGTCTGTTCCCCTAGGGAGGATTGTACAAGTGGCAGGTGGTAGATACGCCCCAGTTAGGTGTACGTGGGAGGTGTTTGTGACTCCCAGTTTGCAGCTGTCGGGTGTGTTGTACGTGCTAGAATTCCCATTGAGTCTGTTCTCCGTGAGTAGAATCACGAAGGTCTCATCTACAGAGTGATCTTCGATGATGTCGGATGCATTCTTCAGGACAAGCTCACTGGGAGGATTGTTGGTAGAGACACAGAGAACAACATTTATCGCCTGGGATAGGAGCCTTTTGCAGGAGTTACTTGATATGGTAGTGGGAGTGTTCTATAGTGGCATGTTCGTCTTGGCTACTTTGGATCGCCTAAGGAGGGTGATACCACATATTTCCCTAGCTGCTACCATATAGTATGATGCTTGTCAATTAGGTAAGCATCATTGATCTTCCTTTCCCACTAGCACCTCTGTTGGATCTTCGACATTATTTCAGTTGCTTCATATGGACATATGGGGATCGACCAGAGTCTTAGACCAGATGGAATAGTGATACTACCTAGTTGTCGTAGATGATTTATCTAGAGCAACTTGGGTGTTCTTGTTGAAGAACAAGGCATAGGTTGGAGGATGCATAGAGACTTATTCTAGAAATCAACATAGTTTTCAGCCACAGTGAAAATGGTGTGGACTGATAACGCCCTTGAGTTCTGCATTGCCAGACTTAAGGAGTTCTACAGGACTCATAGGATTGTCCTCCAAACCACCTGTCCTCACACCTTGCAGCATAACGGGGTTGTAGAGTGGAAGTACAGACACTTGTTGGATGTTGCGTGTACACTTTTGATATATCACAATCTGTCGCAGAGATACTGGGGGGACGCAGTTCTGACGACCTATCTCATCAACAGGATACCCAGCTTAGTTTTTCATGAGCAGATATCAGTTCTTCTGCATCCAGGTGGTGAGTTATTCCATGCGTCTCCCAGGACTTTTGGATGCGTGCCTTCGTTCATGTGCCGCCACTTGGTCATGATAAGCTGGCTCTTCGTGTTGTCAAGTGCATATTTTTGGGATACTTTAGGGCATAGAAGGGGTACCGTTGCTATGATCATCTACGAAACAGACATTATGTTAGTGTTAATGTGATTTTCCATGAGGATACATCATATTTCTTAGTAGTTAGACAGACGAGCTCTTATGATGATGCTGTCTTTCTTCCCTTGCTTGTTTCGTTTGCAAAGACTCAGGTGTCTGGTTCTTAGTTTGGATCTCTAATTGTTGCATAGATGAGCTCCTCCTCCCTGAGTGGCTTTGAGAGATTGCATGGGTCATTGTGTACCTATCACAGGCCTCACACGACATTTCAGAGACCTCCATCACCAGCAGCTAGTTGAGATTGTACGTCATGTCAGTGATAGTTTGGTTAGACCTGATCTCCCTAACAGTGCATATCACTATAGTAGTGAGGCCCCTTTTGTAGTGACTCAGTTAGAGATACTAGATGATTTTGACCTTCCTATTCCTATTAAGAAGGCATCCCGCACATGTGAGTCCAGATATCGTGTTGCAAGTAGTTTAGGTACTAATGGTTTTGCTTCTCAGTTTAACAGCTTCTGTTAGGCACTTACAATGTCACACATTCTGTCTACCTACCAGTAGGCTATGTTTGATCCAAAGTGGCGTCAAGCCATGGAGGATGAGATGGCAGCACTTCGAAGTAGACAGAGTTGGGATCTCACCTCACTTCTTGTAGGCACGTGTATAGGTTGCTCTAAATGGTTCTTTACCTTGAAATACAACTTTGATGAGTCTATTTCGAGGTATAAAGCCAGGTTAGTGGCAAAGGGGTTCGCCCAGATCTATGGGGTGGACTTCTTTGATTCTTTCTTCCTCGTTGCACGGCTTGCCACTGTTCGGGTACTCATTTCTATTGTAGCTCACAGAGATTGGTTATTACACCAGCTTGATGTGAATAACGCCTTTCTCTACAGCGATCTTCAGGAGGAGGTTTACATGCAGCTGCCCCCAAGTTTTGAGGTTCAGGGGGAGTGTATGTGCAGATTGAGGAAATTGATCTATGGACTGAAGCAGAGTCCAAGGGCTGGTTCCTGGAGTTATCAGAGGTGCTTTAGTAGATTGGTTTGAGGTGCTCTACTTCAGATCACTCGTTTACCAAGAAGACTGACAGAAGGACTATGGCACTCCTGGTATATGTTGATGATCTTTTCATTACTGGGGTTGACAGAGATGGGATAGTTGAAGTCAGGAGGCACCTATCATAAATGTTTGTCGTGAAGGATTTGGGCTTGTTGAGGTATTTCTTGGGCATTGATGTTGCACATGGTAGGGATGGAGTGATACTCTCGCAGAGGAAGTATGCTCTCGATTTTCTTCAGGAGACTGGCATATTAGCAGCTAAGCTAGCAAATATTCCCATGGATCCCAAGGCCCATTTATATGATGAGAGATCTAAGGCGATTGACAGTAGGGTTTATAGGTAGCTAGTTGGTAGGCCGCTTTACCTCATCGTCACTTGTCCAGACTTGTCTTTGTCTGTTGGGAGGCATAGGCAGTTTATGGATAAGCCAACGAGGCAGCACTGGGAGGCTGCAATGCAGGTGCTCAGGTACGTGAGGAAAGCACCAGGATGAGGATTATTATTTCGTAAGAGAATGCCCATGGGGATTGTAGCATACTTTGATGCTAATTATGCTAGCTGTGCTAGGGAGAGAAAATCTGCCACAGGTTTTTGCGCCTTTGTTGCAGGCAATCTGGTTACATGCATAAGCAAGAAGCAAGTAGTTGTATCTAGATCCAGTGTAGAGTCAGAGTACAGGGCCATGGCTTGGACAACTGCTGAGATGGCTTGGGTCAAGTCAGTTTCGTCAGATCTTCATGTTCCTTTTGATAGCTCTATGGAGCTGCGGTATGACAACAGAGCAGCAACCTACATTGCCAATAACCCTATGTTCCACGAGAGGACAAAGCATGTAGAGATTGAGTGCCTCTATACTCGGGACCTCATTCAACGTGTAATGTTACATATCACAAGTGTCACTTTTGAGGAGCAGGTTGCAGATGTCTTTACAAAGCCCCTTGCGAGATCTGCCTTTGAGGTGTGTTGTTCAAAGTTGAGCATGATTGATATTCATGTTCTAGTTTGAGGGGGAGTGTTAGATGATGGTGTTTTTGTAGTGCTGTAGTAGCACCGCGTGTTTCTTTTATTTCTTATAGATCATGTTGTTATTTTTCCCACACTTCTCTTTATAAAGAGGTGTAGAGCTTCCGTAATGAATTTAATTGGTTTTATTTTCCTACTCTATGAGGTTAACATTTTGCATTTCACAGACACTTTTATAATTTACCAGAACTGTTTAGTATCTTATATGCTAATGATATCTAGGGATAAACTAAGGATAATTAAATAAACAGAATTATTAATGCGGAAAGAGGAATATAATATGAAGGTTTGGTAACTTACAAATATTTTATTAATAACTAGTTAACTGGTAAGTTCTATGTGTAATTCACAAATACCTTGAGATTAACGATTTGTATTTTACTGAAACTGATTAGTACCGTAAATACCAATGATATACAAGGATAAACTAAGGATAACTAAATAAACAGAATTGTTAATGCAAGAAAAGGAAAAAAAAATTAGGAACTAATAATTTAAATGGATAATTAAACTCACGGGGATAAAATTCCAAAAAAGTTGGTTTATGTTAACAAAATTACACTGCAGCGAAAACCATCTTATTTGCTCAACGAATGTAAATTACATAACAAAAGTGGCTTTTGGCATAATCATTTGATTGATATCTCGTGGCTGATATTGCATGACTTAAATAAGTTATTTGTTGCATACCACCTTGGGGTGCGTGTATGTACGCGTACATTTATATGTGTATATACATATATATTGTATATATCCACTGAAGCTAGGGTTAAAGTAACTTATTTGAGCCAAACTCATTCGAACTGTATGAGAAACCTAACCGAATGGATTGAAAGCTTTTTGGTTAATTCAAATTGTAGGAGTAACGTAGTAATACAACCTTTGTAAAGTAAGTTAATGGTTTTTTATAAGATCGATGAGGCATTTGTACTGTCTCGAAGAAATTATTTGAGCCTTAGGTTCACTGTATAATTCTCCTATGTATTTTATATACATACATGCATATTTGTATTTATATATTATTTTCCAAATAGCGTAAGGCTCAAATCTCTTATTTGATCCAAGACATTCTTTTGAAAATGCAATTTCAAATTTTACAATGTCTATGAACTATTTTGCAAGTACTTTAGAAAAGCTATCGAATATGTTACAAGTTCATCTCAAAGTTTTACAAATTTAGGGCACATACAAATCATTTGCAAAATATCTTGTGACCTATTAGAAAATAATATCATGATATTTTTTTCCTTTAAGATGGGTGTTGGCTTGTCTGTTCCTGATGAAATTTCACAAGCAATTTGTTTCGGTAGTAAACTCTACGGTTGGATTTCTTAAATTGATCAAATATCATGTTGGCTTCTTTAACTTGTTTGCGGCATAGGCTTTCTGGAAGGATTGCATTTATATGTATATATGATCTTTTATGCTTTATTGTCTAATTAATTAGAGCATCTATCCACTTGTATCCTCACAGGCTTTGGCTGTTTCACGCCCTCAAAGTTTAGACTTTGAGATGTTGAGCCTGACGCATTCCATTTTGCAGGTTGATTTGTATCCTTGTGCTTAAGATTATTAGTCTTATGGCATGTTTGATGGTGTTCCTATAGTTTTCTTCTATATTCAACTATTTTCAGGGTATCCTTGCTGAAGGAGAAATTTGTTCTGCCCAACGTAGAGCTTCATCTGAGGGTCTCGGTTTATTGGGTCGCCTTGGAAATGATTCATTTACTGCTAGAATGGTTAGTTATCGTAGTTTATCGAAACTGAACTGTCCTGTTGATGACCTCTCAAATATTTATGTGGCTAAGTCATTTTTTAGCTTTTGAGAGCGAATCTCTAGAAGCAACAATTTGGAATTAGCCCTCTGATGAAGAAAACTAATAATTATTCTTCTTTCTTTCAGGAAATTCTTTAATGAATATCATGCCTTTAGTGAGTCTACATTTTCGTTGTACCTGCTTCTTTATTTTCAATAGAATGCTAAATTTGTGTGTCCAAAAGGGTATGACTTTGTGAGCTCAAATCATGTTCAACCAATCATTAACTTGTCTATGGAATGCCTCAAGCTTGAGCTCTGCGTTTGAGCTCATTTCCTTAAGGAGCTGAGTCTGAGTCTTTGGCAAACCTTGTTAGTCCTGATAATTCCCTTGTTGGAAATATGTTGTTTCCTATATAAAAAATTTTTGGCTAGTTGCTCAAGGTCCCCCTTTCTTTTTATCCTGGAGGCCTCTTTCTGAATCTTTCTTGGGCATCAAATTTTTACTGAAAGGCTGCTTTTCCTGGCATTACAAGTGGCACTTGTGACGTGCCGTTGAGGTCCTTCATTTAATCTCCTAGTTGTTACCCTTATTGGGTGATTTCAAAGGACTGATGCCCAACTTTATTCGGGTGAGTACTTTGCTTTGACCAAGAAGAATTAGTTGATGTTTGCACTACCTTATATGTTTAATTAAACCATGTAACCGAATATTGGTGTTAGTGAGCCTCGAGATGATGTTGAGCTAATCGAGTTTAGTATAATAATATTCTAGCTCAGAATCTGATTAAGATTCATTTGAAGTCTTAGCCCCAGTTATAGCTTTTTTATTGTTGCTGCGTTAAACTTGCAAAAGAAAAAAAAAAATTGTGGTGTTAGACCCGTTTCAGTTTTGGGTGGTCAATAAACCGTAATAACTCTAACCCTGTCATCATAGTAGTTAGCCTTAACCATGGTTAAGAAAATTGGGACCATATGCATCATATGGAAGCCAATTGGAAGGTCTTATAATTGAAGTATTTGTCAGAATTTTTCTGAATTTAGGTTCAGCTAATTTATCTTGTTAATAATTGGATTTTGTCTTTTATATCTTTCCGAGCTGACATATTTGTTCCAACAAGGGATTCAATCAAAAGGTTTTCTCTCAATTGAAAGAACTTTGTGCTTGGAGATAATAAAAGTGCTACAAATAAAATTATATGGTGTAAAATTTTCATTGCTCTCGTGGATATGCATGAAATACCTGATTATTGCAGTGGGCATGTCAAATAAGGTTTATTTTCTTTATTATTTTAGATGGTTCATTTCTATCCAATCTTCTTGTAGAGTGGATCCTCTTTCCACACATACCGTTGGTAGAGCACTCTAGTTATCTAGTTTGTTTATTGTTTTGGACTATTATATCATGTGTTTTGTTCTATTGAACTTATGCTGTAATTTTTCCAACACCTCTCCTTGTATAAAGCGGTATAGGGTTTCATTTGAGCAATCAGATTTGTCATTTTCTCCGACTTGGTATTGGAGTGTCGATCCTAGATCGGTGCTCCGATATCCCACCCCCACAAGCCTTTGTATCCTTCCACCAAAACCCTAATATCTCTTGAAGGTACTTGGAGGAGCCTCTATCGGTTGTAGCAGACCGCCACCTGGGCTACCGCCGCTGCTGATGCACACCATCGACGCTTCGGTAGGCCATCAGCTGACCGACAGGGCTTCGCAGCCCTGCTGTAGACAGCACCACCAGCACCTCCTAAGACAACACCAGCATCGCCTAGGGCCCTTGTTGCCCCTCTGTCGGCGACAAAGTGCCGCCACCTCTCCTACGGGTCGGGGTGGTTGGTGGCAGATTTTCTCGCCGAAGAGGGGGGTAGCACCTCTTGAAGCGCTGTTAAGGTCTTCCTCGTACCCTAGCATGCGCTAAGCCGTGATTTAAGGGGTGCTTTTGACTCTTGGAATGTTATCTAGGGTCCTTAGATCTTAGATCTCATGTTCAGGAGATTATTTTTCCTCTGATTTCGAGATTCTCAGAGCTGAATATTGATTTCAAATTGTCTCTGTGATATTTTGTGGCAGTTGTAAGGCACGATGGCTTCTTCTGGCTCTTCGGAGGTGTCATCGGGTATTGCTATGGACAACAGGAGTTACAAATCTCCTTTCTTTGCTTCTATCGCTAAGTTGAATGAGGCTAATTATGCCAGATGATCTCAGACGTTCCTCATGATTGTTGAGGGACATGATAAGGAACATCTTTTGTTGGAGTTGGTACCACAGGATAAGGCAGGGAAGAATGCCATGTGGTAGAAAGATAATTCAATGGTCTGTGCTTGGATCCTGAATTCAGCGGAGTCTCAAATTGGTGATGGGATTATGTACTATAAGATGGCCAAGGAGATGTTGGATTCTCTACGTGACACGTACTCTCATGAGAAGAATTCCAGCAAGGTGTTTGAGATTCCACATGACATTGGTGGTCTCAAATAAGAGGGCTAGTTGCTTTCTCAGTACTATGCCACTTTAAAGGGGCTCCTTAAGAAGTACAACGCCTGTCATTCTGTTTGCACGTGTGCCACTCAGAGGGCACACAGGAAGGAGTATGTTGTCCTCTAGTTTCTTGATGGACTTGAACCAGATTATGAGGCTGCGAGGTTCGAGGTCCCAGATCCTGACTTTGGTTGAGCTTCCATCACTTGAGGAAGCTTACAGTTGTGTGAGTAGGGTGATGTGGCATGCCGTTGATAGTAGGTGATGGGCAGGACGCACACTAAATTTGAAAGACCGGAGTTGGGTAGGAAATCGTAACACACACACCCCACACATGCATACACAATTTTCTTGAAATTGATGTCATTTTTTGTTATTTTTGTCGGCATGCGTTAGCATGCCTTCGGCACGTGCATTGGCATGCTCATCGAAAAACGGGCATTTCCACGACGTGCCTTTAGCATGCCCACGAAATGCACACTTAGAATTTCAACGGCACGGCATCGAAGTCGGCATTTCGAACCTTGCCTGTACTTGTTGCTGCATGTGGAGGACGTTGTGCTCCATCTACCAGGGGGAGAGGACGTGGTGGTTGGGGTACGAGTGGCTGAACCCGCACCATTTTGCTTGCATTGTGGGAGGATTGGCCATTCAGAGGCCTCTTGTTGGACAAAGCATGGTCGACCTCCTATGGCCAACCGGGTTCTTTCTTCAGAGGAGGCGAGTGATATGGTATCCCGTGCTGACTATGATGCTGTTGTCCAGTGCCTCTGTTAGGTAACCCAGGAGACCACCACTACTGCTATCACTGCTGCTTTAACCTCATCAGGTATTACTCCTGCTTATAGATCTAGTACTGGTAGTTCTGATAGTGCCTTGTGGCTGGTGGATTCAGGAGCGTCTCAGCATCTCAATGGTGATGAGACGTGTTTCAGACAGGTTCAGGATGTCCTCTCAGGTAGATTTGTGCAGGTGGTAGATGGCAGACAGTGCCGAGTTCGTGGCAGAGATGTGGCAGTGACTCCTGCACTTTGCCTAATGGTCTTTATGCTCCAGAATTTCCGATTAGTCTTTTGTCTGTCAGTAGAATTATAAAAGACCTGCATTGTTGCACTATATTTAATGAATTGGGCTATATTTTTCTGGACAAGCACACGGGGAGCACAATTGGCGGTGGGCATAAGGAGAAGGTGTGTATCTCCTGATTCAGACTCCATTTGCTGCTATGTGTCAGGGCGAGGTTGCTTTTAGTGCTAGTACAACTCTTCAGTGTTGTCATCGTCTTGGGCATTCTTCACTGAACAAGCTTCGACATGTCATCCCCCGCATATCGCCTCGCCTGCCACCGAGATTTTGTGTGATGCATGCTAACTGGGAAAGCATCACAGCGTTAGTTTTCCTTCCAATTCCTCTCAGAGTTCTACTGCTAATTCTTATTTTGCTTCATATGGATGTATGGGGTCTTATTGGAGTATTAGACAGACTTGGTCATAGATTTTATCTACTTTTTGTGTATGATTTTTCCATGATGTCTTGGCTATTTCTTTTAAAGAATAAATCTGATGTTGTGTCTGTGATTGAAACATTTATTTTGGAAATAACGATCAGTTTTCTACCAATGTGAAAATTCTACGACATGATAATGCTTTATAGTTCTGTACGGCTAAGTTAGCAGCCTTTTACAGGTCGCTTGAAATTATGCATCAGACATCCTGTCCCAATATTTCGCAACAGAATGGTGTAGCGGAAAGAAAATATCATTATGTGTTGGATGTGACCATAACGCTACTATTACAACATAATGTACCACAGGTATGCTGAGGAGATGCAGTGTTAACAACATTTTATTTGATTAATAGGTTGCCCAACTCAGCTATACAGGAACAAGTTTCGTGGCAGGTCCTCTATCCTGAGAAGGATTTATTTGCTGTGCCACATCGGGTTTTTGCCTGTTTAGCCTTTGTTCACCTTCTAGGGCCTGGTAGGGACAAGTTAGCCCCAAGAGTAGTAAAGTGTGTCTTTGTGGGTTACAATAGCACTCATAAAAGATACAAATGTTATGTTACAATAGCACTCAGAAAGGATACAAGTTGGTCCCCGAGGTAAGAAGTCGTATGTAACTGTAGATGTCATATTTCATGAGCCTATTTTCTATTTCTCTATGGATGGTCATCAGGTGACATTTGAAGGAGGCCCAGTGCCTATTCTTGATCCACCAGTTCCTTTGGAATAGATTCCAGCCATTCATGGTGAGGATACCACTGCCACAGAGACTTCCATGAGTTAGAAGGTTGAGATCACTTAGGTCTATATGTTACCTATGACATACAAACAATATGCATGGCTAGAAGAACACACCCCCCCACCACCTCAGCCTCCTGTGTCCTCCACTGGTCAGGTATGGGTTGATATTGACGTGAGTTGTCTTAGTGGCACTTGTAGAGGTCCCTCGGATGAGTCTCCTTCTCTTGTTACTGCTGAGCCTATAGAGGAGGATCATGACGTTACAATTGCTATTCGGAAGGCTACTCGTAGCTGTGCCCATTACCATACTGCAAGGACAGTCTATACTGACAATGTTGGCAGTTCATTTGCTACCTTTACAACTGCTCTCTCTGAGACACAGGTTCCTACATCCCATTAGCTTGTCATGCTAGATCCAAAATGGCATTAGGCCATGGAGGATGAGATGGCTACTCTATGCTTTAGGGGGACGTGGGACTTGACCACTTTGCCTTCTCACGTCAGAATGGTGGGGTGCCGTTGGTTCTTCGCTATTAAGTATAACCCAGATGGCACGATATGTCGCTATAAGGCAAGACTGGTGGAAAATCAATTTACCCAAACGTATGGGATAGATTTCTTTGATACCTTCTCACCTGTAGCTCGGCTGTCTACTGTTTGGATTTTGATGTCTGTAGCTGCTCACTACGGCTAGCATCTCCATTAGTTGCATGTGGAGAATGTGTTCTTGTATGGAGATCTTGAGGATGAGGTCTAGATGCAACAATCCTCGGGGTTTCAGACTCAGGGGGAGTGCGTATGTAGACTGAAGAAAGCCATGTGTGGTTTGAAGCAAATTTCGATAACTTGGTTCCAAAGGCTCTCAGAAGAGGTACATATCATGGGACTTGTAAGGTCTTCTACTGATCACTCATTGTTTGTTAGGAAGAGCAAAGGGGGAGTGGTTGTGCTCCTTGTTTATGTGGATGACTTAATCCTTATTGGAAATGACACTGTTGGGATAGTAGGGGTGAAAAGGAAGCTGGATGAAGCCTTTGTGATGAGGGATCTGGGTCAGCTCAGATAATTTGTTGGCATTGAAGTGGTGTAGAGTAGAGGCATTATTCTTAGTCAGCGCAAATATGCCTTGATCTCTTGTAGAAGCTAGGAATGATGGGATCCAAACCTGCTAATATACCTATGGATCTCAAAGGACACCTCTATGATGCAGAGTCTTCACTTGTAGATTGCATATCTTATAGGCAGTTGGTTGGTAAGTTATTATACCTTAATATTGCACGTCCTGATCTTTCCCTTGCAGTAGGGAAACTCAGCCAGCTTGTGGATATACAAACTAAGCAACATTGAGATGTTGCTATGCAGGTGTTTAGATATGTGAAGAAAGTACCTGGCAGAGGCGTCTTATTTCAAAAAGGCACACTTATGAGTATTGTTGGTTATTCTGATGTAGATTATAAAGGATGCATGGCAAACAGAAAGTCAACAACTGGATTTGCACTTTTGTCGCAGGAAATCTAGTGACATAGAAGAGAAAGAAGCAACAAGTGGTGTCCAGGTCTAGTGCAGAGTTCAAATATCGAGCTATGGTTCGGACAGCTACAGAGATGATTTGGGTTAGATCAGTGCTACATGATCTCTATGTCTAGGTAGAGGGACTAATGGAGATGATGTGTGATAATCGCGTTGCTATGTATATTGCAAACAACCCGATGTTTCATAAACGGATGATGCATGTTGAGGTTGATTGCCACTATACTAGAGACTTGATACAGCGTTGAGTCATCTACACTACATCTGTACCTTCTGAAGATCAAGATTACATATATATTCACGAAGTCTCTTCCAAGATTCACATTTGATAAATGTTGCTTCAAGCTGAGCATCATTGATATATATAGTCCAGCTTGAAGGGAAGTGTTGGTAGAGTACTCTAGCTATCTAGTTTGTTTATTGCTTTGGATTGTTATGTCATGTGTTTTGTCTTATTGGACATATGCTGTAATTTTTCCAACACCTCTTTATATAAAGAGGTATAGAATATCATTTGAGAAATAAGATTTATCATTTTCTCCGATTCATACCTTTTTGACATGGTTGTTTAACCATTTTAAGTTGTAATTTATTTTTCAATAATACAAGCCTAAATTTCTGTTTATTTTGCAGACACGGTCTATTTTGGGAGAGCTATCTGCAGCTTCTGATCCATTTTACATTGGTTCACTTGCATTTTCGCTTGGTTGTATTCATCGCAGGTATGTACATGGTACTTGTGTCATTTCGTTTCCCTGTCGTGTTGTTTGCCGATGTTATGAGCATTCCTTATTGATCAGTTGAATTCAGCCTCCTTTGTTGGCTATGATAAGCAACTGCCTTTACCTGCTTAAAAAGGGAAAATGTGGTTGAATTGGATGGAATGATTCAAATCCAGTTAGAAATTTTAGGGCTCTCTTGTATATAGAGACTGAAATGATGAAAGTACATAAAAGTACCTGAGGAGTAAACAAAACCTAATAGCCATATACAACAACAACAACAACAACCAAGCCTTTTCCCACACTAAGTGGGGTCAGCTATATGGATTCTTTGCCTCCACACAGATCGATTTTCAGCTATTTTAGAACTTAAATTAAAGTAATTGAGGTCATACTTAATAGTTTCCTTCCAACACTTGTTTGGTCTTCCTCGTCCCCTCTTAGCGGGATCAGCCTCCAACTTCTCACATCTCCTAACTGGAGCATCTAGTGGCCTTCTTTGTAAATGTCCAAACCATCTTAGACGGGCCTCTCTCATTTTATCCTCTATCGGTGCCACCTTAACCCTGTTTCTAATAAATTCATTTGAAATACGATCCTTTCTTGTATGACCACACATCCATCTTAACATCTTCATTTCTACTACAGACATCTTTTGTACATGCCTATAGTTTATAGCCCAGCATTCAGAACCGTATAACATGGCTGGTCTTACCACAGCTCGATAGTATTTTCCTTTGACTTTTAAAGGAACCTTCTTATCACAGAGAACACCAGAAGCACCCCTCCATTTCAACCACCCTGCATTAATTCTATGGGTAACATCACCATCAATTCCACCATCATGTTGGAAAATGGATCCCAAGTACTTAAAAATATCTTTCATTGGAATGCACTCTTCTCCAATTTTTACATCAATCCCTTCGTTGTTCCCTCTACTACTAAACTTACATTCCATATACTCAGTCTTCGTCCTACTTATGCGTAATCCTTTATCTTCCAGGGCTTCTCACCAAAGCTCAAGTTTTCTGTTCACTCCATCTCTTGTCTCATCAACCAACACAATGTCATCAGCAAAAAGTATACACCAAGGCACCTCAACTTGGATACAGCCATATAATAACGAAAAAATAGAACATAGAAAAATATATGTTAACACTCCCCCTTAAGTTAGAGTATAGATATCTATTATGTTTAACTTGGATACACATGAATTAAATAGAGATCTGGCTAAGGGCTTGGTAAAGTTGTCAGCAATCTGCTCCTCAGATGTGACTGGCGTGATATGAAGCAACCCCTTCTGAATGATGTATCTAGTGTAGTGACAGTCGAACTCAATATGCTTTGTCCTCTCATGAAATGCTGGGTTGTTGGCAATAAAGGTGGCTGCTCTATTATCACATCTCATCTCCATTAGGTTAGAAAACTACATCTGCAAGTGAGTAAGTAGGGATCTGATCCACATCATCTTTGCAGTGGTCTGAGCCATGGTCCTATGTTCAGACTCGGCACTAGATCTCACAACTGTTCTCTGCTTCTTACTCCTCCATGTAATCAAACTCTCTACTAGAAAGGTGTAGAATCCAGTAGTTGATTTGTGATCTACATGACATCCAGCATAGTCCGCATCAGAATATCCAACCAAGGTCATGGAAGACTCATTGGAAAAGAGGAGACACTTCTCAGGAGCCTTCTTGATGTATTTGAGCATCATCAATGCTACATTTCAATGATGGCATGTTGGCTTGGCCATGAACTGATTCAGTTTTCCTACTGCAAAGGAGATCCCTAGCCTCGTAATAGTAAGATATAGCAGCTTGCCCACAGGTTGCCTGTACTGCTTGTTGTTCACCAACTGTGCATTCTCATCATATAGTGGCGTCGTAGGGTCCATAGGAATATTGGCCTCCTTGGCCCCAAGCATGCCAATCTCCTGCAAGATGTCCAAAGCATATTTCTTCTTCGATAAGACCACACCTTTTTTGCTATGAACAACCTCAATACCGAGAAAGTACCATAGAGCTCCGAAGTCCTTCAAGAAAAACTGCTTTGCTAGGATGCACTTAATGTCAGCAATACACTTCTCATCATCTCCTATGACAATCAAGTTATTAACATAAACAAGAAGTATCACCGTACCTCATCCAGTTCTCCTGACAAAAAGAGAAAAGTCGGTTGTCGACCTCCTAAACCCAACTGCCTCTACAACCTGTGTTATGGAACCCTGCTCTAAGACTCTGCTTAAGGTAATAGATGGCCTTCTGTAGTCGGTATACACACTCCCCCTGAGCCTTAAAATCAGGCGGTTGCTGCATATAGACTCCTCTTGGAGATCTACATAGAAGAATGCATTCTTTACATCCAGCTGATGTAAAGGCCAACCTAACTGAACTGCCGTTGCAACCAGCACTCGTACAGTAGGGAAGTCTGGCAACTAGTGTCAAGGTGTCAAAGAAATCCACCCTATAGGTCTGGGTAAACCTCTTTGCCACTAAACGTGCCTTGTACTTGGCAATGCTCTTATCTGGATTGAATTTCACTATGAATACCCATCTACAACCAACAATAGTAGCTTCGTCAAGGAGTGGAGTGAGCTCCTTGGTCCCGTGACTTTGAAGTGCAGCCATCTCGTCCTCCATGGCAGCCTACCATTTTGGATGCAGCATGGCTTGCTGGTAGGTAGTAGGGATCTCTGCAGCTGACAATGCAGAAGTAAACTAGACAAACAACTTCCCAGGATAGGCACTGGGAAGATCACCTGCAATGCTGTAGCGAACACAAGAGTGTGGAGCCTTCTTAATAGCAGTATGAAGATCCTTAGTAGCATCAAGCACCGTATAGTGACTTGTGGGACCATCGTCAACAGGCAGCTCAGTGGAATCAACATGCACCTGTGCAGGAGAGTCTAGTGCTGTAGACAGAAATGGCCTCTGCAGAGTCAAGTGAGGTCTACTGTACATGCACATCGAACCATGTAGCTTCTCAAAATCATTCATGGACTCCATGGAATCTGAATGGGAAGAAGGGGAGTCGAAATAGGAATATCCTTAAACTGGACATAGGGAAAGGGCATCAGGGTAGGTGCATCTGAAGTAGAGATCCAGTGGCACCTCATAGAAAAATAAGGCACCTCTTCATGAAACATGACATCTATGCTAACGTAGTGTCGCCTACCAATGGGATTATAACATTTGTAGCTTTTTTGAGTGGTGCTGTAACCTAAAAATACACACGACTTCACGGGGAGCAAGCTTGTCCCTGCTAGGACCAAGAATGTGAACAAATGAAATACAACAAAAAACTCTAGGAGGCACAATATGCAAATCTTTATCTGGATACAGTATCTGATATAGAATTTGCTCATGTAGGATCGAACTAAGCATCCTGTTGATTAGGTAGCAAGCAGTGAAAACGACATCTCTCTAGTAAGAAGATGGAACATTGTGATGTATCAACAATGTCCGGGCCATGTCTAAGAGATGTCTGTGTTTTCTTTCTGCCACACCATTTTGTTGGGACGTATGGGGGCAGGAGGCCTGATGTATGATGCCTAGGGAGTTGTAAAACTGGGCCAGTCTCTTGGTGCAAAACTCAAGTTTATTGTCGGCTCTAACAATCTTTACAACTGTAGAAAATTGAGTTTTGATCTGATTAATTAACATCTCAATCATATTTCCTGCATCTGACTTACTACGAAGCAAAAATGTCCATGATAGTATGGAGAAATCATCAACGGCCATCAAGTAGAAGCGGAATCCCTGCCTATCTGGAGTGCGACTCGGGCACCATATGTCAATGTGGAGTAACCGTAGTGCTAGGAGAATAGCTGGAACGATAATGCTTGTCTAGTTGGCAAGCATCGCAAAGAAGGTCAGTAGCAGGTGATAAATGAGGAATAGTTCGTCTTAGTCGATCTAGAGTGGGACGCCCTAGTCGACGGTGCCACTAAAGTGCTGTCCTTGCCATGTATGGGACATCTGCCTATCCAATAGTTGCCAATGGAGACTGAGCTAAATGGTATATATCGCCTTCCTCGTGTCCACCACCAATAGTTTTCCCTGTGAATTTGTTCTGGAAAACACACCCCACATTATGAAAGATTGCTCTGCAGTTGAGTTCTTTGGTAATCCTACTAAATGGCAACAAACTGATTGGAAAATCAGGAACAAATGGAACATTAGACAGTCTCAAGGTAGGGGATATAGTAACCTCCCCGTCACCCTGAACTTGAGAAAGATGTCCATCAGCTATCTGAACAGTCCTGCCAAGAAGAACATCACGCACCATGCGGAAGCACTCTTGGTCTCCATTGAGATGCCTGGATGCCCTGGAGGCAAGCGCTGTAGTATCTAAAGTGGTAGACACAACAGCCGCATCCTCTTTCCTAACAATCCCATCAGCCAGCTCTTTAGCTTTAGTCACAGTCTGAACATGACCTATCTTGCAAGGGAACATTCCGGTGGCCCACTGCCTGCTACCCTGTCGACGACGATGCCTCCTACCTCGTGTAGAAGGGCCTCATCTATTCAGATGATATTGTCTGACACGATGGTCTCTGTCAAAGACTGACTTGTCTTGCTTCCATAGCGACCTCCATCATGAATTCAACAATTCCCGATGAGTTCAACATATACAAAGGGAGCTAAATAACTCATCAATCAATGAAACGAATTGATCCAAAGGCATCCTTCAATCTCATCCAATGAAATGAACTCATTAATGAAGAAAATCATATTCAGATCTGCATCGTTGACAAAAGCCTCCTTGGATAAATGTTGGCCTTACCTGGGTGCAAGGAGAACACCCATGGTGGCCCCATAGAGGCCTAGACTCTCTCCTTGTGATCACGAGGAGCACAATCCCTAGTGTTGGGCTACACGCCCCTCACTGCCACTGCCTGTAGCCCAAATCGGGATTGCTTAGCCTTGCGCAACCCCCCCGCATGGTTAGGAGCACGGTCAGCCTGTTGCTCCCTTGCAGACCGTCGTCGCTATGTAGCGCTTTCGGTCATCGCAGTGGCTGGATCAATGTTGTTAAGCCTTGCTACGCGATCTTGGTGGCGTTGCGTGGCTGTTGGAGGTTAGCATCGCTTGCCGCATTGCGTCGCAAGCCAAGCAGCAGACTAGTTGTTGCTGCGTCGTTGTCGAAGGCTAGATCGGCCTCCAGACTCGCTGCAACCTCACTACGAGCGCTGCTGACGGTGCAGCAGCCCCCTCTATGCTGTCGTAGCACCACTGCACGTGCTGCAGTGCGCTGTCGGAACTCCGCCAAGTGTTGCCGCTGCTCACGAGGAAGTGAGGCGATTAAGGTTTGGTGGTTAAGGTTTAGGAGGCCGTGAGTGGTGGGATACCTAGAGCTACGGTCTAGGACCGGTGTTCTGATACCAAATTAGATGCAATGATTCAAAATCAATGAGAAATCCTAGGACTCATATAGAGAGACTGAAAAAGGATGAAAGTACATAATAGCCTCTGAGGAGCAAACCAAATGCAATAGTCATGTATTAATGAAAAAAAAATGCTAACAGGTTGTAAAGGAAATTTGATTTTTAGTAAATCTTGGTTTGCAAAATCCGCATTGGAGGACATAAATGCTACTTAAATACTTGGTCATTTGCCAATCGGAATGCTCCATTTGTTTCTGTGTAGTATAAGTTTTGCGGTGCTGATTCCACTCAACACAACTTCCCTCCATAAACATAATGTTAGAAACAATAAACGTTGGGGGATGTTGAAGGACAGAATGAATAAAAAAGAATGAATTTTAAGATTAAATTCAAGGGAATAGGGTCATATTTTAAATAGGTGCATACACCGAAAAGAGTTATTAAGTAAAATTTGAAGAGGAAGACATCACTGGTACTATGTTTGACGGCTTGCAGCTACTTCCTACAATTGATGCCTTTTGCCCCATGGACGGTGCAGTTAATGCAGATTTGGTGTTGTCAATGGGGAAGTTTGTGATGAAGTTGGCCTGTTGATGAGAAGGGAGACAAGCTTGGTGGATGGTGACCTCTTGGGGAATCACAAGTTCATTTGGGTTATGAGGATTCTGCTCAAGGTCAAGATTTCTTTATGGTTAAGACAGAAACAAAGACTGTTAGGTGCAGATGGGATCCTGACACAGATTTGTTTTGCATTCACTGTTGAGCTGAGGATGAAGGTGTTGACCAGTAGTTCTACAGGCACACACTCTCCAGGATGATCATTTTTTCCAACGAAAATTTTTGAGGCCTTTGAGGCAAAAGAGGGAATACCCGAGATGAGTTAAAAAGGAGAAAACTTTTGCATTTGTTTGGTCTGTTGGTTTCAGAGGAATAAGTCATTTTTAGAAGGGGAGAGAGGCTTTGTGTTGAAAATGTGGCAAGTTATGTTGAATCTTTTAATTATATTTTGCAATGGGCTCCGTAATCTCCTGTTGACTTATATGTTGTCAGGAGCTGTAGCTGAGGGGTTGGCAGTTATTACAATTAGAAGCATATGGCTGTTTTGCTGTTATTCTGTCAAGCCAGTCCATTTGTGCACCAAATTTGGTGTAATGGGGAGATTTAAATTGTGGTGATTCCCTGCTGTAGATAGCAGCCAATGAAAATCAGCAAGATCTCGTTGAATAGTGGCCAAACCCCTCTTCTAAATTTTCCTCGTCTCCCATTCTGCTCTTCAAGCTGGCTTTTACTTGTTTCAGAGTGAAGCTCAGCCTTTTTTATCTTATTCTAGTTCTACATTTGTCGTATATATTTGAGTAATTGGATCTTGGATATGGATCTGCTTACACTAGGTACCTATATATTGTTCAGTACCCTCTGTCTTCTTATTTGTCTCAGCAAAGAAAACTCTAGGTATCGTGCTCTTGTGGTTTTTCCCTCTTCTTGTGAGAGATATTCCATGCAAATCTCACCCCCCTTGTGTCAATGATTGTTTGCATGCTTCCTTGTCTGATCTGAACATGGTATTAGAGCTTCAGGGTTCAATTTTGTTGTGATTTTTGGTAACTTCGTTTTGTTTGCTGTAGCATTGCTACCATTGCATTGTCGCAATTGTGTAATGGGCAATGTGTCAGGTGGGCTGTGTGCGCTGACGTTTGCTGCAGCAGTATGGATCTACAGGTTGCTGGTGCTGTGTAGATATGCAATCAGTTCTGCTAGTAGATGTGATACGTGTTTTAAATGTCAATTTTGATGCTCTTTGTTAAATTTTTAAGTGCGCATTTTGAAAGCACATTGAGGGCATGTCGTAGAAATACCTGTATTTCGATGTCAGATTTCGATGCATTGAAAATAATCCATCTCGGAGGCATTGGGCATGCTGAGGGCATGCCAACATATGCCGACAAAAATGCAAAACTAGTTAAAATGATTAAAATGTTAGGGAAATGATAAGCTTAGATATGCTTACGAAGGAATGATAATGTTATATCTTAATATTCATTTGCAACATTTAGTTTACTATACCATGTTTGACTTCAAGAATCAAACATCGAATAATTTCTGTGCGAATTGAATTAAGTCATATGAAGATAAATATTATAATATATAGTCTGCACTAAACTAAAGTAAAAATCTTCAAGTTGAAATTTAAATATATTGATCTTAAATTAATTTATCTTATGGTTAATTTGAGGTCTTTCATTATGCTAGCATATTCATTATTTGAATAGATCTAGATGAACATAATTTTGTATGTTGTGTTGGCCATTTTTATTTTTGCCCCCCTTATGAGTCATGTTTAGATCTAGTTGTATCATATTTATGTATGAAAAATATAGGTTGTCACCTCTAAACATGGGACCATGGGTTTCTAGGTTGGATGCAATCTTGAAGTAAATGATGATTAATTTAGGAAGTAAACAGGCCCTTAGTATTTGCAATTTTCTGGTCTTATTCTCTTATGGATGGATGCGAGTTCTTTATTATCCAATACTAACTCAAACTTAGGATTTTATTTTTAAGAATTAAGTAAATGTTTCATCAATTTTAACTTATTATTAAACCTATATGTTCTTAATAGTAGTAGATCTAGAGTTTAGTGTGTAGATCTACTCTATAATTATGATATAGATGTGGAATCCAACGTCAAAAGAGTTGTAGGAGAGGTGCAATGGGATGAGATGGAGCAGTAGCAGTGAGGATTTGATTCACATAAGAACGAAGCAGTGTTCAAGATGTCGATAGCATGTTGGTGATAACACATGTTTTGGGGAAAGGGTCATATCGACGCGCAGAAGATGTTGATATGCAAGTGTGCCAAGGATATGCTGTCAATATCGACTGTATCGACGATGTGCCTACCATATCGGTGCTGTTGTTACTCTTTTGTGTTGCTGTTGTTCTAGGTTTAGGATCGTTGCTGGCATTGGGATGCTTTCTTTTCTCTGCATTAGACCATCTTTTTATGGAATTGATTGGTCATTATGATGACAACAATCATGGCATGGTTTTCTTTGTTGATGGTTTAGTGAAGGGAACAAGATTGGTATTTTATTGTAGATTCTTTGGTGATTCCTCCTGACTAACAATTCTCAAAACTAAGTTTGCTTTATACCCATCAGTGTGAATGGTTCATTGATGGGGCTTTTGTTGTGTCAAGGACTCCTTCAGGGTCTCTTTGTATCACCTATCTAGTTCTACCTTTATCGTCTATGCCAATTAAGGCATATGCTGGAACTTGATGCTTGAAAGGTAGTAGAGGATGTTGAAGGGATGGAGCTTTAAGTTTTTATTCAATGGTCATGAAATGGCTGTTGTATTACTTTAGTTTAGATGTGCATTGCATGCTTTGTTTGAGTATGTCTTGATTCGAGGCTTGTATTTTCACATATATGCCCTTCTTACATAACTTTTTAAGGTTTTTAGTTAGTAATTTGTGATCTACTTGCAATTTTAATCATTTTAAGTGAATTCAGTCGTGTGGAGGCAGAGAATCCATATAGCCGACCCCACTTAATGTGGGAAAATGTTTGGTTGTTGTTGCTGTTGTTAAGTGAATTCAGTCGGCATTTGTTGGCATGCATCAACATGCCGTTGGCGTGCCCTTGGTGTGCCTTCGATATGGGTAATTTTTCGCCATCATAACCTTAATAACTTGACGTTGATACATGGGTGTTTGCACGATGTGCTCTTGGCGTGCATTCGATAACCACACTTGGAAATTTATTGGCATGGCATCGATATTGACAATTAGAATCTTAGAATGAAGTAGCAGCAATAATGTGAGCAACGATAACTGCGGTAGAGAAGAATGAGAGGAATGAGAGTGAGAAGCAGTAGCTGCAAGTTGAAATGCCGAGTGCATTTAATCACTTGCGGACATTTCGACGACATTTTGCTGTAGTCCTTGTGTTTCAAGATCTTATTGATGTTGATACGGCATGTCGTTGAAATTTGAATCACTTACAACAATAGTAATGGGTTGAAATTGGTTACTGTGACACCTATATTGACCTTAAAATATGGTGACTATTTAAGAATTGTACCTAGTGTCACTCATTTCTTTGAACTTATTGACACATTAGTAATTTTGCCAAAATATTGTTGATACTCTTGGATTTCGACATTACATGCGTGTTGATATTGTCCCGCGTCAGAAAAGGCCCACGAATGATGTGGGCATGACATGGGCATTTAGAATAATAGATGTGATTTCTGGTATTGGCACATCTTACAAGTATTAGATTGGAAGATACTACCCAACATTTATTTTGAAGTATGCATTTTCTTGTGAAATGATCAATATTAGCATGTGAATAATCAATATTGGCATAGAGCAGATGTTGTATAATTGTCAAATCTTCGTAGATATGGATATGGGGTCAAGTTTGGTTGATGATGGATCTTGTGTGAGATATTGATTCTTCTCAAATTGAGATATTGCTGATTGATCTGGTTTTGGATCTTGTCAAAATTTTGCCTCGTGGTTTTTTTGATCTTGTTAGAGTTTTATTCTATTTTGGTCTTAGCCTATTTTGGTGTCTTTTGTATTTTCCTTATTATGTAAGGGTCCTTCATGTAATTTGCTCTTTTGGAGTCTAGGGTCATGGAAAAAATATTCTAGGAAATAAAATAAATTAGTTATTTGATTAGATATTTACTATTTTTTAGGTAATAGTCATATTTACATGTATGCCCTTGCCTCTCTCTATATAAAGAGGGCTAGGGCCTGTGTTTTATCAATAAGAATCATTTATCCCTTCAAAAATCTTTACATGGTATCTGAGTGGGTTTGATCCCATGGGAAAGAAGGAAAAAAAGGGAATAAGAAACCCTAGAGGGAAGAGGCCCTCTGGCGGTGCCGCCAGCCTCTGGCGAGCCATCGGAGAGGCCCTTTGCTCTCCTAAACTCTTCTTCCTTTAGTCTTGTTTGTTTTTTCTTCATGTCCATGTCTATTGCAGCTCAATGCCACTAGTAGGAAAACTTCCACTGGCGACGCCACCAACCGTCTTCTGGTGAGGAACCATTGGTGGAGTGGTCGTCGAGCCTCTAGCCTCCAGTCCGACCACCTTTGGTGGCCAACTGATCGGCCACACACCATCGGTGGAGCTTCCTTTAACTGGCACCACCCTTTTGATGGGGAAGTCCGGTTCTTCGTTTTGGCCCCCCAAATCTCGTCCGTTCAAGTATTTAACAGCATCACTTGACTCTTTGAAGGCCAAGCTATTGGACTATTGTGATTCGAGCGACCTTTGACGTCGTCGGAGTGTCGCCACCAGAGCTATACCACTCTTCGCTGTCGCTTGAGCTCTTCCAGCTCCTTGCGGAGATCTTCAAAGGTCTTCTTCGCCATGCTGGCACTGGTGTTGCCCATGTCTTCCTCATGCTTACCCTCTCACCGCTTTGCCTGCATGCAGTGGGCTCGGTTTCCTACACTTGCCGCCTACAAAAACCCTTGGTTAGGGGGGAAGCACGGAGCCTTGGCTTGTCATGGCAATTTGATGGTTCGGGAAAGAGGGTAGTGAGTTTCCTGCTGGTTTAAAGAAACAAAAAGGGAGTGTTTTTTAGGGTCATTTGCATGATAGCTCCAGTTTAGTTTCAAGTTTATGTTTTAGTGTTTTGTTTTGGGGCCTTTGTGCACAGCCCCTTCAAGGTCTAGGTAAGGTCTAGGTCTATTTTCTTTGGGTCCTTATATGTTTGAGTGGAAGACAAACAATAAAGATGAGAGCATCCTAAAGAAGTCACGAGTACATGCAGTACTCTCACACACCTCGAGAAATCAAGCGTTGATTGGCTCTGTGAGAGTGTACAAGAAGAGACACCCAGGGTTGAAGGCACAAAGAAGGGATTACCGTGCCAACAAGAAAATGAGAGCTACCTCAAGATGCCAAAGTTGACACAAAAAAGGACTACCACGTCGACAAGTGTTGATCTTCACTACCTTAAGCATCCAAGTCTTCGTCATCTCCTACGTCTCGAGTTACTGGGGAGTGTTAGGAAATAAAATAAATTAGTTATTTGATTAGGTATTTACTATTTTTTTGGTCATAGTCATATTTACATGTATGCCCTTGCCTCTCTTTATATAAAGAGGGCTAAGAACTCTCTTTTATCAATAATAAGAATTATTTATCCCTCCAAAAATCTCTATAAAATCAATTGTTCATTTTCTCCTAATATTGTATAAGAGCAACCGTCTTTAATCAGGGCCTGATATCCCACCAACCCTCATGTCCAACAATGCCACCCAAACCCCCTATTGTTTTTACAGAATTACTAGTCACCCACTCCACCAGCGTGGTTGCGTGCAGGTGCTCATCTCCTCCATCGCAATCGCGTGCAGGTGTTGATAGCAGCCTAGACTAGCATTACAGTCTTTTTTGTCATCAGCGACGCTAGCAGTAGCCTCAGATCGGTGCTGCCAGTAGCCTAGGCTGGCGCCACCGATCTGATTGAGGCCCTTCAACCCTCTACGAGGTCTTCTATTGTAAGGAAAGGCATTGCTCGGGCTTCTTCCATGCCCCAGCGTATGTCCATGCTCTCCTTGGCTGCTGTTCTTGAGTTCTATGATCTCAAATCTTCAATTTGTTGGATCATTAGGACTCAATTTTTCATTTGAAAGTTATTTTTAAAATCATAGGATTTGATTTCTGTGCAAGAAGGCCTTCCCCTTATTTTCTTGCAACTCGAGGCATCATGAGTGATCAGAAGGAGACCTTTAGTGACTTGGTGGGGAATTAATTCACCACGAGTGCACCACCTCACATACAATGCACCACCTCATATACAGAGCACCCCTATCAAGTTTGATGGCACTAATTTTCTTTTGTGGTTGACTTCCTTCTCTCGATTTGTAAGCTTTCATTGGAAGAAATACATATTGTTGAGGGATGAATCAATTGTTAAGTGATCATTTGGAGATTCGCAAGTAAAATAGCAATTAAGGTTTCGGAGAAACTCACGTTGTAGTACGTATGAAAAATCTGAGATCAAGTAAAAATTCATTACACGGGGAGGCAAATGCTTGATTATAAAAATTCGCATTTGTTTTATTTATTTTTGGTGTTTTCTTCTTTTCTAATTTGTTTGGTATTTTAAATAAGGCAAAAGATTAGGTTGAATGATTTCTAGCTAATCTACTCTACTTGCATATAACTAGAGAGAGAGAGAAAATATCTATAAATATAAGCTTAAACAATTATTTGAATACAGACTAATAGTGAAAAATAAATCAACTATTACAGCAGTAAAAAGGAAAAGAGAGAGAATCCCCCTCGATTGTTGCTTGGGGGATGACTCGCTCCGACAACGCCTGGACGAAGGTGGTGAGAGGTTGAAGGAAGGAGGACGAAGTCGAAGGAATGAGGATGAGGGAGGGCGGTGTCGCAACGAGAATCTGCTTTTGGAATGGAGGGGAGTGGACGACCACGGGTGCTCTACGAATGGGGATGAGAGAGGGAATAAAAATTAATTTTGCACTCTAGTAGAGCATCCTGAGCTTGGGACTAGCTCAAGAGTGGTTCTTGAGCTTTGTTGAGGGAGTGAGAGGTGAAGAAAGGGATGAAAATGGGGGGGGGGGGCTAGTAGGGGTATATGTGGTGCTTTGGGCAATTCATTTGCCACTTAAGGCATTGATGCCCACACATAAACCACGCTCCATGTGCACCGCTATCATGCCCCGCTGCGCACTCGCTTGAACATCGTGTGCGTAGCGCACACACTTACGCACCCACAGCTGCACTCGCACTGGACGAGCCGCGGTTGTTGGATCCGAGATGAAGGGTTGTGATCGTGCGTGATTGTGCCCTTAGATCGTGCCACTTATCACGTGTGATTGCTCGACATCGTACGCCTCTTCATTTAGCGACCATGTGGTGCCCCTATCTTCTCGAGATTGCCATTGCTCGGTTGTCATCGCGCCTCACATGCTTCACTTAAACCACAAGGTGACGTGGTGCTATGTCCATCGTTTGCTTTCGATCAAGCGGTGGAATTTAATCCGCTTGCGCACAACGGATTGGGTTTCGGCTCCTTGTCTTTGTGTTGAGAAGATGTGCCTCGCTCCACCATGCTATCGCTGAGGATGCTTGATTCCAACAGTCGTGATGGAGCGTGCCTTTGGGAGAGAGTGAGGCACGATGTGGCTTGATGGTGGCCATTGGATAAGGATTCAACAACCCAGATTGCTTGTTTGGTGTGTGTAGAGGTTGGGCGACGGGCTGTGGCCGGTTTAGATGGCGCCACGTGACGCTATTGGACCGTCCATTATCTTTTCTTGGTAGGTGACACTCTAGATCTCTGATCAGGGCGATTCTCGTGTCATGGGACTGCAATCGTCACTCTGAGTCTATCCGTACTGTTGGATTTGTCGTTTGAAGCTTGATTTTGCATCACTTGCCCCTTGGCCATTAATCTTTGTTGGATTGCAGATGATACTTTGGAGGTCCGATTAGGGCAATTTTAGAGGCGTTGGATTATGATCATCGCCCTAATCATATCCTTACCGTTGGATCTTCAATCTAAGGTTCAGAAATATATTGCCCTATCTCCTAACCATTAAAATAAGAAAATTAATATAGAAATTACATAATTTACTCTAAACATATGATGATGCTATTATGCTTTATTTGCAATGCTGAATGCATCTACAAGCCTAGGAACATATATAAATAGGTATTTTATACTAAATAAATGTCTACGTCATTAACACAGATGATTAGGACTTCGATAATGATTAGGTGGTGACTTATACGCCGAATAATATGAGAGAATCTATAGCAGACTAAGTGTTGTCTTGCTTACCTGCCAAGAAGATGTGGGAAGTATTCCAGGAGATTTGTTCTCATCGGAGTAATCTTACTGGCCTTTTCTAGGTCATTGAGATCCATACATCTCAAAGGGAATATTGAGTTTGGTAGAATGTTACATCACTACAAAGAATATCTAGGATGAACAAGACATCATTAAATATAAAGAGGATAGCACTATCATTACATATCTTGGCTTAGGTGTTAAAGATATATAGTTGCACGTTTGGTAATATGTGATTGCCCTGATCAATGAAGCATAAAATATAAATCCAAGAAAACTATAATGTTCTTTGAAATCTTGATTGAGAAAATGTTTCTACTGAAGGAATTATCAACTCTAGAAGGTCTATTATTTCATTGGATAATTTTACTTGCATGAATTTTAGCATTCGATTCCGTGATGTATTTATCCCATTAAACGTGTTGGGTCTTTGGTATCTTTGTGGTTCTGGTTGTGTTTCATTTTGTAGAGATTTCTAGGTGAGTGCAGACGGAACGTGGAGGCTCCTATGCGTGGAGAGATCCATAAATCTCATGCACAGTACTAGAACGTGCGTATAAGACTTCTGGAACGACCACCAGATGTTTGATCTAGGTGATCAGCGAGCCTGTTGAGAAGGCAACAGTTGGATGGAGTAATTGCTCCTTATTGATCGGTTGGAGGCCTGATTTGGCTTTGGTGATTCACTGCAGAGAGAGAAGTAGAGAAAGGAGAGGAGCTTTGTTGTATTGGAAATATTCTTCTTTTTGCTCTATTGCTCAACTTCAAATTATAGGAAATGCTCTCTTTAAATAGAGAGTACATATTCCTACTTCTAAAAGTAGACTCAACTAACAAGAGCTAATCAAATCTTCTAGATTTGGAACAATGAAATCTTTACAAATCTCCTTAAAACAAATAAACTAAATAAGGTAAATTACCAACTAAGAAGCCAACTCCTACTTTTGGTCCTATGGACTCAAAACCAATGGTCCAAGAGCCTTCTAGATAATTGCCATGTGGCACTTTACTGAGTCCCAACATATTTTAAGTTACAAAATGTATCTTTGCAAATAGTTATGGGAAGCACTTACTTTGTACTTTAAAATAGAAAATGTAGAAATTGGTTTTGATGGAGGTATCTACTTGAGGAGACAGATATAGGTTAGTTAGGAGAAACAAATGACTTAGTCTTTATATAGAGAGAGAGGTGGGATAAATTACAGCATAACTCTAAGAAGAAATAAAAATTAGAAACACACCCTTGTAAACATAATAGACCGAAGGGGTGCGGCATTCCTCCTCAAACTGGAGTATAGATGTTAATCATGCTTATCTTGGAACAACGGATATCAAAACTAGATCTGATAAGAGGCTTGATAAATATATCTTCTGTTTAGTCATTAGTAGAAACTGGAGTTCTGTAGAGCAACTTTTTATGAATAATATCTTTGGTGTAATGGTAATCAACTTTTACATGCTTTGTACGCTCGTGGAACATAGGATTATTAGCTATATAATTAGCTACTCTATTGTCGTATCGTATCTCCATAGGTATGTCAATCTCAGCATGTAAGTCAATCAAAAGAATCGAATCCACATCATCTTGGCAATAGTTTGGGCCATCACCATGTACTTTGACTTTGGACTGGACTTGGAGACTGCCGCTTGCTTCTTACTCTTCCAGGTCACAAGATTTCCAGTTAACATAAGTATAAAAACTTGTAGTGGATTTTCGGTTCAAATGGCATCCACCATAATTTGCATTAGAATAGCCCACCACTGTCATAGAAGTTCTTCTGGTGAATAGAAGACCCTTCTTAGAAGCCTTTTTGAGGTATCTAAGGACCATCATCGCGGCATCTTGATGTTGTCTTGTGGGTTTAGCCATAAACTGACTTAACCTGCCAACTGCAAAGGATATGTCTGGTATGATTATAGTAAGGTACAACTTCTCAATTAATTGTCTATACTACTTGCTATCTACGGTGCCTGCCTTAGTGTCATACAAATGTGCCTTAACGTTCATGGGTATATTTGCTGGCTTGGCTCTCAACATACCAACCTCCTGCAAGACATTTAGAGTATACTTTCTCTGAGACAGAACAATATCACTTTTGCTGTGAGCTTCCTCTATACCAAGAATGTACCTCAACGAACCCAGGTCCATCACAAATTGATTAGCTAGGCATCTTTGGATCTCAGCTATTCCCTAAGAATTATCTCTAGTGACAATTAAGTCATTGATATAGACGAACAATAACACCCCTCGTCTTTTTAATAAATAGGGAATGATCCGCAAGTAACCTCTGAAAGGCAACAAATTCCACCTCCTGAGATAATTTCTGGAACCAAGCATGCGGACTCTGCTTAAGGCCATAAATGGCCTTACGTACTGCATACACACCTCTTGAATCTCATAATCTGGAGGCTACTGCATATACACCTCTTGTAGATCCCCATATAGAAAAGTATTTTTGACATTGAGTTGGTTTAACTTGCAATCTCTATGAATTGCAACTGCCACAAGAATCCTCACCGTAGATAGGAGAGCAACAAGGGAGAACGTGTCAAAAAAGTCTACTCCATAGGTTTGAGTAAACCCTTTTGCCACAAGCCTGACCTTACATCTTTCACTGGACCCATCTTTCAATGGCCTAGCGACAACCAACAACGGTAGATCTCTTTGGCAATGATGTGAACTCCCATGTGCCTCTACTTTGAAGAGTGGCCATGTCTTCCTGCATGGCGTAACGTTACTTTGGATCAAGCATGATCTCATGATATGTCATATGAATATGGGTAGCTGGTAAAGCACAACAAATCTATCCCTATACCATCTATCATAGGACATCTTGCAATCGGATATCTGGCACAACTTTGTAGAGTCTTCCGAATAGCTATTGAAAGATGAAGATTATCGTCCTTAAGTAAATCAGTAAGGACCCATCTGCATCACTAGTACATAATTGTCAGTGTCTAAAGGTGCATTGCTCACATGGCCTGGGGAGGTTGGAGGAAGAGGCGGAGGGGGAATTTGCATAGTCATATGAGGCCTTATATAAGTACGAATGGGCTCAGTATGTTTCTATATCTTAATAGATACTGTGGTGGGTATCTCAGTATTAGGAATAGCCCCAAGAGGTATAGGTGGTATAGCCATAGGAGCCACGCCAGCAGTAGGAGGTAATTCACGACCAGACGTGGAAAAATATGGAATAGCCTCATGAAAAGCAACATCAGCATACACAAAATGACGGGATGCAATAGGGTCAAAACATCAATATCCTTTTTATATCCAAGAATAGTCTAAGAAAACACACTTCACCGCACTTGGTGCCAATTTATCCCATCGAGGGCCAAGAAGATGCACAAAGCCAACACAACCAAATACTTGAGGTGGAACATGAAACAACTGTCTATCAGGATGCAAAACTTGCCACGGGATCTATTCATAAAGTAGAGTTTGGCATCCTATTAATAAGAAAACACACGATTAACACCGCATCCGCCCAGTATAATGAGAGCACAGAATGATAAATTAACAAGGTAAAAGGAACATCAAGCAAATGCCTATGCTTTCTCTCAACCACACTGTTTTGCTGGGAGGTATGAGAACACTGGTGTATAATGCCATTGGATTTACAGAAGGATTTTAAACGAGTAGTATAAAATTTGAATGCATTATCCAATCGAAATATTTTAATAGCAATCGAAAACTGGGTCTTTATTTCAATGACAAAATTCTCAACAATGTTTCCAACTTTAGACTTATTCTTCATAAAGAAAATCCAAGAAACATTAGAAAAATCATCAACCAACACCAAAAAATATTGATGGACTAACCAATTAAGAATCTAGCTAACCTCATACACCCATATGAATAAGCTGAAAAACAAAACTAGAGCCATTATGGCTAGAAGCAGGAAAATTGGCACGGTGATGCTTGCAAAATTGAAAAGCATCATAAACAATAAAAGTAGTGGAAGGAATATGAGGGGTAATGCGTCTGAGTCTCTCCAAGGGTAGGTGCTAATGCAATAATGCCATTAGAATGGAGATCCAGAAGCACTCTTTGCATGACCAACAACAACGACAATAATAGGTGCACGGCTCAGACGATATAATCGCTTCTTCACATCCTCCACCAATTATCCTCCCCATGAGCTTATTCTGTAAGATACATGATTGTGCATCAAATATAGCTCGACAATTAAATTCCTTGGTAATGCTACTAACAGAAAGCAAACTGCGAGGAAAATTTGATATATAAAAAACATTAGACAATTTCAAGATAGATGATTGGGTAACATCTACCCTTCCAAGCACAGGAGAATGTCCACGACCAGCAACTTGTGCAGTTCTTCCTAGTGCAACAGGACTCATGGCAGGAAAAGAGTCGTGATCATGATTTTAAAAAATGCACCTTGAGGCTATAGAGGCGTACACCTTAAGGCGAGGCGGCCCCAAATAGCCTCGAGGTGGTAGCCTCGGCCTACATACAAGAGGTATGCGCCTCAGTTGAACCGAGGCGGTCGAGGCGGTGAGGCGCACATGAGGTGCTGCCTCAGCTGTTTAAGGTGTGTCACATGACACCTTTTAGGGTTGCAAAGGCAAGAATGAGGTAGTGGTGCAGCTGAGACCTTGCAGAGATTGCTTCAAGCGGTGGTGTAGCTGCAGCAGCCTCGTTAGATGATGAGGAGCATCACCGTTTACCAACTGCAGCAGCGTCGTCGTCGTCGGAGCATCGCCGGTGGTGCAGCAATGTCGTCGGAGGAGCATCGTCGGTGGTGCAGCTACTGCAGCAGCAGCATCGTCGGAGGAGGAGCATCGCCGGTTACCAGCTACTGCAGTAGCGTCGTTGGAGGAGGAGCATTGCTGGTGGTGCAGCAGCGTCGTTGGAGGAGCATCGTCGGTGGTCTAGGTTGGTTTGAGGTGGTTGTTTTGCTTAAGGTTTAGGAGAGTTGTTTTGCTTAGGGTTTAGGAGAGTTGGTTTATAGTTTACTACAGAGGTGATGCTTTGTATCAGAGGTGATGTGCAGAGGTGCTTAGGTTTTGTTGGTTTATTGTTCGTTAAATCATATGCTATTTGATTACATTTGTATGAGAGTTACGTTATTATTAATTTTTTTTTGGTTTACTTGATTGTGTTTCATCATTGTCAAATATCTTTAGGATGAGTTTTGAGGTATGCTTTAGGGTTTGAGGGGAAAGTTTGGATCTTGGTAGGGCTTGATTGTTAGGATTTTGGATTTTTTAGTGAATTATATGTTGGTCTGGTAATATTGTTATCTAGGTTACGATAAGACTCAGTATCATTGGCAACTTGCCTTAAGTAGAGGCTCCAAAATATCCTATTTAGGTCATTTAACTTTGATAGTTTTATTTATTACTCAGGTTTAGGTCATTTAGGTTGTTTATTTGATTGTTAATCTTTTTTATGTTTTTAAACTTGCTGCCAAAGGCAAGAAGAGGAGGAAAAGGAGGATCCACTGGCAGGTCTGATCTTGGATGGAAGTATTACATGGAAATTGACCTTCAAGGATCTCAAAAGGAAAAATAATATAAGTATGTGAAGTGTAACTTCTGTGGGAAAACTATCACTGGTGGTATTGCAAGACTGAAGGAGCATTTAGCAAAGACACACAAAAATGTGGGAGTATGTGCAAAGGTGCCACCTGAAGTTGAAACTGAAATTAAAGCATTCTTAGCAAAGAAGGAAGTTGGTAGAAGAACAATTGAAGAAATTGAAGAAATTCGTTGCATAGGTGCATATACAGTAGAAGGTCCATCTGGGCATGATGAAAATATACCTATAGGATCAAGTGGTGCGCAAGTGGTGCGGGGTCCTATGGATTTATTTGTTGTAGGAGTTGGACAGAAAGTAAGGCTTGAAAGTGATGGGCCTGATAGTGCTCCTCAATGTCCTCCAAAACAGGTTACTTTGAATTCTTCTTGGAAGAAAGAACAAAGAATTAGAACGTGTCGTACTATTGGTAGATTCTTCATTGAGAATGGATTGTCATTCAATTTGGCCACCAATCCATCTTACTGGCAAATGCTTCAAGATGTAAGTTACTATGGAAGGGGATTCAGAGGTCCTATAATTCATGAGTTACGAACTTGGATTTTGAAAGAAGAAGTCGAGACAATAGCTACTATGATGGACCAAGCGAAAGCATCTTGGGAAGAGATTGAATGTAGCAGAATGTCTGATGGTTGGACAGATACAAAAGGACGCGCCTTGATCAATTTTTTGGTTAAGAACCCAAAAGGTACGTGATTTCTGAAATCTGTTGATGCCTCTGATGAGATCAAGAATGCTAATTATCTCTTCAAATTGATGGATGATGCTGTTGAAGAAATGGGTGAAAGCAATGTTATTCAAGTGATAACAGATAATGCATCAGCTTATAAAAAAGCTGGAGAGAGATGGATGGAAAAAAGAAACATTTATATTGGATTCTGTGCGCTACTCATTGCATTGACCTTATGTTGGAGGATATCATGAAGTTACCTCTTCATGACTCTGTTTTCAGGGAAGCCAAATAAATAATCAATTACATATATGCAGATACTTGGGTGGTGGCCATGATAAGGAAGCATGTAGGAGGAGACTTGGTGAGACTTGCTGTCACTCAGTTTGCTACTGCTTTCCTTAACTTGCAGAGATTGCTAATGGTAAAAGATGCTCTTGAGTCTTTTTTCACCTCAAAAAGGTGGAAGTGCAGCAGCTATGCATTGAAAGTTCAAGGGTAAGCTGTACAAAATATTATCCTCAAAAGTAGAACATCTTGGCCTGGTGTAGCCTATGTGATAAGAACAATCAAATCGTTGGTGTTGGTTTTAAGAATGGTGGACGTTGAACAATATCCACCCATGTGATTTATTTATGAGGCTATTGATAGGGTCAAGGAAGCTATTGCTAAAAATTTGGGTAATTATGAAAAGAAGTGCAAGACAATCTGGGATATCATTGACACAAGATGGGCGGGCAATTGCACACACACTTGCATGCTGTTGCCTATTTTTTGAATCTCCAATGCCAGTATGAACCAACTTTTAATGTTGATTTAAAAGTAAAGATGTGCTTGTACTCATGCTTCTAGAGGTTGATTCCTGACAAGAATGAGAGGTTGAATGTGGATCTCCAAACAAATGCATTTGTTAATAGAAGATGATTATTTCGATGGTTTAATGCAATTGAAACTCGTTTTAAGAGGAGTTCTGGTAAAGTCCTTTTAATGATTCTATCATTTAAATTAATAAATTTTGTTAATTTTTTCCTATATACTATAAAGAAATTTTCCATTACAGTGTATTGGTGGAGAGCATTTAGTGATGAAACACCTGAGTTGAAGAAGTTTGCCATGTGCATTTTAAGTTTGACTTGTAGTGCATCTACATGTGAGCAAAATTGGAGTGCTTTACAAACTAAGGGTCGATGTAATTTTATATTTGGTTGAACTATAATATTTAAATTTACAAACTAAGGTTCTAACTTCTAAGAGATTGTTTAAAATGACTTATCTTTTAGGTAAAGCTGTTATTGCCGTTAAGAAGGAAGTGTTTCAAGAGAGTGATAGAGGTACTGAGGAAGATGTTGATGATGAGGCTAGGATGAAGCTTCTGGATGACTCTTAGGATGATGCGACCAACCCTAGCGACAGCATTGATGAGCTTGACGGTGTTCAAGGAGGAGGAGACTAGAGTCTACAATGTGTTGTAGTTCTTTTGAGTTGTGATGTGGATGTTTTATGTACCTTCATTTTAATGTATGTTTTAACTCTTAAGTCTTCCAATGGTTTGAGAGTTCGGTTTAGTTTGTGCTTTTGTTATGGTTTCTAATCTTCTATATTATATGGATGTTTATCTTTTCATTTAAACGTCATCTCTCGTTTAATTTTGTTCTTTCAATGTTGTGATAGAGAGAAAATATTATGAACGTGTGTCATTTACATTATTATTTCCTTATTAGCACTTGATAAGTATGTATCATTTCATTTTTCTATATTTTTTATGTAAATCCTGAGACTTACGCCTCGACCGCCTCGAGGCTTATGCCTTGCCTTGATGAAGGCAAATCGCCTTGGTAGCACCTCGCATTTTTTAAAACCTTGGTCGTGATCTCCACATAAGTGTATTGAGGGTCCACCGTTAACTGGTCCTTCACTAGATTTCAATGGAAAGGAGCAAACCAAGTCACTACCTAAGGAGTAAGGAGGAAGAGGCAAATGCTATAGTATCTTTAGATTAAGAAGTGGAAGCATATGGTAGTTGGGAGAATCATTAAGGATCATCAAATTCTGCCTTGGAGACCACCTCTGCAGACATGTCTGAAGTATCTGTGGCCTGATTAGCAATGATAAGCTTGCCATACTTTTGTCGGCAGGTAGCCTTAGTGTGCCCTACATGACCATAGTAGGTGCAATGAGTACGGTTACGTCCCCCAAATCCACATCCATGACCACGATCATGTGCAAAAGGTGCACCTTTACGATGTCTAGGGGTTGCAACCAAAGTAGAGATTTGACCTGTAGTATCAAGCATTGGAGTCTGAATGGCAATCCGGTTGAGCCTACTATAGGTCTCCTCAAGTGATAGGAGCTCAGGTAAAGTCAAGATTTGCTCCCTAGCAACTGTGAATTTAGGACCAAGTCCTGATAGAAATAGAGAAATCATGCCAAGAGGTGGATGTACAACTAGGCCTATATGAGTTATCTCTCCAAGTGATCCTTCACAATAGAGTAATATTATGCCAATGAATGTCCTGACAAAGATGGAACAATTCATGGTAAACTTGGAACACTCTAGAGGAATTCTTCTCGTGAGAATGTGTTACGAAAAGAATCCCACATCTGCTTGGCTACGGTGTAGTACATAATCTCATTACCAATTCTGGGGACAGGACAATTCATCATCCAAGCACATTCCATTGTGTTATCTTTATCCCAATTGGCATTTGCACTTATCTTTTGGGTTGGTTCTGGGCTACTCAGGATGTACTCCTTCCTGTGACCTTTGATGGTTATCAAGAAAATCTGAGACCACCAAGGATAATTGGTCTCATTAAACTTGATCATACGACCAAAAAATGGACTCTTGTAGGTTCCGGTGTCCACTATGGAGTTCGAAGTGACCTTAGATGAACTTGAAGAAGCCATCTCTTTCTTGCCCACGAACCCACACAACTTAAGAACTATTCAAATGACCAACTCAAGCAATGAACATCGGATTTGTGGTCTAAAACCACAAAAATTAGATTGTAGAGACAAGATTTGTCCCTACAAGAACAACCTCTTCTCCCTAGATACTGGACAAGGAGGGCATAAAAGCACTGCTACCAAGGTAGAAACCCCTTCAAAGCCAATCTGAAAAATTAGATAGGAGGAGAACAAGGGCCAACAGGGTGATCGATGGGCAGACCCACCACCAGCAGGTCTTTCGGTGGCATGTTCTACCACCAGCAACAGTGCTGGCAATCCTAAATAGCCACCAGCAGCAGCGCTGGTGGCCAATAGGGACCGGTTGGGGGTGGCACCGGTGGATTTGCACCAGTAGTGGCGGCGCTGGTGGTGCCGGCGAGGGAGCTTAGCCAGTGGGAGGAGTTTTGAGATTGGTGGAGAGGTTCAAAGGTTTATTTAGGTGGGATATTGAGAACTCCGGTCTAGGTTCAACGCTCTGATACCAAGACAGGAGAAATAAATTACTTAGTTTTTTTCGAAAACCCAACCTCTCTTAGAGAGATGTGGGACAAATTACAACATGACTCTAAGAAGAAATAAAAACTACAAACACACCCTTGTAAACATAATAGACCGAAGGGTACAACAAGGTTGGAATCGGAGGATGATTTTTGAAGTTGACCTGCACGTTGGGTTCTGATAAACGCTTTATTTTTTTTTTGTGCTGACAAAGAAAAATGAATGATTATTATATTACATTCTTGCATCTCGTCATTGAGTAGAGAAATTTACTCACTAAAATCTGCTGGGGATTTTGGCGGATGCTATAGCTCGTTTCATTTCCTTGCATGCACTGCTTGTTGGAGATGCTGTTGTGTGTTTCCCTTTCTTTTTTTTTTAATTTTTAAAAAAATTGCTGTCCTCTATTTTACATTATTTGACTGAAGTGTGTATGGGATACAGCGCGGGCGGCATGGCTTTGTCTACTTTGGTTCCATCAACAGTTAGCTCAATTTCTTCTCTTGCTAGAAGTTCAAATGCAATCCTTCAGCAGTGGTCCTTGCATGCTCTCCTCTTGACAATTGAGGCTGCTGGGTTATCTTACATGTCACATGTTCAGGTGCTTGCGCCCTTCCAAAAAAAAAAAAAAAAAGATAAGGTTTAGTTGCTTTCTTCTTTTGTATAGTAATTGAATGGGCACGTTAGGCCCCTATCATCCTCTTTCATTTATCAATCCTGGGTGAAAAATTTCAGAGTTACGTATTCCTCTTAAGAAGAAACTCAAGGGCATGTCTTATGCACCCACTTTTGACAATTTGAAATGTCTTATGTGATGCTAATTCGTGTGGACCCTTGTATTTTATCGTTGATTATTAGCACTTCTTTCTATTGGTTGCTAGTGTCTTTCACAATCATTTACATGCTGATTATCTTTTCTCTAGCATTTGTCTTTTTTTATAATATAATCACAATTTTGTTCTTATGATGCAGTCACTATTTTGTTGTCATTTAAAATGGTTTTTTTTCACTTTATAAAGATGGAAAAACTTTTTCTCTAAAATTTTTGATATGTGAATGAAACTGTTTTTGGAAATTCTGTAACTGACCCTCTCAAAAAAAAATCTATTATTGTCTTCAGAGCTCTCTTTATGATGACTTGAGAGTGCACCCTTTTCCTCAAGTGTATTCTCTCTAGTTTGCACATCTTTGGTAGGTAAATTATGTCCTCTTTGCATCGTTTTCCTTATCCACCCCTCTTTTGTTCCCTTCTTTAGAATTTAATTGCTTCATACACTGTTGCAGGTTTTTATTTGAGAAGGCATTCTTGTTCATATTTTTACTTCACTGATCCCTGCTGGGCTGATTTTGGCATATTGTCATTTTTATTACTTTTTATTACTTTTTCAAAGTTAAAGGTCACAAAGTATGTGAAAGTGGATTGTCTAGATGTGTGAGATCATGTAGATTGGATCATGCTGATAATGCATGTCCCAATTGGGGATCTAGTAGTTGATAACTTCACAACGCCTCCCTTGTGCTACATTAATGAGATTTTGTTTGAGACTAGCATGATCCATATCTTTGCTCCATCTTTAGGGCTAGTGCAAAGAATCCTTTTTTTTTCTTTTCCATGCATTCTTTATTTTATTATTGTCTATTATCGACTTTTTTGTGCTGTTCTGTTAACTCTATATATAGAGGTTAGGATATTTAATGAAAATCACCTCGATCCTCTACAATAGTAGCTCCTATTTGGATGTGATGGCTTTGGCATGCTTCAGGTGGTAATTGTGCATAGTGGCTTCTATGATATATTGCAAAGTTTTGGGCTCTGCTTGAGCATGTCCAAGGGGAGAAGAAAGATGCTACAAGTTGAATTTTTTCAGCCGGCTATATTTTGTCTTTCTAGATGTCCCTTAAAAAGATGATTCTGTTTTTCCTGGGGTAGATTCGCTTCCTATTGTTGAATGGTTACTCCTTGGGTTGCATGTGAATTCGATGAATCTGTGGTCCAATTACATTAGATCTTTTTCGTCCATCAGATTGATAAAATTGAAACCATAACCGATATAGATAAATTTAAGTTGTTCCTTGTGGGTATTATGTCATTTCTAGGTCTGAAATCTGTCTCTACTTTGTCCAATTCTTTAAATTCTACTTATTCCTTTTTCAGCCAATAGTCAAAGTATGTCTTGCCGTCCTTTTATTTCCTCAAAACCATATGTTTTTTCCTCCCCATCCCGAAGTGTTCTTGGTTTCCAGCCAACAGAAGCCCCATCCATGCTCTTTCAATAATTGTATTTGTACTTGTTGAAGCACTGATCCCAAATATCTGGTATTGATTTTCGCTGAAACATATATATGTTGGATATCGAGACTTTTGGCTTTGGTTTTCTTCAATTTGATTTTGCTTAAATTAGAAGGCAAGTGATGTTTTTTATTTATATTTTTATTGTATTTTTGTCCATATGGTTAGTACTTGTCTGTTCCATAGGAATGTGTATTTCCTTTGTCCAATCTTCTTCATGGTCAAGAACCACATTCACAATTGTTTGTTTGTTTGCCTGAACCAATAGATCGTTCCATGGTCACAAAAAACAATATTTTCTAATGATTTTTGCACTTTTCACAGCTGAGCTTTCTCGAAAGGGAGGGTTCAGTCTTGATCAAATAAAGAGGAAAAGGTATCTCACAAGTATACCAATATTTTTGCAACCCTAGTTTTGGCCTGCCTATTTCTTTGAGTTTTCAATCCTTTCCTACATTAGGAAGGGATATGGATGAAAACAAGTTGTCAGACCAGGTAAACAATGACAAATTTGTTGTAATGTTTCCACGGCACCTGTTTTCGTTCCGTATGGTTTTCATTTTAGAAATATATTTTTACGGAAAGAAAGTTCAAACTTGCAGTAACTATTAGAAAAACATGCAACGATATGTTCACCATTTTGATTTTTTTTTAAAAAAAGATCCCAGCCAATCCAATCTGAAATTTTGTGTATTGCATCAAGTTACACCCTGATTGGATTAGATTAAATTCGATAAACTTGGATTAAAAAAACTTCCCTTCTGATAAGATTGGATGGTATTGTTGATTTAGCCGAAGATTCATCTAGTCCACTAATATGCACCTAATAGTTCCAGCTTTAACTGGGAAGAAGGAATATGCTGCAGCTTTCTCTCTTATTTCTTGCCTTATGGTGTCCTTTCTGATGTTTATTCTTCCAGTATGGTGAATACTTTATCCAGGAATTAGTTTTCTTTGTGGTCACTTGATGATGGTGGGCTATATGATGGTTTCAGTTTCAGTGGTGACCCTCATTATGTGAAAAAATGCCAGCCTTGGAAGCATCTATAGCTCTCTGATTAGTTTTATTTTCCAAGGCAACTGAGGAGATACCCTTTCTGTTTTGTTATCGTCCCTGTTGGGACCATTTGTTGTTATGTTCTGCATAAGCAACACAAAGATCCTTTTCCAGGTTTTGACAATTGGAACATCTGGCTGACATCTTATCCACTTCCATTTAATTTGAAGTTCTTCTGGCTGATATGCAGGTGACACTTTCTCTTGCCATGGGGATTCTGTTGTCTGAAGAGAGTGGAAAAGTAAATATTAGACAGGCAATTGGTCGACTTATAAATGCCATTATAGCTGTCCTTGGTCCTGAACTTTCTCCTGCAAGTACTTTCTTTTCTCGTTGCCAGGTTTGTCAGCAATGTAGTGGAGTTGTTCCTGGATTATGCTTAAAAATAGGATGTGCTATTTGTCTAATATACTATCATTTTATCGGTTTGCTTCGAAATGTTTTATTTTTTACTTTACTTGGTATTACTGGTTCCTGTATCTTTATGCCATTTGTTTTTGTAGTCTGTTGTTGCAGAAATAAGCTCTGGGCAGGAAACATCCACCTTGGTCGAGTAAGTGCTCTCTACATTGTTTTCCTTGTTTTTAGAGGTTGACTGTCAGTGGTCAGTAGACATTAGATTCCTCTGTAAGTTACCCAAATAAAAGTTACATAAGTTGCCAGAATCCACAGATACGCAGCCTCGCGTTCGGTGTTTTCCTCCCAGGCCCTTTCTTCACATGATGTTTACTTAAACACCATCCTATTCCTTTACAGGCACAGAAGCCATTTTTTTTTCCATCTATATAACCAAAAAATAGTTGCAAAAATTATGTTTGGCATCAACAGTTTCTTCACAACTTTTAGCCTACTATGTTGATGTTCTTCCAGGTGTGTGCGCTTCACGCAGCAACTTGTTCTTTTTGCTCCACAAGCTGTTACAGTGCATTCACATGTCCAGACGCTCCTTCCTACTCTCTCTTCAAAGCAGGTACATGTGGAAAGCTCTCTACAAATGACATCCCTGAAACAGACTTGTAGTTTTATTGTTGAATTCTGTTTCTTGCAGCCTACATTAAGGCAACTTGCTGTTTCAACCCTGAAGCACCTTATTGAAACTGATCCGGTAAGGGAATGGATGCACTCGTATTATTGGTAGTTTATTTGTAATATTGTTAACCTATTATGTTTTGGGGCTAAAAACTTTTAGCTGTCTATGTATAATGTTATTTGCCTATGTCGTACCCAGAAGAAATTAATATTTGATGTATTCGGAAATTTAAAGGTGATTTTAATCATTTTGTATTGTTTTGAGGCTTTCTTGTTGAAGTGCCTCGTAGCTGATGTGCGGTGTTAGCAATGTGTATGGTGACTCCGACACCTTCTCAAAAGCTATGGTCATAAGGTGTTTAAGATTAGCCTCTAGATTAGCCTCTTTTTGGTTGAAATTTATAATGAGTGGAAATGAACAATAATATTAAAGTATAAAAATAAGGAACACTTGGATTTACGTGGAAACCCCACTCACGAAGAGCGGGAAGAAAACTTTGGGAGAAACACCCTATGGGTGTGAGTTTCTCTGTTATTCTTCTCAAAGAAATAAGAATGGAGTACGCATCTATTTATAGGCCACCACACGCATCACAAAGTCTTACTCTGCTATGTGGGACAACCAATTACATACTCCAACACACCCCCTCAAGCTGGAGCATGCAATGCATAGCTTGTACAACACAAGAAATCTCACTTTACATAATGGAACACAACTCCTTAGTTCTTGCTTGTGAGTGTGCTAACAACGATAGGGCTGGAGCTGTTGGATGAACTTCTGTAGCTGGCTCTAACAAGGGCATCTTCTTTGGAGACCTCAACTGGTGTTGGTGGCTCCCCATTCTGTATCCTTAACATGGGTCTTCCTCTGATGACCTTTAAACTGGACTTCCCTTTTTGGATTCCATGAAACTAGATCTCCCACATAGAAATTTAATATGGGCCCTTTCTTTGAGGACTTCGAAATTGAATCTCCCTCTCTAGAGATCTCGAAACTCTGGACCTCCCACAGTTATGATTTCTCATGTGGTGATCTGCAACAAAGGGACTCCCAAACAGGGGAGACTATAATAGCATCAACACTCCTTGTTCCTATACTCGTATGAGAGAAGGAAAAATAACATAGAGAAGACATAACAATCAAATTGTAGAACTTCCTTCTCTTCAATCATAATCATCACTTTCTTCTTTTATATATTTTTTATTTTTTAAATTTGTTTTCATTTTCTTTTTTCTTTCTACTTCACCTTATTTCAATTTTTTCTTTTCTTTTTCTTTCCTTTGTTCCTTTCCCTTTATTTTTCTCTTCTCCCTCTTTTTTTAAAGGGTAGCATAAAAGAAGTGCAAGCCGTAAGACCATCTTTTACAAAATCCAAACTCCTATTCGAAATAAAAGGGGAAATAAAAATTAGACTCCTACCAAACCCAAGTCGTTCCGTGCTTGCGAGGTCATCGCCCGCGAGATCCTGTTCTAGCAGCACCTTCATCGCTGATGATTTCGGTCGAAGATAGCTCCATCTCTCATTGCAATCCTTGCTGCCATCTTCCTTGTGATTTCAGTGAGATTGCCGTCGAGACTTCCTCCACGCAAGATCTGCTCGTGGAGAGGACGATCACCACTGCCGCCTTCTTCATCTTCCTTTTCTACTACTTTTGCTGATACTCTCCCATCGTAGGCAAAGAGGGCGTCACTGATGCGACGAGTGCTTGCTTGAGCGCCGCTAGCACCACTAGTTACCATGCTCTCTTCTTCTCCTGATCATCGCTCCTCCTAATGCAAGCGCTGTAGCATTGTCATCACCATTAACATCACCATCAATGGAGACACCTCCAACTTCTTCACCATTGCATGACTCCTCGAGCATTGCCAGCGCTTGAAGATGCACCGCTGCTTCTTGCCTCCTCGAAATCTATCGCAGGCGATTGTTGTGATTGACATTACGACCAGCATCAAGATGATGCTCTCTTCCTCGGTCTGCTATCAAGAACTCCAAGAGTAGATAATAGAAACCCTAAAGAAAATAATAACCCAAAAATCGACTACACTGATGCCAAGTTTAAATTTTAAATGCGAGGAATTAACAATAATATTAAAGTATAAAAATAAGGAACACTTGAGTTTACATGGAAACCTCACTCACGAAGAGTGGGGTGAAAACTACGAGAGAAGTATCCTTTGGGTGTGAGTTTCTCTATTATTCTTCTTGAGGAAATAAGGGAGGAGTACACACCACTGTTGTGAAGGCGCTCGCCTAGGTGCTTGCTTGAGGCGAGGCGAGGTCGTGGTGCCTCGACAACCCTCAAGCGAGGCGATTTGGTCTAGGCGATGCCTAGGCGAGCGCCTCACCTTAGGTGCCATGCGTTAAGGTGCTTACCTAGCCAAATACAGAAAGGAATTAAGTAAAAGCCCCTTCCATATTGTATTAACATGGAAATAAGCCCCTTCAAAAGCCTTAAAGCAACCCCTTGCCTCTTAAAACCCCATCATACATCTATCTCAAATATTGGAGCTCCTTCATCGAAGTTTCTCCTCATCGTCAACTTTTTACCACTGGCGCTTGTCCTCATCGTTGACCTTCTCGCTACTGCTGAAGCTTCTCCCTGCTACCAAGCATGCCTTCGCTAGTTGCTGAGAGAGGTATCTCTCTCTCTCTAAGCTTTTGCTTCTACTCTATATTTCTTTCTCATGTTCTCTTTGCCACACTGTTTCAAACTCTCTTTGCCCCTCTTTCTCATGCTTTGTTTCTTGTTCTCTATTTATATCTCTTTCTTTCTTTTTGAAAGACATGAGATCTTGATTGATATAAGATTTGTTGATTTTATTCATTTTTTATTATTATATTCATCTTCTAGTTATATGATCTTTGGTCATGTTAGGATTTGTTTTTGGACATATGCTTTCTATAAGTTTCATGGTTAGACTTATGTTTGAAAAGTAATTTTTATTGGGCATTTTATATTTTGTTTGGCATTTTTGCTTATTATATTTTGCTAATGGATCCATGCATGAGATTGTGAGAATATCTAAATTTATTGATATTATATATATATTTTTTTCAAAAAAATATAATTTAGCGCCTCATTTGTCTTGGGCAAGCTCCTAGGCAAGCAGATAGCGCCTTAGGCATTTTGAATCCCTCTCGCCTTTTAGTGCCTCTCACCTTTGACGGCCCTGGTATACGTCTATTTATAGGTAACCACACACACTACAAAGTCCCACTCCACTATATGGGACTAAACCCACTGCATACTCCAACACTTTTTGTTATTTGCCAGCTATGTGAGGGCTCTCTTGTACTTTCCCCAATCCTCTCTATATATTGAGGATCAGGGCTTCTAATAGAAGCATCTTACTTATTTCTTCTAATTTGGTAATGGAGTAATTGCCCTAGGTCGGTGTTTTATTTCTACCTTGATTCTCCATCTCTTTTTCTTTCTCCTAAAAAGGAAAACAAGCAAAAACGCATAGTGGGATAAAATGAATTTTATAACATTATTCAGAAGTCCTACCTCTCAATATAGAGAAAGGTGGGAAAAGTACAGACAATCCAATACAAAAAAGATAAGGAAATACAACCAAGAGCAATAATGCTAAAACATGACTGAAATACCGAAAGGGTACACCACTTTCCCTCAAGTTGATGCATAGATGGTCTTTTTTGTTCCTTCAAGCAATCTTCTTTTGATTATTCACTGTTTGAAAATATGGGGAGGTACTGTTGTACTTCTAGTTTATGCTAATGACCTGATTGTTGCTAGTGATGATAATGCAAGCATTACAGAGGTCAAGAAATGCTTGTCAGGGAATTTTGTTATGGACCTTGGGTTATTGAGATATTTTCTTGAGATAGAAATTGCTTGTAGCAAGAAGGGCATGGCTCTTTCTTAACGGAAGTATGCTCTTGACTTACTTTAGGTGATTTGCATGTTGGGAGCCAAGCTAGCCATCATACCCATAGATTGTAAGACTCATCTGTATGATGAGAAGTTAAAGGTAGTTGACAGCAGGTAGTATAGGAGGCTAGTGGGCAGGTTTCTGTACCTTACCATCACTAGGCCTGGCATTTTCCTTGTAGTTGGGAAACTTAGTCAGTTCTTAGACATGCCTACTAAGTAGCACTAGGATACTGCCATGATGGTGCTAAGATACTTGAAAAAGGCATCAGCCAAAGGCATTCTTTTTACCAAGGGAACTTCCATGAGCATCGTTGCCTATTCTGATGCAGATTATGCGAGGTGTTTGGTAGACAAGAACTCCACCATTGGCTTTTGCACTTATGTGACAGGTAATTTGGTGACATGGAAAAGCAAGAAGCAATCTATGGTCTCCAAGTTGAGTGCGAAGTCTGAATGTAGTGCCATGGCTCATACCGCCTCAGAGATGATGTAGGTGAGGTCCCTTTTAGCTAATCTTCATATATTAACATGTACTCTCATGGAGATGCGATGCAACAATCATGCTGCGACCTACATCACCAATAATTCTATGGTCCATCTCCATGAGAGAATCAAGCATGTGGAAGTTGATTGCTGCTATACACGTGACTTGATCCAGAGAAGCCTCATCTTCACCACGTCCTTTGCCTCAGATAACCAGGTGGCAGACATCTTCACCAAGTCTTTGCCTCGTACTTCATTTGATGTTTGTTATTCTAAGCTGAGCATGATTGATGCATATGCTTTTGGTTGAGGGGTAGTGTTGAGCACCTTCAGTCATTTTTTGTTCCTTTTGGTATTTTCATTTTCTTATGGACATGCTATGCTATTTTTTCCACCTCTACACAGTGAGAGATAGGGTTATGAAATAAAGTTATTCGCTCATTTCTTCTAACTTTTTTTTTTCTGATTTTTTCTTTTCTTTCTTCTTTTGTGGGGAGGGCAGTAACAATACATACATTGGTGGGGTTTCCTTATTTTTTTCCATTACAAACAGGAATGCCGAAAAGTTGACCCGAACTAAAGAAAATCTGTTTCCTATTTTTTTAGCTTTTTAAGATGTAAAGATGTGTTTCTGGATTTTTTTTATTGGAGATGATGCAATATGTTGTTCAATGATTTTCCTAACTTTAAAAATTTAAAGGTAACCTTTTATTGCTCATTGATGACTTTTGCTTCTGCAGGATGCTGTCATCGACGAACAAATTGAAGAAAATCTGTTCGTGATGCTTGATGATGAGACTGATTCTGAGTATGTTAGAAGTTTTCTTGCCTTCTGTCAGTTCATATAAAAACCACCTATAGATATACTTCTCGCATGCAATAGAATTAGTTAGTTTTATGGTGAGAATAGTCTACAATCGCCAAAATATTTGAAGAACAACTCTCAAAATGCTTTCAGCCAATGAGGCTCTTCTTTATGTTGTCCTTATATACTATCCGCTTCCCCTTCTTGAAGATTTTTATCAGCAAAGTTTAATTGGTTTCTCAGAATGTCGTTACAAACCAACGGCACATTTATGCTTGAGTATAACCTGTATTCTTAAGAGGATATTTCTCTCCATTGAACTTGCATCTTTTGATGCTAGGAAATGGAGGTAAATCTTGCCTCACCTAAAGCATATTTTTGTTTTGTTGCATAAGTTGAGGAAGCATGACCCCTTGATAGATCGCCATGAAAGCTACTGGAACCTAAATATTACAAATGCATAGTTGTTTTTGGCTCTCCTTTACTTTTTATTTCTTTGCAACGCCAAATAGCTTTAGAAGATCAACTTCTATTGAGAAAGCCTAAACCTTTTTACATTGCGGATTGGTTACGAAAAGTACTTGCATGCTCCTACAAAAATAAGTAAACACAAAAAATATACAAAAGACAGGGAACTTATCTCAGTCATCATGGAGCACAAATATCAATCATGCCGAGCTTGAACAACATTGATCAAACTTATTGCTAGGAAGTGCCTTATTGATCATTTTTTTTGAAAAAGAAAAAATGGGGTTAACAATGGTTGTCAAGAGTCAAATTTTATTGATAGAAATAACCAGGTACACCACGAGGTATTAGGTGGAGTGAAAGTAATGCAAAAGCCCATCCACAGAAGTTTGTTCCCTGCTAAGAAAATGCGTTCCAGCCACAAACACTAGATCAAAATGAGAGCCCTTCACGAAGTGTCAGCATCATCATAGGTGTTGCGGATGCTCGGCCAAAAGTCACCCTCAGAAGAGAACCAGATATGTGAAATCTTTGCAGTGGACAGGCAATCTGTGGAAATGGGCAAGTAAAAATGAGATGGTCCATATTCTCCAGTCCTCCATAGAAAACACGACTGTGGTCAGTGTCCAGCTTACCTTATTGATCATGTTAGATTCTTGGTCTGCAGATTATAGATCGATTTACAAATAAGAGCTTTCTAAACCATGTCTTCGATGTAGCAACAATTAGTTTCTTTCTTTTGTGAGAAAGGCTTGTGTATTTTTGTTTCTCAAATGAAGTAGTAGGTTATGAGCAATGAAAGAAGCTATTTAATCTTCACATCTCATATCCATTGAGGATGTCGCAGGCATGTGGTGATCATCTAGCTTAGAACATGTATGCACTTTGCAGTAATTTCAGCCATGTTCACATATTTAGATTCTGCACTAGACTAAGAGACCATTGTTTGCTTCTTGCTCAACCAGGAGACAAGATTCCCAGTAATATACATGTGGAAACTTGTATTCGAGTTCCTATACTTGGGGCATAATAGATAGTCTATGTCAATGTAAGCTACCACATTAAGGGACTGGGTTATATCATGGCTGCATCCCACCAATATGTTGGTAGAATTTCCATAAACTGACAAAATTTTCCAACTAGGAAAATGATACTGTTGGCCTTGATATAGTAAATATGCTGGTTGATGCAATTAGGCTCAATCTGATATATATGTCTTCTTTTGATTTAAGATTTCCAGGCTTAATACATGACCAGAGACTAGAGAATAAGTATGCCACCAAAATCAGCTGCTTGTAATTGAGGTAGAAAATTTATATAAATATAATTCATGATCTAGGGAACTTGCTGGAACCAACCGATGGATGCCAAAGTAGGGGGGAGAGATTGGAATCCTGTTTAAACAAATATATAGTCAAGGAATAGCTGTGAACCAGGTCAAAGTAGTGCAATATTGATTTGATAGCAAGATGACCAGGTCAAAGTAGCGCAACAGGCTAGAGGGGCATCAATGGCGAGAGGGACATTGGTTGTTATCATTAGAGGAGATGAAGAGCTATGTGGCATGGCATTGGGGAAGAAAAGTGGAGTTAGTAGGAGGAGGAATGGGTTGAGGAAGAGTTTTGTGTGAGAGGGTGGGGGAAATGGGGCCAGCAAGGGATGAGAGTTGTGTTGGTGGTGCTGGCATGGAGTGGAAAAGGTGAATGCGAGGAGAGGGAGGGAACAACAGGGAGGTAGTGGCATGGATGGGGAAGGGGGGTGGAATATAATTTTGCACTAAAGCCCTTTGTAAAATTTGAGTGTTTGCAAAAAGCAGCTCAAAAGCTGTTGATCCTACATAATTTCTCCCCCGTTTGAAAAGCTTGTGTTTGCAAGTTTGTCATATAATCTAGGTTTGGAGGCTTTGGGCGTGATGGCTTTGATATTAATATTTGAGACAAGAATGATAGGATCAACTATGAAATAACATAATTAAAACTATGAAGCATTAATCAATGTATGATATTAAAAATACCATCTATAAGTCTGTAAGAAGAAGTTGATATTTCAACTATCTTCACCCTCCTCTACTTTCAAATCAGCATGGGCAAAAATATCTAGTGTCAGCAACATAGGCCATGGAGGGATACCCATAGCCCATACAACTTTTGGATCAATTGCGATGCCTCAAGTGGTGATTAGTTGCTATGACGGAAATTCCAAATTCCAAGCAACTTCTTGAAAACCATTGGTGTGAATTCCCGATGACTTTGGATGGCGTGGGTGGAGGCAAGGAGACAGCCATCTTTAGAATAGTTTCAAGGCAAGGAGCCAACCATCTTTAGGATAGTCTCAAGGATGGACCTTCCTCATCATGATTGGAATTCCCTTCGTCATGTCATGTGTAACTTCAATTTCTGGAAAAGGGGTAGACACCTTGTGTCCCTTTGGCTCCTTGAAATAAGGAACAAGTGTCATAAATGCATTGTCTAATTTAGATATGATCCGAATATTGGCCCCATGGTGAAATTGTTAATAGTGAAAGCTTCTTCAAATTTAGGCATCCCCATTAATGTTTCATTTGGAGGCCTAAAATAGGTTGAATTTACTAAGTTGAAGAAAATTAAACTTTATAATTACTAAGTTGTCCCGACACCTCTTTATGTAGAGAGAGGTGAGGGAAAAATCATGACATAAGTCTAGCAAAACAATAAAAAGACTAAGCCCCTCAAAATATAACGTAATGTAATACTCCTCCTCAAGCTGGAGCATATATATCCATCATTCTTATCTTGTTTCTACACTTCTCAAATAGAGGGAGAGATAATAGCTTAGTAAACATGTCGGCAGTCTGGTTTGAAGAGGCAAGACAAGTTGTACGAAGTAGACCCTGCTGAATCAAACTCCTGGTGTAATGACAACTCACTTACAAACGTTTGGTTCTCTCGTGGAATATGGAATTGTTGGCAATGTATGTTGCAGCTCGGTTGTTACAATGCATTTCCATTGGCTTCTGAATAGTAACATTAAGATTTCGTAACAAAGATCTTATTTATATCAGTTCAGTTGTAGTATGTGCCATGGTACAATACTCAGACTCAACATGTAACTACACTTTGTTTCTTGCTTCTCTAGGTTACCAAATTTTCGGCTACAAAATTACAAAAGCCAGTGGCAGATCGCCTGTCTCCAACATCTCCTGCATAATCTGCATCTGAGTAGGCAATAATAGCCATAAGAGCCTTCTTTTGAAATAGGATACCTAGACATACCTTGATGTACCTCAATACCTGCATCATAGCTTGCCTGTGATCACCTGTAGGTTTGCCTAAGAATTGACTTAGCTTACCTACTGCAAGGCTAATATCTGATGTAGTGATATCAGATATAAAAGTTTTCCCACCAGCTGTCGATATGCCTTCTTATCCTTTAGCTTCACAGTGTCATTAAAGAGGTGAACCTTAAGATCCATATGAATATTGGTATCCTTGGATCCTAGCATGCCAGTCTCCTGGAGAATGTTAAGAGCATACTTTCTTTGCGACATAACTATCACTTGCTTACTTGTGGCAATCTCAATGCCCAAAAAATATCTTAGCTTCCCAAGTTCTTTTATGACAAACTGGTGTGTCAAATATTCCTTCACCTGAGAAATACCAACTTCATCATCACCTGTGAGGATACGGTCATCCACTTACACTAGAAGAGCCATAGTATCACCACTGGTCTTCCTCACAAACAGTGAATGATCCGACGAGGACCTCTACATCCTAATAACAAACAATGCCTTAGGCACTAAAACCAGACACAAGGGCTTTGTTTAAAATCATAAATGGCCTTACGAGTCCTACAAACATACTCCCTTTAAACCTCAAATCCAGGAGGTTGCTGCATATATATCTCCTCCTGTAAATCTTTATAGAGATGTATTTTTGACATCCAGCTAGTGTAGATGCCACCCATAATGAGCTGCAATAGATAAGTATACGAACTGTGGAGAGTCGAGCAATCGGAGAAAATGTGTCAAAGAAATCCACCCAATTGATCTTGGTGAATCCTTTGGCCACAAGGCGAGCCTTATACCAAGAAATAGACCCATTTTGGTTGTATTTTAAGGCAAAAACCCATCGAGCTCTAACCAAGTGCGCACCAGAAGGTAAAGTAGTAAGCTCCTAGGTGCCTCTATCAGTAAGAGCAGACATCTCGTCCTCCATAGCTACCTTCCAGTGTGAATGTAGTAAAGCCTGCTGGTACGAGATAAGAATCTCAACACTAGAAATTACAGCAGTGAATGCATGAATCTCCGGACCCAGAGAGTCAACAGAAACAACACTTGCAGCAACACGATACTGGGCACAAGATCGGGGAGCTTTCTGGATAGCAATAGGAATATCCTCATTTGTGGTCATGGAGGTAGAACCTGTAGACATCATCCGGAGAAGTACTGTCAGTATCCTCAACACATACCTGAGTGGGGGAGGATTGTGGTGTCTCAGTAGGAACTAAGGAGGAGGGGGTGTATCTTCCCTTTATAGTTGACATGAAACTGATATTTGGCACCCTTAAATGTCTTATTATCTATTGGTACAACTTCGAACGTGGTCAATATCTACTCTTTGGCTGGAACACTACTACTATAAAAGAAATCCTCCATCGCTACAGGAGGCACATGCATTGGTACAACCAGGTCAACCTCCTTCAACTGATGGCTTGAAGTAGAAAAATACGGAATAGATTCATGAAAAGTCACATCCGCACTCATATAGTGCCTCTGGTGTATAAAGTCAAAACACCTGTATCATTTCTGAGTACGTGAATAACTAAGAAACACGCACTTAACCACCCAATGAGCCAATTTATCATGACCAGGCTTAAGGAGGTGTACAAATGCCACATAACCAAATGTTTTTGGTGGCACTGGAAATAAGTTAGAGTCCGGATATGAAATATTCCATGGAATTTGCTCATGAAGTACAGAGGAAGTCTGCTAATGAGATAACTGGCAGTGAGTACAACATGTCCTTAATAGCTATGTGGGATACTATTTTGAATAAGCAAGGCTTTAGCTGTATCCAGAATATAACAGTGTTTTTGTTCTGCAACCCCATTTTACTGTGATGTGTGAGGGCGGGACATTTGATGCACAATGTCAAGTGATCCATAGAAGGAAGCCAAGTGCTTAGTACAAAATTCTACAACATTATCAATTCTGATCTTCTTAGTGCACGCACCAAACTAAGTTTTTACAAATGCTACAAACTGTTGAATAATAGATCCAGCCTCTAGTTTATTACGCATTAAAAATATCCATGATAAACAAAAGAAGTCATCAACGAATACCAAGTAATAACGATAATTCTATCAGTTTGGCACACGATTAAGACCTCATATATCACAATGCACCAAATCAAAACAACCTGAATGACTGGACTGAATAGAAACTGGAAAATTGGCTTGGTGATGCTTTCCCAGTTGACAGGCATCATACTGAATCTTCATGGTAGGAGAAAAATGAGGGATGCTTTGGTGTAGTTTGTCCAGTGAAGGATGGCTTAGTCGTCTGCTCCACTGCAAGGCGCTCCCCGCAGTAGTACTTGTTAGACAAGCTGCAGCAAGTGAACTCTGAATTAGTCGGTAAACACCCCCTCCTCATGTCCACCACTAATCGCCTTCCCCGTTATGCGGCCCTAAAACGTACACCTAATCGCATAAAAAATAGCATGACAATTTAGTTGCTTAGTGATGATACTAATAGATAGTAACTGCATTGCCATGTCAGGCACACAATAAATATCAGAGAGGTTCATAGTAGGAGTGACAGATACTCCCCCTTTACCATAGATGGGGGCATGCTTAGCATCTGCTAGTTGTACAGAGCAATCCTGTGATACCTCCTGCATATTCGCAAAACACTGGGGATTTCCTGACAAATGATCTAATACACCAGAATCAATCAACCATGAACTATTCATATTTGATGCGGATGTGAAAGTTGCAGTGCTTAAAGACTGAGGCTGATCATAAGTCAACTAAGCTAAGCATTATACTGCTGCAGCATAATCTGCCTTTGCCAGGGTCAATGTATCAATAGACACAGCTAGTGGAGCAGTCATGGACACTTGGTTGGCAATAGCAGGTTGTCGAAGTTTTGTTTCAACACTTGGCCTTAATGTGGCCAATTCTCTCACAATTTGAATAAGTAGGCTTGCCATAGCTGCCATCAGCACGCTCCTTGCCTTTACCTCGAAAGGCTCAAGTCCGTCCTCCTCGTGTACTCACGACTGTATGAGCAGAAGCAGCATTACTGGTAATAGTCTCTGGAGTGGGCTAGACATGCAACCTGCTTAGTCTCCTGTAGATTTCCTTAATGGGAGGAAGCTCAAAAAGTGTCAATATCTGTAAATGTGTAGTAGAATAATCATTATTAAGCCCTGCCAAGAACATGTGAGCTAAGAATTCCTTCCTCTGATTCCTGCACGTGAGTGATGTGCACATAGGTTTGCATGCATTGTACTTTTCCAAGAGTCCCTTTATGATGGAGTACTACTGTGGGAGACTTATGGACTCTTGCTTCAAGTGACACAAATTATAGTGGATTTGGAAGACCTGGGTAGAGTTGAGTTCGTGAGAATATGCATCCTTTAGACCATCGCACATCTGTTTAGTGGTTTTGTATCGCACTATTTAGTATCCAGGCCCTTACCATGGTATCATCTCTGTTCCAGGTTGCATACTTCCCTGTCTTCTACTTTGGTGGTGTTTCAGTGAGGAGATGTTGCTTCTCATGTCCTTCCATAGTGACAAGAAATACCTGAGACTAACGAGGGTAATTGGTCTTATCAAGCTTCACAATTGGTGCAAAAAATGGATTCTCTTATACTACACTTTCTCTAGTTCTGATATCAGTCTGGTATCTGACGACGATGAGGCCATAGTAAATCACACTACAAACACCTTCAAACACAGATCTGAATTTTGACATAAAAGGGGAATACATACCTCAAAATATGCATCAACAGGAGAATACACACCTCAAAACATGCATTAATAGGGGAATACATACCCCAAAACAGTAATCAAAATACTGATTTGATCATACCATCAAAGATGAATCTCTGACACCTTCTGGAAGGTCTTTGCCTTAGAACTTCGTCACCAACATGCTGAGGACCTTTCTAGACCCTGTTGCAAGGGAAAAAAAGGGCCTACTACCCTCTCCCTACCACCGGAAGAGACTTGTTAGCAAGGAAAAGGCACCGGAGAAGAGGAGGGGGTCGGATCGGCCCTCTTGCTACTGCGGTGGCTGGGTGGTGGCGTTGCTGTCGGTGACAATGGTGGTGGTGGGGCTATGTGGTAGGGTTAGGATTTTCTTGGTGGAGTCCCCAACTTGGCTCTGATACTAAGTTCAAGAAAATGAAACTTCATAATTACTAAGTCGTCCCTACACCTCTTTATATAGAGAGATGTGAGGGAAAATTTATGGCATAAGTCCAACAAAACAGAAAAAAGACAAAACCCTTTAAAATATAACGTAACGCAACATACTATGATAGGAAAACCCTTTGAAGAGTTGGAACTAGTCAGAGAAAATGACTTGTTTTATTCTAAAATTAAACCCTACACCTCTTTATATAGGCAGAGATGTTGAGAAAATTACATCATGAGTCAAACAGGACAAGAAACATGACAAATGACTCCAATAACTCTAATAAGTGCCCTACCAACACTCCCCGTCAAGTTGGAGCGTATATATCAATGATGCTCAACTTGGAACACTTATCAAAAGCAGATCTGGCAAGGGGCTTCGTGAATTTGTCTGTAATCTGATTTTCAAATGATACAGATGAAGTGCAGATAATTCCACGTTGTATCAAGTTTCTAGTGTAGTGGAAATCAACCTCAACATGTTTTTCCACTCATGAAAGGTTGGGTTGTTGGCGATATAAGTAGTAGCACGATTATCACATCTCATCTCCATTGGCCCCTCTTCGTGGATATGGAGATCATGTAGAACAGATCTTACGCAAACCATCTCTACAACTGTCTGAGCCCTAGCCCTGTACTCTAATTCTGCGTTGGACCTAGATACCACCTGCTGCTTCTTGCTTCTCCATGTCACTAAGTTGCCTGCCACATATGTACAGAATCTAGTTGTTGATGTCCTGTCTATCATGCACCCTGCATAGTTGGCATCAGAGTAGCCAACAACACTCATAGATATGCCCCTCTAAAATAAAACACCTCTGCTAGGTGCTTTCCTCACATACCTAAGCACCTGTATAGCAGCATCCCAATGCTGCTAAGTCGGTTTGTCCATGAATTAAATGAGCTTTCCTACTGCAAGGGAAAGATCCGGATGTGTAATAGTAAGATACAACAATTTACCCACCAACTGCCTATATGATCTGCTATCTATAGGTGGAGATTCAGTATCATAGAGATGTCATTTAGGATCCATAGGTATATTGGCAGGTTTGGACCTCACAATTCTTGTTTCCTGCACGATATCAAGGGCATACTTCCGCTGACTACAAACAATGCCCTTTGTGCTGCGTGCCACTTCAATCCTAAGAAAATATCTGAACTCACCCAGATCCTTCATCACAAAGGCATCATCCAACTTCCTTTTTATCTTAGCTATCCCAGCAACATCATCTCCAGAGAGGATCGGGTCATCAACATAAACAAGAAGTACAATCACTCCCCTTTTACTCTTCCTGATAGATAAAGAGTGATGAGCAGAGGACCAAGTTCCATTACATGTACCTCCTTCAAGAGTCTCTGGAACCATGCTCTTCGACTGTGCTTCAAGCGATAGATTTTTTTCTTCAGTTTGCATACACACTCCCCCTGAGCCTCAAACCCAGGCAGTTGTTGTATATAGACCTCCTCCTGAAGATCCCCATACAAGAACGCGTTCTTGACATTCAACTGATGAAGATGCCAGTCACAGTGAGCTAATACAGGCATCAAAATCCGAACAGTAGACAGTCGAGCAACTGGAGAGACGGTATCAAAGAAATCTACCCCATTTGTTTGGGTAAACCCCTTTGCCACCAATCCTGCCTTGTAGCAAAGGATCGTGTCGTCTGGGTTGTATTTAATGGTAAAGACCCAATGACACCTAATTGTTCTGGCATGAGGAGGCAAGGTAGTCAAGTTCCACATCCCTGTAGACTGTAAAGCAGCCATCTCATCCTCCATGGCCTGACGCCAATTTGGATCTAGCATGGCCTGCTGATGGGAGGTAGGAACATATGTTGCAAATAGTGTCGCTGTGAAAGCAGCAAACTATCGAGGTTGACAGTGGAGACTGTCTGTACATTATGATACTGGGCACAGCTGTGTGGAGCCTTCCAAATAGTAATTGGGAGATCAAGATCCTCCTCACTATGCTCAGTAACAATCGGAGTATGAGACTCATCAGAGGAACCTGCACAAGTACCACTAGGAAAACGTACGTCAGTATCAACACATACTTAACTAGGGGAGGAGACAGGTGGCTGAGGTGTAGTGGGGGTGTGTTTTTGTCACTAGGCATGCTGTTTGTATGTCACGGGTAGACGATATATCTGAGTATTTTCTGCTCTCTGCCTCATGGAAATTTCTGTGGTAGGTACGTCCTCATGATGTGTAATAGGGATTTGCTTCAAGGGAACTGGTGGAACAGGCATAGGAGCCAAATTCCTTTCAAATGTCACCTGATGACCATCTGTAGAGAAATATGGAATGTGCTCATGAAATGTGGCATTTGCAGTGACATAATGTTTCTTACCACGTGGGTCATATATCTGTATCCTTTTTGGGTGCTACTGTATCCCAGAAACACACTTCACTGCTCTTGGAGCTAATTTGTCTCTGCCAAGGCCAAAAATGGGAACAACGGCAACACAGCCAAACATGTGAGGTGGAACAGTTAATAGATATTTCTCAGGATAAAGAACCCACCACGAAATTTATTTTTGTATGGCTGAGTTGGACAATCTATTGATCAAATAACATGCTGTCAACACTGTATCTCCCCAATACACCTGTGGTACATTGTGCTGGATGAATAATTTTCTAGCCACATCAAGAACGTAACGGTGCTTTTTACTATACCATTTTGTTGAAACGTATGTGGACAGGATGTCTGATGAACAATCCCAAGAGATTTATAAAAGTTTGCCAACTTAGATGTACAGAACTCTAAAGCATTATCAGATCACACAATCTTCACAACAGTAGAAAATTGAGTGTTATAAGATAAATGTTTTAATCATTGATCCAACATCAGATTTATGTTTCAAAAGAAATAACCATGACATCCTATAAAAATCATCCAATATAAGTAGATAAAATCTATGACCCAGTCTGTTCAGGATATGACTCGGTCCCCATATATCCATATGCTGTAATTCAAATATAGCATTAGAACTATGAGATGAACTAGGAGGAAAATTGGTCCTGTGATGCTTTCCTAGCTGGCATGAGTCACACAATTTCTGTAGCCGGTGAAATATGAGGAATGACACGTTGAAGCCTGTCCAGTGATTGGTGTCCAAGATGTCGGTGCCACTGAAGAGTTGTACCAGCACTAAATGCAACCTCGCCTTGACACGTAGTGGCAACTGGATTCTGGACCAGGCGATGTACACCCCCTTCCTCATGTCCGCCATCAATCGTCTTCGCTGTGAGTTTGTCCTGAAAAATATAGCCTACCTCATCAAATATTTTGCGACAGTGCAAGTCTTTTGTAATTCTACTGACAGATAAAAAACTAATAGGAAATTCTGGAACATAACGAACATCAGGAAATGTCAGAGTATGAGTCACTGTAACTTCTTTGCCATGAATCCTACATTGCCTGCCATCTGCTACCTACATAGATCTTCCTGAGGGAACATTATGAACCTGTCCAAAACACGTCTCATCCCCACTGAGATGTTGAGTTGCGTCAGAATCCACCAACTACAATGTACTGTCAGTGTTACCAAACTTGTAAGCAGAAGTCATGCCTGAAGTGGCTAAGGCAGCAGTATCTGCAGTAGTAGTCTCCTGGGTCAGCTAGGAGAGACGCCGGATCATAACATCATAGTCTGCACGAGACACCATGTTGCTTCCCTCCTCCAAAGCGACAGCCTGGTTGGCCATGTGAGGTCAACCATGCTTTTTCCAGCAAGAGGCCTCTGTATGGTCGATGTTTCCACAATGCAAGCAAATGGTGCGAGGTTTACCACTCGTACCTCGACCACCATGCCCTCTCCCCCTGGTGGATGGAGCACCACGTCCTCCTCGTGTGGCAACAAGTGCAGGGGTTTGTCCACTTTCTGACACGGGTTGCCTAACAACGACTCTGCTCATGCGGCTATAAGCCTCCTTTAGAGATGGAAGCTTGGCTAGAGTAAGGATCTAGGACCTAGCAGCCTCATAGTCAGGCCCAAGTCCGTCAAGAAACTGAAGGACAACATACTCCTTCCTATGTGCCCTTTGAGTGGCATACGTGCAAACATGTTGGCAGGCATTATATTTCTCAAGAAGATCCTTTAGGTTGGTATAGTACTGCGACAAAGACTGACTCCTGTTTGAGACGACCAAGGTTATGGTGAATCTCAAACATTTTGCTGGAGTTCTTTTCATGAGAATATGTATTGCGTGGAGAATCCCACATCTCCTTGGCAGTCTTGTAGTGCATGATCCCATCATCGATCTGAGGCTCAACGGAATTCATGATCCATGCACGAACCATGGAATTATCTTTCTTCCACGTGGCTTTCTTCCCTGTTTTATCTTGTGGCTCCATCTTCAACAATAGATGTTCCTTGTCATGCCCTTCAATGGTCATGAGGAATGTCTGAGACCATCTAGCTTAATTGGCCTGGTTCAACTTGGCGATAGGAACAGAGAAAGGAGATTTATAACCTCCGTTCTCCATAGTAGTAACCGATGACGCTTCCGAAGAATCTGAGGCCATCGTGCCTTAGGACTGCCACAAGATGCCACAAGTGCGATCTGAAATCGATATTCATATCTGACAACTTTACAATCAGAGAAAAGTAATCTCTTGAGCATGAGATCTAAGGCAAAGAAACCCTAGAAAATTTCTCAAGAATCACGGAGATCCTGTAGATTAGGTTTTAGCGCATGTTAGGACGTTAGGACGTGTCCTAACAATGCTTGGGTAGGCTCAATTGACCCCAAGAGCCACCACCGCGACCTGTAGGTGATGGGTGGTGGAGGTGGCGGCGCTGCCGCAGTCAGAGGCGATGCTCCAGTAACAGGAGGTGCTGTCCCAATGTCAGGGGAGGCACCGGGACAATGCTTTGAGATGCTGGATCAACCTCCGGGCAGCGCCACGACCTCTGGGCAGCACCGTGACCTCCACATAGGACCTCAGCGCGAGTAGCAGTGGCGCAGGGCCTCGAGGCAGCGCTGCAGAACTCATGGAGGGGCTGCGACGCCTTGTAGGGCTCGAGGCAGGTCCGCTAGGGTTTGCTGGCGGCGCTAGCGCTAGAGGAAGGCAATCCGCAGCTCGAGGACGAGTAGTTGGCCTTGCTAGGGTGCTCGAGGAGCAACAACACCCGCGACGAGCATAAGTAGCCGCTGTGATCGCTGCAGTAGCCTCTTAGGGCCGGCGACGGCTGGAGGCTGGCCAACGACATCTCCTGTTGGTGTGAAGCAGGAGTTAGGGTTTTGGTGGATGTTTACGGACGCTCATGAGGGGTGGGATCCTGGACCGTCGATCTAGGATCGTCGCTCTGATAGTAAGTCGGAGAAAATGACTTGTCTTATTTTCAAATGAAACCCTACACCTCTTTATGTAGGTAGAGGTGTTGGGAAAATTTCATCATGAGTCGAACAGAAACCTGATAAATGACTCCAATTACTCTAATGAGTGCTCTACCAATTGGACTTCGTTAAAACATGGTAATTCCATGATTATCCTTCCAAGCTCAATAGAGATGGATGAAGAAATTGTCAAAAGTAATAATTAAAATGATGAAATTTCATAGACCTTGGAGTTTGAGATGATGAGTAAGAACGAGTGAGTAGGAGCGACATTGCGAACCTTGGGTAGTCATTGTGTAGTGACTCCATTGATGAAACCAATTGGACAATGATGGTCCATCACTGCTGTTGCTACCGCACAAGAGAAGCACATCGAAGGTTGGTTGTTACCATGTGCTTCTACTGCCTCAAGGTGGGTAGTACCGAATGAAATTCGACCCCCCTTTGTTTACGGAATTTCGTACTTTCTTTTTCTATTTCTTCACTCCCTTCGGGGGGTCCCGTGGGGCTACTCTTTTTTGTCGATCGAGCCACTCTCCCTCATTTTACTCGTCAGCCCTTTTCATGAACTTGTACAATCAATGCCACATATACCGCCAACTAGATGATCTAAAAAATCAGTTCAACGAGAATTCATTAGCACAGATACGATTCTCAATCAGAAAGGTATGTCCAAATGAAACACATATGTTTTTATGTAGCTATTGGTCAAAGAGCATCCTTTGTAGCTCCGGAAGATATATCTATAATAAAGATAGTAACAATTGTATTGAACGTTGAACTCATGCTCGACCTTGAGGGTCTCGTGTTTACCCCACTCATTCCACTCCTTTACTTCACTCATCTTTACTTCACTCATAAGGAATGGAATAATTATGAACTCGTGAGTGTCCCTCAAACATTGTTGGCCATTGATGCTTAGGCTTAGGTCCCATGGATGGCCATTAGTGCAACAATTGATGAGCAAAGGTGCCTAATGGTCACACTTGGTATGTTCTCACAGTCCAATAGGGCATTGAAGGTGGCACTTGTAGAGCATGCATCCACCTTCATTGATGCAACAAAACTAATTCAGTTACTCGTCGGGGATGTGCCATGCAAGATAGCTCGGGCAGTTGAGCACTTCCTCTTGGTGGTTCGTGTCGTCTTTCACCAATTAATCAGTTCGGTTCATCACCTTTCTAATGGTGGTTTTGTTGCCTTCTCCAACAATGACCTCCTCATGATCATAATCTCGGCCTTCTCTCCTCCAACCATCATAAATGAGGCTCCTTCGCTGAACTCGAACTAGTTATGACACCATCGCCATAAGCTCCTTAGGCCACTGTTGTCGCTACGTTGAGGGCCACCAAAAGTTGGAGGTGAAGGGACATTTGTAATTGCAACGCTCCATGACTAATTTGGAAGGTGAAGGGTTAGGGATTCTGGCTCATTTCCTGTTGTTTAGGGTGTGGTCCATTGTGATTAGACCATAATTGCTCGTACTAGTTGCAAGAGCTTGACCTTTTCACTTTCACTTCTCGACCCATTCTCCTCCAGATCCAAATTTGGCTTCTGAAATGATCCAATGTTGCCTGGATCACCATTTTCTCAATAGTGAGGCACGTTAAAAGGGCTTAGAGCCTCTTTGAAAGAGGGCATCCGAGATAAGTTATGGCAACATTGATTGAACTATGACTAGGGTTGCTCTTAAGCTTCGGTTGATTGCCCCCCTTTAACCAAACCTCCCTCAAACCCCCATGCTATGTGTTATGGGGGTGGTAGCAGGACCTACACTGGTTCAATCAGATACAAAAAGGAAGTGGGGTCACTGCCATTAACCAAAGTATCAATCGGCCATCGCAACCTCTTCGGTGCCAAGCTCCCTGGTGGAGATAGAGAATTTTCCTGCTGCGACTTTGGGTTATTGTGTTGAAGATGGTACCTCAATGGGAGAACCACAACTACTTTTCACTAAGCCAAATCTTCCCTTAGAGAATGCCCTTGAGTTTGGCTGTAAATTTGGTCTCCCCAATCCCCTTATTGGTTACCCCTTCATTCTTGTAGCTATGCCTTATGCACAACATAAACCTGATGTCAAATTTCCTGCCATGATGATGCTGGAGTTCGAGCCTTATTCTTAGCCACCACTTGCACCGGTAACTTTGATTGAAGGAAAAGCAAGTTCTGTGGCACCTGCAGCTAATGTTGAAGGACGATCATCCCCTCAGCGTTACCTTAAGCTGGATTGGGTGCATGCCTTCGTTCTTGGATTTGGCTCCTATGGGTAATGTCTCTCAAACCACTTTCATGATTTTCCTTTCTATTTTCATGGTTCCCCTACAATATGTGTCGCTCCTTATGATCATCTCCCTTTTCGATTTGCGACGGACGAAGATGAGCAATTTGTGGCATCAAGCAATGTGGTGATGCAATCAAATAACAATAGAAGCCCATTGAGCCTGTCACAATGGAGGCATTGGCTTTTGCAGACAAGTCCTCTAGCACTTTGATGGCCTCAAAGGGCCCTACTTTGATGTACCAAAGGAACACTAGCAAGTCTAAGAAGACCACTTCTATCGTAGGAAAGGAATGTGTGGGTAGACAAGCACATTATGCCTCTGTTGCCCCATAACGAATCATCTGGGTGTCTTGAAAATACATAAAATACTCATGAAATATCATCTGGCACTTAATATCTTTAGATAAACAATATACTAAAAGTTAGCTCATAGGAAATTCTGAAGCACAGTAAACATCAGCAAGCCTCAATCTGTTAGAAAAATGAACTTCACCAACACTAGTAATTTTAAAAGGACCCATTGGCCAACCATATGGATGTGACATCCGGTGTCTTATGCATAGACACAATAGCATCTTTCTTACCAATTAAATGACTAGAAGTGTCAGAGTCAACCACCCAGGTGGAAGATGATGTAGTCAGCAGGTTGATGAACTACTAGTAGCTGCAATAGAGGCAGAAGCATTTGTCAGTAGAGGTTGACGTAGCAAAATATCATCAGTCTGGAATAATCATTGGCCGTAAGTGAAGGGAATGTTGAAGCAGTATGGACATAAGTAGACATGGAGGCAAGAACCAACTCAGATATAGGAGCAACACCAGAGGGAGTCTCCCCTTAAACCACTATGGCAACAACTAAGTGGCTCCAAGGGTAACTAAAGTTCGACCAGCGTCTATCAAAAGGATGATTTGTGTACTGGCTGTGCACACATGGATCGTATACATGACCCAAGGTTTTAAATATCTATATCGTATCAATAAGTAAAGAAAAAGGATATATCAAGAATATATCGTTGATATTTTGGGGAAATAGCTCAGAAAGGCCCAAAATATCACAAAATGTCACAATTTTTATAAAAATTAATATTTTAATAACTAACACATCTCGAAGAAATACCTAGAAGACGAAAAAATAAATTTAGAATGAAAACATAATAGAAATGCACTAGTCGCATATCGACAAAGTCATACATTGAAAAGAAAGTGTACAAAATTTGATGATAATTGAAAAATATTCATAGTAATTTTCGTTGCATATTGTTGACAATTGAAATCATGCCTTAGTTACACTGAATTTCTTTTCAGTTTCAACATGCTCTTTATTCCAATGCTCTTTTTTTTCTCATTGACCTGCCTCGGATTTTGTGAATTACCCTATTACTCTTTTCATTACGATCTCATGACATGAAGTCACAAATACTATCACCAAAGATGCACTTGGTGATAGAAGATACGATTTTGATTACATAGGAGTATATAATGAACAAATATAAATGGTCAAATAACTAAAGCCATGATTTTTTTATCAGTTTCAACACGTTCTTCATTCCAATACTCCTCTTTCTCATTGATCGGTCTCACATTTTGTGAACTACCCTATTACTCTTCTCATTATGAGTTCAACACATGAAATCACATCTTCTATCAACAAAGATGCACTTGATGAAACATGACATGGTTTAAATAACACAAGCATCTATATTGGACACATATAAACGCTCAAATAATTAGAGAGAAATCATGCCCATCATAGCATAATACACTGTTTGTAAGATTAGTGGGGATCAACAAAACACCAATGTGCAAGTACTTAGATAAACCATGCTGAAACAAGTGAGCCTGTCAATCGTAGGTTGTTGTGGGGGAAAGAAAGAAGAGCCATCATGGATGACATCCTTTAATCAATGGAAGATGACAAGATAACTCTTTCAGTATCCCTATGGATTATTAAAGTGCTTGGTTTTGTGCATCTTTTATAGATGTTTGAAGATGCCAATGTATTTCTCACCGACGTTTTAGAGTCTTCTTCCTATTTTTCAATAAGTAAAATCAAGTGCAATGACTGAATCGTCGACAGAGGACGTACAACTCTAAAGTTGATATATTTGATGGACTACAGGGGAGCAAGAATACTAGCGTGTACAACTCTAAAGTTCAACAAAGGTCCTTGATATCGGGGATATCATGGAAAAAAGATACTAAGGGTGATATCGATATGTGCTGACCCGGTGATACCGATATATTGGCGATAAATCGCCGATATATAAATCGCTGATATGACCTTGTCCTCTACCACGGTTGGCTCCATGGCCGCTGCAACCAGGAGCACTACGGCCTCCAGACACAGGGGAGGCAGATTCCTCAGTAGGCGATGTCGAAGGCTGAAGAGATGTAACTATCAAATGCTCAACATCCGAGGAAATCTTCTATAGGTGAGCATATACAACCTCTGGAACAGGAATATCATCAAGAGCAAGTATATTTTCTCTAGCAGATGAGAACTTGGAGTTAAGACCATATAGGAATTGATAGACCTGCTAGGTCTATCTTTGTCCCGTCCGAGTCTCACAACCTGAAGGTTGGAAGATGTCGAGCTCCTTAGAGAGCCCTTCCATCTTAGAGTAATAATCCACCAAGTTGCGCTCCCCCTAGGAAGAAGACCAATTGTGGTGATAAATATTAAATGGCCTAGCATGGTTAGCTTTCTAGGAAAACTTCTTGGTTAGACTCTACCACATATCCTTCGTTGTCTTCCTGTACGGTAGATTCATCACGATCTGGTGTTCAACACTGCTAATTACCCAGTTCATCACTAGGTGATTATCCTACTCTTCTCAAAACCATCGTCCTGTTCTGTCAAAGGATCCTTGTTAAGGATAGTGAGTCTCTTATGGCCACCCACAAAAATACGAAAGGTCTGGGACCATAAGAGGTAGTTCTGAGTGCCATTTAACTTGATAGTAGACCCTTGGATCATCAAAGAAGCTAAGGTAGTTGTCGACTTGTTCTCGGAACCGGAAGAATGTTAATACCCTTGTTTTTATATAACAAAATTGTATTTTTATTGAGGATTAGCTATTATAGGTTAGGCCAAATTATAGCATGGATGCATCCTCATCAACATTTTTCAAATACGTCATGGGCAAAGAGGACTTGACTTTTTAATTTTATTGAGTCAAATAATGTATGGAACCTTAATAAGAAAACAAACGTAAGTTTTCGTTTTTCGCAAAAATCGTTCTCTTTTGAACCTATTCAATTCTACTGGTGATTGACCAGAATTCCTTTTTGATCGACCAGACCTTGGTCGACCAACTTCTTGTTTTAATCGATTAAAGATCTCTAATGGTCATATTCCCTTTGATCGATCAACCCATTTATTTTAATCGATCAAAGGTATTCCATCAGCCGAATTTCTTTTGAAATGCTAAAGTCGATTAATATGCCATTTTAATCGATCAACATTGAATCGATCAACACTTTGTTTTAATCAACCAAATTTCGTTTTGATTAGACAAACATTTATTTTGATCAATCAAAGCCATGTTTCCAGGATTTCCAAAACTAGGTGAAAAATGCCTATAAATAGGACCTTCAACTCCCGTCTTCAAAACATACTTCAAAGAGCTTTCAAGGAGAAAAACACGCATGCTCTCTTTAGTGCTTTTGTGCCTCTGCACTTACAACTACTGCGATTCAAAGCACACTCCTTTACAACTCAAGGAAGCTCGGTTTGTTTTAACATTGCTGAGGTTCCGAGGTTCCATAGGAAATATTGTTATATTCTTTTATATTGTTGTTCTTGATCTGGGAATCCGATTTGTTCTTGATCCCTTAGGCTCCGCACGCACTCACATCTGGTATCAAAGCCCTGTTATACTCCAGTAAGGATGTTAAATTCCTCTGAGGTATACGTTGAGGGTCAATTTGCTGTTAGACCACCCCTATTCGATGGCACCAACTTTGGATGTTGGAAGATTAAAATGCAAATATTTCTGGAATCTTTGGATAACGAGGTGTGGGACGTGATAGCGTCTAAATACACTAGACCAGAAAGGAAGGTGTGGCCATGACGGCAGACCCAAAGAAGATAGCCACACATAACGCCAAAGCCATGAATGCTGTCTTCTATGGTCTATCCATGGAAGAATTCAACAGTCTTTGCCTGCAAAATCGCCTACGAGATCTGGAACATTCTTGAAGTCACTCATAAATGGACTTCAAAAGTGAAGGAGACTCTAGTCATTCTCCTTACCCAGAAGTGCAAGCTTTTCCGAATGAAAAAGGGGGTGACCATCAAGTAGATGTGTACGAGATTCATTGACATCATTAACTCTCTGAGAAACTTGGATCAGACAGTCACGAATGAGGCTTTGGTTCGCAAGATACTCAGATCCCTTACAAGTGACTGGAAAACAAAGACAACCGCGATTCAGAAATCAAAGGATCTCTTATTACTTCAATTGGATGATCTCATAGGTAGTCTAATGGCCTTTGAAGTTCAACTCGAGCACATGAGAAGGATATAACCCTTATCTCCAGAAGGGAGCACGAAGGTGAAGGAAAGAAAAAGAAGGATCTTGCTCTTAAAGTAGACACTGATTCTAAGGAATCAGAAATGGGAGATGAAGAGGATATAACCTCTATCTCCAGAAAATTTAGGAGGTTCCTAAAGAACAAAAAGAGCTGGAAGAAGTGCCTCAAGAAAATCAAGTCATCTGCTACAATTGCAAGAAGAAAGGGCATATGAGAAAGGTATGCCCTCAACTTAAGAAGGAGAATGACAAAAAGAAGACTTGAATGTTTCCTAAATATGAAGGAAAGAAGAAAGCTCTACAAGTAACATGGGATGATAGCGATAAAAGCTTAGAAGAAGTGAGTGAAGACACTTTCAGCGAAGCACTCTACGGTCTTATGGCGATAGAAGATGAGGTATCGTCTTTTCCTTTTGATGAATTATTAGAAGCATTTTATGGGCTGGATGATTTAGCTAAAGCATTTAAAGTAGCTAATAAGAAATTAACTAAAACCTTGATGAAGAAATTAACTTAAATGATAGTGCTGAATCTCTAAATCAACAATTATCTCAAGAAATCACTATTTTTAAAGCTCATATTGACTCACTTTAGATAGAATTAGGAAAATTAAAATAGAAGTCTATTGCTTTTGTAAATGTACTAAGTTCACCAAAGGAACAGCAAACCTAGAAAAACTATTAGGCACACCAACCCAAACCACTACCAAATTTGGGTTAGGATTCATTCCTAATAATGATTATGAAACATCCACTTTACAATCTAACATACAAATTTCCTCTAGTCCTAAGGTCAAGAATAGGGTTACACCTAAGTTGGCACCTACTAACAAAACTGGACCCAAAAGAGATTGGGTACCAAAAAGACTCTTAGAATCTTGTTTTGTAGGAAAATTTCAAGGGTTAGTAAAGTATTCAGATTGGATCTATCAAAAAAAAAATGGACACCTTGTAGTTGTAAGAAGAAACACTGGACCTTATATAACTAAACTATTGATAGGTCCAAGGAAAAGGAAGATGGGTTATGAACAACGGTTGTTTGAAGCATATAACAGGAGGAGACCTGTTCCTCAACCTCAACCATAAGGTGGTTTAGTCACCTTTGGCAACAGCCACAATGGCCATATTACTGGTATTGGCCAAATTGGTAACTCCAAAACCTCTTTTGATAATGTTCATCTTATTAGTGGCCTAAAACATAATTTGCTTATTGTAGGTCAGGTATGTTATAAGGCCATAAAGTCACTTTTACATTACAAGGTTTTAAAATTGGGGATAAAAATTCAAAGGGAATCCTTTTTATCGGGGCAGATCAAAAGACATCTACACTATTGACTTTGACGAAACTTATGCTTCTGTGGCTAGACTAGATTCCATTAGAATGTTATTAGCTTTTGTTGCTCATTTGGGATTTAAACTGTTCCAAATGGATGTCAAAAGTGCATTTCTTGTGATTTTCTTATTTTTCTGGCCACTGGTCTTCGTTGTTCTTCATCTGTTCTTCCCATTCTTATTGTTTGATCCACTCGACTGGTACTTTTTTGTGTTTTGTCAGATTTTGATCAATCAATATTTTGTCCTTGATCGACCAAAAATTATCATGTTCAATCTCCTAAAAATGGATTTTGATCAACCACGTATTGATTTTTCATTGACCAACTTATGATTGACCAACCCAAAAACCTGATCGACCAATATAACTCTGCAAACTTGACTTGCTTCTTGTCCGTTATTTGATCGACCAAAAATGATTAACTGATTGACTAATTTACCCTTCTTATCGATTAATTACCTATTTTTAATCGACTAATCTTTGTTTTCATCGCCCAACTTGACTCCTTTGTTCGACCAAAATTGCAACAGACTTGCTACCATGGTCCTTAAACATTCTCATCCCTCTACCTCCACCCCCGAGGTGGCACCTATGTCTGTTTCTTCATCAGTGACAAGGTGCATCGCAACTTTTCTCTTTATTCTGGCCTTTCACCCCATGTCGGTCGACCTATCAACCTGGACTACTTCGAGCGCATCTTCCCGTGTCTTAGAGATCGACATACCTATCATAGGATAGGTCGCCTCTTCGATCGAACGTTTTCAGTTGGGATATCTTGCTCTAGAAATATTATTGGTTGATTTACTTATTGAAAATGTGATATTATATCAATTGCATAACATGTCATGAATTGCATGAATATTTCAATAAGGGGGAGCAACATTTACTTAATTATATTGTTTAAAACTTGTGTTAATAATAAAAAGGGAGAAATATAAAAATTTGATCATGGATCATGCATACTTAATTATTATTTTGTTATCATAAAAAAGAGGGAGAATGTTAATACCTTTGTGTTGATATAAAAAATTGTATTTATATTGAGGACTGTTAAGTCAAATTATAGCATGGATGCATTGTCATGAACATTTTGCAAATACATCATTGACTAAGAGGACTTGAAAAATTTTTAATTTTATTGAGTCTAGAATAATGTACGGAATCTTAATAAGAAAATAAATGTAAGTTTTCATTTTTTGCAAAAGCCGTTCTCTTTTGAACATATGTCAATTTTATTGTTGATTGACCAAAATTCCTTTTTGATCGATGAGACCTTAATCAACGAACTTATTTTATTCGATCAACAACCTCTAATGGTCATTCCCTTTTGATCGATCAACTCATTTGTTTTAATCGATCAAAGGTATTCCAACGATTGAATTTCTTTTGAAATCCTAAACTCAATCAAGATACCCTTTTAATCGATCACATTGAATCGACAAACACTTTGTTTTAATCGACCAAATTTAGATTTGCTCAAGCAAATATTTATTTTGATCGATCAAAATAAATGGATCAAAATCGGGTTTCCAGAATTTCCAAAATAGGTCGAAAATACTTATAAATAGGACTTTCGATCTGCGTCTTTGAAACACACCTTAAAGATCTTTGAAAGAGAAAAACACGCATACTCTCTCTAGTGCTTTCGCTCCTTTGCACTTACAATTACTATGATTCAAAGCATGCTCCCTTGCGATTCAAGAAAGCTCAGTTTGTTTTAATATTACTGGGTTCCATAGGAAATATTGTTATAGTCTTTAATAATATTTTTCTTGATTTGAGAATCCATGCTATATTGGAAGTCCCATTCTTCTCTTTGTCAGGTATAAGAGAAGACGTTTGTAAGAGGTTGTGCCACCCTCGTTTAAGTGGTACGTGATAGTGGATTTGACTAACATCGACTAGTAAAGAAAATCCTAAGCTGGGAAGCTTAGACTTAGGTAGTAGTTTTCATCTGGAAAGGTTTCCACTCTAAAATCATGCGTTTCTTTTCTGATTTGTGCTTATTCATTTTTTATCTGTGGTGAATGATTTTTTAAGTTATATTTTAAATAAATATTACATTATTCACCTTCCTCTCCGCACGCATAAACAAAGAAGCCATAGCCTTGACCCAAGAATGGATAGATCAACTAGTATTAGATCTAAAACTGGGTTTTCAGCACCCAGATGGATGAATCAGAGCGGTAGAGCTTGCTCCAAGGACTACGGGATAGGTCCTACCATAACCTAGATGCATCAGATTGCAAAGATCCGCCACTGGGAGCAATCTAGATCATGATTACCCCGAATAGGTGTGGAGAAAGGCACCCACAACAGCAGTGGCTTGCTGCTGGGCAGTGCTTAGGCCACCAGCACCCCCTGCGTGGTGGTGCTCAGGAGTAAGGAAGCGCCTGATTGGTGATTGCGGGGTGGGGATGCCCTAGCTGGGCGGTGGTGGCATTGGTTGGTGTTGACAGGAGGAGGGCGACATCAATCAGGAAGATTGGAGGAAGAGAAGAATGAAACATCTTATTCTTGAACGAAACCCTAGGCCTTTATTTATAAAGAGAGACTTTGGGTAAATTACATCATATGCCCAAGGCCATACTACAAATGGCACAGGTACCCTTACATATGAAAAACCCAATAACTCTAATACCTTCCAATTATCAAAAAAGTTGATTTTAGTTGTTCATGGTAATGTACCTCTTCTTCAATTAGATATGAAGAATGCTCTTCTATGTGGCATTTATAAGGGAGTATATATTTGGCAACCATTAATTTTTTATTCTTGAGGGAGTGCTCCAAGGTGTATCATTGTTGCAATGCAATTTATTGTCTATAAACCAATCCTAAGACCTAGTTTTAGAAGCTACCTGAGGTAACTGAGACAGTTGGTTTCGCAAGTCCTGTTTAGATCATTCTCTATTTGTGCAGAGGATGACAAGGGGCCTAGTTATGACATTGGTGTATGAGGATGACATTATACTCCTTGGTGATGATGCACAAGGTATATGTAGGTTGAAGAATTGCCTAGCAAAAATTTTGCTATCAGGGACGTAGGTCCTCTTCACTATTCTTTTAGGGTGGGGGTGGCCTAAGGCAATTGAGTAGTTTTACCCTAGAAAAAGGTCTGCTATAAATCTATCCCATGAAATTCGTTTGCTAGAGCATACTTTCATATATACTTGTGGAACCCATGACACATTTTTATGGTGAAAATTTAGAAGTTATGGATACTCGCTAGTATAGGGGGTATGATTAGGAAGCTTTATCTGACAATAGCACACAGCTTAACATTTCTTTGGCTATTGGCTAATTAAATCATTTCATAAATGTTGAGTTATGGATGTATTTGATATTTCTTATTTTCTTGTAAAGTACTTGTGTAAATAACCCAGTCCTCTTTTCATATAAAAGAGGGACTATGGTTTCTTTTATAGGTTAATGCATTCATTTTGTTTCACATGGTATCAATATCCCACCAAAAATCCACCCACAAAATGGTTGAATCACCAACTAGAGGTGATTCAATGGAGGAGTTAGGACATGTAGCAGTGGGGAAGTCTCTCATGGTGTCGCCACCACCACCAACAGCGACAGGGATGTTGCCAAAGCCACTTGTAGCACTGTAGCCACCGTCAGACAGATCGACAACGTTAGCTATGCTACTGGCGGCCTGTTCAGTAGCCCCAGTGCTGTTTTTGGGGTGTGACACCACTGGTAGAAGCCACAATGTTGCTTGTCTTCAATTTCCAGGAGTTGGTGTCGTGATTTGCATGGTGGACCTTCTTGAAAAGAGGGTCTATTTCAGATTCAACAAGGCTTGTGTGTGAACCCAAGAAGTTGTGAAGAAAGAGAGGGTCAAGAGCATGTGGGTGATCGACTCCGGCACCTCTATTCATGTCACAAGAGATAGAGATTGTTTGATAGATTCCATAGTTCACTAGCGATTGAAGATGTAAGGGTAGCCAGTAGGGTACCTCTCCGATTATCGCAGTTGGGCATGTTGATGCGGCTCCTAAGATGAAGATTGGGTAGGTATATTGTGTTCCTGAGTTCGCTATGAATCTATTGTCTCTGAGTTGTATTTGTAGGAATCTTGGATGCCTAATTATTTTTTATTAGAAGCACATCTTGTTGAGACTTATATTTATCTCTAATTGTTTTACCACTTTTGGTGTATTTTGTTATTTTTATTTTGATCTGGATATGTTCTGTTATTTACCCAAATCTCTCTCTCTTTAAAGAGGTATTGGGTCCTTTTTTAGGAAATCAGATTAATCTTTTCTTCCCACTTGATATCAAAGCAACGGTCCTAGACCGATGCCCTCGATATCCCACCAAAATAGGCCTCCAACACCCACCACTACCAAAACCCTAACCCTAACTGCCAGCAGGGGGTCTCCATCGGCGGGTACTGGCATCACCACCTCCTTCCTGTCTCACCAAAACCTTAGGTGATGCAAGGAGGGTGTAAACAGGGAGGCCATGCGACTGTTGGGGCTGCTGCGATGTCGGTGCTTTGCCTGAGTACCGTCGTTGCAGCCACCAAAGGGTAAGGGGCAGCGACGTCGCTTCGGCCATTGCGGGGCTGGTGCCTCGCCTAAGCACTGCTGCAACAACCCCTGGAGGCTATGGTGAGGTGCAGCAGCTCTCCAGGGCTGCTGCGTCGTCGGTAGCAGGACACCTGAGGCCGCAACAGTGCCTCTAGGGTTGTTGCATTACTGGTGCTTTGCTAGAGCACCTCCACAGCGACTGTCGAAGGGCTACCAAGGGGCGGCGACACTTGTGCTAATTTCAGGGGGCTGGTGCCATTCTAAAGTCCGTCCATGATTTGAAAACTCAATTTCAGGTCATGACTTGGTGATTTCAGATCTGTTTTTGCATCTAGATTGATTCCTTGGTGATTTTGCATCTAAAATGGCAAGTTTTTAGCCCTTTGTGACCCACTTCATTCCTGCTAGGCATAATGTCAATCTCAGGAGCAAAAATGGTATTGGGTACTGCTACTGTGACAGATATGGTTGAGTTTGTGGGCATGATGCTATAGGAGCATGACAGGAGTTGCTATAGTGCAGAATGGTTAATTGATTTCGGTGCTTCATAGTATCTTTTTGGGGATCGGGGCTATTTCTGGTCTCTCAGTTTTATTGCACCAAGGAAGACGGTACAAGTTGATGATGGCAAGTACACTCTTATTGTTGGCCAGGGGGAACTGTCTGTGACCCTCACGTTGCGGCTGCCGAGTGCTCTACATGTATTGAAGTTTCCCATGAGCCTGTTGTCCGTGGTTAGGATCACGAAGGATCTTCATTGCAGAGATATATTTGATGAGGTTAGATGTATTGTGCAGGATAAGTGTACTGGGAAGACCATCGTCAGAGGTACAGAGTAGAATGGTCTTTATCACTTTGACCATAAGCCATTTGCAAGTGCTAGTAAGTATGATGGTGGGGTGCCTTGCAGTGACGCATTCGTCTAGGTTACATGTCTCTAGATCGTCTCAGGAAGGTGATTCCACATATTTCACTTGCTACTACTATTAAGTTTGATGCTTGCCAATTAGGTAAGCATCATCGGTCTTCCTTTCCTGCCAGTACTTCCCTTGGGTCAACGACTGCTTTTAAGTTACTCCACATGGATGTCTGGGGATCGAGTAGAGTTCCAGACAAGATGGGACATTGTTATTATCTTGTTGTTGATGATTTCACCAGTATATCCTGGGTGTTTCTTTTGAAGAGCAAGGGAGATCGGGACTTAGTATTCTGCCACAGTGAAGATTGTATGGACAGATAATACCCTCGAGTTCTACACTGCTAAACTTACGGAGTTCTACAGGACTCGTGGCGTTATCCACTAGACCACTTGTCCCCGTACCTCATAGAAGAATGGGGTTGCAGAGTGGAAGAACAGACACATCTGTTAGAGGTTGCCCACACTCTTCTTATCCACCATAATGTTTCACAGAGATACTGGTGGGATGTTCTTTTGACGGCGTGCTACCTCATTAACAGGATGCTAAGTTTAGTTCGTCACGAGTAGATGCTAATTCTTCTATTACATCTAGATGGTGAGCTTTTTCACGTCTCTTAGAACTTTTGGGTGTGTTGCTTTTGTTCATTTGCCATCACCAGGTCGTGACAAGCTTGGTCCTCACGTTGTTGAGTGCGTTTTCTTAGGGAACTTTAGGAGTGAGAAGGGGTACTGATGTTATGATCCCATCCAGTACATGCATTATGTCTGCGTTGATGTGACTTCATAAGACGACACCATATTTTTCAGTTGCTGGACAGACGAGCGTTCATGATGATACAACTCCCATGCTTATTCCTCTTGCTCCACTTGAGGTGATTCCGATCTCCACACCTCAACCGACTTCTTCGGGCTCCACTACCACCTTGGATGACTATCAGAGGTTGCATGGTCCGTTGCACACATATAGTAGATCTCATGCGATACAACAGAGGCCACTGCCTACACCAATGACTGATACTCCACAAGCTGTTGAGATAGGTTCTGATGATAGTGATAGTCCGATTCGACCTGATCCCCCAGACAGTGCATATTATAATAGTAGTGAGGTTCCGTCTACAAAGACTTAGTTAGAGGTACCAGATGATTCTGACCTTCCTTTTTCTATTAGGAAGGTGCCTAGCATGTGTGAGTCCAGATATGCTGTTGCAGGAGTCTGGCTACCGATGGTCTTGGTTTTCAATTTGGTAGCCTTTGTTAGGCACTTATCGCCGCATACATTCTGTCTATCTACCAACAGGCCATGCTTGTTCCAAAGTAGCATCAAGCCATAGATGACGAGATGGCAGCGCTTTGGAGTAGATAGACTTGGGAGCTCACTTAGCTTCCTACAAGCACGCGATTAGTTGGCTTCAGATGGTTCTTTGCCTTAAAGTACAACCCTGATGGGTCTATGTTATGGTATAAGGCCAAGTTGGTTGCAAAGAGGTTCACCCAGACCTATGGGTTAGACTTTTTTAATACTCTCTCCTGTTGTGTGGGTTGCCACTGTTTGGGTATTTATCTCTGTTGCGGCTTACAGAGATTGATAGTGACACTAGCTTAATGTGAAGAACGCTTTTCTTTACGATGATTTTCAGGAGGAGGTTTACATGCGGCAGCCCCCAGGTTTTGAGGTTCAGGGGAGTGTGTGTGCAGACTCAGGAAGGCCATCTGTGGCCTAATGCAAAGCTCGAGAGCTTGATTTCAGAAGCTCTTAGATGTATTGCAGAGGATGGGGATGCAGAGGTCTTCTTCAGATTGCTCTCAGTTTTTCAGGAAAATGGAGAATGGCGTTGTAGCACTACTGGCTTATGTAGATGACCTAATTATCATTGGTAATGATGAGGTCGTGATAAGACAGGTCAAGGAGTCTCTTGCATGGTAGTTTGTTGTGAAGGATCTGGGCCAGTTTATATATTTACTGGGGATTGTAGTCACTAGGAGCAGGGATAGGATTGTTCTTTTTCAATGCAAGTATACGTTAGATGTTCTTTAGGAGATATGCATGCTGGGGTCCAAGCCAGCCAATATTAGGGCACATCGTCATGATGAGGTAGAGGCAGCTGATAGTAAAGCATACAGACAGCTTCTGGGTAGGCTGTTATACCTAACTATTACTCGACCTGGTATTGTCTTGGTAGGAGGCAAAACTTAGGTAGTTTCTGGAGAGGCTGACGTGGCTGCATTGGCCACTTATGTTGCATTTAAGGATCAGAGATCTCATACAGCGTTCACGGAGCGTGGGTTGCTACATACCACTACATCAGAGATCTCATACAACGTGGGTTGCTACGTACCACTTATGTTGCATTTGAGGATCCGGCTGTTGATGTGTTCACGGAGCCCCTACCTCGATCAACATTTAACTATTGTTGTTCCAAGCTGGGTATGATTTAACATCTATGCTCCAGCTTTAGGCGAGTGTTGAGACTCCTATTTATCTTTAGTTGTTTTACCACTTTGGTGTATTTTGTTATTTTTATTTTGATCTGGACATGCATTGTTATTTACCCAAACCTCTCTCTATAAAGAGGTATTGGGTCCTTTTCTAAGAAATCAGATTGATTATTTCTTCCTACTCGTCTACTTCTAAGATTGTCAGATAGGAGAGATTGCAGGGGGAGGCATAGAGAGAGATGGGTTGTATTACTTAGACACACCCACCTTATTTGCGGAAGCAGTGTACATCACTTATGACTAGTGTTTAGGAAGTCGGCCGCCTAGGTCGAGTAGGCGCTTGCATAGGCATCAATGGATCCCTTCCCGAATCGAGTAGTGCCATGTGGTCCTGTAGTTGGGTTATTTCGAGTAGGTGGGTCGAGTATGCGTTTACTCGACTGCATACTTACCTGATTTTGAGATAGAGCCACCCAATTTGAGTTTTTGTGGAATTTCTTTTTTTTTTCTTTATCTTGTTAGGTATTGTTTGACGTGATATCTTGATTTTAAGTTTTTAATTAAGATTTCATTTTAGATTCTTAATAATATGTTTTTATTTAGGTTGATTTGAAGATTTTGATTTAGTTTTCATTTTAGATTTTTGATTTAGATCTATTTTTTATGTTTATGGATAATAAACATGAACATTTGAATTCTAATCTCTACATTTTCTTTTTCCAAGATGTCTAATATTTTATATTATAAGTTGTATGGTAATTAAAAAGTAGGAGTATTAATTATGTTATTTTTATTATACTACTTAAGGTAGTTGTATAGTTATAACATTACATGTAACATATATTTTAAGAAGTTAACTAGTTATTTTATATTTTTTAAGATAAAAAAATACAAACCCGGACAGTCGTTTGAATACCGCATACCCTTTATGTGGTGACCCAACCAACCGCATACCGCATACTGACTTTCTAAACCTTGCTCGTGACACGTTGCTATGGCACAAGAGACTCAAGCATCTCTCAATGAAGATGTGATAGACGTATCCAAAGTTGTCAGATTCCTTTACTTTATAGTGTGAGGACTATCAGCTAGGGAAGCACCACAGAAATAGCTACCCCCAGAGAGGAGTCAGAATAGTTCCCTTTACGATGGTATATTGTGATGTTTGGGCGCCTTCCAGAGTTGTCATTCCATGCAGGCATAGATATTTTGTAGTGTTGATCAAGGGTGCAAAAATCGATCTATGCCGTTGATTAATCGGTCGCATAATCGTATACAACAACAACCAAGCCTTTTCCCACAATAAGTGGGGTCGGCTATATGGATTCCTTGTCTCTACACAGATCGATTTTCAGCCATTTCAAGACTTAAATTAAAGTAATTGAGGTCATACTTAATAATTTCCTTCCAACACTTGTTTGGTCTTCCTTGCTCCCTCTTAGTGGGTTCAGCCTCCAACTTCTCGCATCTCCTAGTTGGAGCATTTAGTGGCCGTCTTTGTAAATGTCCAAACCACCTTAGATGTGCTTCTCTCATTTTATCCTCTATGGGTGCCACCCTAACCTTTTTTCTAATAATCTCATTTGAAATACGATCCTTTCTTGTATAACAACACATCCATCTTAACATCTTCATTTCTGCCATAGACATCTTTTATGCATGCCTATAGTTTATAGCCCAGCATTCAGAACCTTACAACATGGCTGGTCTTACTACAGCTTGATAGTATTTTCCTTTGACTTTTAAAGGAACCCTCTTATCACAGAGAGCACCAGATGCTCCCCTCCATTTCAACCACCCTGCATTAATTCTATAGTCGATTTGGTCCTATAGTCGATTTGGTCATATGTGGTACAAAAGTGAACTGAGTGTCGATAATTGGTCCTATAGTCGATTTGCCTGATTAATATGTCGATTATCCAATTAATAATATGATTATCTGATTAATTAGCCGATTATCCGATTAAGTTTCAAGGTTTCAATTTTCTTTTAAGGCTTTGATGCACGTGCAAAGAACCCCTAAACCCAAACCCAACTAAACCACCTAACTAAACCAGACTTCTCCTAGTAGTCCTAAAGTTCCCAATGCGCAAAGCCTCAACCCTAACCAAAACCCTCGGGTCCGAGTCTCCTTTGCTGCTCGTCACCGCCCACCGGTGATTGAGCCACCGCCACTCCAACCTCTTTGCGAGTCACTGCTGCTCCAACCTCTCCATGAGTCACCGTCGCTCGCGAGCCTCTTCACAGCCTCTTCACCACTCACAGCCTCGTCACGAAAGCTTTGATGCACTCCGATCGTAGGTGCTCAGTAGCCTCCTCACAGCTATTGTTTTAAAAGTCGCACCTCGAGGCTATAAAGGCGTACGCCTCGTGGCGAGGCGGCCCCAAATAGCCTCGAGGCGATAGCCTCGGGGTGCACTCAAGAGGCATGCGCCTCTCCAGAGCTGAGGCGGTCTGAGGCGCTTGAGGCAGTGAGGTGCCTGCGAAAGGAAGCATAGGTTAGGTCTTCAAGCGTTGGTGATACTGCTACAGCATTGTCGGAGCTCGAGGCGGAGCATCGCCGCAGCAGCGTCGGAGCTCACATCGTGCAGTAGCGTCGGAGCTCGCATCGCGCAGTAGCAGCGTCGTCGCAGGCCCGTAGTAGCGTCGTTGCACGCGTAGCAGTAGCAGCTTCGCAGCAGCGTCAGAACTCGCATCGCGCAGTAGCAGCATCATCGCATGCGTAGCAGTAGCAGCTCCGCAGCATCGTCGGAGCTGGAGGAGTAGTGTCGGAACTCGAGGAGGTTGGCTCTTCGAAGGTTGTCGTCGTAGAATAGTGAATGATGCAGGCCTGTGGCAGCGTCACAAAAGGTTGTCTTAGTAGCGTCGAAGGTTGGGGAGAGAATGCACTAGTGAATGACTTGATTCAGCATGTATACTAGTTGTCAAAGTGGAACCTTTGTTATTTATTTGATAGTTTTACTTATTTATCAAGTTTAGGTCATTTATTTGATAGTTTTATTCATTTATCAGTTTTTATTTTCTTATTAGCACTTAATAAGTATATATCATTTTATTTTTTTATATTTTTTATACAATTCCTGAGGCTTACGCCTCGCCTCGATGAAGGCAAACCGCCTCGGTACTGCCTCATGTTTTTTAAAACCTTGCTCACAGCCCCTTCACCACTGCTCATAACCTCTTCACAAGACCACCCAACCCCTCCATCGCAGACGAAAGGTCTTCATCGTTTGGTACCTTATTTATATTAGTTATTGATTTTTTTTTCTTGTTTTACTGATGTAATTTACTAGGGTTTAGGATCATGTATGTTTTACTTTTATAATTGCTTGTGTTTCAATTGTAGAGGCATGTTCGTGTTTTAGGTTTCTTTTTGAAACAGTAGTCTTTTAGGTTGTCTTCTCTATATTGTTTTCTACTCTCAATATATACGATATGTTGAATGTTGATTTATTTCTTTTGTGTTGTGATATTGATAGCTATTTGTGAGAAGCTATATTGAGAGAATATATATATCAAAAAATAATATTAATATATTTGTGATATTTCAATTTATATATTTGTATACTTAATATGTATAATGTTATATATAATTATATTTAAATTTTTAAATATTAAAAAGAGACTACATTGATTAATCTCTGATTTATCACCCCTATACCGTATACTCAGTCGGTGACCTTACCGATTGAATACCCACTGCCGATGCAGCTTTGCCGTTGATGATCACGATCATCTTACCTTGGTATTTTTGATGAAAGCTTGTTGCAAGATTCCCTTTATTTTGCAAAAGTTTCCTATTGTGGTCCAGATTCAGTATGATGCTACTGTTCGAGTTTTTCGCAGCGATGATGCACTGGTGTTTATGCACAAGGAATTTCAAGTCTTCCGTTCCAAAGGAGTTATCCATTATACATCTTGTGCTCATACTTGCTAGTAGAGTGGGATTGTTGAGCGCAAGTTGCAACATCTCCTTAATATTGTTAGGACCTTACTGTCCTACATTAAAGGTTCTTAGGCAATTTTGGGGTGATGCCATAGTTATAGCAGCATATTTGATTAATCAGGTTGCTTGTTCAATGCTTCATGGTCAGATCTCATATCAGGTTATATTCCCTGAGTTTAGTAGGCTATTCCCCTACCTTTGAGAGTGTTTGGGTGCACATGCTTTGTCAGAATCATTGCAGTCAGGATAAGTTTACTCCTCAGGTGATAGTGTGTTTTCCTTGGATACTCCAGGACATAGAAAGGGTACAAGTGCTATAATACAGTTTGTAGGAGATATGTTGTTACAGTAGATGTGACCTCTAAGAAGATTTCATACTTCTTAGCAGTGATTTAAATGCCGTCGGTAAAGGGGTTTTTGGAGGAAGGCCATGCTGACCTGTCGGAAGCTGCCGACGAAACCGGTGGCATGTCGAGCGTTTGTTGAGCGGGAAAGAAGGGAATCGGAGCGGTGGGAATCTGGAAAGGAACTGGTGCGGCGGGAATGGCGGGAATCACACACACACACAGACACAGACACACACACATGGCCTCGGCGTGCCTCGAAATGTCATACAAGAGATGTAGGTCTATCACAAGAGACCATAGGCAAATAGTTCCCAGGGAGACGGTCTTATAAAACATCTTACCACTTCATATGGGAGTGAGTTAGTTGGGGATGAGGAGCTCATGCAGAGGAGATCTACTAGCGTATGTACTCTTCAACCCATATCCCAGTACACTATGATTTCCTATTCGGAGGACAAACAATTTGCCTCATTGATTACTACTATGGTAGTTCCAAGAGATTTTACTCAAGCCTGCTAGGATCCCAGGTGGAGAGTTGCTTTGGATGAGGAGTTGCAGGCATTACAGTTCAGAGAGACATGGGACCTTATGGTGTATCCTACATGTGCTACAGTTATTGACTATAGGTGGGTATATACCATAAAGTATAGATCCTATGGGATAATTGATCGATACAAGGCTAGATTAGTTGCCAAGGGGTTACCTAAACATGTGGGATAGATTAACTTGACACCTTTTCACCTGTGGCTCGTATTACCTCCATCAGGATTATTGTCTCTGCCGCAATAGTTTTGAGTTGGCCATTGTACTAGCTTGATATTAAGAATGCCTTTTTATATGGAGATCTAGCTGATGAGGTGTACATGAGATAACTACTGGGATATAGTGTTGAGGGGGAGCTTGTATGCCAATTACGGAAGGCTATCTATGGCCTGAAACATAGTCCACAAGCCTGATTTGAGAGGCTCAATTCAGAAATCAAGAAGATCGAGTTTCAGAGGTAGATATCAAACTATTTTTATTAGGACAAAGTATGATGGTGTCTGGAGAGTTATTCTGACAAACTTTGTGGTTGACATGGTCTTGATTAGTGATGATGGAGATGGGATTGTGTAGATAAATGCATTCCTATAGTCTACATTTGTCACCAAAGATTTAGGTGACTATTAGTACTTCTTGGGAATTGAGGCTATTTGGTAGGGAACGAGCTTATCTGCAGGACTTGGGGATTGAGGTTGACTTGCCCATTCCACATTACTGCAACAACAAATCAACCACCTATTTTACATTGAATCCAATATTTCATGAGAGGAGAAAACATATTGAGGTTGATGATCATTTTTTACGGGATGCAGCCTTAGATGGAAAGTTCAGTGCCCCATACATATCTTTAGAGCTTCAGTTAGCAGATATTCTCACCAAACCTTTAAAGAAGTGCCATGATTTTTTCAGCAGCAAGTTGGGCCTCATCAAGATATATGCCCCAACTTAAGGTAGAGTGTTGAGTTATGGATATATTTGATATTTCTTATTTTTTTTTGGGGTACTTGTGTAAATAAGCCAGACCTTTTTTCATATAAAGGAGGGGCTAGGGCTTCTCTTGGAGGCTAGTACATTCATTTTGTTTCACAATAGACAGACCATTGAGATTTAACTTTGATGGTGTTGAGGTATCTGAAGTCCTCTCCTAGAAAGGGACCGATGTTTATTGAGAGCTTTAGTTTTGATATAGTTGCATGTCTTGACAAAGATCATCGCAGTTGCTTTGTGAATAGAAAGTTCACAACAGGTTTTGGTACTTACATGGCTGGCAATTTAGTCACATTGAAAAGTAAAAAGCATACCATGGTCTCTAAATCTGGTGTGGAATTAGAATATCGAGCAATTGCTTGGACCGCAACAAATTTGATGTGATACGCTCAATCCTATTCTACTTGCATATTTCACTTGATTTAGCTATGAAGATGATATGTGACAATCGTGCAACCACCTACATTGCCGAAAGCCCTATGTTTTATGGGCAAATGAAGCGTGTTGAAGTCAACTGCCATTATATTAGAGATCTGATTCGTTGGAGGTTTATTCACATTGCTCTCATTTCTTCTGGGCATCATCAAACATATGATATATTCTCTAAGGGACTTTGATGGATGTCATGCAACAGATGTCATTCCATGCTGAGCGTGATATTTTGCTCCAACTTGAGGGAGAGTGTCCAGATGAATTCTTAACATGTTTCATTCTATTTCTAGCTATTTATGTTTTATCTAAGGGTCCAAATGCACTTTTTTCAAATTCTCTATATAAGTTGACAAATATAAATAAAGTGAAACCAATAATATCAAAGCAATAGATCAATTAAGAGCACTTGGGTTTACGTGGAAACTCCAGTCACGAAGAATAGGGAGAAAACCACGGAAGAAGGCCTTGATAGGGCTTGGATCTGTGTTGTTTTTTCTCAAAAGAATAAATGTGGGATATACGCCTATTTATAGGCCACCACACTCTCTAACAAACCACATCTTAAGATGTGGCACTAAACACTAATCCACATTCTCCAACAATATATAATGAAGATTAGGGCTGTGTTGTGAAAATCCACTCTTCATTTTTTTTCACTAGAACTATTGTTCCATTGTTTTCTCTCGAGAATAATTAATGAATGAGTCACCACTTTTCCCATGGCTTTGTGTTTGAGTATTCTTTTGATGTCATGTTTATATTATGCTGTTATGAACACTTTAACCTGCTGAAGTAGCACTTCTTTTGTTTTTATAGGATTGGGAATCTCGTGCGCAAAACAATTAACCGCTTGCTTAATGTTTCATGCCCTTCACACCCATCTCGGTGGTTGAATATTTGTCGCAAAATGGTATACTGCTTGACCTCTCTATTTGAGGATGACTTTTGTCCTGTTATAAATTTTCTGAAATGTTCTTTGCAAAAATTTGAATTGTAGCCAGTGTATATCTGTCTGAGTTTCAGTTATCAAGGAAACATAAGACTTGTCCTGCTAAGTTTAAATTTCGTCTGTTTCCTCAGGAAGTTGTCACAACCTGCTTTAGTTGTTTGCAGGATCGCAGTTGAGACCATATGTTAAATGCCTTTTAAAATGTATTTTTGAATTGTGGTTATCATCCACATAACCACTCTTTCACTTTTCTGATATGAATTTCTGGAGCATAACTACATATTTCCTTAATTTTGACTTTTTGGCTAAAATCGTAGCAGTTTATGGTGAAAACTTGAAGTTTGATTTCTCAATGAAATTTCCTTGTGAAAGGCACCTGAGGATAGAAATACCATAATCATTGTGAATTTAGATTAATATATTGTGATGGTGCTATTTTTATGGTGATTTGGGCATCTACATAAAAAGCTTCTTTATGCCAATGCCCTAAGGTGCTACATGTTAGCTGGTTTATCTGGCATGACAGCAACATTTTATTCTACCACAAATTGGTTAGTTCTAAGAGAAATATAGCTTGTCTTCATAGTTTTGTTTAGCTTTAAGGGCTTGCCGGCTTGGGAGTTTGAATGTGCACTTTTTTCAATTTAGCGTATAGGATTTGTATAATAGGAAACTCTGATTGCACCTTTTCAAAATAGTCCCTTTATGTGATAGCTTTGAAATTGTAAAATTTCCTGCTTTCGTGCAGCCCACCCTAAAAGCCCAATCCTATATTGATGGGACCAGGGGTGTTGCTACTCTCTCAAATGAAATAATAAAAATCTGAAAATATCTCCAGATGATCTCTCCTTCCGCTCTCCTTACTAGTTTCCCCTTCCCTGCACAACTTCTCAATCCCGTAGGCCTCCCTCTCTAACGCACTCCTCCCCCTTCAGATTCCCCATATGAAACCCCCCTAACCCCACCAACCAATTGTTGCTCTTCCCATTCCCTTATGATCTGCAAATCTCATATCCCTATTTCCATTTGCTGCACTACCCCTTAAATCCCATCACCAGCTGTACCTCCAATGTCCCGATTGAATTCAGCCAATCTTGTCATGACTCATGAGAAATAACAAAAGCTGTGGATTTCTTGCAGTGAATATCTTTGGTTGTCACAACAATTACATGTGTTGAGAGTTGTGTTGTTTGCAAGGGGTTAAGCCCTTGAGATATCCTCCAAGGGACTTTGCCTCTCTAGCTACTAAGCTCGCATTTTAGTCGCTTGAGCTGTTTGCACAGGCGGCTATTTTCATCCTCTACCTCACGACGCCACGTCAGCTGCTCGTCATCAGGGCTGGGCTGGCGGGTCTCCCCCTGTCGGGACGGACTGAGCTCTCGAATCTGTCTGATCTCCAGGACTAAGATTTCCTCAGCCCTGAGAGCCGTCAGTTTGGCCTAGAACTGCTCTTCCCTTGCCTGTAGCTCAAGGAGGGGCTCGGGCTCGTGGTCCTCCGGTGGTTGAGCAGGGACATGCTGCTTCTCCTTGCTTGGCTTAGTCGGCGGAGGGCGTCGCTTGGTCACCGATACGCTCGACTTGGCCCAATTCGGTGCCTTTTCGGGGTCAGCGCGGGAGGAGTTGCAAGTCTTGGGAGCCATCGTGAGGACCTCGAGAGTTTGGAAGTGTTACCAATCGACAATCGTTCCCATAGACGACACCAATTGATCGGCTCCCTATGGATGCGTGGGATCTGACTCAAGGAGTGATCAGACTCCCTAGAATGGGTAGTCTAATCGAGGGATCAGAGCAATCTCACTAATGGCACAAGGGTTGATTACCTAGTTCCACTGCAAGGGGTGTATGTCTGGGGGGAGGATGAAAGTCCCAATTATGCACTAGAATCTTGTAAGGTTACAGAGTATACAATCTCTCTATCTCTCAGATTGCTTAGGGGAGGACTTGTGTGCCTTTCCACTTATTTATAGTGCAGGGATAAAACTCCCAACGACATGTTTTGAGCGGATTGAGCTCAGGCTCCTAGCAGGATCTCATGAGCGGATCGCACTTCTGGCAAGATTTTCTTGGTAGATACGCTGCTAATTTATTAATGGCAGCTGCCGTTGTCAGCATTTATTGAAGGTGTAGGCTTGCTGTACTTTCGTCGAACCTCCAATGGATAGGGCCTTCCGAGTTCAGCTGTGCCTCGTTTGCTTGTATGCATGCCGGTTGGGCTGCCAGATACGTCTCTGTAGGGGGTTCCCTTGGATGTAGGCGGGTCGGATCTCCAAACCCGCCTGTATCCAAGCTTTTCCAGGTCGGATCCTTCCTTTTAGGTCAATCGCGGGGTTTTGGGCTCGAGGGCATTTTTTGTCCCTCATCAACCAAGGTTAAATCGAGATGATTTAAGCTTAATGATGCAAAAAAAATGGTAAGATTAAGGTGATTACCTTGTTGAAAGATTAACAAGGACTCTAAATTGCCTAATAATTGAGGCAAACAGACTGGTGAATGCTTACACTAGGTAGTAGTAGAGAACGGGTGAAAGGAGAGAGGAAGAAAGCAAAGAAAGAGGATATTGAAAAGTAGCTACAAAGGCATCGTTTGATGTTGCCAAATATTGGCGATGTTTGGAAAAATTTGCACGCATGTGCTTTAGTTTCAGTGATATATTGCCAACGCACATCGATATGGGCAATATTTTTCCTGGCATCCTGGAAGAAAGACATTCCAGCAATGTCGACACAGGTATTGTTGGCGATATCGACGTAGCGACGACATGTCGCCAATATATCGCGACATCTCTTTCACATAGCTGATATATCACCGACATTCTGGAAAAAAGATATTCCCGTGATATTAATATGAGTTATGAGTCATGTTGAGGATTTGGATGTATCGTTCGCATATCGAGATATCTATTTTCATGCCACAAGGTGGTAATTTGGTAAGTTGTCACTAGGTCTTTGCTCTGAAGTATAATCCGGATGGATTTATTTCACAGTATAATGTTCGTCTTTTTGCAAAGGGGTTCACCCAAATATGTGAGGTGGACTTCTTTGATACATTTTCTCCAGTGGCTTGCGTTTTGACTGTGCAGATTTTGCTCTCTATTGCTACTCATTATGATTAGCCTCTATTTTAGTTGGATGTGAAGAATATGTTTTTATATGGTGATCTCTATGAAGAAGTCTATATGTAGTAGCCTCCTGATTTTGAAACTTAGCTGTAGTGTATGTAGACATAGGAAGGCCATCTATGGTCCTGAGTAGAGTCCTCGTGCATGGTTCCAAAAGCTATTAGAAGTGGTGTAAGACATTGGCCTTCAAAAATCTTTGACAAACCATTCTTTACTTGTGCGGGAGAGTGATTGAGGAGTTGTGGTCCTGGTATATGTTGATGACTTTATTATTACTGGGGATGATGAGGTAAGAATAAAGGAGGTGAGAAAAATTCGTGATGATAGATTTAGGGTATTTACGATATTTCTTGGGCATTGAGGTGACACGAGCCAAGGAAGCTATTGTTATTTACCAAGGCATGTAGGTATGTGATGTTCTTCGGGAGGCAAGAATGTTTGTGTGAAGTTTGCTAATATTCCTATGGATCCTAAAGGACACCTGTATGATGCTGAGTCCTCTTTAGTTGATAGCAGGTCTTATCATCATCTTGTGTGCAAGCTTCGTTATCTCACTATTACTAGACCGGATATTTCCCTAAGTGTAGGAGAATTGAGCCAATTCATGGATAGACCTACAAAGCAACATTGAGAAGTAGTTATGCAGGTGCGTAGATATTTAAAGAAAGCACCTAGTCATGGTTTACTATTTTCTAGAGGTACTTCCATGTATGTGGTTGGTTATTCTGATGTTGATTATGCAGAATGCATGGCTAATAGGAAGTCTACCATTGGTTTTTGCTCTTATGTGGCTGAGAATCTTGTTACTTGGTGAAGCAAGAAGCAGAGTGTTGTTTCTCGCTTTATTGTTATGTCTGAAAATCGAGCTATGGCACAGATAGCTACAAAGATGATCTGGATGAGGTCTGTTCTCTAGGATTTACATGTTCAGATTTAGGTTCCCATGAAGATGAGATGTGATAATTGGGCAACTACTTATATTGCCAATGGTCTAATATTCCACGAGTGTATAAAGCATGTTAGGGTGGATTGTCACTACACACGAGATCTAATTTAGTGGGGCATTATTTACACATCTCCAGTTGCTTACGACAAATATTTTTATTAAACCCGTATCTTATTTTGCCTTTGATATATGTTGTAACAAACTGAGCATGATTGATATATGTGCTCCAGCTTAAGGGGGAGTGTTGTAGGGTTCTTTTTTGTTATTTTCTATTTATAACTGGACGTGTAGTATTTACTCACACCTTTTCTTATATAAAGAGGTGTATTGTTCTTTTGATTTGATAAGACTAATCATTTTCTCCCACTGATTTGTTCCTTTTTTTTTTTTTTTTTTGGAGGAAACGGTGATGTAAAATGATGCCGCTTATGATAAACAGGAACAGGATACCTATCTGATGATGAACAACTTAGAGCTAAAAATTTATGCAAATATGGCTCATACAAAAATGCTAAAGAGATGGTTGTTTTCCTTTGAGTAGAGGTCACTTCTCAATAGGTTTCCCTTTGTATTGTTTTCCTTGGGTTGAGAGAAAAAGGTATGATGATCAAGATGGTATCAACCATCAACCTAGGACCAGTTCTTTGATGTCACGTAGAAGAGTATAATGGCACATAAATTGGTTGAATTGACTTTGTTTTATTAGAAACCCTATGGCTCTCTTATATAGAGAGACTGTAGAGTCAAAAGTACAGGAATGTCCTTGAGAGACAAAACACCTATAACCCTTACAATAAGAAAAAGACTACACAACATATGCTAACACTTCCTCTCAAGCTGGAACATAGATATCTATCATGCTCAGCTTAGATATACAAGAATCAAATGAAGATCTGGTCAAGGGTTTGGTGAAAATATCTACAGTCTACTCCTCAAACACAATATTAGTGGTATAGAGCAACCTCTTCTGGATAATGTCCCTAGTTTTATGATAGTTAACTTCAACATGCTTTGTTTTCTCGTAAAATGCTGGGTTGTTGGCAATAAAGGTGGCTACTCTATAATCACATCGCATCTTTATAGAGTTAGAAACTGCACCTGTAGGTTAAGAAGCAAGGATCTGATCCACATCATCTCAGCAGTCGTCTGAGCCATAGCTTTGTACTCAGACTCAGCATTGGAATTTGCATAGTAGCTAACGCTTGAGTAAATCCGGCAAATTCAGGAGCTAGAGTATTAGTAGCAAGTGCCCCCGCTGTGGGATAAGTAGTGCAAGTTCATGGTCACTTTCGAATGGCTATTGAAAGGTCAAGATCATTGCTTAACACATCACCTGTCCTGTCCTTGTGATCATCACATGGTAAACATACGTTAGTGTTTAAAGGACTCACCTGAGAAGTCGATGGTGAAGGTGAGGATGGGGATCCCTTATAGGTAGTATGAGGGTGAACATATGTTTGGAGTGGACTAGTTAGGCGTAAGAATGGGTGCATAACAAGAGGTGGTGGTGGTGTGGTGGGGACAGGAATCTTAGGAAAGCTCTCAAAGCGAATGAGAGAATATGGCATCGGCGTCATATCACCCTCGAGAGGCATTTTAGCAGCCATCACAGAAAAGAAAGGTACAGCCTCATGAAAGGGAACATCTTCTGAAACATAGTGCTGAGAAGTTAGCGGATCAAAACAGCGATACCCCTTTTGTGTCCAGGTATACCCAAGAAAAACACACTTAACTGCTCTCGGTGCTAGTTTATCTTGATCGGGTCCCAACAAATGGACAAATGCAACACAACCAAAAGTCCGAGGGTGACGTGAAAGAAGGGACAATCGGGATACATGACCTAAAGAGGAATTCGTTCATGTAATGCGACATTAGCCATCCGGTTAATAAAAAAACTAGTCAAAAAGCGTCACCCCAATAGAAAGGGGACGGAATGATGAATCAGCAAAGTGCGAGCAACATCAAGAACATGGCAATGTTTTCCCTCAGCAACACCATTTTGCTGAGATGTATGAGGACATGTTGTCTTATGGATAATGTCACAACTAGAAAAAAATTGCGTAAATACAAAGTATAGAATTCTAAGGCATTATTAAAATGAAAGCACTTCACTAAACAAGAATATTGAGTTTTTATTTTTTTTGATAAAGTTCTCAATAATTTGTCCCACATCGGACTTATTTTTCAAGAGAAACATCCAAGAAGCACGAGAAAAGTTGTCAACTAAAACAAAATAATATTGGTTCCCAAGTCGACTAGGTGTACAACTGGGACCCTACACGTTTATATGAATCAAATCAAATGCAGCAACAGACGAAACAGATGTAGAACTGGAAAAACTAGCCATGTGATGCTTGCCAAGCTGACAAACATCACAGGTGAGAGCAGTAATGGAGGGGATATGCGGTAGGACACGTCTGAGGCGATGGTAGATGGCCATGGCGGTGGTGCCACGGGAGAGGAGATACGGCAGAAGCAAGGCCCTGGGTAACGGAAGCAGCAAAAGCATTACGACTCAGATGGTACACCCCATGTTTCTCACGCCTTCCACCAATCATCTTCCCAGTAAATTTGTTCTGCAGGACACAAGAGAACGCATCAAAAATAGCTCGACAGTTAAGATCTCTAGTAATGCTAATAACAGTCAATAAACTCAAAGGGAAATCAGGCACGTAATAGACATCTGCAAATCTTAAAGTAGGAGATAAAGACATCTTTCTTGCCAACAAGTGGCGAGTGTCTCCCATTAGCCACCTGTACTGTCCTGGCAGGTGTAATAGGTGCTAACTGCGAGAAAGAGCCTTGGTTGCGACATAGATGCTTGGATACACCAGAATCAATCAACTACTCACCAGAAGACAAAAGTGATGACATACCAGTCGCAGGTGTCTTTGAAGACGAAGCCATAGTTGTAGTGTCTAAAATCTAAGAGGACGACTGAGTCAACTGAGCAATCTATTGCGGCAAGTTCTCAATCTCAATGCTCAAGGAACTAATATCAGAGGTAAGAAGAGCTGCATCGGAGATCTCAGCTGCCTGATTAGCAACCGATGGCCTACCATGCTTCTGTTAGCATGTAGTCTCAATGTGACCAAGTTTGCCATAGTAAGTACACGGAGTTCTGGTACGTATACCAGAAGTGCGTCCACATCCATGACCACGTGCAGGGTATGCAGTACCCTTGCCACGTCTAAGGATCGCAGCCAGTGCAGACGACTGAGCAATAGTGTCAAGAGTCGGAGTGTGTACTATAACTCTGCCGAGTCTACTATATGCTTCCTCTAGAGTAGGAAGCTCAGGAGCAGTGAGGATCTGATCTCTGGCTGCTGCATACTTAGGTCCAAGGCCAACCAAGAAAAGAGAAACAATCAATTGTCTCCTAAAACTCCTTCAGGACTCACAGGCACACCTTGGCAGGTAGGAGTAGTGCCTCTCTAATATTCCCTTCATAAGAGAGCAATACTGTGATAGCGTGCCTCCCTCCTGATGCAGATAGAAAATGTCATAGAAGACCTGAAAACCTCGCGTGGAATTCTTGACATGTGAATATGTATCACACAAAGACTCCTACATTTCCTTTACAGTAGTGTAGTATATGATCTCATCCACTATGCGGAGAATAACCGTCTGCATCTGCCATGCACAAACTATGGCATTATCGCTATCCCAATTAGCGTTTGTGCCCTGATACCAAATTGGTTGAAACGACTTAATTTTATTAGAAATCGTTGGGCTCTCTTATATAGAGAGAGATCATAGAGTCAAAAGTATAGGAATATCCCAGAGAGATAAAACATCCATAGCCCTTACAATAGGAAAAAGATCACATAACATATGCTAACAACATATTATTGTAAAAGCCTTGATGGGGAGATTACACAGTAGTACTAAAAGAAAACATAACAAACAAAAATAACACAAGGAAATAAAGCACTCTGACAAAATGCATTCAACAATTTGAGTCCTATCTCCACGGTTAATTGTAAAGGATAATGCTGGTGTTGCTACATTTATTCCATCCACAAAAGTGAAGGTTATGAGGACTTGTTTTACGTACTACTGCATGAAAGTCTAAAAATAGTTTGCCTTAATTTTCTAATTTATTTTTTCATGTTTTAAATTATGTGTTCTACAGCTGTGGTTCTCTTGCGTTAGTGACTTCGTATGCTTTATCTAGGAATTAACTTGGTTTTGATCAGCTTCTCTCTCTCTCTCTCTCTCTCTCTCTCTCTCGAACAGAGGAATGATGTGCTACACTGCCAGTAATACATGTGAATTTAGCAGCATAAGCATTAGTCCTTTTTTTTTTTTTGAAAAGGGATAAGGGAGATAACCATCCAAAAAATGTATTAATTAAAAAAGAGGCTTAGAAGCATGTTACAAGCAAGAACTTCAACCTAGCAAAAATAGCAACGTGGAAGCAACAAAATTCTCCACATATGGATAATGTCCCTCTAAAGATAGCCGCATTCCTTTCCAACCAAATAGACCAAAAACCGCTAATGACCTAGCCGTCTCTTTCTCCATCTGAAACGAGTTGCGTTCGTTACTCGTGCCTCTGCATCTAAAGGACCTCCAGAATCTGTCAAAAGAATCATGAGCTCACCACCTATCATCAATATGACTCCATATCTGTGCTACCACATGATAGGTGAAGAACAAGTGGTCCACGTCTTCATCTGCTTGACAACAAAGCGGGCAAGATTTCTCTACGTCTTGGACCCATCTCTCCCTCCATACTTTCGTCATCAGCCTATCTCTCCTAAGAAGCCAAGCAAAACTCTTCACCTTCAAGGGGCAAGGAACCTCCCACAACTGCTTGTAGTTTCTAATAAGATCAATATCCCCCATGGCGTCGGGGCCTCCGAGCCTCCTATAGGCGTCACATACAAAGAAAACTCCCTCCTCCCAACCAAACACATTCTCACCATCCTCCAGCTGAAACGTCTTTAGCTCTTGCAGTAGCTCTTGGACCTCCCCAATCCTCTAATCAAAAGGATTCCCCAAGAATATGAGGCACCAATAGTCGTCCCAAACCTCAACCACTGTAGCTCCTCCATCGACCACCAAGCCCCATCCAATCATCTATCCAAAATCTAAAGATACCGCCTGACCCAAGGACTGGGGTAAAGAATGAACAGACCTTTGGCACCACCAGAGATAACCCTCTAAGAAAATGAGAAGCACCTCATGGAGGGGACATAAGGAAGTACCAACCAAGTGGCTCCCTATAGCAAGATCGTAGGATCCTCTCCACCAAGCAGTCTTCCCCTCCAAGCAATCTCATAATCCACTTGGCTAAAATGCTGTCATCCATCCTCCCTACCTCCATAACTCTTAAACCCCCCTCCTTAACAGGTTTGTAAACCTCCTTTTAAGCCACCAGCTTCGCCCCCCTTTTATTTGCTTCATAGTTGGTCCAGAAGAAACTCCTCATGAGGCTCACAATCTTATTCTCAACCTGTTGTGGCATCTTTACCATAGAAGCAAAATAGGAAGGCATGGTAGATAACACTGCTTTGAGGAGAACCAACCTTTCCCCTCTAGACAGCAACTTGGACGCCTACCCAGCCAACCGACCTTCAATCCTCTCCATCAGCAGGAACTAATCCTATATAACAATTGTCCTATCTGTCAAGGCCCAAGTATGAGATACCCAAAGCCCTCTCTCTGTACCCTATACTAAAGAACAAGCCCTAGCCTCGTCGTTAAACATACCAAAAGGGGTAAAAGAAGACTTCGAGTAATTTATCTGCAGGCTAGAGCCTCACCAAACAACTTTAGCAGTATACAGATTTGCCTCACTTTTGCCTCCGACCCTTCCACAAAGAAAAGGGTGTCATCTGCATATTGTAACAGTGGCACATCTGCCCCTCCTACCACTAAAAAGCCCCTTATCAAGCCCGCTTAACAAGCTTTACCAGATGCCCTTTCCAGAGCATCAGCCACCAGCACAAAAAGCATAGGTGCGAACAGGCACCCCTGTCGAAGACCCTTCCTTGGCTGTATCCAACCTCTTGCTGGATTCCTGTTGATGAGGATAGAGAAGGAAGTTGTCGTGACACACTATTTCATTTATCTAATGCATACTGGTGGGAACCCCCTCTTGATCATAACTGCCTATAAAAAAGACAACGAGACTGAATCATAAGCCTTATTAAATTCCACCTTCCAATGAAAAGCCGTCTTCCTCTCCCTCTTCATGTGTACAAGAATATCTGTGACCACAACATACCCCTCCAAAATGCATCTCCCTAGCACAAAGGTCGTTTGCACTTGCAAAACCACCCCACCATTCACCTTCCTTAGCCTATTTGCTTGGATTTTTGCCACAATCAAATACACTACTTTTGAAAGGGCAATTGGTCTATAATCATCAATCGCCTCCGGTCCTTCCTTTTTAGACAACAAAAACATATAAAATTTATTAAGCATGTTGAACTCACTGTTGCCCTCCCTGAACTCAGCAAGAACTTGCATGACCTTGTTCTTCAGCAACATCCAAAACTCCTTAAAGAAAAGCATTAGAAACCCATTCAGGCCAAGGCACCCGTTAGCATTCAACCCCCAAACTGCCTCACATACTTCATCCTCCATGAAGGGTGCCACCAACCCCTCAGCCTCAACTACATCCACTATTGGAACATCCGAACCTCGCCAACGTCACCTCCCTCCCCTTCTCTTCCCTGTGAATTCCTTAAAGAAGTCTGTAACCACCCTACCCACTGCCTCCCAACTTGAAAACTCCACCCCACCCACCAAGAGCTTATGAATCCAATTCCTCCTGCGTCTAACTGATGCCATCATATGAAAGAACTTGGTGTTTGAATCCTCTTCCTTAATTCATTTTTGCTTGGATCTTGTTCTCCATTGAACCTCCACTTTCTGATCTTCAACCTGAACCGTCTTCATGTGGTTCACCTTGGCCACTCTCTCCTCTGTCGTCAGAAGACCCTAATCTTCAACTCTATCCAATCTTTGAATCTTCGCAAGTGCTTCCTCCTTTGTATTCCGTTCCTCTTTCAACTGCTTCCTATACTACTTAAGAAACAATCTTAGGTCTTGGAGCTTTGACTCTAATCTTGCTGCTGCTGCTAAGCCATCCGGGCGCGTAGCCCTCCATTTGTCCTCCACCTTACCTTTGAAGTGCTCCTCCAACAGCCACCCCCTATCAAATTTGAAATACGTACCAAAGTGGGACCTTCACCGGACTCCCTCATCAACATGTTATCTGAAAAAGGCCTCTCCAAATTGTAAACTCCTGCTAACGGGAAAACCTCCACCAACTCCACGGAACATAGGAATCGGTCTAGCCTAGACATCAAACCACTGGAGCTCCTCCACGTGTAGGCATAGGAAGTTGGGGCACATCCTGCAATCCATGCTCTGCAATGAAACTCGCGAAATCTTCTGAACACTATCTTAAGCCCCTCTTCCGCCAGGCCTATCTTCTGCCATGAGCGTAACATTGAAGTCCCGTCTGATCAACCAAGGGCACCCTTCAAATTTGACGGCGACCCGATTGAGGTCCTCCCATAGGGATTGCCTACTAAAATCTTCAATCAATCCATAGACTGCTGATATCACCAAGCAGATCCCATCACTCCGCCTTCTCAACTGCACGAAGATCATCCCTGTCCCCACCTTTGAGTCCATTAGAGAGATCATCCTTCCACCCAACCACAATGCCCCCCAACCTCCCAACCACATCTAGCACGAAAAATCCACCAAGCAAACCACCCCCAACCTCCCTCCATACTCTCTGATCGCACTGCTGCACCTTCATCTCCTGGAACAAAACAACACCTGGACCCCACTTCTGAATGTAAGACCTCAGTGTCCCCCAGTGCAAGAGGTTGTTAAGCCCCCTAACATTCCATGTGAGCATCTTTAGCATGGAGCATCAGTAGAAACACTCCCACTGGAATGCCCAAAAGCAGGCCCCTCCGCCACTTGCTCCACCTCATTGCACAGAAATTCCCCACACCATCGTACACAACCACCCTCGTCAAGACTTCCCTCTTGGCCCTGCTCCTCTATGCCATTCCCCGGGGATCCCTCCACTCAAACACCTTCCACTGCTTCTCCCCCCCCTCTCGAAGCCACAGACTAACCCCCTGCCTTTGACTCCTTTGGACCCATGTCACCCCTAGAACATGAGGATGTTGTTGCCGCCAACGTGGGCGACCCCTCCAGCGAATCGGCCCCTACCGTGACCTGCAGTGCCGTAGCTGCCGCCGCTGCCCTTGGCAACGCGAAGAGGCTCTGATCCGCCACCCAGAGCTTCTCCATCCTTCGATGAAGCAGCCTTGTCGCCTGAAGCCCTCCGCCTCTCCCACCACCTCCAATCGACTGCTTCGCTGCTGTGTCACATGCAGTATCACCAGCACTTGCCGCCAATCGAATGATCTCTCCTCCCTAACCGCCTTTAGTTCAACCTCATCTACACGCCCCTCCAACATCTTCGACTTCTCCACCTTAAGGTCATCCAACCCAATGTAGACCTCAACCACCACTCTAAACAAGGCCGTTGCCAAGGTCCTCTCGAGCACTTGTATCTCCTCCGACTAAGGAGTCTCTACCTCTATCGACGACGCACTCTCTGGTGGAGGCGGTAAGGCAGCCTCACGTCCACCCGAAGCCTCCAACTCCCGCATCTTGCCCTTCGACGGCCAAAACCCCTGCATCGGAGGCACTTCCCTGGGTCTCGACATTCCTTCGAGACGTGGCCCCACCCCCTTCACTTGAAGCACAACACCTCTTCCTCCACCCTCCTCTTCCTCGTCTTTGCTGTCACCAGCGTCCAACCCCGATCCTCTCCCCCCTTCCGCTCTCTCACGGGCTGCTTGGTCTCCTCCCCAGGATATTATGCTGCAAAAAAAAAAAAGGATCCATTATTGTCCTTTTAAACCAAAAAAACACGAATAGGCATAACTGTAAAGCCTTGTCTGGCAACCAAAGTACTGTGATTGGAACAGCCATCCAGTAACATTCATCCAGCCAAAATCCTGCTTTTCATGTTCATCTAGCTCTGTGATCCAGTGTATTTAGTTCATGAAGATGGGCATGATGACTTGCTTCCTTGGTGTGTACGTGTTTTTTTCCCCATTTGATATCAATTTGGACTTATTTTTCATTATTGTGTTTAGCTGACTGGATGTTTGTGTGAAGCTTTTTTATTTAACAGCATGGTGCTTTTTTTAACAGTATGGTAGTTCTGCATCTTTTGCCATTCATCTATGCTAGTCATGTATCTGTAATTATGTGATATTTTCTTTTTTAATATATTATTTGCTGCTAGAAGCGGCCTGGTGTGGTTTTTTTATCTATTAACTGAATCTTTGGCATTTCTAAATAGGTTGTGTTTCTTTGTCAGGTTCTCGCTGCATCATCAAAAAACATTGACTCCGGGGGGCTGCATCTGAATGGTGTTTCAGATGGTGATCCTAAGCTGTATTATAATGAGGACAATGAAAATATGATTGCCAACTCAATTCCAGGGTCTAAGCAAGGACCAGCTTCTTCCCGATTGGGACTCTGGAGTGATAAACATCTCAGATATCGAACCCGGATTCTAGCTGCAGAGTACGTAGTCTCTATTCCATAATGGGTTTTGATTTAATGAACGGTAGTGTGAAGCTTTCAGTTTCCTCTGGACATTTGTTCTTTGGAAGCATTTATTTTCCAAGAGGTCCAACCTTTGAACTTTTTACACTGAAGATGCATATTGAGAGCCTCCAAAGTGCCAAGCAGATTCAACTCAATTGAAAGTTCCATGCGGGCTAATTTCAGGGGTTGTTATTTTAATTTAACCTTGCATTCTTTCGAAAAAGGCTACAGAAATGAAGCCTACATTCAAGTAAAAAAAGAAGAATCAGCAGATCCTAAGCACATCCCTAGATTTGACTTGACTGGATCCACTTGCATGAGCAAAGGACTTGCATTGTCACATAGATGTTGCCATACAACCTAAGTGCTTAGTGACTACATGCTGACTATTGTTAAATTGCCTAGGTGCAGTGCTTGATGAGAGAGAGAGATTAAGTTGGAGGAATGTGAATTCTACTTAAGGGCAAACCCTTGTCCTCTTTATATAGAGGATTACTGTAAAAAGTACATGTAGACCTTGGTCATCCATAATTGATAATGTAAAATATAAATAAGTAGCATATAAACTGTGTATACCTCTCAATGCTCTATGTTAAGCTGAAGCATAAATGCTAATCATATTTAGTTTGAAATAATAGCTGTCGAACAAGGTCTCTGGAAGAGCCTTCATGAAGTTATGAAGATTCTCTTTTTTTGACAAATCATTAGTATGGATAAGCCTTTGATGCCTCTCCGGTTTAATGGCAATCTATCTTAGCATGCTTTGTATGCTCATGCAACATGGTATTATTAGCAATCTAGGAAGCAGCTAGGTTGTTATACTTCATCTCCATAGACTTAACTGAACCTAAAAGTCTGATAAGATAGTGTATCCACATCAATTCCGCAGCTATCTATGCCACATGCAGGTGCACACTCAGTACGTTAAATCATGACAGCACTGCCTACTTCTCCTAGTCACCAAATATCCAGGCACATAAGTACAAATCAGTTGTGGATTTTCTATTCACAAGACAACCAGCATAGTCTGCATTTGTATATACAACAATGTTAAATGAAGTACCTTTGTAAGTAGAAATCTCTTTCAAGGACTTCAAATATCTCCACACCATTAATGTCACATCCTAATGAGCTTCAGTATGCTTGTAGATAAATTGATTCAATTTCTTGACTGCAAAGGAAATGTCTGTTGAGTGATGGTCAAATATAAGAGTTTTCCTACTAACCACCTATACTATCAAATATCCACAATCTTTGTTGTATCTTCATAAAGATGTGTCTTTAGATCCGTAGGTATATGAGCTAGCTTGGCACCCAACATTCTTGTCTCCCGTAGAAAATCTAGGGCATATTTCTTAGAGACAAGGGTACTCCTTGTTTGATACAAATAACTTCTATTCCTAGAAGATATTGGAGAGGCCCTGGATCTTAATGATAAACTTCACTTCTTGGCACTTCTTTAAATCCCATATGCCCTGCACATAGTGAATGGTGTCATCCATATAAAGTGGCATTACTATTAGTCCTCTCATTGCCCCCAAGGATTTAAATATCACGATATATTATTGAAATATCGCATATCGCTATAATGACTCATATCAATGCTTAAGTAGTATCGTTTTTTTCGGATGTTGAGCAATATTTTGCCCATATCAGGGTGTCAATATCAGTTTCTTTGTTGCAACATTTTCACAAATGTCAATGGTACACTATTGATATGGGCAATATTTAGTTCAGAATGAAATATTCAAATATAGCCGATCATGCCTAAATATCATCGGTGCAATTTAATTCAAGGGGGGGTAAAAGGGTCATTTTTATATTCCTAACACTTCATGAATCATGATTTGGTGGAGGAGGAAATGTCAAAATCTAATTATCAAAAGACCCAACACCTCTTTATACAGAGGAGATGTATTGAATAAATAATAGTGCATGTAACATGAAATAAAAAATAACAAAATAGGACATAAAGCAAATATAAATAGGAGTATCTCAACACTCAAGCTGGAGCATAAATGCCAATCATGCTCAGCTTGGAACTGCAGTCATTAAAGGCAGCACATGGAAAGGGCTTCGTGAATATATCAGTTGTCTAGTCCTCAGATGTGACAATTGTAGTGCTCAACATCCCACGTTGAATCATGTCTCTGGTGTAATGGAAATTCACCTCAACATGGTTTGTGCGTTTATGGAATATAGGATTGTTGACTATATGTGTTGCTGCCTTATTATCACATCTCATCTTCATAGGCTCTTCTATCTGGACATGCAAATTATGCAGTAGTGACCTCACCTAGATCATCTCTGTGACTGTTTGGGCCATGGCCTGATACTCTGACTCAGCACTGGAGCGCGAAACCACTCCAGGTTTCTTACTCCATGTAACTAGATTTCCTGCCACAAACGTGCAAAATCTAGTAGTGGATTTTCTATCAGTAGTACACCTTGCATAGTCATCATCAGAATATTCGACTACTGTCATAGGAGACCCTTTCTGAAATAGGATCCCACGTCCAGCTGCTTTCTTTAGGTATCTAAGCACTTGCATAGTTGCCTGCCAATGTAGCTTAGTTGGCTTCTCCATGAATTTATTAGGCTTTCCCACTGCCAAAGCAATATCTGGTCTAGTAATCATTAGGTACAGAAGCTTCCCAACCAGTAGGCTGTAGGATCTGTTGTCAACATATTCCGCGCTCTCATCATAGAGATGCACCTTGGGGTCCATAGGAATGTTGGCTGGTTTAGATCTCGACATACCTATCTCTCGTAGCATGTCTAAGGCACATTTAAGCTGAGAAAGTACAATGCTCTGCTTGCTTCTAGCCATTTGTATGCCTAGAAAATATTAGAGCTAAACCAAGTCCTTCATAACAAACTGCTTAATCAATGACCTCTTGACCTCAACTATTCTAACTCTGTCATCACCAATAATGATGAGATTATCAACATAGATAAGCAATGCCATAATGCCCTTGTCATTCTTCCTAACAAAAAGAGTGATTTGAAGAGAATCTCTGCAATCCCATCTTCTCCACCACCTCGAAGAGTATCTAGATCCAAGCTCTCGGAGAAGGCCATAAATGGCCTTCTTCAACCTGTACACACACTCCCCCTAAACCTCGTACTCGAGGGTTGCCACATATATAACTCCTCTTGAAGATCCCCATAAAGGAAGGCATTCTTCACATTGAGCTGGTGAAGCATCCAATCCTTGCTGGTGGCAACAGAAACAAGTATTCTAGCTATGGACAAGCCAGCAATGGGAGAGGTGTCAAAGAAGTCCACCCCATATGTCTTGAGTGAATCCCTTTATCCCCAATCTAGCTGTATACCTTGAAATAGACCCATCGGGGTTGTATTTCAGGGTAAAGACCTAACGACATCCCACCAAGTGAGCACCAGTAAGGGAAGTCAGCTCCCAAGTCTGTCTGCTGCGAAGTGTGACCATCTCATCCTCCATGACTATACGCCACTTTGGATCAAGTACGGCCTACTGATATGTGGAAGGGATCTCTGTAGTGGTAAGATCTGTGGTAAATAACCCAAATGTCTTTCCTAGATTAGCTGTAGTCACTGCTCTAGTTACATGATACTGAGCACAAGAATGGGGAGGCTTCTTTATAGCAATAGGAAGGTAATCATCTAGGATACTATCACCAGGTCCTGTACAATCACCACTAGAAACATCGCCAGATACCTTAACACATACCTGACTTAGGGAGGATAATCGATCTGAAGTAGCAGGTATGTTGCCTGCAAGTGACTGGCACTTGAAAAGTTATAGGTGGATCTCTGAATAGCTGATCATTAGTACCACTGTCAGGTATTCAACTGCTTACAGGTGCCTGACTGCCACTATTAGGATTAGGGCTAGCCTCAGTTATTTGAAACTCATCCATAGGCATAGATGGAATCAGTATAGGGGCAAATTTAGCCTCAGAAACGAATTATCGTGTTGCGAGCGAGAAATAAGGCATAGATTCATGGAAGGTAACATTAATACTCACATAGTACTTTCCGGCAATAGGATCAAAGCACCTGTACCCCATTTGTGTCCATGAAATGCCAAGAAATGCATAAAGGCAGCACATCTAAATATCCGAGGACGTAATTGAAATAAGTTTTTGTCAAGACACACATGTCATGGTGTCCACTCATGTAACACAGAGGATGGCATCTTATTGATAAGATAACAGGTAGTGAGTACAACATCACCCCAATACAGATGTAGTACACAGTGGTTAATCAAGAGAGTACGAGCCATATCCAACAAATGACTGTGTTTCCTTTCCGCCATACCATTTTATTGGGACGTATGAGGATAGGATGTCTGATGTACAATGCCATGTTACCTGTAAAAATTAGCTAATCTGATAGTGCAGAATTCTAAAGTATTATTGGATCGTACAATCTTTGCCATAATTGAAAATTGATTCTTTATTTCTAATAGAATGGTCTCAATCACAAAAATAGCTAAGATCGACGAGAAAAATCATCTATAATAACCAAATAATATCTATATCACTGTCAGTCAGGAATCTAACTAGGGTCCCAGACTTCTATATGAGGTAGTTGAAGCACAACAGTAGTCCCTGGTGTAGTACTCGAAGGAAATAAAGATTTATGGTGCTTTCCCAATTGACATGCGTCACAGTGAATCTCAGTGGTGGTAGAAATGTGTGAGATGATACATCTGAGCTTGTCCAAAGAAGGATAACCAGGGCATTGGTGCCAATGTAAGGCACTCCCAGCAGTAAAACTGGGATCACTGTGGCAAGCAGTAGCAAGTGGTGTTTGGACTAGGCGATGCACACCCCCTCTTCATGTCCACCAAGCATCCTCCCCATCAATTTGTCTTGAAATATGCACCTAAGTTCATCAAATATAGCACGACAATGAAGGTACTTTGTAATTTTGCTAACAGATAACAGATTAAATGAAAAATCAAGGACATAAAAGGTATCAAGCATAGTGGGAATTAGTGGCACCTCCCCCTGAACCCCAATCTACGCGTGTCTACGATTTGCAACCTGCACGGTCCTGCCATGGGGTATAGGTTGTAGTCTACCAAAACACCCTTAGTCTCCTAACAAGTGGTGCGAAGCAGCTGAATCCACTAGCTAGGTCATACCTATAGAAGCCTGAGCATACATATTAATACCTGATGAAGAGGCAAGAGCAGCAGTCTCAGTGGAAGTTGTGGCTGGCTCCTAAGTCAATTGGGAAAGATGTTGTAGCAAGGCATCATAGTCTGCCTTAGGAACAGGCACAACATTCTCCGTATTCTCAGTGGTCACAATGGCTTGGTTAGTCATTGGAGGTCTTCCATGTTTGGTCCAGCAAGACCAACTTTGCTACAATAGGTGTAAGTAGTGTTAGATCTCCCAGAGGCACTATGTCCTCTCGTGTCCACGGGTGGGGGTGCTCCCTTACCACCCCATCCAGTAGTAGCAGCAAGGGTTGATGCCTGACCATTCTCTCTTGTTTGTGGTGCAACAACATCAATACGGCTCAGGCGGCTATAGACTTCGTCTTAGGTAGGAAGCTCTGACAGGGTGATAATCTCAAACTGAGCAGCAGTATACTCTGAACTAAGACCAAACAGGAATTGGTGCACCACTGCCTCTCTATGGTACTCTCTCTGCATGGCACACGTGCACATTGGCTGACATGCATTATACTTCTCCTTAAGCGCTTTAAGGGCTGAATAGTACTGGGACAGAGATCTCCCTTCCTGCTTTAACTGGGACAGTTCTTGACTAATTTGAAAAACTCGGGATGAGTTTTTCTCATGTGAATAGGTATTAGGAAGACTGCCCCACATGGCTTTGGTTGTTGGATAGTACAAAATCTCGTCTCTAATTTGTGGGATAACACAAGTCATTAGCCATGCCTTAACCATTGCATTGTCCTTCCATGTGGCGTTCTTTCCTATCTTGTCAGTAGGCTCAGGCTCCAACAAAATATGTTCCTTATCATAACCTTTAATTGTCATCACGAAAATCTGAGACCATCTGGGATAATTGGTCTGGTCCAACTTGATGATTGGACCAAAGAATGGACTATTATAAGCCCAACGACACCCGATGTCACTTCAGAAGAACTAGAACTCACCATAACTTGCCTTGAAGATAGGAAAAAGATGCCAAGAATTGGATTTGAAAACTTTTCAGACCGGAAAACATATCAAGAGGGAAAGATCCGCCTTAAGTGTGGAGATCCAACGTTTTTGCAATCTGAAATCCGTGCCCAAGATCAGGAAAATGCCCCCTGCACAATGTTGCAGGGTGTGCACGAGCTTAAAGGATGCCCAGCGCACCCATGTGCACTAGCACACCTCCCTAGATCACCACCAGTAGACAGTGGTAGCCCAATAGTTCTCTGGCACTGCCACTAGGGTCTACTATTGCCCCTACACTGCTGCTGCTTGCTGGGTGTCGCCTAGGACCCTGTTGGCCCCCCTCGAAGACATTGCTGCCCCTTATGCCACCCCTTGCTGCCGGTGTTGAGGGGAGAGGGGCGGTGGAGGGGAGAAAGAGAGGGTGGCGACGACAGGAGAGAGAGAGAGGCTTTTAGGTGTCAAGGTTTTGGAAATATTTTTTTCGGTGGGATATCATAACCCGGCCTAGGATCGCGCTATGATACCAAGTGGGAGGAAATGTCAAAATCTAATTATTGAAAGACCCAACTCTTTATTTAGAGGATAGGTATTAGCTAAATAGCAGTGGATGGCCAATATGAAATAGAAAATAACAAAACAAGATATAAAGCAAATATAAAAAGGAGTATCTCAACAGTTTTATTAATATTGTTATATTTCATTTCTGGTGAGTATTATTATGTACATCTTAAGTTATTAGTATGTTATGTGCTTTTTCTTTTCAATTTTATGACTTACGATGATTATTGATAAACTAGTAACGCATTTATATTATATTTTCATTCAAAATTTATGATTTTGATCTTCTAGGCATTTCTTCATGCATGTAGTGGTTATTAGAATATTAATTTCATCAAATTTGTAATATGTTGAGGCATTTTGGGCTATTTTGAGTGATTTTCCCAAAATTCCTAGATATTGATGATATATCCTTTTTTTATTTATCCATACTGTTGAGTTATGTTTGGTAGTATGGGGCATTTTGTTACTTTTATTTTCGTAGTGGGTTTATGGTTAACTTTTCCCTCTCCTATATATAGGTGTAGGGACGGCTTAATAAATTAAGAAAACTCTCTTCAACTTGATATTAGAGCACTAGGTTGGGGACACCACCAAAGAAACCCTAACCATACCTTCAAGCCCCACCACCGCTGGTTGCCATTGACGCCACTGGTTGCTGCATTAGCATCGCGTCGCTGCAGCAACAGTAGCATTGTCCATCACCAATGTTGCTGCAATGACTTTCTTCAACGCTGCCTCGCACTGCTGTAGCTGCCACCGGTGTGCTGCTGTAGCACCGCCTAGGGCTCCTGTAGCCATTGTCGCCACTCCTGCTGCTGCAGCATCACCTAGGGTTGTGGTAGCCACCACCGCCGCTCCTGCTGTTGCAGCAGGCTGCAAAGTAGCCGCGACCGCCGTGCTGCAATAGTCCACCTATTGTTGCCTCCTCTCCTTGCCACTGCCTTGGTCGCCGAAGAGGGGGATTTGTGTCTCCAAGAACTTTGTATTAGGGTTCTTAGTTATTGTGGATGAAGTGCTGAATCAAGAATCTTCCTATATGTGGTATGACCTTTCTGATCCTCTGATCTATTTGTTTTAGGGTGTGTATTCCCCCTTGATGCATGTTTTTGGGGTGTATACTCCCCTTGAGTATTGACTGCGTGTGAGTGGAGATTTTTTGAGGTATTTATTCCCCATTTGGTGCATTTGTTGGGGTGTGTATTTCCCATTTTCTGTCAGTTTTCAGATCTGATTGCGAAGAAGTTTAGGGTTGTGTTACGTGTACCCTTTCTCTGGTCCATTGAAATCAGATTGTGGTAGTGTGTTCCTTTGAACATGGCAGCATCTTAGTCAGAGATTGTGCTAGGGACCGTCGTGAGTGATACTTCAACTACCGATGTGACGTGGTTGATTGACTCAGGTACCTCCAATCATTTATCTGGTAATCTGCAGTGTTTTAGGCAAATTTAACCTATCTTGCAAGGTCACACAATACAGGTGGCTGATGAACGACTTGCTCCTATTAGTGGTTAGGGGGGAATTAATGTTACCCCTTCTATGTAGCTTAATCGGGTTCAATTTGTTCCATATTTTTCTGTGAATTTGCGCTCTGTCGGTGAAATCATCAAGCAGATAAATTGTCGTGTCATCTTTGATGAGCGTGGGTGTATTTTTTAAGATCGAACGATAGGGAAGACTATTGGTAGTGGATATGAAGAAGGAGGTGTTTACCGACTTTAGTAGGGTCCCATGGTTGCAGTGTGTCCGATAAGTACCATGTCAGGGAGTGCTCTACATTGGTATAGATGGTTGGGTCATCCTTGTCTGGATAAATAACGTAGGCTTATTCCTCATGCATCCCCAACTATACAGCTCACTTGCGATGCATGTCATCTTGGGAAGCATCATAGATCTTCCTTTTCAACTGCTACTGGACCACGTTCATCTTCATGTTTTCAGTTAGTGCATGTTGATGTTTGGGGCCCTAGTAGGACTTCTGATAGAGCAGGACGTCAGTACTATTTGGTTATGGTTGATGATTTTTCTAGATTGTCTTGACTATTTCTCACAAAAAACAAGTCTGAAGTGGGTTCACTAATTGAGAAGTTTGTATTGATGATAAAAAATCAATTTGATGTATGCATCAAGATTCTCAGATCTGATAATGCTTTGGAGTTTTCTACTCGTCAACTGGCGGAGTTCTATAGTTTACATGGCACAATTAATCAGACCTCATGTCCTCACACCTCTCAGCAGAATGTGGTTGCAGAGAAGAAGCACAGACACGTCCTTGATATCGCCAGAGTCCTTATCCATAACAATGTGCTACAAAACTAATGGGAAGATGCAATTTTCACAGCTTGCTACCTTATTAATAGATACTGTGGCAAATGCTTTATCCAAATGATGAGCTGCTTGATCTTGCACCCAAGACATTTGGGTGCGTGGCTTTTGTACATCATTTTGGGCCTGGGCGAGATAAATTAGCTCTTAGAGCAGTCAAGTGTGTGTTCCTTGGCTACTCTCTTACTAGGAAGGGGTATTGATGTTTTGATCCCCTACACCAGACACACTACATCAGTGCAGATGTGACATTTCATGAAGTTGCACCTTATTTTTCTGTTGCTACCAGGCAGGTGCAGAGTGTGCCAAAGTATGCTCCTATACCATTTGGTGTATCCACAGATAGTAGTAGCCCTTCTTAGGCTATTGAGCCATCTACCAGCACATTCAGACCAGTACTAGTAGATGAAAGGACCTTCAAGGGTCACACTTATCAGTTGCCAGTTGTCTGTAGGACAAAGCCCTCTGTCTATTCCACGGATTCCTTAGGTTAATGTTGATAACCTAGAGGCTATGATTACTCAGGAGGCTCCTTCAAATATAATGTCAATAGGTGTAGAGGTTGAGAGTCCGTTACCTGTGGATGTTTCTCCAGGTTCCGTTTCCATGAGCACTGATGAGGATATCCTTATTGCTGTTACGAAAGCTCCATGATCTTGTGCACAGCATCTTGTTGCTGGGAGTGTTGTTTTTGCAGATTCTCTGAATTCGGAGTTTCATGCATTCACAACTGCAGTATGCAGTGCTGAGATACCTACCTCATACCAGTAGGCTCTACTACATCCACACTGAAAGGCATCTATGGAGGAGGAAATGTTTGTACTTACTTCCAGAGGTACTTGGGAGTTGTCACCTCTACCGTTTAGCACATACCTTGTTGGAGCTAAATGGGCCTTTGCCTTGAAATACAACACAAATGGGTCTATTTCAAGGTATAAGGCCTGCTTTGTGGCCAAAGGATTCACCCAGATCTATAGGGTAGATTTCTTTGATACCTTCTCCCCTGTTGTACGACTCTCCATTGTTCGCATACTTATCTCTGTTGCAACTCATTATGGATGGCATCTACATCAGTTGGATGCCAAAAATGCATTCTTGTATGGAGACTTGGAGGAAAAGATTTATATGCAGCAACCACCTGGCTTTGAGGTTTAGGGGGAGTGTGTGTGCAGGCTTCATAAGGTCATTTATGGTCTTAAGTAGAACCCCTGAACCTGGTTTCAGCGCCTGTTTGAGGCGTTGTCTGTTATTGGGATGCAGTGATCCTCATCTGACCATTCACTATTTGTAAGGAAGACCAGTGGTGGTATAGGAGCTGTACTTGTATATGTGGATGACCTTCTTCTTACAGGTGACGATGTAGAGGGTATATCTCAGGTGGAGTACTTGGCATGCCAGTTTGTCATGAAAGATCTTGGGAAGTTGAGATACTGTTTGGGCATTATGTTTGCCATAAGTAAGCAATGGATAATTATGTCGCAGAGGAAGTATGCCCTTAACATTTTTCAAGAGATTGGCATGTTAGGATCCAAAGATGCTAATATTCCTATGGATCCTAGAATTCACCTTTGTGAGGATGTAGTGAAGCTAAAAGACAAGAAGGCATATTGGCAGCTGGTGGGGAAGTTGTTATATCTGACCATCACTAGGCTCGATATTAACCTTGCCGTGGGTAAGCTAAGTCAGTTCTTAGATAAGTCCACTGATGTTCATTGGCAGGCTGTGATGCAGGTGTTGAGGTACATCAAGGGATGTCCAGGTAGAGACATTCTTTTTCAAAAGAAGGCACCTATATCTATTGTTGCCTACTCTGATGCAGATTATGCAGGTGATGTTGGAGATAGGCGGTCTACTACTAGCTTCTGTACTTTTGTAGCTGGGAACTTGGTGACCTGGATGAGCAAGAAACAAAATGTTGTTTCACGCTCTAGTGATGAGTCTGAGTACAGGGCCATGGCACAAATTGTAGCTGAGATGATATGGATCAGGTCTCTGTTACAGGATCTTTATGTTGCTGTTCAGGAGCCTATGGAAATGCACTGTGACAATCGGGTTGCAGTTACGTTGTGAACAATCCTATGTTCCATCTGTGACAATCGGGCTGCACTCACATTGCGAACAATCCTATGTTCCATGAAAGAACAAAACATATGGAAGTGGATTGTCATTACACAAGGAATTTGATTCAACAGGGTTGGCTTCGTACTATTTGCCTCACCTCCTCAGACCAGACTGCTGACATATTTACCAAGTCACTATCTCATCCCCAGTTTCAGAAGTGTAGAAACAAGTTGAGCATGAAGGATATATATGCTCCAGCTTGAGAAGTGTTGAGTTATGTTTGGTATAAGGTATGTTTTGTTGCTTTTATTTTTGCAGTGGGTTTATGATGTAACTTTTTCCTCTCCTCTATATTGGTGTAGGGACGACTTGGTAAATTAAGAAAACTTTTTCTCTTCAACAAATATAATGTCGATTTCAACATTTAAAACCTCGATTTCCTCTTGGCTCTTGCATAAACAATAAATGATATAAGGGTGCTTTATAGAAGTCAAGGGTCTTTACCACTTTAAATAACTTTTGAAACCATGCCTTTTAAGGCTTTACTTCATACCATAAATCATTTTGCAAAGGTAGCATACCTTCTAAAGACTCCCACTGAGACTCATAAGGTTGGTGCTATTTGCATGTAAACTCCCTGTTGTAGGTTACCATAAGTCAATCCCACTAAATTGCCTAATGGAATTCAAATCCTGATGGTAAGGAGTCATGCCATTAGTGAGGTGCGAAATAAATCCACTTCATATTCCTAGGCGGATCTCTTTGCAACAAGTGTAGTCTTGTATCGTGCAACAAATCCATTGAGATTCTGCTTTAGAATGAAGTCCCACCTAGATTTAGTCTCAATATTAATAAGGTAATAAGTAGGACACTAAGTTTCTAATGAGGGTTAAGAAAAGAAATTTAGATTAGAAGGAAGTGGAGTGTTAACTAACTAAAAAGGGGGAATGAATGAACTTAAGTGTTGCTTTTGGGACAAAAGGATTATTGAGGGATTAGGTGGCAGTCCCTTAAGCCACAGCCCATGTTACCTAGCCTATTTAAAGTCCATTAGAAGGGCAAGAGGGAATCTTTCTTCCGCTGGAACTTCTCCACTTACCTCTCTCTCCCCTCTCCTTTAACCAGCATGGAGGACCACCTTCCATTACCCCTCCCCAACTCCATTGCTGCCAAGAGTTATTGCTGTTTCTGTATTCCTTCCATCCAGCCAAGGTGAAGAGGAGAAGAGGGGAGAGGAAGGGAGGAAGAGACCAATTGATGCCCTGTTCTGGCAGCAAATGGAGAAAGAAGGGGGTGGACTGGGTTCACTGCCTGCTGTAGAGATGGGAGCTGCTGCTGCTGCCCTCAATTCTCCTTCAAGCAATGGTCAACAGAGGAGGGAGAAGAGGGAGTGAGGAATCAAAGAGGGAAGTGTGTTGCTGCTGCTGCTGTCGAAGATTTGTTACAGCCTTAACTTCCAGGAAAAGAGGAAGAGCATGAGGATTTTACTCAACATTGGGATTCTCTGCCCTCTTGTGATGATTCTCTTGTCCCCTTTAGTGTTTAGCATGCCAATAGATCGATTAGATCTTAGATTCAAGGTTGCATGTTGATTTTATGGTTGCAAGTAGCTAAAGTGAACAGGCATGTAGGTGTATTGATGAATGATTGAAATTCGATGCAAGTTGCATGCATTCAAGGAGTTAGGCTTGAATTGATTCAAGTGAAATCGTGATTGTGATCCTCCTGTTGCAAGGATATGTCAGGTAAATGTTTAAGTATGGATTAAAGGGCTTAACTTCAGCAATTGTGGCCAGAACAGCCCCTGTTCATTCTATTTAACGTTAGGTATGACTGATCTAACGTCAGATGTAGTTATCTAATATTAGGTTCAGTGATTTGTAACATTAGGTTCCCCTTGCAAGGTCCTGGCTTGAAATGTTGAGTTGAATATGAAGATAATTAGCATTAGCTAATGTTGGAAATTGGGTAATCGGGTTATTTTACTTTAAACTCTATTCATGACTAGAGATTAGCTAAGAATGGTTTAACAATAATTAATCCATCCTATAGAAGGGTTTGGGATTGGAGATCTAAGGGGACCAGTGAACCCAAGATGAGGGGTGGACACTAAGAGGAGTAAAGGCTTGATCTAATAAACTAAATGGAACCTTAACCCTCTATTTTGAGGATGAGAATTGTAAAGACCATAAATCAGTATGTAGGCTCTTTAGGGTACGGGAGGTACCTTGAGGACTTAAGTGGATAGGGTTGTGGTTGGAAATTCTCTTTCCATGTATGTCATGAATATATGAATAAGGTTGGGAATGGAGAGTGTTGGAGAAAATAAAACTCCAAGTTAACGAAATAAGTACATGGAGTAATGAGTAAGGGGATGGGATATCCTGATTAACTTGATTGAATCATTGAAATGCATGGGATAAATGGCCAAGCTGAGATGCTTTAGGTGGAGATTGACGGTCAAAAGCTACTAAAGATGGAATGCAAAATTGGATAGTTCCTAAATATGGTGGTTAATCAAGGGTGGACAACGAAGACTCGTAGTAGGAGGGCATTGAGGTGATAGCCCTACTGACACGTACAAGTGCAAATGACGTTGGTTGCCCTAATGTCTATTAAATATGGAGCATTCCTAAGATGGGACCGAGCTAGAATGTTCGGATCTAGGTATTCTTGAGACTAACTTTTTGGAATACCTTTGTGTGGTATGTACATTACTCCTAACAAGTGCTAGACATTTGAATTGTCCATCTACTCCCATCACCAAGGACTTAGAAAAAGGAAAGAACTAATGCCTGAGTGATCGCTTTCCAGAGATCTAGAGTGGATGATGATGGGTTGCCCTTTCAAGGCCTAATTTCTATCAGATGTTGCCAACAACACTTCCTTTAGGATGGAAGCAATGAAACCTTGCTCACAAGCTATGCGTGCACATTTTTTCCTTGGCTAAGGAGAGGCCCTATGTATGATGAGTTGGGTAGGAAGGAGATCTAGTATGATCACTTGTGACTTCGAGGGAAAATTCTCGTTGATGTGATCTAAGAGGCGAGGATAAGAATTAATATCTATAAAAGAAGCCCTTGGTTTAGGTAAAAGGAAAGGATTAAATAGTTGGCTAAGGTAATAATTAAGGAACTAAGGTAATAATTAAGGAATTGGGATTTAAAAAGGTGTTAAAGAACCAAGGCACTATCTCGTCCCTTAAAAATACAGTAGAATTATGCCCTTAGTGAGATACTTGGCTCAACCCTACTTGATGATGCAATTTCAGGTATTGACCAAGTCGACCAACTTTTAAGGGGTCTGACCACCGGTGTCTCCTACTCAATTCTTCTAGGACTCAAACATATTTGTTAGAGTTATGTCTTTGTCTTTTGCTATTTTTTTTTCTTAGTGGACTTGCTTGTAATTTTCTCCATCCCTCCTCTCTATATAAAAGAGGTTAGGACTTCCTTTTAGAGTTACGACATTTCATTTCCTTCTAGATGGTATCCAAGCGAAAATCCTAAATCAATGTCCCGATATCTCGCTAAATACCACAAAATATTTTTCAATCCTTGTTCTAGAGGATTGATAGTTATTCGTGCATCGAATCTCACGGTAGAGATTTAGATTCATGTCAACCTCCCTCACCTCCTAACCAGTTGGCACCATCGCTAACCAACAACAGTGCCAACCGACACCACCACCAACCAGCAACATCGCTTGGTTGGCAGCAGTACGTCACCAGCAATACCACCCATTTAACACCGCTTTACCAGCCCAACCAGTCTATCTATTGCAGTAACTTCAGTACAACATTGTGTCGTAGCACGTCTATTTGTTGCGTGCTCTCAAGCCCTAACATGTGTCTTAGTGTTGTGTGACTACCCTAGCATGCAAGTAGTTGCACGTGTACATCGCTTCCATGCGCGTAAAATTCCTACCGATTATGATTTTCTCTCCCATGCACTGATCTCCATGTCTCAACAACTATGTCTCTCGTATTGTTGCTACTACTTAGGATTGCTTTCCCACTGCTTGCTTGCATTCCTTCCCAAGGTTATTTTCACCGTGATTTCCTTCGCCTGCTATTGCCTTGGATGGATCTTTTCTGTTCGGTCTGATAAGGATACACTTAGTACTCATACTACCTATGTTGATCTCTCTTATATACATGCACATTTGATGTTGGTCGTCCTTGGACAATGGGTGGTGGACTTTTGTGCATCTACCCATTTCATAAGGGATGTTGATTCCCTACGTTAAGCTAGACCTACCAGACAAGTCACTTCGATAAAAGTGGCCAATGATACTACTTTGATTGCAATTGGTGAGATCCAATTTTTCAAGGTTGAAACGCCATAGATTATTTAGTGGGCCCCTGGTGTCTTTATATAGAGAACATCGAAGGGGACAAAGTACAGAAACACCCCTACGATATAAAATAGACAGGAAAGCTTCCAATACAACTCAACACTCCCCCTCAAGCTGGAGCATAAACATTAAACATGCTTAGCTTGGAACAAATATAATGCAGTCGTTTCTTGGGAAGTGCTTTAGTGAAGATGTTTGGTAATTGGTCTTTAGTACAAGTGCAGGGAGTAGAAATCTTTTTCGTAGCAATTACCTCCCTTATGAAGTGATAATCCACCTCAATATGTTTGTTTCTCTCATGGAAGACAGGATTGTTTGCAATGAAAGGGGCAGCTTTGTTATTACAGTGCATAGGAATATGTCCAGAAACTTATACTCTAAAATCCTTTAGGATAAAACGGACCCAGAGTAACTCACAAGTAGTTTGAGACATGGCCCTATATTCAAACTCAACACTTGATCTAGAAACCACCGCTTGCTTCTTACTTCATGTAACTAGATTACCTCCAATAAAGGTACAATATCCAGTAGTTGACTCTTGCCCTCGTGCTCGAGCATAGTCTGCATTTGAAAAATCACATACATCAAACTGTCCATTATTTCTAAAATAAAGTCATTTCCCAAGCGTACTTTTCAAGTATCTAAGAATCTGACAAACTCCATCCCAATGAACCTCCCTTGGTGACTACATGAACTGACTCAATTTACGAACAACAAATCAATGTTAGGTTGAGTAACTGTCAGATACAACAGCTTACCACTAATTGCACGATATCTAGTAATATCCTGCAGTAAGGGGCTTTCATCATCTGCAAGTGGCAAAGATGCGTCCATAGGCGCATACGTTGGTTTGCACCCCAGTATACTCATGTCTCAACATGTCAAGCACATACTTGCGCTGAGATAGCATAAGTCCTCCTTCAGTATGCTGCACCTCAATACCAGGGAAATAGCTAACAGGGCCTAGATCCTTGGTTACAAACTATGAGTGTAACAGACTTTTTATTTTTTCTATGCCTTTCCTGTCACTGCTAGCTAGCAATATATCAACATAAACAACAAGTATAACAGAGCCTGTCTTCTCATGCAGTGTAAACATAGAGTAATCAGTAGATGATCTAGTAAATCCATAGTCCTGAACAACTCTGCTGAACCTCTCAAACTAGGTTCTAGGACTTTGTTTCAGTCCATAAGTAGCTGTCTTCAACCTACACACCTTATCACACTCCCCTGAGTGGTAAAACCAGGTGGTTGCTCCACATAGACTTCCTCCTCCAAGTCTCCATAAAGAAAAACACTTTTTGTCTAACTGATGGACCGTCCATTGCCTGTTGATGGCAAGAGAAAGCAGGATCCTGACGGAATTTAGGCGAGTCATAGGGGAGGTCTCAAAGTAGTCGACTCCAATGGTCTGAGAGCCTGTGGCGACCAGGCATGCCTTGTGTCTTTCCACCATGCCAACTGGACGACATGTTAAGGTAAATACCTATCTATATCCCACAATAGTTGCACCTAGAGGTAGATCAACAAGTGCTCATGTGCCACGGGACTGCAATGCTGCATCTCTTCTTCCATAGCCAATGTCGAGGACGGATCCTGGAAGGCCGCATGATGATTTCGTAGTACTTGTAAACTTACAATAGCTAAAGGGAATTGGCGTCAAACTGCAGGAAAACTATCAAGTGACATAAACTGTGATACAGAATATTTGGCACAAGATCGTAGAGCCTTCCTTTATGCAATGGGAAGGTCCATAGTAGTGTCCTCAGTAGTAGTAGGTACCTAATCCTTAGACGAATCATAAGTGGTTGGTGGAGACTGAGCAGAGATAGTAGATAAAGGTTCCTCCACCTGAGAAACATCGTGAATCTTACGCTAAAAATGCTTAGGAAAGGTATCTATGATAGGAATCTCAAGATGACAAGGATAAAGACCAGGATTAGGCTGACTATCCCGTGATATAGATTGCTCATTGGGCTGTGGTGGATCTGATACAACAGGAAGAGGAACATTGTCAGGTTGGGTGACGGATTGCTCCCCCTGTTTCTGGTAGTAAGTAATCTCCTCAAAGAATGTCACATCAATGGAGACATAAAACTTCAGTGATACAGGATCATAACAACGGTATCCTTTCTGAGTTCTAGGATAACCCAGAAAGATACACTTCACATAACAATGAGAAATTTTATCAACATGGTGTAGATGAACAAAACATACTCAGCCAAAAACAATTGCTGTGACAGAAAACATGTCTTTGCCAGGATATAACAGGGAGTATGGTGTTTTACCCTTAAAACAGATGAAGAGACACGATTCACCAGATACATGGCAGTAATAACAGCATCAGCCCAAAAATATGTAGGAGCATTCATTTGAAACATAATGGAGTGGGCTACATCAACTAAATGTCTAAGTTTACGTTCAGTTACCCCGTTTTGTTGGGAAGTATGAACGCAAGTAGTCTAGCGAACAATACCCATAGACTTAAAAGTGGTAGTAGTCCTAGTATTTACAAATTCAATATCATTATCACTCTAAACAATTTTTATAACAGAAGAAAATTGAGTCTTTATTTCCAAAACAAAAATTTTCAGAATATCAGAGACTTTGGACTTTTCTTTCATCAGAAACACCCATGACATGCTGATGTAGTCATCCACAAGAACAAGAAAATATCGAAAGCCTTTAACACTCTTGACCCTACTCGGGCACCGAACATTAGCATGCACTAAAGCAAAAACATGCTCTGTTCTTTTATTTTGTGGTGGAAAAGAAGACCTATGGTGCTTGCCCAACTGACAAGCATCACACCTAAGAACTTCCAGAATGGACAACTAAGGGAAATGGTGGCAAAGAACATGCAAACTCGAATGACCAAGACATAGGTGCCACTGAAGAGAAGAGGCACAAACCACATCAGCACTGGAGGAAGGTGGGACATGAAGGTAATAGAGACCGTTGTGCTCAAGTCCATCAATCTGCCTCATCGTCTGGAGGTCCTGCAACAAGTATTGGTTATGAAACATAGCACGACATCCCAAATCCTTTGTATTATGGCTAATAGAAATCAAATTTAGAGCAAACTTGGGAACATGCATAACATTTGATAATGGTAAAGTGAAGAATATAGATATGTTTTCAAGACCAGTAACTGGTGACAAGCCATCATCTGCTACCTTAACCTAAAAAGGTGTAGCAAGATCTCGTGGAGAAGAAAATAAGGTTGTATTACCAGTTATGTGAGAAGAAGCACCTAAATCTGCAAGCCAAGCAGGGGCTTGGGATCTAGCTAACACAACTATAGTACCTGCAGATCTCTGAACAAAGGTGGAAGTGGATGCCTGAGAAGCCATGAAGCGCTCATAATCTGCTCTAGAGATCGAAATATGGCTATCATCGTCCTATGTCTGAGATGTATCTTCTGTAAACACATGATGAGCACGTGGATCCATACCCTGTGGATATCTGTGTTCACCTAGCAATGGTCTATAGTATGTCCATTTCTGTGATAGCACTCACAGAAGGAGCTCCGGCCGCAACCACGACCACATGCACCACCACAAGATCGACCTCCTCTTCCTCTAGAAGCTCCCCTACCACGACCAACTGTGGCCATAGTAGATGCATCAGTCATAGGCACTGGATCGGAAGTGTCGAGCCTAGAAAGATGAGCGTAAATTTGTGCAGGTGTGAGAATCTAATCCATGGTCATGAATTGATCTTTCATCGCCTTGTACTCAGGGCCAAGACCAGATAGAAGCTGAATAGATCAAATAGCCTCTCTCTGCTTGGCAATAACAACTGCATCAATAGAAATAGGCTGGTAGACATCCTGCTTGTCCTAAAGGTCCTTCATTGTGCCATAATATTTGGATAAGGCCATAGTGCCTTTCTGAAGTGTAGATGTCCTCTATAACACAGTACAATCTGGTAGTGTTGCTCCTGTGAGAATGAATCTCATGTAACACTTCTCACATTTTCTTCGTAGAGGCATATGCCATGACCTGTTTTGCAATGGTCTGAGTCATGGTGTTCAGGAGGCATGTGGCTACCCTGTCATTGTCTACTTCCCAGTCTACAGATTTTATCGTGGGTTCTGCCTTTGTCAATATGCACTTATTGCGATGGGATTCAACGAATCTGGAGAATGATGTAGACCACAATAAGAAGTTGGTTCCATCCAACTTAATAGAAGTCCCCTACATGTGTGGGGGAGCGCTTGTGGTGGATGATTTCCACAGCAAGTCGCTCACATATTCCTTTTGGTCTGTCATGCTTCCTTACGTCCTGATCCATGAAATAGAATACTCACACTGCTGAAAAATCAGATCATACAAGCCTAATCAACAATATTCCACGCGCTAGGGCATAAACCAGGCCCTAGCAGTGCTCTTCACCAAGAGGTGTTGCTGTTGGAGGCCTTGAGATAGAAGATGGGATTGGAAAACCCTGGCCTAACTCCTGTAGTGTGCTCCCAAGGTCTCTTAAGAGGAGATCAGGGGTGTAGTCGCCCTCCTAGGGCCCCAAACTAGTGGTTAGGGGTGGTGGAAGCTCTGGGCGGCGCTAGGGGTGACGCTAGTGAGTGTAGCTGGTGAGCCTAGCAACCTTAGGTAGCGCTAAGGCGATAGATCAAACCGGTGGCGGTGGTGATCCGAGTCTGGTGTAGCGTTAGGGCGGTGAAATCACGCCGCTCAGAGGTAGATCAGGCCAGCAATGGTCGTCCTAGGCAGAGGACAAACCAGCGCCAACGAGATCTAGGCGATGGCGACGAGGTTTAACCTTGCGGCAATGGATCGAAGGGCTGTCCGAAGTGCCGGCGATGCTGCTAACCTGAAGATGGTTGATGGCGCAAAGAGAGAGAGAGAAGGGGTTTAGGTGGAGGTTTGGTGGTTAGTGTTTCGGGTGGGTTATTTGAGCATTGGTCTAGGATCGCTGTTCTAATATCATGTCAAGGTTGAAATGCCATAGATTATTTAGTGGGCCCCTGGTGTCTTTATATCGAGAACATCGAAGGTGACAAAGTACAGAAGTACCCCTTACAATATAAAATAAACATGAAAGCCTGCAATACAACTCAACACAGTTGTTATCTTGATTACAGCTATCCAAGGTCAATTGTGCGCTTGAGTTCCCGATGAGTCTCTTGTCAATTAGTAGAGGATGCAAGGACCTAAAGTGTCATTACATTTGATGAGTGTCACCAAAATATTTAGGATAAAAAGACCAATCAGATTATTTAGGTTGATATAGGAAAAATGGATTTTATTATCTTAACATGCCACCTTACTTTGCTAAAGGCTATGTTGATCTCCATTAACCCCTTTGGCATCATCACCTCACACCCTTCTTTTGGGATGATGTGCTAGATGTTCCCAGAGCTGCCTACCTTAATCAAAGGTTCGAAATGCCGATTTCGACGTCGTGTTGATGAAATTGTAAGTGTGCATTTTGTGGGCATCCTGAAGGTATGCCGTGGAAATCCCATTTTTTGATGGCAAATTTCGACGATTTCGATGGCTGAAAAAATGCCATTTCGGAGGCATGCCAAGGGTGTGCCAACAAAAATGACAGAAGTGATTAAAATGATATCAATTGCAAAAAAATCAAATGTTGACATCTTAAGAGCATGTTGAAGGCCATATACAACTAAATACGGACATGTTGAAGCTCGAAATGTGTATATGTGACCTCACACAGTCACTTGAAGTTCATATATAGGTAAAGAATGGCATATTGAAGCTCGAACTCGTATGTGTGGGTGTGTGAACCCCCTTGCCGTCGGCATTTAAATCACTGCCTTTATTAGATTTGATTGTGAGGCTTGTTGGTTGGGCAAGCATTATCTCTCTACCTTTTCTTGAAGAGCTAAGGCACGATGTACATCTTCATTTCATCTGGGTGCCTTCCCATGTTAGGAGGTTGCAAATACTTTGTTTTATTTGTGGATGATTATACTCAATCTACATTGGTCCTATGAAGGATTGGTTTGAAATCCTTCATATAGTGAGCCATTTCTTTTCAAAGGTGCAAAATGTATAGAACTATTTGGATCTTTTATGGTGATAAAGCTGTGGAGTTCATGCAGAAAGAGTTGCAGCCCTTTATCACCAACGACACTTTGCATCAGATGTTGTGTGCATGTACCTATCAACAAGAAGGGGTGGTTGAAAGGGAACTGAGGCACAAACTAGATATTGCAGGGATAGTTCTAGTCTTCATAAAGGTGCCTAAGAAGTTTTTGGGAGATGTAGTATTCACTATGACATACTTAATCAATTAGGTCCCTTCAATTCTACCTGGGGGGATCCCTTTTCAGCTCCTACATCTTGATTCTGATCTTTCATTTGCCTTACCAGTACAAATGTTTGGTTGTGCTTATTTTATACATGTCTTTAGATGATAGGACAACTTCTCGCCATGTGTGGTCAAATGCATCTTTCTTGGCTATTCACAAACTCAGGAGGGGTACCAGTGTTGTGATCCCAGCAGTCGCCAATACATCATTAAAATAGATGCTACATTCTTTAGGGAGGTCTCATTCTTTTCTATAAAGGATACTAGCATAGATCTAAAACCTCATCAGCCATAGTTATACCATAGATGAGATCAGGTGTCATCTCGCCTTCCACTACATACTATGCTTGTTCCTCTACCAGAGAATATGTCTACTAGGGCACCACAGGATGAGAGTCACATTAATGTTGATGATAGACCAATTGCTCTGAGAAAGTCTGGCTACTCTTGCATGCTGCATCCTGTCTCACTCTACCTTTACTGTGCATCTGGATGGTTCTCAACAATAGTTCACCCAAGCCCGACTTGATACTGTGATGCAACGTGACTACTCGGAGGCGTCTCTGGATCTGCAGTGGAAGGCTACCATGGATGTAGAGATGGAGGCCCTGACTACTCGAGGCGCATGGAAGCTTGTGCCATGCCCTCCTGGAGATAAGCTTGTTGACTGCAAGTGGGTCTGCATTGTAAAGTATCTTACAGATGGCACTATTGACAAGTTCAAAGCCAAACTAGTGGCCAAAGGATACATCAAAACATATGACATTGATTATTTTGAGAATCTCCTGTGGCCTGAGTCTCATCTATACAGATTATCCTATCAGTTGTAGTCAACAAGAATTGGCCCTTGTTCCAACTAGACATCAAGAATACTTTCTATATAAAGACCTCACTGAGGAGATGTATGTGTGGCAACCTCCTAATTATGAGGTTAAGGGAAGCATGTATGCAAGTTGTAGAAGGCTATATATGGGCTTAAGTAGAGTCCTCGGGCTTGGTTTGACAAGCTGAGTCTGGAGGTCATAAAAATTGGTATTAGGAGATTTGCATCTTACCATTTCATTTTCATTAGGTTGGCCACCATTGGAGTTATCATCTTAGCCATGTATGTTGTTGAGTTATATTTATATTTATTTATATAAGGGTGTGATGTTTTTTACCCATGTACCTCTCTATATAAAGGTACTAGGGGTCTCAGAATAAGAATGTTCCATTCATTTTTCCTGTCATAGTATCAGAGCAGTAGTCCTAGAAGGATGGTCTGGTATCCCACCAACCTTAGTCCTCCCACACATCCACCAAAACCCTAAGTGTCTCTCTCCTTGCGTTGTCGCCCATCTCCGACGGCCCTCCACCTGCAGCATCGCCACCAGCGGCATCTCATCTCCTTCTAACACTGTCACCAGTGCTTCCCTAGCTTGAGCGTCGCCAACCGCAGCCTCTCTTCCCTCTTCAGCGTTGTCGTTAGTGCTCTTTCTCCCTTCAGCACCGCTGTAGGTGTTGCTCTAGCCTTAGCATCGTTGCCTGTGGCCTTACTCTTGTCTTTAGCGCTGCTGCAGGTACCCTTTCTCCCTCTAGCTCAACCGCCCACGCCTGGAGGACACCTGTGCTACCACCTGAGGCTACACGTAGGCCTAGTGGTGGTGTTAAGGGAGCCTTTCTCGACCTCTAGCGACACTATTGCTGCCTAATACAGATTGCATCCCCATGCTGTGGTACCCCAATCTCTCTCGAGGTGTGGGAGACCCTGATCTTCACTGAAAGGTGTATTGCCTCTCCTCCATGATCTAAAGTGATACTGCTCAAATCTCTCGAGTGCTTCGTCGAAAGCACATGATCTAATTTCTGAGTTTTCCGACATCAAGGGAGTGATATGACAAATCGATTTCATATGGCGGAGACAGGATAATATTGGTGACTTGATAAGGAAACCATCCTCCACGAGTGCATCCCCACACATCCAGGGGACCTTTATTAAGTTGGACGGATACAACTTTTTGCTTTGATCTACTTTGTTTTCTCAGTTTGTTGGGCCCCACCGGAAGAAATATATCTTGACTAATGTTGAACCTGCTATGAAGTCTACAGATTGGGAAGCAAACAATGATTGAGTAGCCATATGTCTTCTGAATAACATGACTCGAACGATTGCAAAACAGGTCATGGCTTATGCTTTCACCAAGATATGGGATGCGTTACATGAAATACACTCCCACAAAAGCAACATCAGGAGGTCGTATCGTGTCGTGGAATACATACATACACTTAGAAAACATTCCATGGCTTTAGTAGAATATTATGGCACAATGGAAAACTTGTGGGATAAGCAACATGTATATCAGCCTATATCTATTGATGCTGCTGTTATAGCTAGGCAACGAGAGGCCATCCGCTCCATTCAACTTTTGTCTGGTCTAGGCTTTAAGTACAAGGAAGTAAATGATCAGTTTATGACAATAGATGAGATAGCCACTACTGCTTAGACTTAGGCTTGTCTATCCAAACTTGAGACTTCTGACCCTGTTCTTACATTAGATTCCTCTGCAATGACTGCTATAGGTTGTGGTCGAGGAAACCCTGGAGGTAGAGGTGGTCGTGGCCATGGTGGTGGTGCACGTGGTGGTCGTGGTCATGGATGAAGTTCTCTTTTCTATGAATACGAATGGGCACATTGTGGATCATTTTCGGGTGAAGCATGGATATCTACAAGGAATGGACTCACGTGCTCACCAAGTGTACAATGGATTCTCCTCAAGTTCATGAAGATGATGGTTAGATCTCTGTATATAGGTCAGATTACGAAAGCTTTATTGCTTTTTAGGCCTCTACCTCTACTATAGCCTTTGTTCAGAAGTCTGTAGGTACATTAGCCATGTTGATGGTGGTCTGTCGCCAGTCACTGGACTTGGAAATATTTCCCTATCTTCTACTCTATCATTATCTAATGTTACACATGCCCCAAAGTTTGTTCTTAATTTGATGTCTATTAGTCGGAGTACTAGGGATCTATAGTGCGGAGTAGTGTTTCATGACCAGTAGTTTTTCTTACAGGACCTCCAAATGATGAGGCAGATTGGTGGACTTGAGCATAATGATCTTTACTACCTCCATATTCCACCTGTTTCAACTGTTAATGCTGTTTGTGCCACTACTGCCCTTTAATGACGCCTCTGTCTGGGTTACCATAGTCTGCCTGTTCTTTGTCGTTAGTTTCCGGAGTTATCCCTTCCAGAGTTCTTTCATTATGAAGCTTGCCAACTTATCAAACACCATTGGCGTCTTTTCCTCCACAAAATAACCATACTGAGTTTGTATTTGGTTTGATTCATGCTAATGTTTAGGGCCCAGGTAGGGTTGAAACTCTTAGAGGTTTTTGATACTTTCTCGTATTTGATGATTGTACTAGGATGTCCTAGGTTTTTATGATGAAAAAGAAGTCTAAAGTTTCTATCCTAATTCAATTTCTTTCAGGAAATATTGATATAAAAATTTTCTAGAGTGATAATGGTTTGAAATTTGTGAATGCTATGCTTTTTTTTATAGCCCCTTGGGATTATTCACCAGACCTCTTGTGTTCATACCTCCCAACAACTTTTGGTGGCTGAATGTAAATCTTGTTATTTGTTGGATGTTACGCATACTATTATCTTTTAGATGAATGTTCCCTCTTCTTTTTGGATTGATGTTATTTTAACAGCTACACATTTGTTGAATCGTGTTTCGTCATCTGTACTGGGTGGTAAAACTCCACATTCTATTCTGTTTCCTGGCAAAGACTTATTTCCCGATAAGGAGGAGCCAATGGCGATAAGGAAGTGAGAAAGGAGGGGTTAAGGTGGAAGTTTTGGAGGCTAGGTTTTCGATGGAATGCCCAAGGACACTAGCCTAAGACCACTGCTCTGATACCAAGTAGAATAAGATGAATCAGTTGAATTATGTTGGAGCCCTACCTCTCAATATATAGAGAGGTAGAAAAGGTACATAACCCAAGTAAAAATAACAAAATACAAATGAGAATAATAATAGAAAAACATAACAGAATTAAGGGGTACAACAAATGAAGTTCGACTATGCCACTGGAGAAAGATCTCAAAATAATTAACGCCAAAGGTTTAAGTATAGCCTTTGGCAACAAGGCAAGCCTTATGTCATTCAGTTGTCTCATTAGGTAGGTATTTGATGTAAAAATCCATTGACGTCTAATCACTGTAGCCCTAGAGGGAGATCCACTAGCTCCATCCTCAACATAAGTCCTTAGAACTTGGTGAATATCCACAACAATAGAAAAAGTCTAGCAGGTAAATGATCAATTGACATATGCTAGGAAATCGAATACATTCGCTAGGCCTTCCGATGGATAATAGGAAGGTCCAAGTTGGATTCGTCTGAGGATGGTACCTAATATCCATTAGAATCCGTAGGATCAGTGGAAGATTGAGCAGGAGTTATTGTACATAGCGATTTTTATCGTGGTAGAGTAGGGTCTCTACACTAGAGGTTCACATAGAAGGCGATGGCGGTGGTGACGGTAATAGTGATGGTGGTGGTCTTTCTAGATTTTCTAGAGGTTCAAAGGGCACTAGAGGTGTAGCAATAGGCATGGGTAATGGAATCTCTTGAGAATCAGACATAGAAGAAGATATCCCTTGGGGTGGAAGATATGGCATATCCTAAAAAAAGGTGACATTAGCACTTGTATAAAATCGATATGCCAAAGGATCATAACACCTGTAGCTCTTTTGGGTACGCGAGTATCCCAAAAATATGCATTTCACTGATTGGGGGTAAGTTTATCGACTTTGAAAAGGTGAACAATGCATACACACCTAAGACGACAAACATAAAAGAGAAACAATCTCGATCAGGATACAATAGAGTGAGGTGTCTTACCCTTGAGAATAGATGAAGATACCTTGTTAAGAAGAAAAGTAGCAATCAAAAGGACATCAACCCAATAATGTGGTGGAACATTCATTTGGAACATCATAGTTCTAGCCACATCAAGTAAATGGCAAAGCTTGTGTTCAGCCACCCTATTTTATTGGGACGTATGAACACGTCTGAAAAAGGACCCCTTTAGAGGTGAATAAATCACGCAAAGAAGCTGTCACAAGTTCCAATCTATTATCATTGCAGAAAATGCAAATAACATGTGAAAACTGCATCTCTATTTCAACAAAAAGGTTTTTAATGATTTTCAAGGTTTCAAACTTTTCTTTCAACATGAAAACTCATGTAACACGTGTATAATCATTAACTAAGACAAGAAAATATCTAAAACCTCACAAATTTCAGACTCTACATGGCCCCCACAAATCAGCATGGATAAGAGTAAAGGGTGGCTGAATTCTTTTATTCTGAGTAGGTGGAACTAGAACTCTACGATGCTTGCCAAATTGACAAGCATCACAATGAAAAGTCTCAGGAAACTGATTACGTAGAGTATAGATATTCGGGTGACCCAAGCATAGGAGCCATTATAAGGCAGCGGTGGCACTAGTGGTAGAAGTTTTAGATGAGGGTGGAAGGTGCAAATAGTACAAGTCATTCTGCTCAAATCCTCTATCAATCCTCTTCAAGAAGCAATCATAAAAAATTGCCTGACAATGTAACTCCATAATCTAACTTATAGCATAATATTCAAGGCAAAACATGGTGCATACAGAACGTCTATAAGAGGCAATGAATCAGTAAGTGGAATGTTTCCAAGTCTTGTCATTGGGAATAATGCTCCACCAACTACTCACATTAAATGGGGTTGCAAGAGTTCACAAGGAAGAAAACAAGGCAACATCCCCAGTGATATGAGAGGAAGTACCTGAGTCGGTAATCTACCTGAGATGGCTCATGTTAGTCAGCAGATAATGCAATCATACCTTCTGTTCTAACCACAAAGGTACTAACTTGATTGAGAGGTTGCGCTCATGGTAGATACCTTCCCCATTGAGTCACTATAGATAAAAAGAAAATATCCAAAATCAGATCATGTAGTGTTGTAGTATACTCCTATGTATTATTTTATTATTTCTTGTTTTATTCTGGACATGTTTTGTTATTTACCTACACCTTTCTTCTATATGAAGAGATGTAGGGTTTCATGGTTTAATTAGATTGTTCTTGTGGTTGTTTGGTCCCCGCTAGGTATGATGGCTTCACCAGGAAGTTCAGAGGTGACATCAGATACTGCTAATGATGTAAGGAACTACAAGAAGCCGTTCTTCATCCCAATTGCCAAGTTAGATGAGACCAACTATGCGAGATGTTCTGAAATGTTCCTTATGACTGTGGAGGGTCATGATAAGTAACATATTTTATTAGAGTCCCAACCCATTAACAAGAAAGGAAAAATGTTAGATGGAAGGAGGACAATGCAATGGTGCATTCGTGGATTATGAACACAGTTGTATCTCAGATTGGTGACAGAATCATGTATTACAAGACTGTTGTATAGATGTGGGACGTTCTTCGTGACACGTATTCCTATGAGAAGAATTATAGTAAGGTGTTCCAAATACATCATGATATTGGTAGTCTGAAGCAGGAGGGCCAGACTCTTTCGTAGTACTATATTTCTCTAAAGGGTCTTCTTGAGAAGTACAATGATTGTAGGTCTGTGTGTACCTGCTCTACTCAGAGGGAGTATCGCTGAGAGTATGTTATGTAATTTCTTGATGATCTTAGTCCTAAGTATAAAGGAGCCCACTCATAGATTTTGCCATTGTCTGCCTTCCCTCTTTAGAGGAGACTTAGAGTAGGATTGTTGTCAGGACACCTACTGATGTGACTAGACAGACTGCTGCACTAGCTGCTACTGGTGGACGTGGTAGAATGGTGCACTCTCTACATGTGGTACAGGGTGTGGTTTGGGACAGATAAGTCAACCCCGAATCACTTGCACCTTTCGTGGCAAGGTTAGTCATGTGGAGGCTACCTACTATGCCAAGTATGGCAGACCTATTGGGGCCAATTAGGCTACTACTTTTGAGGAGTAGTCGATATGGTCACACATGCGGAGAATGATGCAGTTGTTCAATGCCTTGCACAGCTTCCTTAGGAGCTTGGAGTATCTACTTCTGATACTGCTACCTTTGCGTCTTCCTCAGGTATAGATCTTGCCTTGAGTTTGCAGCACAGGTTTAGTGATAGCACTATATGGTTGGTTGACTCAGGTGTATCTAGACACTTAAGTGGTGACTGTTCTTGCTTCCAGAGGATTCAATTTGTCGCCCCTGGTAGGACTGTACGGGTGCCAGATGGCTAACATTCCAGGATTGATGGGAAAGGGGAGGTGGCGATAACCCCCATTTTGAGACTACCGGATGTTCTCTTTGTTCATGATTTTCCTATTAACCTTTATCTTTTAATAGAATTACTAAGGGTCTGAATTGTCGTGCCATTTTTTATGATGTTGGATGCACATTTCAGGACAAGCTTACCGAAAGGACAATTGGTGGTAGACATGATGAGGGAGTTGTGTATCGCCTAGTCCAGACACCATTTCTTGCTTCATGTCAACAAGAGTTGGCCTTTAGTGTTATTACAGCTCTACAGTGGCATCGATGACTAGATAAATCGAACAAGCTCAAATGTATCGTACCACACATCTCTCCAGCCATCGAGTTACTCTGCGATGCATGCCACCTTGGGAAGCATTATTGCTCTTCTTATCCTGCTAGTTTTAGTTTTAGTTCTACAGGTTGTCTTGATTTAGTGCATATGGTTGTATGGGGTCCGAGTCGAACCCCTGATAGATCGGGTCATCGTTTTTATTTGATCATTTTGGATGATTTCTCTAGATTGTCATGGTTATTTTTGCTTAAGAATAAATCTGATGTTGGTGGTATTATTGAGGATTTTGGTATGCAAATGAAGACCTGGTATTCTAAAATGATTAAGATTGTGCGCTCTAACAATGTCCTTGAGTTCCGTACCACCAGATTGAATGTGTTTTATAAATCTCATGGGATGATGCATTAGAACTCCTGTGCTCATACTTCATAGCAAAATGGGATTGTGGAGGGGAAGCATCATCACATTGTGGATGTTGTTAGGACATTGTTGATTTATCATAATGTGCCATCATTATATTGGGGTGATGTAATGTTAACAGCATGTTATTTGATTAATCGAATGCCTAATTCAGGTATTCATGAATAGATACCATGGTAGGTTCATCGTGAAAGGGAGTTATTTCTTGTACCTACACGGATATTTGGTTGTGTGGCTTTTGTACATGTGCTTGGACCAAGACAGGACAAGTTAGCACCAAGGGTCATAAAGTGTGTTTTTTTGGATTACAATAGTACCCAAAAAGGTACAGGTGCTATGATCCCTTAAGCATGAGGCACTATGTCAATGCAGATGTCACCTTTCATGAGGTTGTCCCATATTTCTCTACCATCGGGCACTAGTTGACTCTTGGAGATGAGCCTACACCTATGCTTGTACCAACTATTTCACTTGAGCAAATATCTGTTAGCCCTACTCCTATTGAGGGTAGTTTTGATAGTGGCAGGGAATAATATCATGAGCCTCCACTAATTTATAGATTGCGAGTTACCTACAAGTAACATGCCCACCCTTCACATCACCATCCTCCCCGGATCAAGTACATGTTGATGTCATTGATGCAACTTTTTCTAGTGATGTCCCTACAGGTTCTTCTAGTGCTACTTCCACTGAAGAGGGTGATGCTCCCCGCCCCCCCTCGTTCCGGAGGCTGATGATGTGAATCTTGCAATTACTATTCGAAAGGCTCCACGCTCTTATGTCTGTTACTAGGTGGCTGAGGTCATTCCTTGTGACAACCTAGGAAGGTCCTTTACGCTCTTCACCTTTGCTTTGTCTACATCAACGATTCCCTCCACATACCAGCAAGTCATGCTTGATCCGAAATGGCGACAAACTATAGAGGATGAGATGGTTGCTCTTCACTTTAAGGGGATGTGGGAGCTTGCTACTTTGCCACTAGGTGCTTGTTTTGTTGGTTGCCGACCTTGAAGTACAATCCAGATGGTTGGCATAAGGCTTGCGTGGTAGCAAAGGTGTTTACCCAGACATATAAGATGGACTTCTTTGATACTTTTCTGTGGCCCGACTACCGATAGCTTGCATCTTGATCTCTGTTGCTATCCACTTTGATTGGCCTTGGCTTCTCTTCCAACTTGATGCGAAGAATGCTTTCTTATATGGCGATCTTTAAGAGGAGGTGTACATGGAGCAACCCCTAGGTTTTGAGGGGGAGTGTATATGCAGGCTGAAGAAGACCATCTATGGCCTCAAGAAGAACCCTTGTTCACGGCTCCAAAAGCTATTTGAGGTGGTACATGTGATAAGTCTCCAGAGGTCCTCTGCTGATCATAGCTTGTTTGTTCGAAAGAGCACCAGAGGAGTTGTACTCTTGGTCTATGTTGATGACCTCATTATCACTAGTGATGATGAGACCGAGATAATTGAGATGAAGAAGGCCTTGGCGTATAAGTTCATGATGAAGGATTTGGGCCAGCTATGATACTTTCTAGGTATTAAGGCAGCAAGAAGCAAGGATGGGATTGTTTTTTCTTAGCATAAGTATGCCCTTGATGTCCGTAAGGAGATTGGGATGTTGGGTGCTAAGCCTGCCAACATTCCTATAGATCCTAAAGGGCATCTATATGATGCAGAGTCAGCAATAGTGGATAGCAGATCCTATAGGCAACTTATGGGCAAGCTACTTTACTTCACCATCACCAAACTAGATATTTCCCTTGTTGTGGAAAAGTTAAGCCAATTCATGGATAGGCCTACTCAACAACATTGGGCTGCAACAATGTAGGTGCTTAGGTACCTGACAAAGACACTTGGTCGTGGTCTACATTTCTTTAGAGGTACATCCATTACAGTGGTTGGATATTCAGATTCAAACTATGCAGGTAGCTTGATAGATAGGAAATCCACCACTAGTGTTTTTACGTATGTTGCAGGGAACCTAGTTATATGGGGGAGCAAAAAGCTGGGAGTTGTGTCTAGATCTAGTGCTAAGTTGGAGCATCATGCTATGGCTTAGACAGCTGTTGAGATGTTTTGGGTGAAATCAATGTTGCATGATTTACATGGCCAGCTAGAGACGTCAATGGAAATGCGATGTGACAACTAGGCTGCTACATATATTGCCAACAACCTGATGTTCCATGAGTGCACCAAACATGTTGAGATTGATTACCACTGCACTCGGGATCTCATTTAGCGTGGGGTCATCTATACATCTCCAATTGCTTCAGAAGATCTGATGGTAGATATTTTCACTAAGCACTTGGCTCGCTCCACTTTTGATATCTGCCATAACAAGCTGAGCATAATTGACATCTATGTTCCAGCTTGATGGAGAGTGTTGTAGTATACTCCTATGTACTATTTTATTATTTCTTGTTTTATTCTAGACATGTACTGAAATTTACCAACACCTTTCTTCTATATTAAAGGGTGTTGGGTTTCATGTTTTAGTAAGATTATTCATTTTCTCCAACTTGTAGCAACCATAGAGAACCAAGACCTAATTGAAAATTGAATTTCTGACACGAGGAAGAAGAGATGCCTCTAAAGGTCAAAAATCAAACCATAAGAAGACCATAAAACATGATATCAGTTTTGAAATTGAATTTTCAGACCATATTAGAACACTGTAGACCCAAAAAATAATAAACTCAAATTTCAGAACTTGGAAAGCCGCACGAAGAAGCCAACTACAGCCACAACCCTTCTGCAGTGTTGATCAGAGACAAGGAGGCGAATCAAAGGTGCAGCAACACTCCGAAACCTGATCGGCGTCAGCGTTGGGACTGACCTGGAGGCCGGCAATGGCCTTGAAGTCTATCTGATGGCCAGTGGCAGTGCTGTAGACCAAATCAGATCTGTGGCGGCGCTGGAGGGTCTTGGATCTGAATGGCAGCTGAAGGAGGAAGCGGCACTGCTTGCCACCAGTGGGCCGCTGCGCCACCATGGAGGTCAGTGCTGAGGTTGGCGGCACCCTTGGAGAGGGAAAAGGGATTGGGTGGAGGTTTGGAGGCTAGGGTTTTGGTGGAATATCGGGGTACTAGCTTAGGATCGCTGTTCTGATAGCATGTTAGGAGAAATGAATAGAACATCCAGGGACGTTTATATAGAGAGATGCCTTTGGGAGACTTACGAAGTATACCCCATACAATAATAAAAATAGAAAAATGCATCCACGCATAATAATAATCTCAACACTTATTATTTTCTGCAGTTATCAGCACTAAGTTACTAAATCTTGTTTAAGAGTTTGACAATCAATTTCTTTAGTTTTTTGGAAGTGCTAGGGAAAGGACTTGTCACAGTGCCCTTTTTATCCTTGTTTGATCAGCTGATCTTTAGTCTTACATAAGTCTCGCTTAACTTGTTATGTTACCAACAAATTTCAGCCATCCTGGCATCTGCAATGTACTTTCTAGTTGAAATTACAATTTTCAATATGATGAAAATTTGTATTACGGTAACAGATGTCTCAGTCTGCTTCCAATAGCAGTTGGAACAGATCCTGCACATTTTGACTTGACTTTGGCTAAGGAGCGGCAAAAAGATTCATATACTCAAGATTGGCTTGTCTTGCAGTTGCAGGAGCTAGTTTCCCTTGCTTACCAGGTTATTGCTGTAAATTCATAACCACTGGTCCACTGCAGAAATGCCTACTGCATTTACTAAGTCACTGTGTTTGGCATTGGGATTAATGGTTTGTGTTTCATCTTATTTTTAATGATTTACTTCCCAACTTATGCCAAGTGTTATCTTTGTTCCAGATAAGTACGAGCCAGTTTGAAGGACTACAGCCAGTTGGGTTAAAGCTTCTTATTAGCATCATGGATAAGGTATCATGGGCATCTTATATTATTTTTATAATCTTATTTTTGATCTTCTTGTCCAGCTTTCAATGTAAATTTTGACACATTGCCTTACTCTAAGATATATATTTTGCCGTTTTTGAGGTTTCTATCTATTTATCTATTGTTAAAAATATATTGACATTTTTTCTTTTGTGCATATGTGTGTGAAGATCCCCACTCAAAATATCTAGATCGGGCTTTTAGGTTGTTGGAGAAAAAAGAGTTTTGTTTTAATTAGGAATCCTAACCCCTTTTATATAGAGAGTAAGGTTAGAAAAATTACATAAAAATTCATGAAGAATAGAAATTTGAAAAACAAAAAGGATTAAGACTCTCAAATCTATTTAAATAGATTAAACCTAAATAACATAGAACTCTCTACTAACTATCCTAATAATCTAACGCCCCCTCCCCCCAAGTTGGAGTGTGGATGACAATTACACCAGCTTGTTACGGAAGATTGTTGAGAGTTATTGCCTTTTATTATTTTTCTGGGTATATGAGGTGTTAGATGTAATTGCCCCTAGAGTCTCTCTATATAAAGACCACTAAGGTTTCCCAATAGAATTCATTTCATATTTTTTCCAACATGATATCAGAGTAGCAATCCTAAGCTGGTGCTTGGGTACCCCATCAAGTACCACCTTTCTCTCTTCCTTAGTGGTGCTGCCACCTCATCTCTGGCAGCAACCACCACTATTGGACCTCCTCTAGTGGTAGTCAACGTGACCACCTTCTCCTCTCTAGCCTCCAGGGTCATCGTTTAAGCTTCTGGCCCCTCCCTGCACCACTGTTGGGGTCCCTTTGGGCCTTGGTGAGCGTGTGCACACCTTTGGAGGGGTAAGTGATCCTGTCGGTTGCCCAATTATGGTTTGAAATCACAATTTCATATCTATTTTTGGGCATTGTTTGCTCGACTTATGGTCTGATTTCAACATAGCTAGAGCATCTTATATTTCGCTACATACTGGGACATCATGGGAGAACACAGGGGATGCTCTAGAAGACTCGATAGGGAAGCTATCCACCACGAGCGAATCTCCTCGCATGTAAAGAACTTCCATCAAATTAGATGGAACCAATTCGAAGATCCTGTGAGAAGAAGAAATAATCATAAATTACTACTCAACATTTGAAGACTTTGGTAATCTAACTAATAGACATAAGATTTGAAGCAAATTTTAGAGCATGCAATACATGAGAGATAAATATCCAATGAGGAATATCTCTAAGCCCAGTAACTAGAGAAAGAGCACCATCAACTATTCTCACATTGAATGGGTTAGCAAGGGACTGTAAGGACGTGAACAAAGTAACATCTCTAGTAATGTAGGAAGAAGCACCTGAAGCTGTTATCCAGTCAAGATCATGAGATCGAACACAATGTAGTAGTACCTGCTGATCCAACAACAGAAGCTCTAGCAAAAGGAGTAGATTGAGACATCAGTACCCTTTCATACTCCTCTCAAGAAATAATGACCTGAGATGCCAAAGCATCATCTTCCTAAAAGTTGGTCTCATCAGCCCTAGTAGAGACCTGGTGAGCATGCAGACCCTATCTCAATAGATAATCGTGCCTGACCTAACACCTATCAATAGTATGACCAAAGCAGTGGTAGTGCTCACAGAATAGACCACTAGGACCTCGCCCATGACCACCACTTCCTCTATGTGAGCATCCTTTACTCGTGCCTGATGGGACACCACGACCATGACCAGTTGATGCCATGGTAGATGAGTCAGTCACTGAAGTTGAATTAGATATCTCAAGACAAGACAGGCATGCATATATCTATGCAGGTGTACGTATCTCCTTTGACGTCATCAACAGATCCCTCACTCCCTTCTACTCTAGGCCTAGGGTCGCAAGAAACTAAATAGATATAATAGCCTCCTTTTACTTAGCCATAACTGCAACATCAAGTGATAGAGGACAATAAGTATCTTGCTATCCCATAGATTCTTCAAGGACCCGCAATACTCGGCCAAAGACAAAGAGCCCTTTTGGAAAGTATGTATCTCAACAACACAATAAAAGCGAGCAATATTGCTCATCTAAGAATGTATCTTGTGTAGCACATCCCTCATTTTTTTGGCAGATGAATAGGACATGATTTTTTTGGCTATATGCTCCTTTATGTTGTTCACCATACAAGTGGCAACCCAATCATTATCAACCTCTCAATCATTATCTTCTTGTCATTGGTTGGTTCCTCCTTAAGGAGAATATACTTCTTCTTGTGTGACCCTACAAAGCAGGCAAATGGCATAGACCAAAAGAGAAAGTTTGTGCCATCCAACTTGATGGACGTTCCTTGCATATCAGGAGAGGTGCTTGTGGTAGATATCTTCCCCATTGAGTCACCTAGAGCCTCCTTATAATCTCCCATGTTAGCTCAACTTGTAGGAAGATAAAAGTAGGCACAAGAATGCTGAAATTAAACAGGATCACAAAAAAAAATCAGATCTGATATTTGGTTTTCAGATCATGGCAGGAAAGATGATGATCAAACTTAGATCTGGAACTGAGTTTTCAGATCATAGGAGAATAGATGGAGTTCCCATGGAGCCCCCTAGCACCACCACCTAGTAGCCTAAGGATCCACATGCGACAACCAAGGCTCGCAAGGGCCCCAGCGGTGGTGTGGGAGGTTGCTGCGGGGCATGGTGGCACTAGAAGGGCATGGGAGTGCTACTGTTGGGTGTGGCGGCACATGGGCGAGTCCCCCGAATGGTGGGGGCATCAGTGATCACGTCACCCCAGCCGCAGTAACGTAAAGAAGTTCCCAATGAAGAGATCGGAGAAGTGGACAGAAGTATTTGCTAGAATTTGGTGTGATACCTGAGCATCGACCTAAAACTATTGCTATGATACCATGTTGGCAGAAAAGACGGAATGAATTCAATTAAGAAAACCCTAGAGGTCTTCATATAGAAAGACCTCTTGGAACAATTATAAGCATTACCTCATACAATAAGAAAATTATAAAAAGACGACGTAAAGAGCACTACAAACATAACTCCCAGAAAAAATCCATCGAGAATAAGAAATTGACAATCATGAATAGCAAAGGGACCAGGACTCTCAAACCTAATGAAATATATTAAACCTAAATCAAATAGGACTCTTTACTAATTAATCTTAATATTCTAATACAGGCTAACCAATATTCTTTTATAGAATAAGTTGACATATAGTTATTGGCATGTCCAATTGCTTCATTTTCCTGGTAGTCAAATCAAAATTACTTTACCAGAATGGAGCCAGATTTTAAGAGAAAGGAGCCAGATATTATCCCAGATAGGATGAAATATCAATTTGCATGGAAAATGGACTAAGCTGAGCATTTAACCGTTTGCTAAATGCAGGTAGGTTAGTAGATTTCCTTAAAAAGTAAAGTTAAAGCGTTGGCATTTGCATCTTCGGTTAAATCTTGTCAACTGCTTTCCTCTTCTTTTAAACATAAAATGAAAAGAAAAGAAAAGAGGTTGGAAAAAACTTGTAAACTGCTAGTGTGGGAAATATTGTCCAATATCCCGCCCACCCCAAACAGCATGCACCCGAGGAGAAAAAAAGAAAAGAAAAAGAAAAAGAAAAAGAGTTTGACCGAGTGCTTTACATCTGAAAGCTTATATTCAGGAAGCAGGTTCCGGTATCCAACTTATTAACATATACTTTTCTGGAAGAATGTGCTGACCAATTTCCAAAGAAGAAGATTCTGATACATTACATTTTTTTGAATGTCATTTTGGCTTAACCTATTTCATGTCTCAAAAATATCTGTTTTATCCAGTTTGAGAAGACTCCTGATCCAGAGCTGCCAGAGCATTACCTGTTGGAACAGTCTCAGGTTAGTTTTTCTTTATTATAACCATGCTTGCTATTGTGCTTAAAGTGATATAGTTTGCAGGTATCTATCTGTTTATGATCATAAATGTTAGAGATACATGCCATCATTGGAGTACTTCTTGTGATCCTCCAAAATCTCTCTTTTTTTTTTTTTTGCCTATGTGGGATTTCTTATTTTGTACTTGTGAACTCTATGTAAAAGTACATCTCATTAATAAACTTGTTAGAGTATGTTATGTTTGGGGGTATTTTTGATATTTGTTATTTTCTTTAGGGCCTTGCTTGTACTTTACCCATTATCTTTGCTCTATATAAAGAGGGCTCGGATTTCTTTTGAAGATTAACATTACTTTCTCTCCCAACATGATATTAGAGCAGAGTGGGTCCTAGGCTCTTCATGCTTTGACATCTCCCCACTGAAAACTTAGAGATCTTCTCTCCCTCTCTTTCTTCTCATTCTCTGTGAACTCATCTTCAGTAGTGCCTTTACCTAGTAGCAATACCGTCGCCTCCCCAGCAACAGCGTCGTTGCCTCTCTTACTACTTCTTGCATCGTCACCAACACGGAAGTGTTGCCAAGGGTTGCAGCAATGCCGCTAAGGTCTACTATAGCACCCAGCAATGCTGTTAGGGAGCTGCAATGATGCTTCCAGTGCCTTTAATGGTCTTGTAAGGGGTTGATCTGTTGCCTCGGTGTGTTCTTTTGTAACTTGTGTTACGACCCAAGTTCCCACTCTAATGAAACCCGAGTCGATTTGCAAATCACCCAAGATCTAGACATCCAGCATATAAACGTAAAACAATATAATCACACACAACACATCACATCACATATATAACCATAAAAGAACTAAACTAAACTAAATACCAAAGAAATCAATCATAGCCATCATCATATACGGGTACACAACTAAAGAAAACATAACTAAAAGTATTATTGAATAAACACAACTGAGGTACTACCAAAGAAACTGTAATGGAAATATTACAACTACCACAACTACGGTGTTGTATACCAAAGAAACTGTAATGGAAATATTACAACTACCACAACTATGGTGTTGTACTTGACCAATACTATCAGCTCCTACAATTGCAGGATCTCAATTGTAACTCACCAAGACCTAAGTATAGAGTCCAGGCCTATCAAGGGTGAGGAGGGTCCAAAACGCTGGAGGCATCAGGGGCTTGCCTAGGTTCTCGCTCGAGAAAAATGAGGTGTTAATACACACACACACACACAATAACCAAACTATGTTATGCTTTGATTGCATATATATAATATAAAAGATATATAAGTGATTGGACAAACAAGAGCAATGCACATACATATACACATTGATACATATCATAAGTGTGCATGCAATTTCATACATTTACATATACACATATGTAAATGTACAAATTATATATATATATAATATGTGTGTGTGTGTGTGTGTGTGCATATACAAATGCATAGATATGTGTTTAACTAAGAGAGAGCACCCAATAGTTAGGTGAAAAGTATTTTCAGAAAAAGAAAAACCAGTAAACTTGTTTTAAGCGCTTGCTCGAGGTGCCTAGTGCCTTGGCTAGGCGAGCGCCTCAAGTAAATCATGCGAGGCAAGCCTTGTGAAGGCGCTAGGGCCTCGCCTTGCCTCAACCTAGCACTTGGGCGAGCACCTTGACAACACTGATGGAGTCCATAGGAAACAACAGCAAATGGGGATGCTAGCTCACCTATGCCTCTAAACAAGTATAGTCAATCAAATCATTGATACCACATATAGCCGATCGTAACATTGATACTAACCACGAGACTGACTTTTAAACTGTCATAACAAACTCAATTTCACCATCGAATTTTTATTCCTCTTCAATCATTCATTTCATTACATAATATCAATGATATTTCTCATTTTATCCTCAATTTTGATCAATTTAATCTTATACAAGAAATGCAAGACTTTTGAGTGTAGAATAGACATTCTTGACTCATAGGTTGATATGCCAGTCAGTTTATTAGAAACCTTAGGTGCCTTTATATAGAGAGGCACAAAGGGATAAAAGTACAAGTATGCCCTCACTCTGAAAAAACACAACAAAATAGAGAATAAATAACTCAACATTCTCCCTCAAGCTAGAGAATAAACATCAAGCATGTTCAGCTTGATATGTAACAACTCTAGACTTTTCTTGGAGAGTGCTTTGGTGAAAGCATATGCAATCTAATCTTCAGTGGCAATATAAGATGTTGTGATCCTACCAGAAGTAATGGCATCTCTGATAAAATAGCAATCATCCTCTATATGTTTTGTTCTCTCGTGAAAGGCAGGATAATTGGCAATAAATGCAGCTACCTTATTATCACAGTACATAGGAGTAGGACCAGAAATACACTCCCAAATCACATAAAATAGATCTCACCTATAGGAACTCACAAGTAGAATGGGCCATAGCTTTATACTCTGATTCTGCATTGAATCTGGAGATAACATTTTGCTTCTTACTTCTCCAAGTGACTAAGTTGCCACCCACATAGGTACAGTAGCCAATAGTAAATCTTTTATCCTCATTTGCCCCTGCATAATCTACATTTGAATATCCCCAGACATCTAAATGGCCATGCTTCATAAATGATAACCCCTTACGAGGAGCTTGCTTGAGATATCTCAGTACTTGGCACACACCATCTCAGTGTATTTTTCTAGGAGATTGTATAAACTAGCTTAGTCTTTCAATAGCAAAACAAATGTCAGGTCTTATGACAGTCAGATATAATAGTTCCCACCATAGCACGATATCCGGTGACATCTTCAAGTAGTGGATTCTCAAAGTCTGCTAGTGGCAAAGAAGAGTCCATGGGAATGTTGGCAGGTTTGCAACCTAGCATCCTTGTCTCTTTTAGCATGTTAAGAACATATTTCCTCTGTGACAAAACTAGACCTCCACCAACGTGCTGTACCTCAATACACAAAAATAATTTATCATTCATAGATCTTTAGTAACAAACTGAGAATGCAAGAACTTTTTGGTATCCTCTATACATGTTTCATCACTTCCAGTGAGTAGTATATCATCTACATACACAATAATAGTAACATATCCAGCAGCTCTATGCATAGTAAAACCAGAGCGATCTACAGTGGATCTAGTAAAGTCAAATTCCTGCACAGCTTTTCTTAATCTCTCAAACTAAGCCTTGGGGCTCTACTTAAGATCATAAATTGCCTTCTTCAATCTGCAAACTTTCTAACACTACCCCTCAACTACGAAACCAAGGGGTTGGTGCATATCGACCTCTTCCTCTAAATCACCATAGAGGAAAGTATTCTTAATATCAAGCTGTGAAATAGACCATCCACTGTTGACTGCCTCAAAAAGAAGTATCCTCACTAAGTTGAGTCTGGCTACTGGAGAAAATGTCTCAAAATAGTCAACTCCAAAGGTTGGTGTGTAACCTTTGGCGACCATGCATGCTTTGTCTCTTTCCACTATACCATCTGGATGACATATCAGGGTGAACATCCACCTACACCCTACTACAGTAGCACCCAAGGGTAGGTCAACAAGTTCCTAGGTACCCCTAGACTGAAAAGCAGCCATCTCCTCCATGGCCAAGGTCCAAGAAAGGTCCTAGGAAGCCTCGGCATGATTCCTGGGAATATTTATCTTGTTAACTGAAAGAGATAAAAGCCTCCCTGCTGTAGATAAACAATCAAGTGACATATAATTGGAAACAGGATATTTAACACACGATCATTGTGGCTTCTCCTAAGCAATAGAAAGATCTACATCAGATACCTCAGGAGGCGTGGGGTCTAGACCTTCATCTAAATCAACAGTATCAGTAGAGGACTGAGCAGGAATAGTAGAAAGTGGTTCCTTGCCTATAGAGTGGTAGGAGGTTTACACTAAAAGTGTTGTATAAAGTATCTGTAGTTGGCACCTCTGGATGCCTAGGATAAGCAATAGGAGGGACATCATGAGGTGAAGGTGGAGGTGGCTCAGAGGGACCTGGAGGTGCATCAGTGGGCATAGGCAATGGAACATCCTGCGAGACACTGGGAGACTTTCCTGTAGCAGAATAATAGGGCATGTCATCAAAGTAAGTCACATCCTTACTAACATCAAAACTATGTGACATAGGATTAAAACATCTACATCCATTCTAGGTTCTAGAATAATCCACAAAAATACACTTAACCGATCTAGGAGCAATCTTGTACACTTTAAATAAATCAACAAAACAAATACGTCCAAACACTTTCGGTGGAAGAGAAAAAAGCTCTTGACTAGGAAACAACAAAGAGTAAGAGACCTTTTTACCAAGAATAGAAAATGATACCTGATTAATAAAAAAGGCACAACATTTCCTAGAAAGTGGCAAGAACATGCATCTGAAACATAATTGTGCAGGCAACACTACGAAGATGTCTCAACTTACGTTCAGCCACCCCATTCTGTTGGGATATATGAACATAAGATGTCTGATGTATAATACCAAGAGAGTGAAAAAACTGAGTGAGTAGAATTCACAAACTCAAGCACCTTGTCTGTCCGAAACATGTGAATAGTAATAGAAAATTGAGTCTTTATTTCATTCACAAAATTTTTAATCAGTATAGGAGTTTTAGATTTTTCTATCATAAAAACCTAACAAATACTGGTATAATCATCAACAAAAATAAGAAAATACCGAAAACACCTAAAGCTCCTAACCCAACATGGGCCCCATAGATCAGCATGAATAAGAGAGAAAACAGACTCAGCTCTTTTATTACTACTGGGAAAGGAAGCTCTATAATGCTTGCTAAATTGACAAGCATCGCAAGCAAACGAATCTAGAAACTAGCGACGAGGAATAGAAACACTAAGATGTCCCAATCTCAAGTGCCACTGTAAAGTAGAAGTGGCTGAAGCAGCAGCTATGGAATGATTTTCTAGTGGGAGATCAAGAAAGTAGAAGCTATCCTGCTCAAGTCCACCAATCTACTTCATCGCCAGGAGATCCTGCAAGAAGAAAAAGTGGTCATGAAACACTGCTATGCAATTTCCCTTAGTTATCACATTAAATTCAAGGCAAATTTAGGTGCATCCATGACATCAGAAAGAGGTAAAGTAGTGGACAGAGAAATGTCACCCAAGCCCATCATAGGGGACAAGGCACCATCAGCTACTCTGACATGCATTGGAGTAGTCAATGTTCTAGGAGATGAAGATAGGGTAACATCTCCTGTGATGTGGGAAAATGCACCTAAGTCTACAAGCCAAGATGGCTTACAAACACCTCTAGCGCTAGTAGTAGTACCTGTCTTCTGAGTCACAGAAGCGCCCACGGTGGAAGTAGCCTGGATAGACACAAGTCTGTCATATTCTTCCTTGGAAATAGTGATTTGGGGGCTGACGTACTGTTCCTACTAATTGTGCTGACTCTCATCGCCACCATAAGTAACCTGATTGGCCTGATGGCCCTGAGGAAATCCGTACTTTATCTAGCACTTGTCAACTACGTGATTTGTCGTGTGACAATGGTCATAGAACAAATCGCATCCTCTGCCTCGGCTCCCTCTTCTCGCACCATGTCCTCTCCCCCTGCCTCCTGAGGTTCTCCTACGACAACTAATAGCCGCCATGGCAGAGGAATCAAAAGGTGGGATAGGATTAGATATCTCAAGTTTGGACAGGCAGGCATAAATCTGAGCAGGTGTTGGGATCTCCTCTAGGATCATAAGTTGATCCTTAACAGGCTTGTATTTAGAACCAAGACCTGCAAGCAATTGAACAGAACGAAATGTTTCCCGTTGCTTTGCTATAATAGTAACATCAGTGGAAGTTAGCTGATAAGTATCCTGCTCATCTCAGAGGTTCTTCATAGAGCCATAATATTTGACAAGGGACATTCTTCCCTTTTGAAAGGAGTACAACTCCTCAATCACCTTGTATAGGCGATTAATATTGCTCTTATGAGAGTGTATCTTATGAAGAACCTCCCACATCTTCTTCGTCGACGTATAGGATATCACCTGCTTTGCTATAGGCTCTCTCATGCTGTTCAACATGCACGTGGCCACCCAGTCATTGTTTACCTCCCAGTCAACAGACCTCACAGTAGGTTCATCTTTTGTTAGATTATATTTCTTTCGATGTGATCCCACAAATCTAGAAAAAGTAGACCACAGGAGGAAGTTGGTACCATCCAACTTAATCGATGTTCCTTGCATAAAGGAAGATGCGCTCGAGGTAGATATCTTCCCCGTCGAGTCGCTAGAAGGCTCCTTATCTTCCATATTGCTCGATATGTAGGAAATGCTGCAGCACTAAGAGTAGTGCCTGGAGTGCCAAGAAGCACTGTGGTGGTGCTTGGGAGCCAAGGTGATGCTCCAGCGGCCCTGTGGCAGCACCTGAGAGGCGAGGCAGCGCTCTGGCTGCCTTGTAGTGTTGCCTGGGAGGCGAGGTGGCATAGTAGCGGCCCTATGGTGATGCCTGGGAGGCGACGCGGCATTGGCATGGCGGTGGCTCTATGAAGGCACTACAGTAGGAAATGCCACTAGTGGAGGTAGATAGAGGGTCGTGGCGACTGTTACGATGTCTTAGAGGGCAACACTAGGGTCACTAAGGCCTTAATGGCTGTGCTTTGGTGATGAGAGAACCGTAGTGTTGACCTGAATGCTCCACCAGCTGCTAGAGGCGACATGGTAAAGAGAGAAGACCCTGATGGGGGCCTTGGAAAGAGAGAGGAGGCCGCTGGAGGTGGCCTGACAGCATCAGAGCTCCGATGGAGAGAGGCTACGCTGGTGGAGGAGGATGGGTTACAGCTTCAGTAGGGGGTAGGAAGGCCTACGGTTGGTGGGATATCAGACTACTGATTTAGGACCGCTGCTCCGATACCATATTAGGTTGAAATGTCAGTTAAAGTTTATTAGAAATCCTAGGTGCCTTTATATAGAGAGGCATAAAGGAGTAAATGTACAAGTATGCATTCACTTTGAAAAAACATAACAAAACAAAGAATAAATAACTCAACATTGACTAATTATTTCCATAGCTGTCAACACGAGCGCCTCGGGTGAAGCGGCAATCAAGCGAGGTGATGTTGGAGCATCTCACCCCAGAGGACCCCAAGGCAATGGGCTTCAACTAGGTGACGAGCCTCTTCACTTCAAGCGACGCTCAATCGTCCCATCACGTGAAACCCTCTTGTCGCCAACCTCGACCACCATTGTCGTTGGAGCTTCCTCGACCATCATCCTCGATTCCTCGCTCTCCCTCTTCATGTCATTTGCATGCTGATACGAATTTTATGCGGTTTTGTAAATGCAAGTTTTTAATGTCACTGAGAGTTATGAAATACGATCAACTTTTAAATTTATAACCTAGATGGTGGGAGTATTTAGGTCGTCCAAGGAGGAAAATGATAACTATCAAATTGATAATCTCTCTTAAATCCTCTTTTTTTTGTTTTTTCGAGTTTGTGGAAATTTTTTAGGATTTTTAAATCGGGGCAACGAAATTTGAGACACCTAAGTAAAATAAAGGAAGTCGTACCTTTCTAAGCTCACCCTAGACAAGCGCACCTAGGGTAATTAGAAAGGTGGAGTGAGTGAACTAAAGCGACTAAAGCTTGAAATTAAAGTACATAAAATGAAAGGCACTTGAACTATTGATTAAGAAGAACTAATGTCTACAAAGATACTTGGAGAGTTCAATTGTATGGAGGGATTGCACACAATTAATCCCTAAGTAGAGGAATGCTTCTATTACAAAAAATAAATACAAAGAAGAAAAAGAAATAGAAGAGTCTTCTGAATGAAAAAGATCCTTGCTCCAAGTTCTGCTGCTCTCGGCTTGAAGAGGACTCCTTGCTCCAAGATAGTGCTCTTCCTAGCTCTTCTAAGGGTGGACATCAACCACCCTTCTCCTTACCTGGCTGTCCTCCTAAGTTCCTCCTTGGCTTGGTTCCAAGGAAGAAGAAATTAGGGTGTAGAGACTAAAAGGGCATGGTGAGGGACCCTTCTAAGTGCACGCCTAACCTCTTCTTCCTTTTCCTTGAATGGTGCTTTTGGTGTAGGAAATAGGCAGCCAAGGATGGGGCTTATGATGGTGGTTAGTAGTGTATATATAGAATGAAGGAGGGGTGGTGGTTATGTGGTGGAGGGACACCTATGGTTCATGCCACCATGAAGGGGTGCATAAGGGTGGCGCCACCATGGAAGGGTGCCTCTCTTTCAGCGCCAAAAAGGTGTTCTAAATGGTGGATTTTTTGAGAGAGAAATGGAGGGCTATGATGGTGGTTGTGATGTGTTGGATGGTTGGGATTTAAGGTGCAAGTTGGTGCCAAAATGGAGGGTAGTTAAGGGGCCATTTTTAGCGCCAAGGTGAAGTGATGCCTAGGTGGTGGTGGTTATGGTCTTGTTAGCGCCAAAAATAAGGGAAGCAGGTGGTGGTTTTTTGGTGGGTTTTTGGAGTAGGGTGGTCGGCCACTTAAGGTAGAGGAGTAGGGTAGGTAGCTAGGTAGTGGAGCTAGCTTAGCTAGCTTAAGCTAGCTAGTAGCTAATGGGAGCTTGCATGGAGCTTTTTAAGTTGTAATGGAGCTAAGGGGAGTTGAAGATGCGCTACTTGTGAACTCCTTAGCTAGCTTAGGACTAGTAGCTAGGTTGTCTTGAGTTAAGCTAAGATGAGCTGCATGAGCTGGAGATGAGCTGGCATTGAGCTCCCTGATGACTCTTCAGTTAAGTTTGATATAGGTAGTTCTCAACTAGTAGCCAAGTTCAATGGAGTTGAGCTGCCAGGAGTTGGGGAGAGCTAAAGATGAGTTGGGCTTAGCTATCATGAGCTTGGATCCAGCTGAGGTGAGCTAGGATGCAGTGGGTTGGGACTTCTATCTTCTCTTTATTTTTTTGCCTTTCACATTGTCAAGGTTTTCAATGTGCCATCCCTGACAAGCAATTGAAATCTATAAGTACATAAAATGATAAGAAAATCTATTAATGCATGCCTAAACCTTAATTATGCATGAAATGCTAAATGCAAAAACCCTAGGAACTAAGTGTGATTTTAAGCTTAAGAATGATGATAAACTGATGTTTATCACTTACCATCATCCTCACTCGCCATTTTCATGCTACCTGCTCACCAACATCCTTGACCTCCTTTGCCTTGCTATTAGTGGAACGTGTTCTCTTGGATTGTTTTCATTTTTTTTCTCGACCTCAATCACCCGGCAGTGAAAGGTGACCATTATAGGTATAGGTATAATAACTATAAATATCAATGGTCCTAGCCGCTTATAATTTATAATAAGTGTAACACTAATAACACTAATAGCTTATAATTGGTATAATAGTCGGTAGTTAATTATAAGTTTATACCTTTTATAAGTTATAATAGGCATAACACTATAACTATAAGTTTTAATATCAACTATAACACTACAATGAGCTATGGAATAGTCTATCCATTATATTATAAATTATTACAGGAACTTGTAAATATCCATTATGAGTTACTATAATTATAATTTTGTCAATATTTAACTCTATCCATTATAATTTACCATTTGAAAGTTTGAAACTATGTAAAATGATTCTTTTCAATGTAATTTTTATCATTTTCTTTTGCGTAAACTCTAAAATACTATTATTCAAAATATTTTTATAAAGTTGGGACTATCATTATAAGTTCCTAAGGCATATATAAGTAAAAAAATAACAAAAAAAAATCACCTCAATTCACTCGAGCTGTCACCTTTAGGTTGTCTCTCGCCTTAGGTGATTATGATGTCACCTTTGACATTAACAACATTGATTATTTCATGGAAACAATTATTTACTATAATTATTTAACTTTATCCATTATAATTTACTATTTGAAAGTTTGAAACTATGTAAAGCTATTTTTCATGTAATTCCTATCCTTTTCTTTTGCTTAAACTCTAGAATATTGTTATTCAAAATATTTTTATATTATTGAGTTACTAAGACATATATGTAAAAGTAATAAAAAAAATGTCACCTCAATTCACTTGAGTTATCGCCTTTTTGTCGGTTCTCGTCTCGGGCAATTATGGGTCTTGTCGACTTTCGCGTTGACAGCATTGATTATTCATGAAAGCAATTATTTGGCTTAGTTCACTAACAGGTAACAATTTTCTTATTTGACGAGTCATAAGTATGGGTTCGTGTTTAATGAAGTAGCAACAATTCATTCTTATACTATTTATCATGCCATGGTTATTATCAACCATCTCAATTATGATTTATTTATTCAAGTACCCAAGCATGCACTATTAATATACAACAAGACTCGGTACGCAACGAAAGAGGTGGAATAATTACACATAAGATAGGCATTTTATGAATACTAATATTTCCATCCACCAAAAGTCAAGATGGAGGTCACAATGAATCTAGGAAAATAGGTTAGAGGCTCTTGATATTGCTCGGTCCTCCTTAAGCCCCACGCACATTCTAGACGTCCAACCTAAGCCAACCATGAGATGAAATAGGGTCAATAACCCATTAAGGCACTATTTAGAATTTCTCGTGTCAAAGCGATGGTCAAAAGGAGGTTTCAATGACACAAGTTGAAGAAAATGATTTTTCTTAATTACCAAGCCGTCCCTACACATCTTTACATAGAGAGAGGTGAGGGAAAACTTACAACATAAACCCAACAAAATAATAAAAAGGATATAACGCCTCTTACAATATAATATAACTCAACACTCCCCCTCAAGTTAGAGCATATATATCCACCATGCTCAGCTTGTTTCTCCACTTCTCAGACTAAGGGTGAGGTAGCATCTTGGTAAATATGTTAGCAGCCTGGTCTGAAGAAGCAAGGCTAGTAGTACGAAGCAGACCCTACTAAATCAAACTCCTGGTGTAATGACAATCTACTTCCACATGTGTGGTTCTCTCGTGGAACATAGAATTGTTTGCAATGTATGCTGCAGGCTGGTTGTCACAATGCATCTCCATTGGCTCCTGAATAGTAACATGAAGATCTCGTCACAAAGATCTAATCCATATTATCTCAACTGCAGTATATACCATGGTCCGGTACTCAGACTCAGACTCATTACTAGAGTGTGAAACTACAATTTGTTTCTTACTCTTCCAGGTCATCAAGTTCCTCGCTACAAAAGTACAGAAGACAGTGGTAGACTGCTTATTTGTAACATCTCCTGCATAATTTGCATGTGTGTGGGCAACAACAGACATAGGAGCCTTCTTCTAAGATAGAATACCTCTACCTGGACATCCCTTAATGTACCTCAACATCTACATCACAGCCTGCTAATAAATATCAATGGGTTTATCTAAAAGCTGACTTAGCTTACCCACCGCAAGACTAATATCTGGCCTAATGGTTGTCAAATATAATAGTTTCCCTACCAGCTATCGATATGCCTTATTGTCCTTCAGCTTCACTGTATTATCAAAGAGATGAACTTTAGGATGCATATGAATATTGGCATCCTTGGATCCTAGTATACATGTCTCTTAAAGAATATCAAGGGCATATTTTCTCTGTGATATAATTATCCATTACTTGTGGCAATCTCAATGCCCAAAAAATATCTCAGCTTCCCAAGGTCTTTCATGACAAACTGGCGTGCCAGGTACTCCTGAGAAATGCCATCTACTTCATTACCTGTGAGAATAAGGTCATCCATATACACAAGTAGAGCCACTGTACCACTATTGGTCCTCCTCACAAATAGTGAATGGTCAGATGAGGACCTCTTCATCCCAATAACAGATAACTCGTCAGATAAGCGCTGAAACCAAGCTCAGAGGCTCTTCTTAAGACCATAAATGGTCTTACGAAGCTTGCATACACACTCCCCTTGAACCTTAAAGTCACGCCACTCTGCATATAGATCTCTTCCTACAAATCTCCATATAAGAACGCATTTTTGATATCCAGCTGTAGATGCCATCCATAATGACCTGCAACAGAAACAAGTATACGAACAGTGGAGATCCGTGCAACTGGGGAGAGCGTGTCCAAGAAATCCACCCCATAGGTTTGGGTGAATCGTTTGGCCAAAAGGCAGGTCTTATACCGAGAAATAGACCCATCTAGGTTGTATTTCAAGGCAAAGACCCATCTAGCTCCAACAAGGTGCGTGCTAGACGGTAGAGAAGACAACTCCTAGGTGCTTTTGTCAGTAAGAGCAGACATCTCCATAGTTGCCTTCCAATGTGAATATAGTAGAGCCTGCTGGTACAAGGTAGGGATCTAAGCACTGGAAATTGCAGTATTGAATGCATGAAATTCTGAACCCAAAGAATCAGCAGAAACAACATTCCTAACAACATGATACTGTGCACAAGATTGTGGAGCCTTCCTGATAGCAATGGGGATATCCTTATCTGTGGGCATAGAAAGAGAACCTGAAGACACAACATTAGGAGAAAGATTATCGGTACCCTCAACACATACCTGAGTGGGGGAGGATGATGGTGGCTCAGTGGGGACTAAGGAGGAGGGGGGCGTGTCTTCTCTCTGTAAGTGACAGGAAGTTGATATGTAGTACCCTTAAAGGTCTTCTCATCAGGTGGTGCAACTCTGAATGTGCCCATAGTCTGCTTTGTAATAGGTACACCACTACTCTGAGAAAAATCCTCTATGGCTACAAGAGGTACAGGCATTAGCACAACCATCTTAGCCTCTTTCACCTGATGACCTGAGGTAAAAAAGTATGGAAAGTCACATCCGCACTAACATAGTGCCTCTGGTATATAGGATCAAAACACCTATATCCTTTCCAAGTGCGTGAATAACCAAGAAATACGCACATAACCGCCCTTGAAGCTAATTTGTCACGACCAGGCCCAAGGAGGTGTTAAACAAGGATTTCAATGATACCTTATTTGCTCAATTACGAGTCTAATAGAGTCTTTAACCGATCAAAACAATGTGAGGGGATCACCAGACCAGCCCTGAACCGGTCTAAATTGCCGATCATGGTGAACTACGCCCTCCAGTCGCCCATGCCATGTGTCAACTTGTTGGGGCACATGCAAGCACAAGGATCCCCGTCGTAGTGCTCTCACTGCCATTAATTAGATCATTGTGATCGTACGTGTTAGGTCGTGCACACAATGCACCTTGCACTCGACCCTCATGTGCCAATACATGCGCTCGCACAACATTTGCCTTTCCTGCACGACAACACGAGTGCATAGCAGTTGCCCACTTCACTCGTGCGATGATCGGCGTGCCTAGGCACCTCTTTTCTACCTGTGCAACAACTAACTCCCTCTCACACGTGCGATCTTATGCACAATTGCACCTCATCCATTGTTCCTCTGCTACATGCACATTGTGCCTACTACATTGTGCCACACTCCTGAATAGAAAGAGGTTTCTCTCTCTCTTGATTTCTTTTTTCGAGAAAAAATCTTTCTTCTCTCGAAAGAAGAACCACTTGGAAGGAATAAATGGCGGCCCCCACCTTGGTCATTTTATAGAGTCACTAACCTTAATTAGGGTTGAGAAAATTTTAGTTGACCGAAAGACCATTTATGGTTTAACGTCTTATCCATTTATAAAAATTTTGCATAACTTTTGCTACAGTCCTTCGATATTTACGAAATTGGTCTTGTTGGAAACCTCGCAACAAGAGAAATCCAATGATACCATATGTGACATTCTGAGGAAAGTCTTCCTGAGGGTTTACCAGGGTTGACCAAAACTTGTGTTTCTTTGCTTTCGAGCTACGTTGACTCGATTCATGCCCAACAAGCGTTAACAGGTTTATCTTGACTCTCGACACATGTAATCTAGATTTGGATTCGGATTTGGATTTCAAGGCGTAATACCTTGGGTCACGTGCATCTGATGTGACTCAGGGCACCCTTAGTGATTTCTAATTGCTCCTGATTTGATGCAATTGGAGTTGTTCTTGATGAGATTTGTCTATAATGTCTTCTTTAGCGTTTCTTCTTACTCTACATGGCAACATTTGGACCTACTATTAAAGTCAAACCTATGGCTTCCTCTACATCGGTGGTAATTTAGGGGACCTTTATGAAGCTTAGTAGTGTCCAAAATTGCCTTCCATGGTCCCAGCCATTTAAAATATTTATTATAAGATGGAAGAAACTCTATATCTTAAGCAAAATCCTCCCTAGAGCTCAATCACCAGATTTTTGGGAGATAGGAATACGGCAATTATTTGGTGATGAATTAGATGATGAATGGCATTGAGCCTTAAATCGCACCCAATCTGTTATATAAGAAGAGTGCCAATGAGATACGAGATAGCTTGGCGAAGAAGTTTTCCCAAAATTCTAACTATGCTCATGTAGTAGGCATATACCGTTGGATCTGGTCACGTATCAGGAGTAGCAGTCGCTAGTTGATTATTATACTGTGATGGAAGCACTTTTTAAGGAACTGAATACGTTCCAATCATCGTGCTGTCACATGTAGGTAGGATAGCAGCAAGCGTGGTAGGTCTGCAGGTTTTTAGATGGTCTGAGATCTAGATACCAATCTATCTATGGGAGACACCAAAAGATTTCTACAGATGTTAGCATCGTGAATAGGTTGCGGCATAGCATGTAGTACTCGCCATAGAGACATGTACTTTTGTTGTTCCCAATGGATATGGGGGGCCTAGAGCAAGGCATGAATGTCGCAAAGGCTGTGGTCATACTTATGAGCCATGTATCCATTGCAAGCAAACTAATCAATTGTTCGACCATGTTTGAGCCAAGTTTGGTTGACCAGGCCATGTCAATGCTACGATGACTCAGGAGTTTTCCCCTAATAGACTTCCATCTCTCTATTCAAATTACTATGCTTGTATGCTTCAGCAACCTCGATAGACTAACCTATCTACAAATACCTAGGTTGATTCCACTTCCTTTACAAACTTTACAAGTACTACAACCAATCTAGCTATGACATCCTCCACCTCCTAGGTGGTTAATTCTAGTGCATCCAATTACCTCATTGGTGAGGATGCTTTAACTTTCTTGCAATGCTCCTATGCTATTACCACTATCAGATTGGTGAATAGGTCATATTCACCTATTACTGCCATTGGCGGTTATGAGATGAAAACATCCACCGATGGAGTTTCTACCGGTAGGCACTATTCATGATGAATAGTATTTTACTATTCACGTGAACAGGAAGGCTTCTTCACATTGAATAAGGTTTGGAAAGGGAGAAGAGAGGAGAGGAGTATTTGCAATAGAAAATATAATTGCAACTCAATTAATCATTTAGGTATTGCTCTCCTTTTCAAGAGAAGCAATCCTAATCCTATTTCTAAAATTAGAAAACAGAAAATCAAATCTCAATCAACCAAACATGGAAAATCCAATCAATTCCTAATTATCTCTAGAATAAAATTTGCCACATATAGCAATAAACAACTTGGCATGCAAAACAACCCAACACCTAAAACGTAATGCCATCTTGGTTGACTCCTATGATGGACCCATAATGCCACATGGATAGTGCTATGTAACCAACGTGCTATGTGGATTGTCCACGTGGCCACTCTATTTCAACACTAACACCCCCTTCAAGTCGAAGCCTTAGAGGGTAAAGACTTGCCTTCAAAATTTCTTGCGGTGATAGAATGGTGTGCGATCCCATGCATGATATTTGATGCATTTTCTCTGAGAAAATCTCCCCTTTTGGAGGAGAGTAAAAAATCATATACGAAGGCTCCATTAGTGAAGCACAAATACACAAACCTCTTTATAACTTGATAGATCTCGTTCTCCCCTTTCTCTATCTTATTTTTGTGTCTCTAGTGCCTTCACAGAAGATATATGTAGTTTAGCTTAAGCCTCTGTGTTCGCCATTGTTTCAAGTTTATGGTTAACGGAATCTTTGTACCTCTTCTTCTACACCCAAGAGCCAAGCACTAGATCTTGGCATTCCCTAGCATGCTAGAGGATTTTACGTTCCCCCTAAACCCCTTGGTGTCGTTGCTCTTACACCCGACAAGCCTATCAAGTCGTTAGGGTCTTTAGGTGCATATAAGGCCACCTTTTGTGTAGTAGAATCAACGTGATGCTTTGCTTCACTCTTGAGTTCTTCACGTGGTCCATGCATAAGAGAGTCCATATGCATGGAAATGTTTTTCTCGTTCCACATGCATGAGATCTTAGTAGGCTAGGAAGGCCCACTCTGATATCACGTGAGATGAAAAAATCCATCGATGGAGTTGCTACTAGTAGGCATTGTTCATGATGAATAGTAAAAACATTGTTCACAGTATTTTACTATTCACATGAACCGTAGGGCTTCTTAAGAAGGGGAGAGAGGAGTATTTGGAATAGAAAATATTATTGTAACTTCATTAATCATATAGGTATTGCTCTCCTTTTAAAGAGAAGCAATCCTAATCCTATTTCTAAAAATAGAAAATAAAAAATCAAATCCCAATCAACGAAACATGGAAAACTCAATCAAATCATTATTATCTCTAAAATAAAATTTGTCAGATGTCTATTGTGCTTCAAAATTTCCCTGAGCCTCTCTGATCGTGCTCTTGAAATTTGTTTCAAGCCATATATTACCTTCCTTAGATGGCAAGTCTTATTCTAGGGAGATTATTATTTTACTCCCAAAATTTTTTTAATGAAGTTCAAAAGTTTTACTCTACCGGCATTAAAATTTTCCGTAATGATAATGCTCTTAAGTTTATGCAAAGGGATAGTCAGGATTTTCTTGCTTAGGTTGGCACTATCCACTAGACATCCTATGCTTATACTTTCCAACAAAATGGCTTGGCTATAAGAAAGCTTCGTCACATTCTCGATGTGGCCTATATTCTTCTTATTACTATGAAAGCACCTGAACACTTCTAAGGGATGCCATTCTCACTGCTGCATATCTCATTAATATGGTTTTCTCCTCTTTACTTAATGGTGTCGTTCCTTTGCACATTTTACAAGCCAATGTTCAGCTCTTTATCTTACGACTATGGATCTTAGGTGGAGTATTTAGTACGCCAATTTGTCTTGAAAGACCTTGCGAAGCTGAGATATTTTTTGGGCATTGAAATTGCTGAAAGTAAGGGATAATTATGTCGCAAAGAAAGCATGTTCTTAACATTCTTCAGGAGATGGACATGCTAGGATCCAAGGATGCTAATATTCCTATGGATCATAAGGTTCACCTCTTTGATGATACTGTGAAGTTGAAGGACAAGAAGGCACATCGACAGCTGGTGAGAAAACTCTTATGATTGGCCATCACTAAGCCAGATATTAGCCTTGCAGTGGGTAAGCTAAATCAGTTCTTAGACAATCCTACTGATAATCATTGGTAGGCTGTGATGCAAGTATTGAGGTACATCAAGGGATGTCAGGTAGAGATTCTATTTCAGAAGAAGGCTCCCATGTCTGTTATTGCCTACTCAGATGCAGATTATGCAGGAAATGTTGGAGATAGGCAATCTATCATTGGCTTCTGCACTTTTGTAGTCGGAAATTTGGTGACCTGGAAGAACAAGGAACAAAATGTAGATTCACGCTCTAATGCTAAGTCTAAGTATCGTGTCATGGCACATACTACAACTGAGATATAGATAAGATCTTTCTTACGAGATCTTCATGTTATTATTCAAGAGCCAATGGAAATGCATTATGACAACCGAGCTACAACATATATTACCAGTAATCCCGTGTTCTAGCTTGAGGGGGAGTGTTGCATTCCATTATATTGTGAGGGACATTTTGTCCTTTTATTGTTTTGTTAGACTTATGTTATATTTTTTCCCCCACCTCTCTCTCTATAAAGAGATGTAGAGATGGCTTTGAAATTACGAAATTTTATTTTCAAATTAAGTTGCTCATTTTTCTCATATAGTTAATGTTCATTGCATCTATTTTGCACCATGTCGTAGGTGAGGGATGGCCAATGATGCATATATTTTGCCTCATTAGTGATATAGCCATCAGTGTGTTGCATATTGATGGAATATTTATTTATTCACTGTGTGTTTGTGTTTCTCGGGGCTTGTATTGTTATTTCATTTTTTGTGTTGGTGTTGGTGTTGTACCGCAACTTCCCTTTTTCGTCTTTCCATTATATAAGGAGAGGTAGGGCTCAATAATAAGATTGATTTGTTTCCTTTAATTTGGTATAAGAGTATCGGTCTTAGACGATGGCTCTAGGTATCCTACTCTCAAGGCCTCCGAACCCTAACACCCACGCCCTCTCCTCTCGCTCTCTCGCCGGTGCTGGGTGGAGTGTCTACTGCTTCGGCGATGGCCCTGGGCGGTGCTCCACTAACGCAGGCGGCCTAATGCAAGGCTGCAGGAGTGGAGCAGCAGCTCAGGTGGCCTAACGCAGAGTTGCAGCGGAGCTGCATGATCATAAGCGGTGTGGTCTCATCTGTAGCAGCCGTATTGCTGCTGTGAGGAGTTGGTGGCCCCTTTCTAGGGCTACTCTCTTTAAATTGCAAGGGAAAGAAACACCTAGGTCCCCTGTGGGGCCATCTCGGGTGTTCTGCCTACACCCGGGCTAGGCCAACTCTTGTCCAAAGGGGGCTTTCCACAAGGATGTAGATCTGCATACAGATTTGAAATCACTTTTTTCATATATGTCAGGGTTTCCTTGACGTGAATATGGATTTCCTCTGTGTGATTGATGGATGTCTTTGGATCAGGTTGCTTCATTGATTGATGAGAAGTTGTTTAGCTTCCCTCTTTAGACGTAATGAACTCACAGAGAGTTGCTAAGTTCACGTTCAAGCCTGCTATGGAAGCAGGACGGGTCGATCTCGACAAAGACCATCGTATCGGACGATATCTGTTGGTAGGGCACTTATTAGAGTTATTGGAGTCATTTGTCATGTTTCTTGTCTTGTTGGACTCGTGATGTAGTTTCCCAACACCTCTGCCTATATAAAGAGGTGTAAGGTTTCATTTGAGAATAAGACAAGTCATTTTCTCCGACTTGGTATCAGAGCGGCGATCCTAGATTGGCGGTCTGGTATCCCACCCCTCATGAGCCTTTGTACCCCTCTACCAAAACCCTAACTCTTGCTTCACACCAGCGGGAGTCACCGTCAGCTAACCTCTAGCCGTCGCCAACCCTAAAAGGCTGCTACAGCAGTCGCAACGGCTGCTAGTGCATGTCGCGGGTGCTACTACTCCTCGAGCACCCTAGCAAGGCCTGCTGCTCCTTGTCCTTGAGCTGTGGATCGCCTTCCTCGAGCGTTAGCGTCGCCAACAGGCCCTAGCGAACCTACCTTGAGCCCTACAAGCCGTCGCCGCCCCTCCGTGAGTTCTGTAGCATTGCCTCGAGGCCGTACGTCGTCGCTTCTCGCATTGAGGTCCTATGTGCGCCGTCGCTCCTCATGCTGAGGCCCTATGTAGAGGTCGCAGCGCCGCCCTGAGGTCATAGCACTGCCCAGACTTTGATCCAGCACCTTGAAGCATCGTCTTGGCGCCTCCCCTGACCTCGGGATAGCGCCTTTTGTCGCTGGAGCGTTGCCTCTGATCGCAGGAGCGTCACCACCTCCGCCACCCATCACCTAAAAGTCGCGGTGTTGGCTCTTGGGGTCAATTGAGCCTGCCCAAGCACTGTTAGGACACGTCCTAACGTCCTAACATGCGCTAAAACCTGATCTACAGGATCTTTGTGATTCTTGAGATGTTTTCTAAGGTTTCTTTGCCTTAGATCTCATGTTTAAGAGATTACTTTTTTGTAATTGTGAAGTTGTCAGATCTAAATATTGATTTTAGATCGCACTTATGGTATCTTGTGGCATTCATAAGGCACGATGGCCTCCTCAGACTCTTCAAAAGTGTTATCAGTTATCGCTATGGACAACAGAGGTTATAAATTTCCTTTCTTTGTTCCTAGCGCCAAGTTGAACAAGGCCAATTATGCTAAATGGTCTCAGACGTTCCTCATGACCATTGAGGGGCATGATAAGGAACATCTACTGTTGGAGATGAAGCCACAAGATAAAACAGGGAAGAATGCCACGTGAAAGAAAGATAATTCCATGGTTCGTGCATGGATCATGAATTTCGTTGAGCCTCACATCGGTGATGGGATCATGTACTACAAGACTGCCAAGGAAATGTGGGATTCTCTACGCGATACATATTCTCATGAAAAGAATTCCAACAAAGTATTTGAGATTCACCATGCCCTTGGTCATCTCAAACAGGAGGGTCAATCTTCGCCGCAGTGCTATGCCACCCTAAAGGGGCTTCTTGAGAAATATAATGCCTGCCGACTTGTTTGCACGTATGCCACTCAGAGGGAACATAGGAAGGAGTATGTTGTCCTTCAGTTTCTTGATGCACTTGGGCTTGACTATGAAGCCGCTAGGTCCCAGATCCTTACTCTGGCTGAGCTTCCATCTCTGGAGGAGGCTTATAGCCGCATGAGCAAGGTAGTTGTTAGGCAACCCGTGTCAGAAAGTGGACAAACCCCTGCATTTGTTGCTGTCACATGAGGTAGACGTGGTGATTGAGGTACGAGTGGTAGACATCGCACCATTTGCTCGCATTGTAGAAAGATCGGCCATATAGAGGCCTCTTGCTGGACAAAGCATGGCCGACCTCCCATGGCCAACCAGGCTATCGCTTTGGAGGAGGGAAGCGACATGGTGTCTCGTGCAGACTATGATGTTGTGATCCGACGTCTCTCCCAACTAACCCAGGAGACTACTACTATTTCTACTACTACAGATACTGCTGCCTTAGCCACTTCAGGTATGACTTCCACTTACAGGTCTAGTAACACTGACAATACGTTGTGGTTGGTGGATTCTGGCGCATCTCAACATCTTAGTGGGGATGAGACGTGTTTTGGACAGGTTCATAATGTTCCCTTAGAGAGATCTGCGCAGGTAGTGTAGGATTTATGGTAGAGGAGTTGTTACAGTGACTCCTACTCGGACATTGCCTGATGTTCTTTATGTTTCAGAATTTCCTATTAGTCTTTTGTCTGTCAGCAGAATTACAAAAGACTTGTGCTGCCATACAATATTTGACTGGCTAGGCTGTATTTTTCAGGATAAACTCACAGGGAGGACGATTGGTAGCGGGCATGAGGAAGAGGGTGTGTATCACCTAGTCCAGAATCCAGTTGTCGCTACGTGTCAGGGCGAGGTTACATTTAGTGCTGGTACAACTCTTCAGTGGCACCGACATCTTGGACACCCATCACCGGACATCCTTCGACGTGTCATTCATCATATTTCACCGACTATAGAAATTTTGGGTGATACATGCTAGCTGGGAAAGCATCGTAGGTCCAGTTTTCCTCCTAGTTTATCTCATAGTTCTAATACTATCTTTGATTTACTGCATATGGATATATGGGGATCGAGTCGTATCCCGAACGAACTGGGTCATAGATTTTATATACTTATTGTGGATAATTTTTCCAAGATGTCATGGTTATTTCTTTTAAAAAATAAATCTGATGTGATTGAAATATTTATCTTACAAGTAAAGACTCAGTTTTCTACTGTTGTGAAGATTTTGTGGTCTAATAATGCTTTAAAGTTCTGTACATCTAAGTTGGTAGGCTTTATAGATCTATTGGGATTGTTCATTAGACATCCTATCCATATACGTCACAACAGAATGGTGTAGTAGAAAGAAAGCATTGTTACGTGTTTGATATGGCTAGAACATTATTGATCCAACACAATGTGCCACAGGTGTATTGAGGAGATGCAGTGTTGACTGAATGTTATTTGATCAATAAATTGCGCAACTCAGCCATATAAGAACAAGTTCCGTGGCTGGTTCTTTATCCTGAGAAGGATCTATTCACTGTTTGGTGTTCCACCTCACGTGCTTGGATGTGTTGCCTTTGTTCGCATTCTTGGCCTTAGCAGAGACAAGTTGGCTCCAAGAGCAGTGAAGTGTATGTTTTTGGGATACAATAGTACCCAGAAAGGATACAGATGCTATGACCCACGTGGTAAGAAACATTATGTGACTGTAGATGCTACATTTCATGAGTCCATTCCTTATTTCTCTACTGATGGTCATCAAGTGACAGTTGAGAGGAATTTGACTCCTATGCCTGTTCCACTAGTTCCCTTAAGGCAAATCCCTATTACACATCATGAGGATATAGCTACCACAGAGATTTCTATGTGGCAGAGAGCAGAAAACACTCAGGTATATGGGTTTCCTGTGACATACAGACAGCATGCCTGGCAACAAAAACACACCCCCACTACACCTCAGCATAGTGAGTCTCCTCCCCTAGTTAGGTATGTGTTGATACTGACGTGAGTCTTCCTAGTGGTACTTGTGCAGGTTCCTCTAATGAGTCTCATACTCCGATTGTTACTGAGCATAGTGAGGACGATCTTCATCTCCCAATTGCTATTCGGAAGGCTCCACACAACTGTGCCAAGTATCATAACATACATACAGTCTCCACTGCTAACCTCAATAGTTCCTTTGCGGCTTTGACAACGGCACTATCTGCAACGTATGTTTCTACCTCCCATCAAGTCATGCTGGATCCAAACTGGCATTAGGCCATGAAGGATGAGATGGCTGCTTTACAGTCTAGAGGGATGTAGGACTTGACTACGTTGGCTCCTCATGCCAGAACAGTTGGGTGTCGTTGGGTCTTTACCGTTAAATACAACCCAGATGGCATGATCTCTCGCTCCGAGGCAAGATTGGTGGCAAAGGGATTTACCCAAACATATGGGGTAGATTTCTTTGATACCTTCTCTCCGGTTGCTCGACTGTCTACTGTTCGGATTTTGATGTCTGTAGTAGCTCACTGTGATTGGCTTCTTCATCAGTTGGATGTCAAGAACGCGTTCTTGTATGGAGATCTTCATGATGAGGTCTATATGCAACAACTGCCTGGGTTTGAGGTTCAAGGGGAGTATATATGTAGATTGAGGAAAGCAATCTATGGCTTGAAGCAAAGTCCAAGAGCATGGTTCCAGAGACTTTCGGAGGAGGTACATCTAATGAGACTTGTAAGGTCCTCTGGTGATCACTCTTTATTTGTCAGGAAGAGTAAAAGGGGAGTGGTTGTACTTGTTTATGTAGATGACCTGATCCTCTCTGGAGATGATGTTGCTGGGATAGCTGAGATAAAAAGGAAGTTGGCTGACGCCTTTGTGATGAAGGATCTGGGTGAACTTAGATATTTTCTTGGGATCGAAGTGGCACGCAATAAAAAGGGCATTGTTCTTAGTCAGTGGAAGTATGCCTTTGATATCTTGTAGGAAATAGGAAAGATGAGGTCCAAACCTTCCAATATATCTATGGATCCCAAAGAACATCTGTATGATACTGAGTCTCCGCCTATAAATAGCAGATCATATACACAGTTGGTAAATTATTGTATCTTCCTATTACACGTCTAGATCTTTCCCTTGCAATAGGAAAGCTCAGCCAATTCATGGACAAACCAACCAGGTAGCATTGGGATGCTGCTATACAGGTGCTTAGGTATCTGAAGAAAGCACCTGGCAGAGGTGTTTTATTTCAAAGGGGCACATCTATGAGTGTTGTTGGCTACTCTGTGGTCGATTATGTAGGGTGCATGATAGATAGGAAATCAACAACTGGATTCTATACTTATTTGGCAGGCAACATAATGACATGGAGAAGCAAGAAGCAGCAGTCGGTATCTAGATCCAGCGCATAATCAGAGTATAGGGCTATGGCTCAGACAGTTGCAGAGATGGTTTGGGTCAGATCTGTTCTGCATGATCTCCATATTCCGGAAAAGTGACCAATGGAGATGAAATGTGATAATCGTGCTGCTACTTATATTGCCAATAACCCAATGTTTCATGAGCGGACAAAACCTGCTGAGGTTGATTGCTACTACATTAGAGACTCGATACAACGTGGAATTATCTACACTTCATCTGTCATCTGAAGATCAGATTGCGGACATTCACGAAGCCACTTTCGAGATCTACTTTTGATAAGTGTTGTTCCAAGTTGAGCATCATTGATATATATACTCCAACTTAAGAGGGAGTATTGGTAGGGCACTTATTAGAGTTATTGGAGTCATTTGTCATGTTTCTCGTCCTGTTGGACTCATGATGTATTTTTCCCAACACCTATGCCTATATAAAGAGGTGTAGGATTTCATTTGAGAATAAGACAAGTAATTTTCTCCGACTATATCGTCTGAATGGACAAAGAGGCCCTTCTACACGAGGTAGGGGGCGTCATCGTCAACAGGGTAGCTGGCAATGTGCCACAGGTATGTTCCATGGCTAACATAGGTCTTGTTGATACTGTGATTGAAGCTACTGAAGCTATAGAGTGGGCCGATGAGATCGTCAGGAAAGAGGATGGGGCAGTTGTATCTATTTCATTGAATATCGTAGCTCTTGCTTTGTCTGCAGGTGATGGATGGTTAATTGATTCCAGAGCATCCAGGCATCTGAGTGGAGATCGGGAGTACTTCCGCATGGTACATGATGTTCCTCCTGGTAGAACAGTTCAAGTGGTTGATGGTCATCTTTCTCTGGTCCAGGGTGAGGGAAAGGTTACTATATCTCCTAGTGTAAGACTACTCAATGTTCTATTTGTTCCCGATTTTTCAATAAATTTGTTGTCAGTTAGCAGGATTACCAAAAAGCACAACTGCAGAGTAATTTTTAATGATGTGGGGTGTCTTCCAGGACAAATTCACAGGAAAAACTATTGGTGGCGAACACGAGGAAGGAGGCGTATACCATTTAGCTCAATCTTCATTGGCAGTTGTTAGACAAGCTGATGTGTAATACAAGGTAGGGACAACACTTCAGTGGCGCTGTCGGCTGGGACATTCCTCTCTAGATAGATTGAGATGGGTTATTCCTTATTTATCCCCTGCTACTGATCTTTGTGACGCCAACTAGGCAAGCATCACCGTTTCAGCTATTCTTCTAGCACTACGGTCTCGTCATTTGCATGTTTTAACTTGCTCCACATGGACATATGGGGCCCAAGTCGGACTTCAGACAGGTAGGGATTCCGCTTCTACTTGGTGGTTGTTGATGATTTCGCTATACTATCATGGACCTTTTTACCTCGTAGTACATCAGATGTAGGAAACACGATTGAGGTGTTAATTAATCAGATCAATACTCAATTTGTTACAGTTGTAAAGATTGTTGGAACTGACAATGCATTTGAATTTTGCACTTAGAGACTGACTCAGTTCTACAGCTCTTTAGGCATCATACATCAGACCTCTTGCCCCCATACGTCTTAGTAGAATGGCGTGGCAGAAAGGAAACATAGACATCTCTTAGAAATTTCCCATACATTGTTGATACATCACAATGTTCCATCCTCCTACTGGGGAGACACCGTTTTGATTGCTTGCTACCTTATCAACTGGATGCCTAGTTCAGTCATTCATGAGCAGATTTCGTATCAGATATTGTATCGAGATAGAGAATTATTTATTGTACCTCCTCTGATTTTCGATTGTGTTTCATTTGTTCACATTCTTTGTTCTGGCAGGGACAAGCTTGTAGCCCGTGCGGTCAAGTGTATATTTTTTGGTTAGAGTTCCACCCAGAAGAGCTACAGATGTTGTGATCCCATTGGCGAGCGACACTATGTTAGCATGGATGTCACGTTTCATGAGGAGGTGCCTTATTTCTCTATGGGGGGCCACCGAATGTCTACTTTCGATGCACCTGCACCGATGCCTATTCCCCCGATCCAGCTTGGGGATATTACTGTTTTAACCCCTCTGCCTCTCACTTCAAATTCTAGGGAGTCCGTGGATGATTTTGAGAAGTTGCATGGCCCGATGTGCATGTACAGCAGGCCTCACTTGACTCTACAAAGGCCTCTCCACCTATGCCACAGGTTGTTAGGTCACAGTCACCACCAGAGGCAAGGATGACATCTTCCTCTTTGCCACCAGACTCTCCTGCACAGGTGCATGTTGACTCTACTGAGTACCCTGTTGATGATGGTCTCACGAGTCACTCTATGGTGCCTGATGGTACTAAGGACCTTCCTATTGCTATTACGAAGGTTCCACACTCCTGTTCTCGCTACCATGTTGCAAGTGATCTTCCCAGTGCACACCTTGGTAAGTCATTTGTTCAGTTTACTTTTGCCTTGTCAACTGTAGAGATTCCTACCACCTATCAACAAGCCATGCTTCATCCAAAATGGCAGGCTGCCATGGAGGATGAGATGGCTACACTTCGAGGTCGTGGAACTTGGGAGCTCACTCCGATTCTTGATGGAGCTACTATTATTGGCTGTAGATAAGTGTTTACAGTGAAATTTAATCCGGATGGAGGCATTGCTAGGTGTAAGGCACATCTGGTGGCAAAGGAGTTCACCTAGACCTATTGGGTGGACTTTTTTGACACCTTCTCACTAGTTGGCATACTTCCCACAGTACGGATATTGGTAGCAGTTGCAGTACAGCTTGATTGGCCCTTACACCATCTAGATGTGAAGAATGCATTTCTTTATAGTGATCTTCAAGAGAAAGTCTACAAGCAGCAGCCACCAGGCTTCGAGGTTTAGGGGGAGAGTGTTTGCAGACTACATAAGGCCATCTACTACCTTAAGCAAAGTCCTAGAGCATGGTTCCAGAAGCTATCTCAGGCGGTGGAGGCTATTGGATTCAGGAGGTCAATAGCTGACTTCTCTCTGTTTGTCAGGAGGACTGAACGAGGTACTATGGTGCTTCTTGTTTACGTTGATGACTTGATCGTTATTGGAGATGATGAGTAGTGTGTTACTAAGATCAAACACATTCTGGCAGAGCAGTTTGTCATGGGGGATTTGGGGCCACTCTGGTATTTTCTTGGTATTGAAGTTGCTTGGGGTAGGAAAGGTGTAGTCCTGTCCCAGAAAAGGTACGTGTTGGATATTCTGTAGGAGGTGGGCATACTTAAGGCAAAGGCAGCCAATATCCCTATAGTCCTCAAGATGCTCCTTTATGATGAGAAGGCACAGGTAGTGGATGGCAGACGGTACAGGTAGCTTGCCCATGAGGCCAAATATCTCCTTTGCGGTGGGGTGATTGAGACAGTTCATGGCTAAACCAACACGACAACATTGGGATGCAGTATTGATGGTGCTCAGGTACATTAAGAAGGCTCCCGGAAGAGGACTTCTCTTCTCCAAGGGGTCTTCTATGAGGTTGGTTGGCTATTCTAACGCGGATTATGCTGGATGCCATGTGGACCGAAAATCCACTATAGGGTCCTGCACCTTTTTAGCAGGGAATTTGATCACATGGCGGAGCAAGAAGCAAGACACACTTGCTAGATCGAGTGCCGAGTCTGAGTATATAGGCATGGCTCAGACGACTGCAGAGATAATGTGGATTAGGTCCTTGCTTATCAACATAAAGGTCTAGTTTTCTAGTCCTATGGAAATGCAGTGTGATAATAGAGCAGTTATCTTTATTGCAAACAACACAGCTTTTCATGAGAAGATAAAGCATGTGGAGGTTGATTGTCATTACACCAGAGACATTATTCAGAAGGGGCTGCTATACACAACACTAGTTACATCCAAAGAGTAGGCTACAGACATATTCACCAAGTCCTTGACGAGATCTTCATTTGATACATGCAATTCCAAGTTGAGTGTGATTGACATTAAGTATGATTGACATCTATGCTCCAACTTAAGAGGGAGTGTTGGAATATTTATTTATTCCCTGAGTATTTGTGTTTTTCGAGGCTTGTATTGTTATTTTATTTTTGACATTGGTGTTGTACCGCAACTTGCCTTTTTCGTCTCTCCATTATATAAGGAGAGGCAGAGTTCAAAGATTAATTTGTTTCCTCAGATTCATATATTTTGGTGATAGGTGGTAGGTGCAGTGAGAGAAGGTGAGGGGACAAGTGGTTCGACGGAGTGTTGCCATTTGTAGGGGATGTGGTATTCATGGTGGGAAGATGAGGTGAGGGAAGAACAAGTGGATAAGGGAGTTGGGAAAGAGTGACTCGGTGAGGGAGAGAAGGTCCAGGAAAAAATCACAAGGTTCCCAAATTCAAATGGTATGTCTTTTACAATCATAAGTACTTCTATATAGGGTCACAAGCCAATATAAAAGGTGAAATAAAATTAGAAACATTGTAACTTTTAGTACCAAGGCGTCCCTCGGTGAAGACACAAAAATAATAAAATAAAATATTTTCCAATACTACTCTTTATTAATTAAATCTTTAGGCTGCATCACTAGTTGAGTCAGGTGCCTTTAAACATCTATGTGGAAATGCTATGCTTCTCTTGAAATTGAAAATGTCGGGCCCTGATGCATAGTTCAAGTGACAAATGATAGGTTTTTTTTTTAAAAGTAATGGTAGGTTTTCCCTAGTGGTGGATCAGAGGGAGAAGTTATTTGATATTCTCTTGGTTCCAAAGTTTGTTTAAGTTAAAGAAAATAAATCATCTTATTTGCCAAAGAAAATCCTACACCATTTTTATAGAGAGAAGTGAGAGGGAAATATTATAGGACTTTAGAAAAGAAATAAAATATCACTAATACCCTTACAACATAATGTAATACTCTTCCTCAAATTGGAGCATATATATCAACCATGCTCAGCTTATTTCTACACTTCTCAAACAAGGGGCGTGACAAGGGCTTGGTGAACATATCTGCAGTCTGCTTTGATGAAGCTAAATAGGAAGTACAGAGTAGGCCTTGCTGAATCAGACTTCTAGTATAGTGGTAGTTTACCTCTACATGCTTCATTTGCTCATGGAACATTGGGTTATTAGCTATATATGTGGCAACCATGTTATCGCAATACATCTCCATAGGTTCCTCAATAGTAACATGGAGATCTTTTAGTTATGACTGTATCCAGATTATTTCAATAGCAATATGTGCCATAGCATGGTACTCTGACTTAGCGCTAGAACGTGATGCCACACTCTGCTACTTGCTCCTCCATGTTACCCGATTTCCTGTAACCAAGGTGCAGAAACCTGTGGTAGACCTGTCTCCAATGTCACCTGCGTAATCAGTGTCAGAGTATCCACAACAGTTATGAGAGCTCCTCTCTGGAAAAGAAGTCCTTAGCCTGAAGCCTCCTTGATATACCTCAACTCCTGTAGTACTACCTGCCAATGCTCATTTGTAGGCCTATCTAGGAACTGACTCAGCTTACCCACTGCAAGGCTAATATCAGGTCTAGTGATAGTCAAATAAAGCAAATTTCTCACAAGCTACCTATATACCTTCTTATCCATTAATCTAGCAGACTCATCAAACAGGTGAACCTTTGGATCTATATGGATGTTTGCTCCCTTAGACCTAAGCATGCCAGCCTCCTAAAGAATATCTAAGGCATACTTCCTTTGGGGCATAACAATTTCCTACTTGTGGCAATCTCAATGCCTAGGAAGTACTTGAGTCTCCCAAGTTCCTTCGTAACAAATAGTTGTCAAATATTCCTTGACCTGGGATATATTGGCCATATCATCACCTATGAGAATAAGGTTATCCACGTACACAAGTAGGGCTACAACACCCCTACTGGTCTTCCTCACAAACAAAGAGTGGTCAGATAAGGACTTTTGTAACCCAATCACAGATAATGCCTCTGATAGTTGCTGGAACCATACTCTAAGGCTCTGCTTTAGGCCATAGATTGCCTTACGCAGTCTGCATACACTCTCCCTGAACCTCATAACCTGGGGATTACTACATATATATCTCCTCTTAAAGATCATCATACAAGAAGGTGTTTTTGACATTCAGCTGATGAAGTGCCCATCCATGGTGCGTAGTCACAGAGATAAGAATGTGAACAGTAGAGAACCGAGCCACTGGGGAGGTGTTAAAGAAATCCACTCCATAAGTCTGAGTAAATCCTTTGGCTACAAGACGAGCCTTATACCGAGAAATAGACCCATCAAGGTTGTATTTCAAGGCAATGACCCACCTTACTCTAATAAGATGTGCACCAGATGATAACGAGATCAACTCTTAAGTGCCCTGGTCACGAAGAGCAGACATTTCTTCTTCCATCGTCGCCTTCCAATGTGGATTCAGAAGTACCGGCTAATAAGATATGGGAACACCAGAGGTAGACACTGCAATGGCAAAGGTATGAAATACAGTATCCAAGGAATGGGTAGACTCTACACTTCTAGCCACACGATAGTGAGCATAGGAGCGAGGGGCTTTCTAAATAGCAATCGGAACATCAGCATCATCAGGTGCACCTAGAGGAATATAATAGGAGAAATACTGTCAGTAAGCTCAATATGTACTTGATTAGGGGAGAACTGTGGTGGTTCAGGAGGGATAAAGGAGGAGGGGGTGTGTAACTTTCTCTCTCTAATATGTAGAGCCCTTAAAAGTTCATTTGGAGGTACAATTCTGAGTGAACTAGGAGACTGCTCTGGAGTGGTACTACTGACTTGGAAATCATCCATGGATACAGGAGGCACAGGCATAGGTGCAGCAATTTCCACATCCTGTAGCTGACGAGCTAATGTGGAAAAGTAGGGCATTGACTCATGAAATGTAACATCCGCACTGACACTACTTATGAATTGGGTCAAAGCATTTGTACCCTTTTGTGGTCGACAATAGCCAAGAAACACACACTTAACTACTCTAGGGGCAAGCTTGTCATGTCCAAGTCCAAGTGAACAAAGGCAACACAGCCAAACGTCTTGGGTGACACCAAGAACAAATCAGCATCAGGATGCAACACTGTCTAGAGTACTTGTTCATGAATGATAGAAAAGGGAAGCCGATTAATTTGATAACATGCAGTAAGCGCTGTATCCCCCCAGTAGAAGTATGGGACACTATTCTGAATAAGCAAGGTAATGTGTTGTATCCAGAATGTGTCTATGCTTCTGCATTGCCACCCCATTCTGTTGAGATGTGTGGGGGTAGGAGGTCTTGTATACAATGGCAAGAAAGGCATATAGCGTTTTTAGTTCCTAGGTACAAAATTCTAGTGCCAGCAAAACTTATCCAACGAAGGATGGCCTAAGCATCTGTACCACTACAAGGCACTGCCAGCAAAACTCATCTAACTAGCTACAACAACGAGACTCTAAGCTAGTCGGTAGGCACCCCCCTCATATTTGCTAGCAACCGTCCTCCCCGTCATATGATCCTGAAAGATACACCCAATATCATCAAAAATTACATGGCAGTAAAACTATTTAGTAATAGTGCTAATAGAAAGTAGCTGCATGTCTATATCAACCACCTAAAACACATCTAAAAGGCATAGTAGGGGTAATTGACACTCCTCCCCTATCACAGATAAGAGCATGTCTGCCATCTGCCGGTTGGACTAAACGTCCCTGTGGAACTCCCTGCATGTTTCCAAAGCACTGGAATTCCTAGTGAGGTGATCTGATGCACTAGAATCAATCAACCATGTATTAATTATACCTGATGAAGCGGAAGCATAGGCTGTTGTGCTTGAAAACTGGCCCTGATCATGTGTCAGTTGGGCCAGACACTGAACCACAGAGTCATATTCTGACTCTACAAGTGTAATGGACTCAGGAGCATGAGTAACAGTGACTTGGTTGGCAAAAGTCGGCCTCCTAAGTTTATTCCAGCATTTGACCTCCACATGGCTAAGTCGTCACCTACATGGAAGTAGGCTGCAACGTGTGCCATCTCCGTGTTGTCATCCTCTGCCATGAAAGGGGCCTCGTCTATCACGATCCCCAACAGCTGCATGGGTAGAGGAAACAATAGCAGTAATCACTTCATGTGTGACTTGCACCTACAACCTGCTCAGCCTCTTGTAGATCTCCTCAATTGGTGGTAACTCTGATAGAGTAAGAATCTGAGATCTGGCAGCCACATAGTCATCACTCAGGCCTACAAGGAATTTATGGGTAGAATTTCCTTTCTCTGATCCTTTCAAGTAGTGGAGGTGCACATTGGTCGACACGTAATATATTTCTCCAGCAGTCCCTTTAGTGTAGTAGTACTATAAACGTGACATATTCTCCTACTTCAAGTGGCACAAATCATAATGAATCTAAAACACCTGAGCTGAATTGAGCTCATGTGAATATTGTATCTTCAGACCATTCCACATCTCTTTGGTCAATTTGTAGTACATAATTTCATCTCAAATCCGAGGGATGACGCTATTTAGTATCCAGGCTCTCACCATAGTGTCATCCTTGTTCCATGTGACTCTCACAGGAGGCATCTCAGTGAGCATATGCTGCTTCTTGTGTCCTTCCACCATCACAAGAAACATTTGAGACCAATGAGGTAGTTGGTCTCATCCAACTTCACAATGGGTGAGAAGAATAGGCTCTTATACACGCCCATGTCTTCCACCTGTCCACCTTACCCTGTGGTTTCTCTTCACTCAGAAGAGGTCATATTGTATCTTCAACAGTCACAACCACCAACACTGATGTAAAATTCAGATTTGAAACAAGCACAACTTGGGGAATACACACCCCTAAAAATTCCCAAACACGTAGTAGAATACTTCTTATTGCACCAACGGGGAATACGCACCCCGAAATATCATCAAAGGGGAATACACACCCTAAATCTAATAGAAAGTTATGAAAAATACCATCAAACCATTGTACAAAGGATTCTTGGATCTAGAACTCCATCAATAGACCTCTAAGAACCCTCCAATCAAATAGATGTACTAATTTGCCCCTTCTCCACCTGGACTGGCGGCGACCTGGAGCGAGCAGAGCCCTAGGCAGCCAGTGAAGCCCTGGGTGGAGCTCTGAACGATGGAGCCCTGGGTAGCCGGTGAAGTGGCATGGGCGACCCTTTGTCACCTGCCTTGACGGCGGAGTGGCGGAAAGACGGCCTAAATGGCCACTGGACTGTGGTTCTGCCTAGGCAGCTGGGTGCGGCAAGGTTGCACTACTGGCAATGCTTGACGGTGGAGGGTTATGGTTTTTCTTTGAGGTGGAGCCCTCAACTTGGCTCTGATACCAAGTTGAAGGAAATGAATCGTCTTATTTGGTAAAGAAAACGCTACACCTCTTTTATAGAGGGAGGTGAGGGAGAAATATTACAGGACTCTAGAAAAGAAATAAAATACCACTAATATCCTTACAACATAATGTAACAACTTATAACCTCCTGTTAATTAGTTGAATCTGGAAAGAGCTGACTGAAGAGTTATACTTGATCTCGTTTTATGTGTTTTTAGGATATTCTGACAAGGAGTATTAGCACCGGTTGTAAAGGAAGGCAGAGCAATATCATCTACTACAAGCTTCTACAGTTGCATATGCAATACTGTCTTTGAGAATTTCCTCTCTTTTATAGTGGCATCTTTAGCATGGTCATCTTCCCCTTTCTCAAGTAATGCATGTTCTTGCTCAATTGCTACTAGGTACAACCACTTGTTGAGAGATAGGGTGTGTCGTAGTGGTACATTTAGTATCACATAGTAGAATGAAGTGTGGTGTGTGTGAGAGCCTATAAATAGGCTATTGTATCCCATTTGTTTCTTAAGAAAAATAGAAACATCAGTTCTATCGGGGCCTTCTCTCGTGATTTTCTCCCTGCTCTTCGTGAGTGTGGTTTCCATGTAAATCTAAGCTTTTCTTATCATTTATGTTTTAATATAGGAGAAAATAAAAAAAAAGGAAAGAAAAAGGAGAAAACAATTTTAAAAAATATGAAAAGAAAAAAAAATAAAAATAAGGAAGAGTTTGAATTAAAGAAAAGAGGGGGAGAAACTTTTTTCTTCGTAATTTTTTCTTATCTTTTTATTTTCTTCTCCTGTACGTATATAGGAAAAGGGGGAGTGTGACAGCTTACTTTATATTCCAACCAGCACCAAATCAATTATTTATGGCTTATCTTTGGACTCCTACCTACACCCATCTATAAGCAAGGTGAAGGTGAAAAGTAGCTGGCGATACAAGGCAACCATGACCCGATACCAGTTGAGGATGCAAAAAATCGGCGACACAGGAGTTGTGAAGTCGTGACCTAACAACATCATTTTTATCTGTGTTGTGTTTTTTGCTTTATAGAGTAGGAATATCTCTTATGCAAGCTAAGTATTCCATGCTTCAACTTGAGGGGGAATGTTGAGAGATAAGGTGTGTTGTAGAGGTACATTTAGTACCACATAGTAGAATGAAGAAGTGTGGTGTATATGGGAGCCTATAAATAAGTATTCTACCCCAATTTGTTACTTGAGAAAAATAGAAACATTAGATGATTAACGGGTTTTCACGAAGAAAAGTTAGGGTTTTGAGAAACCTGTCATCGTAGTCGCAAAACTCGCTATCAAATAAAATTTACACCAAAACTCCAAGGGAGTCCCATGTCGAACATAGGGAGGTAAATGTTTGGTTTGAGAAATCCGCATTTCGCTTTTATTTATTTTTGTTGTTTTTATCTTTTGCAATTTTTTGTATTTTAATAAGGTAAGAGATCAGGTGGAAATAATTTCTATCTAATCTACTTGTAGAGAAAGAGAAACAATCACATATATACCTAAACAAGTGTTTGCTACAAATAAGAAAGCGGAAAACTACACTACAAAAGTGATAAAGATAGAGAGAGGTGAGAAGAATCCCCCTCGACGGTCACTTGATGGACGACTCGTTCTAATGGCTCCCCGGACGAAGGTGGAGCGGAGCTGGACGAAGGAGAACGGCAACGGAGGAAGGATGGAGCTGGACGACATCGCAGTGAGGATCTACTTCTCGAAGTGGTAAGAGAACGGCTACGGGATGCTCCATGAAAGGGGATGAGAGGCGGGAAAATAATTTGATTTTCTACTCTAAGGAGCATCTCGGGCTTGCGACAAGCTCTCTAGAGCCTTGGAGGTGGTGATGAAGAGAAAGGAAGAGATGAAGGTGGATGGAGGGGTGTAGGCCCTTTTATAGTGGAGGAGAGGAAGAAATCTGTCCATGGGCTATAGCGACATCAAATGCATTGCTGAAGATCCACCCCCAAATGTCCCTAAAGGTCCTGCTGGTGCTCTTGCATGTGCGCCCTCCGCACGCAACAGCTGGTGAGGTGTGGATGAAGCACGACTATCGGATCACGATCTTGTGGCTGAGGATCGCGCAGAGATCTCGCCATTGATGGCACGTCAGATTGGGCGTCGGTCAAAGCGTGCGATCGTGCGTGCGCAGGCGGGTGTATCCGTGCTCATACACTGCATCGCGTGGCTACCTCTCAGCTGCTCGATAACGATCGAGCGGTCGAACTTAGGCGCACCTTGCCTCTAGGCTTGATTTGAGGTGGAGTTGAACGTGCACCACGGCTTTAAGAGCGGCCTTCACGACCGCTGCGCTGCCATGCTAGATTGTCGAGTAGAGGAGTTGAGTGCTATGGGCGCGGAGGCAACCCAGTCGTTGGATCTTGATCCAACGGCTGTGTTGCGAGGTCACAGATGATAAGGGGCTCCTACGATTGTTGTTGGCCTGTGTTGGGCGACTGAGATGGAGCCACGTGACGCCATCTGGGCCGTCCATCTTCTTTCGCTTGTAAACGATGCCACGGTGCTCAGATCAAGATGATCTTTACGTTGTTGAACTGCAATCTTCACTCCGGATCCATCCGTACGGTCAGATTTTTCATCCGAAGCCTGTAAGGATGTCGCATTGCCCCTTGGGCATTGATCTTCTTTGGACTACATACAGTGCTACGAGATTCCGATCTAGACGATTTCGGAGGCGTTGGACTCCAATCGCTGTCCTGATCAGATCGTCAATCCGAGACCCTGAATTAAATCTCCTCTCTTGGCCATAAAAGGATGGAATTAACCTAACATATACACGAACTATTCTAAATGCATAATGATGCATGCTATGTAATATTTATAACATGGAATGCATATCTAAGCCTAGGAACAAACATAAATAAGTATTTTAATCTAAATGGATGTGTCTACATCATACCTCTATGCCTATCTTTTGCTAGTCTTTAGTAAACTTAAATTATATGCTATGTATAAAAATAAAATTTGGGCTCAATCACTTAAGGCATTAGTTGTTTATTAGCGAAAGGAAATTTCAACCAAGGGCCTAAACTATGAAGATTCGATAATGCCTGGGTGCCTGCCAAAATGCAGACCGCCTAAGTCCTCGCCTTATTTGCAAAGGGGAGATACTTTTTTGTTCTTTTGCTTTTTCTTCTTTCTAATGTTTTTGACTTTTGAAGTTTAAGAGTTTCGGGATAATATTTTACGGCTATCCTACCAGCCCAAGACTCGAAAAGGACTCTAAGTACTAAGCATCTTGTAAAAGAGTGATAGACTCACTGAGTGGCTGTTAAAACGAACTTAAAGTTTCTACGACCCTAAGTGACCTTAAGAGTTTCTGCTTAAAGGTTTATCTTTCTGAACGGTAGCTTTCTCTCTACTTTTTTTATTTTTTTATGAGGTCAACACAAGGGCGAACCCAATGTATAGCTCCCCGAGTTATTCTACTTACCTGCTTATTTAAGTGTTTTGAGAATTATTTATGCATTTTTGTGAGTTGGACTTTGGACAATAGGCCAATGGGCTGTTACCTACGGCAACTTGCTAGCCATACTTGTAACGTGAAGTGGTTTATTTTTCTATTTTTATTTTTCTCCTTTTTCTATTTTTCTTTTTTCTATTTTTTCTTTTTTGCTTTTTATTTTTCAGTATCATTTTTTTTTCATTTTCTAAGTAGGTGGCTTCCCTGATCTAAGATTTACCTAAAAGCAGTAGAATGAGTATGGTCATGCAGCTAGGTTCTAGACAACTGGCCAATGGGTTACCCACGACAACTTGCCAGCCATACTACCCTAGAAATTTCATTAGCTACCTAATTTCCGTAAAAAATGCTGAAAAGTGAGTCAGTGCAAATAATGTGTAGATGCTTAGACTTAAAGTAACCTTAAATCAGAGGGTGGGTTGATAAGTCATATACTTATCACCCCAATTTATTGGCTAATACTTTGCGAGGACTTGAGACCAAGTTCATATTTTAGTGGACACCCTGGTTGATTAAGCCCGAAGACCTGAAGAGTCTAAGTGTTCAAGTCCTAAAGTATCATTTCCTAAAGTTCGCAACTCCTAATGCTTAAGTTCTCTTCTCCTGATTCTAGTTTTTTTTTAAGAAAATAAAAGAAATTCCACGAAACTAACAAAATACTTTCAGGACTAAGTATCCACCCCCCATGCCTAAATGATGCATTGTCCTTATTGTAGAAATAAAGACATAAAAAGGGCGGAATAAACATAATATCACCTAAATTTCGTGAAACCCCAATCCGCTCTGCAGAGAAAATGGAATATCCACACGTGCTATGTTTATTGCTTTCAGCTAAGCATATTATACAAACAAAGAAGAGGTTAAGAATTCACAGGTGCAAGTCAAAATAAAAATAAAAATATTGATCTTAGGACCTGCCAGCAAGTGTCCACAGATGTGGACCAGATTATGGTGCATACCCATGCCCTATGTTCGAGTGGTTCTAAGGTTCTGGATGAAAATCACCCAAAATTGGAGATTGTTGTGTTTGCGGGGCCGAGCCTACGGTTTGGTGGTGTGCAACTCAAGACCAGAGTGGCGGACAATGGGTGGATCTGGTTCAATCGATTCATGTCTCCATTTTGAGTTCAGCTCAGAAAGATAATCAACAATTTTCTATTTGGGTTGCACAGCAAAGATATCATTCGGGTCCTGATAGAAGGTTGGTGGTTTAGATTAATAGGAACCCATAGATCCAACATTATCCTTACCTCAGAGTTAGCTTCCCAGATTTTCATTTCCAAATTTCTATCCTCCAAGTTCAAGTGCTCGATTTCCGAGACCTCATGCATATCATTCACCCCATGTGATATATCCAAGTCCCATAATTGTGGCTGAATCAGAATTGACTTGGGTTTGATAATTTCAAGATCATCACTATATTCTTTGGGGTGTGGAAGAGAAATGGGGTTACTAATTGAATCTTCTAATAAATTAGGATTCGGATCTTCCAAGTAGGCCCCAACTAGATCATAATCTTCGATAATCGGACTATCAAATGGTTCATCAGATTCTTCAGGCCCGTTTCTCACTAAAAGCATCTTCCTTAAGCTCAAGTGAGACTTCACTAAGAGATACCTCACCCTCAAAATCAAAGAATTCAAGATCCTCATTTTTATGTCTCAAGGATATTTATTGTTTCCTGGTCCTTGGAGATATTTTTCCTCATTCCCTGGCTCTGGGATCTCGGGCGAGGCAATCAGTTCATTCTCAATTGGTTGCTCAAACCCAACCTGGTCATCCCCGATCTCATAAAATGTGTTCCCCCTAATAAGCGCTTAAGTGAGTTCAGACATTGGCTCTCCTGAAGGGGGTTCATCTTGAAAATCATCCTAAAATTGGACTTGAGCAACCACAAATTTCATTCTCAATCCCAACAATTTCCCAAGTAGAAACTCACCCGAACCCCTATCCTTGACATTTTTGAGCCAATCCAATAAATAACTATTAAGTTCATCAATCATTTTGATCATAGGCTCCAATGCTTCAGTGCATGGTGTTGGTTGAGCTTCTAAATATTATATAGTGTTCCTCAGGTTTGCCAACACCCTATCCTGGATCCGGTTCACCTGAATCGAATGGTTTAGTTTAGGGTTCTGTGGGTTTGGGTTTAATCTATGGGAGTTAAGAAATTGAGGTCCTCCCTGATAATAGGTTGTTTCAGGTTGTTCAAGGAATGGTGATGACCTATATTCAACATGATCCTGGGGAGGGTAAGAGTTATAATCATCATATCCTTCCTGATTGTAGGTCGAGTTAGATCGATCATCAAAATGTGGAGATCTATAATCATTGCAGGCGTTAGAAGGATAATACTCAGTCTTGTTGTCCAGGGTTAGGCCTTGGACACTGAGGTTCGAATCCATATCCCCAATCCAAGTTATCCTGACTAATTGGTGGGTAATCATAAGTCGAGTGGTGATAGTAATCATCTTAAGAATAAGTGGTAGGAAGGTAAGATTGGAAATGTGTAGGATGTGGAAGCATACATGGTGAAGTAGGAGGGAAAACATAACAGAGAAAGGTGCCCTGCAATAGAGTCAACCAAACATGTCCTTAGGTAGGTTAACCTACAGATCTACAGACTCCTAGAATCCGTCTTGAGTGGCAGAAACGATTTGGTCTACTTCTATCTGGTCAATCCAACTAGTTAGATGGAGGGGTTGGGGGAAGGTTCTTCCTTTGGCTTGTGCCGCTGGTTCCTCTGATACCCTCCACCGCGATCGTTTGATGTTACTCCCTTAGCTAGACATCAAATGGATCAGTAGAAGCAGATTAATAAAAAAAATCTCAGTTGAAGTCCCAAAGAGTGAGTTAATCCTTAAGGCCAACGTCTACTCGGTTTTAGTTAGGCTTGGGATGATCATGCTCTTGGAAGATGGGTTATGCCCTTAAAAATCAGTTAATATGTGTGTGCGTGCACAACCAATGGTTTTCAAACAAGGTTTTGATGATGTGTCTTTTAAGGTTTAGCCTTGTTTAGGAGCTTTTAGGGTTTAATCCTTAGGTTTAATCCTTAGGTTTGTTCAATCAAGGTTTAGTAGAATACTCCAAGTTTTGAAAACACGGGTGTAGATATATTCCTTTAAAAATAAAAAATAATGTGGAGTGCCTGGTTCAACCCTAAAAATCAAGCCTAAATGGCAAGCTACTTGATGAATCACCTTTAATTTGAGTGGTGCGGCTTAAACAGTTCAAGCAATTGGCCTGTTACACCACTTGATTAAGGCACACAAAAAGTCTTAACCTAATCAGATTTCTACTCACTTATATGTGTTGAGTTAAGGTGTACCGGATCTACAAGTTAGATTCTGAGTAAGTGGTAGAATCAAGGTGATTGTGCACCTTAGGATGAGAATTTATGGATGTTAAGTGTGTAACTTTCAGTTAAATCCCACAGAAGAAGAGTACTTTTTTTATTTTTTAATTTATGCGGGTGGGTGAGGTGAGGTGAAATGACAATCAATCAACCAGGACTACCCTAGGAGGGTTTATGCAAGCACCTAAGTCGATTTGGGTTTGATTTATTAGGAATGGAATCTAGGGTGGGGTGGTGGGGATACACTTACAGAACCTTTTAACCGTACTTTACTCCGATCTATCCGCTTTGGCTTGCCTTGGAAGGGTACCTATAATTATAGAAAGAAAGGAGCAAAGTGAGCTAAAAAGTTAAGGTGGAAAACACGATAAAAATCAAAGAGCGTTGCCTCCCCGGCAACAGTGCCAAAATGATGAGTAGGTTTTCACGAAAAAAAGTTAGGGTCTTGAGAAACCCATCATCGTAGTCGCAAAACTCACTATCAAATAAAATTTACACTAAAACTCTAAGGGAGTCCTAGGTAGAACATAGGGAGGCGAACGTTTGGTTTGAGAAATTCGCATTTCGCTTTTATTTATTTTTGTTATTTTTATCTTTTGCAATTTTTTTGTATTTTAATAAGGTAAGAGATCAAATCGAAATAATTTCTATCTAATCTACTTGCAGAGAGAGAGAGATCACATGTATATCTAAACAAGTGTTTGCTACAGATAAGAAAACGGAAAACTACACTACAAAAGCGATAAAGATAAAGAGAGGTGAGAAGAATTCTCTCGATGGTCGCTTGAAGATCGACTTGCTCTGACGGCACCCCGGACGAAGGTAGGGTGGAGTTGGACGAAGGAGAATGGCGGCGGACGAAGGATGGAGTGGGACGGTGTCGGGGTGAAGATCTACTTCCCGAAGTGGTAAGAGGATGGCCACGAGATGCTCCACGATAGGGGATGAGAGGCGGGAAAATAATTTGATTTTCTACTATAGAGGAGCATCTCGAGCTTGGGATAAGCTTTTACCGAAACTCGAAAGGGAGTCCCGGGTTGAACAAAGGAGGCGAACGTTCGGTTTTGAAATCCGCATTTCGCTTTTATTAATTTTTGTTGTTTTTATCTTTTGCAATTTTTTTATATTTTAATAAGGCAAGAGATCATGTCGAAATAATTTCTATCTGATCTACTTGCAAAGAGAGAAACAATCAATTATATATCTAAACAAGTGTTTGCTCTACAGATAAGAAAGTGGAAAACTACACTACAAAAGCGATAAAGATAGAGATGTTAGAAGAATCTCTCTCGACGGTCACTTGAAGGACGACTCACTCTGACAGTGCCCCGGACAAAGGTGGGGCAGAGCTGGACAAAGGAGAACAACGACGAAGGGTGGATCTACTTCTCGAAGTGGTGAGTGGATGGTTAAGGGATGCTCCGCGAAAGGGGATGAAAAGCAGGAAAATAATTTGATTTTCTACTCTAGAAGAGCATCCCGGGCTTGTGACAAGCTCTCTCTAGAGCCTTGGAGGTGGTAAGGAAGAGAAAGGAAGAAATAAAGGTGGATGGAGGGGTGTAGGTCCTTTTATAGTGGAGGAGAGGAAGAAATCCATCCATGGGCTATAGCAACATCAAATGCGTCGCTGAAGATCCGCCCCCAAATGTTGCTGAAGGTCCTGCTGGCGCTCGTGCATGGACGCTCTCCACATGCAGCAGCTGGCGAGGTGTGGATGAAGCACGGCCATTGGATCACGATCTTGCGGCTGAGGATCGCATGGAGATCGTGCCTTTGATGGCATGTCAAATTGGGCATCAGTCAGAGTGTGCGATTGCGCGTGCGTGTGCAGGTGTATCCGCGCTCATCCGCTACACTGCGTGGCTACCTCTCGGTCGCTCGATAACGATTGAGCGATCGAATTTAGGCGCTCCTCACCACTGGGCTTGATTTGAGGCGCTGGAGTTGAACGCACGCCACGGCTTTTAGAGTGGCCTTCGCAATAGCTGCGTTGCCAAGCTAGATTGTTGAGCAGAGGAGTTGAGTGCTGCAGGTGCGAGGTCGCTGATGATGAGGGGCGCCTGCGATTGCTGCTGGGCCGTCCATCTTCTTTCGCTTGTAGAGGATGCCACGGTGCTTAGGTCAAGATGATCTTTACATTGGTGGATTGTGATCTTCGCTTTGGATCCATCCATACAGTCGGATTTTTTATCCGAAACTCGTAAGGATGTCGCATTGCCCCCTTGCCATTGATCTTCTTCGGACTACATACAGTGCTACAAGATTCCGATTTAGACGATTTCGGAGGCGTTGGACGCCGATCGTCGTCCTGATCAGATCCATACGATCAGATCGTCATTCTGAGGCCCTAAATTAAATCTCCTCGCCTGGCCATAAAAGGACGTAATTAACCTAACATATACACAAACTACTCTAAATGCAGAATGATGCATGCTATGCAATATTTATAACATGGAATGCATATTTAAGCTTAGGAACATACATAAATAGGCATTTTAATCTAAATGGATGTGTCTACATCATTAACCCTATTGGAGCCTTCTCCCATGTTTTTTTCCCCGCTCTTCGTGAGTGAGGTTTTCACATAAACCCAAACTTTTCTTATTGTTTATCAGCGCTGTAAAGGCGGTCGCCTTAGGCGACGAGGCGAGTCGAATTAGGAGGTCATCGCCTCGAGGACCCAGGCGAGGCCCTTCGAACAGGCGACGCGCTTCCTCGCCTCGGGCGGCGCCTCCTCGCCTCGCCGCCTCATCGCCCGAACCTTAGATGCCTCTGTGGAGAGCTTTCTCATCTCCACGGCAACCCTCACTACCTCACGCCATTAACGCCTCCGCGGCGGAGTAGCTTGAGTAGCTGAGCTTCGTCGACCACCATCGCCGCTCGAGCTTTAGTATATCCATAAGTATGTTGTTATATATATGTATGCCTCCTTAGTATATATAAGTATGTATATAACAATTGTTATCCTTTTCTTCTACTTAAAGTCTCCAATATTATTATTAGACATGTTTTTATAAATTTAGTGCTATTAAATTGAATTAATAAGATATATATATATATGCCAACAAAAGACAATCGCCTTTTTGTCGCCTCTCGCCTCAGGCGATTTTCAGTAGTGTTGCCTTGCTATCGCCTTTCACATTGACAGTATTGTCGTTTATGTTTTGATATCATATTATGCTTCTACTTATTCATTTTATTTAACATCACTCAAACTATGTCTACTTAGGAATCATCACTGGAGTGCTTTCCCTCTACATCCGATCCTTCCTTTACTAGTCCCATCGACTTATTTGCACATAGATGTATGGGGTTGAGTAGATGTCCTTATCAACTTGGACACATATTCTGGCAATACGTTGTAATTGGCTTCTCCATTAATCGGACGTGAATAATGCCTTATATAACGATTGGCAAGAGGTGGTGTACAGGCAACAACCACCTAGCTTTGAATCTAAGGGGAAGTCTTTCGTGGTGCGCAAGTTATGAAAGGTGCTATATGACCTAAACAAAGTCCTATAGAAGTTGATGAGACCCTCAAATTTAGTAGATCCTTAACCAATCATGCATTGATTTTATATTTGAAAGGGCAATCATTCGTTATTTGTGTAGCAAACTACTCAAGGGATGGTGATGATGCTTGTTTGTGTTGAAAACATTATATTTTCCATGCCACTAAGGGCTTGGCTTAGGGATAGAGCACACCATTAGCGTTACCTTCTTGAAAAACATCCTTTTTACTGCAACGAGGGATTTCTTATTTGAAGAAATGCTTCCCTGTGAATTTTGTGAAGGACTAAGGTCCTTTAAGCTTTTTATTGGGATTGAGGTTCCACGTTGCAAACATGATGTTGTGTTATACCAAAGAAAGTGTGTTATAGTTCTTATGCAAGGGCTAATGTGTTAAGGGCGAAGTTAGCACATAACCTTATGAATCTAAAGGTTCATCTCTATGATGAGAATGCAGCATCAATTGATGCGCACTAGTTCGGGACTTTGGTAGGGAAGCTTTTATATCTGACCATCACACTCCCTAATATCTTGTTGATGGCCAAGAAACTCAACAGAGGAAATGTTCAATCTATTATTTCTTGGAAATCTTACATCTCTTTATATAAAGAGTGATGTGGGTAAATTACATAAGAGGACCAAAAGAATAAAGAAAACATTAAGAGCCATAATAAAATAATAAATAAATAAAGAGGAGATACTGCAACACTCCCCCTTAAGTTAAAGCATAAATATCTATCGTACTCAGCTTGTCACAGCAAATATCAAAGGCAACTTTTCTCGATGGCTTTCTTAAAACATTTGTTGTCTGATCCTCTAAAGCAACTGGAGATGTGTAAATGACAACCCTCTGAATAAGATCTCTAGTGTAATGACAATTTATCTCCATATGAATCAACCACTAGTCTTTTCGCAAGCTGAAAAGTCGTTGCTTCTTTTGTCAACCTCAAGTCATTGTGTGAACTGTGGTGTCCTCTTCTTGGAGCAATCAACTGATGTACGACCCCATACGTGATATTTGACATCTTTTCTCCAAGAAAATCTCCTCTTTTGAAGGAGAGTTAAAAATCAAACATAAAGTATTAATTGAAAAGACATGAGGATTGCAAACTGAATAACTTGATTGATCTCTGTTCTTTTCTGGGCTTCAAACTCTACCCTCTGTTGATAACGTGGCATCGGTGCTTGTGGCTGTGGTATCCGTCATCTTCTATGATCTTCCTTATCCACATAAGGCGTCGGATTTGTCGAGGAAGACTTTTGGAGATGGAAACCACACGTGTGGTCACGAAAATGTGCAAGCAGAGGAGCTTAGACTATTGGCTCTGATACCATGTCAGGATTTACGCACGTGGAGTGTGGAGGCTCCCTTGGCGTGTGAAAAACAGCCCAACAGGGGTTGTTCTATGTTGGAATAAGGTGAGTAGCAGCAGCCACCAGCTGCTTGATGGTGGTCGGTCAATGGTGAGGTCGGTGGTGATCGTAGCCGGCGATGATGTTGAGAGAGAGAGGAGAGGAGAGGAGTTTGAGAAAAATAGAAAATATTATTACTAACTCAAGAATCAAATACAATAAGAAGGTTCTCTTTTATAGAAGAGAAAACATATCCTCTATAACAAGAAACAAATCATATCTCCTAATTAAGAGAGAACAAATCCCAAACAAATCACTAAAAACACTTTCCTAAAACCCAACTTAACAAAATAACAAAACTTGAGACTTAAGTAAATCAAAAGTAGGACCCTGGTCCACCTAGTCACTAGCCCTGGGGGCCTTTATTTTGCTGCCACATGGCACTGCCACATGGCGTCTTTTATTCCCAACATTGACCATCCTGCTCAAGTCCAATTTATTTCGTCTGATGGTCCAAAGAAAAAATGGTCATGAAAAATTGCTCGATAATTTAATGTCTTAGTAATCTGACTTATGGACATTAAATTCAATGCAAATTTAGGTGCATTCATAACATTAGACAAAGGTAAAGTAGTAGTCGAGGAAATGTCACCCAAGCCTGTCATAGGGGACAGCACCGTCAGCTACCTTGACATGGTCAAGTGTAGTCAATGGTTTAAGAGAAGAAAACAATGTCACATCTCCTGTGATGTAGGAGGAGGCACCTAAATCAGCAAGCTATGATGGTGTACGAACATCTCTCACACTAGTAGCAGTATCTATCAACTAAGTCACAGAAGTACCAGCAGTGGACGAGGCCTGAGAAGTCACAAGTCTATCATACTCCTTAGAAATAGTAATCTGAGTACTAGCTTGATCCTCCTCCTAACAATACCTTCTTCCATCACCACTATAAGCAACCTGGTTAGCCTGATGTTCCTAAGGAAAATCATACTTTATCCAGCACCTATCAATTGCGTGACTTGTTTTGTGGCAATGCTCACAGACCAAACCACAACCTCTCCCTCAGCCTCCTGCTCCCGCACCACGTCCTCTCTCCCAGCCTCTTAAAGTTCCCCTACCACGGCCAACTACTACCATCGCAAAAGAATCTCAAGGTGGGATAGGATCAAAAATCTTCAATCACGAGAGTCGAGCATAAATCTGAGTAGGTGTAGGTAGGGATGCAAGTTTCGGAAAACCTGACCCAAATTTGACCCAACCCAACTCGTAAAGAATGGGTAAAACTTGACCCAAACCCGATCAGGTTCGATTATGGGTTTTATCTAAAAAACCCGACCGGATTTGGGTATGGGTATGAATCTATATCCGATTACCCTACCCGAATACCTGAATAAAATCCTATTTACCTGAGATATATAAGTCCTACCCTAAGTCCCTCATTCCCCCAACCCTAATTTTCTTCATGATTCCCTCTATGATTTTGAAGGTTGGGAATGCTTCTAAAGCTTCAATTCAACATTTATTTCGGAGATGAGGATTTTTTGTTTGAAAAGTACTTGTATTTAGCATTTCTTTGTATTTTTATTTTTGATGTATTCCCCTTGAAAGGCTCTTTTTGTAATAATTTTAGTGGAGATCAATAAAATTAGAGTAGTCCGAGTTCCTATGTTTAGAGCTTGCTAAAAATAAATTATTAATGACTTGTGTTATAGATTTTTCCTCTTTTTTGACTACAATTTGGCATGATTTAATTGTAAGATCAAATTATAAATGGGTATCCAATGGGTAAATGGGTACCCAATGGGTAGATGGTTATGCATATAGGTTTGGATTTTTGTACTCAATGGGTAAATGGGTAGGGTATGGGTATGGATTTTGTAAATGGGTATGGGTATGGGTTTAGCTAAACCCGACCCGAATCCGACCCGTTTGCATCCCTAGGTGTAGGAATCTCCTCTAGAGTCATAGGTTGATCTTTCACAGGTTTATATTTTGTACCAAGGCCAACAAGTAACTGAACAGAAAGAAAGGCTTCATGTTGCTTAGTAATGACAGTAACATCGATAGATATTGACTACTAAATATCTTGCTCATCGTAGAGATTCTTCATGGAACCATAATATTCAACTAGAGAATGGTTTCCTTTTAAAAAGAATGCAGCTCCTCAATGACTTGTTATAGGCAGCTAATGTTGCTCTTATGGGAATGTATCTCGTGAAGAACTTCTCACATTTTCTTAGTAGAAGCATAAAACATAACCTGCTTTACTATGGGTCCCTTCATGCTTATTCAACATACAGGTGGCAACCCAGTCATTATCAGCCTCCCAGTCTACATTCTTAACTGCAGGTTCATCTTAAGTCAAGATATATTTCTTGTGATGCGATCCCACAAATCAGGAAAGGACGTTCACCATAGCAGGGAGTTGGTACCATCCAACTTAATAGAAGTTCTTTGCATAATAGAAGATGCACTCGGGGTAGAGATCTTCCCCACCGAGTCACTAGTAGGTTCCTTCTTGCCGTCCATGATACCTAATATGTGGGAAACAACAAATCAATAATGCAGCACAACAAAATCAAGGAACACTTCACAAATCTAAAAAAACGGATCTAGCTTATGTGTAGTTCCGAAGAAATTGGAGATCAGAGATAACAACAACCCTTTGGGGCTATGAGAGGCCCCACAAAGGTTGTTCCCTTCCTTCTAGATCTCTACGCCGCCTACAAAAGAAGAGAGGACAAGAGCATATCGCCCTCAAGAGAAAGTCATCATGGAGGCACTGCAGATCCTCAAAGAACCAACGTGGAGGCACTGTAGGGTTTCAACAAATTGCCCTTACCGCCCCTAGCGGCGATGTAAAGCCCTAAGGGGTGCCGCTGGGGGCTTCAGTTGGTGACACTAGCCTTCCTGCCACCATGGAACTGTAGGGTTTCAACAAGTTGCCCTTACCGCCCCTAGCGGCGATGTAAAGCCCTAAGGGGTGCCGTTGGGGCTTTCAGTTGGTGACACTAGCCTTCCTGCCATCGTGGAGAGGCAAATGGTGACCAGATGGGGGGCGGCGACACCCTGAAGGGGAGAAATGGGGGTCAACGATGCCCTGAGGGAGAGGAAGAAGGGTCGGCGGCACCCTAAAGGAGAGAGAGAGAGAGGCTATGGATTTGGTGGAGGGGTGAGGCTAGGTTTGGGTGGGGTACCGAGGCACCGGTCTAGGACTGCTATTCTGATACCATGTTAAGACAAAAATAAGAGTTGCATTATTCTGAAATCCTACATACCTTTATACAGAGGCACGAAAGGGATGATTACAGGAATGCCTTGAATAATAGAACCAACAAAAATAAGCCACATACTAAATAACTCAACAATCTTCTTTGCCATCATGGACCTAAGCACGGTATGTAGTTTGATTCTCAAAGAACAATACATTTCTTGAGTTAAATCTTCGTTCTTATGGTAATGAATGAGCACTGATATCATGACATTTTTGAAAAAATAGACTGGAATAGACATTTAATGAATGGCCATTTGAATCCGTGAAATTTGCTTTTGGTTAACTCCAGCTTAACAATACCTGCAGGCTCAGCTTGTTTCAGCTATCCGATCATCTGTAATGCTATCATCTGGCCCTCTCCTCCTGGAGGCTGGTCTGCAGCTAGCTGAAAAGGTGGTCATACGCTTTAACTAAATTTCTGCATCCCTTGTTCAGGTTCTCTGGTCTAATGATTTAGTTTACTTGTTATAATAAGGTCCTGACAAGTAATGTTTTGAGGGGTGACCGAGTTGCCCTGCAACGCACGTTTTCACTGATTTCTCGCCCACTTAATGACTTCAAGGATTTGTACTATCCATCATTCGCCGAATGGGTTGCATGCAAGGTATTCATGCATTAATTTTTAATGATACATTGATGGAAACTGGAAAGTAATCGACTTTTCCCAACAATATTATTGCAAGCATTACTTAGGAGCAAATTATGGTCTTTCAGATTAAGATTAGACTTTTGGCTGCCCATGCTTCTGTTAGATGCCATGTGTACAACTTGATAAGAGTAAATAAAAGTCTTCCTGAGGAGTACCGTCAACTATTACCAATGTTTTCAGAAAGTTCAAGGTTTTTAGGCTATTGCTGGATTTCAGTTCTCAAGGACTACTGTTGTATCAGATGTGGTTTGCAAGCGAAATCAGGGGTAAGACTATTATTGATTTCTTTTCTTCTTTTTAATATTTTCTCAATGCTTGTCTCACCAAACTACTCTTGATGACAGTTCAAACCTTTCCTCGATGGTCTTCAATCGTTGCTCGTCTCATCGAAATTGCAAGAATGTCTGGATTTAGCTTGGCCTTCTTTCCTCCTTGCAACTGTTTCTGATGCAATTCCAGATTCTTTTGAGATGCAAAAGTTTCCGCAATATGAGGCTGATGACTTAGGCAAGGCTTTGTTCTTGTCTGGCTATGGCATGGTCAGGTTGAGTCTCAAGGAATTCCATTTCCTGTGGGGATTGGCATTTCTTGCTCTATTTCAAGATCAGCTGACAGGTTGTGGCCATGCAATGTCCTTGTTCTGCCATGATAAATTAGTTGCAAGTAGTGAAATGACACATGAAGAGATCAAAAGTACAATGTTGGCTGAAATTCCATTACTGGTCTTCCAATCCCTTTCAACTAAAATATTTTTCAGCCTAGATTATCTTACCTTGGACATATGCCAAGAACTACTGCAGGTACTCTCCCATGTTATTCTCTCTGTCTGAGATTTAAATCTGTGAGTACATTTTATCATATCTGAGATTATATTAATATTATAATCCCTTGCTGAATCTCCTTAGCATAACCAATATCATTGTAATTAAAGTATGATGTATGCATGTGGTTAAATGGATCTTATGATAATTTAAGATACACCTTTGTCCTATTTGTTACCATTTTAACTATAGTCTCACATCAGTTAATGAGTTTGCATTAGTGTGTCAGGTATTGCTTTTAGATGACCTTTTTTATTACCTCTTAAGAACAAGAAAACTAATATTGCTCTTGTTTAATCTGAGAAGAGAAAAAAACTGTCAAACTCTTGCAAGCTTTTGGGGGCATACACCTCTAGATATCGTCAGCAGTTATTTTGCATGTTAGCTGCTTTGTAACTATCATTTTAGGGCCTTTACTTGTCTCTTCCTGAGATGGAGTCATGGGAAAAGTTTCCATTTTTTTTAAAGTTCTATAATGTTCTCTCCCTCCTTAAAAACCTTGGTGATATCTGCTAATGTTGGTGACTTAAGCTAATGCTAGTAATATGGATTATTATCTGTTAAGCACTAAATACACTGGAAGAGTTTAACTGCTGTATGACAAATTGATCTATGTCCTTATTCAGGTACTCGTATACGCCAAGCAAACTTCAGACTCATGGGATTGTTTTTCCATAATGTTATTTTCTCAGGTAAATTTCTCTGGTTTGTACCCCCTCCTTTTGGATACTCTCCTCCTATATTTCACAATGCACAAGCTGTTTTTGCAGTAATTTTATTGTCTGTTTTAAATTTGTCTGATCAGTGTTTCCACTGTTTCTGTTTTCCTTCCTGCTTGTTTGAACAGCTAATGCTATCCTGTCCAAGAAGTTACTTTGAGAAGGAAGATTTTGTTTCTATGGCAACTGAATTATGCATTAAGCATTTATTCAAAGTAAATGAAAGGTAGCTACTTACATAGTCTCTCAGTTTTCACCTTTGTAAAATAATAATTCACTATAGATATCTCGGTACTTTGTAGTTCCTTGGGATCTTAATTGTATCTCATCAAATAAAGTTTTCACTCAATTATTTGCAGCAATTATGATCATCTTCCTCAAAATCAGCCATGTAGAGAGGATGCATTATCGGCACTAATTAGTGGAGCTGAGACAATTGCCTTCTACTTAAATCTCAAGGTTGGTTTATGGGGTCTGTCCTGTAATTTTAGGGTTCTATGTCATTTGAACGAGGGGAGCACAGCGTGATTGTTACAATATTTGAAATATTGGACATTATATGTTTATTTTTAGTATCAAACTAAGCATTCTGACTTAACACACAGAATAAGAAATACCAGCAATCAAAATTTATGCTGATCTAACTCCTGTACTGGAAGATTTCTTGCAACAGGACCTTACACTGAACTTTTCTGGGTGCAGAATTGTTGGATGTCGATCATAGCATTGCTGTCTACTAGTTATGAATGTGTTCGAAGATCCCTAGACGATTCTCTGTTGTCAAAATTTGTGGGATTCATCCGATATGTTTATCCATTGATGATGGCCTGGTTTATAGGTAAATTTCTCATTCTCCTTTTCATGGTCTAGCCTTTCTTTGAGAGGATAATAGCTGGCTGAATATTTGAATATGGACATTTTTGCAGTCTGACATGTTTATTGAGTCATTTTTTGTTTCTTTTTTCTTTGAAGTGTGTCCCGACAAAGTTGGAGAAATTCATTTTGAGTTAGTGCTAGGAGTGCATTTAGTCCCACATCAGTTGGGATCAGTCTGAGTATGTTGGCTGATAAATATAACTTTGTTGTCAATGTTGTGTGGGAAGAATCTGCAGACCAACCGACCGTTTGGATCTCATTTCCCATGGATTTATAGTTGACTTTGTGCCTTCTTGGACTTTATAAGTACGGGTGGGCAGGTTCAACATTATTTTCAATCTTTTCTTGCCAGGGCATGTGCAGACGTTATTTATGATTTTCACATTTATATGTAAGGGTATGTTGTACACCTTTTGTCCATTTTAGGGTTGTGTTACAATTTGTCCTTTTACCTCTCTCTATATAAAGAGGGGTAGGGCTCGAATAACAAATTGGACCTTTTCATTTCTTCCTACTTGGTATCAAAGCAACAATCCTAGACCAGTATCCTAGATACCCCACCGAAATAAGCTGCCAACACCCACCACCCTAACCCTAACCCTAGAAACACCATCAAAGAGCACCACCAACTTCGCCACCTCTCCTTAGTGCCGCCATAGCCACTGGCGAAGCAAGGAGGGGGCGGTGGGGCTCCTCCATCGTGTTGCACCACCTAGGGTGGCGTCGTAGGGGTCGATCCTCGCCGCTGCAGCGTTGACCCTCGCTTGAGGCAGTGTTGCACTGCTGCAGAGAGGCTCTGCATGGTTGATCCTCGCTGCAGCAGGGTCGATCCACGTGGTAGCAACATCGATTCTCGTCGAAGATAGCACTGCGCTGCCATTAAGGGGCTCTGCGACGTCGATCCTCGCTGCCTGAGGCCTTCCTCCTTCCCCAAGCTTTGCCACAGGGGGTTTTCTGATGTTACTGAGCCGCTTAGGGCGGATCTAGGCCTCGCCCACCACCGCAACTCCTACTAACTACCACCATGGGGAGGTTGCAATGCTTTTGAAGACTGCTTTGGTGTTGCTACTCACCGGAGCACCGCCATAGTAACCTTCAGGGGTCACTCTTGGGGCTACTACGTTCTTGATCTCCATCTTCAATCGATAGGGGTACCTGTGGGTACTCTCCTCCCTTTCATTGATCCCCTGTGTGGGGTCCTAAGAGGGAGAGGCGACTCACTCTCACTAAATCTCACCTTAAGAAGAGTTGCTTTGCCGTTCAAGGATTGCTTGATGGTCTGAAAGGTCAATTTCAAGCCATGTTTGGGTAAAAATTCATATCTAATTTCGTATTTAGTTGCCTCCATCTTTCATCTAGTGGTAAAGAAAGGACTAGACTATGGGTTCCTCAAGTTTTACTACATTAGAGGAAATGAGGTAATCTCTTATTGAAAATCCTAGGCTCTTTTATATAAAGAGACCAAAAAGGGTAAAAGTATAAGAGTGCCCCTAAGGAGCTAAAAGCCTAGAACCCATGCAAATAACAAATGACAACATGTGCTAACACTCCCATTCAAGCTGGAGTATAGATATCTATCATGCTTAGCTTGGAAACACATGAATCAAACAAGGATCCGGCTAGGGGCTTGGTAAAAATATTTGCAATCTACTCCTCAGATGTGACTGGTGTCATATATAGTAGCCCCTTCTGAATAATATCCCTGGTATAATGGCAATCAACCTCAACATGCTCCGTTCTCTCGTGAAATGCTGGGTTGTTGGCAATGAAGGTGGCTGCTCTATTATCGCACCCCATCTCCATTGAGCTAAAGAATTGTACCTGCAAGTCAGTGAGTAGGGACCTAATCCACATCATCTCTGTAGTCGTCTGAGCCATGTACTCAGGCTCAACACTCAACCTCACAACTATGCATTGTTTCTTGCTCCTCCACGTGATCAAACTCCCTGTCAAAAAAGTGTAGAACCTCGTTGTGGATTTGCGGTCGACATGACATCTGGCATAGTCTGCATCTAAATAGCCAACCAAGGTCATAAAAGACCCCTTGGAGAAGAGAAGACCCTTCCCAACAGCCTTCCTGGTGTACCAGAGTACCATCAATGCTGCATCCTAGTGCTAACGTGTTGGCTGTCTGTACATAGAACTGATTCAATCTCCCCACCGCAAAGGAGATATCGGACCTCGTGATAGTGAGATATAGCAGCTTACCCACAAGCTGCCTATACTGCCTATTATCTACTAATTGTGCATCATCATAAAGTAGCATCTTGGGGTTTATAGGAATATTGGCCTCTTTGGCCCTAAGCATACTCACCTCTTGGAAGATGTCCAACGCATACTTCCTCCGAGACAAGACTACACCCTTTTTACTGCAAGCAACCTCAATACCAAGAAAATATTTTAAAGTCCCCAAATCTTTCATGATAAACTACTCTGCCAGAATATGCTTAATCTCAACAACACCCTGCAAATCATCTCTTGTGACAATTAAGTCATCAATATATACCAAAAGTACCACAGTACCTCGTCCAATCGTCCTGATAAAGAGAGAGAAATCAACTGTCAATCTCCTGAATCCATTTGCCTCTACAACTTAAGACAACCTCTGGAATCATGCTCTAGGACTCTACTTAAGGCCATAGATGGCTTTCCGTAGTCGGCATACATACTTCCCCTCAGCCTAAACCTAGGTGGCTGCTGCATATAGACTTTCTCTTGGAGATCACTATAGAGGAAGGCATTCTTCACATCCAGTTGATGCAAAGGCCAATCTAAATGAACTGCAACTACGACTAGCACCCACACCGTAGGAAGTCTGGCAACTGGTGAAAAGGTGTCAAAGAAGTGCACCCTATAGTTTTGAGTAAACCCCTTTGCCATGAGACGGGCTTTGTACCTGGCAATACCTCCATTTGGGTTAAACTTCACAGTAAACACCCATCGACACCCAACCATCGTAGCACCATCTGAAAGTGGAGTGAGCTCCCAGGTCCCACGACCTCTAAGAGTTGCCATCTCGTCCTCCATGGCTGCTCGCCACTTCCGATCAAGCATGGCCTCACAGTGAGTCGCTGGAATCTAAGTAGCAGCCAACGTCTAAGTGAATCCTACAAACCCAGGGGCTAAGTCATCAATAGCAAGTGCCCCAGCCGTGGAATAAGTAGTGCAGGTCAGTGATATCTTCCGAATGGCTATCGGAAGATCCAAATCATTACCTGTCGCATTATCTGTCATGCCCTTGTGATCAGCACATAGCAAACATACGTTAGTGTCTAAAAGACTCACCTGAGAATCTAATGGTGAAGGCGAGGGTGGGGGCCCTGAAAAGTAGTATGAGGACGAACATATGCCTGAAGTGGCTCTCAGTCAGACAAGGAATGGATAGCGTAGCAGGTGGTGGTGGAGATGCAGTAGGGACATGAATCTTGGGAAAACTTCCAAAGCGAATAAGTGTAAATGGCATAGGTGTCATGCCACCCTCAGAAGGCATCTCAGCAGCAGAAGAACTGAAGAGTATCACCTCATGAAAGGTAACATCCGCTGAAACAAAATGCTGAGAAGCAATCGGATCAAAGTATCGATATCTTTTTTGCGTCCAAGTATACCGAAGGAAAATACACTTAACTGCTCTCAGTGCTTATTTATCCCGACTTAGTCCCAACAGGTGGACAAAAGCAACACAATCAAAAATCTGAGGGGTGACATGAAACAGGGGTCTATCAGGATACATAACCTGCAATGGAATTCGTTCATGTAAAGCTGCATTAGGCATCCTATTGATCAGAAAACAGGCAATCAAAAAAGCATCACCCCAGTAAAGAGAGAGGACCAAATGGTGAATCAATGTACAAGCAACATTAAGAATATGGCGATGTTTCCTCGCAGCAACACCATTTTATTGAGAGATATAGGGGCATGTGGTATCATGGCTAATGCTATAACTAGAAAAGAAAGTGCACAATCGAATAGTATAAAACTCTAAGGCATTATCAGATCGAAAACGCTTCGCCAAACAAGAATGCTAAGTTTTTATTTCCTTAATAAAATTTTCAATAATTTGTCCATTGGACTTATTCTTTACGAGAAACATCCAAGAAATACGGAAAAAATCATCCACTAACACAAGATAATATCGATTCCCAAGTCGATCAGGAGTATGACTGGGACCCCAAACATCCATATAAATCAAATCAAACATAGCAACAAAAGAAACTGAAGTAGAAGTGGAGAAATTAGCCCATGGTGCTTGCCCAGCTGACAAGCATTACAGGTGAGAGCAGTAATGGAGAGTATGTGCGGCAAAACACGTCTGAGGCGATCAATTGGCAAGTGGCCAAGGCAGTGATGCCACTGGAGAGGAGATCCAATAGAAGCAAGGCCCTAGGTAGCAGAAGCAGCAACAACAGTACAACTTAGATGATACATTCCCCGTTCCTCACACCCTCCACCAACTGTCTTCCCAGTGAACTTATCCTGCAAGACATAAGAAGATGCATCAAATATAGCTTGATATTTCAGATCTCTAGTAATACTGGTAACAAACAGTAAACTCAATGAAAATCAGGCACATAGAAACATCTGTCAGTCTCAAAGTATGAGATAAAGACATATCTCCCTTGCCAACAAGTGGCGAATGTCTCCCATCTGCCACTTATACAGTCCTAGCTGGTGTGACTTGTACTAACTGAGAGAAAGATCTCATGTCGCTACATAGGTGCTTGGACGCACCAGAAGCAATTAACCAATCACCAGAGGATAAGAGTGATGGCATACCGGTCGCAAGTGCCTCAGAGGAGGTAGCAATAGCTGCAATATCTAGAGCCTGAGAAGAGGATGCCTGAGTCAACTGAGCAATCTGCTGCCGTAAGGTCTCAATCTCTATGCTAAGAGAGCTAACATCAGGGCTAGGAAGGGCTCCATCAGTGATCTCGGCTGCATGATTGGCTACAGGTGGCCTACCATGCTTCTGCCAACATGTAGTCTTAGAGTGGCCAAGTCTGCCATAGTAGGTACATGAAGTCCTAATGCGTGTACCAGAAGAGCATCCATGTCAATGACCACGTGCAGGAGGGGAAACACCCCTGCCACGTCCAGGGATCGCAACTAATGTGAACGTTTGAGCACCAGAGTTAGGAGCAGGAGTGTGCACTGCTACTTTGCTGAGTCTGCTATAAGATTCCTTTAGGGTAGGAAGCTCAGGAGCGGTGAGGATCTGATCTCTGGCTGTCGTATATTGAAGTCTAAGACCTGCCAAGAAAATGGAGACTGCCAACTGTCTCCTAAAGCTCCTCTAGGACTCATAGGCACACCCCGACAGATAGGAGTGATGCCTCTCCAGCATTTCCTTCATGAGGGAGTAGTACTGTGACAGCGTGCATCCTTCCTGACGCAAGTAGAAGAGGTCATAAAAGACCTGAAAAACCTGTGCGGAATTCTAGGCATGTGAGTAGGTCTTACACAAGGACTTCCACATCTCTTTCGTTGTGGTGCAGTACATGATCTCATCACCTATTTGGGGAATAACAGTCTGCATGAGCCATGCACAGACCATGGCGTTGTCGTTGTCCCAGTTGGCATTTGTACCAGTCTTGTTGGCAGGCTCCAGATCCGTAAGAATGTGGCTCTTCTTAAGACCCTTGACAGTCATGAGGAAGGTTTGGGACCACCACGGGTACTTGGTCTCATCTAACTTGATAGGACCGAAGAATGGATTTTTAAGTACCCCAGTGTCCAAAAAGGAGCCCGACAACACCTCAGACTGATTATCCGAAGCCATCTTCGCAATCCAGAAGTCTCAATCAACTTGCTACCATCAAGAAAACATCAATAGATCGGAAATAAGATGCATTCAGATCTACATCTTCGACAGAAAGGCCCCTTGGACGGGCGTTGGCCTAACCTGAGTGCAGGGAGAACACCTGAGACGGTTCTAAGGGGACCTAGACTCCCTCTCCTTGCGACTACATGGGATGTAGCCCTTAGAACAAGGCTACAAACCCCTCAAAGTCCCTACCAACCACATGTCGAGGGCCTAAGAGCACTGCACGATCTCAGCGAGCGTTGTAGGAGAGCCACACGATCTCGTCGAGACCCTAGGAGCGTTGTAGGAGCACTGCAAGAGCACCGCCAACCGTTGCACCGCTGTTGGGGTTGCCACAGACTACCTACGCACTTACTCCAGCATCGTCGACCGATTGTGTCGCCACTGGGGTTGTCGCAGACCAGCTGCGCTACCACTAAAGGCGGTACATACCCCTCCGCACCTACTCCAGCGTCGCTAGGCCTTGTCTCGCATGGATCAGCGTCGCTGGGCCACACGATCGTCGCCGCTGCGTTGAAGGCCAATGCACGATGCGCAAAGGGAGAAAGAGGGGGAGGAGGGGATTTGGTGGTTAGGGTTTGGAGGCCTTGGGGGTCGGATACCTAAAGCCTCGATGCAGGACTGGTGCTCTGATTCCAAATTAGAGTAAATGAGGTAATCTCTTATTGAAAACCTTAGGCTCTCATATATAAAGAGACCAAAAATGGTAAAAGTACAAGAGTGCCCATGAGGAGCTAAATGCCCAAAACGCATACAAATAATAAATACTAACATGTGCTAACATACTACTACGTCCAGATCTTCTGAGACCTCTCCGGACATTTACATGGACACCGGAGGATATAAGAGTATTTTTCGATCCAATGATCAAATTGGACCAGACCAACTATCCACGTAGTCCCAGATGTTCTTGATGACTGTTGGGGGTCATGGTGATGTAAACACATTTACACTACTTAAAATGTCTATTTATGCATGTTCTTAAGCATAGGATTGCATTTCATGATATAAATATTGCATCACATGCATCATCTTGCATTTAGAGTAGTTTGAATAAAATGGAGGTTAATTGTCTCCTTTTATGTGCTTGGACAGGGCAAATATTTTATCGGGGCCTCGGATCAAAGATCCAACCGTATGGATATGATCAGGGCGACGATTGGAGTTCAACGACTCCAAGATCGCCCTAATCAGGCATCCGTAGCATCAGATAGAGACCGGGGAACCCTAGAAGATCAAGGGCCAGGATGGTGTAAATCCGCAGTTCAGATGACAAATCCGACCACACGGATGAATTCGGATCGACGATCGTAGCCAAACGACACAAAAATCGAGTCAATCCGACATCCGTTGCACCATCTACAACTTCCAGAAGATGGACGGGCAAGATGGCGCCACGTGGCGCCATCTCACCCGCCCAAACGGCCGCTGGCATTTTGTGAAGGCCCCCGCCCGATCGCTCTCCACCGTCAGATGGAGATCCAACGGCTGTGGCCGCCCGGCGCTTAAAACGTGCGCTCGACCATTCGCGCCCCGCAGCGGTCGAGCGTGCTTACGCGAGCGCGGGGCGCGGGTTCGAGCCGCGGCGAGTGGATTGGAGACGCGGGTTATTGAGGCGCGTGGAGCATCGGATGGAGATCGTGCGGTCGCGGGCGCCCAATAGCGCCGACGCGCGATTGGACGCCCCGCGTAACACGCGATCGCACGCGTAGGCGGGCAGGTTGCAGCGGGCGCGGACGCGTTTTAAGCCGTCCGATCTCGCGATCGGACGGCTGAGACTTCGCGGACGTGCGTAGGCGTTACGCACGCGGGCGGCCGAGCGGGCGCGCGGGGGCGCGGCGGCGACGGCCACGTCGGGGCTTTAGTGACGGATTTATCCGTCACTAAAGACCCCTTATTTATTATTTTGAAGATGTAATGTCCATTTTGCCCCCACTCCTTGCAACTATAAAAGGAGACCCCCTCCATACGAAATTTTCATCCCTTCTTTCTCCTCTCTACCCCTCCAAAGCTCAAGAGAAGCTTGTCCCACACCTGGGATGCTTCTCGCGAGATAAAGTCCAATTTTCGTTCCCCTTCGGAAGTGGATCCCGCGACGACGACGGCGTGCTGCTTCGTTCCCGTTCTTCTGCTTCGTCCTCCTTCGTCCCGCTTCGTTCTCCTTCGTCCAGGCGTCGTCCCGTCCGGCTCGTCCTCCAAGCAACCGTCGAGGAGGATTTCTCTCCCTATTCTTTTTACCGCTTTCTAGTATAGATTTACTGCTTTCTAGATTAATCTACTCATCCTCCAAGCAATCGTCAAGGACATTTCTCTCTCCATTCTTTTAATGCTTTCTAGAGTAATTGTTTTATGCTTTCTAGTTGTAATGAACAATCTCTTCAATACAAAAATACCTTGTTTATTCTACATCTCATTTTGATTTCTCTGTGTAATATTCTCTTTCTCTCTTACTTTCTCTCTTCTATTTATTGTAAATAATTAGATGGTTCTAAATTGAATTATTCTGTAACAAATAAAAAGAAACGCGTAGTTTTTAAATCAAACGTTCGCCTCCCTGTGTTCGACTCGGAATTTTAATTTCGGTATAAATTTTATTTGTTGAACATGAATTCTTCGCTTTCGAACTACAACAGGTTTTCCAAAACCAATCTCCTTAGCGTAGGTTCGTAATCGTTCAACATTTTGGCGCCGTTGCCGGGGAGGCAACGCTCTTTGATTTCTCTTCGCGTTTTGTAACTTATAAATCATTTACCTCACTTTTCTCCTTTCTTATTGTAATTGCAGGTACTCTTTCGAGACAGGCAAAAGCGATAGATCGGAGTAAAGTGCTGTGGAAGGTTTTGTAAGTTACCCCCCACCTCCCACCCATTAGATTTCATTTCATCACATAATAAGTCAAACATCAATCAACCTATGTGTTTTTATAAACTCTAAGGTTAGATTGTTTGTTGTTTGACACCCATACTCACCCCAACCCCCACATTAAGAAAAAAAAATCTCACAGAGGTACACAACCTCATCTGATTTTCAAACTCAACCGGTAATCCAATCTTAGGAGCCGGTACACACATCCAAACACATAATTGAGTAGAAATCAGATTAGGTAATCATTTGTGTGCCTAATTAAGTGGTGCAACAGGTCAATTGATTGAGTTGATTGGGCCGCACCACTTCAAATAAAATCAACTCATCAAGTAGCTGCCAATTAGGTTCAACTCTTAGGGATTTACCAGGCACTCCACATTCTTTTTAAACTTTAAAGGAAAACATCTTCACCTGTGCTTGTAAAACTTGGTGTGCCAACGAAACTTGATTGAAAACACCTAAAGTTGAATCCTAAAAGTTACTAAGCAAGATTTGAATCTTAAAATGCACCACATCAAAAACAATCTTGCTTGAAAACCACTGGTTGTGCACTCACACACAAATCAATCAATCATTAAAGGCACAACCCATTTAAAGGGCCCATCACATTCCAAAGCACATTCAAACCTAGCCCTAAATAAAACAAAGTAGTCGTTGGCCTTAAGGATTGGACTCGCTCTTCAGAACCCAGAACGAGATTATTTTCGATTAGTCTGTTTCTACTGTTCAATCTGATGTCTAGCTAGGGGAGCAGAGTCAAACGATCGCGGCTGGGGGGTACATTAGGAACCGGAGGCGCAAGCCGAAGGAAGAACCTTCTCCCCAGTCCCTCCTTCTAACTGGTTGGATTTAACAGACGGAAGTAGATCAAATCGTTCCTTTATCTCAAGACGGGTTTTGAGAGTCTGTAGGTCTTTAGGCTAACCTATGTAAGGACAGGTTTGATTGTTTGTATTGCAGGGCACCTTTCTTCCTCCCGTGTATCATGAATCCTTCCACATATTTCACGCATTCCCACTCTTTCCCTCTTGTTGTAAATTATCCTCAACATAATGATTATCCCAACTTGTATTGTAATCAACCATCAGTTAATTGGGATAATTCGGATTGGGGATACAATTCCGGACCCCCGTGTTTAGGGTCTAGCCCTGAACACTTTGATTCTGATTTCTATCCTTCTCAGTGCTACATCGATTATAGATCGTCTTCTTTTCATGAACAGCATAATACGATCTACAATCAAGAATGATACACCGATCCTTACCCATCCTCTGATTTCATTGCCTTTAGGTCATCACCATCTTTTCAACAATCTAAAATGACCTATTATCAGGAAGGGTATAACGAATCTCAATTCGTTAATTCCTCTACATTGATGTCAAACCCGTCCAACCCTGAACAAACTCATTTAGTTCAGGTTAATCAGGTTCAAGATAAGGTTCTGGCTAACTTGAGGAATATCATTCAATCTTTAGAAGTTCAACCAATACCTTGCATTGAGAGATTGGAGCCCCTGATTGAAATGATTGATGATTTAAACAAGTCTTTGTTGGATTGGCTCCAGGATGTTAAGGATAAGAACCCGGGTGAGTTTCTACTTGGGAAATTAGCGAAATTGAGGATGAGATTCGTGGTTGCTTTGATTCAATCTTGGAATAATTCGCAGGATGAACTCTCTTCAGGAAAGCCAATGACAGAACCCGCTCAGGCACCTGTTGGGGGGGACAAGTGTTATGAGGCTGACCAGATTGAATTAAAGCAACCAATTAAGGATGATTTGATTTCTTCACCTGAGATCCCTGAGCCGGGTTACGAGGAAACATGTCTCCTTGGAATAGAAAGTGACAACTGATTTTGGGACATACATTGATACGGATCCTGATGGTGAAGATTCAAGTTGCGAAGTCTCGCGCGAGTTTTCTGAACACGATTTCTGTGAGATAATTGGGCCTGAGGAATCTGATAGATCATTTAATAGCTCAATAACTGAGGAAACTGATCTTATTAGGGCACACATTACGGATCCAGAATCGCGTTTTCTGGAAAAATCAATTTAATGCCCTGATTATCAGTTACACCCTGTTGAGCTTATTTATGATTCTAATTCTGAGATAATTAGACCCAGGTCAATTTTGATTCTGCCACATCATTTAGACTTTGAGATTTCAGACGGGGTGATAAATGTACAAGAGGTCCTGGAATTTGATATGCTGAATGAGGAGGATAGGAGCGGGGAAGTTCTGATTTGGGAAGTTAATTTTGGAGGAAATGGAAGATTGAGTCGAAGGGTTCCTTTTAAGCTGAAACCATCAAATCAGAACCCTTACGACATTTGTTTCGAGGATGTTCAACTCAAGCACACATTCAACGATTATCCTTTTGAGCTTCAATTCTCTGTAACCCGATATTTTGGCCTTGGGTTGCATCCTCATAAATCGCAGGCCCGGCCCCGCTTGCATTCTGATTTTAGGTTTTGGGTAATTTTTATCCAGAACCTAAGATATTCTCGATTATGGGGGATGGTCTGCACCACAATCTGGTCCACATCTGTGGATCGCTGTTGATAGGTCAGAGGATTCTTCTGTTTATATTAATTCTGACCTGCACTTGTGAATTCTTCATTTCTTTTCTTTGTATAGTGCGCCTAGCTGAAGGCACTAAACTCAGCACTTATACAGTTCTTTTTTCGATTTCATCTCAGAGCGGACATGACATTCACGCAATTCAGGTGCTTTCTACGCTTTTCCACTCTGTTTTGTCTTTTTAATACAATGACATTACATTAGATAGGCATGGGGGGTGGATATTTATCTCTGAATTCATTCGTCAGCTCCGTAGATTTGTTTATTTTCTTTTATAAAAAAAAAATTCGGAATTAGGAAAGAGAATTTGGGTTTAAGAAAATTTGCAATCTTAGGAAATACTACATTAGGATCTGAACACAAAGACCTGTTAGGTCTTTGGACTTAATTAGCCTGTGTATCCACTAAAATGTGGATTTGTCTTTGAGTCCTCGCCATCTTAATTCTATTATAATTGGAATAAATAAGTTTTGGTGATAAGTACACGTCTTATTAACCCGCCCTCTGATTTGAGGGAATTTTGTTTTAAGCATCTACACACTTTCTTTGCACTGACTCGTTGTTCGGCAATTTTTACGGAAATTGGATAGTTAATGAACCTTCTAGGGTGATATGGCTGGCAAGTTATCGTGGGTAACAGCCCATAGGTAGGTTGTCCAGAGCCCAGTCACTGGACCTTTCTCTTTTTGCTGCCTTTAGGTAAATCTTAGACTAGGGAAGCCACCTACTTAAAAAAAAAAAAAATCAAAAAGGAGAAAAGAACAAAAAGAAATAAGCCACACTTCGCCGCACGAGTATGGCTGGCAAGTTGTCGGTGGTAACAGCTCATCGACCGGTTGTCCAGAACCCAGCTCAGAAAATGCACTAAAAATTCCCAAAACACTTAGGAAGAAGCGGAGAAGTAGAATAAATCGGGGAGATATACACTGGATTCACCCTTGTGTTGACCCCGTTAAAAAATAAAAGTAAGGAGAAAGCTACCGGTTGTAAAGATACACCTTTAGGTAGAATTCTTTTTGAGGTCACCTAGAGGCGTAGAAATCCGAAGTCCGTTCTAATTGTCGGTCAACGAGTCTATCACAATCACAATAAGATGCTTAAAACTTAGGGTTCTCATCAAATCTTGGGTGAGTTGAATGGTCGTAGAAAGCCACTCTTGAACCCTAAAATTTGAAAATCCAAAAAAATAAATTAGAAAAGAGTAAAAAGAGAAAAAAAAAAATTTCTTTGAATAAGGCGAGGGCTTCAGGCGGTCTACATTTTGGCTGATACCCGGGCACTGTTGTGTCTTTGAAAGTTCAGTTCCTAAGTAGACAATTTCTTAATGATTGAAAATAACTCAGGTCCAAATAATCTAACCTAATTCTTTTATAAATAGCATATAGTTTTTGCTAGGGACTAGCAAAAGATAGGCATGAGGGTATGATGTAAACACATTTACACTACTTAAAATGTCTATTTATGCATGTTCTTAAGCATAGGATTGCATTTCATGATATAAATATTGCATTACATGCATCATCTTGCATTTAGAGTAGTTTGAATAAAATGGAGGTTAATTGTCTCCTTTTATGTGCTTCGACAGGGTAAATATTTTATCGGGGCCTCGGATCAAAGATCCAACCGTATCGATATGATCAGGGCGACGATTGGAGTTCAACGACTCCAAGATCGTCCTAATCAGGCATCCGTAGCATCAGATAGAGACCGGGGAACCCTAGAAGATCAAGGGCCAGGATGGTGTAAATCCGCAGTTCAGATGACAAATCCGACCACACGGATGAATTCGGATCGACGATCGCAGCCAAACGACACAAAAATCGAGTCAATCCGACATCCGTGGCACCATCTACAACTTCCAGAAGATGAACGGCCAAGATGGCGCCACGTGGCGCCATCTCATCCGCCCAAACGGCCGCTGGCATTTTGTGAAGGCCCCTGCCCGATCGCTCTCCACCGTCAGATGGAGATCCAACGGCTGTGGCCGCCCGGCGCTTAAAACGTGCGCTCGACCATTCGCGCCCCGCAGCGGTCGAGCGTGCTTACGCGAGCGCGGGGCGCGGGTTCGAGCCGCGGCGAGTGGATTGGAGACGCGGGTTATTGAGGCGCGTGGAGCATCGGATGGAGATCGTGCGGTCGCGGGCGCCCAATAGCGCCGACGCGCGATTGGACGCCCCGCGTAACACGCGATCGCACGCGCAGGCGGGCGGGTTGCAGCGGGCGCGGACGCGTTTTAAGCCGTCCGATCTCATGATCGGACGGCTGAGACTTCGCGGACGTGCGTAGGCGTTACGCACGTGGGCGGCCGAGCGGGCGCGCGGGGGCGCGGTGGCGACGGCCACGTCGGGGCTTTAGTGACGGATTTATCCGTCACTAAAGACCCCTTATTTATTATTTTGAAGATGTAATGTCCATTTTGCCCCCACTCCTTGCAACTATAAAAGGAGACCCCCTCCATACGAAATTTTCATCCCTTCTTTCTCCTCTCTACCCCTCCAAAGCTCAAGAGAAGCTTGTCCCACACCTGGGATGCTTCTCGCGAGATAAAGTCCAATTTTCGTTCCCCTTCGGAAGTGGATCCCGCGACAACGGCGTGCTGCTTCGTTCCCGTTCTTCTGCTTCGTCCTCCTTCGTCCCGCTTCGTTCTCCTTCGTCCAGGCGTCGTCCCGTCCGGCTCGTCCTCCAAGCAACCGTCGAGGAGGATTTCTCTCCCTATTCTTTTTACCGCTTTCTAGTATAGATTTACTGCTTTCTAGATTAATCTACTCGTCCTCCAAGCAATCGTCGAGGACATTTCTCTCTCCATTCTTTTAATGCTTTCTAGAGTAATTGTTTTATGCTTTCTAGTTGTAATGAGCAATCTCTTCAATACAAAAATACTTTGTTTATTCTACATCTCATTTTGATTTCTCTGTGTAATATTCTCTTTCTCTCTTACTCTTTCTCTCTCTTCTATTTATTGTAAATAATTAGATGGTTCTAAATTGAATTATTCTGTAACAAATAAAAAGAAACGCGTAGTTTTTAAATCAAACGTTCGCCTCCCTGTGTTCGACCTGGAATTTTAATTTCGGTATAAATTTTATTTGTTGAACAGGAATTCTTCGCTTTCGAACTACAACGATAGGTTTTCCAAAACCAATCTCGTTAGCGTAGGTTCGTAATCGTTCAACACATGGCAAGGAACACATAGAGTCAACCTAAGCCTACTGAGAAGACAGGAGTCAACGCTACTTGGAATCGTGATAATGCGATGGTATGTGCCTGGTTGATGAATTCGGTGATACCCAGGATAGGAGATGAAATCATGTACTACCCTACGACCAGGAAGATGTGGGATTCCTTATGTGAGACATTCACATAAGAAGAATTCCTCCAGAATATTTCAGATTTATCATGAGTTGTTCCATACCGTCAGGATGGGAAGACTGCCCCAGTACTACTCTCAGGTCAAGGGATTATTAGAGAGACATAATTCCTATAGACCTAGTTGTACCTGCTCCTCTTGGCGTGCCTTCAAGAAGGAGCTCGTAGTCTCCTTATTTCTCTCTGGTTTGGGACCAGAGCATGCAACAGCACGAGATCAGATTCTGACGATAACTGATCTTTCCTCTCTTGAGGAGACTTATAGTAGACTTAGCAGGATCTCTGTTCCTGCTATCACTACTGAGACTACATGCCAAACCACTGCCTTGCCAACTTCTCATGGTTCTGGGAGTGGGACATCTTCTACCCGAGGTCGTCGTCGTGGATGAGGATCTGGAGGTCATGTCAGACCTCCATGTACTTATTGTGGTCGACTAGGCCACACTGAGGCTACATGCTGGCATAAACATGGGAGGCCTATTGTTGCTCACCAGGTGACAGAGACTACCTCTTCTACACCTGAGACAGCTACTAGAGCAGAGAGTTTGAGGAGCTATTACAGAGGATCATCCATCTTTCCCCGTCTAGTTCTATAGCTATTGTTGCCTCCACCTCAGGTATTGTTTGTGCTTATTCACTATCTTCTCTTAGATCCAATGATTGGTTGGTGGATTCAGGAGCATCTCAGCACTTATGTGGCACCTCAGGTACCTTTTCCGACCTGAGATTTGTCCCTTTAAGCAGGATAATATGAGTGGCAAATGGTAGATTGTCACAGGTTACAGGAAAGGGTAGAGTGACTCTTTCTTCTACATTGCAGCTGCCGAATGTTCTTTATGTTCCTGATTTTCTACTTAATTTCCTTTCTGTTAACCATATTACGAGAGAACTCAATTGTCAAGCCATTTTTTATGCACATTCTTGTGTCTTGCAGGGCCGACTCACGGGGAGGATGATTGGTAGAGAACGTGAGGAAGAAGGGGTGTACCATCTAAGACGTTCTCTAATTATTGTTGCTGCTTCTGTGTGTCAAGGGAGACTACATTGGTCACTAGGCCTCCCATCCAGTGGCATCTTTGCCTTGGCCATCTTCCTGTGGAGAGACTCTGACATGTGCTACCCCATATACTTGCTAGTATCACCATTATTTACAATGCATGCCAACTTGACACACCATCATGCTAGTTTTCCTATTTCCAGTCATGTTGGCTCATTTGCTTTATCTGACTTGGTTCATATGGACATGTGGGGTCCAAGTCGAGTTCTTGACCATCTTGAGCATCATTATTTTCTTGTTCTTATTGATGATTTCTCTTGTGTTGGTTATTTTTAATGAAAAATAAGTTTGATGAGAGTGCTATCATTGAGAATTTTGTTGTGGAAATAAAAATCCAATTTTCTATCACAATTAAGATGTTTCATTTTGATAATGCCCTAGAGTGTCACACCTCTCGCTTGCTATAGTTTTTTCATACTCAGGGTATTATTCATCAAATCACATGTGCTCATACCTCTCAGCAGAATGGATTTGCTGAGAGGAAGTATAGACATCTGTTGGATGTTGCACACACCCTACTTATTCACCATGCTATGCCTGGTTTATATTGGAGGGATGATGTTCTTACGACTTGCTTTCTAATTAATAGGATGTCTAATTCTACCATTAATAAGTAAATTTCATGGCAAGTTTTGTATCCTGGTCGTCCCTGTTATTCCTCATATTTTTGAGTCAGTTGCATTTGTTCATGATTTAACTCCTGGACAGGATAAACTAGCACCACGGCCTGTTAGGTGTATCTTCTTGAGTTATTTTAGAATCCAAAAGGGATACAAATGCTTTGATCCCCTTCATTCCCGCTATAATGTTTCCGCGGATGTGACATTTCATGAGTCTGTCGTATTTTTCCAGCACTAGTTATGACTTGTTTCCTATGACTGGAGAGGCTCCTATGCCCATTTCACCCATTCCATTTGGTGTTATACTTGTAGATGCTCATTCTCCTTCTTCCACTAAGGAAAATCAATTTTAGGAGTCTATTATTACTTATTAGAGGCCGCATACCACCTTCCATATGCCCCCTCCTATATCGTCAACCTCTCCTTAAGTGAGCACACAGTCTTTAGACACTGACGCTTCGGTGCCTAGTGATGATGCAGGGACAGTTGAGACTATGGAGGATGTACAGTTGAATAGTGACCTTCCAATTGCCATTCGGAAGGCTTCCCGATGCTGCGCTAACTATGATGTGGCAGGATATCTCACTGTTGCTGATTTTGGTGTCGCTTTTTCAGGGTTTGCTAGAGCCCTGTGTACCACTATCGTGTCTACGTCCTACCAGGAAGCTATGCTTCGTCCAAAGTGACATCAGGCCATGGAGGAGATGGCTACACTCCGGTACAAGGGCACGTAGGACCTTGCACCCCTTCTGTTAGGATCCACTCTTGTTGGGTGCAGATGGGTTTTTACTCTCAAGTTTCATCCATATGGAAGCATTGCTAGATATAAAGCCCGGTTGGTAGCGAAGGGGTTCACTCAAACCTATGGTATGGACTTCTTTGATACCTTTTCTCCAGTGGTGAGACTCTCGACAATGCGGATGCTAGTCTCTATTGCAGCACATTATAATTAGCCACTTCATCAACTTGATGTAAAGAATGCCTTCTTTACCGTGGCTTATAGGTCTATATGTTGCAACCTCCTGGCTATGAGGTGCAAGGGGAGTGTGTATGCATGTTGAGAAAGGCTATTTTTGGACTCAAGCAGAGTCCACGTGCATGGTTCTAGAAACTATCTCAGGTGGTAGAGTCTGATGGCTTTCAGAGGTTTTCTGCAGATCATTCCATGTTTGTCAGGAAAATGGATAAAGGTATGATAGTGCTTATTGTATATGTTGATGACCTGATTGTTACAGGAGATGACGTTGATGGTGTTCGACAGATTAAGAAAAGATTAGCCAACTAGTTTGTGATGAAAACTTGGGTCCACTACGATACTCTCTGGGGATAGAGGTTGCCCGTAGCAAGCAAGGCATAGTTCTATCACAAAAAAAATATGCACCGGATGTTCTGTAGGAGACTGGGATGCTTGGGGCAAAGCCAACAAGTATAGCCATGGACCCAAAGTCTCACATGTATGATGCTGAGGCATCATCCGTGGATAGTAGTCAGTATAGGTAGCTAGTGGGGAAGTTACTCTACCTCACTATCACCAGGCCAGACATTACTTTTGCAGTTGGGAGACTTAGTCAATTCATGGCTAAGCCTACAAGACAGCATTGGGACACTGCCATGATGGTTTTGAGATACAGTAAGGGAACTCCAAGTCGTGGCCTTCTATTTACTCGGGGTACTTCCATGTCAATTGTAGCATATTCAAATGCAGATTATGTAGGGTGTCTCACGGATAGGAAACCTACCACATGATTCTGCACCTATGTTGCTAGCAATTTGGTTATCTAGAAAAGCAAGAAGCATGCTGTTGTTTCCATGTCGAGTGCAGAGTCAGAGTATAGAGCTATGGCATGAATAACTACTGAACTTATGTGAGTGAAGTCACTTCTAGGAGATTTACACATACAGATTACTAGTCCTATGGAGAGGAGATGTGATAATGTGGTTGTTACATATATTGCCAACAACTTGATGTTCCATGAAAAGACCAAACATGTTGAGGTGGACTGTCACTACTTTAGAGAAATTATTCAGAAAGGCTTTCTTTATACAACCGCTGTTACTACAGATGATCAAACAACGGATATTTTTACCAAATCACTTCCTAAGTCTTTTTTATTCTTGTTGTTTCAACCTGAGCATAATAGATATGTATGTTCCAGCTTGAGGGGGAGTGTAGACATTATTTATGATTTTCACATTTATATATAAGGGTGTGTCTTTCATCTTTTGTTTGTTATAGGGTTGTATTACAATTTACCTTTCTACCTCTCTCTATATAAAGAGGGGTAGGGTCGAATAACAAATTGAGCTTTTTCATTTCTTCCTACTACATGGAATTCAGGTGGTTTTCAGTTGACCAGACTTCTTATTTAGTTAATTTTTGTAACTATCGAGCTCCATTTTTCCAATTGTATTGGGTTTGGTGAAAATAAGCAATTGATTTATTCCATAACCCTTAAGAGCCTTTTATATAGACTCCAAAGGGCAAATTACATGAGGGACACTTACATAATAAGGAAAATACAAGACACCTTTGCTCCTTTGACACGACTATCTGCAGTTCGCATACTCGTCTCTATGGCAATACATAGAGAGTGGCATCTTCATCAGTTAGATGTGAAGAATGCATTTCTTTATGGTGATTTACAGGGATAGGTATACATGCAGTAGCCCCTTAATTATGAGATTCAAGGGGAATGTATGCGCATACTACAGATGGCCATCTATGGCCTTAAGCAGAGTTTGAGATCTTGGTTTCAGAAGCTTTCATAGGTGGTTGAGTCAGTGGGGTTCCTCTGGTCATCTACAGATCATTTCTTATTTGTTAGAACAGAAAGAGTAGTGGTTCTTTTGGTTTGTGTAATTGATTTAATAGTTACTAGTGATGATGTGGCAGGCGTAGCTGAGATTAAACAGACTCTAGCACATCAGTTTGTGATGAAAGACTTGGGGCCTTTGCAGTATTTTCTCGAGATAGAGGTAGCTCTCAATAAATGTGGTATTGTTCTATCTCGACGAAAATATACCTTGGATGTTTTAAAAGAGACATGCATGCTAAGAGCTAAACCATCGAACATTTTCACGGATCCCAAGGCATGGCTATATGATAGTGTTAGTGTATGCACATTGTGTATGAGGGTCTCATTATTATTTATTTCCTGTGGTGTTATACTACAAATTTCCCACCTCTTCACTATATAAGAAGAGATGGGGCTCAGTAATAGAATTATCTCATTTCGTCCAATTTGGTATCATAGCGGCGGTCCTAGACCAAGGCTCTAGGTATCCTATCCCCAAGGCCTCCAAACCCTAACCACCAAATCCCATCTCTCTCTCTCTCTCTCTCTCTCTCTCTCTCTCTCTGAGCGCTGGTGCATCGGCCTCCACACAAGGGCGACGGCGAGCGTGGAGCCCAACGATGCTGCAGCGCTGATCCACACGCGGTAGCAAGGCCTGGTGGTCCTAGCCTAGGTGCAGTAGGGGTCTGCAACGATCCCAGTGGCGACGTAGCTTGTCTGCAACGAGCCCAGCAGCGGCGCAGGCAACCAGTAGCGCATCCAATGACGCCTCAATCTTCGTGCGTGTGGTCGGTGGCGATTGTAAGGGCTACATCCCTTGTAGTCGCTAGGAAAATGAGCCTAGGTCCCCTTGGGGCCGTCTTGGGTGTTCTCCCTGCACCCAGGTTAGGCCAACGCCCGTCCAAGGGAGCTTTCTATCGAAGTTACAGATCTGAAACTGTATGTTTTCATATCTATTGATGCTCTCTTGGTGGTAGAAGATTGATTGAGGCTTGCAAATTGTGAAGATGGCTTCTTCAGATTAGTCCGAGGCAGTGCTATCAAAGCCGAGAGGCGCTAAAAGGCAAGGGGGGTCCAAAACGCCCAAGGCGCTAGGCGCTCGCTCGAGATAAATGAGGTGCTAATTTATTTATTTATTTATTTGAAATATATATATTATCAATAAATTAGATGCTCTTATGATCTCATGCATGGATCCATGAGCAAAATATAATAAGCAAAAATGTGAAACAAAAGTTAAAATTGCTAAATAAAAAGTACTTTGTATAAGCAAAAATACAAATCCAACAATGAAATTCATGGATAAAAAATACATGTCCAAATAAAAGTCATACCAAAAATTATAGAAAGTACATAACTAAGACTTTAAACATAAATCCTAGCATGGCCAACCACCATATTACAAAGTTGACAGGCAAAAAAACATAAATCTAGGCATGACCAAAAGTTTCAGAGAATCCAATGCCACAAACTAAACTAGCTCCACAACAATGCTCCCATGAATCAACTTCTCTTCAAGTTCATCAACTTTTTTTTTAAGTCCAACTCTCTCTCTCTCTCTCTCTCTCTCTCTCTCTCTCTCCCTCCCTTTTTTTGGCTTTATCTTTTATTTCTCCCCTTTTTTCTCCTTTATCTTTTTTTCTTTCTATCACCCTCCTTTTTCTTGTATAGCTACCAAGTAAGAGTAAGAGAGCATAAGCTAAATAGGTAAAATATCCAAAACATCTTCTTAGGGTTCAACGAACCCAAAACGACCACCACTTGCTATTCTTTGGAGCCTTGCTACCTCATCGGCACGATGCACAAGACAATCTTCCTAGGGGAGTTCCTCTCCTTCGAACTCGAGGCCAAGTCCTTCTGCTACTGGGCTTGGTACGACCCCGAGGCCTTCTTCGTGTAAGGCGAGGACATCCCAAACAACACCCACTCAGATTTCTTGCTACTAGGGTAGCCCCTGCCCATCGCATTCGCCAACATCTACAAGTACTGCCTAAAGGATCGCAATTAGTGGAATTGTATCGAGAAGGCGTCAAACCCCATTCTAGACCTAACCGTGGAGCAGTAAAGATCGCCTCCTATAGCAATGGTGATGGGGGCGAGGTTCGAGCTACGGCGAGCGGTGGCGAGCATCGAGCTGTGAGCGGCGTTAGCTCTAGAACCAATCAACGATGTATTTAGGTTAGTGGAATTGGGTTTTTTACCTCAGGCACTTGCCCCAGCGCCTAGAGCCTAGACCTCAAGTGCTCGCCCAAGCATCACCAAAAGCAAAACGCCTCGCCTGAGGTCAGTCAAGGCGCTAGGGCCTTGCCTCGCCTCAGGCGAGCGCCTTGATAGCACTAGTCTGAGGTGACGTTGGGCTCCCTTTCGACATCGGGGTACACAAAAACCCATTGTTCGATCCCATCGTTAAGTTAGATGAGACCAACTACCCGTCGTAGTTCCAAACCTTATGACTGTAAGGGGTCATGGGAAAAGCCATATTCCTACATATCCGGAGCCTACAAACAAGACTGGCACAAATGCCAACTGGGATAGAAAATGCCATGGTTTCTACTTGGTTTATGCTAACTGTTATTCCCTAAATAGGGGATAAGATCATATACTACTTGATGGCGAAGGAGATGTGGGGGTCTTTGCGTGAGACGTATTCACATGCAAAGAACTCTGCATGCATTTTTCAGGTCTTTCATGATCTCTTTCACCTACGTCAAGAGGGACGCACGTTGCCGCAGTACTATTCCCTCATAAAGGAAATGCTGGAGAGGCATCACTCCTATCTTCCTGGGTGTACCTATAAGTCCTGGGGGAGTTTTCAAAGATAGTTGGTAGTCTCTCTTTTACTGTCTTCAAAAACAGTTGGTAGTCTCTCTTTTCCTATCTAACCTTAACCTAAGTACACGGCTACCAGAGATCAGATCCTCACCGTTCCTAAGCTTCCTACTTTGGAGAAAGTCTACAGCAGACTTAGCAAAGTAGCATTGAACACCTTTGCTCCTGACTCTGGTGCTCAAACGTCTGCATTGGCTACGATTCCTAGACGTGGCAGGGGTGCTCCCCTCCTTGTACGTGGTCGTGGATGTGGATGCTCTTCTGGTACCTACTGTAGCAGGATAGGCCACTCTGAGGCTACATGTTGATAGAAGTATGGTAGGCCACCTGTGGCCAATCAAGCAGCTGAGGTCACTGATGGAGCCCTCTCTAGTCCTGATGTTAGTTCCCTTGGTATAAAGATTTGAGATCCTATGACAGCAGATTGCGCAGTTGACTCAGGTGTCCTCTTCTCAGCCTCCAGACACAGCAGCTATTGCCTCCTCTTCTGAGAACATGCTACTGGTATGTCGTCTCTTTTATCTCCTTGCAATTGGTTGATTGACTCTGGTGCGTCCAAGCACTTGTGTGGCGACAAGAGATCCTTTTCTTAGTTAGCACCAGTTACACCAACCAAGACTGTATAGATGACAGACGGGAGTCATTCGCCACTTGTTGGCAAGGGAGATGTCTTTATCTCCGACTTTGCGACTGACAGATGTTTTCTATGTGGTTGATTTTCTGCTAAGTTTGATGTCTGTTAGTCGTATTACTAGATATCTAAATTGTCGAGCTATATTTAATGCATCTTTTTGTGTCTTGTAGGACAAGCTCATTGGGAAGACGATTGGAGGGCGTGAGTAGGGGGTGTACCGTCTGAGCCCGTACTGGTTGCTACTTCTGCTACCCAGGGCCTTGGTCCTGTTGGATCTTCTCTCTAGTGGCATCACTGCCTTAGCCATCTGCCTATTGATCATCTCAAACGTGTTCTGCTGCACATACCCTCCACTACTACTCTTACCTGTGATGCCTATCAACTGGGCAAGAACTACAGGGCTAGTTTTTCTACTTCTATTTCGATTTCTTCTGTTGCTATGTTTGATATGATTCACATGGATGTCTAGGGTCCCAGTCATATTCCTGATCGACTTAGAAACAAATATTATTTGGTGTTTGTGGATGATTTTTTCCATCTTTCTTGGCTGTTTCTTTTGAAAAATAAGCCTGATGTGAAACATTGTTGAAAATTTTTTCAAGGAAATAAAAACTCAACATTCATTTTTTGTAAAGCGTTTTCAGTCTGATAATGCCTTAGAATTTTGTACCACTCGGTTGCGTACTTTCTTTTCCAGTTGTGGCATTATTCATGAGACCACGTGCCCCCACACTTAATAGAATGGTGTTGCTGAGAGGAAACGTCGCCACTTGATGTTTCTCGTACCTTGTTGATTCACCACTTGATTTCCTCTCTTTACTGGGGTGACGTTGTTTTGACGGTCTGTTTTCTGATTAATCGAATGCCTAACACTGCTTTACACGAGCAAATTCCTTTACAAGTTATGTATCCTGATAGAATTCTGTTTCACGTCATCCCCCAGACTTTTATTTATGTTGCTTTTGCCTATTTGTTGAGACCTGGCTAAGATAAATTAGCACCGAGAGCAGTTAAGTGTGTTTTTCTTGGGTATACTCGGACACAAAAGGGGTATCGATGTTTTAATCCAACCACTTCTTAGCATTTTGTTTTAGCGGATGTTACCTTTAATGTGGCAATACCCTTCTTTTCAACATTTGCTACTGAGCCACCTTCTGAGGGTGATATGGCATCCATGCCATTTACACTCATTCACTTTGAAAGTTTTTCTGAGATTCTTGTTCCTACTGTACCGCCACCAGCACCTACTGCACTATCTTTTCCACGTCTAACTGAACCACTTCAGACATATGTCTGTCCTCACACTACCTTCCAAAGCTCCCCCCTCACCTTCACCATTGGATTCTCAGGTGAGTCCCTTAGACATTGATGCTTGTTTGCTACATGTTGATCACAAGGACAGGACAGATGATATGACAGGTGGTGATTTGGATCTTCCAATAGCTGTTCGGAAGAGATCATGGGCTTTTGCTACTTACCCCATGACTGGAGCACTTGCTACTGACAGCCTAGGCCCCGAGTTTGTAGATTTCACCCAGGCATTGGTTGCCACTTAGATCCTAGTGACTCACCGCGAGGCCATGCTTGATGCGAGATGGCGGGCAGCCATGGAGGATGAGATTGTGGCTCTTAGAGGTCATGGAACCTGGGAGCTCACTCCACTTCTAAACGGGGTTACGATTTTTGGCTGTCGATGGGTGTTCACTGTGAAGTTCAACTCAGATGGAGGTATCGCCAAATATAAAGTATGCCTTGTGACAAAAGGGTTCACCCAAACCTAAGGGGTGGACTTCTTTGACACCTTCTCGCCCATTGCCAGACTTCCTACAGTACGGGTGTTGGTAGCAGTAGCAATCCAACTAGATTGGCCCTTGATCAGCTGGATGTGAAGAATGCATTCCTCTACGGTAATCTCCAAGAGGAAGTCTACATGTAACAGTCACCTAGATTTGAGGTTTAGGGGGAGTGTATATACCGACTGCGGAAGGTCATCTATAGCCTCAAGTAGAGTCCCAGAGCATGATTCCAGAGGTTGTCTCAAGGTGTAGAGGCAAGTGGATTCAGGAGATCAACAACTGATTTCTCTCTCTTTGTTAGGACTAAACGAGGTACTGTGGTACTTCTTGTATATGTTGATGACTTGATTGTCATGGGGGATAATGTGCAGGGTGTCGTTAAGATTAAGCACATTTTGGCAGAGCAAGTTATAAAAGATTTGGGAACTCTACGATACGTTCTTGGTATTGAGGTTGCCCGAAGCAGGAAGGGCGTAATCTTGTCCCAGAGGAAGTATGCGTTGGATATTTTGCAGGAGGTGGGCATGCTTAGGGTCATGGCAGCCAACATTGCTATGGACTGTAAGATGCCACTTTATGATGAGAATGCACAGTTAGTGGATGGTAGGCAGTACAGGCAGCTTGTGGGCAAGTTTCTATATCTGACTATCACGAGGCTTGATATCTCCTTTGCGGTGGGGAGATTGAGTTAGTTCATGGCCAAGCCAACACGACATCACTGTGATGCAGCATTGATGGTGCTCCAATACATCAAGAAGGCTCTTGGAAAAGGTCTTCTCTTCTCCAATGGGTCTTCTATGACTTTGGTTGGCTGCTCTGATGCAGACTACGCTAGATGTCACATAGACCAAAAATGTACTACAGGGTTCTGCATCTTTTTGGCAGGGAATCTGATCACATAGAGGAGCATGAAACAAAGCACGGTTGCTAGGTCGAGTGTCGAGTCTGAGTATAGGGCCATGGCTAAGACAACTGCAGGATGATATGGATTAGGTCCCCACTCACTGATTTGGAAGTACAGTTTTCTAGCCCAATGGAGATGAGGTGTGATAACATAGCAGCTACCTTCATTGCCAACAATTCAGTTTTTCATGAGAGGACGAAGCATATAGAGGTTGATTGCCATTATACAAGAGATTATTCAGAATGGGCTACTATATACAACACCAGTCATGTTTGAGAAGCAGATTGCAGATATTTTTACCAAGGCCCTAGCCAGGTCCTTATTTGATTTGTGTATCCAAGCTGAGTATGATAGATATTTGTGTTCCAACTTGAGGGGGAGTGTTAGCATATGCAAATTGTGCATGAGGGTCTCTTTATTATTCTTTATTTCTTGCTGGTGTTGTACCGCAAATGTCCCACCTCTTCACTATATAAGAAGAGGTAGGGCTCAATAATAAAATCATCTCATTTCATCCAATTGACAGGGACATTGACTTGGCTGATAGCAGGCAATATCGGTAGTTGGTGGGGTATATTGTTGTATATTACCAATTATCCGACCCGACATTTCCTTTGCAGTAGGAAAGCTAAGTCAATTTATGGAGAAGTCTACAAAGCTACATTGGGATGCAGTACGATGGTGGGTGGGGTGTGGAGAGATTAAATGAGGTTGGGTGGTGTGTGTGTGTGTGGGGAGGGGGGGGGAGGGAGAGAGAGGTTACAGCGGTGGGATATTTTCAGCGGAGTGAGGAGGGATGGGTGATAGTGATGAGGAGAAGTGTGGGGTGGAGGGGAGTATGGTTGGGAGAGGGGGAATGGGGGTGGAGAGGTACAGGTGGGGATGGGGAAGTACAGTGGTGGGGGTGATTTGACTTCGGAGGTGAGGAGAGAAATGAAATGAGAAACTTTCATAAGGAGAAATCCAAAAACAATTCATGTTCATCGATAGATATTCCTTCCCTTTTTTATAAGGGTTACATTCTAAGGTAATGCATCCCTCAAACCCCAGGTTACAAATTAATACATCCCTTGAGTTTCTTAAAAAATTATAAAATTTAAAAATTTTAAAATTAGGAAGATTTTCAATAGTGCACTTGAAAATTTATAACTTTCATGTAGCTGCATCACCTAATTTCCGTATTTGGTCTTCCTTTTTTCTTATTGCTAATCAAGTGATGCTTTCTAGATTTTTCACATTTATTTACAATTTATACCTAGCAGCCTTCATTCCCCATCAATCACTTGTAAATTGAATCATTGCAAAGATGTAGAGTGCTCTTCATTCAACCATGCTCTGTATAATCCTCCTTGGAAGAACGACCATTGCAGGGTTGAGTGCTATGGAATCAACCATACTTTAGGCAATCCACCTCCAAAACGACTAGATGAAGCCTAGCAACTTGACCAATCTTCCCCTACACGAAGTAGAAATGGCTAAGTTCCCATGGAAGGAGGGATTCTAATAGTGTGAAACTGTTGACAACTTGACTATTTAAGTGTTGACAGAGTACTCTAGTTATTTATTTGTTTGCTTTATTTGTTTCTTATTTTAGACTATTATGTCATTTTTTTATCCTCTTGGAACGTTGTAATTTTTCCAACACCTCTCTCTATATAAAGAGGTGTAGGAGTTCATTTGAGAAATAAGGCTTATCATTTTCTCCGACTTGGTATCAGAGCGACGATCATAGTTCGACACTCAGATATCCCACCCGTACAAGCCTCTGTACCCCTCTACCAAAACCTTAACTTGCTGGGACTCGCAAGGGGCCCCCACTGGCCTCAGTTGGCTGCCGCTCACCATCAATGTAGCAACTAGCGTCGCCCCTTCATGCTACAGGGTGTCGCCGCCTATGCCTGACTGTCGTAGCCCCCATAGGCCGCCACCTGCGTCTGACTGTCGTGGCCCCCCTGTAGACCATCACCAACATCGCCCCTTCGCCCTGTGAGCCACCACCACCGTAGCTCCTTCCTACTACAGGGCGCAGCCACCCGCAACACCACCTGTTATGGGTTGGCACCACCTATAGGGCCTCTATCGCCGCTACCTGCTGCTTAGCTGCTAGTGGTGGTTGGTGGCAGAGTGTTCTCACCAACAAAGACCAGTAGCACCTCTTAAAGGCGTTGTTAAGGCTTTCCTCATACCCTAACATGCACTAAGCTTGATCCGAGGGTGCTAATGACTCTTAGGATGTTGACTAGGATCTTTAGATCTTGGATTTCATGATTAATACGTCACGTTCTCTCTGATTTTCAGTTCATGATCTGAATAGTGTTTTTAGATCACGTTTAGAGCATCTCGTGGCAGTTTTAAGGCACAATGGCCTCCTCAAGCAGTTCAGAAGTGTCATCGGTTACCACTACAGACATCAGGAGTTACAAAAGCCCCTTCTTTGTTCCTATTGCGAAGTTGAACAAGACTAATTATGCTAGATGATCTTAGACGTTTCTCATGACTGTAGAGGGACATGATAAAGAACACATCCTATTGGAGTTGGAGCCACATGACAAGATCGGGAAGAATGCGACATGGAAGAAGGATAATGCAATAGTTCGGGCTTGGACCGTGAACTCTATGGAGCCTCAGATCGGTGATGAGATTATGTACTACGGGATAGGCAAGGAGATGTGGGATTCTCTATATGACACGTACTCTCATGAGAAGAATTCCATCTAGGTGTTTGAGATTTACCATGCCATCGATGGTCTCAAACAAGAGGGCTAGTCACTTTCTCAGTACTATGCTACTCTGAAGAGGCTCCTAGAGAAGTACACCTATCGTCCTATTTTCATCTGTTACTCAAAGGGCGCATAAGGAGTATGTTGTCCTCCAGTTTCTTGATAGACTTGGATCAGATTATGAGGCTGCGAGGTCCCAAATCCTGACACTGGCTGAGCTTCCATCACTTGAGGAAGCTTATAGCCGTGTTAATAGGGTGGTTGTTAAGCCATTTATGTCAAAGGTTGGACAGTCTCCTGTTCTTGTTGCTGCTCCACGTGGAGGACGTGGTGCTCCATCTACTAGAGGGAGAGGACGTGGTGCTCCATCTACTAGAGGGAGAGGACATGGTGGTCAGGGTACAAGTGGCTGACCCTATACCATCTGCTCACATTGTGGGAAGATCAAACATTCAGAGGCTTCTTAGTGGACAAAGCATGGTAGACCTCCCATGGCCAATCAAGTTATCTCTTCTGTGGAGGCAAGCGACATGGTGTCCCGTGCTGATTATGATACTATTGTCTAGCGTCTCTCCCAGTTGACCCAGGAGACTACTACCATTGTTGATACTGATGCTTTGGCCTCCTCAGATATAACTCCTGCTTATAGATTTGGTACTGGTAGTTCTAATAGTGCCCTGTGGTTGGTGGATTCAAGTGTGTCTTAGCATCTCAGTAGTGATGAAAAGTGTTCAAATAGGTTCAGGATGTTCCTTCAAGTAGATATGTGCAGGTGGCAGATGGTAGATGGTAGGCAATGCAGAGTTCATGGTAGAGGAGATGTGGCAATGACTCCTGCACTAACTCTACTTAATGTTCTCTATGTTCCTGATTTTTCGATTAGTCTTTTGTCCATCAGTAAGATTACAAAGACTTGTACTATCGTACCATATTTAATGAGTTAGGTTGTATTTTTCAGAACAAACTCACGGGGAGAACGATTGATGGCGGACATGAGAAGAGAGTGTGTATCGCCTGATCCAGACTCCATTTACGGCTATTTGTCAGGGCGAGTTGCCTTTAGTGCTGGTACAACTTTTCAGTGGCTTTGTCGTCTTGGGCACTCTTCACTAAACAGGCTTCAACGCGTCATCCTTCACATCTCGCCTGCTAGTGAGATTTTGTGTGATGCATGCCAGCCGGGAAAGCATCACAGAGCCAATTTTCCTTCCAGTTCTTCTCAGAGTTAAGCTGTTATTTTTTATTTATTGGATATGAATGTATAGGGTCCTAGTAGAGTGTTAGATAGAATTGGTCATATATTTTATCTGCTTATTGTTGATGATTTTTTCTAGGATTTTATGGCTATTTCTTTTAATGTGATTGAAACATTTATTTTACAAATAAAGACTTAGTTTTCTACCATGGTGAAAATTATACAATCAGACAATGCTCTAGAGTTTTGTATTGCTAAGTTATCAACATTTTATAGATCTCTTGGAATTGTTTACCAGACATCCTGCACCCATACTTTGCAGCAGAATGTAGTGGAGAGAAAATACCGTTATGTGTTAGATGTGACTAGGACATTACTAATACAGCACAATGTGCCACAAGTGTACTGGGGGGATGCAGTGTTAATTGCATGCTATTTAATTAACAGATTGTCCAACTCAACTATACAGGAACAAGTTCCATGGTAGGTCTTCTATCCTGAGAATGATCTATTTACTGTACCACCTCATGTGTTTAGTTGTGTAGCCTTTGTTCACCTTCTAGGACCTGGCAGAGACAAGTTGGCTCTAAGAGCGGTGAAGTGTCTTTCTAGGTTATAGTAGCACCCAGAAAGGATACAAATGCTATGACCCTAGAGGCAAGAAGCATTATGTGACTACCAATGTCACATTTCATGAAACTATTCCCTTTTTTTCTACAGATAGTCATCAGGGGACATTTGAAGGAGCTCGGCTCCTATAACTATTCCACCAGTTCCATTGGAACATATTCCTATCATATATAGTGATGATACCACTACCACAGAGACTTCCATGAGGCAGAACGTTGAGATTACTTAACTCTACAGGTTACCTGTTACAGACAGCATGCATGGCGAGAAGAACACACCCCCCCATCACCTCAGCCACCTATCTCCTCCCCTTGTCAGGTATGGGTTGATACTGACATGAGTTGTCCTAGTAGTGCTTGTGCAGGTTCCTCTGACGAGCCTTCTCCTACTGATACTGAGTCTATGAAGGAGGATCTTGAGCTTCTGATTGCTTTTCGGAAGGCTCCTTGCAGCTATGACCATTACTATACTATTGGGACAGTGTCTACTACCAATCTTGGGAGATCTTTTGCTATTTTCACAGGTGCTCTTTTTGAGACACAAGTCCCTATGTTCCATCAACAAGCCATGCTAGATCCAAAATGACATCACGCCATGGAGGATGAGATGGCTACTCTACGCTCTAAAGGGATGTGGGACTTGACCACTCTGCCTCCTTACGCCAAAATGGTGGGGTGTCGTTGGGTCTTTGCTCTCAAGTACAACCCAAATGGCACGATCTCTCACTATAAGACGAGACTGGTGGCAAAAAGATTTACCCAAACTTATGAGGTAGATTTCTTTGATACCTTCTCTTCTGTTGCTCGGCTTCCTACTATTCTGATTCTAATGTCCGTTGCTGTTCACTATGGCTGGCCACTCCATCAGTTAGATGTGAAGAACACTTTTTTGTATGAAGATCTTCAGAAGGAGGTTTATATGCAAGAACCCCTTGGTTTGAGACTTAAGGGGAGTGTGTATGTAGACTGAAGGAAGCCATCTATGGCTTGAAATAGAGTCCGAGAGCTTGGTTCCAGAGACTGTCAGAGAAAGTGCAGATCATGGGGCTTGTGAGGTCTTCTACTGATCATTCACTATTTGTTAGGAGAAGCAAAGGGGGAGTGGTTGTACTCTTAGTCTATGTGGATGGCTTAATTCTTACCAGAGATGACATTGATGGGATAGTAGAGGTGGAAAAGAAGCTAGCTGAAGTCTTTGTGACGAAGGATCTGGGTGAGCTCAAATACTTTCTTGACATTGAAGTGGCACACATCAGGAAGGGCATTGTTCTAAGTCAGCGCAAATATGTCCTTGATGTCTTGCAGGAGACGGGAATGCTGGGGTCCAAACCTGCTAATATACCTATGGATCCCAAAGGGCACCTCTATAATACAGAGTTTTCGCCTATAGATAGCAGATCTTATAAGCAGTTGGTTGGTAAGTTGTTGTACCTTACTATTACCAATGTTGTCAAGGTGCTTGCCTGAGGCAAGTCGAGGCCCTAGCACCTTCACTAACCCCAGGCAAGGCATTTTGCTTTGGGCAACGCCTAGGCGAGCGCCTGAGGTCTAGGCTCTAGGCGCTGGGGCGAGTGCCTGAGGTAAGAAATCCGATTCCACTAACCTAAATAGATTACTGATCGGTCCTGGAGTTAACGTCGCTCGCAGCTTGACACTTGCCACCGCTCACCGTCGCTCGAACCTCGCCCCTATCGCCACCATTGTAGGAGGCGATCTTTACTACTCCACGCTCAGGTCTGGAATGGGGTTCGATACCTTCTCGATGCAATTCCACTAATTGTGATCCTTTGGGTAGTACTTGCAGATGTTGGCGAACGCGAGGGGCTACCCAAGTAGCAAGAAATCTAAGTGGGTGTTATTTGGGATGTCCTCACCTTGCACGAAGAGGGCCTCAAGGTTGTACCAAGCCCAGCAACATAAGGACTTGGCCCCGAGTTCGAAGGAGAGGAGCTCCCCTAGGAAGATTGTCTTGTGCATCTTGCCGATGAGGTAGCGGGGTTGCAAAGAATAGCAAGTGGTGGTTGTTTTGGGTTCGTTGAACCCTAAGAAGATGTTTTGGGTATTTTACCTATTTAGCTTATGTTCTTTTACTCTTAGTAGCTATACAAAAAAAAGGAGGGTGATAGAAAGAAAAAGAAAGATAAAAAAAGGAGAAATAAAAAGGGAAAGCCAAAAAAAGGAAGAGAAGAGAGAGAGAGAGAGTTGGACTTAAAAAAAGTTGATAAACTGGAGAAGTTTCATTGGAGCATTGTTGTGGAGCTAGTTTTAGTTTGTGGCATTGAATTCTCTAAAAGTTTTGGTCATTCTTAGGTTTATATTTTTTTGCTTGTGAACTTGGTAATATGGTGGTTGGCCTTGCTAGGGTTTATATTTAAAGTTTTAGTTATGTGCTTTCTATAATCTTTAGTATGACTTTTGTTTGGACATGTACTTTTTATCTGTGAATTTCATTGTTGGATTTGTATTTTTGCTTATACAAAGTACTTTTTATTTGGTAATTTTAACTTTTGTTTCCCATTTTTGCTTATTATATTTTGCTAATAGATCCATGCATGAGATTATAAGAGCATCTAATTTATTAATAATATATATATATATATCAAATAAATAAACAAATTAGCACCTCATTTGTCTCGGACGAGCGCCTAGCACCTTGGGCATTTTGGACTCCCCCTCACCTTTTAGTGCCTCTCGCCTTTGACAGCATTGACTATTACACGTCCTGACCTCTCCCTTGTAGTTGGGAAACTCAACCAGTTTATGGACGAACCAACCAAGTAACATTGGAATGCTGCTATGCAGGTGCTTAGATACGTGAAGAAAGTACCTGGCAAAGGTATCCTATTTCAGAAGGGCACACATATGAGTATTGTTGGCTATTCTAATGTCGACTATGCTAGGTGCATGCAAGACAGGAGGTTAACAACTGGGTTCTGTACTTATGTGGCACGAAATCTAATGACTTGGAAAAGCAAGAAGCAGCAGGTGGTATCTAGGTCTAGTGCTAAGTCCGAGTACTGGGCTATGACTCAAATAGTTATAGAGATGGTTTAGGTCAAATCAGTGCTACAGGATCTCCATGTCCAAGTAGAGGGACCAATGGAGATGAGGTGTGATAATCACGCTACTACATACATTGCAAACAACTCAATCTTCCATGTATGTACGAAGCGTGTTGTGGTCGATTGCCACTATACTAGAGACTTAATACAACGTGGGATTATCTACACTACATCAGTGCTTTCTGAAGACTAGATTGCGGATATATTTATGAAGCCTTTTCCTAGATCCACATTTGATAGATGTTCCAAGCTGAGCATCATTGATGTATATATTCCAGTTTGAGAGAGTGTTGATAGATCACTCTAGTTATCTATTTATTTACTGTTGTGAACTGGTATGTCATTTATTTTGTCCTCCTTGACTTATGCTGTAATTTTCCCAACACCACATGCTATATAAAGAGGTGTAGGATTTCATTTGAGAAATAAGATTTATCATTTTCTCCAACTTTAAGATACATGTACTTTGGCTTTTTCTTTCTTCCCAAATCTCAACACTCAAGTCAATTTCGATACATGTCTAATATCCAAGGAAACTCATTGTGAGCTTCCAATCGACTTAGGAAGAGCAATTACAGTTGATAAATCTCTTGGGAAAATATGTATTGATTGCTTCACACCTTTCATGGATCATGAAATGGTTGCTCTTAGCTTTGTTCATTTCGCAAGGTGCAAATAGTAGTCATCTTCGATAGAAGAGCAGGAGTCTAATCATAATCACGCTTGAATGGTATAACAGATTGGGAATACATATGGATGATCCAGAGAGCGCTCCATTTTCTGATGTTAGGGAATATAGGTGCTTTTGTCAGGAAACTCATGTTTCTCATGGTTACATGCTAGATATTTCCTTTTGCAACTGGATGTGCCATGCAGTTAATGGACAAGTACAAGGGAGTTCAGCTGGAAGTTGTTTGTCGAATCTTGAGGCGTCCAAAGTCTCCCTGGGAGAAAGGCCCTGACCTGGCAATCCCACTTTGATCTCCCAACAGATTGCCCCCGACTAAAGAGCCACTGATCACCTAAATTACGGTGATGTCAACCTAATGCATGGGGATCCTCAAAGCTTTCAGGGAAACTCTCAACATGCAATTTTGTTTCATATTTCTCAACATGGGCTGCATGGTTGGAAGGTCAAATAGAACTAGAACGCTTGATTGTAAATGCTCTGATGCATATGTACAGTAAATCACATGAGCAATCACAAGAACAATCTCACACAAAAACAATGATATAAGTTGGGAAAATGAGTAAAATCATTTTATTCTCAAATCCTACCTCTCTTTATATCAAGAGAGAGGTGGGACAATTACAACTTCAAAAAAGAAACTTCAAAAAAAAAAAAAACTCCAAAAAAGAAAGAAAGAGTACTACAATAACCTTATATAGAAAATAAAGTATAGATAGACCAAGGGTTATAACACTCCCCTTCAAGCTGGAACGTAAGTGTCAATTATGTTCAGTTTGGAACAACAAACATCAAAACTAGATTTAGTAAGAGGCTTAGTAAATACATTTGTTGTCTGGTCATCAGAAGATACTAGAGTTGTGTAGAGCAGTCCTCTCTGGATAATATCTCTAGTGTAGTGACAATCAACTTCCACATATTTCGTGCGCTCATGAAACATGGGATTGTTGACTATATAGGTAGCTGCTCAATTATCGCACCTCATCTCCATGACCCCATCTATCTCAATATGTAAGTCAACCAGGAAAGATCAAATCCACATTGTTTGAGCCACAGTTTGGGCCATCGCCCTGTACTCTGACTCTGCACTAGACCTGAAGACTATCACTTGCTTCTTGCTCTTCTAGGTTACAAGATTTTCAGCTACATAAGTGCAAAAACCTGCAGTAGATTTCCAATCAAGGTGGTATCCTGCATAATCTATATCTGAATAGCCCACCACAGTCATAGATGTCCCTGTGATGAATAGAAGACCTTACCCAAGGGCCTTCTTGAGATGCCTAAGGACCATCATCGTTGCATCATAGTCCTGTCTAGTGGGTTTAGCCATAAACTGACTCAATTGCCAATTTAAAAAAAAAAAGGTCTAGTAATAGTGAAGTATAAAAGCTTCCCCATAAGCTGCCTGTATGACCTGCTATCAACTGCCTCAACCTCAATGTCATAAATAGGTGCCTTAGGATCTATGTGTATATTTGTTGGCTTGGCTTCCAGCATACGAACCTCCTGCAATTAATCTAGAGCATACTTCCTCTGGGACAAAACAATGCCACTTTTGTTGTGAGCCACCTCTATCCCAAGGAAGTATCTCAATGGACCCAGATCCTTCATCACAAACCGCTTAGTCAGGCATCTCTTGATCTCAGCTATCCCCTCATAATCATCTCCTGTAACAATCAGGTCATCCACATAGACCAAAAGAACAGTAACACCACTACCTATCTTCCTGATAAACAGATAGTGGTTGCAGACAACCTCTAAAACCCAACAGACTCAACCACCTAGGATAACTTCTGAAATCAAGCACGAGGGCTTTGCTTGAAGCCATAAATGGCATTCTATAATCTGCATATATACTCCCTCTGAATCTCGTAACCGGGAGGCTACTACATGTAAACCTTCTCCTGCAAATCCCATAGAGAAAGGCATTCTTCACATCAAGCTAGTGAAGATGTCAGTCCCGCTGAGCTGCCAGCAAAATCAGAATCCTCACTGTAGAAAACCAAGCCACCAATGGGAAAGTGTCAAAGAAGTCCACCCCATATGTCTGGGTGAACCCTTTGGCAACAAGTTGGGCTTTATAGCGTGCAACTGACAGATCTGGATTGTACTTGACTGCAAAGACCCATCTACAACCAACCACTGTAGCATCCTCTAGTAAAGGTGTAAGCTCCAAGAACCACATGAGGTAAGAGCAGCCATCTTATCCTCAATGGCTTGGTGCCATTTGGGATCAAGTATGGTTTGCTGGTAGGTGCCAAGGATAAATATGGTAGAAAGAGCACGGTAGAAACTCCCAAAAGCTGACCCAAGGTCATCAGTAGCCAGACTACCTACAACATGGTACCCGGACTCACAGGTGCGGGGTGCCTTCCTAATGGCAATAGGAAGGTCAAGATCATTTGCCTGATCCTCTTGTGTTGACTCTGGGGCAAGAACATCCATATTTGAACCTGTAGCATCACCACTAGATCCTATATAATCAGTACGCAAACTGTCCGTTGTCACCTGGACTGAAGCAGGTGATGTCTGATGTCTATGTAGCTGGCACTTGGAAAGTACTATGAGGGCATCTGTAGGTAACAGTAGGCTCAGAAAACCTCATGGGTCCTGTCATAGTAGCTGGAGGAGCAGAAACATGTATCTCCTCCAAGGAAACAGGAGGTATAAGCATGGGGGCCTCTGTAACCTCAGGAGATAGACTTCGGGCAGATGTAGAAAAGTATGGAATGGACTCATGAAAGGTAACATCAGCATTCACATAATGCTTACCAGTAATGAGATCCAAGCATCTATATCCCTTTTTGAGTCTGTGAGTATCCCAGAAACACACTTAACTGCCTGAGGTGTAAGCTTATCTCGACCTGGAGAAAGTACGTGAACAAAAGCAGTATAGCTAAAGACATGTAGTGACACGTGAAAAAGCTCTTGCTCAGGATGCAATATGTGTCAAGGAATCTGCTCATGAAATACTGAACTGGGCATTCTGTTGATTAAATAACATGCTGTGAGGATTGCATCACCCTAATATAATAGAGGCACACTATGATGAATCAATAAAGTGTGGGTCACATCCAAAGGATGTCAGTGTTTCCTCTCAATCACCCCATTCTACTGAGTGGTATGAGCACAGTAGTCTGGTGCACTATCACATGTGACCTGTAAAATGTAGACAGCCTTGTGGTACATAACTCAAGTGCATTATCAGATCTAACTACTTTAATAGCAGCTTGATACTGAGTCTTAATTTCCACCATGAAATGCTCAATGACATAACCAACATCTGACTTGTTCTTCAGCAAGAATACTCATGATAGGAGGGAAAAGTCATCCACAACTACTAAATAATAACGATGACCCTGCCTATCTGATATCCGACTCGGCCCCCACACATCCATCTGCAATAACTCAAACAAGGCCGTTTACCCAGAACGGGTACTCACCGGGTAGGAGGTACAATGGTGCTTGCCCATCTGGCATGCATCACAACATATCTAAGTTGCAGGAGAGATGTGGAATGACCCGTTAGAGGTTGTCCCGGGGAAGATGTCCAAGTCAAAGATGCCACTGAAATGAACTCCCAGTAGCAAACAATACTTTTCCTTGACTTATAGAGGCAAGTGTCTGAATCAGATGATAGACTCCACCATCTACATTTCCACTATCAATCATCTTCCCTGTCAGCATCTCTTGAATGATGCATCTCACATCATCAAAGATAACACGACAATTAAGCTCCTTAGGAATCTTACTAACTTACTAAGAGTAAGCTCATAGGAAAGTCTGGCACATAAGAAACATCAAGTAACCACAAAGTGGGAGTCACTAGTACCTACGCTTGACCTGCTATCCTAGAGTGCCTATCATCTGCAACTTGCACTGTCCTACCTGTAGGTATAGATCTGAGATGGGCAAAATGATCATGATCTCCACTGAGATGTCGTGAAGTTCCTGAATCAACAAGCCACTCTGCACTACCCCGATTTCTGTCATGTGCAATAGAGCCTAACTCGGTGGCTCCTTGGAGCCCATCATGATGGCTAATACCTTGGAGTAGTCTCTCATACTCACTTCGGGTAATGGCCACTAGATCATTTGCCGACCTCTATATGGTAGATGTGCTTGGACCAATATTAAAGGAAGCCATATTGATATCATAAAACTACAGATTCACCAAGAAATAAACCTCTAAAGCACTAAATCAGGGTAGATCATGCCAATCTGATGACGAAAAAAAGTCTGAAAAAAAAAGAAAATCAGATCATAGTCTGAGGAAGGTCACCCATATCAATTTGTCGATGTAGATCAAGCCCAAATAAGACCTGCAGCTATGTTGATGTAGGCCCAGATCAGATCAAACTGCCGATGGAGGATGAAACCGGTGATCTGCAGCACAGGTGATATAGACCTGCTAACCAGATCAGACTGCCCAGATCAGTTGTAGATCCACGCTCAGATCATCCCGGATGGGACTGGCGGTAGGTCAATGACCTGCAGCAACAACCGCAGACCCCTAAAGGACTGGGCAATGCTAGGCAGCCCACCAGCGGCGCTGGCAAGGCCCCTCCTCCTTGAGCTGCTACAGGCGAGGGTTGGTGCTCCTGTTGTTGGTGCTGCTGCTGCTGGCAGGAGGTGGCAATGCTGCTGCCGGCTGAGAGAGATCACCGGCGGCGGTGAGGAAGAGAAGGATTTAGTGGATGAGTTGAGGGCCTACTTGGGTGGGGTACCTAGGGTACCGATCTAAGACCACTGCTTTGATATCAAGTTAGGAAAATGAGCAAAATCATTTTATTCTCAAACCCTACCTCTCTTTATATCAAGAGAGAGGTGGGACAATTACAACTCTAAGAAAGAAAGAAAGAATACTAAAATACCCGTACATAGAAAATAAAGCATAAATAGATCAAGTGGTATAACAGTATATGTGGAAAATCGTTCATAACAAAAGGGAAACACCATAGGAGAACCACAAACCTAGCTCTCTCGCACAAGACTAGGATTTTCTCCCCCTAGTCATTAAAGAAATCTGAGGTGTGAGCAAAATATATAGGCACTTGGAATAAGTGGATCTACTCCAAAGATCCAATTACCCAATAATACATGTCAACACAATCAAGTTGTTCCATAGCATGCATAGACCACTTTACATTTAATATATTCCTCCATCATTTTAACAACTAAATTTCATGCTAATGCATCTCTGCGGTGAAGTGTCTTCAGCTCTCCTTGGCCAGAAGGTCTGCACACCTTAACTTTTATAATTTCCCTCTGTTCCTTTTTCAAAAAAAGAAATTATATTTTCCTATATTAATATGTCTAAGTTTTATCACTGATGAATGAAAAACCAATTATGCCACGATGCTTCTAGGGTAACTTAATATGTAAATACTATTGGCAGTTGTTATTTTCAATAATGGTTTTAAGATGTATAACCTGAGCAAGTGCAATAGTTTCATCTTGTATCAAATGAAAGTAAATATTCCATATCTTTCTTCATGAGGCTAACCAGGTAATGCTACAGGATTGAGAAGTTTCTGGTTAGTGTTTTCTTTGATTGTTGTCAAGGCAATTTAGAATAACCTGGAACCTTTCATTTGTCAAATATCTAGGTTCCATTGCATGTAATGCTGTCTGTAGCATGTAGTCATTAAATTTGAGTTCACAGACTTATCTTGGTATTTTTCCTTTTCAGAAGATGCTAAATGTGAAGCTGGCAATACTTATACTCTCCTAGGGGCCTGGGCAAACGTAGTTTGCAGTATGTACTATTATTGCTTAAAAAGCATGCATCATGATTCATCTTCCAAGTTGGCGAGGAAGAAATTCGCTTTTTGCCTAGAAGAAGTTGTCTCCATAGCACAGTTAGCTCATGGGGCTCAATTCCACCAGCAAGACAGTGACAGGGCACAATTTTGCTCTTTATATCTGGCTTGCATCAAATGCATCCAGGAGGCCATCACTGACATTAGTGAACAGGTACATGAAGGCTCTTTCAAAGTTTGTTCTAACCATCTCTACGTAATAACTGAGGCCATGCAAAACAGGTTCAGGCCATTGGAGTTCACATTCTACGGAGCTCTGCTCAAAAGAAACCTGATGGCAATTCTGCCTACTTTGAGTCTTTCCTTCTCTTTTTCATTGGGGAACTTTTGGATGATGTCCTCATGCTGATGCAAAGAAGACTGAAGGTATGAATATCTAAATTTTCCCAAAATGGTATCCTCTGCTAATAAATGTTTGAAATTGTTGTCTTTGTACCTCTAACAGGGCCAGATGAGCTGGGAAGGAGTGGCTATTTTGGAAGATTGTCTAAGATTATTGTTCCTTTTTCAAGGTTTTTCACATAAAAGTAAATGTGTCCAGCCCGCCATCTCTATCCTTTTCGAAGCAATACTCATGGTTTTCTCTGTGTTTCATGAAGTTCCTTCAAAGGTAGCAAAAACTTATAGCTTAGCTTGGATGCTATTGGTTATTATTCATATATGTTTTCCTTTCTATCTATTTGCCCATTCCAGGAATTGCTTCAGATAAAAAATGACACTACAGTTCTAGTTTCTCACCTTGTTCAGACTCCTGCTGCTATTCACATTAAAGATATCATGATATCAATGTCTGCAACAAAAAGGCAACAACTTCAGGTGATTTGTTAATGCATGCATAAATTGTTACTGTTACCTATGAGTGCATACTGGTTTGGATGATATCCAAAATAATTAGATTTCTACATAACCAGAGTGGATGAAGTTGAAGCTTTTGCTCGAGTCAGAAGATGGGGATTTCATTGATCACAAAAATTTTGATATCTAAATAAAGGCCTGCATATATTCTGATAGCAAACCATTATGGTAGATACTTCCTGTGTTTTCTCTACATCTTAGATTCATTTTAGTTAGAAGAAATGGATAGGTTAGTCATTAAAAAAGCTACATGCATCCCTTGCAAAACTCAGAAAACAATAAAATAAATGTCAAGATTGAAATGTCATAGTTTATTTTAGTGGGACCCTAGTGCCTTTATATAGAGAGGCACCGAAGAGACAACAGACAGACACACCCCTACAATATAAAATAAAATGGAAAATCTTCATATAACTCAACATTTCCCCTCAAGCTGGAGCATAAGTATCAAACATGCTCAGCTTGAAACAAATATAGTGCAATCAGTTCTCAAGAAGTGCTTTCGTGAAGATGGTTGTTAATTGGTTTTCAATCATATGTAGGGTGTAAAAATCTTCTTTGCAACAATTGCCTCTCTGATAAAGTGACAATCCACCTCAATATGTTTAGCTCTTTCATGGAAGACTGGATTGTTTGCAATGTAAGAGGCGGCTTTGTTATCACAGTGCATAAGAATGGGTCCAAAAACATGTACTCCAAAATCCTCTAGGATAGATCAGACCCAGAGTAGCTCACAAGTGGTCTGAGACATGGCCCTATATTCTGACTTAGTACTTGATCTAAAGACAACCGCCTACTTCTTACTTCTCCACGTGACCAGATTACCCCCAACAAAGCTACATATCCTATAGTTGACCTCCTATCCTCATATGCTCTAGCATAATCTGCATATGAAAAGTCACAGACATCCAAGTATCCATTGTTTCTAAAATAGTCCTTTCCCAGGTGCACTTTTCACGTACCTGAGAATCTGACAAACTCCATCCCAATGGACTTCCCTTGGTGATTGGCTGACTGTATAAACTGACTCAGTCTACCAACAGCAAAGGCAATGTTAGGTCGGGTAACTGTCAAGTACGATAACTTACCAATAATTGCATGGTATTTAGTCATCCTACAGTAAGGGGCTCTTATCATCTGCAACTGGTAAGGACGCGTCCATAAGCACATACGTTGGTTTGCAACCCAGCATACTCATGTCTCTCAACATATAAAGCACATATTTGCGCTGAGATAACACAAATCCTCCAGTATGTTGCACCTCAATACCAAGGAAATAACTGATAAGGCCTATATCCTTAGTAACAAACTGTGAATGTAATAGCCTTTTTTTTTCTTCTATGCCTTATCATTGCCAGTTAGCAATATATTAACATAAACAATGAGTATAACAACACCTATCATCCCATGTAGTGTAAACACAGAGTGGTCAGCAGACGATCTAGTAAAGCTATAGTCTTGAACAACTCTATTGAACCTCTTAAACCAGGCTCTAGGACCTTGTTTCAGTCCATAAATAGCCTTCTTCAACTTGCACACTTTATGACACTCCCCTTGAGTGGCAAAACCTGGTGGCTGCTTCATGTAGACTTCCTCCTTTAACTCTTCATAAAGAAACATATTTTTTATGTCTAACTGATGAACCATCCAGTTCCTATTGACTGCAAGAGAAAGCAAGATCCTGACAGAATTAAGACGAGCCACAGGGTGAATGTCTCAAAACAGTCAACTCCAAAGATCTGAATATAGCATTTGGCGACCAGGCGTGCCTTGTGTCTTTCCACCGTGTCATATGGACGACATTTCAGGTAAACACCCATCTACATCCTACAACAGTAGCACCTGAAGGTAGATCAACAAGAGCCCATGTGCCACAAGACTGCAAAGTCATCTCCTCTTCCATAGCCAATGTCCAGGATAGATCTTGGAAGACCTATTGATGGTCCCGTGGTACCTGTAAACTATCAATAACCAAAGAAAACTGACGTCCAACTGTGGGCAAACTGTCAAGTGACATAAACTGAGATACGGCACGACCGTGGAGCCTTCTTTTATGCAATAGGAAGGTCCAGAGTAGTATCTTCAGTAGTAATAGGTACCTGGTCCTCTGACGAATGATCAGCAGTTGGTGGAGACTAAACAGAAATAGTAGACAATGGTTCCTCCACCTGAGGAACATCCTGAGTCCTATACTAAAAATGCTAAAATGGTCCTCTCATATTTTTCCCACTTTCGGACGTCCGGACCAAAGCTGTCAATGCGAAAGGCGATACAGAGGCGATAAGGTTCAAAATCGCCCGAGGTGAGAGGCGACAAAAAGGCAATAGCCCAAGTGAATTGAGGCAATCGCTTTTTATTTACATATATATGTTTTATTAACTCAATTTAATAGCACCAAGTTGATAAAAACGTGTTTAATAATAATGTTGGAGACTTTAAATAAAAGAAAATGATAAGAATTATAGTACTAAAAATCTTTTTACATAATTTCAAATGGTAAAGAAAAGCATTTATACAATCAAGGTAGAAAAAAAATCTAAAATTGTCACTGAACTGAACAATTATTAATTACTATAACACATAAATCATATATCATACATACGTTATACTTATTTTTTATAACAGTACATATATAACAATGATGTTATATACATACTTATATCTATACATACATATATAACAGTATATTATATACATACTTCTATATATATATATATATATATATATATATATATATATATATATATATATATATAGGAAGACCATCGCTTGGCTGTCGCTTGCTGGAGCGATTGCCTACGCTGAAGTGTTAGGGCTTCAAGCAAGCTGCTCCGTCGAAGGTCAAGACTCAAGACTCGATGAAGGTCGAGAGTTGCCTCTGCCAAAGCATTAGGGCTTCAGGCGATGGAGGTCTAGGCAATGGAGGTCGACGCTGTTGGCAATGGTGATGGCAATGTTGATGGCGACAGCGTGCGTTAGGGCTTCAGGCAATGGGCGATAAGGCGGTGAGGCGTTGCCTGAGTCGAGGAGGCGCATCGCCTGCTTGAAGACCACCGCCTGGGTGTCCGAGGCGACAAGGCCTCCGCTCGCCTCGCCTCAGTGCCTCATCGCTTGAGGTACTCGCCTCGACAACACTGGTCCGGAGCTATGTCTAGACGTCTGGATAGACGTCTGACTGACACTCCAGACATCTTATCCGACTAAAAGGGCGGTGGGTCATTTCAGATGTTCCCAAGACTATTAATTAATGAAAAACCTCCATCTGCTACCTTAACCTGAAATGTGGTAGCAAGACCTCGTAGAGAGGAAAATAATGTGGTGTCACCAATTATGTGCGAGGAGACACCTAAATTTGCAAGCCAAGTAGGGACTTGGGATATAGCTAACACGACTGCAGTACCTGCAGATCTCTGAACTGAGGTTGAAGTAGATGCCTGAGAGGTCATGAAGCGCTCATAGTCTGCTCTAGAGATTGAAATCTGGTTAGCATCCTCTTACTCCTGAGATGTATCCTCTGTAGATACCTAATGAGCTCGTGAATCCATACCCTATGGATATCTGTGCTTCACCCATCAATGATCCATGACCACGACCACGTGCACCACCACGAGACCAACCTCTACCTCCAAAAGTTCCCCTACCACGACCAATAGCAGCCATGGTAAAGGCATCAGAAGTAGGAACGGGATCAGCGGTGTCAAGTCTAGAGAGATGGGCATAAATCTATGCCGGTGTGGGAATCTCATTTATGGTCATAAATTGTTCTTTCACCACCTTGTACTCAGGGCTAAGACCAGAAAGAAGCTGAATAGAGTGAATAGCCTCTCTCTACTTGGCAATAACTACTGCATCAATAGAAATAAGCTGGTAGACATCTTACTTGTCCCATAGGTTCTTCATGGTGCCATAGTATTCAGATAAGGCCATAGTACCTTTCCGAAGAGTAGATGTCCTCTACGACCCAATATAGCCTGGTAATGTTGTTGCTATGGGAATGAGTCTCATACAACACTTCCCACATTTTCTTCGCAGAGGCATATGCATGACCTATTTTGCAATGGTCTGGGTCATGCTATTCAAGAGGCATGTAGCTACCCAATCATTGTCTGCCTCCTAGCCTGCAGTCTTTACTACGGGTTTTACCTCTATCAATATGTACTTGTGATGGGGTCCGACGAATCTGGAGAATGATGTAGACCACACTAGGAATTTGGTTACATCAAACTTGATAGAAGTCCCCTGCATCTGTGGGGGAGCGCTTGTGGTGTATGCCTTCCCCAACAAGTCACTCACAAATTCCTTTTGGTCTCCCATGACTCCGTACGTCATGATCCAACAAATAGAAGACTCACACTGCTGAAAAATCAGATCATACAAGCTTAATCAACAATGTTGCATGCGCTAGGGCATAAATTAGGCCCTAGCGGTGCTCTTCACTAAGAGGTGCTACTGTCGGAGGCCTTGAGATAGAAGATCGAACCAAAAAACCTCGGCCTAGCTCCTGTAGTACACTCCCAAGGTTTCCTAAGAAGAGATCAGGGGTGTAGAAGCCCTCCTAGGGCTCCAAAGCAGAGATCAAGGGCGGTGGCAACCCTAGGCGACACTAGGGGCGACGCTGGTGTGCGTCTAGCAGTCCTAGGCGATGCTCAGGAACGGTGCTGGTGAGCCCAGCAACCCTAGGCGGTGCTAGGGCAGTGGATCCGACTGATGGTGGCCTAGTGCAGCGGTGGCAACAGTGATTCGAGGTGGCGCGACACTAAGGCAACGATATCACGCCACTAGGAGGTAGATCAAGTCGGGAGTGGTTGTCCTAGGTCACTGGCGTCGAATTGAAGAGTTGGCCGAGGTTGCCGGCGATGCTGCTGGCTTGAGGATGGTTGCGGCGCAAAGAGGAAGAGAGTGAGAAGGGGTTTGGTTGGGGGGTTTGGCTGCTAGGGTTTCGGGTGGGGTACCCGAGCACCAATCTAGAACCGCTGCTCTGATACCACGTCAAGGTTAAAATGCCATAATTTATTCTAGTGGGACCCTAGTGCCTTTATATATAGAGGCATCGGAGAGACAAACTACAGACACACCCGTACAATATAAAACAAAATGGGAAAAACCCCATACAACTCAACAATGAAGAATAACAAATGAAAGGAAATGATTCAGCATCTGCTGTCACTCTTGCACTACTTGTAGGTTGTAACAGCATTTATCAAAGGAAGTACATGTTCTTTTGCCAATAATTAAGCTTTAATTCTTTTAGAATATAGCTTTTTCATCCTAACTAGGTTAATTTACAAAAAGTGACAGATCTTGTATTGATTCTGATTTGGTATTCATCCAGTGTTTCGGGCTACAAACTTCACCTCCATTTCTTGCTAATATAATCTGTCTCTAGGGTTGTGTGGACTTCGATTTTTTTAATCCTTCATTGAAAGCATCCTTTCAGATAGATGGTGGTAACAAGAACTTGGTTCACACACTAATATCTACTCGCAGGATATCATTCGTTCTTCTACAATTTCTAGCCAAATCCAAATACATACTAAACCAATCACTCCTCCCCTGGTCAAGTTACCTTTGAAGCCAGTGCTTGATTGCTCAGATCCCGATCCCTCTGTAGTTCCTTCTCATGAGAATTTCAGTAGTGCAAAGGACCATAATAGTGGTGTTGATGTAGAGAGAGATGACGATGACAATGACTGGGATGCGTTCCAATCTTTTCCTGCAAGCAATATTGCTACTGATTTGATTGATAAGAGCGCCTCTAAACATGATTCTAGCAGTAGTTTCTCAGTGCCGGAAGGTGGCCAGCATTCTGATGAGTTACAGAATGCTGCTTATCAAGAAACATCTTTATCTGAGACACAAATAGAATTTGAAGATCACGGTGGGGAGCTTGTGGACGAAAATGTAACGGTAAAGGATGATGACAGTAAGCAGATTTGTGAGCAATCTGGAAACAAGACTACTCCACAAGACCAAAACGATAATGTTGGTGAGCCAGGAGTTATTCATTCAGACATTGCCAAGGACTCACCTGAAGGTCTTACAGAGACGGGGGAAAAATCAGGTAGCAGTGTCCAGCATGTAGACCTTATGTCCAGCTGTGAAGGGATTCCAACAGGTGAAAATACGTCCAAAGTTAATCAGAATGTCACCGACACTACTGTTTTGACCGAGGATCATCCAGTGGTAGGTAAATTATCTGGAAACCATGATGATGATGAAAATCCTATGGAGGGGCCCTCCAATCAGGCTTCTTGTGAAGGTGAGGTAATTGAATTGGACGCTCCCACGTCCAGCTCTGGCAGTGTTCATGCGGTAACCGTTGATGGGCAGAAGGGATCTGGCAACCTCTCTGGTGGGAGACTTAAATCCACATCTATTCCTTCTGAAAGAAATGATACGAAGAATGACAGCTCCAGTGGCAGTTCGAGTCCCCATAAGGTTGCAGAGTAGAGCAATGCTGCAGGAAGTTCCTAGTGATTATGCATTTGACAAATTAGTTGTCAACCATCCATTGGGTAAAGGGAAATGGAAATGCATGCAAGTACTCTTGCAGCTTGGATAAGAGTTCTTATCCCTTGTGTGCACGAAATCTCTGTTATTTTACATCTTCCAAAGGTCTCGCAAAGGTGATTCGTGGTGGCTGCAATGCTAATAATTCTTGCACTTAATGGGTCCAAAATGTGGAGCATGATCCTGCGGCGTTGGTTGGATGTAATAATTCGACCGAGTTTTTTTTTTCTTTTCTTTTTTTGTCAGAATTTTTGTTGTAGCTCGTTTTGTAATTTTGTGCACTCCATATTTATTACCTTGGGATGTTAGGATGGGTGTCTCTTTTCCAACTGTCTGTATCCAAATTTTTGTGTAAAATATGCTTACTTCGGACAATAATTTTTGTCTCTTTATTTTTACCCAAAAGAATAGAACACCTAATTGGCTTGCGTTATTAGTGTGTTTCACTGTTATTTACATTTTTAAGCTTGCTCGATTATTATTTTACATTTTTCTGCTGTGTACGAAATATAGTCGATGTTAAGGAGAACTATTGGTTGGGTTTTTATTCGCTGTTTTCTTGATTAATGGAATGGGTTGAACTTCATCGCCACCTTATTCGTACGCTAATCAGTAAAAACTGAACATGAAAAGGTCTCTGACAGTGCGCACTAAAAGCAACAGTGTCCTTAAAAATTCCCAGCCGTTGATAGAGGGACGAGGAGATGGAGGAAGGGGGGGTGGTGGTGTGGGTTGGTGTATGTTTTGTAGGCGGAGTTAGTTTCTCCATTTTCAATTAATCAATGGACATGGGAATGCGATAAATAAATTGTTTAGCTGCCATAATCCAAGAGAGAGGAAAACTGTGAACCGGTCGGTATGCAGAAATGGGGGTTAGCTACGTAAATAGGCATTTAGGGATGCACGGTTATGTGAATGGAGAATTGAAAGTTGAATTGAAGCCCCACTCCTTTATTCGTAACATTGAAGGCATGTCATTTTATGATCTTCCCCTCGCCTTGATGCAGAGGGAAGGCTTATCACAAGGACGAATTTAGGATTTTTAACTTTTCGCCGTGGGGGGGTGTGGCGCGGGGGGAGCGGGTGTTGTCATGTATCAATATCTATGACATGATTCAAAGAAATGTGCTTGGCTAGCGTTTGTTGCTCACATGCAATGCATATGGTGGTAAATAGCGTTCCACTATTACAAATGATCTATAGAAGCAAATATGCTTGAGGTGCACTCACATGATTGCTATTTAGGAACACGTGCTACCTACAAAGCAGCTTTTTTAACATCTACCTGTTAGAAGTATTTTTTTTATCTTGGCATTATAACTTCTATTTAAATCATTAAGATAAGATCATGAAGAAAATCAATTTTTCTTGAAAATTTGATATTTAACGACTCATAATTTAAGTTTAAATACATTGATTCCAAACATGAAATAAAAAATTATAAGACATGAATGTCAGTGATTATAACAAAGAGAAAGGGCCATGATTTGTTGAACAAATAACGCCAAGGCAAATTGCTTCGGGCTATATCTCCTATCAAAAGCAAAAAAAATCATTATTTTAAAAATCAAATTAGATGGTTAGTTCAATCACAAATCGATGTCTTACTAGCCAAATTGATCGATTCAATCAATAAAAGTTAAGATTGATGTAAATTGATCAAAATCATGTTGGATCGATTGCTTTGGTTAAATCAACAAATCTAGTTTGATTGTTTTCTCAAGTGCTAAAAATTAAAAACAAAAAAGGAAAATGCATATGATTTCACACTACACCAACACCCCCACGAAGATTATACCGTTTATTTTTGTTTAATATTTGTTAAAAGTATATCAATTTTACGATAATTGAAGATATAAAATAACTTTTCTTAATACATATTTTCATTAATTTTTTATTGAATATTGATTCAACTCGATTAGATCCAGTTAAACCAATACAAACTAAATCAAAGAGTGTACAATTTAATTTTTTTTTATTTTTCCATGTGTTGACGTTATATTAACGTCATCATTAGTTCAATCATTATAAACTATCAGTTGAACAACTAAAACATCAAACCAACACATGACCGTTCCTATTTTTAAACTATTGAAGGAAATTACTTGGGAGAGAGGACAAAGATGGAAGAGATGCTCAACTAACTTAGTGAGAAGAAGAAGAAGAAGATTCATCCCAACTCTTACCATCAAAAGTAGATAGTTTGGCCGCAACTAGAAGGCTATTAGTAATGAGTTTCCTCAAGATATAATTGAACTGTGGGAGGTATTATAAGATTTCCAATACTCTTTAATCTTCAACCAATTTAAGATTCCACATAATCTTCAACCTTCTAATCCCAATGACATTCCAATTGGAAGAACCAAAAGTGACGAAGTTGACAAAGTGAAATGCTAATTAAATTGGAAAAAAACAACAATTTTTTTATGCAATACCCAAACTAACTCATCTTATTTATATGAATTAGTGCACATAGCGCTACTCTTGCTAATTTTGATGCTAACAAAATAATAAATAACCAATGTTCTTAGATTTTACACTTGATAACTCTTTGTTCAAGTGGTTGTTGAGACACAAGTTGCTAGATGATGGCTTAGAATGATGATTGATGATGTATCGAAGGAATGTGAGGTGATGGAGAAAATGTGAGCAATGGAGCATCTAGCCATATCCTCTTAAAGCTCAAGAACCAATACAAGAGTTAGAAGATTTGTTTTTATGATTTTATTTCATAGAATTTGTTAAAGAGGCAAGATAAATACACTTGGAAAATTTTTAGCTTCACTTAACACATAGGATTTATGAAGAGATCAAGCTAAATACACTTAGAAAAGTTTTAGCTCACTTGACATGTGGGATTTAAGAAGAGGCACCTAGTTCCCCTATTTTTAGTTCAAAAAATCAATTAAGCACTTACAAAATTATTATTGATCATTTAAAGATTCAAAAATTCCATCGTTGCAAACATTTTGATTTATAATGGCTCCAATGTTAAAAGGTACCTTATAATCATTTAATCAAAGAGCCTCCTAGTAGCCAATTAGCCGTATGCTAGTCTATAAATTAAACGTTTAGCACACTTCCACTAATTTAAAAAAATTGCAACTAAATGTTTAACGAGAAGATTTTAATTGATTAACGAGTATTTTGGCTAATATATTTAATTGACTAGGTTAAACATTTAATTGCATTCCAATAACTTCTTATTTTTGTGATAAAATGTTTAGGAGCTATTTACTTTCCCTTATTAAACGTCTAATGTGGGTTGTTGATCATTTAATTTCAAAGCTTTTTCAAAGGCTGCTACTATCTAGGTGTTTTGAAATTATCTTTTCAAATCAATTTTTATACATTATGTGTCATGCCCCCAAAACCCCTTACCAATCGAGAGCTAGGTTACTAGGTGTAAAAAGTTAATGCTTCCATTCTTTTTAATTAGGTTGTTTAATTTTTACCTAGTCGAGCTTTCGAAGTAGGTTTCCATTTAGCCAAATGAAATGGAAATACATCATTTCAGTGGCATAAAGATAAAGTTGTACAATACAGCAAGAACATCAAATGCAAAATTAATTGGCATATAATTACATATTTCAAGCATCACAGGCTACAAAAATGGGTGGACCACAGTCCACCATCATTTACAACAATTTTTGTCATACCATTTACAACAATTTTTGTCATACCAAAACTAGGGAAATTATAACTACATTGTCATTACATGACTGTAGCTCTAGCTACTAGGTGCAAGATCGATTAAGTTATCGTTGTAGCTCAATTCTTGCACCTATTCACTAGGTCATTTAGAAAGTTATTACGGAAATTGGGTTATGCGATTAGAGAGAGTTCTAATCAATCCACGAGGAGGCTTAGTTGAGGGCCAATTGATGAGTTCCTTTATTCTATTTTTGGGATTTCATCATTTACCCTTTTTTGTGTCCATTTAATTGTTGAATATATGCAAAACGAAATGCTAATTACAACTACCTTTCTGTTTTAGGTTTTGATTGAGTTGCGAAAAACGAGAATGACTAACTCTTTTTTTTTGGTCTTTTCTCTTTTATAATTTTTTTGGCTTTTGTTTGATATTGAGAAAAGCATGCAAAGCTAACTACAACAACAACTAACTAATGTGAGGAGATGTTTTTGTGATTTTTGTTTGCAATTTTTTTCTTTGCTTTTGTTAATCAAAGGAAAAGTGACATTTTTTTGTACTTTTTGAGTATAAGTAAAAGAAATATTTACAACACTAAGCACTTGCTATTCACCTTGATAAGAAAGGATTACAACTTTAAAGATAGCATACTAAAAGCAACAAGACATTTCACTAATTCAACTCATGTAGCTTGAAGCTACTTATACAAAGCACTTGAAATATTTACAAGACTTCACTCTCACTCAAGGAAATAGTGGTGATTACAAGAGTTATTTGATGTCGCCTTTGGTGCATATTAGCATGGAGGTGTGGAATAGGATAGGGTGGAGGGGAGATGGTGGTGGTGGTAGTGATAATAGGAGTGATGAGTATTAAGTATTGGGCCATTTAACTAAGCTAGGAGGGTGTGGTAGAGTGTACAAATGTGCCTAGATGTGAGAGGTTCGGTGATGTGAGTAATTATGTATTCATTGGTCCTACGATTAGTGGTAATGACTAGTGCATATGTGAGGGTGATGTGAACTCGATATTTGGATGTCTCCAAAAATTTCTTTGTCACCATGATTTCTATTGAATTAATTTGGTGAGCATGGTGAAATGGAGATGGGATGGCCATGGAGTAATCATTCAATTAGGCACCTATAGTGTGTGGAGGTGATTGGGACAAGGTTGGGTCACTAAGTAGGGACAATCCTAAGTGGGCATGTGATTGTGAGCAAGTGTGGGTGTGTGAAGTGAGTGAAGAAAGTGAAGTTCAGTGGCTAAGTGTGTGACGAAGATAATGACTGAGTGAGAGTGGTGGTGAGTGAAGTAGTGGCATGTGAAGTGGAGGTGATAGTGATGGTGGATATGTGAAGATAGTGATATTGTGAAGGTAGCGTGTAGGTGAGAATGGTGTTGCTAGTGAGGACTGTTAGTGCAAGGATACCATGATCGTTAATTTTGATGATGATAAAATATTTGTTATTTGACATTTGCATTTAAGTATAAATTCAGGATAAATACAAATGGAATCAAGTGTGAAGGAATTCAAACTTGCGTCCATGGTAGATTGAAGGAGCTTGATGGAGGAAAAGAGGTGATGGAACCTCACGTGAAGCGGGAGCTTGAAGAAGCAAGAAGAATATGATAGAATTTTCTTATGCCAATGTATTCGTCTTTATGTACTTTGCTCTTTTATTTTTTTAAATAAATGTTAAAAAGCTTAAAGTAACATACCTATAGTCCTTGGAACACTTACACTACCCTAGGGTACTTAGACAATCCTAGATGATCTTAGAAATCATTTAGAAAGCCAAAACTGTATTTAGACAGCCCTATCAGACGTCTAATATGGACTTCAGATGTCTGATCTTGAACTTTAAGACGTCTAACCTTTTGTCCAGAAGACTAAACACTTAGGCTGGACTTAGTATTCTTTATTCATTAATTTTTGTCGACTAGCCCATAGTCCAGACATCTTAAAAAACGTGTGATGACCTTGAAAAACGTCCAACAATAGGATTGTTGGCTTGTCCGACATTGTCTTCGAGGATTACTTTTTAATTATATTTTTTATTGTCTTCGAGGATTACTTTTTAATTATATTTTTTACACTTTCAGACATCCGTAAAGCCACCCAGACGTCTGATAAATAGACGTTAAACTAGATCTAACCTAAATCACTTTTGTCAGAAGATATTAGCCGTTAGCCTTTCAGAAAATCCATTCCCGCAGATAATCCTCTTTCCAGATGACCAAACTTTATGCCAGACGTCATATCTATCGTCTGACCTACAAACACTAGAACCTTGTTTCGATCCAGTCAAAATAGGAAGAAACCCGTCTTAGAATTAGACGTCTAATTAATTTCCCAAACGTCTTAAAATGACTTCTTAGACGTCCATCTTAATCCAACCCAGTTCAGATGATCAACTCCTCTAGATCAGACAACTGACCATCAGATCAAATGATGACCCAAATGTTTGACTATAAATCCAGATGTCAAAAAACCCTACAAACTCTTTAATGACCTTAATTTCGGTGGGATTTTTTACCACTCTCTTGAGTGTTGTTCCCAACGACTACAAGAGGCTTCCTAAGCCTTTTAAAGCCTTCTTAGAACCTCTATAAATAGAAGACCCTTCCTTTGTAAAACACACCTTGACATACTACTTCCACCCATATTGTATCCAAGAGAAAAGAGAAATCATTTAAAGTGTTGTTGCTCTCCAAGATCATCCTACACATTTAAGAGCACCATCATAGCAGTATACCCGCTCTCCCATCTTCACATACAAGAGCGTTATCGTGCCTTGCGTGGTTCATGCACATCGCGTTGCTAGCTAATGCACTTCCATAAAAGGGAAGTTTCTTTTACCTATAATACCTAGATCTCATTTATACTTTGTGGCTCTATAGGATTATTGTAAATTGTCTTTGTTAGGTATCTGCTTTGAGAATTCCCACCTCCCTCGCGAGATAAAATACTCCTCGTAAAGAGGAGGGGTTTGAGGTACGCTATCCTCATATAAGTAGTGTGGTTGCATAGAAGTTGAACTACCCTTGTTGAAGTAGTTCATTAGTGGATTTGATCAACTAGGTCAATCAGGAAATCCTAAATCGAGACATTTAGGTGATGATTTTTACCCAGATTTGGATTTCCACTTAAAAATTTTTGTGTCTTTTGTGAGATTGTTCCTTTATATTTTCGCATTATTTTGTATCACGCTCAATCTGACCCCCTCCGTCATGAATTACAAGGACATGTAAGTGTGTGTGTAACTAAAAGTAGACAAAGAAGAGCAATATAGCAATGGAAATAAAAAATGCTTGAAGGAAATGTTAATCTACTAAAAGAAAGGCAATAAGTTATAAATGGCAAGGAAATAGAAATCTAGCTAATGCTTGAATTTAAATCTAACTAGTAAAAAAATAAAAAGAGGTAGAGGATAGGTGTCCTCCAAATGTGAGATACTAGACCTATTGGGAGGAGAATGGATCCTTGGCCAAAGCCTACCCTTCTTCACCTAGAGACTTGCACACAATGACCAAGAAGGCACAAGCTAACCGTTGGTCATGGAGATGGAGAGGAGAGCACTTGAGAGCACTTAAGAATGAAGTATGGTGGATTGAGAGAGGAGAATGGAGAGGGGAGGGGGTGCCTATGGGACTCTCTTTTTATAGAGAGGGCACCAAGGTGTGGTGTAGGTGAGGTATAGCCTAAGGACTAGGACAAGGGCACATCCTAAGGGTATAGAATCTTCTAGTGTGATGTGCACCTTAAAGTGAGGGAGCAAGTCAAGAGTGGTCAAATTTGAAGAGGATAGGATTGGCATGGGATGTCGATAAGGAGGGATCAGTGGGGTGGTTTGGGTGGTGTTTAGATTGGCGTGGGGTTAAAACGGGGTTAGGCTAGGTGAGTGTGATTAAGGGTGTGTATTGGGCATATGTTGTGTGGGCTACTATGGGCATATGTAGGCCTAGAGAACAAAAATAGAAGAAATTAAAACATATAGTGGTGTTCTAGGCCCACATTCCAATGTGACTAGTTCAATAAAAAATGTAGTGTGCGTAGTGTGTGATTAAGTGCAATTCATGTATTCATGTGCCCCAAATGTGTGTGAGGAGTGATTGTGTGCACATGAATTTGTGCGTTCCAATATGTGTGCATGGGTGTGTGTGTGTTTTGGATGTGATGTGTGGACTTTCATGGGCTTGCATGGCCTTGTCCTAGTAGGGCCAAGCTTGTCCCAATCCTTCTTGTTTGCTCTTGCGTAGCTCTTCCTCTATCTTGTATGTATACGAGAATTATGCCTATAAATTCTTCTTGCATTTCTTCATTTCATCCCAGATATAGCTCTCTTTTCATGGTCCTATGCACATGAAATGACAATATTACTAATAGGGCAATAAAATAGGGAAATTAGGTCATGAATCTACATGAGATGTAAATGCATGATATACATGAAATGCATGCTCTATTTACAATATAAGTTAGGTTATTAGTTTAAATTAGCCAATTTAGATCCTATGATTGCTGTGCAATCATTACACAAGAGAATGGCCAACAAAAATATAAGGTAACCCGACTCTCATTTTCTGCTACAGATTCAACACATCCTGCATAGCCACATCGTATTTCTCCATGGCTCCGAGGAGATCCAGTAGTCTTATTGGCATAACCTCGTCAATCATGAAATCAACAAGGTTCAAAGGTAACAAAGGCCCCAATAGCTGAATGAGGATCCTTCTAGCTATGACCTCTTTGCAATTTTGGGCATAACAAATGTGAGTCACCCTAAGGTACTTGAGCTGGCGATGGGTTCTACAGGTTTGTGTTCCACAACTTGGCATAATTCCTAAAAGTGGGTCACAATATAAGGCTAAGCCAATCGACTCACTAGGGACAATAAAACTATTGTTGTAACAAGAAATAAGGTAACATACACTTTCAACTAAATGGTTCTTTAACTGCTCCCAATCTTAGGTCTTATTCCCAAAAATTAGTATAGCCCAACCAACTCCCCATGCTTTATGTTGAGAGAATTGTGTAGTGGTTATTTAACCTCACATAGTAGAATGAGACTTTGTCATGTGTGTGGTAACCTATAAATAGGCGTGTACTCCCTGCTTATTCTTTTGAGAAGAAACAAAGACAAGCACATGCCCATAGGGTGCTTTTCCCGTAGTTTTCTCTCCGCTCTTCGTGAGTGAGATTTCCACGTAAATCCAAGCATTCATTTGATTTCTTTATTGCTTTTGATATCATACTTCCGCTTATTATAAAATTCAACTATTTAAAACTAACTTTCTAATCTCATGTCCATTTACCTTACCAATTCCCATTGGTTTAGACTTATTGATCAATCCCATTGATTAAAGATAATACAATAGACCATTTCCATTTTTATTAACAAGCAATCACACGCCACTCAAGTCATTAAAGTAATTAATCAACCCTTCCTACTGAAGGAGATCAAGATGTATGCTTCCGATTGGTCCACTTGTACCAATAACCCTCCTTAGCCTTCAAAGAGGTTAAAAGCACTCATGACTGAATAGCTAGATTTTAATGTGAGAAGATTTGAGTTAAAAATCCATCATTGTAGTTGCGTAAAAATCTGCTATCAAATAAATTTAATTGAAACTCTGGTGAGCTCCAGGTCAAACACGAGGAAGCGAACATTTGATTTAAATTCCGCGTTTATTTTTATAAAGCAGAGTAGCTAGTTGAAATTAATTTACGTGAGCTAAACTACTTAAAAAATAAATAATAGAAGAGAGAGAATAGTACAAAGAAAGAAAAATAGAGAGAATGAACAAATATTTCATAATCATCGAACCAAGTTCATTACATCTACTTGCAAAATTAAAACAACACTAGAAAGTAGTAAAAAGATAGAGATGAGAAAAATCCTCCTCAACGGCTGCTTAAAGGATGAGCCGTGTTGACAAGGCGCCCGTAAGATGGTGGTGAGATGCTAGATGAGGGAGAACAAAGCTGGAGGACGGAGGATGAAGCAGGGTACCATCACAACGAGATCCGATTCCTGAATGAGGTTGAGGAGACAACCACAGGTGCCCACGAATGGGGGTGAGAAGATGGAAAAATTATTTTACTCTAACTCTAGTGGAGCATCTCAGGTGTAGAACCAGCTCTTAGAGCTTTGGAGAGGGTCAAAGAAGGTAGGAGTGGATGATAAAATGTGTAGGAGTAAGGTCCCTTTTATAAGTGAAGAAGGGCATAAGAGTCATTTTGAATGCCTTTAAAATGAATGCAGGGTCTTTACTAACGGATGTGCACGTCATTGAAGCCAATCGTCACTAGAAAACACGTTAAATGTGGGCCTCACAATGTCAATCCGAGCATCCACGTTGAGCCACGTCACCACCTCCTCAACTTCAAGCATTTAAGAGCGTGATCCAATCCTAGCCGTCCAATCTTCATCGGACATCTTGGATTAAACGAAGGCCGCTTCATCTTTAGGCATTGATGGGCGACGTGGCCACCTCTCGAGCCGTCCAATGGATGATTGACGGCTCAGATCGCGCAAGAACACCACTTCACAACTCGTGCCTCACACATCAAAATGCGCATCATCACGCACATGTGAATCGTGTGCATCTTGTTGCACCACATCACACCCATGCAGGTGCTTGATCTTCATCTGACGGTCCAATTTCAATGCAAACACCAGCACTGAAGATTGGAAGTGAGCAGAGACCTGATCCCTTGCCCCTTCGCTCACTCAAGACTCCAATCCACTATACTGTGCGCATGGATTGTCGAGAAAGCCATCGTTCGCGCTCATTCTCACTGCCGTTAGATCAAAGATCAACAGTTGTGATCTCCTGATGGCTGCTTCTTAGAAAAGGAGGGGCATATCTTGGAGTGATTTCGACCATTGATCTTAGATCCAATGGTTGAGATTTAGAGTGGATATCTCTTCTGCAGATCAAGATGCCCAGTTAAGAGGGCAACGTGGCACGATCGGGATCGTTGGATCTCGATCTAATGGTCCAGATTCTTCCATGTGCGTGCATTTTAAGGTTAAGCAAGGGCTATGGCCGCCAAGAACAGCTAGGATGGTGCCACGTGGCACCATCTAAACCGTTCATTTTCTTTTGTTTGTAGGAGGTGCCACGGATGTCGGATTGGACCGATTTTCACGTTATTGGGCTACGATCGTCGATCCGAACCCATTTGTGCGGTTGGATTTATCATCTAAAGTTTAAATTTTCACCACCTTACCCATTGGCCTCTGATCTTCCTCAGACTGCATATGATGCTATAGAGGTCCAATCAAGGCGATCTCGAAGGTGTTAGACTCTGATCGTCGCCTTGATCAAATTCGTACAGTTGGATGTTCAATCTGAAGCCTTGAAATGAATCGCCTTATCCCCTAGCCACAAAAAGAGGTGAATTAATATACACTTTGTACAAATTAATTTAAATGCATGATGATGCATATTATGCAATATTTATAATGCATGATGCTTCTATGACCCTAGGAACATGCATAAATAGGCATTTTAGGCCAATTTGATGTGTACACATCACACCCTCATGACTATTTTTTATTAGTCCCTAGTAAAACTACATGTTATTTATAAAGGAATTAGGATCAAATTACTTAGGCAATAATTATTTCTCAACACTAAAAAGTTTCTACTAAAGAGCTGAACTACAGAGACTCAACAATGCCCGGGTATCTGTCAAAATGCAGACTGCCCAAGCCCTCACCTTATTCAAAAGCAAATACATTTTTTTTTCTTTTTGTTCTTTTCTAATTTTTTTAAGATTTTCTAGTTTAGAGTTTCGGAGCAACTTTCTACGACTACCCAACCAATCCAATACTCAAAAAGAACTCTGAGTTCTAAGCATCTTTTTGTGACTGTGATAGACTCACTAATCAGCAACTAGAACGGACTTCAAGTTTCTACATCCCTAGGTGACCTTAAAAAGAAATTCTACCTAAAGGTGTATCTGTTTGACCAGTAGTTTTCTCCCTACTTTTATTTTTTTGGTGGGGTTAACACAAGGGCGAACCCTATGTATATCTCCCAAGCTTATTCTACTTCCCCGCTTCTTCCTAAGTGTTTAGGAATTAAACGTGCATTTTATTAACTGGGTTATGGACAACCGGCCAATAGATTGTTACCCTTGGCAACTTGTCAGTCATACTCGTGCGATGAAGTGTGGCTTTTTTTTTTCTTTTTTCCTTCTTTTCTATATTTTTTCTTTTCTTTTATTTTTAGTATTTTTTCCTTTTTCTTCTTCTAAGTAGGTGGCTTCCCTGATCTAAGATTTACCTAAAAGTAATAAAAATAGAATGGTTGTGTAGCTGAGCTCTAGACAACCAGCCAGTGGGGCATCGAACCCATGACAACTTGTCAGTCATACCACCTCACAAAGTTTATTAGCTACCTAATTTCCATTAAAATCGTCAAAAAGTGAGTCAGTGCAAATAGTATGTAGATGCTTAGACTATAAGTACCCTCAAATCAGAGAGCGGGTTGATAAGTCGCATACTTATCACCCTACTTTATTAGCCAAATTAAAATAATATTAATGTGACGACGACTCAAGAAACAAGTCCACATTTTAGTGGACATCCAGGCTAATTAAGTCCAAAGACTTAAAGAGTATAAGTATTCAGGTCCTATCGTATCATTCCCTAAAGTTGAAAAACTCCTAATGCCTAAGTTTTATTTTTCTAATTCAATTTTTTTATATAAATAAAAAAAATAAAAAGAATCTACGGAGCTAACAAAATAAATCAGAGATGAATATTTCCACCCCCTCATGCCTATCTAATACAATGCCTTCATTGTATTAAAAAGACATGAAAGAGAGTAAAGTAGAGAAGAAAGCATCTGAATTTTGTGATTAACAAGCCAGCTCCGAGATGAAAATAGACTGTATAAGTGTTGAGTTTAGTGCCTTCAGTTAGGCACATTATACAAATAAAGAAGAAATTAAGAATTCACAAATGCAGGTCAAGATCAGAATAAAAAGATTAATCTTAAAACCCATAAGAAGAAGATGTCCACAGATGTGGATGAGATTGTAATGTAGACCCATGCCCTAGGGTCAGGTGGTTCTAAGGTTCTGAATAAAAATTATTCAGAATTGGAGATATTTCAGCTTGTGGGGCTAGATCTACAGTTTATGAGAATTCAACCCAAATCCAAAATGTCAGATAATAAGGAAATCTGGATCAATAGAAGTGTTTGTCCTCTTAGAATTCAGATCAAAAAGATAATCAATTAATCTGTACTTAGGTTGCACAACCTTAGAGTTGAAAATATCATAAGGGTCCTGGTAAAAAGTTGACGGTTTAAAGCACAACGAAACCCTAAGATTAAGAATTCTACTTCCCCTAGAATTAGCTTCCCAAATCTTAATTTCTAGATTCCTATCCTCCAAGATCAAGTGTTCAGTTTCCGAGAGCTCTAGCATATTATTCACCCCATGTGATTTACCCAAGTCCAAAAATTGTGGTTGAATCAAAATTGACTTGGGTTTAGTAATTTCCAAAATAGAGTCATCATTCAGCTCTTTGGGGTGTGGTTGAGGAATAGGGCTATTGAGTGAATCATCCCTGAAGTCAAGATTTGAATCCTCCATGCTAGCCCCAGTGGGATCACAACCTTCAATTTTCGGGCTATCAAATGATTCATCATACTCCTCAGGCCCATTTATCTCACTAAAATTATTTTCCTCAAACTTGAGTGAGACTTCAAAAAAAGATTCTTCACCCTCATAATCAAAGAATTCTGGATCTCAAGATCGTATGTTGTTCCTTGGTTCATAGAGACATTTTTCCTCGTACCCTTATTTAGGGATCTCAGGTGAAGAAATCAATTCATCCTCAATTGGTTGCTCTAGACCAACCTGGTCATCCTCGGTCTCATAAAATGTGTCCCCCCCTATAGGTGCTTGAGCAGGTTCTAACGTTGGCTCTCCTGAAAGGGGTTCATCCTAAGAATCATCCCAAGATTGAACTAGGACAATCACAAATTTCCTTCTGAACTTTCATCCCAAGATTTACCCTAGCTCTAGTGGAGCATCCCAGGTATAGGACTAGCTCTTAGAGCTTTAGAGAGGGTGAGAGAAGAGAGGAATGGATGATAAAATGTGTAGGAGTAAGGTCCCTTTTATAGCTGAAGAAGAAGGGCATAAGAGTCATTTTCAATGCCTTTAAAATGAATGTAGGGTCTTTAGTGATGGATGTGCACGTCGCTGAAGCCAATCGTCACTAGAAAATGCATCAAACGTGGGCCACACGATGTCGATCCAAGCATCCACGTTGAGCCACGTCACTACCTCCTCAACTTCAAGCATTTAAGAGCGTGATCCAATCCTAGTTGTCCGATCTTCATCGGATGGCTTGGATTAAACGGAGGTCGCTTCATCTTCAGGCATTGATGGGTAATGTCGCCACCTCTCGAGCCATCCCATGGATGATCGACGGCTCAGATCACGCAAGAACACCACTTCACAACTCGCGCCTTACTCATCAAAACGTGCGTCATTACGCGCGTGTGAATCACGCGCATCTTGTTGCACCACGTCACGCCTCTACAGCCACTTGATCTTCATCCAATGGTCCAATTTCAATGCAAACACCAGCGTTGAGGATTGGAGGCGAGCAGAGACTCAATCCCTCACCCCTTCGCTCACTCAAGACTCCAATCCACTACACTATGTGCATGGATTGTCAAGAAAGCCATCGTCCGCACTCGCTCTCACAGCCACTAGATCAAAGATCAACGGCTTTGATCTCCCAATGGCCGCTTCTTAGGAAAGGAGGGGCATAGCTTGAATTGATCCTGGTCATTGATCTTAGATCCAACGGTCAAGATTTAGCATACATTCTTCCTTGTACGTGCCTTTTAAGGCTGAGCTAGGGCTGCGACTGCCAAGAATGGCTAGGATGGTGCCATGTGGCACCATCTGAACCGTTCGTCTTCTTTTGTTCGTAGGAGGTGTCATGGATGCGGTTGGATTTATTGTCTGAAGTTTGGATTTTTTTCACCTTGCCCCTTGGCCTCTAATCTTCTTCGAACTGCATATGATACTACGGAGGTCCGATCAGGGCGATCTCGGAGTCGTTAGACTCCGATCGTCACCCTGATTAGATCTGTATGGTTAGATCTTCAATCCGAGGCCCCAAAATAAATCGCCTTATCCCCTAGCCACAAAAAAATATGAATTAATACACTTTATAGAAATTAATCTAAATGCATGATGATGCATGTTATGCAATATTTATAATGCATGATACTTTTATGACCCTAGAAACATGCATAAATAGGTAATTTAGGACAATTTGATGTGTACACATCAATGACCCTCAAGCAAGGATACCCACTACGAGTATCAAAACGTTGACTGATCGTCAAAGAAGTCAAACTAAAGGGAGAAACCCTCTACTTAACACTTAAGAACCCTGGAAAGCTATTCCACACAAAAGTGCTCTAATACTAGTCCATTTGATCTTTGAATCTTTAGCGATGAGAGTAGATGGACACCTAAAATGTCTAGCTCCCAATAGAAACAATGTATATTGGGTGTTCTGGAACACCAAATCATCTAACATTCATGCTCACTTCTTGATAGGAGAGAGTATTCCACACCTAAACTCCCTTAGGGTACCCGATGTCATTCACACTTGCGAGAACTAGTGGGGCTACTGCCTCAATATACCCTCGTACTTATCATACTTATCTTTAAGTCTTGGTTGCCAATCCTAGACCAACTAATGCAACCGGGAATTGTCCAATTTTCAAGTCCATTTATAAGTAAATCACTTCTACCAACTTCTCCTTGGAACATATTTGGTTCCCTATGAACCCTCGATTTACCAAGCCATGTTGTCTCCTACACAACCCCTTAGCACTTATTTAGCTACTTATAGCTTATCCTTGAGTTATTAGCCACTTAATAACCTACCTTGCATTAATATGCCACTTATGTGTTCATAATTCCATTTGAATGGCTCCCTAGCTAGATCTCATACATAGCTATACAGAAATAGCTATACACCCTAGTGTATGACTCATAAGTTCTAACCAGATTCCATAAGGTGTCCATAATACCCTAGGAGCTACACTTGTTGTGGAATATGGTTATTCCATCCATTACTAGCAATATCCCATTTTATCATTGAGTTTCACTTAAACTCCATATACTTCATGTGATGGGTTCTTAGTGCCAATATCACTTGATTAGCCCCCATTTTCATTATTAATTAAGCACCTCATGGAGCAAGGCTTAATTCCATAATTACTTCTTTGCTAATTTTTTAGCCAATCTAACCCCATTTAGCTAATGTTTAACTTAAAATCATCCATCAAATCATACCAAAATCATGAGATCACTTATAACAATTAAGGCTAATGGATGATCTTACATGCTCTTTCGCTTAGCCTTCATCTATATTCATCTCTCAGGATTCCCATGCCATGACTTTTGTTATAACAAATCTCAAAATATCCACAATCTAGGTTTAAACCCCTACAATCCATTTATGGAGATATGACATTCATTATTCTTGCATTCCATACTCCTACTTAGAAGCAAGCATAAAAAAAAGGAAATCAAGAGCCAATTAATTAATCGTCCCATCCATGAAAACTTCAAGAAAAGTCCCATATAAATTCTCCTCAAGGTCCTCTTTAAAAAGCCTTTAACAAGGGACCCTACTACAATTTCACATATCTTAATTAGGTCCCCAATATCGATACTAAACTTTAGTACCGATACTAGCTTTGTACCAGCCCCTTTTTAGGTTCCAAACCAATGCTAGTATCGATACTAAGGCTTTAGTTCTAGTACTAAAGTTGTTGGGAAATCGAACGGTTCAATCCCGGTGGCATCACCAAAGCATTGAGCAGGTCGTTTAAAATTTTTCTTTAAATCGATAATCAATTCCATGCCTAGAAAATCGAATAACGAAGATTGAGAAACAACGGCCTACATAACTGGAACCATATGAGAAGATCTAGTATCTCCTTGTTTCAGGATCCCTACGAGGAACATTCCTCTCTTCCTTCTTTGTCGATAGAGGAATTGGATGCACAATTAATTAGGAATGATTACGGTTCTGATCATCGACGAACTGTATTGCAAAAAAATAGTGTTTTAATGTTATCGTTATCATAGTATAGTTGTCACAATGTAAACAAATGTCGCATTACTTTTATTTATTTACATAAATTTTTACCGATTTATTCCAGATTATTCACTGGGAGGTAGTTATTAATATACATCACTCTCTATGTTCCAAAAATATTCTTTTATTCCAAAAATATCAATTATATTTACAAAAATGAATTAATGAATCATGAATAAATGATTCAATTATGTACAAAAGAATCAATTAATATTCTAACTACAATGCCTTAAACATATTTACAACTAAACAGGGCATTAGAAACTATGTATGATTACTCTATGTTAGTTATATGCAACTATTCTAAATGATACCTAAGTATAGGTACAAAAAAAATGACTAATATACACTAAACTAAATATACTAACATATAATATTAACTTTAATAACATATAGTATATATGCAATAACATATATCTGTGTTGCTATAGCCTTAGTAAAAATATATACAAAACATAAAGCAAAAGAACTATGTTCACTAACATAAATATCCACCTACAGTGACGGATGTATATGTCACTAAAGTCTTAAACAAAAACCATATATGTATGGGATCTATCTAGAGAGTACTGTGCTTAAAAATATACATATGAGTACAAGATGGTGACCATTAGATAGAAATCCCACACACCAAAGCAAAACCACCAAATGTAACAATGTTGGTTTTGCATTTCATCGAAAATAATGGATGTTTAAAAAAAAAAGCTTATATGTTGTCTGAAATAAAATAGTTTCTAAAAAGAGTGACGTAGTCAAATCTAATCAAATCGTATATACTATAAATAGATACTGAAATAATTACCAAAATGAATACGGTGTTCGTAATACAAGGTTTAAATATAGAAAAACTCATTATTGCAATAATTAGATGGTATATAATGCAATTATCAAAAACTCATCCCATGAATCTCGTCATTCATTTTGTTCGTAAAAAATAATGTATCATACGTGTTAAAAATAAATTTATATTGTAACAGCGAAGTATGTGCATTGTAATGTCAAATAAGAACATTTGTAATGAATAAGTATCGCAATTGTAACAGCTAGAACATGATTTGTAACGAAATAATAGTCATGTTGTAACAAATATATTAAATTATAAACAATAATGATTAAAATAAATGAATAATAAAAATGAGTTTGTAAAACAAAACGTGACGTATAATATACCACACCAAAGGACAATCGAATAATATTAATAACAAATGTATTATGTATTGTACCAAAATCTTATAATACAATCATATCGATGTATTAAAAGAGGTAATGTATTTCAAAAATTAATGGACATAGAGATGTAATATACTAAGAATACCGATTTATAAACATCAATGAATCTCGTCATTCATTCATTAAAAATAATGTATCATACATGTTAGAAATAAATTTACATGCATTGTAATGTCTAATAAGAATATTTGTGAGGATGAGGCATTACGGTTGTAACAATTGGAACATAATTTGTAATAAAATAGTAGTTATGTTGTAACAAATATATTAAATTATAAACATCAATTTATATGATGTAATACAACAAAAACGTAAATGTTTGTTTTAAATGATATAACCAAAAATCATATGGTGTTTGTAATAGAAAAGATACATGATACATAAATTAATTGGTTTATATATATGATTCATAGTATTATATGAAAGATGAAATAATAGATATCATGAAACTTACGTAAAGTATGCTGCATAATAATAAACTATGAGATGATTTTGTATGAAAATTAAGATAATCTTCTAAAAATGAAATATCCATATATAACGTCAAATGAAAATTTCTAAAAAAGTTATTATTTTATTTGGTGATAGGTAAAACCACTACACGATTACAGTAGTGGTTTCATCAAGAGTAGGCAAAGATCTGACGGTTACAAATGAGTGCTCATTTGGATATTTGTGAGCATTGTGCTCTCTAGATACATTTCCTATATATATATATATATATATATATATATATATATATATATATATACACACACACTATTATATATATATATATATACACACTATTATATTATATACTTATATGCTATATATATACGTATCCACAAACGCACAGCACTCACTTAACTCTCCCAACACTTAGCCACTCACGTTTTCCTCTCACCAACACACATTCAACACTTAGCTTTTTTTTATATCTCTCTCTCACACACATCTCTCCTCATTACTGTTCACTTAAGCAAATTTTTAGTTTATTAGTGGGCAAATCGACCTTTCGTGGGATACACAGCAACCCAATGGGGTGGAATCAGACCACTACTAATCGAGTCCTAGTTTCATTAGTATACATTTTAATTCATTTCAATTTAGGCCCAAATCAAGTCCAATAGGCCCAACATAGTGCACGGTGGTTCCCAGCCCACACACAATTCCAAATAATGCTCAGTTCATATGTTCGAGAGAAGGGTAGAGAGGGTATAGGTAATGGTGCGCCCGACGCATATGACGACCAGCCTGCCATCCAGCGTAATTCCTTTTATATGGTGAACATCACTCTGTTGCCACTAATGTGGTGCTATAACACGACGCTCAATTGTGCTGTGTAGCGTTATGGAAGCACGAGTTCGTGCCTCAATTAGAGAGTTGAATTAAGATCTGATTTCAAATTAAATTATATGGGTATAAAGCCCTAACATAGGGCTATATAATTGTATAATTAATTTAGGATTATAAGTTATTTAATTATATATAAAAATTAGCTGAAGTTAAGGGTTTATACACATTAAATTAAGGTTTAATTTCTTAATTAATGTACAAATTGATAAATTAATCATGAAATTGAGTTTATAAATAGTTAATTTATATAATAAGGTATTTATCAAACATTTTTATTTTATTTTAGAACATTTATTTTAATTTATATACATTTAAATACACATATTTGAGAGGTATATATATAATTAAGTTATAAACATTATTATACAGTATAAATATGCTATAATTAGGTTGAAAATATTTAAAATTAATATATATAAATGTACATTATAGATTACTTCAGTAATAACTTAATTTACTAATTTATTTTATTTTAAGTTAATAATTTACCTAATTAATTTAATAACTTAATTATATACAATAAATACATAAATAAATATACATGTATCATACAGTTTATAATAATTACTTAAATATATATGTACAGTATCAGATATTGTTAAAGATATATACATAGGTATTTATAATTACTTAGTATTATACACATTTACTTTATTATAAATTAATATATAATTATATAATAAAGCTATATATACATTAAATCATCCTAAATACTTATTTAAATATATATAATACAATTATAAGTTATTTTTGTACATTATTTACATATATTACAGAATTTACATATAGCTTAGTATTAAGTTATATTTACAAGTATAAATACAATATACAAGGTATTTTGAGGTATTTTTGAGTATTTTTGGATTTTTATGGTATTTATATATTTAATAGAGATAGAAGATGAGAGAGAGAAGGTGAGATGAGAGAGAAAAGATTCTTCTTTTTTGGGATTTTGAATTGGTTTCTTTTATTGAGTTTCAAAGTAGATCGAATCATCAGCTGGTATGTTCTACCAAGCCAAGGGTTCGGAATAATTTGAAACTCTGCATACACTTAAAGAAATATATAATCTCACTCAGGACAAGTTTCTTTTATATTTTATGATTTTTTACATTTTCTTCTGATTTTGCAATTTCACACAAAAGAGGCCTAAATGAAGTTAAAACAAGTGAACCTAAGGCCTTGAATGGACTCTAAGTGGTTGGAAAGGGAACTCAAACACTTAGACATGTCCAACACAATACATGAAAGATATTTAAAGCACAAAACATGATTTTGAACATTAATTTCATTAAAATAACATGTTGGACAATTAGGCACAATCTTAAATAGCTAACAAAGTGTTTAAATAAGATTTTACAAGCAATTCTAATCGGATTTTAGTCAACACAATTGTACATGAATGCCTGTTTCATACTGTTCTAACATTATACACAAGTCAGCTACATTACAATTCAAATCCCAACAATGGTTGTTGCTGTTGCTATTTCAGCAACCAGTGGCAGCTATTGCTGTTTCAACTGCAAAATTAAGTGTCTGCAACTTAGATCAGGTTCTTTGCAGGTCTATAACACCTGAAACTAGGTCTCCTTAAGCTTGAAAAAATCCTCAGATCATACAATCACTTGAAATCAGGGTTCAATCCCAAAGAATGTAGCTATCATGCAGCCTTTTATTTACCGATATGGGAGAATTAAACCAAAAACCACATGTTCAAACAATTGTCTAAGACCTGATCATGCTTTAAACTCATTACAAAATCAATTCTGAACATTAAAATCTTCATAAAATGCCCCTGAAATCCAGATTTCATCTCATCAGATCAGGTTTGTAAAATTACATCCCAAATCTGAGATAAGTGATTGAAACTCATGAAAACTCATCTCAAAACTCTCCTAATCATCTTGAAAACCAAGGAAATTCAAATTTATCTCCCAGAAAACATTGAAAGCTTAATCTGATTTCCATCTTACACTATAGACAGCATAAGATGTAAATTCATCTCAAGGTTTCAAAACATGAAAACTTAATCTCCTATTCATTGCAAATCATTTAGGATAGATCTCAACAAATCCAAATCAAAATCAGAGCTCATAAAACATAAAAAACCCTAATCTAGTGCTCTTCTCATGCCATAGACAGCATGAAGAGAAGAGCTTAGATCAGGCCATACAATCAGTCACAATTCATTCAAAAGCTCTGATCAATGTTAAATCAAAACCAAATATGAGAAAATCTGCAAATCAGCTCATTCAAAATCAAAATAGGGTCATTGTGAACAAGTGTAATGAATGGAATGACCCATAGATGATTTTTAGCGCCTAAATCAGATCTGAATGATTAAAGCTTCATATCTGATTTAATGCCGTGATGCGTGGGTGATTGGCGACTAAAATGCAAGGAAAACATGCAAAAGTGGGTGTGAAGTGAGGGGAAAGATTAAATGAACATGATGAAGGGATGAATTTGTCTCCTTTGATGTGAATTGATCAGAGGAGGTGGCATGGCATTACGCTAATCTACTCCTATCTAACTACCAAATCTGTGGATTAACTAGCTAATTCTACTCTAATTAATCTATACTACACTAACAACTACCTTAGAAGCAAGGAATTCTACTCTAATTGGAGGAATGGGTTTCCTAGATCCACAACGGGTTGCTGTGGTGACAAGGGGGGATGCGAGGATCTCCAGCGAAGAATAGGGTCCCTAAGCTGCAGCTGGTCGCTGCAGCAATTAATCGGAGGAGACACCACCCCTGTCACCAGCGGTCAACGAAGGAAGAAGAAGAGCTAGAGACTTAGATGAAAGGACCGACTCAAATGGAGAGAGAGCTGGTAATGCGCACGCAAGGATTTAGGGAAGCTTAAGTAGGCTCGACAGTGGATCAAGTGACCGTGAGGTAAGTTTAGGCTCAATTAGGTTTAATGGTGGAGATGGGTAAGTTGGGTGCGCGGGAAGGTCTAGGATGAAAATCCACCGTCAGATGGGATCTAGGAGAGGTAAGGGTGCTCCACGCAAAAGCGCGCGCTCAGAGATGAAGGATCGGCCGTTAGATCAAGGATGCAAGGAATGGATGGCAGATGTGCGTCGTGTTCTTCAGTGAATAGTAAACCACAGGCGTGAACAGTATCGAGCGTGTATTAGGTAAATTGCATGCAGGCCCTTAAGGTGAAACGATGAAGAAATTATGCAAAGACCCATTAATGATAGAAATGACTATAGAGCGGTCCAAAAGTCTGACAAATGGGTCCCTGGTAGCTTTTCAAATAAGTCCCTGTGTTACAACCCGATTCTCGAATCCCTACAAGACACGAGACCGGCTCGACTCGACCGATCCCAAGACCCAGTCATCTAATAAGAAATAACAAAAAAGCAAGAAAGTAAACAACATTCACTATGCTATGTAACTAACAGTAAAAAGAGTACAAACAGTAAGGAAAGAAAAGCTGTTAACAGTACATATCACCACCACAACAGTAAAATGGAAACAAGGTACAGAAACGTAAAGGTAACAAGAATCTGAAACTCACTACAACAGAAAGTACTACAACAAGAAGGCTACTGCTACTGGGCTCTACTGGGCCCAGCACCCTCTGCAGCTGGAGACTCGGGCTGCTCAACACCTGGACCTGAAAAGGATTATGAGTAACAAAGTCAGCGAACACTGAGTAGAGTGGCAACCAACTAAGTAAAGCGGTAAAAGCTAACAGGTAAACTATATATTCCAATTTCTTTATTTTACAAGTTATTCCTTTTCACCCATTGGTTTATTTTTCAGATCTCTTTCTTGATCTCGAATGTTACTCATGGGAACGATCTTGATTGCAGTCTTTTTCGAAGAGTAGAAGGCGCACGTGGTGCTCTCCTGGCCGGGAGAATCCCCCGTGGCGATCATACACCCAGTCAACCACCCCAAGGTCACAGACAAACGTAGCAATGACTACGGCACGCGCGATAAGTGCACGGGTAGCTACCCACACTGGCACGTAGTCAATCATTTTCGCTAATGGGTACGCTCAAAGTACAGCAAGGAACAGTATAGGGCCTAGCCCTCTCAGTAACAGGGGTCTTGCCCCTCATAACCAAACAGGGGTCTCGCCCCTCCACAGTCCGCGCACTCTCATCTGACTACCCTGGTTTGCCCAGTGGGCCTAACAAGTCGGTGTAAGGTGGCTAGCTGAATCTCGGGCCCCGTAAGGTGGCTAGCTCTCTCCCTACACTAGTAGCTCTCCCCGGTACAGTGTATGCGAGGACCAAGAAGTCGGTGTAGAGTGACCAATCCTACGCCCGGGTCCCAACCCAAGGGCGGCTAGCTCCGCTCTACACTAAACAGGGGACAGTCGCTATCCTTGGTAAAACGTACTCAAGGGCCAGCACACTTCTCACTCACATTTCCAGATCCATTCCATTTATTTCCAGGAGCTCTACTCCTAATTTCCCGTAGGGTTCATGCTCATGTTTCTCATGCCATTCCATGCCAGGTTTCATCATTCCCATTTCCATTCTCACGTTATACACATGCAGCTCGTATTTCTATCATTTAACATATACAACAGGAAATATCACATGTAATCGTTTAACTAGCACAGGTAACTCATATTTCACAGGCAGCTCTTGTTCATTAACAGGCAGTTCTTAACATTTCTATTCATTTATTCTAGACTACAATTCAAACACGCATACAGACATTTCAAGTAACTTCTTGTCCTACGATTCATGCCATATCCTAGGTTCTAGTTATTCAATTCATATATGCATTCAGGTTTTATAATTAAATTAAGGAAAGCCACTCTACCAGACAACCCAGGAGTATTGGGGGCTCAAACGGTAGGCTCTCGTGCTTCAGTAAGCTCCAAACCCGCAATGGAATGAAGTCCTATAATCAAGGAACAATCACAATGGAACATTTAAAACAATATAGAAAGCCTTCTAACAAGTAGAGGAACTCTCAAGGAAAACACCGATAACTTGTTTGCGTAAAACGGACCTCAAACGGACCCTAAATGGTTATAGACCCAAATCAGGGGTTACAGACCCAAATCAGACGTCTGGCACAAGGTCCAGACGTCTTAAAAGTAAACAGGAACTCACCTCAGGTTCTGCGTCAACCTCAGGCGTCCAGAACCTCTTCCCAATCGTTTGAACCCAGCTCCAGACGTCCAAACTCTCTCTTAGACGTTTGGGAGTGCTTCCGGTCGTCTGGTAAGCTGTCCAGACGTCTGAAACGCATGGGAGGGCGTGTCCCGCGCCATCCCGAAGCAATCTCTGCAAATGACAGCAAGATCTCCTATTCTTAGCCATGCAAAACATACCTACGGAGCGGCCTGCATGGCCGTATCTGGAAAGGGAACGTACCTGTGCGGAGATCTGCTTTCAGACGTCTGGTGCCGTTACCAGACGTCCACACCGTCGTCTGGACGTCACTCTAGACGTCTGATTCTGGGAAAATCCCAAAATCAGGACCGCTTCCAACTCTCTGCCGCGCATAGCCGTGACCCCGCCTCCTCTCCTGCAGCTCCGGTTGCAGCAACGTTGGGGACGACTCCCCCGACTCTCTCCTCCTCCCGCACACGCCGCTCCGGCCATGCACCCTCCAGTGAGCTCTCACGAGCTCGCGATCTTGCCTCTCCTCATCGCCGCTCTCTCGCTCTCTCTCACGCTAGCTTCTCACGCTAGGGTGGAAAGGAAGAGAAGAAGGTGGTTGGCAGTGGAGTGGGGAGAACGGGAGAGGAGAAGAGGGGTTTATAAAAGGGTGTGTTAGGGTTTGGATGGAGGAGAGAGGAGGGAAAAAGAGAGAGAGGGTACTGTCTGCGCGCAGCCCACGCACAGACACGAAGCTCGTACCAAAAATTTTGATTTCCAGACTTCTGACAACAGTCCAGACGTCTTAAAAAGCTCAAGACAGAACGGGTTTTTACATCATAACAAACTTAAAGGAAGTTTCGTCCCCGAAACTTGAGCTAGCTAGGGTGCGGAAAAAGAACTATATACACATAACAAACTTAAAGAGGACCGAAGCCGATCTGAAAAGATGTACCCTCAAAAAGTTCTGGGTACCACACTCGCATCGCCGCCTCAGGCTCCCAGGTAGCCTCTTCGTACCTCTAGCTCCTCCACAAGACCTTCACCAGGGGTACCTGCTTCCGTCTCAGACTCCGAACGGCTCTGTCTAGTATCTGTACTGGTCTCTCAGGATAGGTCAGGTCGTCCCCCACCTCGACACTCTCGTGGCTCAGAACGTGACTGGGATCAGCGACTTACTTCCTGAGGTTGGACACGTGGAACATGTCGTGCACATCAAAAAGCTAGGGAGGAAGGGCAAGCCTGTAAGCAACGGGTCCTACCCGCTCCAAAACCTCAATGGGTCCTACCCGGCACAAGCTTCCCTTTCACCCCAAACCGCTGTAAGCCCTTCTTGGGCGAAATGAGAAGAAAGACATGATCCCCAACCTCGAACTGCACCTCTCTGCGCTTTGGATCGGCATAACTCTTCTGTCTGCTCCTGACAGTGCGAAGTCATCTATGAATCAGCTCAATCACCTCCTGACTCTGCCGGATCATCTTGGGGCCTACCTCCCACTTGGTCCCCACCTCAACCCAACTCAAGGGCGCAGTACACCTCCGTCCTTATAGAGCCTCCTAAGGTGACATGCTGATACTCGAGTAATAGCTATTATTATATGCAAACTTTGCCAATAGTAAGTGCTCCACCCAAGAGCCCCTCTAGTTCAGTACACAGGCATGTAAGAGGTCCTCCAGTGTCTGTATCGTGCGCTCTGACTATCCGTCCGTCTGGGGGTGGTATGCCGTGTTGAACCTCAATCGTGTCCCCAAGGCCTGCTGAAACTCAGCCCAAAACTGGGAAGTAAAACGGGTATCTCGGTCGGATACAATCTCACACAGAACTCCGTGCAGACGTACCACGTCATGAATATACCTCTCCGCCAACTGCTCTGGTCCCAAGGTGACTCGGATCGGCAAAAAACTTGTCATTTTTTCACTCTGTCTACTATCACTCAGATGCATCGTGTCCTCACTGGGTAACGGGCAAGCCCACCACCAAGTCCATGGTGATGCTCTCCCACTTCCACTCTAGCACAGGAAGTGGCTGCAATGGCCCTGCAAGCCTCTAATGCTCAGCCTTCACCTGCTGGCATACCAGATACTTCTGCATGAACTCACCTACATCCCGCTTCATCCCTCTTCACCAAAAGTCGCGTCTCAGATCATGTTACATCTTCGTGTTCCCGGGATGTATGGTGAACCCGGACCCGTGTGCCTCAGTCAGGAGCTCTCTGAACAACTCCTCGTCTCTGGGAATGCACAACCGTCCCCTCATGCGCAGTACCTCGTCTAAAAAAGAGAAGTCTCCTGGGTCCCCTGACAGTACTCTGTCTCTCAACGATTGTAGATACGGATTTGTCATCTGTCCTGTGATGATGAGGTCTATCAGCTCTGGTCTCGTCTATCGTGTCACTGTCATTACCCCACAATTGCCCTGTAACTCCAGGGGTCAACTACCCAACTCCTCCATAAGTCTCCAACTCTGTGCCTGTAAGCTGGCCAAGTGGGCAGATGCCTTCCGGCTCAAGGCGTCAGCCACCACGTTGGCCTTCCCCAAATGGTAGGAAATGCTACAGTCATAGTCCTTCAGGAGCTCTAACCAACATCTCTATCCCATGTTAAAATCCTTCTGATCAAACAAATACCTAAGGCTCTTATGATCCGTGAATATCTCAAAAGTCTCATCGTAAAGGTAGTGCCTCCATGTCTTCAACGTGAAGACAACAGCTGCCAGCTCTAAGTCATGGGTAGGGTATCTATGCTCATGGGGCTTCAGTTGCCGCGAAGCGTAAGCAACAACATGACCCCGCTGCATGAGCACACCCCCTAACCCCTGCAACGAAGTGTCTATGTAGACAACGAAACCACCGCTGCTATCTGGGATGGTGAGCACAAGAGCCGAAGTTAGTCTCTCCTTCAACTCCTGCAAACACGCCTCACAAGCGTCTGTCCAAGCAAAGGGCACGTCCGTCGAGGTCAACTGGGTTATAGGACATGCAATCTATAAGAAACCTCTGATAAACCGCCGGTAGTAACCTGCCAGTCCCAAGAAACTGCGGATCTCTGTCACTGTATGTGGCCTCTCCCACCTGAGTACTGCCTCTACCTTGGCTGGATCCACAGCCAAGCCATCCCCTGAAATCACATGACCCAAGAAGGTCACCTGCCCAACCAAAACTCGCACTTACTGTATTTGGCATACAGCATGCGTCGTTTCAACGTGTCCAAAACCATCCGCAAGTGATGTCCGTGCTGCACCTGATCCCGCGAGTAAATGAGTACATCATCAATAAACACCACCACAAACTGATCTAGATACGGTCTAAACACCCGGTTCATCAAATCCATGAAGGCAGCGAGGGCATTGGTCAGTCCAAACGGCATGACCAAAAACTCGTAGTGTCCGTACCAATTGCGGAAAGTTGTCTTGGAGACGTTGGTCTCCCGGATCCTCAACTGGTGGTAGCCTGATCTCAAATCTATCTTGGAGAATACCGTGGCACCTCGCAACTGGTCAAACAAGTCATCAATTCTCAGCAGCAGATACCTGTTCTTGATTGTGACCCTATTCAGCTGTCTGTAGTCAACACAAAGGCGTAGGGTACCATCCTTCTTCTTCATGAATAACATAGGGGCTCCTAACAGGGATGCACTGGGCCTCACAAAGCCCTTCTCCAACAAGTCCTGCAACTGGGACTTGAACTCTCGTAGCTCAAGTGGTGCCATCCTGTACAGTGCCGCAAAAATGAGGCTAGTCCCTGGTACCAGTGAAATCTCAAACTCGATCTCACACTTATGCAGTAGTCCTGGCAGCTCCTCCGGAAACACGTCGAGGTACTCTCTGACCACCGGGATGTTCTGAAAGTCTGCCACGGGACTGGGCTTTGCCACTACACAAGCCAGGAAGCCCTCACACCCCTGGCCCAAAAGTCTCGCTACTCGAAGTGCAGAAATGTACCTAAAACCTCTATCCACCAGCTGTCCGTGAAACTCAAAGAAAGGCATCTCAAGTATGGAGAAGACGATCTTCCTCTCAAAATAGTCCACCAACGCGTGATAAGCGGACAGCCAATCCATCCCCAAAATCACGCCGAAGTCCTCCACAGGTATCACGATCAGGTCAGTGAGGAGGCTGTGTCCCCTAATACTGATCGTACAGTCTGTGTAGACCTTCTCAGCTACAAACAGCTGACCACCTAGACCTCTGATCACAAAAGGATCCTCTAACAACACACAGTCTTGTCCCAAACTGACAGCAAAACTTGCAGCAACAAACGAGTGCGTGCCGCCGAAATCAAAAAGTATGTAAACTAATCTGTCGAAAACTGTAACCATACCTGCCACCACTGAACCTGATGCCCTAGCGTCTCTGTGTGTCAGGACGTTGATACACCCCTCAACTCTCGGTGCGGAAGAAGTAGCCACACTCTGCAACGGACGTGTAGCCGCTGGCCGGTACCCTCCCAGTGACTGCTGTTCTCCCCCACGCGCCTGGGAACCATGGCCACCTGCTCGGCCTCCAGCGCTCGATGCGAGGAGCATCTGCTGTGCTCCGACCCTAGACGGGCAGTCCCTCCTGATGTGGCTCGACTGGCCACGCTGGTAGTAGAGGGGGACTCAACTCTCTCCCTCGGTAGGTCCCTGCTAACGGCTGGGCGGGGGTCCAGTGCTGACAGCTGGCCCTGTCGAGGGCCCCTAAAGGCTGCTAACGACCCCGCAAAACGTGATGGCTCTCCTGCGGGCACCGCGTGCCTCCTCTCTCGCCGGCCCTGTGACTACTCTGGCTGGTAAGGCCTCTTCCATCTGCTGTCAGTGTCTCGTGCGGTCGGGTTGATCTCCTCATATGTCATAGCTGCCTCCACCACTCTCGAGAATGTGGGCAGCTTCAGGGATTTGACATACCCCCGAATGGCCTGCCAGAGCCCCTCAGTGAACCTCCACAGGCGCTTCTCCTCAATAGCCACAGCTGTCGCAGCAAAACGTGATAGCTCTAGGAAGCGCGTGCGGTACATGCTAACAGTCATCGTCCCCTGGCGGAGAGTGTAAAACTCCCACCTCCTCTGGTCCTGCCACATCTGGGGAAAGTGTTGCTCGCAAAAGAGGGTCACAACCTGGTCCCACGTCGGCTCTGCCCTCTCTTGGCCTCTAACTACCCTCCACCACCTGTGTGCCGCACTCTCTTGCTGGTACGTGGCAAAGGCCACGCGACACTCCGCAAGGGGGCGAAGGGTGTCAAATACCTTCTCATTCTGCTCGAGCCAGTCCTCCGCCTCAGACGGGTCCTCATCGCCCTTGAAAAAGGGGGGGCTTCAGCTTCCAGAACTATCTGAAAAGCTCATAGTACAACTGGAGCGGGGCAACGGGCATGCCTCCAGGCAGGAAGGGCTCATGCTCGGAAGTGTCAGAATGCGGCGGGGGCGGTGGACGACCACCCCATCCCCTACGTCCAACGCTGCGTCGGTCTCGCAGTCCCATAAAGGACTCCCCCTCCACATCCCCAGGGAGAGGCACTCGTGGAGGCGGGTGAAGCTCCTCTCGTACTATATCTCGTATCAACTGCGTAAGGTCCTGGGCCTGAATGCCCGGGAAGAGTGGCTGGTTAACTGACGCCTCGAGCCCGGCACGTCCACCGCTCCGACCTCGTCCACGGCCGCATCCGCGGCCCGCCTCAAGGACTCCACGTCGAAGCATCTCCTGCAAGGAGACACAGAAACAAAACAAAAGAAATCAACTCTAACAGACATCAGCAAGGAAACTCAGAATAGATGGCAGTTACATGCACGTGAATTGGTTATTTTCAAACTAGTTGGTTCATTTCTCAGGACGACCTTGTTCTGATACAATCTTGTTACGACCCGATTCCCGAATCTCTATAGGACACGAGACCAGCTCAACTCGACTGATACCAAGACCCAGTCGTCCAACAAGAAATAACCAAAAAGAAGGAAAGTAAACCACATTTACTATGTAATGTAACTAACAGTAAAAAGAGTACAGGTAGTAAGGAAAGAAAAGCTGCTAACAGTACATATCACCACCACAATAGTAAAACGGAAACAAGGTACAGAAACGTAAAGGTAACAAGAATCTGAAACTGACTACAATAGAAAGTACTACAACAAGAAGGCTACTGCTACTGGGCTCTAATGGGCCCAACACCCTCTACAGTCGGAGACTCGGGCTGCTCAACACCTGGACCTGAAAAGGATTATGAGTAACAAAGTCAGCGAGCGCTGAATAGAGTGAAAACCAACTAACTAAAGCAGTAAAAGCTAACACGTAAACTATATATTCCAATTTCTTTATTTTACAAGTTATTCCTTTCCACCCATTGGTTTATTTTTCATATCTCTTTCTTGATCTCGAATGTTCCTCGTGGGAACGATCTTGATTGTAGTCTTCTCCAAAGAGTAGAAAGCGCATGTGGTGCTCTCCTGGCCGGGAGAGTCCCCTGTGGTGATCATACACCTAGTCAACCACCCCAAGGTCACGGATAGACATAGCAGTGACTACAGCACGCGCGATAAGCACATGAGGAGCTACCCCGTACTAGCACGCGGTCAGTCATTTTCGCAAATGGGTACGCTCAAAGTACACCATGAAAGAGTATAGGGCCTAGTCCTCTCAGTAACAGGGGTCTAGCCCCTCATAACCAAACAGGGGTCTCGCCCCTCAACAGTCCGTGCACTCTCATCTGACTACCCTGGTTTGTCCAGTGGGCCTAACAAGTCGGTGTAGGGTGGCTAGCTGAACCCCGGGTCCCGTGGGGCGGCTAGCTCTCTCCCTACACTAGTAGCTCTCCCCGATACAGTGTACGCGAGGACCAAGAAGTCGGTGCAGAGTGGCCAATCCTAACCCCGGGTCCCAACCCAAGGGCGGCTAGCTCCGCTCTACACTAAACAAGGGACAGTCACTCTCCTTGGTACCACGTACTCAAGGGCCAGCATACTTCGCACTCACATTTCTAGATTCATTCCATTTATTTCCAGGAGCTCTACTCTTAATTTCCCATAGGGTTCATGCTCATGTTTCTCATGCCATTCCATACCAGGTTTCATCATTCCCATTTCCATTCTCAGGTTATACACATGCAGCTCGTATTTCTATCATTTAACATATACAAGAGGAAATGTCACATGTAACCGTTTAACTAGCACAGGTAATTCATATTTCACAGGCAGCTCTTGTTCATTAACAGGCAGTTCTTAACATTTCTATTCATTCATTCAAGACTGCAATTCAAACACGCATACAGACATTTCAAGTAACTTCTCATCCTAGGATTCATGCCATATCCTAAGTTCTAGTTATTCAATCCATATATGCATTCAGGTTTTATAATTAAATTAAGGAAAGCCACTCTACTAGACAACCCAGGAGTATTGGGGGCTCAAATGATAAGCTCTCTTGTCTCAGCAAGCCCAGCATCCGCAATGGAACGAAGTCCTATAATCAAGGAACAATCACAATGGAACATTCAAAACAATATAAAAAGCCTTCTAACAAGTAGATGAACTCTCAAGGAAAACATCGATAACTTGTTTGCGTAAAACGGACCTCAAAAGGACCCTAAACGGGTCAAAAACAGGGTTACAGACCCAAATCAGACGTCTGACACAAGGTTAAGACATCTTAAAAGTAAACAGGAACTCACCTCAGGTTCTGCGTCAACTTCAGACATCCAGAACCTCTTCCCAATCGTATGGACCCATCTCCAGATGTCCGACCTCTCTCTCAGACGTCTGAGAGTGCTTCCGGTCGTCTGGTAAGCTGTCCAGACATCTGAAACGTGTGGGAGAGCGTGTCTCGTGTCTTCCCGAAGCAATCTCTGCAAACGACAGCAAGATCTCCTATTCTTAGCCATGCAAAACATGGCTGCGGAGCGGCCTGCATGGTCGTATCCACAAAGGGAACGTACCTGTGCGGAGATCTGCTTTCAGATGTCTGGTGTTGTTACCAGACGTCCACACCGTCGTCTGGACGTCACTCCAGACGTCTGATTCTGGGAAAATCCCAGAACCAGGACCGCTTCCTACTCTCCTCCGCCGCGCGCAGCCGCGACCCTGCCTCCTCGCCTGTAGCTCCAGCTGTAGCAATGTTGGGGACGACTCCCCCGACGCTCTCCTCCCGCACGCTCCGCTCCAACCGTGCGCCCTCTGGTGAGCTCTCACGAGCTCGCGATCATGGCTCTTCCTCCTCGCCTCACTCGGCCTCTCCTCGTCGTCGCTCTCTCTCTCCCTCTCTCGCACTAGCTTCTCACGCTGGGGTGGAGAGGAAGAGAAGAAGGTGGCTGGCAATGGAGTGGGGAGAACGGGAGAGGAGTAGAGGGGTTTATAAAAGGGTGTGTTAGGGTTTGGATGGAGGAGAGAGGAGGGAAAGAGAGAGAGAGGGTAGTATCTGCGCACAGCCCACGTGCAGACGCGAAGCTCGTGCCAAAAATTTTAATTTCCAGACGTCTTAAAAGGCTCAAGACAGAACGGGTCTTTACACCCTGTGTGTTCTATGCATGAATAAAATGTTATGCATGATGACCTAAATGTAATCTAATGAATGCGGGGTCCTATTGATGTCCAAATAACATGAGATTTTTATTGGAGCTCAATTGAGCATTTAAGAAGTTAATTCAACCCTTAATTTGTACTTTTGAACTCAAACTTGTGTTAAATTTACAATTGGATCATCATTTTACATTTATGAATAGAGTCTCATTAATTGACCAAATTATACATTTTTAACACTAATTTGATGTTTTAAGCCTTTTTCCTTAATTTCCATACTTAACTCTTTTATCATGTTAATAATATAGTATTTAACTTACTTTCTAGCTTAACTTAGATATTTTAGCTTTGATGAGCCATACCTCAGCAGGTTCCCACTTAACCATTTAGCGATATTTATAAGGAATCCATCTATTCCTAATATGATGGTGACCATTGGATCAAATTCAATGGCTAGGGATTAATCTCAATTTAATTTTGCATTATTTGCCCTTCAATAAAATTAGGGAATTGGGTTTAAGTACTCAAAAGCATTTTAATTGTATACAAACCCTTTGTATTAGTACTAAATCATCTTTGTTCTAATTAAATACAAAATCAAATACCAATTTAACTCCTTGAATAGTATTTAATTTATATTAAACTCGGAACCCATCAAAATCATTATTGGATTTATTACGTCAATAATGAAAGGTTTAGGAATCAAGATGTATGGCACTACACCTACTTCAAGTATTCCAAATATCCATGAATCATTCACACTATAAGACAAGCGTAACCCTTAGAATTAAATCCCAACTTCACTCTCCAGCCTATCAAAAGTTACATACTTTTAAGTTCTCCTTATATCATTAGGACGAGAATAAAGACAGGTCCTTTCTCAAAGGATTGCCTTCTTCTCTTTCATGTATGGGTTTGAACTAGGCTCATACGACCATACATGGAATTTCATACATCCCAATAAACGCGAAGCGAGCCTATGTCTCAAGACTTGCTACGTACACTTACAATAGCAAATCTTTGTGATCCCTTGGAGAGATCATGTGTCTCATGTACTCTCATATCCACACCAACTTTCCAGTCTCAACACAGAGAGGGGTGCATCAACCATCGGTCCACCAAATGTGTTTGGGATTCTAATAGGGATCGAACAGTTCAATTCCTGAATCTCATGGCATTAAAGAAGTGTAAAAATCAAATCATTTAAAATTTTCTTCAACTCAATTATTAGATTGATGCTTAGAAATCTGAATAACAAAAATCAAGAAACCAACTACTTAGATTGACTGGAAGCACATGGAAGATCTAGCATCTCCTAATTCTGGGTTCCCCATGAAAATAGAAATATACCCGTAAGGTAGCCTAGCACAACACCCCAAGTGTTATGCCTCTTCAAATAAGTCCCAGCCTCGTGAGACTCCCTTCTTCTTGGCAGGAAAATGAAGCCCTTCATAATAAGAACACTTGATCCCTGTCATGTGCAACTCAAACTGTCACACCCCAAAACTCAAACCTTAAAATGAGGGTCGGAGTCACGAGGGACAGAAAGGAAAGAAGTGTCGGTTTATTTAATTTGGGTTGTACCTAACTAAGTTGAGCTAAAAAGAGTTCCATTTATGACATAAAATGGAAGAAAGTACAGAAAGAATGGCATATAAATGATACAAGAAAGCAAAAACAAAAAAACATAAACTGTTATAAACCAAAGCATAAAATGTACCTGTCAATAGAGCACACACACTTGAGCAACGAAAAATCCTGTACATCGACGACCCGTGACAACAACATGAAAATAGGTCACAAAGTAGAGATGAGTCAATCGGCTCAGCAGGGAATAATCATCTACTATATCTCAACCAAACAAGATAGTGTACAGTTTCAATTACCGGCTAGTTCCTAGCCTAAACCCACACTCTAGGTTCTAGTTTGTCAAACCCTACCTGGTACGACCAATCACCTTGGGCCCAGTAATCTATTAACAAGTTACCCAAGTTCCTTCCTCGATTAGGTGTAATAATTTATTCCCTTACTCGCCTCAATGACCATATTCTGGAAATCATCCCTCTCTACTAGAAGAGATTGAGACGCATCCTTTCCTCTAAATCCCAGCCTGATAGTCTCGCCCTGGTCAAGAGAGAGATTAGCAGTCTGTTAATCCTCTAGAAAGGCATGCCCATTCTCGACGTATCGAGTACGTTGCTGACTTCAATCAGAAGAGTTGGGGCTCTTGGGAACTACCCAAGCCTATGGCTTGTGATCACAAAACATGAGACCAAACGGTGTCCAACAAGGACTAGTCATAGAACAAACCAGATCATTATCGTAGGATTGGCCAGAATTGCCGAGCCACACCAACGCTCCCGCTAGGAGCAGCTCCCTGTAGGAGCGTAGTCCTCGAGTATGCCCTCAATCCACCGTCGGATGAGATCTCAACCAATCCATCTCACTACCCCGGCCATCTCCGCACATGCAGGCGCCCAGTGAGCCTCTTGCTCGAGTACCATCACATCGAGTCAGATTCAGATACATTCAAGTACCAAACACCAGTGACAGCCGCAAAGCTTTGTCAATGAACCTAGGAACCTTTCCTATTCCGAGGCAGATCTCCTTGGTAGCCTCTTGCTACTACAACAGCTCGGGTCTTCAACGCAAGCAATGAAACCCCTAGTTCACCAAGTCTAAGGGTGCAGCCTTACGAGCTCACCTAGTTGACTTACCATCTCTTTGATCTCATTTGGGTTCCGTGCCCGGAACGCAATCCTAAGGACCTAGTGGATCTCTTGGGGTCTTACCCAAGACCTCAGGATCCAAGCATTTCCTCTTATTAGACTTAGATCGGGTCATAGATGTCATCTCGTGAGATTCAAGCCATTCCTTAGTCAATTCAGATTGCTCTCAATGTATTTAAGGAGCTTCATGCTCAAATTATAAGTGTACACACACACACCCATACATGCTTCACCCCTCTAGGGTCTAATTGCATTTTTCCCATTCATCCCTATCCATTAAGTTACCTGCTAGACCCCCAATTAGGTTCTAACATTACATGGGATTTCTAATCATCAGAATCACACAATTCAATACAATTATTACATTTAAAATCTATCAAACACCAGAGACCTGCTCCCTATCATTAGTACACTTAAACAGCATACATCTGTTATCAGGTAATCTTGAGTTATTGCTAGGTCAAAATGCTTGCCCAAACCAAGACTACAAAACCCACCTTTCGTGCCCGAAACCCTGGTTTTACACCACCAAGACCCTTAGTAATCCATACTACCAATACACACCCACGTCTATACCCTAAACCCAAAAGATCCTTGATCTCAATATTATCTTTTCACCCTTAACCCAATGTATTGCATTAATCTCTTCACAGGTTCAACGATTTAGAACGAGCACACCAATACCGATCCTAGTCTTAGGTACCGATGTTGGACACCCCCACTGCCATGGCTACTGAACTCACACGGTATTGGTATGGGCCACCAGAACCGATACAAGGTGCCTTCAATACCAGACTTAAGTCCCTTTTTAACTTACTTCAATTCAACAAGCACCGAGAACTGTCATTGCTATCAGTACCGGGCGTTTGCCGCTCTCAAACACCGGCTTAAACACTCCGTTGGATTTACCCAATTTATATAATTACCAAAGGGGTGGGTAAGTCCTACAACCTCTCAAGATGGTTATCCTCGTGTAAGGACAAAGATTCACATGAAACCCTTATTAGTAGTCCATTGCTAGAGTTGACCCTCTCGTCACCCAGGACCTACATTGGGTACAGGAGTACCTCCCGCGACATACGTTTAGGAACCTAAATCTTTATTGTTACAAAAGTTCCTAATGGAACTTCCCCTTCCACCATTACAGGATTGCGCTTATCTAGCCCATTAGGATTTCTATACCTTTACCAAGACCCATTAGGTTTAGTTTATACCACGCATTTTGGCCTCGCAGGTATTCTGGCAACATGGTCTCATTCCTTCATTTAGAATCTTTTCTTTATTGTTTCCAAATTGGGATTTGTACCACTAAGGGGTCTATTATATTTCCATTTAGGACCAACCACCCCAGGTCCTAATTATGCCCAAAATCCGAGTTTACTGACATTAGAAGCCTACATTCATGGTTACCAAGCCAGGGTTTAATTAATTAGATTAAGCTCCTGATTCTCGTGGGAAAATTCCGTGCGAGACAGAACCACAAGCCTCAAATTGGATGTCCAACATCATGTGTCAGATGTTCGAGAATAACATCCCACTTCCAGCAACTACCGGTGACCGGTTGATTCCTTGGCTAGATGTCCAAACTGAGCATATTGGGCACTCGATGTAATATCAGGCGTCCAATCGCTAGGACTTAGTCCCCAGAACGGCAATCCAATTGCGGGGACATCTAACCAAGGGATCAGACATCACAATCAAGAGTATCAGATGACTAATGGATCATCAGACAGGATAACCCACTCAGAATCACATCTGAGTTCAGGATGAGTTCCTAACATCCAAAAGCCACTTACAATAACCCTTACCTGAAGAATTATTATTTACAACCTGAATTTAGTTTATAACCGCATACAACATGTATTTTGCACATTCTATCCTCAAACTCAACTCGGCCAACCAGTACCAGTACGAAGCTTTAGTACCAGTACTAGGCAACCCCAGTACCAAATTCACAAGTTCCAACCAGTATCGCTACTAGGCACCAATACCGGTACCACGCACCATCAGTTTTGTATCAACATAACTCAGCTAGTACCGGTACTAGACATCAGTATCGGTACTGAGCAGCCCTAGCTCACCGACTGAAATCATCTAGTACCAGTATTGGGTGCTCTCAATCCCCATTTTAGTGCATTACATTGTGGTGCTAGGTCAACTAGTACCACTACTAATCATTAGTACCAGTACTAGGTGCTCTCAGCACCAAGTTAAACATATCAAAATGCCCAGTTAACCCTAATCCAAACCACCATTTACATCTACAACCCGGAATCGATGGTAAACACATAAAACCACATGAATTTATAGACCTCAACATCAATTTCAACCCACAATGGAAACCCTCCATTTGGCATTCCCAAGATTTAACCAATAACTAGGGCATAACCCAACCATTATCACAAGCAACATGGAAATTTTAACCAAAACCCTTTTTGTCTACTTCTAGTCGTGGGAACAAGAGGATGAACAAGAGAATAAACCCTACCTCATTTGGAGCTCCTTTCTCTTCTCCCAATCACAACAGCAACATCACTAGCAACAATGGTAGCTGCTACAATAGCAACACCACCTCCTTTCCTTTCTTCTCCTTTCTTTCACGCAGCAACAACAACAACCACAACAGCAACAACAGTAGCTTCAACAACAGCTGCAACAGTAGCTCTCCTCCTCTTCCTTCCCTTCTCCTCGTAGCAGCAACAGCAGTAGCAGCAGCAACACCAACACCAACAGCAGCAACTAGCAAGGAGGAAGGGGCACCACTTGAGGGAGGAGAAGGGAATGAGATTTTTCTTTTAAATTTTTAAATCTCTCTCTTATATAAGGGTTGGATATTTTGCATCCAAGCCCTTCAACTTCCTTCTTGAACCTTAAGAAAGGCCTCCAAACATGTTTCCCTCACAAATGGCCCCTCAACTTTTCATTTATTAACATTTGTTAATGACTTAGGGGATTTGTTTAATTCCAAGGATAATAATCACTAAATTAGGGTTCCCTAAACCCTTAATATCACATTAAGCAACCAATTAAGGTTTTTAATTAGCCTATTAAGAGTATTACAAATTCAGGACATTATACAAACCCTTCACACCTTGCAAACTCCTTTACATTCCCCAAGGTGACTCACCTTAAATCCTCGAAGAACTTGGCCTTCGATGATCAATGATCCACAATCAAGCTTCAGTGGATGCCCAACCAATTTGCTGGACATCCGAAGAGCCTTTTGGAAGTTTAACAATGACACTAGATGTCCATAACACAAGGCCCCTACGCACCCTTTCTTCTATTTTGGACGTCTACAAAAGCTCCTAGACTTCTCCTAGAGCATAAAGACGTCCAGTATGGAAGGAAACTCAGGAAAGGGGCAATGATTCTCTTCTCTCTCAATGGAGGTTACGTTGCACATAATTGGGATGATTAGAGCATCCCATTAGGTTTAGGGAGACATTTATTGGGCTCTAAAACCTAATCCTAATATTATGGGAGCCCTTGGATCTCTATCCGAGGTTTAGACCTAATCCCACTTCAATTTTATAGGATAATCCCATAACTTATAAGATATTTAGATCTAGTATCCAATCATTAATTAATTGCAATCCAACTCTTAGATTTCAATAAGTAGGAACTCATCAAAATCATTATCGGTTTCATTACGCCAATAATGAAGAGTTAAGGATTAGTAAAATTATGGCATGATATCTCTCTCAGGTATTCCAAATACCTATGAATCCTTCACATTGAAAGACATATGTAACGCCTGGGATTAAATCCCAGATTCACTATCTATCTTGTCATGGGTTACACCTTTTTTATGTTATCCTTATATCATTGGAATAAGAATGAAGATTTGGTCCATTCACAAAGGGCTATCTTTTCTCTTTCATATATAGGTCTAATCAGGACCTGTACAACCATCATAGAATTTCGTACTTCCCAATATATATGAAGGGAGCCTGAGTCTCCCGATCTGCTACATACACTTACGATAGTGATGAATCTACAATTGTCAATGTTAATTACATCAATTAGAGTCAATTTCGATGGTACATATGCATTAATGACATATCATAATGGGTTTGAGAGTATTGCATGTAAGTTGTGCTAAGATTGTTTGAAATTAATGTTTAACGACCATATGTAGAAGTGCATATTGAAACAGGTCTCAAATAAGCAATCAAATTGTACAGATGGATTCGAATCAACAAACAAACTCTAACGGACTCAAAATCACCTCAATCCAACCTCTGTAACTCCCACAACAAGTCCAAGAAGTTGAGACCGTTGATCTGATGATCAACGGTCCTCATCGCACCACATGGTGCCCGCCTGGCCTCCATCACCTGCCACCATCACCTGCAGCTTCTTCATAACGCAAGATTCACCTTCAGATCTCCATCCAACGGTCGACATCGCATGCACACTGCTTCGTCTTCACAACAATCCGCGAAGGTGGCACATCAGGTGAGCGTTGCGCTTGCAAGTAAGCGGCGAGCATTCAAGCCCCGCTGCACCCCCAAATCAACTCCAGCGCACACCGTAGCCGATTAGAACTGTCTGATCGCCATCGAATGGTCCTGAGGAGGGCTACGCGGTGCCATCTCACACACCGGATGAAGGTGCCCCACACGAACCATCCAACGCACGTGAGGCGCAATCTCAACTGTCCGATCTTTGATCAGACGGCCTATGTTGTGCGCACATGGATCACATGGAGAAAGCACGTGCGCACATGTTGACCAGCGGGTGGAGGCCTACACCAACACTTATGGAAGGGGTATAGCGACATCCTAGATGTCGCTAAAGCCCCTTACCTGATTTAGAAGCCTCTTCTCCACTATAAAAACACCTACACACCCTCTATTTGTGATTATCGCTTCCTCGTTTCTTCCTAGCCTCTACCAAGCATACTTCCACACCCTTAGAAGTGCAATCACCATCCCGGAGAATACCGATCGACGGAAGCCCCTCTACCACCGTAGCTACCTCGACCCTCTATTTTGCGCATCTTTACCTTAGTTTAATGTTTATGTTATTTTAAGCTTTCCTCTAGCATTGTAATTTTAAAACACTTCTACTTGTACAATATATTCTTGTTTCATCATGTTGTGTTCCATGCATAGCTAAGTAACCACCATGTTATCGTAATCAATTTCTAACTCTCTCTCTCTCTCTCTCTCTCGTTGTTTCGCAAGCAAAATAAACAAACATCTTGTGACACCTTAAAGCAATAAACTGATCCGATTTCACGCCTCCCTGAGATCGACACTTGGGCTCATTTTGATTATCTTTTCTTAAAATTGATGTTGTAAATGCATGCTATAACGACAGATTAAACTTAACGTGTTTCGCGACGTCAATTTTTGGCGCCATTGTCGAGGAGGCAATAGATCTTTTTGTCGTTTTTATCCTTGCATTAGTATTCACATTTTATAACCCAATTTTCTCTCTCTTTAATTGGTCGCAGGAACTCGGTGCGTCGGCAACGAGGAGAGCGAACCACATTGATAAAGTCAAAGCAAACTGTAGTAAAGAACTTTTATGAGTACCACATAACCTAGCGTAGTCTCATCTCTCCATTATCTAAAATAAAAAACAAAAAGAAAAATTGCATCTAGGCTCATGCATAAACCTTAGGTTAGTTGATTGTTTGATTGCTTAAAAATCCAAAAAATATATATTCAAAAAATGGTGTGGTGAATGATTACTTGACTCACATCTCAAATCTATCACCCTAACAAAAAAAAATGCATTATAATGTTCTTGAAGAAAAAAATCTTTTTGGAGTGTTCTTTTCCTTTCAAGTGGTGTTTGTAAAGCCACCCATACTTTGTATTTGGCCGCACCACTCCACCTAAAATCAATTTACCTAGTAGAATCGCATGAACTTTAGGGTGAATACATTAAGGTTATTTTTCTAGGGCCACATCATTCTTTCTAAAGGAAATTGACTATCATCCATTGTATGAAAAACATTATGTGCTTACTTAAATATTGTCTAAATCCATTGAGAAACTTTAACCCTAAAAAGTACTAAAGCAAGGACGAATCATTAAAAAACATCACATCCTAAAAAAAATCTTACTTGAAAATCATGTTTTGTTGAGTGCACACACACACTCAATTGGATTAACTAAGAGACACAACCCCCAACAATGCCTCATCACATATCGTGTGCACAAGCACGAACCTAGCCTAACATTAAAACTAAGTAGACGTGCCTTAGGTAGGACTAGTCTAAGTCCTGGGAGTATAATTGGGTTTGTTAAGTGCTTAGCCTTCATCCCCATTGTGGAATCTGGTGTCTAGGTTGTGAGGAAGTGTCAAACGATCGCAATTGGGGGGTATCAAGGAACCGGCGACGCAAGCCAAAGGTCGAACATTCCCCTCAATCCTCTCGTACTCAACCTGGCCAGATTAACTTTGGGAAGAGAGGTTTAAGTACTTGCAGTTGATCATTCTTTCTAAGGCTTTTAGGTCACCTAGGTCTCCACTATAGGGAATAAATTTGTTTGCTTGATTGTGCACACACTTTTCTCGCACCTGTCTCTCTTCACATCCCTCCCTGTTCTTCTCTAATGCATGCACGGAAGACGATCACTTCACCCTGAGTTGTTTGCTTTAGAGAGAGATCAGGAGGAGACTTGATTTTTCAAGGGATAAGATTGAGGAAATGGCTGACCCAAGAATTGAGATTGAGGACCAACATCAACCCAATGCTATGGCCATTATTCAGGCTCAAATCTCTACCAACCACCAACTCCTACAACAGCAGATCTAAACCATCATGCAAGCCATACACCGACTACAAAACCCTCAATGGCAGAATCCTCAAGGGCAGAACCCTCAAGGGCAACCCCCACTAAACCCACCTAACCCACCACAACCCCTTGAGGGCCAACCAAGGCCTCTCCATGATTTCTACGATCTGTTTGCCATCCATGTCGAGCCACATCTTAGAGTCCCCGAGGGGGGAGATGATTTTGAGCTAAAACCTAATATTTTTAACTTAATTCAAAGCCACTTTCATGGGAGCTCAAATGAGGACCCCTTCTGACACTTAGAGGACCTAGGCCGGATCTCCTGGACTATGAAACCGAGGAACATCAACTTAGATATTGTTTTGATTAAAATGTTCCCTTTCTCCCTAAAAGACAGAGCTTCTAATTGGCTTAGAACCTTAGGGAGACCCATCTCCAGCTGGGAGGAACTGAGGCACGCCTTCTTAAAGAAAATTTTCCCCATAGGAAAAACCAATGCCCTCAAAAGAGCCATTACCACATTCACCTGACAAGGTGGGGAATAATTTCATGAGGCGTGGGAAAGATTTAATGAATTATTGATGAAATGCCCACACCACGAGGTTCCGAGGAGGCAATTGGCTCAGATCTTCTACCATGGTCTGGACAACAACCTTAGGAATTTTGTTGACGCCTCATGTGGAGGTAATTTTCTGAACAAAGACGAGGAAAGCGCGTTCGAACTCCTTGAGTCCATGAATGAGAACTCGCTTAATAATGCCTCCATGACTCAATTCAACAGATCCAGTCAACCCCGTGGTGGGATTTACGAAGTACAAACTATTTCAGGAACAGTTGACATGGGCATCATAGCAAAAAAGCTGGATCGAGTTGAGATGGTGGACAAAAAATTGACGAGCTTCTAAACCAATCCCAAACCCCACTGCAAACCTTCTCCCTAGTAAAGAAAGCTCACAATGTTGACCTGGTTCCATCTATGAACCAAGCGCACCTGGAACAACCCCTAACTATGTTCCAAGGAGGGACCCTTGCTCCCTCATACCCTGTTTATTCTTTCCCCTCCCCTTCGACACCTTCTACCTTTGAAGATGCCAATGCCATCTAGGGTTACTCTAAGCCTGACCCTTTCTCCAACACTTACAACTCTGGATGGTGCAACCACCCAAATTTTGCTTGGTCAAACCAAAAACCAAACCAATTCCAGAACCAACCCAAGCCAAACCTTCCCTCCTATCAGCAAGGTCCACCTACTAGACCACCCTATAACCAGAATAGGGCGACTCCTACACAACAAAACCAAATGGACACCCTGATCAAGATGATGGCTGATATGAATCAAAAACATTAGGAGTAGATGGCTTTAGTAAAGGGACAATTGAGCCAGCTATTGGATAACAAACAGGGGTCCCTTCCATCTTAGCCACAACCAAACTCGATGAATGTTATGAACAAAGGCCACAATCCTCAAGGGTTCCAGCTAAATCAAGGGCAAGCCCATGTGATTCTACAAGCCCCACAGACACCCCCTGAGTTTGCTGCTTCTTCTTCTCAAGGACCTAACCCGATTCCAATGCCTCAGCCAATGCAGTTACCTTGAGAAATGGCACCCAAACCTAGGATCCCAAATGGTCAGCTCCTCCTGTGACCACTACCCAAGATAGTTGATTCTGAAGACGAGCGGGAGGAACCCAAGGATTAGGAACTTGACCTGGTTCAAATCCAAATCCCATACCCTGAAGCCTTGGATAAGGCCAAGAAGAAGAGTAATATGGCTGAGAACGAGGAGTTGTTAGAACTACTCAAATAAGTACAGATTAATATACCCCTCTTTGAAGCAATCAAACATATCCCGACTTACGCAAAGTTTCTAAAGGATGTTTGCACACCCAAGCGTAAGCCAAGAACCCAAGCACCTAGGAAGATAGTGTTATCTGAGCAGGCTAGCTCGATGATATTGAGTAGCCTACCTTCAAAAAGGACTGACCCTGGAGTACCTTTGATCTCGTGTAATATTGGTGATTTAACTTTTGACCGAGCACTCCTAGATCTAGGTGCTTTAATAAACTTGATCCCGACTATCCTTGACCACCAATTCGGATTTGGAGAACTAAAACCTACACCTGTGACTATCCAACTGGCCAACCGATTTGTGAAAACCCTAAAAGGCGTAGTTGAAGATGTAATTGTTCGGGTTAAAGACTTCTACTTCCCAGTTGACTTTTTAGTCCTTGACATAGAGGTCCCCGAACAATTACAAAACACACCCATCATCCTAGGCAGACCCTTTTTTACTATTGCCAATGCTAACATTGATTGCAACACGGGATGTATGGAAATTACCTTTTGAGATAAGAAGATGCAATTGGATATCTTCAAGGCAACAAAGTGTTTCGATTACAGTTGGGTTGAGGAATGCAATCCCATGGAAACTCTGGTTGAAGAATGCCCGATAGCAAGCTCTTTAGAGGACCATCTAACTAAACCCGCTTTAGATTACCCTGACCCACCCCAATCTCTGGAGGTTGCAAAACTTTGCAAAACTGACTTCTACCAGCAACCTCCATTTGAGGAGATTGATGTTACTCAACTCCCTCTTTCCCTTACCCATCAAATATTGTACCACCTGCACCTGAATTGAAACCTCTACCCAACAACCTCAAGTATGCCTTCCTAGGACCCGATCACACCTTCTCTATGATTATCAATGCACACATGACTAGGGACCAAGAGCTTAGGTTGACTACCACTCTTTCTAAACATCAGGCAGCAATTAGGTGGACAATTTCTGACCTAAGAGGTATTAACCTTAGCTATTGTACACACAAAATCTACTTGAAAGACGGGGTACAACCTTCTCGCCAGATGCAAAGGCAACTGAATCCAACCACGCGAGAGGTCGTTAAAAACGAGATAATCAAATGGCTCAACGCGGGAATCATCTACCCGATGTTCAATAGCCCCTCGGTGAGCCCTACTCAAGTGGTACCAAAGAAGGTTGGGCTCACCGTTGTCACAAATGACCAAGGCGAATCCATCCCCACTCGCACCACCACCACGTGGCGGGTATGTATTGACTATAGGAAGCTTAATGAAACCGATAAGAATGATCATTTCCCCCTACCATTCATTAACTAGATTCTCGAACGATTGGCAGGGAGGAAATAATTTTGCTTCCTAGATGGATATTCAGGATGTAACCAGGTTGCTATTGCACCCGAGGACCAAGAGAAGACCACATTTACTTGCCCGTATGGCACGTTTGCATTCCGCCATATGTCATTTGGGTTATGTAACGTACCCGCTACCTTTCAGCGTTGTATGTTGGTCAGCCTTTCAGATATAGTGAGTGAATATTTAGAGGTCTTTATGGATGATTTCTCCATTTGTGGAGACTCATTTGACTATTACCTTACTAACCTGGAGAAAATCCTAAAACGATGTATCAAAGTCAACCTTATTTTAAGCTAGGGAAAGAGCCATTTTCTGGTTCAAGAAGGAATTGTCCTCAGTCACATCATCTCGCATAGGGGCATAGAAGTCGACCGAGCTAAAGTTGACTTAATTTCCAAACTCCCATCTCCTAACTCAGTCAAACAAATCAGATCTTTCCTAAGACATGTTAGCTTTTACAGAATGTTCATAAAAGACTTCTCCAAGGCATCTAAACCCTTAACTGACCTTCTAGCCAACAATGTGCACTTTGACATGACACCTAATTGCATCAAAGCTTACAACACTCTAAGGGACACAATCTCGACTACACCTACTTTACAACCCCCAGACTGGTCCCAGGACCTTGAAATAGTGTGTGATGCATCAGACTTCACTGTTGGGGCCGTCCTAGGACAAAGGCAAGAAAAGAAACCCGTGGTGATCTACTGCGCGAGAAAAATCTTAGATGAGGTCTAATGGAACTGCACTGTAACAGAAAAGGAGCTGCTCGTCATACTCTTCAGATTAGAAAAATTCAAATCATACCTACTAGGATCCCACGTCATCATTTATACTCACCACTCAGCTATCCAGCACTTATTAGCCAAAAAGGATGCTAAACCCAGGCTAATCAGACGGATCCTACTCCTGCAGGAATTTGACCTAGAAATACGCAACAAGGTCGGATCCAAGAATGTGGTAGCCGACCACCTCTCCAGACTTCACCTGGAGCATATTGGACCTTCACTACCTTTGGCTGATACATTTCCTGATGAGTAAATTCTGGCTGTGCAAGAAAAAAGTCTCCCCTGGTATGCAGACTTGGTAAACTACTTAGTGGTAGGGCAGATTCTACACAGCTGGCCTAGATAATAGCAGGACAAGTTTTTGGCTGAGGTCAAACATTATCTCTGGGATGATCCCATGCTGTTTAGACTTTGTGTTGATCAGATCATTAGGAGATGATACCTGAAGAGGAGGTTCAAAGTGTGTTGTCCTTCTGTCATGACCAAGCTTGTGGTGGCCACTTTTCTAGAAAACAAACGACTGCAAAGGTTTTGCAGTCCGATTTTTACTGGCCATCACTATTCAAGGATGCACACAACTTTGTTAAAATCTGCGATAGATGCAAGACTTTTGGGACCATGACCAGGAAAGATATTATGCATCTACAACCCATTCTTGTCATCGAAATATTCGATGTTTGGGACGTTGATTTCATGGGTCCCTTCCCACCATCAAACGGCTTCGAATATATACTAGTCTCAAGACTATGTCTCAAAATGGATCGAAGCCGTGCCTACCTGGAAATGTGATCATAAGGTCGTCATGGACATTGTGAAGAACATCGTTTCCCGATTTGGGATACCCAAGGCCATGATCAGCAATGGTAGGAGCCACTTCATTTCGTTTCGTGTTTTACTCAAGAAATACGATGTTAAGAGCCACCTCATATCACCCACAAACGAATGGGCAAATTGAGGTCTCAAATAGACAAATCAAGAATATTCTACAAAAGATTGTGAGACATGATAGGAAGGATTGGTCCACACGATTGGATGATGCCCTTTCGGCATATAGGATCACTTTTAAGACCCCAGTCAGCACCATACTGATTGGTCTTTGGCAAAGCTTGCCACCTTCCGGTTGAGTTAGAGCACCAGACATATTTGGCTGTCAAACAATGCAATATGGATTCCCATATGGCCGAAACTCAAAGGAAGCTCCAACTTTACGAGCTTGAAGAGATTCGTCAGGATGCTTATGAGAATAGTAGACTTTATAAAGAGAAGATGAAAGCTATCCATGACCAACATATCACTAGAAAAACCTTCGAGCCAAATCAACAAGTTTGACTCTTTGATGTGCGACTCAAACACTTCCAAGGGAAGTTAAAATCTAAATGGACGGGACCTTACCAGGTAGTTAGACCATTTTCAAACAAGGCGGTAGAAATTGCTGATCCTAAAACTGGGCAAACCTTCATAGTCAATGGCAAAAAATTAAAACATTTTCTTACCCAGGTACCCCCAAAGGAAGTTGTAACCCTCATTGAGGGTTAAACTGGAGCTTCGCCTAGCTGAAGGCAATAAACTCGACGCTTCCTAGGAGGCAACCTAGAGGATTCAGGCTGCCCGGATACACAGCTAAACTCAGGTAATTTCTTTCCTTGTTCCCCTACATATATTTATCTTACAATGAGGACATTGTTTAACTTAGGCATAGGAGGGTGGTAATTCGTATTTTCTAATTACATAATGTCAGCTTGAATCATCATGTGTTCAAAATAAAAAAATTAGGGAAAGAAAACTTAGGCATTAGGAAGTTGTCAACTATAGGAAATGGTATGTCAAAGACCTAAACACTTAGACTCCTCAGGTTTTCGAGCTTAATCAGCTCAGGTATCCACTAAAATATGGATTTGATCTCGTGCCCTCGCCACCTTAATTTATACTAATCTGATCAATAAAATAGGATGATAAGTATACTACTTATCAACCCACCCTCTGATTCGGGGGGACTTTTAGTCTAAGCATCTGCACACATTTTGCACTGACTCACTCGGCGATTCTAACAGAAATTGGGTAGCTCATGAACCTTCTAGGGTAGTATGGCTAGTAAGTTGTCGTGGGTAATAGCCCATTTGCCGGTTGTCCAAAGCCTAGCCACAGGATCACTCTCTTTTACTATTTCCTTTAGGTAAATCTTAGATCAGAGAAGTCACCTACTTAAAAAAAGAGAAAGAGAGAGAATAAATAGAAAAAAATAGAAAAAAATAGAAAAAGGAGAAAAAGAAATAAGCCACACTTCACCGCACGAGTATGGCTGGCAAGTTGTCGTGGGTAACAGCCCATTAATCGTTTGTCCAAATCCCAGCTCATAAAATGCACAAAAATTCCGAAACACTTAAGGAAGCGGGGAAGTAGAACAATCCGGGGAGATATACACTGGCTCACCCTTGTGTTGAGCCCACAAAAAATAAAAATAAGGAGAAAGCTACCAGTCAGACAGATACACCTTTAAGCAACATTTTCTTTTCCAGACACCAAGGGACGTCGAAACTTGAAATCTATTTTAATTACCATTGAGTAAGTCTATCACAATTTTTACACCAAGATACTTAGCACTTAGAGTCCTTTTCGAGTCTTGGGTAAAGTGGGTAGCCGTAAAAAATTATCCCGAAACTCTCAACTCCAAAAATCCAAAAAACTTAAAAAAGATGCAAACAAAAAAATATATATTTACTTCAATATAGAATACGGCAAGAACTTGGGCGATCTACATTTTGGCAGGCACCTGGACGCTGTTGAGTTTCTGTGGGTTAGGTTCATAATAGAAATTTCCTCCTATTGACAAGTAACTTGTGCCTAAGCAATCGATCCTTAATTTTAGTTGTTAATAACATTTAGAATAACCTTGCTAAGAACTAGCAAGGGATCAGCATGGGGGTATGATGACTCTACAATTGTTAGTGTTAATTATATCAATTAGAGTCAATTTCAAGGGTACATGTGCATTAATGACGTATCATAATGAGCTTCGGAGTATTGCATGCATGTTGTGTTAAGATTGCTTGTAACTAGTGTTTAACAACCATATGTACAAGTGCATACTGAAACAAGCCTCAGATGAGCAATCAGACTGTATAGATGGATCCGGATCGACGAACGGAGTCCAATGGACTCAAAATCACCTTAATCTGACCTCCGTAACTCCCACAAATCCAAGAAGTTCTGACTGTTAATCTAATAATCAACGGTCCTCATCGCGCCATGTGGTTCCTGGCCCAGCCTCCATCACACGCCAGCAGCACCTGCAACTTCATCACGCAAGATTCACCATCGGATCTCCATCCAACGGTCAACGTCTCATGCGCACCGCTTCGTCTTCACAACAATCCGAGAAGGTGGTGCATCAGGCGAGCGTCACGCTCGCAAGCAAGCGCCGAGCGTTCAAGCCCCGCTGCGCCCCCAAATCAACTCCAGTGCACAATGCAGCCGATTAGAACCGTCTGATCCCCATCGAACAATCCTAAGGCGAGCTACGCGGCACCATCTCACATGCCGGATGAAGGCGCCTCAGCACACACCATCCAACGTGCACAGGGCGTGATCTGAGGCAGCGTGCGAGGCACGATCTCAACCGTCCGATCTTTGATTGGACAACCTACATTGCGCGCGCACAGATCGCACAGAGAAAGCACGTGTGCGCACGTTGACCAGCAGGTGGAGGCCTACATCAACGCTTACGGAAGGGGTATAGCAACATCCTGGATGTCGCTAAAGCTCCTTACCTGATTTAGAAACCTCTTCTCTACTACAAATACACCCACACACCCTCCATTTGTGATTATCACTTCCTCATTTCTTCGTAACCTCTACCAAGCATACTTCTACTCCCTTAGAAGTGCAATTACCATCCCAGAGAATACCGAGCCGCCGATGGAAGTCCCTCCACCGCGGTAGCTACCTCGCTTCTGCATTTTACGCATCTTTACCTTAGTTTAATATTTATGTTATTTTAAACTTTCCTCTAGCATTGTAATTTTAAAACACTTCTACTTGTGCAATATATTCTTGTTTCATCATGTTGTGTTCCATGCATAGCTAAGTAATCACCATGTTATCATAATCAATTTCTGACTCTCTCTCTCTCCCTCTTTCTCTCGTTGTTTCACAAGCAAACTAAACAAACATCTTATGACACCTTAAAGAGATAAAATGATTTGATTTCACGCCTCCCTGAAATCGACACTTTAACTCATTTTGATTATTTTCATTTAAAATTGATGTCGTAAACGCATGCTATAACGATGGATTAAACTTAACGCATTTTGCAACTTCAGATAGCAAATTCGTGTGATCCCTTCAAGAGATTATGTGTCTCTTGTGCTCTCATATGTACACCAGCTTTCTACTCTCAACACCAAGGTGAGTCCATTAACTATCAATTCACTAAATATGCATATTTAAGCATAGAGACACATATTTGACTTAGGTCAAAAAATACGCCTTCTCCGTAATCGTGATAAGAGAACTTATGCATCTCCATCGCATCAAATCAACTTCTTGACTCAACCGACGTGATAACCCTAAATCTTTATTCTCATGCAAATGATGTGCATCAAAAACATCAGTCAGGCAACAAACTCTTGAGAAAATTGTCATCTATTCTCAAACTAGAGATAACAGTTGAATATCATAATAGTTATTGATGACTTATCGAAATCCTCAATCCAAATCATTTGGATCTTTGATACCTAACATCAGCATATATAACATGGCTACAGCACATTCTCCTAATTATACTAAGGAACGCATTTAACTGTATTAGTGTGTTCACGTGATCTGACGTTTGCTGATCAACCGATTCAACTCAGGTTGATTCACCCAAGGCACACAACTTCAATAGACTCCCACTTGCTCTAAGAGCTAATATTGAATTATGTAACGAGCGCGTGCCCCAGACGCCTTTTAAGACGTCTGGGAGGTGGCCCAGACGTCTGTCAAGACGTCTGGGATCACATCCAGACGTCTGACCAGACGTCCGGGATAGTTTACAGACGTCTGGCGAACAGTTATGCTCGCACGGGATATTCGTCTGCGCGCCTGTGCGCGCAGACCTGCGTTTCTGCCCTCTTTCTCTGCGGCTGCAGGCGGCTGCGACCGCCTTCTCTCTCCTCTCCGCGCGGCGTTAAAAGGGGGGGGCGCGCCTCCCCTCCCGTCTCCACCATCTTCCTCCTTCTCCTGCCTGTGCGCGAGAGCGAGCGGACGCGAGGGCGCAGCGGCAGCGGCAGCCGCAGTGAGCGCGGAGGAGCTGCGGCGTGCGAGGGTGGGGCTCTGCCGTGAGGGCGAGCTCGCCAGGAGCGGCTTGGCCGGCCGGCGGAGGGCGCAGGGGGCGCAGAGCGTCGCGGAGAGGGACCTGTGCGGGCTGAGCAGCAGACGCGCGAGGTGCGACGCGGGAGGCGTCGCGAGCGGAGGCCGAGCAGGGCTCTGATTCTGGAAAAATTTCCAGAATCAGACGTCTGGATTGATATCCAGACGGCAAGGTCGACGTCTGTGAGACCATACGGACGTCTGAAAAGTGAGTTTCCGCTTTCTTCTTCCTTTTTGTCGACTGACCGTACTGAGGGAGGGGGGCTGGCTGTGCGCAGGTTCTCTGATTCGTCATCCTTTGCGAATCAGACGTCTGGAAGTTGTACCAGACGGCGGGAGTGACCTCCAGACGTCCGGAGGGACCATCGGACGTCTTGGATCTAGGCAGACGTCCCCGCAGACTTCTGGACGTCCGGGGAACCAAGCCGAACAGGTAATTCTCTGATCCACCGTTTAAGACGTCTGGAAGGAGTTCCAGACGTCTGATTTTGCACAGTATCGTCTTTCTCGACCCGTTTAGGGCCCGTTTGGGCTCCGTTTTCCGCGATTCGGGTTGCGTTCGTCTCAGAATCAATTCCTCTACCCGCCTATACACTGTTTTGAGACACTCCTTGTGTTTGATCCTTGTGATAGGACCTCGTTCGGTTGCAGTCTTGAGAGTCGCGGAGGCGCGCGGGATTCCCGATCACGCCCCCATTACTCCCGTTATACCTGGTAGAGTGGCTTTAAGTATTAATAAAATCTGTTAAAGTATGGAACCATAACTAGAACCTAGGGCTTTGCATGAATCCTAGGAATGAGAAATATATGGAATGATAGCTCCTAGGTGTTGCATGAATCCTAGGGCCGGAAAACTAGATTGTATGATGGATCCTAGGATATGGCATGAATCCTAGGATGGAAAAACTAGTGGAATGTATATTACTGCAGTCTTGGAAAAATGGAAAGGAATATATAAAGCTGCATGTAAATTTAATTAACAGCTGCCTGTTATGAAAAAAGAAACATGTTTGAGATCATGGAATTTGAGAACGTGAATCTGGAAAGTGAAACATATGATGTTCTGAAATAAAGAGCTGGAACCCTACGGGGAGTTAGGAGTGGAACTCCTGGAAAGGAAAAGGAATGGAACTGAGATGTAGTTGTACTGTCTCTTGGGTACGCAGTACCAAGGGAAGTACCTGTACCTGTTTAGTGCAGAGTGGGGCCAGCCGCCCCAGGGACCCGGGGTGAGGATTGGCCGCTCTGTACCGACTTGTTGGCCCTCGTGTACGTAGTACCGAGGAGAGCTAGTAGTGTTAGGAGAGTACTAGCTACCCCACGGGCCCCGGGGTTCTGCTAGCCTCCTTCACTGACTTGTTAGGCCCACTAGGGCAAACCAGGGTAGTCAGGCGAGGGTGCGCGGACTGTGGAGGGGCAAGGCCCCGGTTTGGTTACTGTGGAGGGGTTGGACCCCTGTTACTGAGAGGGCTCTGCCCTGGTTCCGTGCTGTGCTTTGGGCGCACCCGTTAACGGAAACGACTGACCGCGTGCCAGTGCGGGCTAGCTACCTGCGCGTTTATCGCGCGTGCCGTAGTCACCGTTACGTCTGTCAGTGACCTTGAGGTGGTTGACTGAGGGTAGGATCACCACGGGGGACTCTCCCGGCCAGGAGAGCACCACGTGCTACTTCTACTTTTGGAAAAGACTGCAATCAAGATCGTCCCACGAGGACATTCGAGATCAAGTAAAGGATCTGAGAAATAAATGAAATAGTGAGAAAAATTGAAAGATGTAAATAAAGGAAGTAATAGAACATAACAGCTACTGTACACTCTACTGTTGCCTTTAGTTAGTTTGCCACTCTACTCAGCGTTTTGCTGACGTGTTACACTCGTTACCTTTTTCAGGACCAGGTGTTGAGCAGCCAGGGTCGGCGGCTGCAGAGGACGCTGGGCCGAGTAGGGTCCAGTAGAGTTACCCCAGCTTTGTACCCCTTTTTGTTTCTGTTCTAGTGAGTAGTTTTGTTTCCGCTGTACCTTCTTTACCCGCAGTTTTTGTTATATTATAAATGTTATTTTACTGTTGTGGTGGTGCCTACTGTAGTAGTTTCTTTCCTTACTGTTGTACTTTCTTACTGTTAGTTATATTCATGCTGAATGTGGTTTATTTTACTGTCTTTTGGTTACTTCCTCGTTGGACGACTGGGTCTTGGGATTAGTCGAGTCGGTCCGGTTCTCGTGTCTCGTAGGGACTCGGGAACCGGGTCGTTACAAATTACCTCTTCGACCAATGATGCTAACTTGACATTCAAAAGCTTTACCATAAAAACTTGACCGGGAGAAGTGTCAAGCCATAGGCTTGAAGTATTACATATAATAACAATATATGGCATCAAGTTTATGATAAGGACTTCTCTCTGCAAACATGCTCTTTGTTTTAAGAACTGTTTCTTAAAGAAGGGCAATGTTTTTATTGTCATTACAACAATGGGAGTCTTAACAAAGGAAACTACGTCAAATCCTTCAAATTCGCGTAATCCATGTGACAGCTTCATAAGCTGCAACATATTATACTTCAGCATTCGCGTTGTGGTGCATATGCTTCCAAAGTATATACTGCACCACACTAAATATAAGAGGCTCCTATGTGAACTATCCACATACTAATCTACAGATGTCGCATCGCAACTCATTGAGATCAGCTTTTCATTATTTCATTCCTTTTGCAAGGAATGTTGGGGACAACTCAATTTTATCCAGAGTGTCTCATGGGTTGATAGCATTTAATCCTACCACTCATAGACATCTTTATTTGGAACTATGCTCAGTTGTTGTGCATCGCATACGTGCATCATGTTTTCTCTCTTAACCCTTTGAGTCAACATCTTCTTCCTAAGGAGATATCAAAAAACATATGCATTAACTTTTATCATATTAAAATCTACCTAGCATTTCATATTCCAAAAATCTTTAAGTTGATCATTGAAAATAATTTTCAATCAAGCTTTTAGATTTCATCTTCTCGATATTGTTGATTCATCTTATGAGCACAATAGTTATTTGCATATGATATTATTAGCATGCTCCCGCCGTTACCCATAAGTCAAGACATCATTAAATGTATCCATATAATACTTTATAAATCATTCAATTCTAAGTTTCTATTTGGATCATGATTGGATTCAAGCCAATAGCTTTTTTACCCAATCTCTCATGTCATGATCCTCAAAGCTTCATCATATGATAAAGACTGCACTATTCTAAACTCGAATAGCTTAGTTATATATATATTAAAAAAAAATAAAAACTCTAATAAAATTTAGCATGGTTGTGCTTATTTGACCCACATCCTAATACCAAACTTCTACATTTGATTTCAAAAATTTGATTCAAGTTATTGGGACATCAGAAAAATCTAAAGTTTGTCCTGACGTTGCCCCAATAAGTCAAGAATAGACCCACCAAATTTGATTTCAAAAATTTGATTCAAGTTATTGGGACATCAGAAAAATCTAAAGTTTGTCCTGACGTTGCCCCAATAAGTCAAGAATAGACCCACCAAATTTGATAACAAAATTCATTATATATTATTTTTAAAAATTCAATGGCTATCAATGGGTTTAACTGAAAAAAGAACAAAAGAAATTTTGGTTTTCAAATTTTTCTTGACTTTTGTAGTGCTCCAAATCCCTTGAAATTTTTGGCACTACTAAATAGTCTTCCTTAAAAAAATTAGCAAATTTTTTCTTATTATTGTAATTTACCTGATTGACTAATTTTCTTATTAGGGGTATTTTCTATCTTTCTACCTAATCTAAATTATAAAATCCATAAAAATTATTAATAACCCCAAAAAAATTTTGAAATAAATATTTTCCTAATCTATCCTTAGTAGGGCAATTGAACCTGGAATTGCTTATATGTTTGAACCAGGCTTGCCCTCTTTGGAGATAAAATTGGTTCACCCAATCTCTAAAATTGATTAGAAGTTGCATGCTTAGGTAAACTAATCGAGAGTTTTGCACCTAATGGACACAAATAGCGAAATCTGCTTGCTAAAGGAACATATCCGCACCTGTGTTTGCAAAACATTGTGTTCCTACAAAAACTTGTACTGAACTTGTACTAACCCTAAAATTTGAACTAACCCTAAAATTCACTAATACCCAATTAAAGGCCTTATTTGCTATTGTTTGCCACTTCACTCACATGATTAATTGGTTAATAAGGGAAAACTCCCCCTAATGCCCATCACATTTCATTGAGAACTCAATTCCTAAGCCCCAAAACTGAGTAGAATGCACTAAGCAAGACTAATCAAGTCTTAAGGGTTTGGAGAGGGGTATAAACAATTTGCATTGATTGCTTGAACCAAATCTGATGTCTAGGCTGGAGGGTAATGTCAAAAGATCGTGGTTGGGGAGTATTAAGGAACCTAGGGCGAGAGCCTTGGGAAGAACCTTCTCCTCAACACCCTCATACTCAACCTAACCAAATTGGTTAAAGGAAAAGAGGTGGAATTATTTGCATTTTAATTCACTCCAATATTTCTAGATTTGAATAGAATTACACATTAGGGCAGCTTGGATGCTCTGATTGATGGGGGGGATTTCTCTCGTCTATTCCCTTCTCTTTTCCTCATGCTCTTCCAAGTTGTATGTGTGATAGGAGATCGCTTAATCCTAATTTATGGGGACCTTTGGATTTTAATCCAAAAGAAAACTTGATTTTGAGCACTCTACACCTATGGCTGAGCCATCTGGTTCAAACCCACCACCACCTCCACCATAGACCAATGTTGAGCTTTTGAAACAACTAGCCTAGTGAAAAACACAAAAATGTATTGTAGCCTATATGATTAGATCTAATCATCCCAAGCCTCTAAAAGACTTCTATGATCCATCTACTCAACTAGCTAGGCCGAATGTTGTAATTCCTGAGGGTGACCATGAGGTTAGACCTCAAATTCTAAGTCTGATTTGACACTTCTATGCCCTAATGAACACCCTTTTCAACACATAGAAGAACTCACCACCCTAGCTTGAACCACTAAGGCCCATAACACTAACAATGATCATATGATGATAAACCCAACTCTCTTAAGGATAGGGCTACACATTGGTATAGGACCATAGGAAGGCCCATTACCAGCTGGGTTGAATTAAGAAGTGCCTTCCTAAAGAAATACTTCCCAATTGGTCACACCAATGCCCTTAGGAGAGTTATCAACACCTTCACTCAGAAACTTGGGGAGTAGCTTCATGAGGCCTAGGAAAGGTTTATGGACCTTACCCGAAAGTGTCCATACCACGAGGTGTCCAAGTGGTAGCTCGTGAAGATTTTCTATCACGGTTAACATGCATTAGGATGTAAATAAATTAATTTATATTTTTAGTTTGATTGCATAATTCATGCATTGCATTCATATGCATTTAGAATTGACTTAGTTAACCAATTAGGTGCATTACATGCATTGTTTTAGGTTTAACATAGAAATTAAAGGTTTGTGCATAAATAACCCTAATATCTTATTTTATTTCATTTCTCTTCTTCACAGGAAACGGCTCCGCTTCCTCCTACGGCCATTCACTCCAACTATGAATCATCTTAATGGTTGTGGGAAGTGGATCTGCTCCCGCTTCTCTCATTTCAAATCCAAGCAATGTAGCTACAAAGGGAGAGGGGGGTCTGCCATGCTTGAGAGGCCTCCACCCCCATTCACCACTGTGCAGAGAGCCAACCTCTCAACCGCTCCATCACCGCTGGCCTCAACCGTGTGCACAAGTTCACAACACCGCATGTAGGCGGGGTGACAGACTGCCGCGCCACCAGTGACTTGTGCAGCTCACCATGAGCGTGTGCCCAAAGGCCACGCATTTATCCTTCTTCTTCTTCTTCTTTTTCCTCTTATGCGTCCTCAAGGAACTCATCATCACCACCTCCAGCAGGGCGCACTTCCATGCTCATGACTCCACCTCCACGCACCACCATCATCAACATCCCTCTCTTTCTCATAGTCTTCCTTCTCCCTCGCGTGAACTAACACCACTTCCACCATCATCATCACCGCACCATTCTTCTTCATATTCATCATCTCCACTGAAAAAAACCCATCACCTCCAATGTTGACAACTACCAGCCGCTACCTCCCCCTTCCGACGCGCGGCCACCAGCCATGCCACCACGCACACTCGCGCCTTCCCCTCCCACACGTGGCCAGCAATGCACCCGCGCGCACCTCCAGCAAGCCAGTAGTGCACCCGCACGCACCTCCAGCAACCCGCGCACGCTCCGGCCTCATTCCCCTCATCGCACCTCCACCCGCGTGCACTAGAGGCCGCGCACACCTCCAGCAACCACACATGCCCTCTCCTCTCCATGCGCGACTCCAGCAATGCACAAGGCTTCCCTCGCGCAGCCTGTAGCCACTACAAGCTGCTACTCCAACAGTAGACAGAGCAACCCTGCCAGCCACACACCACCTTCATCTCTGCTGTTCAACGAGCTCCGACCACCCCACACCTTGCCACAACCACCATCACGAAGCTCTCGATCCATACATCCTTCTTCGAGCATCTTACAGTCGACCATCACCTCCCCTCCATGCGCAAACCATTCCAAGGGAATCCGCTATTTCCCTTTCTATTTCTTTTTACAAGATATGCCATTGCCAAACTCATTTTTTTAGGTAAAATTATTTGAGTGAAATTTTAGGTGTTCCCCTTTATTTTCTCATAATTGCTAAATCAGGTTGCGCTTTCATTTAAACTCATATCTAACTTGGATTTTGGCTTTGTTTCTTGGTGAAATTATTTATAAACAATTGATTTCGACTTTTACAAGTTTTTAATAAGCCATTGCCTCCCTGTGGACATGACCCACTCTTTCGAGTGGCTATTTTTCTTTATTTTGATTGGCGATTTTCCACCACTTCGATACTACTTCGACGCATCATTTTATGTGTGAAACTTCTTCCAAAGCAAAAATCGTCTTGTCAGTGGAGACCTCAATTGTCATGCCAACCATTTACGAGACCACCCTTTTTTTGCGGCAGTGGATACGTGCGCAAGGGTATTAATTGCCTGTAATGATGGCGGATATTTTCTTCGCTTTTGGCAGCTTACTTGGAGTCCATGCCAAATACGGTGGGATTTTGTTTTTTATTACGACGTATCCCGCAAGGGGGCAACCACCCTTCATGGGGGCTATATATAGGAGTGGTGGATCATGGTTAATAACCCACCTACCTCAAAGAATGTCTGCGCGGAGAGCTTTTACTCTCGACAAAGCGGTGTGAAGGGATGCCTTTCGTCAGAGCGCCACCGTGTCGGGACCTCTTAAAAGCGAAAGCCACCATGTCGGGTTTCGCAGGAAAGGGTAAGTCCATTGTTTCCTCTTCTTCTATGGTCTTTGCCGAGCCGAGACGAGGTCCCTGTATGATTTTTCATCAGACTTCATAGCCGGTCCGCCATTTCGTCATTTTTGGGGGAGAATGGGCTTAGCGGGGTGCCTTTCGAGGCTTGTGGGTCCAAGACATGTCTATGTTCAGATGAGACGTGGGACAAGATCATCATATGTAAATATGCTATAGAGCATGGTCTACGAGTGCCCTTAAATCCCTTTATTTCCTCCTTCCTTTGGCTTTACCGCGTTAACCCTTTGCAGCTCAGCCTTAATTGTTGGCTGGTGCTGAATGCCTTTACGGCTCTTTGCCTTCATTTAGGGATTGTTCCCCATCTGGCTTTGTTTCGCCTACTTTTTGGGCTGATGCCCTTAAAAGTTAAGAAGGGCAGGCCTCCCTTCAGCACTTATATATTGTATAGCCGGCAGGTTGGATACCGGATAGTGGACCTCCCCGATAGTCTGAAGGGGTAGGATCACCATTTCTTTTTTCTCTTTAATGTTGAAGAGCTCAGCATCCCGCGCACTTGGCAAGGTCCACCTGAGAAGGACCAACCGCCTCAAGCCGAGGATCTTGACCCGTCCGTGCGGGCGGACGTGACAAAGCTGGTTAAGTTCAGCCCGATTGCTCGGTTAGAGCTCAAGTGGAAGGAGGTCCGGGAAGCGTTGTTATGAGTGACGGGTAAGTTGCTGACGCCATGTAAGTGAGGGCAGGTAGAGAATGACTTTCGCGTCGTACCTTGCATCTGCCCATTACTGATCTGGTATCTTTAATTGCAGCCTTTGAGCGGTTTGCTCGGCTGGGAGCGCCCAAGCGTCGAGGCAACATCGTCACCCGCCATGACTCGCGACCAGGTAGGGAGGGTACCGTAGAGCCTAGGGAGGGGAGTGGCTCCGCCCATCGGCAAGGGCGAAAGCGAGAGGAGGAAGGGGACCTTGAGGGGGCTGCAGAGGAGCTAGAGGTACCCCTAAGGCAGTTAAGGAAAGGTCGCCACATGGAGCCTTCGCAGGATGAGTCGGCAATGTCCTCGCTACAAAGTCCTGACGAGGCCAAGGGGAAGGCGTGCCCTCCACTCCTCTGGCCCGGTCAGAGCCAAAGGAGGTGATCTCCCATGGTGACTCTCCTTCGGAGGCACCTTAGGAGGTAGTTCGTCCCGAGGGAGCCGCCAATTTTGCTGCTCCGATGACTTCTCCTGGGGCCTTTGCCATGCTGGCCCAGGAAGCGGCAGGCACAGGCAACACCTTTGCCCAACCCTACTACCGACGAAGTTCCACCGATGTCCAGGTTCTAGTGGATCCCTCCGGGTGGGGGGCTCAAGTATGATTGAGCGCACCATCGGGTCCATTGTGGGATTTGTGCTGGAGGGCTCCTCTGGGGGGTCTACGCCCGAACCTCTTATGACTGTTTAGCTGGGGGCGTCCAACCGAGACCCTGACTTGGAGAGGCAGGTGTTGAGACACCTAAATGAAGCCATGTCTTGAGCCACTTCTGGGCCTCGAGGCATGGACTAGAACCACATGTTCTTCTATTGCATGCACGTGGTAAGCTCATGAGGCTTGTTTTTGGCTGCCATCTACCTTTAGCTAGGGCTACTTGTATTCTAACATGCCGATGGCTTTCAGGAGGAGATGCTTGGATCGTGCTACATCCCACGTGGTGGTGTTCCCCTAGAGCTTCCAGCCCCAGCTAGTCCCGGAAACGTGGCGAACTTGGTTGCTCAATGGGCCGTCACGGCCAAAGCGGAGCATCAACAGTTGCTCCGGCAAGTGGCGAAAGTTGTTGCCGCGTAGGAGAAGGCAGAGGAGGCGGCAAAGGAGGCAGAGCAAAGGCTCCACTCTCAACAGGAGGCCACCAGCCAGGCAGGCTGGCTAGTGGGGGAGTTGGAGAAGACCCGCTCCCTACTGCGGAAAGCATCTGCTGCCGAGGAGTTGACGGAGCAGCTCGAGGGGAAGCATCGCACTCACCTGGCGACCCTAAGGGATATATCCGACCACCTCTCGACTGCTCGTGCCAATGTTTTCTCCTTGAAGGAGGAAGTGCATGTGCTGAAGACTGCACATTCTTCCTCTGTGGGGTATACGAGAAGGCTCTCAAGAAGGAGCACGTTCGTCTAAGCACCTCCATCTATAGACTTGCCTCCAAGCGAGGAAGTCTAGAGGAGGCAGAGGAGATCAAGGCAAAGCTGAAGGCCGACCTCGTTGAAGCCCAGGAGCTTGTGTCTCAGCGAGGCTTGCAAGTGGCAGAGTTTGAGGGTGCAGAGGGGCTCACGAAAGGAATAGGAGGGTCGAAGCTAAATGTTTACGTGGTCATGGAATTTTTTGCCAGGGACCCATCTATGGGCCCGATCCAGGTTGAGCTTACCCGCGATATAGGAAAGCAGACTCTGGCTTCCATCAGGGCCCTTATAGAGGGGAAGCGAGTCTCCACGGAGGAGGTATGTACCTAGCCGATGGACCGACTGGTGTCAAAATATGACCAACTCAAGGAGACCTATCCTGGTACTGACGATGGCCGTGCAGAACTGTCCACAGAGTGTTCACGCAACGCAGGGGTGGACCAGGCAACTACCGAAGAGGCAGCGTCGTCGACTGCCGTAGGGGGCAACTCGGCTGAGGTCGCCGACTCGGCCACGAGGGTCATCAGTTCGCTTCGCCTCTCGCCTTCGACCGACCAAGACAAGTTTGAGCTGTAGGAGTAGCGCCCTTCGGCAATGTTTGGGTTGTTGCCTTCTACATCTCCTCGTTTGTCTCCCCTTCTTTTTTTTTTTGAGAGAGAGAGGTGTAACTAGACAACGTTGTTGGAATGAAAGAAATGATCTCCTCTTTATTGCTCTTAGGACCTTTATGTATGACACATTCATAAGTCACTCACGTGCCAAGTACAAGGGACATCCCTACCGTGTAAGGCTTGTAACTCGTAAAAGTCACCCAGGCTGTCTTTACGAATTTTGTAAGGCCCTTCCCATGTTGGGTCTAACTTGCCGCCCGACTAAGTTGGCATAGAGACTTCGTATTTACGTAGAACCAGATCTTGCGAGAACTTTCGAGCCTTGACACGCTTATTGTATGAAGCAACTGTGGCTTCTTTGCGCTTGAGACCCATCTCGGAGGCTTGTCCCTTAATTCGTCTAGGAAATCTAAGGCCAAGCGAACTTGGTCATTGTTGATAGCCGAGTCATACAACTGTGTTCTGTAAGTGGGGAGGACTGTTTCAATACGTAGCCGGGCTTCCATGCCGTATACTAAGTTGAATGGTGTGTGGCTTGTCAAAGTCCTTTGGCAAGTCCTATATCCCCAAAGAATGTCCGGAAGTTCTGATGAGAAGCTCATCATGGCTTCTAGTTACCCATAATTAACTAGTCTTCCTAGTTAATTAGCTATGAATATGTACATATAAGGGTTAATTATAAAATAAGGTATAAATCATTAAAGGACCTTAAAATAAGTTAAAAATGCTAAATTATTAGCTAATTAATATTATTAATAATTTAATTAAGAAATGGACTCGAAATATCATTAATTATTTACCTAATTAATGTGTTAATTAACTTAAACATAATTTATACCTAAGTATGTAAAAACTTAAGTAACTTTACTTAATTAAATAAATTAAGCTAAAAAGGTCAAAAACGTAAATCCAAGGTTTATATATAATATTTGTCTAATTTATAATCGTATATAAAAAGTTGAAAAAGATTTAAATTAAAATAAGCCTTGAAAATCTTAGTTTACGTTTTAATCCTTAAGTTTTATTTTAATCGAGTCCTTTTCCTTTATTTAGGTCCTTAACTTTCTTCTCATTCAGGTCCCCGTATACATCTTCATTTCTTCTTCAGCCATTTCGACGGCTGACGACAGGAGGTGCTATCACCCGCCGATCACCGTTCATCTGACGCTCGTCTACCTCTACCAAGCTCCTGGAGCTTGCGCTCACTGCCACCTTTCCATCTATCAGTCTGGATGAAGCTGTAATATTAAATAGGGTTCGAAGATAAACTCACTGGCATCGTAGAAGACGCCGGTGGTTACCTCGCACCTAGACACTACACCGTCCAGATTCATCCTCCTTCTCAACCACCGCAACCTATAAATACCCCTCCACCTCTCCGATTTCGAGAAGTTAGCTCCCTGCCATCTTCCCCTACTAAGCTAACAGATAGGCTATTCACTCCAAATCTGGTGACCTTCTCTCGCTTCCATCGTCTTCCTTCGATCATTTCCACTCACCTCTGATCTCCGTTATCATCCGCTGAGTCTTCTAACGAAGTGCTGATGACAGACTCCATCTCTACTTCTCGACAACACCTGGCAGACTTCTTCCTCCGTCCCTCTGATTTCCTCCTCCGTTACGACCTTCAATGGAGACTTCTCTGCCCCTTCATCCAGGTAATAGTAAGGTAGGTAAGATAGAGTAATTAGAGTAGTTAATTAGGTAGTTTAGTTAGGATTAATGATAGTTCTTTCCATCGTCTTCCTCAGCTCCGGCGAGCTCTTTGAGCTTGACTGGAGCATCTTTTTATCTTTTGAATTCACTGATCACCTTCTACAATCTTCCATGATCATTTCTGACATAATAATTTCTTGATTTTAACACTTATACGCCTAATCCACCTCCACCTTCACCAGTTACTTACGCTATCCATGGCAGAGGTCACCGAGAGCAATTCACATGCACTGGGGCCCTCCAACACCTTGTCATCATCTAAGGGCCCCGATCTTCACATTAATATGATTAAAAATCACCTACATCTAAAACGCCTAAATTTCACTCAACCTCCTGAGCTCGCTGTCAATGGCGGCTCAGGAGGAGTTTCTCCATCTAATTAATCACCTATACACCATCGCCACACCAAACTGACTCGTTCTCTCTACTCAATTGAGTGAGAGAACTTGACCTGAGTTCCAGCGAACTCAAATCACAAACTCTATGAATTCATTGCATATCTTTCATTTTAATTACCAATTGAGTTAATTAATAAGCTCCTGAGGTTCCTTGCAACCTCAAGAAACTTTTTTGATCCTTAATGGCTTGTTTTAATAACTTTTACACATTGACAGCCATTGTCTGGACTTACCGGAGCTCTAGCAAGTCAAAAACAGTCTTCAACCCATAGAACTTCATGCGGAGCCCTAGAATGATTATGAATGATCTAAGGATTCTGTTTTAATGTTTATTTTGATGTTTTGAGGTCTAGAGCTCTTCATAGGCCTCTGTCTTCAACTCTGGCGAAGTTGGAGATGACTATTGGTTAGGGTTTAGTTTAGTTTAAGAGGTCTAGAAGCATCAGGAAGGTGCTCTGAGGTTAGTCTTGTGTATCTTTCACTCAGAAAAGCTGTAGTTTGTTCTCTCGAACAAACTCATTTAGGATCTCAGGCGACAGACCTGAAACCCTAGAATTCCTGGTTGAAATCTCTTCATGAGACCTTCAATCAGTTCCTGAGGTAAAATAGAGTTAATCTGAGGCATTAATTTCATTTGAGTGAGCCTAATGAAGAAAGTCAAATTCTGAGGCTTTATGGTCAACCTCAGGTCTGATCTGATGATTGAGACATCAATTAGGTTAATTGATGATTAAAAATGATTCATGGGATGTTTTTAAATGATTTAGATTTGATTTAGATAAGTTTTATTTAGGAATTCATGAGAATTCAATTTCTATTCAGTTTGGGTTCATTTGAACCCAAAACTGACTTCAGTGTATTTCTGGCAAGATTCAGATGCAAATGTTGCCCAGTTGGATTCTTTACAACCTTCAGAGGTTGTTTAATCTGATGTAACTGTCCTTTAGCTCTCTGTCGAGCTAATCAGAGTTCAAATTGGAGCTCTGAAGCTCCTGTAAGAAGCTTTTGAGCTTCTTTCTGTTCTTGAAGCTTCTTAGCACTCCTACCCTTCACCATTAGGTGCGGAATCATCTACTGAGACGATTCAGGACCTCATCTGGAGGTCAAAAGCCTCACTGCAGGTCCTTAGGCCTGTGTAGCATTTCTGCAGGCTAGATTGGTCGTGACAACCTTCAACTTCCACCCTTCAAATCGAAGGGCAAGTTCTGTTCTTAGTATAAAATTGATGCAAAATCCTTGTAGAGCACCGTTAGAGCTTTCCAATGAGCCCTTGTTCGCTCGATTTGGAGCTCTGAGCCAGTCGGAATCCTTAACCAAAGTTCGGTCTGGAGGGAACTAACATAGTCCCATATCGGCAAAATTGGAGCACACGCCTTAGTATATTATATTTTTGTGCATGGGCCTTATCAGTTGTCAGCGCTGGGCACACAATGAGCATATGTGTGTGTGTGAGTGCGTGTGGTGCACGTGCCCGAGTGTGTGTGCACCTGTAGGCACAAGCATGGGCCCGTGGGCACGAGCGTGAGCACGTGAGCAGGTATGTGTGTGGGCCTGGGAGGTCGAAGACTGTGCATGATGAATGTAAACAAGAAATAAACCACCTAATACAAACTAGGCTCGGACCCAGTAAGATCTGGTCCCACCTTGAGAAAGGTGCTGTATATCCCCGACCAGTCTGAGCTGCCAATCAGAAAACCAAATTTTTTTATTTAAGTGTGGTTCAACCTGCACAGTTAATAAAAAGAAAGAAAATGGAAGAGACGAGGGTTAAGAGAAACATAGAGAAGAAGAGCTCAAAGAAGAGATGACAGAGAGGTAAAGAAAGAGTAAAGAAAAGAGAGAGAGATGGCAGAATAGACAGAAGAGAAGAAGAATTGAAGCTGAAGAAAGAAGAAGAAAAAAGAAAAGGAAATTAAAGAGTTTTAAGACATCTGATTTTGTATTTTTACTTCAATAACATTTCTTTTTTAGCTTAATTGATGTAATAAGGCACTTGTATTCATTTGAATCTCTTTTTCTTACCTTAATCTTTTGTAAATAAGTTGAAATTAGTGTAATAAACATGTTTAATTGCTTTTTAATAACAAATCACATGTGTAAATATATTTTTCCTAATGGAATTTTGCATGCTTTTAAGTAAATATCCTTTGTGCAAGATTCATATTCTTAAAGTAATCAAATTATAATTCTAATTGATTAAGTAATTAGTAATTTATGTTTAGGATTTAATGGTGAATTAAGATAAGTTATGTCTCTCAGTGAACGACCTGGACTCAACCAAAGAATTAAAATCTAAAATGTTCGATTAGCTTGACCCTATACTACACAACCGACATCAAATCAAGTTAACCTAAGTTACTTTCTCTTGCATTTAATTAAGCCTAAATAACTTAATTAACTGTGTTGAGAATTTAAAACCCAACAAGTTCCTCCGCCCATCTCCATTTGGCTAAATCCAGCCAGCATTTGAGCGCTGAGATAATGGTGCGGTTGGTTATATCAGTTTGTCCGTTCGCCTAGGGGTGACCTACTGGCATAAAGCACAGACAGATATCCTAGCTAGTGCAGAATTCTTCGAATTTTCTATAGGCGAACTAGGTTCCGTTGTCTGTGACTATGTAGTGAGGTACCCCGTATCGAGCTATGATTCTCTTTCAGACGAAGGAAACAACCCTGTCGGCCGTAAGGCTAGCCATGGCCTCAGCCTCGACCCACTTAGACAAGTAGTCGACGGCTACCAAGATAAACCACTTCTGAGCCAGTGCTGGTGGAAAAGGATCGACGAAATCCATGCCTCATTTTGCGAAGGGGATGGGTGACATGACAGGCACCAACCTTCCAGGCGGCAAGTGGTGCAGGATGGCAAACCGCTAGCACTAGTCACACTTACGTACGAAGGCCTTGCATTGCTACTTCATTTGGGGCCAAAAGTATCCTGCTTGGAATAGCCTGGCAAGGAGTGCCTTGTACCCTTGGTAGTTTCCGCAATCACCTTCATGGGCTTCTTGAAGGGCTTAGGTCGCCTCGTCCCAAATCAGGCAGCATAGCAAGGGGTGGAATACCCCTACTTGTACAGCTGCCCTTTGATTAAGGTGCATCAGGAGGCCTCGAGGCGAAAGGCCTTGCATCGAGGTTCTCCCATGGGCAGCTTGCCAGAGCTCAAGTAAGTAACAATAAGCATCATCTAGGAGGTGGACGGCTCAATCGTGAGTGTTCTGCGAGCGAGGACAGTTAGCTCTTTAAGAGTTTGGAGGCAGATGTCCTCATCTTGGCCTTGAGAGATGGCGATGGCAAGTTTTGCCAATGCATCTGCCAAGGGGTTATCCGCTCAAGGTACTCGCCTGATGGAGACGGTTTTGAAGTCCGCCAACTCCTCGACTTTTTCTGCATACAACATCATGTTTATATTCCGCCTGGTTGTTGGATGCTGGAAAGTCCAAATTTATGACATACTTATGAGTAGCGTCATCTGGGGTGATTAAGGCTATCCCGGCCCCAGACCCGGCTGTCATGGATGAGCCATCGATGTAGAGTCACCAGGGGAGTGAGAGGGAGCCATCGGGATGAGTAAATTCGACGACGAAGTCTGCTAGGACTTACGCCTTAATTGCCCTTTGTGGCTGGTATTTAACATCAAATTCAGCTAGCTTCATGGCCCATCTGACCTGTCGTGCTAACCCCGTGAGCTTGCGAAGCATTCACCGTAAGGGGTAGTCTAAGAGGACCATTATCGCATGGGCTTGGAAGTACGGGCGTAGCTTTTAGGCCACGGTGATGAGAGTTAGCCCCAGCTTCTCAATGACCACGTATTTAGATTCAGCACCTTGATAGGTTTTGCTGGCAAAATATACAGGTCACTGGGTTCCACCCCAATCGCTAACTAGAACAGCACTGATGACTAATGCTGAGGCGGCTAAGTATAGGGAGAGGACTTCTCCGAGCTGGGGGGCCGTCAGGATGGGGGAACTTAGGAGTGTATTCTTGACTTCGTAAGGGCTTTCTAACAATGGGGGGTTCAGTGGCTGACATTGTAGCCTTTGTCCTTTTTTATGCACTCGAAGAAAGGTAGGCATTTATCGAAGGATTGAGACAAGAATCAGCCTAACGAGGTGATCTTGCCTACCAATGACTGCAACCCTTTTAGTACGCCTAGTGGCTGTAGGTCTTCAATTGCCTAGATCTTTTCCGAGTTGGCCTCGATTCCTCGGCTAGAGACCAGGAACCCAAGAAATTTCCCGACCGAGACTCTGAAGGTGCACTTGTCGGGATTCAAGCAGAGGCATGCGTTCCTTAATTTGAAATACCTCGGCCAAGTATTCTAGGTGTTGTGGGAAGTTCGATCCCTTCACAAGCATGTCATCGATATACACTTCAAATGATTTTCCTATTATTTTTATGAAAATCAAGTTTACAAGACGCTGGTACGTGACTCCAGCATTTTTTAAGCCAAAGGGCATAACTCTATATTGGAACAAGACCCTATCCATGATGGAGGTGTCGGACTTGTCGACTTGAGTGAGGCTGATCTGGTGGTACCCACTGTAGGTGTCTAAGGACATGTGGGACTATCCGCTACAGGAATCCAATCTTGACAAGGGGAACTCGTCCTTTGGGCAGGCTTCAGTGAGGTTGGTGAAATCGACGCACATGTGCCATTAGCTGTTGATCTTTTTCACCATCACGACGTTTGAGAGCCATGCCGGATACAAAGATTCTTTTATGAATCCTACACCTAAGAGTTTTTGTACCTCTGCCTCGGCTGCCAGCCATTGCTCATCCGACTTGTGTCGGCACGCCTGCTTGACCACGTGGGTGCCCACTTGAATGTTAAGGCGATACTGGATCAGGGATGGGTCGACCCCGGCCAGGTCGCTGGAGGGCCAAGCGAAGATGTTTGCGTTGGCCCGCAGTAAAAGCAACAGCTCTCGCACTTCAAAGGGCACAAGGTCCGCTCCAACCCGAACGAGCTTAATAACGTCATCGAGATACATCTGTATAGCCATAGCTAGCAAGCCCGGCTGCAACTCCGAAGTCGCCCGCTAATCATTAGGGGTGATCTCCCGCTGGATCGCCTGGCCCTGGCTTCGCCTCTTCCCCCATTTCCGTGCTTTAGGGGGCTGCAGTTCCAAAGACCGCTCAAACTCAATCCAGAGGAGCTCTCGCCCGGTCAACTGATCCCCATGCACTATTCCTATTCCACGTGGGGACTGGAAAAGCACGAACTAGAAGTAGGAGGAAGAGATCAGTCGGAAGGAGTGGGTAGTAGGACGACCTAAATCCGTAGTACTTACCATCACGGTCAAATCTGATGACCTTAATCTTTTTTCCCGAGTTGGTTTCCACTTCGACCTTATAGGACTTGAACGCATCCAAAGACTGTGACTTTTCATGAAGGAGGAAGAGATATCCGTATCTAAAGTAGTTGTCTATGAACGCAATAAAATACTGTTGCCCATTCCAAGAAGCCATAGCGAATAGACCACAGATATTCATATGTATTAATTCTAAGACATTAGTAGCTCTAGTAGCACCTACACCTCTTTGGTTTGTTCTTTTCCCTTTTAAACAACCTACACATATATCCAAATATGTGTAATCAAGGGAATCAAGAATTCCATTCAAAATAAACCTATCCATTCTCTGTTTAAAGATATGACCTAAATGCTTATGCCACAGTAAAGCAGAATTCTCTTAAGTTATTTTTCACTTTGTACCATTCAAAGTTGAATTGAAGGTTTATAAATTAGAGAAAAACGTATGCAGCAAATATAATTTATCACTAACATATAAAGAACTAGAACCAACTAAATTTGAATTAACACATAACTGAAATTATCTATCTCCAAATGAACAAGAATATCTAGAGTTGTCCAACAGATAAACAAAAACTAAATTCCATCATACGATGGTATAATAAATGTTTCTTTTAAATCTAATTAGTAACCGGTAGTCAGTGATAGCCTGAAATATACAATAACTTCTACCTCCACCTTCGTCAATGTATGTTTCACCATCACTTGGCATTCGACAACTTAAGCAACCCTACACAGACACACTAATGTGAATAGCAGTTTCCAAATGTCTAAGGATACAGAAGCATAATTAACTTCTGAACAAACAAAAAAGGGTGATGTACCTTTCTTTTCACACCAAGTGTGATATTTGGTACACTCCTTCACATGTCCTTCCTTGCAGAAGAAGCAGAATACCTTAGGCTTCTTCTAACTCCCTTTGGAGGAGAACAAACTAGCAGCAGCTATATCCTTAGCCCACTTCTTTTTTAGCCTAGAAACCAGATGAGCACTCTCTGGTTTGTCCTGTTTCAACCTTTCTTCTTCTTGTATACAATGAGAAATGAGCTCATTAAGAGTCCACTTCTCCCTCTGACAGTTATAGCTAACCTTAAACTGCCTATATTGTGTAGGGAAGATGATCAAAACCAAATGTACGAGGAGGTCATCCGACAACGCCAACTTAAATGTCTTTAATTTCGAGGCCAAATGGGACATTTCCATGATATGCTCCCTAATGTTTCCAGTGCCTCTGTACTTAAGTGAGACAAGTTTACAAAAGAGATTGCTTGTCTCAGCTTTCTCATTTTTAGCAAATCTTTTTTCAAACTCATCAAGGGATTTCTTAACATTTAATTCATCTGAGATAGCACCCTAAAGTTTTCTGGGATAGCACACTTCATGATCATCAGGCACATGCAATTTGATCACTCCCACCTCTCAGAGTTCTTTATTTCATCAGAAGAACTCTTATCCGTAAGAGGAGAGGGAGGATCAACTCGAAGTGCATAGTCTAGATCCATACATCCCAGAATAATAAGGACACTTTCTTTCTAGAACTTAAAATTAGATCCATTTAATTCCGGGATAAAATTTAGGTTGACAATTATAGCAAATGCAGAGGAGTTGACTGGAAGCAAAGGAATAAACAAAATACATATCAGAATAAAGAAACGAGTCATACAATCATCAATATTTAGTCTTTGGACAATAAATATTACGACTGATAAATAACTATTGAAAACAATCATGAAGTCATTAAGTTATCTTTTGATTAACCTAATTACTCACATGAATCCTAATAGTTTAATAGAAAATTTATCATAAAATGTGTACATATATATTCGATCATGAGTTGGTTCACCTTTAGGTTAAACACCCCATACAAGAATACAACATACACAATCACTTTAATGTTTTAAATAAACTATCACATAAAGTAATCTGCTTTGGCTAGAATTACTAAACGTGTTAGAGTATTTTAATACATTAAAATCAATCACTAATGTTCGTACCAAAATATTCATAATCACAATATTGTATCCCAATCAACATCCAAGTACCAGTAATGATGATGGATACCAGTACCAACAGCAATGACCAAGTACCGGTACCTAAATGATGTGTATCGGTACTGATCTTATGTACCGGTACGACATCAGTACTAGACCATTCCTGTAACCATAACCAGTATCTCACATATACCAGCACTCATCATGAGTACCAGTACTGCATCGGTACTAGATGCGCTCCTACGGCCTGACTAGTATCCCACACATATAGGTACTCATCATGAGTAGCGATACCCCAATGATTCTGGCAATGCTCCAGGAAATGCCCAATTGATACCTGCACCTTACCAATACCAGTACTCATCATGAGTACCGGTACCAGACCAATTACAGCCCAATTCCTGGGCAACAATCAAGAGTCGGGATTTGGGGAAAAGACCCTAAATCGTGATTCCGATTGTGAAAACTCAATTCAATGACCATGCATGGGATATTTACAATCATGAAAGCCTAAAACAAACATTAGTTTGCATTGATTTATCGAGATGGAATTGAATCAACCCAAAAAATGATCGAAGAATAATCCTCCAAAAAATCAAACGAAAAATTTTTTTTCTCAAAATCTGAATCATTAAGGCAATGATATAACCAATAGAAAAGCTCTGATACCAGTTGATGGAATTAAATCCGAATGAAAATCAAAACTAAATGATTTTCTATACAATCCCAAAAGCAATCTATTCACTATATCATCAACCAAAACAAAAAAGGAGAATGATGGAAGGATACTTGAATCCATCGCAGCAGAAAACTTAAGGAAATCACGGAGATCCTCTAGAGTCGTAGGGTTTACTTGTCCAACAAGAGGCGATAGTGATGGTGTTTCCAAAGGATTCAGAGAGCAAAAGCAGAAGAAAACTGAATGGGAGGTGTTGTAAGCGTTAAGCATACATCTTAAGTTCCATTATGGGCCCTTTATATTTCTGTGATTGGATGTAGAAAATCGAATACTCACTTCGCCCACATCCCTCTAGGGACCATAATCGCTAAATATGTAATGACAATTCCACCCATTACAGAATTGCATTTTCCTTAAACTTTTTATGTATTAAATCCCCATATCGTAATGAGATGTAAATGATCAATTTATATAATTAGATCACTTTAATGATCGTAAATGTGACGTCTAGTATATGTATATATATATAACGTATAATTCCATAATAATAATAATAATAATATATGTCGATTCGCATTATGATTCTAACAATTGATCCTATCTACTAAATACTGAGTGGGTTTAAGTCTAATGATCTCACAACACTAATTTCTTCATCACAAAGAAAATTAGGTAGGTTTGAGCTTGTCCAATTTGCACCATCCAAATTGTTATACCAACCACAATCATCCAACCATCATCTTCTTGTTAGGCAAGCCCTCACATAGGAACCACTTTTTTCCCTTGATAAACCAACTTATCAAGCTAAAGGTGAGGCCTCTTGAATGAGAAACAATCTACCACCTCATCTTGCACATCCTCGGTGCACCACCACAACACCACTTCCTCCTATACTAGCATCACCTCCACATCCTCAACTCTATACCGAGCTTCTTTGCTGACATTTTTATGTTAATGTTTCATTGGTATAAAGCTCTTCTGTGATGAGGTTCACCACCGAAGCTTGGAGATTTTATAATATTTCTTTGGCTCTTGGGAATTCCTATTTGTTGTTTGGGGCTTATTCTAGTACAATCAATGAGCCCCTCTACTAGAGCAAGTAAGAGAACTAGGAGAAGAAGCAATAACACGTCACAAATCTCAAGGGACCCTTAGTTGAATTATCAATGAAGGGCTCCACGCTCTAGCCATGTATCTTTTACTTAGCTTTTATGTTATTCATTGGGACTAATACACTTCATGCGTCATACTACAGTTTGTCATTCATGTAACACATTTGTTAACCATCTTTTTTTTTTTGTTGAAGAATCTATTTGGTAACCATCTTATATTAAAATCAAATCCAAAAGGTTTCAAATTGTGAAATGCCAAACATATACCAGATCCAACAGCATATAACAGGAAGAATAACAACTATCTGCTCATCTTTACAACCCTTAGAACCAACGAAAATGGCACCACAAAAAAGGCTTGTGCATACATAAAGAAAGCATAATAATATAGTCCAAAAATGATCATAACTATACCGCTAACACGCCTTGAGATTTTGGCTAATTCTGCAACATTTAGTTTTGCCATTTTCGCAGCTAGCTCGTTTCTCTATAGACTGAGGGCTCCACTATTCAAGAACAGAGGAAAGAATGAAAGAAAACAATAAGACATGTAAAAAGATAGAACATAATTGTTGTTATTCATTGGGACCAACACACTTCATGCATCATACTATAATTTGTCATTCATATAACCTCTTTGTTAACCATCCATTTTTTTTGTTGAAGAATCTATTTGGTAACCATCTTATATTAAAATCAAATCCAAAAGGTTTCAAACTGCGAAATGCCAAACATATATAAGGTCCAACAACATATAACAGGAAGAATAATGGCTATCTGCTCATCTTTACAACCCTCAGAACCAACGAAAAATGGCACCACAAAAAAGGCTTGTGCATACATAAAGAAAGCACAATAATATAGTCCAAAAATGATCATAAACATACCACTAACACGCCTTAAGATTTTTGCTAATTCTGCAGCATTTAGTTTTGCCATTTTCACAGCTAGCTCTCGTTTTTCTATAGACTGAAGGCTCCACTATTCAAGAACAGAGGAAAGAATGAAAGAAAACAATAAGACATGTAAAGAGACAGAACATAATTGATTACTTGTGAAAGATTATGATGTGTTATATGCCTCAGTTTCTTCCCATTGACGTGCAGTAATGAAGACATCCTCCAAACCAATAATGACCAAGCTTCTTCTAGGGAACCTTTATGCTCAACTTCCCAATTCCTACTGTGGCATTTCATCAAACACTTCAGGTGTACCACACAACCTTCACCCTCTTATAGAGCCATTCCTTCGTCTGAGCATTCCACTGTAACCACCGCTACCACCAAAACACCACCACCATCACGAGAACACCGCCACCACCATCACATGGACACCACCACTACTACCACGACAACCCTCCCATCACCATCAAAACCACCGCACCACCAAGACATAGCCACCCAACCACCACAACACACACGCAAACTCTAAGAACAGAGAGTATCTCAAAGGGGAACACCTTTAAAAGCCAAGCCGGCAACCGATCGATCCCATAGGTGGAGTAGGAGAGGTAGCGATCGATCGGATGGCAGAAGTGGAGGGAACGAGGCGGCTTGGAGGAGAGTCACTGGGCGGGAGTGGTGGTCATTGAGGGAGAAGCAGTACCGCGACTCGAGGCAGGAGAGTTTGCGCTCTAGGTCGACCAAGGAGCTGTAGAGGGAGGAGGCCTCGAGGAAGGCGACGTCGCCAGAGCGGGTGGCGACGAGGAGCTTGCGAGAAAGGAGGGAGGCTGCGCGCTCGTCGCTTACGGCAATCCCTGCCTACTAGGGGCGAGGAGGACCGCTGATCTCGTGACTAGAGATGCCATGAGAGATGTCTGGGATACTCACGTGAAAGGGATTACGAGGCTAGTTTATATATAAATATTTTTATAATATTATATTTAAATTATTATTATATTTAAATTAAATAATAAAAATAATTAAAATCATTGTTACCTCTGAGATGATGAATATCATAATTGTATTTATTTATTTGCCATCTTTGATTATTTTTTTCAGTGACTCCCGTAACCTTTAGGCTTCTACCACCTCTTCTCTCCCTATTCCTCTCCCAATATCACCACCACCAACGACTATCACTTTCCATCTTCTCACTCCATTGTCAAGACGAGGAGAAGATGGAGTTGTGGGTTGAGGAGCTACGAGGAGGATAGCCATCGCCACCACTGCCATCGTTAAGGAATCTACCGTGTCATCTTGGATTTTTTAGCATTTCATCACTCTTATCTTTATTTGATTGAGAACTTGTTTAATGTGTTTAAATGGATACATAGATTTTGATTGAGATGATGTACGTGTTTGATATGATGATGTGTGACTAATTCCTTGGTGTGGGAGGGATGTAGGTGGACCTACGCAACTAGAATTCCTAGGGATTAGAGTAACTTAGGAAGATCTAAACTCGAGTTGGTTTATGCATTCCTAGATTTGGAGATAATCAGAGCTTAAGACATGATTCTAAGTTGAGTTATGCCTCGATTTGAGGAGATGATAGGCCAGGCATAGTGGGACAATCTTTGTAAGATTTTTCTAATTCTTATGGGAGTCTAGATTGCTTAGGGAAATTGTATATATTTGGTGTGATCCATTAGTTTCACATTTTGCTTTTGTTGTAGTGTTGTATTCTGAATTTCAACTTGTCTACATGTGTTTCCTAATTCTATTTTGCATAAAAAAAAATCACCAAAAAAATCTAGGTTTCTATTTGAAGGTGTGTTGATTTGATTTTTAGAATCTTAATTTTTGGCCTTATATCAATTCTTTTTAACTTGCTTGGAACTTAGATTTGGGCAAGATTTGTGGTCATGGTTTTCTGGCCATACTGTGTTTCTTGAGTATAATTCATAAAAATTCATGATTAGGTTAGACACCCAAGCCAATTCAAAATCCACTAGAGGGTCAATGTTGAATGCTGATTATTAATTTCCAAACAATTTTCTTAAGACCCTTCTAAAATTCTCAAAAAATTTATGAACACTCCTATTTTGATACATTACTCTCCCTCCCTAAGTACTCAACCTAATTGGCCTCGTACTACATATTTTTTAAGTCAAAAGATTCTTTTTAGATTGACGCACTTAATTTGACATGAGCATGACAATAGCATCACCATCTACAAAGCTTTTCCACTCTTAGCTTTATCCTTGATCACCTTGAATCATAAGCAACATTTGCAAATATGTCAAGGCCATCAAAATCTTTATTTATCATATGAATAAGTAGATGATGAAGGTATATACAATCTTAAGGAACATTTCCTTTGACCTTCTAACAAGGTCTGCAAATCTTCATGGACAAACTCGCATCTCGTGCAAGGGCCTCTTCTCCTCGTGTCAATAGTCCCTTCTTTCTATAGTTGAGAAACGTTTCCTCTTCCAAGAGATGTTGCGCACCCCATCAAGACTACCCAATATACTTGGTAGATGTTCTATCAACTCACAAATTGTGCCTTTAAAGTTTTGTTTGTCGAGAGCCCAAGGATAAAGGTTATGGAGAGATGTTGTGATCATATCGAGCTTCTTGTCTTCAAATAAAATCCCTCCATACTCTTACATCCAAAATAGTTGTTCCTCCAAAGAACATTCCAAACACATTTTGAAATTTTGAAGTATAGATAAGACTATGTTTCAAGTGCCCACAGCATTAAGCTTAAATATAATATCACTTGCATATTTGCATCTGCTCACATGGTCCACCAATTATATTGGTTGACACTTGATGATGCAGTATTTCACAAATGCATCATCATCATGCAAAGGTTCATTATATTTCTCCATGGCCTAATTTCTTGAGTTCTCAAATGTCCTAGAGCACAGCATTTAGCCCAAGTTATCTACTTTCAACCTATTAGCAACCATTGTAAATCATTCATCGTAAATAGATTTCATCCACTTATTCAGTGCTATGACCCTGGCATCAAACGTCGTTTAAGACGTCTGGAAATTAATTTTTTTCGACGTACGGTTTCGCGTCTACGCGCATGCGCACGCAGACTGAACCACCGCCCCTCCTTTCTTCTCTTTCTTTCCTCTCTGTCCTGCAGGCGCAGCCTTCCTTCTCTCTCTCCCCCACGACGCCTTCAAATACTCCCCCTCTCCTCTCCCTCACCCTCACTCCACTGCCTTCTTCTTCTTCTCCTTCCTATTAGCATGAGAGTGAGCAGGAGAGGCAACAGCTGCTGCGTGTGTGCGCGGGGAGGAGGGGTTGCAGCGAGAGGGAGGGAGTTAGAGTGCGCGGGTGCGAGCTCGCTGGAGGAGCCAGGGCCGGCCAACGGGCCCACAGCGGGAGTGTGGCGCTGGGGAGGTGCTGCTGCAGCTCAGGTAGTAGGCGAGCGCGGCGCGGCACAGCCGTGCGCAGCAGGCGGAGGGCGAGGAGGTCCTGATTCTGGGAAAATTTCCCAGAATCAGACGTCTGGAGGAAGATACAGACGTCTGAAAGGTACAATATTTTCCTTCCCTTCTTCTTTCGCGTGTACGGCCATGCAGCCGTTCCGCCGAAGGGTTCTTCCTCATTTCGTGTTGAGGACGGTCGCATACGCGTGTAGGTCTCGTTCGGGAAGGCACAAGGGCACGCCCTCCCACATAGATCGAACGTCTGGGTATAGCACCAGACGACGGAAAGGGTCTCCAGACGTCCGGAGTGACAGTCGGACGTCTGGAACTGAGTCCAGACAGTCCAGCGGGATTCTGGACGTCTGAAGAACCGCACAGAGAGAAGGTATGACCTGAACCATCGTTTAAGACGTCTGGAAGATGTTTCAGACGTCTGATTTTAGGCAGACTTGTCATTTTTGACCCGTTTAGGGTCCGTTCGAAGTCCGTTTTCTGCGTTTCAAGTTTCGTTCTTCTCAAAAATTGTTCCTCTACCTGTTTACAGTATTTGTATCATGTTCTAACTAATTCCTTGTGTTTGGTTCTTATGTTAGGATCCCGTTCTGTTGCGGCTCTGGGGGTTGTGGAGGCGCACAGGCTTGCCGATCACGCCCCCAGTACTCCCGATTTTGTGGGTACAGTGGCTCCCTTTAATTGTTTATGAAAAATTATGCACTTGTGAAATAATTAATAGATTCTAAGGTATTACATGAATCCTAGGACTGGAAACTAGATTGAATGATAGATCCTAGGGTATGGCATGAATCCTAGGACTAGAAAACTAGATTGAATGATAGATCCTAGGGTGTGGCATGAATCCTAGGAACAGAAACACCAAAACGAATGCCGTAAATATATAGATTGCAGTTTTGGAAAAGTAGGAAGAAAAATGATAATTACATGTAATTGGATAACAGTTGCTTGTTTATGAATGAATATTAGCTGTTGAGAACATGGGCTATGTGGAAATAAAGTTGAAATGATGAAACCTAAATTAGCTTAGTTAAAGAAATATGAGCATGAACCCTACGGGGAATTAGGAGTAGAGCTCCTGAGAGGTGAATGGAATGGAATTGGGGAAGTGAGCTGGCCCTTGAGTACGGAGTACTAAGGAGAGCGACTGTCCCCCTGTTTAGTGCAGAGCAGAGCTAGCCACCCCAGGGACCCGGGGTTAGGTCGGCCACTTTGTACCAACTTTTGGCCCTCGTGTACACAGTACCAGGGAGAGCTACTAGTGTAGGGAGAGCACTAGCCACCCCACAGGTCCCGGGGTTCTGCTAGCCTTCCTACACCGACTTGTTAGGCCCACTGGGCAAACCAGGGTAGTCAGGCGAGGGTGCGCGGACTGTGGAGGGGCAAGTCCCCTGGTTGGTTACTGTGGAGGGGCTAGACCCCAATTACTGAGAGGGCTCTGCCCTATACTGGTTCCGTGCTGTGCTTTGGGGCGCACCCGTTAACAGAAACGACTGACCACATGCCAGTGCGGGGTAGCTACCTATGCGTTTATCGCGCGTGCCATAGTCACCGTTACGTCTGTTAGTGACCTTGAGGTGGTTGACTGAGGGTAGGATAACCACGGGGGACTCTCCCGGCCAGGAGAGCACCACATGCTACTTCTACTTTTCGGAAAAGACTGCAATCAAGATCATTTCCACGAGGAACCTTCGAGATCAAGAGAAAGATCTGAGGAATAATCCAAGAATGAGTAAATGGGAAAATAAAGAAAGTGATTAAAAATAACAGCTACTTGTCCACCTTACTGTTTTTCTTAGCTTTTGATTGCCACTCTACTCAGCGTTTCGCTGACGTGTCACCTTTGTCACCTTTTCAGGACCAAGTGTTGAGCAGCCAGAGCCGGCGGCTGCAGAGGGTGCTGGGCCTAGTAGAACCCAGTAGTTTTACCTGTGTAGTACCTACTATACCTTTTCTTCTGTTGTAGTGAGTATTCCTGTTACTACTGTACTCTTTTATTGTAAGCATCATGTTTATGTACCTGTTTAATTTTCTACTGTTGCGGTGGTGTGTACTGTAGTAGTTCTTTCCTTACTGTTGTACTTTTATTACTGCTAGTTATATACATGGTGAATGTGGTTTATTTTACTGCTCTTTTGGTTACTTACTCGTTGGACGACTGGGTCTTGGGATCAGTCAAGTCGGTCCGATTCTCGTGTCTCGTAGGATTCGGGAAATCGGGCCGTAACAAGATGGTATCAGAGCAATGTCGTCCCGAGAAGTGAACCAACTGACTGGAAAATAACAAATTCACGTGCATGTAACTAGAGTAGCCACCACAACGTATCTTTTGACATCTGTTTTTAGACTTCTCCGCTTGATATCGATTCGTATTGACGTCTTTTCCTGTTCTGTGTTCGCGTCTCCTTGCAGGAGATGCCTCGACAAGGAGGTAGCGAGGCGGGCCGCGGGCGTAGCCGAGGATGAGGTCGGAGGGGTGGGCACGTTGAGGTCGACGCCTCAGTGGACCAGCCACTGCTCCCGGGCATTCAGGCCCAGGACCTCAACCAGCTGATACGGGATATCGTGCGAGAGGAGCTCCACCCGCCGCCACGAGCACCTCTCCCTGGGGCTGCGGAGGGGGAGTCCTCTGTAGGACCACGCGACGAACATGGCGCTGGACGCGAGGGAGGGGATGGGCCGCCACTGCCCCTACCTTCCTCCGACACTTCCGAGAACGAGGCTTCTTTACCTGGAGGTGCACCAGCATCTCCACTTCAGCGCCACTTTGAGCTCTTCAAACAGTTCCGGAAGCTGAAGCCCCCCTCCTTCAAGGGGGATGAGGACCCGACCGAGGCGGAGGACTGGCTCGAGCAGATCGAGAAGGTTTTTGACACCCTTCGCCCACCAGTAGAGTGCTGCGTGGCCTTTGCCACGTACCAACTGGAGAGCGCGGCACACAGGTGGTGGAGGGCGGTCAGGGGACAGGAGAGGGACGAGTCGACTTGGGACCGGTTCGTCACCCTCTTCTGTGAGTAGTACTTTCCCCAGACGTGGCAGGACCAGAGGAGGCGGGAGTTCCACACTCTCCGCCAGGGGATGATGACCGTGAGCGCGTACCGCACACGTTTCCTGGAGCTATCTCGCTTCGCAGCGACAGTAGTGACCACTGAGGAGGAGCGCCTTTGGAGGTTCACCAGGGGGCTCCGGCCGGCAATTCGGGGGTATATCAAACCCCTGAAGCTGCCTACGTTCTCGAAGGTGGTGGAGGCAGCTATGACGTACGAAGAGACCAACCCGTCCGCACGAAATACTGATAGCGGGCAGAAGAGGCCCTATCAGCTAGACTTCTTACAGGTCCGACAAGAGAGGAGACACGTAGCGCCCGCAGGAGAGCCGTCACATTTTGCAGGGACATCAGTGGCCTTTGGGGGCCCTCGACAGGGGCCAGCTGCTAGCACCGGACCCCCGCCCAGCGGACAACAAGGACCCACTAAGGGCGGGAGTCGAGTTCCCCTTTGCTACCAGTGTGGTCAGCCGGGACACATCAGGAGGGATTGCCCGTCTAGGGCAGGAGGTCAGCAGATGCTTCCCGCGTCGAGCACTGGAGGGCGAGCAGGAGGCCGCGGTTTCCAGGCGCGAGGAGGAGGACAGCAGTCATGGGGAGGGTATCGGCCAACAGCTACCCGTTCGACACAGAGTGTGGCTGCTTCGTCCGCACCTAGGGCTGAGGGGCATATCAACGCCCTGACGCACAGGGATGCCAGAGCTTCGAGATCGGTGGTGGCAGGTATGGTTTCAGTTTCTGGTAGACTCGTTTACACGTTTTTCGATTCTGAGGCTACGCACTCGTTTGTCGCTGCCAGTTTCGAGGTTAGTTTAGGGCAGGACTGTATGCTGTTAGTAGATCCATTCGTGATTAGAGGTCTGAATGGTCAGCTGTTTGTAGCTGAGGAGGTATACATGGGTTGGGAGGTCAGTGTTGGGGGACACAGCCTTCCTGCTGACCTGATTACGATACTGATGGAAGACTTTGGCGTAATTCTGGGGATGGACTGGCTGTCCGCCTACCACGTCCTGGTGGACTGCTTTGAGAGAAAGATTGTCTTCTCCATACCGAAGTTTCCTTCTTTCGAGTTCCACGGGCAGCCAGTGGACAGAGGCTTCAAGTGCATTTTTGCACTTCGAGAGACGAGACTTTTGAGCCAGGGGTGTGAGGGCTTCCTAGCTTGTGCGGTGGCAGAGCCCAGCCCTGTGGCAGACTTCCAGAGTATCCCAGTGGTCAGAGAGTACCCCGACGTGTTTCCAGACGAGTTGCCAGGACTACCGCCCGAGCGTGAGATCGAGTTTAAGGTCTCACTTGTACCGGGGACCAGCCCCATCTCCACAGCACCGTACAGGATGGCACCACTCGAGCTGCGAGAGCTCAAGTCTAAGTTGCAGGATCTTCTGGAGAAGGGTTTTGTGAGGCCCAATGCGTCTCCCTGGGAAGCCCCGGTACTATTTGTAAAGAAGAAGGATGGTACCCTATGCCTTTGTGTGGACTACCGACAGCTGAATAAGGTCACCATCAAGAACAGGTATCCGCTGCCAATGATTGGTGACTTGTTTGACCAGCTGCGATGTGCCACAGTATTCTCTAAAATCGACTTGAGATCTGGATACCACTAGTTGAGGATCAAGGAGGCAAACGTCTCCAAGACAGCTTTCCGCACTCGGTACAGACACTACGAGTTTCTAGTCATGCCATTTGGGCTGACCAATGCCTCTACTACCTTCATGGATTTGATGAACCAGGTGTTTAAACCGTACTTGGACCAGTTCGTGGTGGTATTCATTGATGATGTGCTCATCTATTCTTGATCAGACACAGCATGGACAGCACTTGCGGATGATTTTGGACACACTGAAACAATGTAGGCTATACGCCAAATACAGCAAGTGCGAGTTCTGGTTGAGGGAGGTGACCTTAGGTCACGTGATCTCCGGGGATGGCTTGGTTGTGGACCCAGCCAAGGTCGAGGTAGTGCTCAGGTGGGAGAGACCGCGTACAGTCACCGAGATTCGCAGCTTCTTGAGACTGGCAGGCTACTACAGGCGGTTTATCAGGGGCTTCTCACAGATTGCACGTCCTATGACACAGCTGACCCGGAGGGACGTGCCCTTTACTTGGACAGACGCCTGTGAGGCGTGTTTTCAGGAGCTGAAGGAGAGGCTGACTTCGGCTCCCGTGCTCACCATCCCAGACAGTAGTGGCGGGTTCGTTGTGTACACAGACGCCTCTTTGCAGGGGTTAGGGGGTGTGCTCATGCAGAGGGGTCACGTTGTCGTTTACGTTTCGCTGTCATTGAAGCCCCATGAGCATAGTTATCCTACCCACAACTTGGAGCTGGCAGCTATCATCTTCGCGTTGAAGACCTAGAGATACTACTTGTACGATGAGACCCTTGAGATTTTCACAGATCACAAGAGCCTCAGATACCTGTTTGATCAAAAGGAGCTCAACATGATACAGAGACGCTGGTTAGAGCTCCTGAAGGACTATAACTGCAGCATTTCCTACCACCCGGGAAAGGCCAACGTGGTGGCTGACGCCTTAAGCCGGAAGGCGCCCGCACACTTGACCAGTTTACAAGTACAGAGTTGGAGCCTCTTAGAGGAGATGGGCAGTTGGCGACCCCTAGAGTTATTGGGGCACTGTGGGGCAGTGACTGTGACGCGACAGACGAGGCCAGAGCTGATAAATCGCATCATCACAGGGCAGATGGCTGACCCGTACTTGCAGTCCTTGCGTGATAGAGTACTGCCAGGAGACCCTAGGGACTTCTCTTTTACAGACCAGGTGCTGCGCATGAGGGGACGTTTGTGCATTCCCAGAGACGAGGAGCTGTTAAGAGAGCTCCTGACTGAGGCACACGGTTCCCGATTCACCATACATCCCGGAAACACAAAGATGTACCATGACTTGAGATGCGATTTTTGGTGGAGGGGGATGAAGTGGGATGTGGGTGAATTTGTACAGCAGTGTTTAGTGTGCCAGCAGGTGAAGGCCGAGCATCAGAGGCCTTCACGGCCATTACAACCACTTCCAGTGCCAGAGTGGAAGTGGGAGAGCATCACCATGGACTTGGTGGTGGGCTTACCTGTTACCCAGCGAGGACACGACGCAGTCTGGGTGATCGTTGACAAATTGATGAAGATGGCACGTTTCTTGCCGATCCGAGTCACCTTGGGACCAGCACAGTTGGCAGAGAGGTATATCCGCGACGTGGTACGTATACACGGAGTTCCGTGGGAGATCGTATCCTTCCGGGATACCCGCTTTACGTTCCGATTTTGGGCTGAGTTTCAGCAGGCCATGGGGACGCGGCTGAGGTTCAATACAGCATACCACCCCCAGACGGACGGACAGTCTGAGCACACGATACAGACACTTGAGGACCTTTTGTGTGCTTGTGTACTGGACTGGAGGGGCTCTTGGGAGGAGCACTTGCCTCTGGCGGAGTTTGCATATAATAACAGTTATCACTCGAGCATCGGCATGGCACCCTATGAAGCTCTATACGGGTGAAGGTGTACGGCACCATTGAGTTGGGTTGAGGTGGGGACCAAGCGGGAGGTTGACTCCAGGCTGATCCAGTAGAGTCAGGAGGTAGTCAAGCAGATTCACAGGCGACTCCGCACTGTCAGGAGCAGACAGAAGAGCTATGCAGACCGAAAACGCAGAGAGGTGCAGTTTGAGATTGGGGACCACGTCTTCCCTCGCATTTCGCCCATGAAGGGCCTACAGCGGTTTGGGGTGAGAGGGAAGCTCGCGCCGAGGTTCGTAGGACCCTTTGAGGTCCTGGAGCGGGTTGGACCCGTTGCTTACAGGCTTGCCCTTCCTCCCCAGCTTTCTGGTGTGCACGACATGTTCCACGTGTCCAACCTCAGGAAGTACATCGCCGATCCCAGTCACGTCCTAAGTCACGAAAGCGTCGAGGTGGGTGACGACCTGACCTACCCAGAGCGGCCAGTGCAGATTCTCGACAAAGCTGTCCACAGTCTGAGACGGAAGCAAGTACCCCTGGTGAAGGTTTTGTGGAGGAGCCAGCGGTACGAGGAGGCTACCTGGGAGCCTGAGGCGGCGATGCGGGAGCGGAACCCAGAGCTTTTTGAGGGTACGTCCTTTCGAACCAGCTTCGGTCTTCTTTGAGTTTGTTATGCATATATTATTTTTTTTTCTTTTTTTTTCCGCACCCTAGTTAGCGCAAGTTTCGGGGATGAAACTTCCTTTGAATTTGTTATGTTGTTATGACCCCAGCAACAAACGTCGTTTAAGACGTCTGGGAATTGGTCCAAATGTCTGGTCAGACGTCTGGAAGCCTTCCCAGACGTTTGGAAATTAATTTTTTTCGGCGTACGGTTTCGCGTCTGCGCTCATGCGCGCGCAGACTGAACTGCCGCCCTCCTTTCTTCTCTCTTTCCTCTCCGTCTTGCAGTTGCAGCCTTCCTTCTCTCTCTCCCCCACGGAGCCTTCAAATACTCCCCCTCTCCTCTCCCTCACCCTCACTCCACCGCCTTCTTCTTCTCCTTCCTGTTAGCGTGAGAGTGAGCGGGCAAGCCAGCAGCTGCTGCCGTGTGTGCGCGGGGAGGAGGGGTTGCAGTAAGAGGGAGGGAGTTAGAGCGTGCGGGTGCGAGCTTGCCAGAGCAACCAAGGCCGGCCGGCAGGCGCGTAGCGGGAGTGTGGCGCTGGGGAGGTGCTGCTGCAGCTTAGGCAGCAGGCGAGCGCGGCGCGGCACGGCTGTGCGCAGCAGTCGGAGGGCGAGGAGGTCCTGATTCTGGGAAAATTTCCCAGAATCAGACGTCTAGACCTACGTCCAGATGACACAGCAGACATCTAGAGGAAGATACAGACGTCTGAAAGGTACAATATTTTCCTTCCCTTCTTTCGCGTGTACGGCGATGCAGCCGTTCCGCCGAAGGGTTCTGCCTTATTTCGTGTTGAGGACGATCACGTGCGCGTGCAGGTCTCGTTCGGGAAGGCGCAAGGGCACGCCCTCCCACACGGATCGGACGTCTGGGCACAGCACCAGATGGCGGAGAGGGTCTCCAAACGTCCGGAGTGACAGTCGGACATCTGGAACTGAGTCCAGACGGTCCAACGGGATTCTGGACATCTGAAGAACCGTGCAGAGAGAAGGTATGACCTAAACCATCATTTAAGACGTCTAGAAGATGTTCCAGACGTCTGATTTTTGGCAGACTTGTCGTTTTTGACCCGTTTAGGGTCCGTTCGAAGTCTGTTTTCTGCGTTTCAAGTTTCGTTCTTCTTAGAAATTGTTCCTCTACCTGTTTACAGTATTTGTATCCTGTTCTAAGTAATTCCTTGTGTTTGGTTCTTATGTTAGGACCCCGTTCCGTTGAATGATAGATCTTAGGGTATGGCATGAATCCTAGGACTGGAAAACTAGATTGAATGATAGATCCTAGGGTGTGGCATGAATCCTAGGAACAGAAACACCAAAACGAATGTCGTGAATATATAGATTGCAGTCTTGGAAAAGTAGGAAGAAAAATGATAATTGCCTGTAATTAGATAACAGTTGCTTGTTTATGAATGAATATTAGTTGTTGAGAACATGAGCTATGTGAAAATAAAGCTGAAATGATGAAAGCTAAATTGGCTTAGTTAAAGAAATATGAGCATGAACCCTACGGAGAATTAGTAGTAGAGCTCCTGAGAGGTGAATGGAATGGAATTGGGGAAGTGAGCTGGCCCTTGAGTATGGAGTACCAAGGAGAGTGACTGTCCTCCTGTTTAGTGCAGAGCAAAGCTAGCCGCCCTAGGGACCCGGGGTTAGGTCTGGCCACTTTGTACCGACTTTTGGCCCTCGTGTACATAGTATCGGGGAGAGCTACTAGTGTAGGGAGAGCACTAGCCACCCCACGGGCCCCGGGGTTCTGCTAGCCTTCCTACACCGACTTGTTAGGTCCACTGGGCAAACCAGGATAGTCAGGCGAGGGTGTGCGGACTGTAGAGGGGCAAGTCCCCTGGTTAGTTACTGTGGAGGGGCTAGACCCCTGTTACTGAGAGGGCTCTGCCCTATACTAGTTCCGTGATGTGCTTTAAGGCACACCCGTTAACAGAAACGACTGACCACGTGCCAGTGCGGGATAGCTACCCATGCATTTATCGCGCGTGCCGTAGTCACCGTTACGTCTATCAGTGACCTTGGGGTGGTTGACTGAGGGTAGGACAACCACGGGGGACTCTCCCGGCCAGGAGAGCACCACGTGCTACTTCTACTTTTCGGAAAAGACTGCAATCAAGATCGTTCCCACGAGGAACCTTCGAGATCAAGAGAAAGATCTGAGGAATAATCCAAGAATGAGTAAATGGGAAAATAAAGAAAGCGATTAAAAATAAAAGCTACTTGTCCACCTTACTATTTTTCTTAGCTTTTGATTGACACTCTACTTAGCGTTTCGCTGACGTGTCACCTTTGTCACCTTTTCAGGACCAGGTGTTAAGCAGCCAGAGCCGGCGGCTGCAGAGGGTGCTGAGCCTAGTAGAGCCCAATAGTTTTACCTTTGTAGTACCTATTGTACCTTTTCTTCTGTTGTAGTGAGTATTCCTGTTACTACTGTACTCTTTTATTGTAAGCATCATGTTTATGTACCTGTTTAATTTTCTACTGTTGTGGTGGTGTGTACTGTAGTAATTCTTTCCTTACTGTTGTACTTTTGTTACTGCTAGTTATATACATGGTGAATGTGGTTTATTTTACTACTCTTTTCGTTACTTACTCGTTGGACGACTGGGTCTTAGGATCAATCGAGTCTGTCTGATTCTCGTGTCTCGTAAGGATTTAGGAAATCGGGCCGTAACATTCAGGTTGAAGGTAGTTTTGAAAATCGGCATTTTTTGTGAACGACACGATTGTATGTTTTGAGAATTTTAAAACAAACGATCTCCCACTATGTCTAATTGGAGTGTTGTTACATCTACAATTCTCAAACTAAGAGATAAGTCGATTTTAATGTCTCAAGTAGGAACAAATTCTCTCTCCATTGAGACAATGTAGCTGCGAAGGTCTGTATATACAATCCCAACAAGAGAATCATGAACTCTTTATACCTCGCAAGTCAAACTCGCACGTTCATATTGTTTTAGCCCTTTAGTGTCACTACACCATACATGTAAAATCACCACTGAGTGTGCACGTGACTACGTACGTGAACTCCCGAATGCACCTAACCGAGGGGTTAGGAACTACAGATGAGCTAGTTTCCATACGGGCCATCCCTTTCAAGAAACAACACATTCACCCCATGTGCATATTGTTGTCAAGGGGAGCGTACTCATTGGCATAGCCCCGTGGTTATGTCCACCTCACCTTGGCGGAAGCCAACGGCATGTCACCATGACAATCTGCTTGACACTTAAGGGATTTAGTCCTATTGGTTAACTAAGTCTATTTGAAATGAGTCAGTTTAATTATATTAAATTACTAATGTCAACCTAGTTTAAATTGGAATTGTATTCTAATCTTTTAATATTTCTTTTAATGCAATTTTCTTCCTTAGAAGGGGAAAGATTACTACTCAAGCGTGTGAATATTTTTTATATTGGTTAAAAAGAGAAGTATATCACACTTCAAGAAATAGATACCTATAGAGCTTTCCACATAAATTGTAAGATTCTTAAACTTCTAAATTACATTATTGTATATACACTTCTCCTCAAATATAACTTTTATTATTTCCTAACCAAAGATATGAGATAAACGTCAGCGTCCACCATTTAACCTTTGTCAGTAGCCATTTTTGTCAGTATCCACTATTTAACCTTTGTCAGTAAGCACATGAATATTTAGGTCTTCATTAGAGCCTTTACAACCCAAATGAGATGGAAATCTTTAAGCTACACCACCAACCAAAATGGTAGGCTAACCCGACCAAAAGAATTTGTAGTTAGTTATAGAACATGTTGGTTAAAATGCTCACATATAACCTCTAGTATACCGTTTATCTCACAACCAACCAAAAAAGTTAACCCAATATCAAATATGAAATAAATAAATTATAATTCTCAACTCTCCACTTATGATAAATAAGTTCATAAACCGCATCTAATTTCACTATTGAACCAATTACCTTAATAACACTTACTCATCAAAGTTTACCTACAACCACATATAGGTTTTTCTAGACTGATATATTATAACTCAGACTTTCTTTACATGAGATTTGTGTAAGGACAAAATTATTAAATCTATTTTTTCTATTTTTTAATTCTATGGTCTACACTATTAGTATTTCAATTCAAGATCATTCTTTTGGTTTGTTAAAGATTATATGACTCATAGGTGACAGCTTCCAACAATTTATTGTGATTAAAAGTTCAAATGGATTCTTCTTTCTGTCGTTAAGAGTTGCCAATTTGAGGTTATAGTAAAGGTGGTTGTGGTTAGTATGTGTTACCCATTAAGTTGACTAAATTGTATTGCTTTCTCACAGCGGGAAATGATACCGTTTAGTGAGCTTATGTTTTTCCACTTATTACTGATTGGGGAGATATCATAATCTACGAATATTTAAAGAACAATCTTTATCACCAACATTTTTTCCTTATGTATCTCTTTATTGCCTTTGCACTTATTCTCTCATTATCTTCTTTTCAGGGACCCTTCTAGACCTCGGGGGTCAAAGAACAAGAAAAGCCAAAGCAAGATGTTGCATAGAGCCAAATGGCACTAGTTTTACCATTTGAGTATACTTTAAATGACTCAAATATGTATTTACAAATATCCTTTTTTATCTTTTTAGAATGTTACGTTGTTACAACCCAAAATTCAAATTTGAGTTCAAATTTAGATTAAGGATGCCAAGACAAACTCGTCAACGAATCAGGTCAACGTAGTCCGAAAACAAAGAACCGTAGGTTTTGGTTAACCCTAGTTAATTCTCAAGAAAAATTTACTTGAAGTGTGTCACATATGGTACCGTTTGATTCCAGCATGACCAATTTCGTGGAATTCCAAGATGCATGGCAAAAGTTACCTGGGAATGCGAGTAACACAAACCCAACCCAAGGCTATTTAAGTCAACTTCACTCATTCTCATAAACATAAGACATGCCCCTTGACCTATTTAAGGCCTCCTTGAGGTGTGTGTCATCGTTGCACATCATTTTTAACCTTTGAAACCACGTGTTGGTGCAAGAGAGATTCATCGAGAGAAGAAAGAGAGAGATCAACTTTCCCCCTCTCTCTTTTTCCTCGTGCACTGCGCTCAGCAAGTGGGCCTCGTCGTCTTGCGCTAACGACCATAGGTTGGAACCCTTCCACGGGTGTCGCATGGTGCTGCATTTGCACGAGGAAGGGGAGAGCAAAAATTTTCCTATGCGTAGAGGGGAGGGAGGCTAATGCAAAGCTCAATCACGGTTGTGTGAGCACGAGAAAGGGCAAGTGCGAGCATGACATCAGCACCGTGTGTGAGCATGTCAGTGGCATGGAGAGCGAGGCTGGGTCAGTGCTTGCATTAGTGAAGTGGGTGAAAGTTTCAAAGGCAACGCATGCGGGACGTAAATCGCAAGACACATGGGCTTTCGTTTGTGTTTTAAGGCGGTTCGAGGGTCAAACAACCTTCGATTTTCATGTTCTTGGTACTATCGGAATCATCTCTCCACGTACTACGCATCAATAAACCCTAAATCTCCCTTTGGTCACTGTTTATCACCCTAAAAATTTGAAAAGCCCACTTACATGATTTTGAGACATGTTGTTCGTGGTTTAGCTTGAGTCTAATTCCCGAAGCATGTGCGTAGTTCAAAGAGTCTCTGACTTGTTCTCTCAGAGTCATTGTAACCCCTTAGTGACTTTAGGTAGAGTAACTATTCTTCCACTTTGGTTTTGATGCTAATATGATAGATAGCATGCTTGGGTCTCCTCTTGTTGAGTACTGAGTTCAATTAAATAATACAATCTCTATTTTGGGTACTCAAGTAATAAATCAAATGCCTACATATAGTTATTAATAATTATAGATTTGCATGGACTAATATGATAAGATCCAGTGGACCAATAAACATGAGACTTGATTTATGAAAATGTTGAGTACTTAATGAATACATACTTGACTTATCTTTAATGCGTATAACCGATTGTTGATTCAACACTATAGCTATTAGTTTAGACAATGTTTACTTTTTTCTTTTCAACTTTTGTTCAACACAGTGCTCTTTGGATTTTTTTGTTTTTACTCTGTCTCTACATCTCTCTCTTTCATCTCTTCATTTTTTTAGTTTTCTCTTATTTTATTTTTCTTACACATTATTTACCATATATGTCTGTTTCGAATTCCATCTTCATCATTAATCTCTTCGTCTTGTACTCTTTCATTAGAGACTAATATTAAGTATATTTCTGCAGGAATATGAAATAATATATTTACAAAATAAGCTATATAAATCCAATCTAAGACATCGATTGAAAATTAAAATACACTAGACAATGCATTTCATAACGCACGATGTGTTTTGATTTCAAACATACTAGTTGAAAATAGAAACACACCGATATATTTGTTTGAGTTGGGACGTTTATTTACTTTTCAATCGATATATTTTGGTTTTCAACTAATATATTTCGGTGGAAAACTAAAGTGCACTGTTGTATTTTGATTTTAAACCGATGTGTTCCGATAGAAAGCAAAAACACACCAATTAAAAATCTAAATGCACAATTGTATTTTGTTGAGCGGAGACGCTTATTTCAACCAATGTATTTTACTTTTCAACTGGTATGCTTTGGTGGAAAACTAAAATACATCGATTAAAAATTAAAATACACCAATATATTTAACTTATTGATGTCTTACATATGATATAAAGAACTATTGAATAGGTGTTGTGTATATTAGTCATGCCACTGCTCTCTTTTTTTTTCCCGATTTGGGCTTTCTCACTCTCTCTCACACACTCATATTGCAATAGTTTATCTTAATAATAGAGTTTTGATATGATTTTGACTTTTATACTCCCACAACAAGGTACGATCTCAAAACTAGTTAACTTTATAAATTGATCTCAAATAATTGAATGGTTATGCATTGCTACACTCAATTATGTGAATTCATGAAATAATGAATAGAATTAGATCAGATGAAGTGAATGATGGAAATGTCAAGAAATAAGGTCATCTGGCCATAAGAAACTTGCAATATTGGTTAGACAATCATCTGATGCCTAGTATCAATGGCACAACCATTTATACTTGTGTAAAGGCAAAAACTAACTTAGGGAGTGAGCTAGCCTCCCTATAACTCATTTATTCAATTGTTTAGCTAGCTGGGTAGCTAGGTGTGTGAGTGGATATGTGTTCTTGTTGTGAGAAGCTTGGTGTTATTGTTTCCATACCCTATAGTGGAGACAAACAACTGTGTGCTAGTGCAAGGTGGCTTCACACATGCATATTACATGAGTCATAGTCACCATTTCACCTAAGCTACGCTGAGGCAATTAACTAAGTAGAAGAGTGGGTGCAGGCCACACTTTTGTCCAAGAGAGTGTATTGTATCAACTCTAATGTTTGGAATACCATAGCGAAATCTCCTAGAGCCTTCTGAGGGAAATGCTTGGGTACCTATGACCAAAATAGTGTGAAGGCACACACATGCATAATTAATAAATGGAAAATGAAAATATTGAGAATAACACCCATTTGTCTTGCTTGTTGTCATTTACCCTAGTTCCTTGTGTTTTTTTTTGTTATTTCTACTACTCTACTCAACTATTACTGACGTTTTTCCATGTTGGACTCTGTACTTAGATTTTGGTGAGCCACAACCAAATTCTGCAACTATAGGAGGTGACAATGTTGATTCGAGTGCAGCACCCTAGCTAGTCGGTAGGACCACCAAGTAGTCATAGTTGTTTCAATTCTTCTTTTCCTTTCATTACTTTCCTTGCACTACAAGAATATTCACTATTGCCAACAGTAAAAAATGGTTGGCAATATGAAAAAAATGATCGAGAAAAAGGGTCGAGAAATGTACTGTCGCTGTTGGGTTTTCTCGACCATTATAAAACGTTACCGTCAGTAAAAAGGCAGACCCTCATTCAATGTGTTGTTTCTGTCGTCTGTTTTAAACAGTCGAGAAAAACTGATTGTTGACGTAAATATCCATATTAACCGCTATTTAGGCGATCGAGAAAGATCGTATGATCAACCATTTTTTTAATAACGGACGAGAATGTTACTACTCCTGTCTATTTTAAAGCAGTCGAAAATATGAATATTCTTGATTGTTTTTTAATATCGGATGAGAATGTCACTATTCTCGTCCATTTTAACACTGTCGAAAATATTATTATTGTCAACAGTTCTTATATAATGGTCGAAAATATTAATATTCTCATTCATCTTTAAATCGTCGATAATGTATTTTAAATTTGGTCTCATACTATTCTCGTCCGTCGGAAAATGATCGACAATAGCTACAATTTTTTTTTAATTCATGTTTTAATTATGTGGAAGACCTGTAAAAAATAAAAATCTTATAAATATATAATCAATCACACAACTTAAAATATTTGCATCTAATTACAACACTAGAAATCAAAATAAAAATTTATATATGTAATAACGCATACAAAGTTCATTACAAACGGTAATATATATAAAAAATACAATAATCATGCTGCGACACCAATGCCTCCACCACCACCACCTAAATCGTCGTCGTCATGATGATCTCTCTACTGATAAAAGGTGGGGTGATCGATACCTCCCTGCTGAAGTACCTTTAGGAACTCCTTAATTATCTGAGTAGACTGCTACAACTGCTCTGTCGACTCTTTAAACTGTGTCGCGTTGTCCCTGACCTATGTCGTCAGCTCATCGATCCGCTGCTCCTTCTCCTCGTGGAGGCAGCGTAATGCCGCAATCTCTTTCCTCATCTCTTGTACCTCAGCTGAAGAGGATGATGCTACCCTTCTCCCATACCACGTGAAGATGGTCTCGCTCCTCCCAGTGCTATGGACGTACCCGTGATGCTCAGGTGGCATGACAATCCGATATGCCTCCTCTGATGTCAATGGCTGCTGAATTGTACTAGAGTTGGCGTATTCAGGAGAATGCATTAAGTTGACCATATTACCCTAAAAAAATTGAATTACATTAAGTAATTTCATTTAATTATAATTACGAAATGAAATAAAAGTATTGTGCTTTTTAACTTGGTGTCTCAGCTAGTATGTGTCATGAAGTCACTCTCTATTTTCCTCACTACTCATTTTGCTATGAGTGGCCTCATATACTCTCACCCGATCAAGCTGGGCACCTTCACGCATGGCATACTATAATATTTTGAAACAGTTAATTTAAACAAATTAAAAATATTGAAAGGTTTAAAAAAAAATAATAATTAAAAATACTTACGTATAGGGATTTCATCCCACCTATGCTCCTCCTACCCAAGACATGGGTTTTCGGTGGAGCCTTAGCCCTATCTTCCTTATTCTTCTTTGTCTGCTCCTAAAATAAAGGTACAATTTATTAACTTAGAAATTAGTTAAATGATAATATATGCAATACTTTTACCTGCATCGTTGGATCATGACAATGCTCGCATGCTTCCTTCCAAGTGTGAGGTTGTATCAAAAGAAGCCCATTACTCTATGCCTCATCATGATTCTTATTCTTATAATACCAAAAAATATAATTGTAATGCTAGAAATAATATTTGAATTATGGTAAAAGAAATGAACAAATACATTTAAAATTTATCTTTTACTTTATTTTTAATCTCTAATCTCCAATCTTTGTGAATCTTGGCTGCATGCTTGAGGATATATTTAGAGATGTTCGAATTGTCGCCCCAATCGAAGATGGCCTACATTAGTAGAAGAACAGAAATTGTTACATAATTTAAAGTTATATAGAACAATGTACATAAGTTATTAATTTTTACCAATTACCTCCAACTCTCGAATGAGCTGCCTTTTCAGCTCGTTTGGGACCTCTTCCCTTACGTACACCTGTAAGACAGAATTATAACATAAAATAAAATAATAAAGAAATAAATAAATTGTAACACTTACCAAACCTTAATTTCAGACCAGTACTGCAAGAGGATGGTGCAGAACATCCTGGCTGAGAAGGATCTGGGTCAGCCGACTGTTTTGGCTTATCATCCAACCCAACATCCTTCTCATCAACTGAAGTATTATCCTCCTCGTCTTCACCGACAGGTGTTACAACCCGGTTCCCGGATCCTTACAAGACCCGAGACCGGCTCGCCTCGACTAATCCCAAGACCTAGTCGTCTAACAAGAAATAACCAAAAGCAGGAAAGTAAACCATATTCACACATGCAATATAACTAAGTAGAAGAAATGTATAAAACAGTAAAGGAAATAAAACAACTGCCTCAGTACATACCACCACAACAACAACGGAAAGTAGAAAGTAAAAAGTATTAGCAGAACAGTAACTAAAAGCCCATTACTTACTACAATAGTAGGGAAAAAGAAAGGAAGTGCTGAAGAAAACTACGGTTGGACTCAACTGGGCCCAGCACCCTCCGCAGCCGGAAACTCGCGCTGCTCAACTCCTGGTCCTGAACAGTGTTATGAAAAGACAGAGTCAGCAAACGTCGAGTAGAGTGGTATCTATATTATCTAAATACAAAATAGTAAAAACAACAGGTTTAATTCTCATTTCCATTTATCTGTTTTATATGTTTCAGTTTCACCCATTTCTCAGAGTATCCAGATATTTCTTGATCTTGCATGTTTCTCGTGGGAACGATCATGATTACAATCTTTTCCGTAGAGAAAAGGTACACGTGGTGCTCTCCTGGCAGGGAGAGTCCCCCGTGATAGTCCTACACCTAGTCAACCACCCCGAGGTCACTATCAAGACGTAGCGGTGACTATAGCACACGTGATAAGCTCACAAGTAGCTACCTTGCACTGACACGCTGTCAGTCGTTTCTGTTAGCGGGTACGCCCAAAGTACATCACGGAACAATATAGGGCATTTCCCTCTCAAAATAGGGGTCTCGCCCCTCAGAACCAAATAGGGGTCTCGCCCCTCCATAGTCCGCGCACCCTCGTCTGACTACCCCAATTTTCCCAGAAGGCCTAACAAGTCGGTGTAGGGTGGCTAGCTGAACCCCGGGCCCTGTGGGGTGGCTAGCTCCCTCCCTACACTAGTAGCTCGTCTCTGTACCACGTACGCGAGGGCCAATAGGAGTCGGTGTAGAGTGGCCAATCGTAACCCCGGGTCTCAACCCAAGGGAAGCCAGCTCCGCTCTACACAAAAGGGGACAATTACTCTCCTTGGTACCACGTACTCAAGGGCCAGCACACTTCCCGTCTACATTCCAGGTTTCCGTCTATCCACAGGAGCTCTACTCTTAATTCCCCATAGGATTCAAGCTCATGTTCACCTCATTTATCCCGATCCAGATCTCATCTTTCATAATTCATTTCTCATCCGTATACAGGCAACTCATGTTTTCATAATTCAATTCTCAATACATGCAACTGGTGATTTCACAGGTAATTGTTCATCGAATACAGGCAGCTCATATTCTAATAGGCAACTCACAATTATAATACAGGCAATTTCTAGTAGTTTATCTCAATCACGCATGCAAGTAAACCATACAGTACAAACGTTTCATTCATTTGTCTACCCTATGGTTCATTCCACATCCTAGAGTTCCATTTGGCTAATTCAACCAAGCACATTCTTATTCAAATATTAATACTGGATTAAACCACTCTACCAGGAAACACGGGAGTAATGGGGGCATGAACCGCAGACTTGGACATCTCTGCGAGCCTCAAATGTGCAGCAGGTAGAAACCCTATACCAGGGAAATACATTACAAAAGAAGAGTTCAGAACAATGTAAAACAGACTCTAGTACGTAGAGGAACTCGAGAGGAAAGTACAAGTTTTTTTTTGCGTAAAATGGATCCTGATCGGATCCTAAACAGGTCAAAAACGTGCCTACTGTTCAAAATCAGATGTCTAGGAATAATCCCAGATATCTTAAAAGGCATCAGATCTTACCTTATGTTCCTACGATATCCTCAGACATCCAGACCTTCTCTACGATTGTCTAAAGGTAGTTCCAGACGTCGGACAATGTCTCTTGTCGTCTGGACGCACCCACAGATGTCTGGTGATGTGATCAGTCGTCCAAAAACACGTGGAAAAGCGTTCTGTGCACCTTCCCAAGGGCCTTTACCTATGTACGAAACTACAAGTCCAAATCAGGCTAGACTAAGCTTCTGCGGTGAGGCCTGCATGGCTGTAATCGTGAAAAAGAATGTACCTTACGATATAAGTGCTTTTAGACGTCTGGTCTCAAACCCGGATGTCCAGCTACCGCCACGGTCATCTAGTCGACTCTCTAGACGTCTGATACTGAAAAAATCCCAGTATCAGAACCTCTCCTGCGAGTTGTCTCTTTCGAGAGCTCACCCGCAGGAGCTTCCACCATCCCTCCCGCGGCTACAGAGGATCGGAAGCTGCCTCCCCGAACCCCTCCAAGTCCTGCCGAGCCTCCACCGAAGCTCCACCGAAGGTCCACCGACCTTAGGCCACCTCCTCTTCCCATGCTCTCCTCCTTCCTCCCTCTCGCTCTCCCTCGCTCGCCCTCCAATCGCCTCATTGGAGATCCGAAGGTGGTGCTAGCTGGGGTGTGAGGAGGAGAGGAGAGGGGAAGGAAGGGGTTTATATAAGAGGGTGTGGGGTTTAGGGTTCGGGGGAGATGAGGAAGAGAGAAATGAAGGAACAGTCTCTGCATGCCTCCCGCGCGCAGAGCGCAATGTGCAGTACAAAAATTTCACTTTCAGATGTCCAGGAACGGGTCTAGACGTCTAACTGAAACTCCAGATGTCTTAAATGGCTAAAAGTGTAATGAGTCATTACAGCAGGTGTATCCTCCTCATAGCCATAATCCTCTGCCAGGAAATCCGTCGGAGGATGCATCGGACTCTTCCCCTTCCCCCTACCTCCCCTCCCCTGACTTTGGAGATATCGAGCCACATCTCCAGGCCTTAGAAACTGCTAGCGAGGTGCCTAGGGCTCCGCACGTGGGGTGCTGAATGGGGTGCTGCCAGCGATGAGCCTGAGGCTGAGGTTGCTAGCAGGGGGCCTCAGGCTGTTGGGAGGTGACACCATCCCTGCGACTCCTATTAGCCTTCTTCTTGAATATAACCTATGTAAAAACATCACAAACAATCATGTATTAAAAAAAAAAATTACACAGCATTTCTCCTATATATTGTGATATTTCAAAAATCATGTATGAAATAAATATACAAATAAATGAAAATAAAATAAGCATAGAAAAAAAACACCTTCCCCCTACATTTCTTCTTTTTCCTTCCCATTCCCTTCCCCTTTCCCTTCCTCTTCTTTTTCCTTAACTTTTTTCCCCTCCATTTCCCTTTCCCCTTCCCCTCCCTCTTCTCCACATTCCCCTTCACCCATCCAAACTCCTTTCCCTCCCTCTTCTTTACATTCCCCTTCACTTCATTTCCCCTCCTTCCCATTCCCTTCCTCCATTTCCCTTCCCCTTCCCTTCCTCTTCCTTTTCCTTCTCATTCCCCTTTCCCTTCCTCTTCTTTTTCCTTCCCTTTCCCTTCCTCTTCCCTTTCCTTCTCATTCCCCCCTCCATTTCCCTCCCCCTTTCCCTTTCTCTACACATTCCCTTGCTTCCTCTATTTCCCTTTCCTTTTCCTCTTCTTCACATTCAACACAAAACATTCAATATACAAAAAAAAAGTAAATGCATCATCCATAAGTAAAATAAACTTAAGTGGGCACACCCCACACATAAAATGAACTTAAGCAGGCACACCTCACATTTAACATTAAAAGAGCATTTTAAAAAAGAAAGTAGCAGAAGAATCTCACCATAGTGACAAAATAGTCCAAAAACGGTGTAGAAACAGTGTATGAGACGGCAATAAAATAAATTTCAGTTTTGAAAAATATATGAACATAAGCTTTGAAAAAAGATAAAATAATTTAAAGGAAATTTAAACAAAACAGACAACTAAAAATTTGTTAAATTATTTTTATTTGTGGTTATGGATTAATACTTTTGACAAATTACCTTATACATCAATGTCAGTTGCAGAAGAGGCAACTTCTTCATTTTGTGAGTTTTGTTGATATGCTTCAGATTCAACATTTGGGTCAATATCTCTTCCTGCATCATATTGTCAAGGGGGTAGAGTTCTAACAGGTATTATCTACCCATTTCTGTTATTATCAGGCAAGTAAAATACCTATGTTCCTGACAAGCTAGTGTGAATGGTTCTAATGACTAGAGAATGCGACGGTTTTACTTAAGCTTAAGAAATCGTGTTTCTTATCGACTTTGAATACAACGCCTTCTTTAAAAATATCAAACCAATCACACTTGAATAGAACCACCTTACGGTTAAACCTGAAACTCATTTCCACAATCTCTTCAATTTGACCATAATACCCATCACAACCAGTGCTTAGGTCACAACTGACGACGACTCTCGCCTGTTGCATGACCTTTGCATCATCAATAGACCGTACTCTAAATCTGAAATCGTTAATTATGTAACCCGAATGATAACGTCTGTATGTCAAAGGAGTATCAACAATTACATCAAAATCCTGTATTCACCGTGGATCCCCATCCTCTTTCAGTTTATTTACATGATCCTTGAACCAATCAAGGAACTACAAGTCGTGTGTAGATGACACAGAGGATTCTTTGAATTCATTATAAAATTCATCCACTTCTGTAATTTGCTTCAGAATGTACAAGTGTATCAATCGTCGTTCCATTTCCGAGATGGGTTTAACCTCCGTCCAGAAGATCAACTTTCCTTCGATGTTAAAAATAAACAGGCAATCTTCATCATTACCGTTAAATCCTCCATCATAGTTCTATTCAAGACGATTAAATCGATTGTCTGTCTCATTCATGTACATGCCACAGAAGTTAATACATTCCTCTACAAGATAGCCTTCCACGATTGAACCTTCTGGTTTAGCCATATTCAAGACATAATCTTTCAGTTTCTTCAAATATTGTTCAATTGGATACATCCATCTGTACTGCATAGGTCCAACAATTCTCGCTTCATTTGAAAGATGAAGCGTGACATGAATCATCACGTCGAAGAATGTAGACAGGAAAATCTGCTTAATTTTACAAAGTGTGATCACAATTTGTTTATCCCAATACTCCAACAAATCAAGATCTAATGTCTTTGAATAGATGACTTTAAAATATCTACTCATCTTCATAACAGAATCGACTACCAGATTAGGCATCACTCCACGTATTGCTAGTAGGAATAAGATTTGCATCTATACATGAGAATCATGACTTTTTAACCCAGTAATCTTCTTCTGCACTTCACTTACGCAACATGAAAGCTGTGATGAATACCCATTTGGAGCCCGAATGTCTTTAAGAAATGAGAAAATCCTTTGTCTCTACTCTCTGGTAAGACTGTATATAGCTTTTGGAAGGTAAGAGCTTCATTCTTCAACGTGCAACTCAGGACGAATACTGATGGAAACACCATCATAAGCCATAACTAGCTCATTTTGATCCAATTAAGTCAGTAAATGCTCCTACATAACTACTACAGAGTCATAAGTCACTGCATAATTATTCTGAAGGAAAAATAAGAAACTAGGGTTAAAACTGTAATTTTACCAGCATATCATGATTACAGTACAACCATGGATTTTCCTAGGGGTTAATTAAAGGTCAACTGGTCCTAAGAAGCTAATAAGTGGGTTAAAACAATCAGAAGAGGTTTTGCACGTGTTCTGATAATTAAATGACTTTTAAAACCCTGAAAACAGACCCGCTTAATTACCTGAGGTTCTGGTCAAGATAAAATTCACCTAAACCTTCTAAAATTCATTGAAAAATATTCTCTATGGTTTGGAACCTTCAATTTCACCATCAAAATCCGCTTTGACCCAGAACAGAGTCTCAGATAGACATTTGCCCTAATTTAGGTTTTTGCATAAATTACCTAGTAAAATGTGGTCAAAATCGAAATCTAACTTTATCATTGGATTCCTTAGGTCCAAATTAGTTTTTTACCAAAATTTGGACCTAAGATGAGTTTGTCTTAACCAAGTTTGCAACTTAGTCCTATCTGATTACATTTCTGCCCTCAACTTTTAAAATCTTTTCAAACATACCCCTAACTTTGTCGTCATTCTCACAAAAAGGTCCCTGTTGCCATTAAACCCATACCTACTTGCTCCAGCGACCTTAATTTGGAAAGAATTCCTTAATTTCTTGACGAATTCCTTTCAAATTTGAAGGGAAGTTCGTCAAGAAATTCCCTTTCTTTTGAACAAAATCCCACACCCCAAAACTTTCTTAATCTCTCATGCGAATGCATGAGAGATTTGGGTATCAAGGAATTTCCCAACTCCAGCAAGCTTTCCAAGCCTGGGTAGCTTGCTTCCCAAGCCCAAAACCTCCTCTTGAGGTCCATAAAAGAATCTTCTGATCATACCGTCCTCCTTACGCTTGAAATCGGCCAAGGTTCCCCCTTAATTCCTCTCTCTCTCTCTCTCTCTCTCTCTCTCTCTCTCTCTCTCTCTCTCTCTCTCTCTCTCTCTCTCAGCCAAAAGCTCCTCGACGTCCGGCGAGCCCCTCCGTCCATCTTCATCCTTCGTTTGCAATATTGGCAACGGAGTCATCCTCTTCACTTCTTCCCACGTCGAGCCGTACCAGCCGGCACCCTAACCTCCCTCTTCCTTGACGTTCCTCCCTCTCCGAAGCTATTCTCTTCTCCGGCGCCGGCACCACCACAACCGACGCTTTCTCCTTCCCACTTCATCTGTTAGTACCTTCAACTACTCCCTAACTGCTTCCTCATCTCACCAACATTTTCGACAAGCCGTTTCGACCTCGACCACGCCTCCGCGACTCCATCTTCCACCGCTTCGACCACACCTCTGGCAAGGAACATCTCGCTCCACATGCCACCAAACTCCTCGCCAACTACCTCAAAACCTTCGCCACAGCTCTCCACTCATTTCCCCTCTTTTAATTTCTCATTCCATCTACTCACACCACTCCCCAAACAGACCCATCACCAATGACCTAACCTGTGATCGTCCAGCCACTTTCCACACCCATCTTCCACGAAACCACAACCATTATGTTCGCCATGCTACGGTGAACCGTCTGAGGTGTTTTGATGCGACCGAAAGGCCTTATTCTCTATTTCAAGTTCAAGCCGGACCTCCGCCACTGCGTTGTCTTCTTCGGCAGTGTTCGTGGTGTTCTAACCACGAAGTCCCCTGGTGACACCCTCAGGAAGTGCGGACTACCTCCAGGAATATCCCTAGGTGGTCAATTGGGAGCATCGATCGCTATAAGGACACCAATTGAAGGCCACCTGCCACTGCTGTTCGCACGAAGGAGAAGGAAGCGGATAGTGCCACATCGTGAGCAGGTGACCCCGCAACCACGCATAAATTGAATTTGTCAATAGGGCTTACTGCTTCCAAACACGGGGTGAGGTCCCTCTCACCCACGCACGCCTCGTCCGTGATTTCTACCCGTGGACCCTACCTGACCCGTTAACCTGCCTAACCCTCACTCCTCGCTCATCACCCACTACCGGTGAACCTGGACCCGGGTACGCTAGGTCTGATAACTTGATTACCCTGCGGCTCTGGGAGAGCGAATCCTAAAGAGAGAAGGAGAGTTCGCGCAGGTAGGGGGAGGGTTTTGCTCCTAGTGAGACCTGGCTAACACTTAGCCAAATTTTGAAGTTGCCCCTGCTGTGTGAAGAAAGCCAGAGAAAGAAGGAAGTAGAGGAAAGAAGAAGCAGAGTTGTAAAGACAGAGAAGGAAGGAAAGAAGAAGGGTTGAAGGTAGAAGCAGAAGAGTTGCAGAGAAGGAAAGAAGAGAAGAACAAGGGCAGAAGAAGAAAGACGGAGAAGAGAGAGAAAAGAAGAAGAAGAAGAAGAGAGAGACTTAAGCAGTTTAAGCCGTCTGATTTACTAATCAGACGATTGATTTGGTTGCATTTCATTTCATATATACATTGAGTTCATTAGCTATCATTGGGTTGGGACCCAGGGTTAGGATTGGCCACTTTGCACTGACTTCTTGGTCCTCGCGTACACTGTACCGAGGAGAGCTACTAGTGTAGGGAGAGAGCTAGCCACCCCACGGGGCCCGGGGTTCAGCTAGCCACTCTACACTGACTTGTTAGGCCCACTGGGCAAACCAGGGTAGTCGGACGAGGATGCGCAGACTGTGGAGGGGCGAAACCCCTGTTTGGTTCTGAAGGGCTAGACCCCTGTTACTGAGAGGGCTAGGCCTTATACTGTTTCGTGTTGTACTTTGAGCGTACCCGTTAGCGAAAACGACTGACCGCGTGCCAGTGCAGGGTAGCTATCCGTGCGCTTATCGCGCGTGCCGTAGTCACTACTACGTCTGTCCGTGACCTTGGGTTGGTTGACTGGGTGTAGGATCACCACAGGGGACTCTCCCGGCCAGGAGAGCACTACGTGCGCTTTCTACTCTTCGGAAAAGACGGCAATCAAGATCGTTCCCACGAGGAACATCCGAGATCAAGAAAGAGATTGAAAATATAAACCAATGGGTGAAAAGGAATAACCTGTAAAATAAAGAATTGGAATAGATAGTTTACCTATTAACTTTTACTGCTTTAGTTAGTTGGTTGCCACTCTACTCAGCGTTCGCTGACTTTGTTTACTTATAACCCTTTTCAAGTCCAGGTGTTGAGCAGCCCGAGTCACCGGCTGCAGAGGGTGCAGGGCCCAGTAGAACCCAGTAGCAATAGTCTTCCTTTTGTTGTACCTTCTTTTGTTAGTGAGTTCAGACTCTTGTTACTGTTTACATTCCGCACTTTGTTTTCACTTTACTGTTGTGGTGGTGATATGTATTGTTAGCAGCTTTTCTTTCCTTACTGCTTGTACTCTTTACTGTTAGTTATATAGCATAGTGAATGTGGCTTACCTTCCTTCTTTTTGGTTATTTCTTGTTGGACGACTGAGTCTCGGGATCAATCGAGTCGAGTCGGTCTCGTGTCCTATAGGGATTCGGGAATCAGGTCATAACAAACACTTAGGATTCAAATGACCATATCTATTTCTAGATATCCATGCCTATATCCAGACGTTTGAAATAAAAGGACCGTTAGACCCAAAGCACACTTTGTCAGAATAGAATCCTCTCGAATCAAGATAATATTACTCTATTAATAATCCAAACGACTAGACACACTCTCAGACGTTTGATAAAGAGACATTAGACATTATCTGAGCCAAATCTTGATTTGTTAGACCTAATATAACCGTTAGCTTCTCGGGAATCAATTCTTGTAGATTATCTTTAATTTCAGACGTCCAATAACATCTTTAGACGTCCTATAAGATGTATGATGGGTAAACATAAGATCCCTGTTTGGAACTGATCACTTCTAGGAAAAAACCCACTTAGTTTCACACATCCAATGTTAATCTCAGGCATCTTATATGACCATATTGTGGGATCTAACAGATGGGGTGAGATTGCGTGATAAATAAAATAAAGCGAAAATATAATAAACAATCTCACAAAATCAACAATCACACAAGTACACAGGAATATTTAGGTGGAAACCCAAACCCAGGTAAAAACCAACACCTAACCTCTCGACTTAGGATTTTCCGATAGACCTAGTAGATCAAATCCACTAACTGAGTCATTAAAATGAGGGTGACTCAACCTTTTACAACCACACTACTTAAATAAGGGCAGTGTACCTCAAAACCCCTCCTCTTCATGAGAAGTATTTTATCTTGCGAGGGAGACGGGAATTCGCAAAATGAATATCCAAATAAAGACAACATTACAACAGTCCTATAGAGCCACAAAGTATATATTTAATCTAGATACTATAGGAAAAAGAAACTTTCCTTTAATGGAAGTGTGTTGGCTACAAGCATGGGTGCATGAACCACACGATGGCACTACGGCGTTCTCATATTCGTAGGCAGGAGAGCGGGTGCACAACAAGGATGGTACTCTCTAGTGTAGACTACAAGATCTTGGAGAGCAACAACACTTCTCTACTTGATAATCTCTTCTTTGACACAAATGTGGTGGAAAGTAGTATTGCTTAGTGTATGTTGCAAGGGAAGGGTCTTCCTCTATTTATAAAGGCCCTAAGAAGGATTTAGAAGCCTCTTCTAGCCATTGGGAGTAATCCCAAGGCAAATTAAGTCGGAATCAGGGTCATGAATGATTCTAACAAGATTATCAGACATTTGGGTCATCGTCTGATCTAGGAATTGGTCGTCTGATCTAGAAGGGTAGAAGATCTGGACTGGATTAGATCAAGACAGACGTCTAAAGAAGTGTTTCAAGACATCTGGGGAACTAATCAGATGTCTAATTCTAAACGGGTTTCCATCCTCTTTTGTCAAAATCGAAACATGCATCTAAGTTAAGTTGCACAGATGACAGATTGGATGTTTGGCACTAGGTCTGGACATCTGGAAACACAAATCACTGTAGTAATGGATTTCCCGAGGTAGAAACGGCTATAAGGTCTGAAGAAGTAATTAAGGTCAGATCTTAGCCTAACGTCTATTTATTAGACGTCTAAGATGAACTACGTGTTAGTGCTAGAGCACCACGATCATTTGTTTTGATGATAACAAAACACGTGTCATTTAATATTTGCGCTTTGAGTTCTAGATTTCAGGTCAATCGCAAATGGATACGTGATTAGACGGAGTTAGAGCTCGCATCCAGGACGGATTGGAGGAGCTCGATGGAGAGCAGAAGAGATTCGCGAGGAGCGATATATTGAAGAAGGAAGGAGATGAAGAATAGGATAGATTTCCTTCTCTTATACTCATTGTATTTTTCGTTTCTTTTGTTGCTCTTTATTTTTTACTTAGATTCATGTTAAAGAGCCTCAAAGTACCCTAATAGTAGTCCTTGGAACACCTGCACAACCCTAGGATACTTAGGTTTTCTATAGAACACTTAGAAAACCAATATAGGGTTCAAACAGAGTTTCCAGACGTCTAATTCCCAAATCAGATGTCTGATAAAGTATTTTAAGACGTCTGACTGTTGTTTCAGACGTCTGATAACTGTTAGGCTGGACATATTTAGTTCTGTCTGATGAAATCAGACGTCTAGACCTTAGACCAGACGTCTTAGGAGACGTCTGATGGATCTGCCAGACGTCCAATTAGTGGACCGTTAGCTGACTTAGCAAACACTCAAGATTATGACCGTTAGAGCCTTATCAAACGTCCTTAGGCCTTTCCAGACGTCTGATAAATGACCGTTTTGCCTCGGCTGACCCAAAATCTCTTCTCAGAGATTTTCTAGCCGTTGCAACGTTTGGAAATCAATTCCCACAGTAAAAGTAGGTTTCCAGACGTCCAGACATAGCGCTAGACGTCCTATATGTCGTCTGATGGACTTGCGCAAAAACCCTGTTTAGATCTGATCCAAGTCAGGGAGAGACCCGCCCAAAATCAGACGTCTGACCTTGGAATCAGACGTCTTAAAATGAAGTTCCAGACGTCTGATGCAAGAATTAGACGTCTGATTAGCCTGTCAGAATAATGATTGTTCCTGATTTCGGGCTGATTCTCTTGGACTTTGTTCCCAACGGCTATAGAACCTTTCCTAAGCCTTCCTAAGGCCTCTATAAATAGAAGGGAGCCTTTACACACCTAGATACACAAGATAGACACTAAGAGAAACAAGAGACACACCTAAGCAACTTAGTTCCACTCTTTTGTATCCAAGAGAAGCCCTTGCTCTCCAAGCTCTAGTTCCATTCTCTAGAGAGCATCAAGCTTTGCGCACCCGCTCTCCCGCCATTGTTCACGAGAGCGAAGTTGCGCCGTCGCGTGGCTCACGCACCGCGTCATCAACTCGACGCACTCCTTGCAAAGGGGAGTTTCCTATTTCCTATAGAAGCTAGTTTTAAATTCCTTTGTTGGCTCTATAGGATTACTTGTTTTATTTTACCTTTGTCTTTTGGTTGGGTATTCGCTTTGCGAATTCCCGTCTCCTTCGTGGGACAAAATCCTTCTCGTGGAGAGAAGGGGTTGAGGAACGCTACCCTCGTACTTGTAGCGTGATTGTACTGAGGTTGAATCACCCTCGTTTTAAAGTGATTCGGTTAGTGGATTTGATCAACTAGGTTGATCGGAAAATCCTAACTCGAGAGGGTTAGGTGGTGGTTTTCACCCGGTTTGGGTTTCCACCTAAAAACAATTGTGTACATTGTGTGATTGGTTTTCTTTGGTGAGATTGATTTATATTTTATTTCCGCATTTATTACGTCACCCCCTCCTAGTAGGGAAAAACTTTCACTACGAACGTCTAAAAATGAATGCGAATTATCTTAAGGGTTAATCCTCAACAATTAGATTTATCAAGCCAACAGTCCTCTAGTTGGATATCTGGCAAGGTCCTCAGACGTCTGGACTAAGGGCTGGTCATCTGAAATCAACAAACAGAAAGCACTAAGGACAGCCTAAGTGTTTGGATATCTGATCAAATAGTCAGACGTCTTAAAGCCTAAGATTAGATGTCTGATGTCCAGATTGGATGTCTGATCAAGCTGTCTGAAACCTATTTTGATTTTCTAAGTTCTCTATGAGAAGTCTAAGTATCCTAGGGTTGAGTATGTGATCCTATGACTACTATTTTGTTACTTTGAGGCTCTTTAACAAAAGATCTAAGAAAATAAAAAGCAAAGAACAAAAACATACAAAAATGACAAGAATAAAAATACATAGAACAAAATGCATATCCTATTCTTCTTGTCTTCAAGCTCTCGCTCTACACGAAGCTCCTTCTCCTCTAACAAGCTTCTCCAATCCACCATGGACGCGAGCTTAAGCTCCTTCACACTTTTATTTATTTGCAATAATCCTGAAACTCATAAACTCAAATGCAAATGTTAAATAAAAGTGTTTTGTTATCATTAAAATTAACGATCGTGGTGCCCTTGCACCAACACATATTATACATCCAACTTTTGACACAAGATCCTATTTGAATATGATCAAATTGCAGGAGACCCACCTTACAAAATTAGACGTCCAATACATCTTGACTAGACGTTTGCCAAATTATCAGTTGTCTGATATTGTTGTCAGACTCATTTATGGTCAGATTTTTTTGGATCTTGACCCAATCTTTTGAGAAATGCCTCTAACGGCTAGAAAAAGGCTCCCAAGCCTTATTGAACTTTCTTAAGGACTCTATAAATAAAAGATGACCTCTCTGTGTCTAACACAACCCAGGAAATAATATTTTCCACCATTTTAGTGATTGAAGGGAGAAATCATCTAGAAGAGATTAATCCTTGCTCTCAGCTCTCCATATTTTACATCTGCGAGCACTAAATTGGTGTGCACCCACGCCTATTCATTTCCATCTCAAGGAAGACTTTTAAACCTATAGGAGCTTAGCATTGATTTATATTTTGGGCTTTATAAGTATTATTGTTGTTTTATTTTTTTTGGTTGGATATCCGCTTAGTGAATTCCTGTCTCCTTTGTGAAACAAAATTTTCTTCGTGAAGAAGAGGGGTTGAGGTACACTATCCTCGTGTAAGTAGTGTTGTATTGAGGTTATGGCACCCTCAATTGTAAGTGGTATGTTTAGTAGATTTGATCAGCTAGGTTGATCGGAAAAATCCTAAGTCAGAAAGACTTATGTGATGGTTTTTACCATATAAGTAGGCTGGGTCACATAAATCACAAACACTTAAATAAGCTAGCTGAAAATGAGTTAGTAAGGGGCCTACCCAAACTAACCTATAAAAAAGATGCATTGTGTGAATCTTGTGAACTCGAAAAAATGCACAAGGCTTCTTTTAAACCAAAAGACATAGTTTCAACCACATGTCCTTTAGAGTTGTTACACCTTGATTTATTTGAGCCAACACAATTTGAGAGCCTAAATGGATGAAAATTTTGCCTAGCTATTGTTGATGACTTCTAAAGGTTCACTTGGGTCCTTTTCTTGAAACATAAGGATGACTCATTTGATTCCTTCCTAAGTCTTGCTCGAAGACTTCAAAAGGAAAAATCTTCAATTCTTCGACTTAAGACTGATCATGGGGGTGAATTTGAAAATGAAAAATTTTCAAGTTTTGTGTCAATTATGACATATCCCATGAATTTTCGTTCCCTCGGGTATCATCTCAAAATGGTGTTATAGATCGCAAGAATCACACTCTAAAAGAATGCACACGAACTTTACTCTTGGAGTCTGGGTTTCAAAAATATTTCTAGGTTGAAGCTGTTAGCACAGCCTGTTATGTTTTTAATAGAACTCTTTTAAGGCATATTATTAAGAGAACTTCATATGAGCTATATTATAAGAACTTTCCTAGGATTTTATATTTTAGGGTGTTTGGAAGTCGATATTATTTATTAAACACCGGTGATCGACTTGATAAGTTTGATGGTAAAGGTGATGAAGGTATCTTTATTGGCTATTCAACTAGAAGCAAAGCTTATCGAGTCTTTAACAAAAGGACTTTCATTGTAGAGAAATCCCTACATGTTTCATTTGATGAAACAACATTAGAAGAACCTGAACCAAATCAACTAGAGTTTGATGATTAGGGTACCCCCTTAATTGATGTATAAAGAATGGAAGATATATGAAATGTACATAATATTCCAAAAGAATGGGTACACCACAAAGATCACCCTCAAGATCAAATTATTGGTGATATTGAACAAGGTGTAAAAACTCGATCTCAATTAAGAGCTAACTTTGTCCTTAATGCATCTGTTTCTCAACTTAAACCCAAGAAAGTTGATGAGGCATTAAAGGATGAGGCTTGGGTTGTAGCTATGCAGGAGGAGTTACTCCAATTTACAAGGAACAATGTATGGGACTTGGTACCGGCTCCTGAGGGTAATTCCATTATTGAAACCAAGTGTGTGTTCCAAAATAAATTGGATGAATCTGGTACAGTAATTAGGACTAAGGCCAGACTTGTAGCTCAAGGATATAACCAACAGGAGGGAATTGACTTTGATGAGACGTTCGCTCCTGTTGCCTACTTGGAGTCCATTAGGATGCTACTTGCCTTTGCAAGTGCAAAGAGCTTCAAGTTATTTCAAATGGATGTCAAGAGTGCTTTTCTTAATGGCTATATTAAGGAAGAAGTTTATGTTCATTAGCTTCCCAAGTTCAAGGACCCAGCACACTCAGAGCATGTATTCAAGTTTAATAAGGCATTATATGGACTTAAACAAGCTCCTAGGGCCTGGTATAATCGACGTAGGTCCTTCCTTCTCTAGCATGGATATCTAATTGGAGTGGTTGATTCAACTCTTTTTGTAAAGGAAGAAGGAAATGACATCCTGTTGGTTCAAATATACGTCGACAATATCGTATTTGGATCAACCAAGGAGTCCCTGTGTCAACATTTTTGTGGGACTATGAAGACTAAGTTTGAAATGAGTATGATGGGTGAACTCAGGTTCTTTTTAGGCCTCCAAATCCAACAATTAGACACAGGTATCTACATTAGTCAAACAAAGTATGTTCTTGAAATTCTCAAGAAGTTTGACTTTAAAAATGTAAATGGAAAAGAGATTCCAATTGCTCTGTCTACTTCTCTTGGTGAAGACTTATCCGACAGTAAATGGTAGATGAAAAGAAATACCAAGGTATGATAGGTTCACTACTATATCTTACAACCTCTAGACCTAATATCCTTTTTGCTACATGTTTATGTGCGAGATTCTAATCTGAACCTAAGGAATCTCATTTAAATGTACTAAAAAGAATATTTGGATACCTAAATAGCATAAGAGATCTTAGTCTCTTTTATCCTAAAGCACATACCTTAGACTTATTATCCTATAGTGATGCAGATTATGCAGGGAGTCGGACAGACCGAAAGAGCACTAGCTGCACTTGTCATTTTATTGGAGAATTTCTGGTCTCATGATTCTCTAAGAAACAGACATGTATTTCACTTTCTACGGCCGAAGTAGAATATATTGCTGCTTCACTTGCTTACTCTCAGGTCATTTGGATGAGATAGACTTTGTTCGATTTTGAATTAATCTTTGCGCAATCTATAATTTTATGTGATGGTACAAGCGTAATTAATTTATCTAAAAATCTGGTACATCATTCACCTACAAACCACATAGATGTTTGACATCATTTTCTTAGAGATAATGTGCTTCAAGGTATCATTCGGTTAAAATTAATAGATACACAAAACCAATTTACAGACATTTTACAAAACCTCTTACAGTAGAGAGATTCTGCTTTATAAGAAGAAAATTGGGGTTTTGTACAATTAAAGAAATTCAAAATTAAATGATTGATTGCCTTATAACTTATTTGTAATTATAAAAAATCATGAGGGATTAACTATAATTTATCCATTTTAATTAAAAAGGGCTATACTGTAATATTTCTATATTTATGAAAATATTAGGGTATTGTTTGCAATATATTTGCTTAACTTTGAGTATTGATTAGATTATTCTTCAATAGGTAAGTTTTTAATTTACATTTTTCTTAATCACTTAAGTGGTCATGTGACTTGCACATGACCCATCCCATATAAAAGAGAGCAACTGTAAACACTTGCCTCATTTTGCTCTCTTCAACCATAGCTCTCATTCTCTCCAAGGCCTCCTCCAAACCCTAGCCAAAAAGAAGGATTTTTTCCTTCAAGGCTCTACTCAAGGATTCAAGGTATTCTCTTCTTCTCTAGTTAGATCTTCACCATCCTAGACCTAGTTTTCTTTATTCCACATTCCATTCTTAGACACTACCTACTGCTGCATATCATTTTTCTTTGGGTACCAACTGGTACCAGTACTCATCATCGGTATCGATGCTTGCTGGGTGCAGTAGAGCCTACTATAGCCAGCAGGTATCGGTACTCATGATCTGTACTGGTATTCACTCGATTTTCTGGTTGGTACTGGAACCAACCAATACCGGTACTCATGACCAGTACTGGTACACGCAGGCTTATGTGTGTTATGTATGCACGCATGAAAGGAAATATTCTTGCTTTCTCATTAGTTTTTCCTACTCTATTTATTGTATGTTTATAGATGCCACCTAAATTCAAAAGTAAGGGAAAGGCACCTCAAGATGCATTCCACAAGTTTTGTATCAATGAGGATGCAAAATCCCAGTTTGATTAGTATAAGTGCCTTAAGCTTCATCATTGCAGGCCTGTTGAGTGGAAAGATTTTTCCTTACACCTTTTTAATTTCACTACCTATCTATCTGAACGACATCTAATGCATTTCTTTGATGAGTCATTTTTTGCAGATGTTCTTAGAATCCACCCTGACATTAATTGTCTATTTTTTTGCAAATCTCCAAGAACAAGAAAATAGAGATCATCTAGTCTTAACCTCTGATATCTTTGTCAAAAAGTAACGGTCACACCAAATTTTCTTTCTACTATAACACAATGTCCAAATGAAGATCATGCATTCAATACTCTTAAAGAAAAATTCACTATTTCTCAAATTCATGAAACCCTTTTGCTCCCAAACTGTCAAGGAAAAGCTTTGGTTGCACCTAACATGACCTTATTTGCAAGAGTCTTATTTAGAATTTTAGCATAGAATTTAAGAGCTAAATATTCGGGATTCCATAAAATTCCCGTAGATATTTTACCATTAATCTATGCTATCATTACCAGTTTGCCTATTAATTGGAACACGATTTTCATTCATTTCCTTAGACCTCATTATCGTACTTTTGGTCTCCCTCTTTATATACTTGTTTCTCATATACTTATCAAGAGTATAATTGATCTCTCAAACTTTATCTAGCTTAGAAAGTGGTCTACTTCAAGTGGTCTACACCCCGAGAAATGGGAGCAAAGCCTGTTAGAGAAGAATCATCAAAAGATGATGCTGAAGAAGAGGAAGTTGATCCTAATGCTCAATCTTTCTCTCATCAAGCTCCTGACTCATTGTTAAGACCAAGACATCAAATGCTTTTTAAGACATCTGGGAGTTGGTCCAGACGTTTGATCAGACGTCTGGACGCCTTCCCAAACGCCTGGAAATAAATTTTTGTGGTGTACGCTTGCAAGTCTGCGCGCGTGCGCCCGTAGATTGCGCCCGCCGACCTACAGGCGACTTCTTTTTCTTTCTCTCTCTCCCGGATGCCTTCAAATATCCTCTTCCCCCCTTCCCTCTCCCTCACCACCACTCCACCGTCTCCTCCTTCTTCTCCCAATGTTAGCATAAGAGTGAGAGAGCGAGGGCAGCAGCTGCTGCCGGGTGCGCGCGGGGAGGAGGTGCAGCAAGAGGGACAAGAGGTAGAGCGCATGAGGAAGAGAGAGTGAGCTCGCCGGAGCAGCCCCGAGCCGGCCGACGGGCGTGCAGTGGAAGCATGGTGCTGGGGAGGTTACCCAGGTGCTGCTGCAGCTCAAGAAGTAGGCGGATGAGCGCGGCGCAACCGCGCACAGCGGGAAGAAGGCGAGAAGGTTTTGATTCTGGGAAATTTTCCCAGAATCAGACGTTTGGACCTACATCCAGACGACGTGGGAGACGTCTGGAGGGAGATCCAGACGTCTGAAAGGTACGATATTCTCAGCTTTCTTCTTTTTGCGGATGCGGCCATGCAGGCCGTTCCGCCGAAAGCTCTGAGATGTGGTTGTGTTGAAAATGTTTGCGTACGCATGCAGGTTTCGTTTCGGGAAGGCGCAAGGAAACGCCCTCCCACACAGATCAGACGTCTGGGCACAACACCAGACAGCGGAGAGAGTCTCTAGACATCCGGAGTGATAGTCGGACGTATGGAACTAGGTCCAGACGGTTCAGCGGGATCCTGGACGTCTGAAGAACAACTCAGAATAAGGTATGACCTGGACCATCTTTTAAGACGTCTGGAAGGTGTTCCAGATTCTGATTGGGGTCAGAGTTGTCGTTTTTGAACCGTTTAGGGTCCGTTCGAAGTCCGATTTCCGCGTTTAAAATTTCGTTCTCAGAATTAGTTCCTCTACTTGTTTAAAGTACTTGTATCATGTTCTGAGTGGTTCCTTGTGTTTGATCCTTGTATTAGGACCTCGTTCTGTTGTGGATCTGGGGGTTGCGGGGGCACGTGGACCTGCCGATCACGCCCCCATCACTCCCGATTTTGCGGGTGAGTGGCTCTCCTTGGTTATTTACCAACATTAATGCATCCTTAAGATAAATAATAGATTCTAGGGTATGTCATGAATCCTAGGGTCTGAAAACTAGATTGAATTATAGATCCTAGGGTATGGCATGAATCATAGGACTTGAAAACTAGATTGAATAATAGATCCTAGGGTATGGCAAGAATCCTAGGACTTGAAAACTAGATTAAATGATAGATCCTAGGGTGTGGCATGAATCCTAGGAACAAAAAAACTGAAACGAATGTCGTAAATACATGAATTGCAGTCTTGGAAAAGTAGATAGAACAATGAAAATTGCCTGTAATTGGATAACATCTGCTTGTATATGAATGCATATTAACTGTTGGAAACACGGGCTATATGAGAATAAAACTGGAATGATAAAACCTAAAATGGCTTGGCTAGAGAACTATGAGCATGAACCCTATGGGGAATTAGGAGTAGAGCTCCTGGAAGATAAATAGAATGGAACTGGGAAAGTGGATGGGGAAGTGAGCTGGCCCTTGAGTACGGAGTACCAAGGAGAGCGACTGTCCCCTTGTAGGGACCTGGGGTTAGGTCTGACCACTTTGTACTAACTTTTGGCCCTCGCGTACACAGTATTGGGGAGAGCTACTAGTGCAGGGAGAGCGCTAGCCACCCCATGGGCCCCAGGGTTCTTCTAGCCGTCCTACACCGACTTGTTAGGCCCACTGGGCAAATCAAGGTAGTCAGGCAAGGGTGCGCGGACTGTGGAGGGGCAAGACCCCTGTTTGGTTACTGTGGAGGGGCTAGACCCTTATTACTGAGAGGGCTTTGCCCTATACTGGTTCCGTGCTGTGCTTAGGGTGCACCCGTTAACGGAAACGACTGACCGCTTGCCAGTGCGAGGTAGCTACCCGTGCGTTTATCGCGCGTGCCGTAATCACCGTTACGTCTGTCAGTGATTTTGGGGTGGTTGACTGAGGGTAGAACCACCACGAGGGACTCTTCCGACCAGGAGAGCACCACGTGCTACTTCTACTTTTCGGAAAAGACTGCAATCAAGATTGTTCCCACGAGGAACATTCGAGATCAAGAGAAAGATCTAAGAAATAATTCAAGAATGAGTAAATAGAGAAATAAAGAAAGAAATAATAAAAAAAATAGCTACTTGTACACCTTTACTGTTTTTCTTAGCTAGCTGGTTGCCACTCTACTCAGCATTTCGCTGACGTGTCACCTTTGTCACCTTTTTAGGACCAGGTGTTGAGCAGCCAGAGCCTGCGGCTGCGGAGAGTGCTGGGCCTAGTAGAGCCCAGTAGTTCTACTTATGTTGTACTTGTTGTACCATTTTTCTGTTGTAGTGAGTATATTCTGTTACACTTGTACTCTTTTATTGTAAGCATCATATTTCGGTACCTGTTTAATTATCTATTGTTGTGGTGGTATGTACTGTAGTAGTTATTTTCTTTACTGCTGTACTTTTGTTACTGTTTGTTACTTGCATAATGAATGTGGGTTATTTTGCTGCTTTTTGGTTACCTTCTCGTTGGACGATTGAGTCTTTGGATCAGTCGAGTCGGTCCGATTCTCATGTCTTGTAGGGATTCGGGAACCGGGTCGTAACACTCATCTTCTACATTTGTTCTTATGACCTATCTTTATCTAGAAGCTCAAATGCCTTGGGTTAACTTGTCTCATGTACCTAGAATTGACCCTAATATGATTAACACCTTCAACTATATAGGTCAAAATCTTACTAATCTCAACTTTGGTATTCGTCACATGGAACACAAGTTTCATGAGCTTTTACTTTCTATTGAGTCCTCCCGTTTTGCTTTTTCCACTCAACAACCTAAGCAACGGAAGTGCACTCAACCAAAGGCAGGAAAAGAATACAATGAAAGGTGGCAAAAGCATTGTCAAGACTCGTCTATTGTTTCCTCTCAAATGGAAGAAGAAGTGCCTATTCTTCGTGATGATGAAGAGGAAGAAGAAAATGAAGATGAAGAGATCTCATATGTCGAAGGTAAAGATGAAGACATTGAAGAAACTGAAAATGAAGAAGATGATGATAATGATGACAATGACAATGATAGTGGAGATGACGACTACGACAATAGACTTGTTGCTCAAAAATATAGGAAACTAGCTCGCATTTAGATCAGTTTATGTTTTGTTGTATAAGATAATTTATTTTATTTGGTTGTTATGGTGTATAACTTTTAAGTAGGTTGATTAATGCTTTAGTTCATCTTTTATGCCTTTTATGATGTTGATTGAATGCCTTTTTCTACATAATTTGCCAATACTTGATTATTACCTATGCATATTGTTATTCTTTTTGTTTGATTGATAACAAATGAGAGAAATGGTAAATACTCATATTTAAAAGAAGAAAGCTTAGTTTGAGGAGGAGGTTTCACTCATAGTAAAGTTTTTTATTCCTTCTCTTATGAGGTTTCTTTCATTTTAAATATGGGTATTTCTTTTATTTTGTCTACACCAAAACGGGAGAGCTTGTTGGAGCCTAGTTCCATTTCTCTGTTATGTTTTAGTTTTAATAAAACTGTTTTAAATCTAATGAGTTTATGAAGTGTTATTTATAGGAAATCATATGATTTAGGAAGTATGGATCATAACAAGGAAGAAGTGTGGATGATATGAAGGATGAAGATTGTTTTATGTTGTTCATTTGTTGTAATCTAGAATTTTGTATGTCTCATGATGAGAACCTCATCATGAGCCATAACTAGCTCATTTTGACCTAATACAGAGAATAAAAGCTCCTACATAACCTTAGAAAGGCTTGGCTCAGAGAGATTCCGAGTTTGCAAAGAAAACATAAACTGAGGGGTAAAAATGCAATTTCACCAATCCGATCTGAAAATAGGGTAACTCAGGGTCCAAACATAGGTCAAAACAACCTAATAAGAAGAAAAGTGGGATGAAATGACTCAGTAAGGGCTACAGCAACTCCAAGGAATTAAATAACAGCCTGTAACCCTAAAAACAAACCCACTTCAATTCACATGGTTCAAGGCAAGGTAAAAATCAAATAAATCCTCTAAAATTCATATAAAAATAATCTCTAGGGTTTAGGACTTTCAATTTAGCCTTAGGAACCTATTTTGACCTACATTGAGAACCATGCCCAATTAACAACTCAATTTGGGTTTTTACGTAAATTGACCGATCAAACAAGGTTTAATCTAGAAATAAAATTCACCATCAGAATCCTTAGGTCCTAATTAGTCATGTATAAAAACTTGGGCCTAAGAAGAAACCTTCTTGACCAACTTTTCATTTTGGTCCTCATCCATTACTTTTTGACCCTCAACTTTTGAAACCCTCACATTTTGGCCCCTAATTCTTCATCATTTTTTACATTTTGGTCCTCCCTGCAAAACCCTGCGCAGCGCCATACTCCGGCGAGGCATGGCGCCGCGCAGGGTGAGGGCGACCCCCTGCCAAGACAACGGGGTGTTCCTTGCGACGTCTGCTGTCGCAGGGACACCTCCACGATCTCTGCCATCTCCCACACCTTCCGTGCGAACGCGCGGAAGGTATGGGTCGCGATCCGGCCATCCTCCGGCGAGGGAGGCACGTCGTCTCCCTCCGCCCTCCTCTCTGATTTCGCCTCTATAAAAGCCACCGCCATCTGCCGTTTTCGGTAGCTCGCATCTGACGGAGACATCCCCCCCTAAATTCCTCCCTTCCCACTCCGACAGACGCCCCCTTGCTCCGGCGGCCTCTCCTCCTCCTCCTCGTCGCCCTGCCGCACTACCAGCAGCAGGGTTACCTTCCCTCGATCTTTCCGCGTCACGTCGCACCCAGCTGGCGCCTCTTCGGTCCCTTCCTCGCCGCCGCTCCTTCCTCTGGGCAATTTCTTCTCCGGCGACAGTCGATACGACTGTCGCCTGCGCCAACCCCTCCTCGTCCAGCTTAGCAGGTAGAACTTCTCCTCTTCCTCCCCTCTTTCTTTTCTATACTGAAAACCCTTACTGTCGCCACCTATTTCCCACCGATCACCCTCACCTTCTCCACCTCCGGCCAAACTCCGGCGAACCACTCCCATCGCTCCAGCACCCCACACGGCTCGCCGACCGGTGCATAACCTCCGCCTCCTCAGCCTGATCCTCCTCCGCCCTTCCACTGCCCACCAAACGCCCTTTGCAGACCCACCGAACACACCCACTTCTTCGCCCGCAGTTTGACCTAGGGCGATCTGTTTGCTCCACCACGCCCCCTGCAGACCCTCTGACCACCTTCGCCGTGCCACGGCGAAGGTCCCCCGCCTGTCTGATTTGGCCGAAAGGCCGTTCTTCTGTGACCAGGTGACTCGCCCGCCGTCGCCATTACTGAGCAGGCAGAGCTCCTTCGCCTGCAGGTGCAGGCACACCTTCGCCCAGGTTCGACTCCCAGGTTGCGCGGGGCGTCTCCGCGAAACGTCCCAGGTTCGTAGTTGGGGCGAAGGCCGCACGTGAAGCCACGATCGCCCGCTGCTCCCTCCGCGACGGGCGCTCAATTGGGGTGGGACATTTAGTCCCACCTCGGAACTTTTCAGAGGCACGCGAGCGCATAAAGGCAAAAAGTGCCTTATGCTGTCTGCCTCCTGACCACGGGGTGAGGTCCCTCTCACCCGACCCGGCCTCGTCCGTGATCACGCTCCGCGGACCTGGCCCGACCCGATTAACCCGACCTGCACTCCTCGCCCACCACCGCACGCCGGTGGGCCTGGACCCGGGCGCGACTCGTACCCGATTACCCGGTTGCTCTGGGAGAGCTGTCCTAAGAGCGAACTTAGAGAGAAAGAGACGTGCGGGGGAGAGGGGGGTAGAGTAGGTTTTGCCCTCTGACTCTGAATTCTTGAGCGTGCAGGCACAGGTGAAGAAGGAAGCTAAGGGAGACACTGTAGCAACAAGCGGTTTAAGTCGTCTGATTTTCAAATCAGACGACGTCCTGAAGACAGGAGAAGGCAAAGAAGAAGAAGGAAGGCGAGGCAGAGGAAAGAAAGGAATACAGAGCAACCAAGTGAAGAAATAGAAAGAAGAAGAAGAAGACAAAGAAGAAGAAAAGAAGAAGAAGAGCACGGGAGGAAGATCTGAGGCAAGAAAAGAAGAAACAAAGAAAATCAAAAGAAGAAAAAGACAGGATCGTCCAACCAAGAAATAGAGGAAGAACACGAAGAACAAAAGCCAAAGAGAAGAGAAGACAAAGAGGAAGAAAGAAGAGAAGAAGAGCCAAACTTTCATCTCTCTCTCTCTCTTTATTTTTGTAATAGAACATGTATATCTCTAGAATACGACTTGCTCCCTGAGTTCGACCTCGGGAGAACTGTATTTTCCGAGTAACAAATATTAGCAAATGATGGCAATAACTATCTGTACTACAACGACTTAAGAAAAGCTAGTTGCTGCCACCGTTCTGCCAGTTGGCGCCGTTGCCGGGGAGCAACGGCTATTCTAGAGGTAAACATTTTTTTTTTTTTAGTTCTAATAATCTCCTCTCTTTTGTGCAGCTACAGGAAATCAAGAAGACAAGCAACCGCACGACAACCACTCCGAGGACAGGTAATTTTCTATCCTCTCAACCCCTAAATTCTAAAGAGGAAGAAAAGAAAAGAACAAGCAACATAAAAAGTTGCATGTTTTCAACCCATTATTCCTGCACACTATTAAGGGTATTTAAGGGCAAACACATTCTTGCTTGAGCCCTAATTACCCAACAAAGAACTAATTGGACCAAATAGAGCCAACATAAGATTCAACATTAGGGTTTTAGAGACACACTACTTAAATCAAGAATGGAGAAAATCCAAAAGAAGTGTGCCTAAACCATTGATTGAAAATACCTATCCAAAGAAACCCTAAAATAAGATTGGCTCTTTAAACACTTGAACCCTAAAAGACAAAGACCTAATAAGCAAAACTAGCAGGTAAAGTTGACCATTTGGGTCAACTAACCTTCAAATTAGGTCACTCTTTGCACTTAAAAGACTAAAGTTCAAGTGGAACCCTAAGCACCTTGCTCTTGAACTAAAATTGGTAGACTTAAGAGGTCAAGATCCCCATTCTGGTCTACCTGGAGCTGCAGTGACAAGAGAGGTCGGGTGGGGGAAACCCTGTAACCCGTGGGGACGCTCTACTGTGTAGGGGTCTTCGCGGGACTCACCCTCTCTGGCTGCCCAGGTAATTCTCAGGTGGTCGATCTTTCTGATCAAGGGGTCCATCTGCCCCGCACCTCTATAGTCACCCAACACATTTTTGGGTGTCTTGATTGGGTCCAGCACCTTCTAAACTCATCTCTTCCAACAGTGCATATACGGTAGGAGGTCCTTAAGACCACCCTTAAGACCTCCTTTAGAAATTCACTCTCGTCAAGGCCAAGCCTCGACGCCCGTGTTTGTGCAGCAACCCCCTCACATTATTCTCTCTTCTGATTCAGAACCAAGTTCTTCTTCTTCCCCCATCATGGCTCAGCCAGTTGAGGAAGAAAACAATCTGGAGCACCAGCTCCAGCGACTCAACGACCTCTTCCAAAACTTTGTACACCCACCGCAGCGTCCCATGATGTGGGACCATTATAATCCTGCTGCGGTGGCCATCGAGCCTCGAGTCAGAATCCCGATTGGAGGACCTGATTATGAATTGAAGCCCAATATGATTCATGCTATACCTAAATTCCATGGGCTTAATTCTGAAGATCCCTTCCAGCACATCAAACAACTAAAGCATCTGGCCCAAACTTTTGGGTCAGACGCACAAAATCGGGATATTCTTCTCATGAAGATGTTCTCCTTTTCTCTTATGGACAAGGTCGCCCATTGGTACCAAACTCATACCCGGCCGATCAACAATTGGGAAGAACTTCAGTCCGAGTTCCTAAAAAAATTCTTCCCTGTTGGACGGACCAACGCCTTGCGCCATCAGATTACACACTTCACCCAACAAACAGGGGAACCTCTCCATGAGGCATGGGATCGTTTTCAGGATCTCGTGAGAAAGTGCCCCCATCACAGAGTTCCTAAATGGGAACAAGTCCAATCTTTTTACCAGGGACTCCGTGAGGACATCCGTCATTTCGTCAATGTAACCTGCGGAGGAAATATCATGGGTCAACATGAAGACACCGTGTGGGAGATTCTCAAAAACATGTGCGAGAACTCCATCAACAATGACTCCATGGGATTATTCGACAGGACGAATACCCGCGCAACGACGACTCTCAGGGGAGCGCACGAGATGCAGGGCCTGTCCACATCAGTCGACTTGGAGTTAATGGCCAGTCGATTGGACAAGGTCTCGATTATCGAAAAAAAGGTGGATGAGCTGACTCAGCATCTGCAGCGAGCCACCTCTGCGCATAACCCTTTCGCACAGCCTCCTTCCACAAGGGAAACTGTGCAAAACATTCTCCATCGATCTTCTCCTAGGATGGACCCATCATCCGAATCTTTGCCCGGAGGTCCTTCCGATTCCTTCTACACCTGCCAGGGAAATTCCATTCCCTCTTTCTTTAATTCTCTGGAGGTTCCTCAGACCTACGAGGACCTCAACGCCATCCAGAACGACCCGTTCTCCAACACCTATAATCCTGGATGGCGTAACCATCCTAACTTTCAGTGGGCGGGAAATTCCCAAACCCAAAGACCATCCTTCCAACCCAGCCCACAACCTCCTCATCCTTACCAGCCGCCTCAGCCTCGGCCCAACCCTACTTATCCATCTGGGCCAAATCAAGATCAAATGTCCCTTATCCTTCAGACCCTGGCTGACATTCAAAGAACGAATGCGGCTATTCAGAAACAACACAAGGACGAACTTACAGAGGTCCGAAACCAATTGACCCAGTTGGCAAACTCTCGCCAGCCAGGTACTCTTCCTTCCCAACCTCTGCCTAATCCTAATAACGTGCCAACCCAGCGGCATGTTATGAACCCAAACCCGGGCCATGCCCATATGGTCTATCAGGCCCCCTCTATTCCTTCACCTGACGGGATAGAGGCCTCCACTTCCTTTGCAGGTTACCAGCAGCAACCTATCTTACCCAATCCCAACCAAAACCAGGCAGGACTTAATTCCGTAACAAGCCGTAGTGGTAAGGAAACCCAAGACCCACCTCATCCGAACCACTCCAAGCCTGGTAGTGATCCCAAGTCTAGGACAGTAATCCAGGATGTCCCCACCCCTATCCCAGATCCACAACCAGGACCTCTCCTAGAAGAACCAACCAAGATCCCGTTTCCTGAGGCCTTGACCAAGGGAAAGAAGACCACCAAGCCCGTGGCACCTGAGGAGGACCTGGTCAAGCTCTTTGAGCAGGTCCACATAAACATCCCATTGATGGATGCAATTCGCCACGTACCAGCTTACGCACGATTTTTAAAGAATATGTGTATACCCCAGCGTAAGCGAACCAAGGGTGGGAGCCTAATTGTTCTGTCAGAGCAAGCCAGCTCTGTAATCCTCAGTAAACTCCCACCCAAGGCAAAAGATCCTAGTACTCCCCTGATTTCTTGCAAGATAGGTGCTACCCAATTTGATAGAGCTTTGCTAGACTTAGGTGCATCCATAAACCTGATACCCACATCCTTACTTGACCATCTAGAAGAATCTAAGCTAAAACCAACCGAGGTGACATTACAATTAGCAGATCGATCTATAAAGTCACCAAAAGGGATTCTCGAGGATGTTATCGTAAGAGTGCGGGATTTCTATTTCCCAGTGGACTTTATAGTCTTAGATATGGACGCGCCTAAAAACCCTAGGGATACACCAATCATTATAGGGAGACCTTTCTTGGCTACTGCTAGAGCCAACATCAGCTGTGAGGAGGGCCAAATAGCGCTTAAATTTGGAGATCAAACCTTAAAAATTGATATATTTAAGGCCCAACAAGGAATTAATTGCGGTGTCATCGAACAAATTTGTGACGTCAGGACTTTGGTTGATGAATCACACTTCCAGAATGACTCGATTATGCCTCATCAATCACAGAAAGATCTTGACCCGCAAATAGAGGAGTCGAATCCAGACATACACAACCCAGTAACTCCTACCCTTGAACCTCACATCTACACTGAACCACCCGCTGCTGCTGATAACCCTATCCTCGAGTTAAAGCCTCTTCCTGCTCACTTGAAATACATCTTTTTGGGTTCCAATCAGACCCTCCCTGTGATTATCAATTCCAACCTCAATCCCAAACAGGAATCCCGTCTGATTGCTGTCCTCCAGCAACATCGCAGAGCCATCGGGTGGACTCTCGATGATTTGACTGGAATAAACCCCTCTTATTGTACTCATCATATCTATTCAGAAGAGGGCACGCAACCTTCTCGTGAAATGCAGAGACGTTTAAACCCTAATCTGCAGGAGGTCGTGAAAAAGGAGATCATTAAGTGGTTAGATGCCGGGATCATCTACCCGATCTCCGATAGTCGTTGGGTGAGCCCAATTCGGGTTGTGCCTAAGAAGGCAGGACTCACCACCATAACGACTGAAACCGGAGAAATCATTCCTACCCGAGTAGCCAATGCGTGGAGAGTCTGTATAGATTACCGCCGACTCAATTCCTCCACGAAGAAGGATCATTTCCCACTACCCTTCATTGATCAAATTCTCGAGAAACTAGCGGGAAATAGGTTCTTTTGCTTTCTTGACGGGTACTCCGGTTATAACCAGGTGGCAATCCATCCTGAGGACCAAGAAAAGACCACATTCACCTGCCCCTTCGGAACGTATGCTTTCCGAAGGATGCCTTTTGGTCTTTGCAATGCACCCACTACTTTTCAGCGATGCATGCTTGCCATATTCTCAGATATGGTAGGTGATTTCCTGGAAGTCTTCATGGATGACTTTTCAGTCTTTGGAGAATCTTTTGATAATTGCCTCCAACACTTGGTCCAGATACTCAGGCGATGCATTGAGGTGAACTTGGTTCTTTCCTGGGAAAAGAGCCATTTCATGGTGCCTGAGGGAATTGTCCTGGGACACTCAATTTCGGAAAAAGGCATCCAGGTGGATCGAGCTAAGGTTGATCTGATTTCTCGCCTTCCTGTACCTAGCTCGATCAGGGACATCCGTTCCTTTTTAGGGCACGCCGGTTTTTACCGCCGTTTCATTCCAGATTTCTCGAAAATCGCACGCCCCTTGACTTCTCTTCTCTCTAAGGATGTACCTTTTGAAATCTCCAAGGAATGCACGCTAGCCTTTGAAAACTTGCGTGACCGAGTCACCCAGGCACCTATCCTACAATCCCTTGACTGGTCTCAACCCTTTGAGATCATGTGCGATGCGTCTGACTTCGCTGTAGGAGCAGTCCTGGGACAAAAAGCTGACGGGAAACTGTTACGAATGTGTGCCCCGGACGTATTTTAAGACGTCTGGGAGGTGGCCCAGACGTCTGACCAGACGTCTGGGATCACATCCAGACGTCTAGCCAGACGTCTGGGATGGTTTATAGACGTCTGCAAAACCGTTATCGTCCACACCCGCAAGTCGTCTGCGCGCCTGCGCGCGCAGACCGCATATTCCCTCTTTTTCTTCTGCGGCTGCAGACGCCTGCCGCGCCTTCTCTCTCTCCTCTCCGCGCGGCCTTAAAAGGGCCGCGCCTCCCCTCCCGTCTCCACCATCTCCTTCTTCTTCCCCTTCCTGTGCACGAGAGCGAGCGAGCGCGAGGGCTGCAGCGGCGGCCGCAGCGAGCGCGGAGGAGGCGCGGCGTGCGAGGGCGGAGCTCTGCCGTGAGGGCGAGCTCGCCGGAGCGGCTTGGCCGACCGGCGGAGGGCGCAGGGGGCGCGGAACGACGCGGAGAGGGACCTGCTGCAGTCTGAGCGGCAGGAGCGCGAGGTGCGACGCGGGCGGCGTCGCGAGCAGAGTCCGGGTCGCGCCCTGTTTCTGGAAAAATTTCCAGAATCAGACGTCTGGGTTGATAGGCAGACGGCGAGGACGACGTTTGGCAGCTCATACAGATGTCTGAAAGGTGTGTTTTCCGCTTTCTCCTTCCTTCCTGTCGACTGACCGTACTAAGGGAGGCAGTTGGCTGTGCGCAGGTTCGCTGATTCGCCATCCTTTGCGAATCAAACGTCTGTAAGTTGTACCAGACGGCGAGAGTGACCTCCAGACGTCCGGAGTGACCATCGGACGTCTGGGATCTAGGACAGACGTCCCCGCAGACTTCTGGACGTCTGGGAAACCACGCTGAACAGGTAATTCTCTGATCCACTGTTTAAGACGTCTGGAAGAAGTTCCAGACGTCTGATTTTGCACAGTATCGTCTTTTTCGACCCGTTTAGGGCCCGTTCGGGCTCCTTTTTCCGTGATTCGAGTTGCGTTCTTTTCAGAATTAATTCCTCTACCCGTCTACAGTAGCTATACACTGTTTTGAGACACTCCTTGTGTTTGATCCTTGTGATAGGACCTCGTTCGGTTGCAGTCTTGAGAGTCGCGGAGGCACGCGGGATTCCCGATCACGCCCCCATTACTCCCGTTGTATCTGGTAGAGTGGCTTAAGTTTATTAATAAAATTTGTTAAAGTATGGAACCATAACTAGAAGCTAGGACATTGCATGAATCCTAGGAATGAGAAATGTATGGAATGATAGCTCCTAGGTGATGCATGAATCCTAGGGCTGGAAAACTAGTTGTATGCTAAATCCTAGGATGTGGCATGAACCCTAGGATGGAAAAAATAGTGGAATGTATAATACTGCAGTCTTGGAAAAATGGAAAGGAATATAAAGCTGCCTGTAAATTGAATTAACAGCTGCCTGTTATGAACAAAGAAACATGATTGAGATCATGGATTGTGAGAACGTGAAACTGGAAAGTGAAACATATGATGTTCTGAGATAAAGAGCTGGAACCCTACGGGGAATTAGGAGTGGAACTCCTGGAAAGAAAAAGGAATGGAACTGAGATGTAGTTTGTACTGTCTCTTGGGTACGCAGTACCAAGGGAAGTACCTGTACCTGTTTAGTGCAGAGTGGGGCCAACCGCCCCAGGGACCCGGGGTTAGGATTGGCCGCTCTGTACCGACTTGTTGGCCCTCGTGTACGTAGTACCGAGGAGGGCTAGTAGTGTTAGGAGAGTACTAGCTACCCCACGGGCCCCAGGGTTCTGCTAGCCTCCTTCACCGACTTGTTAGGCCCACTAGGGCAAACCAGGGTAGTCAGGCGAGGGTGCGCAGACTGTGGAGGGGCAAGGCCCCGGTTTGGTTACTGTGGAGGGGTTGGACCCCTGCTACTGAGAGGGCTCTGCCCTGGTTCCGTGCTGTGCTTTGGGCGCACCCGTTAACGGAAACGACTGACCGCGTGCCAGTGCGGGCTAGCTACCTGTGCGTTTATCGCGCGTGCCGTAGTCACCGTTACGTCTGTCAGTGACCTTGGGGTGGTTGACTGAGGGTAGGATCACCACGGGGGACTCTCCCGGCCAGGAGAGCACCACGTGCTACTTCTACTTTTGGAAAAGACTGCAATCAAGATCGTTCCCACGAGGACATTCGAGATCAAGTAAAGGATCTGAGAAATAAATGAAATAGTGAGAAAAATTGAAAGATGTGAATAAAGGAAGTAATAGAACATAACAGCTACTGTACACTCTACTGTTGCCTTTAGTTAGTTTGCCACTCTACTCAGCGTTTTGCTGACGTGTTACACTCGTTACCTTTTTCAGGACCAGGTGTTGAGCAGCCAGGGTCGGCGGCTGCAGAGGACGCTGGGCCGAGTAGGGTCCAGTAGAGTTTACCACAGTCTTTTGCGCCTCTTTTGTTTCTGTTCTAGTGAGTAGTTTTTGTTTCCGCTGTACTTTCCTTACCTGCAGTTCTTGTTATATGATAAATGTTGTTCTACTGTTGTGGTGGTACCTACTGTAGTAGTTTATTTCCTTACTGCTGTACTTTCTTACTATTAGTTAGATTCATGCTGAATGTGGTTTATTTTACTGTCTTTTGGTTACTTCCTCGTTGGACGACTAGGTCTTGGGATTAGTCGAGTCGGTCCGGTTCTCGTGTCTCGTAGGGACTCGGGAACCGGGTCGTTACAGAAACCCGTGGTCATCTACTATGCTAGCAAGACACTTGACGAGGCTCAGCGTAACTATACGGTTACGGAGAAAGAGCTGCTAGCCGTAGTATTTTCCCTTGAAAAATTCCGATCGTATCTGCTGGGTTCCCATGTCATCATTTACTCGGATCACACGGCTGTAAGGCATCTCCTTGCCAAGAGGGACGCGAAGCCCCGACTAATCCGTTGGATCTTGCTGTTGCAAGAATTCGATCTTGAGATTCGCGACAAGGCGGGAAGGCAGAATGTGGTAGCCGACCATCTGTCCCGTCTTCCTTCTGAGATCATCAACCCTTCCGGACCCATCACAGAACATTTTCCTGATGAGCACCTGCTTTCTGTTGGTACTAGACTTCCATGGTTTGCTGATATAGTAAACTACTTGGCATCTCATCAGACACCGTCTGATTGGCCAAAGGCCAAGAAAGACAAATTGCGTTCTGATTCCAAGTATTACATTTGGGAAGACCCGTACCTTTTCCGCATAGGTGCTGATCAAATTATTCGGAGATGCGTCCCGGAAGAGGAAATCAGCAATATCATATCTTTCTGCCATGACCAGGCATGCGGTGGCCATTTCTCAGGGCATAAAACCGCATCCAAAGTCCTCCAGTGTGGCTTCTATTGGCCTACACTTTTCAAAGACGCATACAGTCACTGCAAGGCATGCAGTCGTTGCCAGACTTTGGGCAACATGAACCATCGTGACATGATGCCTTTGCAGCCGATTCTCGTATGCGAAATCTTCGATGTATGGGGGATTGATTTTATGGGCCCCTTTCCTGTTTAGGATGGTTTCGAGTACATTCTGCTTGCGGTGGACTACGTGTCCAAATGGATCGAAGCCATACCGACCCGAACCTGCAATCACAAGATTGTTCTTAAGTTCATACATCAAAACATTTTCTCAAGGTTCGGGATTCCCCGTGCTATTATCTCTGATGGGGGGACCCATTTTACAAATGCTCAGTTTAGGTCACTGATGGCCAAATTTGGGGTGTCTCATCGAATCTCTACTCCTTACCAACCCCAAACAAATGGTCTAGCTGAGCTATCAAATCGGGAGATCAAGAAAATCCTGCAAGTCACTGTTCGGCCTGACAGGAAGGACTGGTCGTCCCGACTTCCGGAAGCATTGTGGGCCTATAGGAACGCCCACAAGACCCAATTGGGCATGTCTCCCTTTAGACTGGTGTACGGAAAGGCATGTCACCTTCCCGTAGAACTGGAGCATAAAGCCTATTGGGCAGTACGGAACTGTAATCTAGATCTTTCCAAGGCTGGAACCCACAGAAAACTCCAAATCAGCGAGATCGATGAATTACGCCTAGACGCGTACGAGAACTCGCGAATCTACAAGGAGCGAGTTAAAGCCTTCCACGACAAGCACATCTCGAGAAAGATCTTCCATCCTGGTCAAAAGGTCCTACTCTTTGATGCCCGACTCAAACTTTTCCCGGGAAAACTGAGGTCCAAGTGGGTCGGACCGTATTTAGTCCGACAGGTTTTTGGAAATGGAGCCATTGAAATCAGTCCACTCAGCCATGATTCCGAACCTTTCATCGTGAACGGTCAGAGACTCAAACCGTTCATTGATGTAACTTCTACTGATTTGGCTGAATCATCCCTCATCCTCCATTCCCCTTGAACTTACTGCGCCTGGCCGATGGCGTAAAACTCAGCGCTTAACGGGAGGCAGCCCGTCATTTCTTGAAAATCTAAAACCTTTTTTCTGACACCATTGTGCACTTAAGGTTCACCCTTTAAGACAGCCGACTTCACCTCAGATGCTTGCATCTGAGATTAGAAATCATCCGCAGAATTCATCCCGACCCATTCACTCACAAAATATCTGTCTTAAGGAATAAATTAAGTAAATAAAAACCCCTAAATCACAATGAGGACATTGCAAGTTTTAGGCATGGGGGGGTATAAGTGCGCAAACTTGTAGAAAAAAAAAAGAGGGGGTTTTAAACAAAAATTCACATATGCCAAAAACACCATAAAAATTAAAAAAAAATTTCAAATAAAAAGAATAAGAGGAGAAAGGAAATTTTGAGGAGAAGGAAAAGAAACAAAATGAAAAGGAGCACAAAAAGATGAAAGAAAAGAGTAATAGTCATTAGTAAGAAGCTAAGGAATTAACCTTAGTCTAGACCATTTTTCAAGAAAAGAAATGAAAAGTGCTTGGTAAGATTAGTAACAACGCAAACCATAGGCATTCTTGATAGACTCTTAGTACCCATTAAGATCTAGACAATCCTCAAGATGTTGAGGAAAATGAAAAGCTTGAGTACTAGGTCAAAGGCTTAGGGAGTATTTGACCTCGCTAACTAACTTCTGGTTTACGGGACTCAGTAACCTAAGCACCCTAACCTCACACACAGCCTGGTTCAGCAAGCGTAAAAATCAAAATCACGCAGAAGCGTCGAAAAAAAATTCTGAAAAGTACACCTAGAATAGGAGCGGCCGATTAACACAAGTTGATTTGGACGAGTTCCCAGCGCAGAGAGGCTGGAAATCCCCTCAAAGATGCGTAACAAAATATCATCTCCTCGGTGCTTGTCTCTTAGGATATTTACATATCCTACTGGGGGCATGTAAGCACCCTGCTGGTTCAGATTCCATGGATGACATTATCACGAAGTGTCAACTGCCAGGGTCTGAACGCGGCCACAGAACACTATGGATGGGATTATCTCGAAATCTCAATAGCCAGGGTTCTGGGAGTTGCCATGGGCAGTGCTATCTCGAAGCATCGATCACCAGGAACTCTTGAGGATTGATGATGGGGGCAAGGAATCTAATACAGACCGCGTTAAAAAGCCAATCCTAAGCTAGAATTAAAAAGAAAAAGAGAGAGAAAACTCTCCAAAACAGAAAAATTTTCTACCTCTCTCTCTTACAAAACGCACTGCGAACTGAACCAGGGCTAAAATCATTTCAAGCACGGGTGCTTTAACTACAAAGTCCAATAAACCTTGGGTTAGTTCTTGTGGGTCTTAAAAACCTTTGCTAAGGACTGAGGCTAAGGCTAGACAGATTTGGATCTTGATTAGTACTAGAGTACCTTTTAAGCCTATGGTTAGCATTCTAACCTAATCTAAGTTTAAATGAAAAAGCACTTATCTGAAGCTATTAAAGAACTTCTTGGTCTAGAACAAGGGTTGAAACCTTAAGTTTTTGCTAAGGGACTAGCAAAAGCTAGGCATGGGGGTATGATGAGAACCTCATCATGAGCCATAACTAGCTCATTTTGACCTAATACAGAGAATAAAAGCTCCTACATAACCTTAGAAAGGCTTGGCTCAGAGAGATTCCGAGTTTGCAAAGAAAACATAAACTGAGGGGTAAAAATGCAATTTCACCAATCCGATCTGAAAATAGGGTAACTCAGGGTCCAAACATAGGTCAAAACAACCTAATAAGAAGAAAAGTGGGATGAAATGACTCAGTAAGGGCTACAGCAACTCCAAGGAATTAAATAACAGCCTGTAACCCTAAAAACAAACCCACTTCAATTCACATGGTTCAAGGCAAGGTAAAAATCAAATAAATCCTCTAAAATTCATATAAAAATAATCTCTAGGGTTTAGGACTTTCAATTTAGCCTTAGGAACCTATTTTGACCTACATTGAGAACCATGCCCAATTAACAACTCAATTTGGGTTTTTACGTAAATTGACCGATCAAACAAGGTTTAATCTAGAAATAAAATTCACCATCAGAATCCTTAGGTCCTAATTAGTCATGTATAAAAACTTGGGCCTAAGAAGAAACCTTCTTGACCAACTTTTCATTTTGGTCCTCATCCATTACTTTTTGACCCTCAACTTTTGAAACCCTCACATTTTGGCCCCTAATTCTTCATCATTTTTTACATTTTGGTCCTCCCTGCAAAACCCTGCGCAGCGCCATACTCCGGCGAGGCATGGCGCCGCGCAGGGTGAGGGCAACCCCCTGCCAAGACAACGGGGTGTTCCTTGCGACGTCTGCTGTCGCAGGGACACCTCCACGATCTCTGCCATCTCCCACACCTTCCGTGCGAACGCGCGGAAGGTATGGGTCGCGATCCGGCCATCCTCCGGCGAGGGAGGCACGTCGTCTCCCTCCGCCCTCCTCTCTGATTTCGCCTCTATAAAAGCCACCGCCATCTGCCGTTTTCGGTAGCTCGCATCTGACGGAGACATCCCCCCCTAAATTCCTCCCTTCCCACTCCGACAGACGCCCCCTTGCTCCGGCGGCCTCTCCTCCTCCTCCTCGTCGCCCTGCCGCACTACCAGCAGCAGGGTTACCTTCCCTCGATCTTTCCGCGTCACGTCGCACCCAGCTGGCGCCTCTTCGGTCCCTTCCTCGCCGCCGCTCCTTCCTCTGGGCAATTTCTTCTCCGGCGACAGTCGATACGACTGTCGCCTGCGCCAACCCCTCCTCGTCCAGCTTAGCAGGTAGAACTTCTCCTCTTCCTCCCCTCTTTCTTTTCTATACTGAAAACCCTTACTGTCGCCACCTATTTCCCACCGATCACCCTCACCTTCTCCACCTCCGGCCAAACTCCGGCGAACCACTCCCATCGCTCCAGCACCCCACACGGCTCGCCGACCGGTGCATAACCTCCGCCTCCTCAGCCTGATCCTCCTCCGCCCTTCCACTGCCCACCAAACGCCCTTTGCAGACCCACCGAACACACCCACTTCTTCGCCCGCAGTTTGACCTAGGGCGATTTGTTTGCTCCACCACGCCCCCTGCAGACCCTCTGACCACCTTCGCCGTGCCACGGCGAAGGTCCCCCGCCTGTCTGATTTGGCCGAAAGGCCGTTCTTCTGTGACCAGGTGACTCGCCCGCCGTCGCCATTACTGAGCAGGCAGAGCTCCTTCGCCTGCAGGTGCAGGCACACCTTCGCCCAGGTTCGACTCCCAGGTTGCGCGGGGCGTCTCCGCGAAACGTCCCAGGTTCGTAGTTGGGGCGAAGGCCGCGCGTGAAGCCACGATCGCCCGCTGCTCCCTCCGCGACGGGCGCTCAATTGGGGTGGGACATTTAGTCCCACCTCGGAACTTTTCAGAGGCACGCGAGCGCATAAAGGCAAAAAGTGCCTTATGCTGTCTGCCTCCTGACCACGGGGTGAGGTCCCTCTCACCCGACCCGGCCTCGTCCGTGATCACGCTCCGCGGACCTGGCCCGACCCGATTAACCCGACCTGCACTCCTCGCCCACCACCGCACGCCGGTGGGCCTGGACCCGGGCGCGACTCGTACCCGATTACCCGGTTGCTCTGGGAGAGCTGTCCTAAGAGCGAACTTAGAGAGAAAGAGACGTGCGGGGGAGAGGGGGGTAGAGTAGGTTTTGCCCTCTGACTCTGAATTCTTGAGCGTGCAGGCACAGGTGAAGAAGGAAGCTAAGGGAGACACTGTAGCAACAAGCGGTTTAAGTCGTCTGATTTTCAAATCAGACGACGTCCTGAAGACAGGAGAAGGCAAAGAAGAAGAAGGAAGGCGAGGCAGAGGAAAGAAAGGAATACAGAGCAACCAAGTGAAGAAATAGAAAGAAGAAGAAGAAGACAAAGAAGAAGAAAAGAAGAAGAAGAGCACGGGAGGAAGATCTGAGGCAAGAAAAGAAGAAACAAAGAAAATCAAAAGAAGAAAAAGACAGGATCGTCCAACCAAGAAATAGAGGAAGAACACGAAGAACAAAAGCCAAAGAGAAGAGAAGACAAAGAGGAAGAAAGAAGAGAAGAAGAGCCAAACTTTCATCTCTCTCTCTCTCTTTATTTTTGTAATAGAACATGTATATCTCTAGAATACGACTTGCTCCCTGAGTTCGACCTCGGGAGAACTGTATTTTCCGAGTAACAAATATTAGCAAATGATGGCAATAACTATCTGTACTACAACGACTTAAGAAAAGCTAGTTGCTGCCACCGTTCTGCCATCTCATAAACAAAAAAAATTGATTTAGGAAGTAAAATCAAAGTAGAGATAATTAGGTATCAAACTCATGTTTTAATTATTTATTTGAAAAATCAAAATCATTTTTTTTGAAATATTATTCGTGCAGTTAAGTTTGTTTAGTACTAAAATTGATTAAATTACTCAAAACAAGGTACTTGTAGCAAGTATTAATACTGTTTATAAGTACCGGTACATGCAAGGCACATGTTTGGGCTCTAATCTCAAACTATGAACAAGTACTCGTACTCATCATGAGTACCGGTATTAGATGCTCACAGTTTGTGGACAGTGGTAGTGCCTGGATCTTACAAGTATCAGTACTAATCACTAGTACCAGTACATGTAGGTCATAGTTTTTGACATGTCTTGTAACGACCCGATTCCCGAATCCTTATAAGACACGAGAATCGAACCGACTCGACTAATCCCAAGACCCAGTCGTCCAACGAGAAAGTAACCAAAAGAGCAGTAAAATAAACCACATTCACCATGTATATAACTAGCAGTAACAAAATACAACAATAAAGGAAAGAAACACTACAATATACACCACCACAACAGTAGAGAAATAAACATGTACATAACATGAAGCTTACAATAAAAAGAGTACAGGGAGTAACAGAAAACTACTCACTACAGCGGAAAGAAAAGTACAGAAGGTACTACAAGTAACTCTACTGGGCTCTACTAGGCCCAGCGCCCTCCGCAGCCACTGACTCTGGCTGCTCAACACCTGGTCCTGATAAGGTAACAAGGGTGACACGTCAGCGAAACGCTGAGTAGAGTGGCAACTAAAAGCTAGAAGAAGTAGTAGAGTGGACGGTAGTTGTTATATTTTTACTTTCCTTTATACTTTTCCATTTATTCACTATTGATTTATTTCTCAGATCCTTCTCTTGATCTTGAATGTTCCTTGGGGGAACGATTTTGATTGCAGTCTTTTCCGAAAAGTAGAAGTGACACGTGGTGCTCTCCTGGCCGAGAGAGTCCCCCGTGGTGGTCCTACCCTCAGTCAACCACCCCAAGGTCGCTGACAGACGTAACGGTGACTACGGCACGCACGATAGACGCACTGGTAGCTACCCTGCTCTGGCACGCGGTCAGTCGTTTCCGTTAACGGGTGCGCCCAAAGCACAGCATGGAACCATTATAGGGCAGAGCGCTCTCAGTAACAGGGGTCCAGCCCCTCCACAGTAACCAAACAGGGGTCTTGCCCCTCCATAGTCCGCGCACCCTCGCCTGACTACCCTGGTTTGCTTAGTGGGCCTAACAAGTCGGTGTAGGAGAGCTAGCAGAACCCCGGGGCCCGTGGGGTAGCTAGTGCTCTCCCTACACTAGTAGCTCTCCTCGGTACTGTGTACACGAGGGTCAAAAGTCGGTACAAAGTGGCCAGTCCTAACCCCGGGTCCCTAAGGCGGCTAGCTCCGCTCTGCACTAAACAGGGGGATAGTCGCTTTCATTGGTACTCCGCACTCAAGGGCCAGCTCACCTCCCCAATTCTATTTCATTCCCTTTCCAGGAGTTCTACTCCTCATTCCCCGTAGGGTTCAAGCTCTTTTAACTCAGCCAATTCAGGTTCCACCGTTCCAGCTTTATGTCCATACAATTCATGTTCTCAACCGCAATTATCCATTTATAACAGGCAGCTGTTAACCAATTTACAGGTAGTTATCATTTCCTTTCCACTTTTCCAAGACTGCAATGTTTATATACTCAACTAGTTTTCCAGTCCTAGGATTCATGCCATACCCTAGGATCTATCATTCAATCTAGTTTTCCAGTCCTAGGATTCATGCAATTCCCTAGGATCTATCATTCAATCTAATTTCTCAGTCCTAGGGTTCATGCAATGCCCTAGATCCTATTAATTATTTCGCAATTGTACAATTTTTGTTAAATAATTTAAAGGGCCACTCTACCCGCAAAATCGGGGGTATTGGGGGCGTAGTCGGCAATCCCACGTGCCTCCGCAACCCCCAAAGCTGCAACGGAACGGGGTCCTAACACAAGGAGTTTCTCAGAACAGTATACAATTATTGTAAACAGGTAGATGAAATAATCCGGAAAGAACGAAACTTGAAACGCGAAAAACGGACTCCGAACAGACCCTAAACGGGCCAAAAACGACGAGTCTGTCCAAAATCAGACGTCTGGAACTTCTTCCAGACGTCTTAAAACGCGATCAGGTAATACCTCGGTCTGCACAGTCCCTCAAACGTCCAGAAGCTCGCTGGATCGTCTGTACTTGGTTTCCAGACATCCGATTGTCACCTCGGACGTCTGGAGGTCCTTTCTGTCGTCTGGTACTGTGGCCAGACGTCTGATCCGTGTGGGATGGCGAGCCCTCGTGCCCTCCCGAACAGAACCTGCGCACACACAGACCCGCTCTCATCTCGAAGAGGCGTAGAAGAATGAGGCGGACAGCTGCATGGCCGTACACGCGTAAAAGGAAGTAGGAAAATATTGCACCTGTCAGACGTTTGGACCTTCCTCCAGACAACCTACGCGTCGTCTGGACGTAAGTCCAGACGTTTGATTCTCTGAAATTTTCCCAGAATTACGACCCGGTTCGTCCTCCGCCAGCGACGCACGGCCGCGTCCGCCTGCTACCCGAGCTGCAGCAACTCCTCCGCGACACCTCACGCCCGCTGCTCCCCCGCCGGCCTGCTCTAGCTGCCCCGGCAAGCTTGCACCTCCACGGTCGAGCTTTCTTCTTCCTCTCGCAACACTCCTCCTTCCCACAGTCGCTGCTGTGTACTCGCTCGCTTGCTCGCAGGGAGATGGAGAAGATGAAGGCGGTGGAGTGAGGGTGAGGGAGAGGGGAAGTGTTTTATAAGGCAACCGCGGGGGGAGAGAGAGAGAGAGGGAAAAGCAGCGCCTGCAGGGAGAGAAAGCGAAGACGAAGGCGGCGGGTTCAGTCTGCGCGCGCAGACGCGAACCCGTACGCCGAAAAAATTTATTACCAGACGTTTGGCCAGACGTCTTAAACTACATCTGATGCCCACGTTCGTAACATGTCTTAAACCTGAGTCACAAATACCGATACTCATTATGGGTACCGGTACTTGGTCCTTAGTTGGTACTCAACTGTAAGTACTGAGTATCGGTACTTATGATGAGTATCGGTACCAAGGCTCTGTTGAGCTGGCTGCTGGATAACTGTGAGCAGTCAGTACCAGTATTACAACTTTAGGATCGGTACCAACTAATCGTTGTGTCTGATTTGAATGATTATTTTGCAATTAATCTTATTCCTAACCTTCTTATTTTGCCTCTAACATCGAGGTGTAGAGGGTCTGATTAGTGGCCTATAAAAATACCTTTTGAGTGTCATTTTCATATAACACAAGAATTAAAAATCCTCTTTGCTCTAGATCATATTTTTCTCATTTTAGCTGCAATAGTGATAGACTTGTTGCATCCATCCTTCAAAGAGATCTTCATTTCATAACAAGTTCTTTTGGCGCATTTGTTTTGTTCTCGTAATATCATTTTATGCACTTTATTGTTTATCACTAGAATATTTGCTAAACTAATTCTTGTTGGAGACTTAGGAATTAAGTTGTAAGTTATTTTATTTCTTGCTTACACCTGTATTAGTTTGCTTATATTTGCTATTGTAACTGGGTTTAGGTAACCCATTAATTACCTTATTTTTTAGTGAATTTATTCCCTCCGGGTTGAGGGAATCAAGTTAAAAATTTTAAGTCGGGAGACTTAGGTAGTAGAGTACCAAAGTGAGGGGAACCACTATATATTTGGTGTACTTTTTTTGTGGTTTGTTTTATTTGCAATATTTTTTACCACACTATTCATCTCACCTTTTAGTGTACTTATACCCTTTAAAACCTATAGATTAATGCTAGTTTAATTATTTTAAACATAAATCTTCACTTAAATTTTATAATTGATTACTTTATATTTTTCATTTGTATTGTAGTCATCATTGAAGATTCCATGAAAGGAGTTAATAATAATGTATTATGTTATATTAAAACTAGTTTTTAGCTTGTGTTGCTGTGGGAGTGTAAAAATTAATCATTGCCGGAGTATAAAAGTCAATCATATGAATATTCAATATGATTTTAAATCGGTACATTTTGGTTTTTGATTACTGGAAAATCAATACATCATGTGTTGCAAACTACATTGCCAAGTGTATCTTAGTTTTCAATTGGTGAAAAAAAATGCGGTTGAAATCAAAATACATCATGCACTATAAAATGCATTGACTAGTGTAATTTAATTTTCAATCGATATCTTAGATTGTGTTTACAATGTTTGATTTTATATATGTATTATTTAATATTCTCGTCGGAACATATTCAATATTGGTTTCTAATAGAAGAATAGAAGATGAGGAGGCTGATGGAGGAGATGGAATTCGAAATAAATATGTGTGTTAAATAATACACAAAAAAAATGAAATAAGAGAAAAAAGAAAAGAAAAAAGATAAGAGAGAAATAAATGAGAGAATCATAAATATAAAATAAAAAATAAACAGCAAAAGAAGAAAATAAATAAAGTGGCATGAATTGTTAACGTATATGTTAAATAATGTATAAAAAAATTAAAATAAAAGAAAAAAAAAGAGACAAGATGAAAAAAAAAAAAGAAATTAAAAAAATATTTAAATCATAAAATTATAAAAATTACTATTCAAATTAAATAATTTAATATTTTTGATATAATTTTATTAATATTATTTTCCTTAAGTGCGAAACATTGTAACCTTACTCGTATTCCACACATGGGAATCGGATATCCATTTATGGACTCCCCGCCGCACCCGCTCAACAGTGTCCCCGAAATCCTCCAGTTTCTTCAGTCGTTAGCTTTCTTTTCCTCCAACACAAAAATTCCAATCCAACTCGATATCGTCATCTTCTCCCCTGGACGCCTCCCGTTACGCATTTCATTTCACCATCAAACCCTAACCCTATATCCATCCGATCATCTCTCCACTTCCCCTCCTCCTCCTCCAATGGCCACCGACGTCTCCCCGTCGCCTTCCCCTTCTACGGACGAGATTTTCCGCAGGAAGCACGGGCCATCCCCCGAGGAGGATTGGGAAGAGGAGGGAGACGGCGAGCTCTCTCGCTGCTGGAAGCGCCATAACCGCGATTGGGATGCGGTGGAGGAACCCGATAAGGGATCCCTTCCCGTCGCGATGGTATCAAATCCTCCTCGGGTTCTCCCGGTGGACGACGAAAGAGAGGAGGGGGAGATCGTCGAGGACGACGAAGGAGTGGAGAATTTTTTGGATTCCGATCATATGGTCTGTTCTGACTTCCTCTCTTTAGGTTCGAGTCTTGTGGTTTGTGCTTGCGCTTCCTTCTTTTCTTTTTCGTTTTTTCTTTGCTTTTTTCCCCCCAATTCCGCGGTTTTGAATTTGGAGGTAACGGAAAGGTCGAGTCCTTTGATGATACTTTGGGTTGTTTTATGTTTTTGACGGCTGTTTGTGGTGGATAACGACAGGTCGTGGCGTCCGTGGGGCCTCCGGAGGACCGGGGGATGTCGGATACTGTTGTGGATGATGGGAATCCTGTGGTGAATGGTATCGGTTATTCTGAGAGCAAGGCCGGAAGTAGGGAAGCAGCTTATGAAGTTTCTGAGGACAAGCACATGGTGCCCGTGGAAGTGAGGGAGATTTCGGGGGAGGGACCTCTAGGAGATATTGAAAGTAGCGTCGCTGAACGTGATAGCGGAAGGAGCAGGTCTTTACGCAATGAATCAGGTGGATATGTGGAATTGGATAAGAAGATGCTTGGAGGGGTAATTGACTCGAGATCGTCTGCTTGTCAGGAGAATGAGGATTCCACCTCGAGAAAGCATAACGAGGATCATGAGCAGAGGTCCCGACGTGAATTGGGATCAAATGATGCAGGATGGAATGCTCTGGAGAATGGAAAAAGATCTGTATCCCCAGAAGGTGGTCGAGACGGATATGTGCTACGGGAACACTCGCCATCTTACAAGGAATATAGAGAAAGGTCAAGGTCTCGTGAACCAAAGGAGGGATGCCGTCGACGTGATCACTGTTCTTCTCGTGCCAGCTCATTGGATGTCTTGGAGAAAACAAGAAGCGATTCTGATCATGAGAGGGGGTCGCTGAATAGAAGCGAAGAACCATGGGATGCTAGAAGAGGAATGAAGGACATGGAGAATGACAGAGTTTCTAGAAGAGGACGGGAACGTAGTAGTAGTCATAGTCGGCGCAATGGTTTGAAGGAAAGACACTGTAGCCGAGAGACATACGGTGAGAAGGACAGAGATAGAGGTAGTGATGTTGGAGACTTGGAAAGGAGGGGGGATGTGATTAGGGAGAAGGAAAGGGAGAAGGATCGTGAGAGAGAAAGACGTAGAAGCAGGGAACACAGTGAAGATTATGAAAGGGAAAGGTTGAGGGGCAGGGAAAGGGAAAGGGAGAGAAGTAGGGATCGTGACAGGGATCACAAGAAGGAAAGGGTGCGAAATCGAGAGAGGGAACGGGATAGAAGTATGGACCATATGAGATATCATGAAAAAGAAAGGGAGAGGAGCAGAGAGGAGAGGGACGGAGAGAGAAGGTTTAGGGATGACAGAGGTAATGGATGGGATAGGGCTAGGGACAAGGAGAGGGATAGGGAGAGGGAGAGAGATAGGGATAGGGAGATGGAGAGGGAGCGGGAGAGAGATTTGCGCAGAGAAAGAGATAGAGGTTCCAGCAGGCCGGCAGAGAGAGGAGGAAGTAGAGATCGGGATAGTCGCAGGGATTCACGATACTCAAAATATGACGAAACAAAGTATCAAAGGAACAGGTCTAAGGCGAAGGAGTCAGAAAGGCAGAAGCATGATTATGGAGTTGAAAAGAAATCAGTCAGGTGTGTGGTTGATTTTTGGTCTGTCAAAATAAATTTGTGATTTTTTTATTAATTGGTTTCATCGCTGTCATGAATGCAGGGAAGAGGAGGAAGAGGATTATCAAGAGAAGGTTGAGCTGCAATTGGCAGAGCAAGAGGAAGAAGATCTGGAAAAAATAATTGAGGAGAGTCGACGAAGGAGACAAGCTATTTTGGAGAAGTACAAGCAACAGCAGTTACAGCAGCAACTACAATCTGACAATCAGCAGAAAGGTTAAGTTTATTCTCCACCTTCATTATGGAAAAAAGGAATCCTGGAGATAGAACTTTTATTGTTTTGCTTAACCGACAAATATTAATTTAAATTTCAGAAAGTCCACTGGTTCCAGCTGAAGGAACTAATGCAATTAATAATCTCGCTATTCCAGCACAACCTGAAGGGAAAGAGGATAAACGCGATTCTTCTGAGGATTATGTTGTTGATCCCTCTTTCTCTGTGGGGAAGTCACCTCAGCAGAATGGGACAGCCGTTCCTGAGAAATCAGTTGCTGGTGGCCTTGGTCATGGCACTCCAAAGGTTTGAAAGCATATGAGTTTTGCCTTACCTGAACTTCTTCTATACCCATTTGATGTGGACTGAACATAATTATATGGCTTACCTAGAAGGTTACTGTACTTATGAAAGCACTAATTTCTTCTTTTTGATTTAGACTTAAATTACTTTTATTTTTGAATTTTCAGAGTGAGAAATCAGCTGATATGTTTAGTGATGACATTTTTGGGGAGTCACCTGCAGGTGCACGCAAATTGGTAATGTTAATCATTGACCTCCATTTTTTAAAATCATTTATGTCATACCTATTTTCTAACTATGCTTGATATATAGGGAAAGGGAGAAGATAAGGTAGTCGATAGAAGTGGTGCTCATGACAACTGGGATGATGCTGAGGGATACTATAGTAAGCTTTTTAAACTATACAATTCTTATGTCTTTTTACTATTTTTTAATACGGACTGTATATGCTGTGGTTTCTGCTTCATTCTGTTTGAAAAGAGGAAGGGTGGTTATTTGGTTGATAACCACCCAGATTTAATTAATTAGGAGCTACAAAAGAGTGGCTAAAAAGTTACAAAGAGTTTTACGAAAAATACATCTGAGAAGAAATACATTTCGGCTCGTTCTTGTGGTCTAAACATGCCTAATTTATGTAACAGTCTACAGATTAGGTGAAGTTCTTGATGTTCGCTATGAAATTATAGCATCCCATGGCAAAGGGGTCTTCTCAACAGTGGTTCGTGCAAAGGATCTCAAGGCTGGAAAGGGTGAACCTCTGGAAGTAGCCATAAAAATAATACGGAACAATGATACCATGTGAGCAACAACAATAATTGCTACTTACTACTATAATTTGTAATTAGCATTTGACTTGCTAATGCCTTTTGTTCATTGCATTGTATTTTTAAAAGGTTCAAAGCTGGCTTGGAAGAGCTGGTCATATTAAATAAGTTGGCAGGAGCTGATCCTGAGGACAGACGCCATTGTGTTAGATTTCTATCAAGTTTCAAGTATCGGAATCATCTTTGTCTTGTTTTTGAATCACTTCATATGAATCTTCGTGAAGTATTAAAGAAATTTGGTCGTAATATTGGTCTTAAACTAACTGCTGTACGGGCGTATGCAAAGCAGCTCTTCATTGCGCTGAAGCATCTTAGAAATTGTGGTGTGTTGCACTGTGATATAAAGCCAGATAATATGCTGGTACCTTCCTTTCACATTTTCTTTGATTTATTCCTATAAAGTCAGTACTCTTAATCCACCAGACTTTAAGTTATTTGTCATAAAACATTTCCAGGTTAATGAGGCAAAGAATGTCTTAAAGCTTTGTGATTTTGGCAATGCTATGTTTGCTGGTAAGAATGAGATAACACCTTATCTCGTTAGCCGTTTCTATCGAGCACCTGAAATAAGTAAGTTTCTACCTTGTGATTTGTTTTGTTTTACAATCTTCCAATGCTTCTGTCCTTATTATCATTGTTACTTGAGATTCATTTTGGTTATTACCTTGTGCTAACAGTTCTAGGGCTGCCATACGACCATCCCATGGACATTTGGTCTGTTGGTTGCTGTCTTTTTGAGCTTTACAGTGGAAAGGTTTTGTTCCCAGGTGCAACCAACAATGACATGCTTCGGCTTCACATGGAATTGAAAGGCCCTTTCCCAAAAAAGATGCTTAGAAAGGTGAGGGATTTATTTGTTGTTCTCTTGTATCCCTTTTAGTTGATTTTTATGCCTTACCATTTCTCTTTCTGAAGTTATTCATTCTTTGTGATCGCTCTGTTTAACTCAGTAATGCAAACTGAAATTGACTCTGACTTTAGAGTTTCTGATGGACTTTATTTTGTTAAGAGAAAACAGGAATTTTCTCATATGATTAATGAAGCATCTGTATATTTATTTTTGCAGGGTGCCTTTAGTGATCGACATTTTGATCAGGACATGAATTTTCATTCTACAGATGAGGACCCTGTAACAAAGAAGGTTTGTCCTTTACATTGATCCTGGTTTTTCTTTCCATAATTATATGTTAATGCATAGATTTTTGTTAATCATTTTTCTTGCAGACAATAAAAAAGATACTTCTTAATATCAAGCCAAAGGACATAGGGACTCTCTTAGGTAGCTTCCCTGAAGAGGATCCAAAGATGTTGGCCCACTTCAAAGACCTTCTGGAGAGAATATTTGTTTTGGATCCTGATAAAAGACTAACTGTATCTCAGGCATTGAGCCATCCATTCATCACGGGCAAGTGATTGAGATGCTGATTTTCTGAGTCCAGAAATGCTGTTTTATATTGTAATATCTTTTTTGGCATTAATCTTTCTCATCCTCCCTGCATTGGACCGAGAACATGGGCTCCTGTAACTGTTGGCCTACAAAGCATGGAAGAGATGGTGTTTGATATGGAGACCTGTCTACCTGGCGGTTTCTTCATTTGGATATGTCTGTCCTATTGTAAGACAACTTGCCAAAGGTGTTTCATCTCTTGTAAATCTGTCTTAATGCAGAATTATAGAAATAATTTTTTTCAAAATCTTCTATCCTTGCTTTAGCATATCGAATGTTTGCAAGTTTTAATACTACAGGCTGTTGATTTTCCAAGAGTTGGCTATTCTTGTATCTTTCTTGTGCTTTTTGTTAAATGCTTTATTCCTTAAGCCACAACATTTTTTTTGTTCACTGTGTCACTGGTGCTGTGACCAGCTGATAAGCTATATAGATATATGTGTGCATAGTTAGTTCCTTTGTAAGAAGTGCTTATAGGCTGGAGGGTCTAATGCTTTCTTTCATTCAGGGTACCTTGCAAGGTCATGAAGATTGCCATCAGTTCTTTAGATGCCTCAGCCAAATGAAGGTACCCTGGTTTGTTTGCTGGGCAGATTACTGTGTTTAACAGAGTTGAAACTAACATGATGTGTATACCATACACGTGGGTTTCCTTTTTTTCCCCTATCTTCTTGGTAGAAGAGTATATCTACTCTTGACATTTGAAATTCGGAAAGCTTTTAATGAAATGGAAAATGTAGTCATAACTTCAATGTGCTTGTTCTAATTTGCACCCCTTAAGTGGCCTATGAATTTTCTATGATTTACTAATATAGGCCACTAATATAGTACTTTTAACGATTTCGACCAGTTTTATTCCATTATATTTTTGCTTCACCCTTTGAAGTCCAATACATCTGATAACCCTTTTGATGCTTCTCGAGGCTTCCTGCATTGTGGAAGGTCGGATGCTGGTGGTGAAAGCTATGATGTGGTGAGTTGGTTTACATTGCCTTTTTTTTTTTTGATAATTTTGAATTAAACTTCCAAACCAGCAGATTTATTTTTGTATGAAGATTCTACCATTGGGCATGCTTAGATAGCTTTTCTGACCGCGTATTATTCTTTTTTAGGAAAAACATCTAGACCTTCCCAAAATCTGGTATGTGCTTTTTCCCAGAATACATGCCTTGCTGTTGTTTGTATATGTGGTTGGATGATGCTTTCCACAGCTTTCCAATTGCATTATCTGTCTTTTTCTTCAATATTTATTATGTAAATTTTTGGGTGACCATACTAGTCAAGTATTATGCATTAAAATCCACTTAGATAATGTGCTGGCCATAAACAATCCATGTTGCAACTGATTTCCTTCTTTTATCGCAGTGATGAAGTTCCTTTCCAAATTGATTTTTGTATTGGTTTGTATCTAATTAATTTCACGCTGCTTCAGGATTCCTGCATTGTTTTTTATTATTTTCTCCTTTTTTGTTACTTGCCTTTATTTATTATTTTCGTCACCATAATTTTTTATTTTATCGTTTTACCATTTTTTCTACATTAGTACCATATATATTTTTAATTTATGCAAATAATGTTATATTTTATTCTAAAACAAAAAACTGTACCGAACAATTTCACTACTATAGAAAGATGATTCTGACTCAATAGGTTTTCATTCATTTGTACGGCCATATGTTGTGTTTTATAATGTGATCTAAAACGTGGCAGGTGATGGGTAGTAGTAGTCTTGATTGTGATAATCAGTAGATTGGAGGCATACAAAATGGCTTTGGAAGCAGATTGTGTAGTGTAGTTCTGTCAGGATCTTGGTTACAATAGGGGAATTCTAGATTGATCTTACTTCCTCAATTTATATCTAATTAGTTCATTAAAAACTTGAGCTTTGGAGAGAGGCAGCGAAAGCTAAAGACTTTCGAGTGAGTTGGACAGTGATTAAGCATATGAAACGTAAGTTTAGTGATAGAAGGGATTGAGAGGGGAACAATGTGAAAATTGGAGCCAAGAGCAATCCGAAGAAAGATGTTTTGAAATATTTGGGGTCCTTTTCAATAAGGTATAAAAAACAGATGAAGACGTTACACAAAATTAATGCAGATTAGTTGGCAATGGAGGGTATCATCTTGGTAGTCTTGTGCGGCGAGAGTTTTCATGATTGTTTCAGAAAAAAAAGAGTTTCCTTGAAAGTTAAAAGGGAAGTATTGTAGAATGTCTCATGTGCAAAGGATGCCTACGGTAAAAGTGAAGATGTTAAGGTGGATGTGTGGCAATAAAGGAAAGGATCAGATTCCTAACGAGGTTATTAGAAAAAATAGTTGAGGTGACATCGATAGAGGACAAAACGAGACATTTAAGGTGGTTTAGACATTAGTAGAGATGGCTAGTTAATGCCTCCATTACTAGATGTGCAAAGTTGAATGTTGAGCCTCTTAGGAGGAGGTGAAGGCTAAAGAAGTGTTGGAATGAAACTATTAGGCATGATTTCAATTACTTTATTTTAAGCACAGAAATGGCTTAAGGTTGTTCTCAGTGGAGGCAAAGGATCCATCTAGCTAGCTCCACTTAGTTTGCGGAAAGGCACTATTGTTATTGTAGTTTTATGGTTGTTCGAGATTTATGTACCTTTTTTTTAAACACTTTTATTCTAGGCCATGGGCAACATGATTTTTATATTTCATATTTTTTCCCTTTTTCCATTTTACTGCTATATATCTATTTATTTATGCAATTTTTTGTTAGTTTTTGTTCTAAACTATTCGAACAAGATTGGCTTTAAGAAACCATGGTGGCTGAATTGATTGCTGCAGAAAGATGACGCAATGTTGATAGTCTTTGATCTTTTTTTACGCCTGTAGGCCATTCTTTATAATGTGTTCTGAACGTGGAGATGATGAGTAGTAGTTGTGCTTGAATGTGGTAATTAGTAAACTGGGAGACATACAAAATTCTCTTGGTTTGAAGTGGACAGATTGTTGTATTTCTATCAGGATCTTGTTTAACGTAGGGAGGCTATGTGGTGTATTGCTTTTTTGATATGGGAGGTAAGGTGTGCATAAAAAAAGTTGATGAGCTGGGGTTCACAGGGACATGTAATATTTTCCTAGTTGGACTTGATGAAACTTTGTCCAACTGCAAGCTCACATTAAACTTTCAAGCTTGGCATCCCTAGTGTAGCCTTACTAAAACATTCAGGTCTGTCGAAATGAACTGGCTTGTCATGATTGAGAAGAAACATGTTTATGATTAATAGATTCAGTTTCCTCAAAATTTTGCTGACAATGTTGTTTTTAATTAACTTTATATATACTTATTGAAGAGAAGTTTGGCGTAACTTGACTGAGCCTGCTCTTTTTGCATATGGTTGTTTAGCTTACTGAACTTTAGGTGTTACTAGATTTCTTGTTTATTTCACCTATATTGAAACATGCTGAAGCTTAAATTGGCATAAGCGCAGCAAGTTGTGAACTCATTAATTGCTGGTATGCCTTAAAAATTCTCTTGTATGCATACTTAATCAAGTGGGCCCCACTCCCATATATTTCACCACCCATCCTCAGCATTTGTTCCATCCAATTGTTCCCCTTGCTAAGGTCTAATTGTGGGTATGATGGGAAATTCCAGCAAGTTGTCATCTCAGATTAGTTGTTGGTACTCCCAAAAAATATCTGCCTTCTTGCATGGCATGCGTGCGTAATCATCAAGCCAGCCCTTCCCCAGTAAACTCTGATGCTGCTATATTGCCAACACTTCTTCCATCTAGTGATTTCCCTTGCTAATATCTAATCAGGGGTATGATGGTCGTTTCTTTAACTGGCACCTTCTTTAATGCTTTAAAAACTTACTGGATGATAGAAGAATTAGTGAAAGAGCAAGTTACTGTTCTGTATCATCAACTAAATTCATGAATCATCAATGCAAGGACACAGCGATTTTCAATTTAGTACCCATGCATTTTGCAGTTGGATACCTTCCTTCCAATTATTTCAACATCTGGTCGGTTCCATCCTTTTCCAACATTCAACCCTTTACCTCCATTTTTTGGATCCAGTGCCTTATTGTCTGTACTGTAATTACTGGTTGGACAAGGATTGTATGGTGGGAATAAAAAATGTGGTAATTATGTAAAAAAAAAATATGGTGAGCGTTGATAGTTTGGAAATGGTTGAGAGAATAAAGTGATGTACATGCATCGATGCCTTGTTATGGAGTTAAAAATGGGTAAAACAAAGCATGGTTACTACACAGATATCTCTTTGGAGACATCCGATAAAAATGGTTACTACACAGATATTTCCAGGTTTAATACGAACAATTGGAAGTCATAGTTCTGTCTGCCCTCAATATGAATGTCAATAGTGGAAGAAGAGATGTGTGGAAGCAGAGAAGCTGTTATGCCTAGGCTGCTAGGATGAAACTGGGAAAGGTGGGGAGGGCACTGCAGAGTGAGGTATTTGAGGTGGATAAACAAGCATCACCGAAATAGTGCCTTTGATTGCTTGGTTGTTTTCGACGAAACAAGACATTTGATTATTTCAGATGAATTAAAACAAAAGATGTGATGGAACTAACACAGAGTGCTAGGTGCAGAGGTGTGTAATATATGGATATGAACATGATGAATTGTTCTGTAATAAATCCAGTTGTTGATGCCTTCTCCTCCTTCCAAGTATCTTTCCTATAACCTGAGCTTGGGGAAGGAAGACATAAGTGGGCCTTATGGAAATGATGGTATGAAATCCGTAACAGAGTTTGACCCATTGAATTTGTCATTCCCATCTTGTACAAGGAAAATCTGACACTAAGTAATCTGATTTTTGCTAGTAAATTTATGTTTGACTTTCATTTCCTCTCTAACTTATACTCCAATATTGATTCTTTGTTAGTAGATGACCATACATATGTCATATCATCATGTGAAGCATTATGCTCATTGTGCATGAGAAAAATTTAACAGTGAACGAAATCGCATAAAATAAAAATAATAAAAAGCTCAGGAACATGGAGTTAATCAACAACTTTTTTTTGGTTTATATGTGACAAATCCATATCATCATGTATCAAATTGTGGTCATGATAAAGCAGGAGAATGTCCAGCAGACTACTGATATGAATAACTTCTTTTTTTTGTTTATATATTTATACCATATCATCCTTTATGTAACCTTGATTCTCTTAAAGCATGAGAATAATGTGTCATATAAATCACTATCCTGCCCCCTTATCTATGTATGTTATTTGATCCAACCATCTCCACATGTTAAGTAAATTCCTCAATTTGAGGATATCAATAATTTAAGTCATTGTAATTCTGTTAGTAAGATGGTAAGATATGTCCTTGGTCTGATTTTGCAATTAGGATTGATGATTCTTTTTTTCCTTATATATGATAATGACTCTATATAGAGAAAGAGATGCACTATCTATGACATCTCTTATTTCAATGATACCAATGGGATATTCTGTGAATGGAGTTGGGATATAGATGATACATAATGAAACTAGGCACTTCAAGGCTCCCTATGAAACAAGGCATGGGGTGGAGCCATGATGGAGAAGTTCTGGGAGTTACCTAAGAAGTTCTGGACTCATGCCATTCATGGATTGAAAATAGGAGTTAAAACCTATGAGAGTGATCTCCCATTGTTCTGCAGTAGCTTGTGGTATAGTGGTTAGCTGTTGATTTATCGGTTGTAGGCTTGAATACTACTTAAAGATATTGGTTGTAGGTTGGAACCTGACTTACAGAGGTTGGAGCCATTCTGTATAAAGGTCATATTCTGTATTGTAATATCTGTTTGCACTTTTGGTACTTGGTGTAGATCCAGGATAATGCCTTGGAAATAGCCTTGGGACTATTTACAACTAGCCAGTGAGGAGTTCTTGAATGATGTGTACTAGCAGTGCATAAGAATGCAGTCATTGATTCACTTGACAAGCTATAACTACCGTGAGCAAATATATCCCATTATGACTAAGAATGAATTTTTGATTTGCTACTAATGCTTCTACTTTACAATCTTGCCTGAACTTGGTTGTGGAAGTCAATTGGGATCAAACACAATATGCTGATTGGGGAAGACATACCTAATGTGATGATAACATCATTCACAGTAAATAACAGTAAGGACCCATACCCAAGTTTGGTCCTGCAACCTTGACTTGATTTGTCTACCCCTAGTCTAAAGATAAGTTCCCCCTAATGTCTTGGTTCATGGCCATGTGCTGCAATCATATGGGCTATATGCTTCATCCTGTCTCCAGTGCATTGTTTCTTTTTCATATCTTTATTCAAAGTCAAAAAGAGGTATGTGTTGAGCTTCTTTTAATCATTTCGCTGTCAAACTTATTTTTCTAGAGGACCTTCCCTGCCATATAGTTGCCACAGTAGGGTTTCACCATTAAATTTGGGATGGATTGGTGTTGTTCGTCTCTGTCAGAAAACTATAGAATGCGAATCATGAAAGTAAAAAAGGCATGAGAGAAAGGCATCTTAATTGGTCAATGATTATAAGGCTCCAATTCTTAACCAGAAGCGGCACCAAAGGACTTTGCCCTCTCTCTCTCTCTATTAAGGGATGGAAGAACAGAGCTTTTTTTAAACCTCTTAGTAAAAATAGATGGCAAGTGCCTGATTGAACAAATTAAGTTTTGTAGGAGCAAGGTTTAAACCTCTTAATATGCTAGGATGCCTCAGTCGTATATGCCAATGTGCTTGCACTTGACACCTATTATAGTGATAAACAACTTCTTTTGTTATGACCTTATTGGATTTTCAATATTATTCTCTCTATCCTCTCAAGCACAAAGAATTTGTTGTCTTGGTTGTGCTAACGAAGACTTTGGGGAAGTTGGAGTAGGAGAGTACTCATCTTTGGATGGGTTCACTACTTTAGATGCTCTCAGCAGTTCCAATCCTCACTTGGCTTACCCAGCATTTACTGTAGGCTTGATAAGTGGTACATCAGAAATGTGTCCTTTTAGATCTTCATTACTATGAAAAGGTCCTTTTGATATTCTTTTACGCACACATTGGATATGGACCAAGCTGTGTTTGAACTCAACTAATATACAGCTTTGGAGGAACTGCAAACAGCACCAGGAGGTGAAGACCCGATATCGAGGTGTTGAACCTTCCCATTGATAGGAACTCTTGGGGAAGTTCAACATATTATCTCTGGAGTAACTTTTATTTGTGGAGTGATGATTGCTCCACTTGGCACTTTTGTATCACCAAGTTCAAGATTTGCCTGTGTTTGATTGGTGGGCTTTTCGGTTAGCTCTCTTCTGCATTTGCACTCAAGGGCCATTCTTCATCTGGTCCAAGGAAATATTTGCACACCGCCAATTTCTTTTTGGTGGTCTATGCCATCGCATAGATACTATCTATTTGAGACTTTCTCTTGACCCATAAGTCCTGGCAGGAGTTGATTGTTGGGCAAAGAGCAAAACTGTTCATCTTTTTGTATAGTTTCTTTTTTTTTTTTCCTTTTTGTTCCTTGAGTAGATACAACAGCTAAGCATGAGCATTGAATCAGGAACTTCAAAAAATTGGGAGCAGGGTTGAGGACGACCCTTGGTTGAGGAATTCTTTGTGGTTTACTCTTATTTTTAATGACTTATTTTGTTAGAAATTTTTAGCATTGACTATCATGTACTTAACTGTGATCAGAGGCAATAAACTTGAGGATTTAACTGGTTTGGGATTGGGATGGAAGTAGCACTCAAATGACCTTTATTTAAATGGGGTGTGCTGGAAAGCTGAACTTAGAACCGTGTTGCACTTGCACTATAAACCCTTTACGCCCTACCTGCTGTGTTTTCATTTTTTTGGAGAGTCTAACTATGCTTGGTAAGTGGAATTTTATTAGTTCATTGCACTTTTCTAATAAAGAGGAAGCTTTTGCAAGAGCCCCAGTAAGTAGTAGGGTAAGGGGCACACCGTCAGTTGATTTTTCCCTTTTCCTCGGGGAAGGGACATTGTGTCCAGGATCATCCAAAGAGGTTGGGGGTGGCAGCTGCAGCATTATTTGGAAGGGGCAGTGCCGTGAAATGGGTAAAGGTTAATGGTCCTTTTGGGGCTTATCAGTTTTTTTTTGTAAAAATCGGAATCAGCCTCAGCAAACTTATCTGCAGGGCATAGAAGGGTAGTGCATGTCTTTATCTTTTAATGTCAGTACACATACTATTTTAACTTTTAATAAACGATTATAGCTTGTTTCTTGAAAATGATCTTGATGTGTCTCACATACTTTAATACATTGAATACTACTGTTTGGTGTTTATCGTACACGAGAGATGATTGGCATCTCATATTTTAGATGTGTCTTTATTGGTTTCTTTTTTCTGAGGGCTAATTTTCTTTTGCTTCTCATCTCATTTGCCACTCATCAAGTATCTCGAATCTTGATGTAGGTGCACGGTGTGCATTTTTGCTCTTTCCTATACTTTTTATTGCTGCTTTTGTTCTATTATTGTCTACAGAGAGTCAAGGGGAAAGAGAAAATTTAGGCCTAAATTCATGGTAAATTGGATACGATCTTCAAATTGAAAAAAAATGTAGTGGGTTGTCAGTCTAGTGGAATGTAAAAGCTTCTGGATGTCTGAAGATTGAAAAGGTCTGTTTGGTGGAGATATCCTCCAAGGTTGTTTAAGAAGCACTGCATTTGCTTTCTATTAGTTTTCTTTACTTGTTATGAGTTGTTCAATCCATTTGATTTTGTGGAATATGTCATGGTATGGGACTTTATTCATTAAAATGAAAACCAAGCTTTTCCTGCTTCAAGAAATGCCTTCAGGTAAATCTTTTTGGATTGAAGGGGTTTCTTTAGTAATGTTTGTTTAGTGTAACCATGCTTTTGCTTTCCAGCAGATGTAGAGCTTATATAAATAATCTTAATTATGCTCCTTGCTATTCAACTCTAGAAACTTCTGGCAGTGCATCTGGCATTTTCCCTGAACTGTCTCATTTTTCTACTTTCACGGTATGTTTTCCTAATCAGAATCTCGGTAGCATTTGACACATCTGCATATTTCTGGTGTCAATGTCTGTAGTTCCACATGCCATCATTTCCTGCTGGCATGGTTTCTGCTAATTACTAATGGGGTTGTGGTCCAAAAGAGGGCCTTGACAGCATAAGTGATCTAGTTGCGATTTGCATCTGGTCCTTTGCCTGGAGCAACTGGCGTCTCTTGTATGGTAATTTAGGCTGCCTTTGGATGGGGGATAATTCTATTTTGGGATAGAATAAATGAGGGATAACTGGTGAAGGGTATTTGGTTGGAGGGATGGGATAAGTAGTGGGATAAAATGATTGCTATGTTTATGTGATGTTAGTGAGTAATATTTTAATATTATGATACAAGTGAGATGGGTTGATGTGTAGTGACTATATGTTAAGAGGTATATTATGTTGAATGGGTATATTTTATATATATTGGTGTTGATGAAATGCAATGGGATAAGTTAAGAGTAGATATATTTTAAAAGTGCTATCAAGGTGTTCGCCTAGGTGTTAGGTTTAGGCGAGGCGAGGCCCTGCCACCTCACTAGGCCTCACCTTGCTTGAGGTGTTGGTTAGGCAAGCGCCTTGGCTAAGGTGCTAGGCACCTCAAGTGCCTGAACCAAGTTTGATTTTTCATTTTTTAAAATACTTTTAATGGTTCTAATTTCTTCTAATATAATTATTGAATACTCTCATTTGGTTAAATACACACAAATGCGTATGTATAGGCACATACACATAGACACACACACACACATCGTGTTTAAATAGATATATACATATGGTAGATGCATATACATGTGCAAATATACACATTTTGTATATTTGTGTATGTATGTATGTATGTATGTATGTATATGTCAACTTATATATGTAAATATGTATGTACATATGCATACATGTACAACTGTAGCATATAAACATAAAAGTATATAAATATAATGTGTACATTTACATATGTGTATATGTAAATATATGAAATTATACACACATACTATATGTATCAATGTGCATATGTATATGTGTTGCATCTATTTGTTTTAAGCATTTGTATATCTTGTATATTATATATGTGCATGCATAACATATCATACTTCGGTTACTTTGCGTGCTTGCTTGTGTGTGTGTATCTTTTAGTGCCTCATTTTTCTTGGGTGAGTGACTAGTGTCTTGGGCATTCTGGACCTCCCTCACCTTTTAGCACTTGTCACCTTTGATAGCACTGAATTTTAATGGATGTTAATGTTGATTTGATGAAGAGGGATAAGTTGTATCCTTTGGATAGGAGGATTTATTTCTTACATCTCTGACTTTGGGACATCTCTCTGATTGGCCCTCAGCCAAACGGTGCCAGTGTCTAAGTGGCTTTCTCCAAGGATCTTGATGTAGTACTCTTACCATTGATGCTGGGTGACCAAGTTCAACGATCAGCATTGAAAGTTGACTTTGTTGTAGTTGTGGATATTCCAGAACTTCCATTTTCTAACATAATGTGCATGTCTCCTTAAATAGTACGCTGTTAAATTAGCTTCATAGGCAAAATTTATCCTCTTCTTTCTCACATCTGTTCTCTAAATTGTTGGCATCTCTCTGATGAACAAATCTTGATATGATCACAATTACCTTTGACTGCACTTGGTTTTGTCAAGTGACACATTCGGTATAGAATGATTAATATTTGTATAGGTGTGGTTTATGAGGGATTTCACCTCCATCTTTACGTACAGCTTACCTATTACATCCAACGCTTCACTTTACAACCAAATGGAAAACCTAACACCAAATAGAAAACAAGTAAATTACTATGCTCTCGATTTAAATATTATCATATTATATTAAATTTTGCTTATTTCACCATCAAACTTGAAACCTTCTACAACTGAATGCTACGTCAAACCGTCTGCAACTTAATGCTTCTTAAATCTACTCTTTCAGAAAAAAAACTTGTTAGATTTAACCAGTGCTAAAACCAAAATCTCTCTGAAAAGTTAAATCTAGCTCAATGTAACCTGTTGAAGCTTGGGTTGCCATTTGGTTAGTACACATTTTGGAGTAATGTAATGGTTGAGGTATTGTCAGACTTCACACATTTTGGAGTAATCTAATTGTTGAGATATTTGCAAACATTACACGTTTTGGAGTAATCTGATAGTCTGAATCTTATGAAACTTTAAAATAAAAAAGAAAAGTAAAGGTAGGGGAGGGTTATGTAGGAGGTTAGAGGGGTTGGGGATAGGTGGAGGGGTGTGGAGTGTGGAGGCTGGAGGAAATGGGGTGCCTAATTGTCATGGGTTGAGGAAGTGGGGAGAGTTTTGGGGAGCTTTAAGGAGGAACTTCCAAGAGTTGACTGGAGAGTTGCTAGTGAGGTCATGCGGTCTTAGGAGAGAGAAGTTTTTGGCTTCACCTTGGGCTCCTTTTATCCAATAGTTGGAATCAATGGTCACCTTTTACTCCATTAGATGAGACAATTTCTATGTTTTCTTCTTACTAACTCGTTAGTAGAAACATGCCCGAGTCTTGAAGCATGATTGGAGCTTGGAAGAGGTTTGGAAGTTGCCAGGAACATCCAGTGGGAATTTGAAGTGGAACATCTCATGGTGACATTATTTGGTGAAGGATTGTGGAATCAATGGCCACCTTTTACTTCATAAGATGGGACAATTTCTATGTTGTCTTCATACTAACTCGTAAGTAGAAACATGTCCATGAGTCTTGAGGGACAATTGGAGCTTGAAAAAGGTTTGGAAGGTCCAAGGACCAATACAAAGTGGCAATTTAAATCCACAGCTCATGGTGAGGATTGCGGAGAAGATTGATGGAAAAGTGAAGGAGGCTATTTCCTTGGATTGCTAAGTGGTAGAGTTGGAACATCAGTTGGTGAAGGAGTTAGACTTCTTGCAACCAAAGTGGGACCTGCACATCAAAGTGGCTACACCTGGATTATATGCTTCTGCATTTGATCGATGATTCATGGAGATCATGTTGTGCTTGAGGGAGTTTAACAGGTAGGTGCCTTGGAGGCTTGTGATGGACTTTCAAGGGAGTAGAAGGGGGGAGTTCAAATTGTAGGGAGATGTCAAAAGAGGATTTAGACAAGGGGGGTGTTAAGGAAGGGAAGGGTTGGCCATAGTGATTCAAAGGAAGGTGAATGGGAGGAGGATTGGGAAAGGGGTAGGATGGTGGAAAGTAGGTGGAAGAAAGGAGGAAAAAGTAGGGACATGGATTGAAAATTGAGATGTGGTGTAGGAATAAGAAAGCATTTTTCGACATTTTGGTAAAGATAACAATAATTACTAATGGAGGTCAACCCAAGGCCTACTCGTTGGCATTTTATTGATAGGGCATACTTTGTGGTATTTATGTAAATATTAGTTTTCTTATGGCATTTATGTAAAGTCAAAAAGGTCTTAGTGCTATTTATGTAAACCTAGCTCTAACTTCTAAGTCTCATTTGCTATTAAGACTGAGCTATACCTATCTCTGCCAAAATTGGCCGTTTGGTCGTTGAGTGGCCCTCTCCAACCTTGGACGTCAAGCATCAACCCCCTCTGTCAGATCTAACCAACTTGAGGTGCTTTAGGCCACCGTTGTCTTCATTTCAACGTTTTCTTGCTTGCCTAGTTGAAGATTGCTCGTGTAAGGATTGATCAATTCTTGGTGGGAGCCAGCATCTCTGGTGTCACCAACGATTGGGAGTGTTCGACATTCTTTTCATGTATGTCACGTAGTGTTAGATTTGGGAATGGTTTCAGTTCTAGTCAACCAATAGATCTGGATGAGGTGGGCTTGCTGAGGTGGCTTTAGTGGACATTGCGACTTTGGACCTGGTTCATGGCAATCTAAATGAGGAACTTTGGTTTGCTTCTCACGACAGCTTCCTTTTCTGTCGTTCAGCCTTGCACTTCTTTTGCGGCCAATAACTTTTAAGTAGCGTCAGTCCTCGTGCTTAGTTCTGGCATCTCCCCCGTCCGTCTAAGCATGTGATTTAAGGTGACGGTGACACTGTCGTGCCAGGTTTACACTTGCTTGGAAGCTGTCATCCTCCCTGCAGCAATTAGTTTTCTTTCTTATTTCTTTCCCTTTCTTGTCACGTCGGGGAGGGTTTTGTACCGGGACCTCTTGGGTTGGCAGTTTAGTCTTGTAAGCCGTTTCATCGGGCTGGTTCTTTCTCTAATGGTATCATTCCTTATCTATATGGTTTCCTCTTGAGTTGTAACTCTCTTCGTTTTATAATGAAATTGCCTTTTGAGTCCTAAACGAAGACTTGATGCTGCTCTAGGGCATAATGACCTTATGGTAGTCATGCATGATTGGATGTTCCGTTTGTGGTCTGACTGATTTAAAAAGTTCAATATGCTCGAAACAATGCAAAAGAATTTTCAATTGTTCCTTTTTCATTTATTGGTTTTGAATTACAATGTTAGAAACTGAACCAGCCTGGATAACATTTTAGATTGGGCTGTCAAATGGATCCAATTTGGACCTGGCCTTACTAATGAGCCTGGACTTGATTGAACCCGGTTAGCATCAAATAGTTTGGCTTGGCTATCAATGGGTAGCGTAGGTTACAGTTACCCGTGCTATCTGCTAGGTATGTTTGGATGGAAGTACCATGAGGGGAAGGGGAGGAAAGGAAGGAAAATTGAAGGCAACGGGGTGATATAAACTCTTGTTTGCATAGAGAAGGGAAGTTTGGATGCATATATGGAGAGAAAAAGGAGATAAGGGATTTTGGATAATTTTATTAATGCAACATTTAGAAAATACCTAAGAATATATGTTATTTACTATTTATCATAAATTGGGGCAGAAGATGCAATTAAAAATGAAGTGAAACGAAGTCCTTTTCCAAAATTTCTCAAAAAGTTCATTTTTAATCCCCCCCATTTCCTGCCCTCTTATTCCTTCCTCTTCCAAAGTTGACAACCAAATATGTTTTGGACATTTCTTTTCCATTACGTTCTCCTTCTCCGCCCTCTCAAATCCTTCCATCCTAGTGTTGACCAAGGGTTTAGAAAATCCACGGGAAAGATGTTGGACCCTTTACAAGTTCCATTTTAAGAACTTGTGAATCCTCATTGACTGATGGATTCTTCGCAAGTCTGAGATTGTTGTCGACGGGTCTATTGCATATGGAATGGTTTGGGTGGGTGATTAAGTTATAAAAACGGGCCGTCATAGGTTGGATGTGCTTTGCCCTGTTTTTTTATTTTTTAACCAGGTCTTGTTCGACTTAATCAGGTGGTTCGAAGTTAACGGTTCAGTCCTGTTAATTTTGACAGGCTTAATTGTGGATTAAGTAGCTTGGAAGAAGGGACTAACCCATTAATTCTGCTGTGATATAAAAATGCATTTGCGTCTACAACAGAATTTGGTATTAAGAAGAGCATCTGCATCTCAAATTGGTCGTCTTAAGGATGTCACGTTAGATTAAAAAAGGATGACGTTTGTATGTGCTTACGGGGATTGTTCCCGTTATTTTTGTATGTGGGTTTGATGTCTTATCAGTTCCGGACGTAAATGTAGTTGGTAGAGACGCAAGGTTGATGCAGGTAAAATTTTGGGGTTAAAATCCCAGAACGATCGGGTGAGCTGCACATGGCAAACAAGAATAAAGAAAATCGAATTATTCTGAAGCGGTTTGAATATTTGAAACAGTTATATTATCGAGATAAAAAGTTAATCGTTATGGTGAGTGAAAGTGAGAAACAAGAGCATCGAAGCAGATGTCAAGGAACCGAAGGTCTTACGTTGGTGATAGAATTTGGAAGCCATAAAGACCATGAGCCATGCCTAATAAGGTATTTGTTGCCAAGTTCGTTAAAGGATTCAAAAGCAATTGTGATTGTTGTCTTCTGTGCAAGATGCAGTTCGATCTACGCCTCGCCCGTTAGTTCACGTTGTTGCTCAATCGAAACTTAATTAATGTTCTCCAATCCTCGAACAACTTCCTGCCTTTGGTTTTCGATTCATCCGGTTGGAATCTGATATTTTCAATGCCATATCTAAGTAGATTTTTTTTTTTGAACGATTCATTTAACAGCGGTCAGTAATCGCTCTTTTAGGATTTGTTTTAGTTCGCAGTGTCTATCGATTTGTTTAGGTCATAGTATTTTTTGTTCTACTCGTCAAATTCTTGGATTTACGGTAATCTGGTTAAATTTTAGTCACTGATCATGAGGAATTTAATGATCTAAGCATTTATGAATTTGAACTCTGGAAGCGAACACGCAAATTGCATGTTAGTACTAACTGTCCAAGTCGAGTTTATCGTTGCCATGTTCAATTCCAGTAATACTTGTACGTGAAATGCCTGATATGATTGAAGTGGCTGTGTTACGAGAAGCAATGTTTCAATAATTGAACTGACCATCGAACTGGTCTCGGTTTTCATTTTTAATGATCTAACCGGTTGTTAGATGACATGTTCCTTTGAAAAAATTTAGAAAAAAATTAAATTGTATACGCAGAATTGATCTAATTAGGGTAAATCAGGTTGTATCGGAATTTAGTTGATAAAGAATTAAATCTATCTGTTAGAAAATGTATTTTTAAAAAGTTAATTATATTAAACTCTAAGAGTTCAATAAAGATACATGGGAGCTTGGAATGACACGTTGATCGGTTGGGTTGGGGAAGATGTGCATGGGAGAAGCGATGATGGAAAAGGAGTGGGAGTTGCATAGATGATTGAGATTGACAATGATGGGGAGCGAGTTGGTGGGTAGGGATTAGAGCTGTGAAAAAAATTGAATCGCTTAATTCAACTTAAATCTGACTTGCTTAATTAATGAGAAAAAAATTTTTACATTTAACTTATTTAATCTCTATGTTTACTTATTTAACTTATTATTAAATGGATTAGATAGATCAGATTCGATGAGTAGATAGGATCGATTTAGATTTTAGTATATAATTATGATTAATAAATGGTTTGAATTTAACCAATTTATAAATGGATTTGATGGCCTGAGTAGAGATGTTGGAAGGTTGCGTGGGGGTGGTGGAGACGGTGGGGTGTGGGAATGGGGGAGGAATCATGTGCGAGGGACCAACAAAGTGAGATTTGAGTTGAGGGGTTTGGGAAGATTTCTCTGTTTTGTTTTTTAAAAAAAGTGGTTCAACTGTAGGTCAATTTGTTTAGTTCGGCCAGTTGAATTAGGGTTTTTTTGATTTATGTTGGTTTCAATCTTAAATCAAAAAACTGATTGGTTCACCTGGCTTTCGGTCGGTTCCTGATCCAACCAATCCGATTGGTCGGTTTGATTCAATTTTTAAAATAAGGCTGTGAAGCCCCAAGAAATAGAAATCATGTGTAGGTGATTATTTGTGGAGCTTGAGGGGTAGAACACATTTGTAGTAGTGGTAGAGGACAATCCTATTTGGTCACGATTTGAGCTGAGTATCAATGTTCGGATCTCTAGTCGATAGGGCCAATTAATCAAATTAGTGGAAAATTAATTAGTCAATTAGATATCCGGTAAGATGGCTTATCAATCACTCTGGGTTACAAAATCTAATACCCAAACACGATACTCAATCCTTTTTTTCCGTTCTCCCTTGAGACTCTCAATGCACATCCTCTGTTACTGTAACACCTCAAACACTCTAAACCATCATAGTTAATCCACTATATGGTTGTTGCTGTCTTTTAATATAGTTGTTAAGGACTCTAGTTTTCTCATGTTACATCTCATGTAAGGTTGACAGAAAAAAAATTGAAGTCACCTAACCCGACATTAAATTGATTTACATTCATTAACTTATTTATTAAACATGTTAGATTCAAGTTTACCTCGTGAGCTTGTTCAACTTGATAAATTGATTAATGAGAAAGAAGTCTTCATATTTGGCTCATTTAGTCCTCATATTTATCCATTTAATCCATTTAACATGTTATAAATGGATCAAGTCAGGTTTAGCAAGTGGGTTTGAATTAAAATATATAAATCTATTTAATAAATAAATTAAATGTGATTCAATTTATTTATAAATAAATTTGATTTAAACTAATTGAGATCAACTCAACCTTATCTATTAGCACCCCAATCTCATGTCCTTTCAGCACCCACTCGGTGGCGGGGCTTCCCCTTGGGATAAGGGAGGAAAGCATGAATTAATGCATGAAATTTAACTTAGGAAATGCATTTCTCTGGTTGTAATCCCTACTAACCTTAACTCCTTTGTTGTTGCCTCACCTCTCTTACTTTCCTCCATGTCACCCAACTAGACCACTAGATTCTCTTATGGTCGCCCACCATCCTTAGCTTCGTTATTGTCACTAATTAATTCTGTTTCTTCTTTGCTGATGTATTCATCCAAACAAAGCTTTCATCTCCATTAGCTCAATTTATAGAATTTTTTTGTACTGCTGTATTTTCTAATTTTCTTGATTTTTTCTATAAAACTACTTGCTCTGTTTTCCTTTCTAGCTTGTTTTAGTTTCTATTAATAATGATTTAGGAGCTTCCATTGTTTTGTTAACAATACTTTCATCATTACTTGTTTATTTTGGACTTTTTGTGACATTTGAACTTGATTCACTTGTTTCCTTTTGATTTATCAATCTTAATTTATATGCCTTGTTTATGCAAGTCGATATCTACTTGAAAATCTAGATCTTTTGTTATAGTTTACTAGAAAATTATGCAAGTCAATGATATTAAAAAAGATGATAATGCTCATTAAGGTCAGTTAAGACTTGAGTTGAAAACTTGCTGTTCTCAAGTGATATGGGTCTACTCATCAATTGAACTATACAACGGACTCACTATTCATAGACTCATAGATATTATTAATATATATAGACCATGATTTTCCTAAAAGACATATGGATAATACATATAATTATCTTTTAATTTTTAAATAATAGAAAGTACTTAACTAATTTATCTTCGATTAATTTTGTGCATAACATATATCATGTTGTATTGTGCTCTTCTTGATTAAATACCAACTTCTGATTTCTCATACTAGGGATAGGGCAACTCTTTATTTGGGTAGGCTTTTTTTTTTTTTTTTCCATTGGGAGGCGGAGGGCGCGAGTTGGCGGTGGTGGAAGGTCTCTAGAGTTGTGGTAAAAGTCATGATACAAATATTGAAAGTTGGAATGTCTTGAAAATTATGAAGGTTAAATAAATCTCTTGTGTAATTTCCTTTGTCACTATATATAGCAAAAAATTTCCAAGAGTGGTGGGCTATCCTCTCTCCAAACACATCGTATATAGTTTATTTTCGTTTGGTGGAACTTCATTGTATTTGAAGATTAACCAATCCAACAATCTCAATTTCAATTCAATAGTAGTTTGAAAAGTTTGATAAGAATTTATTTGAACTGAACTTGAACTTTATAATGAAATTCAATGAGTTAATGAACTCTATGGAGATTCAAAGAGGTATAATTTAATTAGCATACCATCCAATGCTGCCCTATAACCCAAATTGTTAAATGTTGAATATGAAAAGGTTGAGCTAAAACAAATTACTTATTTCACTATCAAATTGAATAGTAATACAATCTAGAATCAGAAATAATAAGTTGTAGCTCTCAATTCTCTATGCAAATCATATCAATTCATCTACTATAAGTGGACTTGTCAATGCTAAACCAAATAACTCTTTTTTAGATTGATGCTTCTTAAAAATTTTAGTTTTAAACTTGCACCTCAAAGTGAAGAATGAAGGTGCTAATTTTTATTTTCAAAATTCGAGATTTGGAAGAGTTTTTGCATCGATGTTGTGAATTATTGTGTGAATATAACATAAGATAAGCTAACACACATGCACAAGTGGCACTCCTTTGACTTGGTTAAAGTTGACCTTTGTCTTGGTGAAAATTGATGTGGCAAGTTGTGTAGCCTTTTCGTCAGTAAATCTTATATAAGTATTCTCCTTTTAGCACATGTATTAATTTTGCCATTCTTTCATATAGCGAACAAGCCTTGTATTTATTAATCTTGAAATTTCTCTCATCAAATTGAGCAGATTTGGTTCTACTCAAAGTTGTCCTTAGCTTAACTCCTCTGGGAGCATTTATATCAGCATTTACTGTAAGTGTTTTTGTTACGACCCAAACCTGGCCTCTCATGGAACCTAGGGATGGCCTGCCTTGACTAATTCAAAGATCCAGTCGTCTATCGAGAAATAAGTCAAATGCAAAAAGAAATACGACATTTCACACATACAATATAGCTAGGCATTAAATAAAAAGGTAACAACAGAAATATAACAGTAGTTTGAAAGACAACACGCCATAGGAGAAAAGGAAGGTTTGCTAGCTAATCATCACAACAACTATAAGAAAACGTAAAGCAATGACACAAGTTTCAAAATACTAAAGTACTCATTACAGTGAAAGTATCTCAAAAGCGGAACAAAAGAAAACAAGATACTGCTGAACTCGACTGAGCCCAGCACCTTCTACAGCCAGTAGTACTGGCTACTTAGCTCTTTGACCTGAACATATGCAGCTATTGTTAGCTAAACGCTAAGTAGAGTAGCAACATAAGAACATCTAATGCAATAAATAAAAGAAAGTAGTAAACCATTCATATATTTTTTAGTTATTTAGACAGTTATCATTTGGTTCCATCCATAATCACTATGTGCTTAGTATTCGGTTATTCTAGTAAGGGTCCATATCATCACTTAATCCACATATTCCCTAAGGAAATGATCTTGATGCAGTTTTCCCGCGATGTAGGATACACACATGGCACTCTCTTGGCCGAGAGAGTATCCTGTGGTAGTCTTACACCGGGTCTATCACCTGGGTTAATGGTCACGACGTAGTGGTGACTACGGTACACGCGATAAGTGCATGGGTAGCTACCCTGCATTGGCACACGGTCAGTTCTTTCTGCTAGCGGGTACGCTTTAACGTACAATACAGAACAGAACATGGGTTACACCCCTCAATAGTCTGCGTACCCTCGCCTGACTATCCTGGTTTGCCTAGTGGGCTCTATAGGATTTGGTGTAGGGACGACATTCGTAATCCCAGGTCCCAACCCAAGGGGGGGCTAGTTCTCTCCCCACACAAAAGTGATGGTAGCTCTCATCGGTATCACGTACATGAGGGTCAGCTCACTTTTTGTATCCAAGTCCAAACAATCAACCAACATGCCTGTATAGACAAGGTATTTCATCATACATCAAGTATCCATGTCATTGTACTCTTATTACTTTCCTAATTCCCCATAAGGTTCGTGCATAGTACTTGTTTCATTCCAATATGTGGCATGTATCTCTATTCACATTCAGGTTTTCTTAATCATAGAATAGGCAACTCATAATTCAAGGAAAAGCATTCAATTATATCGATTTAGTTGCAAATTACTTACAATATGGAATTCATCATCATGTATGCTTAAATTGTAACAAACGAGGTTCAAGTGCTTGAATATAAGCATGCACCATTCTCAACCCTAGGGTTCATATCATGTCGTAAGTTTCAAGCAGAGATCTCTAATCTAACATGCAGTTAACAATTTTATTTAACAGAAGTAGAGAGGACCACTTTACCAAAAGATACAGGTGATATGGGGGCACGAACGACGGATCCCAATGTCTTCGTAGGTCCTATGAGCACTACGAATTGGAGACCTATTCCAAATAGTTGGTCAAACCATACATTAATATCGTTGACCAATACTTGAGTATGTCAATTAAGCTAAAAACAACGTAAAAGCACTTCTAACATGTAGGAAATTCAGAAAGAAACCAACGGTACTTTAATTGTACAAATCTGACTTTGTTTGGACCCTGAACCAGCCCAAACACTTCTCCTGATTCACCTGAACCGAACCAGGCAAGCTGGTCTGGTTGGACCGGCTGCTTGGTGGCCATAGTAGTGTGTCCAGACCGACATTAGACATCTGGGGTGAGTCTCAGACGTCTAAAACATGCGCAGAATCTCACCTTGCGTTCCTGCTTCTGTTCCAATCATCTGCTACCCCTCACAGCCGTTTGAGGGTGTTAGTAGAAGTCTGACACCCGATCGTGTGGGAGGGCAGTCGGACGTCTGACACCACCTCCAAACATCTGACAGTGCCTCAAATGTCGCACCAGCATGCCTTCCCAATGCCTCTTGCACCTACGCAGATGTACACACCTAAGACCATGCTTAACAACTGCTAGGGTAGCGGAAATTTGGTTTCCGTGCTTGCACACACCATGGGCAGAGATTACCTCGGTACTCTATGTGCTTCCAGACGTTCTTTGCTCTTGGACATCCGATGATACCTCCAACCATATGTCAAATGGTGCAGACGTCTAATAATCGTGGAAATTGTGGTCGAACTCCGCGCGCAGGACCTTCCTCACAGAGACTCTCCTCCTCTGCGTGCTGTTGCAATTGTAGGAACAACCCTTGTAGCAGCCCTGCTCTCCCTCTCCCATGCTCTCTCTCTCTCTCTCTCTCTCTCCCAAGCTCCTCTTGCTGCTCTCCTTCTTCCTATTGCTCTCACTCTCCTTCTCCCTCACTCACAGTTGCAAGGGAAAGGAGGGAAGGAGGTGGGTGTCGCTCGGTGAGGACAAAGTGGAGGAGGGGGGGGGGGGGGGGGGTTGCATGGGAGTGTTGTGTGGGATATGGTGGGGTCGGGAAAATTGCACCTGGCCCCATAGAATAATTTCTGGGGTGTTGGAATTGCGTAAGACCCCACCCAAAAGCCAAAAAGTTTGCACAGGATCTTTTTGGTGTGCAGAATTTACGAAAAGGCCCCTAAATTTTCAGAAAAGCCCAAATGACCCTTGGGAAGTGTCATTTCAGTTTTGATTATCATTAGATTAGAGTGTTTAAATCTAATCCTTAGCTTTCTTGGAATTATTAAGGGCTCTTCGATTTGCTGTTTCATCAAAATAGGCTTGAACTTAAAATAGGAGATTGTTAGGCTTGGATCATTTGACGCTGTTTTTGGAATTCAACATCTCTAAGTCAATAGAAGAGAAAGTGATTTACAAACTCCATTTGCAAGCCTTCTTTTGCGTTATGTCATAGGTATTAGATTGTGACCTAGGTCTTTTGTGCTATAGATATACATAACCTTTTGAAATTGAAATTCTTTGTTAAAGGCTTCTTAGGTAGAGATTTGTGACTCCATCTTGGTGATTTTTTTCCTCTATGATTCAATCACCATCTTAACATTGTTTAATAGACTTGAAAAAGGGTCTTCCCACAATGATCATCTCTAGAATGATCAGAGATCTGGAGGCAATTCCATGTCCTAAACATAGATTATTACTAGGTTTGGGTTTGTAGACTAGTTTGGTGCCACCTCCTTTCTATAGGACCAAGAATATTTGATTTGATCGTGGATTTGAAAAGGTTCAATGATCTACTTCATAGAACTTTCTCAACCCCTCATCTTCACCATGATTGATGTTTTTATGTACATAATTGAAATTAAAACACCAAAGAGAATGGATCACATCGCAAGTGGCATAAATAAAGAAATGCAAGCTTGACAAAGTAGAACAAGCCTTTAGTTCCAAACAAATTCAAGAAAACAATCATGCCCCCTCCTTCCCCCTCCCCCCCCCCCCCCCCCCCCCCCCCCCCCCCCCCCCCCCCCCCCCCCACACACACCTTCTTTAACAATCTTTATGAATTGATTGAGTTTTATGAAGTTCATTCACTATCTCCTCACTAGAGATCATTTATGAGTTGGGTGGCACAGAGGAAAGGGGTTTTAGTGAAGAGGAATGGTAGGAGAGATCAAATGGCTAGAAGATACAACTTACATAGGGGGTTGACCCTGATTATATGTGCTTTGGACATCTGTAGCTGCCTTTATTGATGTGGCTATCTGTAGATTTCATCAAAGTTGACCTTTGGATAGGTCAAAATGATGTGGTAGGTTTTGGAATCTTCCATTCATTGCCTTTAGTTCCACAGGGTTCACTCAACAACTACAACTCGTCTACAACTCTCTATTGGAACCCTCCTCTTATCACACACGTTAATCCCATTGATGACATGGCAAAGCTTTACCTCAAAGCTAATCCGACAGGTTTGTCGTAATGAACTACGATATGTTGGAAATCAATATACATTTACTTAATTTATTGGGCTGTCACTTTAGCCCACGTCTGTATGTTCACTAGACTTGAATGTCGGAAAATATTAAATTATGTTAGAAGATATCCCAGTGATACTCTCGACTGGACAAAATAATCTCACAATTATGAGAACTCCTCTCACAATTACTTGAACCTGTAAGTAAATACTATATTTGGATATACACATATATATGTTAGGTTGATAAATCATATGAAAGAATGCACGCAAATATACATACATATCTGTATCTATATGTGTATATATAAATTAGGATTTTAATCTTATGATTTGATGTTCAAGATTTCCTTTTATTTCTCTTTTGTTTTTGTTTGCATTCTTTTGAGGGGATTCTTATGGATCATCTCGGATTGTCAAATGCCCGACGGATTCTTTTTAGGTTTTAAGCTTGGACAAGCCTTGTCTTTTCTCTTCCTTGAGAAAGGTATCCAAATGTTCTCTCTTCTCTCATATATACTATGGTACTTGTCGCATTCATTGAGCTTTGAGCCTTTGTTGAAATGCTCAAATGTTCGCGGAGATAAAGTTCTAAAACAATAAATTATACAGATCTGGAGAAGTAATTTTTAATTTCTTTTTCATTGTTAGAAAAATTGCTAAATCTCCAAAATTGAATTCAAGTTCATTAATTGGAAAAACAATCATTCAAATGTTATTAATGTAATTAGCATCTGAATTTTTATTTATCCATATTTATTGCTACAGTTACAATAAGTAATTCCTAGCTAATGTCACCCCCTCATCAGATGTAAATGGAAGGTTCAAAAGTTTATTGGTGCACACAACCACGAGATATCATTTCCAAATAAGAAACACTACCTGAAATCCTTAAAAAATTTTACAGGTTACACAAAGTTGACACTTAATGTGGTGACGAATATCGATATCTCCGCAACTAAAAAATTGCAAACTTGAATAAATAGAGAGGCCTCATTGGAAGAGTAGGCAACATGAGTAGGGATATTTCATAATATGAAACAAAGGAAGTGAAAGAAGATGAATAGCTTGGATGTTCAACTTTTGATCGAGCACCGAAAACATTACAGAAGCTTTACTCAATTGTTTTATTCTACTCATAGATAACGAAAAAATGTTAGATGTGGATAGATCCAATACCTATAGAAGGTTAAAAGATATCTAGGGATGCAATATCATTTTAAACCACTTAAATAATTATAGGGTGATATTTGCATCGTTTTACGGAACCAATAATCATAACAAAATAATGATTTTCCCAAAAGATTTTCTTAAAAAAGAAACAGAGAAACCCTTTAGATGGTTTCTTAAACAATTTTGAAGCTGGTACGTACAGAAACCTCTAATGGCTAACATGCCAAGCAAGATCCTCAGTGCAAAAGCAATAATATTTTCCAATGCCAATTATAGATTTGTTGTTGACATATAACTAACAAGTTCATAGTTAAGTTTATTTTTTCAAATTCTAGAGTAATAGCTATATCACAGCTAAGCAATATTGTATGGCATGCGGGAATTATTTGTGAATTTGAGAAAACATAGATATTGTGGAGAGATGAGTTCCATTTATTTTATCATACGTTCTTAGCTTTTAGTTATGTTATTTTCACTATTCTTTTGAGACTTATGTGCAATTGTTTCTTAAACCTCTCTCTCTCTATGCGGGTCTAGGGTTTCCATGATGAACTGAATGCATTATTTTGTTTTACATGATATCTAAGCGACAATCCTAGGTCGAAACTCTGTACCTCTTGGTTTTTTCATCTTTTCTTTCTCCATCGAATAAATCTCTAAGTTTTCCTTCTCTTTTATGGGATTTGTGTAAGGCCCTTGAAGGAGGAGAACCCTTTGCAAGGTTGGTACGGATTGTGCCCTAGGACACCATGCCTAAAGGGAGCTCCTAAGGCCTCTTCAATCAACAACCTTTGATCGACTATTGACCCACATCTCCTTTGCTGATTGTAGCAACATTGCTAAGCCATCGTTGATCGGTAGCAACATTGCCAGCCCACCCGTCTACTGGCAACAGCTATAACACATGGCCTCGAAGGGCCAAGTTGGAAATTTCTAACTAACTTGGATTGCTATAATGTTATCCAACAATAAATGTATGTCCATCATAACCAAGCAATAATAGTACAAAATAAATTACAATCGGTCCATATCAGCATTTAGAGTACGAAAAAGAAAAATAAGGTAGGGAAGAGTTTAAAGATAGTAGAAGCGTAGTATAAGTTGGAATGACACTCGCATGCAGCGGAAACATGTCACCTGACAGTAAAAGTTTAATAGGAAAGCAGTAGCTACTACAACACTTTCCTCAAAGAGCAAAATGACTAAATATCCTGCGCCAACTCAGTCTTGCGGACTCGCTAAAATCGTGGTTGAAAGTCAAATAGGGGACAAAGTAAACCAAAGAGTTCAGCAAAGTGGCAACAAGAACAAATAGGAGGGAGGGTACCAAGCGAATAGTGTGTAAGAGAGGGACAACCCATTGTTATTTACTTAAGAATTTAGTCTTTATTCTTTCTTTTTATTTGTCTAGTCAGCAACATAATTATCTTTAAGTATTTTATCAATTTGGATCGTCAGGACTTGGGGCAGGAACATCAACATCGCTTGTGAATCTTAACGATCAGGTAGGGCATTATATCCCTTTGGATTTGGTAGATAAGAGTAGCATTTCAATTGAAATGTTGTGAGAGGATCAATAAATACTCTTTTGTTGGTGGTGGTTCAATGAGAAAGATGGTGGAAACCACCCCCACTCTCAAAGAGTTGACTGCATGCCAAGGCAATCTAAGTCTAAAGTGAGATTTTTGATGTTTGAAGTGGTATGTGGGTGTGTGACTAAGTGTAGGGATGGTTAGATCATGTCCCATTTCTTTCATATGTGCTGGTGATTAGATACAGACTTGAGTTGGTGGTGGTGTCGCAGGATGTAGAGTGCATTGACATGCTCCAGGCAATGTCTGATTGCCCAATCAGACGTCTGATTCTTGAGCACCAGATCTGATATTAGACTTAGATGTCTAATATGAGCACATGGGACATCTGATGCAAAATCAGATGAACCCTGTTTTATGTGCACCCCTAGAGTTGGGGTGGTGGACTATTATACGTCTGGGGTCAAAGCTAGGCATTTGATAACTTGAGTAATGAAACTCCTGGAAGAGTAGTTCTAGGTGTCGACTAAAACTAGTGGTAGGTTGTTGTGTTTGATGAACATAGGATGTTTGACTAGATGTCCCAGATGTTTGAAGTGATGCCGAGATGTCTGATTTGAGGCACAAATGTTTGATATGTTAGGGTTAGGAGAGTTAATTCTGACATACCACTAGAAGATGTCCAATTTTGGTGTTAGACATCTAATAAAGTGGTACCAGATGTCTGATTGAGTCGCCAAACATCTGATGCTGAGGAAAAGGTTGGTATAGGTCCTAATCAGGGACCCAATCGTACCAAGTCACACCGGGACTAGGGGGAAATCATTAAGATTTGCATGATTTGTGGAACCATGTAGGGGCTCAAAAGAGAGTACCCAGAAAGGCAGTCCAATAGGGTGTCTGATAATGTCTCTACAAGGAATCATCTAATTTACGCACAAGATTGAATGACCATTTTACGCTTGAAGGAGGAGGATACCGGGACTAATCATGAGATTACTATAGTTCGGCTGACGGGAGGTTGGACCTCTAGTACCACAGGACAAGGTGGTTGATGAGTCATTCAGGGAGAGTATGAACCAATCCCACGATTATGTAAGGCGACTCGACAGAGCGTCGGGAGGGCAGCCCGAATGGGGGTGTCTAGTGATCTCTCTACAGGGAATCACCCGGATGATGGCATTTGGTGATCATCCACCGGGTAAGAAATGTGACTGGCCATGGTTATCTCGGGTGACTTCTGGAACTTGAGTCTAGAGGACTATGCTATCAGAGGCCAAGGTAGACCAAACCTCGAACCTCAGTGAAGGAGATGTGCATACGAAATCTACGTCGAATCTCTACGAGGGACAATTATTCCTTACGTTGACCAATAGGTTAACATTTAGGAAGATTTATGGGTCACATTAGCATCTAGAAGGGGTAGATATGGTGTATATAAAAATAAGTATATATATCACTAGCATTAAATTAAAATATTAGTTAAAGCCCTACTAAGCCACTTGGCTAACACCTACATTATGCTCCATTTTCAGGACATGATGCTAAGCGTACGAGTTCCTCGCAAGCTCAAGATCCAGGTAGTGCAACGTCTTGCCCACCTACTTCAGGAGTGCTTGGAGTTGGCTTGGACCTTGCTGTCAGTGCGTTGGGAGGAGAAGGCATACTTTTTAGGTAGAGGTTGGGAGGAGTTGATGCAAATGTGCATCAAAGAACTTATAGGTGTGATGGTGGATTTGGTTGATCTCCTCAAGGAGTGAGGAGTAGCCTAATGGAGACAAGAGTAGTCAAACTTTTGGTTCCTTTTGTTAGTGAGTATATGTTTATTCCCATACTTTCTTGTTGCTACACATTACATATCACCTTTTTCTTTTCTGTGTAGATGTGATCCTTTTTTGTTTTATAACCACTAAATATTCTAAAGTGCATGTACAGATAATGTGGTAGCACGATGTTGATATTGTGGATGGTTTATGTTTCTCGTTTTCCTTCTATCCTATTTCTGCTTGGGTTTTTCGTGGATGTGTCGTGCGATTGTATTTCTGTATATAGGTACAAGTACGAATTGAAGGTATAGGTGATCTATAGGATGAATGGTATTTCGAGTCATTGGATTTGGGGTACCACAATGCAACATCCTACAAGAGGGAGCTCATACCCTGGAGCGTATCTCTGCATGCATAGAGGCTTATCATCTCCACTCACTAATCCACCATCATTTCATCCTTTCCAAAGCATGCACTAGCCCTAACAATATACAAGATGTTGGACATCTTATTCGAGGCGCTGAAGAGGTCTATAACTCCCCAACTTAGTTTTCTTTAAACTTTTAATTACTTAGGCACCTCTTTCACTTTACAAGTGTTATTTCTCAATGTAATTATAACTCGTCTAATTCATCAACAGTAAATCATTTGTTTTCCAAAATCCTTAATCATTCTTCCAATAGTTGTTCATTTACATTGTTCAAAAAGCACAAAATTTATGAACTTGCATTACACAAAACATCCTATTTTCATAATTCTTAAGTTTCAACCAAGCATATAATGTTCAGGTTATAACAAGATCAGCAGATTATTTTCTAATTTTGCTCATTCATTTTAAAAGTTATGCTTAATTGCTAAATAATTTTCCCAACAGCCAAATAATTATTAACAAGTAGTTTAAGTAGCTTGCAATTTAGCATTTTATGCTTCTTCTGGGGTTCTCAACAATTTATGACTTCACCTCCACTTCACCTTTTTCTTTCTCCCCTCCCTCTTCTTCCCTCTTCCACGTTCACACATCCAACAAACACACCACCTTTACCTCCTTCCTTTCCTCTCCATGTCTCACGTACACACACAAATTAAGCCATCATAGCCACACCATCCTTACTCACATGCACGCACGCACGCACGCCTTGTAGTACCTATGACAATAGCAATGACACTCACCTTCCCATTCCTCCTTCCTCCCATAACCTAGCACTCACTACTTACAGACACATGAGAAGTAGGGAGGATGCTCATAGCACAAGAGGAGCTCTATGTGATCTCAATGTCCGTAGGAAGGGTAGGGGTGCAACCCTGGTTGTGGATATGGCGATAGTGTTCTCCGTCGAGCTCGAATCTCGTTGGAGGTCTATGGGGGCAAGGGGAAAGGACTTGGTGAGTGGTCAGGTGTTGCGAGGAAGGAGCGGCGATGCATGAGCGATGAAGAATGCTAGATAGAAAGGAGTTAAGGGACGGAGGTTAAATGGTTGTGATAGAGGCGGTGAAGGAGAGTATACTGTCAGGGTGGAGAGCTACACGTGAGGGTGGAGTAGAGAGCTCATTGGAGGTGGTTGTGGTGGTAACAAGCAGAGAAGAGAAGAGGGAGCTCATGGGGAGAGGTGAGGAGGGTTTTACGCATGAGGGAGGAGGTGTGGGGAGACGTGACACTGGAATGAGGTTGGGGGGGTGGCGGCGAGGGGGTGGGTGGGATGTGTGTGTGTGTTTTTTAAGTAAGGAAGGGGTTAGGGTTGGGGTTATATATTCACAAGAATTCTCTCGCTTTTTCTTTTTTGAAACAAAACCCATAAAATTTTTCGTTTTGTAGGTTCGGAACTTCGGTGATGCGGGAAATACGCAGTTTGTTAATGATGCGAAATAATGTCATTGTATGTGTAAAATCGATCAACTCTTAAATTTATAAAACCTAGATAGTGGAGTATCTAGGGTCATCCAAGGAGACTAATTTGTTAGTCATAAAGTTGGTTCTCTCTCTCTCCTCTCAAATCCGCACTTTCTTTTTGTGATTTTGATTTTTATTATTTTTATAATTTTCAAAATAGTCGGGCAACAGAATACGAGATGATGATTATACTACACTTATCAACTAACCCTAAGTGACAATAGTGAACCTTCTCCTCTAAGCTCACCATAGGCAAGTGTGCCTAGGGTAATTAGGAGAGAAGGGGTATGGTGCACTAAGCTACTCAAAAGCAAGAAAAACACAGTAAAATTGAAACATGAACTTGGAAGGCAAATATGAACTTGTATTGATAGAAAGTGAAGTACATGTAGAGGAATGCTTCTTGCAAAACAACAAACTACTAGCTAATACAAAAGATAAAATGGAAGATAGAAGAAGAGAAGTATCCTCTAGTAGAAGCTTCAAGAGACCCTTGCTCCAGCTGCGGCTGCTCCCGCAATTGAAAAGAACTTCTCTTTGGCTTCTTCCTTCAAATGGTCCTCCTCCAAGCTTCCTCCAAGGGTGGACGTCCACCACCCTTGTTCCTCCTCTTACTTGGCCGTCCTCCTCTTGCTTGGCTGTCCCCCTAGATGAAGGCTTCCTCGGCGTGGCACAAGGGAGAAGAAGAATGAGGTAGAAGGCACCAAGGGGGCAGGTAGGTTGCCCCCTTGATCTTCTTCTCTTCTTCCTTGGCCTTAGGTGTAGGTGGTGTAATGGTGGAATATACAAAGGGAGAAGATGATTGATGAGAGCCTCATCATGAGCCATAACTAGCTCATTTTGACCCAATAAAGAAGATAAAAGCTCCTACATAACCTAGAAGAAGGCCTAACTGAAGAAACAAGTGCTCTGAGAAGAAAACATGAAATAAAGGTTAAAACTGCAATTTTACCATTGCAGTAGATAAACGGGATTTCTCAGAGGCAAAACATAGGTCAAATGGTCTAAATGAGATAAAAAGTGGGTTGAGTCAATCAGAAATGGGTTCATGTGTAATCTAAGAACTAAAAGACACTTGGTAACCCTAAAACAGACCCGCTTAAATTAACAAGGTTCCGGTCAGAACAAAAAGCAAGTAAACCCTCTACAAATCATGGAAAACCATACTCTAGGGTTTAGAACACTTAATTTGGCCTTTGGAACCTAGTTTGACCTAGATTAGGGTCCTAGCTCTTCAATTAACCTAATTTGGGTTTTTACGCAAAATATCCAGTCAAACGAGGTCAAACCTAAAATCCAACTTCACCATTGGATTCTTTAGGGCCAAATTAGGTTTGTACCAAAATTTGGACCTAAGGGGAGGTCATCTTGACCTACTTTGCAAGTTAGTACACCCAAATCACAAAGAGGTCCCTATCTTTTGAATATCCTTGCAGAGAGCCCCCTAGGTTCCTCGCCTTCTTTGCAAACCGGTCCTGCCGCCATTGCTAGGGCAGAACCGAACTCCGGCGAGGTTCGGAGAGGGATTGCTCTCTAATCCCTCAGAGATTCCCTCCCAGAAATGGAAGGAGGATTCTCTGAGGAATTCCCTTCCTCATAAAGTCAATTACAATCGTTGGTGTGAACCCAATCTCTCGTGCGAACGCACGAGAGATTTGGGTATCCTAACTCCTTTCCATCTCCGGCGACCAACCTCAGGCAATTACGTGCCCTTCACGCCCTGCACACCAAGTCCAGCACCTATAAAACACCCCTCGGACCCGGCCACTCATCTTGAGCTTGATTTGGCCGAGTTTCCCCCTTCAATTCCTCTCCTCCTGCTCGGCCAAATACCCCAGCTAGCTCCGGCGAGCCCCCCTCCCCTCCCTCTTCGCTCTGCCACAAAACCAGTGGCAGAGCTAGCTTCCTGATCTCCCTCCGCGTCGCGCAGTACCAGCGCACGCCGCCTCAGCCCCGTCGTCGCCGCCGTTCTCCCCTACTGGGCGTCATCTTCTCCGGCGACAGCAAGTACTGCTGTCCGCCTTCTGTCCCCTTTCGTCCTTACAATTAGGTTAGAACTCCTCTCCATCCTATCCTCTCTCTTTTCCCCCTGTTATCTCATCTGATTACCCCTCGACCGACGCTGACCACCCTCATCTTCCACATCACCGACCGAACTCCGGCGAGCCGCCCACACCACTCCGCCACTCCACACGGCTCGCCAACCACCTCGTGAGCTCCGCCTCACCACCAGGAACTCGCTCCACCCCACAACTGCCACTCCAGACCTCCATAACCACCCCCCGAACAACCCACCATCTCCGGCCACAGGTTAACCTAGGCGGGCACGCCTAGGCCGACCGGCAACCTACAGCATCACCCACCGCCTTCGCCGTGCTACGGCGAAGGTTTCCAACTATTCTAATTGGGCCAATAGGCCGTTCTGTGGAAGTTCAGGTGAACGCTCCGGCCGCCATTAACAGTCGAAGCAGCAGGAAGCTCGGAGCAGCAGCAGCAGGCGTCAGGCTTCCCAGGCGGCAGGTGCAGCAGACTCTCGCAAGTGTTGCGAGGTGACTGAGTTCAGCAAGGATCAGCAGCAGGGCCTTCAGCGTGGGCAATTGCATACGAGAGTCTGCGGGCGCACGCAAAGGAAGGGCGGAACGTTTAGTCCCACATCGTGGAATCTCAAGGCACAGGTATGGTATAAAGCTTTTTTGTGATATACGTTTACTGCCTCGAAAGCACAGGGGTGAGGTCCCTCACTGACCCCACCCGCCTCGTCCGCGGCCTGACCACGCGGACCTGGCGGATCCGACCCGACCTAGACCTACGCACTCCTCGCGCATCACACACCTGCAGGTGCGCCTGGTCCCGGGTACGATCCGACCCGGTTGAGACTGTGGCTCTGGTAGAGCGGTTAGAGTGAATTGCTTGAGAGAGAGAGACGCGCGGGTAGAGGGAGAAGGGTTAGGTTTTGTTCCCCTGTGCAGGCAGGCTGATTGCAGGAGAAGGACGTGGCCGCTGCAGAAGAAAGGAGAAGCAAGACAGAAGAAGAAGAAAGAAAGAAGTCTTCGCAGGCGAAGGAGGAAAACAGAAAGGTTAGAGGTCTTCGCAGGAGAAGAAGAAGAAGGACAAGGGAAGATTGCAAAGAGATCTGAAAGGCAAAGCAGAAGAAGAAAAAGAGAAAGAAAGATCACATTTAAGACATCTGATACATAAATCAGACGTCTAATTCTATTTTTTTACATCTTTCTTAAAAACTCTTTGAATCAATTATATTTGCATTTAACAGTTGTATTCTTGGGTTTTACAAAGTACTGAGTTTGCTCCCTGTGTTCGACCTCGGATACTCTAGTTGTTCGAGTAATAAAATTATTTGTTTAAACGTTTTGTCGGTTCTACTACAACGTAATACGCCTTTAAATCCGCACAGAAACGTTGACAACATTTTGGCGCCGTTGCCGGGGAGCAACGGGCACTTGTAAAGCTTTTGAGTACAACTTTTCTATTTAATATCTGACTTAACTTCTCTTTTGTTGTGTTCAAACAGGGAAAGCAAAACAAAAAGGAAAGAATAGCAACTGCACAACAGACTGGAGCAGGTAATCTCCATAAGCCCTCCCCCTTAACCCTCTCACAATCTAAAAGACAAAAAAAAAAAAGGGAGAAGTCAACTTAGGGCTACCTGTCTTATATTTAGTAACTCATCAAGTTGCCTGATTTTCATTTCAACATATTTTTGTCTGTCATCCAAATAAGGCAACTAGGGCTAAAACTTTCTTGATTGAGCCCTAGGTGCTAAATTTTAAGGCAACTAAATTTGACCCATTAGAGCCAAGTTAGGATTGCAAAGCTAGGGTTTTTAGAGACACATCTTCTCTAAAACAAAGAAACAAACTTTCCAAAAAGAAGTGTGCCTAAACCGTGTTTGAAAATATTTATACAAGAGGAACCCTAAGCAAATCAGGCTGATAATTCATTTGAATCATAAAAGGAAGGACCTAAAAGCTCTCAAAGGTGAAGTTGATCCCTCGGGTCAACCAACCTTAATATTAGGTCACTTTTTGCACTCAAAATACTTAAAAGTTCAAGTGGAACATTAAGCACCTTGATCTTAAAATAAAAAAGGTAGACTTAAGAGGTCAAGATCCCCATTCTGGTCTACCTGGAACCGCAGTGACAAGAGAGGTCGGGTGGGGGAAACCCTGTAACCCGTAAGGACGCTCTACCGTGTAGGGGTCTTTGCGGGACTCTCCCTCTCTGGCTGCCCAGGTATTTCTCAGGTGGACGATCTTCTGATCCAGGGGTCCATCTGCCCCGAACCTCTATAGTCACCCAACAATTCTTGGGTGTCTTGATTGGGTCCAGCACCTTCTAATCTCATCACATCTTCCGGTGCATGTTTGGTAGGAGGTCCTTGAGACCACCTTTAAGACCTCCTCTAGAAATTCATTCTCGCCGAGGCCAAGCCTTGACGCCCTTGTTTGTGCAGCAACCCCACCACATAAATCTTTCATCTGATTCAGACCCTGATTCTCCTCCTTCTCCCATCATGGCACAACCCATTGAAGATGAGAATAACCTTGAACACCAACTTCAACGCTTGAACGATCTCTTTCAGAACTTTGTAAACCCACCACAGCGACCTATGATGCGAGATCACTATAATCCCGCTGCGGTGGCAATTGAACCCCGAGTACGAATCCCAATTGGAGGACCCGATTCTGATCTAAAGCCCAATATGATTCATGCCATACCAAAGTTCCATGGGCTCAACTCTGAGGATCCATTCCAACACATTAAACAACTCAAGCATCTGGCCCAGACTTTCGGGTCAGATGTACAAAACCGGGATATCCTACTCATGAAAATGTTTTCGTTCTCCCTCTTGGACAAGGCCGCGCACTGGTATCAGACTCAGACCCGCCCGATCAACACTTGGGAGGAATTACAGTCCGAATTTTTGAAAAAATTCTTCCCTGTTGGCCGGACGAATGCCTTGCGCCACCAGATCACTCATTTCACTCAACAACAGGGAGAACCTCTTCACGAAGCTTGGGATCGATTCCTAGATCTCATGCGAAAATGTCCCCATCACGGAGTTCCTAAGTGGGAACAAGTCCAGTCTTTTTACCAGGGACTCCGTGAGGATATTCGTCTAATCGTCAATGCAACATGTGGAGGAAACATCATGGGCCAACACGAGGACACGGTGTGGGAGATTCTCGAAAACATGTGCGAGAACTCCATAAACAACGACTCCTTGGGCTTATTCGACAGGACGAATGCCCGCGCATCGACGAATCTAAGAGGGACACATGAGATGCAGGACCTGTCCACTTCTGTTGACCTGGAATTGATGGCCAGTCGGTTGGACAAGGTCTCTATCATAGAAAAGAAGGTGGACGAGCTAACTCGACATTTGCAGCAAGCCACCTCTGCACAAAACTCTTTTGCACGACCTCCTCTGGCAAGGGAAACAGTGCAAAACATCTATCACCAACCTGCCAAGGGGATGGGCCCCTATCCACCCCCGTCTACCTCCCAGACCGGAGTGACCTCCGATCCCGTCTACTCGAGTTGGGGGAACTCTGAACCCTCGTATTCTGACTTTCCTGAGGTTTCTCAGAACTGCGAGGACCTCAACGCCATCCAGAACGACCCATACTCCAATACCTACAACCCTGGATGGTGAAATCATCCTAACTTTCAGTGGGCGGGAAACTCTCAAAAACCACCATATCAACCCCGCCCACAAGCTCCTCGTCCATATCAGCCGCCTCAGCCTCGGCCCAATCCCACCTACCAATCTGGGCAAAATCAGGATCAACTGACTCTTATCCTTCAAACGCTGGCTGACATTCAAAAAACGAATGCGGCAATGCAAAAACAGCACAAGGACGAGATCACAGAGGTTCGCAACCAACTGGCCCAGATGGCAAATTCTCGCCAACCTGGCACCCTTCCTTCGCAACCTCTGCCCAACCCAAATAATGTGCCGACCCAGAGGCGCATTATGAATCCAAATCCAGGCCACGCACATTTGATTTATCAGGCCCCTGCTACTCCATCACCAGACAGGATGGAGGCTTCTACATCTTATGCAGAATTTCAGCAGCAGCCACCTCTCCTACCTAACCCAAACCAAAGACAGGCTGGATTAAACTCTGTAACAACACGTAGTGGTAAAACAACACAAGACCCACATTATCTGAACCACTCCAAGCCTGATAATCGCCAAGACCCTAGGGTAGTCATCCAAGATACTACTGTCCCAGATCAAGAACCTGGACCTATCCTAGAGGAACCAGCTAGGATCCCATTTCCTGAGGCCTTGACCAAAGGAAAAAGGACAACCAAACCTGTGGCTCCTGAGGAGGATCTGGTCAAGCTCTTTGAACAGGTCCAGATAAACATCCCGTTGATGGATGCAATCCGCCACATACCGGCTTACGCAAGATTCTTGAAAGACATATGTACACCTAAACGTAAGCCGCGAACCAAGGATGGGAATCCGATTGTACTGTCAGAGCAAGCCAGCTCTGTCATCCTGAGCAAACTCCCACCCAAGGCTAAAGACCCAGGAACCCCCTTGATTTCTTGTAAAATTGGTGAAACCCAACTTGATAGAGCCCTACTAGACCTAGGTGCCTCCATAAATTTAATACCTACATCCCTCCTTGACCACCTTGAAGAATCTGAACTTAAACCCACTGAGGTGACATTGCAGTTAGCTGATCGATCCATCAAGTCACCCAAAGGTATACTCGAGGATGTCATTGTTAGGGTACGAGATTTTTATTTCCCAGTGGACTTCATAGTACTGGACATGGATGCACCTAAGAAACCAAGGGACACACCAATCATATTAGGGAGACCCTTTCTGGCCACTGCTAGGGCCAATATAAACTGCGAAGAGGGCCAGATAGAATTAAAATTTGGGAATCAAAATCTGAAGATCGACATTTTCAAAGCCCAACAAGGGATTAATTGCGGGGTTATAGAGGAAATTTGTGATGTCAAAGCCGTGGTTGATGAACTGCACATAGAGGACAACCTGATTATTCCTGATCAACCACTAGAAAATCAAAAACCGCTAACAGAGGAGTGCGAACACAATCTAGACACACCTATGACTCCTACCATTGCTCCCGATACAAACCCTGAACCACCCGCTGCTGCTGACAATCCTGTCATGGAACTCAAGCCCCTTCCTGAACATCTAAAATATGTCTTTTTGGATTCAAATCAAACATTTCCTGTGATTATCAATTCTCGACTCACACCTGACCAGGAACTCCGTTTGATTTCTGTTCTCCAGCAACATCGTAGAGCCATTGGATGGACTCTAGATGATTTGACTGGTATAAGCCCTTCATACTGCACGCATCGAATCTATACAGAAGAAGGCTCACGACCTTCAAGAGAAATGCAAAGGCGACTAAACCCTAACCTACAGGAGGTCGTGAAAAAGGAGATCATTAAGTGGTTAGATGCAGGGATCATCTACCCGATCTCCGACAGTCGTTGGGTGAGTCCAACACAAGTGGTACCTAAGAAGGCAGGACTTACCATCATCACGACAGAAACCGGGGAAGTCATTCCTACCCGAATAGCTAATTCGTGGAGAGTCTGCATTGATTATAGAAGACTAAATTCCTCCACGAAGAAGGATCATTTCCCACTACCGTTTATTGATCAGATCCTCGAGAAACTAGCGGGAAATAGATTCTTCTGCTTTCTTGACGGGTACTCCGGTTACAATCAGGTGGCAATCCATCCAGAGGACCAAGAAAAGACCACATTCACCTGCCCCTTCGGGACGTACGCGTTTCGAAGAATGCCATTCGGTCTCTGCAATGCACCTGCAACTTTTCAGCGGTGCATGCTTGCCATATTCTCAGATATGGTAGGTGACTATCTGGAAGTCTTCATGGATGACTTTTCAGTTTTTGGACAATCATTTGACGATTGCCTCCAACACTTGGTCCATATACTCAGGCGGTGCATCGAGGTGAATTTGGTTCTTTCCTGGGAAAAGAGCCATTTCATGGTGCCTGAGGGAATTGTCCTGGGACATTTAATCTCAGAGAAAGGCATCCAAGTGGATCGAGCTAAGGTTAACCTGATTTCCAAGCTCCCTATGCCTAGCTCGATTAAGGACATCCGATCTTTTTTGGGGCACGTCGGTTTCTACCGTCGATTCATCCCTGATTTCTCCAAAATCGCGCGCCCCCTGACCAATCTGCTTTCCAAGGATGTGCCTTTCGGAATTTCCAAGGAATGCACTCAAGCATTTGAGATCTTACGTGACCGAGTCACCCAAGCCCCAATCCTACAGTCCCCTGATTGGTCTCAACCCTTTGAGATCATGTGCGATGCATCTGACTTCGCTGTAGGAGCGGTTTTGGGGCAGAAAATTGATGGGAAACCTGTGGTCATTTACTACGCCAGCAAAACACTGGATGAGGCTCAGCGTAACTATACGGTTACTGAGAAAGAGCTGCTGGCCGTAGTATTTGCCCTGGAAAAATTCAGATCATACCTTCTGGGTTCCCGTGTTATCATATACTCGGATCACACAGCTGTGAGGCATCTCCTAGCCAAGAAGGACGCGAAACCTCGATTAATCCGCTGGATCTTGCTGTTGCAAGAATTTGACATCAAGATTCGCGACAAGGCGGGAAAGCACAATGTGGTAGCTGATCATTTATCCCGCCTTCCTCCTGAAATTATTGATCCGTCCGGACCTATTACAGAACATTTTCCTGATGAGCACCTCCTGACTATCAGTACAAGTCTTCCATGGTTCGCCGATATTGTTAATTACCTGGCATCACATCAGATTCCGCCTGAGTGGTCGAAGGCCAAAAAGGACAAATTGCGTTCTGATGCCAAGTATTACCTATGGGAAGACCCGTATCTCTTCCGCATTGGTGCTGATCAGATAATCCGACGATGCGTCACGGAAGTGGAAATCAAAGACATACTCTCATTTTGCCATGACCAGGCATGCGGTGGACATTTTTCGGGACATAAAACCGCATCGAAAGTCCTCCAGTGTGGTTTCTACTGGCCCACAATTTTCAAAGATGCATACAATCACTGTAAGGCATGTTCCCGTTGCCAGACTCTAGGCAACATGAGCCATAGAGACATGATGCCTCTACAGCCGATCTTGGTATGCGAAATTTTTGATATTTGGGGGATTGATTTCATGGGACCCTTTCCTACCTCGGATGGCTTCGAATACATTTTACTCGCAGTTGATTATGTTTCTAAATGGATAGAAGCCATTCCGACTCGAACCAACAATCATAAAGTCGTTATAAAATTCCTTCATCAAAACATTTTCTCAAGGTTCGGGATTCCGCGTGCTATAATTTCCGACGGAGGGACCCATTTTACTAACGCTCAGTTCAGGTCATTGATGATCAAATACGGGGTGTCACACCGAATCTCTACTCCTTACCACCCTCAAACTAATGGTCTAGCTGAGCTATCTAACCGAGAGATCAAGAAGATCCTTCAGGTTACTGTTCGACCTGATAGAAAAGATTGGTCTTCTCGGCTTCCGGAAGCATTGTGGGCCTATAGGACCGCCCACAAGACCCAATTAGGAATGTCTCCCTTCAGACTAGTGTACGGGAAGGCATGTCACCTCCCCGTCGAATTGGAGCATAAAGCCTATTGGGCAGTACGGACCTGTAATCTCGACCTTTCTAAGGCTGGAACCCACAGAAGATTTCAAATGAGCGAGATCGATGAATTACGCCACGACGCATATGAGAACTCGCGAATTTACAAAGAACGGGTTAAAGCTTTTCACGACAAACACATTTCTAGAAAGGTCTTTCATCCTGGTCAAAAAGTTTTACTCTTTGATGCTCGACTCAAACTATTCCCAGGAAAGCTAAGATCCAAGTGGGTCGGACCCTACCTAGTCCGCCAAATCTTCGGAAATGGAGCTATTGAAATCAGCCCACTCAGCCACGATTCTGAACCATTTGTCGTGAATGGGCAGAGACTCAAGCCGTTCATTGACATGACCGATATAGATTTGACTGAGTCATCCTTTACCCTCCTTTCCTCTTGAGCTCATTACGCCCAGCCGATGGCGTAAAACTCAGCGCTTAACGGGAGGCAACCCGTCATTCTTTGAAAAACCTGAAACCGTTTCTGACATCGCTATGCGGAACTCATATTGCACTTTAGGGTTCATCTATTAGAACAGCCGACTTCACCTCAGGTATACCTACCCGAGATTAGAAATCGTTCGCAACAAGTCGCTTCGACCCATTCACTCACCACACACCTGTCCTAACACATGAACTAAGCTGAATTCGAACCCACCTAATTTACAATGGGGACATTGCAAATCTTAGGCATGGGGGGGTATGAAAGTGCAAAATGTCAGAAAATTCATATCAAGAAAGGGTTTCATTCATAAAAAAAAAAAAAAAAAAAAGGGACTTGATAGAGGGGAGGAACAATTCAGGGTCATACAAATGAGAGGAGGAAAAGAAAGAAAAATGACAAAAAAAAGAGCAAAAATAAAGAAAGGAGCACAAAAGGAAAAGAAAAAGAAAAAGTCATTAGTAAAAGATTAAGGGGTTAACTGAAGTTCTAGACCGAGTCAAGAAAAAGAAAAGAAAAATGCTACAGAGATATAACAAGAGATTAGCGGGAACGCTGGTCTTAGGCCTCTTGGGCTAGATTTTTAGCTTAAAAATTCACGTATCCGTTAAAATCTGGACAATCCTCAAGAGGTTGAGGAAAATGCGAAGCTTAAGTATTAGGTCTAAGGCTTAGGAAGTATTCGGCCTCGTTAACTGACCTCCGGTTTGCGGGATTCGGTAACCTAAGCACCCAAATTCACACACAGTCTGGTTCAGTGCGCATAAATATTCAAAACACGCAAGAGCGTTTAATATTCTGAAAAAGTCACCTAGATTAGGAGCGGCCAATCAACACAAGTTGATTTGGACAAGTTCCCAGCGCGGAGAGGCGGGAAATTCCCCTCGAAGATGCGTAACAACATATCGTCTCCTCGGTGCTTGTCTCTTAGGATATTTAAATATCCTACTGGGGGCATGTAAGCACTCTGCTGGTTCAGATACCATGGGTGGCATTATCACGAAATGTCGATCGCCAGGGTCTGAATTCGGCCACGGAACGCCATGGGCGGGATTATCTCGAAATCTCGAAAGCCAGGGTTCCGGGGGTTGCCATGGGCGGGATTATCTCGAAATCTCGAAAGCCAGGGACCCTTGAGGATTGATGATGGGGACGAGGAATCCGATACAGACCGTGTTGAGAAGCTAATCCGAAGCTAGAAATAAAAAGAAAAGAGAGAGAAAAGCTCTCCAAACAAATAAATCCTCTATCTCTCTCTTACAAAAAAAAAAAAAAAAAAAAACGCACTGCAAACTGAGCGTAGGCTAAAAATGTCTCAAGCACGGGTGCTTTAACCGCAGAGTCCAACAAACCCTAGGATAGTTTTTGTGGGCCGTAGAAACCTTTGCGAAGGACTGAGGCTAAAGCAGAACAGGTCCAGATTTTGGTTGGTACTTGAGTACCTCTAGGCCTATTGTCGGCATTCCTACCTAATCACAAAAGAAGCACTTATCATAACTAAGGACACTTTGGGTCTAGAATGGAAGTTAAAACTTTGAAATTTTGCTAAGGGACTAGCAAAAGCTAGGCATGGGGGTATGATGAGAGCCTCATCATGAGCCATAACTAGCTCATTTTGACCCAATAAAGAAGATAAAAGCTCCTACATAACCTAGAAGAAGGCCTAACTGAAGAAACAAGTGCTCTGAGAAGAAAACATGAAATAAAGGTTAAAACTGCAATTTTACCATTGCAGTAGATAAACGGGATTTCTCAGAGGCAAAACATAGGTCAAATGGTCTAAATGAGATAAAAAGTGGGTTGAGTCAATCAGAAATGGGTTCATGTGTAATCTAAGAACTAAAAGACACTTGGTAACCCTAAAACAGACCCGCTTAAATTAACAAGGTTCCGGTCAGAACAAAAAGCAAGTAAACCCTCTACAAATCATGGAAAACCATACTCTAGGGTTTAGAACACTTAATTTGGCCTTTGGAACCTAGTTTGACCTAGATTAGGGTCCTAGCTCTTCAATTAACCTAATTTGGGTTTTTACGCAAAATATCCAGTCAAACGAGGTCAAACCTAAAATCCAACTTCACCATTGGATTCTTTAGGGCCAAATTAGGTTTGTACCAAAATTTGGACCTAAGGGGAGGTCATCTTGACCTACTTTGCAAGTTAGTACACCCAAATCACAAAGAGGTCCCTATCTTTTGAATATCCTTGCAGAGAGCCCCCTAGGTTCCTCGCCTTCTTTGCAAACCGGTCCTGCCGCCATTGCTAGGGCAGAACCGAACTCCGGCGAGGTTCGGAGAGGGATTGCTCTCTAATCCCTCAGAGATTCCCTCCCAGAAATGGAAGGAGGATTCTCTGAGGAATTCCCTTCCTCATAAAGTCAATTACAATCGTTGGTGTGAACCCAATCTCTCGTGCGAACGCACGAGAGATTTGGGTATCCTAACTCCTTTCCATCTCCGGCGACCAACCTCAGGCAATTACGTGCCCTTCACGCCCTGCACACCAAGTCCAGCACCTATAAAACACCCCTCGGACCCGGCCACTCATCTTGAGCTTGATTTGGCCGAGTTTCCCCCTTCAATTCCTCTCCTCCTGCTCGGCCAAATACCCCAGCTAGCTCCGGCGAGCCCCCCTCCCCTCCCTCTTCGCTCTGCCACAAAACCAGTGGCAGAGCTAGCTTCCTGATCTCCCTCCGCGTCGCGCAGTACCAGCGCACGCCGCCTCAGCCCCGTCGTCGCCGCCGTTCTCCCCTACTGGGCGTCATCTTCTCCGGCGACAGCAAGTACTGCTGTCCGCCTTCTGTCCCCTTTCGTCCTTACAATTAGGTTAGAACTCCTCTCCATCCTATCCTCTCTCTTTTCCCCCTGTTATCTCATCTGATTACCCCTCGACCGACGCTGACCACCCTCATCTTCCACATCACCGACCGAACTCCGGCGAGCCGCCCACACCACTCCGCCACTCCACACGGCTCGCCAACCACCTCGTGAGCTCCGCCTCACCACCAGGAACTCGCTCCACCCCACAACTGCCACTCCAGACCTCCATAACCACCCCCCGAACAACCCACCATCTCCGGCCACAGGTTAACCTAGGCGGGCACGCCTAGGCCGACCGGCAACCTACAGCATCACCCACCGCCTTCGCCGTGCTACGGCGAAGGTTTCCAACTATTCTAATTGGGCCAATAGGCCGTTCTGTGGAAGTTCAGGTGAACGCTCCGGCCGCCATTAACAGTCGAAGCAGCAGGAAGCTCGGAGCAGCAGCAGCAGGCGTCAGGCTTCCCAGGCGGCAGGTGCAGCAGACTCTCGCAAGTGTTGCGAGGTGACTGAGTTCAGCAAGGATCAGCAGCAGGGCCTTCAGCGTGGGCAATTGCATACGAGAGTCTGCGGGCGCACGCAAAGGAAGGGCGGAACGTTTAGTCCCACATCGTGGAATCTCAAGGCACAGGTATGGTATAAAGCTTTTTTGTGATATACGTTTACTGCCTCGAAAGCACAGGGGTGAGGTCCCTCACTGACCCCACCCGCCTCGTCCGCGGCCTGACCACGCGGACCTGGCGGATCCGACCCGACCTAGACCTACGCACTCCTCGCGCATCACACACCTGCAGGTGCGCCTGGTCCCGGGTACGATCCGACCCGGTTGAGACTGTGGCTCTGGTAGAGCGGTTAGAGTGAATTGCTTGAGAGAGAGAGACGCGCGGGTAGAGGGAGAAGGGTTAGGTTTTGTTCCCCTGTGCAGGCAGGCTGATTGCAGGAGAAGGACGTGGCCGCTGCAGAAGAAAGGAGAAGCAAGACAGAAGAAGAAGAAAGAAAGAAGTCTTCGCAGGCGAAGGAGGAAAACAGAAAGGTTAGAGGTCTTCGCAGGAGAAGAAGAAGAAGGACAAGGGAAGATTGCAAAGAGATCTGAAAGGCAAAGCAGAAGAAGAAAAAGAGAAAGAAAGATCACATTTAAGACGTCTGATACATAAATCAGACGTCTAATTCTATTTTTTTACATCTTTCTTAAAAACTCTTTGAATCAATTATATTTGCATTTAACAGTTGTATTCTTGGGTTTTACAAAGTACTGAGTTTGCTCCCTGTGTTCGACCTCGGATACTCTAGTTGTTCGAGTAATAAAATTATTTGTTTAAACGTTTTGTCGGTTCTACTACAACGTAATACGCCTTTAAATCCGCACAGAAACGTTGACAACAATGATGTTAATGTGATAGTTAAGTAGGGTATATATAGGATGGAAAGGGGGGTGGTTATGTGATAAACGCCAGTTTATCATCATTCTTATGCATTAAAACAAGTCTAGCTCTTAGGATTTTACTTCGTAAACGGGTTTTTGGGTTGCATTTAGGCATTAATTAGGTTAGGCATGCATTGCATTTTTTATTACGTTTTTGATGCGTTTCTGTGAGTGTCAGGGATATATAAATTGCCAGATCATTAGAATCCTAGCACTCAAAAAGGCAACTGGTGAAGGAGAAGCTCTCACCACTTGGAACTCAGCTTGATCCAGGTCACCATAGCTGAAACTCAACTCACCTGAACTAGAGTTAGCTCATCCTAGCTCCATTCAGCTCATTTTAGCTAAATAGCAGCTCAAGAGAGCTAATCTTAGCTCACCCTAGCTCAGGTTAGCTCAGATCCAGCTCAACTTAGCTGAGTCTAGCTCATCTTAGCTCCCATTAGTCCACAAGGAGCTCTAGCTAGCTTAGCTGATTTGACTGGAGTTCACCCTAGCTCAGATCCAACTGCATCCAGCTCTACTCAACTCCAGCCAACTGAAGATGACCTCATTCCAGCTCTCGGGAACTCAACTTAGCTCAACTTAGTTGAGCTAAGCTACCTTAGCTACCTCAACCAGCTCTATCCTCCCCGGGAGCACCAGACCTAGCTCACCTCAGCTCACTTTAGCAGAAGCCAGCTCACTTTAGCTTGGCTTAGCAGCTAGCAAAGAACTAGCAAGCTAAGCCAGTTAGAGTAGCCCCATGCTTGCCTCTTCAGCAGCTGCCAGCTCCATTTCAAGCTCCAGACTTCTCCTCAGCTCCTCTCTTCAAACCCTAGCTCACATTACCTACTCCTCTACTCCATAGCTAGCTAAGCTAGATTAGTTTAGCGTAGCTTAGTTAGCATCCAACTCCTTGGCCATCCACCATCTTCAATTCAACCCTAGCTAGCTCCACCAACTAAGCTTACCTAAGCTAGCTATCTGATGGGTCGGCCTGGATAGGTTGTTAATATGATGTTTTTATCGTTGAAATATGTATAGTGGTTAACCTAATTCAGACCTAACCATCTCTTTACAAAATTTTTAACCTGGCCTAATTGATTTTATCTTGTCACTTTTAGGCCCAGGGTCGAACTCAGGGAAGTGGGGTTCAAGTCGAGTTCCTACGTTGTCCTTAAAACGCGTCTCTTCCGTTCGTTTATTGTGTTTTTGGTATTTTTCTTATTTAGGTTTTTTTCTGGTAATCCTTGTTCTTGAGGCACACCCTCAAAATTGTGTCCTTGGCTTTTAGCCAAAACAGAGTTCCAAAACACGCCTTGCTACTCGCAAGACGGGGTACCTGCAAATCAAAGATTATCTTTTCACTTTTATACCTTTTTTTTTTAATCTTTTTACTAAGAAGGAAGATAACAGATAGAAAGTAAATATAGTAGCTATAGATATATATTTATATGTAGTATATATATAAAGGGGTGGGGGTGGAGGTGACGATGGAGTGTAGCACTATGTCGAGTCAGTTGACGTCTAGAGAGACGCAACCAACACGACTATGTGCCGCGTGGAGTGTGGATGGAGGATGGATGATGTATGGGACCACGCTTTTTTTTGTACGCGTGTATTAGGGAATATCAGCAACTGGTGCAGATATTCCCGCGATACAGCGTATAGTAAATAACGTGAAAATATATGTACATATGTATGTATATGAGTAAATATATCTATATGTATATAAATGTATAAGTATATATGTATAGATATATATAGAAATATATGTATTATATATATATATATATTGGTGTATATGTATATATATATATGTATGTATATATGTATATAGCTATGTATATATGTATATAAGTATATATATATAATACTATATAGATGTATATATATATATATATATATGTATATAAGTATATATGTATCTAGATATATATATATATATATATATATATATATATATATATATATATATATGTGTGTGTGTGTGTGTGTGTGTGTGTGTGTATATATATAAGTATATAGATATGTATATATATATATGTATATAAGTATATATGTATATATATATAAGTATATGTATAAGTATATAGATATATATAAGTAGATATATATATATATATTATATATATATGTATATATATTATATATATATGTATGTATACATAACTATAGATATTACTATGTATATAAGTGTATATATATATATATATATGTATGTATATATTATATATAGATGTATATAAGTATATATATGTTACTATATATAACTATACGTATAGTGTAAGTGTGTGTGTGGGTGTGTGTGTGTGTTGGTGAAGATGTGTGTGTGTTGGTGTAGTGTGTGTCTGTGAGTGAGTAAAAAAGAGAGAGAATACGTGAGAGAGAGAGAGCGGGAGAGAGAGATCAGCAGAGAGAGAGAGAGCGGGCTGGAGAGATCGAGAGCGCGGACAATGGCAGCGAGTTAAGTCGTCTGCTCGCGGCGGTGGACGTCTGAAGCCGCGTCGTCTGAAGGCGGAGGCGGACGTCTGAAGACGGCGGGTGCGGGCGCGCCTTCGCGCAGGGTTCTGCAGGCCTGCGCGAAGTCGACGAGCGGGCGATGGCGCGGAGGAGCGAGCGTGGAGGAGGTCTGCAGGTGGTCGCGGAGGGGGGCAGGGGGCGGCGCGAGGCCGTAGCCGGCCGCTGCAGTGCGCGCGGCGGCGGGCTACGGGTGCAACTGCGAGGCGGACAGAACGGAGACGGAGGCGGGGAACGCCCTGCAGACGCGCGCGGAGGCGGTGAGCGACTGCGGGGACGGTCGCGGAGGGGCGGGAGGACTTGCTGCTGCTGCTGCTGGGCTGCTGCTGGCGTGGCTTCAAGCTTCGAAGCTTGGAGCGGCGGCAATGGCGTTAAAGAGAAAAAACGAAGCGAGGGAATGCACCACGCCCACCGGCTCGTCGAAGAGCTGGGCGGTGGTGCTCCCACTGTGGTGGTGTGCACCACAGTGGGTTCTCCTGCTCGCCGGGTGCCTCCTCGACGGAGGGCCGACGTATGGGAGGGGAAAGCGGTGGAGAAGATGGCTGCGGGTTTTTTTCAGCAGCTGCAGCAGCTGCGTCGCGAGGATGAAGCTGCAGCTACTTATAGAGGAGGGGAGAGTGGCGTGCCGGCTGCAGCAGGGAGAGGGTGTGCGAGTTGCAGCTATAGGGAGCGGCGTTGGCAGGGAGAAGTGACGGGAAGAAGTGCTGCGGGCTGCTGCATGCAGCTGCGGGAAGAGTGCAGCCGCGGGAAGGGTGCAGCTGCGGGAAGGAGAGAAAAGAAGAAATCAAGAGAAAAAATAAAAAGAGGGTGATTTTGCAAGGAGGCACTTGAAGAAAAATGTAACTATGCAGGCGATTGTTTCACTCCTCTTCCTCTCTTGATTAAATGCATGCATGCAAGTGTTTTTACAAATGCGATTACAGGATCCTATTATGCAATGTTAATGCTAGAAAATAGCACAAGAAGGCGTTATTACAGGCATGTTTTGAGGTGCAAACATATACCCCCATGCCTATCTTTTGCTAGTCCCTAGCAAAATAGTATTTAGAAATGATCTTAAGCTGAAGATTTTCTTCTGAGGTGATACAGGTGTGTTTACTATGGAATATTGTGAGAACCAATTGTAAAGAAGACTACCAGTACTTTAAGTCTCACATGACATAGATCATCTCTCAACTAACCAGGACTCTTGATATTTAAACCTTAAGTACGATTTCCAGGATCCAGGAGGTTTTTGCCGTACTCGAGAGCTCAAGAGGTTATGGTTTGTGCATAGTGAAGGATCAAGACTGACCAGATGAACATTAAGACTCAATCCCAGGGTTTCACGAATTTTTAAGTACAGGTTGGTCCCAGTTTCAGCTCATGTCTTCGAATTGACCTTTAAGATGATGACGGAAAACTCAACTCCCATTTTCTGATTTTTTTTTTTTTTTTTTTTTGTGACTCACCGAAAAACAAAGTATATAGACATTTATGAGATATACTGACTCTTTTAAAACATCTCTTTTCTGATTGATTTCTTTTTTTTTTTTGAAACACGTGTCAGTATATCTCTTACAACACATTTTGAAACACACATTTTTTTTTTTTTGGTGGGAGAGTTTCTTTTTGGTGGAAAGAGTCGCTCCTAAACACAAGACTAAAGCCTGGGATAAAAAGTCTACCTGCGCACACAGGTAAGGACTCCACCTTCCCTAATGAACACTAGGGTTGGATCTTATGTTCACCTGGTCTTTCCTGATATGTGTAGTGTGAACCAAGTTTACTTAAGCTCTCAAGAAAAAGCAAACCAACGGATCCTGTACTGGTGTCTCAGGTACAAGAATACATCCTTAGTTAGGAGAGATCTTGATCTATTTTGTCAATGCTTTAAGTGAATTAAGCCGAGCCTGAGCGAATCAAGCTTTTGTGGCCTGGAAAGTCTTCAAAACAGAGGTTAAATATCCATAAACACTTATTGCCTTTTTGTTTCAGCTTCAAGATCATTATTAAACACCATTTATTATAATATATATATATTTTTTTTTCTTTTCTTTTCTTCTTTTTTTTTTTTTTTTTTTTTACATATTTATAAATAGGTGGGAACTGTATAATACCATAACATACCCGGATCCTATGGATGCCTATCCACCCCCCCCATGCCAAACAATGCTATGTCCTCATATGCATGCAGGGAAAGACAGAGGAAGGATGGAAGATCGGGTAACAAGAGCTGAGGTTCAGGGTATAGATCAGGGTGGAAGGGTGGGTGGATGGTGGGTGGTGAAGAGAAAAGTGAAGTGATTGCGATAGAGGTGTGAAAAGTGATGGTGAGTGCTGTTAGGGTGCCTCCCAACAAGCGCTGAATTTAATGTCCCCAGCTGGACTCAGAATGAGGCAAAGAATTAGTTACCCTCCAGCAGGGCAACGGTTTCTCCAACGGGGGCAGGTTCATGAGTCAGATAGGGTTTCAAACGCTGCCCGTTGACCGTAAATTTACGCCTAGATTTGGGATCTTCGATTTCGAAGGCCCCATTGGGGAATGGTCTTGAGACCAGAAAAGGACCAGTCCATTTGGACTTTAATTTCCCAGGAAAGAATTTGAGTCGGGCATTATAGAGCCAAACTTGCTGAGATGGCTCAAATTCCTTCCGCCGAACATGGCTGTCATGAAAAGCCTTAGTGCGCTGTTTAAAGGTTAGAGCAGAATCATAGGCTTCACGACGGAGCTCTTCCAGCTCTTGGAGTTGGAGTTTCCTTTCTCGTTCACACAAGTCTGGGTCGAGGTTACATTGGCGAACCGCCCAATAAGCGCGGTGCTCCAACTCCACAGGCAAATGACAAGGCTTCCCGTAAACGATTCTATATGGAGACATACCAAGGGGAGCCTTGAAGGCGGTCCGATACGCCCAAAGTGCGTCAGTCAGCTTGTCGGACCAATCCTTACGGTCAGGCCGAACCATTTTCTGGAGAATCTGCTTGATTTGCCGGTTTGACACTTCCGCCTGGCCGTTCGTCTGAGGATGATACGGGGATGCGATACGATGGTGGACTCCGTACCTCCTCAGAAGTGCCCGAAAAGAAGCATGGGTAAAGTGGCTTCCTCCATCCGAGATAATGGCCCGAGGGATCCCAAAACGTGCAAAGATATGGTCTTTGACGAATCAGGTGGAGATAACATGGTCAGCACGGCGCGCGGGAATAGCCTCGATCCATTTTGAAACATAGTCGACGGCCACGAGGATGAATTCGAAGCCGTTGGATGGAGGAAAGGGACCCATGAAGTCAATTCCCCAGATGTCGAAGATTTCCGCAGCTAGGATGTGTTGCAAGGGCATCATGTCACGACGTGCCATTGACCCTAATGACTGGCACCTAGTGCAATGTTTGGCATAAGTGTGCGCGTCCTGGTGAAGGGAGGGCCAAAAGAAACCGCACTGCAACACCTTGGCTGCAGTTTTCCTCCCAGAGAAATGGCCTCCACAGGCCTGATCGTGGCAGAAGGATAGCACACTGGGGAACTCACTGTCAGGAATACAGCGACGGATGATTTGATCAGCACCTATCCGAAAAAGAAGTGGATTATCCCAGAAATAATACTTTGCTTCTGCCATGAGACGCTCGCGCTGGTTTTTAGGCCAGCCACGTGGAAGAGATCCAGAAGCAAGGTAATTGGCAATGTCGGCATACCACGATCCACTTGCCACATTTATTGCCAATAGGTGCTCATCAGGAAAAACTTCATTAATTGGCAGAGTAAGTCCAATATGGTCAGGGTCCAGTCTGGAAAGGTGATCAGCCACAACATTCTGGGCTCCGACCTTATCACGAATCTCAATGTCAAATTCCTGGAGCAGAAGGATCCAACGAATCAGTCTAGGCTTGGCATCCTTCTTGTGCATGAGATGGCGAATGGCCGCGTGATCAGTGAAAACAATAACGTGAGAGCCTAGAAGGTAAGAACGGAATTTCTCCAGCTCAAAGACGACTGCCAGTAGTTCCTTTTCAGTGGTAGTATAATTACGCTGGGCCTCGTCCAACGTCTTACTGGCGTAGTATACCACGAAGGGGTGTCTATCGCGTCTTTGTCCCAGGATGGCTCCGACTGCAAGGTCTGAAGCGTCACACATAAGTTCAAAGTCGAGGGACCAATCAGGCGGCTGGAGAACAGGGGCCTTGGTGACAGCATTACGCAGCTGCGTGAAGGCTTGTATACAGTCAGGGCCCATGTCGAAGGGCACGTCGGTTGATAGGAGATGAGTTAAGGGTCGAGAAATTTTGGAGAAGTCTTTGATGAATCTCCTATAGAAACCGACGTGTCCCAAGAAGGAGCGGATTTGTTTGACAGAACCAGGCACAGGTAAATCAGCAATGATATCGAGCTTAGCTCTGTCAACCTCGATACCCCTATCGGAGATGATATGTCCAAGAACAATTCCCTCGTGCACCATAAAATGACTTTTTTCCCAGGAAAGTACGAGGTTTACATCAATACATCTCCTAAGGATGCGAGTCAGGTTGGCAAGACATTCGTCGAAAGATGGTCCAAAGACTGAAAAGTCATCCATGAAGACCTCGAGAAAGTCACCCACCATGTCATGAAATATCGCCAGCATGCATCTCTGGAAAGTTGCTGGCGCGTTACAAAGTCCGAACGGCATCCTTCTAAAGGTGAAGGTGCCGAAAGGGCAGGTAAAAGTGGTTTTCTCTTGGTCTTGGGGGTCTATTGCCACCTGGTTATATCCTGAGAATCCATCCAGGAAGCAGAAAAATTTATTTCCCGCTAACCGCTCTAGGATTTGGTCAATAAATGGTAGCGGGAAGTGATCTTTCTTGGTTGCAGCATTGAGTTTCCTATAATCTACACACACTCTCCAAGATGTAGGAGTGCGTGTAGGGATGGATTCGCCCCTGTCATTGACACGGATGGTGAGTCCTGCCTTTTTGGGCACAACGTGAATCGGACTCACCCAGGGGCTATCGCTGATCGGGTAGATTATACCCGCATCCAGCCACTTAATGATTTCATTCTTAACGACCTCCCGCATGTTAGGGTTGAGACGTCATTGCATCTCGCGAGAAGGTCGAGCCTCCTCCTCCGTATATATACGATGAGTGCAGTAGGAGGGACTAATACCAGATAAGTCTGATAAAGACCATCCAATAGCTGCCTTGTGTTCTAGGAGGACCTTAGTTAGTTTGCACTCCTGCTCCATGGTTAATTTTGAACTGATGATTACAGGGAGCGTTTCATTTGGTCCCAGGAAAACATACTTGAGTGTATTAGGCAGCACTTTTAGCTCGGGAGTGGATGGGGAAGGATCTGGCATTTCTTGGGACGAGAGTGTCCCAGACGGGTAGGAGAACAAGTTAGGAGGAAGAAACTGGCCTTCAGATTGGCCAAGAAGAGGGGCTTCTTGGATAGATGGATCCAAAAATGAACAGCCCCAGTGAGAAGTATATGGGCTCAAGGTCCCAGTGTGGATTTGTAAATCCGCCTGATTTGGCGGGGAAGAAAGGGCAATTCGGTCTTCATGAGTATGGACCGACAGTGAGTAGCCCGGATATGACTCAGACCACGAGGTATGGGAAGCGGAGAAAACCTCGTCAGAAGTCTGGCCAGGAGAACGTACTGGACAAGGGAGGGATTGGGGAACGTCACAGTATGCGTTGGTCAGGCAGTTATCAGTGTTTATAGGTAATCCGCAGCAGTCCGAATAGGTCCCAATTAGTCCGATACACGCGCTGACGGCCATGTCCTCGTCAGACGTGTCATCCTCAATGCAATCGCAATCAAAGTTCTTGGCTGCCTTGAATATGTTAAGCTTGAGCTTCTCAGATCCAACGGCAATCTCAATACAGCCCGACTCGCAGTCGATGTGGGCGCGGGCTGTGGCCAAGAAAGGTCGACCGAGGATGATCGGACAATCAGAAAGTGAACTAGGAACTTCCATATCTAAAACAAGAAAGTCAACAGGAAAACAGAGACTGTTGACCCTAACCACCACGTCTTCCACCACACCCTTCGGGATTTTGACAGAACGATCTGCCAACTGTAACGTGACAGGGGTGGGTTTCAGATTTCCCAAGGAAAATTTTTTGAGCATGATGGTCGGTATGAGATTGATGGAAGATCCTAGATCAAGCAAGGCACGGTTAAAACTGCAGCCTTGGATGCTACAGGAAATCAGTGGTGTGCCCGGATCTTTCTGCTTCGGTGGTAAGTTTGACAGTATAGCACAACTCGCATGAGGCGAGAGAACCACCGGATTCTTAGTCTTCTTTGACTGTCGCCTGGGTGTTGTGTAGTCTTTGAAAAATCGAGCGACAGTAGGTATGTGGTCGATTACCTCGAGCAGGGGTACCTTGATTTCTACATCCCTGAACAAATTACGTAGGTTGTCAAAGGCCTGCGTATTTTTCTTTTTGCCTTTTGGCTCCCTTAGTAGAGCCTCAGGGAATGGGACTGATTCTGGCACAAGTTTTGGTGCATCATCCTCTCGCGAATGCGGTATGCATCCCGAATGAGAGGGCGAAGAAGAAGATGGGCCAAGATCAGGTCGAGGCGGATCGACGGTCTGCTTACCGCTCCTCGTAGTGATAGCATTGGACGATGCGGGTCCAGTGGGATCATACGGTGGAGGAGGGTTTGCAATGGGGATATAAGAGTGTGGTGCTGCAGCAGGATTAGCCTGAAATCCCGGTGGAATGCTCGGAGCTTGCAGAACTTGATTAACCTGTCCCTGAGAAGGTCGTACCTGTGGTTGAGAACCACGGGGCACGAAACTTCGCGGGTTTGGAACAGGTTGGGCGGGAAGAGTGCCCTGAGATCGAGCCGCCATGCGTAGTTGACTGATCTCGGCGTTCTGCTGCGCCAATTGGTGCTGAAGAGAGGTCATGTTCTCTTCATGGCGCTTTGACATTTTCGTCATCATTCGCATCAATTTGTCAAGAGGGCTTGATGCGTGTTCAGTTTGTGGTACGCAAGGGCCTGATGGCGGATTTGCCATAGGATTAAACTGGACCCTTGGGATGACGGGTGCGGACGGTCGCATTGGTCCACCCGCAGGGTTTTGGCGCTGCGGGTTGTTGGACCATGCGAAGTTCGGATGATTACGCCACCCTGGGTTATAAGTGGCAGAGAACGGGTTGTTCCCCAGGGCGCAAGCATCTTCTATGCCAGAAGACGCGTCCGCATGTAGATATGCGTCTGAGCATACGGAGGCTTGGTCCTCCGTGTCGAAATACTGGCTCGCAGAAACCAGTTCCACATGACTTACCAAGTCGCTTGGCGCGACACTCGGTAAGGAAGGTCTAACGGGGTTTCTCGGGATAAGCCTGGTATTAGAAGAACTTGGATTGTGACGAAGTGGTGAAGAGGTGGTGTTTGCCATAGATCGGGCGGGGTTGGCCAGAAGCTCGTCCAGCTTCTTGTGCACGACGGAGACTTCATCCAGTTTTTGTGCAATAAGGCTTAGATCAGTGGATGAATGGGAGGGTCCCGTGTCAACTTCGTGGACATTTCGGGGCTGGCTGGTACGATTAAAGGCGACAATGGAAGCATTGTTCATCGAGTTTTCACTCATATTTTCAAACAGCTCGAATGCTCCATTCTCGTCTTTATTCATAAAGTTCCCTCCGCAGGAAGCGTCTGCAATCTGCTTCAAAGTCTCATTTAGCCCATAGTAGAAAATCTGGGCTATATGCCACTTAGGCAGACTGTGGTGTGGACACTTCCTGAGGAGGTCGTTATACCTCTCCCATGCCTCATGAAATTGTTCGCCGTTTTGTTGCGTAAATGAAGTGATAGCACGGCGAAGCGCATTGGTCCGCCCGATTGGGAAGAACTTCTTGAGAAACGCTGTTCGCATTTCTTCCCAAGAGTGGATGGTTCTCCCAAGGGTGCGTAACCATTGCGACGCTTTATCCCGTAATGAAAACGGGAACATCTTCATGAGGACTATAGATAACCCGACATTTCTTGGTTTAACGGTTTCAGCAAGTCGGGTTAGGTCTTCCAAGTGGAGAAATGGGTCTTCACTTGCAAGACCATGAAAGTGAAAATTGATTAGGCCAATTATGTTTGGTTTTAATTCAAAGTCGTCCCCGCCCATGGGGACCCGAATTTGTCCTATGGTCTCTGTAGCAGCGGGATTCTGATAAGAGTTAAGAGACCTAGGCTCCTCCCGTTCGGGAGGGTTCTGCATTTCCTCCAATGTTTCCCGAATGGCTTCGATTTGCTCATTATACATTTCCATTTGGGCTTGGAGGCGGGTTATGGGATCTAAGGCTCCACCACCTGGTGGGTTCTGAGGGCGGTTTCCTCCCTCGGGATTTGGGGGTGGGCGTGCAGCCATGTTTGTGGAGGAGGAGGACGATTCGACTTGTTTTCTAGATTTATCAGTCAATTCAAATAGTTCAGGGTTTTGTGACATCCTCCCAAACATGCACTACCGCAGGAAGAATTGGGGAGATGAGAAGGGAAAAGGGATGAGAGAAATGACGCCGCAAAGGTACACTTGATTACAAATCAATACAGTCAAGTTCCTAACCTCTACAGTGTGCCCTTAGACCTAAAGATCTAAGTTACCTACTATCACGAACTACGGAACCGAATGAGAGCACCGCGGAACCACCGGGCCAGATTGAAAGGCCGTTTGCCCCAGTCTTAGACACCCGATAGCACGCGGGAACTCTTACCAGCACGTAGTCGCTACACACAGGTAGTTAGACCTCCAATCCTTAGTAAGGGTCAAGTTACTACCAGTTTTAATTAGAGGCTTAGGGTCAAGTGCTTTTGGAATGTGAAGGGCGTTGTTTACGGGTAATGCCCAAGTGATTGCTTTTAAGAGTGTGTAAGAACAAGCATGCAACGGGGAAATCTCCCCGAATTGAAGTTTTTATTGGCGAATGGTTTTTAGAGTTCAGCCTTAAGTAGTATGAATTTTAGGGTTTTGCTGAATTACCGATTCAACCAATCTCCGGGTTTTTGCAAAAATACAGGTTTTCCTTCTAAAACCCAAGAAACCCTTCTTCAATTATCAGTTAGTTAATGCATGCTTAAAATGCAATGGGCTACCCTAAATGGAGATTTCTAAGTGTGGATGCAGGAATCAGTTTTATATCAATGTGACAGGGAGCCAAAGCACTTCAATTCAAGTGCTCCTAATCACTAGAAATGATTTCCCCACACAAGGCTTCAACCAAAAGATAAAGAAAATAAAATTGTTGGGGTTGAAGTATTCAGGATCGAATCACAGGCAAGTTTGAAAAGTCGTGGGGGGGTTGGAATCAACTCAATTCCAAGTCTCCCCACCAAAAATGTGATCCTGAATTAAAGATAAGTGAGGCAAAAGAGGGATACAAGCAATCTTTTTCTTTGCCTCAAAGAATACTTCCCACGGCGAAAAATCTAAGAATCAAGATTCTCGGATTTTCGCTATGCGAAGTAAGGCGGGAAATCCCAGGACAGTGGGAGTGAAGACAACCAATCAATCAAGTGAATTTTAATCCACTTGCCCTCAAGAAATCCCAAGAAGTTTTTCTAGTTTTTAGTTTTTAAAATTTTTTTTTTTTTTATTGTGGTGGCAAGTTAACCCTAATTTGATGAGAAAAGAAAACCTACTTGTTCGGCAACGTGTGCGAAGCTCCAATGCGATGTCGACGTCTTCACGCTCTCGTTCCCGCCTTGGATCTGCTCACGTCCTCGACTTCGTCAGCCTTCTTCTCCTTCCACCAGGTTCACCTGCACACCAAAAACAACAATACCCGTGAAGAGAGAAGAGACAAATTTAAAGGAATTGGATAGAAACTTACTCGAAAGCGCACCTCCCCGGCAACGGCGCCAGAAAAGTCATGATGGGTCGGCCTGGATAGGTTGTTAATATGATGTTTTTATCGTTGAAATATGTATAGTGGTTAACCTAATTCAGACCTAACCATCTCTTTACAAAATTTTTAACCTGGCCTAATTGATTTTATCTTGTCACTTTTAGGCCCAGGGTCGAACTCAGGGAAGTGGGGTTCAAGTCGAGTTCCTACGTTGTCCTTAAAACGCGTCTCTTCCGTTCGTTTATTGTGTTTTTGGTATTTTTCTTATTTAGGTTTTTTTCTGGTAATCCTTGTTCTTGAGGCACACCCTCAAAATTGTGTCCTTGGCTTTTAGCCAAAACAGAGTTCCAAAACACGCCTTGCTACTCGCAAGACGGGGTACCTGCAAATCAAAGATTATCTTTTCACTTTTATACCTTTTTTTTTTTATCTTTTTACTAAGAAGGAAGATAACAGATAGAAAGTAAATATAGTAGCTATAGATATATATTTATATGTAGTATATATATAAAGGGGTGGGGGTGGAGGTGACGATGGAGTGTAGCACTATGTCGAGTCAGTTGACTCTAGAGAGACGCAACCAACACGACTATGTGCCGCGTGGAGTGTGGATGGAGGATGGATGATGTATGGGACCACGCTTTTTTTTGTACGCGTGTATTAGGGAATATCAGCAACTGGTGCAGATATTCCCGCGATACAGCGTATAGTAAATAACGTGAAAATATATGTACATATGTATGTATATGAGTAAATATATCTATATGTATATAAATGTATAAGTATATATGTATATAGCTATGTATATATGTATATAAGTATATATATATAATACTATATAGATGTATATATATATATATGTATATAAGTATATATGTATCTAGATATATATATATATGTGTGTATATATATAAGTATATAGATATGTATATATATATATATGTATATAAGTATATATGTATATATATATAATTATATGTATAAGTATATAGATATATATAAGTAGATATATATATATATTATATATATGTATATATATTATATATATATGTATGTATACATAACTATAGATATTACTATGTATATAAGTGTATATATATATATATATATATATATATATATATATATATATATATATATATATATATATATATATATAGATGTATATAAGTATATATATGTTACTATATATAACTATACGTATAGTGTAAGTGTGTGTGTGTGTCGGTGAAGATGTGTGTGTGTTGGTGTAGTGTGTGTCTGTGAGTGAGTGAAAAAGAGAGAGAATACGTGAGAGAGAGAGAGCGGGAGAGAGAGAGAGAATACGTGAGAGAGAGAGAGCGGGAGAGAGAGATCAGCAGAGAGAGAGAGAGCGGGCTGGAGAGATCGAGAGCGCGGACAATGGCAGCGAGTTAAGTCGTCTGCTCGCGGCGGTGGACGTCTGAAGCCGCGTCGTCTGAAGGCGGAGGCGGACGTCTGAAGACGGCGGGTGCGGGCGCGCCTTCGCGCAGGGTTCTGCAGGCCTGCGCGAAGTCGACGAGCGGGCGATGGCGCGGAGGAGCGAGCGTGGAGGAGGTCTGCAGGTGGTCGCGGAGGGGGGCAGGGGGCGGCGCGAGGCCGTAGCCGGCCGCTGCAGTGCGCGCGGCGGCGGGCTACGGGTGCAACTGCGAGGCGGACAGAACGGAGACGGAGGCGGGGAACGCCCTGCAGACGCGCGCGGAGGCGGTGAGCGACTGCGGGGACGGTCGCGGAGGGGCGGGAGGACTTGCTGCTGCTGCTGCTGGGCTGCTGCTGGCGTGGCTTCAAGCTTCGAAGCTTGGAGCGGCGGCAATGGCGTTAAAGAGAAAAAACGAAGCGAGGGAATGCACCACGCCCACCGGCTCGTCGAAGAGCTGGGCGGTGGTGCTCCCACTGTGGTGGTGTGCACCACAGTGGGTTCTCCTGCTCGCCGGGTGCCTCCTCGACGGAGGGCCGACGTATGGGAGGGGAAAGCGGTGGAGAAGATGGCTGCGGGTTTTTTTCAGCAGCTGCAGCAGCTGCGTCGCGAGGATGAAGCTGCAGCTACTTATAGAGGAGGGGAGAGTGGCGTGCCGGCTGCAGCAGGGAGAGGGTGTGCGAGTTGCAGCTATAGGGAGCGGCGTTGGCAGGGAGAAGTGACGGGAAGAAGTGCTGCGGGCTGCTGCATGCAGCTGCGGGAAGAGTGCAGCCGCGGGAAGGGTGCAGCTGCGGGAAGGAGAGAAAAGAAGAAATCAAGAGAAAAAATAAAAAGAGGGTGATTTTGCAAGGAGGCACTTGAAGAAAAATGTAACTATGCAGGCGATTGTTTCACTCCTCTTCCTCTCTTGATTAAATGCATGCATGCAAGTGTTTTTACAAATGCGATTACAGGATCCTATTATGCAATGTTAATGCTAGAAAATAGCACAAGAAGGCGTTATTACAGGCGTGTTTTGAGGTGCAAACACTATCCTACTCCAAGTTGGCACCACCACCATCACAACCCTTCACCCCATCACTACTACCAAAAGCCACCTATTTTCCCTCCAAAATAACCTTCTAGAACCCTTCCCTTTTGGCGCCAACTTTCCCTCCAAAATTCCCTTCATCTCCACCATACACCTCTCCTTAAAATCATCTCCACCATCCACCTCACCTACTTTCTAGAAGCCCCATAGTTGGCGCCAAATATAGGTGCCCTTCCACCACCATAACCACCCCATGGCACCCCTTTAGTTGGCGCCAACTAACCCTAGCCCTAGGATCATTCTAACCACCCATAACCACCACCAAACTCCATCCTAGCCCTCCACCTATTCACGCCAACTACCCCCCCCTCCACCTTTATATAAACCCACCATATCATCACATAAAAATCATCCTCCATTAGTGTATTATTCTACCTATAACCACCTACACCTACGGCCAAGAAGAAGGAGTAGAGAAGAAGATTAAGGGGGCACATCACTCGCCCCTTTGGTGCCTTCTTCTCCCCACTCTCTTCAACTTGTGCCACGCTAAGGAGGAGGACCTTTCCATCTCAAGGAGGACAGCCAAGCAAAGGAGAAGGACCTAGGGTGGACGTCCACCCTTGGAGAAAAGCTTAGGGCACGCCTCCTTAAGGCTTGCTTTGGAGGACATCAATTTGGTGGAGCTTTCAAAGACAAAGAGTTGGAGCACTTCTTTTTAAGCCTAGGAGCTACTAGGCTTGGAGTAAGGAGCCTCCCCTCTTCATCAATTTTTAGAGGATTAGTGTTTCTGTACTTTGTACTTATAATTCTAGTTGTAAAAACTTTCCTTTACTAGGGTTTATGTACAACACTTTCTCATTAATCAAGTTGCCTTTTTTAGTTGCATTCTTAATTGCTTTGTTTCTAGCACTCTTCACTCTCTCCCCCTAATTATTTTAGGCCTCCACTTGCTTAGAGTGAGCTTAGGGGGAGGCTCTACTTACCACTTTAGGAGTAGTGTATTGAGTTAGGTGTTAGTCACTTTCTCACCAACAACACGCATATTTGCCGTTATTTCAAAAACATAAAAATGATCTATTGCAAAAGACCAAAAAGAAAGTTGAGATTTATTTTTCAAGCAAGAGATTTAATTCTTGCAAACTTGCCTCCTTAGACGACCCTAGATACCCCACTATCTAGGTTATAAATTTAAGAATTGATCGATTTTACTCGTTACAACGACGTATTTTTACGAACAGCATAAAATTCGTTATCATTATGGTGTTTTTTGGAGGAAAATTAAGGGGTGCTTGGATATTTTTGGAGGGAAAAATGGGAGAGAAATGAAGAGGCGCCTTGGTTTTCCCTCCAAAAATACCTTCTAGAAGGTGTTGATTTTGGAGGAAAAAAATAGAGGGTGGAGATGGATTTTGATGGTGGATATAGGGTGGTGATGGAAGGGAAAGTTGGCACCAAAATGAAGTAGGAGTAGGTGGCCTTTCTGGTGGAGCTTAGGTTGTAGGATAGTAGGTTTTGGTGCCATAGAGGTGAACTAGCTAAGCTAAGCTAGCTTAGCTAATAGATGTGTGGAAAAGGAGGTAGAGGAAGCTAGGGTTTAGAGGAGAGGAGCTGGAAGGAACTGCCTTCAGCTACACTGGAGCTGGTGGTTACTGAAGAGAACTGCAAGGAGCTACCTTAGCTGGCTTAGCTTGTTAGTTCTTTGCTAGCTGTTAAGCCAAGCTAAGATGATCTAGCTTTTGCTGAAATGAGCTGAGGTAAGTTAGGTTTGGTCTTCCCGGAGATTACCTAGCTAGTTAGAGTAGCTAGCTTAGGTCAAGTAGCTCAGCTCAACCAAGTTGAGTTGAGTTAAGTCTCTGAGAGTTGGACTTGAGTTGGCCTGAGCTGGTTGAGGTCATCTTCAGCTGACTATGTCTAGCTAGTTGATGGTAGTAGCTAGTCCTAGTCAGGTTGAGCTTCCAGTGAACTGTTCTAAGCTGGAGGAGTTGGAATGGAGTTGGGATCAATTGTCTTAAGCTAGTTTGAGCTGCCATCCAGTTAAGGTGAGTTGAACGGAGCTGAGGTGAATTAGCTAGAGCTACCATTCAGCTGAGATGAGCTGAATGGAGCTAAAGATAAGTTGATCTAGCTAGAATGAGTTGGGATTCAGTTGAGATGAGTTGTATCGAGCTAAGATCCAGCTGAAATGAGCTTCTCCTTCATCTTTTGCCTTCCTAAGAGCCAAGGTATGCGGGATTTGACATTTTGCCTAATCCCGACACTCAAATAAACACATAAAAAATACAACTAAAATGCAATGCATGCTTAACCTAGGTAAATGGTTAAATGCAGCCCGAAAACCTATTTGCGGAGTTAGAACCCTGAGAGCTAGATCTGTTTTAGGGCATAAGAATGATGATAAATTAGCATTTATCACTCAGATTCACATGCAATGAAGTCTGTTTGACTTGTCATTTCAAGGGCAAGGTGGTAGTGACCTTGGACGTTAGGCTTGGGTATTTGTTTGTATTTCAAAAATTCTAGGATAAAATGTGGTTCAATTTATGTTGAAATCGTGATACAGAGAACACACGTAGACTCTAAAAAGGTAGCTATTGGCCTTCAATTTACGCGAAATCAATGTTGTTGGTTTCTAATTTTCACAAGGAGTTCAAAAATGACTTCCAATAGGGGAATGGGTGTAGGTTTCAAAATACAAGAGTGTCTATGCAAAATACGAAGTACATGGAGGGTTTACTGACAAAATTTCTTCAACATAAGCTATGATGCTCTGATTTGTGTGAAACGAAAAGCATTGGATTTCTTGTAAGGAGGGAAGTCTAGGTCAAGTGCAAAAAGCGTTCGATTTCTCTCACAGCAGCATTGCAGGAGATTGCTTTCAACTAGCTACAACATTGAACAACTAGTTGCATCCATTGTCTAACCACCTCGATTTGGTCTGGGGCAGCGCATCTTAGCTTTGCTTAATCCTAGGTAGCCTACAACTTCATTTGACAGTGACAATGCCTTCACCCAGGTCAATTTGATCCTCATCAGCAACGTTGATCCTCCTTCGAGCACTATATTATTGCCTTAGTCCTTGTGGAAGATCCTTTTGATGGTTGGAAGTATCACCTATTCTGTGATTGCCTTCGATAATTTCGTCACAGTTTTAGCTGGTATGAATTTGGTTTACAAATCCTCGATTGTGATTCTTTAGTTGGATTTTGATGAGGGAGGAAAAGTCAGGTCCACTATATATAAGTGGCCCACAAAGCCCAATAAGCCCCAACTGAGCCAAAAAGAGAGCTCGCTCAACACCAAGGCAAGACAAGCCCACAACACCAATTGCAGACTTGTCTCTAACACCTTAGGTGGTCCTCCTGATCCGCCCAACTTGCTAGAGCCACCTGGAATGACAGGTCCTTTTTATTTGTGTGAACCTTACGACGCAAAGTTCACAAGAACGTTAGAAATTAGCCAACCTATCAAGGAGAATCGTCAGACAATGCTGAGCAAGGAGGCAAAGTGACAACTCAGAGGAAGAGGCAGCAACTTGGAAGGCGAAATGGCAAATGGAACGATTACACTCCCCGAGAAGCAAATAATTACTTACCTTAATTATGACCCCAGACCCTTATGAAAAGGGACCCATGTCTTAATTACGACCCCAAACCCTTATGAAAAGGGACCCATGTACTAAAAAAAAGGGTGATCACCCTTATTGTACTCCAACAAACAAAATAGAAACTTTTATAGTGAACTATTGAGGGTTAGATCTCTTCCCTAGATGTACACCATTAAGGTGGAACTTAGTTAAGAACCCTTTATCTTTTTCTGCATTTCATGCTTTGGTTTGCAAGTTTTCCGATTGGGTCCTTAGGCCATGATCATTAGCATTGCCTGTGGGAAAAAAATGCTCTACTGGTTGAAAGGCTACGACCTATAGCTAAGGGATATGGCTCCTAAGGTGAAGAGGTTGTTCGATCTTAATAATGGGGTTGAGGGCGAACTGAGTGCCCCCCTCAAGGACTTAAGATGATGCTTCGAGGAGGAGGCAAACTCCTCTTTCACGAATAAAGAGGAAGTTCTGGCACAGGAAGAAGGCAGGGAGGAGTCTCCCAATCTTGAAAGCCTGTGCAGGAGGACTCTCGCAAACCTCTCTGTTAGGTGAAGGAGGATGAGAAGACATATCAAGAGCAGCTCCAGGTCATCACTGAGGAGACATGTAAGCTAGTAGGGTTGCTTCGGGATGCTTAGGCTTGGAAGGAAGTGGCTCTTATCACACGAGAAGTTGGAGGATGCCTGCATATGCTAAGTCGAGGTAGAGAATGCTTACCCCAAGTAACAGTTGGAGGAGCTATGCCAGTTGTTCCATCGTCAAACTTGATGGGACCTTGAGGAGTGATTGCACATCAATCATATGACCTAATTTACCTAAATTAAGTTAGCTTAACTTGGGAACAATGCATGCATGAGCATCATAATTTGCATCATAGTTAATTTATTAGCTTTATAGATAATCATGCTATTTTATGCTTTAAAAGAGAGATGATATTAATTACAGATGATTCAGGGTCACAGATGATAGATTAGACTGTATGGATCTGATCAGGACGACGACGGGAGTCCAACGCTTCCAGAATCATCTTGATCAGACCTTTGTAGCATTGCATTCAACCCGTAAAAGATTAGAGTCCAAGGAACAAGATAGTAGAGATCCAAACCTTAGATGTCAAATCCAACTGCACGGATGGATCCAGCTTGACAATCGCAGTCCAACAGCGTAAAAATCAGCTCAATCGAAGCCCTGTAGCATCAATTACAAAGGTAGGAAGATGAACAGTCAGGATGGTGCCACGTGGTACCATCCTAGCAGCCTATCGCCGCTCCCCAACTACTAAAGGAAAAACGTGGGCCGTTGGATTGTCATCCAACGGCCACGAAGGAACCACATCACCCTCTCCACATGCCCCTCATCAAACAAGAATGCATCTCTGCTGTTGGATCTTCATCCAACAGCCGAGAGCGGCTGCACTTGAATTCCAAACCGTGACACAAATGCACCCGTAGCACATTGGTCACTGCCTTCGCACGAGAGCCACCGGCACGCATTCGACTTGCGCTTAGTGCCAAATCAGAGAGGCGGCAGCTCTCGCGCAAAATTGAGCCGTTATATCAGATCGAATGGTGTGGAGGCTACCGCGTGGTGCAATGTGGTGTGAGTGATGTGGCGGTGAGGATGAACGTGCAATCCAACGCCCAACTTGATGCCCTGATACACGTGCGGACAGAGGTGGTAGTGCGATCATGATCCGACGGCTGAAATTGAAGCACGTGCGCGAGCGGGAGGAGCGTGGAGGAGACAAATTGAATGAGCGTGAGTGTGCCACATGGCGCCATTTGGTGAATTCCGCGCATTTAAGGCGCGTGGAAGGTTATTTGAGGTGCGATTTGGTCCGTTGATCTCCCGATCGACAGATCTAATAGCTTCAAGGTTGTTGCACGAGTTAGGGGGCCTAAATACTCACTTTACACCTCATTTTAGCTATAAAAAGAGCCCCAGGGTCCCTATTTGAGAGGCAACTTCCATTAGACACTTCTTTACCCTCTCTCTCTACAACATCTCTCCGGTCTTCCTCCCGGTGCTCTGGATCTGAAGTGCTGCCGCACTTCGCATAAGCATCCCACAAGCAATGTCGTCCTTCATCTACTTTTCTCTCTCTTTATTCTCTATCATAGTTGTTTTAATTCCTAGTTTGAGAATAGTTTCCCATTAGCAATAAAATCTGATTTTCTGAATATCTAATCTCTATTTCTATGTTGCAATAGGATAGATTAGTTAGTACGAAAGACTTCGAAAATCGTGTTTTGCCTCCCTGCGAGCGACTCGGTACTTACCGAAATATTTATAAATTTATTTGTTTTGATGTGATTCGCACTACAATGATAGAAATAATCTTTAACACGTTTCACGACGGACAAGGAGCCGCCCAGAGGTTCTTAGGTAAACTCCTAATCCTCCTTAAATTCACCCCCACCCTTCTCGAACGACCAGGAGCCTGACCTTGTTTAGCAAATTACTTGGGCGAAGAGAGTGATTCATAGGAAGCTGTATGTCACAGTCTTCCCTTTCATGGACGGGGTTATGAACACCCCCCTAGCCAGTGCTTCAAGTATCCCACCTTGCCCCATTATGATGGAACAATCAACCTAACAAACTTTGTCGATAACTATCGCTAGCACATGCTTATTCACAACTACCTGGATGCCATAATGTGCTGGGTATTTCCATCCCTTTTAACCTTCAATGCCCATGAGTGGTTTAGCAACTTGTTGGTTGGACACATTGAATCTTTCCAGCAATTGGAAGAGAAATTCTCTATTTCTTTGGGCAGTAGAGAACTAGGGACAACCCTGAGAAATTGGTAGAGATCATCCAGAAAAAAAGAGACATTTAGGGCCTATCATAATCAATACAAGACATAGTACTTACATTGTAGGCGACTGAATGTTCGTATAACAATCCAACTGTTCAAGCAGGGGCATCTGGACCATGACTTCTGGAATAACATGGAGGACCTCTTGTTGTGAGACATGGCAGAGCTTCAAGATAGCGTAAACCACCACGTGGACAAAGATAAGTCCTTTTGCTCCTTCTCGAGAGTGACTAGCATGCTCATGAAGGCTCATGCGAAGAACTTGAGCGGACAACGCCAGGAGTGCTGAGACAACCAAGAGCTCAACTGACGAGGAGACCACCGATAGAATCAATTCAGTCGGAACAATCGGCTCTGCTAGGATGATTGAGACAATCGACATTGCCAAGATAAGAAAGGCGATAGACAGTAGCAGCCAAGGAGAGAGGCGCACCAAGAAGACATTGCCCTTACTTGCAACTAGGTGGAAATTCTAGTAGAGGTCCTCAACACTAATCAGGTAGAACTCCTCTTACCTCTCTCACCTCTGCACAGGCTCACAAATGGCCCCTACTACCTTTACCATCAGGCAAAGGGTCACTCGACCGAGAACCACCGAGACCTCTTTGACCATATTAAGTCTCAGATTAGGGAGGGCAACTTTGTACAATATGTCTGGCACAACAAGGTTGACAAAGGGAAGCAAGCCCTTGAAGATTCGAAGGAGTTCCATTAGGCTAAGTTGTAGCACTTCAAAAGAGCAAATATTGTGGCAATCGATGAGCTGCAAGATTGTGAGGACATCTTTGACACTTTGGTAGAAGGACTCACTTAGGACCTCCAGCCCAAAGACTATCACCACTGAGCATTAGACATGCTTGCTCAACAATGTAGAGGGGCATCCAGCCCCACCCTAGTCAGATCGCCCAAAAAACTTCAATTGCATGGTGTTCACAAAAATGAAACTCTTCCCTTTGGCCCTAAAAGAGAAAGATAGCCATTGGTTTAGGTCTATAAGAAGGCCCGTTAACACATGGGGGGAGCTAAGAAGCATCTTCCTGAAAAAAATTTTCCCAATTGGGAAAACCAATGCACTTAGAAGAGCTATCACCACCTTCTCCCAACACCCTAAAGAACCATTGCATGAAGCTTGTGAGAGGTTCATGGATTTAATTAGAAAATGCCCGCACCATGAGGTTCCTAGATGGCAACTAATGCAGATCATTTACCATGGGCTTAATGATCATATGAGAAGCCTTGTGGCTGCTGCCTGTGGAGGTAACTTTATGAGAAAAGATGAAACAATGCTTTTGATTTATTTAAGAATATGAGTGAGAATTCCATGAACAATGCCTCCATGGAATCTTTTGTAAGATCCATGCAACCTAGAGGTGGAATTTATGAGGTCTAAGAGAGCTCCAGCAATGTGGATATGAACTTGATCTGTGAAAAGCTGGACAAAGTTGAGGTTGTATCTAAAAAACTAGATGAACTGATGAGTCATAATAGGAAGGGAGCAACCCTCCCATCACCCGCTATCCAAGCTCCCTCAGGGAGGGAGTTTGTGAACAAGCTGCACATGGCTCAAGATGCGAGCCAACTGACCCAGGGTCTTTACATGGGACCAAGTAGGGACCTTTGATCCTTGCTATCCTAACTCCACATTCCTATCCTCATCATCATCTGGATATGAGGATGTGTTGGCTATCCAAGGGAACGGTGGAAACAATTCTTTCTCCAACATTTATAATCCTAGTTGGAGAAACCACTTGAATTTCTCTTGGAAAAGCCAGGGGCAAGTAAACCAACATATTACACAAACTAGACCCTATCAGATGAACCCTAGCTTACCTAGCACTTATAACCAGGGTCGGAATTATCAACCCTTGCCCCCTTACCAGCCTAGCCAAACTGAATTGGCTATATTGAATTAGAACCAACAACTGATGGACACAAATACTTCCATGTTGCAAGCTATGCAGCAGTTGACCCAATCCATCAGGGATTTGAAGAACCAGATAGGGCTTAAGCCTAATGATAGACCTATTGGTACGCTACCCTTACAACCCCTTCCAAACCCTAGAAATGCACCAATTAGAGGAAATTTCCCTTAAGGGGTTAATCAAAATCAAGCTCATTTGATTTAGCAAGCTCCTATGACTCCACCTGGTTTCAATCTTCCTCCTAATTTAGGAACTATTTATAATCAGGTTCCTCAATCAGATCTGTGCTCTATGACTAGCTCTTCCGAAGATCTGAATTAGTATCCACCTGCTTCAGCCAGTTTGATCACTCTGAGAAGTGGAAAGACTACCCAAGATCCTATTATGACTCCTACTCTACACTTTATGGATCCTAGTACACCTAACTTGGGAAAGGGGCCTGCTATGGAGGAGGATCAGGCTCATGATTCTAAGGACTCAAAAATCCAAATTCCTTTTCCTGAGGCCCTGAATAGGCCTGGAAGGAGAAGCCTGAATCTACTACTGAGACTTGGTTGGATGTGTTCAAACAAGTACAGATTAATATCCCGCTCTTGGAAGCCATTGAACATATCCCATCCTACGCTAAATTTTTGAAGGAATTGACTACTACAAAGCGTAGGTCGAAATCTAATAATCCTAGGAAGGTTATCTTGACTAAACAAGCTAGCTCAATCATTTTAAATAACCTTCCCTCTAAGAAGAAGGATCCAGGAGCCCCTCTGATTTCTTGCTCGATTGGGGATATTACTTTGGATAAAGCTCTATTGGATCTGGGTGCCTCCATTAATCTAATCCCGACTGTATTATATGAGAAATTTGGTATAGGTGACCTGAAGCCCACTAATGTGACACTTTAGCTAGCTGACCAAACTATCACCAAGCTTCGCAGGATTTTGGAGGATGTGATTATTCGTGTCAATGACTTTTGCTTCCCTGTTGATTTTCTAGTCCTTGACATGGAGGTGCCCGAACGACTCTGCAATACCCTGATCATCTTGGGCAGACCCTTCCTTGCTACTACTAAAACCCACATTGATTGTGAATATGGAAAAATGGAAATTGCCTTTGGAGATAAAAAGATGAAATTAAATGTTTTTAAGGCAATGAAAAGCTTTGATGATTGTGGACCTATTGAGGACTTAGAAGATGATGATATTGAGGAAAGCATGGCTATTGATCTTATTGAGGATCCTTTGCTAGCATTTTTGACTCAGCCAAGAAAAGAAATTGATTTGAAACCTAAGTGCAAGGAAGTCTGCAAGTATCTGAATCCAGCACTTGACTCAAGACTCAGAATTGATCCTCCTGTGGAGAGGCTACCTACCCATCTTCACCTACCCAGCTACCCTCACTCATGGTCCCATCTGAATTGGAATTAAAGCCCCTCTCAAGTAGTCTGAAATATGTCTTCTTAGGACTTAATCAGACCCTCCCTATGATTATTAACTCCCATCTGACTAGGGATCAAGAGCTTAAATTGACTAAGGCCCTAAGTGCAAATAAGCAAGCTATTGGATGGACCATTTCTGATTTGAAGGGTATTAGTCCTACTTACTGCACCCACAAGATATACTTAGAAGAAGATGCATGACCTTCTCGTGAATTACAGAGGAGACTTAACTCGAATATGCGGGAGGTCGTCAAAAAGTAAATAATCAAGTGGCTTGATGCGGGCATAATTTATCCCATTTCTCACAATCCTTGGGTAAGCCCAATTCAAGTTGTACCTAATAAAGCAAGGCTAACCATGGTGACCAATGACAAGGGTGAATCCATCCCAACCCACTCTACGACTACATGGCGGCTCTGCATAGATTATAGATAACTCAATTCTGTCACTAAAAATGATCATTTTCCACTACCTTTTATTTATCAGATCTTAGAGAAATTGGCAAGAAGGAAATTCTTTTGTTTCTTAGATGGATATTTTGGATATAACCAAGTTGCAATTAGTCTAGAAGACAAAGAAACGACGACTTTTACTTGTCCCTACGGAACCATTGATTTTTGTAGAATGCCTTTCGGATTATACAATGCACCTGCGACTTTTCAAAGGTGCATGATGGCAATCCTTTCGGACATGATAGGTGTTGTAGACTCGAATAAGCTTATTTAATATGGTGATGTTATCGTTGAAATTAGTATAGTGAGTTAACCTAAATTGAGTCTACATTAGTTTCACAAAAAATTTTAACGTGGCCTACTTGATTTTATCTTGGTCGCTTTTAGGCCCAGGGTCGATCTCAGGGAGGCGGGAATTAGGAGATTAAGAAGTTTCTACGTCTTTCCTAGAATGTATCTCTTCCTTGAGTTTATTATGTTTTTGATTTTTTTCTACTTTTAAGATTTTTGTGATAATGTTGTCCTTGAGGCACACCCTAAAAAATGAAGTCCTTGGCCTTAAGCTAAATGGTCCTTGGCTTGAAGCCAATTTAGGGTTCCAAAATTGATCTTGTCACTCACAAGATCGGGTACCTGTAAGACAAGAATTATATTTTCTCTTTTATACTTTTTTTTGGTCTTTTTAATAGCAAGAATAAAATGTAATTCCCTGGTTGGAGGAGGTGAGATATGCGTGATGTAATATAAAGTGCGGAATAAAAATAGACAATCACACAATAGGCACAAGTAATTTTAGGTGGAAACCCAAATCGGGTGAAAACCACCACCTAACCCTCTCGAGTTAGGATTTCCCGATCGACCTAGTCAATCAAATCCATTAAACTTAGTTACTTAAATGAGGGTGACTGAACCTCAATTACAACCACACTACTTAGACCGAGGGTAGTGTTCCTCAACACCCCTTCTCTTCACAAAAAGGAATTTGTCTCGCAAAGGAGACAGGAATTCGCAAAGCGAATACCCAACCAAAGACAATATAAAGTACAACAATCCTATAGAGTCTTAAATATTTAATCCTAGCTTCTATAGTAGTTAGGAAACTTCCCTTTGGTAGAGGTGCGTCGATGTGACGACATGGGCGCGTGAACCACGCGGCGACGCTTTGTCGCTCTTGTAATTGCAGAGGGAGAGCGGGTGCGTAAAGGGATGAAGCTCTCTAGATATGAAACAGATGCTTGGAGAGCTAGAGCTTCAACTACTTCTCTTGGACACAAAAGATGTGGAAAGTGGTTTTCTTAGTGTGTCTTGGTCTTACTTACAAGCCAAGGGGTCCTCCTCTATTTATAGAGGCCCTAGGAAGGCTTTGGAAGACCTTGGAAGGCTTCCATAGCTGTTGGGTGCAAAGCCAAAGAGAATTAGGCCGTAGTCAGAATTAATCATGATTCTGACATGGTCATCAGACGTTTGGAAAACCCGTTTAGGACATCTGGGAATTAAGTCAGATGTCTGATTTTGGGTGGGTTTCCTTCTTGGCTAGAATCAGACCTAAACAGGGTTCTAGTGAGAGTCCTTCGAACGACACACAGGATGTCTGAAAACTTATTTGTTCTCTGGAAATGGATTCTCAATGAGTCTAATGGCTATAAAACTCTGAAGGAAGATTTTGGGTCAGTTGAGGCAAAATGGTCATGTATCAGACGTCTGGGGTCCGCTACGGACGTCTGATACAAGGCTAACAGTCATTTCCTCAACATTTGCTAAGGAAGCCAATGGTCCACTAATTGGACGTCTGGCAAAGGCATCAGACGTCTCCTAAGACGTTTGGACTAAGGTCTGGACGTCTCATTTCATCAGATAGAACTAAGTCTAGCCTAAATAATCGGACGTCTGAGTTAACAGTCGGACGTTTTAAAAATTTTTATCAGACGGCTGAAATTCAGATTAGATGTCTGAAAAGGTTGTCTGATCCCTATTTTGGTTTTCTAAGTTCTCTATAGAAAACCTAAGCATCCTAGGGTAGTGCAGGTGTTCCTAGGACTACTTTAAGGATCCTTTGAGGCTCTTTAATAGATATTCTAAGAAACAAAAAGAGCAAGGATATAAAGACAAAAGTACATAGAAAAAGATAAATAGAAATCTATCATATTCTTCTTGTCCTTCCATCTTCAAGCTTTCGCTTCTTGCGAAACACCTCCACCTCTGTCCAGCTCCTGCAATCCGCCATGGATGTGAGCTAGAACTCCGTCTAAACACTTGTCTCTATTTGCAATTTGACCTGAAAACTAGAACTCAAATGCAAATGTTAAAAGACACGTGTTTTGTTATCATCAAAATAAACGATCGTGATGCTCTAGCACCAACAATCTCCCCCTTTTTGATGATGACAAAATCAAAAATAATAATGCATAAAATCCTCCCCCTTTTTAACATTATCAAAAAGGTTTTTATCAATTTTAAATATCCTATATCTCCCCTTTAAAACATGCTCTTCTATAATTAGGTTGAATTTCTTTTAACAAGAGTAATATCCTACCCCTCTTTGTAATAATAAAATAGCTATTATTTTTATCCTCATTTCTAAAGAAAATATAGCTAACAAGATCTCCCCCTTAATGATTGACACATAGCTTATAATTTTAACTCCCCTATCTATATGCTAATGATAAAAAGATAAGGTTAAGGGTTTCCTCACCTACCATGTCCAATAGAATGGCCCAAATGGAGGTGGTGGATGCCATATCGGATGGGGCTCCCATCCGAAGTTTGGAGGCCCAGGCATCGGTGCCGGTCTCCATTCTGGCGGTCGACGTGCGGCGGGTCCATCATTTGTTCGCCGTCTCGTCAGTCTTCTTGTCCTTCTCCTTGGTCTACTCTTTGGTCCTTCCAACTCGAGTTGACCGTTCTTGAGCTTGAAGGTCTAATCTCTTGTGTTATAGTCACCCTTGAAACCTACAAAACAAGATTCTAGATCTCTCCTCGATATCCAAGTTAATTTGGATTCGGATCTGTTAGCGAGTCTCCTTGACGTAGATCCTTTCTCAACCTTAGGGCTATATAAGTTATCTACCTTATTATTTGATTTCTCCCTAAGACTTGCAAGTTCACCTTCAATAGCATGCATCTTGGTTTTTAAGCGAGAAATTTCTATTTTTAAATTAGTGTTTTCCTCAATCAACTTATTATTTTCATCGATAAGGTTATGATTTTCTAACAATAAGTCATCATTTTTAGGACTAGTTTCTAGATCCTTAAGTTATTTTTCGAACCTTTCATTTTTATTTTTAAGAAAACTAAGGTTCTTTTTAATATTTTTATTTTCTACCTTAAGTGATTTACTAAGCTTAAATAGTTCATCGAAAGCATCTTGTAAATCGGGATTTACTTCATTATCGCTGTCGCTATCACTTCCCATGGCCATGAAGCCTATGTAGGCGATTTTTTCCTCAGGGTTCTGCTCTTCTTCTTCCTCTGAGCTCGTGTCGTCCCAAGTTGCTTGGAATGCCTTCTTCTTAGACTTCTTCTCCTTTTCCTTCTCCTTCTTGAGAAGAGGGCACTCTAGTCGTAGATTCCCTTTCTCGTTGCAGTGGTAGCAACGTCTCGTGTTTTCCTTCTTCTCCTTTTCTTTCTTTGATTCCCTACAAAACTTTGAAAATTTCTTAAGTAAAATTTTAAAGTCTTCGTCGTCAGAACTTACCTCACTATCTGATGCAGCTCTGAAGGCGAGGGACTTCGATTTTGGCTTCGGTGTGTCTTTCTTCTTTTGCTTTAACTTTGTCTCATAGGCCATTAGGTTGCCTAGGAGATCCTCCATATTGAGCTCCTCCACTTCGTTTGCCTCCTCGATCGTGGTGACCTTCTGCTCCCATTTCGGTCCAAGGGAACGGAGTAGCTTTCCTTGAAGCTCCCCCTTGATAAAGGTCTTACCTAAAGCTTTTAAACTATTTACAATGAGAGTGAACCTAGTATTCATCTCACTTAGAGATTCGTTAGACTTCATTGAAAAGGACTCAAATTCTTGAGAAAGTAAATTTATTTTAAAAGTCTTTACCTTAGTCGTACTTCATGTGGAACTTCTAGAGTGTGCCGTACCTCTTATGCAGTGGCGCACTGAGATATTTGGTTGAACTCCTCTGGGCTAAGGGCGCAGTACAACACGTTCATAGCTTTCGCATTGTGTAAGAGTTCCCGGATCTGCTGCTGCGAGTATCCTGCGGTGGGTCTTTCTGGGATGTCGAAGGGCGTCTCGCACCTATCCCAAATCGTGAAGTCATTGGCTTGAAGCCAAGTCTTCATCCGTAGCTTCCAGTAGGGGTAGTTGCTCCCGTCAAAGAATGACGGACGGGTCATGGACTGCCCCTCGGAGATCCTGATTGCGGAACAGCTCCCCTCCATGATCTTCTTGCCGGGTGTTACTTTGATCTCGCAAGAACCTGTTCTGATACCAATTGTAATTCCCTGGTTGGAGGGGGTGAGATATGCGTGACGTAATATAAAGTGCGGAATAAAAATAGACAATCACACAATAAGAACAAGTAATTTTAGGTGGAAACCCAAACCAGGTGAAAACCACCACCTAAGCCTCTCGAGTTAGGATTTCCCGATCGACCTAGTTGATCAAATCCACTAAACCCAGTCACTTAAATGAGGGTGACTAAACCTCAATTACAACCACACTACTTAGACCGAGGGTAGTGTACTTCAACACCCCTTCTCTTCACAAGAAGGAATTTGTCTTGCGAAGGAGACGGGAATTCGCAAAACGAATACTGAACCAAAGACAATATAAAGTACAACAATCCTATAGAGCCTCAAATATTTAATCCTAGCTTCTATAGGAGTTAGGAAACTTTCCTTTGGTGGAAGTGCGTCGATGTGACGACGCGGGTGCGTGAACCACGCGACGGCGCTTCGTTACTCTCATAATCGCAGAGGGAGAGCAGGTGCGTAAAGGGATGAAGCTCTCTAGATATGAAATAGATGCTTGGAGAGCTAGAGCTTCAACTACTTCTCTTGGACACAAAAGATGTGGAAAGTGGTTTTCTTAGTGTGTCTTGGTCTTGCTTACAAGTCAAGGGGTCCTCCTCTATTTATAGAGGCCCTAGGAAGGCTTTGGAAGACCTTGGAAGGCTTTCATAGCCGTTGGGTGCAATGCTAAAGAGAATCAGGCTGTAATCAGAATTAATCATGATTCTGACAGGGTCATCAGGCATCTGGTCCTGGCATCAGACGTTTGGAAAACCTGTTTAAGACGTTTGGGAACTAAGTCAGACGTCTGATTTTAGGCAGGTTTCCTTCCTGACTTGAATCAGACCTAAACAGGGTTCTAGTGAAAGTCCATCAGACGACACACAGGACATTTGGCACAAGGTCTGGATGTCTGGAAACCTATTTGTTCTCTGGAAATGGATTCCCAACGAGTCTAATGGCTATAAAATCTCTGAAGGAAGATTTTGGGTTAGTCAAGGCAAAACGGTCATGTATCAGACGTCTGGGGTTCTCTACGGATGTCTGATACGAGTCTAACGGTCATTTCATCAACGTTTGCTAAGGAAGCCAACGGTTTACTAATTGGAAGTCTGACAAAGGCATTAGACATCACCTAAGACGTATGGACTGAGGTCTGGATGTCTGATTTCATCAGATAGAACTAACTAAGTCCAGCCTAAATAATTGAACGTCTGAGTCAACAGTCAGACATCTTAAAAGTTTTTATCAGACGTCTGAAATTCAGATTAGACGTCTGAAAAGGCTGCTGATCCCTATTTTGGTTTTCTAAGTTCTCTATAGAAAACCTAAGTATCCTAGGGTAGTGCAGGTGTTCCTAAGACTACTTTAAGGATCCTTTGAGGCTCTTTGACAGATATTCCAAGAAATAAAAAGAGCAAGGATATAAAGACAAAAGTACATAGAAAAATATAAATAGAAATCTATCCTATTCTTCTTGTCTTTCCATCTTTAAGCTTTCACTCCTCGCGAAGCACCTCCGCCTCTATCCAGCTCCTCCAATCCGCTATGGATGCGAGCTAGAACTCCGTCTAAACACTTGTCTCTATTTGCGATTTGACCTGAAAACTAGAACTCAAATGCAAATGTTAAAAGACACATGTTTTGTTATCATCAAAATAAACGATCGTGGTGTTCTAACACCAACATAAAAGACAAATGAAAGTAAAATAAAATGCAAGGAAGGAAATGAAAAGAGATATTTAGCTTAGTATATATATACATATATATACATATATATAGACATATATACATATATATATATACATATATATACATATATATATATAGGTGGAGATGGAAATGGGGATGGGATGTAGCACGGTGTCAAGTTGGTCCACATCTAGCAAGACGCAACCAACAAGACTAAGTGCCGCGTGGAGTGTGGAGCGGATGTGTGTGTGTGAGTGGAAGTGCTTGCTTTACACGGGTATCGAGAAATATTTGCAACTGGTGCGAATGTTGCCGCGATACAATGCAAGGTAAAGGGGTGAGTGCACGGGTATGTGGGTAGGAGATGTGAGGTGAATGTATATATGAGAGAATGTGATGTGTGTATATATAAGTATATATAACCATATAAGTGTATATAACTATATATATGTGTGTATATGTATATATATCTATCTATCTATAAATATAAATATAAATATATATATATATTTATGTATATATAGATATATATGGGGGAGGGAATATGTGAATATATGTATGTGTATATGTGTATAGGTGTGTGTGAATGTGTACGTAGGTGAGTGTCTGTGTGTGTCAATGTGTGTGTTTGCGTGAGAGGGAAAGGGTGTGCGAGTGCCTACCTATGTGTGTGAGAGAGTGAGAGGGTGACAGGAGCCACGTGCGTGTGCGCGTTGGAGGGAGGGGAGAGGCTGTATGCACTCAAGGGTGCAAGGAGAAGTCGCAGTGCACAAGGGTTGCGCATTGAGGGGTGAAGCGTGGGTGCAGAAGAGGCACGGGTGTTGGGTGAAGGTGCAAGTGTCCTGCTGGAGGCGGTTATGCGGGAGGAGAGAGAACACTATGCCACCGGATAAGTGAGAAACTCTCTGGTGGCTATAGTGTCGCACTGACTGTGGTGAAGAGTGTGCTACAGTGCTGCATGAAGAGTGGTAACCGGTTGAGGTGGTGCACCGTGCGGAGGGCGTGTGGAGCTGGAAAGCGCACGCACCCGCGCGGAAGGGGAGCCTAAAGTGCGCGGTGGCGTGCGGAGGTGGTTGAAATGCACACAGTGGTGCGCGAGCTGGAGCTTCAGAGCTTGAAGCTCTATCAATGGCGCTATAGAGTAAAACAGAGAGAACAAACTGGAAACAAAACGAATAAAACAAAACGAACCAAAACTAATGAAAACAAATAAAAAGAATACACCACGCCCACCTGCTCACGATGGAACTGGGCGGTAGTGCTCTCTCACTGTGGTGGATGCAGCCACAGGAGAGAACTTCTCTGTTCCCAACGTCTCTCTCAACTTGTGAGAAGGTGTTGCACTTGAGGAGAGGGAGAGGGGAGAGCTGGAGTGGCTAACAGGTAGATGGAGGTGAGGTGTTGTGTGTGTGCAACTGAGGGTAGAAGTGGAGGTGACCGACTGTGTGTGTTGATGTGAGGGGATGGGTCGACCTCCTGCAAAGGTTGAGGTGTGGATTCTTTTATAGGTAATGGGAGGTAGGGAGGCGGGTGTGGGCGTAGGTTGTTAGGATATTTAAAAAAAAGGAATATTGCATGTAGGCACTTTGGTTGTTAGAAAATGAATGTAGGCTTTTACTGGATGGAATAAGCGGTGGAATTTAAATGGGATTGAGGTGGCCATGGAAGGGATGAAATGAATGAATGGATGTTCAATCTCTCTCTATCTTCCTCTCCATAAAATGCACAAATGGAAATTCTTCACAAGATGCATGCATGGCTATCTGATCTAAATGCTTAATGCTAGAAAATAGCATAAGTTGGCCTAATTAGAGGCGTGAATTGTTGTGTAATCACACCCCCATGCTTATCTTTTGCTAGTCCCTAGCAAAACATTTATTTGTATCGTGTTTAGAAATGATCTTAAGCTGAAGATTTTTCTGAAGCCATCAATGTGTTTATCTTCTGGACATTGTGAGAACCAATTGCAGAGATGACTACCTGTACTCAAGTCTTACATGATATAGACCATCTATCGACTAACCTGGACTCTTGATATTTAAACATTAAGTGCGATTTCCAGGACTTGGAGGGTTTACCATACTCAAGAGCTAAGAGGTTGTGGTTTGTGCATAGTGATGGATCAAGACTGACCAGATGAACATTAAGGCTCAAGCCCAGGGTTTCACAAATTTTTAAGTCCAGGTTGGTCTCAGCTTCAGCTTATGTCTTCGGATTAACCCTCAAAAAATGATGGAAAAACTCAACCCCACTTTTATTATTTTTGTGGCTCAAAGAATATATGGTAGAAATAGGGTATTTGTAACACACCCTGAAAGACTTTTGGGGAGAAGAATTTACAGACTTTTGGAAGATATACTGACTTATTCGCAAGATTTTTTTTTGAAACAATTGTCAATATATCTCCTACAACTTTATTTGGAAGAGCACACTTATTTGGTGGGTGATTACTTTTTAGGGGAAAGAGTTTCTCCTAAACGCAAAATTAAAGACTGAGATACAAAGTTTACTTACGTGCACAGCTAAGGACTTCACCTTCCCTAATGAACACTAAAGCTGGATCTTATGTTCACCTGGTCTTTCTTGATATGTGTAGTGTGAACCAAGATTACTTACGCTCTCAAGTATAAGCAAACCAACAAATCCTGTACTGGTGACTCTGGTACAAGAATACGTCCTATGTTAGGAGAGATCCTGATCTATCTTATCAATGCTCGAGTGAATTAAGCCAAAGCTTGAGCGAATCAAGCTTCTGTGGCCCGAAAAGTTTTCAAAACAGAGGTTGAATATCCATAAACACTTATTGTGTTTTTGTTTCAGCTTTTAGATCATAGCTAAACACTTTTTTTTTTTTTGAAGCAAATAGGCTACGTACATATTTAAAGATGGATATGTATAATGGATGCAGAAGCTGCATGATACCCATATAATACCCAGATCTTATGGATGCCTATCCACCCCCCATGCCTAATGATGCTATGTCCTCATATGCATGCAGAGTTAAGCAAGGTCCAAGGGTATTGGTACGAGAGTTGAGGTGTGAGGTATACAACAGGGTGGTAGGGCAGGTGGATGGTGGGTGGTGAAGTGAAAAGTGAAGAAGTGCGAAGTGAAATGAAACAGATGTGAGGGCGAAAGTGGAGGAGGAGTGCTGCTGGGGTGCCTTCCAACGAGCATTAAATTTAATGTCCCTAGCTGGACTCAGAGTGAGGCACAAAGTCAGTTACCCTCCAGCAGGGCAACAGTTTCACCAATGGGGGGAGGTTCATGAGTAAGATAGGATTTTAACCGCTGCCCATTGACCGTAAATTTATGCCCAGATCTGGGATCTTCAATTTCGACAGCCCTGTTGGGAAATGGTCTCGAGACCAAGTAGGGACCAGTTCATTTGGACTTCAGTTTCCCTGGAAAGAATTTGAGTCGAGTATTGCAAAGCCAAACTTGCTGTGATGACTCAAATTCCTTCTGCTGAATGCGGCTGTCGTGAAAGGCCTTAGTACGTTATTTGAAAATTAAGGTAGAATCATAGGCCTCATGACGGAGCTCTTCCAACTCCTGGAGTTGGAGTTTCCTTTCTCAACCACACAGGTCTGGGTTGAGGTTACATTGGCGAACTGCCCAATAAGCACGGTGCTCTAGCTCCACGGGCAAATGACAAGGCTTCCCGTAAACAATTCTATAAGGAGACATACTAAGGGGAGCCTTGAAGGTGATCCGATACACCCAAAGTGCGTCAATCAGCTTATCGAACAAATCCTTACGGTCAGGCCGAACCATTTTCTGGAGAATTTGCTTGATTTGCCGGTTCGATACCTCAGCCTGGCCATTCATCTGAGGATGATACGGAGATGTGATACGGTGGTGGACTCCGTATTTCCTCAGAAGTGCCCGAAAAGATGCATGGGTAAAATGACTTTCTCCATCAGAGATAATGGCTCGAGGGATCTCAAAGCACACAAAAATGTGGTCTTTGACAAATCGAGTAGATATGACATGGTCAGCATGGCATGTGGGAACAGCCTCGATCCATTTCGAAACATAATCAATAGCAACGAGGATGTACTCGAAGTTGTTGGAAGGAGGAAAGGGACCCATGAAATCGATTTCCCAAATATCAATGATTTTAACAGTTAGGATGGGTTGCAAGGGCATCATGTCACAACGTGACATTGACCCTAGCAACTGGCACCTAGTGCACCGTTTAGCATAATTGTGTGCATTTTGGTGAATGGAGGGCCAAAAGAAACTGCACTGCAACACCTTGGTTGCAGTTTTCCTCCTAGAGAAATGGCCTTCGCAGGCCTGATCGTGACAGAAGGATAGCACACTGGGGACCTTGCTGTCAGGAATACAGCGACGGATGATCTAATCAGCACCTATTCGAAAAACTAGTGGATTATCCCAGAAGTAATACTTTGCTTCTGCGATGAGACGCTCGCGCTGATTTTTAAGCCAGCCACGTGGAAGGGAGCCAAAAGCAAGGTAATTGGCAATGTCGGCATATCAAGGTCCACTTGCTACATTAATCGCCAATAGGTGCTGATCGGGAAAAACTTCATTAATCGGTAGGGTAAGTCCAATGTGGTCATGGTCTATATCGAGAGATGATTAGCAACAACATTCTGAGCGTTGGCCTTATCACATATCTCAAGGTCAAATTCTTGGAGCGAAAGGATCCAATGAATCAGCCTAGGCTTGGCATCCTTCTTGTGCATGAGATGACAAATGGCCGCGTGGTCAGTGAATACTGTAACATGCGAGCCCAGAAGGTAAGAGCAAAATTTTGCCAGCCCGAAGATGACCGCCAGTAGTTCTTTTTCAGTAGTCGTATAATTACGCTAGGCCTCGTCCAACGTCTTACTGGCGTAGTACACCACGAAGGGGTGTCTATTGCGTCTTTGTCTCAGGATGACTCCGACTGTAAGGTCGGAAGCGTCACACATGAGTTCAAAGTTGAGGGACCAATCAGGTGGCTAGAGAACAAGGGCCTTGGTGACAGCCTTACGTAACTGCATGAATGCTCGTATACAGTTGGGGCCATATCAAAGGGTACGTCGATTGAAAGGAGATGAGTTAAAGGTCTAGAAATCTTGGAGAAGTCTTTGATGAATCTCCTATAGAAACTGACGTGTTCTAAAAAGGAACAGATTTGTCGGACAGAGCTAGGCATAGGTAAATTTGCAATCACCTCTAGCTTAGCTCTGTCCACCTCAATACCTCATTCGGAGATGATGTAACCGAGAACAATCCGCTCATGTACCAAAAAATGACTTTTCTCCTAAGAAAGCACGAGGTTCACATCAATACATCCTCTGAGGATATGAGTCAGGTTGGCTAGACAATCATCAAATGAGGGTCCGAAGACTGAAAAGTCATCTATGAAGACCTCAAGAAAATCACCCACCATATCATGAAATATCGCCAGCATACATCTTTGGAAAGTTGTTGGCGTGTTACAGAGTCCAAATGGCATCCTTCTGAAAGCGAAGGTGCCAAAGGGACAGGTGAAGGTGGTTTTCTCTTGGTCCCGAGGGTCAATAGCCACCTGGTTATATCCAGAGAATCCATCCAGGAAATAGAAAAATTTATTTCCCGCTAACCGCTCCAGGATTTGGTCAATAAAAGATAGCAGAAAATGATCTTTCTTTGTTGCAGCATTCAGTTTCTTGTAATCTACACACTCTCCAAGATGTAGGCCCGCATCCAGTCACTTAATAATTTTCTTTTTAATGACTTCCCGCTTATTAGGGTTGAGATGTCGCTACTTCTCGCAGGAAGGTTGAGTCTCCTCCTCCATGTATATACGGTGAGTGCAGTAGGAGGGGCTAATGCCAGTTAATTCAGATAAGGACCATCCAATGGCTACCTTGTGTTTCATGAGGACCTTCATTAGCTTGCACTCTTGCTCCCTTGTCAGTTTTGAACTAATGGTTACGGGGAGCATTTCCTTTGGTCCCAGAAAAGCACATTTAAGCGTGTCAGGCAATGCTTTCAACTTGGGAGTGGATGGTGAAAGATTTGCCATTTCTTTGGATGAGAGTGTCCCAAAAGGATCAGGAGAAAGAAGTTGGTCCTCAGATTGGCCAAGAAGAGGGGCATCTTGGATTGATGGATCCAAGAAAGGAGAGCTCTAGTGATCAGCATTTGGGCTCAAGGTCCTAGTGTGGAGAAGCATTTCTGCTTGATTTGGCTGGAAAGAAAGGGCAATTTGATCTTCAAGAGGGTGGACCGGTGGTGAGTAGACCAGATATGACTCAAACCACGAGGTGTGGGAAGTAGAGAAAACCTCGTTAGAAGTCTGGTCAGGAGAAGATATGGGTAAGGGAAAGGGTGGGGAAACGTCACAGTATAAGTCTGACAGATGATGGTCTATGTCTAGGGGCAATCCACAGCAGTCAGAATAGGTCCCTATTAGTCTGATACACGTGCTGACGGCCATGTCCTCGTCAAACGTGTCATCCTCGATGCAATCACAATCAAAGTTCTTGGCTGCCTTGAAAATGTTTAGCTTGAGCTTCTCAGAGCCTACGACGATCTCAATGCAACCTGACTCACAATCGATATGGGCGCAGGTTGTGGCCAAGAAAGGTCGACCAAGGATGATCGGACAATCAGAAAGTGAGCTAGGAACTTCCATATCCAAAACAAGAAAGTCAACAGGAAAACAGAGACTGTTGACCCTAACCACCACGTCTTCCACGACACCCTTCAGGATTTTGATAGAACGATCTACCAATTGCAATGTAACAGGGGTGGGTTTTAGATTTCCTAAGGCAAATTTCTCTAGCATGATGGTTGGTATAAGATTGATGGAAGATCTTAGATCAAGATGGGCACGGTTAAAATTGCAGCCTTGGATGCTACATGAAATAAGCGGTGTGCCTTGATCTTTCTGCTTCGGTGGTAGATTTGAAAGTATAGCACCACTCGCATAGGGTGAGAGGACCACCAGATTCCTTATTTTCTCTGATTGTCGCATGGGTGTAGTGTAGTCTTTGAAGAATCGGGCGATAGCGGGTATACGGTCGATAGCCTCCAACAGGGGTAATTTGATCTCAACATCCTTGAATAAATTACGTAGGTTATCAAAGGCCTGCGTGTTCTTTTTCTTTCCTTTTGGCTCCCTCAGTAGAGCCTCAGGGAATCGGACCGATTCTAGGACTAGTTTGGGCGTATCGTCCTCACGAGAATGTGGTGTGCATTCCGAATGAGAGGGTGATGAAGAAGATGGGCCAGGATCAGGTCGAGGTGGATCGACGATTTGCTTACCACTCCTCATAGTAATCGCATTGGACGTCTTAGGTCCAGTAGGATCATAATGTGGAGGAGGGTTCACAATAGAGACATAAGAGTGATGAGCTGCTGCGAGTTTAGCTTGAAATCCCGATGGAGTGCTCGGAGCTTGCAAAATCTGATGAACTTGCCCCTAAGAAGGTCAAACCTGTGGTTGCAGATCACGAGGTACAAAATTTTGTGAGATAGGAACAAGTTGGGTCGAAAGAGTGCCCTGAGATCGAGTCGCCATGCATAGTTGACTGATCTTAGCATTCTGCTGCGCCAATTGGTGTTGAAGAGAGGTCATGTTTTCTTCATGGCGCTTCGACATTTCCGTCATCATACACATCAATTTATCAATAGGGTTTGATGTGTGATCATTCTAGGGTGTGCAAGGGCATGACGGTGAATTTGCCACAGGGTTATACTGGGCCCTTGGGATGACGGGTGCAGACGGTTGCATTGGTCCACTCATGGGGTTTTGGCGCTATGGTTATTAGACCATGCGAAGTTAGAATGATTTTGACACCTTGGGTTATAGGTGGTAGAGAACGGGTTGTTCCCCATAGCACAAGCGTCTTCTAAGCCAGAAGAGGGGTCTGCACGTGTATATGCATCCGAGCACACGGAGGTTTGGTCCTCCATGTCATAATATTGGCTAGTAGAAGCCAGATCCACATTACTTACTGAGTTTCTTGGCGTAATACTCGGTAAGGACAGTCTCACAGGATTCTTGGGAATAAGCTTGGCATTGGAGGGATTAGGGTTGTGACGGAGTCATGGTGTGGAGAAGAGAAAATTAAAGGAAGAAAATAGAAACTTACTCCAGATAGTGCCTCCCCGGCAACGATGCCAAAAAAATGTGTTGTGGACTCAAATAGGCTTATTTAATATGGTGATATTATCATCGAAATTAGTCTAGTGAGTTAACCTAAATTGAGTTTACATCAGTTTCACAAAAAATTTAAACGTGGCTTACTTGATTTTATCTTGGTCACTTTTAGGCCCAGGGTCAATCTCAAGGAGGCGAGAATTTGGCTTCCTAGAACGTATCTCTTCCTTGCGTTTATTATGTTTTTATTTTTTTATACTTTTAAGATTTTTGTGATAATGCTGTCCTTGAGTCACACCCTCAAAAATGAAGTCCTTGGCCTTGAGCCAAATGGTCCTTGGCTTGAAGCCAATTTAGGATTCCAAAATTGATCGTCACTCACAAGATCGTGTATCTGCAAGACAAGAATTATCTTTTCTCTTTTATACTTTTTTTATTTTTTTAATAGCAAGAATAAAAGACAAATGAAATCAAAATAAAATGCAAGGAAAGAAATGAAAAGATATATATATATATATTTATATATAAGTGGATATAGAATAGATATAGGTATATAGATACTGTATATATAGAGGGGTGGAGATGGAAATGGGGATGGGATGTAGCACGGTATCAAGTTAGTCCACGTCTAGCAAAACGCAACCAACAAGACTAAGTGTTGTGTGGAGTGTGGAGCAGATGTGTGTGGGTATGGGTGGAAGTGCTTGCTTTACGCGGGTATCGGGAAATATTCGCAACTGATGTGAATATTCCCGTGATATGATGCGTGGTGAAGGGGTGAGTGCACGGATATGTGGGTAGGAGATGTGAGGTGAATGTATGTATGGGAGAATGTGATATGTGTATATATAAGTATATTTAACCATATAAGTGTATACAACTATATGTATGTATATGTATATATATATCTATATATATATAAATATAAATATAAATATATATATTTATGTATATATAGATATATATGGGGGAGGGAATATGTGAATATATGCATGTGTATATGCGTATAGGTGTGTGTGAATGTGTGCGTAGGTGAGTGTCTGTATGTGTGCCTGTGTGAGAGGGAAAGGGTGTGTGAGTGCCTGCCTTTGTGTGTAAGAGAGTGAGAGGGTGACAGGAGCCACGCACGCGTGCACGCTGGAGGGAGGGGAGAGCCTGTATGCACTCAAGGGCGCAAGGAGAAGCCGCAACGCACGAGGGCTGCGCGTTAAGGGGTGAAGCGCGGGCGCAGAAGAGGCGTGGGCGCTAGGTGAAGGTGCGAGTGACCGGATGGAGGTGGTTGCGCGGGAGGAGAGAGAACACTATGCCACTGGATAAGTGAGAAACTCTCTGGTGGCTACAGTGTTGCGCTGACTGTGGTGAACAGTGCACTACAGTGCCGTGCAGAGAGTGGTAACCGGTTGAGGTAGTGCGGCGTGCAGAGGGCACTGTGGAGCTGGAAAGCGTGCACACGTGTGCGGAAGGGGAGCCTGAAGCGCGTAGTGGCACGCGGTGGTAGCTAAAACACACACAATGGTGCACGAGCTAGAGCTTCAGGGCTTGAAGCTCTATCAATGGTGCTATAGAGTAAAACAGAGAGAATAAATTGGAAACAAAACAACTAAAACAAAATGAACCAAAACTAACGAAAACAAATAAAAAGAATACACCATGCCTACCTGCTCGTGATGGAGCTGGGCGGTGGTTCTCTCTCACTATGGTGGATGCAGCCACAAGAGAGAACTCTTCTGTTCCTAATGTCCCTCTCAACTTGTGAGAGGGTGTTGCGTGTGAGGAGAGGGAGAGAGGAGAGCTGGAGTGACCAGTAGGTAGATGGTGGTGAGGTGTTGTGTGTGTGTCACTGAGGGTGGAAGTGGAGGTGACCGACTGTGTGTGCTGATGTGAGGGGATGGGCTGACCTCCCGCAAAGGATGTGACTGAGGTGAGGATTCTTTTATAGATAATGGGAGGTAGGGTGGCAGGTGTGGGCGTAGGTTATTAGGATATTTAAGAAAAAGGAATATTGCATGTAGGCACTTAGGTTGTTGGAAAATGAATGTAGGCTTTTATTGGATGGAATAAGTGGTGGAATTTAAATGGGAATGAGGTGGCCATGGAAGGGATGAAATGAATGGATGGATGCTCAATCTCTCTCTCTCTCTATCTTCCTCTCCATAAAATGCACAAATGGAAATTCTTCACAAGATGCATGCATGGCTATCTAATCTAAATGCTTAATGCTAGAAAATAGCATAAGTTGGCCTAATTAGAGGCATGAATTGCTGCGCAATCAATAGGTGATTATTTGAAAGTCTTCATGGATGATTTTTCGATTTTTTGCGATTCCTTTGATGAATGTCTAAGCAACCTAGAAAAGATTTTGAGGAGGTGTATGTATAGAAGTGAACCTAGTCTTAAGTTGGGAAAAGAGCCATTTTATGGTCCAAGAAGAGATTGTGCTTGGACATATTGTGTCTGAAAGAGGCTTGGAAGTTGACCGAGCTAAAGTTGATTTGATCTCCAATCTACCACCTCCTAGCTCAGTTCGACAAGTTAGATCATTCTTGGGGCATGTTGGCTTTTATAAAAGATTTATAAAGGATTTCTTGAAGATTTCTAGGCCTCTGACAAATATTTTAACTAAGGATAACACCTTTGATTTTACTCCTGATTGCACCTGATCTTATCAGACTCTTAAGGACTCTGTGACGAAAGCCCCGATCTTGCAACCAGCTTATTGGTCTCATCCTTTTGAGATAATGTGTGATGCATCAGATTTTGCTGTTGGTGTCGTCCTTGGACAAAAGATTGAGAAAAAACCCGTGGTAATTTATTATGCTAGCAAAACCTTGGATGATGCTCAAAGAAATTACAAGACTATAGAAAAAGAATTGCTAGCTGTAGTTTTTGGACTTGAGAAGTTTAGATCTTACATTATTGGATCCCACGTGATTGTTTATGCTGATCATACAGCTTTGCGCACTTGTTGATGAAGAAAGATGCTAAACCAAGGTTAATTAGATGGATTTTACTTTTACAAGAATTTGACCTTGAAATCAAAGACAAGGTCGGTTCTCAGAACATTGTGGCTGATCATCTTTCACGACTCAATCTGGATAATCTTGGCCCTGCACCTTCAATCAGAGATCAATTTCTAGACAAACAAATCTTGACCATAGAACATAAAGGACTTCCCTGGCATGCTGAATTGGCAAACTACTTAGCTACGGGAAAAATACACAATGAATGGATTAAACAATAGAAACCGAGGTTTGTCTCTGTAGGTAAACATTATTTTTGGGAGGATCCTTTATTATTCAGGCTTTGTGAAAATCAGATTATTAGGAGATGTGTGCCTGAATCTGAACTTTCAAGTAACTTAACCTTTTGTCATAATATGGCCTGTGGAGGACATTTTTTGGGAAAGAAAACCGCTGCAAAAGTGTTGTAGTGTGGATTTTATTGACGAACTTTATTCAAAGATGCACATAGTTTCTGTAAAGCTTGCATTTGATGTCAATCCTTAGGAAGTATGACAAGAAGAGATATGATGCCCCTTCAACCAATTCTAATTATTGAAATATTTGAAGCATGGGGTATAGATTTTATGGGTCCTTTCACAACATCACATGGATTTCAGTACATATTACTTGCTGTGGATTATGTTTTTACATGGATTGAGGCAATTCCCACTAGATCAAATGACCATAAGATTGTTATTGACTTTGTGAAGAAGAATATATTCTCGAGATTTGGGATGCCTTAAGCTATAATTAGTGATGGTGGGACTCATTTTACTAATGTCTAATTTCGAGGGTTATTGAGTAAATATAGGGTGCAACACAAGATTGTTACACCTTATCATCCTCAGACTAATGGGCAAGCAGAAGTCTCAAATCGGGAGATTAAGAACATACTCCAAAAGATTGTTAGACTTGACAGAAAGGATTGGTCCCTTAGATTAGCTGATGCTTTATGGGCTTACAGGACTGCCTATAAGAAACCAATTGGGTTGTCTCCTTATAGATTAATTTATGGTAAATCTTTTCATCTTCCTACTGAGTTGGAACATAAAGCTTACTGGGTGATGATAACGTCATCATCAGCCATATGTAGCTTTAATTAGTCATAATCAAGGACTAAATGCTCCTACATAACCGTTAGAGAGCCCTAATTCACTGCAAATCCATTCTGAGGGAAATACAGTAAAATAGGGGTAAAACTGTAGTTTTAACAGCATATCTCAATTGCAGAACAATAATGGGATTTCTCAGGGGTTAATTAAGGGTCAAATGATCTTAAGAGTCTAACAAGTGAGTTAATACAGACAGAAAAGGATATTCGCATGTTTTGAGAATTAAATGACTTCCGAAACCCTAAAAGTAGACTCGCTTAATTAACTGAGGTTCTGACTAGGATAAAATTCGCCTAAACCCTCTAAAATTCATATGAAAATATTCTCTAGGGTTTGGCATCCTTGATTTGACCATTGGAACCCAGTTTGACCCAAAATAGAGCCACAGATAGACTTGTGTCCTAATTTGGGTAATTATGCAATTTCTCCAGTCAAACTTAGTCAAAACCTAAATCTAACTTCATCATTAGATTTCTTATGTCTAAATTAGGTTTGTACCAAAATTTGGGCCCAATCTGAGATCATCTTGACCTAGTTTGCAATTTGGTCATGTCTGACTCTTTTATCTCACACTCATACCCCTAACTTTTGAATTTCCTACAAATAGCCCCCCAACTTTATCTTCTTCTTCACAAATAGGTCTCCTCCGCCTGCAATTTCCTAAATCCTACTTCGACGACCTTCAAATGGGAAGATCTCCCTGATTTCTCGCTCAATCCCTTCCAAAATTGGAAGGGAGATTCCTAAGAAGATCTACAATTTGAGCCACGCGTTGGCCTCTGACTTATGCCCAAATCCTCATGCAAGTCCTTCAAAGAGTTGGGTTTCCAACTCCGGCGACCTTCCAAGCTTCCCAAGCTTTAATCACCCTCTCACGGCCTATATAAGAGTCCCCAGGGTAGATCGTTCTCCCCACGTTCTATTTCGAACTGGACAACCTCAATTTCGTCTCTCCTCATCCGGTCGAAGGTCCTCGACGTCCAGCGACTTCCTTCGTCTCCCCTCATCGTCTAACCGTAATACCGGCGGCAAATCCTCCTTCCTCGCCTTTGTCCACGTTGAGCGGTACCAGCCGACGCCTCTTTCTCCTTCATCCTCACTGTCCTACCCTCACCGAAGTAGTTCTCTTCCACGGCACCAGCCATACCACACCTGGTGTCCTCCTTATCCTTTCTTCTATTAGAGTAGCTACTTAGGTTTCGTTAGTATCGTAGATTAGTTTCCCTCTCTCTATCTCTCAATTCGACCCTCGACATGCCCATTCACCTTCATCTTCTTCGTCTCCAATCGAACCTCCGGCGAGACGTATCCGCCGCTACACCCCTCCATCCGCCTTGTCAACCACCTCATAACCTTCACTTCGACTCCACCAACCAAACCCCTCTCCCTATTTGCCGCTCCACTCACCCAAATCCACCATCGAACAAACCCACCATCGCACGCACATTCCGAGGTCATCAGACCTCCTCACGCACGCTCACAGCACACCACCACCATTATTGCACTCCACGATGTCCGACGATGCTTCCTGAATTGTTTTGACGAGGTCAAGAGGCCATATTTTGATTTCAAGTATCAGGTCTTCATCCGCCACTGACGCAGAGCTTCGAAGGAAGCTTGAAGCATGTTCTAGTCACAACAGCTCTAGGTGACACCTCTAGGCAACACGGATTAATTCCAGGAACACATCCAGGTTTCCACTTGGGAGAATCAAGCACTCCTTCCGTTCCAATTGCAAGCAGCATCCTTCGGCTACTTGATGCAACAAAGCCGTGGGATTTAGTCCCACCACGGTAGTGCACAGACTCTCGTAGTGGCATGAATTGAATTTGTGTCTAGGGCTTATCACCTCAGACACAAGGGGTGAGGTCCCCATTACACACGCACCTGACCTACTCACGCCTCACTCCTCGCTCATCACCCGCTGCCGGTGAGCCTGGACTCGGGTACGTGCTTGATCCGAATACTCGAGTACATGTTACTGTGGAAGGCTCTGGGAGAGCGGAACCCAGAGAGAGAAAGAGAGAGAGCACGGGGACAGGGGGTTTTTGCTCTTACTGGTACTTGTGAGACACTTAGTTGCGAGGAGAAGGCTGAAGAAGAGTTGTGAAGAAGAAGAAGGAAGGAAAAAGGCCTGGACAATAGAAAGAAAGATGAAGAGCTGAAGGGAATAGAAGAAGTCAAGGAAGAAGAGGAGAGGTTCTAAAGAAAAAGAGAAGGATTAAGATGTCTGATTGCTTGCCTACTGTTGGTTTATTTGAATTGATGGTTGAATCCATTGTCTTTTATTCTTTTCTCTTTTTATCCCCATATTCTCGAGATACATTGGATTTCACTGAATATTTAATGTGATAGGTTATTATTCCTTGAAAATCTATACTTTGCTTAATTAATTGTGTTAATTTACATTAATTGTTGAGATTAGTGCGTGAATTCTTATTTGCTCCCAACGAATGACCTCGGACTTTCATTCGAGTATAAATATTATCTGTTTTGAGTGATTTTTTCCTATACTACGACGTATCTCTTAAACAACGACGAATTCACACTTAACATTGGGCTATTAAGAAGTGTAATCTTGATTTGGATAAGGCTGGACAAAAAAGGAAACTCCAACTCAATGAGCTAGACGAAATCAAAAGAGAGGCCTATGAGAGTGCTAAGATTTATAAAGAAAAGACTAAGGCCTTTCACGATAAGCACATCAGTAAGAAATCTTTTGAACCTAATCGGAAAGTCTGGCTCTTTGATACTAGACTTAGACTATTTCCTGGCAAGCTTAGATTCAAATGGATTGGACCATACACTGTGGTTCAACCATTTTCCAATGGAGCTGTTGAAATCTGTGATCCCAAAATTGGGTAATAATTTATGTTGAATGGACGGAGATTGAAGATTTATTATGAGAATGTTGACCAGGAGCCTTTGATTGAAAGTATAACACTTTTAGAATCTTTTTAAGCTGGATTTTACTGAGTCTAGCTGTAGATGTAAAATTCAATGCTTGTTGGGAGGCAACCCAACGTTTGTAGATAACCTTGTTATTTTCTTTGAAATTTTATTTAGGTTTGGAGATGATCGAGTCTTGATTTCTTTAGAATTCTCTGATTTCCAGGTAACATCTATTCTTCTTTTATGCTCATTACATGCATTGAGGACATTTCATAAAATAGGCATGGGGGGGTAGATAATATTTTTGAGAGTCATTCTTATTTATCTCCAAAATTATAAGTTTTTAGTGGTTTTTCTTGAATTAGTTGTGTCATCAAAAACTAGTTTATGTTTTTGAAAAAAAAAATAATTTATACATAGCATTTATGCATATTGCATTCATGCATTTATTCAAAAGGATTTTTATCAAGTAGGTTTTATTAAAGATTTTCTTCTTGAATTGTCCTAATTTAGAATCTAGTACATTTATTTCACTCTCATGTAGATTTTGTAATAGATCCTTTATGAAAACCTGTAACGACCCGGTTCCCGAGTCCCTACGAGACACGAGAATCGAACCGACTCGACTAATCCCAAGACCTAGTCGTCCAACGAGGAAGTAACCAAAAGACAGTAAAATAAATCACATTCAGCATGAATATAACTAACAGTAAGAAAGTACAACAGTAAGGAAAGAAACTACTACAGTAGGTACCACCACAACAGTAAAATAACATTTATCATATAACAAGAACTGCAGGTAAAGAAGGTACAGCGGAAACAAAAACTACTCACTAGAACAGAAACAAAAGAGGTACAAAAGACTGTGGTAACTCTACTGGACCCTACTCGGCCCAGCGTCCTCTGCAGCCGCCGACCCTGGCTGCTCAACACCTGGTCCTGAAAAAGGTAACGAGTGTAACACGTCAGCAAAACGCTGAGTAGAGTGGCAAACTAACTAAAGGCAACAGTAGAGTGTACAGTAGCTGTTATGTTCTATTACTTCCTTTATTCACATCTTTCAATTTTTCTCACTATTTCATTTGTTTCTCAGATCCTTTACTTGATCTCGAATGTCCTCGTGGGAACGATCTTGATTGCAGTCTTTTCCAAAAGTAGAAGTAGCACGTGGTGCTCTCCTGGCCGGGAGAGTCCCCCGTGGTGATCCTACCCTCAGTCAACCACCCCAAGGTCACTGACAGACGTAACGGTGACTACGGCACGCGCGATAAACGCACAGGTAGCTAGCCCGCACTGGCACGCGGTCAGTCGTTTCCGTTAACAGGTGCGCCCAAAGCACAGCACGGAACCAGGGCAGAGCCCTCTCAGTAACAGGGGTCCAACCCCTCCACAGTAACCAAACCGGGGCCTTTCCCCTCCACAGTCCGCGCACCCTCGCCTGACTACCCTGGTTTGCCCTAGTGGGCCTAACAAGTCGGTGAAGGAGGCTAGCAGAACCCCGGGGCCCGTGGGGTAGCTAGTACTCTCCTAACACTACTAGCTCTCCTCGGTACTACGTACACGAGGGCCAACAAGTCGGTACAGAGTGGCCAGTCCTAACCCCCGGGTCCCTGGGGCGGCTAGCTCAGCTCTGCACTAAACAGGGGGACAGTCGCTCTCCTTGGTACTCCGTACTCAAGGGCCAGCTCACTTCCCCAATTCTATTCCATTCGCTTTCCAGGAGTTCTACTCATACTTCCCCGTAGGGTTCCAGAACATCTTATGTCTTACTTTCCAGTTTCACGTTCTTACAAACCATGATCCCAATCATGTTTCTTTATTCATAACAGGCAGCTGTGAATTCAATTTACAGGCAGCTTTATATTCCTTCCCATTTTTTTCCAAGACTGCAGTATTATACATTCCACTAGTTTTTCCATCCTAAGATTCATGCCACATCCTAGGATCTAGCATACAACTAGTTTTCCAGCCCTAGGATTCATGCATCACCTAGGAGCTATCATTCCATACATTTCTCATTCCTAGGATTCATGCAATGTCCTAGATTCTAGTTATGGTTCCATACTTTAACAGATTTTAAACTTAAGCCACTCTACCAGGTACAACGGGAGTAATGGGGGCGTGATCGGGAATCCCGCGTGCCTCCGCGACTCTCAAGACTGCAACTGAACGAGGTCCTATCACAAGGATCAAACACAAGGAGTGTCTCAAAACAGTGTATAGCTACTGTAGACGGGTAGAGGAATTAATTCTGAAAAGAACGCAACTCGAATCGCGGAAAACGGAGCCCGAACGGGCCCTAAACGGGTCGAAAAAGACAATACTGTGCAAAATCAGACGTCTGGAACTTCTTCCAGACGTCTTAAACAGTGGATCAGAGAATTACCTGTTCAGTGTGGTTTCCCAGACGTCCAGAAGTCTGCGGGGACGTTTGTCCTAGCTCCCAGACGTCTAGAGATCACTCCCGCCGTCTAGTACAACTTCCAGACGTCTGATTCGCAAAGGATGGCGAATCAGCGAACCTGCGCACAGCCAACTCCCTCCCTTAGTACGGTCGGTCGACAGGAAGGAAGAAGAAAGAGGAAACACACCTTTCAGACGTCGGTATGAGCTACCAGACGTCGTCCTCGCCGTCTGCCTATCAACCCAGACGTCTGATTCTGGAAATTTTTCCAGAATCAGGGCGTGACCCGGACTCTGCTCGCGACGCCACCCGCGTCACACCTCGCGCTCCTGCTGCTCAGACTGCAGCAGGTCCCTCTCCGCGTCGTTCCGCGCCCCCTACGCCCTCCGTCGGCCGGCCAAGCCGCTCCGGCGAGCTCGCCCTCACGGCAGAGCTCCGCCCTCGCACGCCGCGCCTCCTCCGCGCTCACTGCGGCCGCCGCTGCAGCCCTCGTGCTCGCTCGCTCTCGTGCACAGGAAGGAGAAGAAGGAGACGGTGGAGACAGGAGGGGAGGCGCGGCCCTTTTAAGGCCGCGCGGAGAGGAGAGAGAGAAGGCGCGACAGGCATCTGCAGCCGCAGAAGGAAAAGAGGGAATAAAGAATATGCGGTCTGCGCGCGCAGGCGCGCAGACGACTCGCGGGTGTGGACGATAACGGTTTTTCAGACGTCTGTAAACCATCCCAGACGTCTGGCAAGACGTCTGGATGTGATCCAAGACGTCTGGTAAGACGTCTGGGCCACCTTCCAGACGTCTTAAAATACGTCCGGGGCACGCGTTCGTAACAAAACCAATAGACATTTTTAGTTTGTCAAGGAGAAGCATTGTTTCTCTTCCTGAACTCTTGGACAGTTAATTAGGGAGTCAGGCAAACTATCTTTCATTAGATCCACCAAACATTTGTGAGGTGAGATTATATTGTCTACTAGTGCTCTATGTTTAGTGTAAGGACTCTTAAGTTCTAGATAGTTGGATGATGGTACCTAAGAGTTAGGCATAATTTTCACTATTAGTTTCTGTGTGTAAACATTGTGTGCAAATTCCTAAGATCCACCAAATAAGGCAGATACACAAAGATTGAGTTTTAATAAAACTATGACTATGGTGGATGGTTACGACTGTCCTTCATGGAATGCTCGGCTGAAGGAGGGTATTAGTGCCAAAGTTCAGAAGTACGCTTGTTCTATCCATCCCTTTCCTGTGCTGAGAGTATGCACTTCCACCGAATAAGCCACATAATATCCTCTTGAACATCATCATTCTCCAATAATGCCTCATAAATAAAAGTTTGTGCTGTGTGTGCTATGTTAATAGCTATTTTGAGAAAAAAAGAAAAAAAATAGAGAGAAAAATATATATAGAAAAAAAAGAGAAAAAAAAAAAGTGAAAAAGAATTCTACAAAAAAAAAGTGTTCAAGTTCATATTTATGTTCATGTGTTGATTTCATTGAGGCAAAAATATCCATTGCGATACACCAAATATGACCCTTACCTACTTTTTCATTATTTCTAACCACCTGAATACTGGTTGAAGGATTTTAACTTAGTTGTAAGGTTATTAGAACTATAATTGGGGTGTTAATGCCAGCCGGCCCACCAAATATTAAGTGCTTTTACAAACCTGGTGAGATTGTGAGCTCTCTAAAGAAAAGTGCAAAAAGGAAAGGAAAAAAACAAAGAAAAAAGAAAAAGAGAGTGAGTGAGCGCAAAGGAATGCCAAGAGAGCATAGTTTTTTTAGCCTCTCTCTAGGTTGACTCGTTTGATAGTCTAGAGATCTAGAGTTTGTAGTACTAATCTACATGTAGCATCAGATGAGTGTGAACTACCAAATGTAAAACCATTTGACTCAGACATCTACCTAAGCCAAAAAGACGGGGTAGAAATTTCAATTTATTTGTATTATTGAGGGAAGAAGTTTGCTTATCCTGATAGAATTTTTACCGAGGGTCAAGTACGAACTTTAAATGTAGGTTGGCTTTTCATTGGGATTTGTTGCTTGGGCTATTATTGCATCATTTTCATATTTATCTGGATCTCTAAATTTTTGAAATAAGACAAGAAGAAATCTTTTGTCAAATCCTTAATAAAAAGGAATAAGCAATCCATTAGGGGTCGAGTTGTAATTAGTATGGATCATACATTTTGCATTTTTTTTTCACTCTTACAATTTACTTAAGGACTAGTAAAAGATAGGTATTAGGGTGTGATATTTTCATATTTTTTTATGCTAATTAATGCATAACTAATATTAGTCTAAGAGTAATTTGGGCTATATTACATTTAGTTAAGTTAGATTAGTCATCTTAGGTCGTTATGTAAATAATGCATACTTTTGAGCCTTTGTGCAATTTTTTCTATAAATATATCTAGTACCTTAATATGTTTACTTTTGTGCAGATTCAAAATTTTAGGTTAATCGGAGTAGTGCTGATTGGATTTTTGGACCTAAGCTCATTTGAAGATGACTAAGCCTAGTTAGTAGACCCATTTGGAGACCCAATTACACCTTACCCCCAACCTATGTAGGAGCCCAATTTTTTTACCAAATTCCTAACCTAAACCTATTTATCCAATGGCCCAATCTTCTTAGCATTAATTTCCAAGAAAAACTCTACCCAAATATTTTCCTTAAAACCCACGTCCACGTAACCTATTTTCCCTACCCAAATCCCACCAACATCCTATGGTACTCCTTTTCCCTTAGGGCCTTGTTTACTAGAAGGGATAACCCAATGCATGTTTGGTGACTTATCCCGTGTTAGTGCAAGCCCGAGTTTCTCATGGGTTAGAATCCAACCCCACTTTTCTCGCCTCCTGATGTGCCATCTTGGGACTTCTTTCCGATTGTACCCTTCTCCCCCTTAAGCACCTAACTAACTTACCTACCAAATAAGGGATAAAGATGCCTTTTGTAACGTTAACCTCCATTCTAACCCCCATTCTTAAGTATTCCTCTATCACATCACAGGATAATTTACAATCCTAACCCAATTCAATAAACACAAATACGAGTTAACCTCCATTTACAAATAAACATAAATAAAAATTAACCCCTATTATAATTTAACTAATCTAAATTAATTAACCCTGTAAACTAACCGAGAATCTCAACACAACACCTATCTTTTTCCCCCAACAAATTAAATGCCATGCTCCCCACTACAACCGAATACTCAAACCTACGTCACTTAATCCGAAACTAATTCCCACGTAACCCTCTACCCCATGCAAAATCCCAACGTCTATCCAACATTCTCACGGCACCTACATGACCTTCCATCGACTGTCCCAACGTCAACTCCACCAAACTCCCCACACCTATCCCCTAGGTAACCACAAAATCCATGCAACAAATCCCATCGAATCTCCCCACCACTTATTTATTCCCCCAAATCAACAAAAATAATTAAAAAAAACTCTCATTCGACTGCATCCCCCAACCTATTTATCCTCTATTCAATCATTTAATTCACAATATCCCTATCATTTAATCCTACACATCGATCCTTAACCCATTAAATTCTAGACCCACAACTTAATGATCTTAGGTAACCTAAATCAACCAATAAGAAGCATCCCTATTTTCTATAAATATACTTAGCCACCCCTTTTGGAATCATATCTCCTACTTAGAATTTCCTACCTCTACATAGTCTCTACTACTAAAGTTAGTCCACACCATTTTTGGTGATTTTGATGGATGCGCCTTCGCATCTGCATCTGCGTCGATGCTCTGGACTTCGCCTTTGAACCTCATAATTTCTGCATTTCTTTAGTCTAATTCTAATTGTAGTAATCTAGTTTTAGTTATAATTTTCCAATCATTCCTTTAATTGTAATACTACTTCTATCTGTGCTAAACTCTTATCTTATTCAATAAAGTTTTAGTTATTTTTCAACTTGTCTTTAAGTTGTATAATTTCTAGTAGTAGTATATTATAGTTCTAGTAGTTGCATGCTATTAGATTTAGTAGTAATTCTAATAATCATCCTACTTGATACTTAATTCTAGTTCTAATTAGGAAAACGATTATGATCTATTTGCCCCCTACGAATGACTTAGACTCTCAATTGTTATTCGAAAATCCTTACGAATTCATTTCACTTACAAATTCAAGAGTTTCTAATGCGATTATACTACGACGAAAGCATATTTTATGCAATCACATCTGCGTTAAGAACAACGCTTGTCTTTCATGTCTTGCATTTTTAGTTCCAACTCCAATATTTATTCATACATAAATTATAATTGTTATAATATACATGAATTATGTAAAAATGCATGCATGAATCTAATATGCCTAGAATGCTTCCAATGCATTATTTACAACTTATATGCTCTATGCCAGCTTAGGACCAATCATAAAATAAGCAGGTTATGTCTAATATTATGTATCTATTTTACCCTCATGCTTATCTTTTGCTAGTCTCTGGTAAAACATGGATGCAAGGTCTCTAACCTAAAATTCATTAAATAACTAAGAACCTATTTGTTGCTATGTTCGGAGGGTTGTTATGAATCTTATTTTAGTGTGGCCTAACAACATTAAAGAAAGACACCTAGGAACAAGTTTCTATTGAACCTCTTGGTCTCCTATTGACCTTGACCTCTAGCCTCAAAGGTAGAGTTCTTAGGCTCTAAGGTCCACCTAGGGTTTGTAAAACTGTGAGTTTAAAGTTTCTCTGCTTAGTGTGATTGACTCGACTTACGGGTATTCAGGTTATGAATACACAGATTTCCCAAAACGAGATTATCTCTGACTTACTAAGACTTGGTAGCTTTCTCTTTATCCTTTTTTATCTCAAGGTCAACCTTAAAGGTATATCTCCCCAGGTAATTTTATAGCATCTTTTCTTTATTCTCTCTATTTTTCCTTTCGATTCCATTTCATTTCTTCTAATTTTTATCTCAACTGCTCTTTCCCCACATTTATAACCTTGCCTCCTCTCCTCTTCGTTACTTGCTCTTATTTTTATTTTGGTTTTGTTTATTTTGGATTTATTTCTCCAATAGCTCTCTTCAGTTTTCACTTTTCTCCTTTTGTTTTTCCAGTGAGTGGCTCATCCTTCCTTCATGAACATTGCCTAAGCAAAACCTAGGAAGGCTTAGGATGCTAGGTTAGGCTTTGAACACCTGACACTAAGTGGGCTCTACCAGTGTAATGTGACAGCCATATCCGCAAAGGCCTTTATTAGTTCCGATATGACTTAAGTTTGATTAATTGTGAGGGTTCCCTGACGTCGGGAAACGCGATAAGTTTAATTCGTCGTTATAGCATGCGTTTACGACATCAATTTTAAATGAAGATATGAATTAGGTGAGTTCAAGTGTCGAACACGATGAGGCATGAAATTGGATCAGTTTATCACTTTGAGGTATCACAAAATGATTGTTTAGTTTGCTTGGAAAAAACGAGAGAGAGAGTGAGAGAGAGTTAGAAATCGATTATGATAGCATGGTGAATACTTAGCTATGCATGAAACATAACATGATGAAACAGGATGGTAATATATTGCACAAGTAGAATTATTTCACAATTACAATGCTAGGGGAAAGCTTAAAATAACATGAACATTAAACTAAAGTAAAGATGCGCAAAATGGATAGGTGAGGCGGCCACGGCGGTGGAGGGGCTTCCGTCGACGGCTTGACAACTCCGGGGAGGTGTGAAGTATGCTAAGTGTATGCTAAGAGGAAGGTAGGAAGGGATGGTCTTAAATGGAGTGGTTGTGGGGGTTTTTATAGTGGAGAAGGGGTTTCTAAATCAGGTAGGGGTTTTAGTAACATTCTGGACGTCACTGTACCCCTTCCAAAAATGTCAGTGAAGCCTCCTTCCCGTCGGTCCATGCACATGTGTGTGCGTCTTCCTTCGCGCGATCCTTGTGCGCGCAACATAGGTCGTCCGATCAAAGATCAGACGGCTGAGATCGCGCCTTGGGTGCTTTGGGTGTGTGTCATCTGGTGCGAGAGGAACGGGTGCGTGAGAGTGCGCCGCATAGCCACTGTCATGGTCGCCCGATCTTCGATCAACGGTCCAATTTTGCCGCTGCTTGATTTGCATAGTGCTTCCACCCCCGTAAGGTTTTGACCGTGCGTCTTTTGCGCATGGGTTGAGGCACTCTCCACCACATTGCAGCCGTGGATGGTTGCGTGGAGGGTTTTTGCTGCAGAGGGAGCGGAGGCATCTCGATCGTTGGATGGAGAATGGACGGCCGAGATTGCTTGATGAAGGCGTGTTGGAGAGAGGGCGGTAGCTGCAGGTGCACGATCATGTGACATGTGGCACGTTTGTGACCGTTGATCCTTAAATCAACGACCAAAATTTCTCGGGTTTGTTGTGGGAGCTATGGAGGTCGGATTGAGGTGATTTTGAGCTCGTTAGACTCCGTTCGTCAATCTAGATCCATTCATACAATCCAATTGCTCATCTGAGGTATGTTTCAATGTGTACTTGTACATATGGCCATTAAATATTGAGTATAAGCAATTTAAATGCCGAGATAACGCAGTATGCATGCAATGCTTCCAAGCCTGTTATGATATGTCATTAACATACACATATACCCTCGAGATTGACAGATTTATTATCATTATATGTAGAGTCATCATACCCCATGCTCATCCCTTGCTACTCCCTAGCAAGGTTATCCTAGATGTTATTTTCAGCTAGAATTAGGAATCGACTGCTCAGGCACAAGATACTTGTCAATCAAGATGAAATTTATGCTAAGAACCTAATCTACAAAGATTAAACAGCGCCCGGGTGTCTATTAAAATGTAAACCGCTCAAGTCCTCACCTTATTCTATATAGAAGCTAAATATTTTTTTTTTCTTTTCATTTTTTTCTAATTTTTTTGGAATTTTGGAGTTGAGAGTTTCGAGGTAGCTTTTTACGGCTATCCATCCCACCTAAGACTCAAAAAGGATGCTAAGTGCTAAGCATCTTGGTGTGAAAATTGTGATAGACTCACTCAACAGTAATTAAATCAGACTTCGGGTTTCTACGCCCTTAGGTGACCCGAGAAGAAGATGTTGCCTAATGGTGTATCTGTCTGACCAGTAGCTTTCTCCCTACTTTCATTTTATTTGGGATCTAACACAAGGGTGCTCCCTGTGTATATCTCCCCGAATTGTTCTACTTCCTCACTTTTTTCTTAAGTGTTTTGGACTTTTACATGCATTTTATAAGCTAGGTTTTGGACAACAGGCCAATGAGCTGTTACTACCAACCACTTGCTAGTCATACTCGTGCGGTGAAGTGTGGCTTATTTCCTTTTTCCTTTTTCTCCTTTTTCTATTTTCTATCTCTTTTTTTCTTTTTTTTTCTTTTCTTTTTCTTTTTAGTTGACGGCTTCCCTGATCTAAGATTTACCTAAAGGCAATGAAAGAGATGGTCAAGTGGCTGGGCTCTGGACAACCGGTCGATGAATTGTTACCACCGATAACTTGCCAGCTATACCACATTAGAAGGTTCATTAGCTATCCAATTTATATTAGAATCGTCGAGGGGTGAGTCAGTGTAGAACGTGTGCAGATGCTAAGACTATAAGTCTCCCAACTCAGGAGGTGGGTTGATAAGTCATATACTTATCACCCTACTTTATTGATTAGATTAATATAAATTAAGGTGGCAATGACTTAAAAACAAATCCACATTTTAGTGGACATCTGAGCTGATTAAGTCTGACGACATGAAGAGTCTAAGTGTTCAAGTCCTTAACGTATTATTTCCTACAGTTGACAAGCTTCTAATGCCTAAGTTTTCTTTTCCTAATTCTTCTTCTTTTTTAATCACATTATAATTCAAGCTGATGGTATGAACTCAGAAATTCAAGCTATTGGTATGAACTCAGAAAATACGAATTTACCACCCTCCCATGCTTAAGTTGGAGAATGTTCACATTAGAAGATAAATGTATGTAAGGGAGTAAAGAAAGAAATCACATGAGTTTAGCTATGTGTCCGATCAACCTGAATCCTCTGGGTTGCCTCCCAGGAAGCACTGGGTTTATTACCTCCAGCTGGGCGAAGCTTCGGTTTAACCCTGATTGAGGGTTACAACTTTCTTTGGGGGTACCTGGGCAAGAAAATGTTTTAATCTTTGGCCATTTACTGTGAAGCTTTGCCCAGTCTTAGGATCGGCAATTTCTACCGTCCCGTTTGAAAATGGTCTGACCACCTGGTAAGGTCCTATCCACTTAGATCTTAACTTCCCAGGGAAGGGTTTGAGTCTTGCATCGAAGAGCCAAACTTGTTGATTTGACTCGAAGGTTTTTCTAGTGATATGCTGGTCATGGACAGCTTTCACCTTCTCCTTATAAAGTCTACTATTCTCATAAGCGTATTAACAAATTTCTTCAAGCTCGGAGAGTTAGAGCTTCCTTTGAGTTTCGGCCATATGGGAATTCATATTGCATTATTTGACAACCCAGTATGCCCAATGCTATAACTCAACCAAAAGGTGGCAAGCTTTGCCAAAGACCAATCAGTATGGTGACATGCCAATCGGGGTCTTAAAAGTGGTCCTATATGCCCATAGAGCATCATCCAATCATGTGGACCAATCCTTTCGGTCAGGTCTCACGGTCTTTTGCAAAATATTTTTGATTTGTCTATTTGAGACCTCAGTTTGCCCACTCATTTGTGGGTGATACGGGGTGGCAATGCGGTGAGTAACCCCGTATTTCTTAAGTAAAGCGTGAAACTGGGCATTGATGAAGTGGCTCCTACCATCACTGATCGTGGCCTTGGGTATTCCAAATCGGGAAAAAATGTTCTTCTTCACAAAGTCCATGACGGCCTTATGATCACATTTTCAGGTAGGTACGGCTTTGATCCATTTCGAGACGTAGTTGACTGAAACCAACATATATTCGAATCCGTTTGATGGTGGGAAGGAACCAATGAAATCAATGCCCCAAACATCGAATATTTCAATGACAAGAATGGGTTGTAGAGGCATCATATCCTTTTTGGTCATGGTCCTTAAAGTCTGGCATTTATCTTAGGTTCTAGCAAAGTTGCGTGCGTCCTTGAATAGTGATGCCAGTAGAAACCGGACTGCAAAACCTTGGCAGCCGTCTGTCTCTCAGAGAAGTGGTCGCCACAAGCTTGGTCATGACAGAAAGATAGTACACTTTGAATCTCCTCTTCAGGTATACATCTCCTAATGATTTGATCAGCACAAAATCTAAATAGCATGGGGTCATCCCAAAGATAATGTTTGGCCCCAGCTAAGAACTTGTCCTGCTGTTGTTTGGACTAGCCGTGTGGAATCTGCCCTACCATTAAGTAATTAACCAAGTCAACATACTAAGGGAGACTTTTTGCTTGCACGGCCAGGATTTTCTTATCAGGAAATGTATCAATCAAAGGTAGTGAAGGTCTAATATGCTCCAGGAGAAGTCTGGGCAGGTGGTCGGCTACAACATTCTTAGATCTGGCCTTGTCATGTATTTCTAGGTTAAATTCCTACAGGAGCAGGATCCATTTGATTAGCCTGGGTTTAGCATCCTTTTTGGCTAACAAGTGTCGGATAGTCGAGTGGTCAGTATAAATGATGACGTGGGATCCCAACTGGTATGATATGAACTTTTCTAGTCCGAAAACAACAGTAAGCAGCTCCTTCTCTGTCACAGTGTAATTCCGTTGAGCGTCATCTAAGGTTTTTCTCGTGTAGAAGATCACCATAGGTTTCTTTTCCTACCTCTGTGTTAGGACTACCCCAACGGCAAAGTCTGATGCATCACACGTTATCTCAAAATCTTGGGACCAGTCTGGGGGTTGTAAGATAGTTGCAGTCGAGACTGTGTCCCTTGGAGTGGTGTAGGCTTTAATGCACTCAGTTGTCATGTCAAAGTGCACATTATTGGCTAAAAGGTCAGTTAAGGGCTTGGATACCTTGAAGAAGTCTTTTATGAACCTTTTGTAGAAGCCAACATGTCCTAGGAAAGATCTGATTTGTTTAACTGAGCTTGGAGGTAGAAGTTTGGAGATTAAGTCAACTTTAGCTCAGTCAACTTCTATGCCCCTTTGTGAGACGATGTGACCGAGGACAATCCCTTCTTGAACCATAAAATAACACTTTTCCCAGCTTAAAACAAGGTTGACCTCGATACATCGCTCCAGGATTTTCTCCAGGTTGCTAAGGCAATAGTCGAATGAGTCTCCAAAAATGGAGAAATCATCCATAAAGACCTCTAAATATTCACCCACCATCTCTGAAGAAATGGCCAAGATGCAACACTGAAAAGTAGCGGGTGCATTACATAACCCGAATGGCATACGGTGGAATGCAAACGTGCCATGCGGGCAAGTGAGCGTGGTCTTCTCTTGATCCTCGGGTGCAATAGCAACTTGGTTATATCCTGAATATCCATAGAGGAAGCAAAATTATTTCCTCTCTGCCAATCGTTAGAAAATCTGGTCAATGAATGACAGAGGGAAATGATCTTTCTTAGTAGCTTCATTGAGCTTCCTATAATCAATGCATACCCACCATGCGGTGGTGGTGCGAGTAGGGATGGATTCGCCATGATCATTCATGACAACGGTGAGCCTAGGCTTCTTTGGTACCACTTGAGTAGGGCTCACCCAGGGGTTATCGGAAATCGGATAGATGATTCCTACATCGAGCCATTTGATGATCTCATTTTTAACGACCTCTCGCATGGTTGGATTTAGTCGCCTTTGCATCTGGCGAGAAGGTCTCCACGTTGATTTTATGTGTACAATAGTTAGGGCTAATGCCTCTTAGGTCAGAAATTGTCCACCCAATTGCTACCCGATATTCAGAAAGAGTTGTAGTCAACCTAAGCTCTTGGTACCTGGTCAAGTGTGCATTGATAATCACAAGGAAAGTATGATCAGGTCCTAGGAAGACATACTTGAGGTTATCGGGTAGAGGTTTCAATTCAGGAACAGGTAGTACAATATTTGATGGGTAAGGGAAAGGAGGGAGTTGAGTGACATCAATCTCCTCAAATGGGGGTTGCTGGTGGAAATTAGTTTTGCAAAGTTCTGCAACCTCCAGAGATTGGGGTGGGTTAGGGTAGTCTACAACTGGTTGAGTTAGATGGTCCTCTAAAGAGCTTTCTATCAGGTATTCCTCAACTAGGGTTTCCACGGGATCACATTCCTAAACCCAACCACAATCGAAAGACTTTATTGCCTTGAAGATATCCAATTGCATCTTCTTATCTCCAAAGGCAATTTCCATACATCCCGTGTCGCAGTCAATGTTAGCCTTAGCCGTAGCCAAAAATGGTCTGCCTAAGATGATGGGCGTGTTCTATAATTGTTCAGGGACCTCCATGTCAAGGACCAAAAAGTCAACTGGGAAGTAAAAGTCCTTAACCCGAACAATTACATCCTCAACAACCCCTTTCGAGGTTTTCACAGATCGATTGCTAGTTGGATAATCACGGGTGTAGCCTTTTGTTCTCCAAATCCAAACTGGTGGTAAAGGGTAGTCGGGATCAGGTTTATCGAAGCACCTAGATCCAGGAGTGCTCGATCAAAAGTCAAATCCCCAATATTACATGAGATCAAAGGTGCTCCAGGGTCATCCCTTTTCTGAGGTAAGCTACTTAATATTACCGAACTAGCCTACTTAGATAGCACTACCTTCCTCGGTGCTTGGGTTCTTAGCTTACGCTTGGGTGTGCACATATCTTTCAGGAACTTCGTGTAAGTCGAGATATGTTTGATTGCCTCGAGGAGAGGTATATTGATCTGTACTTGTTTGAATATTTCTAACAACTCCTCGTTCTTAGCCAAAGTTTTCTTCTTCTTAACCTTATCCAAAGCTTCAGGGTATGGGATTTGGATTTGAACCGATTCAGGTTCCTAATCCTTGGGTTCCTCTCGTTCATCCTCAGAATCAATTATCTCGGGTGGTGTAGTCACAGGAGGGGTTAGCCTTTTGGGATCTTGGGTTTGCATGCCACTTCTCAAGATAACCGCATTGGCTGAGGCATTGGAACCAGGATTAGGTCCTTGAGAAGTGGAAGAAGCAGTAAACCTTGGGGGTGTCTGTGGGGCTTGCAAAATCACATGGGCTTGCCCCTGATTTTGTTGGAACCCTTGAGGATTGTGGCCTCTATTTATTACGTTCCTCGAGTTCAGTTGTGGCTGACATGGAAGGGCCCCCTGTTGTTTGTTATCCAACAACTGGCTCAATTGTCCCTTTACTAAAGTCATCTCCTCCTGATGTTTCTGATTCATATCAGCCATCATCTTGATCAGGGTGTCCATTTGGTTTTATTGTGTAGGAGCTGCCCTATTTTGATTAAAGAGTGGTTTAACAGGTGGACCTTGCTGATAGGAGAGAAGGTTTGGCCTGGGTTGGTTCTGGAATTGTTTTGATTTTTGGTTTGTCTAGGCAAAATTTGGGTGATTGATGGGAACACCATCATGAGTCCTAACTAGCTCATTTTGACCCAGGAAAGAGAACAAAAGCTCCTACATAACCAACTAAAGGTCCTAACTCAAGGAATAACCCTTCTGAAAGAAAAGCAAGAAACAAGGGGTAAAACTGTAATTTTACCATTGCAGTGCAACAACGGGATTTCTCATGGGCTAAACATAAGTCAAATGGTCCTAACAAGGTAAAAAGTGAGTTGGTTCAAATAGAAAAGGGTTCATGTGAAATCTGGGAATTAAATGACTTCTTATAACCCTAAAACAGACCCACTTAATTTAACAAAGTTCTGGTCAGGATAAAATTCACCTAAACTCTCTAAAATTCATGAAAAAATAACCTCTAGGGTTTATAACTTTAAATTTGGCTTCTAGAACCTATTTTGACCTAAATAGGGGTCCCAGTCAAATGTTTACCCTAAATTGGGTTTAATGTAAATTGCCTAGTCAAACGTGGTCAAACCGAAAATCTAACTTCACCATTGGATTCCTTAGGTCCAAATTAGTTTTGTACCAAAATTTGGACCTAAGGGGAATTCACCTTGACCTACTTTGCAAACTAGTCCAGCCTAATTACATTTCTACCCCTAACTTTTGAAAACCTTTACAGAAGTCCCCCTAACTTCCTCATCGTTCTTTACAGTTAGGTCCCTCCGCCGTTACAACGGAGGAAATCCCACTCCGGCAAGGATTCGAGGGAAAGAACTCACTGATTCCTCAAAGAATCCCTTTCAAATTTGAAAAGGAGATTCTCTGAGAAATCCCCTCTCGTGTGAACCTAATTTGAAGCCCTCATTTGCACTCAATCTCTCATGCGAACGCATAAGAGATTTGGGTCTTTTTGACTTTTCATCTCCGGCGAGGTTGCCGTGCATGGAAGCTTGGCTTCCACGCACAAGACCTTCTACCAAGGGCTATAAAAGGGTGCCTAGATCATTCCGCTCCTCCCAAGCTTCAATTGGCCTAAGACACCCCCCAATTTCCTCTCTTCTCCTCCGGCCAACCACCTAGCAAGCTCCGGCGACCCTTATCTCCCTCTCTTGTCGCTCTGCCACAATACCAGTGGCAGAGTTACCTTTATCTCCGTCCGCGTCATGCCGCACTAGCCGATGCTCCTGCTACCCTCTTGTCGTCGCCGTCCTCCTCCCACTGCGACTTTCATCTCCGGCGACAGCAAATACGAACTGGCCGCCTCCTCCGCATCTCCCTTCATCTAACCACCCTCAGATAAATTCTCTCTCTGCTCATCCTTTTTCTCTCATTTATTTTTTCTATTACACCTCGACGTACGCAAACCAACTCCACCTTGTCCACCTCCGATCAGACCACCGATAAGGTGTACTTGCCGCTCCACGCATCCACCCACCTCGCCAACCACCTCACGAGCACCGTCGCGCCTCACTGACTCTAAACCCTCTTTCCATTCATCGCGACACGCCCCCAACATGTCCCCAGAACACACCCACATCCGCACGCACAAGATGACCTAGGCATGCACGCTCAGGCCACCCCGCGCCATGCCGACCACCGTACCACTTCACTGTGATCAGGCGAAGCTCCCTACGTGTTTTGACGAGGCCGCAAGGCCGTTTGCTTGTGGACAAGGTTTAGGCCTCCGCCGCCATTGAAGCAGGCATGAAGCAAGTGCGAGAGCTTCATCCCAAGCTCCAGGCACCAGGCTCCAGGTCCTAGGTCGTGCGGGTTTCCTTCGCGCACATCTCCAGCCCAGCTACTGGAGTCGACGACCACGCAGCCTCTGCAATTGGACGCGAACGTTTGCTGCGGGCACCTGCAAGGAAGGTGGCACATTTAATCCCACCTCGGAAGATCAGGAGTAGGCGCAACTGAATAAAGTGAAAAAGTCGCATAGGCTCGTTGCCTCCTGACCATGGGGTGAGGTCCCACTCGTCCGCGACCCCACGCCACGTGGACCTGGCTCTGACCCAGATACTCGACTAACCTGTGCACTCCTCTCCCACCACACACGTCGGTGGGCCTAGTCCTGGGCATGCATACTCGACCCGTTAACTCGAGAAGGCTCTGAGAGAGCGAACCTAAGAGAGAAGGAAGAAGAGAGATCGCGGGGAGGGTAGGGGTAGGTTTTTCTCTCAAGAGAAAAAGAGGGAAGCCAAGGAAGGAGTGGGAAGAAGCCTGAGCAGCTAAGGAAGGAGAAGGCAAGGCACAGTTGAAGAGGAGCAAGGCTGAAGAAGAGCTGAAGTCAGAGACAGAAGGAAAGGGGAAAGAAGAGAAAGAAGAAGCTAAGGGCCAGAGCATAGAGAAGACAAAGGCCAGAGAAATCAGAGAGGAAATCAAAGAAAGAAGAAGGCTGTCAGAGGCAGAGAACAGAAGAAAGAAAAGAAAGAAGAAGGAGATCAGACAGAAATCAAAGAGGAGAAGCACCGTAGCAAATTCACATTTAAGACATCTGATTTTCACATCAGACATCCATATTTTTTGCTTCTATATACATTGATATCTTGTGGATCTATTTACATTGCTTGCATTATAACTTTGATTCTTCATTGCATATTATATCAAATTTGAAAGTTGTGTTCTTGATTTTTGAATCCCAATTTGCTCCCTGTGTTCAACCTCGGATTTACATTTTCGAGTAATAAAATTCATTTGTTTTTAAAGCGATTTTGCCTATATTACAACACTTTATTTTAAAACCTAATTTCTCCTTGCAAACAGTGATTGCGCCATCCGACATTGTAAGTGTTATAGAAAGAGTCAGGTTTAGAGTGGCCCTGGATGGCATTGGCATCTTCCAAGGTAGAAGGTGCCGAAGGGAAGGGGAACGAATAGTCAGGGTATGAGGGAGAAAGGGTCCCTCCTTAGAACATAAGTAGGGGTTGTTTTAGGTGTGTTTAGTTCATAGACTGATCCAGGTCAACATTGTGAGCTCCCTTTGCTACGGAGAAGGTTTGCAGGGGGTTCGGGATTGATTCAAAAGCTCGTCAATTTTCTTGTCTACCATCTCTACTCGATCCAGCTTGTTTGCTATGATGTCCATGTCAATTGTCCCTGAATTAGTTTGCACTTCGTAAATCCCACCACGGGGTTGACTGGACCTGTTGAATTGAGTCATGGAAGCGCTATTAAGCAAGTTCTCACTCATGGACTTAAAGAGTTTGAACACGCTTTCCTCGTCTTTGTTCAGAAAATTACCTCCACATGAGGAGTCAACAAAATTCTTAAGGTTGCTGTCCAGATCATGGTAGAAGATCTAGGCTAATTACCACCTCGAAACCTTGTGGTGTGGGCATTTCCTCAATAATTTATTAAATATTTCCCACACCTCATGAAATTGTTCCCCACCCTGTAAGGTGAATTTAGTAATGGCTCTTCTGAGGGCATTGATTTTTCCTATGGGGAAAATTTTCTTCAAGAAGGTGTGCATCAGTTCCTCCCAGGTGGAGATGGGTCTCCCTAAGGTTCTAAACCAATGAGAAGCTTTGTCTTTTAAGGAGAAAGGGAACATCTTAATCAAAACAATATCCAAGCGATGTTCTGAGATTTCACAATCCAAGCAATCCGATCTAAGTCCTCCAAGTGTTAGAAGGGGTCCTCATTTGAGCTCCCATGAAAGTAGCTTTGAATTAAGCTAAGGACATTAGGTTTTAGCTCAAAATCATCTCCCCCTTCAAGGACCCTAAGATGTGGCTCAATTCGGATAACATACAGATCGTAAAAATTACGGAGAGGCCTTGGTTGGCTCTCAAGGGGTTGTGGTGGGTTAGGTGGGTTCAGTGGGGGTTGCCCTTGAGGGTTCTGCAATTGGTGTATGACTTGCATAATGGTTCGGATCTGCTGTTGTTGGAGTTGGTGGTTAGCAGAGATTTGAGCCTAAATAATGGCCATAGCATTGGGTTGAGGTTGGTCCTCAACCTTCTCATCCCTTAGGTCAGCCATTTCCTCAATCCTATCCCTCGAAAAATCAAGTATCCTCCAGATCTCCCTTTCTAAAACAAACACCTCAGGATGAAGTGATTATCTTCTGTGCATATGCTAGAGAAGAACAGGGAGGGGTGCGGAGAGAGACAGGTGCGAGAAAAGTGTGTGCACAATCAAGCAAACAATTCTAGTCCCTATAGTGTAGACCTAGGTGACCTAGAAGCCTTGGAAAGAATAATCCAATCTTCAAGCACTTAAATCTCCCTTCCCAAGGTTAATCTGGCTAGGTTGGATACAAGAGGATTGAGGGGAAGGTTCGACCTTTGGCCTGCGCCGCCGGTTCCTCTGTATCCCACAACCGCGGTCGTTTGACACTTCCCTACAACCTAAGCACTTGATTTTACGATGGGAATTAAGGCCAAGCACTTAATAAACCCAATTACTCTTCCAGGACTTAGGTTAATCCTACCTAGGGCACGTCTACTCCATTTTAATGTAGGGCTAGGTTAGTACTTGTGCTCAAGGCATGTGATGAGGCGTTGCTAGGGGTTGTGCCTCTTAGTTAGTCCAATTGAGCGTGTATGTGCACTCAACAAAACATGGTTTTCAAGCAAAGCTTTTAGGATGTGGTGTCTTTTAATGATTCATCCTTGCTTTAGTGATTTTTAGGGTTGAAATTTCTTACTGTTTTCAGACAATGTTTCACGTGGGCACACAAGGTTTTTGCATAAAACAGGTGATGGTTGATTTCCATTATGATCAATGTGGCTCTAGAAATGAGCAACCCTGATGTATTCACCCTAAGGTTTATGCAATTCTAGTGGGTGAATTGATTTTAGGTTGAGTGGTGCGGCCAAATACAACACAAGGTTGTTTCTCGAATACCACTCAAAAGGAAGAAAAACACTCCAAAAATATTCTTTTCTTTAAGAATATTAGAGTGCATTTTTTGTTTTTGGGTGATAAGTTTGGGAAGTGAGTCAAGTAATCATTCACCACACCATTTTTGAATTTATATATTTTTTTGGATTTTTAAGCAAGCAAACAATCAAGTTATACTTAGGTGGAGTGATACTCACAAAGGTCTTCACAGTACTTTACTCCATATCTATCGTCTTGGATCGCGCTCCTCCGTCACCCCGGCGCCGAGTTCCTGCAACCAATGAATAGAGAGAGAAAAGCGAGTCAGAAAATGTGAGTACTAATGCTGGATAAAGTGACAAAAGAAATCCATTGCTTCTCCGACAACGGTGCCAAAAACTGACGTCGGGAAACGCGTTAAGTTTAATTCGTCGCTATAGCATGTGTTTACGACATCAATTTTAAATGAAGATATGGATTAGATGAGTCCAAGTGTTGAACACGAGGAGGGGTGGAATCGGATCAATTTATCGCTTTGAGGTGCCACAAAATGATTGTTTAGTTTACTTGCAAAAAATAAGAGAGAGAGCAAGAGAGTTAGAAATCGATTATGATAGCATGGTGAATACTTAGCTATGCATGAAACATAACATGGTGAAACAAGATGGTAATATATTGCACAAGTAGAATTGCTTCACAATTACAATGCTAGGGGAAAGCTTAAAATAACATGAACATTGAACTAAAGTAAAGATGCACAAAATGGAGAGGTGAGGCGGCCACGGCCGTGGATGGGCTTCCGTCGACGGCTTGACAACTCCAAGGAGGTGTAAAGTATGCTAAGTGTATGCTAAGAGGAAGCTAGGAAGGGATGGTCTTAAATGGAGTGGTTGTGGGGGTTTTTATAGTGGAGAAGGGGTTTCTAAATCAAGTAGGGGTTTTAGCAACGTCCAGGACGTCGTTGTACCCCTTCCAAAAATGTCAGTGAAGCCTCCTTCCCACCGGTCCATGCACGCGCAGGTGCGTCTTCCTTCGCGCGATCCTTGTGCGCGCAACATAGGTCGTCTGATCTTTGAGATCGTGCTTCGCACGTAGCTTCAAATTGCGCCTTGCGCGCTTTGGGAACGCGTCATCTGGCGCGAGCGCAACGGGCGCGTGAGAGTGCACCGCGTAGCCACTGTGATGGCCGCCCAATTTTCGATCAACGGTCTAATTTTGCCACTGCTTGATTTGCACAGTGCTTCCACCCCATGAGGTTTCGACCGTGCGTCTTTTGCGCATGGGTTGAGGCACTCTCCACCACGCTGCGGGCGTGGATGGTCGCGCGGAGGGTTTTTGTTGTAGAGGGCGTGGTGGCATCTCGGCTATTGGATGGAGAGTGGACGACTGAGATTGCTTGATGAAGGCACTCTGGAGAGAGGACGATTGCTGCGGGTGCACGATCGTGCGACACGTGGCATGTTTGTGACCGTTGATCTTAGATTAATGGCCAAAACTTCTCAGGTTTGTTGTGGGAGCTACGGAGGTTGGATTGAGGTGATTTTGAGCCCGTTGGACTTCGTTCGTCGATTTGGATCCATCCATGCGGTCTAATTGCTCATCTGAGGCATGTTTCAATGTGCACTTATACATATGGCCATTAAATATTAATTATAAGCAATTTAAATGTCGAGATAACTCAGTATGCATGCAATGCTCCCAAGTCCATTATGATATGTCATTAATGCACATATACCCTCGAGATTGACAGAATTATCATCATTATATGTAAAGTGATCACTCCCCAATCCCAGTCCTTGGTGAAACCCATTGTTTTCAAGGTTTGAATGCCCATAAGTCAACTCGAGTGTATGTAAAGGTGGATGCTTAAGTTATCAATGTAAAGCCCCGAGTCCAGATTCTCGAGTCATTTCAGACTTAAAGCAGGTTAAGATGAACTCATCAACGCTTTCTGTGTGCCAATTGAAGCTCATGCAAATTAAAAACGTGTAATCAAATTGGAAATCCGCTTGTTTTTCGTTTTTGTGATCTAGATCTCAGATCGACGATCTGAAAGTATGGTTGACTTTCCAATGTCATGAGGATTCCAACATATTTTGTGTAGGGATCATACCTCGAATATGTGAAACGTGTGTGAACCACAAGCAAACCTGAGTACAACGTACTGTAGAAATCACATTGTACAAATGACCTTTGTTTTGAATTCCACGATTGTATCAGATTCCTTGTCTCGTAACGGTTCCGACAATATATATTTCGCAGGAATCAGAGTTCATTTGACCTGATTACGAGAGCGCTCGAAGTTATAAAAATATATATATATATATATATATATATATATATATATATATATATATATATATATATGTTTATTTTTACTTGACACACACACACTTTTCTTAACCCCATTTCTAATTATTTATTTATTTATTTATTTTCCTAAACCTCAAATCGACGTCCTCTCCCCCCACCCTTGAAACTACCTTTCCCTTTTCCCCCAACCAGGTAACCCCCAAGCCACCGCCGCCACCAGTACTCCTACTCTCCCTGTTCATTGCAATTGTGCGAGAGAGAGAGAGAGAGAGAGAGAGTCGAAGAGATCATGCGAGGCGAGCGGAGCACGATCGGCGACGTCAAGGTGAGGTTCTTCCCTCTCGTTTCGTTTTTTTTTCTTTCACGCGTGAGTGCATGGTGCAACATGAACCTAACGTGGTAGAAGGAGAAGAGGAGGAAGAACGACGGCGAGGGAAGAGAGGGCGAGAAAGAGGGTGTTCGGCGACGACACCTGCACGTGCACGTGCAAAGCGGGACTGGCGTTGAGCCCATGCACGTATGTACCTGAGTTCACGCAAGAAGGAGAGAACAAGGAAAAGAGAAGGGCAGAGGGAGCGGGTCCGGGGGGTCGGCGAACGGCCGGTGGCTGAATCGTGGTTGGCCGGACGGTGAAGCGACGCGAGGGGGAGTCGTTGGCGTTGAGCCCATGCATGTAGGGGGTTCATGTAGGGAAGACCGAAGGGAGGAGGAAGACGAAGAGGAGAGGCTGTTGGCACCCCGTCGAGGGAGTCGAGGGCGTTGGAGAGTCACCGGTGGCTGGCGGAAGGCCGGCGAGGGTCGCCGGACGAGACATCGACGTGGTGGCATGCCTGCATGTGCATGCATGATGGGTTCTCGCCCATGCGACATGAAGAAAGAACGAAGGAAAAAGAAGAAGCGGATGAGGAGAGGGATTAGTTGAAGGGGTGCAATTAATCAAAAGATTTAAATATTGCAATTCAATCCTTGTAAAAAGGAGAGTTCTTTAGTTTAATCTAATTGATGTCCTTATTTCACAAAGATCGAGGTCATTCGAAGGTGGATTTAGGCAATTCATGACTCGATCTTAAGGTTCTCAAGTGTGTCAGATACACCCATATGGTTGGATTGAGAGTATTCTGCTCCCCGTCCCAAGGCACAAATCGAGGGCACGTAGGTAGTGTCTCTTGACCCTATTTTCGCAGAGTCTTAATGATCCCTCGATGACATTAGATAGTGTATCCTCTTTTTTTCTGTGTGATTTATTTACGTTGTGATCTTCTCATGTCGCACCATTTAGCATGCATTTTTGGCTTTTGCTAGGATCAAAACCCATCTTCGTGTTTCTTATTATTTGGATACTTGAATATTAAATATTAATATTGCAAATCAAGTTAATGGCCTGGAATATTTATGATTGAATTGATATAATTAACCTAGTTTTGAAGGGATTAATTACATCTTATTAGACAATTTTCATCGATTAATGAATTTTGAGTCCTTAAGTAAATTGGTTGTGGCCTTATCATCGAATGTAGGATATGACTTCATTTTATAAAATTAACATCATTGTAATTGCTAAATTATAATTTAATTGAGACTACAGTGAGAAATTGGAAATTAAGTAGTATAATAATTAATTCTGAAGTGATGTGATCTAAGCTCTTTCATAATTAACCTTGAATTACAATTTCACAAATAAATAATGGTTGTAAATGATGAGACTTATAGGTTAATTAATTAGCATTTTCATCTCAGTTATATGGAAATAAGTTATTAATTGATAACAACAGATTAGCCGGAAACAAATTGGATAACTGGTTTAGCCCTACTACTCGCTGGGACTTTTGCTGTAGCGTTGGTCTTTTAGACCGATTTTGGGTTGGTTTAGCAAGTTATTGGCCTCTCTACAACTTTTGGTTAGGCTTAGCAGCCAACTAGGATAGCGGGATGCGTGGTTTGAGGGTTAGAGTTGGCTATCTTTACTCAATCGATGGGTGGGCCATTGGCTGTCTATGGTTGAGCATGTGTAGCTAACACGTGTTCACACCATACAATGTAGCTACCACCCCTTTCCGCAATGACCCCAGGGTGACGGAGTGTGGTAACTCAATGGGTACAAGCCATCTTCTCAACCAAGAGGGTGGCTTAGACCAGTCTAGTGCCTCAGAAAGTCACGTGAAATCGCTTCGTGCCCTGAGGTACTGATTAATGGGATTTTGACTAAAACAAGTTAGGCTTAACTTGTAAATGAATAGAATAACGTGAAGATTAATAAAATGATTAATTTATGAGATAGTACCCTTTCTATTTCTTGCTCGCTATTACTGTTTTGTACTCGGTTGTTGTTTCTACTCTACTCAGTTTTTATTGACGTGTTCCTTGGATTCCATACTCCAATGTAGCTGAGCAGCCAGGGGTTGAGGTTGTAGTTGGTCCTTCTATTGTGGAACCTAGCACAGTACTGGGAGACGGTCCGTGTAGACAGTAACTTTAGTTGCATAGGTTTTCCTTTCAGTTTTATGGTGCTTGTACTTTGTTACTCTTCTACTTTCCTTTTCTGCTTTCTGCTAGTGAACTCTTACTACTACTTTTGTCAGCACTTTATTTTATAAATTTCTGTTTGGCTATTGTTGTTGTTTTACGATTATGTGCTGGGTGACTGCGATCCTGTTGAGAATTGGATGTTAATCCGTATTCGACGGCTCGAGTCTCATCAGGTTTACTTGGTTGGTGGGACCTAGGTTGTGACAACCAAGCCCTCCAAATTAGAGGGTGGACAAACGAGCTTTGTACTTTCTCCCTTATTGACTTTTGACCTTAATCAACAGGTTCTTCAATAATCCATACTAAACCCAAATTCTAGCAGATTTCCCACATCTTGATGGGCCTTATGGACTGATAACAGTCTAATCTATTACGCTAATTAGCTTAATCTAGGGCTAATTCCTTAGTAAAATAATGCATTAGGTTTATAAATATTGCATTTAGAACATGCATGCATATTTATGCTTTGTAAATAATTACCTTCTTATTCTAGTCTTTTGTGAATTATGCAGGTGATAGGTCTTTGAGAAATTGGAAGAGTTGAAGAATAAAGCTGGATAGGAGTAGAAGCTATAGTTGATCTATGAGCTGATTGAGGAATAAAGCTGAACTAAAGAAAGATTGAAGACATAAGAACAAAGGAGGAAAGAGAGGAATTAGGATAACCCTACCCTATCCTAGAACCTTAGGATGACCTTACTCCACTACCTTTCCCTGAACCAGCTCAACCACACATATTTGAGCTCAAAGGCCAAAAACATGGATAGCATTATCCATAAACCTATCCACCCTATTCATAGTCATATCCTGCTATCCATAACCCTAGTCCACTTATCCAATAACCTATCCCTAGCCTAGAAACCTATTTAGGTCCATACCACACCTAATTAACTCAGTCTCAGTCAATTGGATCAGCCATGCGTCAATTGGGTCCATTGGACCTGATTGGACTAATTCTAAGTTGAGTAGACTCATTTGAGTCTAACTAAACCCAACCTAAACCTATCAGACCAAGCCCTTACCCAATTGGGTGCACACTCACTTGATTGGGTGCATCCAACTTCTATTGGGTTCAGCTGGAACCTAAGTAGACTAGACCCAACCTAATTTCCTCCACCACCTAGACCCTTAGGACAACCTATTCCACCTTTTATGCAAAATTCTCTACCAAAAACCTTGTCCTAAGCTAGCCTAAGGTCTTCCTAATTTTGCTAAACCTAAGCCTACTTAACCCATCCTAAGGCCAAAGCACACTTCCTATTTTTAGAAACCTAAAGAACCTATCCATTCCCTTAAGCTACATCAACCACCTATTTTTAGAAAACCATCATCCTATCCTAGTCTTACAACCTAGATCTTAAGGTCCCTATTTAACCAATCTTAGGCATCACTTTTGATTGAATCTAAGCTATCCAAATTAGTGATCAACTAATAGGAAGCCACCTAGATTTCTATAAAAAGGCCTAGCCTCCAACCCTTAGGAGGCACATAATCTCTTAGATAATTAGCCTACCTAACCCTCCTCTACCTTAGTGCACACCCACCAATAATATTCCTCTCTGGACTCCATCTTTTTCCTCTTGGCGCCCCGGATCTGTAGCTTCGTCAGAAGCATCGTCAAGCATCCCTCTCTCTATTCTTTTATAGTTCTATTCTGATCGTAATCATTAATTAGATTCATAGTTGTGAGACATTCTTGATATTAGAAATAAATTGTAGTATTCATTTATCTATCTAGTACTATTATATGTGCATCTATTGGACTATATAATAACTACAAAAGGTATTAAATAGTGACTGCCTTCCTATGTTTGACCCAGACTCCTTGTAGTTCGGTATTATATTAATTGATCGCTTTATTTACAGCTACAACAATTTGTATATTTAATCACGTAGATTTAGCCAGCATCATGGACTAAGTTATTTAATACTCCCTAAACTTAGTGGCTTTTAGATACCCAGTTTTCACTCTAGAGTTATGTAGTCATGCCAATTACAAAGGAACTTTTTTCTTTTCTTTTCTTTTCTTTTCTTTTCTTTTTTTGAAATTTAAATAAACAGAAATTTTATTAGGGTTAACAAAATGGCTCAGAAATATATATCTACCCCCCCATGCCTATCTAATGCAATGTCCTCATTATATCATGTATGCATGCGAAAGGTAGAGGGAGAGAATAGCACCTAAGTTTTGTAAGGAATCTGGGGCAACTCTAACCTTTGTAAGAAGAAAAGAAAAAGAAGATAAGTACAATCTACCAGTCAACTGGGTTGCCTCCTAACAAGCACTTAGTTTAATGTCTTTAGCTAGACATGGTTTAGTCAGTTAGCCCTCCAAGAGGATTATTGTCTCTTTTGGGGGCATTTGGGCTAGGTAGCATTTTAATCTTTGTCCATTCATAGTGAATGTTTATCCAGTCTTGAGGTCAAGAATTTCTACAACCCTATTGCTAAGCAATCTCGCTACCAGACACGGGTCGATCCATTTAGATCTTGTTACGACCCAACCCAAATCCATTTGAAAATCGAACTGGGCCGCATTCATATCCCAAGACCCAATCATCCATTAAGTAACAAACACAAAACAATAATATTTACCGCACATGCACCATAGCAACAATAAAACGACAAAAAGGCAATAAGAAGAAACTATGAACTAACATTAGTATTGAAAAAATAACATAAGGTTCACACCATAGCCATCATAATAACAACAATATTAGCAAGTGCAAAAAATAAAAGTTCCAAGGATAAATACTCACTACTATGGGAAATAACAAAATCAAGACTAAAAACTACAGTTGGGCGTGGTTGGGCCCAGCTCCCTCTGCAGTCGATGGGATGGGCTGCTAACTCCCCTGACATGAGTACAAATAGTACCCATTAGCAAAAGCTAAGTAGGGTGGTGTGACAATAGGAAAATTGTGTAGGAGCTAAGCAGCAGCAACAAGTGATTTCAAATAGGTATTTAGCTTGTTTATAAAAGAAAAGACATTTAACTAAATCGTTTCCCTTCCTAATTGTTTAATTAACCAACGTTATCTCATTAAAAACTTTCCCACGGTTGCACTAAGACTGGGTCACATTTCCTTTTTATTCATATGTCCCCTATTGAAACAATCTGGTCGTGGTAATCCCGTAGTGTAGGGTATGCACGTGGCGCTCTCCTGGCTAAGAGAACACCCTGTTTCTATCCTACACCCAGTCTACCACCTCGGAGTCATTATCGCGGTGTAACGATGACTACGATGCACGTAATAAATGCACGGGAGGCTACCCCGCACTTGCATGCGATTAGTTGTTTCCGCTAACGAGTACACACCAACAAAACAAATAGAACATAACAGGGGCTACACCCCTCAACAGCTCTACGAACCCTCACCCGACTATCCCAGTTGGCCCCACAAGAGCCCAACAGGAGTTAGTGCAGGAAGGTCATTCCTACCCTAAGTCCCCACCCTGGCAGGTCAGCTCTCTCCTTACACAACATGCAGGGTAATCAACTCTCCTCAATACTCAGGTATTCAAGGGCCAACTCATCCCCACCACTAATTGTCAAACCTACAGTCACACCCCACTTGCATAACATCAACCTTTCACCAACCCCAAGATCTCGTAGAGTAGAGGGACACCATCTCTAATTCACCTTAGGGTTCGGGCAAAAACCTCCTAGGTTGCTAACAATTTCACACATTTGTTAATCCCGACTTTGACTCATCTCAAACAAATATCCAGTTTTCCCTTAGTGTTCAGATTCACTCCTAGTGGTTGCTAACAACAGCAGGCATCAATCGTTCCTATGGTTTGCACATTTCAAGCAATTGACTAGTTTTGTCTTTAGAATTCATGCATAACCCTAGTTGATCACTAATAAGTACACGGCGACACAGATTGTTGGTATCTTTAAGGAGGAAAACATGATGTGATAGCTATGTCATTCGTTTCAGGGTTTAGTCTAGTGATGCTCATATCGAACAAGTTAATAATTTAGGGCATTCAAAAGCTAAAATCCAAGGGAGTAGGGGAAGACCACCCTACCTCGATGTAGCAAGGAAATTTAGGAGTGTGGGTGACCTTTCAAACACTCCTGCAGTCATTACACCTCTCCCCTTGAAATACGTACCCCTCATGGCTGTCAACGTAGGGCATAAAAGGGGTTAAGGGGGTCATTAGGGTTTTAATCAAATTTTTAGTGTGAAAAATGTGTGCTAACAAGGTTAAGGATGCTACCAAAGTGTAGGAAAGCAAACAAGCTTTCCAACGGTACCTTAAACACGTGAATCCGAGTCCATTTGAGGCCCGAACCGCAAAATACTCTCGTCGTGCACATACGAGATGAGAAACCCACACCGTCTCTCTTCACGAATTGTGCCTACGCACGTTCCATGCGCTACCATGCCTCACATAGCATGCGTGCGTGTCCCCATGCACTATCGTGCCTCGTGCAGCATGCACCCGTGTCCCTACATGCTATTGCACCTCGCGTAGCATGCGCGTGCTCCCCCATGCACTGCATGTCCAGCCTGCCGCTCTTGACGCAGCGTGAGTGTGCTTTACCACGCCCTGTCGCTCTTTGCATAGCATGCCTCAGCCGTTGTTTCCTCGTGCGTCACGCTCCCCTCGCTCAGCGCACTCTCCTCCCGTAGTGAGCGACTCCGCACTCTGACCTAGCGCCAAGTGGCACCTCGTGCGAGCTCGAGCAAGCACTCCCATCTCCTTACACCTCACACCATGTGCGTTGAGCAGGAACGAGAGGAGAGGGGGCATGCGTGCCCTCCCTCTCAATCTCTCTCACATGCGTGAGGTAGATGTGGCGGCCTCCCAACGCTGGGGAGGAAAAAGGAGTGGGGGGCATGGATTTCGAGAGAGGGGCATTTATAAGGGACTATTAAGGTTAGGTAGGGCCACAGAAATTGCATTTTTACCCAAAATAAGGTTATTCTTCTCTTAGAGTCCCTAAATCAAGAAGTAAGGGCTTCAAATTTATGTCCAACCCCTCAACAAAAGAGACAAGGACATAGGGGTCCCTACGTTGGTAGACAAAAGCACAAAAATTGTGAAAAAGGCCTTGAGTCTTAGGGAAACTCGCTGGGACTACCTCAACACTACAATTGACGTGTAGAATTTACAAAGTACCCCACGAAGTTTAGATAAAACACAAAGCAATCCTCAGTTGTTTGTCTTGACAAGTCAAATTGCATAGACCACCCTAGGTAAATTCAGAAATCCCATGGTGGTTCTCGAGGTCATTTCATATCTTAACTTGCTTAGAAACAATTTTAGTTTATCATCAAACAACCAAACTTGTTGATTAGGCTCAAAAGTTTTCCTCATGATGTGCTTATCGTGAAAGGCTTTAGTTTTCTCCTTGTAAATCCTTGAATTCTCATAAGCCTTACGTTTAATTTCCTCGAGCTCATATAGTTGGAGCTTTCTCTATTCACCTGCCATATTAGGGTCGAGACTGCATTCTTTTATTGCCCAATAGGCGTGGTGCTCTAATTGCACAGCAATCATGCAACCTAAAACCACCTGAATTAAGTTAGATTCTAGCATAACTTAAGAACAATGCATGCATAAGTGTCGTAATTCGCATAATAGTTAGTTTGTTAGCTACATAAATAATAATGTCATTTTATGCACTAAAAGAGAGATGAAATTAATTACAGATGATTCAAGGCCGCAAATGACAAATCAGATTGTACAGATCTGATCAAGACAATGACGGGAGTCCAACGCTTTCGAAATCACCTTGATCAGACAACCATAACATCACGTGCAACCCATAAAAGAACAAAGGCTAAGAAGTAAGATAACATATATCCGGATCTCATATACCAAATTTAGCCGCACAGATGGATCCGGATCAATGATCGCAGTCCAACGACGCAAAAATCATCTCGATCAGAGGTCTACTAAAGCACCATCAACAAAGCAAGGAAGATGGATGGCCACGATGGCGCTACGTGGCACCATCACAACCACCCCTCGCCGTGCCAGCAATCTCTAAAGAACTCTTCTCATGCGATGTAGGTCGTTGGATCGTCATCCAACAGCCACATCGAGTACACGTCGACCGCTCCCCCTGTGCCTCAACAAAAGGAAGGTTACTCTCATCCCTTGGATTTCCATCCAACAGCCGAGAGCAGTCGAGCACCGAAGAAGAAACTCACCCATCCGCGGCCTCAGTGCAACGGAGAGCACGCTCAACCGCAAGCGCGAGGCGCTAGTTCAAGACGCTCTCAGTGCTAAAATTGGGAAGCTGGCGGGAGTGCGCGCAATTGGCCGTTGGATGGTGATCAGAGGGTGTTGAAGCAGCCGCATGGCACAATTAGAGGCTTCCGCAGCTGCACGAGAGAACGAACACGTGTGCTACGTGCGATCTCATGCGCTCTCTTCAACGAAGCGGTACTTGCGCGAGTTAAGCCGTCCGATCGTGAGATCTGATGGCTGATGTTAATGGCGCGTGAGGAGAGAGAAAGGCACAGCAGTGGGAGAGTGGGAATGTCTGATTGAGATTTGAAGGTTGTAGGCGCACCACGTGTCAAGCCCAGAGTAAACCCGAGCGTAGAAGGCACAAATGAGGGTGTTTTGAGGCCAAATCAGAGCCATTGATCTCCCGATCGACAGATCTGATTGGCCTAGAGTTGTTGCACGATTTTAAGAGCCAAAATGCCCTCTTTACCCCTCATCAAAGCTATAAAAGAAGACCAGGGCCCCTTTGTGGAGATCTCTTCCATCATAACTCCGACCATATACAACTCCAGCCTCTCTCCCTCTCTGCAACTCCTCTCTGGCATTTATCCTGGTGCTCTGGATCTGAGGTGTTGCCACACTTCCCACAAGAATCCCACAAGCGACGTCATCATTTGCTCTCTCTCTCTCTGTAGCATAGTTATTTTTATTCATAGTTGAAAAATTATTTTCAAATAGCAATAAAGTTTTGATTATCTGGATATTTGATGCCTATATATATATATACATATATAAATATATAAATATTCATTTAGAATAACTTTCTGAAAGGCTTTTGCATAAAAATCATGTTTTGCCTCCCTGCGAATGCCTCGGTATTCACCGAAATCTTTATAAATATTATTTGTTTTACTGTGATTCGCACTACAACGATAAAACTAATCTTTAATGCGTCTTGCGATCGAACATGCTCCAACTCAATAGGGAGGGGGAAGGTTTTCCCAAAAACCAATCTGCATGGGAACATTCCAATGGGAGTGTTGTAAGCAGTCCTAGAAAGAATCATTAAATCGGGTGGACTAATCGTTTCTATCAGGTCTTACAGTTTTTTGAAGGATGTTTTTGATTTGCCTATTTGAGACCTTTGTTTGTCCATTTGTTTGTGGGTGATATGGTGTAGCAATTCGGTGATTCACCCCGTAATTTCTCAATAAGGTTTGAAATTAGGCATTGGTGAAGTGACTTCCTCCATCACTGATTGAGGCCTTGGGTACCCCGAATCTAGAAACTATATTCTTTGTCACAAAGTCAATTATAGCCTTGTGATCATTCTTCCTTGTTAGGATGACCTCAATCCACTTTGAGATGTAGTCAATGGACACCAAAATGTACACAAAGCCATTTGATGGTGGAAAGGGACCCATAATGTCTATTCCCCAAACATTGAAGATTTCTATGATAATAATTTGTTGGAGGGGCATCATGCCCCTCTTGGTCATGCCCCCAAATGTTTGGCATTTGGTGTAGGTCCTGGCAAAGTCGTGTGCATCCTTAAAGGGTGTTCACTAATAGAATCCGAATTGTAACATCTTTGCAGTTGTTTTCTCTCCAGAAAAGTAGCCACCGCATGCCTAGTCATGGTAGAAGGATAACATACTGGGAACCTCAGACTTGGGGATACCCCTCTTGATGATTTGATCGGCAGATAACCTATAAGGGTCATCCAAAAGGCAATGCTTGGCTTCAAAGAGGAATTTGTTCTTTTGTTGTCTAGTCTAGCTGTGAGGAATTCATCTTGCTGCTAAGTAGTTTACCAGGTCACCATGCCATGGTAAACTCTTATCATTCACTGCTAGAAGATGTTCATCAGGGATGTGATTAGTCATGAGTGGGGTGGATCTAATATGGTCTGGGTTAAGTTAGGAAAGATGGTTGGCCACAACATTTTGTGCTCAGACCTTATCTCGGATTTTAGGTTAAATTCCTGTAGTAACATGATCTATCTACTTATCCAAGGTTTTGCATCCTTCTTAGCCAGCAAATGACAGAGGGCTGAGTGGTCCGTATAGATAATCACGTTGGTATCTAAGTAGGTAAGATCTGAACTTTTCAAATTCAAAAATGACTACTAGTAATTCCTTCTTAGTGGTTGTATGGTTTTTTTGGGTTTCATCTAAAGTTTTGATAGCATAATGAATTGTCACTGGTTTCTTTTCCTTTCTTTGTCGTAGGGCGGCTGATGGTAATACCATCAGTCATCATAATAACTTGAATTTGTGAAAATCCACACTTCCAAAAATTCTAAAATTTTTATTGGATGTGGACTTTGAGGTCAAGAACGACATATCCAAATTTTGCGTAAATTTAAGTTATAGAAAAATTTTAAAAATTCATGTACTGATCTATTATCAATTCGGTTACTATTCTGATTTTTTGGAGCTCAAAATATCATAGGAAATGTTATACAATTCCGATTAACTTGAAATTTATGGCACTGAATTCCTACGGAAATAAAAAATTTAGGAAAAATATGAAAAAAATATTTTTTGCACGTTTGATTGCACGGATTACTCAATCACTAACTTGGGGTTAAAATAGACTACAAAACGCCCAATAGACTTTAAATCTGAAAAAAAATAGAAAACATGCATTAAAATTCTTAAAAAAATATTTTCTGAGTAACTAGTTAGTGGTGCAACATGACCAATTGATTGCATTGTTTGGGTCGCACCACTCTTCTGATTTTGAACTTAAAAGGACCATTTAACACTATTTGCGATTTGGGTTTCACATTAAGGGTAGAGCACACCTGCATTTCCATTCATAAAGGAAGTCTATCAAACAATTGATATTTGAAAACTCTTGTGTGCCTCATCAGAACCCATATTGAAGATGTTCACTCAAGTGAACCCTAAAACTGATTAATACAAGCATTTGAACCTTAAAATTCACTTCATCCTAAAAAAATTTCTTGTGAACCTCTTGCCTGTGCACTTCACATGTTTGAAAATCAATCTTAAGGGCAACACCCCCCTAACGCCCATCATATTCCAAAAGCACATCAAGCCTAAGCCTAAAACTGCGTAGACGTGCCCTAGGCAAGACTAATCTTCTTGGAGACTTGAAATTAGATTGAGCTAAAGTCAAGGCCTTATCTACTTGGACCCACTGGTGACAAGAAAGGTCGGTGCGGTAATTGCGTTAACCCTTCGTGGTGTCCTGCCGTGCGGGGTGTCCTAGGGTGTCCCACCCTTTTGGCTAGCCAAGTAATTCAAGGGTTGATCTAACTTAGTCATGTTTTGAGGAACCAGGATTAGGTCTATTTAGGGTTTATCCTCTAAGGAATAGCTTGATTGCTTGCATTGAAAGGGTGGGGTATTCTCTACTGTCTTCTCTCTCTCATCTACGAACATTCTTCTGGTGCATGCAAGGTAGAAGATCTCTACATCCTGAGTTGCTACCACCTTTAGAAAGAAATCCTAGGAGAAGACCTGTTTGCCTAGAATTTGAATATGAACCCTCTATAATGGCTAGTAACCATGAGGAAGATGAGATCGAAGAGGAGGAACAAAATCTGGATCCAATGACTCTCTTACAAAGGCAGATCACTAAGTAAGGCCGGCATCATGACAGACAAATAGAGGTCATAGTGAAGGCCATTACTTGACTCCAAAACGGAAGAGCAGACCATCCTCTCCATGATTTTTACAATCCTCCTGAAGCCCAACCTGAACCTTTTATTACAATACCTTAGGATGGGAAAGATTTTGAACTCAAACCACAGATCATCAATCTGATTCCCCGCTTCCATGGTCGCAATTCTAATGACCCCTTCCACCACCTTGAAGAACTTCTACACATAGGAAGGACCTTTGGCCCTAAGAACCTGAATGAAGGGACCTTAATGATGAAAATGTTCACATTCTCCTTAAAAGATAAAGCTGCTTATTGGTTGAGGACTATTGGTAGACCAATCCTAACATGGGAAGATTTAAGAAGCACATTCCTAAAAAAATTCTTCCTCGTAGGAAAAACCAATGTCCTTAGATGTGCCATTACCACCTTTAAGCAGAACCCTGGGGGACAACTACATGAGGCTTGGGAGAGATTTGATGATTTGGCTAGGAAATGCCCTCATCATGGGATTCTGAAGTGCCACTTGGCTCATATTTTCTATTATAGATTAAGTGACAATCTGAAGAATTTTGTTGATGCAGCATGTGGGGGCAATTTCCTAAGTAGAGATGCTGAGGGAGCCTTTCAATTATTTAGGAATATGAGTGAAAATTCCCTCAACAATGCCTCAACTTTTGCCTTTAACAGAGCTAATCAACCAAGGAGCGGACTTTATGAAGTTAAGGATAATTCAAACTCGGTTGATTTAGAGTTAATTGCACAACGATTGGACAAGGTGGAACTCGTGGGAAAGAATGTAGAAAGTTTAGATAAGAAACTGGACATCCTTTTGAAGGGTGGGAGTTCCTTAGGTACACATTCTAGAGTAAATCCTATGCCTACCCAAGGAGTTTCTATGCCATCCCATACCCAACTCCCCAACCCTTTAGGTTAGGAAATGGTGCACAATCTTAATGACCTGTCCATGGCTCCACCTATGAGCTAACTCTACTTCGACCCATTTCTTTCTTGGTACCAAGGAGGGACCTTGATGCTCTCAAATTCTAAATTAGGCATCAAGCATCCTGATGCCTAGTTATCCTGAGGATGTGAATGCACACCAAGATTACACTAGAAATGATTCCTATTCAAACACTTACAATCCTGGATGGCGCAACCATCCTAACTTTACTTGGTCAAGTCAGAAACCTGCCCAGGGTTCTAACTTGACTAAGCCTAACACGTATGGGCAACCCAATAGGTACACACAACCACGCACATATCAACCACAACCTGATTCAAACAGAGATTCAAACAGGAATTTACCTTAATTTGGGCTTTTGGTCAATTTACCTAGTCAAACATGGTTAAAACTCAAATCCAAGTTCACCATTAGATTCATTGGGTCCAAATTAGGTTAACACCAAAATTTGGGTCCAATCAGAGTCCACCTTGACGTAGTTTGCATTTTAACCCTCAAAATCTCTATTTATTACACCCAAACCCTTATATTCTAGGTTTCCTTACAAACATGCCCTTAATTCCTCATCATCTTTACAGAAATACTCCTATCGTCATTGTCGTTTGAACAACATCTTAAACCCAAATGCTGCCGACTTCATCTTGTGAAATCTCCTCCCAATCAAGACCAAATCCCTCGAAATTTAGAAGGATTGATCAGGAAGAGCTCCTCTTCCATTTGAGCTCAATCCCAAATCCTAAGAAGTACCCAGGAGCTCCTGCGAGCTCGTGAAAATCATGGAGTAAAGCTTCCAAATCCACGAATCCTACTTGCCAAGTTTTCCAATTTAAGTCGAATGTGAGCTCTATATAAACTCCCTAATGTTCCATGGTCAAAACTAGCCCCGTTCCAACCAAGAATCACTCTTCCCCTCTTCCTCCAGCCACCTCCGACCACAGCTTCAGTGACCATTTCCTTCTCCTTCCTCAGGCTGTCCAACCATAAAATTGGACGGTCCACCATTTCCCTCTCTCTCTTCTGCTCCTCGTCGACCACAACAGGAGCTTCCTCCACCTTCATCGTCATCATTCTCCTTCATCAGAGTTTGTCATCTCCCTAGGGGCTGACTAGTCAATGCTGAACGCACCTCGCCCCCTCTTCCCTTACTAAGCTCCCTACTATCTTCCTCTTCCCTCATAGAGTCTTCTTAACCTCTTAGTTCCTAGGTTCACTCACTACACACCCACATCCACCTCCTTCTCTGCCTCCGGCCATAACTCTGGCTAGTTAGCGCCACCGCCACTCTTCTCCAAACCACACGCCACCACCACTAAAAGCATCCCCACACTTTGTAGGTCAAAAGCCCTCAACCTATTGAGGACTTTGACCCACGACTTGACCAGCCAGACTAACCCATTCACCGCCACCTCCACAGTCATCGTTCGGCCAGTCAACATGCATGAACCACCCAATCTCCACCACCATTATGTTCCTCATGACACTGCGAACGTTTTGAATGCTCTAATTGAGGCTTTTAGCCCGTATTTTTTGCTTTAGGTACTTGTCACCGTCGCCGACAACATCCACCGTCCTCTACTGTTCATCACCCTCACAACCACCCCCAGGCTCTGCAGACGAACACCATAAGAGCTCCAGGGCCTCAATTGACCAAGGCAACAACAGCTGCATCTAAAATTGCGTAATGAAGCCACACGCAGCTACAGCGCGAAGAAGCTGGGACTTTTAGTCCCACATCGAAAACGGCTAAAACATTTTGATACTTATTGATTTCCACCCATTAGCTGTTCTCCTCAAAACACATGGGGTGAGGTCCCTCCTCACGTCTCTACACTGCTCGCCCGTGCCCCACGCACGCAAGCCTGGTCCTTGGATCCGATTACCAGGGACCAGGGATGATAGCATCTTGGTCATTAGGGTTGATAGCAACTTGGATGTACCCCAAATATCCATCCAGAAAGCAATACTTCCTCCCGGCCAATCTTTCCATAATTTTGTCAATGAAGGGCAGGGGGAAATGGTCCTTTTTGGTCATTACGTTAAGCTTTCTATAGCCAATACAGACTTACCATGCGGTGGCAGTGAAGGTCAAGAAGGATTCACTTTTCTCATGGTCATAACAATAAGCCCTGATTTCTTTGAAGATACCTGAATGGGGTTCACCCAAGGACAGGCAAAAATTGGGTAGATAATTGCCACATCCAGCCACTTGATTATTTTCTTTTTTACTACCTCTCGCATGTTTGGGTTTAGTCCCACTTTCATCTTGTGAGAAGGTTGAGCCCCATCCTCGACATAAATCTTGTGGGTATAGTATGCAGGGCTAATTCCCTTGAGGTCAGAAATGGTCCACCCAATGGCTTATTTGTGTTCCTTTAGAAAAATTATTAGTCTAGCATCCTATTCCCTAGTTAGGTGTGCATTAATAATCACGGGGAGAGATTGGTCGGGTCCCAAGAAAATATATTTGAGGTTATTAGGTAAGGGTTTGAGCACAAGTTGGGGTGCGACCAAGGTAGAAGGTGGGGAAGGAGTAGAGGGAAGGTTGGCTTTAGTCACATTTCGATGAGCTAAAGAGGGTTGTGGGTTGGGGTCTGTGTGGAATAAATCATGGTGTCGCTGTTCTGCTCAAATCAAAATAAGCACACTAATTTAAACTGACTTCGAAAAATATGTAGTATCATGTGAGTCGGGTTGAACCACGGAGAGGGTTTGTTTCCTAATCAACTAGAAGTATCTCTGAATTTTTTTAGGATTTTTTAAGAGTTTTTAACATTTTTTTGGCTTTTTCAAAGGCAATCATGGTAGAATGACAATTTTGACCCCTCATGCTTAGGATTCAATTATCCTAACACTAATGATCCCAGATATTTTTAGAAATTTTATTGTAGAAAGTAGACGCAATAAGGAAAATAGTGCGACAAATTTATGCAAATCAGAGGGATATAAAATTAAATAAAAATCTAGGAATACCAAATTTCAAACTAAGAATTTCAAGCAAACCCCTACTTGCTACACGATTTTTTAAAAACAAAGTATAATGAATTAGGCTGTGAAATTCAACACAAATAATCCTTACTTATAACCTAACCTATAGACCAGAGATAGGATTTTTAGAACACTTCTACTCTAATTAAATGGATTTTTGAATTGAATGTAGTGAATCCACCTGGATTAACAAAACCACAGAACACGTGCAAGATGGGATTCAGGCAATATAAGATGTAGCGCGAGGTTCAAGGTAATCTCTAGGTATTCTAAGGCATTCCTTGGATGGTGAAGTGAATGCGGCACGCGTCCCCCTAGGCTTGGCACATCCACGTACTTGTTGGAGACATAGCTCGACTCAGCATCACGCTCCTAGTCTCGAGCTATCTTCAAACGAGGTAGTGGCATACACCAACTTGGGTTCCCGCGTTATGTGAACTCTCTCTACCCAAGGCATACCCTAGTCTACCAAAATCTTCCCCTACCCCTACGCCAAGGAAATTAGCCACACATTCAAACACAAATCACACACAACTCGATGAAAATAAATGCATTCTTTATAATATCAACTACTAGAGTTCTTAATACAAGATATATGAAACAAAATGTGGATAGAAAGAACCCTAGGAGCTCCTTGAGATGTGATGATGGTGGTGATGGAGATGGCTCTCTCCTCAAAAAAGGTGGTGGCGGAAAGGCACCCCAAGATGTTGGCGATGACGACGGCGTCTCATCCCCTCTTCGTAACAACTCTACCTCATGGCACCTCCTCATGCTCGGATGATGGTGGTGACTGTGGATAGTGTGGGAGGAGTGTTTCCTCAAGAGTGAGGTGATGGAGGAGAGGGTCTTGGTGGATAGTGATGGCAATGGGAGATGGGAATGGTGTGCAAGATGTGTGTGTGGTTGGCAATGGAGTGCATGATGGAAATGGAGAGGAGGGTTGTGCACCACTCCCTTTAAGATGGAGAGGAGTGGGTGCCCTCTCCCCCACTACACGAGAGAGTGGAATGGGAGGGGTTGTGTGTTCGCATGAGCAGAGAAATGTCGACGGTCGTACGCTACTCAAATGGGAATCTTATGTGCGCACGAGTGAGGGTGAGGTTGCAATGGTAGGGCCTACGCTCAATGAGATGGGGAGTGAGGTGTAGTGTCTCGTGCAAGGGTGTATACGGGAATGGGATTCTCATTCAAGAGGGTGAGGTGTGGGAGTTGGCTGTTGCAAGTGAGGGTGTTATAGGAAAAGCTAGCTGATAGGCAAAAATTTAGTGAAGAAAATAGATTAGGGTTTCAAAGTAACCCACATCATTGTATTCGCAAAATCTCGCTATCAAATAAAAGTAACTAAGATGGTGAGTCCTAGGTCGAACGCAGAGAGGAGACATTTTATTTAAAACCATGCTTGATTTATTTCTTTTTGGTATTTTAGCTATATGTGATTTTTTTTGGATTTTATATAAGCAGAATGGCATGTTAGAACTAATCTAGGCGACAAAATAATTAGAGAGAGAATAAATATGTATATTAAAAGCAAATAAAATGTTTATTACAGGATAAATATTGTGAATAAATAAATCTACACTAGAAAGAGAGAATTCCCCTCGACAGTTACTTAGGGGACGAACAACGCCCAAATGAAGGAGAATGGAGGAGAAAGGAGGATGAAGTTGGAGGAGGAAAATGGGAGGTAGGGCGGTGCCAGGTCGATCCACTTCCTTGAACGGGGGTGAGAGGATGGCCAGCGGAAGCTCCACAAATGGGGATGAGAAGAGAGACACAAATTATTTATTTTTCTCTAGTGGAGCATCCCACAAACTTGGGACACTAGAAATGAGCTCAAAAGAGGTTCTTGGGCTCTAGAGGGGGAGAGGTAAGCATAAGAAGGGATAGTCGACAAGAAGTGGGAAGGGCTATATCACATCATTTGCCACACAAGGCACTTAAATGCTGCACATGAGACATGTGTCTCTCACAGTGCAAGGGCAGCATGTGCATGCAGTTGTGCCTCACGCTATCGCTACGTGGGCGAGCTGAGGAGAAGCGCCCGATGCTCAATCCTTGATGGAGACTTGCGATTGCGCGAGAGTGCATGCCTTAAATATCACTCCAAATGCATACGATCGCACGTCCCTCGCTCATGAGGATCTGTTGCGCCATGTGGCGCACTTGTCACCGCTTGATTGCCATTAGACAGTTCAAATCACGCCCCTCTCGTGCACTGAGGATGTGAGTGGTGCTAGGGCGCTATTGTGGCCTCTTTACAGCCGCAGGATATTGATAGTGCGATTGTATTCTGTCTTCACACGCATTGAGGGGGGGCGCGGATTAGGATTTGAACTCGTGCCCCCACCTTAAGAGTGTGATGGGGGGTTCGCTGTGCTGAGGCTATGGGAACGCTTGCTCGACCATTGGATTTCAATCCAACGATTGAGATTTTTCCATACATAATGTCAGTTAGAGATGCAGGGATATCAAGCTGGTCAACATGGCATGGGCATGTCCGTTGGATGATGATCCAATGGTGGTGGCTGCATGATGGCTAGTCGTGACACCGAGGTAGCTTGACCGTTCGATGGCGATCCAACAGTCCAGATGGATAGGAGGTGCGCTCCTTTAGCATTTGAAGAATGGGTGAGGGAGAGAGGGCGAGGCGCTCCCTCGACCGTTGGATCATGATCCAACAATCCAAATTGGCTGTTGCAGCCACCAGGAGAACTTGGGCAGGCGATGTGGACAGCTGTGGTGGCACTACCATAGCTATCCATCTTCTTTTGCTTGGAGGAAGTGCTACAGGTGTCCGATTGAGGCGATTTCGGAGGCGTTGGACTCTAATCATTACCTTGATCTCATCTGTATGGTCAGATTTGTCATTTGGAGCTCGAATATATGTTGCCCTGTACCTTGGCCAACATAAGTGCATTAATGTACAATTTATACAAATTACTCTAAATGCAAGATGACGGATGTTATGCATTACTTACAATGCTAGATACATCTACTAAGCTAGCCACATGCATAAATATGCATTTATGCTAAATGACTATGTATCTATCACACCCCCTTTCTTGTCTTTTGATAGTCCCTAGTAAAACTAAACTAAATATTATTTATAAATAGAATTAAGATCTGATTACTAACGCACTAGTCATTTATTAACAATAAGAAATTTATACGTAGGATGTTAGCTTCGAAGACTCGACAATATCCACGATGCCTGCCAAAATGCAGATCGCCAAAGTCCTTGCCCTTTTATTACATACATTAAAGAAAAAACTTTTTTTCTTTTTCTTCCTTTTTAATTTTTTTGGACTTTTTGTGTTTAAGGTTTTAGGATAGCTTCTTATAGTACCCAACCCACTCAAAACTCGAGAGGATTCTAAGTGCTAAGCATCTTTACTGTGTAAAAGTGATTGACTCATTAAATGAAAACCATAACAAACCTTAGGTATCTACAAACCCTAGGTGACCCTACATGAAAGATTTCTGCCTAAAGGTCTACCTTTTTAATTGGTAGCTTTCTCCTTGCTCCTACTTTTGGATGGACAACAAACCCACTGTATATCTCCCCTTATTTATGCTACTTCCTCACTTCTCCCCAAGTTTTGGGATTATTTGTGCATTTTTTAGGGTTGGGCTCTAAACAAATGGCAATGGGGGATTACCCACAGTAACTTGACAGCCATACCCATGATGTGAAGTGTGGCTTATTACTTTTTTTCCTTTTATATTTTTCCTTTTTTCTTTTTTTTTTTTTAAGTAGATGTCTTCTCTGATCAAAGAATTACCTAAAGGCAATAGCTAAGGAGATTAGGTCGCGTGGTTGGTCTCTAGGCACCTGTCTATGAGCGGTTGCTCACAACAACATACCATCCATACCACCCCAATACGTTTATTAGCAACCTAATTTACGTTAAGATCACCCAAAGAATGAGTCAATGTAAAAAGTGTGTAGATGATTAGACTTTAACTCCTCTCAAATTAGAGGGCAAGTTGATAAGTCGTATACTTATCACCCCAACTTATTTAACTACTTAGAATAAATTCTCAATCGGGAAGGACATAAGACATAGGTCCACATTTTAGTGAACACCCGAGTCAATTAAGCCCATGACCTAAAGAGTTTAAATGTTCATATCCTACTAAATTATTTCCTAAAGTTGAAAACTTCTAATGCCTAAGTTCTTTTTTCCTAATTCTCTAATTTTTTTAGTTTTTTTGTAATTTTTTGATATTTTTCAATAAAAATAAATGAAAAATAAATGGAAAGATTCTTCGAAGATGATAAAATAATTCAGAAATTAGTATATCCACCCTCCATGCCTAGCTAATGCAATGTACTCATGTATAATAAAGGCATGAAAAGAGCAGAATAAAGAAGATAGCACCTGAATTTGTTATCAATCCAGTCATCTTCGAATCTACACAACATGTACAAAGTGTCGAGTTTAGTGTCTTCAGCTAGACACAGTCTGGTTAAAAAGTCAACACAAGGTTAAAGCAACTTTGTCTGAGATGGGTTCAGGAATAACACGGTCAACAAAGTGTTTTAATCTCTAACCACTGACCTTAAAACAATCATGCGTCTTTGGGTTAGAAATTTCAACAGGTCTGTTAGGAAATATCCGATTAATAATGAATGGGTCGTTCCACTTAGACCTAAGCTTGCTGGAAAAGAGCTTAAGTCAAGAATCAAAAAGCCAGACTATCTGGTTCGGCTCAAAACTCTTTCGAAAAATCATCTTATCATGAAGAGGTTTGGTCCTCACCTTATAGATCTTGACATTCTTGTATGCATAATTTCTAAGCTCCTCCAACTCAGATAGTTAGAGTTTCCTGATCTTCCCAATTAGGTCTAATTTCAAATGACACTGTTTTATAGCCCAGAATGTCCGATGTTTAATTTTGAACACCAAACAATACGGGGACATGCCAACATACATCTTATATGCAGTACAGTAGGCCCAGAGTGCTTTATCTAACTTTTAAGTCCAATCCTTCCTATTAGAACTAACCATCTTCTGAAGAATATTCTTGATCTCCCTATTGGAGACCTCGACTTGTCCGTTCGTCTAGGGATGGTAAGGTGTGGAAATCCAATGATTCACCCCGTACTTTACTGATAAGTTTTGGAACTAGGCATTTGTGAAGTGTATGCCACCATTCTAATGATGACCTTAGGAATCCTGAACTGACTAAAGATATTCTTCCGTACAACATCGATGACCTCCTTGTAGTCATTAGTACAGGTGGGAATTGCCGCAATCCACTTGGACACATAGTCAACAATAACTAGAATATACTAGTGTCCAAATGAAGGGAGGAAGGGTCCCATGAAATCGATGCCCCAAACGTCGAAGATTTCGATGGGAAGAATCAGATTTAGATGCATCATATCTCTCTTGGCCATGCTTCCGAGTGCCTAGCATCGGGAACACGACCACGAGAAGTCCTGGGCTTCCTTAAATAAAGATGGCTAATAAAACCCAGACTAAAGAATTTTTACTATCGTCTTCTTTCCAGAAAAATGTCCACCACATGCAAATGCATGGTAGAACTTAAGTATACCTTGGAACTCATTTTCCGGAACACATCAGCAGATAATTTGATCAGCGCCGATGCGATATAACTCGAGATAGTCCAAAAAGTAATATTTAGCCTCAAACATAAGTCTATCCCATTTTTTCTTGGTCCAACCCTGAGAGACTTGACTAACGACCAAATAATTGACGATGTCTGCAAACTAGGGGGTTCAGACATGTGATACTGCAAGAATAGTTTCGTCCGAAAAGTTGTCAGAAATTGGGATATCCAGACAAGGAGAATCAGTTAGGATTCTCAACAGACGATCAGCCATGACATTCCGTGCCCCAGCTTTGTCTTTAATCTCCAAATAATATTCTTTAAGCAAAAAATCCTTATAATGAGTTGGGGTTTGGCATCCTTTTTGGCCAAGAGATGTTTCAAGGCCGAGTGGTTGATATAAATAATGACATGAGAACCTAACAGATAAGCCCTAAATTTCTCTAGAGTAAAGCCTACAGCTAGCATGCTAGCAGAGTAGATAATAGAGGGCTTCTTATCAACTTTCTGGCCCAAGACAGCCCCAACTGCATAATCAGAAGCATCAGTCATAATCTCAAATGGGGTTGTCCAAACCAGTGGGTGCAACACCGGGGCACAGGTGACTACTGTTTTTAATAAATCGAATGCCTTGCAACATGATTTATCGAACTCGAACAGCTTGTCTTTGGTCAGAAGGCTGCTCAAGGGCCGAGTAGCCTTTGAAAAGTCCCTGATGAACCTTTTATAAAAGCCCACATGACTAAGGAAAGAACAAGTTTGTTTAACAAATGTGGGCAGGGGAAGTTTCGAAATGGCATCAACTTTGGCTTTATCAACTTCAATCCCCCTACTAGAAACCACATGACCCAAGATAATACCTCCTTGTGTCATGAACTGACTCTTCTCCCATCTCAGGACCAGCCTAGTCTTAATACATCTCTTTGGGATCAATTCCAAGTTAGCTAGATAGGAATCAAAAGAATTTTTGAAGATGGAGAAATCATCCATAAAAACTTCAAGACAATCCCCCACCATGTCCAAGAAGTTGGCTAGCATGCATCTTTGAAAAGTCGCAGGTGCATTGCAAAGCCCAAAGGGCATTTTGCGGAACATGAAGGTTCCGTAGGGACAAGTAAAGGTCATCTTTTCCTAGTCCTTGGGATGGATAGCAACCTAGTTATATCCTGAATAACTATTTAGGAAACATAAGTACTTTTGTCCAGCTAACTTTTCAAGAATTTGGTCAACAAAGGGTAGAGGGAAATGGCCCTTTTTTTGTGGTTGTGTTCAACTTCTTATAATCTATACAGACACTCTAGCAGGAAGCTGAATGGGTGGTCATGGATTCCCATTTCTCGTTGGTCACAATGATTATTCCTGCCTTCTTAGGAACAATCTGCACGAGACTAACTCAGGGACTATTGGAGATCAAGTAAATAATTATAACATCGAGCCACTTGATTATTTCTTTCTTTACCACATCAAGCATATTAGGGTTAAGTCATCTCTGCGTCTCGCAAGAAGGGTAGGTTCCTTCTTCCAAATAAATTATGTGATTACAATAAGAAAGCTCAATCCCTTTGAGATAATGGATGGTCCAACCAATTGCCTCTTTAATTTCCTTAAGGACCTAAATCACTTTCATCTCTTGCTCCTTCGTCAATTTAGCACTTATAATTACTGAGAGCATCTTTTTTGATCCTAAAAACTCATATTTCAAATTCTTAGGCAATGGTTTCAAATCAAATTGGGAAGGGTTCAGAATAGATGGTAAAGAAGATGCCGATGATGATTCAGTAAGCTAGTTTAAGGGTAAAGGTTGGAAGTGAACAAAATCAACAACCTTCTTGAGTTGTGGCAGGTCTGCCACAGAGGGTTGTGGGTTAGGGTTGCATGTGTCACTAGAGTCCTCAAGTAAATTAATCAACATGCAAGTTTCAATAGTATGATCTATATGCTCAAGTTCCTCAACATATCCACAATCCTCAAATTTGTTTATCGCCTTGAAAATATTGAGTTGCATTTTTCTATCCCCGGAGGCGATTTCCATGCTACCATTTTCACAATTGATGTTTGCCTTCACGGTAGCTAGGAATGGACGCCCTGATGTAAACACATTTACACTACTTAAAATGTCTATTTATGCATGTTCTTAAGCATAGGATTGCATTTCATGACATAAATATTGCATTACATGCATCATCTTGCATTTAGACTAGTTTGAATAAAATTGAGGTTAATTGTCTCCTTTTATGTGCTTGGACAGGGCAAATATTTTATCGGGGCCTCGGATCAAAGATCCAACCGTATGGATATGATCAGGGCGACGATTGGAGTTCAACGACTCCAAGATCTCCCTAATCAGGCATCCGTAGCATCAGATAGAGACCGGGGAACCCTAGAAGATCAAGGGTCAGGATGGTGTAAATCCACACTTCAGATGATAAATCCGACCGCACGGATGAATTCGGATCGACGATCTCAGCCCAACGACACAAAAATCGAGTCAATCCGACATCCGTGGCACCATCTACAACTTCCAGAAGATGGACGGCCAAGATGGCACCACGTGGCGCCATCTCAGCCGCCCAATCGGCCGCATGCATCTTGTGAATACCGCGCACTGTCTCCTCTCCGCCGTTGGATCTCGATCCAACGGCTGCGGTCGCTCGCGCTTAAAAGCGTCCGCGCGACCATTTCGTCCGCGTAGCGCAGCGGCGACGCAGCTGCGGGCGAAGCGGAGGTCGCGGCTTCGAGCCGCGGTGAGGGGGTGGAAGGCGCGGGCGAGCGGGCGCGGACGAGCGTCAGATGAAGATCCAACGACTGCGCGCGCTCAATCAGGACGACGCGCGATTGGACGCCGGGCGTAACGCGCGATCACACGCGGGCGGTGCGCTACGCAGCGGGCGCGGACGCAATCTAACCCGTCCGATCTCGCGATCGGACGGCTGAGACTACGCGGACGTGTGTAGGCGTTACGCGCGCGGCCAGCCGAGCGGGCGCGCGTGGGCGCGGCGGCGACGGCGACGTCGGGGCTTTAGCGACGGTTTTATCCGTCACTAAAGACCCCTTATTTATTATTTTGAAGATGTAATGTCCATTTTGCCCCCACTCCTTGCAACTATAAAAGGAGACCCCCTCCATACGAAATTTTCATCCCTTCCTTCTCCTCTCTACCTCTCCAAAGCTCAAGAGAAGCTTGTCCCACACTCGGGATGCTTCTCGCGAGATAAAGTCCAAATTTTCGTCCCCCTTCGGAAGTGGATCCCGCGACGACGACGGCGTGCTGCTTCATTCCCGTTCTTCTGCTTCGTCCTTCTTCGTCCCGCTTCGTCCTCCTTCGTCCAGGCGTCGTCCCGTCCGGCTCGTCCTCCAAGCGACCGTCGAGGAGGATTCTCTCTCCCTATTCTTTTTACTGCTTTCTAGTATAGATTTACTGCTTTCTAGAGTAGTCTATTCGTCCTCCGAGCGATCGTCGAGGAGGAAATTTCTCCCTCCATTCTTTTAATGCTTTCTAGAGTAATTATTTTATATTTTCTAGTTGTAACGAATGAACTCTTTTATGATAAATTCCTTGTCTATTCTACATCTCATTTTGATTTCCATGTGTAGTATTCTTTCTCTCTCTCTTACTCCCTCTCTCTCTTTTATTCGTTGTAGATACTTAGATAGTTTAAATTGAATTTCTTCGTGACAAAATAAAAATAAACGCGAAGTTTTTAAATCAAACGTTCGCCTCCCTGAGTTCGACCCGGAATTCTTTTTTTGGTATAAATTTTATTTGTTGAACTCGAATCCTTCGCTTTCGAACTACAACGACGGGTTTTCCAAAACCAAACACGTTAGCGTAGGTTCGTAACACGTTCAACACGCCCCAAAATAATGGGCTTGTTCCCTAATTCCTCAGGTACATTCATATCAAGGACCAAAAATCAACAGGAAAATAGAAGTCATTGACCTTAACAATCACATCCTCAATAACACCCCTCGGAGTGGTGATCGAATGGTCTGCTAATTGGAGAGTTACTGTGACATCCCAAAATCCAGGTCGCAAGTCATTTTAGTGTGGTCTGGGTAAATTCGAACCCGTAAACACAATCGTTGTTTAGTGTTGGTACCATCACCTCTTGAAATTGCCAAAAAATGCGTATTTCAAGCCAACATCTAGTCAAATGTCATCAAAATGATGCCACGTATGACACTATTGGATTCCTGTCATCATAAGCTTTCCGACGATGCTTGTTTCATGCGAATCGGAGGTGTACAGCTCAAGTTATGGCCAAAATAAGTTGAAGAGGACTAAAGTGTAAGGTGGACCAACCATAGGGGTATTTTAGGTATTTCACTCCACTAATCCTAAACCTAAACCTAATTTGCATCTATAAATGACCCCCTTGGGTCTTTGTGTCATCATTAGTTTTTAGGGCCTCCAAAACCAAAGATTAAGAGAGAGGAAAGAAGTGGAAAAAATCAACTAGGTTTTCCTTTTGGATTCGTAGGGACCTAGTTACGATTCTGAAAAGTTTAGGCTTCCCACCGCAAAATTCATGGTGGAGGTGGTGACACACAATGGTGGTGGTGGTGTGGCACCCGGGAGCAACGCGTGGCAAGGCTTGCTCAAGCAAATTCGCACCATCGCGCAAAGAGACGAAGTGTGGTGCGGCGGATTGCTGACGCTTGTCGCGATCCAGCGGCATTGGGAGCATGTGGCGCAATCCGGGGGGCAGCGCGCAAGTGAATCACGTTGCAACACGTGTTGCGTGCATGGCTAGCATGGGCTGGTGACCTGTCCAAGTGAACCGGTTTGGTTCAGAACTCCCTCGCGCTGTTTCAATCGGTTCGAGGCCTTTCCGACCTTGGATTTTGACAAATAAGGTATCGTTGGAATCATATCGACGTGTACTACGCGTTGATGTAGTTTATTTTCATTTTTGAGTGTTGTTTTCTGATGAGATGTAACTCATCATAGTTAAAATGCCTAAGTTAATCTAGAAACTAGGTCAAACACTATCAAATTAACACAAAGAAAGGGTTAAGTGTGAGAATTCATAGAAAAGACCTAAACACCAAATCTATGCTAAAAATGCCTAATTAGGTCATTTATTGAGATATTCTATTACTAAACACAAAATGATGATCCAATTGCAAATTTAACACACAAATGAGCTCAAAACTTCAAATAAAAAGTGAAATTAACTTCTAACATATTCCATTAAGCTTCAATAAAAGCTTGGTAGCATTTGGACATCATTAGGACCTTGCATTTAGAGATTCACATTTAGGTCCTTCGTTCATTACATTTCATTCATTATAAAACCTCTAGGGACCCTTTTGTAGGTTGCAAGGACCTGATTGTAACACTTCAGGGATTGCTCTAACATGCTTCTATTCCACTTATAGGCCTTACTGAAGTTGTTCCACCGTTTCGTTGAGGGACCTTCTCTGCAAATACACCATTAGACACCTGGGAACGGTGCACCTCTTGGTGCACTGTTCGTCGTAAGAACATGGTCCATCCTAGCCATTCAATCCTTCATCCACCTAATCTACGGTTACTCCTCAATCGAAGCTTCACGCAACTCCTTGCATAGCTTCACCTCTAACCCTAGATCCCATCCAACAGCCCATCTTCGATTTGGCTCTTCCTACCCTCCTCTCCTCTCATCCTCGCTGCCCATGCCCTAATCGCCTAATCTCACCAATGCGGTGGGGATAATCACTCTCAAGCTCTACTTAAGCTGACCCTCTGCTCACGTGCGCGCCATCGACCTTCTCTCCTACTTCCTTGAGGCGATTCCTTCGTCCTCTCCAGTTCTTCTACCCCTTTCACTCACCACATTAGTGACAGTGGTGTGGTTTTTCACCACCATTTCCTCCTCGCTGTTAGGGATGACGTACGCCTGAGGACAACCCTGAAGCTCCTCTTGTGGGCTTTTCCTTGGCTGGAGATCTTCCCCATTCTTCCTCCTTAGCCGCCGGCTTTGGATCCAAAGGTCCCATTCATCTAATTAGATTAGGATTTTCTACTTTGTTAAGGTAGTTTAGACTAGTAATTACCATACAGTAGCTTAGTTAGGAGTAGATCAGTTAGTGAATCCATTAATTTGATCGTTAGCTTAGGAGTAGATTGGAGTAGAATTCACACACCCACCTCCTCTGATAAATTCATATCAGAGGAGATGAATCCATTTCATCCATTTGATCATTCATCTCCCTCCTCACATCACAATTTCATGTTCTGAATTTCCTCGCATTTTATTTCGCAAGTCACCCTCCATCAGAGTCAAATTTTCATCTAATTGCTTTCTAGCATTGAGATGAGGATTTGCACTCAAAATCCATCTAGGGGTCTCCCATTCATTTCAGAAATTCACAAAGGCCCTTGATCTGATTTAAAATGAAATCAGTTTGCTTGATCTATTTTTAATTTAGATTTCGATGCAAGATCGCGAGGTTTTGAACAAATTGAGTTTTGAAGGGTTTTTTATCAAGCGAATTGATGTATTTTTGTGTGTCAGTACATGGCTCTGAATCTGAGATGATGCTAGTGATGAATTTTTCCTCAGATGAGCCATGATTGGATTTGACATGAGTTGGTGATTTTATGATCTTGAATGTGTGGGAAAGCCAAGGAGAATCAACCTTGTTGATTTGAGGCTATACCATGTATTTTTGAGTGGAATCGTTGTTTAGGAATTTGATTTCAAACCTAAGGAATTTTTAGTATTCCGTAAGGTTTGAGACAATTGGGATTCAAGATTGGATTTATTGGACTGATTCTAACACCTCCTTCATGCTGTCTATAGAATTAGGAAGGTGTTAGATCAGTGATTTTTTCTAATTTGAAGTGAATATCACTGCTAAGAAGTTTTTTTAATGAGAAGTTTGACACCTCAATCTGGTTTCAATATGATTTTCAGACCTTGTCAGACTTTTAAAGTGCTTTGTGTTGTTTGTAGAATCCCAATTAATCAACACAGTAAAGTGATGCATTGGCAGCTACATATCCTTCTGTTTCAACCCCAAATTTGATGTAAATTGATTTTAACTCGAGAAGTACACTTGATTTGGACTCTAAACATCCCAGATCAGACTTCACCAAGTCTAATCTTGGGTGTTTTTGTATTGAAATCCCCATGTTGGATCTGCTGAATTGAGAAATGGCTGCATAGCAACCTTGGCAAAGATCTTAAGACGTCTGAACAACTCCTTGAAAGCTGCTGAGAGTTACTATTGCTGCTTTTGTTGTTACTGCTGCTGTTGTAGCTGTCCACTGTTGGGCTAAAATTCATCAGGCAGTGGTCTGGATTTGGATTGTTTTAAATAGCTAACATGTTCTAATTGTTGTATACTATGTGTATAATTTTTCATGTACAATTAAATGTCTTTTAATCTCATTTGTTACCTTGTAATCTAATTTTTAATCCTTTGTCAGCTAGCATGAGTGTATAACTGTACACATTTGGAAATTAGTGGAAAATTTGAATGAAAACCATGTTTATTTGATTGAACATCTTTTATATGATCTATTAAGCATAAATGAGCCCTCCACAGCCATTTCAGACTTCAACCCCTCATCTAGCACCTTAGGATTCACATGCCCATTATGGCCTAGAATGAGCTCACTTTGTACATAAATAAAAATATCTTAAAAATTTTAAAAAAATAAAATAAATGTGTAACAGGTAAGATTAACTTTATTTTCAAGTGCATACCAAGTTTCATGGTATTCTAAAGCCCCGACTTGGTAGAACATACCAGCCGACGGTTCAGTATACCTTAGAACATAATAAAAATCATCAATATGAAAAATACCAAAAACAACTCCATATTTCTCATCTCTTTATTTCTCTCTCACCTCTGACCTCTATAAAACTTATAAAATCCATAAAAATAAAAAAAACTTGAAAACTACTCAAAAATATTATGTAAACTATGTATATACATGTAAATATAAGGTATATATTAAAGTATTAATGCATATAACGTAAAATATGTATATAATATGCATAAATAACTTATATACATATTCTATAATGTAAATTAAATATTTAAGATAACTTAAATTGTATAAAACTTATTTATATATTTAACTATTAATTTAATTAACTTATATGCACTATAATCTAAATAAATTAACAGACCCCTATAAATAAACATTATTTATTAATGATACTACACATACATGTATATGTATATATAATGTACACTAATATACCTGTAACTTAATTTAATTATATATGTATAATAAATAATTAATTAATTAAGTTATTAAGTAAGTTACCAACTTAAATTAAAATAAATTAGTAAATTAAATTATTAATGAACTAATTTATACTATGCATTTCTATTATATTATTTTAAGTAATTTAAACTAATTTAACTATATTTATAATGTGTTATACTATTTATACATAATTTATATGTAAAATAGCCAGAAAATTGATATTTAAATGTATATAAATTAAAATAAAATGTGTAAAATACCATAAAAATATGTATTAAATAATTTAATATGTATATTAACACTATACAAGGTCAATTAGACCATTAATTAACTAATTTAAACATTAATTAAGAAATTAACCCAAATATCAGTATGTATAAATTGTAAATTTTAGCTAATTTATTTATATAGTAAATATAATTATTTTTGTAAATAAATTGAATAATTATGTAACCCTATATAAGGGCTTTAAAACCTCATAATTTATTTTTAATTTATAATAAATTATAGCCCTCAAATCGAGGGCCAAAATCAATAATTCAACATAGCCAACCGCATACAGTTGTAGCGCCTGTGGGTGCTAGAATTAATGCCACATCATGGCCTGATGATCCCTCGCAGCAATATAAACTGAATTCCTCTACTGGCCTTCCCAGTTGTCACAGACGCTAGGCGCTCGAACTCGTACATTACCTATTCCCCTCTGAGCATTGAGAATTATTTGAGCTATGGTTTGAAATATGTGAGTGTGGTGAATGGCTGGGTGCTGTGCGCTATGCACTGTGCATGGGTTTGATTAGGCCCAGTAATGAGCTATAAACCAATTAAAATGCACCTAATCAAGGATTAAGGCAACCCTAGTGGAGGTCTGGTCCCACCGTTACAGGTGTTGTGTATCCCTTGAAAAGGTCACTCGCCATTTAAACCAATTTTTGATTAAAAGCCAACCTGAACCAGCTAATGAACCGATCTATAGAAGAAGAAATGAAGAGCTAAATCAGCTAAGTGTCAGTCTCTGCTGTATGTGTTAAGTGCCTATGACTATGTGCCTTAGTGCATGTGTGTTAAGTGTTCTATGTTGTGTGTGTAAATATATATATGTATAAATATAGAGTAAATATATGTATATATGTAAATAAGATATATAATGTAAATAGTATACGTAGAATGTATGAGTATAGTAGTAGTGTTTGAGTTACTTTGTATATAAATAAAAGATAGCTTTAGTGACAGATATATTCGTCACTGTACACAGTATTATATGTTAGTAAGTTACCGTAGATATTAGTAAGTTAAGTTATGTTAGTATAGTATATATTATTACTTATTATTGTACATATGCTATGTATTATTATTATTAGTTGTAAATAGATAATAAGAGCATTTATTTATGGATTTGGATGCTTGTTTGTATATAATTATTTTCAAACATTGTAATTATTTATAATTCATTCTTGTGTATATAATTGATTCATTTTTTGATTCTTTGTTTCATTCATTCATCCTTGTAAATAAAAATTAATATCTTTGGAATTAAAAAATATTAGTGGACTTAGAAAGTGATGTATATCAATAACTGCCTCCCAATGAATGACCTAGAATGAACCAATAAAAATTAAGTATATAAGTAAAATGGACGTGACAACGGTTTATATTTGTGACATATACTACAACGACGTTTTAAAACCCTTTTTTTGTACGAATCGGTAGTCGTCCATCATATTTTTGGCGCTGTTGCCGGGGACAAAAACCCGACGATAGTGCTTTTTTGTGATTGTTGATGAGTTGCGCATCATTTCCCTAGTGAAAAATCAGAAACGTGATTAGGTGATTCTAACCCTATTTTTGGTCCATGTGAACCAGGTCTTGCCCTCGATGCGTGCATAAATTTTGAGGCAGGCGTGGAGATTGCCCTCAGGCCCTTTGTGCACAGTTCGGAGTTACTATGACCCTCTGGTGACATTAGGTAGAGTAGCCTACTTCCCTCTTGTTTCCGTCTCGATTCCAAGTAACTTTAGATCCATTTCACTTTGTTCTTCGCATCTCGTGCATGTTGGTGTGCGTTCCCTTTTTGCTGAGTTTGGAACCCTGTGATAGTATGGTTTCTACTTTTTGGGCACTTAAAAAGTGAATTAACTTGATATCTAACGATCATTAAGTACTAAGATGTAAAACGTGACCTTTTCATTGCATGCATGAAATAAACTCTATCTTCCGTGAAATAAATTATGTTGTGTTCATTAAATTCTAAACATATGGGACCATTGAAATAAATTGGAAATTATTTGTAAACTGACAAATTGTAGGTTAATGTGAATATCTGTCAAATCTGTACTTAATGGTGTAAACATGTTCGCATGTTTGATTGATGATTATCTAGAATTGATTTAATAACGATGGTTTAGTTGGGCTTTAAAGAATGAATTAGTGGTTTTAGCCCCTGTACTCACCAGATTTGGCTGTAGCTTTGGTCTTTTAGACTGATTTTGGGGCTGGTTTATGGATTTGGTCGCCTCCCTACGACTCTTGGTAAGGCTTAGTGGCCAACTGGGATAATGGGATGAGTGGCTCGAGGTTTGGAGTAGTTACTTTCTCAGCTGGTGAGTGGGTCATTGGTTATTTGTGGTTCAGCGTACATAGCACTTGTACGTATTCATGCTACACACCGTAGTCGCCACCCCTTTCCGTAATGACCCCAGGGTGACAGAGTATGGTAACTCAATGTGTATAAGCCGTCTTCTCGGCCAAGAGGATGACTCATACTAGTCTTGTGCCATAGCAAGTTACACGAGATTGTCTCGTGCCCAAGACGTCGATTGACAGATTGTGAACTATAATAATATGGATAGATTGCTTAAATAGAATTGGATAAGTAATAATTCATAAATGAATGAACTGCTGATATAGTACCCTCTTTTTCTTTCTCTTGTCACCATTGCTACTTGTTGTAGTTGTTCTCCCATACTCATTTTTTGTTGACGTGTTTCTCAGGTTCAGTACTCTGGTGTTGCTGAGCAATCGAGTACTGCAGCTGCTATTGGTCAGTCTTCTGCAAAATCGGGTCCTACTTGAGGAGGTGATCCATACAAACTCAGTTGCTCTTTGTTGTTTCCTTTCCGCTGTCAGATTTTATTTCTGTCTTTTTGTGATTGTATGAGAAGTTTCTGCTTTTATGGTTAATTTTATCATATTGTCAGCATTTTATTTTTTTCATTTATTGCATTTTGAATAAATGTTTGGCTATTGATGCTCTATGACTATGTGTTGGGTGACTGCGATTTTGTGAGTGGTTGGTACTAGTTGTTAGCACATGGCGACTCAGGTTTCGTCGTTTGGTAGGACTCAGATCGTCACAGTTACTGAGGTGGGCTTAAGTTCACCTAACCCAAACATTTCATGTAGGGAGGTTGGGATTACATTAATGGATGCACCTAGATCCAATAGTGCTCAATCAAAAGTGTAATCCCTAATAACACTTGAAATCGTGGGGGCACCTAGATCTCTCTTCTTCTGAGGATGGTAATGTTGGATAACAGAACTAGCCTACTCGTAGAGTATCACCTTCCTTGAGGTAGGTTCCTTCGGTTTACACTTCTAAGTGCATAAATCCTTTAAAAGCTTAGCATAAGTCGCGATATGCTTAATAACATCGGGGAACGGAATGTTAATCTCCACACTTTTAAATATATTTAGAAGCTCCCCATTACTATCTATAGTTTCTTTCTCCTGGATTTCAGTAGGGCTTCAGGGAACGGGATGTGGGTGGGATCATTTTTCTCAGGTTCCTGAGCCTCAAGATCTTCATTATTCTCCATCTTATCCTTAGGCTCACCAAGGTTTTGCTTGCAAGAAGAAGGTAATTCTGGGTCCTGAGTTTGCTTCCCACTCCTCATGGTCACAGAATTTGCAGAAGCATATGGGTTCGGGTCTTGGGGAGGGTTAGGAAAGATAAGAGGGGTTTGGTTAGCCAGATATCCAGGATTAGAAGAGGAGGGGCCTTGCTCAACTACTTGAGCATGTGTGTGTGGGTCCCTCTGATTCTCGTACCCTTATGCTCTATTACCCTGATTTTGGACATTTCTCGGGTTGGGTACGGGTTGAGATGGTGAAGGTCCAAGCTATTGGTTGTTAGCAATAAACCTAGATTGCAAGTTGTCTAGTGAGGTTTTCATCTGCTGTATAAGCTGGAGCATATATCCCTGCATCTCTACCACCTTTTGGTTCAAATTAGCCTACCTCACGGGTTGTTGGGCATTCAAAGAAGGCTAATTTACCTGATTCGAGGGTAGATGGGTGTATACATGACCCTAACCCCTGATTCTTTTAGGAGAAGTTAGGGTGGTTCCTCCAACTCGGGTTGTATGTGTTTGAGTATAGGTTGGACCTAGCATTCTCCTAGGGTGAAACATTCGGCCAGCCAACTTGATCCCGACCCGAACCCAACTCGAAAGAGCCCAACCCAGCTTGAACCCGACCCGAAAAAGCCTGACCCATCCCAAGCCGAAAGATTATATGGGTTGGGCCCGAGCCTTAATTTTTTAAAAAATTTGGATTTAGGCCAAACCCAACCCGAACCGAAAAAAACCTAAATAGGCCTGTTGGGCCCATTTATATATAATTTTGTTGTGTTATTTTGTGACATATAATTTTATACGTATAAGTTTTAAAGCATGATTCTTGAACAGGGATTGCAATAGTTGATATGTGCTGACTATTTAGATAAGGTATAATTTTAGTTGAAAATTTGATATGTTTATTTTTTTTCTAATTTTTGTTGAGTTTGTTTAATGCGAATTAATTATTATAGGATAAAAAAAGAAAGTTGCTTTATAGGATAAATTTTCTCTTCCAAAGTTCCATTTGTTAAATAAATATAACCTAAAGTTGTAAGATAACGTGCTTAGTTGAGTTATATTCCGTTGATAGCAGTATATTTTATTCGTAGTAGTATCTATGATGTTGTAAGATTATCATAGAAGTATCACTATATTTTGAAATTATTATGATTATACACATTCAATTTCAACTTTAAATTGACCCTTAATGGGCTTGATTGGGCCTTACTTAGATAATAACAAAAAATTAACCTTAGTAGACTTAGGTACGTCTTATTTAAAAATCAATGAAAATAGATCCTAATAGATTTTTTAGGCTTTAACAGGCATTTTCTAGGCCTAACCCGAAAATCCAGCCCAAACAATGAAATTCGGTCTAGCCCGACCCAGCCTTGGGCCCATAAACATGGGCCTTAGGCCAGGCGCAGGCCTTGATTTAATAAAAATTTCGAGCCTTGGGGCTAGCCCAAGACCCAAAAAAATAAAATGGGCTTTCTCGGGTCTGGGTTGGGCTCGGTCGGGTCAAGCTCGACCCAATGCTCTACCCTATGTTCTCCTGTATAACTTGCACATCCTCGTAAGGTGAGGATGGCAGGAAGGAATGATTAGAGAAACAAGGACCATAGGCTTTAGTTTGGAACCCGTAGGGTTCCGAGAAGTACTAGCTCGCAGGTTGTGCCTACTCAAGTTGGTTCACAGACTCCAGTCCCATGGGAGCTTGTAAGGAATGGAATCCTGAACTCTGGGATTGAGTGGATCTAAAAGTGCTTTTGGAATTTCTAGCCATCTATTCTTCCATTCGCCTTGCAACCATATCCACCTTATCTAGTTTATTGCAGATCAATTCCATATCAAATGTGTAAGAATCAACTTGAACCTCATTGGCATTTAATCGAGGTTGTTGGGATCGGTTGAAGGTGTCCATGGAGGCATGGTTTATAGAGTTTTCGCTCATTTCATCAAACAAATCGTATGCGCTATATGCATCTTTGTTGAAGAAATTGCCTCCACAAGAAGCGTCCACGTGATACGGAGTTGATCTTTCAACCAATGATAGAAAATTTGCACGAGTTGCCATTTAGTCACGTCGTGCTGTGGACACTTCTACAACAGGTAATAGAATTGTTCCTAGGCACCATGATGCAGTTCCCCCCACTACAGGGATGAATGCTTTTTGCAATGGTTCAAAACTATCGCCTAATCTATGAAAACCAGTGTATTATGTTATCATGAAAGTGTGTGTCATATTAGTGTATACACGATGGCTTTGATTTCAAACAGTCATTTTCTACACGACAGTTAGAGAAACCATCGTGTATCGTTATAAACGACGGTTATCTTACAAACTGTCGTTGAGTACCATTAAACGATAGTTTTGCTGATCGTCGTCTATGAAGTTATTCTGTAGGTGAGATGTACACGTGAACCATAAACGACGGTTGTTAAACTACCGTGTACTGGTACTAAACAATGGTTTTTAACATAATCGTCATGTATATGTGTGTGTGTGTTTTTTTTTACTATATATAATGTTGGTATTATAGAATCTTATTACACCTTAAACATATATATACAACATACAAAACATACAACATGCACAACATACAACGTACAACATGTAACATAAAACATTTAACATACAACAAATATATATAAACCTAATGAAAAGAGTATGTCATAACGTCAAAATATACATATAACCAAGCAAAATACAAAACCTAACTAACGAAAAGATAAATAATCTAAACCCATGCCTCAGCTCTTACCCCATGTTCTACTCCACCATCACCGAGGTCATCATCGTCTCCGCGAGACGGGTAGTGATAGGAAGTGTGATCCCAACCGCTACCCTGTAATAATGCCATTATCTCTCTCATCTTCGCTCTCTACTGCTCCATCTACTTCCTCTGCTCCTCCATGAATTTCTTGGCATCTTGCCAAGCTTGAGTTTGCTAGTGGAACTATGAGGTGACATCATGGAGTTGTGCCTGTATCTGCAGGACGACGGCTGTTGTCACTGACCCCTTCCACCCACACCAGCTGAAGATCGTCTGACTCCTCCCCCCACTACGAACGAAGCCTCCATGCTCTGGAGGCATGACGCTTCTAAAAGCCTCCTCAAGTGTCATAAGAGGGTGCTACGAGTGCCGAAAGTGGCATCTTGAGGGGGATTGATTAAGTTCATTATTTTTTCTTACAAATTACAATAATTTAATGTCATATTAAAGTATAAAAATTAAAGTAGTTGATAAATAAATGTTACTTACATGCTTTGTCTGGTATGTCTCATGTATCTATGTTTGCCCGTCGTCGGTGGTGGCCTTGCTATGAGTAACCTCATACACACCAACCCAACTGAGCGTGGCACCATCATGTGAATGTGCCTGTAAATATATTTCAAATTGTTGGCAATTAATAGTTATAATTAAAACTTTAATTAAAAACATAAAAGTGATATAATTATAAGGAATTACTTACATATTTTGCCTTAACTCTATCTACACTAGTTCGACCCAAATAGTGGGTCTGTAGTGGAGCTTTGACCTTATTGGCCTTGTTCCCCTTTACCTGATCATGTACATATAACATATTGTAATGGGAAACAATTAAATCATTTATCTCCAAATGCCCTTAAAAGTATTTATAATTACCTCCGTCTCAGGCTTATTCCAATGCTCACAGCATTCTTTCCACATATCTGCTGCTATTGTAAGAGGCACGTTCCTCTATACCTCCTCATTAGATGACATTGTATTATAAAACTAAATTATAACAAACAAATTGTCAAAAAAATTAATTAAGTAAATAATAAAAAATGAAAAATTTTACAAATTTCACCTTTCTCTTCATTGTCATCCTCCAATCACGATGTCGTCTTGCGGCATGATTGAAGATGTACTTGGTGACATTTAGATTATCACTTCAATAAAAAATCGCCTGTGATAGTGCAAAATCGTATAAACGAATTAAATATTATTAAAGTAAACTTATATATATACATTAATATATAATTATTTTACTTCCATATTACGAATAAGTTGCCTCTTAATCTCTTTGCAGACCCTCCCACATTTAAAACAATAGAGGGGGTCGAGCCCCTTTACCATCTTTAATAGTCTGCTGGTGAAAGGAGGATAGTCTAGATCTTCTCTAGCTTCGTTGATATGTACTTTGATTCTCGTCCCCTCTGGAAGTGCATTTAGATGTGCATTTCTTGTTGGATGCCTTCCTTTTTTTATTACCTAATAAGAAAAATATACTTAAAAATTAAAACATTACAAGTAAATTTTAATAAGATATTACCGACAATTCTTACCAGCAAAACTAGTCCCTGCCTTAGCCTAAGAGTCCTACTAAGGTGGCCTCTATACCTCAACATCGTCCTTACCCTCCTCCTCATCCTCATTCTCACCGCCCTTGTCGCCCTCGTCCTCCTCGTCGTCGTCAGGGTAATGGGTGGCAACCTCTGCCTCTGGCTTTGGCTCTCGCACTACATTGGTAACCACCGTCTTGCCCTTGTTCTGGTATTGCTGGGCAAGATCACCAGGCAATACAAATTCACGTTGCCTTGTAAATGCAAGATTAGGTATCATGACAACTGGGTGTGCCTGGAGAGTACATAAAGGGATGTACTCAGGGACGGATGGGGGAGTTTGGGTGCAGGGTGGTTGGGTGTGGGGGGTTGAGTGCTGGGGGGCTAGGTGGACTAGGTGCAGGGTGGCTAGGTGAAGGGGGGTTGGGTGGGCTGGGTGCAGGGTCGTTGGGTGAGGGGGGGCTGGGTGGGCTGGGTGGAAGGAGGTTGCATCTCATCCCTACCCGCTGAGATGCCTTTGTCATCCTTACCCCTATTAGCAAATTTCTTGAATTTCATCTGCATATACATTAAAAGAATTAGTATTTGTATAAATATTATGAAAGAAATAAATAAAAATGAAAAAATTTTGGCAGAGTTTCTCGTATATTATGAATATTTTCCAAAATCTTGTATAAAGAAAGTCACACAATCTACATGGTAGAAAATCACACATTCTACAGTAAAACATAAACATAAATATAATGGTACCTTGGAAACATAAACATAAACATAAACATTCTACAGTAAATCACACATTCTACATGTGAGAAGAATAAGTTATGTGACTATATCGCATATCAACCCAACCACATTCTAGGTTTCAACCTTAAGTTACTGACATCTACTCATTTAGGATTTCTTTCTTGGTTTCGATGCTTATTTTCCTTGGAAATATCTTTCCTATAGCTTTGGCACTTTAATAATCTCGTTTCCCTATGTTGTAGCTTCCTAGGATATCCATTTAGTTTTATAACTTAGTTTGTGCACGCAACCAATCGCCTTGGTCACTCAAGCCTTTTTTTATCGGCATTTAGTTCCCAATCTGATTTGGGTGCCCAATCAACAAGACCAATTGCCTAAATATCCATCTTCAACTTCCCATAGTCTCTTCTTTGCCCCAATCAACAAGACCAAGAGGCCCCGTGATTTGTGGAGGATGGAAGGCCTTGGTGGCGTTCTACACTTCTAGGTATCCACCGTCTTCTCGAGCCTACGATAAACTAAAGAAGTAGCAAAGGTGACCTTATTGCCCTCCTTCGACCTCTTTGCAATAGTCAGCGAAGTGTAGGTACCAATGGTGGGTTTAGGGTTGGGAAGGGGGAAGGTCGGGCAGGATAGGATGGGGCAGGCGGGGCATTTTGAAATTGAAGACCAGGTAATGAGTTGAAAGATAGATCTCATCAAGTAGAAAAAACATTTACTCAACGTAAACCACTTGCACATGAGGTGAAGAGCCCTTTATCCAATTCCTTATCCTTTTGATATCCAAATTATCTGATATCTAGCTTCTCCTTTGTTAATTGAGTAGTTAAGTATTTGTATTTGAGTGATGAAGTGGTAGTTAATTGATAAGGGAAGGGTCCAAACCTAATATTTAAATGGATCGAGCAATCAAATATGAATTTGTAGCTGAGTTAAAAATAGAAACTCATGGAAACATGTGATCTTAATTTGATTAGCCTAATCCAAAGCTGCGTATAATTGTTAGATATTTCCAGATAAATGTTCTAAAGCACGTGAACCTTAGTGTTCTTTAAAAAAAGGGGGGCAATTGTTAATAAGTTACAATTGATAGATAGCTCAATAGGTCCAACCATCTTAACTCTCTCAAACCATTTGGATGAAAATGCTCAATGTAGAATCAGCAAATGACGAGCTCCATTTAAACATTCTTCAACGAAAATGCCTCTTAAATTGAAAAAAAAAAAAAACTACTTCAAGACTTCAACTTTGCTACTATGAGACATGAGACAACTCATTGCAAGCTGATGTAATACAGCAAGGTAGATAAGAAAAATGGTATAGAAGATAATTATACCTTACATATTAATATCCATTGCACCTGCACCAACTTCCTGTAAGTATTCTTGATAAGCATCTGCTTCTACTTCTTGTTCGGCATCTTTTTGCATGTCAAAATATTCACGTGGAATTGTCCGTACAGGTATAATCCATCCATTTCTACTCTTGTCAAGGGCGTAAAAGACTTGACATGCTAATGTAGGAAGAATGAAGAATTCGACAATTCTTATTCAAACTTAAAAAATTGTGCTTCTTATCAAATTTGAAGTCAATACCTTATTTAAACATGTCGAACCAATTACACTTGAAAATGATAACTCTACTATCGTATCTGAAGCTCATCTCAATGATTTCTTCGATATGTTTGTAGTAGCCATCACAACCAATGTTCAAATTGCAACTGACAACAACACCAGCATGCGGCGTGGCCTTCGTATCATCTATGGATTTTGTCCTGAAACTGAATCTATTTATAATGTAACCTAAATGATAATGTCCATAACTCAATGGTTGATCGAATATTATGTCAAAGTCCTCTAACCATCATGAATCATTGTCTTCTTTCATTTGAATAACATATTGTTTAAACCACTCGAGAAAGTCAACCTCGTGTGTTTTTGGATGTGAACACTCCTTAAATTCATTATAAGATACATCAACTTTTGTAATCTGCTTAAGAATGTACAAGTGAGGTAAACGTTAATCGATTTTAGAGATTGATTTGTATTATGTGTGCAGAATAGACCTTCCTAGAATATCAAATATGAAAAAACAATCTTCATCGTTCTCATTGTACCCTACATTATAATTTCTCCGTAATTGATTAAATCGATTGTCTGTCTCATCAATATACATGGTATAGAAATTAATGGACTTTTCTACAATAGATCCTTCTGGCTTAGCCTTATTTAACACATAATCTTTAAGTTTCTTTAGAAATCGTTCAACTGGATACATCCATCTGTATTGCATAGGCCCAGCAACTTTCGCTTCATTTGTAAGATGCAGAGTTAAATGAACCATGACATCAAAGAAGATCGGAGGAAATATCTACTCCATTTTATATAATGTGATGACTACTTGTTTATCCCAATACTCTAATAAATCAGAATTTACAGTTTTTGAACAAATACCTTTGAAATATCGGCTCATCTCTGTAAATGAATCCACAATTGGATCCGGTAGCACTCACGAATAGCTAATGGGAACAAGACTTGCATGTAAACATGACTGTCGTGACTCTGTAACCTAATAATTTTCTTTTGAGCCTCATTTACACATCGAGAAAGTTGTCAAGAATAGCCATCTAGCACCCATACTTCTTTCAAAAAGGTAAAAATTTTCTCTCGTTGATCATTTAGGTTGTAAATGACTTTTGGAAAGTCATAACTACCATCTTCCTTTTCAATAATATGCAACTTTGGACGAATGCCTAAAGTTATCATGCTTTTTTTCATTTTCACTGTATCCTTTAGACTATCAGTCATGTTGAACACATCCAAAATGTTGTCCATGACATTTTTCTCAATATACATCACATCAAGATTATGTCGGATAGTTGGATCTTTTTAATACGGTAGTTCCATGAAGAAAATACTTTTCTTTTTAAAACCTATATGTTTCAAAGCTATTTGATCTTTCTTGAATAGATGACCTAATCGTATGTTGCCAAGTTGTAACTTCCCCATTATTTGAAAACTCGACAACCTTATTGAATTTGTACTTACCTTATTCCTCGGATTCTTGGAAGAATACCGACATGTTTTACCGTCAAACTTGTCTTTAAACATTGTTGTTCGCCATCTATGCTCAATAGGCAGGAATCTTCGGTGTCCCAAATAACAACACTTGTTGCTTTCAGGTAGTCAAAGATGATGAGTGTCATCCATATATACTGGACAAGTAGACTTTCCCTTTGTACTCCATCCTGACAAATTTACATATGCGGGAAAGTCATTATGGTCCACAATAATGCAGTATGTATATTAAAGAATTCTTTTCTGTGTGCATCATATGTACGAATGTCGTTATACCACAATAGTTTCAATTCATTTATCATTGGTTGAAGATAAATGTCAATTGCATTTCCAAGCTACTTTGGACCTAGGATGGGAAGGGTCAACATCATAAACGACGATTGCATACAAAGCTACGTTGGTAAGTTGTAAGTTACCATCATGACTGGCCAAATTGAATAGGATGGGTACAAGTTCTTGAAAGGATTAAACCTATCGCTTTCAAGACCCAATCTGACATTTTTTGCATCATTTGCAAATGTTAAATGAGTGTTGTCAAACATTTTCCACTCTTCTGAATCTACGGGACGACGAATGTAACCATCTTGTGACATGTTATCCTTATGCCATGTCATCAAAATTGCGGTTCTACTTGAAATAAAAAGGCGTTGAAGCCTAGAAATCAATGGAAAGTAGCATAGAACCTTCTCCGACTGTTTTCTGACCCATGTATTTATTGAATTTCCCACTTTAAATCTCTCAACACTACACTGTGAATAACTAGTCAATTCTACATATTCATTTCTGTATAACACAATCATTTGGACAAGCATTAATTTTATCGCAATATAAACCAAGTCCACGAATCTGTTTCTTTGCTTCATACCATGTCTTTGGTTTGAATCATTTAAAAGCTCTCTAATGAATTAAAACACCTTGGTCATCAATTTAGAAGTTGCTCTATTCATAACCATCATCTGAAATAACTTCAAAAGAAATGACAACTTAGAAATGGATGTGATACCGAGAGTAATAGGTTCATCCGCTACCCTAATAGCATCATAAAACTAATTAGAAGTTTCCCCACTATTCGAATCTTCAACTCCTGCTCTCATTTCATCAAGCATTTCGTCGATGTCATCAGCTTCAATATCAACAACTATCTCATCGAAATCTATTAGAGATCGTCTAACTTCCTCTGTAAGATCCTCTCCATCAACAATCCACTTAGAGTTAACATTCCGAGTTCTCTCCTCATTACCCAATCAAGGAACTCTCTTACACCATTCTTGTATCAAGAGTAATCCGAGTTCTCAAACTAATCCAAGACTTATCTATGATAATCTACAAAAATGAAATAAAACCACCTAATAATCATAATATGATTTTATAATGGTGTTTGTATTTTGATTAGGGTTTTCACTTAATAACCCATCATTGAAGATTTGATCGCAACGTTACTTGCTACACGTAACCAGTGTTTAGAGAAATTTCGGCAGCATCTCCTCGCATTTCTCCAGTATACCCCCCAAGACTAATCTTAACTACATTCTCAATAACTCTCATTTAAGGGTGCATTAGGAACGTAGATAAGATCAAGTTGGTATAACAGAAAAGAGCGAAAAGATACTACCAAAATTCCTCTAGACATCGGTTCCATATAACAAGTAACCCTAAGTGGTGATCAAACCTTCAAGGACCACCTTTTGTTCAAAACTTCTCTGAACAAAGGAGGACAACTCTTATGGCATGCTATAAAGACAAAGCTTCGTGAATGTAAGTGAGGTATACAAGTACTCTGCATTGTTCGTATAACATGATCATAAGCGTCGATGGGCAAGGACCCCCTTTTGTTCAAAACTTCTCTGAACAAAGGAGGACAACTCTTATGGCATGCTATAAAGACAAAGCTTCGTGAATGTAAGGTATACAAGTACTCTGCATTGTTCGTATAATATGATCATAAGCGTCGATGGGCAAGTATTTTGACACGATTACCTCCTCTCAAAACCTGTAACCTAGGGGCTAAAATACCTATTGCTTGATCTCAAGTGCATATAGATTTGTGCAAGTGTGTGTATATATAAATTCATTAAAATAATAAAATTTGCAATAAAAAAATAGTTATACATACAAAATAAAAATAGATCCTTCCTCCCTTTCCCTCATCTCCCTTCTCTCCTATACCTCCCTGTCTTGCTACTTTCTTTTTACTCCCTTTCTCTCCTCTCCCTACCCTTTCTCTCCTCATTCCCTTCCTTAATATTCTTCTTTATGCATCTCTCTCCCTTTTCTTCCTCTCCTGGCTAATTATTTATCCACTCTCTATCCCACTCTTCTCCCTATCCTTCCTCTCCTCCTTTTCCCTTCATTAATTCATATTCTTCTTTATGCATTTCCTTCCCTCTTCTTCCTCTCCTACTTGATCACTTCTCCTTTCTCTTTCCCTCTCTTTTCTAATTACTTCTTCCTAACTTCTTAAATTCATCAAAATTTTCACAAAACTTTCCTTATAATATAAGTTTCTAACCATAATAAATTAACACAGAAATACAATCAAATAAGCATTCAAAAGAAAGTGGGTACACCCCAAAATCAATTAAATAAATTAAATTTATTAAATCAAGTGGGTACACCCACATTTTAAACCTAATTAAGTGAGCACACCCCAGATTCATTCACAAATTAATTAAGACAGCTTAATTTGATACTTAAATGAAGCGCATGAATCGGAGAGAAGGTGTCCGACGATGCGAGATACCTAAATCAAATTGCAAAAATTTATAAGAAAAAAATAATTAAAAAATTATACAAATTTAACCACATTTTATATTTAATTAATTACATTTATTAACCTAAAATATAACCTAGGGTCGATGGAGGAGGAGGGGGGTCGGCTAGCTTGGGAGGGGGGGTTGGCTGGGGACGGGGGGTCGGCGGTGGTAGCAGGGGGAGGAGTGACGTCGAAAAACGTGTTTGATTAATTTATAAGTTGTAACATGCGTTACGACATCAATTTTAATGAGAAGATGATTAGGTGAGTCCAATGTCAAACACGAGGATGCATGAAATTGGATCGATTGGTCGCTTAATTATCACAAGATATTAGTTTGCTTGCATGAAAAAAGAAAGAGAGAGAGTGTGTGTGTGTGAGAGAGAGAGAGAGAGATAATATAGGGTTCGAAAAATGATTCACAGTAGAGTGAAGTTCGCTAACTACACTTTGGCGAAATCATGCATCATTGAAATGAACACAATAGCATAACATGAACTAAGTAGAAAATTACTCTGAAGGCATCAAAACATCATAGAATAAACTAAATCACTTCTTGAATTATGGAGCAAATGTACTACAAATAAATGAATGCTTAAGGAAATGCAAACAATAGCTAAGAAGTAAGTGTGGGAAGAGCGTCGAGACAACAACGGCGACGGAAGAACTTCCACCAGTGGCTCGGCAACTCCAGGGGCACCCTTTGAAGCTCCATGGACGTGGACATGTGCTAGGTAGAAGCTAGGAAGAGGTGCCTTGCAATGGAGGTCCATAGGGCTATTTATAATGGAGGAGAGGTGGCCAAAATAAATATCGCACCATTAGCGATAGCCAGGACGTCGTTGTAGGCAACTGCAAGGGTCGCTGTAGGCCAGCTCACCCGCTCGCTGGCGTCCATGCATGAATAGTGGCCTCTCTTGCAATTCGCGTGCTCACGCTCACAACCATCCGATCAAGGTCAACGGCTGAGATCGCGCATGACCACACACTCAGGATCGACCTTAGATGCACGTCAGATGAGGCGTCGAATGAGGCGTTGAATCACACGTCACTCATCGCGTGCATCCGGCATGCGAGAGCGTGCCACATAGCTGCTATCGCAACCATTCATCTTCCATCGAGTGGTCCAATTCTGTCCATCGCTTTCATGCCACGAATTTGAGCCTCGCGAGGGCTCGAACTTGCACTACGAATGCGTGGGTTGAGGTGCAGACCACTGTACTACTCCTATCGCTTTATCGTATTTGCGAATTAACATGATCTCATTCTCAACCATTAGATCAAGATCCAACGACTAAGACCTCTTAATGAAAGTGCGCTGATGGAGAGCGGTGGGCTGTTGGCGCGTGGATACGTGACACATGGCTAGTTTTGGGTCGTTGATCATCAGATCAATGACCAAAACTTCTTTGTCTTATTGTGGGAGCTACGGAGGTCGGATTGAAGTGATTTTGAGTCCGTTGGACTTCGTTCGTCGATCCAAATTCATCTGTGCGGTCCAATTGCTCATCTGAGATCTGTTTCAATATGCACTTGTACAACAACTCATCAAACCTTAATTCTAACCAATCTTAACATAAAACAATGCAGAGTGCATGCAATTCTCCTAAATCCAATGTATCGTGATATTAATATGCATGTACCCTCGAAATTGACTCAAATTGATATAATTAACACTTATAATTGTAGAGTCATCAAACCCCCATGCCCACCCCTTGCTAGTCCCTAGTAAGGTTAACCTAAATGCTATTTACAAATTAAGAATCGATCGCTTAGGCACAAGTTACTTGTCACAGGAGGAAATTTCTGCTAAGTACCTAACCCACAGAGATTCAACAGCGCCCGGGCGCCTGCTAAAATGTAGACCGCCCAAGTCCTCGCCTTATTCTACATAAAAGCAATTTCTTTTTTTCTTTTTCATATTTTCTTTTTTTTTATTTTTGGAGTTGAGAGTTTCGGGGTAACTTTTTACGGCTACCCAACCCACCAAAGACCCGAAAATGACTCCAAATGCTAAGCATCTTGTTGTGAAAATTGTGATAGACTCACTCAACAGCAATTAAAATGGACTTCGGGTTTCTACGCCTTTAGGTGACCCGAAAAAGAAAATGCTACCTAAAGGTGTATTTATCTAACTGGTAGCTTTCTCCCTACTTTTATTCTTGTGGGGTCAACATAAAGGTGAACCCAGTGTATATCTCCTTGGATTATTCTACTTCCCTACTTCTTCCTTAAGTGCTTTGGAATATTTATGCATTTTATAAGCTGGGATATGGACAAACGGCCAATGGATTGTTACCCATGACAACTTGCTAGCCATACTCGTGCGGTGAAGCGTGGCTTATTTCTTTTTTTCTTTTTCTTATTTTTCTTTTTTTATCAGCATTTTTTTTAAGTAGGTAGCTTCCCTGATCTAAGATTTACCTAAAGGCAATATTAAAAGAGAATGATCCTATGATTAGGCTCTGGACAACCAGCCAATGGGTTGTTACCCACGACAACTTGCCAGCCATACCACTCTAGAAGGTTCATTACCTACCCAATTTCCATTAGAACCACCGAGGAGTGAGTCAGTGCAAAACATGTGCAGATGCTTAGACTATAAGTCCCCCTAAATCAGAAGGCAAGTTGATAAGTCATATAATTATCACCCCACTTTATTGACCAAGTTAATATAAATTAAGGTGGCAAGGACTTGAGAACAAGTCCACATTTTAATGGACACCTGGGCATATTAAGCCTAGAGACCAGAAAAGTTTGAGCGCTCAAGTACTTAACGTATCATTTCTTAAACTTGACAAGCTTCTAATGCCTAAGTTTTCTTTTCCTAATTTTTTTTTTATCAAATAAAGACCAGTTCAAGCTGACAATTTTGTACTCAGAAAATGAGAAACACCAACCCCCCATGCCTATGTTGAACAATGTCCTCATTGGAAAATAAATGTATGCCGGGAGTAAGGAAAGAAATCACCTGAGTTTCAACGGTGAATTTAGTCAACTTGAATCCTCTAGGTTGCCTCCCAGAAAGCTTTGAGTTTAGTGCCTTCAGCTAGGCATAGTACACAGACAACAAAGGATCAATCAGTTGAATGGTCTGGGTCAAGAAGGGGAAGACATAATCAGCTAGACCTAGAGTCAGAAATTCGCATATGTGAACTAGATTATGGTGAAGTAAGAAAGTCTTTGGTCATGCATGACTTTGTCCATTCGTCTCTTTTCCTTTGGGCATGCAGACTAGAAGTTTCCTTGGACAGATGTAACCCTAATCTATAATGTTGGACATTTAGATTGTCATAATAAGTATCTCTTATCCTTAGAAAATTAGGTTCGAGGTGATGATGAAGCATAGGGTTTTTATTCCTCCCTGAATCTAACTCATAAAAGTCATAGGGATCTTAATAAGAGGTCGGTGGCTTGATCAACTCAGGACCCTGCAGTCAACATTTCCTTCTTCGAATCTATTGTCCTCAAGGGGGGTCACTTCTGTATCCATCCAAAAACTTGACTTCAACAAAATATTCTCTACTTCCTCTAGAAGTTTGGAATCCAAAGGTTTAGCTAACTCCACATTAGTTGCATTAACATCTTTGAGACTTGAGTTAACTACAAAGGAATGTGTCTGATCTATCATGATTGATTTGGGTGGGTCCAAGTGAAAATCCTCCCAATCCTCAATCATGATTTCTCCGTCTAATTCCTCATAACCATTGGAGCCTGAAATCTTGTTCATTTCTTCCAAATCATAGTCAACCATCAGGGAAGAACTTTTGGTGGAGCTAATTTCATCATTCATTTCATGCTCCAATTCTTCCTGTTGCCTTTTCTTTGAATCCATGATGGGGTCCTTAAGTATTTCACAATCAAAGTGTTCAAAGTCAAATTTCCCATCCCCAAATCTTGATGTCCCTATTATTAAATTATTATCATTAAATTCAAGGACATTGACCCTAATCTTATCCTTCAAATTTTCAAATTCATCCTCATTTCCTTGGGGTGTTTTATCCTCATTTTCCACCTATTTGTATTCTAAAGGATCCTCAATGCTTTCCAACGTTGGAGGAGTGTTGATAGTGGACTGCAACAAATTTGGGCAACTAGGTGTGGTCCAAGCAATTATCACAGGGCCTTGTCCAATTGTCTCTAAAAAAGAAGTTTCTTTCATCACTTTTCGTTGACCCTCTTCATCCAATTGTTGGAACATGTTAAGCATTCTTTGTTTCATCTCAACCAATCTTTGGTTCTGGTTATACAGATCCAACTAAATATCACAAAGAGTTGGCTGAGTGTCGGGTTTCCCTTGGGTTTCTTTCATATTGTACTTAGGATTAGGGGGGTATGGTTGAGGATGTGTATCAGAGTCCATACTGGGGTTTAAGTTTTTGGGTGGGTGTTACGACCCGATTCTCGAATCCCTACAGGACATGAGATCGGACCGACTTGACTAATCCCAAGACCCAGTCGTCCAACGAGAAAGTAACCAAAAAGTAGGAAAGTAAACCACATTCACTATGCTAAGCAACTAACAGTAACAAAAGTACAGCAGCAAAGAAGTAAAACTACTACAGTACACAACAACACAATAGTAGAAAAGTAACCAAGTACAAGAATATAAAGTACGGAATGTAAGCGTACAAAGGTGCAAGAGACTACTCACTACAACAGAAAGGAGTACAACAAGAAGCTACAACTACTGGGCTCTACTGGGCCCAGCACCCTCTGCAGCCGTAGGCTCTGGCTGCTCAACACCTGGACCTGAAAAGGGTTATGAGTACACAATGTCAGCGAACGCTAAGTAAAGTGGCAACCAACTAACTAAAGCCGTAAAAGTGGACAGGTAGCTATTATTTTTCCATTTACTTTCTTTAACTAATTATTCCTTTCTACCACTTGGTTTATTTATCAGGTATCTTTCTTGATCTCGAATGTTCCTCATAGGAACGATCTTGATTGCAGTCTTTTCCGAAGAGTAGAAGGCACACATGATGCTCGCCTGGCCGGGAGAGTCCCCCGTGGTAATCCTACACCCAGTCAACCACCCCAAGGTCACGGACAGATGTAATGGTGACACGGCACGCGCGATAAGCACGGGTAGCTACCCCGCACTGGCACGCAGTCAGTCGTTTCCATTAGCGACTGCGCCGAAAGTACAGCACGGAACCAGCATAGGGCCTAACCCTCTCAGTAATAGGGGTCTAGCCCCTCTCAGTGACCAAACAGGGGTCTTGCCCCTCCACAGTCCGTACACCTTCGCCTGACTACCCTGATTTGCCCAGTGGGCCTAACAAGTCGGTGTAGGGCGGCTAGCTGAACCCCGGGTCCTGTGGGGTGGCTAGCTTTCTCCCTATACTAGTGGCTCTCCCCGGTATAGTGTACACGAGGGCCACAGAGTCGGTGCAAAGTGGCCAAGCCCACCCCAGGTCTCAACTAGAAGGCAGCAAGCACCCCTCTACACTAAGAGGTAACATGTGCTCCCCTTGGTACCACGTACTCAAAGGCCAGCACACTTCCCAACACATTTCCAGATCCATTCCATTAATTTCCAGGAGCTCAACTCCTAATTCCCTGTAGGATTTATGCTCATATTCCTCAGGCCATGCCATACCAGGTTTCATCATTTCTATTTCCATTCTCATGTTATACATATGCAACTTGTATTTCTATCGTTCACATTTCCGTACATAAGTTATACACAGGTAGCTCGTATTTTCATCATTCACATTACCATTCTCAATTTATATACATGCAGCTCGAATTATGTCATTTAACATATACAACCGGAAAATCACATGCAACAGTTAACTAGTACAAGCATTTACCATTTCACAGGCAGCTGTTATTCGTTTACAGGCAGTTATTATCGTTTCCATCTACTCATTCAAGACTGCATTTCATTCATTCAATACAGACATTTTTAGTATTTCTCATCCTAGGATTCATGCCATATCCTAGATTCTATTCATTCATTCCACACATGCATTCAGGTTGGTAACTAGATTAAGGGAAGCCACTCTACCAGAAAATCCAGGAGTAGTGGGGGCTTGAATGGCAGGCTCACATGCCTCAGCAAGCCCCGAACCCACAACGGAACGAAGTCCTATCACAATGATCAATCACAAGAGAATATTCAGAACAATATAGAAAGTCTTCTAACAAGTAGAGGAAATCATACAGGAAACATCGGTATCTTATTTGCAGAAACGGACCTCAAACGGACCATAAACGGGTCAAAAATAGCGTTTCTAACTCAAATCAGACGTCTAGAACAACTTCCAGACTTCTTAAAAGTGTCCAGTGTCATACCTCAAGCCCTGCGCCAATCCTCAGACGTCTAGGAACTCTTCTGGACCATCTGGACCCAGCTTCAGATGTCCAACCACCTCTCCGGACGTTTGAAAGTGCCTACAGTCGTCGGGTAAGCTCCCCAGATGTCTGAAAAGCGTGGGAGGGCATGTCCCGCACCTTCCCGAAGCGAATACTGCACTCAGACACCGAATCTCTCAAAATGGGCATGCAAAAAGGGATCGACGGAGTGGCCTACATGGCTGTATCCGTAAAGAGGACGTACCATCGTAAAACTCTCACCCCAGACGTGTGGAACCTCCTCCAGATGTCAGCTCCATCGTCTGGACGTCGCTCCAGACGTATGATTCTGGGAAAAACCAAGAACCAAAACCTGCTTCCGCCCTCTCGCGCTGCGCGTGGCCGCACCGCGCCCTCCCGCCTACAGCTCTAGCTACAACAGTGCTAGGGAGGACCTCCCCAACCCACTCCTCCTTGCGCACACGCCGCATCGGCCGTGCGCTCATCAGTGAGCTCCCACGCGAGCTCGCGAGTTTGATCTCCTCCTCCTCTCCTCACGCCGCTCCTCCTCGACCCCGCACGCACACTCTCTCGCTCGCGCTGCCTCTCTCGCTGGAGGGAAGAAGAAGGAAGGTGGCTAGTGGCTGAGAAGTGAGGGGAACGAGAAAGGAGGAGGGGGTTTTATAAGGTTGGGGTTAGGGTTTGCTTGGAGGAGAGGGAAGAGAGAGAGGAAGGAGGAAAAACGAAGGGTACTGTCTGCGTGCAGCATGCGTGCAGATGCAAGCTTATAATCAAATTTTTCGATTTCCAGACGTTTGGGAAGGTGTCCAGACGTCTGACTCAGTCCAGACGTCTTAAAAGGCTCAAACAGCACAGGTCTTAACAGTGGGTCCTCTATTCTGTCATTTTCAGGGTCTATTTCCTCAAAAGGAACCATTTTCTGTTTAGTTCTGCTCCAGAATAACTAAGGTTCTAAGTCCTCCTCCCAGTCAAATTCTTCATCAGGGGTCCAAAGTGGGTGTTGATCATACTTGGTTTGCCCAAGTTTATGATCATCATCATTTGATTTCCATTTTTCTAAAATTCCTTCCAATCCATAGGCCAAGTAGGATATATCCTTGAATTTAGATGACCTGTCATGGTAATTGTCCTGGGAAGGGTAAGGGTCTTGGTGTTCTCCTAAAGTGTAGGTCCTATCAGATTGGTTAGTGGGTGTGTTGGACCTAAAAGAAGAGTCATCATAATCAAGATAAGAATTCCCAAGGTTGGGATCGTACCCCTTAGTGGGTGGGTTGGATGTATCCCAATAGGAGGTTGGTGCAGGTTGGGTAAAATTGGAATAGTTGAAATAAGAGGGATATTCTGGGTACTCAGATCCTGGATTATATTACCAATTAGGTGGCTGGTTATCCTAAGTAAACTATGGATACAATCTACTTGGGTTAGAGCACAAATCATGTTGGGGATAGTGGGGGTAGGAAGGATAGGCATTAAAATCCATGGTTTAGAAGAAGTGGAAGGATGAGGGATGAACAAACGAGAGAATTAAGTGTGCACAATCAAGCAAGCAAAAGTAAGCCCTATTGTGCAGACCTAGGTGATGTACGCTTCAGAAATAAACTTCGACCACATGACAAATTTGGTGTTGTCCTTACTTCCGAAGGTGGTAAGTTGGGTCAGCGAAGCAGGGGGAGCGTATCCCAAGGGCCGCTAATTATGCCAAACCCCAGCTTACTTAAGTCGTTTGACAATCAGGCTTCCCAACTTAGCACCTTTCGAAGCCAGCTGATGCCACTAATTTGAAATGAGTTCAGGAGAATACCCTGAAACAGATTCTATGAATCCTAGGGCCAACGTCTACTAAATTTTAATTTGGGTTGGGTTAGTGCTTGTACTCAAGGTATATGATGAGACGTTGTTGGGGGGTTGTGCCTCTTAATTAATCCAATTGAGAGTGTATGTGTACTTCAACAACACAGGGTTAACAAGCAAGGTTTTCTTAGTCTTTTAATGATTCATCCTTGCTTTAGTGCTTTTTAGGGTTGAAATTTCTCAATGTTTTCAGACAATGTCTAAGTGGGCACATAAGGTTTTGCACAAAATAAGTGATGATCGTTTTTCTTTAAGATCAGCGTGACCCTAGCAATAAGCAACCCTAATGTATTCACTGCTACAGTCAAGCAGTTCTAGTTGGTGAATTAATTTTAATTGGAGTGGTGTAGCAAAATACAAAGCATGGGTGGCTTCACAAATACCACTCAAAAGGAAAAGAACACTCTAAAAAGAATTTTTTTCTTTAAGAATATTAGAGTGCATATATGTTTTTTATTTAGGTGAAGGATTTGAGATGTGGGTCAAGTAATCATTCACCACGCCTTTTTTATTTTTTTTAGATTTTTTTAGCAAGAAAACAATCAAACATTCTATCCTAATGTTCATGCATTATCCTAGATGCAATTTTCTTTTTTTTTTAGACACAGAATGATGAAACTACGGTAGATACGGTGGTACTCACCAAAATTTTGCCGCACTTTACTCCCAATCTACCATCTTGGGATGCGCTCCTCCCGTCGCTTTCGTGCCAAATTCCGGCAATCAATCAATAGAAAGAGAGAAAAGCGAGTCAGAAATATAAGCACCAATGAAAGGATAGAAGCAACTAAAAAATCCATTACTTCCCCAACAACGGCGCCAAAAAGTCATGTTGGAAAATGCATTAGATTAATTTATACATTGTAGCATGCATTACAACATCAATTTGAATGAGAAGATGATTAGGTGAGTCCAAGTGTCAAACACGAGGAGGCGTGAAATTGGATCGATTGGCCGCTTAATTGTCACAAGATATTCGTTTGCTTGCGTGAAAAGAGAGAGAGAGAGCGTATAGGGTTAGAAAAATGATTCATGGTAGAGTGAAGTTTGCTAACTACACTTTGGCAAAATCATGCATCATTGAAGTGAACACAATAGTGTAACATGAACTAAGTAAAAAATCACTCTGAAGGCATCAAAATATCATAGAATAAACTAAATCACTTCTTAAATTATCAAGCAAATCTACTACAAATAAATGAATGCTTAAGGAAATGCAAACTATAGCTAAGGAGAAGCAAGTGGAGGAAGAGCGTCTAGGCAGCCACAGCAGTGGAGGGACCTCTGTCAGCGGCTCGACAACTCTGGGGGCACACTTTGAAGCTCAAAGCACGTGGACATGTGCCAGGTAGAAGCTAGGAAGAGGTGTCTTGCAATGAAGGTCCATAGGGCTATTTATAATGGATGAGAGGTGGCAAAAACAAGTATCACACCATTAGCGACAGGCAAGACGTCGCTGTAGGTAGCTGCAAGTATCACTGTAGGCTAGCTTACCCGCTCTCTAGCGTCCGCGCGTGAACAGTGACCTCGCTCACTATCCACGTGCTCGCGCTTACAGCCGTCCGATCAAGGATTAATGGTCGAGATTGCACATGACCATGAGCTCGGAATCGACCTTAGGTGCACGTGAAGCGAGATTTGCATCATTTTATAAATGGGGGTTTTAATGTCGTTGCAGCATGTAAAACCAATCAGCTTTTAAATTTATATTCTTAGATAGTGGTGATATCTATGGTTGTCCAAGAAGGCCAATTTGTTAGTCAAATAAGTGATTCTCTCTCTCCCCTCTCAAACCAACACTCCTCTTTTTGTATTTTGATTTTTGTAAATTTTTATGTTTGGAAATAAGTGAGGTACGAATGAGAAGATAGAACTACGCTAAAAAAACTATGCCTAACAACTAGAACCTAAGTGACAAGAGAAGTCTTATCTTCTAAGCTCACCCTAGGCAAATGCGTCTACGGTAATTAAAAGAGAGATGTGATGCACTAAAATAAAGTTGCTACTTGAAATTGAAAATTCAAGAATGAAGAAAGACACTTTGCTATTAAGAAATGTTTACAAAGCACCTATGGAGATCAACTAAGCAGAGGTTCTACTTAGTTAATCCCAAGGTAGATGAATGCTTAACAGGAATTAAAATGCAACAAAATAAAAGACAGAAAATTCTCCCGAGTAGCTGAGGTAGCCTTCTCTCCAAGAATGGTTGCTCCCAGACATGAAGAAGTCTTCCTTCTAGCTCCTTAAGTTGCTCCTCTCAAAGGTAGACGTCCTCCACCCTTCCTTCCTCCTGCCTGGCCGTCCTCCCTAAATGGAAGCTTGTTCCTTGGCGTGCCACAAGGAAGGAGAGAGAAGAGGAAGAAGGCATGAAGGGAGCAGGTAGGTTACTCCCTTAATCTTCTCCTTTCTTGGGCATGGGATGTATGGTGGCTATAGGTGTTTGATAGGAAGGATTGTTGCTTGCCAAGGATGGTTTGAATGGTAGGATGGGGGGTCTTTTTATAGGGTAGTATGGATGATGGTTAGGAAGCTTCCTTGGTGCCATGTGAAAGGGTGCCAAGGAGGGTGGATTGGATGGTGGTTAGGAAGCTTCCCTGGCACCATGTGAAAGGGTGCCAAGGAGTGAATTTTAGGTGCCAATGGTTAGTGGTTTTAATGTAGGTGGATGACCATTAAGGTGGAGAGGGAGTAGGTGATGAGAGCCTCATCATGAGCCATAACTAGCTCATTTTGACCTAATAAAGAGAATAAAAGCTCCTACATAACCTAGAAGAGGGCTTAATTGAAGGAATAAGTGTTCTGAGAAGAAAACATGAAATAAAGGTTAAAACTGCAATTTTACCATTGCAGTAGATAAACAGGATTTCTTAGAGACATAGCAAAGGTCAAATGGTCTAAATGAGATAAAAAGTGGGTTGATTCAATCAGAAATGGGTTCATGTGCAATCCAGGAATTAAATGACATTTGGTAACCCTAAAACAGATCTACTTAATTCAACAAGGTTTCGGTCAGGATAAAAATCAAGTAAACCCTCTAAAAATCATGGAAAAATATACCCTAGGGTTTTGAACATTCAAATTGGCCTTTGGAACCTAGTTTGACCTAGATCAGGGTCCTAGCTCATCAATTGACCAAATTTAGATTTTTATGCAAAATATCCAGTCAAACGTGGTCAAACCTAAAATCCAACTTTACCATTGGATTCCTTAGGTCAAAATTAGGTCTGTACCAAAATTTGGACCTAAGGGGAGGTCATCTTGACCTACCTTGCAATTTAGTACACCCAATCACATTTTGGTCCCTATCTTTTGAAAACCATCACATAGAACCCCCTAGCTTCCTCGCCAATCTTACAATCAAGTCCTTCCAACATTATTGGGGCAGAATCCTTCTCCGGCGAGGTTGACAGGGGGGATACGCTCAGATCCCTCAAAGATCCCCTCCCAGAATTGGAAGAGAGATCCTATGAGGAACCCCGTTCCATCTGAGCCCGATCATGATCCCAGATTTGCACCCAATCTCTCGTACGAACGCGCGAGAGATTCAGGTATCTAACCACCTTCCATCTCCGGCGAGACGTCGGTGGCTAGAAGCTTGCCCTCCACGCACCAGAAGCACGGCCAAACACCTATAAATTAAACCCTAACTCCGGCCACATCTCCTCAACTTGACTTGGCTGGGATTCCACCACAAATTCATCTCCTTCTTCTCCGGCCAAGGTGTCCAGCGAGCTCCGGCGAGCCCCCCTCCCCTTCCTCTTCGCTCTGCCACAAAACCAGTGGCAGAGCAGTCTTCCTCATCCTCCTCCGCGTCGCACAACACCCGCGCACGCTGCCCTAGCCCCGTTGTCACCGCCGTCTTCCCCCACTGGGCATCTTCTTCTCCGGCGACAGCAGGCACTGCCGTCCACCTCCTCGTCCCCTTCGTCCCTTTAATTAGGTTAAAACTCTTCTTCTCTATCCCCTCTTTCATTCCCCTCATTTTATTTCATCAAAAACCCCTCGACCGCCGCTGTTCACCATCATCTTCCTCATCTCCGGCCACCCTCCGACGAGTCGCTCCCATCGCTCCGCAGCCCCACACGCCTCGCCAACCATCACATAACCTCCGCCTCACCTCACTGAGTAATCTCCACCCATCCACAGTCCCTATACGCCTCCACAATAGTCCCCCGAATACACCCATCCATCCGGCCACAGGACGACCTAGGCACGCATGCCTAGGTCGCCTCGCGGCCTGCCACCTTGCTCTTCACCTTCGCCGTGGCACGGCGAAGGTTCCCCGGTGATTTGATTAGGCCGAGAGGCTCTCTTCATGTCTGACAGGTTCCATGCCCCGGCCGCCATTGACGGCGACTTGAAAAAAGCACCACGCTCGCTCCAGGCTTCAGGACCGCAAGGTTCCAGGTGCTGCGAACGTGGGCAGATCTTGCGAAGCCAACGAGTCCAGCGAGCCACGCAACAAAGGCCGCAGCTGTGGAAATTGAATGAAGGAGTTCTGCGGGCGCGCACGAGAGAAGGCCGGGAGTTTTAGTCCCACATCGGTAACTTACAAGGCACTGTCATGGTTTATATTATTTTTGTGATATTGGTTCACTGCCTCCGAACGCACTTGGGGTGAGGTCCCTCACCTATATCACTGCGCCTCGTCCGTGGGTTCACCTCGCGGATCTAGCACGATCTGACCCGACCGTGTCCTGAGCACACCTCGCGCATCACCCTCACACCGTTGCGCCTAATCACGGGCGCTCCATCCGACCCATTTACCCGGCTCCTGGGAGAGCATCCTGAGAGTGGTTTACGGAAAGAGAGAGAGACGCGCGAGTATGGGTAGAGGGATAGGTTGTTTTACCTTGGCTGTGGTGTGTGCAGGAAAGAAGGAAGGGAGGAAGAAGCCAACACTTAGCCGCTGCAAGGAAGGAGGCTCTGCCAAGGAAGAAAGGCAAAGCAGAAAGGAAGAAGAAACGAGGGAAGGAAGTTCTGCCAAGGAAGCAAGAGAGGCAAGGCAGAGAAGAGGAACTGAAGGAAGCAGAGCCAAGGAAGAAGAACCGTAGAGAGAGTAACTGCAGAAGAAAATAGGAAGGGAAAATAAGAAGCAAGGCAGAAGAAAAGAAGCACTACAAGAGAAAGAACAAGCACAAAGAAGAGGAAGAAAATCAGAAGATGATGAATCAAAGAAGGGAAACACACTTTTAAGACGTCTGATCCCATTGATCAGACGTCCAATTCTTTCTTTTTACCATAATTGCTTTAACTCATGCATTTACATTTGAATTAAAGTTTTGAGTAATTAAAGTGTTCAATTACATTGAGATTAGTAGTAAATTCCAATTGCTCCATGTGTTCAACCTTGGATACTCCAGTTTTCGAGTAATAAAACTTTTATTTGTTGACAACGCTTGATCACCTATACTACGACGTAATTAACTGTTAAAACACGATCAAGTCTAGCCACGCCAACAGTAGGGTAAGAGCTGGACTAGTGGAGGAGCTAGCTAAGTGATTGAACCTTAGGTGTACCTAGTTTGAATTAAAGTTCAACCATTAGTCCTTTCTTTCACAAAAAATTCTAAAGACATTTTTTTAGAAGTTATGCAAATACAGTGCACATGTAGATGCAGATTATCTGAATGCAAAATATTTTAATGTTTTTAGGTTTTGAAAAATAATGAAATACCTAACAAAATTGAAAGTAGCCCTCCATGCTTAAGGTTTGCAAGTCCCTTGTAAAAGGAAAAGAGTAGAAGATATCACTTGAGAGAGGAAGTTAGGATAGAGGCGAAGTTTTGCATAACCTAAAAAGAAAATGAAAGTGAAAAGGAAAATGTTGCTAGGTTACCTCTCAAAAAGTGTTGTCTTTAATTCCATTTAGCCGGGCGTGAAGTGATGCACGGGTGATGGTCAATCGTGAAGATAGTTAGACACGTGAATGCCCTGTAAAATGCAATCTTCCTCTTGGTCCCCTGAAAGGAAATGGTGGAAGTAAGGGGACTAAAATGAGTGTGAAAAATGGAAGAAATACCCGAGTCTGGCCAAGGTTTCAATTTAGGAAGAAGGCCATGCTCGGGGGATCAGATGGTAGGTCCAGGGGAAAGGGACTAAGGGAAAAGTTAGCGAGATGAAGGGTGGGTGAAGTTAGGGTTGGAGGTTGAATTGAAGTTAAAGTGGGCGGGTAAGGTGAAATTAGAGTGGGCAGGTTTGGTGAATAGTCAGGAAGAGATTTTGAGTGAATACAAGGCTCCAAGTCTTTGATGTCCCTGACCATCGATTCAAAGTTAGAATCCTCGAAAAGATTGTGGTCGGGAAGAGATTCTATCAACATTGTTTCCTCCATCAAATTAGATGTTTCAGTATCTGAGTCCTCAAAGAAATCATCATCATCACGGAATTTCCTGGAGGATTTGAAAATATCTAGAGTAATTGTTTGACCCGTGCAAGTGATATCCATTTTACCCGTATGATAATTTATATTTGCTTTCACGGTGGCCAAAAAGGGTCATCCAAGAATGATAGGGGCATTTATTAGAGATTCGGGTACCTCAATGTCAAGGACTAGAAAATCTACGAGGAAGACACAGTTTTGAACCTTGACAAGGGCATCCTCGACAAGCCCCCAAGGTTTGATCGCATATCAATTAGCTAATTGTAAGGTAACCTCGATAAGCTTGAGATCGTCGATCTTAAATTTCTCGAATAAAATAGTGGGGATGATATTGACTGAGGCATTGAAATCGAGAAGGGCACAAATAAATGCAATATCATCAATAATCATAGAAATCAAAGGCGCACCCGAGTCTTTCATCTTAGGAGGCAGCTTGCTCGATATGACAGAGCTTACTGTCTCCGAAAGATGCACTCTTCCTAGGTTTTTATTCTACCTTTCTGGAGTACAACTATACTTCAAAAACTTAGCATAGGTAGAGATATATTTGATTGCATCTAGGAGAGGGATGCTGATCTGAACTTGCCCAAATAATTCCATGAGTTCCTCATTTGTGGGCTTAGATTTTTTTCTTCTATTGGTAGTGGAGTGGAGAGCTTGGGGAAAAGGGGCAAGAGTCATGTCGTGATAATAAATTTCTTTTTCTCCCTGAGTGATGGTGTTAGGAGAGTGGACTTGCACTAGGGTAGTGTGGGTTTCATCAAGTTGGTGTTAAGGCCTAGGATCGGTGATTGTTTTCCCATTCCTCAAAGTAACTGCATTGGCAGTTTGATTGTTCCTGGGAGGGAGTTGGGGGGCCTGATGTTGCGGGAAACCTAGTGAGTGTTGTGATGCTAGGTTGCTTAGAGGCTGATTAGTATGGTTCTGATTTGAGTGCCCACCCTGGTAGTGGTTCCTCTGATTGATAGGGTTGGGTATGGCTGGGAAGGTAGATGTCCTATAGGTCTTTGGGTCGAAGTAACCCCAATCTGATTATGGAGATTTGTAACAACACAGGTTACCTCCAACATCTAATTTTGTATTCCCTGCAGGGTTTTCATAACCTAGGCATTGATGTCTTCTTGGGATGGCCCAGGTTGATAGAAAGTCTGGTTCTGCCCATACACTCCAAATTGGTTTTGTTTTTGAGAGGGCACCTGATTGGGCTAGGAGTGAGTCAGGTAATTCCTCCAATTGGAGTTGGAGGGAGTTTTAAATTTCTCCTGGAGGGTGAAAATATTCTCCGTGTGGTTAGGATTTGGATAACTGCATATCCCCGGGGAACCATATAAAGCCTCAGAAAATTGATTATACTCAGCAGGGACAATATTAAGATTGTGCAAGTTCTCTCTCTTTAGAATGTTAGGCACGGTCGGATGTGGAACCTGGGTGGGTGTAGTAAGTCTTTCTTCGATTTTCTTTTGATTTAATTACATCTGGTCGAGTCTGTGGGAAATCATTTGAAGGTCGTCTTGGGTAACAGGGATTGATTGAGTGCTTATCTCATGAACATTGAACTGCGAGTTGGTAGTCCTGCCAAAGGTATTAATGGACACATGGTTAAAAGAGCTTTCACTCATTTCTTCAAAAAGATCATAGGCACTCTTAGCATCTTTATTCAGGAAGTTGTCGCCACACGAGGTATCGACGAAACGTCGAAGTTGATCTTCTAATCCATGGTAGAAGATCTGCACGAGCTGCCATAATGGAACCTCGTGGTGTGGGCAACTTCTTAAAAGATCTTGGAATCGCTCCCAAGCATCATGTAAGGTCTCGCCAGGTTTCTGTTGGAAGGTCGTAGTAGATCGTCATAGGGAAATCGTACGACCAATGGGGAGGAATTTCTTTAGGAAAGCGATTTTAAGCTGAGGCCAAGTGGTAATGGGTTTGCCAATGGTTCTGAACCAGTATGCGGCCTTGTCCTTTAGGGAAAGTAGGAATAATCGCATCAGTCATAAATCCTCTCGCACATTGCGATAATGGGTCATCTGTGCGAGGAGAGTAAGTTCCTCAAGGTGGCTAAATGGGTCTTCCTGAGGAAGGCCATGGAAGTGCTTGATTAACATCAGAACGGTAAGATTAATCTCAAAGTCCCCTTTTGGTATAACCACCCCTGGTTTGTCCTCATCATTGGAAGGATTGTAAAAATCTTTAAGAGGAACAACAGGTTGCTAATAGGGTGGCGGGTTTTGACCTTGGTTGGCTAGGTTCGTTACAGTCCTAGCCAATTGTTGTTGGTTTGCTTATAGTTGAGCTAGTTGCTCAACCATCTTGTACAAGGGATTGGGTGGGAGGGCTTGATTTTGTCCTTGTGGCATCTCAAGTAGTTCTAGGACAGGGAGGTTGGGGATGGGTAAGTTAAAAAGCAGGTTAGATTATGGATTTTTGGTGGAAGGGTTAGAAACAGGATTAGAGGTGGGATCAGAAGTGTTTTGTCAGTGAGAGGTGGAAGTAGCATAGGACCTATTTTGGGGATTTTCCATTTTTGAAGAATGAGAATGAGAGGAAGAAAGTCTTTTTGTGCAGGGGCAGAATTAAGAGGTCCCTCCAAGTGTAGATTTTGGGACCGCCACCCATGCATGCAATGGAAGAGTGGAAAGGAGAGGAAGGAAAGATGAGAAGAATAAGTGTGCAACCAAGCAAGCAAAATTCTAGACCTAACTTAAGGGTGACTCCCTAAAAATTACCTAAGACTTGGTCTACCTAAGAAATAAGAAATCAGTAGCTGATAACCGTTCCCTCAACAAATTTAGCTAGATTGAATAAGGGGAGGGTTGGGCCCAAGCATGTCCTACGAAAATCACTGGGGGCTTGTATAAACCCCTGCCTTGTCGTTTGACACAACCCCTCAATCTGACACCAAATATATATGAAGGAATTGAAACCAACTAAGGAAATCTTAAGAACTAGGTAGCAAGCTTAAGTTTGATGAAACCTTAGGGTTAAATTGCTATAGATTTTAATTAAGTCTACGAGGCAAAAGTGCATAAGGAATGTGATGGGCATTAATTGGAGTAATGCCCGATAATTTCAATTTTTGTGTGTACGAAAATTGGGCGGGAAGTGAAGCCTAAGCCAAAACAAGAGGTTTGCAAACAAGGATTTTTGTGAAAAGATTTTAAGGTTTTGATAAAATTTTTGTATATTTAAGATTCCCTCTTTTAAATGTTCAAACAAGTTTGAAGGTGATCACATAATAAGACAATCAAGTTGTAAGTTGATGAGAATCAATTCCTTTGAGTGTATGTGTGACTAAGAGAGAATAAAATCAAAACCCTAACATTGAAAATCCTAGTTATGCAACTCCTAAATGAATCTTTTTTTAAGAAATATTTTTAGGTGGTGGTCTAAAAAAGACAAACAACACCACCACTTGATAGAAAATCAAACAAGGAATCCAAAAATAACTTTTTTGAGATTTTATGAAATTATTTGATATTTTTTTGGAATTTTTATTCTTACTGGTGTGAAAAGTCAGAATTAATAGATTCGGGAAATCGACTCTGCAGAAACCTCAAATGATCTCAAAATTTTTGAGAATTTTATATGATATAGATAATTTCTCAAGGTTTCCAGCAATATAAAGTTTGCCCAAGGCTGATGAGTGGAAAATTTTATAAAATTCATGAAAAGTAAGAAAATAGTTAGAAAATAAGGTCTGACCCCTGTTCAGTTCATGAATTTCTTAATTTTTTCTATTCAATAAAATTTCATGAAATTAGACTCAAGGTTCCTGACTCAAAGGGGCTTTCTTGGGTGAAATATGGTGAATTTAGGAAGCTCCTAAGTGCCTAAACCTAATTTTTCAAAGTCAAGATAGAAATCTGGATTTTCAAAAATTAGACACCAATGAGATAAAGGTGATGCAAAAATGAAACAAACAAGCAACATGGCGAGGCGTGTTTTCACGAGGAAAAGTTAGGGTTTTGGAGAACTCATCATTGTAGTCGCAAAAATCGCTACCAGATAAAAATTATATCGAAACTCGAAGTGAGTCCCGAGTCGAACATAGGGAGGCGTTTGGTTTTGAAATCCGCACTTTTGGTTTTATTTGTTTTTGGTGTTTTTGTCTTTTAAGATTTTTTTGTATTTTTATAAGGCAAGAGATTAGATCGATAAAACTTTATCTAACTAATCTACTTGCAAAATAAGAGAAAGAGAGAGAGAGAGAGAAACAATCAAATATATTTTCAATATAGAGTTTGCTACTGATAGAAAAGCGGAAACTACACTAGAAAGCAAATAAAAAATAGAGAGGAATGAGAAGAATCTCCCTCGACAATCGCTTGGAGGAAGACTCGCTCTTACGACGCCCCGGACGAAGGTAGGGAGGAGCTAGATGAAGAATGTCGTCGATGGACGGGGTGGGACGACGTCGCAGCGAGGATCTTCTTCCCGAAGGTGGTGAAAGGATAGCCACGGTATGCTCCATGAATGCGGGTGAGTGGTGGGAAAAATATTTGTTTTCTACTCTAGAGGAGCATCTTGGGCTCGGGACAAGCTTTCTCTAGAGCCTTGAGGTGGTGAGGGAGAGAAAGGAAGAGATGAAGAAGAATGGGAGGGGTAGGGGTCCTTTTATAGTAGAGGAGAAGAGGCCCTTCGCACATGGGCAATTAGTGACGTCCATAAACGTCACTGAAGACCTGCCGTAGATGTCACTAAAGATCAATGCGCCCGCATGCGACGCTCACTCACCGGTGCTGCTGTGCTGTGCACGCACTTGGCGCGCGACACTTGTGCACTGGCAGCCCAATTGGAGAATTGGGGGGAGATTTGTAGGTCTCAAACGCTAGTCACTTGGTTGCACTCCAAGTCTCCAACCAATATGCTTCAAGGGACTTTATGTCAAAAACTTGGAATTTCTCTCCCGTGAATGGAACATGCCTATGGCCATTGCATCAAGATCCAACGGGCCAGATCTGATGACTGGCTGGAGATGGGGAGCAGTGGTGATCCTTGGGCGATTGTGGGTGGTCCAGATGATGCGATGTGGCATCATCTGAGCCATCCATCTGCTATCTATTGTAGATGATGCCATGGATGTCGGATTGGATTAATATATATGCCATTGAGCTGAGAACGTTGATCCGGATCCATCCGTGCGGTCAGATTTGTCGTTTGAAGCTCCGAATTGCGTCACCTAGCCCCTTGGCTGTTGATCTTCCTCGGAATGCATAAGGTGCTACGGAACTCCGATCATGACGATTTTAGAGGCATTGGACTCCGATTGTCGTCTTGATCAGATCCGTACAATCGGATCGTCAATCCGAGGCCCCAAGATTGATCGTCTCTCCTGGCCATAAAAGGACACGAATTAACCTAAACTTTATACAAACTATTCTAAATGCAGAATGATGCATGCTATGTGATATCTATACTATGGAATGCATATCTAAGCTTAGGAACATGCATAAATAGGCATTTTAACCTAAATGGATGTGTCTACATCACAACACAAAGAGTTTTTGGGTTCCACCACCCTTAATTTTTCTTGTTTTTGATTTTTTTGAAAATTTAAAATTTTTTTAAGAGATTTTGATAATGATACAAGAGATGGCCGGGGGTATTAACTTGAAGTACACGGGAAGAAAAGTTCACTTGAAGTTTCCCACTCCAAGCAGATCCGAATCCAACTCCCGCTCTTGATTCGCACCTTGAATCAAAATAAACAAATTTTCGTGATGACCAAATAAAGTAAGAGAGGTTAATAATGTAACTAAGTCGCGCCTCCTCGGCAATAACGCCAAAAAGTGATGCGGGATTTGCACAGTTTAATAAATAGAGGTTTTAATGTCGTTGCAACATGCAAAACCGATCAGCTTTTAAATTTATATTCTTAAATAGTGGTGATATCTAGGGTCGTCTAAGGAGGCCAATTTGTTAGTCAAATAAGTGATTCTCTCTCTCGCCTCTCAAATCAACACTTATCTTTTTGTATTTTGATTTTTGCAAATTTTTATGTTTGGAAATAAGTGGGATACGAATGTAAAGATAGAACTACGTTAAAGAAACTATGCCTAACAACTAGAACCTAAGTGACAAGAGAAGTCTTCTCTACTAGGCTTACCCTAGGTAAGTGCGTCTAAGGTAATTAAAAGAGAGATGTGATGCACTAAAATAAAGTTGCTACTTGAAATTGAAAATTCAAGAATGAAGAAAGGCACTTCGCTATTAAGAAATGTTTACAAAGTACCTAAGGAGATCAACTAAGTAGAGGTCCTACTTAGTTAATCCCTAGGTAGACGAATGCTTAACAAGAATTAAAATGCAACAAAATAAAAGACAAAAAATTCTCCCGAGTAGCTGAGGTAGCCTTCTCTCCAAGAATGGTAGCTCCCAGACTAGAAGAAGTCTTCCTTCTAGCTCCTTAAGTTGCTCCTCTCAAAGGTAGGCGTCCTCCACCCTTCTTTCCCCCTGCCTAGCAGTCCTCCCTAAATGGAAGCTTGCTCCTTGGCGTGCCACAAGGAAGGAGAGAGAAGAGGAAGAAGGCACTAAGGGAGCGGGTAGGTTACTCCCTTAATCTTCTTCTCCTTTCTTAGGCGTGGGATGTATGGTGGCTATAGGTGTTTGATAGGAAGGATTGTTGCTTGCCAAGGATGGTTTGAATGGTAGGATGGGGGGTCTTTTTATAGGGTAGTATGGATGGTGGTTAGGAAGGGTGCCAAGGAGTGCATTTTAGGTGCCAATGGTTAGTGGTTTTAATGTAGGTGGATGACCATTAAGGTGGAGAGGGAGTAGAGTAGGAGCTGGAGTAGAGGAGGAGCTAGCTAAGCCACCTAGTAGCTTAGCTAAGTAGAGGTGGAGCTGGAAGGAGCTTTCCCGAGCTGTCTTCACACTTGTTCCTTGTGCTTTTCATACTACCGGGGCTTTTATGATTTCCAAAGCATTCATCCCTTGCAATCAAATGGTAACTACATAAGATAATATAAAATAAATGCTAATGCATGCTCTAAACGCTAAATTCAAATTCATTCTAAATACAGTGAGATAATGAAATGCAATTGACAAAACCTTAGAAAGTAGATGTGAATGGATATTAAGGATGATGATAAACTGGCATTTATCAGCGTGTCAGATGAGGCATCGAATGTGGTGTTGGATCGTACATTGCTAATCACATGCATCGGTGTGCAAGAGCACACCACGTAGCTGCTATCAGCACGTTCGTCTTTGATTGGGTGGTCTAATTCTGCCCGTCGCTTGCGTGCCACAAATTTGAGCCTCGCGAGGGTTCAAACTCACACCGCGAGTGCGTGGGTTGAGGCACGGACTGCTACGCTACTCCCACCGCTTTGTCGCATTTGCAATTTAACGCGATCGCATTCGCAACTGTTAGATCAAGATCCAACAACCAAGATCGCTTGATGAAGGCGCGTTGACGGAGAGTGGTGGGTTGTTGGTGTGTGGATGCAGGCCAAAACTTCTTTGGCTTATTATGGGAGCTACGAAGGTCGGATTGAAGTGATTTTGAGTTCGTTGGACTCCGTTCGTCGATCCGGATTCATCCATGCCATTCGATTGCTCATATGAGACCTGTTTCAATATGCACTTGTACAGTAGGTCATTAAACCTTAATTCTAAGCAATCTTAACATAAAATAATGCAATGTGCATGCAATGCTCCTAAATCCACTGTATCGTGATATTAATATGCATGTGCCCTTGAAATTGACTCAAATTGATATAATTAACACTAATAATTGTAGAGTCATTAAGAAGGCTTTCGTGAGGCGGAGGAGGATGAAGGGGGCAGGCGGAGGAGGTGGGAGGGGGCGGATGGGAAGGGGTAGTGGTATGGGGAGGGGGAGATGGTGAGGTGGTGGAGGAGGATGGAGGGGGTAGCCGAATGAGGAGCAAATGGCATGGGAGGGGGCGGATGAGGAGGAGATGGTGTGGCTGGGGGTGGCGCCATGAGGAGGGTGGCAACTGCACACGTGTGGAGGAGGATGACGAGGGGAGGGGGCTGGAGGAGGATGAGGAGGATGGCCATGGGAGGAGGAGGGGTGCTTACCGAGGATGAGGGGCAATGCAGCCGAAGGTGGAAAGAAAGGGGAGGGTTTGGGGGATCGGGCATTGGTGGGCTAATATTGCACATTTAACGACGGTTCTATAGAAAATCATCGTCTAAAGTCGGGTTAAGGCGCGAAATTTTGTGCCCAAGAAAATTTCGCGAAATATATCTACAACAGTTTATGTAAAACTGTCGTTTTTGTGAATTATACAACGGTTTAAAAACTGTCATTTATATCAATAAACATATTCCACCTAGTTTGAGCGGATATTCCCTAAAGACGACGGTTTTATCAATAACTGTCATTTAGAAAAGCGTCGTAAAAACCCATTTTTCTACTAGTGTTAGATTGTTAAACAAAAGTGGTAATCGCCTGTTGCAAAGTATTGGTCTGTCAAATAGGGAAGAATTTCTTTAGGAAGACTGATTTTAATTCTATCCATGTAGCTATTGGTCTTCCTATAGTACAGTACCAATACGTAACCTTATCCCTAAGTGAGTGGGGGAAAAGCCTCATGATCAACTATTCCTTATTCACATTTCACGATTTGGTTTTCTAAACAAAAGTGGTCAAATCCTTCAAATGTTGGAATGGATCGTCAGAGCCAAGCCCATGAAAGTGTTTAATCAAACTCAAGATCTAGGGCTTGATCTCAACATCTCCAGCAGGGATCATAACGCCGGGACGATCCCTGTAATTAGACGGATCATAAAAATCCCTTAAGGGCCGAGCACCCTGACCATTCATGTGCTGGAAAGATGTTTGCATCTACTGTAACTAGTCCAGCTACCTCTGAATCAACTCCTCCTAGTTTAGAGGCAGAGGAGGTGGTTGTTGGTTATCAACCATGGCATCTATTTGGTTGTAACTCAACCTTCTCCTCTTAGAATTTCCTTCCAATCTAGGGTTCAATGACCTTCCAAGCATGCACTAGAAGGAAGTCAAAAGGACGGAAAAATAAAGCCTTGTAGCATAAAAATACAAGCATGTCCTTAAATTGGGTAGCTTAAGGACCTATGTTTTAGAAATGTAACTCTAACCATGAATAGAATTTTGTGTTGTCCTTGATCCGAAAGTTGTTTAAGTTGGGCTAGCGTAGCAAGGGGAGTGCGTCTTGAAGGCCGTTAATTATGCCAAACCCCTGCTGCGTAAGTCGTTTGACAATCAGGACCCCCAACTTAGCTCCTTTTAGAAAAAACAAACGTCACTAATTCGAATCACGATCTGAATTGCACCTTAAAACAGACTCAATGAATCCTAAGGCTAACGTCTACCCAATTTTATCTAAACTTAGGATAAGAATGCTTTGAAATGTGATGGGCCCTTAAAAATGGGTTGTGCCATTAATGATCAATTAATATGTCTATGCATGCATAATCGGGGTTTTCAAGCAAGATTATTATGAATGAGGTGTATTTTAGGGTTCAAATCTTCCTTAGTAGCTTTTACGATTTAAATCTTAGGCATATTCAATCAGGGTTTCAAGAGGCAAACCAAGCTTTGAAATCACCAGTCTATATATATTCCGTTAAAGATCAAAAATAATGTAGAGTGATTAGTTCATCCCTAAACATTGAATCTTATGGAGCTACTAGATGAATCAATTTTAAGTTAAGTGGTGCAACCCAAATAGATTAAACAATTGGCTTATCGCACCACTAATTAAGGCACACAAAATTATTTGACCTATTCAAATATCTAGGCACTTGTGTGTGAAATTAGTTTGAGTGTACCAGGTCCACAGGTCAGAATCCCAATTAGTGACTAAATTATAGAAGGTGCACCTTAGGTTTGTGGGTTTTAACGTGTGTATATTTTAGTTAAGTCCCACAATCAAAGAAGAAGAATTTTTTTTATAAATGGGTGGATGAGGTGAGTGAAGATGACAAACAAACACTGAAATCTCCCATAGTGCTTATAAAAGCTCTTAGATTGATTCAGATTTGAGTTATTTATGTGGAGAAACGAAACCTAGTGGGTGGGGAGGGGGTAGAAACACTTGCAAAACCTTCAATAGCACTTTACCCCACTCTACTGCTTTGACCTGTCTTGGAGGAGTACCTACAATCACAGTAAAATGGAGAAAAGTGAGGTAAAAGTTAAGTAAATGTGGGCAAACATGGAAAAATCAAAGTTTGTTGCCTCCTTAGCAGCAACGCAAAAATGATAGGTGAAAATTCGGTGAAGAAAATAGATTAGAGTTTCAAAGAAACCCGCGTTGTCATATTCGCAAAATCTCACTATCAAATAAATGTAAGTGAGATGGTGAGTCCCCAGTTGAACATAGGGAGGTGACATTTGACTTGAAACTGCACTTGATTTATTTCTTTTTGATATTTTGCCTATATGTGATTTTATGGATTTTATATAAGTAGAATGGCAAGTTGGAACTAATTTAGGCAACAAAATAATTAGAGAGAGAGAACATATATGTATATTAAAAGCGAACAAAATGTTTGTTACAAGATAAATATTGTGAAGAAATAAATCTACACTAAAAAGTGATAAAAGAAATAGAGAGAGAGAATCCCTCTCGACGACTTCCTGGGGGACAAACGACACTCAGACGAAAGAGAACGGAGGTGGAAGAAGGAGGACTGAGTTGAAGGAGGAAAACGAGAGGTAGGGCAACGTTGAGTCGGTGCACTTCCTCGAACGAGGTGAGAGGTTGTCGACGGGAGCTCCACAAATGGGGATAAGAAGCGAGATAAAAATTATTTATTTTTCTCTAGTGGAGCTTCCCACAAGCTTGGAACACTAGAAATGAGCTCAAAAAAGGTTCTTGAGCTCTAGAGGGGGAGAATTAAGCATAGGAAGGGATAGTCTCACATCCTTTGCCGAACAAGTCACTTGAATGCCAAGCATGAGACACGCGTCGTGCACAGCACATGTGCGTGCACGCCTACACATTGCTCGTAGTGTGTGCGCAGTTGTGTCTCGCACTGTCGCTACGTGGGTGAGCTAAGGAGAAGCGCCTGCGATTCGATCCTTAATGGAGGGCTACGATTGCACGAGAGCGTGCGCCTCATATTGTGCTCTTAGCACGTACAATCACGCGTCCCTTGCTCATGAAGATCTATCACACCACGTGGCACGCTTATCACTACTTGATCGCCATCAGACGATTCAAATCGTGCCCCTCTTGCGCGCTGAGGATGTGAGTGGCACTAGGGCGCTATCGTGGCCTCCCTACTGCTGGACGATTTTGGTCGTGCAGTTGCATTTTGTCTTCACATGCACTAAGGAGGTGCGTGGATCAAGATTCGAATGTGCACCCCCTCCTTGAGAGCTCAATGGGGGGGCATTGTGTTGAGGTTGTGAGACACTTGCTTGACACTTTGATCTCAATCCAATGGTCGAGATTTTTCCACGCGTGACGTTTGTTAGAGTTGCATGGATATCAAACCGGTCGACGAGTCGTGGGCATATCCATTGGATGGTGATCCAATGGTGGTGGTTGCATGATAGTTGGTCATGACGTGGAGATAGCTTGACTATTGGATGGCAATCCAATCGTATAAATGGATCGGAGGTGTGCATCTTCAACATATGAAGCGTGGGTGAGGGAGAGAGGGCGAGGCACTCCCTCGACCGTTGGATTAAAATCCAACAGTCCAAATTAGCTGTTGCAGTCGCTGGAGGAACTTGGGCAACATAGCCGTCCATCTTCTTTTGCTTACAGGAAGTGCTACGGGTGTCCGATTGGGGTGATTTCAAAGGCGTTGGAGTTCAACCGTCGCTCTAATTGCATCTGTATGGTCAGATTTATCGTTTCGAGCCCAGATATACGTCTCCTTGTGCCCTGTCCAACAGAAGAAGTGAATTAATGTACTATTTATACAAATTACTCTAAATGCAAGATGATGGATGTTGTCATTATTTACAATGCTAGATGCATCTACTAACCTAGGCACATGCATAAATAGACATTTTATACTAAATAAATGTGTATCTATCACTAGCTATTGGGTATGCGCATGGAATTAATTGGGAAAAATGGGAGTCATGCAAGATGGGAATGGGAAAATGGGAGGGGCCTCGTGTGCATGGAGGGATATGGGAAAATTTTTGCTGTGCGCAAGTGGGGGAAGATTCCATGCACAAGTGATAGGTCTTGGCATTATGATCTCTTGTGCATGAGAGTTGGTTGGGAGAGAGAGAGGTGCGATTGTTGAGGGGATATTTTGGTAGAGGTGAAATTATGAAGAAGGCCAAGGCAAAGGGGGATTTATTTTGGAGATGAGAGAGAGTGTGTCAAATGGGAAAAAGGTGGGAGAAAGAGTGCTAATCAAGGTTCCAAAAAATAATGTGATCCGAATGACTCTTCCTCGCATTTCTTTGCTTGCATCCCTCTTGCTTGCATTGAAAGTTAATCACGTATTAAGCATTTGATAAAAATAAACTTAGTGACACAAGATTAACCCTTAATTCATGCAATCTTATCTAAATGCATATACAAAGGAAATACACTAACCTAATGCCCTAATGTAATTATTTATGCACATCTATCATTTAATAGGCATGGATTCTGTAGATATCCATGTACTCATCAAACTCCTTGATTTTGCGATTGATTTTTCGAGTCAAAAGTCGATTGAGTCAAGTGGGCTTCTAGAGGGTCTCTAATTAATTCCACAGTCATGCTTTCCTCAACAAAATGTTCTAATGGATCGTTATCCTCAATCAACCCACAATCGAAACTCTTGGTTGCCTTAAAAATTCTAATTATAACTCTTTATCTTCGAGGACAATTTCCAAACATCTTGTAGCAAAATCGATATTTTCCTTCGCAATTTCTAAAAAGAGTCTACCTAGGATGATGGGAGTGTCTTTCAGCTTCTTAATTATTTCTATGTTAAGGAGGAGAAAATCGATAGGAAAATAAAAGTTCTTTACCCTTACAATGACATCCTCAACCAATCCCTTGGGTGTCTTTATGGATTGGATAGCTAATAGGAGTATGTTTGAATTCACCAAATCCGACCTGTTTATACGGAGTGGTTAGGATTAAGTTTATGGAAGCACTTAGATCCAACATAGCCCGAACAAATGTCATATCACCAATGTTATATGAAATTAACGAGGGTCTAGGGTCTTTCTTCTTAGGAGGTAGGCTACTTAATATCTCTGAGCTAGCCTATTCTGACAGCACTACCACCCTGGTGATTTAGGTCATGGCCTTAAGCTTAGGGTTACATAAGTCTTTCAAGAACTTCATGTAGGCCGGAATGTGCTTGATATCATTGAGAAGTGATATATTAATCTAGACTTGTTTAAACAACTCTATCAACTCCTTATTGCTAGCCACATTTTTCTTCCTTTTAACTTTTTCTAAGGCTTTAGGAAAGGGTATGTGTGTGTCAATCACATGAGGTCCTGAGCCTTAGTTTCCTCCTTATTATCCTCAAAATTAGAAATCAAATTAGGCTTGCTAAGATTATTTGGGGCCAAGTCAAAAGGTCAAGTAGGGTCCTATGTTCTTATTTCATTATTCAAGGTTATTGCATTGGCAAAGGCATTTGGGTTAGGGTTGAGTCCTAGAGGGGGATTAAGCATGATAGGAGCTTGTTGAGGGATGTTTGGAGGGAATCCAATGGGTTCTGCAAGGCTTGGTGAATCACATGGGCTTGCCCCTTGCTGTGGTTGAACCCTTTTGGATTATTTTCTGGGTTTAGTACATTTTTAGGTACTATTTGTTTGCTGGGATTGTTTTTGAGGGATTGAAAAATATGGACATGGGATTGTAGCGTAATCCAGGGATTGTGATGTTTTGTTATTTGTTTTGTGTTGGGGGAAATGGTGGGATTAGATGAACCTATCCCATGTTTGGTTAGGTTCAAGGGATTGTTTGGTGGGATTGTATTATGTTAAGTTTTTAGTTAATGTGTCAAGTTAATGGAAAAGTTGGTTGAAAAGATGGTAATGGATCATTTTGCCCCTCTTTGTATTTATTATTTTAAGGAAGGTGCATGGATGAAGTTACGTTTGAAATAGTTATTCATAAAAAAAATAAAATTATATTATTGAAATTTATTGTTTCTTTAAACAAAAAATATGATATATATACATTATGATTAGGAAGAAGTATATGACAAAAAAATCATGATTAAGATGTGAAATTTCAATACATGTGAGTAAAATATTTCATATGTTTCAACGTAACAAACGGAAGGTAGTTGTTAACGTTCATGCCTGTATTTTCCTTGTCATTAAAATAAAGCATGAATTTGTATTGTATAATGCGTCCCGTATAATTTTTTACCAATTGAAATGTTATACTAAATTTAGATAATGTCAGTTGGAATTTAACTTCCCAAGTTATGCTTGTTCATAAATGGAAGCAAGTAAATACTTAAAACATGTTTACAATAGGAACTAACACATAAAAAGTAATAATGGAGCAAGTAGGATTAGTTGTTTGCATATATTTACAAGACGTAATCCTTACATAGAAGTTTTCGGTTAACCATTTTGTACAGCAAGGAATGAACTACAAGTAATGTGTACAACTATCCATCACGGTATGAAGACAAAGATGAGAATTTGAATAACTGCAATATTCATGCCACTATATAAGGAAATTTATGTATCATGAGAAACATCCTTTACATAGTCAACTTTAACAATCGGAACAATGATACAAGAAATGTATCGGGATACATAAAATGTTTTTGCTTTATGTTCATAACGACATTGCAAAACTAACAAATGAAAGCCCAATAAAAGATTATATACATGCTCGCAACATTTACAATATTCCATTAATTCTCGATGAAGCATCTTCATGAATAGAAGTTGTCCAGATATCGTCCAATTGTAGAGTGCCACCAATTTGTTCCCTTCAATAGGAAGTGCAATGGGCACGGATGGGTGGTCCACAATGATAGGAAATGCAATATACAGACAGGAGAGAATTACCTGTAATGAGATAAAATTAGGGTTCAGGATGAGCTGGGATGGAAGGGATCCTTGTTGTCTAGATTCCAACAATTAGCTCAACTGTCCCTTAACCACAGCCATTTCCTCTTGGTGTTTTTGATTCATTTCTGCCATCATCTTAATCAAGGTGTCCATCTGTGTTTGTTGGGTAGGTCTAGGTCTGGGTTGGTTGTAAGTTGGTCTACTGGTTTGACATTGATTATAGGAGGAATGGTAATTACAGTGCCTCTTAGAGTAAACTGGCATTACAGATAAGTGCTGACTATGAAGAAGCAACAAACCTCCTAATTGCCCCTACTGCCTCCACAATGAAATAATTATAGTTTCTTAAATTTTTTGCATTCCAAGCCATTCCATTCTGTTTTAATTGTGTTAGTCGAAGTTGCCCGAAAAAGGCTTTTAAGATGACGAATTGCAAAGGAAGCCCCCAACCCTCTACAATTCCAGAATAACAGATTCATTTGGATTGTGGTAGTTGATAAGGCTCAATTGCTAAAAGGCTGACTTTAGCATACTGGAGTCTTGCTTTTATGGCTCGAAGAGGTTGATCGTCAACAAAGAAACTCTCATCGGACAACCTTTTCCTAAAGTAAATTTTCACCTCACTTTTCTAATTTGATGATTTATTTTTAGCAGTACCACCTTCATCAACAATTGACACAAAAGTCGACGAGGTACCAACCCAAGTAGGAAAAGAGGTACTATGGGAGGCATCTATATTTGTGGGAGAAGGAGTAATAGTTCCATTAGGGAGGCGAATCTGAGAAAGGTTTATATCTTGTAGGGGGCTGGAGATGACAATTGGAGGAGGGTTTGGGTGGGTAGGCAATAATTGAACTAGAGAAGGGGATATCAAAGGGGATGAGGAAGGATTTGAGTCAATTGTTATCGACTAAGGGGATTACAATAGTAGGGCTTATTATGGATTATTCGTTTCGTGTTATGACCCGATCCCAGATCTCTACAGAACCCGAGACCGACTCGCCTCGACTAATCCCAAGATCCAGTCGTTCAACGAGAAATAACCAAAAGCAGAAAATGTTCCACAACCACACATGCATTGTAATTAGGCAGAAAATATATAGAGGCAGTAAATGAAACAGAATGGAATGTCTCACAATATTACAGACCATCACAACTACAACATCGGAAAATAAAGCGGAAAATATAACATAAATAGTATGACATGTAACAAAACTCACTACTACAACCAAAGCACATGCTGGAACAAAAAACAACAACAGCTATGGTTGGGCTCGACTGGGCCCAGCTCCCTCTGCAGCCGGTGGTGCCGGCTGCTCAACTCCCTGACCTGAACAAGGTTATAGAATTCCGTAGTCATCTAACGCTGAGTAGAATGATAATTAAGCCATTTACATGCAATTAACATAAAACACAACTAATTAACTTTTTATTTTCATTTAGCTCAACTAAGTAATTTTGATTTGTTTATTCTCTTATCAATCCAATCATTTCCTGATCTTCTCTGCTCCTCAAGGGAACGATTTTGATTGCAGTCTTTCCCGTGATGTAAGATGTACACGTGTTGCTCTCCTAAATAGGAGAGTCCCCCGTGGTAGTCCTACACCTAGTCAACCACCCCAAGGTCACAGTTGTGACGTAGCGGTGACTACGGCATGCGCAATAAGCGCACGGGTAGCTACCCCACACTGGTACACGGTCAGTCGTTTTTGCTAGAGGGTATGCCTAAAAGTACAGCACGGAACAATACAGGGCCTTGCCCTCTCAGAATAGGGGTCTCGCCCCTCAAAACAGAATAGGGGTCTCACCCCTCTAAAGTCCGTGTACCCTGGTCCAACTATCCCGGTTTGCCCAGTGGGCCTAACAAGAGTCGGTGTAGGGTGGCTAGTCCTAACCCTGGGTCCTGTGGGGGGGCTAGCTCCCTCCCTACACTAAGTAACCCACCTCGGTACCACGTACACGAGGGCCAAACAAGAGTTGACGTAGAGTAGCCAAACCCACCCCGGGTCTCAACCCAAGGGGTGGTAAGCTCCCCTCTACTCTAAGGGACAATTGCTCTCCTTGATACTGTGTACACAAGGGCCAACTCACTTCATGTCTACTTACTAACTCTTTTTTCGTATACAGGAGTTCTCCTAATTCCCCGTAGGGTTCATACTTGTATTCCTTTCATTCTATTTCTCAACATTCAGATCTCACTATTCACATCCTGGGTTTCATTCTAATAACAGGCAGCTTGTGTTTTACTAACTGAGAAAGCATCACATCAATAAATTAATATACTTGCTAGCAATTAGGGTTTAACATGCATCTTAAAGGAAACATGTAGCTCAAGTAATATTCATTCGCTTCTGCACTAGGGTTCATTTCATATCCTAGGATTCATTTAAGTTATTCTAAAATGCACTTTGCTTGATTAATTCTTAATATTAAAGCAAACCACTCTATTGGGAAACACGGGAGGAATGGGGGCTAGAACCGCAAGTCCTATCGTCTCTGCGGGCCCCAAACACGCTACAGGTTGGAGACCTATACCAGTGACTAAGTCACATCAGACGAGTTCAAAATAAGATATAATTGACACTAACACGTAAAGAAACTCGAGCGGAAAACAACGGTATTTCGTTTGCATAAATCCGACTTCGTTCCAGCACTAAACAACCCAAAAATGTACATATTGTCTAAAATAAGATGTCTGGAACTAGATCCAGACGTCTTAAATGATCTTAGAACCTCACCTGGCTTCCTCGCGTTGCTAGCGGACGTCTGGAACCCTTTTATAGTCGTCTTGGGTCCTTCCAGACGTCTAGCGGTGCGCCTGGACATCCGATGCATCTATCGGACGTCTGTGGAGACGTCCAGATGTCCTAAAGCACCTCGAAGAGCGTGCTTGCGTGCCTTTCCAAGGCTTGTACCTATGTACACGCTTGCAGGTTAAAATCCTTGACAGCACAATGTTACGTACGTAACGTACGCGCATGCATGCACATTCAGGATACTTACCTCAACATTCTGCGAGTTTTTAGACGACCAGCTTCAGCTTTGGACGTTTGCTGCCGCTCCAGACATTTGACAGATGCTACATACATCTGATATTGGAAAAATCCAGTATCTAGAAACTCCTCACGCTGCTTGTCTTCCTCGTTGCCTCTGCCTGCAGCATGGCAGTAGCAGGTCGAATAGCTACAGGGGGGTCAAGAGGCTCTTATCCACGAGCCCCTCCTCATGTGCGTGCTCGCCTCCTCCCGCACAAGCTCCTCTGAGCCCTCGCGGCTCCCGCAGCTCCTCCCCTCGCAACTTCAAGTGCTTGCTGTTGCACTCGCAGCAAGGTGCTCCCTTGCGCGCGAGCTCTCTGAGCTTCCTCCTCTCTCCCACGCCCTCGCTCTCCCGCGCACACACTCTCTCCCTCTCCTCCTCAAGCGAGCTCCTCTCCTCCACGTGCGACTGCAAGTGGAGGTGGGAAGGCTGTGGGTGCTCGCCAGTAGCAAGGAGATGGAGGTGGAGGTGGTGGGGTGGTGGGTTAAATAGGAGTGGGACTAGGGTTTTGGAGATGAAGGGGGAAAAGTGTGTGTGTGTGTGTGCGTGAGTGTGGTGAGGGAGAGGAGAGAGGGAAAAATTGTGAACATTTCCCCTCCAAACTCTCTTCTTCCCAAAGAACCCACACACTCAACTAAAAGAGTCAAAATTTTTGCATTTACGTCCCTAACTTTCTGAAAAATTTCCAACTATCCTTGGAAGGGTCATTTCATTTCGTAATGGGTATGGGTCAGAAGTGTAACGACCCGGTTCCCGAGTCCCTACGAGACACGAGAACCGGACCGACTCGACTAATCCCAAGACCTAGTCGTCCAACGAGGAAGTAACCAAAAGACAGTAAAATGAACCACATTCAGCATGAATATAACTAACAGTAAGAAAGTACAGCAGTAAGGAAAGAAACTACTACAGTAGGTACCACCACAACAGTAGAACAACATTTATCATATAACACGAACTGCAGGTAAAGAAAGTACAGCGGAAACAAAACTACTCACTATAACAGAAACAAAAGAGGTACAAAAGACTGTGGTAAACTCTACTGGACCCTACTCGGCCCAGCGTCCTCTGCAGCCGCTGACCCTGGCTGCTCAACACCTGGTCCTGAAAAAGGTAACGAGTGTAACACGTCAGCAAAACGCTGAGTAGAGTGGCAAACTAACTAAAGACAACAGTAGAGTATACAGTAGCTGTTATGTTCTATTACTTCCTTTATTCACATCTTTCAATTTTCTCACTATTTCATTTATTTCTCAGATCCTTTACTTGATCTCGAATGTCCTCGTGGGAACGATCTTGATTGCAGCATTTTCCAAAAGTAGAAGTAGCACGTGGTGCTCTCCTGGCCGGGAGAGTCCCCCGTGGTGATCCTACCCTCAGTCAACCACCCCAAGGTCACTGACAGACGTAACGGTGACTACGACACGCGCGATAAACGCACAGGTAGCTAGCCTGCACTGGCACGCGGTCAGTCGTTTCCGTTAATGGGTGCGCCCAAAGCACAGCACGGAACCAGGGCAGAGCCCTCTCAGTAACAGGGGTCCAACCCCTCCACAGTAACCAAACCGGGGCCTTGCCCCTCCACAGTCCGCGCACCCTCGCCTGACTACCCTGGTTTGCCCTAGTGGGCCTAACAAGTCGGTGAAGGAGGCTAGCAGAACCCCGGGGCCCGTAGGGTAGCTAGTACCTCCCTACACTAGTAGCTCTCCTCGGTACTACGTACGCGAGGGACAGCAAGTCGGTACAGAGTGGCCAGTCCTAACCCCGGGTCCCTGGGGCGGCTGGCTCCGCTCTGCACTAAACAAGGGGACAGTCGCTCTCCTTGGTACTCCGTACTCAAGGGCCAGCTCACTTCCCCAAAACTATTCCATTCACTTTCCAGGAGTTCTACTCCTACTTCCCCGTAGGGTTCCATCCTTTTTACTCAAACATCCAGTTTTCACTTTCCAGTTTCACATTCTTACAATCTATGTTCTCAACCACGTTATCTATTCACAACAGGCAGCTGTTAATTCAAATTACAGGCAGCTTTATATCTCTTTCCATTTTCCAAGACTGCAGTATTATACATTCCACTAGTTTTCCCATCCTAGGATTCATGCCATATCCTAGGATCTATCATACAATCTAGTTTTCCAGTCCTAGGATTCATGCAACACCTATGAGCTATCATTCCATCTATTTCTCATTCCTAGGATTCATGCAATGTCCTAGGTTCTATTTATGGTTTCATAATATAACAGATTTTATTAATAACTTAAAGCCACTCTACCAGGTACAACGGGAGTAATGGGGGCGTGATCGGGAATCTCGCGTGCCTCCGCGACTCTCAAGACTGCAACTGAACGAGGTCCTATCACAAGGACCAAACACAAGGAGTGTCTCAAAACAGTGTATAGCTACCGTAGACGGGTAGAGGAATTAATTCTGAAAAGAACGCAACTCGAATCGCGGAAAACGGAGCCCGAACGGGCCCTAAACGGGTCGAAAAAGACGATACTGTGCAAGATCAGACGTCTGGAACTTCTTCCAGACGTCTTAAAGAGTGGATCAGAGAATTACCTGTCCGGTGTGGTTTCCCAGACGTCCAGAAGTCTGCGGGGACGTCTGGCTTAGCTCCCAGACGTCCGATGGTCACCCAGGACGTCTGGAGGTTACTCCCGCCGTCTGGTACAACCTCCAGACGTCTGATTCGCAAAGGATGGCGAATCAGCGAACCTGCGCACAGCCAACTGCCTCCCTCAGTACGGTCAGTCGACAGGAAGGAAGAAGAAGGCGGAATACTCACCTTTCAGACGTTTGTATGATCTTCCAGACGTCTCCCTCGCCATCTGATTATCAACCCAGACGTCTGATTCTGGAAATTTTTCCAGAATCAGGGCGCTACTCGGCCTCCGCTCGCGACGCCGCTCGCGTCGTATCTCGCGCGTCTGCTGCTCAGACCGCAGCAGGTCCCTCTCCGCGTCGTTCCGCCCCCCATGCGCCCTCCGCCGGCCGGCCAAGTCGCTCCGGCGAGCTCGCCCTCACGGCAGAGCTCCGCCCTCGCACGCCGCACCTCCTCCGCGCTCATTGCGGCCTCCGCTGCCGCCCTCGCGCTCGCTCGCTCTCGCGCACAGGAAGGAGAAGAGGAAGGGAACGATGGAGACGACAGGAGGGGAGGCGTGGCCTTTTAAGGCCGCGCGAGGAGAGAGAAGGATTCACGGCAGGGGAATCTGCAGCCGCAGGAGGGAGGAAGGGCGAATATGCTGTCTGCGCGCTCAGGCGCGCAGACGACTCGCGTGTGTCGAAAATAACGGATTTCCAGACGTCTGGAAACTATCCCAGACGTCTGGTAAGACGTCTGGACAACCTTCCAGACGTCTTAAAAGACGTCTGGGCCACACGCTCGTTACAGAAGTGTCTCCATCAGATTTGGCTCGGAGGGAAAAATTGGAGGGAAGGTTTTGAAAATTAGAGTCGTGCCCAAGGGAAGGGTTATGATAAAGGAGATAGAGATATATCATGAATGGTTGAGAGACCTCATTCTAGGAAAGTGAAGGGATTTTCTGAAGAGTTGGAGATTTTGCAAGGGCGTTAAAGTCGGGTTGGACAAAGTTGGCCTTAGGAATAACATCAAACTGGTCCCCTCACTCATCACCGTTGACATACTACAGCAAGGCTTTGGCCACCTGAAGTTCTTCGCCTTTAGAGGTATCCTCTATACTTCTCTTCTTAATGGTAGAATGGCCAACTCTGAGTTCAGACCAATATGGGAGTATGAGGCCTTCCAAGGATTCCAAAGCCTTTTTCCGCACCTTTGGGTTTGAGTAATCTTCTATCTTCCTCTTGATCTTGAGGAGTCACCACACTTAGCAACTTCATGGTCCATTTGATCACAAAGCTCACAAACTGTGGGAGTCTTTCATACATGATTGGAAACTTCAACTTTGTGGCGTCAACAAGAGGAACCTCCACCTCTTTAACTAAGGCCTTGTTAACTGAGATTTCAATGCGAGTATGAACAAAGAAGCCTCCCTTAGTGACAATGATGTCAACATCTTTGACCTCACTAATGGAGTTTTCTAGCTCAATAATAGTAGCTCGTCGATGTCATTCCAAAGGAAGATCATGTATTTGAATCCATACCAAAGTTTTGTCTAACTTGTAATTGGATAGTCGTGTGCTCGGCTTAGCTACTGACATAACAATCACGTGACATAAAAATACTAAGGAGACTTGTGTAAGGCAGCCCTTATATCGACTTCGACCTTTAAAGTTGCTAACCATCTACCAGAATCAACCTCCACCATTGACGACTGAGAAGAAAAGGTCCAAGCTTTCGTGATAACTTCTAATATCACACGGGGTCTAATCTTTCTCTCAGTAAGGATTCCGAAGAACATATTTCTTCTACATTTTTATGGTCAGCAAGATCTTTCATAACAATATTTACCTCAACTTTTGCTACTTCTTTCCTAAGCAAGTTTTCAATGTTTAGATAATATCAACTTCCAGTTCCTCCATAACAATAGATGAGATGACCTAATACAATTAATGTGATAAGATTGACAATGACAAAAGTAGAAAAATTAACTACAATTAAGATAAAAATGAATGAGAGACGATAACATTAGATGAGAATGACATACGATGGATATAAGATAAACACACGCTAAGAAGAGAGAGGGAGGAGGACTTCAATATATGAGTAGAGATAAAAAAATTGTAAAGAAATATTGAATGACGACATAAAAACTAAAAATATCATCTTGAAGATAGGAAAAATACTCTACTTTGATGAGGAAGATTATTATTCGATGCTTATGTAAATTTTTCTTTAAATCTTTATTTTATCTTAAATTTAAATTCAAATGTAACTTAAAACTTTCGACAAAACCTTTAGAAATAAATGATATAAAAAATCATTCATGGAGAATATTGAATAATGTAGCAATTACTCAGATAAATCAAGAGAGACGGTTGCGCAAATTTCACGTAGCAGGGAAAATGACTACCGCCCACCACGAGATGCCGCGTTATAAACACAACCCACCACCATTCGTCCCCAACCCACCTCACCTCCCCAAAAACCAGAACCCTCCGCTCCTCACCCTAGGAATTCTTTTCCGTCTCCTCAACAAACACACGCACATACGTACGTGGACCACCAGCACCAGCACCAGCACCAGCACCACCTCGACCTCCAGATTCCAATCTCAATGGATCGTCACAGAGGAGACCGCTCGAGAGCCCCCTCGAGGTGGTCGGACGGGCCCCCTACCCCCGGCGACGGGACCTTCCGCCACCCCCGAGGAGGCGATGGCTTCTTCGGCCCCCGCCACCACCCCTACCGCCACGACCATCACCCCGGCGGCGGCGGCGGAGGCAGGAGCCCCGGCTTCCGCCCTGGGCCTGGGGCCTTCGGCGACGAACCGATGATGCCGAGGCGCGGGGGCGGGTTCCCCGGCCCAGCCAGGGCGTCCTCCCCTGGTGAGTCAGAAGTCAGATCTCCTCCCCCCATCTCACTCTCCTTCTCCTTTGTCTGCGATGTTGGAAACTTAACTGATATCAAGCTTAGGCGTTGTGGTGGCTATTCATTGTTTGTTTGTTTGGGCGTTCGAGTTTAACTTGTGTTCTTACTTACTCTGGTTTGAATTGACACGGTCGCTCTTTTGAGAAAGCATGCCGAGAAAATTAGGCAAAACCGAGTATGGAAAAAAAACTGAAAAAGCTGAATGATCTGTTGGGTTATTTCCGATGCCTTTTTTGTTTGGCTTCTTTCAGGAGGTAATGATGGTGGCAAATTCGCGAAGCTTTTTATCGGGTCAGTGCCGAGGACTGCCACGGAAGAGGAGGTAAGCCTCTTCTTCGATTGGTCATATGCTTTATCTTACATGGCGGATATTGTAGGAGTTGCCAGAGATAATAGATAATGTAGTTGATGTGGTCATTTCGGAGAGTAGATGTGGTGGGAGGTTTGTCCTCAAGATATTTCATCAATTTGTCTAATCTCAGCTTGAGCTTCTTTTATAAACCACGGGGCATTTGCCATGTAACAATAAGCTCTAACGTGAAAAGCTTGTAGATTGTTTATTTCATGTTCATTAGTGTCTCCATGATTGTTTCCATTCATGGGTTGAATTTTTATTTTATGTAGTAATCATGATTCGTGCATATTTGTTGCTTGTATTCCAAATAATTAGCCAGGGGAGGTTTGGATTCTCTGAATTAATGCTTTTACTGGATTATTCTGCTTGTTAAATTGCCAGATCCGTCCCTTATTTGAAGAACATGGATGTGTGATGGAGGTTGCGCTCATCAAAGACAGGAGAACTGGACAACAGCAAGGTATGCATGTTTAGTTTTGTTCTAACAGTGATTTATTCCTATCTCTTCTTTCAGGTTCTGAAGGCTGATGGCAATGCTGGGATCCAGTTACCTCAGTTTTCGGGACCATTTCCAGTGTTTAAGGGCTTGACTGACAACTTTTTATCATATCCGTCCCATCTATCCTGAAGAAGAAGGAAGAATATGGGGTTTACTAAAATATGATTAGTTCACCAAAATGTATTTGGTGTTTGAAATGCAAATGACTCTGCTCCAGTGCTGTGGTTCTAACTGCAGTAATAATTGCGCATCCACAAACAAGCCAGTCATCCTCTATGCTAAGGGTTAACTGTAGCAGTGTAGCTTGTAGATGTGATTATTTTCTGTGGATGCTTTGTGAAACACTTGAAGTTAGATAACTAACTAAGCTAATTTTGTCAACTTAATTAAATAAAGTGAAACATCTTCACTAAAATGGCGTGGAAAATAGCCATCGACATATGCTCCAGATCTGAGAATTTTGCATAGCCCTTGAAGTGTGTTGGAGTTATCTCTGTGCATGTGTTTGTTGGTTGATCAGTTCATAATGTTGCTGTTGCATCTTCCTTGGGTTATTGCAAAAGATTTCCCTTGGGACACAGATTTTCTCCTATGTAATGCTGTGCTGTTGACTGTTCTAGATGGTGTTCTCACTTGGTTATATTTTCTGTGGCTCTTTCCTTGTGGGTTGGTAGAAATCGATTCACTATGAACACATGTGGAGCTTGTCTTTTGAGAATGATACCTTGTTTGGGTGCCAATTCCCAGAACTTGCACCTGAAGTTTAATCAGTGTATGATATGTTGTTGGCTTTGTGGCAGCATGCAATCTCATGGGAATATTTTGGGCTCCAGTTGTTGGCATGCATGTACATGGTGTCAGTTCTTTTGTGATATTGTGTTCTGTTCTTCGATTGCCGTCACTTCTCTTTGCAAATAGGATGTACCGATTTTTGTGTGGGTGAAACATTGTGCTTTTTCTGTGATTGACCTATGTGCCAAAAATCGTTCAGTTTTGTTGGTTTGTCCGAGAATCTCGTGTGGAATGTTGGAGGCAAGTCAAGTTGGCGAGCCATGTGACATGAACTATCTCCTGTTTGAAGAGAACTCAGTCATGAGAATTGTAGTGGATGCATGACCCTCTCTTTAGATATTTCTTTAATTCTTTGGGATGTCTCATTATGGGTACAAAAGATGGGGATGTTGAGAAGAGTGAGATGTGCCTATCTTGTGGTGTATGAGGCAGTTTCTTATGGAAGTTTGGTTATTGTGTGATTTGGATGCCTTAGATTGTTTTAGTGCAAGTGGAATTTCTTTACATGGAATGGTGGCGTTTATCCTTTTGGTTGAATTTGCAGGCAGGCTTCATTCTGAGAATGGTGTCTCTTCCTCTGAATGGAAAGATTGTGCCCTGAAAATATGTGTACTTTTGTTCTGGCGAATGTGGTCTGAAATCTGCTTTCTTTTCATACTATTGATCAGAAGCCAATGCATCGTGTCATGGTATCATTGTGGTTGGATTTTTATGTGGTAACGGATAATTGTGATAAATCATAAATTACAACCTTTTTTGGATGAATGGTTTGTAACTTCTTCTGAATGTCTGGACCCCAGAAGCCTCTTTGAATGATTGGCGTGTGGAAAAGTTATTAGGCTTCACCTATTTTCTGTCAAATCTCTTTGCATATGCATGCTGTGTGCACATTTGTCTAACAAATCTATATAATGAAGTTAAATGCCATGGCATCATTATCAACTTCTTGGTATGTGATTGCATATATATATGGGGCTTTGAGTTCAGAGCACAAACATCTTTTTGTGGATTACAACTTTATGTATAAGCAGGGGATTTTGGATCATAAAAATGAAATTCATGTTCAACCTTGCATGGTAAATGTTAGTGTGTGGTTGGGCTTGATGTATGCTTTGTGGGTAATGGATTTTGTGCTTTGGATGATGTGCTGGGCATCTCTCATTCTAATCCATTATGTTGTCAGTTAAAGTGGATATTGAGATTTTTCTAGAGTTCCTCCTGTCTAGCCTGTTCTCAGCATACCAGCTTATTGAGATGTTCTGGACTCCTATTTTCAGTTGGACCAGTCCATCAATGCAAGTTTGGATGAGGATTCTTCTAGATTTTGGTGAATGGGCGCTGTACTCTAACTTATCCTTATGTGGAGAAATGTGCAGTTGAAATCATCAAATGTCTTACAATTTTCAATTATGAAGTTTGACTTCGTAGTAAAATGATCCTGGGACTGTTGGTTCATGTTATACTTGCTACTATGGCATCTCGTTGTTGTGGTTTGCTCTCTCCTCACTTGTTATTGAAACACAGGTGCTGTTTGGAATTTATATGGGTCCTGTTAAGTAATTCCTGATGGATTAAAAGCATTATGGGTTGTGGAAGTCCCCTTTTCTCCGATAGTTTCATGGGTCCTTGTTAAAGTGCATAGTTGGGGCCACTGCTTATCTTCATATTTTAATCTGGGGTAGAATATTTGAGAAACTAATAAATCATCTCTTGGTATAGTAAAGTATGGACAGTGCAGTTAACAATCCATGTTTGAAGCCTTCTTTCAATTAATTATTTAAATCTGATTTTACTTGAAGGTGTGCATGTTCAAATTTGTGATTTTCTTGGTATTCTGCAACCCTGGACATAGAGTTCGTATTATTTCCAGGTGATTGTATGGTTCCTACAATCATTGTGGTCCAGATTAGTCATTCTATGTTTGAGTCCAGGATGTTACGTATGGTTTTTCTTTGAGTTGCCTATGCTCAATCATGCTTCAGAAGTTTGTCCACCTTTATGTGTTCATCCAACCATGTATGCTTGTGTTTGTTCATGTTATGTGTTGCAGAGGCAGGAACAGATTTGTCATGGACTGTACACTTGCTACTTTGTGAATTACATTGGCTGTTTTCCTTAAATATCGAGCATCATTCATTAGCATGCTTTCAGGAAAAATGTCATACTGACCATTCCATTCGAAGTTCTCTCAGCCATCAATTCATTTCAGTTGAGTTAAACGCCTCTATAGGTCTTTTAAGCGAACTATTGGTAATTTTGGTCTATGATTTGAGTACATTTGTGCTACTTCTACTTATACAAGGATACATTGATGAGGGTTATTGTCTAGCACTGGCTAAATTTTAGGAAGTGTTAAGCTAGAAAAGTGGTATGGGTTTGGTGGAAGTTTTTTTTTTGAGTAAGAAAAAGGATGATTACTTGAGATTGATAATTATCCAGTAAATTGTATTAAGTAAAAGGAACAGACTTACAAATTTTGGAGCTAAAAATCAGACAAATAATTAAGGGTTTGGTGGAAGTTGTGGATTAATGATGTTTTTGTAGATAAAGCCCAGGAAACAGTGTGTCTTCCATCTGTTTTTCAAAAAAAAACAGTGTCTTCCATCTGATTTCTATTGGTTGGTTTTTTTTGGTGTGTGTTGGGTAGGCTTTGTTTACCTTTAAGTCTAAGCTGAACCTTCAGCTGAAAAATATTTAGGCAACTTCATCAATCATGTGAAATTTCACATAGATTGATGATAGTTAGAAACCCTGGCTTATACCGATTACAAAGAAGAAACCCTACATCATATATCTCTCTTCCTTTTTGTTTGGTTGTTTTCAGAACAAGAATGGATGAGTAGTTGGGATTCATGGAAACAATAGGACCCAAGATATCAAATAGTTAAGAATAGGTGTGATAAAGTTGAAGCCTGCTTGCACATGCACAGAGAGGCCCTAGCTTTTAAAACCAAAATGATTCCTCTATTCTTTGGTTTTGTTTTCTCTGACTTTTATTTGGGTAGGGGGAGGATTCATTTGAGTGGCCTATTTGATTTTTATTTGGGCTTGGTTATGGTGTTGATATGTCTGCAATAATCGGATGAATATTTTTATATCCTAGACAATGATGCTATTCTTTTCTGGACGCATTTTAAAGTTCATTTTCCCAACAAGCTATAGTTTGTCTTGCTTTCCGTGCTAATTTGCATGGAAGGATATCCTTCCAAAAGTTGGGATATTCCAGTAGGTTCTAACAACAGTAGTTCTTAGCAAGCATGAAATACATTGTTTATATCTATTCCTAGTTAAGTGGATATAAGGGTCTCTCATTTTTATCTCTTGTTTCTTTTCCTTTCCATTACTTATACCATGCTCTACTACCTCTATCTCAACTCAACCAACCAAGAAATATATTGGTTGTCTTACTTAAACTCAACTTATTTGGAATTCTTATTCTGGCAACTGAACTAGACATGAACATCTTTTGTCAATTTTTTGCCATCTTTTCTTTAGATATATATTTGAAATTGGCTTCTTTTGGGAGCTGTTTTCCCTCCTTTTTATATTGGTTGCCTTGCCTGATGCTTTTTAAACCTTGTCATTTTCCTGGCAGATTATTTATTTTCCTTCTATTAACAAAGCCACATTGTAACCGTGCATAAAATGCCTAACTAAGCCAGTAAAAATTATGAGAGTTTACATAATGCAACAGGTTGTTGTTTCATAAAATATGCAACTTCAGAGGAAGCTGATAGAGCTATCAGAGCTTTGCACAATCAATACACTTTGCCCGGGGTGAGGTTCCCACTAGCACCACACCACCACCATCACCACCATCATAACCTGATACCATCCTTTTGATTTTGTAATGTACATTTTGGCTTTGTTAGGGTGTGGGCCCAATCCAAGTTCGCTATGCTGATGGAGAGAAGCAGAGGCTTGGTAACTATTCCATTACTTATCAGTCATCTCCTAAAATGTCCCTTATTTCTGTTTTGTCTTGCTGAATTTTTAATATATTTTTTAATTTTTATGGAAGCTTACCGATTCATTTTTAGCATTGCTTATTTTTCTTTCTTTTCATTTCTTTTCTTGTGGAAGTTGCATATTTGGATTCTCCTCTCTGTTTTCATTGATTCTATCCCAGCCCCCCGTTGGCCCAACCACTATTTCCAAAGTAAGGTCCGGGACCTCACATGGATAGAATGCACGACTTGGAAGGTATACGTGAAGATAGTCTTGAGTGTCAAATCCTTCACCTATGACCCACTCTTGTGCTTGGAGAGGTTCTTGCTATGGATCAGTAGTATGATATGAACTATCTATGCTGTCTGGCTGGTAGTGAGGCTGGTTCTTTGGCAGGTTTGGTTGGGTTGCTCACCAGGGTTATTGAGATGGAGAGGGAAGAACTGATGACTGTTGTGAGGGAGGAATGGAGGCAAAAGATTGAGGGTGCTTAGGAGTGTGCCCCCGTGATATCGTGCAGAAGATGATGTTTTTTCATTTGAAGGGAGGAGATGTTTCTTTTTGAAAGACAAAAAAGATAAGATGTTCCTGAAGGACCTAGTCATCCAAATTGTAGGTAGAGTCTTGCAGTCCATAATCTCTTGATTTAACAGGTGGTACACCTATCAAGGAGTTCTGCCTCATTGCACCCTTTTTTTAATCAGCGGTGGCTACATGAAGGCAACCCGGGGAAGTGAAATGCATACTACTTATACATTGTTGGGACATGGAGAAGATGTCACGTGGACATTGTCATGTGACACATTAGGCCACGTGTTAGTGCCACGTGACAGCAACAACAACCATCTGCCCCCCATCAGGGCTAGCTGCAAGGGGTCCTCTTGGATCAGATTTGGTGCACCAATATTGGTACTTATCTATTTTTAGTAAATTAGTTTTGTTAGGAATTAAGTTGTAGGATTTGAGTTTGTTAAGAGATAAAATTTTTCCAAATGAGAGAAGATTTTATCTCTTTAGGAAACATGATTATTTGTTGGGATATGTTCTCTTTATAAATAGAGAGCCTTCCTAAGTTATTTCTTTGAGTCAATGAATTAATTCTTTCCATCAACTCCAAGACTCCAACTCTTTCCTCTCCTCTCTATGTTACTGTTCACGTGAACAATACCCATACTGTTCAACGTGAACAGTAATAGCTAGCCACCAATAGATCTATCGACCACTGTAGGTTGGTCTTTTCCCACTGTTGGCCACACTGCTGTCCCCTTAAGGAGGCTATTGTGCTCCTTGTTCTCTCCCACGTAGCAGAATAGTCCTTGCAACCTCTGCTAGACTCCTCCACGCTCCACTTTCGCGTCAATTCTCAACATGGTATCAGAGTAGTAACACTCCAGGCAATTATTCTCTAGGCCGACGTTCTTCTTGACCCCAATCCAAGTTCTTTCTGGTTTCCTCATCATCCTCCACTCAGGTTGAAGTTCTTCCCGACCTTCTCTAGAGCTGACGTTTTTTCCGACTAGGCCGAAGTTCTTCCCGACCCAAACTAGAACTGAAGTTCTTTCCGGTTCAAACTATCTTGGAGGATGGTGGTGAAATCAGAGATATAAGTTTCTGGTGAAGAAGAAGAGAAGAAGAATGATGAGTCGTATGGCCTCACACATGAAGAGCAAGTCATCAGTCTCCTGACCTCTGACTTGAGGGGGAGTGTTGGGACATGGAGAAGATGCCACATGGACACTGTCATGTGACAGCAGCAGCAGTAGCCATCTGGTCCCCATCAAGGCCAGCTGCAAGGGGTCCTCTTGGACCAGATTTGGTGCATCAATATTGGTGCTTATCTATTTTTAGTAAATTAGTTTTGTTAGGACTTAAGTTGTAGGATTTGATTTTGTTAAGAGAGAATCTTTCCAAATGAGAGAGATTTCTCTCTATAAATAGAGAGCCTTCTCAAGTTATTTTTTTGAGTCAATGAATTAATTCTTTCCATCAACTCCAAGACTTCAACTTCTTCCTCTCCTCTCTATGTTAATATTCACGTGAACGGTACCCGTACTGTTCAATGTGAACAGTAATAGCTAGCCACCAACAGATCTGTCGGCCATTGCAAGCCGGTCTTCTCCCACTGCCGGCCACACTGCTTTCCCCTTGAGGTGGCTATTGTACTCCCTGATCTCTCTCCCACGTAGGAGAATATCCTTGCAACCTCTGCTAGACTCCTCCATGCTCTGCTTCCACGCCAATTCTCAACATATATGATATGCAAAAATTGATAAATTCTGGATAAACATCATTTTCGATGACCTTCCAAAAAAAAAATCCCTTTTGATGACTCCTAGCACATTCCCTAGGATACTTTTTCTTTACCCTTAAAATTTTATTCCACAAATGTTGACATTGTGGATTGTCGGCAAGATTTTAAATGCCAATCTCAATGCCATTCTGCTATGCCAGAAAAAGGAGATGTGGTTTGCATGTTGGTGCATGTTGGACCTGATAGCTTCTTGGAGTTCATATTTCATAAAATTAAGATTCTAATGGGTGTTAAATGCATAAGTAAACACTTATCTACATTATTAGCAAATTGAAGGGAATCCCATGATTTTTGGTGTATTTGTGTGAAACAATAGAGGAATAGAGCTGAATAGTTTGTTATGGAATCCTGGTCTCACTTATATGGAGAGTCTAAATGGGAAAAGTAATATGTCACAAACAGTAGAAGAACAAAGTAGAATAATTTATTATGAACTCCTAGGCTCACTTATATTGAGTCTTAAGAGAAAAATTATGTAGAGGCACTTAAATAATAAGAAAGTTAGGGAAACACAAACACATATGAAATAATATAATGCTCACACTCCCCTTCAATATGAAACACAGATGCTCACCATATGGAACACAGATGTTCACCGTGGCTGGTTTGTCACAAACAAAAATATGACATTTGTGTGGTAGTGCCGTGAAGATGCAGAAATTTAAAACTTTAATGAAGAGGCAGATGGTGTAGTAACTTTTCTTTCTATCACATCATTTTTTTAAAACATAATAGTCAACCTCAATATGCTTTATCTGCCCATGAAATGCTGAATTGGAAGCAATACAAGGAGCAAATTGATTATCATAGAACATTGGAATAGATAATTATGCACCAGGACTGCATCTTCTCAAGATGATGAGATTCTTGACAAGGAGTATGGCATAACCAATGGTAGATAATTTGTCTTCATGTGAGCTAGCATTATCAACATTTGAATAAACACACAAATCTGGCTGCCCATTACTTTTAAAGAGTCATTTTCTAGGAGATTCCTTTGTTACATATGTGAATAAGGCAAACATCATGTCAAGAACTATAACAGTGTTTGTCCATGAATTGATTTACACAGGCAACAATATAATTAATATCATTCTTTTCAAAAAAAGAAAAATATCATGATTGTCAAACAAAGTAGTTTCTGGATGATGCTCCTAAGTCGCTTGGGATCTTCAAAAGAGGGAAAAACTTCCTTCTTGAGCCTCTTTTTGGGCTCCATGGGCACAATAGAAAGTTCCTCTCCTAATAGTCCAGCTTCCTGAGGTATCTCAAGCAGATATTTTGTGTGGGAAAACCCTATGGCCTTAAAGCTCCGGCCACCCCAATTCAAGAAAACACCTAAGTTTCTTAAGATCCTTAGTAATGAAAATATTTTGTGAGAAAAGTTCATCCCAATTCATGATCACACCACCAACTGTTTAACCATATCGAAATCTTTAAGCTTGCTCAAAATAAAATAATCGAGGCAGATATGCAAGAACCTATCTTCATGGCTTCATTACTTAGCCTTTCGAGCAAAACTCTGGGGCTTTATTTTAGGCTATAAATGGCCTTTTTTTAGCTTGCACACATCACAACCAAATAACTAGGTGATTGTGACATGGAAAGCTCCTTAGTGAGATTACGACGTAAGAAGGTATTTTTAACATACAATTTAACATCAGTTGACAAAATAACGTGAACAAAATTGATATGAGCAATCCTGGAGAATTTGTCAAAATAGTCAAGCCTATGGGTTTGACTACAGCCTTTGGCCACTAATTGGGCCTTTAATCTATTAACTCTTGTCTTCTAGAAGGTAGTTGACCATATGTATGCATCTATAATCAAAATAGCACCATCAGGAAATGGAACCAACTCGCATGTTCTATGGTAAACAAGTGCATCTATCTCCCTGTTCATAGCTTTCTTCCATTTTGGATTTTGCATGGCCGCAGTGTATCTTCATAGAATAACTATGCTATCGCAAGGAGAGGATGAGTCTATCATGTAAAACAATGAGATCTAAGGTGATGACTATAACTTCTTATATCTTTTCACAAGGGTAAATCAGCTGCAGGTTAGGCTATAGGAGCATCTGGGGCAAATTTGAATGGTAATGACAAATTAGATTGGTTGTCCTTTAGGATATCAACTTGTTTTTATAAACAATGGGTAGTGGGAAACAAGGGTAGTGTCCTTATCATGTAGTTGATGGGTAAGGATGCGATTCTAAGTCAATGGTGCTTCCATTTGTGGAAAAGAAAGAGATCTTTCTGATAAAGGTATCGCCTGCACTAGCACGACGCATTTTCCAAACGGGATCATAACAATGATATCCTTTTTATCTTTAAAGGCACACATTTCCATATGAGGAGAGAGTTTATCAAGATCATCAACTAGATGAGCAACCAAGTGCAACCAAAAATTTGTCATGGAGGACCAAACAAGTCATATAACTTTAGAGGGATATCATCCTTTAGATAAGTGAAGGAACACAATTGGTCAAATAAATGTTAGTAAGTATTGCAACAACCAAAATTTCTTAAAAAATTTTATAAAGTTGAGAAGGGTCCTATCAATGTCAAGAATGTACTTTAACCTTTGTTCCAAAACTCCATTGTGTTGAGATGTATAGGTGCATGAGTTTTGATGAATACTACCATCAATGGAAAAAATGGTTGATGTTCATGTTGCAGAATTCAAGAGCATTGTTACTCTTGAAAATCTTCACATTAGATGAATAGAAATTCTAGTCTTTATTAAAACACTTTTTATAATTACATTCACAACCCTAGACCAAGCTTCTATTGGAAGTACCCAAGAAGCACATCATCCTCAAAGACTATAAAATATTGATAACTAGAGATGGTACTGAAATGAAAATAACCCCTTATAGTGGATCAACTCAAAAATGGAAGAACTTGTTGTAATCCTATCTACATAGGAAGGAGGATATGCTTTCCAAACTGTCATGGTTTACAATCAAAATTGGTCAATGGAGGATAATTTGGGAACATCTGATGCAACTTGGGCATCGATGGATCTCCCAAATGATGGTGCTAACTAGAAGATCAACCAAGATAAAAGCTTCTCTAGCAAAGATGGTGGGAAGATTTTGGTAATACAACCATCCTTCTCAAGTCCCTATACCAATCTTCTATATTGTTTAGGTGTCTTGAAAACAGCAATAATGCTCGTCAAATGATCAAATAATATGGAACTTTTCCAAGTTTACTGACAGTAAACTCAAAGGAACTCATGAACATAATATACTTCAACTAATCTCAATCTAGAAGTAAAAGATTTGTCCCTAATAGAAATAATTGGGAGATTAGAGTCATTTTCCAAGCACACAAAAGTGAACCCTGTACATTTATAGATAACAATCAAGGATCTTTTTTTCTTTTTTCTTTTGAAAAAAGAAGTAGAAGTTAAGGAATTGCTTTTACTAGTCAAGTGATCAGTTGAACTTGAATCCACATCCATTCAGATGTCAAGGTGAATGCCAAATGTGCAACAATATGTGCTGTATCTCCATAGTAGTTGAGGTAATCTAACCACTTGAGATATTTGAGCTAGAAGTCTAAGGCTTCTATCTCAAGAGCTGCATCAAGCAACTATGATCATTTGAAGAGATCAATATTGGAGTAGTAGAAGTAGATCAATATTGGAGTAGTAGAAGCAGTGAAATTATTAGTATTTAAGTCAGGCACAATAGCATGGTTAGCTCAAGCTGGCTTACCAAACTTCTCCTAGATTTGCTTAGAAGAGTGATTTGTGCATTTACAGGGAACACACTACTAATAGATGTGTCCCTTTCCTTGATCACCGTCTCGACCATGTCCACAGCCATTGCCACGGCAATTGCATTTGCTATATAATGCACGTGCAGAAGTCTATGTTGCAGGACTAGGAGAAGATGTGGGCCAAATGGGATCCACCTTGACCATCTGCAGTTTGCTATATATGATTTCTAGTAGAATTAACAAGGACTTAAACCATCTGGAAATTGGGATACCTGCCACTTCGTAGTTGGGTAGTTTGTTTGCCACAACAAGAAGGCTGAAAAATGGCAAGTTCCATGTACATGCACTCCATGTTACTGCAGTAATTAACCAGCTGCTTCCTCTTGTTGGTAGACCAGATGTGTCTGTAAATATCTGCAAGCTGAGAGCCATTGGAATTTTGGATATTTCTTAGCTGAAGCTCTCTCAGATCTCCTCTACATTTTCTTAAAGGATGTTAGCTGTAATCTTTGACTTAATATTAAATGCCGGCGGTATGCTGTTGAAATGACAGTTTTTGCAATAGGACCATATCGACTTGTATTATATGTTGACATGTAGGTGTTTCGCCGGCATGCTGGCGAAACCGTCAGCATGCCGCTGATAAGGTCAGCATGCCGTTGGCATGCTGCTGCTGCTGTTGCTGCTGCACAGGTTATGGATCTGCATATTACATATGAAGTAAAAGATAGGATTTCGGATGTAAATGAAAATATTTATCCATTAAAATAATTACTTTTAAAATTCTAATCATTTTGACTACTTCTGTCATTTTTGTTGGCATGCGTCGGCATGTTGGTGAAATGCGTATTTGAAAATTTATTGAAACGACGTTGAAATCGACATTTCGAACCTTACTCAATATTGTTTGTCAGGCAAGCCATACTTGTGTAATTATTTTGTCCATACTTTGTGGCCATGGAATCAGAACATCAAGTCACGGTGGCAGTTGGCTTGTGGTCGATATGGCTGCAGAGAAATCGAACTGTACTCAGGGGGGATGGAGTCTGGTTGGAAATGTTGTGAGGGGAATACTATCTTTGTCAGCATTTTGGGCCCAATCTTTGTAATCTTCTGCCTATGTTACTTTTTGAAGTAATATTAGTGGATGGCTATCGACCTCCGGTAGCTATTCTTTTTTTTTTTTTCAAAAAAATATAAAGCTCTGTTTTTTTGGTTCACCAACAAATTTTCGAACACTTGGGACCAAAGAATGTACTTTGACATAACTGATTTTGACAGATGCCCCTTGCACTATGACAATGATAGTAGAGGCCAAAGGCTTAACCTTAAGAGGCAGAGGAGGATCCTTGTGTCATCACTTGGTGCAAACAAGATATTAGTAGTACTAAAGAGGTAAAAACTTAAAGACACCAAGTCACAAGGAGGATTGAAAGCACATCCTCAGGAATGCCCAAACCATGAAGTGTTTGTTGTTGCACAGGACAAGTAAACCAACTATTCACAGTGCACGCATTCCAAGGACAAATAATGAGGAGTCCAAAGGAGAATCATGCATGAATCAGATTGCCTTGTGACCTGATGACCATGGAATTTATTTAGATCTGAATGCTTCACATGAATCCTGTGGAAATCAGTCTGAAAATTGACACCTGACCAAGTTAGGTTCCCAGAATTCACTCACATGAGTTACTGCTGGATCTTCGCCAGCCAAGGGTCACCTTGTTGAAGCATCATTGGACTACCACCGGTCAAGAATAGTAGCACCACAATATCAAGCTTTGGTTGGGCAGAATAAAGATTGCCCAATCCATCAGACTGGAATACTTATGTAACTCCGAGGTTGAATTTCCAGATCCACTGTCTTTTCTATTAAGGGTCACATATGTTTACATTCTTCTTGTATCATTGGGACGAAAAAAAAGAGTGGCTCCTTTCAAAGACGGACTCTTTTTCTCTTTTTATGTATGGGTCTGATTAGGACATGTACGGCCATGATTTTATCCTGCTCCATGAGATTTGGCCTTAATGGGGCTGCTGCCGGTCTAAATGGGGCATTGGCATGCCTTTATGGGGTGTTTAGGGTCATCAGACCTCCTCTAGGCAAAAAGTGGTACCACACTTGGTGAGATTGGGGCAGATCTGTCGCTGGTCTTGAGAGTGTCCAAATGCAAGCAAGATTTGGAGCCTAGATGGGCACCTAAGAATTCTTGCTATTACCTCATTGGCTAGAGGATCGGCACTGCCAGAGCATAGGTATCGTTAACGGGGAACCTAGTGCTTCCGAAGTTTAGGAATTGGAGTAACTACCTTTTAACTAACTTGAAATGATAACTAACAATACTAATTAACAATACCTTAAAAAAAACTAGCAATAGACTAGCAATACTTGTAAGTAATAAGTATTAAGTAGTACTAAGTTAGTAACTAGTTACTACTACCTTTCATAAAACAAAGTAACTAGTTACTACTAAGTTAAAATTAATATAGATTATATAATATCTTTTGCATTACGTTTTATTGTTGGGGGTGTTTAGTCCTTTTATTGTTTTGCTGGATTTATGTTGTAATTTTTCCCTCACCTCTCTCTATATAAAGAGGTGTAAGGACGACTTAGTAATTACGAAAACTCATTTTCTTCAACTTGGTATTAAAACCAAGTTGAAAACTCTACTAAGAAAACCCTAACCCTATCACCAAGCCTCGCCATCGCCGCCACCATCGATAGCAGCGCCGCTGTCGGCTAGCAGTAGTAGAGCACCGCCGCTGGCAGTGGCGTCGGCAGTAGCGTCGCCACATAGGCAGCGCCATCGCCGTCGATCACTGCAGCAGCAGGAGGGGTAGTAGGAGGGTTGGTTCGACCCCCTCTCCTTCTTCGACGCCTTCTCCTTGCTGCCAAGTCTCCTCCGGCTGTAGGGAGAGGGCTATAGGCCTTGTTTTCCCTTGCAACAGGGTCTAGGAAGGTCCTTGGTGCATTGGTGATGGAGTTCTAAGGCAAGGACCTTCCGAAAGGTGTTTGGAAATTCGTCTTGGATGGTATGATCAAATTAGTATTTTAATTACTATTTTGGGGTGTGTATTCCCCTGTTGATGCATGTTTTGGGGTGCATTCCCCAATTGATACATATTTTGGGGTGTGTATTTCCCGTTTCTATCGGAATTCAGATATGTGTTTGAAGGTGTTTGTGGTTTATTGTCACTATGGCTTCAGCATTGTCAGAGTCTGGAGTTACGTCAGAATAGACTGGAAAAAGTGTAGTCTATAAGAATCCATTTTTTTGCTCCTATTGTGAAGTTTGATGAGACCAATTACTTATGTTGGTCTCATACATTCCTTGTGACTGTGGAAAGGACATGAGAAGCAACATGTTCTCCTAGAAGCATCACTAGAGCAGAAGACAAGGAAATATGCAACCTGGAATAGAGATGATGCCATGGTTAGGGCTTTGATACTAAATAGTGTGATACCACTCATTGGAGATGAAGTCATGTACTAGAAAATTGCCACACAGTGGGATGGTCTAAAGGATGCATATTCTCATGAAGTTAACTCCACCTAGGTCTTTCAGATTCATTATGACCTCTACCATTTGAAGGAATCCATAAGTCTCTTGCAGTACTATTCCATCATGAAGGGACTATTCCACCATGAAGGGACTCTTGGCTAAATATAATGCATGCAGGCCCATGTGTACTTAAGCCATATGTAGGGATCAGAGGAAGGAGTTCTCTGCGCATATTTCTGGTAAGGCTTAATGATAGTTATTCTGCTGCATGCTCACTGATTTTGACACTGTCTGATCCTCCTATCGAGGAGATATACATGAGACTTGGTAGGTTGCAGCTCCAGTTTACGCCAGAGGTTACTAGTGATACCTCCTTTGCTCATGCAACTGTGAATGCTCGTTGAGGACAGACAAGAGTCTTCAGAGGCAGAGGTAGGGGGCGTGTTGATGGTGGTCGTGGCAAGCCCATCTACTCCTATTATGGGAGAATTGTCCACATCGAGGTCAAGTGCTGAAACAAACTTGGACGGCCTGGAGTTGCCAAACAAGTTTTTGTGACCACCTCTAGCTTTGTCTACTGAGGTAGTGACTCTTGCAGAGGCGGACCGTGATGCAGTTGTAGAATGTCTAGCTTAGTTGACTATGAGCAACCTTAGTCCTTAGGCATTGTTGCTTGTGCCTCTGCATTAGGTGAATAGTTCATGGTTGATTGATTCAGGTGCCTTAGATCATTTGACAGGGACTTCCTAATGTTTGGGGAATATGTAGAACGTACCATAGGGTTGTTTAGTATAACTTGCAGATGGGAGGCATGCTCCCATCTATGGTGACGGAGGGGTGCCAGTTCCTCCATCCATGCATCTCTCTGACGTTTATTATGTTCCTGACATGGTAATGCGGTTACTGCCTGTTAGTACTATTACTAAGTAGTTGAATTGTCATGTCGTTTTTGATGTAGTTGGATACACGTTTCAGGATCGTATGATAGAGGGCGATTAGTGGTGGTCATGTGGAGGGGGTGTATACTGGCTGGTTCAGAGTCTTGTTGCTGCAGCCTGTCAGACAAGTACTACTGTGGGGAGTGCCTTGCAGTGGCACAGATGACTAGGTCATCCTTCATTGGACAAGCTATGCCAAATCATCCCTCACCTTTGTCCTACCATGCGGATTTAGTGTGATATCTGTCAGCTAGGAAAGCATCACCGTGCTAGTTTTTCAGCTTCTATCTAGTCTAATAGTTCTACTTGTTTTGATTTATTACATTGTGATGTTTGAGATCTTAGTCGTGTGGTAAATTGATAGAGTTATCGGTATTATTTGTTACTTGTGGATGATTTTTCTCGTTTATCATGGATATTTTTAATGCGGAATAGATTAGAGGTTGGATCTATTATTCAGCAATTTGTGATGTTTGTGAAAACTCAGTTTGGTGTTTGCATTAAGATCATAATGCCTTAGAATTTTGTACTAAGAATTTGGCATCCTTGTATGGGTCACTTGGCATTGTACATCAGACGTCCTATTCTCACGTCACAGCAGAATGAGATTGCTGAAAGGAAATATCGCCATATTCTGGATACAACTATGCCTTGGCTCATCCAGAATAGTGTTTTACATAGTTACTGGGGAGATGCTGTTCTTACTGCTTGTTATCTCATTAACATGCTTCCTTCCTCTGTGCTTCATGAATAGATCCCATGGAACATGCTTTATCCTGACTCAGATTTGTTTACAGTGCCACCAAAGACGTTTGGTTGTGTGGCATTTGTACACCTCCTTGGGCTTGGTTGTGATAAATTGGCTTATAGGGCGGTTTAGTGTGTTTTCTTGGCTATTCATGCACTTACAAAGGATATATGTGTTTTGACTCTATACACCAGAGGCAGTATGTTAGTGCGGATATGACCTTCCATGAATCTATTATGTATTTTTCCACTTCAGGTCATTAGCTGAAGGAGGTTGAGATGGCTGTGTCGATGCCTGTACCTTTTGTAGCCATGGAGGATTTCTCTCAGAGCAGTAATGTACTTGCTATAGAGCAGAATGTGGGCACATTCAGAATTGTACCATCAGATGATAATACATTTAAGGGTGCTACATATCAACTTCCTGTCAGTTATAGTGAGAAGATGCACCCCCCTCCTAAGTTCCTACTGAGCCCCATCGTTCTCCCGCACTCAGGTATGTGTTGAGGATACTAATGATACTTCTGGTATTGTCTCTAGATTCTATCTCTATGCCTATAGATAAGGATATTCTTATTGCTATCAGAAAGGCTCTACAATCTTGTGCCCAGTATGGTGTTGTTGGGAGTGTTGTTTCTGCTGATTCTTTGGGTATGGAGTTTCATGCGTTCACTGCTATAGTTTCTAGTGCTAAGATACGTACCTCTTACCAGCAAACTTTACCACATCCACGTTGGAAGGTAGCTATGGAGGAGATGTCTGCTCTTACTGGTAGAGGTATGTGGGTGTTTACTACTTTACCTTGTGGCGCGTACCTTGTTGGAGCTAGATGGGTCTATTTCTTGGTAGAAGACTCGCCTTGTGGCTAAAGGATTCACCCGAACTTATGGGGTGAATTTCTTTGTCACGTTCTTTTCAGTTGCTTGGCTCTCCATAGTTCGTATACTGATTTTTGTTGCAGCTCATTATAGATGGCATCTACACTAGTTGAATGTCAAAAATGCGTTCTTCTATGGAGATTTGCAGCAGGAGATATATATGCAGCAACCACCTGGATTTGAGGTTTAGGGGGAGTGTATATGCATTTTCGTAAGGCCATTTATGGTCTTAAATAGAGTGCCTGGGCTTGTCTAAGGTGTTGTCTGTTATTGGGATGCAGAGGTCCTTGTCTGACAATTCACTATTTGTGAGAAAGACCGGTGGTGGTATAGTGGCTCTACTGTGTATATGGATGACCTTATCCTCACAGGTGATGATGCAGATGGTATTTCTCAGGTGAAGGATTATTTGGCACGTTGGTTTGTCATGAAAGACCTTGAGAAGTTGAGATATTTTTTGGGCATTGAGATTGCCACAAGTAAGCAAGGGATAATTATGTCACAAAGAAAATATGTTCTTGACATTCCTTAGGAGACGGGCATGCTAGGATCCAAGGATGTCAATATTCCTATGGATCTTAAAGTTCACCTCTTTGATGATGCTATGAAGTTGAAAGACAATAAGACATATAGATCGTTGGTGAGGAAACTCTTATATCTGGCCATCACTAGGCCAAATATTAGTGTTGCAATGGGTAAGTAAGCTAAGTAAATTCTTAGACAAACCTACTAATGATCATTGGCAGCTTGTGATGCAGGTATTGAGGTATATCAAGGGATGTCTAGGTAGAGGCATTTTATTTCAGAAGAAGGCTTCTATGTGTGTTATTGCCTACTTAGACGCAGATTATGCAGGAGATGTTGGAGATAGGTGATCTACCATTAGCTTCTGCATTTTTGTAGTCGGAAATTTGGTGACCCAGAGGAGTAAGAAACATGGTGTAGTTTCACACTCTAGTACTGAGTCTGAGTATCGTGCTATGGCACATACTGCAATGGAGATGATATGGATAAGATCCTTCTTGTGAGATCTTCATATTACTGTTCAGGAGCCAATGGAGATGTATTGTGATAATCGAGCTGCAATATACATTGCCAACAATCTCATGTTCCACGAGGGAACAAAAAATGAGGGAGTGGATTGTCATTACACCAGGAGTTTGATTCAATAGGATCTGCTTCGTACTACTTGTCTTGCATTTTTAGATCAGACTGTCGACATGTTTACTAAGCTGTTGTCTGGCTCTTAGTTTGAGAAGTGTAGAAACAAGCTGAGCATGGTGGATATATATGCTCCATCTTGAGGGGGAGTGTTGCATTATGTTTTATTGTGAGGGGCATTTAGTCCTTTTATTATTTTGTTGGACTTGTGTTGTAATTTTTCCCTCACCTCTCTCTATATAAAGAGGTGTAGGGACAGTTTAGTATTTTCGAAAACTCATTTTCTTCAACTCTAATTGGGATTCTTACATAAATATATATATCCCTGTAAACTTTTGATAAGATGTATATTTCCTCATGTATTTATGTATATATCTCTATAAAGTTATTCTGTTAAGGTCGTATGCCTCTGTTCCATTAAATCCAACGAAAAATATCATAAAAATTTTAAAAAATAAGAAAATTTATATATACCTCCCTATATTTATCTTTTTTTTTTTTATATTCCAACTCCTCTTCCCCTTCCTTCCTCCTCCCTATACTCCTCGTCGTCCTCATGGACTTTGGTTTTGTCTTTCTCGGCAAAGAGTTGGGCGTCAGTCGGAGACCCATTACCACCACTTTGATTGACGTCACCGTCACTAGAGACCTTACTGTTAGCCACCTCCAACGGCTTGGAGGTGTAGAACTTGGCGTAGACCAAGAAGTATAGGAGCTGTGCCAACTGCAACACGCACACTAGCTAGTAGTAGCAGTCCAACCTCCCCTTACTGATGTTGTCTTGCTGCCACTCCTCTCTCCCCCTTGTCCAGTACCTCACCAACACCACCACCAGTGTGTCCATGTAGTTCCCAATGGCAGCTGCTATCCACGACATTGCCACCGTGATGCTCCTTATGCTCTCCGGTGACTGGTCGTAAAGGAACTCGAGGTGCCCCACCATCATGAACTTCTTTGCCAGGTTGTGGATGGCATACTGGGAGACCAGCCAGAAAGATACTTAACGGCATGATGGCCTTCGGGCGGTCGAGCAGGTCGTGCTCCGCAGCCACCGCCTTCCACTTGGACTCCACCAGTGCATATGTCATTGTGGAGAAGATTGCGATGCCGATGCTGATGCCCATGCGTTGGAGGCAGGTGATGTTGGAGGGGAGGCCGGTGATGTGGAACCCATTGTCGAGGAAGATGAAAATGAGGTCGATGAGGAAGAGGAGTACATGGAAGAGGAGGAGGAGGAAGGGAGAAGAGGAGTTGGAATAAATAAAAAGATATATATATATATATATATATATATATATATATATATATATATATATATATATATTTCTTATTTTTTAAAATTTTTTATGATATTTTCCGTTGGATTTAGCGGAGTAGGGGCATACGACCTTAACGGAGTAACTTTATAGGAGTATACACGTAAATACTAAATACATGGGGGTATATACGTCTTGAACTTTTATAGGGGTATATACATAAAAATCTCTATGTAATTTTACTTTGATCACTGAGAAGTAAATTAGTGATATACTAATGCAAACTTAGAAGTTAAAGCTAGTGAACATGGATAATTCTTGATAAGAATTAGATAGCACAAAGCCTTAAATAAAATCTGATATAAGCTTAGATCAGATGTATAGAGCTAGATCAACCTACTAAGCTACGCCTAAGCTTAAAGTAGAGGATCTAGGAGAGAGATAGAGAGTATAAGAGAGGCTAAGGGCCACAAGCAAGTTATCAAATTAACCAAACTTCAAACCTTTCAGTTGGGGAAAGGGACGTTCAGACTTTAGAAAGTCGAAGCAAATGAAGCTCTCGAAGACAGATGGAAAGAGGAAAAAGCCAGATGTTAGCCATTGTGTGTGGGTGTTGCGTGCCTGTGAAATTTCAGGGAATTTTCCAAATTTTCCTGTAATCCTCACAAAATGAAACACAGGGTGGACGGATCCACCTGATTCCATTGAACTGGCATGAAATGGCAGCGTGTTGGCAGCACCATGGCAAAATCTACAACTGTTTCTTGAGGCTTCTTTTATAGGGGTTGGAACTGTACTACATTGAAAACCTTGTCTTAAAAAATTTGAGTATGATTTCTTCAAGAAAAAAAAATTGATTATGACTTTGACTCTGGTTTAAAGTATTAGCTCATTGTGTTTGTGAACACTGGAAGGTTAAATAGGATGTAACTTGATGTATAATGCTTGATAAAAAGGGACAACGTTAGATAATTTCCATTGAACTGCATATCCATGAATCCAAAGTTACATGACTACAAGAAAAATAATTTTCCCTCTCAAAAAAAAAAAAAACACGTTCTTTTTTGTGGGGAGAGGTAATCAGAAAATACATTGTCTTTATCTGCATGGTACATTTCAAGATTGCATCTTCTAATGACTTTTCCTTGGAAGTGTCTTGATTGTTAATGGCATGCAGTGAATGTCACTGGAAACTTTTAGAAAGATGTATGCTCTAGTGTGAACTTTCTGTATCTTGTTTGTATGAAACTTGTTTTGCCCAAAAGTTCAAAACCACCTTTCAATGTGCTAGGGAGGCTTCACTCTTTATGTCCTATATCTTTGATGCATAAAGCAAACTCAAGTTGTGATTAAGGCACCTTTCAACAAAAGAAGGGTTGATGAGGGAACATGAAGCAATGTTGCTCAAATTTCCTTTTCAACAGCAATACTATGGCATTGGTTAAAAATGCAGCATCATAGAAATTTTTGCCTTCAAAGTGCAACATCAATATGCATAGTTCTTTATTCTTAAAATGGTGGTGAAGCAGATGAAATGAGCAAGTTTCGGACACATGCTAGAATAGTTTTGACGATTTTTATAGTCTGGTTAAACAATAAATATTTCGGTTGGTTATGTGATATACAACCACCTGTAACATCTCCTGCAAAAAAAATCTGCTTGAAAAATTTTAAAAAGCAAAGTTTCTTTTTTCTCTGTTTTTTTTCATTTCCTTACTAGGTACAGTTGAATATAAGCTCTTTGTTGGTGGACTTAATAAGCGGGCTACCGAACAGGAGATCGAAGAAGTAAGTTTTCGAATTTTAAGCTTTCATGAACTGGAGGAAAGATATAGGCATTTCCATGTTGCGACTCGATTGGGTATCGTAGACAAATCCAGTCCTTTGATTTCTTACATGATTAACTTTTTTATCCTTCTGAAGATCTTTGCTCCATATGGTCGTGTTGAGGATGTATACATCATGAGAGATGATCTGAAGCAAAGCCGTGGTTTGTTCATTTCTTCTACTCTCCTTCCTTTTCCTAAATTTTCCTCATTGTATGAAAGCTGCGTTATATATGAGCTTTTTCCAATTGTTTCTAAGTGAAGATAATGATGCTGATTTTGTTGATATTGAAGGATGTGGCTTTGTAAAGTTCTCTAATAGAGATATGGCTGCAGCAGCTATCAATGCTCTTAATGGAGTATTCACAATGAGGGTTTGCTTATTCCCTCAATAAAACCCTTTTCTATCTAATCCAGTAATATTCAACTAACGTTATGTTATACTTTCAGGGATGTGACCAGCCACTAATTGTCCGCTTTGCCGATCCAAAGAGGCCTAGACCTGGAGAATCCAGGTTTTGTGATGCTTTGTTGTTTTTTTGTTCAATTTTTTGGTACTCATAGCAGCCTAAGGAGATGCAATAGAAGGTTAAAATCCCTTTTCTGTTCTTTTTCTTGTTTCTCTTTGGATGGCAACTTAAACATACGCTGAAATTTTTTTCCAGGGGAGGGCCTGCCTTTGGTGGGCCTGGATTTGGATCTCGACTTCAAGCGCCTACAGGGCCACGGTATACCCATCATGTTATCCAGACTGAGATTGATTCATTTACAATTTTTTCAGCTTTTGAAATCTTATGAAATTAGCTTGTTTCCAGTCCATCTTCCTTCTCTGATGAGCCTATGGGTGGCCAACCAAAAAATGTTTGGTCCTCAATGAGTCCAGAGTCCTCGGCACCTTCTGCTCTTGGATTTGGTGGCCATTTACCCCCTCAAGCTTTTCCTGTAACCTCATCAACAGTGAGTGTCATTTTTTATGCATCCGTGTTTAATTTGCAAGGCCTGTGACTTCATTGCTTTGGATGTTCATTTTCAATGTAAGAAAAGTAAATTGGTTATGTATTCTATTGTAGGACTGTAATCATGCTTCAGTTTTGTGTTGAATTTTGCTAGTTGCATGCTTATTATCGAAATCTTTTTATCTGGTGTATTTTACAGAATGGTCTATGACGCTGAACCTGATTTTTTTTGTTCTGTGATATTGGAAGGCAAAAAAAAATGGTCCCTGCATTTTAGCTGGTTTCAGTCCTTTCTTTTAATTTTCTATCATCTAAGCCATTACTCTTTTAACGAATTAGCATTGTGTTTGCACTTTGACCATTGCTTTCCTTTTATTTGCCCTCCGTTCTTAGTTTAGTTTCTATATTTTGAGCTACCACTTTTTTTTGGGGATATGGGGAATATAGTTCATTTGATTTTTGGTATCAAAAAGGGGATCGGGACCTTAGAGAACGCGAAGGTTGTTGAACCAAGTAAATCCACTCACACCCACACATGAACTTACATACATGTCCCAACAGAATGCCTTCTTATCCTGCCCACCAAGATTTGCACACCAAGTGATCTCCTCTTGTTATCTCTATTATTTACATGGGTGCTTGGTGGGATTCTCTTCGTCTTATATTAGTCAACACACACTACAGACCTTGCAACTGCATTATTGGTTCTTGAGTAAAAGCATATTTACATGAGGATAGTGATTATCTATGAAATTTTATTCTTTGAAACAATCTATGAAATTTTATTAATCCACGGAAAGAGCCTCATTAGAAAATGAACTCCATAGCCCCAACGTTACATGGATGTTGTTTATTACCCAGTTATGCTTGGACACTCTCCCTAAAAACACGACAATTTCTTTGCAACCAAATAGCCCATAATACCACACACAGTGTCTCTCTAGGGGAAAAAATCACGTCGTCAGGAAGAAATGGGGTCCTGAGGGAAGAATGGTGAGGGGAGAGGGGGCGTTTGGGAGGAGAGTGGAGGGGTTGGCAAAGAGAGGTGGTGTGCTTCAAGTGTTAGGAGTGTGGTCACCTTGTGGTTGATTGCAGTGATTCTGTTGTCTGGGGTGTGGGACATCGGAGGTGGGATTGTCCAGAGTGAAAGAAACCTCCACTTTCTTCTATCCCTCCTCCCCCTTCACCACCTGCTTTGGAGGTGGTACTTACTTGCGTGGATGTTGGGGATTCGGTGAAGGTCGTTTTGCGAAGATCTTTGGTTGGCGTTTTGGTTCGTGGGCATACTGATTAATCAATTGTTAGGGAGCATCTTGGGAAGCTTTTCTTGGGTTTGCCTACGTGGAGGATATCATCGCTTTCTCTAGGTAGGTTTCTTTTGTTCGGTTTGGAGGATGTGAATCTTGAGAGGCTGTGTTTTTTTTTTTTTGAGATGAAGGTTGGGGAGGGTACTATTCGTTGGAGGATGCCATCTTTGTATGGAGGAGCTGTTGAGGAGCGTCCTCTAGTGAGGCCAACTATTGATTTCTTTATTGTTGGAATTCCTTTGAGGCTGTGATGTTGTGAGGTGGTGGAAGACTTATGCACAAGTTCTGTGAGAATGAAATCAAGTGTGGGGATTGATATCACCGATAGTTATTGGTCTCGTATTTTTGTTCAAGGGGAGTTGTTGGAGGGGCAGGGGTTGTGGTTGGAAGCCTTCACGAGGTTTTATGGCTGTTCTTGGATTGTTAGGTTCTAAAACATTGCTATGGCACGCCAAAAGAGTTAAGGTCCTTGTTGTTGTTGAGCAGAGGTTGTTGGTGGTGGAGCTTTGACGAAGGAGGTGCAAAAGTTTTGGAAATCAAAGGACTAGCATGACATGTTGAAATTTGAATCTGTGCTGGCTGGACCTTCCAAAGTTTTTTTTTTTTTGAAAAGTTGAAGGGTGGTTATCCGTGCGATAATCGCCCAATTTCATTACTCCGAAAAATAGATTGGATTACAATTACATGATCAACTCCCAAAACACCACCTAGGACGAAATGGAGCAAACAATATTTTCAACATAAGGCGTCTTGCCCCTACCTAAACACAACTCCATTCCTCCCAGCCACACACCTCATAGGACCGCCAACACCCTCGCCCTTTCTTTTTTAGATCTGAAGGTGTTCCCTCTAACATGAATACCCTTCATTCGAAAAGAAGACCACAAGCCATCCATGCTTCCGACGACAATCTAGTCAAATCCCATCTTCTGGGAAACCTGCGTAACAAAGGGACATTGAAAGAACAAATGTTGGACATCCTCATTTGCCCCATTGTAGAAAGGGCAACCCAAGTCATCCATCGTAGCCCATCTCGCCCTCTAAGTCTTGGTCACTAATCTTCCTCTCCTCAGCAACCATTCAAAAGTTTTGACGTTCAGTGGGTACTCAGCCGACCAGAGCAACCTACATCTCTCATCAAATACACATCCAATGTATGGTGCGGTACATAATCTACAGAACACAGTAATTTAAATGCCAGTGACATGCTGCTGGCAAGGCCATTTTGGGAATCGCTCCATGCTGACATGGATATTATATCTTTCAAGAATTGGCATGGAAGTGGAGCGTGGAGACTCCCGTATGCAGGAAAACAACCTAAACAAGGGGCTGTCAACACACGAAGTGGGAGATCAGCCCTGTGGCTGCTGTAGGGGACTAACCGACCTGATATGGCCGGTCTGGGCTTGCTTTGGACTGGCAGCTGGGTGCAGCCAGTCCTGCAGATGGCTGAGATGGGTCCTGTTGGACCTGCGGCGTCCCTGCAAGGGGCTGAAGTGACCGGCCTGATGTGCTGTAGGTGTTGGCAGACCGGCTTGCAGAGTGCAGTTGGTATGCTGGAGGTTAGACCAGCCTTGCTACAGATCAAGGGAGGCTGGTTGGGCTTCTTGGTGGCCAATAGGGAGCCCTTCAGCCTCTTGGATGGCCGATGGTTCTTAGAAGAAGAGAGAGAGAGGGAATGAGTAATATAATTGGAAGAATTAACTTTGTTGCTCTAAGAAAACATATGGGAAGGCTCTCTATTTTATAGAGTACATATCCTCTAAAAATAGTAAGCAAAGATTTTATCCTATTGAGAAAGATCTTATCTTAGTAGGAAAGATCTTATCTCGTAAAACAAATCCTAAACATATTTCTAGCAAAACTAATTTACTAAATATAGAAAACCACCAAACTTGGTCCGATTGGACCCTTGCCGCCAACCTGGATGATGGCTGCTGCTGTTGCCATGTGGCCTGATGTGCCACGTGACAGTGTCCACGTGGCATCTTCTCTGATTCCCAACAATATCGAAATGGAGTTTCATTGGCATGCCAACTACATCGACGGCATGCCGGATATGGTCGGCACGTCGGCATGTCGATGCCGATAACTGTTTGCTGCAGTGTCAGCTCTGCTGCTGATGCAGCCTGGGCTGCCCTTGCTATGTGCTGCTGCTTCTTAGCCACTGCTAGTGTCGTTGCACTGCTGCAGCCTCCAGCCGCTGTCAGCTGCCACTGCTGCTCCAACCGCTGCTGCGTTGCTGCTGCACTATTGGCTCAGGGGAGGAGAGGGGGATAGGGGAGGTCTGTTTGGGGAGGTTGCCGAGGTGGATGCGGCAGAAGCAGGGAGTGGAGGGGTGGATGCCCGACTAGGCTGGGCGGGGGGCTACCGAGATCTGGAGGTGAGATTGCCCACGAGTACCCTCACGAAGCTGCATAGGTCCATTTCCACTTTGTGGGTAGTGGAGAGGAAGTGGCTAGGTTAGGTGGTGGTCTAGGAAGGTGGGGGTTGTGCTTATAGGAGGAGGAAGAAGGAAGGGAGGGAATCTATGGGTGATGTGGTGGAAGTGATGCAATGCTGAGTGGGTTACAGAGGAGACGTTGCTGTTCTCTCTACTCGTCTCTGTCGTATGTGTGTGTGTTGGGGGGTTATACCGTATACTATGTGGAGGAGGTGGAGGGATTAAAGGATGGGTACGATGGGGCGTGTGGGTTAGAGCCAAGAGGGGGTGGTGGGAGGTGTTGTACAGTTGGGAATAGCTGAACAGGCTGGGGGAGAGGAGGAATTTTGTAAATCGTGACAGACAGGATGGAGATGGGGATATTTGATGGATGTGTTGTGTGTGTGTGAAACGAAAAGGAAAAGGGAGGCTTTGTGGGGAAATTGGGTGTGTGTGTGTAGGGGCTTGCTCTTGTTGTTACATAATTAGCATTTTATTTTATTGAAATTGATATCATTTTGACTACTTCTACCATTTTTGTCTGCATGCATTGGCATTCCCTCCGAAATGGCAAAGTTTCGGGCCATCGAAATTGTCGAAATTTGCCATCGAAAAATGGGCATTTCCATGTCGTGCCCTCGGTATGCCCACGAAATGCACACTTAGAATTTCAGCGGCACAACGTCGAAATTGGCATTTTGAACCTTGACTGAACGCCTTTGCCACTGTAAACTCCCCTTTGTCCCAGTAGTAAGCATCTTGCCCTCCTTTTGGCTCCCAACCCACCAAGGCACCCATCAACTGTTGGAATTCCGCGTACCTCTGACCTGACAGTAGCCCTTGAAAAGTGGGGCACCACGCCCCATCCCAGCAACTCCCAATAGTTGCCTCTTGGTCCACGGCTCACAAGAAAAGGTGAGGGTATCTATTGCGGAGGTTACTTCCTTCGTCTCGTCAATCATCCAACCAAAATTTGAAGATGTCTCCTACGTAGGGCGAGAGCAAGGTACGCACCTTCGGAGCCACCATTGCTAAACCTCTCGAGAAGTATGAAGCTCCTAGCGGCGGAGACTCGAGAAGCCCCCATGACAGGAAGGAACCATAACAACCCCATAAGATATCTCCAAACATGCTCTGCTTCTGGCCCACTAACCTGATGATCCACTTCGTGAGAAGGCTCATGTTGACCCCATCCACATCCTTGACCCGAGTCAACCTTCCTTTAAAGGTCGGCACACCTCCTCTCAAGCCACCAATCTCGTCTCCTTCTCGACCAATCCTACATTAGACCAAAAGAAGTCACGCAATAGACCTGTAAGCTTCTTTACCACTTGCTTGGGTATCCTGAATATGGAGAGGAAATAAGTTGGCATGGAGGATAAAACTGCCTTGACTAGAGTTGACCTTCCCCCCTTGAAAGTAGCCTAGATGACCATTCAGCCAGCCTCCTCTCCATCCTTTCCAGTAACGGCAACCAATCCTGTAGTCTCAAGCGGCCAATAGACAATGGTAACCCCAAATACGACAAAGGTAGTGCCCCAACAATAATCCTAAGAGCGGTAGCAGAAGCCTCCATATCCTTATCTGACATATTGAATGGAATAAAGCTCGATTTCCCATAGTTAATTTGTAGCCTCGAAGTCTTACCAAACATTTCCAAAAGTATATTCATCCTTCTAGCTTCAAGTACAGACCCCTCCACCAGAAACAACGTAGCATCCGTGTACTGTAACACCGGAACCTCACTGTCAGCTCCCACCATGAAACCTTTAAGCAGAGCCCTCGAATAAGACTTGCGAGTTGTTCTCGCAAGAGCATCCATTGCCAAAATAAACAACATTGGGGCAAGTGACAACCTTGCCTGACTCCCTTCTTGGGTTGCACCCAACCTCCTAAAGGGTTGCCATTCAGTAGCACCGAAAAGGATGTCGTCATGACACATCTTTTCATCCAGTCCATCCATACCTGATGGAAGCCCCTCTTAACCAGGGAGGCCCATAAGAAATCCCACTAAACTGAGTTGTAAGCTTTGCTAAAATCAACCTTCTATAGAAAGGTTGTCTTCTTTTCTCTCCTCCAAGCTGCCAGGGCCTCCAGAGCCACAACAAAATCGCTTAGGAAGCATCTCCCCGGGACAAACTCTGACCGCACAGGTGAAATCAACTCCCCCAAGAGCCCACAGTGTTTGTTGACCAAGACCTTTGCGACAATGAGATAGATTGCATTTGACAGTGCAAGCGGTCTAAGCTCCTCAATGGACGCCACACCCTTTTTCTTAGGTAGAAGGAAGGGCTAAAATTTATTAATTCTGTCAAAGCCCCTATTCCCCGATCCCTGTCGTAAACTCCTCCATCACGTGTAACAACTCCTCCTTAACTACAGACTAGAACTCCTTATAGAATATTATCGGGAACCTGTCTGGACCCAGGCATCCATCTACATTGAGTCCCTAGATCGCTCTCCTCGTCCTTCGTGAAACTGACAGTGAGCGCCAACGCCCGCTCCACTGAGATGCTCTGCATGTCCTCCCCTTTCCATCTCCACCTTTCCCTCCGGCGTCTTCTGGTGAAATCTCTAAAGAACTCCGCCACCGCTCTCCCCACCTCCTCCCTACCTGAGTAGGTCACCCTACCTACCAATAACCTCTCAATACAATTCCTCCTTTTGGCCGACGTCACCTGATGAAAGTATTTGGTGTTGGAGTGCCCCTCCTTGAATCATTTCTATCTGGACTTCGTCTTCCAATCAACCTCAGCCTTTTTGTCTTCCTCCTGCACTACTTGCATCTGTCTCGCCCTGTGCTTTTTGTCCTCTGCAGTCAGTGTCCCCCCGTCTTGTTTGTTTATTTTGGTGATCTCAGCAAGTGCTTCAGTTTTCTTTCTAAGCCTAGACTCCCTGAGCTCCTTCCTAAACACCTCCTTAGGTATTCCCGCTTGCCGGCCAGTTTCTTGGCCAACTGAGTTGCAACTGACCCCTCAACCACCATGGATCTCCATTCCTCGACCTTATCTCTGAATCCTGTCTCCATCAACTAAGATCTATCAAACTTGAAATAGGTGTCAAAGAAAATACCTTCATTTGACTTCCACATCAAGGGTGTGTGGTCCGGAAAAGGTTGCTCTAACGAAGAGACTTTTGCCAACGGGAACACCTCTGCCATCTCAACACTGGAAAGGAATCTGTCAATCCTCAACTTCTGACCATTTATGGACCTTCATGTATACACGCATGAAATTAGAACCAAGTCAATTAGCCCATGTAACGCCACAAACTGCATAGACCTAGGGTCCGGTCTCCCTTGTCCATCAGGCCTATCATCTAACTGCAACTTGGTGTTGAAGTCTTCCCCAATCAACCATTGCACTTCAACATTGTTAGCTGCCACCACTGCCAGCTCCTCCCACATCAAACCTCTTGCCTGCGCTTCAGGTGGGCCATACACTCCAGTTACAACCATCTTGGCCCCATCTCCTCTTCTCAATAGCCTGGCGGAAATAATGTGGTCGAAAACATCCTCGAGAGCGAAGATGTCCTCACACCATCCCAGAATCTGTGCTCCCGCACGACTAGTTGCATCAAGAGCCCGAAATCCCTCCATCTAGGAACCCCCAACCTCCCTCCACACTCTACTGACACAACCAACCAACTTCGTCTCCTGTAGAAGGACGTCTGCCTTCCATTGTCGGATGTAGCCCCCTAGAGCTGTCCTCTTGGAGGGTTCATTAAGACCCCTAACGTTCCATGAAAGAATCCTTGTCATTGGGCAATCGTGGTACCTCCCCTCTCCACTTGACGGAAACTGGATGCTTCTGCCATCCGACCAACCTCCACATCGCCCCCATCCAATGCCTCTGACACTTGTTGCTACGGCACTTGAGGCCTTATCTCACAGACATTCATTACAACCCAGGCTTGGGCTCCATCGCGCCTAGTAGCTTGGTACCCGAACCTGTTGTTATATCGAAAACCCTCACTGCGGCCCCCCTTACCACTTGTGACTCCACCTGGTCAGTGGGAGCTCATCCCAGTCACCGTCGCTCCAACCACCTCCTAGCGGTGCCGCATTGTCACCTCTCGTTGTGGCCCAGTGAAGCGTAGCGGAGATCGGGTCACCACCAGCCTCATTGCATCTCGACACCCCCACAGACTCCCTTGACCTAGGTGGGCAAGGCTATAGCGCTACTGGAGGACCATCATGGAGCTCCTCAGCTCCTTTCGCTGTCGTAGTACGTGGAGTGGAGGGAGATGGCCGAAGTCCCTCCGAAACCAAGCGAGAGCCCCCTAAAGGAGGCCTTCCTCGATGGGCTCGGATCCAAAGTCTCAGTCCGGCAACGCCCATCCGCATCCAAAGGGGTCTTGGGAATGCTTGGGTCGCCAAGATCAATCGCCTCCTCGGCCTTCGTTGCTGTCTCCTCGTTCTCTTGCGTAGAGCGACTCATCACCCTTGCGTCCTCACCGCCAATGTCGTGTCATGCCTTACCTCGTGCGGATCGTCGCCGGTGCCCCCATGTTTGAGGCGGAGGCCGCCGTGCTGATACGACCCCTCATGGAGACGATTGCCCATTGCCACCGGTGGGGCGTGGCGCATCGGGATGTGAGGCGTGAATTGGGGGGAGGGGGACACTGGCCTCCTCTTGAGGTCATGAGCCGGCTGCACCTTGCCATGATGACTTCACCGTTGTCCTCACATGCCATGACGACTCTGGAGCGCCAACCACGTTGTGGATGCCATGGAGTCCAGGATGGAGATCCACCATGATTCTCCTTTGGATCACGATATCGGAACACCATGAATTGAATAATGATAAAACATGATAAAAGATAACCCAAGGAACAAACATGTTTCGATACCAAGTTGAAATATTTAAATAACGTGGAAGCAATAATATCAAAGTATATAAGAAATCATGGAACGTTTGGGTTTACGTGGAAACTCCATTCACGAAGAATAGAGAGAACCACAGAAGATGGCCCTGATAGGGCACTGATTTGTATTCCTTCTCAAAGTAAAATACAAGTACATGCCTATTTATAAGTCATCACATACACACAAAGTTCACATTTTCCAATGTGGCACTAAACCAACACACAATCCTCTTAACAGAGAGATGAGGGATCGGTGGGGGTTAGGAATTGGAAGTGAGATGTTGAGATGAGGCTTCAAATTTCGATCTATAGCTTGGCACCCCATATATATATATATATATATATATATATATATATATATATATATATATATATATATATATATCGAGTTGTATTGGATTGCAAGTTGGGTTGAATTGGTTAAATCTCAAATTGAACCCAACTCATTTTTATTGGGTTGTGAAAATTCTAACCCAACCCAACTCATTATAACTTACAACCCAACTCAACCCAATGTAATCAGGTTCCTACCTCGTTATTTACCTCCTCATCATCTTACTCCATATCATTTCACACCATACCTTGTGCCATTTCACCATCACGCCACATCATCATTCAATCTTGTTGCCACTAGTTGCATGTCTCATAATGTTGTGACGACACATCATTAGCCTCATCTTGTCCCAGTTGACATGCAAAGATCCATTTTGATACACTGCTCTAGCGTGCCATCATCTCTACCACTACTGAAGTCACTGCTAAAGCTCCATCTTGTTGCTACGAGGAAGTCATTTCCTTTATGGACTTGTTTTTACTCTTTATCATAGTTGTAGAAATCGATGGTCGATATTCAGTTAGTGAGGTCACCGATTAAGGAGTATATAATATGTGAATGATTAATCAGGGATTAGTAGGTGTATTATTTTTTAATATTTAAAATTATATATATATATATATATATATATATATATTAATATTATTTTTTTGATATACATATTCTCTCAATATAGCTTCTAACAAATAGCCATTAATATCACAAAATAGAAAATAAGATAAATAAACTAAGATTGGTGCATTATAAATCTAAAGGAGACAAGTTGGGATAAAGGAGACAAGAAGAGGGACTTAGGATTGAGGGTTTTGCTTAGGGTTGAGGCTTTCGTGCGTTGGGAACTTGGCGTAATTGGAGAAGTTAGGTTTAGTTGGGTGCATTTAGGTGTCAGGTTTAGTCGGATTTTGGTTTGGGGTGTATTGTATGTACATTAAAACTAAAAAAATTTGAAACCTTAAAACTTATGTGGTCGATTAATCAGATAATAATCAGCCGATTAATCGGGTAGACCGACTATAAGGTTGAATATAGGTATTTGATTCATTTTTGGACCGCATACAATTATGCGGTTGATTAATCGGCTTCATGAATCGAATTTTGCACACTTGCTCTTTATATCAGTGAGAACGAGAACTATATTTACAAGACAACATAGTGGAAACTGTTGAGAGAATGTGTAGTTGGGATTTAGTCCCACATCATATAATGTGGAAAGTTGGATTGCGTGGTGGCCTATAAATAGGCATTGTATTCCTTATTCTTTGAGAAGAGTAATACAAATACTCGCCATATAGGAGCCTTCTTTCGTGGTTTTCTCTTTGCTCTTTGTGAGTGGGGTTTCCACGTAAACCTCAGCGTTATTTTTGTTATATTTGATAATTTTATTGATTATTATTCTGCTTATTTTCATTTATCATAGCTTATATATATGCAAAAAAAAATGAGTGTAAGAATAAAAATAAAAAAAAGGAGGTTGAAGTTTATAAAAAAATGGGAAGAGAAAAAAAGGGGAAAAATAGAAAAAATAGGGAGAAAAAGGAAAAAAATAATAAAATGATGACTTTTAAGAGAAGTGGGGGAGAAATTCTTCTTTAGTCTTATTCTTTTTTTGTCTTCTCTATGCTTATATCTTCCATACGAGTATGGGAGAAAGGGGGAATGTGAGAGTCTATTGTTGTGATCTGATACGAGTCTCATTGTTTGAGATCCACACACGAGAGGCTTTCTTTGTTGCTATTGGTTCCTAGATGAGAGGACCACTATCTCGGTCTCCAAAGGAGAGACTAGCTTTGAGTTTCCATGTGGGAGAGGCCCGATTTTGAGGGCTTCAGTAGAGAGGTTCATGCCCGAGATCTCCAATGGAAAGGCACCAACACTAGTTGAGGTCTCTAGAGGAGAGGTCCATGTCAAAGTCAGCTACAATAGTTCGTCTAGGAGACACCAACTCTTGCTGATGTGCCATCATCAGCATACCTACCTACATCAGTATACCTGCCTACAAGTAAGAACGATGATGCAATTGACGTCATTTGCCTGAAGAGAGCTATGACCTTGTTGCACCAGTTGAGTGTTGTGATATGCTATAGAGTGAGGATTTTTGTGTACAAGTTGAGCATTCCTTGCTCTAGTTTTAGGGAGAGTGTTGAGAGAATGTGTAGTTGGGATTTAGTCTCACATCGTGTAATGTGGAGAGTTGAAGTGCGTGGTACCTATAATTAGGTATTGTATTCCTCAATTATTCTTTAAGAAGAGTAATACAGATACTCGCCTTATAGGGGCCTTCTTCTATGATTTTCTCTCCGCTCTTCGTAAGTGGGATTTGCATATAAACCTAAGTGTTTTTTTGTCATACTTGATATTCTTATTTATTATTTTACTTATTTTCATTTATTAAACTTTGTGGGAACTACTTTGCAGGACCAGCTGGCACCATGTTGAACAAAGGCTTTTCTCATTATGAAATGTTTCCTCGAATGGATATGGGGTCTAGAAAATTAGAAATTAAATAAAGGCTCAGTGATGAATGAAATAAGAAAAAAGGCATAAGCATATAGAAACACAGCTAAACATAGTGTTGAGAGTTTTTAACCGAAGTTTAGTGGACACTTGTATCATCTGGTTTTTCCTTTGTTCTAGTAAATCTGTCCTTTATGCTTCCAGGTTGGAAATCCAACCCAACATCTTTCAGCCTTTCCCTGTCGAGAAAATTTGCATCTAGCCTTTTTTGACTCTGAGGATGGAGCCAGGAGAGAAATCTTCCCTAACTACTTTCTGAAAGGCTAAAAGGATTTGAGGAGGCCAAAAGGCTTTGCCTGATAATGATGTCATTGTTTGCATGTTCATTGCTTTCTACAAAGCATGAGATCAGGGTTGCAACCCGAGTTGCCTTAATGCTTTGAACTGCAAGTCACCTTAATCATTTGTGTTGGGACAAAGTATCAAAAGAAAATCCTATCTTCTCTTGTATACTACAGGGATTTGAGGGAGTTATAAGGACATCCAAAAAATGACATAAATAATAAATAAGTCCCTAGGCTCAACACTCCCCCTCAAGTTGGGGTGTAGATATTATACAGGATCTAACTTGTCATACAGAAAATCAAGATGTTTCTTCTTTAGAGCTTTGGTAAATATATCTGCCAACTGAAGCTCCGAGGAGAATATCATCATGAACAAAGTGATAGCCCATCTCAATATGCTTAGTCCTCTCATGGAAGACTACATTCAAGGCAATGTAAGTGGTTGATTTGTCACAGAGAAGTAGGGCATACACAGTGGTTTGGATGCCAAGATCTTGTAAGGACACAACTCACATAATTTTACAAGCAGCCTGTGCCATCATCCTATAATCTGCCTCTGGACTCGAACGAGCAACAACACTTTACTTCTTACTCATCCAGGAGACTAGATTCCTCCCAAGATAAACTGCAAAGTCCGAAGTAGAGCGTCGGTCATCCACAGATTTAGCATAATTTGCGTCAGAATAGGCAAGAATATCTAAGCTGCTACCATCTCTGTATTTGTAATACAACCCTCTACCTGGTGTTCCCTTGAGGTATCTCAATGAGGCAAACCTCATGCCAGTGACTGTAACATGGAGTCTGCATGTGCTGGCTGACCCTGCTCACTGCAAAGATGATATCAGGTCTTGTGATAGTAAGATAGAGAGTGACCTGTTGTACTATTGTAATGAGTAACATCCTCATGCAATGGGTCCTCATTAGAAGAATGTGTAGGTGGACGCTCAACAGGTATACTAGAGGGCTTGGTCCCAAGCAAGCCTGTCTCCTGAAGAATCTAGAGTGTATACCATCTCTTTGACAAAGACAAACCTGACTCCTGTCGCACTGCCTCAATCCCCAGGAAGTATCTCAACTCTCCGAAGTCCTGGTGACAAATGTAGGCTGTAAAAAGGCTTGGTCTGGGTGATGCCATCCTCATCATCATTAGTGAGAATCATGTCCACATATACTGCAAGAATGACAGCACATGTATGACCTCCATACTCAGTCTTTCTAATAAAGATAGAGTGATCAGAAGTGGAGTGTTGAAACCCAACCTTAATCTCTCTGTTAAGCTTCTTAAATCAAGCGCGAGGACTCTGTTTTAACCTGTATATTGCCTTCCTTAGGCCACAAACATGTTCCCCTAGTAGCTGTAATTTGGTGGCTGGCTCATATACACCTCCTCAGATAAGTCACTATATAAGAAGGTGTTTTAAATATCAAGTTGATGTAAAGGCCATCTCTTGATTACAGCAACATCGATAATAATCCTGATAGAAGTAATTCGAGCTATAGGAGACAAGGTCTCAAAATAATCTACCCCATAAGTTTGAGTAAAGCCTTCGGCAACAAGCTTAACTTTATATCTATTCACTGTCCCATCATGTATGTATTTGATAGTATAGACTCATTTATAATCAACCACTGTAGCACCAGTAGGACATGGCACTAAATCCCATGTCCTTTGAGACTGTAAGGCCTGTATCTCCTCATCCATCGCAGCATGCCACCTAAGGCCTTGGGAAGCCTAGGTAAAATCCCTGGGAATCACAGTGGTGGTAATGGCAGAAGCAAATTGACGGACCCCATCCTTTAGATGAGTAACTCCTGTTTACTGGGAAAAAGGATGAAGTGTGCATGTTCTACTGAATCTCTTTGGAACTGATTGCTCCTCTGTGTTTGAAATACTCTCATTTGTCAAGTCAAGGTAAGGCTTAGTGTCTGATGAAGCGTGTGGCCTCCGGTGGTAAACTTGAGTTTCCTTTAAGGCAGCCTGTATAGATGTTTCTTCATTTGAGTATGGTACCTTCTGAAAGAAAGTGATATCTGCAGTAATAATGTATCTCTTGCATCTTGGATCATAACATCTGTAACTTGTAGCCCTTCTGTGTCCTAGAATACCTAAGGAAGATGCATTTGACTGCCCTAGGAGAAAATTTACCCTAATTGTCATATGCCTGGACAAAGCAGGTGCACTAAAAATTCCTTAGGGGTAAAGTAAAAGGCCTGTCACAATCTGGATCATCTAAGGGAATTTGCCCTCGAAGAACTGACGAAGGTACTCGATTAATCAGGTAGGCCGTAGTAAGTATGGATCTCCCCAGAATTGTTTAGGAACTTTCATATGGATCGTTAGTGTCTTAGCAATATCCAGGAGATGTCGAAGCTTGCGCTCAACTACACCGTTTTGCTGAGATGTGTGAGTGCAAGACGTCTGATGAATAATGCCTTGAGAAGAGGAAATGCTTTGAACATCTCGTTGCACAAACTCTAAGGCAGTAGCACTGCGAAAGACTTGAACTGTACCATCATACTGAGTATGAACCTCTTTCAAGAACTACTGAATAACCTGGGGAATCTCTGAGCGGGTCTTCATCAAGAAAACCCAAGTGAGGCCGCTATGGTTATCCACAATAATAGTGTAATATCGATGGCCTCCTGGGGTAGACACCCTGGATGGTCCCTACACATCACAATGTATTAGGGGCAAATGGGACAAGACTCACTCCAGCATCCTTCTGAGGGTAAGTGCTCCTGTGATGCTTCTCAAGTTGATAATCCTCACACTGTAACGTTAAGGAATCTGACAGACTGGGATACATCTGTCACATCTTCTTGAGTGATGGGTGCCCAAGCCTCCTATGCCATAGCCAGGGACTAGTAGCCATGGAAATTGCTCAAGCAAACAACATAGGCGTGTTAAGATAGTAAAGACCATCTCACTCTATGCCTCCCCCAATAATATCTTATGTCTGTCGAACCTGGAAATAACAGTGACCATCAAATACTACATGGCATCCAAGATCCTTACAGATGCGACTCACTGACAATAGGTTCATTGGAAACTCTGGAGCACAATGAACCTCTTCAATCAACATCTTTGGAGAGGCATGTACACGCTCAACTGTCATGATCGGTGATGTGTCTCCATTGGCCATTCTTATATCTTGGATCCTACGTGGATCCATGGGATTCATATGCTGCTCCATATCTACTATGAGATGGATGGAGCCACCTGAGTTGATTATCCATGCTCTTCTGGCCTTTTTCTTCTTTGGGTCTTCTTGGACTGCAAACGGAAGTCCCTTCAAATATGAAATTGATCCATTTTGTGGATCAATCACACCTGCTTTGCATGAGAGAAGACTCATCATGCTACAAGGGAAAAGCTTGACTATCAATGGTGAGAAAAGGCTCATCACCGCACGAGAAACGCGTGAGATAGTCTTCATCACGCATGAAACGCCACAAGAAATCACGAATTGGGAGGAGATGCTAGTCTGCTGGGTCATCGACAAACCCACTGTAGGTTTGCTGGTGGTGTTTTGTTGCCCACCAGAGGTCTGGGTAGCGATGATGGGGCGGCTAGACCCCCAGCTAGTGGCAGTTGATCGTGGGGCATCGGTGGCGGTGCTGAGGGGTTGTCTTCGGCGTCGTTGCCACTGCCACCACGCTCCATTGGAGTTTTGATGATCAAATCACCTTTATGTTGGTGATTTGATCATCTTTTGGGTGGGTATTTGGTGGGATATCGAAGCATTGGCTTAGGATCGGAGCTTAGATACCATGTTGGGAGAAAGAAAATGCCATCATCAAAAGAAAACCCTATCCTCTCTTTTATTCTAGAAAGGTTTAGGAGAATCAGGGTTTTAAATGCCGACATGTCGAGAAGCAGGAATGTTGTCGGCATGCGGACCATATCGACGGCATGCCGATGCTGATGCTGCTTTGCCTGGGCCTGCTGTGCACTACTGCCTGGGCCTACTACCATTGCACTGCAGTATCAATTCTTTCCCTTCAAATTTACACTAAGCTTTCATGTTATCCTAAAGTTTAAGATATGTCCATCTGGTCCTCTATAACTAATGTGCACCCTCTCTTTTTACACCAAACTAAGAATAGTTACTTTTTAAAGGTGGACAAAAATGTTCTTTTGTATCCCTATAAGACCAAATCACAACATTTTTAATCTCCAAAAATATCCTTCAATCATTCAATGCATCATTGAATGATCATTGAGTTGTACAATGTACGCGTTGTACTTGTACATTCGCATAGTACGTCACGTTGTCACCGATTAACGTAATCATAAAAAAATCCATAAAATAATAATTGACAAATTCGTTCGTGCACCGATGGTTACGAATAAAATGATTACATCACCGATTGATGTAATCATAAAAATGGGCATTTCCACGGCGTGCTCTCGACATGCCGGCGAGATGTACACCTACAATTTCATTGACATGGTGTCGAAATCGGCATTTCAAACTTTAGGGAGAATTACAATGACACCCAAAAAATGACAAATAATGAATAAGTTCCTAGACTAAACAATTTGCTTTCTATCAGTTTGGATTGTTGCCTTCTTATCTTTGTTGAAAGCAAAAGTCTAGTTGCCTTGTTAACTAAGGGTGCTTGCCTTTAAGTTGAAAAAATCAAATTTCATCTAGGGTGGAAAAAGCAGGGTTTTCATTGGAATGAAAGTCCTACTTCTAGAGCGAGGCTTTTTCCCTCCTCCCCTCTGATGTCCTCCTTAATCCCCGTTGTTGGAGTTTGATCTTCCAATAATACCATGATATTTCTTTATGGTGGAGACTATCAATGGTGATTCATTCATTGCACCCCCTTTCTGTTAGAGCTAGGATTGGATAAAAAAGTAACAGAGCCTGTGATTTCCACAGAATAATCTCCTTTGACTACCAATCTAAATTTGTCTCTTTTCCTCCACCTGGCAGCCCCCGTCATGTTATTCCTCTGATACACATTATAGCTCGTGCCTCTTCTCTAGTTGCTTTATCTCATTCCTTCTCTGTTTGCCGTAACTTGCCTTCGCTGATTGAGAAGACCATTGGGTTATGATGAATCTATTTTTTTTAAAAGGATGATGAATCTAATTGTTCACGGCTGAGGAAGTTTCCAATGAGCAACAGTAGGTTGAGGAGCAATATATGAAACAATAAGAAATGAGTTTGATGTTGGCAAAGAGGGTGGAATCAGGAGCAATGGAACATGAGAAGGAACAGAGTGAGAAAGAGGAGGTGGAAAATTGACATGCAGGGCTCAGAATAGGGATGGAAAGGCTTGACATTTCACTGAATAAAAAATCAGGATTAGGTGGAGGTTTTGATGTTACTGCTAGGGAAGGAAAGGGTCGATGTATATCATTGAATCAACATGCAGGATTTGGTGGATGCCTTGTCTCAAAACCTGACATTCACTTTGGCACATTGCTGTTCTGGTCTTCACCTGCCACAATGCTCCATATTTGAGATCTGTTAAGGATCAGATATTGCTCTATTTAGGGTCTGGAACATTACTTGTAACTTATTCCCCTACTACTTTCCACAACTAGCTCCTGTTGCTTGTGATGAAGAAAAGGGGAAGAATATTTATCTACAGGAGCGTAATGAGAGGCTTCCCGGAATGGGAAGACAGGATTCCCAGGGCCCAGGTCTTGCTCTATTTTTGCTTCAGGAACATAATAACCCTTTTGTTTGTTCATGATATTGGCTTGGTGAATGAAGCGATAGAAAATCATGAAAGGATTGGAAGAGTGTGAAGCTACAAGTTGGAGAAGTGAGACAAGTAGTATAGAGTGACGTGAAGATAAAGAAGTGGAGATGTGATAGTAGGATGTGAGGGTTTTTATCTCCATGGGTTGATTATCTGGAATGGCAGGTTTGACACCCTTTTTGGTTGCTGGCATTTAGGTTGGAAGAAGCTTCAAAAATGGATATTTTGTGTGATAAAATTTTAAGTTAATGGTGTTATTAGGGAATAGGTGATGACTTCCTGCATCACTAGAATCCAAGAAGTCAAGTTGAACTGTCAACCATGTCCACCATGATGGGAAATGATGATGAAGATATTATTTGATGATGGTAGATTTGCCAAGAACTCACCTTGCCTATGCATAAGGTGCAGTGTGGAGTCATGGTAGTAGGATCTGTTGGCTTGTTCTTGTAGATTGCCTGGTCTAATTCTGTGCCACATCGACTGGGTTAAGGCATATAACTCCTAGATGCTAGTATGAAGTTGGTTCCTGGAGTGAGCAACCTGTGCCTTCTAGGACAGGGGAAGGTTGGTTGGTGGGTGGGTGTGGGGTGTCACCTTTCAGCAAGAGATCAGGGGACAGCATCCCTTCAGGCATCCCCCTCTGAGGGGAGGGGGTTAGCTTCACACAATTCTTGCTCATTATCCAGGTTGCAAAAGTTTGAAAAAGGAAGGTCATATGGTTGACATCTATAGACCCGTTTCAACGAACCCATTGACCAGGGTAGGACAAAAAAAATCTTGGCTCTTCAAGTCTTTCTTTGTTCTCTTTTTTGTTTTTGAGTCAGATCTTTGGTGTTCTTCCAATGTCTGCTCGCACATATCTTCCTAAGTGGGGGGTGAGGGTTTGTGCAGGGTGGGATGTCGTTATATTGGAGCCTTCATTAGTTACTTGTAGGGGCGAGATTGGTCCTCCAAAAGGGGCTATATGTGGGTCATTTGCCATTTTGATCGGTGCTTTTCATCTCCCTGTGTGTAGGTCTGCCATTGAGCTCATCATCCCAAAGTTGTTGTTCACCTGTTATGTTCTCAGCTGATGGTCATAATAAAGAGTGTATTTTTACAACGCAGCACAAGAACCGACAGTAAGTGGTTGGAAGGTCATATGTACTTTTTTGTCATTTCATTTCATTGGAGAAAAGAAGAAAAGGAGTAAATGGTTAGTTCAACTAGTGAGCATGGGAAGGCTTGTTTGCGAAGGTTTAGCAAGAGAAGACAAAAGGGACATATCATATACATACTTTGTCAAGCAGTGGAGAACATCGTAGAAAGTCTTGCACTATCTCCCAAGGTATTCAAATAGCAGCTGAAAAGGCAGAGGGTTAGATATTGTACCCATTGTCCATTTGCTATGCATGCATGTACGTACGTGCGTGCGCGTGCGCGTGCGCGTGCGTGCGAATGTAGGTTGTTTTTTATGGAATAGGGCACCACCATGATTGCTACAAACCATGTAATCTTTGATGCTGTGATAATATAGTGTATTGTTTTGCGCACAATGTAGTTTGCTGTTCTTCAGCACATTTCTTTCTACAGTATCTACATGTGAAATCTATTTGACACGTGCATCACATCCTGAAGCATGTGAAAACATTTATGATCTTTTTTTGTTTTAGGGTTTTAGTCCTGCTTATATCCAACCAATGGGTCAGCAGATACCTTCTTTACAGAAGCCACTTGCATCTCCTCAACGTTTACCGGAATCCTTACAAGCTCATCCAACTCAACAGAATTCCTTGTCATACTCACAACCTCAGGGTTCGCAAACACAAGCGCAACTCTCTCAACTACAAAGTTTAAGTTCCAGCAGTTTTGCTGCTTTTCCCCAGGCGCTACCTCCCCAGCAGTTAATTGGAATGGGTGGCCAGCTATCGTCATCTCAACCACTGCTGCATGTGGGTACTCCCACTAATTTGCAGATCCCAAGAAATCAACAGCAAGCAGTTACTGCATCTCTGAATCAGCAGATATTGCCGGGCTCTGCTACAAATCAGTTGTTTCAGCAGCCCCTTCAGCAACCTGTGCAGGGGCTGCAGCAGCTGCAGCAACAGCAGCAGCAGGCACTTCTTCTTCAGGCAAGCTTACAGTCTCCACAACCAGTATTATCTCAACACCAACAACTGCAATTGATGCAACCTTCAAATCCTACTCAGCAACAAGGATCACAACAAAATTTACCGACTGCCCCACAACAGGTACATGTTTGCTTGCATACTTCAACAAGTTCTCATCTCAGTTCCAAGAAATTACAGTTAATGTGTTTGTTGCATGCTATTGCTGTTAAGCACTTGGTATCACTATGTTGTTCCTTGTGAAATATTTCTATTTCCAATTATCCTGAGAAGATGGTCTGTAACTCTTGGAAATGGGTTGCTCTTTGCTACAGTCAATTTCCAGTGCTCAAGCTACTTTGCCCACTGCCTTGCCTACTGCAATCATCCCTTCGACAACTCCCTCACTTCAGCAAAATAGTCAGGCTGGTGCATCTCTAACTTGCAATTGGACCGAGCACACTTCTCCAGATGGATTCAAGTATTATTATAACAGTGTAACCAAGGAAAGCAAGGTGGAGAATTTCATTTACCATATTGCCATTTGGCTTTATCATTTACGTAAGTTGTTTGTATATGCCTAATGAGTTGGATTGGAAAATTATTTGCAGTGGGAAAAGCCGGAGGATCTGATGCTTTTTGAGCAGCAGCAAAAGATGCTGTTACAACAGCAGCAGAAGCTTGTTGCAGTTCAGCAACTTCCAACACAAGCTCAGTTGCAAACACCTTCAGTTCAGTCTACACAACAATTTCCTCAAGTACAGCAGTCTCAGGCTCTCATGCAGTTTAGACAGCAGGTGCAGTTACAGCAGATTCAGCCTTTACAGGTAAGTTGCATAGTATTTTCATTGTGCTAATATTGGTAGTCCACTTCTTCTATACCTGATTCTGCATGTATGCAGAAGTCTAGTTGATGTAGTATTGCTATTTTTCATTTTCCAGCTTATGGTGCTTTAATCCATAAAGTTATTCAGATATCAAGCATGGTCGGTGATTTTTTTGAAAGATATTCTGGGTCACACCTATGAAATACAAATTTATTACTTTAAAGACAAGTATGTGGGTGGTTTACATGTATCCGCAATTTTAAGAATCTACCAACTTGACTGCCATGGAGATTACAAATTTGGGAAAAGAAAATACCCAAACAACCAAGGATACACCACAGTTCTAGGTGGTTGTAGTAGGAGTGTATATGGATTGGATAAATCTGTTACTCTATCTTATTTGATCCAATTGTACTGAATTGGATTGGATTTTTTGGCTCTATGAATTGGATTCTATGAATTGGATTGGGTTAGAAAATTTTCAATACATTGGAAATTGGATTGGATCGTGTTAAGATCATAATCCAATTGAATCAAATCCGTAATACATAAAATAGTAATATGTGTACATACATACATACATATGATAATATTTTCATAAAAAAATTGAAACATTTATTTCTCTTTTAGTGGTGTGTTTATTGGTTCCTTATTGACTTTGGAGTTATTTCTTTTATTTTATTATGAGATCTATGAAGTCAATGGTTTTGTATATCTTTAGTATTAATGTTTTATTTTTTTGAGAGAAGTCATTCTGGTAGTAGGGACAACTCAAGGAGTTTTAATTTTAGGATCTTATTCTTTGAAACTTTGCTGTACTTGGTAGGAAAATCATGTGTTAGTTGAGAAAATAGAAAATCTAAGATAATTTGATATAATTTGAATTTTACGGATTGAGTTAGATTAGACCTAAAAATCTCAATCCAATGAGGGTGAATTGGATTATAGATTTAGTAAAATATGGTCTAACCCGATTTGTTTGCACCTCCTAGTTGTAGGGGATATCTTAGGTAAGGGGTGAAAAGAAAAAGCAACTTTTCTTTCAACATTGCAAACTAGAAGGTGCAGGCTTTTTCATGGCAAGTGAATGGATGGAAGGTCAAATGCCTTTATTTTCCCTTTTAAGCTCAGTCTCTCACCTTCCCCTTTCCATACCAAAGGGGATGGAATTTGTTGGGAGTTAAAAGAGGATCTTGATTTCCATTTGTGACTGTCAACGATGGCGCAAGTTTGGAGTGTGGAGGCTCCTAGACATGTGGAAAAACAGTCCAACAAGGGCTTCCACGTTGGAATAGGGAGAAAGAAATCAGCAGCAGAAGCCATCGGCTGTTGTGGGTTGGTGGCTGGCGATGATGGTGGTTGGTGGCTATTGGAAGAGAGGGAGAGTTTGAGATTGTAGGAAATATTACTGCATTAATTCAAAGGCAGTTACAATAGGAATGCTCTCTTTTATAGAGAAAACAAATCCTTTAAACAACTTTTCTAAAAACAACTTAACAAATAGGCAAAACTTGCAACTTAAACAAAAACCAAATCTAGACTCCTAAGACTCCAAAATCGATGCCCAAGAGGGCCCCTGACCTGCTGCCATGTGGCCTGATTGGCTGCAACGTGGCACACTTTATTCTCAATACCTCCTCAAGTCGAGGCCGAGAGGATGATGACTTGCTGAACTTGATAATCATGTTGCTACATCGTGCTTCTGTGAAGAGTTGAGGATAGTCTTTGTGCCTCTTTTTCTATGCTCGAGTGTTGACTCCTTTATCTTGGCATTCCTTGTTGTGTTAGAGGGTTCCATGTGCCTCATCGAAGAGTATGGTGCCTTGCTTGTGAGTTGGAAAAGATTCTTAGCTTTTCTTCGAGTTATGGTCACCAAGAGAAAGTGGAGAAGACGGTGCAGTCTTTGTGAAGAGACTATACTATGCCTCTTATTCTTCTCATTCTTAAGTCGGAGTTGATGTGGCAACCATTGGTCTTGATGCACCCTTGATAGTTGATGCTTCTTTGGCACCCTTTGATCTTCTTGAAATGTTTGGTGTCCTTTGTTCCGATATAACCTCTTTGTTTGGGGAGTAAAAAATCGAATACAAAGACACCATACAAATTGAAATACCTTTTCATAAATCTCCTCCTCAAGCTTCTTTTTCTTGGTTGCATGAACAACCATCTTGTCTTCTCCTAGGGCCAACATGGCATCGGTGATCGTAGTGGTGGCGTTCGTCATTTTCTATGATCTTCCTTCTCTGCCTAAGTCGTTAGATTTGTCGAGGAAGTTTTGTCGGTGATGGAAACGACACGTGTGGTCAAGGAACATGTGCATGCTAAGGAGCCTAAATCGTAGGCTTCGATACCATGTCAAGAATGGCACAAGCTTTGAGCGTGGATGCTCCTAGGTGTGGAAAAATAGTCCAATAAGGATTGTTCCACGTTGGAATAGGGAGAGAGAAACCAGCAGCAGCAGCCACCGACTGTAGTGGGCTGGTGGCCGGCGGCTATTGGAAGAGAGGGAGAGGAGTTCGAGATTGTAGGAAATATTATTGCACTAACTCAAAGGCAATTACAATAGGAAGGCTCTTTGTTACAGAGAAAACAAATCCTCTAAACAACTTTCCTAAAAATAACTTAACAAATAAACAAAACTTGCAACTTAAGTAAAGACCAAAACTAGATTCCTAAGACTCCAAAACCAGTGCCCAAGAGGGCCCCTGATCCACTGCCACATGGCACTGCCACATGACTTGATTGGCTGCCACGTGACACTGCTACGTGGCACACTTTATTCCCAACAATGATGATCATAAGTGCAAAGTTCATATTCTTTGGTTATTGACAAATAATGTGTTGTGCAATGCTCAACACAGTATCACAAGATATACATCAAAATCCGTGCTATAATTAAGTAGCTGTTTCTTTTTCGTATATGTTTTCATTCTTTAATCAGCGGATCAATTTATGATACATAAATGAACACATACTTTGCAAGCAATACACATGCCAACTTCAAATGACTTTGACCACGGAAGTGGGATGAATTTTCTATAAGGATATTGAATAGTTACTTGCAAACTGTTTGTATGGCATAAGGTCATCACGAAACCTTGAAAGATATACCTTGCAACTTGTAATTCATGAATACATGAACTATAGGAAGCATCTTGTAAATGACTACGAAAGAAAGTTTATTTTTCTCTTTTCAAATGGGTTCTTATGATATTTTTTATTGTATTTTCTTATTTAGAGTGTAACAAGTTTAGAAGAGGTTGTTAATAATAGAGTACCCAAAGAATTAATATTTCCCTCTTGGTGTATATTTTTGCATTTGTTGCATAAGGTTCTAACGTGTTCCTTTAACCTTTTGGACACTGTTCTTTCTTTTTCTGCTTTTTTGACAAGAGCACATGCCTCTTTTTTATTTTAAAAGAAATTAAAATACTTAGGATAAAAATTTAAATTTATAAAGTATAATATGTAGTGTATATTTGTATATATTCTTCTAATTAAATACTTTCATTTTTTTTTCTTTCCTTTTGACCAAGAAATCCGTAGTGTCTTTGTTTCTAGTGCACAAACATCCATAAATGCCACTCTTACTTGAAGAAAAAAATAGAAAAAAAATGGATAAATGTGCACACATGATTTCGACCAGTCAATGATGGCTTCATGAACTCTGAAATTTGCCTCCTCTTCTTTTCTTTTCACCCCAAAACGAGAAGTCCCTTTTCCCTTGAATAGTTTGGTATCGATATCTAAATACATTCTGCTATGCTGGGTGCCCATCAACTTGATGGCCACCCTTACCCTTTCTAAAAGGAAAAAACATTCCACTGTGAATATAATTTCTTTCATTTGTACAAATGTTTGCATGTTTATACATGGTATGGTTGATTTAGACAGCATGCATGATCTACCTTTAGTCGGAAGTGTAAGAATTGATTATATTAGATACAACATCCATATATTTTGATTATTTTAAGAAGTATATGGTATCGAAATTTGCTATCAAGTTCTCGCTAATTGTCATTATAGTGCATAGATAATTGAATTATTTAGAGATTGTATACAGCCACTTGCACGTTTATAATTAACATTTCAATGTATATTTTGATAAGAGGAATCTGTCCAATCTTTAGTCTCAGTAGAATGATTGGTTTTCACTTGGACTGTTATGTACTGAACTTGTTTTGCTGCAAATACGAGGGAATGTTTTGTATGCGATTATGCATACATTTGGTATGTAAACGATGTGTATATTCCTATCGAACATGATTTAAAAAAAGCACCTTGAGGTGCTTAAAGCAAGCGCATCGAGGTGAAAGGGTTCATTTTCACCTGGAGGGGATTGCCTTGGTCTGCCTTCAGTGAGATGTTTACCCTAGAGTGGTCCAGGCAGTTGAGGACTGAGGCATTTGCCTTGGGTGAGTGAATAAGTAACACTTACAGAATTCATAAATGGTCATTTTTCTTACAATTATTTGGGACACCATATACCTATGGCTATTAGTCTTATGCTACAAATGAAACATGTTGAACTGCTTACAATCTAAACTTTCAATAAAACTAACAATCAACAATATGGAAAATTACCAAGAATTTAAAATTAAAAAAACTAAGTAAACTATGTTATTGGTACACCGTCTGTGCCCTGCTAATATAACTGGGTAGAGGATAAGTTTATTATAGATCTCTTAATTTGTTCCAAGTTCGTTAGGTGAATATCTTTGACTATTCATACTTAATACAAGGACGATTTCTAGCAAAAGACAATTCGGAAGTAATCTCATGGGTTTCTTTGACGTTTATCATGCTGAAATTAGACAGTTTAAACTTCTTCATGGCAACAAAGCTTTAATAATATCTTCATCTTCTGTCTATTTGTTAATGTTGCATATTATGCTTTTATATCCTAATAATTTTTATATTTGCTCCCCCAAGACAAAATTATTTGCTGCAAAACCAAATGGTAACATAAGCGTAAAAGTTTTCGACAGTTTCTTATTTGGTGGAATAAGTAGACCTGGAAATATGCCTTTTTTTTATTCCTTTCACATTACTAGTACATTCAAAGCACATATACATGTCCTGTTTTTATGTTTCATGTCCTGTTTTTATGTTTCACCGCAAAAATGAGGTTCACGTTGCCTTGATAAAACATTAAACCATCTTATTCTGCCTCACGTATTTAAATGTTACCACCAAACAACTAGTAGTAATATGGCAAAAACAATCCTGTGGTTGGGCCACATTGTATCTAAATTTTAAGCTGGAATAAGTGGGATCGATTCTGTCACAGGTACCAAGGATGCAGTAAGGAGTGGGGTGGAGGGGAGACATGCGCAGGCAAATATGAAAGAAGCAAGCATGGAACTCGAGCTCCATTTGTTCAAGGGCACACCTTGTGCACCTAGCCTCTCATGGTGGCTTGCTGGAATTGTGTAATTCAGGAAATGTAGCTAACAGCAATATTAGAATCCTCGAAGGCTTGTCTTATCCTGGCATTTGGTGAGTGAATATTCGATTCTCGCTGCTCTGCTCTGCTCGCTTGGCGTGGCGAGCTACAGAATTTAGTGACGGCAATGTATTGCATTTTTCTTTGTTGTTTTTTTGTGTCTAAATGTGGTTAACCTGTTGGGCTGGAAGCATCCCTTTCCTGTTGATACTTTGTGCCTCGTTTAACGTTTTCTTTTTTATCTGGATACGGTGTATTTATTCCAAGTATGGACTTAATGTATGTGGAACTCATGTCAGTCCGATGGCAATGTCAATAGTCCACAGCGTGGGATCTTTCTTGGTGAATTGCCTTTCTTCACCCCGCAGATTTCCCTCATTTCCCAAAATCAACAACGTCGTTACGCATGGTTGTGATTACCTGCAGCTTATACCGGTGGTCCACTTTGACATTGTCCCGATAAACAAGAAAAACGTTTCGCTTGTCAATGGGCAGACTGCAGTCGGATGGATAATTCACGTTCAAACCCCGATTTCCAAACGAGAGATGGTTGTGACTGCAGATTTAAAAACGGTTATAATCCCAGCTACGGATGGTTATTTGCATCGGTTCGATGAGGCTGTCTTTGGTCTGATCCGAATGGGTGGCTTTTAAGTTACTACTTTCTATTTTCGAAATGGGTAGAGATCGCACTTTGAAAACCCTACCCGATGGCCAAATGGGTTGGTTTTGGGTTGAGGGATTCCTAAAACCTTTTTGCTTGTTAAGCACACACCCAAAATTTCTTTCACCCGATTAAAATGTCACCCCGTTTTAGTAATTTTTCAACAAAAGTTTGTCTATGATAATGATGAGGCGCATGTTCTCTGGTTATAGAAATTGTCTAGGAAGGAGTCTTCATTTGAACGAGAGGTGAGTGCTCCATTCTTTTTTCGCCAATATTTAGAATTTCATGCACTCCTATTTAGTGGGCCCTCCGACTCTCGTGAAACTTTCTCTAGCTCAACTGCTTCATCTATGATATTTTGTGTGTTTTACGCTTCTACAATTGGTATGAGAATCAAGGTCCTTCGGGGGTAGGTCCTTTTGTCAAGCCTTGGTCATATTTTGTATTCGATAGTTTGGATAAAGGGTAGCTTGTATTTGTCATTGGTCATTTTGAGTTGTCCTAGGAGAGGTTGGATTCTTAACATCAAAGGTAGCTGTTTGAAATCACGGGGGCTAGGAAAGTAAGCTTATATATATATATATATATATAGGGGTTGATTCTATGAGTACTGTGTTAAAAAATTAGTAAAAAAATATCCAATGATGATCATTGGATTTTGATCCAACCATTCTAAATGAAACCATCTGCATATTTCGATTTTGTAAATCCCTTTCTTAATGAAGTTTTCTATTAGTGACAAGATGACAAAACATTAAATTCTTAACCTTTCAATTTGGTACACATGAACATGTCGAACACCCTTCCACATTCTGAAAAGATCTATAATAATGAATTAAAAAACATTCCTTAAGAGAAAGAAAACTTGTATTGTAAGCATTTGCTTGTAATGTATGTATTACAAATGAGAGCTACTTGTAATGCATGTCATAAAACTTACATTACAAGTATATTCTTGTAACAAAAGTTCTAAAATACATATTATAAGTGAGCAAGTAACTTTTATTATAAGTATTACTTCACTTGTAATACAATTGAGCTATGAAAATAAAAACTTGAAATGCAAGTCAGTTAATATATAATATGATTGTAACTTAAAGTTGTAATAAAAGTCCACTGTAGTTAAAAAATCAAGTTACATTACAACTGTATATTAATGTAAAATCATACAAATAGTCTTATAAATGATTGAATGCATTTTAAATATCGTTGGTTTTCAAAACCAACCATAAGTGGTTTTCATTGAATGAAATAATATCCAACGATCGATACTATGTGCTTTTTTCGTGTACCTTTTGAAGAAAGTGTTCAAAAGATATTTTTCATATATATATATATATATATATATATATATATAGGGTTGTATCCAGGGAATATAGTGCCTACAAAATAGGTCATGAGCATCAATTGTGACCTATTGGTTGAAGATCGTACGAACGTAAATGATATTACCTACGCTAATAGAGGTGGTTTTGGAAACAATCGATAATAATGGCCGTCGAAAGAAAATATAGGATGCAATCAAAGCTAATCTGATTATACATTCTAAATGAAAATTGGTTGTTAATAAAAAAATAAAATTTCTATTATAAAAAATAATATATAAAAAATAATAATTAGCAAATTAAGTAGTTGTAATATAAGTACTAACTCAGAATTTCCTGTAATACAAACTTGCATTATAAATATTTTTTTAATATAAGTGCAAAAATTTGTATCATAAATAAAAACTATCTTACAATATATGCGAAAACTTGTATTAAAAATTGAGATAAGTTGTAATATAACATCAATACAAAACACTTTGTAGTAAAGCTTGTAATGAAAATTTGTATTACAAGTGAAAATTGATTTGTAATATATGTGAAAATATGTATTACAAAGTGGGATAAGTTATAATATGTCAATATTATAAAACACATTATAGTAGAAGCAATTGTAATACAACTATGTATAGTTATAATACAATCCAGCAATGTAATCAATGTGCGATTTTGGTGGATTTGTTTGGATATTTTATATATATTATAATAATTATGATTGAATATTTTTAAAGTTAGTCGGTGGTTTGTGTGGGTGTGTGAAAACCACTAAAGATATAGTGGAATGGTTTTATCAAGTAATTGTACGATCCAGTGGTCATCATTCTAAGCTTCTCGGATAAGTTGTGAGTACTATGCTCAATGGATACTTTCATAAAAAAGGAATTTGAAGAAGTCTGGTACACATAGGATTGAGTGTTTGGCAAAGATGACTATCAGGTTGAAATCTTTCACAATAAGTGGGAGGCACAAAAATTTGTTGATGACCATAACCATCCCATCTCTTCTCCTAGAAATAGGAGATATCTTAAGCCTATCAGGAAGATACTTGATTATCTAAGAGTTATTATTGACACTATGTCTAACATTGACATACCCATGAACAAGTAGGTTACATTCATTGTGAAGCATGATGATATTGGTGATCACGTTGCTAACATCGATAGGGACATATACAACTTGAAGAGGGATGAAAGGAAGAAAATCTTATGTTTTGATGCTCAAATGTCTATAGATCACTTCGAGTATTGTAAGAGCATCACTCCTGAGTTTTTCTATTCATATGCAGTTGATGAAGATCAATGTTTGACTAGTTGCATGTGGATGGATACTGTTTCACTCCAGGACTACAAGGTAGTTGGATATGGTCTATCGTTTGGCACAACTTATAATACGAACAAGTATATGCTTATATTTGCTACATTTTGTGGTGTAAACCATCACAAGAGAATTGTTATTTTTGCAAATGAATTGTTCATAAGTGAGTCAAAGGAATCATTCAAGTGATTGTTTAGTCGATTCATTCATGCAGTTGGTACCCATCCTTTGTCCATAGTTCTTGATCAGGATCCATCGATAGTTGTTGCAATTTCCTTGTGCTTCCCAAATTCCATTCACCGATTCTATGCATGGTATATTGTTAAAAGATTTAGCTCAAAGGTTGGATTTTTGAATTTTGGTGGTGTTGCAATTTCTGAGTTAAGTGACTTGGTATGACATTGCAAAGATGCGAATGTATTTAATCTACATCGATACTACATTATTGAGAAGTGAAGCCTATCGGAGAATAAGTGATTGAATTCAATATTTGAAATTAGACAAAGGTGGGTACCGGTGCAATCATTTCTTTGCTAGAAGGAAAACCACCCAACACACCAAGACTCTACACTCATTCTTAAACATCTCCATAACTAAGCATAATACATTGTATGAATTTATATGCAGATTCAAATCAGCAATCAACACAATAAAAGAAATTGGAAATGAAATGGATAATGATTCAATTAATAGGTGCCCTTTGTCGGAGATGTCGTGGAATATTGAAAGGCAATTAGTGGATACATACACGAAAAGACTTTTCTTTGAAGCCTAAAGGGAAATAACTGATTGTCTATTTCTAAATGTTGTTGACATATCGATCAATGAACTCAACTCTGTTTAAAATATCAAGTATTGGCTCTGTGCATGGCATTACTGAAGTCATTTACTGCAAGTGAGTTAAGGAATATCGTTGTGATTGTAGGTTTATGGATTTTGTTGCCATTCTTTATAAGCATATATTTGATATTCTAAAATTTATGAATGTTTGCACAATTGATGATTTTTACATTTTGCCAAGATGGAAGAACAATATTATGAAAGCAGGTGTTTATCCCATTTACAAAGTTTCCAGCCACAACGACGAAACTAACGATCTACATGTTCTTTGTTCAAACCTGATCAATGAGGCTTTAAAATATGAAGATACATTTGTAAAGGCAAAGGATTTAATAGAGGTTGCTATTTCTGATATACATGATATGATAAAGATAAAGGTTTCCCTTGATCAAGTGCCCATTTCATGATTAATTAACTTAACTCCAGTTGGTGGTACAAAGATAAGGGAATTAAAGATTGAAAATATAAAAGGTAGTGGCAAAAGTGGAAGGCTGAAGCTAGGTCGTAGTTGCATGAACTCTATCTCTAAGAAAAAATAAAGTAAAGGTCGTCTGTGAAAGTTTCGTATGAAGTTAATGTTGGTTATGACTTGAGGAATTGTCGAAAGAAATTTTTTATATTTGAGTCTTCATCTTTTACGTATCTTAAATTTCTCAATATGCTTTGTTAGTTCATTTGTTAATGATTATGGTAGTGTATTTATTTCGTTAAAATATGATGAGTATGCTTAATAACATGATAATATTCTTAGTTTTGATAGTTTTGGACATTAGATGCATTAGATTTAGAGCATTATGTATATATTTGCATACTTGCATCATAGGATTAAGATTGTGAAATTGAGCCTTAATTCCTAAGTACTAATTTGAGGCTCTATGTTGTGCAGGAATATCCAAATTAGGCTTAGGAGGAAGAAAAGAACTCAGGATCAGTTAAACTCGGCTGAAGAGGAGAACAAAATGTTGAACCAAAACCCTAACCCTAATCCTACTCCCCACCTACCTAATTTGACCACACCAAAAACCCTAATCCTAAACCAACCCTCAACCTCAACTTGCTTAATTTATTTAGCTTAACCTCAGTCTTAATCCTAAACCAAAACCTAAACCCAATCCTAAAAATTCTAGCTTAGTTTCTTAATATCACCACTTGAAACCCTAACCCTAGTTCATCTTCTAGAAGCCTTCAAGATTATCCCACGCCACCTAGTAGTTTTCTATCTGTAAAATTCCATGATAAATCTTGGTAATCACCTAAATATAGTGTAAAGACCCGTTCTGTTCTGAGCCTTTTAAGACGTCTGGACTGTCAGTCAGACATCTAGACCCCTTCCCAAACGTCTGGAAATTGAAAATTTCGTACGCAGGGTCGAGTCTGCGCATTGGCTGCATGCAGACAACTTTTATATCTTCTCTCTCTTCTTCCTCCTCCACCGAACTCTAGTGACTCCCTTATATAAGACCCTCTCCCCCTTCCTATCCTCTCCACTCTACCACCACCTTCCATCCTTCCTCTCCACTGTAGCGAGAGGGACGAGTGCGAGAGAGGGTGTGAGAGCAAGCAGCGAGGAGGAGAGGCGGCGTGAAGAGAGGAGGAGCTTGAGCTCGCGAGCTCGCCAGAGGATGCATGGCCGGAGTGGCGCGTGCGGGAGGAGTGTGTCGGGGGAGACGTCCCCGACACTTTGCTGCAGCCGGAGCTACAGACGAGGAGGAGAGGTCGCGGCTGCATGCGACAAGGGGAGCAGGAGGTCGGTCTGGTTCTGGGTTTTTCCCAGAATCAGACGTCTGGCGTGTCGTCCAGACGACGGGTTGGACGTCTGGTGATGACACTGGACGTCTGAAAATAGAACCTTGCGATGGTACGTTCCTCTTGCGGTTACGGCCATGCAGGCTGCATTGCAGTGTCGATCTATGTGGCTAAAAGAGGAAGATATTGCCTGTCACATGTAGGGATAGCTTCGGAAAGGCACGGGGCACGCCCTTCCACGCATTTTGGACGTCTGGACAGCTTACCAGATGACCGAAAGCACCCCCAGACGATTGGAGGAAAGGTCGGACGTCTGAAGCTGGGTCCAGACGGTCAAGTAGGGGTTTTGGACATCTAAAGTCGATGCACAAACCTGAGGTGAGACCTTGGTGACTTTTTAGACGTCAGGACCTTGTGCCAGACGTCTGATTTAGGTCTACAGTCTTGTTTTTGACCTGTTTAGGGTCCGTTTGAGGTCCATTTTACGCAAATGAGATATTTGTGGTTTCCTTGTGAGTTCCTCTACATGTTAGAAATCCTTTTATACTTTTCTGAACATTCTGGTGTGGTATGTCCTTTGGTATAAGACTTCTATCTGTTGCATGTTCAGGGCCTACAGAGGCACGTGAACCTGCTGTTCGAGCCCCCAGTACTCCCAGATTGTCTAGTAGAGTGGTTTCCCCTGTTTTAATTATAAAACATGAATGCATATGTGAAATTGGATAACTAGAAACCTAGGATGTAGCATGAATCCTAGGACGAGAAGTATTTGCACTATTTGTATGCATGTTTGAGATTGCAGTCATAAATGAATGAATAGAATTGTAAACAACTGCTTGTAATAAATACGAGCTACCTGTGAAATATGAAATGCCTGTGCCAGTTAAACAGTTACCTGTGACATTACTTATTGTATATGTTAAATTGTGAAAATACGAGCTGCGTGTGTATAATATGAGAATGGAAATGTGAATGATGAAACCTGGTATGGAACAACATGGTAAATACAAGCATGAACCCTACGGGGAATTAGGAGTAGAGCTCCTGTGGATAAATGAAATGGATCTGAAAATGTGAGTGTGAAGTGTGCTGGCCCTTGAGTACATGGTACCAAGGAGAGCGACTGTCCCCTGTTTAGCGTAGAGCAGAGCTAGCCGCCCTTGGGTTGGGACCCGGGGTTAGGATTGACCACTCTACATCGACTTCTGTTGTCCCTCGCGTACACTGTACCGGGGAGAGCTACTAGTGTAGGGAGAGAGCTAGCCACCTCACGGGGCTCGAGATTCAACTAGTCACCCTACATCGACTTGTTAGGCCCACTGGGCAAACCAGGGTGGTCAGACAAGGGTGCGCGGACTGTGGAGGGGCAAGACCCCTGGTTGGTTATGAGGGGCTAGTCCTCTATTATTGAGATGGCTAGACCTTATACTGTTCCGTGCTGTACTTTGGGTGTACTCGTTAATGGAAACAACTGACCACATGCCAGTGCGGGGTAGCTACCCATGCGCTTATCGCATGTGCCGTAGTCACCGCTACGTTTGTCCGTGACCTCGGGGTGGTTGGCTGGGTGTAGGATCACCACGGGGGACTCTCCCGGCCAGGAGAGCACCACGTGTGCCTTCTACTCTTCGGAAAAGACTGCAATCAAGATCGTTCCCACGAGGAACATACGAGATCAGGAAAGAGATCTGAAAGTAAACCAATGGGTGAAAAGAAATGACTTGTAAAATAAAATAAATGGGAAAGATAAATTTACCTGTTAGCCTTTACTACTTTAGTTAGTTTGGTTACCACTCTACTCAGTGTTCGCTGACTCTGTTTACTCATAACCCTTTTCAGGTCCAGGTGTTGAGCAGCTCGAGTCACCGGCTGCAGAGGGTGCTGGGCCCAGTCGAGCTCAGTAGTAGTTCCTGTTGTTGTTGTACTTCCCTTTTGCTGGTGAGTTAGACTATTGTTACCATTTTTATTTCTGTACCTTGTTCTACCTTACTGTTGTAGTGGTGATATGTACTGTTAGTTGTTTTTTTTTTTCCTTTGCTGCTTGTACTCTTTTACTGTTAGTTACTTAATATAGTGAATGTGGTTTACTTTCCTGCTTTTGGTTATTTCTTGTTGGACGACTGGATCTTGGGATTAGTCGAGTCGAGCCGATCTCGGGTCCTGTAGGGATTCGCGAATCGAGTCATAATAAGATGGTATCAGAGTAAGGTCGTCTCGAGAATTGAACCAACTAGCTTGAGAATAACCAATTCACGTGCATGTAACTAGAGTAACCATCACAACGTACCACTCGACACCTGTTCTGAGTTCTTTTGCTGAAGTCCGTTAGAGTTGACATTCCCCCACGGTAAGTGCACCCTTTCCCTTGCTTGACATCTCTATTGAGTCCCTATCTATCAATACAACTACATACGTTACAATAGTTTAAAACATCCTTTTCAGTAAAATGTTTTTACTATTTAGGTAAGATAGTAGAAATCTCTTTTGCCATCATACATTTTATACAAAATACTAGCATTACTTCCCAACTAGTGTAGCTATACCTAACTCTACATTGACAATCTCCATTACAAAAGTTACAAGTGTCATATAACATGTCATGCTTTGGGTATTTTCCATCTCAAATATTTTGTATAATTCAGGAATTCGATTCCTAAAGCTAGCAATCGAAGTAGATAATTTAAGATAAGAAAGTCATTTTTGAAAGTCATCATAAAAGTTCTGATTAGAACTCATTATTCCTGACATTTCATTCTTACTAATTGTAAATGCTCATAAGCTACCATATAAAATTGATTTTTTTTTTCAAAAAGATATAAAATGCAAATTTTAGATAAGTATTCTTAAAATTAGTTGCTAATCTTAAACACATATCTAGTTAACTAGATGCCCTTTGGTCTGCGAATACAATATTAAAAGCTAACGGATATTCAATTCTTAACTAGGAAGAATCAACAAAGTTGCCCTTAGAATATGGAACAAAAAAGTTAGCATCCAAACATAATGAGAGACCACATGTAGAACTATATTTATCCAAGAATTGGAACTGCTTACACAACCATATAAAGCATCCCAACAAGGGTGACTTCTCCTGGAATGTGTTTCCCTAATTCAACCTTAGCACTTGAAACTTCAAAGGTCAAAACCACAGTAGGCTATCCTTACTTAGCAATGACCAAAATGAAGTAGAAATCCTTTTTCCTTAATTTGAAATAGAGTCGAGGTAAAAGCAATCATAACACTAACAAGTCAAACTTTGCTTCCAAATTATAGGTTGCTCACCGTAAGACAAAGGAAAAGAATGCTGTAATTTTGCTTAGAGAATAACACATGTATGTATACACTCCCACATAATGTGACCAAGTATATATATATATAATACCAACCTTGCTCACAGGTGCATGCATACACATATACCCTAATATAATACATATACTAACATAAATATACACCTTCATACATATTTCAGCCACACATTTTAATTGTACACCCTGAACCAATACATACCAAAAATACATATACATACCCACCAATATGTATAATACACACACCTAAGTTAATAGTCACTCTCCTATAAAAGCAACCAAGCCATCCAAAATATCTCCTCTCTTTACCCTTTTCCCTTTTTCTTCTTTCCTCTCTCTCTCTACGTCATACCCACCCAAGGCTGCACACATATAATAAGAATAATATCCATTAACATCTCCTTTTTCCCCCCCACACAATCAAACATCTTGATCCAATTTATCCCACATGCTATTCTCATTACACAACTTATACCCTTGACAAAGAAACCCTTTGGGATAACATAAAATCACCTTCCATATAAAAGCAAGCATCTACCTCCAAGGAAAATGGGTGACATGATTCAAAGAGGCCTCCTAAATATCTTGAAACTCGGAAAGAAGGCCAAAGTACTCTTACTACCCATCAAAGTAGCATCCACGCCCTCTGACCACGAATTGCACTCTACTATAACCTATTATCCAATAAAATGCCTACCATTTGCACCATATGAAAGTTGATTGTACCCTTCTCTTGACCACATTAATCGAGACTATTGGTCTCCATTTTACCAACAACTATTGTTGCCTCTATTGCTCAACTTCCCCCTCAATTAGACCAAAAGCTTTCAAGTCTATCAATCTTCATGATCTCTTGCAAAAGAGCAACCCACCTTTCAACTCAACTCTTCCAACTTATAATCCCTTGAGAACTATCATGACGAATGCACTACTTATCCTACCAAAACATGATGATTTCATCACATTTCCGTTTCATCTCAAGAGGGGAAGCAAAACAAGATCTGAATAAATTAATAAAAAAAAAAGGACTTGTAAATGCTCCACTACGACAGCAATTAAAACTATGATAGCACTTTAGTTCTCGCTTCTTAAGAATGGTGCCAAATCCAAACTCCACCAGAGGGGATCTCGTCAATCCGTTCCATTGACTTGGAACCCCATAACGAGAATGCCACACGGTTCTCAATTAGGAAATCCATCCCATAAATCTAAAACTCTGAATTCAATCACAACGGTTAAAAAAAAAAAACCCACCCATATTCATGGAGTGGATATTGATTGAAAATCCCAAATGTTCGAAACAAACACTCCATAGGAAAAAAAATTAGGGATGGTATGCAGACAACATGATGGGTGGAAATCATTCTACGCATAATCTATTCATCCAACAACCTGAGGGGGAAGCAATATAGATGGAGGAAGAGGGGAACATAGGGGAAGAGAGGGCTCACCTGCGAGCTCTACGGAAACCCTAGAGGTGTGGTCGAGCTTCCTTTGCTTTGACGGAAATCTCATCGGGTGAAGCCAGTTGTTGCAGCTCCAAGATCAGTCTAGGTTCAGGCAAAAACACTGGAAAGAGGGTGGCGGAGAAGAGGAGCGTTGTCAGCGTGGCGATCACGATCGTCGGATGGATGCCATTGCGTTGGCGGTTATTTATTGCTCTATTTCTTCTATCCATCTCTCCCATTTTGTCAACTACCCGTCACATGATCAATACAAAGTCTTTTCTAATTCAAGCACTAGATTTGAAAACTTTCTAACTTTAAACACAATGAAATGTGAAACATGAATTTGATTGCATAATTTAGAATGTACAAAAGGAGAAAACATTACTTAGCAACATCTTTATCTGGAGTCAAATCCCTAACAAATGACTCCCAATTCAAAGACATGCTTTTATGCAGCTTATTTGCACCATGATTTCCCGAACCATCAACTAAGGCATTCCATCGAACACCTTACATGCGTAATAGGAGGAACCTCTTATAAAGAGCAACGATCCCTCTTCCTCCTCTATCCCAAGCATGGTTAAGCCTCACCACCACCATAAAACTGCCTAGAGAGAGAGATCGAGAGCGCCTAAGGAGAGATTGATTACGAGAATGATTGAGATAGTGTGATCAATAGAGAGAACCCTATGAGATGAGATCGATCGATTGCGAGAGGAAAAGGGTGAGTGAGCCCCTTGTGCAATCAGGAGGGGAAGGGAACAAGGGAATGTGAATGGATCTTTATCAAAGTTCTGACCTGAGACTTATTTGTGTGCCATTACGGAGATCTCGATTGATGGAGCCCCACAAGATCAAAGAAACACAGCCGCCAAGGATCCCTCCATTGAGCATTGATGCCCTCCCACCACCATCCATGTTGTCATGCAAGCATTGGATCTCTTCCACCATCGCCGTCTTGCGAGTTGTCGTTGAGGTAGACGGTGGGGCGGAAGGCGTCGAGAGGGATGTTGTCGTCGTGGGGGAAGGGAAAGGTGATGGTGGTGGAGGGGGAGGAAGGGGGGAAAGGGAGGGAGAGGAGGTAGAGCTCGACAAAGATGTCGGCAGAGAAGGGGGTCAAGTTGGAGAGGAAGAGGCAGCAACAAGCATGAGTCAAGAGAGACATGGTTGGTTAGGGTAGCGAGTTAGGGAGTCATTTGATTTTTTTTTTATTCTAATGGTTCCGCCTTACGTAAACCAACTAATTATTAAATTGACATCTATTTTTAGTATCTTTACATAGATTACGGATAATCTGATCCCATGTTTTAAGTAATGTATTACGATTGGAACCATTTATGCAATTTTTTATGGTATGTAGTGCTAGCATTGGCTTGTTGTAATACCACTTTGGTACCTATAGGTGGTATTGATATTTGTAATGCCATCTTGTGTGGCTCTCAATTGATGCTCATTTTCATTTTCTTACTGCCTATGCTCAAATATATATATATATATATATAGGAGCCGTATCCAGCGAGTACAGTATTTAAAAAATAAGAAATAAGACATCCAAAGATAATCCGACAATTATAACAAAAACCATCAAATACAACTACGGTGGTTTTCCCTAGCAGCGAAGATAACGGAATCTACCAATAATAGATGATAATAAATCATAATGTGATTAAGCACCGTTAATGCGAAAACTAAGCACTACTATAAATAGGTTATTTTAAAATGGTAATACAACAATCAATTCTGGATAACTACAACAATAAAAATCAAAAATCTCGCCGTATCCTTTTAAAGTAACAAAAATAGCTATAAACAAGTTTAAAAAAATTGAAAAAGTTTGTAACGAGCCTTAATGTGTTGTAAATCCAAACATGGATGATTGTAACAAGTGAACTACCTAATTGTAACATAAAAATTACAAACTGTAATGAAACTAGTTGTAGTTGTAAAAAAATTGATGCTATCAAAATTGTAATACAAAGTTGTGATACGAGAATGAACATAAATAATGATTTGAGATACAAGAGAATAAGTGATTCTATGAGATTGAGTCCCTTTGGGAAATACTACAGGAGTGTAACACAGGAAAGGGTACAAAGTGGCGATGTCCTTAAGACATGGTCCACAAGAAAATATATAATGCAAAATGCATCCATTGATAAATGTGTCGTAATATAATTTTATAATACATAAATTAGAACAGGAATGATTGTTGATAGATGAAAAATGAGGCACGTCAATGATGTGACAAATTAATGTGTTTAGAAAGTAAGCCATAGAATTGTAATACAAAGTTATAAAATATGACAATGTACATAAATAATAATTTGTGACCATTTATGTCTGAACTAAGAGATAACGGTGTAATACAAAAGAACAAATGATCAAATAAAGATTGTGGCACGTTGGGAACTACTATTAGGGTGTAATACAGAGAAAGGTACAAAAGGGTTGGGAGGCAACCCACAATAAAAATATCATGCAAAATGAACTCATTGATGGATGTGTTGTAATACAAATTTTTAATACATAAATTAAAAGAGGTGTGATGGTTGATAGATGGAAAATGAGACGCGCTAGTAATGAGACAAATTAATATATTTGTAAAGTAAGCGATGGAAAGGTTGTAATACAAAAATAAACAAAGATGGGGGTTGTCACAAAGCAAATCCTAGCATGAGTTAGATATGTAATACAAAAAAATAGATGTTCAAATAAAGACTATGACGTGTTGAGAAAAACTACAATGGTGTAATACAAAAAATCACTCAGTGATACGTGTGTTATAATACATATTTGTATAACAAAAAATTTTAAAAAAGGTTATTGCTGTTAGAGGGAAATTAGTCGCATCTAGGATGTGATAGGTAGTATGTATGGAAAGAATTTTGTTGCAAACATACTAACAAATGCAGTCTTTTGTCTTCATTCCATTGCAAATGAGAGGAACCCAAAGAAGGAGAGCTTCTGGAAGGAATGAAGCATCAGGACAAGAATAGACGCGAACAAAAATGATTAAGGTAAGTAAAAAAATGTCATCATATGTTATCTTTGAAACCAAAATATCTTGTTCTAAGTTGATTACAAAAAAAAAAGTTGTTATTCTAGGGTTTCATACAGAAACAAATATTTTAGCAAATTTTATTGTATCTAATTAGGTCGAACATTTAGATGAAAAAATATAATGTGCGAATAAAAAATAGGGATTGCTTGCAAACTGGTGAGGGTGATTGTTGAAGATGATTAAAACAAAAAGATATTGTAATAAAAATGACTGACATGCGTAATAAAGGATTTCTAACATGCATTCCTGCGTCTAATATATAGAGATATGGACTAATGTAGGGAATCAAGCAACATGGAGGAGACAAAAAAATTGAATGCAGGGGGAAATGTACATCTTTCCAAGAGAAACAAGATAAGGAAAGTACGTCAAATATATATCGCAGGACCCAAGGTTTTGGGAAGGTTGAGGAGATAAAAGGGAAAAGTGATTACATTTTATTTAGCTTACATAGATATAAGTTGTATTACATAATATATATTCTGAAAAGAACAATGCATGTTTTTTTTTTAAATAATTAAGATTGACCTTGATCTTTGACATAACTATTTGTAGAACTTTGTGTGATACTTCTTGTGTTACAATTGTCGTAAGATTTTATAGATACCGAGAAAGTCACACATAGGTGCTACATGCAACATTTTAAGGATTTCCTTGATAGGCACACGTTCAATGTCAAGTAAAAGGAACTCCTTGAGAAAATAACATTCCACCATCTGATAGGAGTAGGCAAAATAAACATGGACACCAAAATTCTAAGATGGATGGTAGAATGATATGCTGGTGAAAGGAAATTCTTGTTAGGAGATAGAATTGTGGAATTCTCCAATGACGATATTGGTCTCATACTAGGAATACCCAGCAGTGGGTATGAGGTTAAAGTGAATGACATGAGCCTTCCATGGCAAAGCTATTGCCACGAAACAATCTTCAAAAAGATGAGACACCTGAATAGGAGAAACATAAAACCAATAATTCATACATATCATCAGTATGAAGATGATAGGTTTGTGTACATTTTTGTTATAGGACTGATATACCTAATGTTCACAACATTCCTATTCCTTGATTCGGGGTACTCGTTCCCACGAATATTGTTGAACTACATCGATTCGAGGACACAAGGTACCTCAACTGGTCTACGACAGTCGCTGAGTTGATATTATTGAGAATGAGGGAGATGGCAAAGAAACTTGCTTCCAAGGAGAACACATCATGTCGCTCGCTTGGGTATATAAACGGATGTGTGGCCTGCTTGTATGTAAGTATTATAATATAAAAAGATGTTGTTAAACATGATGTTGCATTATGGTTGCCTATTAATACATTTAATTGACTGAAATAATATGTAGGTGTGGATGTTGGAGCACTGCTTCAAAGATTCATATGTAAACTGGGACCTGAGACCGAGATTGAGGAAGTGGACGGGCCAAGCAATCCTTAAATTGAGGGACATGAATAACATTGAAGATGATGTGGTATGTTTGGATACATTGTGTTCTTAACATAAATGATTTTATTTGTAATACAAATTGTATGAGCTAAGGCAATATAAAATTTTTAAAATTGTTCACATATTGCAACAAATCTCGTTCCTGAAAAGAACGAGATGTTCAAAGTGGGGGCAAATGATTACATTTTCTCACTTAAGACCTTTGAGGCAAATGGATTCTTGTATAGAAAACCTTTTTAGATCATTGATGCTCCAGGTGATTTGGTACCTAATATAGCAGAGGTGCATGTTGAGAAGGGACCTTGCAGGAGAAAGACTTGCAATTCAGAGATAAGGGCTCTAAGGGATGAGCTCAAGGATGCAAATAAGAGGCAGGAGAGCCTTCAGGTGGAGATCAACAAAGTGAAGAAGGATAATAAGAAGTTGGTGTTTGAAAGTAGAAAGACAAAGGAACAAAGGGATTTTTGGGGTTTAAACCTCCGACATATATCTCGAAAAAGATACAGACGGGCAAGTCTCAAGAAAGTTGGATACAAGTTTTGAAGCCCCATCATTTGACTTGGGGCTAACACAGGAATGTGGTGAGGGAGAAAATAAGGACAGAGGCAGGGAGGGTGAAGGGGATGTCAAAATTGAGGAAGAATAAATGGAAGATAGCAATGTTACGTGCAAGGTTGGTGAGGAGGGGGAGGGGGTAGAAAAAGATTAAAGGAGATTAAGAAGGATGAAAGATTGACAAGAGTTAGTCAAGGTTGAGGACGATGGAGAGGGTGGAGTGGGGGAAACTGCAGCTAAGCAACCAAAGAAGATGAGTAGAGAGTTACCTATGAACGACGACGTCAATAGTGATGCAGTAAGTAATTAATAGTATAGATCATTTATGTAATGACTATTGCTAATAATTATTGCACGATTATGATTATGTCAATGGCCCCAAACCTTCGAATTATAATATAATTATGACATGTGTAGTACCTATTGTTAGGGGCGTAGATCGCGAAAAAGATGAATACGTCGTAGTATAGCGCAAAATACGTATCGACAAATAAAATTAACGGAACTGGGAGTCCCGATCGATCATAGGGAGGCAGAAAAACGCTTTTGATTTCATGCACTTGTTCTAAATCTAATTAGTAAATAGTAGAGATAATGAATCACAATATATACATCACATTATGAATTGCATACATGGAATTGAAACAAATTATAACATGAACATAAACTACTTATAAACAGAACGAGGGCACCACGGGTGATTCGTGGTGGCCTTTTGAAGAGGTTGAGGAGAGCAACGACAATCCAATAGGGTGGCCCAATGGGATTTTCAGACGGAGGTAGAGAAGATGGGAAGAAGAAGAGAGAGGTAGAAGGAAGAAGAAAATGGGAGAGTTGTTTTTTCCAAAGGGGGCCTTTTGTCCTTTTATAACTTTTTTCTCGTATAAATCATCCCCCAAATCCTTCTTTGTCGATTTATTCTGGTGCTGCCACGTGGCGCTCTCTGCGCCCTCAGATCAGCATCACATGGCTCCCGTGCGCCTGCACCGCTTCTTCACATTTTCATCTTCAAATCTCGCCTCATCATCTCAGCCGTCCAATCTTGCAATCGGACAGCTTAAACGCGCGTTCATCACGCCATTCAAATCCTATGCGCAGTTCTCGCAACCCACGCAATCGCGCGTACCGCTTGCAGTGCACTCTAATCGCGCCACGTGGCGCACTCTACACAATTCAATCATGCATCCGCGCTAGCACGCACCCTCCCGTAACCCAACACGAATTTCTGCACAGCCCGGGGCTCGAACCCGCGCCCCGTGCATACGCGGGTGCGCGCGCGAGCCATTGCGCTACGCACAACCTTTGTTATATATACTTAATTATATTTATATTAATATGTTCTGGGTGGTGATGTGGCGCGTTTGTGGTCTTTGGATGAACATCCAACAGCCCACGCTATAAGGCGAGGCACCTTCAGGGGTTGGGGACACGGCGAGGGGTAGCTGCGATGGTGCCACGTGGTGCCATCATGGCCGTCCGTTCTCTTTATATCTGATGACGTAGGCCTCCGATTAAGTTGATTTCTGCACCGTTGGACTGCGAACGTCGATCCGGATGCATCGGTATGGTTGGATTTGTAATCTGAGGTTCGGATCTTCTTCAATTTGCCCCTTGGCTCATGCTCTTCTGCGGACTCCCTAGGGTGCTACGGGAGTCTGATTGATGCAATCTTGAATGCGTTGGACTCCCGTCGTTATTCCGAACAAATCCATAAGGTTGGATCAGTCATCTGCAGCCTTGGATTACATGTCATCATTAATACCTCTCAAATAACATAGTTTAATACATAAAACACATCTATCAACTACGATGCAGAATACGATGTGTATGCATGCAGAATGTTCATGTTAAGCTAAGTTCTAGCTTAATTCAGGCGAGTTAGGGCCTATGATTGCTGCACAATCATACCTCCATGCCTAAATCTTGCTAGTCCCTAGCAAGTGCAAGATTAAATATATTTTACCAAGAGTTAAACTAAAGATTTATTTCTTTTTGCTGCATTAAAAAATTCAGAATCCAGATAATTATGAATATATAATGTAGTAGCTTCTGCAATGGATCCAAGCGAAGACTCGATATACATTTAGAACTTGTATTTGACCCCTAGTAAAATTCTGTCGGGACAGGCGAACCTCTTCTCTCGGGGGTTATAAAATATTTTATGATTTTGGCCCCAGTGTTTGGTTTGGGTATGAAATGTCTGAGTTAACTGGATTATATTTGGTGGCTCACTATCTTCTAGTGCTTCTTAGAGACTAGTATTTTAGAATTTAGATTTCCAGATTATTGAATAAATCAACTTAGAGAGGGGCTGGAAAAACTATGCTCTTTAATCTTTTGTACTCTTCTCTTTTTTTTTCTTTTTCTTCCTGAGCTCACATCTCACCAGATTTGCAAATGTATTTGGTGGTCTCACATGACATGACACTTTAATTAGGTTCTGATAACCCTACAACTAAGTCAAACTTCTCAGCCCGTATTCAGGTGGTCAGAAATACAGAAAAAGTAGATTAAGGCTATATTTGGTGGTTCTTGAGGGTGGTAGGTGTTTTTGCCTCAAAACATTTCAAAACATTTAACTTGACCCACATTACGCAACTGTTTTACATAACACCCCTTTTTTTTCTTTTGTTTTATTTTTTTTTTCTTTTTTTTCGAGCAAACAACTCTTTTGTATGCAAATCTATTGGCACAATGCCACAACACGACATACTGTTGTATTTATTAGCACAACATAACACGTCATACGTACTTTTATACGTGAGGCATTCTTGGGGAATTTTGGGATGACCAAGAGGATTTTGGGTGACTTATTTGGTGAAAGTGCATCTTCTCGGCACCGGGTAAGGGATGGATAGGACGACGTATTTCTGACCTTGACATCTTACCCTTCTTCAGCCGAAGATTCTGTAGAGGACGATCGTGACCATCTACCTTAGTCCCAATTTTATTAGAACCCGCTCTCTGTGTTTCTGCCTTATTTGGTGGCTCTCGTATGAAATTTCTCACAAATTTAGTACGCAAGAACTGAGAGCAAAAACTATACCCAACTCCAAATGTCATTATTCAATTATTAAAGATTCTTTATACTAGCCTTAGAGCACCAATACTCTCTACTCTCAGCTCACATATGTTTTGGTGGATCTACTAGAAGATAGCTCACCTGACTCCCTGATTGCTGTCCAAGGGTTCAGGAGAAGAAGCGATGCTTCTTTTCGACAAACTAGAATGTCTATCGATTTTCACAGAGGATCCATTGCAAAATCTACATGCAAGTATGAAATTATACTGGATTCTAAGTCTAGGAATTTACTAAAGAATAAATCTTTAATAAAACCTCTTGATAAAATGATCTAATCCCCCTAATTATTGGCAGAAAATTTTTAGTTTTTTATGAACTATCCCCCCATGCCTAAGTGTTTGCATGTCCTCATGCATAAATAAAAGAAATAAGGCCGAGTGTATGTAGATAGAAATCACCTGGAATTGCTTCTGAGTTATCATTCAGCTCACGCCATTGCTGCAATGCCATACACAATATGCAGAACAATATGCAAAACATTATGCGAAAATGAAATATGCTATGTATATATGGTATGCATATATGTATACGTGCTAAGTTTAACGCCTCCAGCTGGGCAACTCATCAGTCATACGTCCTCAAGAAGATGTATCGTTTCATCAGCAGGAGGAGGTTCCTGGGCAAAGAATGGTTTGAGGCGCTGGCCATTAACCGTAAAAACATGCCCAGATTTTGGGTCTCTAATTTGGACCGCCCCATTAGGATATGGGTGGACCACCAGAAACAGCCCAGTCCACTTGGATTTGAGCTTTCCCGCAAAGAATTTGAGTCGGGAGTCAAACAACCAAACCTGCTGGTTAGGTGCGAACTCCTTCCTCCGGATGTGTCGATCATGAAAAGCTTTTGTCTTGTCCTTCTATATTTTTGCATTCTCATATGCTTCCCGCCTAATCTCTTCTAACTCACTGAGCTGGAGCTTCCTTTCATAACCTCCGGCCTCGAGGTTAAAATTACACTTCTGCACTACCCAAAAGGCACGATGCTTCAACTCCACAAGAAGGTGACAGGCCTTTCCATACACCATGCGGTATGGTGACATTCCGAGAGGGCCTTGTACGCGGTCCGTGTAACGACCCGATTCCCAAGTCCCTACGAGACACGAGAACCGGACCGACTCGACTAATCCCAAGACCTAGTCGTCCAACGAGGAAGTAACCAAAAGAGCAGTAAAATAAACCACATTCAACATGAATATAACTAACAGTAAGGAAATACAGCAGTCAGGAAAGAAACCACTACAGTATATACCACCACAACAGTAGAACAACATTCATAACATAATATGAACTGCAGGTAAAGAAAAGTACAGCTGAAACAAGAACTACTCACTATAACGGAAAAAAAAGAGGTACAAGAGAACAGTGGTAACTCTACTGGACCCTACTCGGCCCAGCGTTCTCTGCAGCCGCTGACCCTGGCTGCTCAACACCTGGTCCTGAAAGGTAACGAGTGTAACACGTCAGCAAAACGCTGAGTAGAGTGACAGCTAAATTAAAGAAACAGTAAAGTATACAGTAGCTGTTTTAAATTTTCTTTCCTCTTTTATTTACGTCTTTCTATTGTTTCACAATTTATCTATTTCTCAGATCCTTCACTTGATCTCGAATGTTCCTCGTGGGAACGATCTTGATTGCAGTCTTTTCCGAACAGTAGAAGTAGCACGTGGTGCTCTCCTGGCCGGGAGAGTCCCCCGTGGTGATCCTACTCTCAGTCAACCACCCCAAGGTCACTGACAGACGTAACGGTGACTACGGCACGCACGGTGAACGCACGGGTAGCTAACCCGCACTGGCACGCGGTCAGTCGTTCCGTTAACGGGTGCGCCCAAAGCACAGCACGGAACCAGTACAGGGCAGAGCCCTCTCAGTAACAGGGGTCCAACCCCTCCACAGTAACCAAACAGGGGCCTTGCCCCTCCATAGTCCGCACACCCTCGCCTGACTACCCTGGTTTGCCCCAGTGGGCCTAACAAGTCGGTGTGGGAGGCTAGCAGAACCTCGGGACCCGTGGGGTAGCTAGTACCTCCCTACACTAGTAGCTCTCCTCGGTACTACGTACACGAGGGCCAGCAAGTCGGTACAGAGTGGCCAGTCCTAACCCCGGGTCCCTGGGGCGGCTAGCTCCGCTCTGCACTAAACAGGGGGACAGTCGCTCTCCTTGGTACTCCGTACTCAAGGGCCAGCTCACTTCCCCAATTCTATCCCATTCGCTTTCCAGGAGTTCTACTCCTAATTCCCCATAGGGTTCCAGCTCTTTAACTCAGAACATCCAGATTTCACTTTCCAGTTTCACGTTCTTACAATCCATATTCTCAATCACGTTTATTTATTCATAACAGGCAACTGTTAATTCAATTCACAGGCAGCTAGTATTTCCTTTCAACATTTTCCAAGACTGCAGTATTCATACATTCCACTAGTTTTCCCATCCTAGGATTCATGCCATATCCTAGGATTTATCATACAATCTAGTTTTCCGGCCCTAGGATTCATGCAACATCCTAAGAATCTACCATTCAATCTATTTCTCATTCCTAGGATTCATGCAATGTCCTAGGTTCTATTTATGGTTTCATAATTTAACAGATTATACTTAAAGCCACTCTACCAGGTACGATGGGAGTAATGGAGGCGTGATCGGGAATCCCGCGTGCCTTCGCGACCCCCAAGACTGCAATGGAATGAGGTCCCATCATAAGGATCAAACACAAGGAGTGTCTCAAAACAGTGTATAGCTACTGTAGATGGGTAGAGGATTTAATTCTGGAAAGAACGCAACTCGAAACGCGGAAAACGGAACCCGAATGGGCCCTCAACGGGTCGAAAACGACGACACTGCAAAATCAGACGTCTGGAACTTCTTCCAGACGTCTTAAAAAGTGGATCAGAGAATTACCTTGTTCTGCGTGGTTTTTCAGACATCCTGAAGCCTGCGGGGACGTCTGGCCTAGTTCCCAGACGTCCGATGGTCACCCTGGACGTGTGGAGGTCGCTCCCGCCATCTGGTACTACAGCCACACGTCTGATTCGCGTTGGATGGCGAATCACCGAGCCTACACGCACCCAACTCTCTCTCTCAGTACGGTCAGTCGACAGGAAGGAAGAAGACGGAAGAACTCACCTTTCAGACGTCTGGATGGTCTTCCAGACGTCGCCCCCGCCGTCTGGCTATCAGCCTAGACGTTTGATTCTGGAAATGTTTCCAGAATCAGGCCGCGACTCGCCCTCCGCTCGCGACGCCGCGCCTCGTCGCACCTCGTGCGCCTGCTGCTCGGACCGCAGCAGTCCCCCCCCGCGTCGCCCCGCGCCCGCTGCGCTCGCCGCTGGCCGGCCCTGGCAGCCCGGGCGAGCTCGCCCTCACGGCTAAGCGCCGCTCTCGCACGCAGCACCTCCTCCGCGCTCACTCCGGCCGCCACTGCCGCCCTCGCGCTCACTCTCGCGCACCTGGAGCTGAAGGAGAAGAGGAAGGAGACGGTGGTGACGGAAGCGAGGGTAGGCGTGGCCTTTTAAGGCCGCGCAAGGAGGAGAGAGAAGGAGCGCGGCAGGGGAATCTGCAGCCGCAGGAGGAAAGAAAAGCGAATATGCGGGTCTGCGCGCTCAGGCGCGCAGACGACCCGCGCGTGTCAAAGATAACCGATTTCCAGACGTCTGGAAACGATCCCAGACGTCTGGTCAGACGTCTAGAAGTGACCCCAAACGTCTGGTCAGACGTCTGGGCCACCTCCCAAACGTCTTAAAAGACGTTTGGGGCGTGCGTTCGTTACAGTCCGATATGCCCATAGTGCATCGATCAACCGATCAGACCAATCCTTCCTATCAGGTCTAACCGTCTTTTGAAGGATAAGCTTGATTTGACGGTTTGATACTTCAGCCTGCCCATTGGTCTGTGGGTGATATGGGGTAGCAATGCGGTGCTGCACCCTGTATTTCTTCAATAATGATATGAAATGGGCATGGATGAAGTGGCTTCCCCTATCACTTATCAGGGCGCGGGGACTCCGAATCTCGCAAAAATAAATTCCCGGACAAAGGATATAACAGTCTTATGATCAGCTTGTCTTGCCAGAATGGCTTCTACCCACTTTGAGACATAGTCTACTGCAAGGAGTATGTACTCAAAGCTATGTGAGTTCGGGAAGGGGCCCATAAAGTCGATGCCCCAAACATCAAACACTTCTACAACCAGAATGGATTGGAGAGGCATCATGTCTCTTCAGGTCATAGAACCGATTGCCTGGCATCGCTTACAGCACTTGGCAAACTCGTATCTCTGAAAATGGTTAGCCAAAAAAATTCCGATAGCAAAATCTTTGCAGCGATTTTTTGGCCCAAGAAATGACCCCCACAAGCATCGCTGTGGCAGAGGGATAGCACACTAGAGATTTCCGAATAAGGGACGTATCTACGGATGATCTGATCAGGCCCAATGCGAAAGAGCATTGAGTCATCTCAAAAATAGAACTTAGCCTCTGATATAAATTTGAGCTTTTGATCCTTGGATAATCCCGCAGGTAGCCTGCCTGCGACAAGATAGTTTGCTATATCAGCATACCAAGGAAACTCCACAGAGTTGATAGATAGTACAGACTCATCTGGAAATCGGTCTAATATCAGCAGGGAGTACGGAATGTAGTTTGGGTCTAGCTGAGACAAGTGGTCCGCCACAACATTATGTGTTCCGACTTTGTCGCGGATTTCAATATCAAACTCATGCAATAGAAGGATCCATCTAATAACGTGGGGTTTGACATCCTTTGCCAACAAATGCTGGAGGGCGGAATGGTCAATGTAGATGATAACTTTGGACCCGAGTAAGTATGGCCTAAATTTCTCCAACCCGAATACTACGGCCAGCAATTCTTTCTCAGTGACTGTATAGTTACGTTGAGCCTCATTTAGCGTTCTGCTGCTGTAGTATATTACAAATGGATGGCGCTCCCGACACTGGCCAAAATCAGCTCCGATAGCAAAGTTGGAGGCGTCACACATCATCTCGAAGTCGAGCGTGAAGGTTCTACCCTTGTACTAGGAGAGGTGAGATCAGCGTGACAAAAAAATGCGGAATTGAAAATATATAAACAATCTCACAAAATAAGCAATCACAAAATGTACACAAGTAATTTTTAGGTGGAAACCCAAACCGGGTGAAAACCACCACCTAACCCTTTCGAGTTAGGATTTACCGATCAACCTAGTTGATCAAATCCACGAAACCGAATCACTTAAAACGAGGGTGATTCAACCTCAATACAACCACGCTACAAGTACGAGGGTAGCGTTCCTCAACCCCTTCTCTCCACGAGAAGGATTTTGTCCCACGAAGGAGACGGGAATTCGCAAAGCGAATACCCAACCAAATTACAAAGGTAAAATAAAACAACAAACCTATAGAGCCAACAAAGTAATAAACCTAAGCTTCTATAGGATTTAGGAAACTCCCCTTTGCAAGGAGTGCGTCGACGATGACGCGGGTGCGTGAGCCACGCGACGGCGCAACTTCGCTCTCGTAGACAACGGCGGGAGAGCGGGTGCGCAACGGTTGGATGCTCTCAAGATGTAGAACTTGAGCTTAGAGAGCAAGAGCTTCTTGGACACAAGAGTGTGAGAGTGTATAGCTAAGTGTGTCTTGTGTCTTTCTTAGTGTGTGTGTTGTGTTTCTAGGTGTGTTTTGAGTTGCAAAGACTCCCCTTTATTTATAGAGGCCTTAGGAAGGCTTTGGAAGGCTTGGAAAAGCTTCCATAGCCGTTGGGTGCAAAGCCCAAGAGAATCAGGCCGAAATCAGGACAATGATTACACTTCACAGGGTTATCAGACGTCTAATTATGGCATCAGACGTCTGGAAGTCCACTTTAAGACGTCTGATTCCAAGGTCAGACGTCTGATTCTATGCGGGTTTCTCCCTGACTTGAATCAGATCTAAACAGGGTTTTTGTACAAGTCCATCAGACGACATAGAGGACGTCTGGCACTATGTCTGGACGTCTGGAAACCTACTTTTACCGTGGGAATTGATTTCCAAACGTTGCAACGGCTAGAAAATCTCTGAGAAGAGATTTTGGGTCAGCCGAGGCAAAACGGTCATTTATCAGACGTCTGTAAAGACCTATGGACGTCTGATAAGGCTCTAACGGTCATATACTGCCGTGTTTGCTAAGTTAGCCAACGGTCCACTATCTGGACGTCTGGCAAATCCATCAGACGTCTCCTAAGACGTCTGGTATAAGGTCTGGACGTCTGATTTCATCAGACAGAAAACTAAGTCCAGCCTAACAGTTATCAGACGTCTGAAACAACAGTCAGACGTCTTAAAATACTTTATCAGACGTCTGATTTTGGAATTAGACGTCTGGAAATGCTGTTTGAACCCTATATTGGTTTTCTAAGTATTCTACAGAAAACCTAAGTATCCTAGGGTTGTGCAGGTGTTCCTAGGACTACTTTTAAGGTTCTTTGAGGCTCTTTAACATAATGTCTAAGGAAAATAAAGAGCAAGAAAATAAATACAAGAGATACATGAAAGGATAAAAAAGAATCTATCATATTCTTCTTGTCTTCCATCTCCAATCTTTCGCTCCACGCGATCCTCCTGTGTTTTCCGTCAAGCTCCTCCAATCCATCCTGGATGCGAGCTCGAGTTCCGTCTAAACACGTCTTCATTTGCAATTGACCTGAAATCTAGGACTCAAATTGCAAATGTTAAATAACACGTGTTTTGTTATCATCAAAACAAATGATCGTGGTGCTCTAGCACCAACAATCTCCCCCTTTTTGATGATGACAAAACCGTAAATAATAATGCATAAAAATCCTCCCCCTTTTTGACATTATCAAAAAGGTTTGATTGATTTTATATTTCCTATTACTCCCCCTTAAAACATGCTCTTCTATTTATTTTAACAAAGGTAATGTCCTCCCCCTTTTTATAACAACAAGATAGCTATTATTTTTCTCCCCCTTACTAAAGGAAATTTAGCTAACTTGTATCTCCCCCTTAAAAATTGACAATAAGCTCATCATTTTTAACTCCCCCTATCTAAATGCTTATAAAAAGGATAGGGTTAAGAATTTTACCTCACCTACCATGGCCAATAAAATGGCCCGAATGGTGGTGGTGGATGCCACATCGGATGGGGCTCCCATCCGTAGCTTGGAGGCCCGGGCATCGGTGCCGGTCTCCAATCTGGTGGTCGACGTGCGGCGGGTCCGTCGTTTGTTCGCCGTCTCGTCGGTCTTCTTCTTCTCCTCCTTGGTCTACTCATTGGTTCTCCCAACTTAAGTTGACCAGCCTTGAGCTTGTAGGTCCAGTCCTTTATGTTGTAGTCATCCCTGAACCCTACAAAACAAGATTCTAATTTTTTCTTCGGTATCCAAGTGAGCTTGGATCCGGATTTGTTAGAAGGTCTCCTGGATGGAGATCCTTTCTCAACCTTAGGGCTATAAAACTTATCTACTTTGTTGATTAATTTGTTAGAATTTTCCCTAAGACATGCAATTTCTCTTTCTATAATTTTCATCTTAGTCTTTAAATTAAAAATTTCTAACTTTAGACTATTATTTTCCTCAATCAATTTATTATTTTCATTGATGAGGTCTTGATTTTCTAATAACAGGTTATTATCCTTAGGACTAGTCTCTATATCCTTGAGTTGTTTTTCTAACCTATCATTTTCATTTCTAAGAAAACTAAGGTTCTTTTTAATGCTTTTATTTTCTACCCTAAGTGATTTACTAATCTCAAAAAGTTCATTAAAGGCTTCTTGTAAATCCAGGTTTACCTCATTGTCGGAGTTGCTTTCGCTGTCGATGTCGCTTTCTCCGATTGCCATGAAACCAAAGCAAGTGGTTTCTTCTTCTTTTTCTTCTTCTTCTTCCTCCGAGCTGGAATCCTCATGAGTGCCTTCCAACCTCCTCCATATCTCGTGGGCGGTGGTGCACTCTTGGATTTTCTCGAACTCTTCCGGACTCAACGCGCAATACAAGGCATTCATTGCCTTTGCGTTGAGTGAGAGATCTTGAATCTGTAGCTGCGAGTAGCCTGCATCCGGTCGCTCCGGGATCTTGTATGAGGCTTCGCAACGTTCCCATAGAGCGAAGTCCGTGGCTTGAAGCCACGTCTTCATCCTCAACTTCCAATATCCGAAGTCCCTCCCGTCGAAATAGGGTGGTCGGACGGTGGATTGCCCTTCGGAGATTCTGACTGCGGCTATGCTTCCCTCCATGATCTAGATCCTCGCCGGTTTGTAACGCCGAAAATGCGAGACCTGCTCTGATACCAATTGAAGGTTCTACCCTTGTACTAGGAGAGGTGAGATCAGCGTGACAAAAAAATGCGGAATTGAAAATATATAAACAATCTCACAAAATAAGCAATCACAAAATGTACACAAGTAATTTTTAGGTGGAAACCCAAACCGGGTGAAAACCACCACCTAACCCTTTCAAGTTAGGATTTACCGATCAACCTAGTTGATCAAATCCACGAAACCGAATCACTTAAAACGAGGGTGATTCAACCTCAATACAACCACGCTACAAGTACGAGGGTAGCGTTCCTCAACCCCTTCTCTCCACGAGAAGGATTTTGTCCCACGAAGGAGACGGGAATTCGCAAAGCGAATACCCAACCAAATTACAAAGGTAAAATAAAACAACAAACCTATAGAGCCAACAAAGTAATAAACCTAAGCTTCTATAGGATTTAGGAAACTCCCCTTTGCAAGGAGTGCGTCGACGATGACGCGGGTGCGTGAGCCACGCGACGGCGCAACTTCGCTCTCGTAGACAACGGCGGGAGAGCGGGTGCGCAACGGTTGGATGCTCTCAAGATGTAGAACTTGAGCTTAGAGAGCAAGAGCTTGGACACAAGAGTGTGAGAGTGTATAGCTAAGTGTGTCTTGTGTCTTTCTTAGTGTGTGTGTTGTGTTTCTAGGTGTGTTTTGAGTTGCAAAGACTCCCCTTTATTTATAGAGGCCTTAGGAAGGCTTTGGAAGGCTTGGAAAAGCTTCCATAGCCGTTGGGTGCAAAGCCCAAGAGAATCAGGCCGAAATCAGGACAATGATTACACTTCACAGGGTTATCAGACGTCTAATTATGGCATCAGACGTCTGGAAGTCCACTTTAAGACGTCTGATTCCAAGGTCAGACGTCTGATTCTATGCGGGTTTCTCCCTGACTTGAATCAGATCTAAACAGGGTTTTTGTACAAGTCCATCAGACGACATAGAGGACGTCTGGCACTATGTCTGGACGTCTGGAAACCTACTTTTACCGTGGGAATTGATTTCCAAACGTTGCAACGGCTAGAAAATCTCTGAGAAGAGATTTTGGGTCAGCCGAGGCAAAACGGTCATTTATCAGACGTCTGTAAAGACCTATGGACGTCTGATAAGGCTCTAACGGTCATATACTGCCGTGTTTGCTAAGTTAGCCAACGGTCCACTATCTGGACGTCTGGCAAATCCATCAGACGTCTCCTAAGACGTCTGGTATAAGGTCTGGACGTCTGATTTCATCAGACAGAAAACTAAGTCCAGCCTAACAGTTATCAGACGTCTGAAACAACAGTCAGACGTCTTAAAATACTTTATCAGACGTCTGATTTTGGAATTAGACGTCTGGAAATGCTGTTTGAACCCTATATTGGTTTTCTAAGTATTCTACAGAAAACCTAAGTATCCTAGGGTTGTGCAGGTGTTCCTAGGACTACTTTTAAGGTTCTTTGAGGCTCTTTAACATAATGTCTAAGGAAAATAAAGAGCAAGAAAATAAATACAAGAGATACATGAAAGGATAAAAAAGAATCTATCCTATTCTTCTTGTCTTCCATCTCCAATCTTTCGCTCCACGCGATCCTCCTGTGTTTTCCGTCAAGCTCCTCCAATCCATCCTGGATGCGAGCTCGAGTTCCGTCTAAACACGTCTTCATTTGCAATTGACCTGAAATCTAGGACTCAAATTGCAAATGTTAAATAACACGTGTTTTGTTATCATCAAAACAAATGATCGTGGTGCTCTAGCACCAACAGAGCGACCAGTCAGGGGGTTGGAGAATAGGTGCATTAGAGACAGCGTTTCGCAAGGTCTGGAAAGCGCTGAGACACGAGGAGTCGAATTCAAAAGGCGTGTCTGTTACCAGAAGATTCGTTAATGGACGACCAATTTTCGAGAAATCTCGAATGAATTTTTGATAAAATCCGACATGCCCTAAGAATGATCTGATTTGCCTGACAGAGCTAGGCGGAGGTAATCGCGAAATGATTTCGGACTTAGCTCGGTCGACCTCGAGTCCATTAGAGGAGATCCTGTGACCTAGTACGATGCCATTCCTCACCATAAAATGGCTTTTTTCCCATGAAAGTACTAGGTTAACTTCTATACATCTCAGAATCTTTGTGAGGTTATCGAGACAAGACGAGAAGTCATCTCCAAACACGGAGAAGTCGTCCATGAACACTTCTATGCAATCCCCGATCATGTCTGAAAAGATAGCCATCATGCATCGCTGAAAAGTAGCTGGTGCGTTGCAGAGGCATCCGCTTAAAAGCAAATGTTCCAAAGGGACACGTAAAAGTCGTCTTGTCTTGGTCTTCTGGGTTGATTGTGACTTGATTGTACCCGGAGTATCCAACTAGAAAGCAGAAGAAACTACACCCGGCTAGCCGTTTTAGAATTTGATCAATAAAGGGCAAAGGAAAATGATTCTTTTTGGTAGCCGAGTTTAGCTTCCTATAGTCAATGCAGACCTGCCAAGAAGTCGTGGTGTGGGTCGGGATAGATTTGCCCAATTCATTTCTGATTACGGTGCGTCCCGCCTTTTTGGGCATTATCTGAATGGGACTCACCCACTGGCTGTCGGAAATCGGATTAGATAATGGCTGCGTTCAGCCATTTAATGATCTCCTTCTTGACACCCTCCAACATATTTGGATTTAGGTGTCTGAGGTTGTCTCGATGGTCTCACCCCTTCATCAGTGTAGATATGGTGAGTACAATATGAGGGGCGAATTCCGTGGAGATCAGCAATGTACCACTCGATAGCAGCCCTATGTGCTAGCAAAACGGAGATCAACCGGTGTTCCTGATCTGGAGTCAAGCATTGATAATCATTGGATATGTCTCACTTTCTCCCAGAAACACATATTTGAGCGAATCAGGTAAGGGCTGTAGCTCTAGTAGCGAAGGGTGGGGAGGAGGGTTATGTAGGGGAGGAGAGGAAACAATAGCGGAAATTTGCTGGTCCTGATTTATGAAGAATCTACCTGCAATGGTCATGTAATCCTGTCTTAAGATATCAGTGTTGGATAGGACAGGATAGTTAGGATCAGGGGTGTTAGGAGCAAATGAACACCCATGACAACCAGATCCATGGGATGAAATGTGTATATCAGTAGTCTCAGTCCTGTGTGGATCGTGATCAAAGACCCCTGATAGTGAGGATGAATGTGCCATTGGGTCGCTGCAGAGGAGCCCAATGTTCCCATAGAAAGCTGAATCTTCATCGTCACTATCCTCAATCAAGTCACAATCAAAGTTCTTTGATGCCCTGAAAATGTCCAGTCTAAGCTTTTCGTTTTCCAAGGCAATCTCCATGCACCCTGATGCACAGTCGATATTTGCGCAGGCAGTTGCCAGAAACAGGCGACCTAGGATAATCGGTGCATCACTTAGATTAGGAGGAACCTCCATATCAAGAACAAAAAAGTCCGCTAGAAAGCAGAATCTTTGGACTTTTAAGATCACATTTTCAACCACCCCCCTCGGTGTTTTTATAGATCGGTCAGCCAACTATATGGTAACCGAGGTGGGCTTTAACTCCGCAAATCGAAATCGATCAAATACTGCGATGGGAGTTAGGTTGATGGACGATCCCAAGTTAAGAAGGGACCTATCAAAAGGGGAATCCTGCAATAAGCAGGAAATCAATGGTGTGCCAGGGTCCTTGGGCGGTAAGTCAGCTAAAATAACTGCACTGGCTTCCTTAGATAATACCACTTGTCGTCCGATCCTCTGCTGCCGCTTCGGAGTACAGTAGTCCTTAAAGAACATAGCGACAACTGGGATGTGATCTACCACTTCGAGGAGAGGGACCTGAATGTGAACTTCCTTGAACATAGATTTCAGGTCCTCTAAATTCCGCGTGTCCTTTTTCCGTGTTGAATCTCGTGTTAGGGCTGTGGGAAAAGGGACGGGAATTTCAGGGTCTAAAGGCTTCTTTCTTTTATCTAATGAAGATGGCTTGTGAGAGGAAGAAGGTTGTGAGCCATCTCGTGGTATGACGTAGGAAAAATCGTTACCCGCTTGCCTAGGTAGCAGGTCCTGTGTAGTCTTTCTACTCCTTAAGGTGACATCTTTTGCATCGGCGTGTTGTCCATGCAGGGGCAGAGGAGCGGGTTGGTCTGGATACACAGGGTTTAGCAACAGAGATGGCTGACCGAGCCCATAACCAGGAGGTGCGGGAGGTGCTTGCATAACCGCGTGTGCCTGCCCCTGTGGTGCTTGGAATCTAGGCAGGGCACCCTGATTCTACACATATCTCGGGTTCGAGACAGGTTGGGAGGGTAAAGCTCCCTGTGATCTATGCTCCTGCATCATTTGGTTCTACGTGTTCTGTATGCTCTGTATTTGGTCAGCCATTGCCTTCATTATTTGGAGGTTGTCATGAGTAGATTTCCAAATAGATGCCTGCAGTTCCTCCTTTAGCGACTCCAAAGGGTCGACTCACTTTGGAGGGTAGTTGGCAGCTTGGTGCAGCGGCTAATAGATAAAGCATGTCTGTTGCTGCTGAAATGGGAATGGCTGCTGCATAGGATACGTGTTCTGCACATTCCCGTATTGTCTGGTCTGGTAGTGTGGAACTTGACTCGATCTCTGTGGATTACCAGACTAGGCAAAATTGGGATGCTGGCGCCAACCAGGGTTATATGTTTCAGAATACGGTTACGCCCGTATCCCTGAATGGCATTGACATCTTTGTAAGCCGAAGATGTCTCAGATGCGAATTCATCAAAAGAATATGCATTTGCATCATCATGTGGTGCGAAACCTTGATTGTACGGTGCCAGATCCATATTGTTCACAGGTTCCTGGTATGCAGGATCCTGCAAAGATGGAGAGAAAACATCTCGAGTAATCGGATATGTACGAGAAGAGGGGGCTCGGGATGCTTGAGATGAGTAAGATGGAGCAGTGTTGCCAGAAGATCCGGATCTCGCTCGCATCAATTCATCGAGCTTCTTATCTAGCAGATCCACCTTACCTAGCTTTTTGGTGATTATGTCCATGTCGGCTTGGGCAGATTCGGCTTGAGCTTCGTGGATGTTAACTCGTTGCTGTCCAGGTCGCTAGAACTGGTTCATTGAGGTGGCGTTTATCGAGTTCTCTACTAAGGACTCAAATAGTTCAAATGTGTTGTTCTCGTCCTTTGGAGAAAATTCCCACCACTAGATGCATCGGCCAGGTACTGGTGTGTGTCATCCAGCCCATGGTAAAATACTTGCATAAGGTGCCATTTGGGTACACCATGATGTGGGCACTTCCTGAGAAGATCGTGAAATCTGTCTCAGGCATCATGTAGCTTCTCTCCAGGGCCTTGAGCAAAAGTCGTGGTTGCACGCCTCATGGCATTTGTTCGACCAATCGGGAAGAACTTTTGGAGGAATTCGCGATGTAATTCCTCCCAGGTTCCAATTGGCCTCCTAATGGTCTTGAACTAATAAGCAACTTTATTCATGAGAGAAAAAGGAAAAAGCTTCATGAGAACAATTCCAATATCAATATTCCTGGGTCGAACTGACTCTGCAATCCGACTCAGGTCTTCGAGATGTTGGAAGGGATTCTCATTCGAGTTTCCATGGAAATGAGTCTGAATTAGACTTATGATATTCGGTTTTAACTTGAATACATCTCCGCTCGCGGGAATCTGGATCTGAGGTGCTATGATTGTTGCCGCTTGATCACAGAAGTCCCGTAGTTGTTCTCCGCATGGTGGGTGCTGCATCCTATCGAGTGTTGTGAGAATCCGGTCAATGCTCTGCTCATTTCTGTTCTGTTTCCTCAACCTTAGCTTCCAGACGAGCCATTGGGTCCTGATTTTCAGGGTCCTGACGAATTTGAGGACCGGAATTAAACATCTCAGCTAATCGGGTGGAAGAAGGTTGAGACGAGAGGTTGGGCGAAAATCGCCTCTGCCACCTTGGGTTTGGCTCCCAAGATCCTACGAGGTTAGGTCTTAATGACCTTCCTTGCATACACCAATTCAAAGGGTTGGTGTAGTCAAGCAAAACAAGGCTAAGGCCTTGTTAATTAGAGTGGTCCTTAAAATCAGATGATCAGATTTTTCGTTCAAGTTCAAGTTGAAGAAAATTCGGCAAGAGACCGACTGCAAGGAATTCCTACCAATTAGGCTAACCTGGCTAGGCTGGTTACGGGGGGACTACGAGGAAGGTTCTTCTTTCGGCTTTCGCCTCTGGTTCTGTTACCCCGCAGCCTTAGACACCAAGTTTCGCAAGAGAGGTTGAAACTACTCAGTAGTTTCAAGCCAAATACAGGTTATTTAATGTATTCTTTGTGAATTTTAACCTGTCTTTTCAATGTAGTATCTATGGTGGGTGATCCACAAGGTGACTCGCCTCACCGACTAACTTTTGGACTCGTTAGGGTCCAAGTTTATCCAATGTAGTCTTATTGGCTCATGCGCTTCTAAGTTGTTTCAAATTAAAGACCATAAATTAAATATAAACTCTCAAGTAAAATGAAATTCAAATGATTTGAAACTTAGCAAGAAGATTTCTTTTTCAATAATCTTTTGAGTATTTTTTCAAAATTTTTACTATTTCCAACAAATAGTTATGAATTTTTAACTAGCAAGGGGCCAAATTTGAGATTTAGACCCCATGCTGTTTTTCTGTTGGAAACGATATCAAATATACTCCAAAAATTTGATTATCTTTCACACCCCATAAATTTCGATTCAATCTAATTTGTATATTTGTCAGAATTGATTTTCAAAGTTCATAGTTTTATTTTTAAGCAATCTAACACATATATACTCCACGAATTCTTAAAAATTCCACAGATGGAATTTATTTTTGGGAATGGTGGCATTGGAAAGATAACTTGAAAATCTAATTCCAGTCCAAATTTCAAGATTTTTGGAGTAATAGAAACACGACTATTGAATTTTGAAGATAACACTTACTTTCTGGCCGAATTTCTAATAGCAATGTGTGCACCTGATTTCCGCAGCGCCCGCTTTGATTCATTCGCCGTTTCTCTAGTTTAATCCTGCACACAAAAATAGTATGTTATAGATGAAATTAAAAGTCGCCTTGCCTCCCCGGCAACGGTGCCAATTTGTTCGGGACGTAGATCGCGTAAAAGATGAATACGTCGTAGTATAGCGTAAAATACGTCTCGACAAATAAAATTAAAAGAATTGGGAGTCCTGGTCGATCACAGAGAGGCAGAAAAATACTTTTGATTTCACGCACTTGTTCTAAATCTAATTAGTAAATAGTAGAGATAATAAATCACAATATATATATCACATTATGAATTGCATACATGAAATTGAAATAAATTATAACATGAATATAAACTACTTATATAACAGAACGAGGACACCGATGGTGGTTCGTGGTGGCCTTTTGAAGAGGTTGAGGAGAGCAACGACAATCCAACAGGGCGACCCAATGGATTTTTCAGACGGAGGAAGAGAAGATGGGAAGAAGAAGAGAGAGGTAGAAGGAAGAAGAGAATAAGAGAGTTGTTTTTTTCCAAAGGGGGACCTTTGGTCCTTTTATAACTTTTTTCTTATACAAATCCTTCCTCAAATCCTTCTTCATGGTCAATTTATTTTGGTGTTGCCACGTGGCGCTCTCTGCGCCCTTAGATCAGCATCGCATGGCTCCCGCGCACCTGCACCGCTTCTTCGCATTTTCATCTTCAAATCCCGCCTCATCATCTCAGCCGTCCGATCTTGCAATCGAACGGCTTAAACGCGCGCTCATCACGCCATTTAAATCCTATGCGCAGTTCTTGCAACAACCCGGGGAATCGCGCGTATCGCTCGCAGTGCGCTCTAATCGCGTCACGTGACGCTCTACACAATTCAATCATGCATTTGCGCTAGCACGCACCCTCCCGCAACCCAACACCAATTTCTGCGGAGCCCCGGGCTTGAATCCGCGCCCCGCGATATGCGGGTGCACGCGCGAGCCATTGCACTACGCACAACCTTTGTTATATATACTTAATTATATTTATATTAATCTGTTCTGGGTGGCGATGTGGCGCGTTCGTGGTCGTTGGATGAACATCCAACGACCCATGCTATGAGGCGAGGCACCTTCAGGCGTTAGGGACGCGGCGAGGGGCAGCTGCGATGGTGCCACGTGGCACCATCGTGGCTGTCTGTTCTTCTCTTTATATCTGATGACGTAGGCCTCCGATTAAGTTGATTTCTGCATCGTTGGACTGCGAACGTCGATCCAGATTCATCTGTATGGTTGGATTTGTAATCTGAGGTTCGGATCTTCTTCAATTTGCCCCTTGGCTCTTGCTCTTCTGTGAACTCCTTAGGGTGCTACGGGAGTTTGATTGATGCGATCTTGGATGCGTTGGACTCCCGTCGTTATTTCGAACAAATTCATAAGGTTGGATCGGTCATCTGCAGCCTTGGATTACCTGTCATCATTAATATCTCTCAAATAACATAGTTTAATATATAAAACACATCTATCAACTACGATGCAGAATACGATGTGTATACATGCAGAATGTTCATGTTAAGCTAAATTCTAGCTTAATTCAGGTGAGTTAGGGCCTATAATTGCTGTGCAATCACCTATATGATCCACATGACAATTACAATGGGCGACATCTGGTTAGTGAGGAGGTGAACACGATAATCTAGACATTTCTTCGGAATCCAGTGGATAGGTAAGAATAAATAACTAATGTATATTACTTCCTTTGATGTGTTAACTTCAACAGTTAAATAAATGTAATGCAATATGTTGTAGACTAAATAGAAATTATCATACGCCACTAGATAACTACTGTAGGAGGCAACATATACAGAACTCGCTGTATGGAGGAATGATTGAGGACACGATAAATCATTACTTTTTAAAGAGTAATCTTACTATTTCAATAGAAGAGATATTACATTAACAACATCGAGCAACTTCTTGAATAATTAATAGTAACGTAAATATTTGTATTACAGCATTATGATACTGAATAAGACACTGTTGAAAAATTGGTGAGATTGTATTACGCATATGTAACGACCCGGTTCCCGAGTCCCTACGAGACACGAGAACCGGACCGACTCGACTAATCCCAAGACCTAGTCGTCCAACGAGAAAGTAACCAAAAGACAGTAAAATAAACCACATTCAGCATGAATATAACTAACAGTAAGAAAGTACAGCAGTAAGGAAAGAAACTACTACAGTAGGTACCACCACAACAGTAAAACAACATTTATCATATAACAAGAACTGCAGGTAAAGAAGGTACAGCGGAAACAAAAACTACTCACTAGAACAGAAACAAAAGGAGTACAAAAGGCTGTGGTAACTCTACTGGACCCTACTCGGCCCAGCGTCCTCTGCAGCCGCCGACCCGGGCTGCTCAACACCTGATCCTGAAAAAGGTAACGAGTGTAACACGTTAGCAAAACGCTGAGTAGAGTGGCAAACTAACTAAAGGCAACAGTAGAGTGTACAGTAGCTGTTATGTTCTATTACTTCCTTTATTCACATCTTTCAATTTTTCTCACTATTTCATTTATTTCTCAGATCCTTTACTTGATCTCGAATGTCCTCGTGGGAACGATCTTGATTGCAGTCTTTTCCAAAAGTAGAAGTAGCACGTGGTGCTCTCCTGGCCGGGAGAGTCCCCCGTGGTGATCCTACCCTCAGTCAACCACCCCAAGGTCACTGACAGACGTAACGGTGACTACGGCACGCGCGATAAACGCACAGGTAGCTAGCCCGCACTGGCACGCGGTCAGTCGTTTCCGTTAACGGGTGCGCCCAAAGCACAGCACGGAACCAGGGCAGAGCCCTCTCAGTAACAGGGGTCCAACCCCTCCACAGTAACCAAATCGGGGCCTTGCCCCTCCACAGTCCGCGCACCCTCGCCTGACTACCCTGGTTTGCCCTAGTGGGCCTAACAAGTCGGTGAAGGAGGCTAGCAGAACCCCGGGGCCCGTGGGGTAGCTAGTACTCTCCTAACACTACTAGCTCTCCTCGGTACTACGTACACGAGGGCCAACAAGTCGGTACAGAACGGCCAATCCTAACCCCGGGTCCCTGGGGCGGCTGGCCCCACTCTGCACTAAACAGGTACAGGTACTTCCCTTGGTACTGCGTACCCAAGAGACAGTACAAACTACATCTCAGTTCCATTCCTTTTTCTTTCCAGGAGTTCCACTCCTAATTCCCCGTAGGGTTCCAGCTCTTTATCTCAGAACATCATATGTTTCACTTTCCAGATTCACGTTCTCAAAATCCATGATCTCAACATGTTTCTTTATTCATAACAGGCAGCTGTTAATTCAAATTACAGGCAGCTTTATATTCCTTTCCATTTTTCCAAGATTGCAGTATTATACATTCCACTAGTTTTTCCATCCTAAGATTCATGCCACATCCTAGGATCTAACATACAACTAGTTTTCCAGCCCTAGGATTCATGCATCACCTAGGAGCTATCATTCCATACATTTCTCATTCCTAGGATTCATGCAATGTCCTAGATTCTAGTTATGGTTCCATACTTTAACAGATTTTAAAAATAACTTAAGCCACTCTACCAGGTAGAACGGGAGTAATGGGGGCGTGATCGGGAATCCCGCGTGCCTCCGCGACTCTTAAGACTGCAACTGAACAAGATCCTGTCACAAGGATCAAACACAAGGAGTGTCTCAAAACAGTGTATAGCTACTGTAGATGAGTAGAGGAATTAATTCTGAAGAGAACGCAGCTCGAATCGCGGAAAACGGAGCCCGAACGGGCCCTAAACGGGTCGAAAAAGATGATACTGTGCAAAATCAGACGTCTGGAACTCCTTCCAGACGTCTTAAAAAGTGGATCAGAGAATTACCTGTTCAGCGTGGTTTCCCAGACGTCCAGAAGTCTGCGGGGACGTCTGCCTAGATCCCAGACGTCCGATGGTCCCTCCGGACGTCTAGAGGTCACTCCCGCCGTCTGGTACAACTTCCAGACGTCTGATTCGCAAAGGATGGCGAATCAGCGAACCTGCGCACAGCCAACCCCCCTCCCTCAGTACGGTCAATCGACAAGAAGGAAGAAGAAGGCGGAAAACTCACCTTTCAGACGTCTGTATGATCTTACAGACGTCGACCTTGCCGTCTGGCTATCAACCCAGACGTCTGATTCTGGAAATTTTTTCCAGAATCAGAACCCTGCTCGGCCTCCGCTCGCGACGCCGCCCGCGTCGCACCTCGCGCGTCTGCTGCTCAGCCCGCAGCAGGTCCCTCTCCGCATCGCTCCGCGCCCCCCCTGCGCCATCCGCCAGCCGGCCAAGCCGCTCCGGCGAGCTCCGCCCTCGCACGCCGCACCTCCACGCTCACTGCGGCCGCCGCTGCCGCCCTCGCGTCCGCTCGCTCTCGCGCACAGGAAGGACAAGAAGGAGGAGACGGTGGAGACGGTGGAGACGCGCCCCTTTTTAACGCCGCGCGGAGAGGAGAGAGAGAAGGCGGCAGGCTGCCTGCAGCCGCAGAGAAAAGAGGGAATATGCGGTCTGCGCGCTCAGGCGCGCAGGCGACTCGCGTGTGTCGAAAATAACGGATTTCCAGACGTCTTGAAACTATCCCAGACGTCTTATCAGACGTCTGGTTGTGATCCCAGACGTCTTGTCCGACGTCTGAGCCACCTCCCAGACGTCTTAAAATACGTCTGGGGCACACATTCGTTACAGCATATGTACAATTGTATTACAAGATGAGAATTACTTCTCACATAGAGATATTGAAGTTAATAATGGAACTTTGTATTATTAGGTATTGTATTACACTAAGAGATGATGTGAAACCCATGTTATTACAAAAAGCTGCATAATTATAATACGTTGATCTACTCCTGTTGTAATACAGTATTATTTCCTTGTTTGAATGTGAATACATATAATACATCAATAAATTTATAATATAGTAACGTCTATATTTATATTACAGCATTATGGTAATGAATAAGACACTGATGAAAAATTGGTGAAATTGTATTACACATACGTACAATTGTATCACAAGATGAGAATTACTTCTCATATATAGATATTGAAGTTAATGGTGGAACTTCATATTTTAGATATTGTATTACATTAAGAGATGATGTGAAACCCATGTCGTTACAAAAAGTTAATTCAGTATTATTTCCTTGCTTGAATGTGAATACATATAATACATTCAAAAATTTATAATTTGGTAAATGTGGTATTAAACTAAGACCTTACTAATCATATAGAAAGTATAAAAATCTTATAAATTCAAAAAAAAAAAAAAATCTTATCATGTTGTGATACAATGTATTTGATTTTGATAGTCAAGCAGATCATAGATGCATATGTGGATTATCTTTTCTTCAAAAACTCCATGCTGATCGAAGAAGAGGTACCGTTCTTCTTTACATCACTAACAATCATGGTAATATAATATAGAAGTTATATCTTTTATATATATGATACAATAGTACCAAAATTGCTTAACATTTGTAACTTATAAAGAACAAGGCGAATACATTAACAAGGGATGAACATGAGACGTTGGAAATCTTCCTTACTAGGCCAAGCACCTATGGTGTCATTAGAAAGCATTTTTTCCGCTACATCTACCCAAGCATTGGATCTTGCTTGTTGCTTGCTTCGAGACAAAAGAGTACAAGGTTTACAACTCGTTGCCAAACAATTGGAGTAGGCAAGAAGCATTTAGATGGGTAAGTTACGTATAACTAACTAATAAAGAATATCGTGCAAATATAAAGTATAAAAATTGATTACATTGTTCTTTTGATACTTGCAAAAAGATATTGCAACTAAATTCTTCATGATGAACACGCCATCCATCAATACCAGAGGATGGAAGATCAACTTCATTGCAGAATTATCATAACAACCATACACACGTATAGATTGTGGGGCTGAAGTATATGGACATGATTTGTGAAGATAAACCAATCAGATTCGACTATGCTGACATAGGGAAATTCAGAGCTGAGATTGCTGCAATTTTGTTGGAATGTGGAAACGAGGAAAATGATCAACTTGTTTTTCAGCTGCTTACAAGGATGAAGAAGTGATGGGACTTAGTGATATTAATTAGATATTTCAAGTAGAAACATTAGTTCAATACATGTTTTTAGTACTTTTTGAATGATTGAACTTGTGACAAGAAGCAATGCAAACATCATTTTTTGCATGCTTTTTGTCTTTGATGAACAATGAATATTTAGAAGCTTGTGATTATATCCATAAACATAAGTTTTATGAGTTTCATAGAATGAATGATGCTGAGTACAAGGTTTGGCAATACCTTGTAGGTATATCCCATAATATGAATAATTACTTATTCTTCTAAATTTAAAGCTTGTTGATGGGGTTTTTGAACTATATGATGTTCCTTTGTTAAAATGATTGTATATTAAGAGAGATTACGTGATAGTTAATTGCAATACGTGGTTATTGGTATATGACTGATATTTGATTTACAATGGACCATTGAAAAAGTCCTTTCTCAGAAGGTTGAATACAAGTATTTTGGCATATGCAAAACAAAGGCATACAACACTATTCCTTGAAACTGTAATACAAAAATATGTACTTGTTTGTAATACGTTTATAAGGTACTTTTTGTAATGCAAAACCAAGTTTATAATATATATCATTGTAATACATGCGTTCACTTTAGTCTGTTATACAAAAAAGTATCCTATGATATATGTAATTGCTAATGCAACTTTTGGCCCAATCAACTATTAAATATTGATATAATGCGAAGAACAAGTTATACAATATGATTTGAAAAAAAAAAGAATATCATAGAAAATAGCAAAAATAAAAAAAATAAAATCCACACTAAAAAAGTGTTTGCAACAACAAAGCTTCCAAAAAATAATAAAAACATCCAAACATATTGTAATCATTCCATCCTAAGTCTTGGATCTTCATGCAGACTATCCCCTCTAGAGATAAAAAAGAAAGAAAAAATAGTTAAAATGTTTATCAAAGCTGTATGAGAGATATGGACAAAAAAAAAACTTTAAGTATTCAAAAGAAGAAGACGATTGCTTCTTTAGGCAATTCCTTGAGTCATGTCCAACATTGAACTTTAGAAAATATTTCCACTGATGTCCTTTGCCTTGCTTTTGCTCTGAAATGGGCTTCAACCTATTACTGCTTAATTTTGGTCTTCCACTATTACCACTGTCCTTCATTTTTGCAACTTTCGATTCTCTAATCTTTATGCAACCAACCGGTGATAAATTGATAGATCGTGAGATAGGAAGTTCATTAGTTGAAACCTTGTCCTTGATCATTCTATGAATCTCAGAAGAAGCACACTCAATTAGTTCCTTCGCCTTGACAAATGTATCCTTGTACTTCAGTGCTTCATTTATAAGATTAGAGCAAAGATGGTGAAGCTCATTGGCATCGTCATTGTGGTTGGAAACTTTGTAAATGGGATATGCACCTGATTTCTTTATGTTATTCTTCCATCTTGGAAAAATATAGCAATCATCCAACTTGCAAATGTTCATGTGTTTCAGGATGGCGAATATGTGTTTACAAGGTATTCCAGAAAAGTCCATTGACCTACAATCACATCGATATACATTTATAGATCTACAAAAAGAACTTCGTTGCTGTCACAGATCGATCCAATAGTTGAGACCTTGAGCCTTGATCCAAGTTCGTCCATTGATGTATCAAGAATGTTAAGTAGCAAACAATCGTTAATTTTCCTTTAAACTTCAAAGAATACCAATTTAGTATATATATCTGCACGCTGCCTCTCCAAATTCCATGTTGTGTGTAGTATGGGGCATCTAATTATAGAATTATTATCCATTGCATTCTCATTCTCTCTTAATCTATTTAAAGCTGATTGAAACCTGCATATAAATTCATATAAGGTGTTATACTTCGTTAGTGAACTATTTAAAAATGAATGTAGACTCTCACTTCGTTGAGTTGTTTTCAATCCAACAAAGAATCTATTGCACATGTAAGCTGGAACCCACCTAATTCTAATGTCAAATATTGAATTGAGTCATTTGTTACTTGAAAGGTTCCACTTTTCAATAGTGTTTTGCCAACAGATATCAAAATCAATCGGATCTTTTGTATGCCATATCAAATCACTCAACTATTCAATTGCACTGGAATAATCATTCGAAAAACCAATTTTTGAGCTGAATTTGTTTACAATATGCCATGTACAAAAATGATCACCTTGTCATGAAGATTTATAATAAAATATAATACGTCAAATTGCATCACACTTAAAAATCATTAATAAATAAAATATCACCTCATCATCGTCTTGTTGGAAGGTCATTGTACTAGTGGTATGATTAGGAGCTCCAACACCAAGACGAGCTTGATGACGAGTATCCCTTGAATGTTGAGAATGCGAACGTTTGGAAACCATCTAAAATATTATAAATAGGTGTATAAATATCAAAAATATTAATGCCAAAGTGCAACTTATTAGGATAAATATTTTTAGCTCAAAATGAATAGTAGTGACAATGAAACAATTGATCTTGAATATATTTGATTAAGAATATTGTACAATTTGAGAGCCTTTTGTATCTTTTGGAATTGGTTTATCACCTGGTCTACTTTTGTAGAGGAGTACATTGGGCTAAAACAAATAAGCGATCATCTAACAGGCAAACATGAGGTAATGAAAAGATCTTGAATGTTCAAGTGTAATTGATGATGCATGGATGTTGTTTCAAGAAGATATAATTGGTTGCCTGATGGGCTTTCCATTTCTAGGCCAAAGTATGCCCAAATTACAAGTCAATTGGAAGCAACATAAAGATGACTAATGAGGTCATGAGGATATACACACTTCCTCAATAGATATGCCTCGTAATGATTCCCAACTAAAAAGGAACAAATGTTATGTAACCAATTTCCCAACCCATATCTATCAAAAAAACACCCATATAAAAAAGAGAAACAAAGACATTACATTGTTATGAAGGTAATGATACAAAACAAAGTCGTAAGAGTAGCAGTAGGTGCAATGTTAGAAAGTAGCAGTGAATCACAACAGAAGAACATCAAGACAGAACTAAGATAGTAATCTAACAAATGCATATCTATAGGTAGCAACATAACTAGAAGCCAAACACATGGCCACCCTTGTCAAAAATCTTGTCCAGCTCTAGCCTCTTGTTTTCTAAAATTTTAGGTTTGTAACAAATGCACTGCAAATAAGAAGCATTGATCGTACTCTAGATGCTCTTTATGTGGCCATAATGCTTATTATATGGACATAAAAAAATTAGAAAGATGACACAAAGTTGACCAAATACAAGTGGAGTACATCTACCGAGGAGTCACATCTTGACATACAACAACCAAAGTGGAAAAGAACCCCACTTTATTATTCTCAAAGAAGGAAATTTTTGTTATCATTTCCTGCATTTTCTGTCCTTTTTTCAGGGAGGAAGGGGTCATGAGTTTATTGTTAGGGAGTTTTTTTGTCGTGTATTGTTGGGTGTGTGAGATTAGGCATGGTTTTTGCTTAAATAAACCTCTTATTGTTTATTGTCAGAACATAGCATCTAAATCTTGCTGAAACAAACCTCTTATGTTTGAACATAGCAATTGAATATGGGACAATCCAAGAACATTCACGAAAGTAAATAGCCTGTCCATGTATGCATTAGATTTATTCAGCAAATAACAAAAAATTTACTCAATTATCAAAGACATGAAAGAGATTAAAATGAAATCATAAAGCAATCTGTCAAGTGAAATCATAAGCCTGTCCAAGCAGTAGATAATCTGTCAATTATCAAGAGACCCTGGCAGAGTTCCTTGCCAAGGCAACTGGAACTACTGTCAAGTGAGTGCAGATGCTTGTCAACTGGAACATTAGCCTCATAAGACAACTATTTGTTCTGCATCCATATTTTGGACAGATCTGCACAGAGAACCACTTCTTTTCTCCTACGAGGCAAGTAGTGACATGGGATATATCCTTTTGAATCAGCAGGAGTGCCAACATCTCAATGGCATCCACCTAGATCTCGTCACAATAAGAATTAAAAAAAAGGCAGCCTTGAGCTAGAGAAGCCAGATTGATGTTCTAAGCATATGAACCAAGGTTTTCATCTACATGGATTTTACAAATCATTAGCAGCATGCAACCTAATTCTATCTTTATTCTAAAATATCAAGTGTGTTTGAGTGCACAACATAAGATGGTTTTAAATGACAGTTTGGTGCTGCTTTAGTGGTAAAGGTAATTATGCCTATCAACATCATCTAGAATTGTCACCCTAGTTGGGCAAATGGTGAAGGTCCTAGTTCCAAGCAGACAATAGCTATTACTAATTTCCTATCACAGCTGTTATGTAAATTAATTTCCTGTAATTGTTAAATGGTTGAATTATAATTATTACCTCCAGTAGATGCCTGAATTACGTGGCTATCTCAGCCTAAAGCCATAAATAAGTTGAGCTGGTTTCATTTGTATTAGAATAGTGGAGTTGGTTGTTGCAAATTGTTTAACATTTATTTCATGGAAATCTTTGATTTTGCTACACTGTCTGCTATAGTATCATGACATTGAGTATCAGATGCAAGAGACTTTTCTTTTTATTATCAAGAGGCCTTTATAGAGGTGCATCACTTGTGTTTATTGGGATGTCGTTTGAGGGCTCTCTAACCTTTGGCATCTATTTTCAGATGAGACAGTTATCACGGGTTTTTTTGCTTGACCACATTGCCATGTCAATTTCCTTCGTCAATTGAGCTCTCACTCTATCACTCTACTGCCATAACCTCATTTCTTATCTTTTTTCCTGCCATATTGTCCAATGGAATTGGTTAAGTATGTGGTGCTTTATCATGTTATTATGTTTTGCCTCCTGTTTGTACATAACAACGAACAGAATGATTTTCTTTTTGGATGTTTATGCATCAATTACAAAGACACAAGGGTACCAATGTAAGGGTGTTTATTAGTTACAAAGGATGATGCATCAGTTACTTGCTTCAGTCATGATTTGGGAATTATGACTCTATAATGTCCATGGTAAAAAAGTGTAAAAACAACCAATCTTGAACTTGATTCTAATCAAGAAACTTTCATATGATTTACACTTTGTTATCATATCTGAAATAGGAGGTTTATCTGCTATTGTAGGCAAAATATGATCATCAGATATAGATATAGGAGCTTCTGAACCAAAACTACAAGACTTATCAGTTTGTCCTATGTGTTGCACCATCTCAATATACTTGCTATTTCTGTATATGTAATTACCATAGCAATGAAGGATTTCTTGACTAATATTAGTTAGTAGAATTTAAATTGTACGTTTAAGCCTGCTAATAGAAATCATACCATCTTTATAGATGTAAGAATCACTGAGCAAGCTACATTTTGTTAACATAATTGGTTTTCAGATCCATCTCATGGTTCTACCTTGAATTGGCACCTACACATCTATCTACTTTCTTCTCGTTCCTTCACTACTGGTAATGTAAGGAAAATCAATATTTCACAGGGGATCAGGGGGGTTTCTCCATCAGTGGCAGCTGCAGTAGAGTAACAGTAGCAGCTAGAATAGAGTAGAAACTTTTTAAATTCTAAAAGACTACTATATACCGTTACCTATTCATCTTCATGTTGCTCAAATGTCTCTGAATGGCAGGGAATATTAACAGAATGTCGATGAGTCAAGCAATTAAGCATCGGCTGCATAAAAATTTATAATAAAATATAGTACATCAAAAGGTTATAAAATATAAAGCGTAATAAATAAATATCACTGACATAGAAGAAATGTATATCACCTCGTTATCTTCTTCTCGATGAAAAGTCATTGCATCAATAGTATGATTAGAAGTCTTAAGATTACGACATTCTTGATGACAACTATGACATATACGTCGATGAGACAGACTTTTTGGAGCCATGTACATTAAAAAATTAACAAAGAAAAACATTTCAATGACAAATAAAAATCAAACAAATCAATTATTCTAAAATTATCAACTATCGTGCAAAGAAATAAAGTATTTTCATATAAAAGCTAACCAAATTATCATGTAAAAATAAATTAAATAGAATATGTATTATAACAAAATTATAAACATAACAAGAGAAATGTAGTATACCTTCTGAATAATCTTTTAATGTAAAGGATCACTTTCATTTGGAACTTCTTGGTAAGCTTCATCATTATTGTTAGAAGTTGTAGATCTTTCTAAGACATCATAATATTCCCTCGGCATTGTTCTTATAGGTACGATCCATCCATTTCAGGAATTATCTGAAACAAAGAACACCTGCTCAACTTGACTTGTGAGGGTAAATGGTTCTTTTGTTCCAAATCAATGATTATGTTTTAGACTAATATAGCCATGTTTGTCTTTAATGAATCCTAAATCTTTGTTAACAATATCAAACTAATCGCATTTAAAAAGAACAACACATATATCCTGCGTAAAACTGATCTCAACAATTTCAATGATTTCTCTATAGTAGCCATCTAAACCTGAGTGAAGATTAGACTTAACTATAACACCACACATTTGTATTCTCTTTGTTACATCCATGGATTTTGTTCTGAATCTAAATCCATTTACAATAAATCCTAAATGATAATGCGCATAAGTAAAAGGCTTCTTTGCTAAGACATCTAATTCAGGTGCCTATATACTATCTTCATTTTCTTTAAGTATTTGGACCTGATTTTTAAACCATTGAAGAAAATTGGCTGCACGACAAGACATGCGTATTCGAGATGGAAACAATTCATTGTACTCATCAAAAAATGGATCCAACTCTTCAACCTGCATTAAAATATAGTAGTGAGCCAAGTTCATATCCTCTTGTGGCATTATCTTTCTGGTTGTTCCATTAATTGCTTTACCACTTGATGATAAGATTGACAAAATACCATTCAATTGAAGTTCCATTTTACCACCATCATAGTTCATTTCCTCTCTGTTAAATCGATTGTCTGGACCGTCAATATACATTGCATAAAAGTTTACACATTTTTCTAATAGATATGCCTCTGCAATCGATCCTTCAGGTTGTGCCATGTTTTTGATATAATCTTTAAGTTTCTTGAGATACCACTCCACAGGATACATCCATTTATATTGCACTAGACTAGCAATCTTTGCCTCACCAGCTAAATGAACTATTAGATGTACCATCACATCAAAGAATGTCGATGGAAATATTTGCTCCATTATACATAATGTCTCAACAATCTCTGCCTCACACTTCTACAGAACAAGTGGATTAAGAACTTTTGAACATACAGTCTTAAAAAATTTACTCAGTTCCACCAATGGATCAAACACATTTGACGGTAACATCCTGCGAAGTGCTAATGGTAATAAAACTTACATGTAGATATAATGATTATGACTCTTCATCCCAGATACTTTTTTATTTGTTGTATTGAAACATTTAGAGAGGTTTGAGGAATAGTCATCTGGAACCCGAATCTTTTTCAAAAATTCTAATACGTTTTTGTAAGGACAATGTGTAACAAGTATCAGGTAATTCATACTTGTCATTAGCTAGATCCTTTGGATTTTTAATTGTTGAAGATCCCATTTAGCTTTTATTGTATTCTTTGGATTACCAGATAAATTCAATATCCTAAGAATATTCTCCATCACATTCTTCTCAATGTGCATAACATCTAAATTATGACGAATTTGCAAATCCTTCCAATAAGGAAGCTCCTGGAAAAATATACTCTTCTTCCTCCAACGACCTGTGCCTGGCTGCTTAAAAAGGTAAGCCAGCAGTATGTCTATCAAATTCAATTGTTGCTGTCACATGAAGGATCCAGCAAAGTGCGACAAGCTGAGACATTCTCCTGCAAATTGTCCATCGAATCTATTGTTAAATCGACACTCTCTCCACCTATGGCAATGAGGAAGAAATCGACGATGTCCTAAATAACATTGTTTTCCACTTTCATTTAGTCGTAGACTATGTGTATCATCCATACACACTAGACAAGCAAATTTACCCTTTGTACTCCAACTCGATAAATTTACATAAGCTGGAAAATCATTAATAGTCCACAATAATGTTCTCATTGAAAACATCTTTTTTATGTGCATCATATGTTTCTACTTCTGTATTCCACAATAACTTTAGCTCATCGACTAACGGTTGCAAGTATACATCAATTGCATTGCTTGGACCTTTAGGACCTGATATGAGTAGTGACATCATCATGAAAGATGATTTCATGCATATCCACGGGGATAAGTTATAGGTGACAACAAGCACTGGCCATATAGTATAATTATTGTTCATATTTGTAAAAGGATTGAATCCATCACTAGAAAGACCAAGTCTAACATTACGAACCTCCTTTGAAAAATCTGGATGCATGTTATCAAATCTTATCCACTCTTCCGCATCTGCAGGATGACACATAATTCCCTCAGGATCTGGTATTCTTTTATCACTATGCCACGACATCCATTCCGCAATCTTTAATGACATAAAAAGTCGTTGGAGCATTGGAAACAAAGGGAAATAGCAAAGAACTTTTATTGGCTTTCTTTTCTTGCTTCGATTGATGTTTGTCTCTAGGAACTTATATCTCGAGGCATCACACTTAGGACAATGTTCATTATTCTTCCAAAATAAGATACAATCATTAGGACATGCATCTATCTTCTCACAATTCAAGCCCAATGGCCGAAGGCTCTTCTTTGCATGATACCAACTTTTAGGATAACCTTTTGGATAACCTAATATTTCACCAATAAAGTCAAGTACATCTAACATCATCATTGACATAGAATGGTGAATAACTTTTAATTTGAATAATCTCAGTATGAAATTTAATTTAGACATCTTTAACCCTGGAGCAATAAGTTCCTCTGCTTCTGACAACATTTTATAGAAATCGTTAACATCCACATTAGTTGGCATATCATTTTCAGAATCTATAGGAACCTCTCCTATGTCACACAACATATCCATTAACTCATCATTTCCACCATCCTCATTCTGCACATTTTGATGATGACCTTGTCGTGATGTCTCTCCAACTTCCTCTCCATGCACATTCCAAATTGTATATCTTGGCCACTAACCATTTAATATAAGATGCTCACGCACATCTTCTCGATTACTCTTTCTTGTGTTCATACAAACCTTACATGGACAAAATATCCAATCTTTCTTAGATATAAATCTATACATTGATTGATCCTCATGAAACGTCCAATCCAAAAATCGACATACTCCAATATCATATACTTTTATGTCTTCAAACCGTTTATCCATCCACGTCTTATCCATATCTATAACATAAGAAAAAAAAGATCATTTTAAAAAGTCTTCAAATTTCATAGATGAATGAAAGAAAAAATATAATATAAAATAATATGTAGACAAGACCAACCACAACAAAATTAAATAGCTCCTGCTATTTATGGACATTTTCAGAGGAAGAAAAATAGAAGCATGGAGTCATACTTCTCCACCTCTACTGTCCGTATCAAATTTCTTGAGTTAAATTAAAATCTTCACTTCAACCCAGAAGAAACCAAAATGCAAACTACATGTCACTGCTTTGGGAAGACGAAGAATAGTTGCACCAAGCATCCCAAGCAATGAAGTTTGTTACTAAAACATAAAGAATATATCATACCGACCAATCCACACTCGAGGAATATAGTATCTAATACATAACAACTTCAAGGCCCCTATATTAGGAGTACAAAATAAAAGTTCAAAGATTGGAAGCAGCGCAAAGACTGGAAGCACACAGCTTACTTGGGGCCAATATCCTTCAAAGACCAGATCTGCTCCTCCCCCATGGCAGACATCACACTAACGACCAGATACTTGCCATCATTAAGCCCATCCTTGATCTAAGTAAGAAGATTTTCATCAGTTGGAAGCCTCAGGTCATCTTTCGTGCCTCCACTGTCAGTCAAGAGACTCACAAATCCATCTTCAGATATATCAATCAACTGGTAGTCAGTACGATTGAGAACATTCAAATAAAATGCTTGTTCATCTAATCAAATTGCAGAGACAAATTCCTTTATCATGTCAATGAACTACATAACTTTTTGAGATCCCGAGAGCTTTTCCAGAGTTACGGTTAAGGAGGCAACTTATATCCAACTATTAAGTAGAGGGCAAAGGACTCCAGTCCCAGTTTGAATGATGCAAGTTACCCCATGTATAACTAAAAAATATGTTGATTTTACAGTTGATAATAAGAACAACCAAATGGGCAGGTAATTTGTTATGGACAGAAACTGAATTTACATTACCATAATGGTTCTAATTATTTTAACTGCCTGCTTGTTTGTTTCCAGTGAAGAAATTTAACCAAAAGACCTTTTAGTATGAACATTAAAGTTTAGTTGTTTGATTGATTTTCTAGGAAATTGTGATGCTACTTTCAGCAATGTCGTCAACCCTGAGAAATGGCTTGGTAGGGAAGTTCTAATCTTGTAATTTTTAATACCAATTCGGAATTGGTTGAACATATGATCAAAGTTAATGCAATTTCCTGGATATCCATCGCTTGTGATAGTTTTATTCCCCCACTTTTCTATTGCTATGTCTTTTTCCTCTTACCACCATCCCATTCCATCCCCCCTTCCCCTCATTAAAATGACCTAGTCTATAGAAAAGAAATGCTGAGCTCTTCTCCATGCAGGCTATGCTTAGTCATGGGGCTCTAATGTTTGTCTTGAGGAATAGCTAGGCTTGGTGCGTGGTTAGTGGGCAGGGTGGTGGTAGGGGTAGTGGTTAGCAGGGAAGGTCTACCTAGGAGAGGGAGGTGACTTGGGTGGTATTCTGTGGCAATGCCCTTGCCAAAAGAAATAGTTTTTTGTCTTTAACAGTTGCAATGAGGGAAAAGTTGAGGGATCGCTGTAAAAAACTTGATGGGCGTATTGGGACTTTCATGAAATCTAGAGATTACATAGCATAGGAGGCCTAAGTTTAGGGACTCGTTTGTGATTTACCCTTCCATAAAGTGTTAAGGAATCTAGAGATGACATAGAACCAGAGGTTCTGCATACTGAGTTTTACTGCATTTCTTTTAGTTTAAGCTATGCCTAATCTCTATTTTTTTCTATGCTGGAATAAGTGATACCTCTTAACAATCTAAATTGGTTCAATAGAGAATTTCTATGTATTATTCTTTGTGAAATAAAGAAATTTTATGTGATATGGCGACTGCAAAGGTATCAAATAAATTTGAATGGTAGTCGGTACAAATGACATTTTGCGTGACCTTGCTTCCCAGTTTTGGAAGCAGACACTTCAACCACATTACAGGGACTACCTTTGATGATGATGTAGGAGTTCTTGCGGATGGTTCCCACCTGCCGCGGGTAGGTCTTGGAGTCCCCAGCCTCGGCCTTCGACTCGAAGTGGTGGTCCTCTCCAACATTGTCAATCGATCGATTTGGCGAGGGATGTTGCGACGTGGCAACGACAGAGGGAAAAATAGGAGAATGGACTTAAAAAATAGTTTAAGTCCGGAGATGAGGAAGGGGAAGCGGAGAGGACGTGGTCGGTGATGAGGATGGGGAGGAGACGACCGGTGACGAGAGAGGAGAAAGAGGAGAAATGCACGGGGGTTTTCGGGGGTAGGGTTTTCGAGGGGACGAGGGGGAAGGGTTTGCGTCTTCATGGAGGCGGGTTTTGGGAGGAAAAACGTGTGCTAGAATGTTTTCACCAAAAAAAGTACTCAAAATAGAGAAGGTTTTAGAGGGGAAGTAAATCTCTCTGATTTTATTATAATTTCGATTTCTCAATTTTAGTTTTTAATTATTTTTAACAAACTGTTACGAAAAGATATCAATTATGTGACGATAACATTTATTGTCACTAATGTTTGTCCTAAAAGATTTATTTTCTTGTAATGTATGGAGTTTGGGAAGCAAGATGAAATTACAGTATGAATAGAAGGGTTCTAATGTTTGACTATAGATAATGGATGTGTATCAACGACATCAATGAAGTGAGAAAACAACCATTCAAAAGATTCCTTTGACTCATTTATTTTGAATGCAAAAATCTTTTAATCTGATTTTAAGGTTTAACTAAGGTATTCGAGCACTTTAATGAAGTTCTAGAGGGTTTTAAGATGATTTCAAATACCTAATGTGATCATTTCCCTCTACATTGTCTATAATGTAGAGTGAAGGCCATCTTAGGGTCTTTAGAGGATTTTAAAGAGTGTGAGTTGATTCTATGGATTCCAAACTTTAAAAAAAATGTTTTACATTGACTGTCAAGTGGTTCTTAGTGGATTTGAACATGAATATCAGTTTCAATGGATTTGGACGAGAATTTAACCTTGAATCAGATCTTCTCAGATCTGATCTAAGACTATCTTAATGAAAACAATATCCATTAGCTACTGGCTTTAAAGACTTTAGTATGCAACATCATTTGTTGTTGAGTGTTGTTAAGCTGTCTAATCTGGAAGCAACAACATCAGCTCTTGGTTGCTGAAATAGCACATTAGCATTGGCTGATCAGGGCTTCAGAAACAGTACCTACTGATTTCATGACAACAAGATCTGGATGAGAGAATTACAAGTGGGTTTTGGTTGAACTTGGAGACTTCAAGGTGCTGACGTGTGTTATACTGTAGGATTTCTTAGAGCAAGCTTTCTTGTACTGAAATTTGAATGAAATATAATTAGAATAGCTTGTAAATGTTAATATCCTTTGTTAGCTACTTTTTAATATGCATAACTGTCCAAATTGAGATTTGAATGAAATTGAATTGGATATTATGTTTGAATGTTTGAATATATGAAGTGTTGGATAGTTTTAAGGATTTACTTCTCAATTCTAGCCCTTTAAACCCATTTTAGTGCCTTAGGTTCACTTCCAACAACTCTTTCAAGGCCTTCTTTAGGTGAACTAGTACATAAGAAAAAAATGATAAAAAATTCACAAAAAAATAAAATAAACATGTCTTGAGTAAGATTAGGTATTTTTCTAAGTGTATGTCAAGTTTCAAAGTATTTTAAGTCCCCCACTTGATAGAACATACTAGCCGACGGTTTGGTCTACTTTGAAATTCAATAAATGAACCAAATTCAAAAATACAAAAAGAGTTCCTCTCTCTCATCTCACCCTCTCCCTCTCATCTCCTACCTTTTATCTATATACAAAAACCATAAATATTAGAAAATACCCAAAAATACTTTAAAATACCTTGTATAGTGCATTTATATTGGTAAATATAATTTAATAATAAGCTATATGTATATATTGTAAAATATGTAAATAATGTACATAAATGTAACGAGCGCGTGCCCCAGACGTCTTTTAAGACGTCTGGGAGGTGGCCCAGACGTCTGTAAAGACGTCTGGGATCACATCCAGACGTCTGACCAGACGTCCGGGATAGTTTACAGACGTCTGGCGAACAGTTATGCTCGCACGGGATATTCGTCTGCGCGCCTGTGCGCGCAGACCTGCGATCCCGCATCTTTCTCTGCGGCTGCAGGCGACTACGACCGCCTCTCTCTCCTCTCCGCGCGGCGTTAAAAGGGGGGGGGGGGGCGCCTCCCCTCCCGTCTCCACCATCTTCCTCCTTCTCTCCTGCCTGTGCGCGAGAGCGAGCGGACGCGAGGGCGCAGCGGCAGCGGCAGCCGCAGTAGGCGCGGAGGAGCTGCGGCGTGCGAGGGCGGGGCTCTGCCGTGAGGGCGAGCTCGCCGGGAGCGGCTTGGCCGGCCGGCGGAGGGCGCAGGGGGCGCAGAGCGTCGCGGAGAGGGACCTGCTGCGGGCGGAGCAGCGTACGTGCGAGGTGCGACGCGGGCGGCGTCGCGAGCGGAGGCCGAGCAGGGTTCTGATTCTGGAAAAATTTCCAGAATCAGACGTCTGGATTGATATCCAGACGGTAAGGTCGACGTCTGTGAGATCATACAGACGTCTGAAAGGTGAGTTTCCGCTTTCTTCTTCTTTTGTCGACTGACCGTACTGAGGGAGGGGGGTTGGCTGTGCGCAGGTGTTCTGATTCCTCATCCTTTGCGAATCAGACGTCTGGAAGTTGTACCAGACGGCGGGAGTGACCTCCAGACGTCCGTAGTGACCATCGGACGTCTGGGATCTAGGAGAGACGTCCCCACAGACTTCTGGACGTCCGGGGAACCACGCTGAGCAGGTAATTCTCTGATCCACCGTTTAAGACGTCTGGAGGGAGTTCCAGACGTCTGATTTTGCACAGTATCGTCTTTCTCGACCCGTTTAGGGCCCGTTTGGGCTCCGTTTTCCGCGATTCGAGTTGCGTTCGTTTCAGAATTTATTCCTCTACCCGCCTACAGTAGCTATACACTGTTTTGAGACACTCCTCGTGTTTGATCCTTGTGATAGGACCTCGTTCGGTTGCAGTCTTGAGAGTCGCGGAGGCACGCGGGATTCCCGACCACGCCCCCATTACTCCCGTTGTACCTGGTAGAGTGGTTTTAAGTATTAATAAAATCTGTTAAAGTATGGAACCATAACTAGAACCTAGGGCATTGCATGAATCCTAGGAATGAGAAATATATGGAATGATAGCTCCTAGGTGTTGCATGAATCCTAGGGCCGGAAAACTAGATTGTATGATAGATCCTAGGATATGGCATGAATCCTAGGATGGAAAAACTAGTGGAATGTATATTACTGCAGTCTTGGAAAAATGGAAAGGAATATATAAGCTGCCTGTGAATTTAATTAACAGCTGCCTGTTATGAACAAAGAAACATGTTTGAGATCATGGAAATTGAGAACGTGAATCTGGAAAGTGAAACATATGATGTTCTGAGATAAAGGGCTGGAACCCTACGGGGAATTAGGAGTGGAACTCCTGGAAAGAAAAGGAATGGAACTGAGATGTAGTTTGTACTGTCTCTTGGGTACGCAGTACCAAGGGAAGTACCTGTACCTGTTTTAGTGCAGAGTGGGGCCAGCCGCCCCAGGGACCCGGGGTTAGGCTTGGCCGCTCTGTACCGACTTGTTGGCCCTCGTGTACGTAGTACCGAGGAGAGCTAGTAGTGTTAGGAGAGTACTAGCTACCCCACGGGCCCCGGGGTTCTGCTAGCCTCCTTCACCGACTTGTTAGGCCCACTAGGGCAAACCAGGGTAGTCAGGCGAGGGTGCGCGGACTGTGGAGGGGCAAGGCCCCGGTTTGGTTACTGTGGAGGGGTTGGACCCCTGTTACTGAGAGGGCTCTGCCCTGGTTCCGTGCTGTGCTTTGGGCGCACCCGTTAACGGAAACGACTGACCGCGTGCCAGTACGGGCTAGCTACCTGTGCGTTTATCGCGCGTGCCGTAGTCACCGTTACGTCTGTCAGTGACCTTGGGGTGGTTGACTGAGGGTAGGATCACCACGGGGGACTCTCCCGGCCAGGGGAGCGCCACGTGCTACTTCTACTTTTGGAAAAGACTGCAATCAAGATTGTAACGAGCGCGTGCCCCAGACGTCTTTTAAGACGTCTGGGAGGTGGCCCAGACGTCTGTAAAGACGTCTGGGATCACATCCAGACGTCTGACCAGATGTCCGGGATAGTTTACAGACGTCTGGCGAACAGTTATGCTCGCACGGGATATTCGTCTGCGCGCCTGTGCGCGCAGACCTGCGATCCTGCATCTTTCTCTGCGGCGGCAGGCGACTGTGACCGTCTCTCTCTCCTCTCCGCACGGCGTTAAAAGGGGGGGGGGGGGCGCGCCTCCCCTCCCGTCTCCACCATCCTCCTCCTTCCCTCCTGCCTGTGCGCGAGAGCGAGCGGACGCGAGGGCGCAGCGGCAGCGGCAGCCGCAGTAGGCGCGGAGGAGCTGCGGCGTGCGAGGGCGGGGCTCTGCCGTGAGGGCGAGCTCGCCGGGAGCGGCTTGGCCGGCCGGCGGAGGGCGCAGGGGGCGCAGAGCGTCGCGGAGAGGGACCTGCTGCGGGCGGAGCAGCGGACGCGCGAGGTGCGACGCGGGCGGCGTCGTGAGCGGAGGCCGAGCAAGGTTCTGATTCTGGAAAAATTTCCAGAATCAGACGTCTGGATTGATATCCAGACGGCAAGGTCGACGTCTGTGAGATCATACAGACGTCTGAAAGGTGAGTTTTCGCTTTCTCCTTCTTTTTGTCGACTGACCGTACTGAGGGAGGAGGGTTGGCTGTGCGCAGGTGTTCTGATTCGTCATCCTTTGCGAATCAGACGTCTGGAAGTTGTACCAGACGGCGGGAGTGACCTCCAGACGTCCGGAGCGACTATCGGACGTCTGGGATCTAGGAGAGACGTCCCCACAGACTTCTGGACGTCCGGGGAACCAAGCCGAACAGGTAATTCTCTGATCCACCGTTTAAGACGTCTGGAAGGAGTTCCAGACGTCTGATTTTGCACAGTATCGTCTTTCTCGACCCGTTAGGGCCCGTTTGGGCTCCGTTTTCCGCGATTCGAGTTGCGTTCGTTTCAGAATGTATTCCTCTACCCGCCTACAGTAGCTATACACTGTTTTGAGACACTCCTTGTGTTTGATCCTTGTGATAGGACCTCGTTCGGTTGCAGTCTTGAGAGTCGCGGAGGCGCGCGGGATTCCCGACCACGCCCCCATTACTTCCGTTGTACCTGGTAGAGTGGTTTTAAGTATTAATAAAATCTGTTAAAGTATGGAACCATAACTAGAACCTAGGGCATTGCATGAATCCTAGGGCCGGAAAACTAGATTGTATGATAGATCCTAGGATATGGCATGAATCCTAGGATGGAAAAACTAGTGGAATGTATATTACTGCAGTCTTGGAAAAAAAATGGAAAGGAATATATATAAAGCTGCCTGTAAATTTAATTAACAGCTGCCTGTTATGCATAAAGAATCATGTTGAGATCATGGAATGTGAGAACGTGAATCTGGAAAGTGAAACATATGATGTTCTGAGATAAAGAGCTGGAACCCTACGGGGAATTAGGAGTGGAACTCCTGGAAAGAAAAGGAATGGAACTGAGATGTAGTTTGTACTGTCTCTTGGGTATGCAGTACCAAGGGAAGTACCTGTACCTGTTTTAGTGCAGAGTGGGGCCAGCCGCCCCAGGGACCCGGGGTTAGGCTTGGCCGCTCTGTACCGACTTGTTGGCCCTCGTGTACGTAGTACCGAGGAGAGCTAGTAGTGTTAGGAGAGTACTAGCCACCCCACGGGCCCCGGGGTTCTGCTAGCCTCCTTCACCGACTTGTTAGGCCCACTAGGGCAAACCAGGGTAGTCAGGCGAGGGTGCGCGGACTGTGGAGGGGCAAGGCCCCGGTTTGGTTACTGTGGAGGGGTTGGACCCCTGTTACTGAGAGGGCTCTGCCCTGGTTCCGTGCTGTGCTTTGGGCGCACCCGTTAACGGAAACGACTGACCGCGTGCCAGTGCGGGCTAGCTACCTGTGCGTTTATCGCGCGTGCCGTAGTCACCGTTACGTCTGTCAGTGACCCTGGGGTGGTTGACTGAGGGTAGGATCACCACGGGGGACTCTCCCGGCCAGGAGAGCACCACGTGCTACTTCTACTTTTGGAAAAGACTGCAATCAAGATCGTCCCACGAGGACATCCGAGATCAGGTAAAGGATCTGAGAAGTAAATGAAATAGTGAGAAAAATTGAAAGATGTAAATAAAGGAAGTAATAGAACATAACAGCTACTGTACACTCTACTGTTGCCTTTAGTTAGTTTGCCACTCTACTCAGCGTTTTGCTGACGTGTTACACTCGTTACCTTTTTCAGGACCAGGTGTTGAGCAGCCAGGGTCGGCGGCTGCAGAGGACGCTGGGCCAAGTAGGATCCAGTAGAGTTACCACAGCTTTGTACCTTCTTTTGTTTCTGTTCTAGTGAGTAGTTTTGTTTCCGCTGTACCTTCTTTACCTGCAGTTTTTGTTATATGATAAATGTTGTTTTACTGTTGTGGTGGTGCCTACTGTAGTAGTTTCTTTCCTTACTGCTGTACTTTCTTACTGTTAGTTATATTCATGCTGAATGTGGTTTATTTTACTGTCTTTTGGTTACTTCCTCGTTGGACGACTGGGTCTTGGGATTAGTCAAGTCGGTCCGGTTCTCGTGTCTCGTAGGGACTCGGGAACCGGGTCGTTACAATAAATAACTTATAATTGTATTCTATATGTGCAATTAAGTATTTAGAATGATTTATTACATATATAACTTTAGTGTACAATTATGTATTAATTTATATTACAGTAAATGTATATAATCCTAAGTAATTATAAAAATCTATGTATATGCCTATAATCATATTTAATACTGTACATACGTATTTAATTGATTATTATATACGTTACCATACCTATATATTTATTTAATTATGTATTTATTGTAATTAATTAAGTTAAATAAGTAGATTATTAAGTTAAAATAAAATAAATTAGTAAATTAAGTTAACACTAAAGTAATCTATACTGTATACTTGTATAGTATTATTAAGTATGTTTAACCTATTTATACTATATTTGTATCATATTATAGTATTTATAACTAAATTATGTATATATCTATCTTAAACCTGTATTTAATTGTAAATAAATTAAAATAAAGGCTCTAAAATAAAATAAAAATATGTAATAAATACCTTAATATACAACTTAACTATTTATAAGGTCAATTACATGATCAATTTAACAATTTGCACATTAATTAAGAAATTAAACCTTAATTTAATGTGTATAAATCCCTAACTTTACCTAATTGTAATATACATTTAAATAACTTATTTTTGTAAATTAATTATACAATTGAGTAGCCCTATGTAAGGGCTTTACACACATATAATTTAATTTGAAATCAGGCCTTAATTGGGCTCTCAAATCAAGGCTAAATTTCATGAAATCAGCATGCGTGGAAGCGCTGGGTAGTGCCCAATTCCTTGTCACTTTAATGCCACATCGGTGGCTTGCATGCGCGCTATGCCATATAAAAGGAATTCCATCCTTCTTTTGTTGTCGCTGGTTCCCGGTTCACCTAATGCCCATTATCCATCTTCCTAAACATATATATATAATTATGTTTTGAGAATTTATGTAGGCTACGAGCCCAATTCTGTACAGTGCTTGGACTCGATTCAGCTGAGCTGGGTCTAGGTTGGAATAATGCGCTAAAAATACTAAATATAGATTACGGGTTGATTCGAAGCAGTGGTACCAATTCGATCCAGTCGGATTGTTGATCTTGCGAACCAACCTTTTGGTTAAGTGCACAGAAGAGGGCTGTGTGTTTGTGTGAGAGAAGAGACCCAAGTGTTGAAGAAGCTATGTGAAGAGATGTACCTGTGTGTGATAAAAGATGGCTAAGTGTTTGGAACTTGTAAATGTATATGTATAATAAATAAAATATATGTATATATATACATAGATAATATATATATATATATGAGTATAATTAGAATAGTAGATATTGTTGGAGCTTTATATGGATATAAATAAATCCCAAGGCTTTAGTGACGAATATATTTGTCACTGTAGAAATGTATATATGTTAGTAAATGCGTTCTTTTGCCTTATGAGTTGTACATATTTTACTAAGGCTATAGCGACATACATATATGTTACTGTATATATAATATATGTTATTAGAGTTAATGTTATATGTTAGTATATGTAATATAGTATATATTAGTAGTTATTTTTGTACTCATACTTAGGTATTATTTAGAATGGTTGTACATAATTATCATAGTGTGATTATACATAGTTTTTGATGCCCGTTAGTTGTAAATATGTTTAAGGCATTGTAGTTAGAATTAATCGATTCTTTTGTACATAATTAACCAATTCAATTCATTAATTGAATCATTGATTCTTGCTGCAAATAAAATTGACATTTTTGGAATAAAAGAACATTTTTGGGACATAGAGAGTGATGCATATCAATAACTGCCTCACATTGAACGACCTGAAATAAACCAGTAAAATTATGTAAATAAATAAAATGATGTGACATTTGTTTGCATTGTGACGACTATACTACAACAATGACATTTAAAACACCATTTTTATTGCAATACAGTTTGTCTTCGATCATGATGCATATTGAAGAAAATGTTATGGACAACATCTTGGATGTGTTTAACTTAACTGATTGTCCAAAAGATATAATGAAGATGAGGAAGTTAGGCATTTGTCTGGAGTTTCATGTTATTGAAAAAGAAGATGGTAGTTGTAATGTTCTAGATGTCATTTACAGCCTAAATAATGATCAACGACAAAAAATTTTCACCTTCTTGTAAGAAGTACCGATGCTGGATGGATATTCCTCACAGCTTTCTTGGTGTGTAAATAAGGTTCAAAAGAAAATTAGTGAGTCAAAGAGTCACGACTCTCATGTTTACATGCAAGTCCTATTACCATTAGCTATTCGTGGAGTGCTACCCGATCCAGTAGTGGATTCACTTACAAAGATGAGCCGATATTTTAAAGCTATTTGTTCAAAAGATTCTGATATATTAGAGTATTGTAATAAATAAATGTCATCACATTGTGTAAAATGAAACATATTTTTCCTCCAGCTTTCTTTGACGTCATGGTTCATTTAATGCTGCATCTTGCAAACGAAGCGAAAATTGTTAGGCCTGTGCAATACAAATGGATGTATCCAGTTGAGCATTTTCTAAAAAACTAAAAGACTTTGTGTTGAACGAGGCTAAGCCTGAAGGATCTATTGCTGAAGGATATCTTATAGAGGAGTACATTAACTTTTGTGCCAAGTATATGGATGAGACAAATAATCGATTTAATTGATTACAGAGAAATTATGATGGAGGATATAATGAGAATGATGAAAATTATCTTTCCATATTTAATATTCTAGGAAGATCTATCCTACATACAGAACACAAATCAATTTCTAAAACTGATCGATGTCTAGCTCACTTGTATATTTTTAAGTAGATTTCGGAAGTTGATCCTCTTTATAATGAATTTAAAGAGTGTTCACATTCAGCCATACACAAGCTTGACTTCCTGCAGTGGTTTAAAGAACACTTTATTCAAATGAAAGAAGATAACAATCCACAATAAATGGAGGGTTTTGACATAATAGCTGGTCCACTGTTGAATTATGGGCATTACCAGTCAGGTTACATTATAAATAGATTCAGGTTTAGAGTAAAATCCATAGATGATGCGAAGGCTACGTAGCATGCTAGGTTGTTGTTAGTTGCGATCTGAGCACTGGTCGTGATGGCTACTACGAACAAATTGAAGAGATTGTTGAGATGAGCTTCAGGTACAATCGTAGAGTTGTCATTTTCAAATGTGATCGGTTTGATGTGTTTAAAAAAGGCCTTGGCTTCAAACTTGACAAGAAGCACAATTTTATCAGTTTGAATAAGAATCGTCGAATTCGTCATTCTTTCGAACCGTTTACATTGGCATGTCGAGTATCTCAAGTCTTTTACATTCTTGACAACAACAGAAATGGATGGATTACACTACAATAAAAATGGTCAAAGGCGACGAATATTATATGATGACGATGACGAATAAATTGTCATTATATGACCTGCCAACGAATAATTTATTCATCACCACATTCGTTGCTTTACGAGTCGTTAAATCTATAATGAATAATATATTTGTTGGCAAATTCAAATAACGAATAAAATCGTCACATACTTTAAATTTAACGACGAATGTTTTCGTTGTCTTTATTTTCTTTTAACGATTTTTTTCGTTACCTTGTGAATAACATGCCAACGATTAATTCGTCGCAATGTTAGAAGGATACAAAAATTAATTAATCATCTTTTAAAACACTCAGTGTATCATACTTATAATTTATATTAATTACCTATAAAATAAAATTTTATTTTACAATATCCACTAAAATATTCCTCACAAATTCAAGTTTTCTAATGAAAACTTTATAGAAATTATACCTAAAAAATTGTGAACATGTTTCATTCTAGCATATATTGAAGGGACTAAAAAGTTTATTAGTCTTTGACAAAAAATAATATATCAACCACACAAGGGCAATGCTTAAAAAAATACTAAATATAGCTTATAAGTCAGGCACATCTGTACTATGCACAAATGAAGGGGGGCATGTGCTTCAAAGATGTTTTATTTTTTGAAAACTTAAGTCCCTACATTTATTCCTCCTTATAACAACCACTAGGATAAACAATTAATAAAAAAATAAAACTAATACAATGAAGGGGCTAACCTCCATTGAATAGATAGTTACGACTTAAGAGGATTATTTATCACACGTCCACCAATCCAATAATACCAAAGTTGCCTACTAGTGCTAGGATATGCATATCATAAAAGATTACCATATAACATACAATACATCTCTACCTCTAGTACATTCCAAAATCAAAGAGCAGAAATGGAATTAATATCAACATACTAGTTTGTCAAGCAAAAACTACTCATCAGAAACTCAACCGAACAATCATTTCTCCATTAAGGAAATGATGACATCTAGATGTAAACAATAAAAAGCAGCCAACTAAACCAAGTTTGACATTTTTTCCCATAACTACATGGTTTTGTAATTCATCCACAATCCCCTTCTAATGAACTTTCCTTAACTATCTCCAAATTTGCAATTCAACTGAGGCATTACAATTTATCACCACCTTTATTTGGAATTTCTCAACTCCAAACGTGAACAAAGAACCACCCAAGTGATTATTGTCATTGCAGATCCCATCCATGTAATATTATTGAAGCTCAACCTATAGATTTGGGCTTGGGAGGGGGAAAAAGTCGTTGATATTTAAGTCTATTCTTTTGAAGCAACATGTAAGTTGATCAATACCAAAACATGAGTATCCTCCCCTAAGCCACCACAATTTCCCGAATGCAACTCCCGCCAAATGAGAGCCTCTTGAGTGCCTACCACATGATACAAATGAGTAAAGAGATAGGTTGAATTTTATCAGAATAAGCATTAAGCTACAACAAATGTTTGCAGTGCAAAAGCAAATGCTAGAATGTACATTTATATCAAATGTAGTCCATAACAAGTGGATATGTTTGCAAGATAGTTCATTTTCTAGATAACTAACCGAAAGAAATGCTTCAAATCTACCATTGGCATTTCTTGACTTCTGCCAAAAAAACAAACATCGAGATAAATCAACGTATCTTATATATTTAGTAAATGTTGACTCTGTCAAGCAACTCTTGACGTCTATTTTTAAGGGCACAAAAGCTATTATATGTCTCAACGTTATCTAGTAAATGTCAAAATAGGTTTATATTTATGGATCTTTGATATAGCTCAAACTTTATTGCTTTCTTTCAACTTTGCTTCTAAACGCCAACCCTTTCTCTATTTCAACCGTCGTGAAGTTGATGTTTTACTTCAATGTTAATGTCAAAGACCTATCTCGATGTTAAGTCATGCCCATCTCATTAAAAAAGAGCTAGGAGTATTGAAGTGTTTTTAGATTCCCTACCTGCTCTCCAATTTGAATATCAAATGAGTTCTTGCATTCAAACTCCAAACTGCAGAATTCATTGAGGCATAATCCCTGAAATGCCCTGTGAGACAATAGGATAAAGAATTAACAAACGAAAATTAAAATGGTATCTTGTGAAGCAACTATAGAATACAAAGTCTCTTTAGATAACCTACCATCGGCCTTCAGATGTAAGAAGCTTAAGTAAATTAATTAAGAAGCTTAGCTGCATCAACCATTTTCCATGTCCTACAGGATGGATGGATGGACAATGGAACTTGAGTCGTGTGGGGAAGGAAGGTTCCCCTCTCCAGCATCTTAGAGAAGATCACAAGATTGGCTTCCATGGTTGAGGGTGCCTCTTTTACATATATATATATATACACCATGGAAGCCAACCTTGAATTGTAGAAGCTTGGATCAACATTTAGCCCATGGAGGTCCTTAATTCTAGGAGAAATGGTTTCCTTGAGTAATATTCAAGTCAAAATCCACACCTTCCCCTACCAAAAACAAGGGATCCTCCCCCTTTAGTAGACTCCACATGTCCTTTTTGTCTTGTTACCTAAATTGGATGGCTGAAATTTGCTACTAATCATCTTGCTCAACCTATTATATATAGAATGAAATGGACCAATGCCTTTCTGTTGATGCCTGAATAGAAATAAGGATAACAAAATAAAATAAAATAAAATAAAATAAAATAATAACTGATATGTTCTGGTCTTATTGTTGAGAAGGAAAATAGAAATTGAATGTGGTTATACTCGACAGAAATTGAGAGTTGAAAGTATTGCTCCTCTTTTTCTATTTTTTTCGATGTTTGATCTACAAATTTCCTTCTATCTCCATAAAGATTCTGACACTTCATGCAAGTTTTCTTATGTAGATGAGAACTAATTTTCTATATTTCTGCTAGAGCCCTTCCTTGCCCAATTTCTTACGACTCTAAATTTCAGGAATGAAATAATAATAAAGTTGTTTAAGCTGGCAAATACAGATCGAGCAGAGAGTAAGTCTGCTTTTAGTAGACCTAAATGGTTGTAGATGTGGTATGGGAGCTTAACGTCACAGTTGAGCAAATGGAAGCATTGCAGTAGTTGTGGTTCTAGACTACAAAGAGTCCAATGACACAATGGTCACCTTATAGACTGTCAAATTTACTAATGTATCTTATAAGATTTATTTTGGGAAAGAGATTAACATATGACATTATCCATGTAGAAGCTCATGCACAAATTTATCCCCCTTTTCCCACCTTAGCCTCACAAAAAACAAAAATAATAAAAATAAATAAAGAGGGTAGGATAAGAATGCCACCATGAAAAGTATCTACTTACCTCCAGAAAATCAATGATGGCAAGCTAGCGTTCCTCAGCATTCTCCAGATTAATTTTGAAAAGACGACCAAGAGCATCAATGGCCATGTATTTTAGGTTGTGGCTCTCATTATACACATCAATAACAGAATAATAGCTAGGAATCATGATATAGAAACCATTTTTTGCAGAAAGCAACAAACACGGACACCATCTGAAAGCATCTATATACCGACCTTCAAGAATCGCAATGTTAGTTCCGTAGCAAATAATAGTAGTCTGGACTACAATAGGAACAATGGGCAAAAATGGAATCAAGTTGCTGCAACAAATTTAATCCATTAATTATGATAACAATTTTCAAGAATTTGAGTAGAGGTCAATCCACAAGCATGTGCTTCCATGTTCCATTCATGGAGCTATGACCAGACATACGACCTAGGGAACAAAATGTAGAAGAATGAACTATAAATGTATTCCAAGTAGCAAGAGCCATGATCATGTGTTAGTGCAAATTCTGTACAAGAATCATTATTTATTGTGGGGACGTTGCTGATGAGAACCTCATCATGAATCATAACTAACACAATCTAATCCAAATATGTGTGAAAAAGCTCCTACAAAATCCAAAGAGAGGCTTAACTCAGAGAATTCTGAGTTAAAGGATAAAACAAATCATCAGGGGTAAAACTACAATTTCACTAATGCAGTATGCAAACAGGGTAATTAAGGATCCAAACATAGGTCAAACAAGCTTAATAAGAAGGGAAGTGGGATGATCTGATCTGAAAAGGGTTATAGCAACTTCTAGGAATTAAATGACATTCTGTAACCCTAAAATAAATCCACTTTAATTCACGAGGTTCGAGGTAGGATAAAAATAAACTAAACCCTCTAAAATTCATATAAAAATATCCCCTAGGGCTTAGAACCTTCAATTTGGCCTTTGAAACCTATTTTGACCTAAAATGAGAACCATGCCCAATTAATGACTTAATTTGAGTTTTTACGCAAATTGACTGATCAAACATGGTCCAACCTAAAATCAAAATTCACCATTAAAATCCTTAAGTTCAAATTAGTATAGTATAAAAACTTGAGCCTAAGAAAAGACCATCTTGACCAACTTTACAAATTGGTCCTCTTAATTTACTTTTTGACCCTTATCTTTTGAAACCCTTACGTTTAGACCCCAAACTTCTCGTCGTTCTTTGCAGAACGGTCCTCCCTGCCACTTCTGCGCAGCGCCATGCCTCCGACGACCTTACACAGAGGATGGCGCCGCGCAGGGCAGGGCGGCCGTCCTCTAGAACAGACGGGGGGTTCCCTGTGACGTCCTCTGTCGTAGGGGCCCTCCCCTGCCCTCTGCCATCAACCATGCCTCTCGTGCGAACACACGAAAGGCATGGGTATCCTCTCCGGCCATTCTCCGGCGAGGCTGGCACTTCGCCACCTCGGTCCCCTCTCTGCGCCAAGGCCTTTATAAAGGAGCGGCAAGGTCTGCCAACTCCTCCAAGCTTCCTCTGGCGGAGAAATACCTCGCACTTCATCTCTTCCTCCTCCGGTCAGAGCGCCCGAAGCTTCCGGCGATCTCCTCCTCCTCGTCCTCGCTCTGCTGCCCTACCTACAGCAGAGTTTACTCTGCCCTGTCGTCCGCGCCAAGCCGTACCAGCTGGCGCCCTCCGACCGCCTCCTCGTCGCCGATACCCTCCTCCTGGGCATCTTCGTCCTCAGCTCTGGCAGGCACGAGCCGGGTGCTGCTCTCTCCCCCTTCGTCGAGTAAATAGGTACACAGTTCTCTCTCTCTCTCCCTTGTATTTTCCCCCTTCTAATTTGCCATTTCAACCACCCGACCGCCACTGTCAAACTTCATCTTCCCCATCTCCGGTCGCCTTCTCCGGCGAGGCCATCCCACTTCCACAGACCTCCTCATCCCTCGCCAACCAGCCCAGAGGCTCCCCCTCACTCCACTCGACCATTCCCCCCACTCCATACACCGCCACTCACCGCCCGACCACCCCCCGAACAAACCCATCTTCCCGCACATGTTCTTGTAATTTCCGGGCCTACCAGGAGGGGGTGACGTAATAATTGCGGAATTGAAATATAATCTTACAAATAAGCAATCACACAAAGTACACAAGAATTTATTGGTGGAAACCCAAACCGGGTGAAAACCACCACCTAACCCTCTCGAGTTAGGATTTTCCGATCAACCAAGTTGATCAAAATCCACTAAACCGAATTACTTTAAACGAGGGTGATTCAACATCAATACAACCACGCTACTTAGACGAGGGTAGCGTACCTCAACCCCTTCTCTCCACGAGAAGGATTTTGTCTCGCGAAGGAGACGGGAATTCGCAAAGTGAATACCCAACCAAATAACAAAGATAAAATAAACAAGTAATCCATAGAGCCAACAAAGCAATTATGAACCTAGCTTCTATAGGAATTAGGAAACTCCCCTTTTCAAGGAGTGCGTCGAGTTGATGACGCAGTGCGTGAGCCACGCGACGGCGCAACTTCTCTCTCGTGAACTACGGCGGGAGAGCGGGTGCGCAACAGCTTGATGCTCTCAAGAGAATGGAGCCTGAGCTTGGAGAGCAAGAGCTAGCCAGGACACAAGAGAGTGGAAAGTGTAATACAAATTGTTTCTTGTGTATCTTGGTGTCTCTAGGTGTTTTTTAGTGTTGCAAAGGTTCCCCTCTATTTATAGAGGCCTTAGGAATGCTTTGGAAGGCTTAGGAAAGGTTCTATAGCCGTTGGGAACAAAGCCCAAGTGAATCAGCCCGAAATCAGGAACAATCATTGCTTTGACAGGCTTATCAGACGTCTAATTCTGGCATCAGACGTCTGGAAGTTCACTTTAAGACGTCTGATTTCAAGGTCAGACGTCTGATTTTGGGCAGGCCTCTTCCTGACTTGGATCAGATCTAAACAGGGTTTTTGTGCAAGTCCATCAGACGACATACAGGACGTCTGGCACTATGTATGGACGTCTGGAAACCTACTTTTTCTGTGGGAATGGATTTCCAAACGTTGCAACGGTTAGAAAATCGCTGAAAGAGATTTTGGGTCAGCCGAGGCAAAACGGTCAATTATCAGACGTCTGGACAGTCCTATGGACGTCTGATAAGACTCTAACGGTCATATCCTTGTGTGTTTGCTAAGCCAACCAACGGTCCACTAATTGGACGTCTGGCAAAGTCATCAGACGTCTCCTAAGACGTCTGGTCTAAGGTCTGGACGTCTGATTTCATCAGACAGAACTAACTATGTCCAACCTAACAGTTATCAGACGTCTGAAACAATAGTCAGACGTCTTAAAATACTTTATCAGACGTCTGATTTGGGAATTAGACGTCTGGAAACTCTGTTTAAACCCTATATTGGTTTTCTAAGTATTCTACAGAAAACCTAAGTATCCTAGGGTTGTGCAGGTGTTCCTAGGACTGCTGTTAGGGTACTTTGAGGCTCTTTAACAGAAATCTAAGTAACAAAAATAAAGAGCAACAGAAATAACGAAAAATACAAGGAGTGCAAGAGAAGGAAATCTATCCTATTCTTCATCTCCTTCCTTCTTCAATCTATCGCTCCTCGCGAATCTCCTCTGTTTTCCATCAAGCTCGTCCAATCCGTCCTGGATGCGAGCTCGAATTCCGTCTAAACACGTCTACATTTGCAATTGACCTGAAATCTAAGACTCCAAGTGCAAATGTTAAATAACACGTGTTTTGTTATCATCAAAACAAATGATCATGGTGCTCTAGCACCAACAGTTCTAACCTAGGTCCACCGCCACAGGCGTTCTCGCGCCTCGCCGACCCCCGCACTGGCTTTGCCACACTCCGGCGAAGCTTTCCACGTTATCTGACTTGGTCGAGAGGCCGTCTCTGTGTATTCAGATCAGCAGCCCCTCGCCGCCATTGCTAAGTTGCTGCAGCTCCTTCACTCGCAGCTCCAGGCTTCCTCCAGCCCAGGCGCACATCCCAGGCAGCGCGGATTGCTGCTGCGAATACGCCCAGGCTTTCGATTTGGGTCGCGAGCCTCGCGGCTGCCCCACTTGGCAGCAGCTTCCTCAGCCACGGGCGCGAGATTTGGAGGTGGGATTTTAGTCCCACCTCGTAAGTGCGTGGCCGCGCACCCACACTTATATTGAAAAAGTGTATCAGGCTATTTGCCTTCGATACACAGGGGTCAGGTCCCTCTCACCCGCACGCAGTGCGCCACGCGCTCGCTCGCCCTCGCCCGCGCTTACGCCTCGCGGGTCTGGGCCGGATCCGACTACCCGACCAAGCACTCCTCGCCCACCACCGCACGCCGGTGGGCCTGGTCCCAGGCGCGCTACCCGAACCCGATTACCCGGCTCTGGGAGAGCATTCCTAAGAGAGATTCTGAGAAAGATAGAGACGCAGGGAAGGGGTAGGGGTAGGTTTTGCACTGACCACTGTGTGTACACATAGGAAAGAAAGGAAGAAAGAAGAGAAGAAGCCGCACTGTAGCAACCCACAGTTAAGTCGTCTGAGCATCAAATCAGACGACGGAAGGTCAGCGGCCAGAGCAGAAGCAGAGAAGAAGAAGAAAAGATAAGGAAGAAGAAGAGAAGAAAGAAGGAAGCAGAGAAGAGTAAGAACAAGGCAGGAAGACTCTGCAGCTGAAAGAAAGAAAGAAAAAGAGAGGAGAAAGAAGAAGAAGATCACCACAGCCGCAGGCTAAAGAAGAAGAAGAAAAGAAGAAGGCATAGCCGCAAGTAAAGAAGAAAGAAGAAGGCAGGAAGAAAAGAAGAAGGCAGGAAGAAGACTCTGCAGGAGAAAACAGAGAAAGAGAAGAAGATCAGCTGAGAGAGAAAGAAGAGGAAGAGAGAAGAAGAAGCCAAGAGAACTTTTGCTCCCCCCCCTCTCTCTCTCTCTCTCATTGTTGTAACATAATTGAGAACTTTTATACTTCTAGAATTTTAGTTGCTCCCTGAGTTCGACCTCGGGAAAACCTATTATTCCGAGTAAAAAATTTCTGTAGTAATCTGGTAGCTGTTTTGTCATATACTACAATGATTGTAAACCATAAATAACCATCACGACGAAACACGCTCTCACCGTTTACTAGTTGCCATTGTAGGTGCTAAATCTCCAAATGCTTTCACGATTGTGCTCAATGGTGTGATGATCCTGCACTCGAGGATCATGCCTATACTATTGATACAACAAATTTAAATGCTTACACCATGTAACGAATTGCTTGCAACTTAAAATTAGTAAAAAAAAAAAGCACAGCTACGGAAGCCATGGGATATCAGTTTCTGTAAGAACATAATGCAGTAGAGAGTATCTGCTTGAAAGGGTAATTTAGTGGAAAATGAATTGTTGTTACAACTCCATTAACAAAGGGAGTCTCTGTAGTCCCCATTATAGTTGCCTACAAACATGTCTTCTGCAAAAGGGCCTACACAAGTATGAGAAAGAAATGGCTTAAGCAAGGGTGATTACTATAGAAACACTTGATTATATAAGCCATGCTTTTGTAGATTCTTGACATCACGAATGACTTGAGATTAGGACTCTAATGTGAGGGGGAAAAAGTGTAAAGTTACAAGATAAGATCTCATATTATTTTAAAATCTCATATAGAACCCAAAAGTTGGGGGATCACTCTAGCAAACGCAAATTTCACATCTTCACTCTATAATTGAACATTCCCAAGTAATCTAAAAAAAAATGTTCCAAAATCTTTTCCATGACCAGTACTGACACATTGTAGTTAGAGGAACTTGCAGTAAGAGTCAAATGGTGAAATGTGGCTTAAGGAAACCACAACATAAGATCCCTAAAAAAATAGAAACCCTGTGTAAATAATTCTAATAGGAATCCTGCAGGTGAATGCATAGATATTACCTTTTTCTTCCTTAGGCAATACCTCCCAACAAGATTGACCGTTTCAAATTCTAGTTTCGGAGATTAGCAAAAACAAAACAAGTTGCCTTCCTTAGTGATTTTCCAAGCAACTCTTCATTACAAGAACTACATTCACTAAAAACCTCCCAAGAGTATGGGAATTTACCAAAGGTACACACGGTTCATTATCAAGTTCTTAGTGAACCTCAAAAAAATTCAACTGAAACTGATGAAGATGCATAGAAATATGGCTAATGTTAAAACTATGGAAATTTCATGGGAAAGAAAAGCACAAGAAAAAAGAGTGGACATCCACCTATAACGGTAATCGATTATGGAGGAAACTCCTCTTGGGCATTTCTTCAAACACTTTTTGAGCATGATCAATCCCTCCACACATCCATTCCAAGTTTGCCACATTCCCCATCAAGTTGTCCCCATCCACACCATTCTCATCTACGAGCGATAGATCTTATCCACCAACTCTACATCAAAGACTTAAGTTATCACAACCACATAAATACAAAACACTGAAACCACACCAACCAAATATCCATCAAATATTGTCCAATATCCATCAAACTGAGATGATAACAAAGTGATTCGAATCAATGGAATGCAAAGCAATAGGACATCACTTCAAGAATCACACAAATACATAGATGCATTCCCTTGAGCAATTGATCTATCATATCGAGAAGACAAAAACGTAGCGATGGAGAATACCGGAATCATGCACACACGCAACCAAACACCCTACACCACTAGATCTGCAAAAGGGAGAGGTGAGACATGGGGATCAGATCGAGAGGAGTGATACCTAGATGCTGTGAGGGGAACAATACTTGTAGCGATTGAAGGGAACACAATGAGGTAAAAGGTACGTGAAGGGAGAGCTTGGGGTTTAAGCATTTAGGCCTTCCCACGTCAAGACGTCACTGGGGTTTATCGCACTCTCGAGCTCCTTCCCCATCACTACCAGTCGCAAAGGATGGGAAACTTATTAGTAGTGGGGTTTGGAGTGGAGGGGTTCCATGACTATTGTCAGGACTTGTAACGACCCGATTCCCGAGTCCCTACGAGACACGAGAACCGGACCGACTCGACTAATCCCAAGACCTGGTCGTCCAACGAGGAAGTAACCAAAAGAGCAGTAAAATAAACTACATTCAGCATGAATATAACTAACAGTAAGAAAATACAGCAGTAAGGAAAGAAACTACTACAGTATATACCACCACAATAGTAGAACAACATTCATAACATAATATGAACTACAGGTAAAGAAAAGTACAGCGGTAACAAGAGCTACTCACTACAGTGGAACAAAAAGAGGTACAAGAGAACAGTGGTAACTCTACTGGACCCTACTCGGCCCAGTGTCCTCTGCAGCCGCCGACCCTGGCTGCTCAGCACCTGGTCCTGAAAGGTAACGAGTGTAACACGTCAGCAAAACACTGAGTAGAGTGGCAACTAAAACAAAAGAAACAGTAGAGTGTACAGTAGCTGTTATGTTCTGTTACTTTCTTTAATTATGTCTTTCTATTGTCTCACAATTTATCTATTTCTCAGATCCTTCACTTGATCTCGAATGTTCCTCGTGGGAACGATCTTGATTGCAATCTTTTCTGAACAGTAGAAGTAGCACGTGGTGCTCTCCTGGCCGGGAGAGTCCCCCGTGGTGATCCTACTCTCAGTCAACCACCCCAGGGTCACGGACAGACGTAACGGTGACTACGGCACGCGTGATAAACGCACAGGTAGCTAACCTGCACTGGCATGCGGTCAGTCATTTCCGTTAACGGGTGCGCCCAAAGCACAGCACGGAACCAGTATAGGCAGAGCCCTCTCAGTAACAGGGGTCCAACCCCTCCACAGCAACCAAATAGGGGCCTTGCCCCTCCACAGTCCGCGCACCCTCTCCTGACTACCCTGGTTTGCCCAGTGGGCCTAACAAGTCGGTGTAGGAGGCTAGCAGAACCCCGGGGCCCGTGGGGTAGCTAGTACCTCCCTACACTAGTAGCTCTCCTCGGTACTATGTACACGAGGGCCAGCAAGTCGGTACAAAGTGGCTAGTCCTAACCCCGGGTCCCTGGGGCGGCTGGCTCCGCTCTGCACTAAACAGGTACAGGTACTTCCTTTGGTATTATGTACCCAAGAGACAGCACACTACCACGTCCTTCTTTCTCAGTTCCATTCCTTTCTCTTTCCAGGAGTTCCACTCCAAATTCCCCGTAGGGTTCCAGTTCTTTTAACTCAGCACATTCAGGTTTCACCTTTCCAGTTTCATGTTCATACATCCCATATTCTCAGACATGCTCATTTATTCATAACAGGCAGCTGTTAAACCAATTTACAGGTAGCTATTATTTCCTTTCCACATTTTCCAAGACTGCAGTATTCATATATTCCACTAGTTCTTCCCATCCTAGGATTCATGCCATACCCTAGGATCTATCATATAATCTAGTTTTCCAGCCCTAGGATTCATGCAACACCCTAGGATCTACCATTCATTCTAGTTTCTCATTCCTAGGATTCATGCACTGTCCTAGGTTCTATTTATGGTTCCATAATTAACAGATTATACTAATAAACTTAAAAGCCACTCTACCAGTTACAACAGGAGTACTGGGGGCGTGGTCGGGAATCCCGCGTGCCTCCGCAACCCCCGAGACTGCAACGGAACGGGGTCCTATCACAAGGATTAAACACAAGGAGTTTCTCAAAACAGTATATAACTACTGTAGATGGGTAGAGGATTTAATTCCGAAAAGTACGCAACTCGAAACGTGGAAAACGGACTCCGAACGGGCCCTAAACGGGTCGAAAATGACGAAACAGTGCAAAATCAGACGTCTGGAACCTCTTCCAGACGTCTTAAAAAGTGGATCAGAGGTTACCTTTGCTCTGCGTGGTCTCTCAGACGTCCAGAAGCCTGCGGGGGCGTCTGGCCTAGTTCCCAGACGTCCGATGGTTACCCCGGATGTCTGGAAGTCGCTCTCGTCGTCTGGCACTGCAGCCAGACGTCTGATTCGCGCTGGATGGCGAATCCGAACCTGCGCGTACCCATTTCCTCTCTCTCTTAGTACGGTCAGTCGAAGAAGAGGAAGAAGACGGAAATAACTCACCTTTCAGACGTCTGGATAGTCCTCCAGACGTCTTCCCAGTCGTCTGGTTGGAATCCTAGACGTCTGATTCTGGAGAAAATTCCAGAATCAGGGCGCGACTCGCCCTCCGCTCGTGACGCTCGGCCGCTCCGCGACTCGTCAGCCTGCTGCTCGAGCTGCAGTAGGCCTCCCGCGTCACCCCGCATCCGCTGCGCCCCCGCCGGCCGGCTCCCACTGCCCCGACAGGCTCGAGCCCTCACAGCCGATGCCTCCTCCCTCGCGCAACACCTCCTCCCGCATCCGCCGCTGCTGTCGCCGCCGCCGCTCACTCGCGCTCACTCTCGCGCATCGGCTGGAAGGAGAAGAGGAAGGGGGCGGAGGTGATGAGAGTGAGGGAGGGGGCGTGGCGTTTTAAAGCCGCGCGGGGAGGAGAGAGAGCGGACAGAGGGCGCAGCCTGTGGCTGCAGGAGAGAGAGAAAAAGAGAGAGAGAGAGATGCACTCGCAGGTCTACGCGCTCAGGTGCGCAGACGAAACCGCTCATGTCGAAAAAATCGAATCCCAGACGTCTGGAAGGGGTTCCAGACGTCTGGTCCGACGTCTGGGCCACCTCCCAGACATCTTAAAAGACGTCTGAAGTCGCACGTTCGTAACAGGACTGAAACATGGGAAGGAAATTTGGAAGAAATTTCTAATGGCACCCTTAGGTTTTGGGTTGATGAATGAAAAATAGGGACAATGATTTATTCGTTGTTATCTTAAAATGATGCCAACGAATTTTTTCGTTGTTGTGATTGAATAATAACGAATTCATATAATCGTTATTATTCTTAAATGACATGACAATGAATAATTTAAATCGTTGCTATATTCAAATATGACAATGAATATTTTTAATCATTGTTATTTATTTGTTGCTATAAGTAACTTTTATTGTAGTGTTATACTCGTTTGGAAAATTCTATGTGGATATTATGATGCGCAAAAAGATGTCAAACCTGAATTAGAAGCAGATGCTTATTAAGAACACCTACAATGAAGTTGGTCCAGGTGCAATGGATATCAATATATAAGGTATAATTATCTTTTATAACATTCTCTTTTTATTATTATGTACCAAAGTGGCATGCTATTTATAACTCCATAAGGAAAAAGCTAAAAGTCATTCACTATGGTTTAAAGAGTCATTCCTTTCTTGTGTAAGATTCCACAAGCAAGGCTAAATATCAAAAACCTAGGATAAGGATGAAAATGTCTTTCTAATTTTTCACTACATGAGAAGCAATCACTAAATAAGGAAACCCAATGTTTAATATTAGAAACCCAATGTTTAACGTTATGAATGATAATTAAAGAGAAGAGTTAAGTTCTGAAAAGAGTTAAGAAATTAACTGAATAGAAGATGAAAAAAGAATAAAACTTAAGTTATGAAAAGAGTTATGTTTATGTTTTTTAATTATCTGCGTTACATATGTGGAGTGTGGCTACAGTTTACTTTTGATTATTTCTAGGCATAAGAAGTGGGGTGTGCCCACAATTTTGTTTTTGAATTGCAAGTTGGTATTTTTTGTATATAGGATTTGGAAAATTTTCCATAATATAGGCGAAATTGTACCGAATTATTTTTTGCTTTATATTATGTTTGCTTGTCTTCTCATATTTGTACAAGTACAAACTTTTTTTTTTTATGCATTTGTAGATGAAATTCAAGAAGTTTGCATTTAGGAATAATAAAGATGACCAGGCACCTCGGGAGGTAGGGATGAGATCCAACCACCTTCCACCCAACCTCCCTAGACCCAGTAGCCGCCCTGCAGCCATCCTCTCTAGACCCAATAGTTATCCTACACCCAGCCCCCACGCATCCAGCCTCCCTAGACCTAGTAGCCACCCTACACCTAGCTCCCCACATGCAGCCACTACGTACCCAGACCCCCCTCTCAGTACTCCCCACCCAAAGCCTGTAGTTTATGTGCTTAACCCTTCATTTATGAGCTCTCGTAGATATCTCTGGCCTGGTGATCTTGCCCGACAATACTACGATAAGGGCAAGAGGGTGTTCACCCCTGTAGGGCCAGAGCTAGAGCTAGAGGTTGCCACCCACTGCCCTACTGACGACGACGAGGACAAGGATGAGGGTGAGGATGATGATGAGGATGAGAGTAAGGGCGACGATGCTGAGATACAACAGACACCTTAGTAGGACCCTTAGATTGACGCAGGGAATAATGCTAGTACGAATTATGAGAATATCTTATTTGTTGTCAACATTTAATTTATGCAAATTCTTTTGTAATATTTTAATTTTTTGTTATATTTTCTTATTAGGTAAGAAAAAAAAGGCAGGGGTTCAACAAGAAATGCAAATCTAAATGCACTTCTAGTGGGGACGAGGGTTAAAGTGCAAATCGAAGAAGCTGGAGAAGCTATAGACTACCCTCCATTCACTAGTAGGCTCTCTAGGGTGGTAAAGGAGCTTGTCCCCCTTTCTTGTTTTGACTGGAGGAAGGTCCTAAAGTAGGTGAAGAGGCAGCTTATTCATAATGTGGAGGTAATAAATCTTAATATATATATGTGTGTGTATGGTTGTGAGTGTTAGTTCGATCATTTCTAATCTGTTTATATTATTGTTTAATACAGGTCATTTTTTATTAGGGTAACGATCTGAATGTTACCAAGTATATCCTCCATCATACTAGAGGCAACATCATGCATGATTGGAGGATGACAATGAAGACTAAGGAAAAATATGTAATATTACCAATCTTTTCATTCTATACTTAATGAAGTTCTCGTGACATTTTCTTTGTATAATTTAGTTTTATAAGAAAATGTTATCACACGAGGAGGCATTAAAGAATGTGCCTCCTATTTTATTAGCAAATATTTGGAGAGAATGATGTGAGCATTGGAAGAAGCCTAAAATAGAGGTAAATATAAATACTTATGTCTGTATTTTGTAATAAACGATTTAATTTTTTTCTCATTACAATATGTAATTCATACAGGATCAGGCAAAGAAGAACGAGGCCAAATAAGGCCAAAGCTCCACCATTGATCCACTATTTGGGTCAAATGAGTATAGATACAATGTAGAAAAAATATGTAAGGAATTTCTTATTATTTCAATTCTATTAATTTAATTGAAATTTAACCTAAGTTGTAGTTATTATTAGTTATAAATTGAAATATATTTATAGGCACATTCACATGACAGTGCCCATCTTGATCGGGCTGGTGTCTATGAGATAACTCATAGCAAGGTCACCATCGATGGCGGGTAAACATGGATACACGAGACATACAAGATGAAGCATGTAAGTTACATTTAATTATCATTTACTTTAAATTTTCTACTTATTTTTATATGATATTATATTACTCAATGTAACTTAAATTATAATTTATAGAGAGAAATGATAAACTTAATTAATCCCTCTACCCCAAACGCCTCCTCCAAGACTCAATAGCAACCTCCTATACACTTGAGGAGGCTTTTAGGAGTGTCATGCCTCCGAAGCACGAAAGGTTCATTCATAGTGGGGGCAGATGTTAGACGATCTCCAGCTAGTATGAGCAAAAGGGTCATCGTCGTCAGCCGTCGTCGAGCAGCTACAGACACAAGTTCAGACACTGCAGCAGGAAAATCAGCAAACATAGTGGAAACTCCAAAATGTCGCCTCATAGTTGCAGCAACAAACTGAAACAATTCATGGAGCAGCAGAGGTTGGCGATGGAATAGTAGATGTTAAGACCTGTACTATTAAAACACTTTAAGACGTCTGGGACTTGGGTCAGACGTCTGATCAGATGTCTGGACACCTTCCCAGACGTCTGGAAATCAATTTTTTTGTGCGTACGTCCTCGAGTCTGCACGTGTGCCGTGCGCAGACAGTACGCAGCCGCATTCCTTCTCTCTCCGCTCGTCGATGAAACCCTAACCCTCACCTACTTAAACCCCTCTCCTCTCCCTCGTTCACCACTCCACTTCCAGCCACCTTTTCCTTCCTCCAACGAGAGTGAGAGCAGCGAGTGCAGCCGAGTGAAGCGGTGGAGAGGAGGAGTAGCGAGGGGAAGAAAGGAGAGTGCGCGAGCTCGCTGGAGAAGCTCACGGTCGGTCGGGCGTGCGCAAGGCAGAGAGGTACTCTGGGGAGGCTCTCCCTGACACTACTGCAGCTAGAGCAGCGGTCGAGCGAGCGCGGCGCGGCCGCACGCGGCACGAAGAAGATGAATGCAGCTTCTAGTTCTAGGATTTTCCCAGAATCAGACATCTGGATCTACATCCAGACGACGTAGTCGACGTCTGGAGGAGGCTCCAGACGACTGAGAGGTAAATCCCGCGACCTACCCCTCTCTTTGCAGATACGGCCATGCAAGCCGTTCCGCCGAGGCACTGCTCCGTGCCCTTTTAAGAAGATTTTGCGTTGTGCATGCAGGATTCATTTCGGGAAGGTGCGGGACACGCCCTCCCACACAGTTCAGACTTCTGGGCGAGGCACTAGACGGCGGGAAGCTTCTCCAGACGTCCGAAGGGGTGGTCGGACGTCTAGAACTAGGTCCAGACGGTTCAGCAGAGTCCTTGGTCGTCTGAGGAGTAGTGCAGAGTCGAGGTATGGTTCTGGACTTCTTTTAAGACATCTGGAAGATGTTTAAGACGTCTGATAAGAGTTAGGATTACTATTTTTTTGACCTGTTTATGGTCCATTTGAGGTCCGATTTCCGCAATTAAGATTTCGTTCTTCTTCGTATAAGTTCTTCTACTTGTTGGAATACTTTTATCATATTTTGAGTGGTCTCTTGTGGTTGATCCTTGTGATAGGACCTCGTTCTGTTGCGGATTTGGGGTTTGCTGAGGTACGTGGACCTGCCGATCAAGCCCCATTACTCCTGGGTTTACTGGTAGAGTGGCTTCCCCTAGTTTAATTACAAACATGAATGCATATCTGGAATGAATGTTAGATCCTAGGGTATGGCATGAATCCTAGGACTAGAAACACTGGATTGAATGTTAGATCCTAGGGTATGGCATGAATCCTAGGACTAGAAATACTGAAATGGTTGTATGGAATGTATGAATTGCAGTCTTGGATGAATAAATAGAATAATAACAATTGCCTGTAAATGGATAACAGCTGCTTGTGAAATGTAAAATACTGTTGATAGCAACTGTTGCATGTAAATTCCTGTTGTTTACAATAAAATACGAGTTGCCTGTATATGAATTATTGAATGTTGGAAACACGAGCTACTTATGAATAAACCAGAAATGATGAAACCTAGTGTGGCTTGGCCTGAGAAACATGAGCATGAACCCTACAGGGAATTAGGAGTAGAGCTCCTGGAAATAAATGAAATGGAACTGGAAATGTGAATGGGGAAGTGAGCTGGCCCTTGAGTACAGAGTACCAAGGAGAGCGACTGTCCCCCCGCTTAGTGCAAAGCGGAGCTAGTTGCCCTAGGGTTGGGACCCAAGGTTAGGATTGGCCACTTTGTACCGACTTTTTGGCTCTCACGTACACAGTACCAGGGAGAGCTACTAGTGTAGGGAGAGATCTAGCCACCCCACGGGGCCCGGGGTTTAGCTAGCCACCTTACATCGACTTGTTAGGCCCACTGGGCAAGTCAGAGTAGTCAGGCGAGGGTGCATGGATTGTGGAGGGGCGAGACCCCTGTTTGGTTCTTAGGGGCTAAACCCCTGTTACTGAGAGGGCTATGCCCTATACTGGTTCCGTGCTGTGTTTTGGGCGCACCCGTTAACGGAAACGACTGATCGCGTGCCAGTGCGAGGTAGTTATCCGTGCATTTATCGCGCGTGCCGTAGTCACCGTTATGTCTGTCATCGACCTTGGGGTGGTTGACTGAGTGTAGGACCACCACGGGGGACTCTCCCTGCCAGGAGAGCACCACGTGCTACTTCTACTCTTCGGAAAAAACTGCAATCAAGATCGTTCTCACGAGGAACATTCGAGATCAAGAAAGAGTCCTGATAAATAAACCAAGTGATGAAAGAAAGAATAATTAGTTAAATAAAGAAAGAAATTGAAAACAACAGCTACCTGTCCACCTTTACTGTTTTAGTTAGCTGGTTACCACTCTACTCAACGTTCGCTGATTTCGTGTACTCATAACCTTTTTCAGGTCCAGGTGTTGAGCAGCCAGAGCCTATGGCTGTAGAGGGTGCTGGGCCCAGTAGAGCCCAGTAGTTGTACCTTTTTGTTGTACTTCGTTTCCGTTGTAGTGAGTAATTTTGTTACACTTCTGTACTCTTTTGTTGTAAACTTTATATTCCTGTACCTGTTTAAATTCTCTACTGTTGTGGTGGTGTGTACTGTAGTAGTTTACTTCTTTACTGCTGTACTTTTGTTACTGTTAGTTGCTTGCATGGTGAATGTGGTTTATTTTTACTACTTTTTGGTTACTTCCTCGTTGGACGACTGGGTCTTGGGATCAGTCGAGTAGGTCCGGTCTCGTGTCCTATAGGGATTCGGGAACCGGGTCGTAACAGTAGAGAGTTGGGTTGCATGAGATGATGGCATTTCTACGAGGTAGTGGCTGGGATCACACTTCCTATCAGTTCCCGCCTTGTAGAGATGACGACGACGTCGGTGGTGGTGGAGTAGATCACGGGGTAGGAGTAGAGGCATAGGTTTAGATTTTTTATTAGTTACATGAATATTTTGACATTATAACATAACTTTTTTAATTAGTGACACTATTTTGTGTTGCTATATATTGTGAAGTATCAAATAGTTCCGTTGAGCACATATAAGGTTTATAGATAAACACTTCAATAATGCTTAGATAAGTATTATTTTTAACAAAAATATCCCATAATATGAGACGGTTTTAATTTAAAATCGACGTATATTTAATTTTAATGACTATTTTGAAATTGTCGTAAAATCCCATACCTGTCGCATAATACCCAAATAGAACCCCTTGCAAAATATAAGGTGGGTTTCTCCGACAGGTACTTTTTATAACGATTAACATTAAAATCATCATAATATGACACATACGACGATTGTCAAATCATTGTGTAATCTCAAGGTGACCTCCTTAATGATCTAATTAATGACAGCAATGATGATTTTATATTCGACATTCATGATTTTAAATGACTATTTGAAATGTAATCGTCGTTTATAAACAAGTATAAGCTATGGTTATAACATATAACCGTCGCATATATCATATCACGAAACACCCTTTTGCGATGAGAAAATATGGTGGTGTGATGTGTTTAAGTCACGTTTTTTAACTATCTTGTAGTGTAGGTCGGTTTCCGATAGATTAAAGTACTAGGTAAATGATTTTTATAATTTGTAGTTTAAATTAAAACTAACTGTGAAAAGCGCAAGTTTAAAATTAACAAAGAATGGACATACACTATCATTAGAGTATATACCTTTCTTCCAATATTATTTAATAATTTAAATTAAAGTACGTAACTTAAAAAATAAACATCTAAAAGTAATTAAAACCTTACGATGACATATCTAAATGTAACGTTTCTTTGTATAATTGTGAGTATTGTGTTTACATATTTTTAATTTTCTTCAAAATAATATCAAGCATATTTAAAATAGAAAAAAAATAAAATATAAAGAAACGACTTACCTCAAATAGGCCATGACCAAATCTGGAAATAAGAAAAACATACCCACAAAATTCAAAAAAACATATTTCACAAAAAAATCGTAAACAAATATTTTGAATAATAATTTATCATATACCAAATCACACTGAAAGGATGTGTATCAAGGAAATAAAAAATCTGCAAAAAAAATAATATAAACAAAAATAAAACAAGAATAGCAAAAAGACAAATAAATTGGTGTAGTGCATAGTGAGTCGAAAATGTGACTTGAGAGTTGATAGCGCGATGAGTTGAATATGCAAGTGGAGAGTTAAGAGACCTTGAGAGGGAGTTGAGAGTTGAAGAGAGAGAGAGAGAGGGAGAGAGAGAGAGAGAGAGGGAGTTGGGAGTGAAAGGAGGGAGGGGTTTAAATAAAAATGAGGGGGTGCATGGGCGTGGGGTGGTCGTTGGGCCCTGACTGTTAGTTTAAAGTATCAAATTGATCAAATTTTGATATCAACAAAATAAGATATTGGTCTAATTTTGTATTTCAGAGTTAAATTAAATATCATGATGAAGATGCTTGAAGATGTAAGTTGCATATTTCTGATGAAGCTCAAGAAAGCCTTAACAAAGCCTCAAGAATCAAGCAATGCATTCCAAAGACTTTATCAAGTCAAAAGGAGCTTCATGTATGCATTTTATTATTTTTTAGAAACTTATACAAGAGCCAATGCACTACACCTAAATACATGATACTTATCTAGAAAAACACTTAGAAATTTAAAATACATTAAAAAATATTTAAAATTAATTGATTAGAGGCATTTTGGGGTTATCTAAAAGGATGGTTAGAGGTTTAAATTAACATCCTTCCGAAAAGATACATATTTCAAATTTTCTGACGTTTAAAATAAAAAATTAATTGATTATTTTGAGGACTAAATACAAACTCTAAGTAATGGATATACAAAAATTAATCAATTAGAACCATAAATTAATCGATTAGAAATCTATCAAGATGCTCTTGGACTTGGGTTAATTGATTAAGAAAAATTGGTTAATCGATTAATTTTGGATTTCATGTTTTGTCCTGAACTAAGATGTGTAGAAATTAGTCGATTAGTTATTTCTTCATTAATCAATTAACAATAGTACATTAATTGACTAATATGATTTTAAATCGATTAATTTTAGGATTTTTTTAACAGTATTGTATTTTTTCAAAATTGCACATTTTCATTTGAATTTCTAAACGTGTGATCTCAAACTTTAGGTGGTTATTAAGCCTCTAAACATTCTTTATAAATTTTCTATTGTAAGTGCACTAGAAAGGGGGTAAATAGTGCGATGGATAAAAATGATATAAATAAAATCAATATACAAGCATTCGGCATAATGAGAAAATGATTTTTAGGTGGAAATCCAACTCGGGTAAAAATCATCGCCTAAGCCTCTCGACTTAGGATTTTCCAATATACCTAGTAGATAAAAAATCCACTATACATGTCACTTAAATAAGGGTGACATAACCTAAATACAACACTACTTTAATCGAGGTAGTGTACCTCAAAACTTCTCTTCTACATGAATAGGATTTTGTCTCACGAAGGAAACGGGAATTCGCAATGCGAATACCCAACAAAAAATAAAGTAGAAATACAACAACCTATAGAGCCACAAAATATAAGATTAAACTTAAGCTTACATAAGCAAAAGAACTTCCTTAATTGTGGAAGTAGAATGTCATGAATGAGTAGCGGGTCGGTGCTCTCAGATTTGGAGTGCGAAGCTTGGAAAGCAATGGAGTTTCTCTTCTTGATCTCTTTCTAAGTGTGTAGAATGGTGGAAAAAATTATCTCAAGGTTGTATGGAATAAATGATAGATCCTCCTCTATTTATAGAGGCCTTGGGAACCTTCAAAATGGCTTAGTAGAATGTAACAAGAATCAGGCCGAAATCAGGGTCATAATTAAGTCTGACAGCATAATCAGATGTCTAAAAAATAGGTCAGACATCTGGTCAGACGACTGATGTAAATTCTGGACGTCTAATTTTGTAGGGTCTTTTTCTTGGAATTGATTGAATTCAAACAGGGATCTTGATAACAAGGATCAGATGTCTGGAGATAATTTTTAAGATGTCTGGGAAACATATTGGATGTCTAATAAGTGTGGGTTTGGTTCTTGGAAATGACAAGATCCAAACATGGTTATAGTGTATACATGTCAGACGTCAGATTGGACGTCTGACCAAGGGTTTGGATGTCCGATGATAAAGGTAGTTTCCCTAGAATGAATTCCCAAGAAGCTAACGACTATATTTGGTCTAACAAGGTCCAATGTCTCTTTCTTAGACATCTGGAAGACTCTATGGACATCTGGAATAATATTAAAATACTCTAGGTTAGTTCTTGAGATTAGTGAGCTGACAGAGGCTAACGGTCCTATTATTAGTCGTTGGTCAAGGTTGTCTGATGTCTGACTGGACGTCTAGAAATAGGTTAGGACATCTGAAAAGAAAGATCATAGACTTTGATTTTCCAGCCTAGGTTATTGGAGACCTAGTCAAAAGATCAGATGACTTAAAAGATACTATCAGATGTCTGGTAAACTGTTACTAACGCGCGGCTTCAGACGTCTTTTAAGACGTTTGGGATGTGGCCGAGACGTCGGACCAGACGTCTGGAACCCCTTCCAGACGTCTGGGATTCAGTTTCGGCGGCACGCACGGTTGCGTCTGCGCGCGTAGACCTGCGGGTGCCTTTTCCCCTCTCTCCTGCGGCCGCAGGCTGCGCCCTCTGTTCCGCTCTCTCCCTCCTCCCCATGCGGCTTTAAAACACCACGCCCTCTCCCTCACTCTCATAACCGCCGCCCCCTTCCTCTTCTCCTTCCAGCCAGTGCGCGAGTGCGAGCGCAAGTGAGCAGCGACAGCGACCGCCGAGGTGAGCGTGGGAGGAGGTGCTGCGCGAGGGAGGAGGCGCTCGGCCGTGAGGGCGAGCTTGCCGGGGCTGCTAGGGCCGGCCGGCGGGGGGAGCAGCAGACGCGGGGTGACGCGGGAGGCCTGCTGCAGCTCGAGCAGTAGGCGGACGAGACGCGGCGCGGCCGTGCGTCCCGAGCGGAGGGTGAGTCGCGCCCTGATTCTGGAAATTTTTCCAAAATCAGACGTCTGGGCTTCCAACCAGACGACGGGGAGGACGTCTGGAGGACTGCCCAGACGTCTGAAAGGTGAGTTATTTTTTCATCCTTCTTCCTTTTCTTCGTCCGTCCATACTGAGAGAGAGAAATGGGTACGCGCAGGTTCTGGATTTGCCATCCAACGCGAATCAGATGTCTGGCTGCAGTGCCAGACGATGGGAATGACTTCCAGATGTCCAGGGTGACCATCGGACGTCTGGGGACTAGGCCAGACGCCCCCGCAGGCTTCTGGACGTCTGAGAGACCACGCAGGACAAGGTACCATCTGATCCCCATTTTTAAGACGTCTGGAAGAAGTTCCAGACATCTGATTTTGCACTGTTTCATCGTTTTCGACCCGTTTAGGGCCCGTTTGGAGTTTGTTTTCCGTGTTTCGAGTTGCGTGCTTTTCGGAATTAAATCCTCTACCCCTCTACAGTAGTTGTATACTGTTTTGAGAAACTCCTTGTGTTTGATCCTTGTGATAGGACCCCGTTCCGTTGCAGTCTTAGGGGTTGCGGAGGTACGCGGGATTCTCGACCACGCCCCCAGTACGCCTGTTGTAACCGGTAGAGTGGCTTTTAAGTTTATTAGTATAATCTGTTAAATTATGGAACCATAAATAGAACCTAGGACATTGCATAAATCTTAGGAATGAGAAATAGATTGAATGATAGATCCTAGGTGTTGCATGAATCCTAGGGTTGGAAAACTAGATTGTATGATAGATCCTAGGATATGGCATGAATCCTAGGACGGGGAAAACTAGTGGACTATATGAATACTGCAGTCTTGGAAAAATGGAAAGGAACAAATAGCTGCCTTTAAATCGAATTAACAGCTTCCTGTTATGAATAAATAAACGTGATTGAGAACATGGATTGTAAGAACGTGAAACTGGAAAGTGAAACCTAGATGTTCTGAGTTAAAAGAGCTGGAACCCTACGGGGAATTAGGAGTGGAACTCCTGGAAAGAGAAAGGAATGGAACTGAGAAAGAAAGACGTGGTAGTGTGCTGTCTCTTGGGTACGTAGTACCAAGGGAAGTACCTGTACCTGTTTAGTGCAGAGCGGAGCCAGCCGTCCCAGGGACTCGGGGTTAGGACTGGCCACTTTGTACCGACTTGCTGGCCCTCGTGTACGTAGTACCGAAGAGAGCTACTAGTGTAGGGAGGTACTAGCTACCCCACGGGCCCCGGGGTTCTGCTAGCCTCCTACACCGACTTGTTAGGCCCACTGGGGCAAACCAGGGTAGTCAGGCGAGGGTGCACGGACTGTGGAGGGGCAAGGCCCCTGTTTGGTTACTGTAGGAGGGGTTGGACCCCCTGTTACTGAGAAGGCCCTGCCCTGTACTGGTTCCGTGCTGTACTTTGGGCGCACCCGTTAACGGAGACGACTGACCGCGTGCCAGTGCGGGTTAGCTACCTGTGTGTTTATCGCGCGTGCCGTAGTCACAGTTACGCCTGTCCGTGACCTTGGGGTGGTTGACTGAGAGTAGGATCACCACGGGGGACTCTCCTGGCAAGGAGAGCACCACGTGCTACTTCTACTTTTTGAAAAAGATTGCAATCAAGATCGTTCCCACAAGGAACATTCGAGATCAAGTAAAGCATCTAAGAAATAAATGAAATCGTGAGACAATTGAAAGACGTAAATAAAGAAAGTAACAGAACATAACAGCTACTGTACACTCTACTGTTTCTTTAGTTTTAGTTGCCACTCTACTCAGCGTTTTGCTGACGTGTTACACTCGTTACCTTTCAGGACCAGGTGTTGAGCAGCCAGGGTCAGCGGCTGCAGAGGACGCTGGACCGAGTAGGGTCCAGTAGAGTCACCACTGTTCTCTTGTACCTCTTTTTGTTCCATTGTAGTGAGTAGTTCTTATTACCGCTGTACTTTTCTTTACCTACAGTTCATATTATGTTATGAATGTTGTTCTACTGTTGTGGTGGTATATACTGTAGTGGTTTCTTTCCTTACTGCTGTATTTTCTTACTGTTAGTTATATTCATGCTGAATGTGGTTTATTTTACTGCTCTTTTGGTTACTTCCTCGTTGGACGACTAGGTCTTGGGATTAGTCGAGTCGGTCCGGTTCTCGTGTCTCGTAGGGACTCGGGAATCGGGTCGTTACATAAACATATTGGATGTTTGATAAGGTTGTCTGATTATGGTTTTGGCTTTCTATCTTAACTCCTATTTTTTTCCTAAGTGTCCTAATAAATGATAAGTGTTCCTAGGACTAAGAGTATTATATTTTGAGCTCTTTACAAAGAATCTAAAGAAATGAAAAGAGCAACAACATCATAACAAATACAACAATAATTTCTAAGTCCTATTCTTCTTCTTCTTTAAGCTTTAAGATCAAAGCTCCGTCTTCACACTCCTTGATGTTTTTGCTCCTAAGACAAGCTCCCCCATTCCTCTGTGGACTTAAGCTTGACACTTGTTTCCATTTGCATATTATCCTGAAACTTTAGATTCAAATGCAAATGTTAAATCTCAAGTGTTTTTTTCTCATCAAAATCAATGATTGTGGAGCACTTGCTCCAACAATCTCTTCCTTTTTAATGATGACAAAATCATAAATAATACAAAAAAGCCCTCCCTTTTTGACATTATCAAAAAGGTTTAATCAATTTTAATTAACTTATCCTATTACTCCCCCTTAAGACATACTCTTCTAAAAATGAGTTAATTCCCACTTTTTGGCATAATAAAAGTAATATGCTCTTTAAAATCCATTTATTCCCCCTTTTTGACATGACTTAGAAAATAAGCTTATTTTTTCTAATGACATGCACTTCTATTTAAAAAATTAGAAGGGTTACTACTAATCTCCTTTTTGATGGAGATATAGCTCCATAAGTTTTTAGAATCTCCCCTTAAATATATGCATTTCTATTTTAAATCAACTATTGTTAAGAGTAATCTCCCACTTTTTAATGGAATTATAGCATATAACAAATCAAACTTTTCTCCCCCTTTCTTAATGCTAATAGATCATTAAAATCATAAAAAGGGTTTTACCTAACTTACCAAGGCCAATAATATGGCCCATATGGAGGTTGCCACATGCAATCACTACTCCATCCATAGCTTTCAAATCCAGGGAATGGTGCTTGATTCCAATTGTATTCCATTGGCCTCCTTATCGTTCATTTTGGGTTTCTTCATGTTTGTTGAGGCTTCTTAGGTATGTCCTTTGGTCATGTTTATTTAAGTTGTCCATCCTTTGATTTGTAGATCAAATTCTTCACATTATAATCTCCTTGGAATCCTATAAAACAAAGTTCGAGTTGCATTTTTAGTATTCAAGTCAATTTGGATCTGGATTTGTTAGCGGGTCTCCTTAGTGGAGATTCTTTCTCAACCTTTTAACTTGTACTAGCTTCATAATAACCAAGCCAAAATTTACTAGAGGATGGCCTTTGATGGGCTATTAATTTGTCCAAATTTGCCTTCCCTTTAGTAAATTTGGCTAGATTTGACTTCTCCTTGAGATGGGCTATTTCAAGTTCCAAATTTTGAATATTTTCTTTGAATTCTTTAATGTCTTCTTTTAAAATGTGATTTTCAAACCTAACTAAAGACTCATTAACTTCTACTTAATTTTCTCCAAATGAATTTTATTTTCAGATTTAAGCTTCTTGCATTCATTTTTAGCAATCTTATACACAGAAAATAAGGATTCAAAGGCATCCTATAGTACTTCTATTGAAAAGTAGTTTACCTCATTGTCGTCGTTTTCTTCTTCGTCTTCTTTTTCGCTATCATCCATGATGGCCATGAAACCAAGGCACATGATTTCATTCTTTGGTTCCTTCTCGGTTTCTTCCTCCTCATCCTTCGAGCTGTAGGTGTTGCCTCATGTAGCTTGAAATTCCTTCTTGTGCTTCTTATCCTTTTTCTTCTCCTTCCTTACGAGAGGGCATTCCAATCGAAGATTCCCTTTCTTGTTGCAATGATAGCAATGGATCGGGCTTTCCTTCCTTTCCTTCTCCTTTTTGCATTCCCTAAGCTTAAGAAACTTGGCAAACTTGTTAGCAAGAAATTCAAGTTCCTCATCATTGAAAGTGGCTTTGAAAGCAAGCATCTTTATTTTTGGCTTCGGTGTCTCCTTCTTCTTCCTTTTCTTCATCTTGTTTTCATATGCCATGAGATTGCCTAAGAGGTCATCCATGTTGAGCTCTTCTACTTGGTGAGCTTCCTTGATGGCGGTGACTTTTTGCTTCCACTCTGGTCTAAGGGAGCGTAGAAACTTATATTGAACCTCTCCTTGAATAAAAGTCTTTCCTAAGGTTTTGAGATTGTTCACAATCAATGTGAACCTAATGTACATCTCATTTAAACTCTCATTATTTTTCACAGCAAACTATTCAAATTCATGAGAAAGTAAATTAATTGTAGATGTTTTTATCTTAGATGTGCCTTCGTGTGTTACCTCTAAGGTGTGCCAAATTTCGTATGTGGTTGAGCATTGTGAAATCCAGTTAAACTCCTCTAGGCTTAGCGTGCAATATAACATGTTCTCATCATCTTCTCATTCAATGACAGCTCCTTGATTTAATCTTGCGAATACCCTCTCGTGGGTTTCTCTAGAATGCCGTATGGGATCTCACACCTCTCCCAAACCAAGTAGTCGTTTGCCTGCAATCACATTTTCATCCGTAACTTCTAATAAGGATAATTCTTACCTTCAAAATATGACGGTCGCATGGTGGACTATCCATCGAATTGTCTTGTCGTAAAGATGCTCTCCTCCATAATCAAATCCCTGTCAGGTATAACTTTGTATAGCGAGAACAAAGCTTTGATACTGTTGCGACCCGATTCTCAGATCCCTACAGGACCCGAGACCGGCTCATCTCGACTAATCTCAAGACCTAGTCATCCAACAAGAAATAACCAAAAAGCATAAAAGTAAACCACATTCACATATGCAATATAACTAAGCAAAATAAACGTACAAGCAGTAAAGGAAAATAAATCTGTTGTTTTAGTACATACCACCACAGAGCAATAACAACGGAAAGAGGAAGTAAACAGTAGAGACAAATAGTAACTAACAGTCCAATACTTACTACAACAGTAAAGGAACGAAAAGGAAGTGCTGAAAAACTACGGCTGGGCTCGATTGGGCCTAGCACCCTTTGCAGCCGGAAGCTCGGGCTACTCAACTCTTGGTCCTTAACAATATTATGAAAAGACAGAGTCAGCGAACGCTGAGTAGAGTGGTATCTATATTATCTAAAAATAGTAAAAGCAACAGGTCTAATTCTCATTTCTATTTATCTGTTTTATATGTATTTTTGTTTCACGCATTTCTCTCAAACATCCAGATATTCTTGATCTTACATGTTCCTCATGGGAACGATCTTGATTGCAGTCTTTTACGTAGAGTAGAAGGTACACGTGATGCTCTCCTGGCCGGGAGAGTCCCCCGTGGTAGTCCTACACCCAGTCAACCAGCCCGAGGTCACTATCAAGACGTAGCAATGACTACGGTACGTGTGATAAGCGCACAGGTAGCTACCCCGCACTGACACGCGGTTAGTCGTTTCCGCTAGCGGGTACGCCCAAAGTACAGTACGAAACAGTATAGGGCCTTGCCCTCTCAGAACAAGGGTCTCGCCCCTCAGAACCAAACAGGGGTCTCGCCCCTCCACAGTCCGTGCACCCACGTCTGACTACCCCGGTTTGCCCAGAGGGCCTAACAAGTCGATGTAGGGTGGCTTGCTGAACCCCGGGTCCTATGGGGTGGCTAGCTCTCTCCCTATACTAGTAACTCGCCTGAGTACCGTGTACACAAGGGCCAACAAGAGTTGGTGTAGAGTGGCCAATCCTAACCCCGGGTCTCAACCCAAGGGAGGCTAGCTCCGCTCTACACAAAAGGGGACAGTTGCTCTCCTTGGTACCACGTACTCAAGGGCCAACACACTTCCCGTCTACATCCCAGATTTTCGTCTATCCACAGGAGTTATAATCCTAATTCCCCGTAGGGTTCATGCTCATGTTCACCTCATTTATCCCAATCCAGATTTCACCTTTCACAATTCATTTCTCATCATATACAGGCAGCTCGTGTTTTCATAATTTAATACATGCTGCTAGTGATTTCATAGGTAATTGTTCATTAATTACAGGCAACTCATATTCTAACAAGCAACTCACAATTATAATATAAGCAATTTCTAGCAGTTTATCTTAATCATGCATGCAAGTACATCATACAGCATAAACGGTTCATTTATTTTTCTATCCTAGAGTTCATGCCACATCCTAGGGTTCCATTTGGCTATTTCCACAAGCACATTCTTATTTAAATATTATTAACAGAATTAAACCACTCTACCAGGCAACACAGGAGTAATGGGGGCTTAAACCGCAGACCTAGGCATCTTTGCGAGCCCCAACACGCAGTAGGTTGAAATCCTATACTAGGGAATACATCACAAAAGGAGAGTTCAGAACAGTGTACAAAGGACTCTAGTACGTAGAGGAACTCACAAGGAAAGTACAGGTATTTCGTTTGCACAAAACGACCCCGATCGGAGCCCAAACGGGTCAAAAACGTGCCTACTATTCAAAATCAGATGTTTGGGAATAATTCCAGATGTCTTAAAAGGTGCCAGATCTTTACCTTAAGTCCCTACGGTATCCTCAGATGTTCAGACCTTCTCTGCGATCGTTTGAAGGCAGTTCCAGATGTCGAACAATGCCTCCGGTCGTCTGGATGCACCTCCGGACATCTGGTGATGTGATCAGATGTCCAAAAGCACGTGGGAAAGCGTTCTGCGCTCCTTCCCAAGGCTACACCTACATACGATATCGCAGGCGTGATCAGCCGACATATACCCCTGTGTTGCGATATGCATGGCATAGGGAGATACGTACCCTGCGATAAATGAGCTTTCAGACATCTGGCCTTAGCTCCAGACGTCCAGGTACCTTGTTAGTCGTCTGGACTTCACTCCAGATGTCTGATACTAGAAAACTTCCAGTACTAGGAACTCCTCGCAGCTCTCTTCGCTCGCTTCGCCTCGCGCCGCCACAGCTCTAGCCGCTGCAGAGGGCTGGGAGGCCGCCTCCCTGAGCTCTCTCCTCCTCCCGCACGTGCCCATGGTGGCCATGCAAGCTCCACCGAGCTTCCACCGAAGCTCCTCCGACCTCGGCCTCCTCCTCCTCCCGAGTTCTCCTCCTTCCTCCCTTTTGCTCTCCCTCGCTCGTCCCCTCTCGTCACTCCCGCATAGCACTGAAGGTGGTGGTGACTGGTGTGTGGAGTGGAGAGCAGATAGGAGGGGGGTTTATATAGAAGGCGTGGGGTTTAGGGTTTGGGGAAGAAAGAGGAAGGGAGAGAGAAGAGGAGTGTTCTGCGCGTCGCCCGTGCGCAGAGCGCAGTGTGCAGTACAGAAATTTCATTTTTAGATGTCCGGGAATAGGTCCAGATGTCTGGATAGACGTTTGACTGAGACTCCTGACGTCTTAAAAGGATAAAAGTATGACGGGTCATTACATCATAACAAACTTAAAGGAAGCTTTGTCTCCGAAACTTGAGCTACCTAGGGTACGGAAAAAGGAACATAAAACACATAACAAACTTAAAGAGGACCGAAGTAGGTCCGAAAAGATGTACCCTCAAAAAGCTTTGGGTACCGCTCTTGGATCGGCCCCTCAGGCTCCCAGGTAGCCTCCTCGTACCACTGGCTTCTCCATAGGACCTTCACCAGTGTTACCTGCTTCCGTCTCAGACTTCGGACGGCTCTATCTAGTATCTACACTGGTCTCTCGAGGTAGGTCAGGTCGTCACCCACCTCGACGCTCTCGTGGCTCAGAACGTAATTAGGATTAGTGACGTACTTCCTGAGGTTGGACATGTGGAACACATCGTGCACTCCAGAAAGTTGGGGAGGAAGGGCAAGTCGATAAGCAACGGGTCCCACCCACTCCAGGACCTCAAAGGGCCCTACAAACCTCGGCACAAGCTTCCCTTTCACCCTAAAACGTTGCAGGCCCTTCATGGGCGAAACATGGAGAAAGACGTGATCCCCAACCTCGAACTGCACCTCTCTGCATCTTCGGTCAGCGTAACTCTTCTGCCTGCTCCTGACAGTGCGGAGTCGTCTGTGAATCTGCTCTATCATCTCCTAACTCTGCCGGATCAGCCTGGGTCCAACCTCCCACTTTGTCCCCACCTCGACCCAACTCAAGGGTGCAGTATACCTCCGTCCGTACAGAGCCTCGTAAGGTGCCATGACGATGCTCGAGTGGTAACTGTTATTATATGCAAACTCTACCAGGGGTAAATGCTCCTCCCAAGAGCTTCTCCAGTCTAGTACACAAGCGCGCAAAATGTCCTCAAGTGTTTGCATGGTGTGCTCTGACTGTCCATCCGTCTAGGGGTGGTAAGCGGTACTGAACCTCAAACGTGTTCTCAAAGCCTGCTGAAACTCAGCCCAAAATTGGGAAGTAAAATGGGTATCCCTGTCGGATACAATCTCACGCGGAACTCCGTGCAGGCATACTACATTCCGAATGTACCTCTTTTCCAACTGTGCTGGTTCCAAGGTGATTCGGATCGGCAGGAAACGCGCCGTCTTCGTCAACCTGTCTACTATCACCCAGACTGCGTCGTGTCCTCGCTGGGTAACCAGTAGACCCACCACCAAATCCATGCTGATGCTCTCCCACTTCCACTCTAGCATAGGAAGTGGTTGCAACGGCCCTGCAGGCCTCTGGTGCTCAGCCTTCACCTGCTAGCACATCAAACACTGTTGCACAAACTCACCAACATCCCGCTTCATCCCTCTCCACCAAAAGTCGCATCTCAGATCATGATACATCTTTGTGTTCCCAGGATGTATGGTGAACCTGGACCTGTGCGCCTCAGCTAGGAGCTCTCTCAATAACTCCTCATTCCTACGAACGCATAAGCGTCCCCTCATGCGCAGTATCTCGTCTGTAAAGAAAAAGTCTCCTGGGTCTCCTGTCAACACCCTGTCCCGCAGTGTCTGTAAGTATGGATCTGTCATTTGTCCTACGATGATGCGGTCTATCAGCTCTAGTTGCATCTACCGCGTTGTTGTCACTGTCTCACAATACCCCTATGACTCCCGGGGTTGCCAACTGCCCAACTCCTCCATAAGTCTCCAACTCTGTACCTGTAGACTAGCCAAGTGGGCGGGTTTCTTCCAGCTAAAGGCGTCAGCCACCACATTGGCCTTCCCTGGATGGTAGGAGATGCTACAGTCGTAGTCCTTCAGGAGCTCTAACCAACGTCTTTGTCTCATGTTGAGCTCCTTTTGGTCAAACAAGTACCTGAGGCTCTTATGATCCGTGAAAATCTCGAAAGTCTCACCATAAAAGTAGTTCCTCCATGTCTTTAGCGCGAAGACAACAGCTGCCAGCTTTAAGTCATGGGTAGGGTAGCTATGCTCATGGGGCTTCAGTTGCCGCGAAGCGTAAGCGACAACGTGACCTTGCTGCATGAGCACACCCCCTAACCCCTGCAACAAAGCATCTATGTAAACCACAAAATCGTTATTGCTGTCCGGAATGGTAAGCACAGGAGCTGAAGTCAGTCTCTCCTTCAACTCCTTAAAACATGCCTCGCACTCATCTATCCAGGCAAAGGGCACGTCCTTCCGAGTCAGCTAGGTCATAGGACGTGCAATATGAGAGAATCCTCTAATAAACTATTGATAATAACCTGCCAGTCCCAAAAAGCTGCGTATCTCTATCACTGTACGTGGCCTCTCCCACCTGAGTATGGCCTCAACCTTGGCTAGGTCCATAGCCAAACCATCCCCTGAGATCACGTGGCCTAAGAAAGTCACCTGCCTCAACCAAAACTCACACTTACTGTACTTGGCATACAGCCTGTGTCGCCTCAAAGTGTCCAGGATCATCCGTAAATGCTGCCCGTGCTGCGCCTGATCCCACGAGTAAACGAGTACGTCATCGATGAACACCACCACAAACTGGTCCAAGTACGGTTTGAAAACCCGGTTCATCAAATCCATAAAAGCAGCGGGGGCATTGGTCAAACCAAACGGCATGACCAAGAACTTGTAGTGCCTGTACCGGGTAAGGAAAGCTGTTTTGGAGACGTCGATCTCCCTGATCCTCAACTGGTGGTAGCCCGACCTCAGATCTATCTTGGAGAACATTGTGGCGTCTCGCATTTTGGTCAAAAAGGTCGTCAATCCTCGGTAGCGAATACTTGTTCTTGATGGTGACCCTATTCAGCTGTCGGTAGTTGACACAAAGTCGTAGGGTACCATCCTTCTTCTTCAAAAATAGCACAGGGGCACCCCACGGGGATGCACTAGGCCTTACAAAGCCCTTCTTCAATAGATCCTGTAGCTGTGACTTGACCTCTCGCAGCTCAAGCGGTGCCATCTGGTATGGTGCAGTAGAAATGGGGCTGGTCCCCGGTACCAGTGAGATCTCAAACTCGATCTCGCGCTCGGGCAGTAGTCCTAGCAGCTCCTCTGGAAAAACGTCAGGGTACTCGCAAACCACCGGGATACTCTGAAAGTTAGCCATGGTACTAGGCTCTGCCACTACACAGGCCAAAAAGCCCTCACACCCTTGGCTCAAAAGCCTCGTTGCCCGAAGCGCAGAGATGCATCTGAAACCTCCATCCATCGGTTGTCCGTGAAACTCAAAGGGAGGCAACTTCGGTATGGAGAAGACGATCTTCCTCCCGAAACAGTCCACTAGGGCGTGATAGGCGGACAGCCAGTCCATCCCTAGGATCACGCCAAAATCCTCCATCTGTATCACTATCAGGTTAGCGGGGAGGCTGTGTCCCCCTATATTGACCTCGCAGTCCGTGTAGGCCTCCTCAGCTACAAACAACTAGCCACCTGGGCTTCTGATCACAAATGGATCCTCTAACAATACACTGCCCTACCCCAAACTGACAGCAAAACTCGCAGCAACAAAAGAGTGTGTGGTGCTGAAATTAAAAAGTACGTACACTACTCTACCAGAAAACGGAAACCATACTTACCATCATTAAACTAGAAGCCCTGGCGTCTCTGTATGTCAGGGCATTGATACGCCCCTCAGTCCTCAGTGCAAACGAAGCAGCTACACTTTGGGTCAGGCAAGCAGCCGCTAGTCGGTACCCTCCTTGTGACTGTTGCCCTCCCCTACACGCCTGGGGACCACGACCACCAGCTCGGCCCCCAATGCTCGGTGCGGGGAGCATCTGCTGTGCTCCGACCCTAGATGGGCAATCCCTCCTAATGTGGCCCGGCTGGCCACACTAGTAGCAGAGGGGGGCACGACCTCCTCCCTCAGTAGGTTCCTGCTAGCGGTTGGGTGGGGGTTCGGTGCTGGCAATTGGCCCCTGTCTGGGGCCCCCAAAGGCCACCGATGGCCCCATAAAATGAGACGGCTCACCTGCGGGTGTCGTGTGCCTCCTCTCCCGATGGCCCTAAGAGTACTCTGGTTGATAGGGCCTCTTCCATCCGCTGTCGGTGTCTTGTGCGGCTGGGTTGGTCTCCTCGTAGGTCATGGCTGCCTCAACCACTCGTGAGAAGGTGGGCAGCTTTAGGGGTTTGACATACCCCTGAATGGCAGGTCAGAGCCCCTTAGTAAACCTCCATAGGCACTCCTCCTCCATAGACACGGCTGTCGAGGAAAAACGTGATAGCTCCAGGAAACGTGTGCGGTACGCGCTAACAGTCATCGTCCCCTGGTGGAGAATGTGGAACTCCCGTCTCCTCTGGTCCTGCCAGGTCTGCGGAAAGTATTACTTGCAGAAGAGAGTCACAAACTGGTCCCACGTCGGTTCTCTCCTCTCCTGGCCTCTGACTGCCCTCCACCACCTGTGTGCCGCACTCTCTAGCTGGTACGTGGCAAAGGCCACGTGGCACTCCACAGGAGGGCGAAGGGTGTCGAACACCTTCTCTATCTCCTCCAGCTAGTCCTCTACCTCAGACGGTACCCCATCCCCCTTGAAGGAGGGGGGCTTCAGCTTCTGGAATTGTCCGAAAAGCTCGTGGTGCAGCTGTAGTTGGGGAACGGGCACGCCTCCAGGCAAGGAGGGCTCGTGCTCGGAAGTGCCAGAGTGAGGTGGGGGCGGTGGAGGACTACCCCCTCTCCCTCTTGCTTGTCCGACGCTGCGGTGGTCTCTCTGTCCCATCGAGGACTCCCCCTCCACGCCCTCAAGGAGAGGTGCCAGTGGAGGCTGGTGGAGCTCCTCTCGCACAATGTCCCTGATTAGCTGGGCAAGATCCTGGGCCTGAACGGCCGGGAGAAGAGGTGGGTCAACTGGTACCTCAGGCCTGGCACGTCCGCCCCTCTGACCTCGTCCACGGCTGCAACTACGACCTGCCTTGAGAACTCCCCGACGAGGCATCTCTTGCAAGGAGACGTGAAAGACAGAACAAGAGGGTCAACGATACCGAATTTCTTCGAGAAAAGACTTGGAACGAATATCAAGGCGATACGTTGTGGTGGCTATCCTAGTTAAATGCACGTGAATGGTCATTCTCAAGACAATTGGTTCATTTCTTGGGACAACCTTGCTCTGATACCATCTTGTTGCGACCCGATTCCCGGATCCCTATAAGACCCGAGACCGACTTTCCTCGACTAATCCCAAGACCAAGTCGTCCAACAAGAAATAAAGAAAAAGCAGGAAAGTAAACCACATTCACATATGCAATATAACTAAACAGAAGAAACGTACAAGCAGTAAAGGAAAATAAATTTACAGTTTCAATACATACCACCACAAAGTAATAACAACGGAAAGAGGAAGTAAACAGTAGAGACAAATGGTAACTAACAGTCTAATACTTACTACAACAGTAAAGGAACGAAAAGGAAGTACTGAAAAACTACGACTGGGCTCGATTGGGCCCAGCACCCTCCGCAGCCGGAAGCTCGGGCTGCTCAACTCTTGGTCCTGAATAATATTATGAAAAGACAAAGTCAGCGAATGCTGAGTAGAGTGGTATCTATATTATCTAAAAATAGTAAAAGCACCATGTTTAATTCTCATTTCTATTTATCTATTTTATATGTATTTCCATTTCACCCATTTCTCTCAAATATCCAGATATTCTTGATCTTGCATGTTCCTTGTGGGAACGATCTTAATTGTAGTCTTTTCCGTAGAGTAGAAGGTACACGTGGTGCTCTCATGGCCGAGAGTCCCCCGTGGTAGTCCTACACCTAGTCAACCACCCCGAGGTCACTATCAAGACGTAGCAGTAACTACAGTACGCGTGATAGGCGCACGAGTAGCTACCCCGCACTGACACGCGGTCAGTCTTTTCTACTAGCGGGTACGCCCAAAGTACAGCACGGAATAGTATAGGGCCTTGCTGTCTCAGAACAGGGGTCTTGCCCCTCAGAACCAAATAGGGGTCTCGCCCCTCACAGTCCGCACACCATCGTCTGACTACCCCGGTTTGCCCAGAGGGCCTAACAAGTCGGTGTAGGGTGGCTAGCTGAACCTCGGGTCCCGTAGGGTGGTTAACTCTCTCCCTACACTAGTAGCTCGCCTCGGTACCGCGTACACGAGGGCCAATAAGAGTCGGTGTAGAGTGGCCAATCCTAACCCCGGGTCTCAACCCAAGGGAGGCTAGCTCCGCTCTACACAAAAGGGGACAGTTGCTCTCCTTAGTACCACATACTCAAGGGCTAGCACACTTTCTGGTTACATCCCAGATTTCTGTTTATCCACAGGAGTTCTACTCCTAATTCCCTGTAGGGTTCATGCTCATGTTCACCTCATTTATCTCGATCCAGATTTCACCTTTCACAATTCATTTCTCATCCATATACAGGCAGCTTGTGTTTTCATAATTCGATACATGCAGTTGGTGATTTCACAGGTAATTGTTCATTAATTACAGGCAACTCACAATTATAATACAGGCAATTACTAGCCGTTTATCTCAATCATGCATGCAAGTACATCATATAGTACAAACGATTCATTCATTTTTCTATCCTAGGATTCATGCCACATCCTAGGGTTCCATTCGGCTATTTCCATAAGCACATTCTTATTTAAATATTATTAACGGAATTAAACCACTCTACTAGGCAACACGGGAGTAATGGGGGCTCGAATCGCAGACCCAGGTGTCTCTGCGAGCTCTAAACACGCAGCAGGCTGAAATCCTATACCAAGGAATATATCATAAAAGGAGAGTTCAGAATAGTGTGCAAAGGACTCTAGTACGTAGAGGAACTCACGAGGAAGGTACAGGTATTCGTTTGCGTAAAACGGACCCCGATCGGACTCCAAACGAGTCAAAAACGTGCCTATTATTCAAAATCAGACGTCTGGGAATAATTCCAGACATCTTAAAAGGTGCCAGATCTTTACCTTAAGTTCCTGCGGTATCCTCAGACGTCCAGACCTTCTCTGTGATTGTCTGAAGGCAGTTCCAGACGTCGGACAATGCCTCCGGTCGTCTGGACGCACCTCCGGACGTCTGGTGATGTGATCAGACGTCCACAAGCACATGGGAAAGTGTTTCGCGCTCCTTCCCAAGGCTGCACCTGCGTACGACATCGTAGGCGTAGTCAATCGATATATACCCCTACGCTGCGATATGCATGGAGCAGGGAGATACGTACCCTGTGATAAGTGAGCTTTTAGACGTCTGGCCTTAGCTCCAGATGTCCAGGTACCTCGTCAGCTGTTTGGACTCCACTCTAGACGTCTGATATTGGAAAACTTCTAGTACCAGGAACTCCTCGCAGCTCTCTCCGCTCGCTCCGCCTCGCACCGCCGTAGCTCCAGCTGCTGCAGAGGGCCGGGAGGCCACCTCCCCGAGATGTCTCCTTCTCCCGCATGTGCCTGCGATGGCTGTGCGAGCTCCACCGAGCTTCCATCGAAGCTCCTCCGACCTCGGCCTCCTCCTCTGTTACGACCCGGCTCCCGAATCTCTACAGGACACGAGACTGAACCGACTTGACTGATCCCAAGACCCAGTCGTCCAACGAGAAAGTAACCAAAAAGCAGGAAAGTAAACCACATTCACTATGTTAAGCAACTAACAGTAAAAGGGTACAGCAGTAAAGAAGCAAAAACTGCTACAGTACATATCACCACCACAACATTAGAAAATAACAAGGTACAGGAATATAAAGTACAGAATATAAAGGTACAAAAGTTACTCACTACTACAAAAGGAGTACAACAAAAGAACTACAGCTACTGGGTTCTACTGGGCCCAGCACCCTCTGCAGCCGTAGGCTTTGGCTGCTCAACACTTGGACCTGAAAAGGGTTATGCATACACAATGTCAGCGAACGCTGAGTAGAGTGGCGGCCAACTAACTAAAGCAGTAAAAGTGGACAGGTAGCTGTTGTTTTTCAATTACTTTCTTTAACTAATTATTCTCTTTCACCACTTGATTTATTTATCAGGTCTCTTTCTTGATCTCGAATGTTCCCCGTGAGAACGATCTTGATTGCAGTTTTTTCCGAAGAGTAGAAGGCACACGTGGTTCTTTCCTGGCTGGGAGAGTCCCCCGTGGTGATCCTACATTCAGTCAACCACCCCAAGGTCATGGACAGACGTAACGGTGACTACGGCACGTGGTACGAGCTCGTCGCTTTGGTTTTAAATTCTAGGCGTTGTAGTATATCACGAAAAGTTGCTACCAGTTTACAATTTATTACTCGGAATTAAAAGTTTCCCGAGGTCGAACTCAGGGAGCAAACTATGATTCCAGAAGCACATGAATTCACCATATTGTTTTACAAAAATTAAGACAAAGGAGAGAGAAAAAGAGAGAGAGAGCAAAAATCCTCTTCTTGGCTTTTTCTTCTTCTCTTCAGCTTGTCTTCTTCTTTCTTCTTCTTTTCTTTGCTGCGAAGGCTTCCTTTTCTTTCTTTCTTTCTTCAGCTGCTAAGTCCTTCTTCTTCCTTCTTCTCTTCTTCCCTGATTTTCTTCTTTCTTCTACGCCTTCTTCTTCTTTGCTGTAGAGGCTCCCTCCTTCTCTTTTCTCTTTCTTTTTCTCTGGCCTGTCCTCTGCTCTTCTCTTCTACTTTACTCCTTCCTTTCTTTCCGACGTTTGATTCAGAAATCAGACGCCTTAACTGCGCTACTGCTATAGTGCGTCCCTGCTGTCTTCTTTTCTTTTGCTCCTTCTTCTTCTCTTTGCTACGGCCTCTCCTTCCCTCCTTCTCCTTTCTTCTTCTCTACGGCTAAGTCCCAGCCACTGCTCCTCTTCTTCTTTCTTTCTTCCTTCCTTCTTCTCTTCAGCAGGTCCTTACTTCTTCCTTCCTCACCTGTTCCCTTCACACACACACAAGGTCAGCACAAAACCTACCCTACATCTCTCTCTCTCTCTGAATCTCTCTTGGGTACGCTCTCCCAGAGCTAGGTTATCGGGTCGGGTCGCGTGCCCAGGTCCAGGCGCACCGGCATGGGTGGTGCGCGAGAAGTGCACAGGAGGGTGTCGGGTCGGGTCGCGCCTGATCCGTGTGATGAGCTCACGGACGAGGGCAGTGCTTAGGTGAGGGACCTCACCTCAAGTGCTTTCGGAGGCGAACAACCTATAGCACTTTTACAATTTAAGTGTGGGCGTCTGGCCACACACTTCCGAGGTGGGACTAAAGTCCCACCTCCGCTCTGCGCACCCGCAGGAGAGAAGGCTTCGAGTAATTGGGGCAGCAGCGAAGGCTCGCGACCCCAATTGAGAACCTGGGCACCCAAGCAGAAGTGTCCCGCGTCTCCTGGGACCTGCGCCTGGTGCTGAAGGGGCCTGGAGCTGCTCGCCAAGCAGCTCTTGCTGTCCATCAATGGTGGCGAGGAGGCCGAGACTTGAAAACATGAAGACGGCCTTACGGCCACATCAGATAGCTGAGGAAGCTTCACCGGAGTACGGCGAAGGTGGTGCGGGGGTCGTCGTGGCGGGAAAGTGGTTAAGGCCGTGTACCTAGGGCACACTGCAGAGGTGCAGGTGGGTGTGTTCGAGGGGTGGTCTGAGGGTGAAGGGCGATGAATGGAGTAGGGGAAATGCTTGAGTGGAGTGAGGGGGAGCTTCTGGGCTTGTCGGCGAGGGGTGGAATGGCCTGTGGAGGTGGAGCGACCTCGCCGGAGGTGGAGCAGATGGAGGTGGTAGCGGCAGTCGAGGGGTGAAAAATGCCAATTTAAGAGGGGAAAATTAAGGGGAGAATAAGAGGAAGGCTTCTACCTACTTAATCGACGAAGAGGGAGAGGAAGACGCCTGGCGCATGCCTGTCGGAGCTAGGGACGAAGGTGCCCAGAAGGGGGGTAACGGCGACGAGGAGGGGATCTGGAGACGCCAGCTGGTGCGGCCTAACGTGGGAAGATGAGGCAAAGTGGGCTCTGCTGCAGGTATGGTAGCAGAGGGACGAGGAGGAGGAGGAAAGATCGTCAGAAGCTTGGGCTGTCTGACCGAAGTGAGAGGAGACGAAGTAGGGGGGTTTTCTTCAGCCAAAGCTAGCTTGCAGGAGACGGCTACCCTTGCCGCTCCTTATAAAGGTGCTGGCGAGGAGAGGATCTCGAAGGAGCGACATGGGGAGATCGTCGGAGATGGTCGGAGATGGAGACCCATGCCTTTCGTGCGTTTGCATGAGAGGCATGGGCAGCCATAGGTCACAGGGGAGGGTCCCTGCGGCAGAGGACGACGCAGGGAACTCCCCGTTCATTCTTGAGGGCAGTCCCCATACCTTGTGTGACGCCATCCTCCGCGCAAGGTCGCCAGAGGTATGGTGCCAGCATGGGGTGGCAGGGAGGACTGTTCTGCAAAGAACGAAGGATAAGATAGGGGCCTAAATGTAAGGGTTTGAAAAGATAAGGGTCAAAAAGTAATTCAAGAGGACCAATTTGTAAAGTCAGTCAAGATGGTCTTCTCTTAGGCCCAAATTTTTGTACCAACCTAATTTGAACCTAAGGAATTCAATGGTGTAATTTGATTTTAGGTTTGACCACTTTTGACTGGTCAATTTGCGTAAAAACCCAAATTAGGTCAAAATTTGGGCATGGTTATCAATTTAGGTCAAGATAGGTTGCAAAGGCAAAATTGAAGGTTATAAACCCTAGGGAATATTTTTCCATGAATTTTAGAGGGTTCAGTTGATTTTTATTCTGCCTAGAACCTCGTGAATTAAAGCAGGTTTATTTTTAGGGTTACAGATTGTCATTTAATTCCTAGAAGTTGCTATAACCCTTTTCAGATCAGAACATCCCACTTCCTTCCTTATGAAGCTCATTTGACTTGTTTTTGGACCCTTAGATACCCTGTTTGTGTACTGTATTGGTGAAATTGCAGTTTTACCCCTTATGACTTATTTTATTTTTCAATTCAGAATTCTTTGAGTTAGGCTTTTCTTTAGGTTTTGTAGGAGCTTTTTCACACTTATTCAGATTAAATTGTGCTAGTTAGGGTTCATGATGAGGCTCTCATCATACCCCCATGCCTAACTTTTACTAGTCTCTCAGCAAAATTTTAAGGTTTTAACCTTTGTTCTAGACCATGAATTTCTTATCGAGTTTAGATAGGTGCGTTTTATCTTGTATCCTTGATTAGGTTAGAATGTCAATCATAGGCCTAAAAGGTACTCTAGTACCAATCAAGATTTAGATCTGTTTAGCTTTAGCCTCAGTCTTTAGCCAAGGTTTTTGAGGCCTACAGGAACTAACCTAAGGTTTATTAGACTTCGTGGTTAAAGCACCCGTGCTTGAGATAATTTTAGCCTTGGTTCAGTTTGCAGTATGTTTTGTAAGAGAGAGAGGTAGAAGATTTATATGTTTGGAGAGTTTTCTCTCTCTTTTTCTTTTTAATTCTAGCTTAAGATTGGCTTCTCAACATGGTCTAGCTTAATTCCTTGTCTCCATCATCAATCCTCAAGGGTTCCTGGTAGTCGATGCTTCGAGATAACACCGCCCATGGTAACCCTCAGAACCCTAGCTTTTGAGATTTCGAGATAATCCCGTCCATGGTGTTTCGTGGCCAAATTCAGACCCTGGCTATTGACACTTCGTGATAATGCCATCCATGGAATCTGAACCAGCAGAGTGCTTACATGCCCCCAGTAGGATATGTAAATATCCTAAGAGTCAAGCACCGAGGAGATGATATTTTGTTACGCATCTTCGAGGGAAATTTCCCACCTCTCTACGCTGGGAACTTGTCCAAATCAACTTGTGTTGATCGGCCGCTCCTACTCTAAGTGACATTTTCAGAATTTTTTAAACGATTCTGCGTGATTTTGATACTTATGCTTACCGAACCAGGCTGTGTGTGAAATTTGGGTGCTTAGGTTACTGAGTTCCATAAACCAACAGTTAGTTAACGAGGCCAAATACTCCCTAAGCGTTGGACCTAATACTTAAGCTTTTCATTCTCCTCAACCTCTTGAGGAATATCTAGATCTTAATGGGTAGTAAGAGTCTATCCAAGAATGCATAACGTTTGCGTTCTTACTAATCTTGTTGTGCACTTTCCTTTTTCTTTTCTTAATGTGATCCAGAACTTAGGTTAATTCCTTAATTTCTTGCTAATGACTATCACTTTGTTTCATTTTGTGCTCCTTTCATTTTGTTCTTTTTCTCCTCCTCCTTTGTAAAGTCCACAAAAATTTCTTTCCTCCTCTCATTTTATTATTTTTTTCAAAATTTTTGTTTTAATTTTTATGGTGTTTTTGGCATATGTGAATTTTTTTGTTTGAAATATTTTCTTACTAGTTTTGCACTTTCATACCCCTCCATGCCTAAGATTTGCAATTTCCTCATTGTAACTTAGGAGGGTTTTTATTTAGCTTAGTTCATACATTAGGACAGGTATTTTGATGAGTGGATGGGTCGGGGTGACTGTTGCGGAAGATTTCTAATCTCAGATGTAAGCACTTGAGGTGGATTCGGCTATCCTAAATGATGAACCTTAAGTGCGTAGAGGTGTCAGAAAAGGTTTCAGGTTTTTTTCAAAATGACGGGCTGCCTCCCTTTGAGCGCTGAGTTGTACGCAGGAAGAATGGAGGATAAATAATGACTTAGCCAAATCTGTAGAGGTTACATCGATGAACGATTTTAGTCTTTGATCGTTCACGATGAAAGGTTCGGAATCGTAGCTGAGCGGACTGATTTTGACGGCTCCATTTCCAAAAACTTGTCGGACAAGATATGGTCCGACCCACTTGGATCGCAGTTTCCCAGGGACGAGTTTGAGTCGGGTATCAAAGAGTAGGACCTTCTGACCTGGATGGAAGATCTTTCTAGATATGTGCTTGTTGTGGAAGGCTTTAACCCGCTCTTTGTAGATTCGCGAGTTCTCATACGCATCAAGGCGTAATTCATCGATCTCGCTAATTTGAAGCTTTCTGTGGGTTCCAGCCTTAGAAAGATCTAAATTACAGCTTCGTACTGCCCAATAGGCTTTGTGCTCTAGTTTGACGGGAAGGTGACATGCCTTCCCGTACACTAGTCTAAAAGGACACATGCCCAATTGGGTCTTGTGGGCGGTCCTATAAGCCCACAAAGCTTCCGGAAGTCGGGATGACCAGTTCTTCCTATCAGGTCAAACAGTGACCTACAGGATTTTCTTGATCTCCCGATTTGATAGCTCAGTTAGACCATTAGTCTGGGGGTGATAAGGAGTAGAGATTAGGTGGGACACCCCATATTTGGTCATCAGTGACCTGAACTGAGCATTGGTGAAATGGGTCCCTCCGTCAGAGATGATTGCACGAAGAATCCCAAACCATGAGAAGATATTCTGATGAATGAATTTGATAATGATTTTGTGATCATAGGTTCGGGTCGGAATGGCTTTGATCCTGTAACGACCCGATTCCCGAGTCCCTACGAGACACGAGAACCGGACCGACTCGACTAATCCCAAGACCCAGTCGTCCAACGAGGAAGTAACCAAAAGAGCAGTAAAATAAACCACATTCAGCATGAATATAACTAACAGTAAGAAAATACAGCAGTAAGAAAAGAAATCACTACAGTATATACCACCACAACAGTAGAACAACATTCGTAACATAATATGAACTGCAGGTAAAGAAAGGTACAGCGGAAACAAGAACTACTCACTACAGTGGAATAAAAAGAGGTACAAGAGAACAGTGGTAACTCTACTGGACCCTACTCGGCCCAGCGTCCTCTGCAGCCGCTGACCCTGGCTGCTCCACACCTGGTCCTGAAAGGTAACGAGTGTAACATGTCAGCAAAACGCTGAGTAGAGTGGCAACTAAAACTAAAGAAAACAGTAGGGTGTACAGTAGCTGTTATGTTCTATTACTTTCTTTATTTACGTCTTTCAATTTTCTCACGATTTCATTTATTTCTCAGATCCTTTACTTGATCTCGAATGTTCCTCGTGGGAACGATCTTGATTGCAGTCTTTTCCAAGAAGTAGAAGTAGCACGTGGTGCTCTCCTGGCCGGGAGAGTCCCCCACGGTGATCCTACTCTCAGTCAACCACCCCAAGGTCACAGACAGACGTAACGGTGACTACGGCACGCGCGATAAACACACAGGTAGCTAACCCGCACTGGCACGCGGTTAGTCGTTTCCGTTAACGGGTGCGCCCAAAGCACAGCACGGAACCAGTCCAGGGCAGAGCCCTCTCAGTAACAGGGTCCGACCCCTCCACAGTAACCAAACAGGGGCCTTGCCCCTCCACAGTCCGCGCACCCTCGCCTGACTACCTTGGTTTGCCCCAGTGGGCCTAACAAGTCGGTGTAGGAGGCTAGCAGAACCCCGGGGCCCGTGGGGTAGCTAGTGCCCTCCCTACACTAGTAGCTCTCCTCGGTACTACGTACACGAGGGCCAGCAAGTCGGTACAAAGCGGCCAGTCCTAACCCCGGGTCCCTGGGGTGGCTGGCCCCACTCTGCACTAAACAGGTACAGGTACTTCCCTTGGTACTACGTACCCAAGAGACAGCACACAACTACATCTTTCTTTCTCAGTTCCATTCCTTTCTCTTTCCAGGAGTTCCACTCCTAATTCCCCGTAGGGTTCCAGCTCAGAACATTTAGGTTTCACTTTCCAGTTTCACGTTCTTACAATCCATGTTCTCAATCACGTTTATTTATTCATAACAGGCAGCTGTTAATTCAAATTATAGGCAGCTTTTTGTCCTTTTCCATTTTTTTCAAGACTCCAGTAATCATATATTCCACTAGTTTTCCCGTCCTAGGATTCATGCCGTATCCTAAGATCTATCATACAATCTAGTTTTCCAGCCCTAGGATTCATGCAACACCTAGGATCTATCATTCAATCTATTTCTCATTCCTAGGATTCATGCAATGTCCTAGGTTCTATTTATGGTTCCATAATTTAACAGATTATACTTAAAAGCCAATCTACCGGTTACAACAGGCGAACTGGGGGCGTGGTCGGGAATCCCGCGTGCCTCCGCAACCCCCGAGACTGCAACGGAACAGGGTCATATCACAAGGATCAACACAAGGAACTTCTCAAAAGAGTATACAGCTACTATAGACAGGTAGAGGATTTAATTCCGAAAAGAACGCAACTCGAAACGTGGAAAACGGAACCCGAACGGGCCCTAAACGGGTCGAAGACGACGAAACAGTGCAAAATCAGACGTCTGGAACTTATTCCAGACGTCTTAAAAAGTGGATCAGCGAATTACCTCGCTCTGCGTGGGCTCTCAGATGTCCAGAAGCCTGCGGGGGCGTCTGGCCTAGTTCCCAGACGTCCGATGGTCACCCCGGACGTCTGGATGTCGCTCCTGTCGTCTGGTACTACAGCTAGACGTCTGATTCGCGTTGGATGGTGAATCACCGAACCTGCGCGTACCCATCTCTCTCTCTCTCAGTACGGTCAGTCGAAAGGAAGGAAGGAAGACAGAAAAACTCACCTTTCAGACGTCTGTACAGTCTTCCAGACGTCGTGCCCGTCATCTGGCTACTAGCCCAGACGTCTGATTCTGGAAAAGTTTCCAGAACCAGGGCGCAACTCGCCCTCCGCTCGCGACGCCCGGCCGCGCTGCGAGTGCTCCGCCTGCTGCTCGAGCTGCAGCAGGCCTCCCGGGTCGCTCCGCGTCCGCTGCGCCCCTGCCGGCTGGCTCCCGCTGCCTCGGCAGGCTCGAGCCCTCACGGCCGACGCCTCCTCCCCCACGCAGCACCTCCTCCCGCACCTGCCGCGGCTGTCGCCGCCGCCGCTCACTCGCGCCTGCTCTCGCGCACCGACTGGAAGGAGAAGAGGAAGGGGGCGGAGGTGACGGGAGTGAGGGGGAGGGCGTGGCCTTTTAAGGTCGCGCGAGGAGGAGAGAGAGAGTGCGACAGAGGGGGCAGGAGGGAGAGGGAAAAAGAGAGAGAGGGAATTTTCGCAGGTCTGCACGCTCAGGCGCGCAGATGAAACAATCGTGCCAAAATAACCGATTTCCAGACGTCTGGAAATGATCCCAGACGTCTTGTCCGACGTCTGGAGGTGATTCCAGACGTCTGGTCCGACGTCTGTGCCACCTCCCAGACGTCTTAAAAGACGTCTGGAGCGCGCGTTCATAACAGATCCATTTGGACACTTAGTCCACAGCAAGTAGAATGTACTCAAAGCCGTTCGAGACAGGGAAGGGGCCCATAAAATCAATCCCCAAAATATCAAAGATTTCACATACGAGAATCGGCTGTAAAGGCATCATGTCGCGATGGCTCATGTTGCCCAAAGTTTGGCAACGACTGCATGCCTTGCAGTGATTGTATGCGTCCTTGAATAAAGTAGGCCAATAAAAGCCACACTAGAGGATTTTTGCTGCGGTTTTGTGCCCAGAGAAGTGGCCACCGCATGCCTGGTCATGGCAGGAGAGAATATCATTGATTTCGCCCTCCGGGACACATCTTCGAATAATTTGGTTAGCACTTATGCGGAAAAGGTACGGGTCTTCCTAGATGTAGTACATGGCATCAGAGCGTAACTTGTCCTTCTTGGCCTTTGGCCAATCAGATAGGATCTGACGAGATGCGAAGTAGTTTACTATATCAGTAAACCATGGAAGTCTAGTACCAATAGTCAATAAGTGCTCATCCGAAAAGTGCTCCGTGATGGGTCCAGAAGGGTTGATGATCTCAGAAGGAAGGCCAGACAAATGGTCAGCTACCACATTCTGTCTTCCCTCCTTGTCACGAATCTCGAGGTAGAATTCTTGCAACAACAAGATCCATCGGATTAATCGAGGCTTCGCGTCCTTCTTTGCAAGGAGATGCCTCACAACTGTGTGATCCGAATAGATGATGACGTGGGAACCCAGGAGATAGGATCGGAATTTTTCGAGGGCAAATACTACGGCTAGCAGCTCTTTCTTCGTAATTGTATAGTTACGCTGAGCCTCGTCAAGTGTTTTGCTAGCGTAGTAGATGACCACGGGTTTCCCGTCAACTTTCTGCCCTAAAACCGCTCCTACAGCGAAATCAGATGCATCGCACATGATCTCAAAGGGTTGAGACCAATTAGGGGATTGTAGGATAGGGGCCTGGGTGACTCAGTCACAAAGGTTCTCAAAAGCTTGAGTGCATTCCTTGGAAATCTCAAAGGGTACATCCTTGGAGAGAAGAGTAGTCAGGGGGCACGCGATTTTCGAGAAATCAGGGATGAAACGACGGTAAAAATCGATGTGTTCCAGAAAAGAACGGATGTCCCTGATCGAGCTAGGCATAGGAAGCCTAGAGATCAGGTCAACCTTGGCTCGATCCACTTGGATGCCTTTCTCAGAAATTAAGTGACCTAGGATGATCCCTTTAGGCACCATAAAGTGGCTCTTTTCCCAAGAAAGAACCAAATTTACGTCGATGCAACGCCTGAGTATATGAACCAAGTGCTGAAGGCAATCATCGAATGATGCCTCGAAAACTGAGAAGTCATCCATGAAGACTTCTAGATAATCACCTACCATATCAGAGAATATGGCAAGCATGCACCGCTGAAAAGTTGCGGGTGCATTACAGAGACTGAAATGCATTCTTTGGAACGCGTACGTCCCGAAGGGGCAGGTGAACGTGGTCTTTTTTGGTCCTCAAGATGAATTGCCACTTGGTTATAACCGGAGTACCCGTCAAGAAAGCAGAAGAATCTATTTCCCGCTAACTTCTCGAGAATCTGATCAATGAATGGGAGTGGGAAATGATCCTTCTTCGTGGAGGAATTGAGTCTTCGGTAATCTATGCAGACTCTCCCTGAATTGGCTATTCGGGTAGGTATGACCTCTCCAGTTTCAGTCGTAATGGTGGTGAGCCCTACCTTTTTAGGCACAACCTGGATTGGGCTCACCCAACGACTGTCGAAGATCGGGTAGATGATCCCGGCATCTAACCACTTAATGATCTCCTTTTTCACGACCTCCTGCAGATTGGGATTCAAACGTTTCTGCATCTCATGGGAAGGTCATGCGCCCTCTTTAGAATAGATACGGTGTGTGCAATAAGAGGGATTTATTCCAGTCAAGTCATCGAGAGTCTAACCAATGGCTCTGCGATGTTGCTGGAGAACAGCAATCAGACGGGATTCCTGATCAGGAGTGAGCTTGGAATTTATGATCACAGGATATGTCTGATTAGAACCCAAAAAGACATATTTCAAATGATCGGGAAGGGGTTTGAATTCAAGAATGGGGTTATCAGCAGCAGCGGGTGATACAGAGTGAGTGTGAGGTATATGGATAGGAGTTATGGGTTTATCTGAATCAGGGTCTGACTCCTCTAATTGCGGTTCAAGATCTTCTTGTGGTTGATGTGGTATAATCAGGTTGTTCTCAAATTGTGTTTCATCAACCAAAGCTCTGACATCACAGACTTGTTCAATGACGCCGCAATTAATTCCTTGTTGGGCCTTAAAGATATCAATTTTTAGGGTTTGATTTCCAAATTTCAGTTCTATTTGGCCCTCCCCACAACTAATGTTGGCCCTTGCAGTGGCTAGAAAAGGTCTCCCTAGAATGATCGGTGTATCCTTTGGATTTTCAGGTGCGTCCATGTCTAAGACTATGAAGTCTACAGGGAAGTAAAAATCCCGCACCCTTACAATAACATCCTCAAGAATCCCTTTAGGTGACTTTATGGATCTATCTGCCAACTGTAGTGTCACCTCAGTCGGTTTTAGCTCAGATTCTTCTAGGTGGTTGAGTAGGGATGTGGGTATCAAGTTTATGGAAGCACCTAAATCTAACAGTGCTCTGTCGAACTGGGTTTCACCTATCTTGCATGAAATCAGGGGAGTGCCTGGGTCTTTTGCCTTGGGTGGGAGTCTGCTCAGGATTACAGAGCTGGCTTGCTTTGATAGTACGATTGGACTCCCACTCTTGGTTTGCGGCTTACGCTGAGGTGTACACATTCTTCAAAAATCGTGCATAAGCTGGTACATGGCGAATTGCATCCATCAAGGGGATGTTTATCTCCTCAGGAGCCACGGGTTTTATTGTCCTCTTTCCCTTGGTCAAGGTCTCGGGAAATGGAACCTTGGTAGGTTCCTCTAGGATAGGTCCAGGTCTTTGATCTGGGACAGGGATAGGAACGTCCTGGATTACTGTCCTAGGGTTTGGGTCGCTACCAGGCTTGGAGTGGTCTGGATATGGTGGATCTTGGGTCTCCTTACCACTACGGGTGGTTACAGAATTCAGCCCTGCCTGGTTCTGGTTAGGGTTTGGTAGGATGGGTTGCTGCTGCTGGTAACCTGCATAGGAAGTTGAAGCCTCCATCCCGTCAGGTGAAGGAATAGAGGGGGCCTGATAAACCATATGTGCTTGGCCCAGGTTTTGGTTCATAACGTGTCGTTGGGTTGGCACGCTATTAGGGTTGGGGAGAGGTTGAGAAGGAAGTGTGCCCGGTTGGCAAGAATTCGTCAACTGGGCCAGTTGGTTTCGGACCTCTGTGATTTCGTCCTTGTGTTGCTTTTGAATAGCTGCATTCGTTCTCTGAATGTCAGCTAAAGTCTGAAGGATGAGGGACATTTGGTCTTGGTTTGGCCTAGATGGATAAGTAGGGTTGGGTCGAGGTTGAGGCGGCTGGTAAGGACGAGGTGCTTATGGACGGGGCTGAAAGGATGGTCTTGGATTCTGGGAATTTCCCGCCCACTGGAAGTTGGGATGGTTTCGCCATCCAGGATTATAGGTATTGGAAAATGGGTCATTTTGGATGGCATTGAGGTCATCGCAGGTCTGAGGAGCCTCAGAAAAGTCACAGAATGGGGGAGCGGAATTCCCTCGGCTAGTATAGAAAGGGTCGAAGGTTCCTCCGATCCGAGAATCAGATGGGGGTGGATACGGATCCACCCCAGGAGAAGGTCGATGGAAAATGTTCTGCACAATCTCCCGTGTGGAAGGAGGCTATGCAAAGGAATTCTATGCAGAGGTGGCTCGTTGCAAGTGCAGAGCCAGCTCATCCACCTTCTTCTCAATAATAGAGACCTTGTCCAATCGACTGGCCATCAATTCCAGGTCGACTGATGCGGACAAGCCCTGCATCTCGTGTGCTCCCCTAAGGTTCATCGATGCACGGGTATTCGTCCTGTCGAATAGTCCCATGGAGTCATTATTGATGGAGTTCTCACACATATTCTCGAGAATCTCCCACACGGTGTCTTCATGTTGACCCATGATATTTCCTTCGCAGGTTGCATTGACGAACAGTCTAATATCCTCACGGAGTCCCTAGTAAAAAGACTGGACTTGTTCCCATTTAGGAACTTCGTGATGGGGGCACTTTCTCATGAGATCCTGAAAACGATCCCATGCCTCATGAAGAGGTTCTCTCGTCTGTTGCGTGAAGTAAGTAAGCTGATGGCGCAAAGCATTGGTTCGACCAACGGGGAAGAACTTCTTCAGGAACTCGGACTGAAGTTCCTCCCAATTGTTGATCGGCCGGGTCTGTGTTTGGTACCAATGGGCGGCCTTATCCATAAGGGAGAAAGATAACATCTTCATAAGGAGAATATCCTGATTTTGTGCATTTGACCCGAAAGTCTGGGCCAGATGCTTTAGCTATTTAATGTGCTAGAAGGGGTCTTCAGAATTAAGCCCATGAAATTTCGGTATGGCATGAATCATGTTGGGCTTCAGTTTAGAATCAGGTCCTCCAGTCGGGATTCTGACTCGAGGCTCAATAGCCACCGCAGCGGGATTATAGTGATCTCGCATCATGGGACGCTGCAGTGGGTGCATGAAGTTCTGGAAGAGGTCATTAAGTCGCTGGAGCTGGTGTTCCAAATTGTTCTCTTCCTCAACTGGCTGAGCCATTGTGGAAGAAGAAGGTGAGTCGGGTTCAGAATTGGAGGAAAGGTCTATGTGAAGGGTTGGTTGCACACGCAAGGGTACCGAGGCTTGGCCTCGGGGAGAGTGAATTTCTAAAGGAGGTTTCAAGGACCTCCTACCAAACATACACTAATGGAGAGGATGAGTTTAGTAGGTGCTGGACCCAATCAAGAACCCAAAATGTTGGGTGACTATAGAGGTTCGGGATGGATGGACCCCTTGATCAGAAGGTCGTCCACCAGAGAATTACCTGAGCAGCCAGAGAGGGTGAGACCTGCGAAGACCCCTACATGGTAGAGCATCCCCATGGGTTACAGGGTTTCCCCCACCTGACCTCTCTTATCACTGAGATTCCAGGTAGACCAGAATGGGGACCTTGACCTCTTAAGTCCACCACTTTTAGTTAGGATCAAGGTGCTTAAGGTTCCACTTGAACTTTATTCTTGTGAGTGCAAAGAGTGACCTAAGTTAAAGGTTGGTTGATCCAAGGGATCAACTTCACCTGTTAGTTCCTTTGAGAGCTTATTAGGTCTTGTCTTTTAGGGTTCAAGTGACTTAAGAGCCAAATTTCTTAGGGTTTCTCTTGATAGATGTTTTCAAGCAATGGCTTGGGCACACTTCTTTTGGGAATTTTTCATTCTTGCTTAGAAAAGTGTGTCTCTAAAACCCTAGCTTTGAATCTTATATTGGCTCTAATTGGTCCAGTTAGTTATCTCTAGATTGGGTAATTAGGGCTCAATCAAGAATGTTTTAGCCCTAACTACCTTTAGTGGATGTATAGTGGTGGGTTGCCTTCCTCTATAGTTTTATTATTTCGTCGTAGTATAGTATAGAGGGAGGTGATTACCAGTTTAATACAATTTGTTACTCGGAAATAAAGAGTTCCCGAGGTCGAACTCAGGGAGCAAGTTGTATTCTAGGGGTACAAGTTTCTTTTACAAAAATAAAGAAAGAGAGAGAGAGAATTTGTTGGCTTTTCTTCTTTTCTCTTTGCTTCTCCTCTTCTTCCTTCTCAGATCTTCTGCTCTCTTCTTTTTGTTCTTCTTCTTTTTCTTCTTTTCCTTTCTTCTGCAGAGCGGTCCTGTTCTTCTTCTTCTTTCTTTCCTTTCTTCTGCAGAGCGGTCCTGTTCTTCTTCTTCTTCTTTCTTTCTTCTTTTCCTTTCTTCAGATCTTCTTCTCGTGCTCTTTTTCTTCTTTCAGTTCTTGTCTTGGCCTCTCTGCGTTCTCCTCTGCCTCGCCTTCCTTCTCCTTCCTTGCCTTCAGGACGTCGTCTGATTTTCCAATCAGACGACTTAAACCGCCGCTGCTACAGTGCCGCTCGGTGATCCTCCTTCCTTCAGCCTTCGTCTTCTTCCACGGTTCTTCTTCACCTGTGCCTGCACACTTACACAGCTTGATCAGAGAGGGGCAAAACCTATCTCTACCCTACCCCCGCGTCTCTCTCTCTCACAGAATCCGCTCATAGGATAGCTCTCCCAGAGCTGCCGGGTAGCCGGGTACGGGTCGCGCCCGGGTCCAGGCCCACCGGCGTGCGTGGTGGGCGAGGAGTGCAGGTCAGTCTAAGTCGGGTCGGGCCAGGTCCGCGAGGCGTGAGCGCGGACGAGATCGGGTCGAGCGAGCGAGTGAGTGAGAGGGACCTCACCCCGTGCTCAGGAGGCAACGAGCATAAGGCGCTTTTTGCCTTTATGCAGGCGCTCTCCTCTGAAAGGTTACGAGGTGGGACTAAATGTCCCACCCCAATTTGGGTGCCTGCGCGGAGGAAGCAGCGGCAGTCGAGGCGAAGCGCGGGGGCTTCGCGCGAGAGCTTCGCCTCAACTGCAGCCTAACGCTTTGCCGAAGTGCCCCCGCACAGCCTGGGAGGGTGACCTGGGCGCTTCGCACCTGGGACAGCAGGTGAAGAAGCTACTTCGCTTCAACAATGGCGGCGACGAGCGCAGGTACCTGCCCACAGAAAAATGGCCTCTCGGCCCAATCAGAAACGCGGAGGACCTTCGCCGTGGCACGGCGAAGGTGTTCGGGGGGTGTGCAGGCGGCGGGGCGGAGCCTAAGGGCTGCCCTAGGTCGGACTGTGGGTCGGAAGATGGGTTTGTTCGGTGGAGTTGCAGAGGGTGATGTGGGGGAAGTGGAAGGGCGAAGGTTGATCAGGGTGAGGAGGCGGAGGTTCTGCGGTGGTCGGCGAGCCGTGTGGGTTGCTGGAGTGATGGGAGCGGCTCGCCGGAGGATGGCCGGAGGCGGAGAAGGTGAGGGTGAGTGGTCGGAATCGAGGGCGACAGTAGATGTTTAAAGTGAGGAAAAGGAAGAGGGGAGGAAGAGGAGGAGTTCTACCTACTTAGCAGGACGAGGAGGGGCCGGAGCGGGCGACAGTCGTATCGACTGTCGCCGGAGAAGAAGATGCCCGGGGGAAGGGGCGGCGGCGAGCAGAGGGCCGGAGAGGCGCCAGCTGGGTGCGGCGTGGCGCGGGAAGAGCAGGGGAAGAAGTCTCTGCTGCTGGTATTGCGGCAGAGCGAAGAGGAGGAGGAGGAAGAACCGCCGGAGCTGGTGGGCGTCTGCCGGAGTGAGAAGAGAGGAAAGTTGGGGGTTTTCTCCGTCAGATCCGAGCTGAGAAGAACGGTGGAGCGACGGGGGTATTTATAGGGACCGAATCAGGGAGGAAGGCGGAGGGAGACGACGTGTCTCCCTCGCCGGAGGATGCCGAAGATGGAAACCCATACCGTCCCTGCGTTCGCACGGCCGGTATGGTGGGTTACAGCGACCAGGGGGGTGTCCCTGCGACGGCTGACGACGCAGGGCACCCCCGGTTTACTTGCCAGACTCTCCCCCTCACCCTGCGCGGCGCCATGCTCCGCGCAAGGTCGCCGGAGCATGGTGCTGGCAGGTTTTGCAGGGGGGACCTGAACGCAAAGAACGAAGGAGAGTTAGGGGCCAAAATGCGAGGGTTCAAAAGTTGAGGGCCAAAAAGTAAATATATGAGGACCAAAGTGTAAAGTTGGTCAAGAAGGTTTCTTCTTAGGCTCAAGTTTTTATACATGACTAATTAGGACCTAAGGAATCTGATGGTGAATTTTATTTCTAGATTAAACCTTGTTTGACTGGTCAATTTACGCAAAAACCCAAATTAAGTTATTAATTGGGTATGGTTCTCAATGTAGGTCAAGATGGGTTCCTAAGGTCAAATTGAAGGTTCTAAACCCTAGAGATTATTTTTCTATGAATTTTAGAGGGTTTATTCCATTTTTTCTTTGCCTTGAACCTCATGAATTGAAGTGGGTTTGTTTTAGGGTTACAGATTATCATTTAGTTCCTTGGAATTGCTGTAGCCCTTGCTAGATCATCTCATCCCACTTTTATTCTTATTAAGTTGCTTTGACCTATGTTTGGACCTTGAATTACCCTGTATGCAGATTATACTGGTAAAATTGCATTTTTACCCCTTATGACTTGTTTTCTCCTTAAACTCAGAATTCTCTGTGTTAAGCCTTTCCTTGAGTTATGTAGGAGCTTTTATCCTTTGTATTGGGTCAAAATGAGCTAGTTATGGCTCATGATGAGGTTCTCATCATATAGAAAAATAAGAAACTTTGGTGTTTTACTATATATGAAAGACAGGTTACTCATAAATTGCTTTTTGTTTTTTTCTTCCTCTTTAGAATTTAGGGTTTAAACGAGAGGATAGAAAATTACCTGTCCTTGGTGTGGTTGTTGTGCGGCTGCTTGTTTTTCCTCTTTATTTCCTGTGCCTGCACAACAAAAGAGAAGAGATTAGTCAATAGGAAGTCAAGAATTGTGAATCAATAACTTCTAGAATAGCCGTTGCTCCCCGACAACGGCGCCAAAAACTGGTACAAGCTCGTCGCTTTGGTTTTAAATTCTAGGCATTGTAGTATATCACGAAAAGCTGCTACCAGTTTACAATTTATTACTCGAAATTAAAAGTTTCCCGAGGTCGAACTCATGGAGCAAACTATGATTCCAGAAGCATATGAATTCACAAAATTATTTTACAAAAATTAAGACAAAGGAGAGAGAGAAAGAGAGAGAGCAAAAATCCTCTTCTTGGCTTTTTCTTCTTCTCTCTTCTTCTCTTCAGCCAGCTCTCTTCTTCAGCTTGTATTCTTCTTTCTTCTTCTTCTTTTCTTTGCTGCAAAGGCTTCCTTTTCTTTCTTTCTTTCTTCAGCTGCTAAGTCCTTCTTCTTCTTCCTTCTTCTCTTCTTTGATTTTCTTCTTTCTTCTGCGTCTTCTTCTTCTTTGCTGCAGAGGCTCCCTCCTTCTCTTTTCTCTTTCTTTTTCTCTAGCCTGTCCTCTGCTCTTCTCTTCTGCTTTACTCCTTCCTTTCTTTTCGACATTTGATTCAGAAATCAGACGCCTTAACTGCGCTGTTGCTATAGTGCGCCCCTGTTGTCTTCTTTTCTTTTGCTCCTTCTTCTTCTCTTTGCTACGGCCTCTCCTTCCTTCCTTCTCCTTTCTTCTCTGCAGCTAAGTCCCAGCCGCTGCTCCTCTTCTTCTTCTTTCTTTCTTCCTTCTTCTCTTCAGCAGCTCCTTGCTTCTTCCTTCCTCACCTGTTCCCTTCACACACACACAAGGTCAACGCAAAACCTACCCTACCCTCTCCCAGAGTCGGGTTATCGGGTCGGGTCGTGTGCCTGGGTCCAGGTGCATCGGCATTGGTGGTGCGCGAGGAGTGCACAGGAGGGTGTCGGGTTGGGTCGCGCCTGATTCATGTGATGAGCTCACGGACGAGGGCAGTGCTTAGGTGAGGGACCTCACCCCAAGTGCTTTTGGAGGCGAACAGCCTATAGCACTTTTATAATTTAAGTGTGGGCGTGTGGCCACACACTTCCGAGGTGGGACTAAAGTCCCACCTCCGCTCCGCTCACCTGCAGGCGAGAAGGCTTTGAGCAATTGGGACAGTAGCGAAGGCTCGCGACCCTAATTGAGAACCTGGGCACCCTTGCAGAAGTGTCTCGCATCTCCTGGGACCTACGCCTGGTGCTGAAGGGGCCTGGAGCTGCTCGCCAAGCAGCTCCTGCTGTCCGTTAATGGCGGCAAGGAGGCCGAGACTTGAAAACATGAAGACGGCCTTACGGCCACGTCAGATAGCTGAGGAAGCTTCATCAGAGTACGGCGAAGGCGGTGCGGGGGTCGTCGTGGTGGGAAAGTGGCTGAGGCCGTTTGCCTAGGGCACACTGCAGAGGTGCAGGTGGGTGTGTTCGAGGGGTGGTCTGAGGGTGAAGGGCGATGAATGGAGTAGGGGAAATGCTTGAGTGGAGTGAGGGGGAGCTTCTGGGCTTGTCGGCGAGGGGTGGAATGGCCTGTGGAGGTGGAGCGACCTCGCCGGAGTTGGTGGCTGGAGGTGGAGCAGATGGAGGTGGTAGCGGCAGTCAAGGGGTGAAAAATGCCAATTTAAGAGGGGAAAATTAAGGGGAGAATAATAGGAAGGCTTCTATCTACTTAATCGACGTAGAGGGAGAGGAAGACGCCCGACACGTGCCTGCCGGAGCTGGGGACGAAGGTGCCCAGAAGGGGGTAACGGCAATGAGGAGGGGATCTGGAGACGCCAGCTGGTGCGGCCTAGCGTGGGAAGATGAGGCAGAGTGAGCTCTGCTGTAGGTATGGCAGCAGAGCGACGAGGAGGAGGAGGAAAGATCGCCGGAAGCTTGGGCTATCTGACCGGAGGGAGAGGAGACGAAGTAGGGGGGTTTTCTTCGGCCAAAGCTAGCTTGCAGGAGACGGCTGCCCCTACCGCTCCTTATAAAGGTGTTGGCAAGGAGAGGATCTCAAGGGAGCGACGTGGGGAGCTCACTGGAGATGGTCGGAGATGGAGACCCATGCCTTTCGTGCGTTCACACGAGAGGCATGGGCAGCCGTAGGTCACAGGGAAGGGTCCTTGCGACAGAGGACGACGTAGGGAACCCCCCGTTCGTTCCTAAGGGCGGTCCCCATACCCTACGCAGCGCCATCCTCCGCGCAAGGTTGCTGGAGGTATGGTGCCTGCGTGGGGTGGCAGGGAGGACCGTTCTGCAAAGAACAAAGGAGAAGATAGGGAGCTAAATGCAAGGGTTTGAAAAGATAAGGGTCAAAAAGTAATTCAAGAGGACCAATTTGTAAAGTCGGTCATGATGGTCTTCTCTTAGGCCCAAATTTTTGTACCAACCTAATTTGAACCTAAGGAATTCAATGGTGTAATTTGATTTTAGGTTTGACCACGTTTGATCGGTCAATTTGCGTAAAAACCCAAATTAGGTCAAAATTTGGGCATGGTTCTCAATTTAGGTCAAGATAGGTTGCAAAGGCCAAATTGAAGGTTCTAAACCCTAAGGAATATTTTTCCATGAATTTTAGAGGGTTCAGTTGATTTTTATCCTACCTAGAACCTCGTGAATTAAAGTAGATTTATTTTTAGGGTTACAGAATGTCATTTAAATCCTAGAAGTTGCTATAACCTTTTTCAGATCAGAACATCCCACTTCCTTTCTTATTAAGCTCATTTGACCTGTGTTTAGACCCTTAGATACCCTGTTTGTGTACTGTATTGGTGAAATTACAGTTTTACCCCTTATGACTTGTTTTATTCTTCAATTCAGAATTCTCTGAGTTAGGCTTTTCTTTAGGTTTTGTAGGAGCTTTTTCACACTTATTCAGATCAAATTGTGCTAGTTAGGGTTCATGATGAGGCTCTCATCCGCACGCGCGATAAGCGCACAGGTAGCTACCCCGCACTGGCACGCGGTTAGTCGTTTCTGTTAGCGGGTGCGCCCAAAGTACAGCACGGAACCAGTATAGGGCCTAGCCCTCTCAGTAACAGGGGTCTAGCCCCTAAGAGCCAAACAGGGGTCTCGCCCCTCCACAGTCCGCGCACCCTCTCCTGACTACCCTGGTTTGCCCAGTGGGCCTAACAAGTCGGTGTAGGGCGGCTAGCTGAACCCCGGGCCCTGTGGGGTGGCTAGCTCTCTCCCTACACTAGTAGCTCTCCCTGGTACAGTGTACACAAGGGCCACCGAGTCGGTGCAAAGTGGCCAAACCCACCTCGGGTCTCAACCCGTAGGCGGTAACCACTCCCCTACACTAAGAGGTAACATGCACTCCCCTTAGTACCACGTACTCAAGGGCCAGCACACTTCCCAACACATTTCTAGATCCATTCATTTATTTCCAGGAGCTCAACTCCTCATCCCCCGTGGGGTTCATGCTCATGTTCCTCATGCCATTCCACACCAGGTTTCATCATTTCTAGTTTCATTCTCGGGTTATACATATGCTGCTTGTATTGCTCTTGTTCACATTTTCCTACTTAGGTTATACACAGGTAGCTCGTATTTCCATCATTCACATTACCATTCTCAATTTATATACATGCAACTCGTATTATGTCATTTAACGTATATAATAGGAAAGTTACATGCAACAGTTAACTAGCACAAGTATTTCATTTTTCATAGGTAGCTGTTATTCATTTACAGGCAATTGTTATCATTCTATCTACTCATTCAAGACTGTAATTCAATCATCCAATACAGACATTTCAAGTGTTTCTCATCCTAGGATTCATGCCATATCCTAGGTTCTAATCATTCATTCCACACATGCATTTAGGTTATAATTAAATTAGGGGAAGCCACTCTACCAATAAACCCAAGAGTATTGGGGGCTAGAACGGCAGGCTCACATGCCTCAGCAAGCCCCGAACCCGCAACGGAAAGAAGTCCTATCACAAGGAACAATCACAGGGAACTATTAGAACAGTATAGAAAGCCTTCTAACAAGTAGAGGAACTCACAAGGAACACAACGATATCTTAATTGCTTGAAACAGACCTTAAACGAACCCTAAACGGGTCAAAATATTATTTCTGTCTCAAATCAGACGTCTGAAACAACTTTTAGACGTCTTAAAAGTGTCCAGTAACATACCTCAAGTTCTGTGCCAATCCTCAGATGTCTAGGAACTCCTCTGGATCGTCTGGACCCAGCTCCAGATGTCCGACCACCTCTCCAGACGTCTGGAAATGCTTCCCGTCGTCTGTTACGTCGCCCAGACGTCTGAAATGCGGGGGAGGGCGTGTCCCATGCCTTCCCAAAGCGAATCCTACACGCAGACACCGAATCCTCTAAAAAAGGGCATGCAAGGTGGTAGTAACGGAGCGACTTGCATGGCCGTATCCGCAAAGGGGATGTACCTTCGTGAAACTCTCACCTCAGACGTCTGGAACCGTCTCCAGATGTCCTCACCATAGTCTGGAGGTCACTCTAGACATCTGATTCTGGGAAAGCCTAGAACCAGAACCTGCTTCTGCTGCTCTCGCACCGCGCGTGGCCGCACCACGCCCCCTCGCCTGCATCTCTGACTGCAGCAGTGTCGGGGAGGACCTCCCTGATGTACTCCTCCTCCTCGCGCATGCGCTGCTCCGGCCGTGTGCTCACCGATGAGCTCCCACACAATCTCGCAAGCTCACTCTCCTCCTCCTCTCCTCACGCCGCTCCTCCTCGACACCGCCTGCGCGCTCTCTCGCTCGTGCTATCTCTCTCGCTGGAGTGGATAAGAAGAGGGGAAAGCGCTTGTGTGAGGAGAACGTGAGAGGGGAAGGGGGGTTTTATAAGATCGGTGGGTTAGGGTTTTACTGGAGGTGGGGAGAGAGAGAAGAAGGGGAGGAAAAATGAGAGTACTGTCTGTGCGTAGCCCGCGTGTAGACATGAGCTCGTACTCAAAATTTTTGATTTTCAGACGTCTGGGAAGGTGTCTAGACGTCTGACCAGAGGTCTGACCCACAGTCTAGATGTCTTAAAAGGCTCAAACAGCACGGGTCTTAACATCCTCCTCCCAAGTTCTCCTCCTTCCTCCCTCTCGCTCTCCCTCGCTCACCCCCTCTCGTCACTCCCGCACAGCACTGAAGGTGGTGGTGACTGGTGTGTGGAGTGGAGAGGAGATAGGAGGGGGGTTTATATAGAAGCCGTGGGGTTTAGGGTTTGGGGAAGAAAGAGGAAGGGAGAGAGAAGAGGAGTGTTTTACACGCCGCCCACGTGCAGTACAGAAATTTCATTTTCAGATGTCTGAGAATGGGTCCAGACGTCTGACTGAGACTCCAGACATCTTAAAAGGTTAAAAGTGTGAGGGGTCATTATAGATACCAACTGTAAGTGCACTAGAGGGGGGTGAATAGTGTAGTAGATAAAAATGATACAAATAAAATCAATCACACAAGCATTCAACATAGTGAGATAAGAATTTTAGGTGGAAATCCAACTCGAGTGAACTAGTAGATAAAAAATCCACTATATGTGTCACTTAAAGGAGGGTGACAAGACCTCAATTCAACACACTACTTTAGTCGAAGGTAGTATACCTCAAAACCTCTCTTCTTCACGAAGAGGATTTTGTCTCACGAAAGAGACATGAATTCGCAATGCAAATCCCAACCAAAAACAAAATAAAAATATAACCTATAAAGCCAAAAAATGTAATATTAAACTTACACTTCTATAGGCAAAGAAACTTCCTTAATTGCGGAAGTAGAATGTCGTGAATGCGTAGCAGGTCGGTGCTCTCAGACTTGGAGTGTGAAGCTTGGAGAGAAATGGAGTTTTTCTTCTTGATCTCTTGCTAAGTGTGTACAATAGTGGAAAGAATTATCTCAAGGTTGTATGGAACAAATGATAGGTCCTCCTCTATTTATAGAGGCCTTAGGAACCTTCAAGAAGGCTTAGGAGAAGGCTCCTAGCCATTGGGATCAATTCCAAGAAGAATTAGGTCGAAATTAGGGTCATAATTAAGTCTGACAACATAATCAGATGTTTGAAAAATAGGTCAGATGTCTGGTTAGACAATTGATATAAAGTTTGGACGTCTAATTCTATAGGGTCTGTTTCTTAGAATTGATTGGATTCAAACAGGGATCTTGACAACAAGGATTAGATGTCTGGAGATGATTTCTAAGACATCTGGGAAAAATGTTGGATGTCTAATAAGTGCGGGTTTTGTTCCCAGAAATGACAAGATCCAAAGAGGGTTTTAGTGTATATATGTCAAACGTCTGATTGGATGTCTGATGATAAAGGTAGTTTCCCTAGAATGGATTCCTGAGAAGCTAACGGCTATATTTGGTTTGACAAGGTCTAACGTCTCTTTTTCTGACCTTTGGAAGGCTCTATGGACATATGAAATAATATTAAAATACTCTAAGTTGGTTCTCAAGATTATTAAGCTGATAGAGGCTAACAGTCTTATTATTGGTCATTGGTCAAGGTTGCAGATGTCTAATTAGATGTTTGGAAATAGGTTAGGACATCTAAAAAGAATGATCATAGACTTTGATTTTCCAGTCTAGGTTATTGAACATCTGGTCAAAAGATCAAATGACTTAAAAGATACTATCAGACGCCTGGTAAACATATTGAACGTTTGATAAGACTGTTTGATTATGATTTTGGCTTTCTATCTTAACTCCTATTTTTTCCCAAGTGTCCTAATAAAGGATAAGTGTTCCTAGGACTCAAAATGTTATATTTTGGACTCTTTACAAAGAATCTAAAGAAATGAAAAGAGCAACAACATCATAACAAATACAACAATAATTTCTAAGTCCTATTCTTCTTCTTCAAGCTTTAAGACCAAAGCTCCGTCTTCACACTCGATGTTTTTGCTCCTAAGACAAGCTCCTCCATTCCTCCATGGACTTGTGCTTGACATTTGTTTCCATTTGCATATTATCCTGAAATTTTAAATTTAAATGCAAATGTTAAATCTCAAGTATTTTATTATCATCAAAATCAATGATTGTGGTGCACTTATATCAACATCTATGATGGGTTAAGACCTTTACACATAATATACTCTCTCTTGCTTTAAATTTCTATCATTTTAGATATTTGTAAAGTGATTTTAAAGCGCTCTATTGCTCTTTTCAACAACGAAAGAATTTCTACTTTGCTTCTTTCATGCTACTCATTTCAATTTTGAGCACACTTTCAATTGCACATGATCTTTGCTTTATAGGATTTTTGTACATTTGATATGTAGATTTTCATTTTGTTGGTTGCCTAAGTTGTAGCCTTCCCACTCTTCTGTGTTAAGGAGGAACAAAAGGTTTCTTGGGATTGTCCAAGAAGAGATTTTGTACTAGAGGTACACCACCCTTGGATTTGTGGAGTGGTTTAGTGATTCTTGCATTTACAAGGGTAAAATCTTAGTTAGGGATAACCATGTAGAAGTTTTTCTCGATTTGGATTTCCTCTATAAATCTTTGTGTCCTTTTGTTGTTTGATTTTTGTGGTGTGATTTTAATTGTATAACTTTTTATCTTAAGCACAAATCACCCCCCTTCTTGTGCGAATTTCATTGACGGGCTAACATGGAGGTGGAAGTGGCCCCGTCTCCTTGCCATCCATACAGGACAAGCTTGTTAACCTCGTCTTAGTGACATGACACAAGTAGGGATGTAAATGGATCAGGTTTGGGTTGAATTTGTCTATATCCAAATCCCATATCCCATTACAAATCCACCATCTATACCCTACCCATTTACCTGTCGAGTCTCTAGATAACCCATGCTTATATCCATTTACTCATCGAGTATCTATTTAACTATCAAGTACCCATTTATCTACATGAGGTTATAAGGTCCATCAAAGTATACAAGTAAGTCTGAACAAAAAACATGTAATTGGTGCATAAAAGATGTAGAATTTTAGTGATATTTAAAATAAAAATAAAAAATATAAATTCAAAACAAACTAACTAAAAATTACAAGTGTTCTATCATAACACAAAGTTACTAAATAATATAAAATATTTGATAAACATTACATTAAGACATATACATATATATACACACACCTGTATACATACATTTATCGAGTAATAGATCGGGTAAATAGATTTTTTTCAAACCCATGTCGATATTCATGTTCGATCGAGTTTTGAAATTAAATACCATACGCAACCCATTTATACATAGGTTGGATTTACCCACTATTAGGTACAAAGATTTATTTTATTTTATTTATTTTTGAGTAAGAAAGTAAAACTTTTACCTGGGGCCATCCGGCCAAATGGTAAAATTACAGTCTCCCAAAATCCTCCCGTAGGAGGGGGCGGAAAAATACATCCAAAGTACATACAATGACAGGTCTTTCGACAGCTTTTCATACGTCATACATTCTTATCCTTCACGATCTTTGATGCTCCTGATAGTTACTTCTGCTACGGCCAACGCCAGGTTGGGTGGTTCTTGGTGAAGTCTTTTCTCTCTTTCCTTCCAATCCAATGCTCCATGTTGAAGCAGTTAGGATTCTCAAGAAGCATTCCTTCTAGATATTGCCCCCTTCCGTGACTTCCCAAACAATCTCTGGGATTCTTGAACATTCAGGCTTGGCAGAAACGTGGACCAGCCGTGGTTCCAAAGATGGCTCACGTATGCACACTTGAAAAGAAAAGGAGATGAGATGCTTCATTCCCGCACAGAAGGCGTTTTAGATCAACTTCCACCCTCCATCTCTTGAGGCATGACTGGGTAGGAAGTAGGTCTCCCGCCACCAACTAAGTGCAACAGGATCATTTAGATTCAAGCCCTTTTGCCTATAGGATCTTCCAGATTTCAAGGGGGGGCTATGTGATTTGATAGCATCCCAAACCTTGCGCACTAGAAGATTACCATCTTGTTGAAGGGGCCAATGCCAGCAACCCGACCCTCTAAACAGCTGTAAGACAACGGGCTTGATAGCCATTAGTTTTGCCCAAGATGAAAAACCTCACTTCTTTTATTGGCGTGAAGGTACTCCCCATACCCAGAATGTATCCACTTGCTCCACAAGGAATCTCTCACTTTTAACCGCCTCCAAACCCTTTGCAACAGTGCTATCTTTTACAGATCCTCAAACTTGTGCATACCTAGACCTCCTCCTCAAGTAGCCTACAAAAGTCTTCCCACACCACAAGGTAGAATTTGCCATCCGGTATGAACTCTATCGAAATTCCTCCCGCACGCGTGCTCTGCCAGAGATTCTTCTAAATGCTCGAGTCGAGCACGTTATATAGCCAGCCCCCTTCTCTGGAAAATGATATCAGAGAACGCGGAAGTGGAAGCAGATAAGCCTTCGAAACGTTACAAGAGAACCTTTCTTCAATTCGACAAACAGGTAGCACTCCTCCGTTTCCATTCTAATTGCCAAATGAGATTTCGCTATTTTGCAATGAAAAACGACGCAAGAAATAATTTTGTAAATGAAGATCGGTAAACCAATACAGTGAATTTTTCTTTGACCAAATTATCAATTAGATGATTTAGTTTACATGGATGGACACTATTAGATAAAGAAACAACCATAACCATATAACACACATGGATTGATGATTAATCTTTCATTTGCCATGAATTGGCTTATGATTAAAAACCCACCAGAAGGGTCAACGTGAGGTTGCTACATTAGCAATCACAGCAATCAATATTTGCAAGGATAAGACCCATCCAATGCTCTCGGCATTTCTGATCTCATTTACAATGATCAAAACCATTTATACCATTTGAATGTTGAACCAACCAATTTTGACAAACTCGGGTCGACCAATACATCCATCTGTTGTAAGTGTGTGCTTCTGCAAAGTAGGTTTTGCGGTATGCATCAGTATTTTCAGGATTTTCGCTCTCCAGTCCCTTTGTTTCCTTGGCATAGGAGTCGCCGGAATGCGCAACTCTTCTTGCATCTATCTCCATTGTAAAAGCAAGACTATATAGTGAAATATCCAGGAAGAGAGCTTTCAATCACCAGTAGTCTCCACAAGAACAATGACCATCTTTGAAACGATGGAACCTCCGAACATCCCTAATAATGATCTCCCTTTCCACAATCTTAGATATGAACTTGGCAGCCAGGTGGCAGTCGTTGCAGATCCTAAGGTTTTTGGCAACCCTGATGACTGAACCTGGAGGGGTGTTCAATATACCAAATGCAATTGCTAGCTTCTCGCTATGGCCACGCAGAAGGACCTCCTTCTTGTCCTTGTTCACGTTGTGGAGGACACACGACGTGTCTGGTATATAACCCTCTCCCTTCATCCTCTTCCACAATTCATCGAGATAAGCATGGATCCGTTCACTCTGAGGGTGAGATAAGTCTCCAACCAGAAACTGGTGGACCTTATCCCCAACCTCGATCCAGCTGCAACCTGGTTCTTTCCTTACACCCGATTCCTTCATGATTCTTCGCACCTTTTTAGCTTCAGACCAGAGACCGGCTGATGAATAGATGTTTGAGAGAAGAATGTAGTGGCTCGCAACGTCTGGCTCTAGCTGGAACAGATGGTTGGCAGCAATCTCCCCAAGCTTCACATTCTGATGCATGCAACATGCACCAAGCAAACTGCTCCAAGCACTGGTCTGATCCATTCCAGGATCCATTGTTTTGATGATCTGGTACGCCTCCTCTAGCTGCTCCCCCCGACCAAGCAGGTCCACAACACACGCATAATGATCAGGCTTGGGCTCAATTCCATACTCCAGTCGCAACTTGTGGAACAACTCCAAGCCATGGCTAACCATTCCCGAATGGCTACAAGCAGCGAAAACTGAGATAAAAGTGACATCATTAGGCTTCACTTGTTTTCTTACCATCTCCTCAAACAGCTTTATGGCTTCCTCCCCAAGTCCATGCATACCATAAGCCATTATAAGCACATTCCAAGTTATAATATTCCGTGTAGGCAATTGGTCAAACACCCTCCTTGAGTAAGTTAGGCAGCCCATCTTTGCGTACGCATCCACCAAAGCACTCCCAACGGCAACATCAGCTGCTAGAGCATTCCTCATCGTGTAAGCATGGATCTCCTTCCCCTTGGCTAGCGCTGCTAGAATGGCACACGCAGGAAGAACAGTTATGAGTGTTATCCTATTGGGTTTTATGTAGCTAGAGACATGCTTCGTTCCTTTATCACCGTCTCTGTTCATTCCTTGCATCTCTATCAATAAATTGAAAGCATCATCATAGAAGCCCCAGAGAACGTAACCTGTAATTATTGTGTTCCAAGAAACGGTGTCTCTCCACTCCATGCTCTTGAATATCTCCATGGAGACCTCTACTTTGCCTATCCTGGCATACATGTCCATGAGTGCATTCTGCACGTAAGGGTCTTTGGCTAAGCCCCTCTTCACAATGTATCCGTGGATCTCTCCTAGCCCTTGGAAAATTTCCAAATTCATGTAGGCAGGGATCAAACTGGCAAGGGTAGTGGCACTTGGTTGAAGTCCTGCAACCTCCTCCATCTCGATGAACAGCCGCAACGCCTTGTTGTCAAGCCCATGCTGCACGAATCCAGAGATCATGGCGTTCAAAAGGCCAAGCGTCCAATCCTTGAACCCATGAAAAACACGATGTCCAGTTTCGACCTTCCCGCAATTGCAGTACATGTCCACGAGTGCACTGCCAACAAAGGGGTTCTCGAACAAGCCGTCATTGCGCAACGTGTATGCATGAATCTCCTTCCCCAGGTAGAGCAATTCCAGATGCGAGCATGCAGGGAGCAAGCTTGCCAGCGTGACCCCGTCTGGCCTGATTCCCTCAAGGATCATATTGCGAAAGAAAGCCAACGCATCAGAGGACCGGTCATTTTGCACGAGCGAGCTGATCATGGTGTTCCATGAGATGAGGTTGCGGCTTTCGAACCACTCGAAAAGTGCCTTCGAATCCTCGATCTTCCCTACTTTGGCGTACATGGAGAGCAAGGCATTGTTGGCAAACATCTCCCCCTCGGTGTAGAACCCGCGACGCAACCCATAGGCGTGAAATTGCCTCCCCAGGCGCAGGCCGTCTTCGCGCCTCAGATTCGAGCACGCAGAGACAACGCTGACGAGGGAGAAAGAGCTCGGGTCGAACCCGTCCTTCTGCATATCCCTGAAGGCCTCCAGCGCGAGCTCCCACTCGTTGAACATGCACAAGGCTGATATCATGGAGTTCCAGGAGACTTCGTCCCTATGGGGCATTCCATCGAACACCTGACGTGCGGAGTACTTATCCCCACACTTTGCGTACATCGTGACGAGGGTGTTCGAGACGGTGACCGGTGAGACGTGGTAGCCATGCTTGACTGCAGCAGAGTGGAGCTGACGGCCGACGGCGGCGTCTCGGAGGCTCGTGGCGGCCTTGAGGGCTGCGGGGAAGGCGAAGTGATTGGCTGGGACCCCCGCGGAGGTCATGGCGATGTAGGTGTGGAGGACCTCGCGGAAGGCGTCGTTGCCGGCGTGGTTGCGGAGGGTCTCGACCCATTTGCGGGGAGGGCTGGAGGTGGTGAGTGGGGCGTGGTGAGGATTGGTGGTGGGTGGCGCATGGTTTCTGATGTTGGGGTGGGGGTTTGGATAGCAGGACACGGAGATTGGATTTGCTAGGGGGATGATGACAGAGGAGGAGGACGACATTACAGTACTGGAAGAAGGTATTGGCAGTTGGAAAGAGGAACGGCAGATAGACAGAGTTTACCTAACGGCACGCCAAGTGGACCTTCTTTTCCTTCTTTCGCTGTCGGGGGCCGCTACTGCTGGTGGGGACAAATCGGTGAACGTGCTGGTGCTGAAAGCTCGTGCGTTAAGCGATGGAGTCGCGTCGTCATGTCCACAGCTGACAACGCCGATGATCACACAGGATATCGTGTTGCGTAAGCTTTTACCTTTTTTTTTTTTAATCTTTTTCTATTTTTTTAAAGAGTATTTTTTTTTTAAATAACAAATAATTTCTTCTCTAAGGCGAGTTATAGTAGTATAAAAATATAATCAAAATAAAGAGATGAAGCACATAAAAAATTTCACCTACTTGGAGAATCTCGACGGAAGCGATGTACGTAGTGTAACACCATATCTTAAAGAGGCTCGTGAAGGAGGAATGAAATCGTTCTCAAAGATGTTGCTTGGAATGGTTAATGGCATTTGAATACTCGTATATATGCACGTCTCCAATAAGTTCAGATAACATAGGTGGTAATTGTTAGTTTAATCTCTCATAAAATATTTTGATGATTTTACAAAATAAAAAAAAAAGAAATAAAATATAAGCGTATCATATTTTTCTTTGTAACAATACAATTGTAGGTTTCATGAAGTTTTTCAAGATGGAAAATTAAAAGCGTGAAGATAAAGTAGCATAAGTATTGTCATAGGTCATAAGCTTGTTATGTAAACTTTCAAAGGTTGTAATCTTCATTTTATTTGAATCTGGAGATATTGTAAAAAGCCCCCAAACATAACTTATAAATAGCTAACTTAGGCTCTCTACACTTAGGATAAATTACAAAAAAAAACCTAACACTAAGACTTAAATCAGACGTCCATAACAACTGTCAGAGGTCTGATTTTCAACTTTAAGATGTTTGATAAGTATTTCAGACATCTAATTACCTATAGCTCTACTTTAGTTTCTGACTTCATAAACATCAGTCGAAGCAATCTTCTATCAGACGTCCATGGCCTCATCTAGACATCTAATACTTTACCTGGACGTCTTCAAAATAACTGTTAGACTAAGCACCCATCTTCCTTCTATATATAACGAGCAAAATACATTGTCAGACGTCTGGACATGCCTCCAGATGTCTACCTTTGGACCGTTGCTCATTTATTTCTGTGCGTATCTCATGACGAACCAAAGATCTTCTGTCAGATATCCTAGGCAAGTTCTTTTTAGATTTCTAGATGTCTAGGGAATCCCACAGACGTCCATACAGATGTCTGTTCCTTCAGATCTAGAACCCTGTTTGGATTTGGTCAAAACAAGAACGAATCCACACATAATTAGACGTACAATAATTTTATTAGATGTCTTATGTGAAAATATCAGACGTCCTTGTTTCGATCTAATGAAACCAGTACAGCTTGGCTAATAGTATTAGACGACCATAATTGTAATCAGACGTCTTATAAGACGTTTGACCCTAAAATTAGATGTCTGATATTGCTGTCAGACTCATCATTACCCTGATTTGTGGTGGATTTCGTCCCAATCTCTTGGGATTTTCCTCCAATGGCTAGGAGATCTCTCCCAAGTGTTCTTGAAGGTTCCAAACTTGCCTATAAATAGACTACAATCCCTCTTAGGCAAGACACACCTCTTGAGATTCAATTCCTTTAGAAAATCACTTGCTCACTACTCTTAGCCTCCTCTTGCCCTTGTGCTGTGCCAACACTCTAATCAAAGGGCAAACCCACACTCCCGGTTCACTTCATTCTGCAAATTCTCAGGGAGTTCTCTTTATGCTTAATAGATAAGGAAGTAGTCAAATTATTGGGGTGCTCTATAGGTGTTGTTTAATTCTTACTTTTGTACTTTCGCTATCCAGCCTGTCGGGTCCTCGTCTCTTCATTGTGAAGGGAGAAACCTCCGTTTAGGGATCGGAGGTGGGATTTGTAATTGAGGTACACTACCCTCGTTTAAGTAGTGTGGTTAGTGGATTGATCACTTTGTAATCGAAAATCCTAAGTCAAGAGATTGGCTTAGGTGGTGGTTTTCACTCGTCTTGGGTTTCCATCTAAAAATCTGGTGCATCTTTTTTTGTGATTGAATTTTTTTGTATTACAATATTTAATAAATTCACTATTCACCCCCCCACTAGTGCAATTTCATTTGGTATCAGATCAGGTTTTCCACTTTCAAGAGTAACATTCGCGGAAAGATCACATGGAGGGGAAAGTCATTTCCACTGGCAGATCTGAGGGGCAATCCACCACTCGACCACCACTCTTCGAAGGGACAAAGTACACTTACTGGAAGCTGAGAATGGAGATCTAGCTTCAAGCTAACGATTTCTCTGTTTGGGAGAAATGCGAATCCGCATACGTCATTCCTGAGAAACCAGAAACGGGATACACAGTGGAGCAAATTCATCACCTTGGACTGAATGCTAAGGCAATGAACTCACTCTACTACGCACTCAGCTAAGAGGAATTCAACCGCATTAGCCAATGCAAAACCGCCCACGAGATTTAGAGAACCTTAAAGGTAACTCACGAAGGTACGTCTAGAGTTAAATCCTCAAAGATTAACTTGTTATCGCAAGAATTCGAAGCCTTTTCTATGAAGGAAAATGAAAGACTTGGGGACATGTACACCCGATTCACGTTAATCGTGAATAACCTCAAGTCAATAGGAAAGACATTTATAAAGGGGGAGCTTCAAGGGAAGCTCCTTCACTCCCTTGGACCCAAGTGGGAGAAAAAAGTAACGGCAATAGAAGAAGCCAACCAAGTAAAGGATCTAGACATGGAAAATCTACTTGGAAATCTTATGGCTTATGAATAAAAAATGGAGCAAAAGAAGAAATCTATCTCATCGGAGCCAAAGAAGAAGACTTTAGCCTTCAAAGCTACTTCGGATGATGAAGTACCGATGACGAAGAATTCCTTTTATTAGTTAAAAAGTTTAAAAAGTTTCTCAGAAATAGAAAAGAGATCAAGGGAAAGAAAAGAGAGGAAGAACCTCTAGTTTGCTATAATTGTAAGAAGAGAGGTCACATAAGGAAAGATTGTCCCTTACTCAAAAGAGATGATGAGAAGAAATCCAAGAAGCCTTCCGACTACAAGAAGATCTCCAAGCCCAAGAAATTCAAGAAGAAGGCATTCCAAGCAACTTGGGATGACTCCACCTTCGAAGAAGAAGAGGAGGAGGAAACAAATGAAGAAACGACATGCTTGGGATTAATGGCAACAAAAGATGCTTCTGAATCTGAATCTGAGGAACTTAAGGTAAACTCCGATTCTCTAGATGAAATACAAGATGCCTTTGATTCACTATATCTAGATCTTAAGAAAATAAAAACCCAAAGCAAAGTTTTAAAAGAAGAAGACTCAGAGAATAAGAAATTAATCAATGATCTTGAAGACAAGAATCTAATTCTTATAAAAGAAACCGCTGCCTTAAATATGCAAATAAGAAACCTAATGATTGAAAATGAGTCATTAACAAATAATTTGTATACGGCAATGAGTGAACAAAAGTTTCTAGATAGAGAAGAATTACTCGACAAAATCCATGTGCTTGAAAAATCAAACTCCCTTAAAAAGGATGAAAATAGCTTACTTAGAGTAGAGATTAGGGGACTAGAAGATAAACTAGACATAATGAAAATAAAGATAAATCACCTTAAAGAAAAATCAAATCAACTTCTTGAGGACCTAGCCAAATTTACAAAGGGGAAAGATAACTTGGACAAGCTCATTGCCCATCAAAAACCTTCCTCAAGTAAATTTGGACTAGGCTTTTATTAACCTAGTCAAAGTGAGTCGAAAAAGGATCCTCTTCTAAAGGAGACCACTAACAAATACGGATCCACATTGTAATGGATATCGAAAAGACAACTCTCACTTTGTTTTGTAGGGATGAAAGGACATTATAATGTCAAAAATTGGATATACAAAATGACGGATGGACGACTCAAATTAGAAAGACCTATAGAAACACTAAGTCATCAACGAAGATCTTTTGTAGGAGGAAAGAGGTCTACAAAAAAGAAGATAAGGAGATCACCGCTATCAAGGAGGTCGATGGGTGATGGACTTCGGGTGTTCCAAAACAACTACTAGAACTGAGTTTTTGTAGGTAAATAAAATAACTACTAGAACTATGCTAACTATAACAAATATGAAAATGAGAAGAAGGAAAAATAAAGAACTAGAAGAATGCTTACAACTTGAGTTTCTGTAGGTAAATAAAATAACTACTAGAACTATGCTAACTAGAACAAATATGAAAATGAGAAGGAAAAATAAAGAACCAGAAGATGGCGATCTGGAGTGGAGTCACGGTGGCAGAGGGATCCGATGACGGTGCCGGAGAGAAGTAGGTGTAGAGATCTGGAGGAGGACTAGAGGAAGGCTTAATAGAGGTTCTATACTAAGGAGAACCTAAGGGAGGGTGACTAAATTAATTATTCTACTTAGGAAGGCTTGGAGGTGGTGGAAGAATATATATGTGAGTGGAGAATGGTAGAAGAGAAATTTTTTTCCTAAGGCATGGGTGTAGGTGTGTTTTTATAGAGATGGGAAATAAATAATGGCCATAAGATCTAAATCTAAAGGTGGGGTAAGGGCCAACAAATCAAGATATGTGTATACCTTTGGATGTACATCCAAGGCTGTGTAAGTGCACTAAGGAGGGCTGACCATAAGGGTTCTTAGAGAAGCCCTGTGGTCGATTTTGCGTGGCCTATCTAGGTCCCTAGGATCTAATGTGAAGGGCTAGGATTTAGACTTAGGGCATATGATCTAGTTTAGGTTTTTATGAAGGGACGTTCTTTGGTAGAAGTGGAGTTGGCCCTTGGATTAAAGATGTAAGCGTAGAGATTAATTAGGTTTAAGTTTCCAAAAAATAGGTAGGCCTAGGACAAGGATTATTTGGTGGAATAGATTGTCTTAGGGTGCTAATAATAGGATGGTTTTAAGTCATTCCACATGTCCTCTTGTCCTTCTTCCTTGTCTTTATTTCTTTTGAGATATACTTCACTCCAAGCTTTATTAACTCCTTATCTTTATTCAAAGCCATTATATCTTCACCACTCACTCTTGCATTATTCACAACACTCTAATTAGTTGCTAATTAAACACAAAACATATTTATAACCTAATTATGCATGCATGACTATAGTGCACTATATACAATCTATATGTAATCTGGTAACTAAGTACTTAGCATAAAATAGGTAGGTTACCGATATAAATTATGTGTCTATCATACCCCAATGTTTATCTTTTTCTAGTCCCTAGAAAAACAGATAACAGAAACTATGGGGGAAACATTTGGGGAAAATAGACTGTGGAAAATCAGCACATGAACTTGAGTTAAGCTAGATTTAAAAACTCGATATGATTTTTCACCAATACAAAGGAGATTATACACAAAATCTTAACGGCAATGACTCAACAGTTCTAAAGTATCGACTCAAATGCAGATAGCCTAAGTCAAATTAGAGATTTTATTAACTTGAAGACTTGGGTCTACAGAGCAATGATAACACTGCATCTCGGGGTGATAACTCTGTTAAATGGGGTTTATCTTAAGAACAAAATGCATAAATAACACATCCTAAATAGGAATGGGAGTATTGCATGCATCACACATTAAGATTGCTTATAGAATAGTATTAATGGCCATTTGTATGAGCACTTGTCAAAATAGGCCTCAGATAAGCAATCGGACCGCACAGACGGATTTAGAGCGACGAACGGAGTCCAATGGACTCAAAATCGGCCAAATCCGACATCCGGAGCTTCTGCAATGGGCCCAAGAAGTTCTGATCGTTGATATGATGATCAACAGCCCACAGTGCACCATGTGGCGCCCACTCGCTGCGCCTGCACGCCTCGCCCAGCCCCCTCCATCAACCGCAGAACTATCTGAGCCATCAGATCTTCAATCGAACGGCTGAGAACACCGCACCAACCGCCTGCGCCATCACTGCACTCCTCGCCCGAGCAGATCACGACCATCGAATCTCCATCCAACAGTCAGTAGCAGCCGAGCAATAACGCGCAACCGCGACCATCCCCGTAGGGCAGCGCAGCGGTCGTTGCCTCAACCGTGCAACCAGAGGGCGTGAGTTCGAATCGCGCTGTGTTGAAATGCGGAGATGAAGGCACGTGTGGGTGAAATTGGACCACTCGATCAGCAACGGACGGGGGCGATTGCGAGACGTGGCCCTCGCAGATGTGCCCTGACCAGACGTGCGCGATGACGTAGGCGCGAGGGCACGATCCAGGCGTGCACCTCGCGCGGGATCCCAACCGTCCGATCGAAGATTAGACGGCTTACGACGCGCGCACACGGATCATGCGCGAAGAAGCACAGCTGCGGGCGAGCGACCGGTGGGCAAGGGCCTTCACTGACGTTTTGGGAAGGGTTTTAGCGATGTCTCGGACATCGCTAAAACCCCTTCTTCATTTGGAAAGCCCTTCTCCCTATTTAAACCCCTTCCAACCACCCATTCAAGGTATTCACTCCACTTGCAAATGCTCTACCCCCCTCCTAACTACCTTTAAGCCCTTTTGTAATCGCCGGAGACGAGCTGTCGACGGAGCCCTCTCCACCACCGTGGCTGCCTCGCCATCCCCCCCTCTCTCTTCCCTTCTTTTAAGCTTTACTTTACTTATGTTTAAGCATTTATCTAGTGTTGTAATTATGAACTAAAGTTGCATGATTAATGAAGTTGTTTTTTATTCAAATGCTTGCTCTATTTTTTATTCAAGTTGCATGTTGTGAATGAAATAATTCTAACCCTAATCTCTCTCTCTCTCTCGCTTTTCACCTGCGCCTTTTCGTAAGCAAAACCCTGTAATTTTCGTGACAATAAGTGACAAGAAGAATCCGATTTTTACGCCTCCCTAAGACTGAGACTCGGACTCACATCCGTTTCTTTACTTTAAAACTGACGTCGCAAGTGCAAACTATAATGACACTTCCAAATAAATGCGCATGCGCACGCCAGTTTTTGGCGCCGTTGCCGGGGAGGCAACGGATTTGTTTTGTCACTTCCATTTTACATCCATGCTCACATCGTCTAACACCTTGTCTCCTACTTGATGGTTACAGGAATTCGACGCTTGGACGGCGAAGCAGCGTAACTCATGACGGTAACGAGGGAGTAAGTGCAACAAGGACTGATCGTGAGTGTTTCTTCACTCATCGTTGTTTGCTTGCTTAAAAAAATCGAAAAAAATTGAAAAACTGAAAAAATTGTGTGGTGTATGATTGCCTGACCCACATCCTTAACACATCACCCAATAAAAAAATACACTCTAACATTTTGAATAAATTCTTGGAGTGTTCTTTTTTCTTTTTGAGTGGTGTTTGTGAAGCCACCTTGAATTGACTTGGGCCGCACCACTCAACCGTAAAATCGACTCATCTAATAGAAGCTGCATGATCACTAGGATGAGTACATTAGGGTTTAGAGCCTCTACACAATAAAAGGAAATCTACTTTCACCGAATTGTGTGCAAAACTTGACGTGTCCACTGAAACTTGTCTGAAAACATTAAGACACATAAAGTGAGGATAAAACATTAAAAGACACCACATCTAAAAAAATTCTTGCTTGAAAATCATGTTTTGAAAGAAGCACACATACTGAAAGTGGAAAACTAAGAGGCCCTACCCCAATCAACGCCTCATCATATAACCCTAGCACAAGCACTATCCTAACCCTTTAAAACAGAGTAGACGTGCCCTAGGCAAGATTGGGTTAAGTCTCGAGAGGCAGGGTTTTGTTCGCTGGGCACTTGGCTTCCATTCCCTTAGTAGAATCTGGTGACTAGGCTGCGGGGCAGTGTCAAATGACTGCGGTTGTGGGGTCTATGGAACTGGCGGCGGAAGCCAAAGGAAGAACCTTCCCTGCAATCCCCTCATAATCAACCTGGCCAGATTAGCTTTGGGAAGGGGAGTCCAGTGCTTACGGACTTGATCATGCTTTTGGAGATTTCTAGGTCCCCTAAGGAATACACCATAAGGACTAGGCTTGTTTGCTTGGTTGAACACACAACTCTCTCTCATCTGTTCTTCTCACATCTCTCCATTTCTTCCAAACCATGGATTTCAATGCCTATCCATCTTACCCAAACTGCCCCCAACATGATTTGTATGCTAACCCAAGTAGACCATACCCACAGCCTATTTGGGCTAACCAACCACCAAGTTGGGGGTACGACCTAGAATATCCCTCTTGGCCCAACTATCCCAGTTATGACCAAACTGCACCAACCTCTTATTGGGATACACCCGACATATCCACCCAAGGGTATGATTCAAATCATGGGGCTCCATATCTCGATTCTCCTCACGACGCCTCATCATTTAGGTCCCACCTGCTCTCTAACCACTTTGATGGAACCTACACTCTAGGAGAACACCAAGAACCCTACCCTTCTCAGGACAATAACCAAGAAAGGTCATCTGAATTTAACAACCTTTTCTGCTTGACCTTTGGATTAGAAGGAATTCTAGACAAATGGAAATCAGAGAATGATCAAAAATCTAGGCAGGCCCAGAATCATCAACCTTTGAGTTGGTCCCTTGATGAAGAATCTGACTGGGAGGAGGACTTAGAACCTCAACTATTCTGGAGTAAGACCAAACAGAGAATGGTTCCTCTTGAAGAACTGGACCCTGAACATGATAGAATAGAGGACCCACCCAAGAACCTAAACCCCAGTATGGATTCTAATCCACAACCTCAACCACACTCTCTTAACCTGGATTTCAAGGAGGAAATCCAAAGGACACCAAATGACACCCTGTCAATTCTTGATAACCTCCAGTTAGAGTTACACAAACAGAATCAAGAATTGGTTAAAGGGCAACAGGCCATGTTGGATATGTTCCAACAATTGAGGGAAGAAGGCCAGAGAAAGCTGTTGCACACAATGTCATTCATGGAATTCATAAAGCAAGGACCTACCATGATCAATTGGACTACACCCAGTCACCCTAATTTGGTTTAGTCCACCATTGATACCCCCTAAGAGTTGGACAACTCAATGGATAAGGTCATTGAGGATTCCTCGGAACACAATTTGGGGAGCATTGTGGATAAACATCAGGAGGGAACTAAGAATGTGAGGGGAGATGTCTTGGAATCTGAATCTAATCGGCCAGAGAGAAGTGATTCGGTGGGAACAATAGCCAACATAGGAGATGGGGAATGGAGTTACAATTTCAAAGAAATCGATTATTAATCGGTTGGGATCCCCATCACACATTTGGAGGAGGGCTGAGAGAAAGAATATGAACTAGAGGATGAAATTGGCCCTACCTCTAATGCAACCTCAAACAATGAATCTGATACAAAGGAGGTTGAAGAAAATATTCTTGAGGTCAAGGGCTTGGAGGGAATGAGCAATGAAATCATAGTTGCGGAAGAGATGGATTCGTCTTTGGAGAGAGACCTCATGCTTGATTGTAGGGCTTATTATGAAACTCTTGATTTTGTTACTTGTCCTACCAGAATAAAGACCCCGCAACCCGAATACGCTGGAATTGATACACCTTTGACGGATTACAATTTTATGAGGACACAAGCTAAGTATAAAACCTACATCTTTAGTGTCTGGCATGTCATATTCGGGATGCGCTCGTCCACATCAACTTCTTTGCATGCCCGCAGACTGAGAGAGGATCTGACACGGGCATGCATGATACATCTGCTGCAGAATTCCCACCCCTTAGGAACGGGACTCCACCACAACCTTGTTCGCATCTGTGGACTTCTGATTTTGGGTCTGGTTGATTTTGTACATGCCTCCTTGACCCAAACCATTCCTGTTTGTGCACTATGCCCAACCGAAGGCATTAAACTCAACGCTTCCTGGGAGGCAACCCAGTGGATTCAGACTGATCCGGTATTCTACGTCACTCAGGTAATATCTTTTTTGAACCCCTGTTGCATCCATGAATTTGCCAATGAGGACATTGTCCAACTTAACCATGGGGGAAGGTGGTAAATTGCATGATCCTGAGCTCATTTAATCAGTCTGAATAGAATAAAATTTAACGAAAAAAAAAAATTTTTTTTTAGGAAGAAACTTAAGCATTAGAAATTTGTCAATAGTGGGAAATAATACAAAAAAGAACTTGAACACTTAGACTTTTCAGGCCTTCAGGCTTAATCAGCCCTGGTGTCCGTTAAAATATGGATTTAGATTCAAATCCTTGCAACCTTAAGCTACTCTAATCCATTAGTTAAATAAGGTAATAAGTATACGACTTATCAACTCACCCTTTAACTCAGAAAGACTTTGAGTCTAAGCATCTGCACATATTTTTGCACAGACTCACTCCTAGGAGATTCTGACAGAAATTAGGTAGCTAATAAACTCTCTAGGGTGGTATGGCTAGCAAGTTGTCGTGGGTAACAACCCATTGGCAGGTTGCCCAGAGCCCAGCCACGGGACCACTTCTTCATTGCCTCTAGGTAAATTTGAGATCGGAGAAGTCACCTACCAAATGAAAAAAAAAGGAGCAAAAAAAGAAAACAAAATAAATCACACTTCACTGCACGAGTATTGTTGGCAAGTGATCGTGGGTAACAGTCCATTGGTCAGTTGTCCAGAGCCCAGCTCAATAATTGCACAAAAAGAACCAAAACACTTAAGGAAGAAGCGGGGAAGTAGTACAAGCTAGGGAGATATACACTGGAAAAATCCTTGTGTTGACTCCAATTAAAACAAACGTTGGGAGAAAGCTACCGATCGAACAAATACACCTTCAGGCAAAACACTTCATCTTTCGGTCACCTAGGGGCGTAGAAACCTGGAGTCTGTCTAAATTACCGTTGAGTGAGTTTATCACGATCTTCACACCAAGATGCTTAGCACTTAGAGTTTTGTCTGAGTTTTGGGTGGGTTGGGTAGCCGTAAAAAGTTACCAACCCACTCTTAATTCCAAAAAAATCTAAAAATAAGAAAAAAATATATATACATACATTAAAGCAAGGATTCGGGCGATTCGTATTTTGGCAGACACCCGGGCGCTGCTTAGTCTTTGTAGATTAAGATCTTAGTATATTTCCTCCTATTGACAAGTGGCGAAATGTCTAAGTAGTTACTTCTTAAATTCTGATTGGAAATAAAGGATAAACCTTGCTAGGGATTAGCAAGGAATAAGTATGGGGGTATGATAACACTGCATCTCAGGGTGATAATTCTGTTAAATGGGGTTTATCTTAAGAACAAAATGCATAAATAACACATCTTAAATAGGAATGGGAGCATTGCATGCATCACACATTAAGATTGCTTATAGAATAGTATTAATGGCCATTTGTATGAGCACTTGTCAAAATAGGCCTTAGATGAGCAATCGGACCGCACGGATGGATTCAGAGCGACGAACAGAGTCCAACGGACTCGAAATCGGCCAAATCCGACATCCGGAGCTTCCGCAATGGGCCCAAGAAGTTCTGATCGTTGATCTGATGATCAACGGCCCACAGTGCACCATGTGGCTCCCGCTCGCTGTGCTTGCACGCCTCGCCCAGCCCCCTCCATCAACCGTAAAACAATCTGAGCCGTTCGATCTTTGATCAGACGGCTGAGAACACCGCACCAACCGCCTGTGCCATCACTGCACTCCTCTCCCGAGCAGATCACGACCGTTGGATCTCCATCCAACGGTTGGTAGCAGCCGAGCAACAACGCGCAACTGCGACCATCCACGCAGGGTAGCGTAGTGGTTGGCACCTCAACCGCGCAACCAGGGGGCGCGAGTTTGAATCGCCCTGCGTTGAAATGCGAAGACAAAGGCAGGCGCGGGGAAAATTGGACCGCCCGATCAGCAGCGGACGGGCACGATCGCGAGACGTGGCGCCCGCAGATGCGCCCTGACCAGATGCGCGCGATGACGCAGGCGCGAGGGCGCGATCCAGGCGTGCGCCCTACGCGGGATCCCAGCAGTCCGATCTTTGATCGGACGGCTTACGACGCGTGCACACGGATCTGGCACGAAGAAGCACAGTTGTGGGCGAGCGACCGGTGGGCAGGGGCCTTCATCAACGTTTTGGGAAGGGTTTTAGTGACGTCCCGGATGTCGCTAAAACCCCTTTTTCATTTGGAAAGCCCTTCTCCCTATTTAAACCCCTTCCAACCACCCATTCAAGGCATTCACTCCACTTGCAAATGCTCTACCCCCCTCCTAGCTACCTTTAAGCCTTTTTGTAATCGCCGGAGACGACGAGCCGCCGACAGAGCCCTCTCCACCACCGTGGCTGCCTCGCCGTCCCCCCCCCTCTCTCTCTTCCCTTCTTTTAAGTTTTACTTTACTTATGTTCAAGCATTTATCTAGTGTTGTAATTATGAACTAAAGTTGCATGATTAATGAAGTTGTTTCTATTCAATTGCTTGCTCTATTTTCTATTCAAGTTGCATGTTGCAAATGAAACAATTCTAACCCTAATCTCTCTCTCTCTCTCGCTTTTCACCCGTGTCTTTTCTCAAGCAAAACCCCGTGATTTTCGTGACAATAAGTGACAAGAAGAATATGATTTTTACGCCTTCCTGAGACTGACACTCGGACTCACATCCGTTTCTTTACTTTAAAACCGACGTCGTAAGTGCAAACTATAACGACACTTCCAAATACACGCGCACGCGCACGCCAAGCAACGCTTCATGGCTCTGTCAACCCACCCAAGGTTTGAATCGGATGTAAAAATTAAGCATCTTGTGAGTAAAAAGTGACTCGTTAGATGGGCAACTAGGTTGACTCCATGTATTTAAGAAGGGTTAGAATATCTTTTCGCTTTAACAAACCTCATTTTTTAATCAACCTTACTAAGACTTGATAGTTTTCTCTTCACCCGTTTCTATCCCGAGGTCAACACTTTAGGCATATATTTCCTTAGCTGGATCCTAAGTCTCTTTTCCTAATTATTCTTTCTCCATATTTTTTTCTTTTTCTTTTTTTTATTTTTTTATTTTTGAAAAGGATAGAATACCCATATATGGCAAGGTATTTTATTTATTTGCGAACTCTTTGGCACTCATTTGTAATGAGGTGCGAATTTATTTATTCCCTACTTTTTTCTTTCCTTTTTTTTCAAATCTTTCAAATCATTTTTCTAGGTGAGTAGCTTTCTTTCATTCATTCAAGAACCTTTCCTAAACAAAGATCCAAAAGCTAAAGATGCGAAGCTGGGATCTGGGCATCCTACATTTGGGGATCATACCTAGTGTAACATGCTAGCCATACCTGCAAGGATCAATGGACCCTCAGATTAAACCTTATTGACCACTAAGGACTCAATGAAAGTTACCCAAAAGACGAGTTAGTGCTGTTGGTGCAAGGGCACCACAATAATTGATTTTGATGATAACAAAACACTTGTGATTCAATATTTGCATTTGATATTTAGTTTTTAATTTTTAGGTCAAAATGCAAATGGTAGCAAGGGTGAAAGAGCTCAACTCAAGATCATGGAGGAGCTTGATAGAGGAGAAAAGGATCAAGGAGCTATGGAGGAAGAAGATCGATGAAGGAGAGTTGGACTCTAAAGCTTGAAGAAGAAGAAGAACAGGACTTAGAAATTATTGTTGTAATCTTTATGTTGTTTTTGCTCTTTCATTTCTTAGATTCTTTGCAAAGAACCCAAATATAAGTGCCTTAGTCCTAGGAACACTTACCCTTCATTAGGACACTTAGTCAAAACCTTAAGCATATTAGAAAAATCAAAATAGTAATCAAACAGCCTTATTAGACGTCCAACATGTTTCCTAGACATATGATGTTGTATTTTAAGTCATATGATGTCTAGATCAGACGTCCAATAATTAAGACATGGAACACTTAGTTTGCATACTTAGTTCTCAGACGTCATGACCTATTTCCAGACGTCCATTCAGATGTATGACAACCTTGACAGACATCCAATAATAGGATCGTTAGCCTATTAATACCTCTATCAGACCAATAACCTCAAGACACTTAATTCATATTTTTAATATTATTCCTAGACATCCAGAGAGCCTTTCAGATGTCTAATAAAGAGACGTTTAATTTAACCGGTAACTTCTTGGGAAATCAATTCCCCAAAGTTACCTTTATCATCAGATGCCCAATATCCTATTCGTACATCCAATAAGACATCTAATCACTTTGCACTAGATCCTTGTTTGGATTTGGTCATTTCCAAGAATGAACTCACTTAGTCTCAAGCGTCTAATAATTCACCTAGACGTCTTAAGATTCACTTTCAGACATCTTATCCTTATTGAGAAGAACACTGTTTAGATATAATCAAATCCAGGAAACCCACCCTACAGAATCAAACGTCCAAACTTTACATTAGTTATATGACTAGACGTCTGACCCACTTTTCATATGTGTGATATTACTGTCAGACTCATTTTTGACTTGCTTTGTTTTGGATTTCGACCCAATTCTTTGAGAAATGCCTCCAACGGCTAGGAGCCTCCTCTCAAGCCTTCTTTAAGGTTCCTAAAGCCTCTATAAATAGAAGAGGACCTCTCATTTGTTCCACATACCTAGAGATAATACTTTCCACTATTTCATACATATCTAGTAAGAGATCAAAGAGAAGAAACTCTGCCACTTGCTCCTCAAGCTCTATATTCCTCATCCGAGAGCACTGAGTCATTACGCCTCCACTTCCATCTACCTCCATCTCAGGGAAGTTCCTTTCCCTATAGAAACTTAGGTTGAATCTTATTTTCAGGCTCTATAGGTTGTATTTTGTTTTATATTTTGGTTGGGTATTCGCATGGCGAATTCTCATTTCCTTTGCTAGACAAAATCCTCTTCGTGAAGAAGAGGGGTTTAAGGTACACTACCCTCGGTTAAAGTAGCATGGATTGTATTGAGGTTATATTGCCCTCGTTTAAGTGATACATTAGTGGATCTAATCTACTCGATAGATCAAGAAATCCTAAGTTAAGAGACATAGGTGGTGGTTTTCACTCAGGTTAGGTTTCCACCTAAATATCTTTTGTGCATTATGGTGAATGTTTTGTGGATTGAACTTGATTTTGCAAAATTTTTAGCATTTTATTTCCTGTACTATTCACCCCCTCTAGTGCGCATTGATAAACGTCAGTTTATCATCATTCTTATGCCCTAAAACAGATCTAGCTCTTAGGATTTTAACTCCACAAATGGATTTTCGGACTGCATTTAGGCATTTACCTAGGATAGGCATGCATTGCATTTTAGTTATATTTTTGATGTGTTTATTTAAGTGTCAGGGATAGATAGAAAGTCAGATTCAGCATGCCTTGGCACTCAGGAAGGCAGAAGATGAATAAGAAGCTCATTTCAGCTAGATCTCAGCTAGATCCAGCTCATCCTAGCTGGATCCCAGCTCATTCTAGCTGGATTAACTTATCTTTAGCTCCATTTAGCTCATCTTAGCTGAATGGTGGCTCTAGTTAGTTCACCTCAGCTCCATTTAGCTCACCTTAGTTGGATGGCAGCTCAAACTAGCTCAAGATAATTGATCCTAGCTCCATTCCAGCTCCTCCAACCTAGAACAGTTCATTAGAAGCTCAATCTGACTAGGATTAGCTACTAGCTAGACCTGATCAACTAAAGATGACCTCAACCAACTTAGGTCAACTCAAGTCCAGCTCTTGGAGGCTCAACTCAGCTCAACTTAATTGAGCTGAGTTACTTGACTTAAGCTAGCTACTCCAACTAGCTAGGTAATCTTCGGGAAGACCAGACCCAGCTCACCTCAGCTCATTTTAGCAGAAGCCAACTCATCTTAGCTTGGCTTAGCAGCTAGCAAAGAACTAGAAAGCCAAGCCAGCTAAGGTAGCTCCTTGCAATTCTCTTCAGTAGCCACCAACTCCAGTGCAGCTCCTTCCAGCTACCTCCAGCTCTTCTCCCTTAAAACCCTAGCTCCCTCTACCTCTTACCCAACTCCCTATTAGCTAAGCTAGCTAAGCTTGCTTAGCTCAGCTAATCACCTCCTTGGCACCCTTACATAACCCTAAAACCTACCTACCTAAGCTCCACTAAATAACCCTAAACCTAATCCACCTAAGCTTCCCTACTCCCACTCTAATTTGGTGCCAAAACTAGGCACCCCTTAGCCCCTCAACCACCACCAAAAGCCACCTATTTTTGGCTCCAAAACAAGCTTCTAGAACCACCTATTGTTGGTGCCAAAATGTTGGGGCAAATTCATCGTTGTTAACATATGCATTGTAGTATAGGACAAATGCGCTCAAACAAATACAATTTATAACTCGAATTTGAAGTCCGAGGTTGAAATTAGGGAGCAAGTATTGCATTCACGCACTAATCTTTAATTAGAATCAATGAGCACAATTAATTGAGCATTCAAAATAGATATTCAATGAATAATAACCTGTCACATTATTTATTCAATGAAATTCAATGTATCTAGAGATTGCATGGAACAAAAGAGGAGAATCAAGAACAATGGTGATTTAGATAACCACTAATCCTCTTAATTAAGCATGCATGTAATTATTCAATCAGAATTCAATTGTAAACTATAGTACTTAAATTATTCAACAGTAATTCAAATAATGCCACAGTGTTCTCAACCAAGTCAGAGGTCAGGTTTGATGACTAGATGACTTAACAGCACAAGCACATGACTTCTTCTTTCTTTAGCTTCTTCAGCCTTTCTCTTTCTTCCCTTTGCAGCATAAGGGAAACAACCTCTTCTCCGGCTAAGTGTCACACAGGGACACTCTTCAGAGAGCAAAACCCCCCTCCCCCTCTCTCTCTTTCTCTCTCTTTCCTCCCTCTTCTCTTTCAGATATCTAGGCAGTGGATCGGGTAATCGGGGATCCGGATGACTAGGACTACCGGCAGTGGGTGGTAGCCGAGGTATGCGAATTGGTGAAGGGGACCTCACCCTCATGGTCTCGAGGCGAACAACGTATGGGACAATTTCCTAATAAGCGCTACCTTTGGTCTTGAGTCTCACGATGTGGGACTATACTCGTGGCTCCTTTGTGTGTTGGCTGCTGGTGTTGCTTCGTCCAATTGGAGCTGCAGGTGGATGAGTGGTGTGAGTCCGCAGCTCTGGGAAGTGCTACCAGGGTCAGAAGTGGCCGGAGGCGGGTGAAAGATGTCGAGTGTGACGGCGGCAATGGCGGACGGCGGCGGTTACCTGCAAATCACAATACGGGCTTGTAGCCCCAATCAAACAAGTTCACAAGCATCATCGGTGGACGTGGAGTGTGGTGGCGGTGTCTATGTGATGAGTGAGTGTGTGTGGAGGGCATGTGAAGTTGGAGATGAAGGTCGGAGGATGGGTTGTTACGACCCGGTTCCTGAATCCCTACAGGACACGAGACCGAACCGACTCGACTGATCCCAAGACCAAGTCGTCTAACGAGAAAGTAACCAAAAAGCAGGAAAGTAAACCACATTCACTATGCTAAGCAACTAATAGTAAAAAGGTACAGCAGTAAAGAAGTAAAAAATGCTACAGTACATATCACTACCACAATAATAGAAAATAACAAGGTACAGGAATATAAAGTATAGAACGTAAAAGTACAGAACATAAAGGTGCAAGAGTCTACTCACTACTACAAAAGGAGTATAACAAAAGAACTACAGCTATTGGGCTCAGCACCCTCTGCAGCCGTAGGCTCTGGCTGCTCAACACTTGGACCTGAAAAGGGTTATGAGTACACAAAGTCAGTGAATGCTGAGTAGAGTGGCAACTAACTAACTAAAGCAGTAAAAGTAGACAGGTAGCTGTTGTTTTTCAATTACTTTCTTTAACTAATTATTCTTTTTCATCACTTGGTTTATTTATCTGGTCTCTTTCTTGATCTCGAATGTTCCTCGTGGGAACGATCTTGATTGCAGTCTTTTCCGAGGAGTAGAAGGCACACGTGGTGCTCTCCTGGTTGGGAGAGTCCATCATGGTGATCCTACACCCAGTCAACCACCCTAAGGTCACGGACAGACGTAACGGTGACTACGGCACGCGCGATAAGCGCACGGGTAGCTACCCCGCACTGGCATGCGGTCAGTCGTTTCCGTTAACGGGTGCGCCCAAAGTACAGCATAGAACTAGTATAGGGCCTAGCCCTCTCAGTAACAGGGGTTTAACCCCTAAGAACCAAACAGGGGTCTCGCCCCTCCATAGTCCGCACACCCTCGCCTGACTACCCTGGTTTGCCCAGTGGGCCTAACAAGTCGGTGTAGGGTGGCTAGCTGAACCCCGGGCCCCGTGGGGTGGCTAACTCTCTCCCTACACTGGTAGCTCTCCCCGGTACTGTGTATGCGAGGGCCAAGAAGTCGGTATAGAGTGGCCAATCCTAACCCTGGGTCCCAACCCAAGGGCGGCTAGCTCTGCTCTGCACTAAACAGGGGGACAGTCGCTCTCCGTAGTACTCCGTATACAACAGGAAAGTTATATGCAACAGTTAACTAGCACAAGTATTTCATTTTTCACAGGCAGCTGTTATTCATTTACAGGCAGTTGTTATCATTTCTATCTACTCATTCAAGATTGCAATTCATTCATCCAATACAGACATTTCTAGTGTTTTTCATCCTATGATTCATGTCACATCCTAGGGTCTAAGAATTCATTCCACACATGTATTCAGGTTTGTAATTAAATTAAGGGAAGTCACTCTACCAGTAAACCCAAGAGTATTGGGGGCTTGAATTGCAAGCTCACGTGCCTCAGCAAGCCTCGAACCTGCAACGGAATGAAGTCCTATGACAAGGAACAATCACAAGGAAACTATCAGAATAGTATGAAAAGCCTTCTAACAAGTAGAAGAACTCACAAGGAACACATCGGTATCTTATTTGCGTAAAACGAAACTCAAACGGACCCTAAACGGGTCAAAAATAGGGTTTCTGTCTCAAATCAGATGTCTGGAACAACTTCCAGACGTCTTAAAAGTGTCCAGTAACATATCTAAGTCTCTGCGCCAACCCTTAGACGTCCAGGAACTCTTCTGGACTGTTTGGACCCAGCTCCAGATGTCTGACCACCTCTCCAGATGTCTGGAAATGCTTCCCGTCGTCTGGTACGTCGCCCAGACGTCTGAAATGCGTGGGAGAGCGTGTCCCGCATCTTCCCGAAGCGAATCCTGCACGTAGACACCGAATCCTCTCAAAAAGGGCATGCAAGGCAGTAGCAACGGAGTGGCCTGCATGACCATATCCGCAAAGGGGACGTACCTTCACGAAACTCTCACTTCAAACATCTGGAACCACCTCCAGACGTCCGAACCGTCGTCTGGAGGTCACTCTAGACATCTGATTCTGGGGAAAGCCCAGAACCAAAACCTGCTTCCACTGCTTTCGTGCCATGGGTGGCCGCGCCGCGCCCCCTCGCCTGTAGCTCCGACTGCAGCAGTGTCGGGGAGGACCTCCTCGACGCACTCCTCCTCGCACACGTGCCGCTCCGGCTGTGCACTCATAGGTGAGCTCCCACACAAGCTCGCAAGCTCACTCTCCTCCTCTCCTCCCGCCGCTCCTCCTCGACGTCGCCCACGTGCTCTCTCGCTCGCGCTGTCTCTCTCGCTGGAGTGGAGAAGAAGGGAAGGGGCTTGTGTAGGAGAACGTGAGAGGGGAAGGGGGGTTTTATAAGATCGGTGGGTTAGGGTTTTGCTGGAGGCGGGGAGAGAGAGAAGAAGGGGAGGAAAAATGAGAGTATTGTCTGCGTGCAGCCCGTGCATAGACGCGAGCTCGTACTCAAAATTTTCGATTTCCAGACGTTTGGGAAGGTGTCTAGACGTCTGACCCACAGTCCAGACGTCTTAAAAGGCTCAAACAACACGGGTCTTAACATGGGTTGTTCAATAGAGGTCTTGGGTGGCCAATAGATGAAGTTAGGTTAAGGCGATGCGAACTCGTTGGAGTTTGCGCTGGAGTTGGGAAGACAACGGGGGAGGTCGGTGGCTTTGAGTCGAATAGAGACGTTAGAGAAAGAGAAAGCAAGTAGAGAGGGAGAGGGAGTTATAGCACCTAATTATGGATGAAAGAGATGAGAAATTGGTGTCGGTGTGATTGTCGGCACCAGAGACGAGGAATTCTTCAACGAAGGAGACAACGAGGAAGAAGGGGCTAGGGTGCCTCTAAGTTGATCGTCGAAAGGCAGAGGAAGTCAGGGAGGAAGGAGACACTCCCAATTTGGATGTTGGGAGGCCGTAGGATGATGGAGGAGGAGGCTCGCCGAAGCTATGGTGGAGGTGGCTGGAGAGGGAGTTTGAAGAGGGTTTTTGGGCCAAAACTTAGCTAAGGAGCATGGCCTTGCATTAGGCGTGCTTTTATAGGTCTTAGGGTGGGGTTTCAAGATTGGAAACAAGCTTGGAAACTCCAAGCTTCTTGCGCATGTGGGATACCCACATCTCCGATGCATTCGCATGGGAGATTGGGAAAGAATTGGAGTCCAAGATCGGGTTTGATTGAAAGAGAATTCCTTAAGGAATCTCTAGTTCAAATCTGGGACTGATTGATTGAGAAATGAGCGAGAAAATCTTGCTCGAATCTCGTTGGAGCTATTCCTAATGGCGGTAGGGACCTAGATGTGAAGAAGATGAAGAAGTTAGGGGGGTCCCTGCAAGGATTTCAAAAGCTGAGGGGTTCTTTGTAAGAAAAAGAGTCAGAATAGGATTAAAATGCAAACTAGGTCAAGATGATCTTTGATTAGGCCCAAACCTTGAAAAAAACTTAATTTGAACCCAAGGAATCTGATGATGAAGTAATATTTAGATTTTGACCATGTTTGACTGGGTAACTTGCACAGGAACCCAAATTAGGGCAATTATCTGTCTGAGACTCTGTTTTAGGTCAAAATGGGCTCTGATGGTCAAATTAAGGATGCCAAACCCTGGAGAATATTTTTCTATGATTTTTAGAGGGTTTAGGTGAATTTTATCCTGACCATAACCTCAGTTAATTAAGCAGGTCTATTTTTAGGGTTTCAGATGTCATTTAATTCTCGTAACGCGTGAAAACCTGTTCCTGTCTACACGGACCCTTTTGTTAGACTTTAATGCATATTTGACCTTTAATAAACCCTTGAGAAAACCCACGGTTGTTTTGCATTCATGATGTGATGGTAAAATTATAGTTTTAACCCTGGTTTCCTATTTATCTCTCAGAATGGATATGCAATGAATTACGGTCCTTTAGCGGTTATGTAAGAGCATTTATCAATGGATTTTGACTAATTAAAGTTAGATATGGTTAATGATGATGTCATCATCATACCCCCAGGCCTAACTTTTGTTAATCCTTTAATAAAATCTCATAAATTTGACTCGAATTCTAGACCATGTCTTGATGTTCAATGTCTTGATTTTTTCTTATTTTTAGAAATTAGGTTAGAATGCTAACAGTAGTCCTAGAGGTCTTCATGTACCAACCAAGATCCAAACCTGACCAGCTTTAGCCTCAGCTGCTGCGAAGGTTTCTAAGGTCCACAAGAACTATCCTAAGGTCCGTTAAACTCAGCGATTAAAGCACCCATGCTTGAAACAAGGTTAGTCCAGATTCAGTTTGCAGTGCATTTTTGTAAGAGAGATGGAAGAATTTTTGCATTTTTGGAGAGTTTTCTCTTTCTTTTTCTTGATTATTTCTAGCTTCGGATTGGCTTAAAAACATGGTTTGTATCGGATTCCTTGTTCTCACCATCAATCCTTGTAGGGTTCTTGGCAATCGATGCTTTGAGATAGCATCGCCCATGGCAACCCCTAGAACCCTGGCTTTCGACACTTTGAGATAGTGCCAGCTATGACGTTCTGTAGCTAAATTCAGGCCTTGGCAATCGACATTTCGGGATAATCCCACCCATGGCACCTGAACTAGCACAAGGTACTTACATGCCCCCGGTAGGATATTTAGATATCCTAGGAGACAAGCACCGAGGAGACGGTATGTTATTGCATATCTTCGAGGAGAATTTTCCACCTCTCCATGTTGGGAACTCGTCCAAATCAACTTGTGTTGATAAGATGCTCATAATCTAGGTAGCTTTTTTTTCTCAGAACAGAACAAATGCTTTTACGTGATTTTGATTATTAAGCGCACTGAATCAGATGTGTGTGGATTAGGGTGCTTAGGTTACTGAGTCCTGCAAACCAAAGGTCAGTTAATGAGGCCGAGTAATCCCTAAGCCTTAAACCTAATGCATGAGCTTCGTATTTTCCTCAACCTCTTGAGGATTATCCAAATCTTAACGGATACGTGAATGTTTAATCCCTAAAACAAGCCCAAGAGGCCTAAGATAAGCACTCATACTAATCTCTTTGTCACTTTGTCATTCTAGGACTTAATTTTTTTCTTTTGATTTGGTCTAGACTTAAGAACATTCCATATCTTTTACTAATGACTATCACCTTTTTGTTTCAAATTATAGCTTCTTTTTGACATTTAAATCACCTCCTCTCTTCCTCCTCAAGAATGTTATTCAATTAATCTTCTCAAAATTTCCTCCCCTTTCCGTTTTTTTCTTTTTCAATTATTTTTTTTTTATTTTTCGAATGTGTAATTTTTTTGTGAGAACCCTTTAGAAACTTGAATTCTTATGTGTTTACACTTTAACACTCCCCCCATGCTTAAGTTTTGCAATGTCCTCATTATAAATCGGAGGGTATGAAATCAACGTGGTTCACGGGTTAGAATGGGGTAAAAAGGTGGGTGAATGGGTCAAGATGATTGTTGTGGACGATTTCAAGCTCTGGTACAGGTACTAGAGGTAAGGTCGGCTGTTCTAAATCCTGTAGATAAAAAAGGAATGATTCCAAGTCAATGGAACTCGATTTTGAATTGATGATCTCGGGATCAGGGACCTCAGAGTTAGAGTCAAAGAATGGGTCGTGGATGCTGAGGTCGTAAATTAGCTCGTAGTCGTCAGGAAACAAAGATTCTCCAAAATCAGAGTAAGATTCGAAATCATCGGAGAACTTGCAAAGATTGTGTTCTGAACCTGATTCCAGATCGGATGTTCCACCACAGAGTGAATCGAGATGTGGAGAAGCAGCAACCTGACTTGGATCTAACCTAAACTCAGAATCTGAACTCAAAAAGGTGTCCCTATTAGGCATGGGTTCGGGTTCTTGGCTCCTAGGAGAGACCTAATCGAATCCCAACTCTTCCAGCTCCTTGATTTCTGTGTCGTAAATTGGCATAATTTCTAACAAATCGATATGTATCTCGGAGGAGTCTGGAGAGGTATAGTCATCAAACATAGGCCTAGAATCGTAGTTCAACTCGAAAATCTGAGTCTCATCACATGGGGACTCATAATTATCCCAAATAGGCTCGAATCCATATTCTAGGTTAAGGGTAGAGATTGAATCACGAAAATCTAGGTTGGGCTCTATTGGGATGTCAGACTCATCCTCAAGAATTACTTTAACAGAATAAGGCTTGGGATTTACATTTTCAAGGAGTTCTATTTTAAGCTCATTATTACAGGTGTCTGGGATTTCAAAGCTAGGCGAACCAGGTTCTCGTATCTTTAGGGCTGGCTCGAAATCGTGAACACCTACAATTGGATCTTCTCAACCCAACTCAAGATCAGGCATATTAGCCTACACATAAGTTGGATCATATTCCATTTGGGTTGGGGATCCGCAACAACCTTGATTCTCGAACCCGAGATTTGGGAAATCAGATTGATCCTCAGTCTTATTTCAAGATGTTTCGCTAAATGCTTGGGGAATATACGAGTATTTTTTATCGATAATCTGTTTCAACAATTTTATCATCTCTTCCCGTTTCTCAAGGTCATCTTGGTGTCTTTCGCAAAGTATAGGATTTGTCAGACATTGGAGATATTCAAAGTTATGCAATTTCTCCACTTCAATATATCCTGTTGATCGGTCGATTTTGCAGTGTTTTAAAGATATGTTCGTTGTAGTATGTTGCGAAAAATAATGATCAATTTAATTTATTTATTACTCGAAATTTAGAATGTTCCGAGGTCGAACTCAGGGAGCAAACTTAGTTCTAGAAGCATAAAAATTCACAATTCACTATAATATACTGCTTTACAAAAATTAAAGAGAGAGGGAATAAAAAATTTTCTTCTCTTCTTTTCTTCTCTCTTCTTCTTTCTGTCTTTAGACGTCTGATTCCATGAATCAGAAGTCTTAAGTAGCATTTGCTACAGTGCTCGTCTTCTTCTTCAGTTGGCTTCTACTCTTCAGCTTCTGCTCCTGTCTCTTCTTTTTCTTCCTTTCCTTCTCCTTCTTCCTCTCTACTGTGTGAGGCCTTCTCTATCTTCGTTTTCTTTCCTTTTCTTCTTCTCTGCTGTTGCACTATCTCCTCCTTCTTCTCCTTCTGCTCCTCTGTGTGGCTAAGTCCTCGGTTGCTCCTCCTTTCTTCTTCTTCTTCTTCTTCTTCTCCTGCTTCCCTGCACAGTGTAAGGTTAGGCAAAACCTACCCCTCTACCCACACCCGCGTCTCTCTCTCTCTGTGTATCACTCTTCGGTATGCTTTCCCAGAGCTGGGTAATCGGGTCGGGTTGCGTGCCCGGGTCCAAGTGCACCAGCGTGGGTGTGGTGCGCGAGGAGTGATCGGTAGGCTAGTCGGGTTGGGTTGCCAGATCCGTAGGGTAGAATGTCGCGGATGAGGCGTGATAGGTGAGGGACCTCACCCCATGTGTATCTCGAGGAGAAGAGGCTAATGCACTTTTTCAATTTATTTGACTGCGGCGCTTCAAGGATTTCCAAGGTGGGACTAAATGTCCCACCTTTATTTCGTGAATGCTCGCAGCAGGAGTTGCGTTCAATTGCCGAAGCTACACGAGTCCTCGAAGCCAATCACTTGGCTGGGGTTGTGCACGAGGGCTTTCGCACGACCTGGGGCACTTCACCTGGAGCGGAGAGACCTGCAGCTGCAGCAAGCTCGCTTCAAGCTTCCTCGTCAATGGCGGAGGGACGTCGGAACCTGAAATGCATGAATACGGCCTTGCGACCTTGTCAGGCCAGAGGAAAACCTTCGCCGTATCACGGTGAAGGTGAGGCAAGGGTTGGCTGGCCGCGAGATACTATTATATAGGTTTAGATAATTATTTATAATTACCTTAATTTAAATACATATAATCTACTATAAGTTAATAGATAATTATATAATAAAGTTATACATATAATAACTTATCCTAAATACTTATTTAAATATATAATATAATTATAAGTTATTTATGTACATTATTTATATATATTATAATATTTACATTTAATTTAGTATTAAGTTATATTTACAAGTATAAATACTATGTACATGGTATTTTTGTATATTTTTGGGTATTTTCAGATTCTTATGGTATATATATATACAATAGAGATAGGAGAAGAGAGATTAAAGGTGAGATGATAGAAGAAGAATTTCTTTTTTGTTATTTTTGAATATGGTTCTTTTATTGAGTTTCAAAGTATACCGAATTGTTGGCTGGTATGTTCTACCAACCTGGTGGTTTAGAATACTTTAAAGTTTTGCGTACACTTAAACAAATACCTAATCCTACTCAATACATGTTTGTTTTATTTTTTTACAATTGTTTTTAGATTTTTTTATATATTCAATCTCGCCCAAATTAAGCCTTAAATGAGTTTTCAACAAAGAACTTAAGGCACTAAAATAGGTTTTAAGGGCTGGAAAAGGAGTGTAAGCATCCAAGAACATCTAGCACATCACAAGAAAGGTGTTTGAACATTTAAACAAGATTTTGACCATGAATTTCATCAAATTTTCATTTTAGATAGTTAATCACTTAAAAATGCTAATAATGAAAAGTAAAAATCAATTACAAGCAATTCTCATCAGATTAAAATTCATCATTTATACACGAATGCTTGTCCTAAGATGTTCTAACAATGTACACATGTCAGCTTCTTTAAAATCCTCAAAATAACTTCATAACACAACTTAATCCCTTCTTCCAATCCAACTGATGCTACAACTCAACAGCCAATTCAGCTATTGCTGAATGAAGTTCAACAATCCAACAAGTACTGCAACAACCAAATTTCAGTAGCTATCAGGTACTGCAACTATTGACATGCATGCTCTACTGCTCAACTGCATAATTAGCCCAACAGGGACTAATCTACTGCTATGTAGCTCAATTTCAGTAGCTTATACTACTGCAATGTAAAACAATCCAAATATGTGTATGAAATCCCAAAAAATTCACTTTGAAAACATCACAAACACTCTTCTGAAGATCTGAAATCCATTAAAACCAGATTGAAGACCAGAAACCCTAGAAATCCTAATTGACTCCCTTTTAAAGCCATAGATAGCATAAAAGGAAAAAAATAAAAAAGGACATTTAAACTCACTTAAAAATGGCTTACAGACCTTTGCTAAGCCTTTTTAGATCTCAATCAAAACACAGAAATGTAGATTAAACTTGTTGAGATCAAATTTAGATGTCGCCCACCTAGGCCTCTTAATCTTGCTCACTAGGATGTTTTAATCATCTAAAGATCCTACACACCATTGATTGGTGTTCAAGAGCTCTAGGCAATTCTTTAAAACCTATTGGATCACTGCTTAAGCCTCAAATCAGTGCAACTAATTCTCATGGGCTTCAGCTATCCAGGCGATGCTAAAATTTAGGAACTGAGGTTAAAATTGGGTGTAAGCACATCAAGCAATTAAAATCTAATCCAAATTGCTTAAGCCCAGCGTAATCAAGACAATTTCACGTATAAAAACTCAATTCAGTCAATTAAACTCGATTAAAGCTCAATTACTCAAGAAATTCTCCGATCAGTGTCGACAATCAAATCTAGCTTAATTGACCAAATCTGTTCATTTCAAATCACAGAGAGGGTGATTGTGATCCAATGGAGTGACTGGGATCACCCTCAAGTGGGATTGAATGCACTATGGATCTAGAAGCTATAAAGCTTTAGATCCACAATGGTTCTGATGGATGAAGTGATATGGTAACCAACATAACGAGGAAGCTGATTGAACATGGTAGTGAAGTGGTAAGGAAGCATTATGAATAATATGAAGGGATGAAATCATCTCCTCTGATCTAAATTGATCAAAGGAGGCGTAATGGCATTACACTATTCTACGCCTAATTAACTACCAAATCCGTGATTAAAGTAGCTAATTCTACTCGACTTGATCTACACTACACTAACAACTATCCTAGAAAGCAATAGATCCTAAACTAAGTGGAAGAAAGAGACCTGAGGGTCGCCACCGAGTGGATGGAGAGGAAGAATTGAGGGAGGACTCTGGTGGATTGAAAGCTTGCTAGTGAAGCTCTGGGTCACCCTAGGGAGTTACGTGATCCTTTGCAGTGTGAAGTCGAAGGAAAGTGGTGTTCCTTCGTCACGGTGAAGGAATAGAGGTCTGATGAGGAGAATGATCGGAGCGATGAAAGGACCGACTCGAGAGGTGTAGTAGGGGTCAATCCCTTGCACGTAAGTTTAGAAGTGAGTTTAAATAGTTGAGGGAGTGGATTAGGTGACTACAGGGTGAGATTAGGTGTGATTAAGGCGAACAGTGGATGGAGGAATGAGAGGTGCGCAGGAGTTTTTGAATAAAAATGCACCACTGGATCAGATTTGAGGGAGAGGTGAGGTTATGCGTGGGAGCGTGCAAAGATTGGATCTTGATCCACCGTAGGATCAGGGAATCAAAGATGGACAACGCCTATAACTCGTGTTCTTCGTGAGCTACAGTGCTCTCACGGGCACAGCAGGTGTTTGGGCATTTTATAGAGGACTTAAATTGAAATGGTGCTCGTTTTGCAACCAGGCCCATAAGTGGTTGAAAGTAGGTCAGAGCGGTTCCTGGCTGCTTACAATGAGGCCCTTGCAATTTTCAAATAAGTCCTTGAAGGTTTTAGATGTGAAAAATGTGAATGACTAAGGACCTAAGTGTAAAATCATTAATGCAAGGTGCTAACGATGTCCAAAAGCCATGGAATTTTTATGGTAGATTAATTGAATATATTAGAAGTTAATTCAGCCCTTAATTTATACTTTTGAGCTCAGAAATGTGTTCAATTAGCAATCGGATCATTAATTTATATTTGTGAATAGAATCTCATTAATTTGGCCTAATTATGTGTTTTTAACACGAATTTGATGTTTTAGGTCATTTTCCTTAAATACCACACTTAACCCATTTATTGTGTTAATTAGATAATGTTTAACCTAGTTTTTACCTTAACTTGGACATTTTAGCTATAATGAGCCACACCTCATCAAATTCCACAAATAAAGGGCTAGTATGGTGTAATTTGCTGGAGATCCACATCAAAACAAGAGCGAAGAGCTGTAGATGGCTCTCAATTAAGGAGTTTAAGAGCCAGCATTGAACTCAGCAATGATTTGATGAGCTCGTTTCCCATTTGCTTACCTGGAGAGAGCTGGAGAAAGGAAGCGATTGGCAAATAGAAAAAGAGAGGTGTACTTGACGATGGGAGAGACGCCAAGCTTCAAAAAGGAGCTGATAAGGAAGTCCATGAGGCTTCACCTAGACTATATAGCATACTAAACACAAGATCGACAACAGCAATAATAACAAAAATAATCCCATTAACAATAAACAGTGAGTGCACCTGGTGGAGACGAGCCATCTAGTTATAATCTAGTTATAAACAACAGGGAGGTGGGGAAGGTGAGGGTGGAGATTGTTAGAGCATCAACAAGCTGTAGGAATGGCCATACTGCAATTAGCTATTATAGAAGTTATAAATAGAATTCTATTGGTAGGAACGCACTACATTTCCAGATGACATGATTCCCATTTTAGTTTGCATGTTGTGCATAACATGTCCATTAAGTTGCAAAACAAGATGTGTTTTTCGATTAAGCTCGAAAACTTCAGGTTCTTGCATCCTTTGCAATAATTGTGGAATATCTAGTTCATAAAAAATCTCGAACATCAATGAGAAAAAAAGAATACTTATGCATAAACTTCATAAATGAGTCTTTCTTTTTTTCCAAAAAGGAGTGACGACTCAAATATGAATGAATCTTGTGAATCAAAAGGATAAAAAGTGATTGGTGTTAGTATCAAACTAAATTAGAAGGATGAAGATCCCATTGGAGCATTTCGTCAAACATCTTACATGCAGCATGATCCTTAACTCCCCACCATTCCATTTTGTCAAACACCTTGCCATCTATTCCCTGCAATGACACACCACAGAAAATCATAAAGGTCCACTAGGAAGATGTAATGGGAATCAGATATCACCTTGTGGGAGGACATGAGGTGATGAAGAGATCGTCGAAGTACACACAATGAGAGAAACCTAGTGAGATCGATTACAAGCAACCGTGATGGATTGCAAGATCAATTGAGAGAACCCTAATGAGGTTAATCGAGAGAGATATCGAATGAGAGCATCCTAGCGAGACTTAGAGATCAATCAAGGATACTCCAGTGAAATAGATTGGGAGTGAGATTGATCAAGAGTGCCTAGGTCAAGATTAATTGAGGATGAGAATGATTGAGATCATGAGATCAATAGAAAGTACCCAACAAGATGAGATTGATAGATCATGAGAGAAAAAGGGTGAGATCAAGAGCCTCTTGTGCAATCAGGAGGGGACAGGAACTAGGGAATGGGAATGGGTCTTTATCATAGTTCTCACTTGAGACTTGCTTGTGCGCCATTATATGGAGATCTCGATTGATGAAGCCCAACAAGATAGAAGAAGCACAGTCTCCAGTGATCACTCCAGTCGAGGACCGACGCCCTCCCACCGTCATCCATGTTATTGCCAAACCAAGGGAACAAGAGATGCTCAGTGAGATGGGAGTAAGACATGCCCAAGGAGATCTCTTCCACCATTACCATCTCGCAAGTTGCTGTCGAGGTGGATGGTGGGGTGGAAGGCATCTAGGGGGATGTTGTCGTCGTTGGGGGAAGGAAAGGTGATGGTGGTGGAGGGGAAGGGAAGGGGGGAAAGGGAGGGAGAGGAGGTGAAGCTCGGTGGAGATGTCAGAGGAGAAAGAAGGCAAGTTGGAGAGGGAAAGGCGTCAACAAAGGAGGTTGAGTTGGGAGAGATGGGTGGTTAGGATAGCTAATAGGAAGCTCTGAGGGTTAAGGTTGAAAGAAGCCTTTGCATTTTTTTTTTCAAAATGGTGTCCACTACATACAAATAGCAAACATTAGCAACATATAGAATGATTTATTAACAACATAATTTAATTATCAGTGTAGGTAAACCGTTGGTATAGGACATTTATTTTGTAGTGAGTGGAGTTGGCCCTTAGATTAAAGATGTAAGGGTAGAGATTTACGTTGAGGTGTCAAGGGGGATTACGAGGGTGTTGCATGGGTGTGCGTGAGTTTGTTTGGTGGGGATTACACAGGGGACATGTGGGTTGCAAGGCTTACATAAATTTTGCATGGGATTGAAGGGTGTATGTGAGTTGTGTTGTGTACGTTGGGAAGGCCTGGTTGGGGGTTTCTTACAAGGAAGGGTGTTGGTGGAAATTTTATGTGGTGAGGGTGATCATGTGGAACAAAATAATTGGGGGTATAGGTAGGCTTTGGATTGGTGAAGTGGATTTAGGTTGGACATGTAGAGTAGGTTGGGTGAGTCCAAATGAGGAAGATTGTCTGATTGAGCACAATTCATTCTGATGCGAGACTCCATCTAGAATATGTTCCTACAATGAGAAACAAATGCATATAAATGCACAATATAAAACTAAACTATAAAATGCAATAATTGAACATAAAATGTATTATTTGCATTAGGATCACTAATAACTATCACATGCTAAGCTAATGCACTTATGCCTAAAATACCCTCAAACCAACAATAGTTAGGCATGAATTATATCATAAATATGAATTCATTACACCCTCATTTTTATCTTTTCCTACTCTTCGAGTAAAACATTACGTGAAAAACTAAGTGGGAAAACAGAAAAGCGAGTTTTAAGAGAAAACAGATTAGAAATCTCGACACTAACCTTTTACTGAATCAAAAGAAATCAATATCCTAACAACTTATCTACAAAGACTCAACAGTTTTCAAGTATCGACCCAAATAAAGACCTCTTAAACCCAATTAGAGATTTTATTGACTTTTCCTTTGGGTCTCAGGAGAAACTTTTTATGGCTCTATCAACCCACCCAGGGTTTGAATTGAACTCGAATTTTAAGCTTTCTGTGAATGCAAAAAAATTTGACTCCTCAATTGGGCAACCTTATATTGAATTCTAAGTTTTCAACAAGACCAAGATCGTCACTTCGCTCCATTGACTTATGTCTTCGGATATGCCTTACTAAGGACTAATAGCTTTCTCCATACCCTTTTTTATCCTGAGGTCAACCCCAAAGGTATATCTCCCCGGTCGAACTATTTGGTTTTTTGTTGGAACACCTCACTTTTTTTGGGGTTTTAGAATATTTGGATGCACGCTTTTTTATTTTTTTTTGGGATTTTTTTTTCTTTTCCTTCTTCATACTCTTTACTTTTTCTTTTTCTCAAATTTTCACTCATTTTTCTAGGTAGGTGGCTTACTCCTAATTCCATTCAAGAACATTTCATAAATAAAGGCACAAAAAGCTAAAGATGCAAGGCTAAGATCTAGACATCCTACATTTGGGGACCCAGTGCAACATGCTAGCTATAGTTTAATCTCGGTCCTATTGACTACTCAAATTTCAATGTTAGGTTGCCCAAAAGATGAGTTAATGCGTACGTGCAATGATCTAACCACATTTTGTATTGCCCATGTCTATAATTTGCTAATTTCCCATTCATCTTAGTCTGATTTCATGAGCATATTACATGCATTAGCATAACCTGTATTTTAGATAGGGTTGCATCATAATTTGCATAATTCTGTGTTCTTGCACTGATTGATGATATTTGATGATCACGGGATTGGAGGCTAAGGAGAAAAGAAAAGATGAAGAAGGAATTGAAGAATTTGAGCTGAAGATTTGAACTCAGGAGACTTGTAAACTCAGGCTCCAGATCAACAAAGCAAAAAAAATTATCTTGCATTAACAAACAATGAGCTCCTTCACTTCATTTATTAAGCTCCTCCACCTAGAGCCACCTTTGCACATCCTCCATGGCACATTTAAGTCCCTCTCCCCAATTTCAACAAAGTCACCCTCATTATGGATGCACGTTTCACCACACCTAGATTACTCCACCAATTAATAGACATCATCATTAAATCTCAACACATATACCTATAACCATAATTGTTGGCACACCCCTCCCTCCTTCCCTTTTTGCCACTCTCCACCTCTATATAAGGTCATCCATTCCATCCTTCTAAATCATCTTTGGCAATCCCATCTCTTGAGTACTCTAAGGGAGAAAGGGAGGGCCTAAGGACTACCTAAGTCCAATGTTTAGGCATTGAGAAGGAGTCACTCTACCATCCTTCTATTGCCAATCCACCGCCAATTCATCCCGCCACCATCATCCCACACCACCATTTTGGACGAAATTGGGCTGAAGTTCTTCCTCTTCCACACCAAGGAGGAGCAGGGAGGAGCATTGTCACCCTCTTGGAGGAAGCTTGCTTCTATGCCAAGGAGGAGAGGACCATCATCAGCTACACCATCATCTGAGCATCTCCTTTCATAAGCTTTCTTCTCTTTTAGTTTCTTGCATGTTTTTGATTGTTGGTAGTCTTTTACTTTTGCAAACTTTTTAGATTAAACATCTTTTTGTTGAACTTGTAATATTATAGCAATGAAAGTTACATTTCTATCTCATCTTTGATTTTATTGGGTATATGAATTTGCTAGGTAGTTGATTACAAGCAACCCACTGTGGTGCTTGTGAGTTCGATTGCCAAGCCATCTTCATATTCTTTAACTTCGTTAGTTGGTTGAAAGTAATTGATATTATCTCTTGTGACCAAAAAATTTGATTTGCATTTTATTTTCTTCTTATCAAAAAAGACAAAAAAATCACAAAACCAAAATATCAAAAAGAAACAAGGCATTAAACATTGAATTTTCAAATCAACACATTGCCCCCTTGTGTATCGACTTGACTTGCCACTACACAAGTCAATAAAAATATTTAAAAGTTGAACTTTCGTTATGTGTTGTAATGACATAAAAATCACATCTTTTTAAATTGTGTTTCGATTCATTCACTTTCTGGCACCGTTACAGAAGAGTCATGATTTTTTTTCATCTCATATCTTGATTTGCCTTATCTTGGTTCTAATATACTTGCCTTGTGTTTGCTTCATTGTATGTAGGTACCAAAAGTAAAGGAAAGGGGAAAGAACCTTGGAACAGAGCTTTAAGACATTTCATGTTCTACCGGTAAAGGTTGTCATCCTATACTTTGGACCAAGAATCCACTTGAAAAACACCATAAAAATTTCATATCTCAAAAAAAAAATTCAAAAAATTCTAGGGTGGTGGTTTAAATGAGAGCCCTTAGTGTACTTGCTTTATGAAAGGAAACCACCACCTTAAGTTCTCAATTCAAAAAATTCACTTCTATTTTTTGGATCGGATTTGAGCACATAATTTTGGTGGCCTAGGAACCTTGGAAAAATCTGAAAAAATTTTTTGAAGGTGTTCAAGTGACCAAACTTCCCCTAAAATTTCATGGCCAAACTATTTGTGGTGTGGTCGTAAAAATTCATGCACTAAAGGCGCACAAGGTCTACTCAATTTTGGAGAAGATCGAATTTGTTGAGAGTGCTACGAACTCCACACAGCTACAAATCTCTTGATATTTGTAGTTATGGAAAGCTTGTTGAATTTTCTTTCTTTCATCTAAAGAACAAAAATTAATTTGACCAAGGTAAGGTTGAGTTCCAGAGCAATCTTTGAAAGTGCACACTGAGTTTCAGATTCTGGATTTTTTTGACACCCCCTTTAAAAATCGCATTTTTGGGTGATCAAACTTCCAAAAAAAATTCTAATTTTTGCACCATTGTAATCCTTTCTTGATTTTGGTCAAGATAGAGTCATTGTTTGTTCTATTTTAACCCTTCTTGATGAGGCTCTCACAAAAGGAATTCAGATCATATAGAGCTATCTGTTGTAGGGCTGAAACTTAGGCATTCATTTAGGCACACTCATACATCAAAGGAAATTAACTTTCACCCATTATGTGCCTTGTATGTGGACTATTTAATTGGTAAGAAGTGCAATCCTAAAAGCCATCTAATGTAAACTTGAATCTTAAAAGAGGGCCACCCAAAAATTGCTTCAAAACCTACTTGGATTGTCTTGGGTCCTTGCACCCAATTGCATACACATGAGATTGAATTGAAATTTTAAGGGCATCAACCCCCTAACACCCATCACAACCCGAGTGCACTCACATTCCCAAGCCCCGACTAAAATTGGTAGCAACTTGACTGATCTAAGGACTGGATTGAGTGAGGTTTGGTTGAGTAGGTTGAATTATCTTAGATAGGCCATTTTCTCTTGGTCAAATCGAGTGTTAGGCTGAGTGGGTAGTGTTAAATGGCTAGAGGGGGTTTACACAGGCACCTAGTACTAATCTAGGAAGTGCTTGGGCCTACCTCTCTCACTTACAACAGCCTAGCTCGATTCATCAAAGAGACAATGACCAACTCTAGAGAATTTTGATCTTCTTATTCTAAGTCTTAGGTCCTTAGGGTCACACTTTAGGGCTAGTTCTTTATTTGCTTGTTTGTGGGGGTGGGTGTTTCTCTCTTGTGTTCTCTTCTCTTCCCTCCAATTCTTCCAAATCATGGGTTTTAATGCTTATCCCTCCTATCCTACCTATCCCCAACATGATTGCTATCCCAATTCAACCTACAACTACCCATCTTCTATTTGGGATAACCTTGAACCTAGACAAGGAGATGATTCAAGACTTCCATATCCAGGGTTCAACCCTAGATATAAACAACTTAACTCTTATCCTTCTCAAGCTTACACTCAACATAGATTCCCATCCATCCAGGAACAATCTCATAAGACCTATACATAGGGAGGAATCTTGGAACCCTCATATCTTGACTCTTATTGTCTATGCTCAAGCCCACCCAGCCCAGAGCAAGACTTTAGGACCTAATTAGCCTTAGCCCAAAAGAATGTGTTGGTGAGGATAACACAAAGTCTTCAAACCTTAGAGTCCCCAGCCAATACCAAATAGTGATAAACTGGAGCCTTTGATAAAAACAATCGATGATTTCAAGAAAATGACAATAGAATTGCTCGAAGGGGTTGAAGGTGAAGAATCATACCTACATCCTCAGAGACATTTAGGATCACGAATTTCTTGATTCTGATGATGAGGGATATGTCATTGATGATGTCTCACCAGGAGAATCTAATGAAAACATTAACGAGACACCATCTGAGGATTATGAGCACGAGGAATCCAATGAACAATTAATTGATGACCCTTTTGATGGGCCAGAAGAGAATGAGTTAATTTTAAAAATCTTTAAGGACCTGACTACTAGCCTCACCCCCCAGTTAGACCCCTTGATATTGGATAAAAAATCGATTGGGCTTGAATTTGATCAACCCAAGTCCATTATGACTGATTTCTATCTCTATAGACTTGGACATTTTAGAAGGGGTCAATGACATGTTGTAAGTCTCAAATGTAGAACTAATAATTATGGAGGACTGAAAAATGGATGTAACATTTTGGGACAAAAAATCCAAGGGAGAGACAACTATGAAGCTTAGGGTCTCAATGTTTTTAAAGCTACCAACCTTATTCAAGGACCCTTATGACATTTTTGACTAAGACTTAAGGGCATATATAGAAATTGAGTATACTCGATCTAGGAACCACCCGTTTTAGCTGAATGACTGGTGGACACACGCCTATTATGATAAACATTTATCTTGTGTCCAGCATTATAGACTCAAGTTGGACTTGTCTAAGCCAACATCCAAACCGCATGCCCAAGAATTGAGGGATGAAAGAATGCAGGCATGCATAACCCACCATTTACAAAGTTCTCATCCTTTAGGGATGGGCTTGCACTACAATCTAGTCGGCATTTGCGGATCGTTGATTTTGAGCTCTCATGACCATATCTTTTTCTTAATCTTAACCTAGCCCACCAATGTGATTATCTCTTCCCTACATAAGGCTTTTGTCCGACTGTAGGCATCAAATGTTGCGCTTGTTGTGAGGTAACCCAACACGATTTTGATGGATTTTTTCTCTTCTTTTACATTCCATCACATTATAGGTTTCGCCAATTCACCTCGAGCTTACACTAGTAGAAAAGGATTGTTCTTGACGATGAATTTTCGACCGTTCTACAACGGTCGTTAATATTGAATATTCTTGACCGTTATAAGGAAAACGGTTGCCAAAAAACCCATCATTAAGTTTCCCACCTACCAGGCAGAGGTTTTGGTTGAGGTCATTCTCGACCGCTAATAACGGTCAAGAATAAGAGTGTTTCTGACCGTTAATGAGAAAATGGCCGACGATAAGCTGCCGACTTGAAAGGTTAATTTTCAAGGACAATCGTCGACTGTTTCTATGTAACAGTCGAGAAGGATTATGTTTTTTCTTAACCGTTCATGAGAAAATGCGCGACAATAAGCTGCCGACTAGAAAAGTTAATTTTCAAGGACAATCGTTGATTATTTCTATGTAATAGTCGAGAAAGGTCTATGTCCTTTCTCAACCGTTCATGAAAAAACGGTTGAGGATAAGCTTTTCATAAATCTCCACTCGAAAAGGCTAATTTTTCAAATGCTATTGGCGACCATTTCTCTGTAACAGTCGAGAAAAGTCTACTAAAATCCCTTGTGCGGCCTCGACTCCCACCCCCTTCCTCCCAAATCATCTTCTCCTCTAGATCACTTCCTCCTCCACGACCCTCGATGTGACCCTTCCTCTAGAGCTTCCCCAGAGCGTCGGCTTCAACACCCTAGCCCCCTCTTCTTCGTTGACATGCACCTCCTCCCTCGGCTCCTCCGCCCACCTCCCTCCGTACCACTACACCCTGCCCCTCATCGCTGGCCCCCTCATCACCGGACTTCCCCTCCCGCTCATCGTTGGCTGATGCGAAAAATCGCATGATTTGTAATTAGGGTTTTTAAAGTCGTAACACGTGAAATCGCATACGCTTTTAAATTTCTAATCCTAGATAGTGGGGTATCTAGAGTCGTCCAAGGAGTCAATATACTTGCAAATAAACTCCCTTGCTTAAAAAATAAATCTCAACTTTCTTTTTAGTTTTTTTTCAATATATCATTTTTTTTTGTTTTGTAAAAGAAATAACAAGGATTTCGAATTAATGCAAACTACTCCTAATATTAACCCTAGGTGACAAGAACTACCTTCCTTCTAAGCTCACCTTAGGCATGTGAAGGCCTAGGGTAATTAGAGAGGAAGGTAAGTGAGTTCACAAAAGGGAAAATTAAATTGCAATGAAGATGAAAATAATCTAATGAAGGCAACTTGTATAAAATTGAGGAATTGTTTTACAAAAAATCTAGTAGAAGAATGCTTAAACTACTAAAATTAAAAATGCATGTAATGAAAACACAAAAATCCTCTGAAATGATGGTGAAGATGGCGAGGCTCTTGCTCCAATTGCGGCTGCTCCCGCAATCAGAAAGAGCTCCTCCTCCTTGCAAAATTCTTCAAGGTGTAGCTTCCTTGGCAAACCCTGAAGTGGACCACCTCTAAGCTCTCCAAGGCTTTCCTCCAAGGTGGCAGGGACCACCTCTAAGCTCTCCTCCAAGGTGGCATGGACCACCTTCAAGACCTCCTCCAAAGGTATTCCTTGCCTAGCTTCTCCTTTGGCTAGCGTGGGCACAAGAGAGAAGGGAAGAGAAGGCACCAAGGGGGCAGAGTGTCCCCTTAATCTTCTTCTTATTCTTCTCTCTTGGGCGTGAGCTATAGGTAGAATATGGGAGGTATTTTGCTAGCCAAGGATGGGTTGTAAGGTGGTGGGAGTTGGTCTTTTTATAGGGTTGGATGAGAGGGTTAAGGTGACTCTTGAGATGGATGGCTAAGATGGGAAGATGGGGGTGGTTAGGTGATCCTAGGGCTAAGGAGAGTTGGCGCCAAGTAAGGGGGTGTGAAGGTGGTGGTTATGGTGGTGAAGAGCCACCTAAAGGTGGCGCCAACCATGGAGAGGTGCCTTGGTTTTGGTGCCACCATGAACGCTTCTAGAAGGGGGGTTAGGTGGATGGCTAGGATAGGTTGTAGGGTTATGTGTAGGGCCATGATGTGGGGGTGTTTTGGTGACAAAAGGGAGGGCTTCTAGAAAGTTATTTTGGTGCCAAAACAAGGTGTCTTTTGGGTGTAGTTGAGGGGCTAATAGGTGTCCATCTTGGCTCCAAAATAGAGTAGAGGTTTAGGTAGCTTAGGTGGACTAGGTAAGCATAGTTGGTGGGGCTAGCTAGGGTTAAGTTGAAGGTGGAGGATGGCCAAGGAGCTGGATGCTAGCTAAGATAAGCTAGCTTAGCTAGTAATGGAGTAGAGGAGGCAATGGGAGCTAGGGTTTGAAGAGAGGAGCTGGACAGAAGAAGTCTGGAGTTGAAATGGAGCTGGCAGCTGCTGAAGGGGGTGGCATGGAGCTACTCTAGCTACCTTAGCTTGCTAGTTCTTTGCTAGCTGCTAAGCCAAGCTAAAGTAAGCTGGCTTATACCATAATGAGCTGAGGTGAGCTGGGTTTGGTGCTCCCAGGGAAGATCAGGCTGGTTGAGGTAGCTAAGGTAGCTTAGCTCAACTAAGTTGAGCTAAGCTGAGTCCCTGAGAGCTGGACTTGAGCTTCCTGAGCTGGGATGAATTCATCTTCAGCTGGATGGAGTTGAGTGGAGCTGGATGTAGCTGGACCTGAGCTAGGGTGAACTCCAGTCAACTCTACTGAGCTAGCTAGAGCTCTTTGTGGACTAGTGAGAGCTGAGATGAGCTAGACTCAGCTAAGTTGAGCTGGATTTGAGCTGACCTGAGCTAGGGTGAGCTAAGATGAGCTCTCTTGAGCTGCCATTCACCTGAGATGAGTTGAATGGAGTTAGGATGAGCTAACTCTAGTCCAAATGAGCTGGATTCCAACTGTGGTGAGCTGGATCAAGCTGAGTTCCAGCTAGTTTGAGCTTCTTCTTCACCAGTTGCCTTCCTGAGTGCTAGGATTTTAGGGATCTGTATATCTGTTCATCTCAAACACTCAAAAAAATACATTAAAAAGACAAGAAAAATGCAATGCATGCCTATCCTAATTTATAACTAAATGCAACCCCAGAAACCCGTTTACAAAGCGAAACCCTAAGAGCTAGGATTGTTTTAATGCAAAAGAATGGTGATAAACTGGTGTTTATCACACCCCCATGCTTATCTTTTGCTAGTCTCTTAGCAAAACTTTAATTTTTAAAACAAAATTTTTGGGAAATCTAATTTTTTCAACTTTTGAGGAGAAAAAGATTAAGGGACCTTGGTTGATCTAAACACAGGAGGCACAAGATTTGTTAAGGATAAACATTGGAACTTGTTTTTGGATCCAAAAATTAGACAAAGCGGGATCAATATATCCTCCAGAAAATTCACAAATTAACCCCTTGTTTATTCAGATGACTTGAAATTTCTGTTTTTAGGATTTTTCTGGCTCATGAATCTGATTCGCAACTTGCAAATCCTTTAAAACCTTGTGCCTGCACTTGTGAAAAGCCAACATTTATAGGGGCGTGTTTTTGGTTTAAAACTTTTTGTTTCTCCCCCATGCTTATTTTTAGCTTAGTCTTACAACAGATGTGTTGAGATCATCATTCCCGTTACCAATCCTCGAGGGGGCTCTAGCGCCAGTACTTCGGGATAGCACTGTCAATGACACCACCAAAGAGCTCACAACCCCAAAACACAATGCGGTGTAAAAGGGCGCTCCAAGCAAACTCAAGCTCTTGCTCTGACACTATAAGTAGAGCACCGTCCAAGACACTTGAGCTGCTAAAATGCACTTTAATGCTCCGTCTAAAGATATGAAATATAGATGTGGAGCAGCGTCGAGACGGTAACTTGTTGACATCGCATCCTCAAAGGAGACATTTTCCTCCTTTTCGACGGTGGTAACTCAAACCAATGATCTGCTTCAGACTTTTACTAAGTCCAAACAAGGGAGTTTTTCTAATTTTTAGTTGTTTTTAAGTGTTGGCTTGTGTGTGGAATCTGACACAGGAAGTTCCGCAAGAAATACAAGTTTTTGAATCAGAAACTAAGCCACATACTTTCCATATTACAAAAGAGGATCAAGTCACCTGAACTATCATGAGTTCAGGTGAAATTTTAGAGAAGGATATTTGATCTAGTCTATAAATAGACCCTGAAATTCTAATGATCAGATCCGCATCCTCATCCTTAGTTTGTTAAAGATTAAATCCCATTGTACCAAAGGTGAGTTTTTCAACCTTAGTCCCAATTTCAAAATTTTTCCTCAAAAGGTTTTCAACATTTTTATTTTTTTTGGGTAAGCAAGCAAGAAAATAAAATAACTAAAGAAAAATGCATGTTTTTATGTTTTGAAAATCCTAAATCGACCGTCAAATTTTAAAAATAACCCCATGCTTAAGATATGCAATGTCTTCATGCATTAGGAGGGAAAAGAGATCACCTTAATGAAGAGCGATTGGGTTTAGGATAGTTAAAACCTGGAAAAAGAAGGGAAAAAGGAAAGCAGGAAAAAATGATGGGTTACCTCCCATCCAGTGCTATTTTTTACGCCATTCAGCCGGGCGTAATTTGCATTAGTGATCAAAGGTGGTTGGCTCAGTGAAATCGAACGATTCCGACGGAAGATTCGGGGTATGATCAAAATAGGGCTTTAAACATTGGCCGTTGACTTGAAATGTCGTATTAGTTTTAGGATCAAAAAGATCAATAGTATCGTACGGATAAGTTTTATGGACAATAAAGAGGCCGGTCCATTTGGATTTTAATTTGCTAGGAAAAAGACGTAATCTAGCATCAAAAAGCCAAATGCGTTGATTAACGTCAAAGTGTTTCCTAATAATGTATTTATCATGAAATTTCTTTGTTCGGTCTTTATAAATCTTAGCATTTTCATAGGAAAAATTACGCAATTCTTCCAATTCAGTTAATTGTAGTTTTCGATGGATACCGATATCAGATAAATCCATGTTTAATTGTTTTATTACCCAAAAAGTCCTATGTTCTAGTTCTACTAGGAGATGGCATGCCTTCCCAAAAATCAGACAAAAGGGAGACATGTCGAGCAGGGTTTTAAAAGCGATACGGTAAGCCCATAAAGATCGTCCAATTTGGTAGACCAATCTTTACGGTCGGGCCTAAACATCTTTCATAAAATATTTTTACTTTTTCAGTTAGAAAGTTCTGCCTGGCCATTTGTTTGGGGGTGATAAGGTGTGAAAATTTTGTGATTAACCCCATATTTAGAAAGAAGGTGACGAAATTGTGAATGAGTGAAATGTGAGCCTCCATCACTAATAATGGCTTTTGGAATGTTGAATCTTAAGAAAATATTTTTCTTAAGAAATTCGACAACCACACAGTGATCACTAGTGCGGGTGGGTATTGCTTCTATCCACTTTGAAACATAGTCGACTGCGACTAGTATATATAAATATCCACCAGAGTTGATGAACGGGCCCATGAAGTCGATGCCCCAAACATCATAAATTTCAACCTCTAAAATAAGATTAAGGGGCATCATATCCTTTCGAGTTATGTTGCCGATGCTCTGACAATGCACACAGGACTGAACAAAATTATGAGCATCTTTGTGCAAGCTGGGCCAAAAGAATCCCGCATTAAGGATTTTAGCTACAGTTTTCTTGCCCAAAAAATATCTGCCACAGGCCATCGAATGACAATGTGTCAGAATATCATGGATTTCAGAATCAGGGACACATCGTCGAACAACCTGATCGGCACAAATGCGGAAAAGGTCAGGCTCCTCCCAAAAATAGTATTTAATATCAGCAAAGAACTTATCCCATTTTATTTTTGGCCAATCAATAGGGATTCGTTCTGTCGCTAAATAGTTTGCGATGGGCGCAAACCAAGGGAGGGTAGTAGTAGCTAAAATGCTTTCATCGAGGAATTGATCAGGTGGGGGTCATTATGTCATTCGTCATAAGACGAGAGAGATGGTCGACCACTACATTATGCGATCCCGCCTTATCCTTGATTTCTAGGTCAAATTCCTGGAGCAGCAGGATCTAACGGATAAGGTGGGGTTTCGCATCTTGTTTTGTTAGTAAATATTTAAGTGCTGAGTGGTCGGTATATACAGTGACATGTGACCCCAAAAGATAAGATCTAAATTTTTCTAAGGCAAATACAATGGCAAGAAGTTCCTTTTCAGTAACCGTGTAATTCCGTTGTGCATCATCAAGAGTTTTGCTAGCATAATGGATCACAACGAGCTTCTTGCTAGTTCTTTGCCCTAGAACGACCCCCACAGCAAAATCTGAGGCATCTGTCATTAATTCAAAGGGACTATTCCAATCAGGTTCCTGCAAAATTGGTGCCTCAGTAACCTCCTTCTTCAACCTCAAAAAACTCTCCCGACATTTATCATTAAAATCGAATGGCTGGTCTTTAGTAAGCAGCTGACTTAAGGGCTTGGAGATTTGGGAAAAATTTTGTATGAATTTACGGTAGAAACCCACATGACCCAAAAAGGATCTAATCTGTTTGACAGTAGTGGGTGGTGGGAGCTTAGATATAACATCTATTTTTGCTTTATCTACCACGATTCCTTGTTTTGAAATAACATGGCCCAAGACAATACCTTCCTAGACCATGAAATGACTTTTTTCCTAACTGAGGACCAGATTGACTTCTATGCATTTTTGGAGAGTTCTTTCAAGGTTCTTGAGACAATGGTCAAAAGAATCTCCAAAAACAGAGATGTCATCCATAAAGACTCCTAAGCATTCACCTACCAAGTCCGAAAATATTGCAAGCATACACCTTAGAAAAGTCGCAGGTGCGTTGCAAAGACCGAAGGACATTCTTCAGAAAGTAAAGGTTCCGAAGGGGCAGGTGAAAGTTATTTTGTCCTGGTCCTCAGGATGAACCGCTACCTGATTATAGCCAGAATAATCGTCCATAAAATAGTAAAAATCTCGTTCGGCTAATCGCTCCAAGATTTGATCAATAAAGGGGAGTGGAAAATGGTCCTTCTTGGTGGCGGTGTTTAATTTTCTGTAATCAATACACACGCGCCAAGAAGAGGCGGTTCGAGTGACTATATTCTCCCCATTGTCATTTGTGACAACTGTTAGTCCAGCCTTTTTGGGCACAACTTGTGTTGGACTAACCCAGGAGCAGTCAGAAATGGGGTAGATGATATTAACATCAAGCCACTTAATAATCTCCTTTTTTACCACCTCCTGCATAATAGGGTTCAAGCACCTTTGTGATTGGCGGGAGGGGTGAGAATCGTCCTCTAAATATATACGATGTATACAATAGGACGGATGAATACCCTTAAGATCAAAAAGGGTCCAGCCAATAGCTTTTCTATATTTACTCAAAACCTGGAGAAGTTTGTGTTCTTGTGCCCCAGTAAGTCTAGAATTTATAATCAAGGGAAGGGTCTGATTTGGACCCAAAAAGACATATTTAAGGGAGTCGGGCAAAGGTTTTAATTCCAATTGTAGGCCCGGCTCCGAAAGAATTTCTGCTTTTTGTGTTAGTTGTGAGGTGAGAGTGAAAGGGTCAGCTGAAGGGTTAGTTGAATGTGTGGTTAGGGTGGAAGGGTGAGAAGAAGTGGATTGTTCACGAATCGTGTTAATGGCAAGATAGGAACCTACATGTGAAATTTGCAAAGTTTCCTCCACAATATTTTCTATTTCTGAATCCGAATCATCAAAGAAATCAGGTCCTGGAACCTCCTAGAAGCTTGGAAAATATCTAGAGTTATAGATTCACCACCACACATGATCTTCATTTTTCCAGAATCACAATCAATATTTGAGCAGGCGGTGGCTAAGAATGGTCTTCGAAGAATTATAAAGGCAAACTTTAATGCTTCCTGTACCTCTATGTCCAGGACTAAAAAGCTTACTATAAATAGACAATTTTTGACCTGGACAAGGACATCCTCAACAATTCCCCTTGGTTTAATTGTAGATCGGTCAGCTAATTGAAGAGTAACCTCAACAGGCTTAATTCACCGATCTTAAATTCTTCAAAAATAATTGTGGGGATAAGATTAATTGAGGCACCGAGATCCAACAAAGCACAATCAAAAGAAGTATCATTAATGATAACTTGAATCAAGGGGGTGCCTAGATCTTTTCTCTTAAGAGACAGTCGATTCTGCACAACTGAGCTGACTATTTCAGGAAGGATCACCTTTCCTGAATTTCGAGGCTGCCTTTTTGGGGTACACAAATCTTTTAGGAATTTTGGGGATGCCATAAATCTTTTGTGGCATCTAGGAGAGGGATGTTAATTTCAACTTTTCCAAATAAATCCATTAATTCCTTATCAGTGGGCTTGGATTTCTTCTTTTTCTTATTTGTTGAAGAATGGAGGGCTTGTGGAAATGGTGCAGGGTTTCCCTGTTTTGCATTAACAGGTTCCTGAACAATGTGAGAGGAAGATGGGGAAGAGTTGATCTATTTTTCATTAAAATGATTTTCTTTAACAAGCAAGGGATCTTGAGTGGTTTTCCCATTCCTCAAAGTAACTGCATTTGCAGTTTGGTTGTTTCCAGGATGAGGACGGGAAGCCTGACTGTTATTGAAACCTGGGGGATGCTGAGGTGCTGGTTGAATGGGTTGACTGGGATATCCACCTTGGAACTGATTCCTTTGATTATTCGGGTTGGGCATGGGTTGGGAAGATAAATTCCCAACAGGTCGATGATTAGGAGTAACCTTAACTTGGTGTTGCAAGTTGGTAATCATGCGGGTTACTTCTGTCATTTGATTCTACATACCTTGCAGAGTTTTCATGACCTAAGTGTTAATATCTTCCTGGGATGGTCCAAGTTTATACACAGGTTGCCCATAATTCCCAAAATGATTTTGCTTGGGAAAAGAAATCGGGTTCGAGTTTTTCCAAGAGTGATTCGGGTTAGTCCTCCAGTTTTGGTTGAAAGTGTTGGAGGGGTTTTTAAATTGCTCCTGGAGAGCATAAATGTTTTCCGTAGTGGGATCAAAAATATTTTGATCAAAATTCCCAGTCAATTCCTGTGGGAAATCAGTTGGAAACTACTGACCAGCAGGTGTGGCATCAATATTGTGCAGATTCTCTTCGGAGAAGTTGTGAAGTGTTAGTGTGTGGAGAGTTAAAGTGTGGAGCTTGTTTATTTGTGAGCTTTTCTTCCACTTTTTTCTGGTGAATTTGCATTTGGTCCAGTCGTTGAGCTAACATATATAGATCATCCTGAGTGACTAGAACAGAGGTGGATTTGGAGTCAATTTCATGGACTCCGTGTCTGGGGTTTTGTGTTCTACCAAAAGTGTCCATTGAAGTTATATTAAATGAGTTTTCACTCATTTCTTCAAAGAGGAGATAGGCACTTTCGGTATCTTTATTAAGGAAATTGCCCCCACATGAGGCATCCACAAATTGCTTCAATTGATCTTCTAATCCATGATAGAAGATCTGCACTGTCATTGCGGAATTTCATGGTGGAGATAACTTCTTAAAAGTTGAAATCTTTTCCAGGCTTCATGGAGGGGTTCACCAATTTTTTGTTGAAAGGCCGTTATGGATCTTCTTAAAGCATTAGTACGACCGATCGAAAAATTTTTTTTTAGAAAAGAACTCTTTAATTGGGACCAGGTGGTAATTGGGCGACCAACCAATGTGAAGCTTTGTCTTTAAGAGAGAGAGAGGAAAAAGTCTCATTAACCACATGTCTTCCTGCACATTGCGGGAACGATGGTTTGAGCGAAGACAGTTAATTCCTCGAGATGACAAAAAGGGTCCTCTCTTGGAAGACCATGAAAATGCTTGATAAGATTTAGAATGGCTGGTTTGATCTCAAAATTCCCTTGTGGTATGACCACCCCGGGTCTTTCCTCGTAATTGGAAGGATCATAGAAATCCTTAAGAGGAATGACAGGTCATTGGCGGGGTGGTGGGTTTTGCCCTGGGTTAGCTAGGTTCGTTACGGTCCTAGCCAAATCTTCTTGATTTTGTTGCAGTCGAACCAAATGGTCGACCATCAAGGCAAAAGGGTTCGTATTTTGAGTTAGAATTGGAGGGCCACCTAGCCCTGCAGGAATTTCTTGTTGCTCTAGATCAGGGAGGTAAGGGAGGGGGAAGTCAGCTTGTGGGTCGGCTGATAGGTTAGAAGTGGAAGCAGGATTTTTTTGTCGGCTTCCTGGGTTTTCCATTTTCTTAGGAGGGAGAAGAAAACAACGATTTTCTGGTGCGGGGGGCAAAATCAGATGGTCCCTCAAGATGTGTTTTTGGGACCTTCGCCCGTGCATGCACTATTTTGGAAGAATTGGAGGGGAGGAGAAGAGAAAGAGATGAGAGAAAGTGTGCAATTCAAACAACAAATTCTAGACCTAACTTAAGTGTGACTCCCTAAAAATAAACCTAAGACTTGGTCTACGTAAGAAATAAGTAACCAACAATGAATACCCGTTCTGTCAACAAATCTAGCCAAGTTGCTTAAGGGGAGGTTTAGGCCCAAATGTTTCCCAGGAAAAAACCCAAGTGCTTGTACAAACTCGCACCTGGTCATTTGACACGACCCCTCAGCCTGAACACCAGATATAGATGACAGAATTGGTATTAACTATAGAAAACTTAAGACCTATATAGCAAGCCTAAGTTGATCAAAACCTTAGGGGTCAAATTTCTACCAATTTTAATTAGGTCTAGAATGTTAGTGTGCAAACGGAATGTGGAGGGCGTTGATTGGGTTATTGCCCTGTTATTTCAATTTTTAGTGTGTGCGCAGAAATTGGAAAGTGGTTCCAATTAAAAAAAGTTGTCACACAATTTTTGTATTTTTGTCTTTTAGGATTCAATTTAATTGAATGTGTTTTAGGGTTTCCCTTTTTAAATGTTCAAACAAGTTTGAAACTTCCACAATCAAAGGAAAATAAGTTGTATTGGTGATGATGTGTTTCCTTTATGTTGTGGGACTAAAAAGCAAGAAATAAACCCTAATTGGATTTGAACCCTAATACAGAAAATTCCTACCAATGAATTATTTTTAGGCTTTCTGAAAAAGTAGTGGTCCAAACAATGCAACCAACACCACTACCTTATGTAAAATCAAACAAGGATTCAAGAAAAGATTTTTTTAAGATTTTAGGAATTTGTTTGATATTTGTTTTGAATTTTTATTTGTGCTGGTGTCAAAGTCTAGAAATGGTACCGGTGGGTATTCTGGACTTTTTGTACTACCACTGGCCTTAGAAAATTTTGGTGATTTTATGTGAGATGTAGAATTTCACAAGGATTCCAGAAAGCTAAATTTCACAAAAATTGGATGTGTATAAAAATTCTAAAAATTCACAGACAGTAGCAAAATAGGAAGATAAGAGGGTGTGACCCCTCGATAGTCCACGAATTTTCAAAAATTAAATACAAACCAACTGATCTAAAATTTGGAATAGACGTTCCTAACTTGATTTGGAATCACTATGTGAAATTTCAGGATTTTAAGAGACCTGTGGTGTTGGGAATTGATTTTTGAAGTCCGGACAGAAATCTGGACCCGAAAAATAGAACACCAACACTAGGATTGGAGTGGTGTTTAATGAAGCATACAAGCAAAGAATAGATTTTTATGGGCACCACTCCACTTAATTAAAGTGTTTAGGATCCTGAAAGCCAAGTTTAATATTTTTTTGGTAGTCTTTTTGCCTAAATGTGACAAGAAATGGGGAACCAACCTGAAATCGTGGGAAGAAAAGGAACTTTGAGTTTTCGCTTCCGAATTCCCGCTTTCTTCCTGTAGTTCCTGCACACACGAGAGAAAAGAGAGATAAAGGGATGAGATTCACTTCAAGCAAGAGAATCAATTAAAATGCAAAGTCGTGCCTCCCCAGCTATGGCGCCAAAAAGTGATGCGAAAAATTGCGTGATTTGTAATTAGGGTTTTCAAAGTCATTGTAACACGTGAAATCACATACGCTTTTAAATTTCTAATCTTAGATAGTGGGATATCTAAGGTTGTCCAAGAAGGCAATATGCTTGCAAATCAACTCTCATGCTTAGAAAATAAATCTCAACTTTCTTTTTAGTTTTGTTCAATATATCATTTTTTTTATTTTGTAAATGAAATAACAAGGATTTCGAATTAATGTAAACTACTCCTAATAGTAACCCTAGGTGACAAGAACTACCTTCTAAGCTCACCCTAGGCACGTGAAGGCCTAGGGTAATTAGAGAGGAAGGGAAGTGAGTGCACAAAAGGGAAAATTAAATTACAATCTAGACGAAAATAATCTAATGAAGGCAACTTGTATAAAATTGAGGAATTGTTTTACAAAAAATCTAGTAAAAGAATGCTTAAACTACTAGAATTAAAAATGCATGTAATGAAAACACAAAAATCCTCTGAAATGATGGTGAAGATGGCAAGGCTCTTGCTCCAATTGTAGCTGCTCCCGCAATCAGAAAGAGCTCCTCCTCCTTGCAAAATTCTTCAAGGTGTAGCTTCCTTGGCAAACCCTGAAGTAGGGGGCGTGCCAAGGCTTTCCTCCAAGGTGGCGAGGACCACCTCTAAGCTCTCCTCCAAGGTGGCGTGGACCACCTTCAAGACCTCCTCCAAAGGTATTCCTTGCCTGGCTTCTCCTTTAGCTAGCGTGGGCACAAGAGAGAAAGGAAGAGGAGAAGGCACCAAGGGGGCAGAGTGTCCCCTTAATCTTCTTCTTCTTCTCTCTTGGGCGTAAGCTATAGGTAGAATATGAGAGGTATTATGCTATCTAAGGATGGGTTGTAAGGTGGTGGGTGTTGGTCATTTTATAGGGTAGGATGAGAGGGTTAAGTTGACTCTTGACATGGATGGCTAAGATGGGAGGATGGGGGTGGTTAGCTGATCCTAGGGCTAAGGAGAGTTGGCGCCAAGTAAGGGGGTGTGAAGGTGGTGGCTATGGTGGTGAAGAGCCACCTAAAGGTGGCGCCAACCATGGAGAGGTGCCTTGGTTTTGGCGCCACCATGAAGGCTTCTAGAAGGGGGGTTAGGTGGATGGCTAGGATAGGTTGTAGGGTTATGTGTAGGGCTATGATGTGGGGGTGTTTTGGTGACAAAAGGGAGGGCTTCTAGAAGGTTATTTTGGCGCCAAAACAAGGTGTCTTTTGGGTGTAGTTGAGGGGCTAAGAGGTGTCCATCTTGGCGCCAAAATAGAGTAGAGGTTTAGGTAGCTTAAGGGGACTAGGTAAGCATAGTTGGTGGGGCTAACTAGGGTTAAGTTGAAGGTGGAGGATGGCCAAGGAGCTGGATGCTAGCTAAGCTAAGCTAGCTTAGCTAGTAATGGAGTAGAGGAGGCAATGGGAGCTAGGGTTTGAAGAGAGGAGCTGGACAGAAGAAGTCCGAAGCTAAAATGGAGCTGGCAGCTGCTGAAGGAGGTGGCATGGAGCTACTCTAGTTGCCTTAGCTTGCTAGTTCTTTGCTAGCTACTAAGCCAAGCTAAAGTAAGCTGGCTTCTACCATAATGAGTTGAGGTGAGCTGGGTCTGGTGCTCCCAGGGAGGATCAGGCTGGTTGAGGGAGCTAAGGTAGCTTAGCTCAACTAAGTTGAGCTAAGCTTAGTCCCTAGGAGCTAGACTTGAGCTTCCTGAGCTGGGATGAATTCATCTTCAGCTGGATGGAGTTGAGTGGAGCTGGATGTAGCTGGACTTGAGCTGGGGTGAACTCCAGTCAACTCAGCTGAGCTAGCTAGAGCTCCCTGTGGACTAGTGGGAGCTGACATGAGCTAAACTCAGCTAAGTTGAGCTGGATTCGAGCTGACCTGAGCTAGGGTGAGCTAAGATGAGCTCTCTTGAGTTGCCATTCACCTGAGATGAGCTGAATGGAGTTAGGATGAGCTAACCTTAGTCCAAATGAGCTAGATTCCAGTTGTGGTGAGCTGGATCAAGCTGAGTTCTAGCTAGTCTGAGCTTCTTCTTCACCAGTTGCCTTCCTGAGTGCTAGGATTTTAGAGATCTGTATATCTGATCATCCCTAACACTCACAAAAACTCATTAAAAAGATAAGAAAAATGCAATGCATGCCTATCCTAATTTATAACTGAATGCAACCCCAAAAACCCGTTTGCTAAGCAAAATCTTAAAAGCTAGGATTGTTTCAATGCAAAAGAATGATAATAAACTAGCATTTATCATTAGCCCCCCCACCACCAGCACCAGCACCCCCTGCTGCCACACCTGCTACCACCAACACCACCACCACCCGCCACCCCTTGCCACCAGCAGCCCCACCACCACCCCCTGTCACCACCACCACCTCCTGCCCCTGCCTCCACCACCTCCTCCTCCTCCCACCTCCACTTGACCCATCCCCCTTGTCTCCCTTCCTAATGTACTACTTAGGTTTAGATTAATTTTTTTTTTCCAATGTACTACTTAGGTTAGAAATTTAATTATGAATGCAACTACAATGTGTGCTTCAATGTTTAGTTAAATTATTAGTGTAGTTAAATTTATTATTAGTGTGTGTTGGGTGTTGATGATGAGACACTCAATCCATGTGAATTTGAAATAAGAGTTTGGGCACATTATTGGGGTTATAATTATCATTTATGAAGTTGTCGTCTACTTTTCAACCAAGTTGCTTCGTGTGAGGCCAAGAATGCTCTAAAGTATATCTGGTGAGATTAAGACCTTCTACAAGGGTGGTGTTTATGTGGTTTGAATTGATGTTCTATAGGCCTCTCATAAAGTCTTCCTTTTGACTTTAGGAGGGGGACCCAGATATTTGAATTAACCATAGTCAAAATGAACTATTCCTTGGTTTTGATGAGTGTGACGACAGCAAAGTCTCCAAAATTATTATGATGATAGGTGGAATTTTAAAGTTCCAACCATCTAGAAGTCCTCCATTAAGATCCCTGTCAATAAGAGAGTTTCAATTTTTAAGATGGAGAACAGCTTAGCTTAGGTTTTTCCCTTGGGGAAATGCTAGCTACCCCACCACTAAGTCATTCTAATAGGTTACCTCAATCACCTATTAAACAAGGAATGCCTTCTTTTTGACATAGAGAAATGTTAATTGTGATTCATTCATCCCTCTTGTCTCTCACCTTGTTGCATGTTTCCCAAAGGATTTCACCATAAATGAGCATTTGATGCTCTTTCTGATATATAAAAAGACAATTCTTTCATGCACGTGAATAGAGGAGACCTATTTGGAGATAAAACACCTTTCCTACTTATACGTAAATACTTAAAAGATAAATGGTGGAGCTCTGCCCTGAGACTTACATAACTACAAATACTTGCTTGGGATATATCATGCTAGGCACATACAAAATGGCATTACATCAGGCCATAACCTAGCTAACCACTCCCATCTGAATGGTGGGAGGACATACAAATTCTGGAGGGCCTTTTAGTAAGAGCCCGATACATACACATCTGATGGCAATGCCAACCATTGCGAGCATTGCAAGTCTGTACAGTAAGAATGACCTCCTCCTGCTAATGTAAGATAACTCATGTTTGCTGTAGAGTTTGCAGTGTGACTGCTAAAATGGCATAAGTGCCATCTTATCGATCTCAAACCTAGAGTATTTGCTAATTTAAGGCAAAATTCCTCATTACTATGTAGATGTGCCAAAATGAGTAGAAGTCCATTTCACATCATCAGTCAAGTATTCAGCATGATTTTCTTATTACCCATAAACTATATGGTTCAATTAAATTGTAATTTTTAATTGAATTATTTAATATTTATGTTTGATTATGAAATTTTTATTACAACTTTGTATATACACACACTTGTATAATTTAGAAGCACTTCATGACAAACAATAAGAATTCTAACTCTTAGGTAACATATTGTGGGAGGGATATAATTGTGTCAAAATACTAGCTCGTCGAGACTTATGATTATATTATACGGACAATGCAGAGTGTATGTATACCTCACTTACATGCACGATGTGTTATCTTTATAACATGCCATAAGTGTCGTCGTCCTTAATTTAGAGAAGTTCTGAACTAAGGGGGGTTCTTGAAGATTTGATCACAACGTAGGGTTACTTCTTGCATGTAGCTAGCGTTTGGAGAAATTTCAGTCGTATTTTCTCACTCTTCTTCAGTATACCAACTAATCTTAACTTCGTTCCTAAAGCGTCCTTTAGTGGGGGCTATTGGGGATGTAGTTAAGGTTAGTCTTGGGGGGTACACTAAAGAAGTGTAGGGAAATGCTGCCGAAATTTCTCTAAACACTGGTTGTATGTAAGAAGTAACGTTGATCTTTAGGGATGGACTATTAAGTGAAAATCTTCTTAAAACACACATTCTTTCCTTATTCAAGTCTAACTTTTGAGTGGTTGTCATTGACATTTAGGTTAATTATCATAGATAAGTCATGAATCAGTTTGAGGAATTTGAATTATCCTGAATGTAAGAGTGGAGTGATTTCGTTTCTGGAGTGGGCATTTAATGATGATAGGAAGATATTTAGACGAGGAGATTTCCTTCAGGTGATTTTATGCCCATGTAAACATTGTTTGAATGGGTTTTTCTATGATCGAGATAATTTTCGAGCATGTGATATGTAACGGTTGATGGCAACATTACGTAAATTGGATAGCTCATGGTGAGCAAATCAAAGAAGTTAGAAATGAGAGAATTGAAGCTTTTGAAGAAAGTGATGATAATCAAAGAGATGAATTGGATGAAACGTTACATGATATGAGAGTAGTAGACCTTGAGGATGCAGATGACGATGAGACATTACGATATTGTAATGAGTTTTACGATGCAATCAAGGCAACAGAGGATCCTATTTCTCCTGGAATAACGTCAATGTCGAAGTTGTCATTCCTTCTCAAATTGTTTCAGATGAAAGTGATGAATAGAGCTACAGCGAAATTAATGTCTGAGGTTCTTGAATTCATTGGGGAGCTGCTGAATAATCCTGTTGGGTACCCTAAGTCATGATAAGATGCGAAGAAATAGATACATGGGCTCGAACTGAAATGCGAGAAGATTGATGCTTATCATAATGACTGTGTCCTATACAGAAATGAGTATGCAAGGTTGACCAACTGTCATGAATGTGGTGAGGAGAGGTATAAGGTGGGTAAGTTAACAAACGCAGGCGGGAAGAAACAACCAGAAAAGATTCTTTGTTATTTTCCAGTGATCCCTAAGCTACAATGCCTATTCATTTCCATTAAAAAAGCAAAACTAATGATGTGGCATTAGGAGAATAAATCACAAGATGGACGCATCTGTTATCCAGCAAATTCTGATGAGTGGAATAGATTTAATGAGAATCACTCATTATTCGTAGAGGAGGCACGGAATGTGAGATTGGGGCTTGCAAGCGATAAATTCAACCCATTCAAGAACATGTATCCGTCATATTCCATATGGTTGGTGATAATGTTAACTTACAACTTACCCCCATGGCTAAGCATGCGATTCGTATTCATGATGTTAACCCTCCTTATCCCAGGACCCAAGCAACCAGGAAATGTGATATATGTTTATCTCCTACCATTAATTGATGAACTGAAAGTCTTGTGGTACAATAGTGTTCAAACATATGATACACTAAAGAAACAATTCTTCCAGTTGCATGCAGCATTACTGTGGACAATCAATGAGTTTCCAGCATATACAAATTTGTTAGGATGGAGTACGAAGGGGAAAGTCTCCTGTCTAATTTATATGGATGATACACATCATCTGAGATTGCCTAAAAGCAAGAAGTTCTATTACTTAGGCACCGCAGGTTTTTCCCCATTGAACATAAATGGCGAATGTCATAATTCAAGGACAGATTTGATGGTAAAACATGTCGGTAATTGTTGAGGAATCTGAAAAATAAACTCAGTACAAGTTCTGGTAGGTTGTCGGGGATGAAAATCATGGAGACATTGCAACTTAGTGAAACACATTTGGGTCGTCTTTTCAAAAATACTTGACTTGTGACATTCAGGGTTTAAGAAGAAAAATATATTTTTTATAGAACTTCCATATTGGAAGAATTTGACTATGCGACACAATTTAGATGTTATACATATTAAGAAGAATATAATGGATAACATTCTTAACGTATTAAGCCTAACAGACAACCCAAAGGATATAGTTAAAATAATGAATGATATGAAAATTTTAGGTATTTATTCAAACGTTATATTCATCATTTTTTCCCAAGCTTATGTTTATTTATTATTCCAAATTGAGTTTTATTTTATTGCCATGTCATATAGGTTTCTCGGATTCTTTGAGGTTCTCTCCTGTGTTCTCCATTATGGTGAGATTCTTCTACCACTTTGTTCAAAATTTTTAAAAGCTCTTTTCCTTTTACATGTAGGGTGTGACTAATTACATTTAATTTGTGATTATGTATGGTGTACCCACTTTTTTTTTGTGATTATGTTAGGTGTGCCCACTTTTTCTTATTCTTGCTAAATTCTTTTTTTGTTGTTATTATGTGGGGTGTGCCCACTTTTCTTGATTGATTGTTTAATATTTTATATGTTATTCAATGTGGAGAAGTGAATGTGAAGAGGAAAACAAGAAGAGGGAGGGGAAGGGGAATGGAGGGGGGAATAGGAATATGAGGAGGAAGGGGAGAAGGAAATGGAGGGGGAAGGGGAAAGGAATGTGAAGAAGAGGGAGGGGAAGGGGAATGGATGTGGGAAGGGGAATGTAAAGAAGAGGCAGGGGTGATGGATTGTGAAGAGGGAGGGGAGATTGAAATGGAGGGTCGAAGGGAATGTGAAGAAGAGAGAGGGGAAAGGGGAATAGAGGGGCGAAGGGGAAGAAAATGTGAAGAAGAGGGAGGTGAAAGGGAAATGGAGAGGCGAAGGGGAAAGGGATGTGAAGAAGAGGGAGGGGAAGGGGAATGTAAAGAAGAGGTAGGGGAGATGGATTGTGAAGAGGGAGGGGAAATAGATTATGAATTTATTTTTTTTTCATGCTTTATTTTCATTTATTTCAAAATTTGTTTCATACAGGATTTTTGAAAAATCAAAAATATGTAAGGGAAATGCTGCTGAATTTTTTGAAAAATATCTTATTATTTGTTTTGTTTTTATGCAAGTTATATTCAAGAAGAAGGCTAATAAGAGTAACAAAGATGATGCCACCTCCCAATAGAAAAAGGCCCCTCGCTAGTAGACTGAGGCCTCAGGCTCAACGTCGGTAGCACACGGCTCAGCCCCCCCCCCCCCCCCCCCCCCCCCCCCGCAAGTAGCCCCAGGCACCTCGGCAGCAGTTTCTAATGCCTGGAGATATGGCTCGATATCTCTAGAGTTAGGGGAGGGGGAAGGGGAAGAGTTCACTGCCTTCTCCAATGGATTTCTTGGCAAAGGATCCTGACTACGAGGAGGATGCACCCGCCGATGAAGACGAGGAGGAGGATAGTACTTCATTTGATGAAGAGGATGTTGGATTAGATGATCAGCAAGAGCAGTCAGCTTACCCAGATCCTTCTTAGCCGGGATGTTCTGCACCACCCTCTCGCAGTACTGGTGTGAAATTAAAGTTTGGTAAATGTTACGATTTATTTATTTCTTTGTTATTTTATTTTATGTTATAATTATGTCTTACAGGTGCACGTAGGGGAAGAGGTCCCACGCGTAATAGGGACCTAGAGAGAATTCTGCATGGGATCCTCATTTTAGTTAGGATCACACCAACAGGGAAAGTAGTGGAGTATCCTCCATTTGTCAACAAATTGGGTACTTTAACGAAGGTGATCATCCTACTATCCTACTTTGATTGGAGGAAGGTGCCAAACGAGCTGAAGAGACGGCTCATTCGAGAGTAAGAGGTAATTGGTAAAAATTAATAACTTATTTACATTCCTTTATATAACTTTAAATTACGTAAAAATTTCTGTTCTCCTACTAATGTAGGCCATCTTCAATTGGGGCGACAATTCGAATGTCTCCAAATATACCTCGAGCATGCAACCAAGATTCACAAAGATTGGAGATTAAGAATAAGGTAAAAGATAAATTTTAACTGTATTTGTTTATTTCTTTTATCATAATTCTAATATTATTTCTAACATTACAAAAATATTTTTTAGTATTATAAGAACAGGAATCATGATGAGGCATTGCGTAATGGGCCTCTTCTGATATAGCCACAGTCTTGGAAGGAAGCGTGAGAGCATTGGCATGATCCAGCGATGCAGGTAAAAATATTGCATATATTATCATTTAACTAATTTCTAAGTAATAAATTGTACCTTTATTTCAGGAATAGGCTAAGAAGAATAAGAAAAATATGACTAAAGCTCCATCGAAGACCCATGTCTTGGGTAGGAGGAGCATAGGCAAGATGAAATCCATATTCGTAAGTATTTTTAATTATTATTTTCTTTTAAACCTTACAATATTTTTAATTTTTTTCAATTAACTTTTCAAAATATTGTAGCCCACCATGCATGAAGGTGCCTAGCTTGATCGGGTGGGAGTATATTAGGCCACTCATAGCAAAATGAGTAGTGAGCTAGGGAAATAGAGAGTGGCTTATGACATATACCAGTAGAGACACGTAAGTTAAAACATACAATACTTTTATTTCATTTTGTAATTATAATTAAATGAAATTACTTAACATAATTAAATCTCTTTCAAGATAATATGGTCAACTTAATGCATCCTCCTGGAGACGCCAACTCTGGTATAGTTCAGCAGCCACTTACAGCAGAGGAGGCATTCCGGATGATCATGCCACCTAAGCATGGTGGGTACGTCCATGGCATAGGGAGGAGCGAGACCATCTCCACCTGATATGGGAGAGAGAGGGCATCGTCCTCTTTAGTTGAGGTACAATAGATGAGGAAGGAAATTGCGCTATTATGCCGCCACCACGAGGAGGACCAGCGGATTGATGAGATGACCACGCAAGTAAGGGATGACGCAACGTAGTTAAGGGAGTCGACTCAGACTATCAAGGAGCTCTTGAGGGTACTTTAGTAGCGAGATATCGATCACCCATCCTTTCATCAGTTTAGAGATCATCGTGACGATGACGATTTAGGTAGTGGTGGTGTTGGAGGCGTTGGTGCCGCAACATGATTATTGTATTTTTTATATACATTTTCGTTTGTAATGAACTTTGTATATATTGTTACATAAATGAAATTTTTATTTTCATTTCTAATGTTTTAATTAGATGCAAATGCTTTAAGTTGCATGATTGATTATATTTTTATAGGATTTTTAATTTTCTACAGGTCTTTCACATAATTGAAAACATTAATTAAAAAAATATTGCAACTACTGTCGACCATTTTCCAACGGACGAGAATAGTATGCGACCAAAATTACAAGGCAATATCAGCTATTTAAAAACATATGAGAATATTGGTATTTTTGATCGTTCGATAAAAACGGTCGAGAATATTAATATTGTCGATCGTTTGAAAATGGACGACAATAGTAAAATTCTCTTCCATTATTAACAAATGGTCGAGAATACGATCTTACTCGATCACCTAAATAGCGGTCGATGTAGATATTTACATCAACAGTGCATTTATAACGATCGAGAAAAACTTTTCTCAACCATTTAAATAGACGACGAAAACAATGACATGTCAAATGAGGGTCCGCCTTTTTCCCGATGGCAATGTTCTAACGAGGTCAAGAAAACCCAATAGCAACATTACAATCCTCGACCCTATTTCTTGACCGTTATTTTCACATTGCCGACCGTTCTTAATGGTTGGTAATAGTGAATATTTTTGTAGTGTTGAACACTATAATTAGGTGTTATTTTCCTTGTTCAGCTCCATGCAATGGGGATGCTGCAAATCTTAGACATAAGTTGGAGATAGTAACTACGTGATTAATGTTTTTGATATTTCATGTGGGGGAACCATGTGCATCATTCATTCATGCATACATCATCTCATGTGCATACTTTAGAAAAAAACCAGAAAAATTAGCATATATCAAAAAAAAATTGAAAAATTGGAGGTATAAGTAATGGGATCAAAGGTCAAATAGGATAACAAAATTTTGGTGCTTTAGGATGAAAATCACGTTTACAAGGTTAGAATTTAGGAGCCTAAGTCTAGCTTTCTTTGGGCTAATGACCTTAATCAATTCAGTGTGACCTAAGGTTTGATTTCCGATCTCCTAAGGTGATCAATTGATTTTGGTGAGTGATGATTGATCTAGACATTAGTTGGCTTCATACTTACCCTCTTAGAGTTAAGTAATTGAGGAAATTGTGTGTCAAATCTTTTCACACACAAGTCCTTCAGCAAGCACTAATAAAAGAACAATCATGAAAATGTCCTCTCAAAAAAAAAATACAAAAAGAAAAATTTCAAAAATATTCTTCTCTCTCTATGTTGGCCACCATACCAACAATAATCCATCTGCAAGCTGAATAGTGACCAAATATGCACACTACACCAACGCTTGATTTTCCAAGACTAGGCAAATGAAGGGTTGAGTGCGAAGCCAATGAGGTTTAGATTTGAAAGTCTCAAACTGGGTTAGTTGAGATCCAACGTATTGAGGTGGTCTTATCTTGGGAAGCATGGTGAGCTATCCAAACTGCAGGTTAATTTAGGATTAATTATTGCTGTAATGGTATAATGCACAATCTAGACGGATGTCATTTTATTTATATATAATTTTTACTAGTTTTATTACATGTCGTTCACTAGGAAGCAGTTATTGATATACAACACTCTCTATTATCCAAAATCTATCTTTTATTCCAAAAATATCAAAAAGAATGAATTAGAAACTATACAATCAAACAATCGACTAATCTGAGTTAATTATTTACAGGTTAAAAGAAAAGAATTGCAGTTAGTGAAACAATGCCTTAAACAATATAAACAAGGTAAAGGGATAAAAAATTATTCTAAATTAAACTATGTTATTTGCACTTAATTTCTATGTATAATCTAAACTATTTAGAAATAAAACAAAAGAGAAGAGAAAGCTTATATCCTAAAATCTTACTTTAAAAGCTAAATACAAAGACATGACAGAAACAATATCAATTACTACAATACACTACTAACACATACTAATACTTAATTTACTTAACACATATATACATATTACACTTATATATAGCACTAATATTTATACAACACTTAACTTACTATACATACCCTACATATATATTTACAACACATACTAATATATATAAGCACAATCACTAACATATATGTATATATATACATAACAAACATACACAATATATATATAAATGCAAACATAACACTACACACAACACAACATAACGCACGCCAACACTTAGCCAATTTTCTTTTAACTTAACTCTCAACTCTTACACTCAAGGCCCAAAAGGATTGGGCCAACTTTTCGCAGGATCAGCGGCCCACTAGGCTAGACCGGTACCACTACTAGGTTGGCCCCTACGAAGGAGGGCATAGTTAAAATATAGTCAAGTTAGGCCCACACAGGCCCACGCATGCATGCACACACCTACACATGTGCACACATGCACACGTGCGACCTGGATGCATACATGTGTCGATCAGCACATGCATCACATGGGCTTTCCAAAGGTCACAAGAGGCACCCGCAGGTGTCTGCGTCGAAGTCACTTGGGAGGGGTAGCGATGCATTTCGTAAAATACCGCTGCGAAAGCTTTGCCATGCTTGATGTGGGACTAACTGCAGTGGCGCTTCTCAGTGTGCTACTGTGCCTTTTGTCTATGTGTTTATTTGTTAATTAGGGTCTTAATTATGGTTAAATCAGTGATCCAAATTGCAAATTGAATTCATAAATACTTAATTAACATATAGAGCTACTAATTACATAAGTTAGATTAATTTGACTATAAATAGAACACATATTTACATAAGGTATTAAATTATGACAATATAGTTTATATTAACTAATGTATATTATACATGTTATAAATACCTATGAGTAGTATTTAATTAGGCTATAAATATGTTAATTTACCTAATGAATACTATAATTAAGATTTTTAAGTTATTTATCTAGGTTTACTACTAATTATACACATTATATTTATTATGTACATAATATGCATATAAGTTAATTATAGCTTATAGACTTAATACTCTATATTATAATTAGGGTTATAAATATATTCAAAATAAGTTAAAATATAATTAAGAGATTACAATATAAATTAGTATATTAGTTAATTAAATTACAAACTTAAATTAGTTTAATTTACTAATATACATTATTAACTTATAGTAATGTACATATGCTATACTTAATGAAGTATATATAACATAAATATGATATTTTACATAATAGATATTGTAATTAGTAATATTAAGTTATATACATAAATATATACTAGTGTACATGTATAGGTCATATATATATGGTTATATATACCATATATATTATTAAGCATATATATAGAATAGCATATATTATAATTTAATAAATAAGATAAGTTATATTTAGGTTACTTATATAGATAATACATTATATACATATAAATATTACATATATAAATAGTTTTTATACAAATAAATATATAATTTAATATGCTATATGACAGAGAGATTTTTGCTTAATTAAAAATGATTTGTCATTGATGTGGTTTATGTGGTGAAAAATCTCTCAATCAAAATATTAATTACTTCAATTTAGTCATAATGTATTAGGTCATATCCACAGGGAGGAATGAATCTAATAAATTTACAAGTATGTAATATTCATGTTCACAGACGTAGCAAAATTAGTACATAAAAAATATTCATCGAATCTTTACGTCAATCAATTGAAAAACATATTTCATTTAATCCATTGATCGATAGATAAAGATCAATTTAATCTCAAAATGAAAGAGATCAGTGAGATGGGGCGACATGAGAGAAAGAGGGAAAGAGAGGGTGCGTGATCGCAAAATATAATAAAAGGGAGGCTGATCGAGCCCTCTAGGTAGCCACGACTGACATGGAGGGTGTCCTTGGATCTGGCGAGGTTCGAGGAGTCCAACGATGTGGGTGGCAAGAGTCAAAGTGGCCGCTGCCAGTGGGAGGAGAGGAGGAGGCCAACGACGTTGGTTGGTGTCGACAGTGAGGGGTCGCTTGAGAGATAGCATGGATGGGGTGGGATCAATGGCGAGGACATGGTGAGTGCATAAGTGATGCCGGTGTGACTCAAGGAGAACAATTGATGGTGGTGGTGCTCTCTATCACCGAACACCACCTCATTGAGGTGAGCGGAGGAGATGTGGAGCACGCTAAGACCACAGTGTGCACTTGGGTCACAGTGTGCGCATAAGGAGCACAGTGGAGATGGTTGAAGCCCCTCGAATGGGAAGAGATGGATCCCTTTTGTGGCCTGGCACCTCCTCTTTTATAGATGTTCCCTGAGATGTTTCTTCAATCAGCTTTCTCCTCCGAAATCTCAGCTAACAATCTTGACAAGGATATTAAGGCAGTTGTTGGGAGGCGGTGCGTTGAGGATCGAGGGAGAAGCATGGTTGATAGTGGAAAGTGGTGGCGGCGTCATCAAACATCCAGACTAAGTTCTAGGAGTCTTAAAAGTAAAACTTAGCTACCTTAAATTCCTGCAATCAAATAAATACATATAATTATTTATAATATAAGATAAACTATGCAAATCTAAATTATAATGCATGCATTTATTTAATAATCAAATGCAAATATTAGTACACTCTAAAATGTAAGAACTAACCAACTTAGGCTAAAAAAAATAGTCTACTAAAGTGAACTCATCAAATACCCCCATGCCTAAGTTTTGTTATTCCCTAGCAAAAATGATGGAAGTGACCAAGGATTTCTACTTTTCTTATTTCAAAAATTTATAGATCCAAACAAATGTGAAAATTAAGTGATAATAGCTTAGGTAATGGATCCAAATGAAAAATCAACTTACATTTAAAGTTCATACTTAACCCTTGGAAAAATTCTATTCGGATAGGCAACTACTTCTTTCGGGGATAAAGTAGAAAATCGTCTGTGATTCGACTTTGGCTTTTTGGCTTAAGTAGAAGATTCTGAGTCAAATGTATTCATATTTGGTGGCTCATACTCATCTGACACTACATGTAGTCTACTACTATAAACCCTAGATTTCTAGACTATCAAACAAGTCAACCCAGAGAAGGGCTAAAAAAAACTGTGGTCTCTTAGCGCTCCTTTGCGCTCACTCTTTTTCCTTCTTTCCATTCTGTGATCACAAATCTCACCAGATTTTGTAAATGTACTCAATGTTTAGTGGCCTCACATGGCATTCACATTTTAATTAGAGTCCTAATAACCCTATAACTAAGTAAGAATTCCTCAGCCAATATTCAGGCGATCAGAAATACTAAAAAAGGTAGGTATGGATCATATTTAGTGGATCGCAATGGGTGTTTTTTATTTTGTTACCTCAATGACATCGACACATGATGAAATTGACACGAAAACATAGCTATAAACTCGAACATTTTTTTCTTCTTTTTCTATTTTTTTCTTCTTTCTTCTTTTTTTTCGTGCTTTTTTTTAATAACTACCAATCACAACACAACACTATGCAAACTTTTATTCATGAGGCATTATTGGGGATGATGATGTTCAAAACGATATTGTGTGGCTTATTGGGTGGAAGTGCCTACTCTCGGCATCGGGGAGGTATGGATAGGACAAGTGTGTTTCTGACCTTTGACATTACTACCCTCCTTTAGCTGAGGAATCTATAAAGGACGGTTGTAACCATCTACTATAGTCATAGTTTTATTAGAACTCAATCTTCGCGTATCTGCCTTATGTGGTGACTCTCAGGAATTCACACACAATGTTCACATGCAAAAATAGAGAGCGAAAACTATGACTAACTCTAAGGTATCATCACCTAATTATCCAGAACTTAAGAGTCCTTACACTAAACTTAGTGCACCAGTAAACTCTCTACTTTCACCTCACGAATGTTAGGTGGATCTTATAGAAGACAGTTTGCCTGACTCCCTTCTAACTATCCAAGGGCTTAGAAAAAGAAGCAATGCTTCTCTAAAAATGTCTCTTGGTTTTCTTAAAAGATCCATTACCCAATCTATGTGTAAGTGAAGTAAATGTACTATATTCTAAACTAAGAAATAAGACAGTTTGCCTGACTCCCTTCTAACTATCCAAGGGCTTAGAAAAAGAAGCAATGCTTCTCTAAAAATGTCTCTTGGTTTTCTTAAAAGATCCATTACCCAATCTATGTGTAGGTGAAGTAAATGTACTATATTCTAAACTAAGAAATAATTTAAGAAGAAAATCTTCAATGAAACCTCCTTGATAAAAATCTTCTACTAGGGACTAACCATTTCAACTCAAGAACACAAAAGCGAGATTTTTTTTTTACTAATGCACCTAACCTAAATAAATGAATACTGCCTAAGAAAGATCAAAAATGCAGAATGCACCCCCCCATGCCTAAATCCTATAATATTCTCATTGTAAAATTAAAACAGGGGGAGAAAGGAAGGAAATCACTTGATGAAGGTATTATTTTGGACGTTGGGTTGCCTCCCAACAAGCACTGCATTTTCTGTCGACAGCCAGACTTATAGGGAACCTGCAAGTCTGGTTCTAAATAGATAGAATTAGGCCCTAAAAATATGCTTAAAAGCATGGGCCTAGAGAATAAGTAGCCACGAATGTTGGCGAGCCGATGATGCAGCATTATCCTAAATGCTCGTCAGAAGACATGATAACAAACAACCTCGCAAGCTACCTAGAGTGGTCTAGGAAAAAGAGTAACAGAAGGGACCTCTTGAAACAGAAGTGGAGGATAACAAGGGCCCTCCAAAGTAGGAAGAGTTTTAAGAGATATAATCATAAATATGTTAGACCCTTGACTGGTGAGAGTAAAAGTACAAGCATCAATCCAAACTCGCCATTCCACTTGGGGATGTACTGGCCGAATATTCTCCCCAGGAAGAATGTATGTAAGCAGAGACCTGAGCCAAGGATCAATTAGGGAGTATGAGGGTTGTTTGTGGCGTTGGGCGATAATGATTAACTCTAATGAGGGCTTAGTCCAGTTCCAACAACAATTCAGATTCTGTATTGTTCTCCCTAATAGTTGTTGTGGAGATATTCAAGTCACCCTGCCTATCATTAATGATTTCCTCAAGAATGTGAGTCATATTTTTACCTTCAAGTAGATGAGAATTAATGGTGGACTCCAAATCACATTCATTTGATGGCAAGGTCGAAGCAACTGAATCATTATCATCAATTTCATCCTCAGATTCTTTTGATTCACTTAAGTTTTTGTCGAGGTGTATATGTGACTCACTAGTAAGGAGAGGAGTTGCTTCAATATCCTTAATTACTTCTGAAGGAGGATCAATCTGAATGTTATGGAGTAAGCCTATATCACTCAATTCTTTGTTCTCCTCGATGCATAAACCCTCAATTGATATGTATTGTCCCTGAGAGTCTCTCCTAAGCTTCTCAATCTTGTGTTCATCCTCCTCTAACACTAACTCCATATCTGCCTGATTTTGTGAAGGATGATTTTCAAAATTAAAAGTAGGGAGGAATCCAGATTTCACCAAATCATTCATATCCTCGGGGGGTAAGACCTCAAATAATACATATTCCCCTCGAGATTCACTCCAAACTCTAAGTCTAGGTTCCTCCATTGGGTCATCATCCTCCTCTAAAATACTCTTTGTATCCCTGAGACCAAAATTTATCCAATTCATCCTCCATTCCCTTAGGGTCACTTACCTGTAAATCCTCAGAATGTTGTATGGTATATGTTGGTTCCCTACATGGAGGATCAAGATTAGGCTCAGTAAGGGTAGAATGGGTCTCCATCACATGATCAATCGAGGAATTGGTAATGACTAGCACGACCTTGACCTGGGTCATCAGGGGTGAGAAAATACTATCAGCAGGGTCAAGGTCCTCAAATGGTACCATCTTCCCTTTCTTTTGACTCCAATATAGCTCGGGTGGATAATCACTAGGATCGTTCTCCTCTAGTGGCCATGTCTCATGGGGATTGTCTAAGGAATAGCTACTCATCAAAATAGGATCCCTGGTGTCATTTGTTTCCTCCGAATTATTTTGATGATCACTGTTGTATGGGTAAGGATCAGAATTAATAGTGGGAGGGTAACTAAGCTGACTAATTTCCTCGTTCAGTCGTTGACTAATCCTTAAAATCTCTCCCATAGACTCCATCATTTCTTTTTGTTGTTTTTGCATTTCTATCATAAAAGAGGAGAGACTACTGTTAGATTGGGAAGGATAGTCAATCTTAGGCTTAGGTTGCCTAGGGGTATTGATCCAACCTCGATAAGAAAAATCATGAAGGGTGGGAGAGTTGGGTGTTTGCAAAGTAGTGGGAACTCCTGGGGTGGAAAATCCCACTCCTAGGCTCTGCTCATAATAATTGGAAATTATCAAGCCAATACTCCCAAGATAGGAATATGATTGATCCTAGGAATTGTCATTGTACCCCTCTAAGGAGGGATACGCTTGGGGCATGGGATCTTGGTTAAAAGATGGGAAGCATTGACTTCAATAATATAAATGATAGGAGTAAGGGTGATCCATTTCTTCTAAACCAAATAGGTTTAACTCTCTTAGGACTTGAAGAAATCATATTAAAACCAGAAACTTTCTAAAGAGTTGATGCGTAATTTCTCAACACAGTTAATTAAGGTTAAAAGTTTTAATTAATCGCATAAGAAATGACTTAGGTTAACTCAAATCATTGTTGTTTAGTGTAGTATAGGGCCAAGTTAACCTAACATTTTAGATTTAATTCTTTTTTAATTGGTTGAGTACAGGTTATTCACTGGGAGGCATAATTGTAATTTTTATTTCACCATTCTTATTATTTAAATTAATGACTAACTAATTACTACGATAATTATGATAAATGTTAAGCACATGAATATTTAAACAAAAGATTAAACAATTAAAGCATGCAACTATTCCATCATAGAAAAGAAATGTATATGAATGATTTGCAATAAAAATTAAGTAGAAGAATATTGATTACAAGTTATTACAAAAATGTGAGATAGAAATAGTATACAATGAATATAAGGCCTCGTATTACAATATAAAACTCAAACACTCTCTCTTCTCAACTCTTAACCTTCTCTTTTCTTCATCAGACGTCTTTTAAGAAAATCAAATGACTTAAAGTTCAAAGTTAGACTTCTAATCAAAGCAATAGATGTCTGTCTCTCTTTTCATTTTTCTTTATTTAATTCTTTCTAATCTCTTCTCTATTAACTTCACTCTTCTTTAAACTCTCTGTCTTAATTTCTTTCCTTTCTTAGCTTCTTCTTTACCTCTATTCCTTCTCTCACTTCTTTACTTAGTTAATTTAACACTCAGCTTTTTCCCTTCACTGTGCCTCCTTATTCTCCACACTTAGCCGATCTTTGTCAACTTAAGCCCATCTTTCTCAATTTTAACAAAAATTTGTTAATGGGCGGTTAGGCCTCTTTCGGGGATACACAGCACCCCGTATGGTGGGACCAGACCCTACTCAAGGCCCAACCTAGTTTAATTAGGTGGATTTTAATTAATTTAAACCAATGCATAGTCTTGGCCCATCACAGGCCCACATACACGCTTGCCCACCCGGGCCCATGCACACAGGCACACGCCTGCGCACACAAACATACGCACGTGTACGACATGCACCCATCGGAACCAAAGCTCATTAGTTGCATTCTGCACTGACAACCGGATAGGCACCACCACTTTTTGGTATTATACCAACGCAGGTGTTTGCAACTTTCCGAGGTGGGACTATCTAAGCCCACTTCTCCCTTCACTGCTGCACTGCATCAACCAGATCTTCAAATGAGGATTCCAGATAGCATAATGCTCCAAATCAAGCAAATAAGGGCTCGATCAAAAGCCCTAGAGATCCTCTATTCAATTTTGGAATCAATTTAATCATTGGATCATATTTGATCCAAGGATTCGAGGAAAGAATATGGTTGTTCCGCCATGCCTAGAATGAACTTCAGAGAGTGCAACTCAAGTCAAACGACCTGCAGAGAGGACATTCCTCTCAAATGAGGGATTTGGAATGTTGTAGAAAGGATTCCGCAAGGATTAGAAGCAGAAAAGATGTCTGTGAAGCTCAGGAAAGCTCAAAATCTTGAGAGCTTCAAATCTAAAGCTCATAACTCTAATTTCAAAGTTAAATCTACCCTGATGATAGATAAAGTGTGTAGAAGAGTTCTAAGTCAATTCAGGAGAATGAAAAATATGGGCTATATTTGAGTTTGAATCTTAGTAGAAACCTAAGGAACAGTGTTGGGTTCCTTTTAAAACCCAAACTCTACATATCATGGAATTTCTCTCAAATCTCATCAAAACATCATCAAGTCAATTTGAATTGATTCACACTTAAACCAGGAACTCAAATAACCCACTGAATCAAAAATTACACCTCCATATCTCTACTTCCAACCTAGAGTTGACCTACGGAGGTTCGGAGTTCATTTTAAAGATCAAAGCATTTAAGATCAAATTAAAGATCTCAGTAGATCCAATTTTAGTCAAGGAATTGATTCAGAGTCTTAGATTAGGGTTTTGAGCACTCCAGCAGTGCTCTCAAACACTACTGCCTGAACCCAAAGGTGTTGTGTTCGACAGAGAATTCTAAAGATCTGTAGGCCTAAATAAGATTTAGATTAGGTTTTATGAGATTCTCTCATTCTTCAGAACTTGTTTCCAGACTCTAAACCTTAATGGTCGAGGTTCTCCATCTCCACTGAAGTTGGAGAAGACAACATCTAATAGAATGATTCAATCATCAAAACCTATGTCTGATAGGGGGAATATAATCCTCTCATCAGTATAGAGTTATCTGGAGCTTCTCACGGAGTTTCAAAGGCTGGAAAACAAGTAGAGGTCGTCGGAGCTCGCCGAAGCTCCGGTGACGGCCATTTGAACATGCTAGAGATGAAATCTCCAAGAAATGGACCAAAAGTGGTCTCAAATGAGCCCTGAGGTCTCACAAAACTTCACGAACATCTCAATTAATGCCATTGATAATCAGACATAAGGATTAATCGTAAATTCGGTAAAAACAAACTTTGAGTTCGCCTAAATTCAAGAACTTCTTTCCCTCTCAATTAAGTGAGGGGAACTACTTAATAAGGCGAGGCGATGATGATTTGAATGTCGATTAGGTGAATAAACTCTTCTAAGCTCACCATTGATAATGAGCTCAGAAGTTGGAGTGGAATTAGGTGTTTCTTGTGTAATGATTTATCTATCTAATTACATAGCAGAGTGAGATCCTGAAGTGGTGAAGACATGATGGAGGACCTCTTGTGAATGTGGAATAGCTCTGGGGTCTCCGCCATAGATAGCAAAGGTCCTCAGATGTGTGTGAAGTGATTTAAGCGAAATAAGTGATAAATGATGTAATTTGTGAAATGGAAGTGATCGTAATATGGTTAAGAAGGTGATTGATGAGTTTAAAAGACTAAAAAAGGCTCTGATCAAGTTCAAATGAGCTTTCCCGAGTGGGAGAAGATGTAGTGAAACAACATTAAAATTTTCTAATCTAACTACCTAACTATGCTAATCTAAACAATGCTAAAATCTAGGATTATCTACGAATTACCTAGATGAAGGGGATGAGGATCTCCGTCGATGGTGTGTAACGGAGGAAGAACTTTGACGAGGTCGGATCAGACTCTGGTGAGAAAGGAAGTGGAGTAGAAGGGAAGATGGCGTGCTCCCAAGCTCTATCACAGCTGCAGGAGAGCAAGAGAGGTTGAGAGAGGCGAATGCCTCTACCAGAAGCGCTCCGAAGAGGGGTGAGAGGTCGCCGGAGGGGAGGGAATAGCCTATCGTTGGTCTATAGTTGGGGAAGAGGGAAGTGAGCTGACCCCTCAATTCGGACGTGGTCATGGCTATTTATAGGTGGCAGAGAGGGGTAGGGGGGTTGTATCTAGATGGGGATGCATCTAAATGCATCCTAACTCACCAATGTCATCTTCGACACCGATGAGCTTCTTCGCCTATCCTAATTAGGATTAGGAGGAGATCCGAGCCATCGGATGAGAAGGTGGAGGTGAGTGGAAGGATGGCGAGCATGGCGAGGTCAGAATGATGTTAGATGGGCGGTGATCGAGTGATGTGGTGACCGGACTTCCTCAGCCGTCCAAAGCTGTGGAAGAAGAAGACGAATGCTATGCACACATGGGCCTCTTTGCAATAAAAACTAAGGACCTAGTTATAGGAAAAAGGACTCAATTGATATAAAAATTAAGGACTAAAATGTAAACAAGTAGTTTTTAGGCTTATTTTAATTTATTTCTTTTTCAACTTTTTATATATAATTATAAATTAGGTAAATATTATATTTATACCTTGAATTTACATTTTTACCTTTTTTTAGCTATATTTAATTAAGTGATTAATTTACTTAAGTTAATTAAGTACTTGGTCATAAAATTTATTAAGTTAGTTTAGATATTAAGTAACTAGCTAAATGTTTAATATTTGAGTCCAATTTATTAATTAAATTATTATTAATATTAATTGATATTTAATTTAGTGTTTTTAACTTATTTTGAAGGTCCTTAGTATTTAATCCCCTATATTATAATTAACATTGTATTTAGTATATTATTAGCTAATTAACTAGGAAAACTAATTAATTAGGGTTAATTGAGAGCCATGATAAGTCTCTCATGAAGAGCTCTACCACTGCCAAAACAAACGCAAATATAGTGGAAATCTATTTTTAGCAGATTACAAGTCTCCTTAATCCTATTCCACAGGTTAGTCAAAGAAGTCAAATCAATGTTCCTCCGTTCCCACTTAAGTGGTATAAGAGGTCAAGTGTAACTTGAGATCCCTAACCAGACTTGCCTGAGGAAGGTTGAGGTCAATAGAGTTATAATAGGTGGCCAAACAAGTTTTACAAGAATTATGCTTCCTAGGCAAACCTTTGTTGGTGCCCACAACTTACTTGCAAGGGATGGAAGCCTCAAATCGAGCCCACACACGAGGAACCAAAGTAACTTGATAGATAGGCTTGTTGATTTCTGACTAACTTCCCTTGTGGTGCAAAAGAAGAGGTAGAATAATTCCTAGTGCCTAAGTGTGAGGTGCATAAGTGTCTCAGGTGTGCAACATACATGCGCATTTTGTATTTTGAAATCCCACAAACAAGTTCTTTTGCACGTAATTTAAAGTCACTGATTTTAAGATCCAACCCCTTAGCAATCCCAATTTCTTTTAAGGTGACCACTGATTTAATTGGATTCAAACACTTTAGTGGTCATGGATTTAAGTCCAATGCAGATGCATGATAGGTAATTGATCCTAAAGAGAAGACGTACCTTACTCCAGCTCTCTTTAATGCAAGATGTCTGCAATGCAGAAAGAAAAATAAAATGCTGTTTAAACAATCCTATATGGTCGCCCTAGAGATATGCAGCTTCTAGCAGGCATCTCAGAATTTTTCTTTATGATAAGCAAACAAACCTAGTTTAAGTTAGTTATCTAACTAACTAACATGCAGTTCAAAAAGTTCAAATAAACCTATAATCTAAATAAAATGGGAACACACTCCCAAAAATACTCTTCCACATACAAGAGTGATAAGCAATAAAAGCACTGGGAATAGGTTCCCAAAAATGCCCAAGACGGGTCCACAAGACAGAAATTAAATGTCTATCTAACCTAATCTAAATCTAAAAGAAGCAAATAGGTCTCTAGTCATTAATCCTCCCTCTTTCACACACGTGGGATCAAGGCCTATGTGCACACATGATTATCCTCGAGGTGGCGACAAGGTCCACCAAGACAAGTGTCTACTGCATGCTCCTCCTCCAGAATGTACCTCGTACGAAAGATTGATAAATCAATGAATAGTAATAAACAAGGATCAATGCGAATAGTAAAATAAGTTTAGTAGGCTCGTTGCCTCCTCAGCAATGGTGCCATTTGACAGAGAGATTTTTGCTTAATTAAAAATGATTGCAAAAAAAATGATTTGTCGTTGACGTATTTTATGTGGTGAAAAATCTCTCAATTAAAACATTAATTACTTCAATCTAACCACAATGGATTATATTGTATCCACAGGGAGGTACGAACCTAATAAACAACAAGTATGTAACATTCATGTTCACAAACGTAGAAAAATTATTACATAAAAAATATTCATCGAATCTTTACATCAATGAGTTGAAAAAAATATTTCATTTAATCCATTGACCGATAGATAAAGATCAATTTAATCTCAAAATGAAATAGATCAGTGAGATGGGGAGGCATGAGAGAAAGAGGGAAAGATAGGGTGCATGATTGTAAAATAAAATATAATATAATATACTATCCAAAAATTCATTTCCTCAACTATTGTCATTCAAACTAATAAAGCTTCCACTATTCAAAAATAGAGGATGGAGGAAGGGAGGCTGATCGAGCCCTCTGGGCAGCCGCGGCTGGCGTGGAGGGTGTCTTCAGATCCGGAGATGTGCGAGGAGTCCAACGACGTCAGTGGCGAGAGCCGAAGTGGCCACTGGCGGCAGGAGGAGTAGAGGAGGCTGGCGGCATTGGTTGGCATCGACGATGAGGGGCCACTTGAGAGATGTGCAGATGGGGTGGGATCAATGGCGAGGATGTGGTGAATGCGTAGGTGATGCCAGCGTGACTTAAGGAGAACGGCTGATGGTGGTGGTGCTCCCTGTCACTGAGCACCACCTCGTTGAGGCAAGCGGAGGAGATCCGAAGCACGTTAGGACCACAGTGTGCGCTTGGCTCATAGTGTGCATATGAGGAGCACAGTGGAGATGGTTGAAGCTCCTTGAAGGGGAAGAGATGGATCCCTTCCGCGGCCTGGTTCCTCCTCTTTTATAGATGTTCCCCGATCCGTTTCTTCGATCAGTATTCTCCTCCGAAATCTCGGCCAACAATCTTGACGAGGATATTAAGGTAGTTGTTGGGAGGTAGTTCGTTGAGGATCGAGGGAGTAGCCCAGTTGATGGTGGAAAGTGGTGGCGGCGACATCAAACGTCCAAACTAAGTTCTTGTAACGACCCGATTCCCGAGTCCCTACGAGACACGAGAACCGGACCGACTCGACTAACCCCAAGACCCAGTCGTCCAACGAGGAAGTAACCAAAAGACAGTAAAATAAACCACATTCAGCATGAATATAACTAACAGTAAGAAAGTACAACAGTAAGGAAAGAAACTACTACAGTAGGCACCACCACAACAGTAAAACAACATTTATCATATAACAAAAACTGCAGGTAAAGAAGGTACAGCGGAAACAGAAACTACTCACTAGAACAGAAACAAAAAGGGGGTACAAAGCTGTGGTAACTCTACTGGACCCTACTCGGCCCAGCGTCCTCTGCAGCCGCCGACCCTGGCTGCTCAACACCTGATCCTGAAAAAGGTAACGAGTGTAACACATCAGCAAAACGCTGAGTAGAGTGGCAAACTAACTAAAGGCAACAGTAGAGTGTACAGTAGCTATTATGTTCTATTACTTCCTTTATTTACATCTTTCAATTTTTCTCACTATTTCATTTACTTCACAGATCCTTTACTTGATCTCGGATGTCCTCGTGGGACGATCTTGATTGCAGTCTTTTCCAAAAGTAGAAGTAGCACGTGGTGCTCTCCTGGCCGGGAGAGTCCCCCGTGGTGATCCTACCCTCAGTCAACCACCCCAAGGTCACTGACAGACGTAACGGTGACTACGGCACGCGCGATAAACGCACAGGTAGCTAGCCCGCACTGGCACGCGGTCAGTCGTTTCCGTTAACGGGTGCGCCCAAAGCACAGCACGGAACCAGGGCAGAGCCCTCTCAGTAACAGGGGTCCAACCCCTCCACAGTAACCAAACCGGGGCCTTGCCCCTCCACAGTCCGCGCACCCTCGCCTGACTACCCTGGTTTGCCCTAGTGGGCCTAACAAGTCGGTGAAGGAGGCTAGCAGAACCCCGGGGCCCGTGGGGTAGCTAGTACTCTCCTAACACTACTAGCTCTCCTCGGTACTACGTACACGAGGGCCAACAAGTCGGTACAGAGCGGCCAAGCCTAACCCCGGGTCCCTGGGGCGGCTGGCCCCACTCTGCACTAAAACAGGTACAGGTACTTCCCTTGGTACTGCGTACCCAAGAGACAGTACAAACTACATCTCAGTTCCATTCCTTTTCTTTCCAGGAGTTCCACTCCTAATTCCCCGTAGGGTTCCAGCTCTTTATCTCAGAACATCATATGTTTCACTTTCCAGATTCACGTTCTCACATTCCATGATCTCAAACATGATTCTTTATGCATAACAGGCAGCTGTTAATTAAATTTACAGGCAGCTTTATATATATTCCTTCCCATTTTTCCAAGACTGCAGTAATATACATTCCATTAGTTTTTCCATCCTAGGATTCATGCCATATCCTAGGATCTATCATACAATCTAGTTTTCCGGCCCTAGGATTCATGCAACACCTAGGAGCTATCATTCCATATATTTCTCATTCCTAGGATTCATGCAATGCCCTAGGTTCTAGTTATGGTTCCATACTTTAACAGATTTTATTAATACTTAAAGCCACTCTACCAGGTACAACGGGAGTAATGGGGGCGTGATCGGGAATCCCGCGCGCCTCCGCGACTCTCAAGACTGCAACTGAACGAGATCCTGTCACAAGGATCAAACACAAGGAGTGTCTCAAAACAGTGTATAGCTACTGTAGGCGGGTAGAGGAATTAATTCTGAAACGTACGCAACTCGAATCGCGGAAAACGGAGCCCAAACGGGCCCTAAACGGGTCGAGAAAGACAATACTGTGCAAAATCAGACGTTTGGAACTCCTTCCAGACGTCTAAAACGGTGGATCAGAGAATTACCTGTTCGGCTTGGTTCCCCGGACGTCCAGAAGTCTGTGGGGACGTCTTTCCTAGATCCCAGACGTCCGATGGTCACTCCGGACGTCTGGAGGTCACTCCCGCCGTCTGGTACAAATTCCAGACGTCTGATTCGCAAAGATGACGAATCAGTGAACCTGCGCACAGCCAACCCCCCTCCCTCAGTACGGTCAGTCGACAAAAACGAAGAAGAAAGCGGAAACTCACCTTTCAGACGTCTGTATGATCTCACAGACGTCGACCTTGCCGTCTGGATGTCAATCCAGACGTCTGATTCTGGAAATTTTTGCAGAATCAGACCCCTGCTCGGCCTCAGCTCGCGACGCCGCCCGCGTCGCACCTCGCGCGTACGCTGCTCCGCCCGCAGCAGGTCCCTCTCCGCGACGCTCTGCGTCCCCTGCGCCCTCCCCCGGCCGGCCAAGCCGCCCCTGGCGAGCTCGCCCTCACGGCAGAGCCCCGCCCTCGCACACCGCAGCTCCTCCGCGCCTACTGCGGCTGCCGCTGCCGCTGCGCCCTCGCGTCCGCTCGCTCTCGCGCACAGGCAGGAGAAGAATGGAGGAAGATGGTGGAGACGGGAGGGGAGGCGCGCCCCCCTTTTAACGCCGCGCGGAAAGGAGAGAGAAGGCGGTCGCAGTCGCCTGCCGCCGCAGAGAAAGAGGCAGGATCGCAGGTCCGCGCGCACAGGCGCGCAGACGAATATCCCGTGCGAGCATAATTGTTCGTCAGACGTCTGTAAAATATCCCGGACGTCTGGTCAGACGTCTGGATGTGATCCCAGACGTCTTTACAGACGTCTGGGCCACCTCCCAGACGTCTTAAAAGACGTCTGGGGCACGCGCTCGTTACAATATAACAAACTCAAAGGAAGTTTCGTCCCCGAAACTTGCGCCAACTAGGGTGCGGAAAAAGGATGTCCAAATAACCATAACAAACTCAAAGAGGACCGAGGCCGGTCCAAAAAGACGTACCCGCGAAAAGCTCTGGGTACCGCTCCCGCATTGCCGCCTCAGGCTCCCAGGTAGCCTCCTCGTACCGCTGGCTCCTCCACAAAACCTTTACGAGGGGTACTTGCTTTCGTCTCAACCTGCGGACGGCTCGGTCTAGGATCTGCACTGGCCGCTCGGGGTAGGTCAGGTCGTCACTCACCTCGACGCTCTCGTGACTCAGTACGTGGCTGGGATCGGCTACGTACTTCCTGAGGTTGGACACGTGGAACACGTCGTGCACACCAGAAAGCTGCGGGGGAAGGGCAAGTCTGTAAGCAACGGGTCCAACCCGCTCCAGGACCTCGAAGGGCCCCACAAACCTCGGCGCGAGCTTCCCTCTCACCCCAAACCGCTGTAAGCCCTTCATGGGCGAAACACGAAGAAAGACGTGGTCCCCAACCTCGAACTGCACCTCTCTGCGTCTGCGATCTGCGTAGCTCTTCTGTCTGCTCCTGACAGTGCGGAGTCGTCTATGGATCTGCTCAACTACCTCCTGACTCTGCCGGATCAACCTGGGGACAACCTCCCACTTGGTCCCCACCTCAACCCAACTCAAGGGTGCCGTGCATTTCCGTCCGTACAGAGCCTCGTAGGGAGCCATGCCGATGCTCGAGTGATAACTGTTGTTGTATGCAAACTCCGCCAGGGGCAGGTGCTCCTCCCAAGCGCCCCTCCAGTCTAGTACACAGGCACACAAAAGGTCCTCAAGTGTCTGTATCGTGCGTTCCGACTGTCCGTCCGTCTGGGGGTGGTAAGCCGTGCTAAACCTCAACCTCGTCCCCAAAGCCTGCTGAAACTCACCCAAAACTGGGACGTAAAGCGGGTATCCCGGTCGGATACGATCTCCCGCGGAACTCCGTGTAGTCGCACCACATCACGGATATACCTCTCTGCCAACTGTGCTGGTCCCAAAGTGACTCGGATCGGCAAGAATCGTGCCGTCTTCGTCAATCTATCCACTATTACCCAGACTGCGTCGTGTCCTCGCTGGGTAACAGGTAAGCCCACCACCAAGTCCATGGTGATGCTCTCCCACTTCCACTCTGGCACTAGAAGCGGCTGAAGCGGCCCTGCAGGCCTCTGATGCTCGGCTTTCACCTGCTGGCACACTAAGCACTGCTGCACGAACTCACCCACATCCCGCTTCATCCCTCTCCACCAGAATTCGCGTCTCAAGTCATGGTACATTTTCGTGTTTCCGGGATGTATGGTGAATCTGGAACCGTGTGCCTCAGTCAGGAGCTCTCTCAACAGCTCCTCGTCTCTGGGGACGCACAGCCGTCCCCTCAAGCGTAACACCTGGTCTGTGAAAGAGAAGTCCCCTGGGTCCCCTGATAGTACTCTGTCGCGCAAAGACTGCAAGTACGGATCGGTCATCTGTCCCGTGATGATGCGGTCTATCAACTCTGGCCTGGTCTGCCGTGTCACCGTCACTGCCCCACAGTACCCTCGTAACTCTAGAGGTCGCCAACTGCCCACCTCCTCCAAAAGGCTCCAACTCTGTAACTGTAGACTGGCCAAGCGTGCGGGTGCCTTACGGCTCAAGGCGTCAGCCACCACATTGGCCTTTCCCGGGTGGTAGGAGATGCTGCAGTCGTAGTCCTTCAGGAGCTCCAACCAACGTCTCTGTCTCATGTTGAGCTCCTTCTGGTCAAAAAGATATCTGAGGCTCTTGTGATATGTAAAATCTCGAAGGTCTCACCGTACAAGTAGTGCCTCCATGTCTTCAGCGTGAAGACAACAGCTGCCAACTCTAGGTCGTGGGTAGGGTAGGTATGCTCATGGGGCTTCAGTTACCGCGAAGCGTAAGCGACCACGTGACCCCTCTGCATGAGCACCCCTCCTAACCCCTGCAAGGAAGCGTCCGTGTACACAACGAACCCGCCACTACTGTCGGGGATGGTGAGCACGGGAGCCGAGGTCAACCTCTCCTTCAGCTCCAGAAAACACGCCTCACAGGCGTCTGTCCAAGCGAAAGGCACATCCTTCCGAGTCAACTGTGTCATAGGACGTGCAATCTGCGAAAACCCTCTGATGAACCGTCTGTAGTAACCTGCCAGTCCCAGGAAACTGCGAATCTCAGTGACTGAACGCGGTCTCTCCCACCTGAGCACTGCCTCGACCTTGGCGGGATCCACCGCCAGGCCGTCTCCAGAGATCACATGACCCAAAAAGGTCACCTCCCTCAACCAGAACTCGCACTTGCTGTATTTGGCGTACAGCCTGCGTCGTCTCAGAGTGTCCAGAACCATCCGCAAGTGCTGTCCGTGCTGCGTCTGATCTCTAGAATAGATGAGTACATCATCTATGAAAAGCACCACAAACTGGTCCAAGTACGGTCTGAACACCCGGTTCATCAGGTCCATGAAAGCAGCGGGGGCATTGGTCAGCCCAAACGGCATGACCAAAAACTCGTAGTGTCCGTACCGGGTGCGGAAAGCTGTCTTGGAGACGTCGGTCTCCCTGATCCTCAACTGGTGGTATCCAGACCTCAAGTCGATCTTGGAAAACACCGTGGCACCCCGCAATTGGTCAAACAAATCGTCAATCCTCGGCAGCGGATATCTGTTCTTGATGGTGACCCTATTCAGCTGTCGGTAGTCCACACAAAGGCGTAGGGTCCCATCCTTCTTCTTCACAAACAGTACCGGGGCTCCCCAAGGAGACGCACTGGGCCTCACGAAACCCTTCTCCAAAAGGTCCTGCAACTGAGACTTGAGCTCTCGCAGCTCAAGCGGTGCCATCCTGTATGGCGCGGTGGAGATGGGGCTGGTCCCTGGTACTAGTGAGATCTCAAACTCGATCTCACGCTCGGGCGGTAGTCCTGGTAACTCGTCTGGAAACACGTCGGGGTACTCTCTGACCACCGGATGCTCTGGAAGTCTGCCACGGGGCTGTGCTCTGCCACCACACAAGCTAAGAAGCCCTCACACCCCTGGCCCAAAAGTCTCGCCGCCCGAAGTGCCGAAATGCACCTGAAACCTCCGTCCACTGGCTGCCCGTGAAACTCGAAGGAAGGCAACTCCAGAATGGAGAAGACAATCTTCCTCTCAAAACAGTCTACCAAGGCGTGGTAAGCGGACAGCCAATCCATCCCCAGAATCACTCCAAAGTCCTCCATCTGTATCATAATCAGGTCAGCTGGCCGGCTGTGTCCCCCGATGCTGACCCCGCAACCCATGTACACCTCCTCAGCTACAAACAGCTGACCACTCGAACCTCTGATTACGAACGGATTCTCTAACAATGTATAATCCTGGTCCAAACTAACTGCGAAACTGGCTGCGACAAACGAGTGCGTAGCGCCGGAATCGAAAAGCGTGTAAACGAGTCTGCCAGAAACTGAAACCATACCTGCTACCACGGATCCCGAAGCTCTGGCGTCCCTGTGTGTTAGGGCGTTGATACGCCCCTCAGCTCTAGGTGCGGACGAAGCAGCCACACTCTGCGTCGGACGGGTAGGTGCTGGCCGGTACCCTCCTCGCGACTGCGGTCCTCCTCCTCGCGCCTGGAAACCGCGGCCTCCTGCGCGCCCTCCAGTGCTCGGCGCGGGAAGTATCTGTTGACCTCCTGCCCTAGATGGGCAGTCCCTCCTGACGTGGCCCGGCTGGCCACACTGGTAGCAGAGGGGAACCCGACTCCCGCCCTCAGTGAGTCCCTGCTGTCGGCTAGGCGGGGGTCCGGTGCTGGCGACTGGCCCCTGTCGAGGGCCCCTAAAGGCCACTGATGGCCCTGCACAACGTGATGGCTCTCCTGCGGACGCCACGTGTCTCCGTTGAGTTCTCCTAACACGCCTGGTGTGGCGGCGGAAATCTCGTTCCACCACTAACTCCCCTGTCGTACGCTCGGAAGGGGGAGGGGGTGGCGACGTGGGTGGAAGCTGAAATTCTTCTCGAACCACCTCTCGAATCAGTTGGACGAGGTCCCGAGACGGTATACTCAGGAGAAGAGGAGGGGTAGTATGTATTCCAAGCCCGACATATCTGTCCCCCGGGCCCTGACCTCGGCCGCGCCTGCGGCTCACCCTCCTAGCTCCACGACGCGGCATCTCCTACAATGGAGACGCGAAACAAAACGGAAACGTCAAAACAGACGGTACCTAACAACACTTCTAAGAGCTCATGTCAAGAGATATGTTGTGGTGGCTACTCTAGCTATAAACATGTGAATTGGTTATTTTCCAGTCAGTTGATTCACTTCTCGGGACGACCTTGCTCTGATACCATCTTGTAACGACCCGATTCCCGAGTCCCTACGAGACACGAGAACCGGACCGACTCGACTAACCCCAAGACCCAGTCGTCCAACGAGGAAGTAACCAAAAGACAGTAAAATAAACCACATTCAGCATGAATATAACTAACAGTAAAAAAGTACAGCAGTAAGGAAAGAAACTACTACAGTAGGCACCACCACAACAGTAAAACAACATTTATCATATAACAAAAACTGCAGGTAAAGAAGGTACAGCGGAAACAGAAACTACTCACTAGAACAGAAACAAAAAGGGGGTACAAAGCTGTGGTAACTCTACTGGACCCTACTCGGCCCAGCGTCCTCTGCAGCCGCCGACCCTGGCTGCTCAACACCTGGTCCTGAAAAAGGTAACGAGTGTAACACGTCAGCAAAACGCTGAGTAGAGTGGCAAACTAACTAAAGGCAACAGTAGAGTGTACAGTAGCTGTTATGTTCTATTACTTCCTTTATTTACATCTTTCAATTTTTCTCACTATTTCATTTACTTCACAGATCCTTTACTTGATCTCGGATGTCCTCGTGGGACGATCTTGATTGCAGTCTTTTCCAAAAGTAGAAGTAGCACGTGGTGCTCTCCTGGCCGGGAGAGTCCCCCGTGGTGATCCTACCCTCAGTCAACCACCCCAAGGTCACTGACAGACGTAACGGTGACTACGGCACGCGCGATAAACGCACAGGTAGCTAGCCCGCACTGGCACGCGGTCAGTCGTTTCCCTTAACGGGTGCGCCCAAAGCACAGCACGGAACCAGGGCAGAGCCCTCTCAGTAACAGGGGTCCAACCCCTCCACAGTAACCAAACCGGGGCCTTGCCCCTCCACAGTCCGCGCACCCTCGCCTGACTACCCTGGTTTGCCCTAGTGGGCCTAACAAGTCGGTGAAGGAGGCTAGCAGAACCCCGGGGCCCGTGGGGTAGCTAGTACTCTCCTAACACTACTAGCTCTCCTCGGTACTACGTACACGAGGGCCAACAAGTCGGTACAGAGCGGCCAAGCCTAACCCCGGGTCCCTGGGGCGGCTGGCCCCACTCTGCACTAAAACAGGTACAGGTACTTCCCTTGGTACTGCGTACCCAAGAGACAGTACAAACTACATCTCAGTTCCATTCCTTTTCTTTCCAGGAGTTCCACTCCTAATTCCCCGTAGGGTTCCAGCTCTTTATCTCAGAACATCATATGTTTCACTTTCCAGATTCACGTTCTCACATTCCATGATCTCAAACATGATTCTTTATGCATAACAGGCAGCTGTTAATTAAATTTACAGGCAGCTTTATATATATTCCTTCCCATTTTTCCAAGACTGCAGTAATATACATTCCACTAGTTTTTCCATCCTAGGATTCATGCCATATCCTAGGATCTATCATACAATCTAGTTTTCCGGCCCTAGGATTCATGCAACACCTAGGAGCTATCATTCCATATATTTCTCATTCCTAGGATTCATGCAATGCCCTAGGTTCTAGTTATGGTTCCATACTTTAACAGATTTTATTAATACTTAAAGCCACTCTACCAGGTACAACGGGAGTAATGGGGGCGTGATCGGGAATCCCGCGCGCCTCCGCGACTCTCAAGACTGCAACTGAACGAGATCCTGTCACAAGGATCAAACACAAGGAGTGTCTCAAAACAGTGTATAGCTACTGTAGGCGGGTAGAGGAATTAATTCTGAAACGTACGCAACTCGAATCGCGGAAAACGGAGCCCAAACGGGCCCTAAACGGGTCGAGAAAGACAATACTGTGCAAAATCAGACGTCTGGAACTCCTTCCAGACGTCTTAAACGGTGGATCAGAGAATTACCTGTTCGGCTTGGTTCCCCGGACGTCCAGAAGTCTGTGGGGACGTCTTTCCTAGATCCCAGACGTCCGATGGTCACTCCGGACGTCTGGAGGTCACTCCCGCCGTCTGGTACAAATTCCAGACGTCTGATTCGCAAAGATGACGAATCAGTGAACCTGCGCACAGCCAACCCCCCTCCCTCAGTACGGTCAGTCGACAAAAACGAAGAAGAAAGCGGAAACTCACCTTTCAGACGTCTGTATGATCTCACAAACGTCGACCTTGCCGTCTGGATGTCAATCCAGACGTCTGATTCTGGAAATTTTTCCAGAATCAGACCCCTGCTCGGCCTCAGCTCGCGACGCCGCCCGCGTCGCACCTCGCGCGTACGCTGCTCCGCCCGCAGCAGGTCCCTCTCCGCGACGCTCTGCGTCCCCTGCGCCCTCCCCCGGCCGGCCAAGCCGCCCCTGGCGAGCTCGCCCTCACGGCAGAGCCCCGCCCTCGCACACCGCAGCTCCTCCGCGCCTACTGCGGCTGCCGCTGCCGCTACGCCCTCGCGTCCGCTCGCTCTCGCGCACAGGCAGGAGAAGAATGGAGGAAGATGGTGGAGACGGGAGGGGAGGCGCGCCCCCCTTTTAACGCCGCGCGGAGAGGAGAGAGAAGGCGGTCGCAGTCGCCTGCCGCCGCAGAGAAAGAGGCAGGATCGCAGGTCTGCGCGCACAGGCGCGCAGACGAATATCTCGTGCGAGCATAACTGTTCGCCAGACGTCTGTAAAATATCCCGGACGTTTGGTCAGACGTCTGGATGTGATCCCAGACGTCTTTACAGACGTCTGGGCCACCTCCCAGACGTCTTAAAAGACGTCTGGGGCACGCGCTCGTTACAGTTCTGAACGTCTTAAAAGTGAAACTTGGCTGCCTTAAATTTCTGCAATCAAATAAATACATATAATTATTTATAATACAAGATAAACTATGCAAATCTAAATTATAATGCATGCATTTATTTAATAATCAAATGCAAATATTAGTGCACTCTAAAATGTAAGAACTAACCAACTTGGGCTAAAAAAAATAGTCGACAAACGTGAACTCATCACTATACAATATTACAATATATACATATTTACACAATGTACATATGGTATTTCTAGGATTTTTGTAGTTTTTCATATTTTTCTTTTGTTTTTTACTTTTATAAGAAGAGCGAAAGATGAGAGAAAGCTAAGAAAGGGAGAAGAAAAGTTCTTTTTGGATTTTTGTTTTTGTATTTTTTTATTTCTAAACTTTAGAAGTCTAAAACTTCTGCATGTATGTTCTATATACAAAAGGACTCAAAGCCTAAATCTAGGGACCCAAACACCTAAAATACATTCTAATCTAACTCAAAGACACTTTTATTTATTTACATTATTTTTATATTTTTATTTTTTTTCATGGCATTTACGTAGTAAATGCTGGAAAATGGCATATAAATGATTAGAAAGTGAATCAAACCTATAAAATAGAGAAAAAATGCTCAAAAGAAAATATATTGTAAACATCCAACAATTGATAATCATAAGAATCAACACAAGATCATGATATAAACATTGAATTAAAACCTGAAATATTATTTGGATAGTTATCAAATGTATATTTTGTTGACATAGAACTCTACATTAATTCTCATTAAATTCAGAACAACCAAAAGAGCACATGAATGCTTTATAACAAAGTTCTACATCAGATTAGCTAGGAGTAACATTTTTTAACCCTAAACAACATTAGAAATCGGTTGAATTCCTAAATTAAACATTTCATTTAGTTCAAACTATTGCTACTGTCAAATGTGATACATATCATTTCAAATATGATTTAGATCTTTTACCAACATTTATGAAAAATGCCTTATAAACTAGTAGAATCATTCAAAACTCCAGATTAGCCAAACATCAACTAAGATCCTTAACGTTCTAGTTCTATCAGCAAAAACGACCACTATTGCTATTGATGGTCACAATCTCAGATCTGCTTGAAACTCTCAAATCCTAACCAAATCACTTGAGTAAATTCTATGCATTCCAGACTTCATTTCAGAACTTGCTCAAACCATCATAAATTAGCTGGGATCCTTAGGTCTTCCAGATCACCTGAAGCCTAAGGATTGGAGTCAAAATCTCAAAACTAATGAGTCACTTAAAACTCTTTGTCAATTGTCGCAAATATCCATTAGAGGTTTTGGGCTTCAAAATAAATCATATCAGAGCTAAATGAAACCTTAAAACCCTAATATGATTCTTACCTTATGCTATAGGTAGCTGATGATAATATCATCATGAGCCATAACTAGCTTTAATTAATCAGAATCAATTTACAAATGATCCTACATAATCACCTGAGAGCCATAATTCCTTGCATATCCATTCTAAGAGGAATACACTAAAACAGGGCTAATTTTGCAGTTTTAACATCATATCATGAAAGAGAAATAATCAAAAGGTTTCCCAGGGGTTAATCTAAGGTCTATTAAGCATTAAATTCTAATAAGAGGGTTCACACAGACAGAAACAGGATTTCACACATTTCGAGAACTGATACAGCTCCCAAAACCCTAATTTCAAACCTGCTTGAATTACAGAGGTTCTGGTCAAAATAAAATCCATCTAAACCTTCTAAAATTTATAAAAAAATATTCCATAAGATTTGGTATCCTTGATTTGATCTTTATAACCTATTTTGACCTTAAATAAAGTCACAGACACAATTCTAGCCTAATTTGGGTTTCTACGTAAATTGCCCAGTCAAACTTGGTCAAAAATTAAATCCAACTTCACCACTAGATCCCTCAGGTCAAAATTAGCTTTGTACCAAAATTTAGGCCCAATCAAAGTTCATCTTGACCTAGTTTGCATTCTAGTCCCTTAAAACTCTATTCTTCACATCCAAGCCCCTAACTTTCGAAAATCCTCGCGTATAGCCCCTCAAATTTGTCATCTTCTTCACCAATTTCCCCCTGCTGCCTAAATACCATAGTAGATTCCTAAACCCAAAAGCAGCCGGCTTCAAAGAAGGAATCCATCTGCAATTGGCAACCAAATCCCTCCAAATTTGGACGGATTGGTCCTTGAAGGAACCTCTGGCGATTGCACCTCAAATTTGGCTTGATTAGAGCTTGAAAAGCTCCATCGAGCTCGCATTTTAGAAAGAGGAAACTCCTCTATTTCCTAGAGAAAAGCACGCTCAATCTAGGAATTTAGAGCAATTTTGGAGCTCTATAAAAGCTCTTGGAGTTCAAGCCCAACTCTTTAGTCCGATTTGGCCCTAAAACCTTCCTCCCTTCTTCCTCCGGCCAACTCCGACCGTGACTCCAGTGACCTCTTCGATCCCTCTCATCAGGGCTTCCAACGGTCAAATTGGAGGCACCTCCTTCCTCCTCATCTTCCTCCGATCCTCGCCAGCCACAGCAGGAGTCTCCAGATCCTCTTCGTCGTCGACGCTCCCTCAATGGAGAGTTCTCCTCTAGCGCTGGCCAATCATAGTTGGCACCTCTCCTCATCCCCGTTTTCCATTACCTAGGTATAATCCTTCACCTCCTTCATCTGCATCTTCCTAACCCTTTTTCCCTCTCATCTCAACCATAGACCACCTCACTCCCCAACCGTCTTCTTCACGGCCGGTGAAGCTTTTGTGAGCTTGCCCGGCCAACACCACTGCCACCCACACCTCTCCCACGTGATGGGAACACCATCATGAGCAATAACTAGCTCAATTTGATCTAATTAAGTCATTAAATGCTCCTACATAACCGCCAGAGAGCCCTAAGTCACTACAAATCCATTCTGAGAGAAAGACAAGAAACCATGGTTAAAATTGTAATTTTACCATCATATCTTGAATGTAGAATAATCACGGGTTTTCTCAAGGGTTAGCTAAGGTCAAATGGCCTTAAATGTCCAACAAGTTGGTTAATACAGACAGAAATGGGTTTGCTGTGTTTTGAGAATTAAATGACTTCTGAAACCCTGAAAATAGACTTGCTTAATTAACTGAGGTTATGGTTATGATAAAATTTACCTAAATCCTCTAAAATTTATAGAAAAATATTCTATAGGGTTTTTTACCTTCAATTTGACTATTGGAACCCATCTTGACCCAAAAAGTCGCAAACTGACATTTTCCCTAGTTTGGGTTTTTACATAAATTACCCAATAAAACTACGTCAAAACCAAAATCCAACTTCACCATTGAATTCCTTAGGTCCAAATTAGGTTTATACCAAAATTTGGGCCCAATTTGAGACTTTCTTAACCTAGTTTGCAATTTGGTCCTATCTGATTCTTTTATATCATAGATATTCCCTTAACTTTCAAAATCCTTACAAAAAGGCCCCTATCTTTATCATCATTTTCTCCAAATAGGTCCCTACTGCCATAAATCCTATTCCTACAAACTTCGGCAACCTAAATTTGGCAAGTTTTCCTTGATTCCTTGACGAATCCCTCTCAAACCAATTCCCAAGCTCTCAAACCTTCCCAATCTCATGCGAACGCATAAGATACTAGGGTATCTTGGGATCTCCTATTCCGGGGAGCATTTCCTAGCTTGGAAGCTTGGCTTCCAAGCTCAAATCAACCTCCTAAGCCCTATATAAGCATACCCAGATCAGGTCGAAATTCTTAGACTTGATTCCAGCCGTCAAATCCCCATATTCCTCCCTCCTCCGGATGCGAAGCTCCGCAAGCTCCGACGACTCCTCCTGACCTCCTTCGTTGTCCATCCACAATACCAGTGGCTGGATTCCCTTCCTCTCTCTCGTTTGCTCTTGGCCTTACTAGCAAGAGCCCCCTTCCCGTCCTCGTCGCCATTCCTCCCCCTCCAAAGCATCTTCTTCCCCGGCGTCGGCCTACCAACGCCGATGTCGTTCTCCCTCGTTCGCCCGTTTAGATTAGGTTAAATTAGTTATTTTAAATCCTTAAGTTAGTTTCATACCCTGAAAACCCAAAAATATCCCCTCGACACCGTGAATAACCCTCATCTTCTCCATCTCCGATCGTTCCTCCGGCAAGGCGATCTGCTCTACACCCCTCCATCCGCCTCGCCACCATGCCCTACACCTCCGCCATGACTTCACGAACAAAAGCCCTAACATTTCCCAGTCGATTACCCCTCCAAAACCTCCACCCAATTCACGCACCTCCGGCCACTCTTCTCGAGGTCATTAGACCTCCTCACACGCACTCACAGCACACCAACACCACTGTTGCACTCCATGATGTCTGGAGATGCTTCCTGAGCTGTTTTAACAAGGCCAAAAGGCCATATCTTGGATTTCAGGTACCAAGTCTTTATGCCATTAACGAAGCTTCTTCATCCAAGCTCCAAGCCTTGTTCTTGCAATTGAAGCCCAGGTGTTTGCTCCAGGCTCAGCAGAACCCATCCAGGAGTGCAACCAAGGAGCCAATTCGGACCATTGACCGACTCTTTGACTAGAATTAGAAGAACATGGTTGCTGCACCGCGCGAGAAGAAAGCAAGGACATTTAGTCCCATATCGGAAACAACAGGGCACTTGCAGTGATATAAGTTGAATTTTTGTTTAAGGCTTATCGCCTCCAAACATGGGGTGAGGTCCCACTATGCCCCACGCTCACCCGACCCATCCTAAACATGTACACTCCTCAGTCACTACACGCCAGTGACCCTGGACCCAGGTACACGGATCCTTCGATTACCCGATAACCGACTACTATGCATGGCCCTAGGAGGGCATGAAAGAGGTTGACCCAGAGAGAGAAAGAGAGAGAGCGTGGGTCAGAAGAGGGTTTTTCCCTGTGCAACACTTAGCCAAATCTAAGAGTGCCTTCCTTATGCGTGAGAAGAAAGGAGAAGGCACAAAAGGAGAAGAACTTGAGAAGAGCAGAAGAAGAAGGCTCGTGCGTAAAGAAGAGAAGGAAGGAAGAGAGAAGCTGAAGAAGGAAAGCTAAAGAAGAACAAAGGAGAAAAGCAGAGAAAAAAAAGAAGAGAAGAGGAAGAAGAAGAACAGTGCTAGGGAAGCACTGTAGCATCTGATGGTTAAGTCATCTGGTCATCAGACCCGACGACTGATTTGAGGCTTGATACTTTAGAATTACTGTTGAGATATTTAACTTGATTGAATGCTTGATATATATGCTTAGAGAATAATTGGTGATTTAAATCACCATTATTTTAGCTTCTCTACTTTTTTATTGCCTCAAGAAACATGAGAATTCATTAAATATCTAATGTGACATATTAGTATTTATTGAGTATCATTATTTGGTTTAAGTTATGTGCTCAGTTTCATCTTATTTGAGATTAGTGTGTGAATTCGTATTTGCTCTCTATGTTCAACTTCAGACTTCATTTCTAATATTCAAGTAATAAATTCTATTTGTTTTCAAGCGATTTCGACCTATACTACGATGTAGCATTTAAAACCTCCATCTCGCTCTGTTAACATTTTAGCTTCGTTGCCTGGGAGCAACGTGCAATTCACCGCTATTCTCTGCATTATTTGATTATATTTGAGCACTGACTTACCCTATTTACTTTCTTATGATTTTGCGAGGTACTTCACGAGGAGATCGTCCGTGCAAAACAGCCACTCCAAGGAAGTTAACTTCTCCATTCTTCCCTAATCAACCTCCTAATCTTGGGAGAACAAAAAAAAGGAAACAATCAAATAGGAATCACCTACCTTATTTTTCATAGTAATCATCATTTAAAGGGCAAGTTTCCTAATTTACGAAAAATTTTCAAATTTAATTGAAGATTGAGACAATTTTGTTTAGAATTCCCTACCCAAAATTTCCCGTGCCTATTAGGGACCATGCTTAATTTCTGATCATCTTGGACTACTCACTTTCTTGTCTAAGTCCAAGATGTATATATTGAGATCAAATTGGATGCAGAATAGAGCCAATTAGGGTTTCAATTTTTAGGGTTTTGGAGTGCTAGTTCACACTTGCCTACAAAAAAGGAAACAAACCCACCTGCATTTGAGTACTACCTAAGCCCTTGGTTGAAAAAATATAAACAACAAAAACCCTAAAATTAGGCTCTAAATTCACTTGAATCCTAAAATCTTCGGACTTAATAATCTGGGAGTCAAATCACGATGATTTCTAGGTCTTGACCTAGATCTCATTCTGCCATCTCTAGGGCAGGTCAAGTGAAGTTAGCCTACATTGTAGGCCAACCAACCTCCAAATTAGGTCACAAGTTGAATTAACTTCTAATCAAGTGAAACTCAAGGCACAAATTAGGACATAAAATTGGTAGACTTGAGGACTTAAGTTCGTACATTCCGGTCTACATGGACCCTCAGTGACAAGGAAGGTCGGGTGGCGGAAACCCTGTAACCCGTGGGTACGCTCTACCGTGTAGGGGTCTTTGCAGGGCTCTCCCTTCTTGGTTGTCAGGTAATTCTTGAGTGTGCAAATTTCTGATTCAGAGATATCATCCGCCTCAAAATTGCCTTAGTCATCCAAAAATCTTTGGGTGCCTTGATTGGGTCGATATCACATCCAGTCCATTATCGCTTCTATTAGAGCACATACACAGATTATCTTAGGGATTTATGTCAAATCTGATTAACTTCAATTTAACCTGAGTACTAATTCTACATCTTGATTCCACCACTTAATTCAAAGATGCAACCTAACATGTTAGCAGACCCGTTTGAGGATATACAGGTTAATGTGCCAAACACAACAACATTCACTTTAGAACAAGCATAGCTAATTTTGGCACAACTAGAAAATGGGGCAACTTGGGATGTTCTCATGCCAAAATACCGGGAAATTGAGAGATGGCATAATGGTGAGTATATCTTGTGTAGATTTGAGCCATCACTATGGAAAGTACACCGAGATGACCTTGAAAAAAGAGACAAGGTAATGCAGATGTTCAAACATGTTTTCGATTAGAGGCATCAATACACCCTTATGACATCTTGGATTAACCAGCACAATCTCCCAAATCCTGAGTTTGATGATCAAGCTTGTTATGGACCCCCAACCCAAATGGAATCTGATCCAAATTAGGAACAAATTAGCATTCCTAATCTTGAGATGGGTTGGGAGGATCCGATTACAGGTGTTCACAATTTTGAGCCAACCCTAGAAAATCAAAACCCTGGCTTAGATTTTCCAGACACCTGTGATGATGGAATTGAATCAGAACCTCTTAAGGGTGTAAATTCCACTCCTTATTTTGATAAGGTGACTCTCAAGAGCAATTCTGACATCCCTGTAGAACCCAACCTAGATTCTAGTAATCCAACCCTCACCCTTAACCTAGAATTTGGATATGAGCCTTATTGGGATGATTATGAGGCCTCGTGCAAAACAAATTAGATTTTGAATTTGGATTATGATGTAGGGCCCGTATTTGATAAGTACACCTCTCCAACCTCCTCAGAGAGACAGATTGATTTTTCCAAAGTCATGCCTATCTATGATACAGAAACCAAGGAGTTGGAAGAGTTGGATTTTGATTGGGTCTTCCCTACAAGCCAAGAACCCGAGTCCTGACCTAATAGGGACACCTTTTTGAACTCAGAATCTGAAACTAGGTTAGACCCAAGTCAGGTTGCTGATTATCCACATCATGATTTATTCTATGGTGGAATCTCGAATCCCGAATCAGATTCAGAACATGATTCTCACAAGTTCTCCGATGATTTCGAATCTTACTCTGATTTCGGAGAACTGTTGTTTCCTAATAACTTCGAACCAATTTACGGCCTCAGCAACTACGACCCATCTTTCGATTCTGATGCTAAGGTCAATGATTTGAAAGAAAACACCTCTTCCACAGCATATGCAGAACCTTCCCAAACCCGTTCTCAATCCCGACCCACAACTGGACTCAATTTCTACCCTGATTCTCCTCTTGATGATCCGATTGCTCATGATTCTCCTCCATATCTTTATCAGGTTTCGGACATCAATCACATTACAAATCACACCTCATCCTTCTTTGATCACTCTCATAGGGTTCTTACATCCTCCACTGATTTTTGTTCATTTGAGCATCCCTACTATGACCAGGCTGATTCGACTCAACCAAACCCTAGCTATGCACTTCCACATCTTGTTGAGCCCCACAGCATATGGTGGGTTCCGCATCTCTTGATCTACATCTATCAACCCGCCAGATTGATTGGGTTTGGGTTGCATCATCAGCCTATTGATCTGAACAAGCACCTAGTTGGACCAACCAGGCTATTAAGCAAGGTGCTTGTTTTACAAAACTCATTTGATTTGACCACTCCACACCATTTTCTGCTCGGCTAAAAGCATTAAATTTAGTGCTTAACAGGAGGCAACTAGTCATTCCAAAAACCTGAAATCCTTCTGATTATCCTTTTGTACTTCACACCTATTGCACTCTGAGTTTAGTTTTAGAACAGTCGATCCCACCTCTGGTACTCGTATCAGAGCTTGAAATCATCCGCAACAGTCATCCCGACCCGTTCTCCCACCCGATAACCTCGTTTTAATTCCTGAATCCAAACTGTTTCATACCCTCCGTTTACAATGAGGACATTGCAAAACTTAGGCATGGGGGGTGTTAAAGTGCAAACATATAAAAATTCACAGTTTGGAAGGGTTCTCACAAAAAAAATATAGTCTAAAAATATAAATAAATAAATAAATAATTGAAAAAGAATAAAAAATTGGAGAAGGGAGGAAATTTTGAATGAATTAATTACATATCATTCTTGAGGAGGAAAGAGAGGTGATATAAAGGTCAAAAAGGAGCACAGTTTGAAATAAAAAGAGATAGTCATTAGTAAAATATTAAGGAATCTACTTAATTCTAGACCAAATCAAAAGAAAGAAATAAAAGAAATAAAAATGCTAAGAAACAAAAGAGATAAGTATGAACGTCGATCTTAGGCCTCTTGGGCTTGTATTTGGCTTAAAAATTCAAGTATTCGTTAAGATATGGATAGTCCTCAATAGGTTGGGGAAAATGCGAAGCTTAAGTATTAGGTCTAAAGCTTAGGGATTATTCAACCTCGTTAACTGACCTCTGATTTGCGAGACCCGATAACCTAAGCACCCCAATCCACACATAGTCTGGTTCAGTACACTTAATTATCAAAATCACGTAAATGCGTTAATTCTGTTCTGAAAAGCTACCTAAATTAGCAGCAGCTGACCAACACAAGTTGATTTGGAAGAGTTCCTGACGTGGAGAAATGAAAAATTCCCCTCATAGATGCACAATAACATACCGTCTCCTTGGTGCTTGTCTCTTAGGATATCTAAATATCCTACCGGGGGCATGTAAGCACCTTATGCTGGTTTAGATGCCATAGGCGACATTATCACGAAATGTCTATTGTCAGGGTCTGGATTTAGCTACAGAACGCCATGGGCGGGATTATCCCGAAATCTCGAAAGCTAGGGTTTTGGGGGTTGCCATGGGTGGTGCTATCTCGAAGCATCGATTGCCAGGAACCTTGCGAGGATTAATGCTGGGAGCTAGGAATCCGATACAGACCGTGTTGTAAAGCCAATTCAAAGCTAGAAATAAAGGAAGAAAAGAGAGAGAAAACTCTCCAAAATAAAGAAAAAATTCCTCTCTCTTACAAAAATGCACTGCAAACTGAACGTGGGCTAAAATAATTTACAAGTATAGGTACTTTAACCACAGAGTTTAACGAATCTTAGGTTAGTTCTTGTGGGCCTTAGAAACCTTCGCAGCGGATTGAGGCTAGAGCTGGTCAGGTCCGAATCTTCGTTGGTACTTGAGTACCTCTAGGCCTACTATCAGCATTCTGACCTAATCTACAAAAGAAAGCACACAATTGAGCATAAAAAGGCATGGTCTAAAATTTAAGTTAATTCCATGAGATTTTGCTAAGGGACTAGTAAAAGTTAAGCATGGGGGTATGATGGGAACACCATCATGAGCCATAACTAACTCAATTTGATCTAATTAAGTCATTAAATGCTCCTAAACAACCGCCAGAGAGTCTTAAGTCACTACAAATCCATTCTAAGAGAAAGATAAGAAACCAAGGTTAAAATTGTAATTTTACCATCATATCTTGAATGCAAAATAACCACAGGTTTTCTCAAGGGTTAGTTAAGGTCAAATGGCCTTAAATGTCCAACAAGTGGATTAATACAGACAGAAATGGATTTTCACGTGTTTTAAGAATTAAATGACTTTTGAAACCTTAAAAATAGACCAGCTTAATTAACTGAGGTTATGGTCAAAATCACCTAAATCCTCTAAAATTTATAGAAAAATATTCTCTAGGGTTTGGTACCTTCAATTTGACCATTGGAACAAATCTTGACCCAAAACAAAGTCTCAGACTGACATTTGCCGTAATTTAGGTTTTTGCATAAATTACCCAGTCAAACTAAGTCAAAACCAAAATTCAACTTCACCATTGGATTCCTTAGGTCCAAATTAGGTTAATACCAAAATTTGGGCCCAATCTGAACTGTCTTGACCTACTTTGTAAATTGGTCCTGTCTGAGTCTTTTATATCACACATATGCCCTTAACTATCAAAATCCTTACAAAAAGGATCCTATCTTTATCATCATTTTCTTCTCCCTACCGCCATAAATCCTATTCCTACAAACTCCGGCGACCTAAATTTGGCAAGTTCTCCTTGATTCCTTGACGAATCTCTCTCAAATTTGAAAGGAAAGTTCATCAAGGAATTCCCTTCCTTTTAAGCCAATTCCCAAGCTCTCAAACCTTCCCAATCTCTCATGCGAATGCATGAGATATTAGAGTATCTTGGGATCTTCTATTCTAATAAGCATTACCTATCTTGGAAGCTTGGTTTCTAAGCTCAAATCGACCTCCTAAGCCCTATATAAGCACGCCCAGATTAGGCCGAAATTCCCAGACTTGATTCCGACCGTCAAATCCCCATATTCCTCCTTCCTCGTCCGGCTGCGAAGCTCCGCAAGCTCCGACGACTCCTTCTGACCGCCTTCGTCATCCATCAACAATACCAGTGGCCGAATTCCCTTCCTCTCTCTTGTCCGCTCTTGGTCGTACCTGCAAGAGCCCCCTTCCCGTCGTCGTCGCTGTTCCTCCCCCCTCCAGAGCATCTTCTTCCTCGACGTCGGCCTACCAACGCCGGTGCCATTCTCCCCCATTCGTCCATTTAGATTAGGTTAAATTAGTTAGTTTAGATCCGCAAGTTAGTTTCATACCCTGAAAACCCAAAAATATCCCCTTGACACCGTGAATCACCTACATCCTCTCCGTCTCTAATCATTCCTCCAGCGAGGCGTATCCGCCGCTACACCTCTCCATCCGCCTCGCCACCACACCCTACACCTCCATCGTGACTTCACGAACAAAAGCCCTAACATTTTCCAGTCAACTACCCCTCCAAAACCTCCACCCAACTCACGCACCTCTGGCCACTCTTCTCAAGGTCGTTAGACCTCCTCACACGCACTCACAGCACACCAACACCACCGTTGCATTCCATAACGTCTGGTGATGCTTCCTGAGTTGTTTTAACAAGGCCAAAAGGTCGTATCTTGGATTTCAGGTACCAGGTCTTCACACCATTAACGAAGCTTCTTCAACCGAGCTCTAGGCCCTGTTCTTGCAGTTGAAGCCCAGGTGTTTACGCCAGGCTCAATGGAACCCATCTAGGAGTGCAACCAAGGAGCCAATTCGAACCATTGACCAACTCTTTGATCGGAATTAGAAGAACACAGTTGCTGCGCAGCACGAGAAGAAAGCAGGGACATTTAGTCCCATATCGGAAATAGCAGGGCACTTGCAGTGATATAAGTTGAATTTCTGTTTAAGGCTTATCGCCTCCAAACACGGGGTGAGGTCCCACTACGCCCCACGCTCACCCAACCCATCCTAAACCTATACACTCCTCGGTCACTACACCACGCCAGTGACCCTGGACCTGGGTACGCGGATCCTCTTATTACCTGATAACCGGCTACTATGCATGGCCCTGGGAGGGCGTGAAAGAGGTTGACCCAGAGAGAGGAGAGAGAGCGTAGGCCAGGGAAGGGTTTTTCCCTATGCGACATTTAGCCAAATCTGAGAGTGCCTCCCTTATGCGTGAGAAGAAAGGAGAAGGCACAGAAGGAGAACTTGAAGTGCAGAAGAAGAAGGCTCGTGCGTAAAGAAGATAAGGAAGAGAGCAGCTGAAGAAGGAAAGCTAAAGAAGAAGAAAGGAGAAAAGCAGAGAAAAAAAAAAAAGAGAAGAGGAAGAAGAAGAAGAATAGTGCTAAAGAAGCACTGTAGCATCATCTGGTCATCAAACCCGACGACTGATTTGAGGCTTGATACTTTAGAGTTACTGTTGACATATTTAACTTGATTGAATGCTCAATATATATGCCTAGAGAATAATTGGTGATTTAAACCACCATTATTTTAGCTTTACTTTTTTATTGCCACAAGAAACATGAGAATTCATTGAATATCTAATGTGACAGATTAGTATTTATTGAGTATCATTATTTGGTTTAAGTTATTGTGCTCAGTTTCATCTTATTTGAGATTAGTGTGTGAATTCCTATTTGCTCCCCGTATTTGACCTCAGACTTCATTTCTGATATTCGAGTAATAATTCTATTTGTTTTCAAGCGGGTTCGACCTCTACTACGACGCAACATTTTAAACCTCGATCTCGCTCTGTTAACACCACATTCCAGAGATCAAAAGCCCCAAGGTTATTGGAGCTCTTGACCTCTGGACCCACTGGCTGGACTCACCCACTCACAGCCACCTCCACCGTCATCGTTCGGCCACCTCACACCCTCTCACACCAAATCGCACCCACCATTACCTTCGCCACATCACGGCAAAGGTCACAGGCTACCTAATTGGGCCCTAGGTCGTGTTTCTCTTGCAGGTCAACTCCGCTGTCGTCGTTGTCTTCTCCGGTGATGTCTACTGCCATACGATCATCGCTTCATCTCACTTCCAACTCTAAGAGCTACAGAACCCTTCAACGCAACTACATGCAGCATCAATTGCGAAGAAGAGCAGCTGCAGCACCTTCAATTAGCATGAGCTTGGCTATTGCTGCACTCGAAGGAGATGTGAGACATTTAGTTCCACATCTGTGGATGAGAAGCTCCCGCAAGTGCTTAAGAGGATTTTGTGCCAAAGCCAATTTGCCTAAGCACACGGGGGATCTAGTCCCCCACGCACGTGCCTCCTCGAACCTCACAACTCGCCCGTGCACACACACGTGGGTCTGGCCACTTCCCAAGATTCGATTACTCGATACGCTAACCTGAGTATACACCTAGGTCTTTGAGAGAGGAGAGAGTTCTGAGAATGGGGGGGAGGGTTTTGCTGTGCTATCCTTGTGCGACACTTAACCTCTGAGAAGTTACCTCTGTGTGCTTAAGAAAGGGAAGGTTCTGAAGAAGAAAGAAGAAGAAGGCTCTCTCTCTGAAGAGCCTTGTGCATGTGACACTTAAGTCCTATGATGCTATACTCCAGTCGTCTGATCTGAGTTGATTCTAAGCACTATTGCATTATTTAAGTACTAAGTTAACATTTGATTAAAACATTTGAAGGTTTTGATTATTTGAATAACTTGAGTTTGAGATGTACTTAATTAAGATAAATAATCGGTGATTTAAATCACCATTATTTTATCTTTCTATTCTTTTTATCTCATTATCATTTGAATTGCAATCTGACAAGTTGTATTAATTGAATAACTATTTTGCTGCTCAATTTATTATTTTCATCTATTTTAAATGAAGATTAATGTGTAAATTTCATATTTTCTCCCTGTGAACGACCTCGGACTCCTTTTAGAATCTGAGTTTATAAATTTAAATGTCTTGTTGTGCGATTTAGGAGTGTACTACAATGAACGCATTTTTAAAGCTCCTCTATCGTCCATCAACCTTTTGACGCTATTGCTGGGGAGTAACGTGCAATTCACCGTTAATCTTATTTTTCTTGATTTTTATCTGAGCACTAACTTGCCCTGTTTGCTTTGATTGTAATTTTGCGAGGTACATCACGAAGAAATCTTCCGGCAAATCACCCACTTCAGGGGCAGGTAAATTTCTCTTCTTCCCTAATCAACCTAATAATCTTTGGAAGAGAGAAAAGGAAACAAACAATTAGGATCAACCTGCCTTATTTTCTAGTAATCATCATTTCTAAGGCAAATTTCCTGATTTGCGAATTCAAATCAATATCAGATTAAAGATTGAGATGACTCTATTTAGAGATCCTTACCCAAATTGCCTTTACCTACTAAGGAATTACACTTAATTTCTGATCATCTTGGACTACACACTTCTTGTTTGATGTATATGGTGTATATTTTGAGATTAAATTGGACTCAGAACAGAGCCAATTAGGGTTTCTACTCTAGGATTTTGAAGTGTTAGTTCATGATTGCACAGCAATCATAGGACTTAATTTAAATGAATCAGACTAGAACTTAGCATTAGTGTAATTTATGCATGCATAAGCATTATTTACATCTTTACTACTTTCCCTTAGCTATGCATGAAATAATGATATAATGTACTAATTAGGTGCATTATATAAATTGCAGGTAATAAGAAGCTCAAGAGCTGGATCTGAAGCTGGACCTGAAGCTACTACTACATCAGAGCTGGAGCGGAAGATTAGAATAAAATGTAGTAGAGAAATAATGTAAAGGGTTAAAGTATGCTATTCTATTAAGTAAAAGTAAAGCAGTTAAATTATGAAGAACTTAGGTTCAATCCTAGCCCTAGGACAGCCCTTAAAGCCTTCCCAAGCCTTAGCCACCCTTATATTAGGTCACCACAGCCTAGGAAGCCTTAAAACCCTAGTTCCAGCCCTTATCTAGATGTCCAGATAGGTTATTGGACATCCAGGACCCTTAAACACAACCCGCATACCTTAAACCCATGTCTGCGGTGTTTTTGGACGTTTAGACACTTGGTCAAATGTCCAATTTCTGTAGAATACCCAAGATAGAACCTTGAATCCCTCCTGACTCTGATTGGACGTCCAAACAACAACTCTGGACTTTTGAATTTTGAGTATAAGTCGTCTGCTACCTTTATTGGATGTCTGGAACTATTCTTCAGTTCCTATTTTGGAATTCAAGCTTTGATCTTGAGTTCCTAAGTTCCTAAACACAATTTCAACCCCTTAGGAACCTAAATTAAGGTGCCCTAACCCTAGTACACTACCTCTAGACCCTTCTAAGAAGCTAATTAGGTTCTCACTAAGACCAATTGACTTGGATCATAGTAAATTACCATTGCCTAGTCAATTGGACTCATAAAGTCCAATTGAGTTCAGATCACAACCCACACAAGTCCAATTAGACTCAGTGAGAATCCAATTGGACTCAGTGAGAGTTCAATTGACCTAAGCCCAACCTAATTGAGTTATTTCACTCTCAATTAGGTTCACACTCATTCAATTAAACTTATGTTAAGTTTAATTGCATTTTCTCCTTAGCAAATTATGGTTTGCAACCCTAATTTGAGACCTACCCTAACCTAAACCTATTAGGACCTAACCTAGCTCACTTAGCCACCTAGGGCACGACCACACACACACACACACACCCATTCACGCACACACATCCACCTAGAGTTCTCTAGAACTCTCTTCAAGGTGGTGCCACTCTTGGTTGCTAAAATTAGCAACCAAGAGCCATTCAATTTTTAGATCCACAAATGGTGGATCTAAAAATCACCTTGGACGGCCACACTTGGAGCTCTCTCTAGAGAGTTCTACACTTCATTAGAGAGTCTCCCTTAGGTCCTTTTAAAGACCTAAGGAGTGGCCATTTGCACCCATCGATGCTACATTCAAGCTTGGCTCCATTATTCCACCTTCCATAGCATAGCTCCACCTTCACACCTCCACCTCCACTAGCTCCCACCATGGCTAGTAGCAGCTCCACGCTAAAAGCTTGGATCACCTCCTCCTCATTGAAAGAGGTGTGGCGTAGACTCGGATAGGTGTGTTAATATGGCGATTTTATCGTTATAATGAGTATAGTGGTTAACCTAAATCGAGCCTAACCATCTCTTTACAATTTTTTTTTTACCTGGCCTACTTGATTTTATCTTGGTCACATTTAGGCCCAGGTCGAACTCAGGGAAGTGGGATTAAAAGAAATTTCTACACCTTTCCTATAACGAATCTCTTCCGTTCGTTTATTATGTTTTTGGTATTTTTCTATTTAGATTTTTTTTCTGATAATTTTTGTCCTTGAGGTACACCCTCAAAATTAGGTCCTTGGCTTTGAGCCAAATCAGGGTTTCAAAACTAGTCTTGTTATTCGCAAGACTGAGTACCTGCAAATCAAGGATTATCTTTTCTCTTTTATATATTTTTTTATCTTTTTACTAGCAGGAAAGAGAAACAAAAATAAAGTAAATATAGTATATATATAGGTATATATTATATATGTATAAAGGGGTGGGGGTGGAGGTGGAGATGACATGTAACACGGTGTCAAGTCGGTCGTCATCTAGGAAGACGCAACCAACAGGACGAAGTGCCGCGTGGAGTGTAAGGTAGATGGTGGAAAATGTGTGCGAACACGCTTTCTGTACGCGTGTATCAGGGAATATCAGCAACTGGTGCAGATATTCCCGCGATACAACGTATGGTAAGTGATGTGAAAATATATATATGTATATATGTAAATATATCTATATGTATATATGGTTATAAATATATAGGTATATATGTAGTTATATGTGTATATATATGTATATATGTATATATATATATAGGTATGTAACTATATGTATAGATGGATATATATATAGATATATATATATATGTATATATATAAACATATGTGTATATATATATATATATATATATATATATATATATATATATATATATATATATATATGTATCTATACTTACACTTAGTTATATAGGTAATAGTAGATATATATAGATATATATATATATAACTATATATGTATATATATATATGTATGTATACTAATACTTAGTTATATAAATACTACTATATATATAGATATAAGTATATATATATGTATATAAATATATGTATATATATCAATATATATATGTATACGTATATATATAAGTATATAATAATGTATAAGTGAGAGTGTGTGTGCAGAGAGTGTGAGAGAGTGCTGTGAGAGAGAGAGAGAGGGAGAGCGTCTGCTGAGGAAGGAAAGGCGGGTTAAGCCGTCTGCAGCAGTGGGGCGTCGTCTGATGCTTCACGCGCAGGCACGTATGCACGCAAAGAGGCACACGCTGGAGGAAGTGGGTGCAGGGAGAGGACCGTAGCGCACAGCGCTGCGCGGAGAGGCGAAGGGAGAGGGTGAAGGCAGGCACCGGGAGCGGATGAACACGTGAGCGGGTGCGGGCACTGGCAGAGGCGGGCGCTGGAGCGGACTCGGGGCGGGACGCGGGCGTAGGCTAGCGGCGGTTGCGACACGCCGGGTAACCAGTTAAGTGAGAAACTTACCAGTCACCGCACTGTAGCCACAATGTTCCGCTGAAACGTGTGAACAGTGGCTACAGTGCCAAGGCGAGCCGTGCAACCGGGCTTGCCCGGTTCCGTGAGTGCGAGGAGCCGATGCGCGAGCTAGCGCACGCGTGGAAGGGGTGCGCCAGCTGGTTGTGGGCGGAAAGGCGAGTGCGGCGCAAAGAAGCGGGAGGCGAGGGTGCCTGCATGCGTGCGCTGGAGGCGAGGGTGACCTGCAGACGTGCGCTGGAGGGCCTTGCTTCTGCTGCTGCTGTGCGGAGCTTGAGCTTCAAAGCTTGAAGCTCCTGCTCCAATGGCTGAATTGGCGAAACAGAGAGAGAACCACGACGCCCACCGGCTCTCTGATGAGCTGGGCGGTGGTGGACTCACAGTGGTGGTTGTGCACCACTGTGAGGTGCTCCTGCCCGCAGCGTGGCTCCTCAGAGGAGAGGCTGCGTATGGAGGGAGAGGGGAGGAGACGGCCTGGAAAGAAAGAGCTGCGTTGGGTTTTTTTGGTGGACCAGGCTCCCTTTGCAAGAAGCCGTGCCTTTTTTATAGAGGAAGAAGGCATGCACAGCCATGCCCTGGCTGTGCATGGCTTGCATGCAGCTACAGGGTGAGCTTGAGCAAAGAATGGTTGAGCAGGACATGGCATGAAGAAGAAGAGGCCATTCCTTGCAGCTGCGGGAAGAATTCAAAGTCAAATAGAAATAAAAAATAAAGATGGAGATTTTGCAAGGTAGCACTTGAGGAATTTGTTGATTGCAAGGCCATTTTATTCACTCTCCTCCCCTCTCAATTAAATGCATGCATGCACGTATTTTTACAATGCGACTATGTCTACCTAATATGCACTGGTAATGCTAGGAAATAGCACAAGACGGCACAATTGCAGGTGTATTTTTGCGGTGCAATCACTCACCTCTCCAAGGGCCGACCTAACCCCCATTGGCCGCCCCTCCCTCTCCTCTCAACTAACTCAAAAGCCATCAGAGCCCACCTTCAAATGCCCTTACTTCTATTAGCTAAGTAGATAGTAGTTCTTCGTAGATTTATTGTTTTATTACTGCTTAGTAGTGTAGCTCCATATTCTCCCCTAATGATGCATGCATAATCTCCCCATAGATTCATGTATACAGTCATTTTTTGCTAGCGAGTAGTTTATGTTTTCAAGCATTCCTCTACAAGCCTTCCACTAGTTCTGCTCTGTAACCTTGATGCAATCAATGAAATCAACCTTCTATATATATATATCTATGTGTGAAAATCACCATGAGCCTTGTTGCAATATTTTTGTGTGATTAAAGCTTCACGCTTTTAATTGCTATCTGTTGCAACTAGCATGTCAGTACCAGAGGATGTTGAGGATTTAACTATTAATGTGTTTTCCGTAAACAATCACCACATAATTAAGATCGTGCATACTGAAACTCACACTTTCACGTTTGTCATCTACTTAATACATGCGCACGTAATTAGGGTTAATAATACAAGTGGTAAAACATTGATCCGAAGATTAGAAACTGACATGCGATTTTAACCAAGTAGAGAGGAAAAGAGATCGGATTCATTTTGCAATTCCATAATGCCTCCCAGAGATGAACGACCGGGACTCCAAGTCTCATTATTTTATAAATTATTTATGACGAGTGGATTTCATGACTATACTATAAAGAACGATGGTTGTATTTTCAAACTCGCGATTTCTGCCACCTGTCAAATGGTGCCGTTGCAGGGAGGCAATGCAATTGATTCTTGATCTAAAGCTTTTAGTGACAAATCTTCCTCTGCCTGTTTTTGGAAGTGCAAGAAATCAGGAAAAATGGGATCTACACACACATCAAGCACGGAGAAAGAAAACTGCTAGGTGCAAATCCTTCTCTTAGCTTAGGATTTTTGTTTGAATCTTCCTTTTTTGCTAGATTTTTCTTTCTAAAAAAGTCTGCATATTTAAAAAAAAATTAGGTAGTTATATTAGGTTTCCTTTTGAATCTTAGGTTAGTTAGGTTAGTTTTGAAAAAAAAAATTATTTCAAAATCTTTTCAAAAAGAAATTTTCTGAAAAAAAATCATTTTTGATGGAAATTTGAATTTGAATTTCAAACACCTTATAAAAGCTCTTCCACCACTTGGTTACATTCGGCAAGACTTCAATTTCTAATTTAAAAATTCATTTTCCAAAATATTAGTGAACGAAAAATTTTGAAATTCGAGCAAGTGTTTCATTTTCAAACCATCTTTCAAACATCACTATTTATTTGAAAAAATTCAAAGTACAAAATTTTAAAAAATTGGCCACGTTCTAGGGGGTCAAATTGACCCAGATTTGAAATTTTTCAAAATTCAAAAATCAATTCTAAGCAATCCGCAAATCTGTTTTGACTAAAAATTGTGATGTTTGAAAGTTGATCTCATTATCTTTAATTTTCAAATTTTTTCCAAATTTTTGAAAATCATTTGATACTATTCAATGCAAAAAAACGACCAAGGGTCAAAATTCCAGAAATGATCCCCTGACATTTAAAAATTCTTATAAATTCGATTAAAATAGTAAAAATTATAAAAAAATATTCACTGAAAGGATAATTGACAAGGAATCTACTTGCAAAATTTCACTTTATTTGAATTCCATTTGTGTTCAAAGAACTAGTTTAATTCTTTTGGTCTGCTGAAACACCTAGAATTTGCATGAACCCTAGGCTCAACCCTTAGGGCCAAATCTCTAAAGACCACACTGTGCTAACCTAGACTTAGCTAAGTCTAGTGTTTAGCCGGTAAGCCTGGTCACCTTGTGAGCTACTCACCTCAAACACCAGTGAAGAGAAAAACGGGTTAAAATAAATTTAAAAAAAAAAGACAAAATCAACCCAAATTCGTTGTCATACTACTGAGTGTTTTCAACCTCTCTGGCCAAACCTGGTGACTAAGTCTGCGGGTAGTGTCAAACAACTGCGGCTCACGGGTCAACGGAACCAGAGGTGCGAGCTGAAGGAATAACATTCCCCTTAGTCCCCTAGTAACCAGACTGGCTGGGTTAGCTTGAGAGGCGAGAATCACTTTCAGTCGGTTCTCAACGAATTTTTCTTCAGGAATTCTGATGGTAACGTCATCATCAGCCATATCTAACTTTATTTAATCATACTCCATCATTAAATGCTCCTATATAACCACACGCATTTCCCATATCCTACATAACCAACGTCATCATCAATCTTTAGGTCATTTCCCATATCCAAAACCTCAAAAATACTCCCTCGACCACACGCATGTCGTCATCTTCCTTCGCTTCGGCCACATCTCCAGTGAGGCATTCCCGTCACCTCACAACTCCAACCGCTTTGCCACCTACCCCACTACCTCCACTTCACGCCCATCAAAACCCCTCATATTTCACTCCACCGCTCACCCAAACGTGCCCCTAAACAAACCCATCACGCACCTCCGTTCCTGACTCTGTCGGGCTACCATGCACTTCCATCCACCACGAAACTACCACGACTGCATTCGCCGTGGTCCGGCAACCATCATAAGTGTTTCTGTCGTGGCCGTGAGGTCATTTGCATGAGTTTCAGATATCCATTGGACCTTCGCCGCCGCCCTTGCCTTCTCCGACGTCATTCACAAGTCTCCATCTCTCAATTCATCCAGCTGCAGGCCACACTCAATGAGGAATCCTCAGCTCCAGGTCTCCAGATCCTCAATTGAGTAGGGAAGCAGCAACAGTTGCTCCAATCACTTGCAGTTGGTTGCTGCATTCGCGCGAAGAAACTGGGGACACAATAGTCCCACATCGTTAACTGATGGCATGTTGTTGCCCATATATGAGATTTGTGATGATGCTTTGTCGCCCATGATCACGGGAGTCGGGTCCCCTCTCACACATGCACTCCTCGTTCACCCACACCCCCGGTGGACCTGGTCAAACCCGATTACCCGTATCCGAAGGCCCGATTATATGCTCGGTTACATGAGAGAGAGAGAACAGGAAAGAGAGAGAGAGCATAGTGGAAGGGGGGGTTTTTGCTCTCTAAAGGAGGTGTCCCTATGCGACACTTAGCCAAAATTTGAGGAATTGCTTCCCCCGTGCAGTGAGAGAAGGCTTGAGAAGAGAAGAGAGCCTGTGCATGCTGAAGAAGAAGGAAGAAGAAGGAAGAGAAGAGATGAAGAAGATGAGCAGTACCTTTGCACTATAGCATCTAGAGACTATGGCATTGTTTGAATCACTATTCAATAATTTAAGTACTATAGTTAAGATACATGCTTAAATGTGGATCCAAAAGGTGATTTAAATCACCACATTTTAGGATCATTTTCATTCTTTTAGTTATGTCAAACTTATGTTATACATTGATGATTAATTATTGAGTAATTATTCTTCCTAGAATATCATTCTTGGCTTAATTATTATGCTCATTTATATTTTTATTGAGATTAGTGTGTGATGCAACATTTGATCCTTGCGTTCGACCTCGGATTTCTTTCGAGCGATAAATTTTAAGTATTCTACACGATTTATCGACAATATTACAGCACATTACTTTTAAAACACTAATTCAGTGCGTGAACATTTTGGTGTCATTACCGAGGAGCAACGTGCAATTCATTGTTATTTTTTGCTCTATCAGATTATATTTGAGCACTAACTTACCCTATTTGATTTCTTGTAATTTTGCGAGGTACTTCACGAGGCAAACTTCCACGTAATTCAATCACTCCATGGCAGGTAATCTCTCTCTTCCTCCCTAATCTCCTAATCCTTGGAAGAGAGAAAAGGAAACAAAACTACTTAGGAATCACCACCTTATTTTTCTAGTAATTATCATTAAGAGGCAAGTTTCTTGATTTGCAAAAAATTTTCATCTGATTGAAGCTTGAAGTGATTTTGCTAGAGATCCCTACCTTAATTTCCTGTACCTATTAGGGATTACGCTTAATTGTAAATCTCCTTGGACTACGCACTTCTTAATTTGAAGTTCAAGGAAAACATTTTAAGATCAAAATTGGACTTGGAAATAGAGCCACCTAGGTTTCAACTTTAGGGTTTTTGGAGTGTTAGTACACACTTCCTGCATTAAAGAGAATCAACCCTCCTACGTTTGTGTGCTACCCATACCTTCGTTTGAAAAGATCTAATCAAGTAGAACCCTAAAATCAAACTCTCATTTCACTTGAACCTTAAAAATCTTAGACTTAATAACCTGAGAGTCAATTCAAGGTGATTTCTAGGTCTTGACCTAGATTTCATTCTACCATCTTTAGGGTAGGTCAAGTGAAGCTGGTCTATTTTGTGGGCCAACTAGCCTCCAAATTAGGTCACGAGTCAAATTAACTTCTAAATCAAGTGAAATTAAAGGCACAAATTAGGACTTAAAATTGATAGACTTAAGAAGTCAAGTTATCCATTTTGATCTACCTAGAACTGCGGTGATAAGGAAGGTCGGTTGGGGGAAACCCTATAACCCATGGGAACGCTCTACCATGTAGGGGTCTTTGTGGGACTCACCCTTCCTGGCTACCTAGGTAATTCTTAAGTGGACGACTTTCTAATCCTGGGATATCATCCACCCCGAACCTCTATAGTCATCCAAAAATTTTTAGGTGCCTTGATTGGGTCCATTTCATATCCAATCCCTCATCTATTCTTTATAGCAAACACACAGGAAGGTCCTTGGGTTTTTAACCAAAGAGGCCTCATTAGATCATCTATGAGATATCTAATCTGATTTGATCACTTCAATCTGATCCTGAGTTTGATTCTACATCTTGATTCCATCGCCTAATTTGATGCAGCTTGGCAATTTAGGAAGATCATTTAAGAAACCCAAACCCCGAATGTCCATGAGAGATAGAATGATTGAGGATGCCTTAAAATATTATGGAGTTGATGACAAAACCTCGAATCCAATCAGCATGATCCCAGAAACAAGCTTTATTGCAAATTATGCTCAATTAATATTGACACAAATAACACATGGATCAACTCGGGATATTCTCATGACAGGATATATTGAATTGGAAAAATTGCATAACTTTCAATATCTCCAATGCATGACAAATCATGTACTTTAGGAAAGACATCAAGATGACCTTGAGAAATGGGAAGAGATGATAAAATTGTTGAAACAGATTATCGATCAAAAATACCCATATATTCCCCAAGCATTTAAAGAAACATCTTGGAATAAGACTGAGGATCAATCCAATTTCCCAAATCTCAAGTTCGAGAATCAAGGTTGTTATGGATCCCCAACCCAGATGGAATATGATCCAACTTATATGAAGACTGATACGCCTGATCTTGAGATAGGTTGGGAGAATCCAATTGCAGGTGCTCCTGATTTTGAGCTAACCCTAGAGATACGAGAACCTGGTTCGCCTAGCTTTAAATTCCTAGACACCTGTAATGATGAGCTTAAAATAGAACTCCTCGAGAATATAAATCCTAAGCCTTATCCTATTAAGGTAATTTCGAGGATGATTCTGACATCCAAATAGAGCCCAACCTAGATTTTAGTGATCCAAACCCTACCTTAAACCTGGAATCTAGATGCGAGCCTATTTGGGATAATTATGAGGTCCCATGTGATGAGACTCAGATTTTCAAGTTGAATTACGATTCTAGGCCTATGTTTGATGACTACACCTCTCCAAACTCCTCCGAGATGCAGATAGATTTGTCGAAAATCATGCCAATTTATGACACAGAAATCGAGGGGCTGGAAAAGTTGGGATTCGATTGGGTCTCTCCTAGGAGCCAAGAACCTGAACCCATGCCTAATAGGGACACCTTTTTGAGTTTGGATTCTGAGTTTAGGTTAGATCCAAGTCAGGTTGCTGCTTCTCCATATTTTGATCCATTCTTTTGTGGAACGTTCGATCTGGAATCAAATTCAGAACACAATCTTCGCAAATTCTCAGACGATTTCAAATCTTACTATAATTTTAGAGAATCTTTGTTTCCTGACCACTACAAGCCAATTTACAACCTCAGTATCTATGATACATTCTTCAACTCTGACTCTGAGGTCCCTGATCCTAAGATCATTGATTCAAAATCAGGTTCCATTGAGTTGGAATCATTCCTTTATGATCTACAGGATTCAGAAACTACAAGTGCCAAGAGTGTATGCAATCTATAGTTTGAATCTTTTCTTGACTCCGATTTCATGATCCTATAAACACTCTCCAAGCATTTACATTTGATTTTGATGAGCTCTATGAGGACTCTCTAGATACACCTACCTTTGAACATTTTCTAGAGGAGCCTTCACACAGTTTTCTTGGAAGCCACCTCTTCTACAACACATACGGAACCCGCTCAAATCCGATCCCACCCCTGATTCACAACCGGAATCAACTTCTACTCTGATTCTCCTCTCAATGATCTGGTTGCATATGATTCTCCATCTTTTAATCGGGTTTCAAACTTTGATCAGATCAATAATCACGCCCTATCTTTCTCTGATCACTCTCATAGGGATTGCACATCCTCCACTGACTCTTTTGCATTTAAGGATCCCTACTTTGACCAGGCTGAATCAAATCAGCCAAACCCTAGATTTTCATTTCCACATCCTTCTGAGTCACAAAACATCTGGTGGGCACCACACCTCCTAATCCATACTCAATAACCCACCAGATTAATTGGGTTTGGGTTGCATCATCAGCCTGTATATCAAAACAAGCACCTAGCTAGACCAACCAGACTTTTGATCAAGGTGCTTGTTCTACAAAATTCATCTAATTTAACCACTCCTCCTTGACCACTTTCTGCTCAGCTGAAGGCATTAAATTTAAAGCTTAATGGGAGGTAACCCGTCATTTCAAAAATCTGAGATCCTTCATATTATCCTTTTGAGCTTCACATCTACTGCACTTTGAGTTCAGTTTTAGAACAGCCAACTCCACCTTTGGTATTCGTACCAAAGTTTGAAATTGTCTGCAGCAGTCATCCCAACCCATTCACCCACCCTTTTACCTTGTTCTAACCCATGAACCACACTAATTTCATACCCTCCGATTTACAATGAGGACATTGCAACACTTAGGCATGGGGAGTGTTAAGGTGCAAACACATAGAAATTCAAGTTTCTAAGGGGTTCTCACAAAAAAAATTACATATTCCAAAAAGTCAAAAAAATTGAAAAAAAAATGGAGAAAGGGGAGGAAATTTTGAGAAAATTAATTACATATCATTTTCTAGGAGGAAATGAGAAAGTGATTCAAATGCTAAAAAGGAGCTACAATTTCAAACAAAAAGGTGATAGTCATTAGTAAAAATTATGGAATCTACTTAAATTCTAGACCAAATCAAAAGAAAAGAAATTAAGTCCTAGAATGACAGAAAGACAAAGAGATTAGTAAGAATGGAGATCTTAGACCCCTTGGGCTTGTTTTAGGCTTAAAAATTCACATATCCATTAAGATTTGGATAGTCCTCAAGAGGTTGAGGAAAATGCGAAGCCTATATATTAGGTCTAAGGCTTAGGGATTATTCGACCTTGTTAACTAATCTCTGGTTTGCAGGACTCGGTAACCTAAGCAACCTAATCCACACACAATCTGGTTCAGTGTACTTAATATCAAAATCATGCAAAAGCGTTTAATTCTATTATGAAGAAGCTACCTAGACTAGGAGCATCTTATCAACACAAGTTGATTTGGATGAGTTCCCAGCGCAGAGAAGCAGGAAATTTCCCTCGAAGATGCGCGATAATATACCGTCTCCTCAGTGCTTGTTTCCTAGGATATCTAAATATCCTACTGGGGGCACGTAAGCACCTTGTGTTGATTCAGGTTCCATGGGAGGGATTATCCCACAATATCGATTGCCAGGGTCTGAATTTAGCTACAGAACACCATGGGTGGCACTATCTCAAAGTGTCGAAAGCCAGAGTTTTGGGAGTTGCCATGGGCAGTACTATCTCGAAGCATCGAAAGACAGGGACCCTGCAAGGATTAATGGTGAGAGCAAGGAATCAGATACAGACTGTGTTTTTGAGCTAATCCGAAGCTAGAAAAAAAGCAAAGAAAATGAGAGAGAAACTCTCCAAAAATGTGAAATCTTTTACCTCTCTCTTACAAAAACGCATTGCAAATTGAACTTGAACTAATCATGTTTTAAGCACTAGTGCTTTAACCACGCAGTTCAATGAACCTTAGGATTAGTTCCTATGGGCCTTAGAAACCTTCGCAGCCAACGGAGGCTAAAGCTGGTCAGGTCTGGATCTTGGTTGGTACTTAAATACCTCTAGGCCTATTATTAGCATTCTGACCTAATCTTTAGAAAGGAAGCACATATCAGAGATTTGAGCATTAAAAGGCATGGTCTAGAATTTAAGTTAATTCCGTGAGATTTTGCTAAGGGACTAGCAAAAGTTACGCATGGGGATCTGATGGTAACGTCATCATCAGCCATATCTAGATTTATTTAATCATATTCCATCATTAAATGCTCCTACATAACTGTCAGAAGACAGTAATTCATTGCACATCCTTTCTAAGAGAATCACAAGAAACTAGGGTTAAAATTGTAATTTTACCATCCTATCATGAATGCAGAATATCCAAAGTGTTTCTCAGGGGTTAATTAAAGGTCAAATGGTCATAAATATCTAATAAGTGGGTTCATGCAGATAGGAATAGGTTTTCATGAGTTACAAGAATTAAATGACATCTGAAACCCTAAAAATAGACTCACTTGATTAACTGAGGTTCTGGTCAAGATAAAATTCATCTAAACCCTCTAAAATTCATATAAAAATATCCTCTATGGTTTGATACCTTTTAATTGACCATCAGAACCTATTTTGACCTAAAATATAGTCTCAGATGGACAGTTGCCCTAATTTAGGTAATTGCGCAATGTACCCAGTCAAACTTGGTAAAAACCTAAAATCCGACTCCACCATCAGATTCCTTGGGTTTAAATTAGGTTTATACCAAAATTTGGGCCCAATCAGAGATAGTCTTGACCTAGTTTGCATTTTAGTTCTGTCTAATTCTTTCTATTTCACAAGTGCCCCTAGCCTTTAAAATTCATTACAAATAGGCCCCTATCTTTGTTGTCACTCTTTGCAAAGAGGTCCTTTCACCATTGTCACGAAGGAATCCTACTCCGACGACCTTCATTTGGAAAGTTCTTGATGATTGCTTAACGAAACTCTCCCAAACTTGAACCAAAGATTCCTTAAGGAATTCTCTTTCCATCGCACCCGGTCTTAGATCCCATAACCTTCCCAATCTCTCATGCGAACGCATGAGAGATTTGGGTGTCTCTTGTGCGTCAAGCTTACCAAGCTTGAAAGCTTGGTTTCCAAGTTTCAAACCTCCCTCTAAGGCCTATATAATGACCCATGATGCACACTGATTTCCCTACGCTCATTTTTGGCTGGAAAACCCCTCTCTTTCCCCCCTTCTCTCCAGCCAAAGGGCTCCACGATGTCCGGTGACTCTCTCTGACCACTCTCGTCATCCACTCGCAATACCAGCAGCGGATTCTCCTTCCTCTCCCTCTTTCGCGTCGTGCCATACCAATGGGCACCCCAATCCTCGTCGTCATTGCTGCTTCTACCCCACCGAAGTATCTTCTTCGACGGCATTGGCCTACCAATGCCGGTGCCAAATTCCCCCTTTCATCCATTAGTTTAAGGTTAGTTAGGTCCCTTTTAAGTCTCTAGGTCATTTTCCATATCCAAAACCTCAAAAATACTCCCTCGATCACACGCACGTCGTCATCTTCCTTCGCTCCAACCACATCTCCTGCAAGGCATTCCCATCACCTCACAACTCCAACCGCTTCGCCACCCACCCCACTACCTCCACCACTTCACACCCATCAAAACCCCTCATATTTCACTCCACTACTCACCCAAATGTGCCCCCGAACAAACCCATCACGCACCTCCGTTCCCGACTCCATCCAGCCACCATGCACTTCCATCCACCACGAAACTACCACGACTACATTCGCCATGGTCCAGCGACCATCATAAGTGCTTCTAATGTCGTCATGAGGCCGTTTGCGTGAGTTTCAAATATCCACCGGACCTCCTCCGTTGCCCTTGCCTTCTCCGACGTCATTCATAGGTCTCCATCTCTCAATTCATCTAGTTGCAGGCCACACTCAACACGGAATCCTCAGCTCCAGGTCTCCAAATCCTCAATTGAGCAGGGAAGCAACAGCAGTTGCTCCAATCACTCGCAGTTGGTTGCTGCATTCGCGCAAAGAAACTGCGGACACAATAGTCTCACATCGTTAACTGATGGCTTGTTAGCTGCCCATATATGAGATTTGTGATGATGCTTTGTCACCCATGATCACGGGGATCGAGTCCCCTCTCACACATGCACTCCTCGTTCACCCGCACCCCCAGTCGACCTGGTCAAACCCGATTACCCAGATTCGAAGGCCTGATTATATGCCCGGTTACATGAGAGAGAGTGCAAGAAAGAGAGAGAGAGCGCAGGGGAAAGGGGGGTTTTTGCTCTCTAAAGAAAGTATCCCTGTGCGACAACCAAAATTTGAGGAATTGCTTCCCTCATGCTGTGAGAGGAGAAGGCTTGAGAAGAGGAAGAGAGCCTATGCATGCTGAAGAAGGAAGAGAAGAGATGAAGAAGATGAACGGTGCCTTTACACTATAGCATCTAGACACTATGGCGTTGTTTGAATCACTATTCAATAATTTAAGTAATATGGTTAAGATACATGCTTAAATATGGATCCAAATGGTGATTTAAATCACCACTTTTTAGGATCATTTTCATTCTTTTAGTTATGTCAAATTTATATTATACATTGATGATTAATTATTGAGTAATTATTCTTCCTATAATATCATTCTTGGCTTAATTATTGTGCTCATTTATATTTTTATTAAGATTAGGGCGTTAATGCAACACTTGCTCCCCGCATTCGACCTCAGATTTCTTTCAAGCTATAAATTTTAAGTGTTCTTCGTGATTTATCGACTATACTACAGCGCATTACTTTTAAAACACCAATTCAGTGCGTAAACAAATTCAAAGCAAAAATGCAAAAATCTGGTCATCTGATCTAAAAGGACCACCTGATTGACAGGGCCTTAACCTTGTCTGGCTAGCTGCACCAACCCAGGGGTTGGTTGGTGTATGCGAGGAAGGTCACTGAGACCTCAATTGGTTGTTCCTTGGGAGCCACTCCCAAGGAGGTGAGTCACCTCGCCCGGGCCATCTTCTCCCCCACCTTCTTCTATCCTCTTAGCCGAGATGGCTAACCCTGGACCCCGACCTGGTTAGGATCTAGCAAATCTGGACCCAATGGCTCATCTGGAAGCTCGGGTCACTAAAGCTGAGGAACAACAGAAACAGAATATAGACTGTATCCTGAATACTTTAGACAGAATGCAGCATCCACCATGAGGAGAATAGCTTCAGAATTTCTACGATCCAGCAGCGTCGATTGTCGCACCTTTAGTCTGAATTCCCGCAAGCGGAGATGCGTTCGAGCTCAAGCCTAATCTATTTAGGCTGATTCAGAATTACTTTTATGGAAACTCAAACGAATATCCATCCCAGCATCTAGAGGGCCTAAGTCGGATCGCGGAAACTGCTCAACCTAGGGACGGAGATCTTGGGATTGTTCTAATGAAGTTTTTTCCATTCTCTCTCAAGGATAAAGATTCATACTGGTTAAAGACCATCGGGAAGCCGATTGGAACATGGCTAGAATTACAACATGAATTCCTGCAGAAGTTCTTCCCGATCAGTCGTATGAATGCGATGGGGCGAGTGATGAACATGTTTCGCGTGGTAGAAATCAGGGTTTGGAGGAACTCGTTGTCATAGTCGCAAAACTTGTTATCAGATACAATTTTATCAAAACTCCAAGAGAGTCTCGGATCGAACACAGGGAGGCGACGTTTACTTTGCTTGAAAACTGTGCTTTGTTTTGTTTCTTTTGGGTATTTTGAGGTTTTGTTATTTTTTTGTGTTTTTGAAATAAAAAGACAAGTAGAATAAATTCACAAGAGAGATGGAACAAATATGATATATATCACTCCAATGTTAATTACAATGATCTATGAAAGCATAAAAGAGATAGCGGTGAGAGGAAATCTACCGAATCGGCTTTTCGTCTAGACGACGGTGCCTAGCGGAAGCTTGGATGAAGGAGTTGAGATGCAGGACGATGGAGGTGAGATGTAGGAGGACGCCAGGTAGAGGAATGCTTCACCGAGGCTCTGGAATGGAGGTGAAGAGGCAAAGGTGATATGCTACCAGAATGGAGGTGGGAGGATGGCTCCAAGGCGACCTATGAAGGTGATGGGATGAGGGACGAATATTTGGTGGGATAAGGGATCGTTACACTAATAGGGTACCTTTGGAGCTTGGGAATGAGCTCTTGGGAGCTTTGATGGGCTTCTAAAGCTTTAGAGTAGGTGGGTGTAGCAAAGGTAGAGATGCCTTTGAAGGGAAGGAGGCTAAAATAGGAATAAGACAAATAGCGACCTCCAAGACGTCATTGTAGGTCCAGCTCAAGTGTCGCTATAGCCAGCTTGCGCCCACTCACGCGCACGCTGCGCTGGCCCTCCATCTCGTGCGTTGATCGCGCTCGAGCCTCGTTGGCCGTCCATCTCGCGTCGCCAGCTGCCATCGCGAGTGTCCATCAAGCATCTGCTAGCGTCTGCTGACGTGTGCTGATCCGAGCGAAGTAAATCCCCACCCTTGGATGGCAGATGAAGGGCTCTAAGCACATGGGAGAGAACGCTCTGGATCGCGCCTCCGGTGCATGTACAATTGTGCATCCACCCACGCGTCAGATCTCGCGTGTATGGGTCTCACGCATCAATGACGCCACGTAGCTACTTCCCTCACAACCCTATCATCCATCGACGGCTAAATTTCTTACTGGCGTGCACTCAACGAATAAAATCCACTCATAGGGCTTTGATCGTGCAGCCGTGCATTGTGAGCCGAAGCACCGACCGCTGCGCTAAGGTTGGTTTTGTGCCTCACTTAGGAATTAAGGCTCAGCATGCTGCGACTGTTGGATCTTGATCAAATGGTTGCGATTGCGTGAAGCCCTCTCTTCTTGGCTTGAAGCAGGCGACGCGGCGCTTTGACGACCATTGAATTTGAATCCAACGATTGAGACTTCACAAGTGCTGCTTGGGAGGAGGGGCTGCGGTTGGGCTGGAGGACCACGATGGTGCCACGTGGCGCCATCGTGGTCGTCCACCTTCTTCTTCTTGTAAAGGGTGCTACGGAGCTCTGATCGGTGTGATTTTCACATTGACAGACTGCAATCATCACTTCGGATCCATTCGTACTGTCAAATTTCTCATCTAAAGCCTGTAAAGATGTCACACTGCCTCCTGGTCATATAAAGTGTTGGAATTAATGTACATAATGTACAACTATCCTAAATGCAATGAATGTTATGCAATATTTATACTATAATACGTAATGCTAGGCCAAGGAACTATCATAAATAAGCATGTTATCATGAATTCATGCGTGTTTTTGCGGTACATAGTTGTTGGGTCGATATTGGGTTTGATGCCCCTGATCTTTCCAAGAGAAGTTAGGGTGATTTTTCCGACCAGAATTGTAGAAATTCAAGGGTTGGACCTGACATTCTCCTGCACAGCATGAACATCCTCATAAGATGAGGATGAAGAAGGATCAGAAAAATTAGGATCAAAGGCCCCAGTTTGGAACCCATAAGGTTCTGAGAAGAGCTAGCTCGAAGGTCGAGCCAACTCCAGCTGGTTCACAAACTCCCTTCCTATAGGAGCTTGCAAAGAATGGAATCCTGATCCCTGGGATTGAGTGGATCTAGAAAAATTAGAGTTTCCAGACATCCACTCTTCCATTCGTTTAGCAACCAGATCCATCTTATATAATCTATTGCAGATCAATTCCATATCAGATGTATGACAATCTTGGACCTCATTGGCATTTGATCTAGTTTGTTGGGATCAGTTGAAGGTTTCCATGGAGGCACGATTTAAAGAGTTTCCACTCATTTCCTCAAACAAATCATACACGCTATCTACATCTTTGTTGAGGAAATTGCCTCCACAAGAAGCATCCACATGATTACGGAGTTGATCATTCAACTTATGATAAAAAATCTGCGCAAGTTGCCATTTAGGCACCTCGTGGTGTGGACACTTCGGTAATAGATCCTGAATCTCTCCTAGGCCCCATGAAACGGTTCCCCCTGCCGCTGGGCAAAAGTAGTAATTGCCCGTCGCAACGCATTGGTTCGGCCAATTGGGAAGAATTTCTTCAGGAAGGCCAATTTTAAAGCTGTCCAGGTAGCAATCGATCTTCCAATGATACGATTCCAATGTGCGGCCTTATCCCTGAGTGAATGGGGGAAAAGCCTCATGAGCATCTGTTCTTCATCCACATTCTACGATTTGGTGGTCTGAACCAGAGTGATCAGCTCCTCCAAATGTTGAAATGGATCCTCTAAACCAAGCCCGTGAAAGTGTTTAATTAGACTCAAAACCTGGGACTTGATCTCAACATCTCCGACGGGGATCACAATGCCGAGATGATTCTCATAATTTGATGGATCATAAAAATCCTTCAAGGGTCGAGCACCCTAACCATTCATTTGTTGGAACCATTGCTACATCTATTTCTTCCAACTACCTCTGAATCAGCTCCTGCTGGTTCAGGGGCGGGGGAGGTGGTTGTTGATCAATCATGGGATCTACTTGGCTATAGCTCAACCTCCACCTCCGGGAATGGTCTAAAGGTCCTTCCAATTTAGGGTTCAATGACCTTCCAAGCATATACTGGAAGGAAATCGAAAGGACAAGGAAGAGAAGGAGCCCTACAGCACAAAAATACATGCTTTTCCTTAGGTTGGGTAGCCTAAAGGTCTATAGACTCTCAGAATCCGTCCTAAGATTATGAACGATTTACTCTACTTATATCTAGGCAATCCAACCAATTAGAAGGAGAGACCAGGGAGAAGGTTCTTCCTTTGGCTTGTGCCTCCGGTTCCTAGTGTACCCCCCAACCGCAGTCGTTTGACGCTACTCCCCTAGCTAGACATTCGATTGACTAGTATAAGCAAGTTAATCGTGAACAATCTCAATCTGGATCCCGACGAGCGAACCAATCCTTAAGACAAACGTCTAATCAATTTTAATTAGGTTTGGAACATGGGTGCTTCAAGAATGTGATGGGCCCTTAATAGGTTGTGCCCTTAATGATTTGTTTGAGAATGTGTGAATGTGCACAACCAAAAATATTTCAAGTAAGATTATTAATGATGAGGTGAGTTTTAGGGTTCAAATCTTGCTTAATAGCTTTTAGGATTCAAATATTAGGTGTATTCAACAAAGTTTTGTGAGGCAGACCAAGTTTTAAAAGCACGAGTTCAAGTATTTTTCCTTAATAAATCAAGAGAATATGGAGTGGCTGGCTTGACCTAAATATTGAATCCTATAGGGCAGCTACAAAATGAATTTCTTTTAAATTAGGTGGTGCGGCCTAAATAATTCAATCAATTGGCCCAAATGCACCACCGATTAAGGCACACAGAAAGGTGATTAACCTAATATGATTTTTACTCCTTTATGTGTTGAATTGGTGCACCGATTCCACAGGTCGAAATCCCGATTCAGTAGATGAAAATCAAGTTAGGTTATGTGCCTTAAATGTGAGTGTATAAAGTGTATATATTGATACATCCCACAGAAAGTATCTTTTTATATAAAATGCGGGGGTAAGATGAGTAGAGGTGGTAAACAAGAAAAACAATTTTATCCTAGGGTTTATGCAAGCACCTAACTAGATTTGGTCTTGGTTATAAGTGTGATGAAATGAAACTAGTAGGGGGGAATGGGAGGGATACTTACAAAGTACTCTATCTACACTTTACTCCGGTCTACTGCACTTGGATCTCCATGCTAGGGTACCTGCAAAATAATAGATCAGAGATAAGCGAGGTTAGTAATATGTAAATGCAAAGAAGTTCAGAAAATAAGAAAGTAAATTCCGTTGCCTCCCCGGCAACAGCGCCAAAATGATGAACGTGTTTCGCGTGGTAGAAATTAGGGTTTGGAGGAACCCGTCATCGTAGTCACAAAATTCATTATCAAATACAATTTTATCGAAACTGCAAGGGAATCCCGAGTCGAACACAGGGAGGCGACATTTACTTTGCTTGAAAATCGTGCTTCGTTTTGTTTCCTTTTGGTATTTTGAGGTTTTGTTATTTTTTTTGTATTTTTGAAATAAAAAGACAAGCAGAATAAATTCACAAGAAAGATGGAACAAATATGATATATATCACTCCAATGTTAATTACAATGATCTATGAAAGCATAAAAGAAATAGGGGTGAGAGGAAATCTCCTAAATCGGCTATTCGGCGAGACGATGGCGCATGGCAGAAGCTTGGATGGAGTTGAGATGCAAGACGACGGAGGTGAGATGTAGGAGGATGCTGGGTAAAGGAATGCTTCCCCGAGGCTCTAGAATGGAGGTGAGGAGGCGGAGGTGATCTGCTACCGGAATGGAGGTGGGAGGATGGCTCCAAGGCGACCTATGAAGGTGATGGGATGAGGGATGAATATTTGGTGGAATAAGGGATCATTACACTAATAGGGAACCTTTAAAGCTTGGGAATGAGCTCTTGGGAGCTTTGATGGGCTTCTAGAGCTCTAGAGTAGGTGGGTGTAGCAAAGGTAGAGATGCCTTTGAAGGGAAAGGGTGTAGGTCTTTAATAGTGGATGAGAGGAGTCTAAAATAGGAATAAGACAAATAGCGACCTCCAGGATGTCGCTATAGGTCCATCTCAAGTGTCGCTGTAGCCAACTTGCACCTGCTTACGCGTGTGCTACGCTGGCCCTCCATCTTGTGCGTCGATCGCACTCGAGCCTCGCTGGCCGTCCATCTCGCGTCGCCAACTGCCATCGCGAGAATCCATCAAGCATCTGCTGGCGTCTACTAGCGTCCGAGCGAAGTAAATCCCCACCCTTGGATGGTGAATGAAGGGCTCTGAGTGCATGAAAGAGAATGCTCTGAATAGCGCCTCCGATGCATGTATGATTGTGCATCTGCCCGCACGTCGGATCTCGCGTGCATGGGTCTCACGCATCAGTGACGCCATGTAGCTGCTTCCCTCGCCACCCGATCATCCAACGACGGCTCAATTTCTTACTTGCACGCGCTCAGCGGATAAAATCCGCTTGCGAGGCTTTGATCGTGCAACCGTGCGTTGTGAGTCGAAGCATCAACCGCTGCGCTGAGGTTGGTTTTGTGCCTTGCTTAGGAATTAAGGTTCAGCGTGTTGTGACCATTGGATCTTGACCCAACGGTTGCGATTGCGCAAAGCCCTCTCTCTTCTTGGCTTGAAGCAGGCGACGCAGCGCTTTGACGATCGTTGGATTTGAATCCAGCGATCAAGACTTCACAGGTGCTACTTGGGAGGAGGGGCTACGGTCGGGCTGGAGGGCTGCGATGGTGCCACATGGTGCCATGTGGTCGTCCACCTTCTTCTTCTTGTAAAGGGTGCTACGGAGCTCTGATCGACGTGATTTTCGCGTTGACGGACTGCGATCATCGCTCCGAATCCATCCGTATGGTCAGATTTCTCATCTGAAGCTCGTAAAGATGTCGCACTGCCTCCTAGCCATATAAAGTGTTGGAATTAATGTACAACTATCCTAAATGCAATGGAATGAATGTTATGCAATATTTATACTATGATACATAATGCTAGGCCTAGGAACTATCATAAATAAGTATTTTATCATGAATTCATACGTGTTTATCAACGAGCGATTACAACTTTCTCCCAGGGATCGATTTCATGATCTCCTGAGAAAATGCCCGCACCATGGTGTGCCCAGATGGCACTTAGCTCAGATCTTTTACCATGGGTTGGACGACACACATCGATACCTGGCCGATGCATCCAGTGGCGGGAATTTCCTCGCGAAAGATGAAAACAATGCATTTGAGTTATTCGAGTCTCTAGTGGAGAATTCAATGAATGTCGTATCAATGAACTAGTTCCAGCAGCCTGGACAGCAGCGAGTTAGTATCCATGAGGCTCAAGTAGAGTTTGTTCAAGCTGATATGGAAATCATCGCCAAGCAGCTAGGAAAGGTGGATTTACTGGGAAAGAAGCTCGATGACATAGCTGGAGATCAACAAGATCTGGTCGGAAATTCTGCTGCCACGAGACCCTCTTACGCACCCCAAGCCCCTCCTGCTTGAGTTAATCTGCTCACTCGGGATGCACCACCTCCATATGCACGGGACCTCACGTACTGGGATCCCACAAACAATCTCGATCTGGCACCATATGATCAGGGTTACGCACCACACGATGATTATAACTCGTATTCCCTTGATGAATAGATGCCTTAGACGTCAACGGCCTACGAAGACGTCAACGCTATTCAGGGATACGGGTGTAATAACCCTGGTTGGCACCAACATCCGAACTTCTCCTGGTCAGGTAACTCACAGAGACCACATTAGGATCCACATTACCAAACCAGGAAGTATGGGAATGCACAGAACATGTACCCTAGGAAGCAACCATTCCCGTCTCAGCAGCAGCAAGCACGCTCTATTTATCAACTGCTGCATCAAGTTGCTAGTCACCCTCTAAAGCGAGCCGATTTGGAGGCACTGAAAGAGGAGCTGTAAGAATCAATGCGAAAGTCTACACAAGATAGCTTGCAGATCATGAAGGCAATGGCTGACCAGATACAAAACATACAGAACACGCAAAACCAGTTGTTGCAGGAGCATAGGACCCAAGGAGCCTTGCCCTCCCAACCTGTCCCGAGCCCGCGATATGTGTAGAATCAGGGCAGCCTACTTAGGTTTCGGGCACCACAAGGACAGGCCCACGCCATATTACAGACGCCTCCTACACCACCTGGTTATGCTCAAGGCCAACCACCTTTGATGTAGACCCTGCATACTCAGCCCCTTTTGCTCCTCCACCACCTCATGGACAGCAAACTAATGCAAAAGTTGTTTCATTGAGGGGCGGAAAGAAGACATATGGCCCACCAACTAGGCAGGCGGGCCCTGATTTTTCACGCCCTCCACCGCAAGATGGTTCGACTCCATCTCAGGAACCACCTACGGTAGATAAGGGCAAGAGGCCACTTGACCTTGAGATTCCCATTCCTTTTCTAAAGGCTCTAACGTAAAATGTAGCGCGGAAAAAAGATACGCGAAATTTTGAGGACCTGAAGTCGATGTTCAAGGATGTACACATTCAGGTCCCTCTCATTGAGCCCATTGATCACATTCCTATTGTCATTAGGTTCTTTAAGGACAACTGTACCCCGAAGCGACAGTCGAGAATAGAACGACAAGTGATACTATCGAAGGAGGCTAGCACCATGATTCTAGCCAACTTACCGTTGAAAAAGAAATACCCTAGTACCCCACTCATTTCCTGCTTCTTGCAGGATTCCTCATTTGATCAGGCCCTTCTAGATCTAGGTTCGTCCATCAACCTGACTCCCACCGCTGTATATGATCGATTTCGATTCGGGGAGTTAAAACCCACCTCGGTCACAATTCAGCTGGCTGATAGATTAGTGAAAACACCGATGGGGGCGGTTGAGAACATGATCGTGAAAGTTCGTGGATTCTGCTTTCCCGCAGACTTTTTCGTTCTAAATATGGAAGTCCCTCCTAATCTCCGTGATGGACCAATTATTTTGGGTCACCCATTTTTGGCGACAGCCCGAGCAAACATTGATTGTGCATCCAGGTGTATGGAGATAGCCCTAGGTAATGAGCAACTTAGACTTGACATATTCAGGGCATCAAGGAACTTCGACTGTGATCGTATCGAGGAGGATGGTGAAAATGAAGAATCGGCGCACTATGATAACATTGGGCTCCTTTGCAATGACCCGATGTCTCAATTGTCTACACTGTCAGGGTTCTTGGACCTCAATCCACACAAGACTGAGACTACTGCATTGCACATATCTCCCCAAGGATCCGATTGTCTGGGATGTATATCTGACCACAGCATCCCTGACTCTGGCTATCTTGATCCACACAGTACCGAATCGTCCCTATTGATGCAAGAAGATGTGACTACAGCAGACGGGTTCTCCGTTAACATAGTCACGACCAACCACTATACATGTGGCAAATCTGCAGGAATTCACGCATATTCGAATCACCAAACTTCCACCTATGATTCTGCTCCTCCCATTCCAACTCCCACCCCCACTTCTGAGTCTAATCCACCCCTGATTTAATTGAAGCCCTTACCTGACTCGCTCAAATATATGCTCCTGGGCGAAAGTGAGACATACCCAATCATTATCAATGCTCACTTGACCCAAGAACAGGAACACCAGTTGATTTCTGTGCTACAAGATCATAGGGCTGCTATAGGGTGGAGTATTGCTGATCTCCGCGGTATTCGCCCCGCATATTGCACTCATCACATTTACACAGATGAGGGGGTGAAACCTTCAGGAAAACCTCAAAGATGACTAAACCCGAACATGCTAGAGGTTGTTAAGAAGGAGATCATCAAATGGCTGGATGCGGGCATTACATACCCAATCTCTGACAGCTAATAGGTAAGTCCAATCTAGATAGTGCCTAAGAAAGCAGGACTCACCGTAGTAAAAAATGATAAGGGTGAATCCATCCCAACCGACACCGTGCCATCATGGCGAGTTTGCATAGATTACAGAAAAATGAACACGGCTACCCAGAATGATCACTTTCCTTTACAGTTCATTAATCAGATCTTGGAACGATTGACCGGATGCAATTTCTTCTGCTTCTTGGATGGATACTCCGGGTACAACCAAGTAGTGATTAGCCCGAAAGATCAAGACAAGACCACTTTCACATGTCCCTTCGGAACATTCGCCTTCAAGAAAATGCCCATCGGCCTTTGCAACGCACCAGCAACATTTCAGCGTTGTATGATGGCCATCTTCTCTGACATGATTGGGGACTACGTGGAAGTATTCATGGATGACTTCTTTGTCTTTGGAGATGACTTTGTGTCTTGTCTTGATAACCTTACCAAGATCCTGAAGCGATGTATTGAGATAAACCTAGTACTCTCGTGGGAGAAGAGCCATTTCATGGTGAGGCATGGCATTGTACTAGGGCATAGGATCTCTGCCAACGAACTCGAGGTCGACCGAGCTAAATCTGAAGTCACATCACGATTACCCCCACCTAGATCGATCAAATAGATCAGATCATTCTTGGGTCACGTCGAATTTTATTGGAGATTTATACGTGATTTCTCAAAAATCGCACGACCATTGATGAATCTCCTAGTAGCCGATACCCCATTCGAATTTAACTCCTCATGTCTCAGTGCCTTCGAGGCTTTACGAAGCGCTATCTCTGATTCCCCGATTCTCCAACCACTCGACTGGTCTCTTGATTTTAAGATGATGTGCGATGTCTCAGATTTCGCTGTCGAAGCTATTTTAGGCCAGCATCGAGAAAAACAACCCTTCGTCATATACTATGCTACAAGACGCTGAATGAGGCTTAGCGTAATTATACTGTCACTGAAAAGGAACTGCTAGCAATAGCGTTTAGGTTGAAGAAGATCCAATCATACCTGTTAGGGTCTAGAGTAACAATCTTCACAGACCACTCCGCCCTTCAGCATTTCTTGGCAAAGAAGGATGCCAAACCCCATCTTATCAGATAGATCCTTCTATTACAGGAGTTTGATATTAAAATACGTAACAAAGTCGGAAAATAAAATGTTGTGGTGGATCACTTATCCAGACTAGACCCAACCCACATCCCATACTCCCTTCCTATTTCAAATCAATTCTCAGATGAATCCCTTTTGGCAATTCACTCTGTTGAGTTTCCCTGATACACGGATATTGTGAACTATCTTGTCGCAGGAAAGATTCCCACAAATTTATCTAAGGATCAGAAACTCAAATTCATAGCGAAGGCCAAATGCTACCTCTAGGATGATCCATTGCTCTTCCGTATTGGAGCTAATAAGATTATTAGAAGATGCGTCCTAGGTTCTAAGATCCCTAGTGTGTTATCTTTTTGCCAAAGTGATGCTTGTGGTGGTCATTTCGCGAGACAGAAAATCGTTGCAAAAATTTTGCAGTCGAGATTTTTCTGGCCAACTATCTTCAGAGATACACATGAGTACGCCCAATGTTGTAAACGATGCCAGTCGATCGGTTCTATGACCAGGAGAGACATGTGCCTCTCCAACCCTTCTTGGTTGTAGAAGAATTCGATGTTTGGGGCATCGATTTTATGGGCCCTTTTCCGAATTCACACGCTTCAAGTACATATTGCTAGTTGTTGACTATCTCGAAGTGGGTCGAAGCCATCTGTTTGTCGTGCTAAATCAAGTTTTAAAAGTATTGCATTGTAGTACAGCCGAAATAGCGTTCAAAACAGATATAATTTTATTACTCGAAAAGATTTTCGAGGTCAAACACAGGAAGCAAATTGGTATTTAGAAACTAAGATCACAATGTAAACTTAAAAGAAATTACAATAGTAGCAATGTCAAAGTGCAAAAATATGGGAGTAAAATGGTGATGTAAATCACCAAATACTCCTACAATATCACCAAATGATTCAATATAAATATGCAATGGAGCCTAGAATCTGTCGTCTGATTCTTTAATCAGACAACTTAAATGTCTGAGTTCTTCTCTTTCTCTTCTCTATCTTCTCCTTCCTTCTTCTTTGGCTTTCCACGATCCTTCTCTTTTCTCTTTAGCTTTCTCTATCTTCTGCCTTTCTCTTCTTCTTCTTCCTTCTTCTTCTTTCTCTGCCATCTGCCTTCCTTCTCTTTTCTCTTTAGCTTTCTCTGTCTTCTACCTTTCTCTTCTTCATCTTCTTCCTTCTCTGTCGTCTACCTTCTCTTCTTCTTCTTTGCTTTGCCTTAAAACCTGCGATCCTCCTCTCCTTCTTCTTCCTCTTCCTTCAACTTCTGCTGTGCCCTCTGAATTCGACTAAGTGTCGAGCCAAACTCTCTAGGGCAAAACCCCCCTTCCCCTACGTAGCTCTCCTCTCTCTTTCTCTCTTTTCTATTTCAGAATCACTCTCCCAGAGCTTTTAACCGGTCGGGTAATCGGACCTAACGCAAACCCAGGTCCAAGCTCACCGGCGTGTGTAGTGAGCAAGGAGTGAATAGGTCGGATAGTCGGGTCGTGGCCAGGTCCGTGGGTTATGTCGCGGATGAGTCCAGTGAGAGGGGGGAGGAGGACCTCACCCTCAGTGTTGGAGGCAAAGAGCCTCTAACACTTTTTCCTTTTATGCGAGTGCGAGCGGTCTTCCACTTCCGAGGTGGGACTAAATGTCCCACCTTCCTTTTGCGTGCGCCCGCAAAGGTTGAGCTCTCAATTGCAGCTACTATGAGGGCCTTTGGCTCCAATCGAAGGCCTGAGTACGTGTGTGAAGGTATTCCGTGCAACCTGGGGGTGTAAGCCTGGAACAGCAAGGTCTGGAGCTGCGGCAAGCTTGCTTCAAGCTTCCTCGTCAATGGCAAAGGGGCAACGAACCTGAAAACACAAGATTGGCCTCGCGGCCATGTCAAACATTCAAAGAGGTCGCCGAACCACGGCGAAGGTGCTGGGGGTGTTGGCATGGCGTGGCAGTGTCTGTGCATGCGTGCATAGGGCACACTGTGTGCAAGTGTGTGGGTGTGTTTGGTGAGGTGCGTGAGTGAGTGGCGCAGTGCATGGAGTGAGGGGAAATGTTCAGTGGAGTGAGGCGAAGCTCATGAACTTGTCGGTGAGGATTGAGATGACCTGTGGAGGTGGAGTGGCCTCGCCGGAGTTGGTGGTCGGATATGGAAGGGATGGAGGTGATGGAGGTCGGAAGTGGCCGATTTTGAAGAATAAAGGATGGAGAAGAATGTAGAGGGGAGAGGGAGCTTATCTGGGAAGTGAAGAGACGAAGGGGGCAAGCGGAGGCGTCGGGTCTGGTGTGGCCGACGTTGGAGACAAAGGTGACTCCGGTGAGTGGAGATCAACGAGGACGAAGAGAGGGAAGCACCTACTGGTACGGCGAGATGCGAACGAAGTCAAGGAAGAAGGATCCACCACAAGGAGGGCGGTCGGACGATGAGTAGGGAATGTCGCCGGACATCGAGGAGTCTACGACCGTGAAGGGAAGAGAGGAATTAGGGGTGTTCGCAGCCGAATTCGAGTGTGAGGAGATCAGAGAGGTCTGGGCTCCATTAAATAGAGCTCTAAAGGTCGGTTAAGGCTTGGAAGAAAGCTTCCCAAGTAAGGAAGGCTCACCGAAGAAGGAAGTCGTTGAGATACCCATATCTCTCATGCGTTCGCATGAGAGATTGGGAGGGAATCAGATCTCAAATGATGGTTCAAATAAGAGAATTTCTCAGGGAATCTCTCATCCAATTTTGGAAGAGATTCTCTGAGCAATTAGGGAGAACTCTCCTTCCAAAGCTTGCCAGAGTAGGATTCCTCCACTATAATGGCAGAGGGACCTGTTTGTGAAAATGATGAAGAAGCTAGGGGGCTGGTTGTAAGGGTTTTTGAAAGTAAGCGGTAGAAATGTAATCAAGTTGGACTTTTTGCAAACTAGGTCAAGGCAAACTCAACTTGAGTCCAAATTTTGATACAAACCTAATTTGAACGTAAGAAATCCAATGGTAAAGTTGGATTTTGAGTTTAATCACGTTTGACTAGGAAATTTATGCAAAAACTTAATTTAGGGTAAATATCTGTCTGAGACCCCATTCTAGGTCAAGATAGGTTCTAATGGCCAAATTGAAGGTTCTAAATCCTAAATAATATTTTTCTATGATTTTTAGAGAATTTAAGTAAATTTTATTCTGACCAGAACCTTGATTAATCAAGTGGGTCTGTTTTAGGATTTCAAGAAGTCATTTAATTCACCGAACTCACATAAACCCTTTTATGTCAAATTCAACCCACTTGTTATCTTATTAAGACCATTTGACCTTTGTTTAGCCCTTGAGAAAGTCCGTTGTTGTACTGTATTGGTAAAATTATAATTTTACACCTAGTTTCTTATTTTTCTCTCAGAAAGGTTATGCAGTGAATTAGGACCTTCAGTTGGTTATGTAGGAGCATTTATTCTCTTCATTGGGTCAAAATAAGCTAGTTATGGCTTATGATGGTATTCCCATCACCATCCCGGCGAGGCGGGCTAATCGTAAAACCGTCATTGCTTTCATACTAAAATACATCTTTGAGAGATTCGGAACACCCCACGCTCTGATTAGCAACGGGGGAAGCCACTTCATCCATGCCCACTTTAGGTCATTACCAAAGAAATACGGGTACATCACCGTATAGCTACCCCGTATCATTCGCAGACCAATGGGCAAGCTGAAGTGTCTAACCGTCAAATCAAGCAAATTCTTCAGACGATGGTTAGACCAGACAAGGATTGGTTCGATAAATTAGTTGATGCACTTTGGGCATATTGGACTGCCTACAAGGCCCCACTTGGAATGTCTCCATATCGCATGGTATATGGTAAGGCCTATCACCTTCCTATCGAGCTAGAACACCATGCCGTTTGGGCAGTGTGAAAATGTAACCTTAACCTCGATGCAGAAGGTCATGAAAGGAAGCTCCAACTCAGCGAATTAGAAGAAATCTAGAGGGAGGCCTATGAGAATGCATCGATATACAAGGATAAGACCAAGGCCTTTCACGACCGCCACATCCATAGCAATCATAGGACTTAATTGACCTGAATTATGCTAGAACTTAGCATAAGTTAGTGTAATTCATGCATGCATAAGCATTATTTGCATTTTTACTGCTTTCCCTTAGCTTTGCATGAAATAATGATATAATGTAGTAATTAAGTGTATTATATAAATTGCAAGTAATAAGAAGCTTAGGAGCTGTATCTGAAGCTGAACCTAAAGCTAGTGCTACATCAAAGCTGGAGTAGAATATTATAATAAAATGTAGTAGAGAAATAATGTAAAGAGTTGAGATATGTTATTCTATTAAGTAGAAGTAAACAAGTTAAATTATGAATAACTTAGGTTCAATCATAGCCCTAGGACAGCTCTAGAAGCCTTCCCAAGCGTTAGCCACCCTTAGATTAAGTCACCATAGCCTAAGAAGCCTTAAAACCCTAGTTCCAGCCCTTATGTGGACGTCCAGATAGTTTATTGGACGTCTAGAACTCTTAGCCACAACCCACACACCTTAAACCCATGTCTACAATGTTATTGGACGTCCAGACACTTGGTCAGACGTCCAATTTCTACAGAATACCCAAGACAGAACCTTGAATCCCTCCTGACTTTGATTGGACATCCAGACAACAAGTCTGGACTTCTGATTTTTTAGTATAAGTCATCTGATACCTTTATTAGACGTCTGGAATTGTTCTCCAGTTCCTGTTTTAGAATTCAAGCCTTGATCTTGAGTTCCTAGGTCCCTAAACCCAATTCCAACCCCTTAGGAACCTAAATTAAGGTACCCTAACCCTAGTACACCACCTCTAGACCCTCCTAAGAAGCTAATTAGGTTCTCACTAAGCCCAGTTGACTTAGATCATAGTCAATTACCATTGCCTAGTCAATTGGACTCATAGAGTCCAATTGAGTTCAGATCTCAATCCACACAAGTCCAATTGGACTCAGTGAGAGTCCAATTGACCTAAGACCAACCTAATTGAGGTATTCCACTTTTAATTAGATTCATACTCATTCAATTAAACTTGTGTTAAGTTTAATTGCATTTTCTCCTTAGCAAATTAGGGTTTGCAACCCTAATTTGAGACATACCCTAACCTAAACCTATTAGGACCTAACCTAACTCACTTAGCTACCCAGGGCACAACCACACACACACACACACACCCATTCACTCACATACACCCACCTAGAGTTCTGTAGAACTCTCTTTAAGGTGGCGCCACTCTTGGTTGCTAAAATTAGCAACCAAAAGCCATTCAAGTTTTAGATCCACAAATGGTGGATCTAAAAACCACCTTGGACGGCCACACTTGGAGCTCTCGCTCGAGAGTTCCACACTTCTCTATAGAGTCTCCCTTAGGTCTATAAAAAGATCTAAGGGGTGGCCATTTACACCCATCGATGCTACATTCAAGCTTGGCTCCATTATTCCACCTTCCATAGCATAGCTCCACCTTCACACCTCCACCTCCACCTCCACGAGCTCCCACCATGGCCAACAGCAGCTCCATGCCAAAAGCTTGGATCACCTCCTCCTCACCTCTCCAAGGGACAGCCTAACCCCCATTGGCCACCCCTCCTCCTCTCAACCAACTCAAAGGCCATCAAAGGCCACCTTCGAATGCTCTTATTTCTGCTGGCTAAGTAAATAGTAGTTCTTTGTAGATTTGCTACTTTATTACTATTTAGTAGTGTAGCTCCATATTTTCCCCCAATGATACATGCATAATCCCCCCATAGATTCATGTATGCAATTATTTTCTGCTAGCAAGTAGTTTATGTTTTCAAGCATTCCTCTACAAGCCTTCCACTAGTTCTGCTTTATAGCCCCGATGCAATCAATGAAATCAACTTTCTATATGTGTGTGTGTGTGTGAAAATCACCATGAGCCTTGTTGCAATATTTTTGTGTGATTAAAGTTGCATGCTTTTAATTACTATCTATTGAAATTAGCATGTCAGTACCTGAAGATGTTGAGGATCTAACTATTAACGTATTTTCCATAAACGGCCACCACATAACTAGAATCGTGCATACTGAAACTCACACTTTCACGTTTGTCATCTACTTAACACATGCGCACGTAATTAGGGTTAACAATGCAAGTGGCAAAAAGTTGATCCGAATATTAGAAACCGGCGTGCGATTTTAACCAGGTATAGAGGAAAAGAGATTGGATTCATTTTGCAATTCCATAACGCCTCCCAGAGATGAACGACCGGGACTTCAAGTTTCGTTATTTTATAAATTATTTCTGACGAGTGGATTTCGCGACTATACTACAAAGAACGACAGTCATATTTTCAAACACGCGATTTCCACCACCTGTCAGATCTCACTTGCCCAAATTAAAATAAATTGACCATCTCGCATTTGTGTGCTTTCCAAACCCTTAAAAAATATCTAATCAAGAACAACCCTAAAATCAAACTCGAAATTCACTTGAACCCTAAAACTTTGGACCTAATAACTTGAGAATCAATTCAGGGTGATTTTTGGGTCTTGACCCGGATTTCATTCTTCATCCTTTAGGGTAGGTCAGATGAAGTTGGTCTACTTTGTAAGCCAATCAACCTCCAAATTACGTCACAATTTGAATTAACATCTAATCAAGTGAAATTCAAGGCATAAACTAGGCTAAAATTGGTAGACTTAAGGTCTCAATTCATACATTCCAGTCCACTTGGAACACAGTGACAAAGAAGGTCAGGTGGGGGAAACCCTGTAACCCATGGGGATGCTCTACCGTGTAGGGGTCTTTGCAGGGCTCTCCCTTCCTAGCTACCCAAGTACTTCTCAGGTGTGTGGATTTCTGATTCAAAGGTATCATCCGCCTTAAAACAGCCTTAGTCATCCAAAAATCTTTGGGTGCCTTGATTGGATCCAATTCACATCCAGTCCATCTATTCTCGAGAGCACATATACAGGAAAGGTCCCTAGGTTTTTAACCTAGAGGCCTTCATTAGAATTTATCTTCTTGGGGATTTCTTATCTGATCCAATCACTTCAATCTGAACCTGAATTTGATTCAACATCTTCATCCACCACTTGATTTGAAAATGCAACCTGACAATTTAGGAGGAATTTGTAGGAAACCTGAATCCCAAATGACCATAAAAGAGAAAATGATTGAGGCTGCCCTTAAACACTATAAGGATTATGACACAACCTTAAATCCAGTTAATAAGATTCAGGTTAATGCATCAACAACAACAACCTTCATTACAAATCATGATCAACTGATATTAACACAGATGACAAATGGTTCAACCCAGGATATTCTCATGACAGGATTCATTGAAATAGAAAGATTGCATAATTTCAAGTATCTTCAATGTCAAACAAATCCACTACTTTGGGAAAAGCACCAAGATGACCTTGAGAAACAGAAAAACTTGATAACTATGTTGAAACAGGTCATAAATCAAATTTATCCATATCAACAGTTAGAAATTGATGATCTCCCAAAACCCGGGATTGAGAATAGAGGTTATTATGAACCTCCAATCCAAATGGAATCTGATTCAAACCTTGTGCAAATTGACATACCTAATCTTGATGTGGGTTGGGAGGATCTAATTGCAAGCGTCCCCAATCCTAAACCAGCCCTAGAAAGTCATGAAGCTGGTCCATCAAGCCCAGATTTCCCAGACACCTGTAATGATAAGCCTGAATCAGAACCTCTTGAGAATGTAATTCCCAAACCTTATCCTGTTAAGGTAATTCTCGAGAGTGATTCTAACATCCCAATTGAACCTAGTTCGGATTGTAGTGACCCAATTCTCACCTTTAACCTAGAATCTAGATCAGAACCTACTTGGAATGATCATGAGGTCCAATATGAAGAGAATCAGATTTTAGATCTAGACTTTGATTATGGGCCTGTGTTTGATGGTTACACCTCTCCAACCTCCTCAGAAATACAAATTGATTTCTCAGAAGTCAAATCGATTTATAATGTAGAAACCGAGGAGTTGGAAGAGCTAGGATTCGATTGAGTCTATTCTAAGAGCCAAGAACCTGAGCCTATGATTAATAAGGACACCTTTTCAAGCTTAGAATTTGAGATTAGATTAGATATAAGTCAGGTTGTTGATTCTACACATCTTGATACATTCTATGGTGGAAACCCCAATCTAGAATCAGGTTCAGAAACTAATCTTCGCAAATTCTCCTTTGATTTTGAATCTTACTCTAATTTCAAAGAACCATTATTTCCTGATGATTATGAACCAATTTACGACCACAGCATCCATGATCCGTTCTTTGATTCTGATGCTAAGGCCAATGATTTAGATCTTAAAGAAGCCACACCTTCTGATCCACATACTGAACCTTCCAAAATCTGATCCCAACCCCGACCTGCCACCAGAATCAACTTCTACTCTGATTCACCTCTCTCTAATCTAGCACCTCTCTCTGATCCGGTTGCATATGATTCTCCTCCATCTTTTGATTGGGTTTCAAACATTGATCAGACTGTTAATCACTTCTTATCCTTCTATGATGTCACCTGTAGGGTTCCTACATCCTCCATAGATCCATTTTCTTTTTAGGACCTCTACTCTGACCAGGTTGAGTCAACTCAGCCAAACCCTAGATTTACATTTCCATATCCCTTTGAGCCTTAAAGCATATGGTGGGCTCTGTATCTTTTGATTCATATCCATCAACCCACCAGAATGATTGGGTATAGGCTACATCATCAACCAATCGATCTGAACAAGCACCTAGTTAGACCAACCATGCTATTAATCAAGGTGCTTGTTCTACAAAACTCATCTGGTTTGACCACCCCTTCTCCTTAATCACCTTCTACTCTACTGAAGGCACTGAATTTAGACCTTAAAGAAGGCACACCTTCTGATTCACATACTGAGCCTTCCAAAATCCAATCCCAACCCCGACCTGCCACCGGAATCAACTACTCTGATTCACCTCTCTCTAATCTAGCACCTCTCTCTGATCCGATTGCATATGATTCTCCTCCATCTTTTGATTGGGTTTCAGACATTGATCAGACTGTTAATCACTTCTTATCCTTCTATGATGTCACCTATAGGGTTCCTACATCCTCCATAGATCCATTTTCTTTTTAGGACCTCTACTCTGACCAGGTTGAGTCGCTCAAAGAGATATGGAAATGTAAATCTAGGGTTTGGTTGAGTCGACTCAACCAAACCCTAGATTTACATTTCCATATCTCTTTGAGCCTTAAAGTATATGGTAGGCTCTGTATCTTTTGATTCATATCCATCAACCCACCAAAATGATTGGGTATAGGCTACATCATCAGCCAGTCGATCTGAACAAGCACCTAGTTAGACCAACCATACTATTGATCAAGGTGCTTGTTCTACAAAACTCATCTGGTTCGACCACCCCTTCTCCTTAACCACCTTCTGCTCTGCTGAAGGCACTGAATTTAGCGATTAACAAGAGGTAACCCGTCATTCCAAAAAATCGAGGTCCTTCTAATCATCTTTTGAGCTACACCCCTACTGCACTCTTGAGTTCAGTTTTAGAATAGTCGACTCCACCTTTGGTACTTGTATGAAAGCTTGAAATCGTCTGCAACAGTCATCCTAGCATGTTCACCCACACATTGATCCTGTTCTAATCCTTGAACCAAACTAAATTTGTACCCTCCTGGTTTATAATGAGGACATTGCAAAACTTAAGCATGAGGGTATTAAAGTGCAAACATATGGAAATTCAATTCTCTAAGGGGTTCTCACCAAAAAAACACATATTCAAAAATGACAAAAAAATTAAAAAAGATTTAAAAAAATGGAGGAAGGGGAGAAATTTTGTGAACTAAATTGCAAATCTTTCTTGAGGAAAAGTGGAGAAAATTTCAAATGTCAACAAAGGAGCAAAATCAAAAACAAAAGTGACAACCATTAGCAAATGATTATGGGATCTACTTAAGTTCTAAACCTAATCAAAAGAAAAATCAAGTCTTGAAATGAAAAATACAAGGCAATTAGTATGAGTGCTGATCTTAGACCTCTTAGGCTTGTTTTAGGGCTTAAATATTCACGTATCCGTTAAGATCCAAATTAGTCCTCAAGAGGTTAAGAAAAGTGCAAAGCTAATGTAATAGGTCTAAGGCTTAGGGATTATTCAGCCCCGTTACCTGCCCTTTGGTTTGTAGGACTTGGTAACCTAAGCACTCAAAAATCACACAGTAAGTCTGGTTTAGTGCGCTTAATGAAGAAAAATCATGCCAAAAGTGTTCTATTCTGAAAAGCCATCTCAAAGATCTAGCTTAGGAGCGGCTCGACAACACAAGTTGATTAGACAAGTTCCCGACGTGGAGAGGTGGGAAATTTCCCTCAAAGATGCGTAATAACATATTGTCTCCTCGGTGCTTGTCTCTTAGGATATCTAAATATCATACCGGGGGCATGTAAGCACCTTGTGCTAGTTCAGGTGCCATGGGCAGGATTATTAGGAAATGTTGATTTTCAGGGCCTGAATTTAGCTACAGAACACCATGGGTAGCACTATCCCGAAGTGTCAAAATCCAGGAGTTTTGGGGGTTGCCATGGGTGATGCTATCTCGAAGCATCGAAAGCCAAGAACCCTTCGAAGATTGATGGTGAGGACAGGGAATCCGATACAGACCGTGTTTAGGGCCAATTCGAGGCTAGATCTAGAAAAATCTAAGAAGAAAAAGAGAGAAAACTCTCCAAATGAAAAGTCCTTTTCTATCTCTCTCTTAACAAAAATGCACTGGCAAACTAAACCTAGACATGCTATATTTTATGCATGGGTACTTTAACCGCTAGGGTCAACGAACCTCTGGGTAGTTTCTACGGGCCTTAGAAACCTTCATCGCAGACTCAAGCTAAAGCTGGTCAGGTCTGGATCTTGATTGATACTTGAGTACCTCTAAGCCTATTGTTGGCATTCTGACCTAACTTCTAGAGAGTAAAACAAATCAGGCATCTGAACATCAATGCATGGTCTAGAATTCTAATTCTTTCCATAAGATTTTACTATGGGACTAACAAAATTTAGGTATAGGGGTATGATGATAACATCATCATGAGCCATAACTAGCTTTAATTTATTAGAATCAATTGATAAATGCTCCTACATAATCACTTGAGAGCCATAATACCTTGTAAATCCATTCTGAGATGAATACACAACAACAGGGTTAATTCTACAATCTTAACATCATATCATAAAATCAGAATAATCACGGGATTTTCCAAGGATTAATCTAAGGTCTAATAAGAATTAAAGTCTAGTAAAAGGATCCACATAGACAAATAGGATTTTACGCATTTCGAGAACTAATACAGCTCCCAAAATCCTAATTTCAGGTTCGCTTGAATTACAGAGGTTTTGTTCAGAATAAAATCCATATGAACCTTTTAAAATTCATATAAAAATATTCCTTGAGGTTTGGTATCCTTGATTTGACTTTTAGGACCTATTTTGACCTTAAACAGAGTCATAGCACAATTCTGGCCCAATTTGGGTTTCTACGTAAATTTCTCAGTTGAACTTAGTTAATACTGAAATCCAACTTCACCACTAGATTCCTTGGATCTAAATTAGGTTTGTACCAAAATTTGGGCCCAATCAAAGTTCATCTTGACCTAGTTTGCATTCTAGTCCCTTAAAACTTTATTCTTCACATCCAAGTCCCTAACTTTCAAAAATCCTCGCAAATAGCCCCCCAACTTTGTCATCTTCTTCACCAACTACCCCCTACCGCTTGAATCCCACAGTAGACTCCTAATCCCAAAAGCAGCCAGCTTCAAAGAAGGAATGCATCTGCAATTGGCAACCAAATCCCTCCAAATTTGGAGGGATTAGTCCTTGAAGGATCCTCCGGCGATTGCACCTCAAATTTGGCTTGATTGGAGCCTGAAAAGCTCCACCAAGCTCGCACTTTAGAAAGAGAAAACTCCTCTATTTTCTAGAGAAAAGCACGCTCAATCTAGGAATTTAGAGCATTTTTGGAGCTCTATAAAAGCTCTTGGAGTTCAAGCCCAACTCTTTAGTCCAGTTTGGCCCTAAAACCTTCTTCCCTTCTTCCTCCGGCCAACTCCGACTCGGACTCCCGCGACCTCTTCGAAACCTATCATTAGGGCCTCCAATTTGACCTCCTTCCTCATCTTCCTCTGCTCCTCACCAACCACAGCAAGAGTCTCTAGATCCTCTTCGTCGTCGCCGCTCCCTCAACGGAGAGTTCTCCAGTGCCTCTCCTCATCCCCGTCGTCCATTAACTAGGTACAATCCTTCTTCTGCATCTTCCTAACCCTTTTTCCCTCTCATTTCAACCACAGACCACCTCACTCCCCCACCATCTTGTTCACAGCCGACAAAGCATGTTGAGCTTGCCCAGCCAACACACCCCACCACTTCCACCCACACCTTCCCCACATTCCAGAGATCAAAAGCCCCAAGGTTATTGGAGCTCTTGACCTCTGGAACCATCGATCAGACTCACCCACTCACAGCCACCTCCACTATCATCGTCCGACCACCTCACACTCTCTCACACCAAATCGCACCCACCATTACCTTCGACACATCACGGCAAAGGTCACCGGCTATCTAATTGGGCCCTAGGCCGTGTTTCTCTTGCAGGTAAACTCCGTCGTCGCTATTGTCTTGTCCGGTGACGTCTACTACCATACGGTCACCGCCCATCTCGCTTCCAACTCTGAGAGCTGCGGAACCCTTCAACACAACTATGTGCAGCATCAATTGCGAAGAAGAGCAACTGCAGCACCTTCAATTAACACAAGCTTGGCTGCTGCTGCGCGGGAAGGAGATGTGAGACATTTAGTCCCACATCAGTGGATGAGAAGCACCCGCAAGTGCTTAAGAGTATTTTGTACCTAAGCCTATTTGCCCAAGCACATGGGGGGTCGGATCCCCCACGCACACGCCTCCTCGTGCCTTATGCCTCGCCAGTGCACATGCACTCAGGTCTGGCCACTTCCCAAGATCCAATTACCCGATACACTAACCCAAGTATACACCCGGGTCTTTGAGAGAGAAGAGAGGAGAGAATTCTGAGAAAGAGGGGGGAGGGTTTTGCTATGCTATCCTTGTGCCCTTGTGCGACACTTAACCTCTAAGAAGTTGCCTTTGTGTGCTTGAGAAAGGGAAGGTTCTGAAGAAGAAGAAGAAAGAAGAAGGCTCTCTCTGAAGAGCCTTGTGCTTGTGACACTTAAGTCGCCTGATGCTATACTCCTATCATTTGATCTGAGTTGATTATGAGCACCATTGCATTATTTAAGTACTAAGTTAACATTTGATTAAAACATTTGAAGGTATTGATTATTTGAATAACTTGAGTATGAGATGTGCTTAATTAAGATAAATAATTGGTGATTCAAATCACTATTATTTTATCTTTCTATTCTTTTTATCTTATCATCATTTGAATTACAATCTGATAAGTTGTATTCATTGAATAACTACATTGCTGCTCAATTTATTGTGCTCATCTATTTTAAATGAAGATTAATGTGTAAATTTCATATTTGCTCCATGTGAACGACCTCAGACTCCCTTTAGAATCTGAGCTTATAAATTTAAATGTCTTATTGTGCGATTTAGGAGTGTACTACAATGAACGCATCTTTAAAACTCCTCTATCGTCCATCAACGGTAGCACGAAGGAGTGAAATCAAATCAAGCTTTCTAATTACTTTAAAACCAAACCCAAACCTTCATTGTGATCATTCAAACCTACTCAAACTCTCAAATAGCATATTAAAGCAAGTTAGCATCAAATTAGGCTATCGCCCAGGTGGGCTTTTAATCTTGTTTCATCGTAGTGATCTAATCACTTAGGTATCCTGCACGCTATGGATTAGTGTTTACGAATCCCAGGAAATCCTTTAAAACCAAATAGATCATCACAAGGACCTCAAATCCGTGCTTGGATTTCCACAAGTCCACGCTCTCTCAGCTAAGGCCATAAAATAGTATCAAATATAGAAATTGGGTGCAAGCTCAATAAACGATAGAAATCCAATCAGACCAAACCAAACCAGTCGCAATTAATTCAATTGAACTTCTGAAACCTCAATTCTCAAAACTAGATCAGATTAAAACCCAATTGAATTTGAAACTCTTCGATCACATATTAAAATCAATCACAATCAATTTGACCACATTTTAAATAATTGAAACTCAGTAGAGGGCTTTGTGATATGTGGGATGATTGAAAAGACCCTCTAAGGGAATTTAGTGCATCATTGAGTCTAGAAGCTAGAGAGCTTCAAACCCAATGACAGTAGTGATGGAGTGATGTGAGCTGCAATTAAATCGGTGAGAAATTGAGTGAACATGATTGTGTAGTGAGGGGAAAAGAATATGAACTAAGATGGATGGGTAACTAAGTCTCTCTAATCTGAATTGATCAGAGAGAGTAGATTGAGGGAGATTAAAATCTAAAGCTAATCTACTCCTAATCTAAAGCAATCAGATAGTGAATTTCTAACTAAACTACTCTAATCTAGGAAATAATTAAATCTATCTAAGAAAACAATAAATCTATCTATAAAAGCTGTAAATCCTAAGTTAACAGACAAAGGGGACTCCTTAGGATCCACCAGCCGTCGATTGATGGTGATGAAATGGGAGGAACCACTAGCGGAAGAAGGTGATTCCTTGGGATCCACCCACTATCAGCCAGTGGCAAAGAAGTGGGAGAGGACATCATTGCTGTCACTAGTGATCGAAGAAGGTGAAACAAGAGCTAGAGGGGTGAAAGAAGAGACTGGCTCAAGGGGGAGGGAGCTGGTCAAGGAGTGTAGGTCACTAGGGAAATCAATTTATAGGCAATGGGGAGCTTGGGTCACTGGCTATCTCAGGTGGAGGCCATTAGTGTTTAAGGGTGGAGATGGGATCTAATGCACTCACGAGGATTTGGATTGAATAAGAACCACTAGATGAGATCTAGAAAAGGGTAGGGAACTTTGGAAGCTGGAGCTAACAAGTAGAGTAAGGATCGGTCACAGGATCAGATGGAATGGAATGGACGGTTACCATCTCTTCTGTTCTTTGCAAATGAGCTGAAGAAGAGAGAGCTCGATGTAGGTGTGTTGGTGCTTTTACACCTAGGCCCAAATGGTCAAATGGTATAAAAATAGTGCAGAGGACCATAAGTAGATAAAATCATCATCAACAGGTGCCTAGCAGCTTATAGAAAGGTCCCTACAAGTTTTGTGTAAAGATAATGTGAAGGGAATGTTATGAAAGGACTTATATGTAATAAACTCAATCCAACGTCCTAACAAAGTCAGAATGCAATGTAACTTTTATGGAACATTATTTAAACCTATTAGAAATTATTCCAACCATTAATTTATGAAATTAAGCACAATTGTGTTCAATTGCATTTTGTTCATCCATTTACATATTTAGATATATAATCTCTCAAATGTGACATAATTATGCATTTTTAATAGAATTTTGATGTTTTAGGTCATTTTCCATAATTCCCACACTTAATCCTTTTCTTGTGTTAATTGATAGTGTTTTAACTTAGTTTTTAACTTAACTTTGACATTTTAACTATGATGAGTCACACCTTATCAAAGCACTGGAACACTAACTATCTAAATTGTGGCTCTAAAGATCTTTCCTTCGATGCTTCAAAAGATAATCCCGCACCCTTCGACTTAAAATTCGACCGAAAATCCCATGGACATTCCTCTCAACCAAAAAGAAGTCTTAATTTTCGAATAACGAGTTTGCTAGGGACTAGAAAAGATAGACATGGGGTGATGATTTAACCACATTTTGTATTGCCCATGTTTACAATTTCCTAACTCCACATTCATCTTAGTCTGATTTCCTAAGCATATTGCTTGCATTAGCATAAATTTTATTTTAGATAGGCTTACATCATAATTTGCATAATTCTATATTCTTGAACTAATTAATGATATTTGATGATCACAGGATCGAAGGCTGAGGAGAAAAGAAAAGAAGAAGAAATTGAAGAATTTGAGTTGAAGATTTAAATTCAAGAAACTTGCAAACCTAGGCTCCAACTCAACAAAGCAAAAAAATTGGTCATGCATTAACAATCAATGAGCTCCTTCACTTCATTTATTAAGCTCCTCCACCTAGCACTATAGGAAGAGGCATGTTTTGCAACGATTATAAACCATCGCCAATGACGCTTAAGTCATCGCCAGATACCGTCACGAAATAGTGCATCGTTGTAAGGATTTAGCAACGGTTGAAATGATGTACAAACACTATTTCTCCCAGTGCCAGGCCAAAGGATGTCGACAATTTGCAACGGTTATTGACCGTTGTCAAATGAAATTAGTGACAATTACTAATCCAATCGTCATCAAATGTCGGCGCCTTAATATTTTACACAGGAATAGAAATCCTTTAGTGGCATGTAATAATTGTCCCTGTATCGTACAATATAGTTGCCAAAGACCTTCAATTGGCACAAGCGTGTCTTGCACGGGAAAATATTGGGGGTTGTCTATGGTTCATAATCGTCGCCAAATCTCACCTTACTGGCGCAATAATTTATTAAATGGTGGGAGGAGAGTGGTGACACTAAAAATGAGATATTCAACGATGGTCTTATAACAATCGTCTTAACTATATTAGTGATAATTAAAGTTAAAATCATCTCCAAATGTTCATCATTTTAAAAGAAAATAGATTTTTAGTCAAGGTTTGTACCATACTTATCGATCCAATTATAATAATAAATCACACCATAATAAAAATGCAAATGTAAATCAAACCACAATAAAAATGCAAATCCTTTATATATGGAAAGAGTTTAACTATAACAAAAGATATATATGATACATATACTACGCTGGGGCACCTATGCCACCAGCTCCTGGTCCACCCCTAATATCATCGTCCCGTCGTGAAGGTATGTGGAACATCGAATGGTTTGGTCCAGATCCTCAAGGAATGCCATCAGGTCCATCAATTACTAGCTTTACCGCTCTAATAACTCGTCCTGTCACTCCATCCTGGCAGTGGCTACCTACTGTCGCAGGATCATATCATCCAATCTCTTCTCCCTCTCCTCCTCTCGATGTTCCATTGTCTCCATCTTCTTATGAAGATTCTCCACTTGGGATGTCGTTGATGACGCCAATCCTTTCCTCCCATACCAGGAAGAGATAGTCACGCTCCTTCCCCTACTACAAACAAAGCCTCCGTGCTCCAGAGGCATCACGGTCTTGAATGCCTCCTCTGGTGTAATCAGAGGCTGCAAGACGATCGCAAAGTTCTCGTCTGTGACCTCAGGATGATGGATCAAGTCCATCACATGAGTCTGTAAATACATTTATAATTATTTCAAAATATTTATTAGTGTAGTAAATTAGTAGTCTAAAAATCCATGATTCTTACATGTCTCTCCTAATATGTCTAATGAATTCATGCACGGGGACCATCGAGAATCTGCTTATTGTGAGTGTGCTCATAAACTCCCCATCAATCCAACTCAGCACCCTCGTGCGCATCAACCTGAAAATATAATAAAGGAAAAAAATTTAGCCTACATATATTTATATGTAAGTATTGAATGTAAATCAATATTTTTACTTACATATTTGACTCTCAATGAGTCAATACTCATTCGACCCAGACAATGGATCTATGGTGGAACTTAACCCTTATTGGCCTTATCTTTTTTAGCTTGCTCCTACAAGAAATTATCAATATTAAATAATAATGTAATAATTTAAACTATATATAAACAACTAATTCTTTACCTGTATCGTTGGAGTACTCTAATGCTTACACACCTCTCCTTAAATGTCAAGCACAACCATTAGAGGCACATTCCTCAATGCCTCCTCAAATATCCTATTATTAAAGTGCTGAAATATTTATATAAATCGTTAGCAACTTTTTTTACAAAATTTTTTAACTGTTATATTTTTAAATCATAAAATATCTTAGCGTACTCTTTACCTCTTCCAACCACGGAGGATGTTGACTGCGTGCTGTAGAATATATATGGGCACATTCGAATCGAGCACCCAATCAAATATCTCCTACAATTATAAAATTATTGTAAATCTTATATAAATAAATGTTAATTAATATTTGTAAAATGGATAGTGAAAATGCATTTACCTACAACTCGCGAATAAGTGCCACTTTCAAGTCCTTCAACACTTTCCTCCAGTCGAAGCATGGAAGAGGCACTATCAACAGTACAATAGTTTATACCTACATCGATGGTCAAAAACCGTCAATGTAGGTCCAAAATACCATCGCTATAGCTTCAGAGGCCTATTCCGACGGTCAGTTTAAGTGTCTTATTAAGAGGCATCACTGTAGGTTATACTGATGGTAAAAATCATCAGTGTTGCACTTGATTCTACAACGACGTTCAACTCTCCAAAGGCTGTTCAGTTTTTCTTTTTTGCAGCAATGACAATTTTATCCATCGGTGTAGATCAAGACTGTCAACTCTAATGGTATAAAACGTCAGCACTATCATCACTATAGGTAAGAACTCCATCTTTATATTAGTATTTCATAGCCGTAAGAAATGTCAATACTGTCACTATAGAGAAATGAAGTTTTGATAAACCCATACAACAACATTTTTTCCATTAGTGATTGTTGCCATAGTTTCTTAATATGCTAATGTACAAATGTCATATAATTATTTATAATTCTATTATCTTTGAACAACCTCCACTTTCTATGTATTTAAAGTAAAGAAATTCAAGAAGCATAAATATTGAGACATAGATGCTCCAACTTGAAATCAAACAAGAATGCACCAACCGGGAATCAAACCCGGGTCTGTACTGTGAAAGGGTATCATTCTACCACTAAACCACTGGTGCTATTCATGTTTCATGAACCTAAAATAACACAAATTAAGAGTGGTCAGAAGATAAATAATTCCAAGGTCATACCTAATAATTCTGAAATAATAATGATGCAAAAAATGACTACATCAAGACTAAACTTTTATATACCTTAAAGTGATTGTGCTTTCAATAAGTTTAAAGTAAATGACAATAACAATCCATATATGATAGATGGCAATGTTTAGATATCCATTACATTGTAGATAAGGAATTCAAGTATTCATGTGACCAATGCAAAGATTAACACTTTCCAAGGCACTCATATAAATTCTGCCATTTAAAGTTATAACACACTACATGAAATAGTGCTTTTAGCAGAACTGTTCAAATAACTTGACTTGGATGGAATCAGCAAATTATAGGTTTGACTGTATCCTTTTGGGATGCAGGCACTCATTATGGTTCCTTCTACAAAGCCAAGGGATGAAGAAACCGTAAAGCTTAACAATAATAAAAAATAACATGTTTATCACGGTGACATCCTCAGTGAGGAAGAGAGGAATAGAAATATACCTCACAGATCAAGCTTTAACTATTGTGTGGAAATTTCCTCACAATGCCATATCGTTGAACACATATCTTAGGAATAATTTTGATCTGCCCATTGATGCTATCATTATGAACTCACCTTTTGATATCTGCTTCAACAAACACAGATGAGCTCTTCACAACTCATAGGCGCCTAGTGCTTCATTGTGAACTATAGTACGGTACCATTGAGCAGGTCTTGATAAGTTAAAAGCCCCAACTATTCTTTAGTCGAACATGCCCCCAGTTGCAACTGTGAATATCGTAACTGTTTGTCCATTCCTCAATAACATGAAGGCAAAAAATATATCCACCAAGTTGAGAATATAAATATTTTCTGTGACTTATACTATGACCTTCATGTGCAAAGAAGTAACCACAATTTTACAGGTTATAAATTGGTTGGTAAAACACGCAAAGCCATACAACAAAAACCAAGGCTTCAATAAAACTTGGTGAAAAATGTTGGTTTCCCGTGCTATTGGGCAAACATAAACTCAAATAAAAAATAAAGTATGATTGGTGTAAATCCAATTACAAATGAATGTAGACACGAAAATAAACAAGAGGTAACATGACTAGACATTAACTAATATTGAAGTATAACTAATAAAGAATGCCAACACATACCTAGATGATATAGATATGCTACTAGTTTACATAGAGGTACCTATATGATTGGAATTTAGAATTGCCACTATGCCTTGTGAAGCAATCTAATAGGAAGTAACAAGCATGACCACAAAAATGTCTATCAAAAGAAAATATAAGCACAAATACCATCTCAAAGTATACCTCTATTGCAAGAAGAGACGTCACCAACTCTGCTTGTGATGATGCTGCAAAAAGTATGGAAGTTACAAATTATGCACAAACATATAAAAAGCTAGATGTCACTTGCATGCATGCTTTAGTAGAGATGGGTATACCTTTGATTAGCTTCCCATTCAAATAAGCTCCTTGTCCACGAGTGGCAGTAAACATCTACAAGTCTGAAATTAGAATGATAAATTCAGATCACAATGTGAAACAATAAATTTAACAAAATCTACACAATACTTGCAAAACAATACCTCCTTGAGGTATCATCTGAATGCACTAACTTTTACATAAACAATGGCCCATCAGCTCATTCCCATATCCATCACATTTGTCTCTTATGCCTGTCACACTTTGTTCAATAAAAGAGATCTCTCTAAACCATCTAGCTTCTCCACTTAATTATTCACAAAATACAAAGAAAAGAAACAAAGAAAACTACACAAGACAGCTAGCATATTTCAATTATAATGTCTAGGATGTTGGATCATAATCCAACATATGAACTAGTATATGTATTTATATATATAGATATAATCATTCAACATAAATATTATAAACTGTCATGTTAATGCCCATTATTAAGAGTAATCAAATTAGGATTTGTTAAGACTATGATCGTAAAATGCAAAAAGATAGTGTTGTATTTAATTCACATGTGCAGAGACCTTATAACATATTGTAATAACTTGATGGGTGGGATTGCAATTTGTTAATGGCAATTATTTGCATTTTAATTGCTGTTAATTGAAGGTGTCATGGTCCACAAGAAAGCCACTGCATGACTCTTAGAGGGTCCCTATCGTGACCTAAGAGAACTGGTAGAGAAATAGAACACCAAAAAGAAAAGAGAGGCATCTCTTTCTTCAGGTGCTTCTAGATCAGGCTTCAAGAGGTGGGATTTCTTGGAAGCACCATACACAGTCCCTTCTTTATCTTTATCTTCATGATGAATACAGGTATCTTTCTTTTCTACAAGTTGGTGAAAGCTATTAGGAGTCATATATGCATGTTTCCAAATGTCAATCATATCTTTGTTTACATGTTGATATATTTTGTTTTTCTATATAGATGTGTTGTCCTTGTCTAGATAACTCTTGTTTATCTTGCATATAACCTGCATATAGCCATAGTTTTGAATAGATGATTTGTCTTCTCAGAAAAATCTCGTAATCCCTTTCGTAACTGACGCAAGTACTGGTACTCATAATGAGTACCAGTACGTGCAAGATACAATTTTGGATTGATAAGGTGTACTGTAGGTTGCAAGTACCGGTACTCTTTATGAGTACTGGTATAAGCTACCTACAGATCAACTCCACATCAACATAAGTCCAAAACTGGGACTTATATATACCGGTACTCATCATGAGTACCGGTACTGATAGGCTACAGGTGGTGCATCCAGTACTCAACTAGTACTAGTACTCTTCATGAGTACTAGTACTCGTTGAGACCAGTTGTTTCCTAGAGAGATACCAGTACTCTATGAGTATCGATACTCAACACAAGTACCAATACATAGTGAGTACTGGACAAGTACTCACCTAGACATAGGTTCTAAACTGTAACCCATAGGTATCAATACTTGGGATCAATACCAGTACTCATTGGGATATTGAACCCATAACTGTAACTCAAGGGTTCCGGTACTGGTAGACCAGTACCGGTACCCAATTAGTATGAAGTTTAGATGAGTTAAGTTGTGACATGGGTCCATCCTAAGTTAGAAGTGGGTTATTTACTGCTAAGCCCTTAAGGGTCTAAGGAATTTCCAACATAGGATTCTTCACCATATTTAATTCTGGGATAAATCATCATGTAAACTTCTAGAGGAAGTAACATAATTACGATGGGTCATTGATGTAAACATGTTCATATCACATAAATCGTCTATTTTACGTGTTCTTAGGCATATAGTTGCATTATACATGCATTTAGGATAGATTGTATAAAATTTAGGTTAATTTCTCCTTTTTACGGTCAGGTGATAGGGAGACATTTAATCGGAGCCTCGGATTGAAGATCCAATCGTACGGATCTGATTAGGGCGACGATCGGAGTTCAACGACTCCAAGATTGCCCTGATCGGACTTCCGTAGCATCAGATATAATCCGAGGAAGATCAGAAATCAAAGGCCAAGATGGTGTAAATCCGTACTTTAGAAGACAAATCCGACCACACGGATGGGTTCGGATCAGGATCGTAGCCCAACGACGTGAAAATCGGTCAATCAAACATCCGTGGCACCATCTACAAAACAAAAGGTGGACGGCCAAGATGACGTCACGTGGCACCATCCCAGCCACTCAACTGGCCCAAGGACCCACCGCTGCTCTCTCTCCTCAACCGCGCGGACGATCTCAACCGTCAGATCAAGATCCAACGGCTGAGAGAGATCGCACCCAAATCCAAAATGCACCTCAAAGGGCGACTTGACCCGTTGGTCTCGAGATCGTAGGCGACGCGGAGGTTGCAAGTTCGAGACCTCATGTGCCTTAAATTGAGGGCGCAAGCGGGCGCGAGCCAATTGCGACCATTGGATCGGGGATGAACGGCGGCAGCGTCGACCACGTGGCATCACCAGATCACGTGGATTGCAAACGCACCATCGGACGCACCATGCACACGTGATCTGACATGGGTACGCGATGAGGCACGAGGGCTTCTAGGCCGTCCAATCTCACGATCGGACAACTGATATCGCATCAATGTGCATGAAGCACTAAGCACGCGGGAGAGGAAGAGGCACGGCAGGCGTGCGCACTAAGCCCACATTTAGGGTCTTTAGTGACGCTTAAATCCGTCACTAAAGACCCTAAATTAATGTTTTAAAGTGTAAAATGTTCAAATTGCCCTCAATTCCTACAACTATAAAAGGGCACCCCTACCACTCGAATTTCTCATTCCTTCCTCTCTTCTCTCACTCCCTCCAAGGCTCTAAGAGCTTGTCCCAAACCCGGGATGCTCCATTACAGTTAAAAATATAATTTTCACCTTCTCACCTCCTTCGTGGAGCATCCCACAGTTTTCCTCACCGTCGTTCAGAAAGTGGATCTCGCTACGACGTCGCCCTACCCCATCCTCCGTCGTCCATCATCATTCTCCTTCGTCCCACATCTCACTACCTTCATCCGGGCGCTCCATCAACGCAGCTCGTCCTCCAAGCAGCCGTCAAGGATAACTTCTCTCCACCTTCTCTTTACTGCTTTCTAGCGTAGATTTACCGCTTTCTAGTTGTAATCTTTCCAACTTTCTAGTTGTAATGAACATTACTCTATGATTATGAAATCCATGTTTATTCTATTTTGTCTTCATTTGTAATATTCTCTCTCTCTTCTATTCATTATTCTTTAAGTAGATAGCTAGTTTAGATTCAATTCGACTAATTAATCTACTTCGTGACAATAAAACAAATGCAATTTTTAATCAAACATCCGCCTCCCTGTGTTCAACTTAGAATTCCTTTCAAGTTTCGGTTAAATTTATCTGTTAACGATTTTTCTCGCAAATCGCACTACAATGGGTTTTCCAAACTCAAATTTATTTGCGACGATTTTCCGCTTCAACATTTTGACGTCGTTGCGGGGGAGGCAACGCTCTTTGATTTTTCACGTTTTTCCGCCTTACTTATCTTTTACCTCACTTCTCTCTTTTCTTATTGTAATTGCATGTACTCTCTCAAAATGGGCAAAAGCGGTAGATTAGAGTAAAGTACTGTTGAAGGGTCTGTAAGTTTACCCCCACCTCCCCGCCCACTTGATTTCATTGCATCACCTAATAACACAAACCCTAATTAACCTATGAGCTTGCATAAACTCTAAGGGTAGTTTTAATTGTTTGTCACCTCCACCCGCTTCACCCTCTACTTATATAAAGAAAAATTTTAAAAAAATCTCACAGAGGTACATAACCTCTTTTGATTCTTCATACTCAGCCGGTAACCCGATCTTTAGGACAGGTACACTCATCAACACATAATTGAGTAGAAATCAGATTAGGTAATCCTTGTGTGCCTAATTAAGTAGTGCATCAGGCCAATTAATTGAGTTGTTTGGGCTCCACTTCAACTTAAAACAACTTATCAAATAACTGCCACATAGGTTCAACTTTTAGGGATTTACCAGACACTCCACATTCTTTTAAGCTTTAAAGGAAAACATCTTCACCTGTGCTTTCAAAACCTGATGTGCCAACTGAACTTGATTGAATACACCGAAAGTTGAATGCTAAAAGTTACTAAGCAAGATTTAAACCTTAAAGTTCACCACATCCAAAAAAATAATCTTACTTGAAAATCATTGGTTGTGCCCAAACACACATATCAATCAATCATTAAGGACACAACCCAGATAAAGAGCCCATCACATTTCAAAGCACATTCAAACCTAACCCTAATTAAAACAAAGTAAACATTAGCCTTAAGGATTGGACTCGCTCTTCGGAGCCCAGATCGAGATTATTTTCGATTAGTCTATTTCTACCGTTCAATCTGATGTCTAGCTAAGGGAACAAAATCAAATGATCGCAACTGAGGGGTACACTAGGAACCGAAGGCGTAAGCCAAATGAAGAACCTTCTCTCCAGCCCCTCCTAACTGGTTGGATTGACTGGAAAGAAGTAGATCAAATCGTTTCTTTACCTCAAGACAGGTTCTGGGAGTCTGTAAGTCTTTAGGCTAGCCCACTTAAGGACAGGTCTGTTTGTTTGTATTACAAGGTACCTTTCTTCCTCCTGTTCTGTCATGGATCCTTCCACATCCTATTCGCACTTCCACTCCTACCTTCCTACCACTACTTATTCCCAAAATGATTATTATTCCAACCAGACTTATTCTCATCCATCTTCTAGTTAGGATAATCCTGATTGGGGATACAGTTCCAGACCTCCGTGTTCAAGATCTAACCTTGGATACCATAATCTTGATTCTTATCCTTCTCCAAGCTACATCAATTATAGATCATTGCCCTCATTTGGACAACCTAATATGATCTACAATCAAGAAGGATATGTTGATCCTTACCCTTCCCCATATTACACTACTTATAGGTCATCACCTCCTTATGGACAACCAGAAGTGACCTATTATCAGGGAGGATATCAAGAACCTCAATTCCTTGACTTCCCCAGATTGAACCCAAACCCACCCAACCCTGAACCAAACCATTTGGTTCAGGTTAACTAGGTCCAAGATAAGGTGTTGGCTAACTTAAGAAATACCACACAATCTTTAGAAGCCCAGCCAACACCTTGCACTGAAGAATTGGAGCTCCTGATTAAAATAATTGACGATCTTAACAAGTATTTGTTGGATTAGCTCCAAGATGTTTAGGATAAAGGCCCGAGTGAGTTTTTACTTGGGAAGTTATCGAAATTGAGGATGAGATTTGTGATTGTTCTAGTCCAATCTTGGGAGGATTCCCAAGATGAACCCCTGACAGGAGAGTCAACTTCAGAATCCCCTCAGGCACCTGTAAGGGGGACATGTTTTACGAGACCAAGGTTGATCAAGTTGTTCTAAAGCAATCAAATAAGGATGAATTGATTTCTTCACCTGAGATCCCTGAACCGGGGTACGAGGAAATGTATATCTCCATGGAATAAAAAGTAATTGATGATTTTGAGATATACATTAATGTGGATTTAGAATTCTTTGATTCTGAAGGTGAAAAATCATTATACGAAGTCTCACATGAGTTTACAGAACACGATTTTAGTGATACGACTGGACCTGAAGAATTTGTTAAATCATTTGATGGCCCTAAAATTAAGGAACTTGATTCTGTTGGGACTCGCAAGGTGAATTCAGATCCTTATTGCCTGGAGGATTCAATTCAAAGCTCTGATCTCAATCACACCCCATTAACCTTACTGACAAATTTGATTATGAGATCATTAAACCCAAGTCAATTCTAATTCCGCAACAAATCTTGGACTTAGACATTTTAGATGAGGTGATTAATATTCAAGAGGTCCCGAAATTCCAAATTCTGAATGATGATAGGAATTAGGAAATGATGATTTGAGAAATCAATTTCGAAAGAAATAAAAGACCGAGTCTAAGGATGCCTATTTATTTGAAACTACCAACCTTCTACCAAGACCCTTACGACATTTGTTCTGAGGATGTGCAACCCAAACACAAATTCTTTGATTATCCTTTTGAGTTTGATCTCTGTTATCTGACCTTTTGGGCTTAGGTTACATCCTCACAAATCGTAAACGCAACCCTGCTTGCATACTAATCTCAGGTTTTGAACTTTTATCCAGAACCTTAGTTATACTAGACCATGGGATATGGGTCTGCACCACAATCTGATCCACATCTGTGGACATCTGCTAGCAGGTCCTAAAGTGAAACTTCTTATTCTGATTCTAACTTGCACCTGTGAATTCTTTATTTCTTCTTTATATAGTGTGTATAGCTGAAGGTACTAAATTCAGCACATATACAGTTTCTTTACATCTTAGAGCCGACCTGTTATTCACGCAATTCAGATGCTTTCTACTCTACTCCATTCAGTTTCATGTCTTTTTAATACAATGAGGATATTAGGCATGGGGGGTAGATATTCATCTCTGAATTATTTTGTTAGCTCTGTAGATTCTTTTTGTTTTCTTTTTATTTATTTAAAAAAAAATTGTAATCAGGAAAGAGAGAAAATTTTCAATCTTAAAAAATAAAACTGTATGATTTGAATACTAAGACCCTTCAAGTCTTCGGGCTTAATCAGCCCGAGTATCCACTAAAATGTGAATTTATTTATCGAGTCCTCGTCATTCTGAATTTATTTCCATTTGGTTAAATAAGTTGAGGTGATAAGTACACGACTTATCAACCCACCTCTGATTTGAGAGGATTTTAAGTCTAAGCATCTATACACTATTTGCATTGACTCACTTTTAGACAGTTTTAACGGAAATTGAGTAGCTAATGAACCCCCTATATTGGTATGGCTGACAAGTTATCGTGGGTAACAGCCTATTGGTAGGTTATCCAGAGCCCAGTCACACGACCATTCTTTTCCTACTGCCTTTAGGTAAATCTTAGATCAGGGAAGCCACCTACTTAAAAAAAAAAAGAAAAATATCCAAAAAGAAAAAAATATATAAAATGAGAAAAGAAAAGAAAAAAAAAAAAGCCATACTTTACCGCACGAGTATGGCTGGAGAGTTATCGTGGGTAACAGCCCATTAACAGGTTGTCCACAACCCAGCTCAAGAAATACACGTATAATTCCGAAACACTAAAAAAAAGCGAAGTAGAATAAGTCGGGGAGATATACACTGGATTCACCCTTATGTCGATCCCATAAAATTAAAAGTAAGGAGAAAACTACCGGTCGAATAGATATACCTTTAGGCAGAATTTCTTTTTAAGGTCACCTACAGGTGTAGAAACCTGAAGTCCATTCTAATCGTCGATCAGTGAGCTGATCACATTTCACACAAAGATGCTTAGAACTTAGGGTTCTCTTCGAGTCTTGGGTGAATTGAGTGACTGTAGAAAGCTACTCCAAAACCCTAAACTCAAAAATCCAAAAAAAATAGAAAAGAAAAAGAAGAAAAAGATCCTTCTTTGAATAAGGTGAGGGCTTGAGACAATCTGCATTTTGGTACACACGGACGTTATGTCTCTATAGTTCAGGTCTTAGTTGAAATGCATAAGAATTGAAAAAATAACTATTACCCAAGAAATCTGACCTAATTCTTTTATAAATAGCATGTAGTTTAAATAGGGACTAGCAAAAAATAGGCATAGGAATGTGATGTAAACATATTTATATCACATAAATCGTCTATTTTTACGTGTTTTTAAGCATATAGCTACATTATACATTATAAATATTACATAACATGCATCATCATGCATTTAGGATAGATTGTATAAAATTTAGGTTAATTTCTCCTTTTTATGATCAGGTGATAGGGTGACATTTAATCAGAACCTCAGATTGAAGATCCAATTATACGAATCTGATTAGGGTGACGATCGAAATTCAATGACTCCAAGATCGCCCTGATCGAATTCCCGTAGCATAAGATATAATCCGAGGAAGATCAGAGATCAAGGGTCAAGATGGTGTAAATCCGTACTTCATATGACAAATCCGACCGCACGGATGGGTTCGGATCGACAATCATAGCCCAACAGTGTGAAAATCGATCCAACCCGACAACCGTGGCACCATTCACAAGACATAGAAGATGGACAACCAAAATGACACCACATGGCGCCATCCCAGTCGCCCAACCGACCAAGGACCCACCGCTACTCTCTCTCTCCTCTACAGTGCAGACAATCTCAACCATCAGATCAAAATCCAACGGCTAAGAGAGATCGCATCTAAATCCAGAACGTGCCTCAAAGGGTGGCTTGGCCTGTTGGTCTCAAGCCGCCGGTGACATGGAGGTCGCGGGTTTGAAACCGCATGCACCTTAAATCGAGGGCGCAAGTGAGCGTGGGCCAATTGCAGCTGTTGGATCAAGGATGAACGGCGGCAGCATCGGCCACGTAGCATCACCAGATCACACGGATCATAAACATGCCATTAGACGCATCATGCACACGCGATCTGATGCGGGTGCACGATGAGGCTCAATGGCTTCTAAGTCGTCCGATCTCACAATCGGACGGCTGATATCGCACGAATGTGCGTAAAGTGTTGAGCACGTGGGAGAGGAAGAGGCACGGCAGGTGTGCACACTAAGCCCACGTTTGGGGCCTTTAGTGACGCTTAAATCCGTCACTAAAGATCCTAAATTAATATTTTCAAGTGTAAAATATCCTCAATCCCTACAACTATAAGAGGAGACCCCTGCCACTTAAATTTCTCATCTCTTCCTCTCTTCTCTCGCCCCCTCCAAAGCTCTAAGAGCTTATCCCAAACTCGGGATGCTCCATTAGAGTTAATACAAATTTTTTCACCTTCTCACCTCCTTCGTAGAGCATCCCGCAGTTATCCTCACCGCCACTCAGAAAGCAGATCCCGCTACAACGTCACCCTACCCCGTCCCCCGTCGTCCGTCGTTCTCCTTCGTCCGAGCGCTCCGTCAACGTGACTCGTCTTATAAGCAGCCGTTGAAGATAACTTCTCTCCACCTTCTCTTTACTGCTTTCTAACATAGATTTACTGCTTTTTAGTTGTAATCTTTTCAACTTTTTAATTATAATGAACATTACACTGTGGTTATGAAATCCATGTTTATTCTATCTTTATTTTATCTTTATTTATAATATTCTCTCTCTTCTATTTATTATTCTTTAAATAGATAGCTAATTTAAATTCACTTCGACCAGTTAATCTACTTCGTTTAAAACAAACGCGATTTTTAATCAAACGTCTGTCTCCCTATGTTCAACCCAGAATTCCTTTCAAGTTTCGGTTAAATTTATCCGTTGCAATTTTTCTCGCAAATCGCACTACAACAATGAATTTTCTAAACTCACATCTATTTGCAACAATTTTCAAAGCATAAGATACGAATTACTAATACATAACATAATCATACCTCATTAAGTATTGGATTATATACAACTCCCTCATTGGGAATCTTTCTTACCATCAAACTAATAGATACACATGCAAAAGGGAACCGACAAGTGAATAAAACCAATGAGAATGCATTCAAAGAGCAAAAAAGAAGTAAAAATTAACATTCACCCATATACAAAATTAGTAGTTCCATCAAGTTGATCAACCATCCAAGTTGGATCATCTGTCAGTTTAGCAGTCCCATATGCTGCAGATGTCTCCTCGCCTATGAACTGAAATAAAGATAGCCTCAGTTCAATTCTTCATAAATTTTGAAGGAGATTAAATTTTGACCTTATGTTCAAGGAAATGCTTCTTGAGATGATTGAATACGAGATCTTTGCATGCCATGTCTATCTCAATGACCAGATCCACCTAGGTGTTCAAGTACCCGCATGTTTTTTAGAAGGCCTTTATCATGGATAACTAATAAAAAAATAAGCATCCTAACATCAACAACACAAATAAGGATTTCACGTAGAAGTGATATTATTTAAGTTATCAACAATGGATGATATGTACAAAATTTTTGTAAACAGAAAATTATGGCTACAACTTCACATGCACAACGCATATGCTAAGGCTGTATAATCAAACAAGTGTAACTTTAGCAGCTGGTATGATAGTCAGAACTCTCTCTCTCTCTCTTTTGTTTTGAAGAGGAAGGGGTGAGAGGTTAACAAAGGTTGTTAACCATAATAGTTAGAGTTTTGTTATCTAAATTGTAAAAATAATATATTTATGTTATGAATTAATAATAAGAAATACAGATGTCAAAAGGGAAATTATGAAGATTTGCATCAGATAGCATTTGAAACTGAAAATTGTTATACCATGATCTATACCTATTCTATAGAGCATCTATCCCTTCGAAGAGGCCCAATGACGAAGATGCAAATTGCTCCATACTTCACTAGCCTTCTTACAGTTAAGCTGTTCCATAACTGAATGTACTACCACAGCCAGGTCCTGCAATCCCTGAGATAACTAAAGTTTTACTATCATGCCAAGGCATCCCAAAATACTACCCCAGACATATCCTGCAATCACTTAGATAGCTAAACTTTACTATAATTTCTAGGAATCCCGAATATTGTTGTAGTTTCGACTCTCAGGGCGTCCAATTTACCATACAACCCTATTCCATAAAGAATTAAATGGCCTTTATGCCAGGCTCTGCACAAGTGCCCAAAGGGCTGGATGCTTCTTCATTCTAGACAAGGGTATGCTTAAAATCACCAAATAAGAGTATGTCACTATTTGTAGTTTATAGTTAGGAAAAAAGATACATCAACCCATCCAATAAATTGTTGTGATAATTAGGAAACATGAAAAACATGATTTCCAATCAACAATAATGAATACCAGCTTCATACTTGGAGAATTTATAGACATCTTCCATGTCGAGACAGCAAAAGAACACTAATGTTCGAATCATCTCATCTCTACCACCATCCCATCAGAACATCAGGAGCTCACCTATTGAAGGTCAGATTCCATTTAACACCTCCCCCTTCAGGATCCGAAAAAGGTTACTCTCATAGGTAAGATAATCACTCCAAGTATATTGTAGATCACACATGGCAACCTGGTAGCTTTCTTAATGGAAAACCTTCCATTTTCAGCTCTACAAAGATGGTCTTTTGGTACTGAAAGGACTTAAATCAAAGCTCTCCAATAGCTTGCCTTCTGACATACAAAAGCTCTGCTACAAGGTAATAAACTAGAAACAAAAGAACAGACAACACTTCCTTTATTTCCATAGATAGCTAAAGTGAACCTTTAAGTTTCCCTCACTAGCTATTCATAAACAATGGACTTTATTGTAGGTAGATGGGTGCAATGCAGATTGCACCATATTAATTCTATGGCATCTAGGTGCATCCACATCATCCAGACTATTCTTGACAGAAGAATTGTGGTTCCAATAATAAACTCAATTGTGTTGGATATATTTTTCATCTTAAGATTTCATAGAAAAAATTGGTTGGAAAACGTGAATAAACAAAATGGATTATTGAAATCTACCATAAAATTATCAATAAGGGATACATACATGTGCTGAATTCCAATTTCAGCCATATGAATAATGGTTGCTATCCCTCGTAATAACGCTTGATCGATGGCACAAGTGGTTCCAAGCAGCATTTAATCTTGAAAAGTTACCATGCATAAAATCATTTATCATCAAAGAGAAAATATAAAAAGATTTTCATTTTATGATTTGGTAGAACTATCCAAGGAAAGATGAAATAACATCAATCTACATTTCTATACACATAAGCCTCACTATTTGTCTTTTACTCAATATTTCTCTTCAAATCATTCACCTAAACAAATAAACAAACAAATAATCTACATCTTCTACACGATAATTTATCCTCCTTCTTATCTACATTAAGGTGGGGCCAAAGAGAATAAAAAAATATATGAACTTGATAAGTTTGAGATTAGGTATACTTAAAGCTGATTTTCAAGAAAAAATGGATGTTGAATACCTTTGTCCCATAGATGAATATGGAATGCAGATAGATAAATGAACAAGTCTTGTCCTTTGTAGGCATGGATAAGATCAACTGTTGCTGCAAATTCCATTTGTATGGTTCATAATTCATTTAAACACATATATGAATTATTTACAATAACATCAGCGTGTAGTAGTTGCTTATGAATAAGAAGGTAGCAAGAATACATCATATATTCCAAAACCCTTTGGGTAGTTGTACAGGAATACTTGTTGAGCTTAGAACTGGCTATTTATGTAAACAAAAGTGAAGTTAGGTTATTTGATTTGATGATATGGAAGAAAAGTCAAAATCTAAGAAGTGAACCTAACTAAAATGTACAAAAAGAGGTGCCTCAAACAATGTGATCCCAACACAGAACTAGAACTGGCATCAATTTTCCCTCAAAACTATGGATCAAATTAAGTTAACCATTATTTCGAGTGTGTAACTTTGTTATAAGCTACCCAATTTTGTTTGGATACTTATAGTAATCCCATCAGCAGCAAACATAAAAAAAGAGAGTATCAACCAATGTAATAGGAAGAATATTTCATACAACTGTATATGAACTAACAAAACAACATATGCACTATAATTTTTGAACTAGGGTAGATAATTATAATGTAGAGCAATTAGTCGATCACTTTATAAACAACAAGCAAATAAGTGCCAACTAAAATATTTCCTTCATCACATGCTAGAAATTTAGAAGATTAGTTTATTTTCTATTATGTTTGGGAAAAACTTAAAAGCAACTAATATCAAATTCCTACACATACGTAGTCATCAATATATTAACACTTTGAATTTCCTTTGGTTGAGATATAAGGTACTAATGTACAAATTCAAAGGAGATCTAATTCCTTTGACTTTGCAAGTAGATCTAATTAATTAATGTGAAAGATTATCCATTAGGCAAAAAAAAATGGTGCTGCAATTCATTTGCAACCCCTTGAATCTTGAATCCTGTTATTCATTATAATTTTGTGACAAAAAGAGAAAGGAAGGTGTGAGTTATACCAATGGAAGGGGAAGTATTGCATGATTTGATTATATCTAGCCCAAAATTCTATTCCTTCTCAAGAGATTGTAGAAGGGAGTTCACATGAAAAGAGCTAAATATAGGGTGGAAAGCAAAACTAGAAGACAAACAATTAATAGAAAAGGGGAAGTGCAGGAGTTCTTCAGAAATTCTAATGGGCAATTCCCGAGACGGGCTCATCTTCTTGGAGATAAGGAAGGTAGCCACAATTTTCATATACAAAGTCCGTGGACAAGCAACACAACAATAACAACAACCAAGCCTTTTCCCACACTAAGTGGGATTGGCTATATGGATTCTTTGCCTCCACACAAATTGATTTTTAGCCATTTCAGCCATTTCAATGGGCAAGCAAGGGAAGCTAAAAATTCCCGTCACATGAACATGAACAACTTCCTTCTTCACAACATCAAAAAGAATTCAACTAACTCCACCTCACCAAAAAGCAGAGTAGTTTTGGGGAGGTCTGGGGAGAGGCAAGATACCAATCACCCAACAAATAATTGAAGCCCACCATAGCTAAACAAAATACTTCCCTTATCAAACCTTTTTTATCAACAAAGTTGTATTCCTAAAAATAAATTTCACCATTGGAAAAATCATTATAGTTATCTAAGGTTTTCTAAGGTACAGAAATAATCAAATCATCCTTGGTGTTCCTATTTTCAATTTCAGCTATCGCACATTAAATGATGTGTGAGATATGACCTTGATAGAAATGCTCTTTATGTTGGCAATGGCTAAATATTGTAAAGAGTGAGAATGGGATTTTTTTTTTTTGCGAGAAAGGTCTTAGAATTACCAGATTCCTCTTCATCACTAGATTCGTCTTCATCAGCTGGAAGTTCTACATCTATTTCTTTGTCTACCCAAAGATAAATGAGGAAGTTTATGAACTCGAAGTACCTTTTCACCAGATCCTACACTCAGAAGCAACGTTTACAAATATAAGTACTAAAAACCCATGCTAATAAAACAGGCACTGAAGATACTTTAAAACAACTTCAAGGCATAGATCTATAGTCTTTTGCATCAAAAGCTTGGAAAGCTTTAAAAAATTGATTGTAAATGTATCTATTCATCTCCATCCATCAAAGGGTTAATATGAAAAATCAAATTACTACACAAAGAGCAAGGTTTAGAAATGTTTTAATAAGAACTATTAACTGAGGTTCAAGGATATAATGGAAAAACATTACCTGCAATCCTCTATCGAAAATAATTCACAGGAAGAATATTTTAATAAATCAACACAAATTAAGAAGTTACCAATCAAGATAGGATATGCCATTGCCATCAATTCTTGTTTTCCAGATGTAGAAATCTTATGGATTAGCAGAAATCATTAACACTGTAGTTTATCTAAGATGATACGTAAAAAAGATTACAACACACTTTAGACATGCTAATCTAGAAAAGTATTTAGAGAAAAAGAAAGATAATACAGCTCACCATAATTTTTCCATCTAGTGATTCAGAAGTTGCTAAAACAAAATGGAGGCCTTACATCTGGTATAAAATTATGAATAGCAGTTATTTATAGTTAAGCATCTTAGCTTAGAATTCACAACAGCATTTCATCAAAATCATCTATCTATATCAAGTCCAAATCTTCATTCTCTTTCACCTAATTATCCACATTCCATAAGTAACGAAAATTATCTGTTCTTTTTCTCTATTTTTAAGCAACACTCCAACATTCAACTTGTCCAGCTAACACTTAATTTCTGATTTCAATAATTTCAGCTCCTCTCAGGCAACGTATGCTTTCTTTTCATGATAAAAATACATGGATAACAGCTCTTTACAGCTCTTTAGTTTTCTGAGGAAGATTATTTCTTACTCTTCACATATGTAATAAGAAGGCAAGCAAGAGGACTAACCTTAGTCAAATCATCCCTTTGTTTAGAATGCTTTCCTATGTAATCTTGATGATTTGGTATGATCTCAAGCACCAAACTTTCAAGAAGACAAAGGAATTAACCATTCTGAACAAATACACAGGGCAATATGTAAAATAAGAAATCTTGATATATCTATTCACCTTTACCTTAAAAACCTCTAAAGTGTGATGTATAGTTCTATGACTTTCTTTTAAACTATAGTTGAATTCTTTCCCATGCATGCAAATCAATTTTCCTTCACCCTATCATGCACCTTGTTCTTCACTATTATAGCATGAAGAAGTATTAAATCATTTTTTGTTAGCTCCACAACAAAATTGATTCTTTCATCTCTATCTACATTAATAGAAGCTCACCATGTTCGCAATATGCAAGTACCAAGCTCATTTATGTGGTCTACAGTTTTCATTGATATGCATTGCATGCATTATCCATGAAAAAAAATCCAGTTAGCCTAGTTGAACAATGCAGTATTGTATTATTTTCATATCCAATTATTATCCTTTAAATTCCCTTTTATCCATGAAAAAGCATATAGAAAGATTAGGTCAAGCATGGAAACATAAGGCAAATGGAAACGAATAAAAAAAACATAAATACCTAACAAAGTTCTTAGGTGAGGAAGAAGTTCTTGCTATTGATTAGCTCATAAAAGTCCTCATCATAGGCAGCGACATCACACCAATGCTGTGGAGTGGGGTGGAGGCAGCTGAGGAGGAAGTTAGAAGTTGTCAATAGGTGTTGGAGGTCAATGGCCAATCTAGAGGAACATCATATCAACACATTTTCATTAGAGAAGGTAGAATTAAATGTGGTATCGTTATGCTGCTACATTGATTTTCCACTTTTGATAATTAAGGGTTAAGGGAATATAGATCATTTCTATTTCATTTGATTAACATGCATGCACAAAATTTCATAGATATTAACCTCAATTTCAATGTCACTTGTCAACATCAAAATGAGCCAGTTACACTAATTAATGAAGTGCAGAATAGCACGAATGTCCATGTACCTATGTATTATTTCTCATTCTTGTCACCGGTGAGCTTCCTGCCAATAAATGGCAGTCTGCAATCTTGAGGATTTCTAAAAGACCCAAGAGATTAACTTAATGAAACAAGCAACAAAGCATAAGAATTGGCACTTAACTTATGTTTATAATTAGTTTCATGTATGTCATGTTGAATTGTAGAGAGTATCATGCGGAAAGTTTAGTATATAAATCAACAGTTTAGTATATAACCTGTAGCAACTATCATGTGGGCAAATAGAACCAAATCACCAAAGGAACCAACAAAACAAAGCTTTTTTTTCTGAAGGGGAAAGGATGAGTACTCTATTAGTAGTCATCCAAATTTTCTTAGAGGAAGCGACCAAAACTTACACCAAAACGTAAATAGAACATATCTAACCTTCTGTTTACAGTTGGGGCTGAAGACTCTTTTGACAACACAAAAGAACTTCTTGTTCTTCTCCATTACTTTATTCTATCATCACACACTGTAGATCTGCACACAGGAATAGGAAAATCACCATTGCTTATCATTGTATTGGTAATGGTTGTGGTGCCATTAGAATTAGACAATGGGTGGTGGTGGAGTTGTCGACACCAACTACTCATCTTACTTGTAACACCAACAGCAGCAGCAACCAGAGAACCCAACATTATTCATCCTTAAAGCCTCTGCAAATAAGAGAGCAACCCAAAACAAAACCCCAAAAAAAAGTTATGACATTGTTTATGTCCCCCTCATTGGACAAAAACATCGGCAGTTAACACCATATGATCACACAATTAACCCTAAATCAAATCAAACAAACATGATTCCATTCCTAGCCTATAGAGCATAGGGCGTAAATTGATCATGGCATGTAACAATGCATGATGTTTCCACAAAATAGAACTTTCAAATCAGTGCAACAAATCCAAAATGCCAGCAAGTGTCCTAGTAATGGAAAAAAGAATTCTTTCAATGGAGGTGTTCATTTCACTTGCAAGCCTGTAAACAAAGCACAGCGCTCCTATTCCTTACGTTGCTAGCAAGTAGTTGTGCAGGGAGTTGTCCCTCTCTACATGAATATAACACCTTATCCACCTCTAAAAATTAAAATGAAAAACAAAAAATACCTTGCATTGGATCCAATCAACGATTCATCACCCATCTCTCCAATGTAATATTAAAATTAACACATAGGAATACATAAGGAAAAGAACTCGAATAACAAAAGAAAAGGAACGCAAAATTACCAAGGAACAAAAATAAAAGAAAATAAACTCTACATTCAAAGCGTGAAGAAATTACAGCCATAATGAGAATCAAAAAAATATCATGATATAAGATGAGGAAAAAATAGGGAGTAAAAGCCAATCTTGCTCACAACATTGAGAGAACTATCACATAATCGATACACATTCATGGAAGAAGTTCACCATAAACAAACAAGCAAACACTAAAAAAATGAATAAGGTTTCAAAGCTTAGGAAGACAAAGATAGGATCAGCCAACCAACCAAATTAATTTTGGACCACACACTGTAACCTGACCCATCATATCCACAACATTATCTACAATGGTCAGCGGGACTAAACAGGATGTGGAAGCAACCAGATCAAAAAAGTTTCAATGTTTGAATCATGAAAGGAAATGAGAAAGCAAGAGGGAAATGAAAAAGTAAGTTTAACAAAGACGATTTCAAGTAGCAAAAGAGCTATTGATTCAAAATAAAGAAAAAGTAAAAGGAAAAGATATTTAATCTAAGATTGGCATTTCATCGAACACTTCACTTGCACTATTTCGACCTTAAGCCTCCCACACAGCCATTTCGTGTAAACCTAACCCTAAATCCACAAATCAAGAGAGAGATTGAGAAAGATAAAGAGATCAAGTAAGAGATATTGATCATAGAAAGTGGATCTGATCAAGAGAGATCAAATCGAATAAGAGATCTAATTGAGCGCTGATTGAGCAAACGTCTTAACTCTGATTGAGAAATCTAAGAAGCGCCAATCTAATAGCAGGAATGTGAAATTATTGTGAATGAAATCGATGGAGAGAGATCTGAGATCTGAGATCGATGAGAGTTTCGGTGAATGAGAGTGAGAGGTCAAAGAGAGAGCGATTGAGTGCAGAGGAGAGAGTGAGACAGAGGCAACAGAGGAGAGATCGGTAATGTGGACATGACTTACAAAAGAGATCGTTAATAGAGAGCAGCGGAGGCGTTGATGTCGAGGTGAGAGAGAGATCGGTGGAGGCATCGACGTCGAGGTGAGCGAGAGATCGGCGGAGGCGCTGACGTCGAGGTGAGCGAGAGATCAGCATCGAGTGAGTGAAGATCAAGAGCGGAGGAGGCGTCGAAGGTGCTTTTTGTTGAAAGGGGGTGGTGGTGGTGGTGTTGTGCTGTTGTGCGGGTTTGGGATTTGGATCGCAAAAGAAAAACAAAGAGAGAGAGAGAGAAAAAAGAGACGAAAAGAAGCTCAGCCTACAGAAACTTCAAGGAACCAGTGACAATTTAGTGATACCTACTGTGACATATTTAGAATGTTGTTACAACCCGCTTGTCATTATAGGTTACCTTTTTTGTTGTGTAACTTCGTAATCATCGCCAATCTACTAGTGAACCTTGGGTAATTCTGTGCTTCCCTTGGCCCGAATGATTAATTTCAACTAGGATCCTAGTCCCTGCCGGTAATCTATCTATGTCCTGATTACGTGTTGGACCCCTTGTTTTCTTACCTGAAAACAAATTATATCACATTTGCATCAAATTAAATACAAGTTGACTGATTTTGAGAAATGTTAACTTAATTAAAATAAGATCGAATTTGTTAGTAGCACTGGTGTCTGCCTCAGTCGCAGTAGGTGCAGACGTGCCTGCCTAAGTCGTAGCAGGCATGTCCTCCTATACCTCCTCCTCCTCTACCTCCTCTTGTTGTACGTCCTCCCTACCAGCCTCCTCATCATCCTCCTCATCATCAAGCTACTCAATGAAGTAAGTGGTAGAAGGAAGCTGAGTGGAAAGAACTGGAGCCTTACCCTTCCCCTGAAGGTGACGCCCCTGGGAAAGCGTATGTGGGGGCATGTACTAGGATCTAAGAGGAGGCTGCCTATATGGCTTATACTGAGGGGAGGGAACATATATAGTAGGTGGTGCTTGGTATACCCTGGGATGGAGTGGGGATATACTAAGAAGGCAATGGAGAGGTCTAGGGCCGGGGTGGAGTTTGAGAAAGAGGAGGAGGCTGTGAGACTGGAGGCTGAGTCTGGGCCTTGTCCTCCCTGATCGGTGCCTTATGATTCCCCCTGGAGGCCTTCTTCTTATACTTTATCTGCACATGAAATTACCATTAATTAGCGATAAATATAAAAAAATTCACAAAAAATTTGGCAGAGTTTTGTTAAGACCATGACCTCAAAACACTTTAAGACGTCTGGGAGTTGGTCCAGATGTCTAATCGCCTTCCTAAACGTCTGGAAATTAATTTTTGCGTGCGTACGATTGCGAGTCTGCACGCGTGCCGCGCGCAGACTGAAACCCGCCGCCCTCTTCTTTTTCTCTCCCCTCGCCGACTTGCAGAAACCGCTCCCCCAACACCTACAAATACTCCTCTCCCCTCTCCCTCGTTCACCACCCCACCCGTCTTCTCCTTCCTCCAGCGTAAGCGCGAGAGCGAGAGCGAGGGCAGTAGTTGCTGCCGGGTGCAGTGGCGGAGAGGAGAGGTGCAGCGAGAGGGAAGAGGAGAGAGGGCGCTCGCGAGAGAGAGAGAGAGCTCACCAGAGCAGTTTGAGGCCGACCAGCGTGCGCGCGGAGGAGCGTTGTGTTGGGGAGGGTTCCCCCGGTGCTACTGCTGCTTGGGCAGCGGGCGGATGAGCGCGGCGCGGTCGCGTGCAACGAGAAGAAGACGAGGAGGTTCTGATTCTGGGAATTTTTTCCAGAATCAAACGTCTAGACCTACATCCAGACGACACGGGCGACGTCTGGAAGAAGCTCCAGACAACTGAGAGGTACATATTTTTCCCTCCTTTGCTTGATTTTGCGGATACGGCCATGCAGGCCGTTCCACCGAAGCTCTGTCACGTGCCTTGCTGAGGGATTTTTGCGTACGCATGCAGGTTTCACTTCGAGAAGGCACGGGACATGCCCTCCCATGTGATTCAAACGTCTGGGCGAGTCACCAAGTGGTCAGACGTCTAGAACTGGGTCCAGACGGTTCAGCAGGACCTCTGGATGTCTGAGGAGCAGCGTAGAGTGAGGTATGACCTGGACCCCTTTTTAAGACGTTTGGAAGATGTTTCAGACGTCTGATTTGAGTCAGAGTTGTCGTTTTTGACCCATTTAGGATCCCTTCGAGGTCTGATTTCTGCGTTTAAGTTTCCGTTCTCAAAATTAGTTCCTCTACTTGTTTGAAATACTTTTATCCTGTTCTGAGTGGTTCCTTGTAATTGATCCTTGTATTATGACCTCGTTCTGTTACGGCTTTAGGGGTTGCGGAGGCACGTGGACTTGCCGATCACGCCCCCATTACTCCCGATTTTGCGAGTAGAGTGGCTTCCCTTAGTTAATTACAAACATTAATGCATATCTGAAATAAATGATAGATCCTAGGGTATAGCATGAATCCTAAGACCTGAAAACTAGATTGAATGATAAATCCTAGGGTATGGCATGAATCCTAGGACCTGAAAACTAGATTGAATGATAGATCCTAGGGTGGGACATGAATCCTATGAACAGAAACACTGAAACGAATGTCATGAATGCCTGAATTGCAGTCTTGGATAAGTGGATAGAATAATGATAATTGCCGGTAATTGGATAACAGCTGCTTGTGAAATGTAGAGTACTGTTGCTAGTAACTGTTACATGTAATTTCTGTTGGTTGAAATTAAATACGAGCTGCTTGTATATAAATTGGAAAGGAAAAGAAGTTTGAATGTTGGAAGCACGTACTATATGCGAATAAACCTAAAATGATGAAACCTAGTATGGCTTAGCCTGAGAAATATGAGCATGAACCCTACGAGGAATTAGGAGTAGAGCTCCTGGAAAATAAATAGAATGGAACCGGGAAAGTGGATGGGGAAGTGAGCTGGCCCTTGAGTACGGAGTACCAAGGAGAGCGACTGTCCCCCTGTTTAGTGCAGAACGGAGCTAGCCGCCCCAGGGACCCGGGGTTAGGTCTGGCCACTTTGTACCGACTTTTGGCCCTCGCGTACACCGTACCGAGGAGAGCTACTAGTGTAGGGAGGGAGCTAGCCACCCCACGGGGCCCGGGGTTCAGCTAGCCATCCTACACCGACTTGTTAGGACCACTGGGCAAACCAGGGTAGTCAGGCGAGGGTGCGCGGACTGTGGAGGGGCAAGACCCTTGTTTGGTTACTGTAGAGGGGCTAGACCCCTGTTACTGAGAGGGCTCTACCCTATACTGGTTCCGTGTTGTGCTTTGGGGGCATCCGTTAACGGAAATGACTGACCGCGTGCCAGTGCGGGGTAGCTACCCGTGCGTTTATCGTGCGTGTCGTAGTCATCGTTACGTCTGTCAGCGACCTTGGGGTGGTTGATTGAGGGTAGAACCACCACGGGGGACTCTCCCGGCTAGGAGAGCACCACGTGCTACTTCTACTTTTCGTAAAAGACTGCAATCAAGATCGTTCCCATGAGGAACATTCGAGATCAAGAGAAAGACCTGAGAAATAAATCAAGAAAGAGTAAATAGAGAAATAAAGAAAGAAATTAAAAACAACAGCTACTTGCCCACCTTTACTATTTTCTTAGCTAGCTTGTTGCCACTCTACTCAGCGTTTCGCTGACGTGTCATACTTGTCAACTTTTTCAGGACCAGGTGTTGAGCAGCGAGAGCCTACGGCTGCGAAGGGTGCTAGGACTAGTAGAGCCCAGTAGTTGTACTTTTGTTGTACCCATTTTTCTGTAGTAGTGAGTATTCTGTTACACTTTTGTACTCTTTTATTGTAAACTTCATATTTCTGTACCTGTTTTTAATTCCCTACTGTTGTGGTGGTGTGTACTGTAGTAGTTCTTTTCTTTACTGTTGTACTTTTGTTACTGTTAGTTACTTGCATGGTGAATGTGGTTTATTTTACTGCTTTTTGGTTACTTTCTCGTTGGACGACTGGGTCTTGGGATCAGTCGAGTCGGTCCGATTCTCGTGTCCTGTAGGGATTTGGGAATCGGGTCGTAACAAGTTTCCACTATATTATTTAATTTTTCCCAAATCCTATATTCAAAAGAAGATATACAAGAACAGAATTATAAACGCATAATATAGAAACAAATTTTCCTTACTAATTAACAAATCCTCACATGTATTAATAATGTAATGCAAGAAGAAAGTAAACAATTAAATTAACAAACAAGGAACCATGTATTAATAATGCATTGGTTGGTTTATTGATTAAAAATGAGGCATAGTGTGCATGTATTGGGTCTAGTTTCCCAATTCTACAAATGAGGTACATAGTTTCCATGTGCATGGGCTTGCTTCTTCACCTAACTTGTTCTAGAATGATTAAAATGCCAAGAGGTTGTGTTAGTTGGACTCATTCTGATGCTAAAGTTTGTATTGGGTCTAGTTTGGTGGATGAGTGGTTCACTTCTTAGATTTCTTATGGTCTTTCTTCTTGCTTTTCTCCAAACATCGGTTACACGTACCAAGTAACCCTAAGTTGTGATCAAATATTCAAGGACTATCTTTAGCCCAGTGTTCACCAAATTAAAGACGATCGACACTTATGGCATGTTAAAAAGATAAAGCATCATGCATGTGAGGTATACACACACTCTGCATTGTCTATATAACATAATCATAAGTTTCAACGAACGAGTATTTTGACACAATTTAACTCCAAAAACTTTTACCCTAGCGTTTAGAATACCTAGTGTTTGGCCTCACGTGCATCTAAACTTTAGCAAGTGTGTGTATCTAACAATTATAATAAATTTCCAACCAACCAAAATATTGAACATTAATGAATTTTTAAAAAATTCCAGCAAAGTTTCCCCTTAAATATTGAAGTTTTTCCCATAAACCTGCATTTCATAATATCACACCACACATGCAGAGATAGAAGTGAGTACACCCAACATTAAAAATGTAACAAAGAAAATACATAAATGCATAAGAAGAACATATATGTGGGTACATCCCATAGTTAATAAAATCCTAAAATTACAATCAAATTAAAGACAATATGTGGCACACCCCACAATCAATTCACCAAAATATAATATATATGTAGACACACCCCACATCTAACATTGTACACCCTAAAATATCACAAAATTAAATTAAAAAATTTTAAATTATCCTTCCAAAGCATCTGAGGGTGTCTATCGCGGACAACTTGTAATTTCAAGAACATAATATAAATTAAATAAGTAAATGGTATGTTATAAATAACTTCAATAATTAATTTAATACAATGAGAAGGAAAGGAAGAAGCAAATGCTTAACTATAAATTACAATTCTAGGGTCATAGTGTTATATATAGGCCGTAGTATTATTGATACTTTTCACTATGTGAGATGGGTCATATTGTGATGCTACTATTTTTTGGGTCATTATTTCAACTAGTTTGTGAAGAACAAGTTACTACTATTTTTTGGGTTGATGCAAGAATGTGCATTGATTGCTCATGCTTTGGTGATGTTGTTAGTTTTCATACCACTCTAAAGACATATATAACTTTAATACCTTTTGATGCTTTCACAAGCATTAAGCATAATAAGCAAATTATAGTATCTAGTGTCGTGCTTCTATATGAGGAGACAAGTGAGTCTTTTAAATGATTGTTTGAAACATTCTTAGAAGGACATAAAAACAAGCATCCTTAGACAACCTTTACAAATCAGGATGTAACAATGACTAATGCCATCAATTTTGTGATGTCGAATGCCTACCATGGTCTTTGCATCTTTGTTATAACCATGGTCAATCTAGCTTTCTTTGTTACAACCTAAATCAAGCTAACTCAAGGAGTAGCAAATATGGGGTAGGTAAGTCCTATGTCTAGTCACTTAATGATTTCCTTCTTAACAACCTCTCGTAAATTCGAGTTTAAACGTCTCTGTAACTTGTGAGAAGATTTGGCTTCTTCAAGATAAATGTGATGGGTGTAGTAGGAAGGACTAATTCCCATAAGGTCAACTATGGGCCAACCAATTGCCAGTTTATTTTCTCTTATGACCTTAATCAATTTGCATTCTTGCTCCTTGTTAAATTTAGCACTAATGTTTACGGGAAGGGTTTAATTAGGTCCTAAGAACACATACTTTAAATTATCAGACAATGGTTTAAGTTCTAGTTGGGGTTGGACTTGGATGGAAGGTGGAAGAGGTACAATGAGTGGCTTAGGAAGTTGCTCCACTTGATAAGTCCATGGAGGTTTTGTGTTAGATGTGACATTTAACGTGGTATTAACCTCTTGAAGTTGTGGACTCTCTTCTAGGTCATTAGTGGTTGAGTCAAACAAAACACTAAGTGGTCTTCTATTAAATTTATGGCCATGCTTTCCTCAACCAATTCTTCAATCTACCCAAGCACATAATATCATAGAAGAAACAATTGCATGAAAGTTGTTGCACTAGCTAACAAGAGCAATGTAAGATAAAAAAACAACAATGTCGAAACTTTTTAAATATGCAAAGATTATAAATCTCTGACATTTGATCCTTTGCAGGAAGACCTAAGCTTCTTTGTGGCATTTTGTGATGACATTCGAAATTGAATTTTGCCTCCCCATACTTCGCCTTCAAAGCCAACTCATGTGATTACACTAAGGTTGTAATCCGAAGGTGCTAGCTTCATGTTATAGCTTTAACTAAGCAATTGGAGTCTTCATCTCCATAATTTCCTCCACATTATCCATGTGATTAGACTTTTATTAATCAAGAGTTGAATAGTATTATGTTAGTTGTTCCAAGGTATCACATCAACTTCTATCTTAATACTTGTTGTCAACTTGGTTAAAGATTCCTACATTTGGAATCTCTACCAAATGGTAACTACAATGCACTAATTCAAACCATTTTGACACTTGCAAGTTGGTTGCGCCCAAGTTCCACCTTCCTAGACTAACTTTATTGATTTAATCTAATTTCTTTTTCAATTTAGTTGGCTAGAAGACCCTTTTACCCACCTAAAGCATGATAAATTCAAATAACATTTACAAATCCTAATATCAACAATTACAAATAAATGAATTTGACGAAATAATTATCAAAAAAATTTTGATAGAGGAGGTGTGGGGGGCTTGTAAGGGGAGGGGGTAGGGGGGTGGGGGTGTAGGAGGAGGGGACAGGGGGGGTGTGTAGGAGAAGGGGGCAGCGGAGAGGGGGTGGCTGGGGGGGGGGGGGGTTTCTGGTGGTGGAGGAAGGGACAGGGAGTTTGGAGGAGGAGGGGGCAGCGAGGGGTGGAGGAGGACGAGAGGGCGGAGGTGGAGGAGGACGAGAGGACAGAGGAGGGTGAGATGGAGAAAGAGAGGGCAGGGGGTGTGATACCTCGAGGAGCATCAGAGGTGCAGTGGCGAGGAAGTGGATGAGGTCATTACGTGGGCGATGAGGAGGAGGTCATCTCACGAGTGGTCGTCGCTGGGGTGCTAGGGGGAGAGGAAGGTTGTGGAAGAGGAGAGGAGTTAGGTATAGCGGGCGTAGCGCACCCTAACCGTCACCAAGTGTATTATAAACTTAATTAGATATTACGATTAGCAATGATTTCAACACTGTCGTCAAATTTATTAAAAAATTTGGCTCCTGCACGTGTAACAAATTTCACGCCATTTTCCATGACAGTAACTCCAAAACTAACCCCAATTGCATACGGCGATGGTGTATTGCATGAAATTTCATTCTCCCCGCCAATATGAGGGGCAAAATAATGACACTTTAGACAACGATTATGCAAATAATTGTCGCCAATTTCCATATTCGGCGACAATTTTCAATCGTTGCAAAAAATGTGTCGCAAAACATGCCTTTTGTAGTAGTGTAGAGCCACCTTTGCACATCCTTCATAGAACATTTAAGTCCCTCTCCTCAATTCCAACAAAGGCACTCTCATTATGGATGCACATTTCACCACACCTAGATCCTTCCACCAATTAATAGACACCCAACCCAATTCCAAGACATCATCATTAAATCTCAAGACATCTACCCATGACTATAATTGTTGGCACACCCCTCCCTCCTTCCCTTTTTGTTGCTCTCCACCCCTATTTAAGGTCATCCATTCCATCCTTCTAAACCATCTCTGGCAATCCCATCTCTTGAGCATTCTAAGATAGAAAGGGAGGGCCTAAGGACTACCTAAGTCCAAATTTTAGGCATTAAGAGGGAGTCACTCCACCACCCTTTCGATTGTCAATCCATCACCATTTCATTCCACCACCATCATCTCACGCCACCATCTTGGAGGAAATTGGGCTGAAGTTCTTCCTCTTCCACACCAAGGAAGAGTAGGGAGGAGCACGTCACCCTCTTGAAGGAAGCTCGCTTCTACGTCAAGGAGGAGAGGAGGACCATCATCCGAGCATCTCCTTTCATGAGCTTTCTTCTCCTTTAGTTTCTTACATGTTTTGATAGTTGGTAATATTTTGCTTTTGTAAACTTTTTAGATTAAGCATCTTTTTGTTGAACTTGAAATATTATAGCAATGAAAGTTAATTTCTATTTCATTTTTGATTTTGTTGGGCGTATGAATTTGCTTGGTAGTTGATTACAAGCCACCCACCGTGGTGCTTGTGAGTTCTATTGCCAAGCCATCTTCATATTGTTTAACTTCGTTAGTTGAAAGTAGTTGATATTATCTCTTGTGACTAAAGACTTTGATTTGTATTTTATTTTCTTCTTATCGAAAAAGACAAAAAAATCACAAAACCAAAATATCAAAAAGAAACAAGGCATTAAACATTGTCATTAAACATTGGATTTTCAAATCAACACCTTACCCCATCGTGAATTGACTTAACTTGCCACTACACAAGCCGATAAAAATATTTAAAAGTTGAACTTTCGTTACATTTTCAATAACATAAAAATCACATCTTTTTAAATCACGTTTCAACCTGTTCATGCAACTGTGGTTGCTTAATTTTCTCAATCTTTTCAAATCAAAGGGTGGGAAGATAAGTCACATACTTATACTCTTTGACTTAATACTTTGACTTTTAAAACCCTATTTAAGGATTTAAGAAACAAATACTTATTTACATAAATACTTGAAATAATTAAGTCGAATACAACCTAAAGAGTCTAAGGGAAAAGATTTCAAGAATACTTTTCTTAAGACAAGTAAATCATCAATATCAAAAACTTCCATTCTTTCTTGTCTCAAAACACCAATTTTGATTCTTTTTGTAATTTTTTCTTTTTTTTTAGACAAAAATAATGTTACGTAATTTAGGAAACTGACTAAAATGACTTAATACAAAATTATCTACCCCCATGCATATTTCATGCATAGTCCTCGATGTATGCAATAATCATAAGAAAATGATAAAATATATCTGTAAACCATGAGTCAATCTCAAGATGGCTCAATTAGTTCTCAACTTGAATTATATACAGACAACTAAATACAATCAGAACATTGGGTTGTCTCCCAACAAGCACTAAGTTTAACACCTTCAGCCAAGCACAATTTAGTTCAATAAGAGTCTAAAAATTCAACTAGATCAACCACAGATCTAGGAGAACAGTGCTCAACTACTGGATGTCTCTCTATTATGTGAATGGCCCTAGACTCCTCTCCTCAGTTCTTTGATTAATCCATAACTCAGTTTGCTCCTCTTAGATGCCCCAAAAATATTAAATTTGATTCTTTGTTTTCCTGAGGCAATCTCTAATTTCCTCAAGTCACAATTAATTTTGGCCTTAGCAAAGGCTAGGAAAGGTCGTCCTAGGATGATCGAGGTATGGTTAAGGTTTTCCGATGCTTCCATGTTAAGGACCAGAAAATCAACAAAGTAATGAAAGTCTCTGACCTTGACAATCACATTTTCTAGAAGACCCCCAGGTGTTGTCATAGATTGGTTGACCAACTAAATGGTTATATCAATGGGTTTCATGTTTCCTAGACCAAGTTTCTTAGCAAGTACAATGGGGATCACATTGATGGAACACCTAGGTCAAGGAGGGCTTGATCAGAAGTGATATCGCTTATAGTGCAAGTATTCAGTGGGGCTTCAAGGTCATGTTTCTTAGGAGGTAGTTTGCTTAAGATGAGAGAATTAGTGTGATCAGACAAGACTACCTTTTTAACATAATTAGATCCCCCCTTACACTTTGTCATACATGAATTCATCAAATATTTTACATAGACAAGAATAAATCCAATAGCTGCAAGGATTAGGATATCATCAATTTGAACTTTGTTAATCTAGATATCTTTTCCTCAAATTTCTCCTCCAGCTTTTTGTTGTACTAACCCATATGTTCACATCTTAATCCCAAATTATATTTCATTTTCGAAGCAAATTTTGTCTCACAATATTGCTATTCGGGATCTATGATCCCTGTAAACGAGTCCTAGGGTGAGTGATTTTGGGTTGGGTGAGACTCTTGAATCTAATGTTACTCCCCATGGTAATGACATTAGCAATGGCAGAATTCTGGGGAGGTGTAGGCAAAATAGGTGCCCCTAGTTGGTCATATTAGGAACTAAGTTAAATCTAAGAGGAATAGAGGGAGAAGGGTTAATCACTTGTGCATGGGCTTGTGGTTCCCTAGTTTGTTTCAAATTCCTAGGAAAATTTCTAAGATTAGGGACGGGTTGGGAGGGTAGCATCCCGTGTTGTCTAAAATCTGCAATTAGGTCCATTCTCTCCATCAAATCAGTTCTTAATTGATGCATTTCCTCCTTATGCCTCTGATTTATCTCTCTAATTTCCTTTAGGGCCATAAACAAATCAGCCTATTGTGTTGGTACCTGATAGGTTAGATTTGGATTTTGCCTACTAATATGTGTCTATCCAATGGAGGGTGGATTATAGACTTGCCTAGTCTAATCAAGATTTTGATCTGGTCTTTGGTTTGACCAAGCAAAGTTTGGGTGATTTTGCCATTCAAGGTTGTAAGTGTTAAGAGTATAGATTTTTCCTACCATAACCTTGGGTAGCACTAGCATCCTCATTGGCTGAGCATGCAAGTAACAAATCACGAAAGTCAAAGGTTGAGGCAGTCAAGGTCCCTTCTTGGAATGTAGATTGGGTTTAGTCCTAGTACAGAGGGCTCATAGGTTGAGCCATGGTCAGATTGTGCATCTAATTAACCACTTCTTTACATGGTGCAAATTGTGTGAGTAAGAAGTGTAGAGGTCTGCTACTTCATCAGATTGGCATAGGATGTAGATCCTAAGGGGTTTCCACCTTGGATAATGCTATCCAGCTTCTTGTCCAAATTCTCTACACTTTTCCCAACAAGTTCCACCTTATCCAGTCTCTTAGTAATAATCTCCAAATCAACTGCACTTGAATTAGGCTGAACCTCACATACTCCACTCTTGGGTTGATTCGATATAGTAAAGGTGGCCATGGAGGCATTGTTCAGGGAGTTCTCGCTCATATTCTTAAATAATTCAGATGCCTATCCTCATCTTTACTTAGAAAATTTCCTCCACATACAACATCAATAAAATTCAAGGTTATCATTAAGTCCATGATAAAAGATCTAGGCTAGATGCCACTTAGGTACCTCATTATGGGAACATTGTCTTGTCAGATCAATAAACCTCTCCCATGCCTCACTGATCTACTCACCTGAGTTTTGAGTAAAAGTGGCTATAGCTTGTCTAAGGGGATTAGTCTTTCCTATGGGGAGGAACATCTTAAGAAAAGCACTCCTAAGCTCCTCCCAAGTGTGGATAGGCTTACCTACAATTCTAAGACATTGTGAAACCTTATCCATTAGTGAAAATGGGAACATCTTTATCATCAAGGTATCCTTATCCATATTCCTTGGTCCAAAGGTCCTTCCTATGTTTAAGAACTCTTCTAAGTGTTGGAACGGATCATCGATGTTAATCCATGGAAATGAGGGATAAGGTTGATGATGTTCGATTTAAGTTCAGAATCATCCTCCGTGTAAGGAACCTATAGTAGCCTTAGGTTGAGTCTCGGAGGGATTATAGAAGTCCTTAAGTGGTTTAAGCTCAGTCGGGTTGTGAAATCTCGGGAAAGCCTCGAGGATAGTGTTGATCTATTTATCATGGTGTTCCCCTTGCTTCTTAATCTACTCTTGGAGTGCAGCTATAGGAATATCCCCATGTGGGATATCCTCACCTGGCTTATCCTCTTTATGGCTAGAGCTGGTAGTAGAAGCGGATTGTGTGGTGGATAGGGATAAGACTCTATTAGGATTTCTATCCAAAGGTGGGACCAAATCCAAGTTCAAGGATCTCCTCCTTTGCACAAACTAGAAGAATTAGGGGGAAACAAATGAGAGAAATGCTCACCCACAAAATACAAGCAATCAACCTAGCCTTAAGGTGTATGTCCTAATTGACCAATCCCAGCACCCTAAAGCACAATTGAGTCAAAACCAACTCTTGAATTACGTGGCTGGCTAGAAGTGTGGGACCCCCTAGGATACCTCACATAGCGGGACACCCTAAAGGTTAACGCAGTTATTGCACCGACCATTCTTGTTACAGTTGGTCCAAGTAAACAAGGCTATGATCTAGCCCACTCTAACTTTAAGTTACTAAGAAATCAATTAGTCCTACTTAGGGCACGTCTACTTTTTTCATAAGTCTAAGATTGTGGTGCTTTTGGAATGTGATGGGCGTTAGGGGTGTGGTTGCCCTTAATTACTAATTCAGAAGTGTATGCGCATAATCAGAGAGTTTACAAATAAAACTTTTTGATGAATCACTTTTATGAATAATGTGATAACCTGGGTTCCACCAACTGAGTAAACCTGATGAGACCTGAGTAGTCAAATATGAAATAGCATCCAACACTCAACAGAATCGTAGTCATCCAACACATAATCATAAAACAACAATAATAATTAAATAGAAATTCATAATGCATTAAATAAAATAGTGCTGACAAAAAAATTAGATAATAAGAGTTTACGAATAAAAAGTGGAAAAGGAAAGGAGTAGTAGAGTAACAAAATACAAGTACCAGAAAACTGAAGAGAAAACCTACGCAACTAAAACTATTGTCCACATAGACCGTCTCCCAATACCGGTATCATGCTAGGTCCCAAAATAGAAGGACCAATCACAACCTCAACCCCTTACTACTCATCTACCCCTGGGTACGGAACCCAAGAAACATGTCAGCAAAAATAGAGTAGAGTAGAAACAACAACTGGGTACAAAATAGTAGTAGTGAAAGAAAAAGAGAAAGGATATTATCTCATAAATTAATCATTTTACTAATCTTCACATTATTTTGTTCATTTACAAGTTAAGCCAAACTTATTATAGTCAAAATCTCTTTAATTAACATCTTGGGGCACGAGATGATTTTATGTGACTTCTTGAGATGCAAGACCAGTATAAGGCATCCTCTTGGGCGAGAAGGCAACTTATACCCGTCAAGTCACCTCAATCCGTCACCCTGGGGTCATTGCAAAAAGGAGTGGCAGCTACACATATGGTGTGAACACGCGCAAGTGCTATGCATGCTGAACCACAAACAGCTAATAACCCACCCACTGACCGAGAAAGAACAACTCCAACCCTCAGGCCATGCAACCCACTATTCCAGTTGGCTGCTAAGCCTAACCAAAGAGCCATAGGAAGGCTAGCAACTTCCTAAACTAACCCAAAATTGGTCTAAAGGACCAAAGCTACAGCTACCTCCCATTGCTCTTGCGCTTGAGTGACGTTAAGTGACACAACAGCTAATCACTTTTTGAGGGCTTCCATCCTCTCAAAATGACCCTTAAAATAGGAGTGAACTTTTAGCATCTCCTAGTCATGCTCTTTGATTGCCTTTTGCATTCAAGAAAGTGATGATTGGGCCAATGACTCCACCCTTTGGGCAGTCGCAAGCTACGAAGAAAGGTTGTTGATAATGGCATTAGTGGCAGCAAGTTGCTCTAGTGCCACTACCACCTTTGCCTTAGCCTTATTCTAGCTGGAAAGGGTGTCACCAGCTTGGCGTAATAGCTCACGGTTGTTTACTAGAGCTGCCTTCGCCCAACTTGCCGCTTGCTTCATGGCAAAGCATTGGAATCGATCAAATAGTCCCAAAATAGCATGATAGGAGACATGACACCCGAAAAGAACATCCTGCCCAATAGTGTCTACCTATAGAAGTCAAAACTTCAAATAGTTAGAAATCTATGGTAGACACAAAGTGGGATTCTCAAGTCTACAAACTTACCACATGAAGGCAAAGGTGGTAGACGTTCCACAGATTGGAAAGGGCACAGGGCAGCAATGCCGAATCCACTGTAAGGCTGAGTAGTGATAGCACCGACCACTCTGTTGTCAACTTAATCATTGTAAGGCTTCCAACGAGACTTTAGTGATTTGGTTAGTTCACACCTCCCTAGGAGAAGGTGAGGTACGAACCTGTTCCTGAGCTGCCTTACTCTTACTCAAGATCTCCACCTTAGTGAGGGAGGTAGTAGAAGGAAGGATCTACATCTGGAAAAACTCTCCTTCCACCTGCCTCCTCTCCCTTTCCATCTCCTCCAAGGGCGGATAGGGCTCTGATGAGTGGATACTCATCATAGTTAAAAAGCTGAAGTTAAGCTAGACACAGGGTTAAACAACATCAAATTAACAGATAAAAAGGGTTAAGCGTGGGAATCAAAGAAAAAGACCTAAAACCTTGATTCTGTGTTAAAATTGCATAATTAGGTTATAAAACGAGATATTCTGAAGCTAAAGGTCAAATGGTGATCCAAGCGGTAATTGAACACATAAACAAGTTTAAAAGTCTAAATCAAAAGTACAATTAATTTCTTAAATGTTCAATTGAGTACATATAAAAAATTGAAGGTATTTGGACATCATTAAGGCCTTGTAATATAGAGTTTACACTTAGGTCCTTCATGCATCACATTCTCTTCTTTAGAAATCCTTTTTGGATCTATTTGTAACCTGCAGGGACCCCTTTGAATGCCCGCAGGGTTCGTCCAGTTACAATTCCCTTCACTTATGGGCCTGCGTACAATTTTTCTACCCCTTCCTAAAGGGGTTCTCCCTGCAATTTTTCCAACTTTACGTTGCCACCTACTGTTCTTCGCACGCACTGTAGCGCGCGAAGAACAGGGCAGATCTCGGTCGCCTATTCTCTCGCGATTTTGATCTGCGGCTTGATTTGAATCGAAGCTTCGCGCGAAGCGGCGTGTGCGCTCACCCTTCTCCCTAGATCCCATCTGACGATCAGTTTTTGAGTTGGCTCACTGCGCGCCCCTCTCCTCTCATCCTTTCCGCCGGTTGCTTCATCGAGTATCCTCACCCGCACGATGATCTGAGCCACTGAGTTTGCTACTTTTGCACCTCAGTGGTGGCGCACCCAAGGGATCGCTCTCTCCTACATCTCTTAGCGATCATTCATCCACTCCAGTCTCTCCTCCCCACCAATTCTCTGATTTCACAGCCATCGGCTGTGAAATCACCGACTTCTTCTCGACCTCCTCGTCGCTAAGGACCACGTAGCACCTAAGGACGACTCTGGAGCCTCACTAGCAGACTCTTCCCTCTGCTGGAGTCATCTCCCTCCTTTCGTCCTCCTTAGCCACCGGCTAAGGACCCATAGGTCCCATTCTTCCTGTCAGAGTAGATTTACCATTCTGCAATTTGGTTGTAGCTATAGTTAAGTAGGTTAGAAGTAGAATTAAAGTAATTTGTGGTGTTTAATTTCACTGTTCTGATAGTTTAGCTGTAGCAGTAGATTTAGATTAGATTTTCCCCCTCACCTCCTCTGATCATTCCAGATCAGAGGGGATGGTTTCACACAGTCCATGATCATGAATTTTCTCCCTCTCCATGTTTTCCATATCGCTTCTGATTCCCATGATTTGTTTCTCGCAATTCACCCATTCATTTAGACCTAATTTCATATATGATTGGTTAACCTCAGATCTGAAATTAGCATCAAGAATCACATTAGGGGCTTCCCATTCATCTCATTTTGCTCACAAAAGCGCCTGATCTGAGCTAAAAAGTGATCAGTTTGTCATATTTTTCATTAACTCAGATTTCAAAGATTTTTACTCAATTGGGTTTTGAATGTTTTGATCTTACAAACTGAAGAATTTTGATTCTTATTCATTGATTGGCAAGGAATCTGAGATGTTTCTGATGTCAGAATTCATCTCAGAAGAGCCATAGTCTAATCTGAGTTTTTATGAGGATTTTAATGCATTGAATGCATGATAGAGCTAAGGAAAATCACTGTGGTGATTTAAGGTTCTATCTTGTATTCATGAGTTGTTGTTTGTTAAAGGCAATGATGATTTTTAACCTAAGGAGTTCTCAATACTCCTTAAGGTTCCAGAATCTGGGATTTGAATTGGTGATTTAAGTTGATTGATTTAACTCTTTCTACATGCTGTCTATAGCATTAGGAAGAGTTAGATCAGTTTTTCTGCTGATTTAATTTGATGAGATTTTATTGACAAGGGTTCTTGAGTTTGAGTTGTAATATTGAGTGCTTTTGATGAGAAGTGAAACCCTTGTCAGATGGGGTTGAGGGAATTTCTGAGTTAGGCTTTATGTGTTTTAATCCTAGAGTCATAGCAAGTTGCTGCAATTGCAACTACATTCCCTTTCTTGCTACAAACCTGATTTCATTCCAGATGGACTAACTGCAGCAGCAGTTAAGCCATCTGGAATCAGGTCTGGCTTGCTGCAGGGCTTGTGCTTAGAGGCTCTTGCTGCTGCTATTCCTGTTGTCCAAATTTTGAAGTAGAAATTTCTGATCTAAAACCCTATAGACTATGGGCTTAGATTTCAGTTCTGAAAATAGCTGGCATGTTAGTCATGTTGTATTCCTTGTATACAAGCTTTCCTATATTGTAATTGATTTTTAATCCTTTGAATGCTTGTTATCTTTCTTTCAAATGTTTGTTAGCTAGTTATCTTTAAGCCTAACTGTCCAAGCACATGAATTAAATGAGATCTAAACTGAAGTACGTGCTAAAATGGGTAAATTCTTTCCATATTTCATACTAAATGTATTTAAGGCAGTCAATGCCTTTCTAGATCCCTTTAAGTTCCATCCTAAGCCTTTAAGACTCCTTAGAAATCTTTTGAAAGGCTTAGGATGGATGAGATTGGGAATTCAATAAAAATCAGTAAAAAATTCTAAAAGAAAAATAAAATAAAACTGTCTGATTGAAGATCAGATAGTTTTCTAACTACATACCAAGTTGCATGGTATGCAGAACCCCCGACTTGGCATAATTTGCCAGTCGACGGATCTGTATACCATGGAACTTAATAAAAGAAGTTACACCTAAAAACACCAAAAACATCTCTCTCTCATCCAATTCTTTCCCTCTCATCTCTTATCTCTATAACATGTATAAAAATCATAAAAAGTGAAAAACTCCAAAAATACCCAAAAGTACTTTGTATATTAAATATATTCTTGTAAATATAAGCTTTATACTAAGTTATATATGTAAATAAGTAACATATGTATATAAACTGTACAAATAACTTATGTATATATTGTATACTGTAAATTGAGTATTTAAGTTAGATTATACTGTATATATCTTAATTAGATAACTACTTATTAATTAAACTAACTTATATGTACTCTTAGACTATATAAATCAATAAACAGTATAAATAACAATATTAAGTTATAATACTGTATATACGTATTTATATGTAGATTATAAACAAATTAAACCCTGTACCTTAATTTAATTCTTTATACACAATAAATAATTAATTTATTAAGTTAATAGTTAAGTTATTAGATTAAATTAAATAAATTAGTAATTTAGAGTTAGAATTAAGTTAATTGATACTGTATATTTATACTAATGTACTTTAAGTAATTTAAGCTAATTGAAGTATATTTATATCTTATTATATTATTTAAAGTTAATTTATAAATAAAACAGTTCAAAATCTGCTATTTAAATGTACATAGAATGGAAATCAAATTTGTAAAATACAATAAAAATGTCTATAAAATATTTATACATGTATACTAACTCTGTCTAAGGTCAATTAGACCATATAATAACTAATTTATATGTAATTAAAGAATTAAACATAAAAATCAGTATGTATAAACTATATACTTTAGTTAATTTATTTATATAGTAAATATAATTAAAATTTCAAATCAAGTGTACAATTGTATAGTATTATGCAAATACTTTATTTTCTCATAATTTATTTTTATTTTATAATAAATTATGGCTCTCGAATTGAGGGTCAAAGTTCCTAATTTCATGCAGCCGCAACTCAATTCCAGCGTAGATGCGGCGCTCAGATAGCGCCACATCGGTCGCTGGCGAGCACCTCTAGCACTTTATATTGATTTTGTTAACTTAAGCCGCAGTTGTCACGAGTGCCGGGCACCCGAAACAACCGAACCTTACATTAACTGATTCGAGCATGAGTACTTGAGGGGGTTGGGGGCCCGGGTGTGTGTGTGCAGGCTATGAGGCCCACTGATCTGAGCATGAAAATACATAATTAAGCGGCCTGATGACAAATTAGGGCGTGCTTAGTAGAGGTCTGGTCCCACCCTCTGGGTGCTGTGTATCCCTAGAAAAGCGTGCCCGCAAATTAAACAAATTTTTTATTAATTAAGAGGGGTAATGACAGTGGTTAATCACCTACGAATGTTATGCCTTAGTGTCGCTAAGACTTAATGCAGAATAAGACTAAGAAGAAGAAGAAGAAAGGCAGAAGAGGAGTATATTGAAGAAAGAGAGAGCGAGAGTACAAATACAAAGTAAAGACAGATTGAAACTGTATAAAATAATTATAATATCTATATATATATACGTAGTACAGCCATTTACTTTTATATGTATAACTTCATACCTGTACTAACAGAATAAGATGTCGTTATATGTGAAATAAATGTTGCTATAGACCCTAGTTGTCCTTGTATTTAGCTTTTCTAGGGTCTAGCAACACTTATATCTGTCGCTGTAGCTTTTATATGTGTTACTGTAAATGTTAATATAGTAAGTTAGGTTTGTATGCTATGTAATCTTAGTTAGTAGTGTATATTTATGTAAGTATTAGTAATATAACTTATAAATAGATAGTTTAGAGCATTGTGATAAAGTGTTTGATGCTTATTTATAATTAATTTTTGCAAGCATTTTAATTGATTATTTGTACACAATTAAACCAAGTATTCATTCATTCATTCTTTGTTGGACATAAAATTTCATTTTGGAATTAAAGGATAATTTTGGACTTAGAGAGTGACGTAAATCAATAACTGCCTCCCAGTGAATGACCTGGAATAAAACCAGTAAAAATTAGTTAATTAAATAATAATGGTCGTAATGATGGTTGGTATTTCCTACAATTCACTACAACGACACTTATGATATTTTCATTACCATAACCAATCCATAAAAACATACTCCATCATTATATCACTATTATTAGGCTCCTTAGTTGGCTCCATGATCGATGCAACAGGAGGTTCTTGGGGCTTATGATGCCTCCATTAATGCTGCTTGTGACAACCCGAGTCCCGCCAAGCGATGAAAGCCTGAGTCACCGTGTGCTAACAACCAGCACAAACCAACCACAAGATCACAGCCTCCCAACACATAGTTATAAAATATCAATAGCCAAGCATTCATTCATAATACATTAAATGAAAAATAAATAGTGTTGATAACATGATAAAATTCACCACAGAAAATATAAAGTAAAGAGTGCTTAAGTGCTTATACAATTAATGATAACATCATCATCAGTCATATCTAGCTTTAATTAGTCATATTCCATTGATAAATGCTCCTATATAACTGTTAGAAGACCGTAATTCATTACACATCCATTCTGAGAGATAAATATTAAATCAGGGGTAAAACTATAATTTTAACAGAATATCCTAAATGCAGAGCAATCACGGGATTTCCCAGTGGTTAATTAAAGGTCAAATGGTCATAAATGTCTAATAAGTGGGTTCATGCAGATAGAAATCAATTTTCACGTGTTTTGAGAATTAAATGGACATCTAAAATCCTAAAAATAGACCTGCTTAATTAACTGAGGTTCTGGTTAGGATAAAATTCACCTTAACCTTCTAAAAATCATAGAAAAATATTATCTAAGATTTGGTACCTTTGATTTGACCATTGAAATCCATTTAACCTAAAATAGAGTCTCAGATAAATAATTACCCTAATTTGGGTTTCTACGCAAATTATCCAGTCAAACTTTGTCAAAACCTAAATCCGACATCACCATCAGATTCCTTGGGTCCAAATTAGGCTTGTAGCAAAATTTGGATCCAATCAGAGATCATCTTGACTTAGTTTGCATTTTGGTCCAGTCAAACTCTTTCTCTCTCACTTAAACCCCTACCTTTTGAAATCTATTGTAAGGACCCCCCTAACTTTGTCATCTCCTTCACATCTAGGTCACTGCCACCATTATGAATAGCTGCAACTCACCAGCAAGATTCGAGCGAGATTTTCTCGCTTGTTTCTCAATCAATCAATCCCAAATTTGAACTAGAGATTCCTTGAGAAATTCTCTTTCAATTAAACCCGACCTTGGACCACAAGTCCTTCCCAATCTCTCATGCAAATTCATGAAAGATTCGGGTATCATTTTGTACGCAAATCTCTCAAGCTTGAAACACCCCCTAAAGCCTATAAAAAGATCCCTCATGCATTTCCTTACCTCCTTAGAAAGGTTTGGGGCCAAAAACTTCTTCCAAACCCTACCTCCGACCCCTCTCCAACCAAGCTTCGGTGACCTCCTTCCCCGTCTTCCTAGGGGTAGCCAATGGCCAAATTGGCCTGCCCATCCTCTTCCTCATCTTCCTCCATGCCTCGCCAGTCAAAGCGAGGGCCATCCTCTCCCTGTCTTCGCTGCCGTGCACCTCTAGAGAAGTTCTCTTCCATGGCACCGACTAGCCAAAGTTGGTATCAATCCTATCCCCTTCGTCCAATTAGATTAGGTAGTTAGGTTAGTTAAATCTGTGGGTTAATTTCTACCACTCAAAACCCAAAAATACCCCCTCAACGCTGACATTCGCCATCGTCTTCCTTCGCTGCGGCTGCCCTCCAACGAGGTCCTCCGCTCGCTACACCCGTTCACCCACCTCACCAACAGCTCCAGAACCTTCACCAAACACCACAAACAAAACCTCTCACTTATCCTACTCTCTCGACCATCCAAACACGTCACCGATCAACCCACTGCCGCATGTCCTTCTCCGTCACCGCCCGACCACTAAACACCTCCACACACCACGAAATCACCGCCATTGCATCCCACGACCCACAAAGATCTTCTTGAACCTTTTAACTAGGGCTTTTAGCTCGTATCTTGGTTTTCAGGTGCACATCAGAGCTCCGCCACCGTGTCATCCCTCCAACGTTGTTCTTCATGTTCTAAGCCACGCGAGCGCCAAACGTGACCTCTAAGAGTCGCGGAATAGCCCCAGGACCATTCGCAGGTCCTTGATTGGAGATGCCAACCTCAGTAGTTATGCCAATTGAAGGAAGACCTCACTGTAGTAGCACGCGAGAAAAGGGATGTGGATTTAGTCCCACATCATGGGATTTGGAGGCACTGAAGGCGCATAAGTGGAATTTTTCTTTGTGGCATTCGCCTTCAAACACGGGGTGAGGTCCCTTACACCCACACATACCTGACCCGACTAGCCTTTCACTCCTCGACTGCGACACTCATGCACACAGCCCTGGACTGAGTTAAGCGACCCAAATACCCGATTAACTCAACTATCTGAGAGAAGAGAAGGGAATGAAGGAAAGAAAGAGAGAGTAGGGGAGGGGGGTTTTGCTCTTCAGAGATTCCAAAACTTCATCGCTAGAAGGGAAGAAGAGCCAAGGAAGAAGAAAAGAGAATGCTTGCAGAGGAAAGGAAAGAAAAGGAGTCGTGCCAGAGAAGAAAGGAAAGAAAGAAGAAGAGAAGAAGAACAACAACAGAATATTGAAGACACCGTAGCAAGCAACATTTAAGTTGTCTGAGCCACCTGAGAAACGTTTGATTACTGTTCATTTATTTTATATGCATTGACTAGTTGATATACATGTGCTTAGAATAATAATAGGTGATTTAAATCACCATTATTTTGTTCTAGGTGTCTTTTTAACTCTTGATGTACTCATATTCTTATTAAATATCAAATTTGAGTAGTAATCATTCATTGAATATCATTATTGGTTTAATTTATTATGCTTATTTATATATTCATTAAGATTAACACATGAATTCCATATTTGCTCACTGTGTTCGACCTCATACTTCATTTAGATATTCGAGTTATAAATCTTATTTGTTGAAGAGCTATTTGTCAATTGTTCTACAACGCATTTCCCTAAAATTAACAAAAAGCCCTATCAACATTTTAGCGTCGTTGTTGAAGAGCAACACGCAATTCACCACTATTTTTTATTTTATCTAATTATATCTGAGCACTAACTTGCCCTATTTGATTTCTTGTGATTTTGCAAGGTACATCATGAGGCGATCTTCCACGCATATTAGCCACCCCAAGGCAGGTAATCTCTCTTCTTCCCTAATCTCCTAATCCTTCAAAGAGAGAAAAGGAAACAAAAACTAATTAGGAATCACTTGCCTTATTTTTCTACTAATTATCATTAAAGAGGCAAGTTTCCTGATTTGCGAAAAATTATTCACATATGATTGAAGCATGAGACGATTCTGATTAGATATTCCCCATTCCTGATTTCCTGTACCTACTAGGGATTTCGCTTAATTTCTAATCTTCTTGGACTGCGCACTTCTTGTTTGAAGTCCAAGAAGAACATCTTGAAATTTAATTGGACTTGAAATAGAGCCAATTAGGGTTTTCAACGTTAAGGTTTGAAGTACTAGTTCACATTTGTCTGCATTAAAGAGAATAAACCCTCCAGCATTTGTGTGCTACCTAAGCCCCTATTTCAAAAGATCTAATCAAGAAGAACCCTAAAAATTAGGATCTAATTCTCACTTGAATCCTAAAATTGTGGACCTAATAACCTAAGAGTCAATTCAGGGTGATTTCTAGGTCTTGACTTAAATTTCATTCTGCCATCTTTAGGGTAGGTCAGGTGAAGTTGGTCTACTTTATGGGCCAACCAACCTCCAAATTAGGTCACAAGTCAAACTAACTTCTAATCAAGTGAAATTCAAGGTACAAATTAGCCTAAAATTGGTAGACTTAAGGTCTTAAGTTCGTACATTTCGGTCTACTTGGAATCGCAGTGACAAGGAAGGTTGGGTGGGGGAAACCATGTAACCTGTGGAGACGCTCTACCATGTAGGGATCTTTACGGGGCTCTCCCTTCCTGGCTGCCCAGGTATTTCTCAGGTTTACGGATTTCTGATTTAGAGGTATCATCAGCCTCGAAATAGCCTTAGTCATCCAAAAATCTTTGGGTTCCTTGGTTGGGTCCAAATAACATCCAATCCCTCATCTTTTCTATAGAGCACATACACAGGAAAGTCATTAGGTTTTTAACCTAAGAGACCTCATTAAATCTCCTTGAAAATCTCTTTCAGATTTGATCAACTTCAATCTAACCTGAGTTTGATTCTACATCTTGATTCGACCACCTGATTTGAAAATGCAACCTGGCAATCTAGGAAGACTATTCAGGAAACCTGAGTCCCAAATGAGCATGAAAGAAAAGATGATTGAAAATGCTTATAAACACCACGAGGAATATTTTAATAGGGACATTTAGGATAAATTCAAGAAAGCAATGGATCACATTTTGAACCGTATAGAGATGATATGGATACGACTAAACCACAATTCAACCCGGGATGATCTCTTGGCAGAACACATTGAATTGATGAAATTACACAACGATTGTCTGCAACATTGGTCAAATCCTTTAGTTCCGGAAGAACTTCAAAATTTTTTAGAAAAGTGGGGAGAATTGCTTAATAGGTTATATCGATCCATTGATAAAAAATACCCGTCATAAGTTAATAGAACATCTTGGAGTGATTCTAGTAATCAACATAATTTCCCAAATCCTGGGGTTCAAGAATCAAGGTTGTTGTGGACCCCCAACCCAAATGAATTCAAATTCAAATTTCATAGCAATTGACATACCTGATCTTGAGATGGGTTGGGAGGATCCAATTGTAAGTGTTCACAATTCCGAACCAGCCCTAGGAAACCAGGAAGCTAGTCGATCAAGCTTAGATATGCCCGACACCTGTGATAATGAGCTTAAAACAAAACTTCTCGAGAATGTAAATCCTGAGCCTTATCCTATTAAGGTGATTCTCGAGAATGATTCTAACATCCCTGTAGAGCCCAGCCTAGATCTTAGTGACCCAATGCCTACCTTTAACCTAGAATCTAAATCTGAGCCTAATGGGGATGAGTATGAGGCCCCATGTGATGAAATATAGATTTCAAATTTGAAATACGATTCTGGGCTTGTATTTGTGAATATACTTCTCCAGCCTCCTCAGAGACACAAATTGATTTTTCGGAAGTCACGCCGATTTATGATACAGAAATCGATGAGTTGGAAGAGTTGGGAATCGAGTGGGTCTACTCTAAGAGCCAAGAACCCAAGCCTATGCCTAATCATGACACCTTTTTAAGCTCGAAATCTAAAATTAGGATAGATCCAAGTTAGGTTGCTGATTCTACACATCTTGATTCTCTCTGTGGTGGAACTCCTGATCCATAATCAGATTTGGAAACTTATTCTCGCAAATTCTCCGATGATTTTGAATCCTACTCTGATTTTAGAGAACCTTTGTTTCCTGACGACTATGAACCAGTTTACAACCTCAGCATCCATGACCTATTTTTCGACTCTGACTCTGAGGTCCCTGATCCCGAGATCATTGATTCAAAATCAGGTTCCATTGAGATGGAATCATTCCTTTTTTATCTTCAAGAATCAGAAATAGTAGGCATCGAGGTGTCTGCAATCTAGAGTTCGAATCTTTTCTTGACTCAGATTTCCATGACCCTAGAAGCACTCTTCAAGCATTTACCTTTGATTTTAATGGCCATTATGAGGACTCTCTAAATGAACCTACTTTTGTATCCTTTCTAGAGGAACCCTCAACTCACATAGTTCTCAAAGAAGCCACCTCTTCTACACCACATACAGAACCTTCTCAAATTCGATCCCAACCCTGACCCACAACCGGAATCAACTTCTACTCTGATTCTCCTCTCGATGATCCGATTGCATATGATTCTCATCCATCTTTCAATCGAGTTTCGGACATCGATCAGAATACTAATCACGCCCCATCTTTCTCTGATCACTCTTGTAGGGTTCCTACATCTTCTACTGACTTTTTTTCATTTGAGGATCCCTACTCTGACCAGGCTGATTCGACTCAACCAAACCCTAGATTCTCAATTCCATATCTTCTTGAGTCTTACAGCATCTGGTGGGCTCCGTATCTCTTGATTCACATCCATTAACCCACCTAATTGATTAGGTTTGGGCTGCATCATCAGCCTGTTGATTTAAAAAAGTACCTGGTTGGACAGACCAGGCTATTGATCGAGGTACTTGTTGTACAAAATTCTACTGATTTGACCACTCCTCCATGATCACCCTCTGCTCGGCTGAAGGCATTAAATTTAGTACTTAATGGGAGGCAACCAGTCATTCCAAAAAATTGAGACCTTTCTGATTATCCTTTTGAGCTTCACGTCTACTGCACTTAGAGTTCAGAGTTAAAACAGTCGATTCCACCTTTGGTATGTGTACTAGAGCTTGAAATCGTCCGCAACAGTCACCCGACCTGTTCACTCACCCTTTTAACCCTATTCTAACCCATGAACCCAACTGACTTCATACCCTCCGATTTACAATGAGGACATTGCAAAAACTTAGGCATGTGGGGATGTTAAAGTGCAAACACATAAAAATTCAAGTTTCTAAAGGGTTCTCACAAAAAAATTACTCATTCAAAAAAGCCAAAAAAAAATGAAAAAAATAAAAAATAAAGAATGGGGAGGAAATTTTGTGAGCTTAATTCCATATCATTCTTGAGGAGGAAAAATGAGGTGTTTTAAAATGTCAAAAAGAAGCTACAATTTGAAATAAAAAGTGAGTCATTAGTAAATGATTATGGAATCTACTTAAATTCTAGACCAAATCAAAATAAAAAATTAAGTCCTAGAATAACAGAGAAATAAGGAGATTAGTATGAGTGCTGATCTTAGACCTCTTGAGCTTATTTTAGGGCTTAAAAATTCAAGTATCCATTAAGATCTAGATAATCCTTAAGAGGTTGAGGAAAATGTGAAGCTTACATATCAGGTCTAAGGCTTAGGGAGTATTCGGCCTCATTAACTGACCTCTGGTTTGCGGGACTCGGTAACCTAAGCACCCTAATCCACACACGAGTCTGGTTCAGTGCGCTTAATAATCAAAATCACGCAAAATAGTTTATTCTATTATGAAAATGCTACCTCAATTAAGAGCGGCTTATCAACACAAATTGACTTGGACGAGTTCCCGACATGGAGAGGTGGGAAATTCCCCTTAAAGATGCGCAATAACATACCGTCTCCTTGGTGCTTGTCCTCTAGGATATCCAAATATCCTACCAGGGGCATGTAAGCACCTTGTGTTGATTCAGGTGCCATGGGCGGGATTATCCTGAAATGTCGATCGCCAGGGCCTGAATTTAGCTACAGAATGCCATGGGTGGCACTATCTCGAAGTGTTGAAAGTTAGGGTTTTGGGGTTGCCATGGACAGTGCTATCTTGAAGCATCGATTACCAAGGACCCTGCGAGGATTGATGGTGGGAGCTAGGAATCCGATATAGATGATAGGATCTAAAGATAGGATGGCAATGCGCACAAACACTCAAGCACAAAATTAATAATAACAAGAAAGGATTTGCTCAATCAATTCAAACCACAAAAGACACAAAATGTATAGTGGTTCCCCACTCACTTGGATACTCCACTACCTAAGCCTTCAAGCTTAGGGTTTTTAACCTGATTCCCTCAACCCCGAGGAAATCAATCTACTAATCCGAGGTAATTAACGGGTTACCCCAACCCAAATACAACAACGGGCTCGTTACAACCCAATGAACAGCAAGCTCAAATACAAAAGAAGTATAGGTGTAAGAAAGACAAATCTTACAACTAAGTTCCTAAGCCTCTCAACAATATATAGAATAATATTACCGATTTGAGAGCCTAGTGAAGACGTGAATGCCTTGAGAATGAGTGAACAAAACACATCAATGTGTTTGCTAAACCCATAGCGAGATTGAAAAGCAGCAAACTATTTGTTCCTCTTTGAATATGGTGGAATGTATGAATATAGCTCTAGGATTATTTTCTTATCTTTCTTGTATCTCTAGTCTACAAACAAAGAGTCCTAGGATCATTTTACAGAGTTTAGAGCCTAGGATACTCATCTACTAGACGTTGGGATTTAATTCCCAATGTTCATATGGTTAGAATTAATATTCTAATCGTTTTGTTCTGAGCCAACAGCTAGAAGGTAATAGTACTAAAGTACCTGTACCGGTACTAGCATCTCACTACCACCAATACATGAGTCCTAGTACCGATACTCATCATGGGTACCGGTACTTGTGACTCCCAAGTTTGAAATTTCTTGGGCACAGTAACCTACTTGTACCGGTACTCATCATGGGTACCAGTACTTGTAAGGTTCAGACCAGAATTAAGGCTTCAACTTGTGATCAACATGTACCGGTACTCATGGTTGGTACCGGTACTTGTTGTTAATAGTTTGAGATAAATTCTCAAACCTGTGCCTTGCAAATACCAGTACTAATGAACAATACCGATACTTGCTTACAAGTACCTGTTTTAAGTGTTTTAATCCATTACGTACTTTGAAAATGTTCGCAATATAAATCCTGATTTATCTCTAATTTATTTTATGATCTAAGTTATGATCCTTTGTTAAGAGGCATACATTCTATAAAAAAAACCTAAACTAAAAAACTAAAGGTCGAAGATGATCTTCTCCTTAACTCATCCTTGTCATCTTGCCTCCTCCACATCATGATCTTCTCTTTCTCATCATCATACCTCCATCATTTCCTATTTGCCTTGATCTTCACCTAAATCTGAAAAGCACTCAATTATAAACATTAATCTATAATAATTTTGTTAACACCAAAACAAGATGTGGAATAAGGTTCCAACAATCTCCCCCTTTTTGGTGTTGATAAAACTATCTTGCAAAAAGATAATTGTAAGAAAAAATAATTTTTAACAATGTTCTATGAAGGAAAAACTTTTACTTTAATCCTCCCTCTTAATGTATGTTCCCCCTAAAAATATTACTATTTGCCCTTTATTTTTCTCCCCCTTTTGTCAAAAAAAATGAAAGGGTAAAGAATATCATACCATAACATTTACCAATAGTAGAATGATGAATCTGGGTACCAAGCTCCATTAGGTTATCATTCTTGGTCTTCATTCAGCCTATAGAATGGTTGAAGTGTCCCGTTGTGTGCCTTGAACACCCACTGATCTCTTTAATCCCATTGATCTACTCCTGCAAAACAATGTAAAATGTCTTTTCTAGGTACCCATTTTCTTATGGGTCCTTTCAGGTTAGCACCTTTCAAACCTTGAGATTTATAGACCTCTCTTGTGTTAGATCTATAATTCTTGGGATTTTTGGCTTTTTGGTACATCCATGCATGTCTAGGTACATGTGATTCATTTTGTGTATTCTTTTTACTCTGAAATTTTGATTTTAGTGCATCGTAAATTTCAGTATTTAACCTAGTTGTTGCTTTAAGATTATTTAAAGTTCCCTCAAAATGCTTATAAATATCTTCTAACTCTACTATTTTTGCATGCAATTAATTATTAGTCTCTTCTGACATTTCTAATTCCATTTCTAAACATGAAATTTCTAATTCTAAAGTTTGATAATTATTATTTAAAACCTTATTTTCCTTTTTGAATGACTTATCTTTATGATATATGATGGGAACACCATCATGAGCCATAACTAACTCATTTTGACCCAATTAAGTCAGTAAATGCTCCTACATAACTGCCAGAGAGTCATAAATCACTACATAATCATTCTGAGAGAAAAGCAAGAAACTAAGGTTAAAACTGTAATTTTACCAGCATATCATGAATGCAGTACAACCACGGGTTTTTCTAGGGGTTAATTAAGGGTCAACTGGTCTTAAAAAGCTAACAAGTGGGTTGAAACAATCAGAAAAGGATTTGCACGTGTTCTGAGAATTAAATGACTTTTAAAACCCTAAAAACAGACCCGCTTAATTAACTGAGGTTCTCGTCAAGATGAAATTCACCTAAATCTTTTAAAATTCATATAAAATATTTTTTAGGATTTGGAACCTTCAATTTGATCATCAGAACCCATTTCGACCCATAACAGAGTCTTAGACAGACATTTGCCCTAATTTGGATTTTTGCATAAATTACCCAATCAAACGTGTTCAAAACCAAAAGCCAACTTCACCATTGGATTTCTTAGGTCCAAATTAGGTTTTTACCAAAATTTGGACCCAAGATGAGTTTGTCTTGACCTAGTTTGCAACTTGGTCCTATCTGATTACATTCTACCCTCAACTTCCAAAATCTTTTCAAAAAGACCCCTAACTTTGTCGTCGTTCTCACAAAAAGGTCCCTCTCTCCATTAAACCTATTCTTACTTGCTCCAGAAACCTTAATTTACAAAGAACTCCTTGATTTCTTGACAAATCCCTTTTAAATTTGAAAGGGAAGTTCGTCGAGAAATTCCCTTCCTTTTGAATCAAATCCCACACCCCAAAACCTTTTCAATCTCTCATGCGAACGCATGAGAGATTTGGGTATCAAGGAATTTCCCAACTCTGGCAAGCTTTCCAAGCTTGAGAAGCTTGCTTCCCAAGCCCAAAACCTCCTCTTGAGTTCTATAAAAGAACCTCTTGATCATACCTTCCTCCTTACGCTCGAAATCGGCCAAGATTCCCCCTCAATTCCTCTCTCTCTCTCGGTTGAAAGCTCCTCGACGTCCGACGAGCCCCTCCGTCCATCTTTGTCCTCTGTTCGCAATACTGGCAGCGGAGTCATCCTCCTCGCATCTTCCCGCGTCGAGCTGTACTAGCTAGTGCCTTAACCTCCCTCTTCCTCGTCGTTCCTCCCTCTTTGGAGCTATTCTCTTCTCCGGCACCAGCACCACCACAACTGGCGCTTTCTCCTTCCCACTTCATCTGTTAGTACCTTCAACTACTCCCTAACCTCTTCCTCATCACACCAACATTTTCGACAAGCTGTTTCGACCTCGACCACGTCTCTGCGACTTCGTCTTCCACCGCTCCGGCCACACCTTCGACGAGGAACATCTCGCTCCACACGTCACCAAACTCCTCACCGACTACCTCAAAACCTCCACCACACCTCTCCGCTCATTTCCCCTCTTTCAATTTCTCATTCCATCCACTCACACCACTCCCCAAATAGACCCATCACCAACTACCTAACCTATGACCGTCCGGCCACCATCCACACCCATCTTCCATGAAACCACAGCCATTATGTTTTCCATGCTACGGTGAACCTTCTGAGGTGTTTTGACACAGCCGAAAGGCCTAATTCTCTATTTTAGGTTCAGGCCAGAGCTCCACCATTGCGTTGTCTTCTCCAATAGTGTTCGTGGTGTTCTAACCACGAAGTCCTCCAGGTGACACCCTCAGGAAGTGCAGACTACCTCCAGGAACGTCCCCAAGTGGTCAATTGAAAGCATCGACCTCTCCAAGGACGCTAATTGAAGGCCACCTGCCACTGCTATCCACGTGAAGGAGACGGAAGCGGATAGTGCCACATCGTGAATAGACGACCCCGCAGCCACGCATAAATTGAATTTTTCAATAGGGCTTACTGCCTCCAAACACGGGGTGAGGTCCCTCTCACCCACACACGCCTCGTCCGTGATCTCTGCCCATGGACCTGGCCTGACCCGTTAACCCACCTAACCCTCACTCATCACCTACTGCCGATGAGCCTGGATCTAGATACGCTAGGTTCGATAACCCGATTACCCTGTGGCTCTGGGAAAGCGGATCCTAAAGAGAGAAAGAGAAAAGGAGAGTCTGCACGGGTAGGGGGAGGGTTTTGCTCCTGGTGAGACCTGGCTAACACTTAGCCAAATTCTGAAGTTGCCCCTTCTGTGTGAAGAAAGCCAGAGAAAGAAGGAAGTAGAGGAAAGAAGAAGCAGAGTTGCAAATACGGAGAAGGAAGGAAAGAAGAAGGGCTGAAGGCAAAAGCAGAAGAGTTGTAGAGAAGGAAAGAAGAGAAGAACAAGGGCAGAAGAAGAAAGACAGAGAAGATAAAGAGAAAAGAAGACGAAGAAGAAGATAGAGGCTTAAGTTGTTTAAGTCATCTGATTTACTAGTCAGATGATTGATTTGGTTGCATTTCATTTCATATATACATTGAGCTCATTAGCTATCATTGTAAGGAGTATTTGGTGATCTAAATCACCATTTTACTCCATTATTTTTACATTCTGACACTTGATCCTAGTGCTACTTTATTCTGAAGCAATTTTTATTCACAATTTCATAACTTTCTTATCTTAAATTGCAATTCTTGAGAACTGAATTCCATATTGCTCCCTGTGTTCGACCTCAAAACTTTTTCGAGTAATAAATTTATTTGTTTAGGCGCTATTTTGGCTATACTTCAACGCGACAATCTTAAAATACCAATTTAGCGAACGAACAATACAACTCTTTATAAGCTTCTAATAATTCTTCGAAAGAGAAATCAGGGTTTACTTCATTGTCCATATCTTCCGTAGTTGCTGCCAAACATAGATGAGCGACCTCGTCGTCGCTTATCCATTTCACTAGAGTCGATATTCATGTCGGAGTCGCTATCAACCCATGTTGCTTTAAATGCTTTCTTCTTCTTCTTATGCTCCTTTGTTTCTTTCCCATTGTCCTCCTTCTTGTTTACTGGGCAATCATTTCGCAAGTAGCCCTTTTTCTTGCACTCATAGCAAATAACATTAGTTGAAATTTTATTGACTTGCTTACCTTATTTCTTGAGGAATTTTTGGAATTTCCTAGTAAGCATTTCCATCTCCTCATCTTCGGATTCCGATGTTGTTGAATCCGTGTCCTCCTTAATTTCTCTAAAGGCAATACTTTTCTTCTTGCTTGACACCTTCTCCTCGTTCTTCTTCATGTTCTCTAGTTGGACTTCGTAGGCCATAAGGCTACCAACTAGATCATCCAAGGGGAGAGTGGAGAGGTCCTTCGCCTCTTGGATGGCTGTGGTCTTTGGACTCTAATTACTTGTAAGAGATCTCAGGATCTTCCTTACAAGTTGTTCTTCTGTAAATTTTACTCCAAGATTCTTCATGGGGTTAACAATTTCCCCAAACTTCGTATACATGTCCTTGATCGTCTCACCTTTCTCCATCCTTAACACTCATAATTTTCTGTTAGAATAGAGATACAGGCTTCTTTTACCTTACTTGTTCCTTCGTAGGTAACGTCAAGAGTGTTCCAAATTTTGTATGCTGACTCGCATGCCGAAATTCGGTTAAACTCTTCCTTCGATAATGCGCAATAAAGTGCATTCATTGCCTTTGCATTGCTCACTATTTTCTTCTCTTACTCTGTCATTAGCACTACTCCTTCCTCCTCCTTTGGATCCAAATACTTTTGTTGGATAAGGCTCCATGATTCTTCATCCATCGCCTTGAGGAAGACTTGCATCCTCCTCTTCTAATACATATAGTCCGTCCCATCAAAATAGGGAGGACGGGTCGACGATTGTCCTTCGGTGTGCCATGAGGTTGATGTCATCGCGAGCAAGAGTTTTTACTTCTTTTCGCTACCTGCTCTGATACCACCTAATAGGATTTAAAGATAGGATGGCAATGTGCACAAACACTCAAGCACAAAATTAGTAAAAATAAGAAAAGATTTCCACAATCAATTCAAACCACAAAGGACACAAAATGTACAGTGGCTCCCCACTCACTTGGGTACTCCACTATCTAAGCCTCCAAGCTTAGGGTTTTTAACCCAATTCCCTCAACCCCGAGGAAATCAATCTACTAATCCGAGGTAATTAATGGGTTACCTCAACCCAAATACAACAACAAGTTAAAATACAAAAGAAGTACAGGTGTAAGAAAGACAAATCTTACAACTAAGTTCCTAAGCCTCTCAACAATATATATAGAATAATATTACCGATTTGAGAGCCTAGTGAAGACGTGAATGCCTTGAGAATGAGTGAACAAAACACATCGATGTGTTTGCTAAACCCATAGCGAGATTGAAAAGCAGCAAACTATTTGTTCCTCTTTGAATATGGTGGAATGTATGAAATATAGCTCTAGGATTATTTTCTTATCTTTCTTGTATCTCTAGTCTACAAACAAAGAGTCCTAGGATCATTTTATAGAGTTTAGGGCCTAGGATACCATTCTACTAGACGTTGGAATTTAATTCCCAACGTTCATATGGTTAAAATTAATATTCCAGTCGTTCTGTTCTGAGCCAACGACTAGAAGGTATCAATACTAAAGTACCTGTATCGGTACTAGCATCTCACTACCACCAATACATGAGTCCTAGTACCGATACTCATCATGGGTACCAGTACTTGTAAGGTTCAGGCCAGAATTAAGGCTTCAACTTTTGGCCAACATGTACCGGTACTCATGGTTGGTATCGGTACTTGTTGTTCATAGTTTGAGACAAATTCTCAAACCTGAGCCTTGCAAATACCAGTACTGATGAATAGTACTGGTACTTGCTTACAAGTACCTATTTTAAGTGTTTTAATCCATTACGTACTTTGAAAATGTTCGCAATATAAATCCTGATTTATCTTTAATTGATTTTACAATCTAAGTTATGATCCTTTGTTAGGAGGCATACGTTCTATAAAAAAAGCCTAAACTAAAAAACTAAAGGTCGAAGATGATCTTCTTCTCCTCAACTCATCCTTGTCATCTTGCCTCTTCCACGTCATGATCGTCTCTTTCTCATCATCTTGTTTCCATCATTTCCTGTTTGTCTTGATCTTCACCTAAATCTGCCAAACACTCAATTGCAAACATTAATCTATAATAATTTTGTTAACACCAAAATAAGATGTGGAACAAGATTCCAACAATAGACCATGTTTTTGAGCCAATCCGAAGCTAGAAATAAAGAAAAGAAAAGGAGAGAGAAAATTCTCCAAAAATGCAAAAATTCTTCTATCCCTCTCTCTTACAAAAACGCACTGTAAACTGAATCGGGACTAACCCTGTTACAAGCATTGGTGCTTTAACAGCTAGGTTCAACAAACCTTAGGATAGTTTTTGTGGGCCTCAGAAACCTTCGCGACAGACTGAAGCTAAAGCTGGTTAGGTCTGGATCTTGGTTGGTACTTGAATACCTCTAGGTCTATTATTAGCATTCTAACCTAATTTCTAAAAAGAAGAATAAATCAGGACTTTGAACATCAAAGCACAGTCTAGAATTCGAGTTAATTCTATAAGATTTTGCTAAGGGACTAGCAAAAGTTAGGCATAATGGTATGATAATAACGTCATCATTAACCATATCTAGCTTTAATTAGTTATATCCATTGATAAATGCTCCTACATAACCGCTAAAAGACCAAAATTCATTGCGCATCCATTCTGAGAGATAAACATTAAATCAGGAGTAAAACTACCGTTTTAATAGAATATCCTAAATATAGAGCAATCACAGGATTTCCCAAGGGTTTATTAAAGGTCAGATGGTCATAAATGTCTAATAAGTGGGTTCATGTAGACAGAAATGGGTTTTTACGTATTCTGAGAATTAATGGACATCTGAAACCCTAAAAATAGGCCCGCTTAATTAACTGAGGTTCTGATCACCTAAACCTTCTAAAAATCATAGAAAAATATTTCCTAAGGTTTGATACCTTTGATTTGACCATTGGAACCCAATTTAACCTAAAATAGAGTCTAGACAAACAGTTGCCCTAATTTGGGTTTCTATTCAAATTACCAAGTCAAACTTGGTCAAAACCTAAATCCGACATCACCATTAGATTCCTTGGATTTAAATTAGGTTTATACCAAAATTTGGGTCCAATCAGAGATCATCTTGACCTAGTTTGCATTTTGGTCCAGTCAGACTCTTTCCCTCTCACTTAAACCGCTAGCTTTTGAAATCTATTGCAGAGACCCCCCCTAACTTTGTCATCTCCTTCACATCTAGGTCCCAGCCGCCACTAGAAATAGCTGTAGCTCATCGGCAAGATTCGAGTGAGATTTTCCTGCTTGTTTCTTAATCAATCAATCCCAAATTTGAACCATAAATTCCTTGAGGAATTCTCTTTCAATTAGACCTGACCTTGGACCTCAAGTCCTTCCCAATCTCTCATGCGAATGCATGAAAGATTCAGGTATCATTTTGTACATAAAGCTCTCAAGCTCTCAAGCTTCTTTCCAAGCTTGAAACACCCCCTAAGGCCTATAAAAAGATCCCTCATGCATTTCCTTACCTCCTTAGCAAGGTTTGGGGCCAAAAACTTCTTCCAAACCCTACGTCCAGCCCCTCTCCGACCAAGCTCCAGTGGCCTCCTTCCCCGTCTTCCTAGGGGCAGCCAATGGCCAAATTGGCCTGCCCATCCTCTTCCTCATTGTAATGACCCGTCACACTTTTAACTTTTGAAGACGTCTAGAGTCTCAGTCAGACGTCTGGACCCTTTCCCGAATGTCTGAAAATGAAATTTTTGTACTACACACTACGCTCTGCCTGCGGGCGGCGCACAAAACTGTCTGCTTCTCTCTCTTTTCCTCTTTCTTCCCCAAACCCTAAACCCCACATCTCCTATTTAAACCCCCCTCTTATCTCCTCTCCACTCCACACACCAGCCAGCACCACCTTTAGTGTTGTGCGGGAGTGGCGAAAGGGGGCGAGCGAGGGAGAGCGAGAAGGAGGAAGGAGGAGAGAGCGGGAGGAGGAGGAGGCCGAGGTCGGAGGAGCTTCGGTGGAAGCTTGGCTTAGCTCGCACGGCCACTGCGAGCACATACGGGAGGAGGAGAGGGCTCAGGGAGGCGGCCTCCTGGCCCTCTACAGCGGCTGGAGCTGCTGCGGTGCATGGCGGAGTGAGCGGAGAGAGAGCTGCGAGGAGTTCCTGGTATTGAAAATTTTCCAATATTAGACGTCTGGAGTGGAGTCCAGACGATTGCCGGGGTACCTGGACATCTAGAGTTAAGGCCAGACGTCTGAAAGCACATTTATTACAAGGTACGTATCTCCCTGCACCATGCATATCGTAGCGCAGAGGTATTTGTCGACTGACCACGCCTACGGTGTCGTACGCAGGTGCAGCTTTGGGAAGGAGCGCATAATGCTTTCCCACGTGCTTTTAGATGTCTGAACACATCACCAGACGTCCGGAGGTGCGTCTAGACGACCGGAGGCATTGTCCGACGTCTGGAACTGCCTTCAGACGATCGCAGAGAAGGTCTGGACGTCTGAGGATACCACAGGGACTTAAGGTAAAGATCTGACATCTTTTAAGACGTCTGGGATTATTCCCAGACATCTGATTTTGAACAATAGGCATGTTTTTGACCCGTTTGGGATCCGATTGGGGTCCGTTTTACGCAAACGAAATACCTGTACTTTCCTCGCGAGTTCCTCTACCTACTAGAGTCTGTTTTACACTGTTCTGAACTCTCCTTTTGTGATGTATTCCCTGGTATAGGGTTTCAGCCTATTGTGCATTTAGGGGTCACAGAGATGCCTAGGTTTGCGATTCAAGCCCCCATTACTTCCGCGTTGCCTGATAGAGTGGTTTAATTTCGTTAATAATATTTAAATAAGAATGTGCTTGTGGAAATAGTCGAATGGAACCCTAGGATGTGGCATGAACCCTAGGGTAGAGAAATGAATGAACCGTTTGTGCTGTATGATGTACTTACATGCATGATTGAGATAAATTGCTTGCAATTGCTTGTATTATAATTGTGAGTTGCCTATTAGAATATGAGTTGCCTGTAATTAATGAAAAATTACCTGTGAAATCACCAGTTGCATGTATCGAATTATGGAAACACGAGCTGTCTTTATATGGATGAGAAATAAATTGTGAATGGTGAAATCTAGATCGGAATAAATGAGATGAACATGAGCATGAACCCTACGGGGAATTAGGAGTAGAACTCCTATGGATAGACGGAAACCTGGAATGTAGACAGGAAGTGTGCTGGCCCTTGAGTATGTGGTACTAAGGAGAGCAACTGTCCCCTTTTGTGTACAGTGGAGCTAGCCTCCCTTGGGTTGAGACCCGGGGTTAGGATTGGCCACTCTACACCGACTCCTATTGGCCCTCGTGTATGTGGTGCCGAGGCGAGCTACCAGTGTAGGGAGGGAGCTAGCCACCCCACGAGGCCTGGGGTTTAGCTAGCCACCCTACACCGACTTGTTAGGCCCTCTGGGCAAACCGAGGTAGTCAGACGAGGGTGCGTGGACTGTGGAGGGGCGAGACCCCTGTTCTGAGAGGGCAAGGCCCTATAATGTTCCGTGCTGTACTTTGAGTGTACCCGCTAGCGAAAATGACTGACCGCGTGTCAGTGCGGGGTAGCTACCCGTGCGCTCATCATGTGTGCCATAGTCACCGCTACGTCTTGACAGTGACCTCAGGGTGGTTGACTGGGTGTAGGACTACCATGGGAGACTCTCCCGGCTAAGAGAGCACCACGTGTACCTTCTACTCTATGGAAAAGACTGCAATTAAGATTGTTCCCATAAGGAACATGCAAGATCAAGAAATATCTGGATACTTTGAGAAATGGGTGAAATGGAAATATATATGAAACAAATAAATAGAAATGAGAATTCAACCTGTTGCTTTTACTGGTTTGTACTTAGATAATATAGATACTACTCTACTCAGCATTCGCTGACTTTGTCTTTTCATAACACTGTTTAGGACCAGGAGTTGAGCAGCCCGAGCTTCCGGGCTGTGAAGGGTGCTGGGCCCAGTCGAGCCCAGCCGTAGTTTTCTTCAGCACTTCCTTTTCTTTTTCTTTATTGTTGTAGTAAGTAATGGGCTTTTAGTTATTGTTCTGCTACTACTGTTTACTTTCCGCTTTCTGTTGTTATTGTTGTTGTCGTGGTATATACTGAAACAACTGTTCTATTTCCTTTACTGCTCTGTACGTTTCTTCTGCTTAGTTATATTACATATGTGAATGTGGTTTACTTTCCTACTTTTGGTTATTTCTTGTTGGACGACTAGGTCTTGAGATTAGTTAAGGCGAGCCGATCTCAAGTCCTGCAGGGATCCGAGAACCGAGTCGTAACACTCATCTTCCTCCACGCCAGGCCGGTCAAAGCGAGGGCCATCCTCTCCCTATCTTCACCGTCGTCCCCCTCCAGAGAAGTTCTCTTCCATGGCGCCAGCTAGCCAAAGCTGGTGTCAATCCTACCCCCTTTGTCCAATTAGATTAAGTAGTTAGGTTAGTTAAATCTGAAGGTTAATTTCTACCACTCAAAACCCAAAAATACCCCCTCGACGCCGTCGTTCACCATTGTCTTCCTTCGCTGCGGCTGCCCTCCAGTAAGGTCCTCCGCTCGCTACACCTGTTCACCTACCTCGCCAACACCTCCATAACCTTCACCACAACACCACGAACAAAACCCCTCACTTATCCTACTCTCTCGACCATCCAAACACACCACCGAGCAACCCACTACCGCACGTCCTTCTCTGTCACCGCCCGACCACCAAACACCTCCACACACCACGAAATCGCCACCATTGCATCCCACACCCCACGACGATCCTCCTGAACCTTTTAACCAAAGCTTTTAGCCTGTACTTTGGTTTTCAGGTGCACATCGGAGCTCCGTCGTCGCGTCATCCCTCCGATGTTGTTCTTCGTGTTCTAAGCCACACAAACTCCAAATGCGACCTCCAGGAGTCGCGAAATAGCCCCAAGACTATTCCCAGGTCCTCGATTGGAGACGCCAACCTCAGTAGTTACGCCAATTGAAGGAAGACCTCACTACAGTAATGCGTGAGAAAAGGGATGTGGAATTAGTCCCACATCATGGGATTTGGAGGCACTAAAGGCGCATAAGTTGAATTTGTCTCTATGGCTATTCGCCTCCAAACACCGGGTGAGGTCCCTCACACCCTGTAAAGACCCGTTCTGTCTTGAACCTTTTAAGACGTTTGGACTGTCTGCCAGACGTCTGGTCAGATGTCTGGACCCCTTCCCAGATGTCTGGAAATCAAAATTCTTGGTAAGAGCTTTGTGTCTACGCTCGGGCTGCGGGCAGACAGTACGCTTCTTCTCTCTCCTTCCCTCTTCTCTCCTCCATCCAAACCCTAATGCACCTCTTTATAAACCCCACTTCACCTCTCTTGTTCTCCCCACTCCACAGCCACCTTCTTCCCTTCCTCTCCACCACAGTGAGAGGAGCAAGCGCGAGAGCGACGAAGAGGAGGAGAGGCGGTGTGAGGACAGGAGGAGAAGCTTGAGCTCGCAAGCTCGAGTGGGAGCTCAACGGAGGGCACATGGCCAGAGAGGCACGTACGGGAGGAGGAGAGCGTCGGGGGAGTCATCCCTGACATTGCTGTAGCTGGAGCTGCAGGCGAGGAGGCGAGGTGTGGTTGCACGCGGCGAGGGTGAGCAGGAGGAGATCCTAGTTTTGGGTGACATCCAGATGACGGAGTGGACATCTGGAGACGACTCCAGACATCTGAAGACAAATCTTTGCGAAGGTACGTTTCCTTTTGCGGATACGGCCATGCAGGCCGCTTCGCAGCTACGCTTTGCATGGCTAATTATGGGAGATTTGCTATCGCGTGTAGTGATTGCTTCGAGAAGGCGTGGGACACACCCACCCATCAATTTCAGACGTCTGGGCAGCTCACCTGACAACTGGAAGCACTCCCAGACGTCCAGAGAGGAGGTCAGACGTCTGGAGCAGGGTCCAGACGATCCAGAAGAGGTCCTAGACGTCTGAGGTCAACGCAGAGCCTGAGGTGCATTTCTAATCACTTTTAAGATGTCTGGACATTGTGCCAAACGTCTGATTTGTGTCTGTAACCCTATTTTTGACCCATTTAGGATTCGTTTGAGGTCCGTTTTACGCAAACAAGTTATCGATGTGTTCTTTGAGAGTTCCTCTACTTGTTAGAAGGTCTTTTATATTATTCTGAATGTTCCATTATGATTGTTCCTTGTTATAGGACTTCGTTCCGTTGCAGGTTCGGGACTTGCTGAGGTACGTGGGCCTGGCGTTCGAGCCCCTAATACTCCTGGGTTGTCTGGTAGAGTAGCTTTCCCTAATTTAATTATAAATCTGAATGCATATGTGGATTGAATAACTAGAACCTAGGATATGGCATGAATCCTAGGACGAGAGGTTACTTGAAATGTCTGTATGGGTGTTTGGTTTGCAATCTTGAATAAATAAGTAGAAATGATAACAACTACCTGTTAATGAACAAGAGCTACCTGTGAATTATGAATTACCTGTGCTAGTTAAATAGTTACACGTGATATTACCTGCTGTATACATTAATGATAGAAATACGAACTGCATGTGTATAACCTGAGAATGGAAAAGTGAATGATAGAAATATGAGCTGCATGTGTATAACCTGAGAATGGAAATGTGAATGATGAAACCTGGTATGGAATGGCATGAGAAATATAAGCATGAACCCTACAGGGAATTAGGAGTAGAGCTCCTGGAAATAAATGGAATGGACCTAGAAACGTAAGCGGGAAGTGTGCTGGCCCTTGAGTATGTGGTACCAAGGGGGAGCGACTGTTCCCTTTTTAGTGTAGAGCGGAGCTAGCCGCCCTTGGGTTGGGACCTGGGGTTAGGAATGGCCACTCTACACCGACTCCTGTTAACCCTCGTGTACACAGTATTGGGGAGTGCTATTAGTGTAGGGAGGGAGCTAGCTATCCCACAGGGCCCGAGGTTAAGCTAGCCAACCTACACTGACTTTTCTTGGCCCTCTGGGCAAATCGAGGTAGTAAGACGAGGGTGTGCGGACTGTGGAGGGGCGAGACCCCTATTTGGTTCTAAGGGGCTAGACCCCTGTTACTGAGAGGGCTAGGCCCTATACTGTTCCGTGCTGTACTTTGGGCGTACCCGCTAGCGAAAATGACTGACCGTGTGCCAGTGTAGGGTAGCTACCCGTGCGCTTATCACGCGTACCGTAGTCACCGCTACATCTAGATAGTGACCTCGGGGTGGTTGACTGGGTGTAGGATCATCACAGGGGACTCTCACGGCCAGGAGAGCACCACGTGTGCCTTCTACTCTTCGAAAAAGACTGCAATCAAGATCGTTCCCACGAGGAACATTCGAGATCAAGAAAGAGATCTGAAAATAATAAACCAATGGGTGAAAAGGAATAAATTGTAAAATAAAGAAATTGAAATATATAGTTACCTGTTAGCTTTTACTACTTTAGTTAACTGGTTGACTCTCTACTCAGCGTTCGCTGACGTTGTTACTCGTAACCCCTTTTCAGGTCCAGGTGTTGAGCAACCCGAGTCTCCGGCTGCAGAGGGTGCTGGGCCCAGTAGAGCCCAGTAGCAGTAGCTTTCTGTAGTACTTTCTGTTGTAGTGAGTTTCAGACTCTTGTACTTTTACGTTTTCTGTACCTTGTTTTCGTTTTACTATTGTGGTGGTAACATATACTGTTAGCAGCTTTTCTTTCCTTACTGTTTGTACTCTTTTTACTGTTAGTTGCATAGCATTGTGAATGTGGTTTATTTTCCTACTTTTTGGTTATTTCTTGTTGGACGACTGAGTCTTGGGATTAGTCGAGTCAAGCCGGTCTCGTGTCCTGTAGAGATTCGAAAACTGGGTCGTAACACACCCGCACATACTCGACCCGACTAGTCTATCACTGCTCGACTACGACACTCACGCACGCAGCCCTAGACCCGGTTATGCGACCCGAATACCCAATTAACCTGGCTATCTAAGAGAAGGGAAGGGAAGGAAGGAAAGAAAGAGAGAGCGGGGGAGGGGGGTTTTGCTTGTCAGAGATTTCAACACTTAGTCGCAGGAAGGAAAGAATAGCCAAGGAAGAAGAAAAGAGAAGGCTTGCAAAGGAAAGGAAAGAAAAGAAGAAGAAGGAGTCGTGCTAGAGAAGAGAGGAAAGAAAGGAGAAGAGAAGAAGAATAACAACAGAAGATTGAAGACATCATAGCAGGCGAGATTTAAGTCATCTAAGCCACCTGAGAAACGTCTGATTACTGTTCATTTATTTTATATGCATTGAGTAGTTGATAGACATGTGCTTAGACTAATAATTGGTGATCTAAATCGCCATTATTTTATTCTAGGTGCCTTTTTAACTCTTGATATACTCATGTTCGTATTGGATATCAAATTTGAGCAGTAATCATTCATTGGATATCATTATTGGTTTAATTTATTGTGCTCATTTATATATTCATTGAGATTAGCGTGTGAATTCCATATTTGCTCCCTGTATTCGACCTCGAACTTCATTTAGATATTTAAGTTATAAATATTATTTGTTGAAGAGCTATTTGTCAGTTGTACTATAATGCATTTACCTAATATTGACGAAAAGCCCTATCAACAACAATAATCAAAAGACAGAAATAAAATCTAACAGCGAAAAAGAAACAACTAGGATCCACTGGCTTAGAATGGATTGTCTCCTCAAGTAGGACCCAGTTCCATAGTAGACTAACCCACAGTAGCCGCTGCACCCAACTACTCACGACACCTGAGTGCGAAACCTGAGAAACATGTCAGTAAAAACTGAGTAAAGTAGAACAACCACAACAAGTAGCAACAGTGACAAGAGTAAAAGAAAGAGGGTACTATATCAACAATTAATCTGTTTACAAATTATTACTTATCCAATTCCATTTATGCATGTAGCCCATATTATTAGAGTTCACAATCTGTCAATTGACATCTCGGAGTACGAGAAGATCTTGTGTAACTTCCTGTGACGTAAGATCGGTATAAGCCACCCTCCTGGCCAGAAATATAGCTTATACCCATCAAGTCTCCATTCTCCTACACCCTGAGGTCATTGCAGAAAGGGGTGGTAGCTACGTCGTGTAGCGTGAACACGTACAAGCGCTATGTACGTCGAACCATCGACAGCCAATGACCCACTCACTGGCCAAGAAAGAAACCACTTCAAACCTCAATCAACACATCCCGCTATCCCAATTGGCTGCTAAGCCTAACCAAAGAGTCATAGGGAGGCCAAAAATTCCATAAACTAGCCCATAATTGGTTTGAAAGACCAAAGCTATAGCCAAATCTGACGAGTAGTGGGGCTAAAACCAGTTATCCATCCTCTATATCCCAACTAAACTATCATTATTAGATCAATTCCAGAAAATTGTATGATTTTATTGTCATCAAATCAAACTGTTAAGACCCGTTCTGCCTTGAGCCTTTTAAGACGTCTGGACTGTCGGTCAGACGTCTGGACACCTTCCCAGACGTCTGGAAATCAAAATTTTTGGGTATGAGCTTCGCGTCTGCACACAGACAGTACTCTCTTTTTCTCCCCTTCTTCTCTCTCCCGTCCTCCTGCAAACCCTAACACACCATCTTTATAAACCCCCCTTCCTCCTCTCTCATTCTCCCCACTCCACAGCCACCAGCCCCTTCTTCTCTTCCTCTCCACCCCTGCGAGAGGAGCTAGCACGAGTGAGAGAGCACGAGAGCGGTGACGAGGAGGAGCGGCGTGAAGAGAGGAGGAGGAACTTGAGCTCGCAAGCTCGTGTGGGAGCTCACCGGAGGGCGCACGGTCGGAGCGACGCGTGTGGGAGGAGGAGGAGTGCGTCAGGGAGTCATCCTTGATGCTGTTGTAGCCTGAGCTGCAGGAGAGCGCAGCTACGCGCGGCGAGGGCGAGCGGGAGAAGGTTCTGGTTCTGGGTTTTTCCCAGAATCAGACATCTGGAACGATGTCCAGACGATGGAGCAGATGTCTGGAGACGACTCCAGACGTCTGAAGGTAGATCTCAGCGAAGGTACCTTCCCTTTGCGGATATGGCCATGCAAGCTGCTCCGCAGCTACGCTTTGCATGGCTAATTTGAGAAGATTTCGCTGTCGCATGCAGGATTTGCTTCGGGAAGGTGCAGGACATGCCCTCCCACGTGTTTCAGACATCTAGGCAGCTTACCAAACAGCTGGAAGCACTCCCAGACGTCCAGAGAGGTGGCCGAACGTCTGGAGCTGGGTCTAGACGGTCTAGAGGAGGTTCTAGACGTTTGAGGTCGATGCAGAGCCTGAGGTGCATTTCTGGACACTTTTAAGACGTTTGGACATTGTGCCAAACGTCTGATTTGAGTTAGTAGCCCTATTTTTGACCCGTTTAGGGTCCATTTGAGGTTCGTTTTATGCAAATAAGATATCAATGTTTTCCTTGTGAGTTCCTCTACTTGTTAGAAGGCTTTCTATACTATTCTGAATGTTATATTGTGATTGTTCCTTGTTATAGGACTTCGTTCTGTTGCGGGTTCGGGGCTTGCTGAGGCATGTGAGCCTGCCGTTCAAGCCCCCAATACTCCTGGGTTGTCTGGTAGAGTGGCTTTCCCTAATTTAATTATAAACCTGAATGCATGTGTGGAATGAATGATTAGAACCTAGGGTATGGCATAAATCCTAGGACGAGAAATACTTGAAATGTCTGTATGCGTGATTGAATTGCAGTCTTGAATGAGTAGATAGAAAATAACTGCCTGTTAATGAACATGAGCTGCTTGTGAAAGATGAATTACATGTGCTAGTTAAGTAGTTACATGTGACCTTACCTGTCGTATACGTTAAATGCTAGAATACAAGCTGCATGTGTATAACCTGAGAATGGAAACGTGAATGATGGAAACACGAGCTGCATGTGTATAACCTAGGAATGGAAATGTGAATGATGAAACCTGGTATGGAATGGTATGAGAAATATGAGCATGAACCCTACGGGGAGTTAGGAGTAGAGCTGCTGGGAATAAATGGAATAGATCTGGAAGTGTGAGTGGGGAAGTGTGCTGACCCTTGAGTACGTGGTACCAAGGAGAGCGACTGTCCCCTGGTTAGTGTAGAGTGGAGCTAGCTACCCTTGGGTTGGGACCCGAGATTAGGATTGGCCACTCTGCACCGACTTCTTAGCCCTCGCATACACTGTATCGGGGAGAGCTACTAGTGTAGGGAGAGAGCTAGCCACCCCACAGGGCTTAGGGTTCAGCTAGCCACCCTACACCAACTTGTTAGGCCCACTAGGAAAACCAGGGTAGTCAAGCGAGGGTGCGCGGATTGTGGAGGGGCGAGACCCCTGTTTGGTTCTTAGGGGCTAAACCTCTGTTACTGAGAGGGCTAGGCCCTATACTGTTCCGTACTATACTTTGGGTGTACCCGTTAGCGGAAACGACGGACCGCGTGCCAGTGTGGGGTAGCTACCCGTGCGCTTATTGCGCGTGCCATTGTCACTGTTACGTCTGTCCGTGACCTTGGGGTGGTTGATTGGGTGTAGGACCACCACAGGGGACTCTCCCGGCCAGGAGAGCATCACGTGCGACTTGTACTCTTCGGAAAAGATTGCAATCAAGATCGTTCCCACGAGGAACATTCGAGATCAAGAAAGAGATCTGATAAATAAACCAATGGATGAAAAGGAATAATTTGTAAAATAAAGTAATTGGAATAACAACTACCTATTCACTTTTACTGCTTTAGTTAGCTGGTTGCCATTCGACTCAATGTTCACTGACTTTGTGTACTCATAACCCTTTTCAGGTCTAGGTGTTGAGTAGCCCGAGCCTCCAACTGCAAAGGGTGCTAGGCCCAGTAGAGCCCAGTAGCAGTAGTCCTCTGTTGTTGTACCTTTTTGTTGTGGTGAGTTCAGACTCTTGTACTTTTACGTTCTGTACCTTTACATTTCTGTACCTTTATGTTTCTGTACCTTGATACTGCTTTACTGTTGTGGTGGTAATATGTACTGTAGTAGCTTTACTTTCTTTACTGCTTGTACTCTTTTTATTGTTAGTTGCATAGCATAGTGAATGTGGTTTACTTCCCTACTTTTTGGTTATTTCTTTTTGGACGACTGGGTCTTGGGATCAGTCGAGTCGGGCCGGTCTCGTGTCCTGTAGGGATTCGGGAACTGAGTCGTAACACAAACAAATTAGCACGTTTACGTTATTAAGTACAAAATTAATAAATATTCACATTATCCTCCAACTTATCAGTTTACAGGAAATTCCCAATTTATTCTAGTGGTCCCATACTATTTATAATTCAATGAACATAACAGAACTTATTTCATGGAAAATGGAGTTCATTTCATACATGTGATGATAAGGGTACATGGAGTACTTGAGTCTTATCTATTTACGTGGAATCTAGTTAAATCACATTAAAGTGTCCAAAATCAGAATATGAATTTAGAAAAGTCCTGGACTCGAGAAAAGAAAGAGAATGCATGCCGACGAACGTGCTATACGCGAAGGGCCTCACTAGACGGCCCACGATGACCCAGAAACAAGACAGAATCAAAAGAAGGGTGAACTACTTTACCTAACGTCATCGGAGGATGACGGTGATTATGAACCATATGCACAAGGCCTAGGGCAGTCACCACACCTATCTTGCAATCCGCGCATGCACCGTGGGCAAGACCTAATTCACACGGACCAAAAATAGGGTTGGAAACACTTTGGCACATTTCTAATTTTTCACTATGGAAAGAGTACTGAAAATGAAAATAAATACACCAACAAATAGTACACGTTGGTATAATTCCAACGGTACCTTATTTATCGAAATTCAAAGTCAAGGAGGCCTCGAACTAGTTGAAATAGTGCGAGGGGGTCGTCGGTCAACTCAGACTAATTAGTCTGGTCAGACCAATCATCTACCTGTGATGATAACATTATCATGATCCATAACTAGCTTCAATTAATCACAATCAAGAGATAAATACTTCTACATAATCGCTGAAGAGTCGTAATTCACTGAATATCCATTCTGAAACTAAAACATTAAATCAAGATTAATTCTGCAGTTTTAATAACACATTATGAATGCAGAATAATCAAGGGATTTTTTAGGGGTGAATTAAAGGTCAAAAGAGCATTAACGTCAAATAAGTGGGTTCATGCAGATAAAAATGGGTTTTTGCACATTTCGAGAACTGATTCATAACCCAAAATCCTAATTTCAGACTTGCTAAATAATTGAGGTTCTAGTCAGGATAAAATTCATATAAACTTTTAAAAATTCATAGAAAAATATTCCAGAAGGTTTGGTGTCCTTGATTTGACCATCTGAACCCATTTGACCTCAAATAGAGTCTCAGATGAAAAGTTACCATAATTTGGGTTTCTACGCAAATTACCTAGTCAAACTTGGTCAAAACTAAAATCCAACTTTACCATCAGATTCCTTGAGTCAAAATTAGGTTTGTACCAAAATTTGAGCTCAATTAGAGATCATCTTGACCTATTTTACATTTTGGTCTAGTCTAACTCTTTCTCTCTCATTCATGCCCCTAACTTTCGAAATCTTTACAAAAAGGCCCCTAACTTATCTTCATTTTATTCAAATGGGTCCCTATCTCCATGGTAGGTGTGAACCCAAAGGAGCCGAGCTTCAATCAGGGATACCTCCCTGATTTCTCGACCAATCCCTTCCAAAATTGGAAGGGATGATCTTGAGGACATCCCCAATCACTAGAATCACATTTTTGACTTGGATTTGAACCGAAGAGCTCATTCGAACTCTTGGATTCCACATATTCTCTTCCCTATTTTTGCGAGCTCTCTAAGCTTGTTTCCAAGCTTGGAAGCATGCCTGGAGCTCTATAAAGCCAGGCTGTGCACAATTGCTCCAAACTAGCTTGGTTTGGCCACACTTCTTCGCCAAAAACTCCCTTCCTCCGGCCTCCTTCGACCAACTCCGGTGAGCTCTCTTCCCTGACTTATTCTCTCTCTGCCACATACCATAGGCAGAGGGAAACACCTCCCCTCCTTCCTCCACTTCTTGCAACACTAGCAGGAGCCTCTCCAACACTCTCTTTCCTCGCCACCCTCTCACTAGAGAAGTTCCCTTCCACGACACTGGCCAATCACAGCTAGTGCCCTCCTACCCTTTCGTCCGCTAAACTAAGTCTCATCTTCTCCTACTTCTTCTAAACCTCCCTATCACTTTCTTTTCCTAAATCGGCCCACCATTCACCCTCGACTTCATCTTCCCCAGCTCCGGCGAAGCTCAGGCGACGCCTCCCCAACACTACACTTCACCAAGCGCCGCGCTCCACCTCCAAAAGCTCTGCCTCACCTCACCGCACAAAACCCCCCACCTAATTCCGTGTTTCCACCACCAAAAATGCCCACCAAACTCACCCACTTCCACTCACCTTCCTTGAGTTCGCACGACCTCCACATACACGCCCACGCCACGAAATCGCCACCACCACCTTCGCCATCACTTAGCGATTCTCTTGAGATGTTTTAATGCGACCATGAGGCCTTAACTTGTGTTTCAGGTAGTTGCCGCTCTCCGCCATCATTGCGATCACGCTCGACGTCATTCGCCCGCCTCCGACCACTTCAGGCTCTAATAGCACTTCCTAGAGCTACAGACTAACACCGCGCCTCCACCTGCAGTTTCAATTGGGACTCGAGGCCTTAGTAGCTGTGCAATTGGAGAAGCCCCAGCTGTTGGCACATGAGAAGAAAAAGAGTGACATTAGTGCCACATCGTAAAAGGAAGACCGCCTGCGCACACATAAGTTGTTTTTGTGCACTGAGCTGTTTGCCTAGTAACACGAGGGGTCAGGTCCCTCAACCCCCACACACCCATGCACACCCAATAACTTGCCTACTCACTCCTCGCCTACAACCCACGCACGTAGGCCTGGACACTATTTTAGACCCAGTTACCCGTGTATGGATCCTATTATACCCGGGTCTAGATGAGAGAGGAGGAGGAAGAATTGTGAGTGAGAGGGCGAGGGTTTTGCTCCTGCAGGCATGTCCCTGTGCGACACTTAGTCGCTGAAGGAAAGTTGGTCCCTTGTGTTGTGAAGGAGAAGAAAGGGAAGGTCTCTTAAGGAAGAAGGGAAGGTTTGTGGAGAAGGAAAGAAGAAGAAGAAAAGAAAAGACATTGTGAAGGAGGCTGAAGAAGAAAAGAAAAGAAGAAGAAAGGCTCTCTAAAAGCCTCTGTATGTGACACTTAAGACATTTGATCTGATTGATGATAACACTGTTGCATTATTTAAGTATTATAGTTTACAATCGAATTCTGATTGAGTAAATGAATGCATGCTTAAATTAAGAGGATATCTGTGGTAATTCAAATCACCATTGTTTTTATTCTCATTTCTTTTTGCTCCATCATATATTGGTTCTTATTGAAAATATTTCTGAGTGATTGATTCATTGACTATCTTTATTGTGCTCAATTAATTATGCTCATAAATTCTGAATGAGAATAATGTTGTGAATTCATTACTTGCCCCCTATGTTCGACCTCGGACACTTCTTTGATTTTGAGTTATAAATTTAAATGATTTGATCAACTTTGTCTTATACTACGATGCAATTTCTTAACAAATGACGAATTCGCTTAAACAGTCTGCGTGCTGACTCGCTGCGACATGTTGATGAGTTGTGACTCATCATAGCTAAATTGCCTAAGTTAAGCTAGAAATTAGGTTAAACACTATGGAATTAACACATAAAAAGGGTTAAGTGTGGGAAATAATAGAAAAGACCTAAAACATCAATTTTGTGCTAAAAATGCATAATTAGATCAATTATTGAAATATTCTATTAATAAATACAAAGTGGTGATCTAATTGCAAATTTAACATACAAATGAGCTCAAAATTCCAAATCAAAAGTAAAATTAACTTCCTACATGTTCAATTAAGCTTCTATAAAAACCTGGTTGCGTTTGGACATCATTAGGGCCCTAAAATTAAGGATTCACATTTAGGTCCTTCACATATCGCATTGCATGCATAGAAAACCTTCCAAGGGCCTATTTGTAGGATGTAGGGACCTATTTGCAAGCCCATAGGGACTACTCTGATAGGATTCCTAACCACTTAAGGGTCTCCCTGTAGTTTTTCTACCATTTTTCCTGAGGACCTTTCATGCAATTTCACCAACAGAGTCTTAAAGCACCTGCAGTTTGCGGACCACTGTTCACGCGATGAACATGGGCCATCGTGGCCGTTGAACCTCACTGATCCTCCTGATCTATGGCTTGCATTCAATCAAACCTTCGTGCGACTTGGCGCGTGCGATCACCACCTCACCCAGATCCCATCCTACAGCCACATTTCAATTTGAATCCCCATGCGCGCCTCTCCTCTCATCCTTACCACCCACACCCTAATCGCTTAATCCCATCGCGCAGTGAGGAGATTCACTCATCACTCTACTTAAGCACCTCCACTGATCGCGTGCGAGCAGATCGCTCCCTCTTTCTTAAGTGATCATTTCATCTACCCTCCAATTCTCGCCTCCATTCCTCAGTCACTGGTGACAGTAGTGGCCTTCCTTCCTCAAATTTGTCGCCACAGCAACCCACTATGGATCCAAGGATCCCATTCTTCATTGGAGTCCTCCTTATCTCCCTTTGTTGCTGTAGTGACCAGCTGCAGCCCAGGCATCCCATTCTTCCTTTAGATTAGGATTTTACATGCTTTTTAGAGTAGTTAGATTAGTAATTAGTTTAGTGTAGTTGATTTGAGTAGATTAGATGATCAAATTGTGTGGTAGATTAGCTTAGTGTAGAAACGATTTCACCCTCTCTGATCATTCTTGGTTATAGAGGTGTTTTCGCACATTCACACATTTCTCTTCCCCCTCATAGCCCCAAATTCATGTTCACTGTTTTTCCCTCGCAATTAAATCCATAAATCACCCCTTCATTAGATCTAATTTCAAATTTGAGGGCTTTTAATCTCAAATCTGAGACTAGCATCATAACCCACTTAGGGGGTCTCTTCACTCGTTTCGTAAAGCCATAATGACCCCCCGATCTTGTTCCATAAACTCGAATTGCTCGATCATGTTTAAAATGGTTTTTAATGTCCAATGCAATGATTTGGAATGTATTTTGAGCTTCATTGATTTGGTTGTGCTTTTTGAGATTTTAAGTGTTTGATTGGGTGTATGCAAGGATTCCAATGCTTTGGATTTGGTTTTTGACTTGTGGATGAGCATATATCTGAATCAAGCCTTATGTTGGAGAGTTCTACCAAGGATGATCAGTAAAATTGATTTGAGGTTGAGCAAGGACCCAACAGATCCTGAGCTGATCATTAGATCACCTTGAACACTAATCAATGGTGTTCAAGACGATCAGGTGATTAGATCAATGAGAGATCCACATCAACAGCCCAACTCAGGGCAACATTAGTTGTAACTTTAAATGATTTCCAGATTTCTGTTGAGAGATGCCTACAGCTGAAAATTGAATCTCTGAGATCTTAATCTATTTTGATTCAGGTTAGAATCTAGCAACTGTTCTATTGATGGATTTATGGATGTTTATTTTCTGATGAGTTGATGAAAAAAATGGATTTCATGTGTCTCAAATCAGACCTTCTTAGATCTAATCTGGGTTGTTTTTCAGAGAAAATTGATACACCTTTAGAATTTGAATAACTAATTAATTCACTCTCCTTGTGTTGTCTATGACACAAGAGAATGATTAATTAGTTGTTTAGGTCCTTTAGGAGTGGGGTTTACTTGTTCTGATTTGAGCTACTGCTGCTATTTCCAGCTGCTGACCTTTTGGTTGGATGGTTGCTGAAATAACAGCAATTGCAACCATTGTTTAAGACGTCTGGATTAAGCTGAATTAGCTGCTGATCTTAAGCAGCTATTGCTGCTGCTTTGTCTCTTAAGTTGTTGTTATTGCAGCTACGCTACTATCAGCTAATTATGGGACTGGAACAATTTGGCTAGTGGCTGAGATTGAAATGTTAAATGGCTGACATGTGTTGTAATGTGTAGTTTACTTTGTAACAAGCTTTAATGTATTGTTAGAGTTTATAATTACATTTGAATAGCTTGTAATTCCTCAGTTAAACATCCTTTGTCAACCATTTGTGTGTAAATCTGCCCAACCATAGAAATTGGATGAAATTAAGTTGAAATTCACTTTTATATGCTTGAACACCTTATAGTTGATATGTGGAACATCACTGAATGTCTTTAATGCTATTATAGCCTCCCAACATACACTCTAGTGCCTTAGGTTAGCCTTGAAAGCACTCAAGGCCTAGAATTATACTCACTTGTAAATAAATAAAAATACTATAAAAATTCCAAAAAAATAAAATAAAGGTGTAGTGAGTAGGATTAACTAATTCTCTACACATGTGCAAAGTTTTAAGGTTATTTGAACCCCTGGCTTAATAGAACATACCAATCGACGGTTCAGTATACCTTTTAACTTAATAAAAACCTCTAAACTAAAAATGACAAAAGACACACTCTTTCTCATCTCTTTCTTTCTCTCTCATCCCCTACCTCTACGAAATATATAAAACCCATAAAAATAAAAAAACCCCAAAAATACTCAAAAATACCATGTATATTATGTATATATTTGTATATATAATGTATATATTAAGCTATATATGTAAATAGTGTAAAATATGTCTAAAATTGTATAAATAACTTATGTATATATTCTATACTGTAGATTAAATATTTAAGGTAAATTATTATTTATATAACTTGTCTGTATAATTATTTATTAATTATATTAACTTATATGTACTATAAGCTACATAATTATAGAAACCCTAATAAATTAACTTATTTATAAGTAATATTGTACATATGTAATTATATATGTATTATGTACATAATGAACCATATTACATAATTTAATTATGTATATATAATAAATAATTAATTTATTAAGTTACTAGCTAAGTTATTAGATTAAACTAAAATGAATTAGTAATTTAAGTTATAACTGAACTAACTTATATTGTATATTTATATTATTTTATTTTAAGTAAATTAAGCTAATTTAACTATATCTATAATATATTATGCTATTTATAACTTAAATTACATTTATACACCCTGAAATTGCCTAATTAAATGTAAATAAATCAAAATAAATCGTTTAAAGTACAATAAAAATGTGTATTAAATATTTTAATATATATATTAACTCGATATTAAGTTAATTTGAAGATTAACTAACTAATTTAACCTGTAATTACAATTTTAACATGAATAATAGTGTGAACAAATCCCTTAATTTAACTAATTTATTTATATAATATATTTAATTAATTTTGTAAATAAATTATATAATTAAGTAGCCCTATGTAAATACTTTAAAACCCCTTAATTTATTTTTAAATTATAATAATTTATGACCCTCAAATTGTGGGCCAAAGTCCTAAAATCCACACATGCGCGTTGAGATTTCAGTGCTAAGAGGGCGCTTCCTTTAGTCCCACATCGTGGGCATAAGAACGAGCGTAGCACTATAAGTTGAATTTGTTGCCTCCACAACACGGTCGTCAAAGCATTAGGTGGGAAACATGAACCCCTGTTATCCCCTAAGCATGAAATGAGTTACGGCATTAGTGTGTACGGTGCACAGGTTGGGAGCCGTGCACTTTGCGTGGGCCTATGTGGGCCCAGTATTGAATATTAATCGGACATTAAATGAGCTAATTAACGAATTAGGGTGACCTAAGTAAAGGTTTGGTCCCACCGGAAAGAGTGCTGTGTATCCCTTGAAAAGGTCGTCCGCCAATTAAAAATCATAATTTTTTAATTAATGAACAGTAACCTGATCTTAATCACCTAAGGGGAAGGAAGAAAGAACCTAAAACTTAACTAAGTGTTAGTGTGAGGAACAGAGAAAAGAAGAGAAAGAAGAAGAATGGTTGTATATATGTATATGTATATATAAGTATAAATGTATAGTATACTATAAATAAATAATGTAATAAGAAGTATATGTTAGAGTATAGTATATTGTTTGAGCTCATATATGTATATAATGACTTGTGAGCTTTAGTGACAAATAAGTGTGTCACTGTCAATAGAATAAGTGTCACCGTAGACTCTCTTTTTGACCTTACATACTTTTCCTAAGGTTTAGCAACATCTATATATGTCGCTGTACATATTATATATGTTACTATAGATGTTAATATATTAAGTTAGGTTAGTATGATCTATATTATAGCATATTATTGTATAGATATGTAAGTATTAGTATTATAAGTTGTAAATACATAGTATATAGTATTTAATTAAAGTATTTGATGTTTGTTTGTAGATAGATGTTTGCAAGTATTTTAGTTTATTCTTTTGTACATAAATTGTTTCATTCTTATTTATTAATTCATTTATTCATATTTGTACATAAAACCAATCTTTTTGGAATTAAAGAATAATATTGGACTTAGAGAATTATGTATATCAATAACTGCCTCCCAGTGAATGACCTGGAATAAACCAGTAAAAATTATGTAATTAAATAAAATTGATGTAACAACAGTTTGTATTTGTGACATATACTACAACAATGACATATTTTTATACGAACCGTGGGTCGATTGCTTCAGATGTGCCGCTTTACAATTTGTCCACGTGCTCACTTGCGGGTCATGCCTCATGCGACTGTGCCATTGATCTGTGACACACGTTACAATCCTGACGCACCGCGCCCCTCTATTCAGCATAAGTACGTGGAGTCGCACACGCAGAAGGCCACCATGTATTGCGCTCGCGCCAACTCTCGCGGCCAAGCATCGGCCGCTCAACGCACGAAGCCATCGCCATCACTCGGATTTGCAAAAACTACGGTGGGAAGCCTATAGTTTTCGAAATTACAAATGGGTCCCCTAGAATTTGATTTAAGATCTTAAGCTCTCTTTCCCTTCTTTCTCTCCATGTTTAGGAGGCTCTAATGATTAATGACGAACCCAAGTCCAAGGGAACCTATTTATAGATCCAAATTAGGGTTAGGTTTAGGATTAGTGAAGTGAAATACGTGAAGTGAAATACCTAAAATATCCTTGGGTTGGGTCCACCTTACATTTAGGTCCTCTTTGGCTTGTTTTGATCATAACTTGAGCTACACACCTCGAATTCACATGAAACAAGCGTCGTTGGAAAGCTTATGATGAGAGGAATCCAATGATATGATACATGGTACCCTTTTGATGAGGTTTGATTGGGGTTTGACTCGAAATACGTATTTTTTGGCAATTCAAGAGGTGCTTGTACTTGTATCGAACCATGATCGTGTTTACAAGTTCGAAGTGACTCGCACTACTCTAAAATGGCTCAAAACCTAGATTTTGGGATGTTACACTACTCCTTCAATTGATTCAACAAATTGGGGCAAGAATACCGAGGTGTAGTGCTCGGTCTCACTTCGACGCCACCTCATCACCATTGAAGCTCCCGTCTTATGTAAGGGAGACCCACCGAATTGATCCTTTGAACTCGATTAGCTTTGTTTCTTCTCAGTTGGGGGAACCCTTTTGTTTGCCTAGGGATAGCTCCTCCAATAGATGGATGCCAGGAAGCCTTCTCCTAGGACAATGCACTAGCTAATGAAGGAACACTTGTCGAGGTAGAAGCCAAGTGGCTTTGACCTTCGCTTTCTTATTGGGGTGATTGATCAGTCGTGATGATTGATTGCCTCGATGGGCCTTCCTTTTCTCCTCCTGACTCTTCGCTTGAGGGGAGCGCTCCTTTTGCAGCTTGGGCCTCTTCTCCAAACGAGAAGAGCTCTCGTTCTGCATTTCCTTCCTGATTATGCATTTGCGCTCCACCTGTGCACTCTCCTTTTCGCACAGTGCCTCACTTCCATCCCTTCAAGCAGCCACTGGCACGGGAAGAGCTTCCTTCGTTATGGCCTTGCCTTTTGGGGGCTTTGGCTTCAAAAACAAATGGAAGGCTATCACAAACAAGGAGAAACCAAAATTACAAGACATAAAGAAACAATACCGTCAACCCCAACTTACTTGGTGATGGGTAGGAGACCTCCACCCATGATAGCACCTTCTAGACCTCCTTTTGCTTAAGGTCTGCCCAAGAAATTTCTTTGAAGTTGAATAACTTCTCCGCATCAACCAGGGTAAATGGCTCTAACTCATTTGAGGTAGATGATAGATACTTAAGAGGGGGCCTATGCTAAGATTTGGGCACAACTAATGACTCCTTGTTGCGCACTATGAAAAAATGATAGTCTTGCCCCTTCAAACTGTCAGATAGGTCCATAATCCTAAATCTCTTAAGCCTACTTGATGGGAACACCATCATGAGCCCTAACTAGCTCATTTTGACCTAGAAAAGAGAACAAAAGCTCCTACATAACCAAATGAAGGGCCTAACTCAAGGAATAATCAGTTTGAGAGAAAAGAAAGAAACAAAGGGTTAAACTACAATTTTACCATTATAGTGCAACAACGGGAATTCTCAGGAGCTAAACATAGGTTAAATGGTCTTAACAAGATAAAAAGTGAGTTGGTTCAATCAGAAAAGGGTTAATGTGAAATCTGAGAATTAAATAACTTCTTGTAACCCTAAAACAGACCCACTTAATTTAACAAGGTTTTGGTCAAGATAAAATTTAACTAAACCCTCTAAAATTCATGGAAGAATATCCTCTAGGGTTTAGAACCTTCAATTTGGCCTTTAGAACCTATTTTGACCTAAATAGGGGTGCTAGTCAAATATTTGTCCTAAATTGAGTGTTTGTGTAAAGTACCCAGTCAAACGTGGTCAAACCTAAAATACAACTTCACCATTGAATTCCTTAGGACCAAATTAGGTTTGGACTTAAGGGGAGTTCACCTTGACCTATTTTGCAAAACAGTCCAACCTAATTACATTTATGCCCCTAACTTTTGAAAACCCTTGCAGACACCCCCTAGCTTCCTTGTCATTCATTGCAATTAGGTCCCTTCACCATTACAACAGAGGAATCCTACTCCGGCGAGGATTCAAGGGGGATATCTCCTTGTTTCCTCGGAGAATCCCTCTCAAATTTGAAAGGAAGATTCTCTAAGGAATTCCCATTTGTATGAACCCAATCATGAGCTCTGATTTTCACCTAATCTCATGCGAACGCATGAGAGATTTGGGTATCTCTTGACCTTCCAAGTCCGGCGAGGTTGCCGTGCTTGAAAGCTTGCCTTCCAAACACAAGGCCCACTGCTTGCGACTATAAAAGAGACCCCAGATCCTCCCGGTCATTTCAAGCTTGTTTTGGCCTGAGAATACCCCATCTTCCTCTCTTCCCCTCCAGCCAAAAAACCCAACAAGCTCCGTCAACTCCTTCCTCTTCTTCTCGTTGCTCTACCACCATACCAGTGGCAGAGTTGCCTTCGCCTCCTTTGTCCACGTTGCGCCACACCTACGCCTGTGCCTATCTCCCTCTCGTCATCGCCGCCTCTCTCTCTGGGTCTTCGTCTCCGGCGATAGCACATATGAGCCGTCTGCCTCCTCTGCTCCCCCTTCATCCAGCACCTCGCATATAAGTCCCCTTCCTCTACTCTTTCTTTTCCCCTTATCTATTTTTAATTTCATGCCCCGACAACCACTTATCAGGGTCACCTTCACCTCCGGCAGACCACCGGCGAGGTGCTCCAGCCGTTCCACGCACCCACCCACCTCGCCAACCACTTTGAAAGCATCGCCTCATCCCACTGATCATTTTCCCCCTCTCCATTAACCGCCACACCCTCCACTCACTTCCCCCGAACACACCCAACTCCACGGCCACAGAACGACCTAAGCACTCACGCCCAGGCCATCCCGCACCACGCCAACACCCGGGATACCTTCGTCGTGTCACGGCGAAGCCTTCCGAGTTATTTGAAAAGGCTGTAAGGCCGTATTCGTGTCGACAGGTACAGGTGCCTTGCCCGCCATTAAAGCAAGCTTGAAGGAGCTTGCTAGCTTCAACAGTAGGCTCCAAGCTTCAGGAATCAGGGTCCTAGACGTGCGGTTTCCCTTTGCGAACGACTCATGCCCAGCAATTGGAGGCAAAGCACCTGCAGCCTCTGTGATTGAGTGAAGATCTGCTGCAAACACGCGCGAGAAGCGGGTGGGACATTTAGTTCCACCTCGGAAGTCTATGAGCAGGAGGTGCGGCATAAATTGAAAAGAGGCTTAGTGCCTTCTAACACGGGGCGAGGTCCCACTCTCCCCACCACGCCTCGTCCGCGGCCCACGCTCCACGGACCTGGTATTCGACCCGACTACCCGTACACTCCTCGCCCACCACACACGCCGGTGGGCCTGGTCCCAGGCGCGCTAACCTGACCCATTTACCCGAGAAAGGCTCTGGGAGAGCAAGCCTAAGAGAGAAGAAAGAGAGGAGAGTTCGCGAGGAGGGTAGGGGTTAGGTTTTACTCTCCAAGGAAAAAGATGGTGGAGCCAAGGAAGAAGAGGAAGAAGGAAGCCACAGTAGTGGCTAAGGGTGAAGTTGTAGAGAAGAAGAAGGAAGGAGAAGGAAGCCTCAAAGCCAAAGGAAGAAGAAGGAAGGCAGAAGTCTGAAGAAGGCTCGGTTGAAGACAGAAGTAGAGAAAGAGAAAGAACAAGCTAAGGCCAGCAATTAGAGGAAAGGAAGAGAAAGAAAAGAGAAAGAAGAAGCCAAAGTTAGAAATCAGAGAAGGAAGAAAGAAGAAGAAGAATAGAGAAAGCTCAAGACAGTAAAACAAGAAGAGAAATTGAAAAAAAATACTCTTTAATTTTTACATCCATCTTTATATTTTTTAAGCTTCTATATATATTTAGATTGTTTTTCTTGCTTCATAATTTTGATTGATCATTACATTTTATAAATTTGAAAGTTGTGTTCTTAGTTTTTAAATCTCAATTTGCTCCCTATGTTCGACATCGGATTCATATTTTTTGAGTAATAAACTTTCATTTGTTTTCAAAGCGATTTTGGCTATACTACGATGCAATTATTATAAACCCGATCTTGCCTTGTAAACATTTTGGTGCCGTTGCCGGGGAGCAATGGGCAATTTAGAAACCTTGATCACAACTTCTGATTCAATACTAACTTGATCTATTTCTTCTGTTGTGATTGTTTCAGGGGAGGAAAAGAAGACAGCCGCACAACCACACCAGGGGCAGGTAAATTTCTCATTAGCCCACTCTCTTAATCCTGTCAATTCTGAAAAGAAAAAACAAAGAGAAAATCAATTTAGAGCTACCTGCTTTCCATATCTAGTTAATCCACCAAAGTTACCTGATTTTAATTTCAACACATTTTGAATTATGCATCCATTCAAGGTAACTAGGGCTAGCACCTTTTTGATTGAGCCCTAGAAACCATCTTTGTGGCAACTAAATTGAACCAATTCAAGCCAACTTAAGGATTCCAATCTAGGGTTTTTAAAGACACATCTTCTCAAAGCAAGAATCAAATTTTCAAAAAGAGGTGTGCCTAAGCCTTGATTGAAAAAACTTATCCAAGAGAAACCCTAAAAAATTCAAGCTCTTAAGTCACTTGAACCCTAAAAGAAAGGACCTAAAAGCTCTCAAATGACAAAGAGGTGAAGTTGACCCCTTGGGTCAACCAACCTTGAAATTAGGTCACTTTTTGCACTCAAAATATCTAAAGTTCAAGTGAAACCCTAAGCACCTTGATCTTAATTAAAAGTGGTAGACTTAAGAGGTCAAGGTCCCCATTCTGGTCTACCTGGAATCTCAGTGACAAGAGAGGTCGGGTGGGGGAAATCCTGTAACTTGTGGGGATGCTCTACCGTGTAGGGGTCTTTACGGGACTCTCCCTCTCTGGCTGCCCAGGTATTTTTCAGGTGGACGGCCCTTGCTGACTAAGGGGTATCACTTGCCCCGAACCTCTATAGTCATCCAATTTTTTTTTTTTGGGTGTCTCGATTGGGTTCAGCACATTCTAATCTCGTCTAATCCTTCATTGCATGTTTGGTAGGAGGTCCTTGAGACCATCCTTAAGGCCTCCTTTAGAAATCCACTCCCGCCGAGGCCAAGCCTCGATGCATGTGTTTGTGCAGCAACCCCACCACATAGATCTCTCCTTTGATTCATCAGAACCAAGTTCTCCTTCCATCACGGCACAACCAATTGAAGAAGAGAACAACCTTGAACACCAACTTCAGTGCTTGAATGATCTATTCTAGAACTCTGTAAACCCGCCGTAGCGTCCTATGATGCGAGATCACTATAATTCCGCTGTGGTGGCGATCGAGCCTCGAGTCCAAATCCCGGCTAGAGGTCCTGATTCTGAACTCAAGCCCAACATGATTCATGTCATTCCAAAATTCCATGGGCTTAACTCCGAAGATCCCTTCTAGCACATCAAACAACTCAAACATCTGGCCCATACCTTCGGGTCAGATGTACAAAATCGGGATATTCTGTTCATGAAGATGTTTTCCTTTTTTCTCATGGACAAGGCTGCTCATTGGTATCAGACTCAAACACGTCCGATCAACACATGGGTTGAACTCCAGTCCAAATTTTTGAAAAAGTTCTTCCCCGTTGGCCAAACGAATGCCTTGTGCCACCAGATCACTCACTTCACTCAACAATCAGGAGAACCTCTTCATGAGGCATAGGACCGATTCTTGGATCTCATGCGAAAGTGCCCCCATCACGGAGTTCCTAAATAGGAACAAGTCTAGTCTTTTTACCAGGGACTCTGTGAAGACATTCGATTGTTCGTCAATGCAACCTACGGAGGAAATATCATGGGTCAACACGAAGACACGGTGTGGGAGATTCTCAAGAATATGTGCGAGAACTCCATCAATAATGACTCCATGGGCTTATTCGACCGGACGAATGCCCACGCATCGACGAACCCTAGGAGAGCACATGAGACGCAGGGCCTGTCCGCATCCGTCGACTTGGAACTGATGGCCAGTCGGTTGGACAAGGTTTCTATCATAGAGAAGAAAGTGGACGAGGTGACTCGGCATTTGTAGCGAGCCACCTCTGCGCAGAACCCGTTTTCACAGCCACCTCTTGAGAGGGAAACTGTGTAGAACATCTATCACCGATCTTCTCAGGGGATGGACCCGTATCCACCCCCGTCTGACTCCAGGATCGGAGGGAGCTCCGATCCAATCTATTCTAGTTGGGGGAACTTTGAACCCTCATACTCTGATTTTCCTGAGGCTCCTCAGACCTGTGAGGACCTCAATGCCATCCAGAATGACCCATCCTCCAATACCTATAACCCTGGATGGTGGAATCATCCCAACTTCCTGTGGGTGGGAAATACTCGGAATCAAAGACCACCTTATCAACCCTGTCTACAAGCTCCTCGTCCATATCATCCGCCTCAGCCTCGGCCCAACCCCATCTATCAATCTGGGCCAAGCCAAGCATATCAAATGACTCTTATCTTTCAAACTCTAGCTGACATTCAACAAAAACAGCACAAGCACGAGATCACAGAGGTTCACAATCAACTCGCCCAGATGGCAAATTCCCGTCAACCTGGCACACTCCCTTCGCAACCTCTGCCGAATCCAAATAACGTGCCGACACAGAGGCACGTTATGAACCCAAATCCAGGCCACGCCCACATGATTTATCAGGACCCTTTTGTTCCATCACCCAACGGGATGGAAACTTCAACATCTTACGTGGGATTTCAATAGCAGCCACCTATTTTACCAACCCTAAACCAAAACCAGGCATGACTAAACTCCGTAACAACCTGTAGTGGTAAAGCAAATAAAGATCCACCTTATCCAAACCACTCCAAACCTGATAGTAACCCAAGCCCTAGGATAGTTATCCAGGACACCCCTATCCCAGATCAAGAACCTGGACCGATTCTAGAGGAACCAACCAAGGCTCCATTTCCCGAGGCCTTGACCAAGGGAAAGAGGATAACCAAACCCGTGGCTCATGAGGAGGATCTGGTCAAGCTCTTTGAACAGGTCCATATAAACATCCCCTTGCTGGATGCAATCCGCCACATACCAGCTTATGCATGATCTCTAAAAGACGTGTGTACACCCAAGCGTAACCCGCGAGCCAAAGGTGGGAGTTCGATCGTATTGTCAAAGCAAGCCAGCTCTGTAATCTTGAGCAAACTCCCACCTAAGGCTAAAGACCCAGGTACTCCCCTGATTTCATGAACTATTGGTGATACCCAATTCGACAGAGCCTTATTAAATCTAGGTGCCTGAAACGCTTTCTGGTGACAACCGGGTTTTATTGTTATAACGTTGTAGTATAGCCAGTTATTACCAACATTTCAAATATATATAAATTTTTTTACTCGGAAAATAAAAGAGTTCTCGAGGTCGAACTCAGGGAGCAAGTTGTATTCTAGAGATATACATGTTTCTTTTACAAAAAATAAAGAAAGAGAGAGGGAAAGAATTTGTTGTTCTCTTTGTTTTCTCCTCGTGATGTTCTTCTTTCTTTCTTTCTTCAGATCTCCTTCTTCTTCTTTGTTCTGCAGAGGTGATGCTCCTCTTTCTTTCTTCAGATCTCCTTCTCTTTTTCTTCTTCTTCAGCCAGGGACGTCACCCCTCCTTCTTTCTTCTTTTCCCTTCAGGCCGTCGTCTGATTTCCAAATCAGACGACTTAAACTACCTGTTGCTACAGTCAGCTTCCTTCTTCTTCCGCGGTTCTTCTTCTTCACCTGTGCCTGCACACTTCAGAGTTTTTCGTTAGAGGCAAAACCTACTCTACCCTCCCCCCCCCCGCGTCTCTCTCTCTCTCTGAAACCACTCTTGGGAAAGCTCTCCCAGAGCTGCCGGGTAACCGGGTTCGAGTCAGGCCCCGGTCCAGGCCCACCGGCGTGCGTGGTAGGCGAGGAGTGCAGGTCAGTCTTAAGTCGGGTCGGGTCGGGTCAAGTCCGCGGGGCGTGAGCGCGGACGAGACCGGGTAACCGGGCGGGTGAAGGGGACCTCACCCCGTGTGCTGAGGCAGTAAGCCTCCAGCACTTTTGCATCTTATATCGCTGCGCCTCTTCAGGCTTTTCCGAGGTGGGACTAAATGTCCCACCTCAATTGCGCGCCCGCAGCGGGGAAATCAGCGGGAGATCGCGGCGTCACGCGAAGCCTTCTGCCTTAGCTGCGAGCCTGGTGTTCTGTCGAAACGCCTCGCAAGGCCTGGGAGTTGAATCTGGGCGTGGCGCTGAGCGTGGCGCACCTGTAGCTGCAGGCGGAAGCAGTTCCTCCTGCACGGCAATGGTGGCGGAGGTCGGGTGGCCTGTTCACAAGAAAACGGCCTCTCGGCCTAATCAGAAAGTGCCAGGAGCTTCGCCAGGGTGCGGCGAAGCTCGTGTGGGTGGTGGCGAGGCGCGGGGCGGCGTGCAAGGGCTACCCTAGGTCGGACTGTGGGTCGGAGGATGGGTTTGTTGGGGGAAGCGTTACGGAGGTGGGGAGTGGCAGTGAAGGGGTGGGGGGTGCTCAGTGTGATGAGGCGGAGGTGCGGTGAGGGTCGGCGAGGTGTGTGAGGCTGTGGAGCGATGGGAGCATCTCGCCGGAGGGTGGCCGGAGACGAAGGGGGTGACGATGATCAGGGTCGGTCGAGGGCTTAATTGAATAAATTGAAAGCGGGGAAAGAAAGAGGAGAAGAAGGGGAGTAGCTCTAGCTTACTTGCAGGGACGAAGGGGGAGGAACAGGGCGACAGTCGTATCGACTGTCGCCGGAGAAGACGATGCTCAGAGAAAGGGGCGGCGGCGAGCAGAGAGCCGGAGAGGCGCCAGCTGGGTGCGGCGTGGCGCGGGAAGAGCAGGGGAGGAAGTCTCTGCTGCTGGTATTGCGACAGAGCGAAGAGGTGGAGGGGGAGGAACCGCCGGAGCTGGTGAGCGTCTGCCGGAGAGAGAAGAGAGGAAAGTTGGGGATTTTCTCCGTCAGATCCAAGCTGCCCCGGTCGGTGGAGCAACGGGGGGTATTTATAGGGATCAAACAGGGAGGAAGGCGGAGGGAGACGACGTGTCTCCCTCGCCGGAGGATGGCCGGAAACAAGAACCCATACCGTCCGTGCGTTCGCACGGCCGGTATGGTGGGTTACAACGACCAGGGGGGTGTCCCTGCGACGGCTGACGACGCAGGGCACCCCCGGTTTACTTGCTAGGTCCCCCACCTCACCCTGCGCGGCGCCATGCTCCGCGCAAGGTCGCCGGAGCATGGTGCTGGCAGGTTTTGCAGGGGGGACCTGATCGCAAAGAACGAAGGAGAGTTAGGGGCCAAAATGCGAGGGTTCAAAAGTTGAGGGCCAAAGAGTAAATATATGAGGACCAAAGTGTAAAGTCGGTCAAGGAGGTTTCTTATTAGGCTCAAGTTTTTATACATGACTAATTAGGACCTAAGGAATCTGATGGTGAATTTCATTTCTATATTAAACCTTGTTTGATCGGTCAATTTACGTAAAAACCCAAATTAAGTTATTAATTGGGCATGGTTCTCAATGTAGGTCAAAATGGGTTCTGAAGGCCAAATTGAAGGTTCTAAACCCTAGAGATTATTTTTCTATGAATTTTAGAGGGTTTATTCTATTTTTACTTTGCCTCGAACCTTGTGAATTGAAGTGGGTTGTTTTAGGGTTACGGATTATCATTTAGTTTCTTGGAATTGCTGTAGCCCTTGCTAGATCATTTCATCCCACTTTTATTCTTATTAAGCTGCTTTGACCTATGTTTGGGCCCTGAATTACCCTGTATGCAGATTATACTGGTAAAATTGCATTTTTACCCCTTATGACTTGTTTTCTTCTTAAACTCAGAATTCTCTGAGTTAAGCCTTTCCTTGAGATATGTAGGAGCTTTTATCCTTTGTATTAGGTCAAAATGAGCTAGTTATGGCTCATGATGAGGTTCTCATCAGTGCCTCCATAAACCTAATACCTACATCCCTCCTTGACCACCTTGAAGAATCTGAGCTTAAAACGACAAAGGTGACATTGCAATTAGCTGATCGATCCATTAAGTCACCTAAAGGAGTACTCGAGGATGTCATTGTTAGGGTACGAGACTTCTATTTCCCGATGGATTTTATAGTCTTGGATATGGATGCACTTGAAAACCCAAGGGATACACCGATTATACTAGGGAGACCTTTTCTGGCCACTACTAGGGCCAATATAAACTATGAGGAGGGTCAAATAGAACTGAAATTCAGGAACCAAACACTGAAGATTGACATCTTTAAGGCCCAACAAGGGATTAATTGTGGTGTTATAGAACAAATATGTGATATCAAAGCTGTGGTTGATGAACCGTATATCGAGGACAACCTGATTATTCCTGATCAACCACCAGAAGATCAAAACCTACAAACAAAGGAGTCTGACCCTGATCTAGATACACCCATAACTCCTTCCCTTGCTCCTGACACACACCCTGAACCGCCCGCTGCTGCTGATAACCCCGTTCTGGAACTCAAGCCTCTTCCCGACCATATGAAATACGTCTTTCTGGGTTCCAATCAGATGTTTCTTGTGATTTCAACTCCAGACTCACACCTGACCAGGAATCCCGTCTGATTACTGTTCTCCAGCAACATCGTAGAGCCATTGGATGGACTCTCAATGATTTAACTAGCATCAACCCCTCTTATTGTACACACCAAATCTACATTGAAGAGGGCACATGACCTTCACGAGAAATGCAGAGACGTTGAATCCTAATTTGCAGGAGGTCATGAAAAAGGAGATCATTAAGTGGTTAGATGAAGGGATCATCTACCCGATTTCCGACAGTCGGTGGGTGAGTCCAATCCAGGTTGTGCTTAAGAAGGCAGGACTCACCGTCATTACGACTGAAACCGGAGAAGTCATACCAACCCGTGTGGCTAACTCGTGGAGAGTCTGCATTAATTACAGAAGACTCAATTCCTCCATGAAGAAGGATCATTTCTCACTACCGTTTATTTATCAGATCCTCGAGAAAGTACCGGGAAATAGGTTCTTCTGCTTTCTGGACAGGTACTCTGGTTATAACCAAGTGGCAATCCATCCTGAGGACTAAGAAAAGACCACTTTCACCTGCCCCTTCGGAACGTACGCGTTCTGAAGGATGCTGTTCGGTCTCTGCAATGCACTTGCGACTTTTCAGCGGTGCATGCTTGCCATATTCTCAGATATGGTAGGTGATTATCTGGAAGTCTTCATGGATGACTTTTCAGTATTCGGAGCATCATTTGACGATTGCCTCCTGTACTAGGTCTAAATCCTTAGGCGGTGCATTGACGTGAATCTGGTTCTTTCCTGGGAAAAGAGCCATTTCATGGTGCCTAAAGGAATTGTCCTGGGACATTTGATTTCAGAGAAAGGCATCCAAGTCGATCGAGCCAAGGTGAACTTGATTTCCAAACTCCCTATTGATAACACTGCATCTTGGGGTGATAATTCTGTCAATTGGGGTTTATCTTAAGAATAAAATACACAGATAACACATCATAAATGGGAATGGGAGCATTGCATGCATCATACATTAAGATTGCTTATAGAACAGTATTAATGGCCATTTGTATGAGCACTTGTCAAAATAGGCCTCAGATGAGCAATCAAACTGCACGGATGGATTCAGAGCGACAAACGGAGTCCAACGAACTCGAAATCAGCCAAATCCGACATTCGGAGCTCCTGCAATGGGCCCAAGAAGTCCTAGCCGTTGATCTGATGATCAACGACCCACAGTGCACCACGTGGCACCCGATCACCACATCTCCATCGCCGCCCGCTTCCACCTTCACTCGGAGGATGAATCTCAACCGTCGATCTTCGATCGAACGGCCGAGGACACCCGCCGCTACAATCCGCTACGACAGCACAGCAGTCGGCGCCTCAACCACGCAACCAGTGGGCGCGAGTTCGGAACGCCCCACTCTCCAAATTGTAGGTGAAGGCACGCGGGAGCGAAATTGGACCACCCGATCGGCAGCGGATGGCGCGGATCGAGCAACGCAGTGTAATCTCACGCGTCCAAAGCCGACGCACGCGATGACGCGGGGGGCGTGGGCGCGATCCAGGCTTGTGCCCCGCGCGGGATCTCAGCCGTCCAATCTTCGATCGGAGATCGGACGGCTTACGACGCGCGCACGCGGATCAGGCACGAAGAAGCACAGCCGCAGGCGAGCGACCAGCGGGCAGGGGCCTTCACTGACGTTTTGGGAAGGGTTTTAGCGACGTCTTGGACGTCGCTAAAATCCCTTCTTCATTTGGAAAGCCCTTCTTCCTATTTAAACCCCTTCCAACCACTCATGAGAGTCATTCACTCCACTTGCAACTACTCTACCCCCCTCCTAGCTACCTTTAAGTCCTTTTGTAATTGTCGGAGACGACGAGCCGCCGACGGAGCCCTCTCCACCACCGTGGCTGCCTCACCGTCCCCCCTTTCTCTCTCTCTTCCCTTCTTTTAAGCTTTACTTTACTTATGTTCAAGCATTTATCTAGTGTTGTAATTATGAACTAAAGTTACATGATTAATGAAGTTGTTTTCGATTCAATTGCTTGCTCTATTTTCTATTTAAGTTGCATGTTGCGAATGAAACAATTCTAACCCCAATCTCTCTCTCTCTCTCGCTTTTCACCTGTGCCTTTTCTCAAGCAAAACCCCACGATTTTCATGACAATAAGTGACAAGAAGAATATGATTTTTATGCCTCCCTGAGATCGACACTCAGACTCACATCCATTTCTTTACTTTAAAACCGACGTCGCAAGTGCAAACTATAACAATACTTCCAAACACATGCACACGCGCACGCCCGTTTTTGGCACTGTTGCCAGGGAGGCAACGGATTTCTTTTGTCACTTCCATTTTACATCCATGCTCACATCGTCTAACGCCTTGTCTCCTTTTACTTGATGGTTGCAGGAATTCGGTGCTTGGACGGCGAAGCAGTGTAACTCATGACGGTAACAAGGGAGTAGGTGCAACAAGGACCGGTCGTGAGTAGTTCTTCACTCATGGTTGTTTGCTTGCTTGAAAATCTAAAAAAAAAGTGTAAAATTGAAAAAAAATTGGCGTGGTGTATGATTATCTGACCCACACCCTTAACACATCACCTAATAAAAAATATACACTCTAACATTCTAAATAAATTCTTGGAGTGTTCTTTTCTCTTTTTGAGTGGTGTTTGTGAAGCCACCTTGGATTGACTTGGCCTGCACCACTCAACCCTAAAAATGACTCATCTAATAGAAGCTGCATGATCATTAGGATGAGTACATTAGGATTTTAGAGCCTCTACACAATAAAAGGAAATCTACTTTCACCGAATTGTGTGCAAAACTTGATGTGCCCACTGAAACTTGTCTGAAAAAATTAAGACACGTTAATCCTAAAAGACATGAAAGTAAGGATGAAACATTAAAAGACACCACATCTTAAAAAAATCCTTACTTGAAAACCATCTTTTGATAGCAGCACACACACTGAAAGTGGAAAGCTAAGAGGCACTACCCCAATCAACGCCTCATCACATAACCCTAGCACAAGCACTATCCTAGCCCTTTTAAAACTGAGTAGACGTGCCCTAGGTAGGACTGAGTTAAGTCTTGAGAGGCAAGGTTTTGTTCGCTGGGCACTTGGCTTTCATTCCCTTGGTAGAATCTGGTGATTAGGTTGCGGGGCAATGTCAAACAACCGCGGTTGTGGGGTCTATCGAACCGGCGGCGCAAGCCAAAGGAAGAACCTTCCCTGTAATCCCCTCGTAATCAACCTGGCCAGATTAGCTTTGGGAAGGGGAGTCCAGTGCTTACGGACTTAATCACCCTTTTTGAGATTTCTAGGTCTCCTAAGGAATACACCATAAGGACTAGGCTTGTTTGCTTGATTGAACACACATTTCTTGCATCTGTCGCTCTCCGCATCCCCTCCTATTCTTCTCTAGTGTATGCACGGGAGAAGCTCACTGCATCCCGAGTTGTTTGTTTTGGGACGGGAATCCAGACGACTTGATTCTGCTAGAAACATGGCTGAACCTAGGGTAGATGAGGTTGAGGACCAACCCCCACCGGACACAATGGCCATCATCCAAGCCCAGATTAACGCAAACCACCGGCTTCAGCAGCAACAGATCCACACTATCATGCAAGCCATACACCGATTACAGAACCCACAAGGGCAACCACCACCACCTTTCCAAGGCCCACAAGGGCAACCACCACTTGATCTACCACCATTCCAGGATCAACCGAGGCCCCTCCGTGATTTCTACAATCCTTCTGCTATTAGAGTCAAGCCACACCTTAGGATCCCCGAAGGGGGAGATGATTTTGAGCTAAAACCAAATGTCTTGAGTCTGATTTAGAGCCACCTCCATGGAAGCTCAAATGCGGACCCCTTCCAGCACCTAGAGGATCTTGACTGGATAGCCTGAACTGTGAAACCTAGGAACATTAGCCTTGACATTGTTTTGATTAAGATGTTTCCCTTCTCACTGAGAGACAAGGCATCTCACTTGCTTAGAACCCCAGGTAGACCCATCACCACTTGGGAAGAACTGAGGCATGCATTCTTGAAGAAATTCTTCCCCATAGGAAAGACCGATGCCCTTAGAAGATCCATTACTACCCTTACACTCCAGGGTGGGGAACAGTTCCATGAGGTGTGGGAAAGATTTAATGAACTCTTGAGGAAATGCCCACACCACGAAGTACCACGGTGGCAATTGGCCCAGATCTTCTACCACGGTCTAGACAACAACCTACGGAACTTCATCGATGCCTCATGCGGGGGGAACTTCCCGAACAAAGACGAGGAGAGTGCGTTTGAGCTCTTTGAGTCTATGAGCAAAAATTCGCTCAACAATGCCTCCATGACCCAATTTAACCGATCCAGTCAACCCCATGGCAGGATTTATGAGGTACAAGAAAATTCTGGAATGGTTGACATGGACATCATAGCCAAGAAACTAGATCGAGTGGAATTGGTGGATAAAAAGATTGACGAGCTACTGAACCAGACCAGGAATTCGTTACAGACCTTCTCCCTAGCAAAGGGAGCACATAATGTTGACCTAGTCTAACCCTTAAGCCAACTAAACCTGGAACAACCCCTGACCACGTTCTAGGGAGGGACCTTTGCTCTCTCAACCCTTGATTACTCTCTTCCCTTCCCATCGACATATGATATCCTTAAAGATATGAAAGATGTCCAAGGTTATGCTAAACCTGACCCTTTCTCCAACACTTACAACACTGGCTGGCGTAATCACCCCAACTTTGGTTGGACAAACTAGAAACCACCTCAATTCTAGAACCAGCCCAGGCCAGACCAACAACCAAACTTGCCCCCTTATCAGCAAGGACCACCAGTTAGACCCCCATACAATCAGAAAGGGCAGCCCCTCCCACGCAGAACCAAATGGACACCCTGATAAAAATGATGGCTGAAATGAACTAGAAACATCAGGAGGAAATAGACTTAGTAAAGGGACAGTTAAGTCAACTTTTGGACCGTAAACAACAAGGATCCCTACCTTCCCAGCCACAACCGAACCCACGAAACATGATTAACAGAGGCCCCAATTCGCAAGGGTTCCAGGGCAATCCCAGGCAGGCTCACATGGTCCAGCCAGCCCCACAAACACCTCCTGGGTTCGGTGCTTCTTCGTCCTCGTCTTCTCAAGGATCAACCCATGGTCCCAATGCCTCTGCGAATGCGGTAACCTTGAGAAGCGGCACCAAAACCCAGGATCCCAAATGGTCGACTCTCCCTGAGACTTCACCAATTGAAATACCCGACTCAGAAGAGACACTGGAAAAACTCAAGGATCCAGAAATATATCCTATCCATATTCAGACACCCTACCCTGAGGCCTTGGAGACAATCAAGAAGAAGAAAAGTGTTGTAGAAACTGAGGAGCTTTTGGAAATCTTTAAGCATGTACATATTAATATTCCGCTCCTCGAAGCCGTTAAGCACATCTCGGCTTACGCAAGTTTTTAAAGGATGCCTATACACCCAAACGTAAGCCAAGACCTCAAGCACCTAGGAAGGTTGTGCTCTCCGAGCAAGCAAGTTTCGTAATATCAAGCAACCTTCCGCTCAAGCGAACTGACCCAGGAGCACCCCTGATATCCTGCAATATCGGGGACATGACATTTGATAGAGTGCTCCTGGACTTAGGTGCTTCTATCAATTTGATTCCAACAACCCTGTACCACCAATTTGGTTTCGGAGAGTTGACACCCACACCTGTCACCATCCAGCTGGCTGATAGATCTGTGAAGACCCTGAAGGGGGTTGTCGAGGACGTGATTATGCGGGTCAAGGACTTCTATTTCCCGATCGACTTCTTGGTGCTCGACATGGAAGTCCCTGAAAACTTACAGAACGCACCCATAATCTTAGGCAGATCTTTCTTAGCTACGGCTAAGGCAAACATTGATTGTGACATGGGATGTATGGAAATTGCCTTCGGAGACAAGAAAATGCAGTTAGATATCTTTCGAGCGACCAAGTCTTTTGATTGCGATTGTGTTGAGGAACATGATCCCGTGGAACCTTTGGTTGAGGAATGCCTCACCCTTAGTTCTGTCTCAGACCACCAATCCTGTAATGACTGTTCTGACCAGTCACCATCGCTGCCCATGGACCTTTGTAGGGCTGATTACCATCAAACAACACCATTTGAGGAGATTGATGTTGTTCAACTCCCGCCTTTCCCTTTCCCTTCGACTGTTGTTCCACCCGCACCCGAACTAAAGCCACTACCTGAGAATCTCAAGTATGTCTTCCTGGGACCTGACCAGACTTTCCCTATGATTATTAACTCTCATCTAACCGAGGATCAGGAACTCAGGTTGACCGCGACCCTTTCGGAACATCAGGCCGCCATTGGATGGACCATTTCAGACTTGAGAGGAATTAGCCCTGCCTATTGCACTCATAAGATTTACCTGGAAGACGGGGCACGACCCTCCCGCTAGATGTAGAGACGGTTAAACCCAAACATGCGGGAGGTCGTTAAGAAAGAAATTATCAAGTGGCTTGACGCCGACATCATCTATCCCATCTTTGATAGCCCCTGGGTGAGCCCCACTCAAGTGGTTCCAAAGAAAGCTGGGCTCACCGTTGTTACCAATGAGCATGGCGAATCCATCCCCACCTGCACCGCCACCTCATGGTGGGTGTGTATTGATTACAGGAAGCTTAATGAAGCAACCAAGAAGGATCATTTCCCCTTGCCAATCATTGACCAGATCCTTGAAAAATTGGCAGGGCAAAAGTATTTTGCTTCCTGAATGGATATTCAGGATATAATCAAGTCGCAATTGCTCCTGAAGATCAATAGAAGTCCACATTCACTTACCCGTACGGCATGTTTGCATTCCGTCGAATGTCGTTCAGGTCATGCAACGCACCTGCTACCTTTCAGTGTTACATGCTAGCCATTTTTTCAGAAATGGTGGGTGAATACTTGGAGGTCTTTATGGATGATTTCTCTATATTTGGGAATTCATTCGATCACTGTTTGAGCAACTTGGAGAAATCCTAAAACGATGTATCGAGGTTAATCTGGTGTTAAGTTGGGAAAAGAGCCATTTTATGGTTCAAGAAGGAATCATCCTCGATCACATCGTATCGCATAGGGGCATTGAGGTGGATCAGGCTAAGGTTGATTTGATTTCCAAACTTCCTTCGCCTAGCTCGATCCGGCAGATCCGTTCATTTCTAGGACATGTTGGCTTCTACCGAAGGTTCATCAAAGACTTCTCCAAGCTTTCCAAACCCTTAACCGACCTTCTAGCCAACGACGCCATATTTTACATGACCTTTGATTGCATTTAGGCTTATCACACCCTCCAGGACTTAGTTTCCACAGCACCTGTACTTCAACCCCCGAATTGGTCCCAGGACTTTGAGATTATGTGTGATGCATCAGATTTTGCCATAGGCACTGTCCTGGGACAAAGACAAGACAAGAAACCCGTGATGATCAACTACGCGAGCAAAACGTTGGACGAGGCTCAACGAAATTATACAGTCACAGAAAAAGAATTGCTCGTTGTAGTCTTTGGACTTGAGAAGTTCTGACCTTACCTACTCAGATCCCACATGACCATCTATACTAACCATTCAGCCATCCAGCACCTGTTGGCTAAAAAGGATGCGAAACCCAGGCTCATCAAATGGATCCTGCTCTTGCAGGAATTTGACCTGGAAATCCACGACAAAGTCAGATCAAAGAATGTGGTGGCTGACCACTTGTCTAGACTTCACCTAGACCACATTGGACCCTCCTTGCCTTTATCTGACACCTTCCCTGATGAACACATTCTAGCTGTGTAAGACAAGAAACTACCTTGGTATGCTGACTATGTCAACTACCTAGTTGTAGGACAGACAACTGTTATTATATGCAAACTCTGCCAGGGGCAAGTGCTCCTCCCAAGAGCCCCTCCAGTCTAGTACACAAGCACACAAAAGATCCTCAAGTGTCTGTATCGTGCGCTCAGACTGTCCGTCCGTTTGGGGGTGGTATGCTGTACTGAACCTCAGCCGCGTCCCCAAGGCCTGCTGAAACTCAGCCCAAAACTGGGACGTAAAGCGGGTATCCCGGTCGGATACGATCTCCCGCGGAACTCCGTGTAGACGTACCACGTCGCGGATATACCTCTGTGCCAACTGTGTTGGTCCCAAGGTGACTCGGATCGGCAAGAAACGTGCCGTCTTTGTCAATCTATCCACGATTACCCAGACTGCATCGTGTCCTCGCTGGGAAACAGGTAAGCCCACCACCAAGTCCATGGTGATGCTCTCCCACTTCCACTTTGGCACTGGAAGTGGCTGTAGCAGCCCGGCAGGCCTCTGATGCTCGGCTTTCACCTGCTGGCACACTAAACACTGCTGCACGAATTCACCCACATCCCGCTTCATTCCCCTCCACCAAAAATCGCGTCTCAAGTCATGGTACATCTTTGTGTTTCCGGGATGTATGGTGAATCGGGAACCGTGTGCCTCAGTCAGGTGCTCTCTCAACAGCTCCTCATCTCTGGGAACGCACAAACGTCCCCTCATGCGCAGCACCTGGTCTATAAAAGAGAAGTCCCCAGGGCCTCCTGACAGTACTTTGTCACGTAAGGACTGCAAGTACGGGTCGGCCATCTGCCCTGTGATAATGTGATCTATCAGCTCTGGCCTCATTTGTCGCGACACAGTCACTGCCCCACAGTGCCCCAGTAACTTTAGGGGTCGCCAACTGGCCATCTCCTCCAAGAGGCTCCAACTCTGCACCTATAAACTGGCCAAGTGTGTGGGCACCTTCCGGCTCAACGCGTCAGCCACCACGTTGGCCTTTCCCAGGTGGTAGGAAATGCTGCAGTCATAGTCCTTCAGGAGCTCCAACCAACGTCTCTGTCTCATGTTAAGCTCCTTCTGATCAAACAGGTATTTGAGGCTCTTGTGATCAGTGAAAATCTCAAAGGTCTCATCATACAAGTAGTGCCTCCAGGTCTTCAACGTGAAGACGACAGCTGCCAGCTCTAGGTCGTAGGTAGGGTAGCTATGCTCATGGGGCTTTAGTTGCCGCGAAGCGTAAGCGACAACGTGACCCCTCTGCATGAGCACACCCCCTAAACCCTGCAAAGAGGCGTCCGTGTACACAACGAACCCACCGCTACTGTCTGGCATGGTAAGCACGGGAGCCGAAGTCAGCCTCTCCTTCAGCTCCTGAAAACACGCCTCACAGGCGTCTGTCCAAGTAAAGGGCACGTCCTTCCGAGTCAGCTGTGTCATAGGACGTGCAATCTGTGAGAAGCCCCTGATAAACTACCCGTAGTAGCCTGCCAGTCCCAAGAAACTACGAATCTCAGTAACCGTACGCGGTCTCTCCCACCTGAGCACTGCCTCAACCTTGGCTGGGTCCACAGCCAAGCCATCCCTGGAGATCACATGACCTAATAAGGTCACCTCCCTCAACCAGAACTCGCACTTGCTGTATTTGGCGTACAGCCTACGTCATCTCAGTGTATCCAAAACCATCCGCAAGTGCTGTCCGTGCTGCGTCCGATCTCGAGAATAGATGAGCACATCATCAATGAATACCACCACGAACTGGTCCAAGTACGGTCTAAACACCCAATTCTTCAAATCCATGAAGGCAGCAGGGGCATTGGTCAGCCCAAACGGCATGACCAGAAACTCGTAGTGTCCATACCGAGTGCGGAAAGCTGTCTTGGAGACGTCTGCCTCCTTGATCCTCAACTGGTGGTATCCAGACCTCAAGTCGATCTTGGAGAATACTGTGGCACCTCGCAGCTGGTCAAACAAGTCATCAATCCTCGGCAGCGGATACCTATTCTTGATGGTGACCCTATTCAGCTGTCGGTAGTCCACACAAAGGCATAGGGTACCATCCTTCTTCTTTACAAACAGTACCAGGGCTACCCAAGGAGATGCACTGGGCCTCATAAAACCCTTCTCCAGAAGATCCTGCAAATGAGACTTGAGCTCTCGCAGCTCAAGTGGTGCCATCCTGTATGGTGCTGCAGAGATGGGGCTGGTCCCCGGTACCAGTGAGATCTCAAACTCGATCTCACGCTCGGGCGGTAGTCCTGGCAACTCGTCTGGAAACACGTCGGGGTACTCTCTGACCACCGGGATACTCTGGAAGTCTGCCACAGGGCTGGGCTCTGCCACCACACAAGCTAGGAAGCCCTCACACCCCTGGCTCAAAAGTCTCGCCGCCCGAAGTGCAGAAATGCACCTGAAACCTCCGTCCACTGGCTGCTCGTGGAACTCGAAAGAAGGCAACTCTGGTATGGAGAAGACGATCTTTCTCTCAAAGAAGTCCACCAAGGCATGGTAAGCGGACAGTCAGTCCATCCCCAGAATTACGCCAAAGTCCTCCATCTGTATCACAATCAGGTCAGTGGGAAGGCTGTGTCCCCCAACACTGACCTCGCAACCCATGTATACCTCCTCAGCTACAAATAGCTGACCACTCGGATCTCTGATCACGAACGGATCCGCTAACAGCATACCGCCCTGGTCCAAACTAACTGCGAAACTAGCAGCGACAAACGAGTGCGTAGCGCCGAAATCGAAAAGCGTGAAAACGAGTCTGCCGGAAACTGAAACCATACTTGCCACCACTGATCCCGAAGCTTTGGCATCCCTGTGTGTCAAGGCGTTGATATGCCCCTCAGCCCTTGGTGCGGACGAAGCAGCCACACTATGCGTCGGACAGGTAGCTGCTGGCCGGTACCCTCCCCGTGACTGTGGACCTCCTCCTCGCTCCTGGAAACGGCGGCCTCCTGCTTGCCCTCCAGTGCTCGCCACAGGAGCATCTGCTGACCTCCTACCTTAGACGGGCAATCCCTCCTGATGTGGCCCAGTTGGCCACACTGGTGGCAAAGGGGAACTCGACTCCCGCCCTCAGCGGGTCCCTGTTGTCGGTTGGGCGGGGGTCCGGTGCTAGCAGCTGGCCCCTGTCGAGGGCCCCCAAAGGACACTAATGGCCCTGCAAAATGTGACGGCTCTCCTGCGGGCGCCATGTGCCTCCTCTCTCGTCGGCCCTGTGAGAAGTCTGGCTGATAGGGCCTCTTCCGCCCGCTGTCAGAATCTCGCGCGGACAGGTTGGTCTCTTCGTATGTCATAGCTGCCTCCACCACCCTCGAGAACGTAGGCAGCTTCAGGGGTTTGACATACCCCCGAATCGTCGGCCGGAGCCCCTCAGTGAACCTCCAAAGGCGCTCCTCCTCAGTGGCCACTGCTGTCGCTGCGAAGCGAGACAGCTCTAGGAAACGCGTGCGATACGCACTCACGGTCATCGTCCCCTTGCGGAGAGTGTGGAACTCCCGCCTCCTCTGGTCCTACCATGTCTGGGGAAAGTACTGCTCGCAGAAGAGGGTGACGAACCGGTCCCAAGTTGGCTCGTCCCTCTCCTATCCCCTGACCGCACTCCACCACCTGTGTGCCACGCTCTCCAGTTGGCACGTGGCTAAGGCCACGCAGCACTCCACCTGGGGGCGAAGGGTGTCAAAAACCTTCTCGATCTGCTTGAGCCAGTCCTCCGCCTTGGTCGGGTCCTCATCCCCCTTGAAGAAGGGGGGGCTTCAGCTTCCGGAACTGTCTGAAAAGCTCAAAGTGGCGCTGAAGTAGAGATGCTGGTGCACCTCCAGATAAAGAAGCCTCGTGCTCGGAAGTGTTGGAGGAAGGTGGGGGCAGTGGTGGCCCATCCCCTCCCCTGCGTCCAACGCCATGTCCGTCGTGCGGTCCCATAGAGGACTCCCCCTCCGCAACCCCAGGGAGAGGCGCTCGTGACGGCGGGTGGAGCTCTTCTTGCATGATGTCCTGTATCAGCTAGGTGAGGTCCTGGGCCTGAATGCCCGAAAGCAGTGGCTGGTCCACTGAGGCGTCGACCTCAACGCGCCCACCCCTTCGACCTCATCCTCGGCCGCGCCCGCAGCCCGCCTCGCTAGTCCTGCATCGAGGCATCTCCTATAGGGAGACGCGAATACAGAACGGAAACACGTCAATATGAATCAATATCTAACAAAGAAGTCTAAGAACATATGTCAAAAGAAACGTTGTGGTGGCTACCCTAGTTATAGACACGTGAATTGGTTATTTTCCAGTCAGTTGGTTCACTTCTCGGGACGACCTTGCTCTGATACCATCTTGTTACGACCTGATTCCCGAATCCCTACGAGACACGAGAATCGGACCGACTCGACTGATCCCAAGACCCAGTCGTCCAACGAGAAAGTAACCAAAAGAGCAATAAAATAAGCCACATTCACCATGTATATAACTAGCAGTAAAAAAATACGACAATAAAGGAAAGAACTACTACAGTATACACCACCACAACAGTAGAGAAATAAACAGGTACATAAACATGATGCTTACAATAAAAGAGTACAGTGGTAACAGAAAATTACTCACTACACAAAAGAAACGGTGCAGTAGGTACTACACAAGTAAAACTACTGAGCTCTACTAGGCCCAGCTCCCTCTGCAGCCGCCAGCTTTGGCTGCTCAACACCTGGTCCTGAAAAGGTGGCAAAGGTGACACGTCAGCGAAATGCTGAGTAGAGTGGCAACCAAAAGCTAAGAAAGTAGTAAGGTGGACAAGTAGCTATTATTATTTTTTTATTTCTTTCTTTATTTTTCCATTTACTTATTCTTGGATTATTCCTCATATCTTTCTCTTGATCTTAAATGTTCCTCGTGGGAACGATCTTGATTGCGGTCTTTTCCGAAAAGTAGAAGTAGCACGTGGTGCTCTCCTGGTCGGAAGAGTCCCCCGTGGGGGTCCTACCTCAGTCAACCACCCCAAGGTCACTGGCAGACGTAACGGTGACTACGGCACGCGCGATAAATGCACGGGTAGCTACCCCGCACTGGTACGCACTCAGTCATTTCCGTTAACGGGTGCGCCCCAAAGCACAACACGGAACCAGTATAGGGCAGAGTCCTCTCAGTAACAGGGGTCCAAACCCTCCATAGTAACCAAACAGGGGTCTTGCCCCTTCACAGTCCACGCACCCTCGCCTGACTACCCTGGTTTGCCCAGTGGGCCTAACAAGTCGGTGTAGGAAGGCTAGCAGAACCCCGGGGCCCGTGGGGTGGCTAGTGCTCTCCCTACACTAGTAGCTCTCCCCGGTATTGTGTACGCGAGGGCCAAAAGTCAGTACAAAGTAGCCAGACCTAACCCCGGGTCCCTGGGGCGGTTAGCTCCGCTCTGCACTAAACAGGGGGACAGTCGCTCTCCTTGGTACTCCGTACTCAAGGGCCAGCTCACTTCCCCAATTCTATCCCATTCACCTCTCAGGAGCTCTACTCCTAATTCCACGTAGGGTTCATGCTCATATTTCTTTCACTAAGCCAATTTAGGTTTCATCATTTTAGCTTTATATTCAGATAGCCCATGCCCTCAACAATAATTATCCATTCATAAATAGGCAACTGTTAACCAATTACAGGCAGTTATCATTTTCCTTTCTACTTTTCCATGACTGCAATATATATATTCAATCTAGTTTTCCAGTCCTAGGATTCATGCCATACCCTAGGATCTATCATTCAATCTAGTTTTTCAGTCCTAGGATTCATGCCATACCCTAGGATCTATCATTCAATCTAGTTTTTCAGTCCTAGGATTCATGCAATACCCTAGAATCTATTAATTGTTTCACAAGTGCATAATTTTTTTGATAAACAATTAAAGGGAGCCACTCTACCCGCAAAATCGGGAGTATTAGGGGCGTGATCGGCAAGCCCGCGTGGATCTGCAACCCCCAGAGCCGCAACGGAATGGGGTCCTAACATAAGAACCAAACACAAGGAATTACTTAGAACGTGATGCAAATATTGTAAACAGGTAAAGGAACTAAATCTGAGAAGAACGAAACTTGAAACGGGGAAAACGGACTTCGAACGAACCCTAAACGGGTCAAAAATGACAAGTCTGCCAAAATCAGACGTCTGGAACATCTTCCAAACGTCTTAAACGATGGCTCAGGTCATACCTCGATCCTGCGCGGTCCTTCAGATGTCCAGAATCCCGCTGAACCGTCTGGACTTAGTTTCCAGACGTCCGACTGTCACTCCGGACGTCTGGAGACCCTCTTCTCCGTCTGGTGCTGTGCCCAGACGTTCGATAAGTGTGGGAGAGCGTGTCCTTGCGCCTTCCCGAACGAGACCTGCAAACATACGCGACCGTCCTCAACACGAAACGAGGTAGAACCCTTCGGCGGAACGGTTGCATGGCTGTACACGCGAAGGAAGAAGGGAAGAAAAATATCGTACCTTTCAGACGTATGGACCTTCCTCCAGACGTCTCCCGCGTCATCTGGACGTAGGTCCATACGTCTGATTCCGGGAATTTTTCCCAAAATCAGGACCTCCTCACCCTCCGCCTGCTGCCTGAGCTGCAGCAGCTCCTCCCCAGCGCCCCGCTCCTGTTGCGCGCCCGCCAACCGACCCTGGCTGCTCCGGCGAGCTCGCACCCTCGCGCTCTAACTCCCTCTCTCTCGCTGCAACCCCTCCTCCCCACGCACTCACGACAGCAGCTGCTGCCCCACCCGCTCGCTCTCACGCTAATAGGAAGGAGAAGAAGAAGAAGGCGATGGAGTGGGGGTGAGGGAGAGGAGAGGGGGAGTATTTGAAGGTGCCGTGGGGGAGAGAGAGAAGGAAGGCTGCGCCTGCAAGACGGAGAGGAAAGAGAGAGAAGAAAGGAGGGCGGCGGTTCAATCTACACGCGCAGACGCGAAACCGTACGCCGAAAAAATTAATTTCCAGACGTCTGGGAAGGCTTTTAGACGTCTAACCAGACGTCTGAACCAATTCCCAGATGTCTGAACCAATTCCCAGATGTCTTAAACGGTGTTTGATGCCGGGGTCATAACAATACAGGACCACTTTCAAGACCCCGATAGGCATGTCGCCTTATCGCCTAGTCTTTGGCAAAGCCTGGCACCTTCCTGTTGAATTGGAACACCGGGCTTACTGGGCTGTCAAGCAGTGTAACATGGATTCCCAGTTAGTCGGTGCGCAGAGGACACTACAACTCTCTAAGCTCGAAGAAATTCGTTGGGATGCCTTTGAGAACAATCGACTGTATAAGGAGAAAATGAAAGCCGTCCACAACCGACTCATCCATAGAAAGACCTTTAAGCCTAACCAGTAACTCTGGCTTTTTGATGCCCGCCTAAAACTCTTTCCAGGGAAACTCGGGTCCAAGTGGACAGGACCATTTAGGGTGTTCAAGCTCCACTCCAATGGGGCAGTTGAAATCGCTGATCCAAACACTGGGCACACTTTTACAGTCAATGGCCAAAGATTGAAACACTTCCTAGCCCAGGTTCCCCCAAAGGAGAGTGTCACCCTCATTGAGGGATGACACGAAGCACCGCCCAGCTAGAGGCATTAAACTCAGTGCTTCCTGGGAGGCAACCCAGTGGATTCAGACTGATGCGGTATTCTACGTCATTCAGGTAATATCTTTTTGAACCCTCGTTGCATCCATGTATTTGCCAATGAGGACATTGTCCAACTTAAGCATGGGGGAGGGCGGTAAATTGCATGATCCTAAGCTTATTTAATCAGTCTGATTAGAATAAAATTAAAAAAAAAATTAAATTTAGGAAGAAACTTAGGCATTAGAAATTTTCCAATAGTGGAAAATAATACAGAAAGAACTTGAACACTTAGACTTTTCAGGCCTTCAGGCTCAATCAGCCCTGTTGTCCGTTAAAATATGGATTTAGCTTCAAATCCTTGCAACCTTAAGCTACTCTAATCCACTAACTAAATAAGGTGATAAGTATACGACTTATCAACTCACCCTCTAACTTAGAAAGACTTTGAGTCTAAGCATCTGCACACATTTTTGCACAGACTCACCCCTCGGAGATTCTGACAGAAATTGGGTAACTAATGAACCCTCTAGGGTGATATGGCTGGCAAGTTGTCGTGGGTAACAACCCATTGGTAAATTGTCCAGAGCCCAGCCACAGGACCACTTCTTCTTCATTGCCTCTAAGTAAATTTGAGATCGGGGAAGCCACCTACCAAAAAAAAAAAAAAGGGAGAAAAAAAAAGAAAACAAAATAAACCACACTTCACCGTACGAGTATGGCTGGCAAGTGATCGTGGGTAACAGCCCATTGGTTGGTTGTCCAGAGCCCAGCTCAGTAATTGCACAAAAAGAACCAAAACACTTAAGGAAGAAGCGGGGAAGTAGTATAAGCCGGGGAGATATACGCTGGAAAAATCCTTGTGTTGACCCCAATTAAAACAAACGTAGGAAGAAAGCTACCAATCGAACAAATACACCTTCAGGCAAAACACTTCCTCTTCCGGTCACTTAGGGACGTAGAAACCTGGAGTCTGTCTAAATTACCGTTGAGTGAGTCTATCACGATCTTCACACCAAGATGCTTAGCACTTAGAGTTTTATCCGAGTTTGGGTGGGTTGGGTAGCCGTAAAAAGTTACCAACCCACTCTTAATTCCAAAAAAAATCTAAAAATAAGAAATATATATATATTTACATACATTAAAGCAAGGATTCAGGCGATTCATATTTTGGCAGACACCTGGGCGCTGCTTAGTCTTTGTAGATTAAGATCTTAGTATATTTCCTCTTATTGACAAGTGACGAAGTGTCCAAGTAATTACTTCTTAAATTCTGACTGGAAATAAAGGCTAGAATAAACCTTGCTACTGACTAGCAAGGAGTAAGCATGAGGGTATGATAACACTGCATCTTGGGATGATAATTCTGCCAATTGGGGTTTATCTTAAGAACAAAACACACAGATAACACATCATAAATGGGAATGGGAGCATTGCATACATCATACATTAAGATTGCTTATAGAATAGTATTAATGGCCATTTGTATGAGCACTTGTCAAAACAGGCCTCAGATGAGAAATCGGACCACACGGATGGATTCAGAGCGACAAACGAAGTCCAACGGAGTCAAAATCAGCCAAATCCGACATCCGGAGCTCCTGCAATGGGCCCAAGAAGTCCTAGCTGTTGATCTGATGATCAACGGCCCACAGCGCGCCATGTGGCACCCGATCACCGCATCTCCATCATCGCCCGCTTCCACCTTCACCCGGAGGATAAATCTTAGCCGTCGATCTTCGATCGAACGGCCGAGGACGCTCGCATGCCCGACGCCCGTCGCGACAATCCGCTGCCACAGCGTAGCGGTTGGTGCCTCAACCACGCAACCAGGGGGCGCGAGTTCGAAACACCCCGCGCACCAAATCGTAGGCGAAGGCGCGTGTGGGCGAAATTGGACCGCCCGATCGGCAGCGGACGACGCGGATCGAGTAACGCGGTGCAATCTCAGGCATATAAAGTTGACACCTGCGATGACACGGGGGGCGTGGGCGCGATCTAGGCGCGCGCCCCGCGCGGGATCTCAGCCGTTCGATCTTCGATCGGACGACTTACGACGCGCGCATGCGGATCAGGCGCGAACAAGCACAGCTGCGGGCGAGCGACCTGTGGGCAGGGGCCTTCATCGACGTTTTGGGAAGGGTTTTAGCGACGTCCTGGACGTCGCTAAAACCCCTTCTTCATTTGGAAAGCCCTTCTTTCTATTTAAACCCCTTCCAACCACTCATGAAGGGTATTCACTCCACTTGCAAGTATTCTACCCCCTCCTAGCTACCTTTAAGCCTTTTTGTAATCGTCGGAGATGACAAGCCATCGACGGAGCCCTCTCCATCACCGTGGCTGCCTCGCCGTCCCCACTCTCTCTCTCTCCTTCCTTCTTTTAAGCTTTACTTTACTTATGTTCAAGCATTTATCGAGTGTTGTAATTATGAACTAAAGTTGAATGTTAAATGAAGTTGTTTTCTATTCAATTGCTTGCTCTATTTTCTATTCAAGTTGCATGTTGCGAATGAAACAATTCTAACCCTAATCTCTCTCTCTCTCGCTTTTCACCCACGCCTTTTCGCAAGCAAAAACCCTACGATTTTCGTGACAATAAGTGACAATAAGAATCCAGTTTTCATGCCTCCCTGAGACCGACACTCGGACTTACATCCGTTTCTTTACTTTAAAACTGACGTCGCAAGCGCAAGCTATAACGACACTTCCAAACACACGTGCACGCGCACGTCACCTATGCTTAGCTTGATCAAGAACATCCGATCTTTTCTGGGGCACGTCGATTTTTACCGTTGATTTATCCCTGATTTTTCGAAAATCGCGCGCCCCCTGACCACTCTTTTCTCTAAGGATGTACCTTTTGAAATCTCCAAGGAATGCACTCAAGCATTTGAAATCCTCTGTGACCGAGTTACCCAAGCCTCAATCCTACAGTCCCCTGATTGGTCTCAACCCTTTGAGATCATATTTGATGCATCTGATTTCACTGTAGGAGCGGTATTGGGGCAGAAAATTGACAGGAAACCCGTGGTCATTTACTACGCTAGTAAAACACTTGACGAAGCTCAGCGTAACTACACAGTTACTGAGAAAGAGCTGCTAGCTATAGTATTTTCCTTGGAAAAATTCAGATCTTATCTCTTGGGTTCCCGTGTTATCATCTACTCGGATCACAGCTGTGAGGCATTTCCTTGCAAAGAAGGATGCAAAACCTCGATTAATCCGCTGGATCTTACTGTTGCAAGAATTTGACCTCGAGATTCGTGACAAAGAGGGAAAATAGAATGTGGTAGCTGATCACTTGTCCCGCCTTCCTTCTGAGATCATTGACCCTTCCAAACCCATCACGGAACTTTTCTTGATGAACACCTTCTAACTATCAATACAGGGCTTCCATGGTTTGCTGATATAGTAAACTACTTGACATCACATTAGATCTCGTCTGATTGGACGAAGGCCAAGAAGGACAAATTGCTTTCCGATGCTAAGTATTACTTTTGGGAAGACCCGTATCTTTTCCGCATCGGTGCTAATCAAATAATTCGACGATGTGTCGCGGAAGCGGAAATCCAAGGCATACTCTCTTTCTACCATGACCAGGCATGCGGTGGACATTTTTCAGGACATAAAATCGTAGCGAAAGTCCTTCAGTGTGGCTTCTACTGGCCCACAATTTTCAAGGATGAGTACAATCACTGTAAGGCATGTACCCATTACCAAACCTTGGGCAACATGAGCCATCGAGATATGGTGCCTTTACAGTCGATTCTGGTATGCGAAATTTTTGACATTTGGGAGATTGATTTTATGGGACCTTTCCCTATCTCAGATGGCTTTGAGTACATTTTACTTGCTGTTGACTATGTGTCCAAATGGATCGAAGCCATTCAGACCTGAACCAATGATCATAAAGTTGTTATTAAATTCATTCATCAAAATATCTTCTCACAGTTCGGGATTCCACATGCTATAATTGCCGACGGAGGAACCCATTCTATCAATGCTCAGTTCAGGTCACTGATGACCAAATACGGGGTGTCACACCGAATCTCTACTTCTTACCACCCCCAAACTAATGGTCTAGCTGAGCTATCAAACTGGGAGATCAAGAAAATCCTCCAGGTTACTGTTCAACCTGACGGGAAGGACTGGTCATCCCGACTTCTGGAAGCTTTGTGGGCTTATAGAACCGCCCACAAAACCCAATTAGGTATGTCTCCCTTCAGATTGGTGTACGGGAAGGCATGTCACCTCCCTGTTGAATTGGAGCATAAAGCCTATTGGGCAGTACGGAACTGCAACCTAGATCTTTCTAAGGCTGGAACCCTTAAAAAGCTTCAAATGAGCGAGATCGATGAATTACACCATGATGCGTATGAGAACTCGCGAATTTACAAAGAGCGGGTTCAAGCCTTTCACGACAAGTACATATGTAGAAAGATCTTTCATCCTGGTCAAAAGGTCCTACTCTTCGATGCCAGACTCAAACTGTTTCCAGGAAAACTACGATCAAAATGGATAGGACCCTACTTAGTCTGACGATTCTTTGGAAATGGAGACATCAAGATTAGTCCACTCAGCCACGATTCTGAACCTTTCGTCGTAAACGGTCAGAGACTCAAACCATTCATTGACGTGCCTGATATAAATTTGGCTGAGATATCTTTTGCCCTCCATTCTCCCTGAGCTCATTGCGCTCAGCCGATGGCAAAAAACTCAGCACTTAACAGGAGGCAACCCGTCATTCTTGAAAAACCTGAAATCTTTCTTGACATTCCTATATTGAATTTATATTGCACTTTAGGGTTCATCCATTAGAACAGCCAACTCTACCTCAAGTATCCGTACCCGAGTCTAGAAATCATTCGCAACGGTCACCTCAACCCGTTCGCCCACCCAAAACCTGTCCTAATGAATGAACTAAGCTGAATTCAAACCCACCTAATTTACAATGGGGACATTGCAAATCGTAGGCATGGGGGGTATGAAAGTGCAAAACTTCATAAAAACTCATCTCACAAGAAAAGGTTTCAACAAAAAAATCACATATCACAAAAAACACCAAAAATAATGTAAAAAATCTTGAAAAAGAACAAAAAAAATTTGAGAGAGAAAATTTTTTAGGCTATACAAACCATAAGGAGAAAATGAGGAGGAAAAGAGCAAAATGACAAAAAAGGAGCACAAAATGAAAAAGAAAAAGAGATAGTCATTAGTAAGAGATTAAGAGATTAATCGAAGTTCTAGACCACATCAAAGAAAAGAGAAAATATAGGAAAAGTGCTAATGAGACACAAAAAGAGATTAGTAGGAATGCTGATCTTAGGCCTTTTGGGCTAGACTCTTAGGCTTAAACACTCAAGTATCCGCTAAGATCTGGATAATCCTCAAGAGGTTGGGGAAAATGCGAAGCTTAAGTATTAGGTCTAAGGCTTAGGGAGTATTCGGCCTCGTTAACTGACCTTTGGTTTGCGGGACTCTGTAACCTAAGCACCCCAATCCACACATAGTCTGGTTCAGTGCGCATAACTATCAAAATCACGCAAAAGCATTTAAATGTTCTGAAAAAGTTGCCTAGATTAGGAGCGGCCGATCAACACAAGTTGATTTGGATGAGTTCCCAACGCGGAGAGGCGGGAAATTCCCCTTGAAGATGTGTAACAACATATCATCTCCTTGGTGCTTGTCTCCTAGGATATTTACATATCCTACTGGGGGCACGTAAGCACCCTGCTAGTTCAGATGCCATGGGCGGTATTATCACGAAATGTCGATTGCTAGGGTCTGGATTTAGCTATAGAACGCCATGGGCGGGATTATCTCAAAATTTCGAAAGCCAGGGTTCTGGGGGTTGCCATGGGCGGTGCTATCACGAAACATCGATTGCTAGGGACCTTTGAGGATTGATGATGGGGACGAGGAATCCGATACAGACTATGTTGAGAAGCCAATCCGAAGCTAGAAATAAAAATAAAAGAGAGAGAAAACTCTCCAAAATAAATAAATCCTCTGTCTCTCTCTTATAAAAAATGCACTGAATCGAGGCTAAAATATGTCTCAAGCATGGGTGCTTTAACCACGAAGTCCAACGAACCTTAGGATAGTTCCTATGGGCCTTAAAAACCTTCACGAAGGATCGAGGCTAGAGCTGGTCAGGTCCGGATCTTGGTTGGTACTTGAGTACCTCTAGGCCTACTATCGGCATTCTGACATAATCCAAAAGAAAAAGAAAAAGCACTCATCATAATATGTGAAAGAAACTCATGGTCTAAAACAGAAGTTAAAACCTTAAAATTTTACCAAGGGACTAGCAAAAGCTAGGCATGGGGGTATGATAAGAGCACCATCATGAGCCCTAACTAGCTCATTTTGACCTAAAAAAGAGAACAAAAGCTCCTACATAACCAAATGAAGGGCCTAACTCAAGGAATAATCAGTCTAAGAGAAAAGCAAGAAACAAAGGGTAAAATTGTAATTTTACCATTGTAGTGCAACAACAGGATTTCTCAGGGGCTAAACATAGGTCAAATAGTCTTAATAAGATAAAAAGTGAGTTGGTTCAATCAGAAAAGGGTTAATGTGAAATATGGGAATTAAATGACTTCTTGAAACCCTAAAATAGACCCACTTAATTTAACAAGGTTCTGGTCAGGATAAAATTTAATTAAATCCTATAAAATTCATGGAAAAATATCCTCTAGGGTTTAGAACCTTCAATTTGGCCTTTAGAACCTATTTTGACCTAAATAGGGTTCCTAGTCAAATATTTGCCCTAAATTGGGTTTTTATGTAAAATTCCCAGTCAAACGTGGTCAAACATAAAATCCAACTTCACCATTGGATTTCTTAGGTCCAAATTAAGTTTATGCCAAAATTTGGACCTAAGGGGAGTTCACCTTAACCTACTTTGCAAAACAGTCCAACCTAATTACATTTATGCCCCTAGATTTTGAAAACCCTTGCAGACACCCCCTAGCTTCCTCGTCGTTCTTTGCAATTAGGTCTTTCCGCCATTACAATGGAGGAATCCTACTCCAGCAAGGATTCAAGGGGGATATCTCCTTGATTCCTCAGAGAATCCCTCTCAAATTTGAAAGGAAGATTCTCTGAGGAATTCCCGTTTGTATGAGCCCAATCATGAGCTCTGATTTCTACCTAATCTCTCATGCGAATGCATGAGAGATTTGGGTATCTCTCGACCTTCCAAGTCCGGTGAGGTTGTCGTGCTTGGAAGGCTACCTACGACTATAAAAGAGACCCCAGATCCTCCCGGTCATTTCAAGCTTGTTTTGGCCTGAGAATACCCCATCTTCCTCTCTTCCCCTCCGGCCAAAAATCCCAACAAGCTCCGGCGACTCCTTCCTCTTCTTCTTGTCGCTCTGCCACCATACTAGTGGCAGAGTTGCCTCCGCCTCCTTCGTCCGCGTCGCGCCACACCTACGCCTGCGCCTATCTCCCTCTCGTCATCGCCTCCTCTCTCTCTCTGGATCTTCGTTTCTGGCGACGGCACATACTAGCTATCCGCCTCCTCTACTCCCCCATCGTCCAGCACCTCGCAGATAAGTCCCCTTCCTCTACTCTTTCTTTTCCCCTTATCTATTTCTAATTTCACGCCCCAACAACCACTTATCACGGTCACCTTCTTCACCTCCGGCAGACCACCGGCGAGGTGCTCCAGCTGTTCCACGCACCCACCCACATCGCCAACCACTTCGAAAGCATCGCCTCATCCCACTGATCATTTTCCCCCTCTCCATTAACTGCCACACCCTCCACTCACTTCCTCCGAACACACCCAACTCCACGGCCACAGAACGACCTAGGCACGCACGCCCAGGCCGTCTCGCTCCATGCCAACACCCAAGCTACCTTCGCCATGTCAAGGTGAAGCCTTCCAAGTAATTTGACAAGGCTGTGAGGCCGTATTCGTGTCGACAGGTACAGGTGCCCTGCCTGCCAATAAAGCGAGCTTGAAGGAGCTTGCTAGCTTCAACAGCAGGCTCCAGGCTTCAGGAATTAGGGTCCCAGACGTGTGGTTTCCCTTTGCGAACGACTCACGCCCAGCAATTGGAGGCAAAGCACCTGCAGCCTCTGTGATTGAGTGAAGATCTATTGCGGGCACGCGCGAGAAGCGGGTGGGACATTTAGTCCCACCTCGGAAGTCTGTGAGCAGGAGGTGCATCATAAATTGAAAAACTGTCAGGGGCTTAGCGCCTCCTGACACGGGGTGAGGTCCCACTCGCCCCACCACTCCTCATCTACGCCCACGCTCCGCAGACCTGGTATTCGACTCGACTACTTGCGCACTCCTCGCCCACCATACACGCCGGTGGGCCTGGTCCCGGGCGTGTTGACCCGACTCGTTTACCCGAGAAAGGCTCTGGGAGAGCAAGCCTAAGAGAGAAGAAAGATAGGAGAGTTCGCGGGGAGGGTAGGGGTTAGGTTTTGCTCTCCAAGGAAAAAGAGGGCGAAGCCAAGGAAGAAGGAAGCCACAGCAGCGGCTAAGGGTGAAGTCGTAGAGAAGAAGGAAGGAGAAGGAAGCCTCAAAGCCAAAGGAAGAAGAAGGAAGGCAGAAGTCTGAAGAAGGCTCGGCTGAAGATAGAAGTAGAGAAAGAGAAAGAAGAAGCCAAGGCCAGCAATCAGAGGAAAGGAAGAGAAAGAAGAGAGAAAGAAGAAGCCAAATTCAGAAATCAGAGAAGGAAGAAAGAAGAAGAATAGAGAAAGCTCAAGATAGAAAAACAAGAAGAGAAATTGAAAAAAATACTTTCTAATTTTTACATCCATTTTTATATTTTTTTGAGCTTCTATATACATTTAGATTGTTTTTCTTGCTTCATAATTTTGATTGATCATTACATTTTATAAATTTGAAAGTTGTGTTCTTAATTTTAAATCCCAACTTGCTCCCTATGTTCGACCTCAGATTCATATTTTTCGAGTAATAAACTTTCATTTGTTTTCAAAGCAATTCTGGCTATACCACGACGTCATTAATATAAACCCGATCTCGCCTTATAAACACTACTATAAAGGGTGTACATCCTAGAGGTGGGTTTACCCCTTCAAACTTTAAGAGGCATCTGTTAGTTCAACTACTCATATATAATATTTTGATGATTTTACAAAATGAAAAAAATGAAATAAAAAAAATAAGCGTAGCATATTGTTTCTCTCTGTAATAACATAATTGCAGGTTTCATAAAGTTTTCAAAGACAGGAGATTAAAAGCGTGAAGACTAAGTAGCATAAGTATTAGGTCATAGGCTTTTCATGTAAACTTTCAAAGGTTGTAATTTTCATTTTATTTGAGTCTAGAAATGTTGTAAAGAGCCCTCAAACATAACCTATAAATAGCTAGCTTAGGCTCTCTACACTTAGGATAAATTATAAACAAAAACCTAACACTAAGACTCTTATCAGGCGTCCATAACAATTGTTAGATGTCTGATTTTCAACTTTAAGACGTCTGAAAAGTTCTTCAGACGTCTAATTACCTATAGTTCTGCCTTTAGTTTCTGTCTTCATAAACATCAGTCGAAGCACTCCTCTTTCAGACGTCCATAACCTCATCCAAACGTATGATGTTTTACCTGGACGTCCTCAGAATAACCGTTAGACTAAGCACCTATCTTCATTCTACAGATAACGGGTAAAAATGTATTTTCAGACGTCTGAACATGCTTCTAGACGTCTACCTTTGGATCGTTGCCCATGTGTTTCTGTGCATATCTCATTACGAACAAAAGATCTTTTGTCAGATATCGTAGCCAAGTCTTTTTAGGTTTCCAGACATCTGGTGAATCCCTTAGACGTCCATACCGATGTCTGATTCTTTAAATCTAGAACCCTGTTTGGATCTGATTAAAACAGGAATGAATCCACACATTATTAGACATCCAATAACTCTATCAGATGTCTTATGTGAAAATATTAGATGTCCTTGTTTTAGTCCAATGAAGTCAGTTCAGGATGGCCTATAGTATTAAACGACCAAAATTATAATTAGATGTCTTATAAGACGTCTGACCCTAAATTTAGACGTTTGATATTGCTGTCAGGCTCATCATTACCCTGATTTGTGGTAGATTTCGTCCCAATCTCTTGGGATTTATCTCCAACGGCTAGGAGATCTCTCCCAAGTGTCCTTGAAGGTTCCAAACTTGCCTATAAATAGACTTCAATCCCTCTTAGGCACAACACACCTCTTGAGATTCAATTTCCTTAGAAAAATCACTTGCTCACTACTCTAAGCTTCATCTTGCCCTTGTGCTGTGCCAACACTCTGATCAAAGAGCAAACCATTCTCTTAGCTCACTCCATTCTGCAAATCCTTAGGGAGTTCTTTTTATGCTTAGTAGATAAGAAAGTAATTAAAGTATTGGGGTGCTCTATAGGTGTTGTTTTAATTCCTATTTTTGTACTTTGGGTATCCAGCTTGTCGGGTCCCCGTCTCTTCATTTTGAAGGGAGAAACCTCCGTTTAGGGATCCGAGGTGGGATTTGTAATTGAGGTACACTACCCTCGTTTAAGTAGTGTAGTTAGTGGATTGATCACCTTTTGATCGAAAATCCTAAGTCAAGGGACTTAGGTGGTGGTTTTCACCCATCTTGGGTTTCCACCTAAAAATCTGGTGTCACCTTTTGTGATTGAATTTTTTATTACAATATTATATAATTTCACTATTCACCCCACTCTAGTGCAATTTCATTTGGTATCATAGTAGGTTTTCCGCCTTCAGGAGTAACATCCGCGGAAAAGATCACATGGAGGGGAAAGTCATTTCCACGGGCAGATTGGAGGGGCAATCCACCACTCGACCACCACTCTTCGAAGGGACAAACTACACTTATTGGAAGCTGAGAATGAAGATGTGGCTTCAAGCCAACAATTTCTCCATTTGGGAAAAATGAGAATCCGCATACATCATTCCCGAGAAACCAGAAACATGATATATAGTGGAGCAAATTCATCACCTTGGATTGAATGCTAAGGCAATGAACTCACTCTACTGCGCACTCAGCTCAGAGGAATTCAACCGCATCAGCCAATGCAAAACTTCCCACGAGATTTGGAGAACCTTGGAGGTAACTCACGAAGGTACATCTAGAGTTAAATCCTCAAAGATTAACTTGTTATCGCAGGAATTCGAAGCCTTTTCTATGAAGGAAAATGAAAGACTTGGGGACATGTACACCCGATTCACGTTAATCGTGAATAACTTCAAGTCACTAGAAAAGACATTTATAAAGGGGGAGCTTCAAGGGAAGCTCCTTCGCTCCCTTGGACCTGAGTGGGAGCAAAAGGTAACGGCAATAGAAGAAGCCAACCAAGTAGAGGATCTAGACATAGAAAATCTACATGGGAATCTTATGGCTTATGAATAAAAAATGGATCAAAAGAAGAAATCAATCTCATCGGAGCCAAAGAAGAAGACATTAGCCTTCAAAGCTACTTCAGATGATGAGGTAAATACCGATGATGAAGAATTCATTTTATTAGCTAAAAAGTTTAAAAAGTTTCTCAGAAATAGAAAAGAGATCAAGGGAAAGAAAAGAGAGGAGAAACCTTTAATTTGCTATAATTGCAAAAAGAGAGGTCACATAAGGAAAGATTGTCCCTTACTCAAAAGGGATGATGAGAAGAAACCCAAGAAGCCTTCCAACTACAAGAAGATCTCCAAGTTGAAGGGATTCAAGAAGAAGGCATTTTAAGCAACTTGAGATGACTCCACCTCCGAAGAAGAAGAGGAGGAGGAAATAAACGAAGAAACGGCATGCTTGGGATTAATGGCAACAAATGATGCTTTTGAGTCTGAATCTGAGGAATCTGAGGTAAACTCCTATTCTTTAGATGAATTACAAGATTCCTTTGATTCACTATATGTAGATCTTAAGAAAAAAAAAACCCAAAGCAAGGTTTTAAAAGAAGAAAACTTAGAAAATAAGAAATTAATCAATGATCTTGAAGACAAGAATCTAATTCTTACAAAAGAAACCACTGCCTTAAATATGCAAATAAGAAATCTAATGATTGAGAAGGAGTCATTAACAAATGATTTGTATATGGCAATGAGTGAACAAAAATTTCTCAATAGAGAAGAATTGCTCGACAAAATCCATGTGCTTGAAAAATCAAACTCCTTTAAAAAGGATGAAAATAGCTTACTTAGAGTAGAGATTAGGAGACTAGAAGATAAACTAGACATAATGAAAATAGAGATAAATCACCTTAAAGAAAAATCAAATCAACTTCTTGAGGACCTAGCCAAATTTACAAAGGGGAAAGATAACTTGGACAAGCTCATTGCCCATCAAAAACCTTCCTCAAGTAAATTTGGACTAGGCTTTTATGAACCTAGTCAAAGTGAGCCGAAAAAGGACCCTCCTCTAAAGGAGACCACTAACAAATATGGATCCACATTACAATGGATACCGAAAAGACAACTCTCACTTTGTTTTGTAGGGATGAAAGGACATCATAATGTCAAAAATTTGATATACAAAATGAAGGATGGACGACTCAAATTAGAAAGACCTATAGAAACACTAAGTCACCAATGAAGATCTTTTGTAGGAGGAAGGAGGTCTACAAGAAAGAAGACAAGGAGACCTCTGCTATCAAGGAGGCCAATGGGTGATGGACTCCGGATGCTTCAAACATATGACGGGAGATAAGCACCTATTTTTGGACCTCCAACCTACGGATGAAGGTGTAGATTCTTCCCTACCAGGAGGGGTGACGTAATAAATTGCGGAAATGAAAATAAAACAATCTCACAAAAAATTCAATCACACGAGTATACAATAATTTTTAGGTGGAAACCCAAACTGGGTGAAAACCACCACCTAACCCTCTCGAGTTAGGATTTTCCGATCAACCAAGTTGATCAAATCCACTAAACGAATTACTTTAAACGAGGGTGATTCAACCTCAATTACAACCACGCTACAAGTGCGAGGGTAGCGTTCCTCAACCCCTTCTCTTCACAGGAAGGATTTTGTCCCACGAAGGAGACGGGAATTCGCAAAGCGAATACCCAACCAAATAACAAAGATAACAAATAATCCTATAGAGCCAACAAACTAATTTTAAACCTAGCTTCTATAGAAATTAGGAAACTCCCCTTTGCAAGGAGTGCGTCGGATCGATGACACGGGTGCGTGAGCCACGCAACGGCGCAACGTCGCTCTCGTGAACTACGGCGGGAGAGCGGGTGCGCAAAAGCTTGATGCTCTCTAGATGAACTTGAGCTTGGAGAGCAAGGGCTTCTTTTTGGACATAAAAGAGTGGAAAGTATGTTGCTTGGGTGTGTGTTGGTGTGCAAAGGCTCCCCTCTATTTATAGAGGCCTTAGGAAGGCTTTGGAAGGCTTAGGAAAGCTTCCATAGCCGTTGGGTGCAAAGCCCAAGAGAATCAGGCCGAAATCAGGGACAATGATTGCATTGACAAGGTAATTAGACGTCTAATTCCGGCATCAGACGTCTGGAAGACCACTTTAAGACGTTTGAAAATAAGGTCAGACGTCTGATTTTGGGCGGGTCTCTTCCTGACTTGAATCAGATCTAAACAAGGTTCTAGCGCAAGTCCATCAGACGACATACAGGACGTCTGGCACTATGTCTGGACGTCTGGAAACCTACTTTTTCGTGGGAATGGATTTGCAACGACCCGAAAATCTCTGAGAAGAGATTTTCGGGTCAGTCGAGGCAAAACGGTCAATTATCAGACGTCTGAAAAGGCTTAAGGACATCTGATAAGGCTCTAACGGTCATATCCTCGAGTGTTTGCAAAGCAAGCCAACGGTCCACTAATTGGATGTCTGGCAAAGTCATCAGACGTCTCCTAAGACGTCTGGTCTAAGGTCTGGACGTCTGATTTCATCAGATAGAACTAACTATGTCCAGCCTAAACGTTATCAGACGTTTGAATCAACAGTCAGACGTCTTAAAACACATTATCAGACGTCTGATTTGGGAATTAGACGTCTGGAAATGCTGTTTGAACCATATATTGGTTTTCTAAGTTTTCTACAGAAAATCTAAGTATCCTAGGATTGTGCGGGTGTTCCTAGGACTACTGTTAGGGTACTTTGAGGCTCTTTAACATGAATCTAAGTAAAAAGTAAAGAGCAACAAAATAACGACAAAAGTACATGAAATGAATAAAATGGAATTCTATCCTATTCTTCTTGTCCTTCCATCTTCAATCTATCGCTCCTCGCGAATCCCCTCTGTTCTCCATCAAGCTCCTCCAATCCGTCCTGGATGCGAGCTCGAATTTCGTCTAATCACGTCTCCATTTGCAATTGACCTGAAATCTAAGACTCCAAGTGCAAATGTTAAACGACACGTGTTTTGTTATCATCAAAATAAACGATCGCGGTACTCTAGCACCAACAGGAGGAACGGTTACATTTGGCAACAACCACAAGGGCCATATTATTGACCTTGGTAAAATAGGTAACCCTCTCTCTCCTATCTCAAATGTTTCTCTAGTTAAAGGACTAAAACATAATCTTTTAAGTGTCAGTTAAATTTGTGATAAGGGCTTTAAAGTAGTGTTTACTTCAAAAATGTTTGAAATTATGCATGCATTAACCAATGAAACCCTTCTTAAGGAAACTAGATTTAAAGACATTTATATCGTAGAATTTGATAAAAATAGCACTTATGAATGGCTTGTAGCAAATGATGAGTTAAGTATATGGCATAGAAGACTAGGACATGTTCATATGAAGCTGGTTCAAAAACTAGCTAAACATGAACTAGTCCGAGGACTTCCTAAAGGAAAATTTTTAAATGAGCCTATCTGTGATTCATGTAAATTAGGTAAAATTATGAAATCTAATTTTAAAAGCAAAGAAGTTATATCCACATCATGACCTTTAGAACTACTTCACCTAGATCTGTTTGGACCTACAAAATATGAGAGCCTTAGTGGATGCAAATATTGCCTTGTACTTATAGATGATTTTTCGAGATTTTCATGGGTCTCCTTCTTGAGATCCAAAGGAGTATTTTCCGTCTTTTCTATTTTTTGTAGGAAAGTTCAAACTGAAAAAGGCTACCAAATCACTCGTATCCGTAGTGATCATGAGGGCGAGTTTGAAAATTCCTAGTTTGATGATTTTTGTCAAGAGCATGGTATTGCTCATGGGTTCTCTTTTCCCCGACCACCTCAACAAAATGGGGTGGTTGAGAGAAAGAACCGTACTCTTCAAGAGTGTGCTCGAACATTGCTCATAGACTCAGGGTTACCGAAGTACTTTTGGGCCGAGGCGGTTAACACGGCTGTTACGTGTTAAATCTCACCTTAATTTGATCTGGGTTGCGAAAAACTTGTTCTGAACTATACTATGGGAAAATACCCAAAATTAGTTATTTTAAAGTTTTTGGATGTCAATGTTTTATTTTGAATACCTGCTTTAATTTAGATAAATTTGATGCCAAAAGTGAAGAAGCCATCTTTATTAGTTATTCCTCACGTAGTAAGGCATATCGGGTCTTTAACAAGACCACATTAATAGTGGAGGAAACCCTCCATGTTTCCTTCGATGAATCTCCTCACTCTTCCTCCATTGACCGAGTCAATATGGAAGATGAAGATGATTCTACTATTGATGTGTCTAACATTCCAAACTCCAATATCCATAACTTCCAGAAGATTGGATATATCAAAGGGATCATCTCGAAAGCCAAGTCATTGGAAGTGTTTCCGATGGTGTTAAAACCTGATCTCGTTTTAGTTGCTCTTTTGGTCTCTCCGCCTTTATATCTCAAGTTGAACCCAAGAGTGTCGAGGAAGCATGCTTCGAAGAACCTTGGATGATGACCATGCAGGAAGAACTCGACCAATTCCAAAGGAATGAAGTTTGGGATTTAGTACCTGAGCTTGAAGGGCAAACGGTAATAGGTACCAAATTGGTATTTCGAAACAATTTGAATGAATCCGGCATAGTCATTTGGAACAAGGCTCGGCTGGTAGCACAAGGGTACAACCAAGAAGAAGGAATTGATTTTGATGAGACCTACGCTCCCGTAGCTCGACTCGAATCAATTCGCATGCTTCTTGCTTATGCCGCCTTTCTTGGCTTTAAACTCTTTCAAATGGACATTAAGAGTGTGTTTCTTAACGGATTCATTAAGGAGGAAGTTTTCATAAAACAACCTCTTGGTTTTGAGTCTCATGATAAGCCTTATTTTGTCTATAAATTAAACAAGACACTATATGGTCTAAAGCAAGCTCCTAGAGCTTGGCATGAAAGGCTTAAAGACTTTGTTAAATGCAAAATTCTCTATAGGGGAAGCTAATTCCACATTATTCATTAAAAGAAAAGGAAAAAACATTTTATTAGTTCAAATATATGTAGATGACATTATATTTAGGGCTACTAATGAATCTATGTATAGAAAGTTTTCAGAAATTATGCAGGAAGAATTCGAAATGAGTTTGATGGGTGAACTCAAGTTTTTCTTGGGTTTACAAATCACTCAACTCGAATTTGGAACCTTTGTGTGTCAATCAAAATACACAAAGGAGATGCTGAAAAAATTTGAGATGATGAAAAGTAAAGGGAAGAACACTCCTATGAGTGTCACAACTTCCCTAGACTTGGACGAATCAGGTATGCCCATAGAGCAAAAGCTCTATCGTAGCATGATTGGATCTTTACTATATTTAACTTCCAGTAGACCTGACATTTTGTTTAGTACTTGCTTATGCGCTAAGTTTCAATCAAGCCCTAAACAATCATACTTAAATGTTGTAAAACAAATTTAGATATCTAGTTGACACATCTAATTATGGCTTATTCTACCCTAGGAGTCCACAATTCAACTTAGTTACATATAGCGATGCGGACTACGCAGGTAGCCGCACTAATAGGAAGAGTACTAGTGAGACGTGTCAATTCTTAGGCGAATCACTAGTCTCTTGGTTCTCAAAGAAACAATCTAGTGTAGCCTTATCAACTACGGAAGCTGAATACATAGCCGCCGCTCTAGCATGTTCCCCAGTGCTTTGGATGAAAAATACTTTGAAAGATTTTAACTTATGTTTAATAAGATAAAAATATTATGTGATAATACTAATGCTATCAACCTCTCAAAAAATCCCATACATCACTCCCGTACAAAACATATTGATGTTCAACATCACTTTTTGAGAGATAATGTACTTAAGGGAGAAATCGATGTTGAATTTATTTGTACTGAATTGCAATTGGCTGATATTTTCACTAAACCTTTGAATTATGATCGTTTTAATTATATACGTAGGAAACTAGGCATATGTAAGCTAAGTGATATTTGAAGAATTTAGTGACTTAATGGAACTTCTTTTGTCATGAACGTAGATGGAGCCTTGACTTTACCAAGTTAAGAGCCTTCATACTCAATTCAAACATCAAAATGCACATTCTATGCAATATCAGATGCCTGATTAAACTATCAGACGTCTTATGCTTAAAAATTCATCGTCTGAAGATCTGGGATAGATGACGATTTTATATCTCAAAAGAGCTGATAAAAGAGCTATTTCAGACGTCCATCATCATTCACAAACGTCTGGGTCGTCATCCAGATGTGTTGACAGACGTCTATCTGTGAATCAGAACATGTATTATAGTCAGACGTCTGATGATGTGGTTAGATGTCGTATGGGTCGTCTGACCATGAAATCAGATGACCCTGTAACTTTAGAGTGAAATCCAGGAAGGTCTATCTGCAGAAATCAGACGTCTAATTTTAGATTTAGACGTCTGGTTTGTCGTTTAATACAGAGATCAGACAACAACCTGGAGAATAAATCATTTTCTAGGGAGGAATGCCTTTAGAAGACAAACATCTAATTTGTAAATTAGTCATTTGAGATATCGTCTGATGGTTAAAACAGACGACGCCATCAAAAGGGTTAAAATCCCAAAAGTCCAATCCCAACGTCTGACAACGTCTCTAGACATCTGATCTCGAAAAAATCTGCAGTTCGCGTCTGTTCTCTGGATGGTTTGGAATGCAAATCTTCCCAACTTTAGGGGAAGACTTGCTCCAAGACATTGGGATATAACATCCTTATCGCAAGGTCCCACTCCCCTTCCTCAAATCCCTAAAGCCCTCTCTCCCACCCGACGACCTACAGTTGCAGTTGGCGACCTTCCTCTCGCCGCCAGACGACCGTCGCGCCTCCTCAATGACTGGAGGAGCTGCTGCTCCCCTGCACGCATGCTCCCCGCTTCTCGACCGTGCATCTGGAGGCCCCCTCCCCCTCCCTTGGGTATACGCTCTCAACTCTTAGGGCATCTCCACGTTTTTTTTTGCCCACGATTACCTTTACCCTAGCCGCATCTTGTTTTCCTTCTTGATCCACTCGGCCTACTTGCATATTTCATGCCATTGTTTGCCCTAGAACCTAAAACCCTAGATCAAACCCTCTTTTCTCTTGGAGCATAAAAGTTCTATGTTTTTGGCAAGGGTATTACCTCACGAGATTCAAGCCGACATTTTAGTGGCTTGAAGTCAATGATATATTGCCACAACTTCATGGCAGGTTGTATTGCCTCAAGGGATACTACCACACGTTTTTTATCCATGATGATTGCATATCTATTAGTTGAATCTGAGTGGTAGAAGTCTATTAGTTGAATGTTGTTTGGTTGAATGTTTCTGTGTGGATGTTTTTGTAGGTATTCTATCCTCAAAACACCAATCTTTTTCTTCCAAAACCTAACCACCCATTCCACCAAATATGCCTCCCCGTCGGAAGCAAGCCGAGGGCTCTTCCACCTCCTCCTCCACCTATTTGGCGGATCAACTGTGGAGCGACATCGCTAGGTAACGATTTCATCACTTCACGAATGCCAAAGTTAAATGCCCTCGTTTTATTGTTTAGAATGATTTTGCTCATTTAAACCTTCGAGAACACTTCGAAACTCTCCATCTCTTCTAATATTTTGACCGACAGTTCCACTCTGGTGTTGGAACTATTGGCATGTTCCCTGATCTTGTCCGCCTCTTTTACGCCAACGTCGTTGAGGACTACAACAACGATGAACTTGAACTCTATACCTGCTTATTTGGGCGCAACATCCACATCACGTCCGAATTTATTTCCGACCTAGCCATCCCCAATGAGGGAAATGACTTTAATGACATTATGAGGCAATACGACTCAGAAGTCATAAATCAAGAATTAGTCCTCCATGAAAAATATGTTGAAAATCTTGGCACCCTACCTTGCAAAAACCTCAAACCCCTTCCACGCTTACTCTCTCGCATTTTTAGGTGGGACCTCCGAAACAAATCGGGAGGTTTTGATTACATCTCGCGCCAACACAAGGTGCTCCTTTTTGCTGCTGTACGTCATATTCCCTTCAATTATTGCCGCCTCATTATTCGTGTTATGAATGAGGACCATGGGGCATCACTTCAGTTTGGGTTTATTCTATCCAAAATTTTTTCAACCCATCGAATTTCCATAACTGACCAGGCTGTTGACAAGAAAATTGAGCCCTACAACCGGGCCATAGTCGCCAAGATGCATATACTTAGAGAGAATCTTAAGCCAGCCGACGAGCTCATTGAAGAAGAGCCCCTTCCACCCTTTCTGGATTTCCATGAAGCACGGCTCCTTCAAATAGAAGCTTCCCGCTCAAGCTTTGAAGAAGCATCGAATCCGGCCACAGATTCCGACGAACTTCGATCAAACGTTCAAAATTTGCAGATGGGACACGGACCTGCTCGTCGTCGCCGCCGCCATGATCAAGAAGAATAGTTTAGTTCTTCTATTTTTCTTTCTTTTTTTCTTTCTTCCAAGTTTGTATTAAGGGGCCTTGACCCCATACTTAAATATTTTTTAGGAACAATAGCTAGTCCGTGTTTAAATGTTTCTATCTTCCATATTCCTAGTTAATTTCCTTTAATGCTTTGTTATCTTTTATTAAGCATGCAATTTTATTAATGCTTTCCAATTTGTAGATGTCGCTCTTGTAGTTTGGGTTTCAACTCCCTTTCTGTACCCTTCATGATGATATTCAAAAAGGGGGAGAAGAATGTAGGTAAGAACCTATGGAATAACATAAAAACATAAAAAACTTCTCAAATAGATATAGACTACTAAGTACAACTTTCAGGGGGAGAAAATAAGAACCTACAGTTATATTTTGAAAATCATAAAAAAGGGGAAGATTATTAGTTCAACTACTCATATAATATTTTGATGATTTTATAAAATAAAGAAAATGAAATAAAAAAAATAAGCGTAGCATATTGTTTCTCTCTGTAATAACATAATTGCAGGTTTCATAAAGTTTTCTAAGATGGGAGATTAAAAGCGTGAAGACTAAGTAGCATAAGTATTAGGTCGTAGGCTTTTCATGTAAACTTTCAAATGTTGTAATTTTCATTTTATTTGAGTCTAGAAATATTGTAAAGAGCTCCCAAACATAACCTATAAATAGCTAACTTAGGCTCTCCACACTTAGGATAAATTAGAAACAAAAACTTAACACTAAGACTCTTATTAGACGTCCATAACAATTGTTAGACGTCTGATTTTCAACTTTAAGACGTCTAACAAGTGTCTCAGACGTCTAACTACCTATAGTTCTGCCTTTAGTTTCTGTCTTCATAAACATCAGTCGAAGCACTCCTCTATCAGACGTCCATAACCTCATCCAAACGTCTGATGCTTTACCTGGACGTCCTCAGAATAACTGTTAGACTAAGCACCTATCTTCGTTCTACAGATAATGGGCAAAAATGTATTTTCAGATGTCTGGACATGCTTCCAGACGTCTACCTTTGGACCGTTGCCCATGTGTTTCTGTGCGTATCTCATTACGAACATAAGATCTTTTGTCAGATATCGTAGCCAAGTCTTTTTAGGTTTCCAGACATCTGGTGAATCCCTTAGATGTCCATACCGACGTCTGATTCTTTAAATCTAGAACACTATTTGGATTTGATCAAAACAGGAACGAATCCACACATTATTAGACATCCAATAACTCTGTCAGACGTCTTATGTGAAAATATCTGACGTCCTTGTTTCGATCCAATGAAGTCAGTTCAGGATGGCCTATAGTATTAGATGACCAAAATTATAATTAGATGTCTTATAAGACGTCTGACCCTAAATTTAGATGTCTGATATTGCTATCAGACTCATCATTACTCTGATTTGTGGTTGATTTCGTCCCAATATCTTGGGATTTGTCTCCAATGGCTAAGAGATCTCTCCCAAGTGTTCTTGAAGGTTCTAAACTTGTCTATAAATAGACTACAACCTGTCATAGGCACAACACACCTCTTGAGATTCAATTCCCTTAGAAAAATCACTTGCTCACTACTTTAAGCTTCATCTTGCCCTTATGCTGTGCCAACACTCTATCAAAGGGCAAATCCATACTCCCGACTCACTCCATTCTGCAAATCCTCAGAGAGTTCTTTTTATGCTTAGTAGATAAGAAAGTAATTAAAGTATTGGGGTTCTCTATAGGTGTTGTTTTAATTCCTATTTTTGTACTTTGGGTATTCAGCTTGTCGGGTCCCCGTCTCTTCATTTTGAAGGGAGAAACCTCTGTTTAGGGATCCGAGGTGGGATTTGTAATTGAGGTACACTACCCTCGTTTAAGTAGTGTAGTTAGTGGATTGATCACCTTGTGATAAAAAATCCTAAGTCAAGGGGCTTAGGTGGTGGTTTTCACCCATCTTGGGTTTCCACCTAAAAATCTGGTGCCACATTTTGTGATTGAATTTTTTATTACAGTATTGTATAATTTCACTATTTACCCCCCTCTAGTGCAATTTTAGCATCAACCCAAAAATCAAGTGGAATAAGCTCATGTGAGGGCATACACCCAAGTGGAAGCAAAGTGCTACAAAAGCATTTAGCACCGGTCAGTAGCTCAAACTTAGTTGGGATGAGGCTAACTGGTAGTAAGATAAGATGGAAACAATAAAGGGGTTAAGAATCCATGGATTCTTAACCCATGCTCGATAGCATATTTGTAGGTGATGAAGGAATTGAGACTCTTAGGAGAATAGAGGCGAAGGTCCTTACTCGAAACTTTAAAGCTTACGTAACCTAAGTCACGAGACTCTGGCAACTAGCTAATACTAGATTGACTACAAAAAGCAGAACTAAAAGTATATAGGGCAAGAGTGTCCACCAACAAGGTGGCAGAGGGAGAAGTTGACTCACCTTTCCCAGCAAGGCCCAACATGCCTCCAAGCACTTTCTTCCAAATGATCTAGTTGAAAGTAAGAGAAAACTAGTCAGTTGTCCTCACCTAACTAAAAGCGCTTTATTGTCAATTGTGGTAAATGTGCATTTATTTTCCAACAACCTACTATTTATAGTGCAAAATGGGGGTAGATGAAAGGGCACAAAACAACCCCCACTGCATCTCATCAGCATTAAATGCTAATGTCTGCGTTATGGTGATTTGTCTCCCAACAAATAAGGGATTAGTACGTCATCCTCATATCTTTGAGAGATGATTTCACAATGATGATGCCCACATCATCTACACCTTGCCACGTTGAGTGGAAAGTGCTAGGTAGTGGTGAGCCACCACCCTCCTAAATTTGGCGAAATAAACTGCTTCCCAAGAAAAGCAATTCAAAAACTCAAGTAAGCGGAAGCAAATCATCAAAAGAGAGGCACAAATGTGCCTTCACATGCCCTTAAGAGAAAAACTAAACCCCATAAGTGTTTTTATCCCCTATTTAAGCACCCACCAACTTGAAAGGTATTTAGGGGCTTGTTGTTTGGAGAAACTCAAGGAATAAAAATGTCTATAGTCTCAATTAGTATATTATATCTAAGAGAATGGGGGCAACTAATGAGGGAGAAAAAGTACCTCCTTAAAGCCCAACCAAAAAGAGGCCCATAGAGGCCGATAAAGGCCTACAGAGGCTCACAAAATTAGGATCTAAAGCAAACAATAAATGCTGACTTTCCATTTGAGGTAGGCGAATCCCTTTGATTGACAAAGGGATTTGGTAATCTTGATTGCCTTGAAGAGGCAGTTGCATCTATTGCCTGGAAGAGGAAGGTAGATCCATCCCTTGACAGAGAGACCTGACAAGAGAGGCTAGATGGCCATCCAAATAAACAACTCAATGTGCCTAATGGAATGGTCGTAGACTTTGACAAAAGTACTAGCCAGATATCAATAGGGAGGTCAGAAAAGAATGCCTTAACATAAGATAAGGCAAACGACGACTCATAGCCATAATCCTTGCTGGACAAGGATAACATGATCAAGTTCGTAGCTATTGTGAGATCTTAGTAACAAGCAGATTGTACCCAAAAAATCTTAGGGTTGTTATGGAAGGATAATCCTAAAGATGTTTTACGCTGAGAATATCAGGATTGTTGTGGAAAGAATAATCTTGAAAATGTTGCACAATTACATAAAGATAATCTCAAAGATCTTGATAACAAATCCTAGTTATTAAGAATATCAAGGACGGCCCTTATAAAAGGGCAAGGGTTGTCCACATCATGGGCACACAACTCCAAAGAGAAAATACTCATACTCTTCATTCTCCCCTTTCCTTCACATAGTAAAATTTTGAGGGTTAAATCCCTTCCTCAAATATACACCCTCTATTGAGGGTGGAATTGGGTTACTAATTCTCTGTATTGAGGGTGGAATTGGGTTACTAATTCTTTGTATTTGCGTGATTGGATTCTTGTCTTATCTCAAACCTAATAAGATGTTAGGAGGGGACTTCGATCAATGCCCTTAAAGAAAAATGTCATGTTGCCTAGACCATCACTACTACCTTTTCAAGTCATCAATAGAATCGTTGATGAGGTTCTGACAACAAGGCTGCTTGGTCTCCTCCAAGCCATGAAGGAGTATAATGGTGCTATCGAGGATGTGCTCAACTTGTAGCAGAAGGATTGAACATAGGTTACTCTATCATTTTACGAGGGCATACTTTATGGATTGTTAACATTGTCTCTTTCTTTTTCCATATTTTGTATATGCTGATAATTAGCTATAAATATTGATGAATTACGATCCATCCCTTCTATTAAACCTTATCCTTCAATGTGTAAATATATAATCAAGCAACCTATTTAAAAAGACCAGCATAACTAATCTTTTACACCTAGAAACTCAATTCTCGAACAGGTGAGGAATTTTGGGGAGTGATAATTATTATCATAATTGTGGGCATAACATTTTTTATATTAGAACTCGAAAAAAATTACGGTGGAAAATATTACATTGAAAATCACAAACCCAACTTTATTCTCCCAAATAATCCATTGATGCTGTAGAGGATAGTCCTCATTCTATGAGACAATCCTTTGATTTATTTGCAACTAAATGGAGCCTGAGAAATAAGTTTTGATATGACAAGTTTGTGAACATGATAAGTGAAATTGAGGTATTTGATTACATTAAGTAAGTGATGAGTTAGATACAAGAAGCAGGTGATTCGTTGAAACATATATGATTATGAAATACAAAAAAATGAAATAAAAATAAATTACCTAAAAATAATTTACATCAAAAAGGCATTTTAAGTCTTCAAATACCATGGAGAACAACTTCGTGTAGATAAAAATATACGTAACAAACTACCCACGATGATCAGCAATATCAAAGGAGAGAGAGAGAGAGAGAGCTCTACTCCTCTCCCCAAAGATGACATTAGAAGGGAGACCGCCTGTCTCTTCTCTCCTTCCGTGTCATGTTCTCGTCGTTTCGTGGGTTGGGGGTGGGGGGATACGAAAACCGCGTTCCGGTTTCTCACCGACCCTCTCTTTCTCCATTCCACAAGACACACGACACGACCCCATACATACGCAATTCGGGTCTTCCACCCCCCCGCCCCCTCCTCTCGTCTTCCCCCAAATTCTCCTTCACCCAAATCGCAAGATCAGGTATCTCCATCTCCTTCCCCCGCCCCCCCCCGCCCCCCCACTCGATTTCTCCCCACGAAATCCCCCACCCCCATTCCCTCCCCATCTTGCAATCTCGCCCCTTTTTTCTCCCGTCGATTTCGTAGTTGTTGAGGTCCGCAGCGTTTGGAGCGGTGCGATCGAGGGGAAGGGGTGGGGAGAAGGGTTTATGGCGGATCGCGGGGGCGAGTCTCGCGTCGATCGCGGTCGTTGGGTTAGGGTTTCGGCCGGGTCTGCTTGGGGGTTGTGATGGGATCTGCTTTTCGTCGGTTTGATCGTTGTCCATGTGGTTTCCTGCGTTGCGGATTACGATCTGATGTTGTTTGTTCTCTGGCAGGTGAGTTGGATTCGGTGCCCTGAACGATCGTAGTTTTATGGATTATGATCGCTCCGATGGATAGCTCGTCGTCGCCTTCGGAGCTCGCTCAACGGCTCTACAGGAAGGTCCGATACCCATTTCTCTCAGCTCTGCCAATTCTGTTGACGTTGCTTTCGTGTTGTGCGCGCATGTGTTTGGTTCGAATGCTTGCAGTGTTCGTTAGAAGTTCAGCTCTCGCTTAGCTGTCCCGTCGATTCGTGCATGATCGTCGTCCGGATCGATATTTCATGATACTGGATGGCTGGTTACTGCTAGTCGTTGACTTTAAATGATTACCTGATCTTTGTAGTTGCAGGATGGTTCCTGGCGTCGGGTATTTACTTGTTGTGTTATCTGCTGGTCGAGGAATTATTCGTCTAGTGGCTTGTGCTTGGGCAGTGGGCACCATTTTTTTTCTATGTATTAGCTTGCTGTCGAAGCTTCGTTTCTGGCTTACGCTCATATTAAGCATCACAAGCTTCAAGTTGTGTCCCATGACATTCAGTTCCATTTAGTACTTGGATTTCCTTTGATAATAGTATTTATATCTTGTTGCATTAATTTTTCAATGATGGTAGATCTTGTTCATGCCATGTGGTAGCCACATGGTGCACGGGGAAGTGTACCGTTCTAAATCATTTAAGATGAGCTCACTCTCATGATGTTAAATATTTTGGAATCATGTGACTATAGTGTTTGCAAAGAATGTTGCACTGCTATTGGGAGTGGGGTGGAGAAAGCCTGGAACAGGTTTTCGAATCGTTCAAATTAGTGTGGTCTCAAACGTTAAATGCATACAGTCTAGATTGTTTAGGATGCACATCTAAGCCTGAATCACTCTCCACTACTCATTTTTGTTCTTTCTCATTAGATGGCTGGTGACATCCTGTTACTTGCTGATACATGCAGAACACTGAATTGGAGAACGAACTCAGGAAATCTGCACAGGCGAAGATACCTTCTGATCCGAACATATGGCTGCAGATGCGAGAGAATTATGAAGCCATTATACTGGAGGATTCTGATTTTGCTGAGAGGCATTCCATTGAGTCCACCTTGTGGCAGCTACACTACAGAAGAATTGAGGAATTTCGTTCTCATATTAATTCTGCTTCAGCAACACGTGAGTTGGCCTCAAATACAGGCGGAAAAAGCCTTGCTCGGTCTGATAGACTTAAAAAAATACGTTCTGCTTTTAAAAGTTTTCTTTCCGAGGCCACCGGATTTTACCATGATCTGATACAGAAAATAAGAGCTAAATATGGCCTACCTTTAGGATACTTTCCCGAGAATTCTGAAGGTAGGGTGAACTTTGAGAAAGATGAAAAGAGATCAGCTGAAGTGAAGAAGGGTTTGACATCTTGTCACCGCTGCCTGATATATCTTGGTGACCTTTCTCGTTACAAAGGATTATATGTTGAGGGGGATGCTGTTAATCGTGACTTTGCAGCGTCGGCTGCTTACTATACTCAGGCCACTTCCCTCTCGCCTTCAAGTGGCAATCCTCATCATCAGGTTTTTGGTTTTGCTCCTTTTTTTTTTTTCTAAGTTTTTGAAGGTGCTGTAATTTTCTTGCTAAACAGTGATGAGTAATGCTTTGAATTAATAACCTGTTCTTTTTCAGCTAGCAATTTTGGCATCTTATCACAATGATGATCTTGTGGCAATATATCGGTACTTTCGAAGCTTGGCAGTTGATAACCCTTTTCCTACAGCAAGGGAAAATTTGATAATTGCATTCGAAAAGGTATGCAACCTAATATATAACCCCCCTCCTTCCCTGCTTTTAAATCATGTATAGTGCAACCTTCTGAATGATTACGTGTAGTGTCATGCATCAGCTACTTTTCTTGTGGTTTCCGAAGTTGGTTCATTGACTTGGAAAAAAAATCTCATAACTAAGCTTGTTTTCTCCTCATCGATACTGTGTCCTTTTTAATGGTTTAACTTTGTTAGAACCTAAGACGAATGCCTAAGAAAGAAGGTATAATTTTCTTGTTGAGCAGAATTATGTAGTAGTTGGATTGTCTGTTACATGACTTGCTATTTTTTGATGAAGCTACTAATATTGAGTACTCATCCCTTCTATTACAAAAAACATATCTTATTCAGAAATTCCTTTTCTAGATGAGTGCCGGTGTCTACTTTTTCTGTTAATATTGTGTTGGCTTTTTAATCATTTGAAGGATTTGCTAAATCTCCGGTCTTTGTTCTTGTTCAAAGTTGGGGTTTTCATGCACACATTAGTTATTCTGGTCGACTTTGCACAAAGACAGAGAAATAATGCTCTGGAAGTGACGTGAATGGGCACATCTGGCTTCTTGTCTTGAGGTTGACTTGTAACATTTTGGATCATGAGGGTTTTGGCTTTTTGTCTTAAGGTGGTTTGGAAGGGGCTGCTGGACCTTGGCCTCTTAGCTCCTTGTGGGAGGATTTTTGGAGAAGATATGGGGAAGGTACCTTCAGGTTGAAGCTTGAAAGCGTGGGGCTCTTTTGCTGTTACTTGGGCACTTTGGTTACAGAGAAATGATATATTTATGGGAGAAAAATATTCTATGGAGAATGTTTGCAGGGAGGTGGAATTTTTTAGGGGCTTTTGGGCTTCCATGTAATGTTCTTCTGATGCGACCCCTGTTTTATTAATGAAACAGCTGATCACTCATCTTATTTGGTCATCCTTTTTCCTCTCTCAAAAAAAAAAAAAAAACATTTTGGATCATAAAACATGGCACAAGTTACATTTTCAGGAAGCTGCAGCTTATGTGTATAGCTGTCAACTCATAGAAGAAGCGCATTTTATTCTCGTTCTTACTTGCACTTTATATTTTGTGAGCAGTTTCTTTTCCACCTTGCTTCACCACCACAACCCCCAACCACCCCCCCCACTGTAAAGGGAAAAAAGCCCAGCTTCCTTTTGATTTACCCATTTTGACATTAATATTTGCTATGAGGCAAATCTCTTGCCAAGTTCAATTCTGTTCTCCTCTATGGTTTCACGTTCAATTTTCACCCTGTTTTTCAAGAACACTCTATGTTTATTCATTGACAGCATGAGCTAGCATGTTAAACTATAAAGAATATGCATGTTTTGGTATGTTTCTGAGACCAACTATTTGCCACCGGACTCATTCAAAAGTAAAGATGATTTCCTCTGTTGTACCTTTTGCACTGACAGGTTAGTGATTAACTATGCAGCAATAATATAGCCTTATGATGTTGGGTTGGCCATCTGAATGCTGTCATAATTACGTTTAAGTCCTGAATTCTCATCAGATTGTTTGGTGTAGTATTCTTAAATAGCTCTTGTACTTTTCCAAATGTACAATATGCCTAATGTTATTACTTATGGTTCATCAACCCAAAGTTGGTGAGAAGGAAAGCGGTTGACTTTGTTGCAATAATCGTTTCATAGTGCATATTTTATTACTGTAGGATTCATGTATTTATATATGTGTGTGTGTGTTTTCATGTTCAACAAGGACATATAAAAGTTCTACTTATGGAGGAAGTGATGGTGAGTAACCCCTGGTATTGACTTGTTCACAAATTAGGACTCATGTTATATATAATTATTGAAAGTATATTGGGGTGGAATACAAGTCTTCCTAACTGGAAGTGATGCATTCACAAAATTAGGACTCAGATTTTATATAATTATTAAAAGTACATTAGGTGGAATACAAGTTAACTTTAAGCTGTCGCATGCAATGGCCTAATTGAAAAGGAAGAAGAAAGCTTTTAAAAAATAGGGTTGAGGAAGAAGAAAGACTTATTGTGGTTAATTGAACACAATCTTGGTTACTTGTTAGTGTTCAAATAAAAGGGTGTGATTCATGAAGTGAAATATTCCCATTGAATATTCCAAACCTTTTGAAAAAATATCCAAGATGGCTCAATCAAAGATCATATCCTAGTTCCTCATCATTTTGATATTCTAATTTAATTTTCTCTTTTTATGATATTGTTTTGTAATTTTCTATTTGTGACAGAATCGCCAACGCTATTCTCAACTTTCACAAAATGTCAAATCAACTCCTTTGAAATCAGCTACACAAATGAATGGTAGAGGCAGAGTGAGAGAGGTGAAAGTTGTAGCTGCAGATACCAAAATGGAATCTATGCCAAAGAAAGAACAATTAAGTATTCCTGAGATTTTCAAATCCTTCTTTATTCGATTTCTTCGACTCAATGGGATCCTTTTTACACGCACAAGGTACTCTTTTTTTAATCAGGCAATGGATATTTTCTGCTTCCATTTTACAATGCAAAGTAAATCTCATGCATATTCTTTGCATTTCTTCTAGCTTGGAAACTTTTGGTGAGCTGTCTCAGTCTGTGTTCTCTGATCTAACTGAGCTTCTTGCATCTGGTCCTGAGGAAGAAGTCAACTTTGGGTCCAGTACTGCTGAAAATGGGCTGGTGATTGTCAGGCTTATCGCCATTCAAATATTTACTGTACATAATGTTAAAAGGGAATCTGAAAGCCAGTCTTATGCCGAGATTCTTCAGCGTTCTTTGTTGCTTCAGCATGCATTTACAATTGCATTTGAGCTTGCAGGGCATATTGTCAAGAGGTGTTTGCAGTTACGTAATGCCTCATCAAGCTATTTAGTACCTGGTATTCTTGTTTTCATAGAGTGGCTGGCATGCCATCCTGATATTGCATCAGGTGACGAAGGTGATGAGAAGCTGGTTGCACCTAGATCATTTTTCTGGAACCAGTTTGTGGCCTTTGTGAACAAAGTTCTCCTCAGTGGGCTTGTACCTATAGACAGTGATGGAGATGAAACATGTTTCTCTCAAATGGCCAGATATGATGATGGTGAAAGCAGTAGCAGTCTTGCATTGTGGGAGGATTTTGAATTAAGAGGATTTTCACCTCTGGCACCTGCTCAGCTTATTTTGGATTTTTCTAGTCAGCATGCTTCTCATGGTGGCCTCAAGGAGGAAAAAGTCCGTATGCAGAGGATTATTACTGCTGGGAAAATTCTTATGAATGTGGTCAAGGTTGATCATCAGGCAATTTATTTCGATTCCAGATCAAAGAGGTTTGTCATTGGAAAAGAGCCTTTGACTTTTGAGAATGACAGAGAAGTTAGTTTTCCGGGGATTCCCAATGCATTGAAGAATGAAAGTGCAGTTGAAAACCCTGTTGATTTTGCAAACATTCAAGCAAAATTGCATGGTGGAGGGCAGGATATTGAAGACGAGGAGGAGGAGATTGTTTTTAAGCCTACAATATCCGAGAAGTATCAAAATACTTCTATTTCGTCTGCCTTTGAAACCAATCTCATAAATTATGTTGATTCAGTTTCAGCCTCTCAAAGTATTCTACCTCAAACTGTTCCTGAATCATATTCTCATGCTTACGTGGTTACTAATATGTCGCGTCAGCCTATTCAAGATGGCATTCCCAGTGCTTCAAAGTGGGTGACAAGTCAAGGAGAGTTTCTCTCTAATGGATTACATAGTATGAGGATTGCTGAACAAGGGCAAGGTACCAATATTGGATCATATAGCACACTCAACACATTTCAGTCTACTCCAGATACGAGTCTGTTTACTACACCAGCAAGTGCCAGCACCAGTACTGTATTGCCTAGTCTTGTGCCAGCCTTCGATGCAGTCATTCCATCCAAGTTGGACTCTATACTGCCATCTAGAACAGATCTTGATGGCCTTGGTGTGAAGCCTGGCTCAGTTGCTCCAGTGAGCACAAGGAAGAAGCCAGTAAGTCGACCAGTTCGACATCTTGGCCCTCCTCCAGGATTCAGCCATGTCCTGTCTAAGCAATCCGAGGATCTGGCCTTCAAGGATGATAATATGTTGGTTGATGACTACAGCTGGTTAGATGGGTATAAGGCCCCGACCACCAAATCTTTAATGAATGGGATTCCCACTCGCAAGTTGCCGCAAATATTCTCAGAACCTGTTCTCAATAACAACAGCTTTGTCAGTACAATGGGCTTTCAGCTTTCCGGTAAACAAGTTCCTGAACTTCATAGTGAAATATCTAGCAATAATGGTTGGAGGGATCACCAGGTTCTAGATAATTGGAATCGTTACCCGGAAAAAGAACGGTATCAGGCTCAATGGCCCAGCCGATACTTCGTTCAAAACCCATGAAGGCAGTGGATTGTGGTAATTACCACCTTATTCCATTTTTTTTTACCTTGACTGTATGATGCTTGAAATTTTGCGAATTCCAAGATTATGATGGCTTAAATTCTTTATTTTGATGTATTCTAGGTTCTCAAAGGATCTGTCTCGGATTTGGGGCATGCTGCTGCGTGGTGCCTGTTGAACTCTGTTGCCATCCTTTGCAACCTTCTGGTGTTGATGCGTGGGTGGTCTGTCTTTGGAGTACCGCAAGTGCATACCCTGGACATTGGTAAGCCCCATTTTTCTTGCAGTCATTCTCAGTTTTGAGATGGTATCTGAGACCATCTCTTTGGTTGTGTTCATGCATGTGAAAAAGGCTAATTTGTTATCTTAGTGTTTTAATCTATCTGGAAGTGCATGTGTGGACAAAACTTGTTTCAGCATAGTGATTATGGTAGGTACAATTATTTGATTTCAAAATTTTCTCACCACGGTTTGATGTTTGTGGTTGCATCGTAGTTCTTCTGTAGGGTACTTTCAAAAACAGTTCTTCTGTATGGTGCACGTGCGACCACTTCTCTAAGATGCCAGGCATGCAGATTAAAACATGTGAACTGTTTTTTTTTCTTTTTTTTTGAGGAAAATGTGAACTGGTTTTCTGAAACCAACTTTTATGAATTCACTTTTTTCCTGAAGGCAGCCAACCGATCATTAATATATTGTGATTGCCCCCCTTGTTCATTTAATCTAAATAAAAGGTTCTGCATGGTACATTAGGCTCTTAAAATATAACTAATGTTCCTACCACATTTGCCATGTGAAATCTGCACAACTTGAAACTTCATTACCCTTTGGTAGAAGAGACCATAGATACATGAAAAAGGAGCTTAGAATTTATATGACTTATTTTGGGTGAGTATATGATGCATAGGAAAACCTTGGCTGCATTTGGGAGGGTGCTTGCAGCCAGGTTAAAAGGGGTTGGATGGAATTTGATGAGTATTTTACAGGGGCTAAAATGACTTGTGTCAAGTCGCCAGTTCAATTTAACTTCTAGTAAGATGCCAGACGAAACTATCATTCTTTGTTCTTTACTGATATCAACTCGTATATGATGTGTGCAATCTACTTTATCCCACTGCCAACAAAAAATAATAATAAAACAGTATTAATGCAAAATATAAAACAAATAAATTATAACTTCCAATTCTATCTAGACCACTATTTATCCTACCTTCAAATCAAGTACTTTTTTCAACCTAACACTTCCTAAAAGTCGTCAAATGCTAAATCCTAACATCCTACCAGACACGGCCTTAGATTGCCTTGGCAGTAGGCTCCAAAACATATTTGCAAACTTGTAATCTGCCTATACACCCAAATAGGAGGCTTTTGCTGAAGCTTGATTTGAGAAGCAAAGAACAGGCTACAGGAGGTAGATGTCTGCCTTGTAACCTCAGAAAGGGCCATTAAAATCTTAGGCCTTGAACCATGGTATGGAAGGGATTCACCATAAGCCATTCGTGTCTAGATACTAACTAGTTGGTTGAAGAACTTAAAGAACATGACCTGATTTGGCTTCTTTGATTAAAGCCATCATCTGAAGTGCCTTGGTAAATGGTCTTTTGGAACCCCCAGTAGATGGCATTACATATGAAGATTATACTGATTTATCTCCTAGCATGTAGAAAAGTTAATTGCTTACTCCTGTAGGCCTATCATGAACCGTAGCACTCATTGTTGATGATGATCGAAGCATACATCCACATTAACCCTTTGCTTGTCCAGCCCGTGTCTAACGAGAATAGTTGCTTTTGAAAACCTAGTCCTGTCCTGTAGTCAGCCACTGCTTTCAAATCTCTTTCAAATTTTGCATCCCAAACTCGTGATATCCCAAATTGGAGGGGACATAAAAGGCTGGTGTCTATTTGCCTTACCATGTTTACAGAAAGGTTTCTCCCATGACATGCCCATGACCTCCCACTTTGGAAATGATCCCTTCTTTAGATTGCTTTAATCCAAGACTAAAACACTTCTTTCTGTCACTTGTTCAAAGATCATTCAGTGCAGCCACTTAAATTCTACCTTGTGGAAACCATTTTTCTTGAGCTACATATTGAGCACCCTTTTGGTGATTGACAATTTGCCTGAACCCCCTTTGGGAAGAGTGAACCCTAACGCAAAGAATCTAAAAAGACTGGTGTAAAAAATGTAAGTGTAATTGATAAGCACTGGCTGAATCTAAAAGTATATGCTCTTGCAAAATTTTGTGAGTTCCACAAAGTGTTGTTTAAGGTTCAGATCCCTTCCACCCCCTGTCTGTTTAAACTTGGTCCAGAAACAGAGTCTGAATTCTTCCCCCATTGGTTGGTTATTTTTTTCTTGGTCAGTTATATGATACACACTTGATCTTGCCCTTCCTATCAAGGGCATTTCGAGATATTGAACAGAACAGGTCTTCATAGTGTAGTTCCAGAAAATCTTGCCTGTTCTTGAGTTGGAAAAGGTACTGATGAAGTGCCTCTGGTGCTAATTGGAACATTTGAAGCCTTTCTGCAAGACCTCAACATGCTCTGTCAGGGCCATACTGTCAAGCACAACCTGTGTATGTTACGGTGCAGGTCCACATATGGATCCCAAGTTGAAAGGTTATGCCTTTATTGCATGCTGCACTATTCATGCCTCAGAATTTTCCTCTTGGTCAAGGATCAATGTATAAATCATCGGTTGTTCCATTTTCCCTCAAACATCTGGCCATTACACCCATGATATCAGCCCAGACAAGCTACGAAAAACCTAAATCAGAGTGAGTGAAGTCAGCTGTTCCAATCCAACAGTCTTATTTCTGTCCCAAAATGATTGCATGCTATAAGCATCTCAACCTTTGAGAAGTCACCTACTTGGTCGTCACTGCTTTGACATGTAATTTACTGATTGTGAGGTCCAGATATTTGTGGTCAGCCCCCAACTCCTATCTCAACATGACGTAGAAGTGCATTCTCTTGCCCAGTACTCCAATTTATTTAGCTCTAGAACTTTGTGAAGGATTCCTTCGTTAAAGATAGAGTAAATCATGGTACTGCCTTTTTTTTTGGCGGGGGTGGGGGGGAAGGACATAGTACTGGCTTTTTCCCCCTTTGCTGGTCATTTTTTATTCTAGGACAGGGAAGCCTGGTTACCTATATGAGCTACCACCTCTGGGGCAGTGCAGTCAGGAATATTGCAATATTGTGGTGTCGTTTAGATACCACAGAATGGACCATGCTCAAGCTCTTTATTGACTATGCAACTCCCCAACATTTACAGTAAGGAACTTCAAGCACTGAGATGCTCCTCAATGCCTGTGCACTCTGTTGTCTGTGGAGCAGGATTGCGACTTCTCTTAACCTCCTGGTCACCATACTTCTCACCATTTTTAGAGCTCCTTCACATGCCATTCTCGAGATTCCTTGTATTGGGATTATCTCAAATTATAGGTACTAAGTATGTTGCATATCCAAAATTGATAGGAGTTATATACTATGGAAACTGGATGTTTTAACTCTCAACATTTCCTCTCAATCCACCCTTGTGAGGTTTTGAAGAGATGGACACTTGCATGAAGGAGTTGAATGGCCTATCTTGGCAATCATGTTGGTATATGCAATCTTTGGCGCGTAGCATCAACTTCAAGTCAAGTGCCGTCATGGACATGGCTCAAAGCATGTTCTTCACATTCTTGAATTAGCCAGAAACACAGAACTTCTTGCTATGCTGCTTGCCAAATTTTATGTTTCTGCTGCTCTTGAGGTTTGCAGTAGTGAAAGCACCTTGAATCTGAAGGCAATACGAGCTGATTCTTGATACTTTCTATTTTCATACCTGGATTATTTGAATGCGTCCAGTCTCTTGTTGGAAGTCATTGTTGCTAGTAAACTCCAAAGATGACCTTCATTCAAATCCAAATGCATCCTCTTCCACAAGACTGAAGTTGTTCCACAGGTGCTGTATGGAAGGGGAGCTCTAGGAGATTTAGCTTGTATATGTAACAACATTCATGCTTGATAACCCCAAAAACCTTTGCTTCTCATGATACCCTGAATGTCAAAATGAAATTGATGACCACTGTCAATGACTAAAGGGGAAGAGTTATCCCTTTAAACTTGGTCCACAAGGACAATCTAGATGTTTCTGAGATAAGGGAAAACGTTGGGATTGTTGGGCTTCACTGTATGTTTAGCTATTTGTTGTTTGCTCAATGAGAGCCAGGAGACAGGTTAGCATTTTGAAATTGGTGCCGCTAGAGGGCTTTACTTTTCACCAGAATTTCTGTATGGCACAATATTTAGTGACAGCAGGACAACCCGTTGGCCTTCTAGTCAGTCTTTATTCCCTTGGACTTGGGGTTGTCAATTCCGTCAAGTCCCAATTTATATATTTTTATTTAAACGACTGTATGCACCACACAGGCCATTCTGAGCATTGAAAACATGGGCCATTGTATCCTCTTGAAATTTTTGATCCAGATATATGGTGCCATTTCAGTAAGCTCTCACCTTTAAGTCGGGATTGAACCTTTTTCCTGTTAGAGGCTTAGAGCATCAATGGGTTGGTGCAACCCATTTCAGGATACATCTTTTAGACCTTGCTTGTGGTTAGCTGCAGTAATTTGGGTCATGGACAAACCATAAGCGTAACAATGAATTTGACAAGGCAATTCTTCAGATTTTTATGTTTATGTATCTTGAATATTTTGCTTTTGAGTGATGCCCATTTTTGACGTGGAACAATACTTCGATGACATCTTTTTCGAAAAAAAATACTTTGATGACTTGGTTGGAATTTTGTTTGTGTGTGTGTTTTAATGCATTTGAAGTTATTTAGGGTCCGAGACATGGTTAATTTTGTAGAGTTTAGCTGTAGAGCGCCATTGATTTCTTATTTGGGAATTGGGACATTGTTTGATTTTCTTTTAATGCATTAGATATTTGCCATATTTAATATCAGGGTACCAAATTTAGATGATTTGTAGAAATTATTATAAATTATCAATAGAAATAGATGTTCCCCAAGTACCTGAGACTTTTAAATATCATAGCCCAGAAGAAGTGAAAAGACACATGATAAGTAGAATATGTGCTGAAGTGGATTATCTGAATGGTCTGCATTTGATATTTCTTTCAGAACTCAATTAGCGAACAACCTGTGATTGGTTGTTGACTTGGCGCTGTAGTTTCAGTGTGTAAAAGAACTCTGAAAATTTACGTGAACTTAGTGCGTAGTTTACATTTTAGAGAACTCTTAAATAATGTAATGGTAGCTATTTTACTTTTTTTGTATGAATTGTAGAAAGAAAACTTTTTATACTTTGGAATTTTGGATTTTCAAGTCAGAATGATTTTCAGTTTGGCCATTATCCTAAATTTGAATTGGGAGATCAGGACTTTATGTACTTTGAATCATTGAGCTATACCAATGTGGTGATTATTCATGTGTGTGTTGCTATCTTGTGTTCCCTTAAGTTGATTTCTTCCGGAGGTGCTTTATCTCAGTTTCCTGTATATACCTTAATGTTCATTTCTTGTTCCATAAGTGGCTTATCCAGGGTATCATCTGCATCATTTGACTTTTTCCCCTTGTTTAATGCTTTGCAAAGGATGCATGCTTGAAGTCCGTGGTGATGTTAGTTATTCATCTTGTGTTCAAGTCTATCTGAGATGCTAAATGAGCATTGTTCTTTTTCAGGATCCTAATGGCATCATATAAAGTGGGTTAAGTACTCAGTTAGCTGGATATCAGCAGAGGGAAGACCCTTTAGGGATGTGGATGATGCTTCGGATTGGTTGGAAGTTTTGAGCTATAGTGATTCTGATGTGGATTTCCGGTTAATATGAATAGGGATGGCAACCGATTCAATTTACCAGGGTCATGGTTGATTTACCTTAGGTGTGGCAGCAGCAGGTTTTCATCACTGTCGTTCTTCTAAGGTGCCGATAGCTTGAATTACCAGGATGCGCAGGAGAAAGAATATAGGAGGCGATAATAGAGTTCAACATACAACAGAACATCGGAGCAGGCGATGCCTAGAGAGCGTAAGATGTGCTTTGCTATTCTGTTTGCTTGCAAATAAGGACATGGATGGTGTTTCCCAGTTATCCATGACTGTCTATGAGTACTTTTAGTTTTCATATCAGCTCTGGTCTTGCGATGGGTTCGTTTGATACAATGTGGTGTCTTGCGAACCATTGGACTGGATAATAAGCCTTTGGTATTCGTGAGTTTGTTGGCATTATAATGTTCTGTTTCGTGAAAGAACCTTCTGGTTTAAGTAAAATGTTTGTGGATTTTGCTGTAGCTTTCTTTGGGAGATGTTAATTACGTATTATTATTTGATTTTCGTTGGATGGTTTCCTTGTCTGGGAAAATGCTTTTCTGATCTTTCTTTTGCGGGTGCCGTTTGGTTGGAGGAAATGCGCTCAGCTCGCCGACGGTTGAATTATTTTATTCTGCCTTATCCTTTGATGTGATGTAAAGGGTACCTTTCTGCCTTTGCCCCTCCAATGAGTGATCGAATACAAACAACCGACTCATAGCAGGCTTTTATTTTATTTTTGAACTTATTCTTGATATCTGCTCATCAAAACAAATAATGAGCTAATTTTATTTGACCTAAAGTTATTATGTCGTGAAAAAAGTCTGCAAGTTACTGGGCGTGGCCGGTGTTTGTCCAGGAGTTTTTTTATGGTTCCCTGTGCTCGCTGGTTGTTTCAGCTGAATTCTTGTGCTTGTAAGTTTGGGCTTCAAGTTAGGTACCTATTAGGCTCATGGATACCTGACTCAACTGGGTTGGGCTTGGGTTAAAAAAGGACTTCAACAGAGAGCAAGTGGGTTAAGCTCAGTCTGCTAATAAATGGGTTGGATCTTGGATTTTGCCAAGTTAAATTTAAATTTAATCGGTTAAATATTCTTGTGGTAGAGATGATAATATTAACTTACTAAATTTAATTATTGACGTGTTATATTTCATTTTATGTATGGCCACCTAAGTACGTCGGTTTATAGCCTTACGCTTAGTGGGTTTGTTTGAAATTTATAAATATGCAAACGGTCTAGCCTGTGGGTCAAAGAGATAGACTTGGGCTTCACATTAGTTTTGTAGCCTGATGGTAAATGAGAAGTCCGATCCAATTATAAATGGATTAGGTTGAGCTTGGGCTTAAAGGTTGATGGCCCAAGTGGGCTTTAGTAGGGAGTTAAATGGGCTGGGAGTACCTGACTTGACTAGTCTACCAGTATGCTTATTCGCACTCGTACCCCTTTTCAACTTTTGGGGGAACAGATCTTTGTACACACGTCGGGTAACCTTTTTCCTTTCTTCCCCACATTCGGAATGGATAACTGCTCTTCATTCAAGCTTTATAATATAGGTCTTATAGAGGGGTATCTTTCTCAAAGATTATTTTAAAGTGCAGTGATTTGAATGCAAGTAAGCATCTTATACACTCTTGTCACCTTCCCCTAAGGATCTCTTTTTTCATCATCCGACGATACGCCTTCTTCACACACAGACGAGAGACACATCGAGATGTCGGTAAGATCAAATTTATTTATATGTGCTTTTCACGTAATAATGCATTCTAGTGGTCATTGGGATGTGACCTTATTTTTTTCTTAAATGTCTAATTTTAAACTATCCAAAATCTCGGTGGTTCTCTGATATTTAGCTAAAGAACATAAAATTGATAACGTTATTAGTGCACATGTCATTAGGTGTAGTGACCTGTTACATGTTTAGCTGGATAAGACGTCTAAAGTTTCAGTCAGATGTCGGTCAAAACGTTTGGACACGTGCTTGAACATCTGAAAGTGAAAAATTTCGTACTACGTTTTACGCTTTGCATGCGGGCAGTATGCAGAGGCCTTTCTCTCTCCCTGCACCCTCACCCCAAACCCTAACTCCCTCCTATATAAACCCCTCACCTCTTCCTCCACCCCTCACACCACTCCAGCCACCTCCACCTTCTCTTGCGACAGCCACATCCCCCTCTGTCTTTGCTGCAGCCGCAGCGAGGAAGGAGAGTCACCGGCGAGGGGAAAGCGGGGAGGAGTGAGAGCGAGAGAGTGCGAGGGAGTGAGAGCGGGGGAGGAGGATGATGGCAGCGAGAACTCGGTGGAGCTCGAGGAGTCGTGGGAGAGAGGAGGAAGTTGGTGAGGAGCTACTTAAGCTCTTGCAACTACTGGAGCTGCTGCTGTGGGCGGAGGTGTGAGTGGGGCGAGCTGTAAGGAGGTTCTGGTATTGGAAGTTTCCCAGTATCAGATGTCTAGCATGACGTCCAGACGACTGGCGAGGCACCAGGACGTCCGGAGCTGAGGCCGGACGTTTGAAAGCACGTATCGCGCGAGGTACGTACCTTCCTACACTGATTTCCGCCATGCAAAAGATCTCAGCGCAGGAGTTGTTGGGCTAAAACTGTGCCTGCGTTTTCATATGTAGGTGAAGGCTTTGGGAAGGCTCACGGTGCGCTTTCCCAAGCACTTTTGGATGTCTGATCACGTCGCCAGTCATTCGGAGGTACTTCCAAACGACTGGAAGTAGGGTGAGACGTTTGGAGCTGCCCCCAGACAGTCACAGAGGGAGTCTGGACGTCTGAATCAGCCGTAGGAGATGCAAGGTGAGTTCTGACGTCTTTTAAGACGTTCGGGATTAGTCCCAAACGTCTAATTTTGATCAGTAACCGCATTTTTGGCTTGTTTAAGGCCCAAACGGAATCGGATTTCTGCAAACGAAGTACCGCTGTTTTCCACACGAGTTCCTCTATGTGTTCATGTTGAGTATCTACTGTTTTGAGCTCGTCTAGTATACATTGGTCGCTGGTACAGGTTATCAGCCGGTGGCATGTTCAGGACCCGCGGAGGCGACGAGATCCGCGGCATAGGCCCCCATTCCTCCCGTGATACCCGGTAGGGTGGTTTAATGCATTTATTAAGATATAAATAAAGAATATGCCTGCTTAGATTAAATTGGTTGAAACTCTAGGATGTGGAATGAACCCTAGGGTAGAAATGTATGAGCATGATGTTGAACTACTCTAGTTTACTTGAGATGCATATTATAACACGAGCTGCCTGTATGTAATTGAGAAATTGAATTGTGAAACCACAAGCTGCATGTATATGACTGAGAATTTAATTGTGAAAACACGAGCTGCCTGTATATGAATGAGGAACGAGTTCTGGGGAAACATGAGGCCTGAATATGGATAAATGAGATAAATATGAGCATGAACCCTACGGGAAATTAGGAGTTGAACTCTTGTGGATGAAAGGAATATGGAATGTAAACGGGAAGTGTGTTGGCCCTTGTGTATGCAGTACCAAGGAGAGCAACTGTCCTTTTTCAGTATAGAGCGGAGCTAACCTCCCTTAGGTTGAGACCCGGGGTTAGGATTGGCCACTCTACACCGACTCCTGTTGACCCTCGCGTATGTGGTACCGAGGCATGCTACTAGTGTAGGGAGGGAGCTAGCCACTCCTTGGGACTCGGGGTTCAGCTAGCCACCCTACACCGACTTTGTTAGGCCCTTTGGGCAAACCGGGGTAGTCAGACGAGGGTACGCGGACTGTAAAGGGGCGAGACCCTTGTTTGGTTCTGAGAGGCGAGGCCCCTATACTGAGAGGGCAAGGCCCTATACTGTTCCGTACTGTACTTTGGGCATACCCGTTAGCGGAAATGACTAATCGCGTGTCAGTGCGGGGTAGCTACCCGTGTGCTTATCATGCGTACTGTAGTCACCGCTATGTCTCGATAGTGACCTTGGGGTGGTTGACTGGTTGTAGGACTACCACGGGGGACTCTCCCGGCCAGGAGAGCACCACGTGTACCTTCTAGTCTACGGAAAAGACTGCAATCAAGATTGTTCTCACGAGGAACATGCAAGATCAAAAAATATCTGGATACTTGAGAAATAGATGAACGAGAAACACATAAATGAGATAAATAGAAATAAGAAATAAACCGGTTGTTGTTTTACTGTACTTGTACTTAAATAATGTAAACACTACTCTACTCAACGTTCGCTGACTCTGTCTTTTCGTAACCCTGTTCAGGACCAGAAGTTGAGCAGCCTGAGTTCCCAGCTGCAGAGGGTGCTGGGTCCAAGCGAGCCCAGCCGTAGTTGTTCTTTCAGCTCTTTCATTTTTCTATGTTGTAGTGAGTAACAGACACATAGTTTACTGTTCGTGTTACTTTCTGTTTCCTTTCCATTTTCTGTTGTTGTTGTGGTGGCATGTACTATGTTTTGAGACAGTTGTTCTACTTTCTTTACTGCTTCATTTTTTTATTCTTAGTTATATTGCATGTGTGAATGTGGTTTATTTTTCCTGCTTTTGGTTATTTCTTGTTTGACAACTAGGTCTTGGAATTAGTCGAGGCGAGCCGGTCTCGGGTCCTGTAGGGATCCGAGAACTGGGTCGTAACAAGATGGTATCAGAGCAAGGTCTTCTCGAAAAATGAACCAATTGGCTTGAGAATAGCCACTCATGTGCATATGACTGGGATAGCCACCACAATGTATCGCTTTGATCTTTGTTTCTGAGTCTTTTTCTCAATGTAATTCGGTATCGTTGACACTCTTGTTCTATCTCTTGCTTCTCCTTGCAGGAGATGTCTCGTCAGGGAGTTCCTGAGGTAGGCCGTGGTCATGGCCGTGGACGAGGTTGGAGGGGCAGACGTGTTAGACTTGAGGCACCAGTTGACCCACCTCTCTTCCCAGGTGTTCAGGCCCAAGATCTCGCCTAGCTGATCAGAGACATCGTGCGAGAGGAGCTCCACCAGCCTCCACGGGCACCTCTCCCTGAGGACGTGGAGGGGGAGTCCTTAGTGGGACAGAGAGATCGTCGCAGCGCCGGACGAGCAGGAGGGGGAGGGGGTGGTCCTCCACCACCCCTACCACACTCTGACACTTCCGAGCACTAGCCCTCTTTGCCTAAAGGCGTGCCCGTTCCTCCACTGCAGCTACATCACGAGCTTTTCAGACAGTTCCGAAAGCTGAAGCTCCCCTCCTTCAAGGGGGATGAGGACCCGTCTGAGGTAGAGGACTGGCTGGAGCAGATAGAGAAGGTGTTCGACACCCTTCGCCCTCCTGCGGAGTGCCGCGTGGCCTTTGCCACGTACCAGCTAGAGAGCGCAACACACAGGTTGTGGAGGGTAGTCAGAGGCTAGGAGAGACTGCCCATCTAGGGCCAGAGCACAGCAGATGCTCCCCGCACCGAGTGTTGGAGGCTGAGCTGGTGGTCGTGGTCACTAGGCACGTGGGGGAGGACAGCAGTCACAAGGAGGGTACCGACCAATTGCTGCTTGCCCGACCCAGAGTGTAGCTACTTCGTCTACACCGAGAGCTGAGGGGCGTATCAACGCCCTGACACACAGAGACGCCAGGGCTTCGGGTTTTGTGGTGGTAGGTATGGTTACTGTTTCTGGCAGATTAGTGTACGTACTTTTTGATTCTGGTGTCACACGCTCCTTCGTCGCTACGAGTTTTACCGTCAATTTGAGGTAGGGCAATGTACTGTGTTAAGACCCCAGCATCAAACGTCTTTTAAGACGTTTGGGAGTTGGTCCAGACGTCTAGTCAGACGTCTAGTCAGACGTCTGGAAGCCTTCCGAGATGTTTGGAAATTAATTTTTTCGGCGTACGGTTTCGCGTCTGCGCGCATGCGTGCGTAGACTGAACCGCCGCCCTCCTTTCTTCTCTCTCTTTCCTCTCCATCCTACAGGCACAGCTTTCCTTCTCTCTCTCTCCCCAGGCGCCTTCAAATACTCCTCCTCTCCTCTCACTCACCATCACTCCACGGCCTTCTTCTTCTTCTTCTTCCTGTTAGCGTGAGAGTGAGCGGGCGAGGGCAGTAGCTGCTGCCGTGTGTGCGTGGGGAGGAGAGGTTGCAGCGAGAGGGAGGGAGTTAGAGCGCGAGGGTGCGAGCTCGCCGGGGTAGCCAGGGCCGGCCAGCGGGCGCGCAGCGGGAGCGTGGAGCTGGGGAGGTGCTGCTGCAACTCAAGCAGCAGGCGAGCGCGGTGCGGCACGGCTGTGCGCAGCAGGCGGAGGGCAAGGAGGTTCTGATTCTGGGAAAATTTCCCAGAATCAGACGTCTGGACATACATCCAGACGACGTGGGAGACGTCTGGAGGAAGGTCCAGACATCTGAAAGGTATGATATTTTCCATTCCTTCTTCTTTCGCGTGTACGGTCATGCAGCCGTTCCGCCGAAGGGTTCTGCCTCATTTCGTGTTGAGGACGGTCGCGTACGCGTGCAGGTTTCATTCGGGAAGGTGCAAGGGAACGTCCTCCCACACAGATCGGACATCTGGGCACAGCACCAGACGGCGGAGAGGGTCTCCAGATGTTCGGAGTGACAGTCGGACGTCTGGAAGCTAAGTCCAGACGGTTCAGTGGGGTTCTAGACGTCTGAAGGACCGTGCAGGAATAAGGTATGACCTGAACCATCATTTAAGACGTCTGGAAGATGTTCCAGACGTCTGATTTTGGACAGACTTGTCATTTTTGACCCGTTTAGGGTCCGTTTGAAGTCTGTTTTCCGCGTTTCAAGTTTCGTTCTTCTCAGATTTAGTTCCTCTACCTATTTACAGTATTTGCATCATGTTCTGAGTAGTTCCTTGTGTTTGATCCTTGTGTTAGGACCCCGTTCCGTTGCGGCTTTAGGGGTTGCGGAGACACGCGAACCTGCCGATCATGCCCCCAGTACTCCCGATTTTGCCGGTAGAGTGGCTCCGTTTAATTATTTACCAACATTTATGCACTTGTGAGATAATTAATAGATTCTAAGGTGTGGCATGAACCCTAGGATTGGAAAACTATATTGAACGATAGATCCTAGGGTATGGCATGAATCCTAGGACTGGAAAACTAGATTGAATGATAGATCCTAGGGTGTGGCATGAATCCTAGGAACAGAAACACCAAAACGAATGTCGTGAATATATAAATTGCATTCTTGGAAAAGTAGAAATAAAAATGATAATTGCCTGTAATTGGATAACAGTTGCTTGTTTATGAATGGTTATTAACTGTTGAGAACATGGGCTATATGAATATAAAGCTGAAATGATGAAACCTAAATTGGCTTAGTTAAAGAAATACGAGCATGAACCCTACGGGGAATTAAGAGTAGAGCTCCTGAGAGGTGAATGGAATAGAATTGGGGAAGTGAGCTAGCCCTTGATTATGGAGTACCAAGGAGAGCGACTGTCCCCCTGTTTAGTGCAGAGCGGAGCTAGCTGCCCCAGGGACCCAGGGTTAGGTCTGGCTACTTTGTATCGAATTTTGGCCCTCGCGTACACAATACTGGGGAGAGCTACTAGTGTAGGGAGAGCACTAGCCACCTCACGGGTCCCGGGGTTCTGCTAGCCCTCCTACACTAACTTGTTAGGCCCACTGGGCAAACCAGGGTAGTAAGGCGAGGGTGCGTAGATTGTGAAGGGGCAAGACCCCTGTTTGGTTACTGTGGAGGAGGCTGGACCTCTGTTACTGAGAGGGCTCTGCCCTATACTAGTTTCGTGTTGTGCTTTGGGATGCACCTGTTAACGGAAATGACTAATCGCGTGCCAGTGTGGGGTAGCTACCCGTGCGTTTATCGCACGTGCCGTAGTCACCGTTACGTCTGTCAGTGACCTTGGGGTGGTTGACTGAGGGTAGGACCACCATGGGGGACTCTCCCGGCCAGGAGAGCACCACGTGCTACTTCTACTTTTCGGAAAAGACTGCAATCAAGATCATTCCCACGAGGAACATTCAAGATCAAGAGAAAGATTTGAGGAATAATCTAAGAATAAGTAAATGGAAAAATAAAGAAAGAAATAAAAAAAAAGCTACTTGTCCACCTTACTGCTTTCTTAGCTTTTGGTTGCCACTCTACTCAACGTTTCTCTGACGTGTCACCTTTGCCACCTTTTCAAGACCAGGTGTTGAGCAGCCAGAGCTGGCGGCTGCAGAGGGAGCTGGGCCTAGTAGAGCCCAGTAGTCTTACTTGTGTAGTACCTATTGTACCGTTTCTTTTGTGTAGTGAGTATTTTTCTGTTACCACTGTACTCTTTTATTGTAAGCATCATGTTTATGTACCTGTTTATTTCCCTACTGTTGTGGTGGTGTATACTGTAGTAGTTCTTTTCTTTACTGCCGTATTTTGTTACTGCTAGTTATATACATGGTGAATGTGGTTTATTTTACTGCTCTTTTGGTTACTTTCTCGTTGGACGACTAGGTCTTGGGATCAGTTGAGTCGGTCCGATTCTCGTATCTCGTAGGGATTCGGGAATCGGGTCGTAACATACTGCTAGAGGATTCGTTTGTGATTAGAGGCCTAGGTGGCTTGTTGTTTGTAGCTGGGGAGGTCTACACGGACTGCGAGGTTAGTATCAGGGGGCACAACCTTCCCGCTGACCTGATTGTGATCAAGATGGAGGACTTTGGCATGATGCTAGGGATGGACTGATTGTCCGCCTATCATGCCCTGGTGGACTGTTTCGGGTGGAAGATCGTCTTTTCCATATCGGAGTTGCCTCCCTTTGAGTTTCACGGATAGCCGATGGACGGAGGTTTCAGATGCATCTCCACGCTTCGGGTAGCCAGGCTTTTGAGCTAGGGGCGTGAGGGATTTTTGTCTTGTGTAGTGGCAGAGCCTAGCCCTATGGTTGACTTTCAGAGTATCCCAGTGGTCTGCGAGTACCCCGACGTTTTTCTAGAGGAGCTGCCAGGACTACCACTTGAGCGTGAGATCGAGTTTGAGATCTCACTAGTACCAGAGACCAGCCCCATTTCTATTACACTGTACCGGATGGCATCGCTTGAGCTACGAGAGCTCAAGTCAAAGTTACAGGACCTGTTGGAAAAGGGCTTTATGAGGCCCAGTGCGTTCCCGTGGGGAGCCCCTATGCTGTTTGTGAAGAAGAAGGATGGTACCCTGTGACTATGTGTCGACTACCGACAGCTGAATAGGGTCACCATCAAGAACAAGTATTTGTTGTCGAGGATTGATGACCTCTTCTACCAGTTGCGAGACGCCACAGTGTTCTCCAAGATAGATCTAAGGTCGGACTACCACCAGTTGAGGATCAGGGAGACCGACGTTTCTAAGACAGCTTTCCGTACTCAGTACGGGCACTACGAATTCTTGGTCATGCCATTTGAGTTGACCAATGCCCCTGCTACCTTTATGGATTTGATGAACTGTGTTTTTAGGCTGTACTTTGACTAGTTTATGGTGGTGTTCATCGACGACATACTTGTTTACTTGTGGGATCAAGCGTATCATGGATAGCATTTACGTATGATCCTGGATACTTTGAGATGATGTAGGCTGTATGCCAAGTACAAGTGCAAGTTTTGGTTGAGACAGGTGACTTTCTTGAGCCACGTGATTTTAGGGTATGGATTGGCTGTGGATCCAGCCAAGGTAGAGGCCATACTCAGGTGGGAGAGGCCACGCTCAGTGACAGAGATATGCAGCTTGTTGGGACTGACAGGTTATTACCAGCTGTTTATCAGAGGATTCTCTCAGATTACGCGTCCTATGACCTAGCTGACCCAGAAGGACTTGCCCTTTGCCTGGATAGATGAGTGCGAGGCGTGTTTTTAGGAGTTGAAGGAGAGACTGACTTCATCTCCTGTACTTACCATCCCAGATAGTAGTGGTGGTTTTGCGGTTTACACCGATGCTTCGTTGCAGAGGTTAGGGGATGTGCTCATGCAGCGGGGTCACGTTGTTGCCTATGCTTCGCGACAACTGAAGCCCCATGAGCACAGTTACCTTACCCATGACTTAGAGTTGGCAGCAGTTGTCTTCGCGTTGAAGACATGGTGGCACTACTTTTACGGTGAGACTTTCGAGATATTCACAGATCATAAGAGCCTCAGGTACTTGTTTGATTAGAAGGAGCTTAACATGAGACAGAGACGTTGGTTAGAGCTCCTGAAGGACTACGATTGCAGCATCTCCTACCACCCAGAGAAGGCTAATGTGGTGGCTGACTCCTTGAGCCGGAAGGTGCCTGCCCACTTGGCCAGTCTACAGGCACAGAGTTGGAGAATAATGGAGGAGTTGGGCAGTTGGCGACCCCGGGAGTCACAGGGGTATTGTGGGACATTGACAGTGATGCGGCAGACATGACTTGAGTTGATAGATCGCATCATTGCAGGACAGATGGCCGATCCGTACTTACAGACGCTGTGAGACAGGGTGTTGACAAGGGACCCAAGAGACTTTTCCTTTTCAGACGAAATACTGTGCACGAGGGGACGCTTATGCGTTCCTAGGGACGAGGAGTTGTTGAGAGAGCTCCTGGCTGAGGCGCACGGGTCTAGGTTCACCATACATCCTGGGAACACAAAGATGTACCATGATTTGCGATGCGACTTTTGGTGGAGAGGGATGAAGCGGGACGTTGGTGAGTTTGTGCAACAGTGTTTGGTATGCCAGCAGGTGAAGGTCGAGCATCAGAGGCCTGTAGAGCCATTGCAGCCACTTCCTTTGCCAGAGTAGAAGTGGGTGAGCATCACCATGGACTTGGTGGTGGGTCTACCAGTTACCCAGTGGCGACAAGATGCAGTTTGGGTGATAGTAGACAAGTTGACGAAGACGACACGTTTTCTGCCGATCTGAGTCACCTCTGGACCAGTACAGTTAGCAGAGAGATACATTCGAGATGTGGTACGCCTGCATGGAGTTCCACGTGAGATCGTATCCGACAGGGATACTCGTTTTACTTCTCAGTTTTGGGTTGAGTTTCAGTAGGCCTTGGGGACGTGTTTGACGTTCAGTATCGCTTACCACCCCTAGATGGATGGATAGAGCGCACCATACAGACACTTGAGGACCTTTTGCACGCCTGTGTACTAGATTGGAGAGGCTCCTCGGAAGAGCATTTACCCTTGGCAGAGTTTGCATACAATAACAGTTACCACTCGAGCATTGGCATGGCACCTTACGAGGCTCTGTATGGATGGAGGTGTACTGCACCCTTGAGTTAGGTCGAGGTGGGGACTGTTTGCACCTCAAAACACGCCTATAAGAACGCCTTCTTATGCTATTTTCTAGCATTAACTATGTATATTATAATCCTATAGTCGCATTTGTAAAAACGCTTGCATACATGCATTTAATTGAGAGGAGAAGAGAATGGAATAAATGGCTTGCATAATTATTTTCTTTATCAAGTGTTTCTTTGCAAAAGTCCCTTCTCTATTTTTATTTTCATCTTTCTTTTTTTTTCTCATTCCCGCGGCTGCCTTCTTCCCGCAGCCGCATGCAGCACCCCCGCCTCTCCCTGCTGTCCTTCCCGCGCCTCTCCCTGCAGCAGCCACTCTCCAACGCCTCTCCCTGCTGCTGCCATGCCTCCCCGCCATGCTCTCCTCCTCTATAAAGCCGCAGCTCTTCCTCGCGAGAAAAGAGAGGGACGTTGCTGCAATACGCAGCTGCGGCAGCTGCTGAAAAATCGCCACGCTGCAGTCCACCACCTTCCTCGCCCGTTCTCCCCTCCCATACGCCGGTCCTCCGTCGAGGAGGCACCCGACGAGCAGGAGAACCCACTGTGGTGCACACCACCACAGTGGGAGCACCATCGCCCAGCTCTTCAACGAGCCGGTGGGCGTGGTGTGTTCTTTTCTCTTCGTTTGCATCTCCACGCCATTGCTGCCGCTTCAAGGTCCGAAGCTTGAAGCAGCAGCAGCACCCCCGCCTCCTCCGCGACCTTCCCCGCAGGCGCGCAACCCTCCGCGCGCGCCTGCAGGCCCGTTCCCCGCCTCCGTCTCCGTTCTGTCCACGCCGCAGTTGCAGCCGCAGCAGGCCGCTGCGCGCACTGCAGCGGCCGGCTACGGCCTCGCGCCGACCCCCGCGAACCGCTGCAACCCTCCGCGACCGACTGCAGACTCCCTGCCGCCCTCTCCGAGCACGCCATCGCCCGCTCTCCTTCCTCGCACTCGGCCTGCAGACGCGTCACCTTCTCCGCGCGAAGACGCACCTGCATCCGCGATCTTCAGACGTCCGCCTCCGCGATCTTCAGACGACGCGGCGTCAGACGTCCGCCGCCGCGAGCAGACGCCTTATCTCGCTGCCATCGTCTGCGCTCGCGATCTCTCCCGCCCGCTCTTTCTCTCTCTGGCGCTCTCTCTCTCCGCCGATCTCTCCCGCCCGCTCCCTCTCTGTCTTCCGCTCTCTCTCTCTCACGTATTCTCTATCTCTCTCTCTCTCTCTCTCTCTCTCTCTCTTTTTCACTTACAGCAACACACACACACCCATTCACCGACACACACACTCACACACTAATAGTAACTTATATACATACATACATATATATATATATATATATATACATATACATATATCTATATATATATACTTATATATACATAGTATATCTATATAGTTATGTATACATACATATAATATATATATATATATACATATACATATATAATATATATATATATATATATATATATATATATATATATATATATATATACACATACTCATATACATATATATATATATATACATATCTATATACTTATACATATACACATATATATATACATATATATCTAGATACATATATACTTATATACATATATATATATCTATATAGTATTATATATACTTATATACATATATACATAGCTATATACATATATACATACATATATATATATATCTATATATATCTATACATATATACTTATACATTTATATACATACATATGTACATATACTTTCATGTTATTTATTATACGCTGTATCGCGGGGATATCTGCACCAGTTGCTGATATTCCCTGATACACGCGTACAAAAAAAAAAGAGCGTGGTCCCATACATCATCCATCCTCCATCCACACTCCACGCGGCACCTAGTCGTGTTGGTTGCGTCTCTCTAGACGTCGGCTGACTCGACATAGTGCTACACTCCATCGTCACCTCCACCCCCACCCCTTTATATATATACTACATATAAATATATATCTATAGCTACTATATTTACTTTCTATCTGATAGCTTCCTTAGTAAAAAGATAAAAAAAGGTATAAAAGTGAAAAGATAATCTTTGATTTGCAGGTACCCCCGTCTTGCAAGTAGCAAGACGTGTTTTGAAACTCTGTTTTGGCTAAAAGCCAAGGACACAATTTTGAGGGTGTGCCTCAAGAACAAGGATTACCAGAAAAAAACCTAAATAAGAAAAATACCAAAAACAGAATAAACGAACGGAAGAGACGCGTTTTAAGGAAAACGTAGAAACTCGACTTGAACCCCACTTCCCTGAGTTCGACCCTGGGCCTAAAAGTGACAAGATAAAATCAATTAGGCCAGGTTAAAAATTTTGTAAAGAGATGGTTAGGTCTGAATTAGGTTAACCACTATACACATTTCAACGATAAAAATATCATATTAACAACCTATCCGGGCCGACCATCATAACTTTTCTGGCGCCGTTGCCGGGGAGGTGCGCTTTCGAGTAAGTTTCTATCCAATTCCTTTAAATTTGTCTCTTCTCTCTTCACGGGTATTATTGTTTTTGGTGTGCAGGTGAACCTGGTGGAAGGAGAAGAAGGCTAACGAAGTCGAGGACGTGAGTAGATCCAAGGCGGGAACGAGAGCGTGAAGACGCCGACATCGCATTGGAACTTCGCACACGTTGCCGAACAAGTAGGTTTTCTTTTCTCATCAAATTAGGGTTAACTTGCCACCACACAAAAAAAAAAAAAAAAATTTTAAAACTAAAAATTAGAAAAACTTCTTGGGATTTCTTGAGGGCAATTGGATTAAAATTCACTTGATTGATTGGTTGTCTTCACTCCCACTGCCCCGGGATTTCCCGCCTTACTTCGCATAGCGAAAATTCTAGAATCTTGATTCTTAGATTTTTCGCCATGGGAAGTATTCTTTGAGGCAAAGAAAAAGATTGCTTGTATCCCTCTTTTGCCTCAATTATCTTTAATTCAGGATCACATTTTTGGTGGGGAGATTTGGAATTGAGTTGATTCCAACCCCACCACGACTTTTCAAACTTGCCTGTGATTCGATCCTGAATACTTCAACCCCAACAGTTTTAGTTTCTTTATCTGTTGGTTGAAGCCTTGTGTGTGGATATCTTTCTGGTGATTGGGAGCACTTGAATTGAAGTGCTTTGGCTCCCTTTCACATTGGTATAAAATTGATTCGCGCATCCACACATAGAAATCTCCATTTAGGGTAGCCCATTGCATTTTAGCATGCATTAACTAACTGATAATTGAAGAAGGGTTTCTTGGGCTTTAGAAAGAAAACCTGTATTCTTGCAAAACCCGGAGATTGGTTGAATTGGTAATTCAGTAAAACCCTAAAATTCATACTACTTAAGGCTGAACTCTAAAAACCATTCGCCAATAAAAAATTTCAATTCGTGGAGATTTCCCCGTTGCATGCTTGTTCTTACACACTCTTAAAATCAATCACTTGGGCATTACCCGTAAACAACGCCCTTCACATTCCAAAAGCACTTGACCCTAAGCCTCTAATTAAAACTGGTAGTAACTTGACCCTTACTAAGGATTGGAGGTCTAACTACCTGTGTGTAGTGACTACGTGCTGGTGAGAGTTCCCGCGTGCTATCGGGTGTCTAAGACTGGGGCAAACGGCCTTTCAATCTGGCCCGGTGGTTCCGCGGTGCTCGCATTCGGTTCCGTAGTTCGTGATAGTAGGTAACTTAGATCTTTAGGTCTAAGGGCACACTGTAGAGGTTAGGAACTTGACTGTATTGATTTGTAATCAAGTGTACCTTTGCGGCGTCATTTCTCTCATCCCTTTTCCCTTCTCATCTCCCCAATTCTTCCTGCGGTAGTGCATGTTTGGGAGGAGGGCACAAAACCCTGAATTGCTTGTATTGACTGATAAATCTAGAAAAAGAGCCGAATCATCCTCCTCCTCCACAAACATGGCACACACCCCTGCCTCACCACTTCGTCACAATTTCAATTCTTTCAACACCAGGCTTATCCCGAGAAACCCTGCAAGACCTTCCTTATCGAGTGTCGCGCCAAGCGACTCGGTAAGTCATGTGGAACTGGCTTCTGCGAGCCAGTATTTCAACACGGAGGACCAAGCCTCCGTGTACTCGGACACATATGCGGACACGTCTTCTGGCATAAAAGATGCCTGCACCCTGGGGAATAACCCGTTTTCTGCCACGTATAACCCAGGGTGGCATAATCATCCCAACTTTGCATGGTCCAACAACCCGCAGTGTCGAAACCCCGCTGGTAGACCAATGCGATCGTCCGCACCCGTCATCCCAAGGGCCCAGTCTAATCCTTTGGCAAATCTGCCATCAGGCCCTTGTGTACAGAAAACCAAACACGCATCAAAACCTCTTGATAAATTGATGCGAATGATGACGGAAATGTCAAAGCTCCATAAAGAAAACATGACCTCTCTTCAGCATTTGGCGCAGCAGAATGCTGAGATCAATCAACTAAGCATGGCGACTCGATCTCAGGGCACTTTTCCTGCCCAACCTGTTCCAAACCCGCAAAACTTTGTACCCTGTGGTCCGCAACCACAGGTACAACCTTCTCAGGAACAGGTTCATCAAATTCTGCAAGCTCCGAGTATTCCTTCGGGATTTCAGGTTAATCCCGCTGCAGCACCGCACTCTTATGATGATAGTGATCACATCAAGGATGACACGTCTGACGAGGACGTGACTGTCAGTACGTGTATCGAACTAATTGGAGCCGATTCTGACTGCTGCGAATTACTTGACGACTGCCTGACCAACACAAACTGTGACGTTCCCCAATCCCTCCCTATTCCTGTACCTTCTCCTGACCAGACTTCTGACGAGGTTTTCTGCACTTCCCATACCTCGTGGTCTGAGTCATTGCCGGGCTGCTCACCGCCGGTCCACACTATGGAAGACCGGATTTCCCTTTCTTTCCCGCTAAATCAGGCGGATTTGCAAATCCACACTGGGACCTTGAGCCCACATCTTACTCACCGGGGCTATTCCCTTTTGGATCCATCTATCCAAAAAGCCCCCCTTCTTGGCCAATCTAAGGGCCAACTTCCTCTTCCTGATCTGTTTTCTGATCCGCCTGGGACACTCTCGTCCCAGAAAACGCCAAATCTCTCACCATCCACCATTACTTTTCACGCCTCTATCGCGATTACTTCTCTTTCCTCTTCACCACCCACCATCCACCCACCCTTCCACCCTGATTTATACCCTGAACCTCAGCTCCTGTTACCCGATCTGTCGTCCGTTCTCTGCCTTTCCCTGCATGCATATGAGGACATAGCATTGTTTGGCATGGGGGGGTGGATAGGCATCCATAGGATCCGGGTATTTTATGGTATCAGACAATTACCACCTATTTATAAATATGCAAGAAAAAGAAAAAAAAGAAAAAAAAAAAAAAAATATATATATATATATATATATATATATATTAGTAATAAATGGTGTTTAGTAATGATCTAAAAGCTGAAAAAAAAAAAAAAAAAAATACAATAAGTGTTTATGGATATTCAACCTCTGTTTTGAAGAATTTCCAGGCCACAGAAGCTTGATTCGCTCAGGCTCGGCTTAATTCACTTAAAGCATTGACGAAATAGATCAAAATCTCTCCTAACTAAGAACGTTTCTTGTACCTGAGACACCAGTACAGGATTCGTTGGTTTGTGAAAGCGTGGGTTTGACCGGGTTGTGTTATATCGTTGTAGTAAAGCCGGTTGTTACCAACGTTTCATATAAAATTTTTTTACTCGGAAAAATAAAAGAGTTCCCGAGGTCGAACTCAGGGAGCAAGTTGTATTCTAGAGATATACAAGTTCTATTACAAAAATAAAGAGAGAGAGAGAGATGAAAATTTGGCTTCTTCTTCTTTTCTTCTTTCTTCCTCTTTGTCTTTGGTTCTTCCTGTTCTTCTTCTTCTTCTTCTTCTTTGTCTTTGGTTCTTCCTGTTCTTCTTTTTCTTCTTCTTCTTCTTCTGCTTTCTTCAGATCTTCCCCTCGTGCTCTTCTTCTTCTGTTCTTCCTTGTTTCCTTTCTTTCTTTTTCTTCAGATCGTCTTCTTCTTTTCTTGCTTCTTGCTTCTCTTCATTTCTTCTTCTGCAATCGTGGTGCTTCTGCCTTCGGCTACTAAGTCTCCCTTCCTTCTTCTTCAGCCTGCCTTCTGTGTTGCTCTGGCTGCTGACTGTCCGTCGTCTGGCCCGGTGCTTCGACGACTTAACTGAGCAGTTGCTACAGTGCAGCTGCTTCTTCTTCCGCAGTCCTTCACCTGTGCCTGCACGCTCAAGAGTTCATCAGAGGGCAAAAACCTACTCTACCCCCCTCCCCCGCGTATCTCTCTCTCTGAAATCACTCTTCGGAAGCTCTCCCAGAGCGCTACCGGGTAATCGGGTTCGGGTCAGGCCCGGGTCCAGGCCCACCGGCGTGCGTGGTGGGCGAGGAGTGCAGGTCAGTCTAATCGGGTCGGGCCAGGTCCGCGGAGCGTGGTCACGGACGAGGCCGAGTCGGGTCGGGTCGGGTGAGAGGGACCTCACCCCGTGGTAACTGAGGCAAACAGCATAAGGCAGTTTTTGCCTTTATGCGTCCGCGCGCCTTCGAGAGGTTCCGAGGTGGGACTAAATGTCCCACCCCAATTCTCTCACGCCTGCAGCAGGGATGGCGCTTCCAATTGTATCAGCTGTTGAGGCGCGCAGCTCCAATTGAGGGCCGGGGTGTGTGCGCAAGACTCTTCCGCGCTGGCCGTGGCTCTTCAACCTGGGATACCTAGGCTTAGAGCAACCTCAAGCAAGCTTCGAGCTTCCTCGCCAATGGCGGTCAAGGCCTGGAACCTGAAATCAATAGAACGGCCTCTCGGCCAAATCAGACAGGCGGGGGACCTTCGCCGTGGCACGGCGAAGGTGGTCAGGGGGTCTGCAGGGGGCGAGATGGAGCTGTCAGGTCGTCCTAGGTCAAACTGTGAGCGAGGGAGTGGGTGTGTTCGGTGGGTCTGCAGAGGGTGTTTGGTGGGAAGTGGAGGGGCGGAAGAGGATCAGGGTGAGGAGGCGGAGGTTCTGCGGTGGTCGGCGAGCCGTGTGGGTCGCTGAGGTGATGGGAGCGGCTCGCCGGAGGGTGGTCGGAGGCGGAGAGGATGAGGGTGAACAGGGTCGGTAGAGGGCTTAATTGACTAAATCGAAAGTGGGGAAAGAAAGAGGAGGAGAAGGGGAGTAAGTCTAACTTAACTGCAGGGACGAAGGGGGAGGAACAGGGCGACAGTCGTATCGACTGTCGCCGGAGAAGACGATGCTCGGGGAGAGGGGCGGCGGCGAGCAGAGGGCTGGAGAGGCGCCAGCTGGGTGCGGCGTGGCGCGGAAAGAGCAGGGGAGGAAGTCTCTGCTGCTGGTAGTGCGGCAGAGCGAAGAGGTGGAGGGGGAGGAAGTCGCCGGAGCTGGTGAGCGTCTGCCGGAGAAAGAAGAGAAGAAAGCTGGGGGTTTTCTCCGTCAGATCCAGGCTGCCTTCGTCGGTGGAGCGGCGGGGGGTATTTATAGGGTTGAAGCAGGGAGGAAGGCGGAGGGAGACGACGTGTCTCCCTCGCTGGAGAATGGTCGGAATACGAACCCATACCGTCCGTGCGTTCGCACGGCCGGTATGGGGGGCTACAATGACCATGGGGGTGCTCCTGCGACGGCTGACGACGCAGGGCACCCCCGGTACACTTGCCAGGTCCTCCATCTTACCCTGCGCGGCGCCATGCTCCGCGCAAGGTCGCCGGAGCATGGTGCTGGCAGGGTTTTGCAGGAGGGACCTGTTTGCAAAGAACGAAGGAGAGTTAGGGGCCAAAATGCGAGGGTTCAAAAGTTGAGGGCCAAAGAGTAAATATATGAGGACCAAAGTGTGAAGTCGGTCAAGGAGGTTTCTTCTTAGGCTCAAGTTTTTATACATGACTAATTAGGACCTAAGGAATCTGATGGTGAATTTTATTTTCATATTAAACCTTGTTTGACCGGTCAATTTGCGCAAAAACCCAAATTAAGTTATTAATTGGGCATGGTTCTCAATGTAGGTCAAAATGGGTTCTAAAGGCCAAATTGATGGTTCTAAACCCCAGAGATTATTTTTCTATGAATTTTAGAGGGTTTATTCTATTTTTACTTTGCCTCGAACCTTGTGAATTGAAGTGGGTTGTTTTAGGGTTACAGATTATCATTTGGTTCCTTGGAAGTGCTGTAGCCCTTGCTAGATCATCTCATCCCACTTTTATTCTTATTAAGCTGTTTTTGACCTGTGTTTGGGCCCTGAATTACCCTGTATGCAGATTATACTGGTAAAATTGCACTTTTACCCCATATGACTTGTTTTCTTCTCAAACTCAGAATTCTCTGAGTTAAGCTTTTCCTTGAGATATGTAGGAGCTTTTATCCTTTGTATTGGGTCAAAATGAGCTAGTTATGGCTCATGATGAGGTTCTCATCAGTTTGCTTTTTCTTGAGAGCTTAAGTAAACTTGGTTCACACTACACATATCAGGAAAGAACAGGTGAACATAAGATCCAACCCTAGTGTTCATTAGGGAAGGTGGAGTCCTTACCTGTACGCGCAGGTAGACTTTTTATCCCAGGCTTTAGTCTTGTGTTTAGGAGCGACTCTTTCCACCAAAAAGAAACTCTCCCACCAAAAAAAAAAAAAAAAAAAAAAAGATGTTGCAAAAGAGTCGGTATATCTCATAAATGTCTGTATACTTTGTTTTTCGGTGAGCCAAAAAAAAAAAAAAAAAAAAATCAGAAAATGGGAGTTGAGTTTTCATTAATCATCTTAAGGGTCAATCCGAAAACACGAGCTGAAATTGGGACCAACTTGTACTTAAAAATTCGTGAAACCCTGGGAGTGAGTCTTAAGGTTCATCTGGTCAGTCTTGATCCTTCACTATGCACAAACCATAACCTCTTGAGCTCTCGAGTATGGCAAAACCTCCTGGGTCCTGGAAATCGTACTTAAGGTTTAAATATCAAGAGTCCTGGTTAGTAGAGAGATAATCTTTGTCATGTAAGACTTAAAGTACTGGTAATCTTCCCTACAATTGGTTCTCACAATATCCGATAATAAACACACCGATATCATCTCAGAAGAAAATCTTCAGCTTAAGATCATTTCTAAATACGGTTTTGCTAGGGACTAGCAAAAGATAGGCATGGGGGTATATGTTTGCACCTCAAAACACGCCTATAAGAACGCCTTCTTATGCTATTTTCTAGCATTAACTATGTATATTATAATCCTATAGTCGCATTTGTAAAAACGCTTGCATACATGCATTTAATTGAGAGGAGAAGAGAATGGAATAAATGGCTTGCATAATTATTTTCTTTATCAAGTGTTTCTTTGCAAAAGTCTCTTCTCTATTTTTATTTTCATCTTTCTTTTTTTTTCTCATTCCCGCGGTTGCCTTCTTCCCGCAGCCGCATGCAGCACCCCCGCCTCTCCCTGCTGTCCTTCCCGCGCCTCTCCCTGCTGTCCTTCCCGCGCCTCTCCCTGCAGCAGCCACTCTCCAACGCCTCTCCCTGCTGCTGCCATGCCTCCCCGCCATGCTCTCCTCCTCTATAAAGCCGCAGCTCTTCCTCGCGAGAAAAGAGAGGGACGTTGCTGCAATACGCAGCTGCGGCAGCTGCTGAAAAATCGCCACGCTGCAGTCCACCACCTTCCTCGCCCGTTCTCCCCTCCCATACGCCGGTCCTCCGTCGAGGAGGCACCCGACGAGCAGGAGAACCCATTGTGGTGCACACCACCACAGTGGGAGCACCACCGCCCAGCTCTTCAACGAGCCGGTGGGCGTGGTGTGTTCTTTTCTCTTCGTTTGCATCTCCACGCCATTGCTGCCGCTTCAAGGTCCGAAGCTTGAAGCAGCAGCAGCAGCAGCACCCCCGCCTCCTCCGCGACCTTCCCCGCAGGCGCGCAACCCTCCGCGCGCGCCTGCAGGCCCGTTCCCCGCCTCCGTCTCCGTTCTGTCCACGCCGCAGTTGCAGCCGCAGCAGGCCGCTGCGCGCACTGCAGCGGCCGGCTACGGCCTCGCGCCGACCCCCGCGAACCGCTGCAACCCTCCGCGACCGACTGCAGACTCCCTGCCGCCCTCTCCGAGCACGCCATCGCCCGCTCTCCTTCCTCGCACTCGGCCTGCAGACGCGTCACCTTCTCCGCGCGAAGACGCACCTGCATCCGCGATCTTCAGACGTCCGCCTCCGCGATCTTCAGACGACGCGGCGTCAGACGTCCGCCGCCGCGAGCAGACGCCTTATCTCGCTGCCATCGTCTGCGCTCGCGATCTCTCCCGCCCGCTCTTTCTCTCTCTGGCGCTCTCTCTCTCCGCCGATCTCTCCCGCCCGCTCCCTCTCTGTCTTCCGCTCTCTCTCTCTCACGTATTCTCTATCTATCTCTCTCTCTCTCTCTCTCTCTCTTTTTCACTTACAGCAACACACACACACCCATTCACCGACACACACACTCACACACTAATAGTAACTTATATACATACATACATATATATATATATATATATATATACATATACATATATCTATATATATATACTTATATATACATAGTATATCTATATAGTTATGTATACATACATATAATATATATATATATATACATATACATATATAATATATATATATATATATATATATATATATATATACACATACTCATATACATATATATATATATATACATATCTATATACTTATACATATACACATATATATATACATATATATCTAGATACATATATACTTATATACATATATATATATCTATATAGTATTATATATACTTATATACATATATACATAGCTATATACATATATACATACATATATATATATATCTATATATATCTATACATATATACTTATACATTTATATACATACATATGTACATATACTTTCATGTTATTTATTATACGCTGTATCGCGGGGATATCTGCACCAGTTGCTGATATTCCCTGATACACGCGTACAAAAAAAAAAGAGCGTGGTCCCATACATCATCCATCCTCCATCCACACTCCACGCGGCACCTAGTCGTGTTGGTTGCGTCTCTCTAGACGTCGGCTGACTCGACATAGTGCTACACTCCATCGTCACCTCCACCCCCACCCCTTTATATATATACTACATATAAATATATATCTATAGCTACTATATTTACTTTCTATCTGATAGCTTCCTTAGTAAAAAGATAAAAAAAGGTATAAAAGTGAAAAGATAATCTTTGATTTGCAGGTACCCCGTCTTGCAAGTAGCAAGACGTGTTTTGAAACTCTGTTTTGGCTAAAAGCCAAGGACACAATTTTGAGGGTGTGCCTCAAGAACAAGGATTACCAGAAAAAAACCTAAATAAGAAAAATACCAAAACCAGAATAAACGAACGGAAGAGACGCGTTTTAAGGAAAACGTAGAAACTCGACTTGAACCCCACTTCCCTGAGTTCGACCCTGGGCCTAAAAGTGACAAGATAAAATCAATTAGGCCAGGTTAAAAATTTTGTAAAGAGATGGTTAGGTCTGAATTAGGTTAACCACTATACACATTTCAACGATAAAAATATCATATTAACAACCTATCCGGGCCGACCATCAGGGACCAAGTAGGAGGTTGGTCCCAGGTTGATCCGGTAGAGTCAGGAGGTGATAGAGCCGATTCACAGACGACTCCGTAGTGTTAGGAGTAGGTAGAAGAGCTATGTTGACTGGAAGCACAGAGAGGTGCAGTTCGAGGGTAGGGATCATGTCTTTCTCCGTGTTTCGCCCATGAAGGGCCTTTAGCATTTTGGGGTGAAATGGAAGCTTGCGTCGAGGTTTGTGGGGTTTTCTAAGGTCCTAGAGCGGGTATAACCCGTTGCTTTTCGGCTTGCCCTTCGTCCCCAGCTTTCTGGAGTGCATGACGTGTTCCACGTGTCCAACCTCAGGAAGTACGTTGCCAATCCCAGTTACATTCTGAGCCACAAGAGCATCAAGGTAGGTGATGACCTGACCTACCTCGAGAGACCAGTACAGATACTAGACAGAGCCATCCGGAGTCTGAGATGGAAGTAGGTACCAGTGGTGAAGGTCCTATGGAGAAGCCAGCGGTACGAGGAGGCGACTTGGGAGCCTAAGGCGGCGATGCAAGAGCGGTACCCAGACCTTTTTGAGGGTATGTCTTTTCGGACCTACTTTGGTCTTCTTTAAGTTTGTTATGTGCTTTTACATTTCTTTTCTTACACCTTAGCTAGCTTAAGTTTCGGGGATGAAACTTCCTTTAAGTTTGTTATGATGTAATGACTTGTTACATTTTTAGTCGGATAAGACGTCTAGAGTTTCAGTCAGATGTTGGTCCAGAGGTCTGGACACGTGCTCGGACGTCTAAAAGTGGGAAATTTCGTACTGCGCTTTGCGCTCTACGCGCTGGCGGCGCATAGAGGCCTTTCTCTCTCCCTGCACCCTCACCCTGAACCCTAACTCCCCTCTTATATAAACCCCTCACCTCTTCCTCCTTCACCCCTCACGCCACTCCAACCACCACCACCTCCACCTTCCCCTGCGACAGCCACATCCCCCTCCATCTTTGCTGCAGCTGCGTCGAGGAAGGAGAGCCATCGGCAAGGGGAAAGCAGGGAGGAGTGAGAGCAAGAGAGTGCGAGGGAGTGAGAGCGGGGGAGGAGGACAACGACCGTGGGAGCTTGATGGATCTCGAGGAGGAGTCGTGAGAGAGAGGAGGAAGCCGGTGAGGAGCTACTCAAGCTCGTGCAACTGTCGGAACTACCGCTGCGGGCGGAGGTGCGAGTGGGGCGAGCTGCGAGGAGGTTCTAGTACTTGAAGTTTTCCAATATTAGATGTCTAGCGTGACGTCCAGACGACTGGCGAGGCACCAGGACATTCGAAGTTGAGGCCGGACGTCTGAAAGCATGTATCGCACGAGGTACGTACCTTCCTACGCTGATTTCCGCCATGCAGAAGATCTCAGTGCAGTAGTTGTTGGGCTAAAACTGTGCTTGCATTTTCGTACACAGGTGAAGTGAAGTCGGTTGGTTTGACGACCGGGTTTTGGTTTTGTTATAACGTTGTAGTAAAGCCGGTTATTACCAACATTTCAAATATATAAATTTTTTACTCGGAAAATAAAAGAGTTCCCGAGGTCGAACTCAGGGAGCAAGTTGTATTCTAGAGATATACATGTTTCTTTTACAAAATAAAGAAAGAGAGAGGGAAAGAATTTGTTGTTCTCTTTGTTTTCTCCTCGTGATGTTCTTCTTTCTTTCTTTCTTCAGATCTCCTTCTTCTTCTTCTTCGTTCTGCAGAGGTGATGCTCCTCTTCAGATCTCCTTCTTCTTCTTCCTTGGTTTCTGTCTTGGCCTCTCTTCTTCTTTTTCTGCAGTCTCTTCTGTGAAGGTTTCTTCTTCCTTGGCTCTGCTGCACTTCTTCTCTGCAGCCTTTCCTCTTCTTCTGCCTTGCTCAGCCTCTTCTTTAGAGTTTCTTCTTGTTTTTCCTCCCTGCGGTTAAGTGTCAGCTTCTTCTTTTCTTTTTCAGCCAGGGACGTCACGCGAAGCTTTCTTCCTTAGCTGCTTCAGGCCGTCGTCTGATTTCCAAATCAGACGACTTAACTACCTGTTGCTACAGTTAGCTTCCTTCTTCTTCCGCGGGTCTTCTTCTTCGCCTGTGCCTGCACACTTCAGAGTTCTTCGTCAGAGGCAAAACCTACTCTACCCTCCCCCCCCCGCGTCTCTCTTTCTCTCTGAAACCACTCTTGGGAAAGCTCTCCCAGAGCTACCGGGTAACCGGGTTCGGATCAGGCCCGGGTCCAGGCCCACCGGCGTGCGTGGTGGGCGAGGAGTGCAGGTCAGTCTTAAGTCGGGTCGGGTCGGTTCGGGTCAGGTCCGCGGGGCGTGAGCGCGGACGAGACCGGGTAACCGGGCGGGTGAAGGGGACCTCACCCCGTGTGCTGAGGCAGTAAGCCTTCAGCACTTTTACATCTTATGTCGCTGCGGCTCTTCAGGCGTTTCCGAGGTGGGACTAAATGGCCCACCTCAATTGCGCGCCCGCAGCGGGGAATTCAGCAGGAGATGGCGGCGTCACGCGAAGCTCTCTTCCTTAGCTGCGAACCTGTGTTTTGCCAAAACTCCTCGCAAGGCCTGGGAGTTGAATCTGGGCTTGGCGCTGAGCGTGGTGCGCCTGTAGCTGCAGGTGGAAGCAGTTCCTCCTGCGCGTCAATGGCGGCGGAGGTCGGGTGGCCTGTCCACAAGAAAACGGCCTCTCGGCCTAATCAGAGAGTGCCAGGAGCTTCGCCAGGGTGCGGCGAAGCTCGTGTGGGTGGTGGCGAGGCGCGGGGCGGCGTGCGAGGGCTGCCCTAGGTCGGACTGTGGGTCGGAGGATGGGTCTGTTCGGTGGAGTTGCAGAGGGTGATGTGGGGGAAGTGGCAGGGCGGAGGTTGATCAGGGTGAGGAGGCGGAGGTCCTGCGGTGGTCGGCGAGCCGTGTGGGTCGCTGAGGTGATGGGAGCGGCTCGCCGGAGGGTGGTCGGAGACGAAGGGGGTGAAGGTGGTCAGGGTCGGTCGAGGGCTTAATTGAATAAATTGAAAGCGGGGAAAGAAAGAGGAGAAGAAGGGGAGTAGTTCTGACCTATCTACGGAGACGAAAGGGGCCGGGGCAGGGCGACAGTCGTATCGACTGTCGCCGGAGAAGAAGATGCCCAGTGGGGGGAGGACGGCGGTGACGACGGGGCAGAGGCAGCGCGCGCCGGTATTGCGCGACGCGGGAAGAGCAGGGGAAGAAGTCTCTGCTGCTGGTATTGCGGCAGAGCGAAGAGGAGGAGGAGGAAGAACCGCCGGAGCTGGTGGGCGTCTGCCGGAGTGAGAAGAGAGGAAAGTTGGGGGTTTTCTCCGTCAGATCCGAGCTGGGAAGAACGGTGGAGCGACGGGGGGTATTTATAGGGATCAAACAGGGAGGAAGGCGGAGGGAGACGACGTGTCTCCCTCGCCGGAGGATGGCCGGAAGCAAGAACCCATACCGTCCGTGCATTCGCACGGCCGGTATGGTGGGTTATAACGACCAGGGGGGTGTCCCTGCGACGGCTGACGACGCAGGGCACCCCCGGTTTACTTGCCAGGTCCCTCACCTCACCCTGCGCGGCGCCATGCTCCGCGCAAGGTCGCCGGAGCATGGTGCTGGCAGGTTTTGCAGGAGGGACCTGATTGCAAAGAACGAAGGAGAGTTAGGGGCCAAAATGCGAGGGTTCAAAAGTTGAGGGCCAAAGAGTAAATATATGAGGACCAAAGTGTAAAGTCGGTCAAGGAGGTTTCTTCTTAGGCTCAAGTTTTTATACATGACTAATTAGGACCTAAGGAATCTGATGGTGAATTTCATTTTCATATTAAACCTTGTTTGACCGGTCAATTTGCGCAAAAACCCAAATTAAGTTATTAATTGGGCATGGTTCTCAATGTAGGTCAAAATGGGTTCTAAAGGCCAAATTGAAGGTTCTAAACCCTAGAGATTATTTTTATATGAATTTTAGAGGGTTTATTCTATTTTTACTTTGCCTCGAACCTTGTGAATTGAAGTGGGTTGTTTTAGGGTTACAGATTATCATTTAGTTTCTTGGAAGTGCTGTAGCCCTTGCTAGATCATCTCATCCCACTTTTATTCTTATTAAGCTGCTTTGACCTATGTTTGGGCCCTGAATTACCCTGTATGCAGATTATACTGGTAAAATTGCACTTTTACCCCTTATGACTTGTTTTCTTCTCAAACTCAGAATTCTCTGAGTTAAGCCTTTCCTTGAGATATGTAGGAGCTTTTATCCTTTGTATTAGGTCAAAATGAGCTAGTTATGGCTCATGATGAGGTTCTCATCATGAAGGCTTTGGGAAGGCACGTGGTGCACTTTCCTAAGCACTTTTGGACGTTTGATCACGTCACCAGACGTTCGGAGGTACTTCAAGATGACTGGAAGTAGGGTGAGACATCTGGAGCTACCCCCAGACGATCGCAGAGGGAGTCTGGACGTTTGAATCAGCTGCAGGAGATCCAAGGTGAGTTCTGACATCTTTTAAGACGTCTGGGATTAGTCCCAGACGTCTGATTTTGGTCAGTAACCACGTTTTTGGCCTGTTTAAGGCCCAAACGGAATCGGATTTCCGCAAACGAAGTACTGCTGTTTTTCACTCGAGTTCCTCTACATGTTCGTGTTGAGTATCTATTGTTTTGAGCTCATCTAATGTACATTGGTCGCTGGTACAGGTTACCAGCCGGTGGCTTGTTCAGGGCCCACGGAGACGACTAGATCTGCGGCATAGGCATCCATTCCTCCTGTGATACCCAGTAGAGTGGTTTAATGCATTTATTAAGACATAAATAAAGAATATGCCTACTTGGATTAAATTGGTTGAAACTCTAGGATGTGGAATGAACCCTAGGGTAGAAGTGTATGAGCATGATGTTGAACTACTCTGGTTTACTTGAGATGCATGTTATAACACGAGCTGCCTGTATGTAATTGAGAAATTGAATTGTGAAACCACAAGCTGCATGTATATGACTGAGAATTTAATTGTGAAAACATGAGCTGCCTGTATACGAATGAGGAACGAGTTCTAGGGAAACATGAGGCCTGAATATGGATAAATAAGATAAATATGAGCATGAACCCTACGGGAAATTAGGAGTAGAACTCCTGTGGATGAAAGGAATCTGGAATGTAGATGGAAAGTGTGCTGGCCTTTGTGTATGCGGTACCAAGGAGAACGACTATCCCTTTTTAGTGTAGAGTAGAGCTAGCCTCCCTTGGGTTGAGACCCGGGGTTAGGATTGGCCACTCTACACAGACTCCTGTTGACCCTCGCATATGTGGTATCGAGGCGTGCTATTAGTGTAGGGAGGGAGCTAGCCACCCCCTGGGGCTCGGGATTCAGCCAGCCACCCTACATTGACTTTGTTAGGCCCTTTGGGCAAACCGACGAGGGTACGCAGACTGTGGAGGGGTGAGACCCCTGTTTGGTTCTGAGGGGCGAGACCCTTGTTCTGAGAGGGCAAGACCTTATACTGTTCTGTGTTGTACTTTGGGCGTACCCATTAGCGGAAATGACTTATCGCATGTTAGTGCGGGGTAGCTACCTGTGCACTTATCACGCGTGCCGTAGTCACCGCTACGTCTCGACAGTGACCTTGGGGTGGTTGATTGGGTGTAGGACTACCACGGGGGACTCTCCTGGCCAGGAGAGCACCACGTGTACCTTCTACTCTACGGAAAAGATTGCAATCAAGATCGTTCCCACGAGGAACATGCAAGATCAAAAAATATCAGGATACTTGAGAAATAGATGAACCAAAAATACATAAATGAGATAAATAGAAATAAGAAATAAACCAGTTGTTGTTTTACTGTACTTGCACTTAAATAATGTAAACACTACTCTATTCAGCATTCGCTGACTTTGTCTTTTCGTAACCCTGTTTAGGACCTAGAGTTGAGCAGCCCAAGTTCCCGACTGCAGAGGGTGCTGGGGCTAGGCGAGCCCAGCCGTAGTTGTTCTTTCAGTTCTTTCATTTTTCTACTGTTGTAGTGAGTAATTGACACATAGTTTACTGTTCCTGTTACTTTCTATTTTCTTTCCGTTTTCTGTTGTTGTTGTGATGGCATGTACTATGTTCTGAGACAGTTGTTCTACTTTCTTTACTGCTTCGTTCTTTTCTTTTGCTTAGTTATATTGCATGTGTGAATGTGGTTTATTTTTCCTGCTTTTGGTTATTTCTTGTTGGACGACTAGATCTTGGGATTAGTCGAGGCGAGTCAGCCTCGGATCCTATAGGGATCTGGGAATCGGGTCGTAACATTAAGCATCTCAGTCACCTCTTAATTATGATTTTTATGATAACCAAGCTTATATAATTAATGTTCAAATACATATATTATGAGTTTTGTGAGGATTAACATGCATGTTAAAGGTCTTAAGAAACTCAAAGGAAGCTTTAATAATGAAAGCCTTATTGAAGTATTGGATGAAGGCACTCTAGCAAAGGACTTGGACATGTTGTGCTACATCAATGGATCGAGAGGAATTGAAACTTTTCTTGGGGACTTCAAAAGTGTGGTGCGATTACCACTAACCATTAATCCTTGATAGCAAATCATGAAGATATACTCAACTTTTGTGATCGTAAAAGTTAGTTTTTGATGTTTTAATATGATTTGATCAATTTTGGATCATGTTTTACATTTTCAAAAGTTTTACAGCAAGGCAAAATTTAATGAAACACTTGTTGCAATGTGTTTCACAACACAAAGTAGGGACCACGTCATGCGATCCCCTCATGTGCGTGGGAATACATCCACATGCTCTCCCACCTCCTAGGTGGGACTTATCAGTGGAATGCACTGGTGTAGCGACCTAATCGTAGAGGGTCGAGTCAAGAAATCTAGGCCTAGATTGGATTGGGAATTCATTACCTAACAATAAGCATGCATCCAACATGATCAAGCAATAGTAAAGCAGAAAAAAATCATAATAGTCTATTTCACATTTAAGAGTATGAATGGAAATAAAAGGAAAAAGATAAAGGGCCTAATTTAAGGTGTTGCAAAAGTAAGAAATAACTATACCTAACTAGACCTATCGTATACAACAGGTCGAGAGATGACCTTACACCAGCCTTGTTGACTCGCTAAATTCCTAGTTGGAAGTCAAATAGGAGACAACGTGAGATAAAAAGCTAAGTAAAGTGCTAATAAGTGAAAAGGGAAGGGTAGACCGAGGATAGGAAATGACAACTCCATTATTATACTTGAGAATTCAATTTTTATTCGTTCCCTTTATTTTGTTCAGTTAGCACATATTTATCTTTAAGTTTTCTCTTAACCTAGATCGTCAGGACTTGGGATGAGATTCGACATGATACACCTAGTGGCCAACCTAGTATTCCACGTTGTCTCTCGTTTGAGTTGTGACACAACATGCAGCAACTTATAAGAGGAGTATGTACCCTAGAGTAATTCTGCATGTGCAAAATCGGATCATCTCCACTCACTAATTCACCATCATATCATTTATTTCCAAATTACACACTAACCCCTATGATATATAAGGTGATGCATGTCTTGACCGAGGTGTTAAGGAAACATGCAACTCCTCAACTTAATTTGTTTTAAGATCTTATTTACTTTTATAACTGTCATTTTTCGATGCAATTATAATTTATCTAATTCATCAATAGTAAGTCATTTGTTTTTCTGATTTCCTCAATTGTTCTCTCAATGACTATTTATTTACAGAATTCAAAAGGCATGAATTTATCAATTTCACATTTTCATGGAACATCCAATTTGTATGATTCTTGAATGATTTAACCAAGTATGTAATATTCAATTATAACAATAAACCAATAGGAGATTTTGGACTTAATATTTATTTTAAAAACTATACTCAATAGTTATGCAATTCTCCCATGATAGATTAAGGCATTATCAATCATTTAATGTAATTAATCATTCATCATTTACATTTTGTTTTGGGGGTGCTCGACAATGAAAAAGGAAAATGCATATGCAACTTTCAAAATCAACGGGAAATGAAATAAATCAAGTAGTTTAAATTGTAAAATAGAGAGGAAACACTTTACCTAAATAAAGACATGCTCAAGGTTCGCTTGATCTACGGCTGAACCCCGATCTATTCTCAAGCTCCTGGGAAACAAAATTAGGTGTGTGTTGCACAAGTACGATTACAACAAAAGATTTCACGGAAAGGGAACCCCAACATACCTCGTTGGTCTCGAGGTGCTGGATCATAAGTGTGCTCCAATAGTGTCCTTTTAACTCCATCACCTGTACGACACCGTTGTGCAATATAAGCAATAGATTTCGCAACTCACGCACACACGTCACTGCTCGCACCCACGATTTCACGTGTCCACGTACACACAGACACACATATATATAATATATACGCATGTACATGATAAAAGTGCAGCCCTGTAATTCCCAAATCTGTAAAGAAATAATTTAGAGGCAACCTCTCGCACCTTTATGTATATGAGTTTATAATGAAATGTCCCTACGCACACTCACATACATGCATACATGTATATGCAAAAAGAAGGATAAAATATCCTGCACATCTACATACATATATAAATAAAATAACCTATATCACTATTTTTCACATGCACAAAATAACACACACCCACTTGATGCCAACACTCTCCCTCTCTTTCCCTTTCCCACGATCCATTCACGTTAACACCCACACCACACAAAAGCACCGTTACCTCTCATTTCTTTTCTCACCTACCCTCACAACATTTACATAATAAAAATAAAAAGACCCCACCATGCTTGCCACCATCCTTCTCTTCCTCTCCTTCTCATGCATCTCTCTTTTCATTCCTGTACCACAAAGAAAATCACACTTCAACTTTCTCTCCTCTCTTTATCTTGTCTTTTCCACTCTCATTTCCCTTTCCACGTGCAATTCTTCTTTTCCTTTTCCTTTTTCCCTTCCTTTTCTTTTTCTCTTTTTCTCCATGCTCTCTCTTTTACCTCTCACATCATTCTTCCTTACTGTTCTCTCCTTCCTTTCTTTCTTCCTCATACATGCAAGCGACACTAGCTCCGTCCCTCCCTTGCTCTAACGCTCTCTTCTTCTCCCTCTTCTTCATCATCTTCATCTCTTCTTTGTGCTGCACACCCATGCACATAGCAACAACAATACACCTCCAAGACCGCAGTACCTTGTCACCTACTCTCTCTTTTCTTTTCCTCTATTTCATCCTTCTTCCCACGCTTATTTACCCACCACACACCAAAACACGCAGCACCACCTCCACTCACACACACACTTTGCTCACGTTGCATATGCACATAGCTCACCACCACCTACAAGCACGCACCATCACCTTCCCTTCTTCCTGTGTTCATAGACGCACACACACAGGGCCATCACCACCGCCATTTTCACCAACAGCTTCATCATCTTCCCGCCAACCCCCCCATCGATACACCAACACCTCCTTCCCCGTTCTCCCTCTCTTATGCACACCCATAGAGAGAAAACACGCACATCGATCACACATAGGTGAGTTATGCAGTGGATCCTCACCTCTCGTTCTCGCTTTCCTCTCACAGAGCTCCATGCACACACCACATCACCGTCATCGTCACCTTTCTTACATAGGACCAACTTACGCACCGGACACACTCACCGGCCGGTGCCCTCACGGGCTGGTTGACACCTGTGATTCCCCCTTGGCCTCTCCCTCGCTTACACACATATCATATTATTGATGCAAATGCACCACGATCACTAATTTTGATGATAACAAAATATTTATTATTTAACATTTGCATTTGAGATTAAGATTTTAGGATTAATGCTAATAAAAGCAGGTGTAAAAAAGCTCAAGCTCAAGTCCATGGAGGAATGGAGAAGCTTGATGAAGAGCAAAAGCATTAAGGAGCATGGAATTGAAGTTTTGGAATCAAAGCTCACAGTTAGAGCCTAAAGATGAAGAGAAGAAGAATAGGATAGATTATTTATTCAATGTATTCATCTTTTATCTTTTATTTTCATAGATACTCGTGAAAGAGCCCAAGATATAATATCTTAGGTCCTAAACACACTTATCTAACCTTAGGACACTTAGGTAAAACCTAGAATTAAGTTAGAAAACCAAAACAATAAAAATATTATCTTATTAGATGTTCAACAACTTTTAAGACATCCAACAATTTTCTCATATGTTCAATAACCAAGACCTGGAACACTTAGCCAAGTGCATTGTTATTCAGATGTCTCTACCTTGTGTTAGACGTCCATAGCTCTGTCAAGACGTTCGAAGACCATCTTAAACATCCAATAAAGGACCGTTAGACCCAATCCTGACCTAAATCAACTTATGTCAAAACCTAATCTTCTCGAGACACTTTAGAAATATTTTTTTAATTTTTTCATATGTCCAAATCCCTTACCAGACATCCAATAAAGAGACATTGAGAGCTTTCTAACCAAAATTGTGATTTGTCAGAGTAACCTTAATCATGAGATCCTTAGGAAATCAATTATTGAGTGTTATCATTAGTATCAGATGTCCATTGGGTTCTCCAATTGTCCTACAAACCTCTGATGTTCAGATACAAGAACACTGTTTGGATTTGATCAGATCAGGAAGAATTCCACGAATCAAATGTCCCATTATTAAACATTTGATCATATTACCAGATGTCTTATATGTCAATATTAGATGTCTAATCTTTTGACACAAGAACCTTGCACAAGATCCAATCAAATCTAGTGAGACCACCTTTGAGAATTAGACGTCCAATATTTTTATCAGACATTCAATATTTTTATAAAACTTATTAGACGTCCAATTTTGCTGTTAGACCTAATTTTTGCCCTGATCTTAATTAGATTTTGGCCAAATCTTCTTGGATTTGGTCCCAATGGTTAGGAAGTCTCCTCCAAGCCTTGTTGAACCTTCCTAGCTCATCTATAAATAGTCCATAGAAATACTTTTTTCCACCTTATACTCATTGTGTGAGAGATCAAAGGAAGAGCAATTCAGCCCTTGCCCTCCAAGCCTTGCACCTTACATTGGAGAGCACTGATCACTGCGCTTTCATGTTAATATACTTCCGTAAATAGGGAAGTCTCTTATACTTATAGGAGCTTAGAGTTAAATTGTATTTTGTGGCTCTATAAGTGTTAGTTTTGTTTTGTATTTTGGTTAGGTATTCGTGTGACGAATTCCCATCTCCTTATGAGAGGAAAGCTCTTCGTTAAGAAGAGGAGTGTGAGGTACACTACCCTTGGTCTAAAGTAGTGTGGTTGTAATTGAGGTTGTGCCACTTTTGATTTAAAGTGGTATGTTTAGTGGATTTGATCGACTAGGTCGATCGGAAAATCCCAAGTCGGAAGACTTAAGTGGTGGTTTTTACCCTTGGGGTTTTCACCTAAAAACCTATTGTGCAATTGTGGTGAATGTTCTTATGTGAGTGATTTTATTTCTACAATTGTCATAGATTTCATTTTCTGCACTATTCACTCCCTGTAAAGACCCGTTCCACTTTTAGCCTTTTAGGACGTCTGGAGTCTCAGTCAAACGTTTGTCCAGACGTCTAGACCCTTTCTCGGACGTCTGAAAATGAAATTTCTATACGCGTACTGTGTCCTGCACGCGTGTGGCGTGCAGGACCTTCTCCTCTCTCTCCTTTTTCCTCCTTTCCTGCCTGAACCCTAAACCCTAGCCATCTATAAAAACCCCTCCCCTCTCCTCTCCACTCCACACACCACCACCCCCACCTTCAAAGCCGCGAGAGAACGTGAGCGAGGGAGAGCGAGAGGGCGAGGAGAGTGCGAAAGGAGGAGGAGGTCGAGATCGGAGAGCTTCGGTGGAAGCTCGGCGGAGCTCGCACGATCACCGCTGGCACGTGTGGGAAGAGGAGAGATTCTCGAGAGGCGGTCTTGACCATCTATAGCGGCTGGAGCTGCGGTGGAGCGAGGAGGAGTGCGGCGGAGAGCGCTGGGAGCGGGTTCTGGTAGTGGAAATTTTTCAGTATCAGACGTCTGGAGCAGAGTCCAGACGGCTGGCGGATCATCTGGACATCTGGAGTTAAGACCAGACGTCTAAAAGCTCATTCATTGCGAAGGTATGTTCTTTTCGTGGTTACGGCCTTGCAGGCCTCACCGCAGAAGGAGTTGTCAGACTTGATTTGGTGGCTGCGACTGTCGTACGTAGGAGCAGCCTTGGGAAGGAGCGTGAAATGCTCTCCCACACACTTTCGGACGTCTGATCAGCTCACCAGACTATTGGAGGTGCTTCCAGACGACTGGAGGAGTGGTCTGACATTTGGAACTGCCTTCAGACAATCACAGAGGAGGCCTGGATGTCTGAAGACACTGCAGGGACTTGAGGTAAGGTTTTGTATCTTTTAAGACGTCTAGACTTATTCCTAGATGTCTGATTTTGGACAGTAGACACGTTTTTGACCCGTTTTGGGTCCGAGTGAGATCCAATTTACATAAATGAAGTACCGGTAGTTTCCTTGCGAGTTTCACTACGTACTAGAAACCTTTATACATTATTTTGAACTTTCCTATTGTGATGTATTCCCTGGTATAGGGTTTCAGCGTACTACGTATTTGGGACTCGCAGAGACACCTAGGTGTAAAGACTCGTTTTGTTCCGAGCCTTTTAAGACGTCTGGACTGTCAGTCAGACGTCTGGATCCCTTCCCAGACGTTTGAAAATTGAAATTTTGGTACAAGCCTTCGCGTCTACGCGCGAGCTACACACAGACAGTACCTCTCTTCTCTCTCTTTCCCTCCTCTCTCCTTCATCCAAACCCTAACGAGCCTTATAAAAGGCCCTCTTCCCCTCTTCCTTTCTCCCCACTTCTCCATAGCATCTCCTTCCATTCCTCTCCACCCCACCAAGAGGAGCGAGCACAAGAGAGAGTGCGAGAGCAGCGACGAGGAGGAGAGGAGGAAGAGCTTGAGCTCGCGAGCTCGTTGGAGCTCGCCGGAGGGCATACGGCTGGAGTGCACGTGCGGGAGGAATGCGTCGGGGGAGTTATCCTCGACACTGCTGCAGTCGGAGCTACAGGCAAGGAGGCAAGGCTGCGGCAGCGTGCGGCGAGAGAGAGAAGGAAGAGGTTTTGGTTCTAGGATTTTACCAGAATCAGACATCTGGCGTGACGTCCAAACGACAGGGCGGATGTCTGAATGTAGATCTTTGTGAAGGTACGTTCCTTTTGCGGATATGACCATGTAGGCTGCTCCGTAGCTACGTATTGCGTGGCTAATTTTAGGCGATTTACCTGTCGTGTGAAGGGATTGCTTCGGGAAGGCGCGGTACACGCCCTCCCACACGTTCGAGACGTCTGGACAGCTTACCAGACGGCTGGAAGCACTCCCAGATGTCCGAAGAGGAGGTCGGACGTCTGGAGCCGGGTCCAGACGGTCAGGAAGTGGTTCTAGATGTTTGAGGTGGACGCAGAACCTGAGGTGTGTTTCTGGTTACTTTTAAGACGTCTGGACCTTGTGCCAGATGTCTGATTTGGGTCTGTAGCCCTATTTTTGACCTGTTTAGGGTCCGTTCGAGGTTCGTTTTACGCAAACAAGTTATCGGTGTTTTCCTTGAGAGTTCCTCTACTTGTTAGAAGGCCTTTTATACTATTCTGAATGTTCCATTGTGATTGTTCCTTGTTATAGAACTTCATTCCGTTGCAGATTCGGGGCTTGCTGAGGCACGAGAGCCTACCGTTTGAGCCCCCAATACTCCTGGGTTGTTCGATAGAGTGGTTTTCCCTAAGATAATTATAAAACCTGAATGCATATGTGGATTGAATAACTAGAACCTAGGATATGGCATGAATCCTAGGATGAGAAGTTACTTGAAATGTCTGTATGCGTGTTTGGATTGCAGTCTTGAATGAATAAATAGAAATGATAACAATTGCCTATTAATGAATAAGAACTGCCTGTGAAATATGAATTACCTGTGCTAGTTAAACAGTTATATGTGACATTGCCTGTTGTATATGTTAAATGATAGAAATACGAGCTGCATGTGTATAACCTGAGAATGGAAATGTGAATGATAGAAATACGAGCTACATGTGTATAACCTGAGAATGGAAATGTGAATGATGAAACCTGGTATAGAATGGTATGAGAAATATGAGCATGAACCCTACGGGAAATTAGGAGTAGAGCTCCTGGAAATAAATGGAATGGATATGGAAATGTGAGTGGGAAGTGTGCTGGCCCTTGAGTACGTGGTACCAAGGAGAGCAACTATCCCTTGTTTAGTGTAGAGCAGAGCAAGCTGCCCTTGGGTTGGGACCTGGGGTTAGGATTGGCCACTCTGCACCGACTTCTTGGCCCTCGCGTACACTGTACCGGGGAGAGCTACTAGTGTAGGGAGAGAGCTAACCACCCCACGGGGCCCAGGGTTCTGCTAGCCACCCTACACCTACTTGTTAGGCCCACTGGGCAAACCAGGGTAGTCAGATGAGGGTGCGCGGATTGTGGAGGGGCGAGACCCCTGTTTGATTCTGAGGGGCTAGACCCCTATTATTGAGAGGGCTAGGCCCTATACTGTTCCGTGCTGTACTTGGAGCATACCCATTAGCGGAAATGACTGATCGCGTGTCAGTGCGGGGTAGCTACCCGTGCCCTTATCGCGCGTGCCGTAGTCATCGTTACGTCTGTTCGTGAACTTGGGGTGGTTGACTGGGTGTAGGATCACCACGGGGGACTCTCCCAACTAGGAGAGCAACACGTGTGCCTTCTTCTCTTTGGAAAAGACTGCAATCAAGATCATTCCCACAATTAACATTCGAGATCAAGAAAGTGATCTGAAAAATAAACCAATGGGTGAAAAGGAATAACTTGTAAAATAAAGAATTGGAATAGATAGTTTACCTGTTAGTTTTTACTGCTTTAGCGGGTTAGTTGCCACTCTACTCAGCATTCGTTGACTTTGTTTATTCGTAACCCTTTTCAGGTCCAGGTGTTGAGCAGCCCGAGTCACCGGCTGCAGAGGGTGTTGGGCCCAGTAGAGCCCAGTAGCAGTAGTCTTCCTTTTGTTGTACCTTCTTTTGTTAGTGAGTTCGGACTCTTGTTACTATTTACGTTCCGTAATTTATTTCCGCTTTACTGTTGTAGTGGTGATATGTACTGTTAGTAGGTTTTCTTCCTTACTGCTTGTACTCTTTTACTGTTAATTAGCATGATGAATGTGGTTTACTTTCCTGCTTTTTGGTTATTTCTTTTTGGATGACTGGGTCTTCGGATCAGTCGAGTCGAGGCAGTCTCGTGTCCTGTAGGGATTTGGGAATCGGGTCATAACAAGATGGTATCAGAGCAAGGTTGTCCCGAGAAATGAATCAACTAGCTTGAGAATAACCAATTCATGTGCATGTAACTATAGTAACCACCACAACATACCACTTAACATCTGTTCCGAGTTTCCTTTGCTGAAGTCCGTTAGAGTTGACTTCTTTTTGTTCTATTTCTGCATCTCCTTGTAGGAGATGCCTCGACGTGGAGTCCTTGAGGTGGGCCGCGGACGCGACCATGAACGAGGTCGGAGGGGCGGACGTGCTGGGCCCGAGGCATCAGTGGACCAGCCACTCCTCCCGGGTGTTCAGGCCCAGGACCTCGTGTAGTTGATACGAGGTATAGTACGAGAGGAGCTCCATCTGCCTCCACGAGTGCCTCTCCTTGGGGACGTGGAGGGGGAGTCCTTTGTGGGACCACGAGATCGACGCAACGCTGGACGAGGGGGAGGGGGTGGTCCTCCACAGCCCTTACTGCACTCTGACACTTCCGAGCACGAGCCCTCCCTGCCTGGAGGCATGCCCGTTCCCCTACTACAGCTGCACTATGAGCTTTTCGGATAGTTCTGGAAGCTGAAGCCCCCTTCCTTTAAGGGGGACGAGGACCTGTCTGAGGTCTAGGACTGGCTAGAGTAGATTAAGAAGGTGTTTGACACCCTTCGCCCCCTTGCAGAGTGCCGCGTGGCCTTTGCCACGTACCAGCGGGAGAGTGCGGCACACAGGTGGTGGAGGGCAGTCAGAGGCCAGGAGAGGGCAGAGCTGATGTGGGACCAGTTTGTGACCCTTTTCTACGAGCAGTACTTCCTATAGAGGTGGCAGGACTAGAGGAGGCGGGAGTTCCACACTCTCCGCCAGGGGACGATGACTGTTAGCGTGTACCGCACGTGCTTCCTGGAGCTGTCACGTTTTGTTGCGATAGCTGTGGCTACTGAGGAGGAGCGCTTGTGGATGTTCACTGAGGGGCTCTGGTCGGCCATTCAGGGGTATGTCAAACTTCTGAAGCTACCCACGTTCTCGAGAGTGGTGGAGGTAGCTATGACGTATGAGGAGACCAACCCGACCGCACGAGACACTTACAGCGGACGGAAGAGGCCCTACCAGCCAGAGTAATCATAGGGCCGGTGAGAGAGGAGGAATGCGACACCTGCGGGAGAGTCGTCTCATTTTGCGGGGCTGTCAGTGGCCTTTGGGGGCCCCTGACAGGGGCCAGCTGTCAACACTGGACCCCCGCTCAGCCGTCAGAAGGGACCTACCGAGGGAGGGAGTCGAGTCCCCCTCTGGCCACATTAGAAAAGATTGTCCGTCTAGGGCTGGAGGGAAGCAGATGCTCCCCGCACCGAGTGTTGGTGGTTGAGCAGGTGGTCGTGGTTCCCAGGCGCGTGGGGGAGGACAGCAGTCGTGGGGAGGGTATCGGCCGGTGGCTACCCGTTCGACACAGAGTGTGGTTGCTTCTTTCGCACCGAGAGCTGAGGGGCGTATCAACGCCCTGACACACAGAAATGCTAGAGCATCAGGTTCAGTGGTGGAAGATATTGTTACAGTTTCCGGCAGATTAGTTTACGTACTTTTTGATTTCGGTGCCACGCACTCGTTTATTGCTGCAAGCTTTGCTGTCAGTTTGGGACAAGACTGTGTGTTGTTAAAGGATCCGTTTGTGATCAGAGGTTCGGGTGGTCAGCTGTTTGTAGCTGAGGAGGTCTACGCAGACTGTGAGGTCAATATCGGGGGACACAACCTCCCCGCTGACCTGATTGTGATACCGATGGAGGATTTTGGCGTGATTCTAGAGTTGGATTGGCTGTCCTTCTACCACGCGTTGGTGGACTGTTTTGAGAGGAAGATCGTCTTCTCCATACTAGAGATGCCTTCCTTTGAGTTTCACGGACAGCCGGTGGATGGAGGTTTCAGGTGCATTTATGCACTTCAAGCGACGAGACTTTTGGGCTAGGGGTGTGAGGGCTTTCTGGCTTGTGTAGTGGCAGAGCCCAGCCCCGTGGCAGACTTTCAGAGCATCCCGGTGGTTAGAGAGTACCTCGACATGTTTCCTGAGGAGCTGCCAGGACTACCACCCGAACGTGAGATCGAGTTTGAGATCTTACTGGTACCGAGACCAGCCCCATTTCTACAGCATCGTACATGATGGTACCACTTGAGCTGCGAGAGCTCAAGTCACAGCTGTAGGACCTAATGGAGAAGGGCTTTGTGAGGCCTAGTGCATCCCCATGGGGAGCCCTGGTGTTATTTGTGAAGAAGGATGGTACCTTACGCCTTTTTGTTGACTACAGACAGCTGAATAGGATCACCATTAAGAACAGGTATCCGCTGCCGAGGATTGACGATCTGTTTGACGAGCTGCGAGGTGCCACGGTATTCTCCAAGATAGATGTAAGGTCAGGCTACCACCAGTTGAGGATCAGGGAGACCGATGTCTCCAAGAAAGCTTTCCGTACCTGGTACGGATACTACGAGTTTTTGGTCATGCCGTTTGGGCTGATCAATGCCCCAGCTGCCTTCATGGATTTGATGAACCGAGTGTTCAGACCATATCTGGATTAGTTTGTGGTGGTGTTTATTGATGATGTGCTCATTTACTCGCGGGATCAGGCGCAGCACGGACAACACTTGCGGATGGATCTGGACACGTTGAGGCGATGCAGGCTAATATGCCAAATACAGTAAGTGCGAGTTTTGGTTGAGGCAGGTGACCTTCTTGGGTCATGTGATTTCAGGGGATGGCTCGGCTGTGGATCCAGCCAAGGTAGAGGCTGTACTCAGGTGGGAGAGGTCACATACAGTGACAGAGATCCACAGTTTCTTGGGACTGGCAGGTTACTACCGACGGTTTATCAGGGATTTCTCGCAGATTGTGCTTCCTATGACTCAGTTAACCCGAAAGGATATGCCCTTTGCTTGGACAGACGCTTGTGAGGTGTGTTTTTAGGAGTTGAAGGAGAGGCTGACTTCGGCTCCTGTGCTTACCATCCTAGATAGCAGCGGCGGTTTCGTTGTCTACATGGACGCTTCGTTGCAGGGGTTAGGGGGTGTGCTCATGCAGCGGGTCACATTGTCGCTTACGCTTTGTGGCAACTGAAGCCCCATGTGCATAGCTACCCTACTCACGACTTAGAGCAGGCAGCTGTTGTCTTCGTGCTAAAGACATGGAGGCACTACCTTTACGGTGAGACTTTTGAGATATTTACGGATCATAAGAGCCTCAGGTATTTGTTTGATCAGAAGGAGCTTAACATGAGACAGATACGTTGGTTAGAGCTCCTGAAGGACTATGACTGTAGCATCTCCTACCATCCGGGGAAGGCTAACATGGTGGCTGATGCCTTGAGCCGGAAGGTGCTCGCCCACTTGGCCAGCTTACAGGCACAGAGTTTGAGACTTATGGAGGAGTTGGGTAGTTGGAGACCCCTAGAATTACAGGGGCATTGTAGGGCAGTGACCGTGACATGACATGTGAGACCAGAGCTAATAGATTGCATCATTACAGGATAGATGACAGATCCATATCTGTAGTTGTTGAAAGACAGAGTACTGTTAGGGGACCCAGGAGACTTCTCTTTTACAGACGAGGTGCTGCGCATGAGGAGACGTTTGTGTGTTCCCAGGGACGAGGAGTTGTTGAGAGAGCTCCTGACTGAGGCACATAGGTCCAGGTTCACCATACATCCTGGGAACACGAAGATGTATCATGATCTGAGATGTGACTTTTGGTAGAGAGGGATGATGCGGGATGTAGGTGAGTTTGTGCAGTAGTGTTTGGTGTGCCGGCAGGTGAAGGCCGAGCATCAGAGGCCTGCAGGTCCGTTGCAACCACTTACTGTGCCAGAGTGGAAGTGGGAGAGCATCACCATGGACTTAGTGGTGGGCTTGCTCGTTACCTAGCGAGGACACGACGCAGTCTGGGTGATAGTAGACAGATTGACGAAGACAACACGTTTCTTGCCGATTCGAGTCACCTTGGGACCAGCGCAGTTGGCAGAGAGGTATATTCGTGACGTGGTACATCTGCACGGAGTTCCGTGTGAGATTGTATTCGACCGGGATACCCATTTTACTTCCCATTTTTGGGCTGAGTTTCAGCAGGCTTTGGGGACACGGTTGAGGTTCAATACGATGTACCACCCCCAGACGGACGGACAATCAAAGCGCATGATATAGACACTTGAGGACCTTTTACGTGCCTGTGTACTGGACTGGAGGGGTTCTTGGGAGGAGCACTTACCCCTGGCAGAGTTTGCATATAACAATAGTTATCACTCGAGTATCGGCATGGCACCCTACGAGGCTCTGTACGGACGGAGGTGTACTGGGCCCTTGAGTTGGGTTGAGGTGGGGACCAAGTGGGAGGTTGGCCCCAGGCTGATCCGGCAGAGTCAGGAGGTGATAAAGCAGATTCATAGACGACCTTGCACTGTCAGGAGCAGACAGAGGAGTTATGCCGATCGGAAGCATAGAGAGGTGCAGTTCGAGGTTGGGGATCACGTCTTTCTTCGCATTTCTCCCATGAAGGGCCTGCAGCGTTTTGGGGTGAAAGGGAAGCTCGCACCGAGGTTCGTGGGGCCCTTTGAGGTCCTGGAGCAGGTGGGACCCGTTTCTTACAGGCTTGCCCTTCCTCCCCAGCTTTCTGGTGTGCACGACGTGTTCCACGTGTCCAACCTCAGGAAGTACATCACCGATCCTAGTCACGTTCTGAGCTATGAGAGTGTCGAGGTGGGTGACGACCTGACCTACCCCGAGTGACCAGTATAGATACTGGACAGAGCTGTCCGGAGTTTGAGACGGAAGCAGGTACCCCTGGTGAAGACCTTGTGGAGGAGACAGAGGTACGAGGAGGCTACCTTGGAGCCTGAGGCGACGATGCGAGAGCGGTACCTGGAGCTTTTTGAGGGTAGGTCTTTTCAGACCGGCTTCGGTCCTCTTTAAGTTTGTTATGAGTATTTAGTTCTTTTTCCGCACCCTAGCTAACTCAAGTTTCGGGGATGAAACTTCCTTTAAGTTTGTTATGATGTAAAGACCCGTTTTGTCTTGAGCCTTTTAAGACGTCTGGACTGTCGATCAGACGTCTGGAAATCAAAATTTTGGTATGAGACTTCGCGTCTGTGCGTGGGCTGCGCGTAGACAGTACCTCTCTTCTCTCTCTTTCCCTCCTCTCTCCTTCATCCAAACCCTAACGAGCCTTATAAAAGGCCATCTTCCCCTCTCCCTTTCTCCCCACTTCACCACAACACCTCCTTCCCTTCCTCTCCACCCCAACGAGAGGAGCGAGCGCGAGAGAGAGCACGAGAGCGGCAACGAGGAGAGGCAGCATGTGGAAAGGAGGAAGAGCTTGACCTCGCGAGCTCGTGGGAGCTCGCCGGAGGGCGCACGGTCGGAGCAGCACGTGTGGGAGGAGTGCGTCGGGGGAGCCGTCCCCGACACTATTGCAGCCAGAGCTGCAGGCGAGGAGGCGAGGCTGCGATTGCGCGCAGCGAGAGAGTAGGAAGTGGTTTTGGTTCTGGGATTTTTCCAAAATCAGAGGTCTGGCGTGACGTCGAGACGATGTGGCAGTCGTCTGGTGACTACACCGGACGTCTGAAAGCAGATCTTCGCGAAGGTGCATTCCTTTTGCGGATACGGCCATGCAGGCCACTCCGTAGCTATGTTTTGCGTGGCTAATTTTAGGCGATTTTCCTGTCGCGTGTAGGGATTACTTTGGGAAGGTGCGGGACACGCCCTCTCATGCGTTCCAGATGTCTGGACAGCTTACCAGACGGCTGGAAGCACTCCCAGACGTTTGGAGAGGAGGTTGGATGCCTGGAGGCGGGTCCAGACGGTTAGGAAGAGGTTCTGGACGTCTGAGGTCGACGCAGAACCTGAGGTGTGTTTCTGGTTACTTTTAAGACGTCTGGACCTTGTGCCGGGTGTCTAATTTGGGTCTATAGCCCTGTTTTTGACCCGTTTAGGGTCTGTTTGAGGTTCGTTTTACGCAAACAAGCTATCGGTGTTTTCCTTGAGAGTTCCTCTACTTGTTAGAAGGCCTTTTATACTGTTCTGAATGTTCCATTGTGATTGTTCCTTGTTATAGGACTTCGTTCCATTGTGGGTTCAGGGCTTGCTGAGGCACGAGAGCCTACCATTCGAGCTCCCAATACTCCTGGGTTGTTCGGTAGAGTGGCTTTCCCTAAGATAATTATAAAACCTGAATGCATATGTGGATTGAATAACTAGAACCTAGGATATGGCATGAATCCTAGGACGAGAAGTTACTTGAAATGTTTGTATGCATGTTTGGATTGCAGTCTTGAATGAATAAATAGAAATGGTAACAACTGCCTGTTAATGAACAAGAGCTGCCTGTGAAATATGAATTTCCTGTGCTAGTTAAACAGTTATATGTGACATTACCTGTTGTATATGTTAAATGATAGAAATACGAGCTGCATGTGTATAACCTGAGAATGGAAATGTGAATGATAGAAATACGAGCTACATGTGTATAACCTAAGAATGGAAATGTGAATAATGAAACCTGGTATAGAATGGCATGAGAAATATGAGCATGAACCCTACGAGGAATTAGGAGTAGAGCTCCTGGAAATAAATGGAATGGATCTGGAAATGTAAGTGGGAAGTGTGCTGGCCCTTGAGTACGTGGTATCAAGGAGAGCGACTGGTGGGATGCCTTCCTCTATAGTTTTATTATTTCGTCGTAGTATAGTATAGAGGGAGGTGATTGCCAGTTTAATACAATTTGTTACTCGGAAATAAAGAGTTCCCGAGGTCGAACTCAGGGAGCAAGTTGTATTCTAGGGGTACAAGTTTCTTTTACAAAAATAAAGAAAGAGAGAGAGAGAGAATTTGTTGGCTTTTCTTCTTTTCTCTTTGCTTCTCCTCTTCTTCCTTCTCAGATCTTCTGCTCTCTTCTTTTTGTTCTTCTTCTTTTTCTTCTTTTCCTTTCTTCTGCAGAGCGGTCCTGTTCTTCTTCTTCTTCTTTCTTTCTTCTTTTCCTTTCTTCAGATCTTCTTCTCGTGCTCTTTCTCTTCTTTCAGTTCTTGTCTTGGCCTCTCTGCGTTCTCCTCTGCCTCGCCTTCCTTCTCCTTCCTTGCCTTCAGGACGTCGTCTGATTTTCCAATCAGACGACTTAAACCACCGCTGCTATAGTGCCGCTCGGTGATCCTCCTTCCTTCAGCCTTCGTCTTCTTCCACGGTTCTTCTTCACCTGTGCCTGCACACTTACACAGCTTGATCAGAGAGGGGCAAAACCTATCTCTACCCTCCCCCCTGCGTCTCTCTCTCTCACAGAATCCGCTCATAGGATAGCTCTCCCAGAGCTGCCGGGTAGCCGGGTACGGGTCGCGCCCGGGTCCAGGCCCACCGGCGTGCGTGGTGGGCGAGGAGTGCAGGTCAGTCTAAGTCGGGTCGGGCCAGGTCCGCGAGGCGTTAGCGCGGACGAGACCGGGTCGAGCGAGCGAGTGAGTGAGAGGGACCTCACCCCGTGCTCAGGAGGCAACGAGCATAAGGCGCTTTTTGCCTTTATGCAGGCGCTCTCCTCTGAAAGGTTACGAGGTGGGACTAAATGTCCCACCCCAATTTGGGTGCCTGCGCGGAGGAAGCAGCGGCAGTCGAGGCGAAACGCGGGGGCTTCGCGCGAGAGCTTCGACTCAACTGCAGCCTAACGCTTTGCCGAAGTGCCCCCGCACAGCCTGGGAGGGTGACCTGGGCGCTTCGCACCTGGGGCAGCAGGTGAAGAAGCTGCTTCGCTTCAACAATGGCGGCGACGAGCGCAGGTACCTGCCCACAGAAAAACGGCCTCTTGGCCCAATCAGAAACGCGGAGGACCTTCGCCGTGGCACGGCGAAGGTGGTCGGGGGGTGTGCAGGCGGCGGGGCAGAGCCTAAGGGCTGCCCTAGGTCGGACTGTGGGTCGGAAGATGGGTTTGTTCGGTGGAGTTGCAGAGGGTGATGTGGGGGAAGTGGAAGGGCGGAGGTTGATCAGGGTGAGGAGGCGGAGGTTCTGCGGTGGTCGGCGAGCCGTGTGGGTTGCTGGAGTGATGGGAGCGGCTCGCCGGAGGATGGCCGGAGGCGGAGAAGGTGAGGGTGAGTGGTCGGAATCGAGGGCGACAGTAGATGTTTGAAGTGAGGAAAAGGAAGAGGGGAGGAAGAGGAGGAGTTCTACCTACTTAGCAGGACGAGGAGGGGCCGGAGCGGGCGACAGTCGTATCGACTGTCGCCGGAGAAGAAAATGCCCGGGGGAAGGGGCGGCGGCGAGCAGAGGGTCGGAGAGGCGCCAGCTGGGTGCGGCGTGGCGCGGGAAGAGCAGGGGAAGAAGTCTCTGCTTCTGGTATTGCGGCAGAGCGAAGAGGAGGAGGAGGAAGAACCGCCGGAGCTGGTGGGCGTTTGCCGGAGTGAGAAGAGAGGAAAGTTGGGGGTTTTCTCCGTCAGATCCGAGCTCGGAAGAACGGTGGAGCGACGGGGGTATTTATAGGGACCGAATCAGGGAGGAAGGCGGAGGGAGACGACGTGTCTCCCTCGCCGGAGGACGCCGGAGATGGAAACCCATACCGTCCGTGCGTTCGCACGGCCGGTATGGTGGGTTACAGCGACCAGGGGGGTGTCCCTGCGACGGCTGACGACGCAGGGCACCCCCGGTTTACTTGCCAGACTCTCCCCCTCACCCTGCGCGGCGCCATGCTCCGCGCAAGGTCGCCGGAGCATGGTGCTGGCAGGTTTTGCAGGGGGGACCTGAACGCAAAGAACGAAGGAGAGTTAGGGGCCAAAATGCGAGGGTTCAAAAGTTGAGGGCCAAAAAGTAAATATATGAGGACCAAAGTGTAAAGTTGGTCAAGAAGGTTTCTTCTTAGGCTCAAGTTTTTATACATGACTAATTAGGACCTAAGGAATCTGATGGTGAATTTTATTTCTAGATTAAACCTTGTTTGACTGATCAATTTACGCAAAAACCCAAATTAAGTTATTAATTGGGTATGGTTCTCAATGTAGGTCAAGATGGGTTCCTAAGGTCAAATTGAAGGTTCTAAACCCTAGAGATTATTTTTCTATGAATTTTAGAGGGTTTATTCCATTTTTGCTTTGCCTTGAACCTCGTGAATTGAAGTGGGTTTGTTTTAGGGTTACAGATTATCATTTAGCTCCTTGGAATTGCTGTAGCCCTTGCTAGATCATCTCATCCCACTTTTATTCTTATTAAGTTGCTTTGACCTATGTTTGGACCCTGAATTACCCTGTATGCAGATTATACTGGTAAAATTGCATTTTTACCTCTTATGACTTGTTTTCTCCTTAAACTCAGAATTCTCTGAGTTAAGCCTTTCCTTGAGTTATGTAGGAGCTTTTATCCTTTGTATTGGGTCAAAATGAGCTAGTTATGGCTCATGATGAGGTTCTCATCAGCGACTGTCTCCTATTTAGTGAGAGCGGAGCAAGCCGCCCTTAGGTTGGGACTCGAGGTTAGGATTGGCCACTTTACACCGACTTCTTGGCCCTTGCGTACACTGTACCGGGGAGAGCTACTAGTGTAGGGAGAGAGCTAGCCGCCCTACGGGGCCTGGAGTTCAGCTGGCCTCCCTACACCGACTTGTTAGGCCCACTGGGCAAACTAGGGTAGTCAGACGAGGGTGCGCGGACTGTGGAGGGGTGAGACCCTTGTTTGGTTCTGAGGGACTAGACCCCTGTTATTGAGAGGGCTAGGCCCTATACTGTTCCGTGCTATACTTGGAGCATACCCGTTAGCGAAAACGGCTGACCGCGTGCCAGTGTGGGGTAGCTACCCATGCGCTTATCGTGCGTGCCGTAGTCACCGCTATGCTTGTTCGTGACCTTGGGGTGGTTGACTGGGTGTAGGATCACCACGGGGGACTCTCCCGACTAGGAGAGCACCACGTGAGCCTTCTACTCTTCGGAAAAGACTGTAATCAAGATCGTTCCCACGATGAACATTCGAGATCAAGAAAGTGATCTGAAAAATAAACCAATGGGTGAAAAGGAATAACCTGTAAAATAAAGATTTGGAATAGATAGTTTACCTATTAGTTTTTACTGCTTTAGCTGGTTAGTTGCCACTCTACTCAGCATTTGCTGACTTTGTTTATTCATAACCCTTTTTAGGTCCAGGTGTTGAGCAGCCTGAGTCATCGGCTGCAGAGGGTGTTGGGCCCAGTAGAGCCCAGTAGCAGTAGTCTTTCTTTTGTTGTACCTTCTTTTGTTAGTGAGTTCAGACTCTTGTTACTGTTTACGTTCTGTAATTTATTTCTGCTTTACTATTGTGGTGGTGATATGTACTGTTAGCAACTTTTCTTCCTTACTGCTTGTACTCTTTTACTGTTAGTTACTTAGCATAGTGAATGTGGCTTACTTTCCTGCTTTTTGGTTATTTCTTGTTGGACGACTGGCTCTTAGGATCCGTCGAGTCGAGCCAGTCTCATGTCCTGTAGGGATTCGAGAACCGGGTCGTAACACTGGGTCTGCGGTTCGAGCCCCCAGTACTCCCGAATTGTCTGGTAGAGTGGTTTAATACTTTTAATAATATTCAAATAAGCATGTGTTGTAGAATTAACTGACTGGAACCCTAGGATGTGGCATGAACCCTATGGTAGAGAAATGAATGCACCGTTTGGTACTTATATGAAAAATTGAGATAAACTACTAGAAATTACCTGTAAAGTAATTGTGGATTGCCTATTAGAATACGAGCTGCATGTATTTTATAACCAATTTCCTGTGAAATCACCAGTGGCATGTAATGAATTATGGAAACACGAGTTGCCTGCATATAAATGAGAACTGAATTGTGAATGGTGGAATCTGGATCGGAATAAATGTGGTGAATATGAGCATGAACACTATGGGGAATTAGGAGTAGAACTCCTGTGGTTAGTGGGAAACCTGGAATGTAGACGGGAAGTGTGCTGGCCCTTGAGTACGTGGTACCAAGGAGAGAGATTGCCCCCTTTTCGTGTAGAGCAGAGCTAGCTGCCCTTGGGTTGAGACTCGGGGTTAGGATTGGCCACTCTACATCGACTCCCGTTGGCTCTCATGTACACGGTACCGATGTGAGCTACTAGTGTAGGGAGAGAGCTAGCCACCCCACGGGTCTGGGGTTCAGCTAGCCACCCTACACCAACTTGTTAGGTCCTCTGGGCAAACTGGGGTAGTCAGAAGAGGGTGCGCGGACCGTGGAGGGGTGAGACCCTTGTTTGGTTCTGAGGGGCAAGACCCCTGTTCTGAGAGGGCAAGGTTCTATATTGTTCCGCGCTGTACTTTGGGCGTACCCGCTAGTGGAAACGATTGACCGCGTGTTAGTGCGGGGTAGCTACCCGTGCACTTATCACGTATGCCGTTGTAACCGCTACGTCTTGACAGTGACCTCGGGGTGGTTGACTAGGTGTAGGACTACCACGGGGGACTCTTTCGGCCAGGAGAGCACCACATGTACCTTCTACTATTCGGAAAAGATTGCAATCAAGATCGTTCCCACGAGGAACATGTAAGATTAAGAATATTTGGATATTGAGAAAAATGGGTGAAAAGGAAATATACATGAAACAAAATAAATAGAAAGGAGAATTAAACCTATTGCTTTTACTGTTTTAGATAATATAGATACCACTCTATTCAGCATTCACTGACTCTATCTTTTTCATAACACTGTTCAGGACCAGGAGTTGAGCAACTCGAGCTCCCGGCTGTGGAGGGTGCTGGGTCCAGTCGAGCCCAGCCGTAGTTTTTTGCACTTTCTTTTTGTACCCGTACTGTTGTAGTAAGTATCAGACTTTTTAGCTATTGTTACTTTTTTTTTTCGTTGTTTCTGTTGTTGTGGTGGTATGTAATGGAACAACAGTTTTACTTTCCTTTACTGCTTTGTACATTTTTACTGCTTAGTTATATTGCATGTGTGAATGTGGTTTACTTTCCTGCTTTTTGGTTATTTCTTGTTGGACGATTGGGTCTTGGGATTAGTCGAGGCGAGCCGGTCTCGGGTCCTGTAGGGATCCGGGAACCGAGTCGTAACACCCCCCGTCTAGTACGAACTTTTAGTTGGTATTAGAGCCCAGACTTGCACATTGGCATAACAATCGGTGAGATTAAGGAGGGGAAGATTGTTGCGATGAAACACTTCAAGGAATAGTCTACCTTTTGGCCTTCATATTTCGAAAGTAAAAATTATTTATATTGAAAACTTCGAATGTGTATGTGGTTGCAAGCCAATGACTACTCAATATGGGAAAGATGCGAGATGCAGTACGTCATCCTAGAGAAGCCTGCTGGTGGCTACTCTCAAGAACAAATTTGGGAGTTGTCTCTTAATGCGAAAACAAGGAACGTTCTCTATTGCGCATTGAGCCCGAAGGAATTCAATCGTATCTCCCAATGCTTCACTGCCTATGAAATCTGACATACCTTAGAGGTAACACATGAAGGTACATCCAAGGTAAAATCATCTAAAATAAATTTACTTCCTCAAGAATTTAATTCTTTCTCTATGAAAAATAATGAAAGTTTGAGTGAGGTGTACATTAGGTTTACACTGATTGTGAAATATCTCAAAGCTTTGGGAAAGACTTTTATAGAAGGAGAGGTTCAATCTAAGCTCCTATGCCCCCTTAGATTGGAGTGGAAGCAAAAGGTCACTGCCATCAATGAAGCACACCAAGTAGAGGAACTCAACATGAATGACCTTTTAGGAAACCTCATGGCTTACAAGATTAAAATGAAGCAAAGAAAGAAGAAGGAAACATCGGAGCCAAAGATGAAGAGTCTTGCCTTTAAAGCCACATTCGACAATGAGGTAAGTTCTGATGATGAGGAACTTGAATTTCTTTTTAACAAATTTGCCAAGTTTTTTAAGAATAGGGAATTAACAAAAAAGAAAAAGAACATAGAAGAGGAATCAGTTAGATGCTACCATTGCAACAAGAAGAGGCACCTTAGATTACAATGTCCTCTCTTAAGGAAGGGAAAGAAGAAGGATAAGAACCATAAGAAGAAGGCATTCCAAGCTACATGGGACGACACAAGCTCAGAGGAGGAAGAAGAACCTGGGAAAGAATCAAAGAATGAAACTACGTGTTTCAGTTTCATGGCGATCACAGATGATAGCAAGAAGGAAGATGGAGGAGAAAATGACGACAATAGGCTAAACTCCTTTTCAATAGAACTTCAGGATGCCTTTGAACATGTATTTTCTGAATATAGAATTGTTAAAATTGAATGCAAAAAGCTTAAATTTGAAACTAAACCTCTGTTAGAAAAATTAGAGGAATTAGATTCTGGAGATAAAATTCAGTTGGAGAAAATTAAGGATGTAGAAGCTAATGATTCTTTGCTTAGATTTAAATATAGTATTTTGAAAGAAGACATTAAAGGATTCAAAGATAATATTCAAAATTTGGAATTTGAGATAGCCCATCTCAAGAAGTCAAATCAACTCCTTGATAATCTAGACAAATTTACTTAGGGGAAGGCAAATTTGGACAATTTGATTGCCCATCAAAAGTCATCCTTTAGTAAATTTGGACTTGGCTATTATGAGGCTAGTACAAGCCAAAGGGTTGACAAAGAATCTCCACCTAAGAGATCCACTAACTCACTTGGATATCGAAAAAGCAACTTGAATCTTGTTTTGTAGGTTTCACGGGAGACTACATTGTGAAGAATTGGTTCTACAAATTGAAGGTTGGACAACTCAAATTAGAAAGACCAAAAAATGGACCTAAGAAGCCCTAACAAACACAAAGAAACTCGAGATGAACAACAAGGAGACCAATGGGTTATGCATTTGGGGTGCCCAAGACCTACAACTAGAATCAAGCACCATATCTTGGAGTTGGAAATTATGGATGGAGATACGATTGCATTTGAAAACCTCCACATGGGCCATACTATTATCCTTGGTAAGTGAGGTAAAACCCTTTTGATTTTGATGATCTATTTCTAATTGGTATCAAGATAGGGGGAGGAACTTGAATTTTATATACATTATAATTCCATTAAAAAGAGGGAGATCACCCTTAACATTAATTGGTTTAAAATTGACATAGAAATGCTTGTTCTTAGGGGGAGCTTATTTCTTTTATTATGTCAGAAAGGGGGGACTTAATTTATTTGTAGACAGGCATGTTTTAAGGGGTTTTAGGATTAAAATTAATTGTGAACCTTTTTGATAATATCAAAAAGGGGGAGATTTTTATCATTATTATTTATAGTTTTGTCATCATCAAAAAATGAGAGATTGTTGATGTCAATGCACCATAATCATTGATTTTAATGATAATTAAACACTTGTTATTTAAAATTTGCATTTGAGCTTAAGATTTTAGGATTAATGCAAATAAAAGCAAGTGTGAAAGAGCTCAAGCTCAAGTCCATGGAGGAATGGAGGAGCTTGATGAAGAGCAAAAGAATCAAGGAGCATGGAATTGGAGCTTTGGAATCAAAGTTTATGGCTAAAGCCCGAAGATGAAGAGAAGAAGAATAGGATAGATTATTTCACTCTATGTATTTGTCATTTATCTTTTATTTTCTTAGATATTTGTGAAAGAGCCTAAAATATAATATCCTAGGTCCCAAACACACTTAACTAACCTTAGACCTTAGGACACTTTGGTAAACCTAGAAGTAAGTTCATTAGGTTCTCTAGACATCCTATAGATGTTTGATGTTTAGGTACAAGAACACTGTTTGGATCTGATTAGATTAGGAAGAATTCCAAGAACCACATATCCTATTATTCGACGTCTGATCATACTGCCAAACGTCTTATATGTCAGTATTAGACGTCTGATGTTTAGACACAAGAACCCTGCATAAGATCCAATCAAATCTAGAGAGATCACCTTCCAAAATTAGTCATCCATTATTTTTATCAAACTCCCAATATACCCTCGTCAAACTTCTAACAAACTTATCAAACGTCCAATTTTGTTGTCATACCTAATTATTGCCTTGATCTCAATTGAACTTTAGCCAAATCTTCTTGGCTTTGGTCTCAACTGCCAAGAAGCATCTTCCAAGCCTTGTTGAACCTTCCTAGCTCATCTATAAATCGTCTAGAGGTTCTCCTTTGTCAACACACATAGAAATACTTCTTTCCACCTTATACTCATTGTGTGAGAGATCAAAGGAAGAGAAATTCAGTCCTTGCTCTCCAAGCCTTGCACCTTATATCCGAGAGCGCTGATCCGCTACACTTTCACATCAATCTACTGCAAATAGGGAAGTCTCTTATACCTATAGGAGCTTAGAGTTAAATTGTATTTTGTGTCTCTATGGGTGTTAGTTTTGTTTTGTATTTTGGTTGGGTATTCGTGTGGCAAGTTTCTATCTTCTCGTGAAACAAAATACTGTTCATGAAGATGAGGAGTTTGAGGATACTACTCTTAGTCTAAAGTAGTGTGGTTGTAATTAAGGTTGTGTCACCCTCGGTTTAAAGTGGCACGTTTAGTGGATTTGATTGACTAGGTAGATTAGGAAATCCTAAGTCGGAAGACTTAGGTGGTGGTTTTTACCCTTGGGGTTTCCACCTAAAAACTAAAATCACCCGTTGTCTTCTTGGGTCGTTTAAGACGTCTGGAGTAGCCATCAGACGTTTGGATAGGGGGTCGGACGTCTGAAAGTAGAAAACCATACCTGCTATTCTTTTTCCACGCGCACACATGCACGTAGACCCCCTCTCCTCACCCCAAACCGAACCCTTTTCCTATTTAAACCCCACACCCATGCCACTCTCCCCATCTCCACCAGCCGCCACCTCCATCCTTCACCTTCCTCCATTCCAGCGCAGTGAGAGGAGAGGAAGAAGAGAGAGAGAGATGGGACACGGAGGAGGAGGAGAGGGGAGCTCGAAAGGAGGAGCTTGCAAGGGAGTGCGAGAGCGAGGGAGGAGCTTGGAGGAGCTCGTGCGCGAGGAGGAGGAGCTCACGAAGGTGGGCTTCGCGGCCTTCTGAAGCTGCCGGTGTTGCAGCTACAGGCGATGCAGAGGGGTTCCGCACGGAGAAAAAACTCACAGAGGTTATGCATACTGGATATTTTCTAGTATCAGACGTTTGGAGCACATCCTAGATGTCTGGAATAGTAGAAGTAGATTCGGAGCTGAAGCCAGACGTCTGAAAGCACGCTCAGTGCTAAGGTACATGTTTCTATGCAGTTTACGGCCATGCAAGCCTTACCACAGGGATTTTGGTCTAGCCTTATTTAGCTTTGCGCTTGTGTACGCAGGAGCAGAGCATTGGAAGGGCACGAGGTGCACCCTTTGAGGTGCTTTTGGATGTTTGGACATGTCGTTAGACGATGATCGTACCTCTAGACGACCGGAAGGAGAGTTCGACGTCTGGAACTCACCTCAAACGATCGTGGAGGGGTTCGGATGTCCGAGGTAGCTGCAGGATACCAAAGGTAAGTATTGACGTCTTTTAAGATGTCTGGGACTAGACCCACACGTCTGATTTTGGACAGTGAGTGTTTTTGGCCCGTTTAGGGCCCAAATGGAATCAGATTTTCACAAACGAACTACCGTTGTTTTTTGCTTGAGTTTCTCTACGAGTTAGTGTCACTTGTATATGGTTTTGGACTCGTTTGATGCAGTTGGTTAATTGTATAGGTCTTCAGTTAGTCGAGTACACGGGAGCCACGGAGGCGACGGGATCTGCGATCCGAGCCCCCATTCCTCTCGTGTTTGCTAGTAGAGTGGTTTACATTAATATTATAATTTAAATAAATGAACTACATGCTTAGAATTACTTGAATCAACCCTATGATGAGAATGAACCCTAGGGCAGAAACAGATGAGTATGGTTTGAGCTATACTGTATACTTGAGAAACAGGTAGAACCCTAGGATGAGAATGAACCTTATGGCAGGAACAAATGAGTATGGTTGAGCTACACTGTTTACTTGAGATGCCTGTAAAACTTTAAATGCTAGCAAATGTACTGGTTACTTAATATGATGCCTTGTCAGTTAGAAAATCATGAGCAGCCTGTTTCAAAGAATGGAAATAGAAATGTAAATAGAGAGATCTGAAAGTTCGGAATATGAAATGAAAGGAATACTAGCATGAACCATACGGGGAATTAGGGGGAAAACTCCTATAGACGGGAAGTGAGCTGGCCCTTGTGTACGTGGTACCAAGGAGAGTCACTGTCCCTTTAGTGTAGAGGGGTACTAGTTGCCCGTTGGGATGAGCCTTGGGGTCAGACCTAGACACCCTACACCGACTCTGTTTGGCCCTCGTATATGTGGTACCGAGGTGAGATACTTAGTGTAGGGAGGGAACTAGCCGCCCTAGGGGGCCTGGGGTTAGGACTAGCCACCCTACACCGACTTTTGTTAGTCCCATAGGGCAAACTGGGATAGTCCCATGAGGGTACGCGGATTGTGGAGGGGCGAGACCCCTGTTCTGAGAGGGCAAGGCCCTGTGTTGTTCCGTGCTGTACCTTTAGGTGTACCTGTTAGAGGAAACAACTGACTGCGTGCCAGTACAGGATAGCTACCCGCATGCTTATCACGCGTGTCATAGTCACCGCTACGTTGCGACCGTGACCTCGGGGTGATTGACTGGGTGTAGGACTACCACAGGGGACTCTCCCGGCTAGGAGAGCACCACGTGTACCTCCTACATCATGGAAAAGACTGCAATCAAGATCATTCCCATGAGAAACATGCCAGATCAAGAAATGATTTAAGTGAATAAGGGAATAAAAAATTAGAAGTACTTGGTTGAACAAAATGAAAATGGATAATTGCTAATTGCATAAATTAATTGCCTATCTTAATTACATGTAATTGGCTAAATTGCCACTCTACTCAGCGTTTGCTGACTCCAAAAATTTTATAACCTTGTTCAGGTCAGGGAGTTGAGCAGCCAGCACCATTGGTTGCGGAGGGAGCTGGGCCCAGTCGAGCCCAGCCTTAGCTGCGTTTCTTACTATTTTTTCCTAGCCTCTGTCGTAGTAGTGAGTATTTTTGTTTTATGTAATACTATTTCAGTTACTTTTCCGTTGTACTTCTTTCTGTCATAGTTGTGATGGCCTGTAATATGGATAGACTTTTCGTTTTGTTCTTATACTGTCACTTGTTTTCTTTCTGCTAGTTACATTGCACATGTGGATGTGAATTACTTCCTGCTTTTGGTTATTTCTCGTTGAACGAATAGGTCTTGGGATTAGTCGAGGTGGGCCGGTCTCGGGTCCTGTAGGGATTTGGGATTGGGTCGTAACAAGATGGTATTAGAGCCAGGTCATCCCGAGAAATGAACCAAATGGTTTGAGAACTGGTCACCCACATGTATGTAACTAGTATAGCCATCACAATGTATTTCTTTGATCTTTGCTTCTAGTCTTACCTCTTGACATAATCTGTTATCATTGACAATTCCTACTCTTTTTCCTGTGTCTCCTTGTAGGAGATGCCTCATCAGGGAGTTCTTGAGGCAGGCTGCGGACGTGGCCATGGGCGGGGTCAAAGGGGCGGACGTGTCGGACCTGAGGCACCAGCCAACTCACCTCTCCTTCCGGGCATCCAGGCCCAGGATCTCGCCCAGATGATCCGAGATATCGTATGGGAGGAGCTCCACCAGCCTCCTTGGCCACCCCTTCCTGAGGACGTGGAGGGAGAGTCCTTTGTGAGGCAGGGGAACCGCCGCAGCACCTATGAGCTGGAGGGGGAGGGGGTGATCCTCCACCACTCCCACCACCCTCAGACACTTTTGAGCACGAGCCCTCCTTACCTGGAGGCATACCTGTTCCCCTGTTGCAGCTCCACCACGAGCTTTTCGGCCAGTTCCGGAAGCTGAAGCCCACTTCAAGGAGGATGAGAGCCCATCTGAGGCAAAGGGCTGGCTGGAGCAAATAGAGAAGGTGTTCGACACCCTCTGCTCTCCTGCAGAGTGTCTCGTGGCCTTTTCCACGTACCAGCTGGAGAGTGCAACCCACAGGTGGTGGAGGGCAGTCAGGGGTTAGGAGGGGAGAGAGCCGACGTGGGATCAGTTCGTGGCTCTCTTCTGCAAGCAGTACTTCCCGCAGACTTGGCAGGACCAAAGGAGGCAGGAGTTTCACACTCTCCGTTAGGGGGCGATGATAGTTAGCATGTACCCACACGTTTCCTGGAGCTGTCACGCTTCGCCCCGACAGTTGCGTCTACTAAGGAGGAGCCATTGTGGAGGTTTACTAAGGGGCTTCGAATTGCGATTCGGGGGTATGTGAAACCCCTAAAGTTACCCACTTTTTCTCGTGTGGTTGAGGCGACCATGACTTATGAGGAGACCAACTCGATTGTGCGAGACACTGACGACGGACGGAAGAGGCCCTACCAGCCAGAGTACTCATAGGGTCGTCGGGAGAGGAGGCACACAGTGGTCGCAAGAGAGCAGTCTCATTCTGTGGGGCCACCAGTGGCCTTTGGGAGCCCCAGACAGGGACCAGCTACTAGCGTCGGACCCCCGCCCAGCTGCCAGCAGAGATCGATTAAGGGAGGAGGACGTGTTCCTCTCTGCTACCAGTGTGGCTAGCCGGGCCACATCAGGAGGGATTGCCCAGCTAGGGTTGGAGCACAGTAGATGCTCCCTGCATCGAGTGTTGGAGGCCGAGCTGGCGCTCGCGGTCACCAGGCACGTGGAGGAGGACAACAGTCACGAGGAGGGTATCGGCCAACTACTGCTCGCTCAACCTAGAGTGTGGCCATTTCGTCTGCACCTAGGACTGAGGGGCGCATCAATGCCCTAACACAAAGAGACGCCAAGGCTTCAGGTTCTGTGGTGGCAGGTATGGTTACTATTTCTGGAAGATTAGTCTATGCTCTTTTTGATTCTAGTGCCACGCATTCCTTTGTCTCCACGAGTTTTGCCGTCAGTTTGGGACTGGATAGTGTACTATTAGAGGTTCCGTTCCTGATTAGAGGGCCAGGTGGGTAGTTGTTTGTAGTAGAGGAGGCCTTTACAGACTGCGACGTCGCCATAGGGGGACACAGTCTTCCCACAGACCTGATTGTGATCTCGATGGAGGACTTTGGCCTGATTCTAGGGATGGACTGGCTGTCTGCCTGTCACACTTTGGTAGACTATTTTGGGAGGAAGATCATCTTATCCATAGCAGGGTTGCCTCCCTTCGTGTTTCAAGGCCAGTCAGTGGACGGAGGTTTTAGGTGCATCTCCGCGCTTCGGGCAGCGAAGCTTTTAGGCCAGGGGTGTGAGGGTTTTTTGGCTTATGTTGTAGCCGAGACTAGTGACGTGGCTGACTTTTAGAGTATTTCGGTGGTCTGCGAGTACCCCAACGTCTTCCCAGAGGAGTTTCCAGGACTACCGCCTGAGCGTGAGCTTGAGTTTGAGATCTCGCTAGTACCAAGGACTAGCCCAATTTCTACTGCACCTTACAGGATGGCGTTGCTTGAGCTGCGAGAGCTCAAGTCACAGTTACAGGACCTATTGGAGAAGGGCTTTGTGAGGCCTAGTGCATCCCCTTGGGGAGCCCCATGTTGTTTGTAAAGAAGAAGGACGGTACCTTACGACTTTGTGTCGACTATCGATAGCTGAATCCGGTCATCGTCACGAACAAGTACCCGCTGCCTCGTATCGACGACCTCTTTAACCAGTTGAGAGACGCTGCAGTGTTCTCTAAGATAGATCTGAGGTCAAGTTACCACCAATTGAGGATCAAGGAGACCGATGTCTCCAAGACAGCTTTCTGTACACGGTACGGGCACTACGTGTTCTTGGTCATGCCGTTTGGGCTGACCAATGCCCCCGCTGCTTTCATGGACATGATGAATCGTGTTTTCAGACCATATTTAGACCAGTTTGTGGTGGTGTTCATCGATGACATCCTAGTCTACTCACGGGATTAGGCGCAGCATGGACAACATTTAGGTATGGTCTTGGATACCTTGAGATGATGTAGGTTGTACGCTAAGTACAGCAAGTGCGAGTTTTGGCTGAGACAGGTGACTTCTTGGGCCACATGATATCGGGAGATGGATTGGTTGTGGATCCAGCCAAGGTTGAGGCCGTGCTCAAGTGAGACCATGCACAATGACAGAGGTACGTAGTTTTCTGGGACTGCCAGGCTACTATTGACGGTTTATCAGAGGGTTCTCTTAGATCGTGCATCCTATGACTTAGCTGACTTGGAAGAATGTGCCCTTTTTTTGAACCAATGAGTGCGAGGCGTGTTTTCAGGAGTTGAAGGAGAGATTGACTTCAGCTTCTAAACTTACCATTCCAGACAGTAGTGGCGGGTTCGTGGTTTACACCAACACATCTTTGCAGAGGTTGGGTGGTGTGCTCATGCAGAGTAGACACATTGTCGCTTATGCTTCGCGACAACTGAAGCCCCATGATCATAATTATCCCACCCACGACTTAGAGCTGGCAGCAGTTGTCTTCACGCTGAAGACATGGAGGCACTACCTGTATGGTGAGACATTCGAGATCTTCACTGATCACAAGAGCCTCAGGTATCTATTTGACCAGAAGGAGCTCAACCTGAGACAGAGGCATTGGTTAGAGCTCTTGAAGGACTACAACTGCAACATCTCCTACCATCCAGGGAAGGCCAATGTGGTGGCTGACGCCTTGAGCCAAAAGGTGCCTGCTCGCTTGGCCAGCTTGCAGGAATAGAGTTGGAGACTCATGGAGGAGGTGGGCAGTTGGCCACCCTGGGAGTCACAGGGGTACTGTGGGGCAGTGACAGTGACGCGACAGGCACGACTGGAGCTGATAGACCGCATCATTGCGGGATAGATGGCCGATCTGTACTTACAGACACTACGAGACAGGGTGTTGACTGGGGACCCAGGAGACTTTTCCTTCTTAGACGAGATACTACGCCTGAAAGGACGCCTATGCGTTCCTAGAGATGAGTTGTTGAGATATCTCCTGACTGAGGCGCACGGGTCCCAGTTCACCATACATCTTGGAAATACAAAGATGTACCATGATTTGCGATGCGACGTTTGGTGGAGAGGATGAAGCGGGATGTTAGTGAGTTTGTCTAGCAGTGCTTGGTATGCCAGCAGGTGAAGGTCTAGCACCAGAGGCCTGCAGGGCCGTTACAACCACTTCTTGTGCTAGAGTGGAAGTGGGAGAGCATTACCATGGACTTAGTGGTGGGTCTACTAGTTACCTAGTGGGGACACGACATAGTTTGGGTGATAGTAGACTGGTTGACAAAGATGGCATGGCTCCTGCCGATTCGAGTCACTTTTGGGCCAGCACAGCTAGCAGAGAGATATGTCAGAGATGTGGTGCGTTTGCACAGAGTCCTTCGCGAGATCGTATCCTATAGGGATACTCGTTTCACTTCCCAGTTCTGGGCAGAGTTTCAGCAAGGATTGGGGACCCATTTGAGGTTCAGCACTGCATACCACCCCAAGACCAAGGGCAGTCAGAGCGCATCATACAGACACTCGAGGACCTTTTACGCGCTTGTGTACTAGACTGGAGAGGCTCTTGGGAGAAGTATTTGCCCCTGGTAGAGTTTGCGTACAATAAAAGCTACCATTTGAGCATCGGCATGGCACCTTACGAGGCTCTCTACGGACGAAGGTGTAACGCACCCTTGAGTTGGGTCGAGGTGGGGACCAAGTGGGAGGTTGGCCCCAGGCTAATCTGGTAGAGTCAAGAGGTGATAGAGTAGATTCACAGGCGACTCTGCACTGTCAGGAGCAGACAGAGGAGCTACGTCGACAGGAAGCGCAGAGAGGTACAGTTCGAGGTTGGGGATCACGCTTTTCTCCGTGTTTCTCCCATGAAGGGCTTGCAGCATTTTGGGGTGGAAGGGAAGCTTGCGTCGAGGTTTGTAGGACAATTTGAGGTTTTGGAGTGGGTTGGACCCGTTGCTTATCGGCTTGCCCTTCCTCCCCAGCTCTCTAGAGTGCATGACATGTTCCATGTGTCCAACCTCAGGAAGTACGTCATCGATCCCAGCCACGTTCTGAGCCATGAGAGCGTCGAGGTGGGAGACGACTTGACCTATCCCGAGAGACCAGTATAGATATTAGATAGAGCTGTTCAGAGTCTGAGACCGAAGCAGGTATCACTAGTGAAGGTCTTATGGAGAAGCCAGCGATACGAGGAGGCCACTTGGGAGCTTGAGGCAGCAATGCGAGAACAGTACTCGGAGTTGTTTGAGGGTACGTCTTTTCAGATCTACTTCTTCCTCTTTAGGTTTGTTATACGTCTTTTTTACGCAACTTTCTCTGCACCCTACTTGGCTCAAGTTTCGAGGATGAAACTTCCTTTAAGTTCGTTTTGTTGAAATGACCCATTGTCTTTTTGTGTCGTTTAAGATGTCTGGAGTAGCCATCAGACGTCTAGATAGGGGGTCAGATGCCTAAAAATAGAAAATCGTAGGTGCTATTCTTTTTCTGCGTGCACACACGCATGTAGATCCCCTCTCCTCACCCCAAACCCTAACTCTTTTCCTATTTAAACCCCACACCCACGCCATTCTCCCCATTTCCACCAGCCACCACCTTTGTCCTTCACCTTCCTCCCTTCCAGTGCGGCGAGAGGAGAGGAAGAAGAGAGAGAGACGGGGCGTGGAGAAGGAGGAGAGGGGAGCTCGCATGGGAGCGCGAGAGCATGGGAGGAGCTTGTGCACAAGGAGGAGGAGATCGCAAAGGTGGGCTTCACGACCTCCTGAAACTGTCGGTGTCGTAGCTGCGGATGGCGTGGAGGGGTTCTGCGTGGAGAAAAAGACTCGCGGAGGTTCTGCGTACTGGATATTTTCTAGTATCAGATGCTTGGAATAGCAGAAGGACGTCCGGAGCTGAAGCCGGACGTCTGAAAGCACGCTCAGTGCTAAGGTACGTGTTTCTGTGTGGTTTACAGCCATGCAAGCCTTACCGCAGGGATTTTGGTCTAACCTTATTTAGCTCTACGCGTGTGTATGCAGGAGCAGAGCATTGGAAAGGCATGGGGTGCACCCTTCGAGGTGCTTTTGGACGTCTAGACACGTCGCCAGATGTCTGACCGTACCTCCAGACGATTGGAAGGAGTCCGACATCTGGAACTCACCTCAAATGATCACGGGGGGGTCCGGACGTCCGAGGTAGCTACAGGAAACCCAGGGTAAGTATTGACATCTTTTAAGATGTCTGGGACTAGTCCCAGACGTCTGATTTTAGACAGTGTGAGTGTTTTTGGCCCATTTAGGGCTCAAATAGAATCAGATTTCCACAAACAAACTACCGTTGTTTTTTGCTTAAGTTTCTCTACGAGTTAGTGTCACTTGTATATGGTTTTGGACTCGTTTGATGCGGTTGGTTAATTGTATAGGTCTCTAGCCAATCAAGTATGCGGGAGCCGCAGAGGCGACGGGATCTACGTTCTGAGCCCCCATTCCTCCTGTGTTTGTCGATAGAGTGGTTTACATTAATATTATGATTTAAATAAATGAACTACATGCATAGAATAACTTGAATGAACCCTAGGATGAGAATGAACCCTAGGGCAGAAACAAATGAGTATGGTTTGAGGTATACTGTATACTTGAGAAATATGTAGAACCCTAGGATGAGAATGAACCCTAGGGCAGGAACAAATGAGTATGGTTGAGCTACACTGTTTAATTGAGATGCCCGTAAAACTTTAAATGCTAGAAAATGTACTGGTTACTTAATATGATGCCTTGTCAGTTAGAAAATCACGAGCTGCCTGTTTTAAAGAATGGAAACGGAAATGTAAATAGAGAGATCTGAAAGTATGAAATATGAAACAAAAGGAATACCAGCATGAACCCTACGGGGAATTAGGAGGAAAACTCCTGTAGACGGGAAGTGAGCTAGCCCTTGTGTATGCGGTACCAAGGAGAGCCACTGTTCCTTTATTGTATAGGGGTACTAACCGCCCGTTGGGATGAGCCCCGGGGTCAAGCCTAGACACTCTACACCGATTCTGTTTGGCCCTCGTGTACGTGGTACCGAGGTGAGCTACTTAGTGTAGGGAGGGAGCTAGCTACCCCAGGGGTCCCAGGGTTAGGACTAGCCGCCCTACACCGACTCTTGTTAGGCCTACAGGGCAAACTGGGATAGTCGGACGAGGGTACGTGGATTGTGGGGGGGCGAGACCCCTGTTTTGTTCTGAGGGGCGAGACCCCTATTCTGAGAGGGCAAGTGATTGTGCAGTAATCATAGGTCTTAATTGACCTAAATTAGGCTAGGACTTAGCATAAGTTAGGGTAATTTATGCATGCATAAGCATTATCTGCATCTTTACTGCTTTCTTTTAGCTATGCATAAAATAATGCTATAATGTGCTGATTAGGTGCATTATGTTAATTACAGGTAATAAGCCGGATCTGAAGTTGGATCAGGAATAGTGGGTGTTGCAGCAGAGCTGGAGCGGAAGACTTAGATTAGATATAGTAGATAATAATGTAAGGGAGTTAAGGTATGCTACTCTATTAAGTAGGAATAAAGCAGTAAAATATGAAGAACTTAGGTCCATCCTAGCCCTAGGATAGCCTAAAGACTTTCCCAAGCCTTAGCCACCCTTAGATTAGGTCACCTCACCCTAGGAAACCTTAAAACCCTAATTCCAACCTTTATATGGATGTCTAGATGAATTATAGGACGTCCAGAACCCTTAGCCAACTCCCGCACACCTTAAACCCACTTCTGTAGTGTTATTGGACGTCCAGACACTTGGTCAGATGTCCAATTTCTGCAGTATACCCAAGATAGAACCTTGAATCCTTCCTGACTCTGATTGGACGTCTAGACAACAAGTCTGGACTTCTGATTTTTGAGTATAAGATGTCTGATTCCATTTTTGGATGTCTGGAACTATTCTCCAGTTCCTGTTTTGAGATTCAAGCCTTGATCTTGGATCTCTAGCTCCCTAAACCCAATTCCAACCCCATAGGAACCTAAATTAAGGTACCATAACCCTAGTACATCACCTCTAGACCTCCTTAAGGACCTAATTAGGTTCTCACTAAATCCAATTGACTTAGATCATAGTCAATTACCATTACCTAAGTCAATTGGACTCATAGGGTCCAATTGAGCTCAGATCTCAACACACACAAGTTCAATTGGACTCAGTGAGAGTCCAATTGACCTAAGCCCAACCTAATTGAGTTATTTCACTCTCAATTAGGTTCACACTCATTCAATTAAACTTGTGTTAAGTTTAATTGCAATTCCTCCTTAGCAATTAGGGTTTGCAACCCTAATTTAAGGCCTACACCTACCTAAACCCCTTAGAACCTAACCTAGACCACTTAGCCACATAGGGCACGGCCACACACTCACACACACACACCCATTCACGCATGCACACCCATCTAGAGTTCTCTAGAACTCTCTTCAAAGTGGTGCCACTCTTGGTTGACAAATTTAGCAACCAAGAGGCATTCAATTCTTAGATCCACTTTTTATTGATCTAAGAACTACCTCTCTCTCACCATGGCTGGCCACTTATGGGGCTCTCTCTAGAGAGTTCCACACTTCTCTAGAGAGTCTCCCTTAGGTCTATAAAAAGACCTAAGGGGTGGCCATTTGCACCCATCCCATTCTTGGCACTCATTCACATTTAGGTTAGCTACCCTCACATCCATTCCACCTCCACGAGGAGCACCACCATGGAAGCCACCATCTCCACGCCAGGATGCTGGATCATCTCTCCAACCTCTCTCTAAGGGCCAACCTAAGCACCATTGGCTGCCCCTCCTCCTCTCAGCCACTCAAAGGCCATCTGAGCCCACCTCCGAATGCCCTTCTTTTCTGCTAGATTAGTAGCTTAAGCTCTTATTCTCCCCCAATGATGCATGCAAAATCCCCCCATAGATTCCTGTATGCGATCATTTTCTGTTAACTAGATTTGTGTTTTTAAGCTTTCATTTACAAGCTTTCCTCTAAATTCTATGTTGCAAACATCCTCCTGAATGAATGAATAAAAGATATTTTTTTTATACATATCTCTATGTTGAAAATCACCATGAGCTTATTGGTTGCTGATAACGTTCGTTTGACCGGGTTGTGTTATATCGTTGTAGTAAAGCCGGTTGTTACCAACGTTTCATATAAAATTTTTTTACTCGGAAAAATAAAAGAGTTCCCGAGGTCGAACTCAGGGAGCAAGTTGTATTCTAGAGATATACAAGTTCTATTACAAAAATAAAGAGAGAGAGAGAGAGATGAGAATTTGGCTTCTTCTTCTTTTCTTCTTTCTTCCTCTTTGTCTTTGGTTCTTCCTGTTCTTCTTCTTCTTCTTCTTCTTCTTCTTCTTCTTCTTCTGCTTCTGCTTCTGCTTTCTTCAGATCTTCCCCTCGTGCTCTACTTCTTCTGTTCTTCCTTGTTTCCTTTCTTTCTTTTTCGTCAGATCGTCTTCTTCTTTTCTTGCTTCTTGCTTCTTGCTTCTCTTCATTCCCTCTTCTTCTTTGTCTTCACCTGCCTTGACCTCTCTTTTTCTTCTTTCGCGATGGCTGCTGCTCTTCCTTCTTCTTCAGCGGGTCTTCTTCTTCTTTGGCTGCTGACCTTCCGTCGTCTGCCCCGGTGCTGAGACGACTTAACAATGCCTTCGCTACAGTGCAGCAGCTCCTTCTTCTTCAGCGGGTCTGCTTCTTCTTCTTTGGCCTGCACACTTCAGAGTTTATTCGTCAAGGCAAAAACCTACTCTACCCCCCTCCCCCGCGTATCTCTCTCTCTGAAATCACTCTTCGGAAGCTCTCCCAGAGCGCTACCGGGTAATCGGGTTCGGGTCAGGCCCGGGTCCAGGCCCACCGGCGTGCGTGGTGGGCGAGGAGTGCAGGTCAGTCTAATCGGGTCGGGCCAGGTCCGCGGAGCGTGGTCACGGACGAGGCCGAGTCGGGTCGGGTCGGGTGAGAGGGACCTCACCCCGTGGTAACTGAGGCAAACAGCATAAGGCAGTTTTTGCCTTTATGCATCCGCGCGCCTTCGAGAGATTCCGAGGTGGGACTATCCGCGCACCCGTTTCTCTCACGCCTGCAGCAGGGATGGCGCTTCCAATTGCATCAGCTGTTGAGGCGCACAGCTCCAATTGAGGGCCAGGGTGTGTGCGCGAGACTCTTCCGCGCTGGCCGTGGCTTTTCAACCTGGGATATCTCGGCTTGAAGCAACCTCGAGCAGGCTTCGAGCTTCCTCGCCAATGGCGGTCAAGGCCTGGAACCTGAAATCAATAGCACGGCCTCTCGGCCAAATCAGACAGGCGGGGGACCTTCGCCGTGGCACGGCGAAGGTGGTCAGGGGGTCTGCAGGGGGCGAGATGGGGCTGTCTGGTCGTCCTAGGTCAAACTGTGAGCGGGGGAGTGGGTGTGTTCGGTGGGTCTGCAGAGGGTGTTTGGTGGGAAGTGGAGGGGCGGAAGAGGATCAGGGTGAGGAGGCGGAGGTGCTGCAGTGGTCGGCGAGCTGTATGGGTCGCTGAGGTGATGGGAGCAGCTCGCCGGAGGGTGGTCGGAGGCGGAGAGGATGAGGGTGAACAGGGTCGGTAGAGGGCTTAATTGACTAAATCGAAAGCGGGGAAAGAAAGAGGAGGAGAAGGGGAGTAAGTCTAACTTAACTGCAGGGACGAAGGGGGAGGAACAGGGCGACAGTCGTATCGACTGTCGCCGGAGAAGATGATGCTCAGAGAGAGGGGCGGCGGCGAGCAGAGGGCTGGAGAGGCGCCAGCTGGGTGCGGCGTGGCGCGGGAAGAGCAGGGGAGGAGATCTCTGCTGCTGGTAGTGCGGCAGAGCGAAGAGGTGGAGGGGGAGGAAGTCGCCGGAGCTGGTGAGCGTCTGCCGGAGAAAGAAGAGAAGAAAGCTGAGGGTTTTCTCCGTCAGGTCCAGGCTCCTTTCGTCGGTGGAGCGGCGGGGGGTATTTATAGGGTTGAAGCAGGGAGGAAGGCGGAGGGAGACGACGTGTCTCCCTCGCCGGAGAATGGTCGGAATACGAACCCATACCGTCCGTGCGTTCGCACGGCCGGTATGGGGGGCTACAATGACCATGGGGGTGCTCCTGCGACGGCTGACGACGCAGGGCACCCCCGGTACACTTGCCAGGTCCTCCACCTCACCCTGCGCGGCGCCATGCTCCGCGCAAGGTCGCCGGAGCATGGTGCTGGCAGGGTTTTGCAGGAGGGACCTGTTTGCAAAGAACGAAGGAGAGTTAGGGGCCAAAATGCGAGGGTTCAAAAGTTGAGGGCCAAAGAGTAAATATATGAGGACCAAAGTGTGAAGTCGGTCAAGGAGGTTTCTTCTTAGGCTCAAGTTTTTATACATGACTAATTAGGACCTAAGAAATCTGATGGTGAATTTTATTTTCATATTAAACCTTGTTTGACCGGTCAATTTGCGCAAAAACCCAAATTAAGTTATTAATTGGGCATGGTTCTCAATGTAGGTCAAAATGGGTTCTAAAGGCCAAATTGATGGTTCTAAACCCCAGAGATTATTTTTCTATGAATTTTAGAGGGTTTATTCTATTTTTACTTTGCCTCGAACCTTGTGAATTGAAGTGGGTTGTTTTAGGGTTACAGATTATCATTTGATTCCTTGGAAGTGCTGTAGCCCTTGCTAGATCATCTCATCCCACTTTTATTCTTATTAAGCTGTTTTGACCTATGTTTGGGCCCTGAATTACCCTGTATGCAAATTATACTGGTAAAATTGCACTTTTACCCCTTATGACTTGTTTTCTTCTCAAACTCAGAATTCTCTGAGTTAAGCTTTTCCTTGAGATATGTAGGAGCTTTTATCCTTTGTATTGGGTCAAAATGAGCTAGTTATGGCTCATGATGAGGTTCTCATCATACCCCCATGCCTAGCTTTTGCTAGTCCCTTAGCAAAAAAAAAACTTAAGGTTTCAACCCTTGTTCTAGACCATGAAGTTTTCAATGGTTTTAGATAAGTGCCTTTTTATTTGAGCATAGATTAGGTTAGAATGCTGACCATAGGCCTAAAAGATACTCTAGTACCAATCAAGATCCAAATCTGTCTAGCCTTAGCCTCAGTCTTTTAGCAAAGGTTTTTAAGGCCCACAAGAACTAACCTAAGGTTTATTGGACTTCGTGGTTAAAGCACCCGTGCTTGAAATGATTTTAGCCCTGGCTCAGTTCGCAGTGCGTTTTGTAAGAGAGAGATAGAAAGTTTTTTTTTCTGTTCGGAGAGTTTTCTCTCTCTTTTTCTTTTTAGTTCTAGTCTAGGATTGGCTTTTCAACACGGTCTGTATCAGATTCCTTGCTCCCATCATCAATCCTCAAGGGTTCCTGGCGATCGATGCTTCGAGATAGCACCGCCCATGGCAACCCCCGGAACCCTGGCTATTGAGATTTCGAGATAATCCCATCCATGGTATTCCGTGGCCGAATCCAGACCCTGGCAATTGACACTTCGAGATAATGCCATCCATGGAATCTGAACCAGCAGAGTGCTTACATGCCCCCCGTAGGATATGCAAATATCCTAAGAGACAAGCACCGAGGAGATGATATTTTGTTACGCATCTTCGAGGGGATTTCCCGCCTCTCCGCGCTGGGAACTCGTCCAAATCAACTTGTGTTGATCGGCCATTCCTATTCTAGGTGTTCTTTTCAGATTTTTGCGACGCTTCTGCGTGATTCTGATTTTTATGCTTACTGAACCAGGCTGTGTGTGAGATTAGGGTGCTTAGGTTACTGAGTCCCGTAAACCAAAAATTAGTTAACGAGGCCGAATACTCCCTAAGCCTTAGACCTAATACTTCAGCTTTTCATTTTCCTCAACCTCTTGAGGAGTGTCCAGATCTTAATGAGTACTAAGAGTCTATTCAAGAATGCCTAAGGTTTGCATTCTTACTAATCTCATTGTGCACTTTTCAGTTATTTTCTTGAATGAGGTCTAGATCTTAGGTTAATTCCTTAGTTTCTTACTAATGACTATCACTCTTTTCTTATAATTTTGTGCTCCTTTTTCATTTTGTTTCTTCTCTCCTTCACAAAATTTTCCTTCTCCTCTTTTCCTCTTATTCTTTTTCGAAAAAATTTTTTAATTTTTATGGTATTTTTGGCATATGTGAATTTTTTTGTTTGAAACCTTTTCTTACAAGTTTTTGCACTTTCCTACCCCCCATGCCTAAGATTTGCAATGTCCTCATTGTAACCTAGGGGGTCTTAGTTCAGGGTGAACTTCGAGTGCTGAAAGGTGTCAGAACAAGTTTCAGGTTTTCAAAGAGAATGACGGGCTGCCTCCCGTTAAGCGCTGAGTTTTACGCCATCGGCTGGGCGCAATAAGCTCAAGGGGAAAGGAGGATATAAGATGCCTCAGCCAAATCAGTAGAAGTTACATCAATGAACGGCTTGAGTCTTTGACCATTCACGATGAAAGGTTCAGAATCGTGGCTGAGTGGACTGATTTCGATTGCTCCATTTCCAAAAACCTGTCGGACCAAATATGGTCCGACCCACTTAGATCTCAGTTTTCCTGGGAAGAGTTTGAGTCGGGCATCAAAGAGTAGGACCTTTTGACCAGGATGAAAGATCTTTCTCGAGATGTGTTTGTCGTGGAAGGCTTTAACCCGCTCCTTGTAGATTTGCGAGTTCTCGTACGCGTCTGTGCGTAATTCATCGATCTCGCTGATTTGGAGTTTTCTGTGGGTCCCAGCCTTGGAAAGATCTAGATTACAGCTCCGTACTGCCCAATAGGCTTTATGCTCCAGTTCGACGGGAAGGTGGCATGCCTTTCCGTACACCAATCTAAAGGGAGACATGCCCAATTGGGTCTTGTGGGCGGTCCTATAGGCCCACAATGCTTCCGGAAGTCGGGACGACCAGTCCTTCCTGTCAGGTCGAACAGTGACCTGTAGGATTTTCTTGATCTCCCGATTCGACAGCTCAGCTAGACCATTAGTTTGGGGGTGGTAAGGAGTAGAGATTCGGTGAGACACCCCGTATTTGGTCATCAGTGACCTAAACTGAGCATTTGTGAAATGGGTCCCCCCATCAGAGATTATTGCACGAGGAATCCCGAACCTTGAGAGAATGTGTTGATGAATGAATTTGAGAACGATTTTGTGATCACAGGTTCGGGTCGGTATGGCTTCGATCCATTTGGACACGTAGTCCACAGCCAACAGAATGTATTCGAAACCATCCGAAACAGGAAAGGGGCCCATAAAATCAATCCCCCAAACATCAAAGATTTCGCATACTAGAATCGGTTGCATAGGCATCATGTCGCGATGGCTCATGTTGCCCAAAGTCTGGCAACGACTGCATGCCTTGCAATGACTGTATGCGTCTTTGAACAGTGTGGGCCAGTAAAAGCCGCACTGGAGGACTTTTGATGCGGTTTTATGCCCGGCAAAATGGCCACCGCATGCCTGGTCATGGCAGAAAGAGAGGATATTGTTGACTTCCCCTTCCGGGATACATCTCCGGATGATCTGATCGGCACCTATGCGGAAGAGGTACGGGTCTTCCCAAATGTAATACTTGGCATCGGAGCGTAATTTGTCTTTCTTGGCCTTCGGCCAATCGGACGGGGTCTGATGAGATGCCAAGTAATTTACAATATTAGCAAACCATGGAAGGCTAGTACCAATAGTCAGCAGGTGCTCATCGGGAAAATGCCCAGTGATGGGTCCGGAAGGGTCTATCATTTCAGAAGGAAGACGGGACAAGTGATCAGCTACCACGTTTTGTTTTCCCGCTTTATCGCGAATCTCGAGGTCAAATTCTTGCAACAGCAAGATCCATCGGATCAATCGAGGTTTCGCGTCCTTCTTTGCAAGGAGATGCCTCACAGCCGTGTGATCCGAGTATATGATGACATGGGAACCCAGAAGGTATGATCTGAATTTCTCTAGGGCAAATACTACAGCTAGCAGCTCTTTCTCAGTAACTGTATAGTTACGCTGAGCCTCATCGAGTGTTTTGCTGGCGTAGTAAATGACCACAGGTTTCTTGTCATTTTTCTGCCCCAAAACCGCTCCTACAGCGAAGTCGGATGCATCACACATGATCTCAAAGGGTTGAGACCAATCAGGGGACTGTAGGATCGGGGCTTGGGTGACTCGGTCACGCAGGATTTCAAATGCTTGAGTGCATTCCTTGGAGATTTCGAAGGGAACATCCTTGGAGAGAAGAGTGGTCAGGGGGCGTGCGATTTTTGAAAAATCAGGGATAAATCGTCGATAAAAACCGACATGCCCTAAAAAGGATCGGATGTCCCTGATCGAGCTAGGCATAGGAAGGCGAGAAATCAGATTAACCTTAGCTCGATCCACTTGGATACCTTTCTCCGAAATTGAGTGTCCCAGGACAATTCCCTCAGGCACCATGAAATGGCTCTTTTCCCAGGAAAGAACCAAATTCACGTCGATGCACCGCCTGAGTATCTGGACCAAGTGCTGGAGGCAATCGTCGAATGATGCTCCGAAAACTGAAAAGTCATCCATGAAGACTTCCAGATAATCACCTACCATATCTGAGAATATGGCAAGCATGCATCGCTGAAAAGTAGCGGGTGCATTGCAAAGACCAAAAGGCATCCTTCGGAAAGCGTATGTTCCGAAGGGGCAGGTGAATGTGGTCTTTTCTTGGTCCTCAGGATGGATTGCCACCTGGTTATAACCGGAGTACCCGTCAAGGAAGCAGAAGAACCTATTTCCCGCTAATTTTTCGAGAATTTGATCAATGAAGGGTAGTGGGAAATGATCCTTCTTCGTGGAGGAATTGAGTCGACGGTAATCTATACAGACTCTCCACGAGTTGGCTAATCGGGTAGGAATGATTTCTCCGGTCTCAGTCGTTATAGTGGTGAGTCCTGCCTTTTTAGGCACGACCTGAATCGGGCTCACCCAACGACTATCGGAGATCGGGTAGATGATCCCGGCATCTAACCACTTGATGATCTCCTTTTTCACGACCTCCTGCAGATTGGGGTTTAAGCGTCTCTGCATTTCACGAGAAGGTCGTGTGCCCTCTTCTGAATAGATATGATGAGTACAATAAGAGGGACTTATTCCAGTCAAATCATCGAGGGTCCATCCGATGGCTCTGCGATGTTGCTGGAGGACAACAATCAGACGGGATTCCTGTTCAGGATTGAGGTTGGAATTGATGATCACAGGAAGGGTCTGATTAGAACCCAAAAAGATGTATTTCAAATGAGCAGGAAGGGGTTTCAGTTCGAGGATGGGGTTTTCAGCAGCAGCGGGTGGTTCAGTATAGATGTGAGGTTCAAGGGTGGGAGTTACTGGGTTGTTCACATCCGGATTGGACTCCTCTATTTGCGGGTCAAGATCCTTCTGTGGTTGATGAGGAATACTCAAGTCATTCTGGAGGTGTGATTCATCAACCAAAGTCTTGATGTCACAAATTTGCTCGATGACGCCGCAATTAATTCCTTGTTGGGCCTTAAATATATCAATTTTCAGTGTTTGATCTCCAAACTTAAGCTCTATTTGGCCCTCCTCACAGCTGATGTTGGCTCTAGCAGTAGCCAAGAAAGGTCTCCCTAGAATGATTGGTGTATCCCTAGGGTTCTCAGGTGCATCCATGTCTAAGACTATAAAGTCCACTGGAAAATAGAAATCCCGCACTCTTACGATAACATCCTCGAGAATCCCTTTTGGTGACTTTATAGATCGATCTGCTAATTGTAATGTCACCTCAGTTGGTTTCAGCTCAGATTCTTCCAGATGGTCAAGTAAGGATGTGGGTATCAGATTTATAGATGCACCTAAGTCTAACAATGCTCTGTCCAATTGGGTACCACCTATCTTACAGGAGATCAGGGGAGTTCCAGGATCTTTTGCCTTGGGTGGGAGTCTACTAAGGATTACAGAGCTGGCTTGCTCTGACAGAACAATTGGGCTCCCTCCCTTGGTTCGCGGCTTACGCTGGGGTGTACATATATTCTTTAGAAATCGTGCGTAAGCTGGTACGTGGCGGATTGCATCCATCAAGGGGATGTTTATGTGGACCTGCTCAAAGAGCTTGACCAGGTCCTCCTCAGGGGCCACGGGTTTGGTGGTCTTCTTTCCCTTGGTCAGGGCTTCGGGAAACGGGATCTTGGTTGGTTCCTCTAGGATAGGTCCTGGTTGTGGGTCTGGAACAGCGGTACCTTGGATAACTATCCTAGGGTCATGATTATCAGGCTGGGAGTGGTTTGGATAACGCGGGTCCTGAGTTGTCTTACCACTACGTGTTGTTACAGAATTTAATCCGGCCTGATTTTGGTTTGGATTTGGTAGGAGGGGTGGCTGCTGCTGAAATCCCGTACGAGAAGTAGAGGCTTCCATCTCGTCTGGAGATGGAGCAGTGGGGGCCTGATAAATCCATTGAGCTTGGCCTAAATTTGGATTCATAACGCGCTTCTGGGTTGGCACGTTATTTGGGTTAGGAAGGGGTTGGGAAGGGAGTGTGCCTGGCTGGCGAGAATTTGCCAACTGGGCCAGCTGAGTTTTAACTTCAGTAAGCTCGTCCTTGTGCTGTTTTTGAATGGCCGCATTCGATTTTTGAATGTCAGCCAGAGTCTGAAGGATTAAGGACATTTGATCTTGATTTGGCCCTGATGGATAAGTAGGGTTGGGCCGAGGCTGAGGCGGCTGGTAGTGATGAGAGGGCTGTGGGCGGGACTGAAAAGGTGGTCTTTGGGTTTGAGAATTTCCCGCCCACTGAAAATTTGGATGGTTTCGCCATCCAGGGTTGTAAGTGTTGGAGAATGGGTCGTTCTGGATGGCGTTGAGGTCCTCGCAGGTCTGAGGAACCTCCTGAGAATCAGGGAAAGGGGGAATGGAGTTCCCCCGGCTGGTGAAGAAAGGATCGGATGATCTTCCAGTCCAAGAATCAGATGGGGATGGATATGGATCCATCCCAGGGGAGGATCGGTGTAGGATGTTTTGCACAGTCTCCTGTGTGGAAGGAGGTTGTGCAAAGGAGTTACGCGCAGAGGTGGCTCGCTGCAAGTGCTGAGTCAGCTCATCCACCTTCTTTTCAATAATTGAGACCTTGTCCAATCGACTGGCCATTAATTCCAGGTCGACTGATGCGGACAGGCCCTGCGTCTCATGTGCTCCCTTAAGATTCGTCGCTGCGCGGGTATTCGTCCTGTCGAATAATCCCATGGAGTCATTGTTGATGGAGTTCTCGCACATGTTTTCGAGAATCTCCCATACGGTGTCTTCATGTTGACCCATGATGTTTCCTCCGCAGGTTGCATTGACGAAAAGGCGGATGTCCTCACGGAGTCCCTGGTAAAAAGATTGGACTTGTTCCCATTTAGGAACTCCGTGATGGGGGCACTTCCTCATGAGATCCTGAAAACGATCCCATGCCTCATGGAGAGGTTCTCCTGATTGTTGAGTGAAGTGTGTAATCTGATGGCGCAAGGCGTTGGTCCGACCAACGGGAAAGAACTTTTTCAAAAACTCGGATTGAAGTTCTTCCCAAGTGTTGATCGGCCGGGTCTGAGTTTGATACCAATGGGCGGCCTTGTCCATAAGAGAAAAGGAGAACATCTTCATGAGAAGAATATCCCGATTTTGCGCATCTGATCCAAAAGTGTGGGCCAGATGCTTTAGCTGTTTGATGTGCTGGAAAGGATCTTCCGAATTAAGCCCATGGAATTTAGGTATAGCGTGAATCATGTTGGGCTTTAGTTCGGAATCAGGTCCTCCAATCGGGATTCTAACTCGAGGCTCAATGGCCACCGCAGCAGGATTGTAGTGGTCCCGCATCATAGGACGCTGCGGTGGGTGCACGAAGTTTTGGAAGAGGTCATTGAGTCGCTGGAGCTGGTGTTCCAGATTATTTTCTTCCTCAACTGGCTGAGCCATGATGGGGGAAGAAGAAGAACTTGGTTCTGAATCAGAAGAGAGAATAATGTGAGGGTGTTGCTGCACAAACACGGGCGTCGAGGCTTGGCCTTGACGAGAGTGAATTTCTAAAGGAGGTCTTAAGGGTGGTCTTAGAGACCTCCTTCCGTACATGCACAGTTGGGAGAGGTAAGTTCAGAAGGTGCTGGACCCAATCAAGACACCCACAAATGTGTTGGGTGACTATAGAGGTGCGGGGCAGATGGACCCCTTGATCAGAAAGATCGTCCACCTGAGAATTACCTGGGCAGCCAGAGAGGGAGAGTCCCGCGAAGACCCCTACACGGTAGAGCGTCCCCACGGGTTACAGGGTTTCCCCCACCCGACCTCTCTTGTCACTGCGGTTCCAGGTAGACCAGAATGGGGATCTTGACCTCTTAAGTCTACCAATTTTAAGATCAGGGTGCTTAAGGTTTCACTTGAACTTTAGTCTTTTTAAGTGCAAAGAGTGACCTAATTTAAGGTTGGTTAACCCAAGGGGTCAACTTTACCTATTGTTTTCTTTAAGAGTTTTTAGGTCCTGTCTTTTAGGGTTCAAGTGTTTAGAGAGAGCCAATTGTTTAGGATTTTTCTTGTTAATTATTTTCAATCAATGGCTTGGGCACACCTCTTTAGGATTTCCTCAATTCTTGATTAAGGGGTGTGTCTCTACTGAAATCCTAATGTTTGACCTTATGTTGGCTCTACTTGGTCCATTTAACTCTTTGTTGGGCAATTAGGGCTCAAGCAAGAATGTGTTAGCCCTTAAATACCCTTAATAGTGTGCAGGAGTGATGAGTTGAAAACATGCAACTTTTTATGGTTACTAAGTATGGAAGACAGGTTAGCCCTATATTGCTTTGTTCTTTTCTTTTCTTTCTCTTTAGAGTGTAGGGGTTAATAGTGAGAGAAAAGATTTACCTGTCTTCGGAGTGGTTGTCGTGTGGTTGCTTGTCTTCTTGAGTTCCTGTAGCTGCACAAAAGAGAGGAGATTATCAGAAATTAAAAGATACAGGAATGTTTACCTCTAGAATAGCCGTTGCTCCCCGGCAGCGGCGCCAAAATGATAACGTTCGTTTGACCGGGTTGTGTTATATCGTTGTAGTAAAGCCGGTTGTTACCAACGTTTCATATAAAATTTTTTTACTCGGAAAAATAAAAGAGTTCCCGAGGTCGAACTCAGGGAGCAAGTTGTATTCTAGAGATATACAAGTTCTATTACAAAAATAAAGAGAGAGAGAGAGAGATGAGAATTTGGCTTCTTCTTCTTTTCTTCTTTCTTCCTCTTTGTCTTTGGTTCTTCCTGTTCTTCTTCTTCTTCTTCTTCTTCTTCTTCTTCTTCTTCTGCTTCTGCTTCTGCTTTCTTCAGATCTTCCCCTCGTGCTCTACTTCTTCTGTTCTTCCTTGTTTCCTTTCTTTCTTTTTCGTCAGATCGTCTTCTTCTTTTCTTGCTTCTTGCTTCTTGCTTCTCTTCATTCCCTCTTCTTCTTTGTCTTCACCTGCCTTGACCTCTCTTTTTCTTCTTTCGCGATGGCTGCTGCTCTTCCTTCTTCTTCAGCGGGTCTTCTTCTTCTTTGGCTGCTGACCTTCCGTCGTCTGCCCCGGTGCTGAGACGACTTAACAATGCCTTCGCTACAGTGCAGCAGCTCCTTCTTCTTCAGCGGGTCTGCTTCTTCTTCTTTGGCCTGCACACTTCAGAGTTTATTCGTCAAGGCAAAAACCTACTCTACCCCCCTCCCCCGCGTATCTCTCTCTCTGAAATCACTCTTCGGAAGCTCTCCCAGAGCGCTACCGGGTAATCGGGTTCGGGTCAGGCCCGGGTCCAGGCCCACCGGCGTGCGTGGTGGGCGAGGAGTGCAGGTCAGTCTAATCGGGTCGGGCCAGGTCCGCGGAGCGTGGTCACGGACGAGGCCGAGTCGGGTCGGGTCGGGTGAGAGGGACCTCACCCCGTGGTAACTGAGGCAAACAGCATAAGGCAGTTTTTGCCTTTATGCATCCGCGCGCCTTCGAGAGATTCCGAGGTGGGACTATCCGCGCACCCGTTTCTCTCACGCCTGCAGCAGGGATGGCGCTTCCAATTGCATCAGCTGTTGAGGCGCACAGCTCCAATTGAGGGCCAGGGTGTGTGCGCGAGACTCTTCCGCGCTGGCCGTGGCTTTTCAACCTGGGATATCTCGGCTTGAAGCAACCTCGAGCAGGCTTCGAGCTTCCTCGCCAATGGCGGTCAAGGCCTGGAACCTGAAATCAATAGCACGGCCTCTCGGCCAAATCAGACAGGCGGGGGACCTTCGCCGTGGCACGGCGAAGGTGGTCAGGGGGTCTGCAGGGGGCGAGATGGGGCTGTCTGGTCGTCCTAGGTCAAACTGTGAGCGGGGGAGTGGGTGTGTTCGGTGGGTCTGCAGAGGGTGTTTGGTGGGAAGTGGAGGGGCGGAAGAGGATCAGGGTGAGGAGGCGGAGGTGCTGCGGTGGTCGGCGAGCCGTATGGGTCGCTGAGGTGATGGGAGCAGCTCGCCGGAGGGTGGTCGGAGGCGGAGAGGATGAGGGTGAACAGGGTCGGTAGAGGGCTTAATTGACTAAATCGAAAGCGGGGAAAGAAAGAGGAGGAGAAGGGGAGTAAGTCTAACTTAACTGCAGGGACGAAGGGGGAGGAACAGGGCGACAGTCGTATCGACTGTCGCCGGAGAAGATGATGCTCAGAGAGAGGGGCGGCGGCGAGCAGAGGGCTGGAGAGGCGCCAGCTGGGTGCGGCGTGGCGCGGGAAGAGCAGGGGAGGAGATCTCTGCTGCTGGTAGTGCGGCAGAGCGAAGAGGTGGAGGGGGAGGAAGTCGCCGGAGCTGGTGAGCGTCTGCCGGAGAAAGAAGAGAAGAAAGCTGAGGGTTTTCTCCGTCAGGTCCAGGCTCCTTTCGTCGGTGGAGCGGCGGGGGGTATTTATAGGGTTGAAGCAGGGAGGAAGGCGGAGGGAGACGACGTGTCTCCCTCGCCGGAGAATGGTCGGAATACGAACCCATACCGTCCGTGCGTTCGCACGGCCGGTATGGGGGGCTACAATGACCATGGGGGTGCTCCTGCGACGGCTGACGACGCAGGGCACCCCCGGTACACTTGCCAGGTCCTCCACCTCACCCTGCGCGGCGCCATGCTCCGCGCAAGGTCGCCGGAGCATGGTGCTGGCAGGGTTTTGCAGGAGGGACCTGTTTGCAAAGAACGAAGGAGAGTTAGGGGCCAAAATGCGAGGGTTCAAAAGTTGAGGGCCAAAGAGTAAATATATGAGGACCAAAGTGTGAAGTCGGTCAAGGAGGTTTCTTCTTAGGCTCAAGTTTTTATACATGACTAATTAGGACCTAAGAAATCTGATGGTGAATTTTATTTTCATATTAAACCTTGTTTGACCGGTCAATTTACGCAAAAACCCAAATTAAGTTATTAATTGGGCATGGTTCTCAATGTAGGTCAAAATGGGTTCTAAAGGCCAAATTGATGGTTCTAAACCCCAGAGATTATTTTTCTATGAATTTTAGAGGGTTTATTCTATTTTTACTTTGCCTCGAACCTTGTGAATTGAAGTGGGTTGTTTTAGGGTTACAGATTATCATTTGATTCCTTGGAAGTGCTGTAGCCCTTGCTAGATCATCTCATCCCACTTTTATTCTTATTAAGCTGTTTTGACCTATGTTTGGGCCCTGAATTACCCTGTATGCAAATTATACTGGTAAAATTGCACTTTTACCCCTTATGACTTGTTTTCTTCTCAAACTCAGAATTCTCTGAGTTAAGCTTTTCCTTGAGATATGTAGGAGCTTTTATCCTTTGTATTGGGTCAAAATGAGCTAGTTATGGCTCATGATGAGGTTCTCATCAGTTGCAATCTATTTCGTGTGATTCAAGTGGCCTGCTTTTCATTTATATATATATTGCAACAAGCATGTCGGTTCCAGAAAATATAGAAGATTTAATTATAAATGCATTTTCCGTAAATAGCCACCACATAACTAGAATTGTGCCCACCAAAACTGATACTTTCACCTTTGTTATCTATCTAACACACGTGCATGTAATCATAATTCACAATAGAAGTGGAAAAACTCTAATCCGAAGATTGGAAACCGACGTGTGATTCTAAATAAGTAGAGCGTTAAAAGATCGATTTCAGATTTGAACAAATGCCTCCTAGAGATGAACGACCGAGACTCAAAGTCTCGTTATCTTTTTATAAATATTTTTGTTTGATCGTATTGCGCACTATACTACGATGAATTTTCCTATCAAAAACACGCTCTATGACTGCAAACAGCAAGGCCTTGTGCTATTCCGTGCTGTACCTTTAGGTGTACCCATTAGAGGAAACGACTGACCGCGTGCCAGTGTGAGGTAGCTACCCATGTGCTTATTACGCATGTTGTAGTCACCGCTACGTCGCGATCGTGACCTCGGGGTGGTTGACTCGGTGTAGGACTACCACGGGGGACTCGCCCGGCCAGGAGAGCACCACGTGTACTGATGTAAACATATTTACACTACTTAAAATGTCTATTTATGCATGTTCTTAAGCATAGGATTGCATTTCATGATATAAATATTGCATTACATGCATCATCTTGCATTTAGAGTAGTTTGAATAAAATGGAGGTTAATTGTCTCCTTTTATGTGCTTGGACAGGGAAAATATTTTATCGGGGCCTCGGATCAAAGATCCAACCGTATGGATATGATCAGGGCGACGATTGGAGTTCAACGACTCCAAGATCGCCCTAATCAGGCATCCGTAGCATCAGATAGAGACCGGGGAACCCTAGAAGATCAAGGGCCAGGATGGTGTAAATCCGCACTTCAGATGGAAAATCCGACCACACGGATGAATTCGGATCGACGATCGCAGCCGAACGACACAAAAATCGAGTCAATCCGACATCCGTGGCACCATCTACAACTTCCAGAAGATGGACGACCAAGATGGCGCCACGTGGCGCCATCCCAGCCGCCCAATCGGCCGCAGGAGTCCTGTGAAGATCGCGCAACGTCTCCTCTCCGCCGTTGGATCTCGATCCAACGGCTGCGGTCGCGCGCGTTTAAAAACGTCCGCGCGACCATTTCGCCGCGTAGCGCAGCGGCTACGCAGCTGCGGGCGAAGCGGAGGTCGCGGGTTCGAGCCGCGGAGAGGGGGGTCGAAGGCGCGGGCGAGCGGGCGCGCACGAGCGTCGGATGAAGATCCAACGGCCGCGCGCGCCCAATAGCGCCGACGCGCAATTGGACACTCTGGTGGGCGCGCGATCGCACGCGGGCGGCGCGCTCGGCAGCGGGCGCGGACGCGATCTAAGCCGTCCGATCTCGCGATCGGACGGCTGAGACGACGCGGACGTGCGTCTGCGTTACGCGCGCAGGCCAGCCGAGCGGGCGCGCGTGGGTGCGGCGGCGACGGCGACGGCGGGGCTTTAGCGACGGTTTTATCCGTCACTAAAGACCCCTTATTTATTATTTTGAAGATGTAATGTCCATTTTGCCCCCACTCCTTGCAACTATAAAAGGAGACCCCCTCCATACGAAATTTTCATCCCTTCCTTCTCCTCTCTACCTCTCCAAAGCTCAAGAGAAGCTTGTCCCACACCCGGGATGCTTCTCGCGAGATAAAGTCTAAATTTTCGTCCCCCTTCGGAAGTGGATCCCGCGACGACGACGGCGTGCTGCTTCGTTCCCATTCTTCTGCTTCGTCCTCCTTCGTCTCGCTTCGTTCTCCTTCGTCCAGGCGTCGTCCCGTCCGGCTCGTCCTCCAAGCGACCGTCGAGGAGGATTTCTCTCTCCCTATTCTTTTTACTGCTTTCTAGTATAGATTTACTGCTTTCTAGAGTAGTCTATTCGTCCTCCGAGCGATCGTCGAGGAGGACATTTCTCCCTCCATTCTTTTAATGCTTTCTAGAGTAATTGTTTTATGTTTTCTAGTTGTAACGAAAGAACTCTTTTATGATAAATTCATTGTCTATTCTACATCTCATTTTGATTTCCACGTATAGTATTCCTTCTCTCTCTCTTACTCCCTCTCTCTCTTTTATTTGTTGTAGATACTTAGATAATTTAAATTGAATTTCTTTGTGACAAAATAAAACGAAACGCGAAGTTTTTAAATCAAACGTTCGCCTCCCTGTGTTCGACCCGGAATTCTTATTTCGGTATAAATTTTATTTGTTGAACATGAATCCTTCGCTTTCGAACTACAACGACGGGTTTTCCAAAACCAAACACGTTAGCGTAGATTCTCGTTCAACATTTTGGCGCCGTTGCCGGGGAGGCAACGCTCTTTGATTTCTCTTCGTGTTTTGTAACTTACAAATCATTTACCTCACTTTTCTCCTTTCTTATTGTAATTGCAGGTACTCTTTTGAGACAGGCAAAAGCGGTAGATCGGAGTAAAGTGCTGTGGAAGGTTTTGTAAGTTACCCCCCACCTCCCACCCATTAGATTTCATTTCATCACATAATAATTCAAACATCAATCAACCTAGGTGTTCTTATAAACTCTAAGGTTAGATTGTTTGTTGTTTGACATCCATACTCACTCCAACCCCCACATTAAAAAAAGAAAAAAATAAAAAAAATCTCACAGAGGTACACAACCTCATCTGATTTTCTAACTCAACCGGTAAACCAATCTTAGGAGCCGGTACACACATCCAAACACATAATCGAGTAGAAATCAGATTGGGTAATCATTTGTGTGCCTAATTAGGTGGTGCATCAGGCCAGTTGTTTGAGTTGTTTGGGCCGCACCACTTCAAATAAAATCAACTCATCTAGTAGCTGCCAATTAGGTTCAACTCTTAGGGATCTACCAGGCACTCCACATTCTTTTTAAACTTTAAAGGAAAATATCTTCACCTGTGCTTGCAAAACCTGGTGTGCCAATGAAACTTGATTGAAAACACCTAAAGTTGAATCCTAAAAGCTACTAAGCAAGATTTGAACCTTAAAATTCACCACATCAAAAATAATCTTGCTTGAAAACCACTGGTTGTGCACGCACACACAAAGCAATCAATCATTAAGGGCACAACCCATTTAAAGGGCCCATCACATTCCAAAGCACATTCAAACCTAGCCCTAAATAAAACAGAGTAGACGTTGGCCTTAAGGATTGGACTCGCTCTTCAGAACTCAGAATGAGATTATTTTCGATTAGTCTGTTTCTACTGTTCAATCTGATGTCTAGCTAGGGGAGCAGAGTCAAACGATCGCGGCTGGGGGGTACACTAGGAACCGGAGGCGCAAGCCGAAGGAAGAACCTTCTCCCCAGTCCCTCCTTCTAACTGGTTGGATTGAACAGACAGAAGTAGATCAAATCGTTCCTTTATCTCAAGACGGGTTTTGGGAGTCTGTAGGTCTGTAGGCTAACCCATTTAAGGACAGGTTTGATTGTTTGTATTGCAGGGCACCTTTCTTCCTCCCGTGTCTCATGAATCCTTCCACATATTTCACGCATTCCCGCTCTTTCCCTCCTGTTGTAAATTATCCTCAACATGACGATTATCCCAACTCGTATTGTAATCGACCATCAGTTAGTTGGGATAATTCGGATTGGGGATACAATTTCGGACCCCCGTGTTTAGGGTCTAACCCTGAACACTTTGATTCTCAATTCTATCCTTCTCAGAGTTGCATCGATTATAGATCGTCCTCCTTTCATGAACAACCTAATACGATCTACAATCAAGAAGGATACACTGATCCTTACCCATCCTCTGATTTCACTGCCTTTAGGTCATCACCATCCTTTGAACATTCTGAAATGACCTATTTTCAGGAAGGGTATAACGAATCTCAATTCGTTAATTCCTCTGCTTTGACGTCAAACCCGCCCAATCCTGAACCAACTCATTTGGTTCAGGTTAATCAGGTTCAAGATAAGGTTCTGGCTAACTTGAGGAATATCATTCAATCTTTAGAAGTTCAGCCAATACCTTGCATTGAGAGATTGGAGCCCCTGATTGAAATGATTGATGATTTAAACAAGTCTTTGTTGGATTGGCTCCAGGATGTTAAGGATAAGAACCCGGGTGAGTTTCTACTTGGGAAATTAGCGAAATTGAGGATGAGATTCGTGGTTGCTTTGATTCAATCTTGGAATAATTCCCAGGATGAACTCTCTTCAGGAAAGCCAATGACAGAACCCGCTCAGGCACCTGTTGGGGGGGACACGTGTTACGAAGCTGACCAGATTGAATTAAAACAACCAATTAAGGATGATTTGATTTCTTCACCTGAAATCCCTGAGCCGGGTTACGAGGAAACGTATGTCTCCTTGGAACGCAAAGTGACAAATGATTTTGGGACATACATTGATACGGATCCTGATGGTGAAGATTCAAGTTGCGAAGTCTCACACGAGTTTTCAGATCACAATTTTTGTGAGACGATTGGGCCTGAGGAATCTGATAGATCATTTGATAGCCCAATAACTGAGGAAACTGATTTTATTAGGGCACACGATACGGATCCAGAATCGCATTTTCTGGAGGAATTAATTCAATGCCCTGATTATCAGTTACACCCTGTTGAGCTTATTGATGATTCTAATTCTGAGATAATTAGACCCAAGTCAATCTTGATTTTGCCACATCATCTAGACTTGGAGATTTCAGACGGGGTGATGAATATACAAGAGGTCATGGAATTTGATATGCCGAATGAGGAGGATAGGAGCTGGGAAATTCTGATTTGGGAAGTCAATTTTGGAGGAAATGGAAGATTGAGTCGAAGGGTTCCTTTTAAACTGAAACCATCAAATCAGAACCCTTACGACATTTGTTTCGAGGATGTCAAACTCAAGCACACATTTAACGATTATCCTTTTGAGCTTCAATTCTCTGTAACCCGACATTTTGGCCTTGGGTTGCATCCTCACAAATCGCAGGCCCGACCCCGCTTGCATTCTGATTTTAGGTTTTGGGTAATTTTTATCCAGAACCTAAGATATTCTCGATTATGGGGTGTGGGTCTGCACCACAATCTGGTCCACATCTGTGGACCTCTGCTGACAGGTCAGAGGATTCTTCTGTTCATTTTAATTCTGACCTGCACATGTGAATTCTTCATTTCTTTTCTTTGTATAGTGTGCCTAGCTGAAGGCACTAAACTCAGCACATATACAGTTCTTTTTCATTTTCATCTCGGAGCGGACCCGATATCCACGCAATTCAGGTGCTTTCTACGCTTTTCCACTCTGTTTTATGTCTTTTTAATACAATGAGGACATTGCATTAGATAGGCATGGGGGGATGGATATTTATCTTTGAATTCATTTGTCAGCTCCGTAGATTTGTTTTATTTAAAAAAAAAAAAAAAAATCAAAATTAGGAAAGAGAATTTGGGTTTAAGAAAATTTTCGATCTTAAGAAATACTATATTATGTTCTGAACACAAAGACCCTTCAGGTCTTTGGACTTAATCAGCCTATGTATCCACTAAAATGTGGATTTGTTTTTCGAGTTCTCGCCAACTTGAATTTTATTTTAATTGGAGTAAATAAGTTTGGGTGATAAGTACACGACTTATCAACCCGCCCTCTGATGTGAGGGAATTTTGAGTCTTAAGCATCTACACACTTTCTTTGCACTGACTCGTTGTTTGGCGATTTTAACGGAAATTGGGTAGCTAATGAACCTTCTAGGGTGATATGGCTGGCAAGTTATCGTGGGTAACAGCCCATAGGTAGGTTGTCCAGAGCCCAGTCACTGGACCTTTCTCTTTTTGCTGCCTTTAGGTAAATCTTAGACCAGGGAAGCCACCTACTTAAAAAAAAAAAAAAAATCAAAAAGGAGAAAAGAACAAAAAGAAATAAGCCACACTTCGCCGCACGAGTATGGCTGGCAAGTTGTCGGTGGTAACAGCTCATCGACCGGTTGTCCAGAACCCAGCTCAGAAAATGCACTAAAAATTCCCAAAACACTTAGGAAGAAGCGGAGAAGTAGAATAAACCGGGGAGATATACACTGGATTCACCCTTGTGTTGACCCCGTTAAAAAAAATAAAAGTAGGGAGAAAGCTACCGGTTGTAAAGATACACCTTTAGGCAGAATTCTTTTTGAGGTCATCTAGAGGCGTAGAAATCCGAAGTCCGTTTTAATTGCCGGTCAACGAGTCTATCACAATCACAATAAGATGCTTAAAACTTAGGGTTCTCATCAAATCTTGGGTGAGTTGAATGGTCGTAGAAAGCCACTCTTAAACCCTAAAATTTGAAAATCTAAAAAAAAAAAAAAAGAGAGTAAAAACAGAAAAAGAAATTTTTCTTTGAATAAGGCGAGGCTTGAGGCGGTCTGCATTTTGGCTGATACCCGGGCACTGTTGTGTCTTTGAAAGTTCAGTTCTCAAGTAGACAATTTCTTAATGATTGAAAATAACTCAGGTCCAAATAATCTAACCTAATTCTTTTATAAATAGCATATAGTTTTTGTTAGGGACTAGCAAAAGATAGGCATGGGGGTATGATGTAAACACATTTACACTACTTAAAATGTCTATTTATGCATGTTCTTAAGCATAGGATTGCATTTCATGATATAAATATTGCATTACATGCATCATCTTGCATTTAGAGTAGTTTGAATAAAATGGAGGTTAATTGTCTCCTTTTATGTGCTTGGACAGGGCAAATATTTTATCGGGGCCTCGGATCAAAGATCCAACCGTATGGATATGATCAGGGCGACGATTGGAGTTCAACGACTCCAAGATCGCCCTAATCAGGCATCCGTAGCATCAGATAGAGACCGGGGAACCCTAGAAGATCAAGGGCCAGGATGGTGTAAATCCGCACTTCAGATGGAAAATCCGACCACACGGATGAATTCGGATCGACGATCGCAGCCGAACGACACAAAAATCGAGTCAATCCGACATCCGTGGCACCATCTACAACTTCCAGAAGATGGACGGCCAAGATGGCGCCACGTGGCGCCATCCCAGCCGCCCAATCGGCCGCAGGAGTCCTGTGAAGATCGCGCAACGTCTCCTCTCCGCCGTTGGATCTCGATCCAACGGCTGCGGTCGCGCGCGTTTAAAAACGTCCGCGCGACCATTTCGCCGCGTAGCGCAGCGGCTACGCAGCTGCGGGCGAAGCGGAGGTCGCGGGTTCGAGCCGCGGAGAGGGGGGTCGAAGGCGCGGGCGAGCGGGCGCGCACGAGCGTCGGATGAAGATCCAACGGCCGCGCGCGCCCGATAGCGCCGACGCGCAATTGGACGCTCTGGTGGGCGCGCGATCGCACGCGGGCGGCGCGCTCGGCAGCGGGCGCGGACGCGATCTAAGCCGTCCGATCTCGCGATCGGACGGCTGAGACGACGCGGACGTGCGTCTGCGTTACGCGCGCAGGCCAGCCGAGCGGGCGCGCGTGGGTGCGGCGGCGACGGCGACGGCGGGGCTTTAGCGACGGTTTTATCCGTCACTAAAGACCCCTTATTTATTATTTTGAAGATGTAATGTCCATTTTGCCCCCACTCCTTGCAACTATAAAAGGAGACCCCCTCCATACAAAATTTTCATCCCTTCCTTCTCCTCTCTACCTCTCCAAAGCTCAAGAGAAGCTTGTCCCACACCCGGGATGCTTCTCGCGAGATAAAGTCTAAATTTTCGTCCCCCTTCGGAAGTGGATCCCGCGACGACGACGGCGTGCTGCTTCGTTCCCATTCTTCTGCTTCGTCCTCCTTCGTCTCTCTTCGTTCTCCTTCGTCCAGGCGTCGTCCCGTCCGGCTCGTCCTCCAAGCGACCGTCGAGGAGGATTTCTCTCTCCCTATTCTTTTTACTGCTTTCTAGTATAGATTTACTGCTTTCTAGAGTAGTCTATTCGTCCTCCGAGCGATCGTCGAGGAGGACATTTCTCCCTCCATTCTTTTAATGCTTTCTAAAGTAATTGTTTTATGTTTTCTAGTTGTAACGAAAGAACTCTTTTATGATAAATTCATTGTCTATTCTACATCTCATTTTGATTTCCACGTATAGTATTCCTTCTCTCTCTCTTACTCCCTCTCTCTCTTTTATTTGTTGTAGATACTTAGATAGTTTAAATTGAATTTCTTTGTGACAAAATAAAACGAAACGCGAAGTTTTTAAATCAAACGTTCGCCTCCCTGTGTTCGACCCGGAATTCTTATTTCGGTATAAATTTTATTTGTTGAACACGAATCCTTCGCTTTCGAACTACAACGACGGGTTTTCCAAAACCAAACACGTTAGCGTAGATTCTCGTTCAACATGTACCTTCTACATCATGGAAAAGACTGCAATTAAGATCGTTCCCATGAGGAATAGGCCAGATCAAGAAATGATATAAGTGAATAAGGAAACAACAAATTAGAAATACTTGGTTGAACTAAATGAAAATGGATAATTTCTTAATTGCATAAATTAATTGCCTGTCTTAATTACATGTAATTGGCTAAATTGCCATTCTACTCAGCGTTCACTGACTCCGAAAATTTTATAACCTTGTTCAGGTCAGGGAGTTGAGCAGCCAGCACCGTCGGCTGCAGAAGGAGCTGGGCTCAGTCGAGCCCAGCCTTAGCTGCGTTTCTTACTATTTTTCCTTAGCTTCTATTGTAGTAGTGAGTATTTTTGTTCTATGTAATACAGTTTTAGTTACTTTTCCGTTGTACTTCTTTCTGTCATTGTTGTGATGGCCTGTAATATGGATAGACTTTTTGTTCTGTTCTTATACTGTCACTTGTTTTCTTTCTACTTAATTACATTGCATGTGTGGATGTGAATTACTTCCTGCTTTTGGTTATTTAACTACTAGGTCCTGGGATTAGTCAAGACGGGCTGATCTCGGGTTCTGTAGGGATTTGGGATCGGGTCATAACAAAAACCTATTGTGCAAATGTGGTGAATGCTCTTGTGTGATTGATTTTATTTTTGCAATTGTCATCGATTTTATTTTCTTCACTATTAAATCCCCTTTAGTATGAACTTTCACACATGCCACACCCTACCAAGGGAAACGAGGATGGGCTCACTAGCCGTGGGAGGGATGAGGTCGCTGGAGGGAGAGGTGAGGTTATCGAAGGTGTCGTGAGGATAGAGGAGGAGAGGTGGTGAGAGGGGAAGACAAGTTTTCATTGGGAGGTAGTGTTTGTTCATGGGTGGGGGAAGAGAGGAGGTTAGATATGAAGAGAGAGGAAAAGAAATGGGAGGGGGGGTTAGGGTTACATGCTCTCTGTCTTTTTTTTTGAATGAACGAATAAAAACTTGCGGGCTCTCATTTCGAGTCTTGGAAATCTCGAACTCCATGCAACAAAGTCAGTTGGACTCGTCTCATCAAGAGTAACACAGAGGTGATCTTAAGTCTCATGTTTGGGTATTAGTTTGCATTTTCAAAATTTCTGAGCTAAAAAAGCAATTAAAAGATGCCAAAATGTCGCAAAACATGAAACAAGCATGGACTCTAAAAAGGAGGCTATCAACCTTCTATTTGCGCAAAACTAGTGTCGTTGGTTTTTTATTTTCACAAGGAGTTCAAAAATAACTTTCAATTGTGAAATGATGTTGATTTGAAAATGTGAGGGTTTACTCATAAATTTCGTACAACGAGGGATAGGGTGCTTTTATTTGCATGAAATGAAGGATGTTGGATTTCTTATTGCAAGTGAAATCTCATTCAGCTACAAGAATTCAAGTTTGAGGTCTCATAATTGGTGCATTCAAAATATTACTGTGATATTCGTCATTGCCATGAAGAAGGTCACGTTTCCCTTACAATTCATGTGGTAGGGCCCATTAACGGTGAAACTAAGTGTAATGTAAAATGCATTCATTATAGCACGGAAGTTTGCTATCAATTTTAATAAAGTAATCGGATTGGGAGTCCAAGTTGAACATGGGGAGACAAGAATTGGAAATCGCATATGCAAACGAAAGCAAATATGTACTAATACTAACTAGATAATAGAGAGAGAGAGAGAGTAAGGGATAAAGATAAAAAAATATATACTTTTATTGATGCTAGACAATGATTACAACTAGAGTTTTTAGAAATAAAGTAAATGATATTCTACTAGAACAACTAGAATAGAGAGAAAGAGAGAAGATTCGGAGTGCAGTCACAGTGGTGGAGAGATCTATTGACAGAGCTGGAGAGGATGCAGAGGAGGACATCTAGTAGAGGAATGCTTGGTGGGAGAGGGTGCACTTGAGGGTAGACAGCCATAGTGGACTTCTAGATGTTCTACTTAGTGTAGTTTGCCTACCAGGAGGGGGTGACGTAATAATTACGGAAATAAAATATAAACAATCTCACAAGATGCAATCACACAAAGTACACAAAGTATTTTTAGGTGGAAACCCAAATCGGGTGAAAACCACCACCTAACCCTCTCGAGTTAGGATTTTCCGATCAACCAAGTTGATCAAAATCCACTAAATGAATCACTTTAAACGAGGGTGATTCAACCTCAAATACAACCACGCTACAAGTGCGAGGGTAGCGTTCCTCAACCCCTTCTCTTCACGAGAAGGATTTTGTCCCACGAAGGAGACGGGAATTCGCAAAGCGAATACCCAACCAAATAACAAAGATAAACAAGTAATCCTATAGAGCCAACAAAATAATTTTGAACCTAAGTTTCTATAGGAAATAGGATGCTTCCCTTTGAAAGGACTGCGTCGACGACGCGGATGCGTGAGCCACATGACGACGCAATGTCGCTCTCGTGAACAACGGCGGGAGAGCGGGTGCGCAACAGCTTGATGCTCTCAAGATGAAGAATTAGAGCTTGGAGAGCAAGAGAGTCTTTTTGGACACATAAGAGGGTGAAAGTGTGTAGCTAGGTGTGTCTTGTTGTTTCTTGGTGTGTGTTTGTGTGCAAGAGGTTCCCCTCTATTTATGGAGGCCTTAGGAAGGCTTTGGAAGGCTTAGAAAAGCTTCCATAGCCGTTGGGTGCAAAGCCCTAGTGAATCAGCCCGAAATCAGGAACAATCATTGTTCTGATAGGCTTATCAGACATCTAATTCTGGCATCAGACGTCTGGAAGTTCACTTTAAGACGTCTGAAAATAAGGTCAGACGTCTGATTATGGGCGGGTCTCTTCCTGACTTGGATCAGATCTAAACAGGGTTCTTGTGCAAGTCCATCAGACGACATATAGGACGTCTGACACTATGTCTGGACGTCTGGAAACCTACTTTTTCTGTGGGAATTGATTTCCAAACATTGCAACGACTAGAAAATCTCTGAGAAGAGATTTTGGGTCAGCCGAGGCAAAATGGTCATTTATCAGACGTTTGGAAAGGCCTATGGACGTCTGATAAGGCTCTAACGGTCACATTCTTGAGTGTTTATTAAGCCAGCCAACGGTCCACTAATTGGACGTCTGGCAAAGTCATTAGACGTCTCATAAGACGTCTGGTCTAAGGTCTGGATGTCTGATTTCATCAGACAGAACTAGTTATGTCTAGCCTAAAAGTTATCAGATGTCTGAATCAACAGTCAGACGTCTTAAAACACTTTATCAGATGTCTGATTTGGGAATTAGGCGTCTGGAAGTGCTGTTTGAACCCTATATTGGTTTTCTAAGTTCTCTACAGAAAACCTAAGTATCCTAGGGTTGTTCTGGTGTTCCTAGGACTACTGTTAGGGTACTTTGAGGCTCTTTAACATAATGTTTTAAGTAAATAAAGAGCAAGAAAAATAAAGACAAGAGTACAAAAAAGAGATAAATAGAATTCTATCATATTCTTCTTGTCCTTCCATCTTCAATCTATCGCTCCTCGCGAATCTTCTCTGTTCTCCGTCGAGCTCCTCCAATTCGTCCTGGATGCGAGCTCGAATTCCGTCTAATCACGTCTACATTTGCAATTGACCTAAAATCTAAGACTCCAAATGTAAATGTAAACTAACACGTGTTTTGTTATCATCAAAACAAATGATCGTGGTGCTCTAGCACCAACACTTAGGAGGTGGTAGAAGAAGGTGGAGGATTTTTGATAAAGGAAGAGATGGATCCAAGGGGGGGCATTCCTAGTGTTTTTATATGAAAGGTAGAGGCTTCCTATTGGTTGGTTTAGGTTGCCTTGGATCAAGGATTTGGATGGTTTAGATTAGATCTAAGGGGATGGCTAGGATAGGTAGGATAAGAACCTTTGGATCTAAAATGGAGGGAGGAGATAAGTGATTGCGTAGCAATTGCAGGACTTAAATGACCTGAATTAAGTTAGAACTTAGCATAATTGTAGCTTAGTTCATGCATCAACTACGTACTTTACATCTTTACTGCTTTGCATACATATTTTTGCAATCATGTCAATATTTCATACTGATTAGTGTATTATTTGGTTTGCAAGTAATAAGAAGCTCAGGAGATAGTTTGAAATTGAATTTGAAGTAGGATAGAGGCTAGAGATGGAGTAGAAGCCATGGAATAAAGCTGCACACGAAATGAAGACAATGTAGGGAAGAGGTATACTACATTACTTGTAGGATTTTAATGCTTAGATTAAATTATGAAGAACATAGGACATCCTTACACCTATCCATAGCCTTAGGATAGCCTTAGATACCTTCCCATACCTTAGCCACACTCCCATTAGGTCAATTTAGACTAGAACACCCAAAAACCACTTTCCAGCATAGTTCTGGATGTCCAGACATTAAATCAAGACGTCCAATTTTTGCAGAATCACCCGCCAGAACCCAACCTAAGTACTAACTCAGAATTGGACGTCTAATTCTCTATTTGGACGTCTAGTTTTGACATTTAACACATCTGATATTAAGATTAGATGTCTGGTACCCCTCTCCTTTTGTTGTTTTGAGAATCAAGCCTAGATCTTGGTTCCTAAGGCTTATAAACCCAATCCTACACCTTAGGAAACCTAAGTTAGGGTATCCTAAGTGTAGTACACCACCCTAGGACCCTCGTAAGAACCTAGATAGGTTCTCTCTAAACCCAGTTGACTTGGATCTAGTCAATTGCATTACACTTAGTCAATTGGACTCATAAAGGCGAATTGAGCTCAAATCTCAACGAACACAAGTCTAATTGGACTCGGTGAGAGTCCAATTGACTCAAGCCTAATCTAATTTGAAATTTTTTCTCCCAATTGGACACATGTTGGCCCAATTAAACTTGGTTAAGTTTAATTGGATCAACCATTTAGTAATAGGTTACACCTAAACCTATTTTTAGACACCTTAATAGAACCCACCTAGGACCTAATTAGAAGTGGACCAAGTGGTCCACTTGACCACACATTCACGCACACCTAACTACACATTCGCACACACACACACAGACATCCACTCGCCAACTCTAGAGAAAGATCTAGAATGGCCACCCATGGTCATTCTGAGATCCACAAAAAGTGGATCTAAGAAGACTAAAGATAGCCATAGTCCATGTCTACTCTAGAGAAGTCTAGAGACTTCTCTTGAGAGCACTTTAGCCATTCAAGAAGTCTAGATAAAGATTAGGTTGGATGACCAAAACCCCCATCTTGGACTCTCCATTGGACTCCATGCACCTCTCCATTCATGAGCACCTCCACCACCTTCATGAAGAGGCCGACCACATCACCTTGGCCATCCCTCTGTTCCCTCCTACTACCTCAAGTTCACACGGCTGCTGGATGCCACCTATGGTGCCCAATTTCCTATAGCTATGGCGTAGTCGTTCTTCATATTTTAATTTTCGCGTTATTATCTTGCAAAGTAGTAGTATTACTCTCTCTGAGAATGCACGCATACTCTTTCCAAGATTCATGTGTGCATATCTTTTCTGTTAGCGTAGATTTCCATTTTTCAATGTACAAGCATTCCTCTATAGCCATTGTAATGACATCAAGATTTTGAGGAAATAAAATAAAGTTGCCTCCATATTTCCTTTTTGTTGCAATAAAAAGATGTTGGTTCCAGATGATATAAATGATTTAGTGATTGATGCATTCTCTGTTAATAGCCATCACAAAGTAAGGATCATGTGAATGAGTACTCACACATTCATCTTCATTATTTATCTGACTAACGCACCTGTTTTAAGGGTTAATAACGCGACTGGTGAATCTTACATTCGCAGAGTTGAAAGCGGCATCCAAGTTTAAGTAAGCAAAAGAAGAAAATAAAAATAAAAATCAACCTCGTAATCATGCCTTCCTGAGATCGACTGGGACACTCATGTCTCATAAAAAATATTTTTGTTGGAGTCGTATTTCGCGATATGCTAGATGCTTTTAAATTCGTGATTTTACGATTTCAACAATTGGTGCCATTGCCAGGGAGGCAATGCGATTTTGATTTCTGATTTCTGATCTCAATTCTGACATATTTGCTTCTACTTGCTTTTGGTGTGTAGGAATAGGAAAGAGAGGATTTTGCGCACACATCAGGCGCAGTTGAAGATTTCAGGTACACACAAAAAATCATAGATTTAGGATTTCTTTTGAATCTTAGGATTAGATTTGCTTTTTGAAAAAAAAAGAAAAAAAATATGAAAATTTTCTCTCTAAAAAGAAAAAAAGGAAAAAATGGAAAATTTTACAAAATTAAAAAAAAAAGATCTCTTGAGTAGAAGGCTTATTCTCTTTCAAAAATTATTTGAAAAGCCTTTTTAGTACTTTCTGAAATTCGACCAAATATTTTTAGCAATTTCAAAAAATCATTTATTGAATATTTGGTAATCCAAAAATTTTGAAATTCAGGCTGAAGTTAGATTTTCAAATTATCTTTCCAACTCCACCTTTTACTTGAAAAAAGTTGATTTGTGAAATTTTAAAAAAATTTGCGAAATACATGAGGGTCTAACAGACTTAGATTTGAATTTTTCTGATCTTCAAAAGGCAATTCCAAACAGCACACAAATCAAATTTGAAAAAAAATGTTGGGTTTAAAAGATTATCAAATTAGCTTTCATTTCCATTTTTTCCTAAATTTTTGAGGCAATGTTGATACCGTTTCAAAAAGAAAAACCAACATGAAGTCAAAACTCTAGATCTGACCCCTATTAGTTAAAAATTCATATTTATTTATTTGGAAAGGTAAAAATTCTGAAAAAGTATTCTCTGGAAAGATTATTGAAAAAGGAATTTGCTTGTCAATTTTTAGATCATTTGGTTTCAAATTGCATTGTAGAGAGTATTTTAAACATTTATGTGGTCTGCTGATTGGGAACTTAGTCAATTACATGAACCCTAGGTTCAACCTTTAGGGTCACATTTAGAGACCACATTAGACTAGCTTAGACTTAATCAAGTCCACTGGCTAGTCGGTGAGTTTGCTCACCTTGTGGACTAGTCTCCAACACCCAAATTGAATAAAAAGGTTAAGTAAAAACTTTTGTAAAACACATCAATTAACTTGAATTTATTATTGAACTATTGGATCATCACAATTGCTTTAGCCAAATCCAGTGTCGAGTTTGTGGGATAGTGTCAAATGACCGCGTCTAAGGGGTATCAATGACCCAGAGGCGAAAGCCAAAGGAAGAACCTTTCCCTTAGTCCCCTTGTAACAAACTAGCTAGGTTAGCTTAAGAGGTTGGGATTATTTTCAGTTGGTTTGGTAACACATTTTTCTTCAAAAATTAGAATCTTAACGAAATATTTGGTCGTCCGGTCTTAAGGATCACTTGATTGACAAGGCCTTAACCTTGTTTGGTTTGGCTACACCAACCCAGGTTGGCTGGTGTATGCAAGGGAGGAGGTCACTTAGACCACAATTGGTTGGGCCTTGGGAACCAAACCCAAGGCAATGAAGGTGACTATTAACATGGCCTGACTCTTCTCCTCAACCCCTTTCTTCTTCTACTTGGGTAGCTGAAGTGGCTAACCCTGTGTTTAACATGTTTCACGTGGTAGAAATCGGGATTTGGAGGAACCCATCGTCGTACTCGAAAAACTTGTTATCAAATACAATTTTACCGAAACTCCAAGGGAGTCCTGGGTCGAACATAGGGAGGTGGTGTTCACTTTGTTTGAAAATCGCGCTTTGCTTTGTTTCTTTTTTGATTTTTTTTAAAAATAATACAAGCAAGTCAAATTCACAGAATGAGATGGAATGCAACTTAAATGGAATCGAATATGTATATTGCACAAATGTCTATTACAATAATCTATGAAAGCATAAAAGAGAGAGAGGTGAGAAGGAATCTCCTGAATCGACTGCTCGACGATACGCCGGCGCCTGGCGGAAGCTTGGACGAAGGAGTTGAGGAGTGGGACGATGGAGGTGAGATGCAGGAGGACGTCGAGTAGAGGAATGCTTCGTCGAGGCTCTGGAATGGAGGTAAGGAGGTGGAGGCGATCTGCTACCGGAGTGGAGGTGGGAGGATGGCTCCAAGGCGACCTATGAAGGTGATGGGACGAGGGACGAATATTTGGTGGGATAAAGGAATGCTACACTAATAGGAGGCCTTTGGAGCTTGAGAGTAAGCTTTAATGGAGCTTTGGTAGGCTACTAGAGCTTAGGAGTAGGTGGGAGTAGAGTAGGTAGAGATGAAGAGGAATGGGGGGTGTAGGGGTGTTATATAGTGGTGGAATGGAGGTGGTTTGCGTGCGCGGGCCTTTAGTGACTTTTAAGACGTTGCTAAAGAACTGCTAGAGACGTCGGTAAAGCATTCACATGCCTTGGCTGGCGCGTGGAAGCTTGGCCGCAGCTGGCGTAGGGTGTGGCGATCGTCGGTCGTTGGATTAGGCATGGACGGCTATGATCGTGAGAGAACGCATGCTTGCCCGCGTTTGAAATTCGCACCGCTGGCGCGTGCGTTGACAGCTGTTGGATGATGCATCGCACGGCCGAGGCTAGCAGCAGATCGCGCACGCCTTGCGCGATTGCGAAGATCGGATGGCGGGTGCAGCTCCTGGTCGTCTTAAATGCATGCCCCAGATGGCGTGCATGCGATCTGGCGTGTGCCTTCACATCGGTGGGTGGCATTAGATCGTGCGTGGAGAATCTCGACCGGTCAATCGAGATCGAGCAGCCCTATTTCAGGTGGCATTGTAGCAGGTGTGGCGAATTGCAGCTCAAACTCGTGCTCGTTGTTTGAGAGTGCTCGTCTTCGCCGTTGCGCCAAAGCAACGCTTTGTCGAGTGGAGGGCGATGCAGTCGCGTGCAACTTGGCCATTGGATGAAGATCCAACAATCGAGGTGCATCCTTGCTTGAGGTCGGGCATGATGGCTTAGGTGGGGGTGGCCTGGATGGCGCCATGTGGCACCATCTGGGCCATCCGTCTTCATCTTCTTCTAGAGGGTGCTACGGTGCTCTGATCGGGGTGATTTTCATGTTGACGGACTGCGATCGTCACTCCAGATTCATTCATACGGTCAAATTCTTCATCCGAAGCCCATAAAGATTTTGTACTTCCTTCTGGCCATGTAAAATGGAAGAATTAACGTACATAATATACTACTATCCTAAATGCCATGCAATGGATGTTATGCAGTATTTATAACATGATATGCAATGCTAAGCCTAGGAACTATTATAAATAAGCATTTTATTATGAGTTCATGTGTGTTTATCATACCCCCATGCTTACTTTTGGCTAGTCCCTAGCAAAATTAACCTAAATGCTATGTATAAAAGTAGAATCAGGATTCGATTACTTAAGCAAAATTTGTCGATTTCTTTAGAAAATCTCAACCCCAAGACCTAATTACAAAATCTCAACAGTGCTCGGGTGTCTACCAGAATGCAGACCGCCCAAGCCCTCGCCTTATTTGAAAAGAGAAGGCACACAATTTTTTTTTCTTTTCTAATTTTTTTGTACTTTTGGAGTTTGAGAATTTTGGGATAATTTTTTATGGATACCTGACCGACCCAAGACTTGAAAAGGAGTCTAAGTGCTAAGCTTCTAGTAGAAAGAGTGAAAGACTCACTAGGAGACTATTAAAACGGACTTTGGATTTCTACGACCTTAGGTGACCTTGCCTAGAGGTTTATCTTTTCGAGCGGTAGCTTTCTCCCTACTTTTATTTATGGGGTCAACACAAGGGTAAACCCAGTGTATATCTCCCCGATTTATTTTATTTCCTCGCTTCTTCCCTAAGTGTTTTGGGAATTATTTGTGCATTTTTGTGAGTTGGGCTCTGGACAACCGACTAATGGGCTGTTACCCACGGTAACTTACCAGCCATACTCGTGTGGTGAAGTGTGGTTTTATTTTTTTATTTTTTTATTTTCTCCTTTTTTTTCTTATTTTTTTTTTAAGTAGGTGGCTTCCTTGATCTAAGATTTACCTAAAGGCAATACGATGAAAATGGTCTTGTGGTTGGGCTCTGGACAACCGGCTGATGAGCTATTACCACCGACAACTTACAAGCCATACCTCCCCAGACGGTTCATTAGCTACCCAATTTCCGAAGAAACCGCCGAAATGTGAGTCATGCAAAAAGTGCATAGATTCTTTAGGCTTAAAGTCCCCTCAAATTAGATGGTAGGTTGATAAGTCGTATACTTATCACCCCAATTTATTCACTAGTTTAAAATATAATTACTTGGCGAGGACTCGAGACTAAGTCCACATTCGAGTTGACACCCAAGCTAATTAAGCTTGAAGACTTGAAGAGTCTAAGTATTTAGGTCCCAAAGTATCAATTCCTAAAGTTTGCAACTCCTAATGTCTAAGTTCTCGTCTCCTAATTCTTTTGTTTTTTTTTTAAGAAAGAAAAATAGGAAATTACTGTTACAGCTGACAAAAAGATTCATAAGAAATATCCACCCCTCCATGCTTAGCTAATGCAATGTCCTCATTGTAAAAAATGAAAGCATGCAAGAGAGTAGAAGTGGAAGAATAACACCTGGTTTCCATGAGATTCTAGTCAGCTCGGAACAGTCTTTACATGTGCTGAGTTTAATGCCTTCAGCTAGGCGATGATCGGCCCACGGTGGTTAGGGCAAGGTAAGAGCAACCTTGTTTGAGACGGGTTTAGGGAGCACATGGTCAACAAAGGGTTTGAGACGTTGTCTGCTGACCTTGAAGAAATTACCTGTCTTTGGGTCAGAGATTTCGACAACCCCGTTAGGGAAAATCCGCTCAATAATGAACGGGCCATCCCACTTAGACCTAAGCTTATCGGGGAAGAGCTTTAGTTGAGAATCGAAAAGCCAAACCTTCTAGTTTAGGTCAAAGCTCTTACGTGAAATAATCTGGTCATGGAGAGCTTTGGTCCTTGCCTTATAGATTCTGGCATTTTCATAAGCATCATTTCTAAGGTCCTCCAACTCAAATAGTTGGAGTTTCCTGGTCTTCTAGGCCAACTCTAGGTCAAAATTACATTTTTTGATGGCCCAAAATGGCCGATGTTCTAGCTCTACGGGTAAGTGACATGCCTTACCAAACACCAGATGGAATGGAGACATACTGATAAGCGTTTTGCACACCGTACGGTAGGCCCAAAGAGCATCATCTAGCTTTTGGGTCCAATCCTTCCTATCAGGCCTTACGATTTTCTGCAAAATGTTTTTGATCTCCCGATTGGAGACCTCAGCCAATGTTGGTTTAAATGTAGAAACGCATGTGAGTTCGAGTGTCGAACACAAAGAGGCGTGAAATTGACTTTTTCTGTTACTTAGTTGTTAGGGAAATGGCGAGTTTTGCTTGCGCACGAGAAAATGCAGGAGAGAAAAGAGAGTACGAGAGAAAGAGAGAGAGAAAGGGTTAGAGTCTTTTGATCATCACATTCATGCAAATCAAGATAAGAAAAACCCGATCAAAAGAGAGAGGCAATAGCTATATAAGAAATAACATCATTGAACATGCAACTTGAGTTTTATAGATACAACAATAGCTAAATGCTTAAACAAAAGTAAAGTAAAGATAGAGTAAAGGGACAGAGAGAGAGAAGGCAAGGCGGCCACGGTGGTGGAGGAGGGCTCCGTCAGTAGCTCATCAACTTCGGCGAGTACAAAATGTGCTAAGGGAGGCTAGGAATGGGGTAGAAGGATTGCAAGTGTATTCAATGCCTTTCCATGGGTAGTTGGAGGGGGTTTCTAAATTAAGTAGGGGCTTTAGCGACATCCAAGACGTCGCTAAAACCGCCCCAGAAATGTCGGTGAAGGTCCCTGCCTGCTGGTCTCCTACGCATACCTGCTTTTCCTCCCGTGCGCCACGCCCGCGATCTGTGTGTGCTTGCTGTGCACTGTCCGATCGAAGATCGGATGGTTGAGGCTTCACGTGAGCGCGCGCTAAGGATCGCGCTTGTGCAATGCGCGCCTCGCGTGTTATCGCGCACGTGAATGTTCGTGCGCATTTGTTGCGCCGCGTGGCTTCCATCTACACCATTAGCTGCTGATCGGGTGGTTTGATTTAGCTGCGACGCGCGTAGGGTCGAAGAGTGAGGCGCGGGGCGGGTCAAACCCTTGCCTCTTTGTGTTAGGGCGAGGCGTGGACCGCTGTGCTGCATGCCTCGCTTTGTCACGGCAACGAGATCGGGTGTGGTGCGGGTCGACCGTTGGATGAAAATCCAATGGTCAGGATCTGATCGAAGGCGTGCGGTGATGAGGTGCGCCGCGGGTGCGGGCGCATTAGATGCCACCACGTGGCCACTTGTGGGCCGTTGATCAACAGATCAACGGCCAGAACTTCTTGGGCTAGTTACGGGAGCTCCGGATGTCGGATTTGATCGATTTTGAGTCCGTTGGACTCCGTTCATCGTTCTGAATCCATTCGTGCGATCCGATCGCTCATCTGAGGCCTATTTTGACATGAACTTGTACAAATGGCTAGTTGGTGGTGTTTGAGTAGAGTTATGTATTTTTATTTTTATTACTCAAAAATAGAAAATTTTCGAGGTCGAACTCAGGGAGCAACCCTTGATTTTAGAAGCGTACAAAATCATAATTTACAATACTATTTTACAAAAAAAATAAAGAAAGGAAAATTTATTCTTCTTCTGGTTCTGCCTCTTTCTCTCTTCGGACGTTTGACTCCAGGGTCAGACGACTTAAACTCCACTTGCTACAGTGCTTCTTCTGCTGGTTCTTCTTCCTCTTGGCTTCTTCTTCTTTCTTCTTCTCTGCTGCTTCTCTTTCTTCTTCTTCTGTGCAAGGCCTTCTCTGTCTTCTTCTTTGGCCCCTCTCTACTCCAGCTTCCTCTTCTGCTGCAGCTCCTCCTTGGCTTCTTCTTTCTTTTCTTCAACCGCGTCTCTTCTTCCTCTCTTTGCTGCACTCCCTCCTCCTCCTTCTTTTTAGCTCCTTGGTGTGGCTAAGTCTTTAGCTGCTTCTCCTCCTTTCTGCCTCTTCTTCCTCCTTGCTGTTGCGGTATCTCCTCCTCCTCCTTCTTCTTCTCTTGCTTCCCTGCACAGTTTAAGGTTAGGAAAAACCTAACCCCTACCCTCCCCACGTCTCTCTCTCTCTCTCTCTCTCTCAAATTCACTCCAGGGTTCGCTCTCCCAGAGCCTTAATCAGGTAAGCGGGTCGGGTGACGCGCCCGGGACTAGGAGCACCGATGTGGGTGGTGCACGAGGTGTGCACAAGCAGGGACTAATCAGATCCGGGTGCCAGGTCCGTGGGGAGTGATTGTGGACGAGGCATGGTGGGGGTGCGAGGGACCTCACCCCAGTGTTTCGAGGCGATAAGCCTGAAACACTTTTACAATTTATGTGCAGGCGCACGCCCACACACTTCCGAGGTGGGACTAAAAGTCCCACCTGCTTGTCATGCGCCCGGAAGCAGCAAACGTGCGTAATCGCCACTTCAGCAAAGGCCTCTGTCACCAATTGAAGACCTGGAGCTGTGCATAGAAGTATTCCGCGCGACCTGGGCTGTTGGCTGATAACACCACACAAGGAGGTAATAATTATGTTGAATATTGCCCATCTTTAGAATAAAAGGCACAACATAAGTAGAATAGGAGCATTGCATGCATCATGTACCAAGATTGCTTATAAACTGTATTAATGGCCATTTGTGTAAGCATTGGTCAAAGCAGGCCTCAGATGAGCAATCGGACCGCACGGATGGATTTAGAGCGACGAACGGAGTCCAACAGACTCAAGATTAGCCAAATCTGACATCCGGAGCTCCTACAATGGGCCCAAGAAGTTCTGACTGTTGATCTGGAGATCAACGACCCAGATTGAGCCACGTCAGCCCGCCCCCACCGCACGCATGCCTTCAGCCAACCAAGGACAAATCTTGGCCGTCGATCTTCGATCGAACGGTCGAGATCCGCGCACCCTCCTGCGGTCGCCGCGACAAAAGCGCGGGCGTGGAGCAACGGTTAGCGCGCACGCCCGCATCCACGTGACGCGCTTTCGAGCCTCGCGGGGGCGATTTGAAGGCGGGCGAAGGGCGCGGATAAATTGGGCCGCCCGATCAGCAGCGGGCGGCCAGGATCTCGCCACGCGGCACGACCGCAGCGCACGAGCGCCCACGTGCGCGCGCACGCCAGGCAGAGACGCGCGCGCACATGCACGCCCGAGGCACGATCTCAGCACGGGCGAGGAAGACTCTCAGCCATCCGATCTTCGATCGGACGGCTCTCGTTCAGCGGCCATGGATCGTGCTAGGAGAAGGAACGGGGCGGGCGGCTGACCGGTGGCGAGAGGGCTACATCGACGCTTTTGGAAGCGGTTTTAGCGACGCTCTGGATGTCGCTAAAGCCCCTTCTTCTTTTAGGAAGCCCCTAACTCTATTTAAACCCCCTCCAACCACCATTCAAGGCATTCACTCCCCCTTGCAACTACTCCACTCCTCTCTTAGCTAGCTTTAGGCACTCTTGTAATCACCGGAGATGACGAGTCACCGACGGAGCCTCCTCCACCGCCGTGGCTGCCTTGTCGCTCTCCACACACTCTCTCTCTCTCCCCCCTAAGCTTTCCATTACTTTTGTTGAAGCATGTATTTAATGTTGTAAGTTATGAACTATGAATGCATGTTTACTGAAGTTATTTTCTGTTCAACTGCCATTTTAATTTCTGTTCAAGTTGCATGATCAAAACCAAGAGCTTTCTAACTCTAAACTCTCTCTCTCTATCTCTCTCTCGTTTTTCAAAATCGCATCTTTCGCAAGCAAAACTCCACCTTTTCCGTGACAACAAGTGATAAACAAAAATTCGATTTCCACGCCTTCCTGAGACCGACACTCGGACTCACCTCCGTTTACTTCTTTTAAAACCGACGTATCAAGTGCGACTATAACGACACCTCTTAATACACACGCACAAAAACACGTCAGTTTTTGGCGCCGTTGCCGGGGATGCAACGGATTTGTTTTATCACCTCCATTCCACACTCATTCTCACATCGTCTAATGCCCTATTTTCCTTTTTACTTGACGGTTGCTGGAATTTGACGCATGGACGGCGAAGCGACGCATTCCACGACGGTAGCAAGGGAGTAGGCGCCTCGAGGACCGATAGTGAGTAACCTGTCTCTCATTGTTTGCTTGCGTGAAAAAGCTAAAAAATTGTAAAAACTGAAAAAAATTGACGTGGTGTATGATTACTTGACCCACATCCTTAACACATCACCCCACAAAAAATGTACACTCTAACATTCTGAATAAATTCTTGGAGTGTTCTTTCCTTTTTCTTGAGTGGTGTTTGTGAAGCCACCGTGAATTGACCTGGGCCGCACCACTCAACCCTAAAACTGACTCATCTAATAGAAGCTGCATGATCATCGGGATGAGTACACTAGGGTTTTAGAGCCTCTACAAAAGAAAAGGAAATCTACTTTCACCAAGTTGTGTGCAGAACTTGACGTGCCCACTGAAACTTGTTTGAAAACATTATGACACGTCAACCCTAAAAAGTACTAAAGTAAGGATGAAACACTAAAAGACACCACATCTTAACAAATCCTTGCTTGAAAACCATGTTTTGCTAGAAGCACACACTTTGAAAGTGGAAAATTAAGAGGCACCACCCCAATCAACGCCTCATCGTAGTACCCTAAGCACAAGCACTATCCTAACCCTTTAAAACTGAGTAGACGTGCCCTAAGCAGGACTGAGTTAAGTCTCAAAAGGAGAGGTTTTGTTTGCTAGGCACTTGGCTTTCATTCCCTTGGTAGAATCTGGTGACTAGGCTGCGGGGCAGTGTCAAACGACCGCGGTTGTGGGGTCTATGGAACCGGAGGCGCAAGCCAAAGGAAGAACCTTCCCTGCAATCCCCTCATAATCAACCTGGCCAGATTAGCCTTGGGAAGGGGAGTCCAGTGCTTACGGACTTAATCACCCTTTGTGAGATTTCTAGGTCTCCTGAGGAATACACCATAAGGACTAGGCTTGGGTGTTTGATTGAAACACATTTCTCGCATCTGTCGCCCTTCGCATCCCCTCCTGTTCTTCTCTAGTGTATGCACGGGAGGCGCTCACTGCATCCCGAGTTGTGTGTTTTGGGGCAGGAATCTAGGTGACGTAATTCTATTGAAAACATGGCTGAACCTAGGGTAGATGAGGCTGAGAATCAACCCCCACCAGATGCTATGGCCATCATCCAAGCTCAAATCAATGCTAACCATCGGCTTCAACAACAACAAATCCACACCATCATGCAAGCCATACAACGGTTACAGAACCCACAAGAACAACCACCACCACCTTTCCACGACATACCAGGACAACCACCACTTGATTTACCGCCATTTCAGGACTAGCCAAGACCTCTCCGTGATTTTTATAACCCTTCTGCTATTAGAGTCGAGCCCCACCTTAGGATCCCCGAGGGGGGAGATGATTTTGAGCTAAAACCGAATGTCTTAAGTCTGATCCAGAGCCACTTTCATGGAAGCTCAAATGAGGACCCCTTTCAGCACTTAGAGGATCTCGACCGCATAGCACGAATGGTGAAACCTAGGAACATTAGCCTTGACATTGTTCTAATCAAGATGTTCCCTTTCTCATTAAGAGACAAGGCTTCTCATTGGCTTAGAACCCTAGGTAGACCCATCACCACCTGGGAAGAACTGAGGCATGCATTTTTAAAGAAATTCTTCCCCATAGGAAAGACCAATGCCCTTAGAAGAGCTATCACTACCTTTACACTCCAGGGTGGGGAACAATTTTATGAGGCGTGGGAAAGATTTAATGAACTTTTGAGGAAATGCCCACACCACGAAGTTCCAAGGTGGCAATTGGCCCAGATCTTCTACCACGGTCTGGACAGCAACCTAAGGAACTTCGTTGATGCCTCATGCGGGGGAAACTTCCTAAACAAAGATGAGGAGAGCACGTTTGAGCTCTTTGAGTCTATGAGCGAGAATTCGCTCAACAATGCCTCCATGAACCAGTTTAACAGGTCCAGTCAACCCCGTGGCGGGATTTATGAGGTGCAAGCAAATTCTGGAATGGTTGACATGGACATCATTGCCAAAAAATTGGATCAAGTGGAATTGGTGGACAAAAAGATTGATGAGCTATTGAATCAGACCAGGAACCCCTTGCAGACTTTCTCCCTAGCAAAGGGAGCACATAATGTTGACCTGGTCCAGCCCTTCACCCAACTGAACCTGGAACAACCCCTTACCACGTTCCAGGGAGGGACCTTTGCTCCCTCGACCCTTGATTACTCCCTTCCCTCTTCATCAATATCGGCTATCCTAGAAGATGTGCAAGCCATCCAAGGTTATGCGAAACCTGACCCTTTCTCCAACACTTACAACACCGGCTGGTGTAACCACCCCAACTTTGGTTGGACAAACCAGAAACCACCACAATTCCAAAACCAGCCCAGGCCAAACCAGCAGCCACACTCTCCCCCCTATCAGCAAGGACCACCAGTTAGACCCCAATATAACCAGAATAGGGCGGCCCCTCCCCCACAAAATCAAATGGATACCTTAATAAAGATGATGGCTGACATGAACCAGAAACATCAGGAGGAAATGGCCTTGGTAAAGGGGTAGTTAAGCCAACTCTTGGACTGTAAACAACAAGGATCCCTACCTTCTCAACCACAACTGAACCCGCGAAATATAATTAACAGAGGCCCCAATTCGCAAGGGTTCCAAAGCAACGCCGGGCAGGCTCACATGGTCCAGCCAGCCCCGCAAATACCTCCTGGGTTTGGCGCTTCTTCGTCCTCGTCTCCTCAAGGATCACCCCATGGCCCCAATGCCTCTGCGAATGCGGTGACCTTGAGAAGCGGCACCAAAACCCAGGATCCCAAATGGCCGACTCCCCCCGAGACTTTACCTGTTGAAATACCCGACTCAGAAGAGGCACCAACCAAGGACCCAGACATGGAACCAATCCACATTCAGACACCCTACCCTGAGGCCTTGGAGACAATCAAGAAAAAGAAGAATACTGTGGAAACTGAGGAGCTGTTGGAAATTTTTAAGCAAGTACAGATTAATATTTCGCTCCTAGAAGCTGTTAAACACATCCCTGCTTTCGCCAAGTTCTTAAAGGATGCCTGTACACCCAAGCGTAAGTCGAGACCGCAAGCACCTAGGAAGGTTGTACTTTCTGAGTAAGCAAATTTCGTGATATCAACCAACCTTCCACTCAAGGTAACTGACCCAGGAGCGCCCCTGATTTCCTGCAATATCGGGGACATGACATTTGATAGAGCGCTCCTGGACCTAGGTGCTTCTATCAACCTAATTCCAACAACCCTGTACCACCAATTTGGTTTTGGGGAGCTGACACCAACCCCTATCACCATCCAGTTGGCTGATGATTTGTGAAAACCCCGAAGGGGGTTGTCGAGGACGTAATTGTACGGGTCAAGGACTTCTATTTCCCGATCGACTTTTTGGTGCTCGACATGGAAGTCCCTGAAAAATTACAGAATGCACCCATAATTTTAGGCAGACCTTTCTTAGCTACGGCTAAAGCAAACATGATTGCGACATGGGATGTATGGAATCGCCTTTGGGGACAGGAAAATGCAATTGGATATCTTCCGGGCGACAAAGTCTTTTGATTGCGATTACATTGAGTAACATGATCCCGTGGAAACTTTAATCGAGGAATGCCTCACCCTCAGTTCTGTCTCAGACCACCAAACCCGTAGTTCTGACCTGTCACCATCATTACCCATGGACCTCTGTAAGGTTGAGTATCATCACATGACACCATTTGAAGATATCGATGTTGATCAACTACTGCCCTTTTCCTTCCCATCGACTATGGTCCCACCCGCACCCGAACTTAAACCATTGCCCGAGAATCTTAAGTACGTCTTCTTGGGACCTGACCAGACCTTCCCAGTGATTATTAATTCTCATCTAACCAAGGATCAGGAACTCAGGTTGACTACGACCCTTTCAGAACATCGGGCCGCCATTGGTTGGATCATTTCGGATTTAAGAGGAATTAGCCCCACCTATTGCACCCACAAGATTTACCTGGAAGACGGGGCCCGACCTTCCCGCCAGATGCAGAGACGTTTAAACCCTAACATGCGGGAGGTCGTTAAAAAAGAAATCATCAAGTGGCTTGAAGCCGACATCATCTACCTTATCTCCGATAGCCCCTTGGTGAGCCCCACTCAAGTGGTTCCAAAGAAAGCTGGGCTCACCGTTGTTACCAATGATCATGGCGAATCCATCCCCACCCACACCACTACCGCTACCGCATGGCGGGTGTGTATTGATTATAGGAAGCTTAATGAAGCCACTATGAAGGACCACTTCCCCTTGCCATTCATTGACCAAATCCTTGAAAGATTGGCAGGGCAGAAGTATTTTTGCTTCCTGGATGGATATTCAGGATATAACCAAGTCGCAATTGCTCTAGAAGATCAGGAAAAGACCACATTCACTTGCCCGTATGGCACATTTGCATTCCGTCGAATGCCGTTCGGGTTATGCAACGCACCTGCGACCTTCCAGCATTGCATGCTAGCCATTTTTTCAGAAATGGTGGGTGAATACTTGGAGGTCTTTATGGATGATTTCTCTGTATTCGGGAATTCATTCGACCATTGTCTAAGCAACTTGGAGAAAATCCTGAAACGATGTATCGAGGCTAACTTGGTGTTAAGTTGGGAAAAGAGCCATTTTATGGTTCAAGAAGGAATTGTCCTCGGTCACATCGTCTCGCATAGGGGTATCGAGGTAGATCGAACTAAGGTTGATTTAATTTCCAAACTTCCTCCACCTAGTTCGGTCTGGCAGATTCGCTCCTTCCTAGGACATGTTGGCTTCTACCGAAGGTTCATCAAAGACTTTTCCAAGCTTTCAAAACCCTTGACCGACCTTCTAACCAACGACGCCATATTCCACATGTCTCCTGATTGCATCCAAGCTTATCATACTCTCTGGGACTTAGTCTCCACCGCACCTGTACTTTAACCCCCAGACTGGTCCCAGGACTTTGAGATTATGTGTGATGCATCCGATTTTGCCATAGGCGCTGTCCTGGGACAAAGGCAAGACAAGAAGCCCGTGGTGATCTACTACGCGAGCAAAACGTTGGACGAGGCCCAACATAATTATACTGTCACAGAAAAAGAGTTGCTCGCTGTAGTATTTGGACTTGAAAAATTCCGCTCATACTTGCTGGGATCCCACGTGACTATTTACACTGACCATTCAGCCATCCGGCACCTGTTGGCCAAAAGGGACGCAAAGCCCAGGCTCATCAGATGGATCCTGCTTTTGCAGGAATTTGACCTGGAAATCTGAGACAAGGCCGGATCGAAAAATGTGGTGATTGACCGCTTATCGAGACTTCATCCAGACCACATTGGACCCTCCCTACCTCTATCTGATACCTTCCCTGATGAACACATCCTAGCCGTGCAAGACAAGAAAATGCCATGGTATGCCGACTACGTTAATTACCTGGTTATAGGACAAACCCCGCACAGTTGGTCTAGACAGCAACGGGACAGGTTCTTGGCTGAGGCCAAGCACTATTTCTGGGATGATCCCATGCTATTTCGCCTCTGTGCTGATCAGATCATCAGAAGGTGTATCCTTGAAGATGAAGTTCAGAGTGTGCTTTCCTTTTGTCATGACCAAGCATGTGGCGGCCACTTCTCTGGAAAGAAAACAGCTGCAAAAGTGTTGCAGTCTGGATTTTACTGGCCGTCCCTATTTAAGGATGCACACATCTTTGCCAAAACTTTCTCACGCTGCCAAACACTGGGGACCATGACCAAGAAAGATATGATGCCCTTCAGCCCATTTTGATTGTCGAAATCTTGGACGTTTGGGGTATCGATTTTATGGGCCCCTTTCCACCATCCAACGGCTTCGAGTACATCCTGGTCTCAGTAGACTATGTTTCCAAATGGATTGAAGCCGTCGCCACCCGACGATAAGATCACAAGACTGTCATGGACTTTGTGAAGAACATCTTTTCCCGGTTTAGAATACCCAAGGCCATGATCAGTGATGGTGGAAGCCATTTTATCCATTCCCAATTCTGTGCCCTACTTAGAAAATACGGGGTAAACCACCGCATCGCCACCCCGTATCATCCACAAACAAATGGGCAGACTGAGGTCTCCAATAGATAAATCAAGGACATTTTACAAAAGACCGTGAGACCTGACAGGAAAGACTGGTCCACACGACTTGATGATGCCCTGTGGGCATACAGGACCGCTTTCAAGACCCCGATAGGCATGTGGCCTTATCGCCTGGTCTTCGGCAAGGCCTGCCATCTTCCTGTCGAATTGGAACATCGAGCTTACTAAGCTGTCAAGCAGTGTAACATGGATCCCCAGTTAGCCGGTGCGCAGAGGACCCTGCAATTATCTGAGCTCGAAGAAATCCGTCGGGACGCCTTTGACAATATTTGACTGTATAAGGAGAAAATGAAAGCCGTTCACGACCGACTTATTCATAGAAAAACCTTTGAGCCTAACCAGCAAGTTTGGCTGTTTGATGCATGCCTAAAACTCTTCCCAGGGAAACTCAGGTCCAAATGGACAGGACCATTTCGGGTGGTTAAGCCCTATTCTAATGGGGCGGTTGAAATCGCTGATCTTAACACTAGGCACACTTTTACAGTTAATGGTCAAAGATTGAAGCATTTCCTCGCCCAGGTACCCCCCAAGGAAAGTGTCACCCTCGTTGAGGGCTGACATCGAGCACCGCCCAGCTGGAGGCGTTAAACTCAGCGCTTCTTGGGAGGCAACCCAGAGGATTCAGACTGATCTGGTAGTTCACGTCACTCAGGTACTATCTTTTTGAACTCTTTTGCATCATGTATCTGCCAATGAGGACATTGTCCAACTTAAGCATGGGGGGGGTGGTAAATTGCATAATCCTGAGCCTAATTAATCAGTCTGAATGAATAAATTAATTAAAAAAAAAAATTTTTAGGAAGAAAACTTAGGCATTAGAAACTTGTCAATAGTGGGAAATAATATAGAAAGAACTTAAACACTTAGACTTTTCAGGCCTTCAGGCTTAATCAGTCCTAGTGTCCGTTAAAATATGGATTTAGCAGCGAATCCTTGCAACCTTAAGCTATTTTAATCCACCTACTAAATAAGGTAATAAGTATACGACTTATTAACTCACCCTCTAACTCAGAAAAACTTTGAGTTAAAGCATCTGCACACATTTTTGCACAGACTCACTTCTCGGAGATTTTGACAGAAATTGGGTAGCTAATGAACTCTCTAGGGTGGTATGGCTTGCAAGTTGTCGTGGGTAACAGCCCATTGGTAGGTTGTCCAGAACCCAGCCATAGGCCATTTCTTTTTCGTTGCCTTTAGGTACATTTGAGATTAGGGAAGCCACCTACAAAAAAAAAAAAAGAAAAAAAAAGAGGAAATGAAGAAAAGAAAATAAACCACACTTCATCGCACAAGTATGGCTGGCAAGTGATCGTGGGTAACAGCCCATTGGTCGGTTGTCCAGAGCCCAGCTAAATAATTGCACAAAAAAAAAGAAGACCAAAACACTTAAGGAAGAAGCGGGGAAGTAGTACAAGCCGGGGAGATATACACTGGAAAAATCCTTGTGTTGACCCCAATTAAAACAAATGTAGGGAGAAAGCTACCAATCGAACAAATACACCTTCAGGCAAATTTATTTCCTTTTCCGGTCATCTAGAGGCGTAGAAACTCGAAGTCTGTCTCAATTACCGTTAAGTGAGTCTATCACAACATTCACACCAAGATGCTTAGCACTTAGGGTTTTGACCGAGTTTTGGGTGGGTTGGGCAGCCGTAAAAAGTTACCAACCCACATTGAATTCCGAAAAAAATTCTTAAAAAAAAATATATATATACGTACGTATAGTTATATACATTAAAGCAAGGATTCGGGCGATTCATATTTTGGCAGACACCCGGGCGATGCTTAGTCTTTGTAGATTAAGATCTGCGTATATTTTCTCTTATTGACAAGTAACGAAGTGCCTAAGCATTTACTTCTTGAATTCTGCAAGGGAATAAAGACCAGAATAAACCTTGCTAGGGACTAGCAAAGAGTAAGCATGGGGGTATGATAACACCACACAAGGAGGTAATAATTATGTTGAATATAGCCCATCTTTAGAATAAAAGGCACAACATAAGTAGAATAGGAGCATTGCATGCATCATGTACCAAGATTGCTTATAAACTGTATTAATGGCCATTTATGTAAGCATTTGTCAAAGCAGGCCTCAGATGAGCAATCGGATCGCACGGATGGATTTAGAGCGACGAACGGAGTCCAACAGACTCAAGATCAGCCAAATCCGACATCCGGAGCTCCTACAATGGGCCCAAGAAGTTCTGACCGTTGATCTGGAGATCAACGACCCAGATTGAGCCACGTCAGCCCGCCCCCACCGCACGCATGCCTTCAGCCAACCAAGGACAAATCTTGACCATCGATCTTCGATCGAAAGGCCGAGATTCGCGCACCCGCCCGCGGTCGCCGCGACAAAAGCGCGGGCGTGGCGCAACGGTTAGCGCGCACGCCTGCATCCACGCGACGTGCGTTCGAGTCGCGCGGGGGGGGGGGATTTGAAGGCGGGAGAAGGGTGCGGATAAATTGGGCCGCCCGATCAGCAGCAGGCGGCCAGGATCTCGCCACGCGGTGCGACCGCAGTGCACGAGCGCCCATGCGCTCGTGCACGCCAGGCAGAGATGCGCGCGCACACGCGCGCCCGAGGCGCGATCTCAGTGCGGGTGAGGAAGACTCTCAGCCGTCCGATCTTCGATCGGACGGCTCTCGTTCAGCGGCCACGGATCGTGCGAGGAGAAGGAACGGGGTGGGCGGCTGACCGACAGCGAGAGGGATACACCGACGCTTTTGGAAGCGGTTTTAGCGACGCTCTGGATGTCGCTAAAGCCCCTTCTTCTTTTAGGAAGCCCCTAACTCTATTTAAACCCCCTCCAACCACCATTCAAGGCATTCACTCCCCTTTGCAACTACTCCACTCCTCTCTTAGATAGCTTTAGGCACTCTTGTAATCGCCGGAGACGACGAGCCGCCGACGGAGCCTCCTCCACCGCCGTGGCTGCCTCGTCGCTCTCCACTCTCTCTCTCTCTCTCTCTCCCCCCTAAGCTTTCCATTACTTTTGTTGAAGCATGTATTTAATGTTGTAAGTTATGAACTATGAATGCATGTTTACTGAAGTTATTTTCTATTCAACTGCCATTTTAATTTCTGTTCAAGTTGCATGATCAAAACCAAGAGCTTTCTAACTCTAAACTCTCTCTCTCTATCTCTCTCTCGCTTTTCAAAATCGTATCTTTCACAAGCAAAACTCCACCTTTTCCGTGATAACAAGTGATAAACAAAAATCCGATTTCCACGCCTCCCTGAGAACGACACTCGGACTCACCTCCGTTTACTTCTTTTAAAATCGACGTATCAAGTGAGACTATAACGACACCTCTTAACACACATGCACAAAGACACGTCACTGGCTTGGAGCTGGAAAGGCTTAGAGCTGCTTGCGAGCTTGCTCCAAGCTCGGCGTCAATGGCGGCGGAGGCACGGGACCTGAAACCACGAATACGGCCTTGCGGCCCTATCAAAATGCTCGGTGAGCTTTGCTAGAGCACGACGAAGACAATGCAGGGGTCAGCGTGGCGTGGGGGGGCCGGAGTGTGCGTGCCTAGGGTACCCTGTGTGCGTGAGAGTGGGTGTGTTCGGGGGGTGTTTTGGATGTGTGGAGTGGTGAGTGGAGTGAGGATTTAGGATCAGTGAGGTGTTGCGGTGCTTATGGGGTGGTTGGAGAGGCGGATGGAGGTGTGGAGTAGCGGGGACGCCTCGCCGGAGGTCTGGCCGGAGGTGGAGATGGCGATGGTGGACAATGGAGTCGAGGAGTCGAAAGATCAAATTGACAGAGGGGAAATAAAAAGGAGAGTAAGGGGAACTTATCCGGTAAGTTAGGAGTGAATGGGGGAGGCGGAGATGGTGAACGAGTACACTGCCGTCGCCAGAGACGAAGATGCCAGGGGAGAGAACGGCGACATCTCCTCTCTCGTTGCCCTGCCACCATACCAGTGGCAGGGTTAACTCCGCTGTCTTCCGCTGTGCCATGTCGCCGGAAGCTCTGGCAATTGGCCGGAGTTGGTGAGAGACGAATAGGAGAGGAGATCTCGGGCCAAACGAAGCTTGCCGGAAGCGGCAGCCCCTGCCGTTCCTTAAATAGGCGTTGGCTGGGAGTGAAACGTGAGGAGGAGGCATGGGCTGGTCACCAGAGGCATGGTCGGAAGAAGACCCATACCTCTCAAGCGTTCGCACGAGAGGTGTGGTGGCTGGCAGGGCATGGGAACCGGTCCATGCAGAAGAGGACAATGCAAGGGATCCTCTTTTCAAGTCTAGGGCCAGCTCCCATGCCATACGCAGTGCCATCCTCCGTGCAAAGTCGCCGGAGGCATGGCCTGCTGCTGCGGGTGGCAGAGGGACCGGTTTGTAGAAAACGATGGGAAAGTTGAGGGGGTAATGCAAGAGTTCAAAAAGTTAAGGGTCAGAAAGTAATTATTGAGGACAAATTTGTAAAGTGGGTCAAGGCGACCTTTCCTTAGGTCCAAATTTTGGTATAACCCTAATTTGGACCTAAGGAATCCAATGGTGAGGTTGAATTTTAGTTTTGACCATGTTTGACTGGATATTTTGCACAAAAACCCAAATTAGGTAAAAAATTGGGTATGGTTCTCAATATAGGTCAAGATAGGTTCCAATGGCAAAATTGATGGTTTTAAACCCTAGGGGATATTTTTTCATGAATTTTAGAGGGTTTAATTGATTTTTATATTTCCTGGAACTTCATGAATTAAAGTGGGTTTGTTTTAGGATTACAGAATGTCATTTAATTCCCAGATTTTGTCATAACCCTCTCCTGATCGAATCATCTCACTTTTTCTCTTATTAAGTCCATTTGACCTTTGTCTAGACCCTTAGAAATCCCGTTTATGTATTGCATTGGTAAAATTACAATTTTCTCCCTTGTGAATTATTTTATACTCCAATTTGTAATTCCCTGATTTAGGCTTTCCCTTTGGATTTGTAGGAGCTTTTGTACACTTATTTAGGTCAAAATGTGCTAGTTAGGGTTCATGATGAGGTTCTCATCAATGGCCATTAACACTGATTTATAAGCAATCTCAATGTGTAATGCATGTAATGCTCCCATGCCCGTTTATGATGTGTTGTTTGTGCATGTTACCCTTAAGATAAACCCCGATTGACAGAATTATTACCACCAAATGTAGAATTATCATACCCCCATGCTCATTCCTTGCTAGTTCCTAGCAAGGTTCATCCCAGCCATTATTCTCAGTCAGAATCCAGGGATTGATTACTTAGACATTTTGTTACTTGTCAACAGGAGGAAATATATTGAGAGCCTAATCTACAGAGACTAAACAGTGCCCGGGTGTCTGCCAAAATATGAATCCCCCGAATCCTTGCTTTAAGGCATACATATATATTTTTTTTCTTTTTCATCTCTTCTCATTTTTTGGATTTTTGGAGCTGAGAGTGTATTGGTAACTTTTTACAGCTACCCAACCCACCCAAAACTCGAAAAAGACTCTTAGTGCTAAGCATCTTGGTGTGAATATTGTGATAGACTCACTCAATGGTAATTGGAACAGACTTCGGGTTTCTACGCCCCTAGGTGACTGGAAAAGGAAGTGCATGCCTAAAGGTGTATTTGTCCAATTGATAGCTTTTTCCCTACTTTTATTTTATTTGAGGTCAATACAAGGGTGTTTCTAGTGTATATTTCCCCAGATTGCTCTACTTCCCCACTTCTTCCTTAGTTGTTTTGGACTTTTTGTGCATTTAGTGAGCTGGGTTCTAGACAACCGGCCAATGGGTTGTTACCTACGACCACTTGCCAGCCATACTCGTGCGGTGAAGTGTGGCTTATTTATTTTTTGCTTTTTCTTCTTTTTCTATTTTTTTTCTATTTCTCCTATTTGTTTCTTTTTTCTCTTTTCTTTTTCTTTTGTTTTGTAGGTGGCTTTCCTGATGTCAGATTTACCTAGAGGCAATAAAAAAAAAGTGGTCCTGTGGTTGAGCTCTGGACAACCGACTAATGGACTGTTACCCATGACAACTTGCCAGCCATACCACCCAAGGTTCATTAGCTACCCAATTTCTATTAGAATCTCCGAGAAGTGAGTCAGTGCGAAAATGTGTGTAGCTGCTTAGACTAAAAGTCCCTCCGAGTCAGAGGGCAGGTTGATAAGTTGTATACTTATCACCCTACTTTATTGGCGAATTATAGTAAATTAAGGTTGCAAGGATTCAAGGCTAAATCCATATTTTAACGGACACTAGAGCTGATTTAGCTTGAAGGCCTGAAAAGTCTAAGTGTTCAGGTTCTTTTCGTATTATTTCCCACTGTTGACAAGTTCCTAATGCCTAAGTTTTGCTTCCTAAATTCATCATTTTTTTATTAATTTATTTTATTCTATTCAGACTAATAAAATGAACTCAGAACATGCAAATTACCATCCCCCCCATGCTTAAGTTGGACAATGTCCTCATTGACAAGTAAATGGATGCAAAGGAGGTTCAAAAAGAGGTCACCTGAGTGATGCTGTGCACCTAATCAGTCTAAATCTACTGGGTTACCTCCCAGGAAGTGCTGAGTTTAATGCGTCCAGCTGAGCGATGCTTCGTGTCAACCCTCGATGAGGGTGACAACCTCCTTTGGGGGTACCTGGGCAAGGAAATGCTTTAATCTCTGATCGTTTACCGTGAAGGTGTGCCCATTGTTCGGATTTGCAATTTCAACCGCTGCATTGGAAAAAGGTTTGACCACCCGATATGGTCCTATCCACTTGGATTTGAGCTTCTTGGGGAAAAGTTTAAGTCGGGCATCAAAAAGCCAGACGTGCTGGTTAGGCTCGAAGGTCTTTCTATGGATGAGTCAGTCGTGGACGACTTTCATCTTTTCCTTGTAAAGTCGACTGTTCTCAAATGTGTCCCGACGAATTTCCTCGAGCTTGGAGAGTTGGAGCGTCCTCTGTGCACCGGTTAATTGAGAGTCCATGTTACACTACTTAACAACCCAGTAAGCTTAGTGTTCCAATTCGACTGGAAGGTGGCAAGCTTTGCCAAAGACCAGACGATACGGTGACATGCCTATCGGGGTCTTAAAAGTGGTCCTGTATGCCCACAGGGCATCATCCAGTCATGTGGACCAATTCTTCCTGTTAGGTCTCACAGTCTTTTGCAGAATGTTCTTAATCTGCCTATTGGAAACCTCAGTCTGCCCATTGGTTTGCGGATGATACGAGGTGGCAATGCGGTGAGTAACCCTATATTTTCTAAGTAGGGCATGGAACTGGGCGTGGATAAAGTGACCTCCATCACTGATTATGGCCTTCGGTATTCTAAACCGATAAAAGATGTTTTGCTTAACAAAATCCATGACAGCCTTATGGTCACATCTGAGTGGCGACGGCTTCAATCCATTTTGAGACATAGTCTATGGTGGGAAGGGACCTATGAAATCGATGCCTAAACGTCAAAGATCTCGATAATCAAAATGGGCTAGAGGGGCATCATGTCTTTTCTAGTCATGGTCCCTAAAGTATGGCAGTGAGAGCAAGTCTTCGCAAAGTTGTGTGCGTCCTTGAATAAGGAAGGCCAGTAAAATCCGGATCGCAAAAACTTTGCAGCCGTCTTCTTCTTCGAAAAGTGGCCTCCACAAGCTTGGTCATGACAAAAGGATAATACACTTTGAACTTCTTCCTCCGGGATACACCTCCTGATAATTTGGTCGGCACAGAGGCGAAACAGCATGGGATCATCCCAGAAATAATGTTTGGCTTCAGCCAAGAACTTATCCCGTTGCTGTCTGGACCAGTTGTGCGGGGTCTGTCCTACTACCAGATAGTTGACGAAGTCAACATACCAAGATAGTTTCCTTTCATGCACAGCCAGAAGTTGTTCATCAAGAAAGGTATCAGTCAAAGGCAAGGAGGGCCCAATGTGGTCCGGGTGGAGTTTGGACAGGTGATCGGCCACAACATTCTTGGACCCAGCTTTGTCATGAATTTTCAGGTCAAATTCCTGCAAGAGCAGGATCCATCTAATGAGCCTGGGTTTAGCGTCCCTTTTGGCCAACAAATGCCGGATGGCTGAGTGGTTCATATAAATGGTCACGTGGGATCTAGGAGGTAAGATCGGAACTTTTCGAGTCCAAAAACTACGGCGAGCAGCTCTTTCTCTGTGACTATATAGTTCCGTTGGGCCTCATCCAAAGTCTTGCTCGCGTAGTAGTTCACCACGGGTTCCTTTTCTTGTCTCTATCCCAGGACTGCACCAATGGCAAAGTCTGATGTATCACACATAATTTCAAAATCCTGGGACCAGTTTGGGGGCTATAACACAGGTGTGGTGGAGACTGATTCCCTGAGGGTGGTGTAAGCCTGGATGCAATCAGGTGTCATGTGAAACAAGGCGTCGTTGGTCAGAAGGTCGGTCAAGGGTTTAGAGAGTTTGGAGAAGTCCTTAATGAACCTTCGATAGAAACCAACGTGTCCTAGGAAAGATCGGATTTGCCGGACTGAGCTAGGTGGCGGAAGTTTGGAAATAAAATCAACCTTAGCTTGATCCACCCCAATGCCCCTATGCGATACGATGTGCCCGAGGACAATCCCTTCGTGAACCATGAAATGGCTTTTTTCCCAGTGCAAAACCAAGTTAACCTCGATACATCACTTCAGGATTTTCTCCAAGTTGCTCAGACAATGGTCGAATGAGTTCCCAAACACTGAGAAATCATCCATCAAGACCTCCAGGTATTCACCCACCATCTCTGAAAAGATGGCTAGCATGCAACGCTGAAAGGTAGCGGGTGCGTTGCATAACTTGAATGGCATACAATGGAACGCAAATGTGCCATACGGGCAAGTGAATGATCTTCGGGAGCAATTGCGACTTGGTTGTATCCTGAGTATCCATCCAGGAAGCAAAAATATTTCTGCCCTACCAATTGTTCAAGAATCTGGTCAATGAATGGTAGAGGGAAATGATCTTTCTTGGCTGCCTCATTGAGCTTCCTATAATTAATGCACACCCGCCATGCAGTGGTGGTGCAGGTAGGGATGGATTCGCCAAGCTCATTGGTGACAACGGTGAGCCCGGCTTTCTTGGGGACCACTTTAGTGGGGCTCACCTAGGGGCTATCGGAGATTGGGTAGATGATGTCAGCGTCAAGCCACTTGATGATTTCCTTTTTAACGACATCCTGCATATTTGGGTTTAATCGTCTCTGCATCTGATGGGAAGGTCGAGCCTGATCTTCCAGATAGATCTTGTGGGTGCAATAAGTGGGGCTAATTCCTTGCAAATCCGAGAAGGTCCATCCAATGGCCGACCGATGTTCTGATAGGGTCGCAGTCAACTTGAGTTCCTGATCCTTGGTTAGATGGCCATTGATAATCACCGGGAAGGTCTGGTCAGGTCTAAGGAAGATGTACTTTAGATTTTCGGGAAGCAGCTTTAGCTCAGGTGTGGGTGGAACAACACTCGATGGGTAGGGGAAAGGTGGGAGTTGATCAGCATCAATCTCCTCGAATGGTGGTTGCTGATGGTAATCCACTCTACAGAGGTCAGCGTGCATAGACAAGGATGGGCTGGAACAGTCATCACAGGGTTGGGTTTGATGGTCTGATACAACACTAAGGGTGAGGCATTTCTCAACCAGAGGCTCCATAGGATCGTGCTCCTCAATCTAGTCGTAATCGAAAGACTTGGTTGCCCTAAAGATATCCAACTGCATCTTCCTATCTTCGAAGGTGATTTCCATGCATTCCTTGTCACAATCAATGTTCGTCTTAGCCGTCGCTAAGAAAGGTCTCCCTAGGATGATGGGTGTGTTTTGTAGCTGTTCGAGGACTTCTATGTCGAGCACCAAGAAGTCGACTGGGAAGTACAAGTCCTTGACCCAAACAATTACGTCCTCAGCAACCCCCTTTGGGGTCTTCACAGATCGATCAGCCAATTGGATAGTCACAGGTGTGGGTGTCAATTCTCCAAATCCGAATTGGTGATATAGGGTTGTTGGGATCAGATTGATTGAAGCACCTAAGTCCAGGAGCACTCTATCAAATGTCATGTCCCCGATATTACAAGATATCAGGGCTGCACCTGGGTTTGTTCGTTTGAGCGAAAGGTTGCTCGATATCGCAGAACTTGCTTGCTCTGAGAGTACAACCTTCCTAGGTGCTTGGGGGCATGGCTTACGCTTCGGCGTACAGGAATCGTTTAGGAACTTAGCATAAGTCAGAATGTGCTTGACTGCCTTAAGGAGTAGGATGTTAATCTGAACCTACTTGAAAATTTCCAAAAGCTCCTCATTTTCCACAACCTCTTTCTTTCTCTTCATCTTCTCTAAGGCCTCAGGGTACGGTGTCTAGATTTGAACTGAGTTAGTCTCCTGGTCCTTGGGTGTTTTCTGCTCATCTTCAGAGTGAGGTATCTTGGGGAGTAAGGTCACGGGAGGAGTTGGCCACTTGGGATCCTGGGTTTTAGTGCCGCTTCTCAAGGTCACCGCATTTGCAGAGGCATTGGGACCATGGGTTGATCCTTGAGAAGAAGAGGAAGAAGAAGCACCAAACCCAGGGGGTGTTTGTAGGGCAGGCTGGACCATGTGGGCCTACCCGAGATTGCCTCGGAACCCTTGTGAATTGGGGCCTCTGTTAATCACGTTTTGCGGGTTCGGCTGTGGCTGAGAAGGAAGGGATCCCTGTTGTTTAAAATCCAACAACTGGCACAATTGTCCCTTCACTAATGCCTTTTCCTCTTAGTGTTTCTGGTTCATGTCAGCCATCATTTTCATCAAGGTGTCCATTTGGTTTTGTGGGGGAGGGCCCACCCTATTCGAATTATAGGGGGGGTCTAACCGGTGGACCTTGTTGATAGGAAGTCGGGTTTGGCTGATGGTTTGGCTTAGGCTGTTCTGAAATTGATTTGGTTTCTGGTTCGTCCAAGCGAAGTTTGGGTGATTATGCCATCCGGCATTGTAGGTGTTGGAGAAGGGGTCAGGTTTGGAATAACCTTAGATGGCTGGACATCTTCAAAGATAGAAGGTGTTGAGGGGGAGGGAAGAGAATAATCAGGGGTTAAGGGAGCAAAGGTCCCTCCCTGGAACATGGTCAGGGGTTGTTCCAGGTGCATTTGGCTTAGTGGTCGAACTAGGTTGACATTGTGAGCTCCCTTTGCTAGGGAGAGAGTCTGTAGCGGGTTCCTGGACTGGTTCAATAGTTCATCTATCTTCTTATCCACCAATTCCACTCGATCCAACTTCTTGGAAATGATATCCATGTCAACCATTCCAGAATATGCTTGTACCTCATAGATCCCACCACAGGGTTGATTGGATCGACTGAACTGGGTCATGGAGGCATTGTTGAGCGAATTTTTGCTCATAGACTTGAAAAGCTCAAACACGCTTTCCTTGTCTTTGTTCAGAAAGTTTCCTTCGCATGAGGCATCGACAAAGTTCCGAAGGTTGCTGTCCAGACTGTGGTAGAAGATTTGGGCCAATTGCCACCTTGGAACCTCATGGTGTGGGCATTTCCTCAACAATTCGTTAAATCTCTCCCATGCCTCAGGGAATTGTTCCCCACCCTGGAGTGTAAAGGTGGTAATGGCTCTTCTGAGGGCATTGGTCTTTCCTATGGGAAAGAATTTCTTTAAGAATGCATGCCTCAGTTCTTCCCAGGTGGAGATAGGTCTTCCTAAAGTTCCAAGCTAGTGAGATGCTTTGTCTCTCAGTGAGAAGGGGAACATCTTAATCAAAATAATGTCTAAGCTGATATTCCTGGACTTGACAGTCTGGGCGATCCGGTCAAGGTCCTCTAGGTGTTGGAAGGGGTCCTCATTTGAGCTTCCATGGAAGTGGCTTTGAATCAGGCTTAGGACATTAGGTTTTAGCTCAAAATCATCTCCCCCTTTGGGGACCCTAAGATGTGGTTCGATCCGAATAGCAGACGGATCGTAAAAGTCATGAAGGGGTCTGGGTCGATTCTGGAATTGTGGGGGATCAGGTGGTGGTTGCCCCTGCGGGTTTTGCAAAGGTGGTGGTGGTTGCCCTTGCGGGTTCTGTAATTGATGTATGGCTTGCATGATAGTGTGGATCTGCTGCTGCTGAAGCTGGTAGTTTGCATTAATCTGGGCCTGGATGATGGCCATCGTATTTGGTGGAGGTTGGTCCTCAACCTCATCTACTCTAGGTTTGGCCATATCTCTAGCAAGATCAAGTCTCTCCTAGGTTTCCTGTTCCAAAACAAATAGCTCAGGATGAAGTGATTGTCTCTTGTGCATACACTAGAGAAGAGCGGGGAGGGATGCAGAGAGAAACAGATGCGAGAAGCGTGTGTGCTCAAACAAGCAGACAAGACTAGTCCTTATAGTGTATTCCTTAGGGGACCTAGAAATCTCAAAAGGAACAATCAAGACTGTAGGCACGTAACCGCCCTTCCCAAGGCTAATATGGCCAGGTTGATTATGAGGGGATTATGGGGAAGGTTCTTCCTTTGGCTTGTGCTGTCGATTTTGTAGACCCCACAACCGCAGTCGTTTGACACTTCCTCGTAGCCTAGTTACCAGATTTTTCGAAGGGAATGAAGGCCAAGTGCCTAGCAACCGAAATCATGCCTTTCGAGACTTAAACCAGTCCTGCCTAGAGCACGTCTACTCTGTTTTAATGAGGACTTAGGTCAGTGCTTGTGCTCAAGACATGTGATGAGGTGTTGATTGGCGTGGTGCCTCTTAGTTATCCAATTCAAATGAATGCCCACCTAACAAGACATGGTTTTCAAGCAAGGATTTAAGATGTAGTGTCTTTGAACGTTTGTCCTTACTTTAATGTCTTTTAGGGTTGAAGTGCCTTAGTGTTTACAAACAAGTTTCAAGTGGGCATGCCAAGTTTTACACACAACGGGTGAGAGTGAATTTCCTTTAGAGTGAGGAGGCCCTAGAAAACAACCCTAATGTTCTCACCCTACTGTTCATGCAATCTACCAGGTGAGTCGATTTTAAGGTGAGTGATGCGGCCCTAGTCAAGTCATGGTGGCTTCGCAAACATCACTCAAAAAGAAAAAAAAACACTCCAAAGAGATTATGTCTTTAAGAATGTTAGAGTGTATTTTTTTTGTTGGGTGATGGATTTAGGATGTGGATCAAGCAATCATTCACCACTCTGATTTTTCTCTGATTTAATTTTTTTTAGATTTTTTTTTAGGTAAGCAAACAACCACGGGTAGAGCGATACTTACAACCGATCTTTGTTGCGTTCACTCGATCTCTACTGTCACGAGTCATGCTCCTTCGCTGCCCAGGCATCGAGTTCCTGCAACCAATCAAGTAGAGGAAATGAGTTAGACGATGTGAGTATGGATGCAAAATGAAAGCAACCCAAAAACTGATGTGAGTCGGACGCATTTGTCTAAATAGGTCATTGTAGCTCACGTTTGCAATGTCGATTTTAAATGTAGAAATGGATGTGAGTCCGAGTGTCGAACACAAGGAGGCATGGAATCGGCTTTTTCTGTCACTTGTCATGGAAATGGAAGGTTTTTCTTGCGTACGAGAAAACATGGGAGAGAAAAGAGAGTACGAGAGAAAGAAAGAGAGAGAGAGCAGGGTTAGAGTTTTTTGATCATCGCATTCATGCAAATCAAGATAAGAAAAACCTGATCAAAAGAGAAAGGCAATAGCTATATAAGAAACAACATCATTTAACATGCAACTTGAGTTTTACAGATACAACAATAGCTAAATGCTTAAATAAAAGTAAAGTAAAGCTAGAGTAAAGGGGGAGAGAGAGAGAGAGAGAGAGCAGAAGGTGAGGCGGCCACGGCGGTGGAGGAGGGCTCTATCGGTGGCTCATCAACTCCAGCGAGTACAAAATGTGCTAAGGGAGGCTAGGAATGGGGTAGAAGGATTGCAAGTGTATTCAATGCCTTTCCATGTGTAGTTGGAGGGGGTTTATATAGGAAGAGGGGGTTTCTAAATTAAGTAGGGGCTTTAGTGACATCCAAGACGTCGCTAAAATCTCCCCAAAAATGTCGTGAAGGCCCCTGCTTGCTGGTCTCCCACACGTCGTGCCCGCGATCCACGTGCGCTCGCTGTGCACTGTCTGATTGAAGATCGGATAGTTGAGGCTTCATGTGAGCGTGCGCTAAGGATCGCGCTTGTGCAGCACGCGCCTTGCACGTTATCGCGCGCGTGAACGTTCGTGAGCATCCGTTGCGTCGCGTGGCTTCCATCTGCATTGTTTGCTGCTGATCGGGCAACTTGATTTAGCCGTGGCACATGCAGGGTCGAAGAGTGAGGCACGGGGCAGGTCAAACTCTTGCCTCTCTGTGCTAGGGCAAGGAGCGGACCATTGTGCTGCGAGCCTCGCTTTGTCGCAGCGACGAGATCGGGCGCGGTGCGGGTCGACCGTTGGATGAAAATCCAACGATCAGGATCTGATCGAAGGCACACAGTGATGGGGTACGCTGTGAGTGCGGGCGCATCATATGTTGCCACGTGGCCTCCTGTGGGCCGTTGATCATCAGATCAACGACTAGAACTTCTTGGGCTAGTTGCGAGAACTTCGGATGTTGGATTTGATTGATTTTGAGTCAGTTGGACTCCGTTTGTCGTTCTAAATCCATCTGTGCGGTTCGATCGCTCATCTGAGGCCTGTTTTGACATGAACTTGTACAAATGGCCATTAATATTGATTATAAGCAATCTCAATGTGTAATGCATGTAATGCTCCCATGCCCATTTATGATGTGTTATTTGTGCATGTTACCCTTAAGATAAACCCTGATTGACAGAATTATTGCTACTAATTGTAGAGTTATCAATAGGGTGGGGAAATCCAATGATTCACCCAATATTTCCCTAATAAATTTCAAAATTGGGCATGAGTGAAATGCGTGCCACCATCACTGATAATCGCCTGAGAAATCCCGAACTGACTAAAGATATTCTTCTTCACAAAATCGATGACCACCTTGTGGTCATTGGTCTGGATGGGGATTGCCTCAATCCATTTGGACAAGTAATCAACGGCGACCAGAATATACTGGTGTCCAAATGAAGGAGGAAAAGGTCCCATGAAGTCGATGCTCAAATGTCGAAAATTTTGACGGAAAGTATTGGGTTTAGGGGCATCATATCTCTCTTAGCCATGCTCCCAAATGTCTGGCATTGGGTGCACGACTTTGAGAATTCCTGGGCATCCTTAAATAATGACGGCCAATAGAATCTAGATTGCAAGATTTTTGCTGTCGTCTTTTCCCAGAAAAGTGTCCACCACATGCAGATGTATGGCAGAACTTAAGTATACTATGGAACTTAATTTCCAAGATGCATTGACGAATAATCTGGTCTACACCGATGTGGTATAGTTCGGGATCATCCCAAAAATAATATTTGGCCTCAGACACAAGTCTGTTCTGTTGTTGTTTGGTCCAATCCTGGGGGATTTAACCAACAGCCAAATAATTGACGTTATTCGCAAACCAGGGGGTTCGGATATTTGAGATTGTAAGGATAGTCTCATCCAAAAAAGTGTCTGAAATAGGGATATTCGGATGAGGAGAATCAATTAGGATTCTTGTGAGGTGATCTGCCACTACATTTTGTGCCCCAACTTTATCCCTGATTTCAAGATTAAATTCTTGAAGTAACAAAATCCAACGAATAAGCCGGGGCTTGGCATCCTTTTTGGCCAAGAGATGTTTCAAGGCCAAGTGGTTAGTATAAATGATTACATAAGAACCTAAAAGATAAGCCTTGAATTTTTCTAAAGCATAAAATATGGCTAGCAATTCTTTTTCAGTAACGATGTAGTTCCTTTGGGCCTCGTCCAGAGTCTTGCTAGCGTAGTAAATCACAGAGAGCTTTTTCTCAATCTTCTAACCCAAGATAGCCTCGATGGCATAATAGATGAGTTAGCCATAATCTCAAATGGGGTTGTCCAAACCGGTGGTTGCAACACCAAGGCACTGGTGATTGCCGTTTTAACAAATCAAATGCCTTACGGCATGATTCATCAAATTCAAACGGCACATCTTTGGCCAGAAGGTTACTCAAGGGTCAAGCAACCTTCGATAAGTCCTTGATGAATCTTCTATAAAAACCCACATGCCCAAGGAAAGAGTAGACCTGTTTCACGAGGAAGTCTAGAGATAAGATCCACCTTAGCCTTATCAACCTCAATTCCCTGATTATAAACCACATGACCCAGGACAATGCCTTCCTGAGTCATAAAATGGCTCTTTTCCCAGCTAAGGACCAGCCGTGTCTTGATGCATCTCTGGAGGATCAATTACAAGTTAGCTAGGCAGGACTCAAAGGGATCTCCGAAAATGGAGAAATCATCCATGAACACCTCAAGACAATCTCGCACCATGTCAGAAAACAATGGCCAGCATGCACCTTTGAAAAGTCGCGGGTGCATTGCAAAGCCCGAAGGACATTCTACGGAATGCGAAGGTTCTGTAGAGACATGTGAAAGTTGTCTTTTCTTGGTCATCAGGATGGATAGGGACTTGGTTATATCCCAAATAACCGTCCAGGAAGCAAAAGTATTTCTGTCCAGCTAACCTTTCTAGGATTTGATCGATGAATGGAAAGGGAAAGTGATCCTTTTTAGTGGCTGTGTTCAGCTTCCTATAGTCAATACAGACTCTCCAAGAACTTGAATGAGTTGTGAAGGTCTCCCCTTTCTCGTTAGTCGTAATGGTTATTCCTGCCTTCTTGGGTACAATCTGAACGGGGCTAACCCACGAACTATTCTAGATTGGGTATATAATTCTAGCATCGAGCCACTTGATTATCTCCTTCTTGACCACTTCTCGCATATTCGGGTTTAGTCTTCTTTGCATTTCGTGAGAAGGGCGGGATCCATCTTCCATGAAAATACGATGATTACAATAAGAAGACTCGATCCCCCTAAGGTCGTGGATGGTCCAACCAATTGCCTCCTTGTTGTTCTTAAGGACCTTAATCAACCTCAATTCTTGCTCCTTAATTAAATCAACACTAATAATCACAGGGAGCGTGTTCTTAGGTCCTAAGAACTCGTATTTCAAATTTTAGGAATGGTTTCAATTCAAGCTAAGGTGGGTTTAGTATAGAAGGTAGGGAGGATGCTGATGAAGATTCATGAGGACGATCCAGTGGAAGAGGTTGGGAACGAACAAAATCAACAGCCTCTTCTGGATGTGGTAGGTCTGCCATGGAGGGTTGTGGGTTGGGTTCACTAAAGCTGGTGGAGTCCTCGAGTGCACTGATTATCATACAACTCTCAAAATCATGATCCTCGAGCTCCTCAATGAATATACAATCCTTAAATCCTCTTATTGCCTTAAAAATATCAAGAGTTAGCTTCTTATTCCCAAAGGTGATCTCCATACTATCACTCTCACAATTTATGTTGGCCTTGGAGGTAGCTAGGAACGGGAGCCCTAGAATGATGGGCGTGTTCCTCAAATCGTTAGGTACATCCATGTCAAGGATCAAGAAATCTATAGGAAAATAGAAATCTTTGACCTTGATGATTACATCCTCAATAACACCCTTCGGTGTGGTGACTGAGTGGTCTGCTAATTGTAGCGTTACTGAAGTTGGCCTAAGTTTGCCTAACCTAAACCTCTCGTAAAGAGAAGTCGGGATTAGGTTGATGGATGCTCCTAGATCCAACAATGCCCTATCAAAAGTGTATTCCCCAATAATGAATGAAATCAAGGGGGCACCAGGATCTTTCTTCTTTTGAGGAAGGTGATGCAGGATGACAAAGCTTGCCTGCTCAGAGAGAATCACCTTCCTCAAAGTGAGTTCTCTCAATTTACACTTTTGGGTACATAGTTCTTACAAAAATTTAGTGTAAGCCAAGATATGTTTAATAGCATCGAGGAGTGGAATATTGATCTCTACACTTTAATTCAGGAGCTCCTCATTGCTATCTAAGGTTTTCTTCTTCTTGGTTTTCAATAGGGCTTCAGGGAATGGGATGTGGGTAATGTCTTCAATTTTCGATCCTTGGGCCTTATTGTCTTCTTCAATCTCCTCCTTCTCTCTCTTAAGCTCCCCAATGTTTTGGCTTCTAGAAGGTAATTCAGGGTCCTAGGTCTGCTTTCCACTTCTCAAGGTGACGGAGTTTGCAGAGGCATATGGATTCAGGTCTTAAGGTGGGTTAGTGAAGATTGGAGGGCCTTGATTGGTCATGTAACCAGAAGAAGAAGAAGAGGAGGGACCCTACTCAACCATCTGAGCATGTGCATGTGGGTCCCTTTGATTCCTGTACCCTTGGGCTCTATTGCCCTGATTTTGCACATTGCATGGGTTGGGTATGGGTTGGGATGGTAGAGATCCGGGTTGTCAGGTGTTAGCAATTAACCTGGATTGCAAGTTATCCAATGATGTCTTCATTTTCTGCATAAGCTGAAGCATCCTTGCATTTCCACCATCTGCTGGTTTAAATCAACCTGCCCTGCAGATTGTTGGGCATTCCATGATGGCTGAGTAACCGGTCTCGGGGGCAACTGGGTGTATACTTGACCCTGACCCATAGGTCTTTGAGATGCATAGTTGCTGGGTCGTGTTTGGGTCTGTTGCCCCTGGCTTTTCCCAGAGAAGTTAGGGTGGTTCCTCCAACCTGAGTTATAAGTATTGGAATATGGGTTGGACCTAGCATTCTCCTGCATTGCATACGCATCCTCATAGGACGAGGATGGAGAGAAGGATCAGAAAAATTGGGATGAAAGGTCCAAGTTTGAAACCCATAAGGTTCCAAGAAATCCTGGCTCATAGGTTGAGCCGATTCAAGTTGGTTCACAAACTCCCACCTCGTGGGAGCTCGTGAGGAATGAAATCCCAAATTCTGGGATTGAGTGGGTGTAGAAGTGTTTCCCGAATTCCCAGACATCCATTCTCCCATTCTTTTAGCAACCAAGTCCATCTCATCAAGCTTATTACAAATCAATTCCATGTCAAATGAATGAGAATCCTGGATCTCATTAGCATTTGACCTAGGTTGTTGGGATCGATTGAATGCATCCATGGAGGCATGATTAATTGAGTTCTTGCTCATTTCCTTAAATAGGTCATATGCGCTATCTGCATCCCTGTTGAGGAAATTACCTCTGCAGGAGGTGTCCACGTGATTACAGAGTTGTTCAACCAACCCATGATAGAAAATCTGCACGAGTTGCCATTTCAGCACCTCGTGGTATGGACACTTCCTCAAAAGTTCCTGGAATCACTCCCAGGCACAATGAAATAGTTCCCCCCGCTGTTGGGCGAAAGTGGTAATCGCCCATCGCAAGGCATTAGTCCGTCCGATAGGGAAGAATTTCTTCAGGAAAGCTGACTTAAGAGTAGCCCATGTTTCTATCGGCCTTTCGATGGTACGGTACCAATGTGCGGCCTTATCTTTGAGAGAGTGGGGAAAGAGCCTCATGATCATTTTCTCTTCGTTCACATTCCTTGCTCTGGTGGTCTAAACCAAAGTGGTCAGATCCTCCAAGTGCTGGAATGGGTCCTCCGAGCCAAGCCCATGGAAATGCTTAATCAAACTTAAGACTTGGGGCATGATTTGTATGTCTCCAACGGGAATCATGATGGTGGGACATTCCCCATAGTTTGAAGGATCATAGAAATCCTTCAAGGGCCGAGCGCTTTGACCATTCATGCGTTGGAACCATTACTGCATCTGCTGCAATTCTTCCAACTGCCTCTAAATCAGCTCCTGCTGGTTTGGGGGCAAGGGAGGTGGTTGTTGATCAGCCACGGGATTTGCTTGGCTATAGCTCAACCTCTGCCTCTGGGAATGGTCTAAAGGTACTTCCAATCTAGGGTTCAATGACCTCATTCCAAGCATACACTGGAAGGAAGTCGGAAGGATGGGAAAGGGAAGGAACCTTGCAGCACAAAAATACAAGCCTATCATTAGGTTGGGTAGCCTAAAGGTCTACAGATTCTCAGAATCCTTCCTAAGATTATGGATGATTTACTCTACTTATATTCAGGCAATCCAACTAGTTAGAAGGAGGGACTAGGGAGAAGGTTCTTCCTTTGGCTTGCGCCTCTGGTTCCTAGTATACCCTCCAGCCGCGGTCGTTTGACGTTACTAGCCTAGCTAGACATCTGATTGACTAGTATAAGCAGGTTAATCGTGAATAATCTCAATATGGATCCCATCGAGCGAACCAGTCCTTAGGGCCAACGTCTAATCAATTTTAGTTAGGCTTGGGATATTGGTGCTTCTGGAATGTGATGGGCTCTTAATGGGTTGTGCCCTCAATGATTTGTTTGAGAATGTGTGAATGTGCACAACCAAGAAGCTTTCAAGAAAGATTATTAATGATGAGGTGAGTTTTAGAGTTTGAATCTTGCTTAGTAGCTTTTAGGATTCAAATATTAGGTGTTTTCAACAAAGTTTTGTGAGGCAAACCAAGGTTTGAAAGCACGAGTTCAAGTGTTTTTCCTTTATAAATCAAGAAAATATGGAGTGCCTGGCTTGACCTAAATATTGAATCCTATGGGGCAGCTACAAAATGAATCTCTTTTAAATTAGGTGGTGCGGCCCAAACAATTCAATCAATCAGCCAAAATGCACCATCGATTAAGGCACATAGAAAGGTGATTAACCTAATATGATTTCTACTCTTTTATGTGTTGAATTGGTGTATCGGTTCCATAGGTCGGAATCTCGGTTGAGTAGATGAAAATCAAGTCAGGTTATGTGCCTCAAATGTGGGTGTATAAAGTGTGTATATTGATTTGTCCCACAGAAAATATCTTTTTGTCTTTTTTTTTTTTAAAATGCGGGGGTGAGATGAGTGGAGGTGGCAAACAAGTCAACCAAAGTCTATCCTAGGGTTTATGTAAGCACCTAAGTAGATTCAGTCTTGGTTATGAGTGGTGAAATGAAACTAGTTGGGGGGGGGGGGGGGGAATGTGGGGGACACTTACAAAGTACTCTACCCACACTTTACTACGGTTTACTGCACTTGGATCTCCATGCTAGGGTACCTGCAAGACAATATATTAGAGATAAGCAGGGTTAGTAATATGTAAATGCAAAGAAGCGCAGAAAATAAGAAAGCAAATTCTGTTACCTCCCTGGCAACGATGCTAAAATGATTAAGGTGTTTCACGTGGTAGAAATCGAGGTTTGGTAGAACCCGTCATCATAGTCGCAAAACTCGTTATCAGATACAATTTTACCGAAACTCCAAGGGAGTCCCGGGTCGAACACAGTGAGGCGACGTTCGCTTTGTTTGAAAACCATGCTTCGCTTTGTTTCTTTTTTGTTTTTTTTTTTAAATAAGAAGACAAGCAAGACAAATTCACAAAATGAGATGGAACACAACTTAGATATAATCAAATATGTATATTTCACAAAATGTCTATTACAATAATCGACGAAAGCATAAAAGAGAGAGAGGTGAGAAGGAATCTCTCAAATCGGCTGCTCAGCGAGACGATGATGCCTGGCAGAAGCTTGGACGAAGGAGTTGAGGAGCGGAATGACGGAGGTGAGATGCAGGAGGATGCCGAGTAGAGGAATGCTTTGTCGAGGGTCAGGAATGGAGGTGAGGAGGCGGAGGCAATCTGCTACCGGAAAGGAGGTGGGAGGATGGCTCCAAGGCGACCTATGAAGGCGATGGGACGAGGGATGAATATTTGGTGGGATAAAGGAATGCTACACTAATAGGAGGCCTTTGGAGCTTGAGAGTAAGCTCTAATAGAGCTTTGGTAGGCTACTAGAGCTTAGGAGTAGGTGGGAGTAGAGTAGGTAGAGATGAAGAGGAATAGGGGGTGTAGGGTTGTTTATATAGTGGTGGAATGGAGGTGGTTTGCATGCGCGAGCTTTTAGTGACATTTAAGACATTGCTAAGGACCCACCAAAGATGTTGCTAAAGCATTCACCCGCCTTGGTTGGTGCTTGGAAGCTTGGCCGTAGCTGGCGTAGGGTGCGGTGATCGTTGGTCGTTGGATCAGGTGTGGACGGTTGTGATCGCGAGAGGAGAACGCGCGCTCGCTCGCATTTGAAATTCGCACTGCTGGCACGTGCGTTGGTAGCCATCGGATGATGCATCGCACGGCCGAGGCTCGCCGCAGATCGCATACGCCTTGATTTGAATTGCACGCCTCGCACGATTGCAAAGATCGGACGACGGGCGCAGCTCCTGGTCATCTTAAATGCATGCCCTAGATGGCATGCGTGCGATCTGGTGTGCGCCTTCACGTCAGTGCGCTACGTCAGATCACGCGTGGAGAATCTCGACTGCTAGATCGAGATCGAGCGGCCCTATTTCAGCTGGTGCTGTAGCGGGTGTGGCGAATTGCGGCTCGAACTTGCGCTCGTTGTTTAAGAGCGCTTGTCTTCACTGTTGGGCCAAAGCGGCGCATTGTTGAGTGGAGGGCGATGTAGTCGTGTGCGCCTTGGCCGTTGGATGAAGATCTAACGATCGAGGTGCATCCTTGCTTGAGGCCAGACGCGATGGCTCTAATATGGGGTGGTCTGGATGGCGCCACGTGGTGCCATCTAGGCCATCTGTCTTCATCTTCTTGTAGAGGGTGCTACGGAGCTCTGATCAGGGTGATTTTCACGTTGACAGATTGCGATCGTCGCTCCGGATTCATCCATACGGTCGGATTCTTCATCTGAAGCCCGTAAAGATGTTGTACTTCCTCCTGGGCATGTAAAATGGAAGAATTAATGTACATAATATACCACTATCCTAAATGCCAAGGAATGGATATTATGCAGTATTTATGACATGATATGCAATGCTAAGCCTAGGAACTATCATAAATAAGAATTTTATTATGAATTCATGTGTGTTTATCACCCTGGTCCTGGACGTAGTCAAGACCTTAGATTGAGGACTCAATGGCTCATCTAGAAGCCAGGGTCATGGCATTGGAACAATGTCATTAGCAGAAGAAGGACAAGATTCTTACTACGTTGGACCTGATGTAGCATCCACCACGCAGAGAATAGCTTCAGGATTTTTATGATCCAGTGACTCTGGTTCTGACACCCCAAGTCCAAATTCCCGTAGGTGGTGATGCATTCAAGTTGAATCTGAATATAATAAGTCTAATTCAGACTTATTTTTATGGAAACTCGAGTGAGGATCCCTTCTAGCACATCGACGATTTGAGTCAAATTGCGGAAATGATTCAACCTAGAAATGTTTAGTTAGGAATTGTTCTCATGAAGCTTTTTCCATTCTCTCTCAAGGATAATGCTTCATATTTGTTCAAGACCATCGGGAGGCCGGTTGGAACCTAGGCGGAATTATGTTGTGAATTCCTCCAAAATTTCTTCCTGATTAGTAGGATAAACGCGATGAGGTGCACGATTACAACTTTCTAACGTGGACCAAGGGAGAAGTTGCATGATGCTTGGGATAGATTTCATGATCTTCTCAGGAAATGCCTACACCATGGTTGCCCAGATGGCACTTAGCTCAAATTTTCTACCATGGGTTGGATGACACACATCGGTATTCGGCCGATGCATCTAGCAGTGGAAATTTCCTTGTGAAGGACGAGAACAACGCATTTGAGTTGTTTGAGTCCTTAGTGGAGAACTCAATGAATGCTGCATCTATGAACCAATTCCAGCAACCTTGATAGCAACGAGTTAGTGTCCATGAAGCTCAAGCCAAATCTGCCTGAGCTAATATGGACATTATCACCAAAAAGATAGATAAGGTGGATCTGCTTGACAAGAAGCTCGACGAATTGATTCGGGCTCGACCTGAATTCTTTGGTAATTCTACTGCATCTAGATCATCTTATGCATTCCGAGTCCCTCTTGCTCAAGTAAATTTACTCGCTCAGGATGCATCTTCTCCATCTTCGCAGGATCCTGCATATCAGAAACCCATGAATAATCTCGATCTAGCACCGTATAATCAGGGTTACGCATCACATGATGCTTTTAACGTGTAGTTGATTGCACAGCAATCATAGGACCTAATTTACCTGAATTAAGTTAGATTCTAGCTTAACTTAGGAACGATGCATGCATGAGCACCATAATTTGCATCATAGTTAATTTATTAGCTTTATAGATAATAATGATATTTTATGCTCTAAAAGAGAGAAGATATTAATTACACATGATTCAGAGCTGCAGATGATAGATCAGACATTACGAATTTGACTAGAACGATGACGGGAGTCTCATGCTTTCGAAATCATCTTGATCAGACGTCCACAGCATCACATACAACCTGTAGAAGATCAGAGGCCAAGGAACAAGATAGTAGAAATCCAAACCTTAGATGTCAAATCCGACTACATGGATGGATCCGGATCAGCAATCGCAGCCCATCGGCGCAAAAATCAGCTCAATCGGAGCCCTGTAGCATCAACTAAAAAGATGGGAAGATGAACAACCAAGATGGTGCCATGTGGCACCATCCCAATAGCTTCCCACCACGCCTTCATCAATGGAGAGAACATCTTAGCCATGTAAGAAAATGACTTCGCGACTCAAAAGAGCACATAGCGCATTGGTTAATGCACCCAAACACAAGTGCGAGGCCTGCGATCGAATCGTGCTGAGTGCTAAATCAAGAAGGCAATAGCGGTTGCGCACAATTGAGCCATCAGATGAGATCAAGCTGCATGGATTCAACCACGTGGCGTGATGTGCATACATCTAAATAGCCAAAAATGTCTATTAACGCATGTTCTTAGTACCATATTAGAATCATGCATTGTAAATATTGCATAACACACATAATCATGCATTTAGGTCAAATTGTACAAATTGTATAGTAATTATCTCCTTTTATGGTTAGGTACAGAGCAACTTTTAATCATCGCACAGATGGGTTTGGATTGACAATCGCAGCCTAACGATGCAAAAATTTGTTCAATCTGACATCCGTGGCACCGTTGACAACACACAGAAGATGGATGGCCAAGATGATGCCACGTGGCACCATCTCGATCGCCCAAACTGGCCTAGCAGAAGTTTGAAGACCCATCGTGCTCTCACTCTCTCCTCAACTCAAGATCAAATCTGAGCCGTTGGATCTTGAACCAACGACCACAAGCTTGCGTGCCTTGGACGAACCTTCGACCAACTCTCGGCTTTGGCGCATTGGTCGTGCCTTATGCTCGGGAGTAGAGGTTGCGGGTTCGAGCCTTGTCGAGCACCTCAATTCAGCCGGGGAGTGGGGCGCGTTGATTTCAGCTGTCACATGAAGATCGTGCATGCGAGGAGCGGAGACGTGGTGCGTGGAGATGCTTTGGATCGCGTACGTGCACGATGACGCGCTTCTGCATGCTCCATCGCACGCACGGGTGCCGCAGCTGAAGAAGATGAAGCGGGCAATGAATGACTTTAAGTCGTTTGATCTTGAGAACGGACGGCTGATCTTGCAAGAATGTGGCTTTTGCGTTGAGGCGCGAGGAAGGAGAGAAGGCGCAGGTGGGTGCATACGTAAGGCCATGATCAGGTCTTTAGTGATGCTTAATTCTATCAGTAAAGACCCCCTCATTTAATGTTTTACTATGTAATGACGAAATTGCCCCCAATCCTTGCAAGTATAAAAGGAGACCCCTACCCTATGAAATTCTCATCCCTTCCTTTACCTCTCTCCCTCTCCAAAGCTCTAGAGAAGCTTGTCCCACACCTGGGATGCTCCTTTAGAGCCAAATCCAAAGTTTTCTTGGCCCTATTCCAGAAGTGGATCCTGCGACGACGACGACGTGTTGCCCCATTTTTCCTTCCTCCTGCTTCGTCCTCCTTCCCACTTCATCCTCCATCTTCCAGGTGTCACTCTGTCCGGCTCGTCCTCCAAGCAATCGTCGAGGAGGATAACATCTCTCTCCCTTCTTTTTATTGCTTTTTAGAATAGAATTTCCCGCATTCTAGCTGTAATCATTTCCTACTTTCTCGTTGTAAAAACAGTATTCTTATATCAAGTGATTGTTTTCTCTTTCTCCCTCTCTCCCTTAGTGTTAATATCAATTCCATTGTAATTATCTCACTTTCAAACAAAATTTCCAAAAAAATATAATCACGGATTTTAGATCAACGTAGCCTCCTTGTGTTCGACCTGGAATTTCTTTATGAATTTCGGTTAAATTTTATCTGTTGACAGATTGCTTCGCAAATCGAACTACAGTGACGGGTTTTCAAATCCAACTTTGTTTGCGTAGTTTTCCGCAATACAACATTTTGGCACCGTTGCCAGGGAGGCAACAATTATCGATTTTCTTTTCGCATTTCACGCACTTTATTATTTTCTAACTTGCTCTATTTCTCGTCTATTATTTTGTAGGTACCTCAACAGGGAATCTTCAAGCGGTAGATCAGAGTAAAGTGCAGTTGAAGACAACTATAAGTGTTTCCCATTCTTCCCCCTTCGTAGATTTCATTTCACAACATTAATTCAAACCCCAATTAACCTAGGTGTTTGCATAAATCCTAGGGTTAGTTTGGTTGCTTGGATTTCCACCCACATTCATCTCACCTCGTAAAAAATAAATTTAACCAAAAGATATTTCTTGTGGGGTAAATAAACATACACACTATATACACCCACACTCAAGGCACATAACCTAATTGATTTTTATCTACTCAACTGGATTTTGATCTGTGGAACTGGTACACGCAAATCAACATATAAAAGAGTAGAAATCAGTCTAGGTCAATCATTTTGTGTGCCTAACTTAGTGGTGCAAATTTAGCCAATTGTTTGAGTTGTTTGGGCTGCACCACTTAATCTAAAATCAACTCACCAAGTAGCTTCCCTTTAGGATTTTCAATTTAAGTGAATACCAGGCACTCCACTTTACTTTTTGATTTTAAAAAGAAAAAGATATTTACCCGTGCTTGAAAATCTGGTCTGCCTTTGAAACTTGATTGAATTAACCAATTCCCAACCCTAAAAGTTACTTAAGCAAGATTTGAACCTTAAAATCCACTCATCAAAAATAATCTTGCTTGAAAACCCTGGTTGTTAATGCAGTCACACATATTCAATCAATTATTAAGAGCACAACCCATCATAATGGCCCACCACATTCCATAAGCACTACAATCCCAGGCCTAAATAAAATCAAGTAGACGTTGGCCTTAAGAACTGATTCGCTCTTCGGGGCCCAGTCTGAGATTTTTTACGATTAACCTGCTTGTACTAATCAATCTAATGTTTAGCTAGGGGAGTAGCATCAAACGACCGCGGCTTGGGGGTACATTAGGAACTGGAGGCGCAAGCCAAAGAACCTTCTCTCCAGTCCCTTGTTCTAACTGGTTGGATTGATTGGACACAAGTAGAGTAAATCGTTTTTAATCTTAATATTGATTCTGAGAGTCTGTAGATCCCTAGGCTACCCCACTTATGGACAAGCTTATTTTGTTGTGCTGTAGGGTTCTTATCCCCAGTCCTTCCGACCTCTTCCTAGTTTATGTTGGGAAGGTCATTGAATCCCCGATTGGAAGGACCATTAGAGTATTCTAAGAGGCATAGATTGGATTTTGGCCAAATTGATCCCATGGCCGATCAACAACCTCCTCTGCCTCAGAATCCACAGGAGATGTTTTAAAGGCAGCTAGAACAAATGCAGAGAATGCAAGAATGATTCTAGAGAATGCAGGGCACTCAGCCCTTGAAGGTTTTTTATGATCCTTCAAATTACGAGGAATGTCTCGGTATCCAGATTTCTACCGAAGACGTAGAAATCAAGTCCCAGGTGTTAAGCTAGATCAAACATTTCCATGGGCTTTTCTCTAAAGACCCGTTTCATCATTTGGAGGACTTCACCACTTTGGTCCAGACCACCAAGGCGCGAAACGTGAATGAAGTACAGATGATCATGAGGCTCTTTCCCTAATCTCTTAGGGATAAATTCACTCATTGGTACAGGACCATAGGAAGGCCAATCGCAACATGGAATGATCTGAAATCAACTTTCTTGAGGAAATTCTTCCCTTTCGGACGTACCAATGCTCTAAAACGGTCGATTACTACTTTCACCCAGTGGCTGGAGGGAACAGTTTCATATTTCCTGGGAGAGATTCCAAGACTTATTGCGGACGTGTCCACACCACGAGGTGTCGAAATGGTAGCTCGTGCAGATCTTCTACCACGGGTTGACTGAGCAACTCAGAAATCACGTGGACACTTCTTGCGGAGGCAATTTCCTCAACAAAGATGTAGATAGCGCACACGATTTGTTTGAGGAGATGAGTGAAAATTCAATCAATCATGCCTCTATGGATACTTTTAACCGGTCCCAACAACTCAGATCGAATGTTAATGAAGTCCACGACTCTCATTCATTCGATATGGAACTGATTTGCAATAAACTAGATAAGGTGGACTTGGTTACTAAAAGGATGGAGGAGTGGATGGCTGGAAACTCAATGAACAATTCTCGATCCACTCAATCCCAGAATTCGGGATTCCATTCGACGCGAGCTCCTTCTGGACGGGAGTTCGTGAATCAACTTGATGCGGCTCAACTTGTGAGCTAGCATTATTCAGAACCCCACGGGTTCCAAACTGGGGCTTTTGATCCCAGTTTCTTTGATCCCTCCCTTTCTTTCTCTCCATCCTCACCCAATGAGGATGTCTATGCTGTACAGGAGAATGTTAGGTCCAACCCTTACTCCAATGCTTATAATCCGGGTTGGAGGAACCACCCTAACTTCTCCTGGAAAAACCTGGGATAGCAGACCCAATTTCGACCCAACAACTATGCTCCGCAAAGACGAATGGGTCAGGGTCATGTTTACACTCAGCTGCCCCTAAATCAGGTCAATCAGCCATCTTGGAATGCTCGTCAACCCGTAGGGCAGGCTGATTTGAACTAACAGATGGTAGAAATGCAAGGATCTATACTCTAACTTTTGCATCAAATGAAAAATTCACTGGACAACTTGCAAACTGGGTTCATTGCTAATTCTTGTCAACCCGGATATCTGCCATCTCAACCCTTACCCAACCTACGTAATATCCAGAATCCGGGTAATCAAGCCCAAGGGTATGGGAATCAGAGGGACCCGCACACACATGCTTAGGTGGTTGAGTAGGGTCCTTCCTCTTCTGCTTCTTCAAATCAAAGGTTTCTAGCTAATGAAGCCCCTCTAATCTTTCCTAACCCTCCCCAAGATTCAAACCCATATGCATATGCTAATTCAGTTACCTTGAGGAGTGGAAAACAAACTCAGGATCCACAACCACACTGTTCTGATCTACCAAATCTTGGAGAGCCTGAGGAGAGAAAGGACAACTCTGAAGAAGAAATCAAGGCTCAGGAACCTGATTCCAAAGATCTAACTCATGTTCCTTTTCCTGAGGCCTTGATTAAACCAAGGAAGAAGAAGCTTGTTGATAGTAACGAGGAGCTTTTGAATATATCTTATCTCTGAAAAGGGCATCTAGGTTGATTGAGCCAAAGTGAATTTGATTTCCAAACTCCCCATGCCTAGCTCGGTCAAAGACATCCGATCCTTCCTAGGGCACATCGATTTTTACTGTCGATTCATTCTCGATTTCTTAAAAATCATGCACCCCTTGACTAATCTTCTATCTAAGGATGTCCATTTTGAAATCACCAAGGAGTGTACTTAGGCATTTGAGATCCTACGTGACTGAGTTACCCAGGCACCTATCCTGTGGTCCCCTGATTGGTCTCAACCCTTTGAGATCATGTGCGATGCATCTGATTATGCTGTGGGGGCAGTACTTAGGCAGAAAATAGATGGGAAACCCGTGGTCATTTACTATGCTAGCAAGACACTTGACGAGGCTCAGCGTAACTATACAGTTATTGAGAAGGAGCTGCTAGCCGTAGTATTTGCCTTGGAAAAATTCAGGTCGTATCTTTTGGGTTCCTGTGTTATCATTTACTCAGATCACAATGCTGTGAGGCATCTCCTTGTGAAGAAGGACGCGAAACCTTGACTAATCCGCTGGATCTTGCTGTTGCAAGAATTTGACCTCGAGATTCACGACAAGGCGGGGAAACAGAATGTGGTAGCTGATCACTTATCCCGCCTTCCTTCTTATATTATCAACCCTTTGAGACCCATTACTAAACATTTTCCCGATGAGCACCTCCTGACTATCAGTATGAGACTTCCATGGTTTGCTAATCTAGTAAACTACTTGGCATCACATCAGATCCCGTTTGATTGGCCAAAAGCCAAGAAGGACAAATTACTTTCCAGAGCCAAGTACTACTTTTGGGAAGACCCATATCGTTTCCACATTAGTGCTGATCAGATCATCCGACGATGTGTTCCAGAAGCAAAAATTCAGGACATTTTGTCCTTCTGCCATGACCAGGCCTACGGTGGACACTTCTCTGGTCATAAAATCGCAGCAAAAGTCCTCTAGTGCGGCTTCTATTAGCCTATGATTTTTAAAGACGCATACAATCACTATAAGGCATGCACTTGTTACCAGACCTTAGGCAACATGAGCCGCCGCGATATTATGCCCTTACAGCCAATTCTCGTATGCGAAATCTTTGATATCTGGGGGATTGATTTTACGGGACCCTTCCCTAATTTGGACGGCTTCGAATACATTCTTATCATTGTTGACTACGTGTCCAAATGGATCGAAGCCATTCCGACCTGAACCAACGATCATAAGGTGGTTATCAAATTCATTCATCAGAACATCTTCTCTTGGTTTGGGATTCCACGTGCCATAATCTTCGATGGAGGGACCCATTTCACGAATAATCAGTTCAGATCACTGATGACCAAGTACGGGGTGTCACATAGGATCTTGACTCCTTATCACCCCCAAACTAACGATCTAGCTGAGTTATCAAATCAGGAAATCAAGAAAATCCTCCAGGTCATTGTTCGACCTGATAGGAAAGATTGGTCATCTCGACTTCCGGAAGCTTTGTGGGCTTATAGGACCGCCCACAAAATCCAATTAGGCATGTCTCCCTTCAGATTGGTGTACAGAAAGGCATGTCACCTCCTCGTCGAATTAGAGCACAAAGCCTATTGGGCAGTATGGAATTGCAATCTCAATCTTTCTAAGGCAGGAACCTACAGAAAGCTTTAAATGTGCGAGATCAATGAATTATACCTTGACGCGTATGGGAACTCGCGAATTTACAAAGAGCGGGTTAAGGCCTTTCATGACAAGCACATATCCAGAAAGATCTTTTTCCCTGGTCAGAAAATCCTACTCTTTGACGCCAAACTCAAATTGTTCCCAGGAAAACTCAGATCAAAATGGATTGGACCCTACCTTGTCCGACAAATCTTTGGAAATGGAGTTGTCGAAATCAGTCAACTCAGGCATGATTCAGAACCTTTTGTCGTGAACAGTTAGAGACTCAAACCATTCATTGAACTCACTGATACAAATTTGGCTGAGGTATCTTTTACCCTCCATTCTCCCTGAGCACATTGTGCTCGGCTGATGGCGTTAAACTCAGTGTTTAACGGGAGGTAACCCGTCATTTTGAAAAACTCGAAACCCTTCCTGACACATCTTATGCTGAACTCAATTGCACTTTAGGGTTCATCCATTAGAACAGCCGACTCCACCTCTCATACCTGTACTCGAGCTTGAAATCATCTGTAACAGTCACCCAGACCCATTCACCCACCTAACACCTGTTCTAATGAATGATCTAAGCTGAACTCGAACCCACCTAATTTACAATGAGGACATTGCAAATCGTAGGCATGGGGGGGTATTAAAGTGCAAAATGTCGTGACAATCACTTCACAAGAAAGGGTTTCATAAAAAAAAATCACATATCCAAAAATACCAAAAAAATAAATTTTTTTTGAAAAAGAACAAAAATATGAGAGGGTAGGAAATTTTGACAGCATATCATATTTTGAGGAGAAAAAGGGAGGAGATAAAAATGTCAAAAAAGAGCACAATTTAAAAAGAAAAGAAAAAGAGATGGCCATTAGTAAAAGATTAAGGAATTGACTTAGTTCTAAACCAAATCAAAAGAAAGAAAATAAAAGGTCAAAGTGCTAATGAAACAAAGAAGAGATTAGTAGGAACACTGATTTTAGGCCTCTTGGGCTACAATCCTAGGCTTAAAAATTCATGTACTTGCTAAGATCTGGATAGTCCTCAAGAGGTTGGGGAAAATGCGAAGCTTAAGTATTAGGTCTAAGGCTTTGGGATTATTCAACCTCGTTAACTGATCTCTGGTTTGTGGGACTCGGTAAACTAAGCACCCTAATCCACACACGGTCTGGTTCAGTGCGCCTAAGTATCAAAATCACGCAAATGCGTTAAACCTGTTCTGAAAAAAAAAACGTTACCTAGATTAGGAGTGGCTGATCAACACAAATTGATTTGGACGAGTTCCCGACGCGGAGAGGCGGGAAATTCCCCTCGAAGATGCACAATAACATATCGTATCCTCGGTGCTTGTCTCCTAGGATATCTATATATCCTATTGGGGGCATGTAAGCACCTTGTGCTGGTTCAGATGCCATGGGCAGCGTTATCTCGAAATGTCGATTGGGTTTAGATTTATCTATAGAATGCCATGGGTGGGATTATCTCAAAATCTCGAAAGCCAGGGTTTTGGGGTTTGCCATGGGCGGTGCTATCTCGAAGCATCGATCGCTAGGGACCCTACAAGAATTGATGGTGGGGACTAGAAATCCTATATAGACCGTGTTGTAAAGCTAATCCGAAGCTAGAAATAAAAAGAAAAAAGAGAGAAAACTCTCCAAAATAAAGAAAAGTTCCTCTATCTCTCTCTGATAAAAATGTACTACAAACTGAACCTAGGCTAAAACATGTTACAAGCATGGGTGCTTTAACTTCGGAGTTCAACGAACCTTAGGTTAGTTCTTGTGGGCCTTCGAAACCTTCGAGGTAGACTGAGGCTAGAGCTGGTCAGGTCTGGATCTTGGTTGGTGCATGAGTACCTCTAGGCCTACTATTGGCATTCTAACCTAATCTACAAAAGAAAGCACACATCAAAGTTTTAAGCATCAAAAGTTTTATGGTCTAGAATCAAAGTTAATACCTTCAAATTTTGTTAAGGGACTAGCAAAAGCTAGGCATGGGGGTATGATGGGAACACCATCATGAGTCATAACTAGTTCATTTTGACCCAATTAAGTCAGTAAATGCTCCTACATAACACCCAGAGAGTCACAAGTCACTACATGATCATTATGAGGGAAAAATAAGAAATTAGGGTTAAAACTGTAATTTTACCAGCTTATCATGAATGCAGTACAACCATGGATTTTCTCAAGGGTTGAATGAAGGTCAAATGATCTTAAAAAGATAACAAGTGGGTTAGAACAATCAGAAAAGGATTTGCACGTGTTCTGAGAATTAAATGACTTTTTAAAACCCTAAAAACTGACTTGCTTAATTAACTGAGGTTTTGATCAGGATAAAATTCACCTAAATCCTATAAAATTTATAGAAAAATATTCTCTAGAGTTTGGAACCTTCAATTTGACTATCATAACCCATTTTGACCCAGAATAGAGTCACAAACAGACACTTGCCCTAATTTGGGTTTTTGCATAAATTACCTAGTCAAACATGATCAAAATCAAAATCCAACTTCACCATTGGATTTCTTAGGTCCAAATTAGGTTTGTACCAAAATTTGGATCGAAGATGAGTTTGTCTTGACCTAATTTGCAAATTGGTCCTGTTTAATTACATTTCTACCATTAACTTTCAAAATATTTTCAAACAAACCCCTAACTTTGTCGTCGTTCTCAAAAAAAGGTCCCTGCCACCATTAAACCTATTCCTACTTGCTCCGGTGACCTTAAATTGGAATGAACCCCCTGATTTCTTGACGAATCCCTTTCAAATTTGAAAGGGAAGTTCGTCAAGAAATTCCCTTCCTTTTGAACCCGATCCTAAGCCCTAAAACTTACTCAATCTCTCATGCGAACGCATGAGAGATTTGGATATCAAACAATTCCCAAACTCCAGCGAGCTTTCCAAGCTTGGGAAGCTTGCTTCCCAAGCTCTAATCACCCTCTGATGACCTATAAAAGAAAGCCCAGGCCAGGCCGAACCCCTCAAGCTTGAATTCGACTAGAGTAACCCTTAAATTCTTCTCTCCTCCTCCGGCCGAATTGCTCTTCAAGCTCCGGCAACCCTCCTTGCCTCCCCTCATCGTTTGATTGCAATACCAATGACAGATTCTCCTTCCTTGCCTTCTTCCGCATCGAGCAGCACCAGCCGGCATCCCTATCTCCTTCATCCTCGCCGTCCACCCCTTATCAGAGCAGCTTCATCTCCAGCGCTGGCCATACCTCAACCAGCGCTAACTCCTCTCCTCGTTGTTTGCTACCTCTCCTAAATGACTCCTCATCTTCCACTCTTCGTTTCCAGACATTCTCCACTTTGTTTCGACCGCCGACTCGCCTGACCGCCCTTCGTCTTCCACCTCACCGGTAGACCTTTGGCAAGCCCTAACGGCTTCCACACTCACCCAACCACATTGTTTCCACGCTCCTTACCATCGGCTCGACCTTAGGAGCAAAAGCCCTAACTTAGTTAGGTCAATTGCTCCTTCAGAACCTGCACCCAACTCACGCACCTTCGGCCACCCTTCTTGAGGTCGTTAGACCTCCTCACACGCTGTCACAGAGCATAACCACCATCGTTACACTCGCCAATCCACAGCGAATCTACTGAACCTTCTGACGTGGCTGCGAGGCCCTTATTCTTGGATTTCAAGTTCCTGCCTCCTTTACCATTGACACGGCAGCCGCGAGCTTGCTTGAGGCTTTAATCAGGCCTGCAGCTCCAGGATCTCATCTCCAGGCTGTGCGGAATAGCCTCAGCACTACTTCCAGGTGGTCAATTGAGGCCCTTTCCCTTAGCAACTGCACCAATCAGAGGAAGCTCCTTGCTGCAGACGCATGTGAAGAAAGGGGCGTGGTTTAGTTCCACATCGGAAGTGGCAGAGCAATTGATGGCGCATAAATTGAAAAAGTGATACGACCCTATCGCCTCGACACACAGGGGGGTGAGATCCCCTACACGCTCCCCTCACATGCACCTCGTCCGCGACACTTGACCCCGCGGACCTAGTGCACTCGACCTGTCTAAGCCCTTCACTCCTCGATTGCGACCATGCCCGCAACCCTGGACTTAGGTTTGCACCTACCCGATTACTCGGTTACCCACTGAGAGGCCCTGGGAGGACAGAGCCTAAGAGAGAAAGAGAAGGAGAGATTGCGTGGGGTAGGGGGAGGGTTTTTCTACAGAGAGAATTGGCTGACACTTAGCCAATTCAAGAAGTTTCCCCTTCTATGCGAAGTGGATGAACAAAGAAAGAAGAAGAAGAAGGCTTGAGTGGCAGAGGAAGAAAGAAAGAGGAAGAAGAAACAAAGAAGAAGAAGAAGAAGAAGAGAGGGACCCGCACAAGAAGAAGAGGAGCATAAGAAGAAATAGAGAAGAAGAAGAAGAAAAAGAAGAAAAACCTTAGCACTATATCACAGGGCTACTTAAGACATCTGATACTTTAATTGCATATATTTGAGACTTGATTTAAATGTTATTTGTGAGGAGTAATTGGTGACTTAAATCATCATTTTACTCCATTCTTTTTGCATATTGATCCTAACATTATTTTTATTGCAATCTTTATTCCTGATTTAAATTGTGATCTTGAGCTTTAAATTCCATATTGCTCTTTGTGTTCAACCTCGAAACCTTTTCGAGTAATAAAATTTATTTGTTTAAGCTCTATTTTGGTATACTACAACATGACAATCTTAAAACACCAATTTAGCGCATGAGTAGAGATTCGGGTGCTCCTTTGATTACTTGTGTCATTGGAGATTACACTTTTGATAGGGCACTTCTAGATCTAGGCGCATCTATTAACCTAATTCCGATTTCTTTTTACGAGAAGTTCAGATTAGGTGAACTTCGGTCGACTTCAGTAACGCTGCAGTTAGCGGATCGTTCGGTCACAAATCCGTGAGGCGTTATTGAAGATGTTATTGTCAAGGTTAAAGATTTCTATTTTCCTGTAGATTTCCTTGTCCTTGACATGGATGTACCTGAAAATTTAAGGAACATGCCCATCATTTTGGGGCATCCGTTCCTGGCTACCACTAAGGCCAATATCAACTGTGAGAGCGGTAACATGGAAATCGCCTTTGGGGAGCAGAAATTGAAATTGGATATTTTTACGGTGATTAACAAATTCAAGGATTGTGGATTTATAGAGGAACTTGAGGACAACAACTTGAATATTGAAACTTGTATGGCGATTTCTGCAATTGAAAGTTCCTCCTGTTGTGATGGATCTGGCCCGCAATCCTCTGTGGCAAACCCGCCACATTCTGAAGAGGTTATTGATTTTGTTGACTCTCAACCTCTTCCTCTTGCTGAATCTTCATCAGCATCATCCTTACCTTCAATCCAAAACCCGCCCCAGCTCGAACTGAAACCATTGCTTGAGAATTTGAAATATTAGTTTTTGGGACCACAAAAGACGCTCCCTGTGATTATCAGTGCCAGATTAACTAAGGAGCAGGAGATTAAACTGATCAAGGTCCTAATGGAACACAAGGAGGCAATTGGTTGGACCATTCATGACCTTAGGGTGATCGACATAGAATATTCTTGGAAGATGGATCCCACCCTTCTTGCCAAATGCAGAGGAGATTAAACCCTAATATGCGAGAAGTGGTCAAGAAGGAAATTATCGAGTGGCTTGACACAGGAATCATTTGTTCGATCTCTGATAGTCCTTGGGTAAGTCCCGTACAAATTATTCCCAAGAAAGTCGGGATTACCGTTGTGACTAACGAGAAAGGAGAATCTGTCACAACTCGTTCAGCTTCCTCTTGGAGGGTTTGTATCAATTACAGGAAGCTGAACATAGCCACGAAAAGGGAACATTTCCCTTTGCCCTTCATTGATCAAATCCTTGAAAGACTAGCCATGCAGAAGTACTTTTGTTTCCTAGATGGTTACTCGGGATACAATCAAGTCCCTATCCATCCCGAGGAACAGGAAAAAATGACTTTCACCTGTCCCTACAGAACCCTTGCTTTCCGTAGGATGCCATTCGACTTATGCAATGCACCTGCGACTTTTCAAAGGTGTATGCTAGCCATATTCTTTGACATGGTGGGAGAATTTATGGAAGTCTTCATGGATGATTTTTCTATTTTCGGAGAATTATTTGATTCTTGCCTGGCTAATCTTGAAACGATCCTTAAACGATGCATCAAAACAAGACTGGTCCTTAGTTGGGAAAAGAGTCATTTCATGACACAAGAAGGCATCGTCTTGGGTCATGTAATCTTTGAATGGGGAATCGAAGTTGACAAAGATAAGGTTGATGCTATCTCTAAACTTCCTCCTCCCACATCTGTCAAACAAATTTGATCATTTCTTGGTCATGTGGGATTCTATAGGAGGTTCATCAAGGACTTCTCTAAGGTTGCTTGCCCTCTGAGTAACCTTCTCGCCAAAGACACACCATTTGATTTCAATGAATCATGCTGTAAGGCATTTGATTTTCTTAAAATGGTAGTCACTTGTGCTCCGGTGTTGCAACCACTGGTTTGGACAGCCCCATTCGAGATCATAACCGATGCTTCTGATTATGCGGTCGGGGCTATTTTGGGTCAGAAGGTCGACAGGAAGCCTTCTGTCATCTACTACGCTAGCAAAACTCTAGACGAGGCCCACAGGAATTACACTGTTACTGAGAAGGAATTGCTAGCTGTAGTATTTTCTTTGGAGAAATTCAGGGCTTATCTCTTAGGGTCTCACATCATAATTTACACTGACCACTCAGCCTTGAGACATCTCTTGGCCAAAAAGGATGCCAAACCCCAGTTTATTCGATGGATAAATCCGGGGCACAGAATGTGGTGGCGGATCATCTTTCGAGACTTCTGAGTGATTCTTCTCGTCCGGATATTCCGATTTCTTATACTTTTCTGGATGAGACTATCCTTGCAGTTTCAGGTGTCCAAACTCTGTGGTTTGCAGACATCATAAATTATTTGGCCGTTGGTCAAGTCCCTTAGGATTGGACCAAGCAACAATGGGAAAGATTCAAATCTGAGGCCAAATATTACTTTTGGGAGGACCCTGAACTGTACCGCATCGACTCTGATCAGATTATTCACCGATGTGTTCTGGAGAACGAATTCAAAAGTATACTCAAGTTCTGCCATGCATTTGCGTGTGGTGGACATTTCTCTGGGAAAAAGATGGCTGCAAAGATTTTGCAATCTAGATTCTATTGGCCGACTTTATTCAAGGATGCCCAGGAATTCTCAAGATCGTGTTCCCGATGCCAGGCACTTGGGAGCATAACTAAGAGAGACATGATGCCTCTAAACCTGATTCTTCCAGTCGAAATCTTCGATGTTTGGGACATCGATTTCATGGGACCCTTCCTCCCTTCATTTGGACACCAGTACGTTCTCGTCATTGTTGATTACGTGTCCAAGTGGATCGAGGCTATTCCCACCCGAACCAATGACCACAAGGTGGTCATCGATTTCGTCAGGAAGAACATCTTCAGTCTGTTTGGGATTCCGAGGGCCATCATCAGTGATGGTGTACTCACTTTACTAATGTCCAGTTCTGTAATTTACTGGAAAAATATGAGGTAAATCATAGAATCTCCACACCTTACCACCCCCAAACGAATGGACAGGACAAGATCTCTAATTGGGAGATCAAGAATATTCTTTAGAAAATGGTTAGGCCTGATTGTAAAGACTGGACTCAAAAGCTTGAGGACTCTCTTTGGGCTTACTGTATGACATACAAAACGCCTATCAGCATGTCACTATTTCTTCTAGTGTATGGAAAGGCATGCCATTTACCCGTGGAAATTGAACATAGGGCATTCTGAGAAATCAAGCAATGTAATCTGGATTTGAGTTTAGCCAGAAATACTAGGAAACTCCAACTATCAGAGTTGGAGGAGCTTAGAAACGATGCATACGAGAATGCCAAGATCTATAAGGCTCGGACCAAAGCTCTTCATAACCAATTGATATCCCATAAGAGTTTTGAGCCGAACTAGAAGGTTTGGCTCTTTGATTCTCGACTTAAGCTCTTTCCCAGCAAACTTAGGTCAAAATGGAACAACCTGTTCATCATCGATCAGATATTTCTGAACAAAGTCGTTCAGATCTCTGACCCAAAGGCGAGTAATTCATTTAAAGTCAACGGTCAACGTCTGAAGCCTTTTATTGACCGTATTGTTCTAGAACCCATCTTAGACACGGTTGCTCTAATCACATTGTGATTTCTTTGGCTGGACTTCACCTAGCTGATGGCAATAAACTCAGCAGTTGTATAGTTTGACTTAGAGCTGACCCGAGCATCATATTTAGGTGATTTCATCTACACTTTACCCTTCCTTTCATGTCTTTTATTCTCAATGCAGACATTGCATCAGCTAGGCATGGGGGGGTGGATTCATTTCTAAATCATTTTGTCAGCTCTGTGGAATTCTTGTAAATTCTACTTGTTCTCTCTCAAAAAAAAAAAAAATGGAATTAGGAAAGAATACTTGGGCATTAAGACTTTCAAGCTTAGGAAATAATACAGTAGGATCTGAACACTAAGATCCTTCAGGCCTTTGGGCTTAATCAGCCTAGGTATCCACTAAAATGTGGATTTGTTTATCGAGTCCTCGCCATTCTGAATCCTATTTCAATTTGGTTAAATAAGTTGGGGTGATAAGTACACGACTTATCAACCCACCCTCTGATTTGAGGGAACTTTAAGTTTAAGCATCTACACACTATTCGCACTGACTTGTTGTTCGGTGGTTTTAACAGAAATTGAATAGCTAATGAACCTTCTAGGGTGGTATGGCTGGTAAGTTATCATGGGTAACAACCCATAGGTAGGTTGTCTAGAGCCCAGCCACTGGACCATTTTTTTCTTACTGCCTCTAGGTAAATCTTAGACCAGGAAAGCCACCTACTTAAAAAAAAAAGTCCAAAAAGAAAAGAAAAAAAAAGAAAAAGGAGAAAAGAAAAGAAAAAGAAATAAGCCACACTTCACTGCACGAGTATGGCTGGCAAGTTATCATGGGTAATAGCCATTGGTAGGTTGTCTAGATCCCAGCTCAAGAATTGCACGTTTAATTCATAAAACTCTTAAGAAGTGGAGAAGTAGAATATGTCGGGGAAATATATACTGGATTCACCCTTGTGTTGACCCCATAAAAATAAAAGTAGGGAGAAAGTTACCAGTCATATAGATACACCTTTAGGAAGAATTCTTTTTAAGGTCACCTAGGGGCATAGAAACCCGAAGTCCGTTCTGATTGTCGATCAACGAGTCTATCACATTCACAAAAAGATGCTTAGAACTTAAGGTTCTCACCAAGTCTTGGGTGGGTTGAGTGGCTGTAGAAAGCCGCTCTGAAACCCTAAACTCAAAAATAAAAAAAAATTAGAAAAGAAGAAAAAGAGAAAAAGAGATCCTCCTTTGAATAAGGTGAGGGCTTGAGGCGGTCTGCATTTTGGCAGAAGCCCAGATGTTGTTGTGTCTTTGAAATTTAGGTCCTAAGTAAAAATTTCTGAATGTTGAAAATGACTTTTGCCCAAGTAATTCAGTCCTAATTCTTTTATAAATAACATATAGTTTTTGCTAGGAACTAGCAAAGGATAAGCATGGGGGTGTGATGTGTATACATCTAAATAGCCAAAAATGTCTATTAATGCATGTTCTCAGTACCATATTAGCATCATACATTGTAAATATTGCATAACATGCATAATCTTGCATTTAGGTCAAATTGTACAAATTGTATAGTAATTGTCTTCTTTTATGGCCAAGGACAAGGCAACATTTAATCAGGGCCTTAGACCGAGGATCCAACCATACGGATCTAATCAGGGCGACGACTGGAATTCAACGACTCCAAGATCACCTCGATCGGACATCTGTAACACTAGATATAGTCTGAGGAAGCTTAAAGATCAAGGGCCAAGATGGTGTCAATTTTCACTTCAGACGACAAATCCGAATGCACGGATGGGTTCGAATTGATGATCTTAGCCTAACGACGTGAAAATCGATCCAATCCGACATCTGTGGCACCGTCGACAACACATAGAAGATGGAAGGCTAAGATGGAGCCACGTGGTGCCATCTCGACCGCCCAAACCGACCCAGCAGAAGTCTGAAGGCCCGCAATGCTCTCACTCTCTCCTCAATGCAAGATTAAATATGGGCCGTTGGATCTTGATCCAGCGGCCACAAGTGCGCATGCCTTGGATGAACCCGTGACCAACTCTCGCCCTTGGCGCATTGGTCATGCCATATGCTCGGGAGTAGAGGTCATAGGTTCGAGCCTTGTCGAGCACCTCAATTCAGCTGGGGAGCGGGGAGCATTGATTCCGACCGTCAGATGAAGATTTTGCGCGTGAGGAGCGAAGACGAGGCACATGGAGATGCTTTGGATCACGTACGCGCACGATGACACGCTTCTACACGCTCCATCGCACGCACGGGTGATGCAACTGAAGAAGATGAAGTAGGCGATGAATGACTTTAAGCCATTCGATCTTGAGATCGGACAGCTGATCTTGCAAGAACGTGGCTTTTGTGTTGAGGCGCGAGGAAGGAGAGAAGGTGCGGGCGGGTGCGCATGTAAGGCCACGGTCGGGTCTTTAGTGATGCTTAATTCCATCACTGAAGACCCCCTTATTTAATGTTTTAACTATGTAATGACCAAATTGCCCCCAATCCTTGCAACTATAAAAGGAGACCCCTACCCTACGAAATTCTCATCCCTTCCTTCACCTTTCTCCCTCTCCAAAGCTCTAGAAGCTTGTCCCACAGCTGGGATGCTCCTTTAGAGCCAAATCCAATGTTTTCTCGCCCTCATTCCGGAAGTGGATCTTGCGACGACGATGATGTGCTGCCTCGTTCCTCCTTCCTCCTGCTTCGTCCTCCTTCTTCCCGCTCCGTCTTCCAGGCGTCGCTCCGTCTGGCTCGTCCTCCAAGCAATCATCGAGGAGGATAACATCTCTCTCCTTTCTTTTTATTGCTTTCTAGAATAGAATTTCCCACTTTCTAGCTGTAATCATTTCCCACTTTCTAGTTGTAAAAATAGTATTCTTATATCAAGTGATTGTTTTCTCTCTCTCTCTTAGTGTTAATATCAATTCCATTATAATTATCTCGCTTTCAAACAAGATTTCCAGAAAAATATAATCGTGGATTTTAGATCAACGTAGCCTCCCTGTGTTTGACATGGAATTTCTTTACGAATTTCGGTTAAATTTTATCTGTTGACAGATTACTTCGCAAATCGAACTACAATGACAGGTTTTTCAAATCCAACTCTGTTTGCATAGTTTTCCGTAATACAACATGGCGCAACTAGGACCATCGGATGCGACGGTGTGGACATACGTATGGTTGGACACCCAACTTGATGCCCCGATACACGCGAGGGACAAAGGCGATAGTGCTTGAATTGTAAGCCGTCTGATCTCACAATCGAACGACTGAGATTGAATGCATGCGTAAAGATGCCAGCGTGCGTGCAAGGAGTGGACGTGATTAGATGAGGCGGTTGAGCGACAGCCACGTGGCGACATCCGGTGCTTTCTGTGCATTGAAGGCATTTTGGAGGCTATTTTTAGGTGTGATTTAAAATGTTGATCTCCCAATCGACGGATCTGATCGTATGTAAGTTGCACGATTTTGGGGGCCTAAATACCTACTTTGCTCCTCAGGGCCTTAGGGCCCCCAGTTGGGAGGCAACTCCCACCAGACACATCTTCAGCCTCTCTCTCTATGCAACTTCACTCCAGTCTTCCTCCCGACGCTCTAGATCTGAAGTGCTACCGCACTTCGCACAAGCATCCCACAAGTGACACCGTCCTTCATCTACTTTTCCCTCTCTCTATTCTTTAGCATAGTTGTTTAAATTCTTAGTTTGAAAATTGTTTGTAAGTAGCAATGAAAATCTAATTCTATGAATATCTTGTCTCTATTTGCATGCTTTCATTAGGATAGATTAGTTACTACGAAAGGCTTTAAAAATTACGTTTTGGCTCCCTGCGAACGACTCGGAACTTATCGAAATATTTACAAATTTATTTGCTTTGACTTGATTTGCAACTACAATAATACAAAAATCTTTTAATGTGTTTCATGACGAACAATATTTCCTTGATGAATATACGTCTCAAGCATCTTCGACCTATGAAGATGTTAATGCTATCCACGGATACGAGCGTAATAACCCGTACTCAGAGACGCATAATCTTGGTTGGCACCAGCATCTGAAGTTTTCCTAGTCTGGTAACTTGTAGAGATTAAATCAAGATTCGCACTACCAGATCAGATAATATGGGAATGTGCAAAACACATACCCTAGGAAGCAGCCATTCTCATCTCAGTAGCAATCTCGTTCTATTTATCAGCCGCTGCATCAAGCTGCCAATCACCCTTCAAGGTGGGCTGACCCTTTGGAGGCATTGAAAGAGGAGTTGTAAGAATCTATGCAAAAATCTACTCAAGATAGCTTGCAGATCATGACTGCTATGGCAGACCAGATACAAAGCATACAGAACATGCAGAATCAGCTATTATAGGAGCATAGATTATAGGGAGCCTTGCCCTCCCAACCTATCCCTAACTCGAGATACGTGCAGAACCAGGGCACCTTGCCTAGGTTCCAGGCACCTCAGGGATAGGCACATGCTATATTACAAGTTTCTCCTGCACCACCTGGTTATGTACAGGGTCAACTACCTTTGCTGCAAAATCCCACCTATTCTTCCCGTTCCGCTCCTCCACCACCTCATGGACATCATGCCGATGCAAAGGCTGTCACATTGAGGAGTGGGAAGAAGACAGAAGACCCACCATTTAGGTAGGCGGGTCATGATTTTTCTTTCCCTCTACTATAGGATGGCTCGTCTCCTTCCTCTTCTCAAGAGCCACCTATGATAGACAAGGGAAAAGGACCAATTAACCCTGAGATTCCCGTCCCTTTTCCTGAGGCTCTGACATGAGATTTAGCATGGAAAAAAGGTACGCGAAATTTTAAGGACTTGAGAACCATGTTCCAAAATGTTCACATTCGGGTCCCTCTCCTCGATGCCATAGATCACATCCCTGCTGTCGTTAGGTTCATTAAGGACTATTGTACCCCGAAGCGATAGTAGAAAAGTGGATGACAAACAGTACTATCAAAGGAAGCTAGCACCATAATTCTAGCTCACTTACTGCCTAAGAAGAAAGACCCTGGTAACCCACTCATTTCTTGCTCTTTGCAGAATTCTCCATTTGATTGGGCCCTTTTTGATTTGGGTTCATCCATTAACCTAACTCCTACCACTATATATGATCATTTTTGATTTGGGGCTTTGAAACCCACCTCGGTTACCACTCAGCTGGCTGATCGATCAGTAAAAACATGGAGGGGGTGGTTGAGAATGTGATCGTTAAGCTCCATGCATTCTGCTTTCTAGTGGACGTTTTTGTTCTCAATATGGAGGTTCCTCCTAATCTCTGTGATACACCGATTATTTTGGGTTGCTCGTTTTTGGCGATAGCCTGCATGAACATCGATTGTGCATCTGGGTGTATGGAGATTGCCCTAGGAAATGGAAGGCTTAGATTGGACATATTCAGGGGAACACGAAACTTCAACTGTGATCTTTTCGAGGAGGGCAGTTAAGATGAAGAATCAACATTTTGTGGAAAACATTGGGCTCCTCTGTAATGACCCAATGTCACATTCGTCTTCATTGTCAGGGTTTTTAGACCTTGATCCACATGGGACCAAGACGACTACGATGCACATTTCCTCCCATGGATCAAATTGTCTTGGGTGCTCATCTGATCATGATACCCCTGATTTTGATTATCCTGATCCATCATTTACTGATTTACCCTTGCTTACACAGGATGGCTTGATTTGGACAAGCAAGTTTTGAAAGTGCACTATAGGGGGGTAATTAGTGCTAAAGGCGATAAACGAATCGCTAATTGCAAATAATGCAAATTTAAGATAAACTCAAGCAAACCACAAAAGAACACAAGGATTTACACTGGAAACCCCCCTGGGAAAAACCACTACCTATATCTCACAATCTAGGATTTTGCTTTGAGTCCAACTCGGAATACTAACTGGTACTTATGGGGTACCAAACCCTTTTACAAACTCTCTTGATATCCCAATCAAGAGCAATGGGTACCAAACCCTTTTTCAATCCCTCTTGATATTCCAATCAAGAGAAAACCCCTCCTTCTTAAGAGGAAGGGAACCCACAACTTGGGGCCTCAAATTATAAGTAGATGAAGGAATAAAATAGAATTAAAAATATAATTTAGCTCCTTTGGATAGCCGCAATAAGATATGTAATTAACTAAATGAACAAGCTATCTAGGAGGCTAAAAGAACTCCCTTAGTGATTGTGAGAAGATGATGCTGCTAGGAGTTGATGTGATGAAGCTTCAAGTAAGTGTGAGTTGGAGAATCAAAGCTTCAATCACTTCCAAGAACACCAAATGTATGCTTTGGCTAAAAGTAGACTTGAATGCACTTTAGAGTGAGTTTTGGGGTGTTCTTCTCCTATAAAGAGTGGGAAACCATCTCATATATATAAAGGGGTGAATGGACTAGTTTAGGTGTGCATAAGGCCACTCTTCAATGGCTAAAATGTTTCCCAATTAGATTTGCCAACGACTAACTAATATTCTCCAAAAGTGCTTTATTTAACGTTAGGTAAAAGTCATCTAATGTTAGGTGAACTATCTAACGTTAGGTACTCATTTAGGTGCAAAGTTCGCTATCTCCTGGAAGTGTCCAATTTGGCCCAAAATAACCTACCTAACGTTAGGTAACCTCTATCTAACATTAGGTCAACTACCTAACGTTAGGTACAAAGTTCAGTGCAAAGTTCGTTATTCCTTAGAGCTTCCAAATGACACTAGCCTTACTACCTAATGTTAGGTCTCATATACCTAATGTTAGATGGACTTTAAAAAGTCCTCCAACTATTCAAGTGAGTCTTGATGATCCTCTAGGGTTCTAGGATGATCCGTTAACACCTAAGGATATGTTTTATCATATTTTAACTTATTTAGGCTATGCGTGGTGTTGTTATGAGAATTACATATGAACCTCTTATGTTTATGCTAATATGAGATCTGATTGGGGCTTTCCTTACATTCTAATGAAGAAAAGATTACAACTCAATTCTTATATTACAAGGAGACCTAAACTTGAAGAGCATGATCGCTTCCTTCTTCTTGACTTTGAATTTCTTCAAGAGAGCTTCAACCTGAAAATCAATCTTGTAATATCTATGCATAAGATCCAATTTCAATCTGAATTACTTGAGATGTTTATCATCATCAAAACCATCATTAAAGGCTAATATGGTGCTTAATTGCTTATGCACCAACAAGTTTCCCATTAATGCAGTCACAACTAACCTCTTCCTAGGAGGGAATCAATGGGAATTCATGCGCATTAGGATTAGCAAATTTCTGCTATTCATTCTTCTCACGACTCTGATTTCCACCCACCCGTGATCGAACTGAAGCCCTTACTTGATTCGCTTAAGTACGTGTTTTTGAGTGAGAGTGAGACATACCCTGTGCTTATTAGTGCTCACGTGACACCAGAACATGAACATCAATTGATCTCTGTATTACAAGCTCATAGGGTTGCTATTGGGTGGAGCATTGCTGATCTCCATGGGATTCGCCCCTCGTATTTCACTCATCATATTTATATGGATGAAAGGGTGAAACCTTCAAGACAACTAATGATAACGTCATCATCAGCCATAACTAGTTTTAATTAGTTATAATTAATTAATAGATGCTCCTACATAAATGCTAGAGAGTCATAATTTATTACATATCCTTTTTGAAAAGAATGCATTAAAATAGGGATAAATCTATAGTTTTAACAGAAGTTCATAAATGTAGAACAATCATGGGTTTTCCCAGGGGTTAAATGAAGGTCAAATGAGCATCAATGAGTAATAAGAGGGTCCATACAGACAGAAATGGATTTTCATGCATTTCAAGAATTAATGGACATCCAAAACCCTAATTTTAGACCTGCTTAATTAACTGAGGTTCTGGTCAGGATAAAATTTAGTTAAACCTTATAAAAATCATAGAAAAATATTCTATATGGTTTGGTACCCTTCATTTGACCATTGGAACCCATTTTGACTAAAATAGTCTCTGACAGGAAGTTACCCTAATTTGGGTTTCTACGTAAATTACCCAATCAAACCTAGTCAAAACTAAAATCAAACTTCACCATCAGATTCTTTGGGTCAAAATTAGGTTTGTACCAATATTTGGGCCCAATCAGAGATCATCTTGACCTAGTTTGCATTTCAGTCCAATCTGACTCTTTTTCTCTCAAATAGCCCCCCAGCTTTTGAATTGTTTACAATCAGTCCCCTAGGTTTCTCATTGTCTTTGTAAATAGGGCCCTACCTCCATTGGTGTGAACACATCAAGCTCCATCGAGATTCGACCAAGGATTTCTCGCTCGATTCTCAATCAAATTGTTCCAAAATTGAACTAGAGATTCCTTAAGGAATTCTCTTCCAAATAGATCTGGCCTTAGACCCTAGGTATTTCCCAATCTCCCATGCAAATGCATGGGAGATTCGAGCATCCCTTGTGCATGAAGTAGCCAAAGCTTCCAAGCTTGGAATGACCCCTGAGGCCTATAAAAGACCCCTTGATGCAAACCTTACATCCTTAGCTTAGTTTGGATCGAAATACCCCCTTCTTCTCCTCTCTCCAGCCAACTCCTCCACAAGCTTCGACGAGCTCTCTCGTCCACATTCTTCATTGGCCGCCACGTACAATAGGTGGTCGGTTCTCCTTCCACACCTTCCTCCGCGTCTCACAATACCAGCAGGCGTCATCTTCCTCATCTTCCTTCCCGCATCTTCCCCCGCCAGAGGCTTCATCTTCTCTGGCGCTAGACATACCACAACCGACGCCATCCTACCCCTTTTGTCCAATTAGGTTAGCATAGTTAGTTTTATCTTCTCCCCTACTCTCTTTCCTGATCTTTATCCCTCGATTCAACCCACGCCTCCACCGTTCGCCCATCATCTCCCTCATCTCAGGCTGCACCTTTGACGAGTCCGCCACACCTCCACAATCCACCAAACAACTTGCCACCAAGTCCATGACCTCCACCTCACCTTCGTGAACCAAACCCCCATCTTTATTGCACCTTTCACCTACTCACGTGACCCACTAAATAGCCCACCTTCTCACCTTCATGTCTATCACCATCCACCTGGCACATGCACTCACAAGACACGAGAGCACCACTACGACATTCACCAACACCTAGCAAAGCTCTTGAGATTATTTAATGTGGCCGTGAGGCTGTTCTTTTGCTTTCAGGTACTCGTCGTCCGTCACCACCGCCGCCTATGTCTCCGACCTCATTTACAGTCTCCAGGCCACGAAAGATTCAGGCATCACACCCAAGCCTCCCGCAACACCTCCAGGACCCTTCCCAGGTCCTCAATTAGAGGCCTCGCCCACGATTTCAACATCAATTGGAGAAGGCATTGCTGCTAGTGCACGCGAGAAAAGAGTAGTGGGATTAGTCCTACATCGGTGGGAGAAGAGCGTGCGCATACCCATAAATTGGATTTGTGTCTTGAGTTTATCGCCCAAGACACTGAGGGGTCGAGTCCCTCACACCCTTGCACATACCCGATTACCCGACCTATCTTCGCTCCTCGCCTGCAACCCACGCACACAGGCTTGGACACTATACATGATCTGATAACCTGATTATGGATCCGATTATGCTGGGTTTGAGAAAGAGAAGGAAAGGAAGAGTTGTAAGAGAGCCGAGGGGGTTGCTCTCTAAAGCTTAGTCTCCTTTGCTATGTGCTGAAAGGTTAACATTTAGCTGTGAGAAGAAGGAAGCTCTGAAGAAGCAGAGGCTTAGAAGAGAAAAGAAGAAAAGGCTTAGAGAAGAAAGAGAGGGCTCGTGAAAGAATAAGAGAAGAAAGAAGAAGGCTCGAGAAGTGGAGAAAGAAGCTGAAGAGAAGAAAGAAGGAAGCTGAAGTAAAGAAGAGGAGGAAAGAAGAAGAGAGAGAGAACCTGAAGAAGAAGAAAGGCTTTAAGAAGCTTTATGTCTGATGAATACTTAAGTTGTTTGATTTGAGAAACTGACGTCTGATCACTGTAGCGTTCAAACTATCGTTGGGTTATTTGGTTAAATTGAGATGTTTGATATATATGGTTAATTAAGGCTAATAATTGGTGATCTAAATCATCATTATTTTGTCTTAGATTTCTTTTTATCATTGTGATATATTAAAATACTCATGCTTATGATTGAATATCAATTTGAGTAGATATTATTCATTGAATATCTCTTTTGTTCTTTGATTATGGTGCTCATTTATATTCAATTAAAGATTAGCGGGTGAATTCCATATTTGCTCCCTATGTTCGACCTCAGACTCATTTCTTGATTCAGAGTATATAAATTTTATCTGTTTGAGAGCTATTTATCGACTGCACTACAATGCAATTTTCCTAAACTTGATGAAAAGATTGACAAACAACAACCTCAAAGATGGTTGAATCTAAATATTCTGGAGGTTGTTAAGAAGGAGATCATTAAATGGCTAGATGCGAGCATTGTATATCCAATTTTTGATAGCCAGTGGGTGAGTCCTATCCAGATTGTAACCAAGAAAGTGGGACTCACTGTAATTAAGAACGACAAGGGCGAATCCATCCTGACCCGCACTGTGACTTCGTGGCGGGTCTGCATTAATTATAGAAAACTGAATACGGCTACTAAGAAGGATCATTTTCCTTTCCCTTTTAGTGATCAGATCTTAGAAAGGTTAGCCGGATGTAGTTTCTTTTGCTTTTTGGATAGATACTCCAGGTATAATTAGGTTGCGATTAACCCCGAAGATCGGGACAAGACTACTTTTACATGTTCCTTTGGAACATTCGCATTTAAGCAAATGCCCTTTGGCCTTTGTAACGCACCAGCGACATTTCAGCGTTGTATGATGGCCATCTTCTCAGATATGATTGGGGACTATGTAGAAGTATTTATGGAAGATTTCTCTATCTTTGGAGATGATTTCTCATCTTGTCTTAATTGTAGGTTTTGACAGAGGGGGGTGAGATTTGCGTGATAAAAGAAATAATGAGGAAGTAAAATAAACAATCACACAAATGTTTAATCTCACAAGTACACAAGTATTTTTAGGTGAAAACCTAAACCCGAGTAAAAACCATCACCTAAGCCTCTCAACTTAGGATTTCCCGATTGACCGAGTCAATCAAATCCACTAACAAGTCACTTAAGTGAGGGTGACTTAACCTCTTACAACCACGCTACTTCGACGAGGGTAGCGTACCTCAAACCACTCCTCTTCACGAGGAGTTTTTTGTCCCATGAAGGAGATGGGAATTCGCAAAGTGAATACCCAATCAAGAACAAAGAAAATAAACAAGAACTTATAAAGCCACAAAGTAAATGTAGTATAATGCTACTATGGCAAGAATCTCCCCTTAGTAGGAAGTGCGTAGGCGTGATCTCGGCAGAGTATTGATGCTCTTGGATTGGAAGCTTTGAGAGTAAGAACACTTCTTTGATCTTTCTCTTGTAGGACACAAAAGGAGTGGAAAGTAGTATTGCTTGGTGTGTCTAATAAAAGAAGGGTCCTCCTCTATTTGTAAGTGGCTTAGGAACCCTTAGGAAGGTTATGGAAGCCTTGGGTAGCCGTTGGAAACAAATCCAAGGCTAATCAGGCCGAAATCATGGCTATTAATTATTCTGACAGTGTTAGCAGATGTCTAGACTTAAGGTCAGATGTCTAGGTCTTTGTATGATTCTATGATCGGTTGTCTGATTTAGAAGGGTGGACAACTGGACGGTGTTGGATCAGAATAGATGTCTAAAGATTACTTTTAAGATGTCTGGGATACTACTCAGACGTCTAATTCTAGGTGGGTTCTCTTCTTGTTTTGTCCAGACCTAAACAAGGTTCTAGGATTTGTTGGTTAGACGACAGGTTGGTCATCTAGCACAGTGTCTGGTCATTTGGAAACACAAATCACTGCGGGAATGGATTTCTCGAGGCTAAAAGGCTATAATCACTGACAAAAGTGATTTGGGGATGGATTGAGCCTAATGTCTATTTATCAAACATCTAAAGATCTTTACAGACGTCTGAAAGTGAATGTAGGTCAGCTTAAAGGTTAATCCTCAACGATCAAGTCTGACAAAGCCAACGGTCCTCTAGTTAGACGTCTGGCAAGGTCATCAGACATTTGGACTACGGGCTGGATGGCTGAAACTGGAAGACAGAGAGCAGGTTTCCAGCCTAAGTGTTTTGGATGTTTGATCAAATAGTCAGACGTCTTAAAGTCTAAGATCAGACGTCTGATGTCCAGATTGGACGTCAAATCAGGCTGTCTAATGCCTACTTTGGTTTTCTGATTTAACTAAGAGTTTCTCTAAGAATCCTAGGGTTGTGTATGTGTTCCTAGAACTACTGTCTGTTACTTTGGGCTTTTTAATGTATAATCTACACAAATAAAAGAGCAAAGAACAAAAATAATAAATACAGAGTACAAGACAAAAGAATATCTATCCTATTCTTCTTGTCTTCAAGCTCTCACTTCATGCGAAGCTCCCACTTCTCCATCAAGCTCCTCCAATCCACCATGGACGCGAGCTTGATCTCCTTCACACTTGTATCCATTTGCAATTATCCTAAAACTCATAAACTCAAATTGCAAATGTTAAATAACAAGTGTTTTGTTATCATCAAAGTTAACGATCATGGTGCCCTTGCACCAACAATAATAACCTCACAAAGATCCTTAAGAGGTGCATTGCAATAAACCTAGTACTATCATGGGAGAACAACCATTTTATGGTGAGGGATGGCATTCTACTAGGTCATAGGATCTCATCTAATGGACTCAAGGTTGACTGAGCTAAGTCTAAAGTTATATCCAGATTACCTTTGCCTAGCTTGATTAAGCAAATCAGATCATTCTTGGGTCATGTTGGATTTTGCCATAGATTTATTCACGATTTCTCGAAAGTCTCTCATCCTTTGATGAATCTCTTGGTAGCCAACGTCTCATTTGAGTTCGATTCCTCGTGTCTCAATGCTTTCGAGACCTTACAAAGTGCTGTATCAAATTCCTGATTCTCCAACCACTCGACTGGTCTCTCAATTTCAAGATTATGTGTGACACTTCAGATTTCGCTGTCGGAGCACTTCTAGGCCAACGTTTGGAGCGCCACCCTCTAGTAATTTACTATGCTAGCAAGACGTTGAATGAGGCTCAACGTAATTATATGATTATTGAGAAATAACTGCTAGCTATGGTATTTGGGTTGGAGAAATTTAGATCATATCTGCTTGGGTTCAAAGTGATAATTTTCACATATCATTCCACCCTCAGGCACTTGTTGGCAAAGAAGGACACCAAACCCCATCTTATTAGATGGATCCTTCTTTTGCAGGAATTCGATGTTGAAATTCGCGACAAGGCTGGAGCTCATAATGTAGTGGCAGATCACTTGTCTCGATTAGACCCAGCCTACATACCATATTCGCTACCTATTTCAAATCAATTCCTGGATGAATCTCTTTTGGTTGTTAGTTCTGTTGAGTTTCCTTGGTATACGGATATCATGAACTATCTTGTTGCAGGCAAGATTCCCGCAGGCATATCCAAGGACAACAAACTCAAATTCATTTCAGAAGCCAAGTTTTATTTTTGGGATGATTACTTTCTCTTCCACATTGGAGTCGATCAGATTATCAGGAGGCGCGTCCCCGATTCTGAAATTTCTAGTGTGTTATCTTTTTGCCACAGCGATGCTTATGGTGGTCATTTTTCGGGCCAGAAAATTGCTGTGAAGATTTTGTAGTCTGGTTTTTTTCGCCTGACCATTTTCAGAGATACACACGAATTTGCCAAGTGCTACTAGCAATGTCAGTTGATAAGTTCTATGACCCAGAGAGACATGATGCCTCTCCATCCCATTCTAGTTGTAGAAGTGTTTGACATTTGGCGCATCAATTTCATGGGCCCTTTTTCGAAGTCACATGGCTTCAAGTACATCCCTAAGTTGACTATGTCTCAAAGTGGGTTGAAGCCATCCCGACAAGATGGGCTAATCATAAGACCATCATCTCTTTTGTTCGGGAATTCATTTTCATGAGATTCGATGTTCCCCACGCTCTGATTAGCTATGGGGGTAGTCACTTCATCCATGCTCATTTTAGATCATATTGAAGAAATATGGGGTACATCATCATATTGCTACCCCATATCATCGACAGACCAATGGGCAGGTGTTTGCACAAAATCATCGATGCATAGGAAATGCACGTGTAGTATAGTCAACGAAAATGTAAAACACTTAACTTTATAAAACTCATATTCAAAAAGGAGTCTTAGGTCGTTCGCAGGGAGCAATTGTGCAATTTAATTCACCAATCATAATTTATCAAGAGAATATGAAATTTAAATCAATAAGATGCTTAAAATGATATTTTAATAAGTACTAGAAGAACAGTGCAAATAGGATCGGGTTAAAATGGTAATTTGAATCACCAAATTAACCCTTGAATTTTAGCTCACAAATACTCAAATAAATGAACAGTAAACCACAACCATTAATCCACGCCAGGCACTTAAATGTTTCAACAGTAACTAGCAGAATGCCTCAGACGATAGAACAAGGCATCAGACGCCTTATCAGAAGAGGCACAACACCACAGAAGAAGCACAAGGGCTTCTCTTCTTCAAGCGTCAAAAGAGGCATAACAGCAACCACGAAGGCTCAGGGGCCTTTCTCAAAAGCACAAGGGCTCCCTTAAGAGCTTTAGGAGCTATGGCATGACACAACAGAGATCCCATAGAGGCTTAAGGGCCTCTTCAGAGTTTCACTAAGTGTCGAGAGAGGAGAGGGCTCAAATCCCAAGGCAGCAAAAGCCCCCCTCCTCCCTCTCAGATTCTCTTTCCTCTCTTCCCAACTCAGAACAGACCAGACCTACGTAGTCAGGTAAATGGATCAGCACAGACTCGCGTGCCGTGACCGCGGGCAAGGGCGTGTGTATGTGCGTGCATGAGCGGGGACCTCACCCCCGGTGTGTGTTGAGGTGATAAGCCGAGGAGAGCTTTGCATATTATACGCCTTCACTGCTTCAGTCTTCTACGATTGGGACTAATCCCACAAGGCTTTCTTCGTGTGTGAGCTGCAGGAGGTGAGGGCTCCAATTGCGGGCAAAGGAGTAGTTGGCAGCTTCAATTGGCTGCCTGGGAGACTTCTTGGAGGTGTTCCACAGCACCTGGGAGTGGTAGCGACGAAGAACACGGTCGAAGAACTGCAATGGAGGTCGAAGAAGAAGGTCACAGTGGCGGTGCTCTGGCGGGTGTCTGAAACCATGAATATGGCTATTCAGCCATGTCAAAAATAGCTCAAAAGCTTTACTTGGGAGAGGCGAATGTGTTGGTGGGTGTTGCTTGCGGTGAGGGGGCATGTGGTGGCCTGGCGGAGTTGAGGAGGTGGTACAGAGGAGATTGAGCTCAGTGAAGGTGTTGAGTGCATGAATCGTGAAATAGAAAGAGGGGTTTTGGTCATGGAGGTGTGGCGGAGGTTTTGTTAGTGTTGCAAGGGAGTTTGGTGAACTGTGGAGTGCGTGCGTGCTCGTCGGAGTACGGCTAGAGCTGGGGAAGGAGACGGTGGGGCAGGCGTGTGTGTGTGTGAACCTAGAGTCTAAGGGTGTGAGTAGAGTCAGGGGAAGGAGAGGAGTCGAAGGGGGATAGTTGCGGACGATGAGAGGGTGGAGGCGATATTGGCTATGATTGGTCGGCACCGAAGACGAAGGAGGCTCCGGAGAGAGGAACAATGATATCTACCGGGGGAGGAAGCCCCTCGCAGGTATGGTGAGGTGCAGATGATAGAGAGGAAGGACCTGTTGCCTATAGTACATGGCAGCAAGTGAAGAGGCCAAAGGAGGAAGGTCATTGGAGACGGGCTTGGAGCAGGTTGAAGGTAGAAGAAGAAGAATTCCGGGCCAAAAACTCGCTGAGTGAGGCCTCGCTATGAGGGACCTTTTCAAGGCCAAATGGCAACTTCCAAGCTTGGAAACAAGCTTGAGGAGCTTGTAATTTTGGGAAATAAGATCCCTAATCTTGAGGAGTTGGCATGAGCTTTTGGACGCAAATCGAGGCCCAAGATTTGGTTTAGATGATTGGGGATTCTCCCAAGATCATACCTTCCAATTTTGGAAGAAATTGGTCGAGAAATCAGGGAGAAATCCCAGATTGAAGGTCGGTGTGTTTGGGTTCACACTGTTAATGGCAGTAGGGACCATTTTGAAGAAAATGACAAGAAGTTAGGGGGCTAAATGTAAAGATTTTGAAAGTTAGGAGCTTAAGTGTGAAAAATAGAGTTTAAATGGACTAAAATGCAAACTAGGTTAAGATGGACTCTGATTGGGTCCAAATTTTGGTACAAACCTAGTTTGGATCCAAAAAATCTGATAGTGAAGTCAAATTCCAGTTTTAACTAAGTTTGACTGGGAAATTTGTATAAAAATGCAAATTAGGGCAAACTTCTATCTGAGACTCTGTTCAAGGTCAAAATAGGTTCAGATGGTCAAACAAAGGGTGCCAGACCTCATAGAATATTTTTCTATGAAATTTAGGAGGTTTAGATGAATTTGATTCTGATCGAAACCTCTGTAATTCAAGCAGGTTTGAAATTAGGGTTTTAGGTGCTGATTTGATTCTCGAAACGCAGGAAACCCTATTTCTGTCTGCATGAACCCACTTATTAGACTTTATTGCTCATTTGACCTTAGATTAACCCCTGGAAAATCCCGTGGTTACTACAATTTCATGATGTGATGTTAAAACTGTAGAATTAACCCTGTTTTAATGTTTTCTTCTTAAACTGGCTTTATATGTAATTATGACTCTCAAGCGATTATGTAGGAGTATTTGTCATTTGATTATGACTAATTAAAGCTAGTTATGGCTCATGATGGGGTTACCATTAACAGGATGAAGTGTCTAACCATTAAATCAAGTTGATTCTGCAAAAGACGATTAGACTAGATAGGAAGCTTTGATTCGATCGGTTGATCGATGCACTTTGGGCATATCGGACTACATACAAGGCCCCGCTTGGAATGCTTCCATACCGTATGGTGTATGGAAAGGCTTGTCACCTTCCTGTCGGGCTGGAGCACCACATCTTTTAGGCGGTGCAAAAGTGCAATTTTAACCTCGACGTGGGAGGTTATGAAAGGAAGCTCCAACTCAGCGAATTAGAGGAAATTTGATGGGAGGCCTACAAGAATGAGAAGATTTACAAGGACAAGACGAAGGCCTTTCATGGCCGCCACATCTGGAGGAAGATTTTCATGCCTAACGAGCAAGTCTGGTTATTTGATTCACGCCTAAAATTCTTTGCAGGTAAACTTAATTCCAAGTGGACTAGCTTGCATATTGTGATTCACCCATATTCTAATGGGGCGGTCCAAATCGTGGACTCAAAATCTAGGCATGTGTCTAGGGTAAATGGCCAGCACCTCAAGCCATTTATGGCTAAGGAACCTCCTCTTACTAATGAAATCATTAATTTCATTGAGGACGTGTGATTGAGTTTTTGCCTAGCTGAAGGTGTTAAACTCAGCACTTATACATATCTTTTATACATAGCATACTTTCCTTTAGCATATTTTTCTACATATTGTATCATGGTGTTGGCTTATGCTGAATGGAAATTCAAGAGCAATTCCACGTGATTTCTATCCAATTACCCCTCTTCTCAATTTATTTTCCTTATATTCATGCAAGAGGACATGCAAGAACTTAGGCATGTGGGGGTAGTACACATAAAACTGAAAATTTTTCTTCCAACACTTAGAAAACCTCCGAGAAGCATGTTAATTGCACTTTAGAGTCTTAAATTAAGAACAACTAACTCCACCTCCAATATTGGCATTAGAGCTAGAAATCATTCTTAATAGCCACTTCTGACTTGTTCGCTCACCTTTTGCTCTAAATTTAGGATCAAGTTGAATGTAACCCGATAAGGGAAAATTTTCGAAGTGTAATCATATGAGGTTATTTGTACATAGCATCTATATATATTACATCCATGAATAAAGATTTTTATCAAGAGGTTTCATTAAGGATTGTATTCTTCAGTTGATCCCTATATTTCGAATCCAGTACAATTTTCACACTTGCACATAGAATTTGCAATGGATTCATTATGAAGACTAATAGACATCTTTAGTTTGTCAAGAACAAGCATCGCTTCTTTTCTTGAACCCTTGGACAACAGTTAGGGAGTCAGGCAGACCATCTTCTATTGGTTCCACTAAATAATTGAGAGGTAAGAGTAGTGTCTACTGGTGCTCTAAGACTAGTGCAGGGAATCTTAATTTCTGGATTATTAGGTAATGATACTTGGAGTTAGGCATAGTTTTTGCTATCAGTTCCGACATGCTAACTTTGTGTGAATTTATGAGAGCCACCAAATAAGGCACATACGCAGAGATCGAGTTCTAATAAAAGTAGGACTAAGGTAGATGGTTACGACCATCCTTTATGGAATTCTTGGCTGAAGGAGGGTATTGATGTCAAGGTCAGAAAATACGCTATCTTATCCATTTCCTTCCTGGTGCCAAGAGTAGGAACTTCTACCAAATAAGTTTTTCGATATTCTCTTGAACACCACCAATCCCTAATAATGCTTTGTGAATAAAATTTGCTTATGTTGTGTTGTATTGCATTGTGTTGATAGATACGAGAAAAAAGGAAAAGAAAAAAAAAAAAAAAATATATATATATAGAAAGAAAGAGAAAAAGAGAAAAGAAAAAAGAAAAAAAGAGAAAAAATATAGAAAAAGCAAAAAAATGTTGAGTTCATAATTTTGCTTAGTGTGTTTATTTCAATTACATTGAGGCAACATTACTCAACACATTTGTTATCCACCAAATACAAATCCACTTGATTCAACCATTTTCTTTTTAAGCCAAAAGCCAGGGTAAGAATTACATTATATTTTGTTATATCCTGAGGGAAGAAGTTTTCCTATCGTAATAGAATTTTACTAGGGGTCAAGTACAAACTTTAGAGGTAAATTGGCTTTTCACTCGAATTCGTTGCATAAGCTACATAACTACACTTTCACAATTGTCTAGATTTCTAGAATTTTGGATAGAAACAAAAAGAAAAAGATCTCTAGTCTTGCACTTGATAAAAATAATACGTAGTCCTTTAGGGACCTATTTGTAGATAACTTAGTCTTGCATTTGCTAAGGACTAACAAGATTTAGGCATGGGGGTATGATTGCACAACAATCATAGGACGATAAATGACCTAAATTAAGTTAGAACTAAGCATAATTGTAGCTTAATTCATGCATCAACTGCATACTTTGGATCTTTACTGCTTTGCATACATATTTTTGCAATAATGTCAAAATTTCATACTGATTAGTGTATTAGTTGGTTTGCAGGTAATAAGAAGCTCAGGAGATGGCCTGAAGCTGAATCTGAAGCAAGATAGAGGCCATAGCTACAGCAGAGTTGGAGCAGAAGCCATGGAATAAAGTTGTACACAAGTTGAAGACATAATGTAGGGAAGAGGTATACTACATTACTTGTAGGATTTGAATGCTTAGATTAAATTATGAAGAACAAAGGACATCCCTACACCTATCCATAGCCTTAGGATAGCCTTAGATACCTTCCCATACTTTAGCCATACTCCCATTAGGTCAATTTAACATAGAACACCCAAAAACCACTTTCCAGCATAGTTCTGGACGTCCAGACATTAAGTCCAGATGTCCAATTTCTACATAATCTCTCGACAGAACCCAACCTAAGTACTGACCCAGAATTGGACATCTAATTCTATGTTTGGACATCTAATTTTGACATTTAAGACGTCTGATCTTAAGATTAGACATCTGGTACCCCTCTCCTTTTATTGTTTTGAGAATCAAGCCTAGATCTTGATACCTAAGGCCTATAAACTCAATCCTACACCCTAGGAAACCTAATTTAAGGTATACTAAGCCTAGTACACCACCCTAGGACCCTCCTAAGAACCTACATAGGTTCTCTCTAAACCTAATTGACTTGGATCTAGTCAATTGCATTACACTTAGTCAATTGGACTGAGCTCAAATCTCAACCAATACAAGTCTAATTAGACTCAGTGAGTCTAATTGACTCAAGCCTAATCTAAGTGGGAAATTTTTCTCCCAATTGGATGCATGTTGACCTAATTAAACTTGGTTTAAGTTTAATTGGATCAACCATTTAGTAATAGGTTACACCTGAACTTATTTTTAGACACCTTAATAGAACCCACTTAGGACTTAATTAGAAGTGGACCAAGTGGTCCACTTGACCACACATTCACGCACACCTAACCACACATTCATGCACACACGCGCGCGTGCACATACACACACACATCCACTCATCAACTCTAGAGAAAGATCTAAAATGGCCACACATGGTCATTCTTAGATCCACAAAAAGTGAATTTAAGAAGACTAAAGATAGCCATAGGCCACGGCTACTCTAGAGAAGTCTAGAGACTTCTCTTGAGAGCACTTTGGCCGTCTAAGAAGTCTATATAAAGACTAGGTTAGATGGCCAAAACCCCCATCTTGGACTCTCCATTGGACTCCATGCACCTCTCCATTCACGAGCACCTCTACCATCTTCATCCTCCATGTCCAAGAGCAAGTTCACACCTCCACCACCTTCATCAAGAGGCTGATCACATCACCTTGGCTTTCCCTCTGTTCTCTCCTACTACCTCAAGCCTACATAGCCACCGGAGACCACCTCCGGTGCCTTGATTTCCTATAGCTATAGCTTAGTCGTTCTTCATATTTTAATTTTCGCATTATTATCTTTCTAAGAAGTAGTATTACTCTCTCCAAGAATGAATGCATAATCTTTCCAAGATCCATGCATGCATATCTTTTCTATTTGTGTAGATTTTTGTTTTTCAATGTACAAGGACTCCTCTATAGCCATTGTAATGACATCAAGATTTTGAGGAAATAAAATAAAGTTTCTTGCTTCACATTTCCATTTTGTTGCAACAAAAAGATGTCGGTTCTAGAAGATATAAATGATTTAACGATTGACGCATTCTCCGTTAATAGCCATCGCGAAGTAAGGATCGTGCGAATGAGCACTCACACATTCACCTTCATTATTTATTTGGCTCATGCACATGCTTTAAGGGTTAGTAACGCAACTGACGAATCTTATATTCGTAGACTTGAAACTGGCGTCCAATTTTAAGTCAGAAAAAGAAGAAAATAAAAATAAAAAATCAACCTTGTAATTACACCTCCTAGAGATCGACCGGGACACTCACCGTCTCGTATAAAATATTTTTGTTTGAGTCATATTTTACACTATGTTATGACATTTTTAACGAAATCTGTGCTTTACAAACCCAACAATAAGGTTTGATTTTTGTTAGGATTGGATGGAGGTTGTTGCAATAGCCTTATAGGATTGCCCTCACTTGTCTCAAATTTTTAGCCTTGTTTTGTTCTGAATTTCAAATTTCATATAAAATAAAAGTTGTATCCCTCGAAATTAGCTTTCTAGTGCAAGCTGAATTGCTCAATTTGGACTTCAAATGCAAAAATTATGGCCATAATACTAGACATGTATCAGGCTGTTACAAATTTCGTGATTAGGAATAGGATTTGGTTTAGGTTTTATTTTTCTAAGGGATAGGACCTATTTTTGGTCAGCCATATTGGACCTAAAATTAAGGCTCATGGCCGACCTCTAGGTTGGTTAATTAGGTTAGGCAATTAGGCTCTACACTAAGGTTAGTTAGGCTCCTAAATTGGGCTAGACCTAGGGTTAATTAGGTTCATAATCTAATTGATTCAACCTTCTTCCAAGTGAACTCAATCTTGAATCTCCTATCTATAGGGCTCCAAATTTCTCCAAACTTGATACCTGCACATATCACATAAAATAAATCAAGGTGCCATACAAAAGTTTGGGTAAAATTGCATAAAAATCCAAACTTATGCAATATTTACAAAATGCACCTATATGATTAAATTGGCCTAACTAAATGCACTCTACCCTACTCAACCCTTAGATTAGCATTAGTTACGCATAATTAATGTAAATATATATAGTAATATCACCCACCATCCACCAAAGATTAAGAAATCAATGATTTTCACCTATAACTGAAAATCATCGATTTGGATGAAAAAATCATCGCTAATATTTGATTCAGAGCTAAAAATCATCGGTGATATTTAGTTTAAATGCAAAAATCATCAATGATATTTGGTTTTGGGAGGGAGGAGAGTGAGTGGCGACATAGGACCCTCCAAGCTCATGATTTAAGGAGAGTGAGTTGCCATGCGTCCTTTTCACAACGCGCATTGCAAAATGTGTTTCTCTACAACCATCCTTAAAACAAAGAGAATTTTACTTAGATTCCAGTATAAATTTTCAAAATTACTTTCTTCCCATCTACTTTATAATATTTCTTTTTATGCTACTTAAATGTTTACCCTTATCACGAAAATACCACTATGGTTATCTTCCATCAACCTAGAGTTAATGAATGTGAACTCTAAGTAGTGTCAGAGTTGTCAGTTGGAATTGTTGTGCCTGTACACATTTTTTAACCCATTTTCATAGCAGTTGGAATTGTTTCCAAGGACATATTTGCCCTCCAACGGTTGGGCCTTTTTGTTGGGCATTTTTTTGCCTATTTAACACCTATTAGGGGCTAAGATTGTTGTGACCAAAGAAGCAACTCAAGGGAAAACAAGACAGAAATTTTATTAAATTTTGAAGGTAATTACATCTTATTCATACACTTGGCATACATTTTCTTTGCATAAATATTCATTCACTTGTTCAATTAGAGTACATATTGAAAGGATTTCTTGCACATAGTAAAGAATTTCTCTTAGGTCTCAAGCCTAAAATGGAGTGTAATCAAGGATCTTCCCTTCAATCTTCACAATCTTCATGAGTCTCTTACTTTTGTAAGTTGCTAGTTGTCAAGAGGACATCTTCAAAGCCTTGAAGCTATGGACGAAACCGATGTCCAATGAAGATATCACCTCGCTAATGGAAGATAAAGACTCTATTAGAGTTAGTGACCTGCCTTACATTAAAGAAAGGATCGACCACATAAATGTAAATGTTACATCTATGCAAAAACAAGTTTATGAATTGATAATGAAGATGAAAGGAATTCTAGCATGTTTGGTAGTTATTGTAGAAATGAAAATGTTCTATATTTATTGTGGAAAATTACCTGGGAAAGTTAGCTTCATGGTCTCCTTCATGTGCTTGTGCCCCACTTTATCTTGATTGGAAACTGTAACTTCACCTATTCATGAAAATGGACCTATATTCGAAATACAAACACACACATACAGAAAACAAACATCTGAAACCTTTCTATTTGATCATCTGGAACCTTTACTAAGATAAAGTATAACTTAACATGAGAAGACAATAGTCCAAAACACAGATAAGGCCCACATCCCAAATCAAAACAACCATAGGTAAATGTTCTAGATCACAACCAAAGTACTTAATAATATCACTATCCAGAAATATACCCCTATCCACCATCCAAAAAGAGAAGACCATTATCCACTATGAAGTATGAAACTAAGCAAAAGATACTTGGGAATTAAGGCTAAGTATCATAATCCCAACTTAACCCCATGCCAACCTAAGCCACCACTAAACCTAGCTAAGCCCAACCTAAACCCTACGCCAAGCCCTCTCCCTTATCCACCATTTGACCACCCTTGACTTGCACCCCCACCTTAAGTTGTGCACTGAAATGACCCACTACCCTTTTCGGTTGTTTAAGACGTCTGTCCAGACGTCTGGATGGAGGGTTGGACGTTTGAAAGTAAAAGAACCATACCTTGTATTCTTTTTTTGCGTGCACAAACACGCACTCACCTCTCTCTCTCCTCACCCCAAACCCTAACCCTATTATATTTAAACCCTACTCCCCCCCACAACACTCTCTCCATCTCCACCGACCACCACCTTCATCCTTTCCTCCAGCCGGTCGCCACCTTCCTTCCAGCCACCAGTGCGGCGTGTGGCGAGGAAGAAGAGAGAGAGGGACGAGACGTGGAGGAGGAGGAGAGGGGAGCTCGAGAGGAGGAGCTCGCGAGGGAGTCGCGAGAGAATGGGAGGAGCTCGGAGAAGGAGCTCTGCGCAAGGAGGAGGAGCTCGTGAAGGTGGGCTTTGTGGCCTCCTGAAGCTGTCGGTGTAGCAGTTGCGGGCGGTGCGGTGGGGCCGCACGGAAGAGAAGGCTCGCAAGAGTTCTACGTACTGGACATTTTGTAGTATCGGACCTCTAGAGCATCTCCCAGACGTCTGGAGTAGCAAAAGAACGTCCGGAGCTGAAGCCGGACGTCTGAAAGCACGCTTAGTGCCAAGGTCCGTGCTTCTGTGTGGTTTACGGCTATGCAGGCCTCACCGTAGAGATTTGTCCAACCATTTTTAGGTCTACACGTACGTACGCAGGGGGCAAGGCATTGGAAAGGCGTGGGGTGCGCCCTTCGAGGTGCTTTTGGACGTCTAGACATGTCTCCAAATGTTTGATCGTACCTTTAGACAACCGAAAGGAGAGTCCAACGTCTGGAACTCACCTTAGATGATTGTGGAAGGGTTTGGATGTATGAGGTAGCCGCAGGAAACCCAGGGTGAGTATTGAAGTCTTTTAAGATGTTTGGGACTAGACCCAGACGGCTGATTTTGGACAGTGTGAGTGTTTTTGGCCCGTTTAGGGCCCAAATGGAATCGGATTTCCGCAAACAAACTACCGTTGTTTTTTGCCTGAGTTTCTCTACGTGTTAATGCCACTTGTATATGGTTTTGGACTCGTTTGATGCGATTGGTTAATTGTATAGGTCTCCAGCCAGTCGAGTATGTAGGAGTCGCGGAGGCGACGGGATCTGTGATCGAGCCCCCATTCCTCCCGTGTTTGCCGGTAGAGTGATTTACATTAATATTATGATTTAAATAAATGAACTGCATGCTTAAAATAACTTGAATGAACCCTAAGATGAGAATGAACCCTAGGGCAGGAACAGATGAGTATGGTTTGAGCTATACTGTATACTTGAGATGCATGTAGAACCCTAGGATGAGAATGAACCCTAGGGCAGGAACAAGTGAGTATGGTTGAGCTATATTGTTTACTTGAGATGCACGTACAAGTTTAAATGCTAGCAAATGTATTGGTTATTTTAATGTGATGCCTTGTTAGTTAGAAAATCACGAGCTGCCTGTTTTAAGAATGGAACCGGTAATGTAAATAAAGAAATCTGAAAGTCTGGAATATGAAACGAAAGGAATACCAGCATGAACCCTACGGGGAATTAGGAGAACTCCTGTAGATGGGAAGTGAGCTAGCCTTGTGTACACGGTACCAAGGAGAGCCACTATCCCTTTAGTGTAGAGGGATACTAGTCGCCTGTTGGGTTGAGCCCTGGGGTCAGGCCTAGACACTCTACACCGACTCTGTTTGGCCCTCGTGTACGTGGTACCGAGGTAAGCTACTTGGTGTAGGGAGGGAGCTAGCTGCCCTAGGGGGCTCGGGGTTAGGACTTGCCACCCTACACCAACTCTTGCTAGGCCCACTAGGCAAATTGGGATAGTCTGACGAGGGCATGCGGACTGTGGAGGGGCGAGACCCTTGTTCTATTTTGTTCTGAGAGGGCAAGGCCCTATACTATTCCATGTTGTACCTATAGGCGTACCTGCTAGCGAAAACGACTGACCACGTGTCAGTGCAGGATAGCTACCTGCACGTTATCACGCGTGCCGTAGTCACTGCTACGTCGCGACTGTGACCTCAGGGTGGTTGATTGGGTGTAGAATTACCACGGGGGACTCTCCTGGCCAGGAGAGCACCACGTGTACCTCCTACATCATGGAAAAGATTGCAAGCAAGATCGTTCCCGTGAGGAACAGGCTAGATCAAGAAATGATTTAAGTGATTAAAGGAACAACAAATTAGAAGTAGTTGGTTAAACTAAATAAAAATGGATAGTTACTTAATTGTATGAATTAATAGCTTGTCTTAATTACATGTAAATGGATAAATTACCACTCTACTCTGCATTTGATGACTCCGAAAATTTTTATAACCTTGTTCAGGTCAGGGAGTTGAGCAGCCAACACCACCGGCTGCAGAGGGTGCTGGGCCCATTCGAGACTAGTCTTAGTTGCATTGCTTACTGTTTCCCTAGCTTCTGTTGCAGTGACTATTTTGTTCTATGATATACTGTTTCAGTTACTTTTCCACTGTACTTCCCTCTATTGTAGTTGTGATGGCCTATAATATTGATAAAGTTTTTGCTCTGTTTCTTTTATTGTCTCTTGTTTTCTTTCTACTTAGTTACATTGCATGTGTGGATGTGAATTATTTCCTACTTTTAGTTATTTCTTGTTGGACGACTAGGTCTTGGGATTAGTCGAGGTGGGTTGGTCTCGGGTCCTGTAGGAATCTGGGATCGAGCCTTAACAAGATGATATCAGAGAAAGGTCATCACGAGAAATGAACCAAATGGTCTGAAAAATTGTCACCCACATGCATGTAACTAGGATAGCCATCACAACGCATTGCTTTGATCTTTGCTTCGAGTCTTATCTCTTGATGTAATCTGTTATCATTGATAGTTCCTGCTCTTTTCCCTATGTCTCCTTGTAGGAGATGCCTCGTCGGGGAGTTCCCAAGGTAGGCTGCGGACGTGGCCGTGGGTAGGGTCGAAGGGGTAGACGTGTTAGACCTAAGTCACCAGCTGACCCACCTCTCCTTCTGGGCATCCAGGCCCAGGATCTCACCAAGATGATCCGAGATATCTTATGAGAGGAGCTCCAGCAGCCTCCTCGACCACCCCTCCCTGAGGACGTGGAGGGAGAGTCCTCTATGGGACAGGGGAACTGCCGCAGCGCCGTATGAGCTGGAGGGGGAGGGGGTGATCCTCCACCACCCCTACCACCCTTAGACACTTCTAAGCACGAGCCCTTCTTGCCTGGAGGCGTACCTATTCCCCCGCTGCAGCTCCACCACGAGCTTTTCGGCCAGTTCCGGAAGCTGAAGCCCCCCTCCTTCAAGGGGGATGAGAGCTTGTCTGAGGTAGAGGACTGGCTGGAGCAGATAGAGAAGGTGTTCGACACCCTCTGCTCTCCTGTAGAGTGCCATATGGCCTTTGAGACGTACCAGCTAGAGAGCATAGCCCACGGATGGTGGAGGGCAGTCAGAAGCCAGGAGGGGAGAGAGCCGACGTGGGACCAGTTCTTGGCTCTCTTCTGCGAGAAGTACTTCCCGCAGACCTGGCAGGACCAGAGGAGATGAGAGTTCCACACTCTCCATTAGGAGACGATGACAGTTAGCGCGTACCGCACGCTTTTCCTGGAGCTGTCACACTTCACCCGACAACTACGTATACTGAGCAGGAGTGCTTGTGGAGGTTTACTGAGGGGCTTCGACCAGCGATTCGGGGGTATGTGAAACCCCTGAAGTTACCCACTTTCTCTCATATCATTGAGGCGGCCATGACTTATGAGGAGACCAACCCGGTCGTGTGAGACACTGACGGCAGACAGAAGAGGCCCTACCAGCCAAAGTACTCACAGGGCCATTGGGAGAGGAGGGACTGCCCATCTAGGCCTGGAGCACAATAGATGCTCCCCGCACCGAGTGTTGGAGGTCGAGCTGGCGGCCGTGATCACCAGGCATGTGGAGGAGGATAGCAGTCACGAGGAGGTTATCGGCCAGTTGCTGCTCGCCTGACCCAGATCGTGGACGTTTCGTCTGCACCTAGGACTGAGGGGTGCATCAATGCCCTAACACACAGAGACGCCAGGGCTTTAGGTTCTGTGGTGACAGGTATGGTTACCGTTTTTGGTAGATTAGTCTATGTTCTTTTTGATTTTGGTGCCACACATTCCTTTGTCTCCTTGAGTTTTGCGGTCAGTTTGGGATTGGGCAGTGTACTGCTAGAGGTTTCGTTCTTGATTAGAGAGCCAGGTGGATAGTTGTTCGTAGCATAGGAGGTCTTTACATACTGCGAAGTCGCTATAGGGGGACACAGTCATCCCGTCGACCTGATTGTAATCCTGATGGAGGACTTTGGCGTGATTCTAGGGATGGACTGGCTGTCCGCCTATCACATTTTGGTAGACTGTTTTGGGAGGAAGATCGTCTTCTTCATACCAGAGTTGCCTCCCTTTGAGTTTCACGGCCAGCTAGTGGATGGAGGATTTAGGTGCATCTCCACGCTTCGGGCAGTGAAGCTTTTGGGCTAGGGGTGTGAGGGCTTCTTGGCTTGTGTTGTAGCAGAGCCTAGTTCCGTGGCCGACTTTCAGAGTATTTCGGTGGTTTGTGAGTACCCCAACGTTTTTCTAGAGGAGTTGCTAGGACTATCACCTGAGTGTGAGATTGAGTTGAGATCTCACTAGTACCGGGGACTAGCCTCATTTCTACTGTACCGTACAGGATGGCGCCACTTGAGCTGTGAGAGCTCAAGTCACAGTTACAGGACCTGTTGAAGAAGGGCTTTGTGAGGCTGAGTGCATCCCCATGGGGAGCCCTTGTGTTGTTTGTGTCGACTATCGACAGCTGAATTGGGTCACCATCAAGAACAAGTACCCACTGCCTCGTATCAACGACCTCTTTGACCAGTTTAGAGACGCCACAGTGTTCTCTAAGATAGATCTGAGGTCAGGTTACCACCAATTGAGGATCAAGGAGATCGACGTCTCCAAGACAGCTTTCCGTACATGGTACGGGCACTACAAGTTCGTGGTCATGCCGTTTGGGCTGACCAACGCCCCCGCTGCTTTCATGGACATGATGAATCATGTTTTCAGGCTGTACTTAGACCAGTTTGTAGTGGTGTTCATCGACGACGTCTTAGTCTACTTACGGAATCAGGCACAGCATGGACAGCATTTATGTATGGTCCTGGATACCTTGAGACGACGTAGGCTGTATGTCAAATACAACAAGTGCAAGTTTTGGCTAAGGCAGGTGACTTTCTTGGACCATGTGATATCAGGAGACGGATTGGCTGTGGATCCAGCCAAGGTTGTGGCCGTACTCAAGTGGGAGAAACAGCACACAGTGATAGAGGTAAGCAGTTTTCTGAGATTGGCAGGCTACTATCGGTGGTTTATTAGAGGGTTCTCTTAGATCGCGTGTCCTATGACTCAACTGACCTGGAAGGATGTGCCCTTTACCTGGACTGACGAGTGTGAGGCATGTTTTTAGGAGTTGAAGGAGAGACTGACTTCAGCTCCTGTACTTACCATTCTAGATGGTAGTGGCGGGTTCGTGGTTTACACCGACGCATCATTGCAGGGGTTGGGTGGTGTGCTCATGCAGAGGGGCCACGTTGTCGCTTACGCTTTAGGGCAATTGAAGCCCCATGAGCATAATTACCCCTCCCATGACTTAGAGCTGGCAACAGTTGTTTTCGCACTGAAGACGTGGAGGCACTACCTTTATGGTGAGACATTCGAGATCATCATTGATCACAAGAGCTCAAGTACCTTTTTGACCAGAAGGAGCTCAACCTGAGACAGAGGCGTTGGTTAGAGCTCCTGAAGGACTACTACTGCAGCATCTCCTGCCACCCAGGGAAGGGCAATGTGGTGGCCGAGGCCTTGAGCCAGAAGGTGCCCGCCCACTTGGCCAGCTTGCAAGCACAGAGTTGGAGACTCATGGAGGAGGTGGGTAGCTGCCGATCCCGAGAGTTATGGGGGTACTGTGGGGTAGTGACAGTGATGCGATAGGCACGACCAGAGCTGATAGACCACATCATTGCAGGACAAATGGCCAATCCGTACTTATAGACACTGCGAGATAGGGTGTTGACAGGGGACCCAGGAGACTTTTCCTTCTCAGATGCGGTACTGCGTAAGAGGGGACGCCTATGCATTCCTAGAGATGAGGAGTTGTTGAGTGATCTCCTAACCGAGGCACACGGGTCCCGATTCACCATACATCTCGGAAATACAAAGATGAACCATGATTTATGATGCGACTTCTGGTGGAGAGGGATGAAGCAAGATGTTGGTGAGTTTGTCCAGCAGTGTTTGGTATGCCAGCAGGTGAAGGCTGAGCACCAGAGGCCTGTAGGGCCGTTAGAACCACTTCCTATGCCAGAGTGGAAGTGGGAGAGCATCACCATGGACTTAGTGGTAGGTCTACCAGTTACCCAGCGGGGACACGACGCAGTTTGGGTGATAGTAAATCGGTTAATGAAGATGGCACGGTTCCTGCTGATCTGAGTCACATTTGGGGCAACATAGCTAGCAGAGAGATACATCAGAGATGTGGTGCATCTGCACAGAGTCCCTCGCGAGATCATATCTGACAGGGATACTCATTTCACTTCCCAGTTCTAGGTAGAGTTTTAGCAAGGATTGGGGACCCGTCTGAGGTTCAGCACCGCATACCACCCCAAGACGGAGGGCAGTCAGAGCGCATCATGCAAACACTTGAGGACCTCCTACGTGCTTGTGTACTAGACTGGAGAGGCTCTTGGGAGGAGTATTTTCCCCTGGCAGAGTTTGCATACAATAACAGCTATCATTCGAGCATCGGCATGGCACCTTACGAGGCTCTATACGGACGGAGGTGTACCACACCCTTGAGGTGGGTCGATGTGGGGACCAAGTGGGAGTTTGGCCCCGGGCTGATCCAGTAGAGTCAGGAAGTGATAGAGCAGATTCACAGGCAACTCTGCACTATCAAGAGTAGACAGAAGAGCTATGCTGATAGGAAGTGTAGGGAGGTACAGTTTGAGGTTGGGGATCACGTTTTTCTCCATGTTTCGCCCATGAAGGGCTTGTAGCTTTTTGGGGTGAAATGGAAGCTTGCGCCAAGGTTTGTGGGACCCTTTGGGGTTTTGGAGTAGGTTGGACCCGTTGCTTACCGACTTGCCCTTCCCCCCAGCTCTCTGGAGTGCACAACGTGTTCCACGTGTCCAACCTCAGAAAGTACGTCACCGATCCTAGCCACGTTCTGAGCTATGAGAGTGTCGAAGTGGGAGACGACTTGACCTATCCCGAGAGGTCAGAACAGATATTAGACAGCTATCCGGAGTCTGAGAAGGAAGCAGGTATCACTGGTGAAAGTCCTATGGAGAAGCCAACGATACGAGGAGGCCACTTGAGAGCCCGAGGCAGTATTGCGAGAACAATACCCGTAGCTTTTTGAGGGTATGTCTTCTCAGATCTACTTTGATCCTCTTTAAGTTTGTTATGCGCTTTTACGCTACTTTTTCAGCACCCTACTTGGCTCAAGTTTCGGGGATGAAACTTCCTTTAAGTCTGTTAAGTTGAAATGACCCGCTACCCTTTTGGGTTGTTTAAGATGTCTGGATTAGCCATCAGACGTCTGTCCAGACATCTGGATGGAGGGTCGGATGTCTGAGAGTAAAAGAACCGTACCTTGTATTCTCTTTCCACGTGTGCACACAAACACTCACCTCTCTCTCTTCTCACCCCAAACCCTAACCCTCTCCAATTTAATCCCCACTCCCCCCCATGCCATTCTCTCCATCTCCACCGACCACCACCTTCATCCTTCCCTCCAGCCGGTCGCCACCTTCCTTCTAGCCACCAACGCGACGTGTGGTAAGGAAGAAGAGAGAGAGGGATGGGACGCGGAGGGGGAGGAGAGGGGAGCTCGAGTGGAGGAGCTCACGAGGGAGTTGTGAGAGCGTGGGAGGAGCTTGAGGGGAGGAGCTCGTGTGCGAGGGTGGGCTTCGCGGCCTCCTGAAGCTGTCGGCGTAGCAGCTGCGAGCGATGCAGAGGGGCCGCGCGGAGGAGAATGCTCGCGAAAGTTCTGTGTACTGGATATTTTCCAGTATCGAACGTTTGGAGCATCTCCCAGACGTCTGGAGTAACAGAATGACATTCGGAGCTGAAGCCGGACGTCTGCAAGCACGCTCAATGCCAAGGTACGTGCTTCTATGTGATTTACGGCCATGCAGGCCTCACTGTAGAGATTTGTCCAGCCATTTTTAGGTCTACACATATGTACGCAGGGAGTAGGGCATTGGAAAGGCATGGGGTGTGCCCTTCAAGCTACCTTTGGACATCTGGACATGTCGCCAAATGTCTGACTGTACCTCCAGATGACCGGAAGGAGTGTCCGACGTCTGAAACTCACCTCAGACGATCGTGGAAGGGTCTGGACAATCGAGGTAGCCGTAGGAAACCCAAGGTGAGTATTGACGTCTTTTACGACATATGGGACTAGACTCAGATGTCAGATTTTGGACAGTGTGAGTGTTTTTGGCCCGTTTAGGGCCTAAATGGAATCCGATTTCTGCAAATAAACTACCATTACTTTTCCCTTGAGTTTCTCTACAAGTTAGTGTCACTTGTATATAGTTTTGGACTCGTTTGATGCGATTGGTTAATTGTATAGGTCTCCAGCTAGTCAAGTAGTGGGAGCCACGAAGGCGACATCATCTGCGATCCGTGCCCCCATTCCTCTTGTGTTTGCTGGTAGAGTGGTTTACATTAATGTTATGATTTAAATAAATGAACTGCATGCTTAGATAACTTGAATGAACCCTAGGATGAGAATGAACCCAAGGGTAGGAACAGATGAGTATGGCTTGAGCTATACTGTATACTTAAGATACATGTAGGACCCTAGGATGAGAATGCACCTTAGGGCAGGAACAAATGAGTATCATTGAGCTACACTATTTACTTGAGATGCACGTACAACTTTAAATGCTAGCAAATGTATTGGTTATTTTAATGTGATGCCTTGTTGTTAGAAAATCATGTGCTGCCTATTTTAAGAATGGAACCGATAATGTAAATAAAGAAATCTGAAAGTTTGGAATATGAAACGAAAGGAATACCAGCATGAACCCTACGGGGAATTAGGAGAACTCATGTAGATGGAAAGTGAGCTGGCCCTTATGTACGCGGTACCAGGGAGATCCACTATCCCTTTAGTGTAGAGGGGTACTAACCGCCCATTGGGTTGAGCCTCGGGGTCAGACCTAGACACTCTACACCGACTCTGTTTGGCCCTTGTGTACATGGTACTAAGGTGAGCTACTTGGTGTAGGGAGGGAGCTAGCTGCCCCAGGGGACTCGGGGTTAGGACTAGCCACCCTACACCGACATTTGTTAGGCCCATTGGGCAAACCGGGATAGTTTGACGAGGGTATGCGGACTGTGGAGGGGCGAGACCCTTGTTCTATTCTGTTCTGAGAGGGCAAGGCCCTGTACTATTCCGTGTTGTACCTGTAGGTGTACTTGCTAGCGGAAACGACTGACCGCGTGTCAGTGCAGGCTAGCTACCTGCACGTTTATCACGCGTGCCGTAGTCACTGCTACGTCGCGACTGTGACCTTGGGGTGGTTGACTGGGTGTAGAATTACCATGGGGGACTCTCCTGGTGGTTGACTGGGTGTAGAATTACCACGGGGGGCTCTCCTGGTCAGGAGAGCACCACGTGTACCTCCTACATCATGGAAAAGGCTTTAATCATGATTGTTCCCGTGAGGAACAGGCCAGATCAAGAAATGATTTAAGTGAATAAAGAAACAACAAATTAGAAGTACTTGGTTGAACTAAATGAAAATGGATAGTTACTTAATTGCATTAATTAATAGCTTGTCTTAATTACATGTAAATGGCTAAATTACCACTCTACTTAGCGTTCGCTGACTCCGAAAATTTTTATAACCTTGTTCAGGTTAGGAAGTTGAGCAGCCAGCACCACTGGCTGTAAAGAGAGCTGAGCCCAATTGAGCCTAGCCTTAGCTGCGTTTCTTACTGTTTCTCTAGCTTCTGTTGTAGTAGTGAGTATTTTGTTCTATTATATGCTGTTTCAGTTACTTTTTCGCTGTACTTCTCTCTGTCGTAGTTGTGATGGCCTGTAATATTGATAGACTTCTCGCTCTGTTTCTTTTACTGTCTCTTGTTTTCTTTCTGCTTTGTTACATTACATGTGTGGATGTGAATTATTTCCTACTTTTGGTTATTTCTCATTGGTCGACTAGGTCTTGGGATTAGTTGAGGCAGGTCGATCTCGGGTCCTGTAGGAATCTGGGATCAGGTCGTAACATGCACCCCACTTAAAACCTTCTCCCTTAGGATGTACCCTAAAGTAGTGCCCTTAACCTACACCTTAGGACCACCACACCTAAGGCCATCACCTATAAAAGAAGCTCCCCATGGGCACCGCCTATCCCCCCTCCCCCTCCCACTCTCTCTACACACCACCAACTCCACCATTACTCCCATGAGCTTCCACCTTGAGAGCTCCTTCTCCAAGACCAATGGCTTCTCATGTGCCTCCTTGGTCTTGGTGCTCTAGGTAAAGAGGAAGTAGGCTTCAAGCCAAGGATCTTCCTCACCTCCAAATAGGTTTAATGCCCACATTGGAGAGGGCACCTACTTCTCCATCCCATTCTCTTTTTATTTTGTTAGTAGTCTAGCTATTTCCATTACTTGTAATTTCAATAACATGCTTTTTAATTGCTTAGTAGTATAGATTTCCTTTCCAATCAATTTCAATACTTGTTCTTTTTGCTTTCTTTACTTGCTTTAGTAGCACTCTCTCACTCACACACTTTCCCACACACTCACACTAACACGCCCACTATCCCCTTTCCATTTTCACCATCACCACCATCACTACTCTTCACACACCACCTCACATCCACACGCCATCACCATTCCCAACACCTTCACCACACATGCCCACCATCACACACTCTCACAAGCACTCTAACTCACTTACTTACTCACTCACACACACTCATTAGCACCACCACCTATAAGCCCATTTCCAAATCTTATCACCACCAACATCATCATTAGCACCTTAGGTCCATGGCCATCCCCTCTCCTTGCCATAGAGCCCACCAAGTAGACTCTCTAGAGAACATCACCTTGGAACAAGCCCTAGTCACCCCTAAGTATAGAATCTTCATCTGCATATCCCTAACATTCGCCATAGTTATTACCACCAACATTAGGACCAATGAACACATCATCACCAATATCATCGAGCCCTTAAACCTCAACCACATTAGGGAGTTCAAGCACTTCATCCTCCCTTAGATGGCCTTTTACCTAATCCTCATTACCTCTATCATCACCACCACCACAAGCTTTGTCCATTCCTACAAGAAGCACCCCGCCAAGCTAATCACCAAGTCACCCTTGTCATCTCCACTTGATGAATCAGTGAAGAGTGTGTCTCGTAAATACTTCTTTCTAAGCTTTGTATAAGTATTTTGCAGCACCATTAGTGTAATGAATTCTCCTTTGCAATTTCAAGTAGTGTTTCTTTCCTCTTTGTTGCAATAAAAATTTAGTTCAATCTTTGTCATTTTGTTAGCTTAGTCTAATTCAAAAGCCAAAAAAATCACAAAATGAAAATGATAAAAACACTTCTCTCGCTTTTTAGTTGGCATTTATAAATACAATTCCTGCTTTCCTTTGCTACTTCGAAAAGCCAAAAACATATAAAAGAAAAAAAAGATAAAAAAGTAGTTAGATACTTTCCCACTTTGGTATTAAATAAAAAAAAGTAAGCATAATAGTCTTAGGTTAGTTTCTATTTCGTAAGAAAAGAAGAAAAAAAAAAGAGAACAACAAAAGTTGCAAAAATAGAATAGGGAACTCTACCAAGGCATTTAAGGCACCGATTTCATTCACACCTCCCCGTAGTTTGACTAGGACTCCCTCGACTTAATCTCTCTTCGAGTTCCATAATAAAACTTAGATGCACGAGTGTTAAGGGCAACTTAACTATAACAATGGATTTTTTAACTCGTAACTTTGCTAATTTAGTGTAGTTCACTTAGCCCCAGCTAGCGCTTCGCAGTCACTTAGTACAATTAGGGTAACGTACTAAGCCAAATCAAATAAACTCGATAAGTGTTGATTCGGATATCTAAATGGTTTGGAGAATGTAAAGACCCATCCCACTTTTAGCCTTTTAAGACGTCTGGAGTCTCAGTCAGACGTTTGGACCCTTTCCCGAACGTCTGAAAATGAAATTTCTGTACGCATATTACGCCTTGCGCACGCGGTGCGCAGGACCTTCTTCTCTCTCTCCTTTTTCCTCCTTTCCCTCGAACCCTAATCCCCCACTCCACCTATTTCAACCCCTCCCTTCCTCTCCTCTCCACTCCACACACCACCACCCCCACCTTCAAAGCCGTGAGAGGACGTGAGAGAGGGAGAGTGAGAAGGCGAGAAGGAGGAGAGTGTGGGAGAAGGAGGAGGAGGCTGAGGTTGGAGAGCTCCAGTGGAACCTCGGTGGAGCTCGCATGGTCACCACGGACGCGTGTGGGAGGAGGAGAGATCCCGGGGAGGTTGCCTCGACCACTTGCAGCGGCTGGAGCTACGGCGGAGCGAGGAGGAGCACGACGGAGAGCATTGGGAGCGGGTTCTGGTACTAGAAATTTTCCAGTATCAGACGTTTGGAGCGGAGTCCAGACGATTGGTGGAGCTTCCAGAAGTCTGGAGTTAACACAAACATCTGAAAGCTCATTTATCGCAAAGGTACGTTCTTTTCGTAGTTACGGCCATGCAGGCCTCACCGCAGAAGGGGATGTCGGGCCTGATGTGCGAGCTGCAACTGTCGAACACAGGAGTAGCCTTGCGAGGGAGCGCGGAATGCTCTCCCACGCACTTTTGGACATCTGATCAGCTCACCAGACGACCGGAGGAGTGGTCCGACATCTGGAACTTTCTTTAGACGATTGCAGAGGAGGCATGGACGTCTGAAGACACCGTAGGTATTTGAGGTAAGGTTTTGTATCTTTTAAGACGTCTGGACTTATTCCTAAACATCTGATTTTGGACAGTAGACACATTTTTGACCCGTTTAGGGTCCAATCGAGATCCGATTTACGCAAACGTAGTACCTGTAGTTTCCTTGTGAGTTTCTCTATGTACTAGAAACCTTTATACATTATTCTGAACCTTCCTTTTGTGATGTATTCCCTGGTATAGGGTTTCAGCCTGCTACGTGTTTGGGGCTCTCGGAGACACCTGGGTATGCGGTTCGAGCCCCCAGTACTCCTGAATTGTCTGGTAGAGTGGTTTAATGCTTTTACTAATATTCAAATAAGCATGTATTGTAGAATTAACTGACTGGAACCCTAGGATGTGGCATGAACTCTACGGTAGAGAAATGAATGCACCGTTTGGTACTTATATGCAAAATTGAGATAAATTACTAGCAATTTCCTGTAAAATAATTGTGGATTGCTTGTTAGATTATGAGCTACATGTATTTATAACCAATTGCCTGTGAAATCACCAGTGGCATGTATTGAATTGTGGAAACAAGAGCTGCTTGTATATAAATGAGAACTGAATTGTGAATGGTGGAATCTAGATCGGGATAAATGTGGTGAATATGAGCATGAACCCTACGGGAAATTAGGAGTAGAACTCCTGTGGTTAGTTGGAAACTTGGAATGTAGATGGGAAGTGTGCTGGCCCTTAAGTATGTGGTACTAAGGAGAGTGACTATCCCCTTTTCGTGTAGAGCGGAGCTAGTTGCCCTTGGGTTAAGACCCGGGGTTAGGATTGGCCACTCTACACCGACTCCTGTTGGCCCTCATGTACACGGTACCAAGGCGAGCTACTAGTATAGGGAGAGAGCTAGCCACCCCATGGGGCCCGGGTTCAGCTAGCCACCCTACACTGACTTGTTAGGCCCTCTGGGCAAACTGGGGTAGTCAGACAAGGGTGCACAGACTGTGGAGGGGCGAGACCCCTGTTTGGTTCTGAGGGATGAGACCCCTGTTCTGAGAGGGCAAGGCCCTATATTGTTCCGTGTTGTACTTTGGGTGTACCCGTTAGCGAAAATGACTGACCACGTGTCAGTGCGGGGTAATTACCCGTGTACTTATCACGTGTGCCATAGTCACTGCTACATCTTGGCAGTGACCTTAGGGTGGTTGACTGGGTGTAGGACTACCACGGGGGGACTCTCCCAGTCAGGAGAGCACCACGTGTGCCTTCTACTCTTTGGAAAAGACTGCAATCAAGATCGTTCCCACAAGGAACATGTAAGATCAAGAATATCTGGATGTTTGAGAAAAATGGGTAAAAAGGAAAATACACATAAAACACAATAAATAGAAAATAGAATTAAACCTATGCTTTTACTATTTTAGATAGTATAGATACCACTGTATTCAGCGTTCACTGACTCTGTCTTTTTCATACACTATTTAGGACCAGGAGTTGAGTAGCCCGAGCTTCCGGCTGCAGAGGGTGCTGGGCCCAGTTGAGGCCAGCTATAGTTTTCTGCACTTTCTTGTTGTACCCTTACTGCTGTAGTAAGTATCAGACTTTTTAGCTACCGTTGTCTATGCTGTTACTTTCGTTTCCGTTGTTTCTGTTGTTGTGGTGGTATGTAATGGAACAATAGTTTTACTTTCCTTTATTTCTTTGTACGTCTTTACTACTTAGTTATATTGCATGTGTGAATGTGATTTACTTTCCTGCTTTTTGGTTATTTCTTGTTGGACGACTGGGTCTTGGATTAGTCGAGGCGAGCCGGTCTTGGGTGCTATAGGGATCCAGGAGCCAGGTCGTAACAGAGAATCTGATGGAACATTAAGAAATCATCTGATTCGATCAATTGTTTTCGATCTGAGTTGGATGGAAACCTTTTCTAAAGGTCGTCGCTTGATTGATATTCTTGAATGGAGATTCAAAAACTGTTACATAGGTTAGGTTAAGGAGTTATCCTGATGAACTAGGAGAAAGCGGAAGTCCTTCTCCAATGCTGTTATAGAGAAGACGTATCCTTTGACCTGAGATAGATATGTGTCTTTATTCACGAACACATGCATTTGGAAGACCAATTGTTGAAGCATCCACCTTAGTGTTAACACTGGAAGGCTGGTGTGTGTAGGAAGAATTACATAAGGCGCACGATCCCTCGAAGGAATCACACAAATCTATTACATAGGTGCATGTAACAGATTGGAGTTATGAGCTCTCTTCGCGTACTTTGGGAATGACAATTCTACATGTGGTTGCAGAGTCTTGATCATACTCAATGCAAGAAGAGAAGATGGACCTTCAGGAAAGGTTCTAACTTTTGTTCTCTTCCCAACAATACAAGATATCAAGAATAATATTATCCAGGGAGGAATGACATAATTTAATGGTATTAAACCTCAAGATAATATTTTTCTCCATGTGTGAAGGATTCGCAAGTATTCAAAATACTTGAGAGAGTGTACTGTCAAAATTCCGCTAGTCTTATACCTTCATTATTGGAGAGATGAAACCAATAATGTTTTGATGAATTCCTAATTGGGAAATAAATCAATTGTAATTTAAAGAGTTAAATTACATTTGATTTGGTGATTAATTGCACCTAATTTTCTTAGGTGGAAAATCCAGGTGTTGAATCATAATTAATTTAAGTTTAGATACTAGATCCAAACATCCCATGATTTGTTATGGGCTAATCATGCAAAATGTAATTAGGTTTTGATCCCCACCATTGGATGGAGATCCAATGGATTCCATCAAATTAGAATTAGGGTTTGGAATCCCTATAAATATCTCCTAATGGGAAACCCTAATTCTAATATTCAATAAAGTAATGACTTGATTTCCAAGCCAGAAAAATCACCATCGAGAACCATAGCCCTTTAAGAAGAAGGAGATCATCCTTCTCAAGGTAGTTGTTCAGTAGCTATATTGGACGATACTTGTAGCACTGACCAAACATCTAATTTCAACATTGGGCATTCAATCATTGAAGAGCCTGTAGTTCTCTTTGAGGGTGTTCTCAAGCTAATTGACCAACGCTACTTGTTGGTTGTCCGGTTAGTGCTTAGACAGATTTTTGGACTCCTTTTGAAGGAGTTCTTGTTGTGTACTCATGGTTCTGAGGCGAGGAGTTGCCCTGGATTTGTGAAGGATTCATAGATCTCTGTGACACAAAGAGTCTCATTTGATTGTCGAGGAGAAGGAATTTTGTTCTCCTAGGACTTGTTTGAGGAGGCACCACACGTGGGGTGCTACACCATGCCACCCACAAAGGAATAATGTGACACCTCGAATTCAACAACCCGAAACATCGCTTGGCTTGTAGACACATGTACCTGTAAGTGTACTTGCACCTGTACCCGTACAACATACAATGCATGGCATGCATCCATGACAACAAGAGTAAGCGAAAGCGAGAGAGAAATTAAATGAATGCATCCATACCATTATCAACATGTTACCACATTTATTTAACTACAAATCACAAACTAACTACATCGATACATGCAGTTTAGTAAGTTTAGTGGTTACAACTTAAGAGTAGGATACAATCATATATATATATATATATATATATATATATATAATAGTGGTTCTCAAAACTGGGAGTAGTGCCATGGCCCTCATCAATGGGTTCCTCTGGTTCTATGCAAGTAACTGAAGGTACCACCTCCTGAGGTGACATGGTGGCTTCGTGCCCATCATCTAATCCTAGAAAGGAAACACGTCGTAGGCATGAGCTAAGTGACTCAGTAAGGCTTTAATTTAGCATTATTATTATTATAAGCGAAGGTGTATACATAAGCATATAATTCTTACTTGGTTTACCCAAAGGCTCCTTCCCAGCTACACTCCTATTGGTTATTTTTCCCTTGATCTATCCCCAACTCATAGATTGCTTAATAAGTATTGACCCAGTGGTCAATCTAAGTAATAATTATCCCTCACATTCAATCAAGTTGGATGTTTTATATGCCCTCCCTTAGCCAAACTTCATGGTTTAGGCATAGCTTGGCCTTTGGTAGCTTACTCCCCCTAGGCTTGGATCTAGGAGCTGCCCGAGATGACCATGGTCAATCACATTCGGTACTCAGCATCGGTAGTTGAACGATTTGCTAACAAAGAAAATAAATAAATCATTATTGTCATTGAGTGGTTCATAGCGAAACAAAATAGAAATGTTAAAAAGACCAACCACATATAGAGAAAGAAAAGTTATCCACAGGGGAACTCAAAAACACATATCTGAGATCTCATTCAATCAAGAAACATTCGAGCACATGTTCCTAATAAATAGACAAAAAAAACAATAAAATAAACAAAAAGAGAAGAAAGGGTGAGGAAGGTCCCTGGAGTGGTGAAGGTGGACGGCAGTCTTGGGCATCTCCTTGTGCTATCACCACAAGGGAGAACATCCAAGGTGAAGCTCTTGGGCCTGAAGCTAGTGGCTCCTCTCGAGGAGACGGTGGGTGAGGTGTACGTGCTATTACCACGTACACAGACAATGATGGAGATGGTGCACATGAAAGATGGGGTGGTCGTAATATATCCTCTTTACATGTGCTAGTTTCACGTGTGCGTGAGGGGAGGTGGTTGTGGTAGGGCCTCTCATGTACCGATGAAGCCGTTTGTCGAAGAAGAGGTGGGGTGCTCTACGCCAGTGAGAGGTGGTGGTGGAAGGAAAGGAGGGTGGAGGTGGTCTGTCTCCTCTTCTCCTATTTTTAGACGTGAATAGGGAGAGGGTGGATCGTGGGATAGTTAAAGTTGTAGGAGTTAATGTCATGTTAATTTTGGGAAGTGGAGCATGAATTGAGGAGATGAGTTCGCGTGGATTTCAAGTGGAAGGGAGGGGTTGCGTGAAACAAACAAAGATGGAAAGGTGGAGAGATCGTAGGTGAGAGGAGGTTTCATGCACCATTACGAGGAGAGTTATGGAGTGGTCCCCCTTGGGGTTTTTGCAACAGAGTCCACCACCAATAGGAATTAAATTGGAATGTAAAGGGGATTAAAGTAGATAAGGGTGGACTTATGAAATGAGGGTAACATTGCAAAGAGGTCCTCCCAACTTTTTTATTATGGTGCCCCTTTTACACTCCTCTCCTTGTTGAATAAGGTGAATGGCACAATGCTTCATGCCCCATATTTATTCCTACAACCAATGACAAATACACATGATTATTTATACTACATAACAAATTATGTAATGCAAGAAAATGCATGCAATCCTAAATTATAATGTATACAACTATTTTATAATTAAATGCACAAACTAATGTATCCGAAAATGTAGGAACTACCAAACTTAAGCCTAAATATAGTCTAAAATGAACTTATCAAATGTCCCCATGTCTAAGTTTTACTAGTCCCGAGCAAAACACTGCACTGATAAGTATGGTCCTCTAAGTTAGGAAGGATAAAGTAGGGAGCCTTCATCTCTCAATCTTTAAGGAATCAATTCTAAATCTCAGAGGTCAAACTCAAAGGTACCAATGTACCAACCAAGATACATGCCTCTTTGCCCCTTTAGCCTCAACCTTACAAGTTTCTTAGACTCTCAGGCCCACCCAGGGTTTGCTAATCCCAGAGTTTTAAGTGTCCATGGACAATGTGTGCTTTTATTAATGGGCACCCACAATTGTTCTTTCTGTACATTCCCGAACCAAACCTGCCCCTAACCTCTCTAGACTCACCTCAGGTTGGCCTTACTCAGATTTAGCAGCTTTCTCCTCACCTTTTTTTTATCCCAGGGTCAACCTTAAAGGCATATCTCCCCAGTTAGGTTGTTTGGCCTCTTATTTAAATTCCTCAACTTTTTCCACTTTCACATGCTTCCAACTTCCAACCCCCTACAGTCCATGTTTTGTTTTCTTTTTTGATTTTTTCTTGTAACACCCATATATAACGAGGTGTTTTTCTGATACCCATATGTAGCGAGGTATCTTTTTATTCTTCGTAGCACCCATGTGTAGCGTGGTGCTCAAACCCTCCTACTCATTTTATTTTAACACTCCAACTCTTTTTCTGGTGAGTGGCTCTCCATCCTCTTTTCAAGAGCCTCCCCTAAGCAAGACCTAGAAAGACTTGAGGTGCAAGGCTGGGCTCTGGACACCCTACATCTAGGGGGTTACTCGAACCAACGTGCTAGCCATACCCCGTAGAGATCTCTATTAGGTTTAGATATAATTTAGGTGCATTTACTTAGAGTCTCCAACCCCAGCCCTGACAAAACCCACAGTAAGCCTGTTGTGGTTGCCAAACCGTGCAAGTTTGTGTGTGTAAGGGGACACTTAGGTTACAGGGATCCCCAAACCATGGGGTGGGAAAGAGACTCAGGTACTCCCTATGCTATTAACTTAATGCCTTGGCCTTTTAGTTTCCTTAAGAACATAGAAATAGTTTATATCTTAAGTACATGAGTTTTTAAGCCCCTTACAGGCCCAAAGGGTTTGAACTTAAGACTCTTCTTTAACCCCTTAAAGGTGGTTGGCAGCTTGGCCTGTCTAATTTTATCTATCCTAACTTAGATTATGTACTCAAGCACACTATGCTAATTGCTTTATTTCCTTTTTTTTATTTTTCCAATTTTTTTACATAAAAAATGTAGAAATGATGCAAAAAGGAAAATAAACTACAGGATGCACCCCCCATGCCTAAATCCTACAATGCCCTCATTGTAAAACTTAGATACAGGGGGAAAGGGAAATGAAAGCACCTGAGATAGGCAGACTTTATTTATTTTTAAATGTTGGGCTGCGTACCAACAAGCACTGCATTTATGTCAGTAGCCAGATGGGGGATACCTGCAAGTCAGCTTGTGTATACAGGTGAACACGCCCTAAAAATATGCATAATAGAGTGATCCTAGAGAAGAGGTTACCCAAGATGTTGACGAGCTGATGATGTAAAGTGGGGACGGTCGCAGAAGATCCTCCTCACATGTGCTAGTTTCGCATGTGTGTGAGGGGAGTCGATCACGGTAGATCCTCCTCACATGTGCTAGTTTCGCGTGTGTGTGAGGGGAGGCGGTTGAGGTAGAGCCTCTCATGTATTGGTGAAGCCATTCGTCGAAGAAGAGGTGGGGCACTCCATGCCCATGGGAGGCGGTGGTGGAAGGGAAGGAGGGTGGAGGTGGTCGGCCTCCTCTTCTCTTCCTTTTAGACGTGAATGGGAGAGGTTGGAGGTGATCGATCTCCTTTGCAATGGTGGATCATGGGATAGGTAAAGTGGTAGGAGTTAATGTCATGTTAATTTTGGGAAGTGGAGCATGAATTCAGGAGGAAATTGAGGAGATGAGTTGACTTGGATTTCAAGTGGAATAAAGAGGTTGCATGAAACAAACAAAGAGGAAAGGTGGAGAGATCATAGGTGAGAGGAGGTTTCATGCACAATTAAGAGAGGAGAGTTATGGAGTGGTCCTCCTTGGGGTTTTTGCAATAGAGTCCACCACCCATGGGAATTAAATTAGAATGTAACAGGGATTAAAGTAGATAAGGGTGGACTTATGAAATGAGGGTTACATTGCAAAGAAGTCCTCCCAACTTCTTTATTACAGTGCCCCTTTTACACTTCTCTCCTTGTTGAATAAGGTGAATGTCACAATGCTTCATCCCCCATATTTATTCCTACAACCAAAGATAGATACACATGATTATTTATACTACATAACAAATTATGTAATGCAAGAAAATGCATGCAATCTTAAATTATAATGTATACAACTATTTTATAATTAAATGCACAAACTAATGTATCCTAAAATGCAGGAACTAACAAACTTAAGCCTAAATATAGTCCTCTAAAATGGACTTATCAGTAGCCAACTCCCATCCCTTGGTGCACCCTGTGACGTATCATCAAATGCTTCCATTAAGCTGCCTAAGTAGTTCTTCAATTGGATTTGAGGGGTTAAGACCTGTTGTGCAAGTCTTATTGGCCACCTTGTCCTAGGTACTAGAGGTCCAACCTCCTGTCAATTGACTCATGTTGATCTCAAGAGTGTTTCGAGCATTCTCCACTTGAGGCTGAACCTACAAGCTGGTCACTTAAGCGTCAATATAGCTACAGTTCGGTGATTCCTCATAGTGACATCACCAAGCACCCCAATGTGGGTTGCCTCCCATTACTTGACTTTTCTGTCATAGATCTAGAGTAGTCGGTCAATGTCTGTACCTGGCAAGTGAACATCACATCCCATCTCGTGGGTGATTCCTTCCCCCTTTGAGACATCATCAGACCACCCCTCTTGGGCTGCCTTTCCAATGCTCGAATCACCTCATGAATTCGTGGGATTCCCTAGCTCGTACTCTGGTACGACTCATCAGTCACCCATCTCAAGTACTAGAGGTCCCACCTCCTATCTATTCCAACCCCATAAATTTACTAAGTTTACCTCTAAGGCTTCCTCTTACAGCCAACCCCATAAAGTGGGTAGTCCAGAATGACCATTTCATAGCCCTAAAACTATAGGGCATGCCTTGAGATTGGAGTCCATAACTCACTTATGGCTGATTCTACTGACCAGGAATCTAACCATAGCCATCTTATTCATTGGTTGTTGGCATAACCATTTCCCTAAGTGGTCTGCCTTCACTGGTACTCCCTCTTAAGCCCCGATAATCAGTTTACTATAATGAAAATACATTTAATCTCACCGTTCCATGGTTGTAGCGACATGATACAGAAAAAAAATACAAGAAATCAATCATCAAACCACTAGTATAGTGGTTAGGTCATCCACAGGGAAGGCTCAAACACACATATCATTTTATTCAATCTCAAAAGTACGATTTAGAAGGTTTTGAAAACATCAAAACAAAAATAAAAGATGAGTACTGAAAAGGAGGATGTAGCCTGGCATGGAGAAGGTGGAGGATGTTCTCTATGCTGTCACCACAGGGGCATCCATGGCGGTTCTCTGGGTGTAAAGCTAGCTTTCTCATCCTAGCATGTCAGCAGGTGGAGGCGCAATGAGCTTGTGTAGGCCAGAGGCGGAGCACGCATGTTTTCACCACGTGCACGAGTCGGTGAAGCAGTTGATGTGGAGATAACCTCTTCACAGGGTGGTATGGTGGAGACACCGGCCAAAGGGGTAAGGTGGCTGAAGAGGATGTGTCCCTCTCCTCAAGGGTTGCCTTCATGCCATGACGGAGGTGGGGACGCCCCACACCCAAGAGAGGTGAAGGTAAATAGAGGTGGCAAGGGGAGAGGAGGTGGATGGATGGACGAGAATGATCCAAGCTACCTTCTTTGCATGGATTCCTTTTGACTATATGGGAGTCCTTATCGCCAATTCAAAACCTTCGCCAATTATGAATCTCTCTCCTTAATTGCTTCTACAAAATGTGGATCTGCAATTCTCCAATTAGAAAGTCTCCACGTCACATTAATATGGTGGCTTCACGTGAATTCAAATGGAGGAGGAGGGAAGGGTGTTGTTGCACATTGGAAGTAAGAGGGAAAGGATAATCGACCATGAAAAAGTGGAAGGGATTAATTTGTTAGCATTGTGGAATTATGGAGAAGTTCGGAGGCACCAGGGATTTATTCCGAAGATGATGACATCATGTGGCCATCAACAAAGGTTCCTGCACATAACAAAAACATATAATTATTTATAATACATAGGAAGATGCATTATACTATAAAATGAGACTAATTTTAGTGCATGCATTTATTCCCTAGCTAAATACATAGCCTCATGCATCCTAGATTATGAAAATTAAGAAATGAATGTATGCAAACTATGTTTAGATGCATATGATTATTCTATGATAAAATACATATACTGAAGAATATTAATAAGCAAGAACTAATGTGGACCTATCACCTGGATCCTAATCTCAAGGGTAGCTTGTTCCTTTGGTACAACCCTCATTACATCCCAACCAAATAATGTTGACACATCATTCTCCCCATAATTGGCTTCATGGGTTGATTAGGTCTAAGACGACCCTTACAAGACCTTAAGGTAGCTAGATGTGACCCTAGATGCCTTGCCAAATCAAATCTAAGATTTGGACACAACATTGGACTTTTAGTGAAAATTTTAGCTAAACCCTGGAGATTTCTAAGTGCTTGCATCCCTGTGCCTACTGATCAGACATTTAGAAAATTAGTCTGGACGTGCAAGGTCTCTCTTGGACGTCTGGCCAATTGGTCAGAGGTCCATTGACCAATATTCTCAAATTCAGTACTCAATCATGACAATATCAAATGCTTGATTTTTGACTTAGATGACTAGACAGGTTGGATAAGATGTTTGACTCATAGATCAAATGTCCCCTAATGCTATCTTCTCACTAGAATAGCAAGATTAGATGTCTAACTTTTAGGTCAGACATCTATTGATGCTGCTAGACCCTGTTTGCTGCTACCCAATTCACATTCTCGATCTTCAACCTCCTTCTAACTACCTGTAAGCCTACCAAGGGAAGATTCACACCCTCTACTTCCTTAAAGACCAGATTTTTAATCGCTTTTTACCAAGTTTGGATTACAACATCTATCATTAAAGATTAAGACCTTGCATGTCATGTTCTCAACTTAGGCAAGCATCACTTCTTGCCCTTGTTCATAGGGGTCCATGGTTCTCACTCCAGTGAATTTCATTCAAGTTCTAGTCTCAATCCCTAACAAACATCTAGATTATCAAGAAACGATAATAAATACACAGTGTCCAATTCTCTATTCACCAAGGGCTTCACTTGATTAGGTGATTCCTTATCCATCCCTTGGTCCTTTCTTTTAGTGATTAACCCTCTTTTAGATACCCAACATTAGAGATTTGATTTCCTTGAATTTCCATTTTATTTAGAATAAAGATCAAAAGGGAATACACTGCCCTACTTAAGGAAAGGTTTCCAAATCTTGTTGTTGCTGCTACTGCTGCATCCTCCCCTTCTTCCTCTTTGCAACAACACCTCCAACCACCTCGATTACCGTTCCACATGAGATCAGAGATCAGGGGTTAGATCTCCATTCAAGATATTAGAGAAAATTAAGTTCAAATTCTCCTCTTCCATCCCGTGATCTTGCATGCAAAGTTCATCCCCTTCCATTAAAACCCAAAAATCCCTTAGAGAGGGGAGTCTCACCTTGATGCGCAGCAAAAAAGGAGGAGCAATGGGTTGGGTATCTCCTCCTCCAGCTCTTCCTTGTCCTCCTCTAGCTCTCCCTTCTCCTCATGATAGGAATAAGGAAGGTGCTCCTCCTCTCACTTCCTCACCACCGCACAGCAGAGCAATAATTGGGGTGAATGGGGGAAATGAGGGTGATGGAATCGGAAGGGTGTTCTTTTAGTCGTGGGATGGGGAAAAATTTATAAGTAACCCTCCCATTTCTATCCCTTTACATCCACCACACACCAACCCAAGTTGCCTTACATTTAGGTCCCCAATTTAGTGCCCTTGGTGATTTAGGATCATCTTGTTAATCATTTCCAATTAATTTGGCAATCCCTTCATCAGCCATACTAGTGTCTTAATCTAGGCATGATTAATAACAAGGCCTTACATATAATAATTTTATACTCGTGGGATCCTAGCTCCTCCCATGTGCTTTAGGATTTAGGTGTTCTGCTTTGGTTCTCTCTATCGAGTTTTTGGCATCCTTTCGATTTTGATTGCAAAAAAATTTTAAATGCATGTATTTCGTGTTTTCACACATCCGCGCTGCCATAGATCGATATGATCAATCCTTCAGTGGTATCAAAGCCTTGGTCGGTATGATTTTTGCAAGAAAAATTGTAGGGTTTTGGTTTTTAATCACATTCGAAAATTTTTACACTAACTAGACGTCTGACTTAACAGCCAGACATCTAATTAGGCTATAAACATATGTTTAATCATCATATTAGACATTCAACTAGTGAGGCCATATGCTTGACATTGGATGCCACGTGTACAGATAAAAAATCATAAAATTAATAGTCTTGTAGGCATACCCGACCAGATGACTAATACTGCAGTTGTCAGACGTCTGGCTTATTCTTCGGACGACAAACTACAAAGGGGAATTGTTCCACTCTACAACAGGGTCAAGACGTTGAAGTCAAATGGCAGGCGTAATGGTCAGACATTTGATTCTAGGGTTGGACATTTGATAATTGAAGTATGACCTTTGAACTTTGGCCTGTTGTAGCCAGTCAACCAATAAGTGTTGTTGGTCAACTAGACAGTATTAAAAACATGATTTTGAGTGTGATTTTGACCCGAAATTGAATTAGATTCAATCCAACCTTGGTGGAACAATATGATACTATTATTGGATAACTTTCATTTATTTTTTCAAGGTTTTGTGGCTTTGTTTGTGTTTTGAATGTTGCTCAAATTTGGGGATGTGATCCACGTAGAAATTAGGCATATAGTATTTCAAAAATCAAACAAGCTAATGGACTATTTTGGAAAAATCAATTTCTAAATTTATTAGATTAATTTATGGATTAAAAGATTTTCAAATCAATAGGATGTCATTATGTTCCACACAATCTCAAATTAGGATTACAATTAGTAAAATAACCAACTGTGCTTACTTTATTAATTAGTACTCATAGGAAAAAAGACAATCGCATCCCACGACATGTGATGTTATAAGTGTTTATCTATATACCAATTTTATTTTACAATTTTGATGGTTTTGATTGTAGAATGTGATTGTTGATGTGATCATCTAGGCATACAGTGTCAAGCAATATTTGTGAGCGAGTTGCGTTATCTTTTTGTAATCCTTATAATTTGGGAGCCTTTACATTTGATGTAATTTTTGTGTGTGGAATGTTGTGAATGATTGTTATTGTAATGCATGGGATGCAATCTCAAACACGTAATCATAGGATAAGATTAAAATATGATTCTAATTTTAGACTAGGTCGAGAATAGTTAATTTAATAGAATTAAATTAAACTCTTTGTCAAATAAGACCTCACCAAATTCCTCAGTTCCCTCTTTTTGAATGCATCAATGAATTAGCCACGGTGATGATGATTCATGGTCCCCCCCAAGGTGAGGGCACTATAACCACGAGGCTATACTAATGATTACTCTCCCCAAAAGGAGGGTGTTAGTATGGTATGCACGTGGAGCAGGTCCGCACATTTTTCGAAAGGAATGGGTCATATATCTATCACTTTGATGTAATTCGTAGCCCAAAGGTTAGGTGCATTTATAGGGCTCTTGTACATAGTCACGCTCACTCTCAATAGTGGTCAACACAGATGGCGTACCATACACCAAAGGACTAAAACATACAAACATGCAAGTTGGACTTGCAAGGTGGAAAATTCCCACTTTTCTCATTGAGCTTATGTATATTGCCAAAGCAAATGTAGCATCTCATTAGAGAAGAGAGTCTGGTCCCACTTGAGGGGTCGACATACCTCTTGGTTTGAGTGTTACAAACGGAATAACATTCAAATTAAAGTTAATGGGAGCCTTTGTTTTCAAAAACCTAAAACAAAGTATTTTCATTCATTGGATTTTAACCAAAAACATTTAAATTCTTTTCAGCTGATGAATCTCAATGCGCTCAGTTAACTACTTAAAAAGAACCAACTTATGTACCCTAATTATATGGATTGGATTTGTAGCCTCGAGCCCGTTCTCATTGCCGATCACATAAAGTATGTTGTCAAGCAGAACAAGTATGAGAATCCCAGAAATGCTTAGAAGAGGGAGTTCAATGTGAACTAGGACAAGGACAACACACTTGCCCGATGCCATGTCCTTGGTTCTCTCTCCAATGTGCTTCAAAAGTAACATGAGGAGATGAAAACTACGCCTGAGTTTCTGACAAGCCCGAAGGAGTTGTTCAGGGATGTGAACCGGATTTAGCGCTACAATGTGCTTAGGGAGTTGCTTTCATATAAGATGAATGTAGGGACTCCTGTGAGGGAGTATATTCTAAAGATGTATAGACATGTTTCAAATCTCTAAAGGTTGAGAATGGCGATTGGTGATGAGACACTGAAGGATATCATCTTGTAGTTGCTTTTAGGCTCCACCAACTTCATCATCTTATTTCACATGGGAAAGATAAAGACGACTATAGCTGAGCTGATCTCCTTGCTTAAGTTTGCTTAGGGTGTCATTAAAAAGGAAAACCTACCTGAGGCAATGGTTGTCGAGAGTAGTGAAAGGTTCAAGGGAAGAGGCAGGGAAAAGGAAAGGTTCACAAAAGAAGAACAAGTTTTTAGCTCCTTTAGTACATCTCACTTCTTTCAAGAAGAAGAAGGACAAGGTAGTAGATGCATGCCACTACTATAAGAAGCCAGGCCATTGGAAATGAAACCATTTGAAATAAATGAAGTCCTTAGAGAAGGGCAAGGCCAATGTAGGTAAAGAATCTCCTCTCATCATAGAAACCAGCTTGCTCATTGGACGAGTTGGAGGTTGGGTTGTGGATTCTAAAGCATCAGTTCATATTTACAATTTGTTGCATGTGTTTCAGGTGACCAAAAAGCTTAAGGGGGGAGAAGTGCATGTCATGATGGGATTCGAGGCAACATTGGATGTCTGACCATTGAAGGGCCAGTGCTTCTCCTTGAGCGCCTTCTTAAGCCAGTCAACCAATGCTACTTGTTGGTCATTCGGTTACTGCTTGCTCGGATTTTTGGTCTCCTTTCAAAGGAGTTCTTATTGTGTGCTCGTGGTTCTAAGGCGAGGAGTTGCCCTAGATTCGTGAAGGGTTCGTGGATCTCATCCATGGCTGGATCTTTCTAATATGAAGAGTATCATCTGCTCGTTGAGGAGAAGAAATTTCATTCTCTTGAGACTTGTTTGATAACGCACCACATGTGGGCTCCTGCACCATGCTACCTGTGAAAGTATAACAATTCTATACTCGTAGGATCCTAGAATGGGAGCAAATTAGTTCCTCCCATGTGGTTCCAGATTTAGGTGTTTTGCTTTCATTCTCTTAATTGAGTTTTTGGCATCCTTTCAACCTTGATTTCAGAAATTTTTTAAATGGATGTATTTTGTATTTCCATGCTTCCATGATGCCATAGATCGATAGGATCAATCCCTTTAGTTCATGAATAGTAGCTGATGTAAACACATTTACACTACTTAAGATGTCTATTTATGCATGTTCTTAAGCATAGGATTGCATTTCATGATATAAATATTGCATAACATGCATCATCTTGCATTTAGAGTAGTTTGAATAAAATGGAGGTTAATTATCTCCTTTTATGTGTTTGGACAGGGCAAACAATTTATCGGGGCCTCGGATCAAAGATCCAACCGTATGGATGTGATCAGGGCAACGATTGGAATTCAACGACTCCAAGATCGCCCTAATCAGGCATTCGTAGCATCAGATAGTGACCGGGGAACCCTAGAAGATCAAGGGCCAGGATGGTGTAAATTCGCACTTCAGATGACAAATCCGACCGTACGGATGAATTCGGATCGATGATCACAGCTCAACGACACAAAAATCGAGTCAATCCGACATCCGTGGCACCAACTACAACTTCCAGAAGATGGACGGCCAAGATGGCGCCACGTGACGCCATCTCGACCGCCCAAACGGCCGCATGCACCCTCTGAAGATCCCGCACCCGCTCGCTCTCCGCCGTTGGATCTTGATCCAACGGCTATGGTCCACCACGCTTAAAAGCGTCCGCTCGACCATCCACGCCCCGTAGCGCAACGGTCGAGCACGCTTACGCGAGCGATGGGCGTGGGTTCGAGCCGCAGCGAAGCCCTAGAAGGCACGGGCGTGCGGGCGATGGCGGGCGTTGGATCACGATCGGACGGCTGTCAGCGCTCAATCGAGATCACGCGCTATTGAACGTGTGGCGTCACGCGCGATCGCACGCGCCAGGCTGGCGCAGCAGCGGGCGGAGATGCGTCTTAAGCGGTCCGATCTCGCGATCGGACGGCTGAGAATCAAGGAACGTGCGTGGGCGTTGAGGAAGCGGGCAGCTGAGGAGCCGCGCGTGGGCGCGGAAGCTACGCCCACGTTGGGGGCTTTAGTGACAGATTTATCCGTCACTAAAGACCCCTCATTTATTATTTTGAAGATGTAATGACCATTTTGCCCCCACTCCTTGCAACTATAAAAGGAGGCCCCCTCCATACGAAATTTTCGTCCCTTCCTTCTCTCTACCCCTCCAAAGCTCAAGAGAAGCTTGTCCCACACCCGGGATGCTTCTCGTGAGATAAAGTCCAAATTTTCGTCCCCCTTCGGAAGTGGATCCCGCGACGACGATGGCGTGCTGCTCCGTTCCCGTTCTTCTGCTTCGTCCTCCTTCGTCCTGCTTCATTCCCCTTCGTCCGAGCGTTGTCCCGTCCGGCTCGTCCTCCAAGCAACCGTCGAGGAGGATTTCTCTCTCCCTATTCTTTTTACTGCTTTCTAGTATAGATTTATTGCTTTCTAGAGTAGTTTTGCTCGTCCTCCAAGCAATCGTCGAGGAGAACATTTCTCCCTCCATTCTTTTAATGCTTTCTAGAGTATTTATCGCTTTCTAGAGTAATTGTTTTATACTTTGTAGTTGTAAAGAGTGAAATGAACAATCTCCTCAATGATAAATTCTTTGTTTATTCTACATCTCATTTTGATTTTCATGTGTAATATTCTCTCTCTCTCTCTTACCCTCTCTCTCTTCTATTTATTGTAAATAATTAGATAGTTTTAAATTGAATTATTCCGTGACAAATAAAAAGAAACGCGTAGTTTTTAAATCAAACGTCTGCCTCCCTGTGTTTGACCCGGAATTTTAATTTCGGTATAAATTTTATTTGTTGAACACGAATTCTTCGCTTTCAAGCTACAACGACAGGTTTTCTAAAATTGAACACGTTAGCGATGCGATTCGTGCGTTTCAACAGTAGCACCAACAAATCTAGGGTTGCTTCTACTGCCAGTCTTGTGAGGACCACTAATAACGCTCTTCTTTTGCTTTGTACTTGTTCCACTATTAGTTCTTTTAGTGATCACACTTGCACATGTGTTATTTCTACTATTGTCTGAGTTGGATTGACTTGTGTTTCATTAATTACATAAGTCACTGAATTAAGTCCAAGTGGTTGACTAAAATGATCATTCATTAAAGGTGGTTGTAAGATAGCAAAATTTGAACCAACTTGTACAAGTCCACGGAGCCTCTCTGTGCCTTTGTCTCACTTCTAGAAAACACTGAGAGAGTGACACCCTTTCTCCTCTGAGGAGTTCTTGTCATGTGGGGACACTGAAGCAAGCATCCTTCAACACATTCAAACTTTGTTCCTCACCTCATACTATCCATATTCCATCCCCGCCCCCTTACTTTTCCTTGCTCTCATATATGCATGGTTTCCTAGACAACTATTATGTTTTTTTTTCCTTTTCCTTACTCTTCAATGCATTAACTCTCCAGTAAATATTGACAATACAAACAAACATTCAATGCAATTCAAAATATCTCCATATCCCTTCTAATAGCCATATTTGCTTCGAGATTTCATGGAGTTTGCTGAAGAAGAAATTATTAACAAGATGTTGCAGCTGGCCATTAAAGAAGTAGACCATGATACTCCACCTGTGCAGCTTACTCATGAAGATTGGACAAACCCCCAATACTGGAGAAAATGCATATACTTCAAGGTTGTTAACCAAAGGCCTGCAAGAAGTAGAGGACTCTTTGAATTACTCAGTAAGGCTTGGAAATTTACCTCAGTGACCAACAATGATTGTTACCTGGCAAGGTTCCAAACGGTGAAAGAAGTAGAATTAGTCTGGGAACAGACTCCTTGGCATTTTGAAGGTAATCTTACAGTCATTGGAAAATCCCTGCCAAGCAAGGTTCATGCTGAATATCAATTCCAATATAGTGCCTTTTGGATTCAAATACATAATGTACCACCTGAATATCGGAATTGTAGAGCTGTGCGCAAAATAACCTCTAATACGAGTGAGGTTTTGGATATTGGGCCTAAGGTTGATCAAAACAAAAGAAAATTTGTGACAACGGATATCTTAATAGATATTTCCAAGCCACTAAAGAAGTTTGCATATGGATACCTTATAGATGGAAAACCATATATTTTCCCACTTAAATATGATGGCCTCCCTCCTTTCTGCTTGTATTGTGGTAAGATGGGGCATCTATGCAACTGGTGTGACAAAGTTATTGAAGTGAAAAGAATGATTGTTGGGTCTTTTGATGCACTAAAGAAACAACTTGAGGAGAGATTTCTTTCCCCAAAGTGGAGATGAGCTCAAAGTTTTTAGGTAGCCAAGGAGATTTGAAGCAGATGCTGAAGGGAATAGAAGAAAGGCAACCTCAGGCATGGAGTCCGGTAGCATTGGCCAAACTAGTTAGGTGGCTAAGGCAGCTCCTGCAGCAATAGTGCCTTTCTCCGCAAGTTATAGCAGAGTTGTTTTGCCTAAGGAGAAGTTGGTTGTAGGTAGCATGCAGTATAACACTACCATTCCAAGATTGACGTGCACGGGACGCGATTGTTTAATTGTGTCATTATAGCATGCATTCGCGACATCGGTTTTAATCTAGAATGTGGATTTGGTGAGTCTAAGTGTCGAACACAAGGAGTCGTAAAATTGGATTACTTTGTTGCTTTTAGTTATCGCATGAAGTTCGGTTTGCTTTCAAGAAAACAAGAAAGAGAGAGAGAGAGGGTAGGGTTAGAAATTTTCTTTGAATCATGACATTCATTTGCACAAAATGAGAGTTATATAAGCAACAACATCAACATTAGCATTTAGCATGTAACTTGAGTTTGTTTCCAAATACAACAATAGCTAAAAGCTTAAACAAAAGCAATATGAAACTAGGGTAAAGAGAGAGAGAGGAGGAGGCAAGGCGGCCACGGCGATGGAGGAGGGCTCCGTCAGCGGCTTAACAACTCTAGCGAGTGTGAAGTATGCTTGGTGAAGCTAGAAAGGGGCTAGGAGTATGGTGGAAGGTGTGTGTGTATTCAATGCCTCCAATGGGGTGGTTGAAGGGGGTTTAAATAGGAGAAAAGGGCTTCTAATTGAGGTAAGGGGGTTTAGCAACATCCAAGACGTCGCTAAACCCCTTCCAAAAACATCGCTGAAGCCCTCTGCCCGCCAATTCAAGCATGCGTGTTCTTCTTACGCTACTCCTGCGATCCACGTGCCTTCACTATGAGAGATCAGACGGTTGAGACTTCGCCCGCAATGCTGGTTTAGATCGTGTATGCAGGGCGCGCACCTCGCACGTTATCATGCACGTGCACATCGGGCATGCAAGGGTGCACCACGTTGCATCCATCCACACCACTCGCTGTTGATCAGGCGGCTTGAATTGGCTGTGGTGCATGCTGGGTTGAGGATTGAAGCGCGGCGCATTTCGAACCTTCGCCTCTCAGCATGGGGGGTGAGGCGCAGACCGCTGTGCTACTCCCTCGATTGGTCGCGGACACAAGGTCAGTCACGGGGGCGTGTCGACCATTGGATGGAAACCCAATAGTCAGGATCTGACGCTGCGAAGGCGCACGGGCGAGGGATGCATGCTGGCGAGGGTTGCGAGTTCTTCGATCGGATGGCTTAAAGTTGCTGAGCGTGATGAAGAGGTGCACTGCGGGTGAGGGTGCATCTGATGTTGCCACGTGGCCACCTGTGGGCATTGATCATTAGATCAACGGTTAGAAATTCTTGGGCTAGTTGAGGGAGCTTCGGATGTTAGATTTGAATGATTTCGAGTCCATTGGACTCGATTCGTCGATCTGAGTCCATCGGTGTGGTCCGATTGCTCATCTGAGGCCTGTTTCAATATGCACTTGTACGTACGACCATTAAACATTGATTATAAGCAATTTTAATTTGTCATGCATGCAATTCTCCCAAGCCCATTATGGTATACCATTAACACACATATATCCTCAAAATCGACCCCGGTTGATGGAATTAGCATCCTTAGGTGTAGAGTTATCATACCCCCCATACTTACTAGTCCCTAGCAAGATTTATCCTAGCTGTTATTTCCATTCGAGATTAGGAATTGATTACTTAGACATTTGTTGCTTGTCAACGGGAGGAAATATATTAAGAGCCTAATCTATTGAGACTAGACGTCGCCCATGTGTCTGCAAAATGTGAACCGCCCAAATCCTTGCTTTAAAGCATATATACATATATATTTCATCTTTTCTCATTTTCTTGAATATTTTGGAGTTGAGAATGTGTCGGTAACTTTTTACGGCTACCTAACTCACCCATAACTCGAAAAAGACTCTAAGTGCTAAGCATCTTGGTGTGAATGTTGTGATAGACTCATTCAATGGTAATTAGAACAGACTGCGGGTTTTTACGCCCCTAGGTGACCGGAAAAGGAAGTGCATGCCTAAAGGTGTATTTGTTCGATCGGTAGATTTCTCCCTACTCTTATTTTATTTGGGGTCAACACAAGGGTGTTTCCAGTGTATATCTCCCTGGATTGCTCTACTTCCCTACTTCTTCTTTAGGTGTTTTGGACTTTTTGTGCATTTAGTGAGCTAGGTTCTGGACAACCGACCAATGGGCTGTTACCCACAACCACTTGCTAGCCATACTCGTGTGGTGAAGTGTGGCTTATTTTTTTTTTTCTTTTTCTTCTTATCTATTTTTCTATTTCTCCTTTTTTCTTTTCCTCTTTTCTTTTTCTTTTGTTGTTTAGTAGGTGGCTTCCCTGATCTCAGATTTACCTAGAAGCAATGAAAGAAAGTGATCCTGTGGCTGGGCTTTGGACAACTAGCCAATGGGCTGTTACCCACGACAACTTGCCAGCCATACTACCCTATAAAGTTCATTAGCTACCCAATTTCTGTTAGAATCTTCGAGGAGTGAGTCAGTGCAAAAATGTGTGCAGATGCTTAGACTAAAAGTCCCTCTGAGTCAGAGGGCGGGTTGATAACTCGTATACTTATCACCCTACTTTATTAGCGAATTACAGTAAATTAAGGTTGCGAGGATTCGAGGCTAAATCTGTATTTTAGTGGACACCTAGGCTGATTAAGCCTGAAGGCCTGAAAAGTATAAGTGTCCAGGTTCTTCTCGTATTATTTGCCACTATTGACAAGCTCCTAATGCCTAAGTTCTCCTTCCTAATTTATTTTTATTTTTATTTTATTTTATTTATAATATAATTCAGGCTAATAATGTAACTCAGAGAATGCGAATTACCACCCCCCCATGCTTAAGTTGGACAATGTCTTCCTTGGCAAATAAATGGATGCAAAGGGGATACAGAAAGAAATCACCTGAGTGTTGCTGTGTTCTTGATCAGTCTGAATCTTCTGGGTTGCCTCCTAGGAAGCGTTGAGTTTATTGCCTCCAGCTTGGCAAGGCACCGTGTCAACCCTCAATGAGGGTGACAACTTCCTTTGAGGGAACCTGGGCAAGAAAATATTTTAATCTCTGACCGTTTACTGTGAAGGTTTGCCCAATGTTAGGATCTGCAATTTCAACTGCCCCATTGGGATAAAGTTTGACCACCTGATATTGTCCTGGCCACTTTGATCTTAGCTTCCCGGGGAAAAGTTTACGTCGTGCATAAAAATGCCAAACTTGCTGGTTGGGCTCTAAGGTTTTCCTATGGATGTGTCGGTCATGGACGGCTTTCATCTTTTCATTGTAAAGTCGACTGTTTTCATATGCGTCCTGACGAATTTCCTCGAGCTCGAAGAGTAGGAGTCTCCTTGGTGCCCCAGCTAACTAAGAATCCATGTTGCACTACTTATCAGCCTAGTAAGCCTAGTGTTCCAACTCGACCGGAAGGTGGCAAACCTTGCCAAAGACCAGGTGATAAGGTGACATGCCTATTGGGGTCTTAAAAGCGGTCCTATATGCCCAAAGGGCATCATCCAGTCGTGTGGACCAGTCCTTTTAGTCAGGTCTCATAGTCTTCTACAGAATATTCTTAATCTGCCTATTGGAGACCTCAGTTTGTCCATTTGTTTGTGGGTGATACGGGGTGGCAATGCGGTGAGTAACCCTATATTTTCTAAGCAAGGCACGAAATTGGGCATGAATGAAGTGACTCCCACCATCTCTGATCATGGCCTTCGGCATCCCAAACCGAGAGAAGATGTTTTGTTTAATAAAGTCCATGACAACCTTATGATCACATCTTCGGGTAGCGACGACTTCGATCCATTACGAGACATAATCAACTGAGACAAGTATGTACTCAAAGCTATTGGATGGTGAGAATGGACCCATAAAATCGATGCCCCAAACATTGAAGATTTCAACAATTAGAATGGGCTAGAGGGCCATCATGTCCTTTCTGGTCATAGTCCCTAATGTCTGGCAGCAAGAGCAAGTCTTAGCAAAGTTGTGTGCATCCTTGAATAAAGAGGACCAGTAAAATCCAGACTGCAAAACCTTTGCAGCCGTTTTCTTTCCCGAAAAGTGGCCACCACAGGCTTGGTTGTGACAAAAGGATAGCACACTTTGAACTTCTTCCTCAGGAATACACCTCCTAATGATCTGGTCAGCATAGAGTCTAAACAGCATGGGATCATCCCAGAAATAGTGCTTGGCTTCAGCCAAGAACTTATCTCATTGCTATCTAGACCAACTGTGCAGAGTCTGTCCTACCACTAAATAGTTGGCGAAGTCTGCGTACCAGGGTAGCTTTCTCCCTTGCACGGCTAGAAGTTGTTCATCAGGAAAGGTGTCAGTCAAGGGTAATGATGGTCCGATGGGTGGAGTCTGGACAGGTGATCGGCTACGACGTTCTTGGGCCCGGCTTTGTTGCATATTTCCAGGTCAAATTCCTGCAAGAGTAGGATCCATCTAATGAGCCTGGGTTTAGTGTCCTTCTTGGTTAACAAATGTCGGAAAGCCAAGTGGTCAGTGTAAATTGTCACATGGGATCCTAGAAGATATGATCAGAACTTTTCTAATCCAAAGACTACGGTGAGCAGTTCTTTTTCTGTGACAGTATAATTCCTTTGAGCCTCATCCAATGTCTTGCTCGTGTAGTAGATCACCACGGGTTTCTTTTCTCTTCTTTGTCCTAGGACTGCGTCGATGGCAAAATTTGATGCATCACACATAATCTCAAAGTCCTAGGACCAGTCCGGGGGTTGTAATACAAGCGTAGTGGAGACTGTTTCCCTGAGAGTGTTATAAGCCTTGATGCAATCAGGTGTCATGTGAAAAAGGACTTCGTTGGCTAGGAGGTTAGTCAAGGGTTTAGAGAGTTTGGAGAAATCTTTAATGAACCTTCTATATAAGCCAACATGTCCTAGGAAAGATCGGATTTGCCGGATCGAGCTAGGAGGTGGAAGTTTGGAAATTAGATCAACCTTAGCTCGATCTACTTTAATGCCCCTATGCGAGACAATGTGACCGAGGACAATCCCTTCCTGAACCATGAAATGGCTCTTTTCCCAACTTAAAACCAGGTTGACCTCGATACATCGCTTCAGGATCTTCTCCAAATTGCTAAGGCAGTGGTCGAATGAATTCTCGAACACGGAGAAATCATCCCTAAAGGCCTTTAGGTATTCACCCACCATTTCTGAAAAGATGGCTAGCATGCAACGCTAAAAGGTAGCGAGTGTGTTGCATAACTCGAATGGCATACGACGGAATGCGAACATGCCACACGGACAAGTGAATGTGGTCTTCTCTTGATCTTCTGGTGCAATAGCAACTTGGTTGTATCTTGAATATCCATCCAGGAAGGAAAAATATTTCTGCCCTGCCAATCGCTCGAGAGTCTGGTCAATGAATGGCAAAGGGAAATGATCTTTCTTGGTAGCCTCATTAAGTTTCCTATAGTCGATGCACACTTGCCATGCGGTAGCGGTGCGAGTGGGGATGGATTCACCCTGAGCATTGGTGACAACGGTGAGCCCGACTTTCTTGGGTACCACCTGAGTGGGGCTCACCCAAGGGCTATCAGAGATTGGGTAAATGATATCATCGTCAAGCCACTTGATTATCTCCTTTTTAACGACCTCTCGCATATACGTGTTTAATCATCTCTGCATCTGGCGAGAAGGTCGAGCCCCATCTTCCAAATAGATCATGTGAGTGCAATGGGTGGGGCTAATTCCCCTCAAGTCGGAAATTGTCCATCCAATGGCTGCCCGATGTTCAGAGAGGGTTGCAGTCAACCTAAGCTCTTGTTCCCTAGTTAAATGGGCATTTATAATCACAGGGAAGGCTTGGTCAGGTCCAAGGAAGACATACTTGAGATTATCGAGCAAAGGCTTCAGCTCCGGTGTAGGTGGGACAACATTCGACGAGTAAGGGAAAGGTGGGAGTTGATCAACATCAATCTCCTCAAATGGTGGTTGTGGAAGGTAATCAGCTCTGCAAATGTCAATCTCCACAGGTTGGGATGGGTCAGGATAGTTATTGGCCTGTTGAGTCAGATGGTCTACTAAAGAGTTGAGAGTGATGCATTCTTCAACCAGAGGTTCCATAGGATTGTGCTCCTCGATCTAGTCACAATCAAAAGACTTGGCTGCCCTGAAGATATCTAATTGCATCTTCTTGTCTCCAAAGGTGATTTCCATACATCCCGTGTCGCAATCAATGTTCGCCTTAGTGGTAGCTAGAAAGTGTTTGTCCAAGATGATGGGTGTGTTTTGTAGTTGTTCGGGGACTTCCATGTCGAGAACCAAAAAGTCGATCGGGAAGTAGAAGTCCTTTACCCGAACAATTACGTCCTCGACTACTCCCTTTGGGATTTTCACAGATCTATAAGCCAATTGGATGGTTACAGGTGTGGGTTTCAATTCTCCAAATCCAAACTGGTGATATAGAGTCGTCGGAATGAGGTTGATCGAAGCACCTAAGTTCAAAAGTGCTCTATCAAATGTCATGTCCCCAATATTACAAAAAATCAGGGGCGCTCCTGGGTCAGTTCATTTGGGAGGCAGGTTGCTCAATATCACTGAACTAGCTTGTTCTGAGAGCACTACCTTCCTAGGTGATTGGATTTTTGGCTTACGCTTCGACGTACAGACATCCTTCAAGAACTTAGCATAAGCTGGGATATGTTTAATTGATTCGAGGAGCGAAATATTAATCTGGACTTGTTTGAAAATCTCCAACAGCTCCTCATTTTCAACTACAGCTTTCTTTTTCTTCCTTTTTTCCAAGGCCTCAGGGTATGGTGTTTGGGTTTGAGTCAGGTCAGTCTCCATGTCCTTGGGTTCCTCCTGCTCACCCTCAGATTTGGGTCTCTCAGGAAGTGAGGTCATGGGAGGGGTTGGCTATTTGGGGTCCTGGGTTTTAGTGCCACTTCTCAAGGTAACCGCATTGGCAGAGGTGTTGGGACCATGGGTAGATCCTTGAGAAGAAGAGGAAGAAGGAGCACTAAAACTAGGGGGTGTTTGTGGGACTTGTTGGACCATGTGGGCATGTCCGGGATTACCTTGGAACCCTTGCGAATTGGGGCCTTTGTTAATCACATTTCGCGGGTTTGGTTGTGGTTGGGAAGGAAGGGATCCTTGTTGTTTATAATCCAACAACTGGCTCAACTGTCCCTTCACTAAGACCATTTCTTCCTAGTGTTTTTGATTCATGTCAGCCATCATTTTTATCAATGTGTCCATTTGCTTTTGAGGGGGAGGGGTTTCCCTATTCTGATTATAGGGTGGTCTAATCGGTGGGCCTTGCTGATAGGAGGGGGGATTGGACCTGGGTTGATTCTAGAATTGGTTCGATTTTTGGTTCGTCCAGGTGAAATTCGGGTGATTATGCCATCCGGCATTGTAGGTGTTGGAGAAGGGGTCAGGTTTGAAATAACCTTGGATAGCTTGGACATCTTCAAAGATAGAACGTGCCAAGGGGGAGGGAAGTGAGTAATCAGGGTTTGAGGGAGCAAAGGTCCCCCCTGGAACATGGTCAGGGGTTGTTCCAAGTGTATTTGGCTCATTGGCTGCACTAAGTCTACATTGTGAGCTCCCTTTGCTAGGGAGAGGGTCTGAAGCAGGTTCCTGGTCTGGTTTAGCAGCTCATCAATCTTTTTGTCCACCAATTCAACTCGATCCAACTTTTTGGCTATAATGTCCATGTCAACCATTCCAGGATTTGCTTGCACCTCATAAATCCCACCACGAGGTTGACTGGATCGATTAAACTAGGTCATGGAGGCATTGTTGAGCGAATTCTCACTCATGGACTCAAAGAGTTCAAATGTGCTCTCCTCATCTTTGTTCAAAAAGTTGCCTCCACATGAGGCATCAACAAAGTTCCTAAGGTTGCTGTCCAAACCATGGTAGAAGATTATTACGACCCAGTTCCCGGATCCCTACAGGACCCAAGACCAATTCGCCTCGACTAATCCCAAGACCTAGTCGTCCAACGAGAAATAACCAAAGGCAGGAAATAAATCACATTCACACATGCAATATACCTAAGTAGAAGGGAAAATGAAATAGTAAAGGAAAGTAGAATAACTATCTCAGAAATAGTACATGCCACCACAACAATAACAGAAAATAGAAAGTAATGAGAACAGTAATTTTAAAGTCCAATACTCACAACTACAGTAGAAACAAAAGAGCTGGAAAGAAAACTACTACAGCAGGGCTCGGTTGGGCCCAGCTTCCTCTGCAGTCGGAAACTCGGGCTACTCAACTTCTGATCCTGAATAGGGTTACGAAAAGACGGAGTTAGCGAATGCTGAGTAGAGTGGTGTTTACATTATATATGTGCAAGTAAAGTAAAAGCAACAAGCAGGTTTTATTCTCAATTTCATTTATCTCATTTATATATTTATGGTTCATCTATTTCACAAAGTATCCAAGCATTTCTTGATCTTGCTTGTTTCTCGTGGGAATGATCTTGATTGCAGTCTTTTTCATGGAGTAGAAGGTACATGTGGTGCTCTCCTGGCTGGGAGAGTCCCCCGCGATAGTCCTACACCCAGTCAACCACCCCGAGGTCACTGTCGCGACATAGCAGTGACTACAGCACGCGTGATAAGCGTGCGGGTAGCTACCCCGCACCAGCACGCAGTTAGTCGTTTCCACTAGCGGGTATGCCTAAGGTATAGCATGGAACAGTATATGGCCTTACCTTCTCAGAACAAAGGTCTCTCCCCTCAGAACCAACAGGGGTCTCACCCCTCCACAGTCTACGTACCTTCATCCAACTACCCCGGTTTGCCCAAAGGGCCTAAAAGTCGGTGTAGGTTGGCTAGTCCTAACCCCAGGCCCCATAGGGTGGCTAGCTCCCTCCCTACACTAGTAGCACACCTCGGTACCACGTACGTGAGGGCCAACAGGAGTTGGTGTATAGTGGCCAATCCTAACCCCGGGTCTCAACCCAAGGGCGGCTAACTCCGCTCTACACTAAAAGGGATAGTTGATCTCCTTGGTACTGTGTACACAAGGGCTAACTCACTTCCCGTCTACTTTCCAGATTCCTTTCATACACAGGAGTTCTACTCCTAATTCCCCGTAGGGTTCATGCTCATATTCATCTCATTTATCCATATTCAGATCTCATGTTTCATAACTCGTTCCTCATCCATATACAGGCAACTTGTGTTTTCACAATTTAATTCTCAATCATATACATGCAACTTGTGGTTTCACCGTTCACTTTCTCATTCACATACAGGCAACTTGTATTTTAACATGCATCTCATAATTACACTAATATCATTTGCTAGCAATTTATTTTAAACATGCACTCAAGTAAACAGCACAGCTCACAACAGACTCATACATTTCTACCCTAAGGTTCATTCCACATCCTAGAGTTCGATCTGATTATTCCAAACAAGTACATTCTTATTTAAATATTAACAACAGAATTAAGCCAGTCTATCAGGTATCACGGGAGGAATGGGGGCCTGCACCGCAGATCTCGTCGTCTCCACGGGCCCCGAACATGCCACCGATTGGTAACCTGTACCAGCGACTAATTTACATCAAACGAGCTCAAAATAGTAGATACTCAACATAAACACGTAGAGAAACTCGAGTGGAAAACAGCGGTACTTCGTTTGCGGAAATCCGATTCCATTTGGGCCTTAGACGGGCCAAAAACATGGTTACTGCCCAAAATCAGACATCTGGGACTAGTCCCAAATGTCTTAAAAGACGTCAGATCTCACCTTGCACTTCCTGCAGGTGCTTTAGACGTCCATACTCCCTCCACGATCGTCTGGAGGTAGCTCCAGACGTCGGACAAGGCCTCCGGTCGTCTGGAAGTACCTCCGGATGTTTGGCGACGTGATCAGACATCCAAAAGTACTTGGAAAAGCGCACCGCGCGCCTTCCCAAAGCCCTCACGTGCATACGAAAATTGCAGGGACATCTTTAGCCCAACATCTCCTGTGCTACAATTTGCTTGGCAGAAAGTAGGGCAAGAAGATACGTACCTCGCGCGATATTGTGCTTTCAGACATCCGGCTTCAGCTCCGGACATCCTGGTTGCTCTCTAGACGTCTGGTCGATGCTCTAGACATCTAATACTGGAAAACTTCTAGTACCAGAACCTCCTCCGCGATGCTTCTCTCCTTGTAATGCCACCTGTAGTGCACCGCAGCAGCTTCTGCAGCTGCAGAGGGATGGGAGGCTGCCTCCCCGAGCCCCTCCTCCTTGTGCGCGTGGCTTCCGCCAGCTGTGCAAGCTCCACTGAGCTCCCAAAGGTCCTCCGACCTTCACGCTCTTCTTCCTTTCTCTCCCTCTAGTTCTCCCTCATTCGCCCCCTCTCTCGTCACTCTCGTTCTCCCTCGCCACTGCTGCAAGAGGGAGACATTGGAGGTGGTGGTGGCTGGAGACTGGCGTGAGGGTGGTGAGAAGAAGAGAAGGGGGGGTTTAAATAGAATGGGTTTAAGGGGTGAGGGATGTGGAGGAGAGAGAAGCTCTGAGCACCGCCCGCACATAGAGCATAGAGGAACGTACAAAGATTCCCACTTTCAGACGTTCAGGCCTATATCCAAACGTTTGGACAGACGTCTGATTGAAACTCCAGACGTCTTATCTGACTAAATGGGCAACGGGTCATTTCAAAGATCTAGGCCAATTGACACCTTGAAACCTCATGGTATGGACATTTCCTCAATAATTCATTAAATCACTCCCACACCTCATGGAATTGTTCCCCACCTTGGAGTGTAAATGTGGTAATGGCCCTTCTGAGGGCATTGGTCTTACCTATGGGGAAAATTTTGTTCAAAAATGCATGCCTCAATTCCTCCTAGGTGGAGATGGGTCTCCCTAAGGTTCTAAGCCGGTGAGATGCCTTGTCTTTTAGGGAGAAAGGGAGCATCTTAATCAAAATAATGTCTAAGCTGATGTTCCTGGGTTTCACAATTCTGGAGATCCAGTCAAGGTTCTCTAGGTGTTAGAAGGGGCACTCATTTGAGCTCCCATGAAAGTGGCTCTGAATCAGGCTCAGGACATTAGGTTTCAGCTCAAAATCTTCTCCCCCTTAGAGGACCCTAAGATCAGGTTCGATCCTAATAGCAAACAGATCGTAAAAGTCGCAGAGGGGTTTAGGTTGGCCCTCCGAAGGTTGTGGTGGGTTAGGTGGGTTCAATGGGGGTTGTCCTTGAGGGTTTTGCAATTTGTGTATGGCTTGCATGATGGTTTGGATCTATTGTTGTTGTAGTTGGTGGTTGGCAGAGATCCAGGCCTGAATGATGGCCATAGCATTGGATGGGCGTTGGTCCTCAACCTCATCAATTCTTGGTTCAGCCATTTCTTCTGTAAAATCAAATCTCCTCCTGATTTCCCTATCTAAAACAAACAACTCGGGACGCAGTGATCGTCTCTCATGCATACACTAGGGAAGAATGGAGAGGGATGCGGAGAGAAACGGATGCAAGAAGTGTGTGCATAAACAAGCAGACAAGTCTAGTCCTTACAGTGTATACCTTAGGTGACCTAGAAGCCTTAGAGGAAATGATCAAGCCTGTAAGCACTTAACCACCCTTTTCAATGTTAATCTGGACAGGTTGACTACGAGGGGATTGAAGGGAAGGTTCTTCCTTTGGCTTTCACCGTCGGTTCTGTAGATCCCATAACCGCAGTCGTTTGACACTTCCCCGCAGGCTAGACACTAAATTCTACAAAGGGAATGAAGGTCGAATGCCCAACAAACCAAATCACACCTCCAAGACTTAAACCAGTCCTGCCTAGGGCACGTCTACTCATTTTAATGAGGGGCTAGGTTAGTGCTTGTGCTCAAGATATGTGATGAGGCATTGATTGGGGTTATGCCTCTTAGTTAATCGATTTGAGCATGTGTGCACTTAACAAGAGATGGTTCTCAAGCAAGGATTTTAAGATGTGGTGTCTTTTAATGTTTGTCCTTACTTTAGTGCCTTTTAGGGTTGGAGTGCCTTAGTATTTTTAGACAAGGTTCGAGTGGGCACACAAAGTTTTGCATGCAACGGGAGAAAGTTGATTTCCTTTAGAGTGATGTGGCCCTAGAAAAGCAACCCTAATGAGTTCACCCTAATGCTTATGCAGTTCTACCAAGTGAGTTGATTTTAGTTATGGTGAGTGGTGCGTCCCAAGTCAAATCACGGCGGCTTCACAAACACCACTCCGGAGAAAGAACACTCAAAAAGATTATCTCCTTAAGAATGTTAAGGTGCATTTTTTTGTTGGGTGATGAGTTTGGAATGTGGGTCAAGTAGTCATTCACCACGTCAAATTTTTATTTATATATTTTTTTGTATTTTTCTTTTTTTAAGCACGCAAATAACCAAAAGGTGGAGTAATACTCACAATTGGTCTTCGCCGCACTTTACTCCATGTCTACTGTCATGAATTGCACTCCTTCGTTGCCCACACATCGAGTTCCTGCAATCAATCAAGTAGAGGGAGAAAATGAGTTAGACAATGTGAATACGATTTCAGGATGAAAGCAACAAAAGGAATCCGTTGCCTCCCTGGCAACAGCGCCAAAAACTGATGTGTGCGGGACGCGGTTTTTTAATTGTGTCATTATAGCATGCGTTTGCGACGTCAGTTTTAATCTAGAATGTGAATTTGATGAGTCCAAGTGTTGAACACAAGGAGGCATAAAATCGGATTACTTTGTTGCTTTTAGCTGTCATATGAAGTTCAGTTTGCTTGTGAGAAAATGAGAAAGAGAGAGAGAGATAGAGAGAGAGAGAGTAGGGTTAGAAATTTTCTTTGAATCACAACATTTATTTGCACAAAATGAGAGTTATATAAGCAACAACATCATCATTAGCATTTAGCATGAAACTTGAGTTTGTTTGCAAATACAACAATAGCTAAAAGCTTAAATAAAAGCAATATGAAACTAGGGTAAAGAGAGAGAGAGGAGGAGGCAAGGTGGCCACGACGGTGGAGGAGGGCTCCGTCGGTGGCTTGACAACTCCGGCAAGTGTGAAGTATGCTTGGTGAAGCTAGGAAGGGGCTAGGAGCATGGTGGAAGGTGTGTGTGTATTCAATGCCTCCAATGGGGTGGTTGAAGGGGGTTTAAATAGGAGAAAAGGGCTTCTAATTGAGGTAAGGGGGTTTAGCAACGTCCAGGATGTCGCTAAACCCCTTCCAAAAACATCGTTGAAGCCCTCTGCTCGCTGGTCTAAGCGCGCTCGTGTTCTTCTTCTTCTCATGTTGCGCTCGCGATCCGCATGCCTTCGCTGTGAGCCGTTCGATCGAAGATCGGATGGTTGAGACTTCGCCCGCGACGCTGGTTCAAATCGTGCATGCGGGGGGCACGCCTCACGGGTTATCTCACTCGTGAACATCAGGCGCACAAGGGTGCACTGCGTTGCATTCATCTGCATCGCTCACTGCTGATCGAGCGGCTTGAATTGGCTGTGATGCGCACTGGGTTGAGGATTGAAGTGCGACGCGATTTGAACCTTCACCTCTCAGCACGAGGGCGAGCTGAGGACTGCTGCGCTACTCCCTCGATTGGTCGCGGAGACGAGGTCGGGCGCTAGGGCGTGTCGACCGTTGGATGGAAATCCAACGGTCAGGATCTGACGCTGAGGTTGCGAAGGCGTGCGGGCGAGGGATGCGTGCTGGCAAGGGCTGCGAGTTCTTAGCCTTAAAGTTGCTGAGCGCAATGAAGAGGTGTGCTGCGAGTGAGGGCGCATCAGACGTTGCCACGTGGCCGCCTGTGGGCCATTGATCAGATTAACAGCCAGAAATTCTTGGGCTAGTTGAGGGAGCTCTGGATGTTGGATTTGAGTGATTTCGAGTCCGTTGGACTCAATTCGTCGATCTAAGTCCATCTGTGCAATCCGATTGCTCATCTGAGACCTGTTTCAATATGCACTTGTACGTACGGCCATTAAACATTGATTATAAGCAATTTTAATGTCATGCATGCAATGCTCCCAAGCCCATTATGATATATCATTAACGCACATATATCCTTAAAATCGGCCCCGATTGATGGAATTATCATCCTTAGGTGTAGTGTTATCAAAGCTCTAGCCAGGTAACACCCTCTCCAATGTCTTCCATGGCTCTAGTTCATGCACCAAACTTACCATCAATCGTACTATCAAACACCCCCATCGCTTCCAATCATACCCCACCAAATCTCCCTCTTGTACCAGCCTTAACAAATCACAGAGAACCCCCTGATAGATACACAATTATTTGCGATAAAATGCCTATTTATGTGGGTACCTAGGCTTATAATTGCATTTAACATTGTGAATACTGTATAACATGCATCATCGTGCATTTAGGGTAGATTATATAAATTATATATTAATTTACTTCTTTTAATGACCAAGGGAAAGGGGTGACACATTATAGGCTTCGGATTAAAGAGCCAACCGTAAGAATCTGATCATGCGACGATCGGAGTCCAATGCCTTCGAAATCACCCTAATCGGACCACTGTAGCATCATATGCAGTCCAAGGGAGATCAAAGTCCAAGGGGCAAGGTGATGTGATTCGAAGTCTCAAATGGCAAATCCAATCACATGGATGGGTCCAGTTTGACGATCGCAGCTCAATGGCGTGAAAATCGACCCAATCCAACATCCTAGCACTACCTATAAGCCAAAGAAGATGGATGGCTAGGATGGCCACGTGACACCATCCCAGCCGCTCAAAGCTGCCCAAGGTCTCCTACTCATCTCCTAAGGTGCCTCCAATGCACAATTTGGGTCGTTGGATTCTCATCCAACTATCACAAAGCTTCCACTTCACTCCTTCATCGCACCTCACTTTCTCAAGGGCGTGCTTCATCTCCGTTGTTGGATCTAGAACCAACGGTTGTGCCTATGCCTCACCAATGATAGCTTAGAGGTCTCACCTGTGCACTCTCAAAAATGAGATGTGCATTCAAACCCTGTTGGGCACCCCCCCTTAGCGTAGACGTGAGTGGAATTCCACCATCCGATCATGCGAGGACGGTGTGGATGTGGGCCACGAAGCCCACACACTAATGAGGAAGAATGCAAGGTGCGATCCAAGCCATGCGATGGCGATCAAGTGGTGATAAATTCTCCACATGGCACGACAGATGGCCACGCGTGCCTGACGCGCGATCTCACTCACTACTTGAGGCATGATTGGTGTGCAATTTGAAGCATACAATCGTGATCCAACGACAACCACTTTTCTTCTCAGTCCTATGCAATCTCAAAAGGCCAACCCACACCCTCTCCTCATCTATGCAATCTCAATCGTGTGGTCAACATTCCTCCAACAAAACAAGTGCGTGATGCGCACGTGAACGCCGAGAGTTGCGTAGCTGTGCCATACTGTGCACACAAGCAATGTGCGAGGGCCATGTCTAATGCACGGCTATCAATGCCTTGATTTGGCACGGCCTATATAAACCCCTACATCCCTGCCCCTTTCTTTTCATCCCTTCCTAGTCTCTCCTTACCCTCTCTAGAGCTCAAGAAGCCTCTTGAGCTTGTGCCCCAAGTCCAGGGTGCTCCACTAGAGAAAACTAAAATAATTTTTCATCCCCATTAGTGGAGCGCCTGTGGCCATCCTCTCACCTCCATTTCAGAAGTGGATCCTGTGATGATGACACCCTACCTCGTTTAAGCTTCGTCCGAGCTTCGTCTCCTTCTTCTGTCTCCGTTCTCTCTCTTCCAGGCATTGTCCGACCAGCTCATCCTCCAAGCAGCTGATGAAGAGGAATTTTCTCACCTTTCTCTGTCTTTTACTACTTTCATAGTAGATTTATTTTCTCACATTATATTCTATAATCAGACACTTATTTAATCATTTAGTTAAAATTATTCTCTCTCTATCTATCTATCTCTCTCTCTATCTCTCTCCCTATCTCTTTTATTCTCTAGGTAGAATAGCTATAGTAGAGTAGCTTAGATAATCTCTGATCTAATTTATTGCTATTTAAAATACTAAAAGATTTACAAAAGATTAAAATATTAAAAATAAATAAAATAAATGTAAATTTTGATAAATTAAATGTCTACTCCTTATGTTCGATCCGAGACTTATTGAGTTTTTGTTACTTTTATCTGATTGCTAAATTTTTGCAACTGCAACAATAGATTTTCCGAACTCCGATTTTTCTCGTGAATTTTTCAGTTCATCACCCCCTCCCTTTAGACTGGGACATACCCAGTCATCCGTTGATTCACAACTTACGCCAATTGAAAATATACTCAATGACCCTGGATTAAAAGCATCTAGAATTATTGCCACTAAACCCAATACTCTAAGCCAAATTCCACATAAAACCTCTACCCCTATTTCTTTTAACCCTGGAAGTGAAGGACCAACTGAAAAATATTCCCCTCTTGTAACGACAAAAACTGAAGGTGATGTAGTAGATGCCAAAGCCCTCTTTGAAATTCTTGTCTCTGTTATTGAATAAAATGAGATATTAAAACCAACACCAATTAACGAAACCCAAATGCTCATACCCGTTGAATCCTCCCATGAAAATGGCCCCCTTAAAAAAACCAACCTACAGTCTAAACTACATCTATGCCACCCTGAAAATACCAACCAGATGGAATTCAAATTAAACCTATCCCCTCTACCTGGTCTGAAAAAATTACCCAAATCCAACAGGGCTCATGTGCGAAAACTGCACCTTGACTTGGCCAAGAATTTTGTTTTCAAGAAGGTTGCAGCCAAAAGAAGACATATGGAAGATGTGGTAATGTAAGATGCTATTCAGCTTATTGGTAAATGTAGACATACTGAATCTGGTGTAGGCGCTCTTGACACACAAGCTTGATGGGGCTCCGGTAGCTAAGCCCCGACAGCTGCACGAGGCCAAATAAGTATACTTGCTTGGAATTGCAGGGTTATGAGGAGAGTCTCTGCCTTTCGTCACTTGTAGAATCTCCTCAAATCTATCATGCCGTCTATTTTTTCCAACAGAAACCCACTATCAAGGGTGACATCTGCAAAAAATTAGAAGAAGATGCCCAAATTATACTTTATTTCATGAAGATGTAAGAAGGACATCTGGGGGCCTTATTCTCTTGGTCGATTCTAGTGTGAGATGCCAACTGATATTTTCTAACTCCAATTGCTTTCTACTTGAAGTGTCCAAATTAGGGGTGGAAAGCTAGACCCTATTATGTGTGCATGGAGCACCAACAAAAGGGAACAAAAGGGCATTCTTGGAGGAAATGGCCAATAGTGCTGGTGGTTACCAAAACTTAGTGGTGATCGGGGATTTTAAGACTATCTTAAATCATTGTGACAAGGATGGAGGCTTAGAATGCAAACCATGGGAACTCGCTTACTTGCGCAGGATTATCTCAGACATATGTTTGATGGACCTTGGATACGCTGGACCTGCATACACCTGGTCTAATAGAAGAAGCAGAGGATTCATAAGAGAGAGACTAGATCGGGCCTTTGTTTCAAGTGATTGGTCTCTTCTCTTCCCTGCTGCGGGGGTGCTACATCTGCCTTCGCTGGGCAGTGACCACGCTCCTATTCTTGTTAAACTAGCAAGTAAGTTGAAGAAGAAGAAGATTCCTTGGCATTTTGAGCAATGGTGGTTTGAAGAAAAATCATGCAGAGAGGACATAAAGAGGGTGTGGCAGGAAAAAGAAAACAAGAGTAGCTGTATTACAAGAAAGTTAAAGGGAGTAAAATCAAACTTATCTAAATGGGCTGCAAAGGAGATAAAATGTTGGAAAGTGCAAAAGACTGAAATTGAAGAAACAATGATCCAAATACAAACTCAGACGCCAACCCGAGAGTCCATAAAGCTTGAAAAACAACTTAAGCTTGAGTATGAAAAAACTCTCATCAAGGAGGAGATTTTCTAGTTCCAGAGGTCAAGACATAAATGGCTTCGTGAAGGGGATAGAAACACCAAATTTTACCACCTTTGTGCTCTCAATAGAAAGAAAAGGAATTACATATCTTGGCTACGTTTGGAAGATGGCAACTACACAGGGAAGGAAGATAAAATTGTGGCTTGCTTTGTAAGGCACTTCACCAGTTTATTTGGCCATATTGACAGCGCGGGAAGCACTCCAATTATCTTTAATGAAGCAGATAAATTAACTCCTGAAGAACTCTCATTTGCAGCTCAAATGCCAGACAGTGAGGAGATCAAGCAAACTCTTTTCTCTTTAAAGCTAGCAAAATGCCCAGGGCCTGAAGGATTTCAAGCTATCTTTTTCCAGCGTAGTTGGGATATTCTAGCGAAAGATATTATCTCTCTTGTCCAAGATGCATTTTCTAAAGGTTCCTTTCTCCATGAACTTAACTCTACATATATTGTATTAGTTCTGAAAGGCAAGATGGTGGATCAACCTAAGGATTTCAAGTCGATCAATTTAACAAACACTTTATATAAAGTAATTGCCAAGCTTGTGGTAGTGAGAATAAAAAAAGTACTATTCAGAATTATTTCCCCTCATCAAAGTGCCTTTTTGCGAGGATGCCAAATTTCAGATAATATTATTTCAACCAAGGAAATCATTCATTCTATGTCAACTCAAAACTTGAGGAAATCTTATATGGCTATTAAATTGGATATGGATAGAGCCTTGATCGCATCGAATGGAGGTTTGTCTCAAATTTGCTACACCAATTAAATTTTCCTCACACTTTGATTGCATTAGTCCAATTTTGCATTACAACCCCTAACCTTGCTATACTTGTCAATGGTGCCTCCTCCACTACAATTACTCTAAAAAGAGGAATACATCAAGGATGTCCTCTCTCACCTTTTTTATTCATTCTTTGCACTGAATTTCTATCTCATTTGCTAGTCCAAGCTCAACTTTCAGGTTATAAGTACCGGTACTGGTCACTAGTTTTGGTACTCATTGGCTACAGGTAAATTGCCAGTACTCAACAAGTACCGGTACTCTTCATGAGTACCGATACTCATTGAGACCAGTTTGTTCCCGGAGTGTTACTAGTACTCATGGAGTACCGATACTCAACATGAGTATCGGTACATGATGAATACTCGATGAGTACTCATTTGGACTTGTGTTCGAAATAGTAACACATAAGTGCCGGTACTTCGCATCAGTATCGGTACACATTGAATATGGAACCCATGATGGTAAATCATGGGCACTGGTACTGGTCCACCAGTACTGGTACTAGTCCACCAGTATTGGTACCCAGTTAGCATGAAGTCCAATTGAGATCAGATACAGGTCCATCCTAAGCTAGAGGTTGGTTAATTCATGTTAAGCCCCTAAGGGTTTAAGGAATTAATGCCTACACTACCTTCTAGAATCCTCCATAGAGTCCACACCCATCACCTTTGCCCTTGACTTCATATAAAAATCCAATACATATTTACTTAAACCTATTTTAGATCCCAATTAGATCAATCAAACCTGCTAAACCTCCAATCGATTACCCTTTCCTAAAATTTCTCCAATGTGAATATGCCTCCATCCAATGTGAACACCACCGACCACCACCACATAAAACCCATGACTACAAGACCTAACTAAACCCTACGCAAACCCACCTCTCCCACCTTAGAGTCCACGCAACCTCAACCTTCCTAAGCCTCCAAAAATCTAAATCCTAATTTCTAAACCTAGTTTCCAAATCACAATCATAATCCTACTTTCCTATTTCTAATTCCTAAACCTACTTTCCTAAAACCCAACCCAATTTGCCCTCCACTCCATGACCCTTGGTTGTACCTCCTCCCTATTTAATCACCAAGCCTCTTCATTACAAACACAATCTCTCCCTCCAACTCTTCTTCCTCCTTCAACCCTAACCATCCTTTTTCAACAACTCCACACGCCACCTTCCTCCACCACCACCTTCTCCCTCCATTGCCGTCTCACTTTAGCTCTCCACCTTCCAAGTAACTCCATTAGGCTTGTTTAGGTTCCTTTCCATTAGAATAGCTATTAGGTCCATTAGCCTTAACCTTCTTCCTATTTCCTTCATCTCCACCAACTACTATCTCTACTTCAAGCTTTATGCAAGGCATTCTTTTCCATCCTTTCGGATCTTCTTCTACCTTCCTTACACCATGGAGGTTGCAGTAGGACTCTCCATCGCCACCACAAGCCCTTCATCGGCGCTCTTTAGTTTTCTACAGCTTAATCTTTCTTCTACTTTCTTCTTCTTCTTGTCTTATTCTTTTACATTATCACTTTAGTAGTAGAATTTCACTTTAGATTCAATAAAGTCTTAGTTGATTTGCTTTCATCTTGTGTTTCCTTGCTTCCCTAGTTAGTTCACTTTATTTGCTTTCGTTTGTCAAAGTCCCAAAAAAATTAGAAAAACCAAAAATCCAAAAAAAAATGTGTTTGTGTTGAGTTTTGATTAATTTGCAATTACTGTTTCAGCCCAAATTCACAACCTCGTATTCCAAAAATCACCTTGACCAATCCACATTTCCTAAAATCACCAAATTTTGTCCGAGGCTTAGGAATCAAGTAAGGAATAGTTCTGAAAATTTTTTATATGAAAATCGATTTATATTATTTTATAAATTCTATACATTGACAATGGGTCTGTAGCCAATCAGAACCCTAAAATTTCGTCACTCTCGAATTTTTATAAATGTTTGATTTTTGTGAAATTAATTGTAGTAGTTTTCTTATTTTATTAAAAATATTAGATAAATTTGACATAATTTTAGGACATCATTAGGTTTAAACTAAGCACGCACCTTACATAAGGAGTCATTTCTGCTAGTTTGTCCTGATTCTAAAGAAAAAACTCAAAAAAATATAAAAATACCCCCAAAACTTCTCCAAAAATTTGTGCGCTCGTAGCATAAGTTTGAAAGCAATCTTGACCAAAAGCCTCCTTGAGATCGACCTAGACTCTCAATTTATTCATATTATTCATTTTGAGTTCAATATAAATATTAAAAGTGATCGCACTTTTCCCACACTATAACGACATAATTATCACATAGCGGATTTCAATTGAAGAAGAGTGAGTTGAGAGGAAGTGAGTATGGAGTATTGATGGTGATGGCAAGTGGTAGAAGAGGAGATGGTGATGAATCAAAGGATCGAGATAAACCCCCGCTCGACCTCTGCTCCTTTCTCATCTTCTCCACCTAATAGGCAATGAAGGATTGAGATAAACCCCATTTCCCGCCACAACCAGTTGATGGGACATTCCTCGAAAGTGGCGCATGTTCGCATCCCAAGTTAATCATGATTGTTCGATAATCATCTCCAGATAGATTAAATCACGATTGCTCTTTCTTGCTTCAGGAGTTGTCCTTTAATGCAACCATAGTTAACTTTTCACTGGTTGTTCACTGATGGAGTGGCAAGTATGCTAATGGAGCATAGATTTAAGTGGCATAAAAAGCAATATGTAAAGTGAATGGCAATAAAGTAATTTTGAAATATTATAGTGGCATTTAAGTAAAAATCTTTAAATCAATCTCCATGCTTTTGTCATGCACCACTTTTTCCATCCATTCTTACCTCTGCCTTCATTTAGTTCACATCACATGATATTTAGCTTGCCAAATCTATCAAACATTTTGTAGCAAGGATATTAAATTTATTTAAATGAATTTGTGAATTTGTCCTATTTAATATTATTTCCTTGATTGATAATTGATAAGAGCCTCATAACTACCCCTAATTTTCCAATTTCAATTAATATGATATTGTATTGTCACTAAGATTAGACAATTGGTAGATAGTATACCACATCATTAGGAAACTTTTTAAGGATCCTATTTTATAGGAAATCATTAAGGAACTTCAAAAGACCTATTTCATAATAAATTTTTGTGAAGTGTACTATGCTACATTAAAATTGTTTTATGTTATATTGGATGTTGATGTAAGAAACTTCTCATTTAAATAAATGGTTTCCTTCCTTGGAATTGATCATTTATTAAGAATAAATAAACAACAAGATCTTTTAAATGATCTTTAGGACACTTCAATCATTGAAGGTACTATTTTGTTCTTTAGTGTAGGTTTATTGCTCTTGATTCGCATTTATCATTTTGAGATCGAGAGGGAAGATGAGAACGGGGAGAATGTCGATCTCGGCGGCCGGCGGTTTAGGTGCAATGGCTGGTGGGGTTAGGGAGGGTGAGGGGTGGCATACTTGGAGGTCGAAAGGATGGAGGAGGAAGGAACGGGGGAATTCTGATGCATACGGCCAAAGGGGGATGGTGGCAAGGTGGCCTGAGAGAAGAGGAACAAAGCCAACCTGCAAGACTGTTTGCTTCCGATGCCGACGGCGAGGACACTTGGCAGCCACCTGTCGATCTCCTGTGGTATGTCTAGGGTGTGGGGGATTCGGCCACAAAAGGGATTCGTGTAGGGGTTTAGGGGGGGCAGATGGGTTATCGTTGTTTCCCACGCTCTGGAAATTTGAATTCCAGGGCTGGGCGGACACCGCCTCTGCCCCCACTTCTGCGCAACTCGGGAGGGCTTATGGCTGATGTGGAGGTTCCTATGACGACGAGCATCAAGGCTGCAGAGATGGCCCTGTGGGAAGCTTTGGTTGGGGAGGTTATGACTGGAAGACCGACGGCAGAGAATGTCCGTGCCCTGGTAACCTCTCTGTCCCTTTCGATTGATTCCTGGCAGATCTCTTTTCTGTCAAGTACACGTTTTGTGCTCTTTGGTTTGGGTGCAGGGGATGTTGAAAAATTGCAATTCCATACATCGTGTAACGGCGGCGTCACGGTGATCTGGAGGCTGGTTTCTCCTTTTGATGGAGCCCTGTCGGAGAGACCGCCACAGAGAGTGGGATCTGAGGTCGAAGGAGGTTGTATCATCAATGATCTCAGGCTTTGCAACTTTGGCAGAAGACATGGTCGTCGGACTGCTTGAGGGGAATGGGCGTCTACTGAGTGGGAGGGTCGATGTCTTCATTGCTGGCTTTATACCTGATCGTCTGATTTTGAGATGTGGTGGAAGTTCCTGGATGCTGAGGCTGAGGTTCCTGGTGGGGGATGTTGTAGCAAAGCAGCGTAAGTCGTCTGAACCTACAACTGATGAGGAGGAGGTTGCACAAGGGTTGTACATGGATCATGGTGATAAATCCCTGGTTGCCGAGACGTGTAAGGACCTATGTGATGGGGAGACAGGGATGCTTCAGAATGAAGAAATGGAGGAATTGGGCGGCGGAGAATTGGCAGGACAGTCGACCACGGTGGCAGGGGATGTGTTGTCATGTGGTAGGGAGACTCTGTAGCAAGGGAACCGATATGCAGCCTGAATCTCTGAAGGGCAAATAGGTCTTGCAGGGGAAGGAAGATCTTGAATGTGAAGGGGGATCATGCACAAAGATCAATAAGGGGAGATCACCATACAGCCTTCAACAAAGAAAATCAAAGGCTATCATTCTGATGGATGAAGATGAAGTTGCCAAAGTTATGCAAGTGTGCAGTTGCTAGACCCTCAGGAGAGAGGGTTCCAATGAGGATTGATGAGAATCCTCACTTGGAACGTGCGTGGGTTGCGCGACAAATGCCGGAGGGCATCTCTGATGAGATACTTGTGAGAATGGGGAATTGATTGTGCGCTCATTCAAGAGACACACTTTGAAAGTAATTCTGATAGATTTTGGTCTGACTTGTTAGCTGCAGGGATGAATGAATGTGTATAGATTGATGCGCATGGGAGGTCGGGGGGCATTGCTATCTGGTGGAGGAAGAGGTGGGCTCAGTGCTTGGAAGTTCACAAAGCCAGACATATGCTAACATGCAAGTTTCAGATTCAGCAGGGGCAGGAGTGTATCTGGATTACTAGGGTTTATGGACCTTGTACAGCTTCTGCTAGGCAGGAGCTGTGGGAGGAATGGTCCACAGTAGCTGAGTTGGTGAAGGGGGAAATGTGGCTGACGGGAGGAGATTTAAATTGTGTTTTAACAGGGGCTGATAGGCCTATTGGCTGTGCTGGCAGATCGGCCATTGGATTTCAGATGACAATTTAGTTGCTGCAGTTGAGTGAATATCCATCCTCTGGTGTGGAATTTACTTGGCGTAATGGTAACGGGCTGGCTTCCAGGCTTGACAGATTTTTTGGGAATGTGGACATCCTTGTCAAATTCCAACTGTCGACTATGAATGGGTTGAGCCGACCTTTCTCTGATCATACCCCCTGGTATGGGACAGTGGGGAAGAAACTCTGGCTGGCACCTACTTCAAACTGAAAAGGTCATGGCTGACTGAACCGGGTTTTTTCCAGATGATCTGTTCTTGGTGGAGAGCTAGAAAGGTATAGGGATCTGCTACTGTCAGATTATCAACTAAGCTGGCTGGATTGCGTGCGATCTTAAAAGAATATGGATCTGCTGTTACCTTGGTGAGGGAACAAAGGAGAAGGGAAGCTCTGAGCAGAATCCAGGAGCTGGACTCCAAGGAAGCTACTGGCACTCTATCTGAAGATGAACAGGCTGACAGGAAAATGTGGCAAGGTGTGGTACTGGATGAAGACCTTAAACAAGAAATCGATTAGAGGGAGATATCCAGGCAGTTATGGCTTAAGGAGGGGGATGCCAATACGAAAATTTTCCACCTTGCAGCTAGCTCTCGGAGGCGGTTTAGCTTCATTTCCTCTATTCTTTGTGATGGACATAGGGTCTCCTCTAATCAGGAGATTAAATCTGAAGCCATCAAGTTCTTCAGAGAAGCTTCTCAGGCAACTAGGAGGGGGAAATGGAGAATGGCAGGAGACATTGGTCCCAGGGTGACAAGCGAACAAGCCGAGCAACTGACTGCACTAATTACAGAATAGGAAGCTGTACAAGCAATCAGAGAATTAAATGCAGAAGGCTCCCAGAGCCCCGATGGAATACAAGTTTTCTTTTACAAAGAGATGTGGAGTGTGGTGTGTAAGGAGGTGATGGGTGTTATCAAAGAATTTGAGGTGGGTAATGCTGGTTTCGAGAGGATTAATAAGTCATATCTTTTCCTCTTGCCTAAATCAATGGGAGCTGAACAATTTTCATATTTCAGGCCGATTGCCCTTTCGAACTCTATCTATCTTATCATCAGCAAGGTCTTGGCTAACAGGCTAAGAATTGTTCTACAAGACCTGATTCATCCAATACAGGCTACTTTCTTGCCCAACAGATCACTTCAGGAGTCCTTTATTTTGGCCCAGGAAATGGTTAATGGCTGGCACTGGAGGAAATGCAAGGCCTTCCTGTGGAAAGTAGATTTCCAGAAAGCCTATGACTCGATTTTCTGGCCGTATCTTTGGGAGGTGTTTAGAAGAGGCTTCCCCTCCCTTTGGATTCAATGGATGAAACGCTGTATCACCACTGCTTCATTCTCTCCTTTGATCAATGGGAAGCCATGTGGAGCCTGGATCCAGCCTCAGCGTGGGGTTAGACAAGGGTGTCCCTTGGCCCAACTGGTTTTTAACCTTGAAGTAGATGGGCTTGCAAGGTACGCTTGCAAATTGGCAGAGGTGGGTAAAATTAATGGGTACTCGTTATCAAACAGGAGACATTTGGCCCCCATTTTACAATATGCAAATGACACTGTGTTCTTTGTATAAGGGTCCAAGTCTGAGGTACATGCTTTGGGATTATTGGTGAAGATCTTCGGTGATATTTCAGGTCTATGTTTAAACAAAGACAAGTCGGTTTTGATCTGTTTTGGTATGAATGAACAGGAGCAGATAGAATTGGAAGGTACATTGGGCTCACCCCGTACTAAATTGCCTCTGAGATACCTTGGATTACCTTTAAGGGCTACAAAGCTGAAAAAATCAAACTGGAATGTCTTATTCGAGAAGGCGGTTGGTAAGCTAAAAGGGTGGAGTAGTAATTTCCTATCTAAGGGTGGGAGACTGATTTTGCTCAACTCGGTTATCACTGCCATACCAGTCTTTTACTTCAGCATATTTAAGGCCCCTAAATGCATCTGGAAGAGATTGGATATTATGAGGAAGAGGTTCTTCTGGAAAGGAGCAGGACACGAGGGCAAGTTCATGAAACCCATCAGATGGAACACTATCTGCAGACCAAAGGAGGCTGGGGGGTTGGGAATTAAAGCATTAAAAGAGTTCAATGAGGCCCTACTGCTGAAATGGGCCATCAGAATTTTGGATTGCAAGGAGGGGCTGATGGATGATCTGATCAGGGACAGCTATGGGGGATCCAATAGCTGTCTGCAAAGGCTTCAGCCGAAGAGGCCCTCCCCCTTTTGGCGATCTGTAATTTCTGCAATCACCTGCTACTGGCATCTGCTACAACCAAGCTTGGAGACGACAGATGTTTTAGCTTATGGAATGAGAGGTGGTCTGAATTGGGTCTGCTGAAAGAGACCTTCTCGAGGGTGTATGGGGCTGCTGCTGACAAAAATGACATAGTTAGCAGTCTGTGGTCCCTGGTTGAAGGTTGCTGGCGGCTGGAAGGGCTACAACAGTGTAGGCTAGGCACTCGACTATGGGAGGAGAAGCAAAAATTGATGGAGAAACTGCAGCAGTTGTATCTTATGACAGATGTGAAGGACACATACTGCTGGCAGGGTGTTTTCTCAGTGAAGCAGGCATATGAAAAAATTATTAGATCTAACAATGATGTGGAATGGGATCTTATCGATAGAAAGATTTGGCTTTTGAGAATTCCTCTGAAGGTTCAGATTTTCCTGTGGCTTTGTAGACGAGAAGGGTTGATCACTGGCGATCTTAGGCACAGAAGGATGGGGATTGATCTGAATGACTGCCCTCTATGTGGATTACACTCTGATAGTGCAACACACATCTTCTCCTCTTGCTTGGTCACGGATAAAATCTGGAGGTTGGTGTGCTTAGAACCCCTCCCTCCCTTGGATGCTATGTGGCAGAGGTTCATCAACCCTGTTAGACCATTAGGGGCTATGGCAGCCGTTCTGTGGTGTGTGTGGAGGGTGCGGAATGATAAGCTATTTCAGGGGAGACCGATGAGATGTGAGAATGTTGTAAAGGAATCTTGGTCTCTTATACATAGTTGGGTAACTTTTTTGTAATACTCTTTTGATATGCAATATAATACCCTCCAGATTGCTATCGGTTTACGATATCATTCCTCATTGATTCAAAAAAAAAAAATCATTTTGAGATCACTCTTCTCTTATGATCATGTAAACATATTTTTCAATTAGAAAATTTTTGGTTGATTTTATTAGATCAAAATAGAAATTCTAATCAAAATTAATTTCGAAAGATGCTGACAACATTTGTTTCAAAACTAATTGCATTAAGGTTATCTGTTCATATGGTCTTAGCCCTTGCACTTTGTCACTACAACTACTTCCTCTACTCCTGATGATGACTTTGGTATAAGTAAGACTCCTAATGGTAATCTAGATGCATCTAAGATAAATCTGAGTTACATTACATCTATCTTAGATAAAACTTAAATGCATAATCTACCTAGCTTTACTATATCAACCATGAGAGTCCTAAATCTCATGAGCTTTGGAAAGCCTTAGAAAAAAAATGTACATATTTATATGGAAATGCTGGTTTCAAAAGATATTCATTTATCCATTTTTCAATTTTCAAATGATAGACCAAGAATATATTCTCCAATGAGCCTTTGACCTTCATATTCTAGTTATGAAATGAAAAATTGTGGTGTCATCATCAATACTTTTTCCCTTGTGTATGTCATTATTGAGAAAACACCTCTTTGGGTTGATTTTGTAGATACTCTTCATTATAAGAAAGGCCCAATTCTTCAATGACATTATCATTTCTATTCTTGTAGAGGAGAATCATAGAATCAAGATTCAAAATGCAAAGTATCTATCGCTCTCCTTGTAGAGTCCAATCAATCCTAAGTTTTTGAAAAAAATTGAAAATCATCGTTACAACAATCTAAGAATGTGATGAAAAACAATCATACTAAATCTATGATGTTTCCAAAAGCAATTCTAAAATAACAAAGATGCATTACATGTATATGGCAAATGATTTATACTATAGATTTGACAAAAGGGAAAAAAAAAGCATCACTATGCCACAAATAATCTCCTTATGGGCTCCTTTGATGGGTAAAATTATTTAAATCCTCCTTACAATATATATAACCAATTTTGTCCTTGCGTCTTTCTTGATTTCGGTGCTAATCTTTATACACCTTTTTTTGTCTTCCTTACTAGGTTTAAGATTGAGGAAAGAGTATGGTTCCAACAATCAAAGGAGAATACTCTTGTTGAAAACTAGTCTATCACTTTGATTACCATGGAAGTATCACCTATCTTCTTATGTGTTATGTCATCTTTCTTCAAGGCTAGACCTAGTAATTTGTTAGTTTCTCTTTTACATTATAGGTATATGTCCTATAAGAGTTTGATGTAGTTATTATAAGCCTACATGGCAATTTATTCATGTGATATTCTAGGAAGCTCAACCTAAAAGTTCTATTTATAGGAATAGTCATGATGTTGTTTCTTCTTGAATATATCTTTACTTCTTAAACAATGCATAAGATTTGTACTATGATTGTCTTGAAGTGCTTTATAAATGTAATGACTCGTACCTTTTTAGCCATTTAAGACGTCTGGAGTTCCAGTCATACGTCTGTCCAGACGTCTGGATACGTTCCCGGACGTCTGAAAGTGAAATTTTCATACTACGCTTTGCGCTCTGCGCGCGGATGGCATGCAGAGGTTGTTCCCCCTCTCTCTCCCTCACCCCTCGAACCCTAAACCCTACTTCCCCTCCTATTTATTCACCTTCCTTCTCCTCTTCTCTCCTCCTCACACCACAGTCACCACCACCTCCAGCACCTTCTATGTGGCAGTGGCGAGGGCGGACGAGAGAGAAGAGAGGGGGGGCGAGCGAGGGAGAGCGAGAGAGTGGAAGGAGGAGAGCGTGGAAGGTCGGAGGACCTTCGGGAGCTCGGCGGAGCTTGTGCGGCCGGCGGCGAGTGCGTGCGTGCGTGGAGGACACTGATGGGGAGCTGCTTAAGCTTCTGCAGCTGCTGGAGCTGCCATTGTGGTGGAGGACGAGTGCGATGAGCGGTGTGAAGAGGTTCTGGTACTAGAAGTTTTCCAGTATCAGACGTCTGGCATGACATCCAGACAACTGGCGAGGGACCTGAACGTCCGGAGCTAAGGTCGGATGTCTGGAGCTGAGGCAGGACGTCTAAAAGCGGGATATCGCGAGGTACGTATCTTCCTGTGCCATGCAAATAATAGCGCAAGAGATGTCGGCTGACCGTGCCTGCATTTTCGTATGCAGGTGCAGCTTTTGGAAGGCATGTGGTATGCTTTCCCACATGCTTTTGGATGTCTGATCACATCACCAAACATCCAGAGGTGCTTCTAAACAACCAGAGACCTTGTCCGACATCTGGAACTATCCTCAGACGGTTGCAGAGGAGGTCTAGACATTTGATCAGCCATAGGAAACACAAGGTGAGTTTTGACGCCTTTTAAGATGTCTGGGATTAGTCCCAGACGTCTGATTTTGATTAGAAATCGCATTTTTAGCCTGTTTAAGGCCCAAACGGAATCAAATTTCCTCAAATGAAGTACCGTTGTTTTCTACTAGTGTTCCTCTTCATGTTTGAGTTGAATACCTACTAGTTTGAGCTTGTCTAATGTACATTAGTCGCTGGTACAGACTACCAGCCAATGGCATGTTTGGGGCTCGTGGAGACGACGAGATCCGTGGCACAGGCCCCCATTCCTCCTGTGATACCTGGTAGAGTGGTTTAACTTAGTTGTTAATATTTAAATAAGAATGTACATGGTTGGAATAGTCAGATTGAACTCCAGGATATGGCATGAACCCTAGGGTAGAAATGAATGAGACTGTTTGAGCTGTATTGTTTACTTGCATGCATGGTTAAGATAAATTGGTAGCAAATGCCTTTGATATAATTACGAGATGCATGTTAAAATATTAGCTGCCTGTATATAATTGAGGAATTGCCTATGAAACCACTAGTTGCATGTTTTTGAGAATGGAATTATGGAAACATGAGATGTCTGTCTATAGATGAGGAACAAATTACGAAATATGAGATCTGGATCTGGATAAATGAGGTGAACATGAGCACAAACCCTACAGGGAATTAGGAGAACTCCTGTGGATAAATGGAATCTGGAATGTAGATGGGATGTGTGTTGGCCCTTGTGTATGTGGTACTAAGGAGAGCAACTGTCCCCTTTTAGTGTAGAGCGGAGCTAGCCTCCCTTGGGTTGAGACCTGAGGTTAGGATTGGCCACTTTACATAGACTCCTGTTGGCCCTCGCATACGTGGTACCGAGGTGAGCTACTAGTGTAGGGAGGGAGCTAGCCACCCCACAGGGCCTGGGGTTCAACTAGCCACCCTACATCGACTTTGTTAAGCCCTTTGGGAAAATCGAGGTAGTCATACTAGGGTACGTAGACTGTGGAGGGGCGAGACCCCTGTTTGGTTCTGAGCTGCGAAACCCCTATTCTGAGAGGGTAAGGCCCTATACTGTTCCATGGTGTACTTTGGGCATACCTGCTAGCGAAAACGGCTGACCGCATGTCAGTGTGGGGTAGCTACCTGTGCGCTTATCACGCATGCTGTAGTCACCACTACGTCTTGACAGTGACCTCGGGGTGGTTGACTGGGTGTAGGACTACCACAAGGGACTCTCATGGCCAGGAGAGCACCACGTGTACCTTCTACTCTACGGAAAAGACTGCAATCAAGATCGTTCTCATGAGAAACATGCAAAATCAAGAAATACCTGAATACCTTGAGAAATAGATGAAACAGAAATACATAAATGAGATAAATAGAAATGAGAAATAAATATGTTGTTGCTTTTACTGTACTTGTACTTAAATAATACAAACACCACTCTACTCAGCGTTCGCTAACTCTGTCTTTTCATAACACTATTCAGGACCAGGAGTTGAGCAACCCGAGTTTCCAACTGCAGAGTGTGCTGGCCCTAGCCATAGTTGTTTTTCAGCACTTTCTTAGTTTACTGTTTCTGCTACTTCTATTTCCTTTCTGCCTTCTGTTGTTGTTGTTGTGGTGGTATGTACTGAGACAGTTGTTCTACTTTTTATACTGCTTTGTACTTTTCTTCTACTTAGTTATATTGCATGTGTGAATGTGGTTTATTTTCCTGCTTTTGGTTATTTCTTGTTGGATGACTAGGTCTTGAGATTAGTTTAGGCGAGCCGGTCTCGGGTCCTGTAGGGATCCGGGAACTGGGTCGTAATAAGATGGTATCAGAGCAAGGTCGTCTCGAGAAATGAACCAATTAGCTTGAGAATAACCACTCACGTGCATATAACTAGGATAGCCACCACAATGTATCACTTTGATATTCGTTTCCGAGTCTTTTTCTTGATGTAATCCTATATCGTTGACACTCTTATTCTATCTTTTGCATCTCCTTGCAAGAGATGCCTCATCGGGGAGTTCTCAAGGTAGGTCATGGTCATGGCGATGGACGAGGTTGGAGAGACAGACGTGCCAGACCTGAGGCACTAGTTGACCCACCTCTTCTCCCAGGCGTTCAAGCCCAGGATCTTGCCTAGCTGATCAGAGACATCGTGCGAGAGGAGCTTCACCAACCTCTACGGGCACCTCTCCCTTAGGACGTGGAGGGGGAGTTCTCGGTGGGACAGAGAGACCGTCGCAGTGTCGGACGAGCAGGAGGGGGAGGGGGTGGTCCTCCATCGCCCCTACCGTACTCTGACACTTCCGAGCATGAGCCCTCCTTGCCTGGAGGCATGCCCATTCCCCCTCTACAGCTATACCATGAGCTTTTCGGACAGTTCCAAAAGTTGAAGCCCCCTCCTTCAGTTGGAACCTTGTTCTACATCTTGTTTTGGTGTTAAAAAAATTATTATGGATTAATGTTTGCAATTAAGTGTTTTTCATATTTAGGTGAAGGAGCAAGGCAAATAAGAAATGATGGAGGCATGATGATGAGAAAGAGAAATGATGTCATGGAGGATGACAAGGATGAGTCGAGGAGAAGAAGATCATCTTCGACCTTTAGTTTCTTTAGTTTAGATTTTATTTTTATACATTATGTATGCCTCTTAACAAAGAATCATAACTTAGATCGTAAAATCAATTAGAGATAAATTAGGATTTATATTGGGAACATTTTCAAAGTACGCAATGAATTAAAACACTTAAAACAGGAACTTGTAAGCAAGTACCGGTACTGTTCATTAGTACTGGTATTTGCAAGGCACAGGTTTGAGAATTCGTCCCAAACTGTGAACAACAAGTACCGGTACTAATCATGAGTACCGATACATGTTGGCCACAAGTTGAAGGCTTAATTCTGGCCTGAACCTTACAAGTACCGGTACCCATGATGAGTACCGGTACTGGTAGGTTACTGTGCCCAAGGAATTCCAAACCTGGGAGTCACAAGTACCGATACCCATGATGAGTACCGGTACCAGGACTCATGTATTGGTGGCAGTGAGCTGCTAGTACCGGTACCAGCTAGCCATTGGCTCAATTTTGAACAGCTAGAAAATTTATTTAGGCTATTTGAACGTTTGGAATTAAATCCCAATGTCTAGTAGATGAGTATCCTAAGTCCTAAACTCTATAAAATGACCCTAGGACTCTTTGTTTGCACACAAGAAATATTAGAAATGCAAGGAAAATTCGTAGAGCTATATTTCACATTTTTCCACCACATATTTAAGAGAAGGAATAGTTTGCTGCTCTCAATCTCTCTACGAACTTGCGAGCACATCGATGTGATTTTTTCACACATTGTCAAGGCATTCACGTTCATTCTAGGCTCTCAAATTAGTATCATCTCTTAATTATTGTTGAGAGGCTTAAGTTCTAGTTGTAAGATTCTTTTTGTCTTATACCTGTACTTCTTTTGTATTTGAGCTTGCTGCTCATTGGGTTGTAACAAACCCATTATTATACTTGGGTTGAGGTAACTCATTAATTACCTCGGTTTAGTAAATTGATTCTCTCGGGGTTGAGAGAATCGAGTTAAAAATCCTAAGCTGGGAGGCTTAGGTAGTAGAGTACACAAGGGAGGGGAACCACTATACATATTGTGCCAATTTCTGTGATTGTATTTTGTGCAAATTTTTTTGTTATTACTAACATTGTGCTTAAGTATTTATGTGCGCGTAGATAGATATATTACATATCTTTAGATCCCATCAATTGGTATCAGAGCTTCATCAATTGGTATCAGAGTAGGTAGCGAGAAGTAAAAACTCTTGCTCGCAATGGCATCAACCTCAAAGCGCACCGAAGGACAATCGTCGACCCGTCCTCCCTATTTCGATGGGATGGACTACGGATATTGGATGAGGAGGATGCAAATCTTCCTCAAAGCAATGGATGAGGAGGCTTGGACCCTCATTCGGGAGAAGTACTCAAATCCAGAGACACAAGGAGTAGCACGGACAACTAATCAGAAGAAAAACATCATGGGCAACGCAAAGGCGATGAATGCACTTTATTGTGCATTGTCATGGGAAGAGTTCAATAGAATTTCGGCATGTGAATCCGCATATGAAATTTGGAATACTCTCAAGGTCACCTACGAAGATACAAACAAGGTAAAGAAAACTCGTATCTCTATTCTAACAGAAAATTATGAGTGTTTCAGGATGGAGAAAGATGAAACAATCAAGGATATGTATACGAGGTTTGGGGAAATTGTTAACCCCATGAAGAACCTAGGAGTCAAGCTAAAAGAGGAGCAGCTTGTAAGGAAGATCTTGAGATCTCTTACAAGCGATTGGTCTCCAAAAACCACAGCCAACCAAGAGGCAAAGGACCACTCCACTCTCCCATTAGATGATCTAGTTGGTAGTCTTATGGCTTACGAAGTCCAACTAGAAAACATGAAGAAGAACAAGGAGGAAAAGATGTCTAGCAAAAGAAGAAATATTGCTTTTAGAGCAATTAAGGAGGACTCGGACTCAACAACCTCGGAATCAGAAGATGAAGAAATGGAGATGCTTACTAGGAAATTTCAGAAATTTCTCAAGAAACAAGGTAAGCAAGTCAATAAAATTTCAACTAATATTATTTGCTATGGGGACAAGAAAATGGGCCACTTGCGAAAGGATTGCCCCTTAAACAAGAAGGAGGACAATAGGAAAGAAATAAAGGAGCTCAAGAAGAAGAAGAAGAAGAAGAAAGCATTTAAAGCGACATGGGATGATAGTGACTCTGACATGGACATCGACTCCAGTGAATCAAATGAAGACGAGGTCACACACCTTTGTCTTGTTGCAACTTCAGAAGATACAGAAGAAGACGTAAAACCTGATTTTTCATTTGAGGAATTATTGGAAGCATATGAAGAGCTATATCATAAAGCTAAGTCATTTAAAAAAGAAAATAAGGTTTTGCATGATAGTTATAGAACTCTAAAAATAGAGAAATCTTGTTTAGAAATAGAATTAGATATGTCCAAAGAAACTAACAATCAATTACATGCAAAAATAGTAGAATTAGAAGATATTTATGAACACTTTGAGGACACTTTAAATAATTTAAAAACAACTAGGTTGAATACGAAATTTTGTAAAAATTTAACGGCCAAGTTCAATAATAAAAAGAACACACAAAATAAATCACATGCACCTAGACATGCATGAATTTATCAAAAGGTCAAGAATCCTAAGAATTATAGATCTAACACTAAAGTGATCTATAAACCTAAGGATTTGAAATATACTAACCATTAAGGATCTACAAGAAAATGGGTACCTAGAAAGAATATTTGTTTTGCAAGAGTAGATCAAAGTAATCAGTGGGTGTTCAAGGCACATAATGGAACACTTCAACCTTTATATAGGTTGAATGAAGACCAAGCATGTTGGACGAGAGATGCTTGGTATCCACAAGCTCCATTTTACTATTGGTAAACTTTATGGTATGATATTTCTTTATTTTTTTTGTGATTGACAAAAAGGGGGAGAAAAATAAAGGGCAAATAGTAATATTTTTAGGGGGAGCTTATATTGAGGGAGAGGATTAAAATGAAAATTTTTCCTTCATATAAATTGTTAAAAAAATAAAGGACAAATGGTAATATTTTTAGGGGGAGCTTATATTGAGGGGGAGGATTAAAATGAAAATTTTTCCTTCATATAACATTGTTAAATTTCTTAATTATCTATTTGCAAGATAGTTTTGTCAACATCAAAAAGGGGAAGATTGTTGGAACCTTGTTCCACATCTTATTTTGGTGTTAACAAAATTATTATGGATTAATGTTTGCAATTAAGTATTTTTCAGATTTAGGTGAAGGAGCAAGGCAAACAAGAAATGATGGAGGCATGATGATGAGAAAGAGAAAATGATGTCATGGAGGATGACAAGGATGAGTCGAGGAGAAGAAGATCATCTTCGACCTTTAGTTTCTTTAGTTTAGATTTTATTTTTATAGATTATGTATGCCTCATAACAAAGAATCATAACTTAGATCGTAAAATCAATTAGAGATAAATTAGGATTTATATTACGAACATTTTCAAAGTATGTAATGAATTAAAACACTCAAAACAAGTACTTGTAAGCAAGTACCGGTACTGTTCATCAGTACTGGTATTTGCAAGGCACAGGTTTGAGAATTCGTCTCAAACTGTGAACAACAAGTACCGGTACTAATCATGAGTACCGGTACATGTTGGCCACAGGTTGAAGGCTTAATTCTGGCCTAAACCTTACAAGTACTGGTACCCATGATGAGTACCAGTACAGGTAGGTTACTATGCCCAAGGAATTCCAAACATGGGAGTCACAAGTACCGGTACCCATGATGAGTACCAATACCAGGACTCATGTACTGGTGGCAGTGAGCTGCTAGTACTGGTACAGGTACTTTAGTACCGGCACCAGCTAGCCGTTGGCTCATTTCTGAACAGCTAGAAAATTTATTTTGGCTATGTGAACGTTGGGAATTAAATCCCAACATCTAGTAGACAAGTATCCTAGGTCCTAAACTCTATAAAATGACCCTAGGACTCTTTGTTTGCACACAAGAAATATTAGAAATACAAGGAAAATTCCTAGAGATGTATTTCACGTTTTTCCACCACATATTCAAGAGAAGGAATAGTTTGCTACTCTCAATCTCTCTACGGACTTGCAAGCACATCGACGTGATTTCTTCACACATTGTCAAGGCATTCACGTTCATTCTAGGCTCTCAAATTGGTATCATCTTTTAATTATTGTTGAGAGGCTTAGGTTCTAGTTGTAAGATTCTTTTTGTCTTACACCTATACTTCTTTTGTATTTGAGCTTGTTGCTCGTTGGGTTGTAACAAATCCGTTATTGTACTTGGGTTGAGGTAACCCGTTAATTACCTCGATTTAGTAAATTGATTCTCTCGGGGTTGAGAGAATCGGGTTAAAAACCCTAAGCTAGGAGTTTTAGGTAGTGGAGTACCCAAGGGAGGGGAACCACTATACATATTGTGCCAATTTCTGTGATTGTATTTTGTGCAAATCTTTTTGTTATTACTAACATTGTGCTTAAGTATTTGTGTGCGCATAGATAGATATATTACATATCTTTAGATCACATCTATTGGTATTAAAGCTTCATCACCTTCAAGGGGGATGAGGACCTGTCTAAGGCAGAGGACTGGCTGGAGCAAATAGAGAAGGTGTTCGACACCGTTCGCCCTCCTGCGGAGTTTCGTGTGGCCTTTGCCGCATACCATTTAGAGAGAGCAGCACACAGGTGGTGGAGGGCAGTCAGAGGCCAGGAGGGGAGAGAGACAACGTGGGACCAGTTCGTGGCTCTCTTCTACGAGCAGTACTTTCCACAGACCTGGCAGGACCAAAGGAGGCGGGAGTTCCACACTCTCCACCAGGAGACATTGACAGTTAGCACGTACCACACGTGTTTTCTGGAGCTATCGTGTTTTGCCTTGACAGCTATGTCTGCAGAGGAGGGGCACCTGTGGAGGTCTACTGAGGGGCTTCGACCTGCTATTCAGGGGTATGACAAACCCTTGAAGCCGCCCACTTTCTCTTGTGTGGTTGAGGCAGCCATGACTTACGAGGTGACCAACGTGGCCACGTGAGACACTAACAGTGGACAGAAGAGGCCCTACCAGCTAGAGTACTCTCCAGGCCGTCGAAACAGGAGGCTCACGGCACTCGCAGGAGAGCCATCTCGTTTTGCGGGGCCATCAGTGTCCTTTAGGGGCCCCAAACAGGGGTTAATTGTCAGCACCAGACCCCCGCCTAGCCGCCAGCAAGGACCTACGGAGGGAGGAGGACGTGTACCCCTCTGCTACCAGTGTGGCCAACTGGGCCACATCAGGAGGGACTGCCCATTTAAGGCCGGAGCACAGTAGATGCTCCCCGCACCAAGCGCTAGAGGCTGAGCTGGTGATCATGATCACTAGGCGCGTTGGGGAGGGCAGCAGTCACGGTGAGGATACCGGCCAGCGACTGCCTGCCAACTCAGAGTGTAGCTGCTTCGTCTGCACTGAAAGCTGAGGGGCGTATCAACGCCCTGACACACAGAGATACCAGGGCTTCTGGTTCAGTGGTGGCAGGTATGGTTAATGTTTCTGGCAGATTAGTGTACGTACTTTTTTATTCTGGCGCCACACACTCCTTCGTCGTTACGAGTTTTGCCGTCATTTTGAGGCAAAGGAGTGTACTGTTAGAAGATCTGTTTGTGATCAGAGGCTCAAGTGGCCAGTTGTTTGTAGCCGAGGATGTCTACACGGACTGCGAGGTCAATATAGGGGGACACAGCCTCCCAGCTGACCTGATTGTGATACAGATGGAGGATTTTGGCGTGATCCTAGGGATGGACTGGTTGTCCGCCTATCACACCCTGGCAGATTGTTTTAGGAGGAAGATCGTCTTCTCCATACCGGAGTTGCCTCCCTTTGAGTTTCACGAACAGTCGGTGGATAGAGGTTTTAGATGCATCTCCGCGCTTCGGGCAGCGACGTTTTTGAGAAAGGGGTGTGAGGGCTTCTTGGCCTGTTAGTGGTAGAGCCTGGCCCCATGGCTGACTTTCAAAGTATCCCAGTGGTTTGCGAGTACCCCGATGTTTTCCTAGAGGAACTACCAGGACTACCGCCTGAGCGTGAGATTAAGTTTGAGATCTCATTGGTACCGGGGACCAGTCCCATTTCTACTATACCGTACCGGATGGCATCGCTTGAGCTACGAGATCTCAAGTCACAACTACAAGACCTGTTGGAGAAGGGCTTTGTGAGGCCCAGTGCATCCCCGTGATGAGCCCCTGCACTGCTTGTGAAGAAGAAGGACGGTACCCTGCCACTATGTGTCGACTACCGACAGCTGAATAGGGTCACTGTCAAGAACAAGTATCCGCTGCCGAGGATTGACGACCTCTTCGACCAGTTGCGAGATGCCACAGTGTTCTCCAAGATAGATCTGAGGTCAGGTTACCACTAGTTGAGGATTAGGGAGACCGACGTCTCCAAGATAGCTTTCCGTACCTGGTATGGGCATTACGAGTTCTTGGTCATGCCGTTTGGGCTGACCAATGCCCCCACTGTCTTTATGGACTTGATGAACCTAGTTTTCAGGCCGTACATAGACCAATTTGTGGTGGTGTTCATCGACGACGTTCTCGTCTACTCGCAGGATCAGGCGCAGCATGGACAACATTTACGTATGATCTTGGATACCTTAAGGCGACGTAGGCTGTATGACAAGTACAGCAAGTGCGAGTTTTAGTTAAGGCAAGTGACTTTCTTGGGTCACGTAATTTCAGGGGATGGCTTGGCTATGGATCCAGCCAAGGTTGAGGCCGTACTCAGGTGGAAGAGGCCACGCACAGTGACAGAGATACGCAGCTTTTTGGGACTGATAGGTTACTATCGGCGGTTTATCAGAGGATTCTCTCAGATTGCGTGTCCTATAACCCAGCTGACTCGGAAGGATATGCCCTTTGCCTGGACAGGTTAGTGCGAGGCATGTTTTCAGGAGTTGAAGGAGAGGCTGACTTTAGCTCCTGTGCTTACCATTCCAGAGAGTAGTGGTGGTTTTGTGGTTTACACCGATGCTTCGTTGCAGGGGTTAGGGGCTGTGCTCATGTAACATGGTCACGTTGTCGCTTACGCTTCGCAGCAATTGAAGACACATGAGCATAGCTACCCTACCCATGACTTAGAGCTGGCAGCTGTTGTCTTCGCGCTGCAGACATGGAGGCACAACCTTTACGGTGAGACTTTCGAGATTTTCACAGATCATAAGAGCCTCAGGTACTTGTTTGACCAGAAGGAGCTTAACATGAGACAGAGACGTTGGTTAGAGCTCCTGAAGGACTACAACTGCAGCATCTCCTACCACCCAGGGAAGGCCAACGTGGTGGCTGACGCCTTGAGCTTGAAGGCACCTACCCACTTGGCCAGTTTACAGGCACAGAATTGGAGACTCATGGAAGAGTTGGGCAGTTGGCGACCCCGGGAGTCACAGGGGTGTCGTGGGACAGTGACGGTGACGCTGACGCTGCAGACATGACCTGAGCTGATAGACCGCATCATCGTAGGGAAGATGACAGATCCGTACTTACAGATGCTGCGAGACAGAGTGTTGACAGGGGACCCAGGAGACTTTTCCTTTTCAGACGAGATACTGCACATGAGGGGACGCTTATGCGTTGCTAGGGACAAGGAGTTGTTGAGAGAGCTCCTGGCTGAGGCTCATGGGTCCAAGTTCACCATACATCCCGGGAACACAAAGATGTATCAGGACTTGCAACACGACTTTTGGTGGAGAGAGATGAAGCGGGATGTTGGTGAGTTTGTGCAGTAGTGTTTGGTATGCCAGCAGCTGAAGGCCGAGCAGTAGAGGCCTGCAGGGCTGTTGTAGCCACTTCCTATGCCAAAGTGGAAGTCGAAGAGCATCACCATGGACTTGGTGGTGAGTCTACCAGTTACCCAGCGGGCATACGACGTAGTCTAGGTGATAGTAGACAGGTTGACAAAGACGATGCATTTCCTGCTGGTGCGACTCGAATAGGTTTTGTTAATATGGTGATATTATAATTGAAATTAGTATAGTGAGTTAACCTAAATCGAGTCTAACCAGCTTCACAGAATTTTTAACCTGGCCTACTTGATTTTATCTTGGTCGCTTTTAGGCCTAGGGTCGATCTCAGGGAGGCGGGAATTTGAAGATTAAAGAGTTTCTATGCCTTTCCTAAAACGTATATCTTCCTTGCGTTATTATGTTTTTTTGATTTTTTCTATTGTTAAGTTTTTTTGTTGGTGATAATGTTATCCTTGAGGTACACCCTCAAAATCAAGTCCTTGGCCTTGAGCCAAATGGTTCTTGGCTTGTAGCCAACTCGGGGTTCCCAGAAATCAATTTTGTTATTCGCAAGATCGAGTACCTACAAGACAAGAATTATCTTTTCTCTTTTACTCTTTTTTTTTATCTTTTTAATAGCAAGAAATAAAAGATAAATGAAAACAAGGTAGGTTTCTAGAAAAGAAAGAAATACTTAGCTTAGTATATGTATAGTAGATACAGAATATATATATATATGTATATGGTTATATATTATATATAGGGGTGGAGGTGGAAGTGGAAATGGAATGTAGCACAGTGTCAAGTTGGTCCATGTCTAGCAAGACGCAACCAACAAGACGGAGTGCCTTGTGAAGTATGATGAGAACCTCATCATGAGCCATAACTAGCTCATTTTGACCTAATACAGAAGATAAAAGCTCCTACATAACTCAAGGAAATGCTTAACTCAGAGAATTTTGAGTTTAAGAAGAAAACAAGTCATAAGGGGTCAAAATGCAATTTTACCAGCACAATCTGCAAACAGGGTAACTCAGGGTCCAAACATAGGTCAAACTAACCTAATAAGAAGGAAAGTGGGATAATCTGATCTGATAAGGGCTACAGCAACTCCAAGGAATTAAATGACAATCTGTAACCCTAAAACAAACTCACTCCAATTCACGAGGTTTGAGGCAAAGAAAAAATTGAATAAACCCTCTAAAATTCATAGAAAAATAATCTCTAGGGCTTAGAACCTTCAATTTGGCCTTAGGAATCCATTTTGACCTACATTGAGAACCATGCACAATTAATAACTTAATTTGGGTTTTTTACGTAAATTGATTAGTCAAACAAGGTTTGATCTAGAAATAAAATTCACCATCAGAATCCTTAGGACCTAATTAGCCATGTATAAAAACTTGAGCCTAAGAAGAGACCTTCTTGACCAACTTTACATTTTGGTCCTCATCTATTACTTTTTGGCCCTCAACTTTTGAAATCCTCGCATTTTGGCCCCTAACTCTTCTTCGTTCTTTGCATTTGGGTCCTCCTTGCAAACCCTGAGCAGCGCCATGCTCCGACGGAGCATGGCGCCGCGCAGGGTGAGGGAGACCCTCTGCCAAGTCAACCTGGTGTTCCCTGTGACGTCTGCTGTCGCAGGGACACCTCCACGCTCTCTGCCATCGCCCACACCTTCCGTGCGAACACGCGGAAGGTATGGGTGGCAGTCCAGCCATCCTCCGGCGAGGGAGGCACGTCGCCTCCTTCCGTCCTCCTCTCTGATTCCACCTCTATAAAAATCGCCCCCGTCCACCGAACTCAACAGCTCGGTTCTGACGGAGAAAACCCCTCCTCTTCCCTCTCTTCCCACTCTGGCAGAAGCCCCCTGCTCCGGCGGTTCTTCCTCCTCCTCCTCATCGCTTTGCCGCACTACCAGCAGCAGAGCTGCCTTCACCTGCTCTTCCCGCGTCGCGCCGTACCCAGCGCGCGCTCTCCCACTCTCTCCTCGCCGCCGCCCCTTCTCTCTGGGCACCTTCTTCTCCGGCGACAGTCGATACGACTGTCGCCTTGCTCCGGTCCCCCTCGTCCCTCCAAGTAGGTACAATTCTTCCCTTTCCTCCCCTCTTTCTTTTCCCTATTTTAATTTGCTCAACCACCCTTCGACCGCGCCTAATCACCCTCACCTTCTCCATCTCCGGCCACCCTCCGGCGAGACGTTCCCATCGCTCCGCAGCCCCATACGCCTTGCTGACCCTCACAGAACCTCCGCCTCACCACACTGAGCAACCTCCGCTCACCCATTATCGCTCCACCGCCCCACCACACCACCGAACAAACCCATTTTTCCGATCGCAGTCCGACCTAGGGCCGCCGCCAGACACCGCCCCACAACCTGCTACCCCCCGCATTACCTTCATCGTGCCACGGCGAAGGTCACCCTGTAGTCTGATTAGGCCGAGAGGCCCTGTTTGTGTTTGGCAGGTCTACAGCCCCGGCTGCCATTGGTGACAAGGCGAGGAGCTTCCAAGCAAGCTCCAGGCCCTGCAGCAATAGGATCCCAGCTGAGGCGAAGCGGGGGGGACTTGAGCGAAGGCAAGGAGCAGATCTGCGAAGAGAAACAAGCGCGTTGCTGCTGAAGCCAGGTCGCGCCTTCCTGCGGGTGCGCGCAAGCGAGGGACAAAATTTAGTCCCACATCGTGGGATTTCAAAGCTCCGCACCGATTTAAATTGTTTTTGTGAAATAAGCTTATCGCCTCAGTACACGGGGTGAGGTCCCTCTCACCCGCTCACCCGACCTCGTCCGCGATCACCCCCCGCGGACCTGGCCCGACCCGTTTACCGGACCTGCACTCCTCGCCCACCATTGCACGCCGGTGGGCCTGGACCCGGGCATGACCCGTACCCAAATATCCGGCAGCTCTGGGAGAGCTATCCTACGAGCGGAATCTGAGAGAGAGAGACGCGGGAGAGGGTAGAGTAGGTTTTTGCCCTGACCAATCTGTGAGTGTGCAGGCATAGAGGAAGAAGAAGAAGAGAGGGCAGACTGCAGAGGAAGAAGGAGAAGAGAAAGAAGAAAGGAGCAGCCAGAGCTGTGGCTGCTTGAAGAAAAGTAAGGCAGAGAAGAAGAAGGCCGACGAAGAAAGACTGAAGGAAGAAGAAGGAGGAGCACCAAGCAGCACTGTAGCAGCGGCGACTTAAGTCGTCTGATTGGAAAATCAGACGATGCTCTGCAGAGGAAGAGAAGGAGGAAAGAAGAGCAGGCACCGCACAAAGGAAGAAGAAAAAGAGAAGCTGAAGAAGAAGACGAGAAGCTCAAGGAAGATAGAGCTGAAAGAAGAAGAGAAGAAATAGAAGAAGCTCTGAAGAAAGAAGAAAAGAGAAGATCAAGGAAGAAGATCCGAGAAAGAAGAGAAGAAGGCAAGCAAAGAGAGAAAGAAGAGAAGAAGAAAAAGCCAACAAAATAAATTTCTCTCTCTCTCTTTTCACTTTTGTAATAGAAACTTTGTACTTTTAGAATACAATTTGCTCCCTGAGTTCGACCTGGGAAAACTTTTATTTTTCGAGTAACAAATTATATTAAACTGGTAACTGCTCCTCTATACTATACTACAACGAGATATTAAAACCATAAAGGATTGGCACCGAGCCACGCGGATATCGGGGAATATCAGCAACTAGTGCGAATATTCCTACGATATGATGTGCGGTGGAGGGATGAGTGCATGGGAGGATGGGTGGTGTTTGTGAAGTGAATAGATGGATATGGGTAGGTGGATGTATATGTAAATATATATATATGCATGTATGTATATGTATATATGTGAGTGGATATATATATGTTTGTGTATGTGTGAGTGTATGAGGGTGTGTGTGAGTGTGTACCCGTGTGTGTGTGAGTGTACGAGTGTGTGTGTGTAAGCTGGCGGAGGAGGGGAGCGTAGCAGATAAGCCGTCTGCCGCGTTGCCCCGTCGTCTGATGCGTACAGATGCACGGGCGTAGGAGAGAGAGCATTCACGATGCGCTGGGGAGCGCCTGCACTCTCTTTATTAGTAGACTGGTGCGGGCGAGTGGGTGAGGCGCAGACGCTGGAGACCGGTTGGAGCGGGTAGCGGGTGAAGAGAGAGAGCGCTGTGCCACCGGCTAAGTGAGAAATGTGCCGGTGGCTACAGTGTCGCGCTGAGAGGCGTGAACAGTAGCTACAGTGCCACGACGAACGGGCGACCGGTAGAAGCCCGTTCTACGTGCGCGAGCACACTGTAGAGCACCTGCATGCATAGGAAGAAGCTGTGTATGGCCTGCTGGTGAGCACGCAACGACCGAAAGTGGCTTGCAGGCAGGCGCGTGGCTTCTTGAGCTTTTGAGCTTTGAGAGCTTGAAGTTTTGGCAATGGCGGAGAAGATGAACAACAGTAAAAACAAAAGGCGAATCCGGCATGCCCACCTGCTCACGAAAGAGCTGGGCGGTGGTGGAATTCATAGTGGTGGTCTAAGACCACTGCAAGTTTTCTCCTGCCCACGGTGTGCCTCTTCTCAGTGAGAAGAGATACTGTGTATGGAGAGGGAGAGGGGAGGAGGTTGGCCCAGGGTGACGATGATCTCAAGGTGTCTACAAGTGTATGAAAGTGCATGCCCGCACAAAGGAGAGAGCCAGGGGTTTTAAAGAGGAGAAGGCATGCCACAGCCATGCTTCTGGCAGCGCACATCCTGTCATGCTATTGGCAGGAGGAGAGGCGCAAAGAGGCGTGCATGCCCCATGCCCTGCAGCCACGCGAGAGAGAGGAAAAATTCAAAATAATAAAAATATGAAAAAGGGTGAAATTGCAATGCTGCACTTAATGAAGATGTTAATTAATAGATGGCCAATCATTTACACTCTCCTTCCCTCTGTATAAATGCATGCAGGCGTCTATTTACAAATGCAATTACCGCTACATAAGATGCAATGGCAGTGCTAGGAAATAACACAAGATGGCATATTTACTGGTGTATTTTTGCTGTGCAAACACCTGCCGATCTGAGTCACCTTTGGACCAGCACAGTTAGCAGAGAGATACATCCGAGATGTTGTGTGCCTGCATAGAGTTCCACGTGAGATTGTATCCGACAGAGATACCCAATTTACTTCCCAGTTCTAGGTTGAGTTTCAGCAAGCTTTGGGGACTCGTTTGAGGTTCAGTACCACTTACCACCCCTAGACGGACGGACAGTCAGAGAGCAGCATACAAACACTTGAGGACCTTTTGCGTGCCTGTGTACTAGACTGGAGAGGCTCCTGGGAGGAGCATTTGCCCCTGGCAGAGTTTGCATACAATAACAGTTACCACTCGAGCATCGATATGGCACCTTACGAGGCTCTGTACGGACAGAAGTGTACTGCACCCTTGAGTTGGGTCGAGGTGGGGACCAAATAGGAGGTTGGTCCCAGGCTGATCCGGCAGAGTCAGGAGGTGATAGAGCAAATTCACAGAAGACTCCGCATTGTCAGGAGCAGGCGGAAGAGTTATGCTGACCAGAAACGCAAAGAGGTGCAGTTCGAGGTTGGGGATCACGTCTTTCTCCGTGTTTCTCCCATGAAGGGCCTGCAGCGTTTTGGGGTAAAAGGGAAGCTTGCGCCAAGGTTTGTAGGGCCCTTTGAGGTCCTGGAGCAGGTAGGACCCGTTGCTTATCGGCTTGCCCTTCCTCCCCAGCTTTCTAGAGTGCACGACGTGTTCCACATGCCCAACCTCAGGAAGTACGTCGTTGATCCTAGTCACGTTTTGAGCCACGAGAGCATCGAGGTAGGTGACGACCTGACCTACCCCGAGAGACCAGTACAGATACTAGACAGAGCCGTCCGGAGTCTGAGACGGAAGCAGGTACCACTGGTGAAGGTCCTATGGAGAAGCCAGCGATACAAGGAGGTGACTTGGGAGCTTGAGGCGGCGATGTGAGAGCGGTACCCAGAGCTTTTTGAGGGTACATCTTTTCAGACCTACCTCGGTCCTCTATAAGTTTGTTATGCATTTTTACGTTCCTTTTTCCGCACCCCAACTAGCTCAAGTTTTGGGGATGAAACTTCCTTTAAGTTTGTTATGATGTAATGACCCGTGCCTTTTTAGCCATTTAAGATGTCTGGAGTTCTAGTCAGACATTTGTCCAGACGTCTGGATATGTTCCCGGACGTCTGAAAGTGAATTTTTTGTACTACGCTTTGCGCTCTGCGCGCGGATGGCATGCAGAGGCTGTTCCCCATCTCTCTCTTTCACCCCCCGAACCCTAAACCCTACTTCCCCTCCTATTTATACCCCTCCCTTCTCCTCTCCTCTCCTCCTCACACCACAGTCACCACCTCCTCCAGCACCTTCTGTGCGGTAGTGGCGAGGGCGGATGAGAGAGGCGAGAGGGGGGGCGAGCAAAGGAGAGCGAGAGAGAGGAAGGAGGAGAGCGTGGAAGGTCAGAGGAGCTTCGAGAGCTTGGCGGAGCTTGCATGGCTGGCGGCGGGTGAGTGCGCACGTGGAGGACACTGGTGGGGAGCTGCTCAAGCTCCTGGAGGTATTGGAGCTGCCACTGTGGCAAAGGACGAGCGTAGTGAGCAGCGTGAAGAGGTTCCGGTACTGGAAGTTTTCCAGTATCAGACGTCTGGCATGACGTCCAGACAACTGGTGAGGGACCTGGACATCCGGAGCTGAGGGCGAACATCTGAAAGCGGGATATCGTGAGGTACATATCTTCCTACACCATGCAAATCATAGCGCAAGAGATGTCAGCTGACCGTGCCTGCGTTTTCATACGCAGGTGCAGCTTTGGGAAGGCATGTGGTACTCTTTCCCATGCACTTTTGGACGTCTGATCACATCACCAGACGTCTAGAGGTGCTTCCAAACGATCGAAGACCTTGTCCAACGTTTGGAACTGTCCTCAAATAGGTGCAGAGGAGGTCTGGATGTTTGATCAGCCACAGGAAACACAAGGTGAGTTTTGACGTCTTTTAAGACATCTGGGATTAGTCCAAACGATCGAAGACCTTGTCCAACGTTTGGAACTGTCCTCAAACAGGTGCAGAGGAGGTCTGGATGTCTGATCAGCCACAGGAAACACAAGGTAAGTTTTGACGTCTTTTAAGACGTCTGGGATTAGTACCAGACATCTGATTTTGATCAGAAATCACGTTTTTGGCCTATTTAAGGCCCAAACAGAATCAGATTTCCCCAAATGAAGTACCGTTGTTTTCTTCTCGAGTTTCTCTACATATTCGTGTTGAGTACCTACTGTTTTGAGCTTGTCTAATGTGCATTAGTCGCTGGTGCAGGTTACCAGCCAGTGGCGTATTCGGGGCTTGCGAAGACGATGAGATCTGCGGCACAGGCCCCTATTCCTCCTGTGATACTCGGTAGAGTAGTTTAACTTAGTTGTTAATATTTAAATAAGAATGTACATGGTTAGAATAGTCGGATTGAACTCTAGGATATGGCATGAACCCTAGGGTAGAAATGAATGAGCCTGTTTGAGCTGTACTATTTACTTGCATACATGGTTAAGATAAATTGGTAGCAAATGCCTTTGATATAATTACGAGATGCATGTTAAAATATGAGCTGCCTGTATATAATTGAGGAATTTCCTGTGAAACCACCAGTTGCATGTTTTTGAGAATGGAATTATGGAAACACGAGCTGCCTGTCTATAGATGAGGAACAAGTTATGAAACATGAGATCTGGATCTGGATAAATGAGGTGAACATGATCACAAACCCTACGGGGAACTAGGAGTAGAACTCCTGTGGATAAACGGAATCTGGAATGTAGATGGGAAGTGTGCTGGCCCTTGTGTACATGGTACCAAGGAGAGCAACTGTTCCCTTTTAGTGTAGAGCGGAGCTAGCCTCCCTTTGGTTGAGACCCGGGGTTAGGATTGACCACTTTACACCGACTCCTGTTGGCCCTTACGTACATGGTACCGAGGCGAGCTATTAGTGTAGGGAGGGAGCTAGCCACCCCAAGGGACCCGGGGTTCAGCTAGCCACCCTACACCAACTTTGTTAGGCCCTTTGGGCAAATTGAGGTAGTCAGATGAGGCTATGCGGATTGTGGAGGGGCGAGACCCCTGTTTGGTTCTGAGGGGCGAGGCCCCTATTCTGAGAGGGCAAGGCCCTATACTGTTCCGTGGTGTACTTTGGGCATACCCGCTAGCGGAAATGACTGACCATGTGTTAGTGCAGGGTAGCTACCCGTGCGCTTATCACGTGTGCCGTAGTCACCGCTACGTCTTGACAGTGACCTCGGGGTGGTTGACTGGGTGTAGGACTACCACGGAGGACTCTCCCGGCTATGAGAGCACCACGTGTACCTTCTACTCTACAGGAAAGACTGCAATCAAGATCGTTCCCACGAGGAACATGCAAAATCAAGAAATACCTGAATACTTTGAGAAATAGATGAAATAGAAATACATAAATGAGATAAATAGAAATGATAAATAAATATGTTGTTGCTTTTACTGTACTTGTACTTAAATAATACAAACACCACTCTACTCAGCGTTCGTTGACTTTGTCTTTTCATAACACTGTTCAGGACCAGGAGTTGAGCAGCTAGAGTTTCCGGCTACAAAGGGTGCTGGCCCCAACTGAGCCCAATCGTAGTCGTTTTTCAGCACTTTCTTTTTCTTTACTGTTGTAGTAAGTAATGGACACTTAATTTACTATTTCTGCTACTTCTGTTTCCTTTCCGCCTTCTATTCTTGTTGTTGTGGTGGCATGTACTGAGACAGTTGTTCTACTTTCTGTACTGCTTTGTACTTTTCTTCTACTTAGTTATATTGCATGTGTGAATGTGGTTTATTTTCCTGCTTTTGGTTATTTCTTGTTGAATGACTAGGTCTTAGGATTAGTCGAGGCGAGCCGGTCTCAGATCTTGTAGGAATCCAGGAATCGGGTCGTAACAATAAAGAAATTATGGGAATGCTTTTGCTTATGAACTGTGATATAATTTGAATAATGAACTTTTTTTTTCGAGCAAAAACCAAAGATTCAAGCTCATTCATCAACCAAAAGCTCCCACAATGGGGAGAAGTCTACACAGGGATAGTTCCAATTTTAGAAAAAAAAATACAGAATAATGAACTTTTCTGTGAGCTGAATAATAAGCTTTTAATTTTTTGAGATATGTATAATTTGAGATTTAGGATATACATATCCTCAAAGTGAAGAGACATATCACCTTGTGAATTTTGGTTGCCACCTACAACACTTGAAATATAGGAATGATCTTTAAAATAACTGAGAAATTGTTCTAATGAAATCTTTAGTAGGCACATTATTATCTCATGAGACGTGTCTCCTATGATAATATACTATTTGAAATGTGAAATTGAGTGAGAAAAATTACAAAATTCTTTATTACTAGATTGAGTAATGTGTGCAATACCAAATTATGGAGGAGGGGAAGGTTATTGATGATCAACACCCTTAGCTTATGAGCCTTGACGCAAGTAAATAATCTCAAGGAAAATCACACAAGGAGTTGATGACTTAGTTCGACTTAGGAAAGGTGTACATCTGGGGGTGAGTAATACTCCCAAACTTCACTAGTACTTTGGTAATACAATCGCACTTGCTTGTTTTTCCTCTCAGATTGTGTAAAAAAATAAAAACAAACCCTTTCTAGGTATTTATAGGATGAGCCTCCTTCGACCATGGGTCTCATGGGCTTCCCATGATCTTGCGGTCTATCTATTAATAACATTTATTTGAATAACTGTCAAATGACCATCAATGTAAACATTGACACAACGGTCATGCGTTTCAACTTTAGTGAATGTAGTCCATAGGTTGGTTACTGTATCCCTAGATTGAGCCAGATCCGGCAAGTAATCGGACAGCCAGGCCATATTACCAAGTAGCTGGACCCTACCAGATAGTCGGATTTGTCGGGATGCCAAATAACTAGATCCGTCGGGATGCCAGATAGCCAGGTCCATCGGGATGCCAGACAATCAGATCCTTAAGGATGTTAGGCGACCGGATCCATCAGATTGGTTCACAAAGTTTTCACGAGAGGATTTTTCTCTCCTGATTAGTTACCTCCACTCTTTTTGTCCAAGTAAATGGCAGGGAGAGTAGCAACCTTTAAGAAACTTCATGTGTATCATACCACCGACGATAGGCCGACTAATGTTCAGATGGACCAATGAATTGCTTTTAAAAAGTCTCGTGAAGCAAAAGGTTTTAAAATAAAGAGAATCTAAGTAGTGATATGACAAAGTACAATATTACCATAGTGGTAATCATATACGGTTTACAACTTTAGGAGTATTTTTTTTTTTTTGAGATAAACATCTTCCATTAACAGGAATAAAAAGATTACAAGGACGTGAAACCACATGAGGTAAAGAAAGAGAGACAATCGAAATCCTCTCAAAAGAGGGGAAAATGCCATGTCCTAAAGAAATGGAGGGACAAACTATGTCTCGCTCCAAGGAGTGGAGGAACTCTAAATGAAGTAGACAAAATAGAAGAACCAAAACAAAAAATTAAAATTAAAAAGTTAAAAAGAAGACGTCCCTGTAATTAAAACATAGCATCCCATAGAGATTGCTCCACACCATAATGTAACGACAGCATCACTGAAGAGAAGGCTTCAACGATCTTCTCGTTCTGCCGCAACGAGAGCCCAGAAACCTGGGAACCAATGGTGAGTTAGCTGCATCTTGGTCGTGTGAAACAACAATCTCTAGCGTGGTCCTTTTGAAGTCCCAAGGGTGAGTGGTGAAGCCCAAGACTAAGTGCATGACACCACCCTCCCTCCCTCCCCTTCGCAAAGAAGGGACAAGGAGCAACGATGTCGAGGTGGCCCAACGCTCCAGGTAACCCCCACACCATTCCAACGCCAGAGGGGATCGAATGTTGTAGGGGCATGTAGGGTAGAGGAGAATCGGCGTCGGAGGTGGGAGGAGGAGATGATGCGCGTGGCCACGGTATGAGGACGGGGATGAAGGTACCGTAGTAGGAGGAGGTGGAGCAGGCAGACGACGAGGGTGGAATGTAAGAAACGGTGGGGGGCCCCCAATCGACAAGTCGAGGCTGATCGGGACCCCAATGAAGGCAAGGTTTTAGGGTTCAAGCGAAAGGGGAGGAGTAGGTGGAGAGTAGCCAGCTTTAGGAGTACTTGAGCAGTATCCTTTTGATACTCAGAAAATGATGCACAAGAAGACCCTTAGCACACTATATTAAGAACCAACCCTCCCCATGTCTAAGTTATTCCAAGGTACACAGAAAAGCCCAGTTCAAGATGACAACTTTTAGAGATACATGTACTAACACTACATAAAAGTTTTAAGTCAAAAAGATACTTTCACCCCATGGCACGGTAATTGTCAAACTATTTTATTCATTTAAATTTTTGTTTTTGATATTATTTAATAAATTTCATGAATTTGATTTGAATTAGGGTTGGATGTTTAGATATTACATCTACAATGGTCCTCCTTATCATCATGCTCTTATCAGGAATGTAAGTTTTGGTAAATTCGATCTAAATCTAACTCAGCCCAACCTAAAAAGAATGTGTAAAATCTAATTCAAACCCGACAAGGTTCGAATATAGATTTTATCCAAAAACTTTGACTGTGTATGGGTATAGGTATGGATCTATACCTGATTAGCTAACCTTAGTACTAGAATAAAATCTCCATTTACCCAAGATATATAAGTCACATCCTAAGTCTTTATTCCCCCTACTCTAATTTACCTTATGATTCCCTCAATAATTTTGAAAGTTGGGAGTATTTTTTAAGCTTCTATTGAATATTTATTTCTAGGATAATAATCTTTTATTTGAAATGCACTTTTTTTTTTGTATTTTTATTTTTGTTATATTTCCTTTAAATTTTTTTTGTAATAATTTCAATGAAAATTACATAAATTAGAGTAGTCTAAGTCCTTATATTTTAGGTTGGTTAAAAATAAATAATTAATGAATTATATTATAGAATTTTTTTTACTTCTTTAACTTTAATTTAGATATAATTTGATTATAAAATTAATTTATAAATAGATACATGATGAGTAAATAAATATTCGATAAATAATGAATATAAATATAAGTTTAAATTTTTATATCCGATAAATAAATAGATAAGATACAGATATAAATTTTATAAATAAATAAAAATATAAATTTAATTGGATTCAATTCAAATTCAACCGATCTACATTCCTGTGTCCCACGAAGGCAGGAGGTTGGAGAGGTTCCCGACTGGCTGTACTGTAGGGCCAACGGGGAAAACATAGAGAAGGCCCTGCAACGTGGAGTGCTGCGTTCACACTCAAAGGCCATGCTGAAGTCGACTTGTGCAGGTGTGATGTTGCGTAGGCTGCTAAGGCTGCTGAGGGATAGGTAGCCATGGGGAAGGCCAACCACATCGAGGAAGGACTACGGAGGTCTTCAGTCGGAGGGTCAGGGGGATCAAGTTGTTCGACACCTCCTAACGCTGTCGATCCTCCATGCTAATCTAAATTAGAGCGTTAGATTTAAGCACATTTTCCAAGACCATATGCCCATCGTTTGTTTCAAATCAACCGAAGTTAACTTCGGTTGGGTTGTAGTTAGTTTCTTAATATCGACTTAATAGAATGGCGTAAGTGTTAACCGTAGCAACATTTTTGGGGCATACATGTAATATCTAAAAATTGAAGGGTATATATATATGTGTAATATTAAGAATTATAGGGACATTATGTAAAAATTTCTTCAATAAATTATTAGTTTAAATCATAATAGTGGTTATAGTTCCTTATTAATTCAATATGAAGATTATAGTTAATTATATACAATTATTTTCCTAATAATGGAGGTCACGGATCATAAGCACTTTAAAATTATGGGAATTTCAATGGAATGGGCTTCAATTGTAATTCTTAAGGACTTCTATCGGTTACATTGAGTATGGTTTATAGGAGTTGTAACACACTGCATCATGAAATCATCTCAGATATAGAGATAGAATGCCAATACAATTAACCATGTAAAAAGATGTAGAAACTTAGCTTAAACTCTTTAAAGGTGGTGAAATCATCCTATTGTAGTCAAGGTCCAATATGGTAAGATTAATAGATGTTTGTTTACTTCCTTTTACTCCCTCTTCTCTTGACCTCACCCTCTGAAATGACCCGCTGCCTTTTTGGGTTGGTTAAGACATCTGGATTAGCCATCAAATGTCTGTCCAGATGTTTGGATAGAGGATCGGACGTCTGAAAGTAGAAGGACCGTACTTTATTTTTCTTTTCCCATGCGCACACAGCACGCGCACACCTCCTCTCTCCTCACCCCAAACCCTAACCTTTCCTATTTAAACCCCACACCCATGCCACTCTTCCCATCTCCACCAGCCACCACCTCCATCTTTCCCTCCTGCCGGCTGCCACCTTCCTCCCAGCCACAAGCATGATGAGTGGAGAAGAAGGGGAGAGACGGGACGTGGAAGAGGAGGAAAGGGGAGCGAGAGCGTGGAAGGAGCTCGCGAGGGAGCCGTGGGAGCTCAGAGGAGCTTGTGCGGGACAAGTCGAGGATGCGTGCGAGGAGGAGGAGCTCACGAAGGTGAGCTTTGCGACCTCCTGAAGCTACTGGCATAGCAACTGCAGGTGGTGCGGAGGGGCCCGCGCAGAGGAGAAGGCTCACGGAAGTTCTGTGTATTGGATATTTTCCAGTATCAGACGTCTGGAGCACATCCCAGACATCTGGAGTAGCAGGGGGACGTCCGAAGCTAAAGCTGGACGTTTGAAAGCACGCGTAGTGCCAAGGTACGTGCTTTTGCACAGTTTCCGGCCATGCAGGCCGTACCGCAGGGGTGTGTTCAACCATTTTTAGCTCTACGCATGTGTATGCAGGGGAAGAGCATTGAAAAGGTGCACTGTGCGCCCTTCGAGGCACTTTTGGACGTCTGGGCACATCGCCAGACATCTAATCGTACTTCTAGATGACTGGAAGGGGAGTCCAACATTTGAAACTCTTCTCAAATGATTGCAGAAGGATCCGAATGCCCGAAGAAGCCACATGAAACCCAGGGTGAGTACTGACGTCTTTTAAGACCAGACATCTGATTTTAGACAATGTGCATGTTTTTGGCCCGTTTAGGGCCCAAACGGAATCAGATTTCTGCAAACGAACTACCGTTGTTTTTCGCTTGAGTTTCTCTACGAGTTAGTGCCACTTGTATATAGTTTTGGACTCTTTTGATGTGGCGGTCAATTGTATAGGTCTTTAGCCAGTCGAGTACGCAGGACCCACAGAGGCGACGGGATCTGCGATCCGAGCCCCCATTCCTCCCGTGTTTTCTGGTAGAGTGGTTTACATTAATATTATGATTTAAACAAATGAACTGCATGTTTAGAATAACTTGAATGAACTATAGAATGAGAATGAACCCTAGGGCAGGAACAAATGAGTATGGTTTGAGCTATACTGTATACTTGAGATGCATGTAGAACCCAAGGATGAGAATGAACCCTAGGGCAGGAACAAATGAGTATGGTTGAGCTACACTATTTACTTGAATGAATGTAAAACTTTAAATGCTAGCAAATATATTGGTTATTTTAATATAATGGTTTGTCAGTTAGAAAATCACAAGCTACCTGTTTTAAGAATGGAACCGGTAATGTAAATAGAGAGATCTGAAAGTTTGGAATTTGAAACGAAAGGAATACCAACATGAACCCTACAGGAAATTAGGAGGAGAACTCTTGTAGACGGGAAGTGAGTTGGTCCTTATGTATGCGGTACCAAGGAGAGCAATTGTCCCTTTAGTGTAGAGGGGTACTAGCCGCCCATTGGGTTGTGCCCCAGGGTCAGGCCTAGTCACTCTACACTGAAATGGCCCGTTGCCTGTTTAGTCGGATAAGACGTCTGGAGTTTCAGTCAAATGTCTGTCCAGACATCTGCACAAGTGCCCGGACGTCTAAAAGTGAGATTTCCGTACGTCCCTTTTCTGCTCTGCACGTGGGCAGCGTGTAGAGGTCTCTCTCTCCCCGCACCCTCACCCCTTAAACCCTAACACCCCTCTATATAAACCCCCACCCTTCTCTTCTTCTCTTCTCCTCACACCACTCAAGCCACCGCCACCTCCACCTTCTCCTGCGATGGCCACGCCCCCCTCTCGTCTTTGCTGCAACCGCGGTGAGAAAGGAGAGCCACTGGCAAGGGGAAAGTGGGGAGGAGCGAGAGCGAGAGAGTGCGAGGGAGTGAGAGCGGGGGAGGAGGATGATGACCATAGGAGCTCGGTGGAGCTCGAGGAGTCGTGGGAGAGAGATGCCGACGAGGAGCTTCTCAAGCTCCTACAGTTGCTGGAGCTGCCGCTGCGGGCGGAAGGCGAGCGGGGCAAGCTACGTGAAGAATATCTGATACTGGAAGTTTCCAGTATCAGACATCTGGAGTGACGTCCAGACGGATGGCGAGGCACCAAGACGTCCAAAGCTGAGACCGGACGTCTAAAAGCGCAATATTGCGAGGTACGTACCTTCCTCCGCTGCTTTCCGCCATGCAGAAGATTTCAACGCAGCAGGTGTTGGGCTAAAATTGTGCCTGCATTTTCGTACGCAGGTGAAGGCTTTGGGAAGGCATGCGGTGCACTTTCCCAAGTACTTTTGAATGTCTGATCATGTCGCCAGACATCCGGAGTTGCTTCCAGACAATGTCCAAAGTCCTTGTACAACGTCTAAAGTTGCCCTCAGATGGTCGCAGAGAGAGTCTGGATGTCTGAAGCGGCCATAGGAAGTGTAAGGTGAGTTCTGACATCTTCTAAGATGTCGGGGACTAGTCCCAGACGTCTGATTTTGGTCAGTAACCGTGTTTTTAGCCCGTTTAAGGCCCAAACAGAATCGAATTTCCGCAAACGAAGTACCGTTATTTTCCACTTAAGTTCCTCTACATGTTTGTGTTGATTATCTTCTATTTTGAGCTCGTCTAATATACATTGGTCGTTGGTACAGGTTACCATCCGGTGGCGTGTTCGAAGCCCACAAAGGCGACGAGATCTGCGATGCAGGCCCCCATTCCTCCCATGATACCTGATAGAGTGGTTTATTGCAATTACTAAGATATGAATAAAGAATATGTCTGCTTAGATTAAATTGATTGAAACTCTAGGATGTGAAATGAACCCTAGGGTAGAAATGTACGAGCATGAAATGAAACTACTCTGGTTTACTTGAGATGTATGTTAAAATACGAGCTGCCTGTATGTAAATGAGAAATTGAACTATAAGTTGCATGTTTATGATTGAGAACTGAATTATGGAAATATGAGCTGTCTATATATGGGTGAGGAACGAGTTATGAAACATGAGATCTGAATATAGATAAATGAGGTGAATATGAGCATGAACCCTACGGGGAATTAAGAGTAGAACTCTTGTATATGAAAGGAATCTAGAATGTAGACGGGAAGTGTGCTGGCCCTTATGTACGTAGTGCCAAGGAGAACAACTGCCCCTTTCTAGTGTAGAGCGGAGCTAGCCTCACTTAGGTTGAGACCCGGGGATAGGATTGGCCACTCTACATCGACTTCTGTTGGCTCTCGCGTACGTGGTACCGAGTCATGCTACTAGTGTAGGGAGGAAGCTAGCCACCCTACGGGGCCTGGGGTTCAGCTAGTCACCCTACATCAACTTTGTTAAGCCCTTTGAGCAAACTGGGGTAGTCGGATGAGGGTACGTGGACTTTGGAAGGGTGAGACCCCTGTTTGGTTCTGAGAGGGTAAGGCCCTATACTGTTCTATGCTGTACTTTGGGCGTACCCACTAGCAGAAATGACTGACCGCGTGTTAGTGCAGGGTAGCTACTCATGCACTTATCATGCGTGCCATAGTCACCGTTACGTCTCGACAGTGACCTCGTGGTAGTTGACTGGGTGTAGGACTACCACGGGGGACTCTCCCGATCAGGAGAGCACCACGTGTACCTTCTACTTCATGGAAAAGACTGCAATCAAGATCGTTCCCACTAGGAACATGCAAGATGAAGAAATACCTGGATACTTTGAGAAATAGATGAATCAGAAACACATAAATGAGATAAATAGAAATGAGAAATAAACCTGCTTGTTGTTTTACTTTACTTGCACATAAATAATGTAAACACCACTCTACTCAGCGTTCGCTGACTCTGCCTTTTTCATAACCCTGCTCAGGACTAGGAGTTGAGTAGCCCGAGTTTCCAGCTGCAAAGGGTGCTAGGCCCAGCCGAGCCCAGCCATAGTCGTTCTTTCAACTCTTTCATTTTTCTGCTGTTGTAGTGAGTAATGGACATATATTTTACTGTTCCTGTTACTTCTGTTTCCTTTCCATTTTCTGTTGTTGTGGTGGCATGTACTATGTTTTAAGACAGTTGTTCTATTTTCTTTACTGCTTCGTTCTTTTCTTCTGCTTAGTTATATTGCATGTGTGAATATGGTTTATTTTCCTACTTTTGGTTATTTCTTGTTGGACGACTAAGTCTTGAAATCAGTCGAGGCGAGCCGGTCTCGGGCCCTGTAGGGATTCGAGAACCGAGTCATAACAAGATGGTATCAGAGTAAGGTCGTCCCGAGAAATAAACCAATTAGCTTGAGAATAACCACTCATGTGCATATAACTTGGATAGCCACCACAACGTACCGCTTTGATATTCATTTCTGAGTCCTTTTCTCAATGTAATCTGGTATCGTTGACACTCTGGTTCTATCTCTTGTGTCTCCTTGCAAGAGATGCCTCTTTGGGGAGTTCCTGAGGCAGGCCGTGGTCGTGGCCGTGGACGAGGTCGGAGGGGCAGACGTGTCGGACCTGAGGCACCAGTTGACCCACCTCTCCTCCCAGACATTCAGGCCTAGGATCTCACCCAACTGATTAGAGACATCGTACGAGAGGAGCTCCACCAGCCTCCACGGGCACCTCTCCCTGAGGACGTGGAGGGGGAGTCCTCGGTGGGACAGAGAGACCATCGCAGCGCCAGATGAGCAGGAGGGGGAGGGGGTGATCCTCCACCACACTCTGACAATTTCGAGCACAAGCCCTCCTTGCCTGGAGGCGTGCCCGTTCTCCCACTGCAGCTACACCATGAGCTTTTCGGACAGTTCCGGAAGCTGAAGCCCCCCTCCTTCAAGGGGGATGAGGACCCATCTGAGGCGAAGGACTGGCTGGAGCAGATAGAGAAAGTGTTCAACACCATTCGCCCTCCCGCAGATTGCCACGTGGCCTTTGCCACGTACCAACTAGAGAGCGCAGCACACAAGTGGTGGAGGGCAGTCAAAGGCCAGGAGGGGAGAGCTGACGTGGGACCAGTTCATAGCTCTCTTCTGCGAGCAGTACTTTCCACAGACCTGGCAGGACCAGAGGAGGCAAGAGTTTCACACTCTCCGCTAGAGGACATTGACGGTTAGCACGTACCGCACGTGTTTCCTGAAGCTGTCACGTTTCATCTCGACAGCTATGTCTACTGAGGAGGAGCACCTGTGGAGGTTTACTGAGGGGCTCCAACCTACTATTCGGGAGTATGTCAAACCCCTAAAGCTACCCACTTTCTCTCGTGTGGTTGAGGCAACCATGACTTACGAGGAGACCAACCTGGTCACGCGAGACACTGACAGCGGACAAAAGAGGCCCTACCAGCTAGAGTACTCTTAGGGCCGTCGGGAGAGGAGGCATACGGTACCTGCAGGAGAGCAGTCTCGTTCTATGGGTCCATCAGTGGCCTTTAGGGGCCCCAGATAGGGGCCAGTTGCCAGCACCGAACCCCCGTCCAGCTGCCAGCAGGGACCTACGGAGGGAGGAGGACATGTACCCCTCTGCTACCAGTGTGGTCAGCTGGGCCACATCAAGAGGGACTATCCATCTAGGGCCGAAGCATAATAGATGCTCCCCGCACCGAGCATTGAAGGCCGAGTTGGCGGTTGTGGTCACCAAGCGCGTGGGGGAGGGCAGCAGTCACAAGGAGGGTACTGACCAATTGTTGCTCGCCTGACCCAGAGTGTAGCTGCTTCGTCTGCATCGAGAGCTGAGGGGTGTATCAACGCCTTGACACACAGAGACGCCAAGGCTTCAGGTTCTGTGGTGGCAGGTATGGTTACTGTTTCTGGCAAATTAGTGTACGTACTTTTTGATTCCAGTGCCACCCACTCCTTCGTTGCTACGAGTTTTGCTATTAGTTTGAGGCAGGGCAGTGTGTTGTTAGAGGATCCGTTTGTGATCAGAGGACCAGGTGGCCAGTAGTTTGTAGCCGAGGAGGTCTACATGGACTGTGAGGTCAGTATAGGGGGATACAGCCTCCTCGCTGACCTGATTGTGATCCAGATGGAGGACTTTAGCGTGATTCTAGGGATGGACTGGTTGTCTGCCTATCACGCCCTGGTGGACTGTTTCGGGAGGAAGATCTCCTTCTCCATATCGGAGTTGCCTCCCTTTGAGCTTCACAGCCAGCCGGTGGACGAAGGTTTTAGGTGCATCTCCGCGCTTCGGCTAGTGAGGCTTTTGAGCCAGGGGTGTGAGGGCTTCTTGGCCTGTGTAGTGGCAGAGCCTAACCCCGTGGCTGACTTTCAGGGTATCTCGATGGTCTGCGAGTACTCCGACATTTTTCCAGAGGAGCTGCCAGGACTACCACTTGAGCGTGAGATCGAATTTGAGATCTTACCGGTACCGAGGACCAGCCCCATTTCTACGGCACCATACCAGATGGCACCGCTTGAGTTGCGAGAGCTCAAGTCACAACTACAGGACTTGTTGGAGAAGGGCTTTGTGAGGCCCAGTGCATCCCCGTGGGGAGCCCCTATGCTGTTTGTGAAGAAGAAGGACGGTACCCTGCGACTTTGTGTCAACTACCAACAGCTAAATAGGGTCACTGTCAAGAACAAGTATCTGCTACCGAGGATTGACGACCAATTCGACCAGTTGCAAGACACTACAGTGTTCTCTAAGATAGATCTGAGGTCGGATTACCGCTAGTTGAGGATCAGGGAGACCGATGTCTCTAAGACAGCTTTTCATACCTGGTACGGGCACTACGAGTTCTTGGTCATGCCGTTTGTGTTGACCAATGCCCCCACTGCCTTCCTGGACTTGATGAACCATGTTTTCCGGCCGTACTTAGACCAGTTTGTGGTGGTGTTCACTGACGACGTACTCGTTTACTCGTGGGATCAGGCACAGCATGGACAACATTTATGTATGATCCTAGATACTTTGAGGAGACACTGGCTGTATGGCAAGTACAGCAAGTGTGAGTTTTGGTTGAGGCAGGTGACCTTCTTGGGCCATGTAATTTTAGGAGATGGATTGGCTGTGGATCCAGCCAAGGTAGAGGCCGTACTCAGGTGGGAGAGGCCACGCATAGTGATAGAGATATGTAGCTTTTTGGGACTAGCAGGTTACTACCGTTGATTTATCAAAGGATTCTCTCAGATTACGCGTCTTATGACCTAGCTGACCCAGAAGGACGTACCCTTCGCCTGGACAGATGAGTGTGAGGTGTGTTTTTAGGAGTTGAAGGAGAGACTAACTTCAGCTCCTGTGCTTACCATCCCAGACAGCAGTGGCAGTTTTGTGATTTACACTAGTGCTTTGTTGCAAGGGTTAGGGGGTGTGCTCATGCAGTGGGGTCACGTTGTCGCTTACACTTCGCGGCAACTGAAGCCCCATGAGCATAGCTACTCTACCCATGACTTAGAGCTAGCAGTAGTTGTCTTCGTGCTGAAGACATGGAGGCAGTACCTTTACGATGAGACTTTCAAGATCTTCACAAATCATAAGAACCTCAGGTACTTGTTTGATCAGAAGGAGCTTACCATGAGACAGAGACGTTGATTAGAACTCCTGAAGGACTACGACTGTAGCATCTCCTACCACCCAGGGAAGGCCAATGTGGTGGCCGACACCTTGAGCCAGAAGGCGCTTGCCTACTTAGCCAGTTTACAAGCACAGAGTTTGAGACTCATGGAGAAGTTGGGAAGTTGGAGACCTGGGAAGTCACAGGGGTATTGTGGGGCAATGACAGTTGTTACGAACAGGGCATCAAGTGTCATTTAAGACGTCTGGGAAGTGGCCCAGACGTCTGGCCAGACGTCTGGAAGCCTTCCCAAACGTCTGGTATTAAATTTTTTCGGCGTACGGGTTCGCGTCTGCCTGCATGCGAGCGCAGACTGAACCCGCCGCCCTCCTTCCTCTCTTTCCTCTCCCTCCTTGCAGACGCAGCCTTCCTCTTTTTCTCTCTCCTCACGCTGCCTTCAAATAGCGCCTCCCTCTCCCTCACCCTCACTCCACCACCTTCTTCTTCTCCTTCTCCCTGCCAGTGAGAGAGCGAGCGAGCGAGAGCGGCAGTAGTGGCTGCTGCGAGCGTGTGGGGAGGAGAAGCTACTGCGAGAGGAAGAAGGAGCTCGACCGCGAGGGTGCGAGCTTGCCGGGGCAGCTAGAGCCGGCCGGCGGGAGAGCAGCGAGTGTGGGGTGCCGCGGAGGAGTTACTGCAGCTCAGGCAATAGGCGGACGCGGCGCGGCACGGCCGTGCGCTGCGGGTGGAGAGCGGAAAGGGTCCTGATTCTGGGAAAATTTTCCAGAATCAGATGTCTGGACTTACGTCCAAACGACGAAGAAGACGTTTGGAGGAAGGACCTGACGTCTGACAGGTACAATATTTGTTATCTTCTCCTTTCGCGTATACGGCCATGCAGCCGTCCGCCGAGTTCGTCTGCACCTTTTCATGATGAGAGCGAGAGTGTGTGTGCAGGATTTGTTCGGGAGGGTGCGAGGGCTCGCCATCCCACACAGATTAGACGTCTGGGCATAGCACCTGACGACGGACAGGGCCTCCAGACGTCCGGGGTGACAATCGGACATCTGGAAACTAAGTCCAGATGGTCCAGTGGGCTTCTGGACTTCTGAATGACTGCGCAGACCAAGGTATGACCTGAGCGACCTTTTAAGACGTCTGGAAGAAGTTTCAGACGTCTTATTTTGGGCAGACTCGTCGTTTTTGACCCATTTAGGGTCCGTTTGGAGTCTGTTTTTCGCGTTTCAAGTTTCGCTCTTTCCAGATTTATTTCCTCTACCTGTTTACAGTAATTGTATACTATTTTGAGTAACTCCTTGTGTTGATCCTTGTGTTAGGATCTCGTTCTGTTGCGACTCTGGGGTTGCGGAGGCGCGTGGGATTGCCGATCATGCCCCCATTACTCCCGATTTTGCGAGTAGAGTGGCTTCCCTTAGTTAATTTCAAACATTAATGCATATCTGAATTAAATGATAGATCTTAGGGTATGGCATGAATCTTAGGACCTGAAAACTAGACTGAATGGTAGATCCTAGGGTATGGCATGAATCCTAGGACCTGAAAGCTAGACTGAATGGTAGATCCTAGGGCGTGACATGAATCCTAGGAACATAGAACATGGAAACAATTGTCTTGAATGCCTGAATTACAGTCTTGGATAAGTGGATAAAATAATGATAATTGCCTGAAATTGGATAACAGCTGCCTGTGGAATGTAAAGTACTATTATTAGTAATTGTTGCATGTAATTTCTGTTGGTTGAAATTAAATACGAGCTGCGTGTATAAAAATTAGAAAGAAAAAGAAGTTGAATGTTGGAACACGTATTATATGCGAATCAACCTGAAATGATGAAACCTAGTATGGCTTGGCCTGAGAAACATGAACATGAACCCTACAGGGAATTAGGAGTAGAGCTCCTGGAAATAAATGGGATGGAGCTGGAAAAGTGAATGGGAAAGTTTGTCGTCCCTTAGGTACGTAGTACCAGGGAAAGCACCTGTTACCTCTTAGTGCAGAGGAGAGCCAGCTGCCTAGGGACCCGGGGTTAGGTCTGGCCACTTTGTACTGACTCTTGGCCCTCGTGTACACTGTACTGGGGAGAGCTACTAGTGTAGGGAGAGCACTAGCTACCCCACGGGCCCTGGGGTTCTGCTAGCCTTCCTACACCGACTTGTTAGGCCCACTAGGCAAACTAGGGTAGTCAGGCGAGGGTGCGCGGACTGTGGAGGGGCAAGACCCCTATTTGGTTACTATGGAGGGGCTGGACCCCTGTTACTGAGAGGGCTCTGCCCTATAATAGTTCCGTGTTGTGCTTTGGGCGCACCCGTTAATGGAAACGACTGACCGCGTGTCAGTACGGGGTAGCTACCCGTGCGTTTATCCCGCGTGCCGTAGTCACCGTTACGTCTGTCAGCGACCTTGGGGTGGTTAACTGAGGGTAGGACCACCACGGGGGACTCTTCCGGCCAGGAGAGCACCACGTGTTGCTTCTACTTTTCGGAAAACACTGCAATCGAGATCGTTCCCACGAGGAACATTCAAGATCAAGAGAAGGATCTGAGAAATAAATAAATAGTGAATAAATGGAAAAATATAAAGAAGGAAATTAAAAATATAATAGCTACTGTCCACCTTACTGCTTCTTAGCTTTTAGTTGCCACTCTACTCAGCATTTCGCTGACGTGTCACCTTTGTTACCTTTTCAGGACCAGGTGTTGAGCAGCCAGAGTCAGCGGCTACAGAGGACGCTGGGCCTAGTAGAGCCCAGTAGCTTTACTTGTAGTACCCACTATACTTTTTTGCTGTTGTAGTGAGTAGTTTCTGTTACCCCTGTACTCTTTTCGTTGTAAGCTTCATGTTTATGTACCTGTTTACTTGTAGTACCCACTATACTGTAGTATTTCTTTTCTTTACTGCTGTATTTTGTTACTGCTAGTTATATACATGTTGAATGTGGTTTATTTTAGTGTTCTTTTGGTTACTTTCTCGTTGGACGACTGGGTCTTGGGATCAGTCGAGTCGGTCCGATTCTCGTGTCTCGTAGGGATTCGTGAATCGGGTCGTTACAAGATGGTATCAGAGTAAGGTCGTCCCGAAAAGTGAACCAACTGACTGGAAAATAACCAATTCACGTGTCTTCAACTAGAGTAGCCACCACAACGTTCTTTTGACATGAGCTGTTAGACTTCTTCGTTAGATATCGTTTCATATTAATGTGTTTCCGTTTTCCTTTCATGTCTCTATTGCAGGAGATGCCTCGTCGTGGAACTAGGAGGGTGGGCCGCAGGCACGGCCGAGGTCGAGGTTCGAGAGACAGATGTGTCGAGCTTGGAGTACATGCTACCCCTCCTCTTCTCCTGAACATACCGTCTCCAGACCTCGTCCATCTGATCCGTGAGGTGGTTCGAGAAGAATTTCAGCTTCCACCCACTTCGCCACCCCCTCATCTCTCTTCCGAGGGTATGACAAGGGAGTTTATCGTCGAACGAGATTTTTGCCGTGACACTAGGCGGGTTAGGAGAGCTCAATGGAGGCACGTGGCGCCCGCAGGAGAGCTGCCACGTTTTGCAGGGCCATCAGTGACCTTTGGAGGCCCTCGACAGGGGCCAGCTGCTAGCACCGGACCCCCGCCCAGCCACCAGCAGGGACCCACCGAGAGGAGGCATCGAGTTCCCCTCTGCTACCAGTGCGGCCAGCCGGGCCATTTCAGGAGGGACTGCCCGTCTAGGGCTGGGGCACAGCAGACGCTCACCGCTTCGAGCACTGAGGGCCAGTCGGGTGGTCGTGGGTTCGAGGTACCTGAGGGAGGACAGCTGCCACAAGGAGGATACTGGCCCGTTGTCACTAGCTCCGCCCCGGGCCTACCTGTTTTGTTCACCCCCAGGACTGAGGAGTGTCGTGACGTTGTGACCCACGGAGACATCATAGCTTCAATCCATACGGTGACAGGTATGGTTACATGGTTTGGTTTTCCTTTTTTTCTGGAGTATGTAATTCTTGCATTCTAGTATGATGTACCGTCTTGCCACACGAGTTGTTGCTACTATGGAGTTTGATAGCACTCCATTAGGGGATTAGTGGTAATTAGAAATCTAGGTGGTCAGCTGCTTGTAGCTAAGGAGGTATACACGGGTTGCTAGGTCAGTATTGGGGAACATAGCCTTCCCGCTGACCTGATTATGTTACAGATGGAGGACTTTGGCGAAATTCTGGGGATGGACTGGCTATCCGCTTACCATGCCTTGGTAGACTGTTTTGAGAGGAAGATCGTCTTCTCCATACCGGAGTTGCCTTCTTTTGAGTTCCACGGTCAGCCAGTGGACGGAGGCTTCAGGTGCATTTCTGCACTTCCGGCGGGGAGACTTTTGAGCCAGGGGTGTGAGGGCTTCCTAGCTTGTGTGGTGGCAGAGCTCGGCCCTGTGGTAGACTTCCAGAGTATCCCGATGGTCAGAGAGTACCCCGACGTGTTCCCAGACGAGTTGCCAGGACTACTGCCCGAGCGTGAGATCGAGTTTGAGATCTCACTAGTACCAGGGACCAGCCCCATCTCCACCGCACCATACAGGATGGCACCACTTGAGCTGCGAGAGATCAAGTTTCTGTTGCAGGATCTTTTGGAGGAGTTCAACATGAGACAGAGACGTTGGTTGGAGCTCCTGAAGGACTATGACTGCAGCATTCCTACCACCTGGGAAAGGCCAACGTGGTGGCTGATGCCTTGAGCCGGAAGGCGCCCGCACACTTGGCCAGTTTATAGGTGCAGAGTTGGAGCCTTTTTGGAGGAGATGGGCAGTTGGCGACCCCTAGAGTTACAGGGGTACTGTGGGGTAGTGACTGTGATGCGATAGACGAGGCCAGAGCTGATAGATCGCATCATCACAGGACAGATGGCTGACCCGTACTTGCAGTCCTTGCGCGACAGAGTACTGTCAGGAGACCCAGGGGACCTCTCTTTCACAGACCAGGTGCTACGCCTGAGGGGACGTTTGTGCGTCCCCAGAGATGAGGAGCCGTTAGGAGAGCTCCTGACTGAGGCGCACAATTCTAGATCCATCATACATCCCGGAATCACGAAGATGTACCATGACTTGAGACGCGACCTTTGGTGGATTGGGATGAAGCGGGATGTGGGTGAATTCGTGCAGCAGTGCTTAGTGTGCCAGCAGGTGAAAGCCGAGCATCAGAGGCCTGCAGGGCCACTACAGACACTTCCAGTGCCAAAGTGGAAGTGGGAGAGCATCACCATGGGCTTGGTGGTGGGCTTACCTGTTACCCAATGAGGACACGACGCAGTCAGGGTAATCGTTGATAGGTTGACAAAGACGGTGCGTTTCTTGTCAATCCGAGTCACCTTGGGACCAGCATAGTTGGCAGAGAGGTATATCCGCGACGTGGTATGTCTACACGGAGTTCCGCGGGAAATCGTATCCGACCGGGATACCCGCTTTATGTCCCAGTTTTGGGCTGAGTTTCAGCAGGTCCTGGGGACGCGGTTGAGGTTCAGTATAGCTTACCACCCCCAGACGGATGGACAGTCTGAGCGCACGATACAGACACTTGAGGACCTTTTGCGTGCCTGTGTACTGGATTGGAGGGGCTCTTGGGAGGAGCACTTGCCCCTGGCGGAGTTCGCATATAATAATAGTCATCACTCGAGCATCGGCATGGCACCCTACGAGGCTCTGTACGGGCGGAGATGTACGGCACCCTTGAGTTGGGTTGAGGTTGGGGACCACGTCTTCCTTCGTGTTTCGCCCATGAAGGGTCTACAGTGATTTGGGGTGAGAGGGAAGCTCGCGCCAAGGTTCGTGGGGCCCTTTGATGTCTTGGAGCGAGTTGGACCCATTGCTTACAGGCTTGCCCTCCCTCCTCAGCTTTCTAGGGTGCACGACGTGTCCCACGTGTCCAACCTCAGGAAGTACATCGCCAATCCCTGTCACATCCTGAGTCACAAGAGCATCGAGGTGGACGACGACCTGACCTATCCCGAGTGGCCAGTGCAGATTCTGGACAAAGCCGTCCGCAGTCTGAGATGAAAGCAAGTACCCCTGGTGAAGGTCTTGTGGAGGAGCTAGCGGTATGAGGAGGCTACTTGGGAGCCTGAGGTGGCGATGCGAGAGCGGTACCCGGAGCTTTTCGCGTGTACATCTTTTTGGACCGGCTTCAGTCCACTTTGAGTTTGTTATGCACATATTGTTCTTTCCCGCACCCTAGTTAGCGCATGTTTCAGGGACGAAACTTTCTTTGAGTTTGTTATATTGTTACGAACAAGGCATCAGGCGTCATTAAGACGTCTGGGAAGTGGCCCAGACGTCTGGAAGCTTTCCCAGATGTCTGGTATTAAATTTTTTCGGTGTACAGGTTCGCATTTGCGTGCATGCGCGCACAGACTGAACCCACCGCCCTCCTTCTTCTCTTTCCTCTCCCTCCCTGTAGACGCAGTCTTCCGCTTTTTCTCTCTCCCCGCGCTGCCTTCAAATAGCACCTCCCTCTCCCTCACCCTCACTCCACCGCCTTCTTCTTCTCCTTCTCCCTGCCAGCAAGAGAGCGAGCGAGCGAGAGCGACAGCAACGGTTGCTGTGAGCGTGTGGGGAGGAGAAGCTGCTGCGAGCAGAAGAAGAAGCTCGATCGTAAGGGTGCGAGCTTGCCGAGGCAGCTAGAGCCGGCCGGCTGGAGAGCAGCGAGGGTGGGCTGCCACGGAGGAGCTGCTGCAGCTCAGGCAGCAGGCGGACGCAGCGCGGCATGGCCGTGCGCTGTGGGCGGAGAGCGGAAAGGGTCCTGATTCTGGGAAAATTTCCCAGAATCAGACGTCTGGACTTACGTCTAGACGACGCAGAAGACGTCTAGAGGAAGGACCAGACGTCTGATAGGTACAATATTTGTTATCTTCTCCTTCTTTCGCATGTACGGCCATGCAACCGTCCGCCGAGTTCCTCTGCACCTCTTCATGATGAGAGCGAGTGTGTGTGTGCAGGATTTGTTCGGGAGGGCGCGAGGGCTCTCCATCCCACACAGATTAGACGTCTGGGCACAACACCAGATGACGGACAGGGCCTCCAGACGTCCGTGGTGACAATCGGACGTCTGGAAACTAAGTCCGGACGGTCCAGCGGGCTTTTGGACGTCTAAAGGACTGCGCAGACCAAGGTATGACCTGAGCGACCTTTTAAGACGTCTGGAAGAAGTTCCAGACGTCTGATTTTGGGCAGACTCGTCGTTTTTGACCCATTTAGGGTCCGTTTGGAGTCCATTTTCCGCGTTTCAAGTTTCATTCTTTCCAGATTTATTTCCTCTACCTGTTTACAGTAATTGTATACTGTTCTGAGTAACTCCTTATGTTGATCCTTATGTTAGGACCCCGTTCCATTGCGGCTCTGGGGGTTGCGGAGGCACGCGGGATTGCCGATCACGCCCCCATTACTCCCGATTTTGCGAGTAGAGTGGCTTCCCTTAGTTAATTACAAACATTAATGCATATCTGAATTAAATGATAGATCCTAGGGTATGGCATGAATCCTAGGACCTGAAAACTAGACTAAATGGTAGATCCTAGGGTATGGCATGAATCCTAAGACCTAAAAGCTAGACTGAATGGTAGATCCTAGGGCATGACATGAATCCTAGGAACATAGAACATGGAAACAAATGTCTTGAATGCCTGAATTGCAGTCTTGGATAAGTGGATAAAATAATGATAATTGCCTGAAATTGGATAACAGCTGCCTGTGACATGTAGAGTACTATTACTAGTAACTGTTGTATGTAATTTCTGTTGGTTGAAATTAAATACGAGTTGCGCGTATACAAATTGGAAAGAAAAAGAAGTTGAATGTTGGAACACGTATTATATGCGAATCAACCTGAAATGATGAAACCTAGTATGGCTTGGCCTGAGAAACATGAACATGAACCCTACGGGGAATTAGGAGTAGAGCTCCTGGAAATAAATGGGATGGTGCTGGAAAAGTGAATGAGAAAGTTTGTCGTCCCTTGGGTACGTAGTACCAGGGAAAGCACCTATTACCTCTTAGTGCAGAGGAGAGCCAGCCGCCCTAGGGACCCGGGGTTAGGTCTGGCCACTTTGTACCAACTCTTGGCCCTCATGTACACCATACTGGGGAGAGCTACTAGTGTTGGGAGAGCACTAGATACCCCACGGGCCCCGAGGTTCTGCTAGCCTTCCTACACCGACTTGTTAGGCCCACTAGGCAAACTAGGGTAGTCAGGCGAGGGTGCGCGGGCTGTGGAGGGGCAAGACCCCTGTTTGATTACTGTGGAGGGGCTGGACCCCTGTTACTGAAAGGGCTCTGCCCTATACTGGTTCCGTGCTGTGCTTTGGGCGCACCCGTTAACGGAAATGACTGACCGCGTGCTAGTACGGGGTAGCTACCTGTGCGTTTATCGCGCGTGCCGTAGTCACCGTTACGTCTGTCAGCGACCTTGGGGTGGTTGACTGAGGGTAGGACCACCACGGGGGACTCTTCCGGCCAGGAGAGCACCACGTGTTACTTCTACTTTTCGGAAAAGACTGCAATCGAGATCGTTCCCACGAGGAACATTCAAGATCAAGAGAAGGATCTGAGAAATAAATAAATAGTGAATAAATGGAAAAATATAAAGAAAGAAATTAAAAATATAACAGCTACTGTCCACCTTACTGCTTCTTAGCTTTTAGTTGCCACTCTACTCAATGTTTTGCTGACGTGTCACCTTTGTTACCTTTTCAGGACCAGGTGTTGAGCAGCCAGAGTCAGTGGCTGCAGAGGGTGCTGGGCCTAGTAGAGCCCAGTAGCGTTACTTGTAGTACCCACTATACTTTTTTGCTGTTGTAGTGAGTAGTTTCTATTACCTGTAACGACCTGATTCCCAAGTCCCTACGAGACACGAGAACCGGACCGACTCGACTAATCCCAAGACCTAGTCGTCCAATGAGGAAGTAACCAAAAGAGCAGTAAAATAAACCACATTCAACATGAATATAACTAACAGTAAGGAAAGAAACCACTACAGTATATACCACCACAATAGTAGAACAACATTCATAACATAATATGAACTGCAGGTAAAGAAAAGTACATCGGAAACAAGAACTACTCACTATAACGGAACAAAAAGAGGTACAAGAGAACAGTGGTAACTCTACTGGACCCTACTCGGCCCAGCGTCCCCTGCAGCCGCTGACCCTGGCTGCTCAACACCTGGTCCTGAAAGGTAACGAGTGTAACACGTCAGCAAAACGCTGAGTAGAGTGGCAGCTAAACTAAAGAAACAGTAAAGTGTACAGTAGCTGTTTTAAATTTTCTTTCTTCCTTTATTTACGTCTTTCTATTGTTTCACAATTTATCTATTTCTCAGATCCTTCACTTGATCTCGAATGTTCCTCGTAGGAACGATCTTGATTGCAGTCTTTTCCGAACAGTAGAAGTAGCACGTGGTGCTCTCCTGGCCGGGAAAGTCCCCCGTGGTGATCCTACTCTCAGTCAACCACCCCAAGGTCACTGACAAACGTAACGGTACTACGGCACGCGCGGTAAACGCACGGGTAGCTAACCCGCACTGGCACGCGGTCAGTCGTTTCCGTTAACGGGTGCGCCCAAAGCACAGCACGGAACTAGTACAGGGCAGAGCCCTCTCAGTAACAGGGGTCCAACCCCTCCACAGTAACCAAACAAGGGCCTTGCCCCTCCACAGTCCGCGCACCCTCGCCTGACTACCCTGGTTTGCCCCAGTGGGCCTAACAAGTCGGTGTGGGAGGCTAGCAGAACCCCGGGGCCCGTGGGGTAGCTAATACCTCCCTACACTAGTAGCTCTCCTCGGTACTACGTACACGAGGGCCAGCAAGTCAGTACAGAGTGGCCAGTCCTAACCCCGGGTCCCTGGGGCGGCTAGCTCCGCTCTGCACTAAACAGGGGGACAGTCACTCTCCTTTGTACTCCGTACTCAAGGGCCAGCTCACTTCCCCAATTCTATCCCATTCACTTTCCAGGAGTTCTACTCCTAATTCCCCGTAGGGTTCCAGCTCTTTAACTCAGCGCATTCCGGTTTCACCTTTCCAGCTTCACGTTCATACATCCCATATTCTTACTCATGTTCATTTATTCATAACAGGCAGCTATTTAAACGAATTTACAGACAGCTATTATTTCCTTTCCACATTTTCCAAGACTGCAGTATTCATACATTCCACTAGTTTTCCCGTCCTAGGATTCATGCCATATCCTAGGATCTATCATACAATCTAGTTTTCCAGCCCTAGGATTCATGCAACACCCTAGGATCTACCATTCAATCTATTTCTCATTCCTAGGATTCATGCAATGTCCTAAGTTCTATTTATGGTTTCATAATTTAACAGCTTATACTTAAAGCCACTCTACCGGTTACAACAGGCGAACTGGGGGCGTGGTCGGGAATCCCGCGTGCCTCCGCAACCCCCGAGACTGCAACGGAACGGGGTCCTATCACAAGGATCAAACACAAGGAACTTCTCAAAATAGTATATAGCTACTGTAGACAGGTAGAGGATGTAATTTCGAAAAGAATGCAACTCGAAATGCGGAAAACGGAGCCCGAACGGGCCCGAAACGGGTCGAAAATGACGAAACAGTGTAAAATCAGACGTCTGGAACTTCTTCCAGACGTCTTAAAAAGTGGATCAGGGAATTACCTCGCTCTGCGTGGGCTCTCAGACATCCAGAAGCCTGCGGGGGCATCTGGCCTAGTTCCCAGACGTTCGATGGTCACCCAGGACGTCTGGCAGTCGTTCCCGCCGTCTAGCACTGGAGCCAGACGTCTGATTCGCGTTGGATGGCGATTCACCGAACCTGCGCGTACCCATCTCTCTCTCTCAGTACGGTCAGTCGAAGAAAAGGAAGAAGACGGAAATAACTCACCTTTCAGACGTCGTGCCCGTCGTCTGGCTATTAGCCCAGACGTCTGATTCTGGAAAAGTTTCCAGAACTAGGGCGCCACTTGCCCTCCGCTCGCGACGCCCGGCCGCGCCGCGAGTACTTCGCCTGCTGCTCGAGCTGCAGCAGTCCTCCCGCGTCGCTCCGCGCCCACTATGCCCCCCGTCGGCCGGCCCTAGTAGCCCCAGCGAGCTCGCCCTCACGGCCGAGCGCTTCCTCCCCCGCGCAGCACCTCCTCTCGCACCCGTCGCGGCTGTCGCCGCCGCCGCTGCACCCTCGCGCTCGCTCTCGCGCACTGGCTGGAAGGAGAAGAGGAAGGAGACGGAGGTGACGGGAGTGAGGGAGAGGGCGTGGCCTTTTAAGGCCGTGCGAGGAGGAGAGAGAGAGCGCGACAGAGGGCGCAGGAGGGAGAGGGAAAAAGAAGAGGTGGAGCAGGTCTGCGCGTACAGGCGCGGAGACGCAACGGTGTGCGTGCAGAAAAATGAATCCCAGACGTCTGGAAGTGATACCAGACGTCTGGTACGAAGTCTGGGACACCTCCCAGAAGTCTTAAAAGACGTTTGAAAGCACGGCTCGTAACATTACCCCTGTACTCTTTTCGTTGTAAGCTTCATGTTTATGTACCTGTTTAATTCTCTACTGTTGTGGTGGTGTATATTGTAGTATTTCTTTTCTTTACTGCCGTATTTTGTTACTGCTAGTTATATACATGTTGAATGTGGTTTATTTTACTGCTCTTTTGGTTACTTTCTTGTTGGACGACTGGGTCTTAAGATCAGTCGAGTCGGTCCGATTCTTGTATCTCGTAGGGATTCGTGAATCGGGTCGTTACAACAGTGATGTGGCAGACACTACCTAAGCTGATAGACTGCCTCATCGCAAGGTAGATGGTCGACCCGTACTTATAGATGCTGCGAGACAATGTGTTAACAAGGGACCCAAGAGACTTTTCCTTCTCAGATGAGATACTGCACATGAGGGGACAGTTATGCATTGCTAGGGACAAGGAGTTGTTGAGAGAGCTCCTAGCTGAGGCGCATGGGTCCAGGTTCACCATACATCCCGAGAACACAAAGATGTATCAGGACTTGCAACATGACTTTTGGTGGAGAGAGATGAAGCGGGATGTTGGTGAGTTTGTGTAGTAGTGTTTGGTATGCCAGTAGGTGAAGGCCGAGCAGCAGAGGCCTGCAGGGCCGTTGTAGCCATTTCCTATGCCAAAGTGGAAGTCGAAGAGCATCACCATGGACTTGGTGGTGGGTCTACCAGTTACCCAGCAGGGACACGACATAGTCTGGGTGATAGTAGACAGGTTGACGAAGACGACGCGTTTCATGCCGATCCGAGTCACCTTTGGACCAGCATAGTTAGCAGAGAGATACATTCGAGATGTGGTGCGCCTGCATGGAGTCCCACGTGAGCTCGCATCCGACAGGGATACTCGTTTTACTTCCTAGTTCTGGGCTGAGTTTCAGCAGGCCTTGGGGACATGTTTGAGGTTCAGTACTGCTTACCACCCCAGAAGGACGGATAGTCAGAGAGCACCATACAGACACTTGATGACCTCCTGTGCGCCTGCGTGCTAGACTAGAGAGGTTATTGGGAGAAGCATTTACCCCTGGCAAAGTTTGCATACAATAACAGTTACCACTCGAGCATCGGCATGGCACCTTACGAGGCTCTGTATGAACGGAGGTGTACTTCACCCTTGAGTTGGGTCGAGGTGGGGACCAAGTGGGAGGTTGGTCCCAGGCTGATCCGGCAGAGTCAGGAGGTGATAGAGCAGATTCACAGATGACTCCGCACTGTCAGAAGTAGGCAGAAGAGCTACGCCGATCGGAAATGCAAAGAGGTGCAGTTTGAGGTTGGGGATCAAGTCTTTTTCCGTGTTTCGCCCATGAAGGGCCTATAGCATCTTGGGGTGAAAGGGAAGCTTGCACCGAGGTTTGTGGGGCCCTTTGAGGTCCTGGAGCGGGTAGGACCCGTTGCTTATCGGCTTGCCCTTCCTCCCCAGCTTTCTGGAGTGCACGATGTGTTCCATGTGTCCAACCTCAGGAAGTACGTTGCCGATCCCAGTCACGTTCTAAGCCACGAGAGCATCGAGGTGGGTAACGACCTGACTTACCCCGAGAGACCAGTACAAATACTAGATAGAGCCGTCCAGAGTCTGAGACGTAAGCAGGTACCACTGGTGAAGGTCTTATGGAGAAGTCAGCGATACGAGGAGGCGACTTGGGAGCCTGAGGTGGCAATGTGAGCAGTACCCGGAGCTTTTTGAGGGTATGACTTTTCGGACCTACTTCAATCCTCTTTAAGTTTGTTATGCGCTTTTACGTTCCTTTTCCCGTACCCTAGCTAGCTCAAGTTTTAGGGACGAAACTTCCTTTAAGTTTGTTATGATGAAATGGCCCGTTGCCTATTTAGTTGGATAAGACGTCTGGAGTTTCAGTCAGACGTCTGTCCAGATGTCTAGACACATGCCCGGACATCTGAAAGTGAGATTTGCGTACATCCCTTTTCTACTCTACGAATGGGCGGCGTGCAGAGGTCTCTCTCTCCCCGCACCCTCACCCCTTAAACCCTAACACCCCTCTATATAAACCCCCCTTCTCTTCTTCTCTACTCCTCACACCACTCAAGACATCGCCACCTGCACCTTCTCCCACGACGGCCATGCCCCCTCCCATCTCTGCTGCAGCCGCGGCGAGGAAGGAGAGCCACCGACGAGGGGAAAGCGAGGAGGAGCGAGAGCGAGAGAGTGTGAGGGAGGAGGATGACGGCTGCGAGAGCTCAGTGGAGCTCGAGGAGTCATGGGAGAGAACAGGACGCCAGCGATGAGCTTCTCATGCTCCTGCAACTGCTGGAGCTACCACTGCGGGCGGAGGGCGAGCGGGGCGAATTGCATGAAGAAGTTTTGATACTGGAAGTTTCCAATATTAAACATCTAGAGTGACGTCCAAACGACTGGCAAGGCACCAGGACGTCTGGAGCTGAGATCGGACGTCTGAAAATGCAATATCACGAGATATGTACCTTCCTGCATTACTTTCCGCCATACAGAATATTTCAACGCAGGAGGTGTTGGGCAAAAATTGTGCCTGCATTTTCGTACGCAGGTGAAGGCTTTGGGAAGGCATGCTATGCACTTTCCCAAGTACTTTTGGACGTCTGATCACATTGCTAGACATCCGGAAGTGCTTCCAGACGACCGGAGACCTTGTCCGACGTCAGGAGCTACCCCCAAACAGTCGTAAAGGGAGTCTGGACATCTGAAGTAGCCACAGGAAGTGTAAGGTGAGTTCTGACGTCTTTTAAGACGTCTGGGACTAATCCTAGACATCTGATTTTGATTAGTAACTGCATTTTTGGCTCGTTTAATGCCCAAACAGAATCAGATTTCCGCTAATGAAGTACCGCTGTTTTCCACTCAAGTTCCTCTACGTGTTCGTGTTGAGTATCTACTATTTTGAGCTCGTCTAATGTACATTGGTTGCTAGTACAGGTTACTAGCAGGTGGCGTGTTCAGGGCCCGCGGAGGCGATGAGATCTGCGGTGCAGGCCCCCATTCCTCTCGTAATACCCAGTAGAGTGGTTTATTGCAATTATTAAGATATGAATAAAGAATATGTCTGCTTAGATTAAATTGATTGAAACTCTAGGATGTTGAATGAACCCTAGGGTAGAAATTTATGAGCATGATATGAAACTACTCTGGTTTACTTGAGATACATGTTAAAATACAAGCTGCCTGTATGTAAATGAGAAATTGAACTATAAGTTGCATGTTTATGATTGAGAATTGAATTATGGAAACACGAGCTGCCTGTATATAGGTGAGGAATGAGTTATGAAACATGAGATATGAATATGGATAAATAAGGTGAATATGAGCATGAACCCTACGGGAAATTAGGAGTAGAACTCCTGTATATGAAAGGAATATGGAATGTAGACGGGAAGTGTGTTGGCCCTTGTGTACGCAGTACCAAGGAGAGCAACTGCCTCTTTTTAGTGTAGAGTAGAGCTAGCCTCCCTTGGGTTGAGACCCGGGGTTAGGATTAGCCACTCTACACCAACTCCTATTGGCCCTCACGTATGTGGTACTGAGGCGTGCTACTAGTGTAGGGAGGGAGCTAGCCACCCCACGGGGCTCGGGGTTCAGTTAGCCACCCTACATCGACTTTGTTAGGCCTTTTGGGCAAATCGGGGTAGTCAGAGGGTATGTAGACTGTGGAGGGGCGAGACCCCTGTTCTAAGAAGGCAAGGACCTATATTGTTTTGTGCTGTACTTTGGGTGTACCCACTAGCGGAAACGACTGACCACATGTCAATGCGGGGTAGCTACCCGTGCGCTTATCACGCGTGCCATAGTCACCGCTACGTCTCGACTGTGACGTCGGGGTGGTTGATTGGGTGTAAGACTACCACGGGGAACTCTCCTGGCCAGGAGAGCACCACGTGTACCTTCTACTCCACGGAAAAGACTGCAATCAAGATCGTTCTCACAAGGAACATGCAAGATCAAGAAATACCTGGATACTTTGAGAAATAGATGAATCAGAAACACATAAATGAGAAATAGAAATGAGAAATAAACCTACTTGTTTTACTTTACTTGCACATAAATAATGTAAACACCACTCTACTCAGCGTTCGCTGACTCTGTCTTTTTCGTAACCCTACTCAGGACTAAGAGTTGAGTAGCCTGAGTTTCTGGCTGCAGAGGATGCTGGGCCCAGCCATAGTCATTCTTTCAGTTCTTTCATTTTTCTACTGTTGTAGTGGGTAATGGACATATATTTTACTATTCCTGTTACTTCTATTGCTGTTGTGGTGGCATGTACTATGTTTTGAGACAGTTGTTCTACTTTCTTTACTGCTTCGTTCTTTTCTTCTGCTTAGTTATATTGCATGTGTGAGTGTGGTTTATTTTCCTACTTTTGGTTATTTCTTGTTGGACGACTAGGTCTTGGGATCAGTCGAGGCGAGCTGATCTCGGGTCCTGTAGGGATCCGGGAACTGGGTCGTAACATACACCGACTCTACTTGGCCCTCGTGTACGTGGTACGAGGTGAGCTACTTAGTGTAGAGAGGGAGCTAGCCACCCAAGGGGGCCCGGGGTTAGGACTAGCTGTCCTACACCGACTCTTGTTAGACCTACTGGGCAAATTGGGATAGTCGAACAAGGGTACGTGGACTGTGGCGGGGCGAGACTTCTGTTCTGTGCTGAGGGGTGAGACCCCTGTTCTGAGAAGGCAAGGCCCTGTACTGTTCCGTGTTGTACCTTTAGGCGTACCCGATAGTGGAAATGACTGACTATGTGCCAGTGCGAGATAGCTACCCGTGCGCTTATCATGCATGCCGTAGTCACCGCTACGTCGCAACCGTGACCTCGGGGTGGTTGACTAGGTGTAGGACTACCACGAGGGACTCTCCCGACCAGGAGAGCACCACGTGTACATCCTACATCATGAAAAAGACTACAATCAAGATCGTTCCCGTGAGGAACATGCCAGATCATGAAATGATTAGATGAATAAAGAAGCAACAAATTAGAACTACTTGGTTGAGCTACATGAAAATGGATAGTTACTTAATTGCATTAATTAATTGCTTGTCTTAATTACATGTAAATGGATAAATTATCACTCTACTCAACGTTCGCTGACTCCGAAAATTTTATAACATTTTTCAGGTTAAGGAGTTGAGCAGCTAGCACCACCAGCTATAGAGGGTGCTGGACCCAGTCGAGCCTAGCCTTGGCTGTGTTTTCTTACTGTTTCCCTAGCTTCTGTTGTAGTAGTGAGCATTTTTGTTCTATGTAATACTATTTCAGTTACTTTTTCGCTGTACTTTCCTTTGTCATAGTTGTGATGGCCTGTAATATTGATAGACTATTCGCTCTGTTTCTTTTACTGTCTCTTGATTACTTCTCCTTAGTTACATTGCATGTATGGTTGTGAATTATTTCGTACTTTTGGTTATTTCTCGTTGGATGACTAGGTCTTGGGATTAGTCGAGGCAGGCCGATCTCGGGTCCTGTAGGGATTTAAGATCGGGTCGTAACACCCTCGGACCTCTTCCTCCCTCGTTTGACCTACTCCTCCTTCCTCTACCTCCTTCATCCTCCTTTCTCTCCCTCTCCCTCTCTAACAGATAAGCACGCATATTTGAGAAAAGAACACCACTTACATGCCTCTCCTTCCTTCCTCTCTTTCTCGGCCACACACATCCACGCAAAGCACACGCTCATGCACCCAACACACAATCCACTGAGTATCGCTCCTCCCTCTCTTGCCTAATCACCCCCGCGACACGCACACACAAGAGCAAGCAAGAGGGTAAGGGAGTAATAAAGGAGCTTACGAGAAGTTTAGAGGTTGAGTACAAGAGAGGTAGGGAGCGAGGATGGATTGCAACATTGAGCTCGGAAGTTAAAGGAGCTCGAAGTGCTCGACAACAAGCAACATGGGAAGAGATTAACGAGCTCGAAGGTCACTAGAGGATGAAATCGCAAGAGTGAAGCTTGATGTGAACTCGTGATGGTGCTTGAGGGTGAGGTGAGGCTAACAAATGGATTTCATCCGACGCTTGATGTAGGTGGGGATGAGGTGGAGGGAGCAAGGAGAAGGTGCAGGCTGGAGAGAATGTCGCAAAGGAGCTAGCTTGACATTGCCACTAAAGAGGGACCAAAAGCGAGAAATAGTGTGGGATGAGTACGGAGGAAGAGGAAGGAGGAGGCTTACATCCTTAAAGAGTCATAGTCATCCAATCCATCCACAAGGATGGATTAAATCATCATCATTCGTTTCTAGAGATGAGTACCTTTAACTCTACCTAAGTACACTTTCCCTTAACCCTAATTAGTAAACTAACAGAGAGATAATAGAATGTCATTTACGTTAACGACATAAAATTTTCAGTAACATTAATGACAATATTTATAATCTATGACAAAAAAATAATTTCAATAATTTCGAGTGACATGCACATAAAAGCTCCAATAGAAAAAATTATGTTCAACATTAATCTAGTTTCATACGATAGTTGTTGCATTCTTTTCAATTTTTACATCAATACTTCTATAAAAATTTAAATTTATACAAATAAAGTTGTTCGAATTCCATTTATGCCCCTCAGCCATTTTGAAGCTTAGGAGTAACGATATATGAGATAAATTTATCTCAATGTTAAGGTTAATTGCAATCTAAGTTTACGTCTAAAAGTTTATATTGATCAAAAAAATAATAATAGAAGGAGGATTTCATTGTCTAGAGTTAGATATTGCGAGGTTTGATAAAAATAAAGATAAATAATATATGATTGGAGGTGGTGAAAGATAAAATGACATTAGTTTAAATATTAGAATATTGGAGAAGAGAATTAACTTATTTGTTTATATTTTTTATAGGAGAAAAAGGAACTATCTTGTTGGAGTGGCCGACATTTACATAAAGGACATCAATTTTAAATTCACACCACCATAATCGACATCAATTTTGAATTCACACCATAAGAAATTAAGGTTATTTATGTAATAGTCTCTCCAACTCTACATTTTCTGATTTGGAAACTGATAGGTAAAGACAAAATATATATTTTATGAATATACGTACTCACACAGACGCATGACACATCTCAATCATAAGTCATGAGACTTGTGAATTCTTGTGTATGATCCTATAGATATTTTGTTATCCACAGAATATTTTCCATTCTCCAAACCCCTCGTCTGCTTTTTCTTCTATTCCGCCCATCCTCTGCATCATCTCCCACAGCAATCGGGCCCTTTGATTCGGAAAGAGGAAAGCTTGTTTTTCCCGCTGTAGTTCCACATTGTCAGTAGAGTTCTCTTATTACCCACTTAAAAAAAAAAAGCGAGAAAAACTTCGGGATCTTGATCTCAAAAAAAGGATGGTGAGAATGAGACATGATACTTCATAAAACCAAGATTACAAAATAACGAAAAAGGACAACTACTGACAAGAAAAAGGAGAGAAGAAAAACCCACAGGATCTCAAACTTAAATGAACAGCGTCAGCACATTAACTTAACAAAAAGAAAAAGAAGGAAAATCCAATCCAGTGTCTCCTCTCCCCAAAGTAACAATTAATTCCTTCCTCGGAACACCGAACTTGGTGAATCCCCTCTCCTCTCTGCTGCCCGCCACCTGCAATGATCAAAATTACAAAATCAATCCTCAGTATTTTTTCTCATAAAGTAAATGTTCTTCTATTGCCCTTTTGAAAATCAAGTACTTCAACTAACCAAGAAGATAGGAATGCATCAACCAATTAAAAATCTCCCCTCCACTGTTTGCTCTCCCACAGAAAAAGAAGCATTTATCCTTATATATATACACACACACCCGGTGGTAGTGATTACTTACTCTAAGGTGGGCAGCTAAACCCTAGGGGGGGTTTTTTGCCACAGGTAACCAGCAGCTGCAGAGCAATGGGGAGGTACACATGGATGTCCAAAACCTTGAGCTTGATGGTGGTGCATAAGCATACCGCCGCCTCGAGTTCGAGTAGGCCACCGAGGACCGGGCAGCACTGGTGAACCACGGGGTCCCCTATGGTCCCATGCACAAGGCCACCCAACAGGTCCACGCAGGCGCCCAACTTCAAGGCATCTGCGGGACACGTGGCCCCAGGGGTGGGTGGCGACGGTACACAACCACCGTCACCTACCTCTGGAGGCCGGGTGGGGGGAACGTAGATGGGCATGCCCCTGTGATGATGCCCCTTCTTGTGGTGGTGGTGCCCCTTGTGGTGGTGGCACGCGAGGATCGGGGTGGCGACGGAGAGGAAAAGAGTAGAGAGGAGGAGGAGGAGGAGGAAAAGGGAGGGATCTTTGGAGGAGGAGCGCGTAGTGGTAGCCATCTGCATGGATCCCTCAATCTGCTACTACTGTACGTGTTGCTGCTCCTAAGGGTTAAGGGTGGGGAGGAGGGAATGAGGGGAGGGCTTTTATTTATAGATGACAGGGAGATGCAGAGGTCTTCACGTGAACTCTTCTGTTTTCGTGGCGAAGTCGTTGAGGGGATGTAATCGCAATTAATCATTCGCCAGTAGACCTTTTAATGATTGAACGTAATTTTGTCTTCTTCGCCCATCAAGTTGGAGACTTTGGAACATGTGACGTAGCTCGTGGATGTGGAATATTAGGATGCATGCATTTAGCTGAGGATTAACCGAGGGAATAAGGGATAAATGGTGGATTTGGGATGGATTACAGAGTGAGGTTAAAGGGTTAATCTGCATTTATTATTTTGCCCACGTAACATCCCAACCCAAAATCCATGTTATGCTCATTCAAATCATGAGTTTTATGTTAACACCCGCTTGGGAGGAGTCTTAAACAATAAATAAGTAATGTAACTTTTTGAGATGTCTCCAACACTGATCTCAAGTAAATAAAGACTAGCTCGTGTTAATTCCCATGTTCAAAGTAAATAAAAATAAGGATTAAACCAAGTTCTACCCTGCAAAAATCGGGTTCTAACTCCTAAGTTATAAGCAACCCATACATTTTGAGTAAAAGATAAAGAGGCATTAACAGCAAAATAGAGCAGGCAAGAGTGATAAAACTGGGACCCAGGGGAGGGCGCACTGGCGACTGGCGAAGGCCTCGTGGAGTTCGGGAGGAGGGTGAAGGTTGGACCACCTGGAGATCTAGGGCATCGAGGAGATGGGATCGAAGGAGCACTGCCCAGGGAAGTTTCATTGGGGGAGATAGGGGTGTGGTAAGAGCTGAATGGGGAGGTGCTTTGTTTTCACTGTCGCCGTAGAGGTCATATGGCAGAGGTATGCCGTAACCCTCTCATCTGTCTGGCTTGTGGGGTTGAGGGCCACAACCGAGATTCATGCGGGAAGATCAGAAGAAGATCCAGAGAGGAGCGACCGAGGGGAGGTACTGCAGACTGCCCTAGGAAGGAGCGACATGGAGCCCAACCACCGCCACCGCCGCCGGGCTATGGTCACACCGTGGATGTGGAGGTTCCACTTTCGGAGGATATTCGATTGGCGGAACTCGTGCTTAAGGGAGGTCTGGTTGGCGAGGTAATGACTGGGACCCCCGTCATTCGATCGACTCCACTAGCTGGTTAGCTCCCTCTTCCTTTCTTCACCTGGTTGGAAGATCGCCACGCTGTCCCCTTCGTGTTTTGTGGTTTTTGGTTTGGGCATCTTGGATGTGGAGCGACTCAGGTTTCTATCAAGTGTTTTCGAAAACCTGCGTGTCCTTTGCAGACTGATTTCCCCTTTCGATGGTGCCTTGCCAGATCGTCCACCACAGCGGGCTGGTTCTAGGCTTGGTAGATTAAATATCTACGGTCTACCACTCCATCTGAGGTCGCGTAAGGTTGTCGCCTCCATGATTGCTGGCTTTGCGAAGCTTGCTGATGATGCGGAGGTTGGTCTGGGGGAAGGAGATGGACGAGTTTTGGGTGTTGCTGTTGAGGTTTTCTGTGGTAGCTCAGTGCCGGAGAAGCTCATTCTCCGCTGTGGGGGCAGTTCTTGGTTGAATAGACTGCATTTTGGCTTTGATTCACCTGTTGTGAAGGAACACGTCAACGAGAAAACATATGCCGAGGCTGTAGGGGGCGAGATGACTCTGGTACAGAGAGGTCGTATGACACCAGAGGAGGTGCCTGAGCCGAAGAAGCGCAAGGACCTACGTCATACGGAAGTGGAGGAAGTGGTGGGTGAGTCTGTCGGGGAGGGACCATGTGGAGATGACGAATGTTGAACAGGATGGGGGGATGGAAGATGCACAGATGCAAGCCTTAGTGACTACTAGCAGAAGGGAGCTTTCCTTTCAAGCGCCCGAGGAGTTACATTTTGGAGTCTGGTAACATGGGAGGTAGTCGATCTTCATACAAACTACGAAGGTGGAAAAATGAAGCTAGGATGGTGATAGATGAGGAGTCGATTGCAGCAGTGCTTGGCGTTGAGCGAGTGTCTGCTGCAAAGAAGGGGAGTTCATAGGTGAAGTGATGAGGCTGCTCCCCTGTAACGTGCGTGAGCTGCGCGATAGATTGCGGAGGACATCACTTGTTAGATACTTGAGGGAATGGGATGTTGATTGTGCGCTGCTGCAGGATATGCCATTAAGGAAGAAGGGGGTCATGTTTGGAGTTCTTTGTTGCAAGGGGGACATGCGAAGATTGCTGTGCTGGAAGCGCATGGCAGGCCAGGTGGAATGGCCATTTGGTGGAAGAAACACCGCTTACATCTGATTGAAACAATGAAGGTGCGACATGTGTTGTCGTGCCGATTTCAGAATGTTCATGGAGGGGAGAAGTGGGTGATCTCTATGGCCCCTGTGCAGATAACAATCGGGTGGAGCTTTGGGAAGATTTGGAGGCAGTGGCAGCAGGTTCTCAGAACTCCTTGTGGCTAGTTGGAGGGGATTTTAACTGTGTGATGTCTAGATAAGATCGAGGGAGTGGACTGGCTGACAGGGCATCTCTGGGCTTTCAGTTAGCAGTGCAGAACCTGAGCTTGAATGAATTTCCATCTTCTGGGGCTGAGTTCACGTGGCGAAATGGTAGTGGGCAAGCTTCTAGATTGGAATGCTTCTTTGGAAACAACAATCTTCTAGAGAAACTTCAACTCTCCTCTGTTGCAGCGCTTGAACGTCCGTTTTCAGATCATACCCCGCTGGCGTGGGATTGTGGGGAAGGGGCGGTGATTGGCTCATATTTTTAAGTTTAAAAGGTCCTGGTTGAGAGAACTAGTTTGCAAGGAGATGTTGGAGGGTTGGTGGCAACGTAAATAGGTCCAGGGATCAGCTACTGTTCGGCTAGCCTCTAAGCTGAAGGACTTGCGTGAAGGTATTGAAAGAATACAACAAGGCAGTGGCAATTATGAGAGATCAAAGGAGGAGGGAGGTGCTCCAGGCCCTGATGATACTTGATAATCTGGAGGGACAGCGGCCTTTATCTGTGGCTGAGTTAGCCCAACGTAGGACTTGGCAATATGTTATAGTTGAAGAAGATTTAAAGAGAGAAATGGATTGACGCGAGAGATCACAAGGCAGTTATGGCTAAAAGAAGGAGATGCGAATACTAAATATTTCCATTTGGCGGTTAGCTCGAGAAGGCGCATAAACCTCATCTCTGTGGTCATGGTTGAAGGGCAAAGGCTAACATCTGTGCATGATATCAGAGCGAGTGCAGTGAGACACTTCAAGGAGGCTTCAAGGGCATCTAACAGGGGGCTTTGGTGGATGGCTACCTCATCCTTTCCGTACCTTAATGAGGAACAAGCGGGCAGGCTGATCGCACCCATTGGAGAGAAGGAGCTACTCTCTGCTATTCAGGACCTGAACATGGAAGGGTCTCCGAGTCCGGATGGCTTCCAGGTCTTTTTTTATAAAGAAATGTGAAGGGTGGTGGGAAGGGAGGTGATGGGATGTTATTACTGAGTTTCAGAGGGGTAACTCCGGATTTGAGAGGTTGTACAGATCCTATCTTTTTTTTCTACCAAAGAAACAGGGGGCTGAATCCTTTTCTGAGTTTTGGCCTGTAGCCCTCTCAAATTTCATCTATTTAATACTAAGCAAGGTATTGGCAGATCGGTTGCGGGAAGTCTTACAACATCTGATCTCGCCCGCTCAGTCCACCTTCCTGCCCAATAGATCTTTGCAAGAATTGTTCATGGTTGCACAGGAGATGGTGATGGGATGGCATAGGAGGAAAAGTAAGGTCTTTCAGTGGAAGGTGGATTTCAGTAAGGCATATGACTCTGTGTCATGGCCTTATCTATGGGATATTTTAAAGAGAAGGGGGTTTCCACATATTTGGTTGCAGTGGATGAAGAGATGCATTACGCGGATGCTTTTTCTCCTCTGATAAATGGTAGACTGTGTGGCACCTGAATACAGCCCCAGTGTGGAGTTAGACAGGGCTGACCTATTGCCCTGTTGGTTTTCAATCTAGCAGTGGATACCATTGCCCGGTATGCGTGTAAACTGTCTGAGAGAGGATTGATTCGGGGGTATTCCATGTCCAACAGGCAAGCTATGGCCCTGGTATTGCAGTACGTGAACAATGCGATTTTTTTTGTAGAAGGGGGAAATTGCGAAGCTCAGGTGGTGTACAATATGGTCCAGATTTTGGGGAGATCTCCGGTCTGGAATTGAATGGTGCTAAATCCTCTGGTTTGTTTTGGAATGAATGGAGCGGAGCAGGAAAAGATTTCGATGACACTGCATACTCTTATTGTGGCCTTACCAATTAAATATCTAGGATTGCCCCTGAAGTGTACGAAGCTCAAGAAAAGTGAGTGGAATGTGTTATTTGAGAAGACGACAGTGCAGCTTGAGAGTTGGAGCAGCAAGTATTTGTCTAAAGGGGGAAGATTGATCCTCCTAAACTCTGCTATCACTACAATAGCCATTTTTTATTTTTCTTTGTTCAGGGCTCAGAAGGCAGTTTGGAAGAGGCTGGATGTGATGCGTAAACATTTTTTTGGAAGGGGGCTTCACACGAGGGGCGCTTCCTACAGCCTGTGACATGGGAGCATCTTTGTTTACCAAAGAACAATGGGGGCCTTGGTATAAGGTCCCTTAAAGAATTTAATGATGCACTACTTCTAAAATGGGCCATTAAGTTGCTGGAAGGGGAGGGGAAGCTTTGGGCTGAAATGGTGGTGTCTGAGTATGGAGCTTCACATGCAATGGCTAACAGGTTGAACCCTCAGAAGCCCTCTCCTTTTGGGACATCAGTTGTCAAAGCATTAATTGACAATTGGGAGCTGCTGAAGCCATGAGTGGGGGATGGGCGCTCATTCTTTTTCTGGTGTGAGAAGTGGTCAGAGTTGGGCATCCTTGAGGATAAGTATTCGAGAGCTTACAGTGAAACTTCTGAAAAGCGGGCACACGTGTCTGATTGCTGGAATACGGAGGCTGAGGTATGGCAGATTGAAGGCCTTGAACACTGCAGGGTGGGCTCCAGAACGGCCGAAGATTATTTGAGATTGCTGCAGGAGCTGGATGCTTTCCATCCAACAGGAGGTGCTGATTGTATGCTTGGCAGGGATGTTTTTCCTCTTCTAATGCATATAAAAAGATTATTTTTGCTGCGAGAGGGGAGGAAGCAAAGAATATGATTTGTTCGAAGCTGTGGAAACTCAAAATCCACCTCAAAGTCCAAATTTTTTTGTGACTTTGTAAGAGGGATGGCCACATCACAGGCGATTTCCCACATAGGAGGATGGAGAGTACGACCTAGCCTTGTCACCTATGTGGGCTCAACACTAATTGCACTTGGCACATTTTTACTTCATGCGTGGTGATAGATCATATATAGTGGGAGATTTGTAGTGAGTCAATTCCAGGTTGGGATACGCTGTGGGAGAATTTTTTGTTACAAGGCAAGCCGCATGTGTCTATGGCAGCAATTTTGTGGAGTATTTTCAGGAGAGACCTATGTGTGTGAACAAGATTGTTGAAAGGTGCTGGACTCTTGTTTTTTTTGAGAGAATTCATTGTAAAGACAGTTTTTGTTTATAAATAAAATTCCTCTGGTTTTGTCCTTCCTTTCAATTTAAAAAAGAAAAAGAGGGAGTGATAAAACTAAGTTTTGAATGGTTCTCCTCTTAAAGCTTAGGAGAAGTGTAAGCCTCCAAATATTTTTGAGATGTGGACGAAGTGATGGAATGAAACTACAGATGTTACTAATAAAATTAGTTTGTCTCCAGTCGTTAGAAGTCTAAAGCTAATAACATTTGCAGAAAATTGCCCTACGTTAACGCTCTTTCAGAAGGTGCAGAGGTCATGTCCTGCTTTCCCAAAGCGTGCAAAAGTGAGATTATAATTTCTCTGGAGATAAAAATTAAGGTAAAAAAATGTTGAATATAGATATAAGTGCATCTATCTCCGAAAATTGTCTGTATCAATGTTTGCTGTTTATACATCGAGTGGATTGGGGGTGATCTTTCGCAGGTTGTGGTCATTCATGCGAAGTAACTTCCCAAACCCAAAAGGTTTGCTTTCTTATTTTTAAATAAAATCCAAATTGAACTTTTGAAAACAATATTTGAGCTAAATATGAGCGTGGGAAATTTCTAACCGGAGGTAACACAGTGACAAAAAAAACTATACATGATGTCATATGCATCCAAAGCATATAAAAGTAGGCATTAAGACCTAGTTTATATTTTTTTTGAAAAATGATAGGAAAGCTATCGTGTTATGATAGCGATTCAGAAGGGTATTTTATTTAATAAGATAAAAGAACAGCAAGGAGAACTATAAATTAGATCCCCATCTATGTATGAGAGATTAGCGCTCATTTACAATTTGCTCAGAGCACACTGGTCTCTCCTGAAACAATTTCTCATTCCTCGCCCTCCACACACACCAAAGGATTACTGCCATACACAAATGTGCTTTCCCAGGTGTCACAAAGCTCTGCCACATAGACTCCCAAGGTGGGAGCGGTTCCTGACAAGTTTTTCTCCAAACCGTGTCAGTAACCAAATAAGAAGAAAAAATGTGAGATAGACTGTTGGTCTGCATCTCACAAAGATGACATTCATGTAAAGCAGTACCCATCCTCTTATGCCTGAGGTCGCCAATGATCAAACCTTCTCTTCTACATAACCATAAAAAAATTTGCACTTTGAGGGAGATCTTCAGTAACCATAGCTTCTTGTCATTGTAGTCGCTCTCCCTACCACTGCCAAGACTTATGATTTTTCCATAGGCTTGATGAGCTGTGTACCTGCCATCCCACGCATAGGTGTCCACCACATCAGGCCTTGGTCTGAAACCTTGTAAATCTGCCATCAGATTCTGCCTTTCCTCCCCCAATCGAGTTCCCTCCCTGATAGCCAATGAGTTGTTCAGTTGCCAGCAACTGCTTGATTCAGACCAGAAGCTGTTCACCATCCCATCCTTGTCAACTGTAGCCAAATAACTCCTCGGATAAATCTCTTTCAAGGTGCCTAGCAATGACCACTGTTCCTTCCAGAAATTGAAGTCCTTGCCATCTCCAAGCATCGGCTGCATCAACTGCCAATTGTTGCTGATGGCCTGAATAATAGAGTGCCAAAAAGGAGATGGTTTGGAGGGATGTAATCTTTTTAGTGCACTGTTGGAACTGCCATATGCATCTCTGATTAGATTAGCCCATAGTTTTTCCTCCCCACTAAAAATTTTTATCGCCCATTTAATCAATAAGGCCTCATTGAATTCTCTAAGTGCTTTAATCCCCAATCCACCTTCTTCCTTGGGACGACACAACTGCTGCCATTTCAATGGTTGCATGAATCTACCCTCATGTCGCGCCCCCTTCAAAAAGAACCTTTTTCGCATCAAGTCCATGCTTCCAAAAAGACTTCGAAGCTTTAAAAAGAGAGAAATAAAAGACCGAGATGGAGGTAATAACATAATTTAATAAGATGAGTCTTCCGCTCTTCGATAGGAACTTGTTGTTCCATCCTTCCAACTTGATGGAAATCTTTGCAAAGAGTACATTCCAATCGCACTTCCTCAGTTTTGAACAACTTAGTGGCATCCCCAAGTATTTGATAGGAAGATTAGAGTGAGGGGTCCCCAGCGTGGTTGAGATTGCATCTTGCTCCTACTCATTGAGACCGAAGAAAATCAAGGTGGACTTCTCCCAGTTCAATCTCAGACTAGAAATATCTTCAAATATCTTGACCATGTGATCTAGTGCTTGAGCTGCAGTAGTTGTCCCCTCTACAAAGAAGACTGTATCGTCTGCATATTGGAGTATAGGGACCATAGCTCTCCTATTAGATAGTGAGTAACCTCTGATGACACCAGCCTCAGCTAGTTTGCAAGCATACCTAGCAAGCCCATCCACTTCAAGATTGAAAACCAATGGAGCTAGTGGACAGCTGAAAGATGAGTGTCAGGCAACTCACGGTGCTTTGTATTTATTATAGTATAGTCGTTATAGTATAAGCTACGGTTGTCGCCATCATTTTCAATTTTTACTCAGAAAAGGTTTCCCGAGGTCGAACTCAGGGAGCAAACTTATTATTCTAAAAGTATAATGTTTCTGTTACAAAAATAAGAGAGAGAGATAGGTAGATTGGTCTCTTGGCTTTTTCTTCTTCTCTTCTTTCTCTCTTGCAGTCTTTCTTCTTCTTCTTTTTCTTCTCTTCTCTTTGCTTTGATCGTCTTCATCTCTTCTGTCTTCTTCCTTCTTCTTTTCTTTCTTGCTTTCTCTTCTGTTCTTCTTCTTTTCTTTCTTCTTCTGCGGTGCCTGTTCTTCTTTCCTTCTTGTCTTTTTCTTCAGAGCGTCGTCTGATTTCTCAGTCAGACGACTTAAGTAGCATCTGCTACAGTGCTTCCTTGGTGCTCCCTCTTCTGCTTCTTTCTTCTTCTTCTTTTTGCAATCCTTCTTCTTCTGCTTTGCTTCGAGCAGCCAAGGCTTTGGCTGCTTCTTCTTTCTTTTTCTTCTCCTTCCTCTTCTGCGGTCTTCTTTCTCCCCTTCTTCTTCGTCTGCCTGCACACTCACATAGCCTAGTCAGAGCAAAAACCTAACCCTACCCTCCCCTGCGTCTCTCTCTCTCAGATTTCGCTCGTAGGATCACTCTCCCAGAGCCGGGTATTCCGGTACGGGTTCGCGCCCGGGTCCAGGCCCACCGGCGTGCGATGGTGGGCGAGGAGTGCAGGTCGGGTATACGGGTCGGGCCAAGTCCGCGGGGGGTGGTCGCGGACGAGGCCAAGTGAAGTGGGTGAGAGGGACCTCAACCCGTGTTCGGAGGCGAAGAGGCTATGTCACTTTTTTCATTTATTTGGCTGCAGGGCTTCCAGAACTACCGAGGTGGGACTAAATGTCCCACCCAAATTGGCGCCTGCACCTAAGGAAGTTGCAGGCAATTGCGGCCGTGTGCGAGGCTTTCCCCCCAACTGCAGGCCTGGGAAGCTTCGCGGGGGCAAGCCACGCATCCTGGAGTGCAAGCCTGGGCGAGGCCGAACCTGCAGCTGCAGGTGAAAGAGCTTCACTTGCTCAGCAATGGCGGCGAAGAGGGCGTGACCTGAAATCAAGCATACGGCCTCTTGGCCTAGTCAGAAGGTGTAGGGAGCATCGCTGGAGTGCGGCGAAGCTCATGCGGGTGGTGGCGAGGCGTGAGGCGGCGTATGGTGGCAGCCCTAGGTCGGACTGTGGTCGGAGGAATGGGTTTGTTCGGGGGGTCGTTAGGTGGCATGTGGCAGGGAATGGAAAGGGGGAAGCTGTTGAGTGAACTGAGGGGAAGCTTCTGAGAGGGCCGGCGAGGCGTGTGGGGCTGTGGAGCGATAGGGGCGTCTCGCCGAAGGGTAGCCGGAGACGAAGGGGGTGACGGTGGACAGGAGTGGTCGGGGGCTTAATTGAATGTAAAATAGTGAGGAAAAGAAAGAGGGGGAGGTGGGGAGAAGTTCTAACCTAGTTGTAGGGACGAAGGGGGCCGGAGCAGGGCGGCAGTCGTATCGACTGTCGCCGGAGAAGAAGATGCCCAGAGGGAGAGGGCGGCGGTGAGGAGAGAGCAGGAGGGCGCGCGCTGGGTACGACGCGACGTGGGAAGAGCGGGCGAGGGTGGCCCTGCTGCTGGTATTGCAGCAGAGCGACGAGGATGGGGAGGAAGAACCGCCGAAGCTGGAGGGCTTCTGCTGGAGTGGGAAGAGAGGAAAGATGGGGGTGTTTCTCCGTCAAGACCGAGCTACCTTCTTCTGCAGGCGAAGGCGGCTTTTATAGAGGTGAAAGCGGAGAGGTGGGCGGAGGGAGGCGACGTGCCTCCCTCGCCGGAAGACGGACGGAGTAGGGACCCATACCTTCAGCGCGTTCGCACGGAAGGTGTGGGCTGCTGCAGAGATCGTGGAGGTGTCCCTGCGACAGCAGACGTCACAGGGAACACCCCGTTGAAAGGTTAGAGGGCCTCCCTCACCCTGCGCGGCGCCATGCTCCGCGCAAAGTCGCCGGAGCATGGCACTACTCAGGTTTTGCAGGGAGGACCTAAATGCAAAGAACGATGAAGACTTAGGGGTCAAAACGCGAGGGTTTCAAAGTTTAGGGTCAAAAAGTAATAGATGAGGACCAAAATGCAAAGTCGGCGAAGAAGGTCTCTTCTTAGGCTCAAGTTTTTATACATGACTAAATAGGACCTAAGGATTCTAATGGTGAATTTTATTTCTAAATTAGACCTTGTTTGACCAGTCAATTTACGTAAAAATCCAAATTAAATCATTAATTGGGCATGGTTCTCAATGTAGGTCAAAATGGGTTCCCAAGGCCAAATTGAAGGTTCTAAACCCTAGTGTAATGACCCGGTTCCCGAGTCCCTACGAGACACGAGAACCGGACCGACTCGACTAATCCCAAGACCCAGTCGTCCAACGAGGAAGTAACCAAAAGACAGTAAAATAAACCACATTCAGCATGAATATAACTAACAGTAAAAAGTACAGCAGTAAGGAAAGAAACTACTACAGTAGGCACCACCACAACATTAAAACAACATTTATCGTATAACAAAAACTGCAGGTAAAGAAGGTACAGCGGAAACAAAACTACTCACTAGAACAGAAACAAAAGAAGGTACAAAACTGTGGCAACTCTACTGGACCCTACTCGGCCCAGCGTCCTCTGCAGCCGCCGACCCTGGCTGCTCAACACCTGGTCCTGAAAAAGGTAACGAGTGTAACACGTCAGCAAAACGCTGAGTAGAGTGGCAAACTAACTAAAGGCAACAGTAGAGTGTACAGTAGCTGTTATGTTCTATTACTTCCTTTATTTACATCTTTCAATTTTTCTCACTATTTCATTTACTTCTCAGATCCTTTACTTGATCTCGAATGTCCTCGTGGGACGATCTTGATTGCAGTCTTTTCCAACAGTAGAAGTAGCACGTGGTGCTCTCCTGGCCGGGAGAGTCCCCCGTGGTGATCCTACCCTCAGTCAACCACCCCAAGGTCACTGACAGACGTAACGGTGACTACGGCACGCGCGATAAACGCACAGGTAGCTAGCCCGTACTGGCACGCGGTCAGTCGTTTCCGTTAACGGGTGCGCCCAAAGCACAGCACGGAACCAGGGCAGAGCCCTCTCAGTAACAGGGGTCCAACCCCTCCACAGTAACCAAACCGGGGCCTTGCCCCTCCACAGTCCGCGCACCCTCGTCTGACTACCCTGGTTTGCCCTAGTGGGCCTAACAAGTCGGTGAAGGAGGCTAGCAGAACCCCGGGGCCCGTGGGGTAGCTAGTACTCTCCTAACACTACTAGCTCTCCTCGGTACTACGTACACGAGGGCCAACAAGTCGGTACAGAGCGGCCAAGCCTAACCCCGGGTCCCTGGGGCGGCTGGCCCCACTCTGCACTAAAACAGGTACAGGTACTTCCCTTGGTACTGCGTACCCAAGAGACAGTACAACTACATCTTAGTTCCATTCCTTTTCTTTCCAGGAGTTCCACTCCTAATTCCCCGTAGGGTTCCAACCCTTTATCTCAGAACATCATATGTTTCACTTTCCAGATTCACGTTCTCAATTTCCATGATCTCAAACATGTTTCTTTGTTCATAACAGGCAGCTGTTAATTAATTTCACAGGCAGCTTATATATTCCTTTCCATTTTTCCAAGACTGCAGTAATATACATTCCACTAGTTTTTCCATCCTAGGATTCATGCCATATCCTAGGATCTATCATACAATCTAGTTTTCCGGCCCTAGGATTCATGCAACACCTAGGAGCTATCATTCCATACATTTCTCATTCCTAGGGTTCATGCGATGCCCTAGGTTCTAGTTATGGTTCCATACTTTAACAGATTTTATTAATGCTTAAAACCACTCTACCAGGTACAACGGAAGTAATGGGGGCGGGGTCGGGAATCCCGCGCGCCTCCGCGACTCTCAAGACGGCAATCGAACGAGGTCCTATCACAAGGATCAAACACAAGGAGTGTCTCAAAACAGTGTATAGCTACTGTAGGCGGGTAGAGGAATAAATTCTGAAACGAACGCAACTCGAATCGCGGAAAACGGAGCCCAAACGGGCCCTAAACGGGTCGAGAAAGACAATACTGTGCAAAATCAGACGTCTGGAACTCATTCCAGACGTCTTAAACGGTGGATCAGAGAATTACCTGTTCGGCTTGGTTCCCCGGACGTCCAGAAGTCTGTGGCGACGTCTCTCCTAGATCCCAGACGTCCGATGGTCTCTCCGGACGTCTGGAGGTCACTCCCGCCGTCTGGTACAACTTCCAGACGTCGGATTCGCAAAGGATGACGAATCCGAACACCTGCGCACAGCCAACCCTCCTCCCTCAGTACGGTCAGTCGACAACAAAAGAAGGAGAAAGCGGAACTCACCTTTCAGACGTCTGTATGATCACACAGACGTCGACCTTGCCGTCTGGATATCAGTCCAGACGTCTGATTCTGGAGATTTTTCCAGAATCAGAACCTCGCTCGGCCTCCGCTCGCGACGCCGCCCGCGTCGCACCTCGCGCGTCCGCTGCTCCGCCCGCAGCAGGTCCCTCTTCGCGACGCTCTGCGCCCCCTGCGCCCTCCGCCGGCCGGCCAAGCCGCTCCCGGCGAGCTCGCCCTCACGGCAGAGTCCCGCCCTCGCACGCCGCAGCTCCTCCGCGCCTTCGCTGCGCCGCTGCCGCTGCGCCCTCGCGTCCGCTCGCTCCGCCCGCAGCAGGAGAGGAGGAAGATGGTGGAGACGGGAGGGGAGGCGCGCCCCCTCCCCCTTTTAACGCCGCGCGGAGAGGAGGAGAGAGACGGCCGCAGTCGCCTGCAGCCGCAGAGAAGATGCGAATCGCAGGTCTGCGCGCACAGGCGCGCAGACGAATATCCCGTGCGAGTACAACTGTTCGTCAAACGTCTGTAAACTATCCCGGACGTCTGGTCAGACGTCTGGATGTGATCCCAGACGTCTTGACAGACGTCTGGGCCACCTCCCAGACGTCTTAAAAGACGTCTGGGGTACGCGCTCGTTACAATATAACAAACTCAAAGGAAGTTTCGTCCCCGAAACTTGCGCCAACTAGGGTGCGGAAAAAGGATGTCCAAATAACCATAACAAACTCAAAGAGGACCGAAGCCGGTCCGAAAAGACGTACCCGCGAAAAGCTCTGGGTACCGCTCCCGCATTGCCGCCTCAGGCTCCCAGGTAGCCTCCTCGTACCGCTGGCTCCTCCACAAAACCTTTACCAGGGGTACTTGCTTTCGTCTCAACCTGCGGACGGCTCGGTCTAGGATCTGCACTGGCCGCTCGGGGTAGGTCAGGTCGTCGCTCACCTCGATGCTCTCGTGACTCAGTACGTGGCTGGGATCGGCTACGTACTTCCTGAGGTTGGACACGTGGAACACGTCGTGCACACCAGAAAGCTGCGGGGGAAGGGCAAGTCTGTAAGCAACGGGTCCAACCCGCTCCAGGACCTCGAAGGGCCCCACGAACCTCGGCGCGAGCTTCCCTCTCACCCCAAACCGCTGTAAGCCCTTCATGGGCGAAACACGAAGAAAAACGTGGTCCCCAACCTCGAACTGCACCTCTCTGCGTCTGCGATCTGCGTAGCTCTTCTGTCTGCTCCTGACAGTGCGGAGTCGTCTGTGGATCTGTTCAACTACCTCCTGACTCTGCCGGATCAACCTGGGGCCAACCTCCCACTTGGTCCCCACCTCAACCCAACTCAAGGGTGCCGTGCATTTCCGTCCGTACAGAGCCTCGTAGGGAGCCATGCCGATGCTCGAGTGATAACTGTTGTTGTATGCAAACTCTGCCAGGGGCAGGTGTTCCTCCCAAGAGCCCCTCCAGTCTAGTACACAGGCACGCAAAAGATCCTCAAGTGTCTGTATCGTGCGTTCCGACTGTCCGTCCGTCTGGGGGTGGTAAGCCGTGCTAAACCTCAACCTCGTCCCCAAAGCCTGCTGAAACTCAGCCCAAAACTGGGACGTAAAGCGGGTATCCCGGTCGGATACGATCTCCCGCGGAACTCCGTGTAGTCGCACCACATCACGGATATACCTCTCTGCCAACTGTGCTGGTCCCAAAGTGACTCGGATCGGCAAGAATCGTGCCGTCTTCGTCAACCTATCCACTATTACCCAGACCGCGTCGTGTCCTCGCTGGGTAACAGGTAAACCCACCACCAAGTCCATGGTGATGCTCTCCCACTTCCACTCTGGCACTGGAAGCGGCTGAAGCGGCCCTGCAGGCCTCTGATGCTCGGCTTTCACCTGCTGGCACACTAAGCACTGCTGCACGAACTCACCCACATCCCTCTTCATCCCTCTCCACCAGAACTCGCGTCTCAAGTCATGGTACATTTTCGTGTTTCCGGGATGTATGGTGAATCTGGAACCGTGTGCCTCAGTCAGGAGCTCTCTCAACAGCTCCTCGTCTCTGGGGACGCACAGCCGTCCCCTCAAGCGTAACACCTGGTCTGTGAAAGAGAAGTCCCCTGGGTCTCCTGACAGTACTCTGTCGCGCAAAGACTGCAAGTACGGATCGGCCATCTGTCCCGTGATGATGCGGTCTATCAACTCTGGTCTGGTCTGCCGTGTCACCGTCACTGCCCCACAGTATCCTCGTAACTCTAGAGGTCGCCAACTGCCCACCTCCTCCAAAAGGCTCCAACTCTGTAACTGTAGACTGGCCAAGCGTGCGGGCGCCTTACGGCTCAAGGCGTCAGCCACCACATTGGCCTTTCCCGGGTGGTAGGAGATGCTGCAGTCGTAGTCCTTCAGGAGCTCCAACCAACGTCTCTGTCTCATGTTGAGCTCCTTCTGGTCAAAAAGATATCTGAGGCTCTTGTGATCTGTAAAAATCTCGAAGGTCTCACCGTACAAGTAGTGCCTCCATGTCTTCAGCGCGAAGACAACAGCTGCCAACTCTAGGTCATGGGTAGGGTAGGTATGTTCATGGGGCTTCAGTTGCCGCGAAGCGTAAGCGACCACGTGACCCCTCTGCATGAGCACACCTCCTAACCCCTGCAAGGAAGCGTCCGTGTACACGACGAACCCGCCACTACTGTCAGGAATGGTGAGCACGGGAGCCGAGGTCAACCTCTCCTTCAGCTCCAGAAAACACGCCTCACAGGCGTCTGTCCAAGTGAAAGGCACATCCTTCCGAGTCAACTGTGTCATAGGACGTGCAATCTGCGAAAACCCTCTGATGAACCGTCTGTAGTAACCTGCCAGTCCCAGGAAACTGCGAATCTCAGTGACTGAACGCGGTCTCTCCCACCTGAGCACTGCCTCGACCTTGGCGGGATCCACCGCCAGGCCGTCTCCAGAGATCACATGACCCAAAAAGGTCACCTCCCTCAACCAGAACTCGCACTTGCTGTATTTGGCGTACAGCCTGCGTCGTCTCAGAGTGTCCAGAACCATCCGCAAGTGCTGTCCGTGCTGCGTCCGATCTCTAGAATAGATGAGTACATCATCTATGAAAACCACCACAAACTGGTCCAAGTACGGTCTGAACACCCGGTTCATCAGGTCCATGAAAGCAGCGGGGGCATTGGTCAGCCCAAACGGCATGACCAAAAACTCGTAGTGTCCGTACCGGGTGCGGAAAGCTGTCTTGGAGACGTCGGTCTCCCTGATCCTCAACTGGTGGTATCCAGACCTCAAGTCGATCTTGGAAAACACCGTGGCACCCCGCAACTGGTCAAACAAATCGTCAATCCTCGGCAGCGGATATCGGTTCTTGATGGTGACCCTATTCAGCTGTCTGTAGTCCACACAAAGGCGTAGGGTCCCATCCTTCTTCTTCACAAACAGTACCGGGGCTCCCCAGGGAGACGCACTGGGCCTCACGAAACCTTTCTCCAAAAGGTCCTGCAACTGAGACTTGAGCTCTCGCAGCTCAAGCGGTGCCATCCTATATGGCGCGGTGGAGATGGGGTTGGTCCCTGGTACTAGTGAGATCTCAAACTCGATCTCACGCTCGGGCGGTAGTCCTGGTAACTCGTCTGGAAACACGTCGGGGTACTCTCTGACCACCGGGATGCTCTGGAAGTCTGCCACGGGGCTGTGCTCTGCCACCACACAAGCTAAGAAGCCCTCACACCCCTGGCTCAAAAGTCTCGCCGCCCGAAGTGCCGAAATGCACCTGAAACCTCCGTCCACTGGCTGCCCGTGAAACTCGAAGGAAGGCAAGTCCGGAATGGAGAAGACAATCTTCCTCTCAAAGCAGTCTACCAATGCGTGGTAAGCGGACAGCCAATCCATCCCCAGGATCACCCCAAAGTCCTCCATCTGTATCATAATCAGGTCAGCTGGCAAGCTGTGTCCCCCGATGCTGACCCCGCAACCCGTGTACACCTCCTCAGCTACAAACAGCTGACCACTCGGACCTCTGATTACGAACGGGTTCTCTAACAATGTATAATCCTGGTCCAAACTAACTGCGAAACTGTCTGCGACAAACGAGTGCGTAGCGCCGGAATCGAAAAGCGTGTAAATTAGTCTGCCAGAAACTGAAACCATACCTGCTACCACGGATCCCGAAGCTCTGGCGTCCCTGTGTGTTAGGGCGTTGATACGCCCCTCAGCTCTAGGTGCGGACGAAGCAGCCACACTCTGCGTCGGACGGGTAGGTGCTGGCCGGTACCCTCCTCGCGACTGCGGTCCTCCTCCTCGCGACTGCGGTCCTCCTCCTCGCGCCTGGAAACCGCGGCCTCCTGCGCGCCCTCCAGTGCTCTGCGCGGGAAGTATCTGCTGACCTCCTGCCCTAGATGGGCAGTCCCTCCTGACGTGGCCCGGCTGGCCACACTGGTAGCAGAGGGGAACCCGACTCCCGCCCTCAGTGAGTCCCTGCTGTCGGCTAGGCGGGGGTCCGGTGCTGGCGACTGGCCCCTGTCGAGGGCCCCCAAAGGCCAGTGATGGCCCTGCACAACGTGACGGCTCTCCTGCGGACACCACGTGTCTCCGTTCTCGCCGGCCCTGTGAGAAGTCTGGCTGAAAGGGCCTCTTCCGCCCGCCGTCGGTCTCTCGCGCGGACGGGTTGGTCTCCTCGTAAGTCATGGCTGCCTCTACCACCCTTGAAAACGTCGGCAGCTTCAGGGGTTTGACATACCCCCGGATCGCAGGCCGGAGCCCCTCGGTGAACCTCCAAAGGCGCTCCTCCTCAGTGGCTACCGCTGTCGCTGCAAAGCGGGACAGCTCCAAGAAACGCGTGCGGTACGCGCTCACGGTCATCGTCCCTTGGCGGAGAGTGTGGAACTCCCGCCTCCTCTGGTCCTGCCACGTCTGGGGAAAGTACTGCTCGCAGAAGAGGGTGACGAACTGGTCCCACGTCGGCTCGTCCCTCTCCTGTCCCCGGACCGCCCTCCACCACCGGTGTGCCGCACTCTCCAGCTGGTACGTGGCAAAGGCCACGCGGCACTCCACCGGGGGGCGAAGGGTGTCGAAGATCTTCTCCAGCTGCTCAAGCCAGTCCTCTGCCTCGGTCGGGTCCTCATCCCCCTTGAAGGAGGGGGGCTTCAGCTTCCGGAACTGTCCGAAAAGCTCGAAGTGGTGCTGTAGGGGAGGTGCTGGTGCACCTCCAGGCGTAGGTGCCTCGTGTACAGAAGTGTCGGAGGAAGGTGGGGGCGGCAGGGGCCCATCCCCTCCCTCGTGTCCGGCGCCGCGTCCGTCGCGTGGTCCCACAGAGGACTCCCCCTCTGCAACCCCAGGAGGAGGTGCTCGGGGCGGTGGGTGGAGCTCCTCTCGTACAATATCCCGTATCAGTCGGGCGAGGTCCTGGGCCTGGATGCCAGGGAGTGGTGGCTGGTCCACCGAGACGTCAACGACAGCACGTCCACCTCGCCGTCCTCGCCCTCGGCCGCGCCCGCGGCCAGTCTCGCCAGTCCCACGACGAGGCATCTCCTGCAAGGAGACGCGAAACAAAACGGAAACGTCAAAACAGACGGTACCTAACAACACTTCTAAGAACTCATGTCAAGAGATATGTTGTGGTGGCTACTCTAGCTATAAACATGTGAATTGGTTATTTTCCAGTCAGTTGATTCACTTCTCGGGACGACCTTGCTCTGATACCATCTTGTAACGACCCGGTTCCCGAGTCCCTACGAGACACGAGAACCGGACCGACTCGACTAATCCCAAGACCCAGTCGTCCAACGAGGAAGTAACCAAAAGACAGTAAAATAAACCACATTCAGCATGAATATAACTAACAGTAAAAAGTACAGTAGTAAGGAAAGAAACTACTACAGTAGGCACCACCACAACATTAAAACAACATTTATCGTATAACAAAAACTGCAGGTAAAGAAGGTACAGCGGAAACAAAACTACTCACTAGAACAGAAACAAAAGAAGGTACAAAACTGTGGCAACTCTACTGGACCCTACTCGGCCCAGCGTCCTCTGCAGCCGCCGACCCTGGCTGCTCAACACCTGGTCCTGAAAAAGGTAACGAGTGTAACACGTCAGCAAAACGCTGAGTAGAGTGGCAAACTAACTAAAGGCAACAGTAGAGTGTACAGTAGCTGTTATGTTCTATTACTTCCTTTATTTACATCTTTCAATTTTTCTCACTATTTCATTTACTTCTCAGATCCTTTACTTGATCTCGAATGTCCTCGTGGGACGATCTTGATTGCAGTCTTTTCCAACAGTAGAAGTAGCACGTGGTGCTCTCCTGGCCGGGAGAGTCCCCCGTGGTGATCCTACCCTCAGTCAACCACCCCAAGGTCACTGACAGACGTAACGGTGACTACGGCACGCGCGATAAACGCACAGGTAGCTAGCCCGTACTGGCACGCGGTCAGTCGTTTCCGTTAACGGGTGCGCCCAAAGCACAGCACGGAACCAGGGCAGAGCCCTCTCAGTAACAGGGGTCCAACCCCTCCACAGTAACCAAACCGGGGCCTTGCCCCTCCACAGTCCGCGCACCCTCGTCTGACTACCCTGGTTTGCCCTAGTGGGCCTAACAAGTCGGTGAAGGAGGCTAGCAGAACCCCGGGGCCCGTGGGGTAGCTAGTACTCTCCTAACACTACTAGCTCTCCTCGGTACTACGTACACGAGGGCCAACAAGTCGGTACAGAGCGGCCAAGCCTAACCCCGGGTCCCTGGGGCGGCTGGCCCCACTCTGCACTAAAACAGGTACAGGTACTTCCCTTGGTACTGCGTACCCAAGAGACAGTACAACTACATCTTAGTTCCATTCCTTTTCTTTCCAGGAGTTCCACTCCTAATTCCCCGTAGGGTTCCAACCCTTTATCTCAGAACATCATATGTTTCACTTTCCAGATTCACGTTCTCAATTTCCATGATCTCAAACATGTTTCTTTGTTCATAACAGGCAGCTGTTAATTAATTTCACAGGCAGCTTATATATTCCTTTCCATTTTTCCAAGACTGCAGTAATATACATTCCACTAGTTTTTCCATCCTAGGATTCATGCCATATCCTAGGATCTATCATACAATCTAGTTTTCCGGCCCTAGGATTCATGCAACACCTAGGAGCTATCATTCCATACATTTCTCATTCCTAGGGTTCATGCGATGCCCTAGGTTCTAGTTATGGTTCCATACTTTAACAGATTTTATTAATGCTTAAAACCACTCTACCAGGTACAACGGAAGTAATGGGGGCGGGGTCGGGAATCCCGCGCGCCTCCGCGACTCTCAAGACGGCAATCGAACGAGGTCCTATCACAAGGATCAAACACAAGGAGTGTCTCAAAACAGTGTATAGCTACTGTAGGCGGGTAGAGGAATAAATTCTGAAACGAACGCAACTCGAATCGCGGAAAACGGAGCCCAAACGGGCCCTAAACGGGTCGAGAAAGACAATACTGTGCAAAATCAGACGTCTGGAACTCATTCCAGACGTCTTAAACGGTGGATCAGAGAATTACCTGTTCGGCTTGGTTCCCCGGACGTCCAGAAGTCTGTGGCGACGTCTCTCCTAGATCCCAGACGTCCGATGGTCTCTCCGGACGTCTGGAGGTCACTCCCGCCGTCTGGTACAACTTCCAGACGTCGGATTCGCAAAGGATGACGAATCCGAACACCTGCGCACAGCCAACCCTCCTCCCTCAGTACGGTCAGTCGACAACAAAAGAAGGAGAAAGCGGAACTCACCTTTCAGACGTCTGTATGATCACACAGATGTCGACCTTGCCGTCTGGATATCAGTCCAGACGTCTGATTCTGGAGATTTTTCCAGAATCAGAACCTCGCTCGGCCTCCGCTCGCGACGCCGCCCGCGTCGCACCTCGCGCGTCCGCTGCTCCGCCCGCAGCAGGTCCCTCTTCGCGACGCTCTGCGCCCCCTGCGCCCTCCGCCGGCCGGCCAAGCCGCTCCCGGCGAGCTCGCCCTCACGGCAGAGTCCCGCCCTCGCACGCCGCAGCTCCTCCGCGCCTTCGCTGCGCCGCTGCCGCTGCGCCCTCGCGTCCGCTCGCTCCGCCCGCAGCAGGAGAGGAGGAAGATGGTGGAGACGGGAGGGGAGGCGCGCCCCCTCCCCCTTTTAACGCCGCGCGGAGAGGAGGAGAGAGACGGCCGCAGTCGCCTGCAGCCGCAGAGAAGATGCGAATCGCAGGTCTGCGCGCACAGGCGCGCAGACGAATATCCCGTGCGAGTACAACTGTTCGTCAGACGTCTGTAAACTATCCCGGACGTCTGGTCAGACGTCTGGATGTGATCCCAGACGTCTTGACAGACGTCTGGGCCACCTCCCAGACGTCTTAAAAGACGTCTGGGGTACGCGCTCGTTACACCTAGAGATTATTTTTATATGAATTTTAGAGGGTTTATTCGATTTTTACTTTACCTCAAACCTCGTGAATTGAAGTGGGTTTATTTTAGGGTTACAGGATGTCATTTAATTCCTTGGAGTTGCTGTAGCCCTAGTTGGATCAACTCATCCCACTTTCCTTCTTATTAGGTTAGTTTGACCTATGTTTGGACCCTAAGTTACCTTGTTTATAGATTGTGTTGGTGAAATTGCATTTTTACCCCTTAGTTCCTGTTTTCTTCACAAACTTAGAATTCTCTGAGTCAAGCCTTTCTATAAGTTATGTAGGAGCTTTTTCTTGCAAATCTAGGTTATATGGTGCTAGTTTAGGGTCTATGACGAGGTTCTCATCAACAGCCTTGCCCGACACCACACTGTGGCTGAATCAAGCCCCACAAGGTCTCCCGTTGATCAATGGAGAGAAAGAGGTGGTTGTAATGCATGTTTTCATCCATTGGATCAAGAGTTGAGGTGTTACGAATACGCATCATGCGTCATTTAAGATGTCTAGGAAGTGGCCCAGACGTCTGCGAGCATGTGGGAAGGAGGGGTTGTTGCGAGAGGAAGTAGAAGCTCGACCATGAGGGTACGAGCTTGCCGAGGCAGCTAGAGCCAACCGGCGGGAGAGCAGCGAGAGTGGGGTGTCGCGGAGGAGCTGCTGCAGCTCAGGCAGCAGGCGGACGTGGCGTGGCATGTCCGTGCGCTGCGGGCGGAGAGCGAGAAGGGTCCAGATTCTGGGAAAATTTCCCAGAATCAGACGTTAGGACTTACATCCAGACGACGTAGAAGACGTCTAGAGCAAGGTCCAGACGTCTGACAGGTACAATATTTTCTTACCTTCTCCTTTTTACGCGTGTACGGCCATGCAGCCGTCCGCTGCGTTCTTCTGCACCTTTTCGTGATGAGAGCGGGTGTGTGTGTGCAGGAATCGTTCGGGAGGGCGCTAGGGCTCTCCATCCCACACCGATCAGACGTCTGGGCACAGTACCAGACGACAGAGAGGACCTTCAGACGTCCGGGGTGACAATCGGACGTCTGGAAACTCAGTCCAGACGATCCAGCGGGCTTCTGGACGTCTGAAGGTCTGATTTTGGGCAGACCTGTCGTTTTTGACCCGTTTAGGGTCCGTTCGGAGTCCGTTTTCCGCGTTTCAAGTTTCGTTCTTCCCAGATTTATTTCTTCTACCTATTTACAGTAATTGTATACTGTTCTGAGTAGCTCCTTGTCTTTGATCCTTGTATTAGGACCCCATTTCGTTGCGGCTCTAGGGTTTGCGGAGGCACGCGGGATTGCCGACCACGCCCCCAGTACTTTTGGTTTTGCGGGTAGAGTGGCCTTTCAATTAATTATCAAAAAATTATGCAATTTTGAAATAATTAATAGAGTTTAGGGCATTGCATGAACCTTAGGGCCGAAAAATTAGATTGAATGATAGATCCTAGGGTATTGCATGAATCCTAGGACTGGAAAACTAGATTGAATGATAGATCCTAGGGTATGGCATGAATCCTAGGACTAGAAAACTAGTTGAATATATAAACATTGCAGTCTTGGAAAAGTAGAAAGGAACGATAACTGCCTGTAAATTGGTTAACAGCTGCCTATTTAAGAATGAATAATTACGGTTGAGAACATGGGTTATATGGATATAAAGCTGGAACAGTGAAACCTAAATTGGCTGAGTTAAAAGAGCATGAACCCTATGGGGAATTAGGAGTAGGACTCCTGGAAAGTGAATGGAATAGAATTAGGGAAGTGAGCTAGCCCTTGAGTACGGAGTACCAAGGAGAGCAACTATTCCCCTGTTTAATGCAGAGCGGAGCCAACCGCCCCAGGGACCCGGGGTTAGGACTGGCCACTTTGTACTGACTTTTGACCCTCGTGTACACAGTACCGAGGAGAGCTACTAGTGTAAGGAGTGCACTAGTGTAACGACCCGGTTCCCGAGTCCCTACGAGACACGAGAACCGGACCGACTCGACTAATCCCAAGACCTAGTCGTCCAACGAGGAAGTAACCAAAAGACAGTAAAATAAACCACATTCAGCATGAATATAACTAACAGTAAGAAAGTACAGCAGTAAGGAAAGAAACTACTACAGTAGGTACCACCACAACAGTAAAACAGCATTTATCATACAACAAGAACTGCAGGTAAAGAAGGTACAGCGGAAACAAAAACTACTCACTAGAACAGAAACAAAAGGGGTACAAAAGGCTGTGGTAACTCTACTGGACCCTACTCGGCCCAGCGTCCTCTGCAGCCGCCGACCCTGGCTGCTCAACACCTGGTCCTGAAAAAGGTAACGAGTGTAACACGTCAGCAAAACGCTGAGTAGAGTGGCAAACTAACTAAAGGCAACAGTAGAGTGTACAGTAGCTGTTATGTCCTATTACTTCCTTTATTCACATCTTTCAATTTTTCTCACTATTTCATTTATTTCTCAGATCCTTTACTTGATCTCGAATGTCCTCGTGGGAACGATCTTGATTGCAGTCTTTTCCAAAAGTAGAAGTAGCACGTGGTGCTCTCCTGGCCGGGAGAGTCCCCCGTGGTGATCCTACCCCCAGTCAACCACCCCAAGGTCACTGACAGACGTAACGGTGACTACGGCACGCGCGATAAACGCACAGGTAGCTAGCTCGCACTGGCACGCGGTCAGTCGTTTCCGTTAACGGGTGCGCCCAAAGCATAGCACGGAACCAGGGCAGAGCCCTCTCAGTAACAGGGGTCCAACCCCTCCACAGTAACCAAACCGGGGCCTTGCCCCTCCACAGTCCGCGCACCCTCGCCTGACTACCCTGGTTTGCCCTAGTGGGCCTAACAAGTCGGTGAAGGAGGCTAGCAGAACCCCGGGGCCCGTGGGGTAGCTAGTACTCTCCTAACACTACTAGCTCTCCTCGGTACTACGTACACGAGGGCCAACAAGTCGGTACAGAGCGGCCAATCCTAACCCCGGGTCCCTGGGGCGGCTGGCCCCACTCTGCACTAAACACGTACAGGTACTTCCCTTGGTACTGCGTACCCAAGAGACAGTACAAACTACATCTCAGTTTCCATTCCTTTTTCTTTCCAGGAGTTCCACTCCTAATTCCCCGTAGGGTTCCAGCTCTTTATCTCAGAACATCATATGTTTCACTTTCCAGATTCACGTTCTCAAAATCCATGATCTCAAACATGTTTCTTTATTCATAACAGGCAGCTGTTAATTCAAATTACAGGCAGCTTTATATTCCTTTCCATTTTTCCAAGACTGCAGTATTATACATTCCACTAGTTTTTCCATCCTAAGATTCATGCCACATCCTAGGATCTAGCATACAACTAGTTTTCCAGCCCTAGGATTCATGCATCACCTAGGAGCTATCATTCCATACATTTCTCATTCCTAGGATTCATGCAATGTCCTAGATTCTAGTTATGGTTCCATACTTTAACAGATTTTAAAAATAACTTAAGCCACTCTACCAGGTACAACGGGAGTAATGGGGGCGTGATCGGGAATCCCACGTGCCTCCGCGACTCTCAAGACTGCAACTGAACGAGGTCCTATCACAAGGATCAAACACAAGGGGTGTCTCAAAACAGTGTATAGCTACTGTAGACGGGTAGAGGAATTAATTCTGAAAGGAACGCAACTCGAATCGCGGCAAACGGAGCCCGAACGGGCCCTAAACGGGTCAAAAAAGACGATACTGTGCAGAATCAGACGTCTGGAACTCCCTCCAGACGTCTTAAACGGTGGATCAGAGAATTACCTGTTCAGCGTGGTTTCCCAGACGTCCAGAAGTCTTCGGGGACGTCTGTCCTATACCCCAGACGTCCGATGGTCCATACGGACGTCTGTAGGTCACTCCCGCCATCTGGTACAACTTCCAGACGTCTGATTCGCAAAGGATGGCGAATCAGCGAACCTGCGCACAGCCAACCCCCCTCCCTCAGTACGGTCAGTCGACAAGAAGGAAGAAGAAAGCGGAAACTCACCTTTCAGACGTCTGTATGATCTTACAGACGTCGACCTTGCCGTCTGGCTATCAACCCAGATGTCTGATTCTAGAAATTTTTCCAGAATCAGAACCCTGCTCGGCCTCCGCTCGCGACGCCGCCCGCGTCGCACCTCGCGCTCCTGCTGCTCAGACCGCAGCAGGTCCCTCTCCGCGTCGCTCCGCGCCCCCTGCGCCCTCCGCTAGTCGGCCAAGCCACTCCGGCGAGCTCGCCCTCACGGCAGAGCTCCGCCCTCGCACGCCGCACCTCCGCGCTCACTGCGGCCGCCGCTGCCGCCCTCGCGTCCTCTCGCTCTCGCGCACAGGAAGGAGAAGAAGGAGGAGACGGTGGAGACGGGAGGGGAGGCGCACCCCTTTTAACGCCACGCGGAGAGGAGAGAGAGAAGGCGCCGCAGGCGTCTGCAGCCGCAGAAGAAAAAGAGAGAATATGCGGTCTGCGCGCTCAGGCGCGCAGGCGACTCGCGGGTGTCGACGATAACGTTTTTTTCAGACGTCTGTAAACCATCCCAGACGTCTGGCAAGACGTCTGGATGTGATCCCAGACGGCTGGTCAGACGTCTGGGCCACCTCCCAGACGTCTTAAAATACGTCCGGGGCACGCGTTCATTACAACTAGCTACCCCATGGGCCCCAGGGTTCTGCTAGCTCTCCTACACCAACTTGTTAGGCCCGCTGGGCAAACCAGGGTAGTCAGGCGAGGGTGCACGGACTGTGGAGGGGCAAGACCCCTGTTTGGTTACTGTGGAGGGGCTGGACCCCTGTTACTGAGAGGGCTCTACCCTATACTGGTTCCGTGCTGTGCTTTGGGCGCACCCGTTAATGGAAACGACTGACCGCGTGCCAGTGCGAGGTAGCTACCCGTGCATTTATCGCACATGCCGTAGTCACCGTTACGTCTGTCAGCGACCTTGGGGTTGTTGACTGAGGGTAGGACCACCACGGGAGACTCTCCTGGCCAAGAGAGCACCACGTGTTACTTCTACTTTTCAGAAAAGACTGCAATCAAGATGGTTCCTACGAGGAACATTCGAGATCAAGAGAAGGATCTGAGAAGTAATTCAATAGTGAATAAATGGAAAAAGATTAAAGCAAGAAATTATAAATATAACAGCTACTGTCCACCTTACTCTTCTTAGCTTTTAGTTGCCACTCTACTCAGCGTTTATCTGACATGTCACCTTTGTACCTTTTTAGGATCAGGTGTTGAGCAGCCAGAGTCGGCGGCTGCAGAGGGCGCTGGGCCTAGTAGAGCCCAGTAATGTCACTTGTAGTACCCACTGTACTTTTCTTTCCGTTGCAGTGAGTAGTTTCTGTTACCCTTGTACTCTCTTTATTGTAAGCTTCATGTTTATATATATATTTATTTCTCTACTGTTGTGGTGGTGTATACTGTAGTATTTCTTTTCTCTACTGGTGTATTTTGTTACTGCTAGTTATATACATGTTGAATGTGGTTTATTTTACTGCTCTTTTGCTTACTTTCTCGTTGGACGACTGGGTCTTGGGATCAGTTGAGTCGGTCCGATTCTCGTGTCTCGTAGCGATTCAGGAATCGAGTTCTTACAAGATGGTATCAGAGCAAGGTCGTCCCAAGAAGTGAACCAACTACTGGAAAATAACAAATTCACGTGTCTGTAACTAGAGTAGCCACCACAACGTTTCTTTTGACATGAGCTCTTAGACTTCTTCGTTAGATATCGTTCCATATTGACGTGTTTCTGTTCTGTTTCGCGTCTCCTTGTTGGAGATGCCTCGATGAGGGACTAGTGAGGCAGGCCGCGGGTGCGGCCGAGGACGAGGTCGGCAAGGTGGGTGTGTTGCAGTCGACGTCTCAGTGGATCAGCCACTGCTCCCAGGCATTCAGGCCCAGGACCTCACCCAGCTGATACGGGACATAGTGCGAGAGGTGCTCCACCCGCCGCCCCAGGCATCTCTCCCTGGAGCTGTGGAGGGGGAGTCCTCTGTGGGACAACGCGATGGACGCAGTGCTGGATGCGAGGGAGGGGATGGGCCACCACCGCCCCCACCTTCCTCCGACACTTCTGTGCATGACTTCCTTACTTGGAGGTGCACCAGCATCCCCACTGCAGTGCCACTTCGAGCTTTTCGGGCAGTTCCGGAAGTTGAAGCCCCCCTCCTTCAAGGGGGATGAGGACCCGACCGAGGTGGAGGACTGGCTCGAGCAGATCGAGAAGGTTTTCGACACCCTTCGCCCCCCGGTGGAGTGTCGCGTGGCCTTTGCCACGTACCAGCTGGAGAGTGCAACACACAGGTGGTGGAGGGTGGTCAGGGGACAGGAGAGGGACGAGCCAACCTGGGACCGGTTCGTCACCCTCTTCTGCGAGCAGTACTTTCCCCAGACGTGGCAGGACCAGAGGAGGCGGGAGTTCCACACTCTTCGCCAGGGGACGATGACCGTGAGGGCGTACCGCACGCATTTTCTGGAGCTATCCCACTTCACAGCAACAGCAGTAACCACTGAGGAGGAGCGCCTTTAGAGGTTCACCGAGGGGCTCCGGCCTGCGATTCGAGGGTATGTCAAACCCCTGAAGCTGCCTACGTTCTTATGGGTGGTGGAGGCAACTATGACCTACAAGGAGACCAACCCATCTGCGCGAGATACTGACAGCGGGCGGAAGAGGCCCTACCAGCCAGACTTTTCACAGGGCTGGCGAGAGAGGAGGCACGTGGTGTCCGCAGGAGAGCCATCACATTTCGCAGGGCCATAAGTGGCCTTTGGGGGCCCTCGACAAGGGCCAGTTGCTAGCACTGGACCCCCGCCCAGTCGACAGTAGGGACCCATTGAGGGTGGGAGTCGGGTTCCCCTCTGCTACCACTGTGGCCAGCCAGGCCACATCAGGAGGGATTGCCCGTCTAGGGTAGGAGGTCAGCAGATGCTTCCCACGCCGAGCACTGGAGGGCGAGCAGGAGGCCGCAGTTTCCAGGCGCGAGGAGGAGGACAGCAGTCACGAGGAGGGTACCGGCCAGCAGCTACTCGTCCGACGTAGAGTGTGGCTGCTTCGTCCGCACCCAGGGTAGAGGGGCGTATCAATGCCCTGACACACAGGGATGCCAGAGCTTTGGGATCAGTGGTGGCAGGTATGGTTTCAGTTTCCGGCAGATTCGTTTACACACTTTTCGATTCCGGCGCTACGCACTCGTTTGTCGCAGCCAGTTTCGTAGTTAGTTTGGGCAGGATTATATGCTGTTAGAGGATCCGTTCGTGATCAGAGCTCCGAGTGGTCAGCTGTTTGTAGCTGAGGAGGTATACACGGGTTGCGAGGTCAGTATTGGGGGACATAGCCTTCCCGCTGACCTGATTATGATACAGATGGAGGACTTTGGCGTAATTCTGGGGATGGACTGGCTGTCCGCTTACCACTCTTTGGTGGACTGTTTTGAGAGGAAGATCGTCTTCTCCATACCGGAGTTGCCTTCTTTCGAGTTCCACGGTCAGCCAGTGGACTGAGGCTTCAGGTGCATTTCTGCACTTCGGGTGGCAAGACTTTTGAGCCAGGGGTGTGAGGGCTTCCTAACTTGTGTGGTGGCAGAGCCCAGCCCTGTGGCAGACTTCCAGAGTATCCCAGTGGTCAGAGAGTATCCCGACGTGTTCCCAGACGAGTTTCCAGGACTACCACCCGAGCGTGAGATCGAGTTTGAGATCTCACTAGTACCAGGGACCAGCCCCATCTCCACCGCACCATACAGGATGGCACCACTTGAGCTGCGAGAGCTCAAGTCAGTTGCAGGATTTTTGGAGAAGGGCTTTGTGAGGTCCAGTGCGTCTCCCTGGGGAGCCCCGGTACTATTTGTAAAGAAGAAGGATGGTACCCTACGCCTTTGTGTGGACTACCGACAGCTGAATAGGGTCACCATCAAGAACAGATATCTGCTACCGAGGATCGATGACTTGTTTGACCAGCTGCGAGGTGCCACGGTATTCTCCAAGATTGACTTGAGGTCTGGATACCACCAGTTGAGAATCAAGGAGGCAGACGTCTTCAAGACAGCTTTCCGCACCCAGTACGGACACTATGAGTTTCTGGTCATGCCGTTTGGGCTGACCAATGCCCCCGCTGCCTTCATGGACTTGATGAACCGGGTGTTTAGACCGTACTTGGACCAGTTCGTGGTGGTATTCATTGATGATGTGCTCATCTATTCTCGAGATCAGACGCAGCACGGACAACACTTGCGGATGGTTCTGGACACACTGAGATGACGTAGGTTGTACGCCAAATACAGCAAGTGCGAGTTCTAGTTGAGGGAGGTGACCTTCTTAGGTCATGTGATCTCTAGAGATGGCTTGGCAGTGGACCCAACCAAGGTCGAGGTAGTGCTCAGGTGGGAGAGACCGCATACGGTTACTGAGATTCGCAGTTTCTTGGGACTGGAAGGCTACTATAGGTGGTTTATCAGGGGCTTTTCACAGATTGCATGTCCTATGACACAGTTGACCTGGAAGGACGTGCCCTTCGCTTGGACAGACGCCTGTGAGGCGTGTTTTCAGGAGCTGAAGGAGAGGCTGACTTCGGCTCCCGTGCTCACCATCCCTGATAGTAGTGGCGGGTTCGTTGTGTAACGGACGCCTCCTTGCAGGGGTTAGGAGGTGTGCTCATGCAGAGGGGTCATATTGTTGCTTACGCTTCGCAGCAACTGAAGCCCCATGAGCATAGCTACCCTACCCATGACCTGGAGCTGGCAGCTGTTGTCTTCGCACTGAAGACCTGGAGGCACTACTTGTACAGTGAGACCTTCGAGATTTTCACAGCCACAAGAGCCTCAGATACCTTTTTGATTAGAAGGAGCTCAACATGAGACAGAGACGTTGGTTGGAGCTCCTGAAGGACTATGACTGCAGCATTTCCTACCACCCGGGAAAGGCCAACGTGGTGGCTGACGCTTTGAGCCGGAAGGCGCCCGCACACTTGGCCAGTTTATAGGTGCAGAGTTGGAGCCTTTTGGAGGAGATGGGCAGTTGGCGACCCCTAGAATTACGAGGGAACTATGGGGCAGTGACTGTGACACGACAGACGAGGCCAGAGCTGATAGATCGCATCATCACAGGACAGATGGCTGACCCATACTTGCAGTCCTTGTGCGACAGAGTACTGTCAGGAGACTCGGGGGACTTTTCTTTCACAGACCAGGTGCTGCACCTGAGGGGACGTTTGTGCGTTCCCAGAGACGAGGAGCTGTTGAGAGAGCTCCTAACTGAGGCACACGGTTCCAGATTCACCATACATCCTGGGAACACGAAGATGTACCCTGACTTGAGACGCGAGTTTTGGTGGAGGGGGATGAAGCGGGATGTGGGTGAATTTGTGCAGCAATGTTTAGTGTGCCAGCAGGTGAAAGCCGAGCATCAGAGGCCTGCAGGGGCACTACAGCCACTTCCAGTGCCAAAGTGGAAGTGGGAGAGCATCACCATGGACTTGGTGGTGGGCTTACCTGTTACCCAGCGAGGACATGATGCAATCTGGGTAATCGTTGATAGATTGATGAAGACGGTGCGTTTCTTGCCGATCTGAGTCACTTTGGGGCCAGCACAGTTGGCAGAGAGGTATATCCACGATGTGGTACGTCTACACGGAGTTTTGCGGGAGATCGTATCTGACCGGGATACCCGCTTTACGTCCCAATTTTGGGCTGAGTTTCAACAGGCCCTGGGGACGCGGCTGAGGTTCAGTACAGCTTACCACCCCCAGACGGACGGACAGTCTGAGCGCACGATACAGACACTTGAGGACCTTTTGCGTGCCTGTGTACTGGACTGGAGGGGCTCTTGGGAGGAGCACTTGCCCCTGGCGGAGTTTGCATACAACAACAGTTATCACTCGAGCATCGGCATGGCACCCTACGAGGCTCTGTAATGATGGAGGTATACGGCACCCTTGAGTTGGGTGGAGGTGGGGACCAAGTGAGAGGTTGGCCCCAGGCTAATCCAGCAGAGTCAGGAGGTAGTCGAGCAGATTCACAGGCGACTCCGCACTGTCAGGAGCAGACAGAAGAGCTACGCGGATCGGAAATGCAGAGAGGTGCAGTTTGAGGTTGGGGACCACGTCTTCCTTCGTGTTTCGCCCATGAAGGGCCTGTAGCGGTTTGGGGTAAGAGGGAAGATCGCGCCGAGGTTTGTGGGGCCCTTTGAGGTCCTGGAGCGGGTTGGACCCATTGCTTATAGGCTTGCCCTCTCTCCTCAGCTTTCTGGTGTGCACGACGTGTTCCACGTGTCCAACCTCAGGAAGTATGTCGTCGATCCCAGTCACGTCCTGAGCCACGAGAGCGTCGAGGTGGACGACGACCTGACCTACCCCGAGCGGCCAGTGCAGATTTTTGACAGAGCCGTCCGTAGTCTGAGACGAAAGCAAGTACCCCTAGTGAAGGTCTTGTGGAGGAGCCAGCGGTACGAGAAGGCTACCTGGAAGCCTGAGGTGGCGATGCGGGAGCGATACCCGGAGCTTTTTGCGGGTACGCCTTTTCGGACCGACTTCGGTCCACTTTGAGTTTGTTATGCATATATTGTTGTTTCCCGTACCCTAGTTAGCGTAAGTTTCGGGGATGAAACTTCCTTTGAGTTTGTTATATTGTTACGAATAGGCATCAGGCGTCATTTAAGACGTTTGGGAAGTGGCCCAGACGTCTGGCCAGACGTCTGGAAGCCTTCCCAGACGTCTGGCCAGACGTCTGGAAGCCTTCCCAGACGTCTGGTATTAAATTTTTTCGACGTACGGGTTCGGGTCTGCCCCCGTGCGCGCGCAGACTGAACCCTCCGCCTTCGTTCTTTTTCTCTCCCTCCCTGCAAACGACGCAGCCTTCCTCTCTCTCTCTCCCCGCGCTGCCTACAAATACGTTTCCCCTCTCCCTCACCATCACTCCACCGCCTTCTTCTTCTCCTTCTCCCTGCCAGCGAGAGCGGCAGCAGCGGCTGCTGCGAGCGTGCGGGAAGGAGGGGTTGTTGCGAGAGGAAGTAGAAGCTCGACCACGAGGGTACGAGCTTGCCGGGGCAGCTAGAGCCGGCCGACGAGAGAGCAGCGAGCGTGGGGTGTCGCGGAGGAGCTGCTGCAGCTCGGGCAGCAGACGGACGTGGCGCGGCACGGCCGTGCACTGCGGGCGAAGAGCGAGAAGGGTCCTGATTCTTGGAAAATTTCCCAGAATCAGACGTCTGGACTTACATCCAGACGACGCAGAAGATGTCTTGAGCAAGGTCCAGACATCTGACAGGTACAATATTTTCTTACCTTCTTTTTACGCGTGTACGGCCATGCAGCCGTCCGCCGCGTTCTTCTACACCTTTTCGTGATGAGAGCGGGTGTGTGTGTGCAGGAATCATTCGGGAGGGCACTAGGGCTCGCCATCCCACACCGATCAGACGTCTGGGCACAGTACCAAACGACGGAGAGGACCTCCTGACGTCCGGGGTGACAATCGGATGTCTGGAAACTAAGTCCAGACGATCCAGCAAGCTTCTGGACGTCTAAAGGACTGCGTAGACCAAGACATGGCATGATCGACCTTTTAAGACGTCTGGAAGAAGTTCCAGACGTCTGATTTTGGGCAGACCCGTCGTTTTTGACCCGTTTAGGGTCCGTTCGGAGTCTGTTTTCCGCATTTCAAGTTTTGTTTTTCCCAGATTTATTTCCTCTACCTGTTTACAGTAATTGTATACTGTTCTGAGTAGCTCCTTGTCTTTGATCCTTGTATTAGGACCCCATTCCGTTGCGGCTCTGGGGTTTGCTGAGGCATGCGTGATTGCCGACCACGCCCCCAGTACTTCCGATTTTGCGGGTAGAGTGGCCTTTCAATTAATTATCAAAAAATTATGCAATTGTGAAATAATTAATAGAGTTTAGGGCATTGCATGAACCCTAGGGCCGAAAAATTAGATTGAATGATAGATCCTAGGGTATTGCATGAATCCTAGGACTGGAAAACTAGATTGAATGATAAATCCTAGGGTATGGCATGAATCCTAGGATTGGAAAACTAGTTAAATATATAAACATTGCAGTCTTGGAAAAGTAGAAAGGAACGATAACTGCCTGTAAATTGGTTAACAGCTGCCTGTTTAAGAATGAATAATTACGGTTGTGAGCATGGGTTATATGGATATAAAGCTGGAACGGTGAAACCTAAATTGGCTGAGTTAAAAGAGCATGAACCCTACGGGGAATTAGGAGTAGGACTCCTGGAAAGTGAATGGAATAGAATTGGGGAAGTGAGCTAGCCCTTGAGTACGGAGTACCAAGGAGAGCAATTATTCCCCTGTTTAGTGCAGAGCGGAGCCAATCACCCCAGGGACCCGGGGTTAGGACTGGCCACTTTGTACCGACTTTCGGCCCTCGAGTACACAGTACCGAGGAGAGCTACTAGTGTAGGGAGAGCACTAGCTACCCCACGGGCCCCAGGGTTCTGCTAGCTCTCCTACACCGACTTGTTAGGCCCACTGGGCAAACCAGGGTAGTTAGGCGAGGGTGCGCTGACTGTGGAGGGGCAAGACCCTTGTTTGGTTACTGTGGAGGGGCTGGACCCCTGTTACTGAGAGGGCTCTGCCCTATACTGATTCCGTGTTGTGCTTTGGGCGCACCCGTTAACGGAAACGACTGACCGCGTGACAGTGCGGGGTAGCTACCCGTGCGTTTATCGCACGTGCCGTAGTCACCGTTACGTCTGTCAGCGACCTTGGGGTGGTTGACTGAGGGTAGGACCACCACGGGGGACTCTCCCAGCCAGAAGAGCACCACGTGTTACTTCTACTTTTCGGAAAAGACTGCAATCAAGATCATTCCTACGAGGAACATTCGAGATCAAGAGAAGGATCTGAGAAGTAATTCAATAGTGAATAAATGGAAAAAGATTAAAGCAAGAAATTATAAATATAACAGCTATTGTCCACCTTACTGCTTCTTAGCTTTTAGTTACCACTCTATTCAGCGTTTCGCTGACGTGTCACCTTTGTACCTTTTCAGGACCAGGTGTTGAGCAGCCAGAGTCGGCGGCTGCAAACGGCACTGGGTCTAGTAGAGCCCAGTAGTGTCACTTGTAGTACCCACTGTACTTTTCTTTCCGTTGTAGTGAGTAGTTTCTGTTACCCCCTGTACTCTCTTTATTGTAAGCTTCATATTTATGTATATGTTTATTTCTCTACTATTGTGGTGGTGTATTCTGTAGTATTTCTTTTCTCTACTGCTGTATTTTGTTACTCCTAGTTATATACATGTTGAATGTGGTTTATTTTACTGCTCTTTTGGTTACTTTCTCGTTGGATGACTGGGTCTTGGGATCAGTCTAGTCGGTCCGATTCTCGTGTCTCATAGGGATTCGGGAATCGGGTTGTTACATGAGGTAACCTTCTTCTCTTAAAAACCTCCCAAAGATATGGCCAGGAAACAGAATCATAGGCCTTTCGGAAATCTACTTTCCACATAAATGCTTTGCACTTTCTTCTTTGCCAACCACACACCATCTCTTGAGCCATAATAAAAGATTCTTGCAGAGATCTATCAGGAAGGAAGGCAGATTGGATAGGGTGAATTAGGTTCTGCAGTATTGGCTTCAATCTGTTTGCTAAAATCTTATTCACCACCAAATATAAAGAGTTAGAAAGGGCTATAGGTCTGAAATCAAAGAATTGTTCTACACCTTGAACCTTTGGTAGCAAGAATAGATAGGATCTGTTGATCTTATCAAAACCAACGTTACCTCTTTCAAACTCTTTGATAACATTCATCACCTCTCTACCAAGTAGGCTCCACTTTTCCTTGTAGAAGAAGACTTGAATGCCATCCGGTCCAGGAGAACCTTCATTATTTAAATCATTAATGGCATCAACAGTTTCTTTCTCACTAATGGCAGCCGTCAGGTTGGAGGCCTGCTCATCTGAGACCTTAGGTGCGTCACTCGCAGCCATCCTCCATACACCTCTCTTTGCTGCCCATGAAGAGTTCCTGTAAAATATGATGGCCTCCAATCTAATCTCTTGAATAGAGGATATTCTTTGACCATCCTTGAGTATGGAAGAGATTATGTGCACCCTTCTACGAGAGTTGGCTGCAAGGTGGAAAAATTTAGTATTGGCATCCCCCTCCTTTAGCCAAAGTTGCCTAGATCATTCCCTCCAATCCATCTCTTGCTTTAATTCCTCCTCCGCCACCACACCTTGCCACATTCTCCTGTCCTCAAGTTCTTCATTAGATAAGGGTCCTGCTACCTCCTTAGTATCCAAGCCTTGGATTTTCATCAAAGCCTCAAGATGCCTTTGTTGCCTTAGAGAAGACACCACAGCCCCATACTCCTTGAGCATTATGCATAGAGCAGCCAATTTAGACGCAAGCTTTATAGTGGCTGAACCTTCCACATGTTTAGCTCGCCACCACACCTCAATCATCTCTTGAAACCCCGGTTCTCTCAGTCAAGATCTTCTAAGCTTAAAGTAGGAGCCTGCTTGTTCATGTTCCCCGCTGTCCCAAACCAAGGGGGTGTGGTCTGAGAAGGGGCGCTCCAGTCCAAAGACAACAGATAGTTGAAACATGTCAAGGAGAGTGGCATTCTTAAAAAATCTATCAATCTTTGACATAAGACCACTACCATTTCTCCAAGTAAACTCAACACCTGAGGATGGATACTCACTTAAGCCGAGAGTTTGAACCATCAGTTGGAACACAAGGGATGCACTATCAACTGCCCCATTTGGTCTATCCCTACTTGTCATCACACAATTAAAGTCCCCCTACTAGCCAAGCAGCGCCTTGTACTAATTCAACAGTTGCAGTTCAGTCCTCCCACAATTGACACCTCATCGATGCAAGGCTCGATCCATATACACCAGTAATGTAGACAACATCTTCCCCCTAACCCCTTTTGAATTTACAAGTAATCAAATGGCGAGCTTTATGTACTTCCAATAGGTTTAAACACGACTTTTTCCACCACAGCACAATGCCACCTGACCTACCCTGTGCATTGATCATCACACACTCAGCCGCCCTTGCAATTTTCAAGCCATTCTAGACCCTATCCTCCTCGTTCTCAATGTGAGTCTCTTGGAGTATGGCACAGTTAATCTCCCACTCTCTCAGATATCTCATAAGAGAGGCCCTCCGGCTCTTGTCGCGCAACCCACGCACATTCCATGTGAGGATTCTCATCATCCCCTTTGGACATCCCCCCTGTTTGAGTTTTGAACCTTGACAACCTTCATAATAGCTGCCACAGTATTCTCATCAAGGCTCACAGCTTTGGACGGTCTCCTCTGCCTAAGCTTGTAGGGAGATCTACCCACACCATCCTTTGTAGATGGTCCAGCCCCAAATTTCAAACCTTCCATATCTTGCAGATTGGATTGGAGCCTCCGCGGCATATTCGAGATCTCTTTTAGGACCTGCTCTTCAGCTGTATCATTCAAAGGTTGGGGAATTGCCACTTCTTCAGCCATGGCTACTTCCACTGGCGTCACTTCCTCCATTTCCTCCTTTTCCTCAAGGTGATGGTGGTCCTTACGCTCCTTAGGCACAGGAGCCTCATCAGGAGTCAGCTTGCCCATCAGTTGCTCATCAACCTCTTCACCAACAGCCTCCACAGGGGGTTGTTTATCCTGATCCTTCACCCCAGCATTGTCCCCCAATGTAAAGCAAAGAACTAACAGCCAGGAGCTTCCCTCACACCGAAGAATTAACCTCTCAGGGATAGAGCCTGCTTTGAAGACGTCTACCAAAACACTGAGAACCCGACCATCACCCTCAATTAACCCAACCTCAGCATCTTCAACCAGCGTAGCAAATCCTGTTATCATATTCTCCACCACCTCTCTTGATCTCAAGTGCAGAGGTAAGCCCCTGATCTCCAATCTCCCCGATCTGTAGCCTGCCCTCTGGGCCAGCCTCTCAGGCAACGACCCATCAAAAGGGGAGACTAATCTCCATATCACCATTAGCCCTTCATAGGCACTCGAACAAAAACTCAGGCGTTCTACGTCCAACATCCCCAATCCAAAAAGCACAAATCACGTGGGGGTGAGGAACGTGATCTTCCAACCACCAATCAATAGGGATAGCAAGCTTACCAGTTGCTGGACCTTATCCAACGAGGGATTGCCAGACATTACCTCCCCCACCAGAGCCCCTCTCAGCACCAATTCAACTGCTTTGATGTCCTCTGTCAAAGGAATTTCAACATCTACGGTGTTCCCCCTATAGGTAGGGGGAGGTGGTGGTGGCGGTGGTGGCATACCATTCACCGCTTCAGGATGCACCCTGTTCCCTCTCCTCTCTAGCCCTCAATTGGCCATACAAGCATCCCGCTTGTGGCCATGGCCCCTGCACGCAAGACATGCAAGGGGATGGCGACACACCGCCACCATATGTCCTCGCCGTCGACATCTGAAACAAATAATTTCCTTATTTCCCCAGTGCCTACAGTTGTTTGCCCTTCCCATGCCAACCTCCGATCTGCCAGTAGCGACGAAACCTCTTCTCTCCTTCCGTCTCCAGGCTCTAGATCTCCAGGTCGTCCATCCGTCAGCATCGCAGCTTCTTCCCCTTGTTGCCCTAGGGTTGTCTCCCATGTTGCCCTTCCTCCTTCAGACCTAGTTTATATTCCATGTTAAACTTAAAATTCAGGCTTGCATTTGTGCCACTAGATATCTCCTCTGTTTGTACGTCTTTTCAGGAGGGTCAAAGGAGGGTATAATATGTATTTCTGCTTAAACAAGGGAATATGCCATGTTTTCCTTTTACCAAACACCAGTTAGAGACTTATACTCGGACGAGGTTTCGTAGATTTCCTCTCCTCTCCAATGATAAGATGACCCACCTAGTAAATAAGAGATATACCATGTTTTTAGGACCTTTAGGTTTCGTTTGGTAAGGGGAATAAGTTTGTGGAATAAGTTGAAGGAGTGGAATAAATGGTGGAATAAATAAGTTAATATGTTTGGAAGTTTTGATAGATTAAAGTTACTCTACAGAGAGGTAGAAAAACTTTATCTCGAGTTAAATCTACTTAACCCAACATGAATAGAAAGCAAATTAAGTGACGAGTTAAATACTTAACCCATCAATCAAACACAACCTTAATTTCCCAACATAATTGATCCCCAAAGTAGTACTCAGCAACTATTTTGCTAAACCCTTGTTTAGCCGTGGGCTTCACAAGAAAAAAAGAAAAAAACACGTATACAGCAGATGGAAAAAGTGAAAAAAAAAAAGGTCATTTTACTGTAGGGCTTGTTATTTACTTTACTGAGAGGAACGTTTCTGGCAATGTAAAAATATAATAAGTTTTTCAGGCCTTCTCCCCTTATAAATCAGCAGACCTCGCCGCAAGCCTCATAGGTCTTTTTTTTCATCGACTTCCCTTAGATCACAGGGATTTGATCTCCTATTTGGGAACGGACGTGATTTTTATCATGCAGAAACCATTACCTTTTTGCCAAACCCTCCGGTGGAGAAGACCTTCGCTGCAGTAGAAGTATATGTTATTCTTGTAATTACTTCCCCGCCCACCCGCCCCTCGACGATATAAAGTCTTACGAAAACAGAGTAATATGGAACCGTATGAATAGAACTCAATCGCACGCCTCTCCAATTCTTTTCACCTCTTATTTGCAGACAGCATCGGGAGGTTACAGGTTTGTCACATGGTTATTTGTTATATAACCTCGGCATGTCGTACAGATGGACACATGGGTGGTTAGGGCGGCTACATATTTATTATTATATCCCTAACATAGAGGACACATGCACCTAACCTTCCTTTAAAGCAACCAAAAATATATAAAAACTCTACGTGGGGTTGTTTGGTAAGAAAATAGAAAGGATTAACCTTTGTTTAATCTCACTCAATCTGTCGATAAGAAGGATTTAATCCAAAATAAAATTATTTTATAAAAAAATAAAATAAATTTAACTCACTGAAATCACCAAACAAGTTAAGACAATTATTTTATCATTCTATTATACTTTTTTTCATATTCTTTTATTTATTCCATAAATATGCATACTTACCTTATCAAATATCACCTAATTCTTCAAATGCAAATCCAAGCCTCCTAAATCACTGCATAAACCATGCCCAATGTTGAATCTTGGAGCCTTATCGGTTGTTCAATGTAATTTTTGCCTAAAATTTTATACAAAAAAATACATTTTGTATAGGAACTTCTTCTAGAACTCTTTTTGGTCATGCGAGAAGATGAAAAGTAGCATTAGGCTGTTGTTCTCATACGCCATGATGTCTGGGCTCTTTAATTGTGCATGAATAATTATGCCAAGTCATTGCTTTTGGGTATCGGTTTATATAATCCACTTTTAATGTCCCCAAGAATGGCCACTTTTGATTCTTAAGAAAAGAGCATTGACTATTTTGTGAGAGCACACCCTTTCATTCCCAAGCCCTAGTGGACTTCCCTTTTTGTTCCCAAGCTAAGCCCTAGCAGACTTGCTATGGGTGGGACCTCGGTTGGCCGCCTTCAGGCAGGTTGGTGCTCCACCCCCACCCTCGATCCATCTCCACCATTCGTCCCCACCTCATTCCACCACCTACAACAGCTTTATCAACACGTCCTCAACCATGGGGTTAGGTGCATCTTCGGTCTTGCAATCGTGTGCGTTGGAAGCTGTTGTAGTGACGTCGGCTTTATAGTCATGTGCAGCGGAGGCTGAAGCAGCATCATCAGCGACCCTGTTTAACACCCTTGCATAAGGAAGCTATTGCAGTCAGGATGCCTCCACCGTCATTCTGCTCCGACCATCAACGACCTCGGTTGTTTTGTGGTTGTCTTTTTCTTTTTTTGTCTCTTTCCTTCGTTTATGTTGGTTGTGAGGATGGGTCATGCTTGAAACTGGACATAACACGATTAGGCCTCTAACCAGTGCTCTTTGACTGGTTTTGCTTATCTCACGCAAATCTTCGACATCGCTCGATGTCGTGAATCATTATCCATAGCGTGAAGATGTTCTAAGAAGCAGGTTAGGTCATGCACCTTTGGGTTATAGGTTGTGTGTTTTGTTTTTCACTTTAGAGAGTGTTACTCCCAATGTTAGGAGGGATGGTTCCTCTCTTTGGAGGGTAATGAAGGGTAAAAAGTGTCCTCAGACTTAAAACTTCGCACAAAGCCCAAAAAGGATCTAGGTACCTAACAAACAGGCAGATCTAGGTCTACCTGACCCATCAACATTGACGAGTCGATTTTCGCTTTCAAAAATGATGATTAAGAAGATTTATCATTGTATTTCTAAGTGGTGGAAAATCAACTAATCAAAACAATTAGAATTAAAATTAAACCACTCACAGGAGAGTGGATTGTGTCCACAGGGAGGTAATGACCTATTTAAACTTGCACAGGTTAAAAACAGATGTTCGCGATTAATTTCGTCAGGAAATCGAGCCAAATCCGCTTTCAGATTAAGAAAACATCAAGAGATCATGCTGAAATGGCATTTATGAGAAAGAGGGAGGTCACTTGCATAAATTAGCCATCATATTTAATTAATAAATTCAAAATAAAAAGAGTGGCAATGGCATGTGAATGTAAATATTAATATGACAAGAAACAGCGCATTTGCTTCCTTTGTGCATGCGCGATGAGGAGGTCACAGTCGGGTGTGCAGAGCTCGAAGGTGGTTGGCCACGACGAGGGCTACGTGTGGGCAGTGGCGGTGCGTCGAACAGCCGCTGGTGGCCTCGCTGGAAATGAGGAAGGCTGGCAATTGTGGCAGCGGCTCACCGGCGTGGGCAGGCTGTTGTCGGCCTTCAGAGGGTGTGGCCAAGCTCCTGAGGTCGAGGTGAGTTTGTTGACGTTGATGACGTGAAGCTTCGAGGCTAGATGAGGCGGCTGCGTAGAGGACCACGATAACTTTGGGTTTCCTTCGATCTGTTGGAGAAGACAAAAAAGAAGATGGAGGCCGACTAAGCGTGAGTGGCACGCTGGTGCTAGACGGTGTGCGTGGCAGAAGAGGGCGCGAAGGCGCTGTTGGAGGACGCATGGCCACGCGCGTGTTACTGCGAGCATGGCTGAGGCGCGGTGACGGGGATGCGCGCATGCAATGTGGGAGGCTGCTGGAGGTGCTACTCACTGGAGGCGCAGCGAGCGAACGTCCCTACGCGCTGTAGGTGCTCGGGCGAAGCTGTTGCTGGTGATGCGCACGCTCTGCACGCATAGGCTGGAGGCGAGGGTCGGTGGGCTAAGGGGCATGCACTAGGGGCTGGAGTGTGGAGGTCAGTGCATGCAGCAAGGGTGTGCACGCGAGGATGGCGAGGGAGCACATGTAGGAGGTTGCACGCTGTTGTGTTTGTGGAGCGGAGGTGTAGCGAGGAGGACGTGGGGGTGGTTTTGTTTTGAAAATAGAGGAAGAAGAAGAAGAAAAAGAAGGAGATGGTGTTGGTGGTGCGTGGACAGGGAGGGTGATCTGGTAGTTGCACGGTGATGGCCGAGTTCACCGGATTGGTGCGGCGAGCTGTCACCTCGCCGACCCACGGTGTGGTGGAGCTCAGCCTTGGAGACCACGGTGGTGGAGTGGGGTGGTGTCTCCCTGAGCACAGCTGCCTCCTCCTCTCCCTTGTAGTCGCAACTGCCCCGACCAGATCCATCTCTCCCGCTCCTCCATGAATGAGGTCTTGAGTGCAGGCAGTTGGTGAAGAGTGAATGCGCAGGCGAAGGAAGTGGAGCGGTTGCCTACAGGAAGAAGGCGAAAAATTAATAAAATAAAATATTAGGATTATTTATACACAAATCCTTAAGTTCTATGTTAATTAAAATAATGCATGTAATGCACCTAATTACATGCCATTCTAAGTCAATTCTAAATGCCTTTAATTATGAATGCAATGCATGAATTATGTAATTAAATCAAAAATATAAATTAATCTATTTACATCCTAATGCGTGCTAAATAAATGGATGCATTACCTTAATGTTTAAGCATTTAGACATTTAATTAGCTCACAAATATGAGCTTATCAAACATCCAAACGGATTCGGCCTTGCCAACATCCAGACAGATCCAAGCGAGCTTGACTCACCGAAGAACCCGGTTGACCAGAGTTGGAGGTGGCAACAACATCCACATCGGCACCAACGGTGGCATTGCTAATGCTATTTATAGCCAAGTAACGTACGTGTTGGGGAATCGACGAGGTCCGTCATAAGGATTAAATGTTATTAGATATTTCTTATACTATAAATAAGGAAGAGAGGCCTTCAGGGGCTCTCTTCATGCAACCCGACAGAGAAAATGAGAGACTTTGTAGTACCCACAATCATAGTGAAAATTTAGGAGCATCGCCATCCCCCCAGACGTACACTCCTTTGGGTGGAACTAGGTCACCAATTTCTTGTGCCTTTTCTCTGTGTGCTTGTTTGTGACTGTTATTGATTCAAGTCCCCTATCACTAAGGGCCCCGATCAATTGGCAGCGTCTGTGGGAAGCGACTATCATTCGATACTGTTTCCTTACTCTAAATCCCAACAATGGTTCCCACGACTTGCAATTCCTCTCGCAGTAATCTCGAGAAGGCGGAGGCACTGGTGGAGTCAAGCGTCTCAATGTCCAAGGGACGCCCCCAACAAGTCAGTCCCAACAAGGAGAAGTCGGCCCAGCCTAGCCGACAACCTGAGGTATCCCATCCTATGGATCCTCAGCGAGACCCTCTCCTCGAGATGCAGGTAAGGGAGGACGAGTATGAGGCTAGGCAGGCGGCTCTGAAGGCCGAGCAGCAGTCGATCGCAAATAAACTGCTTAAGATTAAGCAAATCAAGGAGGATCGTAAGATCCAACCGAAGGAGCCCTAGAGCTCACGTCCTGAAAACGACCAAATGAAATGGCATCATGTGGTAGAAGAGAATGCCCGCCTGCGTGAATAGCTCGAGAAGTTAAAATGTGAGCTTAGTAGGCAGAATGGGGGAGTTCCTCCCAGCCCCCTTAAATCTCCTCTCTTGCCTTCATTAGGAGAGCAGTCTGGGGCTCACCCCATGACAACTAGCAGAGGAGGCTCAATACTCGAGATTGTCCGCCAGGTCACCTGGGCGATGAGGGGTGTAAGCCTGTGTGCCTATGTTACTATCTACCCCTTTATGGAAGAGGTAATGACGGCACCCCTACAGGAGAAGTTTAAGTAGCCCGTAGGCCCAATATGATGAGATGGCAGATCCCAATAGCTTTGTGGGGAGCTACCGCCAAATGATGCTTGTTCATGGCTGCCCTGATAGGATACTCTATTGAGTATTCCCATCATATCTATCAGGCATGGCCCACGAGTGGTTCAATGAGCTACCGACTGGGTAAATCACTTGCTTTCAAGAACTGGCGAATAAATTCCTCCAGTACTTCTCAAGGCAGCAAAGGGTTAGAGATAACCCAGAGAGGCTATCAAAAGTCCAACAACGGAAAAATGAGTCCTTCCAGTCATACATAGACTGATTCAAGGCTCAATATTTCAAGTGTAAGAGACCCCATGACGCCAAAGCCATCCAGTATTTAAAGTCAGGCTTCCTAACCTAAAGGTTCTAGTATTATGATGAGCCTCATCATGAGCCATAACTAGCTCATTTTGACCTAATAAAGAGAATAAAAGCTCCTGCATAACCTAGAAGATGGCTTAATTAAAGGAATAAGTGTTCTGAGAAGAAAACATGAAATAAAGGTTAAAACTGTAATTTTACCATTGCAGTACATAAACGGGATTTCTCAGAGATAAAACATAGGTCAAATGGTATAAATGAGATAAAAAGTGGGTTGATTCAATCATAAATGGGTTCATGTGCAATCCAGGAATTAAATGACATCTTGTAACCCTAAAACTGACCCGCTTAACTCAACAAGGTTCCGGTCAGGATAAAAATTAAGTAAACCCTCTAAAATTCATGAAAAAATATCCCTTAGGGTTTAGAATACTCAATTTGGCCTTTGGAACCTAGTTTGACCTAGAATAGGGTCGTAGCTCATCAATTTACCTAATTTGGGTTTTTACTCAAAATGTCCAGTCAAACGTGGTCAAACATAAAATCCAACTTCACCATTGGATTCCTTAGGTCCAAATTAGGTTTGTACCAAAATTTGGACCTAATGGGAGGTCATCTTGACCTACTTTGCAATTTAGTACACCCAATCACATTTTGGTCCCTATCTTTTGAAAACCATCACATAAACCCCCCTAGATTTCTTGCAAATCTTACAATCAAGTCCCTCCACAATTATTGGGCCAGAATCCTTCTCCGGCGAGGTTGACAAGGAGGATATGCTCAGATCCCTCAAAGATCTCCTCCCAGAATTGGAAGGGAGATTCTCTGAGGAATCCCCTTCCATCTAAGCTCGATCTTGATCTCTGATTCCTTTCCAATCTCTCGTACGAACGCACGAGAGATTTGGGTATCTAACCACCTTCCATCTCCGGTGAGACGTCGGTGACAGAAGGCATGTCCTCCACGCACCAGAAGCACGGCCAAGCACCTATAAATTAAACCCTAACTCCGGCCGCACCTCCTCAGCTTGACTTGGCCGGGATTCCACCTCAAATTCATCTCCTACTTCTCCGGCCAAGGTGTCCAGCGAGCTTCGGCGAGCCCCCCTCCCCTTCCTCTTCGCTCTGCCATAAAACCAGTGGCAGAGCCGTCTTCCTCATCCTCCTTCGCGTCGCGCAACACCCGCGCGCGCTGCCCTAGCCCCGTCGTCGCCGCCATCTTCCCCCACTGGGCGTCTTCTTCTCCGGCGACAGCAGGTACTGCCGTCCGCCTCCTAATCCCCTTCGTCCCTTTAATTAGGTTAAGACTCTTCTTCTCTATCCCCTCTTTCATTCCCCTCATTTTATTTCATCAAAAACCCCTCGACCGCCGCTGTTCACCATCACCTTCCTCATCTCCGGCCACCCTCCAGCGAGTCGCTCCCATCTCTCCGCAAGCCCACACGCCTCGCCGACCATCACATAACCTCCACCTCACCTCACTGAGTAACATCTGCCCATCCACCGTCCCTCTACGCCTCCACAACAGTCCCCCGAATACACCCATCCATCTGGCCACAGGGCAACCTAGGCACGCACGCCTAGGCCACCCCGCGGCCTGCCACATAGCTCATCACCTTCGCCGTGACACGATGAAGGTTCCCCGGTGATCTGGTTAGGCCGCGAGGCTCTTTTCGTGTCTGACAGGTTCCACGCCCCGGCAGCCATTGACGGCAACTTGGAGAAGCTCCACACTTGCTCCAGGCTTCAGGATTGCAAGATTCCAGGAGTAGCTAACTTGGGCAGGCCTTGCGAAGCCAAGGGGTCCAGCGAGCGATGCAACAGAGTCCCCAGTAGTGGCAATTGCGGGAAGGATTTCTGCGGGCGCGCGCGAGAGAAGGCCGGGAGCTTTAGTCCCACATTGGTAATTCACGACGCGCTGATATCCTTTATATTGATTTTATGAAATACGCTCTTCGCCTCCAGTTACACTTGGGGTGAGGTCCCTCACCTATCTCACTGTGCCTCGTCCGTGGTTTCATCACGCGGATCTGGCGTGATCCGACCTGACCATGTCCTGAACACACCTCGCGCATCACCCTCACGCCGGTGCGCCTGGTCACGAGCGCGAGATCCGACCCGTTTATATCTGGCTCTGGGAGAGCGTCCTGAGAGTGGTTTACAGAGAGAGAGAGACGCGCGGGTGTGGGTAGAGGGTTAGGTCTTGCTTTGCTGTGGTTGTGCAGGGAAGGAAGGAGTGAAGCCAACCCTTAGCCGCTGCTACCAAGGGAAGAATAAAAAGGAAGCAGAAGGCAAGTAAGGAAGCCATTGCAGAGGAAAAAAAAGAAGGAAGAGGCGAAGGAAAAAGAGTAGAAGAACTGAAGAAGAAGAAGAGGGAACTGAAGGCAAACAGAACCAAGAAAGGAAGCAAAGCCAAGGAAGAAGAAGACCCGTAGAGAGAGATACTGCAGGAGAAGAAAGAAAGAAGACAGAAGAAAAGAAGCACTGCAGAAGAGAAAGAACAAGCACAAAAGAGAAGGAAGAGGCGAAGGAAAAAGAGAAGAAGAACTGAAGAAGAAAATAAATAGAAGACAAGCAGAAGAAGAAGAGGAACTGAAGCAGAGACAAGTAAGAAGACCTGTAGAAGACAGAAGAAAATAGAAAGAAAGAAGCAAGCAAGGCACTGCATAGAAAAGAGGAAGCACAAAGAAGAAGAAGAAGAATCAAAGAAGGGAAAACACACTTTTAAGACGTCTGATCCCATGATCAGACGTCCAATTCTTTCTTTTTACCATAATTGCTTTTCAAACTCATGCATTTACATTTGAATTAAGGTTTTGAGTAATTAAAATGTTCAATTACATTCTTGAGATTAGTAGTAAATTCCAATTGCTCCCTGTGTTCGACCTCGGATGCTCCGATTTTCGAGTAATAAAACTTTTATTTGTTGACGACGCTTGATCACCTATACTACGACGTAATTAACTGTTAAAACACGATCGAGAATACGCGTCAACATATGACATCGACGACTTTCCGCCTAGAGATATGACATAATTGTGGGATCATGCTACAAGGTTTGCAGAGCAGGACGACTCCTGCTCCCGTACCTGACTGGCAGATGTGTATGGAGACGACCTCAATCCCATGGAGGAGAAGAGAATCTCGAGAGAACTGGCTCCCATATCCATTTGCGGAGGAAGTTGCTTCAACAAGCGGAAGCCCAGCTTCCAAGATCAGAGAAGCGTCAAGCCCAACAAGGGTAGAAATAACAGACCCCGCCAGCCCAAGCGGGAGTTCTTTGAAGAACATAATTCCCTTGCTGTGAACCAGGCAAACGTGTTGGCAGAGGTGTGGTCCACCGACAAGGACCTTCTACTCCCGCCAAATCCTCTCAAGAAGAAGGCTAAATCCAGGCCCTATTGCAAGTACCATAGGGCTCGAGAGCATGCCACTGAAGACTACCGGGATCTATGTGACCAAATTGAGTCCCAAATCTAGCACGACAACCTGGTTCATTTTGTCAAGCGGAACAAAGACCAAGACAATGGTAAGAGACCCATGGATGGCCCGAAGGACTACCATAAGGAGAAGCTCTAGCAACTTCGAGGGGTTAACATGGTCTTTGTGGCAAATCAGGCCCCAGACAAGTCTGAAGCCTGTCAGATTGAGCAAGCGGTGTCTCCTTGGCTCCCCCCTACAGAGTACCACCATCAAGTTCTGGTGGTAGAGGCAGCATTACCCCAGAACGATCACCTCTCACCGCCTAAACCCATGGGTGCAGAGGTCAAGGTCATCTTCAGGGTCAACACCACCCTAAGCTAGCAAGCCACTCCTCCCTGAAGGACTCCCCATAGTGCGTTTCTTACCCTTCAATGGGGCGAGAGAGGTACCATCAAACAGGTAGCCTCCAAGCTATTTGTTGCCTTACATAACCCGACAGAACACGCGGACCCACTCCTAGTGACTCTTTTGTTGGAGGGGCAACTCCAGCCTAGGCTCCTAATGGATGGAGGCAATGCAGTGGATGTTCTATTCTGGAAGACACTGCGTAAGCTAGGGTTCAAAGAAGAACACCTCTCCCTATCAACTCATCTGGTCATAGGGTTCGGCAATCACAAGGTGATGCCAAAATGGGAGATTAGCTTGCCCTTATCTATCTGCAATGGTGACGTGCGAAAGACATGTTTGTTTAAAAGGATCGTTATAGTTTATGCTCGCAACGTCGGTTTTAAAAGAAGAAATCAGACGTGAGTCCGAGTGTCGATCAGACAGTCAGATTTTCTTTGTCACTTAATGTCACGGAGATACCGAGTTTTTGCTTGCAAGAAGATGTGGTAGAAAACGAGTGAGAGAGAGAGAAAGAGAGAGAGAGAGAGTAGGGTTAGAGTCTTTTAAATCATAGCAATTACTCAAAGCAAGATGGAGAACAACATCATCACTATATTAAACATGCAAATCAAGTTTTACAAATACAACAATAGCTAAATGCTTGAATAAAAAGGAAGTAAAGCTAGATTAAAGGGAAAGAAAGAGAGAGAGGGGGGGAGACGGCGAGGCGGCCACGACGGTGGAGGGAGGCTTCGTCGATGGCTCGTTGACTCCGTTGACTACAAGAGGGGCTAAAGGGGGCTAAGAGGGTGTTACAACACTTCCAAGGTGAATTGAATGCCTTACATGGGTGGTTGGGAGGGATTTATGTAGGAAGAAGAGGTTTCTATTTTAAGTATGGGCTTTAGTAACACATGCTAAAAGGGTCGGTGAAGTCTCTTTCCCAGCGGTCTCACACGCGCACCCGTGCTTCCTCATGCACGATCCGTGCGCACGTGCTGTGGGCTGTTCGATCGTAAATCGGACGGTCGAGATCGCTCGTGGGAGTGCGCTTAGATCGCGCTTGCTGCGCTCGCGCCCCATGCGTCATTGCGGGCGTCTGCCTCGGATGCGCGGGATTGCGTCGCGTCGCCTGCTGCCAGTCGCTCGATCGCACATCGACGGCCGAAATCACGTGCGCCAATCCCGCTTGAATTTGCACTGCGGAGGGCGATTCGAACCCGCGCATTGCAAGTGAATTGCGAGGGTGCGACCAATGCGCTGTGCAGGTGAATGGTTGCGTCGAGGAAGCAGGCGCACAGGCGTGGAGTGTGGCAGGGCCATCCAATTGGAGATCAACAGTCGAGATTCATCCTACAGTGGAGGCGGTGGTGTTGATGCATGGATGCGGAGGGTGCGGGTGCGTGATTTCCAGCTGTCCGATCTGCGATCGGACAGCTTAAAGTGGTGCTGCACGATGAAGGGAGGTTGAGGGCGCGATGATGCTGACACGTGGCGGCCTCATGACCGTTGATCATCAGATCAATGGTTAGAACTTCTTGGGCCAATTGTGGGAGCTTCGGATGTCAAATTTAGCCGATTTCGAGTCCGTTGGACTCCATTCGTCGCTCTAAGTCCATCCGTGCGGTCCGATCATTCATCTGAGGCCTGCTTTGACATGTACTTGTACACATGGCCATTAATAATGCACTATAAGCAATCTTGATGTGCAATGCATGCGATGCTCCTATTCCTATTTATGATGCATCCTCTATGCATTTTACCTTTAAGACTGTCCCCTTTTGGCAGAGTTAGCATTGTACAATGCAGTGTTATCATATGGGGACAGGCACCTGAACAGAATGGCCACATTCATCATGGCTGGGTTGAGGGTGGCGTTTGACGGCATCATCGGCCGCCCAATGATCCATGCCTTCCGTCTGATCCCCTCCTCTTATTTCCAATTCATGCTCTTCCAAACTCCCTGAGGAGTGGGGATAGTGCATGGGGATCAGTCGGCCTAGCGTGAACTCCTACTGATTGAGTTAGGGTGGTTCATGCAGCAAAGCCGACCCAAGCCATAGAAGTGGGGGAAGAAGAAAAGCCAGGTCCAAGCGATTTAGCAGGAAACAAATCCAGTTGATCCACTAACAACTTCAGAGCTTCAACCAAGCTCTTCAGCCATGGCCATACAGCTATACCCTAACGACACAATTAAACTCATCAAGGTCAAGGCAGATCTTGATCCCTCTGAAGTCCAAGAGCTGCTACTTTTGCTAAGGACCAACACGGACGTATTCGAATGGTCCACCAATGATTTGCTGGGAGTAGACTCGTCCTTGATTCAGCACCACCTCAACATTCAAGCGGGTGCCTGAGCTGTGAAACAAGCGTGTGAAACAAGCGAGCAGGCATAAGTCAGCTGAACAATAGCAAGCGGTTGAAGAAGAAGTCTAGAAGCTCTTGGAAGTCGGCTTCATCGAAGAGTCCTTGTACTTGGCGTGGCTGTCCAATGTGGTCATGGTGAAGAAGGCGAACGGCAAGTGGCAGATATGCGTAGACTTCACTAACCTGAATGAAGCCTACCCAAAGGATGAGTTCCCCTTACCAAGGGTCCATGCTCTGGTGGATTTCTGCAATGATCAATCCCACATGTGCTTCCTAGATGCTTACAGCGAGTACCATCATATAAGCCTTACTCCAGTAAATAGACCTCATATCTCCTTCATAACAGATAGAGGTCTGTTTCAGTATAGAGTCATGCTCTTTGGCTTAAAAAATGCTAGAGCAATTTATGAGCGCCTTGTAAACATGATTTTTTCCCATTTAATAAGAAACTCATTCGAGGTGTATATTGTGGCATGTTCGTGAAGGGATCAAACTTCCCGTAGAACTTAGAATATTTGACAGAGGTGTTCCATGTCTTAAGGAACACCTGCCTTTGCCTAAACCCTAAGAAGTGTGTTTTTGGCATTTCAACGGGGAAATTCCTAGGTTTCTTGGTTTCTAATAGAGGAATAGAAACCACCCCGAAAAGATTCAAGCGATCATGGTCTTGGAACCACCAAGTACTCTAAAAGGGATACAGTCATTAGTTAGCAAAATCGCCTCTTTAGGTTATTTCTTATCTCGATCTTTTGACAAATGTCTCCCCTTCTTTGAATGTATAAAAAAGGGAAAAGGATATACCACCACCCATTGGACTCCTTACTGCCAGAAGGCTTTAGAGGAAGTAAAGGAAGCCCTCAAAAGTCCCTCCATCCTGACGACTCTTAAGGTAGGGGAATCTCTATACTTGTACCTAGCGGCATCTATGTTCACTGTCAGTGCCGTCTTAGTCAACGAGCGAGAAGGGGGGCAACGATTGGTATACTTCATTAGGAAAACCTATTAAGGCCTAGAAGCTAAGTATATTGTCATTGAGAAACTTGAGTTAGCCTTGGTGACTGCCACCAAGAAGCTACTCCCATACTTCCAAGCCCATGCAATAGTAGTCTTGTTTGACTACCCTCTCCGTCAAATGTTACATAAACCCACAAGGTCTGCACGACAGATAAAATGGGCTATAGAGTTGGTGAAGTTCTACATCCAATACCAACCAAGGAGATCGATCAAAGAGAAAGTCCTAGTGGACTTTGTAGCAAAGTTCACAGACCCGGATGCCTCCCTCACTTTGCCTTGGAAGCTGTATGTAGATGGCTCATCCATGACAATCGAGCCTGGGGCCCACATAGCCATGACCACCGCCGATGGTGTTACTCATAAGTACGCCATCAAACTCATCTTCCCTGCATCCAACAATGTAGCGGAGTATGAGGCCATGTTAGCTGACATCCGGGTGGCAAAGTCAAGGGGTGTCTCCTTGTTGGAGATTTACATGGATTCCCAATTGGTTGTCAATCAAGTCAATGGCAAGTACCAAGCCAAGGATCCAAATATGATCTTGTACGCTGATAAGGCCAAGGAGGAGTTGTCAGACTTGAAGACTATCTCGGTCAATCGGGTACCCCGATCCAACAACCCATTAGCAGATGCTTTGGCTTGCCTAGCCTCGGCAATCCTACTCGAGCAAGAAGAATATATATGTCTCCAAACCTTGAAGGAGCCAACAATACTCGTTCCTAGGACATTCATGATAAAACAATGCACATCATGGATAAGACTTATCGTCGCCTATTTGAACACTGGCGAGCTACCTCTAAGGGAACCATGGCCTAAGACATTCCACCTGAAGGCCTCTAGATACACTCTAATAGAGGAGCAACTATACAAGCAGGGGTGTTCCACCCCCTTGTTGTGCTACCTTGCAAAAGAGGAGGCGTCGATGCCCTCCAAGAAGCCCACGGAGGCATATGCGAAAGCCACGAAGGATACAGGGCACTTCTTGATGGTAATGCCATCATTCATCATAACTAACTTGAATTAGTCAAACTCAAGAGATAAATGCTCCTAAATAATCGTTTGAGGACCATAATTTCACTCTGATATGATTTGAGAAGACAAGAAAACATGGATAATTCTACCATTTTAACAGCACATCACAAATGCAGCTTAACCACAGGGTTACTCAAGGGTTAATTAAAGGTCAAATGAGCATAAAAGACTAAAATTGGGTTCGCATTAACTGAATCAGGATTTCATGCATTTCGAGGACAAAAACAAGATTTAAAACCCTAATCATCAGCCCCACTTAAATTAAAAAGGTTCTGGTTAGGAAAAAATCAATCTAAACCTCCTAAAATTTATGGAAAAATATTCAACGAGGTTTGGTACCTTTGGTTTGATCATCTGAACCCATTTTGACCTAGAACAAAGTTTCAGACGGGAATTTGCCCTCATTTGATCTCCTATACAATTTAACCAGTCAAACATGGTCAAAACTTAAATCTAAGTTTCCCATTAAATTCCTTGGACTCAAACTAGGTTTACACCAAAATTTGGGTCCAATCAGAGTCCATCTTAACCTAGTTTGTATTTTAGCCCCTAAAATCTCTATCCTTCACATTTAGACCCCTAGGTTTTGAGTTTATTGCATTCTAGTCCCTAACTTTCTCATCTTCACATTTCAGTTCCTGCCGCCATGAACAATGTGAACACCCTCAAGCTAAGGGAGGGGGGAGCTTTTGCTCCTCAGGATGCGTGCTCAACACTTAGCGAAATTCAGAGGCTTTGTGCTTTGGTTAGACTCTTAGGGCATCTGACCTGTGGGTCTAACATCTAACTATGATATTGGTTGAGGTTATGTGGAAATATTGGATTCTAAGCTGACATGGCTAGGTGGTTTGAAGTTACTGTTGAAAAATTGAATTGGCTTGAGATTACTGTTGGTATTGGGAATTGTGCCTGATTGTGGGATCTAATTGGTGTTTCAAACCACCATTTTTATGATCTAATTATCTTTTTATCCCATTGATTATTGAGATATATACTTTGATTCTTATTGAGCATGTTTGATTATTCATTGCATATCATTATTGCGGATTATTGTGCACATTTATTTATCATAATTTGACTAATGATTGAATTCCATATTTGTTCCCTGCAAATGATGTTGGAACTCACGATTTTTCGAGCACTTATAAATTTAAATGTTGTCGATTCGATTTCGTCACTATACTACAACACGTTTTACTCTCACTAAACTACGACTATTTTCGACGCAACATTTTGGCATCATTACCAGGGAGCAATGTGTAATTCACCACTAATCATATCATTCTTGATTATTGAGTTGATTCTTAAGATGGACCCTATTTAACAGAATTATCACCCCAAGATGTAGTGTTATCAACCATCCACATCTCCTGTACCTATTAGGGATTTGCGCTAAAATTTTTTAACATCTTGGACTACTCACTTTCTTATTTGAGTCCAAGGCATCATATTTGGAATCAAATTAGACTTGGAATTAGAGCCAATTAGGGTTTCCACATTAGGGTTTTGAACCATTAGTACACACTTGCTTTCAATTAAGGAAATCAATCTTCCCGTAATTGTGTGCTACCCAAGCCCTTGTCTAAATCGATCTGATCAAGTGAACCCTAAAATCAAGGCTCTAAATTCACTTGAATCATAAAACTTGGGACCTAATAACCTAAGAACCAATTCAGGGTGATTTGGGTGCTCTGACCCAAATTTCATCTTTAACTTTAGGATAGGTAAGGTGAAGTTGGTTTACTTAGTGAGTCAACCAACCTACAAATTAGGTCACAATTTGAAATAACTTTTAAATCAAGTGAAATTCAAGGCACAATTAAGACTAAAGTTGGTGGTCTTTGGTCTCAATTCGCACATTCTAGTCTACTTGGAATCTCAATGACAAGGAAGGTTGGGTGGGAGAAACCCTGTAATCCATGGGGACACTTAATGAACACGACATCAACAATCACAATAAAGCACTATTGTCAGGTTTTTGTCCTTCGCAACAGTGCCAAAAATATGATTGACGACAATCTGTCTGCAATAAAAATGTTGTTTTAGGATGTCGTTGTTGTAGTATAGGTGTAACGGTCCGAATTTGTAATACTCTTAATAGGCTAATTAAAAACCTTAATTGGTTGCTTATTGTGAGATTAAGGGTTTGGGGAACCCTAATTTAGTGATTATTAGCCTTAGAATTAAACAAATCCCCTAAGTCATTAACAAAATGTTAATAAATGAAAAGTTGTGGGGCCATTTGTGAGAAAAACATGTTTGGAGGCCTTTCTTAAGGCTCAAGAAAGAAGCTAAAGGGATTGGATGCAAAATATCCAACCCTTATATAAGAGAGAGAGATTTAAAAATTTAAAAGAAAAATCACATTTTCTTCTCCCCTCAACCGGTGTCCCTTCCTCCCTGCCAGCTGCTGCTGCTATTGGCATTACTGTTGATGCTGCTGCTGCTATGAGGAGGGGAAGGGAAGGAAGAGGAGAGATGCTGCTGCAGCTGTTGTTGAAGCTACTGCTATTGTTGCTGCTGCTATGAGGAGGAGAAGGGAAGGAAGGGGAGAGCTGTTGCTGCAGCTGTTGTTGAAGCTGTTGCTGTTACTGATGTAGTTGTTGCTGCTGCTACGAGGAGAAGAGAAAGGAGACTCCAACTGAGGTAGGGTTATCCTCTTGTTTCATTCTCTTGATTCCATGATCTAAAATAGCCAAAAGAAAGGGTTGTTTGGTTTAAGATTCTGTGTTGCATGTGAAATGGTAGGTATTCTTCTTCCCCTTTTGTTTCCATGTGTAGAGGTGATAAAGGGGAGGGTCTTTCATCTAAATAGCCGGGTAGGCTTATGGATAAAACGATGGGTGTTTGGTAATGTGAACTGGTTGTTGTAAGCACCTAGTATCAATACTGGCGACTAGTACTTGTACTAGTTGACCTAGCACGACCATGTAATGCATTGAAAAGGGGACTGAGAGCACCCAGTACCGGTACTGGTGATCAGTACTGGTACTAGATGAATCCAGTCGGTGAACTGGGGCTGCCACTAGTACCAGTACTGGCTGGGTTATGTTGATACAAAACTGATGGCACACAGTACTAGTATTGGTGCCCAGTACCGGTACTGGTTGGAACTTGTAAATTTGGTACTGGGGTTGCCTAGTACAGTACTAAAGCTTAGTACTGGTACTGGTTGGCTGAGTTGAGTTTGAGGATAGAATGTGCAAATAGATGTGGTTGTATGTGATTATAAACTGAATTTAGGTTGTAAACAATAATTCTTCAGGTAAAGGTTATTGTACATGGCATTTGGATGTTAGGAACTCATCCTGAACTTAGATGCGATTCTGAGTGGGTTATCCGATGTCTGATAATCCTCTAGGCATCTAATATCCCTAATCCCGACATCTAATCTTTTGGTTAGACATCCCTGCAACTCGATTACAGTCCAAGGACTAAGCCCCCTAGCGATTGGAGGTTTGACATTGCATCGAACACCCAATGTGCTCATTTGGACGTCTAGCCAAGGAATTAGACGGTCGTCTATAACTAATGTGGCTTTTGGTATGAAGCCATTGTTGGACATCTGTTCTTATAGTTAAACATCCATACTAGTCTCTGGACGCCCAAGGAAGAGTTTGGACGTCCAATGTTGTTGGCTTGGGATGGGTCTCCCTGGTATTTTACCTTCGGACGTCTGACCCTTGTGTTGGACGTCTGATAAGACACATGTGGTCTTGTTGTGTGTGGAATTTCCTCACGTGGGTTGGGAACTTAAAATAATTAGTTAAATCCATGTCTAGAGCCAGGGATGGAAGGTATTAAACCCATGTTAGCGTCTTTTGTTAGAAACGTGGATTTTGGATATAATCAGGGCTGATGCGTGATATTAAACAAGGTTTAATATATATATATATATATAGAAACCCTAATTTGAGAATAAGCATAACGTTGGGATAATCGAGTGTGGGTTCTGTCAAGAACCTTGGCAATAATAAAATATGAGGAAATTGAATGGGGGATTAAATGGCTAGAACTTGATGCTAGAGACACCAAGTACTAATATCGGTAACATAGGTCAGTACTAGCTGGCTTAGCATGAGCTAGAAATGGAACTTAAGTCAGGTACTGAGGGCACCTAGTATCGGTAACTGCGACCTATATCGATACTGGATGGGATCAATTCCCATGACAGAGGGTGACTGGTACCAGTACTGATGCTCAGTACTGGTACGGGTTGGATCATTTGGAAAGGTGTGGTTAGTGCCTGGTACCAACATCGGTGCTTGGTACCAGTACTAGATGGGGTTGGAAATTGTATTGGGGTTTCCTAGTGGTGGTACTAAGGTCGAGTACCGGTACTGGCCGACCTATTGGGGGTTGTGCTGCAGGTGCATAGTACCGATACTAAAGCTTAGGCTCACTACTGGTACTCTATGGCCTGGTGGGTGAAGAAGGTGTCCAACACCAATGCCTAAGACTAGGACCAGTACCTGGTGTACTCGTTCTACATCATTGAATTTCTAAAGATGGATAAAATTTGGTTTAACTTGGCTGAGGGTTGGAGTACGAACTTTGAGATCAGGGATCCCTTGGGTTTGTATTACAGACAAGAGCGTGTATTGGTTGTCTGGATTACAGAGGGTCTTGGTGGTACAAAACCCGTGTTTCAAGCAAGGAAGGTGGGTTTTGCAGTCCTGATTTGGACAAGCATCTTGACCTAGCAATAGGTCAGGATTACCTAATAACAAAGGTATGTTGTTTGAGTGTATTAATGATAGGGAGCAGGTCCCTTATGTCTGACAGTTTTTAAACGTAATGATTGTATTGAACTACATGATTCTGATAATTAGAAATCCTGTAAAATGTTAGAACTTAATTGGGAGTCTAGCAGGTACTCCAATGGATAAGGATGAATGGGGAAATGCAATTAGAACCTTAGAGGGGTGAAGTCAGCTGACCTGGAAGGATGTGCCCTTTTCTTGCACCGACGAGTGCGAGGCGTGTTTTCAGGAGTTGAAGGAGAGACTGACTTCAGCTCCTATACTTACCATTTCAGACAGTAGTGGTGGGTTCATGGTTTACACCGACGCATCATTGCAGGGGTTGGGTGGTGTGCTCATGCAAAGGGGTTACGTTGTCACTTACGCTTCGCGGCAACTAAAGCCCCATGAGCATAATTACCCCACCCATGATTTAGAGCTGGCAGCAGTTGTCTTCACACTGAAGACATGGAGGCACTACCTATATGGTGAGACATTCAAGATCTTTATAGATCACAAGAGCCTCAGGTACCTATTTGACCAAAAGGAGCTCAACCTAAGATAGAGGCGTTGGTTAGAGCTCCTGAAGGATTACTACTACAGCATCTCCTACCACCAAGGGAAGGCCAATGTGGTAGCCGACGTCTTGAGCCGGAAGGCGCCCACCCACTTAGCCAGCTTGCGGGCATAGAGTTTGAGACTCATGGAGGAGGTGGGTAGTTGGCGACCGCGGGAGTCCCAGGGGTACTGTGGGGTAGTGACAGTGATGCGACAGGCACGACCAGAGCTAGTAGATCGCATCATTGCAGGGTAGATGGCCGATCCGTACTTACAGACACTGCGAGATAGGGTGTTGACAAGGGACCTAGGAGACTTTTCCTTCTCAGACGAGGTACTGTGCATGAGGGGACGACTATGCGTTCCTAGAGATGAGGAGTTGTTGAGAGAGCTCCTGACCAAGGCACACAAGTCCCGGTTCACCATACATTTCGGACATATAAAGATGTACCATGACTTGCGATGCGACTTCTGGTGGAGGGAGATGAAGTGGGATGTTGGTGAGTTTGTTCAGCAGTGCTTGGTGTGCCAGTAGGTGAAGGCCGTTCAACCACTTCCTGTGCCAGAGTGGAAGTGGGAGAGCATTACCATGGACCTAGTGGTGGGTCTACCAATTACCCAATGGGGACATGACGCAGTTTGGGTGGTAGTAGACTTATTGATGAAGATGGCACGATTCCTTCCGATCCGAGTCACCTTTGGGCCAGCCCAACTAGCAGAAAGATACGTCAGAGATGTGGTGCAACTACACAGAGTCCCTCGCGAGATTGTATCCAACAGGGATACTCGTTTCACTTCCTAGTTCTAGGTAGAGTTTTAGCAGGCATTAGGGACCCGTTTGAGGTTCAGCACCGCATACCACCCCCAAACCGACGGGCAGTCAAAGCGCACCATACATACACTTGAGGACCTCCTACGCGCTTGTGTACTAGACTGGAGGGGCTCCTGGGAGGAGTATTTTCCCCTGGCAGAGTTTGTGTACAATAACAGCTATCATTCGAGCATTGGCATGGCACCTTATGAGGCTCTGTACGGATGGAGGTGTACTGCACCCTTGAGTTGGGTCGAGGTGGGGACCAAGTGGGAGGTTGGCCCCAGGTTGATCCGGCAGAGTCAAGAGGTGATAGAGCAGATTCACAGGCGACTCCTCACTGTCAGGAACAAACAGAAGAGCTACACCGATAGGGAATGCAGAGAGGTACAGTTTAAGGTCGGGGATCATGTCTTTCTCCGTGTTTCGCTCATGAAAAGCTTGCAACGTTTTAGGGTGAAAGGGAAGCTTGCACCAAGGTTTGTGGGACCCTTTGAGGTTTTGGAGCAGGTTGGACTCGTTGCTTACAGGCTTGCCCTTCCTCCCCACCTCTCTGGAGTGCACGATGTGTTCCACGTGTCCAACCTCTGGACGTACGCCGCCGATCCCAGCCACGTTCTGAGCCATGAGAGCGTCGAGGTGGGAGACGACTTGACCTATCCTGAGAGACCAGTCCAGATATTAGACTGAGCCGTCCGGAGTCTGAGACGAAAGCAAGTATCACTGGTGAAAGTCCTATGGAGAAGCTAGTGATACAAGGAGGCCACTTGGGAGCCTGAGGCAGCAATGCGAAAACAGTACATGGAGCTTTTTGAGGGTACGTCTTCTCAGACCTACTTTAATCCTCTTTAAGTTTGTTATGAGCTTTTACGCTACTTTTTCGCACCCTACTTGGCTCAAGTTTCAAGGACGAAACATCCTTTAAGTTTGTTATGTTGAAAAGACTCGTTGCCTTTTTGGGTTGTTTAAGACGTCTGAATGAGCTGTCAGACGTCTATCCAGATGTCTGGATGAAGGATCAGATGTCTAAAAGTAGATGAACCGTACCTTCTTCTTTTCTACGTGCACACTGCACGTGCACTCACTTCTCTCTCTCCTCACCCCAAACCCTAAACCTCCTCTATTTAAACCCCCCCCCTCACCTACGCCACTCTCCACCAGCCACCGCCACCTTCATCCACCTCTGTCCTTCCTTCCTCCCTTCCTTCCAGCGCAGCGAGAGGAGAGGGAGCTGAGAGAGAGAGACGAGACGTGGAGGAGGAGGAGGAGAGGAGAGCTTGAGAGGAGGAGCTCGCAAGGGGAGCCATGAAAGCGTGGGAGGAGCTCGGTGGAGCTCGCGCCCGAGGAGGAGCTGCTCCGGAGGTGGCTCGCGGCCTCCTGAAGCTGCAGGCATAGCAACTACGGGCAGCCCAGAGGGGTTCCATGAGGAGAAGAAGGCTCACGGAGGGTTTTGCGTACTGAAAATTTTCAAGTATCAGACATCTAGAGCACATCCCAGACATCTGGAGTAGTGGGAGGACGTCCGAAGCTGAAGCTAGACGTCTGAAAGCACGCTCTGTGCTAAGGTACATGTGTTTGTGCGGTTACGGCCATGCAACCCTCACCGCAGGATCTTGTAGGGCCTTTTCTGATGGTCTGCACATACGTACATAGGGAGCACCCGTTGGAAAGGCGTGGGGTGCGACCTTCGAGGTGCTTTTGGGCATCTGGACATGTCGCCAGACGTCTGACCATACCTCCAGAGGATCGGAGGAAGAGTCCGACGCCTGGAACTCACCTCAGACAATTGCGGAGGGGTCCAGACGTTTGAGGCAACTGCAGGAAACCCATGGTAAGTGTTGACGTCTTTTAAGATGTCTAGGATTAGACCCAGACGTCTGATTTTGGATAGTGTGAGTGTTTTTGGCCCGTTTAGGGCCTAAACGGAATTGGATTTCCACAAACAAAGTACCATTGTTTTTCGCTTGAGTTTCTCTACGAGTTAGTGTCACTTGTATACGGTCTTGGACTCGTTTGATGTGGTTGGTCAATTGTATAGGTCTCCAGCCAGTCGAGTACGCGAGAGCCGCAGAGACGACGGGATCTGCGATTCGAGCCCCCATTCCTCCCGTATTTGCCGGTAGAGTGGTTTATATTAATATTATGATTTAAATAAATAAACTGCATGTTTAGAATAACTTGAATGAATCCTAGGATGAGAATGAACCCTAGGGTAGAAATAGATGGTTGAGTTATACTGTATACTTGAGAAACATGTAGAACCCTAGGATGAGAATGAACCTTAGGGTAGAAACAGGTGGTTCGAGCTATACTGTTTACTTGAGATTCTTGTAAAAACTTTAAATGCTAGCAAATGTACTGGTTACTTAGTATGATGTCTTGTCAGTAGAAAATCATGAGCTGCCTATTTTAATAATGGAACCAGAAATGTGAATAGAGAAATCTGAAAGTCAGGATTATGAAATGAAAGAAATATCAGCATAAACCCTATGGGGAATTAGGAGGACTCCTGTAGATGGGAAGTGATTTGGCCCTTGTGTACGCAGTACCAAGGAGAGCCACTGTCCTTTTAGTGTAAAGGAGTACTAGCCGCCCGTTAGGATGAGCTTCGGGGTCAGGCCTAGACACTCTACACAGACTCAGTTTGGCCCTCGTGTACGTGGTACTGAGGTGAGCTACTTAGTGTAGGGAGGGAGCTAACCACCTCAGGGGGCCCAGGGTTAGGACTAGACACCCTATACTAACTCTTGTTAGACCCACTAGGCAAATCAGGATAGTCGGACGAGGGTACACAGACTATGGAGGGGCGAGACCCCTATTCTGTTATGTTCTGAGAGGACAAGGCCATATACTATTCCGTGCTGTACCTTTAGGCATATTCACTAGCGGAAACGACTGACCGCGTGCCAGTGTAGGATAGCTACCCGTGCATTTATCACGCGTGCCGTAGTCACCACTACGTCGTGATCGTGACCTCGGGGTGGTTTACTGGGTGTAGGATCACCACAAGGGACTCTCCCGGCTAGGAGAGCACCACGTGCACCTCCTACATCATGGAAAAGACTGCAATCAAGATCGTTCCTGTGAAGAACAGGCCAGATCAAGAAATGTTTAAGTAAATAAAGGAACAACAAATTAGCAGTACTAGGTTGAACTAAATGAAAATAGATAGTTGTTTAATTTCTTAAATTAATTGTTTGCCTTAATTACATGTAAATGGCTAAATTACCACTCTACTCAGCATTCGTTAACTCTGAAAATTTTATAACCTTGTTTAGGTCAAGGAGTTGAGCAGCTAGCACCACCGACTGCAGAGGGAGCTAGGCCCAGTCGAGCCCAGCCTTAGCTACGTTCTTACTATTTTTCCTTAGCTCCTGTTGTTGTAGTGAGTATTTTTATTCTATGTAATACTGTTTCAGTACTTTTAGTTGTACTTTTCTCTGTCGTAGTTGTAATGGTCTGTAACTTTGATAGACCCTTTTCACTCTGTTACTTTTACTGCCTTTTGATTTATTTCTGCTTAGTTACATTGCATGTGTGGTTGTGATTTATTTCCTGCTTTTGTTTATTTCTCATTGGACGACTAGGTCTTGGGATTAGTCGAGGTGGGCCGGTCTCGGGTCTTGTAGGGATCTGGGATCGAGTTGTAACATTAACCTAGTTTCTAGCTTAACTTGGGCATTTTAGCTATGATGAGCCACACCTCATCAACACTCTACCGTGTAGGGGTCGTTGCGGGACTCTCCTTTCCTAGCTGCCCAAGTAATTTCCTTGGTGTGAATTTTTTATTAAGAGGTCCATTTGCCTCAAACAGCCTTAGTCATCCAAAATTTTTGGATGCCTTGATTGAGTCCAAAACACATCCAGTCCCTCATCTATTTTTTAGTGCATATACATAGGAGAGGTCTCTAGGTCTAACCTAGAGACCTCCGTTCGAGTTCATCTTGTGCAAAAATCTGATCTGATCCACTACCTGATTCAGAAATGCAACCTGACAACATAGGAAAGATGGTAAATAAACCTGAATCCCATATGAGCATCAAAGAGAAAATGATCGAGGTTACTCTTAAGCATAGGGAAGAATTTGGCAGGACCTCAGATCCCCTTAGCAGAATTCAGGTCAATGTGCCAGAGATAACAAACCTCATTATGGACCTCACCAAGATAATGTTAACACAAATGATTTGTGGTTCAACCCGGGATGCTCTTTTATCAGAATACAGTGAATTGTAGAGATTACATAACACTGAATATCTACAATGTTTGACAAATCTACCACTTTGGGAAATACACCAGGATCTCATTGAGAAACGTGGGTATATGCTAAATATGTTGCAACAAGCCATTGATCAGAAATACCCATATAACCACTCAGAAACTGATGAGACATCTTGGAACAACTTTAAGGATCAACTTAATTTCCAAGGGACTAGGTACGAAAATGAAGTTTGTTATGGACCCCCTACCCAAATGGAGCCAAATTGTGATTTTGTGCAAAATGAAAAACCTGATCATGATGTGGGTTAGGCGGATCCAGTTACAAATGTTCCCGATTATGAGCTAGCAATAGGAAGCTATGAAGCTGGTCTATCATGCCTAGATTTTCCAAACACCTGTGAAGAATTAGACTCATAATTTCTCAAGGATGTAACTCCTGCTCCTTATCCTATTAAGGTATTCCTCGAGAGTAATTCTGACATCCCAATAAAGCCAAGTCCAGATTCAAGTGACCCAATCCCTACACCTAACTAAGAAATTAAATCTAAACCTAGTTGGGATAATCATGAGGCCCAATGCAATGAGAATAAGATTTTAGACTTGAATTATGATTTTGGGCCTGTATTTGATGATTATACATCTTCAGACTCCTCAGAAGAACAAATTATTTTTTTGGAAGTCAAATTGATTTACAATACAAAATCAAAAGAGTTAGAAGAGTTGGGATTTGATTGGATCTACCCTAGGTACCCAGAATCTGAGCCTATGCCTAATAAGGACATCCTAGTGTGCTTGGAATTTGAGGCTAGGTTAAACCAATGTCAGGTTGACAACTCCATGCATCTTGATTTATTCTGTGGTGGAAATCCCAATTTTGAATTAGGTTCAGAAATTGATTGTCACAAATTCTCCAATGATTTCGAATCATACTCTAATTTCGAAGAACCATTATTTTAAGATGATTACGAGCTAGTTTACGACCTCAGTATCCATGATCCATTCTTTGATTATAATTCTAAAGCCAATGATTTGGATCTTGAAGTAGCGCTACCTCCTACAGAGCAATTCAGAAACCAATCCCAACCCCGACCCGCCATCGGAATCAATTTCTATTTTGACTCACCTCTTTCTGATCCGGTCACATATAATTCACCACCATGTTTTGATAGCGAATTAGACATTGCTCAAAATGGTAGACACATTTTGTCCACCTCTGACCCCACCAGTAGGGTTCCTACATTCTCCACAAATCAATTATCCTTTGAGGACCCCTACTCTGATCCAGCTGAGCCGATACAGCCAAATCCTAGATTCACATTTCCACACCTTTTTTAACCACAAAGCATCTAGTGGGCTCCTGATTGCACAGCAATCATAGGCCATAACTCGCTTGAATTAAGTTAGAGCATAGCTTAACATGAACATTCTGCATGCATACACATCGTATTCTGTATCATAGTTGATAGATGTGTTTTATGTATTAAACTATGTTATTTGAGAGGTATTAATGATGGTAGGTAATCCAGGGCTACAGATGACCAATCCAACCTTATGGATTTATTCGGAATAACGATGGGAGCCTAACGCATCCAAGATCGCATCACTCAGACTCCCGTAGCACCCCACGGAGTCTATAGAAGAGCAAGATCCAAGGGGCAAATTGAAGAAGATCTAGACCTCAGATGAAAAATCCAACCATACGGATGGATCCGAATCAACGTTCGCAGTCCAACGATGTAGAAATCAACTTAATCAGAGGCCTACGTCATCAGATATAAAGAGAAGAAGAACGGACGGCCACGATGGCACCATGTGGCACCATTGCAGCCACCCCTCACCGTGCCCCCAACCCTTGAAGGTGCCTCGCCTCGCAACGTCGGCCATTGGATCTTCATCTAACGGCCACAAATGTGCCACATCACCACCCAGAACAGATTAATATAAATGTAATTAAGTACATATGACAAAGGCTCTATGCAGTGCATTGGCTCACGCACGCGCCCAGGTATGCGCGAGGCATGGGTTCCAGCCCTGCGCTACGCAAAAAAATTGGTGCGGGTTGCGGTCGTGCACGTGCAGGCGGGCATGCATGATTGGAGGGCCCAGAGGCGTCCACGTGGCACGATCGCGCGAGTTGTGAGATCTGGAAGTTGCGAGAACCCCGTGTAGGATTTGAATGACACGATGAACGCACGTTTAAGCCGTCCGATTGCAAGATCAGACGGCTGAGATGATGAGGCGGGATTTAAAGATGAAAACGCAAAGAAGCGATGCAGGTGCATAGGAGCCGTGAGATGTGGATCTGAAGGCGCATAGAATGCGCCATGTGGCAGCACCAGAATAAATCGACCAAGAAGAAAGATTTGGGGAAGGATTTGTACGAGAAAAAAAAGAGCTATAAAAGGACCACAAGGCCCCCCTTTGGAGAACAACTCTCTTAACTCTCTCATTCTCTTCTTCCTTCTTCTACCTCTCTCTCTTCTTCTTCTTCCCATCTTCTCTGCCTCCGTCTGAAAAATCCGTTGGGCCACCCTGTTGGATCGCTGCTGCTTCTCTCGACCTCTCCGAAAAGCCACCACGATCTACCCATGGTGCCCTTGTTCTATTCCATAAGTAGTTTATATTTAAATTATCATTTAGTTTAGTTTCATGTATGAAATTCATGTTCAAACGCTCTATGTGATATATATATCGTGATTCATTGTGTCTATTATTTAGTAACTAGATTTAGAATAAGTGAATGAAATCAAAAGCATTTTTCTGCCTCCCTGTGATTGACCGGGACTCCCAGTTCCGTTAATTTTACTTGTCTAGACGTAGTTCGTGCTATACTACGACGTATTTTTCTTTTACGCGATCTACGCCACGAACAATTATACTACGCTGTCCACCTCCTGACGTATTTATCCATTATACTATGACGTATTTATCTCCCCCTTTCCTCGCCGCTGCCTCCCTCAACAAAGCATTCTCCTTCTCTGACGCTGACCAATCAAAGCCAACACCAACATCTTCCCCATCGTCCATAATTAGGTCCACTCTCTCTCTCTTTCTCCCTAGGTTCTATCTATCTATTTTTCCCTTCAATTCGACTGACGACCACGCCTCTCCCTCTCCGTCTTCTTCCGCTCCGACGAAGCTCCGGCAACGCCTCCCCGATTCTACACCATACCACTTGCCTCGCAACGACTCCCATAAACACTGTCGTACCTCACTCACCAAAACCCCGCAAGAAATTGAGGGGATTGGACCACCAAACACCCTACCAAACACACCCACCTTCGAACTCCTTCTCTGACTTTACACGCCTTCCATACACACTCACTCATCACACGGACACTGCCATCGCACTCCACGTCCTCCAGCGACGCTAGTGAACCCTCTAACTAGGGCTTTTGAACCCATATGTGTGTTTCAGGTACTCGCCGTCCTCTGTCGTTGCCTTCGTCATCTCTAACAACAAATTAACTTAAACATTTTGGCACCATTGCCAGGGAGCAACGCACAATTCACGTATTAGTCTTATCTTTCTTTATTGTTATCTGAGCATTAATTGGGTTGTAGGGTCATTTTTGTGAATTTTAGGGTTTCGCCGGAGTTGCTGCCATTGTCACCGTTCGACCTTCATCGCCACCGCTGCCACCTTCAATCTACATGGATACATTCCAAAAGCCTTGCTGCAGCTTCAATTGGATGAAGGGAGAGTCTCAGCAAATGAAATCGATGTCAGGATCTATCGTTGTGCACGCGAGGAGAACACTGGGATTTAGTCCTACATTGTGCCCATTTTCTTTTGAAATGCGAATATAATGTTTTTGCATTGTTAGTTGTTTGCCTCAACACCGGGGGTGAGGTCCCCACTCACCTGACCCGCATACCTCACCTGCCACCCCATGTCGGCGGGTCTGGTCCCTATTCCTGGATCCAATTACCCATTTACGGACCCAATTAAAGAGAGAAGAAGGTTTTTGAGGAGGAGGGGGGAGGCTTTGCTCCTCAGGATGAATGCTCTACACTTAGTGAAATTCAGAGGCCTTGTGCTTTGGCTGGACTCTTAGGGCATCTGACTCTGATATTGGTTGAGGTTACCGTAGAAACATTGGATTCTGAGCTGACGTGGCTAAGTGGTTTGAAGTTACTGTTGAGAAATTGAATTGGCTTGAGATTACTGTTGGTATTGGGAATTGTGCCTGATTATGGGATCTAATTGGTGGTTCAAACCACCATTTTTATGATCAATTATCTTTTTATCCCATTGATTATTGAGATATATTATTTGATTCTAATTGAGTATGTTTGATTATTCATTGCATATCATTATTGTGGATTATTATGCTAATTTATTTATCATATTTTGACCAGTGATTGAATTCCATATTTTCTCCCTGCGAATGACCTTGGAATTCATGATTTTTTGAGCACTTATAAATTTAAATGTTGTTGATTCGATTTTCGTCACAATACTACGATGCGTTTTACTCTCACTAAAGTATGAAAATTTTCGACGCAACACTCCTGGCCTGAATGTTCCAAGCAAGGTACTTCTGGGCTCAAATGAAATAGCACTGCAAGGAGTTCGTGCACAAGTGTGATAAGTGCCAGCGGTTTGCCACCGTGCATCACTTGCCACCTGGAAAGTCGGTGCCTATTATGTCACCCATCCCCTTTGCAAAATGAGGCATGGATTTCATTGACCCTTTTCCACCAGCACCGACTCAAAAGCATTTTATACTGGTAGCGGTGGATTACTTCTCCAAGTGGGTAGAAGTTGAGGCCATGGCTAGCCCGACAGCCGACAGGGTCGTGTTGTTCATCCAGAAGAATATTATAGCCCGGTACAAAATACCTCAATACATTGTCAAGTAAACAGACAAGCGGAGATAACCAATCGTACTATCATATCAACACTAAAGTGCTGGCTAGATCCCACCAAGGGAAGATGGGCAGATGAGCTGCCGAACGTACTGTAGGGTTGCAGGACTTGCCAAAGAACTTCCACAGGCCACACACCCTTCAGTCTAGTGTACGGCATGGAAGCCTAGCTGCCTATAGAAACAATCCTTCCCATGTACCGGATGCAACTATACGCTTCCACTACTAATGATAACCAAGTCCACCTGTCCTTAGACCTCGTGGATGAGTTAAGGGAAAAAGCATTAGAAGCAACATTGAAGTATAAAGAGGCGGTCGCGGCTGCCTACAACAGGCGTGTCCATAAGTTGAAGTTCTCTGAAGGAGATCTCGTCTTGAGAAAGAGTGAAGTCTCCATGCCAACCAACTCGAATAGAAATTGGATGCTTCGTGGGAGGGGCCTTACAAAATTTGCAAAGACAGTCCGAAAGACATCTTCGAGTTGTAGACCCCAAGTAGCAAGCCAATCCCTCGAACTTGGCATGCAAGCAATTTACGATTGTATCATGTATAAGAAAGAAAGAAAGAAAAAAAGAGAGCAGACAAAATAAAGATAGAAACTTTTTCTTTCATTTCTTCATAATGTTGTTTGTTACATCTCCTAAAGGCCATTCCCATCAAATGGCCCATAAAAAAAGGAAAATGATAAGAAAGGGAAAAACAACAACACTTAAAAAGGTTAGGCAGCTTCACTCGAGGTCTTCGGGGAGTTCAACTCGAGGAGTCCGAGGGGATGTAGAGGCTACGTAGGACAGACTGACTGAACGTGCGGGCTGCTCCGCAACTCCTGACTTACCCTTCTTGTCCACCTCCTCCTCAAGAGCTAGGCTTTCCTGCTGATCCTCAGGCGGCAATATGGGAGCCTTGTCCACAATAAGACCCTCAGCTTTCTGATGGTCGAACTCAGACAAGAACTAGTCCATAGACCAGTTGCACAACTCCACCGTGGTATGTTTGCCCTCCAACAGAAACTACATAGCTACCAGGGTGTACTTGTCGGTCTCCTTTGAGAACAAGGCCTGGCTCTCTTCCATAGACGGGTCGAAGGTAAAGAACGCCATCATAGTCTCGAGATCAAGCTCTGATTGGGCAGTACTCTCTAGCTCCATCACCTTCCTACCCCTGTCCTCTGTGATTTTCTGGGCCTTGGTGAGGTCGCCTCTCAAGCTTTCCACACCCACCTCTACCTTCTCGTGGCTTGCCTTCAGATTGGCAAGTTCATCAATGGTAGTGCCCATGCAGAGGCGCTCCTCGTTAAGGGCCACCTCATACCCTTCCACGATCGAGGAATGGGCAACTTGAAGCACCTGCACTTCCTTTTTCAGCCAGAGTACGTTGTTACAGGAGGTCTGCAAGTGCTCGGACAAGTTTCATAACTTCACAAGATCCCTCTTATGAATATTAACGAGACTCTCCTCAAGCTTCCCGCCTAGGTACCCAGCTCTCCTCAGGCCCAGGCAGGCCTCCATCTCCTGTTGTAGCCGGGACACCTGGCCGACTGCCTGTTGCTGCGAGCAAAGCTTCTTGGGCCTCAGCAGCTTTCTCCGCCTTCTCGTGAGCGGCTATAGCCTCTTCGAGCAGGCGGGCATAGTTTCTCTGCTCGATCTTCTCTGTCACGGCCCATTTTGTGGCCATATCGGCAGCCTTGGTGGGGCATCAGGGCTCGACGTTGTCAAACGACACACCGCCAACCGGGACAAAAAAGGTCCTAAGAGTCTCAACCTGTCAAAAAGTAGCAATGGAGATGTAAGACTCAATATCTTACATAAATGGGAGTCAAGGATATGACAAGGGAAAACCTACCACATGTAAACAATAAAAGAAGGCGTGATTGAAGTGCATCCCTCCCTGATGGGAGGTAGCCCAAAATAGGGCATCGTGCAGATGCTAAAGCACCTACCTTTCCACATTTAAGGCACTGCTAGAAGAGATCTCCTGAGCCGGCGCCACCTGCGCAGGTACGGGACATTCGTGGGCCCCCTCTAGAATAGATCCTCTCACAGACCCGACGGTTTGCCATATCATCTCGCCTCCCACCCCTGACCAGAGGGGTTTACCAGCACTCGATCCCCAGTCGATCTCCTCCTACAATACGACTGCTCGAAATTGCTGCCACCCAAAAATCCTCCAGTGGCCGCCGCCTCCTACTCTAGCTTCGCAAAGGTGCTCGAGGAATCACTAGGGGAGATAGGAAAATAGGCACCCCTCTTTTCATCCACCTCAATAGGGGCCTCAAGCAGGGAGTCACCCAAAATGATCGCCTCAAGAGGGTCAGATGGACGCGGCGGATCCACTGGGGCATCTGCCGTCTCAACCCTGCTGGGGCTCAGAGGAATACGTGCTGCTGAGTCTCCCGTGGGAGGAGTCATAGCGAACTTCTTGCTTAGGCACTTAAGAGGGACCTCCACCTCCTCTTCACCGCCAGTCACCTTCTTCCTCTTCCCCTCTTTGGGGTGGGAGGATCCACTCCCTTCACCTCGCTCCGAGGGCTTGTCCTCCCCATGTTGGGACCCACCATGTGTTGGGCTACTATGTCATCCCCTAGGGGTGTCAGGATGGATGAACCACCCAAAGGCTGGAACAAAAACAAATAGAAGTCAAAGGGTGGAAGAAATAAGCTATTTAAAGCTATTACCCCCAACTTACATGGTGTGGGATAGGAATCTGCAACCCACGACAACGCCACCATAACATCTTTCTGCCTCAGTTCTGAGCGGGAAATCAACCCGAATTTCATTACCTGTTTTGCGTCCGCCTACACAGACGACTCAAGTTCCTCGAGTCTAGGCAGCAAATCTCTATCAGGAGGGCCTTAACACGTAGAAGGAACTACTAGGTCCTCAATATTATGGATGAAGAAAAAATGGCGATCTTGCCCCTTCAAGCTATCGGAGAGATCGATTATCTGGTATTTGATATGCCGGCTATAAGGTATAAGTACTGAAGGGAGGCTTACTCCTTTTCACCTTAAGAGACATGAGCCCAAAAATCAGGACGAATATGCCTAGTCGGGGAGCAATCCTCATATGGAAACAAATAACGATGAAGGCGTTGAGGATAGGTAACAATTTAGGCTAAGCTAAGAAGGGGCAAGATGGAAGTAGGCAAGGAAGGAAACCAAAAAGGGGTTTAAAAGCACCCAAAGGCCACGCTCTATGGCATATCTATAGATTATGAGCATTTCCGTCCGATGGGAGCACAGGCAGGTTATAGACTGACAAGCATGGAACTGGACTCCATTGAGTCCATACGTCGCCAGGAATTCCTTAACGGCGGACCTACTACGAAAGTCGGAAGAAATGTTGTACAATTCCTTTGTCTTAGGTGAGATGCTGGACGAGGAAGAGGTGTATTTACCCTTGCCTGCAAGTCCAGACATGTGTAAGCCTCCGCTACTCCTAACACGGAATTTCAGATGTACGGAAGCTCTCACAGCTCACCGGAGAAGAAAGAGAGGAGGCAAGCTCACAAGGTGGGATTGAAGCGGTAAAAGTAAGTAGGTGGGGCATTAACTCTTCCCCACTCCTCTATTTAGGACCCTTGGGGGGAATCCTCTCCCTGAGGGGTGCGAACTTCGAACAATGAAATCCCGTATTGTGCAGCATGGATTTCAAAAGGTCTCGCCAAATCTGAAATGACCTTGGTCATCATTACGAGCATTAAATGCCCCTATGCGCGTATCATTTCGCCACAGTCATAGCGATGACATCACTGACAATTATAACATTAGAGGCAAATACGCCTCATAATAATGTCAATTAATGCTAGTCCTGTCACATAGAAGGACAAAAACTAATCCGCGTAGTGATTGGCCACCACTAGCGGAAGGTGACTCTTACATCACAATTTTACTAGGGATATTGGCCTCTTAAGGCCGACAAGGACCCAGGCAGTGATATGCCTATGATCCCTTCAATAAGCATTAGCCTTTTAAGGCAGATAGGAACTCAGGCGGACATGCCCATGTTCCCCTCATTAAAATGTTGACCTCTTAAGGCTGACAGGAACTCAGGTGGACACATCTATGTTCCCCTCATTAAAATGTTGACCTCTTAAGGACAACAGGAACTTAGGTGGGACACGCCAACATTCTCTACAAATCTTAATAGTCATGCACCATATGAATAAAGGCGTCCTGCCCGCCTGAAATTAAAGTGACAAATGCTCACCCCACTTGAAAGACAACTGGGATATCATTTGGGGGCATCATCCATATGTGAAGTTTTAATACCTTGAGTACTCTCTCAGCAACATCCGCTAGCTAGAGAGTGGGGGCATATAATCAGGGACAAAAAGCACCCTCGGACTTAAAACTTCGCACAAAGCCGAAAAAGGATCCGACTACCTGACAAACAGGTGGATCCAGGTCTACCCAACCTACCTATATCCAAATAGATCTAGGCCTACCAAGATCCAAATAGATCCGGGAGAGCCCGACCCGCTGAAGAACCTGGTTGACCGGAGTTGAAGAGGTGGCAACAACATCCATGTCGGTGCCAATGGTAGCGTTTTTAACACTATTTATAGCCAAGTAACGGACGTGCCGAGGAATCTGGACTCTCTTCACGCAACCTAAGAGAGAAAATGAGAGACTTTGTATTACCCACAATCATAGTGAAAATTTGGGAGCATCGTCCCCCTCCCCCCAGATGTACACTCCTTTGGGTGGGACTGGGTCACCAATTTTTTGTGCCTTTTCTTTGTGTGCTTGTTTGTGACTATTGTTGATTCTGGTCCCCAATCGCTATGGGCCTCGATCAGAGGGTGCGGTATTATGATGTAATCTGCTTCTTCACATCAATGGAATTTCACCTTTGTAAAAAAAAAAGTAAAGACTGTTGATTGTTTCACATAGATATTGACATCTTTTTTTCACATGGGTGCATCTCTCCTATTGATTTCACCTTTCAATCCCCCCTTTTCATTATATCTATTAAGCATCGACGTAGAGTTTGGACGTCATTGTAGATGTCATTGCAGATTTTTATTTTCAATTTTCGATTGCTACAGCTGTAGCGTTATGCATCTCTCTCTCCATTCCTCTCTCTCTTAAGCACGCCCTCGCTCTCTTTTTTTTTATTTCGTTCTTTTTACACATTGTTTGGCACGTACATTCGTTTCAAATTCTATCTTTACCATTGACGTTCTCATTTTGTACTCTTTCATCAGAGACCGATATTAAATATGTTTATATCAGAATACGAAATAATACATATACAAAATCCAACAATATAAATACAATCTAAGACACTGATTCAAAATTGAAACGCATCGAGTAATACATTTTGCAACGAGAGGTGTGTTTTGATTTCTAATTGGTGTTTCTTTTTCTCCACCAATCGAAAACCAAGATACACCGGACAATGCATTTTGCAACGTGTAGTGCGTTGGTCTTCCACTGATTAAAAATCATGTTAGACTTCATGTCTAGTTGTCTAAGGCTCCTAGACATCCAACAACCTACCTGGACGCCTAGATATGGGTTGGAATAAGGACCCAATTCTGCTGGAATATTGGACATCCAGATAAGGTGTCAGACGTCCAATTTCTGTAGAATTTCAAGACAGGACCTAAACTTCACCCTAATCCAACTTTGGATATCCAGACCAGAGACTTAGACTTATGATTTTGAAGTATAAGTTGTCTGATTACTAAATTAGACATCTGGAACCCTTCTCCAATCACTGTTTTTGAAATCAAGCCTAGATCTTGATTTCCTAAGGCCTTAAACCCAATTCTAAACCCTAAGGAACCTAAATTAAGGTGCCTTAAGCTTAGTACACTACCACAAGACCTTCCTAAGAACCTAATTAGGTTCTCACTAAACCTAATTGACTTGGATCTAAGTCAACTACACTCCACTTAATCAATTGGACTCATAGAGCCCAATTGAGCTTAGATCTCAAACAACACAAGTCTAATTGGACTCAGTGAGAGTCCAATTGACTCAAGCCTGACCTAATTAGGAACTTCCTCTCCCAATTACACACATATCCATTCAATTAAACTTGTAATAAGTTTAATTGCACCTATCACTTTAGTATTAGGGTTTATGACCCTATTTCTAGAAACCTACCTAAACACAATCACCTAGACCTATAGGACTCGACCTAAACCACCTAACCACACCCACACACTCACGCACACGCACACACTTACACACCACCACTTGGCCACTCACTCTAGAGTTCTCTACAATGGTCACCAACTGGTGCCACCTTGAAGACTATTTTTAGTCTTTCAAGGAGTCCACAACTCCTTCCCATGAAATAAGGATCTTGAAGACCCATTTCAAATGGGTTGGATGGCCACCTTGGGAGCTCTTCTAGAGAATTCCACACCTCTCTAGATGAGCCACCCCTTGGTCTATTTAAAGGCCATCATGGACGACCATTGCCCCCATCTAGCCTTAGACTCCATTGCATGTGCACCTCCACTCATCACTCCATTGGCAAGCTCCATCACCTCCTCTCCACTCCACTCCGAGTCCAAGAAGTTAGAGCATCTCCACCACCTTCTCAAGAGGCCAACCAACCACCTTGGCCATCCCTCTCTTCCCTCCTACCACCTCAAGCCACACGGCCATTGGAGACCACCTCCAATGCCCTAGGTTCTGTTAGCTAGATTAATGTTCTTCTTAGTTTAAATTTCTACATTATTTTTCTATTATTAGCATAATAATCCTCTGCCTCAATGGATGCATGCATAATCTTCCGTAGATCCATGCATGCATCGCTTTTCTGTTAGCTAGAATCGTTGTCTTAAGCTTTCATGTACAAACTTTCCTCGAAACATGATTGTAATGATGATATTTTTGAAGAAATGAAATCACCACTTGCCTGATTCATCTATCTATATTGCGATCATTAGTTGCCTACTTCATAGTCTTATCTTATTGCAACTAAAATGTCTGTTCCGAAAGATATAGAGGATTTAACGATCAACGAATATTCTGCAGATCGCCATCACATAGTTAAGATAGTGTGCGCTAATATGCATACCTTCACGTTTATCTTGTTTTTTACTTATGCACACATCTTGTGAGTTAACAATGCAACCGGCGAATCCTATATTCGTATTTTAAACACCAGACTGCAATTTTAAGAAAGTAGAGAAATCAAATCAATCTTGCTTTTATCTACCTCCTTGAGATCTACTGGGATTCACCATCTTATTATTTAAATTTTTGTTGAATCGGATTTTGCAACTATACTACGACAGTTTTCTCACTAAATACGAGTTTCATGACTCCAACACTAACTAGGGCTGTCAAAAAAATTTCAGGTTTGATATTCGTTTAAGTTCGATTCGTCAAAAGTTTGGTTTAGATTCGGCTCGTAAATAAATAAACCAAACCTAAACTTAATTTTAGGCTCGTTTAGATAAACGAATCGAATCTGAACAAGGCAGGTTCGTTTAGGTTTGATTTGTTAAAAGTTTGATATATATATATATATATATATATATATATATTAAATTTGGACCTACAATGACCACAACCAATTACCACTACACTTGCTACTATCACATTCTCATCCCCAAAGTAGACTCCACCTCCTTAGATTGGAACATGCGATAGCAAGGCAACTCAAGAGACACCTCCCTTGTATATTTTGTGGATTATGCATGTATTTTTTGTTATTTATATTTTTTCTTTGAGAAACATGCCATGCAATGATTATGATATAATTGTATATTTTTAAATTTTCTACTCCATGTTTTATTTTTTCTAACTATGAGTTATTACGTTTGCATTTATAACAAATTATTATACTTTAAAGAAATCATAAACAAACCTTTAAATGAACCCTTAAAATGAGCTCTAAACAAATCGAACATAAATTAACAACATTTCAAACTTTACACTTAAACGAACCATAAACAAACGAACTGAACCTTTAATAAAAAAAATGAATTGAACCGAACTTTACTCCTATTTTTTCTTATTGAACGCAAACTTTGAAAAACTGTGTTATCGACCTGAATTGAATCTACGTAGGTTCGCACAAGTTTGATTCATTTACACCCCTATCTCTCGGTTACTCCCTTCTCCACAATTGCTGCTGCTAACTCCTCCTCTAGAAACCCCCCTCCTCTGTAGCAATTCGAGAAAGGAAAGTCTGTTATTGTTATTCTTTTTTAATTAAGAGTTGTGATATCTCATTTCATATGATTATTAGTGGAATATAACGCTTGCAAATTAGTTAATAGCTTTTATCTTAGAGTTCATTTCGTATAATTGATAGTGAAATTCTTAAATAAATTGAATCAAAACAAGGTAGGTTCACTCGAGTTTGACTCGTTTACAACCTTAGAGCTAACCCCCTCCCTACCATTAATCACTTCAAGGATAGCTACAATTAATCTAAAAAACATACAATAAGAGGGGAAAATTTATGTTTTGGGGTTAATTTACTTGGTGGATTGATCCTTCAAAAGAAAGGTTAACATTTGTTTACATGAAAGGTTAACTTATATGGTGAAAACCTAGGTTAAAAATCCTGGTTTCGCTAACATTAATTTCGAAGAATGTTGGTAAATTAAATGTGTTAATTTTGTAATTCTTTCAAATTTAAATCTTACTCGTTAAAAGTTGATGTTAAAATCAAATCAAGTAAACACCACAATTTAATATCACTTCAAGTAAATAAAAGTTAATGTTAACAATATTTTACAAGAAAATAAAAATAAAGATTAATCCTAATTTTATATTTTTTTAGCATCAATTTTATAACCTCTCCAGATAAATTAACCTTTGAATTTTGAAAGTCCACGAAGAATATCTTCCCTGTTTACATGCCCGTAATGCACTTCGACACCGTCAAATGCAACCAGGAGTTGATCTCTAGCTACAAGGTAAATACTACTTCCATGTTTGTAAATCAGGGTATTCAAATTCCTCGAATGAACTAATACGGTATGCATGTTTGCTTCTCTCGATTTTTCCACGCATAGTTAATTAAGACCTCCAATGGTGCCACTAATGCCAGGATTTTGACTGTCGACGTGGGTCTGAGCGTGCACGGAGAGAGGGGGTGAGATGGCATCTTGGCATTGGCATTGGCAATGGGTGGGGGTCCACACCTTCTGCGGCCCGTGAATGGCCCGTGTCCTTTTATGCTGCGGGAAAGGAGAGGCCGGAGAGATCCCTCTCCTGTGGTGACCCGTGAAAATAGGACCCCAACCTTGCGCTGTCACATGCCTCTCAATGCGTGTACCCTATTTCTCTATTCTACTTCGAGCTACAATATCTTACGTCGGTCACAGGAATGCTCAGTCTGCTACCCTCTCTGATCAATCCAATTCCAGTCCTCCCCTTTCGTCCTGCGTTTTTTTTGAAAGTTGTGTGATCGTTTGTGTTCTTCGAGGAAGATGCCCCCTGCCCGTGCCTCCACTGTTTGTTTCGTGTAATATAGTGACTTATTTATGTTATATCTAACAAATTTTATCTCAAGATATTATTTATTTATAAATAAGAGTCAATTTTTATTTATGATTGCTTAATTTTTGTTTATGTTTACTCAATAGAGATTAAAAATAAAGATTATCTTGTGATGGGAAAGAAGAGTGTTTACTTGTGATTAAGGGTTATAATAAAGAATAAGGTGATAATTAGTTGAGATTATTTTTTGTATGACATAAAATGCAAGGTCAAGGAAAAAATGATCATCCTTGCAAAAAAACCTCCCCAATCCATTTAATAATTCTCATTACATCTAAAATAATGTATTTGAACATGGCATTTATAGGTTGAATTTTGTCGAGAAGATCAAAGAATCAACTATAGTAAAATACTTTCCTTGGCTGACAGGGTTGTTAGTGGGGGGGATAACTTAACATATAACAAGAGAACGACTTACTCTACATATGACACAGAGAAAAAGCGAAAGATCCAACCGGATCCACGGATAAAAAAGAAAAAAAAAATGATGTTTATCGCAAAGCTCATGAAAATATTCAGATAACAATTGAAGAAGAAAATAACCCCCATTACCTCCAAACCCAAGAAAGATTTTTCCATCTCACAACAGGAAAAGTCCATGCATAAGTGGTAATCATATTCATATATAAGGAAGTTAAAATTCAAATGACATGAAAACTTCAATATAAACATGATATGGATGCATTGCAGTCAAATAATCACAAAGGATCGCCTTGAGAACAATCCACAAACATAATGCTTGCTCTACAGATAGGCAGCAAAGCAAGTTATCGCGAGAGCGAAGAGGGCAGAAAAGGGTAACTCGGGAAATTGTTCGCGAGGGAGGTAGCACTTCAAGGACAGGGAGAACAGGGGTTGAAACGGAGGTTAAGCCCACCCCCCTTCGAATCCGAATTAGGATAACCCATGTTAAGAGCTAAAAAAAAGGTTAGGTTATTCCTCTTAGTAAACAGGAGTTAACTACCAAAAAAAGAGATTATCCCCACCGTAAACTAAACTTTAAAAATTCGTGATAAGTTTATTTTAGGGAAGAGATGAGATAAATTTATGCATACTTGTGTGAGTCATCACCCCTAGTTATCCTCCCAAATACCCCTATTTATTCCATAATTTAACACACATCTCTTCTAAACATCAAAATCAATTTATCCACGAGATTATCCACCAATTCTATAACTTACAAAATTTATCTCATGAAACAAACGTCACCTTCATATCTATCGTCCCGAATTTATCAGCTTGTTCAAGTAAACCTTGGCATCCAACCGTGAAAGGCCTTCCAGCACGGGTAACAACCCAACCTTGAACTCAAGTATGTCCAAGGAAAAAAAAAAAAACCATTTGATGCAGGTAATTATACCAGACAAACTAATTAAATTAGCAGCAGGTAATGGTTTAAGAATTCTCGTAGATTATGTTACATTGTTACCGTGTTTCCGTCCGGTTCTTGTCGCCTCGATGAAACACTTGAATCCTGATACGTTTTCAACGCAATGGATCTGAGGCATTACGCTTCTACGAAGAATGGCTGCTTCCCAGCTAACTTGCCTGCATGGGAATCCTAACACAGCTTAAGCAATGAAGAACATCTTTTTTTTTTTAACCAAATTATGATAACTATTCAAAGAAAACATCACATCTAAATCCAAGAATCGGTTAGATTTTTATTACTCTGAAATCAAAACAATATCTCATCAATTTAATTAAAACCTCTGCCAATGTTCTTTGCTGGTAAAGTTTAAAACAACATTCATTCCACCTTATATCCTAATGGAGGTTAAGAATTTGCATAAATAAAAAAGGAAATCCATGTACGTTGCAACAAATTTTACAACATATAAGGTGAGAGTAGTGATTTTAATTAGTATATTTTAATTTTTCATCAATAAAAATCACTTTTCATAGGTGCCAATTCACTCTAAGTAAAAAATCATTTTTCATAGTTGAAAAATTACGTTCCAAATAAAAAATCATTTACCGTCAATAAAAAGTCAAAACACACTAGTGTATTTTTATTTTCAAACGGTGTATTTTGATTTTCAACCTTAACCATTTTCAACCGATATGTTTCAATTTTGAATCAATCTGTACGTTATAACGTAAGTTTTCATATTCGCATCCTTTTTTTTATGATGATGTTTTCTCTTACGAGATAGTTCCCAGGAGATAGCAAGTGACTCAACTCCACAATCTTCAGATAAATTGACAAGACTAAAACTAATGACCTTATTTTCTCAATAATGATATAAGGATCTTATCAATTGAACCACTCGCATTCTTTACGAAAGTAGATCAACATATTTAGTGGCGAACCGCCATTGCAGCAACAGAGAGCAAGTAGATTAAGGTATAACTTACTCCACCTGCACCATGTAAATATTCTTGTGAAGGCCGCAAGAACTTGTGGCAAAAGGCTAACTCTCTGCCATTGTGATGCAATCTCGGCATGGCTATCAAAGTCAAATCATCCGATCGATCATCTTCACATGATCATCTAGACCTACACAACCACTCACTCCAAGAGGTGATGGTCGCGATGCTCAACAATGCTAGACCTCCTCGATCTAGTCGATCGGTTCAGCCGAGGTGTCTAAAGTATAGTGACCAATGGAGGGTGTTTGATCATCACCTATCCCACGAGGTCTACCATCTAAAGGGACCTAGCTCCGTAGCAAAGGTAATAAGTGTACTATCCCTTCTTAGGAGATTAAAAGATGGAGTTATGTACTAGTTAGCAAGTTTGAAAAAGAAAAGATGTGAGTACGAAAACGTACGTTGGAACATGTTTTACAACACACGATTAAAAATTAGTCGGTTGAAATTAAGTAGACCAAAATATATCTGTTGAAAAAGATTTTAAATCACTCAACCGATGTATTTTGATTTTCAACTGGTTGAAAATCAAAATATACTAGTTGAAAATGAAAATACATCGGTGTATTTTGCCTTTTCATCGGTAGAAAATGATTTTTACTTGAAACGTGATTTTTCACCTATGAAAAGTAATTTTTCACTTGAAAAATGATTTTTCATTGATGAAAAGTAGTTTCTACTGATGAAAAATTAAAATACACCAATTGAAATAATCACTCTCATCTATATGTTGTAAAATAAATTTTAAAATATATTTATTTACTTTTCCTCAAAAAAAAAAATAACGAAGCAAACTCCTAACGGAGGACATAAAAGGAGAAATATTGAAATAATTTTCTTTTCTCAAGGAAAAAATGAAAGTATGAGAGAATAAAGAGCTTGAAATGTCTTGCAAACTCAAGAACATATAAATTTGTGATCAACGACAACAAACTCTATTTGGGAAGATTAGAAACAAAATTACACAAGAGGTGAAATCTTCCTAGAAATGATGAACTTGCCTAGCCTAATGTGTCCCGCACTCAACTCCCTCCAAAGCACCATCGCTTCTTCCCCTACATAAAAATGAGTGGATAAGTTTGTTGGATTTTATATGCCCTGAGTGTAACATCCTAAAATTCATATCCTGAGTCATTTTTGAGTGATTCAAGTCACTTCAAAACCATAAACTCGATCGTGGTTCGGTAAAAGTATAAGCACCTCTTGAAATTGGCAAAAACACGAATTTTGAGTCAAACTTTAGTCAAAATTCATCAAAAGGGTACCATGTAAGGTACCATTGGATTTCTCTCGTCATAAGCTTTCCAACGACGCTTGTTTCGTACAAATCCAACATGTATAGCTCAAGTTATGACTAAAATAAGTCGAAAAGGACCTAAATGTAAGGTGGACTAAACCTATGGTAAATTAGATAATTTTCCCAACTAAACCTAAACCTAAACCGACCCTGGGATCTATAAAAGACCCACCTAGGCTTTCGAGCCTCATTTATGATCTAGGTATTAGGATCTAAAATATGAAATATGGCTATGTGCATAAATACTCAAAAGCAAAATATTAGTACATAGAAATTTGCACAAACAATCAAACCACAAAGGATACAAAATGTAAAATGGTTCTCCTCACTTGGATACTCTACTACCTAAGCCTCCCAGCTTAGGGTTTTTAACCGATTCCCTCAACCCCGAGAGAATTAATTTACTAAACCAAGGTAATTAACGGGTCACCTCAACCCAAGTACAAGAAAATGGGTTTGTTACAACCCAACGAGCAAATGCTCAAGAACAAATGAAATACAGTTGTAAGACAGAAAAGATCTTACAACTAAGACCTAAGCCTCTCGACAAATATATATATATAAGATAATACCAGTTTGAGAACCTAGGAAGGACGCGAATTGTGTTGAATTGCGTAAACAAAACACGTCAATGTGTTTGCAAACCCATAGCACGATTGGAAAATAGCAAACACGATTTCTTCTCTTGAATATGTGGTGGAAAATATGAATTATACGCTTTAAAATTTTCTCTTATATCTCTTGTATATCTTGTGTGCAAACAAAGGGTTCAAGACTCATTTTATAGAGTTTAGGACCTCAGGGATATGACTCATAGACGTTGGGATTTAATTCTCAACGTTCACAATGACAAAATAAATATTTCAGCCGTTCTATTTTGAGCCAACGGCTAGTTGGTACCGGTACTAAAGTATGAGTACTGGTACTAGTTGCTTCCAGATTTGGGTTTCAAACTCTTGACACAAATCTGTAACCCACTTGTATGGGTACTAATCATGAGTACCGGTACTCGTTGCCTCCAGTACCGGTACTCGCGGGGTACAGGTTTATTTCTTTGAGAAAATCCAAACCTGTAACTCACATGTTTCGGTACTAAACTTTAGTACTGGTACTTGTGGGTTAACAAGTACCTATTTAAGTGAATTAATCAATTTCGTTGTTTGAAAAAAATCATAATATGAATTCTAGTTTTATCTCTAGTTAATTTTTACAGTCTAAGTTATATTCCTCTGTTAAGAAGCATCCAATCTATGAATATAAAATCTAATCTAAAAAATAAAAGGACGAAGATAATCTTGTCCTCTTCGACTCTTTCTTGTCATCCTGCCTCCTCGATGACATGATCTTTTTCTTCTACTATCATGCCTCTATCATTTCCTATTTGCCTTGCTCCTTCACCTAAATCTGAAAAGCACTTAATGCCAAACATTAATCCATAATAGTTTTGTTAACACCAAAACAAGATGTAGAATAAGGTTCCAACAATTTCCTCCTTTTTGGTGTTGACAAAACTATCTTGCAAATAGATAAAATAATTTTTAGCAATGTTATATAAAGGGAAAACTTTTAATTAAATCCTCTCCCTAAATATATGCTCCCCCTAAAAATTTTACTATTTGCTCTTTATTTTTCTCTCCCTTTTGTCAATAACAAAAATGAAGGGGTAAAAAAAATGTCAAACCATAAAATTTACCAGTAATAGAATGATGAATGTGGGTACCAAGCTCCGTTAGGCCATCGTTATTGGTCTTCATTCAACCTATAAAAAGGTTGAAATGTTCCGTTGTGTGCCTTGAACATTCACTGATCTCTTTGATCTATTCCTGGAAAATAATGTAAAATGTCTTTTCTAGGTACTGATGAGTGACTACTCATCATAGTTAAAAAGCTAAAGTTAAGCTAGAAACTTGAGCTAAATAATATCAAATTAGCGCATAAAAAGGGTTAAGTGTAGAAATCAAAGAAAAAGACCTAAAACATTAATTTTATGTTAAAATTGTATAATTAGTTCATAAAACGAGATATTCTTATGAAAAAGGTCAAAAGGTGATCTAAGTATTAATTGAACAAACAAACAAGTTTAAAATTCAAATCAAAAGTGCAATTAACTTTCTAAATGTTCAATTAAGCTTATATAAAAACCTGAAGGCATTTGGACATCATTAAGGCCTTGAAATTTAGGATTTACATTTAGGTCCTTTATGCATTACATTTTCTTCATTAGAAAACTTCCTAGGACCTATGTGTAACCCGCAGGGACCTTTCTGCAAGCCCTTAGGGACCACTCTGTTACATATTCTTACCACTTAAGGGCCTGCATGCTAATTTTCTACCCTTTCGTAGAAGGGCTCACCCTGCAAATTCACCATGAGAACTCAGCGCCTGAAGCCTCTGCGCATGCACTGTAGCACGCAAAGAACACGCACCATCTGGATTGTCTGTTCTCACTTGATCTTGATCTGCGTTTCGATTTGATTCAAAGCTTCGCACGACTTGACGCGTGTGGTCACCACTACCCTCAGATCCCATCCTATGGTCAGATTTTGACTTGGCTACCCCGCACGCTCCTCTCCTCTCATCACCGCCGCCCATACCCTCATCGCCTAATTTCACTTGCACGGTGATCTGAATCACTTGATTGGCTACTTAAGCAGCTCCTTGGTCGCACGTGCAAAGGATCGCTCCCTCCTACATTCTTAGCAATCATTCTTCCACTCCAACCACCCCTCCCCACCGATCCCCAGATTTCACAGCCACCGGCTATGAATTCTCCGATTTCTCTCCGACTCTCCTCGTCGCTAAGGATGACGTACGCTTGAGGACGACCCAGAAGCTTCACTAGAAGGCTTTTCCCCTCCGCTACAGTCCATCTCCCTCCATTCTTCCTCCTTAGCTGCCGGCTAAGGACCCACAGATCTCATTCTTCCTGTTAGAATAGTTTTACTGCTTTATAGGTTAGCGATAGCTGTAGTTAAATAGGTTAGACGTAGAATTAGAGTTAGAATTAGTGATTGATCTGTTGTTCTTGTTAGTTTAGCAATAGGAGTAGATTTAGAATTAGAATCCCCCCTCACCTCCTCTGATTATTCCAGATCAGAGGAGACGTTTTCACACTGTCACTGATCATGAATTTTCTTCCTCTCCATGTTTTCCATATCGCTTCTGATTCCTGCGATTTATTTCTCGCAATTCACCCACTCAATATACCTAATTTCATATCTGATTGGTTTCCAATCTCAGATCTGAAATTAGCATCGAAAATCACATTAGGGGCTTCCCATTCATCCCATTTTTATTACAAAAGCCCCTGATTTGAGCTAAAATTGAATCAGTTTGCCAGATGTTTTATGAATTCAGATTTCAAGGATTTTTATCCATTTTGGGCTTTGAATGTTTTAATCTAGAAAACTAAGATATCTTTGATTGCAATTCACTGTTTAGCTAGGAATCTGAGGTGATTCTGGAGTCAGAATTCACCTCAGATGAGCCATAATCTGATCTGGATTTTCGTGAGGATTTTAATGCCTTGAATGCATGATAGAGCTAAGGAAAATCACTTTGGTGATTTGAGGTTCTATCTAGTATTCAAGAGTTGTTTGTAAAGGGGAAATCTGATTTTCTAACCTAAGGAGTTCTTAATACTCCTTAAGGTTTCTAGAGTCTAGGATTTAAATGTGTGTTTTAGATGGACTGATTTAACTCTTTCTACATGCTGTCTATAGCAGTAGAAAGAGCTAGATCAGCTTTCTTACAGATTTGATTTGATGAGATTTTCTCGACAAGGGATTTTGATTTTAAGATGCCTTCCTGAGTGGTTTTTCTGGGATTTGTGAATTGAAACCCTTGTCAGATGTATTTAAGTGATTTTGGTTTGAGTTTTGAATCCCAGATTCATAGCAATTTGCTGCAATTGCAGCTACATTCCCTCCTTGCTGCAAACTTGATTTCATTCCAGATGGATTAACTGCAGCAGTAGTTAAGCCATCTAGAATTCAATCTGGTTAGCTGCATTGGTTGAAGACAGCAACTGAAGCTGCTTTTTGTGTTGGAGTTTGCAATAGTGCTTCCAACAACAGCATTGCTGCTCTGTTCTTGCTGCTGCTACTGTTGTGTTTCTGTGGCAGGCAGCTTCTGATATGAGAATTCTAGGACAGTAGCTTAGATTTAAGTCTTGTAATTGGTTGGCTTACCTATAATGATGTATTGAATGTTATACAAGCTTTCATGTATTTTCAATTCATGTTTAACATTATTTGCATGCTTGTACCTTTATTTTAAATTCCTTATCAGCTAACTGCTAAGCTTAATTGTCCATTTAATGTAATTAATTAAAATATACATTGATTTGCATGCTTAATTGCATACATATCTTTCATATATCATACTGAATGTGTTCAAGGCAATCCACTGCCTTTCGAGATACTATAGGTCCCATTCTAGCCTTTAGAATTCATTAGAAAGCCTTTAAAAGGCTTAGGATGAGTAAGATTTGGAATTCAATAAAAATTAGATAAAAACCTAAAAAATAAAATAAACATGTTTGATTGAAGATTAGGTATTTCTTTAAATATATACCAAGTTTCATGGTAATCCAAATCCCTAGCTTAGCAGAATATACCGGTCAACGGTTCTGTATACCATGAAACTCAATAAAAGAAACAAAACATAAAAAAACCAAAAACATCTCTTTCTCCTCATCCATTTCTTTCCATCTCATCTCCTACCTCCATAAAAGATATAAAACTCATAAAAAGCTGAAAAAAACTCAAAAACACCTAAAAATCCTTTGTATACTATGTATATAAGTGTATATATAAGCTATATTGTAAAGCTTATTTATCTATAATGTAAACTATACTTATATAAGAATTAAATAACTTACGTATATATTGTAGTATATAAATTAAGTAGTTAGGTTAGATTACACTGTATATAACTGAATTAAAACTATTTATTAATTAAATTAACTTATATGTACTATTAGGCTATATAAATTAATAAACACTATAAATAACCATATTAAGTTATAATACTGTATATACATATTTATATGTATATAATAAACATATTTAACCATGTTCCATAATTTAATTGTATATATAGAATAAATACTTAATTTATTAAGTTAATAGTTAAGTTATTAGTTAAATTAAAATAAATTAGTAATTTAAGTTAAAAATAAGTTAACTTATACTGTACATTTAGACTAATATATTTTAAGTAATTTAAGCTAATTTAAGTATATTTATATTGTATTCTACTATTTAAATTTAATTTATAAATAAAATAGTCCAAAATTTTACTATTTAAATGTAAATAAAATCAAAATAAAACTTGTAAAATATAATAAAAATATTTATTAAATACTTTAACATGTATACTAACTCTATATAAGGTCAATTTGACCATTTATTAACTAATTTATATGTAATTAAGGACTAAAACCTAAAATGAGTTATGTATAAACTTTATACTTTACTGAATTAATTTATACAGTAAATTTAATTAAACTTCTAAATTAACTATACAATTGTATAGTGCTATGTAAATACTTTATTATCATATAATTTAATTTTATTTTATAATAAAATAAGACTATCGAATTGAGGGCCAAAATTCTAGAATCAGCACAATTGCACTGAATTTCAATGCAACAGTGGCGTTAAGATAGTGCCACATCATGTGGCACAAAGTGTGCTGAGGCGCTTATATGGAATTTGTGCATCGCCCTCTTTAGTCGTCAGGCGTCAGGCACCCTTATAACCCTCTCTCCCTCTCTGATATGAGCATGTGACTATGGCCTTGGTTTGTGATGAAAATGGTGTGTGGTGTGTGAGTCGAGGGCTCGACACTGTGCGAGGGCTTGGTTAAGCCCAGTTATGAGCATAAAATGTGATTAATCGGCCTAATTAACGAACTAAGGCCTCACTTAGTAGAGGTCTGGTTCCACCCACCTTGGGTGTTGTGTATCCCTCGAACGGTGTGTCCGCAAATTAAATACATTTTTTTGTTAAGTAAAAGGCCCTAATGACTCATTAAACACAGAGAGTTGAGCTGATAACATTAAGTGAAAAAGATAAAATGAGTTAAGATTTACGGCTAAGTGTTGTAAAGAATAAAAGACAATAAGAGAACAAGTGATGGAAGCTGCATTGAGTTAAGAAGTGGTGCTAACTAAGAACTAAAGAGAAGTATGTGTATATGTATATCCATATGTATAGTATATGTAAATAATATATATATGTAAATCCTAAGCATATTGTAAATAGTAAGAGTATACATAGTATAGTAGTATTTGAACTATATATGTATACAAATAACCTTATAGCTTTACTGACAGAATAAACTGTCACTATAAATAAAATAAGTGTCGCTATAGACCCTAGTTTCTACTTTAGATTCTATACATAGTTTTTCTGGGGTTTAGCGACGTTTATATCTGTCACCGTACATGTTATATGTTACTATATATGTTGGTATATTAAGTTAGTTTAGTATGTATTATTACTTAATATTGTATACATAGGTAAGTATTAGTAAAATGACTTATAAATAGATAGTATAGAGTATATCTAGGTATTGTTTGATGCTTGTTTGTAATTAGTGTTTGCAAGCATTTCATTGATTCTCTTTTGTACATTATTAAACCATTAATTCATTCATTCTTTCTTTCTTTATTGTACATAAAACTGATCTTTTTGGAATTAAAGAATAATCTTGGACTTAAAGAGTAATGTATATCAATAACTGACTCCCAGTGAACGGCCTTGAATAAATCAGTAAAAATTATGTAAATAAATAAAATGGACGTAATAACAGTTTATATTTGTAACACATACTACAACAACGATGATTTTTTATATGAATCATGGTCGATCGTTTCATCATTAGGTACCCATTTTCTTGTGGGTCCTTTTAAGTTAGTACCTTTCACGCCTTGAGGTTTATAGACTTCTCTTGTGTTAGATCTATAATTCTTGGGATTTTTGGCCTTTTGGTACATCCATGAATGCCTAGGTGCACATGATCTAGTTTGTGTGTTTTTTTTACTTTGAAAGTTTGATTTTAATGAATCACAGAATTTAGTGTTTAGCCTAGTTGTTGTTTTAAGATTATTCAAAGTCCCTTCAAAGTGCTCATAAATATCTTCTAGTTCTAATATCTTTGCATGCAACTGATTGTTAGTCTCTTTTGACATTTCTAATTCCATTTCTAAACATGATTTATCTATTTCTAATGTTTGATAATTATTCCTTAAAATCTTATTTTCCTTTTTAAATAACCTAGCTTTATGATATAGTTCTTCATAAGCTTCTAATAATTCTTCAAAAGAAAAATCAGGGTTTACCTCTTCTTCTGTGTCTTCTAAAGTTGCAACAAGACAAAGGTGTGCAACCTCATCTTCATCCGATTCATTAGAGTTGGAGTCCATGTCAGAGTCGCTATCATCCCATGTCGCTTTAAATGCTTTCTTCTTCTTCTTCTTCTTGAGCTCCTTTGTTTCTTTCCTATTGTCCTTCTTCTTGTTTAAGGGGCAATCCTTTCGCAAGTGACCCTTCTTCTTGCACTCATAAAAAATAATATTAGAAGAAATTTTATTTACTTGTTTACCTTGTTTCTTGAGGAATTTATGGAATTTCCTAGTAAGCATTTTCATCTCCTCGTCTTCGGATTCTGATGTTGTTGAGTTCGAGTCCTCCTTAATTGCTCTAAAAGTAGTACTTTTCTTCTTACTTGTCGCCTTCTCCTTGTTCTTCTTGATATTCTCCAATTGGACTTCATATGCCATGAGGCTTCCAATTAGATCATTCAAGGGGAGAGTGGATAGGTCCTTTGCCTCTTGAATGGCTATGGTCTTCAGAGACCAATCGCTTATAAGAGATCTCAAGATCTTCCTTACAAGCTGCTCCTCTTTCAGCTTGACTCCTAGGTTCTTTATGGGTTAACAATTTCCCCAAACCTCGTATACATATCCTTGATCGTTTCACCTTTCTCCATCTTGAAACACTCATAATTTTTTGTTAGGATAGAGATACGAGTTTCCTTTACCTTGTTTGTACCTTCGTAGGTGACCTCGATAGTGTTCCATATCTCAAATGCTGACTCACACGCTGAGATGCGGTTGAATTCCTCCTTCGATAATGCACAATACACTGCATTCATCGCCCTCGCGTTGCTCACGATGTTTTTCTTCTGATCCGTTGTCCATGCAACTCCTTCTTGCGACTCCGAATTTGAGTATTTTTCCTGAATGAAGGTCCGAGCCTCCTCATCCATTGCTTTGAGGAAGACTTGCATCCTCCTCTTCCAATACCCATAGTCTGTCCCATCGAAATAGGGAGGACGGGTGATAACACTGCATCTTGGGGTGATAAACCTATCAATTGGGGTTTATCTCAAGAGCAAAATGTGCAGATAACACATCATAAATAGGAATAGGAGCATCGAATGCATTGCATATCAAGATTGCTTATAATGCATTATTAACGGCCATGTGTACAAGGATATATCAGAACAGCCCTCAGATGAGCAATCGGACCGTACGGATGGATTCAGAGCGACGAACGGAGTCCAATGGACTCAAAATCGGCCAAATCCGACACCCGGAGCTGCTGCAATGGGCCCAAGAAGTTCTGACAATTGATCTGATGATCAACGGCCCACAGCGCACCACGTGGTGCCTGCTCACTGCATCTCCACCACCACCCGCTTCTGCCTTCACCCGGAGGATGAATCTTAGCCGTCGATATTCGATCAAACGGCTGAGAGCCACCCGCGTGCCCGCCCTCGCCGTGACAAAGCAACAGGCGCAGCGTAGCAGTCGACCGCCTCACACTCCTGCAGCCGGCGCAGGTTCGAATCACACTTCGCGAAAATCAGAAGGTGAAGGCACGCCCCAGGGAAATTGAACCGCCCGATCAGCAGCGAACGGCACAGATGGAGCCACGCGGCACAACGGATGCACACGAAAGCTCACGCGAGCGATGACGTAGCAGAAGAGTGCACCTCAGCAGCGATCTGCGAGCGCGCCCTTCGCGAGATCTCAGCCGTCCGATCTTTGATCGAACAACTTACAACACACGCACGGGGATCGCCACAGAAGAAGAATGGGTGCACGTGAGCGACCGCCAGGCAGGGGGCTTCACCGATGTTTTGGGAAGGGTTTTAGCAACGTCCCGGGCGTCGCAAAAATCCCTTTTTCATTTGGAAAGACCTTCTCCCTATTTAAACCCCTTCTAACCACCCATGGAAGTCATTCATTCCACTTGCAAGTTGTCTACCCCCACTCCTAGCCACCATTAGTCCTCTTTGTAATCGCCGGAGCTGACGAGCCGCCGATGGAGCCCCTCTCCACTGCCATGGCTGCCTCGCCATCTTCCTTCTCTCTTTCCCTCTTTATCTTAAGCTTTACTTTACTTATGTTCAAGCATTTATCTAGTGTTGTAATTATAAACTAAAGTTCCATGTCAAATGAAGTTGTTTCTTATCTAGTTACTTGCCCTCTTTTATGTCTAAAGTTGCATGTGTGAATGAAGAAATTCTAACCCTATTCTCTCTCTCGCTTTCTCTCTCACTCGCTTTTCACCCATGACTTTTCGCAAGCAAAAACTCGTTATTGCCGTGACATTAAGTGACAAGAAAATCCAATTTTCACGCCTCCTTGAGATCGACACTCAGACTCACGTCCATTTCTTCATTTAAAACTAACGTTGTGAGCGCAAGCCACAACGACTCTTTTAAACATACGCGTCCCACGCCACGTTAGTTTTTGGCGCCGTTGCCGGGGAGGCAAAGGATTTATTTTGTCACTTCCATTTTACATCCATGCTCACATCGTTTAACACCTTGTCTCCTTCTACTTGATGTTTGCAGGAATTTGACGCTTGGACGGCGAAGCAGTGCAACTCGTGACAATAACGAGGGAGTAAGCGCAACAAGAACAAGTCGTGAGTATTTCTTCACCCATGGTTGTTTTCTTGCTTAAAAATCTAAAAAAATCGTAAAACTGAAAAAAATTGGCGTGGTGCATGATTGCCTGACCCACATCCTTAACACATCACCCAACAAAAAAATACACTCTAACATTCTGAATAAATTCTTGGAGTGTTCTTCTTTCTTTTTGAGTGGTGTTTGCGAAGCCACCTTGAATTGACTTGGGCCGCACCACTCAACCCTAATATCGACTCATCTAATAGAAGCTGCATGATCACTAGGATGAGTACATTAGGGTTTTGGAGCCTCTACACAACAAAAGGAAATCTACTTTCACCGAATTGTGTGCAAAACTTGACGTGTCCACTAAAACTTGTCTGAAAATATTAAGACATGTCAATCCTAAAAGACACTAAAGTAAGGATAAAACATTAAAAGACACCACATCTTAAAAAAAAAAAAATCCTTGCTTGAAAACCATGTTTTGATAGAAGCACACACACTGAAATTGGAAAATTAAGAGGCACTACCCCAATCAATGCCTCATCACATAACCCTAGCACAAGCACTATCCTAGCCCTTTTAAAACAGAGTAGACGTGCCCTAGGCAGGACTGGGTTAAGTCTCGAGAGGCAGGGTTTTGTTTGCTGGCACTTATTCCCTTAGTAGAATCAGGTGACTAGGTTGCGGGGCAGCGTCAAACGACCGCGGTTGTGGGGTCTATGGAATAGGCGGCACAAGCCAAAGGAACAACCTTCCCTACAATCCCCTCATAATTATCCTGGCCAGATTAGTTTTGGGAAGGGGAGTCCAGTGCTTACGGACTTGATCACCCTTTTGAGATTTCTAGGTCCCCAAAGGAATACACCAGAAGGACTAGGCTTGTTTGCTTGATTGTACACACACTTCTCGCATCTGTCGCTCTCTGCATCCCATCTTGTTCTTCTCTAGTGTATGCACGAAAGACGCTCACTGCAACCCGAGTTGTTTGTTTTGGGACGAGAATCCAGGTGACTTGATTCTTCTAGAAACATGGCTGAACCTAGGATAGATGAGGTTGAGGACCAACTGCCACCATACACAATGGCCATCATCCAAGCCCAGATTAACGCAAACCACCAGCTTCATCAGCAGCAGATCCACACTATCATGCAAGCCATACACCGGTTGTAGAACCCACAAGGGCAACCACCACCACCTTTCCAAGGCCCACAAGGGCAACAGCCACTTGATCTACCACCATTCCAGGACCAACCTAGGCCCCTCTGCGACTTCTACAATCCTTCCGCTATTCGAGTTGAGCAGCACCTTAGGATCCCTGAAGGGGGAGATGATTTTGAGCTAAAACCAAATGTCTTGAGTCTAATTCAGAGCCACTTCCATGGAACCTCAAATGAAGACCCCTTCCAGCACCTAGAGGATCTTGACTGGATAGCCCGAACTGTGAAACCTAAGAACATTAGTGTTGAACGTACGCGATGCTACGCTAACGTGTTCGATTTTGAAAAACCTGTCGTTGTAGTTTGAAAGTGAAGAACTCGTGTTCAAAAAATAAAATTTATACCAAAATTGAAATTCCGGGTCGAACACAGGGAGGTGGACGTTTTATTTAAAAACTACACGTTTGTTTTTATTTGTCACGAAGTAATTCAATTTAAAACTATCTAACTATTTACAATAAATAGAAGAGAGAGAGAGAGTAAGAGAGAGAGAGAATATTACAAACAGAAATCAAAACGAGATGTAGAATAAACAAGGAATTCATTATCAAAATGGATTGTTCATTACACTAAATATTACGACTAGAAAGTGGGAAAATGATTACACTAGAAAGCAGTAAATCTACTCTAGAAAGAAGTAAAAGAATGGAGAGAGAAATATCCTCTTCGACAGTCGCTTGGAGGACGAGCTGAACTACTCTAGAAAGCAGTAAATCTATTCTAGAAAGCAGTAAAAAGAATGGGGAGAGAGATATCCTCCTCGACGGCCGCTTGGAGGACGAGCCAGACAGGACAACACCTGGATGAAGGAGGACGAAGCAGGACGAAGGAGGACGAAGCGGAAGAACGGAAACGGGGTAGCATGTCATCGTCGTCGCGGGATCCACTTTCGAAGGGGGACGAAAATTGGACTTTATCTCGCGAGAAGCATCCCGGGTGTGGGACAAGCTTCTCTTGAGCTTTGGAGAGGTAGAGAAGAGAAGGGATGAGAATTTCGTGTGGAGGGGGTCTCCGTTTATAGTTGCAAGGACTGGGGGAAAATCGGACATTACATCTTTAAAACATTAAATAAGGGGTCTTTAGTGATGGATAAAACCGTCGCTAAAGCCCCATTGTGGGCGTAGTGGGCGCTGTGCGCACGCCTGCTCACTTGCACGCGCGCGCAATGCCTGCGCACGTCCTCTGAATCTCAGCTGTCCGATCACGAGATCGGACGACTTAAGATGTGCCTTCCCCTCTCCTCAACGCGCGCCCGCCCGCGTGCGAGGCCGTGTGAGGCGCGGGCATGCGATAGCGCGTTGACGCTATTAAGCGCGGGCGACCGTTGGATCACGATCTGACGGTCGATTGAAGGCACGCTCCTAATCCAAATCACGCTCGCCGCGACTCGAACTCACGTCCACGCCTCGCGTTAAAGCACTGGACCGCTATGCTTCCTCAGCTAAAAGGTCGTGCGGATGAAATCAAGGTGCCGCATCCACAGCGGTTGGATCTTGATCCAACGGTGGAGAAGCGACGCTCTGATTGAAGAAGAGAAGGTGCGGCGGTGCTAGGGGCCGGTTGGACAGCTGATATGTCACCACGTGGCGCCATCTTGGTCGTCCATCTTTTGGATGTTGTAGATGGTGCCACGGGTGTCAGATTGACTCGATTTTTGCGTCGTTAGGCTGCGATCGTCGATCCAAATCCATCCGTGCGGTCGGATTTGTCGTTTGAAGTAAGGATTTACACCATCTTGGCCCTTGATCTTCTAGGGTTCCCCAGTCACTATCAGATGCTACAAATGCCTGATTAGGGCGATCTTGGAGTCATTAAACTCTAATCGTCGCCCTGATCACATCTGTACAGTTGGATCTTCGATCCGAGGCCCCGATAAAAAGTTTGCCCTGTCCAAGCACATAAAAGGAGACAATTAACCTCCATTTTATTCAAACTACTCTAAATGCAAGATGATGCATGTTATGCAATATTTATAGCATGCAATGCAATCCTATGCTTAAGAACATGCATAAATAGACATCTTAAGTAGTGTAAATGTGTTTACATCATTCCCCCATGCCTACCTTTTGCTAGTCCCTAGCAAAATCTATATGATATTTATAAAAGAATTAGGTTGGATTATTTAGGCATAAGTTATCTTCAATCATTAAGAAATTATCTACTTAAGATCTGAATTTTCAAAGACACAACAGTGCCTGAGTATCTGCCAAAATGCAGACCGCCTCAAGCCCTCGCCTTATTTAAAGAAAATTTTCTTTTTCTCTTTTCCTCTTTTCTAATTATTTTTTTTTTATTTTCAAGTTTTAGGGTTTAAGAGTGTCTTTCTACAGCCATTCAACTCACCCAAGATTTGATGAGAACTCTAAGTTCTAAGGATCTTATTGTGAATGTGGTAGACTTGTTGACCGGCAGTTAAAACGGACTTCGGATTTCTACGCCTCTAGGTGACCTAAAAAAAAGAATTCTTCCTAAAGGTGTATCTTTACAATTGGTAGCTTTCTCTCTACTTTTATTTTTTTACGGGGTCAACACAATGGTGAATCTAGTGTATATCTCCCCGGTTTATTCTACTTCTCTGCTTCTTCCTAAGTGTTTTGGGAATTTTTAATGCATTTATTGAGCTGGGTTCTAGACAACCGGTCGATGAGCTGTTACCACCGACAACTTGCCAGCCATACTCGTGCGGTGAAATGTGGCTTTTTTTTTCTCCTTTTCTTTTTGATTTTTTTTCTTTTTTTTTTAAGTAGGTGGCTTCCTTGGTCTAAGATTTACCTAAAGGCAGCAAAAAGAGAAAGGTCCAGTGACTGGGCTCTGCACAACCTACCTATGGGCTGTTACCCACGATAACTTACCAGCCATATCACCCTAGAAGGTTCATTAGCTACCCAATTTCCGTTAGAATCGTAGAACAACGATTCAGTGACAAGATAGTGTGTAGATGCTTAAGACTCAAAATTTCCTCAAATAAGAGGGCAGGTTGATAAGCCGTGTACTTATCACCCAAACTTTTTTTCACCCTATTAAAATAGAATTCAGGTTGGCGAGAACTCGAAAAATAAATCCACATTTTAGTAGATACACTAGCTGATTAAGTACAAAGACCTGAAGGGTCTTTGTGTTCAAATCATAATGTAGTATTTCCTAATATTGAAAATTTTCTTAAACCCAAGTTCTCTTTCCTAATTACAAAATTTTTTTTTAATAAAAGAAAATAAAACAAATCTACGGAGCTGACGAATGAATTCAGAGATGAATATCCACCCCCCATGCCTATCTAATGCAATGTCCTCATTGTATTAAAAAGACATAAAACAGAGTGGAATAGCATAGAAAGCACCTGAATTGCGTGAATGTCAGGTCCGCTCCGAGATAAAAACTATAAAGAACTGTATATGTGCTGAATTTAGTGTCTTCAGCTAGGCACACTATACAAAGAAGAAAAATGAAGAATTCACAAGTGTAGGTCAGAATTAGAATAAACAAAAGAAACCTCCGACCTGTCAGCAGAGGTCCACAGATGTGGATCAGATTGTGGTGCAGACCCATACCCCAAAATCGAGAATATCTCAGGTTCTAGATAAAAATTACCCAAAACCTAAAATCTGTATGCAAGCGGGGTCGGGCCTGCGATTTATGAGGATTTAACCCAAGACCAAAAAGTCAGGTTACAGAGAATTGAAGCTCAAAAGGATAATCGTTGAATGTGTGCTTGGGTTTGACATCCTCAAAACAAATGTCGTAAGGGTCTTGGTTTGATGGTTTCAGCTTAATAGGCACCCTTCGACTCAATCTTGTACTTCCTCCAGAATTAGCTTCCCAAATCAGAACTTCCCAACTCCTATCCTCCTCAATCAGAATGTTAAATTCTGAGACCTCTTGCATGTTAATCACCCCATCTGAAATCTCCAAGTCTAAATGATGTGGCTGAATCAAAATTGACTTGGGTCTAATTATCTCAGAAATAGAATCATCAATAAGCTCAACGGGGTGTAACTGACAATCAGGGCATTGAATTGAATCCTCCAGAAAATGCAATTCTAGATTTGTAATGTGTGCCTTAATAAGATCAGTTTCCTCAATTCTTGAACTATCAAATGATTTTACAGATTCCTTAGGCTCAATCATCTCAACAAAATTGTGTTCTGTAAACTCGTGTGAGACTTTGCAACTTAAATCTTCACCATCAAAGAAATCAGGATCCGTATCAATGTATGTCCCAAAATCATCTGTCACTTTCTGTTCCAAGGAGACATACGTTTCCTCGTACCCCGGTTTAGGGATCTCCGGTGAAGAAATTAGATCATCCTTAATTGATTGCTTTAATTCAATTTGGTCAGCCTCATAACATGTGTCCCCCCCAATAGGTGCCTGAACTGGTTCTGTCATTGGCTTTCCTGAAGGGAGTTCATCCTGGGAATCATCCCATGATTGAATCAAAGCGACCACGAATCTCATCCTTAATTTCGTTAATTTCCCAAGTAGAAACTCACCCGAGTTCTTATCCTTAACATCTTGGAGCCAATCCAACAACGACTTGTTCAAATCATCAATCATTTCAATCAGGGGCTCCAATCTCTCAATACAAGGTATTGGTTTAACTTCTAAAGATTGAATGATATTCCTCAAGTTAGCCAGAACCTTATCTTAAACCTGATTACCCTGAACCAAATGAGTTGGTTCAGGGTTGGGCGGGTTTGGGATCAATGCAGGGGAATTAACGAATTGAGGTTCGTTATATCCTTCCTGATAATAGGTCATTTTAGATTGTTCAAAAGGTGGTGATGATCTAAAGGCAATGTAATCAGAGGATGGGTAAGAATCAGTGTATCCTTCTTGATTGTAGATCGTATTAGGTTGTTCATGAAAGGATCACTATCTATAATCGATGTGGCTCTGAGAAGGATAGAAATCACAATCAAAGTGTTCAGGGTTAGACCCTAAATATGGAGGTCCAGAACTGTATCCCCAATCCGAGTTATCCCAACTAACTGATGGTTGATTACAGTACGAGTCGAGAAAATCGTCATGTTGAGGATAATTCAAAATAGGAGGGAAAGAGCGGGAATGTGTGTAATATGTGGAAGGATTCATGATAAGCGGAAGGAAAAAAGGCGCCCTGCAATACAAACAATCAAACATGTCCTTAAGTGGGCTAGCCTAAAGACCTACAGACTCCCAAAACCCATCTTGAGATAGAGAAACGATTTGATCTACTTCTATCTGTTCAATCCAACCAGTTAGAAGCAGGGACTAGGGAGAAGGTTCTTCCTTCGGCTTGCGCCTCCGGTTCCTAGTGTACCCCCCAGCCGCGATCGTTTGATTCTGCTCCCCTAGCTAGACATCATATTGAACAGTAGAAACAGACTAATTGAATATAATCTCGTTCTGGGCTCTAAAGAGCGAGTCAAATCCTTAAGGCCAATGTCTACTCTGTTTTATTTAGGGCTAGGTTTGAATGTGCTTTGGAATGTGATGGGCCCTTTAAATGTGTTGTGCCCTTAATGATTGATTGATTTGTGTGTGCGTGCACAATCAGTGATTTTCAAGCAAAATTATTTTTGATGTGGTGAATTTTAGAGTTCAAATCTTGCTTAGTAGCTTTTAGAATTCAACTTTAGGTGTTTTCAAACGAGTTTCGTTGGCACACCAGGTTTTGCAAGCAAATGTGAAGATGTTTTCCTTTAAAGCTTAAAAAGAATGTGGAGTGCCTGGTAAATCCCTAAGAGTTGAACCTAAGTGGCAGCTACTTGATGAGTTGATTTTAATTGAAGTGGTGCGGCCCAATCAACTCAAACAATTCGCCTGTTGCACCACTTAATTAGGCACACTAGTGATTACCTAATCTGATTTCTACTCAATTATGTGTTTGAATGTGTGTACCGGCTCCAAAGATCGATTTACCAGTTGAGTTTGAAAATCAGATGAGGTTGTGTACCTCTGTGAGATTTTTTTTTCTTTTTTTTAATGTGGGGGTTGGGGCGGGTGTGGGTGTCAAACAACAAACAACCTAACCTTAGAGTTTATAAGAACACCTAGGTTGATTAATGTTTGTGTTATTACGTGATGAAATAAAATCTAATGGGTGGGAGGTGGGGGATAACTCACAGAACCTTCCATAGCACTTTTCTCCGATCTACCGCTTTTGCCTATCTCGAAAGAGTACCTGCAATTACAATAAGAAATGAGAGAAGTGAGGTTAATGACTTGTAAGTTGTAAAAGCGCGAAGAAAAAAATCAAAGAGCATCGCCTCCCCGGCAACAGCGCCAAAATGTTAAACGTACGGGATGCTACGCTAACGTGTTCGATTTTGAAAAACCTGTCGTTGTAGTTTGAAAGCGAAGAACTCGTGTTCAACAAATAAAATTTATACCGAAATTGAAATTCCGGGTCGAATACAGGGAGGCGGACATTTGATTTAAAAACTACGCATTTATTTTTTTTGTCACGAAGTAATTTAATTTAAAACTATCTAACTATTTACAATAAATAGAAGAGAGAGAGAGAGAGTAAGAGAGAGAATATTACAAACAGAAATCAAAACGAGATGTAGAATAAACAAGGAATTCATTATCAAAAGGGATTGTTCATTACACTAAATATTACGACTAAAAAGCGGGAAAATGATTACACTAGAAAGCGATAAATCTACACTAGAAAGTAGTAAAAGAATGGAGAGAGAAATATCCTCCTCGACGGTCGCTTGGAGGATGAGTTGAACTACTCTAGAAAGCAGTAAATCTATTTTAGAAAGCAGTAAAAAGAATAGGGAGAGAGATATCCTCCTCGACGGTCTCTTGGAGGACGAGCCGGACAGGACGACGCCTAGATGAAGGAGGACAAAGCAGGACGAAGGAGGACGAAGCGGAAGAACGGGAATGGGGTAGCACATCGTCGTCGTCGCGGGATCCACTTCCGAAGGTCGACGAAAATTAGACTTTATCTCGCGAGAAGCATCCCGGGTGTGGGACAAGCTTCTCTTGAGCTTTGGAGAGGTAGAGAAGAGAAGGAAGGGATGAGAATTTCGTGCGGAGGGGGTCTCCTTTTATAGTTTCAAGGAGTGGGGGCAAATTGGACATTACATCTTTAAAACATTAAATAAGGGGTCGTTAGTGACGGATAAAACCGTCGCTAAAGCCCCATCATGGGCGTAGTGGGTGCTGCGTGCACGCCCACTCGCTTGCACGCACACGCAACGCCTGCGCACGTCCTCTGAATCTCAGCTGTCCGATCGCGAGATCGGACTGTTTAAGATGCACCTTCCCCACTCCTCAACGTGCGCCCGCTTGCGTGCGATGCCGCGTGAGGCGTGGGCGTGCGATAACGTGTCGATGCTATTGAGTGCGGGTGGCCGTTGGATCGTGATCTGACGGTCGATTGAAGGCGCACTCCCGCTCCAAATCACGCTCGCCATGACTCGAACTCGCGTCCGCGCCTCGCATTAAGGTGCTGGACCGCTGTGCTGCCTCAGCCAAAAGGTCACGCGGACAAAATCAAGGCGCCGCATCCACAGCCGTTGGATCTTGATCCAACAGCGGAGAAGCGACTCTCTGATTGAAGAAGAGAAGGTGCAGCGGTACTAGGGGCCGATTGGACGGCTGAGATGGCACCATGTGGTGTCATATTGGCCGTCCATCTTCTAGATGTTGTAGATGGTGCCACAGGTGTCGGATTGACTCAATTTTTGCGTCGTTAGGCTGCGTCGTCGATCCGAATCCATCTGTGCGGTCAGATTTGTCATTTGAATTGCGGATTTACACCATCTTGGTCTTTGATCTTCTAGGGTTCCCCAGTCACTATCAGATGCTACAGATGCCTGATTAGGGCGATCTTGGAGTCGTTGAACTCCAATCGTCACCCTGATCACATCTGTACGGTTGGATCTTCGATCCGAGACTCCGATAAAAAGTTTGCCTTGTCCAAGCACATAAAAGGAGACAATTAACCACCATTTTATTCAAACTACTCTAAATGCAAGATGGTGCATGTTATGCAATATTTATAGCATGCAATGCAATCCTATGCTTAAGAACATGCATAAATAGACATCTTAAGTAGTGTAAATGTGTTTACATCAATTATCCATGACATTGTTTTGATTAAGATGTTCCCCTTCTCACTGAGAGACAAGGCATCTCACTGGCTTAGAACCTTAGGTAGACCCATCACCACCTGGGAAGAACTGAGGCATGCATTCTTAAAGAAATTCTTTCCCAAAGGAAATACCAATCCTCGCAAAAGAGCCATTACTACCTTTACACTCCAGGGTGGGGAACAGTTCCATGAGACCTGGGAAAGATTTAATGAACTACTAAGGAAATGCCCACACCACGAAGTACCAAGGTGGCAATTGGCCCAGATCTTCTACCACGGTCTGGACAGCAACCTACGGAACTTTGTCAATGCCTCATGCAGGGGGAACTTTCTGAACAAAGATGAGGAGAGCGCGTTTGAGCTCTTTGAGTCTATGAGCGAAAATTCACTCAACAATGCCTCCATGACCCAGTTTAATCGATTCAGTCAACCCCGTGGTGGGATTTATGAGGTACAAGCAAATTCTAGAATGGTTGACATGGACATCATTGCCAAGAAATTAGATCGAGTGGAATTGGTGGATAAAAAGATCTATGAGCTACTGAACCAAACCAGGAACCCGTTATAGACCTTCTCCCTAGCAAAGGGAGCTCACAATGTTGACCTGGTCTAGTCCTTAAGCCAACTGAACCTGGAACAACCCCTGACCATGTTCCAGGGAGGGACCTTTGCTCCCTCAACCCTTGATTACTCTCTTCCCTCCCCATCGACATCTGCTATCCTTGAAGATGTACAGGTTGTCCAAGGTTATGCTAAACCTGACCCTTTCTCCAACACTTACAACACTGGCTGGCGTAATCACCCTAACTTTGGTTGGACAAACCAGAAACCACCTCAATTCCAGAACCAGCCCAGGCCAAACCAGTAGCCAAACTTGCCCCCTTATCAGCAAGGACCACCAGTTAGACCCCATATAATCCGAATAGGGCAGCCCCTCCCACGCAGAACCAAATGGACACCCTAATAAAGATGATGGCTGAAATGAACTAGAAACATTAGGAGGAAATGGCTTTTGTAAAGGGACAGTTAAGCCAACTATTGGACTGTAAACAATAAGGATCCCTACCTTCCCAGCCACAACTGAACCCTCAAAATGTGTTAACAAAGGCCCCAATTCGCAAGGGTTCCAGGGCAATCCCGAGCAGGCTCACATGGTCCAGCCAGCCCCATAAACACCTCCTGGGTTTGGTGCTTCTTCATCCTCGTCTTCTCAAGGATCAACCCATGGTCCCAATGCCTCTGCGAATGTGGTAACCTTGAGAAGTGGCACCAAAACCTAGGATCCCAAATGGCCGACTCTTCCCGAGACTTCACCAGCTGAAACACCCAACTCAAAAGAGGCACTAAAAACCCAAGGACCCAGAAATAGATCCTATCCATGTTCAGACACCCTACCCCGAGGCCTTGGAAACAATCAAGAAGAAGAAAAGTGTTGTGGAAACTGAGGAGCTGTTGGAGATCTTTAAGTAGGTTTAGATTAATATTCCACTCCTCGAAGCCATCAAGCACATCCTGGCTTACGCCAAGTTTCTAAAGGATGCTTGTACACCCAAATGTAAGCCAAGACCTCAAGCACCTAGGAAGGTTGTGCTCTCTGAGCAAGTTCTGTAATATCAAGCAACCTTCCGCTCAAGTGAACTGACCCAGGAGCACCCCTGATATCGTGCAATATCGAGGACATGACATTTGATAGAGCGCTCCTGGACTTACGTGCTTCCATCAATCTGATTCCAACAACCCTGTACCACCAATTTAGTTTCGGAGAGTTGAAACCCACACCTGTCACCATCCAGTTGGCTGATAGATCTGTGAAGACCCCGAAGGAGGTTGTCGAGGACGTGATTATGCGGGTCAAGGACTTCTATTTTCTGGTCGACTTCTTGGTGCTCGACATGAAAGTCCCTGAAAAACTACAGAATGCACCCATAATCTTAAGTAGACCTTTCTTAGCTACGGCTAAGTCAAACATCGATTGTGACACGGGATGTATGGAAATCACCTTCGGAGACAAGAAAATGCAGTTGGATATCTTCTGGGCGACCAAGTCTTTTGATTGCGACTGTGTCAAGGAACATGATCCCGTGGAACCTTTGGTCGAGGAATGCCTTACCCTTAGTTCTGTCTCGGACCACCAATCCTGTAATGACTGTTCTAACCCGTCACCATCGCTGCCCATGGACCTCTGTAGGGCTAATTACCATCAAACAACACCATTTGAGGAGATTGATGTCGATCAACTCCCGCCTTTCCCTTTCCCTTCGACTGTTGTTCCACCCGCACCCGAACTAAAGCCACTACCTGAGAATCTCAAATATGTCTTCCTGGGACCTAACCAGGCTTTCCCTGTGATTATTAACTCTCATCTAACCAAGGATCAGGAACTCAGGTTGACCGCGACCCTTTCAGAACATCGGGCCGCCATTAGATGGACCATTTCAGACTTGAGAGGAATTAGCTCGGCTTATTGCACTCATAAGATTTTCCTGGAAGACGAGGCACGACCCTCCCGCCAGATGCAGAGACGGTTAAACCCAAACATGCGGGAGGTTGTTAAGAAAGAAATTATCAAGTGGCTTGACGCCGACATCATCTATCCCATCTCTGATAGCCCCTGGGTGAGCCCCACTCAAGTGGTTCCAAAGAAAGTTGGGCTCACCGTCGTTACCATTGTTACCAATGAGCATGGCGAATCCATCCCCACCTGCACCACCACCTCATGGCGGGTGTGTATTGATTATAGGAAGCTCAATGAAGCAACCAAGAAAGATCATTTCCCCTTGCCATTCATTGACCAGATCCTTGAAAGATTGGCAGGGCAAAAGTATTTTTGCTTCCTGGATGGATATTCAGGGTATAACCAAGTTGCAATTGCTCCTGAAGATCAAGAGAAGACCACATTCACTTTCCCATATGGCACATTTGCATTCAGTCATATGCCGTTCGGGTTATGCAACGCATCCGCTACCTTTTAGTGTTGCATGCTAGCCATTTTTTTAGAAATGGTGGGTGAATACCTGGAGGTCTTTATGGATGATTTCTCTGTATTTGGGAATTCATTCGACCACTGTTTAAGCAACTTAGAGAAAATCCTGAAACGATGTATCGAGGTTAATTTGGTGTTAAGTTGGGAAAAGAACCATTTTATGGTTCAAGAAGGAATCGTCCTCGGTCACATCGTATCGCATAGGGGTATTGAGGTGGATCGGGCTAAAGTTGATTTGATTTCCAAACTTCCTCCTCCTAGCTCTGTCCGGCAGATCCGTTCATTCCTGGGACATGTTGGCTTCTACTGAAGGTTCATCAAAGACTTCTCCAAGCTTTCCAAACCCTTAGCCGACCTTCTGGCCAATGACACCATATTTCACATGACCTCTGATTGCATCCAGGCTTACCACACCCTCCGGGACTTAGTTTCCACAGCACCTGTACTTCAACCCCTGGATTGGTCCTACGATTTTGGGATTATGTGTGATGCATCAGATTTTGCCATAGGCGCTGTCATGGAACAAAGACAAGACAAGAAACTCGTGGTGATCTACTACGCGAGCAAGACGTTGGACGAGGCCCAACGAATTTATACGGTCATAGAGAAAGAATTGCTCACTGTAGTTTTCGGACTTGAGAAATTCCGACCTTACCTGCTGGGATCCCACGTGACCATCTATACTGACCATTCAGCCATCCGGCACCAGTTGGCTAAAAAGGATGCGAAGCCTAGGCTCATCAGATGGATCCTGCTCTTGCAGAAATTTGACCTGGAAATCCGAGATAAAGCCTGACGCGTGTGTTTAGAAGAGTCGTTATAGTTTGTGCTCGCAACGTCAGTTTTAAAATGAAGAAATGGATGTAAGTCCAAGTGTCGATCTTAGGGAGGCGTGAAAATCAGATTTTTCTTGTCACTTAATGTCACGAAAATCGCAGGGTTTTGCTTACGAAAAGGCGCGAGTGAAAAGCGAGTGAGAGAGGGAGAAAGAGAGAGATAGAGAGAGAATAGGGTTAGAATTTCTTCATTCACAACATGCAATTCCAACATAAAAGAGAGAAGACAATTGAATAGAAAATAACTTCATTTAACATGCAACTTTAGTTCATAATTACAACACTAGATAAATGCTTGAACATAAGTAAACTAAAGCTTAAGGTAAAGAGGGAAAGAGAGAGAGGGGATGGCGAGGCAGCCACAGTGGTGGAGGGGGGCTCCGTCGGTGGCTCGTCGTCTCCAGCGATTACAAAAGGGCTTAAAGGTAGCTAGGAGGGAGATAGAACACTTGCAAGCCGTGCAGGAGAACTTCTTGATCCCATTGCGGGAGCTCCGGATGTCGGATACGGCCGATTTTGAGTCCGTTGGACTCCGTTCGTCGCTCTGAATCCAGTCGTGCGGTTCGATTGCTCATCTGAGGCTTGCTTTGACAAGTACTTATACAAATGACCATTAATATTATTTTATAAGCAATCTTGATGTATGATGCATGCAATGCTCCCATTCTATTTATGATGTGTTATCTGTGCATTTTGTTCTTAAGAAGGACCCTATTTAATAGAATTATCACCCCAAGCTGCAGTGTTATCATACCCCCATGCTTCCTCCTTGCTAGTCCCTAGCAAGGTTTATTCTAGCCTTTATTTCCAGTCAGAATTTAAGAAGTAACTACTTAGACATTTCGTCACTTGTCAATAGGAGGAAATATACTAAGATCTTAATCTACAAAGACTAAGCAGTGCCCGGGTGTCTGCCAAAATACGAATCTCCTGAATCCTTGCCTTAATGTATGTAAATATATATATTTTTTTTTCTTATTTTTAGATTTTTTGGAATTAAGAGTGGGTTGGTAAGTTTTTACAACTACCCAACCCACCCAAAACTCGGACAAAACTCTAAGTGTTAAGCATCTTGGTATGAAGATTGTGATAGACTCACTCAACGGTAATTTAGACAGACTTCGGGTTTCTACGCCCTTAGGTGACCAGAAGAGGAAGTGTTTTGCCTGAAGGTGTATTTGTTCGATCGGTAGCTTTCTCCATACGTTTGTTTTAATTGGGGTCAACACAAGGATTTTTCCAGTGTATATCTCCCTAGCTTGTACTACTTCCCCGCTTCTTCCTTAAGTGTTTTGGTTCTTTTTGTGCAATTACTGAGCTGGGCTCTAGACAAACGAAAAATGGGCTGTTGCCCACGATCACTTGCCAACCATACTCGTGCGGTGAAGTGTGGTTTATTTTATTTTCTTTTTTCTCCTTTTCTTATTTGGTAGGTATCTTCCCTGATCTCAAATTTACCTAGAGGCAATGAAGAAGAAGTGGTCCCGTGGCTGGGCTCTGGACAACTTTCCAATGGGCTGTTACCCACGACAACTTGACAGCCATACCACCCTAAAGAGTTCATTAGCTACCCAATCTCTGTCAGAATCTCCGAGGAGTGAGTTTGTGCAAAAATGTGTGCAGATGCTTAGACTCAAAGTCTTTCTAAGTTAGAAGGTGAGTTGATAAGTCGTATACTTATCACCTTATTTAGTTGGTGGATTAGAGTAGCTTAAGGTTGCAAGGATTTGAAGCTACATCCATATTTTAACGGACACCAGGGCTGATTAAGCCTGAAGGCCTAAAAAGTCTAAGTGTTCAAGTTCTTTTTGTATTATTTTCCACTATTGACAAATTTCTAATGCCTAAGTTTCTTCCTAAATTCAATTTTTTTTTAATTTTATTCTATTCAGACTGACATGCAATTTACCACCCTCCCCCATGCTTAAGTTGGACAATGTCCTCATTGGCAAATACATGGATGCAACAGGGGTTCAAAAAGATATTACCTGAGTGACATAGAATACCGGATCAGTCTGAATCCTCTAGGTTGCCTCCCAGGAAGCGCTGAGTTTAATGCCTTCGGCTGGGCGGTGCTATCCGACAACCAGGTAGTTGACATAGTCAGCATACCAAGGCAGTTTCTTGTCTTGCACAGTCAAAATGTGTTCATCGGGGAAGGTGTCAAATAAAGGCAGAGAAGATCCAATGTGGTCTGGGTGAAGTTTGGATAAGTGGTCAGCCACCACATTCTTTGATTCGGCTATGTCGGGGATTTCTAGGTCAAATTCCTGCAAAAGCAGGATCCATCTGATGAGCTTGGGTTTCGCATCCTTTTTAGCCAATAGGTGTTGGATGGCTGAATGGTCAGTATAGATGGTCACGTGGGATCCTAGCAGGTAAGGTCGGGACTTCTCAAGTCTGAAGACTACAGTGAGCAATTCTTTCTCTGTGACCGTATAATTTCATTGGGCCTCATCAAACATCTTGCTCGTGTAGTAGATCACCACGGGTTTTTTGTCTTGTCTTTGTCCCAGGATAGCGCCTATGGAAAAATCTGATGCATCACACATAATCTCAAAGTCCTGGGACCAATCCAGGGGCTGAAGTACAGGTGCTGTGGAAACTAAGTCTCGAAGGGTGTGATAAGCCTGGATGCAATCAGAGGTCATGTGAAATATGGTGTCATTGGCCAGAAGGACGGTTAAGGGTTTGGAAAGCTTGGAGAAGTCTTTGATGAACCTTCGATAGAAGCTAACATGTCCCAGGAATGAACGGATCTGCCGGACCGAGCTAGGTGGAGGAAGTTTGGAAATCAAATCAACTTTAGCCCGATCCACCTCAACACCCCTATGCGATACGATGTGACTGAGGACGATTCCTTCTTGAACCATAAAATGGCTCTTTTCCCAACTTAACACCAAATTAACCTCGATACATCGTTTCAGGATTTTCTCTAAGTTGCTTAAACAGTGGTCTAATGAATTCCCAAATACAGAGAAATCATCCATAAAGACCTCCAGGTATTCACCCACCATTTCTAAAAAAATGGCTAGCATGCAACACTAAAAGGTAGCGGATGCGTTGCATAACCCGAACGGCATACGACTGAATGCAAATGTGCCATACGGGCAAGTGAATGTGGTATTCTCTTGATCTTCAGGAGCAATTGCAACTTGGTTATACCCTGAATATCCATCCAGGAAGCAAAAATACTTTTTCCCTGCCAATCTTTCAAGGATCTGGTCAATGAATGGCAAGGGGAAATGATCTTTCTTGGTTGCTTCATTGAGCTTCCTATAGTCAATACACACCCGCCATGAGGTGGTGGTGCAGGTGGGGATAGATTCGCCATGCTCATTGGTAACAATGGTAACGACGGTGAGCCCAACTTTCTTTGGAACCACTTGAGTGGGGCTCACCCAGGGGCTATCAGAGATGGGATAGATGATGTCGGTGTCAAGCCACTTGATAATTTCTTTCTTAACAACCTCCCGCATGTTTGGGTTTAACCGTCTCTGCATCTGGCGGGAGGGTCGTGCCCCGTCTTCCAGGAAAATCTTATGAGTGCAATAAGCCGAGCTAATTCCTCTCAAGTCTGAAATGGTCCATCCAATGGCGGCCTGATGTTCTGAAAGGGTCGTGGTCAACTTGAGTTCCTGATCCTTGGTTATATGAGAGTTAATAATCACAGGGAAAGTCTGGTCAGGTCCCAGGAAGACATACTTGAGATTCTCAGGTAGTGGCTTTAGTTCGGGTGCGGGTGGAACAACAGTCGAAGGGAAAGGGAAAGGCGGGAGTTGATCGACATCAATCTCCTCAAATGGTGTTGTTTGATGGTAATTAGCCCTACAGAGGTCCATGGGCAGCGATGGTGACGGGTCAGAACAGTCGTTACAGGATTGGTGGTCCGAGACAGAACTAAGGGTAAGGCATTCCTCGACCAAAGGTTCCACGGGATCATGTTCCTTGACACAGTCGCAATCAAAAGACTTGGTCGCCCAGAAGATATCCAACTGCATTTTCTTGTCTCCGAAGGCGATTTCCATACATCCCGTGTCACAATCAATTTTTGCCTTAGCCGTAGCTAAGAAAGGTCTGCCTAAGATTATGGGTGCGTTCTGTAATTTTTCAGGCACTTCCATGTCGAGCACCAAGAAGTCGACTGGGAAATAGAAGTCCTTGACCCACACAATCACGTCCTCGACAACCCCCTTCGGAGTCTTCACAGATCTATCAGCCAGCTGGATGGAGACAGGCGTGGGCGTCAACTCTCCGAAACCAAATTGGTGGTACAGGGTTGTTGGAATCAGATTGATCGAAGCACCTAAGTCCAAGAGCGCTCTATCAAATGTCATATCCCCGATATTGCAGGATATCAGGGGTGCTCCTGGGTCAGTTCACTTGAGCGGAAGGTTGCTTGATATTACAGAACTTGCTTGCTTGGAGAGCACAACCTTCCTAAGTGCTTGAGGCCTTGGCTTATGTATGGGTGTACAGGCATCCTTTAAAAACATGGCGTAAGCCAGGATGTGCTTAACGGCTTTGAGGAGCGGAATATTAATCTAAACCTGCTTAAAGATCTCCAAAAGCTCCTCAGTTTCTACAACACTTTTCTTCTTCTTGATTGCCTCCAAGGCCTCGGGGTATGGTGTCTGAACATGGATAGGATTTGTTTCTGGGTCCTTAAATTTTTCCATTGCCTTTTCTGAGTCGGGTATTTCAGCTGGTGAAGTCTTAAGAAGAGTCGGCCATTTGGGATCCTGGGTTTTGGTGCCGCTTCTCAAGGTTACCGCATTCGCAGAGGCATTGGGACCATGGGTTGATCCTTGAGAAGACGAGGACGAAGAAGCACCGAACCCAGGGGGTGTTTGTGGGGCTGGCTGGACCATATGAGCCTGCCCGGGATTGCCCTGGAACCCTTGCGTATTGGGGCCTCTATTAATCAATTTTCGCAGGTTTGGTTGTGGCTGGGAAGGTAGGGATCTTTGTTTTTTACAGTCCAATAGTTGGCTTAACTGTCCCTTTACTAAGGCCATTTCCTCTTGATGTTTCTGGTTCATTTCAGCCATCATCTTTATCAAGGTGTCCATTTGGTTCTGCAGGGGTGGGGTCGCCCTGTTCTGATTGTATGGGGGTCTAACTAGTGGCCCTTGCTGATAGGGGGCAAGTTTGGCTGCTGGTTTGGCTTAGGCTGGTTCTGGAATTGAGGTGGTTTCTGGTTTGTCCAACCAAAGTTGGGGTGATTACGCCAGCCAATGTTGTAAGTGTTGGAGAAAGGGTCAGGTTTAGCATAACCTTGGACAGCTTGCACATCTTCAAGGATAACAGATGTCGATGGGGAGGGAAGAGAGTAATCAAGGGTTGAGGGAGCAAAGGTCCCTCCCTGGAACATGGTCAGTGGTTGTTCCACGTTCAATTGGCTCAAGGGTTGGACCAGGTCAACATTGTGAGCTCCCTTTGCTAGGGAGAAGGTCTGTAAGGGGTTCCTGGTCTGGTTCAGTAGCTCATCAATCTTTTTATCCACCAATTCCACTCAATCTAATTTCTTGGCAATGATGTCCTTGTCAACCATTCCAGAATTTGCTTGTACCTCATAAATCCCACCACGGGGTTGACTGGATCATGGAGGCATTGTTAAGCAAATTTTTGCTCATAGACTCAAAGAGCTCAAATGTGCTCTCCTCGTCTTTGTTCAGGAAGTTCCCTCCGCATGAGGCATCTACGAAGTTCCGTAGGCTGCTGTCAAGGACGTGGTAGAAGATCTGGGCCAATTGCCACCTCGGTACTTAGTGGTGTGGGCATTTCCTTAAGAGCTCATTAAATCTTTCCCATGCCTCATGGAACTGTTCCCCACCTTGGAGTGTAAAGGTAGTAATAGCTCTTCTGAGGGCATTGGTCTTTCCTTTGGGGAAGAATTTCTTCAAGAATGCATGCCTCAGTTCTTCCCAGGTGGTGATGGATCTACCTAGGGTTCTAAGCCAGTAGGATGCCTTGTCTCTTGGTGAGATGGGGAACATCTTAATCAAAACAATGTCAAGGCTAATGTTCTTAGGTTTCACAGTTCGGACTATCCGGTCAAGATCCTCTAGGTGCTTGAAGGAGTCTTCATTTGAGCTTCCATGGAAGTGGCTCTAAATTAGACTCAAAACATTTGGTTTTAGCTCAAAATCATCTCCCCCTTCGGGGATCCTAAGGTGCGGCTCGACTCTAATAGCGGAAGGATTGTAGAAATCGTGGAGGGGCCTCAGTTGGTCCTGGAATGGTGGTAGATCAGGTGGCAGTTGCCCTTGTGGGTTCTGGAAAGGTGGTAGTGGTTGCCCTTGTGGGTTTTGCAACCGGTGTATGGCTTGCATGATAGTGTGGATCTGTTGCTGCTGAAGACTGTGGTTTGCGTTAATATAGGCTTGGATGATGGCCATTGTGTCTGGTGGGGGTTGGTCCTCAACCTCATCTACCCTAGGTTTAGCCATGTTTCTAGCAGAATCAAGTCGCCTGGATTCCCGTCCCAAAACAAACAACTCAGGATGCAGTGAGCGTCTCCCGTGCATACACTAGAGAAGAACAGTGGGGATGCGGAGAGTGACAGATGCGAGAAGTGTGTGTTCAACCAAGCAAACAAGCCTAGTCCTTATGGTGTATTCCTTAGGGGACCTAGAAATCTCCAAAAGGGTGATTAAGTCCGTAAGCACTGGACTCCCCTTCCCAAAGCTAATCTGGCCAAGTTGATTACAAGGGGATTGCAAGGAAGGTTCTTCCTTTGGCTTGCGTCGTCGTTCCATAGACCCCACAACTGCGGTCGTTTGACACTGCTCCGCAGCCTAGTCACCAGATTCTACTAAGGAAATGAAAGCCAAGTGCCCAGCGAACAAAACCTCGCCTCTCGAGACTTAACCCAGTCCTGCGTAGGGCACATCTACTCTGTTTTAAAAGGCTAGGATAGTGCTTGTGCTAGGGTTATGTGATGAGGCATTGATTGGGGTAGTGCCTCTTAGTTTTCCACTTTCAGTGTATGTGCTCCTATCAAAACATGGTTTTCAAGTAAGGATTTTTTTATATGTGGTGTCTTTTAAAGTTTTATCCTTACTTTAGTGTCTTTTAGGATTGATGTGTCTTAATATTTTCAGACAAGTTTCAGTGGGCACGTCAAGTTTTGCACACAATTTGGTGAAAGTAGATTTCATTTTGTTGTGTAGAGGCTCTAAAACCCTAATGTACTCATCCTAATGATCATGTAGCTTCTATTAGATGAGTCATTTTTAGGGTTGAGTGGTGCGGCCCAAGTCAATTCAAGGTGGCTTAGCAAACACCACTCAAAAAAAAAAAGAACACTCCAAGAATTTATTCAGAATGTCAGAGTGTATTTTTTTTGTTGGGTGATGTGTTAAGGATGTGGGTCAGGCAATCATACACCATGCCAATTTTTTTTCAGTTTTACAATTTTTTAAATTTTTAAGCAAGCAAACAACCATGAGTGAAGAAATACTCACGACCGGTCCTTGTTGCGCCGACTCCATTGTTACCGTCATGAGTTGCGCTGCTTCGCCATCCAAGCGTCGAATTCCTACAGCCATCAAGTAGAAGGAGACAAGGTGTTAGACGATGTGAGCATGGGTGTAAAATGGAAGTGACAAAACAAATCCGTTGCCTCCCCGGCAACAGCGCTAGAAACTGACGTGCGCGTGACACGTGTGTTTAGAAGAGTCGTTATAGCTTGCACTCGCAACGTCGATTTTAAAATGAAGAAACGGATGTGAGTCCGAGTGTCGATCTCAGGGAGGCGTGAAATCAGATTTTTCTTGTCACTTAATGTCACGAAAATCGCGGGGTTTTGCTTGCGAAAAGGCACGGGTGAAAAGCGAGTGAGAGAGGGAGAAAGAGAGAGAGAGAATAGGGTTAGAATTTCTTCATTCACAGCATGCAATTCCAACATAAAAGAGAGCAGGCAATTAAATAGAAAATAACTTCATTTCACATGCAACTTTAGTTCATAATTACAACACTAGATAAATGCCTGAACATAAGTAAAGTAAAGCTTAAGATAAAGAGGGAAAGAGAGAGAGAGAGAGGGGACGGCAAGGCAGCCACGGTGGTGGAGGGGGGCTCCGTCGGTGGCTCGTCGTCTCCAACGATTACAAAAGGGCTTAAAGGTAGCTAGGAGGAAGATATAATACTTGCAAGTGGAGTGAATGCCTTCCATGGGTGGTTGGAAGGGGTTTAAATAGGAAGAAGGGATTTCCAAATGAAGAAGGGGTTTTAGCGACGTCCGGGATGTCGCTAAAACCCTTCCCAAAACATCGGTGAAGTCCCCTACCCACCGGTCGCCCACGCACGCCTTGTGCTTCTTTGTGCCTGATCCATGTGCGCGCACCGTAAACCATCCGATTGAAGATCGGACGACTAAGATTCCGTACGAGGTGCGTGCCTAGATCGCACCCACGCCCCTGCGTCATCACGCGTGTCTGGTCAAGGCCCATCTACGGGCGCCACGTCTCGCAATCACGCCTGTCCGCTATTGATCGGGCGGTCCAATTTCGCCCGCGCACGCCTTCGCCTCGCAATTTCCGCGTGCGCGCTTTGAACCCGCATCTCGTAAGCGCAGGTGAGCGCTTCGACCACTGCGTTGCACCCGCTGCTTTGTCGCGGCGAGGGCGAGTGTGCGAGCGGCTCTCAGCCATTAGATCAAAGATCGACAGTTGAGATTCATCCTCCGGGTGAAGGTGAGATCGGTCAGCAGTATGGATGCAGCGAGCGGGCGCCACATGGCGCACCGTGAGTCATTGATCATCAGATTAACAGTCAAAACTTCTTGGGCCCATTGCGGGAGCTCCGAATGTCGGATTTGGCTGATTTCGAGTCCCGTTCTGAATTGATCCGTGCAATCTGATTGCTCATTTGAGGTCTGCTTTGATAAGTACTTATACAAATGGCCGTTAATACTATTTTATAAGCAATCTTGATGTATGATGCATGCAATGCTCCCATTCTATTTATGATGTGTTATCTATGCATTTTGTTCTTAAGAAGGGCCCTATTTAACAGAATTATCACCCCAAGCTGCAGTGTTATCAAAGCTGGATCAAAGAATGTGGTGGCTGACCACTTATCCAGACTTCACCCAGACCATATTGGACCCTTCCTGCCTTTATCTGACACCTTCCACGATGAACACATTTTGGTTGTGCAAGACAAGAAACCGCCTTGGTATGCTGACTATGTCAACTACCTGGTTGTAGGACAGACCCCGCACAACTGGTCCAGACAGCAACGGGACAAGTTCTTCGTCGAGGTCAAGCACTATTTCTGGGATGATCCCATGCTGTTCCGCCTCTGTGCCGACCAGATCATCAGGAGGTGTATCCCTGAGGACGAAGTTCAGAGTGTGCTATCTTTTTGTCATGACCAAGCTTGTGGTGGCTACTTCTCAGGAATGAAAATGGCTGCAAAGGTCCTATAGTCCGGATTTTACTGGCCTTCCTTATTTAAGGATGCACACAACTTTGCCAAGACTTGCTCTCGCTGCCAAACACTGGGGACCATGACCAGAAAAGACATGATACCCCTCCAGCCCATTTTGATTGTCGAGATCTTCGACGTTTGGGGTATTGATTTTATGGGCCCCTTCCCACCATCCAACGGCTTTGAGTACATCCTAGTCTCGGTAGACTATGTCTCTAAATGGATTGAAGCCGTCGCCACCCGCCGATACGATCATAAGACTGTCATGGGCTTTGTTAAGCATAACATCTTTTCCTGATTTGGAATACCAAAGGCCATGATCAGTGATGGTGGAAGTCATTTTATTCACTTCCAATTCCGTGCCCTACTTAGAAAATAAGGGGTTAACCACCGCATCGCTGCCCCGTATCATCCGCAAACAAATGGGCAGACCGAGGTCTCAAATAGACAAATCAAGAACATTCTATAGAAAACTATGAGACCTGACAAGAAAGACTGGTCCACATGACTGGATGATGCCCTGTGGGCATACAAGACCACTTTCAAGACCCCGATAGGCATGTTGCCTTATCGCCTGGTCTTTGGCAAAGCTTGCCACCTTCCTGTCGAGTTGGAACACCAGGCTTACTAGGTCGTCAAATAATGTAACATGGATTCCCAGTTAGCCGGTGTGTAGAGGATGCTCCAACTCTCTGAGCTCGAAGAAATTGGTCGAGATGCCTTTGAGAACAGTCGATTGTATAAGGAGAAAATGAAAGTCATCCACGACCGACTCATTCATAGAAAGACCTTTGAGCCTAACCAGCAGGTCTGGCTTTTTGATGCCCATTTGAAACTCTTTCCAGGGAAACTCAGGTCCAAGTGGACAGGACCATTTAGGGTGGTCAAGCACCACTCCAATGGGATGGTTGAAATCACTGACCCGAACACTGGGCACACTTTTATAGTCAATGGCCAAAGATTGAAATACTTCCTAGCCCAGGTTCCCCCAAAGGAGAGTGTCACCCTCATTGAGGGATGACACGAAGCACCGCCCAGCCGAAGGCATTAAACTCAGCGCTTCCTGGGAAGCAACCCAGAAGATTCAGATTGATCAGGTATTCTACTTCACTTAGGTAATATCTTTTCAAACCCCTGTTGCATCCATGTATTTGTCAATGAGGACATTGTCCAACTTAAGCATGGGGAGGTGGTAAATTGCATGATCCTGAGTTCATTTAATCTGTCTAAATAGAATAAAATTTAAAAAAAAATGAATTTAGGAAGAAAAATTTAGGCATTAGAAATTTGTCAATAGTGGGAAATAATACTGAAAGACCTTGAACACTTAGACTTTTCAGGCCTTCAGACTTAATCAGCCTTGGTGTCCGTTAAAATAAGGATTTAACTTCAAATCCTTGCAACCTTAAGCTACTTTAATCCACTAACTAAATAAGGTGATAAGTATACGACTTAACAACTCACCCTCTAACTCAGGACTTTTAGTCTAAGCATCTGCACACATTTTTGCACAGACTCACTCCTCGAAGATTCTGACAGAAATTGGGTAGCTAATGAACTCTCAAGGGTGGTATGGTTGGCAAGTTGTCGTAGGTAACAGCCCATTAGTAGGTTATCTAGAGCCCAGCCACGAGACCACCTCTTCTTCATTGCCTCTAGGTAAATTTGAGATCGGGGAAGCCACCTACCAAATTAAAAAAAAAAAAGAGAAAAAAGAGAACAAAATAAGCCACACTTCACCGCACGAGTATGGCTGGCAAGTGATCGTGGGTAACAGCCCATTGGTAGGTTGTCCAGAGCCCAGCTCAGTAAATGCACAGAAAGAACCAAAACATTTAAGGAAGAAGCAGGGAAGTAGACCAAGCTGGGAAGATATACACTGGAAAAATCCTTATGTTGACCCCAAGTAAAACAAACGTAGGGAGAAAACTACCGATTGAACAAATACACCTTCAGGCATAACATTTCCTCTTCCGATCACCTAGGAGCGTAGAAACCCGAAGTCTGTATAAATTACCGTTGAGTGAGTCTATCACGATCTTCACACCAAGATGCTTAGCACCTAGCATTTTGTCCTAGTTTTGGGTGGGTTGGGTAGCCGTAAAAAGTTACCAACACACTCTTAACTCCAAAAAAATCTAAAAATAAGAAAAATATATATACATACATTAAAGCAAGGATTCAGGCGATTCATATTTTGGCAGACACCCGGACACTGCTTAGTCTTTCTAGATTAAGATCTTAGTATATTTCCTCCTATTGACAAGTGGCAAAGTGTCCAAGTAATTACTTCTTAAATTCTGACTGGAAATAAAGGCTAGAATAAACCTTGCTAGGGACTAGCAAGGAGTAAGCATGGGGGTATGATAACACTGCATCTTGGGGTGATAAATCTTTCAATTGGGGTTTATCTCAAGAGCAAAATGCGCAAATAACACATCATAAATAGGAATAGGAGCATTGCATGCATTGCACATCAAGATTTCTTATAATGCATTATTAACGGCCATGTGTACAAGGATATGTCAAAAAAGGACTCAGATGAGCAATCGAACTGCACGAATGGATTCAGAGCGACGAACGGAGTCCAACGGACTCAAAATCGGCCAAATCCGACACCCGGAGCTCCTGCAATGGCCCCAAGAAGTTCTGATCGTTGATCTGATGATCAATGGCCCACAGCGTGCCATGTGGCACCCGCTCACCGCATCTCCACCGCCGCCCGCTTCTGACTTCACCCGAAGGATGAATCTCAGCTGTCGATCTTCGATCGAACGGCTGAGAGCCGCCCGCGCGCCCGCCCTCGCCGTGACAAAGTAGCAGGCGCAGCGCAGCGGTCGACCGCCTCACACCCGCGCAGACGGCGCAGGTTTGAATCACGCTTCATGGAAATTAGAAGGCGAAGGATGGAGGCATGCGATGGAGGCACCAGGGAAATTGAACCACCCGATCAGCATTTAACGGTGCAGATGGAGGCACGCGACGCAACGAATGCGCGCGGAAGCTCGCACGTGTGATGACGCGGCAGAAGAGCGCGCCTCAGCAGCGATCTGCGAGCGCGCCCTTCTCGAGATCGATCGGATGGCTTACAACAGGCGCGCGCGGATCACCACAGAAGAAGAATGGGCGCGCGCGAGCGACCGCCGAGTAGGGGTCTTAACCAATGTTTTGGGAAGGGTTTTAGTGACATCCCAGACATCAATAAAACTCCTTCTTCATTTGGAAAGACCTTCTCCCTATTTAAACCCCTTCCAACCACCCATGGAAGGCATTCATTCCACTTGCAAGTGCTCTACCCCCACTCCTAGCCACCATTAGCCCTTTTTGTAATTGCCGGAGCCGACGAGCCGCCGACGAAGCCCCTCTCCACCGTCATGGCTGCCTCACCGTCTTCCTTCTCTCTTTCGCTCTTTATCTTAAGCTTTACTTTACTTATGTTCAAGCATTTATGTTACGACCTAGTTCCCGAATCCCTACAGGACACGAGATCGGACCGACTCGACTGATCCCAAGATCCAGTCGTCCAATGAGGAAGTAACCAAAAAGCAGTAAAATAAACCACATTCACCATGCTAACAACTAACAATAACAAAGTACAGCAGTAAAGAAGTAAACTACCACAGTACACACCACCACAACAGTAGGAAAGTAAATGGGTACAGGAATATAATGTGCAGAACGAAAGAGTACAGAATATAAAAGTACAAGAAGTTACTCACTACTACAAAAGAGTACAAAAGAACTACCACTATTGGGCTCTACTGGGCCCAGCACCCTCTGTAGTCGTATGCTCTGGCTGCTCAACACATGGACTTGAAAAAGGTTATGAGTACAAAATGTCAGCGAACGCTGAGTAGAGTGGCAACCAACTACTAAAGCAGTAAAGGTGGATAGGTAGCTGTTGTTTTTCAATTTCTTTCTTTAACTAATTATTCTTTCTTTCACCACTTAATTTAATTATCAAGTCTCTTTCTTGATCTCGAATGTTCCTCGTGGGAACGATCTTTATTGCAGTCTTTTCCAAAGAGTAGAAGTAGCACGTGGTGCTCTCCTGGTCGGGAGAGTCCCCCGTGGTGGTCCTACACCCAGTCAACCTCCCAAAGGTCACGGACAGACGTAATGGTGACTACGGCACACGTGATAAACGCACGGGTAGCTACCCCGCACTGGCATGCGGTCAGTCATTTCCGTTAGCGAGTGCGCCCAAAGCACAGTACGGAACCAGTATAGGGCATAGCCCTCTCAGTAACAGGGGTCTAGCCCCTAAGAACCAAACAGGGGTCTCGCCCCTCCACAGTCTGCGCACCCTCGCCTGATTACCTTGGTTTGCCCAGTGGGCCTAACAAGTCGGTGTAAGGTGGCTAGCTGAACCCTGGGCCCCGTGGGGTGGTTAGCTCTCTCCCTACACTAGTAGCTCTCCCCGGTACTGTGTACATGAAGGTCAAGAAGTCGGTACAAAGTGGCCAATCCTAACCCCGTGTCCCAACCCAAGGGCGGCTAGCTCCGCTCTGCACTAAACAGGGGAACAGTCACTTTCCTTGGTACTCCATACTCAAGAGCCAGCTCACTTCCCTACTCACATTTCCAGTTCCATTCCATTTATTTCCAGGAGCTCTACTCCTAATTCCCCGTAGGGTTCATGCTCATGTTTCTCAGGCCAAGCCATACCAGGTTTCATCATTTCTATTTCCATTTTCGGGTTATACACATGCAATTTGTAACTCTATTCCATATTTAGTTTATTCACAAATAGCTCGTATTTCCAACATTCACCTTTCCAATTTCAATTTATATACATGCAGCTCATACTATGTCATTTAACGTAAACAACAGGAATTCACATGCAACAGTTTGCTAACACAAGTACTTTACGTTTCCCAAGCAGCTGTTATTTATTTACTGGCAATTATTATCATTCTATCTACTCATTCAAGACTGCAATTCATTCATTCATTCAATACAGACAATCCAGTATTTCTAGTCCTAGGATTCATGCCATATCCTAGGTTCTAATCATTCATTCCACACAGGCAATTAGGTTGTAATTAAATTAAGGGGAAGCCACTCTACCAGTAAACCCAGGAGTAATGGGGGCTTAAACGGTAGGCTCACATGCCTCAGCAAGCCCCGAACCTGCAACGGAATAAGGTCCTATCACAAGGATCAATCATAAGAGAATACTCAGAACAGTATAGAAAGTATTCCAACAAGTAGGGGAAAATATACGGGAAACATCAGTATCTCAATTGCGGAAATCAGACCTCAAACGGACCCTAAACGAGTCAAAAATAGTGATTCTGACTCAAATCAGATGTCTGGAACACCTTCCAGATGTCTTAAAAGAGTCCAGAGCCATACCTCAATCCCGCGCTACTCCTCAGACGTCCAAGAACTCTGTTGGACCGTCTGGGCCAAGTTCCAAACGTCTGACAACCTCTACGGACGTCTGGAAATGCTTCCCGTCGTCTGGTGCCTCGCCCAGACGTCCGAAGTGCATAGGGGGGCGTGTCTCGCGCCTTCCCAAAGCAACACCTGCGCGAATCAACAGAAATCTTCTAAAAAAGGATAGGGAAACAGTGTCTCGGCAGAGCGGCCTGCATGGCCGTATCTGCAAGAAGACGTACCCTCGCGAAGCCTCCTCCTCAGATGTATGGCACCACCTTCAGACGTCTGATTCTGGGAAAATCCCAAAACCAGAACCTGCCTTCGCCTTCTCACGTCGCGCGTGACCATGCCATGCCCGCTCACCTGCTGCTCCGGCTGCAACAGTGTCGGGGAGGACCTCTCCGACGCACTTCGCCTTGCGCACGCGCCGACCGACCGTGAGCTCCTCGGCAAGCTCCCACGTGAGCTCGCAAGCCTTCTCTCCTCTCCTCACACTGCTCCTCCTCTCCGCCGCTCTCGTGCGACTGCACTAGTTGGAGGGTAGAGGAAGGAAGTGGCTAGAAGTAGGGGTGGTGTGAGGGAGAGGAGGGGGTTATATAAGGTGTAGGGTGAGGGTTTGCGTCCCGCAAGAGGAGAGAGAAGGAGAAGAAAACGAGGGACACGTACTGTCTGCGCCCAGCATGCGTGCAGACGCGAGTTCGTACACAAAAATTTTGATTTTCATATGTCTGGGAATGAGTCCAAACGTCTGACCCTCAGTCCAGACGTCTTACCAGACATTTGACCTAAAGTACGGACGTCTTAAAAAGGCTTAATAACACGGGTCCTAACAATTTATCTAGTGTTGTAATTATAAACTAAAGTTTCATGTCAAATGAAGTTGTTTCTTATCTAGTTACTTACCCTATTTTATGTCTAAAGTTGTATGTGTGAATGAAAAAATTCTAACCCTATTCTCTCTCTCACTCGCTTTTCACCCACGACTTTTTGCAAGTAAAAACCCGTTATTTTCGTGACATTAAGTGACAAGAAAAATCCGACTTTCACGCCTCCCTGAGATCGACACTCGGACTCACATCCATTTCTTCATTTAAAACCGATGTTGCGAGCGCAAGCTATAACAACTCTTTTAAACATACGCATCCCACGCCACGTCAATGGGTGGATGACTGTCCTTCGGTGCGCCTTGATGTAGATGCCATTATAAGTTGATTTGTTATGTCTTCTCGCAACCTTGCTCTGATACCACCTATTAGGATCTAAAATATGGAATATAGCTATGCACACAAATACTCAAAAGCGAAATATTAGTACACAGAAATTTGCACAAACAATCAAACCACAAAGGACAAAATGTAAAGTGGTTCTCTTCACTTGGGTACTCCACTACCTAAGCCTCCTAGATTAGGGTTTTTAACCCGATTCCCTCAAACCTGAGAGAATTAATTTACTAAATCGAGGTAATTAATAGGTTACCTCAACCCAAGTACAAGAAAATGAGTTTATTACAACCCAACGAGCAAATGCTCAAGAACAAATGAAATACAGCTGTAGGACAGAAAAGATCTTACAACTAAGACCTAAGCCTCTCAGCAAATATATATATAAGATAATACCGGTTTGAGAACCTAGGAAGGATGCGAATTGCATTGAATTGCGTGAACAAAACACATCAATATGTTTGCAAACCCATAGCACGATTGGAAAACATCAAACATGATTTCTTCTCTTGAATATGTGGTGGAAAATATGAATTATACGCTCTAAAATTTTCTCTTATGTCTCTTGTATATCTTGTGTGCAAACAAAGAGTCCAAGACTCATTTTATAGAGTTTAGGACCTCAGGGATACGACTCCTAGACGTTGGGATTTAATTCCCAATGTTCATATTGACAAAATAAATATTCTAGCCGTTCTGTTTTGAGCCAACAACTAGTTGGTACCGGTACTAAAGTATGAGTACCGGTACTCGTTACTTCCAGATTTGGGTTTCAAACTCTTAACACAAATTTGTAACCCAATTGTACCGATACTAATCATGAGTACCGATACTCGTTGCCTCCAGTACCGATACTAATCATGAGTACCAGTACTCGTGGGGTACAGGTTTGTTTCTTTGAGAAAACTCAAACCTGTAACTCACATGTATCAGTACTAAACTTTAGTACCGGTACTTGTGGGTTAACAAGAACCTATTTAAGTGAATTAATCAATTTCGTTGTTTGAAAAAAATCGTAATATGAATCCTAGTTTTATCTCTAGTTAATTTTTACGATCTAAGTTATATTTCATTGTTAAGAGGCATACAATCTATGAATATAAAATCTAATCTAAAAAACAAAAGGACGAAGATAATCTTCTCCTCCTTGATTCTTCCTTGTCATCTTGCCTCCCCCATGACATGATCTTTTTCTTCTCACCATCATGCCTCCATCATTTCCTGTTTGCCTTGCTCCTTCACCTAAATCTGAAAAACACTTAATGGCAAACATTAATCCATAATAATTTTGTTAACACGTGGAACAAGGTTCCAACACTAGGGCCTCCAAAACCCAAGAGAAATTGAGAGTAGAGAATTAGAATTTCAATTAGAAATCCTAATCCAAAATTCTTTGGGGCCTTTTCACGATAAGGAAAACTGCGGGCTTCCCACCTCAATTTTCACAAACTCAGTGGCGGGGGCAAACGAGCGCCGTCAGATCCGGTAGCATGAGACAAATTCTCGACACGGGGTGCGCACAGGAGTCTCATGGGTGAATTCTAGCAAGCACGCCTTTACGCTGAGCAGGAGCATGCACAGTCCGCTAACCAGCTACATGTGGTCGACCCAACGGCTGTGGGGAGTGAAGGTGCTGGTTTTAGCATTCTACAGACGTATGTGAGGGTGAATCAGAGAGAACACGTGGTGCGTGCATGACCCACATTGACCGTTGACCGATCTGACCGAATCGATTGGTTCAGTGACCCCCTTTCCCTGTTTGGAGAAGTTCGAGGCCTTCCCAACCTTGGATTTCGACAAATGAGGTATCGTTGGAATTATCTCGACGCTTACTATGCGTTGGTGTAGTTTATTTTCATTTTTTACTACCTTTTCCTTCATGAAAAATCAGAAATGTGCCTTAGTGATTCCAACCCTATTTTTGGTCTGTGTTAATTAGTATTTGTCCCTGGTTCGTGCGCAGATTGTGAGGCGAGTATAGCAACTACCCCCAGGACTTATGCGCATAATTCAGAGTTAACATGACCCTTCGGTGATGATAGGTAGAGGCGTTTACTGTTGGCTCTCTTCGATCGTGTTTCAAAATAGAATGCGTCGTAGTACAGTTGATTAAAGCGAGATTAACATTTACAATTTATATAACTCGAAATAAAAATATTCCGAGGTCATTCGCTAGGAGCAAGCTAATGTGCGAAAACCACTATCTAAATTATGTACAACTGAAACTGTACTAAATGTGAATTTTCAAAATAAACAGGTTTGAGTTTTGCACTTGGTTCTATGAATCAAGATATGAACCCAAACTCTTGTGCGAAAAATTATTCAATGCACAATAATATAAATCAATCAAGTGTGAAAGTAATTAAGCACTAAATACTCAGTTATCAAGAATGTTTGAGCAGGTAATTACAATAAAAACTTATTTAGAATCAAAATGTGAGTCAATCAACAAAAATCGCAACCTGGTCCCTGTAATATCACGTTTGGGTCCCTGCAGAATGTTTTCTCTTTCAAGTGTGTCCTTGCCACCATCAAGAGCTTAAGCTTCTTCTTCACGTTGATGGAGCATGTTAATGCTCGCCTGAGTGAGGTCAACAAGGAAATCTAGCCATTGGATAGGGCTTACAAGAGCTGAAGGTGGTTGCATGGAGATCGTTGACTTGATGGTGGCTTCTAATCGTCGGTTGGAGCAGCTTCAACGACGAAAATGGAGATTGTGGTCGCAGCTCCGGTGGAGGTTGAGAGAGGTTGTCGATGGATGAAACTCCCTGCTAAGTGTTATGGAGTATTCAGCATGGCTTTGCAGAGCTTCACGTGATGTTTGGCCACGCGAGGAGGGTGGAGGAGGTGCTGTAATTCCTTACTGGAGGGGGTGAGATATGCGTGACATATAAAATGCGAAATAAAAAGATAACAATCTCATAAAAAGAGCAATCTCACAATGTACACAAATATTTTTAGGTGGAAACCCAAATCGAGTGAAAACCATCACCTAACCCTCTCAAATTAGGATTTCTCGATCGATCTAGTCGATCAAATCCACTATACGAACTACTTAAACGAGGGTAGTTCAACATAAATTACAACCACGCTACAAGTACGAGGGTAGCGTTCCTCAACCCCTCCTCTTCACAAGGAGGATTTTGTCTCATGAAGGAGACAGGAATTCGCAACGTGAATACCCAACCAATAACAAAGAAAGATTACAAAACAACCTATAGAGCCAACAAAGATTAACCTAGCTACTATAGGTAAAGATACTTCCATTTGCTTGGAAGTGCATTGGCTTGACACGGGTGCGTGAACCACGCAGCGACGCTTGGTCGCTCTCGTAATCTTGGAGGGAAAGCAGGTGCGCAAACGAAGATGAAGCTCTCAGGTGTGGACACGAGCTTTGGAGATCTTAGAACTTCTTCTTAGTATCAATGTGACACAATAAGAGTGGAAAGTAGTCTTGCAAGGTGTGTCTCGATGTGTCTTTGTAAGGCAAGGGTCCTCCTCTATTTATAGATGGCCTAGAAAGGCTTTGGAAGCCCTTAGAAAGCTTCCATAGCCGTTGGGGTTGAACCCAAGGCAAAACAGGTTGTAATCAGAATAAATCATGATTTTGACAGGGTCATCAGACGTCTGGTCCGAGTATCAGACGTCTGGAAAACCTGTTTAAGACATCTGGGAACTAAGTCCGACATTTGATTCTAGGTGGGTTTCCTTACTGACTTGATTAAGACCTAAACAGGGTTCTAGTGTATTTGCATCAGACGACGTATAGGACATCCGGCACTAAGTCTGGACGTCTGAAAACTTATTGTACTATGGAAATGGATTCCCAAGATAGGTTAACGACTAGAAAATCTTACAAAGGAGATTTTGGGTTAGTCGAGGCGAAACGGTCACATATCAGACGTCTAGGGTCCTCTACGGACGTTTGATATAAGGCTAACGGTCATTTTCCTCAACGTATGCTTAGGTAGCCAGCGTTTCACTAATTAGATGTCTGGTACAAATATCAGACGTCTTCTAAGATGTCTGGACTAAAGTCTGGACGTCTGATTTCATCAGATAGAAGCTACAAAGTCCAGCCTAAGTTATTGGAGTCTGAGTCAATAGTCAGATGTCTTAAAAGTCACTGTAAGACGTCTAATTTTCATATTAGACATCTGATTAGGCTATCAGAATCCCATTTTAGTTTTCTAAGTTCTCTACAGAAAACCTAAGTATCCTAGGATTGTGCAGATGTTCCTAAGACTACTTTAAGGGTTCTTTGAGGCTCTTTAACATAAGATCTGAGAAAGAAATAAAGAGTAAAATAAAGAAACAAAATTACATAGAATAAGATAAAAGAAAATCTATCATATTCTTGTCTTCACGCATCTTCAGGCTATCGCTCCTCGCGAAGCTCCTCTGTTCTCCATCAAGCTCCTCCAATCCGTCATGGATGCGAGCTCGAACTCCGTCTAAACACGTTTCCATTTGCAATTTGATTTGAAAACTAAGACTCAAAAGTAAATGTTGAATAATGCGTGTTTTGTTATCATCAAAATAAATGATCGTGGTGCTCTAGCACTAACAGGTGCGCCTACGTCAGAGAAGATGGGTGCCGCCGGCGATGGTGGTTCGACGTGAAAGGCTTCGAAACTTCAATTCGAGGGGACAAGAAGCATCGCCCGAACTTGCTAGAGGTGTTGGCAGTGGCTATTTGGAGCGAGGAGGTCGAAGGAGGGCCACCGAGGTCGGAGAAGGTGGTGGTTGCGGGCAATGCTCGACTAGGGGCTCCGACGAGTAATCGACCCAATAAACTTGGGACTTTTACTCGCAGAGGTGTGATGAAGGTCGCGGGGTGGTCGGTGATGGAGGGCGTCGCACAGGGCAGCACGGAGGACGTCGCCGAAGCTACGCAGGTCCGTTCGCCCTTTGCGAGGAAGATGAAGGTGGATCGGGTGATGTTGGCGTTGATTCTCAGACCTATAAGTCCTATTCTACCATACAAAGATCGAGGAAGAAGATTACCTATGTAAGAGACAATGAGGGAGACGGAGAATGTCCGGCGTGGCCGGCTGGACGTCGAGGAGAGAGGGGAATCCGGCGAGTGAGTTAGAGCGAAGAATGAGGCTAGAGGATCCGACTTGAGTGATGGTGGGGAGGATATCCGCAGCCTCTTTTGATGGAGAGGCACGACAACGAAGAGAGGTTGAGGAGCTCCAATGGCCTCATCAATGGCTGCATTCGAGGATGAAGAAGGGGAGAGGTATGCTCGCCAAAAACTCGACGAATCAAATTACAAGGGCATGGCTTTGCTTTAAAGGAGCTCGGCCGCGGCGAAGGAGGTGAGATTGCAGCCCAATCAAGGTCGAGATGGCATGGCAAAGATGTGCTCCGACAACAACTTCGGTCGAGGATCGCGGTTTCCCTAGTTGGCAAAATGAGCTGGAAAAAGCACATGGATGTGTAGGAATGATAGGTGTATTATCCTGCCAATTTTGGCGAGATTCCACCGCGTGAATCAATCGCAATCCATGCCTGAAGTCGCAACTAGAGAGATGTCACTGCTGCTAGAAGGGACTAAAAAGTGAAGAAGATGAAGTTTTTAGGGGTTTTTTTGCAAGAGATTAAGTTCTGAGGGTCCAAACTGCAAACTTGGCTAAGATGAAGTCAGAATAAGTCCAAATTTTTGTGGTAACCTAATTTGGACATGAAAAATTTAATGGTGACTTCAACTTTAGGTTTTGGTGACGTCTCCATGGTCAATTTATGTTTAAACCCAAAATGTATCAAAAACCCGCCTAGGTTCTATTTGAGGTCAAAAAGGGTTGCGATTGTAAAATTGATTGATCCAAACCTTATGGAATATTTTTCCATGATTTTTAGATAGTTTGGATTACATTTATTTTTGTTAGAACCCTGTTAATTTAAGTAAGGCTAAAATTAGGATTTTTATTTGAGATTTACCTTGCAATCTTAGTAGAAACCCTAAACCAATAAATGCAAACCCATTTATTGAAAATTTGAGCTCAATTGACCTTCAATTTAGTGTATGTTTAACTTTTAGTTAATTTACATTTGTATTAATCTGTTAAAATAGTAAAATTAATTGGTTTCAATGTCATTCCTCCCAATTCTTCATGTTGTTAAGTCATACCCTTTTGTTGGTTAATAAGATGAATTTATCCTTAGAACTTAGACAAATTAAACTAGTTATGAAGGATGATGGTGTTGCCATCATTTACCCTTCTTATATCTCCGGTTCTATTTCAAGTACTTGTGAACCTGTCTTGCGTGGTTTTCTTCGCATCTATCTCATGGGTTGGCGTGAATCCCTCATTTGCTGAGTTGGAACCCTGGTTGAGTATTTAACTATGATTTTTGGGTACTTAATATGAAACAACATTACGAGATTGAATAAGATTAAGTGATCTAATGTACCTCTATCATCGCATGCGTGAAACGAACTCTGTTTTTCATGAAACAAGTTCTATTGTGTTCATTAATTGCCAAATAATATGGGACCACTGGCATAATTTGGAAACTACTTGTAAACTGATAAGTTAGAGGAAAATGTGAATATCTATTAATCCTAGACTTAATAAGTGGAATTGTTAATATGGTTTGGGTTGATGACAATAAATGATGTAATTATCTGGAATTGATTAAATAATCAATACGATAGTTTAGTCAGGACTCAGAGGATGGATAATTAGTTTTAGCCCACTACTTGTCGGATTTGGCTATAGCTTTGGTCTGTTAGACTGATTATGGGTTGGTTTAAGGAGTTGCTAGCCTCCCTAAGACTCTTTGGTTAGGCTCAGTGGCCAACTGGGGTAGTGGGATACATGGCTCGATGTTTGGGAGTGGTTTCTTTCTCAATCGGTGGGTAGGTCATTGGCTGTCTACGGTTCAACGTACATAGTGCTTGTACTTGTTCACTCTATACGACGTAGCAGCCACCCCTTTCTGCAATGACCCTAGGGTTACGGAGAGTGGTGACTTGATGGGTATAAGCCGTCTTCTCAGCTAGGAGGGTGTCTTATACCAGTCTTGTGTCACAGGAAGTTACATGAGATCGTCCCGTGTCTCAAGACGTCGATTGACGAATTGTGGATTGTAATAACGTGGGCTTAAATGCATAAACGAAATTGGATAAGTAATAATTCATAAATAAATTAACTGTTAATACAGTATCCTCTTTCTTTTACTCTTGTCACTGTTGCTACTTGTTGTAGTTGTTCTATTCTACTCAGTTTTACTAACGTATTTTTCGGGCTTCATACTCAGATGTTGCTGAGCAGTCGAGTGCAACGGCTGTTATCGGTCCGTCTACTGCTGAACCGAGTCCTAGTTGAGGAGATGATCCGTTATGAGCCAGTGGCTCTTTAGTTTTGTTCCTTTCTGTTGTTAGACTTTTTATTTCTATCTTTTGGTGATTATACGAGCACTTGTGCACTCTTTACTTTTTTGCTTTCTGTGGTAAATTTTATCATGTTTGTCGACACTTTATTTATTTTCATTTACAGCATTATAAATGAATGTTTAACAATTGATGTTGTATGACTATGTGCTAGGTGACTGAGATCGTGTAGTTTGTTGTACTAGCTGTTAGCTGATTGCACAACAATCATAGGACTTAAATGACCTGAATTAAAATAGTACTTAACATAATTATAGCATCATTCATGCATTAGTAGCATACCTTGCATTTTTCCTACTTTATTTAGGTATTCATCAAATAATGCCATAATAATGTATTGATTAGTGTATTACTTGGTTTGCGGGTAAAAAGAAGCTTAGGAGATAACCTGAAGCTGAATCTGAAGTAGGATAGGGGCTAGAGCTGCAGTAGAGTTGGAGCAAAAGCCATGGAACAAAGCTGGACACAAGCTGAAGATGTAATGTAGGGAAGAGGTATACTACATTATTTGTAGGATTTTAATGCGTAGATTGAATTACGAAGAACATAGGACATCCCTACACCTGTCCTTAGCCTTAGGATAGCCTTAGACACCTCCCCAAACCTTAACCACCCTTATATTAGGTCACCTTACATTAGAACATATCAAAACCCACATTCCAGCCTACCTTTGGATGTCCAGACAAAGTGTCAGACATCCAATTTCTGCAAAAGCCCAAGACAAAACCTAAACTCCATATTGATTCAGTATTGGACGTCCAAACTAAAACTTAGACTTTTGATTTTGAAGTATAAGTTGTCTGATCCTAGGATCATACGTCTGGTACCCCCTCTCCTTTTGCTGTTTTGGGAATCAAGCCTAGATCTTGATTCCTAAGGCCTATAAACCCAATCCTACATCCTAGGAAACCTAATTTAAGGTACCCTAAGCCTATTACACCACCCTAAGACTCTCCTAAGAACCTAATTAGGTTATCACTAAGCCCAATTGACTTGGATCAAGTCAAGTACACTCTACTTAATCAATTGGACTCATAGAGTCCAATTAAGCTCAAATCTCAACCAACACAAGTCTAATTGGACTTTGTGAGAGTCCAATTGACTCAAGCCTAATCTAATTGGGAACTCTTTCTCCCAATTACACACACATTGACCCAATTAAACTTGGTTAACTTTAATTGGATCAATCGTTTTATTAATAGGTTACACCTAAACCTATTTTTAGACACCTTAATAGTACTCACCTAGGACCTAATTAGAAGTGGACCAAGTGGTCCACTTGACCACCTATTCATGCACACACTTAGCCACACATTCACGCACACGCACACACACATACACCTACACACTCATGCACATTCTAGAGAATACTCTAGAACCACTACACATGGTCATTCTTAGATCCACAAAAAGTGGATCTAAGAAGACTAAACATAGCCATAGGCCATGACTACTCAAGAGAAGTCTAGAGACTTGTCTTGAGAGCACCTTGTTCATCCAAGAAGTCTATATAAAGACTAGGTTGGACAGCCAAAGCCCCCATCTCTTGGATGCTTGGGTAGCCATCTTCACGCCAACACCTTTCTCCTCCACAAGCTCCACTTGCCCAAGGTCCAAGAGAGCAACTCCACCTTCATCAAGAGGCCAGCCAACCACCTTGGACATCCCTCTCTTCCCTCCTACCACCTCAAGCTACATGGCAATTGGAGATCACCTCCAGTTCGCTGATTTCTCTTAGCGTAGTTGTTCTTCATAGTTTAATTCTTGCATTATTTTCCTGCTAGTAGTATAGTAATATCTCCCTACTAGAATGCGCGCATAATCTTTTCAAGATCCATGACTGCATTTCTTTTCTAATAGCTTAGTAGATTTCAATTTCAATGTACAAGCATTCCTCTACAGATGATTGTAATGACTTGATCAATTGATGGAATAAAATATCCTGTTATCATCATCTCATATTTTGTTGCAATAAAACTATGTCGATTTCAGAAGATATTAATGATCTAGCGATAAACTCATTTTCTGCTAATCACCATCGCGTAATAGAAGTTGTGTAGACCAAAACACACACTTTTATCTGACTCACACACATGTTTTACTTGTCAATAGCACGACCAGCGCATCTTATACTCGCACTCTTGAAACTGGAATTCGATTTTACGCAAGTAGAGAAAAGAAATCACAAATCAATTTCACCATCTTATGCCTCCCTGAGATCGACCGAGACACTCACCATCTCATTATAAATGTTTTGTTTGAGTCATATTTTGCGCTATTCTATAATTTTTTTAATCTAAATCCATGTTTTACAAACTCAACATTAGCACGCGGTGACTCGAGTCTCGTCGATTAGCGGAACTTAGGTCGTCACACTGGGAATGCCATCCAAATAATGTAATGTAATTACATTCATCTTAATAAAAGAATTGGATTATTTTCAGTACATGAATTAGGTCCCTTAGTATGAATAGGGTGACATACTTAGCCAGATTAAATAAACACGATGCGTGTTGACTTAGAAATCTGAACGATTTAAAGGATCCAATAACACGTCAAGAAACCATCATATCTAATTTGATCATTTGTTTTCGATTTGAAGTAGGATGGAAACTTTCTCTAGAGGTTGTTGCCTATCTGATGTTCTTGAATGGGAATTCAGAACTGTCACACAGGTCAGGTCAAAGAGTTGACCTGATGAAATAGGAGATAATTGAAGTCCAACTCCTATACGATCATGGAGATGGCGCACCCTTTGACGTAAGGTAAATGTGTCTCTGTTTATGAACACTTTGAGTATATTGAAGAAACAAATTCCACATGTAATGGTAGAGTCCTTATCAGACTCAAGCATGAAAGAGAAAAGTATAGTCCTTTAGGAAAAGAGTTGATATTCATTCTCATCCTAATTGTATGAATAGATGACGAAAATAATATTTTCCAAGAAGGAATGACAACTATCTAATGTGATTAAGCCTAAGGGATAATATATGTCCTCCACGTGTGAAGGATTCACAGGTATTCGGAATGCCTATGGAGGCATAGTGCAAAAATTTCAAGAATCCTAAATGCTTTGCTATTGACGTGATGAAACCAATAATGATTTTGATAGGTTCCTACTTGTAGAGAAATCAATTGTCATTTGAGGAGTTAAATAGCATTTAAGTTAATGTTTAATTGGCCTATTTGATTGGATTTGATCCAAGAGGGTTGGATGGCAATTAAGCATAGTTTGGATACTAAATCCAAACTCCCCATAATTTGTTATGGGCCAATGTTGTAAAATACAGGTAGGATTAGATCCCAACCCTTGGATAGAAATCCAAGGGTGCCCATCATATTAGGATTTGTCAAAGAGAAAGATAGACCCTAACTATTCATTTAATCCATCATCCGCCTCCACCACCAGCTACAGAAAGAGAAACGTGCCACCCCTCTATCTTCTAGCTAGGAAAATCAAAAATCCAAGATGCTAATCAGACTTCTAGGAACCCTCTTCGAAGTTTTGTGGATCATCTAGACATCCAAGAACTCTTGTTTTGGTCATCCACAATTGTCACTAAAAGTCTTCTAAGCAAGATCGAAATTGTTCATCTCGCCAGAGGACTACATGGGTTAAGGCGAAGAGCAAGAGTCACTCTTGGGATTCGCAAAGACATTCATGAGGATAGAAGAATAGGTGTTCTCGATGCAACAGGTCTTATCAACCTACCAAGAAAAAGGATCTTCTCCGTACTAGGATTTATAATAGGAGGCACCGCACTTTAAGGTGTTGCTCTACGTCTCTCGCAAGGTATACCTCTATCTCGTGAGACCTCAAAATGGGCAAAAATTAGTTTCTTTCATATGATTAAGATTATAGCATGTTTTAATTCAATAGTGATCAATTTTGGGCATTGAATCAATTTGTTTTGAAATTTTAAAACACCCAAGTTTATGCTCATGCAAGGCCATAAAGTGATCTAATCAACTCCCTTCAAAGATAAGAAATGGAAGATAGCAACAACATCATGGAAATAAATTCGACATGAAATTTGAACTAATACGAATACCGTCTTTGTCTTCCTTCTCGATCAGTAAGTCAACATCCACCCAAAGGATGGCTAGCAGCACCCACTCAAGGCCTTGTATTGATCATATTCCCTTACTCGACACCATATCTCCCTCCACTTTAAAGGCACCTGCAAACATAGAGCCATGAAATATCGAGGCACCATAAAAAATCAAGCACAGAGGCAATGCTCCATTTAACCAGACGCAGACACAACACCTACATAAACAAGATCGACTTTATTTCAAATTATGGCTCAACTACGGTGGACACCCAACCATCAAATTCTTTGGAAGAGAAAAAAGTTGCCACGACAAGATAAAGATTCACATTCATGGCAGACCCCAAAACCCCAAACCCCAAGATCAACTTTATTACAACATTAAAAATCAAAAGATCAAACCCTAAAATTCACTATATTGGAAGCATCTCTCGAGAAAATCCAACAACCTTTGTCAAGCCCTTTGAAATGCACACATTCTAATTGCAAACCATGGCCCAAAACTATAAAGAAAAATCAAGAGAAATCATTGCATCCAATGAGCATCGGTGCTTATCTATTCAACAATAATGGGACAAATCCTTCCAATTTTACGCTACGAAGACATCAGACCCTCACCATCGTCAACCCATGGAGAGGTCATGGAAGAGGCAGGGTTGAACGAAGTACAAATAGAGTAATGGAAAAGAGGGTGACAAGGGGTTGTTGTGAAGCGATTAGTCACTCACGAGTTGGGAAAGGGATTCGGTACGCGGAGGGTGTGGGGGAGGGGGTGTTTGGGTAAGGGGAATTAAGGCTAATGTGGAGAAATAAAATAATACTTGAGGGGATTGGGTGGAATTCATGGGTACCAAGGTTAAGGGGGTAATTCTGGTAGCTACTCAATCCGGGGTTGACACCCAAATGCAGAATTAAGGGGCCTATTCCACAAAACGTACAGGGCCTTAGAGATTTCTGCTTTCATTTCTCTCCTAGAAAGTGCTATTTGGTGGGTTAGTTTTAATTTGGAATGATAATGGAGCTGCTCTATTATTCAATTGAAAGAATCATATATTATTGATCCGATCCCCAGTTTACGTAATGCAAGCATCCAGCCTCAAGTGAAAGTGGAATATGCAACAATTGGCCTGGAAATTCCAACGACCAACAGGAATTGTCATCTTTAGTTTTTTTTTTTTTTTTTTAAACAAATTCTCATCTTTGGCTTTATGCAACCATTAGGTAGAAATCTCGATGACAAAGGCTAAGCGGGAGACAGGGAACATTAAACAAAGAGAAATACAGAACATCACAATTTTTACGAGATAAAAAATCCAATTGGAACAGGCCACCGTACGTTCTGAATCGTTATACATTAATAGCTCATAATATTTGAAAAACCCAAACCTCAGATTAGATAGTCTTAAACATAACCAACCCACATTCTGAGGTACACAATGAACCCATAATTTTAGTGATTATAATCCAGCCTGCTGGCAGGCAAGCTTATTTGCTAGCCAGTGTTGATACCAGTTGGCTCCCAGATCTTCCAGGATTTTGTTGTTCGCATTTCATCAATAAAGAGTTGTGAAATAGTCATGTAGAGTCCTGGATATAAAAGAAAAGAATCCCAGAAACCGAGAACAGGGGAAGCACACCCCACACCAGTTTAGGCTGCCAAGAACCCATTTCCCTCTGCAAGAACACGGTACCATGAGTTCCTAAGATTAGGCAATTCAAATTGAATTCATATGCTCGAGCAAAGCTACCAGAACTGGGTCTAACACTTCCAAGTAACAAACAAGGAAACAATATAACACCAACTAAATGATAAAAAGAGTGCCCTTATCAGGCAATTCATCAGGCAGCAACTGGATTCCCACTCCAGCATTTTGATGAGAATTGGAACTTCTAGAACAGGCAACTTAATTGGAGCTCAAGAAAACCCCAAGCTGACTTCACCTTGGCTCATTCAAGGCATGTCAGGATGGCAGTTGTAACATCTTCAAATTTGAACTCAATTAAAAATTTTCTGACAATTGCAAAATGAAACAGAAAGATAATCCAGCATCACCACAATTTACACACAGCAATTAAGGTATCCTATGAAACAAATGAAGATTAGCAAATTGCGTAGCACTCCTTCAAGAGAATCATGTATGGGTCACATCAAGAACGGGCACATGAAACCTGCTTAGAATGTGTGGAGAGAACCAATAATAATTGTACAGAATCCCAGGTCTCTGCATGGTGGGGTACTAGCAACAAGAAATTGGGCAGCATGCGTGCTTACTAAAGAAAAAAATGGTTACCTTTACAGCTTATCTATCCTTTGCACACTCCTGAGAAGACAGACATAGGGAAGTTAAGTCAACAGATCAAAATGCCTTTTGTGCCACTGAACTCTTTAAATATTAGAAAGATTGCTTATTGTAAATTGCAAGGTATGTTACATGACACTAAGGATCTATATGAGCAACCTTCATCGCGATGGGATGGTAATCAAGCAATGGCAAGAAAATATAATCCAAGCATCTGCACCACAAAAATCTACTGTGAGCTGCTCAGAGTTACAGTGCCTCGGTAAAACCTAACATGACCACACTGCTTCAACTTGGCAAGTGCATCTTGTGTCTTCCCAAGTAGAATATCCAAGTAAACTGCAACAAGCAAAGCACGTGGATTATTTGGAATAACTGATAAGGCCTTTGTAACAAACGAAACAGCTTGCTTAAGATCACCCTTCATAGCATTCATGGTGGCAAGTGCTACATACAACAGACCACGAGCTTCCTCAGGCTTAAGGAATTGAATGTCAGGTTCTGCCATAGCATTTTGAGCAGTCATGGAGCTATTTAAATCCTCACTATCTCCACTCTTGTCAGAACTCCACTTCTCTCTGGCTGTGTCACTGTAAGGTAAATCCACACTATTATTATCACACAGATAGATAGAGAGAAGCTCAGCAGCATCCTTGAGCCTGTTTAGCTGGCAGAGAGCTTCAGCCCCATAAACACGACTGAGGAAAACATATAATTTGGAACATGCTGGCAATTCTTTAAGAGTATCAGCAGCCCTTAGTGCTTTCAAGGGATTTTCCAAGCATAGTTCCACATATGCTAGGTCAGCAAGAACAGCCTGTTTAATCATGCGATTATCTTCACTTAACATGTCCTCATATGCAGACACTGAACTATGCAATAGTGCAGCATTTGGGTTAACATTTCCCCGGTTTTCTTTAGCATCAGAACTCATGCCTGCTGCAGAGGTCGCAGCACTCGATCCCCTCAAATCTGTAGAATGTAGTGGCTTCTGATTTGAGTTCTTGAGCCCAGCAGAAGCTGGCTCATTTGGATCGTCTTGTTCATGAGCTGATTGTAAACCATCAGTCTTTGACAAGTTTGCTGCATGCCGATACAAGAGATAAAGTGCAGTCCAAAGGCATTGCCGAGCAAAAGGCAGAGAAAGTCTACATTGATGATCATCACCAATTGACCCATCTTGGGCCGAAGTACCAAAAGTCCTATTTCCTGCTTTAGTCTCAAGCAGCAGACGTTGACAGTTACCATTGCCGACAACCGCTATTTTTGCTTCATCAGAATCAAAACCATCACTTGGCTGCAATAGCCCCTTCTTTGCTGCCATTATACAGCATTCAGCAAGCCGGAGCCATAGAACAGGTTGACTGGATAAAACTGGACTGGCTTTGTGTAGGCACTTAGCTGCCAGAAATGGCTTTTCACTGACTAAATATTGCATAGCACAATTATAAAAAATAAACAAGGATTTATCTTGTGAGAAGAGATTTTTCTTCAACTGCTTTTCAGAATTAAGTACACAGCTGCTCCTCAATGCCTTGGTAAAATATACAAGGGACAGAGCATGATCCCCAAGCCGGTGGTATACACAACCAAGATTATTGTTGAACATACTGGTTAGCCCAGCCTCAGGCTTGTTACTGCAAGTCATCAACAATATTATGGCCTTTCTGTAGTTCCCACGTGCAAACTCCACCTGAGACTTCAAAAGAAGTGCCATGGAGGAATCTCTACCACGTGCCATGTTCATTGCAAGTTTAATTTCACGCTTGGCAGCCTTCGGGTTTCGAATAAGAAGTAGAAGACGAACCTTGAAAAGCTGCAATTCTAATTTTAGATCATTAGCAGAACCAAGACTATCAATGGTTGCTTTTGAAATCTCATTTGATGATGATGGATGGTCAGAGTTCTCACTACTGTTACCCAGTGTTGACATCAACTTGTCATATTCAACCGAGTCATCACCCCCCGCAGGAGGGTTTTCTAAGGTGTTCCCAGTGGCACTTGAAAATGGAACATTGGCATCGAGCACAGACAAACCACTTGACGTGGTAGAAACTTTAGATGTTTGAATGGGCACATGTTGGGCAACAGTTCCAGTGTCACCTTGACTTACAGAACCAACACCAAAAGCTCTCTCCAGATACAGCATTACATCCTGAAATCAATAAAGATAGGATGAGATGAATTCCAGGACCATAACTACCATGTTGATAGCAAGCATGAGTGGTGTTTCCATGTCAAGTATATAACGAGAAAAATAATTTTGATGGCACATATCCACGTGATACCAATGCAAAACCAAATAAACCACACTCAAGCAAGTTGCATGTAGATAATAGATAATTTATGCGGAGAATGTAAAAAAGTATCACAGTCAATCATTATACATTACATACAGATTATGTGTTTCAATTTTAACTTTCAATTTTCAGATTTCATGATGTTATAAAATATTATAAAATGGAGCACCTATCTTTTTTTCTTTGAATAGTATCTATCTTTTGTTGATATATACATCTTAGGTAGTCTCAAAATACTATAAATCAAAAAAATATTTTAGGCCAGATGCTTGTCTGATAATGTTTGTATGCATAAACTTCACCACTTATGTCAGTGTTTCTGTTCATTTATTCCTTCACTACAACCTAAATCATGTTTGCTGTCATGCACTAAAAAGGAAAAAAAATATATCAAAATATCCATTATTCTACGTGTTCTACTATCAACTCATTTTGACTGTTGATTTTTACTTTGTATAATTGTAAAACAGCTTGTGTGTGCTTACACCACAGACACTGTCAAGCACTGAGAAACTGAACAGATTCATTCTTCTCAGAACAATAGTAGAAAATTGAGATTAAAATGCACAATTAACCATAAAAGCAACATATCTCACATTTTTTAAAAGGATATCTAGCAGTATATAGGTGAATCAAATGATCTTTTCAGTATTGAGAATAATCTACACTCTTCTATTAAACATGTTTTCGTAGACAGTCTAAAGAGTGAGGCACCAGCCCCATTCTCATAATATGCCATCTGTATGTTTTTCCCCTCCAGGTTACCGATCATAAATATATACATGATAGTATAAGGATATTCTGAAGGTCAATAATACTCTCATGCAATCAAAGATGCATTGACAGTAAATGTAATTCTCAAGTAGCAATATTTTCATTTACATTCCATTGCAGCACTACTCAAAATCTATGCATTGAACTACACACAAGGCAATTTTCATGGAACTTCCCACAAACACACACACAACACAATTCAATTTCCAGAAAGAGGTGATGAGAAGGTTGCAACTGAGACAAGGGTGACTATTCTATTCTGGAGACCAATCATGTATTTTACATTAATGGAAAGCCCTTCATATTAAAGCCATGTCTGACATGAAAGAACTCATTCTGTAGAACTCCTGTCTAAATATTAGATTTTCCCCCAATATTTCTTTTTATGGAATTTTTGTGAAGACATATAGTTGCTTGCATTTTTTTTCTGGAAACACAGAGACACAGATGAATTATGCTTCACAGGGCATTATCTCTTCTGGATTTCTGGTTCCTCATGTGCTTTGCATTTTAATTTTACAACTAGTGTTTACCTTAGGTCTTGAAGCATTTTCTGTTAAGTATATAGAAGCTTAAACCATTTACTTATTTGATTAAAATGGCTTCTTCACATACAGATAATTCCTTCAAGTGAATAAATATTTCCATTTACTAGATCTTGTAACGTATCTCAGATGCGAAGTTCGCTCACAACAACGCAGTTAGGTTGGTTACATTTGGAGGCGGCAAAAATGGAGGAAACAAGCCGAGGCAAGGGTTGATTTGGGTGTTGAGGACAACCTTCCTAACCACATGATTGATGCAGAACGAATCCCCATCTCCCTCCTCCCAATGGAGTGATCCCCCTTCTAATATCTCAGTTCAATATTGGAAAGAGATTCTTGATTATCAACAAAAAATCACATGTAAGTGTTCCCAACCTATTTTTATTTGAAACATCTTCCAAAAATATTCCTTTTCAAAATTTAGTTATGTCAAATGACTGCTTCCCCCCTCCCAAATCCAAACTTGTCTCACTGCTTCCTGTAACCTTGCAGTGAACCCTTCATGGCCAATCACCAACAAAAGTTGTGCAAAAGAATCAGCAGGGAATCTCCAGAGTCCTGCTCAATAGAAATCAAAAACACGACCCCTTTCTCAAAATCCAAACAAGCTAGAATAGACCAAGAAGAAGAAACCTCAACCACATTCCAATCAAGAGACATCATTTCTACAACAGGAAATGGTATGACAGCTTCTAAGTATTCCGAACATATATTAGGCAAAGAGGGATACCTGCAAAGCTTCACTTTGACAACTGACTTGAGGGGAGCTACCCTAAAACTGTCAAATTCTGACCAAAGCCTCCACTTTATCATACCATCATTAAAGTTAATAGGACTGAAAGGGGGCAACCTCCACAGCCCTTCATCTTGCAAGCACAGCAAAAACTTCCTAGTTGCAAAGAACAAAATGCTAAAATCTTTCCCTCAAGAATCTCAGCTCACCAAAGGATATCCCAGTCAAGGAGGCATCACCAACGAGCAACGAGATAGGCATCAAGAGAAACAATATTCTTCTTGTACTTTACAGACCTCTGAGCATCTACTTCAAGCAACAACTGAGAATCACCAAGCTTTGTGATTGCGTCAGCCTTAATCTACTCTGCAGGCAACATAGGCATCAAAGCCAGCAATGCCCAAGACCACAATGGAGGCCCTTTGAGCGGATCCCTAAGCTCACGAGCACCATGATCAAAACTCACACAACAAAAGCAAACAACCCCCTGTAACCTCCTTCCTTTACTGACAAAGGGGAAGTCTTCCTTGACAAGAAGCATTCTGCACCTTCTGCTCAACCACAGACCACTCATCTCCACCCTTCCTTAGTCTCTGCTTTCCCATAGTCCCATGACATTTGTTTCAGGCTTCAATTCGTAGTTGACTCAATCACAAACCTCCCAACAGTAGTCAGTTAATCTATACAGTAAACTTAAAATCTATATAAATGAATAAAGATGATTGATCAAATCAAACAAAGACAAAGGTGCCCATTCATAGTTTGTCCCTTGACCTGCCCCTATTCCCGAGTTCCCAACAAGAATATAGTGAGTTCACTAATCCAACAGTTCAAACTGATCCACTCAGATCACTGGGTTTTTCTTCTTTTTCTTTTTTTTTGAGGTAGTCAACTCAGTTTCATTGGTACAAAGAGAAAAAGGAAGTTTAGAGATATTGGGTTTGGACTTTGGACCAATAAGATGGCAGTTTGGATAAGTGGAGGTTGAGACCTGCTTCAAGCAATTGAAGCAGCTACAATCATATCATGCAACATTGCAGAAGGGGTGACACAGACTAGAGTTGAGACCATGGTGTCAATTGTCAAGCATGGGTATGAAGATTGGTTCTTCTGGCTGGAATCAAGAATTTTGAACTGACCTCTTTACAATTAGCATGCAAGAAATGACAGGTAACCACTACTAACTATCTATTCCCTTTTGAAAGGAAACATTTAATTAATTACCACTAAAAACTGCATTTAGGACTCACACTCGTCCTTATGCATTATACCAAGGGTACTGTGATGAAAAATTTCCTCCCAAGAAGTGAGCTAAGAGAAGAGATGCAAGAAAGCCAACCTTCATGGTTTAAGCATCTCTCTCGTAATTGAGTTGATTATGCATGTGGCTAACTTCTGTACTTCCTGAGGAATTTGGACTGCCATTTCATAAAAAGGAGAAAGACCAAAAAAAAAAAAGAGTGCTTCATACTAGCACACCATAAGGTTAAAAGCCATTAAAATAATGTTGCAAGTTAAATATAGCTTACCTAATATGATGCTCGTGAATGCCAACTTCCAGATGAGTACTTAGTATTTATTAGAGCATCTTTACCATGATTTAAAAAAAAAGGCTTATACCAAAAAAAAAAATCATATTTTATCATTTTCCTTGTGTGATCAAAGAAAGACAACTGTTATGAAGTGCTGCAATATTTTATCTCTACTAGACTAGTATAGTAATCCACAGCATTAACATCAATTATCAGCGAAGCAAGTCAATATAAAAAAAGAACAGATCAGTCTAGCTTACTGCAGCTCTGGAGGCATCTCGAGAGGCCAATGCAACATCAAGCAAAATAAGGCAGACACGAAGGGCAGTTGTCTGTAAATAGATAGTTACTACAGAAAGATTTAAAATAAAAGAAAAGAAGGAAGATGTCAAGAATTCTGAATATTACCTCATCAATAGGTTCTAGATTCTGATATAGAGGTTCCAAAAGCAATCGCGCACGATCATACTCACACAGGTGATACATAATAACTGTCTGTATGTTTAAATCCAGAAAAGGGTCAAGGAGTGTTTCAAGATCCATTTTCCTGTTACAAGCTCAAATGGAACCATCAAAACTATCATGGCCTTCTCTATTCATACCTTGTTTACTGTCACTGTGGAAGTGTCAAAATCGTCTTCATAAGTACTGCTTGCAGCAGAAGGATGCAGAGAGTTGTTTCCAGCACCTTTGGAGCTAGGTATAGAAGTGATCTCATTGCTCCCAGCGGGTGTCAACTGAAAAAATGCAAAATATAAGGATGCCAATCACTCCTTGAAAGAACTCATAACAAAATGGGAAAAAAGCAACAAACTAAAATAGCTAGAAAACAACTACTACTTTTTTTTTTGAAAAGAAGAAAACAGCCGCTACTAATCCTTCAAAATTAAAAAAAAAACTACTATAACTACCATGATAAGTGTAGTCAGCAGAAACATAACTAAGAAAGAGGTATTTTTCCTTAGAAGATAAAAAGATAACTACTCAAAATAAGTTGTCATCCACTTTATCCATCAGAACAAAGTATTACAGGGGGAAAAGAACCAAAACACTACATGATCATCACACAAGAGCTTGTCAAGGACTGAGAAACCTAAAGGTCCTAAACCACATTATCAATGTAGGGTCTTTTACCCCTAAACAACAGAAAATTCTTCCATAGCTATATAGATCACTAAAGAGCCATAGTAGAGTCTCCTCAGGACTAGATAAGTAGGAAATACCACCAGGAATGCATTAACTTTTCCTAAAACTCCTCCAGAAGTCCACATTAGTAAAACAATCGATCTAATAAACTATGTACCTCTCCATGCCTCATTAGCATAACGACAATGCAAAAGCGAGGAAAAAGAAAGCTGTCACCGATGTACTCAACCCACACTCCACAAAAGCAACAACATTTCCATCAAAAATCATAAAAGAAAAGGAACATTGGACAGATGCAAGTGCCTGTTTTCACAGATCAAATATTTTGTTGCACCACCATAATGATCAACGATGGCAGCTTTCCCTAGTGCATCAAGGCAAATAAAGAGCAGCGGGAGTGTCAAAACTACTGTGATCCCCTCTTCTATGTTCTCTATGGGAATGGAGAAGAATGGAAGGGCCTATGCCACACAGGCTGACTGGAGATAGAGAAGAGCGGCAGACATGCAGAAAAAACAACTCCCCATCATCCCATGAAATGCTCGTGGTCGCCCTGAATCTCTCCCAAATGAAGTACCTACCAAATTTGCTTATTTACCAAACTGCCCACCCTACCACCAATCAACCCCATGTAAGTGTTGACATGCATTGTCCTTTGCTTACCGAGGGAGGGGGGACGGGGGTGCGCGCGTAGATACTGAAGCTACAGATAGAGAATAGGGCTAATCTTAAGCACTGTATATAGGATGCTGGAACACTGAAGATGAAGCTAGCATCAAAATTAGCACCACAACCTAAGGTTTGACATATTAGTGATACATCGCCGATATATCGATATCGACGGGTATCTCCATATCGATATCACATGCCATCTCTTTTTTTTTATGATATCGCCAAAATATCGGTGATATATCGCTGATATCGAAGGACTGCAGTTGAACTTTTCCATTAAATTGGTGATATATGACCAATATGAGAGATATGTCAGTCACGCATCTCTATTTTCTTATGCAACTCACATAGACACGCATTCTTTCCATTTCTTTTCTTCTCCCCTACCTTGTACGACTTACATGGACACACAAATAAAAAGCCATAAAATATTAATCAATAAATTAATCGATGATTCGCCACCTTCAAAAGAAACACAAAATGATGATGATGATGATGGAAATGATGATGCAATGATGGTTGACAAGCCACAAGCAAAAAGTAGTGGTGGAAGAGATGAGGGATATCATCAATGTCCTAGTAGAGATTAGAAAGGATGCCAACATGAATACACGCAAAGATATATAAATATACATGAAAATCTCGTGACAAGTCCACCTTGTGACTATGATGCAGGAACAGGATATGGGTATGCCTCAGGCCATTCTATGATGCCCATCGATGATTTAAGTTCATCGGTGGGATCCCTTAATCTAGCAGCGGAATCAATCTTTAAAGGTGACCCAAGATCATTATCATCAAGTTACTATAGTAGCTACAGATCTCATTACACCAGCTCTCAATACTAACCCCAGGATGAGGCACAAAGTTCATTTAATTACTTCTCCAACTACACTAACCACCCTCCATCTTATTATATTCCTCCTATGGGTATGATGGTTACCACGAAAGTGAAAGTATCCAAAGTGATCATGCATCTACAAGTTATGGCTATAGGATATTCCCTAAGTATTTTGCATTTCAAGATCCTCAACCATTTTCTTATCAACCTTCCCACTCTACTGCACCAGTTCCTTGACCACCAGGAAATTCATTAATAAGACAACGTGAACCTTGTGAATCGTCAGGTTCTACATTGAAACGAAGTGGTTCTACCGGGTTTACAAATTCAAGAGGACATCGATATGAGTCTACTTAGGATAGATCTAGAACTAGAAATAGGAGCAGCTTGTTCGACAGTCACAGTCGATATCCACGTCTTGGAATACTTCTGTATTGCAGTAATGAAGACCAACAACGATACATCAATAAATATAATACTCGATACAACTACATGGCGTGGGAGTCATATTATGAATATGTTAAAGTGCTACGAATAGAGGAAGATAATCGAATGAGAGGTATCAAGCCAGGTCGAAGCTCAACTTGGTATTGATTTGGTGGCATTAACCGGTACTTCCGTGTTTGGTGTAATCTACTGATACTCTGACACTATTGATATTTCATTTCTTGTAATGAGTAGTATTACTACGAATATTTTTCAATTATTATCATATTGTGTATACTTTATTTTCAATAAATGACTATCAATATGCGATTAGTGTATTTCTATTATGATTTTATTCCAAATTTATTATTGTCGTCTTTTAGATATTTCATCATGATGTACTAGTTATTAAAATATTAATTTTCATCAAATTTATAACATTTTAGGATATTTTAGGCTTTTTTGAATGATTTCCCTAAAATGCACCGATGTTAGCAATATATCAGCGACATATCACCGATATATCCTTTTTCGACTTGTCGATACGACATCAATATCGATATTAAAAACCTTACCACAACCCCATATACCTATGTGAAGCCATCATAAGAAAGATAGCTCCGTAATGCCAATGAAATTATGTTATTTCCCCTAATGGAGTTCTTCTTGTTTGTGGAGGAGGAGAGGAAGATCATCTGAGGTTGCTCCTAAGGGATATTTGCTGTTATAACTTGAAACAGGCCCATAGAAGCTAGTAGTAACCTCTGGTGAGTTGCTATATACAAAGTACTTCACATAGAAATATTTTGGTTTACACGTCCCTATAAGAATTATAAACAGCTCATAAATCACTTTATTCGTCATAAAACAAATACCCTTTCTACAATACAAAGGGAGCTAGATCTTACCCATTTTTAATATTATATAACAATTTTTAAATAGATAAGCAACGAAAAGTATTTGAACTGAATATTCCATGGTGAGGCCAAATAAAATAAGCCTTTACAATAAATTCGCTCTATCCTACAATGACAAACAGACAACTCATGTGCAGTTCATGATGGTTGAGCATCACATTATACCCAATATTACTTATGCATCTCGTCCACTGAACACTATCCAAGGCTTTTGCTTGGATGTTGAGAAGGGAGAGGATCATGACTAAAGTTTACTTTAATAAAATTTTTCACTCTTGAGCATAACATTTTCTTTTTGCAATGAAGATCCAGAAGACTGCTGTCATTTTTTTTCAACTGTCATTTTGTGAAGGAACTCTGAAGATCAGCCCAAATTGAATGGATCGAGCACACCTCTTGGAATGCTTTCTAGGGCTCTTTTGGAAGAGGAAATTTTAGATCTAAAAGACAGCTGGCACATCCTTTTTCTATTTTATGGTCATTACAGCTGCATAGAAATGGAATATTATTCAAGGGAGAAAGAGCTTATGTTGAAAATGTGACTTGTCAGGCTTTGGCCTTTAAAAGCCTTTGGGCTGCTTTGTGAAGAAGGGGATGCCCTTCTAATTCTTGTATCTTAAAAGGGCTTTTAATGAATCTGGAGGATCACTATTTCGAGTGACCTTTTATTTCTTCAAGAAAAAAAAACTTGATAATCATATTCCTAAACCTGCATCAAACAGAGACATGCTCCTGCTTCAAAAGCCTATGTCTTTCTTTTTGGAAGGGCTTTAAAAGCTTGTTTGTGCGTTTGATAAGTTTTTTTTTTTTGAAATGTAAAACGAAGGCTACCAGAGGTTGGTAGCCATCCACCTCAAGCCTCCATTCCATTGTAGAAAAGGAGTATCACAAAAAGTGAGTCGAAAGCTCAAAAAAGGATGAGGCCTCCCTTATTATATTTTCAGCCCAAATCCTTGGCCCCCTGAAGATGGTGTCATTCCTCCAAACCCAAATACTCCAAAGCGTCACTGTTAACTTGCATCGCAAGTCATGATCTGCCCAACTGCCATGTCTAAAGGCCCTCCAAAAATCCTTAGCAAAATCAACACCAGATGTGGGAATTCCCATCCTCATAAAGGCATCCTTCAAAAATGCACGTTTAATGAAAAGATGTTGCCAGTCCTCATCGTCCACCTCTCAAAGCACATACCGAACACCATGCCCATTGGCCCACCAGCTCCTCCTGACTTTTGTTACAAACCTTCCCCTCATAAGCAATCACATAAAAATCTTAATCTTCAAAGGAATCTTCATCTTCCAAAAAAGGGAACAATTCAAGCCCAGATAAACATCTTCATTTGTCACCTCCCCTCTAAGGATTTTGTAGGCTCTGCTAACCGAAAAGCATCCCATACACCACTCCAAGGAATCCAGCCTATCATCTCTTGGCCAAAGTGATTCGATGTCTGGCATCATCTACAATAGGTCTTGAAGCTTCCCCTCTGACAAGTGGCCACCAAGCATAGGAACCCAAGTGCCCAAGTTCCTATCCAGAGGTCCATCCCAAACCCCTCGAACTACACAAGTCTTGTTAGGCATCGAAGCATAAAGGTGAGGAAAGTTGGCCAACAAACATCCCAAGTTTATCCAGTCATCCTCCCAAAAGTGAAAAGTCCTCCCATCCCCCAGGACAAGCAAGAACAAAAGTGCAACGTAGCCCATAACATCACACAAGCCTCTTCAGAGAGCAGAGGATCAACACAGGAGATGGCTTCGATTGTTCAAATACAGAAAGTGTCATAAGAATCCTTGCGGGTATTGTGCCAAGGAGCATCTTCATTACATGGGAGCTGAACTACCCATTTGGCAAGGCAGGCACAGTTAAAATCTGTAAGCTACAGGACCCCGTTGTTTCATTAAGTAGGATGTATTTCTCTTTAAGCGGGCTTTTTTCCTAGAAACATAATGTTGAAATAGGACATTTTTATCATTATATCAAATTAAGCTAGTGAAATCATCACTTAAGAAATACCCATCTTGAGACCTCTCGTAAAACATATCTCTTTCATCACCAAGAATTTAGAGCAGATAAATATTTCTCAGTTCAGAAAGTGTCAGAGATTCAAAGCAGATAAATATTTCTAACTCCGGAAAGTGTCAGAGATTTGGGATGATGATATAAAATTTGTCTGTGCATTCTAATTCTAAAATATATGGTAGGAATAATGTATAAGATGTATCCTATGTTTGACAAGGTAAAAGGGTCACTACTTGTGATAGGCAATCATCCATAAGGACCATGATGCATTAATGAAACAGGCAGTAGCTAGAGTAGATACTCATTAGAAATAAGTTACTGTGACATATTTAACAAGGAATCAGGTTCTTTTCAGCAAATCAAATCTGAGAACATTATTTTCTTTTTGAATGTAAATCTGAGAACATTATTTTTTTTTGAAACAGAGATCTGAGAACATTGTGCCATGTGAAATGCTCAAACAAAACAACATTTTGCACTTATCCAAAAGAAGGTAGACATGAAAAGGGTGAGACAACAAAAAGCAGCAAACTATATTCAAAAAAAGATTTTTGAGCAAATGCCTGGACAATAAAGGAAAATGGTAATAACAAGGTTGAACATATGCAGGCTTCAAATGAAGATGATTGACCCGTTCATTTTTCCACAAATAAAGCATATTAATCTGACACCTTGTATCACTACATAAGAACTTTTCCTTGTATGCTTCATGGGTTTTTTTTTGTATTCAGAGAATCATTCTTCACATCTTCTCTAGTAAGCCTACTTTCAAGCAAGCAGGTTATTTAGATAGAAACAAGCATGGAAAGTTGGGATGCATCTCCCAGCCCATCGTAGTGAAGCAAAAATGTCGTTCACAACAAAATGTTTCCCAAGTCTATCCCATATTACATTTAAACAGGCAATACAACCCAGTGCAAATCCAACAAACTGTGCAAGTAGCAATTATATGAACCCATTGACTTCAAAATAAACACCATTCTTCATCAAAAAGGCAATGGAATAATTCTTGAAACATTTTTTGCATACAAATAAAATGCTACAAGGAGAGAAACAATTGAAACTACCTTAAACTTGTTGAGTGCTTCCATTAATTTCTTGGGATCAGAACTACCATCTTTAAGAAACTCTGTCACTGCAACATTGTGGAGAACCTGGAACCAGCAAATTACAAAAATTAGAGAGAGAGAGATTTGAATACAGCATATACTTGCAACAAAATTAAGAATAGGGGCAATTTTGACTATACACCAAACCAAAAAGAAAAATGCAAGAATGGTGTTATTAAATTATCGCCAAATGGAAACTTCAGACATTTCAGAATGCTAAACTAAATTTAGAGAGAGCCTACGATAAACCAGGCCACCAAAAAGCCACATGGTTTCACTCAAATTCTCTCTTGTGCCATTTCCACTCACCCACAATCCCAATACCCACATCTCCCAGTCTCCCTTCTCAGAAGCACCAAATCACCCAATAAAGCATGCTACCAATAATCAAGGCAGCGTCTAGCAGCCCCCAGGTGACCCCACTTTGCAGGATATCAGCCACAGTATCCATGGGATACAAAAGGGGCATAAGTCTAGGCCATAGTTCACAAGACATGTTACATCAAACCTACCATCCATCCCACCACTCAACTGAAATCAAACAACACCAACGTACAACACATCCACTCTAACACTTATCCCACCACCACCCAATCAAGCACCTTTCCTCCAATTATCCCACCCACCGAATTAGTTTTACCCTACTTATCCTTCTGCTTCACTCAGATTCCTTCCTTATTCCATTCCCACTCAACTACACCCCAATTGTCACCCTTCTCAACCCATATCCAACAAACACCCACTGAGTCCCCAAAACCCATCTCCGTCAGCAGCATACATTCACAGCAAAAAGCTCGCTTTCGAACACGAGCACACAGCTGCCTACTAGTTCCCACACAATCACCTATCACTCATAGTCTCCAATGCAATCACCAAACCTACGAGACCCAAGCCAATCGAACCCAACCGAAAACTAACAGAGGATCACAATTCGCAGAGCATCATAAAACAACAACGAATCATCATCTACCGGCATCCAAAGGGCATCGATCGAGAAGAAGGGATCGGGGGTGGCGTACCGCGGGATCTGCGGGCTTCCTCTGGAGGATCTGAGACAAGAGATCGGCGCACTCGGCGAATCGCTTCGACTGGAAGTGAGAAGCGGCCTCCTTCGCGAGCGCGATCCCCACGTCGTCGTCGGGCGATCCGTCCTTGGCAGCAGAGGACGACGACGAGGAGGATGATACCGAGGGCGGATCCTTCGCCTCCATCGCGAGGTGGAAAGCACCGATCTTGGAAGGTGGAAGAGTAGAGTAGATTGGATTGGATTGGATTTGGGGGGAATGATGGGTAAATTAGGGTTAGGGTTTTCTTTTCTAAAGAGAAGGAAGGGGCGGGAGGGGTTCCATTTCGGGCGCTGGGAAGGAGATTCGGGCTGGGGAGAGACGATGGTTACGTAGAGCGAGGAACCGGAGGTGATGCCGATCCGAAGAAAATAGGCAGAAGGTGTTACTTGTTGCTCGGGGAGCCGAAATCAAAGGGATGTGGAAGGCATTTTGCTTCTGGACGCTCTTGATCGAGTGAAGAGTGAAAAGTGAAACAGAAAAAAAAAAAAAAAAAAAAAGGGATTTTTTTCAAAAAATGTGTAAACTTAGTGCATCCCTGTACCCATGCTAGTTGATTTCTGTCAATGTCGGATGTATCCTGCTATCACTTTTCTATTTGTAGTAGAACTAGTACGGCCTATTACATAATATAGGTATGCAACAGCTAAAATAGCATGGTCCTCTTAACATTACATTGCTATCAGCAATAGGTGACTCATTATTTCATCTGATTACTTGCATCTACAGATGTCAGATCTGCATTTGTCTATTTCTATGTAATGACAGATGTACTCTTACCCAATTTCCTCTTATGTGTCGAATAGTAAATTTCCTTGAACATATTTGATGCCTTCACTTTCTTCATACATTCTTTTTGCCATGTAGTGACATTAATCTCTTTAAACCTTCATCACTCCTATTACTGTCGATAGTAGGTTAGTCTATGAATGTAGATATCTTGCATCTTAATGCGACATTGCTACCAATGGCAGGTTAACATGCATTTCATTTCTTACATCATAACACTATAAAGTTCTTAAGAATGCTACTAGCAGCAATACAAATTTGTTAACAATGCTGCTAGCGGCACTACAAATTTCAGAAGTTGTCAGCATTATAGTTGGTATCTCTAGCTAAAGTAACATGGTCCTTTTAATGCTATATTTTGCTGCCAATAGCAGGTGAACTTACATTGCTAACTATAGGTGTGCGGCAGGTCCTCTTAACGCTGCTAACCTACCAGTGGCAGCTTATGATATACTAACCTGCTATTGGCATCAATAAAATTATCCTAGTGGTGGTGCTATTGTCACAAGTCGTCTTAATGTATATGTTTCTCATTTCTTATTGAAGTGAGATATGAAACACCTTTTTTAGAGCATTTAAGAAGGGAAGATTGTACTTGAGATATGTGAACTTACACTAATGCAATCCCTTTGAGATCATAAATGACAAAATAAATTACTGGTACTAACAACAAGTGAATAAATTTCATTTCAATCTAAACAGATACATTAGCTCACATCCATCTATGATCATTCCTTCAACTATCAAGTTTCGTATATTTAATATGTACTTTGGTGGAGAGTGATCGTAAAATACTTCATTTAGTTAACAGTCTCAAGAAGTCCTATGAATTTCTTAACAATGCTATTATTGTTAAAGAATACAACAATCTTATACAAATAAAAAATGCTGGCAACAGCATTATAAAGTTATTTACATTGTTGTTAGCAGCACTATGAATTTGTTAACAATACTGTCACCAGTACTAGAATACTTTATTCAGTTAACGGTCTCAAGAAATCTTATGAATTTCTCAACAATGTTGTCATTGTTAGAGAGTACAATAATTTTATGCATATAAAGAATGCTGGCAGTATCACTATGAAGTTCTTAACATTGCTGCCAGCAACACTAGAATACTTCATTCAATTAACGGCCTCAAGAAGTCTTATTAATTTCTTAACAATGTTGACATTATTAGAGAGTACAACAACCTTATGTAAATAATGAATGCTAGAAGTAGCAATATAAAGTTATTAACATTGTTGCTAGTAGCACATGAATTTATTAACAATACTACCAGCAGCACTACGAATTTCATAATGTTCCCACCATTATAGTTGGTGCCTCTGGTAGACATATTTTTTACCACAACAGTAATATTTAACATACTACTATAAATGATGCCTAGAACATTTTAGATGATGGCTCAAGCATTTCAAATGCTGCCAACAGTAGTATAAATGATCTATGAAGTATCATTTATATACACTCTACTATGACTATCAAAAATGCTTACTGTAATATACAAATTTTACACCAACTATGCCTACAGCAGACTGAAGGGGTGAATATCGTTATACTTACAGTATCTTCAACCACTTCAATTATCTAGCAGACATCTTTCTTACCATAGTAGTACTATTTAACATACTACTATAAATGATGCCTACAACATTTTGAATGATACCTCAAGCATTTTCAAATGTTGCTTACAATAGTATAAATGGTCCACAAAATAATATCTATACACACTTTACTATGACTATCAAAGATGCCAATTGTAGTATACAAATTTTACACTAACTATGCCTACAACAAACTGAAGGGGTGAATATCATTGTGCTTAGAGCATCTTCAACCACTTTAATTTTATTCTCAATAGCAGCAACAAGTGACATTAATGAATCAATGGTTACAGCACCTATGCCTACAGCAGAGTGAAGGCAGTAATATCATTGTAGTTACAGTTGTTAAATTTAGATCAGTTAAAATCGCAGTTACAATATATACAACATCGACCTTATGACATACTACATGTATGGTGCTAACAAGTAAGTAGATAAATTTTGTTATAATTCAAATAGATACATTAGCTTACAGAACATGCCAGGTGTTATCGGCATCTGCTATGGTAAACTAGCCTACTACTATATAAAAGGCCCATTCTCCACAAGTTACATTAACTAATAGTTGTGAAATGCAACAAAAAACTCAAGCACATGTTAACAAGCTGCCAATGGTAGTAGGGGGACTCACCCAAAAAACTTAACACATTCACATATATGACAAAAAATTTGGTCAAGGTAGCCATTCAAGTCACTGCCGAGGTCGACCTCGTCACCGAGGTCGTCGTTGAGATTGAGTTCATCACTAAGGTCACCGTTGAGGTAGCTGTCGAGGTCAAGGTCACCGTCAAGGTCGATGTCAAGGTTGCCTCTGAGGTCGAGGTCGAGGTCAAGGTTGAGATCATCACCGAGGTCATTGTCAACGTCGAGGTTGTCGTCAAGGTTGAGGTCACCATCAAGCTCGTTACCAAGGTCAAGGTTGAGGTCGTCGAGTTGGAGGTCGAGGTCGAGGTTGTTAGGTTGGAGCTCGAGGTCAAGGTCGCCATTGAGGTCGTCGCCGAAATCGAGGTTGCCGCAAATGTCGAGGTCGAGGTCGAGGCCACTGTCGTCGAAGTCGTGATCGTCACTGAGGTTGTTGTCAATGTTGAGGTCGCTGTCAAGGTTGAGATCACCATCGAGCTCGCAACAACCTTCAACCGATTTGCACCTCCTGCAAGTGGTACCTGCTGCAAGCAGCATTCTCCCATCATGGTGGCCAGTGGGATGTGCTGGGTGGGAGGGGATGCTCCTTTTATAGGAAAATTTTTTATTTGAATTTGCAGGTCCCACCCTCCTGTTGTTGTGCCTGCCGCTACCTACGCTGGGCGAGGGGGTGGGGGGGAAAGGGGGGGAATGGGGATTTGCACATGGGAATGGGTACACTAGTGGGTACATAGATGAGTATTTATATCATTACTCTTTTGTTTTTGTTAAAGAGTGGAGGGTTTTTCTTTCTCCTTTTTTACTCTTTGGATAGAAAACATGATGGTTCATGGGGATGAGGTTCGTTTCTTTATTAGCTCCTTTTTAAGTGGAAATTAATACATGAAGGAATGAATAGTTTTTATTCATTGTTAAAATACGTATTTTTAGGACAATGAGTTAGTGAAAAAAATAAAAAAAAATTGGAGTAATAAGGTTCTTTGATTTCACTGAGGCATGACATCTTTGGAAAAGTAAGGAAAGAGGTAGATCATGTTTAGATAAAGATGGTAAAAATGTTACTAAGATATACTATATAATTCATAAGTGTTTTTTCTTGATTAGGAACATAGGTCACGTATGATATTTGTATGAGGAGATTTCTCTACCAACGTGCTTAGGCTATCATAAATGAGATGTTATTAATAACAATGACCACATGGACCATTTAGGTCAACAAATTTAACTCACAATGGAAAGCTAATTAATTGTGAACACAAAATAAGAGAAGGATGATTTTGTCAAGCCTTAAAATATGGGTTCTCAAGTTGTTTTAGAGACAATCGTGTCAATTTAGACTTATTGGTATCCATTGGGTACAAGATGGGTCAGTGATGAGTAAGCTAATTTACATAATAACATGCTTAATCTTATTAGTTTTGGGCATTAGTTGCATTAGATTTAGGTCATATTATACATAATTGCATATTTGCATGCTAGCAGCAAAAAGGTAATTTTTAGCCTAATTTGTTGTTTTGTTATGTGCAGGAATTAGGTACTTAGGCTCAAGAGGAGAAGAAGCAGGAAAAAAGAGCTCTAGAGTTGCAAGTAAGAGGAAGTGAATCATTGTTAGCCACTTGAACCCAAAACCTTAACCCTATCCAAACATGCCTATTTTAGCACTCACCCAAAACCTAACCCTAATACCTAGTCCTAACCCTAAACCAACTCCTCTTAGCTCCCTAAACATTTTTCTAAACCCTAGGATCACTCCTAAGCCTAGTACTAAAACCTAGCTCACACAGTAGTGACACTAGCTCACTCCTTATCCTGTCGTGTGAAGTCCTACACATTATCCACATGTGCCACTTAATTCTTATACACAAAAATGACCTAAATATTCTTGAAATCAATTAGTAAAAAGTGGCCTTGATTGTATCCAATTATGTCTCCAAATAAATCCCTTAATCTCTCCAATCAAGATCCCAATCCTAAAATTTAGGATAGACTGACACACCTTCAATATTTTGGTCATAACTTTTTCAATTTGAATCCAGATAGACTGACACACCTTCAATATTTTGGTCATAACTTTTTCAATTTGAATCCAAATTGAGTGATTCAAATTGCATTTAAAATATGATTTCAAAGGATACAACTTTTCTTCTATGTGTAATTTGAAATTCAAATCATAAAGAGGACAAAAATTGAAGGCAATTAGGTCCAACTTTTTTTTTTGAAAAAGAGGAAGGACAACTATTGATGGCAGTAGTGGTCCAATTTTATTTGAATTTCAAAATATTATTATAGGGTTTCCCATAGCCTCAAATAGGCCAACACATCATTACAAATATTCTCAACCCAAGCATGCGACACATTAAAAATTACATTATTTCTAGTCCTTCACATACACCAAAGAACTGCAGCCATACACTTTCGAGACCTAGAAGGAGACGAGAGATCACTCCAAAGAGAGTCCCATGATGGTAAAGAGGAAGAGAAACACTTTCTCCATACTTCATTTGTCATCAAATAGGAGGCGAAAAGATTTTTGATGTCATTCGAACCAAATGAGCAAAGCAAATAAGGAGTAAGTGGCATGGATAACATTCATTGTCAAAGAGAACCAGTGACTAACCCATCTCTCCCAGCAAGCCAGAGAAAAATCTGAATTTTAAGGGGAACCTTGATCCTCCATATCATGGAACACGTATTGGCATTCTCAACACCATCCAGCATTGAGATAAAGGTACTATAGACATCTTCATGATTTAGAACTACAACGCAAACTCAATTTCACGATGATCAGTTAGATGTCTCAAAAATGTGAAAACTTATGTTTTGGGCCAATCCTCAGTCAAACATATTCAAAATGGGCCATATATGGTACCATTATATTTATTTCGTCGCAAGCTTTCCAATAGATCTTGTTTCGCAAGAATCCGAAGTCTGTAGCTCAAGTTATGCATGAATAGTTTAAATGAGGCGAGAGGTATAAATAGACCAAGATCCAAGGGTATTTTTGTCAAAATTCGGTAAATCCTAACCCTAAAATAAATTTAAAGCACATATAAAAGGCTCATCAGGAATCTCTAGCTACTCTACTCTCAAGAAAAGAGAAGAGAGAGAGAAAAGAGAGAGTGAGGAGGGAGAGAGTTGGGCACCAATAGGAGAGGCTCTTGCAAGGTAGGTCAACCTTACAATCGAAGGCCACGTGGCATGTTGCCATTGGCCACTAATCACGTGTTGACTTGTCAAGCGACGTGAAAGGGAGCCTCACATGCGAAGGACTCTCGATCGTAAACCAGGCATGTGTAGGGGAGGAGATGAGGTCATGTGACATGCAGCCTAATCTAAGAAATGGCATGGCAATCAAGATCACAATTCATGACCTCAAGTAGGGTTGAATCAAAGATTGCCACATGGCAGGGCTAGCGGACAACCACTTCAAGTCTTGCTTAGGCCAGTTCAACTTGGTTCAAGCCACTTTGGGTTCTTTTGAATGGTTTATAAGTCAAATGAACCTAGAATTTTGCAAACAAGTATTCATTGTAATTGTTTCAAAGAGTACTACCCATTGATGAGTCCAAAGTCCTTAATAGAGACCATACTAATAGCTAGTCATTGTTACTACATGATGGATTTGCCTTGCGATGGATGAAATGAACTGGTAGATGACTAGTGATAATTCAATAATCCTAGGAACTGTGTATAATTATAAATAATGACAAATATGTTGCCTAGGAACTGTGTATAATTATAAATAGTGACAAATATGTTGGGTTATATTGGATAATTGGTTCAGTACTTGCTACTTACTAATGTTTGGCTATAGCATTGGTCTAGTTTTAGATTAGTTGGGCTAGTCAAGGAGTCATTAACCCCCCTATGAATCATAGTGATATTTTCATATTTATTGACATAATTTATGCCTAACTAATGTTAGTTCAACGGTAAATCAAGTCATGCTGCATTTGTATAGGTTAAATTAGCCATTTAGTAGCATTCTATAAATAGTGAATATTTTTTTTATTTTTATGCAATATTCCCCTTATCTATATTTGGTACCTTGATGTCATTATTTATATGTGTGTAGGTGCCAAGTATGAAACTAACTAGAGCTTAGCAAAAGGGAGATTTGGGTTTGAGCTCAATTGTGAAGAAGCTAAACCAATTTCTTCGCCAAATTGGTCCTAACCCTAGCCTAATTAGGAGCCTAATTATCCTAGCCTAAAACCTAGCCACTTAGCTCAATTTCCCACCTTCTATGGACAACCATGCACCTTGATTTCCACATTAAGTGGTCGACCAACTTAGACTTAATCCACAACATACCGAAAACCCTATCTTAAACCTAGAACATATCTACACCAACAACCCTAGGTGGCACCACCTTTCAACCTAAACCCTAACCCTTTAACCGCCCATATCTACTAGAAAAACCCCTTAGGGCTAACCACTTTAGGAGCCTAAATCCCCACCATCTATCCTTAATCTTAAGACCTAAATTAAGCCTTCAAAGCATAGAACATATCCCTTCCCCAACAACCATTATGGCCGACCACATGAACTTAATCCAAGACCTTATGGTCGACCTCTATAGTCTATCTCCACCCTCCATCCAATACACCACCACATCTCCACCCTTGATCAAAACCTAAACCAACCCTAGCCCTATCCAAACCCCATGCCAACCCTACTTAAATCCTAGCCTTTCATATTTTCTATCCTACATCCTAGCTGTCCAACACCTTGATTGAAGGCATCTTGGATCAATCAATCACAAGCCCCCTTGATTCTTATAAAAACACCCTAGCTGCCCCCCTTCCTTTATCTTTGAGACTTCCAAAAACACTTGAATCTGGCTAATTCTTCCTCAAAGTCCATGCACCCCTGGTGCTTCTTCAGGTGCACCTTCACATCCGCTTCATTCTCCGTTGACAAGGCTTCATCTTCGAGGCCACCATCCAGTTCTAGAATTAGATTTCTTGTTCTAGTTGATATTGTAGTTCTAGTTCTAGCTGTAACCTTAATTCTAGTTATTTTTATTTCTAGTTGTTCTAGTCGACTTATTATTTCAATAAAAGTTCTAGTTCCTCTATATCTTGTTTCTACTTGTCTTCAATTACTTTATTTCTAGTTACATAGTCACCTCCTTTTCTAGTTTTGATTTCAATTCTCGTAAGGTTCTTTGCATTAGTTAGTCTACATCATATTTGCTTATTCTTATTCAAAAACAAAAAGAAAAATTAGGTCTTAGGAAAGCATGGTAATCCTATTGCCTCCTTGTAAGATGACTCGAGCTTTGATTTACAAACTTCAATTTCCGGATTTCTAGTTTGATATGAACATTCTTTCAAAGTATCTACACGATTTTATACTATGACGAACGCATTTTACACACTTATATTTCCATCAGATCACATAGTTAGGCTTAATGACCAACCAGGATAGCAGGATATAGGGCTCAAGGGTTGGAGTTGATTTTGTACTTTACTCGGGCTGAGTGGATGAACAGTTGTCTGCGGATCAATGTGTTCAATTAGCACGCGTTTATGCCATATCATATGTAGCCACCACTTCTCCTCTCAATGACCCTGAGGTGATGGATTGAGTTGTGTGGTGGATAGGAGGGATCCTCCTAGTGAAGAGGGTTTCTTGTATCGGCTATAGTCATCGAAACATTACACTAAGATCTCATCGTGTCTTCTGAGGTGTTGATTAATAAATATTAAATACTATAATTATTAAGGGCATCACATTGTTAATAATTGGTGAATAAAGGTTATCCAAGATGACTAAAGAAAATGGATTAACATATAGACAATACCCACTCTTTGTGCTCAATTTTATATTGTTGCTTTGTTCTACTCTACTTATCTTTTGCTGACATGTTCTTTGAACTTTGTACTCAGGTATAGCTCGATAACTAGCAATGATCGTTATGCTCGAAGCATCTTTTAGTCTATGTACTTATGACTTGCATTATCATCCCCAATCAGTAGTTTACTCATTTATTTATTTAATGTTTTATGATTTACTCGTTGGCTATTATTGTTTTATAATTATGTGTTGAGTGAATGTGATCTTGTGGTTGGTTGAAATTTTGTAATTAACGATTCATGTTTTATTAGGGTTTTATTTATTGATGGGACTTGGGTCATCACAAATATCATATTTATTTCTGACCTATCCATTACTTCTTTTTGATGGAGAAATGAAAAGGGTAAAGGGATTTTAAACATATAACAAAGGTATCCAAGGCTAAAATACTAGAAATGCAAACAAAAGTTATTATTGTCTTATATTTATGTCATTCCAAGCTAAGACAAAATTACGACTAACTTATCTTTAAAAGTCAAACATATTACCTCTTTCTTTGCAAACATTCGAAAAAAGGTTTTATTGTCGAGGTAACTATTGTATATTTCTTCTCATTGTTGAGATACCAACAGCAATAAACTAGGTTATCCATCACTAAGAAATTACTTATCCAGATAGAGTTATTTCTCACTATAGATAATAATTGAGGACCTCTATTATCCAATGAGCAAATTCAAAGGATGTGATTGAAGGCTTAGTACCTTTATCAAAGGAAGAAAGCTTTATTTTGACAAAGATAACAACCTTATGAAGATCAAAACCAAGGTTCTATAAACTCATGAATAAGAAGATTTGATTGCTTCTCTCTTATCTTAGTCTCATGCTCCGAAACTGCTTTCTCACATCTCATGCTCCTCCACAACTCCTTCATTAGTGGAACCTCCTTATTTTGCAACCTCATAATAATACAATCTAGAATTTGTATGGGCTACACATAGTACGTAAGTTCCTCCTCAATTTTTACATTCACTTGACTTTATTTCAAAACCAATATGATTCTAAGTCACTTGACAATCACAATGTTGGTTCAAGGATTGGTAAAGCAATTGTGTGCTCTAGGTTATATATTGTACCATTGAATTCGTCTTGTTGCAAGCCTTCCGAAGTACCTTATTTTGTGAGAATTAGGGTTTGTAGATAACATTATGTGCAAAATAAATAAAATAGGTGAGAAGTGTAGTTAAAACAAGATCCAGGGGTATTTTTGTCAAATCTAGACAATCTTAATAGTAATTCAAGTCTACAAGCCTATAAAAATTCTTAATTAGTATTATTTTTAGCCATCATTACTATCCTAGGCCACGCATTTAAGAGAGAAGGGGGAGAGAGAAGGGAAAAAGAAAGAAGAAAACAAGAGAAAGGAAAGAGAGGATGGATTTGAAATAGACAACAAAACTTTTTACAATTTTTGCACCCCTTACTGTCGTAGTAGACTGCAACTTGACAAATGGCGATGGCAATGCACAAGGGAGCACCATGTAGCATGTGGAGAAGGCGAATATGGGACGAGTAAGCATGAAGGATTAGGGTGCGTGGACCTTCACTGTAACTAATGCACCTAGAGACGATGCATGGTGTCATCAAACGATGAAGGACATGTGAAGTGTGCTCTAAGTGATGCACATCCAATCCACATAAGACAAGTGACGAGGCACTAGGACGGGCAACCCAGGCCCTAATTCAATTGAACTAGCTTGATTTAGGCTACATTGGAGTATTTTCGCATGATTCGAGGGTTGAATGAACTCGAATTTTCATAAATAACTAGTTGTTGGAATTACTAGAGTAGGCAGTCCAAGTTGCTGATTCAAGTGAACTGATTTGGTTCAGGCTTCATTGGAGTATTTCACATGGTTCAAGTGCTAAACAAACTCATATTTTCACAAATAAGTACTTGTTGGAATCATCTCGACAAGTACATTACGTTGTGAGTTCCAAAAACCTGTTTGCTTACTTTTTACATTATAAAACCCTAAAATGCTCTCTAATGTGTATGGAACCCTAGTTTCCAAACCTAGGAATTCTACTTTAGGGTATGCACACAGATGCAATTGAGAACTTGTGGACAACGTCTCTAGACCTCCAACTAGTATTTTAGAGTTGCCACGAACCCTTGGTAATGTCCCAAAATCCAAGATCTGAGTCATTTCATAGTGGTTTGGGTCACTGCAAACCTGTAGACATGATCATGGTTTAGTGCAAGTACAAGCACCTCTTAAAACATGCCAAAAACATGTATTACGGGTAAACCCGTAGTCAAATATCATCAAAGGGGAATCATGTATGGTACCGTTGTATTTCTCTCATCGTAAGCTTTCCAATGATGCTTGTTTCACGCAAATTTAAGGTGTATAGCTCAAGTTATGACCAAAACAAGTCAAAAGGGACCTAAATGTAAGGTTAACCAAACTTAAGGGTAATTTCGATAATTTTCTCAACTAATCCTAACCCTAAATAGAATTTTAGTCCATAAATATGCCCTCTAAGGACCTTAGGCCGTCATTACTTCTTAAGTCCCTTAGATTGAGAGAGAGAAAGGATTTAGGATTCAATTAGAAATCCTAAATTTCCTTTCGCAGGGACCTAATTGTGATAACGAGAAACATGGGCTTCCCACTGCAATTCTCACGAAGGCAGTAGTAGCGCTGCGTGAGCGACACGTGTTGCTGGGAAGAGCACGTGCAAGCGCATGTACGCGAGGAGAAGTGGTGCGTGGCTACTATGATCGTGACGTGTGGCAAATCGAGCAGCTGTGAGCATGCACTTGGAACCCACGTGAGGGCGCAACCACGACTCAGAGCATGACATGTGTCGCGAGTCAGTGAGCAGTGATCAATTTGACCAGACCAACCTCTGGTTCAAGACCCTCTCACGCTATTTCTGGTGGTTTGAGGCCTTCCTAACCTCGAAATTCGACAAGTAAGGTATCGTTGGAATCATATCAATGCGTACTGTGCATTGATATACTCTATTTTCGTTTTTGAGTATTTTTTCCTTGGTGAAAAATCAGAAACATGTCTAAGTGATTCCAACCATATTTTTGGTGCGTGGAATCCAGGTTTTTCCCCTTGTGCATGCGCAGATTACGAGGTGGGTGTGGCGATTGTTCTCAGGCCCTTTGCGGATGGCTCAGAGTCAGCATGATCCTCTGGTGACGCTAGGTAGAGTAGTCTACACTTTGCTTGTTTCCGTGTCATTTCTGGGTAACTGTAGACCCGTCTTGTGTGGGTTTGCACATGTATTGCGTTGATTGGCATTAGTTTCCTCTTTTGCTAAGTTTGGAACCTTTTTAAATATTTAACTCTGATTTTGGGTGCTTTATTGTGAAATAATTGGATGCTATGTGAATGATTAAGAATTAATGACCTAATATACCCCTATTATCACATGTGTGAAACGAACTCTGATTTACATGAAACAAGTTCCGTTGTGTCTGTTAATTGATAAATAATATGGGACCACTGTCATAACTTGGAAAGTACTTGTAAACAGATAAGTTGGAGAATAACGTGCATGTCTGGCAATTCTGTAATTAATAAGCGTAATCATTTAGTATGGGTTGGTTTAGTAATAATCAATGATGCAGTTATTTGGACTTGGGGAATTAAAACAATACGATGGTTAGTCGAGAATTAGAGAATTGATAATTGGTTTTTGCCCCGGTACTCATCGATTTTTGTTGTAGCTTTTGTCTTTCATACTAGTGTTGGGCTGGTTTAAGGGGTTGTTGGTCTCCCTACGACTCTTTGGTTAAACTTAGTGGCCAACTGGGATAGTGGGATACATGGCTTGAGGTTTGGAGTGGCTTCTTCTCGGTCGATAGGTTGGTCATTGGCTGTCTGTGGTTTAGCGTACATAGCGCTTATATGTGTTCACACTACACGACGTAGCTGCTGCCCTTTTCTGCAATGACCCCAGGGTAAAAGAGCATAGTGACTCGATGGGTATAAGCCATCTTCTCAGCCAAGAGGGTGGCATATATTAGTCTTGCGCTTTAGGAAGTTACACGAGATTGTCTCGTGCCCTGAGACATTGATTGACAAAATGTAGACTATAACAACGTGAGCTTAAATGTATAAACAGAATTAGATAAGTAATAATTAATAAATGGAATAATTGCTAATATAGTGCCTTATTTTTTTACTCTTGTCACTGTTGTTACTCAATTATCATTGTTTTACTCTACTCAATTTTTATTGACATGTTTCTCGGGTTCCATACTCGGGTGTTGCTGAGCAATCAGGTGCAGCAGCTGCTGTTGGTTCATCTACTAAGGGATCGAGTCCTACTTTAGGAGATGGTCCATTCTAATCACTGTGGCTCTTTAGTTCTATTCTTTTCCGCTATTAGACTTTTATTCCCTATCTTTTGGTGATTATACTTGAGCACTTGTTACTTCCTCTTTTCTGTGGTGGATTTATTTTTATATTTGTCAGTACTTTATTTCTTTCATTTAATACATTATGAATAAAAGTTTGGCTATTGATGTTCTATGGTGATGTACTGGGTGATTGCGATCTTGTGGTTGGTTATGCTTGTGGTTAGCACTCGACGACTCAGGTCGTCATAGATATTGGTATCGGAGCAAGGTCAACCCACTAATCATAAAATGGTCTGAAAAAGCCATACAGACGTTCACTATGTGTTAAATGATAGGTACCTGTACCCAGCTGCTATCTAACGGGAAACCTGATTCACATGAATTTTCCACATACTCTAGTCTTATTGCAGATTTGTGATCGCTGACATTGAAATTTCCACTATGCAGAGGGAGATGGCTCCACTTAGGACCAGGCAAGCTAGTGCTACTAGCCAGACTGATGGTGATCAATAGGTTCATCCCCCTTAGTGGGCTCCGGACCTGGTTGCTCAGTTTCAGGACTTTATGGAGACCTTCTTCAAGATGCTAGAGTAGAGGATACCGTCCGCGTTGCAAGGAAGAGGAGGAAGAGGTGGCGATCAGGAGCAACACTCAGTTTCGAGTGTACGTGTACCCCCTCACAAGGGGAATGAGGAGAACCATGAGCCTCCCCCATCGAAGGACAAACTAGTGGACCCTCTGCATCAGTACTAATAGATTTTCACTGAGTTTAGAAATCTAAAGCTCTAAACCTTCAAGGGGGATGAGGATTCGATGGAGGTAGAGGACTGGATACAACAAATCAAGAAAGCCTTCGACACAATTCGCCCACCGAAGGACTGCAGGGTGCCCTTCGCAACTTTTCAATTGACTAGTACAGTTCACCATTGGTGGGTGTCCGTATGCGAGCAAGAGGGCACTCGGGTGGTGTCCTGGGATCGCTTCCTTGAGCTGTTTAGCAACTAGTACTACCCTAGGACCTGGCAAGATCAGAAAAGGCTCGAGTTCCACAATTTAAGGCAGGCCTCAATGATTGTCAACGAGTATCAGACCCCTTTCATCGAGTTTTCACGCTTCGAGCTAACTGCAGTAGCCTCTAAAGCTGATAAGCATTGGAAGTTCATTTAAGGACTTTGGCCAGAGATATGGAAGTACGTAAGCCCACTTCCATTGGATACGCTCGCCCAGGCGGTTAATACAGCCATGAAGCATGATCAAGGCAACGCTGAGACCCGTACGAGTTTTGGGTGGGGGATTGGGGTAGAGGTCGGATTTCCAAAATCGATTCCAGAAGAGGAGGGACCAGAGGTACGATCCATACAAAGTGCCACCACCGATACCTTAGGCCTCTCAATAGTAGGCACCAACCTCACCATTGGATACACTCAGTCCTGTCCCGTTGTGCAGATGCAAACTTAGGGGATTGCGGGACAGGCACATTCGGGTCCAGAGCAGTGACCTTGCTAAAAGTGTGGTCAGCAGGGCCACATTAGGAAGGACTACCCAACCAAGATGGGGACCCAGGGTGGGATGTCTTTTAGCCAGAATGGGGAAGTGACTCAGACTTATTAGACTCATGGTGGAGGCTCCCAGCGGTTCCAAGGAAGTGTGGTTGCTTCGGGACAGAGGCTTATTCAGAGTGTGGCTAGTTCTTCTACACCTTCGCCAGTAAGATGAGTGTATGCCTTATCTCCGAGGGATGCGCATGCTTCGCCATTAGTGGTGGCAGGTATGGTGACAATTAACCAGTGATTGGTTTTCTCTCTATTTGATTCTGGCACATCCCATTCATTTATATCCCCTAAGTTTTTGTGAAACTTAAGAAACAACCAGTGTTGCTAGATGAACCATTGGTCATCAAGGGCATAGTAGGGCAGTTATGGGTAGCTGAGACAATGTTTAGGGACTGCAAAGTGGGCATCGGGGGCTACACTCTGTTAGCTAACCTAATGGAAATCAAGATGGAGGATTTCAATGCCATCCTCTGTATGGACTGTCTGTCAGGGCACCACATGTCAGTTGATTATTTCAAGAAGAAGGTTGCCTTCTTGATTCTAGGAGTACCGCAGTTTGAGTTTTGCGGTAGATCCGAGTGCAAACTAGTTAGATGTATCTTAGCCTTACAGGCAGCCATATTACTGAGGGGTGTAGCAGATACCTTGCCTACATATCTGTAGCCCTAGGAGAGAGGCTAGAGTTTGGGGGTGTGCTTGTTGTACAGGAATACGCTAAGTGTTCCCGGATGGCCTCCTTGGACTTCCAATTGAGTGAAAGATCGAGTTTGAGATCTCTCTCAATCCTGGAGCAAACCCAATATCGATTACCCCATATCGGATGGCGCCTGTAGAATTAAAGGAGCTAAAGGCACAACTTTAGGAACTCCTTGAGAAGGGGTTCATCCGCCATAGTGCCTCATCCTGGGGGGCTTCGATGTTGTTTGTAAAGAAGAAGGATGACACCTTACGCCTTTGCATTGACTACCGACAACTGAATAAGGTGACCATCATAAACAAATATCCTCTCTCGTGGATCGTTGAATTGTTTGATCAGCTTCGTGGGGCCACAGTATTCTCCAAGGTTGATCTGCAATCAGGCTACCACCAATTCAGTATTAAAGAAGGAGATATAACGAAGGTTGCCTTCAGGACATGCTACGGCCACTATGAGTTCTTAGTGATGCTATTCGAAATGACGAATGCCCCTGCTGCGTTCATGGACTTGATGAACCAGATTTTCATATCATACCTGGATCACTTTGTCGTGGTATTCATTAACAATGTCCTTATCTATTCCCGCGATAAGGCATATAAAAGAAACACCTCTAGTTGGTTCTGGATACCTTGAGGAAGCACAGGTTGTATGCCAAGTTCACTAAGTGTGAGTTCTGGCAGAGCCAAGTGGAGTTTTTGGGACACATGATATTGGGTGCAGGCATTTCAGTGGACCCTGCCAAGGTTGAGGTAGTACTAAAGTGGAAGCATCCCAAGACTGTGATAAACATCTATGGTTTCCTAGGTTTAGCGGGATACTACAAATGATTCAATTAGGGCTTTTCACAAATCTCTCTTCTATTAGCCCGGTTAATGAGGAAGGATACCTCCTTTGTTTGGACCAATGATTGTGAGGCTAGTTTCCAGACACTCAAGGAGAAGTTGACATCAACCCCTGTACTTACCATCCTTGGCAATGGTGGTGGATTCATAGTATACATAAATGCCTCACTCTAGGGATTGGGCTGTGTTCTGATGCGACATAGGCATGTGATTGCCTATGCCTTGAAGCAATTGAAATTGCATGAGAAGAACTATCCGACGCACGACCTGGAGTTGGCAACTATAGTCTCCGCCCTAAATATTTAGAGCCATTACTTATATGGTGAGACATTCGAGATTCGTACAGATCACAAGAGCTTGAAGTACCTGTTCAATCAGAAGGAGTTGAATTTGTGGTAAAGCTTATGGATGGAACTCCTGAAGGATTACGATTGTTCGATTATCTATAATCCAGGAAAGGGAAATGCCGTGGCAGATGCTCTCAATAGGAAGCTACCAGTTCGATTAGTAGCTCTTCAGGCACAGAGATGGAATAGTATGATTAAGGCAGCCCTGTGGAAGCCATCACAGATGACAGGATATTTGGGAGAGTTGACATTGATGAGGCACACATGCCCTGGTCTAATAACTCATGTAGTGAATAGCCAGATGGAGGATTCAAACTTACAGACTCTTTGTGATCAGATACTCGTGGGAAACCCCAACGAGTTCACCTTCGTAGATGAAGTACTTTGGCTTGTGGCAAGGTATGTGTTTTGCGAGATGAAGCACTTCGACGGGAGTTGTTGTCTGAGGCCCATTGCAGTAGACTCATTATCCACCCAGGATACTAAGATGTATCCTGATCTGAAGGACTTTTGTTGGCGTGGCTTGAAGAAGGATGTGGGTGAATTTGTGAAGCAGTGCTTGATTTGTTAGCAAGTGAAGGCTGAACATCAGAGACCAGCCGACCAGTTGTAGCCCCTTCCGATTCTGGAGTGGAAGTAGGAGCATCTCTATGTGTTGGTGCAAAGGAACCACGATCGTCAATTTTGATGATAACAAAACACTTGTATTTTAACATTTGCATTTAAGTTTTAGATTTCAGGAAAATGCAAATGGTTACAAGTGTGAAAGACGGAGCTCAAGCTCGCATCCATGGTGGATTAGAGGATCTTGATGGAAGAGAAGGAGCCTTCGCTCGGAGCGAGAGCTTGAAGAAAGGAGATGAAGAATAGGATAGAAGATTATTCTTTTCATATAATCTATTTCTATTATTCTTTGTATTTTATTTCTTAGATCATATGTTAAAGAGCCTCAAAGTTACCTATTAATAGTCCTAGGAACACTTGCACAACCCTAGGATACTTAGGCTTTTCATAAAGAACTTAGAAATCCAAGATAGGCTTCAGGCAACCTGATCAGATGTCCAATCCTAAAATCAGACGTCTGATCTTGGACTTTAAGACATCTGAATGTTGTATCAGACATCCAAACATTTAGGGCTGGACTTAGTGCTTTCTATCTGTTGATTTCAAACAATCGTCCCTTAGTCTAGACTTCTTAGCAAACGTCTGATGCTTTTGCAAGACATCCAATTAGTAGAACGTTGGCTTATAAAATATGATCGTTGAGGATTAACCCTTAATCTTCCATTAGACGTTCGTAGAAGACCTTAGATGTCTGATATATAGACATCAGCCCTCGATTAAGCCAAAATCACTTCTCTTGAGGGATATAGCCATTTGTGCCTTGGGAAGTCCATTCTAGCAATTAATTATGTTTCCAGACGTCCAGACCTAGTGCCAGACGTCCGACCTGTCATCTAACCACCTTTCACTAGAACCCTGTTTAGGTCTGAACCAAGTCAGTAAGGAAACCCGTCTAGGATTAGACATCTGATTTACTTTCCAGACGTCCTAAAAGTAGTTTCCAGATGTCTGATACTTTTCCCACACGTCTGATAACCCTATTAGGATCATTAATGACCCTGATTCTGGCTTATTTTGCCTTAGGTTCACTCCCAACGGCTACCTAAGGGTTCCTAAGCCTTCTATAAATAGGAGAGGCCCCTTCCTTTGTTAGACACACTCAAGACACACCTAAGCATTACCACTTCTGCTCACATTGTGTTCTAGAGAAGAACATCATCTAGAAGTGTTGTTGCTCTCCAAGATTGTCTAGCCCATATTCGAGAGCACCACATTCACTGTGCATGCGCTCTCCCACCATCGTATATGAGAGAATTGTCATGTCATCACATGGATCATACACCTGTGTCACTTGCCAACTCACTTCCATCAAAGGGAAGTCTTCTTTGCCTATAGTAGCTAGTTTCATATACATACTTTGTGGCTATATAGGATATTTGTTTATTATAATGGTTGGGTATTCGCCCTGTGAATTCCCATCTCCATTGAGAGACTAAATACTCCTCGTGAAGAGGAGGGGTTTGAGGCACGCTACCCTCGTTCAAAGTAGCATCGGTTGTAAGAGGTTGAACTAACCTCGTTCAAGTAGTTCGGATAGTGGATTTGATCGAGTCGGTCGATTGGAAAATCCTAAGTCAAGAGACTTAGGTGGTGGTTTTTACTCAGATTTGGGTTTCCTCCTAAAAATCATTGTGTATTTGTGTGATTGATCTTTTGTGAGATTATTTAGTATATTTCCGTATTTTCTATCTTTCCGTAAATCTCACCCCCTCTCGTAGGAAATTACACTCTAGACTTTATGATTGGACTACCCTTGACTCAGAGCGGACACGATGCAGTCTGGGTGATTATGGATCGTTTGACGAAGTCAACATGATTCTTGCCTATCAAAATGACTTATGGTACTTCGTAGATAGCAAAGTTGTATATACAATAGATCGTGTGATCGAATGGTGTAGGCAAAGAGATCATTTCAGATAGAGATGCCTATTTCACTCCCTAGTTCTGGGGAAGATTCTAGCATGCCTTGGGTACACAATTGAACCTGAGTACATCTTATTGCTTGCAGAGCGATGGGTAGACAAAGAGGACCATTCAGACATTGGAGTACCTGTTGAGGTCCTATATACTTGAATGGAAAGGCTCATGGGACGAGCACCTACCTCTGGTGGAGTTCACATAAGACAATAACTATCATGCCAGTATTGACATGGTCCCGTACAAGGCATTGTATGGTCGAAAGTACACGTCCCCACTTACTTGGGATGAGGTTGTGTGAAGTGGGAGGTAGGCCCCAGATTGATCTGACAAAGTAAGGAGGTCATCTAGCAGATTCAGAAGAAACTCATTACTGTATAGAGTCGACAGAAGAGTTATGCAGATAGTCGGCAATGAGACGTACAATTTGAGGTTGGTAACTTTGTCTTCCTCAGAGTTTCGCTCATGAAGGGAGTATAGAGGTTTGGAGTAAGGGGTAAGTTGGCATAGAGATTTGTGGGTCTATTTGAGATACTAGAGCAGGTTGGACCAGTTGCTTATAGACTTGCCTTTCTACCTCAATTGGCCAGCATCTATGACATCTTCCATATCTCCAACCGCAGAAGTATGTGTCAAATTCGAACCATGTTCTTAGCTACGGGAACATGGGAATAAAGGACGACCTGACCAATTAGGAGCAGTTGATGCAGATCTTGTATCATACCATTCTAAGGTTGTGGAAGAAGGAGATCACTCTGGTGAAGGTTTTATGGAGGAGTCAGAAGTAAGAGGAAGAGACTTGGGAACCAGAGGCAGAAATGAAGGAGAAATACCCGAAGCTTTTCACTGGTGAGTCCATAACTCCTTGGGTTGCTTCTCTTTAAGATTGTTATTCCTCTTTAAGGTTGTTATGCACTCAACACGGTTTTTGCTCTACCTACACCTTCACTTGAGTTTTGGGGACAAAACTCCCTTTAAGGTTGTTATATTTTTAATGTTCCAAAATCCAGGTTCCAAGTCATTTCAAAGTGGTTTGGGTCACTTCAAACCCGTAGACATGATCGTGGTTCGGTGCAAGTACAAGCATCTATTAAAACATGCCAAAAGCAAGTATTTTGGGTCAAACCCTAGTCAACCCTCATCAAAGTGTTACCTTGCATGGCACCGTTGGATTCCTCTCATTGCAAGCTTTCCAACAATGCTTGTTTCGTGCAAATCTGAGGTGTATAGCTTAAGTTATGACCAAAACAAGTCAAGAAGGATCTAAATGTAAGGTGAACCAAACCTAGGGGTAATTTCAGTAATTTACCCAATTAATCCTAACCCTAAATAGAATTTGGGTCTATAAATATTCCCTTTAGGGACCTTGGGTCATCATTACTTCCTAAGTCCCTTAGATTTAGAGAGAAAGAGAGAGAGAGAGAGAGAGAGAGAAAGGATTTACGATTCAATTAGAAATCCTAAATTTCCTTTCGCAGGGACCTGATTGTGATAAAGAGAAACATGGGCTTTGTACTGCAATTCTTGCAGAGACGGTGGCAGCGCTCGTCGAGCACATAACACATGGTAGTGGTGGCGTTGCGCAAGCGACGAGTGTCGTGGGGAAGAGCAAGTGCAAGCGCGTGTGTGAGATGAGAAGCAGTGTGCGTCCATTGCGATCGCGATGTGTGGTAGATCGAGTAGCTATAGGCACACGCTTGGCAATCCGTGTGAGGTGTAGGTGTTGAAGCATATCACAATCAAAAAAGATGTAGCAAGTTAGTACCAAATCTGATATTGCAATCAAGATATCTAATTGCGCGTTGCTCCCCGGCAACGACGCCACAATGTTAGTTGCTTGAAATAGGGTTTTAAATCGTTGCGTTGTAGTATAGTCGAAATCTCATGAAAAATAAACAAAATTTATACTTGAAAAATCCGAGGTCATTCATTGGGAGCAAGTAGGAATTCGATTATCAAGATTGCAACTTTAAACAACAGAGATAAGAAATTATGATCAGAAATTGATTTAGAATAATGTGGCAATAATATCAAATGTCAAACTGCACAAAGAATGGAGTAAAATGGTGATTTGAATCACCAATTACTCCCTACAATAATATCAAATGGAACTCAATAACTATGTAGAAATAAACTCAAATCAACCGTCTGATCGAATGATCAGACATCTTAAACGTCTGGATGAATAGTAATCTCTCTTCTTCCGTGACTCTTCTTCAACTACTTTCCTTCTTCACAGACCCTTCTGCTTCTCTTCTTCGGCTTTGTCTTCTTTCTTCCTCTTCTCTTCTTCTTTCTCTGATCTTTTCCTTCTCTTCCTTCTCTGCTCCTCTTCTTCACGTAGAGGGGGGAAAGGGTCTTCAGATTTGGCTAAGTGTTAGCCAATTTCTCTAGAGAGCAAAACACCCCTAACCCCCACGCACTCTCTCTCTTTCTTTCCTTGGGTCACCTCTCCTAGAGCCTTCAACAGTACCGGGTATACGGGTAATTGGACCTAGAGCGCACCCAGGTCCAGGCTCACTGGCAGTGGGTGATGAGCGAGGAGTGGATAGCGTAGGTGAGTAATCAGGTCTGCACCAGGTTTGCGGGGGTAGTGTCGCGGACGAGGCACATGAGGGGTGTGAGGGACCTCACCCCTTGTGTACGAGGCGATAAGCCCGTATCACAAAATCAATTTAAGTCACTGTAGCCACTCGTAAATTTTCGATGTCGGACTATGTCCTGCTTCGTTCTCGCGTACAACTGCTGCTGAGGAGATTTGTCAAATTGGTGAGCTGCAATTGTGGAGATCCTCAATTGAGGACTTGGAGACTTCCCTAGAGAGATTCCGCTGCGCCTAAACTTAAGACCAGGAGCTGCAAGTGAGGGACGAGCCTTGAAGCTTGCTTCGAAGTTGGTCCGTTAATGGCGATGGGAGTCGACACTTGAAAATCACAAAAAGGGCCTCATGGTCACATCAGAGAGCTCAGGAACTGATGAGAACCTCATCATGAACCCTAACTAGCACATTTTAACCTAATAAAGTAAACAAAAGCTCCTACATAACTGAAGGAAAGGCCTAATTCAGGGAATTGTTAATCTGAGAATAGAACATGACACAATGGGTAAAACTACAATTTTACCATTGCAGTGCATCAATGGAATTTCTAAGAGTCTAGACATAGGTCAAGTGGACTTAATAAGAGAAAACGGGGGGTGGTTTGGTTAGAAAAGAGTTATGACGAAATCTAGGAATTAAATGACATTCTACAACCCTAAAACAAACTCACTTTAATTCATAAGGTTCCAGGCAAGATAAAAATCAACTAAACCCTCTAAAATTCATGAAAAAATATCTCCTAGGGTTTAAAACCTTCAATTTGTCCTTTGGAACTCGTTTTGACCTAGATTGAGGTCCATACCCAATTTTTGACTTAATTTAGGTTTTTATGCAAAATGTCCAGTAAAATGTGGTCAAACCTAAAATCCAACTTCACCATTGGATTCCTTAGGTCCAAATTAGGTTTATACCAAAATTTGGACCTAAGGGAAGGTCATCTTGACCCACTTTGAAATTTGGTCCTCAAAATTACTTTCTGACTCTCAACTTTTTGAAACCCTTGCGATTACCCCCTCAACTTCCTCGTCGTTTTCTTCACTTCAGTCCCTCTGCCATCCGCAACAGAGGCCATACCTTCGGCGACTTTGCATAGAGGATGGCGCCTCATCTGCATGGGGAGCCGGCCCCAGATTTAAAAGGGGAGCTCCGTAGATTTAAAAGGGGAGCTCCCTGCGGAGCCCCTTATCGCATGGGCTGCTCCCCATGCCCTGAAGCCCGCCATACCTCTCGTGCGAACGCGTGAGAGGTATGGATCTCCGATCAGCCATACCTCTGGCGTGGCCTCTCCACCGCCCTTGCGCGCTTCTCGCCCTGCCTTCGCCTATTTAAGAAAGGGCACGCCACGCCTCTTCCTTCAAGCTCGATTTGGCCTGAGATCCCCCTCCAATTCGTCTCCTCCCAACTCCGGCTGATTGCCCAGAGCTTCTGGCGACCTCTTCCTCCCTCTCTCATCGCTCTGCCACAGTACCAGTGGCGGAGCTAGCTCCACCATCCTCCGCCACGCCGCGTCGTACCAGCAGGCGCTCTCCAACCCCTCTTCCTCGGCACGTTATGAACCCGAACCCAGGCCAAGCACACATGATTTATCAGGCCCCTTCTGTTCCATCACTTGACGGGATGGAAGCATCAACATCTTACGCAGGTTATCAACAGCAGCAACCCATCTTACCAACCCCCAACCAGAACCAGGTAGGATTAAATTCTGTAACAACCCATAGTGGTAAAGCAACCCAAGACCCACCTTATCCAGACCACTCCAAGCCTGGTAGTGATCCAAGCCCTAGGATAGTTATCCAGGATGTCCCTGTCCCAGATCAAAAACCTGGACCTATTCTAGAGGAACCAACAAAGGTTCCATTTCCCGAGGCCTTGACCAAGGGAAAGAGGACAACCAAACCCGTGGCTCCTGAGGAGGACCTGATCAAGCTCTTTGAGCAGGTCCAAATAAACATCCCCTTGATGGATGCAATCCACCACGTACCGGCTTACGCACGATTCTTGAAAAACGTGTGTACACCCCAGCGTAAGCTGCTAACTAAGAGTGGGAGTCCGATTGTACTATCAGAGCAAGCAAGCTCTGTAATCCTGAGTAAACTCCCACCCAAAGCAAAAGACCCAGGCACTCCCCTGATTTCATGTAAGATTGGTGAAACCCAATTTGATAGAGCATTGTTAGACCTAGGTGCCTCCATAAATCTGATACCCACATCCCTGCTTAACCACCTTGAAGAATCCGAGCTGAAACTGACTAAGGTGACATTGCAGTTAGCTGATAGATCCATTAAGTCACCTAAGGGAGTTCTCAAGGATGTTATTGTTAGGGTGCGGGATTTCTACTTTTTTGTAGACTTTATATTTCTAGACATGGATGCACCTGAGAACCCAAGGGATACACCAATTATACTAGGGAGACCTTTTCTGGCCACTGCTAGGGCCAACATAAGCTGTGAGGAGGGCCAAATAGAGCTGAAATTTGGAAACCAAACCCTCAAGATTGATATCTCTAAGGCCCAACAAAGGATTAATTGTGGTGTGGTAGAACAAATTTGTGATATCAAAATCGTGGTTGATGAATCGTATTTTGAGGACAACCTGATTATCCCTAATCAACCACAATAAGAACAACACCTGCCATTAGAGGAATCTGAACCCGATTTGGATCCACCTATAACTCCTACCCTTGTTCCTCACACCCACTCTGAACCACCCGCTGCTGCTGATAATCTCGTTTTGGAACTCAAGCCCCTTCCCGATCACTTGAAATATATCTTTTTGGGTTCCAATCAGACACTTCTTATGATTATAAACTCCAAACTCACCCCTAACCAGGAATCCCGTTTGATTACTGTTCTCCAGCAACATCGTAGAGCCATTGGTTGGACTCTCGATGATTTGACTGGAATAAGTCCGTCTTATTGCACACACCACATCTATTCTGAAGAGGGTGCACGACCTTCGCGTGAAATGCAAAAACGTCTGAACCCTAATCTGTAGGAGGTCGTGAAAAAGGAGATCATTAAGTGGCTAGATGTAGGGATCATCTGCACAATCTCCGACAGTCGCTGGGTGAGCCCAATCCAGGTTGTGCCTAAGAAGGCAGGGCTCACCATTATCACGACTGAAACCAGAGAGGTCATACCAACCCGTATAGCCAACTTATGGAGAGTCTGCATTGATTACCGAAGACTCAATTCCTCTATGAAGAAGGATCATTTCCTGCTAGCATTTATTGATCAGATCCTCGAAAAACTAGCGGGAAATAGATTCTTTTGCTTTCCTGACGGGTACTCCGGTTACAACCAAGTGGCGATCCATCCAGAAGACCAAGAGAAAACCACGTTCACCTGCCCCTTTGGGACATACGCGTTCCGAAGGATGCCTTTCGGTCTCTGCAATGCACCAGCGACTTTTCAGCGGTGCATGCTTGCCATATTCTCTGATATGGTAGGTGATTATTTGGAAGTCTTCATGGATGACTTCTCAGTATTAGGGGCATCATTTGACGATTGCCTCCAGCACTTGGTTCATATACTCAGGCACTGCATTGACGTGAATCTGGTTCTTTCCTGGGAAAAGAGCCACTTCATGGTGCTTGAGGGGATCGTCCTGGGACATCTAATTTCTGAGAGGGGCATCCAAATTGATCGAGCCAAGGTTAACTTGATTTCCAAACTCCCTATGCCTAGCTCAATCAGGGACATCCGATCTTTTCTGGGGCACGTCGATTTTTACTGTTGATTCATCCTTGATTTCTCAAAAATCACGCGCACCCTGACTACTCTTCTCTCCAAGGATGTGCCTTTTGAGATTTCTAAGGAATGAACTTAAGCATTTGAGATCCTTCGTGACCAAGTCACCTAAGCCCCGATCCTACAGTCCCCTGATTGGTCTCAACCCTTTGAGATCATGTGCGATGCATCTGACTTCGCTGTAGGAGCGGTTCTGGGGCAAAAGATTGACGGGAAACCCGTGGTCATCTACTACGCTAGTAAGACACTTGACGAGGCTCAGCGTAACTACACGATTACGGAGAAAGAGCTGCTAGCTGTAGTATTTGCCCTTGAAAAATTCAGATCATATCTCCTGGGTTCCCACGTTATTATCTACTCGAATCGCACAGCTGTGGGGCATCTCCTTGCGAAGAAGGACGCGAAACCTCGATTAATCCGATGGATCTTGCTGTTGCAAGAATTTGATCTCGAGATTTGTGACAAAGCGGGAAGACAGAATGTGGCAGCTGACCACTTGTCCCGCCTTCCTTCTGAAATCATCGATCCGTCCAGACTCATCACAGAGCATTTTCCTGATGAGCACCTCTTGACTATTGGTACAGGCCTTCCATGGTTTGCTGATATAGTAAACTACTTGCCATCACATCAGATCCTGTCTGATTGACCGAAGGCCAAGAAAGACAAATTGCGCTTCGATGCCAAGTATTACATTTGGGAAGACCCGTACTTATTCCGCATAGGTGCTGACCAAATTATCCGACGATGTGTCCTGGAGGTCGAAATCAATGACATACTCTCTTTTTGCCATGACTAGGCATGCGGTGGCCATTTCTCTGGGCACAAAACCGCATCAAAAGTCCTCCACTGTGGCTTCTACTAGCCTACAATCTTCAAGGATGCATACAATTACTGTAAGGCATGCAATCGTTGCCAAACTTTGGGCAACATGAGCCATCGTGACATGATGCCTTTACAACCGATTCTCGTATGCAAGATTTTTGATATTTGGTGGATTGATTTTATGGGCCCCTTCCCTATTTCGGATAGCTTCGAGTACATTTTACTCGCTGTTGACTACGTCTCCAAATGGATCGAAGTGATTCCGACCCGAACCAGTGATCACAAGATCGTTATCAAATTCATTCACCAAAATATCTTCTCACGGTTCGGGATTCCGCGAGCAATCATTTCTGATGGAGGGATCCATTTCACAAACGCTCAGTTCAGGTCACTGATGACCAAATACGGGGTGTCACACCGAATTTATACTCCTTATCACCCCCAAACTAATGGTCTAGCTGAGCTATCAAACTGAGAGATCAAGAAAATCCTTCAGGTTACTGTTCGACCTGACAGGAAGGATTGGTCATCCCGGCTTCCAGAAGCTTTGTGGGCTTATAGGATCGCCCACAAGACTCAATTAGGTGTGTCTCCTTTCAGACTGGTGTATGGGAAGGTGTGTCACCACCCCATCGAACTGGAGCATAAAGCCTATTGGGCAGTACGGAACTGCAACCTAGATCTTTCTAAGGCTGGAACCCATAGAAAGCTTTAGATAAGCGAGATTGATGAATTACGTCTCGATGTGTATGAAAACTCACGAATCTACAAAGAGCGGGTTAAAGCCTTTCATGACAAGCACATTTCTAGAAAGATCTTTCACCCTAGTCAGAAGGTCCTACTCTTCGATGCCCGACTAAAACTGTTCCTTGGAAAACTGCAATCCAAGTGAATCGGACCATATCTAGTCCGACAGATCTTTGGAAATGGAGCCGTTGAAATTAGTCCACTCAGCCACAATTCTGAACCCTTCGTCGTGAATGGTCAAAGACTCAAACCGTTCATTGACATGACCAATACAGATTTGGCTGAGGCATCCCTTACCCTCCATTCTCCCTGAGCTCATTGTGCCCAGCCGATGGCGTAAAACTCAGCACTTTACGGGAGGCAACTCGTCATTCTTATAAAAACCCGAAACCTTTCCTGACATTTCTTTGTACTTTAGGGTTCATCCTTTAGGACAGCTGACTCCACCTCAGGTACCCGTACCTGAGATTAAAAATCGTCCGCAACAGTCACCTCGACCCATCCACTCACCTAATACCTGTCCTAATGCATGAACCAAATTGAAAAAAAACCCACCTAATTTATAATGAGGACATTACAAATCTTAGGTATGGGGGGGTATGAAAGTGCAATGAAAACTCATAAGAAGAAAAGGTTTCAACAAAAAAATCACATATGTCAAAAAAACCAAAAAATTAAAAAAATTTTTGAAACACAAAAAAAATGAAAATTTTTTGAAAAAGAACAAAAAAATGGGAGGAGGGAAGAAATTTTTGTGGGCTTTAAAAAGGAGGAGAAAAAGAGCAAAATGCTAAAAAGAAGCACTAAATGAAAAAGAAAGAGATAGTCATTAATAAGAGATTAAGGGATCAACCGAAGTTCTAGACCACATTAAGGAATGTAAAGAAAAAGTGCTAAAGAAACACAAAAAGATTAGTAAGAACGCTAACCTTAGGCCTTTTTGGCTAGACTCGTAGTACAAATTAAGATCTAGATATTACTCAAGAGGTTGAGGAAATGAAAAGCTTAAGTATTAGGTTTATGGCTTAGGGAGTATTCGGCCTCGTTAACTGACCTTCGATTTGCGGGACTCGGTAACCTGAGCACCCCAATTCACACACAGTTTGGTTCAGTGAGCATAACTATCAAAATCACACAGAAGCGTTTTAATGTTCTGAAAATGTTACCTAGATTAGGAGCGGCCGATCAACACAAGTTGATTCGGACGAGTTCCTGGCGCGGAGAGGTGGGAAATTCCCCTCGAAGATGCGTAACAACATATCATCTCCTTGGTGCTTGTCTCTTAGGATATTTACATATCCTACCAGGGGCATGTAAGCACTCTGCTGGTTCAGATACCATGGATGGCATTATCACGAAATGTCAATTGCCAGGGTCTGAATTCATCCACAGAACTCCATGGGTAGGATTATCTCGAAATCTCGAAAATCAGGGTTCTGGGGGTTACCATGGGCGGTGCTATCTCGAAGCATCGATTGCCAGGGACCTTTGAGGATTGATAATGGGGACGAGGAATCCAATACAGACCATGTTGTGAAGCCAATCCTAAGCTAGAATTAAAAAGAAAAGAGAGAGAAAACTCTCCAAACAAATAAACCCTCTGTCTCTCTCTTACAAAATGCACTGCAAACTGAACCAAGGCTAAAAATGTCTCAAGCATGAGTACTTTAACCACAGAGTCCAATAAACCGTAGGATAGTTCCTACGAGTCTTAAAAGCCTTTGTTAAGGACTGAGGCTAAAGCTAGACAGGTCTGGATCTTGGTTGGTACTAGAGTACCTTTAGGCCCATTGTTGGCATTCTGACCTAATCAAAGTGAAAAGAGGAGAAAAAACACTTATCAAGATTGGTGAAAGGAACTAATGGTCTAGAATAGAGGTTAAAACCTTAAAATTTTGCTAAGGGACTAGCAAAAGCTAGGCATGAGAGTATGATGAGAACCTCATCATGAACCCTAACTAGCACATTTTAACCTAATAAAGTAAACAAAAGCTCCTACATAACCGAAGGAAAGGCCTAATTCAGGGAATTGTTAATCTGAGAATAGAACATGACACAAGGGGTAAAACTATAATTTTACCATTGCAGTCCATCAACGGGATTTCTAAGGGTCTAGACATAAGTCAAGTGGACTTAATAAGAGAAAAAGTGGGGTGGTTTGGTCAGAAAAGGGTTATGACAAAATTTAGGAATTAAATGACATTCTACAACCCTAAAATAAATCCACTTTAATTTATAAGGTTCCAGGCAAGATAAAAATCAACTAAACCCTCTAAAATTCATGGAAAAATATCCCCTAGGGCTTAGAAACTTCAATTTGGCCTTTGAAACTTGTTTTGACCTAGATTAAGGTCCATACCTAATTTTTGACTTAATTTGTATTTTTGTGCAAAATGTCTAGTCAAACATGGTCAAACCTAAAATCCAACTTCACCATTAGATTCCTTAGGTCCAAATTAGGTTCATACCAAAATTTAGACCTAAGGGAACGTCGTCTTGAACCACTTTGCAATTTAGTCCTCAAAATTACTTTCTGACCCTCAACTTTTTGAAACCCTTGCGATTACCCCCTCAACTTCCTCGTCATTTTTTTCACTTCGGTCCATCTGCCATCCACAACAAAGGCCATACCTCCGGTGACTTTGCACGGAGGATGGCGCCTCATCTGCATGGGGAGCCGACCCCAGATTTGAAAGGAGAGCTCTCTGCAGAACCCCCTACCTCATGGGCTGCTCCACATGCCTTGAAGCCCGCCATACCTCTCATGCGAACGCACGAGAGGTATGGGTCTCCGGTCGACCATACCTCCGACGTGGCCTCTCCGCCTCCCTCGTGCGCTTCCCGCCCTGCCTTCGCCTATTTAAGGGCACGCCACGCCGCTTCCTTCAAGCTCGATTTGGCCTGAGATCCCCCTCCAATTCATCTCCTCCCAACTCCGACCGACTGCCCAGAGCTTCCGGAAACCTCTTCCTCCCTCTCTCGTCACTCTACCATAGTACCAGTGGTAGAGCTAGCTCCACTGTCCTTCGCCGCGCTGTACCAGCGGGCACTCTTCAACCCCTCTTCCTTGTCGTCGTCTCCTTCCCCTGGGTGCCTTCGTCTCCGACGACGGCAGGCACCAGCCGCTCACCACCCACCTTCCCCCTTCACTCTAGACTCGTTAGATAAGTTCCCCTTACTCCCCTCTTTATTTCCCCTTTGTCAATTTGTTCTTTCGACCCCTCGACACCACAGTCCACCATCACCATCTCCACCTCCGACCACCAACTCCGGCGAGGCCATTCCACCACCACAGACAGTTTCACCCCTCGCCGACCGGTCCCTAAGCTTCACCACCTCCCACTGATCACCCTTCGCCCTCCCACTCACCGCGCCACCCACTGGAACCTTCCCTCGAACACACCCACCTGCACGCACACAGTGTGCCCTAGGCACACACACACAGGCGTCCTCACACCATGCTGACCCCCGAGCCACCTTTGCCATGCTCCGGCGAAGCCTGCTGAACGTTTTGACAAGGCCGCAAGGCCATGTTTGTGATTTCAGGGTCATGGCCCCTTCCGCCATTAGCGCAGCAGCATGAAGCTTGCTTGAAGCTTTGTGCAGGTCCCAGCACCCCAGGCATTCAGGTCTAAAAGGCATGGAATCCCCTCGCGCAATCAACAGGCAGCCAATTGGCCTCAAGGGCCTTACCTGCAACAGCAATAGCTCGCACCATCTACTGCGAACGCACAGGCAGAAGCAGGTGGGACTTTAGTCCCACCTCGTGAGTTTTCGAGCAGGTGCAGGTGCTTAAATTGAAAAACTGTATAGGGCTTATCGCCTCGAAACCACGGGGTGAGGTCCCACTCACCTTCACCACCTCGTCCGTGACATGACCTCCGTGGACCTGGCGTGACCCGTTTACCTAACCCTGCACTCCTCACCCACCACCGCACGCCGGTGGGCCTAGTCCCGGGCGCATTAACCCAACCCATATACCTGAGCAGGCTCTGGGAGAGCGAACCAGAGAGAGAAATAGAGAGAGAGAGACGCGGGGAGGGTAGGGGTAGGTTTTTCTTAACCGTGTACCTGTGCAGGGAAGAAGAAGAAGGAAGGAAGAAGAAGCAGCTACACAGAGGAAAAAGAAGAGAAGAAGAAGAGGCCATCTGAAGAAGATGAAGACGCTGAAGACTTAGCCGTAGGAGCAGGAGCTGAAGAAGAAGAAAGAGCCAAAGAGGAAGAGAAGAAAAGAGAAGGAGGGAGCTGCCGCAAAGAGGAAGGCCAAGTAGGAAGGAAAAGAAGAGAAGAAGGAGAAGCCAAGGAGAAGAGCAGTAGCAGCCAAAGAGAAAGGAAGAAGAAGAAGACGTGCATTGTAGCAAGCGCTACTTAAGGCATCTGATTCCTAGAATCAGACGTCTGAAGACAAAGAAAAGAAAAGAGAGAGAGAGCAAAGGAGGGAAAAGAAGAAAAAAAAGAGAAGAAAAAATTCTACTTTTATTCTCTACATTTTTTTTGTAAAACATTAAATTATTGCAAATTGTGATTTTTCTACTTCTAAAATCGAATTTGCTCCCTGAGTTCGACCTCGGAATATTTTCAAATTTCGAGTAATAAATAAATTAAATTGATAATCATTTTTCGCAACATACTATAATGCATAGATTTTGAAAACACGACGAACGACCATCAGGAACGATCGCCGAAGCACGGCGAGTGTGATGGTGGCAGTGGTACGCCGTGAGCGTGTGTGAAGAGGTCTGTTGACCTTGCGGAGGGTGGATGGATGTGGGTTTGTTTAGCGGGGAGTTCGGAGGGGCAATCGTCCTAACAAAGTTAGGGCTTTTGCTCCTGAGGTCGAGGTGGAGGTGTGGAGCGTGGGAGCGGTGGTGTAGGTGGTCTGTGGTGGCCGCTAGTGCTCGCCGGAGGTCTGTCGGCGAGATGGAAGATGGAGTCACGAAGGGCGTTGGCAGGGTCAAAGCGGTATGTTAGAGATGCTGATGTGATGAGGAGAAGCTGAGGAGTCGTTTGAGAGAGGTAGCAAACGATGGGGAGAGGAGATGGCGCCGGTTGCAGTATGGTCGGCGTCGGAGAAGGAAGGAGCTTCGGTAGGTAGGAAACAGCGACGAGGACGGGGGAGAGGCTCTTGCTGGTATGACTAGGAGTGGAGGAATGAGGCTTCGTTGCCGGTATTGCAAATGGAGGAAGAACAGAGTTGGAGGAAGTCACCGGATGTCGAGGAGTGCTTCGACCAGGAAAGAAGAGAGGAATTAGTGGTGTTCTAGGCTGAATTAGAGCGTGGGATCTTCAATCTGATCTGGGGAGTCTTTTATTGGTCATCAGAGGGCGAATAGAGCTTGAAAATCAAGCTTTCAAGCTTGTAAAGATTCGTCAGAGATAGAAACCCAATTTTCAATTGATTCACATGGCACTTTGGGCAAGACTTGGAGCCTAAGATGTGGCTCAAATGGAAGGCAACTTCGTCAAGAATTTGAGTATTTATTTTAGGACTGATTAATTGAGAATCGAGCAAGAAATTCTCACTTGATCTCAACGGTGAAGCTCAGGGTTTCCTTTAATGCGCCAGGGCCCTATTTGCGAAGATGACGACAAAGTTAGGGGCCTTTTTTGTAAGGATTTTGAAAGTTAAGGGCATATGTGTGATCAGATAGAACTAAGTTGCAAACTAAGTCAAGACAATCTCAGATTGAGTCCAAATTTTGGTATAAATATAATTTGGACCTAAGGAATCCAATGGTGAAGTTGGATTTTGGTTTTGACTACGTTTGACTAGGTAATTTATGCAAAAACCCAAATTAGGGCAAATGTCAATCTGATACTCTGTTTTGGGTCAAGATGTGTTCTGATGGTCAAATTGAAGGTACTAAACCCTAGAGAATATTTTTATATAAATTTTAGAGGGTTCAGGTGAATTTTATCATAACCAGAACCTCAATTAATTAAGCGGGTCTATTTTTAGGATTTCAGAAGTCATTTAATTCTCAAAACACGTGAAAACCCTTTTCTGTCTGTTCTAACTCACTTGTTAGCTTTTTAGGACCATTTGACCCTTAATTAACCTCTGAGAAAACTCTTGGCTATTCTGCATTCATGATATGATGGTAAAATTACAGTTTTAACCCTGGTTTCTTCTCTTTCCCTCAGAATGATTATGCAATGACTTAAGGTTCTCTAGCGGTTATGTAGGAACATTTAATGACTTAATCAGATCATATTGAGCTAGTTATGGCTCATGATGGTGTTCCCATCATACCCCCATGCCTAACTTTTGCTAGTCCCTTAGCAAAATCTCAAGGAATTTAACCCAAATTCTAAACCACATGCCTTTTTATACTCAGTAACTCTGATGTGTGCTTTCTTTTATAGATTAGGTCAGAATACCGATAGCAGGCCTAGAGGTACTCAAGTACCAACCAAGATCTAAACCTGACCAGCTCTAGCCTCAGTCTGCCGCGAAGGTTTCTAAGGCCCATAGGAACTAACCTAAGGTTTGTTGAACTCCGCGGTTAAAGCACCCATGCTTGTGACATGTTTTAGCCCAGGTTTAGTTTGCAGTGCGTTTTTGTAAGAGAGAGACAGAAGAATTTTTTCTTTATTTTTGGAGAGTTTTCTCTCTCTCTTTTTTATTTCTAGCTTCGGATTGGCTTTACAACACAGTCTGTATCAGATTCCTAGTTCCCACCATCAATCCTCGCAGGGTCCCTGGCAATCGATGCTTTGAGATAGCACCACCCATGGTAACCCCCAGATCCCTGGCTTTTGAGATTTCGGGATAATCCCACACATAGCATTCTGTAGCTAAATCCAGACCTTGGCAAGCGACATTTCGTGATAATGCCGCCCATGGTATCTGAACTAGCACAAGGTGTTTACATTGCCCCGGTAGGATATTTAGATATCCTAGGAGACAAGCACCGAGGAGATGGTATGTTATTGCGCATCTTCGAGGGGAATTTCCCGCCTCTCCACCCTGGGAGCTCTTCCAAATCAACTTGTGTTGATCAGCTGCTCCTAATCTAGGTAGCTTTTTCAGAACAGATTTAATGCATTTGCATGATTTTGATAATTAAACGCATTGAACCAGACTGTGTGTAGATTGGGGTGCTTAGGTTATTGAGTCCCACAAACCAAAGGTCAGTTAACAAGGCTGAATAATCCCTAAGCTTTAGACTTAATACTTTTTTGAGAAAGAAAGGAATGCTATCGAATCACCGCTAGCAAACTAGGAGAGCTATTATTGATAATAAAAAATATTTACAAGTTCAACCCCCAATACTGTATGAGATCCAGCATAAATTTACAATATTTTCCACATGAACTGGGGTCTCCTGAAAAGCACACTCATTTCTAGCCCTCCATACAGCCCATAACACAACCACCATATGTATATAAGGCTTATTCCCATCCACAAGACATCGCCACAAATTTCCCCAAGTGGGTAAGGACTCATTGCATACTCTCCTCCAAACATAATCAGTGATCGCACATGAAGAGAAGATATGAACGCTAGAATCATTATGCAGCCCACATAAATAACAAAACTGGGTGGGGGTCCCCATCCTTCTGTGCCTCAGATCTCCAGTAATCAATCCATCCCTCTTGCAAAGCCATAAGAAAATTTGTAACTTTAGTGGTATTTTTAACTTCCATAGCTTTTTCCCCATTTCTTCATCTTCCGCCATCCTGGAGGACATTATCAATCTGTCATAAGCAGCCGCAGTAGAGAAATTACCTTCCCATTTGTATGTGTCATATTTTTTAGGCATGGGTTTGAAAGCAGCAAGCTCTTGCATGAGACGTTCATTCTCTACTCGAGTTCTTCTTTCATGATTATTCCTCCCACCATTATTTAACAACCATTGCTCCGAATCAGCATCCCAATAATCAGCTACCACCGCATTTTTATTCGCAGCCGCAGCATAAGCGAGGGGGAACCTATCTTTAAATGTCCCTCCATGTACCCAATTTTCCAGCCCAAACTTGAAGCTTTTTCCATCACCTAAAATAGATTTGAAAAAATTCCAATTTTCCTTCAAGGCTCGCACCACAGAAAACCAAAAGGGGGATGGTTTACGTGGGTATGGTTTCTCCGATTTCGGTCATGATGACGGTGAGCCCTTCCTTCTTAGGCACAACTTGGATTGGACTCACCCAATGTTCGTGAGCGCTGAATCAGGTTCTAAGAGTATTGCATTGTAATATAGCCGAAAAAGAGTTCAAAACAAATATAATTTTATTACTCAAATTTAAAGTCCAAGGTCGAACACAGGGAGCAAATTGGTGTTTTAGAAATCAAGATCACAATTCAAAATTTAAAGGAATATGCAATAATATCAGTCTTACAATGTAAAAATATAGGAGTAATTGGCAATGTAGGTCACAGAATACTCAAGAACTCAATGTATATTAATATGAATAAAAAATTGGACATCTGATTTGTAGATCAGATGTCTTAAACTGTGCTCCTTCTGATTTCTTCTCTCTTTCTTCTTATTTTGTCTTAGTGAGCTCTCTTTTCTTTCTATCTTTCTTTCCTTAACTTTCTCTGTCTTCTCCTCCCTTCTTCTTCTTCTTCTTCTTTGGCTTTTCTTCTCTTTCCCTGACTTCTGCCTTCTCTTCTTCTTCTTATTTTGCCTTTGCGAGCTTTCTCTGCCTTATCTTCAACTTCTTCCTTTTCTTTCTTTCTCTGCCTTAGCTTCTCTACGTCCTTGTCTTCTCCTTCTTCTTCTTCAGCTTCGCTTCTCCTCTTCTTCAGCCTGCAACAAAACCTACCCCCTACCCGCGTGCACTCTCCTCTCTTTTCTCTCTTAAGTTCCGCTCTCCCAGAGCCACACGTTATCGGGTAATCGGGTCGGGTACGTACCCGGGACCAAGCCCATCGGCATGCAATGGTGGGTGAGGAGTGTAGTCGGGTCGGGTCAAGACCAGGTCCGTGGGGCGTGAGCGCGGATGAGGCCGGGTCGGTCGGGTGAGAGGGACCTCACCTCATGATTCGGAGGCGATAAGCTATTAGTGCAAATTCAACTTATGCGCACACGGCCGCTCTTCCAGTTTCAAGGTGGGACTAAATGTCCCACCTCCCTTGCGCGCTGCAGCAACAGATGTCTTCTTCAAATCGCGAGGCTACAGCTGCCCTCTACTCCAATCAAAGGCTTGGGTGTGTTCGCACCTCAAGTCCGCACCACTTGGGACTATCACCTGGAGCGATAGCGCCTGGAGCTCTGCAAGCAATCTTCAAGCTCCTTCGTCAATGGCGGTCGGTGGTTGGATACTTGAAAACATGAGAATGGCCTCGCGGCCACGTCAAATCGTCCAGGGAGCTTCGCCGAGGTACTGTGAGTGTGTTGCGGTGGTTAGCATAGCGTGGGAATGCCTGTGCGAGCATGCCTAGGGCACACTGTGTGAGTATGTGTGGGTGTGTTCGGGGGTGTGTTTGGGTGAGTGGAGTGGTGGTATGAGTGAGGGGAAATGTTGAGTGGAATGAGGGGGTGCTAACGGACTTGTCGGCGAGAGGTAGGATGGTCTGTGGTGGTGGAGCGATCTCGCTGGAGGTGGTGGTCGGAGGTGAAGGAGATGATGGTGGTAGAGTGCGGCAATAGTCGATTTAGGGAAATAAAGAGGGAAGAAGAATGTAGAGGATGAAGGGGACTTATCTGGGAGGTGAAGAGATGAAGGGGAGACGAGGATGGCGTCGGGCGCGTATTGCCGACACCGGAGACGAAGGTGCTCAGAGAGGGATGGTCGGCGAGGATGAAGGGGAGGCAAGGGCGTCGGTGGGTGCTACGCGATGCGGAAGAACGCAAGGAAGAAGACCCTGCCACTGGTATTGTGGTTAGGAGATGAAGGAGAGTAGGAAAGGTCACCGGAGCTTGATGAGTGAATCGGCCGGAGGAGGAGAGAAGAATTTGAGGGGGTTTCCAATTGATTTCAAGCTTGGAGGAGTCGGTTGGATCTGGGGCTCCTTAAATAGATCTCTGGAGGGGCAAGGTATGCTCGCCGGAGATGGAAACTTCAAAAGAGACCCAAATCTCTCATGCGTTCGCATGAGAGATTGTTTAACAATTAGGGCATCAAACTGGGTTCACATTGGAGGGATTTTCTCAGAGAATCTCCCTTCCAATTTTGAAGGGGATTCTCTGAGAAATTAGGGAGAAACCACCTTTTAAAGCTTGCCGGAGTAGGATTCCTCCGCTATAATGGCAGAGAGACCTAATTGCAAGAACGATGAAGAAGCTAGGGGGCTTTTGCAAAGGTTTTTGAAAGATAGGGGTACAAATGTAATCATGCTGGACCTATTTGCAAAGTTGATCAAGATCACTTCCCTTTAGATCCAAATTTTGGTAGAAACCTAATTTGGACCTAAGAAATATAATGGTGAAGTTGAATTTTGGGTTCGACCAAGTTTGACTAGGAAATTTATGTAAAAACCTAATTTATGGCAAATATCTATCTGAGACCCCATTCTAGGTCAAGATGGGTTCCAATGGCCAAATTGAAAATTCTAAACCCTAGAGAATATTTTTCTATGACTTTTAGAGGGGTTAGGTGAATTTTATCCTGACCAGAACCTTGGTTAATTAAGTGGGTCTATTTTAGGGTTTCATGAAGTCATTTAATTTACAAGGTACATACAAACCATTTTCTGTCAAATCCAACCCACTTCTTATCTTGTTAAGATCTTTTGACCTTTGTTTATCCCTTGAGAAAACCCATTGTTGTACTGCAATGGTAAAATTACAATTTTACCCCTTGCTTCTTACTTTTCTCTTAGAATGGTTATTCAGTGAATTATGACCTCCGGTTGGTTATGTAGGAGTTTTTATTCTCTTCATTAGGTCAAAATGAGTTAGTTAGGGCTCATGATGGTGTTCCCATCACCGAACAACTGTCGGAGATCAAGTAGATGATCCCTGCATCTAACCACTTGATGATCTTTTTTTTCACGACATCCTGCATATTTGGATTTAGGTGTCTCTACATTTCACGGGATGGTCGTGAGCCCTCTTCAGTGTAGATGTGATGTGTGCAGTATGAAGGGCTGATACTAGTTAGATCATTGAGAGTCCATCCAATGGCTCTCCGATGTTGCTGAAGAATAGAAATTAGGCGTGTTTCCTAATCAGGTGCGAGTCGGGAGTTGATAATCACAAGAAACGTCTGATTGGAACCCAAAAAGATATACTTCAGATGATTGGGAAGAGGCTTTAATTCCATAATTGGGTTGGCAGCAGCAACAGGTGATTCAGGGTGGGTGTTGGGAGCAAAGGAAGGAGTTATGGGAGTATCTATGTTAGGTTCAGACTCCTCTAATTGTTGGTTTTGATCCTCTTGTGGTTGATCAGAAATAGTTGGGTTTTCCTCAATACATAAATCATCAACCACAGCTTCGATATCGCAAATTTGTTATATAACTCCACAATTAATTCCTTGTTGGACCTTAAAGATGTCGATCTTCAGTATCTTGCTCCCAAATTTTAATTTAATTTTTCCCTCCTCGTAATTAATATTGGCCCTAGCAATGGCCAGAAAGGGTCTCCCTAATATGATCGGTGTATTCTTCACATTCTCAAGAGCATCCATGTCTAAGACAATGAAATCCACTAGAAAATAGAAATCATGTACCCTAACTATGACATCCTCGATAATTCCTTTTAGTGACTTAATAGATCGATCTGCTAACTGCAAAGTCATATCTATCAGTTTAAGCTCGGATTCCTTGAAGTAGTCTAGTAGGGATGTAGGTATGAAATTTATGGAAGCTCCTAGGTCTAGTAAGGCTCGATCGAATTGCATATCACCGATTGCACAGGTGATCAGAGAGGTGCCTGGGTGTAACGAACACGTGCCCCAGACGTCGGACCAGACGTCTGGGATCACATCTAGATGTCTGACCAGACGTCTGGGATCGTTTCCAGACGTCTAGAAATCCGTTAATTTCGACACGCGCGAGTCGTCTGCGCGCCTGAGCGCGCAGACCGGATATTCACTTATTCCCTCTTTCCCTGCGGCTGCAGACGCCTGCCGCGTCCTCTCTCTCCTCCTCGCGCGGCCTTAAAAGGCCACGCACTCCCTCCCGTCGTCTCCACCGTCTCCTCCCTCTTCTCCTTCAGCCAGTGAGCGTGAGCGCGAGGGCGGCAGCAGCGGCCGCAGTGAGCACGGAGGAGGTGCGGCGTGCGAGAGCGGAGCTCTGCTGTGAGGGCGAGCTCGCCGGGGCTGCTAGGGCCGGCCGGCGGAGGGCGTGGGGGGCGTGGAGTGACGTGGAGGGGGGGACTGCTGCGGTCTGAGCAGCAGGCGCGCGAGGTGCGACGCGGGCGGCGTCGCGAGCGGAGGCCGAGTGGCGCCCTGATTCTGGAAGAATTTCCAGAATTAGACGTCTGGGTTGATAGCCAGACGGTGAGGGCGACGTCTGGAAGACCTTCCAGACGTCTGAAAGGTGAGTTTTCCGTCTTCTTCTTCCTTCCTGTCGACTGACCGTACTGAGGGAGGGAGATGGGTGTGCGCAGGCTCGGTGATTCGCCATCCAACGCGAATCAGACATCTGGCTATTGTACCAGACGGCGGGAGCGACCTCCAGACGTCCGGGGTGACCATCGGACGTTTGGGAGCTAGGCCAAACGTCCCTGCAGACTTCTGGACGTCTGGGAAACCACGCTGAATAGGTAATTCTCTGATCCACTTTTTAAGACGTCTGGAAGAAGTTCCAGACGTCTGATTTTGCACAGTGTCGTTGTTTTCGACCCGTTTAGGGCCCGTTCGGGTTCCGTTTTCCGCGATTCGAGTTGCGTTCTTTTCAGAATTAATTCCTCTACCCGTCTACAGTAGCTATACACTATTTTGAGACACTCCTTGTGTTTGATCCTTGTGATAGGACCTTCAGTTGCAGTCTTGGGAGTCGCGGAGGCACGCGGGATTCTCGATCACGCCCCCATTACTCCCGTTGTACCTGGTAGAGTGGTTTTAAGTTATTAATAAAATCTGTTAAAGTATGGAACCATAACTAGAACCTAGGACATTGCATGAATCCTAGGAATGAGAAATATATGATAGCTCCTAGGTGTTGCATGAATCCTAGGGCTGGAAAACTAGATTGTATGATAGATCCTAGGATATGGCATGAATCCTAGGATGGGAAAAACTAGTGGAATGTATAATACTGCAGTCTTGGAAAATGGAAAGAGATATAAAGCTGCCTGTAATTTGAATTAACAGCTGCCTGTTGTGAATAAATAACGTGGTTGAGAACATGGATTGTAAGAATGTGAAACTGGAAAGTGAAACCTGGATGTTTGAGTAAAAAGGATGGAACCCTACGGGGAAGTAGGAGTAGAACTCCTGGAAAGTGAATGGAATAGTATTGGGGAAGTGAGCTGGCCCTTGAGTACGGAGTACCAAGGAGAGCGACTGTCCCCCTGTTTAGTGCAGAGCGGAGCCAGCCGCCCCAGGGACCCGGGGTTAGGACTGGCCACTCTGTACCGACTTGCTGGCCCTCGCGTACGAGTACCGAGGAGAGCTACTAGTGTAGGGAGGTACTAGCTACCCGACGGGCCCCGGGGTTCTGCTAGCCTCCCACACCGACTTGTCAGGCCCGCTGGGGCAAACCAGGGTAGTCAGGCGAGGGTGCGCGGACCGTGGAGGGGCAAGGCCCCGGTTTGGTTACTGTGGAGGGGTTGGACCCCTGTTACTGAGAGGGCTCTGCTCTGGACTGGTTCCGTGCTGTGCTTTGGGCGCACCCGTTAACGGAAACGACTGACCGCGTGCCAGTACGGGTTAGCTACCTGTGCGTTTATCGCGCGTGCCGTAGTCACCGTTACGTTTGTCAGTGACCTTGGGGTGGTTGACTGAGGGTAGGATCACCACGGGGGACTCTCCCGGCCAGGAGAGCACCACGTGCTACTTCTACTTTTTGGAAAAGACTGCAATCAAGATCGTTCCCACGAGGAACATTCGAGATCAAGAAAAAGATCTGGGGAATAAATGAAATAGTGAGACAATTGAAAGATGTGAATAAAGAAAGTAATAGAACATAACAGCTACTGTACACTCTACTGTTGTCTTTAGTTTTAGTTGCCACTCTACTCAGCGTTTTGCTGACGTGTTACACTCGTTACCTTTTTCAGGACCAGGTGTTGAGCAGCCAGGGTCAGCGGCTGCAGAGGACGCTGGGCCGAGTAGGGTCCAGTAGAGTTACCACTGTCTCTTGTACCTTTTTTTGTTACGTTGTAGTGAGTAGTTCTTGTTTCCGCTGTACTTTCTTTACCTGCAGTTCAAATTATATTATGAATGTTGTTCTACTGTTGTGGTGGTATATACTGTAGTAGTTTCTTTCCTTACTGCTGTACTTTCTTACTGGTAGTTATATTCATGCTGAATGTGGTTTATTTTACTGCTCTTTTGGTTACTTCCTCGTTGGACGACTAGGTCTTGGGATTAGTCGAGTCGGTCTGGTTCTCGTGTCTCGTAGGGACTCGGGAACTGGGTCGTTACACTGGGTCTTTTGCCTTAGGTAGGAGTTTGCTCAAAATGACGGAACTGGCTTGCTCCGACAGTATGATTGGGTTCTCGCCTTTGGTTAGCGGCTTACGTTGGGTGTACACACGTCTTTCAAGAATCACGTGTAAGCCAGTACATGGCGTATCACATCCATCAAGGGAGTGTTTATATGGACTTATTCAAAGAGCTTGACCAGGTCCTCCTTAGGTGCCACGGGTTTGGCTGTCCTTTCCCCTTTGGTCAAGGCCTCCGGAAATGGAACTTCTGCAGGTTCCTCTAGAATGCGTCCAGGTTCTTGATCTGGGATAGAGGTATCCTGGATGACTATCCTAGGGTTTAAGTTTGCATTACTAGGTTGGGAGTGACTTGGATAAGGTGGGTTCTGTGTTTCTTTGCCACTACGGATACTAACATAATTCAATCCTGCCTGGTTCTGGTTTGGTGTGGGCAAAAGTGGTGATTGCTGCTGATAACTCGCATATGATGTCGAAGCCTCTGACCCGTCGGGTGTTGGAGTAGAAGGGGCCTGATAAACAAAGTGAGCTTAGCCCTGAGTCGGGTTCATAACGTGCCTCTGGTTCGACACGTTATTCGGATTAGGTAGAGGTTATGAAGGAAGTGCACCAAGTTAGCGGGGATTTTCCATCTGGGTGAGTTGATTGCGAACCTCTGTGATCTCATCTTTATGCTATTTTTGCATAGCCACATTCGTCTTCTGAATGTCAGCCAGAGTCTGAGGGATAAGAGTCATTTAATCTGCATGAGTTGGTCCAGTTTGATAAGTTGGGTTGAGCTAAGGCTGAGGCGGCTGATATGGACAAGTAGCTTGTGGTCGGGGCTGATATTGAGGTCTCTGATTTTGATTATTCCTTGACCACATGAAATTAGGATGATTATGTCATCCAGGGTTGTATGTGTTTGAGAGTGGATCATTCTGAATGGCGTTGAGGTCCTCATAGGTCTGAGGAGCCTCAGAAAAGTTAGAATACGAGGGTTCAGAGTTCCCCCAACTAGAATAGGTGGGTCCAGAGTTTCCTCCGAAACCAGAATCAGACTGGGGTGGATACGAGTCCATCCCCTGGGAAGATCGATGATAGATGTTATGCATAGCCTCCCTGCCAGAGGGTGGTTGCGCGAACGGGTTTTGCGTAGAGGTGGCTCCCTGCAAGTGTCGAGTTAGCTCATCCACCTTCTTCTCAATGATAGAGACCTTGTCCAGATGACTGGCCATCAGTTCCAAGTCAACGAAAGAGGATAGGCCCTGCGTCTTATGTGCTCCCTTTGGATTCGAACATGACCATGGATTCATTATTGATGGAGTTCTCACACATATTCTCGAGAATCTCCCACACGATGTCTTCGTGTTGAGCCATGATGTTTCCTCCACAGGTCGCATTGATGAATAATCGAATATCCTCACGGAGTCCCTGGTAAAAAGACTGGACTTGTTCCCATTTAGGAACTCCATGGTGTGGGCACTTTCGCATGAGATCCAAAAAATGATCCCATGCCTCATGAAGTGGTTCTCCTGCTTCCTGCGTGAAATGCGTGATCTGGTGCCGTAAAGCATTTGTTCGACCAACAGGGAAGAACTTTCTCAGAAACTTGGATTGAAGTTCCGCCCAGGTGTTGATTGGACGTGTTTGGGTTTGTTACCAGTGAGCAGCCTTATCCATGAGAGAGAAGGAGAACATTTTCATGAGTAAGACATCCCGATTTTGAGCTTCTGACCCGAAGATCTGGGCTAGATGCTTGAGTTGCTTGATATGCTAGAAAGGATCCTCGGAATTATGCCCATGGAATTTGGGAATAGCATGAATCATGTTGGGCTTGAGTTCAGTATCAGGACCTCCAACGGGGAATTGTACTCGAGGTTCGATTGCCACTGCAGTAGGATTATAGTGATCTCGCATCATAGGATGCTGCGGTGGGTTTACAAAGGCTTGGAATAGATCATTGAAGCGCTGAAGCTGATTTTCAAGATTTTTTTCTTTTGCTGGTTGCTCCATGATGATGGATGAAGGAGAATTAGGTTCAGATGAATCAGAAGAGATATTGATCGGGTTGGGTTGTTGCACAAATAAGGAGGTCGAGGCTTGGCCTCAACGGGAATGAGTAGCTAATGGAGGCCTCAAGGATGGTCTTAAGGACCTCCTCCCAAACCTGTATTGATGGATTGGATGAGAGATAGAATGTGATGGACCCAATCAAGACACCCAAAAATTTTGGATGACTATAGAGGTTCGGAGAGGATGATACCCTTTAGTTAGAAAGCCATCCACCTGAGAATTACTTGGGTAGCCAGAGAGCGAGAGTCCCGCAAAGACCCCTACATGGTAGAGTGCCCTCACGAGTTATAGGGTTTCCCCCACTTGACCTCTCTTGTCACTGATGATCCAGGTAGACTAGAATGGGGACTTGACCTCTTAAGTCTACCAATTTTTAATTAAGAGCAAGGGTGCTTATGATTTCACCTGAACTTTTAGGATGTTTTTGTGCAAAGTGATCTAATTTGAAGATTGGTTAACCCAACAAAGTGGCTCTACTTCACCTATATTGTCCTTTGAGAAATTTAAGTCCCTCTTTTAGTGTTCAAATGAATTTAAGAGCCTGATTTTAGGGTTTGCTTGTATAGATTAATTCAATCAAGGCTTAGGCACACATTGTTTGGAAAGATAAATTCTTGATCAAGCAAGTGTGTCTCTAAAACCCTAAATTGGAATCCTTAATTGGCTCTGATTTGATCCAATTTAATTTGTCCAAATGTGGTTCCTAGGGCTTCAAGCAATAAGGTGATAGCCCTAGATACCTTAAGATCTTAAGTAGGTACACAAATCAGGGTTTGAATGTTATCTAAATAGAATGTATCAAATCAGGCAACTTGATGATTTGTCTAAGAATAGAATGCAAGTAGCCCTAATTGACTTTTTCCTTTTTTAGCTTTTTCAGAATTAAGGGCTTAGAAGAAGGTAGATGGAGTTTACCTGCCCCTGGAGTGGATGATGTGCTGCTAATCTTTTCTTCAATGAATCCCTGAAATAGATCACAATCAAAAGAGATGTAGCAAGTTAGTACCAAATCTGATAGTGTAATCAGGAGATATAATTACGCGATGCTCCCCGGCAACGGCGCCAAAATGTTAGTTGCTTGAAATCAGGTTTTAAATTGTTGCGTTGCAATATAGTCGAAATCTCACGAAAATTAAACAAAATTTATACTCGAAAAGTCTGAGGTCATTCGCTGGGAGCAAGTAGGAATTCGATTCTCAAGATTACAAGTTTAAACAACAGAGATAAGAAATTATGATCAGAAATTGATTCAGAATAATGTAGCAATAATATCAAGTGTCAAACTACAAAAAGAATGGAGTAAAATGATAATTTGAATCACCAATTACTCCCTACAATAATATCGAATGGAACTCAATAACTATGTAGAAATAAACTCAAATCAGTCGTCTGATTGAATGATCAGACGTCTTAAACATCTGGATGAATAGTAATCTCTCTTCTTCCGCGGCTCTTCTTCAACTGCTTTCCTTCTTCTTCACAGACCCTTCTGCTTTTCTTCTTTGGCTCTGTCTTCTTTCTTCCTCTTCTTCTCTTCTTTCTTCTCTGATCTTTTCCTTCTCTTCCTTCTCTGCTCCTCTTCTTCACGCAGAGGGGGGAAAGGGTCTTCAGATTTGGTTAAGTGTTAGCCAATTTCTCCAGAAAGCAAAACGCCCCTAACCCCCATGCGCTCTCTCTCTTTCTTTCCTTGGGTCACACTCTCCCAAAGCCTTCAACAGTATCGGGTATACGGGTAATCGGACCTAGAGTGCACTTGGGTCTAGGCTCACCGGCAGTGGGTGGTGAGAGAGGAGTGGATAGCGTAGGCGGGTAATCGGGTCTGCACCAGGTCTGCGGAGGTAGTGTTGCGGACGAGGCACATGAGGGGTGTGAGGGACCTCACCCCTTGTGTACGAGGCGATAAGCCCGTATCACAAAATCAATTTAAGTCACTGTAGCTGCTCGTAAACTTCCAATGTGGGACTATGTCCTGCTTCATTCTCGCGTACAACTGCTGCTGAGGAGATCTGTCAAATTGGTGAGCTACAGCTATGGAGATCCTCAATTGAGGACTTGGAGACTTCCTTGGAGAGATTTCGCTGCGCCTAAACTTAAGACCTGGAGCTGTAGGCGAGGGACGAGCCTTGAAGCTCGCTTTGAAGGAGATCTGTTAATGGCGATGGGGGCCAGCACCTGAAAATCACAAAAAGGGCCTCATGGCCGCGTTAGAGAGCTCAGGAATGATCGCCGGAGCACGGCGAGTGTGATGGTGGCAGTAGTGTGCTGTGAGCGTGTGTGAAGAGGTCTATCGACCTCGTGGAGGGTGGCTAGATGTGGGTTTGTTCGGCGGGAGGTTTAGAGGGGCAATCTTCCTAACAAAGTTAGGGTTTTTGCTCCTGAGGTCGAGGTGGAGGTGTGGAGTGTGGGAGCAGTGGCGTAGGTGGTCTATGGTGGCCGCTAGCACTCGTTGGAGGTCTACTCTCGAGATGGAAGATGGAGTCGTGGAGGGCGTTGGCGGGGTCGAAGAGGTATGTTGGGGATGCTGACGTGATGAGGAGTCGTTTGGGAGAGGTAGCGGACGACAGGGTGTGGAGATGGCACCAGTTACAGTATGGCCAGTGCCAGAGAAGGAAGGAGCTTCGGTAGGTAGGAAACGATGACAAGAATGGGGGAGAGGCTCCTGTTGGTACAACTAGGAGCGATGGAATGAGAGGAATGAGGCTCCATCGCTGATATTGCGAATGGAGGAAGAATGGAGTCGGAGGAAATCGCTAGACATCGAGGAGCACTTCGGCCAAGAAAGAAGAGAAGAATTAGAGGTGTTCTAGGCCAAATTCGAGCATGGGATCTTCGGTCTAATCTAGGGAGTCTTTTGTAGGTCATCAAAGGGCGAACGATGCTTAAGAATGAAGCTTTCAAGCTTAGAAAGCTTCATAGGAGATAGAAACCCAATTTTCAATTGATTCACATGGCACTTTGGGCAAGACTTGGAGCCCAAGATGTGGCTTAAATGGAAGGCAACTTCGTCAAGAATCTAAGTATCTATTTTGAGATTGATTGATTGAGAATCGAGCGAGAAATTCTCGCTTGATCTCAACGGTGAAGCTCAGGGTTGCCTTTAATGTCACCAGGGACCTATTTGCAAATATGACGACAAAGTTATGGGCCTTTTTGTAAGGATTTTGAAAGTTAAGGGCCTTTGTGTGATTAGACAAGACCAAGTTACAAACTAGGTCAAGACAATCTTAGATTGGGTCCAAATTTTGGTATAAACCTAATTTGGATCTAAGTAATCCAATGGTGAAGTTGGATTTTGGTTTTGACTACATTTGACTAGGTAATTTATGCAAAAACCCAAATTAGGGCAAATGTCAGTCTGATACACTGTTTTGGGTCAAGACGAGTTCTGATGGTCAAATTGAAGGTACCAAACCCTAAAGAATATTTTTATATGAATTTCAGAAAGTTTAGGTGAATTTTATCCTGACCAGAACCATACCTAATTAAGCAGGTCTGTTTTTAGGGTTTCAGAAGTCATTTAATTCTCAAAACACATGAAAACCCTTTTCTGTCTGTTCTAACCCACTTGTTAGCCTTTTAGGACCATTTGACCCTTAATAAACCCCTAAGAAAACCCATGGTTATTATGCATTCATGATATGATGGTAAAATTACAGTTTTAACCCTGATTTCTTGTCTTTCCCTCAGAATAATTATGCAATGACTTAGGGTTCTCTAACTGTTATGTTGGAGCATTTAATGACTTAATTAGATCATATTGAGCTAGTTATGGCTCATGATGGTGTTCCCATCATAACTCTCACACCTTATCCTGTTATGGTATTCCTCAAGAGTAATTCTAACATCCCAATAGAACGAAGTCCAGATTCTAGTGACCCAATTCCTACACCTTACCTAGAATCTAGTCTGAGCCTAGTTGGGATGATCATGAGGTTCAATGTGATGAGAACAAGATTTTAGATTTGAACTATGATCATGATGGGAATACCATCATGAGCCATAAATAGCTCAATTTGATATGATTGAGTCATTAAATGCTCCTACATAACCATCAGAAGGCCATAAATCATTGCAAGTCCTTTCAGAGAGAAATACAAGAAATCAGGGTTAAAACTGTAATTTTACCATCATATCTTAAATGCAGAACAACCATGGGTTTTCTCAGGGGTTAATTAAGGGTCAAATGGTATTAAGAGTCTAAAAAGTGGGTTAATACAGACAGAAATGAGTTTTCGCGCATTTAAGGAATTATATGACATCTGAAACCCTAAAAACAGACCCGCTTAATCAACTAAGGTTCTGGTCAGGATAAAATTCACCTAAACCCTCTAAAATTTATATAAAAATATTCTCTAGGGTTTGGTATGCTTGATTTGACCATCAGAGCCTATCTTGACCTAAAATAGGGCTACAAGTAGACTTTTGCCTTAATTTGGATTTTTTCATAAATTGCCTAGTTAATTTGGTCAAAACCAAAATCTGACTTCACCATTGAATTCCTTAGGTCTAAATTAGGTTTGTATCAAAATTTATATTCAATATGAGATCATCTTAACCTAGTTTGCAATTTGGTCCTGTCTAACTCCTTTATCTCACACATATGCCCCTAACTTTTGAATCCTTTGCATTTAGGTCCCTAACTTTATCATTGTCTTCACAAAAATGTCCTTGCAGCCTTGAATCATAATCCTACAAACTCCAGCGACCTTAAGATGGCAAGATCTCTGTGATTTCTTGACGAATCCTTCTCAAAATTGAAAGGGAAACTCGTCAAGTAATTGCCTTCCAAATGAGCCCATTCAGGGATCCTAAATCCCTCTAGAATCCTCAGGCGAACGTTTTGATTGATTAGGTATTCTATTGCCGATGAAGATTTCTGAGTTTCTAAGCTTATTTCGATGCTTGGAACTCCATCTAGAGCCCTATAAAAGGACCTTCGTGGCCTTGCGCATCCCCTTAGCAAGTTTTGGTGAGTCAACCACCTCTGATTCTCCTCCTTCGACCACCAAAATGCTTGCTCCAGCGACCCTCTTAGATCCTCCTCCTCCGGTCGTCCAATGAGAAAATTGATCAGCACTCTCGACTCCTCTCTTCGTCACGACCCTCCCTAGACAATGGGAGGGCATATCTCCGCCTACTTCGTCGTCGTCGTCTTGTCGTTATCTCCTTCTCCGGTGTCGGTCCACCACCACTGGCCGTCTCCACCTCCCAATATCTCCCTACGTTCTCTAAACTCTCTCTCCCTCTCCCACGATCATTTCTACACCTTCAGAACTTCATTTCGACCACTGATATGCCTCTGACCCCATCGTCGTCCTCCACTTCGGCCACATCTCTAGCGAAGCGTCTCTGCTACTCCACAACTCCATCCGCTTCGCCAACCGGTCCAAAACCTCTGCCACAACTTAGCCTCCAAAAGCCCTAAAGAAATTTAGGGTTTAACACCCTCTACCTTCCCGTCGAACACACCCACCTTCCACCCTCATTCGCATCACTGTTAGCCCTCCACCGACCTCTACACGCCCTCGGATCACCACCGTTGCACTTGCCGTGGTCCAGAGAACCTTTTGAGCATACTGATTATAGTGTTCAGCCCGTGTTCTTAGTTTCAGGTTGCCGTTAGAGTTCTGTCGCCTCCGCCTCCATCTTCGACGTCATTCAAGCTCCTCCGGCCGTGTTCTTCACCAATTCCACGCCCAGGCGACGCGTAGTGTCTCCAAGATCCTTCCTAGGTCCTCAATAGAAGACCACAGCCACTCCTTCGCCTTCAATTGGAGGCATTACCTCCTACAGCTGCACACGAAGAAAGAGGCAGAGACATAGTTCCATCTCATTTGCTGATGGGTGCGCAAAGGCGCATAAAAGGATTTTGTGCTTACGACTTATCGCCTCAGCATGCACAGGAGGTGAGGTCCCCACACGCACGCGCCTCACGCATGCCCTCGCCTGCTCTCATGCCTTGCGGGTCTGGGCTCGATCTGTTTACCCGGATACCCGGGTTTATTCTGGTTCGCCTGATTCTGAGAGAGGAAGAAGAGAAAGAGAGAGGAGAGGGGGGGATTTTGCTCTACCGCCCTCCTCTCAGCACTTGTGATCTCTGAGGGAGGCCTTTGCCTCTGCTGGTGTTGCTGAGCCTTGTGCTGTGCCTTCTCTGAAGCTTAAGGAGGTAGAAGAAGAGAGAAGAGAAGGAAGAAGAAGGAAGAGGAAGAGTGCCCTCTTGGTACTTAGAGTTCCATCGGTTGATCTCTAAAGGGAGTGCATTGTGCACTCATCCTACATGGAATTTAAATTGATTAGTACTATTAAGATATTTGATATAATTGTGTGGGGTAATTGGTGATTCAAATCATCATTTTACCCCATTCTTTTCACATTATTGACATCTACTTTCATTTATATATCATTCTTGTTTGAAGTGCTATTATAAATTGCTTCTATTGTGCTTGAATTGCAATTTTGAGATTCATTTTTGCCACTTACTCCCTGTGTTCAACCTCAGACTTCATTTCTGATATTGGAGTATAAATATTATTTGTTTTTCGCACTGGTTTAATCTATACTACAACCCATTGATTTTAAAACCCGATTTAAAGCAACTAACATTTTGGCACCGTTGCCGGGGAGCAACGCACAACTTAGATCTCTTGATTGCAATATTTGATTTGGTACTAACTTGCTCTATCTCTTTTGATATTGATCTATTTCAGGGATTCATTAAAGGAAGACCAGCCTCACATCAGCCACTCCAGGGGTAGGTAAAACACAAATCCAATCTCTCCTAAGCCTCTTATTCTGAAAAGCTAAAAAAAGAAATCAATTAGGTCCAACTTGCATTCTATTTTTAGATTCAATCACAAATAAGTTGCCTGATTTGGTTCATTTCTAGAAAACACCCAACCCTGATTTGTGCACCTACTTAGGGTTTGAGGTATCTAGGGCAATCACCTTGTTGCTTGAGCCCTAGGTACCATATTTTTACGAATTAAATTGGACCAATCAAGAGCTAATTAGGGTTTCCTGTTTAGGGTTTTAGAGACACACTTGCTTAATCAGGAATTAACCTTCCCAAACAATGTGTGCCTAAGCCTTGGTTGAATTGATCTATTCAAACAAACCCTAAAACCAGGCTCTTAATCTCATTTGAATACTAAAATAAGGGCCTAAATTTCTTAAAGGACAAAATAGGTGAAGTTGACCCACCTTATTGGGTTAACCAATCTTCAAATTAGGTCACCTTGCACAAAAACATCTTAAAGTTCAAGTGAAATCATAAGCACCCTTGCTCCTAACTTAAAACTAGTAAACTTAAGAGGTCAAGTCCCCATTCTGATCTACCAGGATCCTCAGTGACAAGAGAGGTCAGGTGGGGGAAACCCTGTAAATCATGGGGGCACTTTACCATGTAGGGGTCTTCGCAGGACTCTCCCTCTCTAGCTACTCAGGTAATTCTTAGGTGGATGGTTTTCTAACTTAAGGGGATCATCCGCCCCGAACCTATATTGTCATCCAAAATTTTTTGGGTGTCTTGATTGGGTCATCACATTCTATCCCTCATCTACTCCATCGATGCATGTTCGGGAGGAGGTCTTTAAGACCACCCTTAAGGCCTCCATTAGCTATTCATTCCCGTCGAGGCCAAGCCTCGACCTCCCTATATGTGCAACAACCTAACCAGATCGATATCTCTTCTGATTCATCTGAACCTAGCTCTCCTTCATCCATCATCATGGAGCAACCAACAGAAGAAAACAATCTTGAGAATCAGCTTCAGCGCCTTAATGATCTATTCCAAGTCTTTGTAAACCCACTGCAGCATCCTATGATGCGAGATCATTACAATCGCACTACGGTGGCAATCGAACCTCGAGTTTGAATCCAGCTGGAGGTCTTGATACTGAACTCAAGCCCAACATGATTCATGCTATTCCCAAATTTCATGGGCGTAATTCTGAGGATCCTTTCCAACATATCAAGTGACTCAAGCATCTGGCCCAGACCTTTGGGTCAGAAGCTCAAAATCAGGATGTCTTACTCATGAAAATGTTCTCTCCCATGGACAAGGCTTCTCACTGGTACCAAACCCTAACACGTCCAATCAACACCTGGTAGCAGATCACGCATTTCACGCAGCAAGTAGGAGAACCACTTCATGAGGCATGGGATCGTTTCATGGATCTCATGCGAAAGTGCCCTCACCATGGAGTTCCTAAATGGGAACAAGTCCAGTCTTTTTACTAAGGACTCCGTGAGGATATTCGATTATTCATCAATGTGACCTGTGGAGGAAACATCATGGGTCAACATGAAGACATCATGTGGGAGATTCTCAAGAACATGTGTGAGAACTCCATCAATAATGAATCCATGGGCATGTTCGACTGGACGAATGCCCGTGAATTAACGAATCCAAGGGGAGCACATGAGAGCAGGGCCTGTCCTCTTCTGTTGACTTGGAATTGATGGCCAGTCACCTGGACAAGGTCTTTATTATTGAGAAGAAGGTAGATGAGCTGACTCGACACCTACAGCGAGCCACATCTACACAAACCCGTTTGCACAACTGCCCTCTGGCAGGGAGGCTATGCATATCATCTACCACTGATCTTCTCAGGGGATGGACCCATATCCACCCCCATCTGATTCTGGGTTGGGAGGAAACTCTGTACCTGGCTATTCTAGTTGGGGGAACTCTGAACCCTCGTATTCTGACTTTTCTGAGGCTCCTCATACCTACGAGGACCTTAATGCCATCCAAAATGATCCATTCTCAAACACTTACAACCCTAGATGGCGTAATCATCCTAATTTCACGTGGTTAGGGAACAATCAAAATCAAAGACCTCAATATCAACCTCGACCACAAGCTTCTCTTTCATAATAGCCGCCTCAGCCTCGGCCCAACCCAACTTATCAATCTAAGCCAACTCATGAAGATCAAATGACTCTTATCCTTCAGACTCTAGCTGACATTCAGAAAATGAATGCTGCTATGCAAAAACAGCACAAAGACGAGATTGGTGGTTATCTTTCTCAACACAGTTAATTAAGTTAATTGTGCTTAATTATGTGCAGAAGAAAGTAACTTAGCTCAACTTGAATTTGTGTCAATTAAATAGTATAGGGTCAAGTTAACCTAACATTTTAGATTTTATTTCTTTTAACTAGTTGAGTCCAGGTCGTTCGCTGGGAAGCATAACTTAATTAGAATTCACCATTAAATCTAAACTACTTATGAAAAGTATAATTAAATTTACTTTAACAACATGAATTTTGCTTAATGATTTCAAATTAAAAGAATATGCAAAATTCCATAAGAAAATACATTTACACAAATGATCTTCTTTAACAAACAAGTAAACATGTTTATTTCTTTTTTATTTCAAGTGATTAAGGCAAGAAAAAGTAATTCTAATGGAAATATGCCTTATTACAACATTAAACCCAAAAGGAATGAATAATATGCAAGAAAATTAAACCATTAATTTCTCTTCTTGTCTTCAGCCTCTTTCTTTCTCTTCTTCTTTTCCTTTCTCTCTCTCTCTCCTTTCTCTTTTTACTTATTTTTCTCTTAATCTTCTTTTTAATCTTTCTCGAGCTCCTCTTATACAAGTCTTGTTCTCTTTCTTTTCTTTCTTTCTTACTTTGCCTTTTCTCTTCTTCTTTAGCCCTTCTGCCTGTCTACCTTTCTTTCCTTTACGAGCTCTCTTTCTTCTCCTTCTCTTCCTTTCCTTTGCTTCTTCTCCTTCTCCTCTAAACCTTAGCATCCTTTCCTTTTGATCCCTTGCAAACCTTTTGAACCGAACCAATTTAACTCTTTGAACCAAAAATTAGGTTTTTGATTGGCGGCTTGGATTGATCGGGGATACACAGCACCTGTCTTAGGGTGGGACCAGACCCTACTAGGTCCAAGCCTAGTTTTCTTTAGTTTCGATTTATTTCCGGTTCGCATAGTCTCGAGCCCATCCGGCTCATGGCCTCCCAGGCCCCATGCACACGCCCTCATGGGCCCACACTCGCACGCCCACAGGCGCACACACACCCAGGCACGCGCACCGCATACGCCCACACACACACCCATATGCTCAGTTCGTTTCTTGCGCCGTGCGCTGTCGACTGAGAAGCCTTAAACATAAATTTGTTTTATACCCATGCAACCGCTCCAGTTCTATCGAGGTGGGACTAAGTTTCCCCTTCCCAGTCTGAACTTCAGATGTCGATTTCAGCCAGCTCAGCGCTCCGTTCCAAGCAAATAAAAGCTTGCTGGAAAGCTCTTAAGTTGTTTTACACGATTGGAGTATCAATTTGATACTTAGGGGTAGTTTAGCTTTTCGATTTGAAGGGAGAAGGACCTGGGTTGACTATGGCTATTTTGGCCTGCAGAGTGGAATTTTTAGCTCTAAGGTCTACAGAAGGTCTTTGACTTCCAGATGGGGTATTGAAGAGGTTCAGGAGATGATTCTGTGACTGTTGGTGAAGGAACGAGCTCTAAGGAGCTTTAAGGAAGGTGCAGAAGCTAAAAGCTTCTCCAGGGAGCTTTAGAACTGTGATTTAAGTTCTAAAAGGTCACACAAATGGCTAAAGACCTAATTAATCAAATCAAACAAGCTCTAGAGGTTGTTACGAATCTGTCTGGGCAGATTTTCCATTAAAATCTCATCATAAACCCATTGTCGTCAGTTTGGGTTCAAAAACAACCCAAACTGAACAGAAATCAAATTCTACCATAAAGTTGTTCAAAGCTCATCCAAATCTTATCTAAATCATTTACAAACATCTCAGCAACAGATTGAATTCCTCAATTTGTCTGTTTGAATCCAAATTCCAAGAATCAGACTTAAGGTTGACTATGAAGCCTCGAATTTTGACTTTCTGAATTAAACCATTTCAGAGGAAATTAAAGCCTAAATCATCTTCTCTTTAACCACAGGAATGGATTCAAACCCTTAAAATGATGTTTCAATTAAGGTTCCTAGGGTTCCAGGCCTATCGCCTGAGCTTGTAGAGGAGTTTGTCCATCAGAATAAATCAAAGCTTATCACAGTGATTGATTCATAGTAATAGTCTCAGGGCAGGGCATTGAAGCTTTTAGACCTTTTAAATAAGGCTTAAACCTAACTGTTAGACATCTCCAACTCTGCCGGACTTGGAGAAGATGAATATCTAACAGAAACTACAGGCACTAAAACCTCAAATAAAATACCTCAGCATGATCAATGAACTTCAAATCGAGAATCTGGAGCTTCACACTAAGTTCTACAGGCTGAAGAGCTCGTTTGACTCGTTGGAGCTCACTGAAGCTCCAGTGAGTCCAGAAAAATACTAATGCGCACAGATATTAATAAAATGTGCCATTAATGATTCAAAAAGCTTCCTGAGGAGGTCACAAGGAACCTCAGGAACACATTAATTCCGTCAATTGTTCATTAAAGTGAAGATTAAACAGTGAACTCATTGTAGACAAGTTTGAGTTTGATTAGGCTCAGGACTTGTTTTCCCACTCAATTGAGTGGAGAAAACAAGTCAAAATGCATTTACAATGGTTTATATGTGAATAATTAATCATTTGAACTTCTCCTAAGCCGGCATTGACAGCGAGCTCAGGAGCTTAAATTAAATTGGGCGTTTAAGTTATATAGAGTAATTACTTAAATTAGAGTGAGGATTAGGGCCCTTGAGTGATGGATAAATGGTGGAGGACCCCAGTGGAGGTGGAATAAGCTCAACCACTATTGCCATGGACAACAGGAGTAGTTGGTGGAGGTGGAGGTGATTTAGATGATTAGATGATCTATTCAGTAATTAAAAATAATAGAAATGTTCATGAAAGGTTTAAGAAGGTGAACGGTGACTTAAAAAGACAAAAGAATTGCTCCTGACAAGCTCAAGGAGCTCACCGGAGTTGAGGAAGATGAATGCAAAACTAGCATTACAACTATCTATTCTACCTAACTAACTATCCTAACTAATCTACTTACCTCCGCCTCGACTCGGCGCCGGAGAGTGGCCGTGGCTAAGATCACGGAGGTGCTTACTGGCAAGCGAGAAATTCGGGGGCCTCGGGGGGGGCGGGGTCTCCCCCCTCCCTCCCCTTTTTAAACTGTTTCAAAAAAAACTAATCTACTTACCTAACCTACTATTACCTGGATGAAAGAGGTAGGAGATCTCCGTCGATGGTGCATAATGGAGGAGGAAATCAGAGGGTTGAAGGAAGAAGTCCAACGGGAGATTGTGAAGTGAAGCAGAGGAGCTCCTAGTAAGCACTTCGTCAGAAGACTCAGCTGACTTCGGCGGAGATCCAGAGCGATCGATGATGGATGGAGGAAGATGGATGAAGCGGAGGAAGGTCACCGGAGTTTAGAGAGAATAGCCTATCGGTTATCTCAGTGAAGAAGAGGGAAGGGAGTTAACTTTGTGAAAATCGAGGGAGTGGAGGGGTATTTATAGGTGGTGGCAGCTGAGATGGAAGTTGAATCTGGACGAAGAAGAGGCTAGGAGTGGGGTAACCACCGGCGTCTTCTCCAACATCGGTGAGGTTATCTCCAACCCTAAAATGGGATTTTAGCTTCATCCAGATCGGTGGATGAAAAGGAGATGGTGAGCACAAGCTCCAAGAGCTTGAAGAAGAAGGAATGACGTCGGATGTGTGGTGATCAGACGGTGGAAGCACCTCCTGTCGTTAGCTGTCCAGAAGGTTGAAGAAGGAAAGAAGAAGAAGAAGTTTCAGGAATTTAATCGTAATGAAAGTTGAGGACCTAAATGAAGAATAAGGACCTGATTGAAATAAAACATAAGGACTAAAATGTAAACTCAAGTTTTCAAGGTTTATTTTAATTTAAATCTTTTTCAACTTTTTATATATGATTATAAATAAGACAATTATTATATTTAGATCTTGAATTTACATTTTTGACCTTTTTAGATTAATTTATTTAATTAAGTAATGTTACTTAAGTTATTACATACTTAGATATATATTATACTTAAGCTAGTTAACACATTAATTAGATAAATTACTGATAATATTTCGAGTCCAATTATTAATTAAATTATTAATAATACTAATTGGATGATAATATAGCATTTTTAACTTATTTTAAGGTCCTTTACTATTTATCCCTTATTTAATAATTAACCCATTTATTTACATATTTCTAGCTAATTAACTAGGAAGACTAGTTAATTAGGGGTAATTAGAGATCACGATGAGCTTCTCATCATACCCCCAAGCCAAAGTTTTGCTAGTACCTAGCAAAATTACCTAAAAATATGATGATTTAAAGCACTTGGGTTTAAATTAATATAAATAAGAACCAAGTAGAGGAAAGCTTAGGTCAGAATATATTTTTTTTAGATTTAATAAAAATACAAATAACTAATATATAGAGCATTTGTGAAAATTTCCTTACTTAGACTCAAAACTCAAAGCATCTTCAAAACACACTTTATTAAAAACAAAGTTGTTAATAAGAATTTTATCAAAAATTAGAATCTCAAAAATCTCTTATTCTTTGTAACCATTCATAACCATTAAAACTTAGAATTCAAAGCGTTTTAAGAAAGCAAAACCTAAGAGTTGGAAATTAAATTTTAACTCAAAAACTCAATAGACTTAAGTTAATCCTTTGTTTATGATATTTGATTTCTATCAATCTAAGTTTAAGCAAATTAACCAGATATTCATCATTAATCAAACTTAGAGTAGTAAAACTTTAATCTACTAGTCTACAGCACTAAGGACAAACTTCTGGACCTAGGATTTTGTCAATCCTTCTCCTTTAGGTATCAACTGCAAATCCTCAAAACCCGATTTCTTAGGCTTCATTGCCCAATACAAAGGTTCAGTAGCTATGATTTTAAAACATCTGTGCTTGTGAAGAGAGTTGTCCTAAAGGCATCCAAATTTGCAAAAATCCAGATCTTAAGACAACAATTTCCAATCCAGATTATTCCAATTCAAGGTTTTGGCTTGGTCTTACTTAGGTTTGGTTGCTTTTTCCTCACCAGTTTTCTATCCCGAGGTCAACACTTTTTATGTATATCTCCCCGGTGGACCACTGGATCTCTTATTCCTAATTTTTATCTCCATATTTTTTTCAACTTTTTATATAGGTTAGAACACCCATATGTAGCAAGGTATTATTTTATTAGATGGAAGGAAGGGTAGCATCTATTTATACCGAGATGCTTTATTTTTATGGAAAAACTGCATAAGTACCCATTGCAGTGAGGTACTTAACTACAAGGTATTTTATTTTTTCTTTTTTTCTTTTTATTTTTCTCCCCTTCTCATTTTTCTTACTAACTTTATACTCTAAATCCTTTTCTTAGGTGAGTGGCACATTCTTCACCCTTTCAAGAACTGCCCCGCGGAAATCCTTGGAATAAAGAGGATTTAGAATCGATCTCTTAACCTTTATATTTTCGCGGTCTTAGATGCCATCAAGACAATTCTATGTGTGTGATTTTTGGATGTTTAGGTTACTTAGCTCTCAAACCAGAGCTTGGACAACAAAGCCATTCACTCTTAGGTTCTTTAAACTTTTAGTTTCCTCCTATAGGATCTGTCAAGACAAAACTTACCAAGTCTAGCCAAATGTCCTTTAGTTGATTAAGCTAACTATAGCCTGATAGACTTGAAGACTAAGATTCTACTAACTCTCTACTTAATTAATTCTGAATATCTGGCCTTTCTACTTAACTTTATAATAAAATCAAATATTCAAAAAGAAAAAGGATTACTTAATCTAATTGATTAAAAAGTTACAATTTAATTCCAAAACTTAAGTTTAAAACTTAATACACCTTAGTTTCTTAATTTCAGGGCAAGAATAGAAAAAACAAAGCTTTAAGGTTTAAAGATTCTAATTCAAATAAAATCTTGTTTAAAGATTTTGCAAATAAGAGTGTGCTTTTGCAAAATGTTATAAGTAAAAATCTAAATAAGAATTTAATGCTCTTATATATATAATTTCTAAATATTTTTTTAATTTCTGACCTAAAAGAAAGATCAAGCTCTTAGTTATTAATATAAATATATATTTTTTTTTCTTCTTCTTTTCTTTATTTTAGATGTAAACACCCCTTTTATTATTTTTATAATTTTTTAATTTCCAAATTTTTGTATTTATATATTTTTTTATGTTTTATACAATTTTCCAATTTTTATGAATTTTTTCAAAATTTTTCAAATTTTTATGATATTTTTTATTTTGAAATTTTTAGAATTTTTGGTATTTTCATTTTTTTTAAAATATTTTGTGGGCATTTAATTTTTATGTGTTTTTTTATATATTTTCTCTACACATACATTTAAAGTGAAAATTTCGCTTCACACCCCCCAAGCCAAGATTTTACAATGTCCTCATTGTGAGAAGGGTGAAAAGATATTACACTAGATCAAAGATCTCAGTGCGAACGATTTCAATTCTGACCAAAGGTCAAAGTTGACAGTCGGACTAAATGAAGGTAATCAGTATAAGATGAAGTGAAAAATCAGAAAAGTGTAAAAAGCAGGAAGCAACTATGTACAAAATATGGATGGAAGTTAGCAAACCCTAATGGAGCGTGTAACAATCTCCAACAAGACCCAAAGGATGTGATTCCAAGAAAGGTTTTAAACGTTGGCCATTAACTTTGAAGGGTTGATCCTTGTTGGGTTCAGTGATTTTGACTGCTCCGTTGTCGAAGACTCTAACAACAATAAATGGCCCTTGCCATTTAGACCTATGTTTCCCAGGGAAGAGCTTCAAACGGGCATCAAAAAGCAACACCTTCTGACAAGGTGCAAAAGATTTGCGGGAAATACATCTATCATTGAAGGCTTTAAGTTTTTCCTTATACAACTTTGAACTCTCATAGGAATCATGACGCAATTCCTCAAGTTCGCTAAGCTGCAACCTATGATGATCACCAGCCTTCGCGAGGTCTAAATAACAGGATTTAATTGCCCAATAGGCCTTGTGCTCAATTTCTACGAGAAGATGACAGGGTTTCCCGTAAACAAGTCTGTATGGTGACATGCCTATTGGTGTTTTGTGGGCAGTCCTATAAGCCCACAAAGCCTCATCTAAATGGGAAGACAAATCCTTCCTATCGGGTCAGATTGTCATTTGAAGGATCTTTTTGATCTCCCGATTAGAGACCTCAGTTTGCCTATTAGTCTGGGGATGATAAGGTGTAGAAATACGATGTGTAACCCCATATTTTCTAAGTAGATTTCTAAACTGGGCATTAATAAAATGGGAACCGCTGTCGGAAATGATGGCATGAGGTACCCCAAAACGAGCGATAATATGACTCTTTATAAAAGGAATGACAACTTGATGATCGTTTGTGCGTGTGGGTATGGCTTCAATCCAACGAGAAATGTAATCAACAACAAGTAAAATGTATTCGAAGCCAAAAGAGGACGGAAATAGACCCATAAAGTCTATGCCCTAAATATCAAAGATTTCACAGACAACAATCGGGTTCAGAGGCATCATGTCTTTTCGTGACATGCCACCAAGAGTTTGGCAGCAACTACATGCCTTACAATATGTCTGTGAATCTGCAAATAAAGTGGGCCAATAAAACCCGCATTGCAAAATTTTTGCAGCGGTCTTTCGACCAAAAAAATGACCACCACAAGCCTGGTCATGATAAAAAGAGAGGATAGAATCAATCTCAGAAGAAGTGACACAACACCTGATGATTTGATCATTACAGAGTCAGAAAAGATACGAATCTTCCCAGAAATAGTATTTGGCTTCTGCTTTGAGCTGTGATTTGCGATTCCCGTCCCAGTCTGGCGGGAATTGATGTGTAACCAAATAATTAACAATATCTACGTACCAAGGAAGATTTGAGGATATAGTCAAAAGATGTTCATCAGGAAAGTGTTCAATAATTGGAGGAGATGATTCAATAGTATCAGAAGGAAGGTGGGAAAGGTGATCGGCAACAACATTCTGTTGTCCTGCCTTGTCACGAATTTCTAAGTCAAATTCTTGCAAAAGCAAGATCCATCTAATCAACCTAGGTTTTGTGTCCTTTTTGGATAGAAGGTGTCGGATAGCTGAGTGATCAGAGTACACAACGATTCGAGATCTAAGTATATAAGATCTGAACTTTTCTAATCCAAATACTATTGCTAGTAATTCCTTTTCTGTAACTGTGTAATTCCTTTGTGTCTCATTCAAAGTTTGACTAGCATAGTAAATTACTACTAGATTCTTCTCAATTTTCTATCCCAAAACAGCTCCTTTTGCATAATCTGATGCATCACACATGATCTCAAATGGTAAATCCCAATTAGGTGGTTGCAAGATCGAAGCCTGTGTAACTCTGTCTCTCAATGTTTCAAATGCCGAAATACACTCCTCACTCATCTCAAAAGTAGTATCCTTTGTGAGCAAGTTTTTGAGTAGTCGGGCAATTTTTGAAAAATCAAGTATAAATCTTCTATAAAATCCCACATGTCTGAGAAATGATCTAATGCCTTTGATCGAGTTAGGAATTGGAAGATTTGCAATTTGATTGATCTTAGCTCGATCTACTTAGATACCTCGCTCAGACACAAGGTGGCCAAGTACAATGCCCTCTGGAATCATAAAATGGCTCTTCTCCCAACTGAGGACAAGCTTCACTTCTATACATCTCTTAGGAACCTTCGACAAATTATCCAAACAAATATCAAATGTTTCCCCGAAGACTGAAAAATCATCCATAAAAACCTCCATATATTCACCCACCATTTTGGTAAAAATGGCTAACATGCAACACTGAAAAGTCGCGGGTGCGTTGCAAAGCCCAAATGGCATTCTTCGAAAAGCAAAAGTTCCGAAGGGGCAGGTGAAAGTCGTTTTCTCTTGATCTTCGAGATATATTGCTACTTGATTATATCTGGAGTAACCATCTAAAAAGCAGAAGAACCTATTACTAGCTAATCTCTCAAGGATTTGATCAATGAATGACAAAGGAAAATGGTCCTTCTTTGTAACTGTATTAAGCTTACGATAATCAATACAAACCCACCACGAATTCGCAATTTGTGTGGGAATGGTTTCTCCAGATTCAATCTTAATTATGGTGAGTCCTGCCTTTTTAGGTACCACTTGAATTGGACTCACCCAAGGGCTATCAGATATGGGATAAATAATATCAGCATCTAGCCACTTGATTATTTCTTTCTTTATGGCCTCCTTTAAATTTGGATTTAGATGTCTTTGAGCTTCTCTTGAAGGTCATGCCCCATCTTCAATATAGATGTGATGAGTACAAAAATTGGGGCTAATCCCAGTGAGATAATGTAGAGTCCACCCAATTGCCTTCTTGTCATCTCGAAGAACCTTGATCAATTTGGATTCTTGTGATTCAGAAAGATGAGAGTTGATAATTACAGGATATGTTTGATCAGATTCGAGATAGACATATTTAAGATTATCAGGCAATGGTTTCAATTCTAGTACAGGAGTAGAATCAACAATAGGATTTGGGGTGGGATTTTCGATTGCGAGAAGTGAGTCAGATGAGTCATAAGATTTAGATTCAGGATTGAGTAAGATTCTGATAATAGGGTTTCGTTGTTTTGAGGGTATGGGATATCAAAAGGTGTGCTCTCTAGTTCTAAGGAACTAATGCCATCCTCAAAAACTGCAATAGATTTGATTTCCTCAATCCAATTGCAATCCAATCCTCTAGAAGCTCTAAATATATCTAACTTAATTGTCTTCTCCCCAAATTTCAGTTCAATCTTTCCAGATTCACAATCAATGTTGGCCTTTGTAGTGGCCAAAAAGGGTCTCCCTAAGATAATTGGGGTATCTCTAATGTGTTCGGGTACTTCCATATCAAGGACAATAAAATCTACTGGGAAATAAAAATCCCGAACTCTTATAATTACATCCTCCAACATTCCTTTAGGTGACTTAATAGATCTATCGGCTAATTGTAAAGTCACATTGGTAGACTTAAGGTTTTCTATGTTGAAATGTTTTACCAAAGATAAAGGAATGAGGTTAATAGATGCTCCTAAATCTTGGAGGACTCTATCAAAACACTGATCCCCAATTATATAGGAAATAAATGGAGATTCTTGGTCTTTCTTTTTCAAAGGAAGCATACTTGAAATTATAGAGCTCACATGCTCTGAAAGTACCACAGTGCTTCCTTTCTTCGGCTTATGCTTAGGAGTACACAACTCCTTAAGAAATCTCGCGTAAGTCAGGATGTGTTTGATAGCATCTAGGAGTGGGATATTAATATGTACCTGTTCACAAATTTTAATTAAATCTTCATCTAATGTAACATGTTTTTGTTTCCTAATCTTCTTCAAAGCTTCAGGAAATGGGACGTGGATTTCCTATTCTACTAAGGTATTTCCCGAATCTTGCAAATTAGCGAGAATTGTGGGATCGGGTTCTGCACCTCTTTCAAGTGTAGAAACAGGGGTCATTCTAGATGTACTAGGGTCTTGGGATAGGTTCCTTGGATAAATTGGATCCCTAGTGGAAGTTCGACGATGGGTTGTAACAGAGTTAATACCTGCATGTGAAGAGGAAGCTGATGAAGAAGATGCTTGTTGATTTTGGAAAGATGAATTAGAAATCAAAGGTTGATTTGAAAATGATTGCTGTTGATTAAGATACTTAAAATCATGATTAGCAGAGGGTGGATTTGGATTTTGATTCAGATTTGGATTCAGGGGTAATTGATTAAGGAAATGGACATGTCCTTGATTCGAATTTTGCACTCTCGGGTGTTGTCTCTACTGGATATTCCTAGGGTTTGGAATTGGCTGGGATGGAAGGGCCCCTAGCTAACGAGATTCAGCAAACTGCGTGATTTGGCCCCTAAGATCAGCCAACTCTGCTGAACATTGCCGTTGGACTTCAGCAAGAGCCTCAGCATTTTGTCACTGGCTCTTAGTCACAGCTTGCAAAATCTGGTCAAGCTGTGAGTCACTATTTGGCCATACGGGGTTTTGCAAACCCACATAAAATGGGCTCGCATTAGGTTGCTAAAATGACAATGTAGGTGGGTTTTTCCTGGTTTGAGTCGGATATGATGGTCTTTGTGAATGGTCAGACCAAGAGAAATTAGGGTGATTACGCCATCCAAGATTATAGAAATTAGAATATGGGTTTGATCTTGGTGCATATCCCTGAATGGCGTTCAAATCTAAAGGATAGGGCGTGTTTTCCACAAAAATAGGAGATGGGGAAAAAGGTAGGAAAGATTATGGGACAAAGGTCCCTCCTTGGGTTGGTGTAGGAGTAGATAGAAAACCTAAGGAAGATGGATCTCTAGAATTTAGATTATTCACAAATTCCCTCCCCGTGGGAATTTGCGAAACAAGTGAATGAGTGGGATTTTTCGTAGCAAGTAGAGGTGTAAGAGTTTTCATAGTATTTCAGACCTCATCAAGATGCTTTGCTATGATATCGACTTTGTCCAGTTTTTTTGCAATAATTTCTAAATCCTTTGAACTGGACGTATTACCGATCTCGTGAATGCCCTTTTGCGGATTTTGATGTGCTGTATTCGTGCCCCGCGTAAATTGCGACATGGATGCATTGTTGATTGAGTTCTCCGCCATCCCTTCAAATAATTCTGAAGCCGATTCTATGTAGCGAATGAGAAAGTTCCCTCCACAAGAGGCATCAACTAGATTGCGAATGCCTTCTTGCAATCCATAATAAAAGATATGCATTAGTTACTAGCAAGGGATGTCATGATGTGGGCATTTCCTTTGTAATTCATGAAAGCGTTCCCACGCTTCATGAATGGGTTCTCCTTGATTTTGATTGAAAGTTGTAATTGCTCGCCTTAAAGCATTCATGCGACCAATAGGAAAGAATTTCTTCAAGAATGTAGATTCTAGTTCAGCCCAAGTTGAGATTGGTCTTGCAATAGTTCTGTACCAATATGCGGCTTTATCTTTAAGGCTAAAAGAGAACATCTTCATGAGCAGGATTTTCCTATTTTGATTTCGAGGTCCAAGAGTTTGAGATAGATTTTTAAGATCTTCAATATGTTGGAATGGATCCTTGGATGCAAATCCGTGAAAATGTGGGATTAGACCTATAATGTTTGGCATTAATTTTGGGTCATTTTCCCCAATGGGAATCCTAACATTAGGCTCTACTTGTGCATTAGATGGATTATAGTAGTCTCTGAGTAGAGGCCTAGGATGAGGAATCGGTAAATCAGGAAGGTCAAAACCTACCTCAGGTTGAGGTGGACGGGTTTGAAGATTCTATAAATTATTCAAAGCTGCAGTTAAAAGATTGATTTGGCAATTTTGTTCAAGCATTCTAAGATTCTGGTTCAGGAGCACCTCATGAATGTCAAAAGGCGGCATCTCCCCCTGACCAGAAGAAGAAGGGATCTCAGGATTTTGATTTTGCAATTGATCCATAGAAACAGATGAATCAGATGGGAATTTAATTGGTTGCTTAGCTGCAACCGGCTTAGGAGCACCTGTCAAAGGAGTTACAAGAGGCAGATTCAAGGACCGCCTCCCGTGCATAAAATGAAAAGAATGTGCAAAGGCACACTTACACCACCAGAAAAACAGCGGCAACAAAAACCCGCAAAACAGCGCAAAAAAGTAGGTTTTTCTCTTCTTTCTAAGGAAAGAAGAGAGTCCTAGAATACGTAAAAATACTTTGGATGCAAACAAGTATAGTATCGATATCAAAATACGCATCCTAAACCTGTGTCTACGCAAGTGTGTATCCTTAAAGCTCAAAGGCCTAAGGTCTAGGATCGAGACTTCTCACTACTGGCTCCCCAAGGCTCTAATAGTGAGAAAGACTTGTTGATCTTCGACCAAAGCCCTAAGAGGTGCAAAGAGGAGAGATAGAAAATTAAGACTTGTGTGACTCTAGTGATCGCACTGTGTGCGTGATAGCATGCAACAGACGATAGCAATTAAACCTGCATGCATTCTGCAAACAGATTTAAATCACAATTTTTATTATCCTCTTTTTTTACTTAATTTTTTCAAAAATATAATAAAAAGAAGTAAAGTGACCACTTTTTAAGTATTTTCAAAAAAATATGTGGTCTTGATATTATCTCCAGGATAGGGATCTACGCGGTTTTTTCGCGTGTTTTCCCGCTGATGTGAGAAAAACAGTAGAAATTTCCCGAGTCAGATCGTAAGCTACTAGCAGGTAAATGCACACCTAAGAGTGTATGCCTATAACATGTTGCTGCTAGTAAAAAAGTATGTATTTTTGTATTTTTTTTAAATTTTTAACTAGCTAAATGCAACAATTCAAACTAAACTAGAGACTAAGGACAGAGTACTTACAATGGTATGTATAGTGAAAATCAGAAAAAGAAAACCCGCCTTCTTTCCTGAGAATACCCGCAGAGGTAAACCTAAAAAGAAGACAGAAAATAAAACAAAAACAAAACTAATTAATACAAAACACTAAAAATAGTAATAACGGCGAATCTAATTATAGTTATCTCCCCGGCAACGACGCCATTAAAATGATTCATAAACAAAGCTATGCAAGGGAATGTTTTGGTGAATTAAAATGAAGCAAAATATTACCTCCGCGACAACGGCGCCATTAAAATGGTGGTTATCTTTCTCAACACAGTTAATTAAGTTAATTGTGCTTAATTATGTGCAGAAGAAAGTAACTTAGCTTAACTTGAATTTGTGTCGATTAAATAGTATAGGGTCAAGTTAACCTAACATTTTAGATTTTATTTCTTTTAACTAGTTGAGTCTAGGTCGTTCGCTGGGAAGCATAACTTAATTAGAATTCACCATTAAATCTAAACTACTTATGAAAAGTATAATTAAATTTACTTTAACAACATGAATTTTGCTTAATGGTTTCAAATTAAAAGAATATGCAAAATTCCATAAGAAAATACATTTACACAAATGATCTTCTTTAATAAACAAGTAAACATGTTTATTTCTTTTTTATTTCAAGTGATTAAGGCAAGAAAAAGTAATTCTAATGGAAATATGCCTTATTACAACATTAAACCCAAAAGGAATGAATAATATGCAAGAAAATTAAACCATTAATTTCTCTTCTTGTCTTCAGCCTCTTTCTTTCTCTTCTTCTTTTCCTTTCTCTCTCTCTCCTTTCTCTTTTTACTTATTTTTCTCTTAATCTTGTTTTTAATCTTTCTCGAGCTCCTCTTATACAAGTCTTGTTCTCTTTCTTTTCTTTCTTTCTTACTCTGCCTTTTCTCTTCTTCTTTAGCCCTTCTGCCTCTCTACCTTTCTTTCCTTTATGAGCTCTCTCTTTCTTCTCCTTCTCTTCCTTTCCTTTGCTTCTTCTCCTTCTCTTCTGAACCTTCGCATCCTTTCCTTATGAACCTTTGTAGACCTTCTGAACCGAACCGGTCTAACTCTTTCAACCAAAAATTAGGTTTTTGATTGACAGCTTGGATCGGTCGGGGATACACAGCACCACTCTCAGGGTGGGACCAGACCTTACTAGGTCCAAGCCTAGTTTTCTTTAGTTTCGGTTTAGTTCCGGTTCGCATAGTCTCGAGCCCATTCGGCTCACGGCCTCCCAGGCCCCATGCACACGCCCTCACGGGCCCACACTCGCATGCCCACAGTCGCACACACCCGGGCACGCGCACTGCACATGCCCACACACAAACCCATATGCTCAGTTCGTTTCTTGCGCCGTGTGCTGTCGACTGAGAAGCCTTAAACATAAATCCATTTTATACCCATGCGGCTGCTCCAGTTCTACCGAGGTGGGACTAAGTTTCCCCCTCCCAGTCTGAACTTCAGATGTTGATTCCAGCCAGCTAAGAGCTTCGTTCCAAGCAAATAAAAGCTTGCTAGAAAGCTCTTAAGTTGTTCTACACTAATGGAGTACCAATTTGATACTCAGGGGAAGTTTAGCTCTTCGATTTGAAGGGCGAAGGACCTGGGTTGACTACGGCTATTTTGGCCGATAGAGTGGAATTTTCAGCTCTAAGGTCTACAGAAGGTCTTTGACTTCCAGATGGGGTATTGAAGAGGTTCAGGAGATGATTCCACGGCTGTTGGTGAAGGAACTGAGCTCTAAGGAGCTTCAAGGAAGGTCGAGAGGCTAAAAGCTTCTCCAGGGAGCTTCAGAACTGTGATTTAAGTTCTAAAAGGTCATACAGATGGCTAAAGACCTAATTAATCAAATCAAACAACCTCTAGAGGTTGTTACGAATCTATCTGGGCAGATTTTCCATTAAAATCTCATCATAAAACCACTGTCGTCAGTTTGGGTTCGAAAATAACCCAAACTGAATAGAAATCAAATTCTACCATAAAGTTGATCAAAGCTCATCCAAATCTCATCTGAATCATTTACAAACATCACAGCAACAGATTGAACTCCTCAATTTGTCTGTTTGAACCCAAATTCCAAGAATCAGACTTAAGGTTGACTATGAAGCCTTGAATTTTGACTTTTTGAATTAAACCATTTCAGAGGAAATTAAAGCCTAAATCATCTTCTCTTTAACCACAGGAATGGATTCAAACCCTTAAAATGATGTTTCAATTAAGGTTCCTAGGGTTCCAGGCCTATCGCCTGAGCTTGTAGAGGAGTTTGTCCATCAGAATAAATCAAAGCTTATCACAGTGATTGATTCATAGTAATAGTCTCAGGGCAGGGCATTGAAGCTTGTAGACCTTTTAAATAAGGCTTAAACCTAGCTGTTAGACATCTCCAACTCTGCCGGACTTGGAGAAGATGAATATCTAACAGAAACTACAGGCACTAAAATCTCAAATAAAATACCTCAGCATGATCAATGAACTTTAAATCGAGAATCTGGAGCTTCACACTAAGTTCTACAGGCTGAAGAGCTCGTTTGACTCGTCGGAGCTCACTGAAGCTCCGGTGAGTCCAGAAAAAGACTAATGTGTATAGATATTAATAAAACGTGCCATTAATGATTCAAAAAGCTTCCTGAGGAGGTCACAAGGAACCTCAGGAACACATTAATTCCGTCAATTGTTCATTAAAGTGAAGATTGCATTTGCGATGGTTTATATGTGAATAATTAATGATTTGAACTTCTCTTGAGCCACCATTGATAGCAAGCTCAGGAGCTTAAATTAAATTGGGTGTTTAAGTTATATAGAGTAATTACTTAAATTAGAGTGAGGATTAGGGCCCTTGAGTGATGGATAAATGGTGGAGGACCCCAGTGGAGGTGGAATAAGCTCAACCACTACTGCCATGGACAGCTGGAGCAGTTGGTGGAGGTGGAGGTGATTTAGACTATTAGATGATCTATTCAGTAATTAAAAATAATAGAAATGTTCATGAAAGGTTTAAGAAGTTGAACGGTGACTTAAAAAGACAAAAGAATTGCTCCTGACAAGCTCAAGGAGCTCGTCGGAGCTAAGGAAGACGAATGCAAAACTAGCATTACAACTATCTATTCTACCTAACTAACTATCCTAACTAATCTACTTACTTAACCTACTGTTACCTGGACGAAAGAGGTAGGAGATCTCCGTTGATGGCGCATAACGGAGGAGGAAATCAGAGGGTTGAAGGAAGAAGTCCGGTGAGCGATTGTGAAGCGAAGCAGAGGAGCTCCTAGTCAGTACTTCGTTAGAAGACTCGGCTGACTTCGGTGAAGATCCAGAGCGATCGAAGATGGATGGAGGAAGACGAATGAAGTAGAGGAAGCTCGTCGGAGTTTAGAGAGAATAGCCTATCGGTTAGCTCAGTGAAGAAGAGGGAAGGGAGCTAACTTCATGAAAATTGAGGGAGTGGAGGGGTATTTATAGGTGGCGGCGGCTGAGATGGAGGTTGAATCTGGACAGAGATGAGGCTAGGAGTGGGGTAACCACTGGCGTCTTCTTCGACGCCGGTGAGGTTATCTCCAACCCTAAAATGGGATTTCAGCTTCATCCAGACCGACGGATGAAAAGGAGATGGTGAGCACAAGCTCCAGGAGCTTGAAGAAGGAATGACGTCGGATGTGTGGTGATCAGACGGTGGAAGCACCTCCTGTCGTCAACTGTCCAGAAGGCTGAAGAAGGAAAGAAGAAGAAGTTTCAGGAATTTAATCGTAATGAAAGATGATGACCTAAATGAAGAATAAGGACCCGATTGAAATAAAGCATAAGGACTAAAATGTAAACTCAGGTTTTCAAGGTTTATTTTAATTTAAATCTTTTTCAACTTTTTATATATGATTATAAATAAGATAATTATTATATTTAGACCTTGAATTTACATTTTTGACCTTTTTAGATTAATTTATTTAATTAAGTAATGTTACTTAAGTTATTACATACTTAGGTATATATTATACTTAAGCTAGTTAACACATTAATTAGATAAATTACTGATAATATTTTGAGTTCAATTATTAATTAAATTATTAATAATACCAATTGGATGATAATATAGCATTTTTAACTTATTTTAAGGTCTTTACTATTTATCCCTTATTTAATAATTAACCCATTTATTTACATATTTCTAGCTAATTAACTAGGAAGACTAGTTAATTAGGGGTAATTAGAGACCATGATGAGCTTCTCATCAGAGATCATAGAGGTTCGCAATCAACTCGCTCAGATGGCAAATCCTCGCCAACCTGGTGCACTTCCTTCGCAACCTCTTCCTAATTCGAATAACGTGCTGAACTAGAGGCGCATTATGAACCCAACTCAGGGCCAAGCTCACTATGTCTATCAGGCCCCTTCTACTCCATCACCCGATGGGATGGTGGCTTCGACATCATACGTGGGTTATCAACAGCAACCACCTCTTTTGCCTATACCAACCCAGAACCAGGCAGGGCTAAATTCGGTTACTACCCGTAGTGGCAAAGCAACACAGGACCCACCTTATCCAAGCCACTCCCAACTTTATAATGCAAACCCAAACCCTAGGATAGTTATCCAGGATACCCCTATCCCAGATCAAGAACCTGGACCCATTCTAGAGGAACTCGCAAAGGTTCCATTTCTGGAGGCCTTGACTAAAGGAAAAAGGAAACCCCAACCCGTGGCACTTGAGGAGGACCTGGTCAAGCTCTTTGAGCAGGTCCAAATAAACATCTGTTTGATGGATGTTATATGCCACGTACCGGCTTACGCGCGATTCCTGAAAGACATGTGTACACCCAAGCATAAGTCGCGAACTAAAGGTAGGAACCCAATCGTACTGTCAGAGCAAGCCAGCTCCATCATCTTGAGCAAGCTCCCACCTAAGGCAAAGGACCCTGGTACCCCTCTAATTTCATGCAAGATAGGTGATTTAGAATTTGACAAAGCCCTTTTGGACCTAGGAGCTTCCATCAATTTGATACCCACATTCCTACTAGACGACTTTGAGGAATCTGAACTTAAATCGACAGAGATGACTTTGCAGTTAGCTGATCGATCTATTAAGTCACCAAAAGGAGTACTCAAGGATGACATAGTTAAGTTACACGATTTCTACTTCCCCATGAATTTCATAGTCTTAGATATGGATGCTCGTGAGAACTTGAAGAATACATCGATCATATTAGGAAGATCCTTTCTGGCCACAGCTAGGGCCAATATTAATTGTGAGGAGGGCCAAATTGAGTTAAAATTTGGGAGTAAGACACTGAAGATTGACATCTTTAAGGCCCAACAAGGAATTACTTGTGGAGTTATCGAACAAATTTGAGATATCGAGGCTGTGGTTGATGACCCATGTATCGAGGAAAACCCGATTATTTTTTATCAACCACAAGAAGATCAAAACCTACAATTAGAGGAGCTTGAACATAACCTAGACACACCCATAGCTCCTTCCTTTGCTCCCGACACCTACCCGGAACCACTTGCTGCTGCTGACAACCCAGTTATGGAATTAAAGCATCTTCCTGATCATCTAAAATGTGTCTTTTTGGTTCCCAATCAGAAGTTTCCTATGATTATCAACTCACAACTCACCTTTGATCAGGAAACACGCTTGATTACTGTCCTCCAGCAACATCAGAGAGCCATTGGATGGACTCTCGATGATCTGACTGGAATCAGCCCCTCATATTGCACACATCACATCTATACTGAAGAGGGCTCACGACCATCCCGTGAAATGCAAAGATGCCCAAATCCAAATCTGCAGGATGTCATGAAAAAGGAGATCATCAAGTGGTTAGATGTAGGGATCATCTACCCGATCTCCGACAGTCGGTCGGTGAATCTAATCCAAGTTGTGCCTAAGAAGGTAGGACTCACCATGATCACGACTGGAACCGAAGAAACCATAGCGACCCGTATAGCAAACTCATGGAGAGTCTGCATTAATTACAGAAGACTCAATTCCTCCACGAAGAAGGATCATTTCCCACTACCGTTCATTGATTGGATACTTGAGAAACTAGTGGGAAATCGATTCTTCTATTTTTTGGATGGGTACTCCGGTTATAACCAGGTTGCAATCCATCCTGAGGACCAAGAGAAGACCACCTTCACCTACCCCTTCAGGACATACGCATTTTGGAGGATACCCTTCGATCTCTGCAATGCACCCGCTACTTTTCAACGGTGCATGCTTACCATATTCTCAGATATGGTAGGTGAATACCTTGAAGTCTTCATGGATGACTTCTCGGTATTTGGAGAATCTTTTGATGATTGCCTTCTACACTTGGTCCAAATCCTTAGGCATTGCATTGACGTGAATTTGGTTCTTTCCTGGGAAAAGAGCCACTTAATGGTACCTGAGGGAATTGTCCTAGGACATCTCATCTCTGAAAAAGGCATCCACCTTGATCAAGCCAAGGTGAATCTGATTTCCAAACTCCTAATGCCTAGCTCGATCAAGGACATCCGTTCATTTCTAGGGTACGTTGGTTTTTACCGTCGATTCATTCCCGATTTCTCGAAAATCGTGAGCCCCTTGGATAATCTTCTCTCCAAGGACATTCCCTTTGAAATTACCGAGGAGTGCACTTAGGCATTTGAGATCCTACGTGATTGAGTTACCCAAGCACCTATCCTGCAGTCTCCTGATTGGTCTCAACCCTTTGAGATCATGTGCGATCATCCGATTATGCTGTGGGTGCGGTACTTGGGCAGAAAATAGACAGGAAACCTGTGGTCATCTACTATGCTAGCAAGACACTTGACGAGGCTTAGCATAACTACATAGTTACTGAGAAAGAGCTACTAGTCGTTGTATTTGGTCTTGAAAAATTCAGATCTTATCTTTTGGGTTCCCGTGTCATTATATACTCGGATCACACTACAGTGAGGCACCTCCTCGCGAAGAAGGACACGAAACCTCGACTAATCCGATGGATCTTGCTGTTGAAAGAATTCGATCTCGAGATTCATGATAAGGCAGGAAAATAAAACGTGGTAGCTGACCATTTGTCCTGTCTTCCTTCTTCGGTCATCGACCCGTTTGGTCCAATCACCGAGCATTTTCTAGACGAGCACTTGCTAGCCATTCACAGTCTCCCATGGTTTGCCGATATTGTAAACTACTTGGTTATGGGGAAAGTCCCGCCAGATTGGGCAACTTCTAGGAGGGACAAATTGATTGCCAAAGCCAAGTACTACATTTGGGAGGAACCATACTTCTTCCACATTGGCAATGATCAGGTGATCCAGAGATGCATTCCTGACGATGAGGTTAATGAAGTGATCTCATTCTGTCACGACCAGGTCTGTGGTGGCCACTTCTCTGGGCGTAAAATTGCAGTGAAAATTCTCCAATGTGGGTTCTTTTGGCCCACTTTGTTCAAAGACGGACAGACATATTGTAGGGCATGCGCTCATTGTCAGACCCTTGGCAACATGGGCCAGTAGGATATGATGCCTTTAAACTCGATTATTATGTGCGAAATCTTTGATATATGGGGAATTGATTTTAGGGACCCTTTCCTGGATATAACGGCTTCGAGTACATTCTATTCACTGTCGATTATGTCTCTAAATGGATCGAAGCCACCCTACAAGAACTAGTGATCATAAAGTTATCCTCCGATTTATCCAGGAGAACATCTTTACCAGATTTGGGGTTCCTATGGCCATCATCAGCGATGGCGGGTCTCATTTCAACAATGTGCACTTCCAGTCCCTGATGAAAAAGTATGGGGTGTCGCATCGTATCTCGACTCCTTACCACCCCCAGACTAATGGACTGGCAGAACTGTTGAATAGATCGATCAAGAAGATCCTTTAGGTCACTGTTCGGCCTGATAGGAAGGATTGGTCTACTCGTCTTCTGGAAGTTTTGTGGGCCTATAGGACTGCCCACAAGACCCAATTAGGCATGTCTCTCTTCAGATTAGTGTACGGAAAGGCATGTCACCTTCCCGTCGAGATGGAGCACAAGGCTTATTGGGCAATATGGAAGTGCAATCTGGATCTGATGAAGGTTGGAATACACCGCCAGCAGCAATTGAGCGAGATTGAGGAACTATGCAATGATGCATATGAGAACTCGCATATCAACAAAGAGCGAGTCAAAGCCCTCCATGATAGGCACATTGTGCGAAAATCTTTCCACCCTGGTCAAGAAGTTCTACTCTTTGATGCCAAATTCAAACTGTTCCCAGAAAAACTCAGATTAAAATGGATTGGACCATTCTTGGTGAGACAAATCTTTGGAAATGGAGCCATTAAAATTAGTGAACTCAGCCTTGATTCTGAACCTTTTGTCGTGAATGGTTAGTGACTCAAACCGTTCTGCGAACTCGCTGACTCAAACTTGGCTGAGGTATCTTTTTCCCTCTATTCTCCCTGAGCTCATTACGCCCGGCTGATGACATTAAACTCAGCGCTTAACGGGAGGCAACCCATCATCTTTTTGAAAAACCCGAAACCCTTTTTGACACATCCCATGATGAACTCATATTGCACTTTAGAGTTCATCCATTAGAACAACCGACCCCACGTCTGGTACCCGTACTAGAGCTTAAAATCGTTTGCAACAGTCACCCCTACCCGTCCACCTACCCAAAACCTGTTCTAGTGTACGATCTAAGCTGAATTTGAACCCACCTAATTTACAATGAAGATAATGAAAATCGTAGGCATGGGGGGGTATTAAAGTGAAAAACACTGTGAGAATCACTTTACAAGAAAGGGTTTCATAAAAAAAATACATATTCCAAAAAAATTAAGAAAAATAAAAAATTAAAGAAAAAGAGAAAATGGAGAAGGGAGGAAATTTGGAAAAGATCAATTTGCATATCATTTTTGAGGAGGAAAAGGAGAGTTGATATAAATGTTAAAAAGGAGTAACAATTTGAAATAAAAAGAGATAGTCATTAGTAAAAGATTAAGGAATCTACTTCGTTCTAGACCAAATCAAAAGAAAGAAATAAAAGACAAAAGTGCTAAGAGATAAAAAAAGAGATTAGTATGAATGCTGATCTTAGGCCTTTTGGGCTTGTGTTTAGGCTTAAAAATTCAAGTATCCATTAAGATCCGGATAGTCCTCAAGAGGTTGAGGAAAATGCAAAGCTTAAGTATTAGGTCTAAGGCTTAGGGATTATTCGGCTTCATTAACTGACCTCTGGTTTGCGAGACTCGGTAACCTAAGCACCCCAATCCACACACAGTATGGTTCAGTGCACTTAATTATCAAAATCACGCAAAAGCGTTAATTATGTTATGAAAAGCTACCTAGATTAGGAGCGGCTTATCAACACAAGTTAATTTAAAAGAGTTCCCAGCACGGAGAGGTGGGAAATTCCCTTCGAAGATGTGCAATAACATACCGTCTCCTCGGTGCTTGTCTCCTAGGATATCTAAATATCCTACCGGGGTCATGTAAGCACCTTGTGCTGGTTTAGATGACATGGGTGGCATTATCACGAAATGTTGATTGCCAGGGTCTGGATTTAGCTACAGAACGCCATGGGCGAGATTATCCCAAAATCTCAAAAGCTAGGGTTCCGGGGGTTGCCATAGGCGATGCTATCTAGAAGCATCGATTGCTAGGGACCCTGCGTGAATTGATGGTGGGAGCTAGGAATTCAATATAGACCATGTTGTAAAGCCAATCTGAAGTTAGAAATAAAGAAAGAAAAGAGAGAGAAATATCTCCAAAAAAAAAAATCTTCTGTCTCTTTCTTATAAAAATGCACTGCAAACTGAACCAGGACTAAACATGTTTTAAGCACGGGTGCTTTAACCGTAGAGTTTAACGAACCCTAGGTTAGTTCCTGTGGGCCTTAGAAACCTTCGCGGCGGACTGAGGCTAAAGATGGTCAGGTCCGGATCTTAGTTGGTACTTGAGTACCTCTAGGCCTACTATTGGCATTCTAACCTAATCTACAAAAGAAAGCACACATCAGAAATCTGAGCATAAAAAGCCATGGTCTAGATTTTGAGTTAATTCCATGAGATTTTGCTAAGGGACTAGCAAAATCTAGGCATGGGGGTATGATGGGAACACCATCATGAGTCATAACTAGCTCAATTTGATCTGATTGAGTCATTAAATGCTCCTACATAACCATCAGAAGGTCATAATTCATTGCAAATCCTTTCAAAGAGAAATACAAGAAACCAAGGTTAAAACTGTAATTTTACCATCATATCTTAAATGCAGAACAACCACGGGTTTTCTTAAGGGTTAATTAAGGGTTAAATGATCTTAAGAGTCTAACAAGTGGGTTAATATAGATAGAAATGGGTTTTCGCACATTTCATGAATTAAATGACTTTTAAAATCCTAAAAATGGACCCGCTTAATCAACTGAGGTTATGCTTAGGATAAAATTCACTTAAATCCTTTAAAATTCATATAAAAATATTCTCTAAGATTTGGTATGCCTGATTTGACCATCAGAACCCGTCTTGACCTAAAATAGAGCCACAGGCAAACTTTTACCCTAATTTAGATTTTTGCATAAATTATCCAATCAAACTAGGTCAAAACTAAAATGCAACTTCACCATTGAATTCCTTAGGCCCAAATTAGGTTTGTACCAAAATTTAGGCCCAATATGAGATCATCTTAACTTAGTTTGCAATTTGGTCCTGTCTGACTCTTTTATCTCACACATATGCCCCTAACTTTTGAATCCTTTTCATTTAGGTCCCTAACTTTATCATCATCTTCACAAAAAGGTCCTTACGGCCATAAAATCTTAATCCTACAAACTCTGTGACCTTAAGATTGCAATATCTCTGTGATTTCTTGATGAATCCCTCTTAAAATTGAAAGGGAAACTCGTCAAGTAATTGCCTTCCAAATGAGCCCATCCAGTTATCTTAAATCCCTCTAGAATCCTCATGTGAACATTTTGATTGAATGGGCATTCTATCACCGGTGAAGAGCTCAGAGTTTCTAAGCTTGTTTCCAAGCTTGGAACTCCATCTAGAGTCCTATAAAAGAACCTCTGTGGCCTTGCGCATCCCCTCAGCAGGTTTTGGTGAGTCAACCACCTTTGATTCTCTTCCTCCGGCCACCAAAACCCTTGCTCCGGTGACCCTCTTCAATCCTCCTCCTCCAGTTGTCCAACAACCAAATTGGTCGGCTCTCTCGGCTCCTCTCTTCGTCGCGACCCTCCCCAGCCAAAGGGAGGACGTATCTTTGCCTACTTCATCGTCGCCGTCTCGCCGTTCTCTCCATCTCCGATGTCGATCCACCACCACCAGTTGTCTCCACCTCCCAATATCTCCCTAAGTTCCCTAAACTCTCTCTCCCTCTCCCGTGATCATTTATACACCTTCAGGACTTCCTTTCGACCGCAGATACGCCTCTAACCCCATCGTTGTCCTCTGCTCCGGCCACATCTTCGGCGAAGCATCTTCACCGCTCCACAACTCCATCTGCTTCGCCAACCGGTCCAAAACCTTTGCCATGACTCACCCTCCAAAAGCCCTAAAGAAATTTAGGGTTTAACACCCTCTACCTTCTCGTCGAACAGACCCACCTTCTGCCCTCATTCACGTCACTGTCAGCCCTCCACTGACCTCTACACGCCCTTGGACCACCACCGCTGCACTTGCTGTGGTCCGATAAAACTTTTGAGCACACTGATTAGTGTGTTCAGACTGTGTTCTTGGTTTCAGGTTCCCGCCAGAGCTCTGTCGTCGTCGCCTCCATCTCCAATGTCATTCAAGCTCCTCCGACCGTGTTCTTTGCCAATTCCATGCCCAGGCGACGCGCAGTGTCTCTAGGATCCTTCCCAGGTCCTCAATAGAAGACCATAGACACTCCTTTGCCTTCAATTGGAGGCATTACCTCCTGTAGCTGCACGCGAAGAAAGAGGCAGGGACATAGTCCCACCTCGTTTGCTAACGAGCGTGCGAAGGCGCATAAGAGGATTTTGTGCTTACAACTTATCGCCTCAGCACGCACAGGGGGTGAGGTCCCCGTACACACGTGCCTCACACATGCCCTCACCTGCACTCATGCCTTGTGGGTCTGGGCTCGGTCCGTTTACCTGGATACCTGGGTCTGTTCTGGTTTGCCTGATTCTGAGAGAGGAAGAAGAGAAAGAGAGAGGAGAGAGGGGGGGTTTTGCTCTGCCACCCTCCTCTCAACACTTGTGATCATCGAGGTACTTGTTTTACAAAATTCTTCCAATCTGGCCACCCCTTCTCCTTGACTTCCTTCTACTCGGCTAAAGGCATTGAATTTAGCACTTAATGGGAGGTAACTCGTCATTTCAAAAACTTGAGACCCTTCTGATCCTTTTTGAGCTGCATTCCTATTGCACTTTAGGGTTCGTCCATTAGAACAGCCGACTCCACCTTTGATACATGTATTAGAGCTTGAAATCATTCACATCTTGACCCGTTCACCCACCCTTTGACCCTGTTCTAAACTATGAACTAAGCTAAATTCGAACCCACCTGGTTTACAATGAGGACATTGCAAAACTTAGGCATGAGGGTATTAAAGCAAATGAGAAATTCAATTCTTTGAGGGGTTCTCATGAAAAAAAATTAGAGAAAAGGGGAGGAAAATGTTGTGAACTGAATGAAAAATCTTTCGTGAGGAAGAGAAAGAGGAGGAAATATAAGGAATGACAAAGGAGCAAAATAAAAAAAAGTGATAGTCCTAGCAATTGATTATGGAACCTACTTGAGTTTTAAACTAAATCAAAATAAGGAATTAAGTCCTGAAGTACTAGAGACAAAGGAGATAAGTAAAGTGTACCAACCTTAGGCCTTTTGGGCCTATTCTAGTGCTTAAACACCCACGTATTTGTTAAGATCTAGACTATTCCTCAAGATTCTGAGGGAGTTGCGAGGTTGATGTATTAAGTCTAAGGCTTAGGAATTATCTGGCCCCATTGCCTACCCTTTGGTTTGCAGGACTTGGTAACCTAGGCACCCAAAAATCACACACCAGTCTGGTTCAGTGCGTTTAATGAAGAATAATGCCAAAAAGTGTTCTACACTGAAAATTTTTTACTGAAGATTCGACTTAGGGGCGGCTTGAAGACACGAGTTGATTGGACGAGTTCTCAGTGCGAAGAGGAGGAATGAAAAATACTCCCCTCGAAGATGTGTTATAACATACTGTCTCCTTGGTGCTTGTCTCCTGGGATATCCAAATATCCTACCGGGGGCACGTAAGCACCTTATGCTAGTTCAAGTGCTATGGGTGGGATTATCTCAAAATGTCGATTGCCAGGGCCTGTATTTAGCTACAGAATGCCATGGGCGGCACTATCCCGAAGTGTCGAAAGTTAGGGTTCTAGGGGTTGCCATGGGCGGTGCTATCGTAAAGCATCGATTGCCAGGGACCCTACGAGGATTGATGGTGGGGACAAGGAATCTGATACAGACTGTGTTTAGAAACAATCTGATGTTGGATTTAGGGGAAGTTAAAAAGAAAAGAGAGAAACTCTTAAAATAAACATCCGTTTCTATCTCTCTCTTATAAAAAAATGCACTGGCAAACTGAACCTGGACTTGCTTCGAATACGTATGGGTGCTTTAACCACTGGGGTCAACGAACCTCTAGGCAGTTTTTACGGGCCTTAAAAACCTTTATGGCAGACCCAAGGCTGAGGTTGGTCAGGTTTGAATTTTGGCTGGTACTTGAGTACCTCTAGGCTTATTGTGGTATTCTAATCTGATTTCTATAGAAGTACAAACAGGCATCTGATGAGAACCTCATCATGAGCCATAACTAGCTCATTTTGACCCAATACAAAGGATAAAAGCTCCTACATATCTCAAGGAAAGGCTTAACTCAGAGAATTCTGAGTTTGAGAAGAAAACCAGTCATAAGGGGTAAAAGTGCAATTTTACCAGTATAAACTGCATACAGGGTAATTCAGGGACCAAACATAGGTCAAAACAGCTTAATAAGAATAAAAGTGGGATGAAATGATCTAGCAAGGGCTACAGCAATTCCAAGAGACTAAATCTGTAACCCTAAAATAACCCATTTCAATTCACGAGGTTCGAGGCAAAGTAAAAATAGAATAAACCCTCTAAAACTCATAGAAAAATAATCTCTAGGGTTTAGAACCTTCAATTTGGCCTTTAGAACCCATTTTGACCTACATTGAGAACCATGCCCAATTAATAACTTAATTTGGGTTTTTGTGCAAATTGACCGGTCAAACAAGGTTTAAGATGAAAATAAAATTCACCATCGGATTCCTTAGGTCCTAATTAGTCATGTATAAAAACTTGAGCCTAAGAAGAAACCTCCTTGACCGACTTTACACTTTGGTCCTCATATATTTACTCTTTGGCCCTCAACTTTTGAACCCTCGCATTTTGGCCCCTAACTCTCCTTCGTTCTTTGCAATCAGGTCCCTCCTGCAAAACCCTGCCAGCACCATGCTCCGGCGACCTTGCGCGGAGCATGGCGCCGCGCAGGGTGAGGTGGGGGACCTGGCAAGTATACCGGGGGTGCCCTGCGTCGTCAGCCGTCGCAGGAGCACCCCCATGGTCATTGTAGCCCCCCATACCGGCCGTGCGAACGCACGGACGGTATGGGTTCGTGTTCCGACCATTCTCCGGCGAGGGAGACACGTCGTCTCCCTCCGCCTTCCTCCCTGTTTCATCCCTATAAATACCCCCCGCTGCTCCACCGACCAGGGCAGCCTGGATCTGACGGAGAAAACCCCCAGCTTTCTTCTCTTCTTCCTCCGGCAGACGCTCACCAGCTCCGGCGACTTCCTCCCCCTCCACCTCTTCGCTCTGCCGCAATACCAGCAGCAGAGACTTCCTCCCCTGTTCTTCCCGCGCCACGCCGCACCCAGCTGGCGCCTCTCCAGCCCTCTGCTCGCCGCCGCCCCTCTCCCTGAGCATCGTCTTCTCCGGCGACAGTCGATACGACTGTCGCCCTGTTCCTCCCCCTTCGTCCCTGCAAGTAAGTTAGACCTACTCCCCTTCTTCTCCTCTTTCTTTCCCCGCTTTCAATTTAGTCAATTAAACCCTCGACCGCTCCTGTTCACCCTCATCCTCTCCGCCTCCGACCACCCTCCGGCGAGCCGCTCCCATCACCTCAGCGACCCACACGGCTCGCCGACCACCGCAGAACCTCCGCCTCCTCACCCTGATCCTCTTCCGTCCCTCCACTTCCCACCAAACACCCTCTGCAGATCCACCGAACACACCCACTTCCTCGCTCACAGTTTGACCTAGGACGACCTGTTAGCTCCATCTCGCCCCCTGCAGACCCCCTGACCACCTTCGCCGTGCCACGGCGAAGGTCTCCCGCCTGTCTGATTTGGCCGAGAGGCCGTTCTTCTGTGACCAGGTGACTCGCCCGCCGTCGCCATTACTGCGCAGGCAGAGCTGCTTCACCTGCAGGTGCAGGCACGCCTTCGCCCAGGGTTGACTCCCAGGTTGCGCAGGGACTCTCCGCGAAACGTCCCTGGTTCACAGACGGGGCGAAGGCCGCGCGGGAAGCCACGATCGCCCACTGCTCCATCCGCGACGCGCGCTCAATTGGGGTGGGACATTTAGTCCCACCTCGGAACCTCTCGGAGGCGCGCAGACGCATAAAGGCAAAAAGTGCCTTATGCTGTCTGCCTCCTGACCACGGGGTGAGGTCCCTCTCACCCGACCCGACCCGGCCTCGTCCGTGACCACGCTCCGCGGACCTGGCCCGACCCGATTAGACTGACCTGCACTCCTCGCCCACCACGCACGCCGGTGGGCCTGGACCCGGGCCAGACCCGAACCCGATTACCCGGTAGCGCTCTGGGAGAGCTTCCGAGGAGTGATTTCAGAGAGAGAGAGATACGCGGGGGAGGGGGGTAGAGTAGGTTTTTGCCTCTTGACGAAAAAAACTCTGAAGTGTGCAGGCCAAAGAAGAAGAAGCAGACCCGCTGAAGAAGAAGGAGCTGCGGCACTGTAGCATAGGCATCGTTAAGTCGTCTCAGCACCGGGGCAGACGACGGAAGGTCAGCAGCCAGAGCAGGAAAGAAGACAGGCTGAAGAAGAAGGAAGAGCAACGGCCAACGCGAAAGAAGAAGAAGAGAGGTCAAGGCAGAAAACCAAAGAAGAAGAAGAAATGAAGAGAAGCAAGAAGCAAGAAAAGAAGAAGAAGATCTGAAGAAAAAGAAAAAAAGCTGACAAGGAAGAACAGAAGACAGAAGAAGAAGAGCACGAGGGGAAGATCTGAAGAAAGCAGAAGAAGAAGAAGAAGAACAGGAAGAACAAAAGCCAAAGAGGAGATAAGACAAAGAGGAAGAAAGAAGAGAAGAAGAAGAAGCCAAATTTTCATCTCTCTCTCTCTCTCTCTCTTTATTTTTGTAATAGAACTTGTATATCTCTAGAATACAACTTGCTCCCTGAGTTCGACCTCGGGAACTCTTTTATTTTTCCGAGTAAAAAATTTTTATATGAAACGTTGGTAACAACCGGCTTTACTACAACGTTATAACAGACCCGGTTGCCGCTGTACGTCTTCATTTTGGCGCCGTTGCCGGGGAGCAACGGCTATTCTAGAGGTAAACATTCCTGTTTCTTTTAAGTTCTGATAATCTCCTCTCTTTTGTGCAGCTACAGGAACTCAAGAAGACAAGCAACCACACAACCACTCCGAAGACAGGTAAAATCTTTTCTCTCACTATTAACCCCTACACTCTAAAGAGGAAGAAAAGAAAAGAACAAGCAATATAGGGCTAACCTGTCTTCCATACTTAGTAACCATAAAAAGTTGCATGTTTTCAACTCATCACTCCTGCACACTATTAAGGGTATTTAAGGGCTAACACATTCTTGCTTGAGCCCTAATTGCCCAACAAAGAGTTAAATGGACCAAGTAGAGCCAACATAAGGTCAAACATTAGGATTTCAGTAGAGACACACCCCTTAATCAAGAATTGAGGAAATCCAAAAGAGGTGTGCCCAGGCCATTGATTGAAAATAATTAACAAGAAAAATCCTAAACAATTGGCTCTCTCTAAACACTTGAACCCTAAAAGACAGGACCCAAAAAGCTCTCAAAGAAAACAAGAGGTAAAGTTGACCCCTTTGGGTTAACCAACCTTAAATTAGGTCACTCTTTGCACTTAAAAAGACTAAAGTTCAAGTGAAACCTTAAGCACCCTGATCTTAAAATTGGTAGACTTAAGAGGTCAAGATCCCCATTCTGGTCTACCTGGAACCGCAGTGACAAGAGAGGTCGGGTGGGGGAAACCCTGTAACCCGTGGGGACGCTCTACCGTGTAGGGGTCTTCGCGGGACTCTCCCTCTCTGGCTGCCCAGGTAATTCTCAGGTGGACGATCTTTCTGATCAAGGGGTCCATCTGCCCCGCACCTCTATAGTCACCCAACACATTTTTGGGTGTCTTGATTGGGTCCAGCACCTTCTAAACTTACCTCTCCCAACTGTGCATGTACGGAAGGAGGTCTCTAAGACCACCCTTAAGACCCCCATTAGAAATTCGCTCTCGTCAAGGCCAAGCCTCGACGCCCGTATTTGTGCAGCAACACCCTCACATTATTCTCTCTTCTGATTCAGAACCAAGTTCTTCTTCTTCCCCCATCATGGCTCAGCCAGTTGAGGAAGAAAATAATCTGGAACACCAGCTCCAGCGACTCAATGACCTCTTCCAAAACTTCGTGCACCCACCACAGCGTCCTATGATGCGGGACCACTACAATCCTGCTGCGGTGGCCATTGAGCCTCGAGTTAGAATCCCGATTGGAGGACCTGATTCCGAACTAAAGCCCAACATGATTCATGCTATACCTAAATTCCATGGGCTTAATTCTGAAGATCCCTTCCAGCACATCAAACAGCTAAAGCATCTGGCCCACACTTTTGGATCAGATGCGCAAAATCGGGATATTCTTCTCATGAAGATGTTCTCCTTTTCTCTTATGGACAAGGCCGCCCATTGGTATCAAACTCAGACCCGGCCGATCAACACTTGGGAAGAACTTCAATCCGAGTTTTTGAAAAAGTTCTTTCCCGTTGGTCGGACCAACGCCTTGCGCCATCAGATTACACACTTCACTCAACAATCAGGAGAACCTCTCCATGAGGCATGGGATCGTTTTCAGGATCTCATGAGAAAGTGCCCCCATCACGGAGTTCCTAAATGGGAACAAGTCCAATCTTTTTACCAGGGACTCCGTGAGGACATCCGCCTTTTCGTCAATGCAACCTGCGGAGGAAACATCATGGGTCAACATGAAGACACCGTATGGGAGATTCTCGAAAACATGTGCGAGAACTCCATCAACAATGACTCCATGGGATTATTCGACAGGACGAATACCCGCGCAGCGACGAATCTTAAGGGAGCACATAAGACGCAGGACCTGTCCGCATCAGTCGACCTGGAGTTAATGGCCAGTCGATTGGACAAGGTCTCAATCATTGAAAAGAAGGTGGATGAGCTGACTCAGCACTTGCAGCGAGCCACCTCTGCGCGTAACTCCTTTGCACAACCTGCTTCCACACAGGAGACTGTGCAAAATATCCTCCACCGATCCTCCCCTGGGATGGATCCATATCCATCCCCATCTGATTCTTGGACTGGAAGATCATCCGATCCTTTCTACACCAGCCGGGGGAACTCCATTCCTCCTTTCCCTGATTCTCAGGAGGTTCCTCAGACCTGCGAGGACCTCAACGCCATCCAGAACGACCCATTCTCCAACACTTACAACCCTGGATGGCGAAACCATCCCAATTTTCAGTGGGCGGGAAATTCCCAAACCCAAAGACCACCTTTTCAGTCCCGCCCACAGCCCTCTCATCACTACCAGCCGCCTCAGCCTCGGCCCAACCCTACTTATCCATCAGGGCCAAATCAAGATCAAATGTCCTTAATCCTTCAGACTCTGGCTGACATTCAAAAATCGAATGCGGCCATTCAAAAACAGCACAAGGACGAGCTTACTGAAGTTAAAACTCAACTGGCCCAGTTAGCAAATTCTCGCCAGCCAGGCACACTCCCTTCCCAACCCCTTCCTAACCCAAATAACGTGCCAACCCAGAAGCGCGTTATGAATCCAAATTTAGGCCACGCTCAATGGATTTATCAGGCCCCCACTGCTCCATCTCCAGACGAGATGGAAGCCTCTACTTCTCGTACGGGATTTCAGCAGCAGCCACCCCTCCTACCAAATCCAAACCAAAATCAGGCCGGATTAAATTCTGTAACAACACGTAGTGGTAAGACAACTCAGGACCCGCATTATCCAAACCAATCCCAGCCTGATAACCATGACCCTAGGATAGTTATCCAAGGTACCGCTGTTCCAGACCCACAACCTGGACCTATCCTAGAGGAACCAACCAAGATCCCGTTTCCCGAGGCCCTGACCAAGGGAAAGAAGACCACCAAACCCGTGGCCCCTGAGGAGGACCTGGTCAAGCTCTTTGAGCAGGTCCACATAAACATCCCCTTGATGGATGCAATCCGCCACGTACCAGCTTACGCACGATTTCTAAAGAATATATGTACACCCCAGCGTAAGCCGCGAACCAAGGAAGGGAGCCCAATTGTTCTGTCAGAGCAAGCCAGCTCTGTAATCCTTAGTAGACTCCCACCCAAGGCAAAAGATCCTGGAACTCCCCTGATCTCCTGTAAGATAGGTGGTACCCAATTTGATAGAGCATTGTTAGACTTAGGTGCATCTATAAATCTGATACCCACATCCTTACTTGACCATCTGGAAGAATCTGAGCTGAAACCAACCGAGGTGACATTACAATTAGCAGATCGATCTATAAAGTCACCAAAAGGGATTCTCGAGGATGTTATCGTGAGAGTGCGGGATTTCTATTTTCCAGTGGACTTTATAGTCTTAGACATGGATGCACCTGAGAACCCTAGGGATACACCAATCATTCTAGGGAGACCTTTCTTGGCTACTGCTAGAGCCAACATCAGCTGTGAGGAGGGCCAAATAGAGCTTAAGTTTGGAGATCAAACACTGAAAATTGATATATTTAAGGCCCAACAAGGAATTAATTACGGCGTCATCGAGCAAATTTGTGACATCAAGACTTTGGTTGATGAATCACACCTCCAAAATGACTTGAGTATGCCTCATCAACCACAGAAGGATCTTGACCCGCAAATAGAGGAGTCAAATCCAGATGTAAACAACTCAGTAACTCCCACCCTTGAACCTCACATCTATACTGAACCACCCGCTGCTGCTGAAAACCCCATCCTTGAACTAAAACCCCTTCCTGCTCATTTGAAATACATCTTTTTGGGTTCTCATCAGACCCTTCCTGTGATCATCAATTCCAACCTCAGTCCTGAACAGGAATCCCGTCTGATTGTTGTCCTCCAGCAACATCGCAGAGCCATCGGATGGACTCTCGATGATTTGACTGGAATAAGTCCCTCTTATTGTACTCATCACATCTATTCAGAAGAGGGCACACGACCTTCTCGTGAAATGCAGAGACGCTTAAACCCCAATCTGCAGGAGGTCGTGAAAAAGGAGATCATCAAGTGGTTAGATGCCGGGATCATCTACCCGATCTCCGATAGTCGTTGGGTGAGCCCAATTCAGGTCGTGCCTAAGAAGGCAGGACTCACCACCATAATGACTGAGACCGGAGAAATCATTCCTACCCGATTAGCCAACTCGTGGAGAGTCTGTATAGATTACCGTCGACTCAATTCCTCCACGAAGAAGGATCATTTCCCACTACCCTTCATTGATCAAATTCTCGAAAAATTAGCGGGAAATAGGTTCTTCTGCTTCCTTGACGGGTACTCCGGTTATAACCAGGTGGCAATCCATCCTGAGGACCAAGAAAAGACCACGTTCACCTGCCCCTTCGGAACGTACGCTTTCCGAAGGATGCCTTTCGGTCTTTGCAATGCACCCGCTACTTTTCAGCGATGCATGCTTGCCATATTCTCAGATATGGTAGGTGATTATCTGGAAGTCTTCATGGATGACTTTTCAGTTTTTGGAGCATCATTCGACGATTGCCTCCAACACTTGGTCCAGATACTCAGGCGGTGCATCGACGTGAATTTGGTTCTTTCCTGGGAAAAGAGCCATTTCATGGTGCCTGAGGGAATTGTCCTGGGACACTCAATTTCGGAGAAAGGTATCCAAGTGGATCGAGCTAAGGTTAATCTGATTTCTCACCTTCCTATGCCTAGCTCGATCAGGGACATCCGATCCTTTTTAGGGCATGTCGGTTTTTATCGACGATTTATCCCTGGTTTTTCAAAAATCGCACGCCCCCTGACCACTCTTCTCTCCAAGGATGTTCCCTTCGAAATCTCCAAGGAATGCACTCAAGCATTTGAAATCCTGCGTGACCGAGTCACCCAAGCCCCGATCCTACAGTCCCCTGATTGGTCTCAACCCTTTGAGATCATGTGTGATGCATCCGACTTCGCTGTAGGAGCGGTTTTGGGGCAGAAAAATGACAAGAAACCTGTGGTCATTTACTACGCCAGCAAAATACTCGATGAGGCTCAGCGTAACTATACAGTTACTGAGAAAGAGCTGCTAGCTGTAGTATTTGCCCTAGAGAAGTTCAGATCATACCTTCTGGGTTCCCATGTCATCATATACTCGGATCACACGGCTGTGAGGCATCTCCTTGCAAAGAAGGACGCGAAACCTCGATTGATCCGATGGATCTTGCTGTTGCAAGAATTTGACCTCGAGATTCGCGATAAAGCGGGAAAACAAAATGTGGTAGCTGATCACTTGTCCCGTCTTCCTTCTGAAATGATAGACCCTTCCGGACCCATCACTGAGCATTTTCCCGATGAGCACCTGCTGACTATTGGTACTAGCCTTCCATGGTTTGCTAATATTGTAAATTACTTGGCATCTCATCAGACCCCGTCCGATTGGCCGAAGGCCAAGAAAGACAAATTACGCTCCGATGCCAAGTATTACATTTGGGAAGACCCGTACCTCTTCCGCATAGGTGCCGATCAGATCATCCGGAGATGTGTCCCGGAAGGGGAAGTCAACAATATCCTCTCTTTCTGCCATGACCAGGCATGCGGTGGCCATTTTGCCGGGCATAAAACCGCATCAAAAGTCCTCCAGTGCGGCTTTTACTGGCCCACACTGTTCAAAGACGCACACAGTCATTGCAAGGCATGCAGTCGTTGCCAGACTTTGGGCAACATGAGCCGTCGTGACATGATGCCTATGCAACCGATTCTAGTATGCGAAATCTTTGATGTTTGGGGGATTGATTTTATGGGCCCCTTTCCTATTTCGGATGGTTTCGAATACATTCTGTTGGCTGTGGACTATGTGTCCAAATGGATCGAAGCCATACCGACCCGAACCTGTGATCACAAAATCGTTCTCAAATTCATTCATCAACACATTTTCTCAAGGTTCGGGATTCCTCGTGCAATAATCTCTGATGGGGGGACCCATTTCACAAACGCTCAGTTTAGGTCACTGATGACCAAATACGGGGTGTCTCACCGAATCTCTACTCCTTACCACCCCCAAACTAATGGTCTAGCTGAGCTGTCGAATCGGGAGATCAAGAAAATCCTGCAGGTCACTGTTCGACCTGACAGGAAGGACTGGTCGTCCCGACTTCCGGAAGCATTGTGGGCCTATAGGATCGCCCACAAGACCCAATTGGGCATGTCTCCCTTTAGATTGGTGTACGGAAAGGCATGCCACCTTCCCGTCGAACTGGAGCATAAAGCCTATTGGGCAGTACGGAACTGTAATCTAGATCTTTCCAAGGCTGGGACCCACAGAAAACTCCAAATCAGCGAGATCAATGAATTACGCATAGACGCGTACGAGAACTCGCAAATCTACAAGGAGCGGGTTAAAGCCTTCCATGACAAACACATCTCGAGAAAGATCTTTCATCCTGGTCAAAAGGTCCTACTCTTTGATGCCCGACTCAAACTCTTCCCAGGAAAACTGAGATCTAAGTGGGTCGGACCATATTTGGTCCGACAGGTTTTTGGAAATGGAGCAATCGAAATCAGTCCACTCAGCCACGATTCTGAACCTTTCATCGTGAATGGTCAAAGACTCAAGCCGTTCATTGATGTAACTTCTACTGATTTGGCTGAGGCATCTTATATCCTCCGTTCCCCTTGAGCTTATTGCGCCCAGCCGATGGCGTAAAACTCAGCGCTTAACGGGAGGCAGCCCGTCATTCTCTTTGAAAACCTGAAACTTGTTCTGACACCTTTCAGCACTTGAAGTTCACCCTTGTAGACAGCCGACCCCAACTCAGATGTTCGCATCTGAGATTTGAAATCGTCCGCAAAAATTCAACCCGACCCATCCACTCACCCAAATTTCTGTCTTAAGGAATGAACTAAGACCCCCTAGGTTACAATGAGGACATTGCAAATCTTAGGCATGGGGGGGTAGGAAAGTGCAAAAACTTGTAAGAAAAGGTTTCAAACAAAAAATTCACATATGCCAAAAATACCATAAAAATTAAAAAATTTTTTCGAAAAAGAATAAGAGGAAAAGAGGAGAAGGAAAATTTTGTGAAGGAAAAAAGAAACAAAATGAAAAAGGAGCACAAAATTATGAGAAAAAGTGATAGTCATTAGTAAGGAACTAAGGAATTAACCTAAGTTCTAGACCTCATTCGAGAAAATAACTGAAAAGTGCACAATGAGATTAGTAAGAATGCAAACCTTAGGCATTCTTGAATAGACTCTTAGTACCCATTAAGATCTGGACACTCCTCAAGAGGTTGAGGAAAATGAAAAGCTGAAGTATTAGGTCTAAGGCTTAGGGAGTATTCGGCCTCGTTAACTAATTTTTGGTTTACGGGACTCAGTAACCTAAGCACCCTAATCTCACACACAGCCTGGTTCAGTAAGCGTAAAAATCAGAATCACGCAGAAGCGTCGCAAAAATCTGAAAAGAACATCTAGAATAGGAGCGGCCGATCAACACAAGTTGATTTGGACGAGTTCCCAGCGCGGAGAGGCGGGAAATCCCCTCGAAGACGCGTAACAAAATATCATCTCCTCGGTGCTTGTCTCTTAGGATATTTACATATCCTACGGGGGGCATGTAAGCACTCTGCTGGTTCAGATTCCATGGATGGCATTATCTCGAAGTGTCAATTGCCAGGGTCTGGATTCGGCCACGGAATACCATGGATGGGATTATCTCGAAATCTCAATAGCCAGGGTTCCGGGGGTTGCCATGGGCGGTGTTATCTCGAAGCATCGATCGCCAGGAACCCTTGAGGATTGATGATGGGAGCAAGGAATCTGATACAGACCGTGTTGAAAAGCCAATCCTAGGCTAGAACTAAAAAGAAAAAAGAGAGAGAAAACTCTCCAAACAGAAAAACTTTCTATCTCTTTCTTACAAAACGCACTGCGAACTGAGCCAGGGCTAAAATCATTTCAAGCACGGGTGCTTTAACCACGAAGTCCAATAAACCTTAGGTTATTTCTTGTGGGCCTTAAAAACCTTTGCTAAAAGACTGAGGCTAAGGCTAGACAGATTTGGATCTTGACTGGTACTGGAGTACCTTTTAGGCCTATGATCAGCATTCTAACCTAATCTATGAAGGCACTTATCTAAAACTATTGAAAACTTCATGGTCTAGAACAAGGGTTGAAACCTTAAGTTTTTGCTAAGGGACTAGCAAAAGCTAGGCATGGGGGTATGATGAGAACCTCATCATGAGCCATAACCAGCTCATTTTGACCCAATACAAAGGATAAAAGCTCCTACATATCTCAAGGAAAGGCTTAACTCAGAGAATTCTGAGTTTGAGAAGAAAACCAGTCATAAGGGGTAAAAGTGCAATTTTACCAGTATAAACTGCATACAGGGTAATTCAGGGACCAAACATAGGTCAAAACAGCTTAATAAGAATAAAAGTGGGATGAAATGATCTAGCAAGGGCTACAGCAATTCCAAGAGACTAAATCTGTAACCCTAAAACAACCCATTTCAATTCACGAGGTTCGAGGCAAAGTAAAAATAGAATAAACCCTCTAAAACTCATAGAAAAATAATCTCTAGGGTTTAGAACCTTCAATTTGGCCTTTAGAACCCATTTTGACCTACATTGAGAACCATGCCCAATTAATAACTTAATTTGGGTTTTTGCGCAAATTGACCGGTCAAACAAGGTTTAAGATGAAAATAAAATTCACCATCAGATTCCTTAGGTCCTAATTAGTCATGTATAAAAACTTGAGCCTAAGAAGAAACCTCCTTGACCGACTTTACACTTTGGTCCTCATATATTTACTCTTTGGCCCTCAACTTTTGAACCCTCGCATTTTGGCCCCTAACTCTCCTTCGTTCTTTGCAATCAGGTCCCTCCTGCAAAACCCTGCCAGCACCATGCTCCGGCGACCTTGCGCGGAGCATGGCGCCGCGCAGGGTGAGGTGGGGGACCTGGCAAGTATACCGGGGGTGCCCTGCGTCGTCAGCCGTCGCAGGAGCACCCCCATGGTCATTGTAGCCCCCCATACCGGCCGTGCGAACGCACGGACGGTATGGGTTCGTGTTCCGACCATTCTCCGGCGAGGGAGACACGTCGTCTCCCTCCGCCTTCCTCCCTGTTTCATCCCTATAAATACCCCCCGCTGCTCCACCGACCAGGGCAGCCTGGATCTGACGGAGAAAACCCCCAGCTTTCTTCTCTTCTTCCTCCGGCAGACGCTCACCAGCTCCGGCGACTTCCTCCCCCTCCACCTCTTCGCTCTGCCGCAATACCAGCAGCAGAGACTTCCTCCCCTGTTCTTCCCGCGCCACGCCGCACCCAGCTGGCGCCTCTCCAGCCCTCTGCTCGCCGCCGCCCCTCTCCCTGAGCATCGTCTTCTCCGGCGACAGTCGATACGACTGTCGCCCTGTTCCTCCCCCTTCGTCCCTGCAAGTAAGTTAGACCTACTCCCCTTCTTCTCCTCTTTCTTTCCCCGCTTTCAATTTAGTCAATTAAACCCTCGACCGCTCCTGTTCACCCTCATCCTCTCCGCCTCCGACCACCCTCCGGCGAGCCGCTCCCATCACCTCAGCGACCCACACGGCTCGCCGACCACCGCAGAACCTCCGCCTCCTCACCCTGATCCTCTTCCGCCCCTCCACTTCCCACCAAACACCCTCTGCAGATCCACCGAACACACCCACTTCCTCGCTCACAGTTTGACCTAGGACGACCTGTTAGCTCCATCTCGCCCCCTGCAGACCCCCTGACCACCTTCGTCGTGCCACGGCGAAGGTCTCCCGCCTGTCTGATTTGGCCGAGAGGCCGTTCTTCTGTGACCAGGTGACTCGCCCGCCGTCGCCATTACTGCGCAGGCAGAGCTGCTTCACCTGCAGGTGCAGGCACGCCTTCGCCCAGGGTTGACTCCCAGGTTGCGCAGGGACTCTCCGCGAAACGTCCCTGGTTCACAGACGGGGCGAAGGCCGCGCGGGAAGCCACGATCGCCCACTGCTCCATCCGCGACGCGCGCTCAATTGGGGTGGGACATTTAGTCCCACCTCGGAACCTCTCGGAGGCGCGCAGACGCATAAAGGCAAAAAGTGCCTTATGCTGTCTGCCTCCTGACCACGGGGTGAGGTCCCTCTCACCCGACCCGACCCGGCCTCGTCCGTGACCACGCTCCGCGGACCTGGCCCGACCCGATTAGACTGACCTGCACTCCTCGCCCACCACGCACGCCGGTGGGCCTGGACCCGGGCCTGACCCGAACCCGATTACCCGGTAGCGCTCTGGGAGAGCTTCCGAGGAGTGATTTCAGAGAGAGAGAGATACGCGGGGGAGGGGGGTAGAGTAGGTTTTTGCCTCTTGACGAAAAAACTCTGAAGTGTGCAGGCCAAAGAAGAAGAAGCAGACCCGCTGAAGAAGAAGGAGCTGCGGCACTGTAGCATAGGCATCGTTAAGTCGTCTCAGCACCGGGGCAGACGATGGAAGGTCAGCAGCCAGAGCAGGAAAGAAGACAGGCTGAAGAAGAAGGAAGAGCAACGGCCAACGCGAAAGAAGAAGAAGAGAGGTCAAGGCAGAAAACCAAAGAAGAAGAAGAAATGAAGAGAAGCAAGAAGCAAGAAAAGAAGAAGAAGATCTGAAGAAAAAGAAAAAAAGCTGACAAGGAAGAACAGAAGACAGAAGAAGAAGAGCACGAGGGGAAGATCTGAAGAAAGCAGAAGAAGAAGAAGAAGAAGAATAGGAAGAACAAAAGCCAAAGAGGAGATAAGACAAAGAGGAAGAAAGAAGAGAAGAAGAAGAAGCCAAATTTTCATCTCTCTCTCTCTCTCTCTCTTTATTTTTGTAATAGAACTTGTATATCTCTAGAATACAACTTGCTCCCTGAGTTCGACCTCGGGAACTCTTTTATTTTTCCGAGTAAAAAATTTTTATATGAAACGTTGGTAACAACCAGCTTTACTACAACGTTATAACAGACCCGGTTGCCGCTGTACGTCTTCAGCATCTAAACATCAAAAATATGGTATAGATCTAGTTCTTTCCATAGGATTTTGCTAGGGACTAGCAAAAGTTAGGCATTGAGGTATGATGGTAACACCATTATTCATTACAACTAACTTGAAATAGTCAGAATCAAATGTTAAATGCTCCTAAATGATCGTCTAAGGATCGTAAATCCATGCTGAACAGATTTGAGAAGTAGATAGGAAAATAGGGTTAATTCTATTGTTTTACCATCTCATCATTAATGCAGATTAACTACGTGGTTCATCAGGGGTTAATTCAAGGTTAAACACACCTAAAAGACTAAGAAGTAGGCTCAGAATAATTGAATCAAGGTTTTATGCATTTCAAGGATTAAAATATCGCTAAAAATCTTAATTATCAGCCTCACTCAAATTAAAAGGGTTTTGGTAGAAATAAATTCAATATAAACTTCCAAAAAATCTTTGAAAAATATTCTAAGAGGTTTGGTACCTTCACTTTGACCATCTGAACCCATTTTGACCAACAACAGAGATTGATAATTACATACACGCCCATTTTATTACATACACGCCCCTAACTTCCTCGCCTTCTTCACGATTAGATCCTTGCTGCTTGATTCTAGCAGGTTTCCTTATCAGAGACCTAAAACCCAACACCATCGACTTTAATTGAGGAGTTCTTAACTCAACCAAATCCCTCCAAATTTGGAGGGATTGTCCATTAATTGATCCTCTTCCAATTAGGCTAGGTCTCAAGCCCTGATTTGAAGCAGAGACCACCAATAGAGCTCAAGATTTCCTGATTTCAACTTGCCAAATTCGTAAGTTATACTTTACGAATCTTGGCAATTGAAGGCCTAGAACACATCTATTTAAGCTCCTCAATGTTCTACGGTCAATTTCAGCCAGGTTTAGGCCAAAAACACCTTCTTTTCTCTTCCTCCGGCCACCTTCAACCTCGGTTTCGGTGACTCCACTCAACCTCCCTCCTTCGACCGTCCAACCGTCAAATTGGACAGTCCAACATCTTCCTCAAGTCCTTTCACTCCTTGCCAACCATAATAGGAGCTCTCTTCACCTTCTTCCTCACTGTATCGTCTCACCAGAGGACTTCGTCTCTCTTGCATCAGGTAAGCCACGCTGGTGTGAGGTCCAATCTCTTTCGTCCCCATAAGCTCTTTATTCTCTCCCTCTCCCTCTCTAGAATCTTTCAATGCCCTTAGCTCTTAGAACAACCCACTACCTCCACCGATGCACCACCATCTTCTCCTCTGGTGAGCTCGTGCTGGCTCCACAGTCCACCAAACACAACACCACCACCACCACAACCTTCCTCTTCCTCCGCAGACCAAAGGCCCCAAGTTTATTGGGAGTTTTGGCCACTCAAACCCACCCCCGAACAACCCACCACCCACTTGCAACTCCGACTCCATCCCACCACAGTTCACCTACAAAACACCTAACCACCTCCACTATCACCTTCCTCGCTTCACGACAAGGTGTTTGAATGTTTTAATTGGGGCTTTTAGCCTATGTTTTGATTTACAAGTGTTCCTCGCCATTGCCGACCACATCGCCATTGTGCTCTGCTGTGCACTGTCCACCAACCTTGCTTCGACCACCTAACGTTGCGGATTACTCCCATGAAGCTACATGGAGCTCAAATTGAAGAAGGAAACAAGGCAGTAGCAGCAATAAAATAAAGACTCAGCTGTTGTGCACATGCGAAGAAAGGAACCAGTCAAAGTCCCACATTGGGAAATTTTGAAAAAAATATTGAGTGCATTGGCTTATCGCCCTAGCCATGAGCATATGCCCTTCGGTCCACTCACCCATGCCTTGCGAGCTGAACTGGGTCTGAGTTGGTCTACGTTGGTCTGGGTTTGAGGAGAGAGAGAGGAGACTTGCTAGGAGAGAAAGGGGGTTTTTCTCTATGTTGCAAGCAGACAGCTATACTTAGGCCTGATTTAGATATTTAAGTCATCTAATGATTGTTACCAACATTTGATTTGCTAAATCTGAGGCTCTGAGTTGGAGAAAGAGTTGAGTGTTGAGTTTGAAATCTGACCAAGTGTTTTAGAGTTAAGAAGAGAAGAGAGAAGAAAAGTTGACTAAGTAATTGAGGAGAGGAAGAGTTGAGCTTAAGTGTTAACTTGGTGGTTTCAACCACCATTATTTTTACTCTCTTTCTCTATATTATTTTTGTCTCCGATATACAATTTGACTATTCATTTAATATATTGAGTTTTGAATATTGAATATTGTTCATTGTGCTCATTTCTTATATACTTGATTATTGGATTGAACTGCAATTGTTTTGCTCCTTGCAAATGACTTTGGAACTCAACGTTTTTCAAGCACTATAAATTTAAATGTCGAATCGATTTTCGTTGCTATACTACGATGTGTTTTTCTAAACTACGACGATTGCTGCTTCAATAATCAACATCCTACTTCTTGATGCAATTGAACATATTTCTGACTACACCAAAGTGCGAGACCAAATCTACTCCTGGGAAGGTAGTACTGATGAGGTACTCATCATGGCTCATAATTCACTTAAAATAGCTAGTTTACCTAGTTAATTAGTTAGTAATATCATTTAAATAAGGTTAATTATTAATTAAGTTAATAATGGACATGGATCTTAAAATATTTTAATTTAGCCTTATTATTATTTATTAAGCATTCTACTATCTTAAATTAAGATCAAGGACTTAATACCCTTAAATAAGTTATTTAGAATAAGCTAATATTTAGGTTGATACTTAAGTTAATAATTAAAGCTTAATATTAATTGTAAGTTATATAATACAAATAGGGACAAAATATAATTTAACCCCATAATTTTATTCCTTAACATGTATATAGTTTATCATAAAAAGTTGAGAAGAAAATAAATTAATTTGTATATTTAAATCATAAATTTGCATTTGAGTCCCTATAACTTATGTCATTTAAGTTCTTTTCCTTACAAAAAAGTCCTTTATGCAATCAGGTCCTTCATTCACCTTCTTCTCCTCTTCTTCCTTTTCAATGGCTAGTGTTCGTCGAGATCTTCCCCACCGATGAAAGCCTAATCGACAACCAACCTTTGTTTCCTTGGACGTCAAGGAACCTCCTAAGATATCTTCTTCATCCAACGACTTTGATTCGTCATTAATCAACACTTCGATGTGTCATGTGTTGCCGTCGTCGGAGACAACAATGGAAGTTCTGATGCACCTAGACACCACCGCTGTCCAAATGCATTGAACTAGACCTTCGCCGGAGGCTATAAATAGACATAGAAACCTATGATTTGTGTCATCGAGCCCGCAACTCCTCCAACCATGCTTGGTTAGTAGGATTTCGTCTCAACTCTAGTGACCACTCTCTCCATTCTCGAAGCAACTCTGACAGAGTTGATCGCCTCCCTCACCTCCTCTTCCTCAGCTCTGCCTTACCAATGGCGGAGTTGTGCCAATTCCTTCTTCCTCTCTACTTTTGATCCTTATCAAATCTCCATTCTCTCTCAACTTCAGTGATCACTCACTGGAACCATTCTCACCCTTTCCTCTAGGTAAGTACATTTACTTCCTCACCTCTTTCTGTAGCTTAGCTCTAGCTTTTTAATTCCTAAGATTTAGGTAGAACTTAGTGTTTGATTCCAAATTTCTTCTCCAACTTCGGCGAGACAATTCTGGCATCATCCAACCTCTAATCACCCAATTGAACATCAATCCATACTTATCCTTCCACGATTCATCTCCACCTTCTTTACCTCTCAATTAATCATCTTATACCAGACACCCAAAATTCCCATTCACACAGGACTTTGTTGTTTATGGTGGAACTCTGATGGGCTTCTTCCATTCAATTGACTACACATACATCTTCGCCTTACTTTAAGAAGCATTTTGCATTAAGTAATTGATTCATTCGACTACTCTTCTGTTCTGTTGAACTCAAACTCTCACTCTGATTAATTTGAGTTGCACAACTGTTACAAGTATTCCTTTACAAAATTATGGAGTTTTTAAGCTTCCTGGGGTTCTTAGGAACCTTTTGAGCTAAATCTTGTGGAGTTTCATGAAGAATTCTGATTTGACAACTTTAGCTTAGCCACCGGAGCTCTGACATCTTAATCTTTAACGACTTCAAACTAGCATTTAAGTGATTGTAATGACTTCCAACGACCTTTGATCAACTTTCTCATACTCAAGCATTTATTTCCCGCTCATACTTTTGAATTCCAGTAACTCTACGTCTTTGACCTCCATTTCCTTCCTCAACTCAAGTGATAAGAATTAACACTAATCCTTCACTTTTAGACCTTAGCGATAGGTTTATAAGCACTGGAAGACCTCACTAAGCTCGAAACAACCTCACGCAGGGTTGTTTGATGTCTGATATGTTCTAACGAACAACTTCACTTGTGAACACAATTGGCAACCTTTAGGAATCTCATAGAGAGTTCAATTTTCTCATTTCTTGCTTCCTTTAGTTTCTATAAGTCATATAGAGTCCATCTGCACCCTTTGTTTGGTCTGAATTGATCTTGTTCTCAAAGTCAACTCGCTACCTATCAAGGTCAACCTAAGTGCCATTAGAGCCTCCAAAGCTCTGAAACTTGAACTTTTAGGACTAAGGATACCCTGAAGGCTATTTGGAGTAATTGCAATACATTTTAGTAGAATTTAAGAGTGTGAGTGTTGATCGTGTGATGATTGTGAAGTTCTATATGTTGGGTTCAATTGAGCTGAGTAGTTGATTTCCAAGTCAGTTTGGAGTCTTAAGCTTTCTCTTAGGTTTCTGTAAGTAGTTTAAGCTGTTATGAAGGCACTGAGTGAATTGATAAGAGTGCGAGAGAGAGGGTTCTAGGTCTTAGCATAGGTTTTGCAGGTCTTCTTGAAGCCTTAGCACAAGTGAAGCTTGGGTTCCAGCAATGAGTCATTAGTCATGCTAAGATGATGGAGTTGTTGAGGAAGTCCTTTGAGAGAATTGAAGTTTCTAATTAGCTTCTAAGGTCAGAGTAAAGCTCAATTGATGAAGATCGTGCCCTGCATGAAGAAGATTGAAGAGCTACGATAGTTGGCAGCACACGCTGAAAGGGAGGGGGACTATTTAGTCCCCCCTCAGTTATGAGCGAGCCTTCGACCGCGTATATTAAGAACTATGTCCATGGGCTTATTGCCCAATCGGGGGTAGGTTCCCCTAAAGCATGCACTACCCTGACCTTGAGCATCTATTGAATATTTTGACCATCGATTGCTCATTAGGGGTGGCCTACGAGCGTTCTAATGTTGACACATGGATCAATCTGGGCCGCTAAGGCCATAATTTTTTAGAGTAAAGGGTAATTTACACTTGGCTGTGAGTTGATTTTAAACGTGAGCTTAAAGCATGTGCTTAGTGTATAAAGACAATTTTTTAAAAGCATTCCTTTTACATTCTTCATGCAATAAGATCATGAATTTTTGATGTTTCTAATTTTGTGTGTTTGGTATCATTTGAAGAGTTGATTGCCATGTTTAATGATTATTCTTTTGCAATTAATTCTACATACTTAACATATACTTAAGTTATTAACTAATTAATTAAGTTAATGTAACTAATCTAATTTATTAAGTTAAGCAATGTACTTATATGAATTTAGTAACTTAATATAATCTAAGTGTTAATAAATTATAATGTAATTATTCCTAATGTAAATACTTAATAAGTTAATCTAAGTTAATCTAAATATAATTAACCTAAGCATAGTTTATGATAAGTTATAATTACTTATAAGTTATATTATAACCTATATATATAGAAATTAGTTATATTATTAACTTAAGTAATTGAATCTAAGCTTAATATAGTATTAAGTAAATTATAATTTATTAAGTACTTATAATTTAATTAATGTTAATAGGAAATGATAAATTAAGAATTTAATTATTCTTATATATATATATTGTACATTAACCTATGCTAGGTATATAACTCATGTATATATTATAAGCTATTAAGTTAACCTAAAATATTAACTATTGAATGCTTAGTTATACTAAGTTTATATAACATAATTAACATAATCAAGATAATTTACAATAATAATTGGTGAATTAAGTTATAATAAGCCTCTCAGAGAATGACTTGGACTCTAATGCCAGTTTATAAATTTATAAAATGTGTTGGTTAGCTTACACACTATACTACGACATAAAACCCTAATTCTAAATGCAAGCATAACCTTAACATCAAGTACTCACTGAACAAGCTAGCTCAATCATACTCAACAACCTTCCTTCAAAGAAAAAAGACCTAGCAGCTCTAATCTCTTGTGTAATTGGAGATATCACCTTAAATCGAGCCCTTTTAGACCTTGGTGCTACAATTAATCTGATTCCAACTATTTTATATGAAAAATTTGGGCTCGGTAATTTAAAACTTGCTAATGTGACTCTCCAGTTAGCTGATCTAACTTTGACCACACTAAGAGGGATCATTGAGGACATAATTGTGAAAGTTAAAGATTTCTATTTTCCGATGGATTTTCTCATCCTTAATATGGAGGTTCCTAAAAAATTAATCAATACCCCTATAATCTTGGGCATACCGTTTCTAGCTATTGCAAAAGCACACATAGATTGTGAAACTAGAAAAGTTGAAATGACTTTTGGTGATAGAAAAATGTGATTAGATGTGTTCAAAGCAATAAAGAGTTTTGATGATTGTGGTGCCTGATGAGAGACTCATTATGGCACTTAATTACCCCTAATTAACTAGTTTCCCTAGTTAATTAGCTAAGAATATATTAAATACATGGTTAATTATAATATAGGGGATTAAATAATAAGGACCTTGAAAATAGGTTAAAAATACTAAATTAAATATCAATTAATCTTAATAATAATTTAATTAATAAATTGGACTCAAATAATAACCACTTAGCTATTTATTTAATATCTAAACTAACTTAATTAATTTTAAGATCTAAGTACTTAATTAACTTTAGTAAATTAATCACTTAATTAAATACAGCTAAAAATGGTAAAAAACATAAATTCATGGCATAAATATAATATTCACCTAATTTATAATTATATATAAAAAGTTGAAAAAGAAATAAATTAAAATAAGCCTTAAACCTGATTATTTACATTTTAGTCCTTAATTTCCATGTCAATTGAGTCCTTTTACTACAACTAGGTCCTCAATTTTTATTATAAAGATGCCCCTGTGCATAGCGTCGTCTTCTTCTTCACTTCTTCCTCAGTTTAAACGACCAAGAAAGTCCGGTGCTAACACCGCTCGATCATTGCCCATCTAATGTCCATCAGTTTTCATTGTTGCCGCCATCCTTCCACTCACCTCCACCTTTTCATCTAATGACTCCGATCTTCTCAAGCCTAACAAACTTAGACGTGGTGACTTCACCGTCATCGGAGACGAAAAAGCCTAAATTGCCGCACCTGGACACGATTGTGTCTAGATACAGCCCCCTTGCCCCTCTCTGTCACCAATAAATACCCACCTAGACCTTCGATCTCGGTGAGAGATCCCTTTCCTACTTCTCCCACTGATCGTTCAATAGGCTATTCCTCTACAACCTCCGGTGACCTCTACCCCCTTCTTCCGGTCTTCTTCGAAGTCTTGACCTTCCTCCGATCTCTGCCACCCTCCGCCGCATCTAGCGACGAGGTTGTGTTGCCATCCTCCTCTTCCTACAAGTCGCATTCCTCTCTGCCGGAGCTCTTTCTTCAACCTTCTGATTTCTTCCTCCATTACTAGCCTTCGACGGAGTCTTCTGGCCTCCTTTGTCCAGGTAACAGTAAAATTAGGATCTTAGATTAGTGTAGATTAGTTTAGCTTAGTTAGTTAGTTACTAGTTTAGCATAGGTTAAATGTTCTGATTTCCAATGTCTTACTCAGCTCCGGTGAGTTCTTTGAACTTGTTAGGAGCTTCTTGCATCTTTTAACTCCATTAATCACACTCTAAACTTTCTCGCGATCATTTCTACTCTATCAATTTCATGATATTATCATCTTCGTCGTGTAATCCAATACACCTTTACCGGAGACCTCCATTGTGCATGGCGAAGGTCCATGGCTTAGATCACCTCCACTAGGGGCCCTCCATCACCTCTCCACAACTATAGGGCCTCAATCTTACTTCCAATTAGGCTAATTATTGCCTATACTTAAAATGCCTAAATGCACCTCAACCTTTGAGCTCTCTATCCATGGCGAGCTTAGAGGAGTTCAATCATCTAATTAACCACTCCTAAACCATCGCCACACCCTTACGATCATTTCCCCTCACTTAATTGGGTGAGGAAAATGCTCTTGGGTTTAGACGAACTCAAGGGGTAGATCTTCTAAGTTTTTCATTAATTCGTATTTCTGATCTTTAATTGCTTCAATTGATATATTTTTGAGGTTCCTTACAACCTCTGAAATCGTTCAAGATCCCTTTAGATCAATTTCATGGTGATTACAACTCCATCATTTAAACTTAGTGTTCACCAGAGCTTCGACAAACCTAACTTGAACCTTAGCCTTCCAAAGACCCTGAGAAGTTCCAGATCACTTAGATGCGATCTCAGGACTAGATTCCAGTATTTAAATTTATGTTTCAATAAGGATTCTTCTTTGTTGAACTTTGTCTTCTCCAACTCTGGCGGAGTTGGAGAAGCTCAATTAATGAGGTTTAGTGTTTAGAAATAGGTTCATAAGCACTAGTAGACCATCTAGAACCTATTCTAGATCTTGAATAGGATTGAAAACTCCTGAGTTGTTCTGTCGAACATAGCCACTTTGGATCCTAGGAGGCGATACCTGAGAACACCTCAGGAGCTCTCAAAACTTCATTTTTAGATGCTTAATCTAATCCTGAAGGTGATTAGAGTTCTTTTAGACCATTAATTTGATTAGAGAAAGGGTATTTTAAAAAGTCAACTCTTTAGATCCTATGGTCAAATCTGGGACAAATTTGAGGAATTCATGATTGATTTCTTGATTTAAAGGATTGATTAAGCTTCTAGATTAATTTAGAAGTGTTTAAATAAGATTTGATTGGATTTTATCGAGGATTTTTAGAGATTTGAGTTTCTGACAGTTTGGGTTCATTTTTAACCCAATAATATTCTTGGGTTCCTTTGTCGAGTTTTGAGCTTAAAACTTACTCAGAATAGTTGTATATAGCCTTCTAATCTGATTTAGAACTTTTCCTAAGTGTATACACCCTTTTGAGCTCAAAACTTGCTCAGAATGGTTGTATATAGCCTTTTTTGATCTCAGTCTCTCGTCCTAAGTGTGCAGAATTCTTCACTGAAGTGTTCCAAACCCTCAATCGAGGGTAATTTAAGGTCTGCAGGTCAATATACCTGTGAATCCTCTCTAAAGCATATTTTTGGGCATGCAAACAGTGCCAGGTTCTCCTCTTGAATCGATGGATGAAATATGATCCATTGATCAAATTGATGTTAGAATCAGTTACAGGAAGCTAAGAGCTTTCCATCGAGCCTTTACTCGCTCGATTTGAGTGTCTGAGTCATCTGGAATCTCCTTCTAAAGAACAACCTAGCGCAGCGCTATGCGTGAAGGAGACGCGACTTAGATAGTCCCACCTCGGAAAAACTGGAGTGTACGCGTTGGTGTAAAAGCAAAAAGTTGCTGACACCGCTTGGTCGTCAGTGTAGGACACAACTAATGAACATTTGATTCGATTTGGGTGTGTGCCATGCACATGCGTATGTGTGTGTGTGCAGGCGTGTGCCTGTGTGCATGGGCCCGGGTGGGCAAGCAAGTGTGTGGGCTTGTGATGGGTCGAGACTATGCATTGGCTTAAATTGACTAAAATCCACCTAATTAAAATTAGGTTGGGCCTCGAGTAGGGTCTGGTCCCACCCTTCGGGGTGCTGTGTATCCCCGAAAGAGGCTTGACCGCCCATTAACAAATTTTGGTTAAGTGAAGGAGTTAGTGGGTTTGAGTTGTGCAAAATTGACTAAGTGTGGATCCTCAAGTGCACAATGAAGAGAAGTAAAAAGGCAAGAAAAGAAGAGTCAAAAGAAGAGAAGCTAAAGAGAAATGAGTTGAGAAAATAAGTGAGAGATCTGAGAGAGAGATTTAAATGAAGCTAAGAAAGAGAGAAACTAAAGCAAAGGAAAAGATAAGAGATTGAAGAAATAAAGGAATCTAATTAGACATCCAATATAACCTTCAGAAGTCTAACTTTTAATTTTAAGTCATCTACTATTCTTAACATACGTCTGATTGAAGGTTGAGAGCTGTGAAGAGTTTGAGCTTTATATTGACATAAAAGGCATATTTATTCATTGTAATTTGTTTCTATGCCTTATATTCTTGTAAAAATTGTACCAATCATTCCTGTATTTGGTATTTATTGTAAATCTTTCTTGTACATATTCTTTCATTAATGGAATAGTGCATACATTAATTGATCAATCGTATGTGTATCTATTCATGTGTCTAACATATAAGTAATTATTGATGTAATTAATTAGGTAATTAATAAATTATGCATTAGAATAAAATGGTGAAATAAAAATTATAATTATGCCTCCCAGTGAATGTTCTGAACTCAACCAGTTAAAAAAGAATTAAATCTAAAATTTTATGTTAACTTGACCCTATACTACACTAAACGACAATGATTCGAGTTAACCTAAGTCATTTCTTATGTAATTAATTAAGACTTTTAACCTTAATTAATTGTGTTGAGAAATAACACATCAGTGCCATTGATGAACTTGATGATCAAGATTATGTTTGAGGAAAGTATGGTAATTTACTTGGTAAAAGTTCCTTTAGAAATGTTCTTGACTCAACCAAAAAGGCTAATTGAATGGGAACCCAGATTTAAAGAGGTCTATCGATACTTGACTCTAGCTTCTGATTCTAGATCTGAACCTGTGCACCAAGTGGAATGGCTACATGAGCCGATTCCATCACACTTTCTATCTTCTGACGTGACTCCACCTGATTTGGACTTGGAACCTTTACTTGAAAATCTAAAGTTTGCCTACTTAGGACCAAATGAGACCTATCCTATGATCATCAATGATAATCTAACTCAGGATCAAGAAATCAAATTGACTCAAGTCCTACACGATCATCGACAAGCTATTGGATGGAATGTCTTTGACTTGAAAGGAAGTAGACCTGCTTATTGCACCCACAAGATCTATGTGGAAGTGGGTGTAAGACCATCTCGCAGATTGCAACAAAGGATGAATCTGAATATGTGAGAAGTGGTCAAGAAGGAAATAATTAAATGGCTTGATGCAGGAATCATCTATCTTATTTTTGATAGCCATTGGGTGAGCCTGGTTCAAGTTGTACCTAAGAAAGCAGGGCTGACTGTTGTGACCATTGATCAAGGAGAATCCATCCCAACTCATACCACAACTTCATGATGGATCGCAATGATTATAGACGCCTTAATTCCGTGACCAAAAAGGACCAGTTCCCTCTTCCTTCTATTGACCAAATCTTGGAGAAATTGGCTAGAAAGAGGTTCTTCTGCTTTTTGGATGGTTACTTTGGATACAATCAAGTTGCAATTAGTCAAGAGGACCAAGAGAAGACAATTTTTACTTGCCCTTTCAAAACCTTTGCATTCCGAAGAATGCCTTTTGGACTCTGCAATGCACCTGCAACTTTCTAGAGGTGTATGATGGAAATATTCTCAGACATGCTTCGTGATTATTTGAAAACTTTTATGGATGATTTTTCAGTATTTTGGTGATTCATTTGATCATTGTCTGAGAAAGTTGGAATTGATTTTGAAATGGTGCATTGAGGCTAACCTTGTCCTGACTTGGGAAAAAAGCCACTTTATGGTTCAATAGGGCATTATTTTAGGACATATTATTTTCGAGAAGGCTTAGAAGTTGACCGAGCCAAAATCAATTTGATTTCTAATCTTGCTCCACCTAGCTCGATTCAACAAATTCAATCTTGTTTGTTTCATGTTAGATTTTATCACCAATTTATCAAAGATTTTTTTTAAATCTTTAAACCCTTGACTAACTTGTTGAATAAGGACGTCCCCTTTGATTTCAATCAAGACTACATCCAAGCTTATCAATCCCTAAATGAGGCCTTCACCAAGCCCCAATATTACAACCCCTAGATTGGTTCCTTTCTTTTGAACTTATGTGTGATGCATTAGATTATGCAGTGGGGGTTGTCCTTGGACAAAAGATTGTTGGAACACGTGGTGATCTACCATGCTAGCAAAACTTTAAATGAAGCTTAAGGGAATTATACCATACTTGAGAAAGAGTTGCTAGTTGTAGTCTTCAGATTAGAAAAATTCAGATCTTATATGAATTGGATCCCACATAATTGTATATTCTAATCATATAGCCCTCCGACATTTGTTGGTAAAAAAAGATGCTAAACCTAGGTTGATCAGATGGATTTTACTGCTTAAAGAATTTGACCTAGAAATTAAAGATAAAGTCAGGTCACAAAATGTGGTTGCTGATCATCTCTCTAGACTTCCCTTGGATAACTCTATCCTTGAGCCTCTAATTAAGGATAATTTTCTAAATGAGTAGATTTTGGAGGTAGAACAAAAAGGGATTCCTTGGTATGGAGATTTCGTGAATTATTTAGCCATTGGGAAGCCACCATCGCAATCATCCCAATCATTAAGCATATTACCATGAAACACTTTGAGCCCAATCAAAAACTTTGGCTTTTTGATGCCCGACATAGACTCTTCCCTAGTAAACTTAGATCAAAATGGGTTGGTCATATCTTGTGACTCGACCATTTGACAATGGGGCTATGGGAATCTTAGATCTAAAAACCAGACACACTTTCATAGTTAATGGACAATGTCTCAAACTCTACATTGAAAATCAACACCCGGATCTGCTGATTCACAAAGTCACCCTAATTGAACCATTCTAAGCTACATTGAATCTAGCTGTAGGTGTAAAGTTCAGTGCTTATTGGGAGGCAATCCAACGAATTAGGTTAGCTTGTATATATGTTGTAAATTAATTTCACGTCTGGAACTGATTAAACTTCATAGATTAGACTCAATGATTATCAGGTAATATTTATTCATTACTTATGTTTATTGCATGCATTGAGGACATTGCATAAAATAAGCAGGGGTGATAGATAATTTTGTGAAGTCACTTTATGCAATATCTAGATTTTTGTAAATTTTTGTTTTGTCGAAAAAATATTTTTGAAAAACAAAGAGAAAAAAAGAAAAACTTGAAAAAAGAAAAAAATTCATGTTTTTAGAGATTTAAGCTAAGATTGAAAATTTATGATTTTGACAATTTACCGATCTTAGGAAATGTACAAAGACTTTTCGCTTAAACTCTTCAAGATGTTTTCTGACTTAGGTATTTACTTAAATACAGATCTATTTCCCAAGTCTTTGACAAGATTTGAAAAAGCCGAAAGTATTAAGGAAGTGTTGAACGCACGGGTTGTTACGCTAACGTATTCGATTTTGAAAACCTGTCGTCGTAGTTGAAAGCGAAGAACTCGTGTTCAACAAATAAAATTTATACCGGAATGGAAATCCCGGGTCGAACATAGGGAGGCGGACGTTTGATTTAAAAATTTATATTTATTTTATTTGTCATGAAGTAATTCAATTGATTAGAACTATCTAACTATTTACAATAAATAAAAGAGAGAGAGAGAATATTACAAACAAAAACCAAAATGAGATGTAGAATAAACATGGAATTTCATCATCAGAATGATTGTTCATTACACTAGAAAGCGGGAAAATGATTACACTAGAAAGCAGTAAATCTACTCTAGAAAGCATTAAAAGAATGGAGAAAGAAATATCCTCCTCGACGGTCGCTTGGAGGAAAAGCCGGACGAGACGATGACTGGACGAAGGAGGATGGAGTAGGACGAAGGAGGACAAAGCGGAAGAATGGGAACGGGGTAGCACGTCGTCGTCGTTGCAGGATCCGCTTCCGAAAGGGGGACAAAAAATTGACTTTATCTCGCAAGAAGCATCTCGGATGTGGGACAAGCTTCTCTTGAGCTTTGGAGAGGGAGAGAAGAGAAGGAAGGGATAAGAATTTCGTATGGAGGGGGTCTCCTTTTATAGTTGCAAGGAGTGGGGGCATTTTGGTCATTCTAATTTTAAAAACATTAATTCAAGACCTTTAGTGACGGATAAACCGTCGCTAAAGGTCCGAACGTGGGCGTAGTGGGCGGCGCGTGTGCGCCCGCTCGTCGCTCGTGCGTGTAACGCACGTACACGTCCAGCCGCTCTCACGATCTGACGGCTTAAGTCGCGCCTTCGCCCGCTCCTCAGCGCGCGCTCGCCCGCGTACGATTCCGCGTGACGCACGGGTGTGCTTGGGCACGTCATCTTGATTGAGCGTGTGTGGCCATTGGATCATGATCATGCGGTCAATCGGCCGGGCGCTTCCGCTCCAATTGCAGTGCGGCGCGAATCGAACGCGCGCCTGTGCTTCGTGTTAGAGCGCTCGACCAACGCGCTATGGGTGCGTTTGTGTCGAGCACCTAACTTAAGCGCGGGCACGTCGTAGCCGTTGGATCTTGATCCAACGGCGGGGAAGGGCTGATGCAGAGGCCTTCAGCGGGTGCGTGCGGATGATTAGGCAGTTGAGATGGTGCCACGTAGTGCCATCTTGGCCGTCCATCTTCTAGATGATATAGATGGTGCCACGGGTGTCGGATTGACTCGATTTTTGCGTCGTTAGGCTGCGATCGTCGATCCAAATCCATCCGTGCGGTTGGATTTGTCGTTTGAAGTGCAGATTCACACCATCTTGGCATTTGATCTTCTAGGGTTCCCCGATCTCTATCTAATGCTACAGATGTCTGATTAGGGCGATCTTGGAGTCGTTGAACTCCAATCGTCGCCCTGATCACATCTGTACGGTTGGATCTTCGATCTGAGGCTTCGATAAAAAGTTTGCCCTGTCCATGATCATAAAAGGAGACAATTAACCTCCATTTTATTCAAACTACTCTAAATGCAAGATGATGCATGTTATGCAATATTTATAGCATGCAATGCAATCCTATGCTTAAGAACATGCATAAATAAACATAAGTAGTGTAAACGTGTTTACATCAGGAAGTGATAAGTATGTAACTCATCTTCCCACCCTTTGGTTTGAAGAGTTTTTTGAGAATTAAGCAATCTACACTTGCACTTGTGCATTGACTTGACTTTTGGGCAACCTACTGTTGAAACCTAAGTGATTAATAGGTTTTAGATTGAAGGTCAATTGATCCTTGCTGGTATGATTAGCATGTTGCATTTGGTATGCTCCCTAACTATAGGATGATTAGATCATAGCTTCATGTTTTTTAGCTTTCCAAGCCTTCGTCTAGGTGATGTTCTTGAATGGAATTCAGAAGAGGCCATCTATCTAGAAAATTGAGTGAAAAATGGAGAAAAAGAAAAATAAAGTACCAAGAGGAAGAAAAAAAAAGAAAAAAAAACAAAATCCAAAGAATAAAAATGTGTTTGTCCAAATATCCCAAAAACCAAAAAAGAGTAAGGAATAACAAGAAAAAACCAAATGGTTCAGTAGGGGAGATACAGTTTCGAGGTTGACCTTGGGATAGAAAAGGGTAGGTGATGAGTAAGTTAATTTACATAATAACATGTTTAGTTTTGTTAGTTTTGGGTGTTAATTACAATAGATTTAGGTCATATTGCATAAAATTGCATATTTGCATGCTAGGGGTAAAGTGGTAATTTTGAGCCTAGTTTTGTGCTTTACTATGTGCATGAATTAAATGCTCAAGCTTAAGAGGAGAAGAAGCAGGAAAATACGTCTCCAAACTTGCAAACCATAGGAAGAGAATCAAGTTTGGCCACTTGACCTAAAACCCTAACCCTAGCCAAACTTGCCTATTTTAGCCCTTACCCAAACCCTAATCCTAATACCTAATTCCAACCCTAAACTAGCCCTACTTAGCTCTCTAAACCTTTTCCTTAACCCTAACAATAATCCTAAACCTAGTCCTAAAAACTTAGCTCACACACTAGTCAATCCTAGTCCTAATCCCATCTTCTAGAAGCTCTACCTTATTCACTTGCCACATAATATTTCTTACAAATAAAAATGCAAAAAAAAAAATCTTTGGAATAATCTAAATGTAGAAATCAATCAATGTAATTAGGATTCAATTATTTCCCATGATTTTAGCCAATCAATATCCTAATTCCTTTTTTCAAAAAAATATCCTAATTCCGTTCCTAATCCTAAAATTTGTAACTTGACACAATTTCAGTATTTGGTTATAAATTTATCATTTTAAATTCAAATTGAGTGATTCAAGTTGAATTTGAAAGCTGATTTCAAGGTCTACAACTTTCCTTTTATGTGCAATTAGCTTCGAAACATATAAAGGTAGAAAATTGAGGATAATTAGGGTTTCTACTTCATATTTAGATAAATCCTAAACCTAAACCTAATTTCCAAAAACCTAAACCTAAACCTTGCCTCGCAAGCCAGCTTGGACGTCCATCGTTGATGTGTACACATCTAATTGGCCTAATTCTCTTATTTATGCATGTTCCTAGGGTCATAGAAGCCTTATACATTATAAATATTGTATAACATGCATCATCATGCATTTAGATTAATTTGTACAAATTGTATATTAATTCACCTCTTTTTTTGGCTAAGGGACAGGATGACATCATTTTGGGGCCTCGAATTAAAGATCCAACCGTATGAATTTGATCAGGGCGACGATCAAAATCTAACACCTCCAAGATCACCTTGATCGAACCTCCGTAGTATCATATGTAGTCCAAAGAAGATGGTAGGCCAAGGGGCAAGGTGGTGAAAATCTAAACTTCAGATGACAAATCCAACCTTACGGATGGGTTCGGATTGATAATCACAGCCCAACAGTGCAAAAATCGGTCCAATCCGACATCCGTGGCACCACCTATGAGCATTTGAAGATGGATGGTTGGGATGGCGCCATCCCAACCATCCAAACCGGCCAAGGCCTCTCCACTCAACCTCTGAAGGCACCTCTCTCTCGCACATTCTCAACCATTGATCCACGATCCAACGGCTGAGAGAACATTCGCACAAAATCACCTTCACGACAAAAAGGTGGCGTGGCGCAGTGGTCGAAACTCGCTCAGTGGATTAAATTCGCTGAAGGCGAGGCAGGCGAAATTTGCCCATTGGATGGCGATTGAGTGGCATCGGCGTAGCTACGTGGCGCGATGAGTGTCGCACGGTCCAAACACGTGTGATGACGCGCACTTAGACATGTTGAGGTGCGATTTGTGAAGAGGCTTCCTCGCGCATTCTCAACCTTTCGATCATGATCGGATGGCTCGGAGGGTGGCTGTGTCGCCTCTTAACCGATGAAGACCAAGCGACGTGCGCGCGATCTCAACCCTCAGATCTTGATCGGACGACTAAGATCAACCCATGTGCACAACACTTGAAGATGAGAGGGGAATGACATGGCTCAATGAGAGTGCTTGGATCAGAGATGGATGACTCTCCTTTGACACACGCTTTAGCAATGATAGCCTACAGCGACGTACACAAGCATCACTAAAGGCCCTACATTTATTTTAAAGGCCTTAAAAAGACCCTTTTGCCCCCATGACTACACCTATAAATAGCCATCTCTCCTTCACTTTTTCTTTATCCATTCCTCTTCTCTCACCCTCTCCAAAGCTCTAAAAGCTAGTCTCATACCTGGGATGCTCCACAAAAGCTAGAGTAAAATATTTTTTTCCATCTCACCCCCATTCGAGGGCACCTGTGGTTGTCTCTTCAACCCCATTCGAGAATCAGATCCCGCTGCGACGTCGCCTTGCTTCGTCCTCCGTCTTCCAGTTTTGTTCTCCCTCATCCAGCATTTCACCACCATCTTCCGGGTGCTCCGTTAACATGGCTCGTCCTCCAAGTGGCCGTTGAGGAGGATTTTCTCATCCCTATCTTTTTACTGCTTTCTAGTGTATTTGTTTTCTTTAAGTAGTCGTAATAGACTCTAGTATATTTAAATGCAAGACTTGTTCATCCTCTCTCTATTTTTCTCTTTCTTTGTATTATTCTCTCTTTTTCTTCTATTGTTTATTCTTTAAGTAGTTTAGCTTGCGTAGATTAATTTCAACTAGCTACTCTGCTTTATAAAAAATAAACGCGGATTTTAAACCAAACGCTCGCTTCCCCGTGTTCGACCTGAGACTCACTAGAGTTTCGTAAATTTTATCTGATAGCGGATTTTTACGCAACTACAACGACGGGTTTTTAACTCAATCCTTTTTGCATATAAAATCTCGCTTATCATTTTGCTGCCGTTGCCGAGGAGGCAACGGATCTCGATTATTTTCCGCATTGCACACACTTATTTGTTCTCTAACCTCTCTTTTCTTTCTTCTATTGTCTTACAGGTACCCCGACAATGAATCTACGAGCGGTAGAAAGGAGTAAAGTGCAGTTGAAGACCATTGTAAGTGTCCCCCCATTCTTCCCCCTCCATAGCTTTCATTTCATCACCTTAATGCAAACCCTAATTAACCTAGGTGCTCTCATAAACCTTAGGTTAGTTTGGTTGTTGGTTGTCACCTCCATCGACCTTACCTCCGCTTATAAAAAAAATCTAAAAAAATATCTGATCTGATTGTGGGATTTCCTTACCATACGCATCACATACACCCATAGAGGTACACAACCTCTTTTGATTTATCTTACTCAACCGGTAAACCGATCTTTGGCACCGATACACTCAAACAAGCACATAATTGAGTATAAATTAGACTAGGTAACCACTTGTGTGCTTAATTTAGTGGTGCATCAAGGCCAATTGCTTGAGTTGTTTGGGCCGCACGACTTCAATCAAAAACAACTCATCAAGTAGCTTGCTCCTTAGGGTTAACAATTAAGGTCAAGAACTAGCCACTCCACCTTATTTTGATTTCAAAGGAAAAACATCTTCACCCATGTTTGAAAATCGTAGTGTGCCTCCTAAGCTTGATAGAATCAACCTTAATTCAAACCTTAAAAGCTACTTACGTAAGATTTGAACTCTAAAATCTACCTTATCCAAATAATCTTGCTTGAAAACCTTGGTTGTGCACACACACATTTCAATCAATCATTAAGGGTACAACCCATTCTAAGGGCTCAACACATTCCAAAAGTACAAATATCCCAAGGCTAACTAAAATCAAGTAGACATTGGCCTTAAGGACTTGACTCGCTTTTTAGGCTCATATTGAGATTATTTATGATTAATCTGCTTCTACTGGTCAATTTGATGTCTAGCTAGGGGAGTAGTGTCAAACGACCGCAATTAGGGGGTATCAAAGGAACCTAAGGCATAAGCCAAGGGAAGTACCTTCTCCCCAATCCCTCCCTCTAACCGGTTGAATTGATTGGATTGGAGGAGACCAAATCATCTATTAATCTTAAGATGAGTTCTGTGAGTTTGTAGGTCTTTAGGTTACCCTATCTAAGGACAGGATTGTTTGCTTGCATTGTAGGGTCTCTTTTCCTCCATCCTTTCGACCCCTTCCTAGTGTATGCTTAGAAGGAGGTCATTGAATCCCTGCTTAGAAGGACCATTAGACCATTCAAGGAGGCGTAGGTTGAACTTTAGTCAAGTGGATCCCATGGCTGATCAACCACCTCCTCGACCTCCTTCGAACCAGCAGGACCTGATTCAGAGGCAGCTAGAACAATTGTAGCAAATGCAAGAATGGTTCCAGTGGATGAATGATCATGACGCTGAACCCCTGAAGGATTTCTATGATCCTTCAAATTATGGAGAATGTCCTGGTGTCCAGATTCTAGCCGGTAACGTGGAAATCAAGTCCCAGGTTTTAAGCTTGATTAAAACACTTTCATGGGCTTAGCTTTGAAGACTTGTTTTAGCATTTGGATGACTTGACCACTCTAGTCCAAACCACCAAAGCATGAAATGTGGATGAGGAGCAGATGATCATGCGGCATTTCCCCCACTCTCTCAAGGATAAGGCCACACATTGGTATAGAACTATTGGGAGGCTGATAAACACTTGGAATGATCTTAAATCGGCCTTTCTAAAGAAAATTTTCCTTGTTGGGCGTACTAATGCTTTGCAATGGGCGATTAATACTTTCGTCCAACGGCTAGGGGAATCACTTCATGGTGCTTGTGAGCAATTCTAGGATCTTTTGCGGAAGTGTCCACACCACGAGGTGCTGAAATGGCAACTCGTGCAAATTTTCTATCACAGGTTGACTGATCAACTCCGTAATCAAGTGGATGCTTCTTGCGGAGGTAATTTTCTTAACAAGGATGCGGATAATGCACATGACTTATTTAAGGAAATGAGCGAGAATTCAATCAATCATGCCTCCATGGAAACTTTAACTGATCCTAGCAACCCAGATCAAATGTTAATGAGATCGAAAACTCTCATCATTTGAAATGGAATTGATTTGTAACAAACTACATAAGGTGGATGATTGCGTAGCAAGCATAGGTCTTAATTGACCTAAATTAGGCTAGGACTTAGCATAAATTAGGGTAATTCATGCATGCATAAGCATTATCTGCATCTTTACTGCTTTCTCTTAGCTATGCATAAAATAATGTTATAATGTACTAATTAGGTGCATTATGTCAATTACAGGTAATAAACTGATCAGAAGGTAGATCTGAAGCTGGATCTAAAGTTGGATCAGAAGAATAAAGGAATAATTGGTGTTGCAGCAGAGCTAGAGTGGAAGACCTGGAATAAGATGTAGTAGACAATAATGTAAGGGAGTAAGGTATGTTATTCTATTAAGTAGGAATAAAGCAGTAAAATGTGAAAAACTTAGGTCCATCTTAGCCCTAGGACAACCTAGAAGCTTCCCCAAGCCTTAGGCACCCTTAGATTAGGTCACCACACCCTAGGAAACCTTAAAACCTTAATTCCAATCTCTATCTGAATGTCTAGATAGATTATAGGACGTCCAGAACCCTTAGCCAACTCCTGCACATTTTAAACCCACTTCTGCAGTGTGATTGGACGTCCAGACACTTGGTCAGACATCCAATTTTTGCAGAATACCTAAGACAGAACCTAGAATCCTTCCTGACTCTGATTAGATGTCCAAAATTGAAGTCTGGACTTCTTATTTTTGAGTATAAGTCGTCTGATGCTATTATTGGACGTCTGGAACTGTTCTCCAGTTCCTATTTTGAGATTCAAGCCCTGATCTTGGATCTCTAGCTCCCTAAACCCAATTCCAACCCCATAGGAACCTAAATTAAGGTACCCTAACCCTAGTACATCACTTCTATACTTCCTTAAGGACCTAATTAGGTCATCACTAAACCTAATTAACTTAGATCATAGTCAATTACCATTGCCTAGTCAATTGGACTCATAGGATCCAATTGAGCTCAGATCTCATCCCATACAAGTCCAATTGGACTCAGTGAGAGTCCAATTGACCTAAGCACAACCTAATTGGGTTATTTCACTCTCAATTAGGTTCACACTCATTCAATTAAACTTGTGTTAAGTTTAATTGCAATTCCCCCTTAGCAATTAGGGTTTGTAACCCTAATTTAAGGCCTACACCAACCTAAACCCCTTAGGACCTAACCTTTATCACTTAGACACATAGGGCATGACCACACACACACACACCCACTCATGCACTCCCACACAACCTAGAGTATTCTAGGTTCTTCCAAAGGTGGCGCCACTCTTGGTTGCCAAAATTAGCAACCAAGAGCCATTTAAATTGAGATCCACTTTTTGTGGATCTAAAGACCACCATGGCCGGCCACTCTTGGAGCCCTCTCTAGAGAGTTCCACACTTCTCTAGAGAGTTGCCCTTAGGTCTATAAAAAGACCTAAGGGGTAGCCATTTGCACCCATCCATCTCTTGCCATTATTCACTTTCATCTAGGTTAGCTACATTCATCTTCACTCCACCTCCATGAGTTGCTCACCATGGCCACCACCATCTCCACACCAGGATGCAGGATCACCTCTCCAACCTCTCTCCAAGGGTCGGCCTAAGCACCATTGGCCGCCCCTCCCTCTCCTCTCAACCATTCAAAGGCCATCGGAGCCCACTTCCGAATGCCCTTATTTCTGCTAGATTAGTAGCTAGTTCTTCATAATTTACGTGCTTTTATTTACTATTTAATAGTGTAGCTATTTAATCTCCCCCAATGATGCATGCAAAATCCCCCCCATAGATTCCTCTATGCGATCGTTTTCTGTTAACTAGATTGATGTTTTTAAGCTTTCCTCTAATTCCATGTTGCAAACACCCTCCTGAATGAATGAATGAAGGAAATATTATATATATATATATCTGTGTTGAGAATCATCATGAGCTTGTTGATTGCAATATATTTTGTGTGATTCAAGTTGCCTACTCTTCATTATTACCTATTGCAACCAGTATGTCGGTACCAGAAAATATTGAGGATTTAACTATTAATGCATTTTCTGTAAATAGCCACCACATAACTAGAATCGTGCGTACTGAAACTCACACTTTCACCTTCGTCAACTATCTTACACATGCGCACGAAATCAGGGTTCATAATGAAACTGGCAAAACTTTAATCCGATGATTGGAAACCGACGTGCGATTTTAAACAAGTAGAGTGGAAAAGATTGATTTCAAATTTTCATAAACACCTTCCAGAGACAAACGATCGGGACTCAAAGTCTCATTATCCTTAGAAATTATCTTTGACGAACATTTAGCGCGACTATACTACGATTTCCGATGACTTTAAAATGCGCAAAAACGGCTTCTGTCAAATGGCGCCATTGCCGGGGAGGCAATGTCATTTTTTGATTTCGATCTTTTGAGCTATCACTAACAAATCTTCCTCTGCTTGTCTTTGGATGTGCAGGAAAAATAGGAAAAGAACGGGATCTGCGCACACGAGCACGGAAAAAAAAAATTCTAGGTGCACATCATATCTGCCTTAGACTAGTTTTTTTTTCTTGTGAACCCTAGGTTAGATTTGCTTCTAGCAATTTCATTTGAAAAAAAAAGCCTATTATTTTTGTGAAAAAAAAATCTGGTTTGTTAGATTAGGTCGCTTTTTGAATCCTAGGTCAGTTTTGAAAAAAAAAAGCAAAAAAAAGCTTTTGAAAACCCTTTGAAAAAAAAATATCAATTTTTTTGTGAAAAAAAAAGAATTTTTTTTTTGTTGGTGGAAAGTTTGAATTTTAAACTCAAACACCTTTTAAAAGCTTTTCTGCCATTCTCTGATTTTCTGCTAGATTTCAAAGTTTGTTTTAAAAATTCAATTACCAAAAAATTAATAAGCAAAAAATTCTGAAATTTGGATCAGACCTTCATTTTTAAACCATCTTTCAAACGACACCATTCTTTTGAAAGAATTCAATGGATAAAATTTTTAACAATTCGCAAAGTGCAAGGGGGTGAGACTTACCCAGATTTGAGATTTTTCAAAATTCAAAAAGTAATTTCGAGCAATCCGCGAATCTTTTTTGACTAAAAATGGTGGGGTTTGAAGGTTGATCTCATTGAATTTAGTTTCCATATTTTTCTCAAATTTTTGAAATTCATTTGATAATATTTCAATTTGAAAAACCAACCAGAGGTCAAAATTTCAAATCTGACCCCTTGACATTTAAAAATCTCTATAAATTCGATAGAAATAGTAAAAATTACAAAAAAATATTCTCTGAAAAGATAATTGAAAAAGGAATCTACTCGCGAAATTTTAATTTAATTGGATTCCAATTTTATTTAGAGAACTAGTTTTATTCTTGTGGTTTGCTGAAGAAGAACAAAACAAAAGAATAAAAAAACACTAGAATTGCATGAACCCTAGGTTACATCTTGAGGGTTACAATCTAGAGGCCACATTTGGGCTAGACTAGACTTAATCAAGTCTAGTGCTTAGCCGATGAGCTTGGTCACCTTGTGGGCCACTCACCACAAACCCCAACTGAAGAAAAATGGGCTAAAATTAATTTTAAAACACGAAATCAACCCGAATTCGTTGTCATACTATTAGGTGCTTTCAACCTCTTGACTTAGTTAGCTTGAGAGGCAGAAATCACTTTTAGTCGGTTGCACGACGAATTTTTCTTCAGGAATTCAAACTTAAAACGAAAAATCTGGCCACAAGATCATAAGGACCATCTGATTGACAGGGCCTTAGCCTTGTCTGGCTTGGCTACACCAACCCAGGGGTTGGGTGGTGTATGCAAGGATGGAGGTCACTTAGACCTCAACTGGTTGGACCTTGGGATCCACTCCCAAGGAGGCGAGTCACCTCGCCAGGACCATCTTCTCGCCCCACTTCTACTCCCTTAACCGTAATGGCTAATCCTGGACCTGGACCTAGACCGGGTCAAGATGCTGGTAATCTGGACCCGATGGCTCGACTGGAGGCCTGGGTGGTTAAACCAGAGGAACGGCATCAGCAGAGCATGGACCGTATCTTGACGACGCTCGATAGAATGCAGCATCCACCGTGAGGAGAACAACTTCGGGATTTCTATGATCCATCCGCACCGATCGTCACACCCTTAGTTAGGATTCCCGTAAGTGGAGACGCGTTTGAGCTCAAGCCCAATGTGATCGATTTGATCAGCACCCATTTTTATGGAAACTCAAGCGAAGATTCGTTCCAGCACTTAGAGGATCTGAGTTGACTTGCAGAAACTATTCGACCTAGGAATATTGATCTTAGGATTGTTCTGATGAAGCTTTTCCCATTTTCTTTGAGGGACAAAGCTTCATACTGGTTCAAGACCATTGGGAAGCCGATTGGAACCTGGCCAGAATTACAACGTGAATTCCTGCAAAAGTTCTTCCCAATCGATCGGATGAATGCAATGAGGCGTGCAATCATGGCCTTCTCCCAAGGAGCTGGGGAGAAGTTGCATGAAGCCTGGGACCGATTTCACGACCTTCTCCGGAAATGCCCGCATCATGGTATACCCAGATGGCACCTAGTTCAGATCTTTTACCATGTGTTGGATGACATACATAGATATCTGGCCGATGAATCTAGTGGCGGGAATTTCCTCGCGAAAGACGAGAATAGCGCATTTGAGTTGTTTGAATCTTTGGCGGAGAACTTGATGAATGCCGCGTCCATGAACTAGTTCCAGCGGCCTGGTCAGCAGCGGGTTGGTGTCTATGAGGCTCACACCGAGTCTATTCGAGCCGACATAGATATCATTGTCAAGCAGCTGGATAGAATAAACCTGATCGAGAAAAAGATTGACCAAATTAGTCAGGGTCAATCTAACCTGAACTCTACTGCTCGAAGACCCTCCTATGCACCCCGAGCTCCCCTGCTCGAGTTAATCTACTCACTCAAGATGCATCTTCTCCTTATTTACGAGATCCTGCATATCAGGATCCCGTAAACAATCCCGATCTGGCACCATATGACTAGGGTTACGCACCACCCACAGACTATAATACGTATCCCCTTGATGGATATACATCTCAGATGTCTTCAGCCTAGGAGGACGTCAGTGCTATTCAAGGATACAGGCGTAATAACCCGTATTCAGAGACGTATAACCCTGGTTGGCGCCAGCATCCGAACTTCTCCTGGTCTGGAAACTCACAGAGACCAGATCAAGATCCACACTACCAGACCAGGAAATACGAGAATGCGCAAAACACATACCCTAGGAAGCAGCCATTCCCGTCTCAACAGCAGCAACCCCATTCTTTATACCAGCCGCTGCACCAAGCTGCCAGTCACCCTCCAAAGCGGGCTGACCCTTTGGAGGCACTAAAAGAGGATATGCAAGAATCGATGAGGAAATCTACATAGGATAGCTTGCAGATAATGAAGGCGATGGCTGACTAGATACAGACTATACAGAACACGTAAAACCAGCAGTTGTAGGAGCATAGGACTCAGGGAGCCTTGCCCTCCCAACCCGTCCCGAACCCTCTGTATGTGCAGAACCAAGGCGCCCCGCCTTGGTTTCAGGCACCACAGGGACAGGCACATGCCATATTATAGGCGCCTCCTGCACCACCTGGTTATGCTCAAGGCCAGCCGCTTTTGATGCAGAACCCTGCATACTCTGCCCCTTCCACTCCCCCACCACCTCATGGACAGCAAGTCGATGCAAATGTTGTCTCATTGAGGAGTGGAAGGAAGACATTCAACCCACCACATAGGCAGGCGGGTCCTGATTTTTCTCACCCTTCACCGCAGGCGGGTTTGACTCCATCTCAGGAGCCACCTTCGGTGGATAAGGGTAAGAGGCCACTTGACCCTAAGATTACCGTCCCTTTTCCTGAGGCTCTGACGTGAAATGTAGTATGGAAGAAGGACACGTGAAATTTTGAGGACCTGAAGTCAATGTTCAAGGAAGTACATATTCAGGTCCCTCTCCTCGAGGCAATTGATCGCATCCCCGCTGTCGCTAGGTTCTTCAAGGACTATTGTACCCCGAAGCGACAACCTAGAATTGGACGACAAGCGGTACTATCAAAAGAAGTTAGCGCTGTGATTCTAGCCGACTTGCCGCTGAAAAAGAAAGACCTTGGTACCCCACTTATATCCTGCTTCTTGCAGGATTCTCCATTTGATCGGGCCCTTCTAGATCTGGGTTTGTCCATCAACCTAACTCCCACTGCCGTATTTGATCGATTTCGATTTGGGGAGTTAAAGCCTACCTCGGTCACGATTCAGCTGGCTGATAGATCAGTAAAAACATCGAGGGGGGTGGTTGAGAACGTGATCGTAAAAGTTCGTGGATTCTGCTTTCCCACAGACTTTTTTGTTCTCGATATGGAAGTTCCTCCTCTCCGAGATGCACCAATCATTTTGGGTCACCCATTTCTAGCGATAGCCCGAGCAAACATTGATTGTGCATCCAGGTGTATGGAGATAGCCCTAGGTAATAAGCGACTTCGACTTGACATATTCAGGGCATCAAGGAATTTTGACTGTGATCTCATAGAGGAGGATGGTGAAGATGAAGATTCGGCATACTGTGGTAACATTGGGCTCCTTTGTGACGACCCAATGCCTCATTCGTCTGCACTATCAAGGTTCTTGGACCTCGATCCACACGGGACTGAGACCACTGCAACACACATATCTCTCTGAGGATCCAACTGTTTAGGGTGTGTTTCTGACCACAACACCCCTGACTCTAGCTATCCTGATCCTCACACTACTGAATCGCCCATGTTGTTGCAGGAAGACGTGACCACAGCTAACGGGTTTCTCGTCAACGCAGTCAGAATCGATTATCTCACAGGAAGAGAATCAGCGGGAATTCACATGCACACAGATCAGCAGATTCCCACCTTTGAGTTTGCTCCTCCTATTCCCATTTCTAACTCTGACCCACTCGTGATTGAATTGAAGCCCTTACCTGACTCACTTAAGTATGTGTTCTTGGGCGAAAGTGAGACATACCCGATCATTATTAGTGCCCACTTAACCCAAGAATAGGAGCATCAATTGATTTCTATGCTACAAGACCATAGGGTTACTATAGGGTGGAGCATTGTTGATCTCCGTGGTATTCGCCCCTCGTATTGCACTCATCACATTTACACGGATGAGGGGGTGAAACCTTCGAGACAACCTCAAAGACGGCTAAACCCGAACATGCTAGAGGTTGTTAAGAAGGAGATCATCAAATGGTTGGATGCAGGTATTGTATACCCAATCTCTGACAGCCAATGGGTGAGTCCGATCCAGATAGTGCCCAAGAAAGCAAAACTCACCGTAGTGAAAAATGATAAAGGTGAATCCATCCTGACCTGCACTGTGACATCTTGGCGGGTCTACATCGACTATAGGAAACTGAACATGGCTACCCAGAAGGATCACTTTCCTTTGCCTTTCGTTGATCATATCTTGGAACGGTTAGCTGGACGCAGTTTCTTTTGCTTTCTGGATGGATACTCCAGGTATAATCAAGTAGCGATTAGCTCGAAAGATCAAGACAAGACCACATTCACATGCCCCTTTGGAACATTTGCTTTCAAGCGAATACCCTTTGGCCTCTGCAATGCATCAGCAACATTTCAACGTTGTATGATGGCCATCTTCTCTGACATGATTGGGGACTATGTGGAGGTGTTCATGGATGACTTCTCCATTTTCGGAGATGATTTCGCATCTTGTGTTGATAACCTCACCAAAATCCTAAATGGTGTATTGGGGTAAACCTAGTACTATTCTGGGAGAAAAGCCATTTCATGATGAGGGATGGCATAGTACTAGGGCACAGGATCTCTAAAAATGGACTTGAAGTCAATCGAGCTAAATCTGAGATTATTTCCCACTTACCGCCACCTAGCTCGGTCAAGCAGATCAGATCATTCTTGGGTCACATCGGCTTCTATCGGAGATTTATATGTGATTTCTCAAAACTTGCACGACCTTTGAAGAATCTCCTTATTGCCGATGCCCTATTTGACTTCGACACCTCGTGTCTCAGCACCTTCGAGACTTTACGAAGCGCTCTCTTATTCCCTGATTCTCTAACCACTCGACTGGTCGCTTGATTTCGAGATGATGTGCGATGCTTTTGATTTCACCGTTGGTGCTGTTTTAGGCCAACGTCGAGAAAAACAACCTTTTGTCATATACTATGCTAGCAAGATGCTCAATGAGGCTCCGTGCAATTATACTGTCACCGAAAAAGAATTGCTAGCAATAGTATTCGGGTTGGAGAAATTCAGATCTTATTTATTAGGGTCCAAAGTCATCATCTTCACTAACTACTCCACCCTCTGGCATTTGCTGGAAAAGAAGGATGCCAAGCCCTGACTCATCAGATGGATCCTTCTATTGCAAGAATTTGATATTGAAATCCGCAATAAAGCCGAAAAGCAGAATGTTGTGGTGGACCACCTATCCATACTGGACCCAGCCCACATTCCTTATTCCCTGCATATCCACCAGCAATTTCCGGATGAATCCCTTTTGGTAGTTCACTTTGTTGAGTTCCCTTGGTACGCGGATATTGCAAACTATCTTGCCGCAGGCAAGATTCCCGCGAACCTATCCAAGGATCGGAAACTCAAATTCACTGCGGAGGCCAGATTCTACCTCTAGGATGACCCACTGCTCTTTCTCGTTGGAGCGGATTAGATTATTCGAAGATGCGTCCCAGATTCTGAGATCCCCAGTGTGTTATCTTTTTGCCACAATGATGCCTGTGGTGGTCATTTCTCGGGACGGAAAATCGTTGCAAAAATTTTGCAGTCGGCATTTTTCTGGACAACTATTTTTAGAGATACACACGAATACGCCCAACACTGTAAACGATGCCAGTCGATCGGTTCCATGACCAGGAGAGACATGATGCCACTCCAGCCCATCATGGTTGTAGAAGTGTTCAACGTCTGGGGCATCGATTTTATGGGCCCTTTTCCGAACTCGCATGGCTTCGAGTATATATTACTAGCCGTTGACTATGTCTCGAAGTGGGTCAAGGCCATCCCAGCGAGACGAGCTGATCATAAGACCGTCATTTCTTTCATACGACAATACATCTTCACGAGATTCGGAATACCCCGTGCTTTGATTAGCGACGGGGGAAGCCACTTCATCCACGCCCACTTCAGGACATTATTAAAGAAATACGGGGTACATCACCGTATAGCCACCCCGTATCACCTGCAGCCCAATGGGCAGGTTGAAGTGTCTAACCATCAGATCAAGCTGATTCTCCAGAAGACGGTTAGACCAGATAGGAAGGGCTGGTCCGATAAATTAGTTGATGCACTCTGGGCATATCGGACCGCGTACAAGGCCCCACTCGGAATGTCACCATATCGTATGGTATATGGCAAGGCCTATCACCTTCCTGTATAGCTGGAACACCGCGCCTTTTGGACAATGCAAAAATGTAACCTTGACCTCGATGCAGGAGGTCAAGAATGGAAACTCCAGCTCAGTGAATTAGAAGAGATCCGGCGGGAGGCCTATGAGAATGCATTGATATACAAGGACAAGACCAAGGCCTTTCATGACCGCCACATCTGGAGAAAAACATTCATGGCCAACCAGCAAGTTTGGTTGTTCGATTCATGATTAAAACTTTTCGCAGGGAAGCTCAAGTCCAAGTGGACTGGCCCATATGTTGTGATTCACCCATATCCTAATGGGACGATCCAGATCAAGGACCCAAAATCTAGGCATATATCTACGGTAAATGGCCAGTGCCTCATAGGGTCCAATTGAGCTCAGATCTCAACCCATACAAGTCCAATTGGACTTAGTGAGAGTCCAATTGACCTAAGCCCAACCTAATTGGGTTATTTCACTCTCAATTAGGTTCATACCCATTCAATTAAACTTGTGTTAAGTTTAATTGCAATTCCCCCTTAGCAATTAGGGTTTGCAACCCTAATTTAAGGCCTACGCCAACCTAAACCCCTTAGGACCTAATCTATATCACTTAGACACCTAGGGCACGACCACACACACACATGCACACTCACTCACGCACTCCCACACAACCTAGAGTATTCTAGGTTCTTCCAAAGGTGGCGCCACTCTTGGTTGCCAAAATTAGCAACCAAGAGCCATTCAAATTGAGATTCACTTTTTGTGGATCTAAAGACCACCATTGCCGGCCACTCTTGGAGCCCTCTCTAGAGAGTTCCACACTTCTCTAGAGAGTCTCCCTTAGGTCTATAAAAAGACCTAAGGGGTGGCCATTTGCACCCATCCATCTCTTGGCATTATTCATTTTCATCTAGGTTAGTTACATTCATCTTCACTCCACCTCCACGAGTTGCTCACCATGGCCACCACCATCTCCATGCCAGGATGTTGGATCACCTCTCCAACCTCTCTCCAAGGGCTGGCCTAAGCACCATTGTCCGCCCCTCCTCCTCTCAACCATTCAAAGGCCATCGGAGCCCACCTCCGAATGCCCTTATTTCTGCTAGATTAGTAGCTAGTTCTTCATAATTTACATGCTTTTATTTACTGTTTAGTAGTGTAGCTCTTTACTCTCCCCCAATGATGCATGCAAAATCCCCCCATAGATTCCTGTATGCGATCGTTTTCTGTTAGCTAGATTGATGTTTTTAAGCTTTCCTCTATAAACTTTTCTCTAATTCTATGTTGCAAGCACCCTCCTGAATGAATGAATGAAAGAAATATTATATATATATATATCTGTGTTGAGAATCATCATGAGCTTGTTGATTGCAATATATTTTGTGTGATTCAAGTTGCCTACTCTTCATTATTATCTATTGCAACCAGCATGTCGGTACCAGAAAATATTGAGGATTTAATTATTAATGCAATTTCCGTAAACAACCACCACCTAACTAGAATCGTGCATACTGAAATGCACACTTTCACCTTCGTCATCTATCTAACACATGCGCACGTAATCAGGGTTCATAATGAAAGTGGCAAAACTTTAATCCGATGATTGGAAACCGGCGTGCGATTTTAAACAAGTAGAGCGGAAAAGATTGATTTCAGATTTTCATAAATGCCTTCTAGAAACAAACGATCGGGACTATACAGGTTGATGAACATTTAACGCGACTATACTACTATTTCTGACAACTTTAAAATGCGCGAAAACGGCTTCTGTCAGTGGACTTGGTTGAAAAAGGGATGGAGGAGTGGATGATTGAAAATTCTGGAAATACTTTGAGATCCACTCAATCTCAGAATTTGGGATTTCATTCTTTATGAGCTCCTACTCGACAGGAGTTCGTAAATCAATTGGAAATGGCTTAACCTGTGAGCCAGCATTTCTCGAAACCACATGGGTTCAGAACTGGGGCCTTTGATCCCGGTTTCTCTAATTCTTCTTCTTCTTTCCCACCACCCTCGCCCTGTGAGGATGTGTATGCTGTACAGGAGAATGCTAGGTCCAACCCATATTCTAACTCCTATAACAAGGGTTGGAGGAACCACCCTAACTTCTCCTGGAAGAACCTAGGGCAGCAAACCTAAATGCCACCCAGCAATTATGCACCACATAAACCGATGGGTCATGGTCATGTATACACTCAGCTGCCCTCGAATCAGGTCAATCAACCAGCATCGAATGCCTGACAACCCGCAGGGTAGGTTGATCTGAACCGTCAGATGGTAGAAATGCAAGGATTTATGCTCCAGCTCATGTAGCAAATGAAAACATTGCTGGACAACTTGCAATCTGAGCTCATTGCTAATACTTGACAGCCTAGATCTCTACCATCTCAAAATCAGGGCAATCAAGCCCAAGGGTATAGGAATCAGAGGGACCCACACGAACATGCTCAGGTGGTTAACCAAGGTCCTTCTTCTTCTTCTTATGCTCCTGGGTATCTAGCTAATCAAGCCCCTTCGATCTTTCCTAACCCTCCCCAACACCCAAACCCACATTCTTCTACAAACTCCATCACCTTGAGGAGTGGCAAGCAAACCCAAGATCCTGAACTACCCTCTTCCAGTCAATCAAATCTTGGTAAGCTTGAGAAAGGAATGGAGAAAATTGAAGAAGAAACCAAGGCTTAGGACCTTGAATCTAATGATTTTACTCATGTTCCATTCCCTGAAGCCTTTTTAAAACCTAGGAAGAAGAAACCTGTTGATAGCAATGAGGAGCTCTTGAATATATTCAAGAATATCGAAATCAATATCCAACTCGATTCTATTAAGCATATTCCGATTTATGCTAAGTTCTCAAAGGATTTATGCACTCAGAAGCATAAGTCGAAGGAATCAACCTCGAGGAAGGTGATACTCTCCAAGCAGGCTAGTTCTATTATCTTGCATCACCTCCCTCAGAAAAAGATAGATCCAGGTGTTCCTTTGATTTTCATGTGTTATCGGGGATTACACCTTTGACTGGGCACTCTTGGATCTAGGTGCATCCATAAACCTAATTCCGACTTCCCTGTATAAAAAGTTCAAGTTAGGTGAACTCAAGCCGTCCTTAGTAACACTGCAATTAGTGGACCGTTCGGTCACAAACCCAAAAGGTGTTATTGTCAAGGTCAAGGATTTCTATTTTCCTATAGATTTCCTCGTCCTTGACATAGATGTACCTAAAGAGTTAAGGAACACATCCATTATTCTGGGGCGTCCATTCCTAGCTATCGCTAAGGCTAACATAAACTATGAAAGAGGTAGTATGGTGATCGCCTTTGGGGATAGAAAATTGACACTTGATATCTTTAAGGCGATTAACAAATTTGAGGAATGTGGATATGTTGAGGAACTAGAGGATAATGATTTGAATATTGAGACTTGCATGGCTATCACTGTTCTCAAGGATTCCACCTGCACCAATGAACCTAAACCACAACCCTCTATGGCAGACCAGCCACCTTTCGAAGAGGTTATTGATTTTGTTCATTCACAACCTCTTCCTTTGGATCGTCTTGATGAGTCTTCATCAGCATCCTTTTTACCTTCTATTCTCAACCCGCCCCAGTTAGAGCTCAAACCATTGCCCGACAGTCTTAAATATGAGTTCTTAGGACCAAAGAAGATGCTCCCTATGATTATCAGTGCAAACTTGATTAAGGAGCAAGAATTGAAACTACTTAAGGTCCTTAAGGCACATAAGGAGGCAATTGGTTGGACCATTCATGACCTTAGGGGGATTGAGCCATCTTGTTGTAATCATCAGATTTATATGGAAGATGGATCCCGCCCTTCTTGCCAAATGCAGAGAAGATTGAACCCCAATATGTGAGAAGTGGTCAAGAAGGAAATCATCAAGTGGCTTGATGCAAGAATCATATACCCAATCTCAGATAATCCTTAGGTTAGTCTCGTGCAAATTGTTCCCAAGAAATAAGGGATTACCGTAGTGATTAACGAGAAAGTGAATCTATCACGACTCATTTAGCTTTCTCTTGAAGAGTCTGTATCGATTATAGGAAGCTGAACATAGCCACCAAAAGGGATCATTTTCCATTACCTTTCATTGACCAAATTCTTGAAAGGTTAGCAGGGTAGAAGTATTTCTATTTCCTGGATAGTTATTTAGGATATAACCAAGTTCCTATCCATCCCAAAGACCAGGAAAAGACAACTTTCACCTGTCCCTACGGAACTTTTGCATTCCGTAGAATGCCTTTTGGGCTTTGTAATGCACTTGCGACTTTTCAAAGGTGCATGCTAGCCATCTTCTTAGATATGGTGGGAGATTGTTTGGAAGTAGTCATGGACGATTTCTCCATTTTCGGAGATTCATTTGAAACTTGCGTGGCTAATCAAGAATTGATCCTAAAGAGATGTATCCAAACTCGTTTGCTCCTTAACTGGGAGAAGAGTCACTTCATGACACAGGAAGGCATAATCTTGGGTCATGTAGTCTTTGATCGGGGGATTGAAGTTGATCGAGCTAAGGTGGATGCTATCTCTAAACTTCCTTCGACCACATTTGTTAAACACATCCAATCATTTCTTAGTCATGTGGGTTTTTGCAGGAGGTTCATCAAGGTCATTTCGAAGGTTGCTCAGCCTTTGAATAACCTTCTGGCCAAAGATACGTCGTTTGAATTTGATGAAGCATGCCACAAGGCATTTGATCTACTCAAAATGGTAGTCACCTGTGCTCCGGTGTTGCAACCACCGGTTTGGACAGCCCTATTCAAGATTATGACCAACGCTTCTGATTATGCAATCGGGGCTATCTTGGGTTAGAAGATAGATAAAAAGCCCTCTATGATTTACTACGCTTGCAAAACTCTAGATGAGGCCCAGAGGAACTATATTGTTATAGAAAAGGAATTGCTAGTTGTGGTTTTTCCTTTAGAAAAATTTAAGGCTTATCTTTTAGGATCTTATGTTATCATTTACATTGACCACTCAACCTTGAGACATCTCTTGGCCAAAAAGGATGTCAAACCCTAGCTCATTCGATGGATTCTTTTACTTCAAGAATTCAATCTTGAAATTAAAGATAAATCTGGAGCACAAAATATAGTGGTGGATCATCTTTCGAGAATCTTAATTGATTCTCCTTGTCCGGATATTCCGATTACTGACACCTTTCTAGACGAGACTATCCTTACAGTTTCAGGTGTCCAAACCCCTTAGTTTGCTGACATGGTGAATTATTTGGTCATTGGTCAAATCCCCCAGGATTAGACCAAACAATGGGATAGATTTGTATCTAAGGCCAAATATTACTTTTGGGATGACCTCAAACTGTACCGCATCGGCTCTGATCAAATTATCCACTGATGTGTCCTGGAAAATGAATTCCAAAACATACTTGAGTTCTACCATGCATCTGCGTGTGGTGGACATTTTTTCGGGAAAAAGATAGCTGCGAAGATTCTGCAGTTTGGATTTTATTGGTCGTCTTTATTCAAGGATGCTTAGGAATTCTCAAGGTCATGTTCCTGATGCTAGGCACTCGGGAGCATAGCCAAGAGTGACATGATGCCTCTATACCCGATTCTTCCCGTCGAAATCTTCGACGTTTGGGGCATCGATTTCATAGAACCCTTTGTCCCTTCATTTGGGCACTAGTACATTGTCGTAGCTGTTGACTATGCGTCCAAGTAGATTGAGGCTATTCTCGCCCGAACCAATGACCACAAGGTGGTCATCAATTTTTTCAAGAAGAATATCTTCAGTCGATTCGTGATCCCGTGGGCCATTATCAGCGATGGTGGTACTCATTTCACCAATGCCTAGTTTAGGAACTTACTGGCAAAATATGGGGTGAATCACAGAATTTCCACTCCTTACCACCCTTAGACGAATGGATCAGCCGAGGTCTTCAATCGGGAGATCAAGAACATCTTGCAGAAAATGGTTAGGTCTGATAGAAAAGACTAGACTCAAAAGCTTGATGACTCTCCTTGGGCCTATCGTATGGCGTATAAGATGCCCATCGGCATGTCACCGTTTTGTCTGGTGTATGGTAAGGCATGCCATTTACTTGTAGAAATTGAATGCCGAGCATTCTGGGCGATTAAGAAATGCAATTTCGATCTAGGCTTAGTTGGAAAGACCAGCAAACTCCAACTATCTGAGTTGGAGGAACTTAGAAATGATGCATACAAGAATGCCAAGATCTATACGGCTAGGACCAAAGCTCTTCATGACCAGTTGATATCACAAAAGAGCTTTGAGCCACACCAGAAGATATGGCTCTTTGATTCTCGACTTAAGCTCTTTCCCAACAAGCTTAGGTCTAAATGGAATGACCTATTCATCATTGATCGTATATTTCCAAATGGAGTTGTCAAAGTTTCTGACCCAAAGACGGGTAACTCTTTCAAGGTCAACGAACAACGTCTAAAACCTTATGTTTATCGCATCATCCTAGAACTCATCTCAGACAAGGTTGCTTTAACCTTGATTTGACTTCTTTGGCTAGATTGCATAGCTGATGGTACTAAACTCAACATTTGTACAATCTGACTTAGAGCCGACCAGAGAATCACGGAATACAGGTGATATTTTCTTCATTCTTCCCTTTTCTCATGCCTTTTATTTTCAATGAGGACATTGCATAAGCTAGGCATGGGGGGGTGGATTCATTTCTGAATCATGTTATCAGCTTTGTGAATTTCTTGTAAATTATCCTTATTTTTCCCTTTATTATTAAAAAAAATTTAAATTAAGAAAAGAGAACTTGGGCATCAGAGTTTTTCAACCTTAGAAAATAATACAATAGGGTCTAGACACTCAAACTCTTCAGGCCTTCGGCCTTAATCAGCTTGGGTGTCCACTAAAATGTGGATTTGTTTCTTGAGTCCTCGCCATTTGTAAATTCATTTTTAATTGGTTAAATAAGTTGGGGTGATAAATACATGACTTATCAACTCACTCTCTAATTTGAGGGACTTTAAGTTTAAAGCATCTACATACTATTTGCACTTACCCACTTTTCGACAGTTTTAACAGAAATTGGATAGTTAATGAATCTTATAGGGTGGTATGGCTGGTGAGTTATCATGGGTTTGATGCCCCATTAGTCGGTTATCCAGAGTCCAACCACACGACCATTCTCTTTTTGCTGCCTTTAGAAAAATCTTAGATTAGGGAAGCACTAACTTAAAAAGGAAAGAAAATATTCAAAATGAAAAAAAAATATGATGAGAAATAGAAAAGGAGAAAAAAAATATAAATAAGCCACATTTCATCGCATGAGTATGCTTGGCTAGTTGCTGTGGGTTTGACGCCCCATCAACCGGTTGTCCATAGCCCAACTCATAAAATGCACATTTAATTCCTAAACACTTTGGAAGAATCGAGAAGTAGAATAAACCGGGGAAATATACACTGGTTTCGCCCTTATGTTGACCCCACAACAAAAAAAGAGTAGGGAGAAAGCTACCGGTCGAGTAGATACACCTTTAGGTAGAATTTCTTTTTATGATAACCTAGGAGAGTAGAAACTTGAAGTCCGTTCTAGTTGTCGATCAATGAGTCTATCACAGTCACAAAAAGATGCTTAAAACTTAAACTTCTTTTCGAGTCTTGGGTGGGTTTGGTAGCCATAGAAAGCTATCCCGAAACGCTAAACTCAAGAATCCAAAAAAAATTAGAAAAGAAGAAAAAAGAAAAAAATGTATTTGCTTTTGAATAAGGTGAGGGCTTGGGGCAGTCTGCATTTTAGCAGACACCTGGGCATTGTTAAGTCTCTGTAGTTTAGGTCTTTAGTGGAAATTTCTTATTGTTAACAAATAACCGTTGCCTAAATAATTTGATCTTAATTCTATTTATAAATAGCATGTAGTTTTGCTATGGACTAGCAAAAGATAGTCATGGGAGTGTGATGTGTATACACCTAATTAGCCTAATTTGCCTATTTATGCATGTTCCTAGGGTCATAGAAGCCTCATGCATTATAAATATTGCATAACATATATCATCATGCATTTAAATTAATTTGTAAAAATTGTATATTAATTTACCCTTTTTTATGGCTAGGAGACAAGGCAACATCATTTCAAGACCTCGGATTGAAAATCCAATCATACAATCTGATCAGGGCGACTATCAAAGTCACTACAACATACTCTACTTTTGCCGTCGGTTGAAAACCGACACAAAGCTCTTTAAATGACGCCACTAATTGATGCTATAAGTAGTGTCATTGTTTCTTTTTCTTGTCGGTTATAAAGAACATATGACGTCGAATTATTGTTCGACCAACAGACAGATTGGATATTTTGCTGTTGTTTGATAACTGATGAGAATTTTATTTCCCATCACTATAAAATAAGCGACGGCGTTTGTATGTCACTTTTTCCCGCGTTAGCGCATCCTTTCTTAAGTTTCGCTGTCGTTTAAATGAATATGCCATCGCTTATTTAAGTGACGGCAAAAATATTTTTGCCGTCACTTTCCTAAATAAGCGATAGCATATACCTTTTGGGGAAGAGTGAAGTTATGTTTTTTTGTTGTTGCTTGCTCAAATAAGCAACATCAAATACCCTATATTCTCTAACACACTTACCCTTTAATGTTGTCATTTTGTAGGAAAACCGACGGGGAATGTATGATTTTTTTTTTAAATGTGAAAATTATGGAAAATACCTACTAAACCTACTTAAAAGACTCCTTTTATACAAAAATAGCTAATGAAAATGAAGAGAAGTTTATATTTCACAAATATAAAGTTTAATACAGAAAAAGTTTAAAAATGAAATATTTACATAAAAAGGGTAACATGGAAACATAAGAAAAGCAAATGGATAAAAATCAAAATACTGCTACCCCGATGCCACCAGCTCCACTTGCACTGCTAATGTCGTTGTCTCGTTTGTGGATGCTGGGATCTGATGAAGACAGATGCTTTGACTGACCCTTCTTCAGAAGAAGGGTCAAAAGCCTCTCGATCTTATCATCCGTCCTACTCATCTGTGACTGCATGGCATCCATTTGATTCTTCATCTCCTCCTCTCGTCTCTGTAGTGTGTCGATCTTTTGATGCAACTGATTGACGACAATAGATGAGATGGCATCTTTCCTCCCATACCAACTGGACAAGGTGTGTGCCCTCCCCGCACTACGAACAAGACCACCTTGGTCCAGTGGCATCACTCTCCTAAATGCCTCCTCTGGATCCAGAGGCTGCTAGACGATGCCTGAGGTCTCGTTAGTGGGGGGATGCACCAAATGTACCATTTTCTCCTAAATGTATTAAAAAATATTATCAAAAAATATATATACAAAGTTATAAATTTTTTGAGTTTAGAAAACTTACGTGTCTCTCCTGGTATGTCTCATGAATATACCTATGAGCACCCTCAGTTGCAGCCTTACTATAGGTGATCTCGTAGATATCCATCATATTCATCTCCCTCCCATCATGTGTAACGAACTGAAAATATAAAAATGATACAATTATATTAAGATAACTTATAAATTAAGTAATATTCAAGTGTAAAGTAGTTATAATATTTACGTAATGACTCTTGATCATCTCGATGCTCCTTCGACCCAAACAATGGGTCTGTAGTGGAGCTTTGGCCTTATTGGCCTTATTTTTCCTTACTTGCTCTTGTAATAAAATCATATATATGTATAAATTAATATATACAATAATATTTTTTTATGAATTTAAGATATATGAAATTAATAGAATCATTTTTAATCAATTACTAATCTCTACTTTAGGATCCAGCCAATGCTCACATGCCTTCTTCTAATATTCAGGCATGACATCAGGAGGGCAATTCTCCATTGCCTCCTTAGGTGAACTGTAGTTTGAGAAAAATTAAATACCAAATATAAAATGTTAGAAATAATATATGACATTATGCACATAATAAAAATGTAAATATTTAAAAATTATTACCTTTCTCTTTCTCTCTGTCCTCTAATCTCTGTGGAGTTTAGTGACGTGCTTAAGGATATATCGGGAGGCACTGGGGTCGTCACCCCAATCGTAACTCACCTACATTTATTTTTTTAAAAAATATCAATTTTACTTGATAATAATTTTAAGATAAAGTTATAAAAGAAATATTTAAGATACATGGAAGTACTTCCCACTGTTGGAGGAGCTACCTCTTTAGCTTTGCGGGCACCTTCCTCCAGTCGAAGTAGCAAATGGGCACAATGAACTTAACCATTGTGCCCACTCGACTAATGAAGCCCGGATAATTCTCTGTCTCTCCTGTGGTTCAAAGCCTGATCGTTATTCCCAGGCCCTTGGGGATATACTGGAGGTCTAAATTCTTTGTCTTCTCCTGTCTTCTTCTTACTCTACTTGTGTAAATATTAATCATATTCATTATATATTTCTGAAGTTATAACAAACTTTAAAATATAGAAGTAATTTGCTTCTTAAAAGTACAAGAGTTCTTACCAACACTTGTTTCCACCGCTAAGGGGTCCATATGAACTGGGGACGTACTCCCCACCATCTCATCCTCTGCCTCCTCCCCCTCCTCTCCCTCCTCTCCCTCCATGTCATCGTTCTCATTTCATCCTCCTCATCTGATGCTCCATAATCTGGATCATTCTGTACTCGCTCTAGAAAATTAGGTGATGGTAACACCATTATTAGCCATAACTAGCTTTAATTAGTCAAAATAAGAGACAAATGATCCTACATAATCGTTTGAGAATCGTAATTCCATGCAAATCCATTCTGAGGAGAAAATACTAAAATAGAGTTAATTCTGCAGTTTTAATAGCATATCATGAATGTAGAGTAACCACGGGATTTTCTAGGGGTTAATCTAAGGTCAATTAAGCATTAAAAGTCCAATGATTGGGTTTACATAGACAAAAATGGGGTTTCACGTATTTCGAGAATTGAATCAGAACATAAAACCCTAATTTCAGACTCGCTTGAATTCAAGAGGTTTTGGTCAGGATAAAATTCATTTAAACCTCCTAAAATTCACAGAAAAACATCCTGAGATGTTCGGTACCCTTGGTTTGACCATCTAGACCTACTTTGACCTTGAACAGAGTCACAGATGGGATTTTACCCTAATTTGAGCTTCTGTGCAAATTGCCTAATCAAATGTGGTCAAAAATAAAATCCAACTTTACCTTTAGATTCTTTGGGTCCAAATTAGGTTGATACCAAAATTTGGGCCCAATCAAAGTTTTTCTTGACTTAGTTTGCATTTCAATCCATTAAAATTCTGTTCCTCTCAATCAAGCCCCTAACTTTCAAAATATTTGCAGAAAAGCCCCTAACTTCTTTGTCTTCTTCACAGAAAGATCCCTACTACCATTGGAGGTCAACCAACCTCATCACCAACCTTTGACCGCCTCAAAGCCTCATTAAAGCACCACCAAATCTCACCAAAATTGGTGGGATTGATGTTCACACTATAAAGAATCATTTGAACTAGATCTTGGCTTCTAATTCGCAAGGATGTGCCTTAGCAAACCCATGAAATTCGTGGGTATCTTGTGCCTTATTCTCCAAGCAAATAGAGCTCCTTTCCTCAATTAGAGCTCGGTTATGAGCTCTATATATATAAGCTCTAGCTCTTCAGGCCATGTTCCTTAGCTCGGTTTGGCCTTATTTCTTCAACTTCTCTCTATGGTTGCCTTTGACTGCAGCTCTGATGATCTCATCCAACCTCCATCTTTTCCCTCTACCACATACCATAGGCAGAGGGACTCACCTCCTCTCCTTCATCCGCTCCTCACAATACCAACAGGAGCTCCCCAAATCCCCTTTTTATCTCCCCAATTCAGCGGCTCAATCACTCTCCCATACCGTCTTCCCCAACTCCGACGACACCTCTGGTGAAGCCATTATGCCAACTCTGACCACCAATCACCACGCCGCCACCACCACAACCTTCCTTGCATCGCAAAGAACAAAAGCCCTAAGAAAATTAGGGGGTTTGATCTCTGTAAACCCGCACCGAACACCACACCTTTCGCTCGCCTTCTCTGACATCGTCATGCCACCACACACCTCCTCACAGCTCAAAAACACCACCATCACCTTCTCCACCACTTGGCAAAGCTCAAGAGCATTTTAACAGGGGCTTTTGAGCCCATATTCATCATTTCAGGTGTACTTCGGAGCTCCATTGCCTCCATCGTCTTCTCCGGCCCCATTCACTCATCTCTAGCCCTCAACTCATCCAACTGTAGACCGCAATCGACGCAGAATCGATAACTGCAAGTATCTAGGTCTTCAACTGAGCAGGGAAGCAGCAGCGATCACGCCAATTCATCGCGGCATTCCCCAGCTGCTGCTTACAGGAGGATGCCAGTCCTTTAGTCCCACATCGGGGATTCTGAAACAAGTGAAGGCACATAATTTGTTTTCCTGTTCTTTTCTCTTCGCCCAATAACACGGGGGGTCGGGTCCCCCATCGCATGCGCCTCCTCGTGCTCTCACTCCTCGCCCGTGCACACATGCACGTGGGCCTAGACCCAATCCTCAGATCCGATTACTCGCTATAGACCCAATTAATGCTTGGTTCTGAGAGAAGAGAACTTGTGAAGAGGAGGGGGGAGGGTTTTGCTTCAGATTTGACTCCTCGAGACTTAAAAGGATAACACTTAACCTTTAAGGAAGAAAGTTGGAGCCCATGTGCGCCTTGCTGTGGCTCTGTGCCTTGGTGATGGATAAGTCGTCTACCCCTTGTGGCCGACGTCTAATGTGGTACTGTGGTAGTATTTGAGTTAATACTTGGTATTTGATTTGACATGGAATTGAGGCATTAGTTGTTGATTTGAGTAATTTGATACTTGGGATATGTGCTTTGATTGAAGGATTTAAGTGGTGATCTAAATCACCGTTTTTAGGTTTTATTATTCTTTTTGTCCCATGATTTCTTAAGATACAATTTGAGTTATTATTGCATATCAATTTGAATGGATTTTATTTATTGAATATCTCTTTGGTACTTAATTGATTAAGCTTATTATTTTTTAATGTGATTAGTATTGTGAATTTCATATTTGCTCCCTACGAATGACCTTGGACTCCACATTGATTTCAAGTTTTATAAATTTAAATGTTTGTCACGTTTTTGTTGATTGTACTACAATGCAAATACATTTCTTAAGAGACGACTCCAGCGCGTTAAACAGTAGGAGCAATCTCCTTCCCTTTTCCCTTCCCCTCCGCATATAATAAACGTGCCAGGTCCCTGAGTCCTACAAAATGTGACTGGGGGGGGTGCATGGTACTAGGAGGGTGGCTGAGCCTACTGTCAAGGTCAGGAGTGTGGCTGAGTCTGAGGAGATGGCTTGGGCTGGGTGAATGGCTGTATCTGAGGGGGACCCTTTTTTTTTGGATTTTTTCCTAAACCCCTTCATCTGTAATAAGAAATAAATGCAATAATTAATACAGTTGAAAATAATGTATAAATTATTAATGAAAAAAGTTTGGCGAACATTAAAAAAATATTTAAAAATTTCAACAGAGTTTTCCTTCAAATTTGGAGCTTTCTCTATAAACTTGCATATTAAAATAAAAGTGGGCACACCCCACATTAAAAGAAATTGCAAGGAAACACTCTATTGCATTTGATAAATGTCCAAAAGGAGGTGGATTTCTTAATCTTTAAGTACGGGCGTGTACTTATTTAGATTGACGATAGCTTAGTTTAAGGGGCCATTTGAGTTAAAAAGATGTTAAATTAGGAACCAACTTGAACCTAACCTAAGCTATTAGGTGGGAGGGTTTTCATTGAATGCTAAAATGAAATATACAAAAATGTTATTTTATCACAACATGAGAAATCCACATTATTTCATTTCCAACTTAGACTTTATCCAACCTTCACAATCCGGTTCTAAGACTCATTCTGCATAGCAAGAAACACAGAGGAATGCTTCTCAACTCAAAAAATGCCCTAGAATTGATTCAACACAGAGTTCAGAGCTTATAATCCTATTCTAAATATCTTTATAGGATTTAAACTGATTCAAATAAGCTTTGTAGAGCTTCAAATTTCGATCTGAGCTCAAAGAAGCTCAACTACAGGCCATATGAACCCAAATAGAACATAAATTGCTAACAGACATAGGCAACTTCAAAACTTCATAGAATCTATTCTAACAAATTTCTTTCATCTTAAAGATCATTTCACATCCATCAGAAGTGAGATCAAAAGCTTCAAGGTTCATTGTAGCTTCTAGTTGACTACCGTTAGACTAAAAATTGACTTTTAGATCCTCAGCAGTTCAATCAAATTAATGACCTATATAGACCTTCTACAATCTCAAGAACTCATTAAACTCAAAAAGAAGAGATTGATCACTGGAACACAATGTTCTAGGTCCACCGCTTAAATGCCAACCCCTAAAACCTCAAACCCTCCTAAACATTAAAATAATTTTCAAAAAATTTGATAGAGTTTTCCTGTATACTTTTAAGTTCTCTATTAACCTGCATAGCTTAATAATACTCATAATAAAAGTGAGCACACCCCACATTAAATTTCTTTTCAATCAAACAAGTGGGCACACCCTACATTTAAAATAAAGCATACAAGTGGACACACTCCACATCCATTCAATGAAATTAACGACACTATGTGGGTACACCCCACATCTAACAAAAACCTATATTATCATTTAAACAAATTAAAGACATTAAAATTATACCTCTAAGAAGTACAACCTCCAAGAATGCCCATCAGCGATAACCTGTAATTTCAAAAACAGAATCAATTGAATCAGGCTATGAAGCATGACGAAAATTAAATTAAGTAGATTTCAATTAGAATTGGAGTAAATTAAGCTGGTTAAAATGTTTATTTGATTAGTGATGTAGGATGGGAGGGGGAGGATGGGTAGAAGGGAGGGTGGGAGGAGGGGGGTGGTTAGGAGAAGGAGGAGGAGGGGGGCGGTCAGGAGGAGGAGGAGGGGGGCGTCGATGGAGGAGGAGAAGGGTGGTCAGGAGGAGGAGGGTGGGAAGGAATTGGGGAGGAGAATGTGGTCAAGAGGGGGGAGGGGGCGAGGAGGAGGAGGGGGAGGGTGTTGGCGGAGGAGGACGAGGGGGAGGAACTAGGGAGGAGAAGGAGGAGGATGGGGAGGAGCTGAGGAGGGGGAGACGGAGGGGGCGGATCGCAAAAGGAGGAGGAGAGGCAGAGGGGGTGGGGAGGAGGAGGAGAGGCAGCGAGTCGCAGGAGGACGACGAGGAGAAGGAAAGGTGAAGGAGGCGGGGAGGAGGAGGAGGGGGGCGTTGGCAGAGGAGGAAAAGGGGAACAAACTAGGGAGGAGGAGGAGGAGGAGGGGGAGGGGGTGGATTGCAGGAGGAGAGGCGAAGGGCCGCAGGAGGAGGACAAGGAGGAGGAGAGGTGGAGGGGGTAGGGGGAGAATTGGAGGAGGATGAGGAGGAGAGGCGGAGCATTCACGGAGGAGGGACTGACCTAAGGTGGAGGATGACAATGAAAGGCGACGAGGAGGGGCTTGTGAGGGTTTGAGTCAGGGCGAGGAAGATGAATAATGATGGGAGGAGGCTCTGCATGTGGGTAGATCAACCTATATCTGCCGTCGGTTTAATTAACAAGCGACAGCATATGTCGCTTCAAAAATTTTTCGCCGCACTCCCAAATGCCCCATCTCTTTAACAAAATACATTCGCCGTCGCTTATATCAATAAATGACGGAAAATACACATATTCACCTCCATCACTCTTCTTTGTTAGCAACAAGGGGAGGGACAAGTTTACACCACTCCTTCGCCATCACTTTATAACAAAAGCGTCGACAAATGTTTATTTGATGTCGCTTTTTCAAACGATGGCAAAGAATCAACGGTAGGTCCCATTTTTCTAGTAGTGAGTCTAACACCTCCAAGATTGCCCTAATTGGACCTCCGTAGCATCATATGCAGTCCGAAGAAGATGAGAGGCCAAGGGGCAAGGTGGTGAAAAATTAAACTTCAAATGACAAATCCAACCGCATGGATGGATTCGAATCGATGATCCAGCTCAACGGCGCGAAAATCGATTCAATCTGATATCCGTGGCACCACCTATGAGCATTTGAAGATGGACGGCCAACATGGCGCCACATGGCGCCATCCCAACCATCCAAACTCGCCAAGGCCTCTCCACTCAACCTTTGAAGGTGCCTCTCTCTCGCGCATTCTCAGCCGTTGACCCACAATCAAAATCATCTTCACGACAAACAAGGCGGCGTGGAGCAATAGTCGAATGCCTATCACAAGCAACCGATGTGCGATTGAAACCTGCTCAGCAGATTAAATTTGTTGAAGGAGAGCGCAGGCGAAATTCACTCGTTGGATGGCGATTGAGCGGCATTAGGTGTAGCTACATGGCGCGACAAGCGCCACATGATCGAAATGCGCATGATGACGAACACTTAGACGCGTTAAGGCACGATTTGTGAAGCGACTTCCTCGCGAGCTCTCAGCCCTCTGATCTTGATCGGGTGGCTAGAAGGGTGGCTCGAAGGGTGGCTGTGTCGCCTCTTACCCAATGAAGACCAAGCAGCGTGCACGTGATCTCAGGCCTCGGATCTTGATCAAACAACTACGATCAACCCATGCATGCAATGCCTGAAGATGAGAAAGCAGTGACGTGGCTCAATGAGAGCATTTGGATCAGAGATGGACGGCTCTCCTTTGATGCACGCTTTAGCAACATGCAGCCTACTGCGACATGCACAAGCGTCACTAAAGGCCCTACATTTATTTTAAAGGCCTTAAAAAGACCCTTTTTCCCCCATGACTACACCTATAAATAGCTATCTCTCCTTCATTTTTTCTTCATCCATTCCTCTCTTCTCTCACCCTCTCCAAAGCCCTAAGAGCTGGTCCCATACTCAGGATGCTCCACTAGAGCTAGAGTAAAATATTTTTTTCCATCTGCTCACCCTTTCGTGGGCACCTGTGGTTGTCTCCTTAACCCCATCCAGGAATCGGATCTCACTGTGACGTCGCCCTACTTCGTTCTCCGTCCTCCAGCTTCGTTCTCCCTCATCCAACATCTCACCACCATCTTTCAGGTGCTCCGTCAATGCGGCTCGTCCTTCAAGCAGCCATCAAGGAGGATTTTCTCATCCCTATCTTTTTACTACTTTTTAGTGTAGATTTATTTTCTTTATGTAGTCGTAATAGACTCTAGTATATTTAAATGTAAGACTTGTTCATCCTCTATTTTCCTCTTCCTTTGTATTATTCTCTCTCTTTCTTCTATTGTTTATTCTTTAAGTAGTTTAGCTTGCGTAGATTAATTTCAATCAGCTACTCTGCTTTATAAAAATAAACTCAAATTTTAAATCAAACGTTTGCCTCCCCGTGTTCGACCTGGGACTCACTAGAGTTTTGGTAAAATTTATCTGATAGTAGATTTTTACGCAACTACAATGATGAGTTTTTAACTCAATCCTTTCCACGTACAAAATCTCGCTTATCAACTGTCTTCTCTTAGGTCTATAAAAACACCACCATGGCCTTCATATTGAAGGGACACCTCTTCCTCCTCTATAGAAAATTCTTCTTCCTCCATTAGTGCACGACCTTCTTCAACCTTTATTCTCCATCTTCTTCCTCCATCATAGTCGGCCCCCCTCTTCATCTTCAAGCTTGGTTGTGGGCCTTCCCAAGATCAAAGCTCCACCTGATGTGGCTTTGCATTCGCATTTGCTTCACCTCTGACTCTCCGAGCTATGCCTTCATGGCCATCTCCACCTCTACTTTCACTTTTTGCTTATTATAGTTGTTTCAATTGTAGAGACCATTATTATAGATTTCTTTGATGTATTAGAACTCTTTTTAATCATTAATGAAGCTTTCCTTTACATGTATTTGTATCTCTCACATGTATTTCCATAGTTGGTAGGCTAGTTCCTTTGTATTTGCTTTTCTAGTTGTTAGTCTAGTTTAATTTGCTAGTATTTTGTTCCTTATAAAAAAAATACAAAAAAGATCATAAAAATGAAAAAGATAAAAAAATATCCACTCTTTGGAAGTGAAAAACACTAGTTGCCTCCTTGAGATGACTCGAACTCTATTTTCACTCGTATGATTTTTCAAGTTCAATTTTATAAATTTTGAGAGCATATTTGTGATTCGCACTAGAACGAACATATTTTTACAAAGTGGATTTTGCAACAATCACTTTTTGGTGCCGTTGCAATGGAGGTACAACTTGGTTTTGTGATATTTTGCTTCCTCTACCTGTGTTGGAGACTAATAGATTTACCTCGGGTTTGCTTTGTGTTATGCAGGGATTTGCGCAGGCACATTCAAGAAGATAAAAGAAAGCGAGAACTCAACTCTAGACCATTACGTGGGACTTAAGGTAGGAACCTTCAATCTTCTCACACATGGGTACTTTGAAAAAAAATCATGCTTGGGTTATGTGTGGCCACATTGGGTGCTTGAATGTTTAGAAAAACACATGCCATCTACTTGAGTGCATCGAATCAAACTTACTGATTTCTAAAACTGGTTTGCAAAATCAATTTTGGGCACTCGACACATCAAAAAAATCTAAAATTGTGACTAACGGTGTCCCTTTGAGTTGGGAGTATACCCACCAAATTTCGCTTGAAAATTAATTTAAATGATTAAAAATTTTTGGACTAACAGTGGGTCAATATGAAAATAGAATGAAAAAGATTTTCCTTGACAACTTTTTCAATTGTGTGCTATTTTAAATTGACTAAAACAGCATTCAATAGTTTGATAATCAAATCAAGAATCTTGGAAAAAAATGTGAAATTTTTTACATTTGGATGATCTTTTATTAGGGGTCATATTTGTCTATTTTGACCTCGATGCGAAAATAATTCAATAAAAAATGCCTAAACATTTAGAAAGATTCTCAAAAAGTAATTTTTGTGTTTCTGATTTAGAGGTACTCACAAGCCATCTTTTTTTTGACCTAGGATGCATCCCTCCTTAAAATTAAAAGTAATTAACATCTAAAAGTTGCTTGATTAGGCTTTTCAACACTAAGGTTGCTATTCAATTTCTTTATAGCACACATTATATTTAAGCCATAAAGGAACATATCTACTCCCGTATTTGGGAAATTTTGTGTGCCAACAAAACCTTGGTTGAACTAGCTAAAAGTCTAAACCCCAAAAGAGGCTGCACAAGGCTTGAATCTTAAAAGATTCAAAAAGAAAATAGAGGCCTTGTATTGCAATTGTTTGTCATTGCACTCATGTTGTTGAACTTGATATTAAGGGCAACTACCTCAATTAACACCCACTCAAATTCCAAAAGCACCAAATATCCCTAGTGGTAGGTCCACTTTAGTGGATTATACTGACACCTAAGAACATTCAATTTGGATATTGTATCAGGTCCACAGGTTGGAAGCCTGGTTGAGTAGATAAAAATTAAGTTCGATTATGTGCCTCAAATGTAGGTATATAGAGTGTGTATATTGATTCGTCCCACAGAAAGTATCTCTTTTTTTTTTTTAAATGCGTGAGTGAGGTGGATGAAAGTGGCAAACAAGACAAACAATTCTAACCTAGGATTTATGCAAACACCTAAGTAGATTATGTCATGGTTATGAGTGTGGCGAAATGAACTAATGGGGGGGAATGTGGGGGACACTTACAGAATACTCTAACCGCACTTGACTCCGATCTACCGTACTTGGATCTCCATGCAAGGGTACCTGTAAGATAGTAGATCAAAGACAAGTAGGGTTAGTACTATGTAAATGCAAAGAAACGCAATAATATTTCGAGAATGTATTACATTGAAAAATTAGTTAAACTCGTGATTTACTGGTCTGTATTTTTATTTAATTGATGTACTCAATATGCATGTGTTTTTTTTTACTGGATTAATTGAGGGCCAAAATGGAATGTCTTTCATTTTGAGTTCCCACAGGAAGAAAAAAAAAAAAGGCAAGGAGGCGAACAAAAAAAAAAAAGGCAAGACAAGGATCGATTAGTTTTTGGAAGAAGGAATTCTCAGAAAAAGAAAGACAAGGAGATACTATTTTTTTTATTCTCAGACACCGCGCCTTCCGCCTCCTACCCTGGCTAACAGAGAACGCACCACTCCCTCCACCCCTCATCAGCAACAGGCCCATTGCTCTCGCTTGATCGCGCCTCCACCACCCTCAACGTCTCTGATCGCATAAAAGAGGAAAGGTTGACGACCTCCCTCACGTACTACGCTCGCCGGCCTTACACTCACCGACCCTCCTCCGACCCTTACCGCGACCACCAGCCTTCACCGCTCAAGTCCACGTTCGCCGACCACGCGGTTACAGCACGTGGCCTCGCACCACGCCACCACCGTGACTTCTTCTTACTCCGTTTCTCCTTCACGTGAACCCAAAGCCGTCGGCCTCCCCCGCTCCGAGAGACCATCTCTGGCCGCCGTTTTCACCGCCGTCACCACCAGCATGTTCGCCACGTGCTTGCCGTCAAGCCCTGTCGTCCTCGTTGCCTCGCTGCCATTTTCACCGCCCACGCCCACACCCATCGCCGTTGCCATCATCCTCGTCGTGTGGCCATCTCCGGCCTCCGTCGTTCACGCTGCCACCACCAACGCGAAGGCCATGCATGAGCTCACTGACCTTCGCCATCCTCCTCACCGCCGCCGAGGACTCCCACGCGTGAGCGCGAGGCCGCGACGCAAGTGCCTTGTTTTCCAACAGTGACAAGCCCCATTGGTATTTCTACCATTTTTTTGGTGGAAGAATAGTATTCATTTATTTTCTATTTTAATTTTTTTCCCTCTTTGTTTCCAGTTCTCTCTGGCTGCTCTTTCTCTAACTATTCTCTCTCTCTCTCTCTCTCTCAATTCTATTGATCGCTCTTTACCTCTTAACAAATTTGATGAAATATTTTTGTGCAATAATTTTCTAAATTTGTGAACATGAATGCAAAATAGTAATGTGTCTTATTAGGCACGTTCCTCCAACATGGTTAGTTCTCACTGAATAATAATTTGACACCATTGTCGAGAGGTAACAAACTTAGTAAGGTTACAAAAATTTTGTGTTTGATTTATTTATTTTTTAGGCTATTTTATCAACTAATATCTTTTGTTTGGTGTGAGGTATCATTCTCGAAGGATCACCGCACCGACCTCATCATCTACATCTTGGTGAAACTTGGATCACCATGAGGAGGATGAGCACTAGGTTGCAAGGATGCTATCTTTCCTGTGTGGCCTTGACCCACGGTCGAGCCTCGATTTGACAAGGTGCATTGATCTATTTTGTAGTTATATTAGCCTAGATTAGACTCTTTTGATTTAACATATTTTTTGTCCCTACAGTAACATGGGCGTGATTTTTGGAGTTTGTTATCTATTTTTTTTTGGTAAACCCCTTGTTCTAGGGGTATTTTTGGGAGTTTGTTCCTCATTGTTTAGTTGATTAAGACTTTAATTTCTTTTGAGTGGACAATGATGCATGCTAGCTGAAAGGTAGTTAATTAGTTGCTTGCTTGTCAGTTTAAAAAAAAAAAAAACTCAAGCTACCTGCTAGAAGTTTCCTATTTTAGGATGACCATATGGGATTAGTTGAGTAGCATCTAGTTTTATTTGATTGCATTGAATTGCATTTTGTACGAAGACTGCTGGAGGCAGGTAACCCTCTCAACCTTGCATATTTATTTGTCCATGCATTGCATTTGGGCTTAAACTCAAAGACCACATAAATCTCAATGAATTTACCTAACAAGTGGTCATCCATTAGAAGTTGGGATTGCTAATTAAACTAAACCGTAAAATCAATCCCACATTTGATTGATAAAGGACTTGAGTGTAGATTTTTAAAGATTCAAAAAACTTGATTTTCGCAATGTGATGCACACCCTCTACATGGAAGCACTCACATAAGGATACTAGAGACTTCTTCTATCTCTCCTTACTACACCCAGGTCAATATCTGACTGCATATAAGTTTCCATTGCGATTAGGTCTCTTAGGCACAAACGAATGTTGGCCTAGGATGCTTAATTGATTGCATAACTTATTTGACCACCGAGAGATAACATAATTGACCTTCTTTCTTCTCTAAAGAGCCTACCAGGGATCTCAAGTCACATTCACCCTCTTATACCACGATAGTGGGAACAGACGGGCATGAACTTGACTCTATGTGACAACTTTGCAAGGTAGGATTGGAGGATAGCTCAAAGACTAATTTACCCTGAAAAAAAAGGAGAGTTTTCATTGCCTTGTGTTTGTTGTGATTGAATGGTATATTCTTGGTAGACGCTCTCTTAGGGGAAGTTTAGTGTTTGATACAGACCCTAAGAGAATCCTTAGGAGATCCCACTAAGGAGTAAGAGAGAAGAGATGGTTGATCAGGGAGTGGAGATCTTTTAGGGAATATTTTACCCCCACTATAATGTCCCAAAATCTAGGCCTCGAGTCATTTCAGTGTAGTGTAGGTCACTTCTAACCCGTAAACATAGTTATGGTTCAATGTAAGAGCACCTCTTTAATGGCCAAAAATATGTATTTCGAGTCAACTCCTAGTCAAAACTCATCAAAAAGGTCCCATGTATGTTACTATTGATCCTCTCATCACAAGCTTTCCAACGATGCTTGTTTTGAGCAAATCCAAGATATATAGCTCAAGTTATAACCAAAATAAGTCGAAGATGACCTAAATGTAAGGTGGATCCAACCCAAGGAGTATATTAGGTATTTTACTCCACTAATCCTAAACCTAACCTTAATTTGGGTCAATATATAGGTCCCCTTGGACTTGGGTTTGTTATTAATCATTAGAGCCTCCTAAACCTAGAGAGAGAAGAAACAGAGAGCTTAAGATTGCAAGTAGAAATATTAAATCAAACTCTCAGGGACTCATTTGTAATTCCAAAAACTATTGGCTTCCCACCACAGCTTTCACGAAATCAGGCGGAGGCAGTGACTGCGCCCGTTGAGCGGCCGACACATGGTAATGGCGTCTCTTACGAAGGTGACTCGTGGCAAGTGCTATCATGCGCGCTTGCTCTCTTACCTGAAGTGGGAAGGCACAGAGCAAGGCGATTGCGACACGTGTCATAAATCGATGGGCAAAGCAGCGTTGTTAGTGATCCGCGGGCGTGCTGTACAACGAGTGAGTGCCTAACATGTGTCACAAATAGAGAGGTGCGTGGTCAGCTCGCATGTACTAGCCGGTTTGGTCTAGTTCAGTACCCCTTGCATGCTTTCATCCGATTTGAGGCCTTCTCGACCTTGGATTTCAACAAATAAGGTAATATTGGAATCGTATCGATGCGTACTACACGTTGGTGTAGTTTATTTCATTTTTGAGTATTGTTTCCATAGTGAAAAATCAGAAACATGCTTAGGTGTTTCCAACCCTATTGTTGGTCTGTGTGAACTAGGTCTTGCCCTCGGTGCATGTGCGGATTTCTAGGTAGGTGTGGCGATAGCCCCTAGGCCTTGTGCACACAGTTCGAAGTCACCGTGACCCTCTAGTAACGTTAGGTAGAGTAATTCACCCTTCTTTTGATTTTGTCTCGTTTCCGGGTTATCGTGGGCCATCTGGTGAGGCTCTTCGCATGTAGCGCATTCGTTGGCATGCATTTCCTTTCTTTTGTTGAGTTCGGGACCTTTCGAAAGTGTTATTTTAATTTTTGGTGCTTTAATATGAATTAATCGGATTATATGGGAACAATTAAAACTTAAGTACTTCATGTACCCTTATCATCGCATGCATGAAACGAACTCCATTTTTCGTGAAATAAGTTTTGTTGTGTTCATTAAAATCTAAATAGTATGGCATCACCGACATGAATTGGACATTACCTGTAAATTGATAAGTTGGAGGATAATGTGAATATTTGTTAATCATGTACTTGATAATGTAAACGTGATAGTATGGTTTGATTTGATGACAATAAACGATACAGTTATCTGAAATTGATTTAACAATGACGGTTTAGTCAGGATTTAGAGGATGGATAATTGGTTTTAGCCCCACTACTTGTTGAATTTGGCTGTAGCTTTAGTCTTTTAGACTGGTTCTGGGTTGGTTTAAGAAGTTGTTGGGCTCCCTACAACTCTTTGGGTAGTCTTAGCGGCCAACTAGGATAGTGAGATACGTGGCTCGAGGTTTGGAGTGGTTTCTTTCTTGGCCGGTGGGTGGGTCATTGGCTGTCTATGGTTCATTGTGCTTGTATGTGTTCATGTTACATGACGTACATAGTGCTTGTATGTGTTCATGTTACATGATGTAGCTACCACCCCTTTCCGCAATGACCCTAGGGTGATAGAGAGTGGCGACTTAATGGGTATAAGCCATCTTCCTAGCCAAGAGGGTGGCTTATTCTGGTCTTGTACTGTAGGAAGTTACACGATATCGTCTTGTGCCACGAGACGTTGATTAACAGATTGTGAAGGCTTATTCCGGTCTTGCACTGCAGGAAGTTACACGATATCGTCTTATGCCATGAGACGTTAATTAACGGATTGTGAACTATAATAATATGGGTAAATTGCACAAACAGAATTGGATAAGTAATAAACTGTAAATAGATTAACTGCTGATATAGTGCCCTCTTTCTTTTACCCTTGTCACTGTTGCTACTTGTTGTAGTTGTTCTACTCTACTCAATTTTTACTGACATGTTTCTTGGGTTCCATACTCAGGTGTTGCTAAGTAGTCGGGTGCAGCGGTTGTTGTTGATCAGTCTACTACAGAACCAGGTCCTACTTGAGGAGATGGTCTGTTCTAAGCTAGTGGCTCTTAGTTGTTTCTTTTTCGTTGTTAGATTTTCTTTTCTGTCTTTTGGTGATTGTACGGGCACTTGGGTACTCTTTACTTTCTGTTTTCTGTGGTGAATTTTATCATGTTGTCAGCACTTTATTTAGTTTCATTTAATGCATTATGGATAGATGTTTGGCTATTGATGTTCTATGACTATGTGTTGGGTGAGTGTGATCTTGTAGTTGGTTTGTACTTGTTGTTAGCACATGGTGACTCGGGTTTCGTCGCTTGGCGGGACTCAGGTCATCACGAATGGTATTAAAGCAAAGTCACCCCCCTACGTCGTAGAATAGTTCGGGAAAGCCATGCAAAAGTTCAAAATGTATTAAATGACAGGTACTCATCCGTTGATTGATGGGAAACCCGATTCACATGAGTTTCCACATATTCCGATTTTGTTGCGGACTTATGATTGGTGACAGCTGATTTTCACCATGCAGAGTAAGAAGGCTCCGGATAGGACCAGGCAGGCTAGCGCTACTAACCAGATTGATGGAGATTGACAGGCTGATCCCTTCAACAAGCTCCGAACCTGGCTACTTAGTTCCAGGCCTTTATGGAGACCCTTTTCAAGATGCTGGAGTAGAAGCTACCTCCCGCATTGGAAGCAGGGGGTGGGGCAGGCGGTGATCAGGAGCAGCCCTCAGTCCCGAGTGTACGTGTTCCTCCTCACGAGGAAAGCAAGGAGAACCATGGGCCTCCCCCATCGAAGGACGAACCAGTGGACCCTCTGCATCAGTACCGGTAGATTTTCACTGAGTTTCGGAAGCTGAAGCCCCCAATCTTTAAGGAGAAGGTGTATCATATGGGGGTGAAGGACTGGATACAGTAGATTGAGAAGACCTCTGACACTATTCGGCCACTGGAAGATTGTAGGGTGCCCTTCGCGACATACCAGCTGACTAGTGCAGTGCACCACTGGTGGGTGTCCGTATGAGAGTAGGAGGGGACTCGGGTGGTGTCCTGGGGTTGCTTCCTTGAGCTCTTCAGCAACTAGTACTACCCCAGGACCTGGCAGGATTAGAGAAGGATCGAGATCCACAACTTGAGGTAGGGTTCAATGACTGTTAGCGAGTACCAGACTTGTTTCATCAAGCTCTCATGCTTCAAGCCAACTGTAATAGTCTCTGAAACTGACAAGCGCTGGAAGTTCATTCAGGGACTTTGGTTAGAGATACGGAAGTACGTGAACCTGCTTCTGTTGGACACATTCGCCCAGGTAGTTGACACAACTATGAAGTATGAGTAGGGCGACGTTGAGACCTACAGGACCTTTGGTGGAGGATCAAGGCAGAGGTCGGAGTTCCAGAATCGATTCTAGAAGAGGAGAGACTAGAGGTACCAGCTGTACAGTATACCACCACCAATACCTCAGGCCCCTCAACAGTAGGCACCAACCTCGACCTTAGGATACACTCAACCCTATCTTGCTCCGCTGACATAGACTCAAGGCACTGCAGGTCTGATAAGTGCCAGTTTATCATCATTCTTATGCCCTAAAACAAACCTAGCTCTTAGGATTTTAACTTCGCAAACAAGTTTCTGGGCTACATTAAGGCATCACTTAGGTTAGGCATGCATTGCATTATATTTGTTGTTTTTGACACGTTTACTTGAGTGTTAGGGATGAACAGATAGCCAGACCCCTAAAACCCTAACATTAAGGAAGGCTATAGGTGAAGAAGAAGCTCAATCCATCTTGGACTTAGCTAAATCCAACTCATCATAGATGGATATCAGTTCACTTGGGTTAGGGTTAGCTCCCTTAAGCTCCATTCAACTCATCTTAGTTGGATGGTAGCTCAGGGTAGATCAACTTAGCTCAACCTAGCTCAAGTCAGATCAGATCTAGCTCAACTTAGTTGAGTCTAGCTCATCTTAGCTCCAATCAGTTCATTGGGAGCTTTACCTAGCTCAACTAAGTTTACAGGAGTTCACCTTAGCTCAGGTCCAGCTACTTCCTGCTCCACTCAACTCAAGTCAGCTGAAGATGACCTCAACTAGCTCAGGCTAGCTCAAGTCCAGCTCTCGGAGACTCCACTTAGTTCAACCTAGTTGAGCTAAGCCATTTAACCTAAGCTAGCTAATCTAGCTAGCTAGGTTATCTCTGGGAAGATTAGACCCAGTTCACCTTAGCACAATTCAGCAGAAGTCAGCTCACTTTACCTTGGCTTAGTAGCTAGCAAAGAACTAGCAAGTTAAGCCAGCTAAGGTAGCTCCTTACTGTTCTCTTCAGCAGCCACCAGCTCTAGTGCAGCTCCAAACAGTTCTTCCTCAACTCCTCTTCCTAAAACCCTAGCTTCCTCCTACCTCCTTCTCTACTCACCTACTAGCTAAGCTGGCTTAGTTAGCTTAGCTAAAAATATCCACTACATGGCCGTCCATCGCCTACCTAAACCCTAACCTAACTCCACCTTAACCCTACTCCAAGTCCACCACCTAAGCTAACCGCCTACCTCCACCTATAGTTGGCACCACCATCCATCCCTTCACACCACCACCTCCAAAAGCCACCAAAACGACCATGCCAACCACCTCCATAACCACCTCCAAAATGGCACCAACCCTAGCTCTTCATCTCCACCATACACCTACCCATAAAGCCTATCCTAGACCTTCTTTGGCGCCAACAACCCCTTCTAGAAAACCCTCCTTTTGGTGCCAGCATTAGTGCCCCCTTCACCCCACATCCATCACCTATGCATCCCTCCTTTAGGTGCCAAATAATACCCACCATAGGATCACATAACCACCTCCATACTTCATCTCCACCAACCATAAATCCCATGCCAAGATTGCTTCCTTCTAGAACCCAACGTTGGCACCAATTCTAGCTTCATCTCCACCCTCCATCTACACCACAAAACCATCTCCACCCTACACTTCAACCCTTTCTAGATCCCATTACACTTGGCGCCAAAACAAGGTGTCACCACTACCTTGAATAGCCACCAAATACCCCCTCCATAGCCCTTGATTTGGCACCACCCATCCATGGCCCTTAGATCATCTAACCACCACCAAAAACTTATCCTAGCCGTCCATGCCATATATGCCTACCTACCCCCTTAACCCCTCTATAAAAAGACTCATAACCACCATCATTGGAGACACCTTTGGCTCCATTAATCTACTCATATTTCCACCTTCATTCCACCATCTCCAAGGCCAAGAGAAGAAGGAGAAGAAGAAGATTAAGGGGACACTCTATCCCCTTGGTGCCTTCCCCTCCTCCCTTCTCTCTTGTGCCCACGCCAGCCAAAGGATAAGCCAAGCAGGAAGACGTCCAGGAGGAGGTCTAGAGGGTGGTGCACGCCTACTCTAGGAGGAGTTCTTTTAGGTGGAATTTTTCCACCCTTGGAAGAGAAAGGGCATGCCCATCTAGGGCTTGCCAAGGAGAAAGTAGCACCTCTGGAGGAGCACTACAAAGAAGGAGTTGGAGAGATTCTTTTCAAGCTCAGGAGCAGCTGGGCTTGGAGCAAGAATCTTCTTCTCTTCACCATCATCACAGGAGAATTAGTGTTTTATTTGTTTGTATTTTCATTTCTAGAGTAGAAGCATTCCTCTACTTGTCTTCTTGTAAAACACTTTTCTCCTTAATCAAAGTTGCTTTTCTTTTAAGTTTTGTCGCATTTTCTTGCTTTTACCATAGTGCACTCACACCCTCTTTCTAATTACTCTTGGTCTTCATGTACCTAGGGTGAGCCTTGAAAGAGGAAATTCGCGTCACTTAGGTTTTAGCTTAGCAATTAGGTGTTGCTTTTTTTTTTGCTTTCTATTTCGTTGTCACTCATTATTTCAAAATAAAAAAAAAATCTTAAATTTAAAAATTCCAAAAAGAAAGTTAATTTCCCGTCTTCAAGTGAGAGTATTAAAATTTGCAAACTTGCCTCGGGCGACCCTAGATACCCACTATCTAGGTTTTATAAATTGTAAAAGCGATTGCTAATTTGAGTGTTGCAATGACTTAAACTCTAGTTTTAACAAATCACGCTTTTCTCACATCAGGAATAGGCATAATTAGGACCAAGGTAGCGATCTTGCTACAAGTGTGGCCAGCAGGTTCACATTAGGAAGGATTGCCCAGCCAAGATAGGGACCCAGGGTGGGATGTCCTTCAGCTAGAATGGAGGAGCATCTCAAACTTGTTAGACTCGTGATGGGGGCTCCCAGCAGTTCCAAGGAGGTGAGACTGCTCCGAGATAGAGGCCTACTCAGATCATGACCGATTCTTCTACACCTTCGACGGTAGGGCGAGTATATGCTCTATCCTTGAGGAACGCATAGGCTTCACCATTTGTGGTGGCAGGTATGGTGATGATTGACCAACAATTGGTCTTTACTCTATTTGATTCTAGCGCTTCCCATTCTTTTATATCACCTGAGTTTTCTACGAAACTAAAGAAACAACCAATACTACTAGATGAGCCATTGGTTATCAGGGGTCCAACAGGGAAGCTATGGGTAGTTGAGACAGTATTCAGAGGCTGTGAGGTGGACATCAGGGGCTACACTCTGCTAGCCTACCTGATGGAAATTGAGATGGAGGATTTTGATGCCATTCTCAACATGGACTAGTTGTTAGGGCACCATACGACGGTCAATTGTTTCGAGAAGAAGGTTATCTTCTCGATTCCAGGAGTACCGTAGTTTGAATTTTACAGCAGATCTGAGAGTAGGCCAGTCAGGTGTATCTTAGCCTTGCAAGCAGCCAGGTTCTATGGGGTGTAGCGCATACCTTGTCTACGTATCTGTAGCCCCAGGGGTGAAGCTGAAGTTGAAGGGTGTGCCTGTTGTACAGGAGCATGCAGATGTGTTTCCAGAGGACCTTTCGGGACTTCCATCTGAGCTGGAGATCGTGTTTGAGATCTCTCTCATTCCTGGAACCAATCCTATATTAATTACCCTGTCCCGTATAGTACTGGTAGAGTTGAAGGAGCTAAAGACACAGCTTCAGGAACTCCTTCAGAAGGGGTTCATTCGGCCTAGTGCCTCACCCTAGGGGGCTTCAATATTATTCATAAAGAAGAAAGATGGCACCTTATGCCTTTGCATTGACTACAGGCAGCTGAATAAGGTGACCATCAAGAATGGATATCCCCTTCCGTGGATCGATGACTTGTTCGATTAGCTTCGTGGGGCCATAGTATTCTCAAAGATTAATCTGTGATCAGGCTACCACCAGCTCAGGATTATAGAAGGGGATGTACCGAAGACTGCTTTCAGGATACACTATGGCCACTAAGAGTTCTTGGTGATGCCGTTCGGACTGATGAACGCCCCTGCCGCGTTCACGGACTTGATGAACCGGATTTTCATATCACATCTAGACACTTTTTTGTAGTATTCATTGACGATGTCCTCATCTATTCCCGTGATGAGGTACAGCATGAGCAACACCTCTGGTTGGTTTTGGATACTTTAAGGAAGTACAAGTTATATTCCAAGTTCAGTAAGTATGAGTTCTGGCTACGCCAGGTAGAGTTTCTGGGACACGTGGTGTCAGGTGTAGGGATTTCAGTGGATCCTTCCAAGGTGGAGGCGATGCTGAAGTAGGAGCATCCCAAAATAGTGACAGAGATTCGTAGTTTCCTAGGTTTAGCAGGTTATTACAAGTAATTCATTTAGGGTTTTTCACATATCACTCTTCCATTAACCCAATTAACAAGGAAGGATACCCCTTTTGTGTGATTGGTAATTGTGAGTCCAGTTTCCAGACACACAAGGAGAAATTGATATCAGCCCCTGTACTTACCATCCCTGGTAGTTGTGGAGGATTCATTGCATACACAGATTCCTTACTCCAGGGATTGGGCTGTGTTCTAATGCAGCGTGGGCATGTGATCGCCTATGCCTCGAAGCAACTAAAGTCACATGAGAAGAACTATATGACGCATGACCTGGAGTAGGCAGCCATAGTCTTCGCCCTAAAGATTTGGCACCACTACTTATATGGTGAGACCTTTGCGATTCACCCAGATCACAAGAGCCTGAAGTACCTATTTGATCAGAAGGAGTTGAACTTGAGTCAGAGATGCTAGATGGAACTTCTGAAGGATTATGACTATTCGATAGTCTATCATCCAGGGAAGGGAAATGTCATGGAAGACGCTGTCAGTAGGAAGCCACCAACCTGATTGGCAGCTCTTCAGGCACTGAGGTGGAGTAGTATGATTGAGCTAGCCTAGTGGAAGCCATCACAGTCAATGGGATACCTTAGAAAGTTGATAGTGATGAGGCACACACGCCCTAATCCGATATCTCATATAGTAAACTGACAGATGGGGGATTCTGACTTACAGATTCTTCATGATTAGGTACTCGTGGGAAATCCCGGTGAGTTCACCTTTGTGGACGGGGTACTCCAACTCCATGGCAGGTTGTGCGTCCCACAAGATGAAGCACTTCGAAGGGAACTATTGTCTAAGGCTCATAGCAGTAGGCTCACTATCCATCCAAGGAACACTTAGATGTATCACGATTTGAAGTGGGACTTCTGGTGGTGTGGTCTGAAGAAGGATGTAGGCGAGTCTGTGAGACAGTGCTTGGTTTGTCAGCAAGTGAAGGCAGAGCATCAGAGACCAGTCGATCATTTGCAGCCTCTTCCCATTCCAAAGTGGAAGTAGGAAAGCATCTCCATGGACTTTGTGATGGGGCTACCGCTGACTTAGAAAGGACACGATGCAGTCTAGGTGATTGTGGATCGCTTGACAAAGTTAGCACGATTCTTGTCGATTAGAGAGACTTATGGTCTCTCACAGCTAGTAGAGTTGTATATATGGGAGATCATGCAATTGTTTGGTGTGCCCAAGGAGATCATTTCAAATAGTGACACCCATTTCACTTCCCAGTTCTGGGGAAGCTTCCAGCAGGCCTTGGATACATGGCTGAGCTTGAGTATGTCCTATCACTCGCAGAGCGATGGACAAACGGAGAGGACCATTCAGACATTGGAGGATTTGTTGACATCCTGTATACTCAAGTGGAAAGGCTCTTAAGAGGAGCACCTACCTCTGGTGGAGTTCACATACAATAACTGCTATCACGCCAGTATCGACATCGCCCCGTATGAGGTATTGTATGGTCGAAAGTGCACCTCTCCACTTGCTTGGGATGAGGTTGGCATGAAGTGGGAGGTAGGCCCCAGGCTGATCAGATAGAGTAAGGAGGTAATCAAATAGATTCGATAGAAGCTCATTACTACACAGAGTCGACAGAGGAGCTATACAGATCATCGACGACGATACGTACAGTTTGGTGTTGGTGACTTTATTTTCCTCAGAGTGTCACCAATGAAGGGAGTGCAGAGCTTTGAGGTTAAGGGTAAGCTAGCTTCGAGATTTGTGGGTCTGTTACTTATAGACTTGCCTTGCCACCTCAACTAGCTGACATCCATGATGTCTTCCATATCTCCAGTCTGCGAAAGTACATGTCAGATCCAAAGCATGTTCTTAGCTACGAAAGCATAGGGATAGAAGATGACTGACCTATCAGGAACAACTGGTGCAAATATTGGACCATACCGTTCAAAGGCTATGGAAGAAAATCACTCTGGAAAAAGTCCTATGGAGGAGTCAAAAATACGAGGAGGCAACTTGGGAACCAGAGGCGGAAAGGAAGGAGAAATACCTAGAGCTTTTCACTGGTAAGCCCATGACTCCTTGGGTTATTTCTCTTTAAGGTTATTATTCCTCTTTAAGGTTGTTCTACACTCAGCATGGCTTTTCACTCTACCTACACGTTCACTTGAGTTTTGGGATGAAACTCCCTTGAAGGTTGCTATATCTGTAACATCCCAAAATCTACGTCCCGATTCATTTCAGTGTGGTGCAGGTCACTTCGAATCCATAAACACGGTCACGGTTCGATGCAAGTATTAGAACCTCTTTAAATGGCCAAATACACGTATTTCGAGTCAACCCATAGTCTAAACTCATCAAAAGGGTACCACGTATGGCATCTTTGGATTCCTCTCATTGTAAGATTTCCAACGACTCTTGTTTCGTGTGAATCTGAGATGTATAGCTCAAGTTATGACCAAAACAGGTTGAAGAGGACCTAAATGTAAGGTGGATCCAACCCAAAGGGTATTTTAGGTATTTCAATCCACTAATCCTAAACCTAACCCCAATTTGGGTCTATAAATAGGTCCCCTTGGACCTAGGTTCGTCATTAATCATTAGAGCCTCCTAAACCTAGAGAGAAAGAAGAGAAAGAGAGCTTAAGATTTCAAGTAGAAATCTTAAATCAAATTCTCGGGAACCCATTTGTAATTTCGAAAACTGTGGGCCTCCCACTGTAGTTTTCACAAAATTAGTTGGCGGCTGCGATGACACGCATTGAGTGGCTGATGCGTGGCAGCGACGTCTCTCACGAAGGCAACGGGTGGCTAGGCTGTCACACTTGCTTGATCTCTTGCGCGAAGTTGGAAGGCGCAGATCAGGGTGATTGCGACACTTGTCGCAAATCAATGGGCAAAGCGGCACTGTTAGCGATCCACAGTAGTAGCGCATGACAAGTGAGCACCTGACACATGTCACGGGTGGAGAGGCACGCGGTTAGTTTGTCTAAACCAGCCAGTTTGGTCTGGTTTAGTACCCCTTGCATGTTTTCATCTGGTTCAAGGCCTTCTTGACCTCAGATTTTGACAAATATGGTACCGTTGAAATCGTATTGACACATACTATGCATTGGTGTAGTTTATTTTGATTTTTGAGTATTTGCTCCTTAGTGAAAAGTCAGAAACGTGACTAGGTGTTTCCAACCCTATTTTTGGTTTGTGTAAACCAGGTCTTGCCCCCAGTGCATGCACGGATTTCTAAACAGGTGTGGCAACTACCCCCAGCTTTGTGCACATGATTCAGAGTCACTGTGACCCTTCGGTGACGTTAGGTAGAGTAGTTCATCCTTCTTTTGATTTCGTCTTGTTTATGGCTTACTGTGAGCTGTCTGGTGAGGCTCTCCGCGTGTAGCGCATTCATTGGCCTGCATTTCCTTTCTTTTGTTGAGTCCGGGACCTTTCGAAAGTTTTATTCTGATTTTGGGCACTTTAATATGAATTAATCAGATTCTATACGAATGATTAAAACTTAAGTACTCCATGTACCCTTATCATCGTTTGCATGAAATGAACTTCATTTTTTGTGAAACAAGTTATGTTGTGTCCATTAAAATCTAAATATTATGTGAAACTATCAAAGTTGGAGGATAAAGTGAATATCTGTTAATCATGTACTTGATAATGTAAAAGTGATAGTATGATTTGATTTGATGACAATAAACGATACAATTATTTGGAATTGATTTAATAACAATGGTTTAGATGGGATTTAGAGAATGGATAACTGGTTTTAGCCCCACTGCTCACCATATTTGTCTATACTTTGGTCTTTTAATGGTTTCTTTCTCAGTCGATGGGTGGGTCATTGGTTGTCTGTGGTTCAGCATACATGACACTTACGTGTTCACGCTACACAACGTAGCTACTACCACTTTTCGCAATGACCCTAGGGTGATAGAGATGATTGCGCAGCAATCATAGGTCTTAATTGGCCTAGATTAAGCTAGGACTTAGCATAAGTTAGGGTTATTCATGCATGCATACGCATTATCTGCATCTTTACTACTTTCCTTTAGCTATGCATAAAATAATGTTATAATGCGCTGATTAAGTACATTATGTCGATTGCAGGGAATAAGCTGATCAGGAGCTGGATCAGGAATAACGGGAGTTGTAGCAGAGCTGGAGCAGAAGGCCTAGTTTAGATGTAGGAATAATAATGTAAGGGGTTTAAAGGTTTTCTATTCTATTAAGTAGAAATAAAGCAGTAAAATGTGAAGAGCTTACGTCCATCCTAGCCCTAGGATAGCCTAGAGACTTCCCCAAGCCTTAGCCACCCTTAGATTAGGTCACAACACCCTAGGAAGCCCTAAAACCCTAGTTCCAACCCTTCTCTGGACGTCCAGATAAGTTTTAAGACGTCCAGGACCCTTAGCCAACTCCCGCACACTTCAAACCCACTTCTGCAGTGTTATTGGACGTCCAGACACTTTGTCAGACATCTAATTTCTGCAGAATACCCAAAACAGAACCTGAAATCCTTCCTACTTTGATTGGACGTCCAGACAACAAGTTTGGACTTTTGATTTTTGAGTATAAGACGTCTGATTATATAATTAGACGTCTGATACTGCTCTCCAATTCCTGTTTTGAGATTTAAGCCTTGATCTTGGATCTCTATGTCCCTAAACCCAATTCCAACCCCATAGGAACATAAATTAAGGTGCCCTAACCCTAGTACATCACCTCTAAACCTCCCTAAGGACCTAATTAGGTCCTCACTAAACCTAATTGACTTGGATCTTAGTCAATTCCATTAGCCTATTCAATTGGACTCATTGAGTCCAATTGAGCCCTGATCTCAGCACACACTATCCAATTAGACTCAGTGAGAGTCCAATTGACCTAGACCTGACTTAATTGAGTTGTTTTACTCTCAATTAAGTTTCCACACACCCAATTAAACTTGTATTAAGTTTAATTGCACTTTACCTTAGTGAATTAGGATTTATAACCCTAATTTGAGACCTACCGTGACCTAAACCCACTAGAACCCAACCTAATCAACCTAGCCACCTAAGTTTCGACCCACACACACCCACACACACCATCCACACGAAAATATCTAGCCTAGAGTTCTCTAGAACTCTCTACCATGTGTGGTTGCCTTGGTTGCCAAAAATAGCAACCAAGAGCCATTCAATTTTTAGATCCACATTTGGTGGATCTAAAAACCACCATTCACCCTCTCTCTCTCACTCTCCCACGAGCTCCCACCATAGGCCTTCTAGAGAATTCCATAATTCTCTAGAGAGCTTCCCTTAGGTCTATAAAAAGACCCCTTGGGTGGCCATTGGCACCCATTCACTCCCTTGGCAATTTCTCTCCATTGGTGCCATTCACGCCACCTTCACTTAGCCACTCACTCCACCTCCACGAGCTCACTACCACCACCATGGAGGACACCATGCCGGGATGCTGGATCAACCCTACCTCTCTCCAAGGGTTGGCATAAGCTACATTGGCCGCCCCTCATTCTCTTCTCGACCACTCCAAGGCCATCGGGGACCACCCCTGAATGCCCTCTACTCTTTTAGCTTTAGATCATGCTCTTCATAAGTTTTATTCCTTTCATTTACTACTTAGTAGAGTAGTTTCTCTTCTTCCCCAATGATGCATGCAAAATCCCCCCGTCGATTCCTGTATGCAATCGTTTTCTGGTAGCTAGATTTAATTTCAAGCATTCCTGTATAAGCTTTCCTCTAGATTTCCTGTACAAACAACTCTCCCCCAATGAATGAATGAAAATGCATTTATATATATATATATCTCTCTTTATGTGTTTGAAATCACCATGAGCTGAATGATTATTTTATTTGCGTGATTTAAGTGCCTGTTCTTTAACCGCCTATATATTGCGCACCAGAATATTAAGTAGAGCAGCTTTAAAATCGATTTCAAAAATAGAAACACGCCTCCCAAAGACGAATGACCGGGACTCAAGTCTCATTATTTTACAAAACAATATTTTTGACGAACGTTTTTGCACGACTATACTACGATTTTCGACGACTTTCAAATGCGCGAAAACGGCATTTCCGTCAAGAGAGTGGTGACTTGATGGGTATAAGTTATTTTCCTAGCTAGGAGGGTGGCTTATACAGGTCATGCACCGCAAGAAGTTACATGAGATCGTGTCATGCCCCGAGATGTCGATTGACAGATTGCGAACTATAATAACATAGGCAAATTGCATAAACAAAATTAGATAAGTAATAAAATGTAAATGGATTAACTACTGGTACAGTGCCCTCTTTCTTTTACTCATGTCATAGTTGCTACTTGTTGTAGTTGTTCTACTTAGTTTTTACAAACATGTTTCTCGGGTTCCGTACTCAGGTGTTGCTAAGCAGTCGGGTGCAGCGATTGCTGTTGGTCAATCTATTGCGGAATCGAGTCCTACTTTAGGAGACATTTCGTTTTGAGCCAGTGACTCTTAGTTGTTTCTTTTCCGCTATTAGATTTTATTTTCTATCTTTTGGTGATTGTACGAGCACTTGAGCACTCTTTACTTTTTGCTTTCTGTGGTGAATTTGATCATGTTGTTAGCACCCTATTTATTTTCATCTAATGCATTATGAATAAATGTTTAGCTATTAATGTTTCATGACTATGTGTTGAGTGATTGTGATCTTGTGGTTGGTTTGTGCTGGTTGTTAGCACACGACTACTCTGATTTCGTCGCTTGCTGGGACTCGGGTCTTCACACCCACCAAAAAAGCTACTTACGCACTAAAAAGATCAACAAGGGATAATTAATTTGAGGTCAAAAGTAGTACCATATCCTTGCTCCCCTCCTTCTATGGTACTACTAGGGAGGACCCCTACCATCATTTAAAGAAATGCACTAAGGAAACCCTATTGATGAAGCTATGATGGAAACCTCATTCCCTTCTCCCTTATGGACAAGGAAAAACATTGGTACCACACCCTAGATGCTAGGATGAATGATTGGAATGCCCTTAAGGGAGAATTCCTAAAGAAGTATTTTACAATGAGAAAAACCAACCACTACAAGAGGGAGATTATGGGTTTTACTCAATTAAATGGGCAACAATTCCATGAGACTTGGGAGTTCTTCAATGACCTAATATGGTTATGCCCCCATCATCAAGTGCCTAAATGACAGTTGGTGGAAAGGATCTATACTGGAATTTCTAATAGGCATAGCCAAATGGTTGATGCTACTTATGTTGGAACCTTTCTCACTAAAATAGAAGATGAGGCCTGGACACATTTTGAAACGCTTAGTGATAATTCTATCCACTTAACCTCAGCTTATCAGGATAGAAAGCCTTTCATGATTCAAAAGAAATCAGAAGCTAGTGAAGTTGGGGCTACTCAGAATTTAGCCTACTAAATCCAATTGTTGAACCAGAATTTTGATAGGCTTATGTCAAACCCTAGTCCATTCCTGCAACTAGCTTCCCATGTCTAGGCTATCTTTGAATGCTCTATTGGCCAAAGCACCCTTCACGCCACTATTGAATGTCACTTAGCAAGTCAATCCTCCAAGTTAGCTCAAGCAGACCTGAATGCTACCCAAGGGTTCCGTCCACTTCCTAGTTACAACCCATATTGTAACGACCCGGTTCTCGAGTCCCTACGAGACACGAGAACCGGACCGACTCGACTAATCCCAAGACCTAGTCGTCCAATGAGGAAGTAACCAAAAGACAGTAAAATAAACCACATTCAGCATGAATATAACTAACAGTAAGAAAGTACAGCAGTAAGGAAAGAAACTACTACAGTAGGTACCACCACAACAGTAGAACAACATTTATCATTTAACAAGAACTGCAGGTAAAGAAGGTACAGCGAAAATAAAAACTACTCACTAGAACAGAAACAAAAGAGGTACAAAAGACTGTGGTAACTCTACTGGACCCTACTCGGCCCAGCGTCCTCTGCAGCCGCCGACCCTGGCTGCTCAACACCTGGTCCTGAAAAAGGTAACGAGTGTAACACGTCAGCAAAACGCTGAGTAGAGTGGCAAACTAACTAAAGGCAACAGTAGAGTGTACAGTAGCTGTTATATTATATTACTTCCTTTATTCACATCTTTCAATTTTTCTCACTATTTCATTTATTTCTCAGATCCATTACTTGATCTCGAATGTCCTCGTGGGAACGATCTTGATTGCAGTCTTTTCCAAAAGTAGAAGTAGCACGTGGTGCTCTCCTGGCCGGGAGAGTCCCCCGTGGTGATCCTACCCTCAGTCAACCACCCCAAGGTCACTGGCAGACGTAACGGTGACTACGGCACGTGCGATAAACGCACAGGTAGCTAGCCCGCACTGGCACGCGGTCAGTCGTTTCCGTTAACGGGTGCACCCAAAGCACAGCACGGAACCAGGGCAGAGCCCTCTCAGTAACAGGGGTCCAACCCCTCCACAGTAACCAAACCGGGGCCTTGCCCCTCCACAGTCCGCGCACCCTCGCCTGACTACCCTGGTTTTCCCTAGTGGGCCTAACAAGTCGGTGAAGGAGGCTAGCAGAACCCCGGGGCCCGTGGGGTAACTAGTACTCTCCTAACACTAGTAGCTCTCCTCGGTACTACGTACACGAGGGCCAACAAGTCGGTACAGAGCGGCCAATCCTAACCCCGGGTCCCTGGGGTGGCTGGCCCCACTCTGCACTAAACAGGTACAGGTACTTCCCTTGGTACTGCGTACCCAAGAGACAGTACAAACTACATCTCAGTTCCATTCCTTTTTCTTTCCAGGAGTTCCACTCCTAATTCCCCGTAGGGTTCCAGCTCTTTATCTCAGAACATCATATGTTTCACTTTCCAGTCCCACGTTCTCACAATCCAGGATCTCAATCATGTTTCTTTATTCATAACAGGCAGCTGTTAATTCAATTTACAGGCAGCTTTATATTCCTTTCCATTTTTCCAAGACTGCAATATTATACATTCCGCTAGTTTTTCCATCCTAGGGTTCATGTCACATCCTAGGATCTAGCATACAACTAGTTTTCCAGCCCTAGGATTCATGCATCACCTAGGAGCTATCATTCCATACATTTCTCATTCCTAGGATTCATGCAATGTCCTAGATTCTAGTTATGGTTCCATACTTTAACATATTTTAATAATAAACTTAAGCCACTCTACCAGGTACAACGGGAGTAATGGGGGCGTGATCGGGAATCCCGCGCGCCTCCGCGACTCCCAAGACTGCAACTGAACGAGGTCCTATCACAAGGATCAAACACAAGGAGTGTCTCAAAACAGTGTATAGCTACTGTAGACGGGTAGAGGAATTAATTCTGAAAAGAACGCAACTCGAATAGCGGAAAACGGAGCCCGAACGGGTCCTAATCGGGTCGAAAAAGACGATACTGTGCAAAATCAGACGTCTGGAACTTCTTCCAGACGTCTTAAACAGTGGATCAGAGAATTACCTGTTCAGTGTGGTTTCCCAGACGTCCAAAAGTCTGCGGGGACGTCTGTCCTAGCTCCCAGACGTCCGATGGTCACCCCGGACGTCTGAAGGTCACTCCCGCCGTCTGGTACAACTTCCAGACGTCTGATTCGCAAAGGATGGCGAATCAGCGAACCTGCGCACAGCCAACTCCCTCCCTTAGTACGGTCGGTCGACAGGAAGGAAGAAGAAAGCGGAAAACACACCTTTCAGACGTCGGTATGAGCTACCAGACGTCGTCCTCGCCGTCTGCCTATCAACCCAGATGTCTGATTCTGGAAATTTTTCCAGAATCAGGGCGCGACCAGGACTCTGCTCGCAACGCCGCCCGCGTCGCACCTCGCGCTCCTACTGCTCAGACTGCAGCAGGTCCCTCTCCGCGTCGTTCCGCGCCCCCTGCGCCCTCCGCCGGCCGGCCAAGCCGCTCCGGCGAGCTCGCCCTCACGACAGAGCTCCGCCCTCGCACGCCGCGCCTCCTCCGAGCTCACTGCGGCCGCCGCTGCAGCCCTCGTGCTCGCTCGCTCTCGTGCACAGGAAGGAGAAGAAGAAGGAGACGGTGGAGACGGGAGGGGAGGTGTGGCCCTTTTAAGGCCGCGCGGAGAGGAGAGAGAGAAGGCGCGGCAGGCGTCTGCAGCCGCAGAAGAAAAAGAGGGAATAACGAATATGCGGTCTGCGCGCGCAGGCGCGCAGACGACTCGCGGGTGTGGACGATAACGATTTTTCAGACGTCTGTAAACCATCCCAGACGTCTGGCAAGACGTCTGGATGTGATCCCAGACGTCTGGTCAGACGTCTGGGCCACCTCCCAGACGTCTTAAAATACGTCCGGGGCACGCATTCGTAACACATATGCTAACACCTACAATCCTAGATGGAGGAACCATCCCAACTTCTTATGGAACCATTTGGTTCACTAAGAACCTTGATTCTCCCTTGATGGATTCCATAAAGATAATTCCTTAAATTCATTCCAAAATCTGCAAAACAAGAATGCACAAGAGATCTAGGTACCCACATTTTCTTGGGTCCTCCATGGTTAGCCCTTTTCAACCAAGGTTGGAGTCCACTTGAAGTCCAACCCTTAGGCTTTTATGCATAAAAATTCTTAGAGTTTTATTTCTAGGGAGAGCATTTATCATAGTCTTTCCTTTAATGATGTTAGCTAAGTCATTTAGTAACTTGTCTGATTTTTCTTTAAGGCAAGTAAGGTCATTTTCAATAAAACTCATCTTACATTTTAGAATTGAAATTTCATATTTCAATAAGCTATTTTCTTCAATCAAATTTGTGTTACTTAAGATTAAGTTATGATTTTCTAATACAAGAGCATTCTTTTCAGATTTAATCGAATTAAAAGAGGCATTCAAATCTTGATCTTTAGAAATAAGATTATCTATCTCAGATTTTAAGGCAATGGAGCTCTTTTCCAAATTTTTATTTTCTAACTTTAATGATTTGCTAAGAACATACAACTCCTCCAAGGCTTCTTGCATCTCATCAAAAGTGAAAGAATTTACCCCCTTGTCATCATTGTCTTCTTTCTCACTTTCATCCGCAATTGCCATAAAGCCAAGGCATGCGGTTTCATTTTTCGATTCCTTCTTGGGTTCTTCTTCCTCAGAGGTTAAGTTGTCCCAAGTAGCTTGGAGCGCCTTCTTGTACTTCTTTTTCTTTTCCTTCTTCAAGAGAGGGCATTCCGATTTAAGGTGCCCCTTCTTGTTGCAAAGATAGCAACGAGTTGATCTTTCCTTCTTCTCCTTTTCTTTTCATTCTCTAAGCTTAAGGAACTTAACAAATTCGTTAGTCAAAAAATCGAGTTCCTCGTCATCGGAACTTACCTCACTATTCAATGCGAATTTAAAGGCAAGGTTCTTCATCTTTGGCTCTGGTGTATGATGATAACGTCATCATCAACCATATCTAGTGTTAATTAGTCATTATTAAGGAATAAATGCTCCTACATAACTGCCAAAGGACTGTAATTCATTGTAAATCATTTCTGAGAGAAATACAAGAAACCAAGGTTAAAATTGTAATTTTACCACCATATCATGAATGTAGAATAATCGTGGGTTTTTCTAGGGGTTAATTAAGGGTCAAATGATCTTAAGAGTCTAACAAGTGGGTTAGTACAGACAGAAAAGGGTTTTCACGTGTTTCAAGAATTAAATGATTTCCGAAACCCTAAAAGCAAACCTGCTTAATCTAATAAGGTTCTAGTCAAGATAAAATTCACATAAACCCTCTAAAAATCATATAAAAATATTCTCTATGATTTGGTACCTTCAATTTAACCATCAGAACCCGTCTTGACCTAAAATAGAGTCTCAGATAGACTTTTGCCCTAATTTGGGTTTTTGCATAAATTACCCAGTTAAACTTGGTCAAAACCTAAATATAAATTCACCATTATATTCCTTGGGTCAAAATTAGATTTGTACCAAAATTTGGGCCCAATCTGAGATCATCTTGACTTAGTTTCCAATTTGGTCCTGTTTGAGTTTTTTCTCTCACACACATGCCCCTAACTTTCGAATTCCTTACAAAAAGGTCCCTAATTTTATCATCATTCTTTACAAATGGGTCCTTCCACCATTATCGCTCAAGAATCCTACTCCGACGAGCTTCATTTGGAGAGTTCTCCTTGATTAATCAATCAAACCTTCTCAAAATTGAATCGGAGACTCTTTAGGAAATTCCCTTTCCAATGAATCCGGTCTTGACCCCCAAAACCTTCCCAATCTCTCATGCGAACACATGAGATATTCAGGTATCTCATAGACTTCCAACTTTCACGAGCCTTCCAAGCTTGGGAAGCTTTCTTCCCAAGCTCTAACCGCTCCCTGAAGCCTATAAAAGAAACCCCAGGGCCTGTCCGTTCTCCTCAGCTAGTTTTGAGGCCAAAAATCTCTTCCTAACCCTACCTTCGGCCTCCTCCGACCTAGCTCCAGCAAGCTCCTCCCTCTGTCATCCTACAGCCTCCCAACGGCCAAATTGGGAGTGCTACGTTCCTTCCCTCCTTCGTCCGCTCCTCGATGACCAACTCAGGGGCTCCTAGATCCCCCTCTTCCTCGTCGTCTCTCCCTTTGGAGGTTCATCTTCCCCATGTCCGGCCATCACACCGGCATGGAAATCTCTCCCCCTTTCATCCCTAAACTAGGTTCTTTAGTTTCCTCTACTTTCCTACTTCTTTTTCCCTCTCTATCTCTCAATTCAACCACCAAACACATGTGACCACCTCCGTCTTCTCCGTCTTCGACAATCCCTCCTGTGAGGCGCTTCCATCACTACACACATCCACATGCCTCGCCACCACACCCTACACCTCTGCCTCGACTCCACAAACAAAAGCCCTCTCATTATCTCTCCATTCACGCTCTCACGACTACCCCCGAACACACCCATCATCTATCCGCCATTATCGACATCGCATGCCCTCTACACGCACACACACACACCATGATACCATCACCACCACATTCCATGAATCACGGCAATGCTCCAGAACCTTCTAATGTGAGCTCTTAGCTCGTGTTCATCTATTTTAGGTGTCGCCGGATAGTAGTCACCGCCGCCACCATCTCCGCCGTTGTTCTTGGTTCTCCGTCTGCGATTATTCCCAAATTCGAGCTCTAGGTTGCACGGACAAGTCCCAGGAACCCTTCGAGCACCTTGATTGAAGATTTCAACTGCCACGACCACGTCAATTGGAAGAAGTTTATTCTATAGCTTCACACAAAAGCACCTGGAGCATTAGTCCCACATCGTGGGTTGCTGAAGCTCGCAAGCAACATAAGAGGAATTTGTGTTGCAGGTATATCGCCTCAACACATGGGGTTGAGGTCCCCATATACCTCACATGCCCAACCTGACCCGCCTATGCTTACTCACACCTCACTCACCACTCACTGCCGGTGAGCCTGGTCCCAGGTGCGCGTGTCCGATAACCCGATAACTTGGTATTGTGAAGATAAATGGCTAACACTTAGCCATTTGAAGAAGAAATCCCCTGTGCATGAAGAAGGCCAAGGCAAGAAGAAGAGGAGAAAACCTGAACCAAGAAGAAAAAGGAAGGAAGAAGGTCTGGACAGTAGAAAGAAAGAAGAAGAAAGAGTAGGGCTTGTGCACGTAGAAAAAGAAAAGAAGGAAGACCTAAGCCAAGGAAGAAGAAGAAGAGAAGAGAGAACTAAGACAAAAGAGAAGAAGAAACAGAAGAAAAATCATAAAAGGGTACTGTAGAAACGTCTTTTAAGACATCTAATCACATATTCTTGCCTTTGATTAAGATTTGAGTAATTGTTCTATGTATTAGACTTATAATTGGTGATCCAAATCACCATTATTTTGTCTAGAATTCTTTTTATCTCTTCATATACTCATGTTATACATTGCCAATTAGATTTTAAGTAATATTTTATGTTCAATTACATTAATTATTGAGATTAGTGCATGAATTTCTATTTGCTCTCAGTGAACGATCTCGGACTTTCATTCGAGTATAAATTTTATCTGTTTTCAAGCGATTTCAACCTATACTACGACGCAACTTTTACAACGACGAATTCACTCGTAAACAGTGTATCCTTCTTCTTCCTTTGCATCATCTTGTTTTCATAAGCCATGAGGTTGCAAGTAGATCCTCCATCTTGAGCTCTTCAATTTTGTGAGCTTCCTCGATTACGGTTACTTTTTGTTCCCAATCGGGTCTGAGGGAACGAAGTAACTTTGATTGGAGCTCTCCTTCAATGAAGGACTTTCCAAGAGACTTAAGATTGTTCACAATAAGTGTGAACCTTATGTACATCTCATTTAAATATTCGTTATCTTTCATAGAAAAGGATTCAAACTCTTGAGAAAGCAAATTAATCTTAGAGGTTTTTACCTTTGATGTACCTTCATGGGTTACCTCTAAAGTGTGTCATATCTCGTATGCAGTTGATCATTGCAAAATCTGGTTGAACTTCTCCAGACTCAATGCGTAATACAACGCATTCATTGTCTTTGCATTGAGGGAAAGTTCCTTGATTTATTGTCAAGAGTATCCTCCTGCGGCCTTCTCCGAGATGTCATTAGGAGTCTCGCATCACTCCCAAATGGAGTATAGTCATTTGCCTGCAACCATATTTTCATCTGCAACTTCCAATAAGGATAATTCTTACCTTCAAAATATTGTGGTCACATGGTGGACAATGCTTCGAATTGTTTCATAGCGAAGATGCTCCCTTCCATATTCTCACCGGTTTGTTATGTCGATTTGTGAATCCTTGCTTTGATACCAACTGAAATTCTACTAGAGGGGAGGTGAATAGTGCGATATGTAAAATTGATACAAATAAAAATCAATCACACAAAGCAATCACCACAATGCACAGGGATTTTTAGGTGGAAACCTTAAGGGTAAAAACCACCACCTAAGTCTTCTCGACTTAGGATTTCCCGATCGACCAAGTCGATTAAATCCACTAACGAATCACTTTAAACCGAGGGTGATACAACCTCAATACAACCACACTACTTTACAACGAGGGTAGTGTACTTCAAACCCCTTTTCTTCATGAAGAGAATTTTGTCTCATTGTTGACAAGGAGAAATCGAGTTTAGAAAAGTCGTGTTGTAATATAGTCGAAATCATTTTGAAAACAAATAGATTTTTATTACTCGAATTTAAAGTCCAAGGTTAAACACATGGAGTAAATGGAATTCATGCACTAAGTTCAATGAATGCAATTTGAACACATAATATTATTCAAAAATCTAATGAAAAATGTAAACCATGAGTATATGGATAATAAAATGTAGCTAAAAATATAAATGACTTATGAAGAATTCGACGTTTGATTTTGTAATCAGATGTCTTAAAAATGAAGTGCTACAATATCTTCTTCTGATTTTTCTTCTTTCTCTGATTTCTCTTGCAATCTCTCTTCTTTTCTTTCTTCCTCTTCCTTTCTCTGTCGTTGGCTCTTTCTTCTCTTTGTCTTCTCTTTTCTTTACCTTCTCTGTCTTCTTTCTCTTCTTTTGATTCCTGCCTTAGCTTTTTCTTTTGATTTCTTCTTTCTCTGACCTCCTTTGCCTTAGCCTTTCTCTTCCTCTGCTTTCTTCTTCAGCCTTTTCCTTCCTTTAGTTCCTTCTTTCTCTTTCTTTGGCGTTTCCTTCTTCTGCCTTCAATCCTTCCTTCTCTTTCTTTCTCTTTAGCCATGTCTTCTCCTTCCTTAGCTTCCTCTTCAGCCTCCTTCTTCCTTGGCTTCAACCCCTGGCTTCTTCTTCTTCTCCTTTCCCTGCAAGAGCAAAACCTACCCCTACCCACGTGCGCTCTCTTCTCCTCTTTCTCTCTTAGGTTCGCTCTCCCATAGCCACCGTCTCGGGTAATCGGGTCGGGTACATGCCCGGGACCAGGCCCACCGACGTGCGGTGGTGGGCGAGGTGTGCTGTGTCAAGTAAACGGGTCAGGCCAGATCCGCGAAGGCAAGGTCATGGACGAGGCGGGTGAAGGGTGGGTGGGACCTCACCCTGTGGTACTGAGGCGATAAGGCATATGCAGTTTTACAATTTATGTAGCTGTGCCCGCTCGCCCACTTCCAAGGTGGGACTAAACGTCCTACTTTCTTTTGCGCGCACAGCAGCAGATGGCACGTCCAAATGGCTAAGCTGCAGAGGCTGGAGTCTTTGCGTGAGAGCCTGGATGCGTGCGGGCTTCAAATCCGTGCAGCCTGGGAGTCTCATCTGGAGCAGCGCAAAGCCTGGGACAGCTTGAAGCTTGCTTCAAGGTTGTCAATAATGGCGGCCAGCGGCTGGATACCTGAACACACCAAAACGGCCTCGCTACCACGTCAAAGCACTCAGGAAGCTTTGCCAGGGCACGACGAAGAGGTGGCGGTGGTCGGCGTGGCATGGGAGTGACTGTAATGGCGGATCTAGGGTGTACTGTGGCCGTGTGAGTAGGTGTGTTCGGGGGCCCTTGTGGGTGAGTGTGGGGTGAGGGGTTATGTCCAGTGAGGTGTTGCGTAGCTTATGGGGTGGTTGGCGAGGTGGATGGAGGTATGGAGCGATGGGGACGCCTCGCCGGAGGTCTGGCTGTAGGTGAAGGTGAGGGTGATCGGTGGCGTCAAGGGGTATTTTCAAGAAATAAAGAGGGGGAACAGGAGTAGGAGAGAGAGAGAAGTTAACTAACCTATCCTAAGGATGAAGGAGACAGGAGAGGCATCTGGGCTGGTGAAGCTGGCGTTGGAGACGAAGATCTCCGTAGGTGAGGCAGCGGGGAAGACGAGGGCAGAGGCGGCATCAGGGCTGGTATGGCCGACGCGGATGAACGAGAGGAAGGCAACCCAACCACTGGATTGTGGTTGGGCGACGAGAGAGAGAAGACGGAGCCACCAGAGCTTGCGGAGAGGTTGTGGTTGGCGAGGAGAGAAGAAAGAGGGGGAACTAGCCCAATTCCAAGCTGAGGAGAGGTGGAATGAGTTGGGGTTTCTTAAATAGATCCTAGAGGTTGAGTTTGTGCTTGGAAGCCAAGCTTCCAAGCACGGAAAGATCGTCAAAGTTGGAAGTTCAAAATGACCCAAATATCTCTTGCGTTTGCATGAGAGATTGGGTACAAATTAGGGCTCATCAATGGGTTTAGATTGAAGAGGATTATTCAGAGAATCTCCCTTCCAATTTTGGGAGGGATTCTCTGAGCAATCAAAGAGAATCCTCCTTCTAAAGTTTGCCAGAGTAGGATTCCCTCCGCTATAATGGTGGAGGGACCTATTTGAAAAGAATGAAAAAGAAGCTAGGGGGCCAAATGCAAGGGTTTTCGAAAGATAGGGGTAGAAATGTAATTAAGTTAGACTTATTTGCAAAGTAGGTCAAGATGAGTCCCCCTTAAGTCCAAATTTTGGTACAAACCTAATTTAGACCTAAGGAATCCAATGGTGAAGTTGGATTTTGGGTTTGACCATGTTTGACTGGACAATTTATGTAAAAACTCAATTTAGGGTAAATATTTATCTGAAACCCTATTTTAGGTTAAAATAGGTTCCAATGGCAAAATTGAAAGTTTTAAATCATAGAGAATATTTTTCTATAATTTTTAGAGGGCTTAGGTGAATTTTATCCTGATTAGAACCTTGTTAAATCAAGTGGGTATGTTTTAGGGTTACAAGAAGTCATTTAATTCGCAGAATTCACATGAACCCTTGTCTACTTGATTCAACCCACTTATTATCTTGTTAAGACCATTTGATATGTGTTTAGCCCATGAGAAAATCCGTTGTTGTACTGCAATGGTAAAATTACAGTTTTACCCCTTGTTTCTTGCTTTTATCTTAGAATGATTATTCAATGAATTAAGACCTTCAGTTGGTTATGTAAGAGCTTTTATTCTCTTCTTTGGGTCAAAATGAGCTAATTAGGGCTCATGATGGTGTTCCCATCATAGCCCCATGCTTAACTTTTGCTAGCCCCTTAGCAAAATTTTAAGGTTTTAACTTTGATTCTAGACCATGAGTTCGTTAATGTTCAGAATTTATGATGAGTGCATTCTTCTTTGATTAGGTTAGAATGATGATGGTAGGCCTAGAGGTATTCAAGTACCACCCAAGATCCGAACCTGGCCAGCTCTAGCCTCAGTCTGCCACGAAGGTTTTTATGGCCCACAGGAACTATCTTAAGGTTCGTTGGACTTTACGGTTAAAGTACCTGTGCTTGTAACATATTTTAGCCTCGGTTCAGTTTGCAGTGCATTGATTTTGTGAGAGAGAGACAGAGGATTTTCTTTGTTTGAAGTACCTGTGTAGTTTTCTCTCTCTTTTCTTTTTATTTCTAGCTTCGGATTGGCTTCTCAACACAGTCTGTATTGGATTCCTAGTCCCCATCATCAATCCTCGAAGGGTCCCTGGCAATCGATGCTTCGTGATAACATCGCCTATGGCAACCTCCAGAACCCTGCCTTTCGAGATTTTGAGATAATCCCACCCATAGTATTCTATAGCAAAATACAGACCCTGGCAATCGACATTTCGTGATAATGCCGTCTATGGCATCTGAACCAGCACAGGGTGCTTACATGCCCCCAGTAGGATATGTAAATATCCTAGGAGACAAGCACCGAGGAGACGATATGTTATTGCGCATCTTCGAGGGAAATTTCCCGCCTCTCCGCGTCGGGAACTCATCCAAATCAACTAGTGTTGATCGGCCGCTCCTAATCTAGGCGACTTTTTCAGAACACTTAAACACTTTTGCGTGATTTTGATAATTATGCGCACTGAACTATACTGTGTGCGGATTGGGGTGCTTAGGTTACCGAGTCCTACAAACCAGAGGTTAGTTAACGAGGCCAAATACTCCCTAAGCCTTAGACCTAATACTTAAGCTTCGCATTTTCCTCAACCTCTTGAGGGCTATCCAGATCTTAGTAGATACTTGAATTTTTAAGCCTAGGAGTCTTGCCTAAGAGGCCTAAGATCAGCATTCCTACTAATCTCTTTTGTGTCTCATTAGCACTTTTTTTCCTTTCATTTTTTTCTTTTTCTTGATATGGTCTAGAACTTAGTTAATCCCTTAATTTCCTACTAATGACTATCTCTTCTTTTTTCTTTTCATTTTGTGCTTCTTTTTTGACATTTTTCACTTTTCCCCTTTTCTCCTCACAATTTGTATGGCCTCAAAATTTTCTTTTCTCCTCTAATTTTTTATTCTTTTTCACAATTTTCTATTTTTTTGGTATTTTTGGCATATGCGATTTTTTTGCGAAAACCCTTCTGAATTTTGATTTCTGTATGTTTGCACTTTTACCACCCCCTATGCCTAAGTTTTGCAATGTCCTCATTGTAAACGGAGGGTGTAAAATAGGTTTGGGTTTCAGGAATTTAGAACAGGATTTATCGGGTGTGCAAACGTGTCGGGAATGACTGTTGCAGACGATTTCAGGCTCTGAAACGTGTACCAGATGTGGGATCGACTGTTCTAAAATCGAACTCAAGGTGTAATAGACGTGAAGTACAGACGGATAATCAGAAGGATCTCGGGTTTTTGGAATGACGGGTTGCCTCCCATTAAGCACTAAATTCAATGCCTTCAGGCGAATGGGAAATGGTATGGAAAGGGAGTGGTCAAATCAGCTGAGTTTTGTAGAACAAGCACCTTGATCAAGAGCCTGGTTGGTTCAACCAGGTGCTTGTTCAGATCAACAGGCTGATGATGCAGCCCAAACCCAATCAATCTGGTGGGTTGATAATTGTAGATCAAGAGATGTGGAACCCACCATATACTATGTAGCTCGAAATGATGTGGAAGTGTGAACCCAAGGTTTGGCTGAGTCGAATCAGCCTGGTCAGAGTAGGGATCCGTAAAGTAATCAGTGGATAATGCAGAAATCCTACAGGAGTGATCAGAGAATGATGGAGCATGGTTTGCAGTCTAATCAATGTCCGAAACCCAATATAGATGTGGAGGCGGATCATCTGCATTCAGCTCAGTAAGAGGGGAATCAAAATAGAAATTGAGTCCGGTTGAGGGTCAGGGTTGAAAACGAGTTTGGATGGGTTCTGTATATGCGGAGGAGGTGGCTTCAATAGGAATTGTGTATGAGGGCTCCTCTACAAAGGAATTACAAGTGGGTTCATTTAGAGAGTCCTCATAGTAGCCATCAAATTCGAAAGTGAATGCCTGAAGAGTGTTTATAGGATGAAGGAAATTTGGGTTAGGAAAATATTCGAATTCTGGGTTGCAGTCACTCTCGTCATTTTCTGGTTTTGATTCCTAAGGATCGAAAAGAAATGATTCCATCTCACTGGAACCTGAATTTAAATCAATGATCTCAGGGTCCAAGACCTCAGAGTTGGAGTCAGAGAATGAATCATGTGAGCTGAGGTCGTAGATTGGCTCGTCGTAGTCAGGAAACAAAGGTTCTCTGAAATCATGGTAAGATTTGAAATCGTCGGAGAAATTTCGAAAATCAAGTTCTGAGTTTGATTCGAGATCAGAGGTTCCACCACAAAATAAATCACACAATGTAGGCTTAGAAACCTGACTTGGGTCTAGTCTATTCTTTGATTCTGAGCTCAAAGAGGTGTCCTTATCTGATCTATGCTCAAGTTCTAGGCTTGTAGGAAAGACCCAATCAAACCCCCACTCTTCCAACTCCTTAGTTTCTGTATCGTAGATTGGCGTGACTTCCGAGAAATCGATATGTATCTCTGAGGATGTTGGAGAGGGATATTCATCAAATAAAGGCTCAGAATCATACTCTTCATGTAAACTTTGATCTTCGTCATACGGGGCCTTGTAATCTTCCCAATAGGTTTCAGATCTAGATTCTAGGCTGAGGATGTGAGTTGAATTACTAGAATCTAGGTCAGAATTGCCTTCGAGGTCACCTTATCAGAATAAGGGGCGGGATTTACACCCTCGAGAGGTTCTATTTTAATCTCATCATTATAGGAGTTTCAGAATTCTATGCTTGGTGACCTAGGGTTTTGGTTTTCTAGGGCTGGCTCAAAATCATGTTCTCCTGCAATTGGAACTTCCCAACCTAATTCAGGATCAGGCATGTTATATTCCGTCTGGGTTGGGAATCCACAACAACCTTGTGCCTCAAACCTGGGATTTGGGAAATCAGATTGGTCCTTAATACTATTCCAAGATGTTTTATGAACTGTTTGGGGCATGTACGGGTATTTTTGATCGATAACTTTTTTCAACAATCTCATCATCTCTTCCCATTTTTTAAGATCATCTTGGTGTTGTTCCCAAAGTACAGGATTTGTCATGCATTGGAGGTATTCAAAGTTATGCAATTTTTTTATCTCAATGTATCCTGTTATGAGAATGTCTCGGGTTGATCCCTTTGTTGCTTCTGTTAATAACAATTGGGCACATTTTATGATGAAGGTTGTTGTTGTTGTTGGTACACTAACCTGAATGTCTTCTACTAGTTTTGAGGTTTTGTATTCAATCTCATAAAATTCAAGGGCATCCTCAATCATTCTATCTCTCATGGATCTTTGTGATTCAGGTTTCTTGAATGGTATTCCTAAGTAACCAAGTTGCATATTTGAATCAGATGGTGGAATCAAGATGCAGAATCAGAATTCAAGTCTTAGAATGAAGTGATTAAATCTAAATAGAGACTCCAAAAAGAGAATCTATGTATGTGCTCTAACTAGAAAGGATGAGGGACTGGATGTGTTGTTGACCCAATCAAGGCACCCAAAGATTTTTAGATGACTATAGAGGTTCGGGGCGGATGATACCCCTGGATCAGAAAGTCGTCCACCTGAGAATTACCTAGGCAGCCAGAGAGGGAGAGTCCCACAAAGACCCCTACACTGTAGAGCACCCCCACGGGTTACAGGGTTTCCCCCACCTGACCTTTCTTGTCACTAAGGGTCCAGGTAGACCAGAATAGATAACTTGACCTCTTAAGTCTACCAATTTTATGTCTTAGTTTGTGCCTTTCATTTCACTTGAATTAGTAGTTATTTGGACTTGTGACCTAATTTGGAAGTTGGTTGGCCTACAATGTAGTCCAACTTCACCTGACCTATCCTAAAGATGGCAGAATGATTCTAGGTCAAGACCTAAAAATCACCCTAATTTGACTCCCAGGTAATTAGGTCCAAGGATTTTAAGATTCAAGTGATTTTAGAGCCTGATTTTAGGGTTTGTCCTGATTAGATCCTTTCAATCAAGGGCTTGGGTAGCACAAGTTACGACCCGATTCCCGAATCCCTACGAGACATGAGAATCGGACCGACTCGACTGATCCCAAGACCCAGTCGTCTAATGAGAAAGTAACCAAAAGAGCAGTAAAATAAACCACATTCATCATGCATGTAACTAACAATAACAAAAGTACAGCAGTAAAGAAAGAACTACTACAGTACACACCACCAAAACAGTAGAGAATTAAACAGGTACATAAACATGATGCTTACAATAAAAGAGTACAATTTTAACAGAAAATACTCACTACAACAGAAGAAATGGTACAGTAGGTACAACACAAGTAAAACTACTAGGCTCTACTAGGCCCAGCACCTTCTGCAGCCGCAGGCTCTGGCTGCTCAACACCTGGTCCAGAAAAGGTGACAAAGGTGACACGTCAGCGAAACGTTGAGTAGAGTGGCAACCAACTAGCTAAGAAAAACAGTAAAAGTGGACAAGTAGTTGTTGTTTTTAGTTTCTTTCTTTATTCCTCTATTTACTTGTTCTCCAATTATTTCTCAGATCTTTCTCTTGATCTCGAATGTTCCTCGTGGGAACGATCTTGATTGCAGTCTTTTCCGAAAAGCAGAAGTAGCACGTGGTGCTCTCCTGGACGGGAGAGTCCCCCATGGTGGTCCTACCCTGAGTCAACCACCCCAAGGTCACAGACAGACGTAACGGTGACTACGGCACGCGCTATAAACACACGGGTAGCTACCCTGCACTGGCACGCGGTCAGTCGTTTCCGTTAACGGGTGCGCCTAAAGTACACCACGGAGGCAATATAGGGCGGAGCCCTCTCAGTAACAGGGGTCTAGCCCCTCCACAGTCCGTGCACCCTCGCCTGACTACCCTGGTTTGCCCAGTGGGCCTAACAAGTCGATGTAGGATGGCTAGCTGAACCCCGAGCCCCGTGGGATGGCTAGCTCTCTACAACACTAGCAGCTCTCCCCGGTACGGTGTACGCAGGGCCAGAAAGTCAATGCAAAGTGGCCAAACTCACCCCAGTCTCGACCTGAGGGCGGCAAGCTCCCCTCTACATTAAGAGGTAATATGTGCTCTCTTGGGTACCACATACCCAAGAGACAACCCACTTTTCCATTCTACTTTTCCAGTTCCATTCCATTTATTTTCAGGAGTTCTACTCCTAATTCCCCGTAGGGTTAGTGCTCATGTTTCCTCAGGCCAAGCCATTTTAAGTTTCATCAATTCAGTTTTATTCTCATATAGCCCGTGTTTCAACATTTAATAAACATTCATATATAAGCAGCTGTTATCCAATTACAGGCAATTATCATTATTCTTTCTACTTTTCCAAGACTGCAAATTCATGTATTCACGACATTCGTTTCAGTGTTTCTGTTCCTAGGATTCATGCCATACCCTAGGATCTATCATTCAATCTAGTTTTTCAATCCTAGGATTCATGCTATACCCTAGGATCTATCATTCAATCTAGTTTTCAAGTCCTAGGATTCATGCCATATCCTAGAATCTATTATTTATCTCAAAAGTGCATTAATGTTGATAAATAATCAAGGGAAGCCACTCTACCCGCAAAATCGGGAGTACTGGGGGCGTGATCGGCAGGTCTACGTGCCTCTGCAACCCCCAGATCCGCAACAGAATGAGGTCCTATCATAAGGATCAAATACAAGGAACTACTCCGAATAGGATACAAGTACTTTAAACAAGTAGAGGAACTAATTCTGAGAAGAACGAATTTTTAAACGCGGAAAACGGACTTCGAACAGACCCTAAACGGGTCAAAAATGACAACTCTACCGTAAATCAAACGTCTGGAACACCTTCCAGACGTCTTAAACGATGGTTCAGATCATACCTTGCTTCTGCGCGGTTCTTCAGACGTCCAGGATTCCACTGAACCGTCTGGACTTAGTTCCAGACGTCCAACTGTCACTCCAGACGTCTGGAGACTCTCTCCGTCGTTTGGTGCAGTGCCCAGACGTCGGATCTGTGTGGGAGGGTGTGCCCTTGCACCTTCCCGAACGAACCTACACGCATACGCAACCGTCCTTAACACGTCAAAGAGGCAGAACCTTCGGCGGAACGGCCTGCATGGCCGCATCCGCAAAAAGCAAGAAGCTGAGGAAAATAGTACCTTTCAGACGTCTAGATCTCACTCCAGACGTCTCCCGCGCCGTCTGGACGTAGATCCAGACGTCTGATTCTGGGAAAATTTCCTAGAATCAGGACCTCCTCGCCCTCCGCCTGCTGCGCACGGCCGTGCCGCACTTGCCTGTTGTCTGAACTGCAGTAGCACCGGGGCAACTTCCCCAGCACTGCGCTCCCGCTGCACGCCCGCCGACCGACCCTGGCTGCTCCGGCGAGCTCGCCCTCTCTTCCTCATGCTGCACCTCCTCCCCACGCCCACCCGGCAGCAGCTGCTGCCCTCGCTCTCTCACTCTCACACTGTCACTGGAAGAAGAAGGAGGAGACGGTGGGGGAAATGGGTGAGGGAGAGGGACGGGTATTTGAAGGGTGGGGAAAGGGGTCTGCAGGACGGTGATGGAGGAGAGAGAAGAAAAGAGGGCGGCCGGTCAGTCTGCGCGCGCATGTGCATAGATCCGCAATCGTACGCCACAAAAATTAATTTCTAGACGTCTGGGAAGGCGTCCAGACGTCTGGACCAACTCCCAGACGTCTTAAAAGACATTTGATGTCGTGGGTCTTAACAGCACACAAATGCGAGTGCGTTTGTTTCCTTTTATGTAGGCATGTGTGAACTACCACTCCAAAACCCTAATGTAGAAACCCTAATTGGCTTTATTTCCAAGTCCTTTTTGAGTTTCACAAACGTTCTTTTTGGACTTCAAACAAGAAGTGTGTAGTCCACGGAGATTTAGAAATTAATCGTTATCCCTAATAGGCACAGGAATTTTGGGGTAGGATCTCTAGCAATCGCTTCAACTTCAATAAGATTTGAAAAAAAAATTTTGCAAATTAGGAAACCTTGCTTTTAAAATGATAATTACCATAAAAATATGGCAGTTGATTCCTAATTGATTACTTCCTTTTTGTCTTCCTAAGATTAGGAGATTGATTAGGGAAGAATAGAGAAGTTATCTGCCCTGGAGTGGTTGATTTGCACGGGAGATCCCCTGGTGAAATTCCTCACAAAAACACAATAAGACAAATAGGGCAAGTTAGTGCTTAAATCGCCCAAGCATGCCCGCAGCATTCCTTCATCAGATGATCAACGCATCTCAGCCATTGGATCATCGATCCAACGATTGAGATTCCATCAAGGTGCGCCTCACATCTCACTAAAGGCAAAGGATCAAGATCCAACCGTCGAGAGCACATGAGCATTAAAACACAAACTCGACCAAAGAGAGAGGATGGCGTAGCAGTCGAGGTGGTGAAATCTGCTGAAGGCAAGTGCAGGCGAAATTCATCCGTTAGATGCGCGAGGAACGATGGAGGTGGCAGTGACGTGGCATAATCTTGAGCGTCGAATGTACACGCATGATCTGACGTGCCAAGCACACGATCTGAGGTGCAGGCAAGCGTACAATCTCGACCTTTCGATCTTGATCCAATGGTGATCAGAGGGACCGCGTCGTCCCCCAACACATGAAGATGAAGCGACGCACGTGCGATCTCAGCCCTCTGATCGTGATTGGACGACCTTGATTCGACGACGCACGCAACACCTCAAGGAGAAGAGGCAATGACGTGGCTTCACGAGGGCGCTTGGATCGATGATGAGTGGCTCACGTTGAGCGCACACCTTTAGCGACGTGTGTCTACATTGACACATGTATCCGTCACTAAAGGCCCTGTACTTAATTTTAAAGACCTAAAAAGACTTTTATGCCCCCAGTCTTACACCTATAAATGGCTTACCCCTCCTACATATTTTTTCATCCCTTCCTTCTCTTCTCACCTCTCCTAAGAGCTAAAAACAAAGTTCTTAAGCTCGCTTTAGTGCTCCCAAGCTACAGGAAGTTCCACTTCTCATCCCACCTTTGCAGAGCTCTCGCCAGTCATCCTCTCACCCCCATTCTAGAAGCAGATCCTGCGACATCGATGCCTTGCCTCATCCCCGGTTCTTCCATATTCGCCCTCCATCCTCTGTCTTCACTCTCCTTCTTCCAGGCATCGTCCACCCAGCTCGTCCTCCAAGCAACCATCGAGGAGGATAATTTCTCATCCCCTATCTTTTTATCACTTTCTAGTATAGAGTTCCAGCTTTCTAGTTGTAGTCATTAGTTGTAATCAACATTATCATAATTATAAAGTTATTTCTCTCTCTCTCCCTTTCTTGTTTATATTTCTAGTTTAGTTGCCATTATGAATGTTTCCTTTCTAAAATAAAAACAAAAAGATATAATTGTGAATTTAAATCAACGTAGCCTCCTCTTGTTCGACCCGAGACTCACTAGAGTTTTGGTAAAAAATTATCTGATAATAATTTTTACGCAACAAAAATGACAAGTTTTTATCTAAATCATTTCACATATAAAATCTCGTTAATTAGTAAGCATCTTTTTATTGAACTTGGAATATTATGGCAGTGAAAGTTACATTTCTATTCAATCTTTGATTTTGTTGGTCGTATGAATTTGCTTGGTAATTGATTACAAGTCACCCACTGTGGTGTTCGTGAGTTCAATTGGTAAGCCATCTTCAGAGTCTTTAGCTTCGTTAGTTGGTTGAAAGTAGTTGACATTATCTCTCTTGATAAAAAAAATTCGATTTGCATTTTATTTTCTTCTTATTGAAAAAGACAAAAAATCACAAAATCAAAATATCAAAAAGAAATAAGGCATTAAACATTGGGTCTTCAAATTGATACCTTACCTCCTCGTGAATAGACTTGACTTGCCATTGCACAAGCCAGTAAAAATCTTTAAAAGTTGAACCTTCGTTACACGTTGCAACAACATAAAAATCACATCTTTTTAAATCGTGTTTCGTTACGTTTATTTTTTGGGGTTGTTGTCGAAGAGGCACGGTTTCGTTGATTTATTTCCCTTTTTTTTGCCACTTCATAAAGCTTTCCTACTTGTCTTGAATTTTGTCTTGTAGGAATTTGTCAAAGACCAGTAGGGGGAGCGAGGAAGTTGGAGCAGAAGATTCAAGTATTTTTTCATCCTAGGGTAACAGGTAAGCCTTAGTCCCTAAGATTTTAAAAAAAAACTAAAAAAATCCAAAAAACAAACAAAAAAAAAGACATTTTAAGGAAGTGACCCATTAAAATCGCTTGGTTGTTGTTTGTCGTAGTCACTACCATTTTTAAGCACGTCATTCTTCATCTGGACTAAGTTTACCTTGCCATTATCTGTAATTGGATTTGAGTGCTACACTAAGAGGTGGTGTGTTTGCCTTGCTTGGATTACCTCTTCAAATCTTGGAAAAATTAAAAGAACACTTTAGAAGTGCATGCTTAAGGTTGTGTCTAAAGAAATTGATCAAACACATTGTGTGCTACACTTATTACCCTTGCTCGAATTGGTAAAAAAATTCAAACTCTAAAAGGAAACCTAAGTGAACTTGAACCATAAAAGAGGTCCACTAAAAAAATTTTGCTTGAAAACACTTTGGTTTGGCTTGAGTCATTGCACCCAATTGCACTCACTCAATTCAATTGGAATATTGAGGGCACCGACCCACAATGCCCTTCACAAAATCCCTGAGCACTTCACTTGTCCCAAGCCTTAACTAAAATTGGTCATAATTTGACTGATCTAAGGACTAGATTGAGTGAGGCTTGGTTGAGTGAGTTGATTTATCTTGGATAGGTCATTTTCTCTTAGTGAAATCAAGCATTAGGCTGAGTGGGAAATGCTAAACAGCCAAAGGGGTTTTACACAGGCACCTAGTACTAAGCTGGGAAGCGCTTGGGCCTACCTCTCTCACTTATGATAGCCTAGCTCGATTCACCAAAGAGACGGTGACCGACTGTAGGGTATTTTGATCTTCTTATTCTAAGTGTTAGGTCCTAGGGTCACACCGTAAGGCATAAAGGTCTTGATTTGCTTGGTTGAACACACTTTCTCTCATCTCCCTTCCTTTCTCATTCCCTCCTAGTTCTTCCAGTGTATACAAGGTTGTAGGTCCCAACACCTCACATTGTGGACCAGTCTCGGTTCAGTCGCCGTTCGATGGATTGGTTTCACTAATCGCGACCACTCCACCATGACCTTGATATTTCAGCTGATCTTTCTAATTCTATTGTCATGACTGAGAACTAAATGAATGCTAGGCCACTCCCCCAACCTCAGGTCCACCAGGATAACCAGGGACAAGGTCACCAAAACCCTAATCAGCCTTATGTCCCTAATTTTGGGGATATCACCATATGCCTGAAATACTCAACCTTGGAAACATTCCGAACTTTGGAGACATTCCCAATAGGCCTCCCATGGTGAGCTTCCCACCCCCATCACCAAGGATTGAGGAACTCAATGGACCAGACCCACTTGAGATTCAGGCTAGACTAGTGAACCAAATGGAACAAATGGCGAGAATCTAAAACCAAATGATGCAGAGACTCAATAGGATGAATCAAAATGAGGTTGAGGAAGGAGAGATACCTAGATTAAGGGATTTCTATGATCCCTCCAATTATCAGGCTAGACAAGGAGTTCGAATCCCAACTACTAACTTTGAAATTAAACCTCAGGTCCTTACCTTGATCAAACACTTTCATAGACTACCTAGGGAGGACCCATTTGAGCATTTGGAGTAGCAGATTCTAATAGTTGAGACGACTTGGACCCATGAGATTCCCATTAAGATTTGCTTGATAAGGATATTCCCTCATTCCCTTAAGGATATGGCTTCACATTGGTATCAAACTATAGGGAGGCCCATCAACACCTAGACTGAGTTGAAGAGTGCCTTCCTGAAAAAGTTTCCTCCATTGGTATGACCAATGTAGCTAGGAGGGCCATCACTACCTTCACACAAAATCATGGGGAGCCTCTTTATGAGGCTTGGGAGAGATTTCAAGAGCTTTTAAGGAAATGTCCACACCACAAGGTGCCACAATGGCAACTTGTCTAAAACTTTTATACCATGGGCTAAACAACCAAATGAGATAATATGTGGATGCCTCATGTGGGGGCAACTTCCTAAATAAGGACCCAGAAAGTGTGTATCAGTTATTTGAGGAGATGAGTGAAAATTCACTCAATCATGCTTTCATGGACACCTTTGACCGTGCTCCCACCTCAAGAGCCTATGTCAATGAGGTCACTCATCAACCGTCATCCTTGACCTCCCTGTAGTGTGACAGGGAATTGATTTGTAAATAGCTTGACCAAGTGGGTTTGGTGAAAAAGAAGTTGAACAAATTGATAGCCAAGTAAGGCTAGTCTGGATCAGGACCCACACTGCAGCACCTTTGTATTCTTAAGAGACCACCTTCATCTCTTCCCTCACACTTAGGGCAAGAACAGGCACATTTCATGCACCAATCTCCATCTGGGAGCCAGGCCCACCTTATGTCGCCTCGTCAGATTTAGATTTTGGATCAACAAGATCAAAACACTTCCTTGGATGACATCAACCATCAAATTCTTCACACTCAGGCATAGAATGCTTACAACTGAGGATGGAGGAATCACCCTGGGTTCTCATGGAGAAATCAGGACACCCATCAGACCCAAACCCAAAGACCTTATCAGGGACACCAAAATCAAGGGTTCAACCAAGATAGATTCTAGGGACAGAATCAATTTGGAGGATTCAAGCAAAACACTCAAATGTACACTCAACCTAAACCTCTCCAGATGACTCAACCCTTCCAAACCTCACAAACTAATTTACTACAAAAAATGTTTGAGACCCAGAACTTGATGATGCAATCCATGCAGCAGGGCATGGCACAAATGATGCAAGCTATCCATGGCTTATGGGCAAAGGTAGACTTGCCCTCGAACCGCATCAACCAGGTGCACTATCATCACAACCAATCCTCAATCCCAGAAACTAGAGGCATGCTCACAACCTACACTTCAATTTCCCCCTAGTTTCCAAAATCAAAACCATAAGCAACTGCAAGGAAACAACCAGAATACCACAGCTCATGCTATCACTACTAGAAGTGGCAAAATGACATAGGATCCTGGACCCTTAACTTTTGGAAACCAACCTGACTTGACCGATCATGCAAAATTGGAAGATGGCGACACTGATGAGGAGACCACACCCCCAAAAATGGACAAAGGAAAAACGCTCATTCCCTTCCCAGAGGCTTTGAATTCTAAGAAATCTCGAAAAAGAATCGAACCGAACACTGAAGAACTTAGAGATTTATTTGGGCAAGTACAAATAAACATCCCCTTGCTTGATGTGATCAAACACATTCCTACCTATGCAAAGTTTCTGGAAGACTTGTGTATGCCCAAGCATTAAGGAACGACCTCTAGGAGGGTGGTCCTTTCAGAATAAGCTAGCTCTATACTTTTAAAGGACCTACCTCCTAAGAGAGGGGACCCAAGAACCCTCTTGATTTCTTGCACAATTGATGAGTTGGAGTTTGATAGGCCCTAAAATGATTTGGGAGCTTTCATCAACCTACTGCCCATACAGATCTATGAGAAGATTGGACTTAGGGACCTTGAACCTAGTTTGGTTCAAATCTAGCTAGCTGACCAATCTATAAGAAGTGTAGTTTTTCCCTACTAGGAGGGGGTGACGTGATAAATTGCGGAATAAAATATAAACAATCTCACAAAAATTCAATCACACAAGGTACACAATTATTTTTAGATGGAAACCCAAACCGGGTGAAAACCACCACCTAACCCTCTCGAGTTAGGATTTTCCGATCAACCAAGTTGATCAAATCCACTAAACAAATCACTTAAACGAGGGTGATTCAACCTCATTTACAACCACACTACAAGTGTGAGGGTAGCGTTCCTCAACCCCTTCTCTTCACGAGAAGGATTTTGTCCCACGAAGGAGACGGAAATTCGCAAAGCGAATACCCAACCAAATAACAAAGATAAAATAATAAATATAGTCCTATGGAGCCAACAAAGATTTAAACCTAGCTTCTATAGGAATTAGGAAACTCCCCTTTGCAAGGAGTGCGTCGAATCGATGACGCGGATGCGTGAGCCACGCGACGGCGCAATGTCGCTCTCATGAATTACAGCGGGAGAGCGGGTGCGCAAAGGCTTGATGCTCTCAAGATGAAGAACTTGAGCTTGGAGAGCAAGAGCTTTTCTAAGACACAAAAGAGTAGAAATGTTTGTTCTTGGTGTGTCTTGTGTATCTAGGTGTGTCTAGGTGTATCTTTGTGTGCAAGAGGTTCCTCTCTATTTATAGAGGCCTTAGGAAAGCTTTGGAAGGCTTAGGAAAGCTCCCATAGCCGTTGGGTGCAAAGCCCAAGAGAATCAGGTCGAAATCAGGAATAATGATTGCACTGACAGGATTATCAAACGTCTGATCCTAGCATCAGACGTCTGGAAGATCACTTTAAGATGTCTGGGAACAAAGTCAAATGTATGATTTTAGGCGGGTTTCTTCCTGACTTGAATCAGATCTAAACAGGGTTCTAGTGCAAGTCCATCAGACGACATACAGGACGTCTGGCACTATGTCTGGACGTCTGGAAACCTACTTTTTCGTGGGAATGGATTTCGAAGAGTTGCAACGGCTAGAAAATCTCTAAGAAGAGATTTTGGGTCAGCCAAGGTAAAACGGTCATTTATCAGACGTCTGGAAAGGCTTAAGGACGTCTGATAAGGCTCTAACGGTCATATCCTTCAGTGTTTGCTAAGCCAGCCAACGGTCCACTAATTGGACGTCTGACAAAGTCATCAGACGTCTGGACAGAGGTCTGGACATCTGATTTCATCAAACAGTCCTAACAAGTCCAGCCTAAATGTTATCAGATGTCTGAATCAACAGTCAGACGTCTTAAAACACATTATCAGACGTATGATTTTGGAATTAGATGTCTGAAAAGGCTGTTTGAACCCTATATTGGTTTTCTAAGTTTTCTATAGAAAACCTAAGTATCCTAGGGTTGTGCAAGTGTTCCTAGGACTACTGTTAGGGTACTTTGAGGCTCTTTAACATGATTTTCTAAGGAACAAAAAGAGCAAGGAAATAAAGACAAAAGTACATGAAAGAAATAAACATAATTCTATCCTATTCTTCTTATCCTTCCATCTTCAATCTATCTCTCATCGCGAATCTCCTCTATTCTCCATCAAGCTCCTCCAATCCATCCTGGATGCGAGCTCGAACTCCGTCTAATCACGTCTCCATTTGCAATTGACCTGATATCTAAGACTCCAAGTGCAAATGTTAAATGACACGTGTTTTGTTATCATCAAAACAAACGATCGTGGTGCTCTAGCACCAACAAGAAGTTCATGGGGAATTTTGAGAGATGTTATTGTATAGATTAATGATTTCTACTACTACATGGACTTCACTAGTTTGGATCTCGAAATTTCTGAGGATTTGAAATAGGCCCCGATTATTTTGGGGAGACCAATCTTAGTGACTGTGGAGGCCCTGATTGATTGCAATGATGGGAATAAGGTAATAGACTCTAGAGAGAAAAACATAAAACTCAACCTATTTAAGGCTATTGAGGAGACCAATGAAAGCTGTGGGTCGATCGAATGATTAAATCAAGTTGCATGAGAGTCTAATCAAAGAAAATGTCTCATTGGAATTAGAGAAAAATACGGATGGATCTGATTATGAGACATTTCTTTTTGAGGACAAGATCTCTGATGAACCTGAATTAGAAAGATTTACATTTGAGGAAAATTCCCTTCTTAAAGTAAGTGAAACACAAAAGTTAAATGAACCTTCAATGGTTAGTTTCACCTTTACGTTAGATCTGGAGGAGCATGAAATGAAATCATTAATCCTTGATTTTGATTGTACATCTAAGGCAACCAAGTTTGATTTTAATCTCCATGAACCAAAAGAATTGGACTTCAAGGAAGAAAACAAAGAGATAGTGGAATAAGAGGATTTCCGGGGAGATAATTTGGAAGATCTAAGGGTGCCTTTACTTTTAAAACCTACTTTGATTAAATCTGATTCTTGTGAACCCAAGTTGGCCCAACCTCTACACCCTCATTACCACTGGGCACAACACTTTATAGATCACAAATCTTTTACACTTGGGTTACACACCTTAAGTCTTAGCTCTAAACCCCATTTCTTTAGCACTGAAAGCTATTGGGTGTAGCTTTTCATGATCTATCTATCCTACACTCAACCTAGTAGAGTGGGGTTACATTACCAATTGATTTCCTATTGGGACACCTCTTATTTGATCTCTACATCTTTTACACACCTTACACTTATGGGGCCTAGATGATTAATATTGCTTTTCTGAAAAAATGACCCACTTGATTGTTTGCATTACTCCTAGCTAAAGGCGTTAATCGCAGTACTCGTTAGGAGGCAACCAAACTCAATTTTGACAGATTTTTCCTCATATTTTTGCATTTCATTCTACATCACAGGTCCTAAGATCCTTCTATGCTTCGACTTCTTAATAAAGTGTTATTTCTCCATACTTTATGCCACAAGGACATTGCAAATTTTAGACATGGGGTGAGGGTAGTCACTATCTAATTCATCATTTCTCTATTTATATGGGGAACTTGTGCACCATGTAGCCACTCATACATCTCATATGCATACATGTCACAAAAATCAAAAAAAAAAAAACATTTTTGAGGGAAATAAGTAACGGGGCTTGGGTTGCTAAGGATGATGAATTTTCAGTGCTAAGTGATACTAGATTACGTTGAATTATTAAGAAATGTCATTATTGTGTCGTAGTATAGTAAGCAAGATAGTCAACATATTGTATAATTTATACTGGTTGAATCTAGGTCATTCACTGAGAGGCTTAATTAGAAAATTTTCACCAATTATTCTTTAATTATTATTCTCTTAATTAAGTTAATACAAAAGATCTATTTAATAAGTTATACTACTTATACTAAAATTGTACTTACAAAACATAATTAACTTAAGCTTATCTACTTAATTAACTTACTACCTTATATAACTTATTACTACTTACTAATAAGTTAATTAATACTGCTATAACTTAACTACTTAGCTTATTAATTAAGCTAATTGTAAATTAACTTTTAACTTATTACTTAACTTAGATAATTACAAACATATAATTTACTTAACTTATTCTACTACTTACTAAGTTATAATTATTTAACTTAGTTAATTTAGTTAATTCATAACATTATATAGATACTTAGATTAAATTAAATACCTAAATTATTATTAGGCTTAAATTAATTAGAATATTTTAGCCACATGAATTAATTACACAAGTTAAACATTAGACATAGCAAATATCAATCATGCATTGAAGATATAAAGGGCTAATTCAATTGCATCAAAAAAAATAATGTTGTTTTTGAACAACTATATAAGCTCTTAATTGTCATTTACACTTAACCTTCTCAACAGCCAATTGCCCTTCATATTTCATGCTGAGTGTAGAGGCAATGGAAATTATGTATGAAAAGGTGGCAGAGGCAGCGGGAAAGTCTAAAGAGCCTTTCCTAAAGATAATAAGAGAAAGAAGGGAAAACATGTTATTTCACCCACTCACCTTATTGGTAAGTATATTTTCCACTAGTCATAAATTTACCAAATTTGAGTAATTTTGTATTCCTTCAATACTTATTTATCTCCTATTATAGGCTATTACTTCAATCCAAAATATAACTATAAGCACAACCTTGGCATGTGGGAGGATCTCCTTTGAGCTATGCAAAAGGTTGCTGGGAAGCTCTTCCTACCACTACTATGCTAATAGCCTACATGAATGAGGCATATAATTTTACTTGAAATATATGTTCATTGGTGAATAAGATATTTGACATATGTTCATGTTATAGATTAAAGTTTTTAGAGAGACGATGGTAACTTTTAGGAGTCATATGACACAATAGGCTATTAAGAACACTTATCCTGGTAATAACCAACATCTCTCTAGTCTCTAGTTTTATTGATTTTGTGCATACTTATATCCAGTTTGTGGCTCCACTATTTTTTTCCACAGCTAGTTAAATGGTGGAATTTGTATGCGACAGAAGTTTCAAATTTATGATAGGTGGTTGTTAAAGTATTATCACAAACAACATCGACTAGTGGATGCAAAAGAAACTAGAGCACATTAAATCTCATCCATTCCAAAAGAAGAAACAAGCTCAAAATCAAAAGGCTTAATGACATTGTATACATCCACTACAACACAAGATTATATATGAGTCACATCCAAGAAGGTTATGATAAAAAGAAAGTGGCTAACCCGATTGATCTGGCATACATCTTTCAAAGGGGAGATAATGCATTAAAAAGTTAGATAAATGATATTCGAGATCTTGTGATGGACGTGAGGGGAAGGCCAAATCCAAACCTGTTAAAGAAAATTGATGCCGATGTTGAAGGACATATGGCAAGGTTTAATCATCATACATTTCCTATCAAAGTACTAGATGAAGAGAGATAACTATCATAGTCTACTTCAAAGGATGGATCAGGCAATGGAGATGATGATGCAGATGTAGCCCTAATGATAGGGGTATCTAAATTAGAACAGTTATCTGACAGAAGACGTGGTGGTAAAGTGCAAAGTGCTAGACATTATGATGAACAACACACCAATGTCCATGGTAAACACTTTTCAAGTCTAGCACCCATCAATTATGAGGGATATGGAAGTTATGGTGCCTACATGGATGATTTGAGAACCTCAATTGAATCCATGAGCATTAGTTATCAGGTTTTTGGTTCAACACCTACATATGACACAAGATATGAGATAGTATCTTCGTACAGTCGGCCTTCATACCCGCAATCCTTTGCACTACCACTCCCTCAAAAGATGTCAATGCTTCTAGGAGTGAATCTTACTTATATGGTTGTTCTAGTGGGTATAGTATCTTCCTATATTATTCTACTCCTTAGCCCCAACCTTAAGCTTCCTAAATACCAAGATCACCATCGTTATCACAAGGTGCTTTGAGAATAACAAGATCCTCCCAAACATAAGCAATTTGTACTTGTGACAAATGACCATACACAGATAGTAGATATCCTCATCTTACGATTTTGGTTAGTGATAATGAACACCAGTACAAATAGTACATCATAATTATTAGACAATGTATTTATATATATCATGGGAGGATTACTGAGAATACATTCAATCTATAGCTCATTACAACTAGCATCAATGCTAGCATCAATCAAGTGGCAACAGTGGTGATGGAAGCAACATGGACATGGATCCAACAAGGTACTCTTGGTTTTTTTGACATCCAATGCATGTATCTTGGCAGTGAGTTAGGTATTCAAATTAAATTTAACTTTTAAAGTTTTACTTTAGTTTACTATTATATTTGATCTTTTATTTTTGCATGCATCAATTCAATTCAGATGGTAATTATTTGATATTAATTCTTGATCGAAAACTTGAACATGGTATACTATATGTTGCATATAAATACTAGGATATATGGATTTTTATGTAAATGCCATTAAAATCTTTTGAAATTATTTAAATGTCATTCACTTAACTATATTGTTGATTATGCTATTGAAAAAGTTGTCATTTTCGTATTTGCCACTCTATTAGTTATAGTCGAACTTAATAATTTTGGACTTAAATGTAAACTTAACAATTTTGGACTTAAATGCAATAAAACTTATTTTTTAGTCCTTTAAATTTATTTTTTTATTTTCACCCCCACCATCTCTGTAACGACCCGGTTCCCGAGTCCCTACGAGACACGAGAACCGGACCGACTCGACTAATCCCAAGACCCAGTCGTCCAACGAGGAAGTAACCAAAAGACAGTAAAATAAACCACATTCAGCATGAATATAACTAACAGTAAAAAGTACAGCAGTAAGGAAAGAAGCTACTACAGTAGGCACCACCACAACAGTAAAACAACATTTATCATATAACAAAAACTGCAGGTAAAGAAGGTACAGCGGAAACAAAACTACTCACTAGAACAGAAACAAAAGAAGGTACAAAGCTGTGGCAACTCTACTGGACCCTACTCGGCCCAGCGTCCTCTGCAGCCGCCGACCCTGGCTGCTCAACACCTGGTCCTGAAAAAGGTAACGAGTGTAACACGTCAGCAAAACGCTGAGTAGAGTGGCAAACTAACTAAAGGCAACAGTAGAGTGTACAGTAGCTGTTATGTTCTATTACTTCCTTTATTCACATCTTTCAATTTTTCTCACGATTTCATTTACTTCTCAGATCCTTTACTTGATCTCGAATGTCCTCGTGGGACGATCTTGATTGCAGTCTTTTCCAACAGTAGAAGTAGCACGTGGTGCTCTCCTGGCCGGGAGAGTCCCCCGTGGTGATCCTACCCTCAGTCAACCACCCCAAGGTCACTGACAGACGTAACGGTGACTACGGCACGCGCGATAAACGCACAGGTAGCTAGCCCGTACTGGCACGCGGTCAGTCGTTTCCGTTAACGGGTGCGCCCAAAGCACAGCACGGAACCAGGGTAGAGCCCTCTCAGTAACAGGGGTCCAACCCCTCCACAGTAACCAAACCGGGGCCTTGCCCCTCCACAGTCCGCGCACCCTCGTCTGACTACCCTGGTTTGCCCTAGTGGGCCTAACAAGTCGGTGAAGGAGGCTAGCAGAACCCCGGGGCCCGTGGGGTAGCTAGTACTCTCCTAACACTACTAGCTCTCCTCGGTACTACGTACACGAGGGCCAACAAGTCGGTACAGAGCGGCCAAGCCTAACCCCGGGTCCCTGGGGCGGCTGGCCCCACTCTGCACTAAAACAGGTACAGGTACTTCCCTTGGTACTGCGTACCCAAGAGACAGTACAACTACATCTCAGTTCCATTCCTTTTCTTTCCAGGAGTTCCACTCCTAATTCCCCGTAGGGTTCCAGCTCTTTATCTCAGAACATCATATGTTTCACTTTCCAGATTCACGTTCTCACATTCCATGATCTCAACATGTTTCCTTGTTCATAACAGGCAGCTGTTAATTAATTTCACAGGCAGCTTATATATTCCTTTCCATTTTTCCAAGACTGCAGTAATATACATTCCACTAGTTTTTCCATCCTAGGATTCATGCCATATCCTAGGATCTATCATACAATCTAGTTTTCCGGCCCTAGGATTCATGTAACACCTAGGAGCTATCATTCCATACATTTCTCATTCCTAGGGTTCATGCAATGCCCTAGGTTCTAGTTATGGTTCCATACTTTAACAGATTTTATTAATGCTTAAAACCACTCTACCAGGTACAACGGAAGTAATGGGGGCGTGGTCGGGAATCCCGCGCGCCTCCGCGACTCTCAAGACGGCAACCGAACGAGGTCCTATCACGAGGATCAAACACAAGGAGTGTCTCAAAACAGTGTATAGCTACTGTAGGCGGGTAGAGGAATAAATTCTGAAACGAACGCAACTCGAATCGCGGAAAACGGAGCCCAAACGGGCCCTAAACGGGTCGAGAAAGACAATACTGTGCAAAATCAGACGTCTGGAACTCCTTCCAGACGTCTTAAACGGTGGATCAGAGAATTACCTGTTTGGCTTGGTTCCCCGGACGTCCAGAAGTCTGTGGCGACGTCTCTCCTAGATCCCAGACGTCCGATGGTCTCTCCGGACGTCTGGAGGTCACTCCCGCCGTCTGGTACAACTTCCAGACGTCGGATTCGCAAAGGACGACGAATCCGAACACCTGCGCACAGCCAACCCTCCTCCTTCAGTACGGTCAGTCGACAACAAAAGAAGGAGAAAGCGGAACTCACCTTTCAGACGTCTGTATGATCACACAGACGTCGACCTTGCCGTCTGGATATCAGTCCAGACGTCTGATTCTGGAGATTTTTCCAGAATCAGAACCTCGCTCGGCCTCCGCTCGCGACGCCGCCCGCGTCGCACCTCGCGCGTCCGCTGCTCCGCCCGCAGCAGGTCCCTCTTCGCGACGCTCTGCGCCGCCTGCGCCCTCCGCCGGCCGGCCAAGCCGCTCCCGGCGAGCTCGCCCTTACGGCAGAGCCCCGCCCTCGCACGCCGCAGCTCCTCCGCGCCTACTGCTGCGCCGCTGCCGCTGCGCCCTCGCGTCCGCTCGCTCCGCCCGCAGCAGGAGAGGAGGAAGATGGTGGAGACGGGAGGGCAGGCGCGCCCCCTCCCCCTTTTAACGCCGCGCGGAGAGGAGGAGAGAGACGGCCGCAGTCGCCTGCAGCCGCAGAGAAGATGCGGATCGCAGGTCTGCGCGCACAGGCGCGCAGACGAATATCCCGTGCGAGTATAACTGTTCGTCAGACGTCTGTAAACTATCCCGGACGTCTGGTCAGACGTCTGGATGTGATCCCAGACGTCTTGACAGACGTCTGGGCCACCTCCCAGACGTCTTAAAAGACGTCTGGGGCACGCGCTCGTTACAATCTCCAACTACCCCTGACCACCCATCCATGTCCAACCACTCCAAACCACCCCAACCACCCTCGAACACCCCCCTCCATCCTCGACCACCCCTCCACCCCTGACCACCTCCTCACCTCCATGTCATTAGAGAGAAGGGGTGAAGGGGATGGTCGGAGGTGAGGAGGTGGAGGAAAGGAGGTGAAGTGGGGAGGAGGAAGCAGGGGGTGAAAATAAAAAAAAAATAAATTTTGAGGACTAAAAAATAAATTGTTAATACATTCAGTCTAAAATCATTGAGTTTAACGGCTGACTAATGGAGTGATAAATATGAAAACGATGTGACTTTTTCAATGACAAAACCAGCAATATAGTGAAGTGAATGACATTTAAGTAATTTCAAAACTTTTTAGTAGCACTCACATAAAAATCTCTAGGATATAACATTATATTCCAAATGCGGAGATGATTGCAAAAATTCACTTTTGTCGTAGTATAATCGTGTTAGAAACTCTTAAATTTATATTCAGATCAAACTTATAAATACGAAATTGTAGTTCAAAAATAGAGTCCGAGTCATTCACAGGAAAATAGTCGGAATAATTCACTTTCATAATGCTAAGAAATATATAAGCAGATTGAATTTGAGATTACTACTACTAGAATACAACTAAAACTAATAGCATGCAACTAATATAAATAATAGAACAAAGCAAACAACTTGAAGGCAAATTGGAAAAGAACTACTACAACTTCATTGCAAACTCTAATGTTAGAAGATGATTACAAATAAAAGAATGCTTGAAATCAAATCTAATTACAATTAGAATTAGGAAATAAAGACTAGGAACTAAGGGCTTCAAAGGAGAAGTCTAGAGCAATGGCGTAGAAGTAGATGCAAAGGCGCACCTACTATCTCCAAGGAGAAGAAATAGAGTAGTTCTAGTTGGTGGATCTATTTGGAGGTAGAAAACTAGTAGGAAAAGTTGATCCTAAAGGGGGTGGCTAGTGTGTTTATACAGAGGTCAAGAAGGCTTGTGATTGGTTGATCATGTTGCCTTGGATCACCAAAATAAAGGGCTACGATTAGGAGTCTAGGATTCAAGGGGTAAGATGAAGGAATAGGTGGATAGAATAGGTTAAGTATTGTTGGAATTGATGGAGGGCTAGGATGGCTTTGAGAAGATGATGGAGGGCTATGATTCCCTCAAATTTTTGGCCTCTTTCTATTCCAAATTTCAAGTTTCACATAAAATCAAAGTTGTAGCCCTCGAAATCAACTTTCCATGCAACTTGAATAACTAAATTTGGATTTGAAATGAAAAACTTATGGCCAAAATACTAAAGATGTATCATGTTACGAATTTCAAGATTAAGTTTAAGATTAGGAATAAGATTTGGTTTAGGATTCTAAGATAGGAATTTAGGTAGGCAATTTAGGACCCTAGGATTTAAATCTAGTGGTGGACAAATTATAGTGTATTTTGACCATCCAAAATATTATTTATTGGAGGACAAAAGGGATGGCCAAATAAGATTTGTTGGGTTAGGATTTAGAATTAGGTTTAGGTATTTGGTTTTCTTTTATAAGGTATGACCTTAACTTGGCTAGCCCGAATAGGTATGAAATCAAGACTCATGGCTAGCCAATTGGGTTGGCTAATTAGGTAGGTAATTAGGTTCTAGGCTAGGGTTAATTAGGTTCCTAAATTGGGTTAGGTTCTAGGTTGATTAGGTCGCCAAATCGGTCCACCAAACTAGGTTTAGCCATCTTCCACATAAGCTCAATTTAGGAAGTCCAATCAATCTTACTCTAATCAACCTAAAATTTTGTTCCTACACATATAAAAATAAATACATCAAGGTACCAAATACAATTGTAGGAAAATTTGCATAAAAGTCCAAAAGTATGCATTATTTACAAAATGACGTAAAATACCTAATCTGACCTATGTAAATGCAATCTAACACAAATTACCCTCATACCAACATTAGTTAAGCATTAATTACATAAATAATTATGGAAATGTCATACCCCCATGCCTATTCTTTGCTTGTCATCGAGTAAAACACTAAGCAAAAAACTTGCGAGAAAATAGTATTTACAGGGGAAACCAACTTTCAAGTTTTAAGTTGTCACATCAAAATCATCAATCTCTATTCTTCACCAAAATAAAGGAATTATACACAAAACCTTAACGTCGAAGACACATTAGTTCTAAAGTATCGACTTAAATCCAGATTGCCCAAATCAAATTAGAAATCTTTTTGGCCATCAAACTTGGGTCACTAGAGTAATTTGCTCTGACTTAGTCAACCCACCCAAGGTTTGAATCGAATGTGAGAAACAAGCATCTTGTGCATGAAATAATGTGACTCACCAGATGAGCAACTAAGTTGACTCTAGGTGTTCAATAAAACTTAGAATATTTCTATGCTCTCCTTGAGACAACATGTTTTCGGTTGGGCCATACTAGGATTTGGCAGCATTCTCCTCACCACTTTTCTATCCCAAGGTCAACACACAAGGTGTATATCTCCCTGACTAGACTCCTAAGTCTCTTGTTAGCTATCTCACTATGTTTGGGATTCTCTCATATAGGTAAGAGATGAAAGGGATGTATATATTTTTGCTTTGCTTTTTTTTTTCTTTTTTTCTTTTATTTTTTTCATAACTTCCTCCGATTACTCATTTTTTGGGTTATCTTCTTTTTTGAACTCATTTTCCTAGGTGAGTGGCTCTCCTTCATCCGTTCTAAATTCATCTTCTACAAATAGGAATAGTCTTCAGAGCTAGAAACACAACAAAAGTACTTCGGATTTTTTGCCCTAAGACTAAATCTTATTGACCACTAAGGACTCAACAAAATCGTCCAAAAGACAAGTCAGTGCAATGTGCAAGTGAAGATGCTTGGGACTTAAAGATTATCGAAACCACAGAGTGGAAAGATAAGTCATTCACTCCTCACCCTTTTGACTTAATACTTTTAGCTTTTTCATATCCTTTCAAAGACTCAAGAAAACAAATCCAGATTTGGGTAAATACTCGCTATAATTAAGTCGATATATGACTTGAAGAGTCTAAGCGAAAAGACTTTGTTCGTACGGTTCCTAAGATTGGTAAATCCTCAAAAGCAAAATTTTCAATATTTTTATAGCTCAAACTCTAAAAACTATGATTTTTTATTTGTTCTTTTTTTGTTTGAAAATAACTACTACTTTTCGATGGCACAACTAATTCGACAAAAATCACTATTACCTATAATTTTGGAGATAAATAAGAATGACTCTAAAAAATATTATTTACCCCTCCCCCATGCCTATTTCATGCAATGTCCTCAATGCATGCAATAAACATAAGCAAAAAATAGATATTACCTGAAACTCGAGAGTTCTAAGGAAATGAAGACTCCCATCATCCCCAGTCCTAAATGAAAATTTCAAAGCAAATAACAAGATGATCTACAAAAGTTGGGTTGCCTCCCAACAAGCGCTGAATTTTATGTCTACAATTAGACATGGACCCTTAAAAAGATGAATTTATCAATAAAGAAGAAAGGGTCAAGAGTATAATAATAGATAAATCAAGGAAGCTCAAAATCAGATGTTCACAAATGCGGAAAAGCTGGTGATGCAGCCCCATGACAAAGTGTCAAAAATAGGATAGATAAATCAAAAGAAGCTGTATCCAATGGCATTCAGTAATAAGGATAAGCAGTGCATAATTGAGACTGAATGTAGGTAACCCAAGTGTAAAAGATCTGTGAATCATAAGGTCATGTTCCCATTGGTAATGAGATTTAAAGTGAAGGTGTAGATGTTGAGCATTCTTAGGTTTACAAAAATCAAATTTAAGTAAATCATAAGGTTCCTTATAAAGAGTTGAATGTTTCAAGAGTAGAGGCACCCTCAGATCCTTAGTATCACTTTCCGTAAAATTTTCTTTTAGTTCAACCACCTCCTCTCTTTATTCTTTGAAGTCCAAATCTTTTAAATCATCAATGCTATAATTAGACTTGGTTACATCAGATATGCAATTAAATTCCATAGAAAATGATTCAAGTTCAGGCTTACCCAGATCTAATGTAAAGGTGAAGCTTGTCATCGAAGGTTCATCAAGTTCAAACTAAAATCTTTGAGCTTCATCTACTTCAGGCAAGAAATTCTTCTCAAAGTCCAATGTGAATCCTTCCATTTCAAATTTGTCAGAAATCTCTTCCTCGAAAAGAAATGTCTCATATACAAAATTATTCGATTCCTCATCTCAAAATCGAATGCAAAGCTTTCAATTTCAAAATTATTAGAAATTTGATCCTTAAAGAGAAATGCCTTATGTTCTGATTCAATCTCATGTTCCTCATATTCTACCTCAAAGTTGAATATAAAACTTTTAACTCTAGAATTATTAGAAATTTGATCCTCAAAAAGAAATACTTCATATTGAAATTCATTTATATATTCCTTAGATTCTGAGTCCTTAAAAGAGACATTTTAATCAAACCCTCAACCTACCTAAGTTCTTCAATAGGCCCACAACTTTCATTAGATTCCTCTCGATTTTTACAATCAATCAAGGCCTCCGCGTTGCTAAAAATGGCCTTCCAAGAATAATCAGGGCCCATCAAGATCCAAGATAATGAAATCCACGGGATAGTAGAAATCATCAATTTGAACAATTACATCCCTCAAAATTTTGTGTGGACGTCTTGTGGATTGGTAAGCCAATTGGATTTTAATTTCAATAGGTTCAAGGTCCCCAAATCCAATCATCTCATAGATCTTGGTGGGCATTAGGTTGATGGAAGACCCCAAATCAATTAAAGCCTTATAAAAGGCTAGATCATTAATTTTGCAGGAAATTAAGGGGGTTCCAAGGTCTCTCTTCTTAATAAGTAAATCCTTTAAAATAATAAAGCTAGCTTGTTTGAAAAGGATCACCTTTTTATGATTACTTGATTTCGACTTGCGCTTAGTAGTAGTCAATTCTTTCAAAAACTTGACTCAAGTCGAGATGTGTTCAATAGCTTCCAAAAGTAGGATATTAATCTGTACTTGTTTGAACACATCCAACCAGGTCTCATTCTTAGGCTCAAGCTTCTTTTTCTTAGGTCTATTTAGGGCCTCAAGAAGAGGAATCTACATCTTTGGTATGAGCCTAGATCTCATCCTCTACCTTGGGTGTATTAATTAAAGTTGATTTATTAAGATCCTGATGAGTTTTCTGATTTCAGTGCACAGGGTTCTGAGTGGTCTAATTACATTTATTTTGATGTTTTATGCATTACCATATGTAACGAGCGCGTGCCCCAGACGTCTTTTAAGACGTCTGGGAGGTGGCCCAGACGTCTGTAAAGACGTCTGGGATCACATCCAGACATCTGACCAGACGTCCGGGATAGTTTACAGACGTCTGGCGAACAGTTATGCTCGCACGGGATATTCGTCTGCGCGCCTGTGCGCGCAGACCTGCGATCCGCATCTTCTCTGCGGCTGCAGGCGACTGCGGCCGTCTCTCCCTCCTCTCCGCGCAGCGTTAAAAGGGGGAGGGGGCGCGCCTCCCCTCCCGTCTCCACCATCTTCCTCCTTCTCTCCTGCCTGTGCGCGAGAGCGAGCGGACGCGAGGGCGCAGCGGCAGCGGCGGCCGCAGTAGGCGCGGAGGAGCTGCGGCGTGCGAGGGCGGGGCTCTGCCGTAAGGGCGAGCTCGTCGGGAGCGGCTTGGCCGGCCGGCGGAGGGCGCAGGGGGCGCAGAGCGTCGCGAGGAGGGACCTGCTGCGGGCGGAGCAGCGGACGCGCGAGGTGCGACGCGGGCGGCGTCGCGAGCGGAGGCCGAACGAGGTTCTGATTCTGGAAAAATCTCCAGAATCAGACGTCTGGACTGATATCCAGACGACAAGGTCGACGTCTGTGTGATCATACAGACGTCTGAAAGGTGAGTTCCGCTTTCTCCTTCCTTTTTTGTCGACTGACCGTACTGAGGGAGGAGGGTTGGCTGTGCGCAGGTGTTCGGATTCGTCATCCTTTGCGAATCCGACGTCTGGAAGTTGTACCAGACGGCGGGAGTGACCTCCAGACGTCCGGAGATACCATCGGACGTCTGGGATCTAGGAGAGACGTCCCCACAGACTTCTGGACGTCTGGGGAACCAAGCCGAACAGGTAATTCTCTGATCCACCGTTTAGGACGTCTGGAAGGAGTTCCAGACGTCTGATTTTGCACAGTATTGTCTTTCTCGACCCGTTTAGGGCCCGTTTGGGCTCCGTTTTCCGCGATTCGAGTTGCGTTCGTTTCAGAAATTATTCCTCTACCCGCCTACAGTAGCTATACACTGTTTTGAGACACTCCTTGTGTTTGATCCTTGTGATAGGACCTCGTTCGGTTGCCGTCTTGAGAGTCGCGGAGGCGCGCGGGATTCCCGACCACGCCCCCATTACTCCCGTTGTACCTGGTAGAGTGGTTTTATGTATTAATAAAATCTGTTAAAGTATGGAACCATAACTAGAACCTAGGGCATTGCATGAATCCTAGGAATGAGAAATATATGGAATGATAGCTCCTAGGTGTTGCATGAATCCTAGGGCCGGAAAACTAGATTGTATGATAGATCCTAGGATATGGCATGAATCCTAGGATGGAAAAACTAGTGGAATGTACATTACTGCAGTCTTGGAAAAATGGAAAGGAATATATAAAGCTGCCTGTAAATTTAATTAACAGCTGCCTGTTATGCATAGAGAATCATGTTGAGATCATGGAATGTGAGAACGTGAATCTGGAAAGTGAAACATATGATGTTCTGAGATAAAGAGCTGGAACCCTACGGGGAATTAGGAGTGGAACTCCTGGAAAGAAAAGGAATGGAACTGAGATGTAGTTTGTACTGTCTCTTGGGTACGCAGTACCAAGGGAAGTACCTGTACCTGTTTTAGTGCAGAGTGGGGCCAGCCGCCCCAGGGACCCGGGGTTAGGCTTGGCCGCTCTGTACCGACTTGTTGGCCCTCGTGTACGTAGTACCGAGGAGAGCTAGTAGTGTTAGGAGAGTACTAGCTACCCCACGGGCCCCGGGGTTCTGCTAGCCTCCTTCACCGACTTGTTAGGCCCACTAGGGCAAACCAGGGTAGTCAGGCGAGGGTGCGCGGACTGTGGAGGGGCAAGGCCCCGGTTTGGTTACTGTGGAGGGGTTGGACCCCTGTTACTGAGAGGGCTCTGCCCTGGTTCCGTGCTGTGCTTTGGGCGCACCCGTTAACGGAAACGACTGACCGCGTGCCAGTACGGGCTAGCTACCTGTGCGTTTATCGCGCGTGCCGTAGTCACCGTTACGTCTGTCAGTGACCTTGGGGTGGTTGACTGAGGGTAGGATCACCACGGGGGACTCTCCCGGCCAGGAGAGCACCACGTGCTACTTCTACTGTTGGAAAAGACTGCAATCAAGATCGTCCCACGAGGACATTCGAGATCAAGTAAAGGATCTGAGAAGTAAATGAAATAGTGAGAAAAATTGAAAGATGTAAATAAAGGAAGTAATAGAACATAACAGCTACTGTACACTCTACTGTTGCCTTTAGTTAGTTTGCCACTCTACTCAGCGTTTTGCTGACGTGTTACACTCGTTACCTTTTCAGGACCAGGTGTTGAGCAGCCAGGGTCGGCGGCTGCAGAGGACGCTGGGCCGAGTAGGGTCCAGTAGAGTTGCCACAGCTTTGTACCTTCTTTTGTTTCTGTTCTAGTGAGTAGTTTTGTTTCCGCTGTACCTTCTTTACCTGCAGTTTTTGCTATATGATAAATGTTGTTTTACTGTTGTGGTGGTGCCTACTGTAGTAGTTTCTTTCCTTACTGCTGTACTTTTTACTGTTAGTTATATTCATGCTGAATGTGGTTTATTTTACTGTCTTTTGGTTACTTCCTCGTTGGACGACTGGGTCTTGGGATTAGTCGAGTCGGTCCGGTTCTCGTGTCTCGTAGGGACTCGGGAACCGGGTCGTTACACCATATCATATCAAAAAGTTGCAGATATAAAGTTAAAGATTAAAATAATGATGAAAGGAAGCTTCATTGTTATCTAAAGATGTTGATTGCAGCAAAAGGAGATATTAGAAGATTCATTTTGATGAATCCTAGCTTCAATTTGATGTTGTATTACTTTTAGATATTTTGTTAAAGAGCCAAACACATCTATTTCACACGCACAAATTAATTTAAGTACCTAAATGTAATAAATAAATAAACTCTAAAATACTTAAGATAAATCCCATATGTATAACATGTTCTAAAATATTTTATAATACTAAATCAATCTTCTAGAATGGTGGTTACAACTTCTAGAATATTAAAATTACTAAAACATGTGTAAAATACATTTAAAATATATCTTAAATTAATAATTATTCTCCAAAAATAGGTGGTTACACTTTCTAGAAGGATAATTATCCATTTTGAACATTGCATCTCTTCATATGGAAAGCTACATGTGTAGTTACACCTTTATGCAAAAGAAAAACTACCCATATAATTACCTCTTTCATGTTTCTGCCGGCTAGAGAATTAATTGATTAATTTCACTGCCAGTTTTCTGCGATTTTTTCTAAAGGAGGATCTGGGTGTATCAATCAATCAACTAATCACTTAAATTGACTCCAAATGGTTATACTCGAATTCCAACATGTGCAAACAGCTATTAACTTGTCATCTCTTGGATCACACCCTTTCATGAGATAATGACTTCCTATCTTTATTCTATATATACCCTACATGGGTTCATTCATTTTTTTACAATAACATACATTATCAAAAGCACATTTCTACACAACATTTCTACTACTCTTAACTTGCGATTACAAATCTTGAGAAGTTGCTTCAAGCCTCCATGCCATTTTCATGCATTCAAAGAATACTCCACGACATTTTATGCTTTGATTGAAGATTACTCCATGCCATCTTTGTGCTTCAACGAAAGTCTTCAAGTTTCTACTTCTTTGTGTATGCCAACATTGTTGATCCCTGAAGAGGATCTTCTTCTCCACTTACACGCGTAATTCATACTTTTGAGAAGGAAGTTTAAAGGAATATTATTTTTGATCTTTTGATCTTGCTTCATATACATATCTTGTTATCTTTAGCAGCAAAATTAATTGTTCAAATCTTTGATTTTAGAATCTTGTGCTTACACCTTTGGACATATTATTGATTCTAAATATTTTCAAATACACTTCCTCAATATAAGATTTATCTTTCTACCAAAAGGAAGTTGCAAGAAAAAGTTTATCAAAGTTACACTTGTATATCAATTGCATAAAATTATGTTTCCCTTACATCAAGATATATTTAGAGGAATTGAAAATAACATTTTGTTAGTCCTATTACAATTGATAAATACTTGCACATTGGCTCAATAGGACTTGTGTCAAAATTTTGCTATCATTTACTTGTAATTTGGCTACCAAGGTTGTTGGCTTCCCATTCTTCTGGTGAGTAAAGAACAAAATACCTTCTTGTGGGTTATACATATACAAGAAGGAGATTGTGATAGAGGTTCACTACCCTCAGTTTAAGTAGTAAGATTTAGTGGATTTCTTACTTGCAGAGCAAGAGGAAAATCCTAATTGGAGATCAACTAGGTAGAGGTTTCTTCCTATTTGGGTTTCCTCTATAAATCTTAGTGTTATCTATGGATTGAATTTTTGTGGTTGCCATTAATTTCATTGAATATTTAAATTATACAATTCACCCTCCTTATATAATTATCATTTGGTATCAAAGCCTGTGTTTCACAATTTTCTGAAGTAACTTTTAAGTGATAAATATCCATGGCAACTAGAGAAATTATCATGTCATGGCCCATTCCCGGCTTCCTATAGAACCCGAGGACGGGTCGCCTCGACGAACCCCAAGATCCAGTCGTCCAGCGAGAAATAACCAAATACACATTCATTCCACAACCACATAAGTATTGTAACTAAACAGTAAACATAAAACTGACAGTAAAGTAAGAGAACGGTAATCACCATAATATTACATGCCATCGCAATAGAACTAGTACAGAACACAGCCATCACAACAAAAAGTAATACACATATATCTGGAAAAATAGGAACTCACTACAACAACTAACAGAAGAAAACTACAGTTGGGCTCGACTAGGCCCAACAACTAACAGCCAGTGGCTCTAGCTGCTCGAATCCCTGACCTGTATAAAGTTATAACATCTGAAGTCAGCTAATGCTGAGTAGAGTGGTGGCTAAAACATGTAATGTAATTTAAACAAGCAGCTTAAAATATTATCTTCTTATTCCAATTATCTTATTACGTGTGGCTAATCTGAGTACTCTAATCAGGTTCCATGACATTGCTCAATCTTCCCGTTCCCTAAGGGAATGATCTTGCTTGTAGTTTTCCCGCGATGTAGGATGTACACGTGGTACTCTCCTGGCCGGAAGAGTCTCCCGTGGTAGTCCTACACCCGATCTACTACACTGAGGTCATGATCGTGACGTAGTGGTGACTACAGCACACGTGATAAGCGCACGAGTAGCTACCTCGTACTGGCACGTGGTCAGTTGTTTCTGCTAACAGATACGCCTAAACGTATAGCACAAAACAACATAGGGCCTTGGCCTCTTAGAACAGGAGTCTCGCCCCTCAGAAACAGGGGTCTCACCCCTCACAGTCCGCGTACCCTCGTCTGACTATCCCGATTTGCCCAACGGGCCTAACAAGAGTCGGTGTAGGGTGGCCAATCCTAACCCTAGGCCCCCTGGGGCAGCCAGCTCCCCCCTACACTAAGTAGCTCTCCTCAGTACCACGTACGCGAGGGCCAACAGGAGTCGACGTAGAGTGGCCAAACCCACCCCCAAGTCTCCACCGAAGGGGCGGCAAGCTCCCCTCTACTCTAAAAGGGATAGTTGCTCTATTCGATACTACGTACACGAAAGTCAGCTCACCTCCCTAAACCAAGTCTGAACAGCTGCCCGTGGCGACGTGTTCCAGAACCATCCGGTTCTCCGTTCTACAGTATTCTCATCTCATTCTACATTCCCCGTAAGGTTCATACATGAACTTTTCTTATTCCATATCCGGTTTATTACATACAGAACAGGCATCTCAGTTTCGATATTTAGCACAGTACGAGTTTATTTTTCTATTCATAACGTAGTTCATTTCAGGTAGTACAAGCAGCTTATGATTTATTCAATCATTCATCTCTCTACACATGCATTTTCTCTAGCCCTAGTGTTCATATCACAACCTAGGGTTCAATCGAATAGATGTATTCTGAAGCATGCGTTTACTTCTTCCTAGGGTTCATCTCACATCCTAGGTTCAACTAATTTTATGCATGCACTTTATTAATTTCAAGATTAGGGTAAAAACCACTCTACCAAGGTAACCGGGTAGAATGGGAGCTCGTACAATAGCTCCCAACATCTTCGCAGGTCCTGTATACTCTACGGACCGGAGACCTATGACATAGATTGAAAAGTCAAACAAGCTCAGAATGGCAAGGACAATGTACCATTACATAGAGAAACTTGCATGGAAACCAAAGACATTTCGCTTACGGAAAACCGACACCATTTGGTCCCTGAATGGGCCCAGAAACACCAATCCCGACTGAAATCTGACGTCTGGGAAAGGTCCCAGACGTCTTAAATGAACTCACAGGCATACCTTTCTTGGGGCACCTTCCTCAAATGTCTGGGGCTCAGTGCAGACGCCTGAGGGTGCCTTCAGACGTTTGGAAACACGTTCGGACGTCTAAAACTGCCTCTGTCCTCGCACTAACGTGCTTCCCAACCTCTGACACATGCGCATGCACAGTCAGAACTTTGCGCTATCAAACATCCGGAAATAGCTCAGGACATCTGACAAGACATCTGATTTTGCAGAAAAATGATTTCGTAGAACCGTTGGAGAGTTCTTCTCACGACGCCCTCCTCTCCGCGTGTTGCTGCAACTGCAGTAGAACTCGCTACAGCAACAGCAGCAACTCTCTTCCTCTCCCACACACGCTCCTCTAGCTCCCTGCTCTCCTCCTCCTCTCAGCTGCGGTGTGGGGAGGATGGAGGAGGGACGAGGGGGTTAAATGGAGGAGGAGGTATGGGGGAGGGAATGGTCGAGAGAGAGAGGGGGAAGGGTGCCGCAAGGGGATGCTACGGCATGTGAAGTGAGGGGGAAAGGAGAGGGACGTGTACGATGGGAAGTGGTGGTGGGGAAATTGTAGGACGTCCCTACAATTTCCCTCTCCCCCTCACAAACCCTCAAAACAAAAGATAAGGGGTTTAAAACTGCAGAAAAACCCCTATGCATTTTGGAAATGCCAAATGACTCCAGGAAAAGATCATTTCAACATAACAAACTTAAAGGAAGTTTTGTCCCTGAAACTTGAGCCGACAAGGGTGCAAAAATAAAATAAATGTGCATAACAAACTTAAAGAGGATCGAAGTAGGTCAGAACAACATACTCTCAAAAAGCTCAGGGTACTATGCTCGCATCACCGCCTTAGGCTCCGAAGTGGCCTCCTCGTACCACTGGCTTCTCCATAGGACCCTCACCAGGGTTACCTCCTTCTATCTTAGTCTCCAAACGACTCGGTCCAGTATCTGTACAGGCCTCTCGAGATAGGTCAAGTCGTCTCCCACCTCGATGCTCTCATGGCTTAGAACATGGCTGGGATGGGCGATGTACTTCCTGAGGTTGGACACGTGGAACATGTCGTGTACTCTAGAAAGCTGGGGAGGAAGGGTAAGCCGATAAGCAATGGGTCCTACCTGCTCAAGGACCTCAAAAGACCCCACGAATCTCGGCGCAAGCTTCCCTCTCACCCCAAACCGCTGCAAGCCATTCATGGGAGAAACACGGAGGAAGATGTGATCCCCAACCTCGAATTATACCTCTCTACGCTTCAAATCAGCGTAGCTCTTCTGCCTGCTCCTGACGGTACGGAGTCGTCGATGGATCTACTCGATCACCTCCTGACTCTAGCGTATCAACCTGGGACCAATCTCCTACTTGGTCCCCACCTCAACCCAACTCAAGGGAGCAGTACACCTCCTCCCGTACAGAGCCTCATATCGTGCCATGCTAATGCTTGAATGATAGTTGTTGTATGCAAATTCTGCCAGGGGAAAATCCTACTCCTAGGAACCTCTCTAGTCCAGTATGCAAGCACGTAGAAGGTCCTCAAGGGTCTGAATGGTGTGCTCTGACTGTCCGTCGATCTGAGGGTGATATGCCGTACTGAACCTTAAATGAGTCCCCAGAGCCCACTAAACTTTACCCAAAACTGGGAAGTCAAACGAGTGTCTCTGTCTAAAATAATCTCGCGAGGGACCCTGGGAAGGCGCACTACATCTCGAATGTAGCACTCTGCCAGCTGTGCTGGTCCAAACGTGACTCGAATCAGTAGAAAACGTGCCGTCTTCGTCAATCTATCCACTATCACCCTGACTGCGTTGTGTGCTCGCTGTGTCATGGGTAACCCTACTACCAGGTCCATAGTGACACTCTCCCACTTCCACTTTGGCACGGAAAGTGGCTGTAACGACCCTGCAGGCCTCCGGTGCTCAGCCATCACCCGCTGACATATTGAACATCGTTGAACAAAACGACCAACATCCCACTTCATGCCCCTTCACCAGAAGTCACGTCGTAGGTTGTGGTACATCTTTGTGTTCCCAAGATGTATGGTGAATTTGGATCTGTGTGCCTTAGTCAGGAGCTCTCTCAACAACTCCTCGTCTCTAAGAATGCACAAGCGTCCCCTCATACGCAGAACCCCGTCAATGAACGAGAACTCTCCTGGGCTCCCTGTCAATACCCGATCTCGCAGTGTTTGTAGATATGGATCTATCATCTGTCTAGCCACGACACGATCTATCAACTCTGGTCGTGTCTGCCTTGCCACTGTCACCGCCCCGTAGTACCCCTATGACTCCTAGGGTCGCCAACTGCTCACCACCTCCATGAGTCTCAAACTCTGTGCCTGTAAAAAATCCAAGTGGACGGGCACCTTCTAGCTCAAGGCGTCAGCCACCACATTGGCCTTCCCTGGATGGTAGGAGATGCTACAGTCGTAGTCCTTCAAAAGCTCCAACCAACATCTCTGTCTCATGTTGAGCTCCTTCTAGTCAAACAGATATCTGAGGCTCTTATGGTCAGTGAAAATCTCGAAGGTCTCTCCGTACAGGTAGTGCCTCCATGTCTGCAGTGTGAAGACAACTGCTGCCAACTCCAAGTCATGGGTGGGGTAGTTATGCTCATGGGGCTTTAGTTGGCATGAAGCGTAGGTGACAACGTGACCCTGCTGCATGAGCACACCCCCCAATCCCTGCAATGAGGCATCTGTGTAAATGATGAATCCACCACCGCTGTCTGGGATGGTGAGTACAGGAGCGGAGGTCAGCCTCTTCTTCAGCTCCTGGAAGCAAGACTCACATTCCTCTGTCCAGGCAAAGGGCATGTCCTTCCTGGTCAACTAAGTCATAGGACGTGCAATCTACGAGAACCCTAAGATAAACTGCCTATAGTAACCAGCTAGTCCCAGAAAACTACGAATCTCCGTCACTGTACATGGCCTCTCCCACCTGAGTATGGCCTCAACCATGGCTGGATGCACAGCCAGCTCATCTCCTGAGATCACATGACCCAAGAAGGTAACTTGTCCCAACCAGAACTCGCACTTGCTGTATTTAGCATACAGCATGTGCCGTCTCAGAGCATCCAAGACCATGTGGAGATGCTGTCTATGCTGTACCTGATCCCGAGAGTAGACAAGCACGTCGTCAATAAAAACCACCATGAACTGATCCAAGTACGGTCGGAAGACATGGTTCATTAGGTCCATGAAAGCAGTGGGGGCATTGGTCAGCCCAAACGGCATGACCAAGAACTCGTAGTGACCATACCATGTGCGGAACGCTGTCTTAGAGACGTCGGTCTCCCTGATCCTAAACTGATGATAGCCCGACCTCAGATCAACCTTAGAAAATACTGTGGCATCTCTCAGCTGATCGAAGAGATCATCGATGCGAAGAAATGGGTACTTGTTCTTAACGGTGACCCGGTTCAGCTGTCTGTAGTCGACGCACAACCGAAGAGTACCATCCTTCTTCTTCACAAATAGAACAAGGGCTCCCCACAGGGAGGCACTGGGCCTCACGAAGCCCTTCTCTAGGTCCTGTAACTGCGACTTGAGCTCTCGCAACTCAACCTGGGCCATCTGATAAGGTGCAGTAGAGATGGGGCCGGTCCCAGGCACTAGTGAGATCTTAAACTCGATTTCACGCTCAGGTGGTAGTCCTGGCAGCTCCTCTGGAAAGACATCGGGGTACTCACGGACTACTAGGATACACTGTAAGTCGGCCATGGGACTAGGCTCTGCCACGACACAAGCGAGGAAGCCCTCGCACCCCTGGCTCAGTAGCTTCGCTGCCCAAAGCACGGAAATGCACCTGAATCCTCCATCTACTGGCTAGTCGTGGAACTCGAAGGGAGGTAACTCTAGTATGGAGAAAACAATCTTCCTCCCAAAGCAGTCCACTAGGGTATGGTAGGCAGCCAGCCAGTTCATCCATAGGATTACACCGAAATCCTCCATTGGGATCATGATCAGGTCAATCGGAAAATCGTGTCCCTCTATCGTGACCTCACAGTCAGTGAAAACCTCTTCAGCGACAAACACCTGTCCAACTGGGCCTATAATCAGGAATGGCTCCTCTGAAAGTACACTGCTTGACCCCAAGCTGACAGCAAAACCCGTGGAAACAAATGAGTGCGTGGCATCGGAATTGAAAAGCATGTAAACGAGCCTGCCAGAAACTGTAACCATACCTGCCACTACAGAGCCTGAAACTCTAGCATCTCCCTGAGTCAAGGCATTAATACACCCCTCAGCCCTTGGTGCAGAAGAAGCAGCCATGCTCTGGGCCAGGTGAGAAGCAGTTGGCCGGTACCCTCCTCATGATTGCTGTCTTCCTCCTCGGGCCTGGTAACCGCGGCTGCCAGATCGGCCTCTAGTGCTCGGTGTTGGGAGCATCTGCTGTGCTCTGGACCTGGATGGGCAGTCCCTCCATATGTGGCATGGCTGGCCACATTGGTAGTAGAGGGGAACGTGACCTCTTCCCTCTGTCTACTACCCCAGTTGGAGGCTAGGCGGGGGTCTGTTGTAGTCGGTAGGTCCCTGTTTGGGGCCCCCAAAGGTCCCTGGTGGTCCCACAGAACGGGACGGCTCCCCCGCTAGTGCTGCGTGCCTTCTCTCTCGGCGACCCTGTGAGTGCTCCTGCTAGTAGGGCCTCTTCCATCCTCCCCCGTTGATGTCTCGCACAGACAGGTTGGTCTCCTCATAGGTCATGGCAACCTCAACCATGCGGGAGAAGGTAGGCAGCCTCAAGGGCTTTACATACACCCGAATGGCAGGTCAGAGGCCCACAGTGAACCTCCACAAGTTCTCCTCTATAGATGTAGCTGTCGGGGTGAAGCGTAACAACTCCAGGAAACGCGTATGATATGCGCTAATCGTCATCGTCCCCTAATGGAGAGTGTGGAACTTCAACCTCCTATGATCCTGCCAAGTCTGTGGGAAGTACTGCTCGCAGAAGAGTGCCACAAACTGATCCCACGCTGGCTCTCCCTCCTCCTGTCCTCTGACCGCCCTCCACCACCTGTGGGCTGCACTCTCCAGCTGATACGTGGCGAAGGCCATGCGACACTCTGCAGGAGGACGGAGTGTGTCAAAGATCTCCATCTGCTTCAGCCAGTCCTCAGCCTCAAATGGACTCTCCTCCCCCTTGAAGGAAGGGGGCTTCAGCTTCTTGAACTGGCTAAAGACCTCATGGTGGAGCCGCAACAGGGGGATGAGCACACCTCCAGGCAAGGAGGACTCATGCCCCAAAGTGTCTGAAGAAGGTGGGGGTGGTGGAGGATCACCCCCTCCCCCTCCAACTCGTCCAACATCGTGGTGACTCGCCTGCCGCACGGAGGACTCCCCCTCCGCATCCCCAGGAAGAGGTGGTTGAGGAGGGGGCTACTGGAGCTCCTCCCGTATGAGATCTCGGATCAGTTGGGCAAAGTCCGGGGCCTGAACGCCTAGAAGGAGAGATGGAGTAGCCCCGTCCTCGACCCTCACTCGCCCTCCCCTATGACCACAACCACGAACACAGCCTGCCTCAAGAGCTCCCTAGCGAGGCATCTCCTGCACGGAGATCGAAGAAGAAATGGAACTGGCAGTGACTATTTGATTACAGAGAAAAGGTAAGACTCAGAAGTGACAACCAAAATGAAACGATGTGATGGCCATTCTAGCTACATGTACAAGCGTGGTTATTTCCAGACCATTCGGTTCATTTCTTGGGACGACCTTGCTCTGATATCATCTTGTCATGGCCCATTTCCGACTTCCTATAGAACCCGAGGACGGGTCTCCTCAACGAACCCCAAGACCCAGTCGTCCAGCAAGAAATAACCGAATATACATTCATTCCACAACCACACAAGTATTATAACTAAATAGTAAATATAAAACTGACAGTAAAGTAAGAGAACGGTAATCACCATAATATTATAAGCCATCGCAACAAAACTAGTACAAAACACAGCCATCACAACAAAAACTAGTACACATATAGCTGGAAAAACAAGAACTCACTACAACAACTAACAGAAGGAAACTACAGCTGGACTCGACTGGGCCCAGCGCCCTCTGCAGCCGGTGGCACTGGCTACTCGAATCCCTGACCTATACAAAGTTATAACATCTGGAGACAACTAACGCTGAGTAGAGTGATGACTAAAACATGTAATGTAATTTAAACAATCAGCTTAAAATATTATCTTCCGATTCCAATTATCTTATTACGTGTGGCTGATCTGAGTACTCTAATTGGGTTCCATGACATTGCTCAATCTTCCAGCTCCCTAAGGGAACGATCTTGCTTGTAGTTTTCCTACGATGCAGGATGTACACGTGGATTTTCTAGTCTCTCATATTCATCTAGTAATGATCATTTTCTTAGTAAAAATGGAAAGAAAGGAATTTCTTTCATTCCCCCACAAAAATGGATGGAAACTAACAATGCTAGACCCAAAATAATATGGGTACCAAAGAATATTTTGAATTCTTGTTTTGTAAGAAGAAAAGATTGTTGATTACAAGGAATAGATTTATCATAATTCAAAAGATGGATTCAAAGTGTTAAAGAAAAGGCCTACTCAAATATTTGTAGGATTCAAAAGGCAAATGAGTCATATACAGCAGATGTTCAAAACATATGATTGGAAATCAAGATTTATTCACTCTTCTAGAACACAAGGATGGAGGTATAATTACACTTGGAAATAATCATAAATCTAAAATTTTTTATACTAGAATCATTGGAAAAGGTAAATCATCTTTTAATAATGTTGTATTAGTTAAAGGTCTTAAGCATAACTTATTAAGTATAAGTCAAGTATGTGATAAAGGATTTAAAGTTGTATTTAATTCCAAAATCTTTAAAATCATTGATGAAATCACTAAAGAAGTATTATTAGAAGGAAAAAGATATAAAGGAATTTACATTATTGTAATAGATAAAAATAACACTTTTGATTGTCTTATTGCATCTAATAATGAAATTTCTTTATGGTACAGAAGATTAAGGCATCTTCATTATAAATATATAAATGAATTAGCTAAATTTAATCTTGTTAAAGGATTACAAAAAAAAAGGTCTAAAAGACATTCTCTATGTGATGCTTGTACATTAGGAAAAATTCATAAGAGTTCATTCAAAAATAAAAATGAATTTTCAACTAATAGACCTCTTCAATTAATTTATTTAGATTTATTTGGTCTAACTAAAATTGGTAGTTTAAATGATTGTAGGTATTGCTTAGTATTAATTGATGACTATTCTAGGTTTACTTAGGTTTATTTCTTAAAACACAAAGATCAACTCTTTGAATATTTTAAAATATTTTCTAAAAGGATATAAAATGAAAAAGATTATTTAATAACTTGAATAAGATCATATCATGGAGGAGAATTTGAAAATCAACAATTTACTAATTATTGTGAAGAACATGAAATTAAACATGAATTTTCTTTTCCAAGAGCATCACAACAAAATGGAGTAGTTAAACGTAAAAATAGAACTTTACAAGAATGTGTTAGAACTCTACTTATAGAATCTAGATTACCTAGATAATTTTAAGCAGAGGAAACAAATACTGCATGTTATATACTAAATAGGGTTCTAATTAGACCACTAACAAACAAAACTTCTTATGAACTATATTTTGATAAAAGACCTAAAATAAATTACTTTACAGTGTTTGGAAGTAAATACTATATTCTTAACACTAAAGAAAATTTAGATAAGTTTGAACCTAAAGGAGGAGAATGTATATTCATTGAATATTCAGCAAGAAGTAAGGCATATCGTGTATTTAATAAAAATACGTTAACCGTAGAAGAAGCTCTTCATGTAAAATTTAATAAAGAGCCACCAACTCTTAATCATGAGAATCTAAGTGATAACGAAGAAGATGATAATCACTTTCTTGATGTATCAAATGTAAAAGAAAATAACATACATAATCTTCCTAATGAATGGAAATTTGATAAAAATCATCCAAACGATCTTATAATTGGAGAAATAAAAGATGTAGTTAAAACTCAAAGTCAATTGGATAATTTTTCTTTTAACGCATTTGTATCTCAAGTGGAACTTAAAAATGTTGAAGAAGCTGTTAAAGATGAATCATGGATATTTGCTATGGAAGAGGAATTAAATTAATTTGAAAGAAATAAAGTATGGGACTTAGTTTCATAACCTGAAAATTCATCATTAATTGGAACCGAATGGGTATTCAGAAATAAAATAGATGAAAATGGAACAATAATTAGAAATAAGGCAAGACTAGTTGTAACGAACGCGTGCCCCAGACGTCTTTTAAGACGTCTGGGATCACATCCAGATGTCTGACCAGACGTCTGGGATCGTTTTCAGACGTCTGGAGAACGGTTATTTTCGCACGGGAGATTCGTCTGCGCGCCTGTGCGCGCAGACCCGCGATTCCCCTCTCTCTCTCTTTTTCCCTCTCTCTCTCTGCGGCTGCAGGCGACCTGCCACGCTCCTCTCTCCTCCTCGCGCGGCCTTAAAAGGCACGCCAACCCTCCCGTCTCCACCGTCTCCTCCTTCTCCTTCCTATGCGCGAGAGCGAGCGAGCGCGAGGGCGGCAGCGGCGGCCATAGTGAGCGCGGAGGAGGTGCGGCGTGCGAGGGAGGAGCTCTGCCGTGAGGGCGAGCTCGCCGGAGTGGCTTGGCCGGCCGGCGGAGGGCGCAGGGGGCGCGGAGCGACGCGGAGAGGGACCTACTGCGGTCTGAGCAGCCGACGCGCGAGGTGCGACGCGGGCGGCGTCGCGAGCGGAGGCCGAGCAGCGCCCTGATTCTGGAAAAATTTCCAGAATCAGACGTCTGGGTTGATAGCCATACGGCGAGGTCGACGTTTGGAAGCTCATACAGACGTCTGAAAGGTGAGTTTTCCGCCTTCTCCTTCCTTCCTGTCGACTGACCGTACTGAGGGAGGGAGTTGGCTGTGCGCAGGTTCGCTGATTCGCCATCCTTTGCGAATCAGACGTCTGGAAGTTGTACCAGATGGCAGGAGTGACCTCCAGACGTCCGGGGTGACCATCGGACGTCTGGGAGATAGGCCAGACGTCCCCGCAGACTTCTGGACGTCTGGGAAACCACGCTGAACAGGTAATTCTCTGATCCACTGTTTAAGACGTCTGGAAGAAGTTCCAGACGTCTGATTTTGCACAGTATCGTCTTTTTCGTCTCGTTTAGGGCCCGTTCGGGCTCCGTTTTCCGCGATTCAAGTTGCGCTCTTTTCAGAATTAATTCCTCTACCCATCTACAGTAGCTATACACTGTTTTGAGACTTTCCTGGTGTTTGATCCTTGTGATAGGACCTCGTTCAGTTGCAGTCTTGGGAGTCGCGGAGGCACGCGGGATTCCCGATCACGCCCCCATTACTCCCGTTGTGCCTGGTAGAGTGGCTTTAAGTATTAATAAAATCTGTTAAAGTATGAAACCATAAATAGAACCTAGGACATTGCATGAACCCTAGGAATGAGAAATAGATGGAATGATAGCTCCTAGGTGTTGCATGAATCCTAGGACTGGAAAACTAGATTGTATGATAGATCCTAGGATATGGCATGAATCCTAGGATGGGAAAACTAGTGGAATGTATAATACTGCAGTATTGGAAAATGGAAAGAGATATAAAGCTGCCTGTAATTTGAATTAATAGCTGCCTGTTGTGAATAGATAACGTGGTTGAGAACATGGATTGTAAGAATGTGAAATTGGAAAGTGAAACCTGGACGTTTGAGTAAAAAGGATGGAACCCTACGGGGAAGTAGGAGTAGAACTCCTTGAAAGTGAATGGAATAGTTTTGGGGAAGTGAGCTGGCCCTTGAGTACGGAGTACCAAGGAGAGCGACTGTCCCCCTGTTTAGTGCAGAGCGGAGCTAGCCGCCCCAGGGACCCGGGGTTAGGACTGGCCACTCTGTACCGACTTGCTGGCCCTCGCGTACGTAGTACCGAGGAGAGCTACTAGTGTTAGGAGAGTACTAGCTACCCCACGGGCCCCAGGGTTCTGCTAGCCTCCTACACCGACTTGTTAGGCCCGCTGGGGCAAACCAGGGTAGTCAGGCGAGGGTGCGCGGACTGTGGAGGGGCAAGGCCCCGGTTTGGTTACTGTGGAGGGGTTGGACCCCTGTTACTGAGAGGGCTCTGCCCTGGTTCCGTGCTGTGCTTTGGGCGCACCCGTTAACGGAAACGACTGACCGCGTGCCAGTACAGGCTAGCTACCTGTGCGTTTATCGCGTGTGCCGTAGTCACCGTTACGTCTGTCAGTGACCTTGGGGTGGTTGACTGAGGGTAGGATCACCACGGGGGACTCTCCCGGCCAGGAGAGCACCACGTGCTACTTCTACTTTTTGGAAAAGACTGCAATCAAGATCGTTCCCACGAGGAACATTCGAGATCAAGTAAAAGATCTGAGAAATAAATGAAATAGTGAGACAATTGAAAGATGTAAATAAAGAAAGTAATAGAACATAACAGCTACTGTACACTCTACTGTTGCCTTTAGTTAGTTGCCACTCTACTCAGCGTTTTGCTGACGTGTTCTCGCGTTACCTTTTTCAGGACCAGGTGTTGAGCAGCCAGGGTCAGCGGCTGCAGAGGACGCTGGGCCGAGTAGGGTCCAGTAGAGTTTACCACAGTCTTTTGTACCTCTTTTGTTTCTATTATAGTGAGTAGTTTTGTTTCCGCTGTACTTTCTCTACCTGTAGTTCGTGTTACATGATAAATGTTGTTCTACTGTTGTGGTGGTACCTACTGTAGTAGTTTCTTTCCTTACTGCTGTACTTTCTTACTGTTAGTTATATTCATGCTGAATGTGGTTTATTTTACTGTCTTTTGGTTACTTCCTCGTTGGACGACTAGGTCTTGGGATTAGTCGAGTCGGTCCGATTCTCGTGTCTCGTAGGGACTCGGGAACCGGGTCGTTACACTAGTTGCACAAGGTTACAATCAAGAAGAAAGTATTGATTATAATGAAACCTATGCACTAGTTGCAAGAGTAGAATCAGTTAGTATGCTTCTAGCTTTTGCATCACACTTTGAGATTAAACTTCATCAAATGGATGTAAACTCAGCTTTTCTAAATGGATTTATGAAAGAGAATGTATATGTAAAACAACCACCAGGGTTTATAGACAAAAATCATCCTGAATATGTATCTAAACTTAAAAAGGCTTTATATGGTTTAAAATAAGCTCCAAGAGCTTGGTATGAAAGATTAAAAGATTACTTAATTAAATCAAATTTTGAAATGGGAAAAGTTGACACTACACTCTTCATTAAAAATGAAAATTTAGAAATTCTAATTGTTCAAATATACGTAAATGATATTATTTTTAGTGCTACTAATGATCTATTGTGTCAAGATCTTGCAAAGATTATGCAAGCTGAATTCGAAATAAGTCTTATTGGAGAATTGAAGTTCTTTCTAAAACTTCAAATTCATCAACTCCAAGATGGCATCTGTATAAATTAATCAAAATACATCTTGGATAGATTAAAGAAGTTTGGAATGAAAAATGCCAAAGGCAAAAGTACTCCAATGGCTACACCTACCAGTCTGGATATAGATGAAAGAGCTAAGGATGTTGATCAAACTCTTTATCAAGGTATGATTGAAACCTTACTCTATTTAATAGCAAGTCATCCTGATATAATGTTTTGTACATGTTTATGTGCTAGATATCAATCAAAACCTAAAGAATCACATCTAAATGTTGTAAAGAGAATTTTTATCCTAAAACATCCTCGCTTGGTATTTATGCGTTCAGTGATACTGACTATGTAGGAAGCAGAACTGACCATAAAAGTACAAGTGGAACATGTCACTTCTTAGGCAAATCTCTTGTTTCTTGGCTTTCAAAGAAACAAAACTGTGTTGCCTTATCTACCATAGAAGCTAAATATAGTTCGGCTACTGTAGCATGTTCACAATTGTTATGGATGAAACAAACATTAAATGATATAGGATTAAATTTTTCAAATATGAAAATATTTTATGATAACACTGGTGCAATTAATTTATCAAAGAATCCTATTCATCTTGCTAAAACTAAACATATTGATGTTAAACATCATTTCTTAAGAGATAATGTATTAAAAGTTAACATTAATTTATAATTTGTCTCTGCAAATGATCAATTGGCTGATATATTGACTAAACCTTTACCATTAGAAAGATTCTCTATAATTAAAAGAAAATTAGGTATATGTACTTTGAATGATGTTTGAATGCATTGCTTGACTGTTTAATTGATTGATTGTTTATTTGTTTGATTGTTGGATTGTATTAAAAGATCTTATTATTACTCATGATTATATACTCTATCTTGATTAATGTTCTAAAAATTCTTTAAAGATCAAAAATCGGTTATCTTGATTTGATGAATCATTAAGATCTTTTTTGTCTACCTAAATTAATTGATTACTTAATCAATTATTTCTGATTCAGTTTTTTTTTTTGCAACCGCCCAACACCTTCTCATTGGATGGTTAACAACTTTTATGAGAGAATTTCTCTCATTTCACTCACTTCTCTCTTGACTGTGAACACTCTGTAGTGTACTCTCACTTTATTGCAACCTACAAGTTATTTCTATTCTTGAAAACTCTTTACTTCATGGTGATCAAGGGATTATTGTTTTCTGGTTACATGTTACTTTTCTTGTTTCTCAGAAATTTGACATCATGAGTCCTAATACTCGATTCAGTAGATCTCTTCATGATGTTGATCACATTTCATCTAGAGTAAAATCAAGGTCTCCTATTTATTACTCTCAAATTCTTCCTCGACGCCCTATTCTATTTGATGATTTTAAGAATGTTAATCATTACAATATCAAATCTTTGCTTAGTTTTCAAAAGATGCTTCACTTCTTTGGTCATAATTTCTCTAGAAATTCATTCTACGAAATTTATCCTTCTTTAGTTAAAATTTTTTATGCCAACATAAAACCTCAAAGGACAAGATTCTTGCTCTTAAATTTGTTGTTCCTAGTTGCCAAATGTTGATTAACATCCAAGCTATTGCCTATATTTGCAAAACTAACATGAAAGGACAAACATAGGACGATATTGAACATGGTATTTCATTTGAGAATGTTTGTCGTTCTCTTTTAGTTACTCCTTGTGATGTTTCCAATCAAGTACTTCCAACCAAGAATCTTTCTCTTATTGCACAATTTCTTGCTTTCATTATTTATTGGAACTTCTTTGGCAATAATTTCAATTTGAGTATTTGTTCCAAGAGAACCATTTACATTGTCTTTTGTATTATCCATAGTATTAAATTGGACTAGCCCTTAATGATTCCTAACCATATGATTGAGTCCCATGATGGTTTTCTACCATTTGATACACTATTGTCCCATCTATTTATTTTTCATCATGTTCCGTTAGCATGTCATCATGTTGATAAATCTATTCATCTCATTACTCACTCCTTCTTAGACAACTTTCATCAAAATACTCCACCTATCGATGATGGTACTCCACCTATTGAAGAAAATTCTCCCAATTCCTCACATGATTCACACAATGAGATGTCATCTGCTCTTGCATCTTACACCATTCTAGATAATGATCCTCAAAATCCATACAACTATGATTGGGATTTCATGGAGAATGATAACACTAATCCTTCTTGCTTGAATGGAATTGCCAATCTTATGTGAAGGATGGAAGATGGCAAAGGTTATTAAAAATTTTCAAGAAAATTTCATGAAGTTCAAAGCATTTGTAAATGATTGATTCGTAAGTTTGGAGCAGAACATTGAAGAGATAAAGAATGCTATTGAAGATTTGAAAAAGAAATAGTTCTTTATTGTATTTCTATTTTATGCTTTCTATGTTGTCTTATTATGTTTAAAAAATAGTTGAATATGTCCTTGGTTTGTAAGCAATAATATGTTCTATTTACATCTTTATATTAGTTGTTTGTTTCAACAAAGATATTTTTTTATGTTTTATTCTGCTCGTTGAAATTAAACGATTAGGCTATCGATAAATTTCTTATTCTATTCGCATCCACATAAGTGGAATGATTTCTTTTTCTTTTTCTTTTTAAAAGAACTGGTGATTTTCTTTTGAGTGGTTTGCATCTAACCAAGGTGACCCACGTTTGAATTTTAAACTTTAGAAATGAGGGGGTCACATTCACCCTTACTTTTTCTCTCTCTTACATTTTGGATTTGTTCGTACTTATTTATTTTGTCTTCCTCCTTCCAAAATGGCTTCCCTCACTCAATTGTTCTCTCTTCTTTCTCTTCTCCACGATTTCTCTCTTCTCAAAAGTCGAAGGTCCCACCTCCTTACGACTCTCCTCACTGATTTCTCTCTCTCTCTCTTTGGTATATATTTCCTCAACTCTTTTTCTATTTTTGTTTATTTCTTGTTCAACCGATTAGATAATCGATTAGTAAAATTGATTGTTGTGTTTCTTGTTATTCTTTTTGTACAATGATACATGATATTCTATTGGATGACATTTTTTTTTTAACATTAACTTTTGTTTCAATATGCCTCTCAAGAGAAAAGCTAATTGTTCTAAATGTGGATATGAATGCAAAAAATCACTTCTCTTCGAAGTAAATGCACACAAAAACTCTTAAATTTATAAGTGAAATCGAACTGGTAAGATTTTTCGAATAGAAATATGAGAGTCCAAGTCGTCTTTCATGGGAAGGCAAATAGATTAAAATCACTTTCCTAATTAGAATTAGAATCGAATATCAAATATGATGATTAATAGAACTAAGTCTAAATCTAATGACATGTAACTACTAGAACTATAATATACTACTACTAGAAAGCATACAACTTGAAGATAAGTTGAAAATAAATACTAGAACTTTTATTGAATAAGATAAGAGTTTAACACTAATAGAAGTAGTACTACAACTAGAGGAATACTTGAAAATTACAACTAGAGCTAGAATAGAGAAAATGTAGAAACTATAGGCTTTGAAGGCGAAGTTCGTAACGATGGCATAGATGTAGATGCAAAGGTGCACCCGCTAGAATCACCAAAGATGGCATGAACTAGTACTAGTTTGTAGAGAGTATGTAAAGATAGGAAATTCTAAGTAGGAGATGGATCTAAGGAGGGGGGTGGTTAGGAGTTATATAGGACTCTAGGAGGCTTCCTATTGGTTGGTCTAAGGTGCTTAGGATCACTAATTTTGATGGTTAGGATTAATAGGTTATGGATCAAGCGTTAGGATTAAAGATTGATGATAAGATAAGTTAGGTTTTTGTTGGAAATAAATCTAGGGTCAAGATTAAATAGGAAGGATAATGGATGTTTAGGATTTATGATAGGATGGGGAATAAGATGATTAATTAAAGGGGATAAGTTGAGTTGTAAGTGGGAGATAGATCGGGCAGGTTTTGTTTGTGGATAAAATGAATTAAATAAAAGATGGAATTGCATGGCCGGTAGGGGCATGTAAAGGGTTTACGTGGGTTTGGAATTATTTAGGTTGTTGCATGGGTTTTGAGAGTTGGGTACGTCAGGGGACATAGGAATTGCATGGGTTTTCGGTTATGGGATTGGGTAAGGGATTCATTACGGTGGAATTGGTCTTGGGCTAGAGGGAGTACGTAGGGTGTCGATAAGGGGATGGAGTTGTTAAGGGGTGTTGCATATGTAGCTAATTACCTGCTGGCATTGGGTTACGTAGAGATTGCATGGGACAGTCGGTGGTCGTGGGTTGTTGGGATAAGGGAGTATGTGTCTTACGTGGGATTTGATGTTGCATGTGGAGGGTAACGTAGGTGGATGTTGGCATGGGCTTGGGATTTTTTTTTTTTTTAAGGTGGAGAGGGGTTGGGTTTCATGCATGTTTGGTGGGTGTAAGATCTACGTAGGTGGGTTATTTGGTGGGTGTAAGATCTAGGGTAAGGATGACTAGGCTCCTAAATTGGGTTAGGATCTAGGTTAATTGGGTCTCCACATTGATCTACTAACTAGGCTTAATCATTTTCAAATGAACCCAAGTTTAGAAATCCAATTAGCATTGCTTCAATTAATCTGAAATTTTGTATCTACACATATAAAAATGAATACATCAAGTTAACAAATACAATTGTAGGAAAAATTACATAAAAGTCCATAAATATACATTATTTATAAAATGACCTACAATGCCTAATATAACTTAATTAAATGCAATCTAACCCAAATTACTCTTAGACTAACATTAGTTATGCATTAATTATTTAAATAATCATGGAAATATCACTAGCCATCCACCAAAACGAACCAAAACCTATGATCCATCTTCCCAAACACCGCCACCACTACCTATGGTACCTAATCCTACGCCTACACCTTAAACGAACCCTAAGACTTCCTCGAATAAACTGTTTATCTCCACATTAGCTAAAGACACCTTTTATGAGACCATTCACAAAGCTAAGATGAAAGCCCTTAGGCCGCTTGTTTTTGAACATTTTAAGGACATTGAGTATGATCTTCTAAGAACTTATCACCTACCAAAACTTGGCCTATTATTTTAGCCATCACTTTGCCAAAAGTGTTAAGGGCATATACCCCACTATTGTTAGGATGTTTTATGCAAACTTAACCATGGTAAATTCTAAACATATTTCTTCCTCTCTCCTACACTTTGATCTAAAAATCACCCCATCTTTGATTGCTACCATTTGTAGATTGAACCTTGATGGCCACACTACAAATCTATTTCCCAAGAAATTCCTTTTCATAGTGTTGCCAATTTCTTCTTGAATCAAATGACATAGAATCTAGTAGCAAAGACCTAGCCACGTCCAAACTCACCTTTGTTGCAAAACTTCTCACTAGGATAATTGATTGGAACATATTTGGAAAGATTTCTGTATATAATCATTATCCCAAACACACCGCATACTTGGTCTATTGCATCCTCAACAAATACAAAATGAATTGGCCCATGATTTATCTTTAACCACATGACCTCAATCCATATGTCCTTTTTATCCTTTAGTACCCTCTTGACTCATATTCTTGTCTACTTGCACTTTCCTCTTTCTTGCCATCCTGTGGATACGCATGTTGAGTACTTTGATAATACTACTTTGAAGAGAATGGCAAGCAAAGACAAGCATGAAGATGAACCTACTGGTGAGAGTGGTCCTTCCTCTTCTCGTAGTGTGCCTAAATTCATTTCCTATGCTATTCTAGATGCAAATATGCAAGGCAGCCATCCTTACAATGAAGATTGGGATTATGTGAAAACGGATTACAACCCTGTCTACATGTCTGAACTTGGACTCCTCATGCAGCACTAAGAAGATGATAGAAGGAAAATGGCGAAGGTTGTTGAAAACATTCAAGAGAACGTCTCTTCATTTCATATGGAAATCAAGGATATCAAGAAGCGTCTCCCTTAGTTTATCTTTTATTGCTAGTTTGGTTGTCTATATACCTAGTTTGGTAGTTTAGTTAGTTGTTTCCTAGTTTAGTTTCATGATGCATTGTAATGAACTTATTTGCTTGATTGTATGTTTTCTTTAAACTCTTTTTCTATGGATTGTACTAAACTCTTTTATATGCTTTTTATCTATGTGTTTCTTGGCTTGATTTATCTTTTTCATGTTTTATCTCGAAAAGGGGGAGAAGTAGATGTTAGCATTAGATAGATATTAAAAGAGTTAGATGATTAAAGAGATATTAAATTATGTTTAATAGGAGGAGCAAATGAACTCATAAATGTAATCTAGTTAACATATTTCAACACAACTTTATATTTTGACAAAAACATCCAAAAGGAGGAGATTGTTAATACTTAGGTTCTAATTACATTTATTTTGATATTTTATGTATCATCATATCAAATCATAAAGTTGATGCAGATATAAAGTTGAATATTAAAATAATGATGAAAGGAAGCTTCATTGTTATCTAAAGATGTTGATTGCAGCAAAATGAGATATTAGAAGATTCATTTTGATAAATCCTAGCTTCAATATGATGTTGTATTACTTTTTATATATTTTGTTTAGAGCAAAAAAAATCCATTTCACACACACAAATTGACTTAAGTATCTAAATGTAATATTTCTAATGTATTACATGCACATAAAATAAATAAATAAACACTAAAATACTTAAAATAAATCCCATACGTATAACATGTTCAAAAATATTTTATAATACTATATCATTCTTCTAGAATGGCAGTTATAGCTTCTAGAATATTGAAATTACCAAAACATGTGTAAAATGCATTTAAAATGTATCTTAAATTCATAATTATTCTTCTAGAATGGGTGGTTACACTTTCTAGAAGGATAGTTATCTATTTTGATTGTTGCATCTCTTCATATGGAAAGTTACATGTGTAGTTACACCTTTATACAAAAGATAAACTACCCATATAACTACCTCTTTCATGTTTCTATCGACTGCAAAATTAATCAATTAATTTCACTTGTTAGTTTTCTGCGATTTTTTCTAAAGATAAATTTGAGTGTATTAATCAATCAACTAATCACTTAAATTAACTCCAAAAGATTATACTCAAATTCTAACATGTGCAAACAGCTATTAACTTGGCATCTCCTGGATTCACACCCATTCATGAGATAATAACTTCCTATCTTTATTCTATATATACCCGACATGGGTTCATTCATTTTTTTACAACAACATACATTATCAAAAGCACATTTCTACACAACATTCTCCTACTCTTAGCTTGCAATTACAAATCTTGAGAAGTTGCTTCAAGCCTCCACGACATTTTCTTGCATTCAAAGAAGAATACTCCATGCCATTTTAGGCTTTGATTGAAGCATACTCCACGCCATCTTTGTGCTTTAACGAAAGTGTTAAGACCCATGCTGTTTGAGCCTTTTAAGACGTCTGGACTGTCGATCAGATGTCTGGATTGTCGATCAGACGTCTGGTCAGACGTCTGGATACCTTCCTAGACGTCTGGAAATCAAAAATTTTGAGTACGAGCTCGCGTCTGCACGCGGGCTGCGCACAGACGGTACTCTCTTTTTTCCTCCTCTCTCTCTTTTTCCCTCTCCAGCGAACCCTAACCCTCACCCTTATAAAACCCCCTTTCCTCCTCTCTCGTTCACCCCACTCCAGCTGTTTCTTTCCTTTCTCTTTACCCTAGCGCGAGCGAGTGAGCGCGAGAGCGACGATGAGGAGGAGCAGCATGAGGAGAGGAGTTGTGCTCACAAGCTCGTGTGGGAGCTCACCGGAGGTCGCACTGCCGGAACGAGCACGTGCGGGAGGAGGAGTGCATCGGGGAAGTCATCCCCGACATTGCTACAGCCAAAGCTATAGGTGAGGAGGCGAGCCGCAGCCACGCGTGGCGAGAGCGATCGGGAGCAGGTTCTGGTTCTGGGTTTTTCCTAGAATCAGATGTCTAAAGTGACGTCCAGACGACGGAGAGGACGTCTGGAGGCGGTTCCAGATGTCTGAGGAGAGAGCTTCCCGAAGGTACATCCTCTTCGCGGATACGACCATGTAGGCCACTCCGCAAGTACCCTTTTGAGTGCCTATTTTGAGGAGATTCGGTGGTTGCATGCAGGATTTACTTCGGGAAGACGCGAGACACGCCCTCCCACGCATTTCAGATGTCTAGGCGACTTATCAGACGACTGGAAGCACTTCTAGATGTCCGGAGAGGAGGTCGGACGACTAGAGCTGGGTCCAGACGGTCCAGAAGAGTTCCTCGACGTCTGGGGTGGATACAGAGCTTGAGATGCGTTTCTGGACACTTTTAAGACGTTTGGAAGTTGTTCCAGACGTCTGATTCGAGTCAGCAGCACTGTTCTTGACCCGTCTAAGGTCCGTTTGAGGTCCGTTTGACACAAATAGGATACCGATGTTTTCCTTATGAGTTCCTCTACTTGTTAGAAGGCTTTCTATACTATTCTAAATGTTCTCTTGTGATTATTCCTTATATAGGACTTCTTTCCGTTGTGGGTTCGAGGCTTGCTGAGGCACATGAGCCTGCCGTTCAAGCCCCAATACTCCTGGGTTGACTGGTAGAGTGGCTTCCCCTAATTTAAATATAAACCTGAATGCATGTGTGGAATGAATGATTAGAAACTAGGATGTGGCATGAATCCTAGGACGAGAAACACTTGAAATGTCTGTATGAGTGTTTGAATTGCAGTCTTGAATGAGTAGATAGAAAACAACTGCCTGTTAATGAACAAGAGCTACCTGTAAAATATAAATTAACTGTACTAGTGAAATAGTTGCATGTAACCTTACCTGTGGTATACGTTAAATGCTAGAATATGAGCTGCATGTGTATAACCTGAGCATGGAAATGTAAATGATAGAAATACAAGCTGCATGTATATAACCTAGAAAGGGAAATGTGAATGATGAAACCCTGTATGGAATGGCATGAGAAACATGAGCATAAACCCTACGGGGAAAGTAGGAGTAGAGCTCTTGGAAATATATGGCATGGATCAGGAAATGTGACGGGAAGTGTGCTAGCCCTTAAGTACGTGGTACCAAGGGAAGCGCATGTTCCTTCTTAGTGTAGAGGGGAGCTTGCCGCTTTCGGGTTGAGACCCGGGGTGGAATTGACCACTTTGCACAGAATTCGTGGCCCTCGCGTACACTGTACCGAGGAGAGCTACTAGTGTAGGGAGAGTTAGCCACCCCACGGGACCCGGGATTCAACTAGCCACCATTTACCGACTTGTTAAGCCCACTGGGCAAACCAGGGTAGTCAGGCGAGGGTAAGCAGAGTGTGGAGGGGCGAGACCCCTGTTTGGTTCTTCGGGGCTAGACCCATGTTACTAAAAGAGTTAGGCCCTATATTGTTCCGTGCTGTACTTGGGTGCACCCGTTAACGAAAACAACTGACCACGTGCCAGTGTGAGGTAGCTACCCATACGCTTATCACGCGTACCATAGTCACCGTTACGTCTGTCCATGACCTTGGGGTGGTTGACTGGGTGTAGGACAACCACGAGGGACTCTCCCAACCAAGAGAGCACCACGTGCGACTTCTACTCCTCGGAAAAGACTGCAATCAAGATCATTCCCATGAGGAACATTCAAGATCAAGAAAGAAACCTGATAAATAAACCAAGTGGTGAAAATGAATAATTAGTTAAAGAAAGTAATTGGAAAACAACAGCTACCTGTCCACTTTTACTGCTTTAGTTAGTTGGTTGCCACTCTACTCAGCGTTCGTTGACTTGTGTACTCATAACCCTTTTTAGGTCCAGGTATTGAGCAGCCCGAGTCTCAGGCTGTAAAGGGTGCTGGGCCCACTAGAGCCCAGTAGCAGTAGCTTTTTTTGTTGTACTTCTTTTGTAGTAGTGAGTTCAGACTCCTGTACTTTATGTTCTGTACCTTAACTTTTCTGCACCCTTACGTTTCCGTACCTTGCTACTATTTATTATTGTGGTGGAGATATGTACTGTAGCAGTTTTTACTTTCCTTACTGCTGTACCTTTTTACTGTTAGTTGCTTAGCATAGTGAATGTGGTTTACTTTCCTGCTTTTTGGTTATTTCTCGTTGGACGACTGGGTCTTGGGATCAGTCGAGTCAATCCGGTCTCGTGATTTGTAGGGATTTGAGAATCGGATTGTAACAAGATAGTATTAGAGCAAGGTCGTCCCGAGAAATGAACTAACTAGCTTGAGAATAACCAATTCACGTGCATGTAACTAGAGTAACCACCACAATGTCTCTTTTGACATCTGTTCTAAGGTTCTTTTGCTGAAGGTCCATTAGAGTTGACCTTTTTTTGGTTCTGTTTTTTGCATCTCCATGCAGATGCCTCCACGTGGAGTCCTTGAGGAGGGCCGCGGACGTGCTGAGCGTGCTGAGCCCGACGTTTCAGTGGACCAACCACATCTTCCGGGTGTTCAGGCCTAAGACCTCACCCAGCTGATACGTGAGATAGTTTGAGAGGAGCTCCACCCGCCTCCACGAGCGCCTCTCCCTGGGGACGTGGAGGGGGAGTCCTCTATGGGACCACGAGACCGACGCAGCACTGGACGTGGGGGAGGGGATGGTCCTCCACCACCCCCACCGCACTCTAACACTTCCGAGCACGAGCCCTCCCTACCTAGAGGCGTGCCCATTTCCCCACTACAGCAACATTACGAGCTTTTCGGACAGTTCCGGAAGCTGAAGCCCCCCTCCTTCAAGGGCGATGAGGACCCAACTAAGGTAGAGGACTGGCTCGAGCAGATCGAGGTGTCTGACACCCTTCGCCTCCCTGCGGAGTGCCACGTGGCCTTTGCAACGTACCAGCTGGAGAGCGCGGCACACAGGTGATGGAGGGTGGTCAGAGGTCAGGAGAGGGCAAAGCTGAAGTGGGACCAGTCTGTGACCCTCTTCTGCAAGCAGTACTTTCCGTAGACGTGGCAGGATCAGAGGAGGCGGGAGTTCCACACTCTCCGCCAGGGGACGATGACTGTCAGCACGTATCGTACGCGTTTTCTGGAGCTATCTCGTTTCGCTACGACAGTTGTGGCTACTGAGGAGGAGCGCCTGTGGAGGTTCACTGAGGGGCTTCAGCCTGCCATTCGGGGGTATGTCAAACCCCTGAAGCTGCCCACGTTCTCGAGAGTGGTGGAGGCAGCTATGACATATGAGGAGACCAACCCGGCCACACGTGACACTGACAGCGGATGGAAGAGGCCCTACCAGCCAGAGTACTCACAGGGCCGGCAAGAAAGGAGGCACATGGCGCCCGCAAGAGAGCCGTCACGCTTTGCGGGGCCGTCAGTGGCATTTGGGGGCCCCCGACAGGGGCCAGCTACCAACATTGGACCCCTGCCTAACCGTTAGAAGGGACCTACCGAGGGCGGGAGTCGAGTTCCCATCTACTACCAATGTGGCCAACTGGGCCACATCAGGAGGGACTACTCGTCTAGGGCCGGAGCACAACAGATGCTCCCCGCACCAAGCGCTGGAGGCCGAGCAGGTGGCCGTGGTTTCCAGGCGCGTGGGGGAGGACAGCAGTCGCGAGGAGGGTACCAGCAGCGGCTACCCGTCTGACGCAGAGTGTGGCTGCTTCTTCCGCGCTGAGAGCTGAGAGGCGTATCAACGCCCTAACACACAGAAATGCCAGAGCTTCAAGTTCAGTGGTGGTAGGTATGGTTACTTTTTCCGGCAGACTAGTTTACGTACTTTTTGATTCCAACGCCATGCACTCGTTTGTTACTACTAGTTTTGCTGTTAGTTTGGGACAGGAATGTGTGTTGCTAGAGGATCCGCTTGTGATCAGAGGTCCGGGTGGTCAGCTGTTTGTAGCTGAGGAGGTCAACACAGACTGTGAGGTCAATGTTGGGGGACAGCCTCCCCACTGACCTAATTGTGATACCGATGGAGGACTTTAACGTGATTTTGGGGATGGATTGGTTATCCGCTTACCATGCTTTGGTGGACTATTTTGAGAGGAAGATCGTCTTCTCCATACCGGAGTTGCCTTCTTTTGAGTTTCACGGATAGCCGGTGGACGGAGGCTTCAGGTGCATTTCTGTACTTCGGGTGGCGAGACTTTTGCGCCAGGGGTGTGAGGGCTTTCTGGCTTGTATAGTGGCGGAGCCCAGCCCCGTGGCAGACTTTCAGAGCATCCCAGTGGTCAAAGAGTACCCTGGCATGTTTCCAGAGGAGCTGCCAGGACTACTACCCGAGCGTGAGATCGAGTTCGAGATCGCACTGGTACCAGGGACCAGCCCCATTTCTACAGCACCTTACAGGATGGCACCACTTGAGCTGCGAGAGCTCAAGTCCCAGTTGCAGGACCTATTGGAGAAGGGCTTTGTGAGGCCTAGTGCGTCTCTGTGGGGAGCCCCAGTGTTATTTGTGAAGAAGGATGGTACCCTACGTCATTGTGTGGACTACAGACAGCTGAATAAGGTCACCATCAAGAAGAGGTATCCACTGCCGAGGATTGATGATTTGTTTGACCAGTTGCAAGGTGCGACAGTTTTCTCCAAGATAGACTTGAGATCTGGTTAACACCAGTTAAGGATCAGGGAGACTGACTTCTCCAAGACAGCTTTCCGCACCCGATACGGACACTACGAGTTTTTGGTCATGCCGTTTGAGCTGACCAACGTCCCCGCTGCTTTCATGGATTTGATGAAACGGGTGTTCAGACCGTATCTGGATCAGTTTGTGGTGGTGTTTATTGATGATGTGCTCATTTACTCGCGTGATCAGGAGGAGCAGCACGGACAGCACTTGCGGATGGTTCTGGACACGTTGAGACGATGTAGGCTGTATGCCAAATATAGCAAGTGCGAGTTTTGGTTGAGGTAGGTGACCTTCTTAGGTCATGTGATTTCAGGGGATGGCTTGGCTGTGGACCCAGCCAAGGTAGAGGCAGTGCTCAGGTGGGAGAGACCACGTACAGTGACAGAGATCCGCAGTTTCTTGGGACTGGCAGGTTACTACCGATGGTTCATCAGGGGTTTCTCGTAGATTGCGCGTCCTATGACTCAGTTGACCCAGAAGGACGTGCCCTTTGCTTGGACAGACGCTTGTGAGGCGTGTTTTCAAGAGTTGAAGGAGAGGCTGACTTCGGCTCTTGTGCTTAGCATCCCAGACAGCAGTGGCGGTTTCGTTGTTTACACGGACGCTTCGTTGCAGGGGTTAGGAGGTGTGCTCATGCAGTAGGGTCACGTTGACGCTTACACTTCGCGGCAACTGAAGCCCCATGAGCATAGCTACCCTACCCTTGACTTAGAGCTGGCAGCTGTTGTCTTCGCACTGAAGACATGGAGGCACTACCTTTACGATGAGACTTTTGAGATATTCACGGATCATAGGAGCCTCAGGTACTTGTTTGATCAGAAAGAGCTTAACATGAGACAGAGACGTTGGTTAGAGCTCCTAAAGGACTATGACTACAGCATCTCCTACCATCCGAGGATGGCCAACGTGGTGGCTGATGCCTTGAGCCGGAAGGTGCCCGCCTACTTGGCCAGTTTACAGGCACAGAGTTAGAGACTTATGATGGAGTTGGGCAGTTGGCGACCCCTAGAGTTACAGGTGCACTGTGGGGTAATGACAGTGACACAGCAGATGAGACCAAAGCTGATAGACCGCATCATCGCAGGACAGATGACAGATCCGTACCTGCAGTTGTTGTGAGACAGAGTACTATCAGGAGACCCTGGAGACTTCCCCTTCACTGACGAGGTACTGCGCATGAGGGGACGTTTGTACGTTCCCAGAGACGAGGAGTTGTTAAGAGAGCTCCTGACTGAAGCACACAGGTCCAGGTTCACGATACATCCCGGGAACACAAAGATGTACCATGATCTGAAACGTGACTTTTAGTGGAGAGGGATGAAGCAGGATGTAGGTGAGTTCATGCAGCAGTGTTTGGTGTACCAGCAGGTGAAGGCCGAGCACCAGAGGCCTGCAGGGCATTTACAGCCACTTCCTGTGCCAAAGTGGAAGTGGGAGAGCATCACCATGGACTTGGTGGTGGGCTTTGTAGGTTTGGCCCTACGAGGAGGGGTGACGTAATAAATGCGAAAATAAAATATAAAGCAATCTCACTAAAGAAACCAATCACACAATGTACACAATGTTTTTAGGTGGAAACCCAAACCGGGTGAAAACCACCACCTAACCCTCTCGAGTTAGGATTTTTCGATCAACCTAGTTGATCAAATCCACTAACCGAATCACTTTAAAACGAGGGTGATTCAACCTCAGTACAACCACGCTACAAGTACGAGAGTAGCGTTCCTCAACCCCTTCTCTCCACGAGAAGGATTTTGTCCCACGAAGGAGACGGGAATTCGCAAAGCGAATACCCAACCAAAAGACAAAGATAAAATAAAACAAGTAATCCTATAGAGCCAACAAAGGAATTTAAACCTAGCTTCCATAGGAAATAGGAAACTCCCCTTTGCAAGGAGTGCGTCGAGTTGATGACGCGGTGCGTGTGCCACGCGATGGCGCAATGTCGCTCTCGTAAACAACAGCAGGAGAGCGGGTGCGCGAAGCTTGATGCTCTCAAGATGTAGAACTTGAGCTTAGAGAGCAAGATCTTTTCTGGACACAAAAGAGTGTGAAAGTGTGTAGCTAAGTGTATCCAACTGTGTCTTAGTGTGTCAAAGGCTCCCCTCTATTTATAGAGGCCTTAGGAAGGCTTAGGAAAGGTTCTATAGCCGTTGGGAACAAATCCCAAGAGAATCAGGCCGAAATCCGGACAATGATTACATTTAACAGGGTAATCAGACGTCTAATTCTTGCATCAGACGTTTGGAAGGCCACTTTAAGACGTCTGATTTCAAGGTCAGACGTCTGATTTTGGGCGGGTCTCTCCCTGACTTGAATCAGATCTAAACAGGGTTCTTGTGCAAGTCAATCAGACGACATATAGGACATCTGGTACTATGTCTGGACGTCTGGAAACCTACTTTTACTGTGGGAATGGATTTTCCAAACATTGCAACGGCTAGAAAATCTCTGAGAAGAGATTTTGGGTCAGCCGAGGCAAAACGGTCAATTATCAGACGTCTGGAAAGGCCTAAGGACGTCTGATAAGGCTCTAATGGTCATATCCTTGAGTGCCTGTTAAGCTAGCCAACGGTCCACTATCTGGACGTCTGGCAAGTCCATCAGACGTCTCCTAAGACGTCTGGTATAAGGTATGGACGTCTGATTTCATCAGACAGAACTAGCTATATCCAGCCTAACAGATATCAGACGTCTGAAACAACAGTCAGACGTCTTAAAATACTTTATCAGACGTCTGATTTGGGAATTAGACATCTGGAAGTGCTGTTTGAACCCTATATTAGTTTTCTAAGTATTCTACAGAAAACCTAAGTATCCTAGGGTTGTGCCGGTGTTCCTAGGACTACTGTTAGGGTACTTTGAGGCTCTTTAACATGATATTCTAAGGAAAATAAAAAGAGCAAGAAAATAAAGACAAGAGATACAAGAAAGGATTAAAAAGAATCTATCATATTCTTCTTGTCTTCTATCTTCAATCTGTTGCTCCACGCGAACCTCCTCTATTCTTCATTAAGCTCCTCCAATCCATCCTGGATGCGAGCTCGAGTTCCATCTAAACACGTCCACATTTGCAATTGACCTGAAATCTAGGACTCAAATTGCAAATGTTAAATAACACGTGTTTTGTTATCATCAAAACAAATGATCGTGGTGCTCTAGCACCAACAGGCTTACCCGTTACCCAGCGAAAACACGACGCAGTCTGGGTGATTGTAGACAGATTGACAAAGACGGCATGTTTCTTGCCGATCCGAATCACCTTGGGACCAGCACAGTTGGAAGATAGGTATATTCGTGATGTGGTACGTCTGCACGGAGTTCCGCGTGAGATTGCATCCAACAGGGATACCCGTTTTATATCCCAATTTTGGGCTGAGTTTCAGCAGGCTTTGGGGACACAGTTGAGGTTCAGTACGGCATACCACCCCCAGACGGACGAACAGTCAGAGCGCACGATACAGACACTTGAGGACCTTTTGCATGCCTATATACTAGACTGGAGGGGCTCTTAGGAGGAGCACTTGCCCCTGGCAGAGTTTGCATATAATAACAGTTATCACTCGAGTATCGGCATGTCATCCTACGAGGCTCTGTACGGACGGAGGTGTACTGCACCCTTGAGTTGGGTTGAGGTGGGGACCAAGTGGGAGGTTGGCCCCAGGCTAATCCGGTAGAGTCAAGAGGTGCATTAGCAGATTCACAGAAGACTTCGCACTGTCAGGAGCAGACAGAAGAGTTGTACCGATCGGAAGCGCAGAGAGGTACAGTTCAAGGATGGGGATCACGTCTTTCTTCACGTTTCGCCCATGAAGGGCCTGCAGGGGTTTACGGTGAAAAGGAAGCTCGCGTCGAGGTTTATGGGGCCCTTTGAGGTCCTAGAGCGAGTAGGACCCATTGCTTACAAGCTTGCCCTTCCTCCCCAGCTTTCTGGTGTGCACGACGTGTTCCATGTGTCCAACCTCAGGAAGTACGTCACTGATCCCAATCACATTCTGAGCCACGAGAGTGTCGAGGTGGGTGACGACTTGACCTACCCTGAGTGACTAGTGCAGATACTAGACAAAGCCGTCTGGAGTTTGAGACGGAAGCAAGTACCACTAGTGAAGGTCTTGTAGAGGAGCTAGAGGTAGGAGGAGGCTACCTGGGAGCCTGAGACGACGATGCGAGAGTAGTACCCAGACCTTTTTGAGGGTACGTCTTTTCAGACCGGCTTCGGTCCTCTTTAAGTTTATTATGCATTTTATAGTTCTTTTTCCGCACCCTAGTTAGCTCAAGTTTTGGGGACAAAACTTCCTTTAAGTTTGTTATGATGTTAAGACTCGTGCTGTTTGAGCCTTTTAAGACGTCTAGACTGTCGATCAGACGTCTGAAAATCAAAAATTTTGAGTATGAGCTCGCGTCTACGAGCGGGCCGTGCGCAGATAGTACTCTCTTTTTTCCTCCTCTCTCTCTTTTTCCCCCTCCAGCGAACCCTAACCCTCACCCTTATAAAACCCCCTTTCCTCCTCTCTCGTTCACCCTACTCCAGCCATTTCTTCCCTTCCTCTTTACCCTAGCGCAAGCGAGTAAGCATGAGAGCGACGACGAGGAAGAGCGGCATGAGGAGAGTTGTGCTCGTGAGCTCGTGTGGGAGCTCACCGAAGGGCGCACCGTCGGAGCGACGCGTGCGGGAGGAGTGCATTGGGGAAGGTATCCCCGACACTGCTGTAGCCGGAGCTGCAGGCGAGGAGGCGAGCCGTGGCCACACGCAACGAGAGCGAGCGGGAGCAGGTTCTGGTTCTGGGTTTTTCCCAAAATCAAATGTCTGGAGTGACGTCCAGACGACGGAGAGGACGTTTGGAGGCAGTTCTAGACATCTGAGGAAAGTGCTTCGCAAAGGTACGTCCTCTTTGAAAATACGGCCATGCAGCCCGCTCCGCAGGTGCCCTTTTCTATTTTGAAGAGATTCAGTGGTTGCGTGCATAATTTGCTTCGGGAAGGCGTGGGACATACCCTCCCACGCATTTCAGATGTCTGGGCGGCTTACCAGACGACTGGAAGAACTTCCAGACGTCCGGAGAGGAGGTCAAACGACTGAAGCTGAGTCCAGACGATCCAGAAGAGTTCCTGGACATCTGGGGTGGACGTAGAGCTTGAGGTGCATTTCTGGATACTTTTAAGACGTCTAGAAGTTGTTCCAGATGTCAGATTCGAGTTAGCAGCACTGTTCTTGACCCTTCTAGGATCCGTTTGAGGTCCGTTTGACGCAAATAGGATACCGATGTTTTCCTTATGAGTTCCTCTACTTGTTAGAAGGCTTTCTATATTGTTCTAAATGTTCCCTTGTGATTATTCCTTGTGATAGGACTTCGTTCCGTTGCGGGTTCAGGGCTTGCTAAGTCACGTGAGCCAGCTGTTCAAGCCCCCAATACTCCTGGGTTGACTGGTAGAGTGGCTTCCCCTAATTTAAATATAAACCTGAATGCATGTGTGGAATGAATGATTAGAAACTAGGATATGGCATGAATCCTAGGACGAGAAACACTTGGAATGTCAGTATGCGTGTTTGAATTGTAGTCTTGAATGAGTAGATAGAAAACAACTGTCTGTTAATGAACAAGAGTTGCCTGTGAAATATGAATTAACTGTGCTAGTGAAATAGTTGCATGTAACCTTACCTGTGGTATACGTTAAATGGTAGAATACGAGCTGCATGTCTATAACCTGGAAATGGAAATGTGAATGATGAAACCCGGTACGGAATGGCATGAGAAACATGAGCATGAACCCTACGGGGAAAGGAGTAAAGCTCCTTGAAATATATGGGATGGTTCTGGAAATGTGACGGGAAGTGTGCTATCCCTTGAGTACGTGGTACCAAAGGGAGCGCATATTCCCTCTTAGTGTAGAGGGAAGCTTGCCGCCTTCGAGTTGAGACCCAGGGTGGGTTTGGCCACTTTGCACCGACTTCGTGGCCCTCGCGTACACTATACCGGGGAGAGCTACTAGTGTAGGGAGAGCTAGCCACCCCACGGGGCCCGGGGTTCAGCTAGTCACCCTATACCGACTTGTTAGGCCCACTGGGCAAACCAGGGTAGTCAGGCGAGGGTGCGCAGACTGTAGAGGGGCGAGACCCCTGTTTGGTTCTTCGGGGCTAGACCCATGTTACTAAAAGAGTTAAGCCATATACTGTTCCGTGCTATACTTGGGCGCACCCGTTAACAGAAACGACTGACCGTGTGCCAGTGCAAGGTAGCTACCCGTGCGCTTATCACGCGTGCCATAGTCACCGTTACGTCTGTCCGTGACCTTGGGGTGGTTGACTGGGTGTAGGACAACCGCGAGGGACTCTCCCGGCCAGGAGAGCACCACGTGCGACTTCTACTCCTCGGAAAAGACTGCAATCAAGATCGTTCCCACGAGGAACATTCGAGATCAAGAAAGAAACCTGATAAATAAACCAAGTGGTGAAAAAGAATAATTAGTTAAAGAAAGTAATTGGAAAACAACAACTACCTGTCCACTTTTACTGCTTTAGTTAGTTGGTTGCCACTCTACTCAACGTTCGTTGACTTGTGTACTCATAACCCTTTTCAGGTGCAGATGTTGAGCAGCCCGAGTCTCAGGCTGTAGAGGGTGCTGGGCCCAGTAGAGCCCAGTAGCAGTAGCTTCTTTTGTTGTACTTCTTTTGTAGTAGTGAGTTCAGACTCTTGTACTTTACGTTCTGTACCTTTACTTTTCTGCACCCTTACGTTTCTGTACCTTGCTACTATTTATTGTTGTGGTGGAGATATGTACTGTAGCAGGTTTTACTTTCCTTACTGTTGTACCTTTTTACTGTTAGTTGTTTAGCATAGTAAATATGGTTTACTTTCCTACTTTTTGGTTATTTCTCGTTGGACGACTGGGTCTTGGGATCAGTCAAGTTGGTCCGGTCTCATGTTCTGTAGGGATTCGGGAACTGGGTCGTAAGTCTTCAAGTTTCTACTTCCTTATGTACGCCAACATTATTGATCCTTAAAGAGGATCTTCTTCTCTACTTCCACGCCTAACTCATACTTTTGAAAAGGAACTTTATGGGAGTATTATTTTTGATCTTTTGATCTTGCTTCATATACATATCTTGTTATCTTTACAAGCAAAATTGATTATTCAAATCTTTGATTCTAGAATCTTGTTCTTACACCTTTGAACATATTATTGATTTAAAACATTTTCAAATACACTTTGTCAATATAAAATTTATCTTTCTATGAAAAGGAAGTTGCAAGAAAATGTTTATCAAAGTTCTACTCGTATACCAATTGCATAAAATTCAATTTCCTTTGCATCAAGATATATTTAAAGGAAATTCAAAAGAACATTTTGTTAGTCCTATTACAATTGATAAATACTTGCACATTGGGTCAATAGGACTTATATCAAAATTTTATTATCTTGTACTTGTAATTTGGGCGTCAGGGTTGTTAGTTTCTCGTTCTTCTGGTGAGTGAAGAACAAAATACCTCCTTGTGGGTTGTACAAGAAGGGGATTGTGATAGAGGTTCACTACCCTCGTTTAAGTAGAGAGGTGTAGTAGATTTATTGCTTGGAGAGCAAGAGGAAAATCCTAATTGGGGATCAACTTGATAGAGGTTTTTCCCAGTTTAGGTTTCCTCTATAAATATTAGTGTTATCTATGGACTGGATTTTTGTGGTTACCTTTAATTTCATTGAATATTTGAATTATACAATTCACCCCCTTATTAACAAAGATCGTCTGCATATTAAAAATGTGATTTTATTATGTCATTGTTGGAATAATGTCACAATGCAAACAGATATCATGTCATTTTATTTATTTACATAAATTTTATTGGTTTATTTCAGGTCATTTACTGGAAGACAATTATTGATATACATCACTCTCTATGTTCCAAAAATGTTCTTTTATTCCAAAAATGTCAATTATATTTAAAAAATGAATCAATGAATCAAAGAATGAATGCATTGAATTAATTATGTACAAAATGAATCAATTAATTCTAATTAAAATGCCTTGAATATATTTACAATTAAATAGGCATCAAAAACTAAGTAAGACTACTATATATTAGTTATATACACTATCCTAGATAATACCTAAGTACAGATATAAAAATAACTATATATATACTATACTAAATATACTAACATATACTAATAACTTTAATAACACATACAATATATGCAGTGACAAATATAAGTATTACTATAACCTTAGTAAAAGTATGTACAACTTATAAGGCAAAAAGGATTATATTTACTAACATATATACACCTACAATAACGGATAAAAATGTCACTAAATCCTTAGAAAACATATATATACACTTAAGGCTTATATTATTTTACTATCCTATTCTACTCTACTTATATATATATATACCATACAATAGACACTCACTCGTATACATTACATATATACAATTTATTTATTATACATATATTGTTATATACATGTACTATACACCGATATATATTTTTATACATATACACTATACACATACACACTGAGCACACTCATGTTTCAACACTTAGAATTCTCAGACCCTCACAACTCTCCAATACTTAGTCTCATACAGAGTCACAGAGGCTCAACACTTATTCCTCACTTAACAAAAAGTTCATTTTTTTTATTGGCAGACTATTCGGTTCGGGAGATACACTGCACCCTAAAGGGGTGGGACTAGACTACTACTATGACCCAACCCTAGTTCTTAGTTAGGTGATTTATAGTGCATTCTCTCAATCCATATTCAATTCAACTATACTGGACATGGACCACCAAACCGGGCTCCTACCCACATATGCTCATTTATTGCTCAGAGAAGGGGGTTTTTATTTCACACCAGGCGCTGACGAGTGAGAGGGCTTTGGATGAGAATCAACTTATACCGCTACAAGCAACTCAATGCCACCGATGTGGCACTAAGTCTGCGGTGGATTAGCATAAAATCTTAGTACAAAATCATGCGGTGAAGCCAACTTCAGACCTCAAAATGTGTGTCTATTTAAAGTATTTTCTTCAAATAAATTATGTGGATTGAAAGCCCTCACACAAGACTACATAATTGTAGAGTTAATTTAGGATAATTACTTATTTAATTATATTTAAAAATTACTTAAAATTACTAATTTATATAAGTTAAATTAGAGATTAATTACTTAATTAATGTACACATTAAAAAATTAATGATTCAATTGACTTTATAAATAGTTAATTTATATAATAAGGTATTTATTAAACATTTTAAATTTATTTTAGAACATTTATTGTAATTTATATCCATTTATTTACACGCTTGTACTAGATATAGATATAATTTAATTATAAATATTATTATACCGGATAAATATATCATAAATAGGATGAAAATAATCAAGATTAATACATATAAATGTACAATATAAATTACTTCAGTAATAAGTTAATTTACTAATTTATTTTATTTTAACTTAATAATTTACTTAATTAACTTAATAACTTAATTACCTACTATAAATAGATAAATAAATAAATATACCTGTATCATACAATATATAATAATTACTTAAATACTTATGTACAGCAATAGATACTAATATACAAGTTTACATATTTATTTATAATTACCCTAGTACAAATACATATAATCTGACATAAATTAATATATAATTATATAATAAAGTTATATGTATAGTAAATCATCATAAGAACTTATTTAAATATTTATAATACATTTATAAGTTATTTATGTACAATAGTTATATATACTACATTATTTACATATATCTTAGTGTTTAATTATATTTAAAGTATAAATACTATTTTCAGGTATTTTTTGGTATTTTCAAGTTTTTATGGTATTTTTGTATATTATAGAGGTAAGGGAAGAGAGAGAAGGTGGGATGAGAGGAAAAGAATTTCTTTTTGGTATTTTTCGATTGAGTCCTTTTATTAAGTTTCAAAGTAGACCAAATCGTCGACTGGTATGTTTTACCAAGTCAAGGGTTTAGAATACTTTGTAACTTTGCAAACATTTAAATAAATACTTAATCTTACTCAAGACAGATTTATTTTATTTTTTTAAGATTTTTTACAATTTTTATTTATTTACAAAGTAACACAAAATTAAATAAGGCCTAAATATAGGGAGAACTAAGCAACCTAAGGCCTTAAAATCTATTCTAATGGCTAGAATAGGTATGTAATCACTCAAATACATCCAGCACATCATATGAGAGATATTGAAGCAATAAACATGATTTCCAATTCAAATTTCATTCAATTCTCATTTTGGACAGTTATGCACATTAAAAGTTGCTGACAAAGGATATTAACAACATTTACAAGCTATTCTAATTACATTTCAATCAAATTTCAGTACAAGAAAGCTTATTCTATGAAGTCCTACAATATAACACACGTCAGCTCCTTGAAACCCTCAAATCCAACCAAAATTCAATTGTAATTCCTCATTTCAAACCTACTGCTGCTCATAAAACTAGCAGCTACTACTACTGTTAAATTCTCAGTAGCCAATTGTTGTAACAGTTGTAATCTCAAATCTAATAGGTCTGATTTAGACCTTCTAAAATGTCTGCAAGTATTTCCAGATGAACATCAATCCAATTTTTCTTGTTGACTCTGATTAATTGCTTCCTTCCACTATAAACAGTGGAGAAAACAACCCAGGTTCAGGCAAATAGAGCAACAATTGCTGGTACTAAAATTATCCAAGTCAAGCATGTAATCCAAGGAAATTTGCTCTAAATCAATGAAACACTCTTCTGAAGGTCTGAAATCCATCAAAATAAATTCGCAAGTCTGTAGAACTCTAAAAATGCTAGTTCAAACCCTTCTCTTGTCATAGACAACAGAAGAAAATGGATCAAACTAGACATTTAACCCATTTGTAATTCAACTTAGAACCTTCGTTCTAATCTATAGAAACTTTGCAAACTCTTCACTGGTAGATTGGATCATTTCAATCTGAAAACACAATGTTTTCAACGTAGGATTTTGATGTGTGATTACCAAGGTGATTTAATCACCTAGGATACCTGCACACCATCAATCGGTGTTCAGGTATCCAATGCGATGCTATAGATCTAAGTAGGTCATGGCTTAAACCTCAAATCAATGCAACTGATTTTAATAGGCCTAAACTACCTAGAAAAATAGTATCAACATCTGAAATTGGGTATAAACACAATTCTCATTCAAATTCCAACCAATATAGCTCATACCCATCAAAATCAAACCAATTACATTGATATAAACTCAATTTGCTCAATTAAAATAGATAGAAGTCAAATTTCTCACTAAATTCATCAATCAGCTCATTAAATCAAACTATATTCAAATGGTCAAATCAAGTCCAATTCATCTCAAGGGAGGGTGATTGTGATCTAATGACATGAATGGAACACCCTCTAGTAAATTTGGCGCTTCAATAGGTCTAAAAGCTTCTAAGCTTCAGATCTATCAGTTGCCTGATGGATGGGTGAATTGTGAATCAAAAATGCGAGGCAAATGAATGAAAATGGTCGTGAGATGAGGAGGGAGATAAGTGAATCGATATGACGATGAAAAACTACCTCTCTGATCTAAATTAATCAGAGAGGGCAAAGTGGATCTAAACTTATCTTTTCCTAATCTAAGCTAATCAACCATCGAATTCGCTATCTAATCTACTCCTAACTAATCTACACTACACTAACAAACACTACAATTATCCTAGAAAGCAGTGAATCCTACTCTAAGTGGAAGAATGGGACCTGTGAGAAACTACAGCTGGTGGCTACAGCGAGGAATGAGGGAGGAGTCTCCAACAGTTTGAAAGCTCTCTAGTGGAGCTCAAGGTCGCCCTAAGGAGTTATGAGATCCTTTGCGATGAGGAGAGTTGAAGGAGGTGGAGTTCCAACGTAGTAGCGATGGACTAAGGTAGGGTGAGGAGAAGAAACTGCAGAGGAGTGAATGGATCAACTCAAGAATGTAGAAAAGGACCTGATAGCGTCGAACGAGCTCAAAGGACCTTCTTAAGTAGACGAGTGAGTGATTATGGTGATGGGAGGGGTGAGATTAAGCTTTAAGGCCATGGACAAAAGAGATGATAAGGACAATGCGCGAGAAGGATTAGGACAAAATCCGACCATTGGATCAGATCTAGAGGAGATAAAGGTTCTACATGCAAAGGCACGCGAAGGTTGGATTAAGATCTGCCATGGGAACAAGGACGTAAATAATCAACAGTGCTTGTGCACCATGTTCTACGCGTGCTACAGTGCATGCGAGAAGGCAGTAGGTGTGTGGGTATTTTGCACATAGGCTCTAAATGTGTGAAGCAGTAGAACAATTGTGACAAGGCCCATTAGTGAGTGAAATTAGGTCAAAGTAGTCCTTGGATACTTGCAAAGAGGTCCCTACGAGTTTGCAAATAGGTCCTTGGAAGTTATATGTATAAATAAAATGTGAAGGATGAAGGACCTATATGTAATGTCATGAATGTAAGGTTCTAATGATGTCTAAATACCATGAGATTTTAATGCAATGCCAATTAAACATATTAGAACATAATTTGACCCTTAATTTGTACTTCTGAGCTCATAAATGTGTTCAATTAGCAATTGGATCATCAATTTTACATTTATGAATAAAATATCTCATTAATTGACCTAATTATACATTTTTAACATGAATTTGATACTTTAGGTCATTTTCCTTAATTCTCACACTTAACCCATTTATTATGTTAATAAAATAGTGTTTAACATAATTTCTAGCTTAACTTAAGCATTTTAATTATGATGAGCCACACCTCATCACCCCTCTTGTATAATTTTCAAAGGATCACTACAGAAGGATGTGGAACTTGAGGTGAATAAAAACATGAGGGAGCCAAAGGAGATTGCTGAATCATATAAGCTTGATATGAACTATTTTGATAGAACCCTTGAGGATTGTGTTCCTGATTAGGCATGTTTCTAGGGTTCAGAATAGGTTCAGACAGGAGGGCACCAGCTTGATAAAACCTCTACATAGTTATCCCTAACTAGAATTTTACCCTTGCTTAAAGTAAGAATCATTAATCAACACTACGAATCCGAGGGTGGTATACCTCTAGTACATCTCCACATCTTAGACAACCCAAGAATTATTTTGTTCCCTCTTTTCATAAAAGAACGAAAAGCCTATAACTTAGGCATCCAACTTTACAAAAATCTGAAATTAAAATAAGCAATAAGTCCTATAGAGCTAAGATCATGTGAAATGAATGTAAATGCCAAATAAGGCTTCGAAATTTTATTCTCTTAAACTTCCCTTTTTCGAAATTGCAAAGTGAAGTACAATGGAAGAAGAGTATGAAAGTCTTTTGTAGACGAGAATGAGCGATTGAGTGCTTTGAAGAATTCTTGTAATCTCAAGAGTGTTGGGATTTAAGAGAGAGTATATTGTGTGAATGTTTGGATTTGAGGTGAAAAGGTATCATTTTGAAAAGATGTGAAACAGTTCTAAAGTCACTAAAATTAATATGTTAACTAAAGATTAGTTGATTAATATATTGTTGTTAATTGATTAATGCAGAGAAAATCGATCTATTAATTTCTAGGTATCTCAATTTAGTTCAAAGCATGAAAACCCCAAATTAATCGATTAACCCTGTTTCAAACTCCCTGATGAGCTATTGATCGATTAATTTACTGAATCAATTAATCATTCTTTAAAAACTAAAATCAATTGATTAACCAATTTCCTTAATCAATTAATTTTACATTTTGAACATTGTAAAATTTGAATTAAGTGCCCTTACGAGAAGATGTGTTTTTTAACTTGTAACCAACCTTTTAGATGAACCCAAAATGTCTCCAATCAATTCATTTTGAATATTTTTGAATTTAAAATGAATTTCTAAGCATTTTTCTAAATAGATGTCAAGTGTGTGAGTGGAATGCATCGGCTCTTTTACACAGCTTCTAGAAACATAAAAACTACAAAAAGAATTACTTGAAGCTACTTGAACTTGATGAAGCCTTGTGAAGTTTGTAACTTTAATCCTTTAGCTTCCTTGAGCTATCTATCAACATATCATCATTGATCCATGCATCATCAACTTGAGTCTAGCCTTTTTATATTCAAATGTAGATCTGAAATATAAAGTTAGGAAATTTGCAAATATCTTACTTTGTTAACATCAAAATTTGGTTAATCGGTGCTTTACACCAGCAATCTCTTCCTTTCTGATATTTGACAAAATAAGTTAATAAAAAAAGCTATGGAATAAAAGATATGTAATAGATAAGAAAAAGTTCTTTTCCTCCCTATCGAAAAGCTTTTATGACATAGATAAACCGATATACTACTTTTATGAACATGCTTCTCCCCCTTTTTGTCAACATTAAAAAGAAACAAAAAAACAAGCATCAAATAGAGTAGAAACTAGCATGCATTCATAGATAAGAAAATAGAAGTTCAAGACATACAAACTGAAACCTACTTAAACTATTACAAACCAACATTGTTCAAGTTGAAAATAAAACTAGGGAGTTCATTATGGTTACAAACCATAAGTGGCAAAAGAAACTAAACCAAACACAACATTTAGTTTTTCCCTTTCCCTTTCTTTATCTCCTTGAGATCCCTTTTTATGCCAACCAAATCTTGCTTAATGCTTATCTAGAAATCAGAAAATTGGCTTTTGATGCTATCGAGTACTTTGGCTATTTGCTTACGATCTTTGTCCTGTTTCCTCATAATTAGTTCAAGACTAGCCATTGCAACAGGATTACGTGAGCCCCCAATCAATGTTGTATGCATTTTCCTAATCATCTGAGGGAACATGATAAGAGAAGAATGACAGTGGAATAGCCAAAAAGGATCCTACAACTCCAGAAGTGCTAGTGTGGCTGGAACATCAGTTTCAATGTCATCATCTTCATCTTCTTCCCGAGCACGGACAGTAGCCTTGTTCCATCCTTTTAATAGTACCCTATCAAAGAATTCAAGCTTGGAATCCAAAGGTTGCTAAGAAAGATCAATGGAGGTTTTTAGGAAAGGATGCATGAGATAAGAGAATTCTAAAGGGAAAAGATCCTCCATAAATATCATCCATGTGTGTAAGAATCATAAGGTGCCAGTTGAGTTTAATCTTGTTCGTGAGATAATACATGTTACGACCCGATTCCCGAATCCCTATAGAACACGAGACCGAACTGACTCGACTGATCCCAAGACTCATTCGTCCAACGAGAAAGTGATTAAAAAGCAGGAAAGTAAACTACATTCACTATGCTAAGCAACTAACAGTAAAAAGGTATAGCAGTAAAGAAATAAAAACTGCAACAGTACACATCACCACCACAACAGTAGAAAAGTAACCAGGTACAAGAATATAAAGTACAGAATGTAAGAGTACAAAATGTAAAGGTACGAGAATCTACTCACTACTACAAAAGAGTACAACAAGAGAAACTACAGCAATTGGGCTCTACTAGACCCAGCACCCTCTACAGTCATAAGCTTTGGTTGCTCAACACCTGGACTTGAAAAGGGTTATGAATACACAAAGTCAGCAAATGCTGAGTAGAGTAGCAACCAACTAATTAAAACAGTAAAAGTGGACAGGTAGTTGTTGTTTTTCAATTACTTTCTTTAACTAATTATTCTTTTTCACTACTTGGTTTATTTATCAGGTTTCTTTCTTGATCTCGAGTGTTCCTCGTGGGAACGATCTTGATTGCAGTCTTTTCCGAAGAGTAGAAGGCACACGTGGTGCTCTCCTGGCCGGAAGAGTCCCCTGTGGTGATCCTACACCCAGTCACCCACCCCAAGGTAACAGACAGACGTAACGGTAACTACGGCACACACAATAAGCGCACAGGTAGCTACCCTGCACTGGCATACGGTCAGTTGTTTCCGTTAGCAGATGTGCCCAAAGTACAGTACGGAGCCAGTATAGGGCATAGCCCTCTCAGTAACAGGGGTCTAGCCCCTCTCAGAAACCAAATAAAGGTCTTGCCCCTCCACAGTCCACGCACCCTCGGCTGACTAACCTAGCTTGCCCAGTGGGCCTAACAAGTCGGTGTAGGGCAGCTAGCTGAACCTCAGGTCCCGTGGGGTGGCTAGCTCTCTCCCTACACTAGTAGCTCTCCCCGATATAGTGTACACGAGGGCCACAAAGTCGATGCAAAGTGGCCAAACCCACCCCAGGTCTCAACCCGAAGGCGGCAAGCATCCCTCTACACTAAGAGGTAACATGCGCTCCCCTTGGTACCACGTACTCAAGGGCCAACACACTTCCCAACACATTTCCAGATCCATTCCATTTATTTTTAGGAGCTCAACTCATAATTCCTCGTAGGGTTCATCCTCAAATTCCTCAGGCCAAGTCATACCAGGTTTCATCATTTCTACTTCCATTCTCAAGTTATACCCATGCAACTTATATTGCTATCATTCACAATTCCATACTCAAGTTATGCACAGGTAGCTCATATTTCCATTATTTACATTACCGTTCTCAGTTATATACATGCAACTCGTATTATGTCATTTAGCATGTACAACAGGAATGCAACAGTTAACTAGCACAAGTATTTCACATTTCACAGGCAGCTGTTATTCATTTACAGGCAGTTGTTATCATTTCTATCTACTCATTCAAGACTGCAATTCATTTGTTCAATACAGACATTCCAGTATTTCTAGTCCTAGGATTCATGCTATACCCTAGGTTCTACTCATTCATTCCACACATGCAATCAGATTTGTAATTTAACTTAGGGGAAGCCACTCTACCAGTAAACCCAAGAGTAGTAGGGACTTGAACGACAGGCTCATGTGCCTCAGCAAGTCCCGAACCCGCAACGGAACGAAGTCCTATCACAAGGAACAATCACAAGGGAATTATCATAACAGTATGGAAAACCTTCTAACAAGTAGAGGAACTCATACGGGAAATATCGGTATCTTATTTACGGAAAACGAACCTCAAACGGACCCTAAACGGGTCAAAAATAGGGTTTCTGACTCAAATTAGACATCTGGAACAACTTCCAAACGTCTTAAAAGTGTCCAGTGTCATACCTTAAGCCCTACGCCAATCCTCAGACGTCCAAGAACTCTTCTGGACCATCTGGACCCAGCTCCAAACGTCCGACCACCTCTCAGAACGTCTGGAAGTGCTTCCAGTCGTCTGGTAAGCTCCCCAGACGTCTGAAATGCATTGGAGGGCGTGTCCTGCACCTTCCCGAAGCAAATCCTGCACGCAGACACCAAATCCTCTCAAAATAGGCATGCAAAATGGTAGCAGCGGAGTGGCCTGCATGGCTGTATCCGCAAAGAGGATATACCTTCGCGAAACTCTCGCCTCCAGACGTCCACTCCGTCGTCTGGACGTCACTCCAAACGTCTGATTCTGGGAGAAACCCAGAACCAGAACCTGCTTCCGCTCTCTCGCGCTGCGCGTGGCCACGTCGCACCCCCTTACCTACAGCTCCGGCTGCAGCAACGTCAAGGAGGACCTCCTCGACGCACTCCTCGCGCACGCACCGCTCCGGTCGTGGGCTCACCGGTGAGCTCCCACGTGAGCTCGCGAGCTTGCTCTCCTCCTCTCCTCACGCCGCTCCTCCTCGACGCCGCCTGCGCGCTCACTCGCTCACGCTGCCTCTCTCGCTGGAGTGGGAAGAAGAGGGGAAGGGCTGGTGTGGGGAGAACGAGAGGGGAAGGGGGTCTTATATAAGGTCGGTGGGTTTAGGGTTTTGCTGAGGGCGGAAAGAGAGAGAGAAGAAGGGGAGGAAAAACGAGAGTACTGTCTGCACGCAGCCAACGCGCAGACGCGAGCTCGTACTCAAAATTTTCTCAAAATTTTCGATTTCCAGACATCTGGGAAGGCGTCCAAACGTCTGACCCACAGTCCAGACGTCATAAAAGGCTCAAACAGCACGGGTCTTAACAATACACCGCATAAGCAGTATGACACGAACAATGGTTAAAGCCACTAGCTTTACCAAAGAAGCTCCAGTCAATAACATGAGCTAAGAATTGAGAAATAAAATCAAGTGTTTTTGTGGACAAAGGCTTTTTTGAGCGGTCACATTCATCTAGTGAGAGCAAGGCTTTGTAGACTACATCGAAAGAAATTTCTTGGGTTACTTCTTCCCAAGTCTTTTCGGTACAATCAATTTTACAAATTTTAGCAATACCCTGGGCGTTGACCTGAATTTTGACATAAAGAACTTGAGATTCGAGAACTATTTTTCCTTCCTCACCAACTTCTTGGAGATTGGCATAGAAAAGCCAAACAAGAGAGGGATACATCCCTTTTACCGTATAAGTGACATTGAATGTAGGATGAAAGAAGGTTTTCATTTTCGGGTAAGTGAATAGTTCATCAATGTTGACACCATGGACATCCTTTAATTCTCCAAATAAAAGAGGATGAAGGGTAGTACAAATCGCATTACCGAACTTAATATAGTATCAATTTTGAGCTTGAGGTGAAAATAAATAGGGTGACATCAAGATGGACTTAGTAGGTGGTGTAGAAGATGAACCTTTAATAGTTTTTCCTTTCTTTGATTTAGGCACCATGTTTTACAATAGAAAAACAAAATAGAAACTCAACAAAGACGAGTGACTCATCCATGAGCTAGAAGTTGAGGTAGTAGCAAGCTCTCTTATGCTTCTCTTGCAAGGGTTTTGAAGAGGTTAGGGTTTTTGAAATGGAAAGAGAAAAGTTCTTTTAAGGATATAGAGAGAGGGTGACGGTTCAAGGGGTGTGCAACCATTGCTTTAATTGGTTAAATGTGAGAGGATTCCCTTGGGAACCGCTAGGTTCAAAGGAAAAGATCAAGATACCATATCCAGAATTATTTGCTACATATGTGTATAATTATAAAATTAATCGATTAAGAGAATCGTTTAATTTCCATCTTTTTCAACTTTTGCAAGAAAGATGAAGGATTTTAAGGAAATAAATGAAAGGAAATTAAATGATGATTGAATTGAGTATTCCAACAAATAAAATGAATGATTTGAGTATCTCAAGATTTTGAGATGGTGAAATATCAAGAAAACTCACAAAATTTGGTTAATCTTGATAACAAAGTAAACAACCCAAAATTAATCAATTAAATGCAGAGATAATATCAATTCATTCAAGGTCAATCAAGATCATTCAAATTACCTATTCCAAGGTTTCTTCTAAAGTGGGTGTACCTATCTTTTGCTAAATGTTTTGTATGGCTATTAGCTAATTGATCTTGAGTATTGATAAATTCCAAAGTAATCTCTCCTTTCAACACATTGTCCCTAAGGAAATGATGATGTATATCAATATGTTTATTCCTAGAATGATGTACAGGATTCTTAGATAAATTTATGGCACTAGTGTTGTCACATAGGATCCTAACTTTGTCAAAATTTAATCCCAAGCCCTGCAAAGTTTGTTTTATCCACAACACATGTGAACATGCTAAGGCAACCAAGATATATTATGCCTTGATAGTGGAAAGGGAACACAATTTTGTTTATTGGAAAACCAAGAGACAAGTGAGTTTCCCAAAAATTGATATGTTTTGCTTGTACTTTTCCGATCAATTTTGCTTGTTGCATAGTTAGTGTCACTAAATGTGGAAAGTTTAAGAGTCAAAGTATGTGGATAAAATAAACTGTAGTCACTTGTGGTTTTCAAATATCTATAATTTCTCTTAATTGCATTCAAAGTGTGAATCTCTAAGTGAAACTTGAAATTGTACACACAAACATGTAGCAAACATTATATTAGGTTTACTTGTTGTCAAATAAAGTAAAGAACCAATCATACCTATGTATTTTGTTCAATTAACTTCTTTATCTTTTTCATCCATATCAAGACTCACATGTGTACCCATCAGAGTATCCTTTCCTTCAGAGCTCTCCATTCCAAATTTCTTTAGCATATCCAAGGTATACTTGGATTGGTTGATGAAAATTCCATTCTTAAGCTGATAGATTTGGAGACCCAAAAAGCACTTGAGTTTTCCCATAAGACTCATTTCAAATTCTGCCTGCATAACTTTGGCAAATTCTTGGCATAGATGTTCGTTAGTAGATTCAAAAATAATGTCACCAATAAAAATTTATATAAACAACAAATCAGAATTTTCTTTCTTAATAAACAAAGTAGAATCAACTTTACCCCTAAAAAAATTAGATTTACTTAATTAATCTCTTAAACATTCATACCAAGCCCTTGGTGCTTGTTTAAGTTCATATAAGGCCTTTTTAAGCTTATATATATGGTTTGATAATTTAGAAGTTATGAACCATGGGGTTGCTTAACATATACTTCTTTCATGAATCCATTTAAGAAAGTGGATTTTACGTTCATTTGATAAAACTTCAAACCTAAATGAGATGTGAATGCTGAATGCTTCCATGTCAACTTAAGTCTTGCAACTAGTGCACAACTCTCGTCATAATCAATCCCTTCTACAACCAATCAAGCTTTATTCCTAATTACTTCCCCACTTTCATTTGTTTTATTTCTGAAAATGCACTTAGTATCAATTAATGAATAGTCTTTCAGGTTTAGGAACCAAGTCCCATACATGATTTCTTTCAAACTGAATTAGTTGTGCTTGTATTGCCATTACCCATGATTCATTAGTTAGATAGTTAGAGCTTCTTAATACTTTTAGGCTCTACTTGAAAGATAAAAGCATTAAGAGCAAAGTTATTAATCAATTGTGAATGTGTTTTAACTTTATCATTAACCTCCCCAATTACCAACTCTTTTGGGTGATCCTTCTTGAATGACCAATTTTTAAGAAGATTGCAAACATTACTTTGATGGTAGAGACATCAAGGAAAGGTTGCTCATCTTCATCATATTCAAGGTTTTCTTGGTTTAAAGCTAGGGGAACTTCATTCAAGGAACATGTAAGGTTTCTTCCACAATAAGAGAGTTCTTATAGAACACTTGGTAGGCTTTACTTCAGGTAGAGTACCCAATGAAGATGCACTCTTCTCCCTTAGCATCAAATTTATCTAAGTTTTCTTTAGTATTTAGATTGAAGCATTTACTACCAAATACTTTAAAGTAGCTAATTTTAGATTTTTTTTCATAATAAAGTTCATATGAGGTCTTATTAAGTATAGGCCTAATCAGAACCTTATTTAGGACATAACAAGCCATATTAGTCGCTTCTGCCCAAAAATATTTTAGCAAACCAGATTCAATAAGCATAGTACAAATGCGTTCTTGTAAAGTTCAATTTTTCCGTTCAACAACATCGTTTTGTTGATGTGCTCATGGAAAAGAAAATTTATGTTGAATCCTATAATCTTCACAAAAAGATAAGAAAAGTTGATTCTCAAATTCACTAGCATGATCAGAGAGAATGCAAGTAATCAAGTATCCTTTCTCATTTTGCACTTATTTAGTGAACTTTTTGAAAAACTCGAAAACTTGATCTTTTTGCTTCAAGAAATACACCCAAGTAAATCTAGAGAAATCATCTACAATAATAAGACAAAATCTACAACCATTTAAACTTTCAAATCTAATGGACCCAAAATGATCTAAATGCAAAAGTTGTAAAGGCCTACTAGAGGAAACTATGTTCTTGTTCTTAAAAGAGCTTTTATGAATTTTCCCTAAAATGCAAGCATCACAAGTAGTGTATGTATTGAACTTCTTGTAGGGTAATCCCTTGACAAGATCATGCTTAATTAACTTGTTTAGGTTCCTTATGTGAATGTGATCTGATCACCTATGCCAAAATGAATTTTCATTTTCAAATGCAACTAAACGATCATAAGTGTTGTTTCTATCTATAACAACAATATAAATATTTTTATGCATTTTTCCTTCTAACAAAATTTCACCAATAATTTCATTAATCATACAAAAAGTCTTGGAAGTAAATAAAATATTAAATCCTTTATCACATATTTGGCTAATGCTTAAGAGATTGTGCTTGAGAGCTTTAACCAATACGACATGACTAAAGGAATGATTACCTTGCCCAATAATCCCCGTACCAATAATCTCTACATTGTTGTTGTTCCCAAATCTCACGGTGCCTCCTTCCTTGTATTCAAGGTTGGTGAAGTGATCCTCATATTCGATCATATGCTTTAAGCATCCATTGTCCATGACCTATTGACTTAGGCTCCTACAAAATGATGCATCTTTTGAGTTTGAGCTTTCTTTATGGCTTTAATTATATTCTTAGTGGCATAAAAGTTCCATTCAGAGTAATCAACATCTCCTTTACCTACAAAATAGTTATGGAAAGTTATTTTTGGTACCCATCTCTTATTGGATCCACAAGAGTTAGTTTTCTTCGTAAACACATGGTTTGAGGAAGTTAGCTTTTTTACAAGTATTTAACTAAGAGAAAAATCATTTCTCACTAAATTAGAAGACTTTGAAAAGTTAGAAAAACCAATCCCAATTTCACTAGTAGATGGTCTTTGAATTGAAAGCAATTTATCTAAGTTTTCTCTTCCTTTTGTAAACTTTCCAAGATCATCAGGTAAGACTTTTCTTTCAGATCTTCTACGTTTTTCTCCAAAACATTTTATCTTAGTTTCAAGAGAACTTCATATTTAAGAAAAACATTTTCTTTCGCAAGTTCATTTTGCTTACTAGCATGCAACTCATTCTCAGCTTTCAAATCCTTATTTTTAGAGTTTAGTTTCTTGTAGGAATCATAAAGATCATTGAAAGCTTCTAAGAATTCATCAAAAGAAAAATCATGTACCTCATTTTCCAAAGCCATAAGCCCTAGACATGCAGCCTCTTCTTGTGTGGATTCACTCGAGTCAATATACTTTTCACTTTCACATTGGTTAGAGTTCTCCCAAGTCGCATGAAGCACCTTTTTCTTCTAGTATTTCTTCATAAACTTCTTAGGTTTTTGTTCCCTTTTCTTCTTGAAATTCTCCTTTTTGAGAAGAGGGCAATCCTTCCAGATATGCCCAATTCTCTTGCAATTATAACAAATGATCGGCTTGTCCTTGCTTTCCACCTTCTTTTTGAAATTCTCCTTGTTCTTCAAGAATCATCTAAATTTCCTTGCGAGTAAGGCGACGTCTTCATCATCATCTAAAGATCCTTCATAGCCACTTTCAGGCAAGATTCTTCTTCTTTGGCACTTCAATGACTTTCTTCTTTTGGCTCATCTTGTTCTCATAGGCCATCAAGTTGCCAATCAGATTCTCCATGTTCAAGTTCTCTACCTCATTTGCTTCCTTGATCACTATAACCTTAAACTCAAAATTCGATGTTAGAGAACACAAAATTTTACCTTCAAGTTCCCCTTAACAAAGTTCTTTCGAAGTGCTTTGAGGTTGTTAACGATGTTGGTGAAGCGCATATACATCTTGATTCGCTTTCTTGCATCTCAAAATTTTCAAATTCTTGTGTTAATAAAATAAATTTAAAACTTTTTACCTTGGTGGCTGCCTCATGAGTGACTTATAGAGTCCTCTATATCTCATTTGCCATCATGCATTATGAGATGCGATTAAATTCTTTAGGACTTAATGCACAATACAGTGCATTCATTGCCATAGAATTGAGCACAAGTTTCCCTGTCTGGTCATCTGTATAGTTTCCTCCTTCAGGCTTTACCGGTTTGTTGACAGTATTCTCCACCATGTCCCAAATTACGAAATCTCTCGATTGGAGAAAATTCTTCATTCTTTGTCTCCAATAAGTGTAGTTTAAGCCATCGACGGAGGGTGGCTTTGTGGTTGAGCACCCATTGTTGCTAAAAGTAGCAACAACTCTTGCTACCATGATCTTATCACCTAAAATTTACTTCAAAAGAGATGGTGAAATCCGCTCTAATACCAATTGAAATCAGCACAAGAGAGGGGTGATTTACACTTAAAAGAAAATGTATGCAGTTAAAATCACACCACAAAATTCAAACCACAAATGAACACCAAGATTTAGAGGGGAAAGCCAAATCAGGAAAAAGCTCTACATAGTTATCCCTAACTAGGATTTTGCCCTTACTTTAAGCACAAATCACTAATCAACACTACAAATTCGAGGGTGGTGTACCTTTAGTACAACTCCACTTCTTGGACAAACCCAAGAAGTACTTTATTCCCCCTTTTTAGAGAAGAACTGAAACCCTACAACTTAGGCACCCAACTTCACAAAAATATGAAATTGAAATAAACAAGTCCTATAGAGCCAAGATCATGTGAAATGAATGTAAATGTAAAATAGGACTTCAAAATTTTACTCCCTTAAACTCTCCTTTTTCGAAATTGAAAAGTGAGGCACAATGGAAGCAAAGTATGAAAGCCTTTTATACATGGAAATGAGAGATTGAGTGCTTTGAAGAATTCTTGTAATCTTAAGAGTGTTTGAATTTAAGAGCAAGAGAGAGTATATATCCTGTAAATGGGTCCAAAACCATCAAAGGATATTTACAGAGTGTTTAGAGACATAGTAACTGATGGGAACATCATCATAAGCCCTAACTAGCTCATTTTGACCCAGAAAAGAGAACAAAAGCTCTTACATAACCAACTGGAGGTCTTAACTTAATGAATAACCATTCTGAGAGAAAAGCAAGAAACAAGGGATAAAACTACAATTTTACCATTGCAGTACAACAATAGGATTTCTCATGGGCTAAACACAGGTCAAATGGTCTTAACAAGATAAAAAGTGGGTTGATTCAAACAGAAAATGGTTCATATGAATTCTAGGAATTAAATAACTTCTTGTAACTCTAAAACAGACCCACTTAATTTAACAAGGTTCTGATCAGGATAAAATTCACCTAAACCCTCTAAAAATCATGGAAAAATATTCTTTAGGGTTTAGAACCTTCAAATTGACCCTTGGAACCTATTTTGACCTATATTGGGGTCTTAATTAAATATTTGCACTAAATTAAATTTTTACATAAATTACCCAGTCAAACATAGTCAAACCCAAAATCCAACTTCACCATTGGATTCTTTAGGTCCAAATTAGGTTTGTACCAAAATTTGGACCTAAGGTAAATTCATCTTGACCTACTTTGCAAACAGGTCCAACCCAATTACATTTCTACCCCTATCTTTTGAAAACCTCTACAGAAACCCCCTACCTTTGTCTTCATTCTTTGCAATTAGGTCCCTCCGCCATTATAGCAGAGGAAATCCTACTCCGACGAGAAACTAAAGGCAAGATCTCTCTGATTTCTTAGAGAATCCCCTTCAAAATTGAAAGGGAGATTCTCTAAGAAATCTCCTCCAGTTTGAACACAATCAGAGGCTCTATTTGGTACCCAATCTCTCATGCGAATGCATGAGAGATTCGGGTCCCCTTCAACCATCCATCTCCGACGAGCCTGCCATGCCAAGCACAAATCCTTCCTCCAGGGCCAATAAAAGCACGCCCAGATCACCCTGCATCTTCCACGCTTGAAATTGGCAAGAGAATCCCTCACTTTCGCCTCTTCCCCCTCTGACCAGTGACTCAACAAGCTCCGGCGACCTCCCTCTCTTTCCCTCATCGCCCAGCCACAATACCAGTGGCAGGGTTCTCTTCCTCCTGTTCGTCCGCGTCGCACCACACCCGCCGACGCCTCTACAGCCCCTTCGTCGTCATCGTCCTCCCCCCACTGAGTGTTTCGTCTCCGACGACGGCAATACGAGACGGCTACCATCTCTGCCACCCCTTTCATCTATCTACGCCCAACTAAGTCCTCTCGCCTTTCTAATCATTTCTCCCTCTTTATTTCTTGAAAACGACCCTCGACGCACGCAACCACCATCACCTTCATCTTCGGCCAGACCTCCGGCGAGGTGTCCCCGCCGCTCCGTACCTCCATCCGCCTCACCAACCACACCATAAGCACCGCAACACTCCACTGATCATAAACCCTCACTTCACTCACCGCGCCACTCCCCCAGAACATCCCCCGAACACACCCACTCTTACGCACACAGGGTGCCCTAGGCATGCACACTCCGGCCACCCCATGCCACGACGACCCCCGCACTACGTTCACCGTGTCTCGGCGAAGCTTTCTGAGCTTTCTGACGAGGCCGCAAGGCCGTTATCATGGTTGACAGGTTTGGAGGTTCACCACCCTTAATGCAAGCAAGCTGCTAGCTTGCAAGCTCGCTCCAGGTCTCCTTGCTCCAAGCTAAGAGTCACAGGGTGTGCGGACTCCTCTCGTGCACAGCTCCAACCAAGCAATTAGCACTGAAGACCGAAGTAGCCGTTGCAATCAAGGGAAGACTCCTGCTGCAGATGCATGCGAAGGGAGGTGGGAGGATAGTCCCACCTCGGAAGCTGCTGGCGAGCTATAGTGGAATAAATGGAAAAACTGCAGTAGGCTTATCTCCTCCTAACCACGGGGTGAGGTCCCACTCACCCTCTCATTGCCTCATCCGTGACCCGATCCCCACGGACCTGGCTTGACCCATATACCCAACCTGCACTCCTCACCAACCACCGCATGCCGGTGGGCCTGGTCCCGAGTGCGTACCCGACCCGATTACCCGAGAAAGCAGCTCTGAGAGAGCGAGCCTAAGAGAGAAAGAGGAAGAGAGATCGTAGGTGGGTAGGGGTAGGTTTTGCTCTCGCAGGAAAGAAGAAGAAAAAGCTAAGGAAGAAGAGGGCGGAGGCCAGAGAAGCTAAGGGAGGAGAAGGCAAGGACTGAAGAGGAAGAAGCTGAAAGGCTGAAGAGCTGAAGAAAGAGAAAGAGATGGAGAAGGAACTGAAGGCAGAAGAAAGAGGAGCCGCAGAGAAAGAAGAAGAAGAAGAAAGAGAAGCCAAAGACAAAAGAAAAAGGCAAAGGCACAGGCACGAGAACAAAAGAAAAGAGAAAAAGAAAGAAGGAAACAGCCAAAGACAGATCAGAAAAGAGAAATAGCACTGTAGCAATCATAACTTTAAGACATCTCATTCACAAAATCAGACGTCCATTTTTTGTGAGTTCTTGATATTCTATGGCTACATTTACATTTTGCATTACAACTCCAGTTTTCATTGCTTATTATATTCAATTTCTCAAAGTTGTGCTCTTGATTTTTAAATCCCAATTTACTCCATGTATCCGACCTCGGACTTAAAACTTTGAGTAATAAAATCTATCTGCTTTCGAGCAATTTCAACTATACTACGACGCATCGATTTTAAAACATTGATATCGTTCGCTAAACATTTTGGCACCGTTGCCGAGGAGCAATGGACGATTTAGAAATCTTGATCACAATTTCTGATTTGGTACTAACTTGATATATCTCTTTTGTTGTGATTGTTTTAGGGGAGAAGATTCAAAAAAAGACAACCGCACAGCAAACACACCCAGGGTAGGTAATCTCTGATTAATCCTTTCCCTTAAGCCCCTTATTCTGAAAAGGAAAAACAATATAAAAATCAATTAGGGCTACCTGCTTTCCATCTTTAGCTAAGTCACCAAAGTTGCCTGATTTTGATTTCAACAAATATTGATTTATGCATCCATTTAAGGTAACTAGGGCTACCACCTTCTTGATTGAGCCCTAGATACCAGATTTTTGGCAACTAAATTGGACCAAAATTAGAGCCAATTTAAAGATTTCAATTTAGGATTTTAGAGACACATCTTTCTAAGCAAAAATCAACTATCCCAAAAGAGGTGTACCTAAGCCTTGGTTGAAAAGACTCATTCAAGAGAAACCCTAAAATTCAAGCTCTTAATTTCACTTGAATCCTAAAAGAAAGGACCTAAAGCTTCTCAAAGGACAAATAGGTGAAGTTGACCCCCTTGTTGGGTCAACCAACCTTGAAATTAGGTCACTTTTACACTCAATACATCTAAAGTTCAAGTGGAATCCTAAGCACCTTTGCTCTTAAATAAAAGTGGTAGACTTAAGAGGTCAAAGTCCCCATTCTGATCTACCTGGAATCTCAGTAACAAAAGAGGTCGGGTGGGGGAAACCCTGTAACTCGTGGGGACACTCTACTATGTAGGGGTCTTTGCGGAACTCTCCCTCTCTGGCTACCTAGGTATTTCTAAGGTGGATGACTTTCTGACTAAGGGGTATCATTCGCCCCGAACCTCTATAGTCATCCAAATTTTTGGGTGTCTTGATTGGGTCCAACACATTCTAATCTCGTCCAAACCATCGATGCATGTTCGGTAGGAGGTCCTTAAGACCATCCTTAAGACCTCCTTTAGCAATTCACTCCCGCCGAGGCCAAGCCTCGATGTCCGTGTTTGTGCAGCAACCCCACCACATAGACATCTCCTCTGATTCATCAGAACCAAATTCTCCTTCCATCATCATGGCACAACCAATAGAAGAAAACAATCTTGAAAACCAACTCCAGCACCTAAATGATCTATTTCAAGCCTTTGTCAACCCACCACAGCGTCCTATGATGCGAGATCACTATAATCCCACTGTAGTGGCGATCGAACCTCGAGTCCAAATCTCGACTGGAGGTCCTGATTCTGAACTCAAGCCCAACATGATTCATGCTATTCCAAAGTTTCATGGGCTTAATTCCGAGGATCCCTTTCAGCACATCAAACAACTCAAACATCTAGCCCAAACCTTTAGGTCAGATGTCCAAAATTAGGATATTCTTCTTATGAAGATGTTTTCCTTCTCTCTCATGGATAAGGTAGCTCATTGGTATCAGACTCAAATGCGTCCAATCAATACATGGGTTGAACTGCAATCTGAATTCTTAAAAAAGTTCTTCCCAGTTGGTCGGACGAATGCCTTACGCCACCAGATCAAACACTTCACCCAGCAATCTGGAGAACCTCTTCATGAAGCATGGGACAGTTTCTTGGATCTCATGCGAAAGTGCCCCCATCACAAAATTCCTAAATGGGAACAAGCCCAGTCTTTTTACTAGGGACTCCATGAAGATATCCGATTATTCGTGGATGCAACCTATGGAGGAAATATCATGGGTCAACACGAAGACACTGTGTGGGAAATTCTCGAAAATAAGTGCAAGAACTCCATTAATAACGACTCCATGGGCTTATTCGATCGGACGAATGCCCGCGCATCCACGAATCCGAGGGGAGCACATGAGACACAGGGCCTATCCGTATCCGTCGACTTGGAGCTAATGGCCAACCGGTTGGACAAGGTCTCTATCATCGAGAAGAAGGTGGATGAGCTAACTCAACATCTGCAGCGAGCCATCTCTGCTCAAAACCCGTTTGCACAGTCGCCTCTTGGGAGGGAAGCTGTGCATAACATCTATCATCGATCTTCTCAGAGGATGGACCCGTATCCACCCCTGTCTGACTCTAGGACCGAAGGAAACTCCGACCCGACTTACTCTAGTTGGGGGAACTCTGAACCCTCGTACTCTGACTTTCCTTAGGTTCCTCAGACCTGCGAGGATCTCAACGCCATCCAGAATGACCCATTCTCTAACACCTATAACCCTGGATGGCGGAATCATCCCAACTTCCTGTGGGCAGGAAATAATCAGAATCAAAGACCACCTTATCAACCCCATCATAAGCTCCTCGTCCATATCAGCCGCCTCAGCCTCGGCCCAACCCCACCTATCAATCTAGGCCAACCCAAGCAGATCAAATGACTCTTATCGTTTAGACTATGGCTGACATTCAGAAGATGAATGCGGCTATGCAAAAACAGCACAAGGACGAGATCACAGAGGTTCGCAATCAACTCGCCCAGATGGCGAATTCCCGCCAACCTGGCACACTTCCTTCGCAACCTCTGCCGAATCTAAATAACGTGCCAAACCAAAGCCGTGTTATGAACACAAATCTGAGCCAAGCCCACATGATTATCAGGCCCCTTCTGTTCCATCACCCGATGGGATGGAAGCTTCGACATCGTATGTGGGATTTCAGCAGCAACCACCTATTTTACCAACCCCAAACCAAAACCAGGCAAGACTGAATTCTGTAACAACCCGTAGTGGCAAAGCAACACAAGACCCACCTTATCCAAGCAACTTTCAGCCTGGTAGTAACCCAAGCCCTAGGATAGTTATCCAGGACACCCCTGTCCCAGATCAAGAACCTGGACCTATTCTAGAGGAACCAACCAGGGTTCCATTTCCCGAGGCCTTGACCAAGGGAAAGAGGACAAATAAACCTGTGGCTCCTGAGGAGGATCTGGTCAAGCTCTTTGAACAGGTCCATATAAGCATCCCCTTGATGGATGCAATCCGTCACATACCAGCTTACGCATGATTTCTGAAGGACGTGTGTACACCCAAGCATAAGCCGCGAACCAAAAGTGAGAGTCCAATCGTACTATCAGAGCAAGCCAACTCTGTAATTTTGAGTAAACTCCCACCTAAGGCAAAAGATCCAGGTACTAACATGATTTCCTGTACCATTGGTGATACCCAATTCAATAGAGCTTTATTAGATTTAGGTGCTTCCATAAACCTAATACCTACATCCCTCCTTGACCACCTTGAGAAATCTGAGCTTAAACCGACAGAGGTGACATTGCAGTTAGCTAACTGCTCTATTAAGTCACCGAAAGGAGTTCTTGAGGATGTCATCGTGAGGGTAGGGATTTCTATTTTCCGGTGGATTTTGTAGTCTTAGATATGAATGCTCTAGAAACCCAAGGGATACACCAATTATACTAGGGAGACCCTTTCTGGCCACTGCTAGGGCCAATATAAATTGTGAGGAGGGCCAAATTGAACTGAAATTCAGGAACCAAACACTAAAGATTGACATATTTAAGGCCCAACAAGGGATAAATTGTGGTGTTATAGAACAGATATGTGATATCAAGGCTGTGGTTGATGAACCGTATATTGAGGACAACCTGATTACCTGCGATCAATCACAAGAGAATCAAAACCCGCAATTAGAGGAGTCCAAATCTGACTTAGATACACCCATAACTCCTTCCCTTGCTCCTGACACACACCCTGAACTGCCCACTGCTGTTGATAACCCCGTTCTGGAACTCAAGCCTCTTCCCGACCATCTGAAGTACATCTTTTTGGGTTCCAATCAAATGTTTCCTGTGATTATCAACTCCAGACTCACACCTGACCAGGAACCCCGTCTGATTACTGTTCTCTAGCAACATTGTAGAGCCATTGGATGGACACTCAATGATTTGACTGGTACCAACCCCTCTTACTGCACACACCGTATCTACACCGAAGAGGGCACACGACCTTCCCGTATAATGCAGAGACGTTTAAATCCTAATCTGCAGGAGGTCGTGAAAAAGAAGATCATCAAGTGGTTAGATGCAGGGATCATCTACCCAATCTCCGACAGTCGGTGGGTGAGTCCAATCCAGGTTGTGCCTAAGAAGGCAGGACTCACCATGATCACGACTGAAACCAGAGAAGTCATACCAACCCTGCATTGATTACAGAAGACTCAGTTCCTCCACGAAGATGGATCATTTCCCACTACCGTTTATTGATCAGATCCTCGAGAAACTAGCGGGAAATAGGTTCTTCTGCTTTTTGGACGGGTACTCCGATTATAACCAGGTGGCAATCCATCCTGAGGACCAAGAAAAGACACTTTCACTTGCCCCTTCGAGACGCACGCATTCCGAAGGATGCCGTTCAGTCTCTGCAATGCACCCGCTACTTTTCAGTGGTGCATGCTTGCCATATTCTCAAATATGGTAGGTGATTATCTGGAAGTCTTCATGGATGACTTTCCAGTATTCAGAGAATCATTTGACGATTGCCTCCTGCACTTGGTCCAAATCCATAGGTGGTGCATTGACGTGAATATGGTTCTTTCCTAGGAAAAGAGCCATTTCATGGTGCCTAAAGGAACTGTCCTGGGACATCTCATATCAGAAAAAGGCATCCAAGTCAATCAAGCCAAGGTGAACTTAATTTCCAAACTCCCTATGCCTAGCTCGATCAAGTACTACCGATCTTTTCTGGGGCACGTTGGTTTTTACCATCGATTCATTCCTGATTTCTCAAAGATCGCGTGCCCCTTGACCACTCTGCTTTCTAAGGATGTACCTTTCGAAATCTCAAGCAGTTGAAATCCTCTGTGATCGAGTTACCCAAGTCCCGATCCTGTAGTCCCCTGATTGATCTCAACCCTTTGAGATCATGTGTGATACATCTAATTTCGTTGTAGGAGCGGTACTTGGGCAGAAAATTGACGGGAAACCCGTGGTCATCTACTACACTAGCAAGACACTTGACGAGGCTCAACGTAACTACACAGTTACTGAGAAAGAGCTGCTAGCCGTAGTTTTTACGCTGGAAAAATTCAGATCTTATCTCCTAGGTTCCCATGTTATCATTTACTCAGATCACACAGCTATAAGGCATCTCCTTGCGAAGAAGGATGCGAAACCTCGATTAATCCGCTGGATCTTGCTGTTGCAAGAGTTTGACCTCGAGATTCTCGACAAAGCGGGAAAACAGAACGTGGTAGCTGATCAGTTGTCCTGCCTTCTTTCAGAGATCATCGACCCTTCCAGACCCATTACGGAACATTTTCTTGATGAGCACCTCCTGACTATCAATACAGGGCTTCCATGGTTTGCTGATATAGTAAACTACCTAGCATCACATCAGATTCCATCCAATTGGCCGAAGGCCAAGAAGGACAAATTGCTCTCCGATGCCAATTACTACTTCTGGGAAGACCAGTATCTTTTCCGCATCGGTGCTGATCAGATCATTCGACGATGTGTCGAGGAAGTGGAAATTCAAGACATATTGTCTTTCTGCAATGACCAGGCATGCGGTGGACATTTTTTAGGTCATAAAACCTCAGCGAAAGTCCTCCAGTGCGGCTTCTATTGGCCCACAATTTTCAAAGACGCATACAATCACTGTAGGGCAAGCACTCGTTGCCAAACCTTAGGCAATATGAGCCATCATGATATGATGCCCTTGCAGCTGATTCTTGTATGCGAAATCTTCAACATATGGGGGATTGATTTTATGGGACCTTTCCCTGTTTCGAACGACTTCAAGTACATTTTACTCGCTGTTAACTATATGTCCAAATGGATCGAAGCCATTCTGACCTGAACCAATGATCATAAAGTGGTTATCAAATTCATTCATCAGAACATCTTTTCACGGTTCGAGATTCCACGTGCTATAATTTCTGACGAAGGAACCCATTTCACTAACGCTCAGTTCAGGTCACTGATGACCAAATACGGGGTGTCACACCGAATCTCTACTCCATACCACCCCCAAACTAATGGTCTAGCTGAGATATCAAATCGGGAGATCAATAAAATCTTCTAGGTTACTGCTCGACCTGACAGGAAAGACTGGTCATCCCGACTTCCTGAAGCTTTGTGGAGTTATAGGACTGTTCACAAAACCCAATTAGGTATGTCTCCCTTCAGATTAGTGAACGGGAAGGCATGTCACCTCCCCATCGAATTGGAGCACAAAGCCTATTTGGCAGTACAGAATTGCAACCTAGATCTTTCTAAAGTAGGAACCCACAGAAAGCTTCAAATGAGCGAGATCGATGAATTACGCCATGACGCGTATGAGAACTTGCGAATTCACAAAGAGCGAGTTAAGGCCTTTCACAACAACTACATATCCAGAAAGATCTTCCACCCTGGTCAAAAAGTCCTACTCTTTGATGCCAAGCTTAAACTGCTCCCAGGAAAGCTACAATAAAAATGGATCGGACCCTACCTCATCCGATAAATCTTTGGAAATTGAGTCATTGAGATCAATCCACTCAACCACGATTCAAAACTTTCATCGTGAATGGTCAGAGACTCAAACAGTTCATTGACTTGACCGATACAAATTTGGCTGAAATATCCTTTACCCTCCATTCTCCCTAAGCTCATTGCACCCAGCCGATGGCGCAAAACTCAACACTTAACGGGAGGCAACCCATCATTCTTGAAAATTTTGAAACCTTTCTTAATATTCCTATGCTAAATTCATATTGCACTTTAGGGTTCATCCATTAGAACAGCCGACCCCACCTCAGGTACCCGTACCCGAGTTTTGAAATCGTTCGCAACAATCACCTCAACCAGTTCGCCCACCCAAAACCTATTCTAATGAATGATCCAAGCTGAACTCGAACCCACCTAATTTACAATGAGGACATTGCAAATCGTAGACATGGAGGAGTATGAAAGTGCAAAATACCATAAAAACTCATTTCACAAGAAAAGATTTCAACAAAAAAATCACATATCACAAAAACACAAAAAAAATGAAAAATTCTTGAAATAGAACAAAAAAATTCTAAGGGGAGAACATTTTGAGGCCATACAAATCATGAGAAAAAAAAGGGGGGAAAGTGAAAAATGTCAAAAAAGGAATAGAAAATGAAAAGAAAAAAAGTGGTATAGTCATTAGTAAGAAATTAAGGGATTAACTAAGTTCTAGACTACATCAAGGAAAAGAAAATGAAAGAAAAAAAGTGCTAATGAGACACAAAAGAGATTAGTAGGAACGCTGATCTTAGGCCTCTTGGGCTAGATTCCTAGGCTTAAAAATTCAAATCCACTAAGATCTGAATAATCCTCAAGAAGTTAGGGAAAAAGCGAAGCTTAAGTATTAGGTCTAAGGCTTAAGGAGTATTCGACCTCGTTAACTAACCTCTGATTTGCGGGACTCGGTAATCTAAGCACCCCAATCCACACACAGTCTGATTCAGTGCGCATAATTATCAAAATCACGTAAAAGCGTTTAAGTGTTATGAAAAAGCCACCTAGATTAGGAGCAGCTGATCAACATAAGTTGATTTGAACAAGTTCCCGATGCGGAAAGGTGGGAAATTCCCCTTGAAGATGCGCAATAACATATCGTCTCCTCGGTGCTTGTATCCTATGATATTTACATATCCTACTGGGGGCACATAAGCACCCTATGCTGGTTCAGATGCCATGGGCAGCATTATCACGAAATATCGATTGCCAGGGTCTAGATTTAGCTACAGAACATTATGGGCGGGATTATCTCAAAATCTCGAAAGCTAGAGTTTTAGGGGTTGCCATGGGAGGTGCTATCATAAAGCATCGATTGCCAGAGATCCTTCGAGGATTGATAGGGACGAGGAATCCGATACAGACTATGTTGAGAAGCTAATCTAAAGCTAGAAATAAAAAGAAAAGAGAGAGAAAACTCTCCAAACAAAGAAAATCCTCTGTCTCTCTTACAAAAAAATGCACTGCAAACTGAACCGAAGCTAAAATACGTTACAAGCACAGGTGCTTTAACCGTGGAGTCCAACGAACCTAAGGATAGTTCCTGTGGGTCTTAAAAACCTTCGTGGAGGACTGAGGCTAGAGCTGATCAGGTTCGAATCATAGTTGATACTTAAGTACCTCTAGGCCTACCGTCGACATTCTAACCTAATCAAAAAGAAAAAAAAAGCACTCATCATAATTTTTGAACTTCAAGGAACTCATGGTCTAAAACAGAAGTTAAAACCTTAAAATTTTGCTAAGGAACTAGCAAAAGCTAGGCATGGAGGTATGATGGGAACACCATCATGAGCCCTAACTAGGTCATTTTGACCCAGAAAAGAGAACAAAAGCTCCTACATAACCAACTGGAGGTCTTAACTCAATGAATAACCATTCTAAGAGAAGCAAGAAACAAGGGGTAAAACAGCAATTTTACCATTGCAGTATAAAGGGATTTCTCATGGGATAAACATAGGTCAAATGGTCTTAACAAGATAAAAAGTGAGTTAGTTCAAATAGAAAAGGGTTCATGTGAATTCTAGGAATTAAATGACTTCTTGTAACCCTAAAACAAACCCACTTAATTTAACAAGATTCTGGTTAGGATAAAATTCACCTAAACTCTCTAAAAATCATGGAAAAATATTCTCTAGGGTTTAAAACTTTCAAATTGACCCTTGGAACCTATTTTGACCTAAATTGGGGTCTTAGTCAAATATTTACCCTAAATTAAATTTTTACGTAAATTACCCACTCAAACATGGTCAAATCCAAAATCCAACTTCACCATTGGATTCCTTAGGTCCAAATTAGGTTTGTACCAAATTTTGGACCTAAGGCAAATTCATCTTGATCTACTTTGCAAACAGGTTCAACCCAATTACATTTCTACCCCTATCTTTTGAAAACCTCTGCAAAAACCCCCTATCTTTGTCTTCGTTCTTTGCAATTAGGTCCCTCCGCCATTATAGCGGAGGGAATCCTACTCCAGCAAGAAACTGAAGGCAAGATGTCTCTGATTTCTCAGAGAATCCCCTTCAAAATTGAAAGGGAGATTCTCTGAGAAATCTCCTCCAGTTTGAATACAATCAGATGCTCTATTTGGTACCCAATCTCTCATGAGAATGCATGAGAGATTCGAGTCTCCTTCAACCTTCCATCTCCGACGAGCCTGCCATGCTTGGAAGCTTAGCTTCTAAGCACAAATCCTTCCTCCAGGGCCTATAAAAGCACGCCCAGATCACCCCGCATCTTCCACGCTTCAAATTGGCCAGAGAATCCCTCACTTTCGCCTCTTCCCCCTCTGATCAGTGACTCAACAAGCTCCGGCGACCTCCCTCTCTTTCCCTCGTCGCCCAGCCACAATACCAGTGGCAGGGTTCTCTTCCTCCTGTTCGTCCGCGTCGTGCCACACCCGCCGATGCCTTTGTAGCCCCTTCGTCATCGCCGTCCTCCCCTCACTGAGTGTTTCTTCTCCGACGACGGCAATACAAGCCAACTGCCATCTCTGCCTCCCCTTTCATCTATCTACACCCAACCAAGTCCTCTCACCTTTCTAATCATTTCTCCCTCTTTATTTCTTCAAAACGACCCTCGACGCACGCAACCACCATCACCTTCTTCATCTCCGGCCAGACCTCCGGCGAGGTGTCCCCGCCACTCCACACCTCCATCCGCCTCGCCAACCACCCCATAAGCACCGCAACACTCCACTGATCATATACCCTCACTCCACTCACCGCGCCACACCCCCAGAACATCCCCCGAACACACCCACTCTCACGCACACAGGGTGCCCTAGGCACGCACACTCCAGCCACCACACGCCACGTTGACCCCCGCACTACGTTCGCCGTGTCTCGGCGAAGCTTTCTGAGCTTTCTGACAAGGCTACAAGGCCGTTGTCGTGGTTGACAGGTTTGGAGGTTCGCCACCCTTAACGCAAGCAAGCTACTAGCTTGCAAGCTCACTCCAGGTCTGCTTGCTCCAGGTTAAGAGTCCTAGGGTGTGTGGACTCCTCTCGCGCACAGCTCCAGCCAAGCAATTGGCAATGAAGACCAAAGTAGCCGCTACAATCAAGGGAAGACTCCTGCTACAGACGCATGCGAAGGGAGGTGGGAGGATAGTCCCACCTCGGAAGCTGCTGGCGAGCTGCAGTGGAATAAATTGAAAAACTGCAGTAGGCTTATCGCCTCCTGACCACGGGGTGAGGTCCCACTCACCCTCTCACCGCCTCGTCCATGACCCGATCCCTGCGGACCTGGCTTGACCCATATACCCGACCTGCACTCCTCGCCCACCACTGCACGTCAGTTGGCTTGGTCCCGGACGCGTACCCAACCCGATTACCCGAGAAAGTGGCTCTGGGAGAGCGAGCCTAAGAAAGAAAGAGGAAGAGAGATCGCGGGCAGGTAGGGGTAGGTTTTACTCTCGCATGAAAGAAGAAAAAGCCAAGGAAGAAGAGGGCAGAGGCCAAAGAAGCTAAGGGAGAAGAAGGCAAGAACTGAAGAGGAAGAAGCTGAAAGGCTGAAGGGCTGAAGAAAGAGAGAGGAGAAGGAACTAAAGGCAAACGAAAGAGGAGCTGCAAAGAAAGAAGAAGAAGAAAGAGAAGAAGCCAAAGACAAAAGAAAAAGGCAAAGGCACTGGCACAAGAACAAAAGAAAAGAGAAAAAGAAGGAAGGAAACAGCCAAAGACAGATTAGAAAAGAGAAATAGCACTGTAGCAATCATAAGTTTAAGACATCTGGTTCACAAAATCAGACATCCATTTTTTGTGCTTTCTTGATATTCTGTGGCTACATTTACATTTTGCATTACAACTCCAATTTTCATTGCTTATTATATTCAATTTCTCAAAGTTACGCTCTTGATTTTTAAACCCCAATTTGCTCCATGTGTTCGACCTCGGACGTAAAACTTCGAATAACAAAACCTATTTGTTTTCAAGCGATTTCAACTATACTACGATGCATCGATTTTAAAACATTGATCTCGTTCGCTAAATAGTAACCACCTTAATTTTTAAATCCCTTAACTTAGTTGATTAACACAAAGATTAGTCGATTAATGCACCACCGTTAATCAATTAATAAAGAGAAAATTGATTGATTAATTTCTACATATGTTGATTTAGTTCAAAGAATAAAATCCCAAAATAAATAAATTAATTGATTTAATTAATCACTTAACCTTATTTCGGAGACTTCCGGATGGGCTATTAATCGAATAATTTACAACTTGAATCGATTAATTATTCTTTCTAGAACTAAAATTAATTAATTAATCATTTTTCTTAATCAATTAATTTTATATTTTGAACGTTGCAAAATTTGAATTAAGTGCCCTTTCAAGAAGATGTGTTTTTCAAATTGTAACCAACCTCCTAAATGAACTCAAAACATATCTAATCAATTCATTTTCAATATTTTTAAGCTCAGCTTTTCTACAGATGCTCAGTTCTTTAGACTCTATTCAAACCTGTAGGTAGATTTTTTAGCCGTAGAAACTTATACTTGAGACCCAAATCTAAAGTTGATCAAAGTCCAACTAGATGAGGCGATTTATATTTTGGTCAGTACTCAAGTGTTATTGAGTCTTCATGGTTAGATTTCGCATATATTCTTTGTGGTTGTTGATGAATGAGACCTCTTAACTTATCAAAACCTTAACCTAGGCTTGTCAATGTTTTGTATCAGTTTTGTTTTCGACTTTGTGAGTGCATCAACTGAAACCCTTGGAAGACTACAACTCCTCCACTAAGGTGACCTCGAGGTTCAAAGCCTTGTTGCATATGGTAAATACAATCGTGATTCCGACGAAAGTGAGTTAGACTTTTTAGCTTTGTTTTATTCCATTTTATTTTACTTGGAAACTAGAAAAATATAGGCATGAGGCTGAAATTGCATCGTAATTTTGTAGAAATTTTATGCTTTTTTTCATTAGTTTTTAAGCATTTATAGGATTTTTTTGCATATTAGATATTTATTACAAATTGGAAAATAATATAACTTCCTTTATTTTTGATGTAGGAGAGAGAGGACAAGAGGTCTCACATGTAAGTTAATTGCGATGATTTGGGGTTAAAAAGAAATTTAGGAGAAATTTTGGTACAAAAATATCAAGAAAAGGCCAAGAAATGCAAGAGAAAAGAAGAAAAAAAGAAAAAAAAAAATCGATGCTTGCATAAGGTCAAACAAGGATTTGACCTTGACATAGCGTGGATCAATCCTACGCTCGACCAGTGTAAGGTGCACCCTGCCTGATCAAAAATCCGCACCGCAGCTTAGGTGCATGCTCAGGCACACGTGATGGACCCCCATGCGGGCAGGTGTGTTGGAGGTAGAGCCTGGAAGTGCCTTAGCTGCACGAAGCTAAGCCCAAAAGGTCGGCTAGTGAGAGAAAATATTAAAAAAAAAAAGGGGAAAGAAGGCCCATATGGGCTAATTGTAGCCAAATCTGAGGCTAAATTCTCATTTCTAATACGATTTGGAGTTTTCTGCCTCCATAAACTTGCCAAATTATGGGTTGACGAAATTTGTTCTATTTGTAAGACTTTTAGGATTGAAGGGGGTCTTTTTCCTCGATAAATACCCCCAAGACTCCACCTCTTGAAGCATCTCTCATTCTTCATTTTCCTCCTCTCTTTCCCCCTCTCTCTTGCGCATGGGGTCTCTCGCAATCGTCCTCTACTGCTCGCTTATCACCACCACATTAAGAATCTCCCCTTTCTCTCTCTACTCCCTCTTTAGTTGTAATCGAGACATTATTTTGCTTAATAATACTTCTTATTAGTTTAGTATTTATATTATCATATTCTCGTAGTTCTTAGTTAGTTAATTGGTTTCTCAATTTGCATGCAATTTTTATTTTATTAGTTTTGGATTAGCCTTCAGATTTAGGATTAGTTTCTATTTTTATTCTAAAATACCAGAAAAATTTAAAAAAATTACTTTATGTAAGTAATTAAGTACTTTAGATAATTTTTCTTCCCTGAGAATGACACGAATTCCCGCTTACTAGTTATATTCCTTTATGAGTTCTTAATTTTGTAAACAATTATATTTTCTCATACAACACTATTAGTCACCCTTGCGAATTTCATGATCAGTAGGATCACAAGGTTCTTGATAGCAAAATGGGTATGTCATCATTATACTTAAAATGAAGATTCATTTTCTTTCATGTAAGGGTGAACCAATCATGGTAAGAAATTAGTGTTGGATTAGGGAGTTGAGTCGAGTCAAGTCTTCTCTGACAAAGGGAGATAGGGTAAGTCAAAATTGATGTTGACAAACAACGTGGAGCATCGATGTGCCTAGTATGACCCAACCTATATGTTAAAACTATGATTCATTCGGGAATGGTGTTCTGGGTAGGGCAAGACCTTATGCATTGATTGAGTCATAGAAATCCATACTCCATCTTGGCATATTTGGCTATGCATAATGCCATGATAATCCTTGGTGGTTGTAGAATTCAAATGGCAATTGTGAAATATTGACCAAGGAAGCATCGACCAACATGATAGATGTTTGATATGTGGATAATAGCCAAGATTCCTCATGCTTTTTGTTGGTCTAGATAAAAAATGTTTCCTCTCATGTCAGAAGCACAGCTCGAATTCTCAATCAAGGTGGTGGCATGGATTGTTGGAGAGTTGCCTACCTTATAAATAGCCAGGTTAATGGACAGCAGCAAGGGATGCTTGCCCCATGTAATGATGGGCTAGAAGGGGAACTTGACATGAGCAACATGTTGATAATATGAGGGTGACCTGATGAGCTTATTGAGAATACCTTAAAGACTCTCTTTGATTACAAGTTATGAATTATTGCCCTTGTAGATGCGAGCTTGATCTCCATCAGTTGCATGGGATAATGTTAGCCAATATACACAAAAAAAAAAACTAGGTATCGATCCAAGAGCCATTAATGGAGGGATCTAAATTAGGGCTAGAGTGTTATTGTAAGGTGTCATATCTCTTTCAAAAAAAGAGGGATACAACTTTGCTATTACAACACTAAGGAAAATATTAGTGGTTGGATGACATGATAAGATAAGCTTGATTACAAAAGTGATCTTGGTGACTGTGTAGGCCACATCGGGGGTGCAAATTGTTAGCAGACCCAATGGAAATTGATATGGAGGATTTCAATGCCATTCTAGGCATGCATTGATTGTCTACACACCATGTTTCTATCGAATGTTGTCTTCATCCTTGGCGTGCCACAATTGAATCTACAGTCATAGAAGATAAGCCCATCAAATGTATCTCGCCCATGCAATATACGAGATTATTGATGAGAGGGTGTTGCACTTATTTGACTTATCTAGTTAAAACCCCATGACGAAAACCTTAATTAAGCAACATTTTAGTGTCTCCAAGCATGCAAACATGTCTCTAGAAGATTTTTCTGGGCTTCCTTTCACTTGTGAGATCGAGTTCAAGATCTCACTTATCCTGGATACAAATCCAATATTGATCACCCCTTACCTGATGACACCTGACACCTCTACATTGGTTATCACCAATTGAATAAATTGACTATCAAGAATAGATACCCACTTCTACATATTTGTGACTTATTTGACTAGGTATGAGTTGCAACTATATTTTCAAAAGTCGATCTACAATCAGGTTACCATCAACTCAAGCTAAAGGAAACTTGTGATGACTCAATACCAAGGATCGTCAAATCACACATAAAACCACTATTGCCAAGCAGCTAACCATGAAATCAACATTCTAGAACAACACAAGCAAGATACATGCCATAACGTACCTTCATTCTTTCATTCAAAAATCTCACATTACATAAGCTTTGCTAGTATAAAAAGATGATTATAAAATAATCTAACTATAGCAGCAAAAAGCAAAAGCAAAACAAAAGCTAGTGATATTTTTATATTTATTCCATTTCATATTCAGTCACCTCTTCATCCAGTACTCAACTTGGTCCTGCTTCATTATCATTAACTGGGTAATAATTCCAACGAGAAAGAAAGCAAAACTCAGTAGGGAAAAATATATTTGCAAGTGTACAACATGTTTCATGAACCATAAATCCTTATTATGAAACATTATCAGATTTTATGTAAATCATCTCTTCCATAACAAGAAAATTTTCATTATGGTGTTTTAGTCATCTCCCAATTGGCATGTACATGGCTAGCACCCTCCCACCTACAAGGTGATACTGCCCAATCACACCACCCTTATTCATTCCCTAGCACCGTGCCCTTAGCTCCAAGCCACGTTGGGGTCGTCACCCCTCAAAACGAACTCAAGACCTTTGCCTCATCCATTTGTATGCAATAACTATATCAAAAACTATTCTTCGATTTCCTCCCATGGTCCCAACAAACCCAGTCCATCGGCCATCATGCAGTACTACAAGTAGGTTCAAATCCCACTAGATTAAAACTTAGCCAAGTTAGAGGGCTTCTTCCCTCAATTATAGATTCAACAAACCTACCCTAGGAATAGTCAAGTTCAATAGCCAAAGAAATTCATTTCCTTTGATATGATACTTAAGTTTCATTTTATCCAAATAATCCATCTCTTGGAGGATTATCTATGTGTGAAACAATGGCATCTATAAAAAAGTGGACCTCCCAGTGGACTCAACCCATACCTAGTGTCATAGGCCTGGAACCCTTGGTCGACATCAACCAAACTTCAATTGTTCCAAAAATAGATAGGCATATCCTACTACACCCTCAATATGAGATAGGAAATCCATGGGATCTAGAAATTGAAAAAGTGAAAGAATACAAAAGCATATCCATAATCACCCAAATTATACCCCAAACATCCAAAATATTCTCCAAATAGTCCAAATGTATCTAAAACATCCAAAATAATCCTAAACATACAAAGTATAACAAAAATTAAACATTTTATTTCAAATACAAACAATTAACATTTTGAGGGTGTGGGAAAGGATTTCCCAGACTTTTCTTACCTACCACAAGCATGATCTTTCCAAAATCCCCTTACTTATAACACTTCAAAGTTAGCACTTCCTCTACTTTTCCTTTAACTTCCACTCCCTTGATCGCCAACACTTGCTCTCTCTCTCTCTCTCTCCATACCCATCACCTCTCCTCCTTATTTCCCTCTCCCATGCACACACACCTATTTATATTATGCACATGGTGGCAAATGATCCACAATTATGTGCCCTCAGGCCACCCTTTACATTTATGATGATGTCATGGATGACATCATCACAAATGTGATTGTTTCTTATGCACGAGTAAAATGCAATATCCTAGGGTTGATAAATAAATCTAAAATTAATTTTTGCACACAAGGGCTTTTGTGAAAATAAAAATATATCTAGATAGAGTAAATTTTGCTCTATATACAAGTACTTCAAATAAGGATAATCGATTAAATTGTCACAACTAATGAACTTTTTCTATTTTTCAAAAAGGTCCTTGTAATTGATCTCTAGTTAAATTCATAATATAAATGTGATTTCAAAATTAGAAATACGATGATGTAGAGAAAATTTATCTTTATCACAAGATATCTCTATTGAAGAAAAGTATATTTCCTAGGTAAAATTAAGGGGTTTTATAAAATTGGTGTTCAAAGACCTACTTTCCAAATGTGCTGTGGTTACTATGAGTTTCTTGTGATACTGTTCAGATTGACGAATGCCCCAACTACATTCATGGATCTAATGAATTAGATATTTTGATGTATCATGATTACTTCATTGTGGCATTCAACAGCGTTATCTCTATCTATTATCGTGTTGAAGTTTAGCATGAGCAGCACCTCCGTGTAGTTCTAAAGACCTTTGAGAAGCATGAGCTGTATGTGAAGCTTAGCAAGTACAAATTTTGGCTACGCAAGGTGGCTTTCTTGGGCCATGTGATCTTGCACATAGGGGTTTTTGTTGACCTTGCCAAGGTTGAGGCAATATTAAAGTTGAACCAACCAAAGACATTGACAAAGATATGCAATTTTTTGACACTTGCCGTGTATTATAGACAATTTATTCAGAGATTTTTATAGATTGCTCTCCGTTGACACAGCTAATAGAGAAGGATGCACCTTTTTTATGGAACAAGAACTATGAGACTAGCTTCAAAACATGCAAGGAGAAGTTGACGACAAGCCCTATACCAACAATTCTCGACAGTACCAGTGGATATATGGTGTATATAGATGCATCTCACCAAGGTGTAAGCTATGTGCTGATGCAACATGGATGTCTAGTTACCTATGTTTTGAGGCAATTGAAACCATATAAGAAGCACCATCCAACTCATGACCTAGATTTGGCAACTATAGTTTTCTCCTTGAAAATATGAAGAAATTACTTATATGGTGAGACCTTTGAAATCTGCACTGACCATAAGAGCATGAAGTACTTCTTTAGTCAGAAGGAGTTTAACTCAAGGCAACATTGTTGAATGGGACTTCTGAAGGACTATGATTATTCTTTTTTTTTTTTTGAAACTATGATTATTCAATTATTTATCATCCAATGAAGGACAACATAGTTGTAAATGCACTTAGCGGGAAGCCCTGGAGACTTCTCTTTCATGGACGGAGTACTCAGACTCCGTTGCCAACTATTTGTTCTCAAAACAACACTCTATGAAGAAAGCTACTTGCAAAGGCCCACTGTAGCAGACTTACTATTCATACTAGGAGTAACAAAATGTACCACTACTGGAAGAAACATTCCCGATGGCATGGTGTAAAGAAGGACGTGGGTGAGCTCATGAATCAATGCTTGGTCTATCAGCAAGTGAGGGTACAACATCAAAGACCCGATGGATAGCTACCACTCGTTCCCATACCAGAGGAAAGTGGGAGAGTATCTCCATAGACTTCATGACTAGATTACCTCTAATACAAAAGGAACTTAGCATAATCAGGGTAATCATTGATTAATTGACAAAGTCGACACAGTTCTTGCTCATTGAGGTGACTTGTGGTTTGTCGTAGTGGGCAGAATTATTTTCTGGGAGTTCGTGCAACTTCATGGTGTTCCCAAAGAGATTGGTTCAAACTGAAACTCCTAATTTACTTCTCAATGCTGGGACGATTTTTAATAGGTGTTAAGGATCCAACTCAATTTCAACACAGAATATCACCCATAGAGTGACGAGCAATTGAAGCAAGCAATTCAGATCCCAGAGGACCTATTGCAACCTTGTATACTAGAGTGGAAATCCTTTTAAGAGGACCATCTACTTTAGTGGAATTCACTTGCAATAATAGTTACCATGCTAGTATTGACATGGCTCCATATAAGGCATTGAATGACCTAAGTTCACGTCTCCCTTTTATTGAGTTGAGGTTGAAGCAAATATTTATATATCAATGTAAGAAAAGCATTAAGTAGATTCAAAAGAATCACATCACTAGAAAGAGTCGACAAAAGAGCTATGCAAATCGTAGATGGAGGGATACCTGATTTGATGTCAGTGACTTGATTTTTAGGGTATCACCGATAAAGGGCATATAGATGTTTAGAGCAAGGGGCATGTTAGCACTGAGATTCGTGGGTTCCTTCAAGGTTCTGGAGCTAGTTAGCTCTGTTGCATACAAGCTTGCCCTATCACCTCAATTAGTTGTCTTACATGATGCGTTTCACATCTCAAACTTGTGAGTATGTGTCGAATCCAAATCACATTCTCAATTATGACAATGTGGGAATCGAGGAGGACTTGACACATCATGAGCAACTAGTGTAGATCTTGGATTGAATGGTTAGAAGGTTGTAGAACAAAGAGGTCCCTCTAGAGAAGGTTCTATAAAGGAACCAAAAGTATAAGGAAATGACATGGGAACCCGCAATGAAGATAAGGGAGAAATACCCAAAGCTATTCACTGGTAAATACGTAACACCCTAGTTTTGCTCACTGTAAGGTTATTATGACTCTTTAAGGTTGTTAAGGTCATTAATAATCATCTCTATCATCTCCACCCACAGCCCTGCATAAGTTTCAAGGTCAAAAATCCCTTTAATGTTGTTATGATTGTAAAGCCCCAAAATTCAAGCCCTTGAGTCATTTCAAAGTTGAGCACAATGAATCAAACCAATCAATGCCTATTGGGTATAGGTCAAGTCAAAGTACCTTGTAAAATATGAAAACTCGCATTCTAAGACAAACCTCATTCAAACCTATTTGGAAAAGGTATGGTACTATTGGATTTGTTTCATCAAAAACTTTCTAACGTATCTCGTTTCGTGAGAATCTGAGGTCTGTAGCTCAAGGTGTGCATAAAATAAGTTAGATAGGTGAGAGATAATTAAACTAAGATTCAAGGGTACTTTTGTCAAATCCAAACAACCCAAACCCTAATCCAGATCTAAAGGCTTATAAAAAGGGTTAATTAGTATTCTTTTGGCCATCATCATCATTCCTATGCTACACACTTTTCAAGAGAGAGAAGAGAGATAAAGGGAAAAAGAAAGTAGGAGAAATGACAAAAGGGACAAAGATGCAAACTGCATGCCATTATCTACTACAATTGTTTGTGGAAATCTATATCTACAGATGATGTCTTTTCTAACAAATGAGACTGCTCATTTTGCATTTGAGATGGCAATATCCTTTACCATGCCTCATTTGGAGAAGTAGTCTACCATCATGATGGCAAACTTCTTTTAATTGGGCACAACTGGGAAAGGACCAATGAAGTCCATTCCCCACCTGGCAAAAGGTATTAGAGATGTGATGGGGATCATCTCTTCAGGCAACACTCTAGGAATGTTAGTGAATCTCTAGTATTTGTCACACTTTTTCACAAAGTCTTTGGCTTGCTATTATTTAGGATGAACAAATCCATACCATAGTAGTTTGATTACCACCCGTATATCCCCACATGTACACACTTTAAGGCCTGAAGAGCTTCTTTGAGACTTAGGCACCTTAATAAGCAAGTTGAATGCCCTCTCTTATATTGGATGTCATCTATTAGGGGAGGCAAGTGCAGCACCTACACCCAGTCCGTCTAAGGTTGAGGAACAATCCATGTACAATCTCCATGGATGCTAGTTGGATTATTTTGTCACTGTGAATTCCGTTAGCAAATCTACCAAGATCTAACCTTTAATGGCCAAGCAAGATTGGTAATTAATATCAATTCCAGCCAACTCAAAGGCCCAACACATCTTACGACCTAACCCTACAATTTTATGGGGAATTTCCCTTAGTAGCTGATTACTGAACACAAAAAAAGTGTGCCAGCTTTATGGGGGCAATAACCAAAGGTTAGCCTAATTTTCTGATGGCGTGCATTTGGTCTCTGCACTTGGTATGTTTTGCTTACAAAGTAATCTACCTTATGAACTTTGGCCTCCTCTTTGACGAAGGCTACACTAATAGCTAATTTGGACGTTGCCAAACAAAGATATAGAGAGGTTTGTCAGGTTTGGGTGTTGATGCGCAAAAATTTGCAAAAAATAAGTTTGAAAAGCATGTCATCGTAGTTTGCAAAAATTCACGATCAAATAAAATAATTGGTAGTTAGTCCAAGTCGAACACAGGAAGGCAAACATGCTTAAAATTTCACCCAATTATTTATTTTTAGTGTTTTATCAATTATGTAATTTTTATAAATTTTTTCTAAAGAGAATGAAGGTGAGAAGATGGATAGGTTATAACAAGCACACTAACAAAATAGAGAGAGAGAGAGAAAACTTACATTATAAAATTTAAATGTATTACAGCTATAGAAATTACAATAACAATAAAGAAAGTAAAATAAAAGAGACGGGGGTGAAAGGAGTCTCCCAAGACTGTTGCTTAGCGAGACAACTTGCTTGGCGGTAGCCCAAAGACGGAGGTGCAGAGGTTGGACAACAAAGGTAAGGAATAGAAAGAAGATAGGTAAAAGAAGGCTTGGGCCAAGCTTATGGTGAAGTATAGGGTGAGGGAAGAAGGCCCCAACTATGGCGAATTGGGGGTGAGAGGATAGGTTGATCTCCACCTAGGAATGCGGGTGAGAAGATGGCTTTAGGAGGTCCCATGAAGGTGGTGAGAGCTTGGGAGAATGAGGAGGAAGAAGGATTTCTCTTTTCTAATTGGGCTCCTAATAGCTTGGGAGGAGAGAAATGGAGCTCGAAGAGGTTTTCTTATCTCTAATGGTGGTAAGGAAGGAGTGGGTGGAGATGGTTTGAAGGTAGAGGGGGTATGGCCTTTTTATAGTTGAAGAAAAGAAGCTTCAGCCAGCCAAAATAGGCTTTTCAAGCACAGGGCGCGTGCTATCCATGCGCAGACTGCACGCATGGAGTGATTTATGCACGCAGAGTGCAACGCTGGGCTGGAGGCAAGCTGAGTGGGCAAGGGTCGCACGCCTTGCATTAGCGAGCACGGGTTCTACACACTTAGCTTGCACGTGCATGATGCGCGCGACTGAGCAAAGGGCACGGGAGGGGGAGTCGAGTTTGATGCTCGCACCAACCACGCGTGGAGTGAGCTTCATGCTGGTGGTTGGCGCATAGCTCACACGTGAGCTACGTGTGAGTTGCATTGAATGAGGTCTTTCCTTGGTGTTTAGCGTAGATACCCAAATTTCTTGGAATCTTCTTGGAATTCCAAGGAAACTTAGGTGTATTAGAGGTGCACCTTGGTGTTGGGGGGACATTACAATACATCCCCTGCATCTTGGTAAATTTGCATTATGCCCCTGATAGAGTGAGCATACTTCCACCCTCTTGCTTATTCCCCTAAATCTTTACTTATAAACTTCCACCCTCTTGCTTCAACTCCACCTTTAATCCCTGCATAAATAAAAATTATATATATATATATATATATATATATATATATATATATATATATATATATATATAAATGCAATTATGAGCCTAATATGTCAAGAATAGTTATGATGCAGTATTTACAACCTAAATATGATATGTTTACTCTAGAATTAGCATAATTTAGACATACTAAGTGTATTAATTCTGTAGCTATCAAGTGCTGCTAGCATTAGTGTGGCTTGTAAGTATTCTTTTGTCTTATCTAAGGCCTCTTGAATTTTTATGTCCAATGGTCATCAATGTAACATTTGCCCACTTTCAAGCACCCAAAGAAAGGAAGGTCCTCATAAATGCTCTCGACAAAAAGCATCCTAAGGTTGCGATCCATCCAACTAGCAATTGCATCACTTTTAAGTTGTCAGGCAGGTGTAAGTCCATTACCATTTGAATTTTGTTAAGGTTAGCTTCTATTCCTCGATTGGAAACAAGAAAACCCAAAAATTTTCTGGATGACATGCTAAGTGCACAATTTTAGAGGTTCAATTTTAGGCGTATTTCTTTAATATGGAAAGCACATCACTAAGGTTTTGGAGGTGCATGATGAAGCTTCTTGTTTACTAACATCGACGTAGACTTTAAAAAACTTTTCAATAAAAGTGGCAAAAATAAAGTTCACAAGATGTTGGAAAGTCGACCAGCATATTTCAGGCTGAATGACATTACACAATATTGAATAAACTCCTATCAGTAATGAAAGAGGTATGTGGTCTACTTGCTAGGGCTAGGCTAATCTGATGGTACCCATTGTAGGCATTCAAGAAGGACGTGCTTTTGGCCTGAGCAAGAGTCCACTAGGGCATCGATGTTTGGGAGCAAAAACTCATCTTTAGGTAAGTCTCATTAAGGTTTGTGAAGTCAACACACATTGTATGTTCATTGTTTGCCTTTCTAACTATCACTATGCTTGGAAAGCCAATTTGGGTATAATGGTTTCAAATGAACCCAGCTTCTCATAGCTTGTTGACCTCCTCGACAGCTACTTGTCATTGCCTGTTAGACTTATGTTGCCTTGCTTGCTTTATCAGGTAGGCGCCTAGTAAAATGTTCAAGCAATGCTTGATGGCTGGTGGGTTGACAGGAAGATCTCTTTTGAAGGCAAAGATGTCTGCATTCTAGCACAACTCCAAAAGATCTTTGTCTTCATCTTCACTTAGATCAAAGCTTATTTGTACTAGCTTGCTTGAATTGTCCATGTACAGGCGAACCATCATTATAGATGAGTTAGGCACTAGGACACTCAATGGTCACTCAATTGGCTTAATCTGCTCTTCGATCACTTAAGATATACCGTGGACAGTGACCATTTTGTTTCCTTACTTTTGGGGTTTAGACAAGACCTACTAAAGGGTTTTCTCAAGTTCTAGACAAAGGAGCTCGCACCTAGTAGATTGGTTGCCGTGGACGACCCAATCCTACTTAGGGGCTTAAAGATGACCATATCAAAGTAGGAGGATGCCAACACCTTGAACTCATGCGTGGTCAACCAACCATGTCGTCAAAAGTGGCAAACATGTTGGCCACGGTGAACCTAGTAGTTCAGTTGAGAAATCGATTCCCATCCCTAATGGTCAACAGGAGCTTGATCTCTCCTTTTGACATAACTTTATGGTTGTCAAATCTAACCACCATCTATGTAGAAGGGGTAAGATCATTCTCATTGAAGCCAAGCTTAGGAGGGTCTTAAGGAAGAGAATATTGATAGCACTATTCTCATCTACCAAGAGGCAAGTCTTTCCCGACTAGAAATAGTGTAATGAATAGTAGATCATAGTGGATTCTTGAATTGGGTAAAATCTGGAAGGGTATTATACCCACTTGCTTGAACTCCTAGTAGGGGGTTCCCATCCCCCTGCTAGAAATTGCCATGGCAAACAAAACAAGGTTGAAACTGGTTTGTACTTGGTTGGATTGGAGAAGGGTGGCATTCATGCCAAATATCAGCTCTACCGAATTTGGTTTCTGACAAGCAAGGATCTTAATGGAGCCAAGACAAGAATCCTCAGGCACCTATGTTGTCACAACTTGATAATCTTCCCGATGAATCAAGAGCAAATCATCGAGTGTGCACACACCAAGGTCCTAACTACTGAGTGGCTCAAGATTATAATTCGTGTCATGGCCCAATAATCCTCCCAATAGATCAAGAGCAGATCATCGGGTGTGCACGCACCAAGGCCCCAGTTACTGGTGGCTCAAGATTATAATTCGTAGTCCTAATAATCAGATGCATCAAAGGATTACAAGTTTAAATTAATCATAAGGTCGAAACCTATCGAAAATCCGACAAAGTTCTCCCTTTTTATTTAATATCTTCCAAAAAAAGCTTGTACCTGCAACCTGTAGTTTTGCAAGCATACCACAAAATATATAGGTGAGTATACTCCACATCCAAAAGCGGTAAAAATATGAGAAAACAGCGAGAAACAAATCCAAACTAACACATTACCATAAGCACCCCCAATTAACCACAAGACTCCCATACAGTCCACTATGTAAGGCATAACATGTACAACCATCCATATGTTATATTTACAAGCATCCAGATAGAAGAAATTATCTTGCTACAAACTAAACAAAAGAAAACCCAACCATGCTAATTACATTTCTTACCAAGGCCTACCTAGAAGAAAAACAAAGCAAGTACTCTATTATCCGCCCAGATCCTCCTAAGCCTAAATTCGGCATGACGTGTCGCCTGCACCACGGCAACGATACTTGAAGGTCACAAATGCAGGATAAGCCAAGCGGCTCAATAAGGATAAAATCACGCATAATACTGAAGCAGGATGGAATAGCATACAGGTTTCTACCCCAAGGCCAACTAATCAACAATTTCTTCATTTACTCATGTCTTAATTACGCCACAGGCCAATCACACACCCTTACCCATTTCTCATAATTAACCCATGTTTTATTAACACTACAGGTTGACTACACCCCTTTTTCTAGCATTTACCGGGATTTATTCCCATGGTTATTCAATTTTTTATTATCTCGTGATTTACTCCGTCACTTACCTTAGTAGTCAAATTCTGGGAATCATTACTCTCTACTAGAGGAGATTGAGACATATCCTTCCCTCGAATCCCTTCTTAGTAGTCCCTCCCTGGCTAAGAGAGGGGCTAGCATAGCTACTAACCCTTGCGAAAGGCATACCCATCCTCGATGTATCTAGAACGTTGCTAACCTTGGTCAAAAGAGTCGGGCCTGTTGGGAGCTACCCAAGCTAAATCCTTAGGACTGTAAGGAGAAACTTGGCTTGTATCCATCGAGGTATGGTCATGATTATCTACATTGAGTTATGGTATGGGTAGGTGGGATGCTTAATGAGCCACACCAGTGCCTCTCGTTAAGAGCACATACTTCAGGTGTGCCCTCTAAGCCAAACATCTAACTGAGGCTACAATCCTTACCCTTCTCAAGCAGGGTTGACCAGATGCTTAACAAGCCACACCATTGTTCCCTCATGGAACTCGATCCTCTGGGTGCACCCTCTCAGCCCGTCGTTGATACTGAGGCAATGACAAGACCCTACATCCCACACATGTCCTGATATGCCAATCGGATTCGTGTACCCCCTGGTACCTATGCTCGACAACAGCCACTTGGCATGTCATTATGACCAGGAATCCAGACCCCAAGGTCAATCGCAAGTAGCTAGCTACTTCAACTCTTCACGTCTACAACTTGCAATAGTGAACCCTCGATTCACGAAGTCAATGGTGCAACCTTATAAGGTCACCTAACAAACTTACTCATCCTTTTAATCCATTTTGGTTCTCGTACCTGAAACAAAATCCTAGGGAACTACTGGATCACCTAGGGTCTAACCTCAGACCTTAGGATTCCAACTTCCTTTTTACTAGACTCGTAACAAGGCCATCAGGATTCGATGTTCCCGATTTCATTTGAGATTTAACCAGTTATACTTCCGATTTTTAATCCGTCTCCTTAGGGGTTTCCATACACATAACATACTTGGCCATCACTTATAAGGTAGGCATTTACATCTTCATGTTCTTAGTACTCTTAATGAATTAGACCCTTTTTCCTCTTATTTTTCCCCATTTCTCTTTGTAGAATAAGGCAAGGTTCAATTATCGCATCATAATTTCCAAGACACCAGTATTGGTACTGGTGTTCAGTACCAATTTTGGGTGTCACAGCCCACTAGCCATTAGAAAGGGCTAGTACCAATACTGATTCTCAGTACCAGTACTAGGTACCTCCAGTCTTTGGCCTATCTTCCATCCTAATCTCAGTTGATGGCCAATGTCGATACTAACACTTAGTACCAATACTAGGCATCCCTGGATCTTAGTTTTTGCAAGCCCTTTCATTCTGGAATGGCAATCCAGCACCGATTCTAGTGTTTAGTACCAATATTGGGTGTTCCCAGCATCCAGTTCTAAACGATAACAAGGCTGCATCTGATGTATAACCCTTCCCTTGACCCAAAGGATTTGAATTCATCTTTCATACATTTCAAGCTACACATAAATGGTATTCTCAACCCTCAAAATCCCAATAACAAACGAGCACGACAGTAGTCTAGCATGCTTTTAAGCCCATCCCAGAGGTTCATAAACCCTTATAAGCACTTACCATCCATACTAAGGAATGTTATAGCCTCAAAACCCCATTGAATCTATTGACTTCAAACCTAGTCATAAGCCATCATTGAGATATATTTATGAGTTATCGTAAGCAAGGGAAATCCTCATTCCCTCTCGAACCTTAACACGTAATTGCAAGGTTACATACATGCAACCACATACACAGGCATTCTCCACCCTGTAAGTTCCACAACTATGCATGCACACCCTGGCCATAGCACACATATTCAGCATTCTTAAGCAACTTAAAGCCAAACACGCTAAGTCTGAAAATTTCATGTCTAAATTACAAAGACTCTAAATTTCTTAGGCCCCTTGAGCATCCCATCTTCCTCGACGCTAAGGCTGCCCTTCCGAATTACGTCACCATCAACAGCACATAACATGCATCGGTAATTTATTTTCCCCCAGAACAGTCCCCAACACACAATCATAAATCCTTAAATCCCTAAAATCAAAAATACCTAGGGCTAGGGATTTAAATAAAGGAGAGGAAGCAGCCGCACCAAGGGCCATTGTGGACTTAACGAAGCGACTCTCCGTCGATCCTCAATCTCAGTGCAACAACAACTACTGCAACAGTGGCAACGAACAAAAGTAACAACAGTCGGGCGTACGCGAAGGTGGCTGGCTACAGTAGCAGGGGGTACGGCGACGGCGGGATGGCACGTCAGGGGAGGTCCTGGTCCGAGCATGCAGGTGGTAGCTGGCATGGGAAGGGGGGAGGAGGAGTCAATCTTGGGGTCGACTTAGAGGATGACAAACGCCTCCTGCTCGACCTATACTTGGGGTGGCTAATACGACTCTGCTCCACGTTACTAGCTTCCAGACGGAGCACAATGCCTTGCATCTCCTTTCCAGTGGTGACCCCATCGTTCTGCTCGCAAACAAGGAGGGAGGACGAGGGGCAGCACACGATGGTCGTAGGAGTGATCTCTATTTGCAGCAACGAGGGAAGGAGTATTGGGCTTCCTCCACAAGCCACCCTTATTTTAGATGGGTGTAAAAATTGCTAGGAATACCCTCCACCTTAAAATATTACTTTATTAAAGAGTTCCTTAAGTAAACTCTCATTACCCTCCACCTTAAAATATTACTTTATTAAAGAGTTCCTTAAGTAAACTCTCATATCAAAGGCCCTTTTTGGCTTATGGTAATGGCAATAAGGGCCACCCATGGTTGGCCACTTGAGAGGAGGTGGGCGAGGCAATAAGTTCTTGTCAGTAGTGAGAATTTTATCCAAGATGTTCGCCTGATTACATATTAAAGGGTGTACTCCTAGTATTGTTCTCACCTAGGTTGCTTGTTCCCTCCTTTGCGGTCGTTCCCACAATGATTACTATGGAAAACTACCAAGCAATTTTGCTACTTATTATTGAATTGTTCCCCTCCCCGACTGTGGCTTGAATTGTTTAAACAAGCTATCTAGTGAGTATTGCTTTGTCAACCTAGAGGAACAACTTTGTTGTTGTCATACATATCAATAGCCCTCTGTTGTGAGTGGAATGAATCATTGTATTCCACGAAATAATGTGCCCTATCCCAAAATTTTGCCATATATTATGGTGGAAGCAAGTCAAGCTCAAACTAGGATTTCTAAGATAGAAGGCCATACTTGAAGTTTTGGGTGGACATTTCATCATGCAGCTTTTTGCACATGAAGAATTGGGCCTTGAAATGATTAAGATAGGCTCGAAAAATCTCTCCTTTCCTCTGATGGATCTCCACTAGCTTCTACAGGTTTTTCTTAACCCTTCGTTGTCTCACAAAATATTTATAGAATTTGTCGACTAGCTCATGAAAAGTAGCTATTTGACCATGTGGTAGGTCATTAGACCATCCATACACCATTTCAGTTAGGAAAAAAGGGAATACACTACATATAAACCCATCTAGGAAGTTATAAACTAGCATGTGTTGATGATTGTTCTCAACGAAAATGTCTAGGTCCATCATCCCATCATAATAAGGGATGATAGGTTGCTTATAGTGTGGAGGAAGCGGTTCGCTCATGATCTCCTCAGTAATGGGAAAGGTTGTAGCATATGGTTGCCTATGAATCCTTCTCATCACATGTGTGACCTGAAAGATGATGTTCGAGATGAGGTCCCCTCCTTGAGGTGGCCATTGTGGCACAGCAAGTTGGGCCTCACAATCCTTCAGAGGAGGAGGTGGGGGCGGTAATGGAGGCAAGGGAGGTAGAGGACCTCCATCTTTGCCCTAGCAGTGCCTCATTTCTTCCAATTGTCACCTTAAACAAGCATTCTCTTCTTCTATTATTCAACACTAGTTCACTTGCTCATCTTCATCTCCTTTGCCCTTAGAGTCCCGACCACCAATGGACTCTGAGTGGTTGGACCCCTAAGGCTTGGCATGTAGGGCCTTGTGCTTGTGGCGTTGTGCCTCACAGAGGTAACTCATGTACATTTGCTCCTTGTGATCTAATTTAGGCAGGTGATGTACTGTTGCTCGTCCAATTTTTCCTGGTGGAGAGGGACAATGGTGACGTTTTCGCAAATTCACTCTCCAGAAATTTCTCCTTTTTTCTACTATCATGCTAATCCTCCTTGCTAAAAGGAGTTAGGGAAGAAGGATTAACTAATTCTTCTTATGAGTTTTGTTGGATATTGAGCTTCGCTTGAGCCTCCAACTGGAATTGGGTGTTCTTAGAGTGAGTCACTAGAGCCATGAGAGTGTTGTTAGGAATCGAAGCTTTTAATCGATTAAGACTTCCATTGCTACGGACAATGCCAATGGTAGCCTAGTTCCACCTTGATAGGTATATGTCTAGAGAAAAGATCAAACTCTCAACAATCCACTATTAGTGCTTTTTATGTAAAGTAGGCAAAATGCCTTGTACATCATTAGGATGTTGTATCTATAATACAAGGAATCCTTGAATCATCAGGATCCTTGACCAACAGTGTAATACTACAATCCTCAATGTATCCCACAATAATTGTACTTGTTGGGCATGTTTCCTGCATCTCCTTCGTTGATTTGCGCCACATGACCTTTCCATATTAGTTTGTTGCAGAGATTTTGGAGGATTCCGAAAATCTTGCTTGTCGTAACTGCCACTTTATCTTTTGGTGGGATCCTCCAAGTGGGTGATTTCTTTCTGCCAAAATCAGCTAGTTGGTCCCGACACATGATTCTGGTAAGGAACTTAGGCGCACAAACTCACTCACCCTTTCAGATTGGATCCTTGGCACCTATTTATGACTAGGAAGGGGTCCATTGAGTCTTCTAACAAGCTTCTTACCGAATCTATAGGTGATTCTTTGGTCATGCCACTAGAACTACGTTCGACTAGATCCTCTAGTTGAGCCACCTCGACTAGTGGGTTTATATGCCCTTTGGATTTGTGCTAATGAGCCTTTTTTAAGCTTATTTTGTAAGGGCTAAACTTCTCCCTCACCTATTAAAGTTCAAGAGCTAAAATTAAGCCTTTATATCTCTCTTTATTGTAAGTTCTCGTTTCCTTCTTAGATTACTATTAACGAGCTCAAGGTTAAGTATTAATACTAAGTTAAATGGGACTTAACCATTGCCCCAACGTGGGCATCGCTTATTTTGTGAAAATAATTACTTTAGTCAACGTTAGCCCTTCAACATTCATGTAATTAAGTAATTAATTACATTAGAGGCTTGGAACTATAATTAGCCATTAATGCACTTTGATTAATGAAATTTTAGCCCATTGTTAATATTAATTGCTACCAAGTTTGGAGATTTGACTACTGCTTTACTTGTTAGATGATAAGTTGATTTTCGCTTCTCGCATGGTGGAAAATTGATCAAAATATCAAATAATCAACAAAAAGCTAACTACCTAGGTTAGGCGATATGCACAGGGAGAAAAATATCTATTAAAAACTCACTAAAATCTAAATATGATGTTTGTCATTTATTCCTCAAAATTGATGTCAATAAAGCTCATTTGATTAAAGTAATTGTGAGAGATGAAGAGAAATAATAATTAGGTCAAAGCATGGGAGAATTCATGGAAATCCACCTAAATAACTCAATAGGGCATGGCATGACATGTAATTATTAATGTAACCTAAAACAAAGCTTTTGCACCAGGAGATGGTGCTCATTGATGGAGCCTCGGCTAGCAGTGGGATCAACGGTGGAGGTGCATCGGAGCGAAGGCTTCGCATCGGTGGTGACGGCGCGGTTGATGGTGGCCGAAGCCGGCCGAACGGTGAGGAGAAGCCACCAATGTTGAGGTCGTGGGTGGCAGTGGAGCGGGTGATCGACTGTTTCGACGGCAGGGACAACGGCGTGCACGCAGTGAGCTCGCTTATGGTGTTGACAGCGAGAATGGAGGTCATGGATGGCACTGTGGAGATGTGCGGTGGTGGTGGCTATGTTGGGTTCCTTTGAAGGAAAATAACAGAGGTTGAAGAAGCGAGCAGCGTCGCAGTGAGGAAGGCGTCGAGTTGTGGGCTACTGTGGAGATGAGGAGCTGCTATCGTTGGCAGCGACGGTGTGATCAATGGTGGTCAGTAGTGGCGCATAGGGGTAGCAAGCTTGGCAATGGTGATGGGTTCTCGTGGACTAGCAGGGAAGGTGGTATGCGTGAGGAAGGGGAAGGAGATGAAGAAGAAGAAGACGACACAGAAGGAGAAGGGGAAAGCCACTGAAGTGTTGAGAAGTGGTCAAAAAGTTCACGGAAAAATTTGAACAGGGGGGAAATAAATCACGTTAAACGTGGTGAACATGAGGTCAATCCCTTCGAATCATGCAAGCGATTAAGAGGCGGAGATGGCAATGGGATGGGGTTGGCCTCCATCTATAAAGAGATGGGCTCCCCGCCCATCAATAAGATCGATGAAAAAAAATATAACCATCAGAGCCTCAAAATCTTACCTCATTGTTTTCTTCCTGAGAGTGATATCTGAGCAGCATTCACGATTGCCGCCGCCTCAATTGTCGTCACCACGAAAACTGCTCCACGATCGTCGTTCTACGTCTTTCTTTTCCTGCTTGTCGCACTCATTGATCGATCAAGTCATTGTGCCCCCAAATTGTTACCTTCCTCACTTAATCGCATGATCATCGCCGCCACTACTCTCAACCACCACCGTCGACCTCCTCATAAGAGAATCCTGAAAATTTTAGGGCTACCGTTGAAGGTAAAAAGAAAAGTACAAAGAGGACGGGTTGGATGCTTTACCTTTAAAGGTGTGCTTGCCGTTTGAAAACACCCATTTAATTAAAAAAATGGAAATACAACGTTGTTCAGATTTTCAGCACGTCATATTCTTTGTCATTTAAAAAATAATAATAAATTTCATCACTTCTGCCATATTTAAGTTTATTCATGTGGACCTTTATTTTTTTGTAATTCTATTAATTTGATTCTTACAGATCAGCTACCATATTTGTATTTTCTGTATACTTTCATTACATCGTTCACCAACTAGATACAATACAATAGGTAGATTTTATTGCTTGTAAATTAAAAAAAGGGAAAACATATTCTCCATCTAATCATCTCTTGCCTTGTTTTTTTTTATCTAGTTAGTTTGGACATTAGATTAATTAATGTTGCCCCTTGCACGATTTTATATATAGATTTACCAGTTCATTATTATCATTGTTTAAAAAATATATATATATTCCTTTTAATTTCTAGACATTTGTTGAGTACCATAACTTTACTTTCCGTTTTGTTTTTCCATTAACGAGTCATTTCCATTATATTTATTTTGTATTAGATCAAATTATATGACTTCTAACAAATTGATTTCCGTTGAGTTGGTTAAATTTGAAAAGTTGAATAGAGTTAACAATGAGATGTGACATCGAAAAATTCGATATGCCTTGACCTATGACAATCTAGAATATATTATTGAGAATGCCCTCCCGAAACTTGACAATAGTGCCTCTGAGGTAGAAGTCAAGAAGAGGAAGAAATGGATGAACGATGACAAAAAGGCAAAAAATCTTACGCTCATGTTCATGGAAGTCAATCTCATTAAATTTTTTGAAACGTATGACACTTAACATAAATTATAGAAAACATGATAAAACAACTGAAATAAACACTTCTCCTTCAAAGGTACAAGAGACAAAATGTCATAGAACACGTTAAGAATATGATTGTCATGGCTAAGGATTTATCAGTTGCAAGAACTCCAATTCCTGAAAAACTCAAGTAATTTTGACATGGTGACCACCACTCTTATGTCGACTCCTTTACTTCAACTTTCTGAGTTGTTAGCGCGGTTGGAGATGGAACAAGAAGTCATGGCCAGCCGAAAGAAGCATGAGCTAAACTTAGAAGAAGCAAATGCAATTTTTCGAAAGCCCAAGTATAATGACAACAAAGGACACAACAGGAAACAGGACCGAACAGGGCACAATTGAAGTCGAATCATGCCCAGAAAAACAAACAATGAGATTTTTGCCACCAAAGTGATCAATTTGGCCACCTTAGCATAAATTGTCCAAATAAAAATGGAAATAAAGGAAAGACCTTGAATCAAAAATCTACCAACAATAGTTTTATATTGCGAAGAGTATGGAATAAAAAAGCATACTACAATGCCTTATACACCACAACAAAACGAAGTGGCTGAAAGGAAAAATAGAATGTCAATGAATTATGTTAGATGCATACTATCACATTCTTATTTTCCAAAAGAATTTTGGAGAGAAGCATTAGTTGCATCTAATTATATTCTAAATAGAATACCCACCAAATATATCAAAAGTACACCTTATGAATTGTGGACCGGAAGAAAGCCTAATTTAGATCATCTGAGGAAATAGGATTCAATAGCACGTGTATTAATCCTTGGTCAACTTAGAAATAAATTAGACTTTAAGACACTAAAATGTAGGTTCATAGACTATTGTGAAAACTCTTTTTGTTATAGATTCTATCACAAGGAAAAGGGGATTATTGAATATAGAGATGCAACATTCTTAGAAAATATAGAGGAAGATAAGAGTCAAGAAGAGGAAGATCCCTTATTGATAATTGATGATAATGATACCCAAGAAAATGAAGGTGAATATATGCCCAACATGGAAAATATAAATGAACTCACGGAATTATAGACAATCACCAACATGTTTCACCTAACATGGAAGATACACATGAACCTATGGACTTAGATGAGAATAGCCAACCAGATGTGCCTATTGTTAACAACAAAAGAATAAGAACCCAACCCTAAATGATTATCATTTGTATTCTTGTAAGACTTCGTGTTTGTTAGTTGATATAGAAGAAGAAAATCACATGAAACACATAACATATAATGATGTGATTGAGTCACATAAAAAAGATTTATGATTTGAAGTCATGAAAGAAGAAATAGATTCTATGAAAAAGAATAATGTTTGGGAATTATGTGATTTACCTGGTAATAGGATGGCTATAGGATGCAAATGGGTATTTAAGAAAAAGATGCGGGTTAATGGAACTGTTGAGAAATTTAAGACTCGTTTAGTTGCTAAAGGGTATGCACAAAAATCAGGAATTGATTTCCAAGAAACTTATTCACCGATGGCCAAATTTGCGTTTATAAGAATGATATTAGCAATTGTGGCATGTCTAGACTTGGAATTTCATCAAATTGATGTAAAAACATCATTTCTCAATGGAGCTTTGCAGAAAAACATATATATGTCTCAACCTAAAGGTTTCCAGGTTAAAGGACAAGAGAATAAAATGTGTAAGTTGAATAAATCCATATAAGGGTTAAAACAATCTTTTAGACAATGGTATTTCAAATTTCATGACATGATTGTCAAAATGGGATTTATCTCAACTAGATTTGACAATTGTATATATGTCCTAAAAAGTGGGAGTAGTTTTACAATAGTCTTTATATGTTGATGATATTTTACTTGCTGGAAATGATATTGTCATGTTAAACAAAATGAAGATTGAACTCAGTTCAAAATTTGAAACGAAAGACATGGGTGAGGCATCCTATGTTCTTGGAATACAAATCTTTAGAAATCGAAAGGATAAAATGCTAAGTATAAATCAGGAAAAATACTTGCATACTATATTAAAACGATTCGGAATGCAAAACTGTAACCCGACACCTACACCATATGTGTATGCGGAAAGACTAAGGACCATATGCCCTTTGAAAACATAACCATCAGAGCCCCAAAATCGTACCTCGTTGTTTTCTTCCTGAGATGATGATGGGTCAACAGCAGTGGTTATGCACGCACCACGTGCACACACACGGTAAAGAGTGAGGACGAGACGTGGTGTGGGAAGCAAGTCGGAGGCACAGTGATGCGCAGTGGTGCAGGGCTTCAAGGGTGGCGATGCATGCTGTCACCATGTGCACCCACGGTGTGTGAAGCACGCGTAGCTGTAGATCTACGTGGTTGAGGCTCACGATGGTGATTGGTAGATTACGATAGGGAGGTGGACGCAGTAGTGGAGGATGCAGTGACGCGGTTGATCTCGCAGTGGGAAGGTGGAACACGGTGGGAGAGTTTGGCCTCGCACTGCTGCAATCACCTCCATATCAAGGACAAGCATACGCAAAGGAGGTGCGCGCACTCAATGTGCAAGCGCTGTTGAGAAGGTATTGCAGCCATATGTAACGTAAAGAAAAATTGGTTAATGCGTGTTGTAACGGAGAGAGAGAAGAATGAATTAGTAAATAAGAATAGGATAAACCAAACAAAATTTATAACCATGCAAAAATGTCAAAGTATCTAATTAAAATTTTAAACTCTAATTATTTACTAAAACAAGCTATATACAACACAGATTTTAAAATATTCTAGGCTTAATTATTTAATTAGTCCACCAAAGTGAACCTATCAAATACCTCTATGCCTAGAATTTGCTAGTCTCTAGCAATATCTATGAAGAACTAAGTTCCAAGCTAGACTTAACCGTTAGGATGCCTTGTTATACCTTACCTCTAGAGACTCATTGAAATACTAACCTTAGACCTTAAGGTATCCAAATGCCAGTCAAGATACAAACCCAACCTGCTTTAGGTTTGGGTCTCAGACAAAGGTTTCTTAAACTCCTAAGTTTATCCTAGAGTTTGTTAATCCCATAGGTTGTGTCCGTGCTCGGTGCGAAATTTGATTAATGGGCATCCACGCTTGTTCTTCCCATATGTTCCCAAGACCGAACTTACCCTTCACCTACCTAGGTTTAACCATACTCAGACTTGAAAGCCTTCTCCTCACCTTTTTCTTTATCTCGAGGTCAATACAAGGGCAAATTCAACGCATATCTCCCCAACTTGGAATGTAGCCCTTTTTATTCACTCGACTATTTCCACTCATCTCCAAATTTGTTTTTTTAACTCACAAATAATAACACCCATTTGTAGTGAGGTTTTTTTTTGTTTGAATTTTTCTGGTACCCATGTGTAATGAGGTATCTTTTATTCTCCATAGCACCCATGTGTAGCGAGTTGCCATTTCCCTCATTTTTTCTTAATTCTCCATTTCATTTTTCTCGCGAGTGGCTCTCCTTCGTCCATTCTAAATGCTTCACCCAAGTAAAATCTAGGAAGACTCGGGATGCAAGGTTGGGCTCTAGACATCTCACTCACAGGGGTTACTACATGTGACATGCCAGCCATACCCCACAGGGATCCCTATTAGGTTTGAATATGAGTTGTGGTGAATTAATTTAGAGTCCCCAACCCCGATTCTGACAGAACTTATGATAAGCTCTCACGTGGTTGCACAAATTTTAAGTCCATGTATGTGAAAAGACACTTTGGTTTCAAGGATCCCCAAACCAAGGGATAAACAGAGAAGTTCTATACTTCCTAAGCTCTTAACTTAATACATCAACCTCTCAACTTCTTTAATTGCTTGAGGCAAAATTCATATCTTAACAAATACTTAGGTTTTTAAGCCAAACCAGCCCTAAGGGTCTAAGGATAACAGCTCTCCCTTATCTCCTGAGGTAAGACACTTAAGGTCTTATCTCATCATTCATTCCAGCCTAGTACTTTAGGTAAACTCATCTACAGAGATTACTAGGACTAACCAATTAAACTTGACAAATTAAAAGTTCTTTTTAAAAAATAAGAGAGAAAGAAAGAAAACTACTAATGCACCTATATCCATGTAGATATGTATAAATGCTATAAACAAAACCTCAAGTTTCACCCCCATGCCTAAGCTTGACAATGTCTACATTACATAAAAGGGATAATACCTGAGTTAGAGTTTGGCTACTTTATTTTGTTGGCAGCTGAGTAACCGAATAACCTGCAAGTCAAGTTCCAAAACCAAAGAAATAGGCCCTAAAAATGAGCATAACAAAATGGACCTAGAAAATAGGTAACCCAGGATGTTGACGAGCTGATGATGCAATGTTATTTCGCATGCTTGCCAAACAAGGGTGGTCATCAACTTTTCTTGGGCCACCCATGGAGGTCTAAAATGATGTGCATGACAAATGACCTCCGGCAATGTATGGGGAGGATAAAAAGGATCCTCCAATAAAAGAGGTTGAGGGCTTCATAAAGGACCTACCCCAAGGGTTAAAATAAAAATATCAATCAACCCTCCAATATAGAGTATATTGGTCCACTAAGCCCCCTAGGTAGAATAAACGTGTGTAGAGTCTTAATCTAGGAACTAGGGAGGAATTGGAAATCTCTAGGTTGTGGAAGTATGTAAAGATCAAGGGGTAGGTCGATATGGTCCTCATCCAATCCTAACAACCTTTCTAGTTTGTTAATGTCTTCCCTAATAGACTTGGCAAAATAGTCGAAATTATCTTGCCATTCGCCAGTAGCAATTTCGGCAACTGAAGTCAAATTTTCACCTTTGAGCTTTAGATGAATCAGAGATAGACTCCCAATCATGTGAAGGCAGGTTGGAAGCAACAAATTTAGGAATTCCTCTATTAGTTTTATCCCCAGGTTCTTTTTCCCCCACTTGAGTACAATCCAGAGTCTTGGTATGATTCCTCATTATAAGCAGAAGTTGCTTCCTCATCTTCAATTACTTGTTGAGGAAGATTAATAATTTAACTAGAGAGAAACACAATCTTAGCTAAACTGTCATAATCCTCAGGGGATAAATCCTCAAACAACGCATATTGTCCCTTTGAATTACTCCAGATCCTTAGTCTAGGTTCCTCATCTATTTCCTCATATCTCTCTAATATCACTTCCTCAATCACCCGAAGGACCAAATCTTCAAAAATTTGATCAACTACAACACTCTATCCGGGGTGGAGTATCAAGTGTGGTGTGCGATTCTTCAAATAGGTGTAAGTCAAGGTAGGTTGAAAATCCATGTGGGAATAAGTTGGAGAAGTTGATACAAACAATTGACTCTAACCGTGCTCATCTAAAGTGAATCAAAGGCTATCATCAGGGTCGAGTTCATCCAAGGGTACCATATTCCTCTTCTTTTGACTCCAAAATAGCTCAGGTGGATACTCAACTTGATCATCATCCTCCTCGGGTTGCCACCTTTCTAAATCCAAATGGTAGCTACTTTGATCAATATTATCGTCCTCCCACTTAATGCATGGACCTCTCAAGGAAGGATCATCTAACGAGGAGAGTTCAAAATCAATCCCACAAAAGTAGCTATTCTCTCCTAAAGAGTCCCCAAAAATTTTCCTCCCACTTTGGGCGCGACACTCTCAAGGGAGATGCATCTAGCGTGGAGGTATGTAAGTCAACGTCTATAGAATGGTCTAAGTGGCTATGCTCGTCATATTAGCATGTCCTCAAAGACTCTCCTAAGAAATTCATCACTCTTGTATACAATTTATGTATCTCAGCTTTAAGTGTGGACAAGTCATCATTATTTCCAAAAGGAAGGTCAGGCTTAAGGTCACCATTTCTAGGAGTCTTAGTTCAACCATTGGAATTGAAATCATAAAGGGAGAGTGGGTTGGTATATCTAGAGCATGCGAGATACCAAACAAGGTGTATCCTGCTCCTAGGTTCTGCTCACAATGGCGAGGCTTAACAAGACCACTACTCTTGCAATAGGAGTAATGAGGATCCCAATTAAAGTCATTGTTATAGGTTCTAACAGAAGGAGTGAGATTTGCGAGATATGAAATAATACAAAATATAAATCAATAATCACCTAACAAAGGATTTTTAAGTGGAAACCCAAACTCGGGTAAAAATCACCACCTAAACCTCTCGATTTAGAATTTTCCAATCGACCTAATCAATCAAATCCACTATTCATGTCACTTAAACGAGGGTAACACAACCTCTTACAACCACACTACTTTACAATGAGGGTAGTGTAACGTCAGACCCTCCTCTTCACGAGGAGCATTTTGTCTCGCAAGGGAGACGGGAATTCGCAAAGCGAATACCCAATAATGACGAATTACAAATATCCTCTAGAGCCACAAAGTAAATATATTAAACTTAGCTTCTATAGGCACAGGATACTTCCCAGAGATAGAAGTACGTCAGCTAGCAACGCGGTGTGCGTGAACCACACAAGGCACGAGGATGCTTTCGTATAAGCAAAGGCGAGAGAGCGAGAGTGCATCGAAGGTGCTACTCTCATATGTGTAGACTAAGACTTAAAGAGCAAGATCACTTGTAAATGATTTATTTCTTCTCTTGGACACAATATGAGTGGAAGTAGTTTCTCTAAGTGTCTATCTCTTAGGAAGGGTCCTCTCTTATTTATAGAAGTCCTAAGAAGTGTTTGGAAGGCTTTGGAAACCTCTTATAGTCGTTTGGAACAAACCACAAGAGATTGGGCCAAAATCCCAATGAAATCAAGGTTAATAATGAGTCTGACATGGCTTTCAAACGTCTAGATTTACGATTAGATGTCTGGGGCTTCATCTGATCTAAAGGTCGGATGTCTGATCTTGAAGAGTTGATGATTTGAATTGGTTTGGATCTAGATGGGCTTCTAACAAATCATTGTAAGACGTCGGGAAAGGTTATCAGACGTCTAATTCTAAACAGATTTTGTTACTGGAATTGGACTAGATCAAAACAGGATTCTAGTGTTTATAGGTCCGACGACAACTCGAACGTCTGACATAATATCTGATCGTCGGGAAAGAAATTTCTCTGCGAGAATTGATTTCCCAAGGCTCTAACGGTCAGATACATCTGAAAAGTCAAGATGTGAGTCAGATTATGTCTAATGTCTCCTTATCAGATGTCTGGGAGTTTCTACGGATGTCTAATAATATTAATAATACAATCATAGGCCAATCCTCGAAGATATGGTCTAATAGGCCAATAGTCCTCTAACTGGATGTTACAGTCCTCTAACTGGATGTCTGGTAAGATCATTAGACGTCTTGTAAGACGTCTAGACTATAGGCCGATCGTCTGAAAGTAATGGTCAAAGAACACTAAGTCTAACCTAAGTGTTTGGACATCTGTACAAACTATCAGATGTCTTAAAGTCCATAATCAGATGTCTGAGGTCAGTATCGAACGTCTGATAAAGCTATCTAATTTCTATATTAATTTTCTGATTCTATTCTAAGGTTTACCTAAGTGTCTTAATGATGGAATATTGTTCCTAGGACTAAAGTAAGGTACTTTAGGCCCTTTATATGAATCTAAGGAAATAAAAGAGAAAAATATAATGAGACAATTACAGAATACAAGAACAAGATATACTTCTATCATATTCTTCATCTCTAAGCTCTCGCTCCACGCAAGGCTCCATCTTCTCTTCTCCTCCATCAAGTACCTCCAATCTGCCATGGATGCAAGCTTAAACTCCTTCACACTTACATCCATTTGCATTATTCCTAAAAACTCAAACTCAAATGTAAATGTCAAATAACAAGTATTTTGTTATCATCAAAACTAACGATCGTGATAACCTTACACCAACAATTGTGTCCATCAAAGGATGGACCATTTCGACGTATAGGATCAAAGATGGTAGAATGAGGGTATAGGTGTGGGTAAGTATAAGGATGAAGGTCAAGGTTATTCATTTTCTAACTCACACCAAAGTGAATTTACCCTCATACAAACACAATTCAAAATGGAACTTTTTATTTTAGTAAGTTATAGGCTTAACTTTTATTCCTCTTTGGGTGACCAAACAATTTCCACAAACAATTACGTGCCTAAGGTCAACCTACGATATGCCTAAGACCTACTAACACACAGCAACAGTCTGCACCTACATCGACGGTCAGTAACCGTCGGTATAGGTCGAAATGAATGTCACTATAGGTATAAAGAGCTATTCCGACGGTTAAATAGGGTGATCTTAAGAGGCGTCACTATAGTCTATATCGACAGTAAAAACCGTCGGTGTTGCACATATAACTACAGCGACGGTTGCATTTCCAAAGATGTCTAATTTTGGTGATAATAGCAACAGCAACAATTTTATTCGTCGGTGTAAGATGAAAAATATCAATAAAACTGTCACTATAGGCAATAACTACAATTTTATTTAAAACATAATACTAACATGACTATTTGTTATTAGATCAGTCAAAATAGATATGAAGTTCTTGACTGTCATATCCTATTCAATTTTACGATCCTGCAATATCTTACATCATCATCAACAACAATGTTTACCTTTATTCAAGTAGGATTAAAAAAATATATACAATATATAACTTTTGAAATAACAAATTAAATTATTTATAAATCATAGATTCACATCCAATAGAATAATTTTTTCATATAATTCTAAAAGGAAATTGTGTCTACAAGCATTATAAACATGAGCCAAAAGTATCCTTCAAACATGCTCCATACACTTGTAAATTGATAGACAACATTCTAACCTAAAGCTAGAAGGTACAAGTAACTTCTATCCTATAAGTTCATCAAAATGTAAGCCCTCCTTGGGTTTTCTTCCAATTACTCCAATGATTCATTGATTTCCAAGTACCTTGGAACCAAAGGAAAGATGCACCAACCAAGAATCGAACCTAGGTCTATACCTTGAAAGGATACTATTCTACCACTAGAACTGATGTTATTCATATTTCATGAACCTAAATTAACTTATCATTAAAAATTTGTTCCATTACCAACAAAAATTTTGCACTTTCCTCGAGGAATTGCCTACTAGGTGACATGTGATGATGGTTCTTTTTTTTCTACAGGGGAAAGGAATACAACGGATACAGCATGTGATGATAGTTTTGCCAAAAAGAAAAATTGAAAAGGAAGAAAAGAGCAGAACAAGACATTAGTTTCACCTAATAACCAATTCCTTCACTTTGTCCACTTATGAATCTCCAAGATCAAATAGCATTTATTGGAAAAAGCTAGAATAGAAAGGGATTCTTGGCCTTGCTAGAGGAGAAAGTACTAAGAATTTGGAAGTATAGTTTGCCTAATAAAAAGCTATAACTTGATGGCATTAGACCGTCAAAATAATTACTTATACCAACCACCCATAGTTTCATTCCCCACCAGACCCTTCTATCCACCTTACCAGTCAACCTTCCTTAAAATCCAAACTCTAACACCTATTGTCTTTCTCCCATCATCACCCCTCATACACACTGATGACAACCATCAAAAGGTCTACTGCAACATCAGATCTTAATCCTGCCATATCTAACCCCTCCTTCGAGGTCCTTTAAATGGGCTTTTGATGTGCTTTTCTCTAGATGTTCAGTCTCATAGTTCCATGGTTTTATGTTAAATATTCAATTTCAAGAAAGTGCATATGAATGAATTGAGATAAGTTGCAGTTGGAGCAAAATAAAAGACAGGTTCTTATAACAGCTTAACAATTAACTATAGATATCATAAATATTGTTCTTGATTTAAGTAAATTTACTAAAAAGGTCAAACTACAAAGTCAATAGTACTAGCACACAAAAGCGTAGCTTCATGCTGCAGTTTTTCTTGCTGGAGATGCTGCAGCGGTTACTGCCATTGCAGCTGCCACGATAGCTACTTTAGGTAATTGGAAAGGCAACCAGGCTACAAAATAGACATGGCAATCGCATCTGCTGCTACATTGGTGGTAGCCTAATGGTATGAGTTGGAATAGTTCAATTTCTTATCAACAGTTAGACAGTAGCTTAGCAGTTATGCGGCTTTGGCAAAATCTTATGTGGTTTTTGTGTAAATGCCTAATTCACTTATTAAGGAAAACGTTGTGCTTTTCCACTAGGTCTACGTAATGGATTCACGGCTACAGTTCTTAAAGCATTACCAAACCCTTCCTTTACAGCTCAAAACCAATTAGTTTTTATAGATTACCAAATCACCTTATCAACATGTAATGTTGAATATGTATTGAGGCTTGTATGAATCGTAAAGAGACCCTAGGATCATTTGTCGCCCTCAACAATGGACCAAGGTCAATGTTGCACAACTCGATGATAAAATGAAAAAGCCACAAAACTCTCAAGAAATGGCTATCATAGATAATTCAAACAACAGGTCCATTGTGAGAGTAAAGATACATTTGTAAGGTGGTTTATACATCTATAAAGAAGTTCTGATGATGTGTGAAGTTGAATATCAACCCTTGTAGGAGACACCAAGGAAGTCAGAGTTGCATTTGAAAGAAACTGCCAAGGATAACTTGTTTATTTTTATTGAAGTTCAATGTGACCTAGTAGTTCTGCATGTTATTCTAAATGGATGGGAAGAATCCAAACAACCAACCAACTTAGCACAGGAAAGGGCTTGGTTTTAGTTCTGCTTTTGACTGTGGTGGTGCATATAAAAACTTCATTCTTTTCAGAGCTATATAAATAAAATCAATTTCCTATACAAAAGTTGCTGATGTATCAGAGTGGATAGGAAAACACCCAAATTCATATTAATTGGATTGGATTGTGATTCCATTAAACTAATGTGATCTTTGCACCCAGAATATACGTAATTCTCAATTTCCATTTCAACCAAATTTTCCAAACTAATGTAAATTGTAATGTGGTTTCAAAAAAAATCTCCTTCCATGCTAATCACGTAAATTGTAATACTAATTTTTACCATATTCTGTGCTAGGAAGAAAACAAGAAACATCAGATATATAAGCAACCCTTGATCTCTCTCCAAAAAGAAATCCAAGGCATAGATAATCCTCTCCATGCGTGACCTACATTACCTTGTAAAAATTGAAGAAATTATCAATAGAACAGCATACACTAGACAATGAGACGATGATGTCATTGAGATAAGAGACCTTAGAGTTTAGAAAGTACAGGCAAAGGGACAAATTTGAGGCTTGATACTGTGAATCGCAACAGTTGATAAAACAAAAAAAAAAATTGAACAGTATCTCTACCTGCATCATCCATGTACCAACACAAAATTTTCCTACCCATAATGATCTGAAACCTCCAAATAAACAAATCATGGACAATGGAAAATCAAGAAAGGGGAAGAGAAGACAATGAATAAGCAGTGGTGAAGGTGGGCATACTATTAAATCAAGAAAGGAAGAAGGTGGTGAGACCTTACAAATGGCAGCGGTGGACAGCAGCACCAACGATGTCAATGACAAATGAAAAGAAACTCTCACAAAATTGTTGAGAAGAAAAGAAACGACATTAAATAAGCATCGGTACTTACATCCAAGTCTACATGATCAACAATATGAATAATAGAACCACCTTCACGTTGATACCAATAAAGACAATCACGATACCAATAAAGGCAATCTTTCAAAAGCTCTGCAACCTCTAAAATGCAATCCTTTTAATAAACAAATACCACATAAACGAAGGAAAAAAATAATGGTTTTCATTGCAAGCTATACCTTTATGGGTTCTAGAGTCACAAGGCTGCAGGCTTGAGCCTCGAGCTCCTACACCACTACCATGGTGGGAAACAACAACGATTCCAATAGAATCCGAACCACGCTAAAAGAACACAAGGCCACAAATGGTGAGGTCGCACAGTCAACTGTCTAACGCCATAGATTTGTAGCTAAATTTTAAATTTCCACTATACCTTCATCCCAAGCATCTGTACCCACTTGACAGCAATTCCAGTTGCCTTGGCAAGGAACTCTGCCAAGGTCTCCTCAGCAATTGCGAGTAGACTACAAACCAAGCAAACAAAGTATAAATTCAAAGACAGTGAAAGTTGAAGCAATCAACAAGTCTTTGGTAGATATTGTTGGCAAAAAAGAAAAGGAAATACCTGGCTATTAGCATCCCTTTGAGGATGCAAAATGTAAAGATGCCATCTAATGTTCATGTGTTAAGTTGGCTAGAGTTTCCATGCTGAATTTATTGTATAATATAAATCTCATCTTAAGAATGTTTTTTCACGCAGGTAATGTCCGGACAAAAATGCTAATGATCTGCTTGCTACCGATATGTTTAAGGAAATTACTTTCTCATATAACATATTGTCAGGACGAGATAAGAGAAGGTATTAGGATAATTCTGGTTTTGAGGTCAGCCTTGAGATTGCTTTATGATTTCATTTTAACCTCTTTCATGTCATTGATAATTGAGCAAATGTTTTATTATTTGCTGAATAAATCTAATGCATCCATGGACAGGCTATTTACTTACGTGAATGTTCTTGGATTTTCCTATATTCAAATGCTACGTTCAGACACAATAGGTTTGTTTAAGCACGATTTAGATGCTATGTTCTGTTTAAGTAAAAACCATGCCTAATCTCACACACCCAACAATACATGACACATGCTCCACTCCTTCATGGACCTCCGAATTTCCAAAGCAAAATTTAGCAAAAAATATAGAAATTCAAATAGTAAAAAATTCTCATATATCTGAACAATTCATTACTAGTAGTTTAGGTACTTAACTCAAACAACAATATCTAAAGCAATCTATGAATAAAAAAAATCACTAACCCCTTTCTCCTTCCTCTTCCTCTTCCTCTTCCTCAAAGTCCAAATTCCAGCAACACTCGTCCCTCTACCAGTAGACTACAAGCTTACCAAAGTGCATCCTCCTCCCAATCAGCCCCGCAACCCTCTTTACCACTGGCCCGGAGTCTTACAGGCTCTCTGGCCTTCCCCTCGACATCTGTACCCTCGACAGTAGCTTCCCAAACCCACTCTCCAAATTGTTCTCCTCCTCCTCCTTGTCCTCCTCCTCCTCAACTCCCCCTTTAGCAATGTTCCCAGGTAGCAACACACATGACCTCCTTGCAATCGCCACTGCTATTCCTCTTCCTCCTTCTCAGGCAGCAACCACTTCCTCCGCTTGCTCTTCGGTCCCTACAACGTCAATCTGCCATGGATGGGGCCATAACTGTTCGGAATGAGGTCTGTAGTGTGATTGAGTCAGGGAACACAATTAAGGTCGGCAACAAAGAGCGGGTCACAATCAAAGTTGATGGTGTGGAGGTAGACAACATGTTCAAGGTCGTCAAGGGTGCTATGGGCAATGAGGTGGAGGGAGGAGCAAAGGTGGCAGAGGTTGAACTTTAAAGGTAAGGGCACAATGAAGAAAGAAAGAGTCGTGAGGGTTTTGGTGGATTTGGGGGATACAGGAATCAGGAGGGGGATTTCTTTTTGTTCTCTGCAGCGAGTGGGTTCGTCGCCGCAGTCAGTAGAGGGAAGCGGGGTCAGGGGGAGGTGCTGCCGCCATCTGGGGAGGGAAAGGGGAAGGGGATAGGGGGAGTCGAGGAAGGGGATAGGGGGAGTCGAGGAAGGGGGAAGGAGATGGGGGGTCGTGCGTAAGGGGTGGGTGGGGGGATTTCTGAGGTTAGGCGAGAGGTGAAATTGGGTGGGAGGGAGTGTTCAATAAGAGAATTCATAGGCTAAATTTTAATGACATCCATGATTTTAAAATCGTGCCTTGAGGCACGTAAGGCATGCACCTCGAGGCGAGGCGAGCCAATTTCACCTCGGGGCTATAGCCTCAACTGCTGTCTACAAGGCATGCACCTCATCTTGTCGAGGTGTTGCTGAGGCGCTGAGGCGATGGAGAGGCGCCACCTCGACTGGATGAGCTTCTAAAATGGCCATGTGTTAGTCACATGATCATTTTTTTGACTCAAACCTAAAATCTAGATACCCTAAACCTAAAATCAAAACCCCACAAAGTCCTACCATCATCGACGATAGCTCATGCTCCATCGCCAGCTCCTCCACCGCATCGCAGCCTCCACCGACGAGCAGCGCGAGCATCGCCGGTAGTGCTCCAGTGCAAGCTCCAGCGCAAGCAGTGCCAGCATCGCTCTAGCGCCAGTAGCACGCCAGCGTAAGCAACACCAACAACGTGAGCAGCGAGAGCATCGCCAGCAGCGCTCCAATGCAAGCTCTAGCGCAAGCAGTGCCAGCATCGCTCCAGTGCGAGCAACGCGCCAACGCAAGCAGCGCCAGCAACATAAGTAGCGCGAGCAAAGCAACCAAGCCAAGCAGGCTCCAACACCCTCCAGCAGGTTCCAGCGCAGGCTCCAACGCCTTCCAGCAGGTTGCTCTACTCTCCAGCAGAACACATTTGAGATGTAATGGATTTTATTTAAGGTTTAGGGTGGTAATGTGCACATTGTTTTCATTTGAGAGGTTGAGAGGTCATGTTTAAGTTTGTGAAATTATTATTTCAATCACTGAAATTGAAATTTTTGGTCAAAAGGAGAGGTTTGATCAATTTTTGGTTGATTTTCTATACTTTCAGACATGGCACCAAGAGCAAAAAGGGGAGGAAGAGATGGATCTAGTGGTAGGTCTGATCCTGGATGGAAGTATTGTTCAGAAACTGAGCTAGAAGGAGCTCAAAAGGGGAAAGGATATAAATATGTTGAGTGTACTTTCTGTGGGAACAATATCACAGGTGGAATTGCACGATTGAAGGGGCACTTGGCCAAGACACACAAAAGTGTGGGACCATGTGCCGAGATCCCACTTGAAGTTGAAATTGAGATTAAGGAATACTTGGTCAAGAAGGATGTTAATAGGAGAAAAGTGCTGGAAGAAATGGAAGAAATTCGCCGCATAGGTGGATATACAATACAAGGGCCATCTGGTCATGGAGAAAATGCACCCACAAAATCAAGTGGTGCAAAAGTTGTGGTAGGTCCAATGGATTTATTTGTTGGGGTTAGACAAAAACCTGTTCCTGGAACTGGAAGTGATGAACCTGATAGCACTCCACATGCTCATCCAAAGTAGGTTACTTTGAATTCCTCTTGAAAGAAAGAACTTAGAGAGAAAACATATCTTAGTATTGGAAGATTCTTCATTGAAAATGGATTACCTTTCAATTTGGCCACCAGTCCATCTTATTGGCGGATGTTGCAGGATGTTGGTAACTTTGGAAGGGGATTTAAAGATCCTACGATGCATGAATTACGGACCTGGATTTTAAAGGAAGAAGTAAAGTAACTAGACAAAATAGTTGAGCAAGCAAAGGCATCTTGGGCTGAAATGGGATGTAGCATATTGTCTGATGTTTGAACAGATACAAAAGGTCGTACCTTGATTAATTTTTTAGTCAACAACCCCAAAGGTACATGATTTTTAAAATCTATTGATGCTTCAAAAGAGATCAAAAATGCCTATTACCTCTTTAAATTGATGGATGAAGTTGTTGAAGAGGTGGGGGAAAGCAATGTCATCCAAGTGATAACAGATGATGCATCTGCTTATAAAAAAGCTAGGGAAAAATTGATGAAGAGACCACATTTGTCCTGGATTCCATATGTTGCTCATTGCATTAACCTTATGTTGGAGGATATCATGAAGTTGCCTCTTCATGACTCTGTCTTCAAGAAGGCCAACCAAATCATCAACTACATATATGCACATGCTTGGGTGGTGGCCATGGTAAGGAAGCATGTGGTAGGAGATTTAGTGAGACCTGTAGTCACACGATTTGCTACTGCTTTCCTTACTTTACAGAGATTGCTATGTGCCAAAGATGCTCTTGAGTCTTATTTCACCTCAAAAAGGTGGAAGTCCAACAGCTATGCATTGAAGGTTCTAGGACAAGCTGTGCAAAATATTGTGCTAAAAAGTATAACATTTTGACCTAATGTAGCCTATGTCACAAGGACAATCAAACCATTGGTTATGGTTTTAAGGATGGTAGACTCATAACAATATCCACTGATGGGATTTATCTACAAGGCTATAGATAAAGCCAAGGAAGAGATTGCTAAAAATTTAGGTAATATTGAAAATAAATACAAGATAATCTGGGACATCGTTGACTCAAGATGGGACAAACAACTACACACTCACTTGCATGCTGCTGCATATTTTTTGAATCCTCAATGCCAATATGAACCAACATTTTCAGTTGATTCAAAAATTAAGATGGGGTTGTATTCATACTTTCAGAGGTTAGTTCCTAACAGGGAGGAGAGATTGAAGGTAAATCTCCAAACATATGCATTTGTCAATGGAAGAGGGTTATTTGGATGGTCCAATACCTTAAACACTCTAAAGTAGAGGAATCCTGGTATGAATATGATCATTTACTCATTTCTATCAATTAGAATAATGTGTAGTGAAAATTTTTTTCCTATGCTAAAAACATAGTTTCCATTACAGTGGATTGGTGGAGAGCATTTGGTGATGAAACACCTGAGTTGAAGAAGTTCGCCATGCGGATTTTAAGTTTAACTTGTAGTGCGTCTGCATGTGAGCGAAATTGGAGTTCTTTTAATCAGGTAAAAGGATTTCATTTGTATTTTAAATTTTTAAGTAATATTTATAAAGAATTTCATGACCATATTTTCATTGACTAGGTCCATACTAAAAGGAGGAATAAACTGAAACAAGACAAACTCAATGACTTGGTTTATTGCATGTTCAACCTAAAATTGAAACACAAGGAGGTGAAGAAGACAATGAAGAATCCTCTATGCTTAAGAGGAAGTCGACTCTGATGATGAGTGGATTGCTGAGCTACAACTCTGTGAAGATGAGGTTGATACTTATCAAGAACTAGATGCAACTGTAGCTCTACAACAAGATCCCATTGACCTTGAGCAGTTAGTAGACGCAACGGAAGGATTAGGAATATAAGTGAGAGGTAACAGAAAAAAGAGACAAAAGAAAAACAATAAGGGTAGAGACAAAGGTAACAAGATGAGTCAATTTATATTTAGAAGAATTTTAAATTTATAAACTAAGGTTTTAAGTTTTAACAAATGTTATTCAAAATTATTTATTTTTTAAGAAAAGCAATTATTAATGTTGAAGAGGAAGAATTTCAAGAAAGTGATGGAGATACTGAAGATATAGAAGTTGAGACTAGGATGAAGTACATGGATGACTTCTAGGATGATGCGACCAGCCCTAGCGATATAACATAGATGAGCTTGACTTTGAGTGACTTTGATGGTGTTGAAGGGGGAGGAGAATAGAATATCCTTTAATTCTTCTTTGGGATTTTTTGATGTTGATGTACTTTCATTTTAAATCTTCGAACGTTTAGATAAACTGAACTTCTAGTTTTCTATGTTGTTCACTTGTTTGGTTGTTCATCTTCTTATTGGAATGTCATTTTAAGTCTTTCAATGTTTGTTGTAGAGTAAAAATGACATGGATGTGTATTTTTTACTTTTTTTTTCATTATTAGTACTTAATAACTATATATTTATGTCATTTTCTTTTATTTTTCATTCAAAAATTGAGGCTTACGCCTCGACCGTCTCGAGTCTGATGCCTCGCCTCAATGAAGGCAAACCGCCTCAGACCACCTCACATTTTTTAAAACCTTGATGACATCTAATCTATCTCAGAAGAAGTAACTATTTTTTGGAGACCAAGTTTCTGCCACCCACCTCTTTTTGGTCACCAAAAATAAGTCTATCTTTAAAAAGTGGTTACTAAAGATATATTTTGTTGTAGTGATGGGCTCTTTAGATCCACTCCTATAGTTTCTAGATCTAAGTAATAGCACTCTCAAAGGGATCATCACTCGATTTTTCAGTGTAGCATGTCTTCCCAAACACTAATAAGATGATACTAAATACTAAATCTGTTCTTTTGTTTTGACTGGCATTTCATTACAGGACACAAATAAAACAAATATAAGAAGTTTTAAATTTTTTTTCAATTGTTCAGATTGAGTAGGACATACAAATGCTTGTATTGACATGCACAACCAAGCATTCAGAATACTAAAATTAATATCATTCACGAGATGTCCAGCCAAGATGTTCAGAGAACTAAAGTGGTAGCTAGCATACATGTTTTTATGTAAGTTTTTAGCTTGCTAATAAATGTGGGGAAGAGGATTCATCCTATTAATATGCTATTTACTTGTAAAGGGGTACAATTAGACATTGTTTGGATTTAAACGGTGGCATGCTCTTAAAGTGTCAGGTCGTTGATCCACTAAAGCAAGTAAAGAAAACAAGGTAATAAGCATCAATCATCACATCCAAATCGAAGTACATGTAGCTTATGTGGTTAAGATACTTTTAACTTAGAAATACCATAGTCGCTGAAGATCCAATGCACAAAAAATTTAAGAACTTAATTTCCAAAAATACATCAATTAATGTGAACTACATACAACAACCACCTAACTAATCAGGTAGGTCACATGAATAAGGTAGGCTTGACATTGCAACAATCAAACAAAAACTAAAAGAAACTATAAATGAGACCAAAAATCAGACATCAAACACATCTCCATGGGAAACTATAAATGAAAGTGATGGTGAAAAGAAACTAGATCAGACCAAAAATCAAACATCAAACACATCTCCATGAGAAACTATAAATGAGACCAACAATAAATGACCAGCTCTACACTAGCATTTCCTCAAACATCTTAGATGCAACATCAGACATCAAACACAAAGCACACACAAAATTACGAGACCAAAAGAGAATTACCTTAGCAAAGTCCTCTGCGATTGATGAATAAGAAAGAAGCAATTACAAGCTAACAAACACAAAATTGAAGGTGGGTGGGTTATGGGTTAAGTATACACATTGATAAGAGATTGTATAATGAAATTAGATTACTAATTTACCAGATTTGACCTTCAACAAGGAAAATTGAGATATCACACGGTTGTGAGCATCTCCATGAGAGATCCACCTCCAATCACAAGCCACTGCATACAAGATCATAGATCACTTCAAAAAAAACACAAATCAAAACCTAATACCTAACCATAAGTCAAGATAGCGAGTAAATCAATACAAATTGAGAGAGAGATCAAGCTTCGAGAAAAAGATTGAGCAAGAAAGCTGGAATGTAGATCTGAGCTCCGGTTTGATCCCAAACCCTAATCATGCTACAAATCGAGTAACAGAAATCATAGAAGAATGATTGATTAAAAGGGATCAATGTGGATGAGAGATTTGAGAGATGGATCTGGGAGATTGTGTTGCAGATCGTCTGAAATATCGAACTGGATAAGTGATCGAGCACAGATCGTGGGAGAGAGAGAGAGTGGTTAAGATTTGACCTGAGATGAAAGCTCGTACTCGATGAGTAATAGTGGTAGTGCTTTGAGAGGAGGCAGAAGTGGGAACTCAGCATCTTATGCCACGAGATCCCTTCGAAATCTCGATGTCGAGGATAGTGCCCTCCCTTAGGGAATGAGAGGAGGAGACGTCACAGTGGGGCCTTTGGGTAAGGGAGGAACCTCTCGCGGCAGCCCTCCTTCGGAGGTCTAAGCATGTGACAGCCGCAACCCGCAACCGAGGTAACGGAGATGCTCGAGATCACCTCTCCCCTATCGCCTCAGAGATCCAGATCAGCATCATCGGGGAAGGCGTAGGACTTGCCGATCAACGCGACGCTGGAGCTCGAGATGCTCGGTCGGGCGGTCGTGGGAACAAGGTGGCAGCAGTGGGGCGATTGGGCGGTGGATCAGCGACAGTGGGAGAGATGGGGCAGTGGGATCACCAGAGAGCTTGTGATTGCGGGAGAGGTCGTAGGTCGGTGCTGGAAGTGATCGAAAGAGCCCGCGATCGGTGTCGATGGAGGGATAAGGCAAAGCTCGTGAATGTGGGAGAGACAGGCGAGGGTTTGGGTGGGAATGTGTATCGATGGAAGGGGAAAAGAAGGGGATTTTAACGTAGGAGAGCCTGTGATTTTAGGAGTGAAAAATCAACGGAGGGAGGGAAAAAAAAAGAAAAAGAGAAAAGGAAATAAAAAGGATAAATTAGTGATATTTCAACGGTGAAGTATTTAAAATATTATTATAATTCACCTATCATTATACGTCATTTTTTTTTTTTAGGATAAGGTGTAATTTGAGAGCAATCGTGATCACTCTTGTGAAATAACTGTGTGTCCTGATCTCAAAAATTCCTTACGATTCAAAAGAAGAGAGAGAAAATAAGTCTTTACAATCCTTGTATGAGTGCTTGTGAAATTATCTGCACCACACCATAAAAAGATTTTTTATTTTAATAAAATTGGATACAAAGCCTTTAGTTACAAGCACTTCCCCTCAATTTTAAGATTCCTCCTCTTAAAAGTCTCAATTAAAAGTTAAGATGACCACTTGTTAACCTTTTCAATACACTTAAGTGGGGTTAAGTCCAACATGCAATGTGTGACCAAATATGGAAGCAAGAATAAAATGATATACTTTTCCTCCAGCAATCTATTGGTCGGGCTCGGATAGGTTGTGTTAATATGGTGATTTAATCGTTGAAATGAATAGAATGGTTAACCTAAATCGAGCCTAACCATCTTTTTACAAAATTTTTAACCTTACGTACTTGATTTTATCTTAGTCACTTTTAGGCCAAGGGTCAAACTCAGAGAAGCGGGATTAGAGGTAAATAAATTTCTACGCCTTTCCTACAACGAATCTCTTCCGTTCGTTTATTATATTTTTGGTGTTTTTCTATTTAAGATTTTTTTCCGATAATTTTTGTCCTTGAGGTACACCCTCAAAATCATGTTCTTGGCTTTGAGCCAAATTAGGATTCCAAAACTAATCTTGCTATCCGCAAGACCAAGTACCTGCATGACAAAGATTATCTTTTCTCTTTTACTATTTTTTTTTCTTTTTAATAGCAGGAAAGAGAAATAGAAATAAGATAAATATAGGATATATATATAGCTATATATATATAGGGGTAGGGGTGGAGGTGGAAATGATATGTAGCACGGTGTCGAGTTGATCGTCGTCTAGGAAGACACAACCAACAAGACGAAGTGTCGTGTGGAGTGTTGGATGGATAGGTGGAAGGTGTGTGCGGAGATGCTTTTTGTACGCGTTTATCGAGGAATATTAGCAACTGGTGCAGATATTCCCGCGATACAACGTGTGGAAGGTGATATGAATATATATATATGTATATGTATAAATATATATCTATATGTGTGTGTATATATATATATATACATATGGTTATAATTATATAGGTGTATATGGAGTTATATATATATATATATATATATATATATATATATATATATATATATATAGTTATAGATATGTATATATGTATATAGATATATGTAGATAGATATATATATATGTGTGTGTGTGTGTATACTTATACTTAGTTGTATAGGTAATAATATATGTATAGATATATATATATATGTAAATATATATGTATATATATATATAAGTATATAGTCGTGTACAAGTGAGTGGGTGTGTGTACGAGAGTGTGTGTGTGTATGTGTCTGCAAGAGGGAGTGAGAGAGAGAGAGAGAGCGTCTGCTGGAAGAAGAGGGCGCGGCGAGTTAAGTCGTCCGAATGCTTCAGCCATCGTCTGATGGCCCACACGCAGGCGCAGGTGAGTAGGCGCGCAAAGATGTGCATGCACGCTGGAGGGAGCGGGCGCAAGGGAGGGACTGCAGCGAAGCGCGCTGCAGACCGCAGCGCACCGCGCTGCGCGCTAAGGGGAACGCGGGCGAAGAAGCGGGCGCTGGGAGAGACGCAGGCGCAGACAGGTGCGAGCACTAGTGTACGCGGGAGCAGGCACGCGGACAGGCTGGCGACGGTTGTAGCGCAGAGAGAGAGCGCGTGGTGACCGGATAAGTGAGAAACTTTCCAGTCACCACACTGTAGCCACAGTGTCGTGCTCTCTAGCATGAACAATGGCTACAGTGCGCGCTCGGCTCGCGCGACCGGCTGCTGGCGGTTTTGCGTGTGCGGGCACTGCGAAGCGAGCCTGCGTACGCAAAAAGAGCTGCACCGACTGCTGCAGGGGCGTGCGATGGCCTGCGCGTAGCGTGGGGCGGCTGGTTCCTTGCTGCAGCTGCGGTTGAGCTTCAAAGCTCAACTCTGTGGCAATGGCGGAAATGGATGGAATGACGAAACAGAGAGGAGAACCACCACGCCCACCGGCTCTTTGATGAGTTGGGCAGTGGTGGGACTCACAGTGGTAGTTGTGTACCACTGTGAGCTGCTCCTGCCCGCAGCGTAGCTCCTTAAGAGGAAGAGAGGCTTTTGGCAGGGGTACCTTCATTTCAACATCCCTGAATAAATTACGCAGGTTATCAAAGGCCTGTGTATCCTTCTTCTTGCCTTTTGACTCCCTCAGTAGAGCCTCAGGGAATGGGACTGATTCTGGCACCAATTTGGGTGTATCGTCCTCTCGCGAATGCGGTGTGCATCCCAAATGAGAGGGCGATGAAGAAGACGGACCAGGATCAGGTCGAGGCGGATCGACGGTCTGCTTACCTCTCCTCGTAGTGATCGCATTGGACGATGCGGGTCCAGTGGGATCATAAGGTGGAGGAGGGTTCGCAATAGGGACATAAGAGTGAGGTGTTGTAGCAGGATTAGCCTGAAATCCCAATGGAATGCTCAGAGCCTACAGAATCTGATGAACCTGCCCCTGAGAAGGTCATACTTGTGGTTAAGGACCCGGGGTACGAAATTTCGTGGGTTGGGAACAGGTTGGGCTGGAAGAGTGTCCTGAGATCGAGTCGCCATGTGTAGTTGACTGATCTCAGCATTCTGCTGTGCCAATTGGTGCTGAAGAGAGGTCATGTTCTCTTCATGGCGCTTTCACATTTCCGTCATCATTCGCATCAATTTATCAAGAGAACTTGATGCGTGTTCTATTTGCGGTACGCAAGGACCCGATGGCGGATTCGCCATAAGATTAGACTGGGCCCTTGGGATGACGGGTGCGGACGGTCGCATTGGTCCACCCGCAGGGTTTTGGCGCTGCGGGTTGTTGGACCATGCGAAGTTCGGATGATTTTGCCACCCTGGGTTATGAGTGGCAGAGAACAGGTTGTTCCCTAGGGCACAAGCATCTTCTATGCCAGAAGACGCGTCCGCATGTAAATACGCATCCGAGCACACGGAGGCTTGGTCCTCCGTGTCAAAATACTGGCTTACAGAAGCCAGATCCACATGACTTACCGAATCACTCGGCGTGACACTTGGCAAGGAAGGTCTCACGGGGTTTTTCGGGATAAGCCTGATGTCGGAAGAATTGGGATTGTGACGAAGTGGTGAGGTCGGGTTGTTTGCCATAAAACGAGCAGGGTTGGCCAGAAGCTCGTCCAGCTTCTTGTGCACGACGGAGACTTCATCCAATTTTTGTGCGATAAGGCTGAGATCTGTGGATGAATGGGAGGGTCCCGTGTCAACTTCGTGGACATTACGGGGCAGGCTGGTACGATTAAAGGCGACAATGGAGGCATTGTTCATTGAGTTTTCGCTCATATTTTCAAATAATTTGAATGCTCCATTCTCGTCTTTATTCATGAAATTCCCTCCACAGGAAGCGTCTCCAATCTGCTTCAAAGTCTCATTTAGCCCATAGTAGAAAATCTGGGCTATATGCCACTTAGGCAAACCGTGGTGCGGACACTTCCTGAGGAGGTCATTATATCTCTCCCATGCCTCATGAAACTGTTCGCCATTTTGTTGCATAAAGGAAGTGATAGCACGGCAAAGCGCATTGGTTCGCCCAATTAGGAAGAACTTGAGAAACGTTGTTCGCATCTCTTCCCAAGAGTGGATGGTTCTCCCAAGGGTACGTAACCACTGCGACGCTTTATCCCGCAATGAAAACAGGAACATTTTCATGAGGACTATTGGTAACCCGATATTTCTTGGTTTAATTGTTTCAGCCAATCGGGTTAGGTCTTCCAAGTGAAGAAAAGGATCTTCACTTGCAAGACCATGGAAGTGAAAATTTATCAAGCCAATTATATTAGGTTTCAATTCAAAGTCATCCCCGCCCATGGGGACCCGAATTGTCCTATGGTCTCTGTAGCAGCGGGATTCTGATAGGAGCTAAGAGACCTAGGCTCCTCCCGTTCGGGAGGGTTCTGCATTTCCTCCAATGTTTCTCTAATGGCTTCAATTTGTTCATTATACATTTCCATTTGGGCTTGGAGGTGGGTTATGGGATCCAAGGCTCCACCACCTGGTGGGTTTTGAGGGCAGTTTCCTCCCTCGGGATTTGGGGGTGGGCGTGCAGCCATGTTTGTGGAGGAGGATGACGATTCGGCTTCTTTTCTAAAATTATCAAACAATTCACACAGTTTAGGGTTTTGTGACCTCCTCCCAAACATGCACTACCGCAGGAAGAATTGGGGAGATAAGAAGGGAACGAGAGATGAGAGAAATGACGCTGCAAAGGTACACTTGATGACAAATCAATACAATCAAATTCCTAACCTCTATAGTGTGCCCTTAGACCTAAAGATCTAAGTTACCTACTATCACGACCTACAGAACCGAATGCAAGCACTGCGGAACCACCGAGCCAGATTGAAAGGTCGTTTACCCCAGTCTTAGACACTCGATAGTACGCGGGAACCCTCACAAGCACGTAGGCGCTACACGTAGGTAGTTAGACCTCCAATCCTTAATAAGGGTCAAGTTGCTACCAGTTTTAGTTAGAGGCTTAGGATCAAGTGCTTCTGGAATGTGAAGGGCGTTATTTACGAGTAATGCCCAAGTGATTGATTTAAAGTGTGTAAACCAAGCATGCAACGGGAAAATCTCCCCGAATTGAAGTTTTAATTGGTGAATGGTTTTTAGAGTTTCAGCTTTAAGTAGTATGGATTTTAGGATTTCGCTGAATTACCAATTCAACCAATCTCTGGGTTTTGAGAGAATACAAGTTTTTTTTTTTTAAGCCCACCAAACCCTTCTTCAATGTCAGTTGGTTAATGCATGCTAAAATGCAATGGGCTTCCCTAGATGGAGATTTCTATATGTGGATGCACGAATCAATTTTAGATTAGTGTGAAAGGGAGCCAAAGCACTTCAATTCAAGTGCTCCCAATCACCAGAATGATGTTCCACACACAAGGCTCAACCATAAAAGAAAATCAAATTGTTGGGGTTGAAGTATTCAGGATCGAATCTTAGGCACATGAAAGGTCGTGGTGGGGTTGGAATCAACTTAATTCCAAGTCTCCCCACCAAAAAGGTGATCCTGAATTGCAGATAAATGAGGCAAAAAGGGATGGCAATCAATCTATTTATCTTTGCCTCAAAGAATACTTCACACGACGAAAGATTTAAGAATCAAGATTCTAGGATCTTCGCTATGCAAAGTTTGGCGGGAAATCCCGGGGCGGTGGGAGTGATGGCAAATAATCACATAAGTGATTTTTAATCCACTTGCCCCAAAAGATCCCAAGAAGTGTTTTTTAGTTTTTTTATTTTTATTTTTTTTATTATTAAGGTGACAAGTTGACCTAAGTTGCTAAGAAAGAAAGACCTACTTGTTCAGCAACGTGTGCGAAACTCCAGTGCGGTGCCGGCGACTTCACGCTCTCGTTCCCGCCTTGGATCTGCCCACGTCTCCGACTTCGTCTGCCTACCTTCTCCTGGTTCACCTGCACACCAACAAATGGAAACACCCGTGAAGAGAAGGGTGTGAGAAGAGAAAAATTAAAGGAATGAAGTAGAAACTTACTTGAATGCGCACTTCCCCGGCAACGGCGCCAAAAAAAGGTGTGGTCGGGCTCGGATAGGTTGTGTTAATATGGTGATTTAATCATTGAAATGAGTATAGTGGTTAACCTAAATCGAGCCTAACCATCTTTTTACAAAATTTTTAACCTGGCCTACTTGATTTTATCTTGGTCACTTTTAGGCCCAGGGTCGAACTAAGGGAAGCGGGATTAGAGGTGAATAAGCTTCTACGCCTTTCCTACAACGAATCTCTTCCGTTCGTTTATTATGTTTTTGGTGTTTTTCTATTTAAGAGTTTTTTCCGATAATTTTTGTCATTGAGGTACACCCTCAAAATCAGGTTCTTGGCTTTGAGCCAAATTAGGGTTCCAAAACTGGTCTTGTTATCCGCAAGACCGAGTACCTGCAAGACAAAGATTATCTTTTCTCTTTTACTATTTTTTTTTCTTTTTAATAGCAGGAAAGAGAAATAGAAATAAGATAAATATAGGATATATATATAGCTATATATATATAGGGGTAGGGGTGGAGGTGGAAATGGCGTGTAGCACGGTGTCGAGTTGATCGTCGTCTAGTAAGACGCAACCAACAGGATGAACTGCTGTGTGGAGTGTTGGATGGATGGGTGGAAGGTGTGTGCGGAGACGCTTTCTGTACGCGTGTATCGGGGAATATCAGCAACTGGTGTAGATATTCCCGCAATACAACGTGTGGTAGGTGATATGAAAATATATATATATGTATATATATAAATATATATCTATATGTATATATATATATATAGATATGGTTATAATTGTATAGGTGTATATGGAGTTATATATATATATATGTGTGTGTGTATATATATATATATGTATGTATGTATGTATGTATGTATATATATATATATATATAGATATGTATATAACTCCATATACATATCTATACCAGTTGTGTGTGTGTGTCTATATATATATATATATATATATATATATATATATATTTATATATTTATTTATTTATTTATTTATAATTAGATATATATGTATGTGTGTGTGTGTGTATATATATATATAGTAATATATGTATATAGTTATAGATATGTATATATGTATATAGATATATTAGTATGAGTATCTATGTATATATGTATATATATATCTATGTATAAATATATGTGTATATATATGTATATATACTTATACTTAGTTGTATAGGTAATAATATATGTATAGATATATATATATATTTATACGTATAAAAATATATATATATATAAGTATATAGTCATGTACAAGTGAGTGGGTGTGTGTACGAGAGTGTGTGTGTGTATGTATCTGCAGGAGGGAGTGAGAGAGAGAGAGAGAGAGCGTCTGCTGGAAGAAGAGGGTGCGGCGAGTTAAGTCGTCTGGATGCTTCAGCCGTCGTCTATGGCCCACGCGCAAGCACAGGCGCGTAGGCGTGCGAAGATGCGCGCGCACGCTGGAGGGAGCGGGCGCGAGGGAGGGACTGCAGCGAAGCGCGCTGCGTGCTGAGGGGAACGCGGGCGAAGAAGCGGGCGCTGGGAGAGACAAGGGCACAGACGGCTGCAGGCGCTGGTGTACGTGGGAGCAGGCGCGCGGATGGGCTGGCGACGGTTGCGGCGCGGAGAGAGAGCGCGCGATGACCGAATAAGTGAGAAACTTTCCAGTCACCGCACTGTAGTCATAGTGTTGCGCTCTCTAGCGTGAACAGTGGCTACAGTGCTCGCTCGGCTCGCGCGACCGGCTGCTGGCGGTTCTGCGTGTGCAGGCGCTGCGGAGCGAGCCTGCACGTGCGGAAAGAGCTGCGTTGGTTGCTGCAGGGGCGCGCGATGGCCTGCGCGCGGCGTGGGGCGGCCGGTTCCTTGCTGCAGCTGCGGTTGAGCTTCAAAGCTCAACTCTGTGGCAATGGCGGAAATGGATGGAATGACGAAACAGAGAGGAGAACCACCACGCCCACCGGCTCTTTGATGAGTTGGGCGGTGGTGGGACTCACAGTGGTAGTCGTGTACCACTGTAAGCTACTCCTGCCTGCAGCGTAGCTCCTCAGGAGGAAGAGAGGCTGCGTATGGAGGGGAGAGGGGAGGAGATGGCCTGGAGAGAGAAGGCTGCTGTGTGTGTTGGACCTGGCTCTCCCGCAAGGAAGATGGCTGTGCCCTTTTTAAAGAGGAAGGAAGCAAGCACAGCCATGCCCTTAGCCGCATGGAGAAATTCAAAGCCAAATAAAAATAAAAATTTAGATGGTGAATTTGTGAGGCAGCACTTGAGGAATATGTTAATTTCAAGGCCATTTTATTAACTCTCCTCCCCTCTCAAATAAATGCATGCATGCGTTTATTTTTACAAATGCAACTATGGCTACCTAATGTACACTGGCAATGCTAGGAAATAGCACAAGATGGCACAATTGTTAGTGTATTTTTGCTATACAATCATCTATCATGCAAATATACACACAATGCAATAAATAAAAATCTAGAGGTTACTCATTCACACATATATACTTGACCTAATGGTATGTAACTTCTAAAGGCAACTCGTGTTCATTTTTTTTTTAATTTAACTGTATTCACAAACAAAAATAAAAAATAAGAAAATCACAAAAACCACAAAATAAAATAAAAGATAATCATCCTACCGTATCAATGCATGTAATCCCTCAAATAAAATTAAGTGAGAACAAAAAAAAATGTTTGTGAATTTGCTAGGCATGCTGACAACTCAAAATGTTGAATAATAAAAAAAAAAAGTTAACCACGTAAGTTTGGTCATATCCATAAGGAAAAAAATACTTATTACAAACTCGTTCAAGTCTAAAAATAATGTTCATAATCTATTCCTCAAAATTGATGGCAATAAAAGTCATCTGATTAAAGTAATTATGAGAGATGGAGAGAAACAATAATTAGCTCAAAGTATGAGAGAATTCATGCAAATCCACCTTAATAAAATAATAAGATAAATAACTCAATAGTGCATCTCTGAATGGTATGTAATTATTAATGTAACCTAAAATAGAGCTTTTGCTCAATGAGATGGTGCTCGTCGATGGAGCCTCGGCTAGCGATTGGATTGATGGTGGAGGTGCACCGTAGCAAGGGCTACGCATCGGTGGTGACGACACAGCTGATGGTGGCTGGAGCCGACTGGACGGTGAGGAGGAGAAGTGTTACGACTCAGTTCCCGAATCCCTACAGGACATGAGACCGGCTCAACTCGACTAATCCCAAGACCCAGTCATCCAACAAAAAATAACCAAAAAGTAGGAAAGTAAACTACATTCACTATGCTAAGTAACTAACAGTAAAAGAGTACAACAGTAAAAGAAGTAAAAGCTGCTAACAGTACATATCACCACCACAACAGTAAAGCAGAAACAAAATGATAAAAACAGTCTGAACTTACTAACAAAAAAAGAAGTACAACAACAAGAAACTTCTGCTGGGCTCGACGGGGCCCAGCACCCTTTGCAGCTGGCGACTCAGGCTACTCAACTCCTGGACCTGTAAAGGGGTACGGGAAAACGGAGTCAGCGAACGCTGAGTAGAGTGGTAACCAAACTAACTAAAGCAGTAAAAGCTAATAGGTAATTTATCTTTTCTAATTATTTTATTTTACAAGTCATTCCCTTTCATCCATTGGTTTACTTTTCAGATCTCTTTCTTGATCTCGCATGTTCCTCATGGGAACGATCTTGATTGCAATCTTTTCCTAAGAGTAGAAGGTACACGTGGTGCTCTCCTGGCCAGAAGAGTCCCCCGTGGTGATCCTGCACCCAGTCAACCACCTCAAGGTCACAGACAGACGTAGCGGTGATTACGGCACGCGAGATAAGCGTATGGGTAGCTACCCCGCACTGGCACCCGATTAGTCGTTTCCACTAGCGGCTACGCTCAAAGTACAGCACGAAACAGTATAGGGCCTAGCCCTCTTAGTAACAGGGGTCTAGCCCCTCATAACCAAACAGGGGTCTCGCCCCTCCACAGTCTGCGCCCCCTCGTCTAACTACCCCGGTTTGCCCAGTGGGCCTAACAAGTCGGTGTAGGGTGGCTAGCTGAACCCCAGGCCTCGTAGGGTGGCTAGCTCTCTCCCTACACTAGTAGCTCTCCCCGGTACAGTGTACGCGAGGGCGAAAGAAGTCGGTGTAGAGTGACCAATCCGAACCCCGGGTCCCAACCTAAGGGTAGCTAGCTCCGCCCTACACTAAACAGGGATAGTCGCTCTCCTTGGTACCACGTACTCAATGGCCAACACACTTCCCACTCACATTTCCAGATCCATTCCATTTATCCACAGGAGCTCTACTCCTAATTCCCCGTAGGGTTCATGCTCGTATTCATCATGTTGTTCCATACCAGGTTTCATCATTCACATTTCCATTCTCATGTTATACACATGCAGCTCGTATTTCCATCGTTTAACATATACAACAAGTAATGTCATAGGTAATTGTTTAACTAGCACAGGCATTTCATATTCACAGGCAGGTCATATTTATTAACAGGCAGTTATTTACATTTCTATTCATTCACTTATGACTGCAATCTCAAACACACATACAAATAGGGCAAGTACTTCTCGTCTTAGGATTCATGCCATCTCTTAGGTTTCAAGTTATCCAATTTCACATATGCAGTTATTATTTATAATTAAAATAGGGGAACCCACTCTACCAGACAATTCGGGAGTACTGGGGGCTCGAATGGCAGGCTCATGTGCCTCTGTAGGCTCCGAACACGCAACAGATCAAAATCCTATACCAAGGAACATAACACAACGGAATGTTCATTACAATATAAAAGGCCTTCTAACAAGTAGAGAAACTCGCAAGGAGTCCACCGATATCTTGTTTGCGTAAAACAGACGCCAAATAGGTCAAAACAGGACTGCAGACCTAAATCAGATGTTTGGCACAAGGTCCAGACGTCTTAAAAGTAACTAGAGTCTCACCTTAGGTTCCTGCATTGACTTCAGACTTCCAGAACCCCTTCTTGACCGTTTAGACCCAACTCCAGACGTCCGACCTCTCCTCCAGTCGTCTGGAAGTGCTACCGGTCGTCTGGTAAGCTATCCAAACGTCCGAAATGTGTGGAAAGGCGTGCCCCGTGCCTTCCCGAAGTTATCCCTACACGCGACAGAAGAATCACCTATATTTAGCCATGTAGATCGAAGCTACGGTGCAGCCTGCATGGCCGTAATCGCAAGAGGAATGTACCTTCGCGAAATTCTGCTTTCAGACATCTAGTGTAGTCACCAGACATCCAAACCGTCGTCTGGACGGCACGCCAGACGTCTGATTCTGGGAAAATCCCAGAACCAAAACAACCTCCTGCTCCTCACTGCGCACAGCCGCAGCCTCACCTCCTCGCCTGCAGCTCCGGCTGCAGCAAAGTGTCGGGGTTGTCTCCCCCGACGCGCTCCTCCTCCCGTACGCGTCGCTCTGGTCGTGCGTCCTCCGGCAAGCTCCTACTAGCTCGCAAGCTTAAGCTCTTCCTCCTCTCTTCACGCCGCCTCTCCTCCTCATCGCTTGCTCTCGCGCCCTCTCTCGTGCTCACCCCTCTCGCTCTAATGGAGAGGAAGGAAGGAAGGTGGCTGTGGTGGAGTAGGGAAGAGAGGAAGGGGGAGAGGGGTCTTATATAGGGGGTGCGCTAGGGTTCTGGTGGGGGAGAGAAGAGAGAGAGAGAGAAAGAAGGGGCAACCTGCGCGCAGCCAACACACAAACGCGAAGCTACGTACAAATTTTCAATTATCAGACATCTGGGAAGGGGTCTAGACGTCTGACCGACAGTCCAGACATCTTAAAAGGTTCAGAACAGAATGGGTCTTTACATCATAACAAACTTAAAGGAAGGTTCATCCCCGAAACTTGAGCTAGCTATGGTGCGGAAAAGGAAATATACACGCATAACAAACTTAAAGAGGACCGAAGCTGGTCCGAAAAGACATACCCTCAAAAAGCTCCGGGTACCGCTCTCGCATCGCTGCCTCAAGCTCCCAGGTAGTCTCCTCGTACCGCTGGCTCCTCCACAAGACCTTCACCAGGGGTACCTGCTTCCGTCTCAAACTCCGGATGGCTCTGTCTAGTATCTTCACTGGTTTCTCAGGTTAGGTCAGGTCGTCACCCACCTCGACATTCTTGTGGCTCAGAACGTGACTGGGATCGGCGACGTACTTCCCGAGGTTGGACACGTGGAACACGTCGTGTACACCAGAAAGCTGGGGAGGAAGGGCAAGCTGGTAAGCAACAGGTCCTACCGGCTCCAGGACCTCAAATGGCCCCACAAACCTCAACGCAAGCTTCCCTTTCACCCCAAAACGCTGCAGGCCCTTCATGGGTGAAACACAAAGAAAGACGTGATCTCCAACCTCGAACTGCACCTCTCTGCGCTTCCGATCGACATAACTCTTCTGTCTGCTCCTGACAGTGCGAAGTCGTCTGTGAGTCTGCTCAATCACCTCTTGACTCTGTCGGATCAGCCTGGGGCCAACCTCCCACTTGGTCCCCACCTCAACCCAACTCAAGGGCGCAGTACACCTCCGTCCGTACAGAGCCTCGTAGGGTGCCATGGCGATACTCGAGTGATAGCTGTTATTATATGAAAACTCTGCCAAGGGTAAGTGCTCCTCCTAAGAGCCCCTCCAGTCTAGTACACAAGCGCGTAAAAGGTCCTCGAATCTGTATCGTGCACTCTCACTGTCCGTTCGTCTGGGGTGGTATGCCGTACTGAACCTCAACCATGTCCCCAAGGCCTGCTGAAACTCAGCCCCAAACTAGAAAGTAAAACGAGTATCCCGATCGGATACAATCTCACACGGAACTCCATGCAGACGTACCACGTCATGAATATACCTCTCTGCCAACTACACTGGTCCCAAGGTGACTCGGATCGGCAAGAAACGTGTCGTCTTCATCAATCGATCTACGATCACCCAGACTACGTCATGTCCTCGCTGGGTAACTGGTAGGCACACCACTAAGTCCATGGTGATGCACTCCCACTTCCACTCTAGCACATGAAGTGGCTGCAACGGCCCTACAGGCCTCTGGTGCTCGGCCTTCACCTGCTGGCACACCAAACACTGCTGCACGAACTCACCTACATCCTGCTTCATCCCTCTCCACCAAAAGTCACATCTTAGATTATGATACATCTTCGTGTTCCCGGGATGTATGGTGAACCTGGACCCGTGCGCCTCAGTCAGGAGCTCTCTCAACAACTCCTCATCCCTAGGAACGTACAAACGTCCCCTCATGCGCAGCACCTCGTCTATAAAAGAGAAGTCTTCAGGGTCCCCTGACAGTACTTTATCTCATAACGACTGCAGGTACGGATTTGTCATTTGTCCTGTGATGATGCAGTCTATCAGCTCTGGTCTCGTCTGCCGTATCACCGTCACTACCCCAAAATGCCCCTGTAACTCTAGGGGTCGCCAACTGCCCAACTCCTCCATAAGTCTCCAACTCTATGCCTATAAACTGGCCAAGTGGGCAGGCACCTCTTGGCTCAAGGCGTCAGCCACCATGTTGGCCTTCCCCGGATGGTAGGAGATGCTGCAGTCATAGTCCTTCAGGAGCTCTAACCAACGTCTCTGTATCATGTTAAGCTCCTTCTGATTAAACAAGTACCTGAGGCTCTTATGATCCGCGAAAATCTCAAAGGTCTCACCGTAAAGGTAGTGCCTCCATGTCTTCAGCGCGAAGACAACAACTGCCAGCTTTAAGTCATGGGTAGGGTAGCTATGCTCATAGGACTTCAGTTGTCGCGAAGCGTAAGCGACAACATGACCCCGCTACATGAGCACACCCCCTAACCCCTGCAACGAAGCATCCGTGTAGACCACAAAACCACCACTGCTATCTGGAATGGTAAGCACAGGAGCTGAAGTCAGCCTCTCCTTCAACTCCTGGAAACACGCCTCACAAGCGTCTGTCCAAGCAAAGGGCACGTCCTTCCGGGTCAACTGAGTCATCCGACGTTCAATCTGCGAGAAACCCGTGATAAACCACCAGTAGTAACCTGCCAGTCCCAAGAAACTGCGTATCTCTGTCACTGTACGTGGCCTCTCTCACCTGAGTACTGCCTCAACCTTGGCTGGATCCACAGCCAAGCCATCCCCTGAAATCACGTGGCCCAAGAAGGTCACCTGTCTCAACCAAAACTCGCACTTGCTGTATTTGGCATACAGCCTGCGCCGTCTCAAAGCGTCCAGATCCATCCTCAGGTGTTGTCTGTGCTGCACTTAATCCCGCGAGCAAACGAGCATGTCATCAATAAATACCACCACAAACTAATCTAGATATGGTCTAAACACCTGATTCATCAAATCCATGAAGACAGCGGGGGTGTTGGTCAGCCCAAACGGCATGACCAAAAACTCGTAGTGTCCGTACCGGGTGTGGAAAGCTGTCTTGGAGACGTCCGTCTCCCTGATCCTCAACTGGTGGTAGCCTGATCTCAGATCTATCTTGGAGAATACCGTGGCACCTCGCAACTGGTCAAACAAATCATCAATCCTCGGCAGCGGATACCTGTTCTTGATGGTGACCTTATTCAGCTGTCTGTAGTCGACACAAAGGCGTAGGGTACCATCCTTCTTCACAAATAACACTGGGGCTCCCCACGGAGATGCACTGGGCCTCACAAATCCCTTCTCCAACAGGTCCTGCAGCTATGACTTGAGCTCTCGCAGCTCAAGTGGTGCCATCCGGTACGGTGCCGTAGAAATGGAGCTGGTCCCCGGTACCTGTGAGATCTTAAACTCAATCTCACGCTCAGGCGGTAGTCTTGGCAGCTCCTCTGGAAACATGTCGGGGTACTCTCTGACCACCGGGATGCTCTGAAAGTCTGCCACGGGGCTGGGCTCTGCCACCACACAGGCTAGAAAGCCCTCACACCCCTGGCCCAAAAGTCTCGCTGCCCGAAGTGCAGAAATGCACCTGAAACCTCCGTCCACCGGCTGTTCAAGAAACTTAAAGGAAGGCATCTCCGGTTTGGAGAAGACGATCTTCCTCTCAAAACAGTCCACCAAGGCGTGGTAAGCGGACAACCAATCCATCCCCAGAATCACGCCAAAATCCTCCATCGGTATCACGATCTCACAGTCTGTGTAAACCTCCTCAGCTACAAACAGCTGACCACCTGGACCTCTAATCACAAACGGATCCTCTAACAACACGCAGTCCTGTCCCAAACTAATAGCAAAACTCGTAGCAACAAACGAGTGCGTGGCGTCGAAATCAAAAAGTACGTAAACTAATGTGCCGAAAACTGTAACCATACCTGCCACCACTAAACCTGATGCCCTGGCATCTCTGTGTGTCAGGGCGTTGATACACCCCTCAACTCTCGGTGCAGAAGAAGCAGCCACACTCTGTGTCGGACGGGTAGCCGCTGGCCGGTACCCTCCCCGTAACTGTTGTCCTCCCCCACCCGCCTGGGAACCACGACCACCTGCTTGACCTCCAGCGCTCGGTGCGAGGAGCATTTGCTGCGCTCCAGCCCTAGACGGGTAGTCCCTCCTGATGTGGCCCGGCTGGCCACACTAGTAGCAGAAGGGGACTCAGCTCCCTCCCTCGGTAGGTCCCTGCTGACGGCTGGGCAGGGGTTCAGTGCTAACAGCTGGCCCTTGTTGGGGGCCCCCAAAGGCCACTGACGACCCTATGAAACGAGATGGCTCTCCTGCGGGCACCGCGTGCCTCCTCTCTCGTCGACCCTGTGAGTACTCTAGCTGGTAGGACCTCTTCCGTCCGCTGTCAGTGTCTCGTGCGGCCAGGTTGGCCTCCTCATACGTCAAAGCTACCTCCACCACTCTCAAGAAAGTGGGCAGCTTCAGGGGTCTGACATACCCCCGAATGACAGGCCGGAGCCCCTCAGTGAACCTCCACAGGCGCTCCTCCTCAGAAGCTATAGCTGTCGCAGCAAAACGTGACAGCTCCAGGAAGCACGTGCGGTACGCGCTAACAATCATCGTCCCCTGGCGGAGAGTGTGGAACTCCCGCCTCCTCTAGTCCTGCCAATTCTACAGAAAGTACCACTCGCAGAAGAGGGCACGAACTGGTCCCACGTCGGCTCTCCCCTCTCCTGGCCTCTGATAGCCCTCCACCACCTGTGTGCCGCACTCTCCAGCTGGTACGTGGCAAATGCCACGTGGCACTCCGCAGGGGGGCGAAGGGTGTCAAACACCTTCTCGATCTGCTCCAGCCAGTCCTCTGCCTCAGACAAGTCCTCATCCCCCTTGAAGGAGGGGAACTTCAGCTTCCAAAATTGTCCGAAAAGCTCATAGTGCAGCTGTAGTGGGGGAATGGGCAGCAGGGAGGGCTCGTGTTCAGAAGTGTTAGAGTGCGGTGGGGGTGGTGGAGGACCACCCCTTCCCCCTCGTTCAGCGCTGCATTGGTCTCTTGGCCCCACAGAGGACTCCCCCTCCACGTCCCTAGGGAGAGGCGCCCGTGGAGGCGGGTGGAGCTCCTCTAGTACTATGTTTCATATCAACTGAGCGAGGTTCTAGGCCTGAACTCCTGGGATAAGTGGCTAGTCAACTGGCACCTCGAACCTGGCATGTCCGCCCCTCCAACCTCGTCCACGGCCGCGTCCGCGACCCTCCTCAAGGACTCCACGTCGACGCATCTCTTGCAAGGTGACGTAGAAGACAGAACAAGAAGAAGTCAACTCTAACGGACTTCAGTGAAAGAACTCAGAACAGATGTCAAGCGGTACATTGTAGTGGTTACTCTAGTTACATGCATGTGAATTGGTTATTCTCAAGCTAGTTGGTTCATTTCTCGGGACGACCTTGCTCTGATACCATCTTGTTACGACTCGGTTCCCGAATCCCTACAAAACATGAGATCAACTCGACTCGACTAATCCGAAGACCCAGTCGTCCAATAAGAAATAATCAAAAAGCAGGAAAGTAAACCACATTCACTATGCTAACTAACAGTAAATGAGTACAGCAGTAAAGGAAGTAAAAGCTGCTAACAGTACATATCACCACCACAACAGTAAGGTGGAAACAAAGTACAGAAATAGAATGGTAACAACAGTCTGAACTTACTAACAAAAAAAGAAGTACAACAACAGGAAACTACTGCTGGACTCGACTGGGCCCAGCACCCTCTACAGCCAATTACTCGAGCTGCTCAACTCCTGGACCTGTAAAGGGGTACGGGAAAATGGAGTTAGCGAATGTTAAGTAGAGTGGTAACCAAACTAACTAAAGCAGTAAAAGCTAACAGGTAATTTATCTTTTCCAATTATTTTATTTTACAAGTTATTCCCTTTCATCCATTGGTTTACTTTTCAGATCTCTTTTTTGATCTCGCATGTTCCTCATGGAAACCATCTTGATTGTAGTCTTTTCTGAAGAGTAGAAGGCACACGTGGTGCTCTCTTGGCCAGAAGAGTCCTCCGTGGTGATCCTACACCCAGTCAACCACCCCAAGGTCACGAACAAACGTAGCGGTGATTATGGCACGCGAGATAAGCGCACGGGTAGCTACCCTGCACTGGCACGTGGTCAGTCATTTCCACTAGCGGATATGCCCAAAGTACAGTACGGAATAGTATAGGGCCTAGCCCTCTCAGTAACAGGGGTCTAGCCCCTCATAACCAAACAAGGGTCTCGCCCCTCCACAGTCCGTGCCCCCTCGTCTAACTACCCCAGTTTGCCTAGTGGGCCTAACAAGTCGGTGTAGGGTAGTTAGCTGAACCCCGGGCCTCGTGGGGTGGCTAGCTCTCTCCCTACACTAGTAGCTCTCCCTGGTACAGTGTATGCGAGGGCCAAAGAAGTCGGTGTAGAGTGGCCAATCCTAGCCCCGAGTCCCTGTTGGTGCTAGAGCACCACGATCATTTATTTTGATGATAACAAAACACGTGTTATTTAACATTTGCACTTGGAGTCTTAGATTTTAGGTCAATTGCAAATGTAGACGTGACCAGACGGAGTTCGAGCTCGCATCCAGGATGGATTGGACGAGCTTGATGGAAAACAGAGGAGATTCGCGAGGAGCGATAGATTGAAGAAGGAAGGAGATGAAGAATATGATAGATTTCCTTCTCTTGTACTCCTTGTATTTTTCGTTTCTTCTGTTGCTCTTTATTTTTGTTACTTAGATTCATGTTAAAGAGCCTCAAAGTACCCTAACAGTAATCCTAGGAACACCGGCACAACCCTAGGATACTTAGGTTTTCTGTAGAGAACTTAAAAAACCAATATAGGGTTCAAATAGCATTTCCAGACGTCTAATTCCAAAATCAGACGTCTGATAATGTGTTTTAAGACGTCTGACTGTTGATTCAGACGTCTAATAACATTTAGGCTGGATTTGGTAGTTCTGTCTGATGAAATCAGACGTCCAGACCTTATTCCAGACGTCTTAGGAGACGTCTAATGATTTTGCCAGACGTCCAATTAGTGGACCGTTGGCTCTCTCAACATACACTCAAGGATATGACCGTTAGAGCCTTATCAGACGTCCTTAAGCCCTTCCAGATGTCTGATAATTGACTGTTTCACCTCAACTGACCCGAAAATCTCTTCTTAGAGATTTTCTAGCCGTTGCAAATCCATTCCCACGAAAAAGTAGGTTTCCAGACGTCCATACATAGTGCCAAACGTCCTGTCTGTCGTCTGATAGACTTGCGCTAGAACCCAATTTAGATCTGTTTCAAGTCAGGAAGGAACCCGCACGAAATCAGACGTCTGACCTTGAAATCAGACGTCTTAAAGTGATCTTCCAGACGTCTGATGCCAGAATTAGACGTCAGATAACCCTGTCAGTGCAATGATTGATCCTGATTTCGGGTTGTTTCTCTTGGGCTTTGCACCCAACGGCTATGGAACCTTTCCTAAGCCTTCCAAAGCCTTCCTAAGGCCTTTATAAATAGAGGTGAACCCTTGCAACACAAAAAACACACCTAGCTACACACTTTCACACTCTTTTGTGTCCAAAAAGACTCTCTTGCTCTCCAAGCTCTAATTCTTTATCTTGAGAGCATCAAGCTTTGCGCACCCGCTCTCCCACCATAGTTCACGAGAGCGACGTAGCGCCATCGTGTTGTTCACGCATCCGCGTCGCCGACGCACTCCTTTCAAAGGGGAGTTTCCTAATTCGTATAGAAGCTAAGTTTAAAATTACTTTGTTGGCTCTATAGGATTATTGTTATTTTATCTTTGTTATTTGGTTGGGTATTCGCTTTGCGAATTCCCGTCTCCTTCTAGGGACGAAATCCTTCTCGTGAAGAGAAGGGTTGAGGAACGCTACCCTCGCACTTGTAGCATGGTTGTATTTGAGGTTGAATCACCCTCATTTAAAGTGATTCGTTTATTGGATTTTGATCAACCTGGTTGATCGAAAAATCCTAACTCGAGAGGGTTAGGTGATGGTTTTCACCCGGTTTGGGTTTCCACCTAAAAATACTTGTGTATTTGTGTGGTTGTCTATTTTGTGAGATTGTTTATATTTATTTCCGCAATTATTACGTCACCCCCTTCTAGTAGGGAATTTCAGTTGGTATCAGAGTAGGTCTTGCTGTTTCGGCGTAACAACCAAGCAAGAAGATGTATGGAGGGAAGCAGTTCCGCGGGTAGGATTTCTGAGGGCCAGTCTACGACTCGTCCGCCATTCTTCGACGGGAGCAACTACCCTTACTGGAAGCTGCGGATGAAGACGTGGCTTCAAGCCACTAATTTCACGGTCTGGGCCAGGTGCGAGACCCCCTTCAACATTCCAGAAAAACCCGTCGGAGGATACTCGCAGCAGCAGATTCGTGAACTCTCGCTCAACGCGAAAACAATGAACGCGTTGTATTGCGCACTCAGCTCGGAGGAGTTCAACAGAATCTCGCAATGCGCCACCGCATACGAGATTTAGCACACACTTGAGGTAACTCACGAAGGTACCTCTAAGGTAAAAACCTCTAAAATTAATTTACTTTCTCAAGAATTTGAATCTTTTTCTATGAAGCCTAACGAATCTTTAAGTGAGATGAACACTAGGTTCACTCTCATTGTAAATAATTTGAAAGCATTAGGGAAGACTTTTATCAAGGGGGAGATTCAAAGGAAGCTTCTTCGTTCCCTCGGACCGGAGTGGGAATAGAAAGTCACCGCCATCGAGGAGGCGAACGAGGTGGAGGATCTCAACATGGAAGATCTCCTAGGCAATCTAATGGCCTACGAGACTAAGTTGAAGCAGAAGAAGAAGGATACACTGGAGCCTAAACCGAAGAAGACTCTTGCCTTCAGAGCCTCGTCGAATAGCGAGGTAAGTTCCGACGATGAAGACTTTAGAATTTTACTTAAAAAATTTTCCAAGTTTTGTAGGGAATTAAAGAAAGAGAAAAAGGAGAAGAAGGAAAGCCCGAGACGTTGCTACCACTGCAACGAGAAAGGGCACCTACGACCAGAGTGCCCTCTTCTCAAAAAGGAGAAGAAGAAGGAAAAGGAAAAGAGATCTAAGAAGAAGGCGTTCCAAACCACTTAGGACGATTCCAGCTCGGAGGAAGAAGAAGAAAAGTCCATAGAAGAAGAAACCGCTTGCTTCGGTTTCATGGCTAGAGGAAGCGATAGCGAAAGCGGAAGCAACTCAGATAACGAGGTAAGTTACGACTTACAAGAAGCTTTTAATGAACTTTTTGAAGTTAGTAAAGCACTTAAGATAGAAAATAAAAGCATGAAAAAGAATCTTAGTTTTCTTAGAAGTGAAAATGACAGGTTAGAAATAAAACTTAAGGATCTAGAAGCTAGTTCTAAAAATGATAACCTATTATTAGAAAATCATAACCTCATCAGTGAAAATAATAAATTGATTGAGGAAAATGTTAGTCTAAAAATAGAAATTTCTGATTTAAAGACTAAGATGAATATTATAGAAAAAGAAATTATATGTCTTAGGGAAAACTCTCACAAATTAATCAACAAAGTAGATGATTTAAATAGCCCTAAGATTGAGAAAGGATCTCCATCAAGGAGACCCGCTAACAGATCCGGATCCAAGCCCACTTGGATACCGAAAAAAGAATTGGAATCTTGTTTTGTAGGTTTCAGGGATAACTACAACACAAAGGACTGGACCTACAAACTCAAGGCTAGTCAACTCGAGTTGGGAGAACCAAGGAGTAAACCAAGGAGGAGAACAAAAGACCGACGAGACGGCGAACAAACGATGGACCCGCCGCACGTCGACCATCAGACTAGAGACCGGCGCCAATGCCCGAGCCTCCACGCTACGAATGGGAGCCCCATCCGATGTGGCATCCACCACCACCATTCGGGCAATTTTATTGGCCATGGTAGGTGAGGTAAAACCCTTTACCCTATCCTTTTATCATAAGCATTTAGATAGGGGGAGCAAAAAAAATTATAAGCCAATTGTCAATTTTTAAGGGGGAGATATAAGGTAGCTAAATTTTCTTTAGAAAGGGGGAGAAAAATAATAGCTATCTTGTTGTTATAAAAAAAGGGGAGGACATTACCTTTGTTAAAAGAAATTTATAGAAGAGCATGTTTTAAGGGGGAGTTATAGAAAATTTAAAATTAATCAAACCCTTTTTATAATGTCAAAAAGGGGGAGGATTTTTTGCATTATTATTTATGGTTTTGTCATCACCAAAAAGGGGGAGATTGTTGGTGCTAGAGCACCACGATCATTTGTTTTGATGATAACAAAACACTTGTTATTTAACATTTGCACTTGGAGTCTTCCTTCTCTCTCCACGCCGCCTCTCCTCCTCGTCTCTCGCTCTCGCGCCCTCTCTGGCGCTCGCCCCTCTCGCTGCAGTGGAAAGGAAGGAAGGTGGCTGTGGTGGAGTGGGGAAGAGAGGAAGGGGGAGAGGGGTCTTATATAGGGAGTGTGCTAAGGTTCTGGTGGGGGAGAGAAGAGAGAGAGAAAGAAAGAAGAGGCAGGCTGCACGCAACTGGTGTGCAGACGTGAAGCTACGTACAAATTTTCAATTATCAGACGTCTAGGAAGGGGTCCAGACGTCTCACCAGACATCTGACCGATAGTCCAGACGTCTTAAAGGGCTCAAAACAGAATGGGTCTTTATAAGAAGCCGCTAATGAACAAGCTCTGATACCCCGCTTGATAGGATCTAAAGATATATATATATGGCTATGCGCACAAACACTCAAACAATATTAGCAATAACAAGACAATTTGCACAATCAAACAAACCACAAAAGGACACCAAATGTATAATGGTTCCCCTCCCTTGAGTACTCCACTACCTAAGCCTCCCAGCTTAGGGTTTTTGACTCGATTCTCTCAACCTCGAGAGAATTAATTTACTAACCCGAGGTAATTAACGGGTTACCCCAACCCAAGTACAAAAATGGGTTTGTTACAACCTCACGAGCAAATGCTCAAGAACAAATGAACTACAGGTGTAAGAAAGAAAGATCTTACAACTAAGTTCCTAAGCCTCTCAACAAATGTAAATGTAATGTTACCGATTTGAGAGCCTAGAAAGGACACGAATCGTGTTTAATTGCGTGAACAAAACACGTCAATGTGTTTGCAAACCCGTAGCATGATTGGAAAGCAGCAAACACGATTTCTTCTCTTGAATATGTGGTGGAAAATATGAATTATAGCTCTAGGAATTTTCTTCTCTTTTCTCTTATCTCTTGTGTGCAAACAAAGAGTCCTAGGGTCATTTTATAGAGTTTAGGACCTAGGATACTCTTCTACTAGACGTTGGGATTTAATTCCCAACGTTCATATTGTTGGAATTAATATTTCTGTCATTCTGTTTTGGGCCAACGGCTAGCTGGTACCGGTACTAAAGTACCTATACTGGTACTAGCAGCTCACTGCCACCAGTACATGAGTCCTACTACCGGTACTCATCATGGGTACCAGTACTTGTGACTCCCAGGTTTGGAATTCCTTGGCCACAGTAACCTACCTGTACCAGTATTCATCATAGGTACCGATACTTGTAAGGTTCAGGCCAGAATTAAGCCTTCAACCAGTGGCCAACATGTACCGGTACTCATGGTTGGTACCGGTACTTGTTGTTCACAGTCTGAAATGAATTCTCAAACTTGTAACTTGCAAATACTAGTATTGATGAACAGTACCGGTACTTGCTTACAAGTACCTATTTTAAGCGATTTAATTAATTACGTTCTTCGAAAACGAATGCCATATAAATCCTAATTTATCTCTAATTGATTTTTATGATCTAAGTTAAATTCTCTTGTTAAGAGGCATACAATCTATGAAAACCTAAACTAAAAAAAAAAAAAGGGATTAAAGATGATCTTCTTCTCCTCGACACATCCTTGTCATCCTCCATGACATGATCTTTTTCTTCTCACCATCATGCCTCCAACATTTCTTGTTTGCCTTGCTCCTTCACCTAAATCTGAACAACACTTAATGGCAAACATTAATCCATAATAATTTTGTTAACACCAAAACAAGATGTGGAACAAGGTTCCAACAGCCAACGTTGAGGCTATGGGTGGCAGTGGAGCGGGTGATCGACCGTTTCAACGGCGGGGATGCAACAGCGAGCACACAGTGAGCTCACTTGTGGTGTTAACGACGAGAATGGAGGTCGTGGATGGCGTTGTGGAGAGGTGTGGTGGTGGTGGCTGTGTTGGGTTCCTTTGAAGGAAAAGAACAGAGAAGGAGGTTGAAGAAGCGGGTAGCGATGCAGTGAGGAGGAAGGCGTCAAGTTGCGAGCTGCTGTGGATATGAGGAGCTACTGGCGTTGGCGGCGGCGGTGTGAACAATGGTTCTGGTAGTGGCGCGTAGGGATAGCAAGCTTGGCGATGGTGATGGGTTCTCGTGGACTAGCAGGGAAGGTGGTACACGTAGGGAAGGGTAAGGAGATGAGAAGAAGAAGAAGTAGAAGACGTAGAAGAAGGAGAAGAAGGGGAAAGCCACTGATGATGGGTCGACGACAGTGGTTGTGCACGCACCACGTGCACACACATGGTAAAGAGTGAGGATGAGACGCGGTGTGGGAAGCAAGTTGGAGGCACAGTGATGCACGGTGGTGCGGGCCTTCAAGGGTGGCAGTGCCTGCGGTGTGTGAAGCATGCGCTGCTGTAGATCTGTGTGGTCGAGGCTCGCGGTGGTGCTTGGTAGATCGTGGTAGGGAGGTGGACGCAGTGGTGGAGGATGCAGTGACGTGGTGGATCTTGTGGTGGGAAGGAAGGTGGAACGCGGTGGGAAAGGTTGGCCTCGCACTGTTGCAATCACCTCCATATGGAGGCCAAGCATGCATGGCGGAGTTGCGCGCACTCAATGTGCAAGCGCTGTCGAGAAGGCGTTGCGACCATCATAACGCAGAGGAAAATTGGTTAATGCGTGCTGTAGTGGAGAGAGAAATAGATAAATAAATACATAAGAATAAGAGAAATCAAATAAAATCTTATAAGTAATTATGCAAAAATATTATATATCTAATTAAAGTTTTAAACTCTAATTATTTACTAATGTAAATTATATGAGATATATAGATCTCAAAATATTCTAAACATAATTATTTAATTAATTTATCAAAGTGAACCTGTCAAATACATCATCCAAAATCATCAATTGAACTTGCTACCAAAGTATTGACAAACAAGAACTTTTCCAAAAATTCTTCACACAAGTGTTGACCATTTTATTGTAATAGGCTTCGTCAAGCACCATTTGATGAGGTTAGGCACCGACGACCCATCAAGCCTACTTATTTTTCTTTTTGGTCGAAAAATTCCCTAGATGTATTAGTCTTTTGATACTTTTTATTGGATAATCATCATAGCATAGCCATCATCCAATAAGAGGCATTGACAAATATTTCACATAGGGACCATCTGTTAGTTAAAATGGTCAATTAATAGACTATGATTCTTTATTTTCCTATATCTATAAGTTATAGACCTTAACCTTTCTTCTTATACAACAATAAGACTTCCCAAAGACCATTTGGATACTTCCTATGAAGCCTATAAATACCATTGAAGATCCTCATTGCCTTACACAATTCTTGATACAATCTCTTTAAGGCGATTCACTCTCAATTCAAGAGTCTTTGCTCAAAGGCTTTCCATTATGCTATTCTCAACATCTTCGAGAGCACTCCATTTCCCGCATTCTAACATCTCATCTTCTAACTAAAGGGAAGTTCAACACTATAGAACCTTAGTTTTAATTTACTTGCATTATGGCCCTATAGATCAAGTGTAATTTTATTTTTATTTCATTCATTTTGGTAATTGGCCCAACCTGGTAGATTCTCTTCTTTTCCTCAGGTGGGTGGAGGGAGGTTTGCAAACACTCTTTAGCATGGATCGAAGAGAGGTTATGTACTTGAGGTTGCACCACCCTCGCTTGTTTGTAGATTTTGATATAATGGACTAATTATGAAAATCCTAGGGAGACTTAAGTGGTGGCTTTTATCCAATGGATTTTTTACCTAAAATTTCTTGTGCCTTATGGAGTTTTTTTGTTGTGATTTTTTATATAACTTTTATCTTTATATCACATTATTCCTCCTCCCTCTAGTGCACATTTTCAATAAATTCTTTTCAACTTATCACTTCAAATTTGATCTTCCCATGCTAAATCATTAGTAACATGTTTTTGACTGGAAAATTATTATAATTGTCACTCATTTCTTACAAGAGTTATTGCATTGACATTTTGATCAGTTTGATACTATGGATAAAAGTAGGATATTTGATTTTATGAGCTTGAATATTTCTATTTTATTGTTGGCAACTGATACTCTAGTGTAGAGAGGTCCATTCTATAAATAGGGAGAACTTACTCTTAGGAGGGTTGTTCCCAAAGTGTTAAGGTTTCATCCTTGCTTGGTTTCAAGGATTAGCTATTACAAAACCTAAGCAAGCCTATCCCAGGTGTTGGGCATAGCTCAAGAGGTATATGAATCAATATAAAATGTTATGTGCATTTTGTGGTTGAATGTTTTAGTGTGCTTGTATTTGAGATATTATGAATTATTGAGTATCATACATTAGTCTCATTATATATGTTGTTTGCATTCGAGGGGTACTATCCACCCCCTTCTAATGCCATATATCCTTCAACCATTACTCACTTGTCTACCTTCTCTTGAGTTGCTACAAAACACACTTGCAATTTGTTACTTTTCATGTTTTTCACTAAGCTTAGCGAACTAAATCACTTAAATTATAGTTTGATTCAGGTCTTCCCTTGATTTCATTATCCAATAATCCTATTAATAATTACAATAACAATAATCATTTTTATGTAGGATGAGCAGTGAAGTGAATAGGTAGAGATATTTGATGAAAGGAGATACAAAAAATGAGAATAAGCCACTTTTGTTGTCTTGGTCAACCACATAGAGGTTGTGGCAACCATGCAAGGGAGGCAAGATATTTGAACCAAATAAGCAAGGTTAAGGCTTAATGGCTTGAGGTTATCTTGAACTTGCTAGAATGGTCAACCACATAAGCTTATGGTTGACCATTATTGCACCATTGCCCAACAAACCAATGAGAACTTGCATCGAGTTTTACACCACTTAGGTCACGATTTATAATAAATCAAAGGACAATGACTTGCGTTAAGTGAGGGACTATAAATACCCCTCAAACCCCATTTAAAGATTGAATTTTTCATGGGAAAAGACCCTTGAAGCTCTTGTGCAAACCATGGAATCCCATTGTCAACCATAGTTGCTTCCAACAAAGATTCTAACCATCTAATGAGGCAATTGATGTACAAAAGAAGGCATTGCAATGAGAACAAGAAGGAAAACATCTTAAAAGATTCATCTCAATGGGTAGTGTGTGACATGAGGAATTAAATCCCTTAAAGTTATGCATTTAAATGGAACAAAATATCGAAAAAGTCTTTGATACTAAGCTTTGTTGCCACTCCACCAAAATTTCAGTATCTAATTAGCTTTTAGATGCTAGGAAAAAGTTTTCACACTCTCGGATTTGTTTTGATCACCTTCTTGGTAAGTAGAACGAGGGTTTATGTTGCATCTTCTTTATTTTCAAATCATAATTGAGTATGATGTGAAAGTAAGAGATTCTAGCATGACTTGAATTAAGAGATTCAAGTATGATTTCAATGAATTAACCTAAGAATAAATATGAGGCAATCAATTAAGAGACAAGGGCCAAACTCCTTTCTTAAAGACAACTTGTTTACTATTATGGTTGGCCATAAAGGAGCATGGTCAACCACAATAGGGTTTAGGGGAGAACTAAATAGATATTCATATGATCAACCATATGAGGTTTTGGTCAACCATAATGTGAAGTTAGCTAAGATATCCATGAAGATATTTAAATGATTAAATAGTGTCAACAATTGAAAGGTAAGGCTCCTTGGTACCATTTAACATGGATTCTGAAGAAGGAATTGTTAATTAAGTAGATACCAAGTTTTATGGTAGAAACAAATGCAAAACTTTATCATGGATGAAGGGAATGAGCTATCAACTAGAGTCATAAATGCCGACAACATAAGAAATGTGAATAAAATGATGCGGTTGGTGTCTCCTTTTGCTTAGTAAGGTTTGACATATCGACGATATCTCATTGATATCGATATATCGACGAGTTGAAGCATATCAATATCATGTACCATATTTTCTTCTATGATACTGCTGATATATCATCAATGTCGAGGGATATCGACAACATATCACCAAAAACAAAGCATTGTAGTTCAATTTTTCCCTTAAGTAGTGATATGTAATCGATATGGGGGATATGCCGATCACATATCTTTGCCTGCTTGTGCAACTCACATGGACATGCATTCTTTTCATTTCCTTTCTTCTCCCCTGCCCTATGCCACTCACATGGACACATTATTTGTCGATGAACTAAATTATCATGCCTATGGATGATGATGCAGTGATGGTTGGTGAGAGATAGGCAGAAAGCAATGGTGGAGGAGATGAGGGATATCATCCTCAAGGTCAAAAATCAATCTTTGAAGGTAGGCTAGGATCATCATCAAGTTACTATGGTGGCTACTGATCTCATTACACCAGCCCTCAGTACCAACCCCAAGATGAGATGTAAAGTTCATCTAATTACTTCCTTAGCTACATCAGCCCTCCATCTTATTATGGTTCCTCCTATGGGTATGATAGTCGCCACCAAAGTTATAGTATCCAAAGTGATCCTACATCTGCAAGTTATGGTTATGGGATATTTCTAAGTATTTTGCATCGCAAGGTCTTCAACTATTTTCTTATTAACCTTCCGACTCTACTGCACCACTTCTTCCTTAACCACCACAAAGTTCATTGATGAGACAGCGTGAACCTTGTGAATCATCAGGTTCTATACTGAAATAAGGTGATTCTACCAAGTCCACAGATTCAAGAGGACATCAAGATGAGTCTACTTAGGGTTGGATCTAGAACTAGAAGCAGGAACAACTCATTTGACAGTCACAGTCGATATCCACGTCTTGGAATATTTCTATATTGCAGTGATGAAGACTATCAACAATACATCAATGAATACAATACTCGATATAGCTACATGGCGTGGGAGTTATATTGTGAATATGTTAGAGTGTTACGAATAGAAGATAATTGGAGGAGAGGTGTCGAGCTAGGTCGAAGCTCAACCTAGTATTGATTTGGTGGCATTGACTGGTGCTTTTGTGCTTGGTGTGGTCCACTGATACTTTGATACTATTGATATTTCATTTCTTCTAGTGAGTAGCATTACTATGAATATTTTTCAACTATTATCATGTTATGTACACTTTCTTTCTAATATTTGACTTTATCGATATGTAACTAGTGCATTTCTATTATGTCTTCACAAAATTTATTATTTTCATCTTTTAGGCATTTCTTCATGAGGTACTAGTTACTTAAATGTTAATTTTCATCATATTTGTGACATTTTGGGCATTTTTGAGCAATTTCTCTAAAATTCACCGATATCAACGATATATCCCCGATATATCCTTTTTTCGACTTGTCGATACAACATCAATATCGATATTTAAAACCTTGTTGCTTAGTTAAGCCATGACTAAAAGGTAGCACCTAGTCATATGTGTTGAGATACCCTACATGGGAGGAACTAGTTTCCCTCGTTTTAATATCCCACGAGTTGAGGGATTATACCTTCGAGGCAGCATGGTGTAGCATCTCATGTGGTGCTACCTCCTCAAATAAGTCCTAGGAGAACCCACTTGCTCCTTATCAACGAGTGGATGAAGCCCTCGTGTAGTGGAAGTCGAGTTCCACCAAATGTCTATGAACTCCTTCGCAAATTGAGGCAACGATTGCCTTAAAATCCAAGAACGGATCCCAAGAACAACTTCAGAGAGATCCTACAGCAATCCCTATCGTAATAGCTGGTCGATGCCCTGAAGCGCTGGTCGACTGGCTGCTAAGGGGGAGTGAGAGGGGCGAAATCAAGAAGAAGGCTACAATATCATCCTTCAATAGACGGTAGACCGATTCACTAATCGATTGATGGACACCAACTACTAGCACTAACCAATAATTTTATTGGTCAATCGGCTATAGCGGTCGTAGAAGATGTTACGACCTAGTCTCTTCCTGATGTCATGGGTGGTGGCTTTTTGGTGGGTTTGGTGGGTTTCAATCAACAATTGATTGAATGGAAAGTGCAATTAAGGTTTTTCCTTTTGGGAGATATTTATAGGGATTCCTTTCCAAATCCTAAATTGATGGGATACATTGGATGGAAATCCAATGGATGGGATCAATTCCTAATTGTCAAACTTAAATTAATTGCAATACAACATTTGAATTTTGTATCTCATCAAATTAGGTGCAATTAATTTCCAAATTAAATAAACCTAACTCTTTAAGTTACAATTAATTTATTCTTCAATTAGGAACTCATCAAGAAACATTATTGGTTTATCACTCTAATAATGAGCCATAGGATGGATGGAATTTTGGTACTTTGCCCCCTCAAGTATTAATTCCAAATACTTGTAAATCCTTCACACTTAGAAGAAAATATTATCCCGAGGTATAATCCCATTAGATGATTGTCATTCCTTCTTGGATAATATTATTTTTTATATCTCCTTGTACTATTGGGACGAGAATGAAGATCAGAACCTTTTCCAAAGGTTGTTTATAGCTCTAATCGGGTTTTAAGATATGTGTCATAGTATAGCAATTAAAATAACGATAATCACAATTAACCACCACTCGAATGAATATGAAATGAGGCACAAAAATTTGATATAAAAGGAAATATATTATGCAATTAATTGTACTATCAAACTCAAAAATAAATGACTAATGTAAGGGCAAAAAATGCTATTTTTCATCCAAGCTAAACCCTAACACTTAGCCAAATTTCTAAACCAAAGAGAGCCTCAACGCAAAGCCAAAGCCTTCAGCCGATCCAAGCCCAGCCAAACTGAACCAAAATCGGACCAAGACCAGTTCAGGCGTGCATGTGGTGTATAATGGGGACCCGACCCCTAAGTATCCGACCGATACTTAAGGGGGCACATTTCCTTATAAGCACCTCTTTTAGCTCTCGTCTTCAATGAGGTGGGACTATAAGTCCCTCTTCTCTTCGTTCTTCCTTGCGTGCATAGTGTTGGTGGAAAAGTTGATCAATTAAAGCTCTAATGGCTATGGGATTGGAAATCCATAGCCCAAATTCCTTCCTCAATCAATTCCGCATGAGATGAGGGTGATGTCTTCGTGGTGTTCTCGCTGTAGATGGCTGGAGCAACGTCGAAGAAGACAAGAGATCCGGCGAGTACCTGCACATGGAAACACGAGTCCTCGACCCAAATTAAGTACATGAGAACCACTGGCTCTACTCGCTGAACAAAAGCCCTAATGAAATTGTGTGTTAGGGTGAGTGGATGTGGGCGGCGGTGAAGCTTTGAAGAAGCTTCCCCAGTGGTAATGGTGGAAGGTGAAGAAGATGATGGGAGATGCAATTACCATGGGCAAAAGCTTTGTGGAGATGAGAAGATTTTTCCCTAAGTAATTTGGAAAGGGGAAGGTAGAGGAGGTGGTTCGACGAAGATGGAGGTTACGACCGCGGTGAAGGTCAGAGAAGAAGGAGGAGTTGATAGATGGAGCTAAGAAGCTCCCTAAACCTAATTGGGGATGAGAGGAGAAGAAGCCCTAAATTAATTGTACTAGAGGACGATGGGGAAAGGTCACTGGTGTGGTTGTCGGTAAGGACGAAGGAGGAGGGGTGACCGGAGCTGAAGAGGATGAATTGGGAGCTAAAGGTTTGTGGAAAGCTTCGTGGAGGCACAAGGAAGAAGACCCCTTTGCCTATTGTACATGGCAGAGAGTGAAGAAGGGGGTCTAAGGAGCTCTGGTGGTGCTTCACGTTCACTGACATGGAGGAGGAACGAGGGGAAAAACTAGCAAATTGAGCACGCCCTTGACTTGTAGAGGATGAGGGCTATATATAGAGGAGAATTCCTTCACAATTGAGCTAAAACTCGTAAGCTTGGCTTACGATTTGACCAAATTTGAGCTCATGAAATTGAATCTCACCTGCATGGATTCCAACCAAATTGGATCTCGTAAGGCGGTTCATTGGTTTAGCCATGACTTGATGGTCGAGATTTGCTCAATCATATTGTTGATTGAATCTCAATGATGATGAGTTCTCTGTGCCGCTGTCGAGTGGCTACATTTGGCTCAATGAAGGAAATGAAGGTAGGGGCCTAAATTCAAGAGAAATCAAAACCTAGGGGTAATAAATAAGGATAAACAACTAAAATGCAAACTAGGTCAAGATGGACTCTGATTGGGCTCAAAATTTAAGGTTAACCTAATTTGGACCTAAGAAATCTAATGGTAAACTAAATTTTGGGTTGTGATAAAGTTTGATTGGGTAATTTACATTATAATCCAAAATGAAGCAATTTCCTACCTAGGTCTCTATTTTGGTCAAAATGGTTCATTTGGTTAAAGTGAATGTTCCAAACCTCATAGAATATTTTTCAATGATTTTTAGGAGATTTAGATTACATTTATTTCCACCAAAATCCTTTCAATTTAAGTAGGCTGTAATTAAGGTTTTTCTAATTAAATATTAATCTTCAATTCTCAGAAAATCCTGATTTAGTCCGTTCAAGCCCACCTCTTGAGAATTTAAGTTTATTTGACCTCAGATTAGGTACTGATTGACCCCTTAGTTAATCTGCATTTGTGATTACTTGTTAAAATAACAAAATTAACAGAATTTCCTTTCTTCTCAAATTCAACTCAAAACTGAATTACGACCTTCTAAAGATTATTAAGGAGCATTTAACATTGGAATTTTGCTAAATTAGGCCAGTTATGGCAGATGATGGTGTTACCATCATACCTCCATGCCTTACTTTTACTAGTCCCTAGCAAAATCCTATGGAACAGGCCTGATCTCTAGACTAGATTTTCTCATCATGATGCTTTATCGTGCCACACTTCTAGAGATCAGATTGAAATACCAACTCTAGGCCTAAAGGTACTCAAGTACCAGCCAAGATACGGGCCTGACTAGCCTCAGCCTTGGGTCTACAATAAAGGTTTCTAGGGCCCCATAATTTGCCTAGAGGTTCGTTGAGCATAGTGGTTAAAGCACCCGTGTGTTCATACAGCAAGGTCTAGGTTCAACTTATTAGTGTATTTTTTGTAAGAGAGAGAGATATATTTTTTGAGATTTTTCTCTTTTTTGTATTTTTTTAATATGATTCCCCTAAATCCAACATCAGATTGGCCCTCAACACAGTTTGTATCAGATTTCTTGTCCCCATCATCAATCCTCAAAGGGTCTCTAGCAATCGATGCTTCGGGATAGCACCCATGGCAACCCCTAGAACCCTAGCAATCGACACTTCGTGATAGTGCCGCCCATGGCATTCTGTAGCTAATCCAGGCCCTGGCAATCAACATTTCGGGATAATGTCGCCCATGGCACTTGAACCAGCACAAAACGCTTACATGCCCCCGGTAGGATATTTAAATATCATAGGAGACAAGCGCTTAGGAGACGATATGTTATAATGTGTCTTTAAGGGGAGTATTTACTCCTCTTAGCAGTAGGAACTCCTCTAATCAACTTATGTTTTTGAGTCGCTCCTAAGTTAGATCTTCCAGAAATCATCTTTTTCATAACAGAACACTTTTTGGCAATTTTTCTTCATTAAGCTCACTGAACCAAACCAGTGCATGGATTATGAGTGTCTAGGTTACCAAGTCCTGCAAACCAAAGGGCAGACAAAGAGGCTGAATAGTCCTTAAGCCTTGAACTTAATACATCAGCTTCGTAATGTTGGTGCTAGAGCACCATGATCATTTGTTTTGATGATAACAAAACACGTGTTATTTAACATTTGCACTTGGAGTCTTAGATTTCAGGTCAATTGTAAATGTAGACGTGTTTAGACGGAATTCGAGCTCGCATCCAGGACGGATTGGAGGAGCTTGATGGAGAACAGAGGGGATTCGCAAGGAGCGATAGGTTGAAGATGGAAGGACAAGAAAAATAGGATAGAATTCCATTTTATTCCTTTCATGTACATTTGTCGTTATTTTCTTGCTCTTTATTTCCTTAGAAAATTATATTAAAGAGCCTCAAAGTACCCTAACAGTAGTCCTAGGAACACCGGCACAACCCTAGGATACTTAGGTTTTCTGTAGAGAACTTAGAAAACCAATATAGGGTTCAAACAACATTTCCAGACGTCTAATTCCAAAATCAGACGTCTGATAAAGTGTTTTAAGATGTCTGACTGTTGATTCAGATATCTGATAACATTTAGGCTGGACATAGTTAGTTCTGTCTGATGAAATCAGACGTCCAGACCTTAAACCAGACGTCTTAGGAGACGTCTGATGACCTTGCTAGACGTCCAATTAGTGGACCATTGGCTGGCTTTATAAACACTAAAGGATATGACCGTTAGAGCCTTATCAGACGTCCTTAGGCCTTTCCAGATGTCTGATAAATGACCGTTTTGCCTCGGCTGACCCAAAATCTCTTCTCAGAGATTTTCTAGCTGTTGCAACATTTGGAAATCCATTCCCACATAAAAGGTAGGTTTTCAGACGTCCAGACATAGTGCCAGACATCCTATATGTCATCTGATGGACATGCACAAGAACCCTGTTTAGATCTGATCCAAGTCAGGAAGAGACCCGCCCATAATCAGACGTCTGACCTTATTTTCAGACGTCTTCAAGTGAACTTTCAGACGTCTGATAAGCCTATCAGAACAATGATTGTTCCTGATTTCGGGCTGATTCACTTGGGCTTTGCACCCAACGGCTATGGAAGCTTTTCTAAGCCTCCCAAAGCCTTCCTAAGGCCTCTATAAATAGAGGGGAACCTCTTGCACATAAACACACATCTAAGAAACACAAGACACACCTTGCAATACACTTTCAAACCATTTTGTGTCTCTCTTGCTCTCTAAGCTCAAGTTCTACATCTTGAGAGCATCAAGCTGTTGCGCACCCGCTCTCCCGCCGTTGTTCACGAGAGCGACATTACGCCGTCGTGTGGCTCACGCATCCGCGTCGTCGATGCACTCCTTTCAAAGGGAAGCATCCTATTTCCTATAGAAACTTAGGTTCAAAATTATTTTGTTGGCTCTATAGGATTACTTGTTTATCTTTGTTCTTTGGTTGGGTATTCGCTTTGCGAATTCCCGTCTCTTTCGTGGGACAAAATCCTTCTCGTGAAGAGAAGGGGTTGAGGAACGCTACCCTCACACTTGTAGTGTGGTTGTATTTGAGGTTGAATCACCCTCGTTTAAAGTGATTCATTTAGTGGATTTTGGTCAACTTGGTTGATCGAAAAATCCTAACTCGAGAGGGTTAGGTGGTGGTTTTCACCCGGTTTGGGTTTCCACCTAAAATTCTTTGTGCCTTTTGTGCGATTGTATTTTGTGAGATTGTTTATATTTCAATTCCGCAATTATTACGTCACCCCCTCCTAGTAGGGAATCTTCACGTAACTCCCTCAATCTCTTAAGAAATAGTTTAAATCTTAACAAATACTTGAATTTTTAAGCCCAAATAGGCCCAAGAGGCCTAAAGTTGACATCTCTCACTTACCTCCTTTTCTTTAGCACTTCAGGTTTTAATTCATCATTCGATCCAGCCGAAAACTTTGGTATTGTTCCATACTCAACTACCGAGACTAACCACAATTTTACGTTTGCTTTTGCTCCTTTTTCTTTTCTGTATTCTCTCCTCTTTTTCCTCCTCATTAGAAATTTTCAATTCAGCTCCAAAAATGTTCTCCCCATTTCATCCTTTTTTTTGTGTGTGAGAACCCTTCAAAAGAATCAAATTTTGAGTCGTTTTGTACTTTAATACCCCTACATGCCTAAGTTTTACAATGCCTTCATTGCAAACCAAGTGGGTTCGAATTCAGCTTAGTTCATATTTTAAAACAGGTTCAAAAGGCTAGGTGATCGGGTCAGGATAGCTGTTGCGAATAATTTCAAGCTCCAATGTGAATATCAGAGGTAGAGTTGGCTGTTCTAAAGTACGAACTCTAAAGTGCAATAGAAATGTAGCACGAGAAGGATTAGAAGGGTCACGGGTTTTCAAATGATGGGTTGCCTCCAGTTAAGCACTAAGTTTAATGCCATCAGCTGGGTGCAATGCAGCTCAAGGGGAATGGAGATCAAAAGATTCAGTAGACAAATTCCAATCGGTAAGCTCAAGGAATGGTTTCCATCTTTGACCATTCACTACAAAAGAGTTCAAGTCGTGGCAGAGTTCACTAGTTTCAATGGCTCCATCTTCAAAGATCTTCCAGACTAGAAAAGGTCCGGTCCATTTCGATCACAGTTTTCCTACGAAGAGCTTGAGTCAGGCATCAAAGAGAAGCACTTTTTGATCAGGATAGAAATTTTTTCATGAAATATGCTTGTCATGAAGAGCCTTAATCCATTCCTTGTAGATATGCGAGTTCACGTTCACATCATTGTGTAGTTCATCAATCTCACTCATTTGCAAATGGCAGTGGATTTCGGCCTTCCCGAGATCCAATTGTACTTCCATACTACTCAGTAGGTCTTGTGCTCTGATGACTCTACATCTAACGGTGATAATTCTATCAACTAGAGTCAATCTCAAGGGTATATGGGCATTAACGATGTATCATAATGGGCTTGAGAGCATGGCATGCATGTTGTGTTAAGATTGCTTGTAATTCATGTTTAATGACCATGTGTGCAAGTGTGCATTAAAATAGGTCTCATATGAGCAATCAGACCTTACGGATGGATCTGAATCGACAAACGGAGTCCAATAGACTCAAAATCACCTCAATCCGACCTTTGTGGCCCCCACAACAAGCCTGGGAAGTTCTGTATCAGATCAACAGCCCTTGCTGCGCCATGTGGCGCCCACACCAGCCCCGCTCCTCTTCATCGCATGCCGGATCGACCTCAACCATCTGATCTTCGATCGGACGACTGAGGGGCTGCAAGCCTTGCGACCTAATTGCGAGTGTGGTGCAGTGTGCACGCCTTCACCTCACACGCAAGCGGCGAGCATTCGAGCCCTGCTGTGGCCCAAATCATGCTCCAGCCACATTGCAGCCGATTAGAGCAATCTGATTGCCATCAAACGGCCCTGAGGTGGGCTACGCGGCGTGCTCTCACGTGCCCGATATGTATGCACACGACAACGTCATATCTAACGCGTGGCCAAAGCGCGTGAGGTGGATCCAAGCCAGCGCGGGGGAACGATCGATTGGACGGCCTACGTTGCACGCACACGGATCGTGCAAGGGAAGAAGCACACGCATGCATGTTGGACCGGCGGGAGGAGGCCTTGACCGACACTTTCGGAATGGGTTTAGCGACGTCTTGGACGTCGCTAAAACTCCAGCCTGATTTAGAAACCCTTCCTTCTCTATAAAAACCCCCACACCCACTCCATTTATGATCATCCCTTCCTAGCTTCTCCTTAGCTCTACCAAGCACGCCTTTCATACTCTCCCGGAGTTGCAGAGCCATCGATGAAAGTCCATCCACAGCCATAACTACCTCGCCTCTCCATTTTGCGCCTCTCTACCATAGTTTAATGTTTATGCGTTTTAAAGCTTTCCTCTAGCATTGTACTTGTGAAACGATTTTATATATGCAATATATTTTCATTTTTTTCATCATATCATGTTTCATGCATTCACAAGTAATCACCATGCTATAATCTCAAGTCTCTAACCCTACTCTCCCTCTCTCTCTCTCTCTCGCTCTCTCTTTCTCATTTTCTCGCAAGCAAACAAAGCAAAGATTTTTGTGACACCCTAAAGTGACAAACTAATCTAATTGCATGCCTCTTCGTGTTTGACACTTGGACTCACCTAATCTAAATCTTCATTTAAAATTGATGGCGCAAATGTATGCTATAACGACGGATTTAACTTAACACGTTTCAACGACGTCAGTTTTTGGCGCCATTGGTGGGGAGGCAACGAATCTTTTTGTTGCTTTTATCCTTGCATTGGTATTCACATTTCTAACCCTCTTTTCTCTCTTGTTCTTTGGTCGCTGGAACTCGATGCATCGGCAATAAGAGGAGAGTGATCCACATTGATAGAGTCGAAGCAAAGAGTGGTAAAGAACTTTTGTGAGTATCGCTTGACCTAGCGTAGTCTCATCTCCCCATTATCTAAAAATAAAAATAAAAAAAAATCATCTAGGCTCGTGCATAAACCCTAGGTTTGCTGATTGTTTGCTTGCTTAAAAATCTAAAAAAAAATATAAATTCAAAAATGGAGTGGTGAATGAAAACTTGACCCACATCTCAAATCCATCACCCAAACAAAAAAAAAACACTCTAATGTTTGAAGAAAACCTTTTTGGAGTGTTCTTTCCTTTTCTTTTCAGGTGGTGTTTGTGAAGCCACCAGTGCTTTGTAATTGGCCGCACCACTTCAACTAAAATCAATTCACTTGGTAGAATTGCATGAACTCTAGGGTGAATACATTAGAGTTATTTTTCTAGGACCACATCATTTTCTCAAAAGGAAATTGACTCATCCGTTGTGTGCAAAACATTGTGTGCCTACCTAAACATTGTTTGAATCTATTAAGAAATTTCAACCCTAAAAATCACCTAAGTAAGGACAAATCATTAAAAGACACCACATCCTAAAAAAAACCTTGCTTGAAAACCATGTTTAGTTAAGTGCACACACACGCTCAATTGGATTAACTAAGGGGCACAACCCCCAACAACGCCTCATCACATATCTTGAGCACAAGCACTAACCTAGCCCCATATTAAAATGGAGTAGACGTGCCCTATGTAGGATTAATCTAAGTCTTGGAAGAGTGATTGGGTTTGTCAAGTCCTTGGCCTTAATTCCCATCGTGAAATCAAGTGTCTAGGCTGCGAGGAAGTGTCAAACGACCGCGATTGTGGGGTATAAAGGAACCGGCGGTGCAAGCCAAAGGAAGAACCTTCCCCTCAATCCCCTCATAATCAACTTGGCTGAATTAACTTTGAGAAGGGAGGTTTAAGTGCTTGCAGACTTGATTACTCTTTCCAAGGCTTTTAGGTCACCTAGGTCTACACTATAGGGACTAGACTTGTTTGCTTGATTTTGCACACACTTTTCTCGCACCTGTCTCTCTCTGCACCCCTCCATATTCTTCTCTAGTGTATGCATGGAAGACGATCGCTTCATCCTGAGTTGTCTGTTTTAGAAAGGGACATCAAGAGGGGACTTGATTTTTCAAGGGATAGGATTGAGGAAATGGTTGACTCAAGAATTGAGGAGATTGAGGACCAACCTCAACCCAATGCTATGGCCATCATTCAGGCTCAAATCTCGGCCAACCACCAACTCCAACAACAGTAGATCCAAACCATCATGCAAGCCATACACAGATTGCAGAACCCTCAAGTGCAACCCCCACTAAACCCACCTAACCCACCACAACCTCCCGAGGGCCAACCAAGGCCTCTCCGTGATTTTTACGATCCGTCTGCTATCTAGATCGAACCACATCTTAGGGTCCCCGAAGGGGGAGATGATTTGGAGCTAAAACCTAATGTCCTTAGCTTAATTCAAAGCCACTTTCATGGGAGCTCAAATGAGGACCTCTTCCAACACCTAGAGGACCTAGACCGGATCGCCCGGATCGTGAAGCCAAGGAACATCAGCTTAGATATTGTTTTAATTAAGATGTTCCCTTTCTCCCTAAAAGACAAAGCTTCTCACTGGCTTAGAACCTTTGGGAGACCCGTCTCCACCTGGGAGGAGCTGAGGCATGCATTCTTGAAGAAATTTTTCCTCATAGGTAAAACCAATGCCCTCAAAAGACCCATTACCACATTCACACTACAAGGTGGGGAACAATTTCATGAGGCGTGGGAAAGATTTAATGAATTACTGAGGAAATGCCCACACCACGAGGTTCCAAGGAGGCAATTGACCCAGATCTTCTACCATGCTCTGGATAGCAACCTTAGAAATTTTGTTGATGCCTCATGTGGAGGGAATTTTCTAAACAAAGATGAGGAAAGCACGTTCGAACTGTTTGAGTCCATGAGTGAGAATTCGCTTAATAATGCCTCCATGACCCAATTCAACAGGTCCAGTCAACCCCGTGGTGGTATTTACAAAGTAAAAACTAATTCGGGGACGATTGACATGGACATCATAGCAAAGAAGCTGGATCGAGTTGAGATGGTAGACAAGAAAATTGATGAGCTTCTGAATCAATCCTGGACACCCTTGCAAACCTTCTCCCTAGCAAAAGGAGCTCACAATGTTGACTTGGTTCAGTCTATGAACCAAACACATCTGGAGCAACCCCTAGCAATGTTCTAGGGAGGGACCTTTGCTTCCTCATACCTTGACTATTCTTTCCCCTCCCCTTCGGCACCGCCAACCTTGGAAGATGCCAATGCCATCCAAGGTTACTCCAAACTTGACCCCTTTTCTAACACCTACAATGCCGGATGGAGCAATCACCCAAATTTTGCCTGGACAAACCGAAAATTGAACCAATTCCAAAACCAACCCAGGCCAAACCCCCCTCCTATCAGCAAGGTCCACTTACTAGACCACCTTGCAACCAGAATAGGGCGACTCCTACACAACAAAACCAACTAGACACCCTGATCAAGATGATGGCTTATATGAATCAGAAACATCAGGAAGAGATGGCTTTAGTGAAGGGACAATTGAGTCAGCTACTAGATAACAAACAACAAGGATCCCTTCCATCTCAGCCACAACCAAACCCGAGGAATGTCATGAATAGAGGCCACAATCCTCAAGGGTTCCAACAAAATCAGGGGCAAGCCCATGTGATTCTACATGCCCCACAGACACCCCCTGGGTTTACTGCTTCTTGTTCTTCTCAAGGACCTAACCCTGGTCCTAATGCCTCAGCTAATGCGGTTACCTTGAGAAGTGGCACCCAAACCCAGGATCCCAAATGGCCGGCTCCTCCCATGACTACATTACCCAAGACAGTGGATTCTAAAGATGAGCAAGAGGAACCCAAGGATCAGGAACCTGACCCAGTTCAAATCCAAGTCCCATACCCTAAAGCCTTGGATAAGGCTAAGAAGAAAAGAAACATGGCTGAGAATGAGGAGTTGTTAGAAATATTCAAACAAGTACAAATCAATATACCCCTCCTCAATGTAATCAAACATATCCTGGCTTATGCAAAGTTTCTGAAGGATGTTTGCACACCCAAGCGTAAGCCAAGAACCCAAGCACCTAGGAAGGTAGTGCTATCTGAGCAGGCTAGTTCAGTGATATTGAGTAGCCTACCTCCACAAAGGACTGACCTTGGAGCACCTTTGATCTCATACAATATTGGGGATTTGACTTTCGATTGAGTGCTCCTGGATCTAGGTGCTTCAATAAACCTGATCCCAACTACCCTTTACCACCAGTTTGGATTTAGAGAGCTAAAGCCTACACCTGTGGCTATCCAACTGGCCGACCAATCTGTGAAAACCCTGAAAGGGGTAGTTGAGGATGTAATTGTTCAGGTTAAGGACTTCTACTTCCTAGTTGACTTCTTAGTCCTTGACATGGAGGTCCCCGAACAGTTACAAAACACACCCATCATCCAAGGTAGACCCTTTGGAGATAGGAAGATACAATTGGATATCTTCAAAGCAATAAGGTCTTTTGATTGCAGTTGGGTTGAGGAATGCGATCCCGTGGAAACTCTAGCTGAGGAATGCCTGATAGCAAGCTCTTTAGAGGACCATCTAACTCAACAAACTTTAGACTACCCTGACCCATCCCAATCTCTGGAGGTTGCAGAACTTTGCTGAGTTGATTTCCACCAGCAACCCCCATTTGAGGAGATTGATGTCAACCAACTCCCCCATTTCCTTTACCCATCAAATATTGTACCACCTACACCTGAATTGAAACCTCTGCCCAAAAACCTTAAGTATGTCTTCCTAGGACCCGATCACACCTTCCTTGTGATTATCAATGCACATCTGACCAGGGACCAAGAGCTTAGGTTGACTACAACTCTTTCTGAATATAGGGCAACAATTGGGTGGACAATTTCTGACCTAAGAGGAATTAGCCCTAGCTATTGCACACATAAAATCTATGTGGAAGACGGGGCTTGACCTTCTCGCCAGATGCAAAGGCGACTAAATCCAACCATGAGGGAGGTCGTTAAAAATGAGATCATCAAATGTCTTGACATGGGGATTATATACCCAATTTCTGACAGCCCCTGAGTGAGCCCTACTCAAGTGGTACCAAAGAAGGTTGGGCTCACCATTATCACAAATGACCATGGCGAATCCATCCCTACCCACACCACCACCGCATGGCAGGTATGCATTGATTATAGGAAGCTCAACGAAGCCACAAAGAAGGATCATTTCCCTTTGCCATTCATTGACTAGATTCTTGAGCGATTGGCAGGGAAGAAATACTTCTGCTTCTTGGATGGATATTTAGGATATAACCAGGTTACTATTGCACCCGAGGACCAAGAGAAGACCACGTTCACCAGCCCGTATGGCACGTTTGCATTCTGCCATAGGCCATTTGGATTATGTAACGCACCCACTACCTTTCAGTGTTGCATGTTGGCCATCTTTTCAAAGATGGTGGGTCAATATTTAGAGGTCTTTATGGATGATTTCTCTGTCTTTGGAGACTCATTTGACCATTGCCTTAACAACCTGGATAAAATCCTAAAGCGATGTATCGAGGTCAACCTTGTTTTAAACTGGGAAAAGAGCCATTTTATAGTTCAAGAAGGGATTGTCCTCAGTCACATCGTCTCGCATCGAGGCATAGAAGTCAACCGAGCTAAAGTTGACTTAATCTCCAAACTTCCACCCCCAAGCTCGGTTAAGTAGATCAGATCATTCCTAGGACATGTTGGCTTCTACAGAAGATTCATAAAAGACTTCTCCAAGGCCTCCAAGCCCTTAACTAACCTTCTAGCCAACAATGTGCACTTTAACATGATGCCTGAGTGCATTAAAGCCTACACTACTCTAAGGGACACAGTCTCGACTACACCTATCTTACAACACCCAGATTGGTCCCAGGATTTTGAGATAATGTGTGATGCATCAAACTTTGCCGTTGGGGCCATCCTAGGATAGAGGTAAGAAAAGAAACCCATGGTGATCTACTACGCGAGCAAAACTTTGGATGACGCTCAACGGAACTACACTATAATAGAAAAGGAGCTGCTCGCCATAGTTTTCGGAGTAGAAAAGTTCAGATCATACCTGTTGGGATCCCACATCATCATTTATACTGACCACTCGGCTATTCGGCACTTGTTAGCCAAAAGGGATGCTAAACCCAGGCTAATCAGATGGATCTTGCTCCTATAAGAATTTAACCTGGAAATACGTGACAAGGCCGAATCCAAGAATGTTGTAGCCGACCATTTATCCCGACTTCACCCGGAACACATTGGACCTTCATTACCTTTGATTGATACATTTCCCGATGAGCAAATTCTGGTCGTGCAAGCCAAAAGTCTCCCTTGGTATGCCGACTTGGTTAATTACCTAGTGTAGGGCAGATCTAGAACGGCTGGTCCAGACAGCAACAAGACAAGTTCTTGGCTAAGGACAAACACTATCTTTGGGATGACCCTTTGCTATTTAGTCTCTGTTTTGATAAGATCATTAGGAGATGCATACCTGAGGTGGAGGTCCAAAGTGTGTTGTCCTTCTATCATGACTAAGCTTGTGGTGGCCACTTCTCTGGGAAACAGATGGCTGCAAAGGTTTTGCAGTTTGGGTTTTACTGGCCATCACTATTCAAGGACGCACATAGCTTTGCTAAAACATGCGATAGATGCCAGACTTTAGGGACCATGACCAGCAAGGAAATGATACCTCTTCAACCCATTCTTGTCATTGAAATATTCGATGTTTGGGGCATTGATTTCATGGGTCCCTTCCCACCATCAAATGGCTTCGAATATATACTGGTCTCGGTTGACTACGTCTCGAAATGGATCGAAGTTGTACCTACCCAAAAATGTGATCATAAGGTCATCATGGACTTTGTGAAGAAGAACATCTTTTCCCGATTTGGGATACCCAAGGCCATGATCAACGATGGTGGGAGCCACCTCATTAATGCCCAGTTTCATGCTTTGCTCAAGAAATACGGGGTTACCTACCACATTGCTACCCCATATCACCCACAAACGAATGGGCAAACTGAGGTCTCAAACAGACAAATCAAGAATATTTTACAAAAGACCGTGAGACCTGACCAGAAGGATTAGTCCACACAATTGGATGATGCCATATGGGCATATAGGGCCACTTTTAAGACCCCGATTCCCATGTCACCATACCGATTGGTCTTTGGCAAAGTTTGCCACCTTCCGGTTTAGTTAGAGCACCGGGCATACTAAGCTGTTAAACAATGCAACATGGATGCCCATTTGGCCGGAGCTCAAAGGAAGCTCCAACTCTCTGAGCTTGAAGAAATTCGTTAGGATGCTTATGAGAATAGTAGACTTTACAAGGAAAAGATGAAAGCTATCCATGATCAACATATCACTAGAAAAACCTTCAAGCCAAATCAACAAGTTTGGCTCTTTGATGCGCGACTTAAACTCTTCCTTGGAAAGTTAAGATCTAAGTGGATGGGACCTTACCAGGTGGTCAGACCATTCGCAAACGGGGCGGTAGAAATTGCAGATCCTAAAACTGGGCAAACCTTCATAGTCAATGGCCAAAGATTAAAACACTTTCTTGCCTAGGTCCTCCCAAGGGAAGTTGAAACCCTCATTGAGGGTTAAACCGGAGCTGTGCCCTGCTGGAGGTAATAAACTCAGCGCTTCCTGGGAGGTAACCCAGAAGATTCTGGCTAATCGAACACATTGCTAAACTCAGGTGATTTCTCTCTTTACTCCCTTGCATTCATTTATCTTCCAATGAGGACATTGTCCAACTTAAGCATGGGGAGTGGTAAATTTGTATTCTCTGAGTCCATACCATTAGCTTGAATTTTTGAATTATAGTGTGATAAAAAAAAAGAAAAAGAGAAAAAGAAAGAATTGGGAAAAGAAAAACTTAGATATGAGAAGCTTGTCAACTGTAGGAAATAATACGTTAAGAACCTGAACACTTAGATTCTTCAGGTCATCAGGCTTAATCAGTTCAGGTGTCCACTAAAATATGGATTTGATCTCAAGTCCTCGCCACCTCAATTTATATTAATATGATCAATAAAGTAGGGTGATAAGTATACAACTTATCAACCCACCCTCTGATTCGGGGGGACTTTTAGTCTAAGCATCGGCGATTCTAACAGAAATTGGGTAGCTAATGGACCTTTTAAGGTGATATGGCTGGCAAGTTGTCGTGGGCAACAACCCATTGGCCGATTTTCCAGAACCCAGCCACAGGATCATTCTTTTTTACTATTGTCGTTAAGTAAATCTTTGATCAGGAAAGCCACCTACAAAAAAAAGGAAAAAAACAAAAAAAGAAATAAGCCACACTTCACCACACGAGTATGGATGACAAGTTGTCGTGGGTAACAGTCCATTGGCCGTTTGTCCATATCCCAACTCCCAAAACATAGAAGAAAATTCCAAAACACTTAAGGAAGAAGTGAGGATGTAGAACAATTCGGGGAGATATATAGTGGAAACACCCTTGTGTTGACCCCACACAAAATAAAAGTAGGGAAAAAGCTACCGGTAAGACAGATACACTTTTAGGCAACATCTTCTTTTTAGGTCACCTAAGGACGTAGAAACCCGAAGTTTATTTTAATTACCGTCGAGTAAGTCTATCATAATTTTCACACCAAGATGCTTTGCACTTAGAGTCCTTTTTCGAGTTATGGGTGGGTTGGGTAGCCGTAAAAAGTTACCCAGACACTCTTAACTCCAAAAATCCTTAAAAAAATTAGAAAAGATGAAAAAGAAAAAAAATATATATATATGCATAAATGTGTTCTTAAATTTAAAGCAAGGACTTGAGTGGTCTGCATTTTAGCAGACACCCGGGCGCTGTTTAGTCTCTGTGAATTTGGATCTTAGTATAAATTTCCTCATGTTGACAAGTAACACATGACTAAGCAATCGATTCTTAATTCTAGCTGAAAATAGCATTTAGGATAACCTTGCTAGGGACTAGCAAGGGATGAGCATGGGGTTATGATGACTCTAGAGTATGGGCATTAACTAGAGTCAATCTCAAGGGTGTAAGGGCATTAATGACGTATCATAATGGGCTTGAGAGCATGGCATGCATGTTGTGTTAAGATTACTTGTAATTCATGTTTAACGACCACGAGTGCAAGTGTATATTAAAACAGGTCTCAGATGAGAAATTAGACCATACGGATGGATCCAGATAAATGAACGGAGTCCAACAGACTCAAAATCACCTTAATGCTACCTCCATGGCCCCCACAACAAGCCCGGGAAGTTTGGCCGTTGATCTGATGATCAACGGCCCTTGCCATGCCATGTGGTGCTCGCACCAGCCCCACTCCTCTTCATCGCATGCAGGATCGACCTCAACCATCTGATCTTTGATTAGACGATTGAGGGGCCACAAGCCTTACGACCTAATTGCGGGTGTGGCACAGCAGGCACGCCTTCACCTCACACGCAGGTGGCGAGCATTCGAGCCCCGTTGCGCCCTAAATCATGCTCCAGCCGCACCGCAGCCGATTAGAGCCATCCGATCTCCATCGAACGACCCTGAGGCGGGCTACGCGGCGTGCTCTCACGTGCCCAATACGTACACGTGCAACAATGCCGTATCTGACATGTGCCCAAAGCGCGCGAGGTAGATCCAAGCCAGCGCGGCGGAATGATCTCAGCCGTCCGATGCGCACATGGATCGTGCGAGGGAAGAAGCACACGCGTGCGTGATGGACCAACGGGAGGAGGCCTTCACTGACATTTTTGGAATGGGTTTAGCGATGTCCTGGGTTTAGCGACATCCTGGATGTCGCTAAAACCCCTACCTAATTTAGAAACCCTTCCTTCTCTATAAAAACCCCTACACCCACTCCATTTATGATCATCCCTTTCTAGTTTTTCCTTATCTCTACCAAGCATGCCTTTCACACTCTCCCAGAGTTGCAAAGCTATCGATGGAAGCCCATCCACCACCGTAACTGCCTCGCCTCTCCATTTCGCGCCTTTCTACCCTAGTTTAATGCTTATGTGTTTTAAAGCTTTCCTCTAGCATTGTACTTGTGAAACGATTTTATATATGCAATATATTTTCATTTGTTTCACCATATCATGTTTCATGCAAGCACAAGTAATCACCATACTATAATCTCAAGTCTCTAACCCTATTCTCCCTCTCTCTCTCCCTCTCTCTCGCTTTCTCTCTCTCCTTTTCTCGCAAGCAAACAAAGCAAATATTTTTGTGACACACTAAAGCGACAAACTAATCTGATTTCACGCCTCCTCGTGTTCAACACTTGGACTCACCTAATCCAAATCTTCATTTAAAATTGATGTCGCAAACACATGCTATAACGACGAATTTAACTTAATGCATTTCGACGACATCATGCTCCATTTCTACAGGAAGGTGACATGCCTTCCCATAAACTAGTCTAAATGGAGACATCCCCAACTGGGTTTTATGGACAGTCATATATGGACATAATGCTTCTGGAAGTCGAGTCGACCAGTCTTTTCTGTCAAGTCGAACAGTGACCTGAAGAATTTTCTTGATCTTCCGATTGGAGAGCTCAACCAGTCCAATAGTCTAGGAATGGTATGGAGTCGAAATTCGATGTAACACCCCATATTTCTTCAATAGGATTGGAAGTGCACATACACGAAGTGGGTCCCTCCATCAGAAATGATCGCATTAGGACACCAAACAAGGAAAAGATGTGCTCATGAATGAATTTGATTACTGTTTTGTGATCATTGATTCGGGTCAAGACGACTTCTATCCATTTGGACACGTAGTCCATTGAGAGAAGGATGTATTCGAAACTGTTCGAATTTGGGAAAGAACCCATGAAATCAATCCCCCATGTGTCAAAAATCTCGCACACGAGAATCAAGTTCAAGGATACCATATCGTGGTGGCTCATGTTGCCTAAGGTCTGACAATGAGTGCATGCCCTATGGTAATTGTGTGCATCCTTGAAGAGTGTGGGCCAATAGAAGCTGCACTGGAGAATTTTTGCTGTGGTTTTGTGCCCAGAGAAATGGCCACTGCAAGCTTGGTCATAGTAGAAAGATAAAATATCATTGACCTCGGTGTTGGTAATGCATCCCGATGATTTGATCAACACCGATGTGAAAGAGATATGGATCTTCCTAGACATAATATTTGGCATTTGAAATCAATTTGTCTTTCTTGGCTTTGGCCAATCAGATGGGATCTGGTTCGATGCCAAATAATTGACAATATTGGCATACCAGGGAAGTCCAGCTGCAATGCTCATGAGGTGCACATCCAGAAAATGTTCAGTAATAGGTCCGGAAGGGTCAATGATTGAAGAAGGAAGATGGGACAAATGGTTAGCAACCACGTTCTGTTTTGCTACCTTATTGCATATCTCAAGGTCAAATTCTTACAAGAGCAAGATCCATCAAATTAACCTCGGTTTAGCATCTTTCGTAAGTGCCTCATGGCTGTGTGATGTGAGTAGATAATGACATGGGATCCCAAGAGGTATGATTTGAATTTGTCCAAACCAAATACTATGGCCAGTAGCTCTTTCTCCGTAATCGTATAATTACACTGAGCCTCGCCCAATGTCTTGCTAGCGTAATATATTACCACTGGTTTCCCATCGATCGTTTACCCAAGTACAGCTCCTATTGCGTAGTCAGATGCATTACACATGATCTCAAACAACTAAGACCAATCAAGAGATTAAAGGAATAGAGCTTGGGTTACTCGGTCGCACAGGATTTTGAATGCGCGAATACATTCACTTGTCATCTCAAAAGGAGTGTCCTTTGAGAAAAGATTAGTCAAGGGACGTGCAATTTTGGAGAAATCAGATATAAAGCGTCAATAAAAGCTGACATGCCCTAGAAACGATTGAATGACTTTGACCGAGGAAGGCACAAGAAGTTTGGAAATCAAATTTACCTTAGCTTGGTCAACTTGGATACCTTTCTCAGAGACAAGGTGTTCAAGTACGATGCCCTCAGGAAACATGAAATGGCTCTTTTTCCAGGAGAGAACCAGGTTCATTTCAATGCATCGCCGGAGGATCTGAACCAAGTGTAGAAGGCAATCATCGAATGTCTAACCAAATACCGAGCAGTCGTCCATGAAGATTTCAAGGCATTTACCTACCATATCGAGAAATATGGCGAGCATGCACCGCTAAAAGGTGGCAGGCGTATTGCATAACCCAAATGGCATCCTACGAAATGCATAAGACTCGTAGGGGTAGGTAAAGGTAGTCTTCTCCTAATCTTCAGGATGAATTGCCACTTGGTTATATTCGGAGTACCCATCCAAAAGGTACAAAAATCGATTCCCCACCAGTTTCTCAAGGATCTGGTCAATGAATGGGAGAGGGAAATGGTCTTTGTTCATGGAGGTATTTAGTTTCTGATAGTATATACAGACTCTCCACGAGTTCGCAATTCGTGTCAGGATGGTTTCTCCAAATTCAATAGTAATCACAATGAGTCCCTCCTTTTTAGGCATAACCTAAATGAGACTCACTCAGTAGCTATCAGAGATAGGGTAGATGATTCCTGCATCGAGTCACTTAATGATCTCTTTTTCATGACCTCTTGGAGATTCAGGTTAAGTCTTCTCTGCATCTCACGAGAAGGTCGTGAGCCCTCTTCGACATAAATATGATGAATACAATAACAGGGACTTATTCCAATCAAGTTATCTAGAGTCCAACCAATGGTTCTACGATGTTGCTGGAGGACAAAAATCAACTTCGTTTCTTGATCACGAGTGAGTCAGGAATTGATAATCACTGGAAATGTCTGATTTGAACCCAAAAACACATACTTCAAATGGTCCCGGAGTGGTTTCAACTCCAGAACCAGGTTATCAGTAGCGAGTGGGGGTTTAGGGTTAGCCTCGGAAGACTAGGTGAAAGCTAGGCATAGGTCTAAATCAGATTCAAGCTCCCTAATATGTGGGTCAAGATCTTCTTATGGTTGAGGTCCTTGGAGAATTAGGTTCACCTTGGGAATTGGATCCTCAACTGAAGAGCCTATGTCACAAGCTTCCTCAATTACCCTACAGTTTTTTTCTTTCTAGGCCTTGAAAATATCGATCCTTAACGTTTTATCCCCGAATTTCAACTCGATCTGGCCTCTTCGCAATTGATATTTGCCATAGCAGTCGCTAGGAATGGTCTCCCTAAGATGATTGGTGTGTCTCTCAAATTCTCAGGAGTATCCATGTCCAAAATAATGAAATCCACCGGGAAATAGAAATTTCTCACCCTAACTAGGACATCATTGAGAATTCCACTTGGTGACTTGATTGATCTGTCAACCAATTAAAGAGTCACCTTAATCGATTTAAGCTCAGTTTCCTCAAAGTTGTGTAGCAGGGAGATAGGAATCAGGTTTATGGATGCTCCTAAATCCAATAAAGCTCGATCAAACTCTAAGTTCCCTATCTTACAGGAGATCAAAGGAGTGCCAAGATCTTTCACTTTCTGCAGGATTTTACTTAAGATTATAAAGCTAGCTTGCTCTAGTAACACAATCGGAGTCTCGACTTTTTTCGCAACTTACGCTTTGGTGTACACAAGTCCTTCATAAATCATGCGTAAGCTAGTATGTGGCATATTGCATCCATCAAAGGGATGCTTATTTGGACTTACTCAAAGAGCTTGACCAAGTCCTCAGGTGCCATGGGTTTGGATTTCCTATTTTCTTTGGTCAAAGCCTCGGGAAATGGAACATCTTTAGATTTTCCAGGATTGGTTCAGGCTCTAGGTTTGGGATGGGTTTGTCCTTGATATTTATCCTGGACTTAGGTCATGAACTACTCAGACCAAATTGACTAGGGTAAGGTGGGTCCAAAGTAGTCTTGCCATTACGAGTAGTGACGGAATTTAGGCCTACCTGGTTTGGATTCAGAGTTGGCAAGATAGGAGGTTGCTCATGATATCCCGTGAATGAAATAAAGGCCTCCAACCCATCAAGTGGAGGCACAAAAGGGGCCTAATAGATGTAACGTGTTTGGCCTTGATTTGGATTCACAACATGCCTCTTGTTCGGCACATTGTTCAGGTTTGGCAGAGGTTGGGAAGGAAGTGCACCAGGCTAGCGAGCCCTAGCCATCTGTGCAAGTTGACTACGAACCTCTGTAATCTCCGCATTGTGCTGCCTCTGCATGGCAGCATTGGTCTTCTGCATATCAACCAGGGTCTGTAGAATTAGGCTCATTTAATCTTCCTTGCTAGGCATGATTTGAAAGTTCGGGTCGGGCCTAGGATGAGCAGGCTGATATGGTCGCAGATTTTGTGGTTAGGGTTAGAATTGCGGTCTGGAGTTCTGATTTTTCCCCGACCATGAGAAATTTGGATGATTACACCATCTAGGGTTGTATGAGTTAGAGAATGGGTTATTCTGGATGGCGTGAATCTCTTTGCAGCGTTGAGTAGCTCCAGAGTAATCAGGATACAGGGGTTCAGAGATCCCCCAACTAGAGTAGGAGTGTTTGGAGTTTCCTCTGAAACCTGGATCAGATGGGGTGGATAAGCAACCATCCCCTAATATGAGTGGTGAATATTATGCATGGCCTCCTTCCTTATAGGCAGACGCCCACACATACTTTGCTGAGAAGAAGTGGCTCTCTGGAGTTGGCGAGTCAAATCGTCCAACTTCTTCTCAATGATAGAGACCTTATCCAATCGACTGGCCACTAACTCCAGATAGACGGAGCCGAAAAGGTCTCGTGTTTCGTGTGTCCCCCTGGTGTTTATTAATGCACGGGTAGTCATCCGGTCGAACATAGCCATAGACTCATTATTTATGGAGTTCTTGCAAATGTTCTCGAGAATCTCCCAAATGGTATCTTCATCTTTACCCATGAAGTTACCACCACAAGCTGCATTGACAAATAATTGGATATCCTCATGGAGTCCCCGATAAGAAGACTGGACCTGTTCCCATTGAGGAACTTCGTGATGAGGGTATTTCTGCATCAAATCTAGAAAGTGATCCCATGTTTCATCAAGAGGTTCTCCCGTTTTGCGTGATTTGGTGCCTCAAGGCATTAGTGCGCTCTATTGGGAAGAATTTCTTAAGAAATTCAACTTGTAAACCCTCTCAGGTGTTGACTAGTCAAGTTGCCAATACCAATGGGCAGCCTTGTCCTTCAATGAGAAGGGGAACATTTTCATGAGCAGGGTGTTCCGATTCTAAACATTTGATCTGAGAGTCTGAGCCAAATGTTTCAATTCTTGGACATGTTGGAAAGGGTCCTCAGAGCCCAATCCATGAAAGTGGGGGATCAAGTTGATAATATTCGGCTTCAACTCGGTATTAGGTCCCCCAACCGAAATCTACACCCTGGGTTCGATAGCCACAGCTATGGTATTGTAGTGATCTCGCATTTGTGGATGCGGTTGAGGATTGGCCAGTGCATGAATCAGGTTAGTGAGAGTTTGCAATTGGTCCTATAGGTGGTGAATATCACTCCCTTCTTGTTCTAGATTCTCCATGAAAGCAAACAATGGAGAACCGAGATCAGATGTAGATGTATCAGAAGAGATATCGAATAGATCAGAAGGAGACCCAAACAAGTGGTCGGGGTCTGACCTCGATGAGTATGCCTTGCTAATGGAGGTTTCAAGACAGGTCTCAAAGGCCTCTTCTTGTACATTCACTACATAAGAGATTAGGGACTAGAAATGTTCTAGACCCAATCAAGGCACCCAAAAGAATTGGATGACTACGATAGTTCGAGGCAGATGGACCTTTGGATCAGAAATTCACACACCCGAGAATTACTTAGGTAGTTAGGAAGGGAGAGCCCCGCAAAGACTTTTACATGGTAGAGTGTCCCCATGGGTTATAGGGTTTCCCCCACCCAACCTTCCTTGTCACTGCAGGTCCAAGTAGATTGGTATGTGCAAATTGAACCCTAAGTCTACCAATTTTAGGCCTAATTGTGCCTTGAATTATCTCTTGAATTAGAATTTGATTCAAATTGTGACTTAATTTGAGGTTGGTTGATTCATAAAGTGAACCAACTTCACCTAACCTGCCCTAAAATTGAGGATGAAGTTCGAGTCAAGTCACCCAAACCACCCTGTTTTGGTTCTCAACAAGTTATTAGGTCCCAACTTTTATGATTCAAGTAAACTTAGAGCCTTGATTTTAGGGTTTGGTAATTAGACCAGTTCAATCAAGAGCTTAGGTAGCACACAAATGCGGGAAGATCTGTTTCCTTTATAAATGGCAAGTTTATACTAGCACTTCAACCCTAATGTGAAAACCCTAATTGACTTTATTTCCAAGTTCAAATTGATTCCAAATATGGCACATTGGATTCAAACAAGAAGGTGAGTAGTCCAAGGTGCTTTATGTCCCTAATAGGTGCAAGTAGCAAGGATTGGGTGTTCTGAATCAAATCGAATCAAATCTTGATCAAATAAAATTTTGTAGATCAGGAAATTCTTGCCTTAAATGATGAGTCTAGAAAAGTAAGGCAAGATTGAATTCCTAATTCTTTTTGTTTCCTTTTTTATCTTCCCAAGATAGAGAGAGGGGATTAGGGAAGAAGGTAACACAACTAACCTACCTTTGGCATGGTTGGTTCAAGTCGATGACCCTGAGCGCTTGATTCACCTCGAAACAACCCAACAAAGACAAGGTACAAATCAAATCAGAATAAGATCATATGAATAGTGATCACAATGCGCGTTGCTCCCAGGCAACGGCGCCAAAATGTTTATTGTTCAAATCAAGTCTTAAGATACACATCGTAGTATAGCAACTAAAGCGACGAAAACATTTAAATTTATAATCTTGAATTTGTGAGTCTGAGGGATCAAATAATCGTAATTAACCACTACTCAAATGAATATGAAACAAGGCACAAGAATTTGATATAAAAGGAAATATAGTACTCAATTAATTGTGCTATCAAACTCAAAAATAAATGACTAATGTAAGGGCAAAAAATGTTGCTTTTCAACCAAGCTAAACCCTAACACTTAGCCAAATTTCCAAACCAGAGAGAGCCTCAACGCAAAGCCAAAGCCTTTAGCCGATCCAAGCCTAGCCAAATCGAACCAAAATTGGCCCAAGACTGGTTCAGGCATGCCCGCATGTGTGTGGAAGTGCATTCATGTGATGTATAATGGGGACTCGACCCCTTGAGTATCTGAGCGATACTTAAAGGGATACGTTTCCTTATAAGTGCCTCTTTCAACTCTTGCCTTCAATGAAGTGGGATTATAAGTCCCTCCTCTCTTCGTTCTTCCTTGTGTGCACAGCGTTGGTGGAAGGGCTAATCAATTGAATCTCTAAGGGCCGTGGGATTGGAAATCCATAGCCCAAATTCCTTCCTCAATCAATTCTGTGCGAGATGAGGGTGCTGTCTTCGTGGTGTCCTAGTTGTAGATCGACGGAGCGACACCGAAAAAGATGAGAGATTCGGTGACTACCTATACGTGGAAACACGGGTCCTCAACCCAAATTAAGTACACAAGAACCACCAGCGCTACTCACAGGACAAAAGCCCTAATGAAATTGTGTGTAAGGGTGAGTGGATGTGGACGGCGAGGAAGCTTTGAAGAAGCTTCACCGATGGTAATGGTGTAAGGTGAAGAAGATGATGGGGCAATTGCCATGGGCAAAAGCTTTGTGGAGGTGAGGAGAAGCTTTTGCCCTAGGTAATTTGGAAAGGGGAAGGTGGAGGAGGTGGTTCGACAAAGATGGAGGTGATGGTGACAACGAAGGTCAGAGAAGGAGTTGATAGATGGAGCTAAGAAGCTCCCTAAACCTAGTTGGGGATGAGAGGAGAAGAAGCCCTAAACTAATTGCACTAGAAGATTACAGGGAAAGGTCACTGGTGTGGCCGTCGACAAGGACGAAGGAGGGGGGGTGACCAAAGCCGAAGAGGATGAATTGGGAGCCAAAGCTTCGTGGAAAGCTTCGTGGAGGCACGGGGAAGAAGACCCCTTTGCCTATTGTACGTGGCAAAGGGTGAAGAAGGGGGTCGAAGGAGCTTCGATGGTGCTTCACGTTCGCCGACATGGAGGAAGAATGAGGGGAAAAACCAGCAAATTGAGCACACCCTTGACTTGTGGAGGATGAGGGCTATGTATTGAGGAGAATTCCTCCATAGTTGAGCCAAAATTCGCAAGTTTGCTTTGCGATTTGGCCAACTTTGAGCTCACGAAATTGAAGCACGCAAATTGGATCTTAAGAGGCTGTTCCCATGACTTGATGAGCAATCTCGCCAAGTTTTATGAGATTTGGTTGAGATTTGCTCATTAAATCATTGATTGAATCTCAACAATGATGGCTTCTTTGTGCTGTTGTCGTGTTGCTACTTTTGGCTCGATGAAGAAGGAAATGAAGGTAGGGGCCTAAATGCAAGAGAAATCAAAACCTAGGGGTGATTTTGTAGTAAATAGGGATAAACATGCTAAAATGCAAACTAGGTTAAGATAGACTTTGAATGGGCTCAAAATTTATGGTTAACTAAATTTGGATCCAAGGAATCTAATAGTGACCTTAAATTTGGGTTTTGATGAAGTTTGACTAGGTAATTTACGTTGTAACCCAAAATGAAGCAATTTCCCGCTAAGCCTCTATTTTTGGTCAAAATGAGTTCATTTGGTCAAAGTGAATGTTCCAAACCTCATAGAATATTTTTCAATAATTTTTAGGAGGTTTAGATTACATTTGTTTCCACCATAATCCTTTCAATTTAAGTAAGGTTGTAATTAGGGTTTTTCTTATTAAATTAATCTTCAATTCTCAGAAAATCCTAATTCAATCAGTTCAAATCCACTTCTTGGGAATTGAAGTTCATTTGACCTCAGATTAGGTACTAGTTAACCCCTTAGTTAATCTACATTTATGATTATTCGTTAAAATAGTAGAATTAACAGAATTTCCTTATTTTTCTCAAATTCAACTCAAAACTGAATTACAACCTTCTGAAGATTATTAAGGAGCATTTAACCTTCGAATTTGACCAAATTAGGCCAGTTATGGAAGATGATGGTGTTACCATCAAAGGTCTACCTTCTTTTCTTCCTGCTTTGAGTATGATCATGACTCCACGACTAAAAGTGGAATTTGTCATTTTCAATATATGAGGAATGAGCTCATGCCTCAAATCTATTACATACACCTATGCAACTGATAAAACTGCATCTAGGGGTGATAATTCTGTTAAATAGGACCCATCTTAAGAATAAAAGGCACAGATAACACAACATAAGTAGAATGGGAGCATTGCATGCATCATATGTCAAGATTGCTTATAAAACAGTATTAATGGCCATTTATATGAGCACTTGTTAATGCAGGCCTCAGATGAGCAATCGGACTATATAGATGGATTCAGAACGACGAACGGAGTCCAACAGATTCGAAATCGGCCAAATCCGACATTCGGAGCTCCCACAATGGGCCCAAGAAGTTCTGACCATTGATCTGATGATCAACGGCCCATGACGCGCCACATGGCACCCGCTCACCATGTCCAGATCACCACCTTCACCTGGAGGATAGATCTCAGTTGTCGATCTTCGATCGAATGGTTGAGAACCGCGTGCACGCCCGCACTCGCCGAGACAAAGCAGCGGGCGTAGCGTAGCGGTTAGAGCGCACGCCCGCCCTCACGCGACGCGGGTTCGAGTCGCGGGGAGCGGAAATGCAGAGACAACGACACGCACGGGCGAAATTGGGCCCCCCGATCAGCAGCGGACGGCAAAGATCGCGAGACATGGCGCCCGCCGATGCGCCCTGGCCAGATGCGCGCGATGACGCGAGCGCAAGGGCGCGATCTAGGCGAGCGCCTCGTGCGAGATCCTAGTCGTCCGATCTTCGATCGGACTGCTTGTGGCACGCGCACACAGATCGGGCGCAAGGAAGAACGGCTACGGGCGAGCAACCGACGGGCAGGGGTCTTCACCGACATTTTGGGAAGGGTTTTAGAGACATCCTAGACGTCGCTAAAACCCATTCTTATTTGGAAAGCCCTTCTCCCTATTTAAACCCCTTCCAACCATCCATTCAGGGCATTCACTCCACTTACAACTACTCTACCCCCCTTCTAGCTACCTTTAAGCCCTTTTGTAATCGCTGGAGAGGACGAGCCGCCGACGGAGCCCTCTCCACCACCATGGCTGCCTCGCCGCCCTCCCTCTCTCTCCTTCTTCCCTTCTTTTAAGCTTTACTTTTCTTATGTTTAAGCATATATCTAATGTTGTAATTATGAACTAAAGCTGCATGATTAATGAAGTTGTTTTCTATTCAGTTGCTTGCTCTATTTTCTATTCAAGTTGCATGTTATGAATGAAACAATTCTAACCCTAATCTCTCTCTCTCTCTCTCTCTGTTCAACCGTGCCTTTTCGCAAGCAAAACCCCATGATTTTCGTGACAATAAGTGACAAGAGAAATCCAATTTTTACGCCTCCCTGAGACCGACACTCAAACTCATGTCCGTTTCTTTACTTTAAAATCGACGTTGCAAGTGCAAACTATAACAACACTTCCAAACACACATGCACAAGCACGTCAGTTTTTGGCGCCATTGCCGAGGAGGCAACGGATTTGTTTTGTCACTTCAATTTTACATCCATTCTCACATCGTCTAATGCCTTGTCTCCTTTTACTTGATGGTTGCAGGAATTCGACGCTTAGACGGCGAAGCAATGCAACCCATGACGGTAACAAGAGAGTAGGCACAACAAGGATTGATAGTGAGTAGTTCTTCACTCATGGTTGTTTGCTTGCTTGAAAAACTAAACTTAAAGAAAAATTGTAAAATTGAAAAAATTGACGTGGTGTATAATTACCTTACCCACATTCTTAACACATCACCCAACAGAAAAAATATACACTTTAACATTCTGAATAAATTCTTGGAGTATTCTTTTCTCTTTCTGAGTGATGTTTGTGAAGCCACCTTGGATTGACTTGGGCTGCACCACTCAACCCTAAAAATGACTCATCTAATAGAAGCGACATGATCATTAGGATGGGTACATTAGGGTTTTAGAGCCTCTACACAATAAAAGGAAATATACTTTCACCAAATTGTGTGTAAAACTTGATGTGCCCACTGAAACTTTTTTGAAAACATTAGGACACGTCAATCCTAAAAGACACTAAAGTAAGGATGAAACATTAAAAGACACCACATCTTGAAAAAAATTATTGCTTGAAAACCATGCTTTGATAGAAGCACACACACTGAAAGTGGAAAACTAAGAAGCACCACCCCAATCAACGCCTCATCACATAACCCTAGTACAAGTACTATCCTAGCCCTTTCAAAATTGAGTAGACGTGCCTTATGCAGGACTGAGTTAAGTCTCGAGAGGCGAGGTTTTGTTCACTGAGCACTTGGCTTTCATTCCCTTGGTAGAATCTGGTGACTAGGCTGCGGGGCAGTGTCAAAAGACCACGGTTGTGGGGTCTATGGAACCGGCGACGCAAGCCAAAGGAAAAACCTTCTCTGCAATCCCCTCGTAATCAACTTGGCCAGATTAGCTTTGGGAAGGGGAGTCCAGTGCTTACGGACTTAATCACCCTTTTGGAGATTTCTAGGTCCCCTAAGGAATACAGCATAAGGACTAGGCTTGTTTGCTTGGTTGAACACACAACTCTCTCTCATTTGTTCTTCCTGCATCCCTCCATTTCTTCCAAACCATGGATTTCAATGCCTATCCATCTTACCCAAACTGCCCCCAACATGATTTGTATGCTAACCCAAGTAGACCATATCCACAGCCTACTTGAGCTAACCAACCACCAAGTTGGGGGTACGACCTAGAATACCCCTCTTGGCCCAACTGTCCCAGTTATGACCAAATTGCACCAACTTTTATTGGAATACACCCAACATATCCACCCAAGGGTATGATTCAAATCATGGGGCTCTATATCTTGATTCTCCTCACGACGCCTCATCATTTAGGTCCCACCCGCCCTCTAATTACTGTGATAGGACCTACACTCTAGGAGAACACCAAGAACCCTACACTTCTCAAGACAATAACCAAGAAAGGTCACCTGAATTTAATAGCCTTTCCTACTTGACCTTTGGATTGGAAGGAATTCTAGATAAATGGAAATCAGAGAATGATCAGAAATCTAGGCAAGCCCAAGATCATCAACCTTTGATTTGGTCCCCTGATGAAGAATCTAAGTAGGAGGAGGACTTAGAACCTCAACTATTCTGGAGTAGGACCAAACAGAGAATGGTTCCTCTTGAAGAACTAAACCCTGAACATGATAGAATAGAGGACCCACCCAAGAACCTAAACCCCAGTATGGATTCTAATCCACAACCTCAACCACACTCTCTTAACCTGGATTTCAAGGAGGAAATCCAAAGGACACCAAATGACACCCTATCAATTCTTGATAAACTCCAATTAGAGTTACAAAGACAGAATCAAGAATTGGTTAAAGGGCAACAGGTCATGTTGGATATGTTCCAACAATTGAGGGAAGAAGGCCAAAGAAAGCCGTTGCACACTACGCCATTCATGGAATTCGTAAAGCAAGGACCTACCATTATCAATTGGACTACACCTAGTCACCCTAATTTGGTTCAATCTACCATTGATACCCCCCAGGAGTTGGACAACTCAATGGATAAGGTCATTAAGGATTTCTCGGAACACAATTTGGGGAGCATTGAGGACAAACATCAGGTGGAAACTGAGAATGTGAGGGGAGATGTCTTGGAATCCAAATCTAATCGGCCCGAGAGAAGTGAGCCGGTGGGAACAACAGCCAACATAGGAGATGGGGAATGGAGTTACAATTTCAAAGAAATCGATTATGAATCGGTTGGGATCCCCATCACAAATTTAGAGGAGGGCCAAGAGAAAGAATATGAACTAGAGGATGAAATTGGCCCTACCTCTAATGCAACCTCAAACAGTGAATTAGATACAAAGGAGGTTGAAGAAAATATTCTTGAGGTCAAGGGCTTGGAGTGAATGAGCAATGAAACCATAGTTGCGGAAGAGATGGATTCGTCTTTGGAGAGAGGCCTCATGCTTGATTGTAGGGCTCATTATGAAACTCTTGATTTTGTTACCTGCCTTACCAGAATAAAGATCCTGCAACCTGAATACACTGGAATTGATACACTTTTGATGGATTACAATTTTATGGAGACACAAGCTGAGTATAAAACCTACATCTTTAGTGTCTGGCATGTCATATTCGAGGTGTGCTCATCCACATCAACTTTTTTGCATGCCCGCAAACTAAGAGAGGATCTGACCCAGGCATGCATGTTACATCTGCTACAGAATTCTCGCCCCTTAGGAATGGGACTCTACCACAACCTTGTTCGCATCTATGGACTTCTGATTTTGGGTCTGGCTGATTTTGTATAGGCCTCCTTGACCCAAACCAATCTTGTTTGTGCACTATGCCTAGCTGGAGGTGTTAAACTCAGCGCTTCCTGGGAGGCAACCCAGAAGATTCAGTCTGATCTGGTATTTTACATCACTCAGGTAATATCTTTTTGAACCCCTGTTGCATCCATGTATTTGCCAATGAGGATATTGTTCAACTTAAGCATGGGGGGGTGGTAAATTGCACGATCCTGAGCTCATTTAATTAGTCTAAATAAAATAAAAAAAAATTAAATTTAGGAAGAAACTTAGGCATTAGAAACTTATCAACAATGGGAAATAATATAAAAAGAACTTGAACTCTTAGACTTTTCAGGCCTTCAGGCTTAATCAGCCTTGGTGTCCGTTAAAATATGGATTTAGCTTCAAATCCTTGCAACCTTAAGCTACTCTAATCCACCTACTAAATAAGGCGATAAGTATACGACTTATCAACTCACCCTTTAACTCAGAAGGACTTTGAGTCTAAGCATCTGCACACATTTTTGCACAAACTCACTCCTCGGAGATTTTGACAGAAATTGGGTAGCTAATGAACTCTCTAGGGTGGTATGGCTAGCAAGTTGTCGTGGGTAATAGCCCATTAGCAGGTTGTCCAGAGCCCAGCCACGGGACCACTCCTTCTTCATTGCCTCTAGGTACATTTGAGATCAGGGAAGCCACGTACAAAAAAAAAAAAAAGAAAGAGAGAGAAGAAAATAAAATAAACCACACTTCACCGCACGAGTATGGCTAGCAAGTGATCGTAGGTAACAACCCATTGGTCGATTGTCCAGAGCCCAGCTCAATAATTACACAAAAAGAACCAAAAACTTAAGAAAGAAGCGGGGAAGTAGCACAAGCCGGGGAGATATACATTGGAAAAATCCTTGTGTTGACCCCAATTAAAACAAACGTAGGGAGAAAGCTACCGATCGAACAAATACACTTCAGGCAAAATACTTCCTCTTTCGGTCACCTAAGGGCGTAGAAACCCGAAGTCCGTCTGAATTACTGCTGAGTGAGTCTATCACGATCTTCACACCAAGATGTTTAGCACTTAGAGTTTTGTCCGAGTTTTGGGTGGGTTGGGTAGCCGTAAAAAGTTACCAACCCACTCTGAATTCCAAAAAAATCTAAAATATATATATATATGTATATTTACATACATTAAAGCAAGGATTCAGGCGATTCATATTTTGGCAAACACCCGGGCGCTGCTTAGTCTTTGTAGATTAAGATCTTAGTATATTTCCTCCTATTGACAAGTGACGAAGTGTCTAAGTAATTACTTCTTAAATTCTGACAGAAAATAAATGCTAGAATAAACCTTGCTAGGGACTAGCAAGGAGTAAGCATGGGGGTATGATAACACTACATCTAGGGGTGATAATTCTGTTAAATAGGGCCAATCTTAAGAATAAAAGGCACAGATAACACAACATAAGTACAATGGGAGAATTGCATGCATCATATGTCAAGATTGCTTATAAAATAGTATTAATGGCCATTTGTATGAGCACTTGTCAAAGCAGGCCTCAGATGAGCAATCGGACTGCACAGATGAATTCAGAACGACGAACGGAGTCCAACGGACTTGAAATCGGCCAAATCCGACATCCGGAGCTCCCACAATGGGCCTAAGAAGTTCTGACCGTTGATCTAATGATCAACAACCCATGACGCGCCACATGGTGCCCGCTCACCACGTCCAGATCACCACCTTCACCCGGAGGACAGATCTCAGCCGTTGATCTCCGATCGAACGGCTGAGAACCACGCACACGCCCGCACTCGCCGCGATAAAGCAGTGGGCGTAGCGTAGCGGTTGAAGCGCACGTTCGCGCTCACGTGACGCGGGTTTGAGTCGCATGGAGCGGAAATACAGAGACGACGACGCGCGCGGGTGAAATTAGGCCGCCCGATCAGCAGCGGACGGCAGAGATCGCGAGACGTGGTGCCCGCCGATGCGCCCTGGCTAGACACGCGCAATGACGCAGGCGCAAGGGCGTAATCCAGGCGAGCGCCTCGCGCGAGATCCCAGCCGTTCGATCGATCGGACGGCTTGTGGCATGCGCACACAGATCGGGCGCGAGGAAGAACGGTTGCGAGAGAGCGACCGGCAGGCAGAGGTCTTCACCGACATTTTGGGAAGGGTTTTAGTGACGTCCTGGACGTCAGGACGTCGCTAAAACCCCTTCTTCATTTGGAAAGCCCTTCTCCCTATTTAAACCCCTTCCAACCACCCATTCAGGGCATTCACTCCACTTACAACTACTCTACCCCCCTCCTAGCTACCTTTAAGCCCTTTTGTAATCGTCGGAGATGACGAGCTGCCGACGGAGCCCTCTCCACCACCGTGGCTGCCTCGTCGCCCTCCCTCTCTCTCTCCTTCTTCCCTTCTTTTAAGCTTTACTTTACTTATATTTAAGCATATATCTAATGTTGTAATTATGAACTAAAGCTGCATGATTAATGAAGTTGTTTTCTATTCAGTTTCTTACTCTATTTTCTATTCAAGTTGCATGTTATGAATGAAACAATTCTAACCCTAATCTCTCTCTCTCTCTCACTTTTCAACCGTGCCTTTTCGCAAGCAAAATCCCATGATTTTCATGAAAATAAGTGACAAGAGAAATCCAGTTTTTATGCCTCCCTGAGACCGACACTCGGACTCACGTCCGTTTCTTTACTTTAAAATCGACATTGCGAATGCAAACTATAATGACACTTCCAAACACACACACACAAGCACGTCAACAACAAATTTATGTGATCCCTTCAAGAGAACATGTGCCTTTTGTCTCTTCCCGCACACATTAGTTTTCGTGTCAGCACCAAGGTGGGTGAATCAACTCATTGGTCTATCATGTATGTGTTCATGAATAGAGACACATATATGTCTCATGTCTAGGGATACACTCTCTTCATGACAGCATCGGAGAAAGACTTCCACTATCTCCTACTTCATCAGGTTAACTCCTTAGCCTAACCCACATGACAATTCTCGAATCTCCATTCAAGAACATCAATCAGGAGACAACTTCTAGAGAAGATTGTCATCCCAACTTAGACCGGAAACATATGATCAAATTAAATGATTTCTTGATATGATATTGAATTCTCTAAATTGTTTAGATCTTTGAATCAACACACATTGGGTTTATTCAATCTAGCTAAGTATGTAACCTTAATTGTACTAAGGAATCCAAATCATTAACTGGAAAATAATCAAATTCTTTATTCACATTAAACGTAATCTTATTTTAAAGACTTGGATGGCTCGATTAGGTTATACAAAATCCAATAAGATGAGACCCTTTAATGCACCAGTTCTTGGGCTTGAGGATACTCAAGTCATTTGGAGGTAACGACCCCTTACAAAGGTTCTAGAGTTTAGGGACATTAGGCTTAAGGACTTTTAAGGGAGCAACAAGATCCTCTAGCCTTAATGAGATTTTATTTCAGGGTCTCCTTAACATGACACATATTGCAAACAAGGTAAGGGAAAAATGATTAACAAGATTGACCAAGGGCTAAAACTATGTCCATAGTTTTTAGGTGATGGTATAGTTGGACCTTGGACATAGTTTTTAGGTGATGATATAGTTGGACCTTGGACGAGTTAAGGGGCCATAAGGTCCCTTTGGTACAATTAATGTGTGCTAAGGGCAGGTGAGGATTAATTAACCAACAAATGGCTAGACCTCCATGAAATGAGTATTTGACCCATAATTAGCAAGTGCTAAAATAGATATTGGATTGATAGGAATTAAGTATTACAATTAATAATGGAGCCTTAAATAAATGTAACTAATCTCAATAAATAATGCTTAAATGAAAAGTAAAGGAAGTGAGATTATACCAGAACAAATATGGTTTTTGAAAACATAAACTTAGGCAAAAATTACACCATTATAAAGGAAGAGTCTTAATGCAAGAATATCAAAAGTTTAGTGAGTGAGCCGAGGTGGTTAGCAAATAGTATATTCCACAAACTATACCTTGATAGGCCATAAGATAAGAGATTAAGAAATCAATCAAAAAATTAGTTTACTCGATTACTTTTTTCCATTGGTTTCGTAGTGGGCATTTTCTCATTCCTTGTTTCACTCTCGTTCTACTGAAGGTTTTGGTGGAGCATCATTAACGGTAATGTAGCTATATAAAATTAAATGGAACTATAAGACTTCATTTTCCAATGAACTCCAATAAAATGGAAAAGGAGGTAGGTTGACTTTCAACGTTAATAAGGGAGGATTCATTTCTTAGGAGATGACAAGAGTAGAGAGTCAAATGTGAAGAAAACTATCTTTACTCGTTTTTCTCTAGTGCACCATGCAAGTTATAACTATGAGTCTAAAGAAAAGAGCTTCACTCATCCAACTTCACTTTACAGCTATAGTCTCTCGTTCAGTAGCTAGCAAGTTGCACCTACAAGTGACGAAGCTCAATTTTCCTAAATCCTTCAAGGGATCTACGTAAGGAAAGTTTTAGCCAACATCCATTACTAGATAAGTCCCTCAAGTGACTTAGCCTTTGAACTACTTTAGTTGGTGCAAAGCAGCAAAGTTAAACGAAAAATCAAAGGACATGTGAAGTCCTTACACATGCCCTCACTTATCAACTTGGTATGGAAATCCTTGAGTTGAGTCAAATATGGTAAGTCAATTGCAAAAGAATAGAAACTTAAGCCCTAGAAAGCCTTTTTGCCAAAGGACCAACCTACTACCTGTAATCTCAATCATAGACCTAGGGTATCTCCCTACAAGATTGGAAAGGTGCACAAGGAAGGTACTAGGAGAGCTTGTTTATGGGAGGAAACTACCCCAACATCTTACGGGATAGTAAGCCACTTGGCACAATGTTTTGCCTTGTGTCAAGGTGCTATGAATTCCAATTGGCTTGCAACCCCCACATTGTCCCTTGAATAGGACAAGGCACTTGATGCATTCACCCATCCTTGAGCAAAAGCATAGTCATGCCCACAAGGAAAGAGAATGATGAAAGGTAAACTTCCATAAGTAAGCAGTTGTCCAATGGAAACACCCCAATCTATGATTTACCAACTCCATCCAATTAAGATAACAGTTTAACCTTTTCCTCCCTTTTCCAATGTAAACCATGGGATCCTCTATATAAGGACCCTCAGGAAGCATGAAAAGAGCCGAATACTCTTGCATGCAAGCTTGTAAGCTAATATGAGCTCAAACTTGTAACTCTCTACACATAGTTACAAAGATCCTGATCCTATATGACCTAAAATCTAGATTCCCAAGATATTTTAGGGTCAAGTGCATCAACACATATCCATTGACACATGTTAGGTGCAAATCAGGTCAACGTACCTCGAAGAACGAGAAATCGCGTGTTTTGGTCAAACCCTAGTCAACTTTCGAGTAAAATTTCCTAAAACATGTCATATATGTATCACTAAATTCATCTCGTTGGAGTTCTATTTTTCAAAAAATTAAGTTTTGTTGATCAAGTTGAGCAAAGAACATGTAAAACAAGTATGTGGGCAAATGAAAACCAAACCAAGGGTGCTTTGTCCATGTCGAAGCAATCCCAACCCTAGTACGGGTCTTGAGATCCTACAAAAAGAGGCTTAGGGTCCCAAGCTATCATTTATTCCCTTTAAGCAACACACTTCTTGTTACGAACGCGTGCCCCGGACGTAATTTAAGACGTCTGGGAGGTGGCCCAGACGTCTGACCAGACGTATGGGATCACATCCAGACGTCTTGCCAGACGTCTGGGATGGTTTACAGACATCTGAAAAACCGTTATCGTCCACACCCGCGAGTCGTCTGCGCGCCTGCGCGCGCAGACAGCATATTCGTTTTCCCTCTTTTTCTTCTGCGGCTGCAGACGCCTGCCGCGCCTTCTCTCTCTCCTCTCCGCGCAGCCTTAAAAGGGCCACGCCTCCCCTCCAGTCTCCACCGTCTCCTTCTTCTTCTCCTTCCTGTGCACGAGAGCGAGCAAGCGCGAGGGCTGCAGCGGCGGCCGCAGTGAGCGCGGAGGAGGTGTGGCGTGCGAGGGCGGAGCTCTGCCGTGAGGGCGAGCTCGCCGGAGCGGCTTGGCCGGCCGGCGGAGGGCGCAGGGGGCGTGGAACGACGCGGAGAGGGACCTGCTGCAGTCTGAGCAGCAGGAGCGCGAGGTGCGACGCGGGCGGCGTCGCGAGCAGAGTCCGGGTCGCACCCTGATTCTGGAAAAATTTCCAGAATCAGACGTCTGGGTTGATAGGCAGACGGCGAGGACGACGTCTGGTAGCTCATACCGACGTCTGAAAGGTGTGTTTTCCGCTTTCTTCTTCCTTCCTGTCGACCGACCGTACTAAGGGAGGGAGTTGGCTGTGCGCAGGTTCGCTGATTCGCCATCCTTTGCGAATCAGACATCTGGAAGTTTCACCAGACGGCGGGAGTGACCTCCAGACGTCCGGGGTGACCATCGGACGTCTGGGAGCTAGGATAGATGTCCCCGCAGACTTCTGGACGTCTGGGAAACCACACTGAACAGGTAATTCTCTGATCCACTGTTTAAGACGTCTGGAAGAAGTTCCAGACGTCTGATTTTGCACAGTATCGTCTTTTTCGACCCGTTTAGGGCCCGTTCGAGCTCCGTTTTCCGTGATTCGAGTTGCGTTCTTTTCAGAATTAATTCCTCTACCCGTCTACAGTAGCTATACACTGTTTTGAGACACTCCTTGTGTTTGATCCTTGTGATAGGACCTCGTTCAGTTGCAGTCTTGGGAGTCGCGGAGGCGCGCGGGATTCCCGATCACGCCCCCATTACTCCCGTTGTACCTGGTAGAGTGGCTTAAGTTTATTATTAAAATCTGTTAAAGTGTGGAACCATAACTAGGATCTAGGACATTGCATGAATCCTAGGAATGAGAAATGTATGGAATGATAGCTCCTAGGTGATGCATGAATCCTAGGGCTGGAAACTAATTGTATGCTAGATCCTAGGATGTGGCATGAACCCTAGGATGGAAAAACTAGTGGAATGTATAATACTGCAGTCTTGGAAAAAATGGAAAGGAATATAAAGCTGCCTGTAAATTGAATTAACAGCTGCCCGTTATGAATAAAGAAACATGATTGAGATCATGGATTGTGAGAACGTGAAACTGGAAAGTGAAACATATGATGTTCTGAGATAAAGAGCTGGAACCCTACGGGGAATTAGGAGTGGAACTCCTGGAAAGAAAAAGGAATGGAACTGAGATGTAGTTTGTACTGTCTCTTGGGTACGCAGTACCAAGGGAAGTACCTGTACCTGCTTAGTGCAGAGTGGGGCCAGCCACCCCAGGGACCCGGGGTTAGGATTGGCCGCTCTGTACCGACTTGTTGGCCCTCGTGTACGTAGTACCGAGGAGAGCTACTAGTGTTAGGAGAGTACTAGCTACCCCAAGGGCCCCGGGGTTCTGCTAGCCTCCTTCACCGACTTGTTAGGCCCACTAGGGCAAACCAGGGTAGTCAGGCGAGGGTGCGCGGACTGTGGAGGGGCAAGGCCCCGGTTTGGTTACTGTGGAGGGGTTGGACCCCTGTTACTGAGAGGGCTCTGCCCTGGTTCCGTGCTGTGCTTTGGGCGCACCCGTTAACGGAAACGACTGACCGCGTGCCAGTGTGGGCTAGCTACCTGTGCGTTTATCGCGTGTGCCGTAGTCACCGTTACGTCTGTCAGTGACCTTGGGGTGGTTGAATGAGGGTAGGATCACCACGGGGGACTCTCCCGGCCAGGAGAGCACCACGTGCTACTTCTACTTTTGGAAAAGACTGCAATCAAGATCGTTCCCACGAGGACATTCGAGATCAAGTAAAGGATCTGAGAAATAAATGAAATTCTAGAAAAATTGAAAGATTTGAATAAAGGAAGTAATAGAACATAACAGCTACTATACACTCTACTGTTGCCTTTAGTTAGTTTGCCACTCTACTCAGCGTTTTGCTGACGTGTTACACTCGTTACCTTTTTCAGGACCAGGTGTTGAGCAGCCAGGGTCGGCGGCTGCAGAGGACGCTGGGCCGAGTAGGGTCCAGTAGAGTTACCACAGTCTTTTGTACCTCTTTTGTTTCTGTTCTAGTGAGTAGTTTTTGTTTCCGCTGTACCTTCTTTACCTGCAGTTCTTGTTATATGATAAATGTTGTTTTACTGTTGTGGTGGTACCTACTGTAGTGGTTTCTTTCCTTACTGCTGTACTTTCTTACTGTTAGTTATATTCATGCTGAATGTGGTTTATTTTACTGTCTTTTGGTTACTTCCTCGTTGGACGACTAGGTCTTGGGATTAGTCGAGTCGGTCCGGTTCTCGTGTCTCGTAGGGACTCGGGAACCGGGTCGTTACACTTCTTGAGAGAATCAAAGAGAGAGGAAGAAGTAAAGAACAAGAAAGAGAAAAATAAAAGAGAGAAAAAAGAGAGATCAGTAAGAGAAAGAGAGTCTTCTCTCTTCTCTTCCCTTGTGTGCACACAAGGGGAGGTGGGTGGTGTCGTACAACACCTCTGACAGTGGTGGATGTAGCAACTTAGTAGGCACCACATGGCACTAAGGGTAGACATTGCCTGTAACTGAGAGTGGGAGAGGAATGGTGCACATACATGAGGCAGGAGAGGGAGATTGGTTACATCATTGTGCACATGAGAGATGTGCTATGCAAATCATCCCAATAAGCAATCCACAGCAAGCGCAATGACAAATCGAGAAATGACACATGATGCACATTTGCAAGCATGTCTAAGCACATGGAAGCACTGCTTCAATTAAACTGACCAACCTTAAGGCCAACCAAACCAATCCAGGGCCTATTTCGCTTACTTTAACCTATTCAAGGATCACTTGAACTTTGATTTCAATGGTCCATACAACGTTGGAATCATCTTCTCACGAACTATGCTCTAGTAAGCTCCAAAACTCATTTTAACCATAATGTAAACCCCAAAATAGTGTTTTGATGCATTTGAGAATTGGTTTGTGCTACATTTCTCCTCGAACCATTATCCTGAGTTGATACAAGTAATGAGGAGGTGTAAACATTACTCAGGAGTCTATGACCTAATATTCGAAGTCACTGTAACCTATCGACGACCTTAGGTAGAGTGGTCTAGCCATAGTTTATGTTGTGATGTCTTGTGTACAGATTGGTTCATAATTTGTGTATTGTCATGTTCCACATGCATATCCAATCTTTTGTTAAGTTTTGAAGTCCAAGTTTATTTTTAAAGATTATCTTTCAATGGGTACTTGAATAACTATGATTATTGCATGTTATATATGGATAAAGTGTGATCTAGAATGTGATTAACATGCCATTATAGCCTAGTAATTTGATTTAATGGAACTCCATGTTGTATTAATCCAACTTAATTAAAAGATTTCAGATCTAATTGTTACCATTAAGATGTATCTTATATCTATTATCAATTCTTTATAAATTGTGACTCATCAAACCACTCTATTGTTATTATGAATAGTATTAAGAAATGCATGATTGCTAGCATGTTGGATGATTTAAATTTATTTAGGATAATGGCATGGTTTGTGATGAACATGGACACTTGATGATGTATATAGATCATTTGAATGTTTAATATTGCTTGTAACTAAACTATTAAATGAGTGCATGGCTCATGCTTATAATGACAAATGGTGAATGATCTGAAATAACCATTAGAGGGGATTAAATGAACCATATGGATATAAACAAACTATTTAGTCTCTTTCTTGCTGACCACGAGATTTGCAAGGTGATAACAAGTGTCGTTATATGCGAAAATACAATTGTTTACAAAATTATCGAACTCTCAAAATAAATAAAAATAAGTATAGCGGGAATCCAAGTCTTCCTCGAGGAGACAAAATTATCTAAATTGCTAATTACTGATTTAAACTAGTTTTTTGGATTTTTAAGAGATTCTTCATGTTCTTTTGGAATTTTTTTAAGAAGAGTTCAGATTCACCTAACACTAAGGGCAGACTACAAACTAAGGGCAAAAATGTAGAAACACACTAAAAAATAATTTTCATAAAATCTAAAATTCCAAAAAAAAAATAGAAGGAAAAATACCTAACTAAAAATCCTACAAAAAATCATTGCAAAATTCACACCATAGTGCACGTAACAAAATCCTAAACAACCACGAGGGATTAGATTGCAATAATCTAAGGACCTAACTATAAATAAAATTTACCTTTTTTTCTTATGGTGAATCTTGGAATGAAATTTAATAAAGGTCTAAATATTCTATGCAAAAAATAACACAAAAAGTTTCAGAAAGTTTGCATGCATGAATTTTAAGAAATAAAATTTGGAACATAATTTTATTAAGAAAACAATGTAAAAATTACAACTAGAGAGAGAAAGACAGAGAATGAGCAAGGAGAACTTCTCAACATGGTGGTATTGTCCTGAAAAAGGAGTGGACATCAGCAGAGGGTAGGAGTCGCTAAAGATTTCCCGTGCTCAATAGATGTAGAGGAACAAGAGGAATTAAGAGAACAATGTTGTATCCATAATACAAGGGTTAAGGGAGGTATTTATAGGCCCCAAGTAATCCTAAAATCATTAGAATTTATCAAAATTCATGCTCCATATTTTTGACATTTTTTGGGTGGCAAGAAATATTCAAATCTCATAAAAAATGTGATTTTCCCTATGATTTTTAGCTTAATATTTCCATTAGGCCATTCCTTTTTTTTCTTTCTTTCCTTTTTCCCTTTTTCTTCCTTGATTTTAGGCCCAATCACCCAATTTTGCCCACAAATGCTAAAAGAAAGTGTGCCCGGTGATTTTGACACACTATTAGCATTCATGGGGGCAATTCTGGTGCATAACTGGCGAGCGTAGGGGCGATTTCGGTGAGTGACTAGCATGCATGGAGGCGATTCCTATGCACCGCTAGCGGTGCATAGGTGGCACACGAGACATATACTAGAGGCGTTAAAGGGTTGGGGCGTGCATTGGACACATGGGACACACATGTATGGCATGCATTGTTGCATGCAAGATGGAGGAGTTTTAAAGATGTGTTTGTTGTGTAGACTCCTAAATCCTACAATAAGACATTTAAATTTATAAACTCAGAATCTAAAGGGAGTCCGAGGTCGTTCGTAGGGAGCAAATATGGATCTCACACATTAATCTTCATTTAAAATAGATGAGCACAATTAATTGAGCATCAAAATAGATATTCAATGAATACAACTTGTCATATTGTAGTTCAAATAATGATGAGATAAAAAGAATAAGGAGAATCTAAAAAGTGTTGATTTTGATCACCAATTAGGTCCTCTAATTAAACATGCATCTCATTTTCAAGTTATTCAAATAATCAATATCTTCAAATGATTTAATCAATTGTTAACTTAGTACTTAAATCATTCAACAGTGCTTAGAGTAATCAGATCAGATGACAGGAATATAGCATCTGACGACTTAAGTGAGCATAGGCACAAGGCTCTTCAGACAACCTTCTCCTTTTCTTCTTCTTCTCAAGGCTTCCCTCTCAAGCCTTTCTTCAAGGCCTTCAAGCACAGAGCACGACCTTTCTCTTCAAAGGTTAAGTGTTGCCTCTCTCTTCCTTCAGCACAAGGGTGAGGCAAAGGGTCATGCAGCAGAACCCTGCTCCCTCTCTCACAAATCCTCTCCTTTTTTCACTTCTCAAACCCAGGTATAATTGGGTAATATAGTCGGGTTATTGGGTCATGTAGATTGGCCAGACCCGTGAGCGTGCGTCGCGGGTGAGGCGTGAGGGCGAGTGCGGTGGTGAGGGACCCGACCCCTCATGTACCGGGCAGACAGCTCGTTTCACAAATTCAATTTATACTGCTTAAGCGGTTCTTCCACTTCCAAGGTGGGACTATGTCCCACCCTCTTCGCTTTGCACGCAGCAGTAGGTACTGCCGAAGGAATTGAGGGTGTCGCGACTGCTATTGCCTTCAATTGAAGCTGCAGATACCTTCCTAGGTTAAGTCTGCAGCACCTGGGCATGTCAACAAGGTTGGAGCAGGGCAGACTTGGTCGAAGAAGACGTTGGCGACAGTAGCGAACGACGAACACCTGAAAGAAGAAATATGGCCTCACGGCCGCATTAGAAGTGTTCAAGAGGATCGCCAAGTGATGGCGAAGGTGGTGGTGGTGTTTATGTGGCGTGTGGTGGAGTGGAGTGGTCGGGCAAGGTCAAGGAAGGTGTTTGGAGGTAGGTGAGTTTCGTGGAGCTTTGGAGTGGAACAGAAAATAGAAAGAGGGGTTTTGTTCATGGTGGTGTGGCGGAGCTTCTGGAGGTGGTATTGTGTGTGGCGTCAGGGAGGCTTCGCCGGAGCTCAGCCAGATGTGGGGAAGATGGAGGGGTGAAGGGCGAACGGTAGCTCATATTAGAAAAAGAAAGGGATAGGGAGATTTAGGAGAAGAGGAAGATGCTAGACCTAACTATAAGATGAAGGGGCAGGAGATTTCCACGCCGGTGTGATGGCCGGACGTGGAGAAGATGAAGTCTCCGGTGGGGGAGAACGACAAGGATGGAGTATGGTAGCTCCCGCTAGTATTGCGAGAAGCGGACGACGGAGGGGAGATGTTTCCTTCTGCCTATGGTATGTGGCAAAGGGCAAAGAAGGAGGTTTTAGGAGCTCACCGGAGCTACAGTTGGAGGCGGCCGGAGAGGGAAAATTGTGAAGAAATGTGGTCGAAACCGAGCTAAGGAGTTGGGCTTGAGGATCATGGGCTTTTATAGAGCTCTAGACTGAGCTCTAGATTAGGAAACGAGCCCAATTTGCTTGCTTAGGAATCAAGAAGCACCCACTAATCTCGTGGGTTCGCTAGGTCAATCAGATGTGATTTGGGATCCAAGACTGATCCTAATCAATCTCCGTGGTGTGAACATCAGTTCCACCAAATTTGGTGGGATTTGATGAAGATTTGAATGGGTTTAGGATTGGTCAAAGGTCTCCTGGAGGTCGGTTGACCTCCAATGGCGGCAGACTTTTTCTTGAAGAAGATAACAAAGTTAGGGACCAATCTGCAATGATTTCAAAAGCTAAGGGGCTAATTGAGAGAGAAAGAGTCTAACTGGACTAAAATGCAAACTAGGTCAAAATGAACTCTGATTTGGCCCAAATTTTGGTACAAACCTAATTTGGACCCAAGGAATCTAATGGCGAAGTCGGATTTGAGTTTTGATTTGACTGGAAAATTTACACAAAAACCTAAATTATGACAGAATTGTGTCTATAACTGTTTAAGGTCAAAATAGGTTCCAAAGGTCAAATAAAGGGTACCAAACCTCAAGGAATATTTTTCTATGAATTTTAGAAGGTTTAGATCGATTTTATCCTGACCATAACCTCTATAATTTAAGTGGGTCTGAAATTAGGGTTTTGAGTGCTGCATTAGTTCTCAGAATGCACAAAACCCTGTTTCTATCTATGTGGTCCCTCTTATTAGTCTTTAATGCTCATTAGATCTTTGAATAACCCCTAGAAAATCCCATGATTATTCTGCATTCATGATGTTAAAACTGCAGAATTAACCCTTATTTAAAGTATTCTTCTTAGAATGGATGTGTAGGGAATTACGACTCTCTTACGATTATGTAGGAGCATTTGTCACTTAATTCTGATTAATTAAAGCTAGTTATGGCTCATGATGATGTTGTCATCATACCCTCATGCTTAACTTTTGCTAGTCCCTTAGCAAACTCTTATGGAAAGAATTAAAATTCTCGACCATGCATAGATGTTCAGATGCCTAATTTGTGTTACTCTCTAGAAATTAGGTCAGAATGCCAACAATAAGCCTAAAGGTACTCAAGTATCAATCAAGATCCAGACTTAACCAGTTTCAGCCTGAGTCTGTTGTGAAAGTTTCTAAGGCCTGCAAAGACTATCCAGAGGTTTGTTGAACCCAGCGGTTAAAGCACCTGTGAACGATTAAAATAGATCCAAGAGGCTTAAGATCAGCACTCATACTAATCTCTTTGTCTCTTTGTCATTTTAGGACTTAATTTTTCTTTTGATTAGGTTTAGAATTTAAGTACATTCCATAATCAAGTGCTATGACTATCATTTTTGTTCTTGATTTTTTTGCTCCTTTTTGACATTTGAATTTTCTCCTCTTTTCCTCCTCAAGAAAGATCTGCAAATTAATTCACAAAATTTCCTCCCCTTCCTTCAATTATTTTTTCTTTTTTTGCATTTTTTTATTTTTTATCATTTTTTAATATGTATTTTTTTTTGTGAGAACCCCTCAAATAATTAAATTTCCATATGTTTACTCTTTAACACCCCTCATGCCTAAGTTTTGTGATGCCTCATTGTAAACCAGGAGGTGATTACGCAACAATCATAGCCCTAATCTGCTTGAATTAAGTTAGAACCTAGCTTCACTTAGGCATTCGCATCATACTTTGCATCATAATTGATTTATTAGTTTTGTAAATAATAATGTCATATTATGATCTAATTGAGAGATATTAATAATTGCAGGTAATTCAGGGTTGCGGATGACCAATCCAACCACATGGATCTGTGCAGAACGATGACGGGAGTCCAACGCTTCCAAGATTGCATCGATCAGACTCCTGTAGCACCCAATGGAGTCCGCAGAAGAGCAAGAGCCAAGAGGCAAATAGGTGAAAATTCAGATCTCAGATGAATCACATGGATGGATCTGGATCAGCAATCGTAGTCTAATGGTGCAAGAATCATCCCAATCGGAGGCCTATAGCACCGTCTACAAAAGAGAGAAGATGGATGGCCACAATAGCGCCACGTGGCACCATCGCAACCACCTCTCGCCGCCACCCAACTTCTGAAGAGGTTTTCCCCATGCGCTGTGGGTCGTTGGATCATCATCCGATGGCCACAACGTGGCCACGTCGTTGCTTCAGGAGCGCCTCAACAAGGAAAGAAGAAACCTCAGCCGTTGAATCTCCATCCAATAACTAAGGACAACTAGATGCAAAAAGGAAACCACAACAAAACTCACGCATAGTGCGTTGGCTCACACGCTTGTGTTGGATCAGAAGGCGCACGTTCGAATCGCCTTGAGCGAGAAATCAGCGAAGGTCGTGAACGCGGATGAAATCCACCCGTTGGATTGCTATCAGGTGACGCAGAGGTGACCGCATGGTGTGTTGGATGCCATCGAGCAACGACGCGGGTGATGACGTGTGCGCATGTGCACCTTTTGAAAATCAAAAGTGGTCGATGCTTGCATTAGGCGTGAGGAAAGCACAAGGTAGGCATGCGCAGAAGAGGAAAGCACGAGCGGTGAGGATCTAATCATGATCTAAGCATCCAGAAGACACCACGTGTCAACATGAGGGTGAATCCTCATGTAGAAGGCATTTTGAAGGTTATTTTGTGGCCAAATTAGAGTCGTTGATCTCCCGATCGACGGATCTGATGACCAAAGGGTTGTTTCATGGTTTTGGGGGCTCAAATGCCCATCTTGCCCCTCATAAAAGCTATAATAGAAGGCTCAGGGCTCCCCTAATTGATGAATCTTCCACCAACTCCTCTAGACCCTCTCCAATTCTTCAAATCTTCTCCGACTCTCTCCATCTCTGGCTCTCTTCCTCTGAAGCACCCACCAAGCCACCTTGGTGGGCCGCCGTTGCTCTCCCCAGCCTCTCCAGAAGGCCACCACGGACCACCCGTGGTGCCCTTATTTTGCTAGATAATAGTTTTTCATTCATGCTCTAGTTAGATAGATAGCAAGAACTTGTTCTAGTCATAATTATATGTTCGCAATCCTTGATCAAACTATTTGCATGATATACATATTGTGATATATATTTATAGATTAGTTTATAATTAGTAGAATATTCTCTAAGTTAGCATTCTAATTCAGCTTTGAAATCAAAAGTCCTTTCTGCCTCTTTGAGTTCGACCGAGACTCACCTGTACTGTTAAAATTTATTTGTCGAGACGTATTTCGCACTATACTATGACGGAATCATTTAAAAACGTGATTTACGTCGTAAACAAATTGGTGCAGTTGCCGGAGAGGCACGGCGATTTTTGATTTCATAGCTGATTTAGTTTTTTTTATGTAGGATGAGCCAGGGATCTGCGCACACATCGAGTGTGGATTTTAAAAAAATCAGGTGCACATCTTCTCTACCTTAGTTTTAGGTTTCTTTCTGACTCTTAGGTTAGATTTGAAATTTAGTTAGATTTTGCTTTCTGAAAAGAAAAAAAAGGTAGTTAGATTAGGATTTCCTTTTAAATCCTATGTTAGAAGTTGCTTGAAAAAAAAAAGAGAAAAACTTGAAAATGTTTTTTCATCAAAAAGATTTTTGAAAAAGTTTGAAATAAAAATTTTGAAAAAAAAATTATTTTGGTGAGAAGGTTTAAAATTTGAATTTCAAAACTTTTCAAAAGCCTTTCCACCACATCCCTAATTTTCGATCTGATTTCAGGTAGCAATTTAAAAACTCATTTGCCGAAAATATTTTGAGTGAAAAATTCTTAAATTCAGGAAAAGCTTCATTTTCAAACCATCTTTCAAACGGCACTGTTTATTTGAGAAAATTCAAATTGTCCAATCTTTAAAAATTCACGAATTACAAGGGGGTCAAACTGACCTAGATTTGAAAATTTTCGAATTCAAATAGAAATTTTGAATAATCTATGAATCTGACCTTACTAAAAATAGTAGGGTTTGCAAGCTGATCTAATTAGTTTTCATTTCCATATTTTTTATCTAATTTTCAAAGTTTATTTGATACTGTTTCAAATTGGAAAACCAACTAGGGGTCAAAATTCCAGATCTGACCCCTAACATTTAAAACTTCTTATTTATTCGGTTGAAATAATAAAAATGATAAAAAATATTCTTTGAAAAGATAATTGAGAAAGGAATCTGCCTGTCTAATTTCAAATTATTTGGATTCCATTTGCATATCAAAGAACTATTTTACTCTTGTTGGTTTGCTGAAACCCTAGAACTGTATGAACTCTAGGTTGCACCTTTAGGGTAAAATTTTTAGAGACCACACATTTGAGCTAACCTCGACTAATCAAGTCTAGTGACTAGCCGGTGAGCTTGGTAACCTTGTGGGCCACTCACCATAAACCCTAGCTGAAGAAAAAGAGTTAAGAAAATTATTAAAATACGTAAGTCAACCCGAATTCGTTGTCGTACTACTAGGTGATTGATAAACGTCAGCCTATCATCATTCTTATACATTAAAACAAACCTAGCTCTTAGGATTTTACTTCGCAAAGGGGCTTTTGGGCTGCATTTAGGCATTAATTAGGTTAGGCATGCATTGCATTTTTTATTATCTTTTTAATGTGTTTTTGTGAGCATTAGGGATAAACAAATTAACAGATCCTTAGAAGCCTAACACTCAGGAAGGCAATAGGTGAAGGAGAAGCTCAAACTAGCTGGAACTCAGCTTGATCAAGCTTACCATAGCTGGAATCCAGCCCACATGGACTAAGGTTAGCTCATCTTAGCTTCATTCAACTCCTCTCAGCTGAATGGTATCTCAAGAGAGCTCATCTTAGCTCACCCAAGCTCAAGTCAGCTCAGATCCAGCTCAACTTAGCTGAGTCTAGCTCATCTCAACTCCCATTAGTCCATAGAGAGCTCTAGCTAGCTCAACTGAGTTGACTGGAGTGCACCCCAACTCGGATCTAGCTACATCTAGCTCCACTCAACTCCAGACTACTGAAGATGACTTCATTCCAACTTAGGAAGCTCAAGTCCAGCTCCCGGGGACTCAGCTTAGCTCAACTCAGTTTAGCTAAGCTACATTAGCTACCTCAACCAGCTTGATCCTCCCCGTGAGCACCAGACCCAGCTCACCTCAGCTCATTATGGTAGAAGCCAGCTCACTTTAGCTTGGCTTAGTAGCTAGAAAAGAACCAGCAAGCTAAGCTAGCTAGGGTAGCTCCATGCCACCCCCTTCAACAGCTGCCAGCTCCATTTCAGCTCCAGACTCCTTCTATCTAGCTCCTCTTCAAAAACCCTAGCTCCCATTGCCTACTCCTCTACTCCATTAATAGTTAAGCTAGCTTAGCTTAGCTTAGCTAGGTTCCATCTCCCTTGGCATTTACCACCCTAAAACTCTACCTAACTAGCTTCACCAACTAAGCCCTACCTAAAGCTCACCTAAGCTAGCTCCATCCACTCCAAGTTGGCGCCACCACCATCACCACCTTTCACCCCTCAACCACCACCAAAGGGCACCAAGAAGTTGGCGCCAAAACCACCCTAACTACCCCCCTTTTTGGCGCCAACTTTTCCCTCCAAAAATGCCCTAATCTCCACCCTACACCTAAGCCTAAAGCCCATCTCCACCTTCCATTTTCCCTCCAAAATTGCCCCCCTTCTAGAACACCATTTTGGTGCCAAAATGGAGGCACCCCCTCCACCATGGACATCCCCCAAGGGGTGGATTCAACCTATAACTACCCCCCCTTGCACCCTTTAAGGTGGCGCCAAGTGATCTCCACCTTAGGATTAACTTAACCACCCATAACCACCACCAAACTCCATCCTAGCCCTCCACCAATTCACACCAACCCTACCCCCATCCCACTCTATGAAAATCCATCACCTACCACCATTTTCTTCATCCTCCATTAGTTTAGTCTACCATATACCCACCATAATTCAAGGCCAAGGAAGAAGAAGAAGAAAAGAAGATTAAGGGGGCATCCTACCCACCCCCTTGGTGCCTTCTTCCCCTTTTTCTTCTCCCTTGTGCCACGCCAAGGAGGAGGAGCACTCCCCCACTAGGAGGATGGCTAGGCAAGGAGGAGCAAGGGTGGTGCACACCCACCGTTGGAGGAGGAAAGTTAAGGTGGAAGCTTCCACCTTGGAGGACACCATCTTGGAGGAGCATAGCAAGGAAGGAGTTGGAGGATTCTTTTCAAGCTCGGGAGCTACCAGGCTTGGAGCAAGAAGCCATCATCTTCTTCACCATTTCATTTAGAGGATTTGTGTTTTTATCTTCTTGCATTTCAAGTAGATTAGAAGCTTTCCTCTATGAGTTTTGTGTATAACAAGTTCATTTTAATTCAAGTTGCCTTCTTTCAATTTTTGTTGCTAGCTTTTTTACAATTTTTGCCTAGCATTTGTTACACTCCCTCTCCCTAATTATTCTAGGCCTCCACGTGCCTAGGGTGAGCTTAGGGAGAGGCTCTACCTGTCACCTTAGGGTTAGCTTTATTAAAATAGGTAGTAGTTGGTTTCCCGCTATCAACAAAATTCGTATTGTCGTTATTTCAAAACCAATAAAAATCATATATATAAAACACCAAAAAGAAAGTTAAGCTCGATTTTCAAGCAAGGGATTTAATTTTGCAAACATTTGACCTCCTTGGACAACCCTAGATACCCCACTATCTAGGTATATAAATTTAAAAGTGAATCAGTTTTTGTGCATTGCAACGACTTAAAATCCTAATTTAACAAATCACGCAGAAACACGATCAGTGATTTCAACCTCCTCTGTCAAACCTAGTGACTAAGCCTGCGGGGTAGTGTCAAACAACTGCGGCTAAGAGGTACAAAGGAACTGGAGGTGAAAGCCAAAGAAAGAACCTTCCTCTTAGTCCCACATAACCAGACTGGCTGGGTCAGCTTGAGAGGCGGGGATTACCTTTAGTCGATTGAACGACGAATTTTTCTTCAAGAATTAAAACTCGAACGAAAAATCTGGTCATCTGATCTTAAGGACCAATCTGATTAACAAGGCCTTAGCCTTTTTTGGCTTGACTACACCAACCCTTTGTGTTGGTGTATGCAAGGAAGAAGGTTATTAAGACCTAAACTTGTTGGACCTTGGGACCCAACCCCAAGGCGGCAAAGGCGATTTTCGCCTGAACCTTCTTCCCAACCCTCTTCCTCTCGATTAGCTGAGATGGCTAATCCGGAGCCTCGAGCTGGTCAAGGCCATGAGAATCAAGACCCAATGGCTCGTTTGGAAGCCAGGGTCGAGGAGTCTTTGCAAAGATACGAGTAGAGCATTGACAGGATCCTCACAACACTAGACATGATATAGCATCCACCATGTGGAGAATAACTGCGGAACTTCTACAATCCGGCAGTAATGATTATAGAAACTTAGGCTTAAATTCTTGCAGGTGGAGATGCATTCGAGTTAAAGCCAAACATCATAAGTCTGATTCAGACTCATTTCCATGGAAACTTGAATGAAGACCCCTTCCAGCACATCGAAGATCTGAGTCGAATTGTAGAGTCAATTCAACCCAGAAATGTAGATATCGGAATTGTTCTCATGAAGCTTTTTCCTTTTTCTCTCAAGGATAAAGCTGCTTATTGGTTCAAAACTATTGGGAGGCCGATTGGAACCTTGGAGGAATTACGTCATGAATTCCTCCAAAAGTTCTTCCTGATTGGTCGAACAAATGCTATGAGGCGTGCAATCACAACCTTTTCCTAAGGCCTTAGAGAGAAACTACATGATTCCTGGGACAGATTCCACGATCTTCTCAAGAAGTGCCCACACCATGGTGTACCCAAATGGCATCTTGCACAAGTCTTTTACCATGGGCTGGATGACACACATCGGTACTTGGCCGATACATCCAGCGATGGGAATTTCCTTGCGAAGGACAAGAACAACGCATTCAAATTGTTCAAATCCTTAGTAGAGAACTCGATGAATGCACCTCTATGAACCAATTCCAGTGACCTAAACAACAACGAGTTAATGTCCACGAAGCTCATGCCAAATATGCCTGAGCTGATATAGACATTATCACCAAGAAGCTAGACAAGATGGATCTGCTCGATAAAAAGCTCGATGAATTAATGCGAGCAAGATCTGGATTTCCTGGCAGTACAACTGCATCACACTCCTCTATTACATCTCGAGCCTCTCCTGCTCGTGAACATCTTTTCACTCGGGATGTTTCTTCTCCATCTCCGCAGGATCCTGCATATCAAGAGACCGTGAGTAATCTGGATATGGTGTTGTAGAATCAGGGTTACGTACCACATGACAATTCAAGTGCGTATACTTTTGATGAATTTGCGCCTGGGACATCCTCGACCTATGAAGATGTCAGTGCTATCCAAGGTTATGGGCGTAATAACCCATATTCTGAGACGTATAATCCTGGTTGGCGCCAGCATCCTAACTTCTCCTTGTCTAGTAACTCACAAAGAACAAATCCATACTACCAGACCAGACAATATGGGAATGCGTAGAACACATACCTGAGGCAGTAGCCATTCCCGTCGCAGCAACAAACATGCCCTATCTATCAGTCGCTGCATCAAGCTGCCAATCACTCTCCAAGGCAAGCTGACCCTTTCGAGGCACTGAGAGAGGAATTGAAGGAATCTATGCGTCAATCGAACTATGACAACTTAAAATTCATGAAAACAATGGCAGATCATATTCAAAACATTCAGAATACACAGAACAAGCTGCTACAGGAGCATTGATCACAGGGAGCCTTGCCCTCCCAACCTGTCCCAAACCCAAGGTATGTGCAGAACCAAGGTGCCCCGCCTAGGTTCCAGGCACCACAGGGACAGGCGCATGCTGTTTTACAAGCGCCTCCTTCACCATCTGGTTATGGGCAAGGTCAGCCACCCTTACTGTCAAATCCTACCCATTCTACCCCTTCTGCTCCGCCCCCACTGCAGAGACAGTATGCCGATGCAAATGCTGTCACATTAAGGAGTGGAAAAGTTACGAATGACCCACCATGTAGGCAGGCAAGTCATGATACTTCTCAGGCTAGCTCATCTTCCTATTCTATCCCTTCAAAGGAGCAGCCTAAGGAAAAGGAACCAATCATTGAGATCACTGACATCCCTTTGCCCTTCCCTGGAGCCTTAACTCGTGAACCTAAAGGAAAGATAAAGGGAATCAAAAGCAATGAGGACTTAAAGGAAATCTTCAAAGATGTTCACATTAAGGTTCCCCTCCTCGATGCCATTGATCACATCCCCACTATCATTAAATTCTTTAAAGAATATTGTACACCTAAGTGGCAGCCGAGGAAAAGCAATAAGGTGGTATTGTCCAAGGAAGCCAATGCAGTCATTTTATCTAACTTGCTGCCTAAAAAGAAAGACCCGGGAGCCCCAATCATTTCCTATCAGCTACAAGATGCTCCTTTTGACCGGGCCTTGCTTGATTTGGGTTCAGCCATTAATTTAGCCCCCACTGCTATTTTTGACTACTTTCAATTTAGGGAGCTAAAACCCACTTCGGTCAGTATCTAGTTGGCTGACAGATCAGTCAAAATGCCCCGAGGTGTGGTAGAAAATGTCATTGTGAAAATCCTTGGGCTCTACTTCCCAGTAGATTTCTTCATCTTGGATATGGACATTCCTCCTAGTCTTCGTGATGCACCTATTATTTTAGGATGACCATTTTTAGCAACCGCCCAGGCTAACATTAACTGTGCATCCGGGTGTATGGAGATTGCCCTGGGGAATGAAAAACTTAAATTAGATATTTTCAGGGCAAACAAGAACCCACATTGCAACTTTATCGAGGAGGACTCAGATGATGATGAACATGAACACTGTGGGAACATAGAACTTCTTGGTGAAGTAACTCCACACATAGCTTCTATCGGGCTCATTGATTTGAACACTGTGGTGGACACTGATTGGCCAAAGGCAATCAATGAGACACATGGTTCTGAGAGATCCAGAGTGGAATTGCCTAAAGCCCTCATGACAAGCTTAGATGATAAATACATTGAAATCCATGAGGGTGATTTCGAATTACCATAGAATCCAATTGAAGTTGAGAAAGAATCTACTAAAAACTCCATTTCTAATTGTTAGGATAATCTAAAAAATTTGGAGGAAATTTTGGATTTGGAGTCGGACGAATTTATCACAAATTCTTTCGCATCTTCACTCTTGGATATCAAGAATTTCACTGAAACCACAGAGCAAAAAATGAAAGAATTGAAGGCTTTACTGTACTCTAATTCTCCACACCCTAGGGAAAATGAATTACCACTCATTACACTTGAGGATTCACACCATGAGTAGAATTTGGGTGATCTGTACGAGATTTTTTATCAACTCAGGGATGAGAATAGAGCTATTAGGATGGACCACAAAATCTTCTTTGACACACCTACTATGCAACCAACAACACCTAAATCCACTCACGTAATGGTTGTTTATACCATTTCATATTACACCACGTGGGTCCCTCCATTCATTTTTCACCACTTTTAGGAAACGTATGACTTACTTCCCACTCTTGACTCTTCACCCATCTCATCTGCATTTCTCAAACACCACCTTTCAAGGCTTCCACTGGCTTCCTATCACTTTGGCACCTGGATTCATTCCTCTTGTAGCACCTAGCTACAACCAATTCCAGGCCTTATGTTTTTATTCTGCCGACCTTGTGGGCTTGGTATCCACGGGTAGCTGCTTTACATTGTTGGCCCATTAGTGATAACAGAACTCCAGATGCTTACCATTTTAACTCTATCTCCTGCAATCATCAATCCATCTGATGGAGTTTCGCCCAGCTAGAGGCGTTAAACTTAGCATAGCAGTTAGGCATAGCATTTAGACTTAGCATCTAGGCATCATTTAGGCATCACATTTAGACTTATACATATATACATATCCTTTATACATAGCATATTTCATTCTGGCATAGTATTCTACATATTGTGATTACCATTGTAGTGTTGGCATGTGCTGAATGACAAGTCAGGAGCAGTTCCAGGTGATTTATATCCACTTGCACCCTGTCTTATTTCAATTTCTTTTATTCATGCATGAGGACATGCAAGAACTTAGGCATGGGGGGCAATACATATAAACTGAAATTTTTTTGCCAACACTTGGGGAGAATAGATCATTTTATCAAGAGGTTTTATTAGGGATTTATTCTTTAGTAGATTCCTGAACTTAGAATCCAGTATAATTTCACACTTCCATGTAGAATTTGCAATGGATTCAATACGAAGACCGATAGACATCTCTAGTTTGTCGAGAAGAAGCATTGCTTCTTCTCCTAAACCCTTGGACAGTAATCAGGGAGTTAGGTGAACCATCTTCTAGTAGATCCACCGAAAACTTGTGTGAGGTGAAAATAGAGTCTACTGGTACTCTAAGACTAGTGTAAGGAATCTTAAATTCTGGATAATTGGATAATGATACTTGGAGTTAGTCACAGTTTTTGCTCTCAGTTTTTGCATACAAATTCTTTGAGAGAATCCTTGCAAGAGCCGCCAAATAAGGCAAATACACAGAGAGGGGGTTCTGATAAAACTAGGACTAAGATGGATAGTCATGAGTGTCATTTATGGAATCGTTGGCTGAAGGAGGGTACTGATATCAAGGTCAGAAATATATTGTCCTATCCATTCCCTTCCCGATACCAAGAATAGGTACTTCCACCAAATAAGCCACCCGATATCCTCTTGAACACCCCAATTCCGAATAATGTCTCATGAATAAAAGTACGTATGCTATAATGCGTTGTGTTAGTAGATATGCCATTATATTAGTATATCCAAAAAAAGAGAGAAAAAAAGAAAAAAGAAAAAAAGAGAAGAAAGAAAAAAAAAGAAGAAAAAAAAGAGAGAAAAAGAATCTTGCCGTATTGAGAAGTGAGTTATGTTGAGTGAAGTATATTGAGGCAATAACACCTACCACCCTCATGAACCACCAAATACAGCCTTGACCTACTTTTCCTGTATCTCTGACTCCCTAAATATGGGCTGAGGAATTTTAACTTAATCATAGGATTGTCAGAACCTAATTAAAGTGTAAAGCCATGAGAGACCACCATATATCCACAAAACTGGTGAGATGTGAGCTCAGGAAGAAAAAGAAAAGAAAAAAAAGAAAAAAATAATAAAGAAAAGAAAGAAAATGAGAGAGAGAAGAGAAAGTACAAAAGACTTAAGAGAGCACAGTTTTCCAGCATCCCTCTAAGTTGATTTATTTAATAATATGGAAATTTAGATTCTAAAATATTAGTCTTTATGTAGCACTAGAGGAGAGTGAGCCACCAAATACAAATCCATTTAACTCAGACATTTTCTACCTAAGCCAAAAAGCCAAGGCTAAAACTAGAGGATATTTTATATCCCCGAGAGAAGAGGTTTGCTTATCACAACAGAATTTTACTAAGGGTCATGTTTAAGCTTTAGATGTATGTTGACTTTTCATTTGATTCCATTGCAAAAGCTACACTACTACATGTTCATAGTTATCTGGATTCTAAATTTCTAGATGAAATAAAAAGAAATAAATCTCTAGTTAAACTCTTGATAAAATGCAATTAACCTTATACTTGCTAGGGACTAGCAAGATTTAGGCATGGGGGTATGATTGCACAGCAATCATAGGCCCTAATCTGCCTGAATTAAGTTAGAACCTGGCTTAACTTAGGCATTCTACATGCATTCGCATCATACTTTGCATCGTAGTTGATTTATTAGTTTTGTAAATAATAATGTCGTATTATATTCTAATTGAGAGATATTAATAATTGCAGGTAATTCAGGGCTGTAGATGACCAATCCAACCACAAGGATCTGTGTAGAACGACGACGGGAGTCCAACGCTTCTAAGATCGCATCGACCAGACTCCCGTAAACTCGATGGAGTCCGTAGAAGAGCAAGAGCCAAGAGACTAATAGGTGAAAATCTGGACCTCAGATGATAAATCCAACTGCACGGATGGATCATGATCAGTAATCGCAGCCTAATGATGGAAGAATCATCCAGATCGGAGGCCAATAGCACCGTCTACAAAAGGGAGAAGATGGATGGCCACGATGGCACCACGTGGCACCATCACAGCCACCCCTTGCCATTACCCAACTTCTGAAGAGGCTCTCCCCGTGCACTGTGGGCCGTTGGATCATCATCCATTGGCCACAACGTGGCCACGTCACTGCTTCAAGAGTGCCTCAACAAGGAAAGAAAAAACCTCAGTCGTTGGATCTCCATCTAATGGCTAAGGATAACTAGACGCAAAAACGAAATTGCAACAAAACTCATGAGTAGCGCATTGGCTCATGCGCTTACACTGGATCAGAAGTCACGCGTTCGAACTGCCTTGAACAAGAAATCAGCGAAGGTCACGAGCGCGGATGAAATCCATCCGTTGGATGACCATCAGGCGACGCAGAGGTGACCGCGTGGCGCGTTGGATGGCATCAGCAATAACATGCGTGATGACACGTGTGCATGCATGTTTTGAAAATCAAAAGCGGTGCTGCGGCTCTTTTAAGCCGTCCGATCGTAAGACTTGGTGCGTGCGTTAGGCATAAGGAAAGCGCGAGCCAGGCGCGCGTAGAAGAGGAAAGCGTGAGTGGTGAGCATCCAATCGTGATCCAAGCATCCAGAAGCCGCCACATGTCAGCACGAGGGTGAATCCATGCGTAGAAGGCATTTGAAGGTTATTTTGAGGCCAAATCAGAGCCGTTGATCTCCCAATCGACGGATCTGATCACCAGAGGGTTGTTGCACGATTTTGGGGGCTCAAATGCCCATCTTACCCCTCATAAAAGCTATAAAAGAAGGCCCAGGACTCCCCCAACTGATGAATCTTCCACCAACTCCTCCAGACCATCTCCAGTTCTTCAGATCCTCTTCTCCCGCTCTCTCCATCTCTAGCTCTCTTCCTTTGAAGCACCCACCAAGCCACCTTAGTGGACCGCCGTTGCTCTCCCCAACCTCTCCAGAAGGCTATCACGAACCACCCGTGTGCCCTTATTCTGCTAGATAGTAGTTTTTCATTCATGCTTTAGTTAGATAGCAAGAACTTGTTCTAGTCATAATTGTCCCTACTTGGAGGGGGTGAGATATGCGTGACGTAATAAAAAGAAATTGCGGAATTAAAATAGACAATCTCACAAAGTGAACAATCACACAATGGGCACAAGTATTTTTAGGTGGAAACCAAAATCGAGTGAAAATTACCACCTAACCCTCTCGAGTTAGGATTTCCCGATCAACCTAGTTGATCAAATCCACTAAACCCAGTCACTTAAACGAGGGTGACTGAACCTCAATTACAACCACACTACTTAGACCGAGGGTAGTGTACCTCAATACCCCTTCTCTTCACAAGAAGGAATTTGTCTCGTGAAGGAGACGGGAATTCGCAAAGCGAATACCCAACCAAAGACAATATAAAATACAACAATCCTATAGAGCCTTAAATATGTAATCCTAGCTTCTAAAGGAGTTAGGAAACTTCCCTTTGGTGGAAGTGCATCAAAGTGACGACGCGGATGCATAAACCACGCTTTGGCACAACAGCACTCTCGTAACGTCGGTGGGAGAGCAGGTACACAGCAGGACAAAGCTTTTAGGTGAAGAGAGTGCTTGTAGAGCTAGAGCTTCTTCTAATTGATCTTCTTCTTCTTTTAGACACAAGTGAGTGGAATTATTCTAGTAAGGGTGTGTCTTGGGTGTCTTCAAGCCAAGGGGTCCTCCTCTATTTATAGAGGCCAAAGGGCTTTGGAAGGCCTTGGAAGGCTTCTATAGCCGTTGGGCGCAAGGTCCAAGAGAATCAGGCCGAAGTCGGAATTAATCATGATTCTGACAGGGTCATCAGACGTCTAGTCCTGGTATCAGACGTCTGGAAAACCCGTTTAAGACGTCTGGGAACTAAGTCAGACGTCTGATTTTAGGCGGGTTTCCTTCCTGACTTGAATCAGATCTAAACAAGGTTCTAGTATATGTCCATCATACAACACATAGGACATTTGGCATAAGGTCTGGACATTTGGAAACCTATTTTTCTGTGGAAATAGATTCCCAAGGGAGTATAACAGCTAGAAAATCTCTGAGAAGAGATTTTGGGTTAGCCGAGGCAAAACGGTCATGTATCGGACGTCTGGGGTCCTCTACGGACGTCTGATACGAGGCTAACAGTCATTTCCTCAACGTTTGCTAAGGAAGCTAATGATCCACTAATTGGACATCTGGCAAAGGCATCAGACGTCTCCTGAGACGCCTGGACTAAGGTCTGGACATTTGATTTCATCAGACAGAACTAACTAAGTCCAGCCTAAATAATCGGGCGTCTGAGTCAATAGTCAGACGTCTTAAAAGTTTTTATCAAACGTCTGAAATCCAGATTAGACGTCTGAAAAGGTTGTCTGATCCCTATTTTGGTTTTTTAAGTTCTCTATAGAAAACCTAAGTATCCTAGGGTAGTGCAGGTGTTCTTAGGACTACTTTAAGGATCCTTTGAGGCTCTTTAACATAAGATCCAAGACAGAAATAAAGAGCACAACAACAAAACAAAAATACATAGAATAGGATAAAATGAAATCTATCATATTCTTCATCTCCTTCCTTTTTAAAGTTTTCGCTCCTCGCAAAGCTCCTCCGCCTCTGTCAAGCTCCTTCAATCCACCATGGATGCGAGCTCAAACTCCGTCTAAACACCTGTCTCCATTTGCAATTTGACCTGAAAACTAGGACTCAAAAGCAAATGTTAAAAGACACGTGCTTTGTTATCATCAAAATAAACGATCGTGGTGCTATAGCACCAACAATAATTATATGTTTTGCAATCCATGATCAGACTATTTGCATGATATACATATTATGATATATATAGATTAGTTTGCAATTAGTAGAATATTCTCTAAGTTAGCATTCTAATTCAGTTTTGAAATCAAAAGCACTTTTTGCCTCTTTGAGTTCGACCAAGACTCACCTGTTCCGTTAAAATTTATTTGTCGAGATGTATTTCGCATTATACTACAACGGAATCATTTAAAAATGCAATTTACATGTCGAATAGGAGGGTACCAATTCAGTTTGGTTCAAGGATTAGAACATGATCAAAGGGTAGGTGAACAGGTAGGGATGACTATTGCGAACGATTTCAAGCTTTGATACACGTATCAAAGGTGGAGTCGGCTGTTCTAAAGTTGGACTCAAATGTGCAGTAGTAGTGTAGCTCAAAAGAATGATTAGAAGGGTCTTGGGTTTTTGAAATGACGGGTTGCCTCCTGTTAAGTGCTAAATTCAATGCCTTTAGCCGAGCAGAAGGTCGTCAAGGAGAAGGGGTGGTCAAATCAGATGAGTTTTGTAGACCAAGCACCTTGATCAAAAGCCTGGTTGGTCCAACTAGGTGCTTGTTCAGATCGACAGGTTGATGATGCAGACCAAACCCAATCAGTCTGGTGGGTTGATGGATATGAATCATTAGATGCGGAGCCCAGAAAATACTTTGAGGCTCAAAGAGATATGGAAATGAAAATCCAAGGTTTGGCTGAGTCAGTTCAGCCCGGTCAGAGTAGGGGTCCTCAAAAGAAAATGGATCTATGGAAGATGCAGGAACCCTACAGGTGAGATTAGAGAAGGGAAGGAAGTGATTAACAGTCTGATCAATGTCTGCAGCCCGATTAAAGGATGGAGAAGAATCATATGCAACCGGATCAGAGAGAGGTGAATTAGCGTAGAAGTTGATTCCGGTGGCAGGCCAAGGTTGGGATTCGATTTTAAAAGGATCTGTATCAGAAGGTGTGGTTTCTTTGAGGTCCAAATCATTGGCCTCAGCATCAAAATCAAAGAACAGATCATGGGTGCTGAGGTCGTAAATTAGCTCATAATCATTAGGAAACAACGGATCTCCGAAGTCAGAGTAAAATTTGAAGTCAGCGGAGAATTTGCTAAGATCAGTTTCTGAACCTGATTCCAAATTGAGATTTCCACCATAGAATGAATCAAAATGTGTAGAATCAACAACCTAACTGGGATCTAACCTAATCTCAAATTCTGAGCTTAAAAAGGTATCCTTATTAGTCATAGGCTCAGGTTCTTGGCTCTTAGAATAGACCCAATCAAATCCCAACTCTTCCAACTCCTTAGTTTCTATATCATAGATCGATTTAACTTCTAAAAAATCAATCTGTATTTCTGAGGAATCTGGAGAGGTGTAATCATCAAACATAGGCCCATAATCATAGTCCAGATCCAAAATTTGATTCTTTTCATATTGGGCCTCATGATCATCCCAAATAGGCTCAAATCTAGATTCGAGGTCAAAGGTAGGAATTAGGTCACTAGAATCTGGGCTATGCTCAATTAGGATGTCAGAATCATTCTCTAGATTTGCCTTAACAGAATAAGGTTTGGGAATTACATCCTCGAGAGGTTCTAATTCAAATTTACTACAGATCTTTGGAAAATCAAGGCATGATGGACCAACTTCAAGGCTCTCTAAGGCTAGTTCAGAATCGGGAATACCTACAATTGGATCCTCCCAACCCTCATCAAGATCAGGCATGTCAATCGTTATGAAGTTTGAATTTGATTCCATTTGGGTTGTGGGTTCACAACAACCTCTATTCTCAAACCCAGGTTCTGGGAAATCATATTAATCCTCAATTTTGTTCCAAGGTGTCTCATCAATCTCTGAATGTTGATATGAGTAATTTTGATCAATGGCTTGGTGTAACGTATTTAGCATATACCCACGTTTCTTCAAGAGACCCTGGTGTATTTCCCAAAGTTGTGGATTTGACAAACATTGTATATATCCAATATTGTGTAGTCTCCACAATTCATTGTATTTTGACAAGAGCTCATTCCGGGTTAAACCATGTATCATTTGTTTAAATATTGTTCTATCAATGTTCATAATGAGGGTAGTTGTTTCTACTGCATTATCCTGAATCTGCCTAGATGAATTAGAGGTTTTGTAATATTCATCATGATATCTAGAAGTAACCTCCATCATCTTCTCTTTTATGGCCATTTGGGATTCAGGTTTCCTACAAATTCTTCCTAAATTGTCAAGTTGCATTTTCAAATCAAGTGGGTGAATCAAGATGTAGAATCAAATTCAAGTTCAGATTGAAGTGATTGGATCAGATCAGAAATACCCAAGAAGATCAATTCTAATGAGGCCACTAGGCCAAAAACCTAGGGACCTTTCCTGTGTATGTGCTCTAAAGAATAAATGAGGGACTGGATATGAATTGGACCCAATCAAGGCACCCAAAGATTTTTAGATGGCTAAGGCTGTTTCGAGGTGGATGATACCTCTGAATCAAAAATCCACATACCCGAGAAGTACCTAGGTAGCCAGGAAGGGAGAGTCCCACAAAGACTCCTACACGATAGAGCGTCCCCACGGGTTACAGGGTTTCCCCCACCTGATCTTCCTTGTCACTATGGTTCCAAGTAGACCGGAATGTGACAATTGAGACCTTAAGTCTACTAAATTTTAGTCTCGTTTGTGCCTTGGATTTCACTTGTTTTAGAAGTTAATTCAATTTGTGACCTAATTTGGAGGCTGATTGCCCTACAAAGTAGGTCAATTTCACCTGACCAGCCCTAAAAGATGAAGAATGAAATCTGGGTCAAGGCCCAAAGATCACCCTGAATTGACTCTTAGGTTTAGGTCCACAATTTTAGGGTTCAAGTGAATTTAGAGCTTGATTTTAGGGTTCTTCTGATTAGATCTTTTCAAGCAAGGGTTTGGGTAGCACACAAGTGCAGGAGGGTTAATTTCCTTTAATTCAGGCAGGTGTGAACTAACACTTCAAAACCCTAGAGTAGAAACCCTAATTGGCTCTATTTTAAGTCCAATTTGATCTCAAAATGTACACCTTAGACTTCAAACAAGAAGTGTGTAGTCCAAGATGATAAAAAATTAAGTGTAAATCCCTAGTAAGTACAGGCAATTTGGGTAGGGATCTCTAAACAGAATCGTCTCAATCTTCAATCAGATATTGATTTGAATTTGCAAATCAGGAAACTTGCCTTAGAATGATAATTACTAAGAAAATAAGGTAGGCAAATCCTAATTATTTGTTTCCTTTTCTCACTTCCAAAGATTATGAGGTTGATTAGGGAAGAAGAGAAAGTTTACCTGCCCCTGGAGTGGTTGATTGTGCGGAAGATTTCTTCATGATGTACCTCGTAAAATAACAAACAAAGCAAACAGGGCAAGTTAGTGCTCAGATAAAAATCAAGAAAGATAAGACTAATGCGTGAATTACGCGTTGCTCCCCGGCAACGGTGCCAAAATGTTGCATGCAAGATGGAGGAGTCTTAAAGATGCGTTCATTGTAGTACACTCCTAAATCGCATAACAAGACATTTAAAAATTTATAAACTCAGAATCTAAAGGGAGTTCGAGGTCGTTTGCAGAGAGCAAATATAGAACCCACACATTAATCTTCATTTAAAATAGATGAGCATAATTAATTGAGCATCAAAATAGATATTCAATGAATACAACTTGTCAGATTGTAGTTCAAATAATGATGAGATAAAAAGAATAAAGAGAATCTAAAAAGTGGTGATTTAGATCACCAATTAGGTCCTCTAATTAAGCATGCATCTCATTTTCAAGTTATTTAAATAATCAATACCTTCAAATGATTTAATCAAATGTTAACTTAGTACTTAAATCATTTAACAATGCTTGGAGTAATCAAATCAAACTACAGGAATATAGCATCAGACGACTTAAGTGAGCACAAGAACAAGGCTCTTCAGAGAGCCTTCTCCTTTTCTTCTTCTTCTCAAGGCTTCCCTCTCAAGCCTTTCTCAAGGCCTTCAAGCACAGAGCACACAACCTTTCTCTTCAGAGGAAAAGTGTTGCCTCTCTCTTCCTTTAGCACAGGGGTGAGGCAAAGGGTCATGCAGCAAAACCCCCCCTCCTCTCTCACAAATCCTCTCCTTTCTTTTCTTCTCAAACCTAGGTATAATCTGGTAATATAGTCAAGTTATCGAGTCATGTTGATTGGCTAGACTCGCGAGCATGCGTCGCGGGTGAGGCGTGACGGCGAGTGCGGTGGTGAGGGACCCAGCCCCTCGTGTACTGGGCACACAGTTCATTTCACAAATTCGATTTATACCGCTCAAGCGGTTCTTCCACTTCTGAGGTGGGACTATGTCCCACCCTCTTCACTTTGCACGCAGTAGCAAGTACTGCTGAAGGAATTGAGGGTGTTGCGGCTGATGTTGCCTTCAATTGGAGCTGCAGATACCTTCTTAGGTTAAGTCCGCAACACCTGGGCATGTCAACAAGGTTGGAGCAGGGTGGACTTGGTCGGAGAAGACATTAGCAACGGCGATGAATAACGAATACCTAAAAGAAGAAATAAGGCCTTATGGCCACGTCAGAAGCGTTCAGGAGGATCGCCAAGTGATGGCGAAGGTGGTGGTGGTGTTTACGTGGAGTGGTCGGGTGAGGTCAAGGAAGGTGTTTGGAGGTAGGTGAGTTCGGTGGAGCTTTGGAGTCGGTAGAATGGGAAATAGGAAGAGGGGTTTTGTTCGTGGTGGTGTGGTGGAGCTTCTGGAGGTGGTATCGTGTGTGGCGTTGGGGAGGCTTCATCGGAGTTCAGCCGGATGTGGAGAAGACGGAGGGGTGAAGGGCGAACGGTAGGTCGTATTAGGAAAAGAAAGGGATAAGGAGATTTAGGAGGAGAAGAGGAAGATGCTAGACCTAACTATAGGATGAAGGGGCAGGAGATTTCCACGCCGGTGTGATGGCCGAACATGGAGAAGATGAAATCTCCAGTGGGGGAGAATGGCGAGGATGAAGGAGTAGGGTGCTCTTGCTGGTATTGCAAGAATCAGACGACGAAGGGAAGATGTTTCCCTCTTCCTATGGTATGTGGCAGAGGGTGAAGATGGAGGTTAGAGGAGCTCGCCGGAGCTACGGTCGGAGGCAGCCGAAGAGGGAAAATTGTGAAGAAATGTGGCCTGAACCGAGCTAAGGAGTTAGGCTTGGTGATTAGGAGCTTTTATAGAGCTCTAGACCGAGCTTTAGATTAGGAAACGAGCCCAATTTGCTTGCTTAGGAATCAAGAAGCACCCACTGATCTCGTGGGTTCGCTAGGTCAAGCAGATGAGATTTGGGATCCAAGACTGGTTCCCAATCAATTCTCCATGGTGTGAACATCAATTCCACCAAATTTGGTGGGATTTAATGAAGATTTGAATGGGTTTAGGATTGATTAAAGGTTTCCTAGAGGTCGGTTGACCTCCAATGGCAGCAAGGACTTTTTCATGAAGAAGATAACAAAGTTAGGGACTAATCTATATGGATTTCAAAAGCTAAAGGGCTAATTGAGAGAGAAAGAGTCTGACTGGACTAAAATGCAAACTAGGTTAAGATGAACTCTGATACGGCCCAAATTTTGGCACAAACCTAATTTGGACCAAAGGAATTTAATGATGAAGTCAAATTTGAGTTTTGACCAAGTTTGATCTGGCAATTTACGTAAAAACCCAAACTAGGGCAGAATTGTGTCTTTGACTTTGTTTAAGGACAAAATAGGTTCCAAAGGTCAAATCTGTTGATGCTAGAGCACCACGATTGTTTATTTTGATGATAAAAAAATACATGTTATTTAACATTTGCATTTGAAGCCTTAGATTTCAGGATATTTGCAAATGGAGATGTGTTTTAGATAGAGTTCGAGCTTGCATCCATGGCGGATTGGAAGAGCTTGACAGAGGAGGAGTTTCATGAGGAGCGAAAGCTTGAAGAAGGAAGGAGATGAAGAACATGATAGATTTCCTTTCTTATTCATTGTACTTTGTTTTTGCTCTTTATTTATTAGATCTTATGTTAAAGAGCCTCAAAGAACCCTTAAAGTAGCCCTAGGAATACTTGCACAACCCTAAGATACTTAGGTTTTCTGTAGAGAACTTAGAAAATCAAAATAGAGTTCTGACAACCTAATCAGATGTCTAATCTGGAAATCAGATGTCTGACTGTTGACTCAGACGTCCACTAACTTAGGCTGGACTTCATAGGTTCTGTCTGATGAAATCATACGACCAGACCTTAGTCCGGACGTCTTAGAAGATGTTTGATGGTTGTGCCAGATGTCTAGTTAGTGGAACGTTGACTAACAAAATAAACGTTGAGGAAAATAACCATTAGGCTCTTATCAGACGTCCATAGAAGACCCCAGACGTCTAATATGTGACCATTGAGCCTCAGCTGACCCAAAATCACCTTTGTCAGATTTCCTAACCGTTAACCTATCTTGGGAATCCATTCCTGTAGTACAATATGTCTCTAGACATGCAGACCTAGTGCTAGACATCCTGTACGTCATCTAATGGCCTTACACTAGAACCCTATTTCGGTCTGAACCAAGTCAAGAAGAAAGCTTACCTAGAATCAAACGTTTGACTTAGTTTCCAGACATCTTAAACAAGGTTTCCAGACATCTGATACCTGGAACAGACGTCTGATGACCCTGTCAGAATCATAATTGATTCTGATTATGGCCTGTTTTGCTTTGAGTTCAACCCCAACGGCTATGAAAGCCTTCTAAGGCCTTCCAAAGACTTTCTAGGCCCTCTATAAATAGAAAAGAACCCTTTCCTTGCAAACACACACCAAGACACACCCAAGCAAGATATTTCCACATCTTTTATGTCAAAAAGAAGTAGAAGATCATCTAGAAGAAGCTCTAGCTCTCCAAGCATTTGTTCCACATCTAGAGAGCTTCAATCCAGTTGCGCATCCACTCTCCCGCCGATGTTACAAGAGCGTTGTTGTGCCAAAGCATGGTTCATGCACCCGCATCGTCACGTCGACCCACTCCCACCAAAGGGAAGTTCCCTTACCTATAGTAGCTAGATTTAATCATTCACTTTGTGGCTCCATAGGTTGTGTTGTAATTTATCTTTGTAATTGTATTGGGTATTCACATTGCGAATTCCCGTCTCCTTCGTGAGACAAAATCCTCCTTGTGAAAAGGAGGGGTTGAGGAACGCTACCCTCGTACTCGTAGCGTGGTTGTAATTGAGGTTGAACTACCCTCGTTAAAGTAGTTCGTTAGTGGACTTGATCGACTTTGTCGATCGGGAAATCCTAACTTGAAAGGGTTAGGTGATGGTTTTTACTCAGTTTGGGTTTCCACATGAAAATCACTTGTGCCTATTGCGTGATTGCTTATTTTTGTGAGATTGTTTTCCTTTTGATTCTGCATTTTATACGTCACGCATATCTCACCCCCTCCCATAGGGATTTACAATTGGCATTAGAGCAGGTTTTCTCTTTCTAGGAGTAATATTCGCGGAAGATCCAATGGAGGGGAGCAGTTCCATGATGAGGATTCTGGAGGGGTAGTCTACCACTAGACCACCATTCTTTGACGGGAACAACTACTCGTACTGGAAGCTACGGATGAATCCTTGGCTGCAAGCCAACGACTTCACCATCTGGGCCAGATGCGAGATGCCATTCGACATCCCAGAGAGACCCACAGCAGGATACTCGCAGCAGCAGATCCAGGAACTCTAGCTCAATGCAAAGATGATGAACACGTTGTATTGCGCGCTTAGCCCGAAGGAGTTCAACCGAATCTCATAATGCGCCACCGCATATGAGATTTGGCATACACTTGAGGTAACTCCCATGGGTACCTCCAAGGTAAAGTCTTCTAAACTCAACTTACTTTCTCAAGAATTTGAATCTTTTTCTATGAAGACTAATGAATCTTTAAGTGAGATGAATACTACATTCACTCTCATAGTGAACAATCTTAAGGCATTAGGAAAGACCTTCATCAAGGGGGAGATTCAAGGGAAGCTTCTTCGTTCCCTTGGACTGGAATGGGAGCAGAAGGTTACCGCCATCGAGGAGGCGAATGAGGTGGAGGAGCTCAACATGGAGGATCTCCTAGGCAATCTAATAGCCTACGAGACAAAGTTGAAGCAGAAGAAGAATGATACACCAAAGCCAAAGCCGAAGAAGACTCTTGCCTTCAAAGCCATGTCAAATACCAAGGCAAGTTCCGATGACGAGGACTTTAAATTTTTACTTAAAATTTTTTTCAAATTTTGTAGGGAATCGAAGAAAGGAAAGAAGGAGAAGAAGGAAAAGGAAAGCCCAAGACATTGCTACCACTACAATGAAAAGGGACATCTACGACACGGGTGCCCTCTTCTCAAGAAGGAGATGAAGAAGAAGGATAAGAAGTATAAGAAGAAGGCGTTCCAAGCAACTTGGGATGACTCGAGCTCGGAGGAAGAAGAAGAAGAAAATCCTAAGGAAGAAATTGCTTGCATGGGTTTCATGGCCACTGCAAGTAATAGCGAAAGCGACTCTGACGACGAGGTAAACTCAAATTTACAAGATGCATTTGATGAGCTATTTGAAATTAGTAAATTACTTAAGGTAGAGAATAAAACTTTAAAAAGAAGCTTAGTTTCCTTAAATCAGAAAATGAAAGATTAGAATTGAAACTTAAGGACCTAGAAAGTAGTTGTAGTCCTAAAAATGATTTGTCATTAGAAAATCATAACCTAATCAATGAGAATAGTAAATTGATTGAGGAAAATACTAGTTTAAAATTAGAAATCTCTAATTTAAACACTAAGATGTATGTTGTAGAAAAAGAGCTTGCATGTCTCAAGAAAGAATCCAGCAAATTAATGAAAAAATTAGATAACTTTTCTAATGATAAAGCTAGTTTTAGCTCTAAGGTTGAGAAAGGATCTCCATTAAGGAGACCCGCTAACAGAACCAGATCCAAATTATTATGGATACCAAGGAAAGATTTGGAGTCTTGTTTTGTAGGTTACAAAGATTTCGACATCCAAGATTGGACCTACAAGATGAAGAATGGTTAACTCAAGTTGGGAGGACCAAGGAGTAGACCAAGGAGGAGGACGAGAAGACTGACGAAACGGCGAACAAATGATCGAATCGCCGCACATCGACCGCCAAACTTGAGACCGACGTCGATGCCCAGACCTCCAAGCTATGGATTGGAGCCCCATCAGGTTTGGCATCCACCTCCATTTGGGCCATTCTATTGGCCATGGTAGATGAGGTAAAGTCTTTACCCTATCTTTTAATTTATAGCATCTAGATAAGGAGAGTAGAAAACTGATGAAGCTAATTGTCCATCTTTAAGGTGGAGTTTTAAAAAATAACATAGCTATATTGCCTTTAGAAAGGGGGACGAAATAACATAGCTATCTTGTTTTTATGAAAAGATGAAATTAGAAGAGCATGTTTTAAGGGGGAGTTTTGGATAATTAAAAATAATAGCACCCTTTTGATAATGTCAAAAAGGGGGAGAATTTTATGTATTATTTATAATTTTGTCATCATCAAAAAGGGGGAGATTGTTGGTGCTAGAGCACCATGATTATTTATTTTGATGATAAAAAAACACATGTTATTTAACATTTACATTTTAAGTCTTAGATTTCAGGACATTTGCAAATGGAAACGTGTTTTAGATGGAGTTTGAGCTCACATCCATAGCGGATTGAAAGAGCTTGACAGAGGAGTTTCGCAAGAAGCGAAAGCTTGAAGAAGGAAGGAGATGAAGAATTTGATAGATTTCCTTTCTTATTCATTGTACTTTATTTTTGCTCTTTATTTCTAAGATCTTATGTTAAAGAGCCTCAAAGAACCCTTAAAGTAGTCCTAGAAACACTTGCACAACCCTAGGATACTTAGGTTTTCTATAGAAAACTTAGAAAATCAAAATAGGATTCTGACAGCCTAATCAGACGTCTAATCTGGAAATCAGACGTCTGATAGTGACTTTTAAGACATCTAACTATTGACTCAGACATCTAATGATTTAGGCTGGACTTCGTAGGTTCTGTCTGATGAAATCAGACGTCTGATGGTTGTGCCAAATGTCCAATTAGTGGAACGTTGGCTAACAAAATAAACGTTGAGGAAAATAACCATTATGCCTTTATCAGACGTTCGTAGAGGACCCCAAATGTCTGATATGTGACCGTTGAAACTCTGCTGACCCAAAATCACCTTTGTCAGATTTCCTAGCCATTAAACTATCTTGGGAATCCATTCCCGTAGTACAATAGGTTTCCAGACGTCCAGACCTAGTGCCAGACGTCCTGTACATCGTTTGACGGCCTTACACTAGAACCCTGTTTAGGTCTAAACCAAGTCAGGAAGGAAACTTGCCTAGAATCAGACGTCTGACTTAGTTCCCAGATGTCTTAAACAAGTTTTCCAGATGTTTGATACTTGGAACAAACATTTGATGACCCTATCAGAATCATAATTGATTCTGATTATGGCCTGTTTTGCCTTGGGTTCAACCCCAATGGCTATGGAAGCCTTCTAAGGCCTTCCAAAGACTTTCTAAGCCCTCTATAAATAGATAAGAACCCTTGCCTTGCAAACACACACCAAGACACACCCAAGCAACATATTTCCACATCTCTTGTGTCAAAAAGAAGTAGGTCATCTAGAAGAAGCTCTAGCTCTCCAAGCATTTGTTCCACATCTAGAGAAATTCAATCTAGTTGCCCACCCGCTCTCCCGCCAATGTCACAAGAGCGTTGTTGTGCCAAAGCATAGTTCATGCACCCACATCGTCACGCCGACCCACTCCCACCAAAGGGAAGTTCCCTTACCTATAGTAGCTAGATTTAATCATTCACTTTGTGATTCTATAGGTTGTGTTGTAATTTATCTTTGTAATTGTGTTGGGTATTCACATTGCGAATTCCCGTCTCCTTCGTGAGACAAAATCCTCCTTGTGAAATGGAGGGGTTAAGGAACGCTACCCTCATACTCGTAGCGTGGTTGTAATTGAAGTTGAACTATCCTCGTTAAAGTAGTTCGTTAGTGGATTTAATCGACTTTGTCGACCAGGAAATCCTAACTCGAAAGGGTTAGGTGGTGGTTTTTACCTAGTTTGGGTTTCCACCTAAAAATCACTTGTGCCTATTGTGTGATTGCTTATTTTTGTAAGATTATTTTTCTTTTGATTCTACATTTTATACGTCACACATATCTCACCCCCTCCCGTAAGGATTTACAAAATCAAGGGTACCAAACCTCAGGGAATATTTTTCTATAAATTTTAGAAGGTTTAGATGGATTTTATTCTGAATAAAACCTCTGTAATTTAAATAGGTCTAAAATTAAGGTTTTGGGTGCTGTATTGGTTCTTGGAATGTGCGAAACCCTGTTTCTGTCTATGTGGACCCTCTTATTAGTCTTTAATGCCTATTAGACCTTCGATTAACCCCAAGGGAATCCCGTGATTATTCTACATTCATGATGTTAACACTGCAGAATTAACTCTGATTTAATGTATTCTTCTCAGAATGGATGTGAAAGGAATTACGACTCTCAAGCGATTATGTAAGAGCATTTGTCACTTGATTCTAATTAATTAAAGCTAGTTATGGCTCACGATGATGTTGTCATCACGAATGATGCCATCATTTTTTTCTATTTTCTTCATTTTTTCATTTCAACTTATACGATCATAATTTTTAAAAACCATCATTACCATTGGTTTCCTCATCTCGTGCCCTTTCATATGAGACTAATATTTGGTATATTTTACTCACTTTTATTGTTTCTTGTTACGACCCGGTTCCCGAATCCCTACAGGACACGAGACCAACTTAACTCAACAAATCCCAAGACCCAGTCATCCAACAAGAAATAACCAAAAAGAAGAAAAGTAAACCACATTCGCTATGCTAAGTAACTAACAGTAAAAGAGTACAAGCAGTAGGGAAAGAAAAGCTTCTAACAGTACATATCACCACCACAACAGTAAAGCGGAAACAAAGTATAGAACATAAACAGTAACAAGAGTCTGAACTCACTAACAAAAGAAGGTACAACAAAAGGAAGACTACTGCTACTAGGCTCTACTGGGCCCAGCACCCTCTGCAGCCGATGACTTGGGCTGCTCAACACCTGAACCGGAAAAGGGTTATGAATAAACAAAGTCAGCAAACACCGAGTAGAGTGGCAACCAACTAACTAAAGCAGTAAAAGCTAACAGGTAAACAATCTATTCCAATTCTTTATTTTACAAGTTATTCCTTTTCACCCATTGGTTTATATTTTCAATCTCTTTCTTGATCTCGGATGTTCCTCGTGGGAACGATCTTGATTGCAGTATTTTTCGAAGAGTAGAATGCGCACGTAGTGCTCTCTTGGCCGGGAAAGTCCCCCGTGGTGATCCTACACCCAGTCAACCACCCCAAGATCAGGGACAGACGTAGCGATGACTACGGCACGCGATAAGCGCACAGGTAGCTATCCCGCACTGGCACGCGGTCAGTCGTTTCCGCTAACGGGTACACTCAAAGTACAGCACAGAACAGTATAGGGCCTAGCCCTCTCAGTAACAGGGGTCTAGCCCCTCAGAACTAAGCAAGGGTCTCGCCCCTCCACAGTCTGCGCACCCTCGTCTGACTACCCTGGTTTGCCCAGTGGGCCTAACAAGTCAATGTAGGGTGGCTAGCTGAACCCCAGGCCCTGAGGGGTGGCTAGCTCTCCCCAGTACAGTGTACGCAAGGGCCAAGAAATCGGTGCAGAGTGGCCAATCCTAACCCTGGGTCCCAACCCAAGGGCGGCTAGCTCTGCTCTACACTAAATAGGGGACAATCGCTCTCCTTGGTACCACGTACTCAAAGGCTAGCACACTTCCCTCTCACATTTTTAGATCAATTCCATTTATTTCCAAGAGCTCTACTCCTAATTCCCCGTAGGGTTCATACTCATATTTCTCATGCCATTCCATACCAGATTTCATCATTCACATTTCCATTCTCAGGTTATATACATGCAGCTCATATTTCTATCATTTAACGTATACAACAGGTAATGTCACATGTAACTGTTTAACTAGCATAGGTAATTCATATCTCATAGGCAGCTCTTGTTCATTAACAGGCAGTTGTTAACATTTCTATTTATTCATTCAAGACTGCAATTCAAACACGCATACAGACATTTCAAGTAACTTCTCGTCCTAGAATTCATGCCATATCCTAGGTTCTAGTTATTCAATCCACATATGCATTCAGGTTTTATGATTAAATTAGGGAAAGCCACTCTACCAGACAACCCAGGAGTATTGGGGGCTCGAACGGCAGGCTCACGTGCCTCAACAAGCCCCGAACCCGCAACTGATCGAAGTCCTATAACAAGGAACATACCACAATGGAACATTCGGAACAGTATAAAAGGCCTTCTAACAAGTAGAGGAACTCACAAGGAAAACACCGATATCTTGTTTGCGTAAAATAGACCTCAAACGGACCCTAAACTGGTCAAAAACAGGGCTACAGACCCAAATCAGATGTCTAGCACAAGGTCCAGACGTCTTAAAAGTAACCAGAAACTCACCTCAGGTTCTATGTCAACCTTAGACGTCCAGAACCTCTTCTAGACGGTCTGGACCCAGCTCCAGATGTCCGACCTCTCCTCCGGATGTCTGGGAGTGCTTCCGATCATCTGGTAAGCTGTCCCTGCACGCACTGCTCCCGCACGCACTGCTCTGGCCGTGCGCCCTCCAGCGAACTCCCACAAGCTCGTGAGCTCAAGCTCTTCCTCCTCTCCTCACGCTGCCTCTCCTCCTCGTCGCCACTCTCATGCTCTCTCTCACGCTCGCTCCTCTTGCTGTGGTGGAGAGGAAGAGAAGAAGGTGGCTGGATGGGTAAAGTGAGGAAGAAAGAAGAGGGGAGAGAGGGGTTTTATAGAGGTGCATTAGGGTTCGGTGGAGGGAAAAGGGAAAGAGAGAGAAGAAGGGTACTGTCTGCGCGCAGCCCACGCGCAGATGCGAAGGCTCGTACCAAAATTTCGATTTCCAAATGTCTAGGAAGGGGTCCAAACGTCTGACCAGACATCTGACCGACAGTCTAAACGTCTTAAAAGACTCAGGACAGAACGAGTCTTTACATTTCTATATTTAAAAATTAAGTAAATTAGATTATTTAGAAATGCAAAAATAAAAATATTAAAAATATCCAAAAAATAGGTAAGAAACTATGCAAAATTTTGATGCGTTCACACCCCCATGCCTATGTTTTGCTAGTCCTCAAGCAAAATATAAACAAAACAAGACAAAATCGGAAAACCTAACTCACTTTCACAGGAATTACGATTGCATTTACCATATGCAATAAGGCTTTAAACCCCTTGGTTGCCCTTGTGGAGTTGTACTCTCAGCATTTACAGCTGACATACCCACAAAGTCAAAAAATAAAATTGATATCAACGAGTTTGAGTAAGGTTTTATAAGTCAAGAAGTTTTAATCATTGCTAATGATAGAAAATATATGTGAAATCTAAACACAATGACTTAACAGTACTAAAGTACTGACCAAGATACAAACCGTCTTGTCCAATCGAATTCTAATCAGCCTCGATCTTGAGTCTCAAGTATAGGTTTCTATGACTCAAAAATCCACCCAAAGGTTTGTAAAGAATCAGAAGGACTAAGCATCTGTACATGTGATAACTGGCGAGATGAGTGGGAAACACATTCTAGAAAATCAAGTTTTCTTTAAGACACAAGACTACTCGTTACTTCTCACAAATTCTATCTTTGGAATTGCCTTACTACAAACTGGTAACTTTCCCCCTCCCTTTTTCTACCCAAGGTCAACACAAGATCGAAACCAATGTATATCTCCCTAGTTGTGCCATTTGCCATCTTTTATTTTTATTTCTTGCTATCCCTTTTTCTTCTTCTTTTTTTTTTTCATTTTTTTATTTCCTACTACATTTTCTACTAATTTTTTTAGGGTAGGTGGCTTTTTCGAATTTGATTCATGAACTCCTCCTAAACAAGAATCCAGAGGAGATCAAAGTGCAAGGCTAGGATCTTAACATCCCACATCTAGGAGGGGATCCAATGTAACATGTTAGCCAAACCCACGAGACTCTTAGGATTGTATAAGAAGTTAAGTTCAATTTTAAAGAATAAACCCTCAAATTTCAATCTCCTAGAAAATCAAACTTTCTATCGCTGATTGCCCACAAGTTAGTTAAGTAATGTGTTAGTGCAAAAGTTGACATACTCAGGCTTCAAAAACATTCAATCTGGAGGGTGGAAGAAAAATAAACCATGTACTTCCTACACCGTTGACTTAATACCTTAGCAAATCAAACTTTTCAAGAACTCAAAAACAAATTCATATCTTAGTAGATACTTGAGTTAATTAAGTCGAAAATGATTTGAAGAGTCTAGGCGACAGATCTCTAATATATTCCCACAATCAACGAATCCGAAGAACCTAAGTAACATCATCCTTCCCTAACTCAGCACTCGACAAATCTTCGAACAAAAGCATTTCAAATCTTTTTTTTTCAAAAACCTGACAAAATTTTTGGAGACTATATATATATAGTGTGTGTGTGTGTGAAAGCTCTGTGAAAATTACCGCTCCCCATGCCTATTTCATGCAATGTCCGCATTGTTCTCCGAAATATGCATAAGAAGAGAAGATGTCACCTGAATAATTTTTTAGTTTATGCATTAAGGATCAACTAGCTCCATACCTGCAAAATTTACCTAGTATATATATACAGAACGATGTTGGATTTTCTCCCAACAAGTGCTATGTTTAACATCTTCGGCCAGACGTCCAACTCAGTCAGATATCTATGAGAGCCACCTTTACAGAGACAAGTCCAAGAGAGATATTATCAATGTAGGGTTTGAGCCTTTGTCCGTTTACTGGCCTGTCTCAGGGTCAATAATCTCAAAGGTCCATGTGTAAAAGTGTATGTGGAAATATAAGGGTCATTCCATCGTGATCTAAGCTTTCCAATGAATAAACGTAACTGTGAATCAAAAATTCAAATTCTCTGATTAGGCTCAAAGCTTTTACAGGATATGTGCTTGTCATGGAAATATTTGGTCTTTTCTTTATAAATCTGTTCATTCTCATATGCTTCATTACAAATTTTCTCAAGCTCGGTCAATTGAAGCTTACAGTTTTCGCCAACTTTTCCAAGATTATAATTACATTCCTTAATAGCCTGGTATTCCTTGTGTTCTATTTCTATGAGGAAATGACAGGCTTTACCAAACACTAGATGATATGGTGACATACCTATGGGAGTCTTATATGTTGTACGGTAAATCCAGAGTGCATCATCAAGTTTGTTTGCCCAATCTTTCCTATCTAGCCTAACTATTTCTTGCAATATATTCTTGATCTCACTATTTGAAACCTCATCTTGGCCATTTGTCTATGGATGATAAGATGTGGAGATTCTGTACGCGACCCCATATTTTGTTAAAAGATTTTGGAGGTGAGTGTTCATGAAATGGGTAACCCCGTCACTAATTATGGCTCTAGGAATCCCAAATTGGCTAAAGATGTTCTTCTTGACAAAGTCAACAACGATCTTGCAATCATTGTTTCGAGTTAAGATGTCCTCAATCCATTTAGACACATAATCAACAGCAACAAGTATGTACTGGTATTCGAAGGAAGGGATGAAGGGTCCTATGAAATCAATGCTCTAAACATCAAAAATCTCTACTGTTAGGAGGGGGTTTAAGAACATCACATATCTCTTAGTTATGTTGCCTACATATTGGCATTATGTGCATAAATTATAAAAATTGTTAGCATCCTTATAAATTATTGGCTAATAGAATCCACTATACAAAACTTTAGCAGTCCTTTTATTCCCTAAGAAATGTCCTCCACAAGTTAAGTTATGGAAAAATGTCAAAATGTCATTGATTTCATTCTTAATAACACATTTATGAATAATCTGATCAGCGTAAAGTCTAAATAGTTCAGGGTCCTCCCAGAAATAGTACTTAACCTCAGAGTAAAATTTATCTTTTCTTTTCTTAGAGTAATCATCAGGGATCCATCGATAGCTAAGTAATTGACTATTTGATGATAACATCATCATAAGTCATAACTAGCTTTAATTAGTCACAATCAAGAGACAAATGCTCCTTCATAATCACCTAAGAGCCATAACTCACTGAATATCCATTCTGAGAAGAGTGCATTAAATCATGGTTAATTTTGCAGTTTTAACAACACATTATAAATGTAGAATAATCATAGGATTTCCCAAGGGTTAACTAAAGGTCTAATGGGCATTAATGACTAATAAGAGAATTCGTGTAGATAGAAACAGGGTTTCACACACTTTGAGAACTGATTCATAACCTAAAACCCTAATTTCATACCTACATAAATAATAGAGGTTCTGGTTAGTATAAAATTCATCTAAACCTTCTAAAATTCATAGGAAAATATTCCATGAGGTTTGGTATCCTTGGCTTGACTATCTGAACCCATTTTAATCTTAAATAGAGTTTTAGATAGAAAGTTGCCCTAATTTGGGTTTCTACACAAATTACCAGTCAAACTTGATCAAAACCAAAATTTGACTTCACCATTAGATTCCTTGGATCCAAATTAGGTTTGTACCAAAATTTGGGCTCAATCAGAAATCATCTTGACCTAGTTTGCATTTTAATCCAGTCTGACTCTTTTTCTCTCAAATAGCCCCTTAGCTTTCAAAATCCTTGCAAAGAGCCCCCTAAATTTTTTATCTTCTTCGCACACAGGTCCCTACCGCCATTAGAGGTCAACCGACCTCCAGGCAACCTTTGACCAAGCCAAATCCTATTCGACTCTTCAACAAATCCCACCAAAATTGGTGGGATTGATGTTCACACAATGACAAATCAATCAAGACAGATTGTGGCTCCTAACTTGCCCTAGGGAGGCCGTGCAAACACACAAATTCCGTGGGTCCTTCTTGAATCCTAAGCAAGCCAATCAACCTTGTTTCCTGTTCTAGAGCTCGTCATGAGTTCTATATAAGCTCAAGCAACAAAATCCGCTCTTCCTTAGCTAGGAACAAGGCTAAAATCCCTCTTCTTTCCCTATCTCCGGCCTCCTCCGACCTAAGCTCTAGCGGCCTCCCTCCCCATCATCCGACAGACTGCCAATGACCAAATTGGCCCATCCCTCTTCTTCCTCATGCTCATCCACGTCTCGCCAACCATAGCGAGAGCGTCCTCCCCCTTTCCTCACCACCATCTCCCTCAACAGAGAATTCATCTTCCCCACGTCTGGTCATCACACCAGTGTGGGAATCTACTTCCTCTTCATCCTATAGCTAGGTCACTTCCTTTCTCTTATCCTCCTCAATCTCCCTAGTCATTTCTTTCCCTCTTTCGACCATCGATACACCCTCAACGCCACCTTCTTCCTCTGCTCCGGCGATGCCTCTCCGACGCCACACACCACTAAACGCCGCCACTCCACCTCCAAAAGCTCCACCTCATCTCACCGCACAAAACTCCTCACCTAATTCCTCGATTCACCCACTCGAACACTCCATCGAACACACCTATCGTCATTCACCCCTTTCGCCTACGTCTAGCCACCACACACACGCTCACGCCACGCAAACACGACCACCACCTTCGCCATCACTTGGCGATCCTTTTGAGTGCATTTGACATGGCCGTGAGGCCTTATTCTTGTTTCAGGTCTTCGTCCGCTGACCACTATTGCTGCCATCGTCCCCAACCATGGCCACCCGCCTCCGGCCACCTCAGGTTCTGATTCCACTTCTAGGAGGTGTGGACTTCACATGCGTAGCAGCTGCAACGCCAATTGAAGACATGAAGCCTCCAGCAGCTGCAATTGAGCAGCATCACCTTCAGCTGATATGCAAGCAAAGAAGTGGCATTAGTGCCACATCGTGAACAGTGAAGCTCGTGCGCACACATATATTGTTTTTGTTCTTTAGCTTGTTCGCCCAAGACACTGAGGGGTCAGGTCCCTCATCACCCCCTCACACTCGATAACCCTCCTACCCACTCCTCGCCTACGACCCACGCCCACAGTCCTGGACATTGGTTAGACCTGATTACCCAGATCCATATACTCGGTTATTAACCCGAATATGCCTTGGGTTTGAGAGAAGAGGAAGAGGATTTGTGAGAGTGCGAGGGAGGGTTTTTCTCCTGAAGGCATGTCTCTATGCGACACTTAGTCGCTGAAGGAAATTGGTTCCCTTGTGCTGTGAAGAAGGGTTGTGCCTTTGAAGAAGAAGGGAAGCCTTGAAAAGAAGAAAGAGAAGGCTTGTGAAGAAGAAAAGAAGAAGGAAGGGCAGGCTTAATGGAAGAAGCTGAAGAAGAAAGGCTCTGAAGAGTCTTGTGCTTGAGACACTTAAGCTGTCTAAGAAAGGAACCCAACGTCTAATCTGACTTGATGATAACACTGTTGCATTATTTAAGTACTATAGTTTACATTTGAATTCTGATTGAAGATACTATTGAATAATTTGAAGTAATTGAATGCACGCTTAATTAAGAGAATGAGTGGTGATTCAAATCACCATATTTTAATTTTCTTTTCTTTTTGATTCCATGCAACCTTGAGATACATTGATTTATATTCAAATATTAATTCTGATCAGTTTCATTCATTGCATATCTATTTTGTGATCAATTAATTGTACTCATTGATTCTGAATGAGATTAATGTTGTGAATTCCATTATTTGCTCCCTGTGTTCGGCCTCGGACTCTTCTTTGATTCTGAGCATATAAATTTAATTATTTTCGAGTGATTGAGGCTTTGTTACAATGAAATGACTTAAAACTCCTTAATAGCCCGCGAACACTATTTCAATAAATCAAGGGATTTTACACTTAAACAACTAAAATACTCTCATATAGGAAAGAATCAGCAATCGAAATAGTTAGATGAGATTCTTCTACTAGCATCCTAGATAAATGATCTACCACTACAACCTGAGCTCCGACTTTGTCTCTAATTTCAAGGTCAAACTCTTGAAGCAAGAGGATCCACCTAACTAATATTGGTTTGGCATCTTTCTTAGCCAGGAGATGTCTCAATGCTAAATGATCTATGTAGATTATGACATGGAATACAAATAGATAAGGCTTTAAGTTTTCAAGAGCAAAAACTACAGCTAGCAATTCCTTCTCAGTAATTGTGTAATTCTTTTAAGTATCATTCAAAGTCCTGTTAGCGTAGTAAATCACAATTAGTTTCCTATCGACTCTCGAACCTAAGACAACATCGACAGCATAATCAGAAGCATCGCACATGATTTCAAATGGAAAGGCCCAGTAGGTGGTTGCAGGATTGGAGCTTGGGTTACAAGAAATGAATCATAAAATTGAAAGGTATGATCTTTGCATAACAGGTTACTCAGAGGTCTTGAAATCTTAGAGAATTTCTTAATAAATCTTCCATAGAAGCCCACATGATCGAGAAAAGATCGAATTTGTCTAATAGATGTGGGTGGTGTGAGTTTCACAATTAGATCCACCTTAGCTTTGTCTACCGCTATTCCTCTGTTAGAGACCACATGACCTAGTACTTTCCCTTCCTAGACCATGAAGTGGCTCTTTTCCTAAGTAAGGACTAAGTTAACCTCAATACATTTCTTCAAGACTTTCTCGAGGTTGGCTAAACAAGAATCAAAAGAATCACCGAAAACCAACAAGTCATCCATAAAGTCTCCCACTTATGTCCAAAAATATAGTCACCATACACATTTGAAAAGTTGCGAGTGCATTACAAAGTCCAAATGACATTCTGCAAAAGACTAAGGTACCAAAGAGACAGGTGAATGTTGTCTTCTCTTGATCTTCGGGAGTTATGGCAACTTGGTTATAACTTGAATAGTCATCTAGGAAACAAAAGAACTTTTGGCCTATGATGACCCAAGTCCTGCTAATCAACAAGACTGGAGTTATTGCGTGCTAACAACCAGCATAAGCTAACCACAAGATCGCAGTCACCCAGCACATAGTCATAGAACATCAATAGCCAAACATTCATTTATAAAGCATTAAATGAAAATAAATAAAGTGCTGACAAACATGATAAAATTCACCACAAAAAGCAGAAAAGTAAAGAGTACTCAAGTGCTCGTACAATCACCAAAAGACAGAAATTAAAAGTCTAACAGCAGAAAGAACAAAACTAAACAGCCACTAGCTCAAAATGGACCGTCTCCTCAAGTCGGATTCGGTTTCGCAGTAGACTGACTGACAGCAGCCGTTGCACCCGACTACTCAGTAACATCTGAGTACAAAATCCAAGAAACGCGTCAGTAAAACTGAGTAGAGTAGAACAACTATAACAAAGTAACAACAACAAGAGTAAAAGGAAGAGGGCACGGTATCAGCAGTTAATTCATTTATGAATTATTACTTATCCAATTCTATTTATGCATTTAGCCCACATTATTATAGTACATAATCCGTCAATCAACATCTCAGGGCACGAGACGATCTAGTGTAACTTCCTACAGCACATGACTAGTATAAGCCACCCTCCTGACTGGGAAGACGACTTATTCCCGTCGAGTCACCACCCTCTGTTATCATGAGGTCATTGCGAAAAGGGATGGTGGCTACTTCATGTAACGTGAACATGTGCAAGCGCTATGTACGTTGAACTACAGACATCCAATGACCTACCCACAGGTCGAGAAAGAAACCACTCCCAAACCTCGAGCCACGCATCTCGCTATCCCAGTTGGCCGCTAAGCCTAACCAAAGAGTCGTAGGGAGGTCAGCAATTCCCTAAGCTAGCCTAGAACTGGTCTAACAAACCAAAGCTACAGCTAAATCCAGCGAGTAGTGGGCTAAAACCAGTTATCCATCCTCTAAGTCCCGAGTAAACTATCATATTGATTATTTCATCAATTCCAAATAATTGTATCATTTATTGTCATCAAATCAAACCATACTAATAATTTCACATTATTAAGTCCATGATTAATAGATATTCACATTATCATCCAACTTATCAAATTATAGATAGTTTCCAAATTATGTAAGGGATCGCATATTATTTAACAATTAATGAACACAACAAAACTTGTTTCACAGAAAATGAAGTTCATTTCATGCATGCGATAATAAGGGTACATGGAGTACTCAAATTTTAATTATTCACATAGAATCCGATTAAATCACATTAAAGTGCCTGAAATAAGAAAAATACTTTAGAAAGGTTACAGACTCTACAAAAGAGGAAACACACCCGAACTAATGCTATATATGCGAAGAACCTCACCAAAGGGGCCCATGATTACCTGGAAACGAGACGAAATCAAAGGAAGAGTAAACTACTCTATCTAACATCATCATAGGGTCACGATGACTCCAAATCATGCGTATAACGTCTAGGGGCAGCTGCTGTGCGCATGCACCAGGGATAAATCCTGGATCATACGAACAAAAAATAGGGTTGGAATCACTTAAGCACATTTCTAATTTTTCACTAAGGAAACAGTACTCAAAAAAGAAAATAAACTACACCAATGTGTAGTACGCGTCGATACGATTCCAACAGTACCTTGTTTATTGAAATCCGAGGTCGGGAGGACCTTGAACCGCTCGAATCAGCGTGAGGGGGTCATTGAACCAACTAGTTCAATCAAACCGATCATCGGCCACAAGAGCTACACACATGACACGTGTCAGTGTGAGATTTGCACTCGGTTGCTCCCATGAATCACGCCTCAAGTGCCGCTGCAATTGGATCACGCCACGTGTTGGTGATCAGGAGTGCAACCACTCACCTGCTCCACTAAAGTGCTTACAAGTGCGCACGTGCTCAGCACCCTCCCATGCGACACGTGTCACAGATCCAACGTGCATCGCCCAATCAAATGGTGGTCAATTGCCGTCGTCGAAGCCTCCACGACAATTGTGGAGGGGAAGCCTAGGGTTTCCAAAATCGCAAATTGATCCCTAAGATGTCTGAATTAACATTTTAAGGAAAATCCTAATTCTTTCCTCTCAAATTCTCTTGGGTTTTGGTGGCCTTAAATCACAAATGACGGCTCCAAACTCTAGGTGGGTCTTTTATAGACGCTAGGGTTGATTTAGGTTTAGGTTTAGTTTGGGAAATTACCTAATTTACCCCTAGGTTTGGTTTAGCTTACATTTAGGTCTTTTTCGACTTGTTTTGATCATAACTTGAGCTATATATCTCGGATTCGCATGAAACAAGCATCGTTGGAAAGCTTGCGATGAGAGGAATCTAACGGTACCATACATGGCACCCTTTTGATGAGGTTTGACTATAGGTTGACCTAAAATACGTGTTTTTGGCATGTTTCAAGAGGTGCTTATACTTGCACCGAACTGCAACCGTGTCTACGTGTTTGAAGTGACCCGAACCATACTGAAATGACTTAGAACCTGGATTTTGGGATGTTACACGGCCAACAAACGTTTATAAGATTTGATCAATGAAGGGAGAGGGGAATTACTCTTTCTTAGTGGCTGAGTTTAACTTCTGATAATCAATACAAACTTTCCAAGCGGAAGTTGTTCTAGGTGGTATAGACTCTCGATGTTCATTAGTAATCATAGTAAACCCAACTTTATTAGGAACAACTTAGATTGGGCTAACCCACGAACTGATAGATATGGGATAGATTATTCTTGCATCAAGCAACTTAATGATTTCCTTCTTAACAATTTCTCACATATTCGGATTTAAACGTCTCTTTAACTGGCGAGAAGGTCTAGCTCCCTCTTCAAGATAAATATGATAAGTGCAATAGGAGGGGCAAATGCCCTTAAGATCAACTACGGTCTAATCAATTGTCGGTTTATTTTCTCGTAAGACCTTGGTCAATTAACATTTTTGCTCCCCAATTAATTTGGCACTTATGATTACTGGAAGGGTTTAGTCAAGTTGTAAAAACAAATGTGAAAAACCAAACTAACACCTGATCAAATTGATTTTTAAAACATTGATTATCAAGCATTGGTTTAAATTCTAGCTAGGGTGGAACCTGAATTGAAGTTGGAAGGGGTTCAAAGGGTGGCTCAGGAAGTCTCTTCACCTGGTAATACTATAGAGGTTTTATGGTTAGATGTGACATTAAGTAGATGTTAACCTCTTGATGTTGTGAACTTTCCTCCAAGTCTTTTTGTGGTTGGATCAAACAAGTCACTAAGGGGTCTTCTATTAAATGTATGGCCATGTTCTCAACCAATTCTTCAACTTTTCCAATCTCCTCAATCATGTTACATCCTTCGTCATCGAATTTCTTAGATGCCTTGAAAATGTTAAGGTCCATCTTTTGATCTCCAAAGGTAATCTTCATATTCCTAGTTTCACAGTCAATATAGGCCTTAGTAGTGGCCAAAAAAGGATGACCTAGAATTATAAGAGCATTGCTTAGTCATTCTAGTAGTTCCATATCTAAGACTAAGAAATCTACCAAAAAGAAGAAGCATTTGACTTTAACATCTTCCAACACTCCCTAAGGTGTTTTTATTGATTAGTTGACTCATTGGAGGGTTGTAGCAGTGGGTTTAAGGTCACCGAGTCCAAATCTCTCACAAAACATGGTTGGAATCAGGTTTATGAAAGCACCTAAGTCAAGCAAAGCACTATCAAAGGTAATGTCACTAATGACACATGAAATCAAGGGGGATCCTAGATCTTTCTTTTTAGGAGATAGGTTATTTATGATTATAGATCTAGCATGTTCAAACAAAACTACCTTCCTAATTGACTTGGTTCTCATCTTCCACTTTTGAGTACACAAAGATCTTTGAGAAACTTAGCATAGGCTAGGATGTATTTAATCGAATCGAGAAGTGTGATGTTTATTTGCACTTGTTTAAACAGATCTAGTAACTCCTCATTGTTGGTCAGGTTCTTCTTCTTGACGGGTTTTTAACAGAATGTGGGTGGGGACTTGTAATTGAGGTTTCTATTCCTTAATTTCTTCTTTCTCTTCCCTTTTCTCCTGTTCTTTTTCAAGCTCATCAGATTTTTCAAGAGTCAATTTTTTTGGCCAAATAGGATCTTGAGTGGTTGTGCCACTACTCAAGGTGACAACATTAGCATTTGCATTCAGGTTCTGGTTCACACCCTGAGGTGGTGGCAGGATTGGTAGAATAGGTGGAGTCTATTATGGATTCAAGTTCTAATTGAAGCTTGGTGGTGCACGATTTGCCCTAGGAGAGAAGTTTGTAGGGTTAGGGATAGCTTGAACAGGTAGGGTTTCATATTATTTGTTTTCATTTTGTTGCCCTATGTGATTTGTCAAGTCAAGAAATGATTGTTGGAATTGATTGGTCATTTGTTTCATCATCTGAACCATTAAAGTCTACATGTCAATCATCAATTTATTTTGACTTTTTATAACTCAAATTGGTTGTTCTAATTGGTGAGCAGGGAGGTCTAGGTTTATCCTTGATTAAGTGCACCTCTTTGATTCAAATGGTGAGGTCTTGGTTGAGTCAGTTGAGCGTTTTCCTACCTTTGGCCTTTCTAAGAAAAATTTGGATGATTTCTTCAACCTGGATTATACATGTTGGTGTATGGGTTACTTCAAGTGTTTCCTTGGATGGCCTGCACATTCTCAAAGCGTGAATCTGATATGGAAGAGTAAGTGGAATCAAAAGTGCCCGAGGCAAGAATATGGTGCAATCCTAAATGATATGAGCTTACTGACAGGAGGTGGTTCTCACGCATGTTTTGAAAACAGAGATCTCATCGTAGTATAGTGCGCGAAAACACTTGTCAAAAATAATTTATAAAATAATGAGACTTGAGTCCCGGTCATTCGTCTCTGGGAGGCATTTAGAAAATGCATATTTGAATTCGATCTAGCTTGCTCTACTTATTCAGAAATGCATGCCAGTTTACAATAATTCATATTGATGCACGACATGCTTAGTTGCAAGAGAATACAAATTTCGCGCATGCAACTTTAATCACAAGGAAATATGGCAATCAGCTCATGGTGATTTTCACACATAGATATAGAGATGCATAAAAGATGATTTCATTGATTGCATCATGGTGGCTACAGAGTGAAGCTCACGGAAAGCTTGTATAGGAAAGCTTAAAAGCAATAAACTAGCTAACAGAAAACGATCGCATACATGAATCTATGGGGGGATTATGTATGCATCATTGGGGGAGAATATTGAGCTATATACTAAGCAGTAATAAAGCATTAATCTACAAAGAACTACGTTACTTATCTAGCTAACAGAATGAAGGGCATTCGGAGGTAGCTCCGATGGCCTTTGACTTGGTTGAGAGGAGGAGGGGCGACCAATGGTGCTTAGGTCGACCCTTGGAGAGAGGTTGGAGGTGATCTAGGCTTGGCATGGAGGTGATGGGGATGCCATGGTGTGCTCGTGGAGATGGAGGTGGAGTAATGGAGGTGGAATGAAGCTCAAACTAGATGGAAGGCTAGATGGGTGCAAATGGCCACCCAAAGGTCCTTTAAGTAGACCCAAGAGAGCCTCTCTAGAGAAGTGTGGAACTCTTTAGAGAGGCCTATGGTGGGAGCTCGTGGGAGAGTGAAAGAGAGGATGGATGGGTGGTTTTTAGATCCACATTTGGTGGATCTAAAAATTGATTGCATCTTGGTTGCTATTTTTAGCAACTAAGGAAACAACACATGGTAGAGAGTTCTACAGAACTCTAGGCTAGGTATTTTCATGTAGATGGTGTGTGTGGGTGTGTGTGGGTCGAAACCTAGGTGGCTAGGTTGATTAGGTTAGGTTCCAGTGAGTTTAGGTCAAGGTAGATCTCAAATTAGGGTTGTAAACCCTAATTCATTAAGGTAAAATGCAATTAAACTTGATACAAGTTTATTTGGATGTGTGAAACCTTAATTGAGAATAAAAAAACTCAATTAAGGCAGGTATAGGTCAATTGGACTCTCACTGAGTCCAATTGGACAATGTGTGCTAACATTAGGGCTCAATTAGACTCAATCGGTCCAATTGAATAGGCTGATGGAATTGACTAGGATCCAAGTCAATTAGGTTTAGTGAGGACTTAATTAGGTCCTTAGGGAGGTCTAGAGGTGATGTACTAAGGTTAGGGTACCTTAATTTAGGTTCCTATGGGGTTGGAATTGGGTTTAGGGACATAGGAATTCAAGATCCAAGCTTGAATTCAAAAACAGGAACTAGAGAGTAGTTTCAGACGTCTGACAATAGTGTCAGACATCTTAAAATGAAAAGTTAGACATCCAAACTTGTTGTCTGGACGTCCAAACAGAGGCAGGGAAGAATTAAGGTTCTATCTGCAAAAACTGGACGTCCAAACCAAGTGTCTGGACATCTTAAAATGCTGCAGAAGTGGGTTTTAGGTGCACGGGTTGTGGCTAAGGGTTCTGGACGTCCTGTAACTCATCTGGACGTCCAGATAGAGGATGGAAATAGGGTTTTAGGGCTTCCCAAGGTACAATGACCTAATCTAAGGGTGGTTAAGGCTTGGGGAAGCTTCTAGGTTGTCCTAGGGCTAGGATGGACCTAAGTTCTTCATAGTTTACTGCTTTATTCTTACTTAACAGAATAGCATACCTCAACCCCTTACATTATTGTCTAGTACATCTTATTCTTGGTCTTCTGCTCTAGCTCTATTGCAACTCTAGTTTCAGGTCCAGCTTCAAATCCAATCTCAGATCCAGCTCCTGAGCTTCTTATTTCCTGCAATTTATATAATGCGCCTAATTAGTATATTATAACATTATTCTATGCATAGCTATAGGAGGAACAGTAAAGATGCAAATAATTCTTATGCATGCATGAACTACCCTAACTTATGCTAAGTCCCAACCTAATTCTGGATAATTAAGACCTATGATTGCTGTGCAATCACTTACTAATTGAACCAAGTCAAGATTATGTGTAAACTCCCTACCTAAGGGAGTTGAAGAGGAAGGGTGAGGTGCATGAAAGTTTGACCTGAAGGAGTTCTTGGTTTGAGTCATAAGCTCTTCTAATTTCTTAGAAACCAAATCAATCTTGTCCAATTTTTGACAAATTAAGTCCACATCAACCTTACTTGTGTTAACTTAAATCTCATATATGTTTCCTTTAGATTGATTGGAATCATTGGATCTTCCAAATGTGTTCATGGAGGCAAGATTTACAAAATTCGTACTCATTTTCAAACAATTCAAAAGCACTACCTGCATCCCTATTCAAAAAATTTCCTCCACATGATACATCAACAAAATTTCTCAATTGATCATTCAACTCGTGACAAATACTTGCACTAAGTGCAATTTTGGTACCTCGTGGTGCAAACATTTTCATGTTAAGTGCATAAATCATTCCCAAGCTTCATGTAATTGTTCTCCAAGTTACTATGTGAAAGTCATTATTGCTTTCCTCAAGGTGTTTGTTCTTCCTATAGGGAAAATTTTCCTTAAGAATGCACTTCTAAGCTTTTTCTAAGTGGTAATGGGTTTCTCTATGGTTTTGTACTAATGACTCACCTTTTCTTTCAAGAAGAAAGGGAACAATTTCATTCTTAAAACATCATCAGCCATGTTTTGTATCCTATCCTCGTAGTTTGGCTAATGGCTATAAAGTCTTCAAGATGTTGAAAGGGATCCTCTGAATTATGTCCATAAAAATTGGGTAGTAGGACAATGGTAGTTGGTTTGATCTTGAAATTCACATCAACTTAAGAGACTCGCACAATGGGTTTAGCAGTATAATTCATAGGATTATAAAATCAAAGGCTTTAGTTCCTCCTTATTTTTGTTTTGGTTATATAATGCAAGCATTTCTTGGATTTTTTTGTTGTTGTTGGAATTAAAGCATCTATTGTTGAAATTGTTCAAATTGATTAAACTAGCCTTGTTCTATTTTAATTAGTTCAATTAGACTAAGCTTCTTAGAGGTCATATCCAAAGGGCTTTTTAGAGGATTTTTTTGTGACCTTACATGCACTAAGGAAGAAATGGATCAAATGAGAAGAGAGACAGATGAGAGAAAGAGTGCCCTATCTACACAAACAAGCAATTTAATCTAGCCTTAAAGGTTTAACCCTGTGGGACCTAAAAGCCTCAAAAAGCACGACAAGGCTTGCAAGCAATTACACTTTTTTTCTTAAAGTCAATCCAACCAAGTTGAATGTAGGTGAGGTAGAGGGAGTGTTTCGAAAGCTTTGGCTAAGGTGCTAACTATGGAACCTCTTGCTCGCTTAAGTCATTTGACTTTTGTACCTGCAGGCTAGCCACTGGATTTAACCTTAAGAATTAAGGCAAACCACTTATACAAAGCCAAAATCGTACTCTTGAGACTAGAAATTATCCAGCCTTAGGGCCAACGTCTACACAATTTTAGGGCTTAGACAAATGCAAATGCTTAAAATGTAATGGGCATTTTTAGGGGGTTGTGCCTTCAAAGATTAATTTAATATGCAAATGCAACAACCAAGCTAACAAAGCATTTAATTTTAGAATTCTTGTCTTTTAAAATTTTATCTTTATTGAATGTATTTAAGTGTTTCTCTTACCTCTTTTAAGGTTTGAGGCAATGTTGCTGTTGGTGATATCTCTTCCTTTAATTAAAGTTTAATGCATATATGTGATTGATTTCAAGAAGATTAATCACAAAATATCACTATCCTCTAAAAAGCAATTGAATCCTAGAATGAATAATCTAGTAACAAATTACCTTCTAATAGAATGCAGGTTTTAGGACAAGATTATTTATTTATTTATTTATTTTTTTGAAATGAAACTAACCTAAACTAACTACGAGATGAGATGAGCTAACTTACCTGTTAGGTTGTTATAAATTAGCCTGAGATCTCTGCCTGCAAAATGCACCAACAAAATTGAGATAGATGATTCAATCACCTTGAAAAGAAAAAATCATAAAAACAATCTAACTAAATGCATGCAATGTAAAAAAAGCAATCTAGAGTCATCGCCTCCTTTCCAACGACAATAAAAATTGATCGTGAAATTCACAAGGTGATAAGTGTCATTGTGTGAAAAACCACAAATGTTTACATAATTACCGAAGTCTTAAAAGGGAACCATATGATGGGTGATTTTACAATTACTGATTTAAACTATTTTTTTGGGATTTTTAGGAAAATTTTCAGATCCTTTTGGAAATTTTCTAAGTAGAGATTCGCCTAAAAATTAGTAGCAGACTACAAACTAAGAGCTAAAATGCAAAAATCCTAAAAACTAATTTTAAGAAAATCTAAGAATTCTAAAAAAAATTCAGAAGAATGGAAAATATATAACTAAGAAGCCTACCAAAAAATCACTACAAAATTCACATTATAGTGCACTCAAAAAAATCCTAAATAAGAGGGACTAGACTACAACAATAAAAGGTCAAATCGTAATTGAATTTTATCTTTTTTTATATGGTGAATCCAAGTATGAAATTTGATAGAGATCTAAATATGACATGCAAGAACTAACACAAAAGGTTTCAAAAATCTTTCATGCACAGATTTCAAGGAATAAAATTTGGAACATAATTTTATTAAGAAAATAATGTAAAACTTACATCTAAAGAAGGAGAGAGAAAGAACGAGCAAGGAGAGCTTCTTGACATTGTGGTGTTATTATAACAAAGGTAGGGACATTAGCGAAGGGGCAAGAGTCATTAGAGATTCCCTATGCTCAAGAGACATAGAGTAAGAGAGGAGGAATTAAGAGAATAATGAGTTGTATCCATAAGACAAGGGTCAAGGGAGGTATTTACAGCCCCAAGTACTTCTAAAATCATTAGGATTAATCAAAATTCATGGTTCATATTTTTGGGAATTTTTGGGTGGCAAGCGATCTTCAAATCTCACAAAAATATGATTTTTCCCATGATTTTTAGCTTAATAATCTCATTAGGACTTTTTTCTTTCTTTCATCTTTCCCTTTTTCTTCCTTGATTCTAGGCCCACTTGCCTAATTTGACCCACAAAAGCTGAAGGAAAGTGTGCTCAACATGCAAGGCGCGTTGCTGGCACGCTGCTGGTGCACTAAGGGCAATTCTGGCGCACAAGTGGTGCATGAGACGCATGCTGGAGGCGCTAAGGGCTAGAGGACACATTGGGTTCGCGAGATGTGCATGAGTGGCATGCATGACATTGGCAATTTTTTCTTCATTTTTTCGTTATTGCTTGCACAATCATCATTTTTTAGAGCCGTATTCACCATTGGCTTTCCATCTCATACTCCTTCATATGAGACCTATATTTGATATATTTTGTCACTTTTATTTTTTCTATATTTAAAAAATAAATAAATTAGATTATTTACAAATGCAAAAATAAAAATCCAAAAAATAGTAACAAATAAGCAGAAAAATTATGCAAAATTATGACGTGATCACCTACAAATTTAAGGTCTCATCCTATTAGATTATATGCAATGGTGAAAAACTTTGATTGAGCTTTTTAGTCAATCAAGTAGTTAAGTGAAATGGGTTGGTGTTCATGATAGAAGATGCTTTTCATACCACCTTCCATACCCCATAGTAGAGAGGATTACCTGTGTGACAGAACAAATTAGCGCCCCAATTTATATAATGTGAGTGCGTAGTTGCTACTTCACCTAAAATGAGGCCCTAAGGTGATTAATCGAACCATATGATGGGTGATCTTACAGCTTAGGATATTACAACAACATCTCCTTGCGCCATCCAAGGAATTAATCATGGATTACTAATAATCAAAAGATATGAAGGCATGCATAACTTGTTAGGTGACTAGTTTTGAATGATTAAAGAGAATCATACTGAGATAAGTACCCGCTTCTTACTTCTTTATATTTTCCTTAGAATTTATATTGCATACCATTTAACTACTCTACTCAATATTTATTAATACTTTCTATTAGAACTCCATACTCAACTATTAGTGAGCAGCAACCAGGTACCCACAGCTACAAGATAAAATGGCGTTGATTCCAGTTCTGTACCATAGGTAGTCCTTAATGGTTACCTCTCTTAATCATAGTTTTTTTCCTTTCCTCTTTATTTTACTTCAATATTATTTTCGTCAAGACTTGTACTTATACAATGATGGCTAAGAACTCTAATTATTAGACTTGTGATACTTAAATTTTATTTCAACATTAAATCTATTTTCCTTTTGGTGTGCTTAATGTTCAATTATACTTGTTGGACACTGATATGTTTTATTAGTTGTGTTGAACGACTATAGATATTGGATAGTTGTGAAAAATAGATCCAAACTTCTACTAGGGTGATGGTTCAGGTTGTAACAGATGGTATCAGAGCAAGGTTATCCCATATAACCATAAAATGGATGGAATAAGCCTAGCAATTAGAGTTCACTTCCATAAATCATAGCCCTAAACTAAAATTCTAATGTAAAGTCCTAATCAATTATCTCTCTCTCTAAGTTTTATATCTCTGGGCCTAAATTATGTCAAACATTTGATAGCAACTTTTCCTATAGAAGATGCCTCTTAGACGCAATCCTTATAGTGGACGAGGATGTAGAGGCGATCACCAAAATGAAGCTAAAAATAATGAAGGATAGGGCATGCAAGCTCAATAGAGTGCCCAGATGCTCATAGAGTTCTTCAAGCAGTGACTTTCACCACAATAGTGTGGGAATGAGGGGACGCAAGAGGCACATAGCGATCAAGGTTCTATGGGCTAGAGGAGTAATTAAAGAGGAGGTTGGGGAGGTGGTTGGGTTGATGGTCGAGGTTGAGGTGGTGGCAAAGTAGGAGGTAATGTAAGGCAAGGGGGACAAAATATGCCATCTTCAACACCTCCTGATGAGGATAGCATGGACACAATTAACCACCACTTAAAGATGAACCATTAGAGCCTCTACATAAGCACCAAGTTCTGTCTAGTGATTTCAAGAAAGTTAAGTCTCCCACCTTCAAGGGATACAAAAGCTCAAATAGTGTGGATGATTGGATTTAGAAAATCAAGGAGACTTTTGACACCATCTACCTACTTGTTGACCACATAGTACCCTTTGCAACATATCAGCTAATTAGTGTTACATACAGATGGTGGCGAGATGTCAACAAGCACGGAAAGAATTGAGAAATTACTTGGGAGTGGATTGTGAAGTACCCAAAGACTTGGAGAGATCAGTGACAGCGAGAGTTCCATGACTTGTGACAAGATGCAATGTCGGCTAGTAACTATCGCACTATGTTCCTAGATCTGTCCTATTTCGCTCCTACAACTGTGGCTGCTAACAATGAGAAGTAGTGGAAATTCATAGTGGGCCTAAGATCGCCAATTTGAGGCTATGTGAAGCCCTTGAACCTACTTACCTTTGCCAAAATTTATGAGGCAACGATGATCTATGAGGAGATGAATAGGTTACAAAGGGACATGGAGTGGAGGTCAAAGAAGAGAGTGTTCTACCATAACCCCACTTAAGGATGCCATGAGAGGAGGTACCACCTAGCTCAACATAACCTCCCTACACTTAAGCATCATAGTCCATTGGCTAGCCTTCTACAACAAGCGCCTCACAATAGCAACCAGCTCATAGTGCCCAATTATAGGCAACTTTGGTAAAGCATCTACAAAGACTGATGGGCTAGGATCATGTATCTGCTACCAATGTGGACAATTAGGACATATCAAGAAGAATCATCTAATGAGGACTAGGACTACATCAGGGATGCAAAACACACAATGTCATTAGTGGATCTTAGATCATGGGGAGTGCCACCTGCACATACTAGACAGTAGGTAGACCATAGTGATCCCAAGGTATCTTTGGGGCTCCAGCTTAGCAACAAGCTAAGTGCCACTAGTTCTTGCACTACCCAACTTGAGGGTTTCATCTACGCTTTGTCTATGAAGGATGCCAAAGCTTCTATTTCTATAGTGGCAGGTATGGTCACTGTCCATACTTGCTTTGGTCCATGAACTATTTGATTCCAGAGCTTTGCACTTGTTTATTTCACTTGAGTTTGCTTCCAAGTTGAGTATACTTAGTACTATTCTAGATGATCCATTCCTGATCAAACTCCCAAGAGGGAAGATTGATGATAACATCATCATGATCCATAACTAACTTTAATTAGATAGAATCAAGTGACAAATGCTCCTACATAATCGTCGGAGAGTCATAATTCCTTGCATATCCTTTATGAAAGGAATACACTAAAATAGGGTTAATTCTGTAGTTTTAACATTACATTATGAAAGAAGAGTAACCGCGGGATTTCTCAGGGGTTAATCTAAGGTCTAATGAGTATTAAAGTCTAATAAGACGGTCCACACAGGTAGAAACAAGTTTTCGTGCATTTTGAGAATTGATACAACTCCCAAAATCCTAATTTCAAACCCGCTTGAATTACTGAGGTTCTGGTCAGGATAAAATTCATCTAAACCTTCTAAAATTCATAGAAAAATATTCCTTAAGGTTTGATAGCCTTGATTTGACCTTTGAAACCTATTTGACCTTAAACAGAGTCGCAGACATAATTCTACCCTAATTTAGGTTTTTGCATAAATTTCCTAGTCAAACTTGATCAAAACTCAAATCTGACTTCATCATTAGATTCCTTGGGTCCAAATTAGGTTTATACCAAAATTTGGTCCAATCAAAGTTCTTGACCTAGTTTACATTTTAGTCCAGTCAAACTCTTTCTTTCTCAATTAGCCCCTTCGCTTTTGAAATCCTTGCAGATTGGTCCCTAAGTTCTTCAACTTCTTCGCAAGCAAGTCCCTATCGCCATTGGTGGTCAACCGACCTCCAGGCAGGCTTTGACCAAGCCAAATCCCACTCAAATCATCATCAAATCCCACAAAATTTGGTGGGATTAAGTTCACACCATGGAGAATTGATTGGGATCGATTTAGGATCCCAAATCATCCCTATTTGCCCTAGCGAACTCACAAGATCGGTGGGTTCTTCTTGATTCTTAAGCAAGCCAATTAGGATTGTTTCCTATTTAGAACTTGCTCTGAAGCTCTATAAAAGCTTCATCATTGCAAAACCTAGTTCCTTAGCTCAGTTCAGGCCACATTTCTTCACAATTTTCCCTCTCCAGCTGCCTTCGATCATAGCTCTAGCGAGCTCCTCCAACCTCCATCTTCGCCCTCTGCCACATACCATAAGCAGAGGGAAATGTCCTCCCTCCGTCGTCTGCTTCTCACAATACCAGCAGGAGCCACCCTACTCCATCCTCGTTATTCTCCCCCACCGGAGATTTCATCATCCCCGACGTCAGCCAATCATAGCTGACGCTAACTTCCTCCCTTTCATCCCTTAGACTAGGCCAATCTCTTTCTCTCCCTCTTTAGGTTAAAACCACTCCTTCCCCACTTCCAATCGATCACCAACTCGCCCGCTCCCTCGTCATCTTCTTCCGCTTCGGCTAAGCTCTGACGAAGCCCCCCCGATGCCACAGACCACCAAACATCATGCGACCATCTCCAAAACCTTCGCTAGCACACCACCATCAAAACCCTCTTCCTATTTCACATTCCACCCACTCCAAAGCAGCACAGAACACAACCACCTTCGAACACTTTCCCTGAGTTCGCCCGACCACAATACGCTCCCAAACGACTCACGGACACCGCCACCGCACTCCATGTCCTCCGGTGATGCTAATGGACCTACTGATTAGGGCCTATAAGCTCATATTTTGATTCTCAGGTTTTGCCATTCACCGTCATCGCCGCCATCTTCCTTGACCACGATCACCATGCTCTGAGCAACTCTAACCCTGCTACTACCTCCAGGCGATGCGGCCCAGCTCCAGGACCCTTCCTAGGTCCTCCAATTGAAGACACAAAGCCTCAGCAGCTGCAATTGGACGAAGCATCATCCTCTGCTGAACGCAAGAAGGGAGCTAACACTTTAGTGCCACATCGTGAACGGAAAAGGCGATAGCTGCACATATAAGGCATTTGTGATCTCAGTTGTCCGCCTAAGATCACAACGGGTTAGGTCCCTCCACGCACTCACCCACTCACCCGCTTACCCACCTATCCACTCCTCACCTTCGACACACGCCCGTAGGCCTGGTCACTGTTCTCGACCCGAATACCTGACCGTATACCCGATAAAGCCTAGGTCTGTGAGAGAGAAGAGAAGAGGAGAACAGGATTTCTGAGAGAGAGGGGGAAGGGTTTTGCTCTATCCGCCTTAGGCTCTGCGGTAAAGGAGAGCCTCTTGACACTTAGCCTCTGAAGTGTGCTCTATGCTTGAAGGCCTTAAGAAGAAGAGAAGGCATTGAAGAAGAAAAAGAAGGGAAGGCTTCAAAAAGAAGAAAAGGAGAAGGCTCTCTAAAGAGCCTTATGCTTGTGCTTTGTTAAGGCGTCTGATGCTAGACTCCTATCGTCTGATCTGATTTGGTTCTGGTTACTGTTGGATGATTTAAAATTGATTGAAATACTATTTGATTATTTGAATAACTTGAAAATGAGATGCATGCTTAATTAGATGACCTAATTGGTGATCTAAATCACCACTTTTTAGATTCTCTTTATTCTTTTTATCTCATCATTATTTGAATTACAATCTGTCAAATTGTATTAATTGAATATCTTTTTGATGCTCAATTAATTGTACTAATATATTTTAAATGAAAATTAATGTGTGAGTTCCATATTTACTCCCTGCGAATAACCTCAGACTCCCTTTAGATTCTGAGTTTTATAAATTTAAATGTCTTGTTGTGCGATTTAGGAGTGTACTACAACGAACGCATCTTTAAAACTCCTCTATCATCCATCAACGAAGATTTTGGTAGCTGGAATCAGATGCATGGTTAATGATGATTATCACTTTTCACAACCATCTAAGAATAGAATTTGTAAATTTGCCATCTAGAATTTGCAAAAGACCATATAATCATATGAATGGGGTTTTCTTATGTTAGAGGAAACATGGTTTAGATTTACTAATGGAAACTAAAAAACTTGGATGTAAATTAGCTACCACTCCTATTGAAGCCGATATTCACCTAAACTTGAAGAGTGGAGAAGTGTTTAATGATACTCAAAAGCACAAGTAGCAAAAAATTATAAGAAAACTTATTTATGTTACTTTGACTCAACCTAATATCACATATGTAGTGAATGTCATGAGCTAGTTCATGCATGCTCCAATAAATATCCATCTCAAGGAAGTGAAAAGGATCATTTATGACTTGAAAAGGAATCTCGATAGAGGATTGTTTTTCACAAAAGGAAATGGACTTGAATTGAAGGGTATATGGATGCAAACTGGGCAGAATCTGTGTATAACAGGTGGTCAACTACTGGTTATACTATGTTTTTAGGAAGTAATCTTATTATTTGGAGAAGCAAAAAGCAAAGTTAGTGTACAAGGTCAACTATAGAAGTAGAATATAGAGCAACAACCTCTCGGATCACTAAGATCTATGGTTGAAAATGTTAATACCCATGTTTTGATGTAATAAAATTATATTTTTATTCAGGACTGACAATTACAGGTCAAATCAAGTTATGATATGTCCCCATCGAGTGATTTCAAACTCCTCAAGTGATATCATTCCATAAGAAGACTTAAAATTATTTTTACTTTTTATTGAGTCTAGAACTATATAAGGAACCTCAAAAAAATAACAAATGCTGAGTTTTCAAAATTCACAAAAGTCGTATTCTTTTTTAACCTAAGACTTTGCTCCTGTTGCTCGACCAATATTAGTTTCTGATCGACCAAACCTTGATTGACAAATTTCATTATTTAATCAATCAAGACCTCCAATGATCATATATTCATTTTGATCAATCAACCCCTTTTGTTTAATCGATTAATACATTCTAACGATCAAATTTTCTTTGAATTATAAAGTCGATCAAAATCCTCTTTTAATCGATTAACATGGAATCGATCAAACTTTTTATTTAATTGACCAAATGTATTTTTGATCGACTGACCTCAAGTTTTGATTGATCAAAGTCGTATTTTCAGTATTTCCAAAATAGGTCAAAAAATAGCTATAAATAGGACCCTCGACCCCTTTCTTAAAAACACACCTTGAGATCTTTCAAAAAGTAAAATATGCATATTCTATTCAGTGCTTTTGCACCTTTGCACCTACAATTACTGCAATCCAAAGCACAATTCTTTACAATTCTCAAAAGCTCAATTTGTTCTAATCTAAGGTTCCATAGAAATATCTATTATATACTTTATATTCTTATTGCTTTTGATTTAGGATCAAAGATATCTTGGAAGTCTCATTGTTGTTATTCTCTTAGTCATGTGTTAAAGAGAAGACATCTTATAAGAAGTTGTGCCACCCTCGTTCAAGTGGTACGTTAGTGGATTGATTAGCATCGACTAGTCGAAGAAATCCTAATTAAGTTGGGAGGCTTAGTGTAACGACCCGGTTCCCGAGCCCCTACGAGACACGAGAACCGGACCGACTCAACTAATCCCAAGACCTAGTCGTCCAACGATGAAGTAACCAAAAGAGCAGTAAAATAAACCACATTCAACATGAATATAACTAACAGTAAGAAAATACAGCAGCAAGGAAAGAAACTACTACAGTATATACCACCACAACAGTAGAACAACATTCATAACTAAATATGAACTGCAGGTAAAGAAAAGTACAGCGGAAACAAGAACTACTCACTATAACGAAACAAAAAGAGGTACAAGAAACAGTGGTAACTCTACTGGACCCTACTCGGCCCAGCGTCCTCTGCAGCCACTGACCCTGGCTGCTCAACACCTGGTCCTGAAAGGTAACGAGTGTAACACGTCAGCAAAACGCTGAGTAGAGTGGCAACTAAAACTAAAGAAACAGTAGAGTGTACAATAGCTGTTAAGTTCTGTTACTTTCTTTATTTAAGTCTTTCAATTATCTCACGATTTATCTATTTCTCAGATCTTTCACTTGATCTCGAATGTTCCTCGTGGGAACGATCTTGATTGCAGTCTTTTCCGAACAGTAGAAGTAGCACGTGGTGCTCTCCTGGCCGGGAGAGTCCCCTGTGGTGATCCTACTCTCAGTAAACCACCCTAAGGTCACTGACAGACGTAACGGTGACTACGGCACACGCGGTAAACGCACAGGTAGCTAACCCGCACTGGCACGCGATCAGTCGTTTCCGTTAACGGGTGCGCCCAAAGCACAGCACGGAACCAGTACAGGGCAGAGCCCTCTCAGTAACAGGGGTCCAACCCCTCCACAGTAACCAAACAGGGGCCTTGCCCCTCCACAGTCCGCGCACCCTCGCCTGACTACCTTGGTTTGCCCCAGTGGGCCTAACAAGTCGGTGTGGGAGGCTAGCAGAACCCCGGGGCCCGTGGGGTAGCTAGTACCTCCCTACACTAGTAGCTCTCCTCAGTACTACGTACACGAGGGCCAGCAAGTCAGTACAGAGTGGCCAGTCCTAACCTCGGGTCCCTAGGGCGGCTAGCTCCGCTCTGCACTAAACAGGGGGACAGTCGCTCTCCTTGGTACTCCGTACTCAAGGGCCAGCTCACTTCCCCAATTCTATTCCATTCACTTTCCAGGAGTTCTACTCCTACTTCCCCGTAGGGTTCCAGCTCAGAACGTTTAAGTTTCACCTTCCAGTTTCACGTTATCACAATCCATTTTCTCAAACACGTTTATTTATTCAATTACAGGCAGCTATTTGTTCCTTTCCATTTTTCCAAGACTGCAGTATTCATCTATTCCACTAGTTTTCCCGTCCTAGGATTCATGCCGTATCCTAGGATCTATCATACAATCTAGTTTTCCAACCCTAGGATTCATGCAACACCTAGGATCTATCATTCAATCTGTTTTTCATTCCTAGGATTCATGCAATGTCCTAGGTTCTATTTATGATTCCACAATTTAACAGGTTATACTTAAAAGCCACTCTACCAGGTACGACGGGAGTAATGAGGGCGTGATCGGGAATCCCGGGTGCCTCCACAACCCCCAAGACTACAACGGAACGAGGTCCTATCACAAGGATCAAACACAAGGAGTGTCTCAAAACAGTGTATAGCTACTGTAGACGGGTAGAGGATTTAATTCCGGAAAGAACGCAACTCGAAACGCGAAAAACGGAACCCGAACGGGCCCTCAACGGGTCGAAAACGACGACACTGTGCAAAATCAGACGTCTGGAACTTCTTCCAGACGTCTTAAAAAGTGGATCAGAGAATTACCTTATTCTGCGTGGTTTCTCAGACGTCCAGAAGCCTGCGGGGACGTCTGGCCTAGTTCCCAAACGTCTGATGGTCACCCCGGACGTCTGGAGGTCGCTCCCGCCGTCTAGTACTACAGCCAGACGTCTGATTCGCGTTGGATGGCGAATCACCGAGCTTGCGCACACCCAAATCTCTCTCTCAGTACGGTCAGTCGACAGGAAGGAAGAAGACAGAAGAACTCACCTTTCAGACGTCTGGATGGTCTTCCAGACGTCGCCCCCGCCATCTGGCTATCAGCCCAGACGTCTGATTCTGGAAATGTTTCCAGAATCAGGCCGCGACTCGCCCTCCGCTCGCGACGCCGTGCCTCGTCGCACCTCGTGCGCCTGCTGCTCGGACCGCAGCAGTCCCCCCCGCGTCGCCCCGCGCCCGCTGCGCTCCCCGCCGGCCGGCCCTGGCAGCCCCGGCGAGCTCGCCCTCACGGCTGAGCGCCGCTCTCGCATGCAGCACCTCCTCCGCGCTCACTGCGGCCGCCGCTGCCGCTGCAACCTCGCGCTCGCTCTCGCGCTCACTGGCTGAAGGAGAAGAGGAAGGAGGCGGTGGTGACGGAAGAGCGCGTGGCCTTTTAAGGCCGCGCGAGGAGGAGAGAGAAGGAGCGCGGCAGGGGAATCTGCAGCCGCAGGAGGAAGGAATAAGTGAATATACAGGTCTGCGCGCTCAGGCGCGCAAACGACCCGCGCGTGTCAAAGATAACAGATTTCCAGACGTCTGGCAACGATCCCAGACATCTGATACGACGTCTGGAAGTGATTCCAGACGTCTGGTCCGACGTCTGGCCTACCTCCCAGACGTCTTAAAAGACGTCTGGGGCACGCGTTCATAACACTTAGGTAGTAGTTTTTACCCACAGAGGTTTCCACTCTAAATCAGGTGTTATCATTTTTTGTCAGTGTATATTTAAATCTTTTAATATGTGGTGAATGATTTTTATTTGATCATAAAATTAAATATTACACTATTTACCCTCCTCTAGTGTATACTTGATCCTTTAGGCTCTGCATGCACTCACATCTGGTATTAGAGCCTCGTTCAAATCAGTCAGGATGCCAAAATCCTCTGATGTATACGCTAAAGGATAATCTGCGGTCAGACCTCCATTGTTCGATGGTACCAACTATGGATACTGGAAGACCCGAATGCAGATATTTCTGGAATCCATGGACTATGAGGTATAGGATGTGATAACCTCCAAGTACACTCGACCAGAAAAGAAATGAGTCCCTATTACATCAGATCAAAAGAAGACAGCCACGCACAATGCCAAAGCTATGAATGTTTTCTTCTACAGTCTTTCAAAGAAGAATTCAATCGTGTTTCTGTCTGCAAAACTACATACGAAATCTGGAATATACTTGAAATCACTCATGAAAGAACTTCAAAGGTGAAGGAGACACGAGTCAATCTCCTCACACAAAAGTATGAGTTGTTTCGTATGAAGAAAGGAGAGACCATCAAGGAGATGTATACCAAACTTACGAACATCATCAACTCCTTGAGAAACCTGAATTAGACAATCGCAAATGAAACCCTGGTTTGAAAAATGCTCAGATCTCTCACTAGTGATTGGGAGACAAAGACGACTGCGATTCAAGAATCAAAGGATCTCTCAGTACTCCAGCTTGATAATCTCATAGGAAGCCTAATGGCCTATGAAGTTCAACTCGAGCACATGAAGGAACATGAAAGAGAAGATAAGAAGAAAGACCTTGCTTTAAAAGCTGATACTAACTCAGAAGATTTAGAAGATGAAGATGAGGAAGATATCGCCTTACTCTCTAGAAAATTCGAAAGGTTTTTGAAGAACAAGAAGAGCTAGAAGAAGAAAAGGGAAGAGCCATAAGAAAGTCAAGTCATCTACTACAATTGTAAGAAGAAAAGACATATAAGAAAAGAATGCCCTCAACTCAAAAATGAGAATGAGAAGAAGGCTCAAAAATTTCCCAGGCGTGAAGTAAAGAAGAAAGCCCTTCAAGTCACCTGGGATGACACTGACACTAGCTCAAAAAAAGAAGACACATCAAGTGAAGCACCCTGTGGTCTAATGGCAATCGAAGATGAGGTATCTTCTTTCACTTTTGATGAACTGTTAGAAACCTTTTATGAATTGCATGGTTTAGCTAAAGCACTTAAAATAGGCAATAAGAAATTAACAAAAGCTCTAGATGAAGAAACAGAATTAAAACACGATGCTGAATCTCTAAATCAACAACTTTCTCAAGAGATCGCTACTCTTAAAGCTCATGTTGATTCACTTTAAATAGAATTAGGAAAACTAAAACAAAAGTTTGTTGCTCTTGTAAATAACCTGTCAAAATTTACTAAACGTAGAGCCAACCTAGAAAAATTATTAAGCACACCAACCCAAACCACTACCAAATTTGTGTTAGGTTATATTCCTAATAACGATTATCAAGCATCCACGTCACAAACTGACATAATATTTTCTTCTAGTCCTAAGGTCAAGAATAGGTCCATGCCTAAATAGGCACCTGCTAACAAATTTGAACCCAAAAGAAAATGGGTACCAAAAATACTTTTGGAATCCTATTTTGTAGGACACTCTAAGGAAGGACAAATAAAGTTTTTTGAATGGACCTTCCATCAACAAAAAGATGGACATCTTGTAGCCATAAGAAGAAATACAGGACCTTACAGACATAAACCAATGACAAGTCCAAGGAAAAGAAAGATGGGTTATGGATAGCAGTTGTTCGAAGTACATGACAAGAGAAGAAGACCTATTTCTCAACCTCAACCACAAGGAAGGTGATCAGTCACTTTTGGCAATAACCACAAGGGTCGTATTATTGGTATTGGCCAAATTGGTAACTTCAAAAACTCCTTTGATAATGTTCATCATGTTAATGGATTAAAATACAACCTATTTAGTGTAAGTCAAATCTGTGATAAAGGTTATAAAGTCACTTTCACCTCAAAAGGTTTTAAAATTAAGGATAAGAAATCAAAGGAAATCCTTTTGATCGAAGACAGATCAAAAAATATCTACACTATTGACTTTGATAAATGTAACAATCTTAATTGCTTAGTTGCATCGAATGATGAGTCAATACTGTGGCATCGTCGACTCGATCATATTCACATGCGAAATATAAACAAGCTTGTGAAATACGATTTAGTTCAAGTCTTGCCTAAGATTTCCTCTAGAAAGAAAAATCTCTCTGTAAACTTGGAAAACTTCATAAAACTTCCTTCAAAACGAAAACTATGGTCAACATTTCCAAGCCACTTGAGTTGATCCACTTAGATCTCTTCGGACCAACCAAGTCCGAAAGTCTAAATGGGTGCAGATATTGTCTTGTCATTACTGATTACTTTTCACGATTCACTTAGGTATTATTCTTAAGGTCTAAAGATTCTACTTTTGAGGAATTTAAAAAATTAGTCAAAAGAGTTCAAATCAAAACTGGCCAATCCATCACTAGGATTAGGAGTAATCATAGAGAAAAATTTGAAAATCAAAACTTCCAAGATTTTTGCTCTACTTATGGAATAAACAAATAATTTGCCTTCTCAAGAGCAACTCCTCAAAATGGTGTTATAGAAAGAAAGAATAGAACTTTACAAGAGTGTGCTTGCACCATGCTATGTGAGTCAAAACTATCTCAGTATTTTTGGGCTAAGGCTATAAACATTGCTTACTACATTCAGAATAGGGCATCCATCAGACCCATCCTTAAGAAAACACCCTTTTAACTTTACTTTGATAGAAGTCCTAAGATTTCTTACTTCAAGGTATTTGGTTGCAAATGTTTCATATTAAATACAAAGGAAAACTTGGATAAGTTTGATGCAAAGAGTAAGGAAGGAATTTTCATAGGGTACTCCTATAGAAGTAAAGCCTATAGAGTTTTCAATAAGAAAAATTTAGTGGTTGAAGAAACTTTGCATGTTTCCTTTGATGAAATAGATCAAGCAGAAAAAGCATCAACCATAGATGATGACCAAACACTGGTTAATCCCTTAAATATTCCTGAAGACACCATCACTAGTGACCTGCCAAAAGATCTAACTTACATGAAGGATCATCGTAGAGAATTGGTGATTGAAGTCACAAAAAGAGTTCAAACGAAATCATCTCCAAATAACCTTGCACTTGGTGCTTTTGTGTCCCAACTAGAACCCAAATCTGTGAAAGAAGATTCACTGATGATTGTTGGATTGTTGCAATGCAAGAAAAATTGAACCACTTCGGAAGAAATAATGTTTAGGAATTAGTTCCTAAGTCAGAATATCAATCAATCATTAGAACAAAATGGGTGTTTAGAAATAAGCTTGATGAATTAGGAAAGGCTGTAAGAAACAAAGCTAGACTTGTGGCTCAAGACTATAATGGGGAAGAATGAATCGATTTTGATGAAACCTATGCACCTGTAGCTAACTAGAATCCATTAGAATGTTACTAACTTTTGTTGCTCATATGGGATTCAAGCTATTCTAGATGGACATCAAAAGCGCATTTCTCAATGGATTTCTAAAAGAAGTTTATGTGAAATAACCTCCTCGCTTTGAAAGCGCAAAAATCCTGATCATGTTTTCAAACTAAACAATGCCTTATATGGACTTATGCAAGCTCCTCGAGCTTGTTCTGAAAGACTAAGAAATTACTTAATAAAAAATGAGTTCAAAATTGGCTTAATAGATCCAACCTTGTTCACTAAAAGAAAAGATAACCAACTAATTCTAATCCAAATTTATGTTAACGACATAATATTTAATGTTACTGACGATCTTCTATGCCAAGAGTTTGCAAAAGTTATGTAGGATAAATTCAAGATGAGCCAGATGGGAGAATTAAAGCCTTCCTAGGGTTGCAGATTGATCAACTGGAAGATGGAATCTTTATTTCACAAACCAAATACACAAAGGAGATTATGAAGAAATTCAAAATGAATAAAACAAAAGGAAAAGACACACCAATGGCCACTACTACACAACTCAAAGAAGATGAATCAGGTAAGTGTGAAGATCAAAAGTTGTATAGAAGCATGATAGGATCCTTTTTATACTTAACTACCAATAGACCTGATATACTTTTTAATACATGTCTGTGTGCTAGATTTCAAGTAAACCCTAAGGAATCACACTTTAATGATATAAAACAGATACTTAGGTTCCTACTTAATACAATAGATCTTGGTCCATTCTATGTAAAATCAGTCATACTTGACTTACTCTCCTATTGTGATGCTGATTATGCGAGTAGTCAGACAAATCGCAAGAGTGCTAGTAGAACTTGTCAATTTCTCGAAAATTCCCTAGTCTCTTGGGTTAGTAAGAAACAAAATAGTATTTCTCTATCCACAGCTGAACCTGAATATATCGCTACCTCATTAGCATCTTCACAAATATTGTGGATGAAGCAAACACTTAGAGATTTTGAACTAAACTTTGAAAATACTAGGATCCTCTGTGATAATACTAGTTCAATAAACCTATCCAAAAATCATATTCAACACTCTAGAACAAAACATATAGATATCAGACACCATTTCCTTAGATATTATTCCATGAAGAAGGAAATAACCCTAGAATTCATTCAAACAGAGAAACAACTAGCTGATATCTTCACAAAACCTCTAGTAAAAGATAGATTTATAACAATAAGAAGAGAATTAGGCTTAACAAGATAAGCTGAACTTTAATTATTGTTGTTTTGTCTTACAAGTTGTTGGTCGATCAAACAATTATCTTGATCGATCGATTGTTGATCGATCAAGCATTCACTTTGATTGATCAAGTTTTGAAAGTTTGGGTAGGAAAATTTCCTCCAAAATTTTCAACTTTTGATTGACCAAATAATCTTTTGATCAATCAAATTCTAGGTGGGAAATTTCCCTCTATTAGAAATTAAATTTCACCGATCAACTCTTCTTTCTGATCAACGAAAATTGAATTTGCTTGACCAAAACGTACTTTGATCGACCAAATCTGGGCGGATTTTATCTTGTCGAGATTTTTGTTTAGTGAATCAAATCATTTGATTTGATTACTAATCTCTCTCTAATCTTTAATCTTGGTCATTTATTACCCCCAACTTATTTGCTTTACCCATTCATTCCTTATAAAAACAACTTTTTACCACACCTTTTTACCACAACAAAACCCCACTCACCTTCATCCATCAACAAAACACTTCAACCAAGACCCCACAAGGACCCACAACCTCAAACCGTGCCCCCCCTACACCATGGTCCTCCATCGACCACCTCCACCGTTGACTCCAACCACACCTTGGTCGACCAGATGCGGCAAGCTCCTCCTCGACAACTTCACCCTGCCGCCGCCGATGTCCTCCAGCCAACCATCCAACCTCCTCGTGCTACCCAAGCGGATCGATCCTTGTTGATCCTTGGTATATCCCTCCCTCTCCTCTCCTTGTCATTTGGATTATATTTTGATGTTTGGATCTTGTTTTGATGTGATTCGTTGTCATTTCTGTGATTTCCAGCCACTGTTCATCCTTGTTCATCTCTTTTCGTTACGTGTTCTTCGTGTTCTTATCGTTTGATCCGTTTCACTCTTATTTTTTTCGCCACTGTCTGTTTTTGATGGATCAAAATTTTTGTCTTGATCAACCAAAATTCATCACATTAAATCACTTATGTTCTGTTGTTGATCGACCAATTGATTTCCATTGACCAACCAAAAAAAATCCAAATCGACCAAAACTACTCTAAAATTTTGACTTGCTTCCTATCCACTTTTTGCTTAATCAAATTTGATTTGTTAATTGACCAAATTAACCTTCTGATCGATCAAATGTATCTGTTTAATCGACCAATACTTGTTTTGATCGATCAACCTATTCTTTTTGATCAACCAAAACTGTAATAGATGTTCTTGTGCTTCCACCACTCCTCGTGATGACACTTTTGATAGATTCTTCATTAGTGATGAGGCAAGGCATAATTTCTCTCTACTCTCGCCTCTCACCTCACATGGGTAGCCCTATTGACCTCGACTACTTTGAGCGCATTTTTTTGGGTCTTAGAGACTAACTTACCTACCATAGGATAGGTTGCCTCTTTAATCGAACTTTTTATGTGGTTGCGAAGGGTAGTTGCATCAAGAATGTTGACCCTGTGGCATGTCATCTCTTTTACTCCAACCTTCACAACATAGGTGAAGGTCTTGATTTTAAGTTGACTTCTAATGTCTACAGCATCGAGGTTCTCGTCAATGCTGATGTGTTATTTCAGGTTCTTGGTTGCCCATCCTCTAGTCCTACCTATCTAGAGCTCCACCATGACACCTCCTCTAAGGGAATTAAAGAGACCTTGATGATTGAGGAATCCTTTGACTTGGGCAAGCCCATCAAGTCGCCTTACTTCCGTCCTCTTCCATGGTTTCTATACCGCGCATTTTATGGCACTTTTTGTCTAAATCTACCTCTTTTGAGAATTGTCTAGATCCATTTCTCATGGCCCTATACGCCCTCATGACCAAAAAGGAGTTTAATTGGAACCACTTCATTCTCACCTTCATGGAGAGGAAACCTGCGACATCTTTCCTTTTGGCACCCTTCTTTCCCACATCTTCCTGCACTTTAGTGTCCTCATGGACATTAATCATAAACAGTTTATCTCTCATGTCTCTCTTTTTGGAGAGCTCACCTACTCCAAAATGGAACATGAGCGTCAGCAAACTCGTCAAGACCCCCCTCAGGTAGCAGCTTCCTCTGCCCCACCACCTTATACTCCCTACGAGCACTTTGATGCTTACTCCCTCCTCCAGTGAGACCAACTCCCTCCTTCGACACCGAGTGGCCTTACCTTGGCAGGAAATTCTCCTGACACGATTCGCTGGGAGTACAGGATGTCACAGATGGCATCTCTCTAATGATGCACCACCAGAAAGAGACCAGCCAAGTTATGATGGAGCATGGTACTCAGGTTTTTGCCTACCTGAGGAGATAGGGTGAGTTTCTGGATCAGCTAGGAGAGCAGATCCACTCACTCTCAGTCAAAGACTAGAGACCCCTAGATCCAGACGTGCAGCAGCAGCAGCACCACGACTGTAGCAGATCGACCCAATAGTCCCACCATCTCGCGGATCCACTGATATTTAGATCTCACCAATTTCGGGATGCAAACTTCGTTTTTCCTCCACTGTCGGACCCAACAACAATACTCCATTTTCTCTAGACAACTTCGATATTGATGTTGAGTTTCCATTAGATATCGAGGCATTTCTAAGTTTCTTTTAGCTCTCTTGCTCTAGACTGTAGTATTTATTGGGACTGTAGTACTTTATATTTCTATCTTCTGGACTGTAGTACTTTATATCTTTGGTAGTTGATTTCTGCTTTTATTATTCCAATTTGTAACACTTCTTTCTAGAAATTTAACATAACTTGCTTTTAATTCAGAAATTTCAGCTTATGTCCTTAATAATAGTCATCACTTGCTTATAATACTTTCAATATTATTCATAGCAACATATCATAAATTACATAAAATTTTTGAAAAAGGGGGAAAACTATTATTTGCCTATTGATTGCTTTAATCTTTTTTATTAAAAACAAAGGGGCGGAAAATTTTAATCATGCATCTTTATACTCATGCATATTTAATTATAATTTTGTTATCATTCAAAAGGGGGAAAATGTTAATACTTTATTTTAATGTAACAAAATTATATTTTTTTTAGAACTAACCATTCATGTCAAATCAAGTTATGATATGTCCTAAGTGACATCATTCCTGAAGAACACTTGAAGATTGTTTGATATGTCCTCATCAAGTGATTTCAAACTCTTCAAGTGACATCATTCCTGAAGAAGACTTGAAGATTGTTTTTACATTTTATTAAGTCTAGAACTATGTAAGGAACCCCAATAAAATAACAAATGTTGAGCTTTCAAAATTCGTAAAAGTCATATTCTTTTTTAACTTAAGCCTTTACTACTATTAATCAACCAATATTAATTTCTAATCGACCAAACCTTGATCAACCAATTCCATTGTTTAATCGATCAAAGACCTCCAACAGTCATATTTCCATTTTGATTGATCAGCCCATTTTGTTTAATTGATCAATACATTCCCACAGTCAAACTTTTTTTGAATTTATAGTCGATAAAAATCCTCTTTTAATCGATTAACATAAAATCGATCGAACATTTTATTTAATCGACTAAAAGTATTTTTGATCAACCAACCCTAAGTTTTGATCGATAAAAGTCATATTTTCAGTATTTCCCAAACAAGCCGAAAAACACCTATAAATAAGATCTCGACCCCCTTTTAAAAAAACACCTCAAGAGCTTTCAAAAAGCAAAACACGCATATTCTATTCAATGCTTTCGTTGCGCCTATGATTACTGCAATCCAAAACACAATTCTTTGTGATTCTCAAAAGCTCGATTTGTTCTAATCTTACTAAGGTTCTAGAGAAATATCTGTTATATTCTTTATATTCCTATTGCATTTGATTTGAGATCCAAGATATCTTGGAAGTCTCATTGTTGTTCTTCTCTTAGTCAGGTGTAAAAGAGAAAACCTCTTATAAGAGATTGTACCACTCTTGTTTAAATGGTACGTTAATGGAGGCTTAGGTAGTGATTTTTACCTACAAGTGTTTCCACTCTAAATCAGGTATTATCATTTTTTATCTATGTATATTTAAATCTTTCGATTTGTAATGAATGATTTTTATTTGATCATAAAATTAGATGTTACACTGTATACCCCCCCCCCCCCCCCCCCTCCTAGTATATACTTGATCTTTTAGGCTCACAGAAAATCATGCTATCAAACATTAGGATAACTCCCTACCTGCCTATGAGACTTTATTGTAATAAAAATAAACCTAACAAATAATCCAATTCTCTATGATATGTCCAAGTATATAGGATTGGATCTACAGATTATACAAGAAAAAATTAACTCCATGGAGGTGTGGTGATCAAGTGGTGATTTTCTTCACTAAAGGACTTTCCATGACATGGTTTGAGGAAAATATCAACAAGTTGGGTGTGTTTTAAATCTATGCCCAACTTAGCGAGAATGTTAAGTTGTGTGTAGGCAAGTATCTAGATCTTGGGGGTGTTGTTTATCTCTAGAGAGTATATATTGTAACACCCCCTTCCATTCATTCTTTAGTACAAAAAACCCTAATCATCATTGAATGCTAGGCAAAGAGCTCTCTTGTGAATTTTCCCATCTAGATTTTACATGGTAAATCTTGTATCGTGTGCATGATTGGCTGCAACCTGATTTTCAGCAATTATTTATTGCTAGATACGAGGTTCTTTTTTTTTTTTATTGGGGAAATGGACACTTGAGTACAATTGGTAATTCCTATATTATATACATATTATTGTTGACAAGAACAAGTTATTTCTCTTTAGTTATCTTTGTTACTATAATTATATTTGTTGAAAAGTTTATATCTTTTTAACTTCTTCTTTACAAACCCTTCTTTTGAAAAATAATCTAAATGCTTGTATTCTATTTTGTCACCCCTTGAAAATTTTTCTGATTCTACCCTAACTTGAAATCATATATTTGATCTACATGATACATATCCACACCTCCATCTAAATTCCACCTGCACATATGATAGTCGCATATTGTAATTCAAACCATACCTATTTCATTCTTTATCTCTTAATCACACCCAAATTTTGAATATTGTTCCATTTTGATTCATCGCATTAATGATGTGGTTAGCTTTTGTTTTAGTAGACAAATTGCCCTTCATATTTCTCCATACTTCACCTCTACCTTTTAATGTTACTTCTTCATCATGAAGCTCTTAGTAGCCTGTCAAGTCCATGTATCATCAAATACCATGATTTGAAAACAAATGTTTGAAATTATAGTGAGGATGGGAATTTGTTTAGGAAGGGAGGTACCTCCACAAGTTAAGGCATCGTCAAAGTCGTTGGGGAAGCACATCATTGTAGGGTAAAGTGTTTTGACCCAGGATGTTGATTCTAAACTCATCTCAAGCTTCTCTGAAACATGTTGTTATGTAAACAAAACCCAAGACAATTACAAACTACAAAAGCTATAGACATGGAGAAAGTAGTATGATAGTTTTCCAATGAGCTAATTTGCAACCTGCCATGCCAATTACTAGTGCACTCATGCAAAGAAAGCTCAACAATTTCCAATGTAGAAACAACATGGAATTCCATAATACGAACGCATTTTCTACCCAAGGCCTCACTTCTCACTTCTCTTTAGATTTTTAAAGTTTTTCTTTTTGCATGATCATAAAATTCTTACGATGGTTAGATTCATGCACACTTTGACATAAGAATTGATTTGAGCCTCAATTATAATCACCCCTACAAAGTAATAGGTGTTAAATACCTAAAAAACCAAACCTCAAAATCCAATCATCTAGAAAGTGTAAGATAAGACCAACAACACATTTCCAAAGAGAAATGCACCCAAGTCAATGGCCTAACAATTTAGAAAACAATGTCAAAATTCGCATATTATGTATGTACCTGTTCCTACAGGCTGAATGTGTACACCACCATATGAGATAGTTTTCTGCTCATCTTGGAAGAGTTTTTAGAAGGATGCCTAAGTATTTATTTGTGTTTTTCTAGTTTTCTCCATTAAATCTTAGCCATCACTTGTTCACTTCCTCATTGGCCCCTGGACCCTTCCCTGCCCATATGAGAATACCCTATGACCATAGGAAGTTTCATAGGTTTGCTATCGATCTCATTGAAAACAGACGATTAGGCTCGTTTAATTAAATGAGTCAAAACTAAGGATTCTATTAATTCCATCTGCTCACCATCAAGCACTTCCAACTAACAACCTTCACAACATTGCAACATCCGTTTCTGCAGGTAGTGTGCAGTATAGATGCACGCATCATCACAGCTGACGCCATTTGTTGCCCAAATCGTTATATTAAAGTACTCACAATGCTCGGCAAAAATGTACTGTCGGTGCAAGCTCACAGGCGTAGCAACTTTTTCTTTTTATCTTGTTTAAGAACTAGAATAACATAGTTAGGGGAAAGGCACCTACATCAGCCATTGATCCACTCAGACTTGTACACTTTCCAGTAATTCATTTGCCCAATCACAAGGAATCATGAGAATATAATTCAATGAAAGAAGTGCAAAAAAATATAATTTTTATTTCTAATTTAATTATTACTTGGGACGAGGTAGTGGCCGACGAGTTCCATTGCATGATTTTGACAAGTTCCTATCCGTGTAGCATTCCCTTGACGGTGGCCTTGATTCTCCAATTTCACTGGCAGTCATCTCCTTCAAGCAAAAAACTCAATTCACTTTAGAGCATCATCTTTTCAATACTTGATGGATGATGAATCTTGTCCTTTCCATCTACCTCTCCTAGCTTTGTCAACCAGATCGAAGATGGGAGAAATAAAGGGAACTCCATGTTGTAAACCGAGGCCCTACATGCATCATACTGCCTACAAATAATAGGCATATAAGGAACTTTTATCCAGAAATGCAAACAAATCAGTGAAGAGACATGTGAAATATTAAAAAATAGAACGCTACATGCATCCATACATGGCTTTGGTTGAACAACCCAGTTCTAGCATTGATAGGCCTCAAAAGATGTAACTGTGACATCTTCCAAAGGACATGCCCCAAGAAAAATTGACCAGTCGCAACTACAATGCCAAAAATTGAAGCAGCAATTTAACACATCACCAAAATGCAATAGTTGCTGCCGAGGAACAGATTGCATGAGCAAGTTTCTTTTTGATGGATCAAGGATAGACAAGTGGTGGACTGCTTTCATTTCTGATGCTTTTTAGAGTGCAATTCATAGTGAGATGCTGGAAAAAGTTAGGGAGGCCAGAGCTCACATCATGCATGGTAAAACAGATAATGAAGCTAATGCATCGTCAACGATGTTGCTTTGGCTTCTTAAGTAGCTTGCCCACCAAGGGCTGACCCATTCAAAGTGTCAACCCGACAACAGGCAACTAAGATCATAATGGAAGAATTGGCCAGCTCATCTAGTGAGAGGAAGGTAAGACAGGTGTTCTGGCTGCCAAGTCCGATATGCAAGTGAAGGATAAGTCCTATAGCAGATCGGAACACAACCTACTGCAGAAGGGCAGTTTCCACATTCATGCTACCTTGTAATGCTTCTAAGCCATGAAAGACATAGGTGCCTCTCTCCGAAGATTCAGAGCCATTCTGGATGGAATGCTTTCTTTGAATAGTAGATCTCCAACTGTCTTTAAGAGAGCCCTGCAAGCATTGCAAGAGCAAAACATTGAGCAACACTCCAATCAAACAAGTGAGGGGAACTTGGATGAACCTTCAGCTTTGCATTTTTGTTCCCATATGTGCAAAGGACCAAGGGCGGGAGATGGCTCTAACTTGTAGCCAAGACCTATATAACATGAATATAACAACTGCAATGACTTATCTTATCAGCATTTCCATGATGCTATCTACCTCTCGAACTGATTCATTTCTTTTTGAAGAATGCCGAGAATTGTGGCCTGCAGCCTCCTGATATCAAGCATTGTATACATTTCTTGAATTCCCAGCCAACTTCAGTCGTTTACTTTTCAAAGCCTGAGGTTCAATGTTCACATGTCCAAATGCATTCCACTCTTCTTCATTGACCTGGACATGTTTCGTGCTTCGAATCATAACTAGCTTATCTAGAGACCCCTTCCGCAGAGCATCGTTAGTCCGCAAAGGAGTGCGCTTTGGAAGTAGGATGCAAGCTTTTGGAACATTCACCAACACCTTTCTCTTCAACCTTTTAATGATCGGAATCAGGCACTCTGGGTAGCACAAATTATTGCCTTTGCTAAAAGTATCTTCCAAGAATGCAACTGTAACATCAGAAATGGGTTGATGAGGATGATCAAGGGTAGTTTGCAGAAGAGGAGCCATAAGCCTCAGAAGAGAAGAATCAAAGGCAAATGGAGGTTCACTCCCTTGGAGACATTCTAAAATTTGAACCCAGAGCAACTGAAATTTGCCTAGTATATCTGCATGCACCATTTTCCCCTTTATCACGGCAAGCCAAGAAAGCCATTGCATCAGTGGATAAGAGATTGCCTGGACGGTAGACAACAGTCAATCAATTACTACCTTGTGTCAAAGGCAGTCATATATGGAAATACACAAATTCCAAAATGCAACTAAAGAGGATGTTTGATTCTAAATACAACAGCTTTTACCTCAATGAGCAATTCAATACTTTGTCTTGCTTTAAGGCGGCTGAAAATTTGAGCTACGTCTCCAAACACCCTGAGATTTAAAAAGCTTGTTAAGCTCCATCAAGTAGATCAATTTGCATTTTATGCAATTCACTATAAAGAATGAGATTGGCTAATTGAGCTTGTTGACTTTTTACCTTGTAGCATTAACAGCGGGAACTTCTTCAGTTGCTTTAAGAACATTTAGCGAAAGCCAGAGAAACCTAAAATATAAATAGTGCAGGACAATGTATCAATTCCTTTCACCAAAAAAAGAACCCAGGACCCATGTTCAAGATGGCCATGGAAATCTTCCACAACTCTTAAAAATAAGAAAAATTTGGCAGAGCTACAAGAAGGCTTTAGAGCTTATATTAGTTAGCTTGGCATTATTTGACAGTTATTTTATTTATTTTGTATGTTGTTAGGAAATAATTGAAAATCTAATTAGTTAGTTGCCAAGAATCCAATTAATTAGTTATTTGATCCGTGTTATTTTTCCCTTATTATACCAAATCCTCGGAAAGAGACTCAATCATAAGCTCTGATGTTATGTGGAGATTTTTGAGAGAATAATTTTTCTTATTCAATAACTAAGCCAAGCCTCTCTTTATATAGAGATAATTTGGTACAATAAGGGAAAAATAAGGAAGACAACTAATTGGATCATTGACAACAACCTAATTAGATCATTTATTCCTAACATATGCTATATGTAATTTTCCCACCTAGCCCCTCTACAAGTGAGGCTAAAGTTTCTCAATTGTTAGAGATTATTTAGGAAATAATTTTAGAAATGAGGAATTATCTCTTTCTACGTTAGTTTGTTTCCTATTTGTAAGGATATTCCGAAGAGAAAAAATGTTTCCATTCATTCTTCAATGAGAAACCCTCATCTCTTTTACATGAAAAATTACAGGTACTACCAATGGAAAATAAAAATAGCATAACACAATGTCCATAGTAAGTGCATGTCCACACTACCCCTCAAGTTGGGACATAAATGTCTATCAACGAAGGTTTGAAATTTCGATTTCAATGCTGTTTCAATAAATTTTCAAGTATGCATTTCACCGACACATCAAAGGCATGCTATGGAAATGCCCATGTTTCAACGTTAGATATTGACAATTTCGATGTCCCAAAAATAGTCCATTTCAAAGACATGTCGAGGGCATGCCAAAGGCACGCCAATGCATGCCGACAAAAATGACAGAACTGGTCAAAATGATTGGAATTTTAAAAATAACTATTTAAATGGATAAATATTTTCATTTAAGTCCTAAACCTTATCTTATACTTCCAATTTAAATGGATAACTATTTTTAAAATTAACGACTATAAAAAGAAAAGTGTTAATGCTAATTTAAAAGGGGATATATTGGTGATATATTGCTGATATTAGAAAATTTTGAGGAAATTACTAAAATGACTTAAAATGGGTAAAAATATTATAATATGAAAAAATGCATAGGCTCTAAAAGACCAAAATCATATTTTGAGGAGCCTCCCACCGTACAGATCATCAATATCTTTCAAGTTAACGATATGCGATACATAACTCGTGCAACAATAGCAGCAGCGCAACGCAGCAGCAGCTAGCCAGCAAACAATAGTAGCAATGGCGTACAGCATGCGTCGTGTGTGCGTGACCTCGCAACAGGCAACAACGTAAACCGACATACCGTTAGCATGCCAACAATTTCGATGGCATGTCGAAGACATCACTGCCATCAACCCCAACTTGCCGTAAAGAAATACGTCGCTTCTTCTTGAGGGCTTTGGTAAGAATATCTGCCAACTGCATCTTAGATGTGGCATGAGGTATACTGATCTTCCCTTCCATAACCACATTGCAAACAAAGTGGCAATCAACCTCTATGTGTTTGGTACTTTCATGAAACACACAATTAGAGGCTATGTAAGTGACAGACTTGTCACAATATAATGGGATTGGAATCGATGCAGATATACCAATATCATTTAGGAACCGCACTATCTCACAAGCTCTATGGGCCATAGCATTATATTCTGCCTCAGCTCTGAATCTAGCAACATTAGTCTACCTTTAAGTTCGCCAAGACACTAGGTTGCCACCTAAAAACATTGCATAGCTAGAGGTAGATCGCCTATCTTCGATAGAACCAACATAGCCAGCATCAAAGTAAACAACATCAAGAAAGTTGTGATCTTGGTAATAAAGCCCCTAGCCTGGACTCCCTTTAGGATATCTCATAATGAGACATACATCCCTCCAGTGGCTATACCTGGGCTGATTGATATGCTTACTCGCATAACTAATAGCAAAGCTAATATCCGATCTCGTCACTATCAAATAAAGGAGTTTCCCAACAGTACCCCTGTAATGCATGACATCCTCAAATAAAGGGTCACCCTCTAGTTCTTTCTATGGCACCTCCACAAGGACTTTGGATGGCTCAACTCCTAAGAGTCCAACCTCCTCCAAAATCTATAAGATGCACTTCCTCTAAGATAGTGATAGTCGACATCTGCCTCACAGCCTCTATCCCAAGGAAGTATCCGAGCTCCCCAAGATCTTTTGTCACAGAATTGTCGTGCAAGAAGTCCTTCGTCTAGTGTATACCATCGTCATCACTGCTTGTTAGCACCATATCACCCATATATATTGCTAGAACGACTACTATCTATGTCTCCATCTTTCTGGCTTTTCTGATGAAGATGGAGTAATCAGATGAGGACCGGCTGAACCAAATCTTTTGTATCTCCATGCTCGATCTCTCAAACCACGCCCTGGAATTTTATTTTAGGCCATAGATGGCCTTCCTGAACCTACATACACACTCCCCCTAAGTAACATAGCCAGACAACTGTCGCATATACACCTTTGTCATATCACCATACAGAAATGCATCCTTGATGTCTAATTGATAAATGGACCATCATCTCAAAAAAAATTGATAAATGGACCAACTGTTGTTGATAGCAATAGATAAGAGAATGAAGATAGAGGAAACACATGCCACAAGTGAGAACGTCTCAAGGAAATCAATGTCGTAAGTCCGTATGGACCCCTTGGCAACTAGACGTGCCTTGAATCGATCAACAAATCCATTTGCCAAGTATGTGGCTGTATACACCCAATGGCAATCAACAAGTGTAGCATCCTATAGACAAGTTACCAGCTCCCAAGTACCCCAGGAAGTCAATGCGCCCATCTCCTTATCCATAGTAGCTTTCCAGCAAGGGTCCTAGGCTACCTCAATATCATCTCTAGGGAGAATAGTGCTGATAAGAGCATAAGCAAAGTGCTGGGCATCCTACTGTAGATGAGCAATAGTGGTATGTTGGACATCAGATAAAGAGTGCACAATCTACTAGAATTTCCCAGTGCAGTTGATCTATCATCACTTGCATCTGGAGTAGGCTATGTAGAACCCTGTAAGGGACAATCTTCAACAGACTCTGCAGTAGTAGGTAGTGGAGTATGTCAGTGATACACAAGTGTCTCCTAAGGAGCAAGGTCAATATTGGCACCCTCAAAGTAGTAGGGAACCTTCTCAAAGAACGTGGCATCAACAATAACAATGTATCTCCAGTGTATTGGATTGTAGCATTTGTAGCCCTTTTAGGTGTGAGAGTAACCCAAAAAGACACTTCACTACCCTAAGGGAGAACTTATCCTACACTCCAAATGCCTGAACAAAGTAGGTGCATCCGAAAATAAAAAGTGGTAGAACAAATGGTCTCTCGGAGTCAAGGTGTAGCACCTAGTATGGTATAACACCATGTAGAACAAAGGATGGAACTCTATTGATAAGATAGGTCGCTGTCAGCACTACATCGGCCTAAAACTATTTCGAGACCTTCATATACACCATTAAGACTGCAAAGTACCAGTGAACTCCAATTCTGGAAACATGTGCAAGACCCCAGACATCATAATGCACAAGACCAAAGGGTAAGGAGCTAACCCCTTCGGTACATCGGGAGAACAAACTCCTATGATGCTTCCGCAGCTAATAGGCCTCGCAATCCAAAGTAATACTAGCGAGCAACTCTAGATACATCTAACACATCTTCTCAACAAAGGGGTGACCAAGTCACCTAGGCCACAGTAATAGATCATCTAAAATAGAAACTACCGCAAACTGCATGGGAACATCAAGAAAGTAGAGACCATCCTTTTGATTCCCCGACCAATAATTTTGGACATATCAGTGCCTACAATCGAAGATCACACAGCACCGAAGGTCCTTGCATATCTACTCACTAACAGGTTCATCAAGAATTTAGGAGCACAGTGCACACCAAGAAACTCCATATCAAGGGATACCTGAATATTCTCAACTGTAGTAATTGGGGAGAACGGCCCATTCACCACCTTCACCAACTTGACCTTTCTAGGTGTCGTCAATGTTCTCAATAATCTAGTCTCTTGTCAAGTGAATCGATGCTCCAGAGTCACTTATCAACTATCCAAAGTAACCTCGAGGTACCATCTTTCTCCTCTCAATAGATAGTGCTATGGCATAAGGCTCTAGCATTAACGAATGCCACCGATGCATAATCCATGGTCCTCCCGTCACAACACAAATCAGAGAGAACATGGACACAATGTGGGAGACGATCACAAGCACATGACAAAAGATAATCCTGAGCACAACCAAGGAGGCACAACTTCCATTATTGGTACTATGAGATGAGCAACACCAAAAGAAGGCACCATATTAGAGTCATAACCTAACCGCCACAAGGATGACAGTAGCATCAACAAGACAACATGCATAGATCAATATGGATCACGCATAGAGTAAATAGATAGCAATAGATCTGTCATGCATAGAACTGTTAATGGATCTTATGCTCCTGGGCGATGCTCTCTCATAGTCATACACAGATCTAGGCAATGCTCGAGTTTGTATGGCAATGTTGGGCGATGACCAGCAACATGATGAACAACAGCAGCTATACGTTGCTAGGCAATGATAGTTTGGGCAACGAGTAGCACTAGCACGATGAATAATAATAGCCACTACATCAAATTGACCTCACCATCTGTTGATTGTGTACATGAAGATGGGAAGGGGTGTGTAGAATATCATACTGCTGATCTAGGATCATTACCCTGATATCATGTAAAGAGAAAAATGTTCCATTCATTCTTCAATAAGAAACCCTAATCTCTTTTATATGAAAGAAACTTAGGTAAATTACAAGTAGCCCCAATGGAAAATAAAAAATAACATAAATAACATAATTCCCATAGTAAGTGCACATCCCTAGATATATTTTAGGTTGAATAAGATTTGATTTGTTTCCATCAGGATTAGAATTGATCCCTTTCTACACAAAGGGACCAACTCTATGTATTTCTCTTTGAAATTCATAATAACAAAAGTTTTCCAGTTCTAGTAATCTCCACATGATATCAAAGTGGGATCCATCTTGGGACCCCAAAGTGATCTACCTTGCCCTAAGGCTGCCGCCAACCCCCCTTTGCCATAGGGCGCATGCTCTACACCCTAGATCGTATCTGCAACACCATGTGCTGCTCTACTACCGAGATATTTTATCTCAGTTCTACTCTCCACATCAATTATCATCTCACCTGAAGCACTACCAAGCAACAAAGCTTGGTCTATCTCCAACGCAGTGCCAAGCAAAGGGAACCAAATCGGCCCCTACATCATAGTGTGGGCCCCTATCACGCAGCAAAGCCTGCTATGTGATTAGGCAACAAACCGAATCGCCAAATCAATTTTGAATCGGTTCAATAGTTTAATCATCTTTTTCGATCGATTTCTAGCCTTCTTCTTGGTCAACGAGATCCCAATTGTTGCGATGGCAAACGAAGAGACTTTAATAGTGACTACAAAGGCCAAAATCTTAATAGTTGCAATTGCGATCACTACAGATGTTGCAAAAGTACTCTTTGCTCAACTATTATCTAGCTCGAAGGACTCTATTGAAGCCTCGGGCCACGTGATCAACATTTAAGGCACCAATGAGTGGTGAGGGAACTGAGTCACATGCTCAGCCCCATCTATAAATGCCCATGTCAATTTTCATCTCCCAGGATGAATTTTTACCAATGTTAGGTGACTTTCCGTGCTTGGGAACATACCCACTATATGAGTAGCAGTATCTATATTAGTTTAGTATTAGTATCTATTGGCGTACGTCGTATTAGTACTTGGGATCGACTCCCATATTAATTCAATAGCAGTGCTTGGAGTCGTCTCCCCTATGGTGCTTGGAATCGTTTTCCAACTATAGTCTCCAAATTAGTTTTTTGGTCCAAACTCCAAGGGTTTTGGATATTCACTGATGAAGAGACCATCATTTGCATGCCTGAAAAGCAAGACTAGCTACATGTAGAAGTACCTGCATCTCTCAGATTACACATGTATCTACCTGCTCCAACCTTGAACTACATCAGATGAGGGGTGCCCTACTACTGATGCACTACTACAAGTTGGACGTTGCACGCTCCAACTTGGGGGGAGTGTTAAGAAATTATTTAAGAAATAATTTTAGAAAGAAAAAGGAATCATCTCTTTCTATATTTGTTTATTTCCTATCTATTTGTAGAGATATGTTTTAGGTTGATTGAGATTTCATTTGTTTCCATTAGGATTAGGATTAATCCACCCCACTTAATGTGGGAGAAGGCTTGGTTATTGTTGTTGTAGGATTAGGATTGATCTCTCTCTATACAAAGAGACCAACTCTATGTTCTCTTTGAGATTCAAAATAATAAAGGTTTTCCCATTCCAGTAATCGCCACATCAATAAACAAAGCAATTTTATTCTCTTACATGATATTACAGCAGCAATTCGTGAAAGATGTCTGTACAGTTCTTGTCTCTTCTTTTTTCATTCTTCACTGAATAATCAAGAAGACTTGTCTTTCCATTGCACCAGCAGCTCGCAGCCACATCCCTTCTAGGATGGCACAACCTAGCTGTACTCGTTAGGCATGCAGCAATAAGCAGGCACTTCCAAGCAGCATCACATTGCCCCCAGGCACAACAGTCCTTTACTGCATCCTCAGCAAAAGCATTGTGTCAACCATGTGATTCACCCAATTAAACACTGTACTGCAACTCCATGTATCTTCAGCACATAGCACCATGTTGCGCCATCCTCATTGCATGCCACACCTCTCCAGCATGGATGGCATCATGTTGTACCACATGCAGCATGCACAACACCTCTTTAGGGTTCACTAACACTCTAGCATGCAGTGCATGGTAAGTGATCATGCATATGCATTCTAATGTGCATGTGATTTCAGTGATTTGATTTCATGAGTTCTTCATTGTCATACACATTAATCAGGAGTCATGCTATTCTCTCTGGGATGAGTGTGAACTGAGGTCTGCTTGTCTAGTGAATAATGAACACAACGTATTTAACATATCATTAGAGTTTTTTTTTCTTAAGGGAAACATATTATTAGAGATGTGTTAAGACCTCATTTGTGACACAACTTCTTGTCAGGAGTCAACCTTCTACCGACTACTAATATTGCTGCTGCTGCTACTTTAACGTGACCCTGGGATCATTTTCTTCTAAGGTCAATCCTCTAGCATCTCCTACTATTGTTGTAGTTCAAGGAACCTCTGCCAAGCTCAATGGTATAACAAGTTGCATTCCATGGCCTCAAGCATTCCACATCTTAGTTTAATGGAAGGAGCTACATGTTAGCATTCAGATAAGAAGGCATCATAATATAATAACTTGGAATAAGATAATTATTTAGTGATGAATTACCTTATGAATAATGTACATATGAAGGATGTTGCCATATGCTCTACAAGGACATAGGAAGATCTAAGGAAGCCCGATATAAGCACTTCAATGTGAGCACCTCAATTTGCCCCCAAAAGAAACTTCTACATTATAAAGTTATGAGAGTTGTAAGCAGTATACAAGGATGGAGGCATGCTAATAGTTAACATGAGCTTACACATTGCCGACTAGTTTGTGATAGCTCAGCAATGTTAATTAGGTAGTCACATAGTAGCATACTCAGTATGGAACACATCACAAAATAGTATCAAAGCATAACTCCCCCCAGTAGGAGGAAAGGACTATCCAAGAGATGGAGCCACCGCTAGTAAGGAGACTAGAAAAAAAGGCTACCCTTGGGGTGGAGCTACTGTCATTGTTGCTGCAGGAAGGAGATCCAAGTTGACTACGACAAGGAAATTGTAAACCTAAGATGGCTGAGAATGTAAGCACCTTTATGTATTCCTAGAAGATAAATACCACATCGTAAACTCAAGAGATTTGCCAATACTATGTAAGGATGGAGACATGCCACTAATTAACCTGGACTTAAGTATTTTCGGCCACTTTGTGTGTCCTTTCAAACTTGTAGCTCAACAATGTTAACTAGGTAATATCCTGGAGGCATACTCAACGTGAAACCTAGGACATCACACCTGACCAAAGAATTATTTCCAAAAATTTAGTGATTCCCATCTGGCCAACAACTACAACAATATCTAGAATACTAATTAGGGGGATAAACCCCTACTTGACTACAACATCATCATGGAGGCTCTTTACAAAGGTTGCCATTTTTCAGCATTCATGTGATGCTACTTGAATCACTTGGCATGCTAAGAAACACACGTATTATTTTCTTAAGGTCTCGATCATGACTACCAAACTAGCAAGAAACTAGCTTCTATCCTCAATCCGATGCCTAATCTAGGTATGGTTTAGAGTTGTTCATAAGAGATTAAGATTGATATACTATAGTTTGCCAAAGTTGTCAAGGCGTTATGCGACCACAAGGCAACAAGCTCTTTAATAGCCCAAGTTAGGAGACAACAAAAAGGCGATCACCCAATTAAATCGAGGCGACAATCTTTTTCTTTTTTAAAATATTGAATATTTAAATAACTCATATACCAGCATCAACTTTCATAAGAAACATGTGATAACACTATTTAAGTGAAAGAAAAAAAACAATAACCTTATCATATTTAAGTAGCAATAGTACATATATATTTATATGATGATACAATATGTGCACACATATTTTATATGCATACATTCATGCAACCAAAACATATATGTATCCACCAAAACAAAATCAGGATATATATTATAAATACTATATGTACAAACTTAATACCATAACTTATACATAGATTGTTATATATTGTTAGATACTTACAAAAAATAACAAATCTATAAAACATATATAATTAAACTAACAATATATCATAATTATCATTACAAATATACACAAACGTATGTGTATAACTTACAAACAATAGTCTAAGTTAGTAAGATATAACAGAGAAAAAGGACAACTTGAGAGTATATCAAAATTGTCAATAGGACATATATTATGTATATAAGTGTATATAACAATATATAAGATTTAACATATATAATATATATAACTGAAGACTAATAAATATGGGCATCCTATTACATAATACATATATATATATAACATATTAAAAATTTCCAAGATGGTATAATATATATATTTACGTTTTTCTAGGAGAGATTAAAAATTTGTGTTCCATTATCTTTTTTTGCACATTGATATGCAAATCAGCTCATATGACTCTTCACCACCACTTGAGTCTAGACTAGATGGTGAAATGTTTTTTTTTGAAAAAGGAAAAGGTAGTTATCCAGAATGATAACTACCCAGAATCTTATAAAATAGAATCAACAATAAACAATATTACAACAGGCAGACACCAAGGTCCCCCACCCACAACGACTCAACCCAAAGAGAAAAAGAGTCGACAGACTCAACAAAGTTCTCCACGTAAGGTCTCAAGCCCCGGAAGACCACCGCATTCCTGCCCAACCAGATTCCCCAAAGGACCGCCAACGACCTGGCCATCTCCTTCTTCGTACGGAAAACAAACCGTCCGCCACCACCACCTCCACTTCTGAAGCTATGCCAGAATTCCTCAAACAGCCGACACTCCCACCATCTCCCGCCCATCCTATCCCAAATCTGCACCACAAAAGGACAATCGAAAAAAAGGTGGTCAACGTCCTCCTCACCACCCCCACACAAAGAGCATACCTTACACTCTCCAGGAGCCCACCTTGCCCTCCACACCTTAGTCACCAGCCTTCTCCTCCTAAGCAGCCAGGCAAAAATATTAACTTTCAGCGGACACACGGCTTTCCAAATCTGTCTGTAGTCCCTTACCAGATCCAGCTCCATTTCAGGATCACCAGCAGACAATCTCCTGTACGCGGCTGCAACTGAAAACCCACCTTCCTCCCAACTAAACATGTATGTACCAGCCGCCGGATGCAATCCCTCCAACTCAGCAAGTAAGGTCTGGAAATCATGCGTTCTCGCATCTGACAGACTGCAAACGAAACGCGAGCACCACCCATCATCCCACACCTCAGCCACAGACGCCATCTTATTCTAGGACAAGGCAAACAGTCTCTGAAATCTTCTGCAAAGCGCTCCATCACATGTCCAGTCATCCTGCCAAAATCTGAAAATCCCCCATGTTCCCAACACAGGGACGAAGCAGTTCCTCACCCTAGGGGCCACCGTCGACAAGCCTTTCAGGAAGTGAGAAGCATCCCTAGGTGGAGACACCAGGAGATCCCAACGCATCGGACAACCATATGCCGTCTCAAACACCTTGCCCAACAGATCCCCCTTTCCTTCCAATAGGCACCCCACCCACTTCACCAACAAACTGTCATTAGATCTCTCCAAATCCCTCACGCCGAGTCCCCCATCTCTCAGCGGTCTGCAAACCTCCTTCCAAGCGACCAACTTGGCACCCTGTCCACTCGTCCCCTGATTGGACCAAAAGAAACTCCTCATTGTTCGTTCAATCTTTGCAATCACTTGTCGAGGCATCTTCAGTATAGAAATGAAATATGACAGCATCGCCGACAGAACCGCCTTGAGCAGGATCAACCTCCCACCTCTAGACAGAAGCCTGGACGCCCACCCCTCCAGCCTCCCAACCAACCTCTCCACCAGGGAGGTCCAGTCTCTCACCAGAATCCTCCCATCTAACAGCGGCAGGCCCAAATACTTAACCGGAAGCTTACCCTATTCTGTGCCAAGACCTAAACTACATCCCCTTGCCTCTACCTCAGTCATGTTGAAAGGGACAAAATCCGACTTAGCCAGGTTAATCTGCAATCCGGAAGCCTCACCCAGTAAAAAAACAAGGAACCTCAACCTTCTGGCCTCCGCTTCTCCACCTTCAATAAAGAAGATCGTATCATCCGCATATTGGAGTAGAGGGATGCTCGTCCCATCCCTCAGGGAGAAACCACTCACCAATCTTCTTTCACAAGACCTCCTCGCCGCCCTAGCAAGAGCATCCACAGCAATCACAAAGAGCATCGGGGCTAGCAGACAACCTTGCCTCACCCCCCTCCTAGGTTGGATCCAACCCCCAGTTGGGTTTCCATTGATAAGAACTGAGAAAGACGTCGTAGTGACACACCTCTTCATCCATTGGTGAAATGTTGTCTACTATAATACAAACTAATATTAATTTGTCGATTGACCTTGTATTGTTTATTGAATGTCTCACTATATATCTACTGACATACTCAGTCCCTCCTTGTGAAAGCTTTCCATTTGTCCCGTAGATTTAGTTTGAGGCTACACATGATAAGGGACAAGAAAAATATGGGCAAAGAGGTGGACACTGGACACGGTTGTTTTGGTGACACCTAACAGTTGATTCCACATCCTAAGGATGTTATTATAGTTGCTCGTAGATGGGCCTATGCAGTGAAATCCCTGCTGGATGGAACACTTAACAAGGTGTGTCAGTGGCTGACCATTTCACTGAAACCTATGAGGTAGACTACTTTGAGACCTTCCTTACTCCTAATTTTGGTTTGGTTCACATTGTTTTATATATTGTTGTTAACACAAGCATTGGCCTTTATTGAAGTTAGGTAACAAAACTACCTTCATAAATGGAGATTTAACTAAGTGCATGTCTCAACCACCGGAATATAGTGATGAGCATCAGGCCATGCCTTGTAAGCCAAAAAGCTACCAGATCAGGTCAAGGCACAAAGATTTCCCAAATTGCCAATTTAAGTGCAAGCCTAACTTAATGGGCCCAGGTGAGCTAAGTCAACCCATTTACACTTACAACTTTTTGCTTTCAAAATTTACATCCATTTTACAATGAACTTGTTCAAGTTACATCCCAGAGCTTGAATAGAAAATGTCTTATAATATTCTATCCCTTTCCAATGGAAGATGGACATGAAAAATGAGTTGTAGAAGGAAAATGAAATTCACATTACGAAAAGAAACCCTAATCTCTCTTATATAAAGAGTTGGGACGGAAAAATTACAAGTCTTCTAAGGACATAAAAATAGCAAAAGATGAAATATATTACTCCAACACCCCCTCAAGTTGGAGCGTAGATATCCATCGGCTCAATTTATCACACAAAAATAAATCTCTTCTTTGGCAATGCCTTTGTGAGGGCATTAGCAAGCTGAAGCTCAGAGGAGACATGAGGAATAATAATCTTCCCTTCCATTACTACGTTACTTGTGAAGTAATAGCCCACCTCAGTATGCTTCATCCTCTCATGAAAGATAGGATTTGAAGCAATATGGGTAACAGACTTATTGTCACAAAACATAGAAATTGGAATATGCACTTGGACCCCAAGATCTGCAAGAAAGGTGGTGATTTACATTACCCCAAAGGCAGTGTGAGCCAGTGTTCCATACTCAACCTCCGCATTAGAACAAACAATAACAATATGTTTCTTGTTGCGCCAAGAAACAAGGATGTCTCCCAAGAGTATAACAAACCCTGCAGTAGATTTCCTATCTTCAACAGACCCAGCATAGTCAGCATCAAAGTAGGAAGATATGTTAAGATGTCCATTGTCTCTATAGTATAGTCCTTGCCAAGGGTCCCCTCTAAGTACTTCAAAATGAAGCATAGATCGTGCCAATGGCTATAGTGTGGTCTGTTCATGAACTGACTGGCTCTACTAAGTGCAAAACTAAATCTGGCCATGTAATAGTAAGATACAATAGCTTTTCAACAATGCTCCTACATATATAAACATCCCTAAAGAGGGGATCATCAATCTCTCCATGTCTCCTCCACTCACTAGGTATATCAGATGGTTTGGTGCCTAAGAGTCTTGCATCCTTGAGAATTTTCAATGTATACTTCATATGAGAAAGTGTCAAGCCATTGTCCTGTCTAACAACCTCTGTCCCCAAAAATATCTCAACTCTCTCGGATCTTTGGTGACAAAGACCTGCAATAAGGTTTTTGCCTCTTGAATACTAGCTCTGTCGTTTCCTATCAGGATCATGTCATCAACATACACAGTAAAGATAGCACCCCAATAGTGACCTAGCTAACAAAAATGGAATGGTAAGATGTAGAACTTCGAAAACCAATCTTCATAACCTATGTACTCAGCTTATCAAACCAAACTTGAGGGCTCTATTTAAGCTAGGTATAAATGAAAATAAGTGAAATAATAATAAGAATATCAAATATGACAAAAATAATACAAAATTTTACGTGGAAACCCCACTCACGAAGAGTAAGGAGAAAACCACGAGAAAAGACCCTTATAAGGCGAATGTCTGTATTACTCTTCTCAAAAAATAAGTGGGGAGTACAATGCCAATTTATAGGCCACTACGCACTTCAACTGTCCACATTGCATGATGTGAAACTAAATCTCAACTGCACATCCTCTCAACACTCCCCCTCAAGCTGGAGCATGGAATACTCAACTTACACACAGAAATCCTCACTCTATAGCAAAACACAACACTCTCAACTAGTGCAACCGAGTCATGGCTCACCTCACGTAAATGACATTAGCTACATCCTCGTTCTTATTTGTAGGCAGGTACGCTGATGACGATACATCAATGAGGGCTAGAGTCTGCTAGACAAACTGTTGTAGCTAGCTTTGACATGGGCCTCTCCTCAAGAGACCTCAACTAGTGCTGGTGCCTTTCCATTCAAGATCTCGGACATGGGCCTCTCCTCTGGAGACTTCAAAATTAGACCTCTCCTCTAGAGACCTCGAGTGGACCTCTTATCTGAGAACCAACAAAAAAAGAGTCTCTTGTGGGGACCTCAAACAATGAGACTCATATGGGATCACAACAATAGACTCCCACACTCCCTCTTTCTTCCATACTCGTATGAGAGAAAAAATAAGCATAGAGAAGACAAAATAAGACTAGAAAAGAGCTTCTTCCCCTCTTCTCTTAAAATTCATCATCATTTTTTTCCTTTTTTTCTTCTTTTTTTTATTTTCCTATCTCTTTGTTTTTTGATATTTTTCTTCTCCTTCCTTTCTTTCTCCTTTTTTATTTTTTTCCTTTTTCTTTTTTTTATATATTTTCCTCTATTTTTGTTCTCTTCCTCTTTTTTCCTTTCTTGGCCTTCCTTGCTAATAGACACAAAAGATATAAAAAAGAAACCTTGAGAGGCAGAGAATAAAAGAACCAAATATCTCTTGGGTTCAAAGAGAACCCAAAAGACATGATTACAGATGCCCAAAGAACTTTCATGGATCTCTCTATTCCTCTTCTTTGGGATGGAACTCCTTTAACGCCTCCTCATTTGCCACCATCTCTAAAACCACGTGTAGCAGACTCTTCGTCGCCACCATCTACACCAACTTTGGTGACAAAGATCTTGCACACCTTCAAGCGTTGCCAACTACGTCGCTACAAGCGCCATCGCCATCGCTGTTGAGATCGATGCTCCACATCACCTCCTCCAATACCACACAAGATTGAATCTGACACAATCTCCTCTGCATGCACCTCCCCTACGAGCGTCTCCATCTGCCACTGAGGTCTCCTTCATTGTTGTGTCACTGGAGACACCTTTGCTTGTACCGTCACCTCCTCATTATGGTTGTCCTCCAACAAGGAGCCCATCTCCATGATTTTAGACACCGACCCCAGTCGAGATCTTCCTTGGGTTGATGTCAAGATCAATGAACTTCACAAAGAATTGATAATGAAATAATATACACTATAAACAAAAATAATAATAATCCAAGACCAACTTGCCTTAATACCAAGTTGATAAACAAAAATAAGTGGAATAATAATCAACAAGAATATTAAGCATGACAAAAATAACACTTTAGTTTACATGGAAACCCCACTTACAAAAAGCAAGGAGAAAACTACGGGAGAAAGCCCCTATAGGGCAAGTATTTGTATTACTCTTCTCAAAGAATAAGTGAATACAATGCCTATTTATAGGCCACCACGCACTCCAACTCTCCACATTACATGATGTGTGACTAGATCCAACTACACATCCTCTCAACAAAGCCTATATGGGCCTTCTTCAACCTAAATACAAGCTCCCTCTCAACCTCATAACTAGGATATTGCCACACATACACCTCAGTCAAATATCCATACAGGAAAGCATTCTTGATGTCTAATTGAAATAAAGGTTAGTTCCTATTGGCCACAATAGATAGGATAATATGTATAGACGAGGCTAATGTCACATGAGTAAATGTCTCAAAATAACCAATGCCATTCCACTAGGTGAATCCCATTGCCATTAGTCTGGCCCTGAACCTATCAACATTGACTTCCGCAAGATGCTTGATGAAGTACACCCACTTGCAGTTAACAAGCTTAGCTCCAGGGGGGCATGGCTCAAGCTCCCATGTGCCTCGAGTAGTCAGGGCCTCCATTTTTGCATCCATGGTAACCTTCCATTACAAATCTTGAGATGCTTATGACTACGCATAGTCACGAGGTACCATAGTATTGAGCAAGGTTTGGGAGAACTAATGTAAAAGGGCAATCCAAATGTGCAATGGATGTATAGTGAGGAATAGGATGCAACGTGCAAAATGGAATAGATTTTTGCAAAGTAATCGGCCTATCATCGTAACTTTGTGCCTGTGGTACCCTCGTAACTATCTTCTAGTGGAAGAATTAGCATGGTAGATAATGGAAGGAGAGAGTGCTCCTTATCTCGTTTATGGTACATCTAAGGCTAACAAGGTACTAGCTCGATACTAGTTCCTTCTTTAGAGAAGAACATGACCTCAAAAAAGGTAGCATTTGATATAATGATAAATCAAAACTATTCGAATCATATTACTAGTCCCCTTCACGAATAGCCAAGAAAAATGCATTTGACAACCTGAGGATAAAACTTATCTTGTTAGCCAAAGGCATGTACAAAACAAGTGCAGGCAAAAAAATCGAAGTGGCAAGGAAAATGGGAAATCAAAGTCAAGATGTCGGAGTTGAAAGGGGATCTCCCCATGTAGAACTGAGGAAGAGACCCAATTGATCAAATAGGTAGCATTGATCACTGCATCTTCCCAAAACTGCTTGGCACCTTCATGAAGACTAGAAATGTCCTTGCAATGTCCAATATGTGCCTTGGCTTCCTTCAGCTATGCTGCTATGTGGAGAAGTATATGCACACGACATCTGATGCAAGGTGGCCACTAGTGATGAAGAAAGACTAGATCTTTCTACATAAACTCCAGATCATTGTTGCTGCGAAAGATTTGAATGAAAAAGTAGGCATTGTGCACCTCTACGAAGAATCATCTGTCTGTATGAAGGATCTCTAACCGATCCTTCGTAAGGAAGATCCAAGTAAATCAATTGTAATCATCCACAAAGACAACAAAATATCTGTGACCTCCCGTACTATTAACATGCAAGGGCCCCCAGATATCGCAATGAATTAGATGAAAGGGAGATGTGGTCCATGCCTCAGCCCATCAAGAGAAGGTAGAACAATGGTGTTTGCCCAGCTAACAAGCTTCACGGTTAAATTTGGCAAAGATAAGTAGCTCTAAGAACATCTGACACATCTTCCCAAATGAAAGGAGATTGAGATGACGATGCCAACACAAGAGGTAAAGGAGATAGAGAGCTACAGCAAGGTGGGATGGTATGTCAAGATAATAAAGATCATTCTTCTCTTATCCACCACCAATAATCTGATTGGTCTTCATATCTTGAATATACCAATGATGCTCATCAAAGAAAACACAACTCAAGTCCTTTTGCATAATCTTAGGAAACTCATGGAAAACTCTTGCACATAGTAATCCTCTGACAACTGCAACAGAGATGCAAACTGGATGTCACCAACTATAGTCACCGGAGAGCTAGTACCATTAGCCACTATCACTGAAGTGATTCTTCTAGCAGGTCATCTAACTTAGGGAACCAACCTTTCCAATAAGATGGGTAGAAGCACCCAGGTCTACTACCCATTGTTCGGGTATGGCAGCCATCAAATGCACTATACATCAAAACGATCAACAATGTAGGCAACAGTAGGTGTATCCTCGTCGGACTGAAGAGAAGGGATCCAGTAAAGGTAGTAGTAGGCAGAGATCACCATGAAAATAACCATAGGAAGATTGGTAGGCAGTGGGAAGCGATCCCAAACAATAGCAACAATACAAATCTCACGACGTGAGGAACGCACACGATGGAAATCTTACGTACATGGAAGCAACATGCACATGCAACCACCTACATGCTAGGGCATGTTGCACAGCACTAAGGCATGTGCTAGGGCCCGAGCACGCAGCAAACAATCACACGCTACAGCATAAGGTTGCTCCAAAGTTAACACCAACCAGGCAGACCAGTCAAGCCTAACTAGGTGACGTTGGCGATAACACTTTGGTGGGATATCGAAACGCCAACCTAGGATCGCCACTTTGATACTACGTGAGAAAAATGAAGTGTCATATCATGAAAGGAAACCCTCACTTCTTATATGGAGAGGTGGGATAGAAAAATTACAAGCAATCCACTGAGGATGTAAAAATAGTAAAAGATAGAAATATATAACTCTAACATAAACAAACCTAACATATATGTTAAATGAATTTTACTTCTAATGTGCCCTTTAATCTTAAGTAATCAAGGAACCAAAAAGAGCTTACTCATTTTTGAGTTTCAGGTTGATGGTCTTAAGAAAAAAAAACTCTTATATGGCTATCGAATTATGTGAATATATGTGTATGTATATGTATATGTATATGTATATGTTTGTATAGTATGCATATGTATATAAGTATGTATGCATGTGTGTGTATGTATATTTCTTTGATAATAGAATATTATATACATATTATGGTATATATAATTATATATTATAATAAGCTTATAAGCTAGGTAGTGCCAGGATTTTTTTTGAAAAAAGAAAGGGTGGTTATCCAATAAATAACCACCCAAGAAATATATTAATTCCGATTAAAAGGCCAAAATTGGGACAGATTACACATTGGAGGTCCAAAGACTAATCAAAGAAGACACATAAGCTACAAAGTTTTCAACATACGGATGTTGGCCCTTAAAAACAACCACATTCCTCTCCTACCAGATGCCCCAAAGGACAGCCAAAGGCCTCACCCTCTCTTTCTTTGACCTAAAAACATTTTGACCACCAATTTGGTTCCCATTCCTGAAAGAACTCCAAAACTCAGCAGGAGTAGATGTGCCAGCCACCTCGTATTGAAACGACTCCATATCTGCATAGCAACAGGACAGCGAAAAAGCAGGTGGAATCTTGGTACAAGCCCAACCCAATATGAACACAAGCCCAAGCACCAATCATATTCAAGCTGGGTTAGGCGAACCTAGGCCAATGATCAACCCTACTTGGATATGTTCATGATGAGAAGTATATGTGCAAGTTGAGAAGGCAATTTATGGCCTAAAATAAAACCCAAGAGCATGATTTGAGAAGATTCATAGCAACGTCATAAAAATAGGCTGCTATATGTCCACCTTATAGATCATCATATCTTTGTTGGACATAAAGAAACTAATATGTTTCCCCTTCTCTAATATTTGAGACAACTAGTTCTCACTCATCTGCTAGTCCAAAGCACCAAGCACTCCTAAAAGAGAAGGCAAGGGCATTCAACAAGGGTAGATGCTCTCTTCGCTCTCTTCATGGGATGAAGTGCTTGGTGATGCAACAAACAAAAAGATGCAAAAGATAGGATCGATTGGGCTTCTTTGACTAAATCCTCTCATGAAGAGTAGTCTCTTGGAAGAGACCGAAGGCCTAGTACTAGAGGGGGAATGGTTGATCGAGGAAGAGATCCAACTGCAGTGGGATCAGTGGCAAGGGTGTAATGGAAGAGACTAAGGTAAATGCAAATCAAAGTTTAGTGAACAAGTGAAGTGAAGCTAAGCGTACAAGTCAAGTGTAGTGAAACAAAACGAGGTACAAGTGAAACGAAGCGAAACGAGGTATGAGTGAAGCTTTTCATAGCACTGCAACCCCAAAAGTCTCATTCACATCCAACTCACTCGTGCTCATATTCATACCAAAGTGAAGGTTCCCCACTTACTCAGCGAAACCACATTTTAAGGAATAAAAGCTCAATATTTTTAAAAAATGTCACTTAAATTAAGGATCATACATTTAGATTTATGTGCCTATTGAGATGTTGACTATGCTAACAAGGGCCATGAGCTTTAATGCAAGCTATGCTACCTTTTTTAGAGGCAATATAATCACTTGTTATAAAAAGAAGCGACCTGTGGTACAACACTCTACTGTAAAGGATAAGGCTGTGGCATGCACTGTACGTGATTAACATGGATTAAATCCCTTTTGGGTTGATCTTGAGTTGAATATTTACATGTGCATTACTTTATTTTGCGATAATATGTTACTACGTGCTGGCTTTTAATCTTGAATTTTGTGAATAGACTAAACACGGAAAGGTTGATTATCACTTTATCCATATTACTAAGACTACAAGAAAAATTATCCACTAACTTCACATAGCTAAAATCTTCACAAGGCACTACCAAAGAGCATCACTTTTTCTTTGCAACAAACCCTGCATGATACGTATCTATGCTCTAACTTAAGGGAGTTTGGGCTTTCCTCTTTGTTATTGTGTGCTTCGATTGCTTTTCGTGGTTATTTTGTTTCTTTGGCATGCTATATGAGTAGGAAATAATGATTTGTCTTATTGAACCAAAAAAGCCCTGCATCTATTCATATAAGAGGTGTGGGTAAATAGTACTACAAGACCAGACATAAAAATAAAATAACAAAAGAGTCCTACAACACTCCTCCTCAAGCTGAAGTATAGATATTTAATCATGCTCAGCTTATCACAACATATATCAAATGTAGAACGAGATAAGAGTTTGGTAAAAAAATTTGTCGTCTGATCTTCAAAAGCACCTGGAGATGTGTACATAATGCCCCGCTGAATCAGATCTTATGTGTTGTGTCAAGCCACCTCAACATGCTTTGTACGCTCATGGAATATTGGATTATTGGCGATAAAAGTAGTTGCCATATTGTTACATCTGATTTCCATGGGAGCCTCTATCTGGACATGTAAATCCCACAGAACAGACCTTACCCAGACCATTTCTACAGTTGTCTATGCCATAGCATGATATTCTAACTCAACACTAGAGCAAGAAAGACTACTCTACTTCTTGCTTCCCAACTACATAAGTGCAAAACCCAATAGTAGACTTCCTATCAACCCTGCATCCTGCATAATCAGCATCAAATTAACCAACCACATGCATAAAAGTACCTCTAGAAAATAGTAGACTACGATCAAGTGCTTTCTTAAGGTATCTAAGCACCTGCATAGTTGCTTCCCAATGCTGCTTTGCAAGTCTATCCATGAATTGGCTCAATTTTCCCACAACTAAGTAAATATCCAGTCTGGTAATACAATGACAAAGAAGCTTGCCCACAAGCTGCCAATAAGATCTACTATCAACTAGAGAGGACTCAACATCATATAGGCAACATTCTTGTCTCCTGAAGATCAAGTGCACACTTACGTTGTGAAATAACAATACCTTCCTTGCCTCGTGCTACCTCAATGTCCAAGAAATATCTCAAATGCCCTAAGTCTATCATCACAAATTTTTGAGTCTTCTTCACCTTCTTTATTCCTACATCATCATTCCCAGTAATAATAAGATCATTCACATATACTAGAAGCACAACTCCTTTGTCACTTTTCCATACAAATAAGGAATGGAATGCCAAGGATCTCTAAAGGCCAATGTCCTGCACAACTTCTAATAGCTTCTAGAACCATGCACGAGGATTCTACTTAAGACCATAGATGACCTTCTTAAGTCTATATACACACTCCCCCTGAGTTTCAAAACCAGGAGATTGTTGCATATAGACTTATTCTTGGAGATCACCATATAAGAATGTATTTTTCACATCCACTTGAAATATAGGCCAATCATAATAAGCAGCAACAAATAGCAAAATCCACACAGTCGGAAGTCACGTCACTGGAGAGAACGTGTCAAGGAAGTCCACCCACAGGTATGGGTGAACCCATTTACAACAAGGCAAGCCTTATGTCGTGAAATAAATCCGTCTGGATTATATTTCGAGGCAAAGACCCAGCGGCAACCCACCAAATGAGCACATTGTGGCAACATAGTCAACTCCCAAGTCCCTCTAGAATGTAGTGCAGCCATCTCGTCCTCCAAGACTTGACGCCATTTTGGATCAAGCATAGCTTGTTGGTAGGTGGAAGGAATAGTCGAAGTCGTCAGTGCAGAATAGAAGAGGCCAAAGGACTTGCCCAAATTGGCCTATAGAAGAACATCAGGAGTCCTGTACTGAACATAAGAAAGATCAAACCCAAAAAGATCAGGAAGATCTGCATTAAGATCAAGAACCTCAGCTCTGACCCAGCCATGCTAGAATTGACAGGAATATGCTCTAAAGGAATAGGAGAAACTAGCATAAGAGCTATCTCTACCTTAAAAATCAATTGATGCCCCATGGTGGAGAAATATGGCACTACCTCATGGAAAGTAACATCTACACTGACATAATGTTTCATAACCAATGGATCATAACATCAATAACCTTTTTAGTACTACCATAACCCAAAAAAGACACATTTTGCAGCCTGTGGTGCCAACTCATCACATTCTAGACCAAGTGTACAAACACTACACAGCCAAAAATCTTGGGTGGCACATGAAACACATTCCTGTCAGGATAAAGGATCTGCCAAGGTATCTACTCCTAAAGCAATGAGTTGGGCATTCTATTAATCAAACAACATGTAGTGAGAACTACACCCCCCAATACAAGATGGTACATTATGATGGATTAGCAATGTCCTAACCACATCCAACAGATGACGATGTTTTCTTTCTGCAATTCCATTTTGTTGTGACGTATAAGGGCAAGAAGTTTGGTGTATAATCCCATGATCAGTAGAAAGCAACCAATTTAGCAATGCCAAACTCAAGAGCATTGTCAAATTAAACAATCTTAATCACCGTAACAAACTATCTTTATTTGCATAATAAATGTCTCAATTACATTCCTGCCTTATTCTTAAGCAAAAATAATCAAGATAATCTGAAAAAGTCATCAACTATGACCAAATACTAACAATGACTTAGTCTATCAGAAGTACAACTACGACCCCACACATCCATGTGAACCAAATCAAAACAAGCAGTATAACACAAAGAACTAGCAAATTATATAGATAAGCGATGTTTTCATATCTGACAAGCATCACAAAGAAGCTCAGTAACAGGAGAGATATATGATTTCACTCGTCGTAGCCTATCCAGAGAAAGATATCCGAGTCGCCGGTGCCACTGTAATGCTGTAGCAATAGTAAAGGCAACCTCCCCCTAACAAGAAGCTGCAATGGGAGCCTAAACCAGGCAACAGACACCCCCCTCCTCACATCTGTCACCAATGGTCCTCCTTGTGAGTTTAACCTGAAAGGTACATCTACCATCATCAAAAATAGCACGATAGTTGAGATCCTTTATAATTATGCTGACGGATAATAGACTAATCAGAAAACATTAGGCAATCTAAGAGTGAGGGTAACCATAACATCCCTTTGTCCATCTATCTGAGAGGGGCAACCATCTGCAACTTGTATTGTCCAACCTGGTGGAACAAATTGCATCTTCTTGAAAGAAGAATGATCCCTACTCAGGTGCCTGGACGTACCAGAGTCAACCAGCCACATAATACCATCTGCAAATCCATTAAACAAACAAAAAGCAAAGGCACCACCAGAGGAGGAGGCAAAAGCTGTAGTATCTGTGTGTATCAACTGAGAGAGTCCCTGTATAAGAGCATCATACTCTGCACAAGAGACCATGTCCGGTCGATCATCAAAAGAAGTGGTGGCCTGGTTGGCCACTGGACGTCTACCATGTTTGATCCAACACATAACCTCAACATGACCAACTCTGCCGCAAAAGGTACACAATCCAGGGCCTACTGGCTGACCCCTTCCACATCCTTTGTCACGAATGGAGGGTGCTCCACGACCTCCAGAACCGCTAAAGTTGTTGCCTGCCCAAGAGTATCAATAGTGGATGACTTCACCACAATCCAGCTAACTCTACTGTAAGCATCCTCCAGTAAGGGAAGCTCAGAAAGAGCCAAGATCTGAGAACATGCCCCATCATACTCTAGTCCTAGGTCATCAAAGAACTAAAGTACTACATACTCCCAGCAGTACTGGGAGTAAAAACCCAAAAATAAGATCCGAATCACTGATTTCATACCATAGAAATTTATGAAAAATGAAAGTTGAACCTCTTGATCACAAGATCCAAGTGCACATAGCCCGAAAATTAGACCAAGAGCATCAATGGAGCCCCTAAAACCAAACAGGATAGCACTAGGATGCAAGGAACCACCCTAGCACAACCATCCAGGGGTTGTTGCCCCTCCTCGCCACTGCTAGAGAGGAGTCCTCACCAGTGACGCCTTTACCAGCCGATGAGAGGCAGATCGTGACCCTGCAACGTCGATGGGAGGTCGACGGTGAGTCAGTGACCCTGGTAGTTGCCGCTGGTACCTCAACCAGCCATTGATAGTGCTACGAGGGTGGGGCAACGGTGACTGCTGACACTAGAGAGACTGCTGCAACCTTTGGCGATCACCGATGATAGCAACAACTAACGACAGCGGTACAGCGAGGAGAGGATTAGGGAGGGATACCAGGGCAATAGTCTAGGACCAATGCTCTAATACCAAGTGGAAAATAATGATTTGTCTTATTAAACCAAAAAAGCCCTACACCTCTTTATATAAGAAGTGTAAGTAAATAGCAGTACAAGATCAAACAAAAATAAAATAACAAAAGAGGAATCCTACAATAATATATAATTTATCTATCCCTATGTATACATAAGGCTAGGATTTCTTTCTCAATAAGCTAGTCATTTTATTCTCCTACGATATTAATATTAAAAAGCCCTTTCTACAAGATAAATTTTACGAAGTGTAATACACATAGGTTAGATGTGATACATAAAACCCACTAATAGTAATGATTACTCAATAAGTATCATTTATTTTATATTTAGTTGTATTATCTATTTAAGATTGTCAATCATGGTGAGGACATTCAGGGGGTGATCATGTCTCAAGTCACAACTAGGAGCTTCTTCAGTTGTTGTAAGCAGCTTATGTAAGCACCTCGATGTGAACACCTCAATGTACCCATAAAAGATAGTACCAAATTGTAAACTCAAGATAATTAAGAATATTATAAGGGTGGAGGCATATTAATAGTTAACATGAAGTGAAGCATTTTATGTCAATTGGTTATAGGTCTCTCAAGGCCTGTAGCTCGACAATGTTAACCAAGTGGTAGCCTAATGGCTGAAATCGAGCTAAAGTAAGGGTGAATAGTGAAATTAAATATATAATAAGCAAATAAAATTTCAATCACACAAATAACACAATGATTTTTAAGTGAAAACCCAAACTGAAAGAAAACCACCACCAAAGTCAATCTTAACTTAGGATTTCCAATCACCTAGTGATCAATCCACTAACCACACTACTTAAATTGAGAGTAGTGTACCTCAATTACAATTCCCACCTCCGATCCCAAAACGGAGGTCTCTCCCTTCATAAGGAAGAGACGAGGATCCGACAGGCCGGATACCCAAGTACAGCAAAATATGAAAATAAAAATGAAAGACACCCTATAAAGCTCCCTAAATAGATACTAGAGAAGATAGCACTAGCACAGTAGTGAGGAAGTGAGTGTTCGCCCAAGGAATAAATTTGCACACTAATAGGGCAATGAGAGTAAGTAGGGCTAGAGTATTTGCTTATGAATTCTCTTAATCATGTGTTTAGCCTAAGAGGGGTTAAGGGATTTTTTTTTTTTTTGAAAAGGAGGGTTGAGGGATATATATATATATATATATATATATATATATATAGGCCTCAAAAGAACCTTCAAGAAGGCTTAGGAGGCTCCCCCTAGCCATTGGGAACATCTCCCAATAGATTTGGTCGAAATCCAAATTAAATCAGGCTCATAATGACACTAACAGTACAATCAGACGTCTAACAATAATGTTGGTCATCTGATCTAAAGGGTCAGTGTTCCTAGATTCAATTACATGTAAACAAGGTTCTAAGTGCTAATGGTCAGACGTCTAACATTGTATTTTAAGACGTCTGAGATTATTTCTGGACATCTAATTAACTATGGACTTATTCCTATTTTAAACCATATCTAAATAAGGTTCTAGTGTATATATGTCAAACATCTAATTGGACGTCAGGCTAAGGGTCTGGACATCTAAAGGTCATTAATGACCTTGGGTAAAGGATTTCTTGAGACACCAAAATATGATTGTCTAACAGAAATTTTTGTTAAGTCAATTTAGGTCTAACATTCCATTAACATCTAGAACAAGAATAAAATCACTAACGGTTGGATTATGTTCTGACAAGGGAGAATGAATTAATTAATTCCAACGGTGGTATTCTTGGATGACTAATGGAGATACTAGACATCTAGAGTGTTCTATTGTCGTCTGGGGTGGTATTTTGTTGTCTAAGACCTAAGGGGTTAAATCCTAAGGGATTATATATGGTGATTGGTCATCTTATGTATATGCCGAACAACTTATTTTTCAATATCAGACATCTGAGAGCACTTGCAAACGTATGATGTCTGCTTTTGAGTTGGGTTTTATTTCTAAATTTTTCCTAAGTATTGTGAACCTAAGTCTAGAGATTTTATATCTATTGGAAGCTCTTTACAACTCTTTCTAGACAAATAAAATTAAAAATACAACTCTTTGTAACATAATTTAGGAGAGATTGAACAAGAAATGACAAGCTCAACATGGAACATGGGACACTATAGAATATAGTACTACAACACAACTTTCCTCCAGTAGGAGGAAAGGGCTATCGAAGAGGTGAAGCCACTACTAGTAAGGAAATTGGTAGGAAGGGCTATCCTTGAGGTAAAGCCACTACTAATACTAAAACGGAGATAGAGGCCAACCACAATAAAGATGTTGATCTTAAAGTGGGGGAGAATTTTAGCTACTCATGTAAGCACCTCAATGTGAGTACCTCAATGTAACCCAGAAAATTGTACCACGTCATAAACTCAAGAAAGTTATGAATGGTATATTACAAAGGAGGCATGCTACTAGTTAACATGGACTCAGGCACTCTGGGCCAGTTGGTGGAAAGTCTATCAAGGCTTGTGGCTCAACATTGTTAACTGTGTAGTAGCCTAGTGGCGTGCTTGGTGTGGAACTTAGGGCATCAGAGTTGTCTTATCCTTCACCATTTCCCTACACCTACCGTTTTAACCTAAATGTGAATCATGTGTTGATCAATGGCTTAGCTTTGATGATTGGATGCCTAAGCATCTTATTAAGGCAAAATGTAACTGTTATGAAGTTATCATAGAAACCCTCATCACCCTGCAAGTCCTCAACAAGCCTATAAGAAAATTAGGACTTTCAAAAATCTAATAGGACATTATTGGCAGCAATGATTGTGCCTTGGTCACTAGAAGGAAGTTTCCAGGGGCTTCAAAGTAGCAAGGCTCTATCACTAATCTCTTGCTAAGAATAAAAGCTCTTACACAAAGGGAGAAGAATTCTAATGCAATCCCTACAAGATACCCAAGGATATCACACATCAAGCAACATCCATATTCTCCATTGTGCCAAAGTAGCATTTAGTGCCTTAGTTAACAACTGCCAACTTTGTCTCATAGCAAGTATGGGTGCCTCAGTTGACAACTACCAAACTTGAACTCAACTCGATAAGGATTCGCGAGTTTGACTTATTGAGTTTTCGAATCAACTTCAAATCAAATATCCTGACTCATTTTGTTATCGAGTCAAGTTTGAGTTAGGCTTGACTCGACAACTCGTTTAAATTTCATTATATATATATATATTTATTTATTTATTTATTTAAAAAAAAAAGTGAATTAGATATATATATTTGGAACTAAACCCCATAAAAACTAACACCCCTATTGCAAAATACCCCCACACACTCCATTTGGAAATCACGAGTCAACTCAAGCTCAAATGAGTCTAGCTCAAGCTCATATAACTAATGACTTATATGTTATCGAGTGGACTCACGAATCAACTCAAACTCGATGAGTCGAGTTTAAGTTGACTCGTTCAAACTCAACCATGTTCGAGTTCGAATTTGAGTCCAATGTGGCTTATCGAGTTCAAGTTGGGCCCAACTCGACTCATTTGACTTAATATCCACCCCTAATAGCAAGGCAGTATTTCCCTCTCCATTCCAAGGAGAGAAGGATTCACTCTTGAGAAGAATTCTCACCTTATTTCAACCAGCATCTACCCTAGATTGTTTAGTGAATGAGGCCAACGTTGAGGGAGTACTAAAGATAAGATATTGAACACTTAAAACACTATTTTATTACTTAGGCTCATATGACAAAGCCCTACTCCCCCCTTAGATGGAACCTAAGCTCTAAAAGGATCGAAATACCATGTAGCTACTTAAAACATCATGTTGAGACTCCTATTTATCCTTAGTTGTTTTATCACTTTTGGTGTATTTTGTTATTTTTTATTTTGGTCTGGACATGCACTGTTATTTACTCAAACCCCTCTCTATATAAAGAGGTATTGGGTCTTTTTCTAAGAAATAAGATTGATCGTTATCTCCCACTTAGTATCAGAGCATGGTCCTAGGTCGGGTTTCTGATATCTCACCGAAAAAGGACCTCCAAACCCTAACCCTAACCCACTTCTCCTTCCTCACCACTGACGACCACCTTCATCAAACCAGCCCCCTCTCCACTGCCGCCGACTACAGCAACGACAACTAAGGCCTGCAGCGGTGCCGTAGGGGCCCTATTGGCCCCTGCAGCGACTGCTGCGATGGTCCTCTGGGCCAACTAAGGAAGGGCAACGACTATAGAGCAATCCTAAACCCTCGTCACCCCTGTTGGTTGCGCCTCCACCACCCTTCACCATCGTGCTAGGTCCACCAAGAGGCCCAGCGCTGTTGCTGGGTCCTAGTTGATCTCCACAAAGGCGTCGCCTGCCCTTGGTGGGGTACACTGGGCATCCCCTAGGCCCTAACCTACGTCGCTTCCTTGCATAGGGAGCATTTTCTGTACCTTAGACGTGTTTTTCATATCGCAGAAGCCCTGGATCTTTATGTTTAAGGTCTGATCCACCCTGGTTGATGCTTTACATGGTCTGAAAAATTATTCAAATCATATCTTGTGGAGAATTTTGGAGAAGAGACAAATGCAAGTTATATATATCAACCTCATAAAAGATGTGTACTTTGAAGCAGCAGCTTGTGTAAAGACTAAGGATGATTTGACGGGCTACTTTGATATCACCATTGGTCTGTATCAAGGTTCGACTTTAAACCCTTATCTTTTTGCCTTGGTCATAGATGAGTTGACGAAGCATATCCAAGTTTAGGTGCCTTGGTATATGCTTTTTACTGATGACATTGTGTTGGTTGATGAGACAAAAGATGGAATGAACAGAAAACTTGAGCTTTGGAGAGAAATCCTGGAAGATAAAGGATTACGCATAAGTATGACGAAAACTGAGTATATGGAATACAAGTTTAGTAGTAGAGGGAACAATGAAGGGATTGATGTAAAAATTGGAGAAGAGTGCATTCCAATGAAAGATGTTTTTAAGTATTTGGGATCCATTTTCCAACATGATGGTGGAATTGATGGTGATGTTACACATAGAATTAATGCAGGTTGATTGAAATAGAGGGTGCATCTGGTGTTCTCTGTGATAAGAGGGTTCCTTTAAAAGTCAAAGGAAAATACTATCGAATTGTGGTAAGACCAGCCATGTTGTACGATTCTAAATGCTGGGCTATAAACTATAGGCATGTACAGAAGATGTCTGTGGCAGAAATGAAGATGTTAAGATGGATGTGTGGTCATACAGAAAAGGACCGTATTTCAAATGAGATTATTAGAAAAAAGGTTAGAGTGGCACTAATAGAGGATAAAATGAGAGAGGCACATCTAAGGTGGTTTAGACATTTACAAAGGCCACTAGATGCTCCAGTTAGGAGACGCGAAAAGTTGGAGGCTGAACCCGCTAAGAGGAGGCGAGGAAGACCAAACAAGTGTTGGAAGGAAACTATTAAGTATGACCTCAATTACTTTAATTTAAGTCCTGAAATGACTGAAAATCGATCTGTGTGGAGGCAAAGAATCCATATAACCGACCCCACTTAGTGTGGGAAAAGGCTTAGTTGTTGATAGTTGAGTCATCATTCTTGTCTCTATGGCACGTTCCAGCACTTCTGAAGTTACTTTGGGCATTGTTCCCAAGTCTGGGGCCTACAAGAGGCTGTTCTTTAGTCTAATTATCAAATTAGACGAGACCAATTATCCTAGATAGTCTCAAATGTTCCTCATGATAGTCGAAGGTCATTACAAGAAACACATTTTGCTAGAAACTGAGCCTACAGAGAAGACAAGAAAGAACACCACCTGGAAGAAGGACAATGCCACCTAGAAGGACAATGCCATGGTTAAGGCGTGGTTGATGAACTATGTGATTCCAAGGATTGGCGACGAGATTATGCACTATCGAACCGCCAAGGCCATGTAAGACAATCTTAGTGACACCTACTCTCATGAGATGAACTCCTTTAGAGTCTTTCAGATTAGCCACAAACTGTCTCAGCTAAAGCAGGATGGGAGATCTCTCTCCCAGTACTACTCCACCCTAAAAGGGCTTCAGGAGAAGTACAACGCATGCAAACTAGTATGCACATGTGCTACACAAATGGAGTACTGCAGAAAGGTAGTGATACATCAGTTTCTTTCAGGCCTTGGTCCTAAGCACGTGGCAGCTAGATCACAGATTCTTACATTGCCAAAGCTTCCTGCCTTAGAGGAGGTCTTGCAGTCAGATGAGCTACATACCAGCACCTTAGATTGGAGATACTACTCACGCATCCGCACTTGCTCTTATGACTGGACCTAATGGCAGAGGAGCCTCTTCTCATGGGTGTGGAAGAGGTCATGGTGCATCTGGTAGATCCCGTGTCAGCACCACTTGCACCTTTTGTAACAAGGCTGGTCATGTGGAGACTTCATGCTGGTCCAAGCATGGGAGACCTCCAATGGCCAACCAAGCATCTGTGACTACTAAGGAGACTACAGATGTGGTTCCTATGCCGAGAGTGGACTACGATGCCTTACTATAGTGTATCTCCCAGCTGACACAGGAGCTTGCCACCTCTTCTGAGACCATCGCCTTTGCGTCATCGTCAAGTGTTGATTTCTATGCACAGGGACCTACAGGCACTACATGGTTGGTACATTCTAATGCCTTCCATCATCTGTCAGGAGATTAAGGGTGCTTTAGCAGACTTCAGTCTGTATACCATGACAGGATAGTACAGGTTACAGATGGCAAATATACAAATAGTTGTGGTCAAGGGAAGGTCATATTGACTCTATGCGCTTGCCTGATACATTTTTTGTCCCCAATTTTAAATTGAATCTATTATCTGTTAGCAAGATTACCAAACAACTTCACTGTCGTGTTAATTTTAATGAGTACGGGTGCATCTATCAAGATAAGCTAACGGGAAGGAAGATTGCTGGACATAAAGGGGGGTTTGTATCACCTAGTCCAGACACCACTTGCTACTACTTGCTAGGGTTCCGATTTTGCTGCAGTGAGTACCTTGCAGTGGCAGCATCGTCTTGGTCATCCTTCTCTGAACAGGCTCAAGTGCATCATCCCACATATATCTACCCCTACAGAAATTCTTTATGATGCATGGTGATATTTCCATAATTATTTATGTAAATTAATGCCTAACTAATGTTAGTCTAAGGGTAATTTGGGTTAGATTGCACTCAATTATGTTAGATTAGTCATTTTAGGTCATCCTATAAATAATGCATACTTGTTGGCTTTTGTGTAATTTTTCCTACAATTATATCTGGTACTTTGATGTGTTTATTTTTATATGTGCATGTACATAATTTCATGTTATTTGGAGCAAGGTTGTTTAGATTTTCTGAATTGAGCTCATTAGGAAAAGGACCAACTTAGTTAGTGGACCTATTTGGAAACCTAATTAACCTTAGAACCCTAGACTAATTAGGAGCCTAATTAGCCAACCCATATGGCCGACCATGAGCCTTGATTTTAGACCCAATTTGGCTGACCAACCTAGGTCCTATCCCCTAGGAAAACCAAAACCCTGCCCTAAATCCACCTTCACCCCTCAAGACCCACTTAGTGGTCGGTCAAAACCCTAGAAACAAAGCCCCATGGCTGGCCACCTATGTGGATAAAATCCCAACACAAAACCCTCTTATCCTAACCCTCCATCCTAGATCTAAGGGACCATACCCTGCCTATCCTAGTCACCCCTTAGGATTTAATCTAGACCATCAAATTTAGTGATCATAGGCACTCTAGATCAACTAATAGGAAGCATCCCTGTTTCCTATAAACACACCTAGCTGCCCCCCTAAGATCCATCTCCTACTTAGAATTTCCTACATTCACAGTCTCTACTACTAATGTTAGTCCACGCCATCTTTGGTGGTTCTGGCGGGTGTGTCTTCGCATCCGCATCTACACTGACACTCCGAGCTTCGCCTTCGAAGCCCATAGTCTTAGATTTTATTTTTCTAGTTGTGATAGATTTGCTTTCAGATGCATACTTCTAGTTGTAATCTAAATTCTACTTGTTTTGACTTTGTATAGCAATAAAGTTTTAGTTATTTTTCAACTTGTCTTTTAAGTTGTATGCTTTATAGTAGTAGTATATTATAATTCTAGTAGTCGCATGTTATTAGATTTAATATTAGTTCTAATAATCATCCTATTTGATATTTAATTCTAATTATAATTAAAAAGCGATTCTGATCTATATGTCTCCTTACAAGCGACTCGAACTCCCATATTTCCATTCGAAAAATCTTACAAGTTTAATTTCATTTACAAATTCAAGAGTTTCTATTGCATTTACTGTGATGAAAAGTAATTTTTCGCAATCATATCCACGATCAAAACAAATTCGATTATTTCGTTTTCATTAGTTGCATTTAGTATTGCATTCATTTTATCTAACTCGCTTCTTTCTTCTATGATTGTTTTGTGTGCAGGAGACATCCACTCGAATTCGGATTACAAAGCAATTTTTGCAAAAAAGTGCGAGTGAAGATCCTAAGGTTGTTATCTTGCATCTTAGTATTATGTTTCAATTTTGAACCTGAGGATATTTGCATCTAGTTGTATAAAAAAAGAAAAAAAAATCTCTTATCCTACTCTAAACTAAAAATCATATCTTACCATAACTACGTTCGGATTGGTTTTACTTGCTAAATTAAAATTTTAATTCTAAACTAATAGTGTATCTAAAGGTTCTCAAATTTTTACTACATTATCCCCTTAAAATCAACAATAAACCCACCAATTTCACACATAAATTCATTTTGTGCTATCCTATAAATATCTGTTACTATTGGTCGGTCAATCTAAAATCTTTTTGTTGGAAATCTAGGTTCGTCGAATTTTCCTAAATTCTATATAATTCCAAATTTGATCAAATTTTTTTCATTGGATTTATGATCAAATATAATATCATTACTATTTCTGAAAATTACTCATTAGGCACTTGTTTGGATTATTTTGGCAGTTTAAGTTGCAAAATCTGAAAAAAAAATATTTTTAAGTGCCTAAAAATTCTGAAAAAAATTACTTCGTGTGTGCTTCATCAAGTGCTGTTTAGGAAGCCTTTGTTGCATTGTTTAAATTGCACCACTTAAAAAAAAATTGATTTACTTAAAAGCTCCATGCTAAGGTGCCACATTAGGGTTGTCGGATTCACAATTTGAAGGAAAAAGATCAAGGACTCGTGATTGCAAAAATGTTGTCTGTTCTACTCAAAACTTATTTGAAAAGACCTTGAAATTTGAACCCTAAAATTGGTGAATTAATTATTTGAACATTAAAAGATACTACACCAATTAAATCTATTTGTGAACCCTTATTTAACACACACACAATTCAAGTGATCTAAACGGGCAACCACCCCCTCATGCCCATCATCTAATCCTGTGCACTTTAAATCCCAAATTCTAATTAATTTGATCAATGCGCCAACTAGGTTGAATTTTATTTTCCAAACTGAAACTATACCTAGTTGATTATATCTGAGGCCTTGTCTATTTGAAACTGGTGACAAGAAAGGTCAGTGCAGTAACCGTGTTAACCTTTAATGATGTCTTGCCATGCAGGGTGTCATAGGAGGTCCCACCCTTCTAGCCAACCAAGTAATTCAAGAGTTAGGTCATTTAGCTAGCGTTAGCGAAATTTGGACTAGGCTCAATAGGTGTAATCCTTTAAGGCTAGAATTGATTGCCTGTATTATGCACACACTTCTCTCTCATGTTCTCTCCACGTCTATAACATTGTTCCAAGTGTATGCATGGAACTAGATCACAAAATCCACACTTGATGCCATCTCTGCAAAGAGAACCAAGGAGGAGACTGATTATTGGTGAATCCAGTTCTACATCTGACTCAGACTCTGATCTTGATTTGATGGCTAACCCAGCCAACCCAAATCCACAACCGAATCAGATGGATCCTCAAGTTCATATCCAAAACCTCCAACTCCAACTAAACCAATTTCAACAGAATCATCAGACCCAGATGCAAGAGGTGCTTGAGATTTTACAAATCCAACATTCGCAAGCTAGACCCTTGAGGGATTTTTACAACCCTATCTAGTATCAACACCAACCTTATGATAGGGTCCCACCTGTAGAGGCTCAATTTGAAATTAAGCACTCCACTATATAACTCCTACCTCACTTTAAGGGCAACAATGATGAGGATCCCTTTCAATTCTTAAAAGAGTTCACAGCAATCAGTGAGACAACTAGAATTCCTAACATACATAATGATGTGCTGAAAATAAAACTCTTTCCTTTTACCCTAAAAGAGAAAGCTAGCGATTGGTTTAGGTCTATAGGAAGGCCTATTAACACATGAGGGGAGCTAAGAAGCACCTTCCTAAAGAAATTTTTCCCAAATGGAAAAACTAATGCACTTAAAGGAGCTATTATCACCTTCTCCCAACATCCTAAAGAGCCTTTACATAAGACCTGGGAAAGATTCATGGATTTAATTAGGAAATGCCCGCATCATGAGGTTCCTATATGGCAACTAATATAGAACTTTTATCACGGGCTAATTGATCATACAAGAAGCCTTGTGGATGACACCTGTGAAGGCAACTTTATGAGTAAGGACGAAAATAATGCTTTTGATTTATTTGAGAATATTAGTGAGAATTCTATGAATAATGCCTCAGTGGAAACTTCTGGAAGATCCATGCAACATAGAGGTGGAATTTAAGGTCCAAGAGCTCCAGTAATGTGGATATGAACTCGACCTATGAAAAATTGGACAAAGTTAAAGTTGTTTTGAAAACACTGGATGAACTGATGAGCCACAATAGGAAGGGAGAAACCCTCGATCACCCACTATCCAAGCTTCCTCTAGGAGGGGGTTTGTAAACAAGTTGCACATGGCTCAAGATGCGAGCCAACTGACCCAGGGCCCTTTGCATGGGACCCACGCAGAGACCTTTGATCCCTGCTATCCTAACTCCACACACATCCTCATCATCATCTGGATATGAGGATATGGTGACTATCCAATGAAACAATAGAAATCATTTCTCCAACACATAATCCTAGTTGGAAAAATCGCCTGAATTTCTCTTTGGAAAAGCTAGGGGCAAGTGAACTAACAGATTACACAACCTAGACCCTATCAGATGAACCCTAGCTTACCTAACACTTATAACCAGGGTCGGAATTATCAACCCTTACCCCCTAACCAGCCTAACCAAACTGATGGACACAAATACTTCCATCTTGCAAGCTATGCAACAGTTGACCCAGTCCATCAGGGATCTGAACAACCAAATAGGGCTTAAGCCTAATGATAGACCTATTGGTGCCCTACCCTCACAACCCCTTCCAAACCCTAGAAAGGCACCAATCAAAGGAAATTTCCCTCAAGGGGTTAATCAAAATCAAGCTCCACATCTTGCTAGTCCTAGATCTATTTATAATCAGGCTCCTCATCAATTGGATCTGTACTCTATGCCTAGCTCTTCCCAAGATCCGAATCAATATCCACCTGCTTCAGCCAGCTCGATCACTCTGAGAAGTGGAAAGACTACCCAGGATCCTGTTATGACTCCTACTCTACACTCTAGGGATCCTAGTACACCTAACTTGGGAAAGGAGCCTATTGTGAAGGAGGATCAGGCTCATGATTCTAAGGACTCAAAAATCCAAATCCCTTTTCCTAAGGCCCTGAATATGCCTAAGAAGAAGCTTGAATCTATTACTAAGACTTGGTTGGATGTGTTCAAACAAGTACAGATTAATATCCTGCTCTTGGAAGCCATTGAACACATCCCAGCCTGCACTAAATTTTTGAAGGAATTGACTGCTAAAAAGCGCATGTCGAAATCTAATAATCCTAGGAAGGTTATCCTGACTGAACAAGCTAGCTCAATCATCTTAAATAACCTTCCTTCTAAAAAGGATCGAGCCTCTCTAATTTCTTTTTCGATTGGGGATATTACTTTGGAAGGGCTCTATTGGATCTGGGTGCCTCCATTAATCTAATCCCGACTATATTATATGAGAAATTCGATATAGGTGACCTAAAGCCTACTATTGTAACACATCAGCTAGTCGACCAAACTATCATCGAACCGCGTGGGATTCTGGAGGATGTGATTGTTCGTGTCAAGGATTTTTACTTCCATATTGATTTTCTAGTCCTTGACATGAAGGTGGCTGAATGACTCTGCAATACCCCAATCATCCTAGGTAAACCCTTCAAGTCCACATTGATTGTGAATATGGAAAAATGGAAATTACCTTTGGAGAAAAAGATACAATTAAATGTTTTAAAGGCAATGAAAAGTTTTGATGATTGTGAACCTATTGAAAATTTTAAGGATGATGATATTGAGGAAAGCGTGACTACTAATCTTACTGAGGATCCTCTGTTAGCCTGTTTGACTCAACTAAGAAACTAATTTGGAACCTAAGTGCAAAGAGGTCTACAAGTATCTGAATCTAGCACTGACTCTAGACTTAGAACTAATCCTCCTGTGGAAAGGCTGCTTGCACCATCTTCACCTACTCAGCTACCCTCACTCATGGTCCCACCTGAATTGGAATTAAAACCCCTCCCAAGTAGTTTGAAATATGTCTTCTTGGGACCTAATCAGACCCTCCATGTGATTATTAACTCCCATTTGACCAGGGATCAAGAGCTTAAATTGACTAAGGTCCTAAGTGCAAATAAGCAAGCTATTGGATGGATCATTTCTAATCTAAAGGGTATTAGTCCTCCTTACTGCACCCATAAGATGTATTTGGAAGAAGATGCACGACATTCTCGTGAATTGTGGAGGAGACAACCCGAATATGCAGGACGTCATCAAAAAGGAAATAATTAAGTGGCTTGATACGGGCATTATTTATCCCATTTCTGACAATTCTTGGGTAATCCCAATTCAAGTTGTACCTAAGAAAGTAGGGCTAACTGTGGTAACCAATGACAAGGGCAAATCCATCCTAACCCGCTCCGCAACCACGTGAAGGGTATGCATTGATTATAGACGACTCAATTCGGCTACTAAAAAGGATCACTTCCCATTACCTTTTATCGATCAAATCCTAGAGAAATTGGTTAGAAGGAAATTCTTCTGTATCTTGGATGGATATTCTAGATATAACCAAGTTGCAATCAGTTCAGAAGACCAAGAAAATACGACTTTTACATGTCTTTACGGAACCTTTGCTTTCTGCAAAATGTCCTTCAGATTATGCAATGCACCTACAGCTTTTCAAAGGAGCATAATGGCGATCTTTCCGAACATGATTAGTGATTATTTCGAAGTCTTCATGGATGATTTTTCAATTTTTGGAGATTCCTTTGATGAATGACTAAGCAACTTGGAGAAGATTTTAAGTGAACCTGGCTTAAGTTGGGAAAAGAGCCATTTTATGATCCAAGAAGGGATTAGGCTTGGACATATTGTTTCTAGAAGAGGCTTGTAAGTCAACCAAGCTAAAGTTGATTTAATCTCCAATCTACCACCTCCTAACTCGATTCGACAAGTTAGATCTTTCTTGGGACAAATTGCCTTTTATAGAAGATTTATAAAGGATTTCTCAAAGATTTCTAAGCCCCTGAAAAATCTTTTGACCAAAGATAACACCTTCGATTTTACTCCTGATTGCACTCAATCTTATCAGACTCTTAAGGACTTTGACCAAAGCCCCGATCTTGCAAACCACCCAATTGGTCCTTCTGAGATAATGTATGATGCATCGAATTTTGCTGCTAGTGTCGTCCTAGGGCAAAAGATTGAGAAAAACCCGTTGTAATTTATTATGCTGACAAAATCTTGGATGATGCTCAAAAGAATTACACGACTACAGAAAAAGAATTACTAGCTGTGGTTTTCAGACTTGAGAAGTTTAGATATTACATTATTGGATCCCACATGGTTGTTTATACTGATCATACAGCTTTACGGCACTTGTTGATGAAAAAAGATGCTAAACCAAGGTTAATTGGATGGATTTTACCTTTACAAGAATTTGACCTTGAAATCAGAGACGAGACCAGTGCTCAGAGTGTTGTGGCCGATCATCTTTCATGACTCAATTTGGATAATCTTGGCCCTGCACCTCCAATCCGAGATCAATTCCCAAACGAACAAATATTGACCATAGGCCATAAAGGACTTCCCTGGTATGCTGATTTCGTAAATTACTTAGCTACAGGGAAAATACCCAATAATTAGACTAAACATCAGAAACTAAGATTTATCTCTAAAGCTACATATTATTTTCAGAATGATCCTTTGTTATTTAGGCTTTATGCATATCAGATTATTAGGAGATGTGTGACTGAATCAGAATTTTCAAGTATCTTAACCTTTTGTCATAATATGGCCTATGGAGGACATTTCTCGGGAAAGAAAATCATTGCAAAAGTGTTGCAGTGCGGATTTTATTGGCCTACTTTATTCAGAGATGCACATAATTTCTGTAAAGCTTGCATTCGATGTCAATCTTTAGGAAGTATGACAAAGAGAGATATGATGCCCCTTCAACCAATTTTCATTATTAAAATATTTGAAGTGTGGGGTATAAATTTTATCGATCCTTTCACAACATCACATGGATTTCAATATATAGTGCTTATTGTGGATTATGGATTGAGGCAATTCCCACTAGACCAAATGACCATAAGATTGTAATTGATTTTGTGAAGAATATCTCCACGAGATTTGGGATGCCTCGAGCTATAATTAGTGACGGTGAGACTCATTTTACTAATGCCTAATTTCGAGGATTATTGAGTAAATATGGGGTGCAATAGAAGATTGCTACACCTTATCATCCCCAGACTAATGGCAAGCAGAAGTCTCAAATCGAGAGATTAAGAACATACTCCAAAAGACTATCAAACCTGACAGAAATGATTGATCCCTGACATTAGATGATGCTTTATGAGCTTACAGAACCACCTAAAAAACCTAATTGTAATGTCTCCTTATAGATTAATTTATGGTAAATCTTGTCATCTTCCTATTGAGTTGAACATAAAGCCTACTGAGTTATCAGGAAGTGTATTCTTGATTTAGGTAAGGCTGGACAACAAATGAAACTTCAACTCAATGAGCTAGACGAAATCAGAAGAGAGGCCTATGAGAGTGCTAAGATCTTTAAAGAAAAGGCTAAGGCCTTTCATAATAAGCACATCAGTAGGAAATCTTTTGAACCTAATCAGAAAGTCTACCTCTTTGGTGCTAGACTATAAACTCTTTCCTAGCAAGCTTAGATCCAAATGGATTGGACCATACACTATGGTTCAGCCCCTTCCTAATGGAGCTGTTGAAATCTGTGATCCCAAAACTGGGCAACAATTTGTGGTGAATGGGTAGAGATTGAAGATTTATTATGAGAATGCTCATAAGCCTCTGATTGAAAGTACAATACTTCTGGAATCTTTTGACTGAGTCTAATTATAGACGTAAAATTCAACGCTTGTTCAAAGGCAACCCAACGTTTATAGATAACCTTGTTATTTGCTTTGAAATTTTCATTCAGGTCTGAAGATGATCGAGTCTTGATTTCTTTATAACTCTCGAGTTTTAGGTAATATCTATTTTTCGCTTACGTTCATTGCATGCATGGAGGACATTACATGAAATATGCATTGGGGATAAATAATATTTTTCGGAGTCTCTTATTTATCTCCAGAATTATAGGTATTAGTGATTTTTCTCAAATTAGTTGTCATCAAAAAAATAGTAGTTATTTTTAAAAAAAAGAAAAAAAAGAAAAAAGTGAAAAAAAGAAGAAAAAAATCATGATTTTTAGAATTTGAGCTATAAAAATATTAAAAATTTAATTTTGAGGATTTTCTGATCTTAGAAAAAGTATAAACAAAGTCTTTTCACTTAGACTCTTCAGGTCATATGTCAACTTAATTATCTCGAGTATTGACCTAAATCTGAATTTATTTTCACAACTTTCAAAAGAGTCCAAAAAGATAGAAGTATTAAGTCAAACGAGTGATAAGTTAATGACTTATCGTTCCGTCCTTTGGTTTGGATAGTCTTGAAGTTCCAAGCATCTTCACTTGCATAGTGCACTATCTCGTGTTTTAGGCGATTTCGTTGAGTTCTTAGTGGTCAATAAGATTTAATCTTAAGGCTTTCAGATCCAAATGACCTTGCCGTGTTTCTAGATCTTAAGATTGTTTATGTTTGTAGGGGAATGCATTTAGAACAGATGAAGAACCACTAACCTAGAAAAACAATTTGGAGAAACTATATATATAGATATTCAACCTTGAAAAAAAAATGAGAAAAATATGAAAAAAAAATTACACCAAACAAAGCACCTCGCTACAAATGGGTGTAATTCCACCAAATAAAAGCATCTCACTACATATAGATGCTATCATTTCCAAAATAAAAATACATCGCTACAAATGGGTGTTTATCCTATAAAAAAATAATAACGAAGAAAAAAAATTAGGAATAAGAGACTAATGGATCTAGTCGGGGAGATATACACCCAGTGTATTGACCTTGGGTTAGAAAAGTAGTAAGAAGGAAGCTGTCAAATCTTAGTATCGAAGACAGGATTGTCTCAGAGTATAGAAATATTCCAAGTCTTATTAAATACTAGAAATCAACTTAGTTGCCCATCTGGCAAGTCACATTATTTCATACACAAGAAGTTTGTTTCTCACATTCGATTCAAACCTTGGGTGGGTCGACGTAGTCAGAAAAGTTACTTTAGCGACCCAAATCCGATGGCTAATAGGATTCCTAATTTGATTTGGGAGGTCAGAATTTGAGTCGATACTCTATAACTACTGAGTCTTCGACGTTAAGATTTTGTGTATAAATCTTTTGTTTTGGTGAAAAATCAAGATTGATGATTTTGATATGATATAGCTCAAAACTTAAAAGTTGGTTTCCTGTGTAAATATTATTTTTTCACAGGTTTTTCATTTAGAATTTTGCTCGAGGACTAGCAAAAGATAGGCATGGTGGTCTGATTTCCATAATTATTTATACTAATTAATGCCTAAACTAATGTTAGTCTAAAGGTAATTTGGGTTAGATTGCACTCAATTAGATTATATTAATCATTTTAGGTCATTCAATAAATAATGCATACTTGTGAGCTTTTGTGCAAATTTTCCTATAATTGTATCTGGTACCTTGATGTGTTTATTGTTATATGTACAGTACATAATTTCAAGTTGTTTGAAGCAAGTTGTTTGAATTTTCTGAATTGAGCTCATTTAGAAGAGGACTAACCTAGTTAGTGGACCTATTAGGAAACCTAATTAACCTTAGAACCCTAGCCTAATTAGCCAACCCATATGGCTGGCCATGAGCCTTGATTTTAAGACTCAATTTGGCCGACCACCCTAGGTCATATCTCTTAGGAAAACCAAAACCCTTACCTAACTCCACCTTCACCCCTCAAGACCCACTTGGTGGCCGACCAAAACCCTAGAAACAAACCCCCATGGCAGGCCACCTATGTGGATAAAATCCCAACACAAAACCCTCTTATCCTAACCCTCCATCATATATCTAAGGGACCATATCCTGGCTATCCCAGCCACCCCTTAGGATTTAATCTAGACCATCAAATTTAGTGATCCTAGGTACCCTAGGTCAACCAATAGGAAGCCTCTCTATTTCCTATAAATATATTTAGCCACCCCTCCTAGGATCCATCTCCTACTGAGAATTTCCTACATTCACAATCTCTACTACTAGTGCTAGTCCACGCCATCTTTGGTGGCTCTAGTGGGTGCGTCTTCGCATCCGCATCTATGCCGACACTCTGGACTTCGCTTTCGAAGCCCAGTCTTAGATTTTATTTTTCTAGTTGTAATAGATTTGCTTTCAGAAGCATTCTTCTAGTTGTAATCTGAGTACTTACTCTGACTTTCTATAGCAATAAAGTTCTTCTTATTTTTCAACTTGTCTTCAAGTTGTATGTTTTCTAATAGTGGTATATTATAGTTCTAGTAGTTACAGGCTATTAGATTTAGTATCAATTCTAATAATCATCCTACTTAATATTAAATTCTAATTCTAATTAGGAAAGCGATTCTAACCTATTTTCCTCCCTACAAACGATTCAAACTCCCATATTTCTATTCAAAAAATCTTACAAGTTCGATTTCACTTAAAAATTCAAGAGTTTCTATACGCATTTACCACAACGAAAAATGATTTTTCACAATCATATCCGCAATCAGAACAAATTCAATTATTTCGCTTTCATTAGTTGCATTTAGTATTACGTTCATTTTATCTAACTAGTTCTTTCTTCTATGATTGTTTTATGCGCATCCGCTTAGATTCGGATCACAAAGTAATTTTTGGAATAAAGTTCAGGTAAAGATCCTAAGGTTAGTATCTTGCATCTTAGTATTAGGTTTCAATTTTGAACCTTAGGATATTTGCATCTAGTTGCATGAAAAAAAGAAAAAAGAAAAAAAAAATTTCTTATCCTACTCTACTTGTGCTTTAAAGATCATATGTCATCCTAACCAAACTCGGATTGGTTTTACTTGCTAAATTAAATTTTTAATTCTGAACTATTGGTATGTCAAAAATTCTCAAATTTGTGCTATCCTATAAAAACCTTTTCTTGTCGGTTAGTCGATCTAAAATTTTTCTGTTGGAGATCTGATTTGTCAAATTTTCCTCAATTCTATACAACTCCAAATTTGATGAAAATTTTTTCACTGGATTTCCCATTTTTCATGGTTGTAGATGATTTTTCCTATTTGTCTTTATCATTGTAGATGATTTTTTCCATTTGTCATGGTTATTTTTATTGAAGAATAAGTACGATGTGGCATGTCTTTGAGACCTTTATAGTGGAAATAAAGAACATGTTTTCTACTGTAGCAAAAATTATGCGATTTGATGATGCCTTAGAGTTTTCTACTGCTAATTGACGCTGTTTACAAGTCTCATGATATCGTACACCAAACATTCTACCCACACACCTCGCAACAGAATGGTGTGGTAAAACGGAAGCATAAGTATATCTTAAATGTAACACGTACTCTTCTCATTCACCACTGTGCACCACATCGATACTAGGGAGATATCATACTTACTGCCTATTACCTTATCAACAGGATGCCTTCTATTCTACACAAGCACACTCCTTGGCACGTATTGTATCCAAACAGAAATCTGTTTCGCTTGCCTCAATGTCTTTGGATGCATTGCATTTGTACACTTGTTGGGGTCAGGGAGAGACAAACTTGCACCCAGAGCAGTGATGTGTGTTTTCTTGGGTACTCATGGACCCAGAAGGGGTACTGATGTTTTGATCCTATAGCAGGGAAGCATTTTATAAGTACAAATGTGACTTTTCATGAATCTGTGCCATATTTTTCTCTTACAGCATGACAGTTACAACACAAGATGAGTTTGCCCCCATGCCTATTCCTTCAATTCAGATGGATGAGTTTCCCATCTCTGGAGATGGTCCTGCACGTGATAGTGATAGTCAGGCACAAGAGAGAGTGCGCCTGCACCTAACAGTACAGCTGATGGTACTATTCATGCACCTATTGTTGCAAAGAATATTAGATACCAGGATTCGATATGACCTTCCTATAGCGGTTAGGAAGGCACCTCGCTCTTGTGCTCACTAACATGTTGCTGGGAACCATGGCCACAGCCAATCTGGGGAAGTCTTTTGGCCTCTTCACTACAGCTCTTACTGCCACAAAGATTCCTTCCACGTATCAGCAGACATTACTCGATCCAAAGTTGCGCCAGGTCATAGAGGATGAGATGGCTGCACTTCGAAGTAGACAGACGTGATAGATGACATCTCTTCCTACTTGAGCTCGCCTGGTGGAGCCTTGTTGGGTCTTTGCCTTGAAATACAACCCTAATGGGTCTATTTCAAGGTACAAGGCTCAGTTGGTGGCAAAAGGGTTCACCCAGACTTATGGATGGACTTCTTCGATACTCTCTCCAATGGCTCGCCTCTCTATTGTCAGGATACTAATCTCAGTGGTTGCCCACAGACTAGATATTTCACCAGCTAAATGTGAAGAGCGTCTTCCTTTACGAAGATCTTCAAGAGGAGGTCTACATGTAGCAACCCCCTGGGTTTGAGGTTCAGGGGGAGAGTGTGCGAATTGAGGAAAGCCATCTATGGCCTTAAGCAGAGTCTGAAAGCGTGGTTCCAAAACCTCTCGGAGGTGGTAGAGAAGATGGGCTTGCAGAGATCTTCATCTGACCACTCTTTATTTGTCAGGAGGATTGAAAAGGGATGTGTGGTACTGCTTGCTTACGTGGATGATCTCATTATTACTAATGATGACAGAGTCGAAATAGTTGAGGTCAAGAGGTCTTTGGTTGAGCAATTTGTCATGGACCTTGGCCAACTCCAGTATTTTCTGGGCATAGAGGTGGCCAGAAGCAAGCAGGGTATTATCCTTTCTTAGAGGAAGTATGCTCTGGATGTGCTACAGGTGACAGGGATGCTGGGGTTCGAACCAGCCAATATTTCTATGGACCCCAAGGTCCATCTTCATGATGAGTAGGTAGATCTTGTTCATAGTAGAGCATACAGGCAGCTTGTGGGCAAGCTATTGTACCTTTACTATTACCAGACCTGATATTGCCTTGACAATAGGCAAACTTAGCAAATTTATGGAGAGACCGACGAAGCTGCATTGGTAGACAACTATGCAAGTGCTAAGATACTTGAAGAAAGCACCAAGTCGTGGTATTCTTTTTCAAAGAGGCTTTCCTTTGACAATGATAGGATATTCTGACGATTATGTGAGATGTGTGGTTAATAAGAAATCCACCACTGGTTTCTAGACCTTTGTAGAAGGTAATCTTGTTACCTAGAGGAACAAGAAATAGGGGGCAGTTTCCCACTTCAGTGCAAAGTCAAAGTATAGAGTGATGACCCAAACTGCTGCAGAGATGATTTGGATACGGTCTCTATTGCATGATCTGCATATCCAAATTGAAAAACCTATGGAGATGCGAACCAACAATTGGGCGGCTACAGACATAACCAACAACCCGATGTTCCACAAGCACACCAAACACGTTGAGGTTGACTGCCACTATACCAGAGATCTCATACAGCGTGGTTTGCTACGTACCACTTATGTTGCATCTAAAGATCAAACTGTCAATGTGTTCACAAAGCCTCTACCTCGATCAACGTTTGGCTATTGTTCCAAGTTGAGCATGTCCAGCTTGAGGAGCGTTGAGGTTCCTATTTATCAGTAGTTGTTTTACCACTTTTGGTGTATTTTGTTATTTTTTATGGGTATGCACTATTATTTACCCAAACCTCTATGTATAAAGAGGTATTTGGTCTTTTTCTAAGAAATAAGATTAATCATTATCTCCCACTCATCAAAAGATTGAGAACCTTTCATTGTTATATAAGGAGTAATTTAAAAAGAAGGCATCAATTGTCACCTTTTCAAGGGAAGTGTAACATGTACATCTTTAGACAACAATTTGTTAGTGGGATTTGTAGAGAACATGTGTAACATGCAGTTGAGTATGTGGGTCTAGGTGTTTTCGAAGGGAGGGTACCTTTTTAGGAGGGAAACCCCATAAATGAAGGGCCACTCCAAGTCAACACATGAAATAAGTGGCTCCGGCAATCTTCTAGGAAATTTAATTAGAGGAAATGATGAAATTTTCAAATCTCCAAAGATCAAAGTCAAAGGCTAATAGAACCGTTAGAATACATAAAATAAGAGTAAAATGAACACAAAATCAAAGCATAGCAATAATAACACTTTAATTTAACGTAGAAACACCACTTAGGAAAGGTGGGAGAAAAAATCACAGGAAAAGACCTTTAAGGGCTTGATATTTCTATTCTTCTCTCAAGATAAAATAGGGGATACAATAAAGCCTTTTATAGGCAACCCAACACACACACAAATCCTCAACCCACAATGTGGGACTTAATATAGCCTCTCAACACTCCCCCTCAAGCTAGAGATGAAATGCTCAGGTTGTACAAAAGAAATATGCACTTTCACAACCAAAACACACAAAAGACTTCAACTGATGCTACCAAGTCACTAGCTTTCCTGCATCCTCATTCTTGCTTGTAGGCGAGCATCGATCAAAGTCCAAAGATGAATTGCTGAAGCCAGCTCTAGTGCATGTGCCTTACCCATTTGGAGAACCCTAAAGTAGGTCTCTCCATGGAGACCAAAAGACTAAGCCTCTCCCACACAGAAACTCAAAGAGAGGTCTCTCCATTAGAGACCTAAAGAGTATCTCTCCTATATAGGAATTCTTTGCTCCTCTTATATAGGGGCCAAACAAACAAAAGTGAATCTCTCATGTAGGGACCACAAAAAAAGAAATCTCGTGTGAGGTACACAAAAAAGACTCACACATCCCCTTTCTCTCATACTCGTATGGGAGAAGAAAATCAATAGAGAAGATAGACAACAAGAAAAGAGCTTCTCCCCCTCTTTTCTTCAAGTTCAAATCTTTTTTTTTCTTTTCTTTTCATCATCTCTTTTCTTTTTTCCTTTTTTTCTTCTTTTTTTTCTTTTCTTCTTTTTTTTAACTTTTAACTCACCTTTTTTACTCTCTCCCCTAGTTTTTTTCCTTTCCCTTTTTTCTGTAGAGATACCAAGTAGAAAAAAATAACATAAACGAAATATATAGACCTAAAATGGAAATATACCCACATTTCTTCTTAGGGTTTGAAATAACCTAAGGAACATCCTTATTTGCTACCACTAAAGCAAATGTGTGGGATTTACTTCCTCAACTCGTATGTGAGATCATCGCCACGAATTTCACCGCGATCTTCGCTGGAGATCGCTCCTCCTAATCATGTTCAGTGCCTAACCACAATCGTGTTTCACCGAATAAGATCGCTCCTTGAGCTTCGTGGTTAATTCTATCGATCTTCCCTGATTCTTGTGTGTGAAATCTCACTACTGCTACTGCCAAGATCTTTGCAGAGACCTCGCCACAGCCTTAAGACATTAATCGTCGTTGCTGCTCTTCATCGACCACTTCCTCCTCATCGATGCCCTTGGCAAACTCCATGACGAAGTAGACGCAGTCACAAGAGGAGAGGACCTCGAAGGACCTAATGATGTTCTAGACGGCAACGGTGAGAAGGGTGGGACCAATCCCAGCAGCCTTGCTCGATCGCATGGTGCTGAGGTCCTATAGACCTTCGCCTCAACATCAAACATCACCTCCCAGCACTCCTCGCCTTCGCGACTGTGCTTGCCAAGATCGAAGATCATTATTGCATGCTCCAAAGCATCTACTCCATGTTGTGAATCACCACAATGCACTTCTCTAGGTGCTTCTCCACCTTAGCCCTCTTCTCCAAATAAGGGGTTCCCCTTTCACTCAAAATCGGAGGCATCAATAAAGAGGGTCCCTAATAAAAATAATTGAACAAAAGAACCCAAGAACAAATTTCTCCGATACAATGTTAGAATATAAAAGCATAACAAAATAAACACAATATCAAAAGCATCACAATCATGAACGATTAAGTTTACGTGGAAATCCCTCTAACAAAGAGGGGAGAAAACCACAGAAGAAACGCCCCTATGGGCATGATCTTCTAATAATTCTTCTCAAGGATAAATGGGAGCTACAAGGGTCCTTTTATAGGCCACCACACACCGCTCCTTTTCCCACTCCACTGTGAAACTAAAATAACATGTAATGGGATCTCCCACTATCCAATTACCCACCAACAACATTTACCTCTCTCAACAAGAACTATGTGCACCTATTTGTTTGGAGGGATAGCTTTCCCTTAAGGAGTACAATCTGTCATATACTTCAAGAGATGATTGCAATCAAGAGCTAGCATTTATACAATTTCAATGGCTATTTGTACTCCATAATCCCAAGATCAGAAAATGGTCAAACAAGATGGGAGCTCACAGAAGCATATACTGCCTGTACCTTTGCTTCCTTGCTTAGTTTGGAAAAGTATTCAATTCAGAGAAGAATTATTTCCTTAAAGCAACCAATTCTGTTCATGTACAGTCTTACTGCAGGAAACACCAAAAAAGGGAATCACGTCGTGCATTCATAGTTCAGGATGAAATCTCATTGATTGAAGATGTCTGACATGAAAAGATGAAACGGTACTTAAAGATCATCCCCGGGGCTGTTTAGTTCTCTTCTTCGGGACCCTTGGGTCGCCATAAAGACATTGGGATTACAACCTGAACAGCCATATATCAAACATTCTGGATTGTTAACTAAGATCAGCATGGTGCAAATCAACTGGGTCTAATTCAATGCTCCTCAAATTGTCTACATTTCAAACTGACTTTAGAAATGATGTAGGAGCCATGAAGTAGCCATGAACATAAACCTCAGGCTTTATCGTTGGAAGGAAGTAAAGGCGAGGTGAATGGGAAGAGGAGAGGAGGAACATGTAAATGGATTATCTTTTGCGTGCCTCAATTTACAAGTATATCAAGGAGTCCACAATACTGTGTCACCAAACTATTGTAATCACCACCCGGACATGGGGAGCACCTCAATATGATTGCATCAATAACTGGGAGACCACTCCCACTAGAAGCCAACTTCAATTCACCGAACCTAGGTGAAAAATGATGAAATAGGACAAAACAATATAAAGTTGAGGGTTGTTACTTTGCCAACTTGGATCAAAAGCATACCTTACGTCCATTTTTTGAAAAGCTTCCTTAAGTACACTTGAACCTAAACCAACAAGTTATTCAGACAATTCTTTCTCATATAGACAAGTACAAACCAGAACATTACACAGCCACCTCAAGCTATCATCTTTTTCCTCCTCAAGACAACTCAAATCTTTTTTAGGACGACAACCAAGCCTTTTCCAATGCTGAGTTTTTTTTTTTTTTTTTTGAGAAGGATTCAACAAAATTAGTTTTGTGTTGCCTCTGCTCAGATCTATGTGGATTCTTCCAAGGCTTATATCAAATAACCAATATCATGCGTAACATTTCCTTCCAAGACCTATTTGATCTTTTCCAGGCCTCTTATCGGTCAAAAGAAGGATTGTTCATTGCCACTCCCAAGCCCAAATAAAATAGGGCCCCCTTTGCAGCCAACAATCAATGTAAAACTCATTCAGATCTATTAACATGGACTCTAAAACTGAGGCGACAATGGGAAGACTGAGAAATAGGGGAGGAAGAGGTCAACGTTGAGAAAATCAACTTGGTGATTTTTGTTGTTAAGAAAATGAGGCCTTGGTGATTTTTGCTTTAGCTGAGGAGATGGTTGATGCCTGGAACCAATCTAATTCGCATGCTTTCATGTGGAAGGTGGACTTCTCAAAGGCCTACAATTCTGTCTCTTGGGCATACTTATGGGAGATTCTAAGGAGGAGAGGCTTTCCGGAGGATTGGGTTAGACTTATGCGAAGATGAGTCATGACAACATCTTTCTCGATCCTTGTCAATGGTAGATCAGCTAGGACTTGGATGTAGCCATAGAGGGGGGTCAGACAGGGTTGTCCACTTGTGCCTTTTCTTTTCAATGTGGCAGTTGATACTTTAGCTTTCTTGGCGAATAAGGGCTGTCGAGAGGCACTTTTTTTTTGTTTCACTTTGCCTAGTGATGGTTCTTTGCTCACTCCTTTACTGTAGCATGCAGATGGTACAGTTTTTTTCATAAAAGGTAGTGTTAGCCAGGCACAGCATGTGGTGCAACTAGTTACTTAGTGATATTTCTAGGCTTCTAGTGAATGAAAGAAAGTTGAACTTCATCCCTTTCTACTTGGACAAAGTTGTAGAGGAGAACATTTCTGGGATTCTTGATACGTCTGTTGTTAGATTGCTAGTTATGTATCTGGGTTTGCCCCTTAAGGGGAAGCATTTGGTGGCAGCGTATTGGAGGCCTGTGGAGGAAAGATTGGCGAGAGATTAAGCAAGTGGAGTGGGAAACTCCTCTCTAGGGGAGTAGGCTTGTTTTGGTCAAACCAGTCTTATTAACAATTCCAATTTTCTATCTATTTATATTTAAACCCCCAAAGAAGATTTTGTCAAAATTAAACGTGGCACGTAAAAGATTTTTTTGGAAGGAGCTTGATCATCAGAGTTGATTTTTGCAGTTGGTTCCTTAGAGGGAGGTGTGCAGTCCAAGGAAGAGGGGCGACCTACGTATTTGTCATCTTGATGAGTTTAATGTTTCACTCCTTATGAAGTGGGGGATGCGATTTCTATCAAGTGGTAATAACCTTCTGGATAAGCTTTTAAGAGATTCTTATGGCCCTCCCGTGGATGTAACATTCAAACAGTCACGGGTGGTGAGACCTTCGATTCTCTGGTCCTCTATTCAGCCTCTCATTAGGCATGGTTTGTCCTCTAGTTTTTTTTGTCCAAGACTTGGTAGAGGTTCATCCTTTAATTTTTGGAAGGATGATTGGATGGGTAGTGGCGTAATTTAGCTTTTCTTTCCTTACCTATTTAGACTGGCTCTTGATGAGGATGTTCTCGTTTCAGATGTATGGGATGAAGTCTCCCACTCTTGGTCACGCGTTCTACATCCTTGTCTCTCAAATGCTTCCTTAGGGGAATTACAGGAGTTACTGGAGCTAATTCATGGGATTTCTATTGGTAGGGAGTCCATGGATGATTTTAGTTGGAAGGATGGTACTTTATCGGTAGCCAAAGCCTACAATGAGTTGATTTTGGAGGAGGGTCCATCTTCCTTGGTTTAGGAGAGCGTTTCTTATTTTGAAAGTTGCTTATCCCCACGTTAAAATATTTATGTGGCTTTTCATAAGAGAGAAATAGGTGACAAAAGTTTTCCATTCTAGATAGGCGGGAGACGATGATTTAAGTAGCATTTTTTGTGGGTCTGAAAATAAAGATTTAAAACACCTTTTCTTCCAATGCTAGTTGTCTTCAGAGGTTTGGGAAAGATATGATATTAGATGGGCCGATGTGTCTTCTTTTAAATCTTGGTGGGATTTCTTTCAATCACTAGTGCATGTGGATATTGCAGGATGGGAGAAGGTTGTGGCAGCGATTTGGAGCATTTGGCCACAGCATAATGATTTTGTCTTTATGAGAGAGAGCATGGGTTGAAAATGTTGTAAGGCATGTGGCCATTCTGAGTTGTGGCTACACAATCGGTAAATCCATTCCTTTTTGAAGTTGATTAATTGAATTCTTGGATGATTACCGAATTCTGATAATTGTCCTTTTTTTCAAAAAAAAAGAAGGCCTTGGCCCTCTTTATATAAAGAGAATGCTTAAGCATACAAGGAAACCGCAATAACTCACCTACTAGAAATAACAAGGACTAAATAGGACACCCACCTAATTATAACTTAAGATATATTTAATTTTATTTCCTAACACTCCCTCTCAGTTGGGACGTAGATATCAGCAAATCCCAACTTGTCACACAGAAAATCATGTCTCTTCTTTTTAAGGGTCTTGGTGAGAACATCTGCCAACTAAGAGGAGATATATAGTGTACTAATCCTCCCATCCATGACTGCATTTCGGATGAAATGGCGATCTACTTCAATGTATTTAGTGCACTTGTGAAAAATCAGGTTGGATACTATATATGTCGTCGACTGATTATCACAATAGACCAGAACTCGTAGCTGCACCTCCACGCCTAGATCCCGTAGGAGATCCACAACCCACATGATCTCACATGTTGCATGGGTCATGGCGCGATACTCAACCTCAACACTGGAATGGGCAACCACACTTTGTTTCTTGCTCTGCCAAGAAACAAGGTTTCCACTGAGAAACAGAGCATATCCCGAGGTAGACCGACGATCCTCAATAGACCACGTGTAGTCAACATCAGAATAGGCCATGATGTCCATGGACCTATTTTCTCTATAATAAAGTCTCTAGCCCAAACTTCCCTTGAGGTACCTTAGAATAAGGTATACCTCATGCCAGTGATTGTAGCGTGGTGCCTGCATGTGCCGACTAGCTTTACTACCAACAAAGTTGATATCCGATCGAATGATGATCAAGTACATAAGGCGACCAACTAAGCTGCAATAGCTGGAGACATCCTCATAGGGAGGACCATCCTCCTTGATACTATGAAATTATTGCGCCTCAATAGGAATGCCAAAGGGCTTGGCTCCCAATAAGTCAACATCCTCAAGTATCTAGAGGGTATATTGTCTCTGAGATAATGACAAATGAGGCCCCGTTTGAATAACCTCAATCCCGAGGAAGTATCGTAGGTCTACAAGGTCCTTTGTCGCAGAATTGGACTACAGGAAGGCCTTGGTTTGACGAATACCTTGCTCATTGCACCGATCAACATCATGTCATTAACATAAATAGCCAGAATAACTTTGCTTGTAGATGCATCTCTTATCCGTAGAATAAAAATAGAATGATTGGAGGATGATCGCAAGAACCAAATCCTCTGAATCTCTAAATTTAAATGCTTAAACCACGCCTTCGAACTCTACTTCAGGCCATAAATGACCTTCCTTAGACAACATACGAACTCCCCTTAAACTCGATACCTAGGTGGCTAGCTCATGTAGACTTCCTTTGCCAGGTCTCCATACAGAAAAGCATTCTTAATATCCAGCTGATACAATAGTCATCCTTTGTTGACTACCAAAGAGAATAATCCTAATCGACGAGATATGTGCCATCAGTGAAAAAGTCTCCAAGTAATCAATCCCATAAATCTAGGTGACGCCTCTAGCAACTAGTCGGGCCTTGTATCTGTCAATTATACCATCTGCTTGATATTTGATGGTATATACGCATCGACAATCAACAACAATAACATCCAAAGGACAAGACACCAAATCCCAAGTCCCTCTAAACTCCAGTGCCTGCATCTCCTCGTCCATAGCAGCACACCAACTAAGATACTACGAAGCCTGGTTGTAATCTTTGGGAATAACTGCATTATTGATGGCAGAGGCAAACTATCTAGTCTCCCTTTCCAGGTGGGAGGTTCCAATATAACAAGAGATAAGATGCAAAGTGCAAAATCTATTGGGCCTCCTTACGGCTATAGGACTGTCATCACTAAGGTCCAACAGCTCTAGATTTACTGTCTATGTAGCTGAAGAGGAATTTTAAGGGACAGTGGGAAGAGCGACTGATCTGCAATGGTAAACCTAAATCTCTCTGGGCGCCAACTCTATGCTAAAACTCTTCTTAGAATGGTAAGGTATCTTCTCAAAGAAGATCACATCTACAGTTACTGAACAGGGTCATAACATATGTAGATTTTCTAGACCCATGAGTAGCCCAGACATATGCACTTCATAGCATGTAGCAAGAACTTATCCTGACTACCCTACGCTTGGACAAACCACGTACTCTCGAATACTCACAAAGGTAAGACAAAAGGCATGTCACACTCGAGATGCAATACCTGATATGAGATGGACCTGTGGAGCACTGAAGAAGGAATCCTGTTGATCAAGTATCCAGAAATGAAAATAGCATCACCCTAAAACCATTTGGGTACCTGTATATGGATCATCAGTGTACACAATATCAAAAACATGCCTCAACTTGCACTCAACCACACCATTCTGTTGGGATGTGTAAGCATAAGATATCTGGTGAATAGTCCCATGGACACTAAAAAACTCCATCTCCCTCTGAGCAAATTCCAGAGCATTACCACTCCGGAAAACTCTAACTATGGCAACGTACTACGTTTGTACTTCAACTAAGGATCTCTAGATAATTTGTGGAATCTCTAATTTGACTTTCATCAGGAAAACTCAGGTAAGACAGCTATAATCGTCCACAAATATTGCATAATGCTTGTGTCCTGTAGTTTGCACTCTCGTAGGACCCCAGACATCGTAGTGAACTAGTGTAAAGGGTGTGGTGCTCACGCCATCACGCCTCAAGACCTCAACTAATGACCTCACACTCCAAGTCAACGAGGCTCGTAACTCAAAATAGATCTGGCACATCTTCCCAATCGAGGGGTGCCTAAGTCGTCTATGCCAAAGCCATGGGTCACTGGCTATGGACATTGCTCTACAAATAGTGTCAGTGTGTCCAAGTAATAAAGATTGTCTCCCTCCATCCGACCACCAATGATTTCATTGGCACATCTATCCTGGAAGTAGCAGTGCTTGTCATCAAACAAAAACCCTGCATTAGAGGTCTCTCCAGATCCAACTAACAAACAATAGACTCATGGGAAACTCAAAGACACATTGCACATTTGCAATCCTCATAGTAAGGGAAACCATATTTCCCTAACCGCAATAATCGGAGAGTTTGCTCCATTAACCACTCGAACCTCTCAAATTCCACGTGTCCTAGCAACATTCTGCAACTCATCTACACTTCTAGTGAGATGAATTAAGACACCAGAATCAATGACCTATGGTTCGGCCCTCCCGTTGCTCCTTGATCCATCTAGAACAGCCAACCCCATTCCGATCTAAATTTTGCTTTTTTCTTTGGCAAAACAAACTCGAGTTGCATGAAAAAATGCTCATCATGCCAACATGGGGAAAATTCTTCATTAGTGGTGAGAGAACTCATCACCCTCATCAACATCAGGGTATCCCATGAGAGAAGACTCATCATGTGGGCACCACAAACAGAAAACCATCGGTAAACTCTCCAACAAGCGGCAAGACAAAAGGCCAACCAATGGCCCCATTGACAGCACTGGCGACGCTGCAAACCACGCAGCACCAATCAAAGGCAGTGGCAACGGTGCTACAGGACATGCGACGAGGTGTGGAGGCAACGACAATACCACTGGGTCTCCTCACGGTATCAATACTGCCAATGATCTCCTCACCGATCATCTTCATGGATCACCAAGTCATTCGTGATCGAATCATCATAACTGGTGAATATTTTGTGGATTGCCAGATCACCGATCTAGAATTGTAACTTTGATACCATGTTAAGAAAATCAACTTGGTGATTTTTGTTGTTAAGAAAATGAGGCCTTGGCCCTCTTTATATAGAGAGAAAGCTTAAGCATTACAAGGAAATCACAATAACTCGCCTACTAAAAAAAACAAGGACTAAATAAGGCACCCACCTAATTACAACTTAACATATATCTAATTGTATTTCCTAACGACGAATGCTCACCGGCACTGTCGTTAAGGTCGAAGAAGAGAGAAAATGCCAAACTCCGTCGGCTATCAATAGAGGATGCGGGAATAGAATGTGCAATCCACCAAATAGAAAGACTTTTATTGATTAAAAAAACTTATATTTGAATGGCAAAAGAAAGACTTTTATTGATCAAACTATGTCCCAGATACAACTTATGGTGGTTCTTAAATAGAATACTCTCCCTAAAGGACACATCCATGTGCAAAAAGGTGCTTCCAAAGGTAACATCCTTTGATACTTTACAAATAAATATATAGAAAATAAAATTACTACAATAAAAAAAATGCAGAAAAAGGAATCATCTTGTTGGGCTTTTTTGCTGCATCAAAAAAAGAAAGCTTAAGTAAAATCATCTGGTTTAAGTTATAATTATAATATGCAAGTTTCACAAGAAAAAGATGTTGACAGGTGAGAAAATCAAGGCAAACATTGCTGAGAGACAGATGAGCCAAGGTTCTTTTTTTTTTTGAAAAGGATAATCCAAGTTATAACTTTGAATGGACCAAATTGCTAGATATGCATCTTGGTCTGATTTGTATGAGAATTAGTAAGGTTCTTTCAAATAAATCTCTCTTATTATACCTTGAGATTAGCTCAAAGCTTGCCTTCAAAATGCCACTCTTCTCAAAAGAGTTGTCCTTATTCTTGTCCCTTTGAGAAGTTGGAGCTGAACCTTCTAGGTATTCGCTCGCTGTCAACAAGCACTCTGAGATTTCACCGAATAATGAGGCAAGAAAGAAACCTTGCAGTTTCACCTTGAGTTCTGAATCCAAGACATGCTGAAGCAATGAAGCATTTTCACATAGAACTTCTGACAGAAGTTTACATAATCCTTCTGGAAATGATACGGTAACAGAACTATTGGAGTTTGATGCACAAAGCAAGAAACGAAGAAGAGATGTCCACACTTTATAAAAAGGTTCAAATTCAAGCTCCTCTTCCAAGAGGACATTTGAACCATTCCCCAACTTTGTTTGGGAAAGATATTTATCTGACAGAAAGCATACCGAGATTGGGTAACTTAAAAACCTCTGTATAAAACAATAAACCTGATCGGGAAAGTCTTTTCCAGTAAAAAATGTAAGATCCTTATCTGCTTGTATCTGCAAATTCAGATTCTCTGAAATAACCATCCACAGCTTCAGCTGACATCTCCGTGCAGGGATTAGTCTTTTCCAGTGTACGTACATCAGAGAAACAATCACATGGAAGTGTAGCAAGGGATTGATCGAAAAAAATAATGATGTTGACAGATGCATGGACTGCAGGATGCTATCAACATCTGAAGCATTATTTATAAAATGGAATATAACATGGTGATACAGCAAATCTAGATAAACCATGGGTAAAACTGTGTCCATGTAAACAAAGGCCTTGATTCCTGGTATCTTGAGATGCTTATCTTCCACAAGTGGCAGTTCTTTCAAGTAAGTTATATCCAATGCAACCCTGTAAAGTGGTGATACCAATAGTGATGTCTCCAATTCATCTCGGATAGCTTCCACAAACCAATTAACAACACCTAATAGGGCTTCAGGAAAGAGCATTGGAGCGGAGATCACATCTTGACACAAGTCCTTCATGAGTTGCATAATTGTGTTAAGGTATGAATGCTTACAGCTGTTGCTATCAGATATTTTCCTCATCTCAGCTTGGACACCTTTCAGTAAAGACTTGAAGATCTTCAAGGCAACCTCAAATGCAGAATCCCTATATTTGGATTTCCTTCCCAACATCACAGCTTGGCGAATAAAGTAGAGAATGATCTTTGTAAACAAAGTCACATCATCATATTCCCATGGCAACCACTTAAAAGGTGACGCATTATGTAAACCCAGACTGTCAATGGGCAATGTGGAGGCATCAATTTTACCAGGAATATAGCACGCATTTTTCTTCCTACTTTTGAAATTCTCCTTATACCAGACTTCAGATAAACAACAGTCAACAAACAGATTTAAAATAGAACCCCATAACCATATGTTCCTATCATCATATTCCTTGGAGAAAGCTAATTCTAGGACAGGGTATAAGACGATTGCTTTGACAGAAGGATGATTAACCAAAAGATGTAACCTATTTAGAAGATAATACCATGTCCTTATAGAGCACATATGAACAGATGCTGGTGATTTAGACACAAATATTCTCAATATAGGTTTCATCAGGAGATCTATTCTTCTCAAGACACCCTCCTTGAGGCAATCACTCACCAACAACTTAGATGGACTCTCTGGAGCATTGCTATCTTCTGTTTTTCTTGTCCCCATGTGATGCATTTTATCAGGAACAAGTACATCAATCAAAGCTTCCCATGCTACCTGATACAAAAGGGCAACAAAAAAGATTCAGTGTTGCATTGAAATAATTGACCAAGACATCCACCACTAAGTAATTGATGCATGATATTGATATCAGATGGATACTGCGAATCACCAGTGACGCTATCTGAATGCAAGGAATAGCTTCAGAAAATCCCTTCTTAAGAATCTTAAGCATCTTGTTGACTAAATGTTTACTTCTTAAAGCATCTTCTCCAAGCAAGCGAATATACCATCTCCATGCTTGAATGGAAATGATCTTCTGGGAACTATCTTCAAACATTTCAGATAACCTTGGGAGCAAGTTTTGCTCCAGATCAACACTAACTTCCTATTAAATCAACAAAAATAATCATAAAAGAATGAATATCAAGATCAAAATGTTTTCTCAAATATACTCAAAATAAAGATTAGCACATACGCAGTTCTATATTTTCCCACCAAATTCAGGATATAGATCCTTTTTTGTTGAAAATTAAAAAGAATGCTTATTGGAGGTCAATGAAATCGGCACAAGAGGGGGAGTGATTTGTGCTAAAGATTTTTTTTTAAAAGGCAAAGGGTGGTTATCCTTATGATAATCACCCAGAAAATATATTAATCAAAAAAAAGGTGTCATCGCCATGTTACAAGCAAAAACTCTACCCTGACAAAAAGGAAAGCGCAGAGGCAACAAAATTCTACATATACGGACGTTGCCCCCAAAATACAACCGCATTCCTCCCCAACCAAATAGACCACAAAATCACCAGCAGCCTAGCTCTCTCCTTCGCTCGAAAAGCATTGCATCAGTCAATCCTGCTTCCACATCTATATGATCTCCAAAAACTGTCAAAAGAATCATGAGCCCACCATCGATCATTAAACTGGCCCCAGATCTAAGTTGCCACAGGACACCAAAAGAATAGGTGGTTGATAGTAATACCATCATTAGCCATAACTAGCTTTAATTAATCAGAATCAAGTAACAAATGCTCCTCAATGATCACCTGAGAGCTATAATTCCATTCAGATCCATTTTGAGAAGGGAACAACAAAACAGGGTTAATTCTACAATTTTAACAGTACATCATAACACAGATTAATCACGGGCTTTGTAAGAGGTTAATTTAAAGTCAAATGAGCATTAAAGTCCAAAGAGTGGGTCCACAAGATAGAAACAGGGTTTCATGCGTTTCGAGAACCAAAACAAAACACAAAACCCTAATTTCAGACCTGCTTAAATTAAAGAAGTTCTAGTCAAGATAAAATTCGCCTAAACCTCCTAAATTCATAGAAAAATATTCTAAAAGGTTTGGTACTCTTGGTTTGACCATCTGAACCCATTTTGACCTTGAACAAAGTTTTAGATGGAATTCTGCCCTAATTTAGGTTTCTGTGCAAGTTGCCCAATCAAATGTGGTCAAAACTGAAATCCAATTTCACAATCAAATTCCTTGGGTCCAATTCAGGCTAAGGCCAGAATATGGACCCAATCAGAGTCCATCTTGACCTAGTTTGCACTTCAGTCCCTAAAACCTCTATTTCCTATACTAAAACCCCTAACTTTTAAAATTCCTTTCAAACAGGTCCCTAACTTCATCTTCTTTGCAGAAATACCCCTGCCACCATTGATAGGTCAACTGACCTACAGGCGTGTGGTGACTCAAGCAAATCCTCATCAAATCACCTCCAAATCCCACCAAATTTGGTGGGATTGGAGTTCAAACCATGAAGAATCGTGTAAATGCAATCATAGGTCCTAATTTGGAGCAAGAAGCTCCAACGAATTCACGAAATTGATAGGTCACTACTTGCCAAATCCATAGAGTAAATATGCAGAATTTGCATGTCTCTAGGCCGCATCAAGGTCCATATAAGTTCCTCGAACATCCAGGCTTCTCTTTAATCTGGTTCAGGCCTCAAATTCTTCAATTTTCCTTCTCTCCAGCCATCTCTGCCGCGACTCCAACGACCTCCTTGAAATCCCTTCGTTGCCCTCTGCCACATTCGATAGGTAGAGGGATCTTCTTCCTCTCATTCGTCCGCTTCTCACCATACCAAGCAGGAGCCATCTACCCCGTCATCGTCACCGCTTCTCATCACCGAAGGTCTTCATCACTTCTACGTCCGACCATCACACTGGCGAGGAATTCCACCCCCGTTCGTCCCCTACTTAGGTTCAATCTCCTCTCTTTCCCAAGATTAGGAATTAACCCTCAAAACCTCGATTTGACCACCGTTTCACAGCCTCCCCCTTCATCTTCTCGAATGCCGGTCGTGCCTCCGGCGAGGCCATGCAACCGCTTCGCACCACCAAACACCACGTCGCCACTTCCATTAAAGTCGCCGTAACTCCACGAGCAAAAGCCCTAACCTAATTAGGAGCTTTGCTTCCTCCATCACCCCAACAAACCCCACGCTTCACCATCACCTTCTCCGGCACAGTCCGACCTCCTCTAACCACATCACTACATAAAACCACCACCACTACACTCGCCTCAATACGGCGAAGCTTCTGAACATGTTTGACAGGGCCACAAGGCCATTTTCATGCTCGCAGGCACCCATCGGAGCTCCGCCATCGTCGTCTTCTCCGACAACGATAGCCCTTCTGTGACTAACTTCGACCTTGATACCACCTCCAACACTAGCGGCTTGACCAAGCAAAACCCTTCAGGACTCCAATTAACCACGAACGTAGATGCAGCAACTTGAATTAGAACTGCAATCCACCTGCAACTACGCGTGAAGGATGGCAATATCTTTAGTCCTACATTGTGTGGGACAAATTCATAGAGGCGCATAAAAGCAAAATCTCACTTAGCTTCATTGCCCAATACACGGGGGGTCGGGTCCCCCATGCACGCGCTCACCCACACACTTTCACTCCTCGCTCACTACCCACACTGGTGAGCCTGGACCCATGACTCGATTACCCACCTAAATAGCCGAATACCCGGTTCTGAGAGGAAAAGAGAGGAGAAATCTTGAGGGGAAGGGTTTTGCTTTAGGATCTGTGTCTTGTTGCCTCGAGATGTGTGCATGCTTGCTCTATACTTAGCATCTCTGAGGTCTCTGTTGAGGCTTCGTGCCTTTGTACTGCGGTGCTCTATGCTAAGGCCTTGTGCCTTGTGCTTCCTAAGGCTTGATAACTTAAGGTGTCCGAGCCTTACTTGTTACATCTGAAGCCTTGGCTTAATTCTGAGCTTTGATACAATAGACTGATTTACGAGGATAAGTGGTTGAGGCACTGTTGAAATATTTGGTTAAATTGAATGCTTGGGTTGTGCTTAAATTAAAGGGATTTAAGTTGTGATTTAAATTACCATTTTTTGAGTTATTCTATGCTTTTTAGCCCTCTATTTTTGGGATACAAATTAGGTTATTATTGCATATATTTCTGCTTGTTGATTCTCATATATTATTGTGCTCATTGATTTAAATTGCGATTATTGCATGAATTCCAACTTGCTCCTTGTGAATGACCTCGGACTCATTTTCTATTTTCAAGCACATTTTATAAATTTAAATGTTGTAAAGAGGTTTTGTCGACTATACTACAATGCGCATTTCAAAAATCGACGCAAATCGCACTACTTGGCCACAAAGCGGGCAAGATTTGTCTACGTCCTGGGCCCATCTTCCCTCCAAACTTTGGTCATCAACCTTCCTCGCCTGAGAAGCTAACCAACAATCTTCATCTTCAGCGGACAAGAGGCCGTCCAGAGCTGCCCACAGTCCCTTAAAAAATCATTGCTCCCCATCTTACTGGGGCCTCTGAGCCTCCTGCAGGCATCATGAACTGCAAACTCTCCCTCCTCCCAACCAAACATATCAACACCATCCTCTGGCTAGAACCCCTCCAACTCCTATAGTAGCTGCTGCACCCCCCCAATCCTCTGATCTGAAAGATTCCCCGATAAAACGGGGCACCAGCATATGTTCCAAAACTCCGCCACCGCAGCCTCTGTCAACCATCAAAGCTGCAAGTCTCGGGAACTGATATAACAGAGCACCATGCCTCGTCCCATCATCCATCCAAAATATGAATACATTGCCTGATCCAAGGACTGGAGTAAAGCGGGTGCGCACCTTTGGAGCCACTAAAGACAGCCCTCTAAGGAAATGAGAGGCACCTCTTGGTGGCGACAAAAGGATGTCCCAACCAATCTACACCCCAAATTAAAAGCGCAAGATCCTCCCCACCAAGCAGTCTTCCCCTCCCAGCAGTCTCGCAATCCACTTCGCCAAAAAACTGTCATTCATCCTACCCACAAATATACAATTAAAAATCACACCACTAAATTTAATCCACAAATGAGCACAGCGATTTAGAGAGGAAACCCAAACCGAGAAAAACCTCTACCTAGTTATCCCTAACTAAGATTTTGCCCTTACCAATGCAAGAATCACTAAACCACACCACAAATCCGAGAATAGTGTACTTCTAGTACAAAACCTCTTCTTGGACAACCCCAAGAAGACTTTTGTTCCTCCTTAACAAAGAACGGGAATCCTACAACTTAGGCACCTAATAATACAAAAATCTAAAAATAAGATGTACAAGTCGTATAGAGCCAAAATCATGTACAATTGAAAATGTGCACAAAATAGAACTCAAAAATTACTCCATTAAACTTTCCTTTTTCAAAAGTGAAGCAAGTAGAACAAAGGAAGTGGAGTAGAAATTCTTTTGCCGTTGAAAAAAGTAATGGAGCACTTTGAAATCACTTTCCAAATCTCCAGAATGATAGAAATTTAAACCAAGAGAGTATATTGTGTGTGAAAGTCTTAAGCCACATCATTGGATATTTATAAAAAGTGTTTAAAGGTTTAAAAACCACCTTAAGTTCAAGATCAAATGTTTAAAAATTCTACTAAAAAGGTGTAATTTTGAAAAGATGAGATTCAGTTTAAAAAAAATCCTGAAATTAACTTATCAACACTCATATTAATTGATTAATGCAATGCTGTTAATCAATTGATTAAGAGAAATTTGATCGATTAAGTTCTACCTAACTCATTCCAGACCAAAACATGAAATCTATAATTAATCGATTAATCAATTTTTCTTAATCGATTAGAAAATTTTGAAATATGTGTCTTTCAAAAGGATGTTAATTTAAACTTATAACTACCCCTCTAGATGATGTTAAAATGTCTTGAATCAATTAATTTGGAATATTAATAAATTTATTTCTAATTTCTATGTATTTTTCTAGATAAGTGCCATGTGTTTAAGTGTAGTGCATTGGCTCTTGTACAAGGCTTCTAGAAAATAACAAAGTGGATGCATGAAGTTCCTTTTGACTTAATGTAGTCTTCAGAATGCATTGCTTGATTTTTGGGACTTCCTTAAGCTAATCAACATATATATTACTTCTTGCTTTCTTGAGCTTCATCAAAACTATGCAGCTCACATCTTCAAGCATCTTCATCTTGATATTAGTTTAACTCTAAAACACAAAGTTTGACCAGTATACCTTATTTTATTAACATCAAAATCAAATCAATTTAGTGCTTTGCACTAATCGTCAATGGTCATCCACTTCATTCCATTAAAAATAGGAATTATAAATTTAGCATCCACAAATCAGACAAGGAAACTTCCCTAACAACATTCTAAACCCAAGCTCGTTCCCTTCTTAAAATTGTCGCATTACACTGAAGCCAAAGGGACCAAAGAGCCACAACAACCATTGTATAGGCTACAGTATTGATCTAAATGCCATTCCAGAATGAAGACCAGAAGTCGTTCATGGACATCACATTGACCCCCACAAGGCACAGATCCCCCCACATGGATGTTGCAAAATCACACAATCAAAGAAAGTGGACAATCTCGTCATCAATGTGATTACATAGGGAGCACACCATATCGACACTCTACATCCACCTGCTCTTTCGCACCTTTATAACTAAACTCCCTCTCCTCAGTAGCCAAAGACATTGACCTTCAAGGAAACCTTCATCCTCTGGAAAAATCTACAATCACCAACAAGGTTTTCATCATCCAAAGCCACCTCGAGGAGTTTGTACACCTTGGAAACCGTAAATGGTCCACATCAATCTATCCAGACAACTCACAGAAGACCAATGATCCTGCAATAAGGAGGCAAAAGCTACAAATCCTGCACCCATACATCAGAAAGCACCCCATCAATAACTGACAACCAGGAAAGAGAAGCACCAGCTCAGCAAAAGCTCCAAACTCAAACCAATTATCCTCCTAGAATTTAAACGTCCTTCCATCACCAAGGACCAAACAAAAATATGATGAAATCCTCTACAAAATCAATACCAAAGATCTCCAAAAAGCTTATGCACCTTGAGGGATCATCACCTTCTCGATAATTGACAAGGAAGCGCCAAAAGAATCTTTCAGGACATGATGCCACACCGAATAATCTCTGTAAGGAGCTTTGTCGCCCACTTTGCCAACAATGCATCACAAAAATCTCCAATGGCCCAAACTCGCAATCCAAACTCCTTAAGCCTACATCTTCCAAAAGAAACACTTCCTCATGACTTCAAGCTTGGCAAGTATTTTCTTCGGTGACCTGAAAAGTGAAAGGTAGAAGATAGGAATAACTGAAAGTACTGTCTTCAAAATCACTAAACGACCACCCTAAGCAAGCAACCTCACTGCAAACATTCAGTGGCTTCCTCATCCTCTCCATGAAGGGGATCAATCACCTGTCATGAGCTACATCCCTTACAGAGGAATGCCCAAATATGTGAAAGGCACACATGCAAATACCTAAGAAGCTAGATGTCAACACCACCTCCTTGTTAGTGTTAGACACTAATTAACCAAATTTTGATGTAAATAAAATAAGCTATAATGTTTGGATAAGTTTATATGTTGTGATGTAGAGCTTAAAATATGATGATATGGAGAAGACTTCAAGAAACAAAGATACAAGCTTATGTGGTGATGGCAACTTCAAAAGAAGCTTAAAGAGCTACATGAACTACATATAAAGAAGCTAAGGCACGTGTTTAGTTTATTTTTATGTTTCTAGAATATTTGTGAAGAACCACAGCCACAAGTATACAACACATACATTGCATTAACAAGTTAAACTTAGAAAAATGTTTAAAATTCATTTTTAAATGAAAATTATTTGATTAAGGCCGTTTAGTCTAAATCTATAAGGGTGGTTATTAGTATAAAAACACCCCTTAACCAAATGATGCATGTTTCAAATCATCCAACATTCAACACAAAAAATTAATTGATTAAAAAATTATATTAATAGATTAATTTCAAGTTTGTGAAAAATTAATCAACTAATCATCATTATAACATTAATTGATTAACAAAATTGATTAATCAATTAATTTTGCTTGTTCATGCATGTATTAATCAATCAATTTTTCCTTCACTAATCAATTAACTATAATGCATTAATCAACTAATATGAGCAAGTGATCAATTAATTTCAAGATTTTTTTTATCCGTATGCATATTTTCATAAATGCATTTTTCCATTTCAAATTCAAAAGATATACGAATTTTTGGTGGTTAACAAGCCTCAAATCAAAGTTTATATAAATACGCTATGAAAGCTTTGGACCTAGATACACAACTCTTTCACTTGCTATTGAATTCAAATTCTCTTAAGAGATCTATTGTTAATAAAGCACTCAAAGTTTTTCAATCTTGCTTATAAAAAGCCTCCATACTCTGCTTCGCTCACACTAAACTCTAATATTTCAACTTAAGGAAGTATGAGGGGGTATTTTATTTAAGTCCTACTACATTTATTTGCACACACTTGCTATTGGCTCTGTAGGACTTCATTTATTTTCAAATTTTGTTGTATAGGTACACCACCCTCAAATTTGTGATGTGACATAGTGATTCCTACTTGGAGTAGGGGCAAAATCTTATATAGAGGATATCTAGGTACATGTTTTTCCCAGATTTAGGTTTCCTCTATAAATACTTATCTCAATTGTGGTTTACTTGTAGAGTTATTTTTAATTGCTTGTTTATTTTTATTAAGTACAAATCACCCCCTCCTACGTGAATTAAAATGGCATCAAGATCAGTTGCTACGAGCAACAATAAGCAATCTACCACGAAGCATATTGCCCCTACTAGAACCAGATGGAGATTTTTCTCCAATCCAACGATTTCGCAATTTGGGATATGGTGGAGAATACGTTCAACAAACCAATAAAGCTTAAAGGAGCCTATACAAAAGAGCAAAGAAGGCAACTAACGTTGAGTTCTAAGGCCATAAATGCAGTTTATTGTGCCTTGAGAACTGAAGAATTCAATAGGATCTCTTGGTGCACTACGAAAAATGAACCTTGGAGGATTCTTCAAGTTACCCACAAAGGGACAAATAAAGTAAAGAGTTCCAAAATTATTATCTTAACTCGTGACTTTGAAAATTTTAAGATGTGGAAAGGAAAAACAATAAAAGACTTGTTCACTTGCTTCACCAATATCGTCTAACAACCTTAAGGCACTTGACAAAAACTTTATGAAAGGAGAACTTGAAGGTAAAAATTTACGCTCCCTAACATCCTACTTTTAAGCCTAAGGTTACTACAATCGAAGATGCAAACGAGATAGAATATCTTGACATGAAAAATCTCATTGGCAACCTAATGGCCTACGAGAACCAGTTAAATCAAAAGAAGCCCATGGAGGAATTGAAAAAAAAAGCAACTCGTCTTCAAAGTTGAGACTTAAGAGTGACTAGAAGTAATCCTCGAATGATGACGAGGGCATTGCCTTCATCTTGAGAAATTTCAGAAAATTCTTAAGAAACAAAAAGAACCTCAGGAAGAGAAAGGAGGAAAGCAAAGAAGAGGCCATCATCTACTATAATTGCAAGAAGGTAGGACACATCCAAAAGGAATATCCCTTCTCAAGAAAGAGCACTACAAAAAAAAGAGCAAACGCTAAAGAAATTCAAGAAGAAGACGTTTCAAGTTATTTGGGATGACTTAGACACGAGCTCAAGGACGAGGATAACTCAAGTGATTCAACTCCAGAAGAAACTGCATATCTTGGTCATATGGCCATAGACAACAAGGTAACCAACTTCACTTTTGAAGAACTTTAGATATATTTCAATGAGTTATTTGTTTTATATAAGAAACTAAAATCTGAAAACAATTAGTTAAAGGCTAAAAACAAGTTCCATCTTGTGAAGAGATGAGTTAGTGCAAGAAAAAGAATTTTTGATTCCTGAAGTTGGTTCCTTAAAAGCAAGATTAATGAACTTAAAAAGAATGTTGATGCTCTAAAAGAAAATTCTAAAAAACTTCTTGTTCATCTTAGCAAGCTTACTAAAAGAAATCAAAATCTTAATAAGCTTACTTTTCAAGAACCATCTTCAAATAAGTTTGGAATCGAATATTCTATCTTTTTCTCAACCTTCAAATGTAGTTAAAGAAGAATTATTCTTAGTCAAAAAGGTGTAGAAAAGACATCTTCCACAAACAATGATTATTAGAAGAAAACTAACATTCATAGGCCCAAGAAAAGATGGGTACCAAAAGCCACATTACAAACTTGTTTTGTAGGAAATGGTGAAGTTGATTACTTCAAGTGGACTTTTTCAATCACTAAGAATGGAATGAGAGCAATGAGAAAGAATCAAACCAAACTCTTATTTCAAGAAAAGCTCCAACTCAAAGGAAGAAATATTTTTAAGGAGCACTATGTCAAAAGATGATGGATCATGGATAGCAAATGCTAAAAACACGTGATAAAAGACAAGGTACTCTTCACCAATTTGGAATACAATGATAAAGGAACGACATTCAGCAGCAACCACAAAGGAAAGATCATTAGAGTTGGCACCATTGGTAAAAGTAACCAATCCTTTGATCATATTATCTTGGTTAAAGGAACTCAAGCATAACCTCTTAAGTGTCAGTCAAATATGTAACAAAAGTTTTAATGTTTTATTTATATCTCATTTTTCTTAGAATTCTTGATAAATATAGTTCTAAAAATCTTTTAGAAGGAAAAAGACAAATTTACATACATAGTACTCAATAACAGAAAATGTTTGTGTACGCTTGGTTGCCTTTAATAATTAACTTACCTTATGGCATAGAAGGTTACATCTTATTTTTAAAAAAGAAAAAATTCTTTTTGACAACACTAATCCCATCAACTTGTCTAAAAATTACATCATTCAAGGACAAAACACATCAATGTATGTCATCATTTCCTTGAAGATAATGTCTTGAAAGGAGAAATTAATTTAGAATTTATAAATACTCAAAATCAACTAACATACATACTTACAAAACCACTAGCTTAAGATAGGCTCACTCACACCGAAAAGAACCTTGGTATTTGTACTTTTGAGTGATATTGCTTGATTTTGATTAGTTTGTTCTGTTTCTAAAATTAATTGATTAATTTCATAGTGTTTGCTTTCTTGTCAAGAATATCCAGAAGTGATTGGGTATTCTTGATATTTTACCATTTCTGTATCTTGGTACACTCAAATTTATCAATCATTATAACCTTCCTTTGATATCATTCTTATATCATTTATTCACGTCAATCCAAGTTTCATTCTCGCATAAGGAAAAATTAATCAATTAATCGATTCCATTATTTCAGTACTTAATGGAAGTTAGCGGTTGATGAGATCTGGCATGCCTATTTTGGATGAGGAGATGAAAAGGGTCCCACTCAGGTACATTTCTAAGGAAGAGGCCTTGGGTGCACTGCAGGGGCTTAAGGCAGAGGGATCCCCTTGTCCAGATGGGTTGCAGATATGTTTCTATAGAAAGTTGTGGGACATTGTGGGTACGGATGTTACAACTATGATTTGGGAATTCTTCGTGGAGAATAAGGGTTTTGATAGATTAAACATTTTTTTTTTGTTTCTATTGCCAAAGCAACTCAGCACAGATGTGATTGATGAGTTCAAACCTATAACTTTATCAAATGTTGCTTATTTGTTGGTTGCAAAGGTGCTAGCAAATAGATTGCAAGAGGTTTAGCCTAGGATCATTAACCCGATCCAATCGACGTTCATTAAGGGTAGGTCTCTGTAGGAATCCTTCATGTTGGCTAAGGAGATGGTAGCTTTGTGGAGGAGAAGGGCGACAACAACCTTCGTGTAAGGTGGTGATTCTATTTCTTGCGCGTAACTTTAGGAGATTCTAAGGAGGAGTTTCCTGGGCAATGAATACAATTGATGAAAAGATGTATTGCTACATCTTTTTCAGTGTTGGTGAATGGCCGATCAGATGGTTCTTGGATTCAGTAACAGAGGGGGGTTTGACGGAGGTGCCCTTTCTCCTATTCGACATTGCGGTGGATACTTTGTCAAATCTTGCTTTTAAGGCTTGTAGGAGCAAATTCAATGTCAGATCTTCCCTTCTGGGAGATGCCTCTCTTCTTACTCCACTCTTGCAACTTGCCAATGATGTTACTTTTTCATAAAAGGAGGTCCTACAGAGGTGAAATATCTTCACTCTTTAGTTAAGATTTTTGCAGAGATTTTGGATTTGAGGATTGATGGGAGAAAGTCAATCCATGTCTCATTCAATTTGAATGCTAATGGTGTGGAAGAGATTAAAAAATTCTGGATTCACCTATTGGGCATTTGCCAATCAACTATTTGAGCCTTCCACTTAGGAGAAACATTTATTGGTGTCGGATTAGAATCCACATGCAGAAAGTATAAACAACATATTGGCATCTTGAAGTGGGAAGTTATTGGCTAAAGGTGGCCAGCTGGTTCTTCTCAAGTTGATCTTGTCTTCCATACCAATTTTCTTTTTATCTGTGTTCTAGCTTTCGAGCAAGGTTTGAAATACCGATTTCGACGTCGCTTTGATAAATTTCTAAGTGTATTTCGAAGGCATGGAAACACCTATATTTTGATGTCAGATTTTGATGATTTTGATGCCCAAAAAATAGCTTATTTCAAAGGATGCCAACGTATATCGACAAGAATGGCAAACTTAGTCAAAATAATTAAAATTTATAGAAAATCACAAGCTTAAACATGTTTATGTAGGAATAATAATATTATATCTTAATGTTCATATGCAATATATAGTTTACTATACCATGTTTATTTTTATGTTTAAGAATCAATTATCAAAAAATTACTATGTGAATTAAATTAAATCATGCAAAAATAAAAGAAATTTAACCATTTGATCAATTGATCTTAAATTAATTTATTAGTTAATTTGAAATATTTCACTATGCTGACAAATTAATCAATTTGAATAAATTTAAATTAACATAACTATATGTGTTGTGTTGGATATTTTTATTTATGTCACCCCTTATGAGTCACTTTTAGATATAATTGTATTATTTTTACGTATGAAAAATATAAGTTGTCACCTTCCAACATGGGATCATAAGTTTCTAGGTTGGATGTTATCTTTGAAGTAAATGGTGATTAATTCATGAAGTAAATAGACCCTTAATATTTGTAATTTTGAGGTTTTATTCTCTTAAGGATAGATGCAAGTTCTTTATTCTTTAGTGTTATGACAAACTTAGAATTTTATTTTTTAGGAATTAAACAAATATTTTCTCAATTCTAAATTGTAATTAAACCTATATGTTCATAATAATGGTAGATCTAGAGTCTAGTATGTAAATCTACTCTATAATTATGAATAGGTGTAGAATCAAACTTTAAGAAAGTCAAAGAAAAGGAGAATGAGGCTAGAGGGAGCAATAACGGAGATGCAATTCTAATAAGAACAAATAGCAACAACAGCGTGAGCAACAGTAGCAGTGGTAGAGAAGAATGGGAGAACTGAGAGTGAGAAGTAATAGCAGCAAGTCAAAATGTCAAGTGCATTTTGTCACTTGCTGACATTTCGGTAAAATCTTTGTGTTTCAACATTATATTATTGTCAATATAGCATAACCCAAAAAATAGCTATCTCGACAACATGCTAATGGCATGTCATCAAAATTCAAATCACTTACAAAAATAGTAATAGATAAAAACTAATTATTGAGACACCTATATTAATCTTAAAAAATGAAAACAATTTGAGAATTATACCTAATACCACATATTTCTCCTACTTATCGACTATTAACCACAGTTGGAAAAATATTATTGACACTCCTGCATTTCGACATTACATGTGTGCCGATGCCGGCCCACATTAAAAAAATGTCAATTCACAAGCATGTTGTAGGCACACCATGGGCATTCAGAACAATGCCTTCGAAAATAGTGTTAAAAAAGATGAAGATTGTCCATAAGAGGCCTGATTCCGTGGGATGTTTTGTGCAAGTCCCTTGGAGTGATCTTTGTCGACCCAAGAAGGACGATGGCATGGGGATACAGCAACTTGAAGCATTCAACAAGGCTTTATCGTTCAAATGGGTGGTGAAGATGGTCTTTGGTCCCGATTCCTTGTGGGCCACCTTGCTGCAGGATTCATATGGATCTGAAGAATTTTACTTGATAGACCCCACCTTCTGGAGATCAATGGTGTCAATTATACAGGAGTTTGAGGAGGATCTCAGCCCGGTCCTGGGTAAGGGTAATTATTTTAGTTTTTGGAAAGATGACTGGACTGGTACTGGTGTTTTTGAGATGCTATTCCCCTGTCTGTTCCAGTTGGTCAGCAACAAAAGTGAGACAGTTTGGGATAATTTATCAAGATCTTGAAGTTTGGCCCTCCCTATTGGCCTATCCGAGACAACTTTTTTAGAGCTTCAGCAGTTGCTGGAGTTAATTTCAGATATACAACCAGATCTGAATGAGCCTGACAAGATGACCTGGAATTATGGAAACTTCACAGTTAGTAGAGCTTTCAGTAAAATGACTTCTGCTTCAATTACTCCTACTGAGATCCACGCTGATTGTGCATTGCTTTGGAAATTGAAGTGCCCCTAAAAATTAAGACCTTTTTGTGGTTCCTAAGGAGAGGAAAGTTGTAAAAAAATGCTTAAGAAGAGCTTGGGTTGCAGACCCGAACGTGAGTTGCGCCCCTATGTCGTAATTCAGATGAAGATATTCAGCACTTATTCTTTTCTTGTGATACTGCCAGACAACAGTGGGATCTTTTCATACCTCATTTAGGGGATATATCAATGATAGAAATTTTCTGGAGGTCCTTCTGGAATTATTTGAACATGGACACGGAATGATGGATTGTGGTGGCTACTGTTTTGCGGAGTTTATGGCTACAACGCAATAGGGTCCTTTTCCGGGGGGAGTGTTATTGGGTGGAGAATAGTATTAGGGAGGTTTTCTGGCTTATGAACCTATAAGTCCATTCCAACTTTATTAATACAATTACCTGGATGGTTACTAATCTCCGGTAATCGATCATCCTTTTCTTCTTCAAAAATAAATTCCGTACCTTCAACCTTTGCAAAGAGATATTATTTGTGAAGGGTTTTTTTGATCTTTTTAACCCCAAGGGATGGTTCCCAAGGGTCTTCACCTTCCCTAATCAACTAAGAGGGTGGTTACTCACCCCTCTCTCATTCCTCTCTCTTTTACACACCATCGGTTTCTCTAATCCAAAAACTCCCAAATCTTGAACCCTAGGAGGGGATCAAGAAGAGCTCGGTCCATCTTCATCCTCAAACTTCTTGGAGGACTACTCTTGGCATCCCCAACGTGAGAGCACCCTCCTCTCTTGGTCTCTCTTGAAGGTATTCACCTTTCCCAACTTTGGGTCCATACTCTTCATGTTATGAAATGCTGAATGCTTAATGCTATTTCTATGATTTTTGCAACCGTTTTTGACTTGATTTTGGATCCCTCGTTGCTGCATAACCTTGGTGTACTCGTATCATCTTGATTTCAACCTTATTCCACCTGTATTTCCTTGATTTTCATCTTGATTTCCACATGATAACTTTCCCGACATGAATCAATTAAGCTAATCAATTAATTTCAATTATGTCCAATTTTGTTGTTTTGATCATGGCACCTAAATCCAAGAAAACCAAAGTTGTTGAGGGATCTTCTTTTAAGACTCCTACCAAGTCAAATCTTGTTTCCCCTCACCTCTTTTCACCTAAAGCCAAGAACCGTTACCAAGATTGTCAAAGGCGAGAGGCGCTAAAAGACAGGGGGTTCAGAACGCCTGCAGCGCTAGGCACTTGGCTAAGAAAAATAAGGCACTAATATATATATGTAAACATACAAATATACATACATATACACAGTAACCAAAATATGATATGTTATGATTGCATATATATAATATACATGATGTATAAATGCTTAGACTAACGGGCACTATATGCATACATATGCGAATTGATACATATGATAGGTGTGTATACAGTTTCGTACATCTATATATACACATGTAAATGTACACATTCTACTTATATGCTTTTATATTTATATGCTATACTTGTGCACATGTGTGTGTATGTACATATATATTTGTATGAATAAGTTGACATGTACATACAAAATATATGTGTATATTTGCATGTATATATACATCTACTATATGTATATATCTATTTAAGCACATGTATATGTATATATCTATGCGTATGTGCTCATACATACGTATATGTGTACGTTTAAGTAAGAAAGAGTATTTAATAATTAGGTAAATAGAAACTAAAACCCTTAAAAATATTTTAAAAAATGAAAAACCAGTAAACTTGGTTCAGGCCCTCGCCTAGGGCGTTTAGCACCTTGGCCCAAGCCCTCGCTTAGGTAGCACCCAAGGTTTTAAAAAACACAATGCGGTATTGAGGCGGTTTGCCTTCATCGAGGCGAGGCGTAAGCCTTAGGAATTGCATAAAAAACATAAAAAAAATAAAATGATATATACTTATTAAGTACTAATAAGGAAATAAAACATGATAAATGAATAAAACTATCAAATAAATGACCCAAACTTGATAAATAAGTAAAACTATCAAATAAGTAACCTCCTCAAGCTCCGACGCTGCTACGGGCTTGCAGCGATGCTGCTCCTCCAGCTCCGACGATGCTGCGGCGATACTCCTCAAGCTCCAACACTACTGCGCAATGCTGCTCCTCGAGCTCTAATGCTGCTGCGGCGACGCTTCTCCTCGAGCTTCAACGCTACTGCACGATGCGAGCTCTGACGCTGCTGCGGCGATGCTCTGCCTTGAGCTCCGACAATGCTGCAGCAGTAGCACCAACGCTTAAAGACCTAACCTAAGCCGCCTTTCGCAGGCAGCTGAGGCGGCGCCTCAAGTGCACCTCACCGCCTCGAGCGCCTCAGACCGCCTCGACTCCGGCGAGGCGCACGCCTCTTGAGTGCACCCCGAGGCTATCGCCTCGAGGCTATTTGGGGCCGCCTCGCCTCGAGACGTACACCTCTATAGCCTCGAGGCACGATTTTTAAAACAATGGTAGCACCTCATGAAAATCAGGCGAGGTGAGCCTTATTGAGGCGTTAAGGCCTCACCTCGCCTCAACCTGGCACTTAGGCGAGCGCCTTAACAACGCTGACCGTTACAATTCCAAACTTGGAAATGCTTCTTGCACTACTCTTCGACCCCTTAACTTGGGAGAGTTGAAAGATGCTCACGGTGTCAACATTGATGAACTTTTTACTTTCCAAAAAAAACAAGAACCTTTCATCTCACCTTCAATGTTGCGCATGCCGTGAAGGGAATGTATCCCTCTTTTGTTCGTTTGTTTTATTCCAATTTACAACAAGTTGGTGATGAAGCAAACGTCATCCTAGAATCACATATGTTAAAATCCAATTTGATACCAAAGCTTTCACAGATATTTGCAAAACTAATCTCAAAGAAGACACTTAGGAACAAGTGACCCAAGAAGTTCCATCTAATCAAGGTTCGAAATGCCGATTTCGACGCCATACCGATGAAATTCTAAATGTGCATTTAGTGGGCATGCCGACAAGAATGCTAACAACGGTCCAGCAGAGGACCTGCAGCAACCTCGGCACGCCCGTCGATTTCGTCGGCATGCCAACGATATCCCAGCATTTTGACAACTTTACCATGTCGGCATGAGCTTTTCCCAAAAAAGGCCTTACCAACAGCATGCCGGCAACATTTAAACCACTGCATCTAATGAAGTTTGCAAAGCTCTCTTGCTACCCAATGAGCACGACCATTCCAAGAAACCTCTATCGTCCAAGAAACTTAATTTTGTACCTCAATTCTTGGCTAGAGTCATTGACTAGAGCTTCTTTGGGAAGGTCAATGACTTCAACCATTGGCCCTATCACACGGCTTATGCGGTTTATCGCTCATCAACAACATTAAGCTTAATTGGCCCATTATGATACTTACTCATATTAATGATATTCATTTCGGGTCTCTTCCCCTTGGCATACTCCTCTCCCATCTCCTCATCAAAACTTCTATTGATCTCTCGCAACAACCTTTGGACTCCAAACTTGAGTTCTTTGACTATGTTACTATCAAAAGGATGAATAAGGTTGTCTGTGCACGAGATGATGATGACACTCATATAGAAAGTGATGATGAAGTTCCTACCACTCTTGGTACACCCAATGATGGTGGAGGATCTTCCTCTGGTGCACCCCCTTCTACTCCTATCATGTTCCTCCTCATGATAAGGAACATGCTTACAATATACATTGAGACTACATGTGTGCCGATGCCAACCTAGTCTATATGAGTGGTCTCAGTCTCATCATGAGGAAGCAAGGTGAAGACTACAAACAGATGCCCAAGGTACTAGGTAGCATTGAAGCACATTTCTCTCATTTTGAGATGAGCGCCAAGGAAGATTTGGCCACAAGGTTCGAAATGCCGATTTCGATGCCATGCCGATGAAATTCCAAGTGTGCATTTCGTGGGCATGCCGAGGGCATGCCGTGGAAATGCCCATTTTTCGATGGGCATGCCGATGAGCATGCCGAGGGCATGCCGATACATACCAACAAAAATAACAAAGTAATTAAAAAAACCAATAGCAACCTCGACATGAGCACCAATTTCGCCAACATGCCGACCATGCTGACGGCATGTCGACCGTGCCGAGGGCATGCCGATGAAATCCCTGTAAATCAACATTTTCTCCATGTCGGCACGACCCTTGCTCGGAAATGGCCTTGCCGACGACATGCTGTCGGCATTTAAATCAATATTTGGCCACAATCAAGAAGGACCTCAAGGAATTGAAGAAGGGAAATGGATTGAAGACTCTTATTACCTTTTCTTATTCTAGCTGTTTTGTTTCATTATGACTTGTACTAGTAATGAACTTATTATCTAGATTTCTATTTCATAGTAATGGACTTTGTAGCTTCACTTCTATTTATATAGTCTAAACCTATTAAGTGCTAGAGATCATGGAGATCTCGTGATCTCATCAACATCAAGTGGCAAGAAATCCCCTTACCGATTTTGTTAAGTTGGCTTGTTAGCCAAGTAATTAGTTTTCCTTGTTAGCCAAGTAATGGTTTGTTAGGAAAGACTTTGTTAAGCAAGTTTCGTTACTAAGTTGTTAGGATTACTCTTTCCTAGTTGTTAAGATTAGTTGTTAGTTCAGTTTGATGCTACTTGGTCCCCTATTTTGGAGCCGGGTCTTTCAAAGTCCTCAATGTTGGAGTTGTAGAGATTGTTGGACATGCTACACAAGATTTCTATTGGTAAGGAGCTTGTTGATAGATTCACTTGGAAGGAGGAGAGGTTTTCTATTTCAAAAGCTTTTAAGATACTATCTTAGGAGGAGGAACATTCGCTTTTGATGTGGGAGGATTGTTCGTTGTTTTGGAAGATGCTTATAACCTTAAAGATTAAGATCTTCTTGTGGTTGTTTAGGCAAAAGAAGTTAGTCACAAAGGTCCTTCAGGCTAAATGGGCTCCGAATTCAGATTTGCTTTGTCCTTTCTATGGTACTGCAAAGGAGACATTGGATCATCTTTTCTTTACTTGTCAATTATCAATGGAGGTTTGGCAAAGTGTTTGTGTCCAGATGGCAGTAATCACATCTTTAGACTCCTAGTGCGCTTCGTTTAAGTCCTTGGTTCATGCTGGCATAGCTAGTTGGGTTAAAGTTGTTATTGTTCTATGGTCTATTTGGTGTCAAAGGAATGCCATGATTTTCAAAAAGGAACAGGTGTGGGTTGAGATTATAGTGAGGGAGATGTGAGTCTTGATTTATGGCTTTTGTTTTGTTATTAATAATATTTAGATGATTACCAATCTTCAACAATCTTCCTCTTTCCTCTCAAAGCAAAAAAAAAAAAAAAAACTCAATAACAAAACTTGCCTAACAAAGTGTTTCCTAACAAACCATTACTTGGCTAACAAAGCAAACTAATTACTTGGCTAACAAAGCAAATTAACAAAATCAACGAGGGGACTTGCCACTTGATGTTGACAAGATTTCGTGATCTCTTGGTAGAGATCACGAGATCTCCACAATCTCTAACACCCCCCCCCCCCCCCCAAAGTTGGGCATCTCCAACTTCCTAGGGAGTGCAACAGCAGCAGGAATTGATGCAGTAGTCAAGCTCAAACACAAGCCACGAACAGAGATTGGGACACATTCCCAAGCACTCTAATGGTCGCCTTGTTTTACGAGAAAATCTCCCCTTGGAGGAGAATAAAAAATCAGATAGAAGACTTTCATCGATGGGGCTTAGTTCCCCCTCCCCATAGAGAACACAACTCGGAGCTTTGGCTTCATCCCTCGAGCTAGGTAGATATGCCTAGACACTTGCTCCAGTATAGACTATAGCACAAACTTGGATGAAGACCATATCAAAAGTAGTAGTCACACACGGGAAACGTTCCTAAGCAGTCGAGGAGACCTTGCACCTTAAATTTTTTTTTTTTCAACTTTCACAAGTTCAGATCTGCAAATTGCAGTAAGGAACCCTAACCATAACATCAAGCCACTTGGATCCCAAACAAGGTCCAAGGAACTCGATAGTTTCATAGTTCCCTGAACAAGTACAAAGGCCAAGACTTTGGCTTCAGAGATCACCATCGAAGATTCTTCATTAGCCACAGAGAAGGTAATCCAAGGTTCGAGGCTTGGCAATCCTTCAAGCAAGATGAGAATTCTCATGAAGAGTAGCACCATGCGACACATGGTATTGCACACAAAAGCCAAGGGGTTGCGCATGCACCCCATGGTTCACACACAGAGGGCTCTATGCAGGGATCGGTATCCGAGGTAGACTTGGCCAAAAATCACCAAGCACGCATAAAAGAACCCAAAGCATGTGGGCTCTTCCATGCACACGAGAATAGGAGAGGTTAGCGTGTACCCATCCTAACGGCCATGCAACAAGGACCTAGGGGTGATACCCAAGCCACGCTCCCCCATCACACATGGAAGTTGGCTTCCACGTAGAGAGAGATCCCACGTGGATCTTTAGGCGCACGATATTGGGGTTGGCACTTAGGAAAACCTACTCTAATACCATGTGATAGAGTACGATGGAGAACTTATTTTTTATTATTATAGAGAACTCAAATAAACATGGTGGGTTTTGATTCTATATATAGAGATCCAATCCCATAACAAATAGGAAAGAGTAATCCTTACAACTCTAACAAAACATGCATAATAAAGTCTTTCCTAACAAACCATTAGTTGGCTAACAAGGTAAACTAATTGCTTGGCTAGCAGGACAACTTAACAAAACTGGCAATGGGACTTCTTGGCACTTGATGCTGACAAGATCTCATGATCTCTTGGTAGAGACCACGAGATCTCCACAATCTCTAACAGAAGTAAATGATGATGAAGATGTTATAAAGTCATCTGAGATAAAGGGGAAAAGATCGACAAAAAAAACATCTGTTTGAGCTCATTTTGGAGATGTTGAGGTTAAAATCCAAAGGGCAAGAGAAGGGCCAAAAAAGGCAAGGAAAAGGACAATAGTGAGAGAAATAACAAAGAAGGATTCAATATAGTCATAAAAAATAAATGCAAGTGTTGTTGAGAAATACTGTCAAAACCCTCCGGTGGAACTACACACATGAAAAGACACTTATTGGAAAGTTGCCCTTAGTATAACAAGAATCAATCGAAGAAATATTCTCTAAAGAAAAAAAAATCAATCAAAGAAACAATCCACACTATCGTTTGCTTCTAGTTCAAAAGGCGAGAACAGAGAGATAGTTGGCTTCTCTAGTGTTGGCTATGATCACAAAAAAAGTTAGGGAAGCCCTTGCGAAAATGATCATCATGCATGAATATTCCTTTAAGATGGTTGAACATCATGGCTTTAAATCTACTCAAAAACGTTCAATCCCAAATATAAGTGTCAAGAGATACCATTAAAATCCTAAAAGTTGAAAAAAAAAAATCAAGTCTATGGATTGCATCCCCCTTATGATTGTTGGACATTTAGATATGTGTGCTTGACTACACACTACATTAATTGTAATTGGAAATTACTAAGTGTATCATTAGCTTTTATGATCTAGAACCACCACATACTAGAGTTGTAATCAATTATGCCACTGCTAAATGTATTCAAGAGTGGGGAATTCAATACAAAATTCAAATAATCACATTAGATAATGCATCAAACAATACAATTGTCGTTGAGTCTTTAAGGGCGAATTTTAAGTCAAGAAACAAATTTCATTTGAAGAGAGATTTTCAACGATCGATGTATTGCTCATATCTTGAATTTGATGGTTCAAGATTGCCTTAAACAAATTAAAAATGCCATCAATTGTATAAGAGTGATTGCCAAGTATGTAAAGAAGTCTCCTCATTTGGTTGAATTTGGACAAATTGTAAAACAACTTGACATTCCCACATTCAAGGGTGTGCACATTGATTGCCCAACAAGATGGAATTCTACATATTTAACGTTGGAACATACTATGCCTTTTAAGTTTGCATTTGCCCAATATACTCTTAAAGATACTACTACTCCCAACTTCTAATGAATGGATAAATAATGAAAAGATTTGTAAGTTCTTCTTGAAAGTGTTTAATGATGTCTCGACTATTTTTTCTAAGACAAAGTATCCAACAACTAATTTATTCTTTCCAGATATGCATCGAGTAAGGAACTTATTGAATGTCCAACTTGTATCAAACCTAGAGGATATTTTTATGAGAGACGTGGCCTTCATGATGTGGGAGAAAATGGAGAAGTATTGGAGTGATTGCAATTTAGTGCTACCAATTGCAACAATCTTGGATCCACAAAATAAAAGGGAATTTATTGAGTTCACTTTTCCTTTGATTTATCCAAAACATGAGATTAAACACAATATTCAGATTGTAAAAGATGTGTTTCATGAGTTCTACCAATCTTATGTAAAAGAACTTGCACAAAGTTCAAGTGCTTTGCCTCAAAACCTAGTAATATATCAAAGAAATCAGGTTTGAAGGGAAGAGAAATGTTTGACATGTTTTTTTAGAAATGATGCAAAGCAACCTTCTAAATCAGATATTACTATATACTTAGAAGGTCTTTATGTTGTTGAAGATGAGAATGATAAACATAACTTTGATGTTTTATAATGGTGAAGGTTGAATTCTATCAAGTATTGCTTCTTGTCCAACATGGCCCGTGATATTTTGAACATTCTCATCACTATCGGGGCTTATTGCTTCTTGTCCAACATGACCCGTGATATTTTGAACATTCCCATCACTATCGTGGCTTTGGAGTCAACTTTTAGTGCTAGAGGTCGTGTTTTCGATTCATACAACAATTCTTTAGCTCCAAAACCTATTAAAGCATTAGTTTGTGCAGTAAATTGGATTAGAGAAGGCATAAAAGACATTCTCAACCTAAAATGAAGTCTTTTCATTAAGTTTTGAGCTTCATCTTTGGATTGTTGTTAAATTTTAAATTATGGTATTGTATGGAGATTATTTAGAAAAAGAGTTGCTTATTCTTGTCCTAATGAATTGGAATCTTCTATTTGAGCTATGAGTTTATGTAACTTTCATTAATGATTTTAATATTGTAGGGAGATTATTTCAAAGAAGAATTGCATGAATTGAAATCTTTTATTTGAGATGTGATTTGATATACTAAATCACAATCTATAAAAAAAGATTGATTTTTTTCTCAAAGCATGGCTTTCATAATAATTTCTTTGAGGCATTGAGATGGTACAATGATATGAGGCTATAAAAAAATGATTTTTTGTTCAGTGATCTTTTATCCAATGTGATGTTAAACAAACTTTACATTTATTAGTTCATTTAAAAAATTATCTTCATGTGGTATTATTAGAGCCATATAGTTGTTATGAATATTAATACTATGTAAATTTTGTTTTTTGTGTTTAGAGTGAGGCCATGTTCTAATGTGTTTCTTCTTCATTTATTGTTTAAAAAAATATGTATTTATTTGTTTTACAAGATATAAATTAATGTAGGTGAAAATTTACTTTACCTGTAAGATATCATTATACTGGCTTTATAACTCCATGCATTACAAGATCTCTCCTCCCGAAAATAGATATAAAGTATATGTTGAAAGTACATGCATTGACTTATGGACTATAGAGATATTTAAAGTATAATGCTTTGGTAAACATGCCTCGAAATGTTTACGATATAATTTGTATTTTTTTTATTTTTTATTCCATTTTTTTCATTATGATGTATCACATTTGCATTTATAACAAAGTATTATACTTTAAAGGAATCATAACAAACCTTTAAACAAACTCTAAATGAATCAAACCTAAATTAACAACATTTTTGTTGGGAATTAAGAAAACAAAACAAAAAATAGGAATATGCTATGTGGACTACCACATGGCACAGCAAGCCACATGGCCAGTCCACATGACCATCACCATCAACAACGATTGCAACAAAGAGAAGGCCTACCAGTCATGCTTAGAGGCTAAGAAAGCCCAAATTAGTTAAGAATAAATTAGGATTTGGTGTTGATTAGTTGATGATTTAGTTGTGTTTCCTATTTTAGATTGATTTGTTTCCGAATTTGAGGAAGAGTTGTTATGGAAGTAGAATTGTAATCTCTCTATAAATAAGAGAGAACATTATCATTGTTATTTAAGTTGACATTATAATAAAATGAGATTTACAACTCCTCTCCTCTCTCTCTTCTCTCTTCTCTCTTCCACGTGATGCCTTCTCTCTCCTTTCCCTATTCTACACACGTAAACAAGATAGCAAGCCCTGTTGAGCTTGTTGCTACTGCTACTATGTCTCTCCTCCTCGTGGGAAGAAGCCTCCACGCTCCGATTGCACCCAAAATCTCAACAATTTAAAATTTCACTTAAACAAAACGAATCTTCAATCACAAAAACAAATCTAGCCGATCAAATCCGAACCAAACCCAAACATTGAAAAACTATTATCAAACCGAACCTAGAGACATTCGCTCAACTTTGATTCGTTTATACCTCTACTCCAAGAACCTATCAAAGAGATATTGGTCTTCTGGTAATGGAGACAAAAGGTAAATGCATCTACCACAACCCTCATCACGGCCACGTCCACCACCAGAACAACCAACTCTCCCCCCTAACACCACAAGAGTAGTAGTCTCAAGCATAGTAACAGGCTAACAGCAGTAGCAGGCATAATATCAGCATCAAGCTTCTAGAGGCGAACATAGATTGTTTCTAGACTAGGAATAGACTCAGCAGATAATGTCTGATCACGGGCTGATTGGTATCTGACAAATGGGCCATTTAGGAAGTGGTATGTCTGCCACTCAGCCTTCTCAGTAGCCTACTTATCACAACAGGTAGGCTAAAAAACTAAAAGCTCCTCAAATAACCCCTCAAGGGTAGTGAAGTAACCAGCTAAAGTCATATCACCCTGGTTGGTGCTCCAGATTTTCTAAATATTCCCCCTTGTTGAGATGTTTGTTTGCATAGAATATCTACACAGCCTCCCAAATATAAGGCTATAGAGCATATTAGATGCAATCTTTTCATGATCCATTTCATAACCAAATAATTATCTTTCTCCTACTTTTTAAATTTTGGCTCCTTGGGATCTAGAGCATCCTCAGTCAACACGTGCAAACTGCAACAAAGATGTGAAATGCCCTCGACCAGAAAACACAATTCTAGGATCCTGTCAACTTGATCGTAGTCCCTTGAACAAAAGCAAAGGTAGAAATCTTCGAGGCAAGGGTCGAGGCGTCAACATCAGCCATGGCAAGATAAAGCAACACGTCACACTAAGATTGTTATTCATCAAATGGTGCACACACAAGTGTGTAAACTGCACACAAAGGAGGACACCAAGTGCCTAAGACATGCAAGTATGACAAAGGAGGTCTCACACACAGATAGGAGGACCAAGGAGATGCAGTATCAACCTCCAAGAAGCCAAAACGCCCTGCTGCCCTTGAGCAGAAGCCCACCAACAGATCTGCACAGTGAAACAAATGCCCACAAATCTACGCTAGAAGGCGATGGGCCCTGATCAGGTACCCCTCATGCTGCTAGGCAGCACAAAAGAGATATAGGAGAGGCATTGTGGTCCTTCGACGAAGGATGGAGGCAATAGGAGGGCTAGGCGGTGCTGGGAAGGGCTGGCAACAGTGGGAGAGCCACCCACTGTTGGTGGCTATTGGTGGGAGATCCCCCACGAGTGGATCAAACACACCGAGGAACCCTTAAGGCTGAGGATTGATAGAGCAAAGACAGATTGTTTGCTAGTATTTGGCAAGATACCGAAACATCAACCTAGGATCGCTACTCTAATACCATGTTGAATGGAAAAGAATGGCCTAATTCTTAATGGAAGCCATAGCCTCTCTTATATAAAGGAGGGCTATGGATAAATTACACGAAGAGTCCATGATAAAATTGAAAATAACTAAGGCAACAAAGACAATAAATCTAGGAAATAAAATAACTCCTAACAATTACCTTGGAAAGAGATGATAAAGGAGGAAATATTACTTGCTCAAGCTTCAAAAGACACCTGACAGACATCTCCCTTTCTTTCTTATCAGCACTAGTAAGTCTCCTGTAAATTGGAGGAGCCCATATGTAGGCCATCTCTCTCACATTTTCACAGAGTTGTGAGGAAAGCTTCACTACTACCTATAAGTTGTATTAGAGAAGAACAAACAGGAGTCAGGTTAAAACTTTTAGAATGGATAATGCAGCAGCTTCAATGACAATATATTACACAAGAATATAAGAGACCTGGATCGCCTCATATGTTATAGACAGAGAACCAAAGGGATTGTCCATGGTGTAAACAATTGCCTTCAGCAAGGAATGCACGTTTGGATTGATAACTAAACCATCTATCTGCTGAACGGAGATGCACCAAATGCTCAAATTACATATGGCCTGGAAAATAAAGCTTATCTCTTCAAGTCAGTAAAATATTCAAGCTAAGAAAATTCCAAACCAAACCAAGGTTCAAGTACATGATATAGCACCTTCATTTTGGTCGTGGTAACCAGTTTAGCCAAAGAACTCAAAGCCATATGTGCAGCTTCCTCTGTGCCAAGAAAAAACTCACTCATAAATTAGTATCTTATTCTGGTAGACTAGACAGACAAGAATCCTCACACCCTTTTATTGTGCTCGGAAGTCATTCTCAAAATATTATCCTAATTGGCAAATCAATACTTGTTCTTATTTTGAAATTTTGGAAATGAAAAATCCATTCACTCATTCTTGCCCGAAATGGGATAGATGAAACATCTGTCATCATTTCTGGTCCTCATTCTTGACTTCCATTTGGATACATTCACCAGAAAAAAATGATAAAATGCACAAATAAACTCTGCTTTTCCATTTAATCTCACCACAATCCGGTGTTATACTCAAAAGATTCAACAGTGCACAAATAAACTCTCTACAATCTAATCGTACTGCAATCTGACATGATTCCCAAAAGATCATAAATGTCGCTATATGGAAAGCGAACACGTCAGTGACAAATTACTGGGACCGAGGTGGAAATGTTTGGACACTGCAATACTGCATTTACTTGGCCTCTCCTTGGCATAAAAAGGGACAGTTCCTTGCTCTCCAACAGGAGTTCACAGATGCAGCCAAGGACAAGTGGATTTGGAGGATGGTGAGTCTAAAGGCAGCATTTTACTGTCTCATGCCTCCTTTAAGGGATGGGGAAGTCAGGCATTTTTTGGCAACTGTAAGCTTATTTGGAAGTCTAAGATGCCACTCAAGATAAAAATTTATGGCAGGGTTCTCCCAAAAGGGAGGCTCAAGCTAAGGCATCCTCTTGATATTACACGTACACTGATGATCCACATGTAGGTACCCAAAAGTTCTAGGGAGATCCTATTCTCACTGCTACATACCTGATCAACAAGGTTCCCTCTTCAGTGCTCCATGGGCGCATCCCATAATATCACGTATTACACCTTGAGTGTGACAAGCCTTTTGCCTTACCTCTGCAAGTATTCGAGAGTACATGTTTTGTCCAAGTACATAGTAGCCAAGATAAGTTCTCGCCACGTGCCACGAAGTACATGTTTCTAGGTTACAGCTTACAAGTTACTCACAAACCCAAAAAGACTACAAATGTTATGACCATATGCATAGGCGCTACATAGCTACTGTAAATGTAACCTTCTATGAGAAGGTACCTTACTATTTTGATGAGAGCTCTGGCATAGAGTTGGCTCCCAGATAGACTCAGGTTTACTATCACAGATCAATCGTTCCTCCTACTGTCCCTCTAGATTCCTCTCCAGCTACACAAACAGTAGATCCAGAGCTTTCGAATCCTGATGATAATAGGCCCATAGTCGTAAGGAAGTCCAGTCGATCTTGCACTATGCATCCTATGTCTCATTACACTGGGACCACCCACCTGGAAGGGGAAACTAGATAGTTTTCCTTGGCCATCACCACTACAATTATCCCTAGATACTACAGCCAAGCTTTTCAAGATCCTAAATGGCGTTTTGCTATGGACGAGTAGATGCAAGCACTTGAGTTTAGGGGGACTCGAAATTTGGTGCCCTATCCCTCAAATGCTACTGCTGTTGACTATCAATGGGCTTATACCATCAAATATCAGGCAGATGGTACGGTTAACATATACAAGGCTCGACTAGTTGCCAGAGGCTTCACCTAGACTTATGAAATTGATTACTTCAAGGCCTTCTCACCAGTTGCACGTATCACGTCAATCAGTATTATTATTTCTTTAGTAGCCAACAGAGGGTAGCAATTATATCAACCAGATATCAAGAATGCATTTCTGTATGGAGACCTAGTAGAAGAAGTCTACATAGCCATCTAACTATCAAGTTCAAGGGGAGTTCATATGTCGTCTAAGGAAGGCCATCTATGGCCTGAAGCAGACTTCGAGGGCATGGTTTGAGCATCTAAATTTAGATATTCAAAGGCTTGGCCTCCTGCGATCATCCTCCAATCATTCTATTTTTATTCCAAGAACGAGAGAAGCATCTACAAGAAGAGTTATTATTCTAGTTATTTATGTCAACGACATGATGCTGACCAATGCAATAAGGAAGGTATCCGTCAAACCAAGGCCTTCCTGTAGTCCACCTTTGTGACAAAGGACCTTAGAGACCTACAATACTTCCTCGGGATTGAGGTTGTTCGAATGGAGCCTCGTCTGTCATTATCTCAAAGACAATATGTTAGTTTTTGGAGCCTAATTGCATCAATCAGGATGCAATTGATATATAATGACATTGGAATTCATGTTAAAATCAATGAGATTTGGTAGAAGTTTTTAATCTCATACTGAAAGTTTTTTTAGGATGTCCAAGTTCAAAGTACGACGAATCTTAGAGGTAGATCGTAGTATTCTGAGGGAAGTTTGTCAGACCCCGACGTACCAATATTGTGGAAGGCGATACCTTCTCTATGGGAAGTCCTTCACAGGCGCTTCAATCAGAGTAACTAGCCTTTCTTCATTTTATTTGTTCTTTATTTTATTCTGAATCCTGTCAAATCATGTTTAACTTAATTTAATATTTTTTATCTATGTGAAATCATTGAAAATACATATGTTTTTATTTATTTATTCCTTATATGCGCTGATTTCAACATAATATACCCTCCAGACACTTGAGGAGGCTGGCTTACTGAGAGCCAAGCCCTTTGGCATTCCTACTAAGCCACAGCAGTTCTTAGTACTAAAGAGGATGATCCTCCCTGTGATAATGTCTCCAATTATCGTAGCTTAGTTGGTCACCTTCTGTACTTGACCATCATTCAACCGAATATCAACTTCGCTATCAGTAAAGCTAGTCATCACATGCAGGTGCCATGCTACAATCACTAGCATAAGATATAGCCTATTTTGAGGTACTTCAAGGGAAGTCTGGGTCGAGGACTTTACCATAGAGAAAATAGGTCCATAAACATCATGGCTTATTCTTATGCTGACTACACAGGGTCTATTGAGGATCGTCGGTCTACCTCAGGACATGCTCTATTTCTTAGTAGAAACCTTATTTTTTGGCGGAGCAAAAAACAAAGTATGGTTGTTGTTCTAGTGTTAAGGTTGAGTATCGCGGCATGACTCATGCAGCATTTGAGATCATGTGGGTTGTGGGTCTCCTAGGAGATCTAGGCGTGGAGGTGCAGCTTCTAGTTTTGATCCATTGTGATAATCAATTGATGACATATATAACATCCAACCCGATTTTCCATGAGCACACTAAACGCATCAAAGTAGATTGCCATTTCATCCGAAATGCAATCATGGATGGGAGGATTAGCACATCATATATCTCACAAAGCTTTAGTTGGCTGACATTCTCACCAACGCCCTCAAGAAAAAGAGAATTTTTTATGTGATAAGTTGGGACTTGCAGATATCTACAGCCCAACTTCAGGAGAGTGTTAGGAAATAAAATTAAAGATGTATTGGTTGTCCTTCTATTTTAGTCATTATTTTTAATAGGTAAGTTATTACCTTCTATTTTAGTCCATACTATTTTTTTGAGGAAAGTTATTGCAATTTCCTTATATACTTAAACTCTCTCTATATAAAGAGGGCAAGACCTTACTTTCAATACAACAAAAATCATCAAGTTGATTTTCTCAACAAAGAGGTTGAGTGAGAAGAGGTCCCCCGAACGAGGAACTCTCCTTCGGGGAAGGTCCCAAACGTCTCCAAAAACTTCAGGATTTCAGAATGAGAAGGAGCACCAAACAACCACTCACCCTACTCAAACTGCTGGAGTGTTTTACTATCAACAAATAAATCCGAAGCCTCCAACTCAAACAACTCATACAGAGGTACGGGGAACATAAAGAAGAAGAAGAAGGAGAAGACGACAATATACCTGAAATAAGAGAGACGATGGAGGGGTGGTAAACCATAAACCCCAAGCACTTCAACGCCTGCGCCGCTCTGCGACAATCCCACAAAAACGCAAACAAACAAGAACAACTAACAGCATATAATAAATCCGGAGAGAAATAGGAAAAGAGAGGAAGGGCCGTCCTCTTACATCTCCTCGTCGGGGACAGAGGCGTCGGCGAGGATAAAGGGTAGGAGGGAGGCGGATGTGGAGAAGAAGGCGGAGGAGGAGTCGCCTTCGCCTTCGCCTTCGGAATGCTGCCGTTGGAGATGGAGGAGGGAGGCGTAGGCGAGGGAGCGCCCCTCTAGGGTTTCTGGGGAGAGCGGAAGGGCGAGAGCGGCTGAGATCCCCTCCATGTTGCCTCCCCAAACCGCACAGAACGAACGTCGCCGTGGAAACTGAAGGGGTCCACTGGCACTTAGACTCTTCCGCGCGCGCTCTATTTCATTCCTTTCTATTCTAGTGGGTACGCTGCGGTGCGGTGCTCCGCTTGTGAGGTTTCCCGCCAGATGGCGGCAGAGGCTTCTCCCTGAAAATATATATTGTTATTTGGGTCCACGGAAAATGTAAAATGCATATTAATGTTGTTAAGTCCATTCCACAAGGCACACAAGTCGAAGCTAGTACTATCAAACCTTGTTTGAAGTCAACTCTACTGGAGTTGATCTATAACTAAGTCTTTGGGAACTATAATTGGTTATGGATTTTCCTTAATCATTTACCTAAATCTTGTCAAGGGTCCTAATGGCAAATGATAACGATAACCAACAAAACTTAGTATGCGGACTTCAGAAGGAAAGGAAAGATCAGTCAAGGAAAGCGAGTGCAAAATTCAACCTCTAGGATAGCTCTCCATTAGGCACCTACCTACCTATGCCTTCTCTCCTCCCTCCCCCCTGTCCCAAGCAACTAACTCCTCCCTTCTCTTGTTCTCCACCAATTCCTTTCTGCACGCCATCTTCTTCAGGCATCTAACACCTTTGCTTGCCACTTCTCCATGGCAATTGTCACTGCGAACCCTCTAACAACTGAGCAGCACCCTAATGACCTGCATTCGAGGTAAGTTGCCTAATTTTCATTCATTTATTCATCTTTTCATATGGGTCTTTGGATTGGTTGCGTTGGTGTTTGATTTACAAGAGAGCTTATGAGGGTACTTTTGATTTCCTTTTGCATTTTGCTTGGTTTTTGTGGATGGTTGATAATTTTTTAGTTGAAGATTTTTTCTTTGAAGAGGAGGTAATTCATAACGTGATTTCAAATATTTAGTAAAGTCTTTTAGTTTTAATTGTAATTGACCCTCCAAGTGTAGCTTGTTTATAAAATAGATCTCACAAAAATTACTTCCTAAACCAAATGATTAGGAGATAGCTTTGAAAGACAAAAGTTATACCAAGGGGTGGTCTTAAATTCTAAAAAAGCTATCTAAAGAAAAAGAAAGAAGCCTAAAAGATAATCCCAAGCTCCTATTGGCATTCACTAAAAGATCTTAATTAACCCCATAAACCCATCTTCATTCTCAAGTGAATGACAAGTATATCGGGTTTAAACATCCATGTTATACAAATCAATCTCAAGGCTAAAAGAAAGTTGTGCAGATCACTTCATGACTAAGGGAGAGTAAAATATACTAACCTTCACTTCCTTCTTCACTATTTTTGCCCTTCCCTCTATTAGGGGAAAAAGAAATTAAGATGGGATACATAAAAATTACATTATTTGGAGGAGTCGTAATGAAAAACTACTAAATAGGACATGCAAAGTTAGCTTACATTGTTTTGACAAATGTTTCATCATTTTAGCCCTCAGCGGGTGGCTTAGCTGGTAAAGCCCTTATACCACTATTGGAGGAATGAGGTTTCCAGTTCGACTCTTGCCAATGCTAAATTTACTCGGAGACCGTGGAGTTGGGGCACTTGCAGTCTCCCAGGGGCTACCTCACAAGAGGGAACCTCGCCATCAAAAAAAAATGTTTCATCATTTTCCTCTACAAGATTTAGCTCACATAAACATCCAGACAATGCAACCACATCTTGAGAACCTCCCCTCATGTTTGCATGTTTGGATTTCTGATGCAATTATGAAAATGATATTTGTTGATAAGTGTAAATGGGCTTTTCTCATTAAAACACAATCAATTTCTTGATAAGTGGAAGGCTTGCACAATAAAATGCATAATTCATTTGAGATTCACAAGTCAAATGTGAAGATAGGTTGTGAAAATTCCATCTAAAACAACCAGCAATTAAAGGTCAACATCAAGGCACTTGACACTTTACTAACAACTCAAGAATTAGACAACAAAGATATAACTATAATGTGGTTAAATTCTTTAGAATTAGCTATCTTTAACTTCTTTTCAATCACCAATAACCCACATATCTAGATACGAAAGAAATTTCAGTAATAAGCCATCACACAACCCTATTATGATCATGTAGATGGAAATTTGAATCACATGTCTCTTGGGTGTAGACTAAACTCAATATAAATGGTGAGATTTCACCAGAGGGGGTGAATAATATAATTGAAAATTAATAGCTAAATAAAATGCAATCACACAAAGAACATTCACCATAAGGAGATAATGATTTTTAGATGAAAACCCGAAGGGTAAAAACTACCACGTAAGTCTTCCCGACTTAGGATTTTTCCAATTGACCTAGTCGATCAAATCTATTATACGTGTTACTTAAACAAGGGTGACACAACTTCAATACAACCACACAACTTTAACTCGATGATAGTATACCTCAACCCCCCTTTTTCATGAAGAGAATTTTGTCTCACGAATGAGATGGTAATTCACCATGTGAATACCAAATGAATAAAATAGAAAAAACAAGAATAATGCCTATAGAGCCACAAAATATATTTTAACTCTAAACTCTTATAGGTAAAAGGAACTTCCCTGAGATGGAAGTAGATAGGTGTGATCACGCAACATATTGGTGCTCTCGGATGTGTAGTGTGAAGTTTAGAGAGCAATGGCAGAGAGTCTCTTTTTTGATTTCTCACTAAATGTGTATATAGGTAGAAAGTATTATCTCTATGGTGTCTATTGCCAAGGAGAGGTCCTCTACTATTTATAGAGGCTTTTAGAACCTTCAAGAAGGCTTGGGAGAGATCTTTCAGCCGTTAAGGTTAAGTCCAAGAAAAGTTAGGCCGAAATCTAATGAGATCAGAGTCATAATTAGTCTGACAGCATAATTAGACGTCTAAAATATAGATTCGATGTCTGATCAGATGTCTAGTGGAAAGTCTAGACATCTGAAAACAAAGGTCAATTTCCATGAAATCAATTGGATTTAAATAGAGTAATTGTCAACAAAGATCAGACATCTGGAAGTGAACTTTAAAACATCTGATACAAATATTGGATGTCTAAAAAGTGCGAGTTTGCTCTTAGATTGGATCATATCTAAATAGGGATCTAGTGTATAGTGGTCAGACGTCTTACTGGACGTCTAATGGTAAAGGTAACTCTTGAGAATTGATTCCTGAGAAGCTAACGGTTATATTCGGTCTCACAAATCGATCTTTGAGACAATTAAATCCTAACGTTCCTTTGTTGGATGTCTGGAGAGGGTCCCAACTGTCTGGAAATATTAATAAAATATTTCCAACAGGTCTTGAGAAGATATTAGTCTGACAAAAATCTAACGGCTCTATATAGGACATCTGATCATGTATGAAATGACCTGGCGCCCTTTTAGTCGGATAAGACGTCTGGAGTGTCAGTCATACGTCTGTCCCGATGTCTGGACATATGTCCGGACGTCTAAAAGTGGGAAAAATCGAAACCTACTTTTCCTCCGCGCGTGCACGGCGCGTGGACGGTTCTCTCTCCTTGCGACTCTCTCACCCGAAACCCTAATCCCCTTCTATTTAAACCCCTCCTTCTCACCACCAACCACCGCCACCTCCAGCCGTCATCCTGTGCAGTCGCGGCGAGGGTTAGGAGGGAGAGCGAGAAAGAGAGAGGGTAAGCGAGGGAGAATGAGGAAGAACGTGAAGGGAGGACCAAGGCCGAAGCTTCATTGGAGCTTGGAGGAGCTAGCGTGAGCGGTGGTCGGCACGTGCACGAGGAGGAGGGCTCGGGGAGGCGACATCCCGGCCCTCTACAGGTGTTGAGGCTGCTGTGGCGTGTTGCAGGCGACACTGCAAGGAAGGCAGCGTCGCGGAGGAGGTTCTGGTACTAGAAATTTTCTAGTATCAGACGTATGGAGGGTCTACCAGACGTTTGTAGAGCCATTAGGACGTCCGGAGCTAAAGTCGGATGTCTAAAAGCATATTATCGCGCGAAAGTACGTGTTTCCTATGCTACTTTCCGCCATGCAAGCCATAGCGTAGGGTGGTTTGGCTAAAAATAGGTCTGCGATTTCGTACGCAGGAGCAGGGCGTTGGAAAGGCATGCGGTGCACCTTTTCAAGCACTTTTGGACGTCTGACCACATTGCTAGACGTTCGACGGCACTTCTAGATGACTGGAAGGAAGGTCAGACGTTTGGAACTCTCCTCAGACGGTTGCAGAGGAGTCTAGACATCTGAGGCAGCCATAGGAAGTGAAAGGTAAGATCTGACGTCTTTTAAGACATCTGGGACTAGTCCCAGACGTCTGATTTTGGACAGTAACCATGTTTTTGGCCCGTTTAGGGCCCAAACGGAATCGAATTTTCGCAAACGAAGTAGCATTATTTTCCACTCGAGTTTCTCTACGTGTTGGTGTTAAGTACCTACTGTTTTGAGCTCGTTTGATGTAAATTAGTCGCTAATACAAGTTACCAGCTGGTGGCGTGTTCGGGACCCGCGAAGACGACAAGATTTGCAATACAGGCCCCCATTCCTCCCGTGATACTCGGTAGAGTGGTTTAATTTAATTGTTAATATTTAAATAAGAATGTGCTTGTTTGGAATAATTGGATCAAACTCTAGGATGTGGAATGAACCCTGGAGTAGAAATGTATGAGCCTGTTTTGAGTTATACTGTTTACTTGAGTAAATGTTAAAATAAATTTCTAGCAATGGTACTTGTGTAAATATGAGACTGCTTTAGACATGAAAATACGAGCTGCCTGTATGTGATAGAAAAAAAATTGAGAATTGGATAGTGTGACCCGGATATTGATAATGAGATGAATATGAGCATGAACCCTACGGGGAATTAGGAGTATAACTCCTGTGTATGAAAGGAATCTGGTATGTAGACGAGAAGTGAGCTAGTCCTTATGTACATGGTACCAAGGAGAGCAACTGTCCCTTTTAGTGTAGAGGGGGAGCCAGCCACCCCTTAGGTTGAGACCTGGGGTAGGACTAGTCACTCTACACCGACTCCTGTTTAGCCCTCGCGTACGTAGTACCGAGGTGTGCTATTAGTGTAGGGAGGGATCTAGCCGCCCCACGGGGCCCGGGGTTAGGACTAGCCAACCTAAATTGACTTTTAGGCCCTCTGGGCAAACCAGGGTAGTTGGACGAGGGTACGCGAACTATGGAGGGGCGAGGCCCCTGTTTGGTTCCGAGGGGCGAGACCCCTGTTCTGAGAGGGGCAAAGCCCTATACTGTTCCATGCTGTACTTTAGGCGTACCCACTAGCGGAAATGACTGACCACGTATCAATGTGGGGTAGCTACCCGTGCGCTTATCACGCATGCTGTAGTCACCGCTACATCACGACAATGACCTTGGGGTGGTTGACTGGGTGTAAGACTACCGTGAGGGACTCTCCCGGTCAGGAGAGCACCACGTGTACCTTCTACTCCACGGAAAAGAGTGCAATCAAAATCGTTCCCACGAGGAACAAGCAAGATCAAGAAATACTTAGATCCTTTGTGAAATAAATGAACAAAAAATGCATAGATGAGATAAATAGAAATGAGAATAAAACCTGGTCACTTGTTTTACTTTTCTTGCACATAAATAGTGTAAACACTACTCTACTCAGCGTTTGTTGACTCTGTCTTTTCGTAACCTTGTTTAGGACCAGAAGTTGAGCAGCCCGAGTTTCCGGCTGTAAAGGGTGTTGGGCCCAGCTGAGCACAGCCGTAGTCGTTTCTTTCCAGCTCTTTAGTTTTCTACTGTTGTAGTGAGTAATAGACATCTATTTTACTGTCCCTGTTACTTTTTGTCTTCTTTTTCGCCATGTTGTTGTGATGGCATGTATTACTTTGTTGAGACTTTTAGCTCTATTGTTCCTTTACGTCTCGTTTTTCCTTATACTTATTTATATTGCATGTGTGAATGTGGTTTATTTCCTACTTTTGGTTATTTCTCGTTGGACGACTAAGTCTTGGGATTAGTCGAGGCAAGTCGGTTTCGGGTCCTGTAGGGATCTGGGAATCAGGTCGTAACAATGTATTCAAACATCGAGAACTATTTCTGGACGTCTTGACATAGGTATGGACGTCAAGCATTTTAGGGTCAGAACTTGCAAGGACAGACCATTTGGGCACTGGACGTCTGATACAATTATCAAACAACTTAAAAGTAATTTTCAAACATCTGATATTATTGTTAGACGTATGATAAGGCCGCTTGTTTACTATTTTGGTTTTCTAAGTTGATTCTAGGATTTGCCGAAGTGTCCTAAGGATAGGTAAGTGTGTCTAGGACCTATGGTGTTATATTTTGGGCTCTTTAACATGAATCTAAAAAAAAATAAAAAGAGCAAAATGCAAAGATTACAACAACGATTCCTAAGCTCTAATCTTCAATCTCCTTCTTCAAGCTTTAAGTCCTACGCGCCTTCATCGATCTTCTTCCTCCAAAGCTCCTTGATCCTTTTCTCCTCCATCAAGCTCCTCCATTTCTTCATGGACTTGAGCTTAAGCTCCCTCACATTTGTTACTACTTTCATTTAATCTGAAACTTTAAACTCAAATGTAAATGTTAAATCACAAATATTTTGTTATCATCAAAATCAATGATCGTGGTGCATTTGCACTAGCAAATTATTACTTACATTTTGAACCATCCACTTTACTCGCATGTCTCTTAGGGGGTTTGATTCATATTGTATGGTAACTGCCTCATGGATAGTATTTTGTGTTCTTGTTTTTTGTTCATCTATTTTTAGTTAAAGGTTAGTTTGTAGCTATAGATTATGACACCTAGCAAAGATCCACCTATAGTAAGGTTTTTGCATTATCCATAGTTGGTTTCAAGCTAAGATACGGAATAAGTTGCAAAGGAGTGCATGAGGACATGATAGAAGTACACTTAAGAAGAGCAATGGAAGTTTGGTAGATGATTGAGTCCTCGTAAAGTAGAGTGCTCGACTCAAAAATAATTACACAAGAACACAGGAAATTGTTTACTCAGTTCCACTTGAAATGGTGTACGTCTGGAGAGAGTATATAACTCTCAAATTCCACTATTTGAATATGGTGAATACAAAGCACAAAAAACTCTCTATTCCTTTCTTTTCTCTTTGATTATGTAACCTTCTCTCTTAGGATATCCTACGTTTATATAGGCTACCCATCTCCGATCGTGGGTGCCATGGGTTCTCAACTCACAATCAAATGAACTAATCAATAAGAAGGACGTGATATGTAATTGTCATGCTCGTCTACCTACCGAGGGGATCCATAGTCGAGTAGGCAAATCTAACTTCGAGTAGCTGGATCCATCAGCATGTCGGGCGGGCGGGCAAAGACCTGTCGAATCTGACTTTGGGTAGCCGGGCCCATCAACTTGTCGAGCAAGCAAGTAAAGACCTGCCAGACCCAACTTCGGGTACCCAGACCTGTAAATCTGCCGAGCAGGCAGGTAAAGGCAAACCCATCAACTTGTTGGGTAAATGGACTTGAGTCATGGATTTTATTTCCTTCTCGAGTCCTCACACGTCAGACTTGATCGGGAGGATTTTTCTTCCCTCATGAGTTGCCCCACTCTCTTTGCCAGATTAGGTGGTGGAGAGAGTAATCATTAATACGAAATAAACTCCATGCATATGGTGCCCCCAATGATAGGCTGGCTATTGTATAGGTGGCTCGATCATTTTAGGGAATGTTGTAGTGATTATTCATGATGGAAAGCAATGTGTCACGCACCAAAGAGTTATGAGCATATCATCACCCATTTATATAGAGAAATAGACATATCTCTGCCTAATTTCTCTGATGAGCTTTTGCATCCGCTATCTCAGGATTTAATGTCGTACAATGTAAACATCGTCTTTTGCGAGTGACGGCCAATCACCGTAAGTTCATTTTTTTTGTTTATATCGAAAAGACGAGCATTAATTGTCACAATGATAAAAAAATCCTCACCACGATAATCGATATAGATTACGCAATTTTCATGAGAGACGAATCACAGGGTAATGATTCATTTGCAAGCACATTAATTGCTTGTAATGATGGCAAGAATCGAAAAATTCGATTGCTACACCAAGTGAGATTATAAATATGGGGGGGGGTCAGTAAATGCCCCCGCACCCCACTATTAAAGTTTGAGCAAACTAGTGAGATATCGACCCCAAAGGAGGAGCACGCTGACGAAGAAAAGGAAGGCATTGCTTGCCTACACAAAGGAGAGGACGTTAGGAATCGCAGTTAAATGTAAGTCTGCCTCCTCCTTGTCTACATTGTTTGGTGAGACATTAGCTCTTTATACATTTAGTTCGGACTTTCATGACAAGTCGGCAATACGAGAGTTCCTAAGGGTACACAGGCTTGGTGAAGCCCAATTTCATGCTTTTGGGCACATCACCCGTCTGTGTTCCCATAGTGGTGAAGATTATTTTACTATTTGTAAATACACTATCAAACATAGGCTAAGACCCTTTCCTTACCTCCTTTTCCTACTACAAACTTGCCGCCTCTCAACTAAGCCTTAACTGTTGGTCGGTATTGAATGCGTTCACTATCATTCACTTCCATTTGGGGATCTATCCTCGAATGGGGCTATTCTGCCTTCTCTTTGGCCTTATGCCCCTAAAAGTTAAGAAAGGGAAGCCATTGTCTAGAACATATACCCTTCACAACTGAAGGACGAAATATAGAATCATCGGCCTGTCAGACAACTTAAAAGGGTAAGACCATCACTTCTTCTTTATTCCCAATGGGGAAAACTTAAGGGTTCCTAGTAGCTTGCAGAATCTACCAGAGAAGGATTTGCCACCAGCTTCACACGAACTTGACCTAGAGGCTCAAGCAGATGTTGAAAAAATAATAGAATTTGGGATGATAGCCTGTGTTGAATTAAGGCCACTGGACATCTAAAAAGCACTAACGTGGGTGGTGGATTCTCACCCCACTTCAAGTAAGTTACAGGTACTAACTTTTAGCAGTTCAATTACTAGGGATAATCGAATAACTTTTCCCTTTTACTGATTGCAAGAAGTTTGCCTAGCCAAGAGTGCCAAAGAAGTGTGGCCACACAACTGGGAGCATGTCTCATGGTGGTGCCCACCAGGATGAGGCAAAAGAGGCACCAAAAGTGGAAGAGAAGAAGAGAAGCCTGAGCAGCGAATTTGCTCATTCTCAGGAAGAGAAGAGGAGGGAGGCGACTAAGGCCTCTAGCGGCCCGGAGGCAGCCCAACTAAAGAGACTGAGAAATTGTGCAGCAATCATAGGTCTTAATGAACCTAAATAATGTTAGAACCGTAGCTTAATGTATAAATATTGCATTCATACTCTGCATATCATGCAATGCATCATTTTATATTACTCTACATAGAATAATGTGCGATTATCCTATTCTTTAATGCTTTTATTGTTATTTGCAGGAAATAAGAAGATTCAAATAAAGTCAAGTTATGAAATAAAGAAGGATAAAGTAGAATAAAGGGAGGAAAAGAAGAAGAAGCTAACTTTCCAGACAAGAGGAGAGAGGAAGATATCCCTAGTCATACCTCTAGAAACCCTAGGATAACCTTCCCAAGCCCAAAACCACTCCTACTAGGATATCCTAACCCTAGAACCTAAAACATGGATAGTACTATCCATGTTCCTATCCACACTATCCTTATCCCCATCCTCCACCTAGCACATCTCTATCCCTAACCCTAAACTACCTCCACCTTGGCCAAAACCTAGATAGTGCCATCCAAATTCCTATTATCCTACTATCCATGCTCCTAACCCTCCTATCCCCAACCCAATTCCCACTCTAGAATTTTGTTTAGGTTAAGAACACCCTCAATTGACTCAACCTGAGTCAATTGAGTCAGCCACTACTCAATTGGGTCGAGTTGGACCTGATTAGGCTAACCTAAAACTAATTAGGCTCACTTGAGCCAAATTAGACTCCACCTAAACCTAATTGCCCAAGCCTACACCTATTAGGAGTACCTTAACCCATTTAGACACACCTAAACCTGATTAGATCCACTTAGATCTAATTAGGTCCACCTAGTCTAATTAGGTCCACAAATAGACTCAAACCAAACTAGGCTAGGCTAACTCCACCTAATCTTACCAAAACCCACAACATAGCTATACGAAAATTAAACACACACCCAACACCTTCCTATTTTAGCCTCCACTGAACTTGGTCGACAATTTAGATCCACTTTTGGTGGCACCTACGTAATTTGGGAGCCACCAAAATTGTCAATACACACCTTCCAAAAGAGGCCCTTCCCATATAAAACCCAATTTTTAAGTTATCGCAAATCATTCTCCAATTATTCTTCCTCCCCTCCAACTTGAGACATCCATCCTCTCCCTACCTCTCCAAGAGTCATCGCCTACGACTAAGTGAAGCTCCAAGGTGCTCTCCTCCAAGCACCATCATAGGCAGCTAGAAGATAAAGGGTGCACCACCCTCTTCTCCTCTTCTTCTTCATGGGTGTTCCCTCTTCTTTCTCCTTGGAAGAAGAGCCCACATCCTCCCCCTCTTATTCTTCTTGGACAGAAAGGAAGGCTTCACCATAGCCTCTCTTGGCCATCCACCTTTCTTGGTTGGTGTGTAGGTGGTCCTTGTGACCATGGCCTACCCACCACCATCACACAAAAAGTCGACGACCCTCACGGCACTTTCAGATTGATGGATTTATTCTTCCTGTTCTTTTTCTTTCATTCAAGTAGTGTAGAGATTTTATTTGATGTTTTCCTTTGACATTTTTTATTGTCATGATATTATTCTCCATGTTGGTTTTGTTGGTGCAAGGGTACCTCGATCGTTAATTTTGATGATAACAAAACACTTGTTATTTAACATTTGCTTTGAGTTTATGAGTTTCAGGAAAATGCAAATGAATATCAAGTGTGAAGGAGCTCAAGGTCGCATCCATGGCAGATCGGAGGAGCTTAATGGAGGAGAAGGAGCTTCACTTGAAGGGAGAGCTTGAAGAAAGGAAAATAAGAATAGGATAGATGTTTTTCTTGTCTTGTATTTTTGTCTTTATATTCTTTGATCTTTATTTTGTCTAGATGTTTGTCAAAGAGCCTCAAAGTTAACAAACAGTAGTCCTAGGAACACATACACAACCCTAGGATACTTAGTCTTTTCATAGAAAACTTAGCCAAAATAGCCTTCAGATAGCCTGATTGGACGTCCAATTTGGAAATCAAATGTCTAATCTTAGACTTTAAGACGTCTGATTGTTTGATCAGACGTCCAAACACTTAAGCTGGGTTTAGTCCTTTCTGTCTGTTAATTTCATATGCTAGCCCTTAGTCTAGACGTCTTAGAAGATGTCTGATGACATTGCCAAACGTCCAACTAGAGGACCGTTGGCTTTATCAAACTAATCTTAGAGGATTAACTCTTTATCTGACCTACATACACTTTTAGACGTTCGTAGTGATCCCTAGACGTCTCAAACTCGATCTCACGCTCAGGCGGTAGTCTTAGTAGCTCCTCTGGAAAAACATTGGGGTACTCGCAAATCACCAGAATACTTTGAAAGTCAGCCACGGGGCTAAGCTCTGCCACTACACAGGCTAAGAAGCCCTCACACCCCTGGCTCAAAAGTCTGGCTACCCGAAGCGTAGAGATGCATCTGAAACCTCCATCCACCGGCTGTCCGTGAAACTCAAAGGGAGGCAACTCCGGTATGGAGAAGACGATCTTCCTCCCGAAACAGTCCACCAGGGCGTGATAGGCGAACAGCCAGTCCATCCCTAGGATCACTCCAAAGTTCTCCATCTGGATCACAATCAGGTCAGTGGGGAGGCTGTGTCCCCCCATACTGACCTCGCAGTCCGTGTAGACCTCCTCAGCTACAAACAACTGGCCACCTAGGCCTCTGATCACAAACGGATCCTCTAACAGTACACTCCCCTACCTCAAACTGACGGCAAAATGCGTAGTGACAAAGGAGTGTGTGGCGCCAGAATCAAAAAGTACGTACACTAATATGCCAGAAACAGTAACCATACCTGCCACCACAGAACCTGAAGCCCTGGCGTATCTGTGTGTCAGGGCATTGATATGCCCATCAGCTCTCGATGCAGACGAAGCAGTTACACTCTAGGTCAGGCAAGTAGCAACAGGCCGGTACCCTCCTCGTGACTGCCGTCCTCCCCCACGCGCCTGGTGACCACGACTGCTAGCTCGACCTCCAACACTCGGTGTGGGGAGCATTTGCTGTGCTTCAGTCCGAGATGGGTAGTCCCTCAAGATGTGGCCCGACTGGCCACATTGGTAGCAGAGGGGTACACGACCTCCTCCCTCTGTAGGTCCCTGCTGGCGGCTGGGCGGGGGTCCGGTGCTGGCAACTAGCCCCTGTCTGGGGCCCCCAAAGGCCACTGATGGCCCTGCAGAACGAGACGGCTCTCCTGCGGGCACCGTGTGCCTCCTCTCCCGACGGCCCTGAGAGTACTCTGGCTGGTAGGGCCTCTTCTGTCTGCTGTCAATGTCTCGCGTGGCCGGGTTGGTCTCCTCGTAAGTCATGGCTACCTCGACCACGCGAGAGAAAGTGGGCAACTTCAGGGGTTTGACATACCCCCAAATAGCAGGTCGGAGTCCCTTAGTAAACCTCCACAGGTGCTCCTCCTCAGTAGACACACATGTCGGAGCGAAACGTGATAGCTCCAGAAAACGCGTGCGGTACACGCTAATCGTCAATGTCCCCTTGCGGAGAGTGTGGAACTCATGCCTCCTCCGATCCTACCAGGCCTGCGGAAAGTATTACTCGCAGAAGAGAGTCATGAATTGGTCCCACGTCGACTCTCTCCCCTCCTGGCCTATAACTTCCCTCCACCACTTATGTGCTGCGCTCTCTAGCTTGTACGTGGCAAAGGCCACGCAGCACTCTGCAGGAGGGCGAAGGGTGTCAAACACCTTCTCTATCTGCTCCAGCCAGTCCTCTGCCTCATACGAATCCTCATCCCCCTTGAAGGAGGGGAGCTTCAGCTTCCGGAACTGTCCAAAAAGCTCATGGTGTAGCTGCAATGGGGGAACGAGTACGCCTCCAGGCAAGGAGGGCTCGTGCTCAGAAGTGTCAGAGTGTGGTGGGGGTGGTGGAGAATCACCCCCTCCCCCTCCTGCTTGTCTGACACTGCGACGGTCTCTCTGTCCCACCGAGGACTCCCCCTCCACATCCTCAGGGAGTGGTGCCCGTGGAGGCTAGTGGAGCTCATCTTGCACGTTGTCTCTGAACATCTCAGCGAGATCCTGGGCCTGAATGCCCGAGAGGAGAGGTGGGTCAACTGGTGCCTCAGGTCCAGCACGTCCGTTTCTCCGACCTCGTCCACGGCCACGACCACGGCTTGCCTCGGGAACTCCCCGACGAGGCATCTCCTGCAAGGAGATGCAAGAGATAGAATAAGAGTTGTCAATGATACCGGATTACATCAAGAAAAAGACTCAGAAACGAATATCAAAGTAGTACGTTGTGGTGGCTATCCTAGTTATATGCACGTGAGTGGTTATTCTCAAACCAATTGGTTCATTTCTCGGGACAACCTTGCTCTGATACCATCTTGTTACGATCAAATTCCCTGATCCCTACAGGACCCGAGACTGGCTTGCCTTGACTAATCCCAAGTCCTAGTCATCCAATAAGAAATAACCAAAAGCAGGAAAATAAACCACATTTACACATGCAATATAATTAAGCAGAAGGAAAGAACGAAGCAGTAAACAAAAGTAAAACAATTGTCTCAAAATGGTACATGCCACCACAACACAACAGCGGAAAGAAAATAGCAAGTAGTAGAAACAGTAGCTCAAGGGTCCAGTACTCACGGTTACAGCAAGAACTAAAAAGCTAGAAAGAGAAACAACTACGGCTGGGCTCGACTGGCCCAGCTCCCTCTGTAGCCGGAAACTCGGGCTGCTCAACTCCTAGTCCTGAATAGAGTTACCAAAAGACAGAGTCAGCGAACGCTGAGTAGAGTGGTATTTATATTATCTATGTACAAGTAAAGTAAAAACAACAGGAAGGTTTTATTCTCATTTCGATTTATCTCATTTATGTATTTATGGTTTATCTATTTTCCAAAGTATCAAAGTATTTCTTGATCTTGCTTGTTCCTCGTGGGAACAATCTGGATTGCAATCTTTTCCGTAGAGTAGAAGGTGCACGTGGTGCTCTCCTGGCTGGGAGAGTCCCCTGTGGTAGTCCTACACCCAGTCAACCACCCCAAGGTCACCGTCGAGACGTAGCGGTGACTATGGCACGCGTGATAAGCGCACGGGTAGCTACCTCACACTGGCACGCGGTCAGTCGTTTCCGCTAGCGGGTACGCCCAAAGTATAACACGGAATAGTATAGGGCTTTTTCCTCTTGGAACAAGGGTCTCACCCCTCAGAACCAAACATAGGTCTCACCCCTCCACAGTCTGCGTACCCTCGTCTGACTACCCCGGTTTGCCCCAAGGGCTTAACAAAGTCAGTGTAGGGTGGCTAGTTGAACCCCAAGCCCCGTGGGGTGGCTAGCTCCCTCCCTACACTAGTACCATGCCTCGGTACCACGTACACGAGGGCCAACCGGAGTTGGTGTAGAGTGGCCAATCCTAACCCCAGGTGTCAACCCAAGGGAGGCTAGCTCAACTCTACAGTTGAAAGGGACAGTTGCTCTCCTTGGTACCACGTACAGAAGGGTCAGCACACTTCCCGTCTACAATCTAGATTCCTTTCGTACACAGGAGTTCTACTCCTAATTCCCCATAGGGTTCATGCTCATATTCACCTCATTTATCCATATTCAAATCTCATGTTTCACAACTCGTTCCTTATCCATATACAGGTAGCTCGTGTTTTTATAATTCAGTTCTCAATCATAAACATGCAACTTATGGTTTCATAGTTCAATTTCTCATTTACATACAGGCAACTCGTATTTTAACATGCATCTCAAGTAAACCAGAGTAATTCCATATCATGCTCATACATTTCTACCCTAGGGTTCATTCCACATCCTAAAGTTTCAACCAATTTAATCTAGGCTGTCATATTCTTTATTCATGTCTTAATAAATGCATTAAACCACTCTATCGAGTATCACGGGAGGAATGGGGGCCTGTGCCGCAGATCTCGTCGTCTCTGCGGGTCCCGAACATGCCAGTGGCTGGTAACTTGTACCAGTGACTAATTTATATTAGACAAGGTCAAAATAGTAGATACTCAACACGAACATGTAGAGGAACTCGAGTGGAAAACAGCGGTACTTCGTTTACGAAAATTCGATTTTGTTTGGGCCTTAAATGGGTAAAAAATGAGGTTTCTGACCAAAATAAGACATTTGGGACTAGTCCCAGATGTCTTAAAAGATGTCAGATCTCACCTTGTGTCTCATGCGGTGTGGTCAAACGTCTGGATCCCTCCGCGACCGTCTGGGGGCAGCTCCAGACATCTCACCCTCCTTCCAGTCGTCTGGAAGGACCATCCGACATCTGGCAATGCGGTTAGGCGTCCAAAAGTACTTGGGAAAGCGTATCGCGCACCTTCCCAAAGCCTTCACCTATGTACGAAAACGCAGGCACAATTTTAGCCCAACACCTCCTGCGCTGAAAACTTCTACATTCCGAAAAGTAGCGCAAGAAGGTACGTACATCGTGATTTTGCGCTTTCAGACGTCCGCCCTCAGCTCCGGATGTCCTAGTGTCTCGCCAGCAGTCTGGACGATAACCCAGATGTCTGATACTAGAAAACTTCCAGTACTAGAACCTGCTCCGCGATGCTTCTCACCTCGCATTGTCGCCAGCAACGCGCCACAACCGTTGCAGAGGGCCGAGAGGTTGCCTCCCTGAGCCCTTCCTCCTAGCGCACATGCCCGCCGCCGGCCGTGCGAGCTTCACCGAGCTTCCGAAGGTCCTCTGACCTTCCACGCTCTCTTCCTTCCTCTCTCTCGTTCTCCCTCGCTCGCCCCCTCTCTCGTCACTATCGTCTTCCCTCGCCACGGCCACAAGAGGGAGACGCTGGAGGTGGTGGAGGTGGCTAGAGAGTGGTGTGAGGGTGGCAAGAAGAAGGGAAGGGGGTGGGTTTAAATAGAGGGGTGTTAGGGTTTAAGGGGGTGAGGGTGCGGGGAGAGAGAGGCCTCTGCACGTCGCTCGCGCGTAGAGTGCAAAGCGCAGTACGAAAATCTCACTTTTAGACATCCGGGTACATGTCCAGACGTCTGACTGAAACTCCAGACGTCTTAACCGGCTAAAAATGCAACGGGTCATTTGACATGTCCATTGTCTTTCCTTAGTTTCTAGGGCCATCCACTTAGGGCTTCTCCACACACACCACACGACCATCAAGGCCATGCACTAGCATGCCCACCATCCTCTTGCTTAGATTAGGGTTTCGTTGATTAGGTTTATTAGTATAAAAAAATATTCATTTTTTCCTTTTATTTCAAGAATTAAAATCATAAAAAAATATAAAAAGAAAAAAGATAAAAAATAATAGGTTAGGTTTAGATTGGGTTTTCTCTTAACTTAGTTAGATTTAGGATCACTTTCGTTCTCGTATTCATTTTTGCTCTCGAAAAAGAAAAGAAAACATAAAAAAAATTACAAAAGTAGAAAAGACCCAAAAAGATTACATCTAGCTTAGATGATGAAACGAATCCATAATCTAAATAAGCCATGATTTTAAATCACATCTCCATTTGTGGAGCACTCATGGCCATCCTCTCACCTCGTTCGAGAAATAGATCTCATTGCGACGTCGTCCTACTTCGTCCTCAACTCATCCGGCTTCATCCTCCTTCGTCCTGCTCCTCATCGCCTTCTTTCGAGTTCACATCAACGTGACTCATCCTCCAAGCAGCCGGAGAAGAGGATTCTTCTACCTCTTGTCTTTTACCATTTTCGTAGCATAGATTTAATTTTCCACACTTTGTTTTTGTAATAAACATTTGATTTGCTTATAAAATAGTTGTTCTCTCTCTCTCCCTCTCTTCCTCTATCTCTCTTTCTTTTCTTTTGCAAGTAGAGTAGAATAAAATCAATATTTCTCCAGTCTAATTTTCTGGTATATAAAATACCACAAAAAGTAGAAAAGCCAAAGCTCTTCAAAAATAAATAAAATAAAGCACGAATTTTTCATAATCAAACGTCACCTCCCTGTATTCGACATGAGATTTACCATCCCGATTATAAATATTATTTGATACATCTGAGTTTTCTGCGAAAATGCGACGACATGGGTTTCTTCTTCATGAGACCCTAAAATTGATTTCTTCACACTAAATTTCTCAACTATTAATAATACTTATATACACACAATACATATATACTCAGTACTACACTTAGCCTTTTTTGTGTTTAAACTCTCATCTAACAATTAGGCTAAAAAGATTGGGCCAACTTTTCGTAGGATCAACGACTCAGTGGGCCAGATCGGTACCGCTACCAGGTTAACTCCTACGACGGAGGCAAAGCCACATAATTTAGGCCCAAATCAGGCCTAGCATAGGCCCGCAAACCTCTCTCTCTCATATGCTCAATTAATGGGTATAAGGGGAGCCAACTCTAGTACTGGCCGACAAGGCTACGGGCAACATTCCTTAAGTACTGTAAAAACAACTCCTCAACGCACGATGTGGCACTATCGTTAGTGCTCTAGTAGCACTGTGTTGTTCTATTGCTGTGGTTTATTTCAATGTTTAAGCATTTAATTAAGGTATGATTAAGGATCCAATTTACAAAGTAAATATATAAACATTAAATTAATATATAGGGCTTTTAATAAGGATAGTTAGATTAAGTTAGATATACGTATTAATATGTTTTTAAATTACTTAAAGTTAGGTATATGATACAGTTATAATTAGCTATAGTTACTAATGCATACTATAAATTATTGTATAAATTACTTAATTAAGGCTCTATAGAGTAAATTTTTGTATATACATGATTAATTAAGAATTTCAAATAATTTAATTTGATTTATTAAGGTATTTACACGTTTTATTTACATGTATACATGATGTACATATAAATTATATAATGTATACAATATAAATAAGATAATAAATATATTTAAAAAGAGTTAAAATATAAATTATTAGAATACAATATAAATTAGTTTATTTGTTAATTAAATTACTAATTTAAATTAGCTTAACTTAATAATACACATTATTAACTTGTATTAATATATATACAATACATAACTAAATATATATAACATAAATATGTTATTTTACATAATACATATTGTAATTAGTATATTAAGTTATATACATAAATATACTATCGTACAAGTATAGTTATACGTATATACATATATTATAATTAATTATATAATATACACATGTATATAATACTATACCATATAACTTAATATAAATATTCATTATAACTTATTTTCATATAAATAATATATATTATATACATACTTTGTTTACACACAACTTACTATATATTATTAACTTATGAATATATACATGTATTTACATTATATACATAGGCATTTTTAGAGTTTTTATGATTTTTATGATTTTTATTTTGTTTTTAGGTTTTATAAGAAGAGAGAAAGAGGAGAGATAGCTATAGAAGAAGGGAAAGAACTTTTTGTGTTGTTTTTGTTTTAAGAATTTTGATTTCTAAACCTGAGAACTTTAGAACTTCTACATGCATGTTCTCCTAACTAATGGACTTGAAACCTAAAACTAAGCACACAAACACTTTCTAAACACTAGAAACTCACTCAAGACACCTTTCAATTATTTATTTACATTATTTTTATATTTTTCACACTATTTACATAGAAAAGATGGAAAATTGGCCTTAAATGATTAGAAAATGATTGCAAACCCTAAAAATTATGTAAAAATGCTAGAAAGAAAGATTTCATCATGATAAAATTCCAGACATCATTAGAGAACTGATTCAACCATAAAAACATACTTTAAGCACTGAATTAAACATGAATGCTTGATTTATACAGTTGATGGATCTTATGTTTACTGATAATGGATTCGGATTGATTTATAATGCTTTATAATCTAATTTAAGACCTATCAACAGTACATGAATGCTTCTAACAACAAGTTCTAATATTACATCATCTCAGAAAGCTCAATTGAACTTAAATAAGGTAAAAGTCCTTCATTAATCCTCAGATCGAACTTCATTCAGTTTTGAAGCACTACCGAGCAGTATGCTACTAACAATGAGGATTCAGACCCAAGTTAGGCCTAATTTACATACTCCAATAGCTGTTTAAACATTTAGGAATTAAATCTGAGTAAAATTCCATTTCAAGAAACCCATTTCACTTCAGATTATTCAAAAATCAATTGGAATCTGCGATTGAATCCTATTCCAAATGTCCTTTTTTCTTTCACTCAAGGTACTTTTTCTAACTCTAAACTCATCAATATTCGTTTCAAAATGTTAATCAAAGCCTTAATTCATTAAATGAATGCTTAGACTTTAGAAATCTTTTTAGACCTGGGAAATGGAACCGTGCATCTCAAATCTAATTCAAATAATCAAAACTCCTTACTAAATCGTTGCTAACACTCCTGGACAAACCTGGAAAGTTGTAAAAATCATTTTAAAGCTCGATAAACTCTAAAACCTTAGATTGATCCCTTCCTTTTGTTATATGCAGCGATGGAAAGAAAAAGTAAATCATGCTTTCAAATCATTTGTAAAACAATGCTAGACCTTCATAAAGGTCCTTCAAATATCAAGCAAACTCTGAGTAGCAGATTAAAACAATTTAGAATCAAAATAAGCTGTCGCCTAGGTGGGTTTTTGATCTGACTTCGTCGTGATGATCTAGTCACCTAATCATCCTGCACACCATTTATTGGTGTTCAGGATGATTGGGCAATGCTATAGGATAGATGAAGTCATAGCAAAAGACTCAAATCCGTGCATCGGATTTTCCTTGGCTCCTGCTACCTCATGTCAAACACAAACAGGAATAAAAGTTGAAATTGAGCATGAACAATTCAAGCAAGGAAAATCCAATCTAGTGAGACCAAATTCATCATAACTAATTCAATTAACTAATTAAAAACCTAATTCACTCGATTAAAACCAATTAGAAACAAATTGAATCCCTAATCTACCGATCAAGCATACAAATCAAATCCAAATGAATCGAGTAAACCATGTTCAATTCAAACCACGGGGAGGGCCTTTGTGGTCCAGTGAAGTGTATGGGATGACCCTCAAGTGAATTTGAGTGCAATTTAGATCCAAAAGCTAAAGAGTTTTAGATCCAAATTGGCTCTGATGGGTGGAGTGAATTGATGATCAAAAAATCGTGGAAAGAGCGAGAGGGTGATCATGTGGTGAAGGGGGAGATCAGTGAATAGAGTGGGTGAGTGAATTCATCCCCTCTGATCTAAATTGATCAGAGGAGGTGAATTGGCGAGAATTTAACACTCTAATCTACTCCAAATCTATAAGAATCAAATGATCAATTCTAATCTAAACTACCTATTCTAACTAGAAAAATAGTAAATCTATCTAGTAAAGCATTAAAACTAATCTACGAAAACAATTGAAATCCTAATCTAATTGGACCAAAGGGGACCTATAGGCTACAGCTGGTCACAGCAACGACGAAATGGGGGAAAGCTCCACCGGAAGAATGGGATCCTCGGATCCACATCGGGTTGCTATGGGGACAAAAAGGGAAGGAGACACCACTGTTGTCACCAGTGGTCGAGGAAGGGGAACTAGGAGTTTGAGGGGTAGAAGAAGGGACTGGCTCAAGGGGTAGGGAGCTAGTAAAGGAGCCAAGGGTTCCTGGGATGGTCCCTAAATAGGTAGCAAGGGCTCAAGGTGACTGGGTAGTATAGGTGAAAGTTGTTTAGGATCTATGGTTGTGAGGATGTCTGGGGAGTGCAGGAAGCACTAGGATAAATGGGAACTGTGGGATGTGATCTAGGAAGTGGCGCGAAGCTTTTGGCATCAATGCTAGGTAGTAGGGTGGAGATCCACCTTGGATTAATGGAGTAGGGAATGGATGGTTAAGGGGCTTTGAGTTCATCGCAGTTGAGGGAAGAAGGAGAGTTACGAGTATCAGGTCTAAAGGTGAAACTACAGGGTATGCCCCTCAAATGAATCTGTGGAAAGATTGCCTTCAAACCCATAAGTGATAGGTTTTCATAACCAGAAGGTCCTTGCAATTTTTTCATGCACAAAATATGAAGGTTATTTGATATGGGAAGGACCTAAATGTAATGCTTATGTTTTGAGGTCCTAATGGGGTCAAAATGCAATGAGATTTTTATGGTAAGTGTTTTGAACATATAAGAAAATAATCCAACCAATGGTTTGTTCATTCAAGCTTAATTTGTGTTCAATTTGGCATTTGAATCATCCATTTACAACTTAAGTACACAATCTCTCACAAATTGCCTTATTATGCTTTTTTAACACAGAATTGATGTTTTAGGTCATTTTCCTTAATTCCCACACTTAGCCTATTTCTATTGTTAATTTAATAGTGTTTAACTTATTTTCTAGCTTAACGTGGGCAGCTCATTAGGCAGCTCGAAGCTGCAAAAGGGAGTATTGAAGAAGAAGCGAAAAAAGCACAAGAGTCGCAAGCTTTGGCCTAGGGGGAATGGATCGGGAAATTGTGCTTGAATTCTTCTCAATGGATCCGTTGATGGGTGATAACTAGAACCTCATGGCAAACAAGGTAGGAAAATTCATGCTAGTAGTTGTACAAGCTGTACTGGAAGGCTAGCACAGCTCTGTCAAAGAGCTGTGCAGTTGGTCGATCGATAAGCTCAATTCAGAGCATGATCGCCAAGTAAGGGAGAATTTTATTGAAGACAAAACTCCCATTTCTCCCACATTGTAGGACAAATATGCCAGCCCCCCTTTAGAAGACGTGGCAGGGAAAGCAAGCCCTTTGGACGACCCGCTTGGCACCGAAGCCATCAAAGACTCTCCAATCCAGAGGATGGAAGCTTCGACGTCGCCTACTCCATAATCGATCTGCTTGAGGACATATAATGACGACATTGGCTAATTTGATTTTTTTTTTTTGAACTGGATGTGGATGCAAAAGGATGTACACATATGAAATGCATGAATGGAAACATTCGCCTCATTATTTCTTATGTGTGATATAATCTTAAATTAGTAGCTTGCCATGTATGAGTGATAAACACCAGTTTATCACTATTCTTTGGCTACAATCACACTTAGTTCCTAGGGTTTCTACATTCGCAATGTGGTATTAGGTTGTGTTTAGCCATTCATGCATAATTAGGGTTTAGGTATGCATTACTAGGGTTTTCCTTCATTTTGTGTACTTGAACATCTTGTTGTTTTGTCAGGGATGAGGATACAATAGAAATCAAGTAAACCCTGACAATGTGAAAGGCAGAAAGACAAGAAGAAGATAGAAGCTCATCCTAGCTGGATGCTAGCTCATTCTAGCTCAACTCAACTGGATCACAACTCATCTCAGCTGGATCCTAGCTCAACTCCAGCTCTCCCTAGCTCATGGCAGCTCAACTCTACTGAGGTTAGCTAGTTTTTAATTAGCTAGCTAAGCTAGCTGAAGAGTCATCATTCCAGCTCAGGCCAGCTCATGAAGATCAACTAAGCTCAACTCAGTTGAGCTTGACTACTAGACCTAAGCTAGCTAGGAAGTCTTCAAGCAGCTCTACTTCAACTTCATCTCAACTCCATGAAGGCACATCCAACTCATCACAACTCCTCGTAGCTTCTACTGATTACTAGTAGCTACAAGCTACGCTAACTTAGCTAGCCAAGCTAGCTCCTAAGCTACCTCCTCCTCTATATATATGGACAAAATGCTAATGCGCTAAAGTCGGGTTTAAAATATGCATCATAGTATAGCGACTAAAGCGACGAAAATATTTAAATGATGGTCTCTAATTTGTGAGTCTGAGTTCATCTCAGGGAGCAAATTAATCATAATTCAAACCAATAATCAAATGAATTTAAAATGAGGCATAATAGCATGATATAAAAAAGAAATATATTAGGTAAATAATAACACTATCAAGCTAAAAAAAAATAGAAGTGTTAAGGCCAAAAAAATGTGGTTTTTCAACTGAGCTAAGCCTTTCAACACTTAAGCAATTTCAATTCCAAAGAGCCTCTCAAGAAAAGCCAAAGCCCGGCCCAAGCCTCAGCACAAAGATCGTCCAATGCAAGCCAATCAATGGTTCAAAGCTCCAACCCATATTAGACCAAAACCTGGCCCAATACCGGTTCACGCCCACATGTGTTCAACCATGTGTGCAAGTGAATGATATGGGGACCCAACCCCATAGTTCTTGAGCGATACCTAACGGAGCCAAATTCCTTATAAGGCCGCTTCCAGCTCCTTCTGTGAACGATGTGAGACTAAGTTCCTATGTCTTCTTCATCTTCAAGCCGTGCTGCTACCGCAAGGAGTTGCTACTTAGTTGAAGCTTGATGCCTGTTGGATCTCGAATCCAATGGCATGGAAAGACTCCCATGACGATTCTACACGAGATGAGGGTGAAGCTTTGACCAATTGTTGCCTAAATATGGGTTGATGGCGTCGGAGAAGATGACGACGACGATCACCTGAAAACAAGAGCATAGGCCTTCCACCCCAATTAGATACCCAAAAAGGTCTACCGTGACACGACGAAGGTGGTGGTGGTGGTGATTTGGTGTATGGTGGCCTGAAGAAGCCGACCGAATGTGGCAGAGGTGGTCGACGAAGGTGGCGTCCAGTCGAAGGATTGGTGGGTCAAAAGCCTCAATTTATTGAGGGATTTTGCTCACCACATCCTTGTGGTGCCAGTAAGATGAATGGCAAGATGGGAGGTGGTGTGTAGGTTGGGTTTGAGCTCACTGGAGCTCTCGCCCGCCGTGGGGAAGAAGATGAGGAATGGCAAGAAAGTCGGCCTAAATCCTAATTCTAAAGATCCTAAACTAATCTATGGGAGGAGGGGAGGAAGATGGATTACCTAATTGGGATGAACGAGGGAGAATTGCACCTGGGGTTGACCGCCTGGACACGAGGAAGATGATGGATTTGATGGAGGAATTGGTGACGAAGATGGGGTCGAAATGACCTAGCTTTGGCTGACTAAGGTTGGAAGAAGAAGAGGAAGAGGATGATGGTGCTATTTTGGTCGTAGCATGCACGGGAAGGGGAGGTCGAAGAAGGTCACCGGGTCGAAGCATGAGGTGACCATGCATTGAAGAAGAAGAAAAACACGGCCAAGTCTTGACTAAATTGTGCTTGTAAACACTTAAGCGCTTATATAAAAGAGGACTTGACCTAAGATTTCCTTGAATTTGCAAGATTGCTTTGCGATTTTTGGAAAGTTAGATCCCAATGATTTTGGTTCAGCAACGGTAATTGGCTCCAAATTGGATCTCGGAATTGGGTGCAATTGATAGGGCAAGATCAGATGACCAATCCCTCCAAATTTGGAGGGATTTGGTGGAGATTCGAAGGAGATTTCTTTAGTCAAAGTCGATAGCCGTTGGGTTGTTCTCTGATGATGCAACATGCCTTTTTTGAGTGAAGAAGAAGGATGGGATGTGCTTGTAAGAAAAGTCAAACTTAGGGGGTTTTATGTAATAATTAGAGAGAAATGGGCTAGAATGTAAACTAGGTCAAGATAAACTCCGTTTGGCTAAAAATTTAGGAGCAACCTAATTTGGACCCAAGAAATCTAATGGTGACCTCAAATTTCGATTTTGATGACGTTTAACTGGGTAATTTATATTATATCCCAAGAATAAAGCAATTTCCTGCCTAAGTCTCTATTTTTTGTCAAAATGGATTCTTTTGATCAAAGTGAAGGTTTTAAATCTTATAGAATATTTTTTTAATGATTTTTAGGAGGTTTTGATTACATTTATTTCTACCAGAACCCGTTCAATTGAAGCTAGACTGTAATTAGGGTTTTTCTTATTAAATTAATCCTTAATTCTCAAAAAACCCTAATTCAATCAGTTTGAGCCCACTTCTTTGGAATTTAAGTTCATTTGGCCTTAGATTAGGCACTGATTAACTTAATTAATCTACATTCGTGATTTCTTGTTAAAACTGTAGAATTAACAAAATTTTCTCTCTTCTCAAATTCAATTTAGAATCGAATTACGCTTTTCTGATGATTATTAAGGGGCATTTATCACTGAAATTAGACTAAATTAGGCTAGTTATGGTAAATGATGGTGTTACCATCACTCCTAACCTACCTCCTCCTCTACACCATATGGACGGCTACTAAGCTCCACCATCACCACCTTCCCTCTCCTATTTTTGGTGCTAACATGGTGTAACCACCACCACCATTCACAGCCTTTCACCATTGGCACCAACCTTTACACCTTTCCAAGCCATAACCAAGACCACAACTACCACCTATGTTGGCACCAACTTTTCCCTCCAAAAACCACCACCACATCCACCCTTCATCTACCCTTAAAACCCTTCCCCACCATCCATTCTTGGCACCAACAATACCACCATCTAGAAGACTTAAGGCTGGTGCCAAAAATGAAGACATCTCTTCATGGTTGGCACCAACCACATGCTCCCTTTGGCTACCATAACCACCTCTCTCCCTCTCCTAAAAAAACCCTAGATAACCACCACCAAATCCATCCTTGGCTTCACTTATTTTCTAGCTTAGTTTACCCATAACTAAGAAGAAAAGGAAGGCTATTGGAATTGGAGGGATCATCACCACCCTATTCTAGTATCTAATTGTCTCTTCTTCTTGAAGCCACGCTAAGGAGGTTCTCTTATGGGGGACGGCTAGGAGGAGGATTAGGGTGGACGTCCACCCTAGGAGGAGACAAAGAGGAGCTTCATCTTTGAAGGAAGAAAATGACCCTTCTTCAACTTCAGGAGCTTCTGTGCTTGGAGTGAAAGATACTTCTACGCTTTGAGAGTTTCTTTTATTTTTCTTTATAGTGTATTGTGTAATCAATTAAGTAGAGGAAGCATTCCTCTACTTGCGAATTAATTTTGTAGACTTACTACTTTCATGTCAAGTGCCTTTCATTATTCCATGTGCTTAATTTCCAAGCTTTAGGTTGTTTGGTTCTTGTGCACCCACTCCACCTTTCTAATTACCCTAGGCACACTTGCCTAGGGTGAGCTTAGAAAGGTAGGACTTTCTTTATTTACTTAGGCTTATTTCGCAGCTCATTGCTCGAGCTTTTTGAAAACCCTAAAAATTACAAAACTCGAAAAAGACAAAAAGAGGATTTGAGAAAGCGGGAGAGAGAATATTAATTTGATAACTACAAATTGGCCTCCTTGGATGACCCTAGATACTCACACTATCTAAAATTTAAAAGTTGATCGGATTTTACGCGTCTCAACGACTGAAAACCCGCTTTTACAAATAGCGTAAAAAATCATATCAACGAGGGACTAGCCTGCCTCCTAATGTCTGTAGTTTATAATAATCGCCCTCACTGCTGTTACAAATTTTATGAGGGCCTTCCTAGGAGGAGGCATGTTTCCCACTTGGTTCTGTCGGATTCAAGGCTTCGGTTCACTATAGAACTAAATCACCTTCATTGAATTTCCACTTTCAAACCCACTTATTATAGGTGGTGACAATAGTTTTTTGGGATGCGAAATCAAAGAGTTACGTGTTGTTGTAGCACGATTTTCGCACTAAAGCAAATAATTTACTTATTACGAAACTCAATTTGATTATGGTTAAGGGAGTCTTGGTTGATCCAATGGGGAGGCTAATTAGGAAGTGGGCCTAATGGGAGTTCCTCATTCTATTTTTGATTTTTCTCCTTTTCCATTTTTCTTTCTTCTTTTCTTCTTTTTTTTGACTTACAAAAGAGTAAGCTAGCGAAATGCAACTAAACTCCTAAATTTTTTTGTATTTGTCATTAGTGACAAAAAGTGAGAAGCTATCTATCTTTTGTCTTTCTCTTTTATATTTTTTTTGGCTTTTAATTTTGCTCAAGTAAGCGAGAAAAGTATTTACAAGGCCTAACTAAGCAAAGCGATAAATAGTTTTGCAGTTTTCATTTTTATGATTTTTTTGTTTTGGCTTTTGAATAGGAGGAACAACTGAAGAAGTAAAGAGGACTAACTTAAACTTTGCATTGACAAAAGAGAAGACACATTACAACTTGAAAGCAAAAACTAAACCAAGTTCATTACAACACTCTACTTGTAGCTTGGCTACTTATACAAAAACTAAGGAACCATTTACAAGACTCTTCACTCACTCACTAATGGCATAAGTAGAAATGATTCGCACCACATGATGTTGTGTTTGGCAAGGAGCTTCATGGAGGAACGGAATCCAAGTGGGAGAGGGGACAAAGGTGGCGGTTGTCGTGATTATGGAAGTGACTAGGATTAGATAGTAGGCCATCTTGGTCATGATAAAGTGTTGGAGGTCCCTAATGTGGTTAATGGTGAGTGGCTCAATGATATGTGTGATAATGTGCTCGTTTATCCTAATGTTGTGGTAATGACTTTAGCAGAAGCGAGTGAAATGGAGATGAAAATCCTATATTTGGGTGTGACTAAGGTTTGCTCAATTGTAGTGTTTTCTAGGGAATTGACTTGGTGTGCTCGGTGATATGGGGAAGGGACGACCATTGCCTAGGTGTTAAGGGTAGTGGTGGTGGTGAAAGGAACTAAGTTGGGGTTCTAATGGGTGGTTCTACCTAATGTGTTTGTGTGCTAATAAGGAGTGTGCTAATGTGATGAGTAAATATTGGTGAAGTGAGGTGTGTTGGTGGTATGCGTGTGATGTAGGAGAAGGTAGTGGGTGAGGTGAGTGTGTGCACAAGTGATGGATATGGTGGCATGTGAAACAAGGGTGAAGTGAAGTGGTGGCATGTGAAATATGTGAAGATGGTGGTGTTGGTGATGAAAATAAAGTGGTGTGTGAGTTCCTTTGTGAGTGTGTGAGTGAGACTAACAACTAAAAAGCAAGGTAAGCAAAATGGAAAACAAGTAGATATTGAAATGCTAGAATTGAAATTGTACTCTACTAAGCATATAAATAAACAAAACACTAAGCAAGTAAATAAACTACTCTACCAACAAAAATAAAATGAGAATGGGGAAGAAGTGCAGGTGTCCTCTCCAATGTGGGCACTTGGCCTATTGAGAGGGAAGAAGGATCGTTGGCATATACCCTACCTTCTTTTCACCTAGAAACACCAAGACAAGGTGGGCATAAGTAGCCTTTGGCTAGGGGTTAGAGAGTACCTAAGAAGAAGCTCTTGGAGATGATGGAGGTGGAGGAGATGGAGGGAATGAAAGGAGGGGGGGGGATGGGGGCTATGGGTGGTTGCTCTTTTATAGAGTGGCCACCTAGGTGTGGTAGTCCTAAGGTGTAGGTTAAGGGGTTGCTTTAGGGGTGCATCCTAAGGAGTAGAAGGTTGTAGCTTAGCGTACAGCTTAAGGTGGGGGCATAAGTCAAGGTTGGGTCAAGGGAGTGGATAAGGTGAGGGTGGCGTTGGGATAGGGTTGGATTAGTGGAGGGTTTAGTGAGGGTTTATGGGTGGAGTGGAGTTGAGTGGGATTAGGTTAGGTGTGGGGTGATTAAGGGTGTAGTGGGCTTGTGTTGTGTGGAGTGTTGGTGGGCGTAAGTGATCTATGAGTAAAAATCGAAAATATTAAAACATGAAATAATATGCTAGGGCCCACAATCTAGTGTGGCTAAGTAACTAAAATATGTAATGATGTGCATGTGTAGCATATGTGCCTAATTACATGTGAATTGTGATATGTGCACATGAAATTGTGTCCATTTAGTGTGTGCACATGAGTGTGTGTGTTATAAATGCATGGGTGTGCATGGGTTTTTGGGTAGGTGTTGAGTGGACGCGTAGGTTAACTTGCATGGGCTTGTCCTAATGGGACCAAGCTTGTCCTAGTTCAGCATGCTCTTGTCTCCTTCTCCTCTTTAATTGCTAGCTTCTTCTTTCTATCTTCAGAATGCAGAAATAATTTGTCTGCCTCACTTTCATCCAAAAGTTGCTCTCAGATTATGGTCCTACATATAAAATCTCAATATTACCAATAAGACCATAAAATGATAGAATTTAGGTCAAGAGTATACATATGCAATGATGCATGCAATGCATGAGATAGATGCTTTATTTACATAATGCAGGCTAGGTTACTAGCTTAATTTAGTCAATTTAGGTCCTATGATTGCCATGCAATCAAGTGGCGGTGATCTTTTCTTTATAATGGGAAGTAGAGACCAATGCTTCCTCCCTTAATTCATCGAAAAGATCAAGTGCGAGGTGGACTTAATCATCGTTAGTCCAAGGATCGTACCATTGCGATTGATAGGTAGGGAAGATGGTGTCAACCGAAAGTCGGGCCTCCATCTCGTGTATCATCCTGAATGGTGTGTGACCAGTGGATGTCTTTTGACTTCTTTGGTGACCCCATAATACGTTCGGCAACTTCTCGGCCCAGCGACCTTTGCAAGAGTCCAGTTGTTTCTTTAAGGCGGCAATGATAATCCGATTTGTGACTTCCACCTACCCATTCGCCTGGGGGTGGGCGACAGAAGTGAAATGCAGGCAGATGCCCCAACTGGTGCGGAATTCTTCAAACTTATTAGAAGCGAACTGTGTACCGCTATTGGTAATAATCACTTTAGAGATTCCATAATGGGTGATAATGTTCTTTCGAACAAAGCTAATCACCCTATCGGCAATCGGATATGGCATGTCTTCAACCTCAACCCACTTAGAGAAATAATCAATCGCTACTAAAATAAAGCGCTTTTGAGCTAGGGTTGGAGAACATGGGCCCACAAAATCCATCCCCCATTTAGCAACGGGGATTGGACAAAAAATGGGTGCCATCTCGCCTGGAGGGAGACGATGGATGGCGGAAAGATTTTGGTACTTGTCGTACTTGCACACAAAAGACTTGCATTGTTATCTCATCTGTGGCCAAAGGTAGCCCGACTGGAGTAGGCGAGCAATAAGGGCTTTGTATCCCTCATGATGCTGCAAATGTCGCTATGAGGCTCTTGGAGGGCTTGTAATGCCTCCTCTGGCACCAAGAAACATAACAGGGGTGTTGAGTAACCTTGTTTATATAACTCCCTGTCAAGCAGAGTATACCTTGAGGCTTTTAATATGAAAGCCTTGGGTTGTGTTTCGTTCAAGGGCACGCTGCTAATGCTTAAGTATTGCATAATAGGCGTCATCCAAGAGGTGGTTCATTGCTAATGTAAACACATCTATCTGGCTTAACATTCTTATTTATGCGGGTTCATAGGCTTACAGTTGCATTTAACATTGTAAATATTGCATAACATATATCATCATGAATTTAGAGTAGATTGTATAAAATGTATACTAATTCTTCTATTTCAATGGCTAGGACACATGGAGATATATTTCAAGGCTTCAAATGAAGAATCCAACCATATGGATGGATCTTGATCGATGTTCGCAGCCTAACGACGTGAAAATCGATCCAATTGATACCTGTAGCATCCTCTGTGAGCCCTCCATGGATGCCCAGCCACACTTACAGCCTTCCCTCTTCAGCCGAGCAACCAATCTTAGTTGTTGGATTTGCATCCAACGACTGAGAGCATTGCCATCACATCTAAAGGGGAGGTCCTCACTCAATCAAGGCTGTTGGATCAAAATCCAATGGCCATGGAACAACCATGTCGCCCCATCATGGGGTTGTATTTTTGACAAAGAAGGAACCTTGGCGCAGTGGTGAAGAGTCTTATCTCCAAAGGAGGATGCAGGTTCAAGTCCCCGCTTGTCCCCTCAATCCTCAGCACCTGCAAGGCAAGTTATTGGGGTTGCTTGATTAGCATTAAGCGGTCCATCTTCAGCCATGCGACAGCACATATTTGCAAGAGTGCCTCATGCATGATATAACGTGCAAGGTGCATGATCCAAGCATGCGATCAGCACACGATCTGGTCCCTTCAGCAGCGATTGAACGACTCTCCTTCAACAATGGTTTCTCAATGCCATCTAGCGTGCAAGCAGGAGATTGAACAGCTGAGCGCGTGATCCTTGACCGTTCGATCAAAATCAAAGGGCCCTCCTTCCTCCTTATGCCAATGGCCACCTTTGCCTTTACCAACGGATGCATGTGCCATTAAGGCCTGGCCATTAAATCCAAGGTCAAAAATGCCCTTTCCCTCACGTATATAAACCCTACACATGCCCTCCTTTACCTTCATCCCTTCTTTCTCTTCTCACCTCTCCTAAAAGCTAAGAACAAGTGTTCCAAAGCTCAATCTCTCCCAAGCTATGGGTAGCTCCGCTAGAGTAAAAATAGAAATTTTCCCACATCTCATTCCCTTCACGGAGCTCCTACTAGCTGTCCTCTCGCCCCCGTTCTGGAAGCGGATCCTGTGACTACGACGTCCTTCCCCGTCCCTTTTCATCTAGCTTCATCCTCCTTCGTCCATCTCCGTTCCTCATCTTCCAGGCGTCGTTCGACTAGCTCATCCTTTAAGTAGTCGTTGAGGAGGATAACTTCTTTTCCCTTATCTCTTTACTGTTTTTTAGTTTAGATTCCAATTTCTTGCAGGAGTTTGTAGCAAATAATTTGTAATAAACATTTGTTTAGATATAGAAGTAATCTCTCTCTCTCGACTTTGTTGCAAGTAGAATAGAATAGACTAGTTAGAAATATTTTGATTCGATCTTTTAAATAGAAAATGCACAAAAAAAAAAACCAACCTGGATTTCCAAACATTGAACATAGCCTCCCCATTTTCGACCCGGGACTTATCAAAGTTTCAGTTAAATTATTTGATAGAGGATTTTTTGCAACGCAACGACTCTAAATCACTTTTCTCGCATGAAATATTCACTTATTAGTTGTAACACCAACGCTTGAGGGGATAATACAGTCGGCTCAGTTAATGTTTGAAAGAATATATCATCTTCTTCACCGAAGCCAACCGAGCTAGTGCGTCTGCAAGGGGGTTATCAGAATGAGGCACCCGCTTGACTGTGGCGAACTTGAAGTCTAATAACTCCTCTCGAACTCTATCAGTGTATAGACTCATATTAGCATCCTTTCTTGAAATTCATCGTTAATATGATTGGCAACTAATTGTGTGTCCGTAAGGATTTCTAGAGCTGGGGCCCATATGGACTTTGCTACACGAATGCTGGCTAACAGGACTTCATATTCAGCAACATTATTAGAGGCGGGAAAGCCTAATTTGATGTCATACTTATGAGTAGCACTGTTTGGTGTGATTAAGGCTATCCTAGCTTTGGATTCGACTGACATTGAGGAGCTATCCACATATAACCGCCAAGGGAGGGTGGCTGAATCTGGTTCATTGAATTCAGCAATGAAATCCTCCAAAACTTGCCCTTTAATAGATCTCCGAGGTTGATATTTAATGTCAAACTTGGCCAATTCCATAGCCCATTTCATTTGCTGAATCGACCCCGTTGGTTTATGCAATATTCTACGCAAGGGGTAATTGGTCATGATGTTTATGGTATGAGCTTGGAAATAAGAGCGTAGTTTTCTAGTGACTACCACTGAGGCTAGAGAAAGCTTTTTGATTATAGTATATTTATCTTCCGCCCCTTGATAGGTCTTGCTAATAAAGTAAACTGGACATCGAATTTTGTTATGCTCATTGTTTACGCGACTTGATCGTGTTTTAACAGTCAGTTACGTCGTAGTATAGGTGACCAAGCGTTGTCAACAAATAAGAATTTATTACTTGAAAACATAAGTATCTGAGGTCGAACACAGGGAGCAAATGGAATTTATTACTAATCTCAAGAATGTAATTGAACACTTAGAGTTACTCAAAACCTAATTCAGAATATATATGCATGAGTTTAAAAGTTAATTGTGGCAAAAATAGAGAAATTGGACGTCTGATCATGGGATTAGACGTCTTAAAACGATATTTTCTCTCTTATTTCTTCTCCTGTCTACTTCTTGTTCTTTGACTTTCTTTCTTTGATTTTCCTCTTTTTCTTCTGTTCTTCTTTGGCCGTGTGCTTCTTCTTCCTTGTTTCTTCTCTGCAGCTCCTTTCTCTGCTCTTGCCTTTCTTCTGCAGTGTCTTTCTTCTGTGGGTCATCTTCTTCTTTCCTTGGCTCTGCTTCCCTTGGCTTCAGCTTTTCTTCTACTTTTGCTTGTCTTTCCCTTTCTTTTTTTCAGCCTTAGCTCTCTTACTTCCTCTTCTCTTTGGCTTCGCCTCTTCCTTCTACCTTGTCTTTCCTTCTCTTTTTCCTCTGCTAATCTTCTTTCTTTCTTTAGCCTTCCTTCCTTCTTCCTTTTGCAGCTAAGTGTCGGCTTCACTTCAGCTGTGCCTTCCTTCTCCTTCTTCTTCCCTACACAAACCGAAGAGCAAAACCTACCCCTCTACCCACACCCGCGTCTCTCTCTGTATATTACTCTTCAGTACGCTCTCCCAGAGCTGGGTAATCGGGTCGGGTCGCGTGCCCGGGTCCAGGTGCACCGGTGTGGGTGTAGTGCGTGAGGAGTGCTCGACAGGATAGTTGGGTCGGGTTGCCAGGTCCGTGGGATCAATTCAAGAACGAGGAGTGTATAGGTGAGGGACCTCACCCCATGTGTGTCTCGAGGCGAAGAGACTAAAGCATAAATTCAATTTATTGCACGCACCTCACTCAGAGTTTACAAGGTGGGACTAATGTCCCAGCCGCTTTTGCTCGCATGCTCGCAGGAGTTCTGTCTTCCAATTGCTGCAGCTGCAGGCCTCGCAGCGCTAATTGCCTGAGCAGCTGAATGCGCACGACTACCCCAAACCTTCTGGACCTGGGACCCTGAAGTGCTTCAGCCTAGAGCAAGCTTGCGACCTCCTCGAGCCGTCGCAAATGGCGGCTGGTGCTCAGATCTTGCATGACACAAAAGGGGCCTTGCGGCTCAATCAGACCACAGGAGGACCTTTGCCTTGTCACGGTGAAGGTGAGGGGATCGGTGGCGGGCCGCGGGTGTTTTGTGAAATAGGTTGAGGGGAATTGAAGAGGGGATAGAGACGAGTGGTTCTAACCTAATTAAGTGGATGAAGGGGGAGAGAGGGCGGATGGCAGTACCTGCTGTCGCCGGAGAAGAAGGCATCCAGTGGAGGGAGATGGTGGCGACGACGGGGCTAGGGATGCTCGCGCGGGTGTTGCGCGATGCGGAGGAGGATGGTGAGGACAGCTCTGCCACTGGTATTGTGGCAGAGCAACTAGAAAGAGGAGGGAGGCTCGCCGGAGCTCGCTGAACCACTTGGTCGGAGGAGAAGAAGAAATTGAGATGGAAATCTAGCCAAGTCGAGCTGAGGAGGTGCGGCCAGAGTTGAGGGTCATTTTATAGGCACTGGCAAGGTTTCCTGTGCTTGGAAGACAAGCTTCCAAGTGTGGGAGTCCTCGCAGGAGAAGGAATCAGTTAGAGACCTAAATCTCTCGTCCGTTCGCATGAGAGATTGGGTGCAAATCAGAGAGGAGGATCGAGTTTAGATGGAAGGGAATTCCTCAGAGAATCTCCCTTCCAAATCTGGGAGGAGATCTCTGAGGAATCAGGGAGTACTCCCCTTCCATTCCTCGCCGGAGTAGGATTTCTCCCCATTAATGGCGGAGGGACATGCTTGTAAGAGTGGTGAGGAAGTTAGGGGGGGTTTGTACAGTGGTTTTCAAAAGATAGGGACCAAAATGTAATTAGGTGTACTAATTTGCAAAGTAGGTCAAGATGACCTCCCCTTAGGTCCAAATTTTGTTAAAAACCTAATTTGGATCTAAGGAATCCAATGGTGAAGTTGTATTTTAGGTTTGACCACGTTTGACTGAATATTTTGCACAAAAACCCAAATTAGGTCAATTGATGAGCTAGGACCCCAATCTAGGTCAAAACAGGTTACAAAGGCCAAATTGAAGGTTATACACTCTAGGGGATATTTTTCCATGAATTTTAGAGGGTTTAGTTGATTTTTAACTTGACCAGAACCTTGTTGAATTAAGTGGGTCTGTTTTAGGGTTACAGAATGTCATTTAATTCCTAGATTGCACATGAACCCATTTCTTACTGAACCAACCCATTTTTTATCTTATTCAGACCATTTGACCTATGTTTTGCCTCTGATAAATCCCGTTTATGCACTGCAATGGTAAAATTATAGTTTTAACCTTTATTTCATGTCTTCTTCTCAGAACACTTATTCCTTGAATTATGTCCTTCTTTAGGTTATGTTGGAGCTCTTATTCTCTTTCTTAGGTCAAAATGAGCTAGTTATGGCTCATGATGAGGCTCTCATCACTCATGTACGAGAACGACGCTGGCGGCTGAAGTGGATGCCACCAGATAAAGGAATAAAGGTGCACTTGAAGTAGGTGCAATAAGAATAGGGGGCTTCTGAAGGGCTTTTTTGACCACCTCTAAGGCCTCCTGGCATTGAGGGGTCTAATGGGCTAGTGTATAGCCTTTATCCTTCTTGATACACTCAAAGAATGAGAGACATTTGTTAGAAGATTGAGACAAGAAGTGGCCAAGGCGGCAATCTTGCCGATTAATGACTGTACTCCCTTTAGTGTAGTTTGAGGTGTTAGTGCCATGATCACCTAGATCATGTCGAGATTAGCCTCTATCTCTATATTACAGACCAAGAAGCCTAGAAATTTACCTGAAGAAACACTAAGGGCTCATTTTTCAGGATTGAGGTGCAACTGGGTGTCTCTTAAAATTTGAAACACCTTAGCCAGGTTTGCCAAATGCTCCAAAAAATTGAGTTCCTTTACAAGCATGTCATCATTATATACCTCAAAATATTTCCAAATTAAATGAGAAAAAATCATATTTACAAGGCGTTAATATGTAGCCCCGACATTTTTCAAGTCGAAGGACATGACTCTATATTGAAAAAGACCTCTATCAGTTATGAATGAGGTATGAGGCCTATTTGCCGGGGGCAAATTATTTGATAGTAGACTCTGTAGGTGTCCAAGAAAAACATATGAGATTGCCTGCCGCAAGAATTGACGATGGCGTCAATCTTAGGCAGGGGGAGATGTTTGAATTCGCAAAACTCGTATTTGGTTAGAAAACGTCGTAGTATAGCGTGAATCACGATTCCAACAAAAATTTAATTTTTGAGACGATGAGTCTCGGTCGATCTCAGGGAGGCATAGAAAAGTGAAATTGATTTTGAGTTTTTTTTTTTTAGTTCTTTACTTGCTTAAAATTGAACTCCAGTTTCAATAGTGCAAGTAAGAGATGCGCCGGTCGCATTGTTAACATGGAAAACATGTGCATGCGTTAGATAAATCATAAAAGTGAACATGTGTGTTTGTGTTCGTGCGACCTCTACTATAGTATGGAGACTAGCAGAAAATAGATCGATCGCTAAATCATTCACATCCTCTGGAATCGACATATTTATTGTAATATATATGGAACAGGAAAATGATTATTTTTATTCCTTTAAAGATATTGTCGTTACACTTCTAGTGGAAAGCTTGTACATGGAACTTGAAAGCACTATTTCTAGCTAACAAAAAAGTCATGCATGCATGGATCTAAGGTATATTATGCATGCATTTTTAGAGATAGAGGATTACTACTATTATTAGCAATATATTAATGCAAGAATTAAAATTATGAAGAACATTAAGCTAGCTAACAGAAAATAGGGCATTAGCGGTGGTCTCTAATGGCTGTGTGGTTGGAGGTGGTGGAAAGGGAAAGAGGACGGCCAAGGTGGGTAGGTTGGCCTCTTGAGAAGGTGGTGAAGGTGCTCTAGCTCTTGGATGTTCAATGGTGGAGTGGAGATGGTGGAGCTCGTGGAGAGAGTGTGCAAATGGAGATGGCATCCAAGATCTAGATGGGGTCCATGGTTGTCCAAGAGGAGTCTTATATAGGCTCTTGGACAACCAAGGTGCTCTTAAGAGAAGTCTCTAGACTTCTCTAGAGTGGCCGGCCAAGGGGTCTATATTTAGTCTTAGATCCACTTTTTATGGATCTAAGAATGACCATGTATGGCCACTCTAGATTCTTCTCTAGAGTTGGCGGCTAGGTGTGTGCTTGTGGGTGTGTGTGCATGAATGTGTGTGTGCGTGTGTGTGTCAATAGGTGGTTAAATGGACCACCTAGGTCCATGGCTAGGTTGGTTGGTTTAGGATGTCTAAAAATAGGTGTATGTGTAATCTATTACTAAGTGATTGATCCAATTAAACTTAACCAAGTTTAATTGGGTCAATGTGTGTAATTGGGAGAGAGTTCCCAATTAGGTTGGACTTGAGTCAATTAGACTCTTAGTGAGTCCAATTAGACTTGTATTGGTTGAAGTTCGAGCTCAATTGGACTTTATGAGTCCAATTGACTAGGTGAATTGTAATTGGCTTAGATCTAAGTCAATTTGGTTTAGTGAGAACCTAATTAGGTTCTTAGGAGGGTCTTAGGGTAGTGTACTAGGCTTAGGATGCCTTAATTTAGGTTCCCTAGGGTGTAGGATTGGGTTTAAGGGCTTAAGAAATCAAGATCTAAGCTTGATTTCAAAAATAGTATCTGGGGAGGGGTTCCAGACGTCTGATTTAGTAATCAGACAACTTATACTTCAAAATCAGAAATCTAAGTCTTTGGTCTGGACATCCAATGTTGAGTCAAGGTGAAGTTGAGGTTTTGTATTGGATTTCTGCAGAAATTGGACGTCTGACACCTTGTCTAGACGTCCAATATTCTAGCAGCTTGGGTTCTAGGTTCTGCAGGTGGAACCCAAGGGGCCTAGATGTCTAAAGTACTACCTAGACGTCTAGAAATGAGTTGGAATATGGGTTTTGAGTTATTCTAGGCTAAGGTGACCTAATCTAAGGGTGTCTAAGGCTGTCCTAAGGCTAGGAATAGGTCCTATGTTCTTCATAATTTAACTCAACATTAAAATCCTATGGGTAATGTTGTATACCTCTTCCCTACATTATGTCTTCATCTTGAGCAGCTTTATTCCCATAGCTTCTACTGCAACTCTGCTGCAGCTCTGGCATCTTCCCTGCTTTAGATCTAGCTTTAGGCCATCTCCTAATCTTCTTATTGCCTATCATCCAAATAGTACCCTAATCAATATATTGTATCATTATTTCATGAATATTTAAGTAAAGTAGAAAATATGCAGTGTATGCTACTAATGCATGCATTATACTACAATTATGCTAAGTTCTAACTTAATTCAGGTCATTTAAGTCATATGATTGCTGCACAATCAGGAACTCATCTTTAAGGCAGGCTTCATTCAAGTTGGTGAAATCCACGCATATCCACCACTTGCAATTGGCCTTTTTGACCATGACTATATTGGATAACCAAGTGGGGTAGAGTGATTGCTCGATGAAATTAGCTTTCAAGAGTTTGTCTACTTTAGAAGTAGCCGCCTGCCATTGCTCCACGGATTTATGCCCGCGTGCATGTTTTACTGGTTGAGCACCTAGCTGAATGTTGAGTCGGTGCTTGATTGATGATGGATCAACTCCCAGCAAATTATTGACGAACCATGCAAAGACATCTGCATTAGCTCTCAATAAAAGGAGCAAATCGCGAACCTTTGAGGGGCAAAGATCCACACCTACCTGGACAATCTTGTTAGCCACGTTAGGGTAGAGTTGTATCGCCACGGTAGATGAGCCATGTAGCACCTCGAGAGCAATCGGCAAGTTCACTAGGTCTTCCTTGCGGACCGATTGAAGTTGGCTCCGCTTCTCCCGTTTTTATGGTTTTGGGGGTCTTCTTTCCATTGAACGTTCCAACTCAATGCAGAAGAGTTCACATCCAGTAGATCCTCGTGAACAATTCCGACTCCTCGAGGAGTTTGAAAAGCACAAATTGAAAGTAAGAGGAGGGAATCACCCGAAATGCATGAGTCATTGGGTAGCCTATGATTCTATCAAATGCAACTGCCAAATTAACCACCGTGAAGGTCACCGTCCGGTTAAGGTGCATATCTCCGTCACACATAGACAACGGGAGTTTGATCTCCCCCTTGGGCATTACTTTGTGATTCTTGAAGCCTACCATCAGGTGTGCTCAGGGAAAGATCGTCTTCCTTAAACCCTAATTGAATAAGATTTTTGAAGAAGAGTACGTCCACAACACTTCCGTCATCGTCAAGGAGTTGTGGCTGAAGCAACCCCACTAACAATAGGGTCACCAGAAGCAAATCCGTGTTGTTGGATGGATCCAGAAGAGAAGCGAATAACCTCGAGGTTGCTGACGAATAGCACCTTGATCGGTTGAATGGCCTATTGAAGAATGGGATACACTTCTCGAGAGGGTTCATTTTCAGGGCAGGCGGTCTGCGCACGAGGGGTAGCGTTAACTCCAAAAATGACGTCCACATGTTCCTTAGTTGACGACTCTTCTTAGGGAAGTGTCAGGCAGGGTGAAGATAATCCCTCTGCCTTGACAGCCTGGTACCCAGTTGCCAACAATGCCAGGACTTGGCGGTGATACTCAGGAGGTAGGAGTTTAGGTGATATCCCTTTCTCTGCCATTGTCGACATAGGGTCTCGGCAATCTTCCATGGAGTGCCCTCAGGCCTAATGATATTTACAGTAAGGCCCAAAGTCTAGGAGGCAGAAGGTCTTTTTTCATCAACTAGACTTCGGCCAAGACATCCGACTAATTTATAGGCAAGGGGGTGTACTCCTTATAGTAATCTTGCCTAGGTTGCTGGGGACCATTAGCGTGACCCCGATTTTGCCAATCCCCCTTTTGGTCTTGGAAGTTCCCCTTCTGTTTATTAAAGCAATTGCCACTGCAAATAGAGACAGGAGTGGTCTCTACTGCCGCCTTTCTCTCATCTAGGGAATAATGGTGGTCATCCCCGGAGCCATCCGCTAAATGCCCACGAGAGCAAAAGGAATCATCCCATTTCGCAAATCTTGTGGCTTTGTCCCACAACTCTGCCATGTCCCTAGGATGGAAATCATCAATATCATACTAGAACTTCTTAGTCAACAAGCCTAACTTGAAGTACTGGATGCCGATAGCGTTGTAAGGCCTTTTGCACTTAAAGTATTGGGTCTTGAATCGATCGAGGTCGGAGTAGAAAGACTTCTATCTTCACTGTCGGACCTCCGACAATCTCTCTAGGCTATCTCTAACCTGCTGCTAGCCAACAAAGTACTAGCCAAACTTGTCGACTAGCTTTTGAAAGTAGCCAATCTACCCCACCGGCAACTCGTTAAACCACTCATGAGCCATATCGGAAAGATACGATGAGAATACCTGGCAGAGTACTTCGTCAGGACGCCCGTGAACTAGCATCATTTGCCGGTAGCTTCCAACAAAGATATTAAGGTTAGAAGTGCCATTGTATTGAGCCAAGATGGGGTGTTTGAACTTCTCCAGGAGAGGGGCGGTCATCACCTCCTTTGTAAAGGGGCACGTGGTTTCGTACGCCTGGGTGCGTATCCCTCTCATTGCCCAAGTGACCTGGTGGACAATCTTGGGGATGGAGCCTTCACTAATTACAGTGGGCTTGGACCCGATTGCTCCTTTGATTCTCGTAATGGAGGGGTAGGGGCCTTTGGTGGGCCGAGGGGGACTTCACCCTTCTGACTACTAAGCTCACGTTTTACCTTCTCGAGTTGTTCGTGCAAGTGGGAGCTCTCCTCCTCTACAACACGATGCCACTTTGACTAGTCGTTGGTGGAATTGGAGTTATGAGGCTCTCCTGGCTGAGATTTTGCCTTTTCCTTCAATTGTTGGACTTCTTTAAGCTGGTTTGCCACCAGTTCTTACTTCACCTTTAAGCAGGCAAGCTTGGCTTTGTACTCCTCCATCGCTTACATTTCCAGAAGTGGATCCTTAGGAAAATTCTCCTGACGAGATGGCTTAGTTTGATGGCTAGGTTGCACCTCCTTTTCCTTGCTCAGTCCCATTGCTTGACGGTGTTTCCTTGAAATAGAAACGCTAGATTCGACTAGAGCTTGCTTCTCAAGATTTGCTTGGGAAGAGTGATGAGTAGAAGGTGCCATCAAAGGTAATTAAAAATAGAAAATGTGAGACAATCTACACTTTCCATAGATGATGCCAATTGATCGAGCCCTCTTAAAGTAGAGTCCTTGACTAAAAAATAATCACACGAGAACACAAGAAATTGTTTACCCAGTTCCACTTGAAATGGTGTATGTCTGGGAAGAGTATATAACTCTCAAATTCGACTATTTAAGTGTGGTGAATAAAAAGCACAAAAAACTCTCTATTCCTTTCTTTTCTCTCTGATTGCGTAACCTTCTCTCTTAGGATATCCTAGGTTTCTATAGGCTTTGCTATCTTCGATTGTGGGTGCCATGGGTTCTCAACCCACAATCCCACGACTTAATTAATAAGGAGGACGTGATTCGTAACTGCTGCACTCATCTGCCTACCAAGGGGATCCGTAGCCAAGTAGGCGGATCTGACTTCGGGTAGCTGGATCCATCAGCTTGCCGAGAAGGTGGGTAAAGACTTGCTGGATCTGACCTCAGGTAGCCGAACCCATCAACTTGTTGAGGAGGCTGGCTCGGTAAGGACCCTCCGGACCCGACAACTTACCGGGTAAATGGTCTTAAGTCACGGATTTTATTTCCTTCTCGAGTCCTTACACATCAGACCCGATCGAGAGGATTTTTCTTCCCTCATTAGTAGATAAAAAAGCCAAAAAAAGAGAGGCAAACGAAACATTTAATGAAGCAAAGGCAAAGGAGCATCTCTCCTAAAAGCTTGATAGTGAAGACAAAAAAGATATCTTTATGTTAGCTAAAATAATGGAATAGAGAAACCTTCTCCTACACATTTAAAATTTAACAAGGATGAAGGGTAAGTGCTTGTCGATGTTAAGAATACCCAAAAGAGATGCAAAGCTTACTTTGAAAAGATTTTTAATGGAAATGGTGCAATTAGGATTAGTTTGATAGAAGAATCAACAAACTATGGAGGCTTATTTGAACTATGCATTTTGTCAACGTATAAAACGAAAAAGGTGCTTGAAAATGATAGAAAGGAGAAAACCAAAGCACCTCATGGATGTTTGGAATTTGTTGGGGAGGAACGAATCACTTAGCCTAGGAAATTACTTGATGTCATTTGAAGAAGTAAAAAAATACTAGCAAAGATCATTACCGTAGCAATTCAATTATAAGAAGCCCATTTCATTGTCCTTGGTGGAGAACTGACATCTAATAGTGGTGAATAGAATTCACTTTCTCTACTAGCGATCTTTTTGAATTATTATTTTATTATGATGATTCCCCACTACCAATCTTTCTAAACACTTTGCTTTATTAGAGAAGCCCTACTTATCATCACTTTGTTTTAAAATAAATAGACTTTTTCATGCTTACAAGTGAATGATATATGGGTGGTTTTAAGCTATTCCCAGAGGGGGAGTGAAGTAGTAGTTTTAGGATTTCTAATGCAAAGAATTGACGTAATCGTAGAAAACTCATTTAGTTGGTTTTGAAATAAATTTTAACTTTCAATTCCTTAAAAGGTCAAGCCAATCTAAAATGTAGTCTCCTTTATATATAAGAATATCATGAAGTACATGTACCTTGGTTTTTTCCACTTATTCTTGCAAGGGACATCCAAGAATAACATGATGATCATTTAATGGAAGTGCTATTAAATTAGAAATTCGATATTCCATGTAGTGTCAATGGTATGAACCTTTTCATGCTTGTTGTTCTTCACTTACTACAACCAACCCTTTTGACTTTTGTTAAAGTAAAAATTGTTTACCTGAGATCTGTTGATCTACTCTATCCAACTCCTTCCGTCACCCTATGCTAAGTGAAGTGTGAAGTCTCTGTTACCCTTTCTTTACAATGAGGACATCGTAAGATTATGGCATGGGGGGTGTAAAGTGAATTTTAATACTTTAAGTGTAGTAGTAGACAAAAGAAGAAATTTTCAAATGCCCTAAAAATTTAAAATTTTGAAAACACATAAAAATTTTAAAAATTGATAAGCAATAAAAATATGAAAACAAAAATAAAAAATATTTTCCTTTTTATGGGGGATTACAATCATGTTGAAAGGAATTCTTTGTTGAGAAGAATAATTTTGAAAAAAAATCTTTAAAGGACCTTACTTAATATTTATATGTAATTAAATAATTTTAAGAGTTATGAATTTTTAAAGGTCAGAAATAAAAAATATATATTTATATTTATATTGTAAATAGTGTACATAAGTAAGAGCATTGAATCCTTACTTTGGACTTTGTCTTGAATATTTTTCAAAACAAGTACCTGTTTTTGACTTTTGACACGGGATTTTTCAAGTCGACGATCTAAAGCCTAAGTATGTGATTTGTATTCTCGATCTTCACTCTTAAAATAGAGTAACTAAGATGTTTTTAATTGTCATACAAGACTTAATTTTTGGAATTAAATTGTAACTTTCTTGGTCAATAAGACTAGGCTATGTCCTTTTGGCTTTGAATGTCTATTTTTATCACTAAGTTGGGTAAAAAGACTAGAAACCTAGGGTTAGTCAAGTAAAGAAGTTAGTTGAATCCTTAACCATAAGGTCTAACAGGCTATAGGTAGCTTAATTAGTCAAGGATGTTTGGCTAGACACGGCAAGTTGCGTCTTGACAGATCTTGCGAGCTGATACTAATGATTTAATGGACCTGAAAATGAAAGGCTTTGTCATCTACTCTCTGGTTTGCTAGCTAAGTAACCTAAGTGTCCAAACTTCATACACATTAGAATTGTCTTACAGGCATTTGAGATCGTAAAAACACAGAGACCAAGAGGTTGGTCTTGTATCATTTTTATCCCAAGGATTTCCGTGGGCCGACTCTTGAAAGGGTAAATTTTGTGTCACTCACCTAGAAAAAAGACTTGGAGATTTTACTTAGCAATAAGAAAAATGAGAAGGCGAGAAAAAAGATATATATATATGAAAAAATATATATTACACCCTACAATAATACGCATCGATACAAATTGGTGGTTATGCATTTATCCACCAAATAAAGAATCTCACTACAAATGAATGCAACCCTCCTCCATCGATAAAAACACCTCAATACAAATGGGTGTTTTAACCTATAAAAAATGGATTAGAAAATTATGGAGATAAAAACTAGGAATAAGACACTCGGTGGTCTAGTCGAGGAAATATACACCTTGAGTGTTAACCTCGAGATAAAAACGGGTGAGGAGAAAGCAACCAAATCTGAGTAAGGCCAAGCCAAAAGCTTGAATTGGGATGACCTGGATTGGGATCTTGATGTCTTGAGGTCCGGATTTTTGCAACTTTGGATGCTTGTAGGAAGAGTCTACTTCACTTGCATGGCCATTTTAACCTCATAACTACTAAACCATGCGTGGGCTATGAAGCTTGAGAAATTGGGTTTTGAAGGCTAGCGGTTGAGGCTTAAAGGAGATAGATTGACAAGGCCCTTGGTTTAGAAGTCTATTGTTGATGCTATGGGCTAGGTGGTTTAAGGGTCTTTCTTACTCTCTGAATTTGATTGATAAAGGGTGTTTAGTCAATTTACAAAAGCTTTGATTGATAAAAATCAGAATTCACAAGCTTAAGGACTAACCTGTGTTTGTTAAATTTTTGAGTTAGAATTTGATTTCCAGTCTTTGAGTCTTATTACATTACTTATCTTAACCTCGTTGATTTTTAGCGTTTAGAATGGTGTACAAATAACAAAACGGGTATCCAATATTCCGATTCGGATTGAATTCCTGTCGAGCCTATTTTTCATGAGTATCTGTTTTGAAGGATATTTAGGGTTTTAAGTTTGTTGTATGGAGATTCCCGTCTAATGCTCTGTTTTATTTATGGATACTTATTCATAATAGTATTAAATATAAAAACATAAAAAGATAAAAATTTCGAAAATCTTCTGACCTAATCATTCCTTTACTTAAGAGTTAATTATATTATATTTAATCACCCAGGTGTTTAATTCATCATATTCACTAGTTAGTTTGCTAGGGACTAGCAAAACTTTGGCATTATGGTATGATGAGAGACTTATCATAGCTCCTAATTCATTATTATTAGCTAGTTTTCCTAGTTAAATTACTTGTGAATAACATTAATATATGTTGGTGCTAGAGCACCACGATCGTTTATTTTGATGATAACAAAACACGTGTCATTTAACATTTGCACTTGGAGTCTTAGATTTCAGGCAAATTGCAAGTTGATTCCGAAGGAATTCCAACGAATCCAAGAGTGCACCACCGCCCACGAGATATGGAGGAGGTTGGAAGGCACTCATGAGGAGACGAGCTCGGAAGAAGATCTCGAGAAGAAGGAAACCGCGTGCCTTGGATTCATGGCCATCACGGATAACGACAGCGACGACAGCGACATTGAGGTAAACTCGGATTTACAAGATGCTTTTAATGAGTTGTATGAGCTTAGTAAATCACTAAAAACAGAAAACAAAAGCATGAAAAAGAATCTTAGTTTTCTTAAATCTGAAAATGAAAGGCTAGAAAATAAACTTAAGGATCTAGAAATAAGCCCTAGTTCTAACACTTCTGAAAATGAAAATTTGTTTCTAGAAAATAAAAACCTAATTAATGAAAATATTAAATTGATTGAAGAAAATGATAGTTTAAAGTTAGAAATTTCTGATTTACAGACTAAGATGCATACTATAGAAAATGAACTTACATGTCTTAGGGAAAACTTCAACAAATTAATCAACAAAGTAGATAATTTTTATAGCCCTAAGGTTAGGAAAGGATCTCCGTCAAGGAGACTCGCTAACAGATCCGGATCCAAGCTCACATGGATACCAAAGAAAGAATTGGAATCCTATTTTGTAGGTTTTAGGGATAACTACAACACGAAGGACTGGATCTACAACCTCAAAGCTGGTCAACTCGTGTTGGGAGAACCAAGCAGCAAACCAAGGAGGAGAATAAGAAGACCGACGAGACGGCGAACAAACAATGATCCCGCCGCACGTCGACCACCAGATTGGAGACCGACACCAATGCTCGGGCCTCCAAGCTATGGATGGGAGCCCCATCCGATGTGGCATCCACCACCACCATTTGAGCCATTTTACTGGCCATGGTAGGTGAGGTAAAAATTCTTTATCCTATCTTTTTATCATAAGCATTTAGATAGGGGGAGTTAAAAAAAAATATTATGAGCTAATTGTCAATTTTTAAGGGGGAGATGCAAGTTAGCTAAATTTCCTTTAGTAAGGGGGAGAAAAATAATAGCTATCTTGTTGTTACAAAAAGAGGGAGGACATTACTTTTGTTAAAAGAAATTCAACTCATTCATAGAAGAGCATGTTTTAAGGGGGAGTTATAGGAAATTTAAAATCAATCAAACCTTTTTGATAATGTTAAAAAGGGGGAGGATTTTTTGCATTATTATTTATGATTTTGTCATCATCAAAAAGGGAGAGATTGTTGGTGCTAGAGCACCACGATCGTTTGTTTTGATGATAACAAAACACGTGTCATGTAACATTTGCCCTTGGAGTCTTAGATTTCAGGAAAATTGCAAGTGGAGATGTGATTAGATGGAGTTTGAGCTCGCATCTAGGATGGATTGGAGGAACTTGATGGAGAACAGAGGAGATTCGCGAGGAGTGATAGATTGAAGATGGAAAGACAAGAAGAATATGATAGAATTCTGTCTATTTCTTTTATGTACTTTTATCTTTATTTCCTTGCTCTTTTTGTTCCTTAGAACATCATGTTAAAGAGCCTCAAAGTACCCTAACAGTAGTCTTAGGAACACCGGCACAACCTTAGGATACTTAGGTTTTCTGTAGAGAACTTAGAAAATCATTATAGGGTTCAAACAGCTTTTCCAGACGTCTAATTCCAAAATCAGACGTCTGATAATATGTTTTAAGACGTCTGACTGTTGATTCAGACGTCTGATAACATTTAGGCTGGACTTGGTAACTCTGTCTGATGAAATCAGACGTCCAGACCTTAGACCAGACGTCTTGGAAGACGTCTGATGTTTTTGCCAGACGTCCAATTAGTAGACCGTTGGCTGCCTTAGCAAACATAAAAGGATATGACCGTTAGAGCGTTATCAGACATCCTTGAGCCTTTCCAAACGTCTGATAAATGACCGTTTTGCCTCGGCTGACCCAAAACCTCTTCTTAGAGATTTTTTAGCCGTTGCACTCTCTTGGAAATCCATTCCCACGAAAAAGTAGGTTTCCAGACGTCCTATTTGTCGTCTGATAGACTTGCACTAGAACCCTGTTTAGATTTGATTCAAGTCAGGAAGAAACCCACCTATAATCAGACGTCTGATATTATTTTCAGACGTCTTAAAGTGATCTTCCAGACGTCTGATGCTAGGATCAGATGTCTGATAACCCTGTCAGTGCAATCATTGTTCCTGATTTCAGCCTGATTCTCTTGGGCTTTGCACCCAACGGCTATGGAAGCTTTCCAAAGCCTTCGAAAGCTTTCCTAAGGCCTATATAAATAGAGAGGAACCTCTTACACACAAACACACATCTAGACACACCTAGACACACCAAGAATAAGCATTTCCACTCTTTTGTGTCAAAAAAGAAGCTCTTGCTCTCCAAGCTCAAGTTCTACATCTTGAGAGCATCAAGCCTTTGCGCACCCGCTCTCCCGCCGTAGTTCACGAGAGCGACGTTGCGCCGTCGTGTAGCTCACGCACCCGCGTCATCGATAAGACACACTCCTTGCAAAGGGGAGTTTCCTAATTCCTATAGAATATAGGTTTAAATCTTTGTTGGCTCTACAGGACTATATTTGTTATTTTACTTTGTTATTTGGTTGGGTATTTGCTTTGCGAATTCCCGTCTCCTTCATGGGACAAAATCCTTCTCGTGAAGAGAAGGGGTTGAGGAACGCTACCCTCGCACTTGTAGCGTGTTGTAATTAAGGTTGAATCACCCTCGTTTAAGTGATTCGTTTAGTGGATTTAATCAACTTGGTTGATCGGAAAATCCTAACTCGAGAGGGTTAGGTGTGATTTTCACCCGGTTTGGGTTTCCACCTAAAAATAATTGTGCACATTGTGTGATTGAATTTTGTGAGATTGTTTTATATTATATTTCGGCATTTTATTACGTCACCCCCTCCGATTAAGGATTCTACAATATAATGTTATTTATATAATTAAAGTAAAATAGTAAGGACCTTATTTATATGTTAAAATAGCTAAATTAAGGTCTAATAAATGCCTACTTAAGTTTAATTAACACTTAAGACTTAAATCTAATCATTTAGCTGTATGTAAAGCATTATATATAACTTATTACCTAAGTTGTTAGTTAACTTAATAACATTAATCAGTTAAACAAGCATAGCTAAAAAGGACAAAAATGCAATTTCATGTTATATATATATTATTTACAGTATTTATAATTATATGCAAAAATTTAATAAATAAATAATTTAAATTAAACCTTAAAACTCATGGTTTGCAATTTAGTCCTTACTTTTATGACATTTGAGTCCTTTTCATTACACATAGGTCCTTCCATATTTCCTAATAGGTCCCTTTGCAATCTTCTTCCTTTCTTCTTATTCATTTTCAACGACTGACGTGACGACGTCCACTTGTTTCCAGACCTCTGGATCACCACCCATCTGACAACCAAACAACTCTGCCATGGCTATTAAGGTTTGCCTCAACACCTACTTTCCATCTAATGGTGAAGATGGATCTTAAATCCTATTTTCTTAAGGTGTGTAACCTCACCTGCGTCGAAGGTGATGGTGGAGGTTATGATGAACCTAGACTATCTCCTGTCCAGATTCAAGCTCTTAAAGCTTCTCCTAACCCTATAAATAACCCCTTACCCTCCAATTACAAAGGTCGACCCCCTATCCTTCTTCCCCAACTGCAGTCGATGATAGACTATTCCTTTACTTCTTCGGCGACCTCTCACCCCTCCCTCGGACCAACTCCGGCGAAGCTGATTACCTCCCTCAACCCCTCTTCCTCTATGGTGCTGTGACAGAGCTTAGGAGCACTCATCTCTCCCCCTTCGCCTTCCTTTCTCGCTGGAGATGCTTCATCAATTTTGATTTCATCTAATTCGGTGACGCATTGTTAGTGCTCTCTATCCCCAATTTGTCTAGGTAATAATAGTGGAATAACTTAAGATCTTAGAGCAGAAAGGCTAGCTAGTTAATTAGATAGGTTAGATAGCTTAATTTTCGATTCCTTCTCGTTGTCTTCTCCGACTCCGGCGAGTCAATTTAGGTTCGTTGGACTCTTAATCTCTCACCTAATCACTTGATCACTTTCCTCATCACTCCATGATTCCTTCCACTTCTTTTATAGATTTGATCACATATTTTGCCTAAACCATATCACATCCACCTGAGCACCTTCGTTGTCCATGCCGGAAGCTCAGAGGTTAATCCACACTCAATTGGGACCCTCTGCCACCTCTACTCGTCACTAGGGCTCCGTTCTTGCTTTTTAATTAGCTTAATTACACACTACACCTAAAATGCCTAATTCCTTCAACCTCTTGAGCTTGCTGTCAATGGCGACTTAAGAGGAGTTTCTTCACCTAATTAAACATCTACACACCTTCACACGAACATTCTAAGCATTTCACCTCACTCAGTTGAGTGAGGTGAATCCTTCTATGTTCTGTCAAGCTTAAAAGGCAGATTTGATGAATTCGAAGCTCATTCCTTATTTTGTACTTCCATTTGAGCAATTGATGAGTTTTTAAGGCTCTGCAGAACCTCAGGAACCTTTTAAGATATTTCTTGATTTGTTTCATGGAGATTTGATCTCTAGTCCCTTGTTTCAGCCTTTACCAAAGCTCCGATGAGCTCCGACGATATTAATCTTGTGCTAGAGAGTTTGAAACTAATTGTAAAGATCTAGATCCTCTTTAAATGTTCTAATTAACAAGTTCCACTTATTAAACTTGAGTTTCAATGCTTATATCAGCTTGTTCACCTATGTCTTCTTCAGCTCTGGTAGAGCTGAAGAGACTTGTCTATTAGGTTTTAGACCGAGGCGATAGGTAGGAAGCAACATGAGAACCTAGGGAAGCTAGGTATACTCTTAGATTAGTTTGAGATTCTCTGGTGTTCTCTGACGAACAACACCACTTCTGAACTCAGGCGGAAAGGTATGAGATCAGTTTTAAATAGGTTTAAACTTGGTTTGAGGTGTTGAATGGATTCTTGAGGTTGATTAGAGTCAAATTGGATAGTTTCTTTGATTTGAGAATCCTTAAATCACGAAGACAACTTTCAAGCTGAAATGGTCAACCCAATCTTGTTCTTGAGGTCTTAACCTTAAGATTGAGATTAAATGAAGGATTTGAATTCTTGGGATCAATGCGAACCTAATGAAGTTAATTTGGATATGTTTTATTGAGGTTTAGTGTAATTTTAATTTCTTTCACAGTTTGGGTTCCAACTGAACCTCAGTCGAGTTCAGTGGCTTTTTGGTGAGTTTTCAATCCAATTCTAGCCCATATTAGTTTATTCTGATCCACTGAACTGATTTGAACTGATTGGAGAAGTCCTAATCTTATTGTCAGGCCATATGAACCTGAGATTAGTGTTCTAAGCCTTCATGACCAAAGCTCCAGAGATGATCGAGAGCTATCCTAAGCTTTCCAGAACCTCCATTCCCTTTCCAATCTATGCAGAATGTATTTAGGCACATTGTGAGACCAATAGGAATGAGTGAGAGAGAGAGGTCTGGAGGTATGTACTTGAGGAACTATAGCAGAATACATATGTTTTCAGATCAACTTTAGAGCTTGATTTGAAGGATCAAATGTGATACTTTAACCCAAATGAAGCCTGCAATCAAAAGTAGATATTGAGGGCTTTCAATAGAGCCTTTACTTGTCTGATTTGGATCTCTGAGCTACGAGAGTGAAGGCTGAAGTTGGAGCTGGAGCAGATGTTGTGCACAGAAGAGAAGGGTCATGTTTAGTCTCACATCAAAAGCTTTGGAGCTGATGATGCCATATATAAGAACCACACACTAAGTCGAGTAGTCGTCAACGCAGGGCACATGTATACGGGTGTGTGTGTGTGTGCGTGTGCATGCACGTAATGATGTCGCTTTGGGACAGCAGCCTCCAGGCACCAGGTGTAGGGGCATGATGGTGACACGTGTCTTAGTAGTGGTTGATCTAACCCTTTTGGGTTGTCGATTCTATAAAAAGACGTGGATAAACTTGATCCCTTTTGGATTAGAGCACACTAAACACTTGTGTTGTATCGACTGAAATGGTTAAGTGTTGAGGGCTTTGAGAAGCCTAAGTGTTGGTTGTGTTGTGAAGGCTAAGAAGGAAAGGGGCCATGCTTAGTTTGTGATTAAATGTGCCTAAGTATTAAATAAATGTTGAGCTTAAACATTGTTGTTCTAAAACAACATTTTTCATGTATTTCTTTTTGGCTATTCAATGTTAATATCATTTCTTGTTGCTTATGGAATGATTGCCTTACATTTAATGTATATTTCCATGTAATTATTCATTAGATTAACATATTGTAGTAAATTAAATAGGTAATTAAGTTATTAATTAAGTAATTAGTTAGTTATGTAATTTATTAGTATTGTAACCTATACTAAAGTAATCTATACAATATTAGTTAAGTAATATAAGTGTTAATATAATCTAAGTAGTATAATATAACTAGTAATCTAAGTACTTAGTAATTATAAGTAATTAATATAGTAATTAAGTAAATATAAAGCCTTAGCTTAATTAATTGATCTAGTATCTACAAGTAAGTAGCTAGTTAGTAACTATAACTTAAGTTTATATGTAGTATATAAGTAATTAAGTAGTAATAGTTAGTTTAGTAAGTTATGTTATTTAGTAACTATAGTTAGTAAGTCCTATATAGTAATGATGTATATAAGTTAAGTGTATATTCATTAGTTAATTATTTTAATTGGAAATGAAGAGTAATTTAAAATACTTGGTGAATGGTATGCTTAACTTAGCCTTTCAGTGAACGACCTGGATTTAACCAGTAAAAATTTATAAAATGTGGCGATTACCTTGCTCCCTATACTATAACTTAACAACAACTAATTAACTATGTAAGGTAGTTGTACATCAAGAATTAATGGTGTAGGTATGGTCTATTGAATGTAACCAAAAGGACAAGGGGTGTAAATGGAGGCTCGATGGTCATTTGAGGAAATTTGATGGAAGATTTGTGGTTGGTATAATCGAGGGGCCGCACTCATGTGATGCAATTTCCACTTTTGACCATATGCAGTAAGATTGCAGCTTCATGGCTAAGAAGTTTAATGTTAACAACTTGGAAGTTATTTGGATAAGAAATGGAATTGCTAGATTAGTTGAAGAAAGACTTGGGATGCAAGGAAAAAGGTGCTAGAGATCATCCAAAGCAATTGGGATGACTCCTATATGAGGTAATGCATTTACAACATAGTATTAAAGAATCAACCCCAAGTATGGAGATTGATTATGAGTGAGATATGAGGCCATCGTGATATCATTTTCATAAAAGAGTTTCAGGCATTTGGACTGTATCAAGGCATTTGCTTGTTGTGGCCTTTGATTAGCATTGTTGGGACACATTTGTATAGCAAGTACAAACACAAGATCCTTGTTTGCATGTAGCATGGATGGAGCAAATTGTATCGTTCTACTTGCCTTTATCTTGGTCAACGACGAGAGAAAAGAAACATGGCCATGATTTCTTAGCCATGTTAAAAACTTGATTTGGGTCATTTCCAATCTACATGGAGGGAGACCTAATAGGAAAAGTCTCTTTAAATTCATATTTACTTTCAATCTAATTTAATATTAAGCTTAAATTTTGTTTGACATTTAAAAATCTTACAACCAAGCATTTAGTTTGTTCCATGCACCTCCTCATTAGTAAATGCATTACAAGGAACACATTTCAAAATCAAAGTTCCAACTATAATTTCATATCCAAAATCAAGTGGTGGGTGGAGATTTTAGTTATTGGTTAGGTTGTAGATGAAGAGGTCCACTTGGATCAAATGCTTAAATGCAAAAAAATCGATCTTATATATGATGGATGGGGGTGGTGTTCTAGTTAAAGGGATGAATGTGAAAACACATAAAAGACTTAATTATGCCTATGCTACATTCTTTGTTTTTTTCCCCTTTTGTTTAAATAATGATTTTTTGTGAGGAATTTAACACCCACATGAGCCATTTTTGAGTAAAAAGGTAATTATATTTACCCAAGGCCAACTGGCCAAAACATGTAACAATCCCTATGACACCTCCAAAGAGGAATACAAGAGAAGTAATTAGTCACAAAGAGTATCTGATATAATTAAGCTAGCAACAACATTAGGATAGGAGGGCGAGTGGTGGTGAAGACGTTCATTCCTTTCATTCCAAAAATGCTAAATGGTGGCTGTAAGGAACCAGGAGAACAAAGGGTTGGGGATGTTGGCAGTTGTTGCATCCGCCCAAGCATCCATAGGGGAGAGGGAAGGTGACGGTATGTTAAGACCGAGACATCAAACGCACTTTAAGACGTCTGGGAGTTGGTCCAGACATCTGGCCAGACGTCTGGAAATAAATTTTGGCGTGCGTACGATCGCGAGTTAGCGCACGTGCCGTGCGCAGACTGCAACCCACCGCCCTCTTTTCTTCTCTCTCTTCCCTCACCATCCTGCGGACACCTCCCCCCACACCTTCAAATACCCCTTCCCTCTCCCTCACCCACCACCCCACCGTCTCCTTCTTCCAGCTTGAGCATGAGAGAGAGAGAAAGCGAGGGCAGCAGCTGCTACCGGGTGCGTGCTGAGAGGAAGAGGTGCAGCGAGAGGGAAGAAGAGGGAGAGCGTGTGAGGAAGAGAGAGAGAGCCTGCCGGAGCAGCTCGAGGCCGGCCGGCGTGCGCGCGGAGGGGTGTCGTGTGTGGGAGATCTCCCCTGGTGCTGCTGCAGCTCGAGCAGCAGACGAGCGGTTGCGTGGCGAGCTCGCGTGCAATGGGAAGAAGGCTAGGAGGTTATGATTCTGGGAAATTTTCCCAGAATCAGACATCTGGACCTACGTCCAGACGACGCGGGCGACGTCTGGAGGGAGCCCCAGACATCTAAGAGGTACGTATTTCTTCCTCCGCTTTCTTTTGCGGATATGGCCATGCAGGCCATTCCGCCGAAAGTTCTGTCTCATGTTGTGTTGAGAGTGTGTTTGCGTATGTGTGCAGGTTTCGTTTCGGGAAGGCGCAGGACACGCCCTCCCACGCGATTCAGATGTCTGGGCGAAGCACCAGACGGCGGAGAGAGTCTCCAGACATTTGGAGTGATAGTCGAACGTCTGGAACTAGGTCCAGACGGTTCAGCGGGATCCTGGACGTCTGAAGAGCAGCGTAGAGTGAGGTATGACCTGGACCGCTTTTTAAGACGTCTGGAAGGTGTTCCAGACGTCTGATTTGAGTCAGAGTTGTCATTTTTGACCCGTTTAGGGTCCGTTCGAGGTCCGATTTCCGCGTTTAAGATTCCGTTCTTCTCAGAATTAGTTCCTCTACTTGTTGAAATAGTTTGATCCTATTCTGAGTGGTTCCTTGTGATTGATCCTTGTGTAGGACCTCGTTCTGTTGCAGCTTTGGGGGTTGCGGAGGCACATGGACCTGCCGATCACGCTCCCATTACTCCCGATTTTACGGGTAGAGTGGCTCCCCTTAGTTATTTACCAACATTAATGCATCTTTGAGATGAATAATAGATTCTAGGGTATGGCATGAATCCTAGGATCTGAAAACTAGATTGAATGATAGATCCTAGGGTATGGCATGAATCTTAGGACTTGAAAACTAGATTGAATGATAGATCCTAGGGTGTGGCATGAATCCTAGGAACAGAAACACTGAAACGAATGTCGTGAATACATAATTGCAGTCTTGGAAAAGTAGATAGAATAATGATAATTGTCTGTAATTGGATAATAGCTGCCTGTGAAATATAGAGTACTGTTGCTAGCAATTGTTACATGTGATTCCTGTTGTTGAAAACTAAATTTGAGCTGCTTGTATGAAAATTGATATTAAATGTTGGAAACACGGGCTATATGAGAATAAAACTGAAATGATGAAACCTAAAATGGCTTGGCCAGAGAAATATGAGCATGAACCCTATAGGGAATTAGGAGTAGAGCTCTTGGAAGATAAATAGAATGGAACTGGAAAAGTGGATGGGGAAGTGAGCTGGCCCTTAAGTACGGAGTACCAAGGAGAGCGACTGTCCCCCTGTTTAGTGCAGAGCGGAGCTAGCCGCCCCAGGGACTCAAGGTTAGGTCTGGCTACTTTGTACCGACTTTTGGCCCTCGCATACACAGTACCGGGGAGATCTACTAGTGTAGGGAGAGAGCTAGCCACCCCACGGGCCTCGGGGTTCAGCTAACCGTCCTACACCGACTTGTTAGGCCCATTAGGCAAACCAGGGTAGTCAGGAGAGGGTGCGCGGATTATGGAGGGGCAAGACCCCTGTTTGGTTACTATGGAGGGGCTGGACCCCTGTTACTGAGAGGGATCTGCCCTATACTGGTTCCGTGCTGTGTTTTGGGCGCGCCCGTTAACGGAAATGACTGACCGCGTGCCAGTGAGGGGTAGCTACCCGTGCATTTATCGCATGTGTCGTAGTCACCGTTACGTCTGTCAGTGACCTTAGAGTGGTTGACTGAGGGTAGGACCACCACGGGGGACTCTCCCAGCCAAGAGAACACCACGTGCTACTTCTACTTTTCGGAAAAGACCGTAATCAAGATCGTTCTCACGAGGAACATTTGAGATCAAGAGAAAGATCTGAGAAATAATTCAAGAAAGAGTAAATAGAGAACTAAAGAAATTAAAAACAATAGCTACTTGTCCACCTTTACTGTTTTCTTAGCTAGCTGGTTGCCACTCTACTCAGCGTTTCGCTGACGTGTCACATTTGTCACCTTTTCCAGGACCAGGTGTTGAGCAGCCAGAGCCTGCGGCTGTAAAGGTGCTGGGCCTAGTAGAGTCCAGTAGTTGTACTTTCGTTGTACCCGTTTTTCTGTTGTAGTGAGTATTTCCATTACACTTGTACTCTTTTTTTGCAAACTTCATATTTATGTACCTGTTTTTAATACTCTACTGTTATGGTGGTGTGTACTGTAGTAGTTCTTTTCTTTACTGCTGTACTTTTGTTACTGTTAGTTACTTGCATGGTGAATGTGGTTTATTTTACTGCTTTTTGGTTACTTTCTCATTGGACGACTGGGTCTTGGGATCAGTCGAGTCGGTCTGATTCTCGTGTCCTGTAGGGATTCGGGAACCTGGTCGTAACAAGGTAGGGATACGATAGTGGAGGCAATAATTTTCCAAGCATGAGCAACAAAGTCACATTTGAAGAAGAGGTGACTCGAAGATTCACCTCGGTGTTGCAGATGGTGGCAATGTTCATCCCCCAATGAGACAACCTCATGCAAGTAGGTAGTCAGTCTCTAGCTACTAATCAAGCATAGCAACTCCATTTGGGAACATGATCTTTGCACTAGATTAGATTTCAGACTTCCAATTTTTTACCATGGGACCGAATAGCATCCCAAAACCGTGAAGGATGTGGAGCCCCTCCAGGCACTAGGGACCAATGCCAATAATTTCCATCATGGAATAGCAACTGAATACGCTTCCTCTACTTTATCATATTAGCCCAAATTCATAACAACAACAAGATAAGGGTACCCAACCCATACAAAAGGTTGCCCCCACAAATAATTGACCCCAGTTATTGCTTAGAAATGTGCCCCTAATAGAGTGAGGCCTACAACTAGCAAGCAACTAAACATCTTACCCATAATGTATAGAATTCAGTGTTCCTCTTTTGGAGAACATGAAAAGGGGGCAAAAAAATACAAAAATTCATGCTCACCAGACATTCTATAATGCAGGAGAGCAAACAAAACAACGAATTGCCCTCTGTCCCTTGACATGGAGAAGTGACTTAACGAACGAGAGAAAATATCGGCTCATGTTCCATAATGCAAGAAGGTGAAAGATATCATCCCAATGGATCACCCTTGTATGGGAAAACAATGCCTCTATTTGAGATACCTCTATTGATCAAAGATGCACTCGAGAGTAGGAGGTAACTAATAGGGAAAGAATCTCCAAGCATTGTGCTATTGCCACATATCTAGATGGTAAGGTTAGCAGGTTCTTAAAATGGACCTCGAATTTATGTTACCTTATTTAGTTGTACCATAATTTGATATGGGTAAACCCAATACTTCCTCACCTACGGCTGAACCAAGAAACACAATCCAATATTGGATCGTAGGTGACTCTTATATATGCTCCACCTTTCTAGGGTAGGGAGTTCAAAGCGAGTCATAAAGCACTCGTTTCTGCATGTAGCTACAAGAAACCTCGCAACCTAGGCCTGTTACTTTCTTTACTTTGTTTATATTAGGATAAAATCTTGTAAAGGCATAAGAAGGGGGGTTGAATTGTGTTATAAAAAATAAATCCAACAATCGCAACAAATAACATCAGCATATATAGAGGAAACCCTTGTGGGAAAAACCTCTACCTAGATCTCTCGATCCAAGATTTTGCCCCTACCCAAGTAGGCATTACTAACAACAAGTAATATTATAATTCCTCTCTTCTTGGACAAACCCCAAGAAGAGTTTTAACCCTAGGAAATGGGAAACCCACAGCTCGGGCACCCAAACAAACTAGAAAAAGTACAATCAAATAATAAACCTTATGAACCTTGCAAATAGAAAATAAGGGGATTTAGAAAACTCCCTTTCAAACCTATGAAGATGCTGAATATCAGAGCGAAAGCAAAATAGCTCTCAAAAAGATTCTCAAGAGCAAAATTTGCACTAAAGAGAACAAATGAGAGAGCAAAGAGCTCATGGAGTATATTGATTTCTTTTGCTTGGTGTGTGTGCTTAAGAACAACATAGGGGCGCATTTATAGGTGTAGAAGGTCAGAATTAGACAGTAGATTTCGTCTGAAATCGTATTTAAGTGGATTAAATCAAGGTGGAACGGATACTAAACATTTAAGTGTAGGTTGATTGGAACAGACGTCTGAAAAAGTATGATAGACATCTGAAAGTGCGAGTTCAAATGTCTGAGAGTGAAGATAGACATCTGAAAAAGGCTTAGTATCAAAGTGAACATTATTGGATTTTTCATGTTTGAAAATAGGGAACAAAATTGTAGACATCTTAGGATGAAAGATAAGATGTTTGAAGTAAAGAACAAACATTGGAAGTCACATAATGTTGCAATTTCAATGAATAACAAGCATAATCAATTACGATCAAAATATACATGTTGGATTTGAATAAGAAAAGTTAAGCGTGGAGATATAAATGTGCAGTACCAGACATCTTATAACACCTCTACACATTTGAAAAACATGACAATTTCTACCATTAACCAATTGAAAGAAGAAATTGTAAAGATGATAATAAAGACATAAAGAAATGTATGGACAGACTCGATCAAACGTCTTAAGGAGATGACAGATGTCTTAAATAATGGAACATAAAGCATAGGTTCTGGAAAAGTTTTAGATGTCTAAGATGGTAGGTCATACATTTGGAAAGAAAGATTCAAACATTTGAAACTAAAATAGGATGCCTGAAAAAATTAACATAAGCTAAGTGTTGTAAATAAAAGAAAAAGGATAGGAAGATTTTAAAGGTAACTAAAGATAATTTTGGATAAAATGCAAGACTTTTTTACATTCTAAGAAATAAGACAAAAACAAAGTCTAAACTTCATAGCTTTTCTTCATAAGAGAGCTTTAGCTTTCCTTAATCTTTTTACACTTAACTCTTAGCTTTCAAGAACTCCTACAATACTTATTAGTACTTTAAATAAAACAATTATTTATCATTATAAAAAAATACTTAACAAATCTCTTTCCTTCTTCTTGTGATCCATACATTGAGTTCAACCCAAAAACTCATGACAACCTTTTAAGGAAGGATAAGAGAGAGGCAACTAGAAAGGAAGGAGACATGTCTTGATCTCCAAGCAAGCTCCAGTAAGATCCTCCGCCTAATCTCACACAAAATCCCTACATTATCATCAAAGAAGAATCCAGTTGGCACAAGGATTTGAGAAGACTAGATAGAGGGGAGAATGCCAAGTGGCGTGGATCATTGAAGATTCCAAGATTCTTCATCGTAATCTAACAGCACTTCATGTTTTGAGAACGTGAGAGGAATATTGTCGTATTAGGCCTTTCTATACGGTGAAAGTTGAGGATTAAATCTCCTACTCGAATGTACACTACACGAAGTTGACTTAAATAATCAAATTTAGTGGTGTTGTTTCTTGTTCTCCTTCTGCCACTCGATTTTAGTAGACTACATTATTTGGACCCAAGAGGCTTCGTGGGTTCGCAGCCAATCACTTGTATGTTAATATATAGTTTAATATGTGAATTATTTACTTATCTTAAATATTAAGATTATTTTTGACCATTGGAAAACACGATTAGCGCGCGCGCGCGCAGATATATATATATATACACTATTTTCAATAAATTATTCTTGTTGTTTACGATAATCTATAATAGTTTTCTCATTCGCGGTGGCTTTTTACGATCGATATTTGTATCATATGTGGAAATCCAAATGGCAAGTGTCAGCTAACATATGTAACATACTATTTACGATGGTGAAATCTTCACCAATAATGTTTAAGTTGGACTTCAGATTAGATTTTGCTGACGTATACATTGATTATTGTTGATGGTTGACCGTCGAGATTAATTTTCTTGGCGAAGGTATTTGCAACGACAAACGTGTAATGGAAGGGCCCTCACAAAAAGATTATTTCCGATAGATTAGTGAATAAATACAATGAATATATGACCCTTACAAATAGCCTAATTTCCTGTCGTATATATGTTCATAGATATATAACATGTAACGTATGTAAATGTACGAAGTCAAGACATATGTAATATAGACGCAAACAAAACTATTTCAATATTGCTATAACACACTTACAATTTACAAGTCTGACTATATATCTAGCAAATACACATTATTATGCTCAGTAAACTTGTATAAATATTATGTAACTAATTATATATATAATGGAAATAATTATACTATAATATGTACATAGGTATGTGATCTAGTCTTTGAAGCACTCGATCCAAGAATAAGTAGTCAATCACACACACAAGAGATATAAGGTTGGTAATTTAGTTTCACTAGTATGATATATTAGCTACTATTCATGTTATTGTAAAACATTGTACATAACTTGGGTGTCTTTCTATATATGTACCATAAGTCTATAAATATAAGAATTAAGGCCTTAAAACGAGCCTTGTGATATTTGAAGGGCTCCATTAATGTAGCCTTATTCTATTCTAAAACCTCCTTAGTACATCTCAATGCATTTTTTGATGTTGATTGGGTCAACTGTCCAGATGATCATCGCTCTACTACTAGCTATGTGATTTGTTTGAGATCTAACCCAATTTCATGGGCAAGCAAGAAATAATCTACCATTGCTCAGTCAAGTAATGAAGCAGAATATCGAGCCTTAGCCAACACCACTGCTAAAACTACTTGGCTTTAGTCACTCTTCCATGAACTGCAAATTCCCCTACCATGCTTACCCACTCTATGTTGTGATAATATTGGCGTCGCCTACATGACCTCCAATCTTGTCTTCCACGCTCGAAGCAAACATATCGAGGTCGACTTTCATTTTGTTCATGATAAGGTGGCAAAGAAAGACCGTACTGTCAAGTTTATTTCAAGCCAGGATCAAATAGCAGATTTACTAACCAAGGCTTTGGCTACTACACCATTTCATCGAATAAGACACAGGCTTAGACTTCTTGATCAGTCTTAGCTTGAGGGGTGGTGTTAGTTACTATTCATATTATTGTAAAACATTGTTTATAGTCTGGGTGTATTTCTGTACATGTACCATAAGTCTATAAATATTAGAACAGGAAGAGTGGTTAAGGGCTTAACAAAACCTTAACCATTTCCCAATTTTGTTGTTTTGTTAACACAATATATGTCTGGGATAAGGATTTAACCTTTATATGTGCACTAAGTGTGAATAATTACAAGGGTTTCAATAACTCTTCAACGATCTTTAGGGATTCCCTCTTACAAGGTGTTTTAAGACAAATTATAGGGGTTGATTTGTCTTGAGAATAACACCGATTGTTCCATTTTTTGAGGATCCCGTTGTTGCATCACTTTATCTTTCGGACACACCCAAGCTGTATTGTCTACCTGATCACTAGACGCGTCTTGCTTGCTCACTAACTCAATTAGGCCACCTCTTGTTACTTTGGCACCTTGGGTGGGTCCACCTTCGGCCCTGGGTTTGGCATCTCTGTCATATGCTTGAGCCAACTGCACTACCCATTGATCGGAGCTGGTTGGTTATCTGTTGATTAGGCTTCTAACTTCGGTGGGCCCTAGGCTATTTGGGCCTACTGGGCCCAAGGTTTTGTGGGCCTTACGGTTCCTTCATGGGCCTATATATTTTTGAGCTTGTTCCATTTCTCCCTCATCGATATGTGAAATATGTACTCACATATACATGCATACATATAATATGTGTAAAACTATATGCATGGTATACATGTAGATATGTAGAAGAAAATTTTTAAGTAATGTAATTAGGAAATAATTATCCTTAATTACTATACTTGGAAATTTTTTTGTTAACACTTTACTAAAATAGTGATTTCAAAAGATAATTTTAAATGACCCATCTTTTGAACTAAACTCATCTTTACTAAAGATGAGTTTAGTACAACACGCTAGCTCTTGCTCGACAGCCTTGGACTTATGACTAGCCTTAAACTCGTGACTAGCAAACATGTGTTTAATAAGGTTTCCTTTTTACGGTGGCAGGGGATAGATGAGAGGATGCAAAGGTCATTCAAAAACTTGTTGGTGCCAGTCACGACTATTTGTAAAAACCATGAGTAGTACACACAAGTTTTGTACTTTCTTTCTATTTTCTAGGGGAGAACATTTCTTAATAACTCGTCATTAGTAGTCATGAGTTTCTTAGAATGAAACTCATGACTACTAAACATGAATTTCATAGATTTTTTTTTTTGCATAGGCAACCCATAAGTACAACCCCTTTAACCTCTCCTGCAAATCCCTTCCAAGAGATGGTCATTTGGCACTCCCCTACCCTAATGTAAGATATTTCAAAAGAACAATGAGGCTTCTTATATTTAAGCCATGATTTTCAAAATGATTCCTCATGAAAAAATCCTTATGCTTCACTTACCATGCCTGTAAAGAAAAACAAAACCTTGAATTTAGACACTAGTAAGACAGGCATCTCCCTTATCGCAAGCCTATCTTACTGTTTAGCACTAAATCCAGCAGTTCTTGGCTGAAGCCAGTGTTTCATTCTATAACTTGAAGAAATCCACATAAAAAAAAGATGAACATTGTTAACTAATTTGCTTCCTAACAAGCTTTTTAAGGACTACAAAGTGTCATTTGCTGAACGCATTCATTGGCAACAAAAGAGACCTATCAAATATAAAAGATAGTGTTTAGAAAAGAATAGAAAATTACATGTAAAAATATATCAAAACCAACCCAGTTAAGACATCCAAAATGCCAACAAGGAAGGATTTCCTCTCCATCTGAACACCCATAAAAGCACTTCCTTTCTCCTAACTGCCTTTGTAAAATGTTTCTGGTTTGCAGAAGAATGTAATAAGTCAAGGGAATAAGGAGTTTTATGGAAAAAAGAGATAAATGAGTTATTGTTGTGAAGGCTATGGATTTCTTCTCCTTCTTCTAATGTACCGTTGTGAAGTTTGTGGCACATTAATGGGACTAAGTTGACCTCGATCATCAATGTCATTAATAAATGATCCAACAACTGAACTTGTTCAAAGTTTGGTGCAAGTAGTGGAGATGGTATTGGCTTGTGAGGATCCCTCTCCCAGATCAACGTCGTCAGCTCGCCTCTTTTGAGGTGCTCCTGGTGTTATCTGCATCTCAATGTATTGTTGAGTACTCTCTGTTGAAAGTTAGGTCTCTATGAATTTCTCGACCACGAGAAATTTGGAAGATTACGCCATCTAGGGTTGTAGGTTTGTGAATGTGGATCATTGTGAATGGCGTGTAGCTCCTCCGAAGCTCCAGGAAGTGCAGGGAAATCAGCATATGGAGGAACAAAGGTTCCTCCGACCGGTGGTGAAGGATAGCGTAAAGAATAATCAGAAGGTGGTGGTGTCGCAGAAAGATTATTCACAGTTTCCTACATTCCTTCTTTGTAGGAAACTGAGAAGAAGTGTGATGTGCTGGTGACTGAGAAGACGAAGATGGTTTAGAGAGAAATTTCCACACTTCATCTACTTTCTTCTCTATGAAGCCCACTTTAACCAGTTGACTGGCCATAATCTTCATGTCTCGTGTGCTGGATTGGACTTCATGTACCCTAGTGTGAGTATGGGAATGCAAGGATTTTCTATTAAAAATGCTTATCAAAGCGTTATTAATCAAATTCTTAGTCACACCTTCGAAGAGCTCAAAGGTGGAATCCTCGTCCCGACATAGGAAATTGCCTCCACAAGCAGCATCAACAAAATTTCGTGTGTCATCATTGAGCCCATGATAGAAGATCTTGACCTGTTGTCAGCGTGGGACACCATGATGAGGACATTTCCTAATGGGCTCGTGAAATCTCTCAGCCTCGTGCATTTGTTCTCCGGAATTTTGTGTGAAAGTGGTAATGGCACGCCTCAAGACGCTAGTGCAGCCTATGGTAAAGTACTTCTTTAGGAACTCATGTTCCAAAGAAGGCCAATTTTCTATAGGTGTAGTCCTTGAAAGTCTGTGGTACCAAAAGGCTACCTTATCCTTTAATGAAAAGGAGAACATTTTCATTAATAGTGTGTGCTGATCATGACCCTACGGACTCAAGGTCTGGGCGAGATTTTTCAACTCCTCTAAATGCTGAAAAGGGTCTTTAGAAGTAAGGTCATGGAAGTGAGGGATAAGAGTTATGATGTTTGGCTTCAATTCAGCAGCATGACCCCTAGTAGGAAATCGAACCGCAAGCATAACGGGTGCAATCGCGGGATTATAGTAATCCCGTAGTTGAGGTCTACAAGCTTGGGGTCTGGGGTTCGCTAAAAGATTAACATCTTGAGTAAGTTGTTGCACCTATTATGGAAGAGTGTTCATTTGAACTTGTGTATTAAGTGTTCATTTGAACTTGTGCATTATACATGTGTTGCAAATTGGGTGGACCTCTCTCCAATTGAGATTGATTAGGAAAGTTAGGGTACGAAGGAATTGGAAAGTGTTGTGGAGGTGGAGGTGGTGGGCAATGAGCAAAGTGAGGAGGATGATCCTCAAAATACTCATATTGTGCAGAATCGTGGTCATCCTCAAGATGAATGGAGTGGTGGATAGGTGTTTAAGGCTCGAGAGGTAAAGGATTGGAGGTGGAAGTCATAGCAAAAGTAGTGGCTTGGGCATCAGCAACCAAGGGAGGTACTAGTGGTGGGTTTTGGGATCTCCTACCGTCCATGAGTTCAATTTTTAAAAGGTCATCCTAAAATAGTCACAAAACTCACAGATAGCAATCTCAATCTCAATCAATCAAATCAAAAACCAGAAATCCCAATCTCAATCTCACAAAGTCAAGACCAATCAATATAATCAAGAGAGAGAAATCATAAATTGCGCAAACAGATATCTTAATGCAATCATATGGCTCCTACAAGAAACCTAACGGATTGCAGACCTCTATAATCCACCCAAAATTTAGAGAAGACCGGTGTGCGAATCCAGATCCTTGTGGGTGTACAGAAAGGTGAGATAGAATCCGTGTGTGTACCATATTTGATCGTGTAGTGTGTACATGATAAACAATCAACATAATATTGATAAAAATGCACAGAAGATATCAAGAAAATTATTAAATCTCCTTTTTTATTTAGATTTGAGTTCTTAGGAGTGAATTACAGGCAGATGGTCTTGTTTTTTAATCTTTTGCAAAATAAGAGGGTCTCGTTACTTAAGTCAAATGCAAGGATGGCAGGAGCTAAGGAGGGATAGAAATGCCTACCTGACTCCAGCACTCAACAAGTGATGCAAGTTTTGACAAGAAAGTAAATCTAGCATGAAGGATGCAAACCTATGAATGGAATGAAATCTTTTTGGTATTTTCGATTTTCTAATTTTTTTTGGCTTTTGGTAATGCAACAAACAAAATCAAATAAAAAAGAAAAGCGAATCGGAAAATCGAATCGATGAGAGATAGGGAATGAAATCACAAGGTCCATAGTCCCAATTATTACAAAGATGTGTGAGAACAGACTCTCACAACTTATGCCTAAACTCTAATAGCTATACTACTCTAGAAAGACAGTAAATAGTAGCTCCAAGTCGAGGTCAACTCCGCTAGGAAGTTGAGTCAAAGCCGTAGCATCTCCTCCAAGAAGTAGAAACTCCACCAGGAAGGCGACACTCCTACTCCTACTCCTCAAGTGTAGCAAAAATAACAAATGATTAGTAAGAAAATTATATACAAAACGAATCAAAGTATATAATGAATCAAAGAATGTATATACAAGAAAGAATTTGAATAAAATAATCAATATATACAAAAAAATAAAAAATATATACAAAAGAAAAAAAGATAAATTTTGGCATATAGAGAGTTGCCTCCCAAGCAACGACACCAAAAAAATGATGTGTCATTTCGATTGCTTGTTAATTAGGGTTAATTATCGTGTCATAGTATAATGTCACAATCCAGATGGATGTCATTTTATTTATATATAATATTTACTAATTTATTTTAGGTTATTCACTGGGAGACAGTTATTGATATATATCACTCTTTATTATCCAAAAATTATTTTTTATTTAAAAAATGTTAAGTTTATTTATAAATGAATGAAAGAATTAAAGAATGAATTAATCTAAGCTAATTATGTACAACAATGAATGAATTATGTTAATGACGATGCTTCAAGAATATATTCTGGTATAAAGGCATTAAAAACTAATCTAAACTAATATAGGTTGATTAAATACAATATTAAGTAATGCCTTAAGAAAGGCACAAAAAAACTATCTACACTAACATATACTATATACTATACTAACATATATAAACTATATACACTAACATCTATAAACGTCACTAAAAGGGCTTAAAAACAATTATATAAAACTAAGGCAAAAAGAATGAATATATTACATTATACGTATACTATATACATATATACTTTATATGTACATATATACTAAGCTACTATATATAGTAACTATTTACTTAACATAACACACACAACTATACTTAACACTTAGCTCATACAACACACACTAAAACACTATACACTAAACTTAGCTAAATTTTTACTCAACTCACATGTAGTTAGTCTCTACACTAAAAAGTTTGGAATTTGCAGACCCACTTTTTGCAGAATCAACAGCCCCTCAGGGCCGGATTGACCACTACTAGGTGGGCCTTAGTTATTATTTAGGTTGTTTAGTGTATAGTTTTGGGCAATATCGGCCCACAAGCCCTACTCAGCCCAGCTGGTCTTGAGGCTCCCAACCCCTTCTCTCTCTCCTTCTCGCTCAATAGTTATAGGATATATATATGCTATGGGCTCCGACCCCTTAACTTGGATAGCATGCATCTAGCGTAGAACCTTCTATATTGTTGCAGGCGTTCACTTACTCATGATGTGGTGCTAAAGTCGCGTGCCAATTAGTAGTGCATGATCGTGGTTTCCAACCAACTTCAGGTCTCAATTTAGGTATTAAATAATTAATTAATTTACAATTAAATTATATGTACATGTAACCTATACATAGGGCTACTTATTGGTATAATTTATTTACAATAATTAAATTTATAAATATATTTAAAATTAGTTAAAGTTAGGTAAAAGTACATGTTTAAATTAGTGTTTATTTCTTAATTAAAGTATAAATTAATAAATTAATCGTTCAATTGGTTTATGAATTAGTTAATATACATTATTAACTTATTATTACAGATTTTTAATTTATTTTTATTGATTTATTCCAATTTATATACATTTAAATACACATTTATACATATATATACAAATATATACAGTATAAATACTATTCTATGGTATAAATAAGTTATAAATATAGTGAAAATAATTTAAACTATAGTATACACATATACAACATAATTTATTTCAATAATTTATTAATTTACTAATTTAAATTATATTAACTTACTAATATACCTAATTAACGTATAAATATAATTATGTACAATATATAGGTAAATAAATAAATATAGGAGTAGAGTACTGCACGTTACAATTACTTTAAGTTATATCTATAGTTGTAATTATGTTTATAAATATATACATAGTTATTTACAATTACATATGGGTTACATACATATAATATAAATAAATGAATACATAATTATATTATTATAATATATACTGTATAACTTAGTATAAGTACCTACCTAAGTAAATAAAATAGTTATATGAGTTAGTTATATACTTTATGTACATATAAGTTACTATATATAATTAACTTAGTATTATTTACGTGTATAAATACAATGTACATATGTATTTTTATGGGATTTTTGAAATTTTTTTGATTTGTATTTTCTTTTTATGTTTAATAGAGGTAGGAGAAGAGGGGAGAAAGGTGAAAAGAGAAGAATAATGACTCTTTTTGATGTTTTTGCTTGTTTTTCTTTATTTTTAAACCAGAGAAGACCAAAACTTCTATTGGTATGTTCTCTTAATTAATGAACTCAAAACCTAAATCTAATGACTCACACACCTGAAACTAAACCCAATCTTGCTCATGACACTTTTATTTTATTTATTTACAATTATTTTTTTATTTTTTTAGGTATTTACAACTTGGGCAAAACATAGTTCAATGAATGTTTGAAACATGAAACTCAAGCCTATAGAATCATTCTACAAGCGTGAATCAAAAGATAAGACTTGGACATCTTCCAGACATCAAGTGGGATTAGATTCACACTCAAAACAATTGAATTAAGCATTGAAATCAACATAAAAACCAGTTTGGAAAGAATTCAGCAAACTTAATTGCTGACAGAGGTTTTTACAAGGCTTTACAATGGATTACAAATCATTTTCAAGCCTAGAAAATCATGCAACCTTGCTAAAATTAAAGCATATCATAAGACAACTTCCAGAAATCCATTAACATTAGATTCAGACTCAAATTATGATTTAAAGGTAAAAGTTACATCAAATCAATCATTTATACAGTCAACAGACCCTTTTTACTAACAAAAGAATTCCTGAGAGTTTTACATTGAATTACAAATTGTTTCAAGAGTAAATACAACTATCACAAGTAGATGAAAGCTTGTTCTGATATTAAGCTCTCAAAGAAACTTGATTGAGCTTCATTTCCATCAGGATCTAATTCAAAATTGTATTTTACAACTTCAACCAGACCTCTGAACATTTGCTGTTGACAAGAATTTACAAGCATCTTTAAATCTAGCTTTGTTATCAATCAATTAAATCAAACTAGAAAAATCATTCTTAATGTTATCTCAGAAAACTATTGGAAACCTCGATTCTTTCAAAATTCAACTGAAATCTATGATTAAATCTCAATTAGACTTCACTTAGAACTAGCTGCTGGACAAAAACTCTTCAAATCTATTTTGAAACTCCAAAAACTAACACGATCACTCAAATACATTGCCTTGTTAAAGGAAACCAACTTTAAAACTCACCTGATGATTTTAGAACAGTAAATGAATACTTAGGTGCTAAGTTCACCTTAGACCTGGACATTAAAATCAATAAAGCTAAAAATTGCATTCAAATCATTGAAACGTCATCCTCAGGTGTCATAAACAATCCCTGGTGCATTTAGAACTCAAATCAACTCCGATTAGAGATCAAAGAGCCTAAGAAACCCTAATTTGATTTCGCTCTTACACTATAGACAATGTGAAGATCAAAATTCAAAGCAAGCTTTCTTACAACTCTAGATCCAACTTTAGGCCTTCATTAAGATCATTCAAACTCAATTAAACTCTCACAAACCAAATTTAAATCATTCTCAATGAAATCAAGATGTTGCCTACCTGGGCCTTGATCTGAGATCGCTAGTTTGATCTGATCAACCAAAGTCTCTGTACACTATTAATTAGTGTACAAAGTCTTTAGGCGATCCTTATAAACCCATTTGATCATAGCAAGGACCTTCAATCTGTGTAAGGATTTTCACTAGTCCTTACTCCGTCAATGAAAATAGTACTCAAGGCTAAAATTGGGCATTAGCTCAATGAACAATGAAAATCCAATCTCAATGGCTCAAATTCATTGCAAGAAACCCAATTAAACTTCTATCAACTCAATTTAATCAATCAAATCTGATTCAAACTCCATTTCTTCTAAAATTCATCGATTAGGGTTTAAAACCAAACCCAATTGAAATAGTCATTTCAGCTCAACTCACATCAAGGGGAGGGTCCTTGTGATCCATATGAAGTGAATAAAGAACCCTCCTTGTGATTTAGCATGCCATTAGATTTGAGAGCTAAGAAGCTTCAAATCTGCTGGCTACTTAGATGGATGGGTGAATTACAATTAAAATGGCGAGGAAAATAGTAAGAAGTGATTATTAAATGGTGGGAGAGAATTTTGAATCAAAGTGGAGGTGCAAATTCATCTCCTCTGATCTGAATTGATCAGAGGAAGTGGATTAGCGAAAATCTAACTCTCCTCTAATCTACTCCTACTATAAGAAAATCAAACACTAAATTCTACTCTAAATGGTCTAACTACACTAAACTAAGTAGGAAAATGGTTAAATCTAATCTAGAAAGCATTGAAAACCTAATCTAATAGAGGAACGGGGCCTTTGAGAAGAACTACAGCTAGTGGTTGCAGTGAAGAAGAGGGGAAGATCTCCAGCTAAGGAAAAGTTTGCTAGTGAAGCTTCTAGGTTGCCATCAGGTGTTACGCCATCTTTAGTGGCAAGGATCGATTGAAGAAGGATTAATCCACCTCTGTTACAGGCAGAGAAGAAAGGGAAAGGAGAAGTTGAAGTGAATCAAATGACCAACTCAAAGAGTGTAGGAGGGAATTGGTAGGGGTCGCAGCTTAAGTGGGAAGTGTACATATACACCAAGGGAGCATGGGTAACCTGGGATCACAAGCTTTAGACGAAGGGCATCAACAACGAAGATGAATGTTGGAGCGTACGCGAGCTACTGGAATGAACTTGGGTTGTCAAATGAGATCTAGAAATGGGTGCGAAGGTTTTGGCACTGGCACTGGTCAATAGGAAGATCCACTATTGGATCAATGATGCAAAGAATGAATGGTGGCTGCTGCACGAGTTCATTGACGATGAACAGTGCGCCCAAAGCACTCCCAGGTCTTTTGGGAAATTACGAAGAAGCCCAAAGGGGCGAACTAGTAGGAAAATTGCACGTGAGCCCATAAGTGGTAAAGATTAGTTACCGAAAGGTCCCTTAATGCTTGCAACTAAGCCCTTAATAGGTTTATGCATAGAAAATGTGAATGAATGATTATATAGGAAGGATTTGAATGAAAAACACTAAATCCAAGGTCCAAATGATGTCAAAACTACATAAAACTTTTATGGCATATAAATTGAGCATATTAGAAAATATTCCATCAATTGATTTGTGGTTTTAAGCTCATTTTGGTGTTCAATTAGCATTTGGATCATCCATTTACATATTTAGTACGGAATCTTTCAAATATGACCTAATTATGCATTTTAAGCACATTTTTTATGTTTTAGGTCATTTTCCTTAATTCCCACAATCCATTTATCATGTTAATTTGATAGTGTTAACCTAGTTTCTAGCTTAGGTTGGCATTTTAGCTATGATGAGCCAAACCTCATCAGGGACCCTCTACCATATCATGCTGCTCACAAACCTCTCCATCATCCATTGCATTACCTTTAGGGGAAGGTGGTTGTTGTACCTCAACATTCTCTAGTATGGGACACTCTACCATAACATGCTGCTTTGCAATTACTCCTCCATCATCGATTGCATTACCTTTAGAGCGAGGCCCTTGTTCACATCCTCTCTCTCGTCCCTGTCCTTGACCCTCACTTTGACGTTGTCAACGTCCTCGAAGCCATCATCGTCTTGGTCCTTGGTGTTGGGGGACATTAGCTTTAATAGGCCTAAATTTTGTTGCAACGGTCTACTCATTTACAAACTTGGCCTTTCTCGCAATCTCATGAAATTCTGCTAGCTCCAGTTGGTTGGCTGTCTTTTCAAATATGTATGTCCATTGAGAGATTTGCATGATTGTAAATACAAACATTACTTAAAGTATACAATGACTAATATTTTACAATGCTTTTAATATAGATAAATGAGTGCTTACATTAAAATTGACTAAAGCACCAACTCACCCTACAAACCTCTCCTTGTGATCTAGAGGTACCATGACATATACTCTAGTGTGGTTATAGGCTTATCAGTGGAGTCGATCTGTACCACTTGTTCACGCTGGGGTCCCTAATGCTGACTGTGTGTTGCATGATGTGTTGGCCAGTCGATGTCGAATTTCCCCCTATGGTCGATATTATGTAGCTTCGCATTTATGTCGTACTTGATTGGGATGCCCTATCGTCCACCAAACTAACGAATGACATGATATGGAAAGTAGTGTTCCACTATATGGAAGTGGATAAGTGGACTCAAGCATGCCATATGTCCTAACCTGCCAGATAGTATGCAAGTCTTTGCTGCAAAATCTCCTAAGTGTACAGCTTCCAGATAACCTGTATTTTTAAGTGTACTGTATTAGTTTAAAGGTTTTTTACTACTTGGAAAAAAAAACTTAATAAGGGAAGTACAATATACTTGATCGGGTGCCTATAGGTCAAAGGCATCATGATGCGGTATAACCACACTCTATGGATGTTTGCGAACATTGAAGTCTACCACCCAACATGTTGCAAGTGGTCTCCCATGCCACTTTGGCCTCTGAAGTCCTGTAGGAGCAACGTGTGGAAATCTATCCCAAGCTCGAATATGTAGTAATATGCAAGCTCCTATAGTGTCTTTCGTCCCATGCTTGGCTTACAGGCAAAGGTGTCGATAAAAAAATGACAAACAGGCAAAACCCCATCTATACTAACATGCAACCTGCTTATAAAATAGCTCGTGTAAAGGAAATATAATTTCAATGAATAGAAATTAATAAGTTACATTTACCTGTAGATCATCTAACGATGGTAGGTACATCAATGATACATGAAATCCTGATTTGTCTGGACATATGGTCCTATCGAGAGCTTGGAAGATATAAGCATGGGCATAGCATATACATGTCTCCTTATCAACATCTACCGGTAAATTTCCAAAATTTTGCACTAACCATGTCATTTGCAATTGTGACCTGGCCAAGTGACTTTCGGGTGGCACTAGTCCAAGTAACCTCTGGCATAAAACTCCCTAATTGGGATTATTCGTGGCACCCGTGACAGACAATCAATCCATTGGCAACCCGGTAATAATGGCCATGTCCTCTAATGTAATGGCCATCCCTCCATGATGCGTATGGAAGGTTTGCGTCTTTGGCCTCCATCTCTCAACTAGTACAATAATCAGGTGCCAATCAATGGATAAGAAACCCATATGCGATATCCCTCCAAAACTTGCCACATCGACCAACATCTACACACGTTGATCAAGTGGATTTGCTTGAATAACGCCATCATGGCATCTACATCTAAGCTAGGAGTAAACCTATTTAAAAAGAGAGAAATGTCACATATACATTTACTAAGTTAGATTACAAATAAATGAAAAGATAAGGATTGAATACAAAATGCCAAGAACCAATCTAGAAAGCCACACTGAATTATCATCATCAGGGAAGAATAACCTCAACTTCGCAAGAGGGACAACAATAAACTGATCTCTAATTTTTCAGACTTCTGATTAACGGTTGTTTCATTTTTTTGTAAGGTTCATAGCTGGTTGATTTTTTTTTTCAGATTCATAGGTGCTTTCATTTTAAGGCACTTCTCAACGTAGAGCCCTTTGAAGTGGTCAGACTACCGTAGGCAACAAACATTACATGGAAATTTATCGTACCTGCATATTAAAAATGAGAGAAGAACTCCTTCAGAACCATGGCAATTTTGTTATATTTGAATTCTTTACCTAAACTTTATCCTAAAAGAACTCCTTTTTACCTGATTTTATTTGGTTGATCCTGTGCAAGTGATGAGGCGCATGGACGTTGGTTTTCCATCTTTTGCCTAGCAGCTCTCAAAAAAACAAATCAAATATTTTTTGAAATATGTGGAGCATATTTCACATTAGCTAGCCCAGATTTTTGAAATGGGTCAAAATCTCGGCTATGCCTGATGGGTTTTGGGCTAGCCAAGATGGCCTGGCCCAATGCTTACCCCCTGCAGATTTTATTGAGGATTTCTGTTTATCAGCGGGAGTTGAATCACCTTCAAAATAAAAATGTTCATCTAGCCACCACGTAGGGGTCTGATTGCATGGAATTTCTATAGAGCTTGATGGGCTTCCTGTGAAATTCATGTGTCTTTTGTAGTAAGCATATTGACCATTGGGAATTTGTTTTTTGTTTGCCCTTTATGGAGGATGTTTGGGCAAGTGCAAGAATTTCTTGGCTTTATAACTCCTACGTGGAACTGTTTTGGTGAAACTCTTCCTTAAGTTTGATATGCTTGAACATGATTTAGGTCTAATTTAGTCACTGAACAACCATCAATAAGTTATCAATCAGCCAGACTTGGATTTTCTCCATTGAATTCAAATATATCTTCTTGCCTAGTCAATTATGAATCTGGAAAAATCTGAGGTCACCAAGCATTGTGTTTTATCCCACCATCTCAAGATATTGGTTACTTGGGTTCGTACCTCACAAAAATGTATCCCATCTTTGATGATGTATCATAAAACACATGAGAACTATCATAACTAAAGCACCTAACATCGGGTATGTGCTAATGATATATCATATGTAATTCCTCCAAGAAAAAAAATTATATGAATGGTTCATGTCCTTGCTATTCATTTCTATCTCCCTTATAATTGGGACTTGATGTTGGTAGCAGGATAATCCAAGAATTGAAATGCTCATGTATACGTACATTGCTATATCCAAAAACAAGTATGTCAAACAATTAACACAATCAGAACGATGTCTTAGATTAATAAACAGTGAAACATGAAACTAATTAAAAAATAAGGAGAAAAGAAACTGAAAACTTTATACGCAAACAATACCACTGATGAAGATTAATAAAACCAACCCAAAGAAAATAATAAAAGCAAAATATTAATGATAGTAAGGAGAAACCAAACTGATATTTTTAGGAGAAAAATGTAAATACTTACATCTCCTTCCCAAACTGCGCTTATTCGATGTCCTGTCTATTCGTCCAACACACTTGGATCATGTGATCCTGCCTCCATCTGCAAGTATTAATGGAAACATTGAAAGATAAAATGATGCAATATAATAACAAATATGCAGTATAATAAAATGCAATGATATTTAAAACATAAACATGATAAAATAAATCATATCTCTATTTAGGCAATTCTTTCTATTGTGTCCTATGTTTCAACATATGCTACACTTACTGACATTCCTATTACGTGAGATGTATTTGGGGGAGGTGGTTGCTATGGTTGTTGTTCCGATTGGGATGTGAACCCACTAGTATAGGTCTGTGGACAATGTTTCCTTGTATGTTCTTGCTGTAAACACAATCCACATCTATTCGTTTGATGCCTCTCTCTAATATTCATCTCGTTATAAATTGGAGAGGATTTTTGTTGTCTCTTTTCTTGCTTCATTTCACACCATGGTATGTGTCGTTGGAATGAGTAAGGTTGTCATGATTTTTGGTCACCTATAGGTTCAAATTTACTTTGGTAAATCAACATTTGTTGCTCCTTTATGTACCAATATTCCACGAAAGTACCAATGTTGATATGTCTAGATGCTAGAGCCGCACATACATGTGAACATGAAATTCTATATGTCAACCACTTGTTACAAGTGCATGTGCCATTTCCGAGGACGACTTTATGAAAATTACCACCTTTCTGATCGAATTCTGTATCACACCTACTAGTTAACACCTCATAATAGGGATCAGGGTTTCCATGGAAATGAGGTACTTCATGTCCTCTGTCAATTTCCATCCAATTTTGTAACATTTCATTTGCATAGGTGGTCAACTTTTCATGTCTTCTTATGGCAACAGCTCTTGCTCTTGTCTTTTGTCAGAGTAACCGATACAATTGTAAAAAATTTTTCTAACTAATGCCATGACAGGCAATGCCCTAACATCATTAAGCATCACATTGTAGCTTTCACTTAATTTTGTTGTCATATTCCCAAACTAAAACTCTCCATCCAATGCCATAGTCCAATCTTTTTTATGAACTCCTTGATGTTCAAACCACTTTGGAGCATCTTCATTCAGGTTTGTCAATTGATCCATGCAAGACTACCATTTTAGAGGCGAAGATTGTAATGCAACCCCCATTACTAACTTTTTCATGTTCATGTTCTTGTAGATGGTATTAATGTGACATGAACAACACCTCCATTCTGCATATCACAAACCAACATCCTCACTTCTAGTAACAGTGATAATACCTTTATGTCGATCTAATATTCTGCAGATAGGTCTCTCTCAATCTTTGATGACAAAATCCCTAATGATGTGCACACATCTAATTGGATTAAAATGTCCATTATTGCATGTTCCTAGTGTCATAGAAGCATTATGCATTATAAATATTGTATAACATGCATCATCATACGTTTAGATTAGTTTGTATAAATTATAGGTTAATTTTCCCTTTTTTGTGGTAAGGGGACAAGGCGATATTTATCTAGGCCTCCAATTAAAGATCCAACCGTACGGATCTGATCAGGGTGACGATCAAAGTCCAACGCCTCTGAGATCGCCCCAATTGGACTTTCGTAGCATCAGATGCAGTTTGAGGAAGATCAGAGGTCAAGAGGCAAGGTGGTGCAAATACATACCTCAGACTACAAATCTAACTGCACAGATGGATTCAGATCAACGATCGCAGTCTAACAACGTGAAAATCGATTCAATTCGATGTCTGTGGCACCACCTACCACCATTTGAAGTTGGACGACCTAGATGGCACCACATGGCACCATCCAAGTCGCCCAAAGCCACTGGTGCTCCTCCTCCTCATCAAAGAAGCCTTGATCTCAGCTATTGGATATTCATCCAATGGATGAGAGTGCCATGGCCTTAAAATAAAAACTCGACAAAGAATCGACGCAACGTAGTGGTCATGAGCCTTATGCATGACACGCAACATACGCTCGATTCGCGGCTAGGGGCTTTAATCCACTGAAGAGGAGGCGTAGTGAAATTTGGCCACACGATCTTCATCGAGCGGCTGCGAAGGCAACAACGTAGCAGCGCGGATGGGTGAGCGCGCACATGTGCGTGGTGATGCCCCGATGGACGTGCTATCGGATGCACGCCCTCTTAGTAGTGTGAGGCAAGGCGTGTTTTATGTCGTCCGATCGAATGATTGGACGACTAGTAGCAGTGCAGACTTGGTTGCATGCAAACAGCTGAAGATCAGCGACCGTGTGACGTGGCGGGCTGTGGAGTGTCGGATTAGTGGCAAGTGGTTGAGATCGAGCGCACACCTTCAGCTACATGCGTCTACAGCGGTTGAAGACCCTAATATTAATGTTGACGCCTTAAAAAGACTTTTATGCCCCCATTCATACACTTATAAAAGGCCTACCCCTCCCACATATTTTCTCATCCATTCCTCTCTTCTCTCACTCTCTCCAAAGCTCTAAGAGCTGGTCCCATACCCGAGATGCTCCATTAAAGCTAGAGTAAAATAATTTTGTCCGTCTTCTCACCCTCGTTCTTGGGCACCCGTGGTTGTCTCCTCAACCCCATTCGAAAATTGGATCTCGCTATGACACCGCCTTGCTTCATCCTTCGTCCTCCAGCCCAGTTCTCCCTCGTCCAGCATCTCAACACCCTCTTCCGGGCACTCCGTCAACGTGACTCGTCTTCCAAGCAACCGTCGAGGAGGATTTTCTCATCCCTATCTTTTATTGCTTCCTAGTGTATTTTAATTTTGCAAGTAAATGTAATGAACATCATTCTATGGTTGTGAAATACTTGTTCATCCTCTCTCTCTATTTTTCTCTTTCTTTGTATTATTCTCTCTATTTCTTCTATTGTTTATTCTTTAAGTAGTTTAGCTTGCGTAGATTAATTTCAACCTGCTAATCTGCTTTGTGACAATAAATCCAAACGTGATTTTTAATCAAACATTGGTCTCTTTATGTTCGATCGGGACTCACTAGAGTTTCAATTATAAATATTATTTGGTAGCGGATTTTCTTGCGAATTTTACAAAAGCGATTTTTAATCAAACATTCGCGTCCCTGTGTTCGATTCGGGACTCACCAGAGTTTCGATTATAAATATTATTTGGTAGCGGATTTTCTTACGAATTTTACAATGACGGGTTTTCAAACTTAACTTTTTGCAACGAAAATGTCACTCATCACCTAACATGTCCCAAAAACCACGACCATGATTCTGTCAACTCCTCATATACTATGGTGAAGGCAAGAGGGATAATGTGATGATCAGCATCCATGCCACAAGCAATCAATAACTTATGCTTGTACTTACTATACAAGTGAATGCCATCAATACTAATAAGCAGATGATAATGTCTAAAGGTTTCAATCAATGGACCATATGCCCAAAATGTTTTCATGAAGACCACATCACTAGAGTTGTTCTCTACATTCTCAATGTCTAAACAAGCATCGAGGTTGGAATCTTTGATGGCCATAAACAAATATGGAAAATCTTCGTATGACTTATCCCAGTCACCATACACTAGTTCAATTGCCTTTCGCTTCACATCCCGCACCCTCCTTTTTGTAACATTATAGTTGAATTTATCGTGAATGACCTCTTGCAGTATATTCACTTTCATCACATGTGACTCTTTCACATAATTTTGCAAGTAGCATCCTATGAAGTTGCAATCGAGTTGCGGGTGATCGTCATTGTCACGAATATGGACACATGTATACTGTCCATGTAAGATGCTTAGCATCCATTGCTAATCAAAATATCTCCAATGACCGCGCAACCTCCAAATGCATCCTTCCGAAACATGCAAGCAAATCACAGACCACACATATCGATCAAATTCAAGAACTTGAAAGTTTACGTTGTTGACAATATGAAATTTCTTTACTTCAAATACAAATTCCTCATTTATCTTGTATGTCTTTTGTTTCACCAATTGGGTATTTGCATTACTCATTCTTGTACAAGAGCATTCATTCCAGCCGTTGGATATTCGACCTTCATCTTCCCACTCACTATAGAAGGGTACATCTCCATCAATAGGCATTTCATATTATCACACCTATTATGAGAACTAGATGGAAACTGTCCCACCCACTTATTATGAGTTTGCACATTGTTGAGGGAAGATTCTTGATTATCATTGTCCCTATTCATATCATCTGAATCAGATTCACATGTTGATCGACACAAATAATTAACTTGTGCAATATGTCGTAACCTACCCTGACTACTCTCTGTGGCATTCACTTCTATGCTATAATCGGCATTATCATTAGCGGGATCATGATAGCGTTCCTAAACATTCTCCAAAACATTATGTGGATTTTGTACTTGTCGAGGTTCTTGTGGAGGATAATGCTCCTGTGGGGTATAGATTGTTTCTTGCGGAGCTTCTTGACCCTCTCAAAAAGAAGGGAGGCTCTCTTGTGGAGTGTGTATTCTTGTATGAGAGAGTGGTGTACGTTGAAATTATTCTAAGCGTCGACGATTATTAACAATCGTACAGTCATATCCTTTATCAATCTTAATGTAAAGCTTTGGATATTCCTCTCCACCAATAGCTTTTATTCAATTCATAAGAGTTTCAACATCTTCATTATCAGCTACAGGTGCTAAGCGATATTTTCTCTCTTAAATGTGGAAAATGACGAAGTATTTTAATATGTTGTGTTGCATGATCAATATGTAAACTTGCATATACTTTATCCAATAACATCCCAAAATTTCAATTTGTGTACATTCTTATCATTTTCAATCACTTTCACTAGCATCTCGGAATACATGACCACCAAAAAAAATAAACAAGCGATAAATTTTGCCATTGAAACAACCTAAATATAGTGAAAGTCCACATTAGAGATCATTAGTGAATTATGCATTTCCACTTTTTTGGTGAGCATCAAATATAAAAAAATAAATTGCAACCATCTTGTTTAACTTACAATTAGGATTGCATGTTAATTAAGATATAACAGTAATCAAAATGACATTATTGATGTTTTGCAGACACTTGGAAGTGGTCTGTCAAATCAAAATCCCAACAGTGGATTTTTATCTGGGGCAACTATGCGTGAAAACACTTTCATTGGTAGCCAAATTATTGATGGTAGCCAAACTATCGACCTTAGCATTTGAGATAGCTAATACAATTGCCAAGGGGGCAAAACTAATTCAATCACTTTCACTAGCATCTCCTATACTCTTCTTTTCTAATGTCTGTGATTTGAATTCAAATTCAATACCTCGAGAAAAGCTTAAAGAAGTTGTGGTACTAGTGCGAGAATTAATTATGTTGGCTTAGCTTACATTAGTAAGTACATGTAAATGGTTTCTTAATATTGTTGGTTCACCTGATTGATATTTTCTTATCTTTTTCAAGCCAAGTGCATATCTTTTGTTAATTTATTGCTCATAAAAACTAAAGGAGTGTGTACTTTGTATAGGACATGTACCATGAGTTACATGTATTGGATAGAGTTGTAAAAGGATCGTAAGTCGATGCTTTGTAACAAAGAATCATTTCCTATTACACCAAAAGGTAACGAAAATGAAGTATTCCAAGCAATACTCGAAACACAAAAGAAAACAAGGAAAGAAAGAAAAAGGAAAACTTGCCCAAAGTAGGAGCGATGGGCACCGGACAGTGTCAGAGAGATGGCACGAAGATGAGGCGAGGGGCACCATGTTGAGGAAGGCTCGTGCCCAAGGAACGCAGGAGCTGCAGCAAAGCGTGGGGGAAGCCTCACGTGGCAGGGGAGGGGAGTGGAGGGTGACTAGGGGGTCGCGGGCAGGTGGGAAAGGGTTTTGTTTTTAAAAGGACTGCGACAAACTCGAGTTTAGTTAAAAAAGTATCCTATTTCAAATTGTGTTTTCAAACATGATTTTATCACTACTAATAACAAAAAAAAACTCCAAATATGATAATTAAGGATAATTAATCTCTAATTACCTTATGTAAGAATTTTCTTCTATATATATATATATATAATTGTATACATAAACACACAACATGTGTGCATCCATATACAAACATGTACGTTGGGACATATATCATAGCATACAACTATTTATACATAATATGTACTAATAGGCATTAGACTTCAGCTCACTCCCCTCAACCAACCCAATGGTTGGCTTGAATTTAGATTGAACCTTCTTCATCCTTGAGGAGGGTTCGAACACCACTTCTACAAGAAACATAGGTTCATACTTTGCCTCTTTAGGGACCTTGGGTTTTGAAGTTGTCCCCTAATGGACACTAGGTCTAAACACCCCTGGGTCTTCACACTTTAAGGTTCAGACAACGAGAGGCTCAACTTGATGCTAGCTCAGTCGACGACACAGAGGATGAGGCGTCACTAGAGTCAAGGATGCCCATTCCACTTGACAAGAAGGTACACCACACTAACATGGCAACACTTGACAAAACATCAATGTAATGGCTAGTCTGATGACATAATCTTGAAGGAGCAACCAATGTTGCAGCTTTGGGGCACCACCTATGCTGACCTCTCACTCATGGGGGCAATTGGTAGTTGGATATATAAGGTCAATTACATAAAAGCATGACTAAATCCATGCATTCAAGTATATCCTTTCAACATTAAATTCTAGCAGTTGATATGATTGCAAGCCTTGAATTCAATCCTTAACATTCAATTCAAATGAATTTCTCCTTCTCATCTCTCCCCTTATAATCTCACACCTTTTTTTTATTGAATGGAAATATTTCACTAAGGGAATAAAAATGATATAAAAGACGTAGTCCTATAGGGTAAGGCAGAAGGGCAACCTTAGTGTTCCTCAAAGATGAGGAACATAGCACCCCGTTAAGAGGGGGAACTCCAAAATCAGACACCACGAAACAAAAAAAAAAAGAACATAGAAAAGAGGCACCCTATATATCATTTTCGATGTAAATAGATTCTGCACGACGTATTGAGTACGATAGAGTATTGCTTGTTGGTGCTAGAGCACCACGATCGTTTGTTTTGATGATAACAAAACACGTGTCATTTAACATTTGTACTTGGAGTCTTAGATTTCAGGTCAATTGCAAATGGAGACGTGATTAGACAGAGTTCGAGCTCGCATCCAGGACGGATTGGAGGAGTTTGATGGAGAACAGAGGAGATTCGCGAGGAGCGATAGATTGAAGATGGAAGGACAAGAAGAATATGATAGAAATCTATTTATTTCTTTCATGTACTTTTGTCTTTATTTCCTTGCTCTTTTTATTCCTTAGAAAATCTTGTTAAAGAGCCTCAAAGTACCTTAACAGTAGTCCTAGGAACACTGGCACAACCCCGGGATACTTAGATTTTTTGTAGAAAACTTAGAAAACCAATATAGGGTTCAAACAACTTTTCAGACGTCTGATAATATGTTTTAAGACGTCTGACTGTTGATTCAGACGTCTGATAACATTTAGGCTGGACTTGTTAGCTCTGTCTGATGAAATCAGACGTCTAGACCTCTGTCCAGACGTCTTAGAAGACGTCTGATGACTTTGCCAGACGTCCAATTAGTGGACCGTTGGCTGGCTTAGCAAACACTGAAGGATATGACCGTTAGAGCCTTATCAGACATCCTTAAGCCTTTCCAGACGTCTGATAGATGACCGTTTTGCCTCGGCTGACCCAAAATCTCTTCTCAGAGATTTTCTAGCCATTGCAACTCTTGGAAATCCATTCCCACGAAAAAGTAGGTTTCCAGACGTCTAGACATAGTGCCAGACGTCCTGTATGTCGTCTGATGGACTTGCACTAGAACCCTATTTAGATCTGATTCAAGTCAGGAAGAAACCCGCCTAAAATCAGACGTCTGACCTTATTTTCAAACGTCTTAAACTGATTTCCTAGACGTCTGATGCCAGGATCAGACGTCTGATAACCCTGTCAGTGCAATCATTGTTCCTGATTTTGACTTGATTCTCTTGGGCTTTGCACCCAATGGCTATGGAAGCTTTCCAAAGCCTTCGAAAGCTTTCCTAAGGCCTCTATAAATAGAGAGGAACCTCTTGCACACAAATACACACCTAGAGACACCTAGACACACTAAGAACAAGCATTTCTACTCTTTTGTGTCCTAGAAAAGCTCTTGCTCTCCAAGCTCAAGTTCTACATCTTGAGAGCATCAAGCCTTTGCGCACCTGCTCTCCCGCCGTAGTTCACGAAAGCGACGTTGCGCCGTCGCGTGGCTCACGCACCCACGTCATCGATTCGATGCACTCCTTGCAAATGGGAGTTTCCTAATTCCTATAGAAGCTAGGTTTAAATCTTTGTTGGCTCTATAGGACTATACTTGTTATTTTATCTTTGTTATTTGGTTGGGTATTCGCTTTGCGAATTCCCGTCTCCTTCGTGGGACAAAATCCTTCTCGTGAAGAGAAGGGGTTGTGGAACACTACCCTCGCACTTGTAGCGTGGTTGTAATTGAGGTTGAATCACCCTCGTTTAAGTGATTCGTTTAGTGGATTTGATCAACTTGGTTGATCGGAAAATCCTAACTCGAGAGGGTTAGGTGGTGGTTTTCACCCGGTTTGGGTTTCCACTTAAAAATAATTGTGTACTTTGTGTGTTTGTCTATTTTGTGAGATTGGTATTTTTTTAATTCCGCATTTTTTACGTCACGCTGATCTCACCCCCTCCGAGTGGGGAATCTACATTGCTAGCATCATCGACAAATTGCGATAACAGGTGATGAGTAATTGGATCCAAGCCAACTATCTACCTAGTCATGATGAGTTCAGCTTTAATGTGGCCGCAACATAAAAAACGACGTCGATTGACGAGATGATGGAGCGGAGATGAAGGATTGACGTCATATGGAAGCCCTCCACTAGCGTGAGGTCGAAAGATTGCAACATGGACACAGCTTCACAATAACCACGATGGCCAGAGTCGACAAAGACGTCATAGGATGCCATCACCACAGTCGGCATCGTTGCAACGAGAGCCCCCTGTCGAAGACGAGCCCCCACAGTCATAGACGATCAAGGCCACCGCAACCACCCCATTGTCGGAGACAATTAAGGCCACTGTGACTGAAGCCTCCACTGTTGGAGACGAACGGAGGTGCTGCAAGCCGCAACACAAGGCCCACCCACAGGGTGAGGGGGGAGTAGTCAACAATCAAGGGCGAGGGAGCCCTAGCCAACTCAATGGTTGGCTGGGGTCTAGCAGTGATGATGTGGAGGTTTCTTGCTAAAGGGAAAAAGAGGGACAGAGTGAAGGCTCACGAATTTCTCCCTTTGAGACACTCAAGTTGATTGCACATTAAGTACAAAAGGGTTATAATCTCACACTTGAAAAATAGTAAATTGAGATACTCTCATCTTTCCTGAGACATGACACCATTTATTCAAGGCACAAATCTAGTAATCAAAATTTTTAACCGTTGATTTCCCTTTTAACTGCAAGCTGACCTGCATCAAATCGAGGTTACATCCTCTTGGTGGCAAGTCATGAATCGAACAAAGCCAACGGCTCGCCTTTGAAGACCCGCCATGTACAATTATGCATATACACATTCATATATATACATATATACAGAAATGTTTAAAGCAAAACGTAAATAATGTATAAATTAATGACATGAAGATTTATAACTTGGCATTGTATTTATCAAATTTAATTGTCTCCGAGGGAGGCAATTTGAGAAATTCATTACTTTTCCACGGTCTTATCCCCTGACCAACAATACGTTACAAGTAAACAATAAAAATGGGGTAACCCCCATTTAACCCATTACATGACTTCAACTCCACTAGCAGAAAAAGGAACTTATCCCATCATTTTTTTTCCATCGATCAGATCATAATCCAACATATGGATTAGTATATATATTTATATATAGATATAATCATACAATATAGGAATCATGAGTGTCAATATTAATGCCTTATTTTATAAATTGATCAACTAAGCCTAATTTTTAGTTTGGGCATTGTTATGACTGGATTCCTGGATCCCTATAGGATTTGAGATCGGTTTGCCTTGACTAATTCCAAGACCCAGTCATCTAACAAGAAATAACAAAAAAGCAGAAAAGTAAACCACATTTACATATGTAATATAACTAAGCAGTAAAAACATACAAAGTAGTAAAGGAAAGTAAAACTGATGCTCCATTACATACTACCACAACAACAGAAATAACGGAAGCGAAAGTAACAATAACAACAATAGTAGCTAAAAGTCTGAAACTCACTACAACAGTAAGGGGGCACAACAAAGAAGTGCAGAGAACTATGGCTGGGCTTGACTGGGCCCAGCACCCTTCGCAGTCGGAAGCTCGGGTTGCTTAACTCCTAGACCTGAACAGTGTTATGAAAAATATAGAGTCAACGAACATTGAGTAGAGTGGTATCTCTACTATCTAAAGCAGTAAAAGCAATATGTTTAATTCTCTTTTCTAGTTATTTTATTTTATATGCATTTCCTTTTTACCCCTTTTTTCTCAAACTTTTAGATTTTCTTGATCTTGCATGTTCCTCGTGGGAACGATCTTGATTGCAGTCTTTTCCGAAGTGTAGAAGGTACACATGGTGCTCTCCTGGCCGGGAGAGTCCCCCGTGGTAGTCCTACACCCAGTCAACCATCCCGAGGTCACTGATAAGACGTAGCGGTGAATACAGCACGCGTGATAAACGCACAGGTAGCTACCCCGCACTGACACACGGTCAGTCGTTTCCGCTAGCGGGTACGCCTAAAGTACAACGTGGAATAGTATAGGGCCTAACCCTCTCAGAAACAGGGGTCTCGCCCCTTCATAGTCTGCGCACCCACGTCTGACTACCCCGGTTTTCCCAGAGGGCCTAACAAGTCAGTGTAGGGTGGCTAGCTGAACCCCGGGCCCCGTGGGGTGGCTAGCTTCCTCCCTACACTAGTAGCTCGCCTCAGTACCGTGTACACGAGGGCCAACAGAAGTCGGTGTAGAGTGGCCAATCCTAACCCCGGGTCCCAACCCAATGGCAGCTAGCTGCACTCTACACAAAAAGGGGATAGTTGCTCTTCTTGGTACCATGTACTCAAGGGCCAGCACACTTCCCGTCTACATTCCAGATTTTCATCTGACCACAAGAGCTCTACTCCTAACTCCCTGTAGGGTTCATGCTCATGTTCACCACATTATTCCGATTCAGATTCCACCATTCACAATTTAGTTCTCGTTTATATAAAGGCAGCTCGTGTTTCCATAATTCAATACATGCAACTGATGATTTCACAAGTAATTGTTCATTTATCTCAGGCAACTCATATTTTAATAGGTAGCTCACAACTATATCGCAGGCAATTGCTAGCAATTTAACTTAGTTATGTATACAAACACAATCATGCAGTACAATTGGTTCATTCATTTCTCTGTCCTAGGGTTCATGCCACATCCTAGGGGTTCCAATTAGCTAATTTCACAAGCACATTCTTATTTAATATAATCAACAGAAGTATACCACTCTACCAGATAATCCGGGAGTAATGGGGGCTCGAACCATAGACCCAGGCGTCTCTGCGAGCTCCAAACACGCAGCAGGTCGAAACCCTATACCAGGGAATACATCACAAAAGGAAGGTTCAAAACAGTGTACAAAGGTTTCTAGTACGTAGAGAAACTCGCAAGGAAACTACAGATATTGCGTAAAACAGATCCCGATCGGACCCCAGACGGGTCAAAAACGTGTCTACTGACCAAAATCAGACGTCAGGGAACAAGTCCAGACATCTTAAAAGATACAAAACCTCACCTCAAGTTCTTGCAGTGCCCTCACACATCCAGGACTCCTCTGCGACTGTCTAAAAGTAGTTCCAGACTTCGGATCACTCCTCCGGTCGTTTGGAAGCACCTCTGGTCGTTTGGTGAGCTGATCATACGTCTGAAAGTGTGTGGGAGGGCATTCCGTGCTCCTTCCCAAGGCTGCTCCTGCGTACAACAGTGCAACCACCCAAAATCAGGCAGACATATCTTCTGTGGTGCGGCATGCATGGCCGTAACTGCGAAGAGAACGTACCTTCATGATAAAGGAGCTTTCAGACGTTTGGTCTTAACTCCAGACGTTCAGATGTTCCGCCAGTCATCCAAACTTCACTCCAGACGTTTGATATTGAAAAATTTTCAGTATCAGAACTCGCTCCCAGTGTTCTCCACCGTGCTTCTCCCCGCTCCACCGCAGCTCCAGCTGCTGTAGGTCATTGAGGACGCTGCTCCAGACTCCCTCCTCCTCTCGCACGCACCCGCGGTGGCCGTGCGAGTTCCAACGAGCTTCCACCGAAGCTCCTGACCTTGGCCTCCTCCACCTCCTCCTCTCGCACTCTCCTCTTTCTCTCCCTCTCTCGCTCACCCTCGCTCACCTCCTCTCACGGCAGTGAAGGTGGGGTGTGGTGGTGGTGTGTGGAGTGGAGAGGAGAGGAGGGGAGGGGTCTTTATAGGTGCTGTGGGTTTAGGGTTCGGGTAGGAAGGGGGTAAGGAGAGTGAGAGGAGAAAGGGATTCTACTCACCACCTGCACGTAGAGCGTAGAGGGCGTACAAAAATTTCATTTTCAGACATCCGGGAAAGGGTCCAGATGTCTGGACAGACGTTTGATTGAGACTCTAGACGTCTTAAAAGGCTAAAAGTGGGGTGGGTTTTTACATCATAACAAACTTAAAGAAAGTTTCGTCCCTGAAACTTGAACTAGCTAGGGTGCAGAAAAGAAACATAACGTGCAAAACAAACTTAAAGAGGACCGAAGTAGGTCCGAAAAGAAGTACCCTAAAAAAGCTCCGGGTACCGCTCTCGCATCGCCGCCTCAGGCTCCCAGGTAGCCTCCTCGTACCGCTGGCTTCTCCTTATGACCTTCACTAGGGGTACCTGCTTCCGTCTCAGACTCCGGACTGCTTTGTCTAGTATCTGCATTGGTCTCTCGGGGTAGGTTAGGTCGTCATCCACCTCGACACTCTCGTGGCTCAGAACGTGACTGGGATCGGCAACGTACTTCCTGAGGTTGGACACATGGAACATGTCGTGCACTCCAGAAAGCTGGGGAGGAAGGGCAAGCCGGTAAGCAACGGGTCCTACCTGCTCTATGACCTCAAAGGGCCCCACAAGCATCGGCGTAAGCTTCGCTTTCACCCCAAAATGTTGCAGGCTCTTCATGGGAGAAACGTGGAGAAAGATGTGATCCCCAACCTCGAACTGCACTTCTCTGCATTTCTGGTCAGCATAACTCTTCTTCCTACTCTTGACAGTGCGGAGTCATTTGTGGATCTGCTCTATTACCTCCTGACTTTGCCGGATCAGCCTGGGGCCAACCTCCCACTTGGTCCCTACCTCGACCCAACTTATGGGTGCAGTACACCTCCGTCCGTACAGAGTCTCGTAAGGTGCCATGCCGATACTCAAGTGGTAACTGTTATTATATGCAAACTCTGCTAGGGGTAAATGCTCCTCCTAGGAGCCTCTTCAGTCCAATACATAGGCATGCAAAAGGTCCTTAAGTATCTGTTTGGTGCGCTCTGACTGTCTGCCCGTCTGGTGGTGGTACATGGTACTGAACCTCAATCGTGTCCCTAAAGCCTGCTGAAACTCAGCCCAAAACTAGGAAGTAAAACGGGTATCCCTGTCAGATACAATCTCACACGAAACTCCGTGCAGGCGTACCACATCACGAATGTACCTCTCTGCCAACTGTGCTGGTTCCAAGGTGACTCGAATCGGCAGGAAACGTGCCATCTTTGTCAACCTGTCCACTATCACCCAGACTGCGTCGTGTCCTCGCTGGGTAACAGGTAGACCTACCACCAATTCCATGGTGATGCTCTCCCACTTCTACTCTAGCACAGAAAGTGGTTGCAATGGCCCAGCAAGCCTTTGGTGCTCAGCCTTCACCTGCTGGCACACTAAACATTACTGCACGAACTCACCCACATCCCGCTTCATCCCTCTCCACCAAAAGTCACGTCTCAGATCATGATACATCTTTGTGTTCCCAGGATGTATGGTGAACCTGGACCCGTGCGCCTTCGTCAGGAGCTCTCTCAACAACTCCTCGTCCTTGGGAATGCACAAGCATCCCCTCATGCGCAACACCTCGTCTGTAAAAGAAAAGTCTCCTGGGTCCCTTGACAGAACTCTGTCTCGCAGCGTCTGTAAGTACGGATCTGTCATCTGCCCTGCGATGATGCGGTCTATCAGCTCTGGTCACGTCTGCTGTGTCACTGTCATTGTCTCACAATACCCCTGTGACTCCCGTGGTCGCCAACTGCTCAACTCCTCCATAAGTCTCCAACTCTGTGCCTGTAGACTGGCCAAATGGGCAGGTGCCTTCCGGCTCAAGGGTCATCCATCACATTAGCCTTCCCTGGATGGTAGGAGATGCTGCAGTCGTAGTCCTTCAAGAGCTCTAACCAATGTCTCTATCTCATGTTAAGCTCCTTCTTGTCAAACAAGTACCCAAGGCTCTTATGATCTGTGAAAATCTCAAAAGTCTCACCGTAAAGGTAGTGCCTCCATGTCTTCAGCACGAAGACAACAGCTGCCAGCTCTAAATCATGGGTAGGGTAGCTATGCTCATGGGGCTTTAGTTGTCGCGAAGCGTAAGTGACAATGTGACCCCGCTGCATGAGCACACCCCCTAACCCCTACAACGAAGCGTCTGTGTAGACCACAAAACTGCCACTGCTGTTCGAGATGGTGAGCATAGGAGCTGAAATCAATCTCTCCTTCAACTACTGAAAACATGCCTCACACGCATCTGTCTAGGTAAAGGGTACGTCCTTTTGAGTCAACTAGGTCATAGGACTCGCAATCTGCAAGAATCCTCTGATAAACCGCCGATAGTAACATGCCAGTCCCAAAAAGCTGCGTATCTCTATCACAGTACGTGGTCTCTCCCACCTGAGTATGGCCTCAACCTTGGCTGGGTCCACAGCCAAGCCATCCCTTGAGATCACGTGACCCAAGAAAGTCACCTGTCTCAACCAAAACTCACACTTGCTATACTTGGCATACAACCTACGTCGCCTCAAAGTGTCCAAAATCATCTGTAGATGCTACCCCTGCTGTGCCTGATCCTGCGAGTAAACGAGTACATCGTTGATGAAAATCACCATAAACTAGTCAAAGTATGGCCTGAAAACCCGGTTCATCAAATCCATAAAAGCAACGGGGGCATTGGTTAGCTCAAACGGCATGACCAAGAACTCGTAGTGCCCATACTGGGTGCAGAAAGCGGTCTTGGAGACGTCGGTCTCCCTGATCCTTAACTGGTGGTAGCCTGACCTCGGATTTACCGTGGAGAACACTGTGGCATCTCGCAACTAGTCAAAAAGGTCATCAATCCTCAGCAGTGGATACTTGTTCTTAATGGCGACCCTATTCAGCTGTATGTAGTCAACACAAAGTCGTAGGGTACCATCCTTCTTCTTCACAAACAACATAGGGGCTCCCCACGAGGACGCACTGGGCCTCACAAAGCCCTTCTCCAACAGGTCCTGCAGTTGTGACTTGAGTTCTCGCAGCTCAAGTGGTGCCATCCGGTACGATGCAGTAGAAATGGGGCTGGTCCCCGATATCAGTGAGATCTCAAACTCGATCTCACGCTCGGGGGGTAGTCCTGGCAGCTCCTCTGGAAACACATCGGGGTACTTACAAACCACTGGAATGCTCTGAAAGTCAGCCACGGGGCTAGGCTTTGCCACTACACAGGTTAGAAAGACCTCACACCCCTGGCTCAAAAGCCTCGCTGCCCGAAGCGCAAAGATGCATCTGAAACCTCCGTCCACCGGCTGTCCGTGAAAATCACAGGGAGGCAACTCCGGTATGGAGAAGATAATCTTCCTTTCGAAACAATCCACCAAGGCATAGTAGGCGGACAACCAGTCCATCTCTAGAATCACGCCAAAATCCTCCATCGGTATCACAATCAGGTCAGCGAGGAGGCTGTGTCCCCCTATACTGACCTCGCAGTCCGTGTAAACCTCCTCAGCTACAAACAACTGGCCACCTGGGCCTCTGATCACAAACGGATCCTCTAACAGTACACTGTCCTGTCCCAAACTGACAGCAAAACTCACAGCATCAAAAGAGTGTGTGGCGCCGGAATCAAAAAGTACGTACACTAATTTGCCAGAAACGGTAACTATACCTGCCACCACTGAACCGAAAGCCCTGGTGTCTCTGTGTGTCCGGGAGTTGATACGCCGCTCAGCCCTCGGTGCAGACGAAGCAGCTACACTCTGGGTCGGGCGAGCAGCTGCTGATCGGTACCCTCCTCGTGACTGCTGCCCTCCCCGACGTGACTGGGGACCATGACCACCAGCTTGGCCTCTAGCGCTCGGTGTGGGGAGCATCTGTTGTGCTCCAGCTCTAGATGGGAAGTCCCTCCTGATGTGGCCTGGCTGGCCACATTGGTAGCAGAGGGGAACTCGACTCCCTCCCTCGGTAGGTCCCTGCTGACGACTGGGCGGGGGTCCAGTGCTAGCAGCTGGCCCTTGTCTGGGGCCCCCAAAGGCCACTGACGGCCCCACAAAATGAGATGGCTCTCCTGCAGGTGCCACGTGCCTCCTCTCTCGATGGCCCTGAGAGTACTCTAGCTGGTAGGGCCTCTTCCATCTGCTATCGGTGTCTCGCATGGCCGGGTTGGTCTCCTCGTAGGTCATGGCTGCCTCCACCACTCTCGAGAAGGTGGGCAGCCTCAGGGGTTTGACATACCTTGAATAGCAGGTCGAAGTCCCTCAGTGAACCTCCATAGGCACTCCTCCTCTGTAGCTATAGCTATCGAAGCAAAACGTGACAGCTCCAGGAAGCGCGTACGATACGTGCAGATAGTCATCGTCCACTGGCGGAGAGTGTGGAACTCTCGCCTCCTCTGGTCACGCAAAGTCTGTGGAAAGTACTGCTCACAGAAGAGGGTCACGAACTGGTCCCACATCGGCTCTCCCCTCTCCTGGCCTCTAACTGCCCTCCACCACCTGTGTGTTGCGCTCTCTAGCTGGTACGTGGCAAAGGCCATGCGGCACTTCGCAGGAGGGCGAAGGGTGTCAAACACATTCTCTATCTGCTCCAGCCAGTCCTCTGCCTCAGACAGGTCCTCATCCCCCTTGAAGGAGGGGGGCTTCAGCTTCTGGAACTGGCCGAAAAGCTCGCGATTCAGCTGTAGTGGGGGAACGAGCATGCCTCCAGGCAAGGAGGGCTTGTGCTCGGAAGTGTCAGAGTGAGGTGGGGGCAGTGGAGGACCACCCCCTCCTGCTTGTCCGACGCTGCGGCGGTCTCTCTATCCCACCGAAGACTCCCCCTCCACGTCCTCTGGGAGAGGTGCTCGTGGAGGCTGGTAGAGCTCCTCTCGTACAATGTCTCTGATTAGCTGGGCGAGATCCTGGGCCTGAACGCCCAGGAGAAGAGGTGGGTCAACTGGAACCTTAGGCCCGGCACGTCTGCACCTCCGACCTCGTCCATGGCCGCGACCGCGGCCCGCCTTGGGAACTCCTCGACGAGGCATCTCCTGCAAGGAGACACGAAAGACAGAACAAAAAGTGTCAACGCTATCGAATTTCTTTGAAAAAGGACTCAGAACAGATATCAAAGCGATACGTTATGGTGGCTACCCTAATTACATGCACGTGAACGGTTATTCTCAAGCCCATTGGTTCACTTCTCGGGACGATCTTGCTCTGATACCATCTTGTTACGACCCAGTTCCCGGATCCCTACAGGACCCGAGACCGGCTCGCCTCGACTAATCCCAAGACCCAGTCGTCCAACAAGAAATAACCAAAAAGTAGGAAAGTAAATCACATTCATGTATGCAATATAACTAAGTAGTAAAAACGTACAAAGCAGTAAAGGAAAGTAAAACTGCTGCTGCATTACATACCACCACAACAATAAAAATAATGGAAGCGAAAGTAACAGTAACAAGAATAGTAGCTAAAAGTCTGAAACTCACTACAACAGTAAGGAGGTAGAACAAAGAAGTGCAAAGAAACTACGGCTGGGCTCGACTGGGCCCAGCACCCTCCGCAGCCAGAAGCTCAAGCTGCTCAACTCCTGGACCTGACCAGCGTTATGAAAAAGATAGAGTCAGCGAACGCTGAGTAGAGTGGTATCTATACTATCAAAAGCAGTAAAAGCAACATGTTTACTTCTCTTTTCTAGTTATTTTATTTTATATGCATTTCCTTTTCACCCCTTTTTCTCAAACTTTTAGATTTTCTTGATCTTACTTGTTCCTCGTGGGAACGATCTTGATTGCAGTCTTTTCCGAAGAGTAGAAGGTACACGTGGTGCTCTCCTGGCCGGGAGTCCCCTATGGTAGTCCTACACCCAGTCAACCACCCCGAGGTCACTGACAAGACGTAGCGATGACTATGGCACGCGTGATAAGTGCACAAGTAGCTACCCCGCACTGAGACGCAGTCAGTCGTTTCCATTAGCGGGTATGCCCAAAGTATAGCAAGGAAAAGTATAGGGCCTAACCCTCTCAGAAACAGGGATCTCGCCCCTCCACAGTCCTCGCACCCTCGTCTGAATGCCCTGGTTTGCCCAAAGGGCTTAACAAGTTGATGTAGGGTGGCTAGCTAAACCCTGGGCCCCGTGGGGTGGCTAGCTCCCTCCCTACACTAGTAGCTCCCCTTAGTACCGTGTACACGTGGGCCAACAGAAGTCGGTGTAGAGTGGCCAATCCTAACCTCGGGTCCCAACCCAAGGGCGGTTAGCTCTGCTCTACACAAAAAGGGGACAATCGCTCTCCTTGGTACCACGTACTCAAGGGCCAGCACACTTCTCGTCTACATTCCAGATTTTCATATGACCACAGGAGCTCTACTCCTAACTCCCTGTAGGGTTCATTCTCATTTTTGAGGGTCCCTACTAGGAGGGGGTGACGTAATAATTGCGGAAATAAAATATATAAAGCAATCTCACAAAATAAGCAATCACAAAATGTGCACAAGTAATTTTTAGGTGGAAACCCAAACCGGGTGAAAACCACCACCTAACCCTCTCGAGTTAGGATTTACCGATCAACCTAGTTGATCAAATCCACTAAACCGAATCACTTAAAACGAGGGTGATTCAACCTCAATACAACCACGCTACAAGTACGAGGGTAGCGTTCCTCAACCCCTTCTCTCCACGAGAAGGATTTTGTCCCACGAAGGAGACGGGAATTCGCAAAGCGAATACCCAACGAAATAACAAAGGTAAAATAAAACAACAAACCTATAGAGCCAACAAAGTAATTAACCTAAGCTTCTATAGGATTTAGGAAACTCCCCTTTGCAAGGAATGCGTCGATGATGATGCGGGTGCGTGAGCCACGCAACGGCGCAATGTCGCTGTCGTAGACAATGGCGAAAGAGCGGGTGCGCGAAGGGAATGATGCTCTCAAGATGTAGAACTTGAGCTTAGAGAGCAAGAGCTTCTTGGACACAAGAGAGTGGAAGTATGTTGCTTAAGTGTGTCTTTTGTGTTTCTAAGTGTATATCTTGTGTATAAAGGCTCCCCTCTATTTATAGAGGCCTTAGGAAGGCTTTGGAAGGCTTGGAAAAGCTTCCATAGCCGTTGGGTGCAAAGCCCAAGTGAATCAGCCCGAAATCAGGAACAATCATTGTTCTGACAGGCTTATCAGACGTCTAATTCTAGCATCTGACGTCTGGAAGTTCACTATAAGACGTCTGATTAAAAGGTCAGACATCTGATTTTGGGCGGGTCTCTCCCTGACTTGTATCAGATCTAAACAAGGTTTTTACGCAAGTCCATCAGACGACATACAGGACGTCTGGAACTAAGTCTGGACGTCTGGAAACCTACTTTTACTGTGGGAATTGATTTCCAAACGTTGCAACGGCTAGAAAATCTCTGAGAAGAGATTTTGGGTCAGCCGAGGCAAAACGGTCATTTATCAGACGTCTGGAAATGCCTAAGGACGTCTGATAAGGCTCTAACGGTCATATACTTGACTGTTTGCTAAGCCAGCCAACGGTCCACTAATTGGACGTCTGGCAAAGTCATCAGACGTCTTCTAAGACGTCTGGACTAAGGTATGGACGTCTGATTTCATCAGACAGAACTAGCTATGTCCAGCCTAACAGTTATCAGACGTCTGAAACAACAGTCAGACGTCTTACAGTACTTTATCAGACGTCTGATTTGGGAATTAGACGTCTGGAAGTGCTGTTTGAACCCTATATTGGTTTTGTAAGTATTCTACAGAAAACCTAAGTATCCTAGGGTTGTGCCGGTGTTCCTAGGACTACTGTTAGGGTTCTTTGAGGCTCTTTAACATGAAATATCTAAGGAAATAAAGAGCAACAAAAGAAACGAAAAATACAACAAGTACAAAAGAAGGAAATCTATCATATTCTTCATTTCCTTCCATCTTCAATCTTTCGCTCCACGCGAACCTCCTCTGTTTTCCGTCAAGCTCCTCCAATCCGTCCTGGATGCGAGCTCGAACTCCGTCTAAACACGTCCACATTTGCAATTGACCTGAAATCTAGGACTCAAATTGTAAATGTTAAATAACACGTGTTTTGTTATCATCAAAACAAATGATCGTGGTACTTTAGCACCAACAATTTTTACCACATTATTACGATCCAAATTCCACCATTCACAATTTAGTTCTCGTTTATATACAGGCAGCTCGTGTTTCCATAATTCAATACATGCAACTGATGATTTCACAGGTAATTATTCATTTATCTCAGGCAACTCATATTTTAACAGGCAGCTCACAACTATATCACAGGCAATTGCTAGCAGTTTAACTTAGTTATGTATATAAACACAATCATGCAGTACAATTGGTTCATTCATTTCTCTATCCTAGGGTTCATGCCACATCCTAGGGGTTCCAGTTGACTAATTTCACAAACACATTCTTATTTAATATAAGCAATAGAAGTAGACCACTCTACCAGACAATTTGGGAGTAATGGGGGCTCGAACCGCAGACCCAGGCATCTCTGCGAGCCCCAAACATGCAGTAGGCCGAAATCCTATACCAGGGAATATATCACAAAAGGAAGGTTCAGAATAGTGTACAAAGGTTTCTAGTATGTAGAGAAACTCGCAAGGAAACTACGGATACTTTATTTGGGTAAAACAGATCCTGATCAGACCCCAAACGGGTCAAAAACATGTCTACTGACCAAAATCAGATGTCTGGGAACAAGTCCAGACATCTTAAAAGATACAGATCCTCACCTCAAGTTCCTGCAGTGTCCTCACACGTCCAGGACTCCTCTGCAACCGTTTGAAAGCAATTCCAGACATCGGACCACTCCCCTGGTCGTCTGGTGAGCTGATCAGACATCTGAAGGTGCGTGGGTACGACAGTGCAGCCACCCAAAATTAGGCAGACATATCTTCTGCGGTGCGGCCTGCATGGTCGTAACCACGAAGAGAATGTACCTTTGCGATAAAGGAGCTTTTAGACATCTGGTCTTGACTCCAGATGTCCAGATGCTTCGCCAATCGTCCGGACTTCGCTCCAGACGTCTGATACTGGAAAATTTTTTGTATCAGAAATCACTCCCCGCGCTCTCCGCCGTGCTTCTCCCCGCTCCGCCGTAGCTCCAGCTACTGTAGGTCGTCGAGGACGTCACTCCGGACTCCCTTCTCCTCTCGCACGCGCCTGCGGTGGCCGTGCGAGTTCCGACGAGCTTCCACCGAAGCTGCCGACCTCGACCTCCTCCTCCTCCTCCTCTCACACTCTCCTCTTTCTTGCCCTCTCTCGCTCACCCTCGCTCACCTCCTCTCACGGCAGTGAAGGTGGGGTGTGGTGGTGGTGTGTGGAGTGGAGAGGAGAGGAGGGGAGGGGTCTTTATAGGTGCTGTGGGTTTAGGGTTTAGGTAGGAAGGGGGTAAGGAGAGAGAGGAGAAAGGGATTCTACGCGCCGCCTGCGTGCAGAGCGTAGATGGCGTACAAAAATTTCATTTTCAGACGTCCGGGAAAGGGTCTAGACGTCTGGACAGACGTCTGACTAAGACTCTAGACGTCTTAAAAGGCTAAAAGTGGGGTGGGTCTTTACAAGCATAAAATACCTTAAGTGAGGTGTAAGATTTCTAAAGAATTGTGTAGCAATCAATTGGTGATTTGCATCTCTTTAATGGGTGGAGATGCAAATCACCCATGGCAATTAGTATGGTTAATTACTAATTATAGGTGCTTATGGTCTCAAATGAGACCCACCAATTCTCTTGTGTGTCAAACCCTTCGTGACTCTTGAGAAGAAAGGGAGAGACTCCAAGGAAGGAGAGGACGGCTGTAGAAGAAAGAGATCACCTTCTTCTTGGTGTCATTCAAGGAGTCAGAGGGTGGAATCTCTTGGAAGGCCATCATTGCAGACCCTTTCATCATTAGGCCATCTTGGAAGACCAAAGCTGTCACGCCCCAATAATCCTCCCGACGAATCGAGAGTGGATCACCGGGTGGACACGCACCAAGATCCCAGTTATCAGGCCACTTGGGTTATAAATTGTAGTCCTACCCATTAGTCATGTCTCAGGAAAACCAATTTTTAAATAATCCGTAGGGTCGAAACCTGTTGAAAATTCGATAGGGCTTCCCTTGTTTATCGGATATTTTTCCTAAAACCTGTACCTGCAAAAAGTACCTATGCAAGCATACCACAAATGCATGGGTGGGTACACCCCACACCAACACTATGAAGTAACAAAAACTAAAATACCACTAATACATTACCACTCCATAAGCCAATCATTTAGCATCTGACATCATAACATATACAAAACCTTGCAGTTGGAAGTGTACACGTCTTACAATACCATAAATTTTCCAACTACCAGGCTACACAAAAGAGCTTACTTAAAATATTTATATCAAATGCTAAAGGGCTATACAGAAGGGAAGAATAGACTCACTCTCTATACACAAAAAAATTTGGATTTAGGCCTGACCCAACCTGAACTCGAAAAAACTCAAATAGGTCCGTTAGGCCCATTTATATATAACTTTGTGGTGTTATTTTGTGACATGTAATTTTGTATGTGTAAGTTTCAAAGCATGATTTTTGAACATATATTTCAAATAGTTGAAATGTGGTGACTATTTAGATAAGGTATAATTTTATTTGAAAATTTGATATGCTTATCTTTTTCTAATTTTTGTTGAGTTTGTTTAATGCAAAATAATTATCATAGGTTAAAAAAAGAAAGTTTCTTCATAGGATAATTTTTCTCTTCCAAAGTTCCATTTGTTAAATAAATATAACCAAAAGTTGTAAGATAACGTCCTTAGTTGAGTTATATTTCATTTATAGTAGTATATTTTATTTGTCGTAGTGTTTATGAAGTTGTAAGATTATCATAAAAATATTACTATATTTTGAAATTATTATAATTATACCCATCCAATTTCAAGTTTTATTGGGCCTTAACAAGCTAACTGGGCCTTACTTAGATAACAATAAAAAATTAATTTTAGTAGACTTAGGTAGGTCTTATTTAAAAATCCATGAAAATAGATCCTAATAGATTTTTTAGGTTTTAAGGAGCTTTTCTGAGCTCGACCCAAACCCTAGGTCAAACAATGAAATTGGGCCCAGGGTTGGGTCAGGTTGGGCCCGAGCCTTGATTTAGTAAAAATTTTGGACCTTAGGCCTAGCCTAAAGCCTGAAAAATAAAATGGGCTTTCTCGGGTTTAGGTTGGGTTAGGCTGGACTGAGCCAGACCCAATACTCCACCCTACATGTAACAATTGAAATAGAGCAAGGTGGTATTGATTTTCTACTCTATAGGCCAGCCACAAGCATTTCCCTCAACTAATTTATGCCTTGGTTCTATAACAGGCTAACTATGGCTTTTTCTCGATTCTCACAATCAACCCAAATTTCATTAGTGATATAAGCTAATTACGAGCCTTTCAGCTCGTTTACTAGAATTTATTCACATGGATGTTTAGTTTTATTATCACCAGACTTATTCTCTCACTCACCTCGGAAGTCGGATTTGAGAAAATCATCTCTCTCTACTAGAGGAGATTGAGAAGTATTCTTCCCTTGGTTTCCAGCCTAATAGTCTCTCCCTGGCTTGGGGAGGGGCTAGCAGAGCTGATATCCTTGTGAAAGGCGTACCCGCTTTCGACGTATTGAGAACATTGCTAACCTTAGCCAGAAGAGTTGGGCCTCATGGGAGCTACCCAGGCCTACACGTTGCGACCACGAAGCACAAGCTTGGTTGGTATCCAACAAGGACTAGTCATAGATCAAATTAGATTGTCATCATAGGATTGGCCAGAATTGTCCAGCCACACTAATGCTGTCGCTAGGAGCAACTCTTCGTAGGAGCATAGACTCCGAGTGTGCCCTCTTAATCTATCGTCGGACGAGATCTCAACCAATCCATCACAGTACCCCGCCACTTCCGTACACACAAGTGCCAAGTGGGCCTTTAGCTACGAGTATTGAGTACCTTGGCACCTCCTGCTACTCATGCAATCGTGTACAAGCCCAAAGTCATGAGTACCTCTGCATCGAGTTGGATTTGGGTACATTCGAGTACCAAACACCAATGACAACCTAAGGCCTATCATTAAACCTGGAAACCTTCCAAGTTTCGAGGCAGATTCCTCTGTAGCCTTGAGCTACTGCAACAACTTAGGTCCTTTACCCAACTTGGGTTTAGTCAGTTATTCCTTGGTTTCCAATCCCTTTCTTTAGGGGTTTCTATGTCCATAGCATACTTGGCCATTAGTTATGAGATTAGCGATTACATTTTCAAGTTCTTAGTTCACTTAGTAAGTTAGACCCCTTTTAGTTATCTTGAGCCCAAAATGTCCAATTAGAAGGGCATGAGTAAGTTCATTTTACCATCATTGCAAGTTGCCATTGTAGCATATGATTATGCCACTTTCCAAATTTTTCGATGTACTACATACATGCATAATAGAGAAAGTGGAAATATGTCATATTGCTGTTGTTCCTAGTGAAATCTAAACTCACGTATCCAACTTAATCCCATGGAAGTGTTGGTGGCTGACAACATTTCATAGTAAATCAATCCCAATGGCTTCCAAATATTCAAAGCAGTATGAAATATTTTAGTTCTGATAGCGAGCTTCCAAAATTTGTACAAGAAGTTTCACTAATTAGCTCATTTAACTCTTATCATATTTAATTCACCATTTGTCAGTGATCGTCAGGTGGTGACAGTACCGATACTGATTCTCAGGATCGGTACTAGGCACCTCCAGCCCCTTAGCTTGCAAACTCATAGACCAGGGTTGAGAGTCTAGACCAGTGCTAACCAATTAGTGCCAGTAGCTAGTTCTGCATAATAACAGGGTTACATTCCCCGCACAGACCTTTCCTCTGATGCCAAGGATTCAAATTTATCATTTACCATTATTAGGCATAAAAAGGAGTGGCATTTTTAGTAATAAAAACCCTAATCATGGAACGAGCACAACAGTACTCTAGCATGTTTTACGCCCATCCCAGGTGTTCATAAACCTTTTTAAGCATTTACTATCCATATTGTGGATGTGTTATAGGCTTAAGACCCTATTGACTCTATTGACTTCAACCCGACTCATAAGTCATCATCGAGATATATTTATGAGTTATATAAGCAAAGAAAATCTCCATTCCATCTCGAATCTTAACACGTAATTGCAGAGTCACATACATGCAACCACATACATAGGCATTGGCCACCTCATGCATTCCGCAATTATGCATTCATGCCCTTGCCATAGCATGCTTAAAATCCATCATATTCACCTTTCCTAAGAGACTAAAAACCAACATGCTAAGTCTAAAAATTTCATATATAAATTACCTTGACTCTAAACCTTTTAAGCATTCAAGAGATAGAAATAAAAAGGGAAATGGAAATCCCTACCTTGCTTTGAGTTCTCTAATCCTTCACGAGGTGGCTACCCTTGCATTCCTCGCAACCAACAACAAATGACAACATCATAATTTATTTCAACCAAAATTAGCCCCTATTGGAAATAAAACATCCCTAAATCCCTCGAATAGGGAACAATTCTGAGGGTAGGGATTTTTGACAAACAAAAAGACGAAGAGGGTCACTGGTGGGTAATTTCTTAACACAGTTAATTAAGGTTATCAAGATTAATTAATCACGTAAGAAATGACTTAGGCTAACTTGAATAATTGTCGTTTAAGTAGTATAGGGTCAAGTTAACTTAATATTTTAGATTTAATTCTTTTTAACTAGTTGAGTCCAGGTCGTTCACTGGGTGGCATAATTGTAATTGTAATTCACCATTGTTATTATTTAAATTAATGACTAACTAATTACTACGATAATTATGATATATGTTAAGCACATGAATATTTGCACAAAAGATTAGACAATTAAAGCATGCAACTATTCCATTACTGAAAAGAAATGTACATGAATGAGTTTAACATTGAAAAGCTATAAAAGAATGTTTTTACAATTATTGCAAAGTATAAGGCATAAGAAAGTGTTTACATGAATAGCATAAGAAATGCCTTTGTATAAGTAAAAACCAAGCATAAGGTGTTCTTCTCTCAGCCTTCACCATCAGACTTCTCTTCCTTAGCTTCTTCTTAGGTCTGTTTTCTTCTTATTTTGTCTGTCTCCATCTCTTTCTTCTCTCGTATCTTTTCTTTCTTAGCTCTCTCTCTCTTCTCTTTTAACTCTCCTTTTATTCTTATTTCCTTTTTCTTCTCTTAAGCTCTCTCTTTCTCTTCTTTATTTCTGAACTCCTTAGCTCTTTATGTCTCTTTACTCCTTTACTGTGCACTCTACGTTCTACACTTAACCAAATTTTAACCCTTAACCCATTTTCACACTTAACAAAAATTGATTTAGTGGGCGGCTTGGACTTTTCGGGGATATGTAGCACCCATTAGGGTGGGACCAGACCCTACTAAGTCCAAGCCTAGTTTCAATTAGGTGGATTTTCATCAATTTAAGCCAATGCATAGTTTTGGTCCATCACAGGCCCACATAAGCCACATGCTTGCCCACGCTAGGGCTCACGCACATAGGCACACGCCTGCGCACACACACATACGCACATGCACGGCACACACCTAAATCGAATGCTCATTAGTTGCACCCTGTGCTGACGATCGAGGGGTCTCAATGACTTTTTTGTAATATACCAGTGCGTGCACTCGCAAACTCCCAATGTGGAACTAATTCCAGCACTCCCTCCTTGGTGTAGCGTTTGCCGATGGAAGCTTTAGATGATGATTCCAGATAGCTCACTGCTCCAAATAGAGCAATCAAGGGCTTGATCAAAAGCCCTAGATATCCTCTATTCAATTTTGCAATCAATTTGGTTATTGGATCATGTTTGATCCAGGGATCTAAGACCTAAACATGGCCCATTTGCCACGTTTGAAATGTGTTCTCAATGGAAGATCTCAGGTCTTTTGACCTATAGTTGAGTTAATACCATCAATTGTGGGTCAGAGTTGCTTCAATGAAGCATTTCGCATAAATTAGAGAGGGACTTAGCTTAGGAAGGGCTTCAGAATGCTCCAGAACAGAGGAGCTTAAGTCTGGAAGCTCAGAGCCTAGCTTTAAGCTCTGATCTGTCTTATAGAGAGATTAAACCATCAGGAATTGATCTGAATCAAGTTAAGAAGTCAAGAGGAATTGATTTGGTCAAGAATTAGCTCCAAATCTCATCAAAAACACTGAACAAAGTGTTGGGTTCATTCTGGAACCCAAACTATACAGAACTCTGAATCTCTTAAAATCCTCAATAAAATCCAATTACATCAAATCCAAACAATTCTAAATCAAAACAAGAACTTATCTAACCCACTAAATCTGAGATTCAAACATGAATTCCTTAAATTTATCCCAGGTTTGACCATAGAAGCTAAAAAGTTAACTTTTAATCCTTAAGCTCATAGATTCAAATTGAAAACCTAGATTGACCTAATTTAACCTCAGGAAATGATTCTTGATGGAAACACCATCATGAACCTTAATTAGCCCATGTTAGTCTGGAATAAAAGATAAAAGCTCATATACATGCATTTGAGGGTTATATCTTCAGCTTATTATGTTTTGAGAAGAGAACAAGAAACTAGAGTTAATTCTGTAATTTTGACAGCATATCATGAACACAGAATAACCAAGGGATTTACTAGAGGTGAAATAAAGGTCAAATGAGTATTAAAGACTAATAAGTGGATCCATGAAGACAGAAACAGGTTTTCGTGCATTTTGAGAACTGATACAGCACCCAAAATCCTAATTTCTGACATGCTTAAATTACTGAGGTTTTGCTCAAGATAAAATTCATCTAAACCTTCTAAAATTCGTAGAAGAATATTCCTTGAGGTTTGGTACCCTTGCTTTGACCTTTGGGACTCATTTTTACCTTAAATAGAGTCACAAACACAGTTCTACCCTAATTTGGGTTTTTGCGCTAATTGCGTAGTCAAACTTGGTCAAAATGAAATCTAACTTCACCATTAGATTCCTTGGGTCTAAATTAGGCTTTTACCAAAATTTGGGCCCAAACAGAGTTCATTTTAACCTAGTTTGCATTTTAGTCCATTTAAACTTTATTTCTCACACTTAAGTCCCTAGCTTTTAAAATCCTTGCATTTAGCCCTCTAACTTCTTTTCGTTTTCTTCAAATTGTTCCCTACCAACATGGTAGGTGTGAACACATGAGATTCGATCATCAATCAAGGATTCCTCCCTGATTGCTTAACCAATCGCTTCCAAAATTGGAAGGGATGATCTTGATGAAGTCCTTAATCATTTGAACCTAATTTTGGACTCCAAATCCTCTTATGAAGCTCGTGCGAATTCATAGATTTCAAGTATCTTTTTCTTGAAAATCCAAGCTTCTCAAGCTTGTTTCCAAGCTTTGAGGCTTGCCTGAAGCCCTATAAAAGTGGCCCCATCGCAGAGCTGAACTCCTTAGCGAGTTCTAGGTCCAAAAATCCCTCATTTCCCTTACCTCCGACTTGCTCCAAGGACTTCTTCGGCGACCTCCTCCCTCTAGTCTCCTCGTTTGCTGCCACATAATATAGGTAGCAGGTCCACCTTCCCCAGCTTTGTCTGCACTTTGCCATACCTGTGAGGGGCTTCCTCTTGCTTTAGGCGTCGCCGTCCTCCCTCCTGGAGCCACCATCGTCTCTAGCATCGGACAACCATAGCTGATGACTTCTCCGCATCCCCTTTGTCAACAACCTCCTTCATTCGACTCCGCATCTCCCACTGACTTATTTGCACACCCGACACTCACTACAATATGCCTTCACGTTCGTGCCACCGTCATCTTCCTCGTCTTTGACATTCCTCTGGCGACTTTGCGAAACCACCTCATCGCACCAATTCACTCCCCACTGGTCTCAAAAGTTCCTCCGTATCCTCACGACCAAAACCCCTCAAGTAATTAAGGGGATTTTCCTATCACGTGCTCCACTTGACACACGCACCTTTGCATCACCTTCTCAAGGTCGTCAGACCTCCACACTCACCCGCACGCAACGCCGCACCTAGCAACGTACTCGCTGTCCCACGGCGATCCTCCAAGCATCTCTGATGTGGCCGAGAGGCTGTTTTCTCCTTTTCAGGTGACCTCCGGACCTTCGCCACAGCCTTTGTCTTCTCCGGCTCTGCCAGCTACCTTCAAGCCGTGTTCTTCAGCACTCTCCGCTCCAGATGCTATGACTGACTTCTAGGAACCGCTCCAGATTCCCAATTGAAGCAGCAGGTGCTTCCTTTGACCGCAATCAGAAGTGTCTTCAGCTGCTGCTACGCGAGGAGAACTGCGGGACATATAGTCCCACATCGAAGATGAAAGAAGCCCCGACCACTGATTGCACCGCAAAAATACACCTGCAATAGTGCCTTCTTGTGCTATTTCCTAGCATTACCTCTACATATTAGTGTTCCATAATCGCATTTGTAAAAATACATGCATGCATGCATTTAATTGAGAGGAGATGTAACGACCCAATTCTCGAATCCCTACGAGACACGAGAATTGGACCGACTCGACTGATCCCAAGACCCAGTCATCCAACGAGAAAGTAACCAAAAGAGCAGTAACATAAACCACATTCAACATGTATATAACTAGCAGTAACAAAATACAGCAGTAGAGAAAAGAAATACTACAGTATACACCACCACAACAGTAGAGAAATAAACATATACATAAACATGAAGCTTACAATAAAGAGGGTACAGGGGGTAATAGAATCTACTCACTACAACGGAAAGAAAAGTACAGTGGGTACTACTAGTAACACTACTAGGCTCTACTAAGCCCAGCGCCCTCTGTAGCCGCCGACTCTGGCTGCTCAACACCTGGTCCTGAAAAGTAACAAGGGTGACACGTTAGCGAAACACTGAGTAGAGTGGCAACTAAAAGCTAGAAGAAGCGGTAGAGTGGACAGAAGCTATTATATTTTTACTTTCTTTCTTTATATTTTTCCGTTTATTCACTGTTGATTTATTTCTCAGGTCCTTCTCTTGATCTTGAATGTTCCTCGTGGGAACGATCTTGATTGCAGTCTTTTCCGAAAAGTAGAAGTAACACGTGGTGCTCTCCTGGCCGGGAGAGTCCCCCATGGTGGTCCTACTCTCAGTCAACCACCCTAAGGTCGCTGACAGACGTAACGGTGACTACGGCACGTGCGATAAACGCACGGGTAGCTACCCCGCACTGGCACGCGGTCAGTCGTTTCCGTTAACGGGTGAGCCCAAAGCACAGCACGGAACCAGTATAGGGAAGAGCCTTCTCAGTAACAGGGGTCCAACCCCTCCACAGTAACCAAATAGGGGTCTTGCCCCTCCACAGTCCGCGCACCCTCGCCTGACTACCCTGGTTTGCCCAGTGGGCCTAACAAGTTAGTGTAGGAGAGCTAGCAGAACCCCGGGGCCCGTGGGGTAGCTAGTGCTCTCCCTACACTAGTAGCTCTCCTCGGTACTGTATACACGAGGGCCAAAAGTCAGTACAAAGTGGCCAGTCCTAACCCCGGGTCCCTGGGGTTGCTGGCTCCGCTCTGCGCTAAACAGGGGGACAGTTGCTTTCCTTGGTACTCTGTACTCAAGGGCCAGCTCACTTCCCCAATTCTATTTCATTCACTTTCTAGGAGTTCTACTCCTAATTCCCCGTAGGGTTCATGCTCTTTAACTCAGCCAATTTAGGTTTCACCGTTCCAGCTTCATGTTCTCAACCGTAATTATCCATTCATAACAGGCAGCTGTTAACCAATTTACAGGCAGTTATCGTTTCCTTTCTACTTTTCCAAGACTACAATGTTTATATATTCAACTAGTTTTCCAGTCCTAGGATTCATGCCATACCCTAGGATCTATCATTCAATCTAGTTTTCCAGTCCTAGGATTCATGCAATACCCTAGGATCTATCATTCAATCTAATTTTTCAGCCCTAGGGTTCATGCAATGCCCTAGACTCTATTAATTATTTCACAATTTATAAATAATTGAAAATGGCACTCTACCCGCAAAACCGAGAGTACTGGGGGCGTGGTCAGCAATCCCGCGTGCCTCCGCAACCCCCAGAGCCGCAACGGAACAGGGTCCTAATACAAGGATCAAAGACAAGGAGCTACTCAGAATAGTATACAATTACTATAAACAGGTAGAGGAAATAAATCTGGAAAGAACGAAACTTGAAAAGAGGAAAACGGACTCCGAACGGACCCTAAACGGGTCAAAAACGACGAGTCTGCCCAAAATCAGACGTCTGGAACTTCTTCCAGACGTCTTAAAAGGTCGATCATGCCATACCTTGGTCTACGCAGACCTTCAGACGTCCAGAAGCCCGCTGGATCATCTGGACTTAGTTTCCAGACGTCCGATTGTCACCCCGGACGTCTGGAGGTCCTCTCCGTCGCCTGGTGCTGTGCCCAGACGTCTGATCCGTGTGGGATGGCGAGCCCTCACGCCCTCCCGAACAACTCCTGCACACACACACGGTCGCTCTCATCACGAAAAGGTGCAGAAACACTCGGCAGGTGGCTGCATGGCCGTACATGCGAAAGAAGGAGAAGAAAACAAATATTGTACCTGTCAGATGTCTGGACCTTCCTCCGGACATCTTCTGCGTCGTCTGGACGTAAGTCCAGACGTCTGATTCTCGAAAATTTTCCCAGAATCAAGACCCTTTTCGCTCTCCGCCCGCAGCACACGGCCGCGCCGCGCCGCGTCCGCCTGCTGCCTGAGATGCAGCAGCTCCTCCGCGACACCCCACGCTTGCTGCTCTCCCACCGGCCGGCTCTAGTTTCCCCGGCAAGCTTGCACCCTCGCGGTCGAGCTCCTTCTCCCTCTCGCAATTGCTCCTCCCCACACACCTACAGCAGTCACTACTGCCGCTCTCGCCCGCGCGCTCGCTCGCTGACAGGGAGAAGAAGAAGAAGGCGGTGGAGTGAGGGTGAGGGAGAGGGAGGCGCTATTTGAAGGCAGCGCGGGGAGAGAAAGAGAGAGAGGAAAGTTGCGTCTGCAAGGAGAGAAAGAGAAGAACGAAGGCGGCAGGTTCAGTCTGCGCGCGCACGTGCACAGACGCGAACCCGTAAACCGAAAAAATTTAATACTAGGCATCTGGGAAGGGTTCCTAACGTCTGGAAAGACGTCTGGGCCACTTCCCAGACGTCTTAAACTACGTCTGATGCCCTATTCATAACAGGAGAGGAGAATAAATAAGTGGCCTTGCTATTAACATTTTTTCCTCAAGTGCATCTTTGCTAATTCACCATCTTTTTATTTTTTATTTCACTTGATTTTTAAATCTTTCCCGCGGCTGCATGTATCTTCTTCTTCCCCTTGCACCATGCTTCCCTGCTCCTGCCCTTCCCTGCGACTGCCTCTCCCTACCAAGGCCATGCATGAGTCATGCACAGCCAGGGCATGGCTGTGCATGGCTTCTTCCTCTATAAAAAGCCACGGCTCATCCTTTGCAAGCCAGCCTGGTCCTTCCACACAAAAAAAAACCCAACACTTCTTCTAGGCCACCGTCCTCTCCTCCCTCTCCCTCCACACGTCGGCCCTCCTCGGAGACACCTGGAGGACAGGAGCCCTCACTGTGGTGAACACCCACCACAGTGAGACCACCACCGCCCAGCTCTTCAAAGAGCCGGTGGGCGTGGTGGCTCTTCTCTCATTTTTTACGTTTCCAGCACCTTCAGCCATTGCCGCAAGCTTCAAGGTCTGAAGCTCGGTGGCAGCAGCAGCAGCCCCAGCTCATTCTGCGCAAGCCTGCAGGCCGCCCTCGCCTCCGCACGCGCTTGCAGGCCTCTCCGCCTCTCGCTTCTTCGTTCTGTTGCGCTCTCTATTCCGCCCGCAACCGGCCACCGCGCATCACTGCAGCGCCCGGCCAAGCACCCCAGCACACCATAGCAGCGCCCGTGTCGCCCTCGCCCTCCCCAGCGCACGCCAACTACCTCTCCGCGTGCTCTGTCGCGAGCTTCTCCTCGCCCGCAACCGGTCGGCGCAGACTCGCTTCCTCGCGTGCCAGCTGCTAGTCGGCCGCACTCGCGGCACCTGCAGCTCCCAGTGACGCGGCGCTGCCTTACACTGTAGCCACTGTTCACACGAGTCTGCGCGACATTGTGGCTACAGTGCGGTGACCGGTGGGCTTCTCACTTTACCGGTCACCCGGCATGCCGCTACCGCCGTTCGCCCGTGCGTGCACCCGCCTGCGCATCTCCGGACACGTCGCCCGCACCTGCCCGCGTACGTCTGCGTGCGCCAGCCCTCTCCCAGCGCCTGCATCGCCCGCTCCCTTCGCGCGCACCTGTGAGCGCCAGCTTCAGCCTTCGCGCAGCACGGTGCGCTGCATCTCCTCTCCGTGCCCCTCGTCCTCCAGCGTGCACGTCCTCGCGCGCATACTCGCCTGCGCGTGCGCTTGAGGATCTCCAGACGGTGCTGGGAAGCTGCAGAAGACTTAACTTGCAGCCCTCTCTCTCTCGCTCTCTCTCACTCTCTCTCACAACACTCTTCACCGACGCTTGCACACGCATACACTCACACTTCCACACACACACACACACACCTATACACTATTATATACGTATACATATATATATTGATATATATATACATATATTTATATACATATATATATATATATATACATATATACATATACTTATATATATACACATATATATACATACCTAGCTACATATACCTATATATATACATATATTATTATATATATAGATATACATATATATATATATCCATACATATACATATATAGCTACATACATACATACGTATACTTATAAATATATACATATACATACATACATATATATATATATAACTACATATATATATATATACCTATATATTTATAACCATATATATCTATATAGATATATTTACATACATATACATATAGTTTCACATTATTTACCATACGTGGTATCGCGGGAATATCTGCACCAATTGCTGATATTCCCCGATACACGTGTACAAAAAGCGTGTTCGCATCCATCTTCCACCATCCATCCTACACCTTACACGTAGCACTTCGTCCTGTTGGTTGCGTCTTTCTAGACGACGACGGACTCGACACCGTGCTACACTCCATCTCCGCCTCCACCCCCACCCCTTTATACATATATAATATATACATATATATCTATACTATAGTCACTTTATTTCTATTTCTCTTGCATGCCCATAAAAAGATAAAAAAATATATATAAAAGGGAAAAGATAATCTTTTTAGGTTTGGAGGGCACGTCCGATTTAGGTTAACCACTGTACATACTTCAATGATAAAATCATCATATTAACAACCTATTCGAGTCCGACACTACACCTTTTCTGGCCTCGTTGTCGGGGAAGTGCGTCTTCAAGTAAGATTTTACTCCATTCCTATAATTTTTTTCTCTTCTCTTCTCTCTTCACGGGTATCTCTGTTTTTGGTGTGCAGGTGAACCTGGTGCAAGGAGAAGGCAGGCCGACGAAGTCGAAGACGTGAGCAGATCCAAGGCGGGAACGAGAGCGTGAAGACGCCGACACCGCATTGGAGCTTCGCACACGTTGCCGAACAAGTAGGTCTTCTTTTCTTAGCAACTAGGGTTAACTTATCACCTTAATAAAAAAAAAAACTAAAAACTAAAAACTAGAAAAACTTCTTGGGATCTCTTGGGGCAAGTGAATTAAAATTCACTTGTTTGATTGATTGTCTTCACTCCCACCGCCCCGGGATTTCCCGCCTTACTTCGCATAGCGAAAATCCAAGAATCTTGATTCTTGAATTTGTCACCATGTGAAGTATTCTTTGAGGCAAACACAAAAAGATTGATTGCACCCCTCTTTTGCCTCATTTATCTACAATTTGGGATCACCTTTTTGGTGGGGAAACTTGGAATTGAGTTAATTCCAACCCCACCACGACTTTTCAACTTGCCTAAGATTCGATCCCGAATACTTCAATCCCCAACAATTTGATTTTCTTCTGGTTGGGCCTTGTGTGTGGAAATCATTCTGGTGATTGGGAGCACTCGAATTGAAGTGCTTTGACTCCCTTTCACATAAACTCTAAAACTGATTCGTGCATCCACACATAGAAATCTCCATTTAGGGTAGCCCATTGCATTTTAGCATGCATTAATCAACTGATATTGAAGAAGGGTTTGTTGGGCTTTGCAGAAAAATTGTATTCTCTCAAAAATCCAGAGATTGGTTGAATTGGTAATTCAGCAAAATCCTAAAATTCATACTACTTAAGGCTGAACTCTAAAAATCATTCACCAATAAAAACTTCAATTTGGGGAGATTTCCCCGTTGCATGCTTGTTTTACACACTCTGAAAATCAATCACTTGGGCATTATCCGTAAACAATGCCCGTCACATTCCAAAAGCACTTGACCCTAAGCCTCTAACTAAAACTGGTAGTAACTTGACCCTTACTAAGGATTGGAGGTCTAATTACCTGCGTGTAGCGTCTACGTGCTGGTGAGAGTTTCCGCATGCTATCGGGTGTCTAAGACTGGGGCAAACGGCCTTTCAATCTGGCCTAGTGGTTCCGTGGTGCTCACATTCGGTTCCGTAGTTCGTGATAGTAGGTAACTTAGATCTTTAGGTCTAAGGGCACACTGTAGAGGTTAGGAATTTGATTGTACTGATTTGTCATCAAGTGTACCTTTGTGGCGTCATTTCTCTCGTCTCTTTTCCCTTCTCATTTCCCCAATTCTTCCTGCGGTAGTGCATGTTTGGGAGGAGGTCACAAAACCCTGAACTGATTGAATTGCCTGATAAATCTAGAAAAGAAGCCGAATCGTCCTCCTCCTCCACAAACATGGCTGCACGCCCACCCCCAAATCCCGAGGGAGGAAACCGCCCTCAGAACCCACCAGGTGGTGGAGCCTTAGATCCCATAACCCGCCTCCAAGCCCAAATGGAAATGTATAATGAACGAATAGAGGCCATTCGGGAAACATTGGAGGAAATGTAGAACCCTCCCGAATGGGAGGAGCCTAGGTCTCTTAGCTCTTATCAGAATAGCGGTGCTACAGAGATCATAGGACAAATTCGAGTCCCCATGGGCGGGGACAACTTTGAACTGAAACCAAACATAATTGGCCTAATAAATTTTCACTTTCATGGTCTTGCAAGTGAAGATCCGTTTCTCCACTTGGAAGACCTAACCCGACTGGCTGAAACGGTTAAACCAAGAAATGTCGGGTTACCTATAGTCCTCATGAAAATGTTCCCGTTTTCATTGCAGGATAAAGCATTGCAGTGGTTACGCACCCTTGGGAGAATCATCCACTCTTGGGAAGAGATGCGAATAGCGTTTCTCAAGAAGTTCTTCCCAATCAGGAGAACCAATGCGCTTCGCCATGCCATCACTTCATTTACGCAACAAAACGGCGAACAATTTCATGAGGCATGGGAGAGGTATAACGACCTCCTCAGGAAGTGTCCGCACCACGGTCTGCCTAAGTGACATATAGCCCAGATTTTCTACTATGGGCTAAATGAGACTTTGAAGCAGATTGCAGATGCTTCCTGCGGAGGGAACTTTATGAATAAAGACGAGAATGGAGCATTTGAACTGTTTGAAAATATGAGTGAAAACTTGATGAACAATGCTTCCATTGTCGCCTTTAATCGTACCAGCCAGCCCCGAAATGTCCACGAAGTTGACACGGGACCCTCCCATCCATCCACTGATCTAAGCCTTATTGCACAAAAACTGGATAAAGTCTCCGTCGTGCACAAGAAGCTGGACGAGCTTCTGGCCAACCCCGCCCGATCTCTGGCAAACACCACCTCTTCACCACTTCGTCACAATCCAAATTCTTCCAACACCAGGCTTATTCCAAGAAACCCCGTAAGACCTTCCTTATCGAGTGTCGCGCTGAGCGACTCGGTAAGTCATGTGGAACTGGCTTCTGCGAGCTAGTATTTCGACACGGAGGACCAAGCCTCCGTGTGCTCGGACGCATATTTACATGCGGACGCGTCTTTTGGCATAGAAGATGCTTGCGCCCGGGGAACAACCCGTTCTCTGCCACTTATAACCCAGGGTGGCGTAATCATCCGAATTTCGCATGGTCCAACACCCCACAGCGCCAAAATCCCGCGGGTGGACCAATGCGACCGTCCGCGCCCGTCATCCCAAGGGCCTAGTCTAATCCTATGGCGAATCCACCATCAGGCCCTTGCGTACTTCAAACTGAACACGCATCAAGTCCTCTTGACAAATTGATGCGAATGATGAAGAATATGTCAAAGCGCCATGAAGAGAACATGACCTCTCTTCAGCACCAATTGGCGCAACAGAATGCTGAGATCAGTCAACTACGCATGATGACTCGATCTCAGGGCACTCTTCTCGCCCAACCTGTTCCAAACTTGCAAAATTTCGTATCCCGTGGTCCGCAACCACAGGTACAACCTTCTCAGGGACAGGTTCACCAGATTTTGCAGGCTCCGAGCATTCCACCGGGATTTCAGGCTAATCCCGCTGTAGCACCGCACTCTTACGTCCCTATTACGAACCCTCCTCTGCCGTATGATCCCACTGGACCCGCATCGTCCAATGCTATCACTACGAGGAGCGGTAAGCAGACTGTCGATCCGTCTCGACCTGATCCTGGCCCGTCTTCTTCTTCATCGCCCTCTCATTCGGGATGCGCACCACATTCGCGAGAGGATGATACACCCAAATTGTTGCCAGAATCAGTCCCATTCCCTGAGGCGCTACTGAGGGAGCCAAAAGGCAAGAAGAAAGACACGTAGGCCTTTGATAACCTGCGTAATTTGTTCAGGGATGTAGAAATCAAGGTACCCTTGCTCGAGGCTATCGACCACATACCTACTGTCGCCCGATTTTCAAAGACTACACAACACCCAGGTGACAGTCAACGAAAACTAAGAATCCGGTGGTTCTCTCGCCTCATGCGAGTTGTGCTATACTGTCAAACCTACCACCGAAGTAGAAAGATCTGGGCACACCGCTTATTTCTTGTAGCATCCAAGGCTGCAGTTTTAACCGTGCCTTGCTCGATCTAGGATCTTCCATAAATCTCATACCGACCATCATGCTCGAAAAATTTTCCTTGGGAAATCTGAAACCCACCCCTGTCACGTTATAATTGGCAGATCGTTCTGTCAAAATCCCCAAGGGTGTGGTGGAAGACGTGGTGGTTAGGGTCAACAATCTCTGTTTTCCTGTTGACTTTCTTGTTCTAGATATGGAAGTTCCTAGCTCACTTTCTAATTGTCCGATCATCCTTGGTCGACCTTTCTTGGCCACAACCCATGCCCTTATCGACTGCGAGTCGGGCTGTATTGAGATTGCCGGTGGATCTGAAAAGCTCAAGCTTAACATCTTCAAGGCAGCCAAGAACTTTGATTGCGATTGTATCAAGCATGACACATCTGATGAGGACATGGCCGTCAGCGCGGGTATCAGACTATTTGGGACCTATTCAGACTACTGCGGATTACCTATAAACACTGATGACTACCTGAGCAACACATATTGTGACGTTCCCCCATCCCTCCCTATTCCCGTACCTTCTCCTGACCAGACTGCTGACGAGGTTTTCTCCGCTTCCCATACCTTGTGGTCTGAGTCATCTCCGGGCTACTCACCGCCGGTCCACACTCTGGAAGACCGGATTGCCCTTTCTTTCCTGCCAAATCAGGCGGATTTGCAACTCCACATTGGGACCTTGAGCCCACATCTTACTCACTGGGGCTATTCCCTTTTGGATCCATCTATCCAAGAAGCCCCTCTTCTTGGCCAATCTGAGGGCCAACTGCTTCCTCCTGACCTGTTTTCTGTTCTGCCTGGGACACTCTCATCCCAGAAAATGCTAGATCTTTCACCACCCACCATCCACCCACCCTACTACCCTGCTGTATACCCTGCACTTCAGCTCTTGTTACCCGATCTTTCATCCTTTCTCTACCCTTCCTTGCATGCATATGAGGACATAGCATTGTTTGGCATGGGGGGGTGGAAAGGCATCCATAGGATCTGGGTATTTTATGGTATCATGCAGTTTCCACCCATTTATAAATATGCAAGAAAAAGAAAAAGAAAAAGAAATATATAATATATAATAATATATAATAAAAAAAATGGTGTTTAGTAATGATCTGAAAGCTGAAACAAAAATACAATAAGTGTTTATGGATATTCAACCTCTGTTTTGAAGACTTTCCAGGCCACAGAAGCTTGATTCGCTCAGGCTCGGCTTAATTCACTTGAGCATTGACAAAATAGATTGGAATCTCTCGTAACTAAGGACGTATTCTTGTACTTGAGACACCAGTACATGATCCATTGGTTTGCTTTTACTTGAGAGCTTAAGTAAACTTGGTTCACACTACACATATCAGGAAAGAATAGGTGAACATAAGATCCAACCCTAGTGTTCATTAGGGAAGTTGGAGTCCTTACCTGTGCGTGCAGGTAGACTTTTTATCCTAGGTTTTAGTCTTGTGTTTAGGAGAAACTCTTTCTACCAGAAAGAAACTCTCCCACCAAAAAGAAAAGTGTGCTCCTCCAAATAAAGTTGTAAGAGATATACCGACACGTGTTTCAAAAAAAAAAAATGCAAATAAGTCAGTATATCTCACAAATGTCTGTAAAATCTACCTACGAAAAGTTCTATTTCTCCTGTGAGCCACAAATGTCAGAAAATGGGAGTTGAGTTTTCCGTCATCTTCTTAAGGGTCAATCCGAAAACACGAGCTGAAACTAGGACCAACCTTTACTTAAAAATTCGTGAAATCCTGGGCTTGAGTCTTAATGTTCATCTGGTCAGTCTTGATCCTTCACTAAGCACAAGCCATAATCTCTTGAGCTCTTGAGTATTGCAAAAACCTCTTGGGTCCTGGAAATTGTACTTAAGGTTTAAATATCAAGGGTCCTGGTTAGTCGAGAGATGATCTTTTTCATGTGAGATTTAAAGTACTGGTAGTCTTCTCTACAATTGGTTCTCACAATATCCAACAATAAACACACCTATGTTGCCTCAGAAGAAAATCTTCAGCTTAAAGATCATTTCTAAATACTACAAAAAATGTTTTGCTAGAGACTAGAAAAAGATAGGCATGGGGGTATGATTGCACCGCAAAAATACACCTGCAATAGTGCCTTCTTGTGCTATTTCCTAGCATTACCTCTTCATATTAGGGTTTCATAATCGCATTTGTAAAAATACATGCATGCATGCATTTAATTGAGAGGAGAGGAGAATAAATAAGTGGCCTTGCTATTAACATTTTTTCCTCAAGTGCATCTTTGCTAATTCACCATCTTTTTATTTTTTATTTCACTTGATTTTTAAATCTTTCCCGCATCTTCTTCTTCTCCTCGCGCCATGCTTCCCTACTCCTGCCCTTCCCTGCGGCTGCCTCTCCCTGCCAAGGCCATGCATGAGCCATGCACAGCTAGGGCATGGCCGTGCATGGCTTCTTCCTCTATAAAAAGCCACGGCTCATCCTTTGCAAGCCATCCTGGTCCTTCCACACAAAAAAAAAAACCAAGCACTTCTTCCAGGCCACCGTCCTCTCCTCCCTCTCCCTTCACACTCCGGCCCTCCTCGGAGACACCCGGCGGACAGGAGCCCTCACTGTGGTGAACACCCACCACAGTGAGACCACCACCACCCAACTCTTCAAAGAGCCAGTGGGCGTGGTGGCTCTTCTCTCGTTTTTTACGTTTCCAGCACCTTCAGCCATTGCCGCAAGCTTCAAGGTCTGAAGCTCGGTGGCAGCAGCAGCAGCAGCCCCAGCCCATTCTGCGCAAGCCTGCAGACCGCCCTCGCCTCCGCTCGCGCTTGTAGGCCTCTCCGCCTCTCGCTTCTTCGCTCTGTCGCTCTCTCTCTTCCGCCCGCAACCGGCCACCGCGCGTCACTGCAATGGCCGGCCAAGCACCCCAGCACACCCCAGTAGCGCCCGCATTGCCTTCGCCCTCCCCCACGCACGCCAACTCCCTCTCCGCACGCTCTGTCGCGAGCTTCTCTGTGCCCGCAACCGGCCGGCGCAGACCCTCTTCCTCGCGCGCCAGCTTGCGTGCACCAGCCGTGAGCCGGCCGCACTCACGGCACCTGCAACTCCCGGTCACGCGGCGCGACCTTACACTGTAGCCACTGTTCACGCGAGTCTGCGCGACACTGTGGCTACAGTGGGGTGACCGATGAGCTTCTCACTTTACCGGTCACCCGGCGGGCCGCTACCGCCATTCGCCCATGCACGCACCTGCCTGCGTGTCTCCGCTCACGTCGCCCGCACCCGTTCGCGTACGTCTGCGTGCGGCAGCCCTCTCCCAGGCCCGCACCCGCTTCAGCCTTCGCGCAGCACTGTGCGCTGCGTCTCCTCTCCGTGCCCCTCGTCCTCCAGCGCACACGTCCTCGCGTGCATACACGCCTGCGCGTGTGCTTGAGGACCTCCAGACGGCGCTGGGATGCTGCAGACGACTTAACCTGCAGCCCTCTCTCTCCTGCTCTCTCTCTCTCTCACTCTCTCTCACAGCACTCTCTTCACCGACGCTTGCACACGCATACACTCACACTTCCACACACCTATACACTATTATATACGTATACATATATATATTGATATATATATACATTTATTTATATACATATATATATATACTTATATTTATACATATAGTAGTACCTATATACTTATGTATTAGTATACATACATACATATATATATATCTATATACTTACAAACATACATACATATATATATATTTATACATATATCTATACAAATATTAGTACTTATATAAATATGTATTAGTCTATATACATTCACACACACACACACACACACACACACACACACACATATATATATACATACATACATACATACATACATACATATATACATATATATCTATACAACTATATATACATATATACATATATATACATATCTAGCTACATATACCTATATATATACATATATTATTATATATATATATATATATACACACACATATATATATAGATCTATATAGTATTATATACATACATACATACACACACACACACGCACGCACACACACATATATATATGTATGTATGTATATGTATATGTATATATATATATATGTATATGTAGATATATATATATATACATACATACATATACGTATAGTTTCACATTATTTACCACACGTGGTATCGCGGGAATATCTGCACCAGTTGCTGATATTTCCCGATATACGCGTACAAAAAGCGTGTTCGCATTCATCTTCCACCATCCATCCTACACCTTACACGCAGCACTTCGTCCTGTTGGTTGCGTCTTTCTAGACGACGACGGACTCGACACCGTGCTACACTCCATCTCCACCTCCACCCCCACCCCTTTATACATATATAATATATGCATATATATCTGTACTATAGTCACTTTATTTCTATTTCTCTTGCATGCCCATAAAAAGATAAAAAAAATATATAAAAGGGAAAAGATAATCTTTGACTTGCAGGTACTCCGTCTTGCGAATAGCAAGACCAGTTTTGGCTCAAAGACAAGAACTCAATTTTGAGGGTGTGCCTCAAGGACAAAGATTACCAGAAAAAATCTAAATAGAAAAAACACCAAAAACACAATAAACGAACGGGAGAGATTCGCTGTAGGAAAGGCGTAGAAACTTGACTTGTACCCCACTTCCCTGAGTTCGACCCTGGGCCTAAAAGTGACCAAGATAAAATCAAGTAGGCCAGGTTAAAAAATTTTGTAAAGAGATGGTTAGGTCCGATTTAGGTTAACCACTATACACACTTTAATGATAAAATCATCATATTAACAACCTATTCAGGTCCGACACCAACCACTTATAAAAGGAATCCTGCCACCCATTCTTCACCCAAGACACGGGGGTCGGGTCCCCATTCACCCTCACCCACTTACCCACCTCTGCGTGCTCCTCGCCTACGATACATGACCAAAGGCCTGGTCCTTGTTCATGCTCGATTACCAGACTGATTACTGTTCGACGTGTAAATCGCATTTTAAAAGATAATTTAGTTGTAGTATAGCACAAAACACGTCAACAAATAAATTTGTAGAGACCGGAGTACCAGGTCGTTTGTAGGGAGGCAATCACGATTTTATGCAGAAGCTCTTCAAAAAACTAGTTCTAGTAGATATTTATATATGTGTATATGTATAGATAGATATTAGGCATTCAGAAGATCAGAATTTTATTGCATTCATAAACAGGCTTCAAAGTAGAAAGTGTTATGCTAAATATATATATATATATAGAGAGAGAGAGAGAGATAGAGATAGAAGGTAGATAGATGATGACATCGCTTGTGGGATGCTTGTGCGAGGTGCAGTAGCACCTCAGATCCAGAGTGTCGGGATGAAAATCGGAGTTGCAGAGAGAGAGGCAGAAGACCGTGGAAGAAGGTGGAAGAGGGAGATGTCTGGAAAATGGAAGAGTTGGAAGAGATGCCTTCAACAGGGGGGCCCTGGGCCATCTTTTATAGTTTTAATGAGGGGTAAAGTGGGCATTTTGGCCCTTAAACACATGTAACAACTCCCTTATGATCAGATCCGTCGATCGGGAGATCAACGGATTGGATTTGGCCTCAAAATCACCTTATTTGTGCCTTCTACGCTCGGATTCAACTTGGTGGTGACACGTGGCACGCTTTAGGGCTTGGATCTCCATTGGACACTCCCGCTGGCTCCTCGCGCACACTTCAACGCTCACGGCGTGCTTCTCTCTCCTCATGCGCGTGCTTCATCTTCAATCGCGCGGCAACACTCCTCGGTCGTCCGATCTTACGATTTGACAACTTAAAATGAGCGTCGCTGCCTTCACTGAAGAGTGTGTGAAATTGTGCGTTTGTTCGTGAGTGCTCTGCTGAATCGTCTGATCGCACCACGCGGCTATCTCCCAATGCTCCGATCACCATCCAACAGGCAATAGCACCTGCGTGCGACCGGCTTTCCCAAATTCGCGCTGAGTGCGAGTCGATCTTGCATTGATTGCTTGCGAGCGAAGGTGTTAACCGTTGCGCTGAGCTGCTTTCTTTGTTGAGTTTCCCATTTCTGTGCGGCTGCTCTCAATCGTTGGATAAATATCCAACGGCTGAGGATCTTCCCTCCTTGATGGCGTGGGGGTGGGGCAATAGCATGGGCTCATTGTGGCCATTGGATGGCGATCCAATGGCCCACAATGCACGATGAAGACTCCTTCAGATGCTCGACTGTGGTGAGGGGCGACTGTGATGGTGCCACATGATGCCATCATGGCCGTCCATCTTCTCTTCTTTGTAGTTGGTTCTACAAAGCTCCGATTGGGTTGATTTTTACGTCGTTGGACCGCGATTGTTGATCCGGATCCATCCATGCGGTCGGATCTTTCATATGGGGCTTGGATCTCTGTCATCTGGCTCCATGGCCTCTGTTCTTCTATGGGTTGCACATGATGCTCTAGTCTGATCAAGATGATTCGGAAGCATTGGATTCCCATGATTGTCCTGATTAGATTTGTACGGTTTGATCTGTCATCCGTGGCTTCGAATCATTTGTGATTAATTTCGTCTCTCTTTTGGTGCATAAGATGACAATATTATCTATGCAGTTAGTCAAACTGACTATTATGCAAATTATGATGCTTATGCATGATTGTTCCTAAGTTATGCTAGAATCTAGCCTAATTCAAGTGATTTAGGTCTCATGATTGCTGTGCAATCAATTACCCGATTAAGCTCGGGTCTCTAAGAGAAAGAAGAAGAAGAGAGAAGGGGGGTTTGCCCTTCGCGCCTCTGCTCTCTACACTTAGCAGATCTCTGAGAGGCCTTTGCCTCTATGTTGTGTTGTGCTTGCCTCTCTCTTGAGGCATGAAGGAAAGAGAGGAGGCCTTTGCATCTTCTGTTGGAGCTGAGCCTTGAGCAACTTAAGACGTCTGATATTTGCTGATGCCTTAGTTCTACATACTGTTGGGATATTTAACTGGTTGATGTGGCATATTTGATTGAGAGATACTGTGCATTTATATGAGCTTAATATTAGGGTTAATTTGGTGATTCAAATCACCATTTTAACTCAATCTTTTTGCACTTTGCTACTGGATTTCATATATATCATTTTGAGTAATTCTAAATGAAGTTTTGGTTATAATTTCTTATATTTTTGATTAAATTGCTATTGGTGAGATTGAATTGCCATTATTTGCTCCCTGTGATCGACCTTGGACTCTTTTTCGATTCTGAGTTATAAATTTTATTGTTTCGACCGATTGGGGCTTTGCTACGACGATTACACCTTAAAACTCCTTGATAGCCCGTCAACAATTCCATATTTCAAAATAAGGTTTTGATGACTCTAGAGATGGTTCCAGACTCGTCGCTTGAGGTCTAAAGCGGCTGTGTTCGTCAGATGAGCCTAGGAGTTCACAAGCTTAACTGAAGTCTAGAATAGGTTCTAAAGGTTCTACTGAAGATTCAGGACTGATTTCCAAGCTTAATTCCTCAAGAAATGAGTCTCTCCAACTCCATCGGAGTTGGAGAAGATGAGACTCATTAGAAAGAAAACCTCATCTTGATGCAAATCCAATAAGTGAATTTAACTCTTCTAATCCAATAATGATGATCTGGAGCTTCTTGTTAAGTTCTTGATAGGCTGAGGTTCAAATTGGAGTCGTCGGAGCTCCGGTGATTACTGACATAGGATCAAATCTCTGTGAACTTCTTTAGAAATGGTTTCAAATGATTCCTGAGGTTCTAAGGAACCTTAGGAATACATTAATTGAATAAATTAAAGATCAGATGTACGGATTAATCCAAAAACTCAGAAGATCTACCTCTTGAGTTCATCTTACCTCAAAAGCATTTCCCTCACTCAAATGAGTGAGGGGAAACGGTCATAAGGGCGTGGCAATGGTCTAATAGTGGTTAATTAGGCGAAAGAACTCCTCCTGAGCCGCCACTGACAGCGAACTTAGGAGGTTGATGTGATTTAGGCGTTTTATATATAGGCGTTAATTAAGCTAATTAAGAGGTGGATCGGGGGCCCTGTAGTTGTGGAGAGGTGATGGAGGGCCCCTAGTGGAGGTGATCTAAGCCGTGGACGTCTGCCATGGACAGTGGAGGTGTAATGGATTAGGTGAAGAAGATGATAATATCATGAAATTGATAAAGTAAAAATGTTCATGAGAAAGTTTAGAGTGTGATTAATGGAATTAAAATATGAAAAGAAGCTCTTAACGAGTTCAAGGAACTCGCCGAAGCTGAGGAAGATGTCAGAAATTAGATCATTTATCTAAGCTAACTAACTAAGCTAAAGTATTCTATGCTAATCTAAAATCCTAATTCTACTATTACCTGGACAAAGGAGGTCAGAAGACTCTGTCAAAGGCTCGTGATGGAGGAAGAAATCAGAGGATTGAAGGAAGAGCTCTGGTGGAGAGGAATGCGACATGTAGGGAGAGGAGGATGGCGGCGCAACCGTGTCGCTAGATGCGGCGTAGGGTGACAGAGATTGATGGAAGATTAGGACTTCAGAGAAGACCGGAGGAAGGGGGTAGAGGTCGTTGGAGGTTAGGGAAGAATAGCCTATTGAACGACTTCAGTGGGGGAAGGGGGTAGGGAGTCGCTCCCCGAGATCAACAGTGGTCAGGGCTATTTATAGGTAGCGGATGGGGGTCTAGGGGATGAACCTAGGTGGGAATGCGTCTAGATGCGGCCTAACCCACCGGCGTCATCTTCGACGTCGGTGAGCTTCTTCACCTATCCTAATTAGGATGAGGAGGAGATTAGAGCCGTTGAATGAGAAGGTGGAGGTGAGCAGAAGGTTGGCGGCAGCGATGATGAAGTTCTGACACCGGATGAGCAGTGAATAGGCAGTGTGGTGACCGGACTTCCTCGACCGTCCAAGGCTGAAGAAGAAGAAGAAGACGGGTACTGTGCACACAGGGGCCTTTCTGAAATAAAAATAAAGGACCTAAATCTAATAAAAGGACTCAAATGAAATGAAAGCTAAGGACCTAAACATAAATGTGACTTTTTAGGCTTATTTTAATTTATTTCTTTTTCAACTTTTTATATATAATTATAAATTAGGTGAATATTATATTTATGCCTTGAATTTATGTTTTTGCCCTTTTTAGCTATATTTAATTAAGTGATTAATTTATTTAAGTTAATTAAGTACTTAGGTCTTAAAATTAACTAAGTTAGTTTAGAAATTAAATAAATAGCTAAATAGTTATTATATGAGTCTCATTTATTAATTAAATTATTATTAAGATAAATTGATATTTAATTTATCATTTTTAACTTATTTTGAAGGTCCTTATTAATTAATCCCCTATCTTATAATTAACCCTGTATTAAGTATATTCTTAGCTAATTAACTAGGGAAACTAGTTAATTAGGGGTAATTAAGAGCCATGATGAGTATCTCATCAGTCACCTCTACCTTATGCGAGGCCCTAGTAGGTCCAAATCCTCCGTCTACCTTCGATTTCAGCCACAACAACAACAATAGCTGCTGCCACGAGCAACAATAGCCACACAGTTATAATCTGTGCACCTGCACACGAGGGTGGATGTTTCAGTGCCGGCGATGATTTGAGCGGTGGAGGAGGCGTGCCCTAGGCTAGGGTTTGGGTGTTCAATACCTTCCCCTTTGACCCTGGCCTCCAATAGGGCCTCCTAGCAGTAAGGTGCAGCGTCAACGACAATTGTGGGTGACATGCTGTAGTTGGCTGGCGAGAGAGAGGAGAGGAGGTGGTCAGTGAGGAGAAGAGAAGGAGCAGAGGCTATTGATGGCAATGGGAGGAGGCGTAGAGGAGGTGCGTGGGCTAGTGGGCGAGCAGGGCTGCCAACTGGCTCGCGATGCGGGCATTCGCCAAGGGCATCACCTTCGACGAGAGGTTGAGGTGCACCATGCAGGCCGGCATTGACAAGCTTGCGAATGCCGTCTGGGTCACCCTCTAGGAGGCGCAGGAGTAGAAGATGGGAGGGTGTTTGGGGGAGGTAGGAAGAGAAGGGAGATCCTTGAATTGAAGAGGAGAGGGAGATGCCCTTGGGTGAAGAGATGGGGAAGAGGCTTCCTGCACTAGCCAAAGAGAAAGAGATGGGGCCTTGTGCATCCATGTAATGGAGGGGGAACAAGTTGTTGATAAGAAATGGGGACAAAAAATTATATAGGGGACCATCCACCCAAACTATATATACAAAGAAAATCCTTACAAAGAGTTTTTTTTTCCCATAGAACCCCTCAATGAAATTTGTTAATGACCAAATGGGATTCAAGAGTCAAAAGGATCACAAATCTGTCAACCACGGAAATGTCATTGGGTTTTATTGGAGTTCAAAATAATTGCAAAAATTTTTGAGCCTTTACAAAAGCCGTCTTTACAGACTTTCTAAATCAAGTTAGAAAACACTTACAGATAGGACCCTCGACCCCCCACCTCAAGAGATTTCAAAAAGTAAATCTATCTTATTCTTTCTAATGCTTTCTCACCTTTGTGCTTGCGATCATTGTGTTCTAAAGCAAGCCTCTCTACAATCTTGAAAAGCTCAATTTGTTTATTTTCTGAGGTTCCATAGGATTCATTGTTATATTTTATTCTTGTTCTTTTTGATTTAGGATCCAAGTTATTTTGGGAGTCCCATTATTCTTCTTTTGGTCAGGTGTAAAAGAGAAGAAGTTCTATAAAGACATTGTGCCACCCTCATTCAAGTGGGGTAAAAGTAAATTTAACTAACGTTGGCTAGTCGGGAAAATCCTAAGCTGGGAGGCTTACATGGTAGTTTTTACTAAGAAGGGTTTCCACTCTAAATACAGGTGTCATCTTTCTAATTATTATGATTGGTTTATACTTGCTTTTGATTTGTGGTGAATATTCTATTAAATTTTGCATTTTTTGTTGAGTACACTATTCACCACCTCTAGTGTATACATTAGTCCTACAGGCTCTGCTCGTACTCACATCTGGTATCAGAGCGTAGTTATTTTTCAACAAGGATGTCAAAGTCCTCTGAAGTATATGCTAAGGGACAATCAATGGAAGACCAAAATGCAAATATTTCTTGAATCTATGGACTATGAAGTCTAGGATGTGATAGCCTCCAAGTATACATAGCTAGAAAAGAAAGAAGGTGTCCCTATCACCTTAGACCAAGAGAAGATGGCCACTCACAATGCTAAAGCCATGAATGCTATCTTTTGTGGTTTATCTAAGGAAGAATTCAGCCAAGTATTTACCTGCAAAATAGCTTATGAGATCTAAAATACCCTTGAAGTAACCCATGAAGGGACTTCGAAGGTAAAGGAAACCCGGATCAACCTTCTAACGTAGAAGTATAAGCTCTTCTTCATGAAGAAAGGGGCAACTATCAAGGATATGTACACAAGATTCACCGACTTCATAAACTCCTTAAGAAATCTGGATTAGGAGATTGCCAATGAAACCTTAGTACGAAAGATTCTCCGGTCTCTCACTAGTGACTGGGAAACAAAGATAATAGTAATCTAGGAATTGAAGAATCTTTTCATACTATAATTGGATGTTCTCATAAATAGTCTACTGGCCTATGAAGTTCAACTAGAACATATGAAAGAGCATGAAAGTGAAGGGAAGAAAAAGGACATAGCTTTAAAGGTCAACACAAATTCAATGGACCTTGATGAAGAAGAGGAGGATGACATAGCTTTACTCTTAAGAAAATTCAAAATATTCATGAAAAACAACAAGAGCTAGAAAAAGAAGGAAGAACCTCAAGATAATCAAGTTATCTATTATAACTCTAAGAAGAAGGGGCACATGAGAAAAGAATGCCCTCAACTAAAGAAGGAAGCTAAAAAGAAGAAGGCTAGGAAACAACCCAAGCGAGAAGGAAAGAAGAAAGCCATGCAAGTCACTTAAGATGATAGCAATTGAAGCTCATCAGAAGAAGAAGAAGATGCGTCGAGTGAGAAAGCTCTTTGCGGACTCATGGCAATTGAAGATGAGGTATCTTCATTTTCCTTTGATGAACTTTTAGATGCTTTCCATAAGTTGCATGATTTAGCTAAAGCATTAAAAGTAGACAATAAAAAGCTAACTAAGGACCTAGATGAAGAGACTACGTTGAAACACGGATTTTCTTCACAAAATTGTCAACTCTCACAGGAGATCACTTCACTAAAAACACAAGTAGATTCACTTCAGGTAGAATTAGAGAAACTTAAACAAAAGTCTATCACTCTTGTAAATGACTTAGCTAAATTCACCAAATGTAGAGCAAATATAGAAAAACTGCTAAGCACACATACCCAAACCACAACTAAATTTGGGTTAGGATATTGTTGCAACACTTTGTCAGACTTTTTAGGTCAGTTGCGTTGTAGTATAGGTGACTAAGCGTTGATAACAAATAAGAATTTATTACTCGAAAACCTAAGTATCCGAGGTCGAACACAGGGAGCAAATGGAATTTATTCACTAATCTCAATAATGTAATTGGACACTTAAAGTTACTCTAAATTTAATTCAGAATATAAATGCAAGAATTTAAGAGTTAATTGTAGCAAAAATAGAGAAATTGGATGTCTGATTCCATGATCAGACGTCTTAAAAAGATATCTCTCTTTTAACTCTTATTTCCTTCTCCTTTCTGCTTTCTCTTCTTCTTCTTCTTTCTTTCTTTATCTGATTTTCCTCTTTCCTTAGCTCTTTTTCTTCTATTCTTCTTTGACTTTGGCCGTCTGCTTCTTCTTCCTTGTCTCTTCTTTGCAGCTCCTTTCTTTGCTCTAGCCTTGCCTTTCTTCTTCCTTCTTATTTTCCTCTGTCTTCTGCCTTTGACTTTTGTTCTTCTCTTTCTGTCTGCGGCTAAGTGTCAGCTTCACCTTGCTTTTATTTCCTTCAGCCTTAGCTCTCCTCTGACTTTCTCTTCTCTTTGGCCTTCCTTCCTTCTTCGTTTTGTAGCCAAGTCTTTCCTTCTCTGCTTAGCCTCTCTCCATCGTGCCTTAACTTCAGCTGCGCCTTCCTCTTCCTTCTTCTTCCCTGCACACACTGAAGAGCAAAACCTACCCCCACCCTCCCCACATCTCTCTCTCTATTTCTCTCTTTGGTACGCTCTCCTAGAGTCGGGTAATCGGGTCAGGTGCGCGCTCAAGTCCAGGCGCACCAGCATGGGTGTGATGCGCGAGGAGTGCTCGGATAGGTAACCGGGTCAGGTGCCAGGCCCGCGGGGGAATGTCGCGGACGAGGCGTGAGGGGGCGAGGGACCTCACCCCTGTGTATTGGAGGTGATGAGAAGAAAGCACAAAAGGAATTTAAGGCACTCACCGCTCTCTTGCATTTACAAGGTGAGACTAAATGTCCCACCCACTTCTACGCGTGCATCCGCAAGAGCCCTTCTTCGATTGCTGCTGATGGGTCGTTCGCCAAACCAATTGCCTGGCTGTATGAAGTCGCGCACTCATCCCGCTTCACCTGGGACCCTAACACCTAGAGCGCGCAGCCTGGAGCGAAGCTTGTGACCTTCTTGCTGCGTGCTTCAATGGCGGCAGGTGCTCAGATCTGTCACACACAAATACGGCCTTGTGGCCCCATTAAAACACATGGGAAGCTTTGCCGTATCAAGGTGAAGGTGAAATGGTGGTTGGCAGGCCACGAGGCGGCCTAGGCGTGCATGCCTAGGTCACCCTGTGGCCATGCTTATAGGTTAGGTCGGTGGGTGTTTAGGGTGGTGCTGGCGGTCAGTGGATGTGCGGAAGGTGATCAGTGGACTATGGCGGAGGTGGTAAGGTGTTTGGCGAGGCGTGTGGAGGTGTGGAGCGGTGGAGGCACCTCACCGGTGGGTGGCCGAAGATGGAGAAGATGGAGGTGGTCTGTGGCGATGAGGGGTCGAAAGTGGAAATAGAAAGAGGGGAAATGAAGAGGGGAGAGAGGGGAATAATTCTAACCTAGATAAGTGGAGGAAGGGGGAGAGGTGTGTTGGTGCTAGAGCACCACGATCATTTGTTTTGATGATAACAAAACACGTGTTATTTAACATTTGCAATTTGAGTCCTAGATTTCAGGTCAATTGCAAATGAAGACGTGTTTAGACGGAACTCGAGCTCGCATCCAGGACGGATTGGAGGAGCTTGACGGAAAATAGAGGAGGTTCGCGTGGAGCGAAAGATTGGAAATGGAAGACAAGAAGAATAGGATAGATTCTTTTTTATCCTTTCATGTATCTCTTGTATTTATTTTCTTGCTCTTCATTTTCCTTAGACATTATGTTAAAGAGCCTCAAAGAACCCTAACAGTAGTCCTAGGAACACCTGCACAACCCTAGGATACGTAGGTTTTCTGTAAAACACTTAGAAAACCAATATAGGGTTAAAACTGACTTTCCAGACGTCTAATTCACGAATCAGACGTCTGATAAAGGATTTTAAGACGTCTGACTGTTGTTTCAGACGTCTGATAACTGTTAGGCTGGACATAGTTAGTTCTGTCTGATGAATTCAGACGTCCAGACCTTATACCAGACGTCTTAGGAGACGTCTGATGACTTTGCCAGACGTCCAGTTAGTGGACCGTTGGCTGGCTTAGAAGACACTGAAGAATATGACCGTTAGAGCCTTATCAGACGTCCATAGGACTTCACAGACGTCTGATAAATGACCGTTTTTGCCTCGACTGACCCAAAATCTCTTCTCAGAGATTTTCTAGCCGTTGCAACGTTTGGAAATCAATTCCCACGATAAAAGTAGGTTTCCAGACGTCCAGACTTAGTGCCAGACGTCCTCTATGTCGTCTGATGGACTTGTACAAAAACCCTGTTTAGATCTGATTCAAGTCAGGGAGAAACCCGCATAGAATCAGACGTCTGACCTTGGAATCAGACGTCTTAAAGTGGACTTCCAGACGTCTGATGCCATAATTAGACGTCTGATAACCCTGTGAAGTGTAATCATTGTCCTGATTTCGGCCTGATTCTCTTGGGCTTTGCACCCAACGGCTATGGAAGCTTTTCCAAGCCTTCCAAAGCCTTCCTAAGGCCTCTATAAATAGAGGGGAACCTTTGTAACTTAAAAACACACCTAGAAACACAAGATACACACTAAGAGAAACAAGAGACACACCTAAGCAACTTAGTTCCACTCTTTTGTGTCCAATTGAGGCCCTTGCTCTCCAAGCTCCAGCTTCATTCTCTTGAGAGCATCAAGCCTTCGCGCGCCCGCTCTCCCGGCGTTGATAACGAGAGCGACGTAGCGCCATCGCGTGGCACACGCACCGCGTCATCGTCGACGCACTCCTTGCAAAGGGGAGTTTCCTATTTCCTATAGAAGCTAGGTTTAATTTTGTTGGCTCTATAGGACTGTTGTTTATTTTATCTTTGTATTTTGGTTGGGTATTCGCTTTGCGAATTCCCGTCTCCTTCGTGGGACAAAATCCTTCTCGTGGAGAGAAGGGGTTGAGGAACGCTACCCTCGTACTTGTAGCGTGGTTGTACTGAGGTTGAATCACCCTCGTTCAAAGTGATTCGGTTAGTGGATTTGATCAACTAGGTTGATCGGAAAATCCTAACTCGAGAGGGTTAGGTGGTGGTTTTTACCCGGTTTGGGTTTCCACCTAAAAATACCTGTGTACATTTTGTGATTGCCTATTTTGTGATATTGTTTATATTTATTTCCGCATTTTATTACGTCACCCCCTCCTAGTAGGGACTTTCAATTGGTATCAGAGCAGGTCTCGCGTAATCGGCGTTACAAACCGGCGAGGATCTAGATCATGGAGGGAAGCATAGCCGCAGTCAGAATCTCCGAGGGGCAGTCCACAACCCGTCCGCCGTTCTTCGACGGAAGCAACTACCCCTACTGGAAGCTGCGGATGAAGACGTGGCTTCAAGCCACCGACTTCACGGTCTGGGCTAGATGCGAGACGCCATTCGACATCCCAGAAAAACCCGCGGGAGGATACTCGCAGCAGCAGATTCGGGAACTCTCTCTCAACGCAAAAACAATGAACGCATTGTATTGCGCGCTCAGCTCGGAGGAGTTCAATAGAATCTCGCAATGCGCCACCGCATACGAGATCTGGCACACACTCGAGGTAACTCATGAAGGTACCTCTAAGGTAAAAACTTCTAAACTCAATTTACTTTCACAAGAATTTGAGGCTTTTTCTATGAAATCTGACGAAACTTTAAGTGAGATGAACACTAGGTTCACTCTCATAGTGAATAACTTGAAAGCTTTAGGAAAGACTTTCATCAAGGGGGAGCTTCAAGGGAAGCTTCTTCGTTCCCTTGGACCGGAATGGGAACAGAAAGTCACCGCCATCGAAGAGGCGAACGAAATGGAGGAGCTCAACATGGAAGATCTCCTAGGCAATCTGATGGCCTACGAGACTAAGTTGAAGCAAAAGAAGAAGGATACACCGGAGCCTAAACTAAAGAAGACTCTCGCCTTCAAAGTCGCGTCGGATAGCGAGGTAAGTTCCGACGACGAAGACTTTAGGACTTTACTTAAAAATTTTTCCAAGTTTTGTAGGGAATTAAAGAAAGAGAAAAAGGAGAAGAAAGAAAGCCCGAGACGTTGCTACCACTGCAACGGGAAAGGGCATCTGCGACCAGAATGCCCTCTTCTCAAAAAGGAGAAGAAGAAGGAAAAGGAGAAGAAATCCAAGAAGAAGGCGTTCCAAGCCACTTGGGACGATTCTAGCTCGGAGGAAGAAGAAGAAAAGACCATAGAAGAAGAAACCGCTTGCTTCGGTTTCATGGCCAGAGGAAGCGACAGCGAAAGCGAAAGCGACTCAGACAACGAGGTAAATCTCGATCTTCAAGAAGCATTTAATGAACTTTTTGAGATTAGTAAATCACTTAGGGTAGAAAATAAAGGCATTAAAAAGAACCTTAGTTTTCTTAGAAATGAAAATGATAGGTTAGAAAAACAACTCAAGGACATAGAAACTAGTCCTAAGGATAATAACCTATTATTAGAAAATCAAGACCTCATCAATGAAAATAATAAATTGATTGAGGAAAATGATAGTCTAAAAATAGAAATTTCTGATTTAAAGACTAAGATGAATACTATAGAAAGAGAAATTGCATGTCTTAGGGAAAGCTCTAACAAACTAATCAACAAAGTAGATGATTTTTATAGCCCTAAGGTTGAGAAAGGATCTCCGTCAAGGAGACCCTCTAACAAATCCGGATCCAAGCCCACTTGGATACCGAAAAAAGAATTAGAATCTTGTTTTGTAGGGTTCAGGGATGACTACAACATAAAGGACTGGACCTACAAGCTCAAGGCTGGTCAACTTAAGTTGGGAGAACCAATGAGTAGACCAAGGAGGAGAAGAAGAAGACCGACGAGACGGCGAACAAACGACGGACCCGCCGCACGTCGACCACCAGATTGGAGACCGGCGCCGATGCCCGGGCCTCCAAGCTACGGATGGGAGCCCCATCCGATGTGGCATCCACCACCACCATTCGGGCCATTTTATTGGCCATGGTAGGTGAGGTAAAATTCTTAACCCTATCCTTTTTATAAGCATTTAGATAGGGGAAGTTAAAAATGATGAGCTTATTGTCAATTTTTAAGGGGGAGATACAAGTTAGCTAAATTTCCTTTAGTAAGGGGGAGAAAAATAATAGCTATCTTGTTGTTATAAAAAGGGGGAGGACATTACCTTTGTTAAAAATAAATAGAAGAGCATGTTTTAAGGGGGAGTAATAGGAAATATAAAATCAATCAAACCTTTTTGATAATGTCAAAAAGGGGGAGGATTTTTATGCATTATTATTTACGGTTTTGTCATCATCAAAAAGGGGGAGATTGTTGGTGCTAGAGCACCACGATCATTTGTTTTGATGATAACAAAACACGTGTTATTTAACATTTGCAATTTGAGTCCTAGATTTCAGGTCAATTGCAAATGAAGACGTGTTTAGACGGAACTCGAGCTCGCATCCAGGACGGATTGGAGGAGCTTGACGGAAAATAGAGGAGGTTCGCGTGGAGCGAAAGATTGGAAATGGAAGACAAGAAGAATAGGATAGATTCTTTTTTATCCTTTCATGTATCTCTTGTATTTATTTTCTTGCTCTTCATTTTCCTTAGACATTATGTTAAAGAGCCTCAAAGAACCCTAACAGTAGTCCTAGGAACACCTGCACAACCCTAGGATACGTAGGTTTTCTGTAAAACACTTAGAAAACCAATATAGGGTTAAAACTGACTTTCCAGACGTCTAATTCACGAATCAGACGTCTGATAAAGGATTTTAAGACGTCTGACTGTTGTTTCAGACGTCTGATAACTGTTAGGCTGGACATAGTTAGTTCTGTCTGATGAATTCAGACGTCCAGACCTTATACCAGACGTCTTAGGAGACGTCTGATGACTTTGCCAGACGTCCAGTTAGTGGACCGTTGGCTGGCTTAGAAGACACTGAAGAATATGACCGTTAGAGCCTTATCAGACGTCCATAGGACTTCACAGACGTCTGATAAATGACCGTTTTTGCCTCGGCTGACCCAAAATCTCTTCTCAGAGATTTTCTAGCCGTTGCAACGTTTGGAAATCAATTCCCACGATAAAAGTAGGTTTCCAGACGTCCAGACTTAGTGCCAGACGTCCTCTATGTCGTCTGATGGACCTGTACAAAAACCCTGTTTAGATCTGATTCAAGTCAGGGAGAAACCCGCATAGAATCAGACGTCTGACCTTGGAATCAGACGTCTTAAAGTGGACTTCCAGACGTCTGATGCCATAATTAGACGTCTGATAACCCTGTGAAGTGTAATCATTGTCCTGATTTCGGCCTGATTCTCTTGGGCTTTGCACCCAACGGCTATGGAAGCTTTTCCAAGCCTTCCAAAGCCTTCCTAAGGCCTCTATAAATAGAGGGGAACCTTTGTAACTTAAAAACACACCTAGAAACACAAGATACACACTAAGAGAAACAAGAGACACACCTAAGAAACTTAGTTCCACTCTTTTGTGTCCAATTGAGGCCCTTGCTCTCCAAGCTCCAGCTTCATTCTCTTGAGAGCATCAAGCCTTCGCGCGCCCGCTCTCCCGGCGTTGATAACGAGAGCGACGTAGCGCCATCGCGTGGCACACGCACCGCGTCATCGTCGACGCACTCCTTGCAAAGGGGAGTTTCCTATTTCCTATAGAAGCTAGGTTTAATTTTGTTGGCTCTATAGGACTGTTGTTTATTTTATCTTTGTATTTTGGTTGGGTATTCGCTTTGCGAATTCCCGTCTCCTTCGTGGGACAAAATCCTTCTCGTGGAGAGAAGGGGTTGAGGAACGCTACCCTCGTACTTGTAGCGTGGTTGTACTGAGGTTGAATCACCCTCGTTCAAAGTGATTCGGTTAGTGGATTTGATCAACTAGGTTGATCGGAAAATCCTAACTCGAGAGGGTTAGGTGGTGGTTTTTACCCGGTTTGGGTTTCCACCTAAAAATACCTGTGTACATTTTGTGATTGCCTATTTTGTGATATTGTTTATATTTATTTCCGCATTTTATTACGTCACCCCCCTCCTAGTAGGGACTTTCAATTGGTATCAGAGCAGGTCTCGCGTAATCGGCGTTACAAACCGGCGAGGATCTAGATCATGGAGGGAAGCATAGCCGCAGTCAGAATCTCCGAGGGGCAGTCCACAACCCGTCCGCCGTTCTTCGACGGAAGCAACTACCCCTACTGGAAGCTGCGGATGAAGACGTGGCTTCAAGCCACCGACTTCACGGTCTGGGCTAGATGCGAGACGCCATTCGACATCCCAGAAAAACCCGCGGGAGGATACTCGCAGCAGCAGATTCGGGAACTCTCTCTCAACGCAAAAACAATGAACGCATTGTATTGCGCGCTCAGCTCGGAGGAGTTCAATAGAATCTCGCAATGCGCCACCGCATACGAGATCTGGCACACACTCGAGGTAACTCATGAAGGTACCTCTAAGGTAAAAACTTCTAAACTCAATTTACTTTCACAAGAATTTGAGGCTTTTTCTATGAAATCTGACGAAACTTTAAGTGAGATGAACACTAGGTTCACTCTCATAGTGAATAACTTGAAAGCTTTAGGAAAGACTTTCATCAAGGGGGAGCTTCAAGGGAAGCTTCTTCGTTCCCTTGGACCGGAATGGGAACAGAAAGTCACCGCCATCGAAGAGGCGAACGAAATGGAGGAGCTCAACATGGAAGATCTCCTAGGCAATCTGATGGCCTACGAGACTAAGTTGAAGCAAAAGAAGAAGGATACACCGGAGCCTAAACTAAAGAAGACTCTCGCCTTCAAAGTCGCGTCGGATAGCGAGGTAAGTTCCGACGACGAAGACTTTAGGACTTTACTTAAAAATTTTTCCAAGTTTTGTAGGGAATTAAAGAAAGAGAAAAAGGAGAAGAAAGAAAGCCCGAGACGTTGCTACCACTGCAACGGGAAAGGGCATCTGCGACCAGAATGCCCTCTTCTCAAAAAGGAGAAGAAGAAGGAAAAGGAGAAGAAATCCAAGAAGAAGGCGTTCCAAGCCACTTGGGACGATTCTAGCTCGGAGGAAGAAGAAGAAAAGACCATAGAAGAAGAAACCGCTTGCTTCGGTTTCATGGCCAGAGGAAGCGACAGCGAAAGCGAAAGCGACTCAGACAACGAGGTAAATCTCGATCTTCAAGAAGCATTTAATGAACTTTTTGAGATTAGTAAATCACTTAGGGTAGAAAATAAAGGCATTAAAAAGAACCTTAGTTTTCTTAGAAATGAAAATGATAGGTTAGAAAAACAACTCAAGGACATAGAAACTAGTCCTAAGGATAATAACCTATTATTAGAAAATCAAGACCTCATCAATGAAAATAATAAATTGATTGAGGAAAATGATAGTCTAAAAATAGAAATTTCTGATTTAAAGACTAAGATGAATACTATAGAAAGAGAAATTGCATGTCTTAGGGAAAGCTCTAACAAACTAATCAACAAAGTAGATGATTTTTATAGCCCTAAGGTTGAGAAAGGATCTCCGTCAAGGAGACCCTCTAACAAATCCGGATCCAAGCCCACTTGGATACCGAAAAAAGAATTAGAATCTTGTTTTGTAGGGTTCAGGGATGACTACAACATAAAGGACTGGACCTACAAGCTCAAGGCTGGTCAACTTAAGTTGGGAGAACCAATGAGTAGACCAAGGAGGAGAAGAAGAAGACCGACGAGACGGCGAACAAACGACGGACCCGCCGCACGTCGACCACCAGATTGGAGACCGGCGCCGATGCCCGGGCCTCCAAGCTACGGATGGGAGCCCCATCCGATGTGGCATCCACCACCACCATTCGGGCCATTTTATTGGCCATGGTAGGTGAGGTAAAATTCTTAACCCTATCCTTTTTATAAGCATTTAGATAGGGGAAGTTAAAAATGATGAGCTTATTGTCAATTTTTAAGGGGGAGATACAAGTTAGCTAAATTTCCTTTAGTAAGGGGGAGAAAAATAATAGCTATCTTGTTGTTATAAAAAGGGGGAGGACATTACCTTTGTTAAAAATAAATAGAAGAGCATGTTTTAAGGGGGAGTAATAGGAAATATAAAATCAATCAAACCTTTTTGATAATGTCAAAAAGGGGGAGGATTTTTATGCATTATTATTTACGGTTTTGTCATCATCAAAAAGGGGGAGATTGTTGGTGCTAGAGCACCACGATCATTTGTTTTGATGATAACAAAACACGTGTTATTTAACATTTGCAATTTGAGTCCTAGATTTCAGGTCAATTGCAAATGAAGACGTGTTTAGACGGAACTCGAGCTCGCATCCAGGACGGATTGGAGGAGCTTGACGGAAAATAGAGGAGGTTCGCGTGGAGCGAAAGATTGGAAATGGAAGACAAGAAGAATAGGATAGATTCTTTTTTATCCTTTCATGTATCTCTTGTATTTATTTTCTTGCTCTTCATTTTCCTTAGACATTATGTTAAAGAGCCTCAAAGAACCCTAACAGTAGTCCTAGGAACACCTGCACAACCCTAGGATACGTAGGTTTTCTGTAAAACACTTAGAAAACCAATATAGGGTTAAAACTGACTTTCCAGACGTCTAATTCACGAATCAGACGTCTGATAAAGGATTTTAAGACGTCTGACTGTTGTTTCAGACGTCTGATAACTGTTAGGCTGGACATAGTTAGTTCTGTCTGATGAATTCAGACGTCCAGACCTTATACCAGACGTCTTAGGAGACGTCTGATGACTTTGCCAGACGTCCAGTTAGTGGACCGTTGGCTGGCTTAGAAGACACTGAAGAATATGACCGTTAGAGCCTTATCAGACGTCCATAGGACTTCACAGACGTCTGATAAATGACCGTTTTTGCCTCGGCTGACCCAAAATCTCTTCTCAGAGATTTTCTAGCCGTTGCAACGTTTGGAAATCAATTCCCACGATAAAAGTAGGTTTCCAGACGTCCAGACTTAGTGCCAGACGTCCTCTATGTCGTCTGATGGACCTGTACAAAAACCCTGTTTAGATCTGATTCAAGTCAGGGAGAAACCCGCATAGAATCAGACGTCTGACCTTGGAATCAGACGTCTTAAAGTGGACTTCCAGACGTCTGATGCCATAATTAGACGTCTGATAACCCTGTGAAGTGTAATCATTGTCCTGATTTCGGCCTGATTCTCTTGGGCTTTGCACCCAACGGCTATGGAAGCTTTTCCAAGCCTTCCAAAGCCTTCCTAAGGCCTCTATAAATAGAGGGGAACCTTTGTAACTTAAAAACACACCTAGAAACACAAGATACACACTAAGAGAAACAAGAGACACACCTAAGCAACTTAGTTCCACTCTTTTGTGTCCAATTGAGGCCCTTGCTCTCCAAGCTCCAGCTTCATTCTCTTGAGAGCATCAAGCCTTCGCGCGCCCGCTCTCCCGGCGTTGATAACGAGAGCGACGTAGCGCCATCGCGTGGCACACGCACCGCGTCATCGTCGACGCACTCCTTGCAAAGGGGAGTTTCCTATTTCCTATAGAAGCTAGGTTTAATTTTGTTGGCTCTATAGGACTGTTGTTTATTTTATCTTTGTATTTTGGTTGGGTATTCGCTTTGCGAATTCCCGTCTCCTTCGTGGGACAAAATCCTTCTCGTGGAGAGAAGGGGTTGAGGAACGCTACCCTCGTACTTGTAGCGTGGTTGTACTGAGGTTGAATCACCCTCGTTCAAAGTGATTCGGTTAGTGGATTTGATCAACTAGGTTGATCGGAAAATCCTAACTCGAGAGGGTTAGGTGGTGGTTTTTACCCGGTTTGGGTTTCCACCTAAAAATACCTGTGTACATTTTGTGATTGCCTATTTTGTGATATTGTTTATATTTATTTCCGCATTTTATTACGTCACCCCCTCCTAGTAGGGACTTTCAATTGGTATCAGAGCAGGTCTCGCGTAATCGGCGTTACAAACCGGCGAGGATCTAGATCATGGAGGGAAGCATAGCCGCAGTCAGAATCTCCGAGGGGCAGTCCACAACCCGTCCGCCGTTCTTCGACGGAAGCAACTACCCCTACTGGAAGCTGCGGATGAAGACGTGGCTTCAAGCCACCGACTTCACGGTCTGGGCTAGATGCGAGACGCCATTCGACATCCCAGAAAAACCCGCGGGAGGATACTCGCAGCAGCAGATTCGGGAACTCTCTCTCAACGCAAAAACAATGAACGCATTGTATTGCGCGCTCAGCTCGGAGGAGTTCAATAGAATCTCGCAATGCGCCACCGCATACGAGATCTGGCACACACTCGAGGTAACTCATGAAGGTACCTCTAAGGTAAAAACTTCTAAACTCAATTTACTTTCACAAGAATTTGAGGCTTTTTCTATGAAATCTGACGAAACTTTAAGTGAGATGAACACTAGGTTCACTCTCATAGTGAATAACTTGAAAGCTTTAGGAAAGACTTTCATCAAGGGGGAGCTTCAAGGGAAGCTTCTTCGTTCCCTTGGACCGGAATGGGAACAGAAAGTCACCGCCATCGAAGAGGCGAACGAAATGGAGGAGCTCAACATGGAAGATCTCCTAGGCAATCTGATGGCCTACGAGACTAAGTTGAAGCAAAAGAAGAAGGATACACCGGAGCCTAAACTAAAGAAGACTCTCGCCTTCAAAGTCGCGTCGGATAGCGAGGTAAGTTCCGACGACGAAGACTTTAGGACTTTACTTAAAAATTTTTCCAAGTTTTGTAGGGAATTAAAGAAAGAGAAAAAGGAGAAGAAAGAAAGCCCGAGACGTTGCTACCACTGCAACGGGAAAGGGCATCTGCGACCAGAATGCCCTCTTCTCAAAAAGGAGAAGAAGAAGGAAAAGGAGAAGAAATCCAAGAAGAAGGCGTTCCAAGCCACTTGGGACGATTCTAGCTCGGAGGAAGAAGAAGAAAAGACCATAGAAGAAGAAACCGCTTGCTTCGGTTTCATGGCCAGAGGAAGCGACAGCGAAAGCGAAAGCGACTCAGACAACGAGGTAAATCTCGATCTTCAAGAAGCATTTAATGAACTTTTTGAGATTAGTAAATCACTTAGGGTAGAAAATAAAGGCATTAAAAAGAACCTTAGTTTTCTTAGAAATGAAAATGATAGGTTAGAAAAACAACTCAAGGACATAGAAACTAGTCCTAAGGATAATAACCTATTATTAGAAAATCAAGACCTCATCAATGAAAATAATAAATTGATTGAGGAAAATGATAGTCTAAAAATAGAAATTTCTGATTTAAAGACTAAGATGAATACTATAGAAAGAGAAATTGCATGTCTTAGGGAAAGCTCTAACAAACTAATCAACAAAGTAGATGATTTTTATAGCCCTAAGGTTGAGAAAGGATCTCCGTCAAGGAGACCCTCTAACAAATCCGGATCCAAGCCCACTTGGATACCGAAAAAAGAATTAGAATCTTGTTTTGTAGGGTTCAGGGATGACTACAACATAAAGGACTGGACCTACAAGCTCAAGGCTGGTCAACTTAAGTTGGGAGAACCAATGAGTAGACCAAGGAGGAGAAGAAGAAGACCGACGAGACGGCGAACAAACGACGGACCCGCCGCACGTCGACCACCAGATTGGAGACCGGCGCCGATGCCCGGGCCTCCAAGCTACGGATGGGAGCCCCATCCGATGTGGCATCCACCACCACCATTCGGGCCATTTTATTGGCCATGGTAGGTGAGGTAAAATTCTTAACCCTATCCTTTTTATAAGCATTTAGATAGGGGAAGTTAAAAATGATGAGCTTATTGTCAATTTTTAAGGGGGAGATACAAGTTAGCTAAATTTCCTTTAGTAAGGGGGAGAAAAATAATAGCTATCTTGTTGTTATAAAAAGGGGGAGGACATTACCTTTGTTAAAAATAAATAGAAGAGCATGTTTTAAGGGGGAGTAATAGGAAATATAAAATCAATCAAACCTTTTTGATAATGTCAAAAAGGGGGAGGATTTTTATGCATTATTATTTACGGTTTTGTCATCATCAAAAAGGGGGAGATTGTTGGTGCTAGAGCACCACGATCATTTGTTTTGATGATAACAAAACACGTGTTATTTAACATTTGCAATTTGAGTCCTAGATTTCAGGTCAATTGCAAATGAAGACGTGTTTAGACGGAACTCGAGCTCGCATCCAGGACGGATTGGAGGAGCTTGACGGAAAATAGAGGAGGTTCGCGTGGAGCGAAAGATTGGAAATGGAAGACAAGAAGAATAGGATAGATTCTTTTTTATCCTTTCATGTATCTCTTGTATTTATTTTCTTGCTCTTCATTTTCCTTAGACATTATGTTAAAGAGCCTCAAAGAACCCTAACAGTAGTCCTAGGAACACCTGCACAACCCTAGGATACGTAGGTTTTCTGTAAAACACTTAGAAAACCAATATAGGGTTAAAACTGACTTTCCAGACGTCTAATTCACGAATCAGACGTCTGATAAAGGATTTTAAGACGTCTGACTGTTGTTTCAGACGTCTGATAACTGTTAGGCTGGACATAGTTAGTTCTGTCTGATGAATTCAGACGTCCAGACCTTATACCAGACGTCTTAGGAGACGTCTGATGACTTTGCCAGACGTCCAGTTAGTGGACCGTTGGCTGGCTTAGAAGACACTGAAGAATATGACCGTTAGAGCCTTATCAGACGTCCATAGGACTTCACAGACGTCTGATAAATGACCGTTTTTGCCTCGGCTGACCCAAAATCTCTTCTCAGAGATTTTCTAGCCGTTGCAACGTTTGGAAATCAATTCCCACGATAAAAGTAGGTTTCCAGACGTCCAGACTTAGTGCCAGACGTCCTCTATGTCGTCTGATGGACCTGTACAAAAACCCTGTTTAGATCTGATTCAAGTCAGGGAGAAACCCGCATAGAATCAGACGTCTGACCTTGGAATCAGACGTCTTAAAGTGGACTTCCAGACGTCTGATGCCATAATTAGACGTCTGATAACCCTGTGAAGTGTAATCATTGTCCTGATTTCGGCCTGATTCTCTTGGGCTTTGCACCCAACGGCTATGGAAGCTTTTCCAAGCCTTCCAAAGCCTTCCTAAGGCCTCTATAAATAGAGGGGAACCTTTGTAACTTAAAAACACACCTAGAAACACAAGATACACACTAAGAGAAACAAGAGACACACCTAAGCAACTTAGTTCCACTCTTTTGTGTCCAATTGAGGCCCTTGCTCTCCAAGCTCCAGCTTCATTCTCTTGAGAGCATCAAGCCTTCGCGCGCCCGCTCTCCCGGCGTTGATAACGAGAGCGACGTAGCGCCATCGCGTGGCACACGCACCGCGTCATCGTCGACGCACTCCTTGCAAAGGGGAGTTTCCTATTTCCTATAGAAGCTAGGTTTAATTTTGTTGGCTCTATAGGACTGTTGTTTATTTTATCTTTGTATTTTGGTTGGGTATTCGCTTTGCGAATTCCCGTCTCCTTCGTGGGACAAAATCCTTCTCGTGGAGAGAAGGGGTTGAGGAACGCTACCCTCGTACTTGTAGCGTGGTTGTACTGAGGTTGAATCACCCTCGTTCAAAGTGATTCGGTTAGTGGATTTGATCAACTAGGTTGATCGGAAAATCCTAACTCGAGAGGGTTAGGTGGTGGTTTTTACCCGGTTTGGGTTTCCACCTAAAAATACCTGTGTACATTTTGTGATTGCCTATTTTGTGATATTGTTTATATTTATTTCCGCATTTTATTACGTCACCCCCTCCTAGTAGGGACTTTCAAGGTGGCGGCTGGCTGTTCCTGCTATCGTCGGAGTAGAAGGTGTCCAGTGCAGGGAGACGGCGACGACGACGGGGCTAGAGGTGCTCGCGCAGGTGTTGCGCGACGCGGAGGAAGATGGTGAGGGTGGCTCTGCCACTGGTATTGTGGCAGAGCAACGAGAAAGAGGAGGGAGTCTCACTGGAGCTCGCTGGACTTCTTGACCGGAGGAGAAGAAGATGAAATTGGGGTGGATCTCTGGCCAAGTCGAGCTAAAGAGGTGCGGCCGGGGTTGAGGATCCTTTTATAGATGCTGACAGGGGCTCCTGTGCTTGGAAGACAAGCTTCCAAGTGCGCGAGTCCTCGCCGGAGAAGGAAGCAGTTGGAGACCCAAATCTCTCGTGCGTTCGCACGAGAGATTAGGTGCAAATCATATATTACAATCGAGCTCAGGTGAAAGGGAACTCCTCAGAGAATCTCCCTTCCAAATTTGGGAGGAGATCTCTGAGGAATCAGGGCGTACTCCCCCTCCATTCCTCGTCAGAGTAGGATTTCTCCCCATTAATGGTAGAGGGACCTATTTGTAAGAGTGGAGAGGAAGTTAGGGGGGTTTTTGCAATGATTTTCAAAAGATAGGGGTCAAAATGTAATTGGGTGTACTATTTTGCAAAGTAGGTCAAGATGACCTCCCATTAAGTCCAAATTTTGGTACAAACATAATTTTGACCTTAGGAATCCAATGGTGAAGTTGGATTTTAGGTTTGACTACGTTTGAATGGACATTTTATACAAAAACCTAAATTAGGTCAAATAATGAGCTAAGACCCCAATCTAGGTCAAAAGAGGTTCCCAAGGCCGAATTAAAGGTTCTAAACCCTAGGGGATATTTTTTCATGAATTTTAGAGGGTTTACTTGATTTTTATCCTAGCCAGAACCTTGTCGAATTAAGCGGGTCTGTTTTAGGGTTACAGAATGTCATTTAATTCTTGGATTGCATAATAACCCATTTTTTATTGAACCAACCCACTCTTTATCTTATTCAGACCATTACCTATGTTTTGCCTATGAGAAAACCCGTTTATGCACTGTAGTGGTAAAATTGTTGTTTTAACATTTATTTCATGTTTTCTTCTCAGAACACTTATTCCTTGAATTAAGCCCCTCTCTAAATTATGTAGGAGCTCTTATTCTCTTTCTTAGGTCAAAACGAGCTAGTTAGGGCTCATGATGTGGCTCTCATCAGATATACTCCTAGTAATGATCATGAAGCATCTAGTTCACAAACCAACACACATAGTCTTGCTAGTCGTAAGGTTAAGAATAGGTTCACGCTTAAATAGGCACCAACTAGCAAATATGGACCCAAAAGAAAATGAGTATCAAAGAGAAATCTTCAATCCTGGTTTGTAGGACACCCAAACAAAGGAATAATAAAGTACTCAGATTAGATCTTTCAAGAAAAAGATAGACATCTTGTAACCATTGACAGGTCCAAAGCAACAGAAGATGGGTCATGGATAGCGGATGCTCAAAGCACATGATAGGAGAAGAAGACTTATTCCTCAAGCTAGGCTACAAGGAGGTTGGTTCAATCACATTTGGCAACAACCACAAGGGTCATATTATTGGTACTGGCCAAGTTGGTAACTCTAAAACCTATTTTGATAATGTTCACCTTGTCAAAGGTTTGAAACATAATTTCCTTAGCGCAAGTCAGATCTTCAATAAGGGTTATAAAGAAAATTTCACCTCGAAAGGTTTTAAGATTAAGGACAAGAAAACTAAGGAAATTCTTTTGAATGAAAATAGATCAAAAAATATCTACAGTATTGACTTTGACAACTGCAACAACCTAAATTGGTTAGTTGCATCGGTTGATGAGTCAAAATTATGGCAACATCGACTGGGCCATGTTCACATGCAAAATATAAATAAGTTTGTGAAACAAGACTTAGTACAAGAATTTCATAAGATATCCTTTAAAAAGATGAATCTTTGTAATTCTTTTGAATTAGGTAAACTTCATAAAACCTCTTTCAAACCCAAAAACATGGTCTGCACCTCAAAGCCACTTAAGTTGATTCACTTAGACCTCTTTGGACCATCCAAGTCGAATAGCCTAGGTGGGTGCAGATATTGTCTTGTCATTATTGATGACTTTTCTCGATTAACTTAGGTATTATTCTTAAGATCTAAAGATTCTACTTTTGAGGAATTTAGAAAATTAACCAAAAGAATCTAGACTGAGATTGGCTATTCAATTACTAGAGTAAGGAGTGATCATAGAAGAGAATTTGAGAATTAAAACTTTCAAGATTTCTGCCCAACTTCTGGGATAAAACAAGAATTTGCCTTTCCTAGAGAAGCTTCTCAAAATGGTGTAGTAGAGAGAAAGAATAGAACCTTGCAAGAGTGTGCCTGCACAACACTGTGCGAGTTAAAGCTACCTCGATATTTTTGGGTTGAGGTAGTAAGCATTGCTTGTTACATACAAAATAGAGCCTCCATCAACCAATCCTTAAGAAAACTCCCTCTGAACTTTATTATAATAAGACACCTAAGATTTCCTACTTCAAGGTGTTTGGATGCAAATGCTATATCTTGAATATAAAGGAAAATCTAGATAAGTTTGATGTTAAAAGTGATGAAGGAATCTTCTTAGGAAACTCTTCTAGAAGTAAAGCTTACAGAGTTTATAATAAGAAAAACTTGGAGGTTGAAGAGACTTTGCATGTCTCCTTTGATGAATCAGATCAAAAAGAAAAAGTATCAACTAGAGATGATGAACAAACCCTAGAAGACCCCTCAAACATCCTTGAGGAAACCATTCCTAGTGATTTACCTAAAGATCTAACCTATATTAAAGACCATACTAAGGATCTTGTGATTGGTGAAGTTACAAAAGGAGTTCAAACCAGATCTTTCCTAAACAATCTTGCACTTAGTGTATTTGTATCCTAGTTACAACCTAAAACTGTAAAAGAGGTTCTCATTGATGATTGTTGGATTGTAGAAATGCTAGAAGAATTGAACCAATTTGAAGGAAATAATGTTTAGGAATTAGTTCGTAGATTAGAATCACAATCTATTATTAGAACAAGGTGGGCTTTTAGAAATAAGCTTGATGAATCAAGTAAGGTTGTAAGAAATAAAACTCGACTTATGGCCCAAGGTTACAATCAGGAAGAAGAAATCGATTTTGATGAGACCTATGCACCTGTGGCTAGATTAGAATCCATTCAGATGTTGCTAGATTTTGTTGCCCATATGGGATTCAAGTTATTCCAAATGAACGTTTAGAGTGCATTTCTAAACGGATTCATTAAAGAAGTTTAAGTAAAACAACCACCTGACTTTGAAAACTCAAACATACCTGATCATATTTTTAAATTAAACAAAGTCTTATATGGACTTAAACAAGCTCCCAGAGGTTGGTATGAAAGGTTAAGAAATTATCTATTAGATAATGAATTTAAAATTGGACAAGTTGATCTAACCCTCTTTACTAAAAGAAAGGACAATAAACTATTGTTAATTCAAATTTATGTTTTGACATAATCTTTGGTGCTACTAATGATCTTCTATGCCAAGAGTTTGCAAAAGTTATGCAGGATCAATTCGAGATGAGCTTGATGGGAGAATTGAAGTTCTTCCAAGGGTTATAGATTGATCAGCTAAAAGATAGCATCTTCATCTTGCAAACCAAGTACACAAAGGAGATCTTGAAGAAATTCGGCATGAACAACACTATTGCGGTAAAAAATAGTCGTATTTAGGAAAATATCGCATTGTAGTATAGCGACGAAAATCGATACGACGTTTAAATTTATATGCTCGAAAAAATTGTGACTTTCGATGTCGTTCACAAGGAGCAAGTGTAACAAATCAATTCACCAATCACAATAATCAATAATAATGCAAGTGAATCAGATAACAAAAATGATATTCAATAATAAGAAATAATGAGTCTCAAGAGTTGGGACTAAAATACAAGGAAAGGCCTAAAAATGGTGGTTGAAACCACCAATTAAGCCCTACAATTAAGCATAATGCCCAATCAATTTCTCAACAGTGCTCTTCAACCACTTAGCCACGTAGGCACTGAATATCCACGTCAGAGCCAAGTATCAGATCAGAACCAAATGTTTCAACAGCACCCAAATCAAACATCTCCAAGGTGCATCAGATGCCTTAACTTTCATGCTCAGATCCCCTCAGAATTGCCTAAGTGTTGGCTCGCACCCGAGGTGCTATAGTGCAAAACCACCTCTTTCCCTCATCAGAATCCTTTTTCTTCTCAGATCCAGGTATAGGGTTAATCGGGTAATAGTAACAGGGTAATCGGATCAAGGGGTCCAAGCCTGCCAGTGTGAAGGCAGGTGAGGGTGCGCATGTGTGTGTGAAGGGGACCTCACCCCGTGCGTTCGGAGGCAACACGGCTACAGCAGCAAAATAATATATGCACGATTTTGTTTTAAAATTCCCCGACGTGGGATTAATCTGGTCCCTTCTTCGTGTGAAGCTGTGAATTGAAGCTTCGAATTGGAGCTGCTGAAGCTGCCCTTTTGCTCAATTGATGGTGTAAATGGCTTCGTGGGGTTAGGTCGTGTCTATTGAACACAATCTCATAGCCGGAGGTGGTTGGAGTGCAGTAGATGGAGTTGAGGATGATTGTGGCACCTGAAATTCATGTATACGATCTCGCGGCCCAATCAGAATAGCTAGGAAGCATATCGGGCTGCTGCGAGTGCAACAATATCAGTGATTTGGTGTGTGTGAGTATGGTGCTGTGTCGAGGTCAGAAAGGATGTCGGTGAAGTGTGGTGTTCGGTGGAGGTGTGGAGTGGGTGGAAGTTCAAGTAGGGCCTTTGATGGTGGAGGTAAGGAGAAGCTAGTGGAGGTGGTGGTGAGAAGTTTGGTGTAGTGAGGTGGCCGCGTAACCTCGCTGGAGGCACGGCCAATGTTGGGGAAGATAGAGGGGGAGAAAGGTGGTCGGCGGTCGAACTGGATTTCTAAATACCTAGGAGTGATCTAGAGAAGGAGAGAGAGATTTTAGGACTTAGGGAGTGAGAGGAGGGCGGAGGCGTCCGACGTTGACCCACCGGACGCAAAGAAGATGAAGGTGACGAGGGAATCGGCGATGACGATGAGGTCAAGAGTGGTCTTGCATTGACCGGCAAGACTCACGATAAATAGGGGAAGACGGAGGGTCATCCAATTTGACGGTTGGATAGACAGAGGAGGTTGGAGAGAGCTCGTCAAAGCTGAAGATTTGATGGCCGGAGGAGGAAGAGGAGTAATTCTGGCTTATTCTTGGCTGCTCCTCATAGTGGGGGGGTTCTTATAGAGCTCTGATTTGAGCTCCAAATGAGGCAGTTAGCTTGATTGGATCTCAGATTTGGAAGAAAAGGACCCTCGATTTCCTTGAGCTCGCCTGAGCTCTAGGATCAATTCCGATCTCTAACATGGGGTTGATTAGATTCCTCATCATCCGAGCAACAATCCCTCCAATTTTGGAGGGATTTGGAGCTGATTTGAATCTTTGCCTGACTATGTGTTTCCACTCCAATGGTGGTAGGGACCTAGATGCAAATAAGATGACAAAAATAGGGTGATATTTGTAAGAAACTTGAAACTTAGGGTTACAAATGTGCGAAATAGAGTTTTTATGATCTAAAATGCAAACTAGGTCAAGATGGACTTTGATTGGATCCAAATTTTGGTGTTAATATAATTTGGACCCAAGGAATCTATTGGTGAACTTGGATTTATTTTTGACCACATTTGACTAGGTAAATTGCACAAAAACCTAAATTAAGGCGAATTCATGTCTGAAACTCTGTTCTAGGTTAAAATGGGTTCAGATGGTCAAACCAAAGATACCAAACCCCTTAGAATATTTTTCAATAATTCTTAGGAGGTTTAGATTAATTTTATCATGACTAGATCCTTTTCAATTTAAGTGGCATTGAAAATTAAGGTTTTTAGTCTTGTTTTCGCCCTCGAAATGCGTGAAATCCTAATTTAGTCAATGTAAACCCAATTTTTAGTCTTTTATGCTCATTTGACCTTTAGTTATCCCTTGAGTAACCCCATGACTAATATGCATTTGTGATGTGTTGTTCAAAACAACATAATTAACCCTGTTTTCTTATTTTCTTCTCAAATCAGATTAGTGAAGAATTGTGATCCTCAGATGATTAAGTAGGAGCATTTATCGTTTGAATTTGACTAATTGTGGTTAGTTAGGACCCTTGATGGTGTTACCATCATACCCTCATGTAGCTTTTGCTAGTCCCTAGCAAGATTTTATGGACTAAACCAGCTCTCTAAGCCGGATGTAACCGTCAAGATGCCTTACTAAGACGCGTCTCTAGAAATCAAATCAAAATACCAATAATAGGCCTAGAGGTACTCATGTACCAGCCAAGATCTAGACCTGACCAGCCTCAGCCATGAATGTGGCGCAAAGGTTTCTAAAGCCCGTAAAAACTACTCAAAGGTTCGTTGACCCCAGCGGTTAAAGCACTCGTGTGTACATGTTGATGGTAACACCATCATTAGCTATAACTAACTTAAATGAATGAAAATCCAAAGATAAATGCTCCTGGATGATTGCCTGAGAACCATAATTCCAATCAGATCCATTTTGAGGAGAGAACAACAAAACAGGGTTAATTCTGCAGTTTTAACATCACACCATGAATGCAAAGTAACCATGGGATTTGTCAAGGATTAATTGAGGTCAAATGAGCATTAAAATCCAAAGAGTAGGTCCACATAGACAAAATAGGATTTCACTCATTCCGAGAACTAAAACAACACCCAAAACCCTAATTTAAGAGCTGCTTGAATTAAAGAGGTATGGTTAGAATAAAATTCATCTAAACCTTTTAAAATTCATACAAAAATATTTGAAGAAGTTTGGTATCCTTGGTTTGACCATCTGAACCCATCTTGACCTTGGATAGAGCTTTAGACAGGATTTTGCCCTAATTTGAGCTTCCGTGCAAACTACCTAGTCAAACGTGGTCAAAACTCAAATATAACTTCACCATCAGTTTCCTTGGGTCAAAATTAGGTTAAGGCCATAGTTTGAGCTCAATCAGAGTTCATCTTATCCTAATTTGTATTTTATTCCCTTAAATCTCTATTTCTCTTAGTCAAGCCCCTGACTTACGAAATTTTTGGCAAATATGGCCCTAACTCTTCATCTCCTTTGCAGAAATACCCCTACCGCCATTGATAGGTCAATCGACCTACAGGCATGCCTTGACCATCTCAAAATCTCACCAAATCAACTCCAAACCCCACTAAATTTGGTGGGATTGGTGTTCACACTACATGGAATCAATTGATCAGGATCTTGGATCCTAGCTCGCATCCTAGAGCTCAAGTGAAGCTCTTAAAATGCGCATGGAAGCCAACTCAAATCACGTTGAAATCACGATGAATTCCCCTATTAGAGCCCTTCCTTAAGCCTTATAAAGGCTTCCCCACATTCCACCGTCTTCTTTAGCTTGGTTTGATGATAAGAACCTTCTTCCCTTCCTTCCTCGGCCTCCTCCGACCGAAGCTTCAGCGAGCACCCTCTCCTCCTTCCTCAGGTCGACCAACAGTCAAATTGACCGGCCCAATACCTTCCTCTCCTTCCACTTCTCCTCACTAACCACAGTAGGAGCCACCTTCCCTGTCGTCGCCGCTGCCCAACCTTATCGGAGATTTCATCACGTTTGGCGTCGGCCAATCACTACCGGCGCCAACTCCCCTTTTTTCATCCTTAATTTAGGTTCCTTCTCTCCCTCTCTCACTATAGCTTAGGATCCGCACCCTAATTCCCTATTTCGACCATCGTTCACTAGCCTCCCCTTTCATCTTTTCCAACACCGGCCGCACCTTCGACGAGGCCATGCAACCACTTCATGCCACTAAACACCACGCCGCCACTTCCATTAGCTTCGCCATAACTCCACGAGCAAAAGCCCTAACCTATTAGGAGCTTTGCTTCCTCTATCGCCCCACCGAACCCCACTCTTCACCACCTCCTCATTCGGTACAGTCCGACCTCCTCTGACCATGTCACACCATAAAACCACCACCACTGCACTTGTCTCGATATGGTGAAGCTTCTGAATGTGTTTGACAAGGTCTCAAGGCCATTTTCGTGCTCACAGGTACCCGTCGGAGCTCCACCCTAGCCGCTGTCTTCTCTGACAATGACAACCCTTCTCCGACCGACCTCAACCTTGATACCACCTACAACAGCAGTGGCTTGACCCAGCAAAGCCCTTCAGGACTCCAATTGACCACTAACGTAGAGGCGACAACTTGCATTAGATCTGCAATCCACCTACAGTTGTGCGTGAAGGACAGTAATATCTTTAGTCCCACATCGTGTAGGAAAAACTCACAGTATTGCATAAATGGAATTCGTGCCGCAGCCTATTTGCCCACGACACAAGGGTCGGGTCGCCACGCACACACCTACACACTCACCCACGATCACGCCCGTGGGTCTGGACCCTGTACGCAACCTAGTTACCCAGTTACTATTCTGACCCGTATACCCTGGTTTAAGCGAGAAATATGAGGAGAGGAGGGGGTGGGTTTTTCTCTTCTGCCTTGGGACTCGTGCTTTCTCTCTCTCCTCTCTACACTTAGTCGTAGCTAAAGACTTCACGAGGCCTTGTGCCTTTCTCTTGTGAGAGGCCCTTGTGCCTCTGTGTTCATTTACTGATGTTGTGCCTTGGCTTCTCTAAGGCTCGAGATAAGGTGTCTGAAGCCCTAATCAGACATTTGACCCCGTGCTTGTGTTGGTTCTGATATTTGAGATATTTGATTGATACTATTGAAATATTTAAGTGGTTATAGAGCTTAAACATTAGGGTTAATTTGGTGATTCAAATCACCATTTTAACCCCATCTTTTTACACTCTCATCCTTGGTTTTATTGACATATTATTATGATTTATCTCAAGCAATAATTTGATTATAATTGCATATCTTTAATGTTAATTTTGATTAGTGATTGAAATTTGCCATTCTGCTCCCTACGAACGACCTCAGACTCACATCGATTTTGGATTTTATAAATTTAAGTGTTTGTGCAAATTTCGACCTATACTACGACACATTTCCTTAAAAGATGATTTTCGCTTAAACGAATGTAACATGTCCAAGTTCAGTTTTCCTGTGCATTTTTGGTAAGAGAGATCGAGCGATATTTATTTTGAGAGTTTTCTCTCTTTTCTTTTTATATGCCCCTAAATCCAACAATGAATTGGCCCTAAACACGGTTTGTATCAGATTCCTTATCCCCACCATCAATCCTTGAAGGGTCTCTAGCTTTCAATGCTTCGGGATAGCACCGCCCATGGCAATCCCGAGAACCCTGGCTTTCTACACTTCGGGATAGTGCTACCCATGGTGACTTCAGGAAATAGAAATCTCGAACCCTAACAATGACATCCTCAAGAACTCCTTTAGGTGACTTAATAGATCGATCTGCTAACTATAATGTCACCTCTGTTGGTTTGAGCTCAAATTCCTCAAGATAGTCAAGTAGGGATGTAGGTATTAGGTTTATGGAGGCTCCTACATCTAATAATGCTCTATCAAATTGGATATCACCAATTGTATAGGAAATCAGGGGAGTACCTGGGTCTTTTGCCTTAGGTGGGAGCCAACTCAAAATGATGGAGCTGGCTTGTTCCGACAATATGATTCGGCTCCCACTTTTGGTTCGCAGCTTACGCTTAGGTGTACACACATCTTTTAGAAATCGTGCGTAAGCTGGTACGTGGTGAATTGCATCCATCAAGGGGATGTTTATATGGACCTGTTTAAAGAGCTTGACCAGGTCTTCTTCAGGTGAGACGAGTTTGGTTGTCCTCCTTCCCTTGGTCAAGGCCTTGGGAAATGGAACCTTAGGTGGTTCCTCTGGAATAGATCCAGGTTCTTGATTTGGGACAAAGTATTGTGGATGACTATCCTAGGGTTTGGGTTAGCATTACCAGGCTGAAAGTGGCTTGGGTAAGGTGGGTCCTGTGTTGCTTTGCCACTACAGGTCGTAACTGAATTCAGTCCTGCCTGGTTCTGGTTTGGTGTAGGTAAAATAGGTGGCTGCTGCTGAAATCCCGAGTATGATGTCAATGCTTCCATCCCGTTAGGTGATGGAGCAGAAGGGGCCTAATAAACTGTAATGACCAGTTACATTTTTAGCCATTTAAGACGTCTGGAGTTTCAGTCAGACGTCTGGACCCATTCCCGGATGTCTGAAAGTGAATTTTTCGTGATGCGCTTTGCACTCTGCGCGCGGGCGGCGCACAGAGGCCGCTTCCCTCTTTCCCTCCACCCCCAAACCCTAACCCTCTCTTATATAAACCCCCTCCCTTCTCCACTCCTCTCCTCACACCACTAAACCACCTCCACCTTCTCCTGCCAGCCAAGTTCCTCTTCGCCTCTGCTGCTGCTGCGGCAAGGAAGGAGATCCACCGGCGAGGGGAGAGCGGGGAGGAGCGAGAGCGAGAGAGTGCGAGGGAGTGAGATTGGGGGAGGAGGAAGGCGACCATGGGAGCTCGTGGAGCTCAAGGAGGAGCTCGTAGGAGAGGAGAGGACATCAGCGAGGAGCTTCCCAAGCTCCTACAATGGTTGGAGCTGCCGTCGCGGGCGGAGGTGCGAGCGAAGCGAGCTGCGATGAGGCTCTGATATTGAAAGTTTTCCAGTATCAGACATTTGGAGTGTAGACTAGACGTCTGGCGAGGCACCTGGACGTCCGGAGCTAAGGCCGGACGTCTGAGAGCACGTATCGCGCGAGGTACATATGTTCCTGCGTTGATTTCCGCCATGCGGAAGATCTCAACGAAGGAGTTGTTGTCGGCTGATCGTGCTTGTGTTTGCGTACGTAGGTGTAGCTTTGGGAAGGCACGCGGTACGCTTTCCCACACACTTTTGTACGTCTGATCACATCACCAGACCTCCAGAGGTGCTTCCAGACGACCGAAGACCTTGTCCGACATCTAAAACTATCCTCAGACGGTCACAGAGGAGGTCCGGACATCTGATCAGCCGTAGGAAACACAAGGTGAGTTTTTGACGTCTTCTAAGACGTCTGGGATTAGTCCTAGACGTCTGATTTTGATCAAAAATCGCTTTGTTTTCTACTCGAGTTCCTCTACGTATTTATGTTGAGTACCTACTGTTTTGAGCTTGTCTAATGTACATTGGTCACTGGTACAGGTTACCAGCCAGTGGCGTATTCGGGGCCCGCGGAGACGACGAGATCTGCGGCACAGGCCCCCATTCCTCCCGTGATACTCGGTAGAGTGGTCTAACTCAGTTAATATTTAAATAAGAATGTACTTGGTTGGAATAGTCAGATTGAACTCTAGGATTTGGCATGAACCCTAGGGTAGAAATGAATGAGCCTGTTTGAGCTGTACTGTTTACTTGAATGCATGGTTAAAATAAATTGCTAGCAAATGTCTTTGATATAATTATGAGATGCATGTTAAAATACGAGCTGGCTGTATATAATTGAGAAATTGCCTGTGAAACCACCAGTTGCATGTTTTTGAGAGTTGAATTATGGAAAACACGAGCTACCTATATATGGATGAGGAACGAATGATGAAACATGAGATCTGGATCTGGATAAATGAGGTGAACATGAGCATGAACCCTACGGGGAATTAGGAGTAGAACTCCTGTGGATAAACGGAATCTAGAATGTAGACAGGAAGTGTGCTGGCCCTTGTGTACATGGTACCAAGCAGAGCAATTGTCCCCTTTTAGTGTAGAGCGGAGCTAGCCTCCATTGGGTTGAGACCCGGGGTTAGGATTGGCTACTCTACACCGACTTCTGTTTGCCCTCGCGTACGTGGTACCAAGGCGAGCTACTAGGTTAGGGAGGGAGCTAGCCACCCCACGGGGCCCGGGGTTCAGCTAGCCACCCAACACCGACTTTGTTAGGCCCTTTAGGCAAACCGGGGTAGTCAGACGAGGGTATACAGACTGTGGAGGGGCAAGACCCCTGTTTGGTTTTGAGGGGTGAGACCCCTGTTCTGAGTGGGCAAGGCTCTATACTGTTCCCTGCTGTACTTTGGGCGTACCTGCTAGCGGAAGCGACTGACCGCGTGTCAGTAAGGGGTAGCTACCTGTGCGCTTATCACTCATGCTGTAGTCACTGCTTCATCTTGACAGTGACCTCAAGGTGGTTGACTGGGTGTAGGACTACCACGGGGGACTCTCCCGGCAAAGAGAGCACCACGCCTACCTTCTACTCTACGAAAAAGACTGCAATCAAGATCGTTCCCACGAGGAACATGCAAGATCAAGAAATACCTAGATACTTTGAGAAATATATGAAACAAAAACACATAAAAGAGATAAATAGAAATGAGAAATAAATCTATTGTTGTTTTTACTGTACTTGTACTTAAATAATACAAACACCACTCTACTCAGCATTCACTAACTCTGTCTTTTCATAACACTGTTCAGGACCAGGAGTTGACCAGCCCTAGTTTCCGGCTGCAGAGGGTGCTGGGCTCAGCTGAGACCAGCCATAGTCGTTCTTTAGCACTTTCTTTTTCTTTATTGTTGTAGTAAGTAATGGACACTTAGTTTACTATTTCTGCTACTTCTGTTTCCTTTCTGCTTTCTGCTGTTGTTGTTGTGGTGGCATGTACTGAGACAGTTGTTCTACTTCCTATATAGCTTGTACTTTTATTCTACTTAGTTATATTGCATGTGTGAATGTGGTTTATTTTCCTGCTTTTGGTTATTTCTTGTTGGACGACTAGGTCTTGGGAATAGTCGAGGTGAGCCAGTCTCGGGTCCTGTAGGGATCCGGGAACCGAGTCGTAACATAAACCATGTGGGCTTGGCCTTGATTTGGGTTTATAACATGCCTCTGATTCGGCATGTTATTGGGATTAGGTAGAGGTTGCAAAGGGAGTGTATCAGGTTGGTGAGAATTGGCCATCTGGGCGAGTTGATTGTGGGCCTCTGTGATCTACTTTTTATGCTGTTTCTACATAGCCGCATTCATCTTTTGAATGTCAGCCAGAGTCTGAAGGATAAGAGTCATTTGATCTCCTTCAGTTGGCCCAGATTGATAGGTGGGGTTGGGCCGAGGTTGAGATAGCTGATATGGACGAGAAGCTTGTGGACGGGGCTGATATGGTGGTCTCTTATTCTGATTGTTTCTCGCCCACGTGAAATTAGGATGATTTCGCCATCCAAAGTTATATGCATTAGAGAATGGGTCGTTCTGGATGGTGTTGAGATCCTCGCAAGTCTGAGAAACATCAGAAAAGTCAGAATATAAGGGTTCAGAGTTCCCCCAACTAGAATAGGCAGGTTTGGAGTTTCCTCTGAGCCTAGAGTCAGACGGAGGTGGATACGGGTCCAACCCCTGAGAAGATCGGTGGTAGATGTTATGCACAGCTTCCCTCCTAGAGGACAGCTGTGCGAACGGGTTTTGCGCAGAGGTGGCTTGCTGCAGATGTTGAGTTAGCTCATCCTCCTTCTTCTCAATAATAGAGACCTTGTCCAAACGACTGGCCATCAGTTCTAAGTCGACAGAAGAGGACAGGTCCTGCGTCTTATGTGCTCCCCTTGGATTCGTCAATGCGCGGGCATTCGTCCGGTCGAATATGCCCATGGAGTCATTATTGATAGAGTTCTCGCACATATTCTCGAGAATCTCCCACACAGTGTTTTCGTGTTGACCCATGATATTTCCTCCGCAAGTTGCCTTGACGAATAATTGAATATCTTCACGGAGTCCCTGGTAAAAAGACTAGACTTGTTCCTATTTAGGAACTCCGTGATGGGGGCACTTTCGCATGAGATCCAGAAAACAATCCCATGCTTCATGAAGTGGTTCTCCAGGCTGTTGTGTGAAGTGCGTGATTTGGTGTTGTAAAACATTCGTCTGACCAACTAGGAAGAACTTTTTCAAAAACTCGGATTGTAGTTCAACCCATGTGTTGATTGGACATGTTTAAGTCTGATACTAGTGAGCTTCTTTGTCCATGAGAGAGAAGGAGAACATTTTCATGAGAAGAATATCCCAATTCTGAACATCTGACCTGAAGGTCTGGGCCAGATGCTTGAGTTGTTTAATGTGCTGGAATGGATCCTCGGAATTGAGCCCATGAAATTTCAGAATAGCATGAATCATGTTGGACTTGAGTTCAGTATCAGAACCTCCAGCCGGGATTTGGACTCGAGGTTTGATCGCCACCGCGGCGGGATTGTAATGATCTCGCATCATAGGACGCCGTGATGGATTCACAAAGGCTTAGAATAGATGATTCTCGAGGTTGTTTTCTTCTGCTGGTTGTTCCATGATGATGGAAGAAGGAGAGTTAGGCTCAGATGAATCAGAAGAGATGTCTATGTGATGGGGTTGCTACATAAACACGGAAGTCGAGACTTGGCCTCGACGGGAGTGAATAACTAATGGAGGCCTCAAGGGTGGTCTTAAGGACCTCCTACCAAACATGCACCGATGGACTGGACGAGAATAGAATGTAATGGACCCAATCAAGACACCCAAAAATTTTAGATGTCTATAGAGGTTCGAGGTAGATGATACCCCTTAGTCAAAAAGTCGTCCACCTGAGAATTACTTAGGCAACTGGTGGGGACCCGAATAGGTTGTGTTAATATGGTGGAATTATCGTTGAAGTGAGTATAGTGGTTAACCTAAATCGAGCCTAACCATCTTTTTACAAAATTTTAACCTGGCCTACTTAATTTTATCTTGGTCGCTTTTAGGCCCAGGGTCGAACTCAGGGAGGCGGGAATTAGAGGTGAATAAGTTTCTATGCCTTTCCTACAACGAATCTCTTCCGTGCGTTTATTATGTTTTTTGGTTCTTTTTTATTTAAAATTTTTTTGCTAATAATTTTGTCCTTGAGGTACACCCTCAAAATCAGGTCCTTGGCTTTGAGCCAAATTGTTCTTGGCTTTGAGCCAATTTTGGATTCCAAAAACTGGTCTTGCTATTCGCAAGACCGAGTACCTGCAAGACAAGGATTATCTTTTCTCTTTTACTATTTTTTTATCTTTTTAATAGCAGGAAACAAAAGAGAAATAGAGGTTGCTTATAAAGAAATAAATATCGTCTATATATATACATATATATATATATAATATCTATATAGGGGTGGGGGTGGAGGTGGAAATGACGTGTAGCACGGTGTCGAGTTGGTCGACGTCTAGGAAGACACAACCAACAGGACGAAGTGCCACGTGGAGTGTAGGATGGATGTGTGAAAGTGTGCGCGGAGGCGCTTTCTCTACGCGGGTATCGCGGAATATCAGCAACTGGTGCAGATATTCCTGCGATATAACGTGTGGTAGGGGATATGAATGTAAATATATATATATATATGTAAATATTTATTTATATATATGTATAGATAGGGTTGTAATTATATAGATGTATAGGTAGTTATATATATATATATGTATGTATGTATGTATATATATAGATATGTAGATATGTAAATATATATATATAAGTATATATATATATATATATTTATAACTAGATATATATGTATATATATATAACTGTATAGATATAGATATATATATATATAGATATAGATATACATTTATAGTAATATATGTATATAGATATATATAGATATGTATATGTATATATATATGTATATATATATAGATATATTAGTATAAGAATCTATGTATGTGTGTGTGTGTATATATATATATATGTATTTATATCTATAGATATATATGTATATATGCATGTATATATGTATAGATATTTATATTTAGTTGTATAGGTAATAATATATATATATATATGTATATATATGTATAAGTGTGTACAAGTGGGTGTGAGTGTACAAGTGTGTGTGTGTATGAGTGTGGTGTGTGTATGAGTGAGGAGCGGGCAAGTTAAGGCATCTGATGGGGCTGCTGGCGTCATCTGATGCGCAGGTGCACGCGCAGGCACATGCAGGCGCAGGCGCGCAAGGGTGCGCACGCGCGGTGGAGGGAGCAATCGTGAGGGAGCGGAACGCAGTGCGCTACATAGCGCTGCGCACCACACTGCGGGCTGGAGCGGGAGAGGGGCAGACGGGTGCAGGCGCTGGAGCGGAAGCGAGTGCAGACGGGTGCAGGCGCTGGAGCAGAAGCGGGTGTGGATGCGGCGACGGGCTGGAGGCGGTTGCGGTGCAGAGAGAGAGCGCGCGGTGACCGGATAAGTGAGAAACTTTTCGGTCACCGCACTGTAGCTACAGTGTTGTGCAGAAACGCGTGAACAGTAGCTGCAGTGCCCGCGCGGCTTGGACAACCAGTTGCGGCTGGTTCTGCGTGCGCGGGCGCACTGAAGCGAGCCTGTGCGCGTGGAAGGAGGTTGCACCGGCTGTTGGCTTGCGCGCGGGGGCTTACGCGCTACATGGAGGCTGCTGGTGCCGTGCTGCTGCTGCTGCTGAGCTCTAAAGCTTGGAGCTGCGACAATGGCGTGAAGGGCTGAGCGATGGAAATAGAGAGTGGAATCCACCACGCCCACCTGCTCTTGGATGAGCTGGGCGGTGGTGGGACTCACAGTGGTGGGCGTAGGACCACTGTGAGCCTGCTCCTGCTCGCAGCATATCTCTTCAGTAGGAAGAGGTGCTGCGTATGGAGGGGAGAGAGGGAGGAAGATGGCCTGACGAAGGTGGTTGTCGTGTCTCTATGTGCCAGGTTGCCTGCGCAAGGAAGCAAGGAGGGCTTTTTAAAGGCGAAGGAGGCATGCACAGCCATGCCCTGAGTGTGCATGCCCAGCCATGCAGCTGGCAGGGCATACATTGGCAGAGAATGGCGTGAAGAAGAGCAAGCCATGCCCTGCAGCTGCGCGGGGAAGAAGTTTAAATCAAAATAAAAAATGAAGATGGTGAAATTGCGAGGCAGCACTTGAAGAAGATGTTATTTACATGGCCAATTATTCACTTTCCTCCCCTCTCAAATAAATGCATGCATGTGTCAATTTTTACAAATGCAACTATGGATACCTAATATGCAATGGCAATGCTAGGAAATAACACAAGGTGGCATAATTGTAGGTGTATTTTTGCTGTGCAATCAGCAGCCAGAGAGGGAGAGTCCCGTGAAGACCCCTACACGGTAGAGCATCCTTACGGGTTACAGGGTTTCCCCCATCCAACCTCTCTTGTCACTGATGGTCCAGGTAGACCAGAATGAGGACTTGACTTCTTAAGTCTACTAGTTTTAATTAAGAGCAAGAGTGCTTAGGATTTCACTTGAACTTTTAAGATGTATTGAGTGCAAAAGTGACCTAATTTAAAGATTGGGTGACCCAAAAAGGTGGGTCAACTTCACCTATTTGTCCTCTTGAGAAGTTCAAGTCCCTCTTTTAGTGTTCAAATGAATTTAAGAGCTTGATTTTAGGGTTTTGTTTGAATAGATCAGTTCAATCAAGGGTTAGGCACACTTTGTTTGGAAAGATCAATTCTTGATTAAGCAAGTGTGTTTCTAAAACCTTAAACTGGAATCCTTAATTGGCTCTGATTTAGTCCAATTTAATTTATCCAAATTTGATACCTAGGGTTCAAATAAGAATGTGGTAGCCCTAGATACCTTAAACCTTAAGTGGGTGCACAAATCAGGGTTTGTTGTTTTCTAAATAGAATGTATCAAATCATGCAACTTGATGATTAATCTAAGAATAAAATGCAAGTAGCCCTAATTGATTTTTTTTCCTTTTAACCTTTTCAGAAATAGGGGCTTAAGAGAGAAGAGATAGAGCTTACCTCCCCCTTGCGTGCTTGATGTGCGGCTGAACTTTCTTAATGAATCCCTCCTAAAACAACAACAAAGAGATAAAGCAAGTTAGTACCAAATCAGAAATTGCAATCAAGAGTTCTAAATTGCCCGTTGCTCCCCAGTAATGATGCTAAAATGTTTGCAAGGCGATATCGTCATTTTAAAATGCGTGTTGGAGTATAGTCGAAATCGCTTTGAAAATAAATAAATTTTTTATTATTTGAATAAGTTTCGAGGTCGAACACAGGGAGCAATATGGAATTCAAAACTCAAAATTGCAATATAAGATAAGAAAGTCATAGAATTGAAATCAAGAATTATTTCAAAATAATGTAGCACTAGGATCAAGTATCAATTTGCAAAATTAATGGATTAAAATGGTGGTTTAAACCACCATATACTCCTTACAATAATAGCTAAGGAACTCAAATATCAATATATGAATAATGCTCAAATGTGTCATTTGATGGTAGGATCAGATGTCTTAAACGTCTGATTCTACAGTGCTTGGATTTCTTCTGCTTCTTTCTTTCTCTGTTGCTCCTTCTTTTCTTCTTCTAAATAAGGCTAAGTGTCAGAGTCTCATTGGAGCAAAACCCTCCCCAACCCACGCAGCTATCCTCTCCTTCTCTCTTTAGGATCCACTCTCCTAGAGCCACTGGTAAGCGTGTTATCGGATTCAACGTACCCGGGTCTAGGGCTGTGTGCGTGGGGCACAGCCGAGGAGTGAAGTTTAGGCATGTTAACGAGTCTATACCAGGTCCGCGGGCAGAGGTCATGGATGAGGTGAGTGAGGGGTAAGGAGGACCTCACCCTCGTGTCTGATGCGGAAATCGTAGAGCACTTTTGCAATTTATTCGACTCTCTTGCTCCCGCGTTCCACGATGTGGGACTATTATTCCGCCTTCTTTTCCACACGTCTGTAGCAGCAGCTCCTTCATCGAATTCGTGCAATGAGGAGGTAGACTCCTCCAATTGTTAGCCCGGACGAAGTCCTGGAGGCTTTTCGCGTCGCCTGGAGATGACTTCTGGGGTGAAGATGTCTTTGAGCAACTCTCAAGCAAGCTCAAAGCTTGCGTTAATGGCGAGCTCCACCTGAAGACCTGAAATCAACAATAGGGCCTTTAGGCCGCATTAAAACAATCAGGAATGATCGTCGGAGCACGGCGAACATGATGGGGGTGGTGGCGTGGAGTGAGAGTAGCTGTGGTGGCCGGACGGTGACAGTGACGGAAACGGTTGGAGATGATGGGTTTGTTTGGGTGTGAGTTTGAGTGAGCGAGAGGATGAAATAGGAGGTGGGTTTTGTGTGGGAAGGTGAGGTGGAGCTTATAGGGTGGTAAGCGAAGGGGATGGTCGTGTGTTGCGGGCAGAATCCTTCGCCAGAGTTGGAGGAGATGAAGTCGCGGAGGGACATCAGTGGTCGATTTAAAGTGGGGTGATTGTGAGAATGAAGTACAGAAGGTAAGGGACCTAGCTAGGAGGTTGTTGGATGAAGCGAGGCGGAGATGGCATCGGTTGAGGTATTGCCAGTGCCGGAGACGAAGGTGGTTCTGGTGAGGGAGAAACGACGAAGATGAACGGAAAAAGGACGTCTGCTGGTACGGCGAGATGGGGAAATGAAGTGAGGGAGATGAATCCATCGCTGGTATGACGGACGACGAGGAGAAGTAGAAGAGGTCACCGGACGTTGAGTAACCTTCGGCCGTGAAAGAAAGAGAGGAATTATGGGGAATCTCGACTGATTTCGAGCATTGGGAAGTTCGGGAGGATCTGGGCTCTCTTATAGAAGGATCTAGAGGCGGTTTCAGCTCGGGAAACAAGCTTTCCAAGATTGGAAAGCCTCGTCAGACTTGGGAGTTCCTTGATACCAAAATCTCTCATGCGTTCGCATGAGAGATTGGGTACGTTCTAGGGCTTAGGATTGGGTTCAAAAGAAAGGGAATTTCTTGACGAACTTCCCTTTCAAATTTGAAAAGGATTCGTCAAGAAATTAGGGAGTTCCTTCCATTTTAAGATCGCCGGAGCAAGTAGGAATAGGATTAATGGCAGTAGGGACCTTTTTGTGAGAATGATGAAAAAGTTAGGGGCATTTTTGAAAGGATTTTGAAAGTTAAGGGTAGAAATGAAATTAGACAGGACCAATTTGCAAACTAGGTCAACAAAAATTTATCTTGGGTCCAAATTTTGATATAAACCTAATTTGGACCTAAGGAATCCAATGGTGAAGTTTGATATTGGTTTTAATTATGTTTAACTGGGTAATTTATGCAAAAATCCAAATTACGGCAAATGTCAGCCTGTGGTTCTATTTTGGGTCAAAACAGATTCTGATGGTTAAAATTGAAAGTTCTAAACCCTATAGAATATTTTTATATGAATTTTAGAGGGTTTATGTGAATTTTATCCTGATCATAACCTCGGTTAATTATGCGAGTCTGTTTTTAGGGTTTCAAAAGTCATGTAATTCTCAGAACACGTGCAAACCCTTTTCTGTCTGTCTTATCCCACTTGTTATCTTTATGAGACTAATTGGCCTTCATTCAACCCCTGAGAAAATCCTTGGTTGTACTGCATTCATGATGAGCTGGTAAAATTACAGTTTTAGCCCTAATTTCTTATTTTTCATTCATAATGAATATGCAATGACTTGTGACTCTCTGGTGGTTATGTATGAGCATTTATTGACTTAATTGGGTCAAAATGAGCTAGTTATGGCTCATGATGGTGTTCCCATTAGCAAGGTGCCTAGATCAGATTTCTTAGGAGGTAGACTATTTTGGATTATAGCACTCACATTTTTAGACAGTGCTACCTTCCTTTGCGAGGATTCCTCCACCTCTTTTTTGGATGAGTTGTAGAGTGGAGAGTGAGGATATTGAGAACAGGATAGTGACCTGTGCATTCCTCAATGATCCCATTATGTCAAATTCAGATAGTCCTCTAGTGTGGAGGTGGGGTAAGATTTGGGATAGGAGAATGGATTGGCTAGTCTGAGGGGCACATTTCTATTTCCACCTCTTGGTTTTGTCCACAACATTGTTGTGTTGATCATGGGTTGGGTGGGGTTTGGGAGAAGGGCCATGGGGCTTGATCTTGTGGTCTTTTGTTACGCGCACAACATAGATCATAGCATAGTCATGATGCAAAGGTGGAGGAGAGAGGATTGGACCCCATTGTAGAACAGCAGGGTTAATCATTGAGGCTTGATTTAGATCAGTTGAGGAGGTGTGATGGGAACACCATCATGAGCCATAACTAGCTCATTTTGATCCAATTAAGACAGTAAATGCTCCTACATAACTGCCAGAGAACCATAAGTCACTGCATAACCATTTTGAGGGAAAGACAAGAAATAAGGCTTAAAACTGTAATTTTACAATCATAACTTGAATACAGTACAACCACGGGTTTTCTTAGGGGTTGAATGAGGACCAAATGGTCTTAAAAGGATAACAAGTGGGTTAGAACAAACAAAAAGGGGTTTGCACGTGTTTTGAGAATTAAATGACTTTTGAAACACTAAAAATAGACCCGCTTAATTAACTAAAAATATGGTCAGGATAAAATTCACATAAACCCTCTAAAATTCATGTAAAAATATTCTCTAGGGTTTGAAACCTTCAAATTATCATCAGAACCCATTTTGGCCCAAAATAGAGTCTCAAATAGACATTTACCCTAATTTGAGTTTTTATGTAAATTACCCAGGCAAACACGATCAAAACCAAAATCCAACTTCACCATTGGATTCCTTAGGTTCAAATTAGGTTTTTACCAAAATTTGGACCCAAGCTAAAATTGTCTTGACTTAGTTTGCAAATTGGTCCTATCTGATTACTTTTATGCCCTTAACTTTTAAAATCTTTACAAAGAGACTCCTAACTTTGTCATCATCTTCACAAACAGATCCCTGCCACCATTACCCCTATTCCTACAAGCACCGATGACCTTAAAATGGAAAGAACTCCTTGATTCCTTGTCGAATCCCTTTCAAATTTGAAAGGGAAGTTCAACAAGGAATTTCCTTCCTTTTGAGCCACGCCTTGGGCCCCAATTCTCGCCCAAATCCTAATGGGAATGCATGGAACAAATGGGTTTCTTGCTCCAACAACAATTCCAAGTTTGGAAGCCATGTTTAAGATCCTTCCTAAGCCCTATAAAAGAAACCCTAGGGCACAGCCGTGCTCTTCAGTTAGTTTGGAGACCAGAAACCCTTCTTCTCCATCTCCGACCACCTTCAGACTTAGCTCTGTCGACTCCTCTCCGCCCTGCTCCTTCGGCCATCCAACCATCAAATTGGACGACCAACAATCTGAAAGGAGATGGTGGTCGGACCCGGTTAGGTTGTGTTAATATGGTGATTTTATCGTTATAATGTGTATAGTGGTTAACCTAAATCGAGCCTAACCATCTCTTTACAAAATTTTTTACCTGGCCTACTTGATTTTATCTTGGTCACTTTCAGGCCCAGGGTCGAACTCAGGGAAGTGGGACTAGAAGTCAAGTTTCTACGCCTTTTCTACAACGAATCTCTTCCGTTCGTTTATTGTGTTTTTGGTGTTTTTCTATTTAGATTTTTTTCTGATAGTTCTTGTCCTTGAGGCACACCCTCAAAATTAGGTTCTTGGCTTTGAGCCAAATCAGGGTTCCAAAACGGGTCTTACTATTCGCAAGACGGAGTACCTGCAAGTCAAGGATTATCTTTTCTCTTTTATATATATATATTTTTTTATCTTTTTAATGGCACGAAAGAGAAATAGAAATAAAGTAAAATATAGTATATATATATATATATGTATATATTATATATGTATAAAGGGGTGGGGGTGGAGGCGGAGATGGAGTGTAGCATGGTGTCGAGTTGGTCGTCGTCTAGAAAGATGCAACCAACAGGACGAAGTGCCACGTGTAAGGTGAATTGGTGGAAGATGAATGCGAACACGCTTTTTGTACGCGTGTATCGAGGAATATCAGCAACTGGTGCAGATATTCCCACAATACCATGTATGGTGTGTGATATGAAAATATATATGTATATATGTAAATATATATATCTATATGTGTATATATATATATGGTTATAACTATATAGGTATATGTGTACTTATATATGTATATATATATATATAGGTATGTAAATATATGTATAGATATATATATATATATATGTATGTATGTATGTATATGTATGGATATATAACTATATATATAAATATATGTAGATAGATATGTATATATATATATATATATATATATATATATATATATATATATGTATGTATGTATGTATATATATATGTATAAACATATGTGTATATATATGTATATATATATAAGTATATAGATGTATGTATATAGACTAATACATAGTTATGTAAGTACTAATATATGTATAGATATAAGTATATATATATGTATATATATGTGTATATATATATGTATATAAATATATGTATATATATCAATATATATATGTATATGTATATATATATAAATATATAATAATATATAAGTGAGAGTGCGTGTGTGCGAGAGTGTGAGTGTGTGTGTGTGTGTGAGAGAGAGAGAGAGGGAGAGCATCTGCTGAGGAAGAGAGAGGCGTTTAAGTCATTTGCAGTAGCGGGGCCTGACGTCTGGTGTCTAGCGCACGCGCGCAGGCGCGTAGGCACGCGGAGAGGCGTGCGCTGGAGGGAAGTGGGCGCGGAGGAAGGACCCACAGCGCATAGCGCTGCGCGAAGAGTCGGGTGCAGGCAGACGCAGGTGCAGGGAGCGGGTGAGCGTACACGGGCGAAGACGCTGAAGCGGGCGGATACGCGGGCGGGTGCGGGCGCTGGCAGACGCGCGGGCGGGTGCTAGAGCGGGACGCGGAGCAGGACGCTCACACGGGCTACGGCCAGTTGCAGCTCGCCGGGTGACCGGATAAGTGAGAAACTTACCGGTCACCCCACGGTAGCCATAGTGTTCAGCTGAAACGCGTGAACGGTGGCTATAGTGCCCGGGTGAGCCGCGCAACCGGGCCTGCCCGGTGCTGTGAGTGCGGGAGGCTTGCGGCTGGCGTGCGCGTGGAAGGGTTGCACCGGCAAGTTGAGGGCATGGAGAGGCAGGAGTACGCGAAGAAGCGGAATGCGAAGGCAGCCTGCAGGCACGCGCGGTGGCCTGCGTGCGCTGCTGCCGCCTTGCTGCTACTACTGTGTACGGAGCTTTGAGCTTTAAAGCTTGAAGCTCCTGCTCCAATGGCTGAAGTGGCTTGGACGTTGAAACAGGGAAAGAACCACCACGCCCACCGGCTCTTTGATGAGCTGGGTGGTGGTGGACTCACGGTGGTGGTTGTGCACCACCGTGAGGTACTCCTGCCCGTAGAGTGTCTCCTCAGAGGAGGAGGGCCTACATATGGAGGGAGAGGGGAGGAGGCGGCCTGGAAGGAGAAGCTGCTGAGTGTTGAGTTTTTGGCATCTGGACCAGGCTCCCTTTGCAAAGAAGGAGCCGTGCTCTTTTTAAGGAAGAAGAAAGCATGCACAGCCATGCCCTAGCTGTGCATGGCTTGTGCATGGCTTGGCAGGGCTTGGCAGGGCATGCAGCTGTAGAGCATGGCTGAGCAGGACATGGCGCGAAGAAGAAGAGGCCATTCCTTGCAGCCACAGGAAGAATTTCAAAGTCAAATAAAATTAAAAATAAAGATGGAGATTTTGTAAGGCAGCACTTGAGGAATTTGTTAATTACAAGGCCATTTTATTCACTCTCCTCCCCTCTCAATTAAATGCATGCATGTGTGTATTTTTACAAATGCGACTATGAATACCTAATATGCACTGATAATGTTAGGAAATAGCACAAGACGGCACAATTGCTGGTGTATTTTTGCTGTGCAATCATACCCCCATGCTTATCTTTTGCTAGTCCCTAGCAAAACATTTTTTTGTGTTGTATTTAGAAATGATCTTTAAGCTGAAGATTTTCTTTTGAGGCAACATAGATGTGTTTATTGTTGGATATTGTGAGAACCAATTATAGAGAAGACTACCAGTACTTTAAGTCTCACATGACATAGATCATCTCTCGACTAACCAGGACTCTTGATATTTAAACCCTAAGTACGATTTCCAGGACTCGGGAGGTTTTTGCCGTACTCAAGAGCTCAAGAGATTATGGTTTGTGCATAGTGAAAGATCAAGATTGACCAGATGAATATTAAGACTCAAGCCCAGGGTTTCACGAATTTTTAAGTAAAGGTTGGTCCAAATTTTAGCTCATGTCTTCGGATTAACCCTTAAAAAGATGACGGAAAACTCAACTCCCATTTTCTGACATTTGTGGCTCAAAAATATGGTATTTGCCCTGAAGAACCTTTTTGTAGGAAGAAGACTTTACAGATATTTGTGAGATATACTGACTTATTTGCATCTTTTTTTTTTTTTGAAACACGTGTCAGTATATCTCTTACAACATTATTTGGAGGAGCACACTTTTCTTTTTTTTGGTGGGAGGGTTTCTTTTTGGTGGAAAGAGTCTCTCCTAAACACAAGACTAAAGCCTGGGATAAAAAGTCTACCTGCGCGCATAGGTAAGGACTCCACCTTCCCTAATGAACACTAAGGTTGGATCTTATGTTCACCTGGTCTTTCTTGATATGTGTAGTGTTGAACCAAGATTTGATCAGCACCTATTCGAAAAAGAAGTGGATTATCCCAGAAATAATGCTTTGCTTTTGCCATGAGATGCTCGCGCTGGTTTTTAGGCCAGCCACGTGGAAGGGATCCAGAAGCAAGGTAATTGTCAATGTCGGCATACCACAGTCCACTTGCCACATTAATTGCCAATAGGTGCTCATCAGGAAAAATCTCGTTAATCGGCGGAGTAAGTCCAATATGGTCAGGGTCCAGTCTGGAAAGATGGTCAGCCACAACATTCTGGACTCCAACCTTATCGCGAATCTCAATGTCAAATTCTTGGAGCAGAAGGATCCAACGAATTAGTCTAGGCTTTGGCATCCTTCTTGTGCATGAGATGGCGAATGGCCGCGTGATCAATGAAAACAATAACGTGTGAGCCCAGAAGGTAAGAGCGGAATTTCTCCAGCCCAAAGACGACCGCCAGTAGTTCTTTCTCAGTGGAAGTATAATTACACTGGGCCTCGTCCAACGTCTTACTGACGTAGTACACCACAAAGGGGTGTCTATCGCGTCTTTGTCCCAGGATGTCTCTGATTGCAAAGTCGGAAGCGTCACACATGAGTTCAAAGTTGAGGGACCAATCAGGTGGCTGGAGAACAGGGGCCTTGGTGAAGGACCAATTAGCTGACACTTAGTCATTTGAAGGACCTTCCCCCTCTACGTGAAGAAGGAGAAGAATAGAGAAAGGAAGAAGAGAACAAGAAGAGAAGGAGAAAGTAGGAGAACAGAAGAGAAGACAAGGCAGGGGAAATAGAGAAGAGAATAGCCAAAAGCAGAGAGACCCTTGAGTCTCTAGCACTGTAGCACAGGGCTATTTAAGATGTCTAATACATTTGCTTACATCTATTTGAGGCTTTGGTTTAAGTGTTATTTGTGAGGAGTATTGATCCTGACATTATTCTTATTGCAATCTCTATTCTTGATTTAAATTGTGATCTTGAGTTTTGAATTCCATATTGCTCCCTGTGTTCAACCTCGGACTTAAAATTCGAGTAATAAATTTATTTATTTTCAAAGCAATTTTGGCTATATTACAACGTAGTTTTTAACCTCGATTTCGCTGCGACAAACATTGGAAGCTCCAAACACGCAGGTATGAGTCAATGGGCCTAGCTGCATGTAGTAAGCTTGGCCCTGGATTTGATTCACTATGTGTTTCTGGGTCGACACGTTGTTGGGATTTGACAGAGGTTGGGAAGGAAACGCGAATGCCAACAACTACACAATTCAAAGAAGACGAGTCGGGTAAGTGTGTAGATTAGAAATTATATAGAAGTATAATAGGATCATTACTTTATCTAACTGCTAGTAGACCAAACATACAATTTAGCACTTACCTTTATGCTAGATTTCAATTGAATCCTAAGGAATCACACCTTAATGCCTTAAAATGGATACTGAGGTACCTTCAAAACACCATAGATATTGGTCTGCTCTATCCTAGGTCAGCCACACTTACTCTCCTACTGTGGTGTTGATTATGTAGGTAGCCAGGCAAATCACAAGAGTACTAGTGGAATGTGTCAGTTTCTTGGAAATTCACTAGTTTCTTGGATTAGCAAGAAACAAAACTATGTTTCATTATCCACAACTGAAGCCGAAAACATTGCTGCTTCTTTAACGTGTTCGCAGATTTTGTGGATGAAGTAAACAGTCAAAGATTTTGGACTTAACTTTGAAACACTAAGATCCTTTGTGATAACACTAATGGCATAAATCTATCCAAAAATCCTATGCAACACTCTAGAACTAAACATATAGATATCAGACATCATTTTCTAAGCAATTATTCCTTCAAAAAGGAAATAACCCTAGAGTTTATTCAAAAAGAAGAACAATTAGCAGATATCTTCACTAAACCCTTAGCAAAAGAAATGTTTATAACGATTAGAAGAGAATTAGGACTAACAAGGCTTAATGAACTTTGATTTCTTTCTAATTCTATCTTGTCGGATGTTAGTCGATCAATAGTTTTCTTTGATTAATCAACTCGTTGATCGACCAGACAATTGTTTTGACCGATCAAGTTTTGAGCGGAAAAATTCCTTCCAAAACTTTCAAAAGTTGATTGATCAATTTCTGGGTAGGAAATTTCCCTCCACTGGAAATTAAATTTATCAATCAACCTTGATTCCTAATCGATCAAATTTGAATTTGGTCGACCAAACCAACATTTTGATCGACTAAATCTAGGCAAAATTACCTCACCGAGATTTGTGATTTCCAAATCAAATCACGTGGATTTGATTTCTAATCCTTTTCCAATCTTTGATTACCATCCTATTTTGAACTTACCTTACTGAGAGAACTTATTCTCTATAAAAACACACTTATTTTTACCTTTTTCATTCTATCAAATTCACTTTCACCTTTACCTTTCAACAAAATCTCACCACCAACATCACCACCATCCCCACTTCATTTCAAGCATATGCCACATCGGTCCCCACTCCCCTCTCCACCGACCAAGCCATCCCCTCCCACCTCCCTTTGACAAACTCCAAACCCGCCACCTCTGTTGTCGACCAACTCGTGGTCGACCAATGCCGTGACCTCCCTCCTTCAGCAACCTCTCCTCACCGCCGCTCACATCGTCGACCTCCCCTTTGACTGGTCATTCCTCCTTCCTCCACCCTAGCACTGCCACTTTCTCGAATTGATCTCTGTCGATCCCAATATAGCTCCTTTCCACTCTCCTTATCTTGTTTACTCCATCTTGTATCATTATCTTGTTTTCATGTTGTTTGATGTGGTTGTGTTATTGTTCATCATTTTGCCACTCTATCTTCCCTTGCTCTTGATTTTCAACTTCATTTGATTCATTCAACTCTTATTTTTTCCGCCACAATATGTTTTTAATCGACCAAATTTTCATTGTTGATTGACCAAAAATATCTCCTTTAAACTTACCCTATCATATTTTTGATCGACCAACCAATTTCTTCATGATCGACCAAAATTGTTGTTTTGATCGACCAAAACATTATTGTGATTGACCAAAAAATCATGAATTTACAACTTGTTACTGTCCAACCTTTGATCGACCAATCTTATCGATTTGATCGACCTACTGCCTCTTTTGATTGATCAACCCAACTTTTCTGATCAACCAAAATAGGACAATAAGCTCCTAATGGCTTCAAAATGGTCTCGGCACACTTCTTCTATCCCTCACAAGGACACTTTCAACTGTTACTTCATAAATGACAATGCGAGGCATAACTTTTCCCTTTACTCCAAATTACCTCCTTACATGGGTCACCCTATTGACCTAAACTACTTTGAGCACATCTTTCCTGGTCTTAGGGATAGACTTGTTTTCCACAAAATAGGTTTTCTCTTTTATAAGAACTTCTATGCGGGCTCCAAAAGTAGTAGGATTAAGGGCGTCGATCCCATGGCTTGTCATCTCTTCTACTCAAACCTTCGTAACATTGGTGAGGATTTTGATATTTAGTTGACGTTAAATGTCTATGGCATTGAAGTCTTGATCAATGCCGACGTCCTCATACAAGTCTTTGGTTGTCGTTCCTCTGACCCCACTTACCTTGAGCTCCGTCATGACAACTCTTCTAAGATCATTAGGGAGACCTTGATGACTCTTGAATATTATGACTTGGGCAAACCAACCAAGTCTCCTTACTTTCACCCTCTCTAGCGATTTCTCAACTGCATATTTCTTTGGAACTTCATGTCCAAATCCAGTTCTTTTGAGAACTATCCTGGTCCCATGCTTGTGGCTCTTTACTCCTTCAGGACCAACAAGGCGTTTAATTGGAACCACTTCCTTCTCACCTTTATGGAGAGGAAACCCACAAGCGACCTTCCTTTTGGCACCCTTCTCTCCCATATTTTCCATCATTTTAGTGTGCTAATGGATATCAACCACAAGCAATTCATTACTAGTGTTAGTATCTTTAGCGAGTTCACTTACTGCAAGATGGAGTAGGAGTGTCCAGGATGATAGGATCACGCTTCCCCTTTTGCAATTGCTACTTCTACCTCTTCTTAGCCTCAACCTTCTTAGGCTGGACCTTCTATTGCTCCACCCTCCTACCAACCCTACCAGCACTTCCAAGCCTACTACCCTCCTCTAGTTAGACTCACTTCATCTTTCTTTGACTATGAATGGCCCAACCTTGACAAGCAGTTTACTAGAAATGACTCCTTGGGTGTTCAGAACATCATGGATGGCATCTCTCTCACGATACACCAACAGCGAGAGACCTCCATGATAATGATGGAGCATGAGACTCAGGTATTCAACAACCTAAGTAGGTAGGGGTAGTTCTTAGACCAACTGGGAAAGTAGATTCATACACTTCAGTTTTGCGACCAGCGGCCTCCTAGAGCCAGACGAGCCCCACCAACAGTAGTAGCAACACCTCCTCATGACTAGGCTACTTCCTCAGCACCTCCTCGACAGTAATAGACCGACACCTTAGTCAACCTGTCCCATAGTACACTAGAGATGACACAATTGTCACCTATTTTGGGACATCGACTGCATTTCCACACATCTTCCTTAGTCGAACCTAGCATGACCAGCTACTCCCTCAACGACTTCAATATGGATGCAGAGTTCCCCTCAGACTTAGCGGCTTTTCTCAATTTCTTTTAGTTTTTCCTTTCTTTGCAATACTGTGGGTTGTAGCACATTATTGTCTTGATTAGTATCTTTTATTCCTCCTTGTGTCTGCACCACTTTATTTTCTTCTATTTATGTCTGTAGCACTCTATTTATAATGAACTTCCTTTATCTTTATAGAATGTTGTTTTTATTTATTATGTTCATATCTTCATACTAGCAGCATATCATGAATTGCATAAGAAATATATTAAGGGGGAGCTTATATTTAAACTTAAACTTTCTTGTAAGCTTTTTGTTGATAACAAAATTATGTTTTATTGTGGAATAATCATTTTAGGTTACTTAAAGTCAATTTTCCAATAAATGATGATAAACCTCAAGAGAAGTTTCTAAAAGCTCTTTAGTTGTCTCTTTTTACTTTTATTGAGTCTAGAAGTTTGTAAGGAACCTCAAAAATATCAACCGACTCGCTTTTAAACTTAGATAAATTAAAAAACTAGGCTAAGCCCTAAGTTTTTAGTGTTGTTGATTGGCCAGCTTTTTATCTTTGATCGACCAAACCTATTTGCTTAATCAATAAAAGGCCTCTAACTGTCAAATCCTAATTTTCTGCTACAAGTTGATCAATTTCCTAATTTAATCGATCAACATAGAATCAATCAAAACTTTATTTTAATAGACCAAAGTTCATTTTGATCGACCAATGCTTAATTTTGATCGACCAAAGTTGTCTTTACAGACTTTCTAAATTAGGTCAAATAAGACCCTCTCCCCCCACCTCAAAACGCACCTCAAGAGCTTTCAAAAAGAAAATATCCATTATTCTTTCTAGTGCTTTAGTGCCTCAGTGCTTGCAATCATTGCATTCTAAAGGACACCTTTATGCGATCTTGAAAAGCTCGATTTGTTTATTTTCTGAGGTTCCATAGGATTCATTGTTACACTTTATTCTTATTTTTTATTTGGGACCCAAGTTGTTTAGGGAGTCTCGTTATTCTTCTCTTGGTCTGATGTAAAGAGAAGAAGTTTTGTAAAGAGGTTGTATCACCCTCGTTCAAGTTGTGCGATAGTGGATTTGACTAGCATTGGCTAGTTGGGAGAATCCTAAGCTGGGAGGCTTAGGTGATGATTTTTACTCAGAAGGGTTTCCAATCTAAATGCATGTGTCATCTTTCTTATTATTGTGATTGGTTTATACTTGTTTTTGATCTATGGTGAATATTCTATTAAATTTTGCATTTTTCATTAAGTACACTATTCACCCCCCTCTAGTGTATTCATTAGTCCTATAGGCTCTGCTTGCACTCATAGTTGGTACCGATACACCTTGAGTACTGGACAAGTGTATAACTGAACTCGAATCTCAAATTGTAAGCCATAGGTTCCGGTACTTGGCATCAGCACCGGTACTTCTTGGATATGGGATCAGGACCTGTGGATCATTGATATCAGTACTAGTTCACTAGCAATGGTATTCACTGAATATGGGATACTGGTACTGGTTCACCAGTAATGGTACTCATTACGTATGATGTTCAGTTATGTCAGGTTATAGTTTAGGTCCATCCTAAGTAAGAAGGTTGTCATTTATGGAATAACCCTAACACACAAATCTCGTTTTTCTTACCCTTGCAATTGGAATGGAAACTTATGGAATTTATGTTAAATAGCATAGCCCATGGACTTGTGATTGAAGCAGTCAGTCACTGGTTACATGGGCATGAATTATCAATTGTATTAGTAATCAAAGATTTACCATGGCATGGCAGTATAGGTGAAGGTCTTAAGATCTCATGTAGTGTGACTTAAGTTTGACCATCACAGAAGATTTTCAATTTTACCATTTTTATCTTTTCTTAATTAAACCATAAGTATTAATTTGGTATGTAAAAAATTCCATAGACTTGTAGGTATGACTTTTGAAGATATAATTATAACTTTTCTCTAATTTACCTACAAGGATCGTATGTAAATTGATATTTACATTTTTAAGAGACTATCATGAAATAAATCTTTTACATGTTTTTTATTATCAAAAGTAAATTCTTCCTTTTAAAAGCATTTCTATAAATGACACTTATAATATATATTATTGATTGATAGATATATTTAGAGTTATAAACATAATACTCCTAATGGTGTTATCTATATATCTATTCTGTTGGATTTTGTATGTCTTGGGCTAGCTAACCAAATAATGTAATGAGTTATATTTCATCTGAATAAAAGAATTAGATTATTCTCTAGTACATGAATTGGATCCCTTAGTATGAATAGGGTGCATGACATACTTATTCAGGTCAAATAAACATGATGTGTGTTGACTCATAGATTTAAACGGTTTAAAGGATCTAATAACACATCAAAAAATCATCTAATTCGATCATTTGCTTTTGATCTAAGTTGGGATAGCAACTTTCTTAAGAACTCGTTGCCAAACTGATGTTCTTGAAGGCAGATTCGGAACTGTCACGTGGGATGGGTTGAGGAGTTAATTTGATAAAACAAGAGATAGTCAAAGTTCATCTCTAATAATGTCATGGAGAAGGCATATCCTTTAACATGGGAGAGATATGTGTCTCTGTTCACGAATACATATATTTAGTAGACCAATAGTAAATACACTGGCATTGATACTGATACTGGAAAGCTAGTGTTTCTGGGAAGGAATAGGAGATACATGATCTCTTGAAGGGATCGCACAACTCTGCCCCATAGCTGCATTATTGGTGCAAATGCACCTTGATCCTTGGTTTTGATGATAGCAAAGCATTTCTTATTTGACAATTTCATTTGGGTATTTAGTTCTCAGGTTAATGCAATTGATTAGAAGGCATTTAAGAAGCTCAAGCTCTTAATCCATGGAGATGGAGGAGCTTGATAGTGAAAAAAAACATCAAGGAGAATGGTGTAAGTTTGCACTAGAGGGGGGTGAATAGTGTGGAAAGTAAAATCAATGATAATTTGCTAAATAAAACTATCTTACAAGAACATTAATCCAAATGACACAAGTATTTTTAGGTGAAAACCCCAATGATAAAAACCATCACATAAGTCACCCCGACATAGGATTTTCCGATTTACCTAGTAGATTAAATCACTAACATATTACTTAAGCAAGGGTGATACAACTTCAATTACAACTACACAACTTTAGACTGATGGTAGTATACCTCAAATCCCTCTTCACCATGAAGAGAATTTTGTCACATGAAAAGATGGAAATTTGTAACGCAAATACCCAACAAAAATACAAAAGACCTATGGAGCCCAAATATAAGGTTGAGCTTAAGCATTTATAGGTGAAGATGACTTCCTTGATGCGAAAGAGATGGGAGTGATGGTGCAGCGTAATAGTGCTCTCTAATGTGTAGAACAAGGCTTGGAGAGCAAGGACTAATTTTCTTCCTTTTGACCTTCTCACAATGCATATAGAGTAGGAAATATTGTTTCTATATGTATCTTGACAAAGAAGAACCTCTAGACTATTTATAGATGAGCTAAGAAGGTTCAGGAATGCTTGGGAGAGTCTTCTTCTTAGCTGTTGGAATCAAATCCAAGAGGATTTGGTTGAGATTCCAATGAGATCGGGGCAATAATTAGGTTTGACAGCATAATCAGATGACTGGATAATTTATTAGACGTTTGGTATGGGTTTATTGGACGTCTGATGATAATATGGGACATTTAATTCTGGACTGGGTCTCCTTGAATTTGATTGGATCTAGTGCAAGGATCTTGTGTTAAAGGGTCAAACGTCTGATATAAACATATAAGACGTCTGAAGAATATATTAAACATCTAATTATACAAGGAAAGGTCTCTGGAATTGGTTTTGATCCATGGGAACTTCTACAGGGTTCTTCCACCTATGTGTCAAACGTCTGTAGGACATCTGAATAGTGCTCTGGACGTCTGATACTAGTGATAACTCTTAAGAATTGATTTCCAAAGAATCAAATGAACATGAATAGACTAACAATCAAGATTTGAGTCAGAAGAGGTCTAACATCTCTTTATTTGGCGTTTGGTAAGTTTTTTGGACATCTGGAAATATGAATAGAATATTGGTTAAGGGTCTCGAGAAGATTACATTCTGACATAATCATGATTTAATGCTAACGACTCTTTATAAGACATTTAAGGTCTTCAGGCGTCTAGAGTCAATTGTGGATGTTTGGATAAAGGTATGGGCGTCTAATATGCTGAAGGTAGTATTTGTAAGGTCAAGTTATTTGGGTTTTGGACATCTGATCCTATTATTAGACAACTTAAAATGTGATATCAAACGTCTAAGATATGTGTTGGATGTCTAATAAGGCAACCTGTTTACTATTTTGGTTTTCTAAGTTAATTCTAGTTTTTACGTAAGTGTCCTAAGATTAGGCGAGTGTGTTTAGGACTTAGGTTATTATACTTTGGGCTCTTTTACAGGTATCTAAGAAAGTAAAAGAGCAAATAACAAATACATAGAAAAAAGTAATCTATCTTATTCTTCTCTTCATCTTCAAGCTTTTACTCCATGCTCCTTGATTCTTTTGTTCTAGCCACCAAGCTCCTTTATCTCCATGGATCTTGAGCTTGAGATTCCTTCCATTTCCATTTAATCTAAAATCTTAATCTCAAATGCAAATGTTAAATAACAATTATTTTGTTATTATCAAAATCAATGATCGTGGTGCATTTGCACCAATACATAGAGTTGGAGCTTTAGACTTGAAGAAGAGAATGAAGAATAGGACTTAGTTCATTTGATGTACTCATTGTATTTATTTTTGTTGCTTTTCTATTTCCTGCAATATTGTTTAAAGAGACCTAAAATGAGGTTAAATACCCTAGTAATTGTTAGGTAGCATAGGGAACCGAACCCATGCCTTAAAACACTCAAAACAACAAAAGATAGGTGATGAGGTGTAGCTCATCATAGCTAAAATGCCCCAAGTTAAGCTATAAATTGGGTTAAACACGATATTATTAACACAATAAATAGGTTAAGTATAAGAATTAACAGAAATAATCTAAAACACTCAAATTGGGTTAAAAATGCATAATTTGGTCACAAATGAGATATTCTAATTCAAAAAATACAAATTGATGATCCAAATGTAAATTGAACACATATTTGAGCTCAAAAGTACAAATCAAGTGTTGAATTAACTTCTAATATGTTCATATAAGCATCAATAAAAGTCTCATGGCATTGAGACATCATTAGGACCTTGCATACATGACATTACATGTAGGTCCTTCATCCTTCACATTTTCTTAAGCCAAAAACCTCCAAGGACCTATCTGTAAACCCTCAGGGACCTATTTGCTAGTCTTGGAGGATCGCCCTGACTTCTTTGCAACCATTTATGGGCCTAGCTGTAAATTGTGTAGCGTTTCAATTTAAGCCCTTCCTTGCAAATGTTCCATTACACCTGCAACCGCTCGTCCACTGTTCACGCGAAGAACACGCATAGCAGCTGCCGTCGATTTCATGCCTCACTCATCCAATGGCTGGTCCATCTCCAATCTCTGTGCACCTTTGTGCAATGCACCCTTGCCTCCCTCAGATCTGATCTAACGATGGAGATTTAGTTTGAATCTTCTCGCACGTGTCTCTACTTATCTCCTCTGTATGACCTAACCTCACCTAATCACACTTTACGGTGACCACAATCACTCCCTCGCCTACTTAAGCTTCACCATTGAGCTCACGCGTGAGGCATAGACTCCCTCCCCCCTTAAGCTGATCCCCTCATCTACATCTCCAGCTCCTCCTTCATCGATTGCTAATGACAGGGGCGGTGTCTCCCCCTCCGATTCATCATTGTAGTGACTAGTTGCAGCCTAGGGACCTCATTCCTCAGTTGGAGACCCTCGCATCTCCCTTCGTCACCACAGCAACCTGCTGTGGATCCAGGAATCCCATTCATCTGAGTAGCTAGATTTGCTGCTTTCATTTATAGAATTTATTACTTTCTAGGTAGTTTAAATGCTTTCTAGAGTAGTTAGAAGTAATGTTAGGTTGTGTAGATCAGAATCCAACTCATGATTAGTCTAGATTAGGAGCAGAATAGAGTAGATCCGATTTTGCCCTCTTTGATCAATTTAGATCGGAGAGGTGTTTTCGCATAAACTTCTCGATTCATACAGCTTCTTCATCGCCTCACAATTCACATTCTACCGGTTTCCTCGTGTTTTAATCCATAATCCACCCTGTTTGCCTGAGCATATCTAGATCTAGAATTCTCGAAATTCATGACCTAGATAGTGCTCACAATCACTTGGGTGTCTTCCCACTCATGCCATATGATCACAAGGACCCCTGATCTCGTTTTGATTGCCTTGATTTGCTTGAATCTTTCAGATTTGAATTTCACACCTAATCTCAGGATTTGGACTCAATTTGGTTTTAAATAGATATAATTGAGTGATTCGAGTTCAGATTTGCTTAATTGGGTGCATTGTGATGAATTTGAATGTGTTTTGATTGAGTTTTTTTTTTCTCAAAGGAGCATTTGCCCAGTTTGAAGCTTTGCTTTGGGTAGCCATGGCTAAGGACAATCCAATATATGGATTGGAGGTCATAGCAATGACCTACTATTTAGAGGATCATTTAGGATACTTGCACACTAATTAATAGTGTGCAAGTGTTTTTCATGATTATATCTTCATAATGATCCACATTAAAAAGCCCAAATCAGGGGCAATATTGATTCCTCATCCAAAGGAGAGTCAATTTGACTTATGGGGTTTAACTGAGGTGTTTGAAGGTTTGATAGAGATATTGGAGATCAAAATGAAGGCTCTAAGAGTTTGTCCCTGTGTAATAGAGTCTGAAATGGTTTTCAGAGTTTAAAGTGATTTCCAATGGAATTTGAATGAGTTTGATTTGGTTTTAGGCATTCTTGTGCCTTAAATCAAACCTTCTCAGGTCTAATCTGGGCTAATTTCAGCAAACATAACAGCAGTAGTATCTGCTAGTTCGATTGCAACAACTGTTGCAGTAGCAATAATAGATGAACATAATGGCAGCTTCAGCTGTTAGATTAAACAGATGCAGTAATAGACACTGTGGGCTGATTTGAAGTGGAATTGAAGCTAACACTGAATTGTAATGTTAGAACTTCAAGATTAAAGCATTCATGTACCTCTCATTGACATAAATTCCAGTTGCATGAAGTTGAATTCATGTTTAATCATTCATTGTCAATTATGTAAAGTGTTGATTTGTCCAAATTGTGTTTTTACTTGAAATCTGAATGAAAATCATGTTTAATGTTTCAAATATCTTCTTTAGGATGTATTGAGTGAGTTTGAGTGTTTAGATGCCTTTCCCAGCACATAGAATGGATTTCATGGCCATAGGTTTCACTTCCAACATTCATTTAAGGCCTCTTTTGGATGAGGTTTGGAAAATATAAAAAAATATAAAAAATTGTAAATAAATAAAAGAAACTTGTCTTGAGTAAGATCAAATATTTCTTTAGGTGTACGAAAAGTTTCAAAGTATTCCAAACCCTCGAGCTAGTAGAACATACCAATCGACAGTTTAGTTTACTCTGAAACTCAATAAAAGAATGGCATTTTTACATATATACCCTTGTAAACTTTCGATAAGACGTATATACCCCCCATGTTCTTGATATTTACGTATATACCTCTATAAACTTGCTCCGTTAAGGCCGTATGCCCCTACTCCGTTAAACCCAACGGAAAATGTCGAATAGATATAAAAAAATAGGAAAATTTATATTTTTATCCCCCTATTTTCCCCCTAAACCCTCGCACGTCCTCATCCTACTCCCCCTTCCTCTCCTCCCCAATGTGTGCCACGACATTGATTTGGATAACCTCACCCTATTTAAAGTGATTCCTGTATGATCAAAGGCGTACAATTTTTCACATTACATATTCCTCCAAAAGAACAAAAAAATACACTAACCCTAGTAGGTTCACCTGCCATCCATTGCCCTAAATTGACTGGATTCTGAGGTGGTGGCACATAGGACCCATTATGCCCCTATAAGCAATTGGCATGTTTGTTTAAGCCATCAACTCAGTCAAAATCCCAATTAGAATGATTTCCACTTTGCTCTTAAGGATTTTACAGGCCTCTTCCACCTCCTCTTTGCACCCTGTTCAACAGCTTGTAGCATGGGAATATAAGCTATCCATGCAAGTGGGGCTAACGCAGCTAACATCTGCACCACGATCCCCAGCGGCAAGCGCGCATAACCCCTACTGGAAAGCCTAAGTAGGTTCGCCAGGCCAACACCGAGGATGTCGCTGAAAATGGCTGACAGGCATAAAGCCGAGGCAAAGAATGCGAAGAGCGAGCCTTCACCTCCAGGAGGGCGGAGATTTGCGAGGAGTACAGTGAATGGTAGTATCTTGAACCGTGTAGCTGCTTGGGCCAATGCGGATAGGCATAGAACATGGACCTCGTTTGAAATCCCGAATCGTACATTCACTTGCTTGACCAATAGGAGATCCAAAAGAAGGGACAAAGCATAGAGTGTCTGCACCCCAAATATTAGTATTTGAAAATAGGGGATGAAAATATAGATTTTCCTATTTTTTAATTTTTTTTTGACATTTTCCGTTGGCCTTAATGGAGCAGGAGCATATGGCCTTAACGGAGCAAGTTTATAGGGGTATATATGTAAATATCAAAAAATAAGGGGGTATATACGTCTTATTGAAAATGTATAAGGGTATATATGTAAAAACCCCTAAAAGAATTCAAACTCAAAAACATAAAAAAAATTCTTCTTCTCTCAACTCACCTTCTTTCTCTCTTCTCCTATCTCTACTAAATATATAAATACCATAAAAACTAAAAAATATTCAAAAATACATAAAAATACCATGTATATACTATTTGTACATATAAATATAACTTAACACTAAGTTAAACGTAAATATTGTAATATATGTAAATAATATACATAAATAACTTATAATTATATTATGTATATTTAAATAAGTATTTAGGTTGAGTTACTATACATATAACTTTATTATATAATTATATATTAACTTATATTAGATTAAATGTATTTAAACTAAGGTAATTATAAATAAATATGTAAATGTGAATAATTGTACTTCTAGCTGTACATATGTATTTAAGTATTTATTATATATTATATGATACCTAGACATTGATTTATTTATGTAATTATTATAGATAGTTAGATTATTAAGTTGATTAGGTAAATTATTAAGTTAAAATAAAATAAATTAGTAGTTTAACCTAATTTGTAATATATTTATACTGTATTATCGTATTTATATCTTAAATATGTATATATCTAATAAAAACGTGTACATAAATGTATATAAATTAAAATAAATGTTCTAAAATAAATTAAAAATGTATAATAAATACCTTATTATGCTAATTAACTAATTATAAGGTCAATTGCATCATTAAGTTATTAATTTGTACATTAATTAAGGATTTAAGTTGTAAATTAACGTATATAAATAACTAATTTTAAGTAATTTTGATGTATAATTAAATAACTTATTTTCATAAATTAACTATACAATTAAGTAGCCATATATAAGAGATTTCCAAATATATAATTTAATTGGAAAATGAATCCAATTTAGGCACTCAAATCAAGGGTTAAAGATGGCCCCAGATCATGCATTGGCGCACTTAATTGGGCACCAAACATGGTGCCACATCGTTTGTTGATGGCCACATGCAGCTGTATAAATTGTTTTGCGCTTGGTTCCTTTTTAATTAGCAACGCCGAGCACACCAATGCCTTATTTATATCCATTATCCTCTGATATTAAGAATACCATTAAGCATGTGGGCTAGGAGCTCAATTTGGTCTGGGCCTGGTTCAATTGAGCTGGGTCTAGGCTGAAATTATACGTTGAAGTACACTATAATAGGTACATTATATGTTAGTATAGCTTAGTTTAATATATTATTTTTGTGCCTACACATGGGTATTGTTTAGGATAATTATACATAACTAACATAAAGTCGTTTCACTTAGTTTTTGATGCCTGTTTAGTATATTCATTGATTCATTTTGTATATATATTTGACATTTTTGGAATAAAAGAACATTTTTGGAAAATAGAGAGTGGTGTATATCAATAACTAGCTCACAGTGAACGACCTGGAATAAACTAGTAAAAATTATGTAAATAAATAAAATGACGCAACATCTATTTGCATTACAACTATAATACGACAATGTCATAATTAAATCACTGTTTTTATGCAACACAAATTGTTCACAGGCATATTTTTGGTGCCATTGTCGAGGAGGCAACTCTCTATACACCAAAAGTTTTCTTTTATTCTTAGTTTGTACATACTTTTGCTTTGTTTGTATATAATGAATCTTTCATTCATATTCTTTGTTGTATATGTGTTCTTTTATTCATTTTATTCTTTGATTTATTCTTGTACATAATCCTCATACTAATCATCCGGTGTTTTTGCTGCACTTGAGTAGGAGTAGTGTCATCTTCCTGGAGGAGTCTTCTTCCTAGAGGAGACGCTGCGATTCTGACTCGACTTCCTAGTGATGTTTTCCCAGGAGCTGTAGATTTCCAGTTCTTAGTATTGTAGTTTAGACTTAAGTATATACTTAGGATATTTGTTAGGCATAAGTTGTGAGAGCCTATTCTCACACATTTTTGTAATAATTGGACTCTCTTTCTCTATTCTTTCTCTCTACTCATCTCTCATCGATCTCGTTTTCCTCCGTATCGCCATCTTTTTTAATTTGATTTTGCTTTGTTGCATTAGAAAATCCAAAAAAAAAAAATCAAAATGGCCAAAAAGATCTCATCTTTTATCTAGCAGCAGTATATCCTTAGGCATCCATACTTAGGATGCACATCTATCCTGCTAGATTTACGTTACTTGTCAAATTTCATATTTGTAGAATTGCTGGAATCAGGTACTCACATTCTATTATTCTTGAACTCCTACCATCTTGCATTTGACTTAATGTAAAAGACCATCTCTTGTTTTGAAAAAATTAAAAAGTGAGATCAATCGCCTGAAATACACATCTAAATATTCAAATTTATTTCAAAAGGAGACACAATAACTTGCTTGAAACCCTGATTGAGCTTTTCATTGCATTCTATTGCTTGATTATCATGTAGATACTACACGGGTTTCTATCTCATCTCCTTGAGCAACCATAGGGTCAGGATTTGCATGCTGCTCTTATCCAAATACCGGGTGGATTGTAGAGGTCTGCACCTCATTAGGTCTTCTATAGGATGAGTACGGTTGTATTGATATACTATCTATTTGTGTACTGTATATTTTTGCATAGTAGACCCCTAATAAAAATACACGTTTTCACGCTTACTTGATTGATTGGTCGTGATTGTTGTGAGATTGACATTGGGATTTCTGGATTTCTGATTTGATTGAGATTGTGATTGCCTTTCTATGAGTTGTGACTGCCTTGACATGTTTTTCAAAAGTCGACTCATGGATGGTAGGAGATCCCGGAACCATTCCTTGGTTCCTCCCTTGGATGCTAATGCCCAAGCTTCTACATCTACATCTATGCCTTCCACATCTAATCCTATACCTCCTGAGCCTCAAACTCCCATTCACCATTCCGTTCATTCGGAGGATGACCATGATTCTGCATAATTTGTGGACTTTGAAGAAGATCCTCCCCATCTTTTTGCACATCCTCCACCACCATCACCTTCACATCATAGGTTCCAACCTCCTCCCTACCCAAACTTTCCTAACCAACCACACCGGAAGAGAGGTGTTCAACCTAATTTGCAACACTTGTTCAATACACAATTACAAATAAACACATTAACACAACAGGTGCAACAACTTACTCAAGTTGTTAATCTCTTAGAAAAACCCCGTCCCAAGGCTTGTAGACCTCAACTATGGGATTACTATAATCCCGCAGTTGCACCACCTATGCCTGCGGTAGGTTATCCTGCTGGGGGTTGTGCTACTGAATTGAAGCTGAATATTATCACCTTAATCCCACACTTCCGTGGTCTTGCTTCTGAGGACCCTTTTCAACATTTAGAAGAGCCAAAAAATCTTGCCCAGACTTTGGGTCCGCAGGGCCATGATCAGCACATGTTGTGATGAAAATGTTCTCCTTTTCGCTTAAGGACAAGGCTGCCTTTTGGTTTAGAACTCTTTCATGGACTACACCTATAGACACATGGGCTTCTTTGGAACATGAGTTCCATAAGAAGTACTTTCCTGTAGGTCGCACGAACACTCTAAGGCGTGTTATCACCACTTTCACCTAGAATTTAGGAGAACAAATGCATGAGGCTTAGAAGAGATTTCATGAGCTTTTGCGTAAATGTCCTCATCATGGTGTCCAACATTGGCAACATGTCCTGATCTTCTATCATGGGCTCCATGATGACACAAGAATCTTCGTAGATGCTACTTGTGGAGGCAACTTCTTGTGTCGAGATGAGGACTCAGCTTTTAAGCTCTTCGAAGGCATGGCCGAAAACTCTATAAACAATGCTTCGATGAGTGTTTTTAATAGAAAGTCCTCGCATTTTCATTTTGGGGTACACAAAGCCCAATCCGACACAAGAGACTTAGAGATAGTGGCTAGTCAACTGGATAAGGTGGGCTTAATAGAGAAGAAAGTTAATGAAGTATGGAAATTCCTATCTAAACCTTCATCTTCTTCTTCTTAGTCACTTGCACCTCACACTTCTTCTGAATTTCCTACAAGGAGGGAAACTGTGAACAAACTTTCTGTGATACCACAACTTTTACTTTCTGACTATTCATATGCATATCCTTCACCGGCTGGAGGAACCTTTGTTTCTCCATACACTGAATTCCCTGCACCTTTTAGAGCTTCGTAGGAGCTCCATGCCATTCACAATAACCCATATTTACAAACCTACAACCCTAGATAGCATAGTCATCCAAATTTCTCGTGGTTGAGAAATACACAAAGACCCAATTTCCAACAACCTTCTGCACCACCACTACAAAACTTGATCCGAGCACTACCTCCACCACCACAAGTACAACACGAGTATCCACCACGTGCCTACCAGCAACCCCAACCCAGGCCTGCCCAATACTCTCAACCTAGCCCTACATAAGATGATCAATTGGGGAATATCATGAAAGCTCTTGCTGACATGCAGCAACAAAACATTACTATGCAGCAGAGATAGGACGCGACCTTAGCTGAGATGAGAGCCCAGCTAGAACACTTAGCTACACCATGTCAAGCACATAGACTACCATCTCAAGTGGAACCCAATCCTAGGAATGTACCTAGGTAGAGTTATGTTCAACCTAGACCTCCAATGAAAGGCCAAGCACATGTCATATCACAAGCCTTGCACAATTCTAATCCATCTGCACCTTACTCAGATCAGCAACCACCTCTTCTTTCCAACCCTATATTTTATTTGGAATTTGGACTCCATTAGGGCTCTCAAATCGAGGCCCAAATCTTCGCTCACAGAACATTGCACGTGCCTAAATCAGGTGCAACTTTTGTCCCACCTCTTGTGCCGACGACCGCACGCAGTGCTATAAGTTGAATCTTGTGGGTTGGTTGCTCAATCGTCAGTGCTCGGCGCACCAATACCCCTTTATCCCAATACCCTTGAGCATATACTGAGCATATATTCTGAACATTGTGTGGGGTTGGGAGCTTGGTTTGGTCTAGGCCCGGTTTAGCTTAGTCAGGTGTGGGTCAGAACTGTACACTAAAATACACTACAATAAACTAGGACTGAACTTAGTAGTGGTCTAGTCCCACCCGAGAGGGTGTTGTGTATCCCACAAAAAGCTCGGTTCACCTATAAAAAAATCCAATTTTTGTTAGTGAAGGGTTCTGTGGTGAGTGAGGAAGCAAGCTTAAAAAACAGCTAAGTGTTGAGCCCTTTGTGTGAGTGGCTATGTGTGTGCACAAGTGTTGGTGTGAGTTGTGTGCTGTGTGTGTATGTATATAGTGTACATGTGTATAGCGTATATGCATAGATATATATCAGTATATAGTAGTTGTATATAGATGTATATATAAGATATATGTATAATAAATAAATATGTATATATGTATAGTTAGTATATAAGTAGAGTAGTATACATATAAGCCTTAAGTGTTTATATAAGTTTTTCTAAGGCTTTAGTGACTTTTCTATCCATCACTGTTGGTATATATAAATGTTAGTAAAGATAGTTCTTTTTGCCTTAAAGTTTGTACATACTTTTACTAAGGCTATAGTAACACTTCTGCAAGTCATTGTATATGTAATATATGTTACTAAAGGTATTAGTAAATGTTAGTATAGTACATATTAGTAGTTATTTTTGTACCTACACATAGGCATTGACTAAGATAATAGTATATAACTAACATAGAGTAAATTAAATTATTTTTCATGCCTATTTGATAGTAAATACGTTTAAGGCATTGTAATTACCATTAATTGATTCTTTTATACATAATTAACTCATTCATTCATTCTTTGGTCCATTGATTAATTTTGTATATATATTTGACAATTTTTGGAATGAAAGAGCATTTTTGAAACATAGACAGTGATGTAAATTAATAACTACCTCCTAGTGAATGATCTGGAATGAATCAGTAAAAATTATGTAAATAAATAAAATGCCACAGCATTTATTTGCATTACAACTATACTATGACAGCGACATAATTAAATAATTATTTTTACCATGCAGACAGGTTTTTCATCGATCATATTTTTGGTGTCATTACCGTGGATAAAAACCAGACTACAGCGTTCTTATTATGATTGATGGATTGTTCGTGAGCAATAGGTCAAGGGTGTCTACCAGTTTACTTATCGGCCGATTAGCTCTTCAGTAGCCAATCAATCGATGTGCTTGCTCGCTGACTGGCTCTTAAGTAGGATGTCGATCGACTCTTAAGTAGGGCACCGACCGACCGCTGACCCATAACCGAATGTTGGTTGTTCCAACTTTTAAATATCTTCGAACTTGCACACAAATTGTTATATTAATTAGGCTTTGTTTTCCCGAGAGAACCTTTGTAGGGAGTCGACCACTAGCCAACCGATACTAGTATAGGCCATTGTAATGACCCATACCTTTTTAGCCATTTAAGACGTCTGGAGTTTTGGTCAGACGTCTGTCTAGATGTCTGGACCCGTTCCCAGACGTCTGAAAGTGCATTTTTCGTACTGCACTTTGTGCTCTACTCGAGGGCGACGCGCAGAGGTCACATCCCTCTCTCCCTCCTTCACCCCAGACCCTAACCCTCTCTTATATAAACCCCCCCTTCTCCTCTCCTCTCCTCCTCACACCACTCAACCACCACCACCTCCACCTTCACCTGCCAGCCAAGTTCCTCTCCGCCTCTGCTGCTGCCGTAGTAAGGAAGGAGATCCACCAATGAGGGGAGAGTAGGGAGGAGCGATAGCGAGAGAGTGCGAGGGAGTGAGAGCGAGGGAGGAGGAAGGCGACTGTGGGAGCTCGTGGAGCTCAAGGAGGAGGTCGTAGGAGAGGAGAAGATGTCGATGAGGAGCTACCCAAGCTCCTGCAATGGCTGGAGCAGCCGCTGCGGGCGGAGGAGAGAGTGGAACTAGCTACGAGGAGGGTTGGTACTGGAGGTTTTCCAGTATTAGACGTCTGGAGTGAAGACCAGACATCTTGTGAGGCACCTGGACGTCTGGAGCTAAGGTCGGACGTCTGAGAGCACGTATCGCGTGAGGTACGTACGTTCCTGCGCTGATTTTCGCCATGCAGAAGATATCAGCGTAGGAGTTGTCAGCTGACCATGCCTGTGTTTGCGTACGCAGGTGCAGCTTTGGGAAGGTGCGCGGTACACTTTTCCACGCACTTTTGGGCATCTGATCATATCACCAGACGTCCAGAGGTGCTCTTATACGACCGGAGACCTTGTCCGACATTTGGAACTATCCTCAAACGGTCACAAACGAGGTCTGGACATCTAATCAGCCGCAGGAAACACAAGGTGAGTTTTGACGTCTTTTAAGACGTCTGGGATTAGTCCCAGACGTATGACTTTGATCAGAAATCGCATTTTTGGCCCTTTTTATGGCTCAAATGGAATTGGATTTCCGTAAACGAAGTACCGTTGTTTTCTACTCGAGGTCCTCTACGTATTCATGTTGAGTACCTACTGTTTTGAGCTTGTCTAATGTACATCGGTCGCTGGTACAGGTTACCAGCCGGTGGCATGTTCAGGGCCCGCAGAGACGACAAGATCTACGGCACAGGCCCCCATTCCTCTTGCAATACCAATAGAGTGGTTGAACTCAGTTATTAATATTTAAATAAGAATGTTCTTGGTTGAAATAGCCGGATGGAACTCTAGGATGTGGAATGAATCCTAGGGTAGAAAATGGATGAGCCTGTTTGAGTTGCATTGTTTACTTGAATGCATGGTTAAGATAAATTGCTAGTAAATGCCTTTAATATAATTACGAGGTGCATATTGAAATACAAGCTGCCTGTATTTAATTGAGAAATTGCCTGTGAAACCACTAGTTGCATGTTTTTGTGAATTGAACTATGGAACACGAGTTGCCTGTTTATGGATGAGGAACGAAATATGAATCATGAGATTTGAATCTGGATAAATGAGGTGAACATGAGCATGAACCCTATGGGGAATTAGGAGTAGAACTTCTGTGGATGAATGGAATCTGGAATTGTAGATGGGAAGTGTGCTGGCCCTTGTGTACGTGATACCAAGGAGAGCAATTGTCCCCTTTTAGTGTAGAGCGGAGCTAACCTCCCTTGGGTTGAGACCCGGGGTTAAGATTGGCCACTCTACACCGACTCCTGTTGGCCCTCGCGTACATGGTACCTAGGTGAGCTACTAGTGTAGGGAGGAATCTAGCCACCCCACGGGGCCTGAGGTTTAGCTAGCCACCCTACACCGACTTGTTAGGCCCTCTGGGCAAACCAGGGTAGTCAAACGAGGGTGCGCGGACCGTGGAGGGGCAAGACCCCTGTTTGGTTCTGAGGGGCAAGATCCCTGTTCTGAGAGGGCAAGGCTTTATACTGTTCTGTGCTATACTTTGGGTGTACCCGCTAGTAGAAACGACTGACCGCGTGTCTGTGCGGGGTAGCTACCCGTGTGCTTATCACGCATGCTGTAGTCACCGCTACGTCTTGATAGTGACCTCGGGGTGGTTGACTGGGTGTAGGACTACCACGGGGGACTCTCCCGGGCAGGAGAGCACCACGTGTACCTTCTACTCTACGGAAAAGACTGCAATCAAGATCGTTCCCACGAGGAACATGCAAGATTAAGAAATATCTGGATACTTTGAGAAATGGATGAAATAGAAACATATAATTGAGATAAATAGAAATAAGAATTAAATCTGTTGTTTTTACTGTTCTTGTACTTAAATTGTATAAACACTACTCTACTCAGCGTTTGCTGACTCTGTCTTTTCATAACACTATTCAGGACCAAGAGTTGAGCAGTCCGAGTTTCCGGCTACACAGGGTGCTAGGCCTAGTCGAGCCTAGCTGTAGTCGTTCTTTCAGTAGTTTCTTTTTCTTTACTGTTGTAGTAAGTAATGGATACCTAGTTTACTATTTCTACTATTCCTGTTTCCTTTCCGCTTTCAGTTGTTGTTATTGTTGTAGAGGCATGACTGAAATAGTTGTTCTACTTTCTTTACTGCTTTGTACTTTTCTCCTACTTAGTTATGTTGCATGTGTGAATGTGGTTTATTTTCCTGCTTTTGGTTATTTCTTGTTGGACGACTAAGACTTGGGATTAGTCTAGGCGAGCCGATCTCAGGTCCTGTAGGGATCCAGGAATCGGGTCGTAACAAGATGACAGCTGATAGTTCACCACCCCCACTGCACTCTAACACTTCCGAGCATGAGCCCTCCTTGCCTAGAGGCGTGCCTGTTCCCCCACTGCGGTTACACCACCAACTTTTTGGATAGTTCTGGAAGCTGAAGCCCCCCTCCTTCAAGGGGGATGAGGATCTGTCTGAGGTAGAGGATAGGCTGGAGCAGATAAAGAAGGTGTTCGACACCCTTCACTCTCCCAGGGAGTGCTGTGCGGCCATTGCCACGTACCAATTAGAGAGCGCAGTACACAGGTGCTGGAGGGCAGTCAGAGGCTAAGAGGGGAGAGAGTCGATGTGATATCAGTTCGTGGCTCTCTTCTATGAGTAGGTGAGAGTTCCATACTCACTGCCAATGGATGATGACAATTAGCACGTATTGCACGCATTTTCTAGAGCTGTCACATTTTGCCTCGACAGTTGTGTCTACAGAGGAGGAGCACCAGTGGAGGTTTACTGAGGGGCTCCAACCTGTTATTCGGGGGTATGTCAAACCCTTGAAGCTGCCTACTTTCTCTCGTGTGGTTGAGGCAGCCATGACTTAAGAGGAGACCAACCCGGCCGCACGACACAGACAGCAGACGGAAGAGGCCCTACCAGCCAGAGTACTCTCATGGCCGTCGGTAAAGGAGGCACACGGCACCCGCAGGAGAGCCATCTCATTTTGCGGGGCCATCGGTGGCCTTTAGGGTCCCCAAACCGGGGCCAGTTGCCAGCACCGGACCCCCGCCCAGCCGCCAACAGGGACCTACTGAGGGAGGAGGTTGTGTTCCCCTTTGCTACCAGTGTGGCCAGCTGGGCCACATCAAGAGGGACTTCCCATCTAGGGCCAGAGCACAGCAAATGCTCCCCGCACCGAGTGCTAGAGGCCGAGCTGGTGGTTGTGGTCACTGGGCACGTGGGGGAGGGTAGCAGTGATAAGGAGGGTATCGGCTAGTTGTTGCTCGCCCGACCCAAAGTGTAGCTGCTTCGTATACATCGAGGGCTGAGGGGCGCATCAATGCCCTAACACACAAAGACGCCAGGACTTCGGGTTCAGTGGTGGCAGGTATGGTTACTGTTTCTGGCAGATTAGTGTATGTACTTTTTGATTCTGGCGCCACACACTCCTTCGTCGCTACGAGTTTTGTCGTTAGTTTGAGGCAGGGTAGTGTACTATTAGTGGATCCGTTTGTTATCAGAGGCCCAGGTGGCTAGTTGTTTGTAGCCGAGGAGGTTTACATGGACTGCGAGGTCAGTATAGGGGGACACAACCTCCCCGCTGACCTGATTGTGATACAGATAGAGGATTTTGGCGTGATCCTAGGGATGGATTAGTTGTCTACCTATCATGCCCTGGTGGACTGTTTCGGGAGGAAGATCGTCTTCTCCATACCGGAGTTGCCTCATTTTGAGTTTCATGGATAGTCGTTGGACGGAAGTTTCAGATGCATCTCCGCGCTTCGGGCAATGAGGCTTTTGAGCCAGGGGTGTGAGGGCTTCTTGGCTAGTGTAGTGGCAGAGCCAAGCCCCGTGGCTGACTTTTAGAGTATCCCGGTGGTTTGCGAGTACCCCGACGTTTTTCCCGAGGAGCTACCAGGACTACCACCTGAGCGTGAGATCGAGTTTGAGATCTCACTAGTACCGGGGACCAACCCATTTCTACTGCACCGTACCGGATGGCACCACTTGAGCTGCGAGACCTCAAGTCACAGCTACAGGACCTGTTGGAGAAGAGCTTTGTGAGGCTCAATGCATCCCCGTAGGGAGCCCCTGTGCTGTTTGTGAAGAAGGACGGTACCCTGTGGCTTTGTGTCGACTACCGACAGCTGAATAAGGTCACCATCATGGCCCAGTATCCGCTGCTGAGGATTGACGACCTCTTCAACCAATTGCGAAATGCCACAGTGTTCTCCAAGATAAATATGAGGTTAGGCTACCAGCAGTTGAGGGTCAAGGAGACCAACGTCTCCAAGACAGCTTTCCGTGCCCGGTATAGGCACTACAAGTTCTTGGTCGTGCCGTTTGGATTGACCAATGCCCCCGCTGCTTTTATGGATTTGATGAATCGGGTTTTCAGGCTGTACTTAGATCAGTTTGTGGTGGTGTTCATCAATGACATGCTCGTTTACTCGTGGGATTAGGCGCAGTATGGACAGCATTTACGCAAGATCCTGGACACCTTGAGGTGACGCATGCTGTATGCCAAGTACAACAAGTGAAAATTTTGGTTGAGGCAGGTGACTTTCTTGGAACATGTGATTTCAAGGGATGGTTTGGCTGTGGATCCAGCCAAGGTTGAGGTCGTACTCAGGTGGGAGAGGCCACGCACTATGACAGAGATACACAACTTTTTGGGATTGGCAGGTTACTATCGACGGTTTATTAGAGGATTCTCTTAGATTGCGCGTCCTATGACCCAGCTGACTCGGAAGAACGTGCCCTTTGCCTGGACAGATGAGTGCGAGGCATGTTTTCAGGAGTTGTAGGAGAGACTAACTTGAGCTCCTGTGCTTACCATTCCAGACAGTAGTGGTGGTTTTGTGATTTACACCGACGCTTCGTTGTAGGGGTTAGGGGGTGTGCTCATGCAGCGGGGTTACGTTGTCGCTTACGCTTCGCGGTAATTGAAGCCCCATGAGCATAGCTACCCTACCCATGACTTAGAGTTGGCAGTTGTTGTCTTCGCGCTAAAGACATGGAGGCACTACCTTTACGGTGAGACTTTCGAGATCTTCACAGGTCATAAGAGCCTCAGGTACTTGTTTGACCAGAAGAAGCTTAACATGAGACAGAGACGTTGATTAGAGCTCCTAAAGGACTACGACTACAGCATCTCCTACCTTCCAGGGAAGGCCAATGTGGTGGTTGACGCCTTGAGCCGGAAGGCACCTGCCCACTTGGCCAGTATACAAGCACAGAGTTGGACACTTATGGAGGAGTTGGGCAGTCAATGACCTCGAGAGTTAGGGGTATTATGGGACAGTGACAGTGACGCGGCAGACGCAACCAGAGTTGATAGACCGCATCATTGCAGGGCAGATGGCCGATCCGTACTTATAGACACTGTGAGACAGGGTATTGACAGGGGACCCAGGAGACTTTTCCTTTTCAAACGAGATACTGCACATGAGGGGACGTTTATGCGTTCCTAGGGACGAGGAGTTTTGAGAGAGCTCCTGGCCGAGGCGCACGGGTCCAGGTTCACCATACATCGCGGAAACACAAAGATGTACCATGATTTGAGACATGACTTTTGGTGGAGAGGGATGAAGCGGGATGTTGGTGAATTTGTGCAGCAGTGTTTGGTGTGCCAGCAGGTGAAGGTCGAGCATCAGAGGCCTGTAGGGCCGTTGCAGCCACTCCCTGTGCCAGAGTGGAAGTGGGAGAGCATCACCATGGATTTGGTGGTGAGTTTACCAGTTACCCAGCGAGGACATGATGCAGTATGGGTGATAATTGACAGGTTGGCGAAGACGGTGCATTTCCTGCCGATCCGAGTCACCTTTGGACCAGCACAGTTAGCAAAGAGATACATCCGAGATGTGGTGCGCCTGCACAGAGTTCCACGTGAGATTGTATCCGACAGGGATACCCATTTTACTTCCCAGTTCTGGGCTGAGTTTCAGCAGGCTTTGGGGACACGTTTGAGGTTCAGTACCTCTTACCACCCCCAGACGGACGAACAGTCAGAGCGCACCATACATACACTTGAGGACCTTTTATGTGCTTGTGTACTAGATTGGAGAGGCTCCTGGGAGGAGCATTTACCCCTGTTAGAGTTTGCATACAATAACAGTTACCACTCGAGCATCAGCATGGCACCTTACGAGGCTCTATACGGACGGAGGTGTACTACATCCTTGAGTTGGGTCGAGGTGGGGACCAAGTGGGAGGTTCGTCCCAAGCTGATCCGGCAAAGTCAGGAGGTGATAGAGTAGATTCATAGACAACTCCGCACTGTCAGGAGTAGGCAGAAGAGTTACGCTGACCGAAAATGTAGAGAGATGCAGTTCGAGGTTGGGGATCATGTCTTTCTCCGTGTTTCGCCCATGAAGGGCCTACAGTGTTTTTGGGTGAAAAGGAAGCTTGCGCCGATGTTTGTGGGGCCCTTGGATGTCCTTTAGCGGGTAGGACCCGTTGCTTACCAGCTTGCCCTTCCTCCCCAACTTTCTGGAGTGCACGATGTGTTCCACGTGTCCAACCTCAGGAAGTACGTCACCGATCCCAGTCACGTTCTGAGCCACGAGAGCGTCGAGGTGGGTGACGATCTGACCTACCCCGAGAGACTGGTACATATACTAGACAGAGCCATCTGAAGTCTGAGACAGAAGCAGGTACCACTGGTGAAGGTCCTATGGAGAAGCCAACAGTATGAGGAGGCGACTTGGGAGCCTGAGGCAGCGATACCCGGAACTTTTTGAGGGTATGTCTTTTCGGACCTACTTCAGTCCTCTTTAAGTTGGTTATGCATTTTTATGTTCCTTTCTCCACACCCTAGCTAGCATCAAGTTTCGGGGACGAAACTTCCTTTAAGTTTGTTATGATGTAATGACCCATACCATTTTAGCCATTTAAGACGTCTGGACCCGCTCCTGGACATCTGAAAGTGAATTTTTCGTACTGCGATTTGTGCCTGCGTGCAGAGGCCGCTTCCCTCTCTCCCTCCTTCACCCCAAACCCTAACCCTGACTTATATAAACCCCCCTTCCCTTCTCCTCTCCTCTCCTCCTTACACCACTCAACCACCGCCACCTCCACCTTCTCCTACCAGCCAAGTTCCTCTCCGCCTTTGCTGCAGCCGCGGCAAGGAAGGAGATCCACTGGCGAGGGGAGAGCGGGAAGGAGCGAGAGAGAGTGAGTGCAAGGGAGTGAGAGCAGGGGAGGAGGAAGGCGACCGTGAGAGCTCGTGGAGCTCAAGGAGGAGCTCGTAGGAGAGGAGAAGACGTCGGCGAGGAGCTGCCCAAGCTCTTGCAGTGGCTGGAGCTGCTGCCGTGGGCAGAGGAGCGAGCGGAGTGAGCTGCGAGGTGGGTTTGATACTAGAAGTTTTCCAGTATCAGACGCTTGGAGTGAAGACCAGACATCGTGCGAGGCACCTGGACGTTCGGAGCTAAGGCCGGACGTCTGAGAGCACGTATCGCGCGTGGTACGTACATTCCTATGCTGATTTTCGCCATGCAGAAGATCTCAGCATAGGAGTTGTTGTCGACTGACCATGCCTGCGTTTGCATACGTAGGTGCAGCTTTGGGAAGGCACACGGTACGTTTTTCCACGCACTTTTAGACGTCTAATCATATCACCAGACATCCAGAGGTGCTTCCAGACGACCGGAGACCTTGTCCAACATCTGGAACTATCCTCAGATGGTCGCAGAGGTGGTCTGGATGTCTGATCAGCCGTAGGAAACACAAGGTGAGTTTTGACATCTTTTAAGACGTCTGGGATTAGTCCTAGACGTCTGATTTTGATCAGAAACTGCGTTTTTGGCCAATTTAAGGTAGAAACGAAATCGGATTTCCACAAACGAAGTACCATTGTTTTCCACTCGAGTTCCTCTACGTATTTGTGTTGAGTACCTACTGTTTTGAGCTTGTCTAATGTACATCGATCGCCGATACAGGTTACCAGCCGGTGGCGTGTTCGGGGCCCGCGAAGACGACGAGATCTGTGGCACAGGCCCCCATTCCTCCTGCGATCTCGTCGTCTTGTAGGGATCCGGGAACTGGGTCATAACAGGCATCAGTTGATACTGTAACAAACATCGACTGGTTATCAAAAATCCCAATTCTAGGAACTTTTAGTAGAGAAATCTTAAGTAGTTGGCTGACCATTAGTAAATTAGTTAATACACCCCTAGACGACCTGCTTGTAAAGTCCACCCATGGCCTCTTCCACCTGTTGTAGGGCATCGACGTATCTTAAATAATGGTCAACCATCCTTGTTGTAGCCCAGTAACCAAGTGCCAACTGGGTACTACTATCTAATAGTCTACTCAATTTTCCAGGAATCCATTGCAGCCTTTATCAGCCTTATTTAAGGTCTCTAGGTCTCTCTAAAGTGTTCCAAACACCCTTATAAATAGTAAGGACACTCCTAAGCCTAAGCACAAGACACACACACATATGTAAGAGAGAATTCAAGTGTGCAACATCCTTATGAACCAATTCTTCCATCCACTTACATCTTAGAGTGAAAATAAGACTGAGTGATTGACAAGCTGCTCTCCAAGTACCATACTTCACATCTGAGAGCACTATCTAAGTTGTGCTTGCACGCCAGTCTGCTTTTGCATTCAGGGAAGCAATCTACACCTATAAGAACTAGGTTTATACTTTATTTTCAGACTCTATAGGTTTGTTTTGTTTTTTATTTTTGGTTGGGTATTCACGTGATAGCTTCCTATCTCCTTACGAGAGAAAATAATCGTCATGAAGAAGAGGGGTTTGAGGTACACCACCCTTATATAAAGTAGTGTTGTTATATTGATGTTATGCCACCTTTGTTTAAGTGGTATGTCAGTGGATTTGATCTACTCAATCGAGAAATCCTAAGTCGAGATGCTTAGGTGGTGGTTTTACTCAGGTTAGATTTGCACCTAAAAATTCTTGTCTCGTGTGGTGAATCAATTTGTGCGATTGTTTTTATTTGTAAATTCTTTATCATATTTTATTTTGTGCACTATTCACCCCCCATCTAATGTGAAATCTCATGTACATGCTAGATTGGAGGAAGGTGCTCACTCCAAATATGTTGGGAAAGAGAATCCCACCTGTGGTAGCAAAGTCCTGATTTGACTTAAGCACAAAAGGGAAGAAGACGGTTCTTTGGGATAGAAACTAATCTTTGTCCTCATCCCAATGATACGAAGAGATGTTAGAAATAATATTATCCATGGAGGATTGACAGTTATTCAATGGGGTCAAGCCTTAGGGATAATATTATCCTTCATGTTTAAAGGATTTATGGGTAATTGGAATACTTGGGGAGGCGTAGTGCCATAATTTCTTAAGTCCTAAACACTTTATTATTGGCGTGATGAAACCAATAATGATTTTGGAGGATTCCTACTTGTAAAATAAATTAAATGATATTCAAAGAGTTAAATTATATTTGATTTAATATTTAATTAGGTCTAATTTGATTGGGCTTGGTCCAAAATGTATGGATGGCTATTAAATAATGTTTGAATACCAAATTCAAAATCCCCATAATTTGTTATAGGCCAATTATGCAAAAATCAAGTAAGATCTAATTCCATCCATCGGTTTCCATCATATTATGAATTCATGGGAATCCCTATAAATATCTCTTAAGGCAAAACCCTAACCCTAATTAACCAATTGAGTTCTTCACTGGTGTCAAAAGAGAGAGAGAGAGGAAGAAAAAGAGTGCTATAGGCACTGCATTTTCTCTCCTTCCACATCAAACTTCTAGAATTCCATTTAGAAGTCTAGAAGGCCATATGCACTTTGAAGACCTCATTTGGACATCCAAGAAGGTAGCCATTAGACCAACAGATAGCATTGTAGGCATTTGATTCATGATCTCTCTCTAGTTCCTCCCAATTATCAAGAGAGAATGTTTAGGAAGGACGAAGGAAGTGTTGTCCTCAATTTTTGTGATACACCATAGTTGATTGTCCTTGACACGAGGCTTCATTCACTCATTGAGGTTAAGGGTTTTGGGTGGCACCGGTACTTATTATAGGAGGCACTACCCATATGGTGCTGTACTGCGCTACCCACAAAGGTATAATTATAACTCATGGGATCTCGAAACGGTCGTAAACTAGTTTCAACCATGTGATTCCAATTATTAAGGCATTTATCATTTGATCTCATGATCGATTTTGGCATTAATTTGATCGTCATTTTAATTTTAAAATGCCTAATTCATGCTTTTGCAATACCATGATGCAAGACAATCGCACACTATTATATTCAATCGTATAAACATGACACGATGATGACCTTATTGTTGTATATATTCAATCATTAAACATAAAATATATATTGTGCATTTTGGTGTGTATGAAAGGTGAGTTTATTTAGGTTATCCCTATGTCTGATAGTCATTCTTCATTTTATTTATGTATTTGCTTGTGAATGTAAGACAATTTTTATGATATCCAAGATGGATAAGTTACTTAGTAAATGTGATATATCATCTCTACTTTGCAAAGTTTGTTTTGGCATACTTTGCCTTGCTTAACACATACATAGTTACGTGTTAATGGCAATGTGTTGTAATATCTTATATCATATCTATACAATGTATAATAATTATGCTTTTTTTTATTTGATGCCCATGTGCACATACATACATGTGTGTGCATTTACATTTGCACATTCATCCATATGTAGATATATGTGTGTGTATGAAGGTACATCATGTATCTATGTGCGTGCGTACATGTAGATATAATACACATATATAGGTGCCTTGAGATTAACCACTTATAAAGTTCTTTGAGAATCTTTATTGTCATACGTTTTTACCCTATGATAATGTCAAAGCTGTCAAATATCATTTTTGAAATTTTTTGAATTTTTTTTTTGCCTTCCTATATGAGAGGTAAATTTGGGTAGAGAAGGAATAGAGGGATAAATGATTTTTATTATTTAGTTGGACATTGGGTGATGGGGAGTAATAAAGATGAGGTATCCCTTGTTTGGTGTGTTATGTGTGCTTGGTGGAGGCATTTGTTATGTGGTCAAATCAAAAGGGAAGGTTGTTGAAAAGTTATATTTACAATAGGTGTTGATATGTTGTTTGAACTTTTTCAATGAAAAAATCTCCATCTCAACAAAGTCATTATATAGACCATATCCTTGAAGTAGTGAAGTGACGTTAGCAAATTCGTGTTTCAATACCAGAATGCATTCAACTCAAGAAAATGTAGATTTTTTTCCAAGAAAATAGATTGAATTTCATGCAAAGAGTCATCCCAAGTCACTCTCATATATAATGGAAGGCAATATATTGGTTATTGCTTTCTACAAAAATCATTTAACTAATGATTACGAGAAAAGGTACATTTAACACTCGTTAATATGAGTATGAATTTCGAAGTAGGAGAATGCACCAAAAATTTAATGAAGGCAATAAATGGCAAATACAACATCCAATAAAAGGAAAACAGAAGCTCGATTTTCTTGATCGTCACGAAGTAAATGCATCAAGATAGGGGTACATTTGAATAGAAACAAAAATAACAAGAACAAACATAGAAGATATACTAAGATGGAGACCCATCTTAATTGGGTCTGAGATCAATGTTCATCATACAACTAAGAATGAAGGTATAGGCACAAATTCATGACTGAAATTATTATGATGCTACGTTTGCTCTCTCTTCCTCAGTAGCTTCCTTAAGCTGGCCAGCAAATCTTCGCCCTTCGTTTGGACGATTTCATCCCTGGCGATCATACAACGTAATGCTGTCTTATCAAATCTATCCATTTGGTTATTTATCATTCTCTCCTGTTAGCTTCTCAACCACACTCTTCCCTTTGAGTAGATTCCTCATCATCATAAGAACTCTCTCTTCTACTTGGAACCTCTGCCTTTTCACAATAGTTGCCACATGTTCCCACATGGCTGTGATGGCAAGATTTATTATAATTCAAGCAAGATTTGTTGTAAAAAAGGAAATAGAACTAAGGTTATACAATTAAAGGGTAACAAATGATCCAAAAGATAGCATGGCATGTTACAATTTCATGTCACACCAATAGTTTGTACCTACACCGACGGTCAACAACCGTCAGTATAGGTCCAAAATACCGTCGCTATGGCCACAGAGGCCTATTCCAACAGTCAACTTTGGCATCCTCTTAAGAGGCGTCGAGGTAGGCTATACCGACGGTAAAAACCGTCGATGTTGCACCTAATTCTACAGCAACAATCAACTTTCCAAAGGTTATCCAATTTAACTCTTATGCTACTAGCGACGATTTATTCATCGGTGTAGATCAATACCATTAACTCCCAAAATCTAAATCGTCAATTAAAAAATAATACTATTACTAAGGGTAACTACTCTATGTTTAAATTAATATTTGGTAATAATAAAAAAATATTAATATTACCGTCACTATAGAAAGATGAAATTTTAATGAACACATGCAGTGACATTTTTTTGTTATTGTTGCCATAGTTTCTTAATATGCTAATATGCAAATGTATTGTTAGGTATCGTCATGTCTTTTTTTTCTATATTATATGACATAGAGAAATGTAGTCTCTTTATAATGGAATCAATAAAAAGTGAATAAATATTAAAATAAAATTTTAAATAGCTATCTTTACAAAATAGTAAAAACTAAGAAATAAAAGTCAAAAAAAAAATTGAACATCCTAGGATGAACGTAACATTTCCCTAAAATTCAAATTACAAGTTGCATCACTATCATTAAACAGGCAAGAACTTAATGTCATAAAATTATTTATAGTTCTATATTGTCCTCAAACAACATCTCATTTATGTGTTTAAAGTAAAGAAATTCAAGAAGCATATGCACCAACTGGGAATCGAACACGGGTTTGTATCGTGGAAAGGTACCATTTTATCACTAGACCACCGGTGCTATTCATTTTTCATAAGCCTAAAATAATACAAACTAAGAGTGATTAGAAGATGAATAATCTCAAAATAGTTTGGGTGGACACCTCACACTACCTTCTTGAGCACCACAAGAAATCAAGGGAAAGAGAACCACGAAATCTCTCTAAAAGCCACATTCAAGCTAGTCATTTTGTCTTACCTGCAAGAATATGACCAATATCAACAGATACCCACCCATCAAATCTAGACACTTTAACCATCTATATTAAAGAATTCAATCCAAGAGAAAAAAGAGTAAATTAAGGCAAAGCACCTGCTTTGACATCCTGCATTCACAAAATTACAAAAATGATCAATACAAGAAAATATGATACTAACAATGTGCCCAGATTAGATGAAGTTTAATAGAATTTTGTTTTACATAAATGATTCAAAGATGTGAATGAGTTCATATAACTATGGAGATATACAGCCTCTGAACATCTCTCTTTTGTTTCCAACAGTTTCTCAAGATCTAGGATTTCTGTATTAAGAAAACACAACTTACACAAGCTCAAATAAATGAGAAAATAAAACTTAATAGAATAACTTCCTTAGTCACAGGGATACAAACATGTGTGTTCTTTATTTTGAGAAAGAAAGACAACAATCAAATGACACCCATCCAACTATCACTTGTGTCAGTATTATCACTTAAAGTCTGAAAAAAAAAAAAACTTTATATCATCGTCCAAAACTGCCTGCCTTGCATGGGAACTATCACCTATGGTAAACATTATCATATTTCTTGATCTTTACATATACCAAGAGTCCATCTTCTCTAATACCAAGTCTTGTTTTGCAGAAAAGCAGTGACCCTTCCAGCAGTAATTAAACCTAAATTCTAGAAACATGGATTTTGGAATGAAGAAATTCCCATCATCCAAGGGCTTGCACATCAATGAAGACATACTTATTTTTTTCAAATGCAAAAGAAGGCAAGTTGACTTTGAATCATAACACAATTTGCTAAGAATATAAGCTATTTCATCAAATTCAACAAACCATAAACAATCGTGAAAAATGTAAGACTTACACGATTATTTTTATGATGATATTCAACCTGAATTCCAGAAGAGGGATCCATCTGCACATATCACAACTAGGGTTTCAGTAATCCCATATTCATTAATTGGACATGGGTATCTTCTGAATTGCATAGAGTAGAAAGAGCACAAAATTGTGCTACTTACATTCTTGGCAAGAGGTTTCCAATACTCTATGATTGAAGGAGCATGGACACATTCTAGTTTCTCTCAGGCATAAACATTGACTAGATAACCATGTCCTAGATGACAACTGCTCCAACTGCCAACAACCAAGCCATCACAAATTTTCCCAACCAAAAAATAAAAGCCATGATTATTGTTTAGCAACAGCCAGGAACATTTAAGCGAAAGAAGGCATTAAGTAGAAACTACCAAAATCAAGACCTTGTAATTAGAATGGATACACTGATTGAACAATTTTATAGGATTACATAACCATCTTATCTTATGTTCTCTGAAGCGCCCTATCCCAGTGAATGTGCCATTTCTAGTATCTATGGTGTCTTGGAAGAATGGGCCTCAAACGGGGTACTTGCATGCACTCTAAAGAGCAGCATCCTCTATACTCCATCACGCAATCGGCACATGACCTACAAAGATATTAGATTTAGAGGTTACCTCTCCTTACTCTTTGGATAGAGTTTAGCGCCTGCATTCACTAGCGATGAACATGGAATGATGGAAAAAACTTACAAGAAAAGTAGATTGCAATCAAGATTGGCATAGTTCCTATGTCTGAATTCATTAAGGTGAGACCTGCAAATACAACACCTGGCGAAGGTGGTCTCACTTGATACATGATGACTATAGTTTCTTTCGAGGTCACCTCAAGATCGTAAGCAGATGGGGGAAGGGAGAGTCGGGAATCGAAAACAAACAGGTTGCCGGTTCATTCTACAGGTCCCTCTTTCTGTAGATAATTTGACACTTCACCACTCAAGGTATAGAAATTCCGCAACCCCCTCTGCCTGCCAATATATTTAAAAGCATTATTTCAAATCTGAGAATAATCAAGATGGACAAGGAACTGAAGAAGATTATATATTCTAATTGAAATTTTGGTAGAGAAGCACAACTTATAACCAAACAAATCTACAAAGACGATCCTCCTTTTCATATCCCAATCAATCTGACTTTTGTTTAAAAAAGTTGGTTGTTTAAAAGAACCATTGGGTAATCTATAGAAAAGCTTACCAAAAGATATTTCTAGTTGTTCACAGAAACCAGGTTGGGATCACAGGACAAGCCTAATTGACAATAAATCGGATGCATTGGATTTATAAGGCATTTTGAAAAATTCAACAAATTTTCTATATGTCCATTAAGAGCTATTTCATGATTTAACTAACTACAAATCAACAAATTCTAGCACTGCCATATAGCCAATAAAAAAAAGCTAGAAACATAATGCAAAAGAGTATGCATATATAGCATCCAAATGGAAAATGGGCAATATGACAATGCATTGTTGTAAAGTTTAAAAATAGATGGACAAAACATTAATCTTCATTTGAGAAGGAGAGGACAACATGTTATATCTATTGAGATGAGAAGAACAAACTATAACATGGCATTTGAATTTTCTGATTTTTATAATTGTAACAAGTTGCAAATTAGATTAACTTGAGCTATTCGACCCTATTCACTTATTTAATAGATTAAAAAAAATCTTGCAATTTAATTCATGGAAAACTGCTATCCACCAGATTTAAATCATGATTCATTTGATTTTCATCCTCCATTTATGTAACCCCTGAAATTTTGCTAACATTTCAGGAAATTTCGGCGAACTTTTGACTGAATTTCAACCTTTGACATGAAAGAAACCTACTAATGTCTTCAAATTTCAATTCTTTAGATTGATAACTCGACCAAAATCAAAAGTGAGAAAAGTGATTTTACCTTAAGATGTTAGAATATACATCACAGCGAATCCCACCAGTGCAATACATCAGAATGTCTGTTTCTTCTTTGCTGATCCTAGCCAAGGGATCTGATTTAGTAGATTGAAAGTATACATCAAGTAGAGCTTCGATCATGTTGAAACATGTTGGGATTCACTAAGCCCATGATTTAGGATGAGTAGGTGACCATGTCCTTTGCGCAACGCATGTCGTAGAAGGGTTTCTTTACTTTTTCTGCATCTAAATTTATTTAAACAAGATGACGATTGTAATCAAGAATTTCACCACATTCGGCTACTTCGATCAAGTAGCAAGAGTTCCATTTTGTTATATTTGACTTCAAATAGTCTACTTCCAACATTTTCTAGCCCTTTTAGATTTTTTTTTTTTTTGAAACTTTCCTGAATCATGGCCTCTAATTTTAAGAGGTCACAAAAATAGTCAGTAAGATTCTAACCGATTCTTGCAAAACGAGGAAGAAAAAATCAAGCACATAGTATTCTGAACTGAGGAATCAAAAAGCCCACAATTTTCCAATGTTTAGATATAAGATTACCAAGTCAGCCTCCAAAGGGCAATTAGCAAATTAGATACCATGTAATACTAAAGCTGAATGTAAAAGGTTGAACAGTTTTACCCTTCCAAAAAAAAAAAAGAGTTTGAATAGCTTTAGCTTGCAAGTAAAACTTGTAATAAGACATTGAATTGATCATCATGGTCACATCTGTTAAAGAGCAAAACCTGATGCAGATATGAACACAAAACTATAAAAAAATAAGGACAACAATGTCGAGAAAAGATGTTACAATAGAAAAGCCAAAATAGATAAGTAGCAATCTCAAACACAAACACTTACACTACATAGCATACCTTAATGAGAACATGAAAGAAGCAAGTCTTGGGATTGGCATAATTCTCCCCTTTTGCCACCATTAACCACTAGACTCTTCCTTGCAAAATATAGAGATTCAGTGCAGAACTTTGCCCATAAAACTGAATAATTGGACATTAATGTTGCTAGATCTAAAATTGGAAAATCAAGCTACCCGAATATTGCCCCTTATCACCTAGAGCATGTGTTGGAATGCTCAACTAGTTGGACATGTGAAGCACCAAATTTAAATTATTTGATTACTTAACAATCTACATTGATAAATTTTAGTTCGAGTAGATCTAAGCTAAAATACCTACCTTATCATCTGCATGATGAGCTATCCATAAGACTCCTATCCAATGATAGATGGAGCTATCCTCAAAATTCCTATAACTACACAAAACACAGTAAGTGCAAATTTAATTGAATGTGGAGAGTATGGAGAAGTTTAGATGTTAGACAGTGTTACGACCCGGTTCCCGAATCCCTACAGGACACGAGAATCGGACCGACCCGACTGATCCCAAGACCCAGTTGTCCAACGAGAAAGTAACCAAAAAGTAGTAAAATAAACCACATTCACCATGCAAGTAACTAACAGTAAAAAAAGTACAGCAGTAAAGAAAAGAACTACTACAGTGCATACCACCACAACAGTAGAGAATTAAAAATAGGTACAGAAATATGAAGTTTACAATAAAAGAGTATAAGGTGAAACAGAAATACTCACTACTACAGAAAAATGGTACAACAAGTACAACTACTAGGCTCTACAAGGCCCAGCACCATCTGCAGCTGCAGGCTCTGGCTACTCAACACCTGGCCCTGAAAAAGGTGACAATTATGACACGTCAGCGAAACGCTGAGTAGAGTGGCAACCAGCTAGCTAAGAAAAACAGTAAAGGTGGACAAGTAGCTGTTGTTTTTAATTTCCCTCCTTATTCTCTATTTACTATTTCTTGATTTATTTCTCAGGTCTTTCTCTTGATCTCGAATGTTCCTTGTGGGAATGATCTTGATTGCAGTCTTTTCCGAAAAGTAGAAGTAGCACGTGGTGCTCTCCTGGCCGGGAGAGTCCCCCGTGGTGATCCTACCCTCAGTCAACCACCCCAAGGTCGCTGACAGGCGTAACGGTGACTACGGCACGCGCAATAAACGCACAGGTAGCTACCCCGCACTGGCATGCTATCAGTCGTTTCCGTTAACGGGTGTGCCCAAAGCACAACACGGAACCGGTATAGGGTAGAGCCCTCTTAGTAACACGGGTCTAGCCCCTCCACAGTCCGCGCACCCTCGCCTGACTACCCTAGTTTGCCCAGTGGGCCTAACAAGTCGGTGTAGGATGGCTAGCTGAACCCCGGGCCCCATGGGGTGGCTAGCTCTCTCCCTACACTAGCAGCTCTCCCCGGTATGGTGTACGCGAGGGCCAGAAAGTCGGTGCAAAGTGGCCAAACTCACCCTAGTCTCGACATGAGGGCGGCAAGCTCCCCTCTACACTAAGAGGTAATATGTGCTCTCTTCGGTACCACGTACCCAAGAGACAACACACTTTCCCGTTTTACTTTTCCAATTCCATTCCATTTATTTCTAGAAGTTCTACTCTTAATTCCCCGTAGGGTTAGTGCTCATGTTTCCTCAGGTCAAGTCATACTAGGTTTCATCATTTCAAGTTTATTCGCATATAGTACGTATTTCCAACATTCAAACTTCTTTTCCTTTCCAATTTGTATACAAGCAGCTCGTATTTAGTTTCCAAACAACAGTAATTACATATAGCAGTTACTAGCAACAGTACTCTACATTTCACAGGCAGTTGTTATTAAATTACAGGCAAATATCATTATTTTATCTACTTATCCAAGACTGCAATTCAGGCATTCAAGACATTCATTTCAGTGTTTTTGTTCCTATGATTCAAGCCACACCCTAGGATCTATCATTCAATCTAGTTTTCAGTCCTAAGATTCATGCCATACCCTAGGATCTATCATTCAATCTAGTTTTCAAGTCTTAGGATTCATGCCATACCCTAGGATCTATCATTTAATTCAGATATGCGTTAATGTTTGTAATTAACTAAGGGAAGCCACTCTACTCGCCAAATCGGGAGTGATGGGGGAGTGATCGGCAGGTCCACGTGCCTCCGCAACCCCCAAAGCCACAACAGAACGACGTCCTAACACAAGGATCAATCACAAGGAACCACTCAGAACAGGATACAAGTATAGGAACTAGTTCTGAGAAGAACGGAATCTTAAACGCGGAAATCGGACCTCGAACGGACCCTAAACGGGTCAAAAATGACAATTCTGACTCAAATCAGACGTCTGGAACACCTTCCAGACGTCTTAAAAAGTGGTCCAGGTCATACCTCACTCTGCGCTGCTCTTCAGACGTCCAGGATCCCGCTGAACCGTCTGGACCTTGTTCCAGACGTTCGGCTATCACTCCGGACATCTGGAGATGCTCTCCACCGTCTGGTGACTTGCCCAAACGTCTGGGCCACGTCGGAGGGCATGTCCCGCGCCTTCCCGAAGCGAAACCTGCATGCGTACGCAACACTCTCTCAATACGACATGCAACAAAACTTCGGCGGAATGGCCTGCATGGCCGTATCCGCAAAAGGAGGTAGAGGAAAAATTTCGTACCTTTCAGACGTCTGGAGACGTCGCCCGCGTCGTCTGGATGTAGGTCTAGACGTCTGATTCTGGGAAAATTTCCCAGAATCAGAACCTCCTCGTCGTCTGTAGCTCCCGCCTGCTGTCTGAGATGCAGCAGCACCGGGGTAACCTCCCTAGCACCATGCTCCTCTGCGCACCCATCGGCCGGCCCCAAGCTGCTCCGGCGAGCTCACTCTCTCTTTCTCACGTGCTCTCCCTCTTCTTCCCTCTCGCTGCATCCCTTCCTCTCCGCCCCACACCCGGCAGCAGCTGCTGCCATCGCTCTCTCTCTCTCTCGTGCTCAAGCTGGAAAAAGGAGGAGACGGTGGGGTGGTGGGTGAGGGAGAGGGAAGGGGTATTTGAAGGTGTGGGGGGAGGTGTCCACAAGACGGTGAGGGAAGAGAGAGAACAAAAGAGGGCGGCGGGCTGCTGTCTGCGCGCGGCACTCGTGTAGACTTGCGATCTTACGCACACCAAAATTTATTTCCAGACATTTGGGAAGGCATCCAGACGTCTGGACCAACTCCCAGGCATCTTAAAAGTGTTTGATGTCTCGGGTCTTAACAGATAGAGTGAGATGTAGGCTTTGCCCAACAAAAACTAGGGAATATCTTCTCACCTTTGCTTTCCTTTTTTTTTTTTTGAAAAACTAGAATGCAGGTCATCCCTTGCAACACATTTTACCTGCCTATCGATCACAGCCTAACAAAAAGATTATGTTATCCCACTTGTATGTTGTGTTATAGAGTTGTTGCTTAACTACATCTGAAATCACCATCTGATCAGCATCTCAATTAGATGATCTTTTGAACGAATGAGGTAATATATTCTTGACTTTAAGCTAAAAGGGACATTAGTGTATGAAAGTGACTTTCAGCTTAAACTTTTTGCCAATTTCATATGCCTACTTCTATGGCCCCCCTTCACCCCATTTCTCAAGTACCTTTAAAAATATTTTTTAATCGTGGTTTATAAAACTCTCTCGTTCATGCACCTACCTCTACATGACCAGCGCTTTACAACCTCATAGAATTAATAACCTTGTATCCTTTGTGTTGCATAACATAGCACAATTGTTATTTAACCTCATAATATCAGTTGTTACAATATTTATATACATAGTATGCTATATCATAAAATAGCATTGTTATTGTAGTATCAAAGGCTGTGGGAATCAAATTTTATAGCTCTAAAAACCTCTTATATTTTCTATAAATAATTATTTTTAGAAAATCAATTATAACAGAATGCACATTTATTAGGTGTTGCTATATTTCCCTACCTCCCTATGGCATTGGAGAAACTACTTGCAAAAAGTGAGGTGAAAACATTTATTGTAAGTCAAATTCTTGCAAGGTCTAAAGTCTGAAAACATCAATTGTTTTTGAAGAAATGATATTGTCAAATTGAAGACATCAACTTATTCCTCCATAAAAGATGATAGGAGAAGAACACAATGTCTTGGGAACCTACCTATGGTGTGTGCACTTCCTCTAAAATGTGGCAATACAACATCCACACTTTAAGGTCCAATTTCATCACCATTTCCAATAATCATGCATGGCAATTGTTATGTGAAAACAACATAATAGTCAAATATCATACAATCATTTATAATTGACATAATTGTGGCCACCATTTTTCTTTTGCTTATGCCTAGGCAATTGACATAATTGTGTTAATGTAGAAAAATGATTTGTTGAAACCATACAAGCATATACGCAACATTCAAATACCAAAAAACATACAAACAACACTCATACCTGTCTCAAAGGATGGTCCTTGGGCAGACACAACCCATTCAGAGGTGATCCTTTCAAAATCCTCCATATCCATATAGATAATGATGAGTACGACAAAAATGAAAGTTGAGTGACATGATGGTATAATCAAGAATGAAAAGTTGAGTGACATTATGGTATAACAAAAGGAAGAATAAGGATCTATTAATGAGAGTCAGTCCACTGATAAGATTAATAAACACAAATCAACCAAAACAATAAAAGAATTGATGCAAATATTTAGTTGCTTGTGAGAAATACACAAGCCAAGGTCTTTGTTGGTGCTATTTAGTGTTCAATGCTCGATCTCTATTAAACCTATTAATCATGACGGAACTACGTGTAGATGTAATTTTTTTTTAAAATAGTGTAAACTACAAGTTGATGCAATATTTTAAATTTTCAAACCTTGTATTTCAGATATGATCATTTCCCCTTCCATGTTATAGATCCCTTCAACAATACTAAAATCCTTTTCCACGGTTGTCCATGAGCAATCTTCGTAATTGGCACTTTGTAGATGTGATAGAACTACATGAATCTTTGAAAGGAATTAGATTAGGCTATGGAAACAATCACAAGAAATATCACAAGTGAGTCTGCACTTACTGTTATGTTAGAAAATCTAAACTGTTGCATTGGATCCCTTGCTCCATTAACTATGGGATTATGTCTTAGAGAGTCGCTATCTATCAATACAGCTACATACATAACAATACTTTAAAGCATCCTTTTTAGTAAAATGTTTTTGCTATTCTGGTAAGATAGTGGAAATCTCTTCTGACTTGATACATTTTATACAAAGTACTAGCATTACTTCCCAACTAGTGCAGCTATACCTAACTCTACATTTACAATCTCCATTACAAAAGTTACATACAAGTGTCATATAACATGTCATGCTTTGTGTATTTTCCATCTCAATCATTTTGTATGATTCTGGAATTCAATTCCTAATGCTAGCAATTGAATTAGATAATTCGAGATACGAAAATCATTTTCGACAGTCATGCTAAAAGATCTAGTTAGAACCCGTTATTCCTAACATTTCATTCTTGCTAATTGTAAATGCCCATAAGCTACCATATAAAATTGAATTTTTTTTAAAAAAAAGATATAAAATTGAAATTTCATATAAGTATTCTTAAAATTAGTTTCTAATCTTAAATACATCTCTAAGTTAACTAGATGCCCTTTGGTTCACAAATACAATATTAAAAGCCAACGGATATTCAATTCTTAACTAGAAAGAATCACCAAAGTTGCCTTTAGAATATGGAACTAAAAAGTTAGCATCCAAACATAATGAGAGACCACATGCAGAATTATAAAAGTAACAATAAAAGTAATAATGAAGTGTCAAAATTAAAGTGGATTTCAAAATCAACATTTTCACCTTTTGACAACATAGTAGATGACTCGATTGTGGAGCCACCAGAAGTAGGAAGGACACAACCATAGAGGCATTATTGAGAAGATTCATATGTCGGCAAGGAGGCAGATGGCAATGAGGTGTTGGAAGCATTAATGATGGGAGCTTTAGCTAAGGCATTCCGAAGGACACCTTCCAATCACCACCACCTCATGCCATAGACATTTCATCGAACACCTTACTTGCACCATGATTTCCCGAACCATCAACTGAGGCATTCCATCGAATACATTGCTTGCGTAACAGGAGGAACCTCCCATAAAGAACAACGATTCTCTTCCTCCTCGATCCCAAGCATGGTTAAACCTCACCACCACCAAAAAACTGCCTAGGGAGAGATTGTTATGAGAATGATTTAGATCGTGTGCCCATGGATCCCTCTGTCGAGCACTGACGCCCTCCCACCACCATCCATGTTGTCATGCAACCATGGGATCTCTTCCGCTATTGTCGTCTCGCGAGTCGTCGGTGAGGTGGACAGTGGGATGGAAGGTGTCGAGGGGGATGTCATCGTCGTGGGGGCAGGGAAAGGCAATGGTGGTGTAGGGGAAGGGAGGGGCGGAAAGGGAGGGAGAGGAGGCAGAGCTTGGCAGAGATGTTGGAGGAGAAGGAGGGCAAGTTGGAGAGGGAGAGGCATCAACAGGTGTGGATCGAGAGAGACATGCTGCTAACCTCAGTTACACTTGATGAGGATAGGTTTTGATGGAAGCTCTAAAGGGTTAAGGAGGCATTTGGTTTTTTTTTTTTATCCTATAATGGTGTCCACTGCCATAGACAAACATAAGCAACATATAAAATGATGATTAGTGACATAAATTAACTATTAGCATAGGTTGGCCATTGGTATAGGTCATTTACTTTGTAGTCTGTTAATGATATCCAAAGATCAATTCTAGTTCTAAAATAAACTGAAAACTTCTTGCAACCTCCCACATCGCCTATTTGAGGGCCCTCATATCTGCCGCGGAACCCTACTAACTGGTATCAACGAAAACAAGTTCAAGGTCAAATCCACCACAGTAATCACATTCTGATTGATTCATCTGTTACAATTACTGAATCTAGCTTGGTCTGCTGTAGGGACAATAGCTCGCACATGGCATCCGTCAATGGCACCTAACGCATTCTTCCATGGAGGGTTGCAAATTACGCCTTATTATTTTCGACAAATGGAAGGATTTTATAGATAAAAATCATGAAGATTGTAGAGATTACCCTTAGGTACTGGAAGAATTTAGGATTTGTCCTAATCTCAAATGGCATTTCGACGTTGGCATCAAGTAAATGAATGAGTCTTGCTAATTGAGTAGATGACGTGGAGAACATTGTTGAAGTACCGAAAAATGGTTTCATGTGAGTCTTGAAACCTCTCAATAAGATGCCTATTTGACGATGCATGAGCAAGTGTATGCAAGAAGATGGCAAGTTGCTCGTTAACTATTATACTGAGGGAAATGGAGAGTCTTGTTTGATCCTTCATTAAATCTACAATAACAACGAAGGCTTCCTTGCTGACCCTGAATTTGTCATAACATCTTCTCCAATGGCCATTAAGGATTTCATGGACCCAGAAGTGACCAACCAATTATGGATTAACGTTTCAAGGTTTACATGAGATATGCTATTTAGAAAAAGGGGGAAACTCCATGATAAGGGGTAAGATCACCTTGACTATAGCCAATGCATTACCATTGATGCCTTTGTCACTAGATGTTAATATTTCATTATTCGAATCCATCACTATTCAACAAGTTAAGCATGAGGAAAAAAATAGGAATGCCAAACTTGGAGGTGCAACGAAGGAGGAAATTTTAACATAGTACCAGTTTACCTATACTACAGTGTTCAACTACATATTACATTCCATGAAATGTCGTACAAATCATCCAAACAACTACCATAGACAACCATACAACGAAAGAAACTACTTCTCCCAACCTTGAACACAAATTAGATGCCATAATCACTCCTTGTGCACCTACGGAGGAATGCATCAAATTTAGAATCGATTGACAAAGGACCCTTGAAAGCAGTCCACTGAGATTGGTGAGTTAGCAACTCCTCAATTGTAACGACATCGTTAGGGGCAATGGTTGGGACCTGTTGCCTCAGTAGACGCAAAGAGTCATGTATCTCTGTAGCCACAGATCAACTCTCGCTTACAAAAATATGTGGTGCTCAACAAGAGTCTTCATTAGTGCAATAAACTCAGCAGCTCTAGCTGACGTTGTTGCTGCAACATATGCACCTGATCTCCTATTCTTCCTCCCATTGGAGGAACCTATGGATTGTTGCTTCAACCTACTTTCTTCCACACGTACTTGTAATTGGACCTCATCTTTCATGGGAATAGAGTTGGTACATGAGGTAGAAGGGATAGTGGAGTTATGATGAGTGGCTACTCATCATGGCTAAAAAGCTGAAGTTAAGCTAGACACTAAGTAAAACAATATCAAATTAACAGATAAAAGGGGTTGAGTGTGGGAATTAAAGAAAAAGACCTAAAACCTTTACTCTGTGTTAAAATTTCATAATTAGGTTACAAAATGAGATATTCTGAAAGCAAAGTACAAATGATGATTCATGCGTCAATTGAACACATAAATAAGTTTGAAAGGCCAAATCAGAAGTATAATCAATGTCTTAAATGTTCAATTAAGCACATATAAAAATTTGAAGGCAATTGGACATCATTTAGGTTATGAAATAAGTAGTTTACACTTAGGTCCTTCATGCATTACACTCTTACCCTTAAAAACTCCTCTTTGGACCTACTTGTAAGCTGCAGGGACCCTTTTGAAAGGTTGCAGGGGCCTTCCGGTTGTAGTTCTTTTCACTTATGGGCCTGCACACTATTCTTCTACCCCTTCGTTCAAGGGTCCGTCTGCAAATTTTCCTTTATTTCAGAGAGAGGCCTGTTGCTATTCGCACGCACTGTAGCGCGCGAAGAACACGACCAATCTCATCCGTCCGTCGCTCTTCATGATCTTGATCTGCGGTTAGATTCGAATGGAAGTTTCGCGCGATTCGATGCGTGCGATCACCCCTCTCCCCAGATCTCATCTGACGGTCAGATTTTGTGCCTAGCTCACCGCGCGCTTCGCCCCTCTCATCCTCGCCGCCGGTTACATCTTGATTATGCTCACCTGCGCGGTGATCTCAGCCACTGAGCATGCTACTTAAGCACCTCAGTGGTGTCGCGCGCAAGGGATTGCTCCCTCCTACACCTCTTAGCGATCATTCGTCCACTCCAGTCCCTCCTCCCCATCAAGCCTCTGATTTCACAGCCACCGGCTGTTAAATCATCACATTCTCTCGACCTCCTCATCGCTAAGGACTTCGTAGCACCTGAGGACGACCCTGGAGCCTCACTAGCAGACTCTTCCCTCCGCTGGAGTCATCTTCCTCCTTAGCCACCGGCTAAGGACCCATAGGTCCCATTCTTCCTGTTAGATTAGGTTTATAATTCTGCATATTAGTTTTAGCTGTAGTTAAGTAGTTTAGAGTAGAATTAATATAATTGTTAATGTTTAATTTCGCCGTAGGATAAAGTAGCTGTAGTAGTAGAATTAGGCTTAAATTCCCCCCCCCCCCCCCCCCCCTCACCTCCTCTGATCATTCCAGATCAGAGGGGAAGACTTCATAAGACCATGTTTTCAAATTATCTCCCTCTCCACATTTTCATGTCCAGTTCTGATTTTCCACGACATGTTTTCTCATCTTCCACCCATACACTCTGACCCAATTTCAGATTTGGTTGGTTTTCAACCTCAGATCTGAAATTGGTGTCAACAAGCACTTAAGGGGCTTCCCACTCACCTCACTCTTGGTCACAAAAGCCCCTGATTTTGGGTCGAAATTTTCAGTTTGTCAGATTTCTCCTCAATTTGGATTTTAAGGATCTTTCTTTTTGGTTTTACTGCCTGATCTGACGAATTAAATGAAGTTGATTTGAATTCCTTGTTGGCAAGGAATTTGAGAGGATTTCTGGTGACAGAAATCATCTCAGAAGAGCCATACATAAATCTGATTTGATAATGTCTTGAATGCATTGAATGCAAGTCAGATCTAAGGATAATTATTGTGGTAATTTGAAGTCTGATCTGGCATTCATAAGTTTTTTTTAATGGTTGTTTGGTGATTTCCTAACCTAAGGAGTTCTTAATACTCCTTAAGGTTTCATGAAACTGGGATTTGAACTAAGGGATTTAATTCATTGAATTGATTCTTCCTTCATACTATCTATAGCATTAGGAATAGTTAATTCAGTGATATTCGTGGATTTAATCTGAAATAAAGTTTTTGATAAGGATTTTTGTCATTTGAATTGTTGTATTTAGTGATTTAGTGAGAAATTAAACCCTTGTCAAATTTAGGATTGACGGAGATTTTCTTTTCAGTTTGGATTTTTTTGACTCTGATCCTAGTAAACAAAACAAAGTGCTGCATCTTGGAGCTACATGTTTTTCTCTCCAAACTCACATTTCATCTCAAATGGACTAACTGCAGTAGCAGTTAGACCATTTGGACAGTGACTTGAGCTGCTGCAGAGTCTGGAAGGTTTTGTTGCTGCTATTGTCTAGTTATTATAGGTTGTAACAGATAGGTTCTAGTGTTAAACCTTGTAGACTCTAATTTGATCATAGCTGACAGTAGATTGTGTTTCATTTCTTATGTAAACAAACTTTCTTATTTCAATACTTGAGCTCTAATTTCGGTGCATACATGTCTATTCTTTCTCAATTCTGTCAGCTAGTTTAGTCAGAAATCACCATCCAAACAAGAGTTAAAAGAGAAAACTTAACTGAGGACTCTCTCCTCAGTTAACTCTTCCCTTCTTCTCTCCTACTTCTGTCAAACCTATAACAACATTAGAAAAATTTAAAAAGAAACACTCAAAAGGACCAGAAGTAAAAATATTTATATATCTATATATATACATATATATATTACTTTGTATATTAAGTATACTTATATAGACATAAGCTATATATTAGGCTACATATGTAAATAGATAGTGTAAATATATATATACATACTGTATACTTAACTATGTAAATATAATGAATACTGTAATTTAGGTTTTAGATCTAGTTTAGACAATAAATATAATAGTTATATAATTATATATAAATTGAACTAATTTATATGTATTATTAAACTAACTGGAGCAGTAAATAGTATAATTAACAGAGCTAAACTATAAAACTGTATATATGTCTATGTATATGTAGATTATAAGTAAATAAAATCTTTTATCTTAATTTAATCCTTTATAAATAATAAATAATGAATTTATTAAGTTTATAGCTAAGTTGTTAAATTAAATTAGTTAAATTAGTAATTTAGAATTATAATTAAGTTAAATTGAATCTGTATACTAAGATTAATATACTTTAAGTAATTTAGTCTAATTTAAGTATATTTATATCTGATTATATTAAGTTTAACTTAATTTTTAAGCAGAACAATTAAAACTGCTATTTAAATGTAAATAACATGTACATTAATTTGGAAAAATATAATAAAAATGTGTATAAAATACTTATGTATGTATTCTAACTCTGTATGAGGTCAATTAGACCATCTAGTAACTAATTTATAAGTAATTAACCAAGAAAACACCAAAATCAGTGTGTAAAAATAGGCTACTTTAGTGAATTTATTTATATAGTAAATCTAATTAAAATTTCAAATTAATTGAACAATTATATAGTATTATGTAAATACTTTATTTTCCATAATTTATTTTTATTTTTAAATAAATTATGGCGCTCGAATTGAGGGCCAAAATTCCTTCCAGCCCATAGCTGCACACAGTTTCCAGCGCAGATGTGGCGCTCGAATAGCGCCACATCGTGCGCTGCAAACCACGCGCAGCGATTTATAATGAATTCGTGTTATAGCCGATTAGTAGTCATGGGCACCGGGCGCCCGAAACAACCATTACATTCGTTTCATCTGAGCATATCTGAGAATGATTTGTGTGGGGTCGGGGGCTTGGAGAGGCGCGTGTGCATGGGGCTGAGAAGGCCCTGTGCTGAGTTAAGAAAAACGTAATTAAGCGCCCTAATGAGAATTAGGGCGTACTTAGTAGAGGTTTGGTCCCACCCTCTGGGTGTTGTGTATCCCTCGAAAAGCGCGCCCACAAATTAGACACATTTTAATTAATTTAAGAGAGTTAATGACGATTGTTAACCACCTCTCAGTCATAATGTTAAACTCACTACGGCAGAATGAAAACATAAAAGAAGAAGAACATCTAATGAAGATTAGTGGGAAGGAGAAGAGGGAGAGAAGATGTACATACGCAAGTAAATACAAATACAAGAGAAATATAAATATATATATATACACGTAGTATAGCCAATTATTTTTATAAATAAACCCATATATTTACTAACAGAATAAAATGTCACCTTAAGCGTCGCTACAGACCCCAATTTCCCTCCTTAGGCTTGTATATAGTGTTTTCTGGGATCTAGCGACGCTTACGTCTGTCACTAAAACTATTGTATGTGTTACTGTAGATAACAGACTAGTAAGTTAAGTTAATATACTATGTCATCTTAGTCTATTGTATACTTTTATGTAAGTATTAATACTATAACTTGTAAAGACAATTTAAAGTATAGTGATAAATTGTTTGGAGCTTGTTTATAGTTAGTTTTTGCAAGCATTACAATTAATTCTTAGTAAGTAGGCAAACCATGTCCACATGCATTCATTCTTTAATAAGATGTAAGGCTTCTTTTTGAAATTAAAGGATAATTTTGAGATCAAAGAGCGATGTAATTCAATAAATTGTCTCCCAGTGAACGACCTGGAATAAAATCAGTAAAAATTAGATAAGTAAATAATAATGGTTGTAATGACTGGTATTCCATACAACTCACCACAATGGCACTCATGGTATCTCAATTACTACAACACATACACATATATTATCACAATATCACATCATTATTGCCACATTACTATCACCATTGCAACTTTCGTTATTAAGTTACCAAATAAGGAAGGACCTATGAAGGGTTGTTGTAGGAAAGTCCAGACATCCTTTGATAGTGCAAAACCAAATTGAAACTACAAAGGTGTTGAAGTACGAACTTGGTCAGCAAGGAAATCATCAATTAGATTAGTGATATCTACATCTCTATTTGATGACATAGCATGCTCCCCAGTGGTGGTGTCATTTTCAACAATCGTGTGGACGTTATCCCAATACAGAAATGGCTTATTGTGTAGGCACCTAAGTTCCGCCGGTAGCTAGAGCAAGGAGAATACATGCAGTGCACAGATGACCATGAGAAATAGAAACTGAACTCGGAGGAAGTTGCGCGACATAAGTTCACAGTTTACCTCATCCCAAACATCTGGAGAAGGTGCAACAAGACAATTCAAGCATGGGTCCATACCCCACCAACTCTTGCTTAAGAGCTACACATATGGACCGTGTTTCCTCTTAAGATTCTTCCACTTATTCAGTATTTGGACATGCGAGTAATTTACACGTGTCATTGCCTTGTACTCTGTGTCAATCTCATTCCATGTGTTCTTGCTGAATGACCCATCATTCCAATGACCAAGGTCATAGAGCCTTCTCAAAATATTAAGGAGCTCACTAGTGAGCTCATAATCCCAATTATTGCACTTAACAGACTTGGAAGATGACACCTTCGATGCTGCGATTCTATTGAGCATGTTCACAACTTGTTACTATGTCACACTACATAAGTGGGGATGGAGTTCATCCACCTCTACAATGAGATTTGCTTCGATCAACTAACATTACCATGCATCGTTTTGTTGCTTTACATGTACACAAATGAGCATGCTCATTTGCTAGTACACCAAGGCATTGATCTCCTACCTCTTATGTAAGATTAATGAATCTTTCTTAATCTATTAATCTCATTCATTTGCTGGGTATGTCTTTATGCATGTCATATTCTTCTATATAATCAGAATTAGTGCGTTGACATGTAGTAAAGTTTTTCATTTATTGAGAATATAAAAGAAAAGAACCTTCCTCATAATTGCTATAGAAAACGAAGCTTTGCATTATAGAGGGCAAGAATTACACAAGTGCCCTCCCAAAGGAAATAAAGTAACACAACATTAATAAACCATGTTATTAAATTACATGCTTAATAGGATTGAATGAGGTTTCCTAAAAATAAATTATGGTAGGATTACTATAAAATCTTTGAGATCACTTATAATGCAACTGTGGAGGACAAGAAATTAAGGTATAGAAGATTAAGACATGTAAGATTCCACAAATGTTATTTAAGATGTAGATCGATTTCAATGATTTATTGTCATATTAATAATAGATTCCTGAATGATTCAAGTGAATGTGCCTTTTCCTTCTGTTACCATTTTGACTCGTTTCCTAAATGCAAAAAATGTGTTTCACAAATTGATACTGTCAAGTCTTTAGGGAAGGGACATTTTTGTTGAAATGTTGATGGATGATGGCCTCATTTTTAGTTGAATAACAAAACAATAGGGACATTGCTGCCTGTTGTGGCCTTGCTAATTTCCTCCTTTCTCATGGTCTAAGAGGTCTACAGAGAATCATCTTTGCCAATCCAGATTGATACATGATGTTGCATTGTTACTATGCTTTCTTTGGTTTGAGTTTCTCGGAAAGATGCAAGATAGGTTTGGATTTGTGATGGTTGAGGATGGAAAATGCCATGAGTAGATCTTCATAGTGAGGGGACTAATTAGGGAGAAACCATCAACCTCGTATTTAACCTCAAAAAAGATTCCAAGTGTTCAATTGGTCAAGAAATTGGATTAAGGGAGGATCTAATTGTATACCGAGAACTAGAAATCATGAGTTATGGCTTGCAATTGTAGCCTATCGGAAGAGGAAGGATTGAAGGGGCTTGTTTTGGGCTATATTTATATATGAAGAATTCCTTGAAGTAAAAACCAACTAAAATCTCATACTCCATCCTGAACAAAATCAAATATAAAAGTAAACTAGCTAGGAAATTTTATACTAGCCAGCAAAGATAGGCATGTTCACAAAAAAGTAAAGCTCTTTAGACATTATACATAATTTCTACATCACTTTCCCTTGAAATCAATGACTTATTGCAATCCAATGTAATCCTAAATGTAAGATGGGCATGTTCAAAAGGTTGTCATGAAAGTTACCTCCTTTGCAAATGATACCTCGACACTGATTCACCCTCTTTCGGCAACTGATCACTCGTTGAAATCGAAGTACGTGACCATGATAAGCTATGGTTTTGTACATTTAAGAATGCAAAACAAAATGAAAACAACCAACAGATCACTTGAGTCGCCCTTTGAAGAAGATGATTCTTGATCCTTTTCACCCTCTCGCTAGAGGAGGAAGATCAACAAGAGAAGGACAAGTGCATGTGAATGGCGTTCAGGGGTGCTCTTATAGGTCCTCCTCCTCAAAGCATTGCAGATTCACCTCTATCTGCCACCATTGATGGTAGAAAGGAGGGAACCTAAGGCTTGCAAGGTCGCCATGAAGAGATAGGAGCTCAGACTTTCCACAAGAGTTAAAGGGGTCGATGATAGGGCACAAGATTCCATCAACCAAAGGATACAAGAAGGGGGGACTAATGAGAAATGGTGTAAAAGCTTCACCTACTAGCAAATGTTGTAAAAGCTAGTAGATAGATGCCTTCAAGCACAAGAAGACAAGCACCGATGATCGTATATGGCAAAGAGATCAGGGAATCCCGCTAAAGAAGATAATGAAAAGGTAACTCGTGACCTTAAATAAAGGATAACATCGCAAGATTCGACCAACCAATCCCATGTGCAACCACAGCACCATTGCCACCACAACCAGTAGAGACCACCACCGTAGCATGGCCATCTCCAATGTACAACATGAGCCATCACATCTCCACATACAGCTTTCGTCATTGACAATCTTGCGTAGTAAGGTTTCTACACCCATTCTTGCGCCTAAATTGCAAGGGAAACAATACAATGCATACGGTGCAGGGTTGAGAGCACGAGATAAAAGTAGCAAACACCGCACACCCCCCCCCCCCCCCCCCCCCAATTTTGGAATTTACCATAGGTTTCTGATGCCCAACCCTGGACTAACTCCACATGAGTTAAAAGTACCCAAACAAAGGTTTAATGGGTGAAACCCACAAACCAAACAATGCCTATACGTATCTAGATGATTACTTTTATTTAAGTTATAGATAAGACATCTTTCTTTTTGTTCTTTAAGTGTTTGACCCTTTGGATTTTGCAAGTGTAAAGTTGCATGCCTGCACCTCACAACTCGCTGACTCTTGGATATTAGTTTCTTTAGAAGTTTTTGGTCCTACTTAGTTGTCACTAGTATTGCTCTTTCCCTTGATTATGGTGGTTATTGTAGTTCTTTTCACGAGATGGGTATTGGCTAGAACTTGGCTCCTTAGGTTTTTTCGTGGGTGATTTTTGTTGATAGGGTTAGCTTGAAAAAAATAAAAAGTTAACATAATTGCATTTGTCTCCATTATTGGCAGTGAATTTAATAAACAGGGTAATATTGTATAAATTTTCTTTAAGTCAACTGCTTGTAAGGTATCCTTAGGACTTAGTTTATCATTTGTTTAGTACGGCTCATGCAAGTTAGTAAATATCCTTTTAGGTGATGAAGGTTAGTGTTTACCCCTTGGTAGAAGTTAGGAAAAGGTAAGTTATAGAGGTAGTGGTGTAAGTGGTGGGTTAGTGAATGATAGATAGATGTGATAGATGAGTTAATGTATTGTAAGTTGTGTGTTGATTTGATTTAAATGTAGAGAGAGGGTCCTTGTTATGGGCATGCTCTCGTAAACCGTGTTTCACCATGAAACTATTCATCCATTATTCATCTATTCTTGTCACGTCACCAACCCCATGAATTTGCCACACAACCAAATAGAACCTTAAATTGTTTCACATAATCACTTAAACCATTTCTTTTATGTAAAATAATGAACTTTTATTAGAGAATCATTTGTATTGAGAAATTCCCAATTGACCTTCAAAGAAAATCTTTCTGTACAAAGCATAAGGTCAACACTAGTATTTTCCTATTCCAAATTGCTTCCATCTTTCTTAGTCCAACTTCTAAAAAACTTTATGTAGAATCGCAAGCACTACTGTAAATCTTTTTTGGACTGACTCCATGCAAGAAGAATCAACGGCCCCACATGTTCCTAAAGTCGTGCTTCCCTGACTAGGAACCTGTAAACTTCAATTATTTTGATATTTATTCTTCACTTGAAGTAAAACATATTATTATTTCCCCTGCAGGGAAAAAATTTCGTATGGATGGCATATATAAAACTCATATCGTTAATTACGATCGAAGAAAACTTAATTCATTATTTAGGGAAAGTTGTCTTCAAGACACAATTTTGCCCTAGATAGATAATCCTTCGTCCTCCATTGGTTGGAAGGTACTGTGGATAGTAGAGTCGTGTCATGAATACACGACTTTGCTATTTCCATAAAAGTTGTGTCTTTGGGACACGACTTTGTTGGAAATAGAAAAGTCGTGTCTTAAAGGCACGATTTTCATGAAAGGCCCCTGTTATGACCCGTGCCACCAAAACCCTTTTAAGACGTTTGGGAGTTGGTCCAGATGTCTGGTCAGACGTCTAGATAGCTTCCCAGACGTCTGGAAATTAATTTTTGCGTGCGTACGACCGCGAGTCTGCGCGTATGCCGTGCGCAGACTGAACCCCAGCTGCCTTCTCCTCTTTCTCTCCCCTCGCCGACCTGCATGACCTTTTTCTCTCGCGCCTACAAATACTCCCCTCCTCTCCCTCACACCACCCTACCCCATCCGTCTCCTTTCTCCAGCGCAAGAGTGAGAGTGAAAGCAAGCAGCAGTTGCACCCGAGTGTAGCGGCAGAGAGGAGAAGGGCAACGAGAGAAGGGAAGAGAGGAGAGCGCGTGAGCCGTGAGAGAGAGAGCTCACAGGAGCAGTTCGAGGCCGGTCGAGCGTGCGCGAGGCGGAGTGTTGTGTCGGGGAAGTCCTCCCCAACGCTGCTGCAGCTAGAGTAGCGGGCGGACGAGCGCGGCGCGGCCGCGCGCAGTAGGAAGAAGACGAAGGAGCTTCTGATTCTGGGATTTTTCTAGAATCAGACATCTGGACCTACATCCAGATGACGCGGACGACGTCTGAAGGAGGCTCTAGACTACTAAGAGGTACGTCTTGCCTCCTATGCTTCCTTTTGCGGACGTCTGTTGCGTGCTGTGTTGAGAGACTCTGCGTACGCATGCAGATTTCACTTCGGGAAGGCGGAGGACACGCCCTCCCACGCGGTTCAGACGTCTGGGCGAGTCACCAAATGGCGGAGAGCATCTCCAGACGACCGGAGGGATAGTCGGACGTCTGGAACTAGGTCCAGATGGTTCAACACAATCCCTGGACGTCTGAGGAGCATCATAGAGTAAGGTATGGATCTGGACTCCTTTTAAGACGTCTGGAAGATGTTCCAGATGTCAGATTTGAGTCAGAGTTGTCGTTTTTGACCCGTTTAGGGTTCGTTCGAGGTCTGATTTCCGCGTTTAAGATTTCGTTCTTCTTCGTATAAGTTCCTGTACTTGTTGGAATGCATTTTATCATATTCTGAGTGGTTTCTTGTGGTTGATCCTTGTGTTAGGACCTCGTTCAGTTGCAAATTTGGGGGTTGCGAAGGCACGTGGACCTGCCGATCACGCTCCCATTACTCCCGATTTTGCAGGTAGAGTGGCTTTCCTTAGTTAATTACAAACATAAATGCATATCTGGAATAAATGATAGATCCTAGGGTATGGCATGAATCCTAGGACCAGAAAACTAGATTGAATGATAGATCCTAGGGTATGGCATGAATCCTAGGACTAGAAACACTGGAACGATTGTATTAAATGCCTGAAATGCAGTCTTGGAATGAGTAGATGGAATAATAATTGCCTGTAATTGGATAACAGCTGCCTGTGAAATGGAGAGTACTATTGTTAGTAACTGCTACATGTAAATTTCTATTGTTTAAAATTAAATACGAGCTACTTGTATATAAATTGGAAAAGAAATATTGAATGTTGGAAACACATGCTATATGCGAATAAACCTAAATGATGAAACCTAGTATGTTTTGGCCTGAGAAACATGAGCATGAACCCTACGAGGAATTAGGAGTAGAGCTCCTGGAAATAAATAGAATGGAACTGGAAAAGTGAATGGGAAAGTGTGTTGTCTGTTAGGTATGTGGTACCAAGGGAAGCACATGTTACCTCTTAGTACAGAGCAAAGCTAGCCGCCCTAGGGTTGAGACCCGAGGTTAGGTCTGGTCACTTTGTATCGACTCTTGGCCCTCGCGTACACCGTACCGGGGAGAGCTACTAGTGTAGGGAGAGAGCTCCCCACCCCACAGGGCCCGGGGTTCAACTAGTCGTCTTACACTGACTTGTTAGGCCCACTGGGCAAACCAGGGTAGTCAGGCGAGGGTGCGCGGACTGTGGAGGGGCGAGACCCCTGTTTGGTTACTATGGAGGGGCTAGACCCCTGTTACTGAGAGGGCTCTACCTTATACTGGTTCCGTGCTATGCTTTAGGCGCATTCGTTAACAGAAACGACTGACCGCGTGCCAGTGCGGGGTAGCTACTTGTGCATTTATCATGCATGCCGTAGTCACCGTTACGTCTGTTAGCGACCTTGGGGTGGTCGACTGAGGGTAGGATCACCACGAGGGACTCTCCCGGTTAGGAGAGCACCACGTGCTACTTCTACTTTTCGGAAAAACTGCAATCAAGATCGTTCCCACGAGGAACAGTCGAGATCAAGAAAAAGACCTAATAAATCAACCAAGGGATGGAAGAAAGAATAATTAGTTGAATAAAGACAGAAATTGGAAATAACAGCTACCTGTCCACTTTTATTGTTTCTCTTAGTTAGCTGGTTGCCACTCTACTCAGCGTTTCGCTGACGTGTCGTACTTACCTCCTTTTTCAGGTACAGGTGTTGAGCAGCCGGCGCCTACAGCTACAGAGGGTGCTAGGCCTAGTAGAGCCCAGTAGTTGTACTTTTGTTATACCCGTTTTCTGTAGTAGTGAGTATTTTGTTACACTTTTGTACTCTTTTATTGTAACTTCATATTTCTGTACCTGTTTTTAATTCTATACTGTTGTGGTGGTGTGTGCTGTAGTAGTTACTTCTTTATTTCTATACTTTGTTACTTTTAGTTGCTTGCATGGTGAATGTGGTTTATTTTACTGCTTTTTGTTTACTTTCTCGTTGGACGACTGGGTCTTGGGATCAGTCGAGTCGGTCCTATTCTCGTGTCCTGTAGGAATTCGGGAATCGGGTCGTAACTGCCCACCATGCGCTACTTCTAGTTCTGTTGTTGTTATTGTTGAATGTTATTGCTGTTGTTGGTGAAAGTTGTTGCTATTGTTGTTGCTTTTGCTACTGCTTCTACTAAATATTGCTGCTGCTACTGCTTCTACTACTGTTGCTGTTGTTGTTGAATGTTGCTACTACTGCTTCTACTACTGTTGTTGCTGTTGCTGAAGTTACCCTTTTCTTCTTGGAGTTAGATGGCCATGTAACACATTATTGGAGAATTTTCCATGATTAAATTGAAATGTGAATTGAACCACAATCACATCATATAATTAGTAAACATAATAATCACAACACTATCAACATCAATGTAACTAACACAAGAGGCCTAAACATTGCAATCACCACATTACCAACATCAGTGTAACTAACACAAGAGACCTAAACATCACAATCACAACATTACCAACATCATTCTAAGTAACATAGGAGACCAAATAGATTTTTTCTGGAAAATGGATGTCACTACAAAGTTGAAATTGTAATACAACATGTTTTGAAGTTGATATCTATAGATTAAAAGTGAGGGTTCCCATTACATGCTACAATCAAGTATAGGAAAAAAAAATCAAAATGTACTGATTCTTTTTTCTTTTTCTGGTATAAATCTTGGTGGTCTCTCTGTCAGGTATCCGCTCAACACGAGATTGTGAGTTAATCTCGTCGATGAGTGAACCTATTTGAAATAGGGGCGATCGCAGTGGTGCAAATGTAGTTTGCATTGAAACCTATGTAGGCTCCTCTCTCAGTTGCTCATGTCTTGTATGCATCTTCTGAGGTGCACCTGGAGTGATTGGCTGTGTATTTGGGCATGGTAATCGATGGAGTGAAGAAATTTTTCTCGCCTGTAGCATTTGATGATGATGCTTCTAGATGCTCCTTGTATAGCTTCGTCATCAAGTGCTGGTGCTATATTTGTGGCTCGTTCTACACATCCATCCCAGATTGCTCCTGATGCTGCTCATGGTACTGCTCGCAGTACACCTCCATTGCTAGGTCTTGCTGGTGCTGTTCATGATGGTTTAGATAATCTTACTAGTTGTCCTCCATTTCTATCACCAGATCTCCACGAGCTCCCCGTCGTCCTCAACCTGGAGGTTGCAATGTAGGATGAATAGCCTCTTCATCATCATCATCATCTCATGGAACCTCAACATTAACGAATTGTTGACCAATCTCATCTCGCAAGTCTCGCCTTGCGTCATCAATAAGTCTCTGTAGTTTGTTGAGATTAGGCCTTTCTTTTGCTAAAAGGTTGGTGACCTTATCCCACTAAACGATCTAAGGTTTAAACGTGAATCCATATGCTAAATTAAACAACAAATAATAACTACTTAAAATTTAATTAATTGTGAATTACGTATCTCACTCCACAAAACTTCCCCGTGACGACCTATGCATCTCCGAGTAATGCTATGGTGGCAAGGTGCATAGTCTGGTGTGACGCTCTGTTGCTCATCACTTATGGGCTCTATCTCCACACCTTGCTGATGACGTGCATCCCATTCTTGTATGTGCAATGCATGATGCTCCACCCAGTCCACATTGGTTTTGCCCCTAAGGTCCATGGTATGAAGATGGGCATCAATGTCACATTTATTAAGTACTTGTTGTCGTCCTCCTAATTGACGTGTGACACGATATGTGAAATAATGTTCTACCATGTGGAACATAATATGTGGCAGCCGAACATGCCAAAAATCTTGGCCAACAAGGCAGAATGGTGGTACTTCTGTTCGTATTGCCTTTGTGTATGGCTCCTATATAACCTAAAATAAGAAACGAAGTATTATTGTTTTACAAGGAAATGTACTAATTGAATTTCATTAAAAAATTAAGGGAAGATGGTACACATGATCTACAAATTGCAAATCGAAAGAGTCACGGTAAGGTCGTAAAAGATGTAAGGGATGCTCAGTGACATCGAAGTTGGCCCCCCACCAACAAGCGAGTGGTATACCATGCCACTTGGGTGGGTGGTGCACAACTAAAGCGATGTGTGAAAATCGCTCCCATGCTCATATATGCAATATTATCAAAGAGCCTCCTACTTGTCTGGTGATGTTACGTGCGGCCAAGCACAAGTGATGATATAAATAAGTGAGACACGCAGATCCCCAACTATACCTTGCCTTAACCCCAAAGTCCCTTAGTAGCGGCAAAAAAATTAATAAAACCAAACATCCAAACTTGTCCAGGAATAACACGCCTCCCATCAACTGCAGAATGTATGCACGAGCGTATTGGTGAACAACGACATTCGATGCCCCCTCTGGCAAGTCACGAAATGTTTGTGCAAGCCATGTAAGGCTCACGGGTGCCTCCTTCAAGCTGGGAGGTCTAACTTCAAGAAGCTCCTGGCATATGTTATACTAGGAGTCCACTTTCTTCATGCTTGAAAGAAATTGCACATTCATCATTAGAAATAAAGTGATTAACATGAATCTAATGGAAGCAATGTTTGCGATCTTATTATTACATTGTAATACCTGTGACTGGTAAGCTGTCAATCGGCAAGCCCAAGATCATTGCTACATCCTGGAGAGTAATGGTTATCTCCTTGCGACTCGTGAAAAGTATGTGTTTTAGGATGCTAGTGCTCCACCAATGTCGTCATGAGATGCCAATCTAGAGAGATGAAGGGTATATGTAGAAGATATCCCAAACCAGCCTCCTGTATGCATGTGACAATACGCTCGTGTGGTTGGTTGTGACGCAACTTGGCTTCACTTTTCTTACATTTCAGTCATGTTGACCCTTGTTACAAGTAATTGTAAACATGTTAGAAGAAATAATTTGCTTGAAAAAAATATATTTGTAAGGTGTAAAAATATTTGTTAGACGCTTACATGGCCTTCTCGCACAAATCGTGAACAATGCTCCCCCTGCAAGTACAAAAGTTGTTGATCAATTAGGCTTAGATCCATCAGCATGCGTACAATGTTTCATGATCAACACTTGATGTATAAATATTAAAGAGGAAATAATATGAATGATAACAATGAGTGTTTAAATTGATAATATGTTGTATGCAAAGTAAGAAGACCATCTTTTGCTTAATGTCCAGGGTGCTCCACCTTATGCATCTAAGTTTCTGATTAAAGTAAGGAATCTTTTAAATCGACATGCCATTCGAAACCAATATGCTTGTGCATATCCAGTCGCTACCTTATATGATCAAGGGAACACTCAATCTGATGTAAGCTTTTACTTGTATGACTGCCTTCACTATTTTCTATCTTGCTATTTTGATTTATTCACTTGTCTTCTTGTTGTAGTTTGAAAAATACTTAGTTGAGTTTGTGAAGAAGTATGGTTGCAAAAGTTAGAATAGCTAGAAATCCAATGATGAGGGAGCAATAAAGGACCACTTGGAATATTTGGTAGTTTTCTAGATTCACACTCTTGCAAATCATCAAAGCTTCCATTTAGTGGAGTGTGAAGATGAGGAATGTTTTGCTTTATCTTAATGATATGGTTTCATCCAATTCATGTGATATTCTTACTTTTGGTGCACAAATGATTGTAAAATTGCTGTGATCAGTTTAGAGCTTAGCGTTTGCTTTGGCTTATGTTAATTTTTTTAGGCTAGTCTAAATTTTTAATGATGAATGTGAAAGAAATATGAATGCTTCTCAGGAGGAAAATAAAAGGAAAAAAATTATTAGTAACTTGGTTGTAATTTGTTTTTTATTGAAAAAAAGAATGCTAAGTTGATTGTTTATAACTTGCATGAGGCTATTGATAAGATCCATAGAATGCCACCTATTTTGGATTCTCTTGAGTGGTGCAATTATAACTCAATTATATAATGATCCTCATATATTTGTATCTTTTGACAGCATCTAGAATTTTGTGGGTCAAGTTGGTGGTGTCTATTGACAATTATTTTGAATCTCACTAGGTAATGAAAAATAATCTGAGGAGTTATCCTGTAAAGCTTGTCTAACACCTTGTCTCTTTAACACATTAGTGGGCAACATTCATATTGAATAATTGAACCTGAAGCTTGGGTTTAGTTTGTATCAATGTCTACTTTTTCTTTAAGAAACTATTTATGAGTTGTTTATTTACAATTTCTGATCTCACATTCTTCTTTAAGTAGGGACAAGGCTATTCCAAGGCATTTAACTTTGGCAGTTGTTCAGGTGCTGATGGCTTTTGGACATTTTTTGTTGGCTATGGGATGGCAGGGGATTATGTATGTCTCCAGGCTGTTGATTGGGCTGTTTGAATTTTGTTTGCTTTCTAATTCAATTTTGTTTCTTCATCCCTCCTGACCTTATTCTCTTCTTTCATTGGGTTAGAGTAAATTTTGAACTTACAAATTGTTAATTTTTTTGTGGTTCCTACATTTTCCCATTGACCTATAAGGTTAAGATCAAATCAGAATGGAGAAGGTAGTCATGACCAGCATGTTTTTTTCTTGACAATGTTTTCCTATTTCTCGCTAAAATTCATCTTTTGACACTGTTTGGTATAGTCTTGCATGTTTTACTTGTATGTATAAAAGTTGTTTGTTTCTTCTATTGTAGAAACAATGTGGCAAACAAGTAGGGGACAAGAATCTTGTAAAGTAGTGACAACCAACATGTTTTTTTAATTTGTTTATAGAGTCTTATAGATTGGGGAGAATCTCAAAACAAAAAAGAAAGTTAATATTGTCAACAAACAAAGACAAAGTAACATACCAACATTACAGTAATGTCTTTATCATGTCCAAGACCATCGTACAAGCCACATTTATATAAATTCCTCGACGCATTAGGATCCCTCGGTCATTTTGTATGCTTAGATGTTGAAGGATTTGTCGTACTCGATGATGGATGGCTAACCTATTGTAGATTTGGTGTAGTACATGGAGGTACATTTGCTGCAGGTATATTCAAAGATGATGTGGAAGTAGGCCTAGGAGGACGGTTACACCTTGTGTAACCTGTGCCACCACACTTGCTGCAATGTGTTGGTTGTGAGGACTCTCGAAAATTCATTTCATTTCGAAGACGAGTGGATCTAAGACGATCCTTTGTGCACTTGCGTTCTGGATTTGGAATTAACTTAGCAAATTCAGTTGGCATCTAAGTCCATGCTTGCTTGTCGAAAATAAGATAAAACCTTCCGTTATAACATTGAAGTTGTTACTCCTAAGTATACCAATGCAACATGAACACATCAGAACTTAAATTCTTGTGTGTAGGTGTGGCTAAAGTATGTGAACATGAAATCCTCCATATTTGCCATTTACCACAACTACATGTATTTGCCGTTACGTTAACTGATCTAGTTTTCCCACCTTTCAACTCATATACTGTAGGTCATTCTCCAATGACAACTTCATATTGTAATTCAGGACTCTAATGGTTTATTTCTGCAGTATCTAGATGAGCAACCATTTTCCAACTATGGAGTTTTTTCTAGCCTAGGTAGTGTAAACTTCAGATCTACCCAATCCCACTTCTACATCACCTCAATGATCTCGAAAGTAAGTCATACAATTATGGAATGTCTTCTTCACCAATGCTCTAACTAGCAAAGCCCTCTCATCTTTCAAGATTGCATTATAGCTTTCAACTATGTTAGTTGTCATATGCTCCCATTTATATCCACCGTTAAATACAAGTGTCCACATGTCAATTGGGATTGAATGCCTCTCAAACCAACCTGGAGTACCTCCTTTTAGCTGTCTTAAATTTTCCATGCAAGCATTTAACTTAAGTGGACATGCTAGAAGTGAAGCTCTTTGAAAAAGTTTCTTCATTGCTAAATTCTTATACATGTCATTAAAATTGCTGGAAACATGACACAAACATAATCTCTAATGTCCAAAAGGAGGAAGCAACCCTAGTTTCGCCTTTCTCATTATTACTTTTATTCCTGCATGTCTATCTGAGATGATGCATATTGGCCCCTATTTCTCCAGATGATGAAATACCTGACAAGTGTTAAAACTACGTTCATGTTTCTTCTCATTCCTCTTCCACCAAAGCAAATGCTAATGGCACAATGTGATTAGCTTTATTTGTGCTGTTAGCAATCAACAACAACCCTACTTCTGCCTTTCACATTGTTGCTTTTATTCATGCATGTTTATCTAAGATGATGCATATTGGCCCTTGTCTCTCTCAGATGATGAAGTACTTGACACGTGTTAAAAGCCACGTTTATGTTTCTTCTTGTTCCTCTTCCACCAGAGCAAATGCTAATGGCACAATGTGATTGGCTCCGTCCATGCTGTTAGCAATCAACAACTTATGTTTGTACTTGCCATACAAGTGTGTGCCATCAATGGCAATTACTGGCTTACACTATTCAAATGCCTCTATAGATGACCTAAATGCCTAAAATGCTTTCCTAGAAATCCTTTTGCTATCTTCAAAAGGTGTTATGTCCCACTCAAAGTCAATCTCAGTTGTAGGACTTATTTTTTTTATTGCATAAAGCAAGTGTACCGTGTCATTATAAGACTTATTCCAATCACCACATGTAATTTCAATTGCTTTCCAATTAGCATCCCAAAACCTTCCTTTTGCTAATTTTATAATTAAATTCGGTATTGACAAAAGTCTTCAATTTCCTGACCTTGATAGTTGTAGATTCTTGCACATATTTCAGGAGGAAACGTGACATGAAATTGCAATCCAACTACGGGTGGTTTAAACCCATAATCGGGTTATGACAATTATGTGATTCATCAACACCAACAAGAAATTTCTTATCAAATTTTCTCACATGTCCATGGAGTCTCCAATTACAACCGTTCTCCTTATGACTACAGTCAACCACCCACACTTTTCTGTTTAACTTGTGAACAGAAAAGTTATATTTTTGTCTTACATGAAAGTCTTTCATTGCAAATACTAAATCTTTCTTGCTATTAAAGGCCTTCTCGACTTGGAATTGTCCACCAAGTCTAATATCGGAAACACTTTCTATCTAATTTATATGTCTAGACCCAACTGAAATGTTGTAGAAACTGTCATCCATCACATGTTGCACATTGTTGCTACTACCTCCATTGATTGTCTGAGAAGGATGATCATGTGACATATCATTTGGTTCATCATCATGGCTGTTATTATCGTCATCGGATGGGATGTCATTGAAAGCACCAAGATCATTTCTAAAATCAGGAATAGTCTCCTCAAACAAAGGATACACAACTGGATTAGTCAGTGGAAACTGAACAACTAGACTAGTTAATGGAGCTTGGACACTAGAATACTCACTGCAACATGCACAACTCAAATACCTAGATAGGCGAAATAACTGGAGTACACACTATAGGCTGCATAAGTGGAGTACTCACTACAGGCTGCACAATTGGAGTACTCACCGCAGCCTACACAATTAGACTTCTTAGTGCATCCTGCACAACTGTAGTAGTCATTGGATGATGTACAACTTCTGCATTCACTATAGGAATATGTTGCAACTCATGGATTTTAGCAAAAAGTTCTCAGAAGTATTCTATCCCCAAGGTTTCCACAGTACCAATAAGAGAATCAACATCATCATCATTTGTAATCGGTGACAGTATATACTTTACGAGCTTGTAGTCTCCACTTCTTTTAATTATCAGGAATCTATATACCATCTCAATGTCATGTGTTAAAGGATCAATTTATACCCTCCTTGTTATTATCTCCCTAAATTTGTTAAAGTCTCCATCATCTTTGAAAATCCTTACATTCTTGCAAAATGACTTATCATATCCAACTCCATCCTCTCTATCAATAATATTCCCATGTCCGTACAACAAGCACAAAAAACTACGAGCCATTTAAACTAACCTGGAACATCATTAATAAAATTCAACTCATGTTTACTAAATCAACTCTCTAAATCAATCATGCATTCTTTTATTTCAATCATCCTTAACATGCACAATTTCATAACAAATATTAGTGGTTGCTCGAGGGTTTAAGATTTATTCATGCCAGCTACTTAAGGTTTTAGTTAGTAAATTTAGTGAGTAAATTTATTCCACAAGGTATCATTTACAAATACTTAACATAATCAATGAGCGAATGCAAGGAAAATTGAAATGACCCTTGGGACCATCGTAGAATTTTCGAATTCCATGGGGTGGTCCCTACAAATTTCACACGTTAATTTCTGTGTCCCTTGATCCTGGGAAGTTTCCTTAAGTTCCAGGGCCTTCTCATAATTTCTGCATGCCAAATTGCAAGGTTGGGGGCCCCGTCGTGAAACTTCTTTCCTGATTGGTAGATTTGTGCAAATCTCACGCCCCTAGTTTCCCACCATGAGGGCCCTCTTACCAAAAATCCAAAACTTGGGGCGAAACCCATACTTTTTCCCAACCCCACATCACCTTAAAACCCTAAAAGATTGATCTCATAAAACCCTTCCTCGGTGATTGCGCCCTACACCGCTCTCGTTTCCACATTGGGTTACAAGCTCTTACTGAGATCGAGAGGAAGAGGGGGTTATCGCCAGTGAGAGAGAGGGAGGCGGGCCCATTCTTGTACACTCTATCTCTTCTCTCGTGCGCGTCTTGAGGCAAGGAAGGTGGGAGCGCGTGCTTGCACATCGCTCGAGGAGAGAAGATGGGAGCGTGTGCTCTCGCACGCTGCTTGAGGCATGCTGTGTAGGGGGGAGCATGCGGCACGAGTTGACAAGTGAATGACGCAAGGCATGTTGCATGTGAGGGATGATCAGCAGTCATGGGCGTGCCACGTGGCGATGATCGGGAAGCGGAGAGGCACACGCACGAATAGAGATCCATGGCGCTACGCAAGAACATGTTCGCATGTGACACGTAGTGGCGTGTGGGAAGGGCGTGACCGGTCCGCTTGGACCGGCTAGGCCAGGTTGGCTCAAGCAGGTTCACGTGAATCAGAGGCCATCTTTTGGCCTGTTCAGGGCCCGTTAGACCTTGGAATCGTGTGTATAGGGTATTATTGGAAAGCTAGCGAGTTTCCCTACATTTTTATCCCCTATTTGACCTTGTTACCATGCGTTTTCACAACTAAAAATTCTATCAAAGCAACTAACCCTTGGTTTGGCCCTTTCTTGGCCTAGGCAATGCACCTGGGAGCGCTGCAACCCGAGAGAGGGACTACCCATTGGATGTAGGGGGTCCAAGTAGGTCATCCGCATCTCCTCTATTCTTTAAGTAAAGGTAGAGTGGCTAACCTCTCATAATAAGCTAGACCGAATATATAGATATATGTATACATGAGAACTTATTAGTAAACCAACTAGGGGAAATTTCTTGAACCTTAGGATGATTAGAAATGCACAAACTCATTAGTAACCAATTTAGGGATGGAGGTGAACCCTAAGGGAGAACTAGTTGTTAGTGACTTGTGAAATATTGGGATAAATGACATCGCAATTGTTAGAAATCAAGTAGGGGATTTTTTCTCATGAACCCTAAGGAAAATAGAGATGATCTTAAATATGAAATGAAATCTTGGGGTTGATGATGAAATGAAAATGAGAATGTGGGGCTGTGACCAGCCAAGTGGGTACTAGTGTGTCGATACTAGTGTGGGGATGAGTTGACCTTGAAGTACATGCGTACCAAGGAGAGTTGACTGCCCCGTTGTGTAAGGAGAGAGCTAACTTCCTCGGGTAGGGACCTGGGGTAGGTACGACCTTCCTGCATCGACTGTTGTTGGGCCTACGTGGGGCTAACTGGGATAGTCGGGCGAAGGTATGCAGACTTGTGAGGGGTACAACCCCTGTTATGTTTTGTGTTGTACGATTTAACGCGTACCCATTAGCGGAAATGGCTAACCGCGTACTAGTGCGAGGTAGCCCCTGTTGATGGGATCTAGAGAGGATTAAGTGTGTCTCGTTGTAGTAAAATCTTTTAAATAGATCTTTCAATAAATAAAATTTATAATTTGAATATCTAAAAATGAAGTCCGAGGTCGAACACAAGGAGCAAGTAGGAATTCACGTGTTACTCTCAATGAAAATATAAATGAGCACAGGAATAAGCCAAGAATGATGATATTCAATAAATGCTAATCTATCACATTAGATATTCAATGAATAACATAAGTATTTTAAGACTTTAAGAAACCAAAAAGATATCTAAGACAAAATAATAGTGGTTTGAATCACCTATTATTAGTCTAAGTAAATATATCAACTACTCAATTAGGTTAAATAAATCAACAGTGATCAAACGTCTGGAAGGTGATTAGATGACTTAAATATTGCCTGTTACAGTTCCTTCAATATTTTGTTCCTCTTCTTTGCTCTCTTCTTCCTTCAGTCTCTTGTTCTTCTTTCTTTTACCAAGCTTCTTTTCTCTTCACGACAACCTTCTCCTTCTTCCTTGGCTCTTCTCCTCTTCTCTCACGACTAAGTGTTGGCTGTAACGAGCGCGTGCCCCAGACGTCTTTTAAGACGTCTGGGAGGTGGCCCAGACGTCTGTAAAGACGTCTGGGATCACATCCAGACGTCTGACCAGACGTCCGGGATAGTTTACAGACGTCTGGCGAACAGTTATGCTCGCACGGCATATTCGTCTGCGCGCCTGTGCGCGCAGACCTGCGATCCTGCATCTTCCTCTGCTGCTGCAGGCGACTGCGACCGCCTCTCTCTCCTCTCCGCGCGGCGTTAAAAGGGGGGGGGCGCGCCTCCCCTCCCGTCTCCACCATCTTCCTCCTTCTCTCCTGCCTGTGCGCGAGAGCGAGCGGACGCGAGGGCGCAGCGGCAGCGGCAGCCGCAGTAGGCGCGGAGGAGCTGCGGCATGCGAGGGCGGGGCTCTGCCGTGAGGGCGAGCTTGCCGGGAGCGGCTTGGCCGGCCGGCGGAGGGCGCAGGGGGCGCAGAGCGTCGCGGAGAGGGACCTGCTGCGGGCGGAGCAGCATACGCGCGAGGTGCGACGCGGGCGGCTTCGCGAGCGGAGGCCGAGCAAGGTTCTGATTCTGGAAAAATTTCCAGAATCAGACGTCTGGATTGATATCCAGACGGCAAGGTCGACGTCTGTGAGATCATACAGACGTCTGAAAGGTGAGTTTCCGCTTTCTTCTTCTTTTGTCGACTGACCGTACTGAGGGAGGGGGGTTGGCTGTGCGCAGGTGTTCTGATTCGTCATCCTTTGCGAATCAGACGTCTGGAAGTTGTACCAGACGGCGGGAGTGACCTCCAGACGTCCGTAGTGACCATCGGACGTCTGGGATCTAGGAGAGACGTCCCCACAGACTTCTGGACGTCCGGGGAACCAAGCCGAACAGGTAATTCTCTGATCCACCGTTTAAGACGTCTGGAAGGAGTTCCAGACGTCTGATTTTGCACAGTATCGTCTTTCTCGACCCGTTTAGGGCCCGTTTGGGCTCCGTTTTCCGCGATTCGAGTTGCGTTCGTTTCAGAATTTATTCCTCTACCCGCCTACAGTAGCTATACACTGTTTTGAGACACTCCTTGTGTTTGATCCTTGTGATAGGACCTCGTTCGGTTGCAGTCTTGAGAGTCGCGGAGGCGCGCGGGATTCCCGACCACGCCCCCATTACTCCCGTTGTACCTGGTAGAGTGGTTTTAAGTATTAATAAAATCTGTTAAAGTATGGAACCATAACTAGAACCTAGGGCATTGCATGAATCCTAGGAATGAGAAATATATGGAATGATAGCTCCTAGGTGTTGCATGAATCCTAGGGCCGGAAAACTAGATTGTATGATAGATCCTAGGATATGGCATGAATCCTAGGATGGAAAAACTAGTGGAATGTATATTACTGCAGTCTTGGAAAAATGGAAAGGAATATATAAGCTGCCTGTGAATTTAATTAACAGCTGCCTGTTATGAACAAAGAAACATGTTTGAGATCATGGAAATTGAGAACGTGAATCTGGAAAGTGAAACATATGATGTTCTGAGATAAAGGGCTGGAACCCTACGGGGAATTAGGAGTGGAACTCCTGGAAAGAAAAGGAATGGAACTGAGATGTAGTTTGTACTGTCTCTTGGGTACGCAGTACCAAGGGAAGTACCTGTACCTGTTTTAGTGCAGAGTGGGGCCAGCCGCCCCAGGGACCCGGGGTTAGGCTTGGCCGCTCTGTACCGACTTGTTGGCCCTCGTGTACGTAGTACCGAGGAGAGCTAGTAGTGTTAGGAGAGTACTAGCTACCCCACGGGCCCCGGGGTTCTGCTAGCCTCCTTCACCGACTTGTTAGGCCCACTAGGGCAAACCAGGGTAGTCAGGCGAGGGTGCGCGGACTGTGGAGGGGCAAGGCCCCGGTTTGGTTACTGTGGAGGGGTTGGACCCCTGTTACTGAGAGGGCTCTGCCCTGGTTCCGTGCTGTGCTTTGGGCGCACCCGTTAACGGAAACGACTGACCGCGTGCCAGTACGGGCTAGCTACCTGTGCGTTTATCGCGCGTGCCGTAGTCACCGTTACGTCTGTCAGTGACCTTGGGGTGGTTGACTGAGGGTAGGATCACCACGGGGGACTCTCCCGGCCAGGGGAGCGCCACGTGCTACTTCTACTTTTGGAAAAGACTGCAATCAAGATCGTCCCACGAGGACATCCGAGATCAAGTAAAGGATCTGAGAAGTAAATGAAATAGTGAGAAAAATTGAAAGATGTAAATAAAGGAAGTAATAGAACATAACAGCTACTGTACACTCTACTGTTGCCTTTAGTTAGTTTGCCACTCTACTCAGCGTTTTGCTGACGTGTTACACTCGTTACCTTTTTCAGGACCAGGTGTTGAGCAGCCAGGGTCGGCGGCTGCAGAGGACGCTGGGCCGAGTAGGGTCCAGTAGAGTTACCACAGCTTTGTACCTTCTTTTTGTTTCTGTTCTAGTGAGTAGTTTTGTTTCCGCTGTACCTTCTTTACCTGCAGTTTTTGTTATATGATAAATGTTGTTTTACTGTTGTGGTGGTGCCTACTGTAGTAGTTTCTTTCCTTACTGCTGTACTTTCTTACTGTTAGTTATATTCATGCTGAATGTGGTATTTTACTGTCTTTTGGTTACTTCCTCGTTGGACGACTGGGTCTTGGGATTAGTCGAGTCGGTCCGGTTCTCGTGTCTCGTAGGGACTCGGGAACCGGGTCGTTACAAGATGGTATCAGAGCAAGGTCGTCCCGAGAAGTGAATCAACTGACTGGAAAATAACCAATTCACATGTTTATAGCTAGAGTAGCCACCACAACATATCTCTTGACATGAGCTCTTAGAAGTGTTGTTAAGTACCGTCTGTTTTGACGTTTCCGTTTTGTTTCGCGTCTCCTTGCAGGAGATGCCTCGTCGTGGGACTGGCGAGACTGGCCGCGGGCGCGGCCGAGGGCGAGGTCGGCGAGGTGGACGTGCTGTCGTTGACGTCTCGGTGGACCAGCCACCACTCCCTGGCATCCAGGCCCAGGACCTCGCCAGACTGATACGGGATATTGTACGAGAGGAGCTCCACCCACCGCCCCGAGCACCTCCTCCTGGGGTTGCAGAGGGGGAGTCCTCTGTGGGGCCACGCGACGGACGCGGCGCTGGACACGAGGGAGGGGATGGGCCCCTGCCGCCCCCACCTTCCTCCGACACTTCTGTACACGAGGCACCTTCGCCTGGAGGTGCACCAGCACCTCCCCTACAGCACCACTTCGAGCTTTTCGGACAGTTCCGGAAGCTGAAGCCCCCCTCCTTCAAGGGGGATGAGGACCCGACCAAGGCAGAGGACTGGCTTGAGCAGCTGGAGAAGATCTTCGACACCCTTCGCCCCCCGGTGGAGTGCCGCGTGGCCTTTGCCACGTACCAGCTGGAGAGTGCGGCACACCGGTGGTGGAGGGCGGTCCGGGGACAGGAGAGGGACGAGCCGACGTGGGACCAGTTCGTCACCCTCTTCTGCGAGCAGTACTTTCCCCAGACGTGGCAGGACCAGAGGAGGCGGGAGTTCCACACTCTCCGCCAAGGGACGATGACCGTGAGCGCGTACCGCACGCGTTTCTTGGAGCTGTCCCGCTTTGCAGTGACAGCGGTAGCCACTGAGGAGGAGCGCCTTTGGAGGTTCACCGAGGGGCTCCGGCCTGCGATCCGGGGGTATGTCAAACCCCTGAAGCTGCCGACGTTTTCGAGGGTGGTAGAGGCAGCCATGACTTACGAGGAGACCAACCCGTCAGCGCGAGAGACCGACGGCGGGCGGAAGAGGCCCTTTCAGCCAGACTTCTCACAGGGCCGGCGAGAACGGAGACACGTGGCGTCCGCAGGAGAGCCGTCACGTTGTGCAGGGCCATCAGTGGCCTTTGGGGGCCCTCGACAGGGGCCAGTCGCCAGCACCGGACCCCCGCCTAGCCGACAGCAGGGACTCACTGAGGGCGGGAGTCGGGTTCCCCTCTGCTACCAGTGTGGCCAGTCGGGCCACGTCAGGAGGGACTGCCCATCTAGGGCAGGAGGTCAGCAGATACTTCCCGCGCAGAGCACTGGAGGGCGCGCAGGAGGCCGCGGTTTCCAGGCGCGAGGAGGAGGACCGCAGTCGCGAGGAGGGTACCGGCCAGCACCTACCCGTCCGACGCAGAGTGTGGCTGCTTCGTCCGCACCTAGAGCTGAGGGGCGTATCAACGCCCTAACACACAGGGACGCCAGAGCTTCGGGATCCGTGGTAGCAGGTATGGTTTCAGTTTCTGGCAGACTCGTTTACACACTTTTCGATTCCGGCGCTACGCACTCGTTTGTCGCAGACAGTTTCGCAGTAAGTTTGGACCAGGATTATACGTTGTTAGAGAACCCGTTCGTAATCAGAGGTCCGAGTGGTCAGCTGTTTGTAGCTGAGGAGGTGTACACGGGTTGCGGGGTCAGCATCGGGGGACACAGCCTGCCAGCTGACCTGATTATGATACAGATGGAGGACTTTGGGGTGATCCTGGGGATGGATTGGCTGTCCGCTTACCACGCCTTGGTAGACTGCTTTGAGAGGAAGATTGTCTTCTCCATTCCGGAGTTGCCTTCCTTCGAGTTTCACGGGCAGCCAGTGGACGGAGGTTTCAGGTGCATTTCGGCACTTCGGGCGGCGAGACTTTTGAGCCAGGGGTGTGAGGGCTTCTTAGCTTGTGTGGTGGCAGAGCACAGCCCCGTGGCAGACTTCCAGAGCATCCCGGTGGTCAGAGAGTACCCCGACGTGTTTCCAGACGAGTTACCAGGACTACCGCCCGAGCGTGAGATCGAGTTTGAGATCTCACTAGTACCAGGGACCAGCCCCATCTCCACCGCGCCATACAGGATGGCACCGCTTGAGCTGCGAGAGCTCAAGTCTCAGTTGCAGGACCTTTTGGAGAAGGGTTTCGTGAGGCCCAGTGCGTCTCCCTGGGGAGCCCCGGTACTGTTTGTGAAGAAGAAGGATGGGACCCTACGCCTTTGTGTGGATTACCGACAGTTGAATAGGGTCACCATCAAGAACAGATATCCGCTGCCGAGGATTGACGATTTGTTTGACCAGTTGCGGGGTGCCACGGTGTTTTCCAAGATCGACTTGAGGTCTGGATACCACCAGTTGAGGATCAGGGAGACCGACGTCTCCAAGACAGCTTTCCGCACCCGGTACGGACACTACGAGTTTTTTGTCATGCCGTTTGGGCTGACCAATGCCCCCGCTGCTTTCATGGACCTGATGAACCGGGTGTTCAGACCGTACTTGGACCAGTTTGTGGTGGTTTTCATAGATGATGTACTCATCTATTCTAGAGATCGGACGCAGCACGGACAGCACTTGCGGATGGTTCTGGACACTCTGAGACGACGCAGGCTGTACGCCAAATACAGCAAGTGCGAGTTCTGGTTGAGGGAGGTGACCTTTTTGGGTCATGTGATCTCTGGAGACGGCCTGGCGGTGGATCCCGCCAAGGTCGAGGCAGTGCTCAGGTGGGAGAGACCGCGTTCAGTCACTGAGATTCGCAGTTTCCTGGGACTGGCAGGTTACTACAGACGGTTCATCAGAGGGTTTTCGCAGATTGCACGTCCTATGACACAGTTGACTCGGAAGGATGTGCCTTTCGCTTGGACAGACGCCTGTGAGGCGTGTTTTCTGGAGCTGAAGGAGAGGTTGACCTCGGCTCCCGTGCTCACCATCCCTGACAGTAGTGGCGGGTTCGTTGTGTACACGGACGCTTCCTTGCAGGGGTTAGGAGGTGTGCTCATGCAGAGGGGTCACGTGGTCGCTTACGCTTCGCGGCAACTGAAGCCCCATGAGCATACCTACCCTACCCACGATCTAGAGTTGGCAGCTGTTGTCTTCGCGCTGAAGACATGGAGGCACTACTTGTACGGTGAGACCTTCGAGATTTTTACAGATCACAAGAGCCTCAGATATCTTTTTGACCAGAAGGAGCTCAACATGAGACAGAGACGTTGGTTGGAACTCCTGAAGGACTACGACTGCAGCATCTCCTACCACCCGGGAAAGGCCAATGTGGTGGCTGACGCCTTGAGCCGTAAGGCGCCCGCACGCTTGGCCAGTCTACAGTTACAGAGTTGGAGCCTTTTGGAGGAGGTGGGCAGTTGGCGACCTCTAGAGTTACGAGGGTACTGTGGGGCAGTGACGGTGACACGGCAGACCAGACCAGAGTTGATAGACCGCATCATCACGGGACAGATGGCCGATCCGTACTTGCAGTCTTTGCGCGACAGAGTACTGTCAGGGGACCCAGGGGACTTCTCTTTCACAGACCAGGTGTTACGCTTGAGGGGACGGCTGTGCGTCCCCAGAGACGAGGAGCTGTTGAGAGAGCTCCTGACTGAGGCACACGGTTCCAGATTCACCATACATCCTGGAAACACGAAAATGTACCATGACTTGAGACGCGAGTTCTGGTGGAGAGGGATGAAGCGGGATGTGGGTGAGTTCGTGCAGCAGTGCTTAGTGTGCCAGCAGGTGAAAGCCGAGCATCAGAGGCCTGCAGGGCCGCTTCAGCCGCTTCCAGTGCCAGAGTGGAAGTGGGAGAGCATCACCATGGACTTGGTGGTGGGCTTACCTGTTACCCAGCGAGGACACGACGCGGTCTGGGTAATAGTGGATAGGTTGACGAAGACGGCACGATTCTTGCCGATCCGAGTCACTTTGGGACCAGCACAGTTGGCAGAGAGGTATATCTGTGATGTGGTGCGACTACACGGAGTTCCGCGGGAGATCGTATCCGACCGGGATACCCGCTTTACGTCCCAGTTTTGGGCTGAGTTTCAGCAGGCTTTGGGGACGAGGTTGAGGTTTAGCACGGCTTACCACCCCCAGACGGACGGACAGTCGGAACGCACGATACAGACACTTGAGGATCTTTTGCGTGCCTGTGTACTAGACTGGAGGGGCTCTTGGGAGGAGCACCTGCCCCTGGCAGAGTTTGCATACAACAACAGTTATCACTCGAGCATCGGCATGGCTCCCTACGAGGCTCTGTACGGACGGAAATGCACGGCACCCTTGAGTTGGGTTGAGGTGGGGACCAAGTGGGAGGTTGGCCCCAGGTTGATCCGGCAGAGTCAGGAGGTAGTTGAGCAGATCCACAGACGACTCCGCACTGTCAGGAGCAGACAGAAGAGCTACGCAGATCGCAGACGCAGAGAGGTGCAGTTCGAGGTCGGGGACCACGTCTTTCTTCGTGTTTCGCCCAGCGGTTTGGGGTGAGAGGGGAGCTCGCGCTGAGGTTCGTGGGGCCCTTCGAGGTCCTGGAGCGGGTTGGACCCGTTGCTTACAGACTTGCCCTTCCCCCGCAGCTTTCTGGTGTGCACGACGTGTTCCACGTGTCCAACCTCAGGAAGTACGTAGCCGATCCCAGCCACGTACTGAGTCACGAGAGCGTCGAGGTGAGCGACGACCTGACCTACCCCGAGCGGCCAGTGCAGATCCTAGACCGAGCCGTCCGCAGGTTGAGACGAAAGCAAGTACCCCTGGTAAAGGTTTTGTGGAGGAGCCAGCGGTACGAGGAGGCTACCTGGGAGCCTGAGGCGGCAATGCGGGAGCGGTACCCGGAGCTTTTCGCGGGTACGTCTTTTCGGACCGGCTTCGGTCCTCTTTGAGTTTGTTATGGTTATTTGGACACCTTCTTCCCGCACCCTAGTTGGCGCAAGTTTCGGGGACGAAACTTCCTTTGAGTTTGTTATATTGTAACGAGCGCGTGCCCCAGACGTCTTTTAAGACGTCTGGGAGGTGGCCCAGACGTTTGTAAAGACGTCTGGGATCACATCCAGACGTCTGACCAGACGTCCGGGATAGTTTACAGACGTCTGGCGAACAGTTATGCTCGCACGGCATATTCGTCTGCGCGCCTGTGCGCGCAGACCTGCGATCCTGCATCTTCCTCTGCGGCTGCAGGCGACTGCGACCGCCTCTCTCTCCTCTCCGCGCGGTGTTAAAAGGGGGGGGGGGCGCCTCCCCTCCCGTCTCCACCATCTTCCTCCTTCTCTCCTGCCTGTGCGCGAGAGCGAGCGGACGCGAGGGCGCAGCGGCAGCGGCAGCCGCAGTAGGCGCGGAGGAGCTGCGGCGTGCGAGGGCGGGGCTCTGCCGTGAGGGCGAGCTCGCCGGGAGCGGCTTGGCCGGCCGGCGGAGGGCGCAGGGGGCGCAGAGCGTCGCGGAGAGGGACCTGCTGCGGGCGGAGCAGAGTACGCGCGAGGTGCGACGCGGGCGGCTTCGCGAGCGGAGGCCGAGCAAGGTTCTGATTCTGGAAAAATTTCCAGAATCAGACGTCTGGATTGATATCCAGACGGCAAGGTCGACGTCTGTGAGATCATACAGACGTCTGAAAGGTGAGTTTCCGCTTTCTTCTTCTTTTGTCGACTGACCGTACTGAGGGAGGGGGGTTGGCTGTGCGCAGGTGTTCTGATTCGTCATCCTTTGCGAATCAGACGTCTGGAAGTTGTACCAGACGGCGGGAGTGACCTCCAGACGTCCGTAGTGACCATCGGACGTCTGGGATCTAGGAGAGACGTCCCCACAGACTTCTGGACGTCCGGGGAACCAAGCCGAACAGGTAATTCTCTGATCCACCGTTTAAGACGTCTGGAAGGAGTTCCAGACGTCTGATTTTGCACAGTATCGTCTTTCTCGACCCGTTTAGGGCCCGTTTGGGCTCCGTTTTCCGCGATTCGAGTTGCGTTCGTTTCAGAATTTATTCCTCTACCCGCCTACAGTAGCTATACACTGTTTTGAGACACTCCTTGTGTTTGATCCTTGTGATAGGACCTCATTCGGTTGCAGTCTTGAGAGTCGCGGAGGCGCGCGGGATTCCCGACCACGCCCCCATTACTCCCGTTGTACCTGGTAGAGTGGTTTTAAGTATTAATAAAATCTGTTAAAGTATGGAACCATAACTAGAACCTAGGGCATTGCATGAATCCTAGGAATGAGAAATATATGGAATGATAGCTCCTAGGTGTTGCATGAATCCTAGGGCCGGAAAACTAGATTGTATGATAGATCCTAGGATATGGCATGAATCCTAGGATGGAAAAACTAGTGGAATGTATATTACTGCAGTCTTGGAAAAATGGAAAGGAATATATAAGCTGCCTGTGAATTTAATTAACAGCTGCCTGTTATGAACAAAGAAACATGTTTGAGATCATGGAAATTGAGAACGTGAATCTGGAAAGTGAAACATATGATGTTCTGAGATAAAGGGCTGGAACCCTACGGGGAATTAGGAGTGGAACTCCTGGAAAGAAAAGGAATGGAACTGAGATGTAGTTTGTACTGTCTCTTGGGTACGCAGTACCAAGGGAAGTACCTGTACCTGTTTTAGTGCAGAGTGGGGCCAGCCGCCCCAGGGACCCGGGGTTAGGCTTGGCCGCTCTGTACCGACTTGTTGGCCCTCGTGTACGTAGTACCGAGGAGAGCTAGTAGTGTTAGGAGAGTACTAGCTACCCCACGGGCCCCGGGGTTCTGCTAGCCTCCTTCACCGACTTGTTAGGCCCACTAGGGCAAACCAGGGTAGTCAGGCGAGGGTGCGCGGACTGTGGAGGGGCAAGGCCCCGGTTTGGTTACTGTGGAGGGGTTGGACCCCTGTTACTGAGAGGGCTCTGCCCTGGTTCCGTGCTGTGCTTTGGGCGCACCCGTTAACGGAAACGACTGACCGCGTGCCAGTACGGGCTAGCTACCTGTGCGTTTATCGCGCGTGCCGTAGTCACCGTTACGTCTGTCAGTGACCTTGGGGTGGTTGACTGAGGGTAGGATCACCACGGGGGACTCTCCCGGCCAGGGGAGCGCCACGTGCTACTTCTACTTTTGGAAAAGACTGCAATCAAGATCGTCCCACGAGGACATCCGAGATCAAGTAAAGGATCTGAGAAGTAAATGAAATAGTGAGAAAAATTGAAAGATGTAAATAAAGGAAGTAATAGAACATAACAGCTACTGTACACTCTACTGTTGCCTTTAGTTAGTTTGCCACTCTACTCAGCGTTTTGCTGACGTGTTACACTCGTTACCTTTTTCAGGACCAGGTGTTGAGCAGCCAGGGTCGGCGGCTGCAGAGGACGCTGGGCCGAGTAGGGTCCAGTAGAGTTACCACAGCTTTGTACCTTCTTTTTGTTTCTGTTCTAGTGAGTAGTTTTGTTTCCGCTGTACCTTCTTTACCTGCAGTTTTTGTTATATGATAAATGTTGTTTTACTGTTGTGGTGGTGCCTACTGTAGTAGTTTCTTTCCTTACTGCTGTACTTTCTTACTGTTAGTTATATTCATGCTGAATGTGGTATTTTACTGTCTTTTGGTTACTTCCTCGTTGGACGACTGGGTCTTGGGATTAGTCGAGTCGGTCCGGTTCTCGTGTCTCGTAGGGACTCGGGAACCGGGTCGTTACATTGGCCAACTCACAGAGGAGCAAAACCCTCCCCTCCCCCGCTCTCTCTCTCTCTTTCCTCCTCCTCTCCTCTTTCTCAAATAACCGGGTTAATCGGGTAATTGGATCGCGTAACTGGGTCCAGGGTTGCGGGCGTGGGGTTGCAACCGAGGAGTGTATAGGTTGGGTCGGGTCGAGTGTGTGGGTGAGCAGGGACCTGACCCCCAAGTGTCTGAGGCAAACAACCCTCAGCACAAATTCAAGTTATGCGTAGGCGGAAGCTCTTCCACAAACGATGTGGGACTAATGTCCCCTTGTTCTTCGCGTGTGCCTGCAGATGAAGACGCCTCCAATTGGCGTGGCTGCTGAGGATGTGGTCTTCAATTGACCACCTGGGAGTGGTCCTGGGATGAAGGCACGTGTCGTAGAGATAGCACTTGGGGCTTACGTGGTTAGAACACCACGGATGATGTTGGTAGGATGACGTGGCGACGGAGCTCCGACCGAAGACCTGAAACACAAATACGGGCTTGAAAGCCCTCGTTAAATGGTTCAATAGTGTCACCGGAGGACGTGGGAAGATGATGGCGGTGTTCCTGGGGTGTGGGAGTGGTCGGACGGAGGTGGTGATGGTGCGTGGATGATGGGTCGGTCGACGGAGCATTTGAGCGGTCGAGAGGATGAAATAGGAGAGGGCTTTTGATGATGGATGGATGGCGGAGCTTTTGGGAGTGTCGATGAGTTGTTTGGTGGGTTGTGGAAGTGGGGCGAACTTGTCGGAGGAGTGGCCGGAGCGAAGGAAGATGACGATGTGCGTGTGTGTCGAGGGGTGTTTTTTGGATTTTGGATAGAGGGATAAAACCTAGGAAACTAAGGGAACTAAACTACCCTAATTTAATTGGACGAAAGGGGGGATTTGCCCATGCCAGTGGTACATCGGACGTGGGGAAGATGAAACCTCTGGTGATAGGGGCGACGACGATGAGGGGGCGTAGGTGGCGATCGCTGGTATTGCGATGCGTGGAAGAAGTCAAGGAAGAGGAATCCACTTGCTATGGTATGTGAGAGTGGACGAGGAAGGTGGTCGGAGAAGGTCGCCAGAGCTCATGGAGCATTCGGTTGGAGTGGAGGGAAGAAGGAGGCATTCCGGCCAAAAACAAGCTAAGTAAAGCATGCCATGGGCATGCTTTTATAGGGCTTAGGAGAATATTCCAAGCTTGGAAATCAAGCTTGGAAGGCTCACGGATAAGGAAACCCTAAACTTCAAAGGATTTGCATGAGGAATTAAGTAGGAAATAGAGCTCAAGATGCAACTCAGATTGTAGGGAAGCTCTTCATGATTCTTCCTTCAAAATTTGGAAGAGTTTGGCCGTGAAATCAGGGAGTAATCCCTGATTGAAGGTCACCGGTGAGGTGGGTTTAGGAGTTTTGTAGGTATGGAGGCAGCGGTGACCTACTTGTGAAGAAGTTGATGAAGTTAGGGGGTTTTTGCAAATATTTCAAAAGCTGAGGGGCTCTTTGTAAGAAAAAGAGTCAAAATAGGATTAAAATGCAGACTAGGTTAAGATGATCTCTGATTGGGCCCAAATTTTGCTAAAAATATAATTTGGACCCAAGGAATTTGATGGTGAAGTCATATTTAGGTTTTGACCAAGTTTAACTGGGTAATTTTCCTATAAACCTAAATTAGGGTAATTGTCTGTCTAATATTCTGTTTTGGGTCAAAATAAGTTCCAATGGTCAAATTAAAGGTATCAATCCTTATAGAATATTTTTATATTAATTTTAGAAGGTTTAGATGAATTTTATTCTGACCATAACCTCAATTATTTAAGTGGGTCTTTTTTAGGGTTTCAGATGTACAATAATTCTCAAAAAGCGTGAAAACCCGTTTCATTCTACATGAACCCACTAATTAGACATTTATGATCATTTGAATTTTAATTAACCCCTAGGAAACCCCATGATTGTTCTGCAATTAGGATATTCTGTTAAAACTGTAGATTTACCATATTTTCATGTTTATCTCTCAAAAAGGATGTGCAGTGAATTACGATCTTCTTGCAGTTATGTAGGAGTATTTAACTGTTGATTACGACTAATTAAAGTTAGATATGGCTGATGATGACATTATCATCAGCCCCCATGCATTTATCACGTGTGCCGTAGTCACTGCTACATCGCGATCATGACCTCGGGGTGGTAGATTGGGTGTGGGACAAACACGGGGTGCTCTCTCAGCCAAGAGAGCACCACGTGCAAGCCTTGCATCACGGGAATACCATATTATATCGGCCTGGTAGGGGACATATGAATAAGAAGAAAATATGATTCGATTCTAGTGTGATTCGTGGGAAAGTTTCTAATGAAATAACATGTGTTAATTAAATCATTTAGAATAGAAGCGATTTATGCAAATGTCATTTTCTTTACAAACAAGTTAAATACATGTAATGAATGCTTGCATAAGTTAAATTTTCTACGGCCACTCTACTAGGCTCTTTTTGGTGACGCCTATTATTTGTATTTAGGTAAGGGGAGTGAGTAGCCAATTTCATCGGTTGCAGACCGAGCTGGGCTCCGTAACACCCAGCCATAGTTTAGCCTAGATTTTGCTACTTCTCTGTTGTAGTGAGTATTTACCTTTGAGACTGTTAGTTTCTTCTTTTGTTCTTATATTGTCTTTGTAATGGCTATGGTGTGAACTCTGTTCTTTTATCTTGGTATTGATGCTAGATTGTGTTTTATCTTTACCATTTTTTGTTGTTTAATTTTTTGCTATGATGAATGTGTGGAAAATGTTATTATTTTATGTTTATTGCTTGCTGGACGACTGGGTCTTGGGATAAGGACACTGTCCAGCTCGGTTCCCATGTAGGTTTGGGTTAGGTCGTAACAAAAATTTTCACACTTAAATGTATGATCCAAAACTTATTTTATTAATGGTTTTCTCGTCCTAATTAGGTTCACAAATTGGTACATCCAAACTTTAATACTTCACTAGGATAATGGAAAAAATGGGTTGACGAATGTCAACTCCAATACCTTCCTGATGATTGTTTCGACTACGGCCGTGACGAGGAAGGAAGGGGAACCAACAATGTTGATGAAGGACGAGGGAGGCGTAGCTGTGGTGACAATGACTGATTAGTTGCACCAGCGATTATGATAGAACAGCAGGTGGAGTCGAGGTGACGCCGAATGAAGTGCCACCAGCATCGACGAGGAGGGTTGACGAAGGGTAGCTGGCGAAGATGGGAGGAGCACCACCGACGACTAAAAGACCATCATCAACATTGATGGAGGAAACCTCTCTTGCGATAGGGAGGAGTAGCCAATAGACTCACGATCATGATTGACAAAGTGAAGTGAGGAGATGAAAAAGAGAGCATATTTTATCAACTGTAAATGAGGTTTTTATCAACTGTAATTAACTATATAAATTTTATATATGCCATCCCTACGAAAATTTTTCCCCCATGCAAGAGTCATGCAAATCTCAAACGAATGAAACGGCTACTGCGGAACCAAAGGGTCTGAATCGGAAGTCCAGAGAGCATCAAGGATTTACAGGCAACATTCCCTTCCCCGTTCCTTTTTTCTTTTCCCTCTGCAATTTCCTCTCCATTCCACGGCGGAGGCCGCGAAGGAGACGAGAGAGAGAGGGTCTCCCTTACCCCCCCTCCCTTCCACACCCCGTCTCCCACCTCGCATACGGTCACCCCTTCTCCCTGCCCGTCCCTCCTCCACCTCCTCGAAGGATCATCCTCGACCCCTCCGCCGCCTAATCTGACCAAGGAGGTGACCACACCGTCGTCGTCGACCTCAGCCTCCTCTGTCGGTACGCGCTCTCTCATGTAACATAACATCCATGTGCTCATCTAACTCTTGTTAGTTAGTTATTTTGCCGTATCAAACGGAACACTCTCGATCCTCACGATCTTCTGAGATTCCTTCCACGAGTTTCGATCGTCTTTGAATGATCTGCATATGGTTCCCAGTGACCGATGCGACAGGAACGTGCGATTGTGTTATTTGATCGCTCGCTGCTGGACTTACCCGCAGCTTTCGATCCGAGTTTCGGATCCGATCTCGATGTTCCAATATTCGTCTGGAAGTAGTGGAGTTACAGCTCTGATTGTTTGCAACTTAGTTGTGTGGATTTGGGTGGATATAGTCAAGTGAACATGTGATGTGAAGAACTAGATAGATAGGTGAAACATAGAAATTCTTTTCTTTCTTTCTTTTTTTCTTTGGTCTGCCCATCATGAAATTGATTTTCCTCCCAAAAAGAAAATATCTCTTGATAAACCTCGAGAAGAGAGATCATTTGTCTCTAAACTAAACTTAATTTTATTTCTGCTGTTCATTCTTGGAGACCTCAGGGGCACATTAGATTGGAAGGTGCATTGAAATTCCATGTTGAAATCAAGGAGGGAACGTGGGGATGGTTAGTGTTGAAACTTGAAGGTGGTGCACATGTCGCAAGTGGCTCTTGTTTCTTGGGAAGGAACTAGAAGGCAGAACATGTGCATATGTGCTCTCCCCACCTCGTTGAGGCCAAGTTTAGGTTCATGTCTTCCCTTTTTGGAGAAACTTTTATTGTATTCACCAAGGCTTTGTGAGAGGAATTTGATAAGAAATTTACTGCAGAAGTCTTCAGGTCTTGGAAAATATATAGTTGCCTAGTTCCTGATGTTCCTGTAATTTCATATTGGAGAAGACAAATTGTTGGCGCATGAATTTCTGTTGTTGCTCCAGTGTTTGTTTGACGTAGAGGTAAAACTTCTATGTGAGTTTTAGGTCATAACTAAAAGTCTTGAGAGGACATTTGTACGCCCTTAAAACATAAGAATCGGTAAGCTTTTCTAGATGACTGATAGTGAAGATAGCCAAGGAGAAACTATCAATGCATGTTGATCATTTGGGAAGGGTTAATGTAATGTCCTCATAGGAAAAGAACAATGAGGGGAAAGTGAGATAATTAATGTCAAGTTAAGGATTCAGAAAAGACCAAGAGCAATTCTTATTGCCATTGTTTACAAGTTGTGAAGTAAAAAAAGCACGACCTTCTCGGACTTCCTTCTTTGAAAGTGTAAGGATTCGTGGAAGCGAGATAACCTTGGCATGGGGAAGATCCCACGCGTGGAGCATGGAGGGCGATAGAGACAGAGAGGGCTGGCGGTGAAGAACACACACACACACACAGAGAGAGAGAGAGAGAGAGAGAGAGAGAGAGAGAGAGAGAGAGAGAGAGATTTGTTGTGATAAAATGTTGATCTCTTTTATAAAGTGATCTACTCCTATTTTCTAAAACAACCCAAATCAAATTAAATCAATCCTAACAACTTAATCAATCACAACTCCTACATTATCTCTTCCTAAATTTGGACACCTTAAAACAAAATTGCTACATGTGGCATAACTTGGCTCGCAAGCCACCCAACTTGACCCAAGGCCATGTGGCCTAACTGGCTACCACGTGGCAGTGCCACCTGGCCCATTGTGCCACATGGTAGTCCACGTGGCTAACTCCATTCTCCATAGAAAGCTTAGTAGAAATTCATGGAGGCAAATCCTTAGATGAACATGCATATGGAGGGGGGAAGTTTAGGGAATAGGATGTCTTGATAAACCCTAAACTATTTTTTGGAAGTAGATAGACCTTGAACTATATACCTTTGATGAGTCTAATAAGTGGCTCATTGGTACTGAGGCAAATGTAGTGGGTCATTTTTTTTTTTGTCTTACTAGGCTTCCTATGATGGGACAATGATGATGAGGAGCAAGTTTGCAACCCAGGTGCTTACTTTAAACTAGTTGAGTTTGGATGCTGGATAGGATGTTTCACGTTTTGGAAATAACGATGAATGTCCTCTTTGCTTCTTTGCTTGTAAGAGAGTGCTTTAAACTCAATTTGAATTGTTATGAAGTAGTTTTCTTGGAACAACATTTTTCTACGGGTATTTGGCTAATATTATATGTCATTTAGAATTAGATGTGATACTACTGGTTCTATTCGTGAGTTGGTTGTGGTTCTTATCTTGTTCTTTATGTTGCTTTTAATGTTGAATCTTATAAATATGTCATGGTCGTCTTACTCATGAATCTTAACTCGATTATATCAAAAATAAATCTAGAAAATATGAAAGGCAAGATTACTCAGAATACCTTTCTGTTTGAAATTTAGGAATACTGAGAGTCTAGAGTTAGTGTATACAAGCAGTTGTAGTTAATGGTTTGGTGACTAGGACAACAGGAGATATTTCATCTCTTTCATATAAAATAGATGTAGATATAGCTATGTGTCCTTGCTTAAAAAGACTAGTGATAAGTCTTGGAAAATTTCTTACTTTCAAGAAAGTAGTCAAAAATCTTAAATGGTCAAGGTTAGGTAAAGGTAGAGAGTACATATCTAACCTATTTGATGAAAAATGCAAGTCCTTTGGCATATGGTTGTTGCTTCTTACTCACTATAATCTAATATGATAGTAGAATGGGAAGGCAAACATTCCAATATAGATGGTTAATGCTATCCTACAAAGTTTTTGATTATCCATCTACATATAGGGTGAAGCTCCAAATGTTGCTTTCCATATTCTAAAATGAGTTCTTTGGAAGCATTAAGATAATGGTTTAAATTATTAAGGAATAAGAAACCAAGTTTGAAATATCTCAAAGTGTTGAGTTATCTTGCTAAAGTGTTAGTCTTGGAGCACAAGAGAAAGAGGTTTGGTCATAGACTAGTTAGAATTTTGGCTATAGATTGTTATTAAAATCTAAAGCCTTTGGTATGAATATTAACACCAAGTTAAGCTTCATGATATTACTTTCTTTGAGGATGTCTTTTCTATGAAGATTGGTATACTACAACCATTTTTGGTTCTATTCTAATACAAGTAGAAGATGCCAAATGTAAGGGGCTAGCTTCAATTTTGATTTAAGTTAACCTGTAGAGGGTTTTAGGACTAGACTTAGGATTGCAAAGCATTTAGGAGGAAACAAATTTGTCACTTATCATATCAAGGGGGACTTATTCACATATTGAGATGCAATGCTTCTATCAGGGATGCCATTTAACGTAAAATGGACTCAATCATTTCAAATGACATGCGGGAATCGATTGGCTTGCCTCGTAGGTGCTCTCTACATGTTGGTGTAAGTGGGTGTCTAAGTGAGAACTAGATGGGATGGATCAATTGATATGTACAAAGTTAGACTTGTTGATGTAGTGTAGAGACTAATTGCATAAAGATTAAGGGGTCTTATGCAAATTTGCAACATTCATCTATTTACAAGACTATATTTTTTGAAAAGGGGGAGGGTCGTTATCCAGATGATAACCACCCAAAAATTATATACTGTATTTTAGAAAAAGAATCTTATTCCTACAAGACTACTAAAAGCAAGAAAGGAAAAATGCATATGGTAAAACAAACTACAATGGTGACCCCTCTAGCATGAAAGATTAAAAATTTTCAAATATGCCCTCTACGACACAAAGTTTATTGTAGGAATAGGATTCTTTTTTTCCTTTTTGGCTTGTAAGCCCTCATTATATGAAGGGGAAATTCCTTCCCTTGTCGTGCCCTTTCTTGTCTCTTCCTTACTGGAGAAGCCACACAATATGATCCCCAACTTGTCGTTGTATTCCATTGGGAGTCATTTGATTATGTAATTAGTACTTGAATTAGATATATCCCCTCCATCTATGTGAATAAGTAAATATTGAGTACATTTATGTGTTATATTAATCTCACTTATGCTTTTAGGGTTGCTTGCACAAAGGTCAGTCAGGCAAGTGAGGATAATGGATCAATTATCTAGAACAGTTCTAGATAGTAGATATAAGCTTTCGATCTACATCTAATCACTATTATTAACTCATCGTCATGGTCATAGTTAGTCTTGGAAGAGATGAGAAACTTCCTTAATTCAAAAGATTCTATTACCTGACTAAATTCCTGATTGAAGGAGTTTTATATGGAATGAAGATTCAGGAATCTTCGCATAGGCATGATTAAAGAGTTGATTAATGGAATTGAGACTGGGAAAGTCCTTTTTGAACATTGTTCTTAGAGAAAGATATACATGTTTTTATACTTGAGACTTGAGTCTATGCCTGAATTTAGGTTGTGGATTTTTGGCAACCTAATGTCTGAGGCTTTGCAAAGTGAGATCAATGTGTTGGGAAGCTCTACATGATTTAGTATAGGATATAGATGTCTTGCTGAGAGGATATATACGTCTTCTTGAGATGGGATTTACATAGCTCCAAAAGTTGGAGTAGAGTTTAAGATCTATCTTTATATTTTTTATAGGTTTAATTCCATCGGTGATCATTTTGTTGAGTAGATAAGAGATAGGAATGAGGAAATTGAATGACCGTGGAGAAGTTATTCAATATGCCTTCCATCCAATGCATTATGCTACTTACAAAATCGGTTCTAGAATGGTTGATTGGGGGTAGGATCCTAAACCTTAAATTGCTCATGTGTCGTTGTGCAAGTAGGACATATAGGAAATACAGCCTATCTTGAGGGTTGGTTATTGCCTTAATAATCTAGCAACCATCAGCTCATTAAGGCAATGTTATGAACAACGAGTGATTTTGATTAAGTATGGATATTATTGATAAATGGGCTTTTTACATAAATGTTCCTATAATTTTTGCATATTACATTTATGCCCCTAGGTTTTTAGATATTACACAAATGCCTCCGAAATCTTATCACTATTAGCAAATATACATTAGAAAATTAACCACAACCAAACTAGAGTTTACTCTGGTTGGACTATTATGGATGGTGTAGATCATATCTTGGAATTTAGGCTTTGATCCAATGGATGGGGCTTGGATAGTGTCAATCATGAGATCAGATGGGGAGCAAAGTGTTTTGATCCTCTATCCTCTACCTCTCCTTACGACCCTGTGGCAACCCTAATCATCTGCTACCTTCTTCAACTCTGATCTCTCCATCTCTCAGTCATTCTTCCTCCCTTTCGCCATTCCCCACATCCTTCCCCTATCCACTTCCCTGTTGACCACCTTTATCTTTAACCTCTCCATCCGTTCACGTAGAGGGTTGCAAGGGCAACAACAGGCTTCAACTGGAGCTGAATCAAGGTTGTGAAAGGTGCGGTGAACCACACTTCGAGTTGAATAATCAATGTGAAGGGGGTAGCCAATGTCACGGCCCGTTCCCGGCTCCCTATAGAACTCGAGGATGGGTCGCCTTGACGAACCCCAAGATCCAGTCGTTTAGCGAGAAATAACCAAATACACATTCATTCCACAACCACACAAGTATTGTAACTAAGCAGTAAATGTAAAATAGGCAGTAAAGCAAGAGAACAGTAATCACCATAATTTTACAGGCCATCGTAACAGAACTAGTACAGAACACATCCATTACAACAAAAACTAGTACACATATAGCTGGAAAAACGTGAACTACAGGAACTCACTACAACTAACAGGAGGAAACTACTGCTGGGCTCGACTAGGCTCAGCGTCCTCAGCAGCCGGTCGCTTTGGCTGCTCGAATCCCTGACCTGTACAAAGTTATAACATTTGGAGTCAGCTAATGCTGAGTAGAGTGGTGGTTAAAACATGTAATGTAATTTAATCAAGCAGCTTAAAATATCTTCCGTTTCCAATTATCTTATTACGTGTTACTTATCTGAATACTCTAATTGGGTTCCATGACATTGCTCAATCTTCCTGTTCCCTAAGGGAATGATCTTGCTTGTAGTTTTCCTGCGATGCAGGATGTATATGTGGCACTCTCCTAGTCGGGAGAGTCCCCCGTGGTACACCTACATCCGGTCTACTACCCCGAGGTCACGGTTGCGATATAGCGGTGACTACGGCACACGTGATAAGCGCACAAGTAGTTACCTCGCACTGGTATGCGGTTAGTCGTTTGCGCTAGCAGGTACGTTCAAACGTACAGCACGGAACAACACAGGGTTGGCCCTCTTAGAACAAGGGTCTCGCCCCTTAGAAACAGGGCCTCGCCCCTCACAGTCTGCGTACCCTCGTCCGACTATCCTGGTTTGCCCAGTGAGCCTAACAAGAGTCGGTGTAAGGTGGCCAGCCCTAACCTCGGGCCCCCCTTGGGTGGCTAGCTCCCCCTACACTAAGTAGCTCTCCTCGGTACCACGTACGTGAGGGTCAACATGAGTCGACATAAAGTGACCAAACCCACCCTCGGGTCTCCACGCAAGGGGCGGCAAGCTCTCCTCTACTTTAAAAGGGATAGTTGCTCTCTTTGGTACTACGTACATGAAGGTCAGCTCATCTTCCTAAACCAAGTTCGAGTAGTCACCTGTGGTGACGTGTTCCAGAACCATCCGGTTCTCAGTACTACAGTATTATTGTCTCGTTCTACATTCCCCGTAGGGTTCGTACATGAACTTTTCTTATTCCATATCCGGTTTGTTACATACAGAATATGCATCTCAGTTTCCATATTTATCACAGTACGAGTTTATTTTTCTATTCATAACGTAGTTCATTTCAGGCAGCTTATGATTTATTCAATCATTCATCTCCTACACATGCATTTTCTCTAGCCCTAGTGTTCATGTCACAATCTAGGGTTCAATTGAATAAATGTATTCTAAAGCATGCGTTTACTTCTTCCTAGGGTTCATCTCACATCTTAGGTTTAACTAATTTTATGCATGCATTTTATTAATTTCGAAATTAGGGTAAGAAACACTGTACTAGGGTAACTGGGTGGAATGAGGCTCGTGCAGTAGCTCCCGACGTCTCCGCAGGTCCCGTATACTCAACATACTGGAGACCTATGATATGGGTTGGCAGGTCAAAAGTGTTTAAAATGACACGGACAAAGTACCATTACATAAAGAAACTCGCATGGAAACCAAAGACGTTTCGTTTGCAGAAAATCGACATCGTTTGGGTCCTGAATGGGCATAAAAACACTAATCTTGACTGAAATCAGATGACTGGGAAAGGTCCCAGACATCTTAAACGAACTCACAGGCATACCTTGCTCGGGGTGCCTTCCTTGGACGTCTGGGGCTCAGTGTAGACTTCTGAGGGTGCCTTCAAACATTTGGAGATGATTCCGGACGTCTAAAACCGCCTCGGTCCTTACGCCGACGTGCCTCCCAACATTTGACATGCGCATGCACGGTCAGAACTTTGCAAGAAAAATAAATCGAAAATATGCATTATCAGACGTCCGGAAACACCTCAGGACGTCTGACAAGATGTCTGATTTTGTGGAAAAAGATGATTCCGCAGAATCATTGGCGAGTTCGTCTCGCGACGCCTTCCTCTCCGCGTGCTGCTGCAACTACAATAGAACTCGCTACAGCAGCAGCAGCTCTCCTCTCCCGCACACGCTCCTCTGGCTCCCCGCCCTCCTCTCGGCTGCGATGTGCGGAGGATGGAGGAGGGACGAGAGGGGTTAAATGGAGGAGGTATAGGGGAGGGAATGGTCGAGAGATAGAGGTGAGGGTGTCGCAGGGGGGAAAGGTGCGGCGTGCGGGGTGAGGGGGAGGGAATGAGGTGCGAACGGTGAGGAGACATGGTGGGGAAATTGCAGGGACATCCTTGCAATTTCCCTCTCCCCCTCAGAAACCCTCAAAACAAATGATAAGGGGTTTAAAAATGCACGAAAATCCCTATAGATTCTAAAAATGCCAAACGACTCTAGGAAATGGTCATTTCAACAAACAAGCCAAGTGGGTGGGCACCTTCTGGCTTAAGGTGTTAGCCACCACATTGGCCTTCCCTGGATGGTAGGAGATGCTGCAGTCGTAGTCCTTCAGGAGCTCCAATCAACATCTCTGTCTCATGTTGAGCTCCTTCTGGTTAAATAGATATCTGAGACTCTTATGGTCAGTGAAAATCTCGAACGTCTCTCCGTATAGGTAGTGTCTCCATGTCTTCAGTGTGAAGACAACTGCTGCTAGCTCTAAGTCATGGGTGTGGTAGTTATGCTCATGCGGCTTTAGTTGTCACGAAGCGTAGGCGACAACGTGACCTCGCTGCATGAGCACACCCCCCAATCCCTGCAACGAGGCGTCTATGTAGACGATGAATCCGCCATTGCTGTCTGGGATATGAGTACAGGAGCAGAGGTCAGCCTCTCCTTCAGCTCTTGGAAGCAAGACTCACACTCGTCTGTCTAGGTGAAGGGCACGTCCTTCCAAGTCAATTGAGTCATAGGACGTGCGATCTGTGAGAACCCTCGGATAAACCGCCTGTAGTAACCAGCCAACCTAGGAAATTGTGAATCTCTGTCACTGTGCGTGGTCTCTCCAACCTGAGTACGGCCTCAACCTTGGCTGGATCCACAGCCAGCCCGTCTCCCGAGATCACATGGCCCAAGAAGGTAACCTGTCACAATCAAAACTCGCACTTGCTGTATTTGGCGTATAGCCTGTGCTGTCGCAAAGTATCCAAGATCATGCGGAGATGCTGTCTATGTTGTGCCTGATCTTGTGAGTAGATGAGTACGTCGTCAATAAAAACCACCACAAACTGATCCAGGTACGGTGGGAAGATGTGGTTCATCAGGTCCATGAAAGCGGCGGGGGCATTGGTCAGCCCAAACGGCATGACCAAGAAGAACTCGTAGTGACCATACCGCGTACGGAAGGCTGTCTTGGGGACGTCGGTCTCCCTGATCCTCAACTGATGATAGCCCGACTTCAGATCTACCTTTGAAAATACTGTGGCGTCTCTCAGTTGATCGAAGAGATCATCGATGCGATGCAGTGGGTACTTGTTCTTGACGGTGACCTGGTTCAACTGTCTATAGTCGACGCACAGGCGAAGAGTATCGTCCTTCACAAATAGAACGGGGGCTCCCAAGGGGAGGCACTGGGCCTCACGAAGCCCTTCTCTAACAGGTTCTGTAACTGTGACTTGAGCTTTCGCAGCTCAAGCGGGGCCATCCGGTAAGGTGCAGTAGAGATGGGGCTAGTACCCGATGCTAGTGAGATCTCAAACTCGATGTTACGCTTAGGTGGTAGTCCTGGTAGCTCCTTTGGAAAGACATTGGGGTAGTCACGGACTACCGGGATACACTGTAAGTCGGCCACGGGGCTAGGCTCTGCCACGACACAAGCGAGGAAACCCTCGCACTCCTGGCTCAGTAGCTTCGCTGCTTGAAGCTCGGAAATGCACCTGAATCCTCCGTTTACTGGCTGGCCGTAGAACTCGAAGGGAGGCAACTCTAGTATGGAGAAAACGATCTTCCTCCCAAAGCAGTCCACTAGGGCATGGTAAGCGGCCAGCCAGTTCATCCCTAGGATTACACCGAAATCCTCCATTGGGATCGTGATCAAGTCAATCGGAAGACCGTGTCCCCCTATCGTGACCTCACAATCAGTGAAAACCTCCTCAGTGACAAACACTTGTTTGCCTGGACCTCTAATCAGGAATGGCTCCTTTAAAAGTACTCCTTGACCCCAAGCTGACAGCAAAACCCGTGGAAACAAACGAGTGCGTGGCACTGGAATCGAAAAACGTGTAAATGAGCCTGTCAGAAACTGTAACCATACTTGCCACTACGGAGCCTGAAACTCTAGCATCTCTGTGAGTCAGGACGTTAATACGCCCCTCAGCCCTTGGTGTAGAAGAAGTAGCCATGCTCTAGGTTGGGCGAGAAGCAGCTGGCCGGTACCTTCATCGTGACTGCTATCCTCCTCGGGCTTGGTAACCGCGACTGCCAGATCGGCCTCCAGTGCTCGGTGTTGGGAGCGTTTGCTTTGCTCTGGCCCTAGATGGGCAGTCACTCCGTATGTGGCCGACTGGCTACATTGGTAGCAGAGGGGAATGCGTTATGCGTGTCATCTGCCTAGCCACGGTGCGATCTATCAGCTCTGGTCGTGTCTGCCTCGCCATATCACCACCCCGCAGTACCTTGAGCTTTTTGAGGGTATGTCGTTCTGACCTACTTCGATCCTCTTTAAGTTATGCACATTTATTTTAGCACCCTTGTTGGTTCAAGTTTCGAGGATGAAACTTTCTTTAAGTTATGTTGAAATGACTATTTCCTAGAGTCGTTTGGCATTTCCGGAATCCCTAGGGGTTTTCCTGCATTTTTAAACCCCTTATTTTTGTTTTAAGGGTTTGTGAAGGGGAGAGGGAAATTGTAGGGACGTCCCCGCAATTTCCCTACCATCTCTCCTCACCGTACGTACCCTAGTCCCTCTCCCTTACCCCACACGTCGCACCTTTCCCCCCTGCGGCACCCTTACCTCTATCTCTCGACCATTCCCTCCCCTATACCTCCTCCATTTAACCCCCCTCATCCCTCCATCCTTCGCACATCGGAGCTGAGAGGAGGAGAAGGAGGGCAGGGAGCCAGAGGAGCGTGTGCGGGAGAGGAGAGTTGCTGTTGCTGTAGCGAGTTCTGCTGCAGTTGCAGCAACATGCGGAGAGGAAGGCGTCGTGAGAAGAACTCGCCAACGATTTTACGGAATCATTTTTTCCGCAGAATCAGACGTCTGCAGAGTGCGTCAGACGTTTTGTCAGACGTCTTGAGGTATTTTCGGACGTCTGATAGCGCATAGTTTTGATTTATTTTTCCTGCAAAGTTCTGATCGTGCATGTGCGTGTCAGAGGTTGGGAGGCACGTCAACGCGAGGATCGAGGCAATTTTGGATGTCCGGGATCATCTCCAGACGTCTGAAGGCACCCTCAGACGTCTACACTGAGCCCCAGACGTTCGAGGAAGGCGCCTCGGGCAAGGTATGCTTGTGAATTCGTTTAAGACGTCTGGGACCTTTCCTAGACGTCTGATTTTAGTCATGATTGATATTTTTGGGCCCATTCAGGTCCCAAACGGTGTTGGTTTTCTGCAAACAAAACGTCTTTGGTTTCCGTGCGAGTTTCTTTATGTAATGATACTTTGTTCGTGTCATTTTAAACACTTTTGACTTGCCGACTCATGTCATAGGTCTCCAGTCCGTCGAGTATATGGGACCTGCGGAGACGTCGTGAGCTACTGCACGAGCCCTCATTCCACTCGGTTACCCTGGTAGAGTGTTTCTTACCATAATCTCGAAATTAATAAAATGCATGCATAAAATTAGTTGAACCTAGGATGTGAGATGAACCCTAGGAAGAAGTAAACGCATGCTTTAGAATACATTTATTCGATTGAACCTTAGGTTGTGACATGAACACTAGGGCTAGAGAAAATGCATGTGTAGGGAGCTGAATGATTGAATAAATCATAAGCTGCTTAAATGAACTATGTTATGAATAGAAAAATAAACTCGTACTGTGATAAATATGGAAACTAAGATGCCTGTTCTGTATGTAATAAACCAGAATAAGAAAATTTCATGTACGAACCCTACGAGAATGTAGAACGAGATAAGAATACTGTAGTACTGAGAACTGGATGGTTCTGAAACATGTCGTCACGGGCAGCTGTTCGGACTTGGTTTAGGGAGATGAGCTGACCTTCGTGTACGTAGTACCGAAGAGAGCAACTATCCCTTTTAGAGTGAAGGAGAGCTTGCTGCCCCTTAGGTGGAGTCCCGGGGGTGGGTTTTGCCACTCTACATCGACTCTTGTTGGCCATCACGTACGTGGTACTGAGGATAACTACTTAGTGTAGGGGGAGCTAGCCGCCCAGGGGGTCTGGGGTTAGGATTGACCACCCTACACTGACTCTTGTTAGGCCCATTAGGCAAACTGGGATAGTCGGATGAGGGTACGCAGACTGTGAGGGGCGAGACCCCTGTTCTGAGAGGGCTAGGCCCTGTGCTGTTCCGTGCTGTACGTTTGGGCGTATTCGCAAGCGCAAACGATTGACCGCGTGCCAGTGCGGGGTAGCTACCTGTGCGCTTATCACGTGTGCCGTAGTCACCGCTACGTTGCGACTGTGACCTCGGGGTAGTAGACTGGATGTAGGTCTACCACGGGGGACTCTCTCGGCTAGGAGAGTGCCACATGTACATCCTGCATCGCGGGAAAACTACAAGCAAGATCGTTCCCTTAGGGAACAGGAAGATTGAGCAATGTCATGGAACTCGATTAGAGTATTCAGATCAGCAACACGTAATAAGATAATTGGAAATAGAAGATAACATTTTAAGCTGCTTGGTTAAATTACATTACATGTTTTAACCACCACTCTACTCAGCATTAGCTGACTCCAGATGTTATAACATTGTACAGGTTAGGGATTCGAGCAACCAGAGCTATCGGCTGCTGAGGGCACTGGGCCCAGTTGAGCCTAGTTGTAGTTTCCTCCTGTTAGTTGTTGTAGTGAGTTCCTGTAGTTCACATTTTTCCAGCTATATGTCTACTAGTTTTTGTTGTGATGGCTGTGTTCTGTACTAGTTCTGTTACGATGGCCTGTAAAATTATGGTGATTACCGTTCTCTTGCTTTACTGTCTGTTTTACGCAGTGATTTAAATACTGACGGCATGTCGTCGGCAAGGGGAGCATGCCGAGGATTTTGCCGGCATGTCGACAGTTGCCGACGAAACCGCAGGCATGCTGATTGTCTGCTGGGAGGGAAAACTTGCGCTAGGAATTGGAGCGGCAGGAGGGTGAAAATCAAATTTTTTAGGTAAGGGAGGAGCTGCGGGAGGGTGAAAATCCACAAGGTGGGAGGGTGGAAATCCACACGCACACACACACACACAACACACACGTTGATTTTTTGTCATATAGGCTTAAATAACAATTGTTTTTTGTTATATACAATTGTAAATATGTTTCTAACATCTTGATTTACTTGTCTTTCAAATTTTAATCATTTCTATCAATTTTGTCGGCATGCATCGCATGCTCTTGGCGTGCCTCGAAATGTCATTTTTTTGGGCCGTCGAAATCTGCCATTGAAAAATAGGCATTTGCACGACATGCCTTCGGCATGCCCACGAAATGCATACCTACAATTTCATCGGTACGGTGTCGAAATCGACATTTCGAACCTTGGTTTTACGTTTGCTGCTTAGTTATAATACTTGTGTGGTTGTGGAATGAATGTGTATTCGGTTATTTCTCGCTGGACGACTGGGTTTTGGGATTCATCAAGGCGACTCATCCTCGGGTTTTGTAGGGAGTCGGGAACCGGCCATGACAACCGATCTACACTGTGAAGCACCAGGATGAAGTGGGAAGAGTCTACACGCACAATGAGAGGCAGAGAAGGCCACACATGAGGAAGAGAGAGAGTTGGCGAGAGGGAGAAGATGGCGTGTGAGAAGGAGAGGGGAGAGAAGTCACGGTAGAGATGGAAGTATTTTTTTATTGGATTGAAAAATAATTTGGTGTATTGCCTTCTTTTTATGGAGTGACAATCACCTTACAAACATAGTAAATGACATAACAAACTCAATCAAATCCTAGGAGACTCCCTTTTGTTTGACTTTTGACTACTTTTCTAAACAACCTTAACAACTCATCACTACTAATTAACTAAATATAGCCAACTTGCAATTTAAGCAACCAACTCATCACTAACTTACGCATGCATGCTTCCACGCTAACTCACGCGACACCAATCATGACATGTGGCACTTTATTTAAACTCTTACACTCCCATCCAAGTTAGGCTCCTGTAGAGGAAGAAAGACCTGTCGGAGAAGAAATTGTAAGGCTAATCGCCCAGTCAACGGAATTTATAGTTTTTCTCCTACTTCTTTGCCTTTGCTCCATCATAGCTTTCAGGAGCTTTCTTCAAAAGAACATGGAGCTTGTCTTGACCGCCAACGAAGATCTTAAAGGCACATGCCTATAGGATATAGTTCGAGGCCCCCATCAGCTTAATGGTGGTACCTTGAACAAGAACTTTGGCCTTCGTGGTTATCAATGTCTCAGCATCTGCCATGGCTCAAACTTCCTGGAGTTAAGGGGACACCTAGATCCTTTCTATGTACATGTGAGGGGACACCTCACCAACTAGAGAGGTTCTTGTGGAATCTCTTTCAATTTGGAGTCAAGAGGACACCTTGATCCTTCCTAGGTACACGTGAGGGGAAACCTCACTTACTTAGAGATGTTCCTACGGACCTTTTCTTTCAACTTAGAGTTGGTGGTGCTTTGACATGCTTGCTCCTCGTGTTCCATGCCCAAGAAGATCCCAGCATGGTGCTCTGATAGACTGATACCATGTGAAGAATCGAGATGGAGTTCTCTCCCTTTTGGGAAGAGTCTACACACACAGCGAGGTGGAGAAGGCCATGCATGAGGGAGAGAGAGAGTTGGCGAGAGGGAGAAGATGGCGCATGAGAAGGAGAGAGGAGAGGAGTCATTGTAGAGATGGAAGTATTTTATTGTTGGACTAAAAAATAATGTGCTGAATTGCCCTCTTTTTATGGAGAGACAATCACGTTACATTGTAAATGACATAAATTCAAATCTTAAAATACTCTTTTTCCTATTTTTGACTTTTGACTACTTTCCTAAACAACACGAAATCACCACTACCAATTAACTAAATATAACAAATTTGTAATCCAAGCAACCAACTCATGCATGCACACACACACACATGTGGACTTCCACGCCAACTCACGTGACACCAATCACGTCATGTGGCATTGCCACGTGACACTTTATTCAAACTCTCACATACAGCAATAGGTGAATAGGGGTTGTAAACCCAATGTCTGACACGTGATCTGGAGGTGAATAGAGGCCATGAATCGAGTGGCCAACCTCACTTGGAGGTGTCAAGGATAACCATTGACGTTGGGATCAAGTTATAATGGTGGGATCAAGAATCCGTACAGGACGTGTTATAGTGCCTGATATAGTCTAGTTTTTATTATTTCTGGATAACTCTTCAGATTATCTCGACTACTCACTTGCTTTGGATAATCACAATATTTCCATGACAAAAGTCCAAAGTTGTGTCAAATTATAAAAAGCAAGTTTATGACATTACATTCAGGGATTTCATCAATACTTACATTTTTAAAATTGGCTTCATTCAATAATTTGATAATACGCTTTTGTTCTTTTGATGGTGATTTTGGGCTTTAAATGTTATGTTTTTGCGATTACTCTGTGTTGCCTATTCAACCACTCTTGACTTGACTAACAATTAAATTCAACACAACGGGACATGATGCTTAGTGCATAGTCGCTTTCTTTCTTTATTAAGCCCCAAACCTCCTAGGACTAATGCTTTTATTTGGCTACAATTCATGTACAAATAGGTGCCAAAAAGAAATGCAACTTATGTAAGATTGTTGGACTTTTTGTTGGGAAGAAGTTAGTTGACGATACTGTAAATGGCATAACAACTAACATAATTAAGATTGCTTCAAGTAACCATGAAGTTGCACTAGTAATATTTCATTTGCATCATTGCAACCCTCTAAATTGTACTGAGTAAATTCAAAATTTCCTTTATTTTTTCCTTCCTCTTGTATTGAAAATTTGTTTTCAAATGGAATGTGCAAGTTGAATAAGCTTGGAAATTAGGCTATTAAATAAAGCATACCCCCCCCCCCCCCCCCCACCCCAAAACAATCAAAAAAAGAATCGTTACCAGAGAACTAAAAAGGCCCTTGACACCTATTTTAGGGGCAAAAGGGTCATTTTGACCTAAAGTTAATAGAAGCTGGGTTATAACTAATAGGAGTTAACTCAAGGGTATCTCATGTAATCAAGGACTATTTTGGAGGCATTTATGTAATATTTGGGAACGTAGGGGTATACATGTAACATCCAAAGATTATAAGGGTATTTATGTAAAAATCCCTTGATAATTACATATTACTCATAATTGGAGAATTACTGAGTAATGCTCGGATTAATTTCTCATGTATATTTCTTAGTTGGAGAATTGAAAAGTTATTATTAGAATCAAGTAAGATCAATAGTTGGTCTTAGCTCGTGAGCTAGAGTGATCCTAATCATAGATGGTCTACAAATTGCCTTCAAGATCTCCCTTCACCATAACATAGTTATTAGCAACGTAACATTGAGAAATTAGGTTATCTGATTCAATTAGTTAAAATGTATAGTCGATTAGTGCTTAGAGATGCAATAATGACATTTGGGTAAATGTTAAAGTGCTGAGATTTTCTTTAATTAGGAAGTGCTGTAGACAAGGGCATTGTAATATATTCTAATAGCAAGAGTTCTTTTGAAAGAGCGAGAGAGAGATTTCGTGAGGGAGCATGGAGTGCTGAACCTCTCCGGGAGTGGGAGGATCGGGGAGATGGACCCAGTGGTTGGAAGGTGGTCGTCCGGAGGAGAAGGAAGGTGAAGATTCACGCTGGGATGGTCGGGGGAGAGTCGGGACAGTGGTGGAGGCGCATGGAGTGGCGGCAAGGTTTGAAATGCTGATTTTGATGCCGTACCGATGAATTCCAAGTGTGCATTTTGTGGGCATGTCGAGGGCATGCCGTGGAAATGCTCGTTTTTCGATGGGCATGCCGATGCATGCCAACAAAAATAGCAAAAGTAATTAAAAAAATCAATAGAAACCTCGACATGGGCACCAATTTCGCCAGCATGTCGATCATGCCGACGGCATGCCGACCGTGCCGAGGGCATGCTGACGGCATGCCGACGAAATCCCTGTAAATCGACGTTTTCTTCATGTCGACACGACCGTTGCTCGGAAATGGCCTTGCCGACGGCATTTAAATCAATGAGTGGCGGATCGACGGAGGATCGACACAGACTGTTGCTTCAACTGCTTAGAGACCGGGCACTGGGCGAGGACGTGCCTAGAACCTATGAGGTGCTGGGGCTGCGGGGGGCTTTGGTCATCGTCGGGAGCGATGCTGGAGGTCTGTGGGTCGACGCGGGAGGAAGACCCCGGAGGTTGGGTGCCCTTCATCGCCACTGCCGGTGGAGGTTCCCTTGACAGAGGTGGAGGCTCCTTGGTCGGTAGATTGACCGCGCTTTGGAGTCTGGTGGAGGGCGGTTTGGTTGGCGTGCTGACCACAGGCCTTTTGCAGCTCTTCGAGGTGGAGGAGGCATTGGGTGTGACCTCGGAGGAGGCTGCGGCGAGGGTCATCCCGGTGGGCGATGGGAGGGTCTTGGTGGTAGGGCTCCCCTCGGCGACGGTGGGGCGGCTGTGCTTTGCGATGTCACGGCTAAATTCGAGGTCGGTGTCTTGGCGGAAGACATCCATGCATGATGGAGCTGGGAAGGAGAGGGCTTCCAGGAGGGTACCGGTGGTGCTAAAGGTGAAGGAGGTCCTGTGGTGGCTTAGGACGGTGGGGGTCGTTCAAGTGCTGGTGTCCCCTTTCGTGCGTCTTCGACGGTGTAGGGGGGCCGGTCTTCCATCCGGACTGCTGGAGGCAGAGGTGGAGTTGAAGGTGGGGGAGACCTTGAGGGAGAAGGTGATCCTCCGCCATGGAGGTCACCTGTGGGTGGTCTCTTGTGCTCGCAAGAGGTCCTTTGAGCTTGAGAAGGGCCCCTCCTTCACAGAGGCGAGGATAGGCGGCGAGGTGGTGGAGGCATTGCTCCCTAGTGCTAGGGTTTCGGTCGACGCCTGAGATCCTAAGAGTTGGGACGATGACGTGGACATGGACTCGTTGAATGCGATGCACAGACCATGGATTGCGGCTCATTTGGAAGCGGAAGAGGCGCTGGAAGCGCCGCGATTGGAGTGGGTGGATCTCAAGCAATCAATGGCCGATTCTCCTTCGGCGCGTGGCGCAGGGAAAGATCTCGCATCGAGATTTGTAGAAGCTGAACCGACTGTGGGCTCTTCTTATGGGTTGGTGGACGTGTGGGCCGGATTCGCACCGAATTCGTTTGGAGCCACCAGTTCGGGTAGCGGGGGTTCGGGTCCGATGTGGGGAGCTGGGGATGCTTTTGCAGCTGGTCCTTCCCTAGAGACACAGTTGGGGTTGGTCGAGGAGCTGATGGAGACTCCCATCGCAGCGTTATCTGGTGCCGCTGCCGGAGGAGAGGAGCGATGTCGGAGGGGGGGCAACGAAGGGGCGACGGAGGAGAGGCATCGGAGCGATGTGGATGCTTCTCTTCAGGTAGAGGAGGTTGTGAGCCTGGGAGAGGAGGTGGCGGTGCCTGAAGCAGGTCGTGTAGAGGTTCCGCCGCGAGGACATTTAGCCGTCATGCCTCTGACAGGGTGGAAGCCGCGAATGGTGGAGGGGGGCCGAGACGGAGCTCTTAGATACAAGCGGAAGTGGAGCTATCGAGGGTCCAATTCGGGGTGGAGGGTGGTAGTGGATGGCTGTAGCACCCAGCCACAAGCCTTAGCGGTTGCACCTCTAGACTTTAAGGATGATGAGGTCATCTGCACCACGGAAGCCTGCAGCTTTCATTTGCAAATGGGGGAGTCGTTTATCGTTCCCTCATTAATGGAGTGCTCATGTGGAATGTCCGGGGTCTCAATGACCTTTCGAGGAGGACGTTGGGGCATTACATCTGACAGTGGAAGATGGATGTTGTGCTGTTGCAAGAGTTGAAGCTGGTGGAATGTGATATTAAAACGTGGAGGGAAAGTGGCGGTTCGTGGATGGAGGGTTTCCGCTGTGTTGGAGCAACTGGCCGCTCTAGGGGACAGATATTGGGATGGCGGGAAGGCATTTTTTCTTTGGAGGATTGTTTCGGGGGCGAGCATATTATCTCGGCGAAGCTGCTATGGAGGGTGGGTGGGGCCAGGATGGTGGCCACAGGGGTTTACGGACCGGCTGATTCTCAAGCCAAAGGGGTGATGTGGGAGGAGCTCATGTCGGTAGCAGTGGATTGCCAAGGGTGTCCTTGGCTGGTTGGGGGAGATTTCAACATGATTCTGCAGCTGGAAGACAGGCCTGGCGGGCGAGGGAGACAGGACCTTGGATCAGATGAGTTTGTTGATTTTGTGGCCACCCATGGCCTTATTAATTTGTGTTTGTCCTCTTATGCTTACACATGGAGGAACAACTGCGGTCAGATGTCTAGGATTGATAGATTCCTGGCCAATGTGGAGCTGGTGGAAGCATTCCTGGTGGCGGTGTCCCCTATGGAGAGGCTCGTCTCTAACCATACCCCTCTGGTGTGGTGGCCAAATGAGGGAGTTCATTTTGGTATGTATTTCAAATTTGACAGATCTTGACTGCTTGAGGAGGGGTTCGGGGGATGGTGGAGGAGAGATAGAGGTCTTTCGTGGTGGAAGGGTCAGCTACATCTCGTATAACGAAGAAGTTGTCCTTATTACGGGATCACCTCAGGAGATACAGAAAGGAGATTAGAACAGCCAGGAGAGACAGAAAGGTAGAGGCTTTACAAGTGATCACCAGGATTGACAGATAGGAAGATCAGGCCCTTATTTCAGCCGAGGATAGAGAGACAAGGATGAAGATGTCACGTGTTGTGCAGGAGGACAAAAAGGCTGAGATAGAGTGGAAGACGAGATTACGCCAGAAGTGGCTCAGGGAAGGTAACTCAAACACCAGATTCTTCCACTAAGTGGCATTTGCCAGGAGGAGGAGGAATTGGATAGAGAGACTGGTGATACATGGGGAGGAGTTTACGGGCAGGGAGGAGGTGGGTAGGGCTGCGGTAGATTTCTTTAGAGACTTCACAGGCAGACGCAATAGATGTGATTGAAGCTGGAGAGGGGAGGATATTTGTCAAGTCTGTAAGACTAAGGCAGAGGGTCTGATGGCTAGCTTTTTGGAAGACGAGGTGAGGCGGGCGGTGTGGGGACTGAATGCGGATGGGTGTCCTGGGCCGGACGGTTTCCCGGTATTCTTTTTTAGGGAATTTTGGACGTGATGGAGATGTTGGAGGAGTTCGCGGAAGGGAATAGGGGTTTTGATAGGCTAAACAGGTTCTACATGTTCTTGCTGCCTAAGAAAGATGGAGCAAAGGAGATTCAGGACTTTCGCCTGATTGCGCTCTCAGACGCCGTCTACCTTATTGTGGCTAAGGTGCTGGCAAACAGGCTTAGAGCTATCCTTGGAGACCTGGTATCACCTGTGTAGATGGCATTTATACCAGCCAGGGGTATTCTAGACGATTTTGTCTGTGCTATGGAGGTGTTGGTTGCCTGGAAGAGGGAGAAGAAACGGGCATTTCTTTGGAAAGTAGATTTCGGCAAGGCATATGACTCAGTGCAGTGGGATTTCCTTTGGGTATCTCTATTGAGAAGAGGCTTCCCTACGAGGTGGATTGAATGGATGAAGAGATGTGTAACGATGACATCATTCTCGGTCCTGGTCAATTGGAACTTGGCGGTAGGAGAGGTGTCAGACAGGGGTGTCCCTTAGCCCCTATGTTATTTGTGCTGGTAGCAACTGCTTTGGTAAGGGTGACCCACAGAGCTTGCGAGAGAGGCCTGATAGCCAATTTCCAGGCTGGAGGGAGGGACCGGACTGCAATTTTGCAATATGTTGATGATACCTCTTTTTGGTTGAAGGAGGGAGGCTGGATGCTAGGAGGATGAGGATCATACTGGAGCTTTTTGGTGCAGCGTCTGGGTTGACGATCAATTACCAGAAGTCGACGTTTGCTCGATGAACATGGTGGATGAGGTGGTGGAGATGGTGGGTGGGGCACTTGCGATGGAGATGGGATCCCTGCCGCTGGTCTATCTGGGTCTTCCTTTGTCGGACAGGTCACAGGAGGCTTAGGTTTGGTGAGTGGCTCGCTTTGTTGGAGAGGATGGAGACGAGATTGGTAGGATGGTCAGCAAAATTGTTACCCAGGTGGGGAGGCTTGTCCTGGTGAAGGCGGTTTTGACGTTTGACGTCCATTTCTTCATATTTCCTGTCTGTGTTTAGGATGCTGAAGTAGATAGAGAAGATCTCTGGACTGATACGTGATTTTTTCTGGTCTAATGTGGGAGCGTCGAGGAGGGGGGCGAGGTTGGTGGCTTGGGAGGAGGTTTATAGGCCGGTGCAGGGGGGGCCTGAGGGTCAAAGAGGTGGGGAAGGTGAATAGTAGCCTCCTCATGAAGTGGATTGCTAGACTCATGGGTCAGGAGCATGGCATGTTTGGTGGTGTTATAAGAAGTTGTTACGGTTCTTTTGAGTCCTGGGAGCCTTTGGACTCACCACCTCCAGGAGCTTCTTTCTTTCTCAAGGGATTAGCGGCTGTGATGAGCAAGGTGCACTCCTTTACTCTTGTGTTGGGCGAAGGTGATGTGTTCAGATTCTGGCTAGATGATTGGCAAGGAGTCAGTAGGCCCTTCAAAGACAAGTTTCCTCGTCTCTTTGGGTGTGTGGTGAACCCGGCGGCCTTGGTGAGAGATTGTTGGTCTGGGGCCTGGTGTCCTATCTTTTGGAGGGGACTGTCTGACCAGAGATGCATAGACTTGCAGATGTTGTTACAGGAGCTGGAAGGTTGGGAGCTAGAGGTGGGGGGTGACACATATAGCTGGGATGAAGGCGAGTTCTCAGTGGCGAAGGTCTTTTGCATATTGAATGGCGGCGGGGCTGGCACAGACATAGATCTTTGGAGAGACTGCAGACTTATTTGGGAGGCGGAATGTCCATTGAAGACAAGGATTTTTGCGTGGCTGGTGAGGCGGGGGAGGATTATGACAAAGAAATGGAGAGTGAGGTGGACCCAGATGGATGACATGAGTTGTCTTCTTTGCGGTGGTGCGGAGGAGGACGTTCAACACCTCTTCTTCAGGTGTCCGTTTGTGGAACAGGTGTGGCAGAAGATGGGGATTGACTAGGTTGTTCCTTGGGATGAGGTTAGCTTTTGGTTGTCTTTCCGTAGGGGGAGCGTTCATGTGGGTCAATGCTTTTAGATCCAAGAATGACCGGGCGAAAGTTTTGGCAGTGTTGTGTGATGTATGGTTAGGTAGGAATGGAGTGCTATTCAGGGGAGAGAGGCCCTATGTTGATAATGTTTAGGTTTTGACCTTGATGTAATTATTTTGATGTTTGGAGTTTGAAATGAAATGATCAAAGGTAATTATCGTATAGATAACCACCCTTCTCTTTTGCAAAAAAAAAAAAAAAAAAGGGTGTCCCTCTCTATAAATAGAGAACAAATCCTGCAATTAGAGATTTGATCTCCCTTTCAATTCTCTTCATTTCAGCTGTTCTCCTCGTATAGAAGAAGAGGGCATGCCCCTCTGTTCTTCTTCCTCAACATCCGTATTTCTTAGTGAAGAAGTGTGAAGAAGATTCATTGCATGAAGATTGTCCTGTACGACTTCAGTGTTACGCTTATCAATGAACCTAGAGGAGTTGCTGGGATTTTGTGCTGATGTGTGGTATGTGTTGCTACCATGCATTTCCTTGATCCCATGATAGCCAATCACAGAGGTATAATCTTTAATAAGTTTTACTGGAAAATGATTTTCCGTGCTTTTGATTCAATTTGATTACTCGTACGATCATGTTTTATTGTGTTTTTGAAAAATTTTAAGAGGATCCCTACATTTCCGTGACATGCTACTTCCTTTATACTGCACCACTGTTGATCCTCCTCCCTACCCTATGCACTTGTCACCAACCATCTATATTGCCATCTCCGATGTCAATCACCACCATCCACACCATTGCCTGCCACCTTTGTGAGAACGCGTATCTTCTTTGCCCCTCCTTTCCAGTCCCCCAGTGTTTGCCCATGCGAGGACCATTGTTACCCGACAACCCAACAACATTCCTTTAGATAATCACATCCTGCGTGCCTCCACCAGCTTGCTCTCTCTGCCTCCACGTTGGACTCCATTGCATCTCTTACCACAAGCCTTCATCTTCATTCCTTGCTACCACATCATCCCTGCTTTCGATGGTTCCCACGCCATTAGCCTATGTAACACCTCTGTCCTTGTCGATAAATAGCATTCCTTGTGTGGAAGGCTGCCACGACAGATTGATCTAAACCGTGCTTAATGGAATTCAGGTTTTATTGGGAAACAATCATAAATAAAAGAAGATCTAAGATGTGCCTTTTTATTTCCCAGTCCTATTTACAATTCAAGCATTTATCTAAAGGAATTTCTAGGCATGCATATCTATATCTATGAAATATTCTGAAAGGAGGACCAGGAGGTTAGTTCTTGAAAGTTGTTAAGGCCTACTACGTTAGTTGGTATCAAGGGGCAAAAGATCCACATTGACATAAATGAGAATAAGTTTTTCGAGATGCTTCTCAATTATGAGAACCTCTTGAAAGGCTGAGATGATTTTGCTAAATCTGAGAATGTGGATTAAATGAAGAACCTAAAGATAATTTTTTCCTTCTCATCATTGTATTTAATAATCTCAAAGCTGTCTCTATTCAAGGATTTGAGGGTCTACCATGATGTTGCACACATCTACTCAAGAAAATCTATTTGAACAAGGGGACTCAGATGAGGAGGTTGACATTCTGATCCTCGCCTATTCAGTCAATACCATGGAGCTAGATAACACCTTGTCGAACTTATCAAAGCCTGAAGATTCGATCGGTCAGAAAGCTTACCGAAAGCCATGTACGTTGGCTCTAGTTCTATTCTGAAGTATTATTTAGTCTAAAACTTCTTTTTCAAAGTTAAAAAAGGAGGTCCCTTGTTAAGTTGAAGAGGGCTTAGTCAAGGAAACCCACATCTGAGACTACTTTGAAGACAATTATTTCATTCTCTGTTACCGCTCTCTTTGTCCACTATTATTTGCCCACTATCATTTGGAATTTGGATCTCCGACACCACTCATCTATATCCCCCCTTAACCATGCCTAAGATCATTGCCAACCCTAATTTAGAGGATGTCTGGAAATCAGGATTCTCTTATCATCAAACAATTGTTACCACCATAATTATGGTTGGTCCTTGTTAATATGCTATTTTGTCCTATAGCCCTGGTGCTAAATATTTCTAGTAGCATTGGCCTTCATGGTACTTGAGAGGTGAGTATGCAAGCTACATTGGGAATTCCCCTAGCCATAGCCATTCTTCCTGATATAAAATAGAAGAGAGGTTTCGTTATTTTATTAAGCAATCGTTAACTCTCTTTATATAAAGAAAGGGCCAAGGTATAAGAGGAAAAAATAATAAACACATGTCAAAAATACGAAAGGTTAAACATGCTAGGACAACTAATCCTAATTAATTTGATCCTAAATTACTTAATCTAATTTATTTTGTAACACTCCTTAAGTTGGGGTGTAGATGTCTATAAGTCCCAACTTGCTACATAGAAACTCATGTTGCTTCCTCTTGAGTACCTTGGTGAGGACATTAGCTAATTGTAACTCTGAAGAGACGTAGGGAGTGCTAACCTTACCTTCCACAACTGTATTCTGGATGTAATGGCAATCAACTTTAATGTGCTTTGTCCGTTCCTGAAAGATTGGATTGAATGCAATTATGTTGCTGGATTATTTTATTGTCACAATAAAGCAGAACAAGTATGCATACTTAGGTCTTGTAGAAAACCCACGACCTACATGATCTCACATGCACATGGGCCATGGCACGATATTTTGCCTCAGCACTAGAGCAGGTAATCACACTTTGTTTCTTGCTTCGTGAGGAAACAAGATTCCCACTAAGGAACACAACATACCCTAAAGTGGAAAGGCGATCCTCTATGGATCTTGCATAATTTACATTGAATAGGCCTAGACGTCTATAGACCTATTATTTCTTTAGTAGAGTTCCTAGTTAGGATTGCCCTTGAGATACCTCAGAATGAGGCATACCTCATGCCAATGGCTATAGTGATGTGTCTACATATGTTGACTAGCTCTACTAACTGCAAAGTTAATATCAGGTCGAGTGATAGTTAGATACAATAGTTGTCCCATTAAACTTCGATATTTGGTCACGTCTTCATATCGAGGATCATCCTTGTCTAGGCTAGGAACTTGCTGTGCCTCAACAGGGATACTAGATGGCTTGGTCATAAATAGACTAGCCTCCTCAAGTATCTACAAGGTGTACTGCCTCTGTGACAATGACAAGCATGGTCCCTGCCTGACAACCTCAATCCCAAGGAAGTATCGTAGATCTCCATGGTCCTTGGTTACAATGGTGGACTTCATGAATGCTTTGGCTTGATGAATGTCATCCTCATCATCTCCTGTCAAGACCATGTCATTTACGTAGACTGCCAAGATAACACTTTGCTAGTAGAAGTATCACTTGTCCTCCAGATAAAAATAGAGTGGTTTGAAGATGATCGTATGAACCCAATCTTTTGCATCTCAGAGCTAAGGCATTCAAACCATGCCTTGGGATTATGTTTCAGGCCATATGTGGTCTACCTCAAATGGCAAACATGTTTCCCCTAAATGCTGTACCCTGGTGGTTGTCTCATATAGACCTCCTCTACTAGATCATCATACAAGAATGCATTCTTAATACCTAATTGGTGGGACCATCTCCTGTTAATTGCAATAAAGATGATAATCTAGATGGATGAAATGCGAGCTACTGGAGAGTCTCCATGTAGTCAACACCATACGTCTGTGTAAAACATTTTGCAACTAATTGGGCCTTGTATCTATCAATAATACCATCTTCTTGATACTTGATAGTGTACACCTAGCAGCAATCCACAACGGTCGCACTTGGAGGATGTTACGAACAGGGCATCAGGCGTCGTTTAAGACGTCTGGGAAGTGGCCCAGACGTCTGGAAGCCTTTTCAGACGTCTGGTATTAATTTTTTTTGGCGTACGGGTTCGCGTCTACGCGCATGCGCCCGCACACTGAACCCACCGCCTCCTTTTTCCTCTCCCTCCATGCAGATGTCGCTTTTCCTCCTCTCTTCCCGCGGCTACCTTATAAAAATGCTTCCCCTCTCCCTCACCCTCACTCCACCGCCTTCTCCCTGTCTGCGAGAGAGCGTGCGGGCGAGAGCTGTTGTCGGTGTGTGGGGAGGAGCCGTTGCGAGAGGAAGGAGCTCGACCGCGAGGGTGCGAGCTTGCCGGGGCAGCTAGAGTTGGCTGGCGGGAGAGCAGCGAGCATGGGGTGCTGCGGAGGAGCTGCTGCAGCTTAGGCAGCAGGCGGACGCGGCGCGGCACGGCCGTGTGTTGCGGGCGGAGAGCGAAAAGGGTCCTGATTCTGGGAAAATTTCCCAGAATCAGACGTCTGGACTTACGTCTAAACGACGCATAAGACGTCTGGAGGAAGGTCCAGACGTTTGACAGGTACAATATTTCTTACCTTCTCCTTTTTCCGCGTGTACGGCCATGCAGCCGTTTCCGCCGAGTTCTTCTGCACCTCTTCGATGAGAGCGGGTGTGTGCAGGAGTTGTTCGGGAGGGTGCGAGAGCTCGCCATCCCACACAGATTAGACGTCTGGGCATAGCACTAGACGACGGGCAGGGCCTCCAGACGTCCGGGGTGACAATCGGACGTCTGGAAACTAAGTCCAGACGGTCCAGTCGGCTTCTGGACATCTGAAGGACTGTGTAGACCAAGGTATGACCTGAGCGACCTTTTAAGATGTCTGGAAGAAGTTCTAGACGTCTGATTTTGGACAGACTCGTCGTTTTTGACCCATTTAGGGTCCATTCGGAGTCCGTTTTCCACGTTTCAAGTTTCGTTCTTCCCAGATTTATTTCCTCTACCTGTTTACTGTAATTGCATACTGTTCTGAGTAGCTCCTTGTCTTTGATCCTTGTATTAGGACCCCGTTCCGTTGTGGCTCTAGGGTTGCGGAGGCGCGCGGGATTGCCGACCACGCCCCCAGTACTTCCGGTTTTGCGGGTAGAGTGGCCTTTCAATTAATTATCAAAAATTATGCAATTGTGAAATAATTAATAGAGTTTAGGACATTGCATGAACCCTAGGGCTGAAAAATTAGATTGAATGATAGATCCTAGAGTATTGCATGAATCCTAGGACTGGAAAACTAGATTGAATGATAGATCCTAGGGTATGACATGAATCCTAGGATTGGAAAACTAATTGAATATATAAACATTGCAGTCTTGGAAAAGTAGAAAGGAAACGATAACTGCCTGTAAATTGTTTAACAGCTGCCTGGTTATGAATGAATAATTACGGTTGAGAACATGTGTTATATGGATATAAAGTTGGAACGGTGAAACTTAAATTGGCTGAGTTAAAAGAGCATGAACCCTACGGGAAATTAGGAGTATGACTCCTGGAAAGTGAATGAAATAGAATTGGGGAAGTGAGCTGGCCCTTGAGTACGGAGTACCAAGGAGAGCAACTGTCTCCCTGTTTAGTGCAGAGCGGAGCTAGCCGCCCCAGGGACCCGGGGTTAGGTCTAACCACTTTGTACCGACTTTTGGCCCTCGTGTATACAGTACCGAGGAGAGCTACTAGTGTAGGGAGAGCACTAGTTACCCCACGGGCCCCGGGGTTCTGTTAGCCCTCATACATCGACTTGTTAGGCCCACTCGGCAAACCAGGGTAGTTAGGCGAGGGTGCGCAGACTGTGGACGGGCAAGACCCCTGTTTGGTTACTGAGGAGGGGTTGGACCTCTGTTACTGAGAGGGCTCTGCCCTATACTGGTTCCGTGCTGAACTTTGCGTGCACTCGTTAACGGAAACGACTGACCGCGTGCCAGTGCGGGGTAGCTACTCGTGCGTTTATCGCGTATGCCGTAGTCACCGTTACGTCTGTCAGCGACCTTGGAGTGGTTGCCTGAGGGTAGGACCACCACAGGGTACTCTCCCGGCCAGGAGAGCACCACGTGTTACTTTTACTTTTCGGAAAAGACTGCAATCAAGATCGTTCCTACGAGGAACATTCGAGATCAAGAGAAAGATTTGAGAAGAAATTCAATAGTGAATAAATGGAAAAAGATTAAAACAAGAAATTATAAATATAACAGCTACTGTCCACCTTATTGTCTCTTTTAGCTTTTAGTTGTCACTCTACTCAGCGTTTCACTGACGTGTCACCTTTGTTACCTTTTTAGTACTAGGTGTTGAGCAGCCAGGTCGGCGGCTGCAGAGGGCACTGGGCCTAGTAGAGCCCAGTAATGTTACTTGTAGTACCCACTGTACTTTTCTTTCCGTTGTAGTGAGTAGTTTCTGTTACCCCTGTACTCTTTATTGTAAGTTTTACGTTTATGTAAATGTTTATTTTTACTGTTGTGGTGGTGTATACTGTAGTATTTCTTTCTTTACTGCTGTATCTTGTTACTGCTAGTTTTATACATGTGGAATGTGGTTTATTTTACTGTTCTTTTGGTTACTTTCTCGTTGGACGATTGGATCTTGGGATCAGTCGAGTCGATTCGATTCTCGTGTCTCGTAGGGATTCGGGAATCGGGTCGTTACAAGATGGTATCAGAGCAAGGTTGTTCCGAGAAGTGAACCAACTGACTGGAAAATAACCAATTCACGTGTCTGTAATTAGAGTAGCCACCACAACGTTTCTTTTAACATGAGCTCTTAGACTTGTTCGTTAGATATCGTTGTATATTGACGTGTTTCCGTTCTGTTTTCGCATCTCCTTGCAGGAGATGCCTCGACGCGGGACTAGTGAGGCGGGCTGCGGGCGCAGCCGAGGACGAGGTCGGCGGGGTGGGTGTGTTATGGTCGACCTCTCAGTAGACCCGCCACTACTCCTGGGCACTCAGGTCTAGGACCTCGCTCAGCTGATACGGGACATAGTGCGAGAGGAGCTCCACCCATCGCCCCGAACGCCTCCCTTGGGCTGCGGAGGGGGAGTCCTCTGTGGGACCACGCGACGTACGCGGCGCTGGACGCGGGGGAGGGGATGGGCCGCCACAACCCCCACTTTCCTTCGACACTTCTGTGCACGAGGCTTCCTTACCTGGAGGTGCACCAGCATCCCCACTGCAGCACCACTTCGAGTTTTTCAGGCAGTTCCGGAAGCTGAAGCCCCCTCCTTCAAGGAGGATGAGGACCCGACCGAGGCGGAGGACTGGTTTGAGTAGATCGAGAAGGTTTTCGATACCCTTTGCCCCCTGGTGGAGTGCTGCGTGGCCTTTGCCACGTACCAGCTGGAGAGTGCGGCACACAGGTGATGGAGGGCGGTCAGGGGACAGGAGAGGGACGAGCCGACTTGGGATCGGTTTGTCACCCTCTTCTGCGAGCAATACTTTCCCAAGACGTGGCAGGACCAGAGGAGGCGGGAGTTCCACTCTCCGCCAGGGGCGATGATCGTGAGCGCGTACCGCACGCATTTTCTGGAGTTGTCCCGCTTCGCCGCGACAGCATGAGCCACTGAGGAGGAGCGCCTTTGGAGGTTCACCGAGGGGCTCCGGCCTGCGATTCGGGGGTATGTCAAACCCCTGAAGCTGCCTACGTTCTCGAGGGTGGTGGAGGCAACTATGACCTACGAGGAGACCAATCCATACGCGCGAGATACTGACAGCGGGCGAAAGAGGTCCTACCAGCCAGACTTTTCACAGGGCTGGCGAGAGAGGAGACACGTGGTGCCCGCAGGAGAGCCGTCGTGATCTGTAGGGCCATCAGCGGCCTTTGGGGGCCCTCGACAGGGGTCAGTTGCTAGCACCGGACCCCCGCCAAGCCGACAGCAGGGACCCACTGAGGGCGGGAGTTGGGTTCCCCTCTGCTACCAGTGTGGCCAGCCGGGCCACATCAGGAGGGATTTCCCGTCTAAGAAAGGTCAGCAGGTGCTTCCCGCGCCGAGCACTGGAGGGCGAGCAGGAGGCCGCAGTTTTCAGGCGTGAGGAGGACAGCAGTCACGAGGAGGGTACCGGCCAGCAACTACCCGTCCGACGCAGAGTGTGGTTGCTTCGTCCGCACCTAGGGCTGAGGGGCGTATCAACGCCCTGATACACAGGGATGCCAGAGCTTCGGGATCAGTGGTGGCAGGTATGGTTTCAGTTTCCGGCAGACTCGTTTACACGCTTTCGATTCCAGCGCTACGCATTCGTTTGTCGCATCTAGTCTTGCAGTTGGTTTGGGCTATAAGATTATATGCTGTTAGAGGATCCGTTCGTGATCAGAGGTTTGAGTGGTCAGCTGTTTATAGCTGATGAGGTATACATGGGTTGCGAGGTCAGTATTGGGGGACATAGCCTTCCTGCTGACCTGATTATATATAGATGGAGGACTTTGGCGTAATTCTGGGAATGGACTGGCTGTCCGCTTACCACGCTTTGGTGGACTGTTTTGAGAGGAAGGTCTTCTCCATACCAGAGTTGCCTTCTTTCAAGTTCCACGGTCAGCCAGTGGACGGAGGCTTCTGGTGCATTGCTGCACTTCAGGCGGCGAGAATTTTGAGCCAGGGGTGTGAGGGCTTCCTAGCTTGTGTGGTGGCAGAGTCCAGCCCTGTGGCAGACTTCCAGAGTATCCCAGTGGTCAGAGAATATCCCGGCGTGTTCCCAGACGAGTTGCCAGGACTACCGTCCGAGCGTGAGATCGAGTTTGAGATCTCACTAGTACGAGGGACCAGCCCCATCTCCACCGCACTATACAGGAGGGCGCCACTTGAGCTGCGAGAGCTCAAGTCTCAGTTGCATGATTTTTTGGAGAAGGGCTTTGTGAGGCCTAGTGCATCTCCCTAGGGAGTCCCGGTACTGTTTGTAAAGAAGGATGGTACCTTATGCCTTTGTGTGGACTACCGACAGCTGAATATGGTCACCATCAAGAACAGATACCCGCTGCCGAGAATCGATGACTTGTTTGACCAGCTGCGAGGTGCCACGGTATTCTCCAAGATTGACTTGAGGTCTGGATACCACCAGTTGAGGATTAAGGAGGTAGACGTCTCCGAGATAGCTTTCCGCATCCGGTACGGACATTGCTAGTTTCTGGTCATGCCGTTTGGGCTGGCCAATGCCCCCGCTGCCTTCATGAACTTGATGAACCGGATGTTTAGACCGTACTTGGACCAGTTTGTGGTGGTATTCATTGATGATGTGCTCATCTATTCTCGAGATTAAACGCAGTACGGACAGCACTTGCGGATGGTTCTGGACACATTGAGACGACGTAGGCTGTACACCAAATACAGCAAGTACGAGTTCTGGTTGGGGGAGGTGACCTTCTTAGGTCATGTGATTTCTGGAGATGGCTTGGCAGTGGACCCAGCCAAGGTCGAGGCAGTGCTCAGGTGGAAGAGACCACGTACAGTTACTGAGATTCGCAGTTTCGTGGGACTGGCATGTTACTACAGGAGGTTTATCAGGGTTTTTCACAGATTGCACGTCTTATGACACAGTTGACCCGGAAAGACGTGCCCTTCACTTGGACAGACGCCTGTGAGGCTTGTTTTCAGGAGCTGAACGAGAGGTTGACTTCGGCTCTCGTGCTCACCATCCCTGACAGTAGTGGCGGGTTCATTGTGTACACGGACGCTTCCTTACAGGGGTTGGGGGGTGTGCTCATGCAGAGGGGTCACGTTGTCGCTTACGCTTCGCGACAACTGAAGCCCCATGAGCATAGCTACCCTATCCACGACCTGGAGTTGGCAACTGTTGTCTTCACACTGAAGATCTGGAGGCACTACTTGTACGGTGAGACCTTCGAGATTTTCACAGATTACAAGAGCCTTAGATACCTATTTGATCAGAAGGAGCTCAACATGAGACAGAGACGGTTGGAGCTCCTGAAGGACTATGACTGCAGCATTTCCTACCATCTGGGAAAGACCAACGTGGTGGCTGACGTCTTGAGCCGGAAGGCGCCCGCACACTTGGCTAGTTTACTGGTGCAGAGTTGGAGCCTTTTGGAGGAGATGGGCAGTTAGTGACCCCTAGAGTTACGGGGGCACTGTGGGGCAGTGGCTGTGACACGACAGACGAGGCCAGAGCTGATAGATTGCATCATCACAGGACAGATGGCTGACCCGTACTTGCAGTCCTTGCGCGGCAGAGTACTGTCAGGAGACCCGAGGGACTTCTCTTTCACAGACCAGGTGCTGCGCCTGAGGGGACGTTTGTGCGTTCTTAGAGACGAGGAGTTGTTGAGAGAGCTCCTGACTGAGGCACACGGTTCCAGATTCACCATACATCCCGGAAACACGAAAATGTACCATGACTTGTGACGCGAGTTTTGGTGGAGGGGGATGAAGCGGGATGTTGGTGAATTCGTATAGCAGTGTTTAGTGTGCCAGCAGGTGAAAGCCGAGCATCAGAGCCCTGCAGGGCCGCTACAGCCACTTCCAGTGCCAGAGTGGAAGTGAGAGAGCATCACCATGAACTTGGTGGTTGGCTTACTTGTTACCCAGCGAGGACACGACGCAGTTTGGGTAATCGTTGATAGATTGACGAAGACGACGCGTTTCTTGCCGATCCGAGTCACCTTGGGACCAGCACAGTTGGCAGAAAGGTATATCCGCGACGTGGTACGTCTACACGGAGTTCCGCGGGAGATTGTATCCGATCGGGATACCCGCTTTACGTCCCAGTTTCGGCAAGCCCTGGGGACGCGGTTGAGGTTCAGTACAGCTTACCACCCCCAGACGGACGGACAGGCTGAGCGCACGATACACACTTGAGGACCTTTTGCATGCCTGTGTACTGGACTGGAGGGGCTCTTGGGAGGAGCACTTGCCCCTGGCGGAGTTTGCATATAATAACAGTTATCACTCGAGTATCGGCATGGCACCCTACGAGGCTCTGTACGGACAGAGATGTACGGTATCCTTGAGTTGGGTTGAGGTGGGGACCAAGTGGGAGGTTGGCCCCAGGCTGATCCGGCAGAGTCAGGAGGTAGTCGAGCAGATTCACAGGTGACTCCGCACTATCAGGAGCAGGCAGAAGAGCTACGCGGATTGGAAACGCAGAGAGGTGCAGTTCGAGGTTGGGGACCACGTCTTCCTTCATGTTTCGCCCATGAAGGGCTTGCAGCAGTTTGGGGTGAGAGGGAAGCTCGCGCTTAGGTTCGTGGGGTCCTTTGAGCTTCTGGAGCAGGTTGGACCCGTTGCTTATAGGCTTGCCCGCCCTCAACTTTCTGGTGTGCACGACGTGTTCCACGTGTCCAACCTCAGGAAGTACGTCGCCGATCCCAGTCACGTCCTTAGTCACGAGAGCGTCGAGGTGGACGACGACCTTACTTATCCCAAGTGGCCAGTGCAGATTCTGAACAGAGCCGTCCGCAATCTGAGACGAAAGCAAGTACCCCTGGTGAAGGTCTTGTGGAGGAGCCAACGGTATGAGGAGGCTACCTGGGAGCTAGAGGTGGCGATGCGGGAGCGGTACCCGGAGCTCTTCGCGGGTACATCTTTTCGGGCCGGCTTTGGTCCTCTTTGAATTTGTATGCATATATTGTTCTTTCTCGCACCCTAGTTAGTGCAAGTTTCAGGGACGAAACTTCCTTTGAATTTGTTATATTGTTACGAACAGGGCATCAGGCGTCGTTTAAGACGTCTGGGAAGTGGCTCAGGCATGCACGCGTAGACTGAACCCGTTGCCCTCCTCTTTCCTTTCCCTCCCTACAGACGCCGCTTTTCCTCCTCTCTCCCCGCGGCTGCCTTATAAAAACGCTTCCCCTCTCCCAGCGGCTGCCTTATAAAAACGCTTCCCCTCTCCCTCACCCTCACTCCATCGCCTTCTTCTCCCTGTCTGCTAGAGAGCGCGCGGGTGAGCGGCAGCAGCGACTGCTGCGGGTGTGTGGGGAGCCGTTGCGAGAGGAAGGAGCTCGACCGCGAGGGTGTGAGCTTGCCGGGGCAGCTAGAGCCGGCCGGCGGGAGAGCAACGAGTGTGGGGTGCCGCGGAGGAGCTGCTGCAGCTCGGGTAGCAGGTGGACGCGGCACGGCACGGCCGTGCGTTGCGGGCGAAGAGCGAAAAGGGTCCTGATTCTGGGAAAATTTCACAGAATCAGACGTCTGGACTTACGTCTAGACGACGCATAAGACGTCTGGAGGAAGGTCCAGACGTCTGACAGGTACAATATTTCTTACCTTCTCCTTTTTCCGCGTGTACGGCTGCATCGGCCGAGTTCTTCTGCAACTCTTCGATGAGAGCGGGTGTGTGCCGGAGTTGTTCGGGAGGGCGCGAGGGCTCGCCATCCTACACAGATCAGACGTCTGGGCACAGCACTAGACGACGGGCGGGGCCTCCAGACGTCCGGGGTGACAATCGGATGTCTGGAAACTAAGTCCAGACGGTCTAGCCGGCTTCTGGATGTCTGAAGGACTGTGAAGACTAAGGTATGACCTGAGCGACCTTTTAAGACGTCTAGAAGAAGTTCCAGACGTCTGATTTTGGACAGACTCGTCGTTTTTGACCCGTTTAGGGTCCATTTGGAGTCCGTTTTTCGTGTTTCAAGTTTCGTTCTTCCCAAATTTTTTTCCTCTACCTGTTTACAGTAATTGTATACTGTTCTGAGTAGCTCCTTGTCTTTGATCCTTGTATTAGGACCCTGCTCCGTTGCGGCTTTGTGGTTGCGGATTCGCACGGGATTACCGACCACGCCCCTAGTACTTCCGATTTTGCAGGTAAAGTGGTCTTTCAATTAATTATAAAAAATTATGCAATTGTGAAATAATTAATAGAGTTTAGGGCATTGCATGAACCCTAGGGCTGAAAAATTAGATTGAATGATAGATCGTAGAGTATTGTATGAATCTTAGGACTGGAAAACTAGATTGAATAATAGATCTTAAGGTATGGCATGAATCCTAGGACTGAGAAACTAGTTGAATATATAAACTTTGCAGTTTTGGAAAAGTAGAAAGGAAACGATAACTGCCTGTAAATTGGTTAACAGCTGCCTGGTTATGAATGAATAATTACGGTTGAGAACATGGGTTATATGGATATAAAGTTGGAACGGTGAAACCTAAATTGGCTGAGTTAAAAGAGCATGAACTTTACGGGGAATTAGGAGTAGGACTCCTGGAAAGTGAATTGAATAGAATTGGGGGAGTAAGTTGGCCCTTGAGTACGGAGTACCAAGGAGAGCAACTATCCTCCTGTTTAGTGCAGAGCGGAGCTAGCCGCCCCAGGGACCTGGGGTTAGGTCTAGCCACTTTGTACCGACTTTTGGCCCTCGTTTACACAGTACCGAAGAGAGCTATTAGTGTAGGGAGAGCACTAGCAACCCCACGGGCCCCGGGGTTCTGCTAGCCCTCCTACACCGACTTGTTAGGTCCATTTGGCAAACCAGGGTAGTTAGGCGATGGTGCGCGGACTGTGGAGGGGCAAGACCCTTATTTGGTTACTGTGGAGGGGTGGACCCCTGTTACTGAGAGGGCTGAACCCCTGTTACTGAGAAGGCTCTACCCTATACTGGTTCCGTGCTGTGCTTTGGGCGCACCCGTTAACGGAAACGACTGACCGCGTGTCAGTACGGGGTAGCTACCTGTGCGTTTATCGTGCGTGCTGTAGTCACTGTTACGTCTGTCAGCGACCTTGGGGTGATTGACTGAGGGTAGGACCACCACGGGGGACTCTCCCGGCCAGGAGAGCACCACGTGTTACTTCTACTTTTCGGAAAAGACTGCAATCAAGATCGTTCTTACGAGGAACATTCGAGATCAAGAGAATGATATGAGAAGTAATTCAATAGTGAATAAATGGAAAAAGATTAAAACAAGAAATTATAAATATAACAGCTACTATCCACCTTATTGTCTCTTTTAGCTTTTAGTTGCCACTCTACTCAGCGTTTCGCTGACGTGTCACCTTTGTTTCCTTTTCAGGACCAGGTGTTGAGCAGCTAGAGTCGGCGGCTGCAGAGGACGCTGGGCCTAGTAGAGCCAGTAGTGTTACTTGTAGTACGCACTGTACTTTTCTTTTTTCGTTGTAGTGAGTAGTTTCTGTTACCCCTCTACTCTTTTTATTGTAAGCTTCACGTTTATGTAAATGTTTATTTCTCTACTGTTGTGGTGTTGTATACTGTAGTATTTCTTTCTTTACTGCTATATTTTATTATTGCTAGTTATATACATGTGGAATGTGATTTATTTTACTGCTCTTTTGGTTACTTTCTTGTTGGACGACTGGGTCTTGGGATCAGTCGAGTCGGTCCGATTCTCGTGTCTCGTGGGGATTCGGGAATCGGGTCGTTACAGAGGACGAGGCACTAGTTCCCACGTCCCTCTAGACTGAAGCACCTGCATCTCATCCATGGTTGCAGCACGCCATCGAGGATCCTGGGATGCTTGACTATAGTCCATGGGAACAACTACAGGAGTCATGGCAGATGCAAATAACCTAATCCCCCTTTTTAGGTAAGAAGTCCCTAAGGTTGTAGAAATTGGTTGTCGGTATTCAGTTGGTGAGGTCACCGACTACGGAGTATATGATATGCGGGTGATGGATTGGAGATTAATTGATTTAGTATTGTTAAGCATTTAATAATTTTAAAATAATTATGTATACTGTCATACATGTTGAGGGAGAAGAGAAAACACGAAAGTCAACTTTATTTGAAACTTTAGCTCTCCTTATATAGGGAGAGTCTGGGTAAAAAGCCTGAGTAGCCCTCAACTATACAAAACATAATACATGTACCCTTTTAATAATATTAATACTCTCTCTCAAGCTGGAGTATATATATTTAGCATGCCTAGCTTGGAACAAAGGAAATCATGACGCTTTCGAGGTAGTCCCTTAGTGAAAATATCTGCCAGTTGCTGGTTTGATGTAGTGGTAGGGGTGCATATCTTGCTAGAAGTCACCATATCATGCATAAAGTAATAGTCCACCTCAATGTGTTTAGTGCATTCATGAAACATCGGATTAGAGGCAATAAATATGACCGATCTATTATCACAGAACATCGGAACGTGTCTTGACCTCAACTCCCAGGTCCTTCAGAAAGTAAATAAGCCACATAGTCTCACAACTGGTATGTGCCATTGCCCGATATTTTGCCTTTGCATTGGATCTGGACATTACAGTTTGCATTTTACTCTTCTACATGACTAGGCTTCCTCCAAGAAAGGTGGCATAACCTGTGGTAGACCGTCTGTCTTCTGGAACATCAGAATACACATGTACATCATAATGACCATTGTTCTTTATGTAGAGTCCTTTTCTAGGACCTCCTTTGAGATACCTGAGGATAAGACACACAGCATTCCAGTTACTATACCTCAGGTTCTCCATATGTTGGCTGGCCTTTTTAATAGCATAATTAATATCAGGTCTTTTAATAGTGACATACAAGAGCTTCCCAACAATACTCCTATACCTTCCTTTATCCTCAAACAGTGGATCATCGTCCTTTAGTAATCGACATAGTGACTTTGCAAGTACCATAGATGATCATGCAACTAACAATCCAGTTTCACTAAGAAGCTTAAGTACATACTTCCTCTGGGATAGTGACATCCCTTTGGAGCTTCTGGTAACCTCAATGCTAAAGAAAAAGTGTAGTTTGCCTAAATCCTTGGTTACAAATGTGCTATGCAAGTATGTTCTAGTATCCTGAATTCCCTGAATGTCATCTCCTGTGAGTAGCATGCCATCAACATATATAGCAAGAATGGTAGTTCTAGATTCCTTTCGCCTAATGAAGATAGAATGATCAGATCTAGATCTGCAAAATCCAATCTCTTGTATTGCAACATTGAGTCTTTCAAAGTAAGCTCGAGTGTTCTGCTTCAAGCTGTAGATAGCCTTTATAAGCCTACATACCTACATTCCTTCAATCAAGGTTTTAAATATCGATATCGATATCATATTGATAAGTAAAAAAAGGGATATATTGGGGATATATTGCTGATAGCGGTGAATTTTGAGGAAATTGCTCAGAAAGCCTAAAATGTCCTAAATTATCACAAATTTTATGAAAATTAACATTTTAATAACTAATACAACTTGAAGAAATGCCTAGAAGACGAAAATTATAAATTTTGAATGAAAACATAATAGAAATGCACTAATCGCATATTGACAAAGTTATATTTTGAAAAGAAAGTACACAGAACATAATAATTGAAAAATGTTCATGGTAATTTTCGTTGCATATTGTTGACAATTGAAATCATGCCTTAGTTGTACTGATTTTCTTATCAGTTTCAACATGCTCTCTATTCTAACACTCTTCTTTTTCACATTGACCTACCTTAGATTTTGTGAATCAACCTGTTACTCTTCTCATTACGATCTCAAGACATGAAATCACAAATACTATCACTAAAGATGCACTTGGTGATAGAAGATACGATTTAGATTATACAGGAGTATATGGTGAACAAATATAAATGGTCAAATAATTAGAGTCCTGATCTTCTTATTAGTCTCAACACGTTCTCCATTCCAATACTCTTCTCTTTCTTATTGATCTGTCTCACATTTCGTGAACCACCCTATTACTCTTCTCATTATGAGCTCAACACATGAAATCACATCTCCTACTAACAAAGATGCACTTGGTGAAAGAAGACATGGTTTAGATAACACAAGCGTATATAATGGACAAATATAAACGTTCAAATAATTAGAGAGAAATTGTGCTCATCATGGCATAATATACAGTTTGTAAGATTAGTGGAGATCAACAAAGCACCAGTGCACAAGTATTTAGATAAACCATGCTGAAATAAGTGAGCTTGTCAACCCTAGGTTGTTGTGGGGGAAAGAAAGAACCATCATGGATGACAACCTTTAATCAAAGGAAGATGACAAGATAGCCCTTTCAATATCCTAATGGATTATCAAAGTACTTTATTTTATGCATCTTTTTATAGAGGTTTGAAGATGTTAATGTATTTCTCATCTACGTTTTTGAATTTTCTTCCTATTTTTCAATAAGTAAAATCAAGTGCAATGACTGAATCGTTGATAGAGGATGTACAGCTCTAAAGTTGACATATTTGATATACTATAAGCGAGCAAGAACACTAGTATGTACATTTCTAAAGTTCAACAAAAGTCCATGATATCAACGTTATCTCTCCGATATATCGGCGATGTTGGCAATATATCGTCGATATCATGGAAAAAAGATACTAAGGGTAATATCGATATGTGCTGATCCGGTGATACTGATATATCGACGATATATCAAATCCTGCCCTCAACCATAAAGCTCGATGGTTGAGACATATAGACTTCCTTATGCAAATCACCATATAAGAAAGTATTTTTGACATCTGGTTGATGCACTAGCCAGTTTTTATTTACCGCAAGGGAGAGAATCACCCTGATAGAGCATATACGCGCTACTGGGGGAACGTATCAAAGTAGTCGACCCCATAAGTTTGGGTGTAGCCCTTTGCTACAAGTTTGGCCTTTAGCCTCTCAATAGTGCCATTCGAGGGACACTTCACAGTAAACATCCATCCACAATCCACTACCCTGCCTCTTGGTGGAAGATGTGTTAAGTCCCATGTACCCTGAGACATAAGAGCATCCATCTTATTCTACATGGCCTATCTCCAACTAGGATCTTGAAGAGCCTCATCATGATGTTTGGGAACCACCATAGTTGTAAGAGCTATAGTAAATTTCTGCAAATCTAGATTAAGGTGATCAATAGCTGTATAATGGGCCATGGGGTGTAAGGTACAAGATCTCACTGGTTTTCTTAAACCAATAGGAAGCTTATCAAACTATTGTGGTGGGTCATCCGGATCTGATGATGGTGAGGGGACGTGAGGCTTCTCTTGATCTTCTACCTGCATGAGAGGTACAGGGATAGGAACAAATGAAGTATGTCAACGTTCACAAGTCTGCGAAAATCACTCAAGACTAGACCCCTCATGAGAGAAGTAGGGAGTCTTCTCAATATAAGAGACATCTGCAGACACATAATATTGTCTCCCAACAAGATCAAAACATCGATACCTCTTCTGGGTTCTAGAATAACTTAAGAAAACACACTTAATGGACCGGGGGGACAATTTATCAGGGTCCCAAAGAGGTGAACAAAGTCAGTGCACCAAAAAATACATAGTGGCAATGCAAAGGATGTGGTATTTGGCTGCAACAAAAGTAACAGTGTCGCTCCGTCAAGCACAGGGGAAGAAAGTCTACTTATCAAGTATGTGGATGTTAGGATAGCATCCCTAAAAAATTCTTAGGCACATTTGTGGCAAGCATTATGGTTCTAGCAACATCAAACAAATGGCGTAATTTTCGTTCTACAACCTCATTTATTGTGAGGTGTGAGCACAAGAGGTTTGATGAAGGGTACCATTGCTAAAAAGAAAATCAGCCATGTCTTTTTGCATAAATTCCAAAGCATTGTCACTACGAAAAGTTTTGATGTGAGTAGAATAAAATTTTACACTTTATTGAAAAACTTTGGAATAATAGAAATAATTTTTTTCAAAAAAAAAACAATAGAAACAATTTTTGACCTATTATGCATAAAAAATGTCAGGACAGACGACTAAAGTCGTTAACAAAGACCACAAAATATCGGTAAACATTCCGGTGAGTTATTGGACACGGACTTCAAACGTCACAATGGACCAACTCAAAAGGCACTGAGCTCCTTTTATTCTGTTGAGACGAAAAGGAAGCATGATGATGCTTGCCAAGATGACAAGCTTCACACTCTATATTTGGTGGTATAGTAGACTCTGGAAACATTTTTCGCAGACATGAAGAGAATGATGACCTAGTTGACGATGCCAAAGAACTGGATCCATAGAAACAGAGGCAGCATCGGCAAACAAAGTAGAAGCAACAATGTAGCAAAGACCATCACGTTCAATCCCCCCATCAATCATCGTCTCCGTTCGGATCTCTTGAAAATAAATAAATTGCTTGTCAAATATAACATGACATTTAAGCTCCTTACATAATCTATAGACAGATAGTAAGCTCAACGGGAATTCTAGAGCACAGTAGGCAGTAGAAAATCTTAGCTTATTGGAGAAATAAACCTCTCCAACTCTAGTAACAGGAGAATATGTACCATTTGCCATATGAATATAAGTGATCATTAGTTTTATGCATAGAGACAATATCATCTTTCTTACCAGTGAGATGATTTGAAGCACTTGAGTCAATCCATGAGAAAAAGGATTAAGTAGTGGCAAGGTTTGCAGAGTTGCTAGTGGCAGCCAGAGAAGCTACAGTGTTTGAGGCAACAGGTTGACATAGAAGGGCGATAATTATAGTCATCCATCATTAGAGTAGGGGTATGAGATGACATTGAAGCAGAAAAGGATTCAATAGAGGGAGGCAACACCCCTTAAGCCACTGCAACAGTAATGGAGTGATTTATTGGATAACCAAATTTAGCCCAACATTTTTCTGAGGGATGATTAGTCCTTTGGCAGTGAATACAAGATTCATAGATGCGACCTTGTCCACGTCCATGACCACCACTATAGCCACAACCCCCTCGGAATTCGCCTCTGCCTCCAGATGCAGCAAAAGCCGATGTCTCAGTGTTAAGTGTCGTAGAGACAATCTGAGGATGACTTGCATCCATAGATATTTTCTACAGATGACCATACGAAGTCTCCAAATCAGGCATAACCTCAAGGGCCAAAATATTCTTACGAGCAAATGAGAACTTAGCATTCGACCCATCCAAAAATATATAGACTTGCCAAGTCTGTCTCTGGCTGGTCTGAGCATCACAACAAGAAGGCTGAAACACATTTAGCTCTTCAAAGAACGCTTCCATCTCTGTATAATAATCAATTAGTGTCCTTTTTCCTTGAGACATGGACCATATACGGCGATATGTCTGAAAGACGAGCATGATTGGATTTTTGAGAATATTACTTGGAGAGGCTCTCCCACATATCCCTCGCTGTCTTTTTGTACAATTGATTTGATGCTATCTGTTGCTCCACACTATTCATTAGCCAGTTCATCACCAGATAATTATCCTGCTACCATTTTGCAAAATCCTTATGAGTTGTCTCAGGAGTACTTGTAGAGGATTGAAAGCTTCTTGTGGCCACCCACAAATATTTTGAAAGCCTCATAGGAGATAATTTTGAGGTCCATTGAGTTTGATGGTTGTCCCTTGAACCATCAGGGAAGTCGAGGTAGTCATCGGCTTTTGCTTAAACTGTTCCACTAGGGGTAAATGCTATGACGGTGATCGCATGAAGCGATTGAAATTAGGAGGAAGAACTTAGATCTGATTTATAGTATCCAGAATGGTAGAACACACTCTACGAGTTGTGGGGAGTAGAAACCATAACCCAAGCAACCTAAGGAGGTGTTCTAGCACATCTTCCTTAGATTAGAGATGTGCAGTACCCCAGGCAGTGCCAACCGGAGGATGAGTGCCCCTTTGGCGACACTTGGCAGCATTGTTGGACTACTGGTGGCTCTCGGCGGTGGCGCTGGGCTATAGAGAGGGTCAGGCAGTGCTGGGAGATGCTGTTGGGCCGTAGAGAAGGCTCGGCGGTGTCGGGCAGCACCGTTGGGCCGCAGAGAAGGTCCGGCGGCGCCATGCAGTGCTGCTGGACTGTAAGGAGGTGCTGTTGGGTTGTAGGGAGGCGCTAGCTATCGTTGAGAAGACCCGACGGTGTGCTAGGGTTTCAGCACGTGCCAGGGTGGCATGGGTGGCACTTACGATTGTGGAGATCCGGTAGTGACGCTGCTGTTTAGAGTGATGAGCGGGCGGAGGCACTGCTGGTGGAGGTCTCTACAGGTGTGCTAGAGATCGAAGAGAGAGTAGCACTATTTGGTTGTAGGAGTACTAGAGCACGAAGGATCTAAGATCCACCTTACTTTGATACCATGTTGAGGGAGAAGAGAACACGAAAATCAACTTTATTCGAAACCCTAGCTCTCCTTATATTGGGAGAGTCTAGGTAAAAGGCATGAGTAGCCCTCAACTTTATAAAACATAAAACATGTACCCTTCTAATAATACTAACAATACATATTACATATACATATATATAAATTGAAAACATGCACAAATGTATTGCTATTATTTTTTTGACATGCATAATCTCTTAAGGAAACCTAATAGGCAATATGGAGGGCAGTGATGATGGAGGATTGAGGAGAATCAGAGAAGGGTGTAGGTTTAGGGTTTCATTAAGAGTTGAATGTAGGAGGAGGATGGAGAAGTCAGGTGGGGTTTTGTTTCTCTCCGGTGTACCAATCAAGATACAAAAAATTAAACTCCCAATGTTTGATTGGACGATTAATCGATCGATTAATCGGATAATCGATCGATTATTCGGTCTACCCGATTATAGGCCTGAATATTGATATGCGGTTCGGTCCCCAACTACTTACGATTAATCAGATGATTAATTGGTCGCATAGGATGATTTTTGTAGCCTTGGAAGTCCTAGTGTAATGTGACATCGGATACAACGTGCTCGAGAGACTAAATTTTCTCAATGCAATGGGCATCTCATCATCAGGAATTGACTCGGTAGGAACGACAAGAGAAGCAGGAGAGGGATCCTGAGGAATTATAGAAGAGGTAATTGGAAGCCATTGATAAACCCAAGGTTCGAAATGTCGATTTCGACACCATGCCGATGAAATTCTAAATGTACATTTCATTGGCATGCTGTGTAAATTCTCGTTTTTAATGGCCATGCTGATGGGTATGTCAAGGGCATGTCATGGAAATGTGGAGGACAAAAATGACAGTAGTCAAAATGATATTGTTGGGAATCAAAGAAGAGCCACGTGGCAGCCATCGGGCCACGTGGTAGTTACCTAGAAGGTCACTTGGGCCACCGATTTTTGGTCTATAGGACCAAAAATAGGAATTGGTTTCTTAGTTGGCAATTAGCCTAATTTAGTTTATTTGTTTAAAGGAGATTTGTAAAGATTTGGTTGTTTCAAATCTAGAAGATTTGATTAGTTGAGTCTAATTTTAGATATAAAAAATTTATTTACTATTTTTAGGGGATATATACTCTATAAAATAGAGAGCCTTCCCATATATTTTCTTTGAGCAATAGAAAAATTCTTCCAATCAATAACTCCTCTCCTCTCTCAAAACATTAACTGGCCACAGGGAAGGCATCCTGCGGTCTGCACTTGGTTCTGTAGTTTCTGTAAGTAGTCCCTCTGTCTCTGCAGGGATCCTCCTCGATCCATAAACCGATTCCTTGGTTTGCCCTAGGTGTAGCCTCTGCAGGATTTCTTTACGCTCTGGATCTCCATAAATCCCAATAGATATCAATTTTAAGAAAATCAAATGTTGATTATGTAACAATAAGAGTGTTTCATCATGACCATACCCAAGGTTTTACATATCGATATTGATATCCAGTAGCTTATGTTGTGTGGTCATTTCTCTTCTTATTGTAAGGGCTTTGTGTGTTTTGTTCTCCAGGGACATTCTTGTACTTTTGACTCTATGGTCTCTCTCTATATAAGAGAGCCCTAGGGTTTCTAATGAAATTAATTCATTTCAACCAATTTGATATCAGAGCACCGGTCATAGATCGTAGCTATAGGTATCCCAGCCCTCATAGCCTCCAAAACCCTAATCATCAAAACGTAATCCTCTCTTTCTCCCTCATGAGCGGTAGCAGCTCTTAGCAGAGCTTCGACAGCGTGTTGCAACATGTGCGGTGGTGCGGGTGAGCCTGTAGCACTCTCAGGCAGCACTTGCGACGGCACTGTGGAGAGGTTGGGGGCTTTCTTGGCCTCCAGTGGCGGCACTGCGATCCCTTGGAGGTCGATCTGACCTCCGGTGGCGTTGCAGTAGCGGCTCGATCCTGCGGCGACGTTATAGGTGGTTGGCGGCAGTGCAGCAGCAACTAAGGCTGCCTGTTGGGCCGACGATGGTGCATTGCAGGTGGTGTTGACCTTCAGCGGTGGCACTATAGTGCTCCAGCGCAGTGGTTGGCGGTGCAAATTGACAGGGAGGCAGTTTTTCGTGATTTGATCCTTGTGCAGTGATTGAAAAGGGGTTTTTTGTCCTGATCTAGGAACGTAAGTCTGTGATGCAAGTCTGAATTTGTTTGATTTCAGATTTGTGGATGATTTCGTGGTGTTAAAAGCTTGATCAAGTCTTCCAGATTGCGAAGATGGCTTTAGATGATCAGTCCGAGATGTTCTCGGGCTCTGTTTCTGACACCGGGTTACTCAAGAACCCTTTCTTTGGTCCTGTTAAGTTAGATAAGGCCAACTACTCATGGTGGTCCTAGACCTTTCTTATGACCGTCAGGGGTCATAAAAAGAACCATATTTTTACAGATTTGGAGCTTGAGAACAAGATATGCACAAATGCTAATTAGGATAACGATAATGCCATGGTTTGTGCATGGCTGATGGCATGATGCAGACGGTTATTCCTCGCATAGGGGATGAGATTTTGTACTATACTACTGCAAAAGAGATGTGGGAGTCTTTACGTGACACCTATTCATATGTCAAGAACTCCGCATGAGTTTTTCAGGTCTTCTATGATCTTTTCTATCTGCGTCACGAGGGGATGCATGCTGTTACAGTATTACTCCCTCATGAAGGGCATGTTGGAGATGCACTACTTGTCAGGGTGTGCCTGTGAGTTTTGGAGGAGTTTTATGAGACAATTGGCTCTCTTTCTTCTTGGCTAGCCTTGGACCTGAGTATGCAGTAGCTGGAGATCAGATCCTTACTACTCTTGAGCTTCCTAATTTGGAGCAAGGTTCGAAATGTCGATTTTGACGCCATGTCGATGAAATTGTAGGTGTGCATTTCGTGGGCATGCTGAAGGCATGCCGTGGAAATGTCTATTTTTCGATGGCAGATTTTGACGATTTTGACGACCTGAAAAAATGACATTTTGATGCATGCCGACAAAAATAACAGAAATGATTAAAATTTGGAACACAAGTGAATCAACATATTAGGAAAAAACAATCGTTTATGAATATTTTTAAAGCTGTATAACAAAAAAAAGGCCAAAAAATCGTGTGCGTGTGACACAAGTGAATCAACGTATTAGGAACATATATAACAGAAAACAATCGTTTATGAACACTTTTAAAGCTATATAACAAAAAAATCATGTGTGTGTGTGGTGTGATTTCCCTCCCGCCCATCCCTTTCTGTCCTCCCTTCCTCTAGCAATTTCAAATTTCAGGAAACTTCCCTTTGTTTCCCTCCCTTTCCCAGATCTTCCGATTTCGAACTCCCGCCTGCAGCTTCCCTCCTAAAAGCCAACGCAGCTTCCCTTCACCGGCATGCCGCCGATATTGTCGGCATGTCGTCGAAATTCTCGGCATACCGCCGGCACGCCTGCATATCGGTTCCTAAACCATGTCGGCACGCCCTCCTCCCGTAAACCCCCTTGCCGACGGCATGTCGGCATTTAAATCATTGATTTGGAGGAAGCATATAGTAGACTCAGTAGAGTTATAGTACGCACTCCTACTCCTGACACTGTTGCTCAGCCGCTGCGCTGGCTACTATCCTTGAACGTGGCAGGGGTACTACTTACCCTGCACGTGGTCGTGGTCGTGGACGTGGACGTGGACACTCTTCTGGTACACGTGCCAGGACTCTGTGTACTTACTATGGCAAACTTGGTCATGCTGAGACTACATGCTGGCAGAAGCATGGTAGGTCACTTGTGGCCAATCAGGCAGTTGAGATCTTTGATGCAACTCTTCCTACTTTTGATATCAGTTCCTTGAGCATTGAGATTGAGAACTTGCGCCAACAGATTGCTTAGTTGACTCAGGCGTCCTTCAGATTCTAGACACTGCAGCTGTGGCCTCCTTTTTAGAGACATCTACGACTGGTATGTCATCACTTTTGTCTTATAGTGAGTGGTTGATTGATTTTGGTGCATCCAAGCACCTATGTGGCAACCAGGGCTCTTTCTCTCAGTTAGCACCTGTTACACTTGTCAAGACAGTATAGGTGACTGTTGGAAGACACTCGCCACTTGTTGGCAAGAGAAATGTCTTGATCTCCTACTTTGAGACTTGCAGATGTTTATTATGTGCCTGATTTTCCTTTGAGTTTAGTGTCTGTTAGCAGCATCATTAGAGATCTAAATTGCTGAGCTATTTTTGATGCGCCTTCTTGTGTCTTGTAGGACAAATTCACTGGGAAGACAATTGGAGGGCGTGAGGAACATGGCGTGTACCGTCTGAGCTGTAATGCTTTTGTTGCTTTTGTTACTTAGGGCCTTGCTTTTGCTGGACCTCCTCTCTAATGGCACCACCGCCTTGGCCATCTACCCATTCATCGCCTCAGACTTGTTATACCGCACATCCCCTCCACTACTGCTCTAACTTGTGATGCTTGTCAACTTGACAAGCACCACAGGGCAAGTTTTCTAGTTCTACTTCTCTTTCGTCTGTTGCTGTTTTTGATTTGATTTATATGGACGTGTGGGATCCCAGTCGTACTCCTAATTGACTTGGGAACAAATATTATCTTGTTTTAGTTGATGACTTTTCTCGTGTCTTGGATGTTTCTCTTGAAAAATAAGTTCGATGTGGGATAAATTATTGAGAATTTTGTCAAAGAAATAAAAACTCAGTATTCTTATTTGGTGAAGTGCTTACGTTCTGATAATGCCTTGGAATTTTGTACTTTGCATTTGCATAATTTCTTTTCTAGTTGTGGCATTATCCATGGACATGTCCTCACACCTTTCAGCAAAATGGTGTTGAGAGGAAACATTGCCATATTCTTGATGTTGCTCTCACTTTGTTGATTCATTACTCTGTCCCCCTCTTTATTGGGGTGACGTTTTGACCGCTTGTTTTTTGATTAACCAGATGCCTAATGCTGCATTGCATGAACAGATTCTTATTCAGGTCATGTATCCTGATCGTCTCTTGCTTCACGTCACCTCTCGAACTTTTGGTTGTGTTGCCTTTGTCCATTGTTGGGATCAAGTCGGGATAAATTAGCACCGAGAGCAGTCAAGTGTGTTTTTCTTAGGTACACTCGGACTCAAAAGGGGTATTGGTGTTTTGATCCGCTTACTTCCTGGCACTATGTTTCAGCGGATGTTACTTTTCATGAGGCTGTACCTTTCTTTTCTGTAACAGTTGTTGAGATGCCTTTCGAGGGTGATATAGTGCCTATGCTATATTCTCCCATTCGCTTTAGGAGCTTTCTTGAGATTCATGTCCCCACCACATCGCTACCATCTCCTGCTATGCATCCCTTTCCACGCCTAACTGGGCCCCTCCAGACATATGTCTGCCCTCATGCTACCTATCAGGGACCCCATCGGCTTCTCAGGTGAGTCCTTTAGATACTGACGTATGTTTGCCATGTGATGGTCACAGGGACATGACATGTGATGTGTCAGGCGTTGATCTTGACCTTCCGATAGTCATTTGGAAACGATCACGGACTTGTACTACTTATCCCACGGCGGAGGCACTTGCTACTGATAGTCTAGCTCCTGGATTTGTTGTATTTGGTCAGGTGTTAGCTACTATGCAGATTCCAGCTACTCACAGTGAGGCCATGCTTGATCCAAAATGGCAGATAATCATGGAGAATGAGATGGCCACTCTTAGAGGTCGTGGGTCTTGGGAGCTTACTCCACTTCTTGATTGTGCTGTACTTGTTGGCTGTCAATGGATGTTCATTGTGAAGTTCAATCCTGATGGTGGTGTTGCTAGGTACAAAGCCCGTCTCGTGGCAAAGGGGTTCACCTAAACTTTTAGGGTGGACTTCTTTGACACCTTCTCCCTAGTTGCCAGACTTCCCACAGTTCGGGTGTTGATTGCAGTGGCAGTTTAGTTAGATTGGTCCTTGCATCAGTTAGATGTGAAGAATCCCTTCCTTTATGGTGATCTCCAAGAGGAAGTCTATATGTAGTAGTCTCCTGTCTTTGAAAGTTAGGAGGAATGTGTATGCAGATTACGGAAGGCTATATATGGCCTCAAGCAGAGTCTCAGAGCCTAGTTTCAGAGATTGTCATAGGTTGTAGAGGCAGCTAGATTCAAGAGATCAATGACAGATTTTTCACATTTTGTCAGAAGGACTAGATGAGGTACTGTGGTGCTTCTTGTTTATGTTGATGATTTACTCATCAAAGGAGATGATGTGCAGGGTATTGCTGAGGTTATACGCATCATAGTAGAACAGTTTGTCATGAAGGACCTTGGGGCTTTACAGTATTTCCTTGGTATTGAGGTTGCTTGCAACAAGGAGGGTGTGGTCTTGTCTCATCGGAAGTATGCTTTAGATATTTTGCAAGAGGTTGGTATGCTTGGGGCCAAGGTGGCCAATATTCCTATGGACCCCAAGATGCTACTCTATGATGAGGATGCACAGATGGTGGATAGCAGACGGTACAGACAGCTTGTAGACAAGCTGCTGTATCTTACTATCACGAGGTCGGACATTTCCTTTGCAGTTGGAAGACTGAGTCAGTTTATGGCCAAGCCAACACATCGGCTTTGGGATGCAGCATTGATAGTGCTTAGATATGTAAAGAAGGTTCCTGGGAAGGGTCTCTTCTTCTCAAAGGGATCTTCTATGACGTTGGTTGCCTACTTAGATGCAGACTATGCTGGATGCCATGTGGAGCGCAAAGTCACTACTTGGTTCTGCACCTTCTTAACAGGAAATTTGATCACATTAAGGAGTAAGAAACATGGCACAGTTGTGAGATCCAGTGCCGAGTCTGAGTATAGACTATGGCTCAGACGACTGCTAAGATGATGTGAATTAGATCCTTATTGATTTATAGGTGCAGTTTTTTAGTCCCATGGAGATGTGATGTGATAATAGAGTAGCTACCTTCATTGCCAACAATCCAGCATTTCACGAGAGGACAGCATGTTGAAGTTGACTGTCACTATACCAGGGACATTATCCAGAAGAGGTTGCTATATACCACTTCTATTGCATCTGAGGAGCAGAATGCTGATATTTTCACGAAGCCCTTGGAAAGATTTTCATTTGATTCTTGTATATTCAAGCTAAGCATGATAGATATCTATGCTTCAGTTTAAGGGGGAGTGTTAGCTTATGTTGTGTGGTCATTTATTTCTCTTTTTATTATAAGGGCTTTGTGTGTTTTGTCCCTCAGGGACATTCCTGTACTTTTGACCCTACGATCTCTCTCTATATAAGAGAGTCCTAGAGTTTCTAATGAAACTAATTCATTTCAACCAATTATATCGTATCGATAAGTCAAAAAAGGGATATATCGAGGCCTAAAATCGTGTGTGTGCGTGACCGACCTTACCCAGGCACTCAGCCCCAGCAACACTCAGCCTTAGGCACATCGACATCTGTCGGCATGTCGCCCATATCGTCAGCATCCCTGTAAATCGACACCTTAGTTGTGTTGGCATGACCACTTCCCAAAAATGGTCATGTCGGCGGCATGCCGTCGGCATTTAAAACACTGGATAAACCTGAGTTTCCTTGGGAGTTAACTCTATGCTAGCACTCTCGGAGTAGTATGGTACATTCTCAAAGAATGTTAGATCTGCAATCACTAAATAACGTATGTGAATCGGATCATAACATCGGTATCCTTTTTAAGTCCGTGAGTAACCTAGAAAAATGCACTTTATTGCTCTAGGAGAAAACTTATCCTGATTCCCATGCGCCTGGACGAAACACGTGCTTCTAAATACCCAGAGGGGCAAAGCAAAGGGTTCATCACAATCTAGATGTAGTACCTAAAAAGGTGCATGTTCCTGGAGTTTAGAGGAGGGTGCCCTATTGATCAAGTATGCAATGGTAAATGCAACATCCCACCAAAATTGTCTAGGCACCATCACATGAGTCATCAATGTTTAGGCGATGCCTAGAAGATGCCTCAACTCACACTATTCCACGCCATTCTGTTGAGACATGTGAGTACAAAAGGTCTGATGAATGATCTCCTGAGTACCAAAGAATTCCTGCATCTCTCTGGACAAATTCTAAGGCATTGTCACTCTGGAAGACTCTAACAGTAGATGAATACTCTGTCCTGACCTTTGCAAAGAACCTCTGACCCACCTGTGAGCAAGGTTTTACAAAATGCAAGGTGGTACCGAGGTAGTTTACCCTCATCAAGGTAAGGTGTAAGCCTTGAGGCGATCGAGGCGTAAGCCTCAAATTTGGGGTAGGAAATAAGGGCAAATGACATGATAAAGATTTTTTAAGTGGTAATAATGGAAAAACAATACAAAGAACATATTTTCATACCATTTTTACTCTATAACAAACATTGAAAGACTTAAAATGACATTCTAATTAAAAGATAAACAATCAAACAATATAGAAAACTAGAAGTTTAGTTTTATCTATACATTGGAAGACTTACAATGAAAGTACATTCACATCAAAAAAATCCCAAAGAAGAAGTTAAAGACATTCTATTCTCCTCCTTCAACACGATCAAAGTCAAGCTCATCAATGTTATCATTAGGGTTGGTCGTATTATCCTAGGAGTCATTCCATGTACTTCATCTTAGCCTTAGCTTTTATATCTTTAGTATCTCCTTTACTCTCTTGAAACTCTTTCTCCTCAACATCAATAATTGCTTTGCCTAAAAAAGAAATATTTTCAAATAATATTTATTAAAACCCTAGTTTATAAATTTATAATTCTTCAAAATATAAAATTACTTTTCTTATTATCTTTGGCTCTACTCTTGTCATTTTTCTTGTTACTTTTTTCTGTTTCCTCTCACCTGTATTCTTAATTCTCCCGTTACTCCTACTAACTGCTCAAGGTCAATGGGATCTTCTTGTAGAGCTATAGTTGCATTTAGTTCTTAATAAGTATCAACCTCATCTTCACAGAGTTGTAGCTTAGCAATCCACTTATCAGTAGAGTCCACTTCCTCTAAGCATAGAAGATCCTCCATTGTCTTCTTCACCTCCTTGTGTTTCAATTTTAGGTTGAACATGTAATAAACCAAGTCATTGAGTTTATCTTGTTTCAGTTTATTTTTTCTTTTAGTATGGACCTAGTCAATGAAAAGTTGGACATTAAATTCTTTATAAATATTACTTAAAATATAAATGAGATCTTTTCACCTGATTAAAAGAACTCCAATTTTGCTCACATGCAGATGCATTGCAAGTCAAACTTAAAATTCGAAAGGCCAACTTCTTCAACTCAGGTGTTTCATCACCAAATGCTCTCCACCAATCCGATGTAATGGAAAATATATTTTTTGTATAGAGAAACAATTTACACAAACTTATTATTCTAATTGATGGAAAGGAGTCAATGTGACAATGACTATACTAGGACTCCTCTTCTTTCAAGTGTCTACGGTATTAGACCATCCAAATAGCCCTCTTCCATTGACAAATGCATCTAGTTTAGGGCTTTGTGGGGCTAGAGGGGTATCTATATTGGGGTTATACCAAATATTAAGTCATTAGAATGGTCATGGACTTGCACATGATCGGATTAAAGGATTTGCAAATGAGGCGACACCATGATTTAGCCTCAGTGCCTCACTGCCTCACTATTGCCTCGATAAGTAGAGGTGCTTGCCTTGCTGTTGTGGCCTGAGGCTACTGCCTCAAGGTGAAATCGCCACGCCTCACCTCGAGGCGTACGTCAGGTGTGTTTTTTAAAACCATGCTTGTGAAATTTGTCATATAGCCTTCAACAAGATGACCAAGGAGATGCAACAATGATCATCAACAAATATTGCGTAATATAACTGTCCTGTACTTGGTACTCTCGTTGGCCCCTGCATGTTGCAGTGAACTAAGTCGAGCAATGCAGCTCTGACCCCATCATGTTGTCGAGGAAAAGTGCTCTTATGGTGCTTTTTCTAACTGGCAATCTTCACACTCCAGTGTTAGTGAAGTTGGCAACTTGAGGTACATCTAACGCTTTTCAATTGAAGGGTGTTCAAGTCTCCAGTGCTAGAACCAGGGTCACTGGCAATGGACGCACTGCCTCAGCGAAAGATGTCCGTGTATCCAGATAATAGAGGCTATCTCTCTATTTTGCCACCAATAATCTCATTGGTGCGTCTGTCCTGGAAGTAACAATGCTTGTCATCAAACACAACTCGGCACTGAAGATCCTTGCATATTTTACTGATAGTAAATGTCTCCTATCCTCAAAGTAGTAGATACCTGGAAATCTTCGATTGTTGTAACCGGAGAGGTTGCACCATTAGCAACTCTAACCTCTCGGATTCCATATAGCCTGGAAGGATTCTTCAACTTCTTTGCACTCCCTGTAAGGTGGATTGAAGCAACTGAATCAATGATCCAAAGTTTTGGCCTCTTATCGCTCTTCCTCGACCCTTGTGAGTCGAACAACCAATCTTATGTCGATTTGATTTTTACCATATTCTTAGGAAAAAGGTACTCAACTTGTATGAGAGAAGACTCATCATGCTGATTAAGGATTTCATTATAAGTGGTGAAAGAAGGCTCATCACCATCCCAAACGAAGAGTAAGCATTGGCTTTGGACTTCCCACGAACAATGTGATGCATCAACCACTGCAGTAGGGTCATCGATGCTATAGGAATTCATTTGGTGGCCCTTGGTAGCATTGTCGGCGACATTGCAAGTCGTATGACTGGAATCGAGAACAACGACAACGCTGCAGGTCACAGTAGGAAGCAGGGGAGGTGGCACCACAGGGACTTTGCATGGTGTCGCTATTGGCGGTGTCTCTCCCCTTGTCGATCATCTTCCTTGATCACCAAGTCGTTGGTGATAGAATCATTAATAGATAGTTGATGAGATACTAGACCACTGATTTAGGATTGTTGCTATGATGTCATGTTATAAAATAAAAAGAGGTTTTGTTGTTTTATTACGCTGTAACCCTCTTTATATAAAGGGCCAAGATATAAGAGGAAATAACAATAAACACATACTAAAAATAAGAAAGGCTAAACATGGAAAGACAACCAATCTAACCCTAAATCACTTAATCTAATTTATCTTGTAACACTTTTTAATATAATGTAGCCACAACGCATTCAATATTACATTTGAAGTTACTTCTACCACCAAGCCTCTACCCCCAAGCTCAACTTGTCGGAGCGAGTTTTTTTCCAAGAGGGAGAGAATCGATGCAACATAGAGACAAATTACAAAAAGTTTTGGGGTTCTTATGCAATATGGAATAATTATCTATTTAGAGGACTATATTCTAAACTTTGGGTCATAGTGGCCACAATTGAAATTTTTATTATTTCTTGCAAGAAAGGTTACCATAGTAGTTTGTTGTACAATAATTTTGAAGGCTATCGACTAAGGAGGTGTGCAATAGGATTAATCGGGTAAGTATTTTTTAATATTTAAAAATTTAAATATAATTATATATATTATTATACATATTATATTGACATATATATAAATTAAAATTATGTACATATATATTAGAATTATTTTTTTGACATACACATTCCCTTAATATTAAGGATCTAGCTTCTAACTACCACATCACATGAACATGAAAAATAAGCTAGATTAATAGATAATAAATTTGATGGAGACAAATACGCAATAACAACAATTAGGGCAAGTTGCAATAATAAATATTCAACAAAAGAACAAGACATGAAATTCTGAGAATGTGTATCCAACTATGGAATTTCAAAATGCATAATTCGGTTGGTTGATTAATCAGGTGATTAATTGGATTATTGGATGCCAAATTGGTTGCTTATTTAGTCTACCCCATTATACATCTGCATGTATGTGATGCAGTCATTGACTGCATATAATTAATCTGTCACATAGATCGATTTGCACCATTGGTTGTGGTTCTTCCCATGCCTCCAGAGGTTGCCAATGCGAGGACATTGCTGCTTGACACCCCACCATCACCTTCTTCCCCACTTGTGTGCCTCTATTGTCTCACTCTCTCCACCTCCATGCTGGACTCTGCTGCATCTCTCACTGCTAGCCTCCACCTTCATTCCTTGCCTCCATGTCTTTGTCACATCCAATGACCCCTTCGTCACCCTTTCATGTAACACCCGTTACTGATCTCCATCCTCATTGAAAAATCAAATTCCCTATGTGGAATGCTACATGGATTGTGGTTAATGAGATTTAGGTTTTATTTGGAAATAAGTAGGAAAAAAAGAGAAAATTTTGAATATGCCTTTTTATTTCCTTGTCCTATTTGGGGATGATTCAAGCATTTATACGAGGGAATTTAAGTTTATATAAAATTTTTGAGAGGAGGGAAGTTCTTGAAAGTTGTCAAAGGCCCGCTACATCTAAGCAAAAGAAGGTTGATGGCTACTTCGATACCTATCAAAGGACTACTTCGATACCTATTTTATGATGACTATGATCCAAGCACTTGCAACAAGATTTCTAGATATGATCTCATTATCCATTCTGTGTTAAAGATATTAGAGGCATTAAATTAGGAAAGAAAGGGATTTTATGTTAGAGATTTGTTTCTTATTATAGAAGATTTGTTTAGGATTTGAAATAGCAGTGGCCCTCATTCCACCTTTCTTCCACCTCTAAACCCTAAAAAAAAGCAAACTCCTCTCACTGCAACCACCTCTCTTTCTCTTCCTTACTGTTGCCGTTCCCTCTCTCTTCGCCTCGTTGCTGCCGATCCCTCCTCTCTTCCTCGCCAACTCTCATTGCAACCACCTATCTCTCTCTCTCTCTCTCTCCCTTCTTTGCCATTGTTGATTCCTCTCTCCTCCTCACCGTTGTTGATCCCTCCTCTCGTCCTCACTATCGCTTGAGGCCTGTAGAGGCCCTAACGTTGCTAGCATTGCCTTCGGCTTGCAAGAGTTAAGCAGTGTTGCCTAACGCCTCCTTAGTGGCGTCGCCATCACTGCTAGACCTTGGTGGCGCTTCCTCTTCACTTGCGCAGCCATAGTAGGGGGCCACCAACCCTTTATGGCACTTCTCCTCTAGAGGGTGTTGCCACCCCTTGGTGGCCACCTCCTTACTTGAGGACTCCCGTTTGGGGTTGCTAGCCTACTATCGGTCGTCGAAGGGTGCTGCAGCATCCAACAAGGCACTGCCACCTCCTGGTGCCTCTCCTCTTCGCCTGGGTAGCCTTCTTATGGCTATTGTAGATTGTTGTGGGTTGTTGTACGCCACTATAGGGTGTCACCAACCCCTAAAGCTTCTCCTCTTTGCCTGAGCAGCCTCCTTATAGTTGCTGTAGGTTGCTAAAGGTGATCATGGTTATTTTTGTGAGCCCTATTTGTGGTTAATGGGACCTTTGTTGGGTTTTAGATCTAAAAATGGTAATAGACTTGCTTCTTTGGTGTCGACATGGCTGCCTGGGTCCTCTTCCACCTCTGAAGTCAAGCCTATGGCTTCATCTACCTCGCTGGTAGTCCAAGGCACATCTATGAAATTCGATGATGTCAAGAACTACCTCTTTTGGGCTAAGCATTCAAGATTTTTATTGATGGCCAAAAGAAACTCTACATATTATGGATCCTCCTAAGACTGATGCTCCTGATTAAGACAAATACGAACAAGACAACTATCTCATGATGAACTGGATAATGAATAGTGTGGAGCCTCAGATTGCGGCAAATCTCAAAAAGCAATGCTAAAGAGATTTGAGAGTTTGGCGAAGTACTCTCAAAGATCTAATCACACCCGTTTGTTTGATATTTATCGTCGCATATGATCCACTTATAAGGGGATCATACTCTACTTGATTATTTTATTGAGATGGAATGACTATTTGAGGAGCTTAATGTCTTTTAGCCCTCCTGTTATACTCAAATTGGACAGGGAAAAACTTGGCAAGTTTACAGTTTTTGGATGTTTTGAGCACCAGATATGCATTGGCCCATGATTAGATTCTTTCCATGGAAAACATTTTTGATTTGGAGGCTGTCTACGGGAGGCTCTTGAAGATTTCCTTTGATATTGGATTGAGCACTTCTACTAGTATACCACCCTCTACTACAGAGACATCAGCCTTTGCGGTCTTTGGTAGGCGTGATACTTTTGGGGGTCGTAGATGAGGTCATCATGTCTACTCTCCCTGTGTTTATTGTCAGCATACTAATCACTCTTTAGATCGTTCCTAGGAAAAGTTCGGCAAACCCACATGGGCAAATCAGACTTTTGTTGCCGAGTCTTCTGCTACTGAGACTGTGACAGAGCGGTCTCCCCTACCATTTTATGCAAAGGAGATAGATTGTCTGCGACATTTATTGAGGAGCGAGTCCTCATCTACTGTTGCTATTGTCACAACTCTTGTGGCTAAGACTATTGCCACTACTTTTGATTGCTTTCCTGCTTTTGGAGCATTTGATCCTACTACTTCCTACACAAGTATTGTGAGGATTGGTTGGGGGATTGAGCGAGGATTCTCGTCTCCCACTTTGAATACTATTACTGCTACTACTGCTACAATCCTTTTATTGACTACTACTGCAACTCCTGCAAAAACCCTACTACTATTATCGATGATTGCTACTTATCATATGGTCGTCCTACTACTACTACTTGCTTGGGATCGTCTCCCACTACTTGCCTACTACTGCGGTTGTTACTTATGCTTCAGTTGCTACCTACTCTTCCGATCTATTGCTTGCTCATCCAGAAGTTGACATTATGGGGGAGTTCATTTTTGTAACAAGTTGGACTTTACACGTTCTAACTTGTGGGGGAGTGTTAGAGATATTACAGGCATTAAATTATGATAGTTTGTTGGGGATTTTATGTTAGAGATTTGTTTCTTATTATAGATTTGTTTATGATTTGAAATAGGAGTGGCCCTCTTTATAAAGGGATCAACTCCCATCATTTATTTTTTTGAGATTCACAACACTATTTCCTATTTCTCTAATCTCTAACAATATGGATGTAAAGACCAACCCATTACATAGCGATTTTGAGAAAGTGATCTACAACGATCAATCTAAGCTGGGGGTAAGAGAAAAGTTTGTAAGTTTGAAAAATGAATCAAGCTATGAAATAGTAGCATGAAATTCTGATAAGTCTCATCAATCTTGTGGCTTTACCGTTCAGGAACACATCTTGTTTTGTGTGTCTGTATGGGTGATACTAAAGCTTTCTTCAGCAATACGTTTTATATGAAGGATTTGAGAGTTGTTGATGTAATGTTGGATCTTAAATCAAATATCAATTGAGGTGGATAGATCCTTTTCACATATATTATGCTGAGAAAGTTCTAAATGGGTTCGACCAGTAGATTTGCAGATGTGTGTGCATTGCCTATGTTTCCTCGAGATCACTCTTTAAAAATAAGATTGGAGTTCCTATTAGCAGAGGTTATATACTCAATCATAAAATGCTTGATGTATCTTGCAATTGCATTAAATCAGATATTTTTGTAGCGATTACAAAACTAAGTAGGTACACTAGTTATCCTAATCATTGGAAGGTTTTGAACATCGTACTTAAGGAATTGTGTCCCTTGGACAAAACTACTATAGGAACCCTTCGATTTTAGGAGAGTATATTGATGCAAGATGGTTAGGTCAACTGGAAGTTTGTGTGCAATGAGAATGGAAGCTGAATGGCTAAACTTTTCTTTGAGATGACTACAGTGGAAATGTTGATTCTTGCACTTTCTTTGCATTGCAATACTATAATAAGAATCACAAAAATTAAAAGCTTGAAGCTCAATCAAAAGATTGGAGATATGTCCAAATTAGACGATAGTCAATATGGTTCAGTCTGGACATGGGATTATCTGTAAATGTCTCACTTTCAATGAGTTTCTTGCTATGGTATCCAAGGATTAAATTAGAGGTTTATCTAATTTTCATGCTTTCCATTGCACTTGATCTCTAGATGAGACAAAATCATATAATGTTAAATGTACAAGTAAATTAAAACTTTCTCATCCTTATGACACATTAACTCATTTTTCACATCCAACTTGCTATTTATACCACCATTCGACCGAGCAATAACCAAAAGACCCAACTTAAATATATATCAAGTAAACTATTTATACCACCATTCAACCAAGCAATAACCAAATGACCCAACTCAAATATAAATCAAGTAAACTATCACATCAACTTAAATCACATCAAATCACCTATTATATCTAACCATTACTTATTCCACCATCCAACAAAAAACTAAAGACCTCCTCGAATTCATCCAATCTTAATATTAATATGCAATAAGTGTTGTGGAGATTTGGACACTAGCGTGGCGTGGAGGCTCTTTCATGTGGTGGAGAGGAGTAGCTGTAGATTATTGTAGGTGTCGATGGTGTGCATTGAACAAAGAGAGAGATGGTAGCTGATGTTAGAGAAGAGAGGGGGAGTTGTTATTATTGGAAGTAGTATTACATTAACTCAAGTCCAAAACAATTACATATGTTTTCTTTTATAAAGATAACTAAGCTCAATATCTAAAATAGGAAACAAACTTAATTATATCTCCGAAAAATAGAAAATATAAAATCCTCTTAATTACTTAGCCTAAAGGATAAAATACCATACTAAAAGACCAATGCTTGGACTCCAAGTAAAAACCAAACAACCCTTAGGCCGGTGCCCCTTAGAGTGGACTAAAACCTGCCATGTGGCCAACTTGACCAGTTACGTGGCCCAACAGATTTGCCACGTGGCACTGCCACATGGCCTTTATTCTCCACACGCCCCTTCAAGTCGAGGTCGGGAGAACAATCACTTAGCTAACTTGGCTCGATGATGATGCGGTCAGATACTCTATCTTTTCTTGATGCGACTGTACATCCTCTTGCCACCTCGTAGTCGTTGCTTCTTTGGCAACCCATAAGTTGTGGCTATTGGAGTAGCTGTCTTGTCTTTGTGTAAGTTGATAGGCTCTATTCTCTAACTTCTTCTTAGCTGCATCTTTCATCTCAGGCACCTTCTTAAGTAGTATGGATTTCTGAATCTACCATTGCTTCCTTCTAGAAGGTTGAGAGGAGTCTCCGTGTCTTTTCTTCTACACCTGAGAGTCACACTTGATCTTGGCGTTCCCTAGCGTGCCAGAGGGTTCCATGCACCCCCTCAATCCAGGTCGGTGTCATTACTCCTATACCCCGTGAGCCAACATAAGGTGCTCGGTTTCTCCGGGCGTGTATAAAGGTCACCAAAAAAGGTGAAGTCGATGGAGATCTCCTTCTCCAATCCACGCGTAGAGTCTTAGCCAGCTAGGAAAGTTTGCTCTGATACCATGTGGAGATTTGGGCGCTAGCGTGGCGTGAAGGCTCTTCCACGTGGAGGAGAGGAGTAGCAATAGGCTGTTGCAGGTGTCGATGGTGTGCATTGAATAGAGAGAGAGATGGTAGCCAATGGTAGAGAAGAAAGAGAGAGAGGGGGAGTTGTTATTGTTGGAAGTAGTATTGCATTAACCCAAGTCCAAAACAATTACGTATGTTCTTTATTATAAAGAACTAAACTCAATCTCTAAAATAGGAAACAAACTTAATCATATCTCCTAAAAATATAAAACATCAAATTCTCTTAACTTCTTGCCTAACGGATAAAATACCATACTAAAAGATCAAGACTTGGACTCTAAGCAAAAATCAAACAACCCTTAGGCTGGTGCCCCTTAGGGTGGACCAAAACTTGCCACGTGGTAGTGCCATGTGGCCCAACAGATCTGCCACATGGCCTTTATTCTCCACAAGTACAAAGGAACTAGTGTATCACAAAGTGATTGTGTTGGAATTTGGTGGATATAAATGCTCTTGAAGTCTTAGCTTGAGATTGGATTGAAACCCATTTAGCAGTAATCAACTTATTTGAGTGAGAATTCCATGATTTAAACTCAATGTCGTATGTATCTATGTATGTTATGCATGCTTGTGTTTGTGTTTATTGCTTGTGTCTAATATATGGATAAGTCTTGCTACCTTAGAGTTGCAAGTACAAGACTTTTGACTCCAATTGCCTTCAAGCCTTTAAGTTAGGATGTGAGCATTGCATTCTTATAGAATGTCATGTATGTGAGTGCTTCTATAAGTCAAGTGCACCCATGAAAAAGGATAGGTCGGATGGCCATTAAAAGCACCAAAATGAGAAGATTGCCATACAGGATTTCACTTTGTTGTTTTTTTTTCAAAAGGAAAAAGGGGGATTGGAAAGTGTGTTAACCCTCCAACTTCACTTCGTTGTTACCCATTGTATACTCCACAACAATTTTTTGAAGTTCAACACTGGCTTTACTTTATTCTTGGGGTGATGAAAATGAATGACTTAGGTAGAGGTTCAAATGTAGAATGTACCTTGAGTTTTGTGTTGAGTGGCAACAATGAAATTTTGAGGGGTTCTTTGCTTCTTGGAGTCCTTATATGTCAGGTTGTGTGCATTTTGTTAGAAGGTGATATTAAGATTAAAGAATTCATGTTGAAAATCATGCACCTAGGTTAGTGCATGAGACAATTACTATTTCGCGGATTGAGTATGTTCCATGAATTGAGTATGGTACACTAATTTGACAATTGAAGAGTATAGAGCATCCTAAGTGGACGTTGCATGCTAGTCTTGGGCAGAGAACACAAACTGGTTGGTTGATTTGGGTGCATCCTGACACATGTGGTGATACGAGACAATTCTCTAGACTTAAACTGCTCAGATCAAGCAGAACCATATTGGTTGCTGATGGGCAGCATTCCCTTATTACGGGTTAGGGAGAGGTACGTGTTGTGCCTTACATATGATTGGAGAATGTTCTTGCTCTAGACTTTTCTTTAAGCTTACTATCTATTAATTGGATTGCGAAGGAGCTGAATTGTAGTGCAGTGCTCGATGTTGTGTCACTTAAATTTTAGGACATTGTCATGATGAGTTATTAGCTGTGGGCATAAGGAAGGTGACATCTATCTCCTCCTATAGTCACTATATGCTGGTCATGCATCTTTTTCATCTGGAGGGTCTTCTAGTTTTCTGTGGCACCTTCGATTTGGTTATCTCCCCTTATTTTAACTTTGACGAGTGATATCGTAGATTTTGCCAAATTATACATTCTAATGTGAAGCTTGCCAACTTGGTAAGCATCATAAGAGCTTTTCAAGAATGCAACATCGAAGTTTTGAGGCGATGTTCCAGTTACTTCATCTGGATGTTTGGGGACCTAGTTATGCTGTTGATCTTTTAGGTCACAAGTTTTACCCTGTTGTGGATGATTTTTCTTACTTGACTTGGGTATTCCTATTGAAATCTAAGTTTAAAGCTGGTGATATAATCAAGACCTTTATGGTGGAGATCAAAAATCAATTCAAGGTTCATTCGATCAGATAATGCCTTGAAATTTTGCATATACTCCCTTCATGCCTTTTATCGAAAGTGTGGGATCATCACCAAACTAGTTGTCCCTACATGTCACAGCAAAATGGTGTGGCAGAGAGGAAGTATCAACATATTCTGGATGTAGTGCGGACACTTTTAATCGAGAATAGCTTGCTTGGGGAAATGTGGTGTTAAGTGCATGCTACCTTATTAATTGGATCCCATCTACGGCACTTGATGACCAATGTCCTTATTTAGTTCCTTCTCCTAATTGTGAGTTTTTTTGGGTTTCACCTAAGGTTTTTAGATGCATTGTGCTTGTACACGTTCATGACACCAACAAGAACAAACTTACACTTAGAGTAGTTAAGTGTTTCTTTGTTGGGTACTTAAGGACTTAAAGGGGCTACGGATGTTATGATTCTGTTGGTAGACGCTATTATGCGAGTGCATATGTCACTTTCATAGAGTCCATTTTGTACTATTTTATGTCTGGCTTACACATTACCAGTCTAGCACCTGAGGGAGAGGTTGTCATCCTGATTTTAGTATGCTCAATTGAACCATAGAGGTAATCACTTGAAGGCCCACCTCTTAATGATCACTCAAAGAGTAGGTTCAAGATGATGTATTCTTATTATTGGATTTAGGAGGAAGAATTACCCCTTCCAGAGTCTCCTCTAGACTAGGGGTGGGTGTTCGATCAATTTGGGTGGGTTTGGGTTGTTTGGTTTGGGTCAACAAAATACCCACCCATGACCCACCTAAATTAGGTCGGGTTCGGATTGGGTTTGGGTTGATTTGGATTAGGTTGGGTCGGGTAAAATCTAAATTTTGCTCATGTTTGTTTACAAGGAAGGCCCTTTTCTTTTGCAAAATAGTTTGTAACATAATACCAAGCAAATGATTCAGCCATCTAATAAAAAATTAAATACCAAATGTAATTACAAAAAAAAAGCTCCTAAAAAAATTGTCAATCATTCACAAATCCATTCACCAATACATTTCATTTACAATGTGAATAAAAGTTTTATAAATCCCACAAAACACTTTTATGTTTGTAATGCCAGGAAGAAACCTATGCATAAAATCCTTACAAGAAGATAATCACAATTCATAACAGCTGCACTTTTCTCCTTGAGATCACAATACCACTTTAAAACATTTTGACTCAAACATTCTTGTGATGTATTTCCAAGTCCTAACAAATACTAATAATAACAGGAAACAACAAGAAGGTAGCAATAAAAGATAAATGTTTTAATTCCTAAAACATCTCATAAAAAGAAAGGAGACAAAATAAAGAGTACTTAAGAAGTTCTACTCAAGTCCATAAAAAAAAAGAGATGATAGAACACTTGGCTACAAAATAAAATCATCAACAGCAAATAGTTCAAAAATAGATGATGAGTCTGAGTGCCATTGCCACATGTCTTCTGCAAAAAGTCTTCCTTGTTCTCACCCATGAACCTACAAAAAAGAGTTTTGTTTAGCCATTTTCTATGTGAAAAAATATTTTCATTCAATAATAATAAAAATACGTCAGTTTGATGTTAGAATAATAAACTTGTGATGTGATGTCACAATTTCTTCATACATAAGAATATTAGAGTCGGAGCCACTGTTGATCAATTCTAAAAATAAAAAAAATGGAGTACTCATTAGCTATGGATTAATGCATAAACGTCTAAAGCAAATATTCAAAATTGAAAAAAAACTATATAATAAGGAAATACATACCACTTTCAAGTTCAAGATTTTTTTAGTCTTCTTCAATGCATATTGGTTGTGATCTAGGTCTTAACCAATCTTGTGCACAAATCAAGGCTTGAACAATTCTTGGAGTCAAGGAACTTCTAAATGCATCAAGAACATGCCCACTCGTGTTGAATGCTGATTCTGATGCTACAATAGACATAGGGACAGCCGATACATCACGTGCCATGCATCCAAGAATAGGCAATCTCGGCTCATTAATTTTCCACCACCCAAGGATATCAAAGACTTGGCCTTCCATCACATCATCTTCACATTCCTTGGCTAAATACTTATCCAATTCATTTTTTGAATTCGCACTTTGTCCCATTGAAGACTTAAATTTCAAATATTAAATTCTCATTAACTTCTTGAGCCTTGAATTTGGCTTTGATTCATTTGATTTGGAAGACTTTGACGATCTAATAGGAGATAATGAAGCTTGTGGTTGGAATTGCTCTTCATACTCTTGAAACAAGTCACGGAGGACATCTTTAACCTTGTCCAATACTTGACTACCTTAATGAACTCCATACGTTTTTGAATCATAAACTCCACATAATCAAATTTATGCCTTGGATCAAGAACCGATGCAATGAAAATTGTCTATTCATCATCTCAGGAGCCCCCCAATATTTATCGTAGTTGGATTTCATTTTCTCAGCTATTGTAGATACTTATGACTCAAAGCTATATTTAGCTTCTTGCAATACATAATCAACCTCACTGATTTCATGCATAAATTGATTGCATGTAACATATAAAGAGCCAAATATTTTCAAGGTTAGATCATAAAAATGTTCTAGAAAAGAGCATAGCTTCCTTACTTTACTCCAATCAATATCTTGAGGTACTTCTTCACCCAAATCAAGCAAGTACTTAGGATCTTGACATGCATGTCTCTCAAATGCCCTTTCAAATTTCTCAGTTGTTTTCAACATTAGGTAAGTGGAATTCCACCTTGTTGGGAGATCAAGATGTATAATTTTGTGAGACTCAAAAATTTCAAACTCCACACATTCTTTGAACCTTTAAGCCTGTTTGGAGATTGCCTAATATAACAAATAGCCCCACGAACACGAGAAACACAAGAACCGGCTTCACTAATGCCATCAACAACAATAAGATTGAGTATGTGAGCTAGCACTGCATATGAAGAAACTGACCACCCAAAATGTTTGTGCCCCAATGCATTATCAACAATAACAAAAAAAATTCGGTTATTGCCCCAATCAAGCAAGCGCTTTTCAACGGCCTCACCGATATCATCCCCTTTGTGACTAGTAATTGGGCAGAAATTCAAAATCGTTTTTCGCAAATTTCAATTTTTGTCAATAAAATGTGCTGTTAGAGTCATATAATTGATCTTTTGCAAGGATGTTCAAGTATTAGTTATCAAGCTAACTCTTATATCTTGTTCCTTCAAAATTTTTTTCAGCTTTTGTTTTTTAACCATATAAAGTTCAAAACAACCTTTGGTGATTATTTTTCTTGAAGGAAGATGAAAACTTGGAGGCAGAGCAAGTGAAATGAATCTTTTAAATCCAGCCTTTTTCATAAAATTAAATGGCAATTCATCCATTATAATCATCTTTGCTATCCCTTTCCTAACAACTTCAAGATCAAATCTCCAACTGAATTTTCCTGTGGGCTCTCCAAGTTTAGGTGGTTGGAAATTTAATTTATTTTGAGAGGTTTCAATGTTGTATGGATTTTGATGGCATCCTTTTGCATGTGAATTTAAATTACTTGTTCCATGTTTATCGGGATCAGCCAAATAAGTATTTGAGCAATAATTACACTTAGCAATTCTCTGACCTTCATCAATAAATGTAGAAAAATGATCCCAACAATTAGATCTAGGTTTCATTACCTTCCTTTGAGTATTACCATCCTTAGCTTCTTTTTTTATTATTCTGGATTCATGTTCATTAGATTGTGTTGATGCAAGTGCAGTGCTTGGAGTTGAAGATGGCTGAGAAGGTTGTGAATCGTGATCGATCGAAAAGACATCCATTATCATTGAACATCCATATGGAAATAAAAAATGTAAACATACATAAGTAACATAACTAACTTGATTCTGACTTCCAAAATAAAATTCACAAACATGCACCGTTCAAAAAACAAAAAAATCTACCAAGACACAGCACTTGAATAATTGTTTGGACTTCTTTAGCTACTACATATGGTTAAATAAAATAAGTTAGATATAATATTTGCAGGTAATAAGAATTGCTTAGGGACTCAGTGTCTGTCTTCCACTGTCAATGTGGAGAGGGAAAGGTTGCACCCAAAGGTCGGTGGTGCGGAGGGAGGAGAGGTCATAGTCGAAGGTCATAGTTGAAGGTCACAACTGAAGTTGCCCTGTTGTTGGCCGTTAAATGGTTGAAGACTTGAAGTAGGCGTGGCGAGGCGGAGGGGGTGGGTCATGGCCCGCAGGTGTGGGTGGGCCGCAGAGGTGGGGGAAGGGGAGTGGAGGGAGGAGGTGGAGAGGCGGAGTGCACACACACAGTTGGTAGGGTGGGTGGGCTGCGTGCGTTGGTTAGCACAGTAGGTAGCACTGTAGCAGCCTGTAGTAGTAGCCGTAGCCTACAGGTGTGTGTTGGACTTGGAGTGGGAAGGGGAGGGCCAATGGGTCAGGGTAGCTTGCACGCGGGATTGTGGGAGGGTGCCGGTGGTGTGTGCATTGGACTCACAGTCGCAGTGTGTGATGGAACTTGGAGTCGGAGGGGGAGGAGTTAGGGGAGGGAGCTTGGTAGAGCTCAATGGGATTATGGGAATCTGGTGTAGTGGTGTACTGGTGTGTGCATTGACTGCGTTGTAGCGTTGGAGTCAAAGAGTCGGCGATGAATAGGGGCAGGAAGACTGCCATTGCAGCATTGCCAGTGCAACTTTTAGAATCCAAGAATTATTATTATTTAATTAATTGTTGCCATTACTGCCCTTTATATTTGTGCAAGGACAAAAGAATGATGGATGGTTCGGTTCAGAGCAACTGCAGCCTGTAGGCAACTATGGATGCACCATTTTTAATGGAACATTTGTGCTTAAATTTCATATTTTAACCCACCAAAATTACTGATAAGGGATTAAGGTTTTATATGTTATATTATATATGGTATTAGAAAATAATTTGGATTGAGTGGGTGGGTTGAACCCATGGGTCAATGAAAGTTTGGGTTAATTGGGTGGGTCGGGTTGGACCTTGTGGACCCATTAGTTGACTTAAGACCCAGAATAATTCTACGGTTTGGGTTGAGACCCGACTCAACCTAAATAACCCAAACCATTTCACCCCTTTTCATAGTTTGGGTGGGCTATTTGGGTTAAACCCGAATAATGCCCACCCCTACTCCAAAGCCAATTCTCTCTCCTCCTAAAGAGAGTCCTAGATGATACAGAGATCATTCTTGTTGCTCAGGGAGACTGATATAACTCAACAGCCTAAGACTACAATAGCTGGAGACTCTGTGCCTAAGACTAATGAGGTTGATGATCCAGTGGATGACAATTTTGATTTGCTTATTACCTTGGGGAAGGGCACTATGTTATGTACTTTGTATCCGATGTCCAAGTATATGTCTATGGCAAGTTTCTCTCCTCAGTATCGATAGTTTGCTATCACTCTCTCTACTGTTTAGGCACTTACCACCATCAGGAGGCAAGTGGAGACATGCCATGGAGGAAGAGATGGCTGCATTAGTTTCTCGTGAAACTTGGAGCCTCATTCAACCTCCATGTGATATGGTTATAGTAGGATGCAAATGGTTGTTTACTGTCCAGATGGGTCAGTTGAGAGATATAAAGGTGGCTTGGTAGCAAAGTTCACTTAGACATATGTGGTTGACTACTTCGACACCTCTCTGGTTGCTTAACTTCTTACAATTTGTATATTATTTCGATTGCTATTCGTTGTAACTGGTGTCTCCATCAGCTTGATGTTTAGCTCCTTAGTCTTATTTTATATTTTCTATTATTTCTTATTTTCGTATGGGCTTGTACTACTATTTTCCCACCTCTTTATATTGAGAGGTAGGTGTTAGCATATCATGTGTTATTTCCTTTTTAGCTTTTTCCTTATGTACTCCTTAGGGGCAAGGATGTACTTTTACTCTTTGGCCTCTCTCTATATAAGAGAGACCTAGGGTTTCAATAGAGGTTAAGTCATTTCAACGAATTTGGTATCAGAGCGGCGATCTTAGATTGACGCTCCGGTATTCTACCCTCACAAGCCTCTCTACCTTGTCCACCAAAACCCTAATCTCTCTTGGAGGTACCCAGAGGAGCCTCCACCGGCGGCCATCAACCTCTGCCAGTCGTAGCTGACTACTGATCGGGCCACCGCCACTGCTGACGAGCCCTATTGGCCACTGCTGCTGGTTGATCTGCCTCGGGAGGCCATTGCCTGACTGATAGGGCTTCGCAGCCCTATCGTAGATCGTCGCCATCGCCGTGTAGGGCTTCGCTATTGCCACCAACGCTTCCTACCACCTCGCTAGCGCCACCTTGAGCTTCGCCAACATTGCTAGCGACCCCTAGGGCTCCGCCAGCCCTGCCTCAGGCCTAGCCAGCGTTGTCAACGTCGCTTAGGGCTCTGCTAGCGCTGGTGGGGCCTTCTCGGGTGCTCTCCCTGCACCCGGGCTAGGCCAAAGCTTGTCCAAGGGGATTTTTTGTGAAGATGCCAGTCTGATTTTCCAGATTTCAGATCTGATTGATGACTTCTTGGATATAGAAATCTGATTACAGCTCCAAGATTGTAAAGATGGCTTCAGATAATCAGTCCGAGGTGAATTCGGACACTTCTTTGGACATTGGGGTAATAAAGAATCCGCTTTTTTATCCTATTGTCAAGTTGGACGAGACCAACTACCCACGGTGGTCCCAAACTTTCCTCATGGCTGTTAGGGGTCATGGCAAGAGCCACATCCTTGCAGATCCGGAGCCTGCGAGCAAGACTGGTGCCAACGCTACCTGGGACAGAGACAATGCCATGGTCTCTGTGTGGCTTATGCTGATAGTTATTCCCCGTATAGGGAATGAGACCATGTATTATGTTACCGCGAAGATGTGGGAGTCCTTGCGTGAGACCTACTCTAATGCCAAGAACTCTGCACAGGTCTTTCAAGTCTTTTACAACCTTTTCTACTTACGTCAGGAAGTACGTACTCTGCCACATTACTACTCCCTCTTGAAGGGAATACTGGAGAGGCATCACTTCTATCTGTTGGGGTGTGCCTGTGATTCCTGGAAGGATTTTAGTAGACAGTTGGCCGTCTCTCTCTTCCTGGCAAGTTTTGGTCCTGAGTATACTGTTACCAAAGATTAGATTCTTTCCGCTCTTGAGCTTCCTATCTTGGAGGAAACTTATAGCAAACTTAGAGAGTTGTAGTTCGTACTCCTGCTCTCGACCTTGGTACTCAGACATCTGCATTGGTAGTGATCCTTGGACGTAGCAGGGATACTCCCCCTGCACGTGGTTGTGGACACGGATGCTCGTCTAGTACACGTACTAAGACCCCGTGTACCTATTGTGGCAGACTTGGTCTTCCAGAGGCTACATGCTGGTAGAAGCATGGTAGGCCACCTATGGCCAATTAGGCAACTGAGATGATAGATGGAGTGCCCGCCAGTTCTGATGTGAGCTCCCTGAGTACACAGATTGAGACACTCCGACAACAGATTGCGTAGTTGGCACAGGCTTCATTCTCTCAGTCTTTAGATACTGCAGCCATTTCTACCTCACATGCACCTACGGCTGGTATGTTCTCACGCTTGTCCTTTGGTGATTGGTTGATTGATTCTGGTGCATCTACGCACCTATGTGGCGACAGGAGTGCATTCTCTCAGTTAGCACCTTTTATACCAGTGGGGACTGTGCAGGTGGCAGACGGGAGACATTCGCCATTGGTTGGCAAGGGAGATGTCTCTATCTCCTACGTTGAGACTAGTAGATGTTGAGTTACGTGTTATTGTGAGGGGTTATTGCTATCTTATTTTCTTTCTTGGACTTATTGTGTTATTTATCCCTTCTCTCTATATAAAGAGACATAGGGACGGCTTGGTAAAATAAGATTTTTTTTTCACTTCAACTTGGTATTAGAGCACTAGGTTGTGGTTTCAACCAAAAAGAATCCTAACCCCACCTTAAGCCCTTTCTCTAGGAGCCACCACTGCCGCCACCATCGACGTCGGATCGCCGCCGTAGTAGTAGCATCACCGACTGTCGTTGCTGCTACAGTCGGAGCGCCGCTGCGCAGCAACGCATGATCATAGCGCTGCTGCCCTCACCTGTCGCTGCCCTGCTGCAGCGATTGCCTGAGCGCCTGATCGCGATGTTGTTGCGGCCACTCGTCGTAGCCTTGTTGTTGCGGGGTTTCCTGAGTGTCACTCTCGGCCTGTGCTGCTGCTGTGCCTTGCCTTGAAGCCCCTGTAGCGTGACACCGCACCTTGGTGCACGTGCTATAGTAGCGTGGGTTGTAGCTGCAATGTAGCCACCGTAGTTCTCTTCTCGTTTTGCTGCCGCCCAAGTCGTTGAAGAGAAGGATCGATGTCTCCAAGAACTTGGTAGGAAGGTTCTTTAATATTGAGGGATGAAGATTTGAAGCAAGAACCTTCCTATGGGTGGTATGACTTTCTTGCTCTCTTGATCTGATTTGAGGTGTGTATTCCCTGTTGTGAATTTTCTTTTTGTTGTGTATTCCCCTGATTGCTTGATTCTTAGGGTGTGTATTCCCCAGTGAAGTGTTGGATATTTTGTCTGTGGATTGTAGGGTGTGTATTCCCTAAGGTGTTGGTATTTAATCCGGGATTTCAGATTTGCTGTTTGAGCTTATTCGTGTGTTTGAAGTTATCATGTCTGCATTAGATGCTTTTGAGGTGTCTTCAGGACAGAGTACAAAAAGTGGGGTGTACAAGAGCCCCTTCTTTGCTTCGATTACAAAATTGGATGAGACCAATTACTCCTGTTGGTCTCAGACCTTCCTTGTTACCGTGGAAGGTCATGATAAGAAGCGTGTGCTTATGGAAGCACCACCGGAGAAGAAAATAGAAAAATATGCAACTTGGAATCGGGATGATGCTATGGTGAGAGCCTGGATCTTGAATAGTGTAATTCCAAGGATTGACGATGAAGTTATGTACTACAGTTTTGCTAAAGAGATGTGGGATGGCTTGAAGATGGCTTATTCACATGAGTTGAATTCAACTCAAGTATTTCAGATCTACTATGATTTATGCCATCTCAAGTAGGAGTTTGTCTCAGTATTACTCTACTATGAAGGGGTTATTGGTGAAATATAATGCATGTAGACTGATGTGTACTTGTACTACATGCAGGGACCATAGGAAGGAGTTTGCAGCTCACATGTTCCTTGCAGGGTTGAGTGATCACTATTCTGCGACTCGTTCATATATTTTGACGCTTTCTGAGCCTCCTCATATTGAGGAAATTTACAGGAGGTTGAGTAGGATGCAAATTCAGCTTACTCATTATGCAGTTGTTACCAATGCATGTTTGACTCATGCTGCTATTAGCACTCGTGGTGGTTGTGGAGGCTTCTTTCGTGGCAAAGGCAGAGGCCAAACTGATAGTGGTCATGGCAAGCCTACATGTTCTTACTGTGGCAGGCTTGGCCATGTTGAGGTTAAGTGTTGGAATAAGCTTGGCCATCCTACTGTGGCCAACCAGGCTTCCGTTACACCATTTTCAGGTGTGAGCACTGTAGCCTATGATGGAGTTGTAAAGCGACTAACACAATTGACCCACGAGCAGCCTACTGTAGCCTATGCATCTGCATCAGGTATAAAAGGGTCATGGTTGATTGATTCAGGTGCATCTGATCATTTGACAGGAAATTCCCAGTACTTTAGGGAATTACAGAAGACGTCACAGGAACATTTAGTACAACTGGCAGATGGTAGACATGCCCCCATTCGTGGTAAGGGAGGGATATCTATTACACCCTCCATGCATCTTGATGATGTGTATTATGTGCCGGACGTGACAATGCAACTGCTATCTGTTAGTTCTATTACTAAGTGGTTGACTTGTCGTGCTATTTTTGACGATGTTGGATGCACTTTGCAGGACCACATGACGGAGAGGATGATTGGTGGTGGCATGAGGGGGGTGTGTATTGGCTAGTTCAGAGTCTAATTCCTGCAGCCTGTCAGACGACTACTGCGGGGAGTGCCTTGCAGTGGCATAGAAGACTAGGTCATCCTTCACTGGACAAACTACGCCGTGTCATCCCTCACTTGTCTCTTGCCATGAAGATTTATTGTGATGCATGTCAGCTGAAAAAGCATCACCGCGCTAGTTTTCCAACATCTAACTAGTCTACCAGTTTTGCTTGTTTTGATTTGCTGCATTGTGATGTCTGGGGTCTTAGCAGTGTGACAGACTGCTAGAATTTTATATATTATTGGTTATTTGTGAATGAATTTTCTCGCTTATCATGGACCTTTTTGATCAAGAATAAATTGGAAGTTGGCTCTTTGATTCATCAATTTGTGGTGTTTGTGAAAAATCAATTTGGTGTATGCATTAAGAAAATTAGAATAGATAATGCATTAGAATTTTGTATAAAGAAATTGGTTGATTTATATGGATCATTGGTTATTGTGCATCAGATATTATGTCCTCATACATCGCAGCAGAATGGGATAACTGAAAGGAAAAATTGCCACATTCTATGTACAGCTTGAGCTTTACTTATCAAGAATAGTGTTCCGCATGGTTACTGGGGAGATGCGGTTCTTACTGTGTGTTATCTCATTAACAGGCTCTCTTTCTCTGTGTTACATGAGTAGATTCCATGGAGTATCTTATATCTTAATGCTGACTTATTTCTTGTGCCACCGAAGACCTTTGGGTGTGGCATTTGTACACTTGGGCCTGGTTGTGACAAATTGGCATCAAGAGCGGTTAAGTGTGTATTTTTGGGATAATCACGCATGCAGAAAAGATATAGGTGTTTTAATCCCATACACCAGAAACACTGTGAGTGCGGATGTGACTTTTCATGAGTCTATTCCTTATTTTTCTACCTCAGGTCATCAATTAAGAGAGATAGAGGTGGCTGCTCCTATGCCTGTATCTCCTATAGCCTTGGAGGATTTTCTCATAGTAGTGGTGTATCTATTACATATCATACTGTGGGCACTTTCAGACCTGTACCACCTGATGAGAAGACATTTAAGGGTGCTACATATCAGCTGCTAGTTACTTATAGAGAGGACACACCCCCCTCTTCAGTTTCTATTGAGCCACCATCGTCCTCCGCTCAGGTATGTATTGGCAATATGACGAGTCTTCTGCTCATGTGTCTTCAGGGTCCCTTCTCTGCCCACAGATGGGGATATTCCTATTGCTATCAAGAAGGATCCGAGATCTTGTGCACAGTATCCTATTGTTAGTAGTGTTGTTTCTGTAGGTTTTCTTGGGTTAGAGTTTCATGCCTTTATAGTTGCAGTCTCTAGTATGGAGATACCTACTTCCTACTAGCAGGCTCTCCTGCATCCACATTAGAAGGTGGCTATGGAAGAGATGTTTGCACTTACTGATAGAGGCACCTGGGAGTTGCCTGCTTTACCTTCTAGTGCGCACTTGGTTGGGGCCAGATGGGTCTTTGCCTTGAAATATAACCCTGATGGGTTTATTTCTCGGTATAAGGCTTGCTTTGTAGCTAAATGATTCACCCAGACTTTTGGGGTGGATTTCTTTGACACTTTTTTCTTGTGGCATGACGCTCCACGGTCTGTATTTGTCTCTGTTACAACTCATTATGGATGTCATCTTCACCAGCTGGATGTCAAAGATGCTTTTCTATATGGAGATTTGGAGGAGATATACATGCAGCAGCCACTTGGTTTTGAGGTTAAGGGGGAGTGTGTGCAAACTTCGTAAGGCTATTTATGGCCTTAAAGCAGAGCCCTCGAGCCTGGTTTCAATGTTTGTTTAAGGCATTCTTTATGCTTGGGATGCAGAGATCTTCTGATCATTCCTTGTTTGTTAGGAAGACCAATACTGGTACCGTGATTTTATTGGTATATGTTGATGACCTTATCCTTACAGGCGATGATGCAGATGGTATTACTCAGGTGGAGTATTTGGTTTGCTAGTTTGTCATGAAAGTTCTTGAGAAGCTGAGATATTTTCTGGGTATTGAGATCGCCATGAGCAAGTAAGGTATAGTGATGGCTCAGAGGAAGTATGCACTCGATATTCTTCAGGAGACAGGCATGCTAGGATCTAAGGAAGCCAACATTCCTATGGATCCTAAAGTTCACTTATTTGAGGATACAGTGAAGCTAAAGGACATGAAGGTCTATTGACAGCTGGTTGGGAAGTTATTGTATTTAACCATCACTAGGCTAGACATCAGCCTTATAATGGGTAAGTTAAGTCAGTTCTTAAACAAGTCCACTGATATTCACTGGCAGGCGGTTATGCAAGTGTTAAGGTACATTAAGGGATGTCCAGGCAGGGGCATTCTATTCCAGAAGAAGGGCCCTATGTCTATAGTCGCTTACTTTGATGTAGATCATGCAGGAGACATGGGAGACAGGCGATCTACTACTGGTTTTTGTACATTTGTGGCTGGAAATTTGGTGACCTGGTAGAGCAAGAAACAGTGTTGTTTCATGCTCTGGTGCTGAGTTTGAGTACAAGGATATGGCTTATACTGTAGTTGAGATGATATGGATTAGATCTCTGTTAAGAGATCTTCATGTTGAAGTTCAGGAGCCTATGGAGATGCATTGTGCTAACTGGATTGCGATATATATAGCTAATAATCCTATGTTTCATGAGAGGACGAAACATATGGAAATGGATTGCCATTATACCAGGAGTTTGATTCAGTAGGGTCTACTTTGTATTACGTATCTTGCTTCTACTGACCAGACTGCTGATATTTTTACCAAGCCACTGTCTTACCCCCAGTTTGAGAAGTGTAGAAATAAGCTGAGCATGGTGGATATATATGCTCCAGCTTGAGGGGGAGTGTTGAGTTACGTGTTATTGTGAGATGCTATTTGCTACATTGTTTTCTTTGTTAGACTTATGTTATTTTTCCCTCGTCTCTCTCTATATAAAGATATATGGACGACTTGGTAAAATAAGATTTCTTGTGGCTAAATAGGCAGCTGAGATGACATATGGAGTGCTCGCCAATTCTGATGTGAGCTCCCTGAGTACAGAGATTGAGACCTTGCGATAATAGATTGCGTAGTTGCCACAGGTTTCATCCTCTTAGTCTTCAGATACTGCAGTCATTGCTACCTCCTCACAGGCACTTACGATTGGTATGTTCTCACGCTTGTCCTCTGGTGATTGGTTGATTGATTCTGGTGCATCTACGCACCTATGTGACGACAGGAGTGCATTCTCTTAGTTAGCACATGTTATACTAGCCAGGACTGTGTAGGTGGCAAACGGGAGACATTCGCCACTGGTTGGCAATGGAGATATGTCTCTATCTCCTACCTTGAGACTAGCAGATGCCTTTTATGTGCGTGATTTTCCCTTGAGTTTACTGTCTATTAGCAGTATTACTAAGGATTTGAACTGCAAAGCCATTTTTGATACTTCTTGTGTCTTACAGGACAAACTCACTGGGAAAATAATTGGTGGAGGGCGTGAGGAAAGGGGGTGTATCGTCTGAGCCAGATCATTGTTGCTGCTTTTACTACCTAGGGCCTTGCTTCCATTGGATCTCCTCTTCAGTGGTATCATCGCCTTGGTCACCTGCCTATTGACCATCTTAGATGGATTTTGTCGAACATACCCTCCACTACTGCTTTCACCTGTGATGCTTATCAATTTGGTAAGCATCATGGGGCTAGTTTTTCCAGTTCTATTTCTGTTTCTTCTGCTACTGTTTTTGACTTGATTCATATGGATGTGTAGGGTCCCAGTTGTACTCCTGATTGACTTGGGATAGATATTATCTTTTGTTAGTGGATGATTTTTCTCACATTTCCTGGATGCTTCTTTTGCAGAATAAGTCCGATGTGGGACAAATCGTTGAGCACTTTGTTAAAGAAATACAAACTCAACATTTTTGTTTTGTGAAATGTTTTTGGTCTAATAATGCTTTAGAGTTTTGTACTATTCACTTGGGTAGCTTCTTTTCTAGTTATGGCATTATTCATGAGATCACGTACCCCCACACCTCTTAGCAAAATGATGTTGCAGAAAGGAAACACTGTCGTATTCTTGATATTGCTCGCTCGTTATTAATTCACCACTCGGTCCTGTTTCTCTACTAGGGTGACGTTTTTTTGACTGCTTGCATTTTGATTAATAGAATGCCTAATGTTGTTTTACATGAGCGGATTCCTTTGCAGGTTACGTATCCTAATAGACCACTGTTTCATGTCACCCTTAGGACCTTTTGGTGTGTTGCTTTTGTCCACTTGTTAGGACCAGGTCGAGATAAACTAGCATTGAGAGTAGCTAAGTACGTTTTCCTTGGATACACTCAGATGCAAAAAGGGGATCGGTGTTTTGATCCAATTGCTTCTTGCCATTTTGTTTTAGTTGATGTTACCTTTCATGAGGTATTGCCCTTGTTTTCTACTGCTGCTGCTAAGATGCCTTCTGAGGGTGATATGGCACCTATGCCATTCACACCCATTCGGTTTGGGAGTTTTCTTGAGATACTAGTTGTTACAACACTGCCACCTGCTACGTTGCCCTTTCCTCATCTGACAGAGCCTCTGTAGACCTATGTTCGCCCTTACACTACTTATCAGCCCCCCTGCCTCTCGCCTTTATAGTCGGCATCTCAGGTGAGTTCGTTAGACATTGACGCATGCTTACCATGTGATGATCACAAGGATAGGATAGATGGTGTGGCAATAGATGATCTAGATCTTTCGATTGCCCTTCGGAAGGGACCTCGGACATACATTACTTACCCCATGGCTGAGGCACTTGCTACTGACAGCCTTGCACCTGGGTTTGTAGGATTTACGCAGGTGTTGGCTGCTACTCAGATCCCAGCGACGTACAGTGAGGTCATGCTTGATCCAAAGTGGAGGGCAGCCATGAAGGATGAGATGGCAGTTCTTAAAGCTCGCGAGACCTGGGAACTCCACTTCTTGAGCATGCTAGACTTGTTTGCTGTCGATGGGTGTTCAATGTCAAATTCAACTCTAATGGCGGAATTTCCAGATACAAAGCACGGCTAGTGGCAAAGGGGCTCGCCCAAACCTATGGGGTGAATTTCTTTGACACCTTACCTGTTGCTAGACTTCCTACCGTACGGGTGCTTGTGGTAGTGGCAGTTCGGTTCGATTGTCCTTTACATCAGTTGGCTGTAAATAATGCATTTCTTTATGGCTATCTCTAGGAAGAGATATACATGCAGTAGCTACCTGGATTTGAGACTTAGGGGCAGTGTGTATGCAGATTACAGAAGGTCATCTACAGCCTGAAGCAGGACTCTAGAGCCTGGTTCCAGAGGCTCACAGGTTGTTGAGGCAGCTGGATTCAGGAGATCGACAACTGATTTCTCTCTTTTTGTTAGGAAGACAGGACAAGGTACTGTGATTCTTCTTGTCTATGTTGACTTAATTGTTATAGGTGATGACGAGTAGGGTGTTGCTGAGATCAAGTGTATCTTAGCAGGGCAGTTTATCATGGAGTTGGGAGTACTCCGGTACTTTCTTGGCATTGAGGTGGCTCGCAGTAATAGAGGTGTAGTCCTATCCCAAAGAAAGTATGCATTGGACATCTTGCAGGAGACTGGTATGCTTGGGGTCAAGGAGGCCAATATTTTTATAGATCCTAAGATGTCACTCTATAATGATGATGCTCAGTTGGTGGACAGCAGGCAGTATAGACAGCTTGTGGGCAAGCTGCTATATCTTACCATTATCAGGTTGGATATCTCCTTTGTGGTGGGGAGATTGAGCCAGTTTATGGCAAAGTCAACATGTCAGCATTGGGACTGTTGTACGCACGAATCGCTATGCTAACGTGTTTGGTTTTGGAAAACCTGTCGTAGTTTGAAAGTGAAGAATTCGTGTCCAATAAATAAAATTGATACCGAAATTGAAATTCCGGGTCGAACACAGGGAGGCGGACGTTTGATTTAAAAACTACGTGTTTCTTTTTATTTGTCACGAAGTAATTCAATTTAAAACTATCTAATTATTTACAATAAATAGAAGAGAGAGAGGGTAAGAGAGAGAGAATATTACACATAGAAATCAAAATGAGATGTAAAATAAACAAAGAATTTATCATTAAGAAGATTGTTCATTACAACTAGAAAGCATAAAATAATTGCACTAGAAAGCGATAAATTTACTCTAGAAAGCATTAAAAGAATGGAGGGAGAAATGTCCTCGACTATCGCTAGGAGGACGAGCAGAACTACTCTAGAAAGCAGTAAATCTATACTAGAAAGCAGTAAAAAGAATAGGGAGAGAGAAATCCTCCTCGACGGTCGCTTGGAGGACGAGCCAGACGGGACGACGCCTGGACGAAGGAGGACGAAGCGGGACGAAGGAGGACGAAGCAGAAGAACGGGAACGGAGTAGCACACCGTCGTCGTCGCGGGATCCACTTCCGAAGGGGGACGAAAATTTGGACTTTATCTCGCGAGAAGCATCCCAGGTGTGGGACAAGCTTCTCTTGAGCTTTGGAGAGGTAGAGAAGAGAAGAGAAGGGATGAGAATTTCGTATGGGGGGTCTCCTTTTATAGTTGCAAGAAGTGGGGGCAAAATGGTCATTACAACTTTAAAATAATAAATGAGGGTCCGTCACTAAAGCCCCCAACGTGGGCGTAGCTCCCGCGCCCACGCGTGCCTCCTCAGCTGCCCGCTTCCTCAACGCATATGCATGTTCTTCGATTCTCAGCCGTCCGATTGCGAGATCGGACGGCTTAAGATGCGTCTCCGCCTGCTCGCTGTGCGCCCGCCTGGCGCGTGCGATCGCGCGTGATCTCGATTGAGCGCAGACGGCCGTCTGATCGCGATCCAACGCCCGCCTACGCTCAATCGCCCGCACCTTCCAGCCCTTCGCTGCGGCTCGAACCCGGGCCCGCCGCTCGCGTAAGCGCGCTCGACCGCTGCACTACGAGGCGCGGATGGTCGAGCGGGCGCTTTTAGGCGCGGCTGACCACAGCCGTTGGATCGAGATCCAACGGCGGAGAGCGAGTGGGTGCGGGGCCTTCAGGGATTCATGCGGCCGTTTGGGCGGCCGGGATGGCGCCATGTGGTGCCATCTTGGCCGTCCATCTTCTAGAAGTTGTAGATGGTGCCACGGATGTCGGATTGACTTGATTTTTGCGTCGTTGGACTGCAATCGTCTATCTGAATTCATCCATGCGGTCGGATTTGTCATTTGAAGAGCGGATTTACACCATCCTGGCCCTTGATCTTCTAGGGTTCCTCGGTCACTATCTGATGCTACGGATGTTTGATTAGGGCGATCTTGGAGTCGTTGAACTCCAATCGTCGCCCTGATCAGATCCATACGGTTGGATCTTTGATCCGAGGCCTTGATAAAATGTTTGCCCTATCTAAGCATATAAAAGGAGACAATTAACCTCCATTTTATTCAAACTACTCTAAATGCAAGATGATGCATGCTATGCAATATTTATATCATGAAATGCAATTCTATGCTTAAGAACATGCATAAATAAACATCTTAAGTAGTGTAAATGTGTTTACATCAGGGACGCAGCATCGATGGTACTCAGATACATCAAGAAGGCTCTTGAGAAGGGTCTCCTATTCTCTAAGGGGTCTTCTATGATCTTGGTTGGCTACTTCGATGCAGACTATGCCGGTTGTCATGTGGACGACAAATCTACTATTGGGTTCTGTAAGTTTTTGCCTGGAAGCTTGATCACTTGGAGGAGCAAGAAGCAGGTTACCGTTGCTAGATCCAGTGTCGAGTCTGAGTACAGAGCCATGGCTCAGACAACTGCAGAAATGATGTGGATTAGGTCTCTGCTTATTGATTTGCAGATACGATTTTCTAGCCCAATGGGGATGAGATGTGACAATGGAGCAACCATCTTTCTTGCCAATAATCCAACATTCTATGAGAGGATAAAGCATGTCGAGGTCGATTGCCACTATACCAAAGACATTATTTAGAAGTGGTTGCTATATACCACACCTGTCACATCTAAGGAGTAGATTGCCGACATTTTCACCAAGTCCCTAGCTAGATCTCTATTTGATTCATGTATATCCAAGCTGAGCATGATAGATATATATGTTCTAGCTTGAGGGGGAGTGTTAGCATACCATATGTGTTATTTTCTTTCTAGTTTTTTTCTTGTGTGCTCCTCAGGGGCAAGGATGTACTTTTACTCTTTGGTCTCTCTATATATAAGAGAGACCTAGGGTTTCAATAAAGATTAAGTTATTTCAACCAATTATAGGGTTTTTAGAATAAATAAGTTTCTCGTTTTCTTCAACTTGGTACCAGAGCAATGGTCTTAGATTAATGCCCTAGATATCTCACCCAAGTAAGCCACCAACCTGCTAATCTCCCTCTTCTCCTCCTTGCCAATCTTCCTTGCCGGTTTTCCCTCTTCACTAGCTTCACCACCACCGCTGGCGGCGGTGGGGGGCAGCACTAGTGCTGCTGCTGCAAGCAAGGAGGGTGGCAGCTGCTGTCTATCACGGCAACATTACTGGCTGGCTCTCTTTCTTATGCACGTAGTTGTGATGATATGAAATCTATTATTCAGATGACTTTTCTTAGTGGTTTAGATGATAGATTTGGTGATGTTTGGTATTTGATTCCATGCTGTGTTTGATTTATGGCTTTAAAGTGATTTGGTTAAAAGATGGTATCTTCCAGTTCATTGAGGCATGCTGTTGCCCTTGTGGAGTACTGCTAAGTCATGTATTGATTATTGTGGTATGATTTCTACCTGATTCGGTGCTTTAGAGTTTTTTTTTCCTTGGTGGATTTGTGGTTCTATTGTTGAGATATGGCCTCCTCTAGTGTTGAACCAAGCACTTTTGCCACATAGAGATTGATAGGTGATATAGTGACCATTGCACAGAGTGTGAAAGGTTACTGCGAGGTCTTTGCCATCATGATGATTTTTAGAGGCACCAGTTTGGTTTCTATTGCACATGACAGGAATCGGGGTAGCGTAGAGTGGCTGATTAATTTGGGAGCTTCACAACATTTCGGTAGAGATTAGAGTTGTTTTAGTCATCTCAGGTTTGTACCCATAGGCAAGACTATTTAAGTTGCAGATGGTAGGCATTGTAGAATAGATGGTCAAGGGGAGGTGCGAGTGACTTCGACATTGAGATTGCCTAAGTTTTGTTTGTGTTAGACTTTCCTATCAGCTTGCTTTTTGTCAGTACGATCACTAAGGAACTTAATTGCCATGTCATTTTTATGATGTGGGATGCATCTTTGAAGATAAGCTAACAAGAAGGATGATTGGTAGTGGTCATGTAGAGCGTCGTTCTTATCGTTTGGTTCAATCTCCATGGCTGCTGCATGTCAAGGAGATGCTTCTTTTGCTACTGAGAGTACATTTCAGTGACACCTTCGATTTGGACACCTCTCTCTGGACAACCCCTAATGACTTGTTCCCTACATATCTCCTACAACCATGATTGGTTATAATTATTGTTAGATAGGCAAACACCACCATGCCTCCTATCTTAGGAGTACTCATCTAAGGTCGACAACTTTGTCTGAGTTGTTACATATGGATGTGTGGGGTTTGAGTCGGATTCCAGATAGGCAAGGCCATCCTTACTTTTTAGTGGTTGATATTTTTTACGTATATCGTAGGCATTTCTTTTGAAGAACAAGGCAGACGAATCTATAATTGAGCATTCTTTTTGTTGGAGATCAAGAATAAATATTTCACTATTATTGAAGTGGTGAGATTTGATAATGCACTTGAGTTATGCACTATTAGGTTATTTGCTTTCAATAGGGCTCATGGGATTAAGGTTTGAAATGCCGATTTTGACACCTTGCCAATGAAATTCTAAGTGTGCATTTTGTGGGCATGCTGAAGACATGTCGTGGAAGTGCTCGTTTTTCGATGGCCATGCTGAGGACATGTCGACAACATGCTGACAAAAAATCACATAAATACTCAAAATGATGTTAAAATACTAATTTTTTTTGTGTAAAATCACATAAATACTCAAAATGATGTCAAAATACCTGAATTTTCTGTGTGTGTGTGTGCGCTTCCAGCAGCAGCAAGTTCGTCGGCACTGGCGGTATGTTGCTCATATCGTCGACATGCCGTCGAAATGGTCGGCATGCTGTCAGCACCTTTGTAAATTGATACCTATGCTTTGTTGGCATAGCCTCTTTCCGAAAATGGCATGTCGTCGGCATTTAAAACGCTGCATGGGATTATACACTAGATCACTTGTACGTCTTAGCGCAATGGGGTGGCTAAGAGGAAACATCAATACTTTCTAGATGTGGCTCGCACTTTATTGATTTACCAAAGTGTGCCTTCGTTATACTGGGGAGATGCAGTTCTTATAGCCTGTTACCTGATCAATAGAATGCTTAGTTCAGTACTAGATGAGCGAGAGCTTTTTCACGTGTCACCACATGTTTGGCTATGTTGTCCTTGTTTACCTTCTTTTCCTAGGTTAAGATAAGCTTGTACAAGAGGCAATTAAGTTAAGTGTGTGTTTTTGGGATATTCATGGACTTGGAAGGGATATAGATGCCTGGATCCCATCACTGTAGTTATTATGTGAGTGTTGACGTTACTTTTCATGGGTCCATTTCATATTTTTCTATTGTTGCTCGGAGAATATCTTTGAGGCTATGGATGCGCCTATGCCTTTATCTCCTGTTCCCTTAGAGAAGATACCTATATCTGCTCCCCCAGCTGCTATTACTGGACTTGTGAGGTTTTCTAAGCCTGCTATTACCTACACACATTCTCATAGTACTTTGCAGATACCATCCTCTCTCCCAGCTACACACTCTTCTTTACCGACATCATCTTCTCTAGTTTAGATGGCCATAGATGGTTTACATTCTTATGATACAGTGCTCGATGGTGATGCTACAGGTCGAGGTGTGGATATCTCCACCTTAGAACCAGTACATGAGGATCTGGCAGATGATGGCTTTTCGATTGCCATTCAGAAGGAACCTCATCATTGTCCCATATACTCTTGTATAGGGGCAGTTCCTATAGATTGTCTGGGGACTGCATTTGGCCAGTCTTGTCAAGCTCTTTTTGCTGCAAAGATTCCCTCCAATCATCAACAGGCCATGCTTGATCCAAAGTGATGTCATGCCATGGAGGATGAGATGGCCACTCTTTGTTCGCGTGGTACCTGGGAGCTTATACAGTTGCTAGCAGGTGCATGGTTGTTGGTTGTAGATGGGTGTTTGCACTCAAATATAACCCCAACGGGTCCATTTCTAGATAGAAGGCTCGCTTAGTTGCCAAAGGATTCACCTAGACGTATGGGGTGGATTTTTTTGACATCTCACACGTTGCTTGCCTCTTTACCATTTGGATATTGGTTTCAATGGTACTACAGCGTGATTGGCAGCTTCACTAACTTGACGTAAATGTTTTTTTATATGGAGACCTGTAGGAGGAGGTTTACATGCAATTGCCCCCAGGTTATGAGGTTTAAGGGCAGTGTGTGCAGGTTGCAGAAGACAATCTATGGCCTTAAGCAACGCCAGAGAGCTTGGTTTTAGAAGTTCTCTTAGGTTATAGTCTGTTGGGTTCTAGAGGTCGTTAACCAATCTTTCTGTTTTTATCAAGAAAATAAGGGAAAGGGGTAGTGGCACTCCTTTGTCTATGTTGATGATCTGATAGTCATAGGGGATGACACTGCAGGTGTTATAGACATAAAGCAGCACTTGGTAGAGTAGTTTATTATGAAGGATGTTGGACCTCTGAGATACTTCTTTAGGATAGAGGTTGTGTGCAGCAAAAGAGGCATTGTTTTATCCCAGAGAAAGTATGCACTGGATATACTAAGAGAGATTGGTATGTTGGGCACTAAATCGACCAATATTTCCATGGATCCCAAGACACAGTTATAAGACAGAGATGCAGAGACAGTAGATGGCAGGCAGTACCGACAACTGATGGGAAAGCTATTGTACTTTATGATTACTAGACTTGGCATCTCTTTTGTAGTTGGGAAGTTGAGCTAGTTTTTGGAGAAGCCAACTAGGCAGCATTGGGATGCTGCCATGTTGGTGCTCAGGTACCCGAGGAGAGTACCATGATAAGGTCTTCTCTTCACCAAAAGAATTTCTATGACAGTGGCAGGGTACTCTGATGTAGATTGTGCTGTAATTGTGATGATATGAAGTCCACCACAGGTTTTTGTGTTTGTGTTGTTGGGAATTTATTGACTTGGAGGAGCAAGAAACAAACTGTTGTTTCCAGGTCGAGTATAGAATCTGAGTATAGAGCGAGGGCTCAAACATCTGCAGAGTTGATGTGGGTGAAATCCCTTTTAACAAGGTTACATGTTCAGATTGATGGCCCTATGGAATTGTGGTGTGATAATCGAGTTGCCACATATATTGGTAATCCCTTGTTCCACGAACGCATCAAGTATGCAGAGGTTGATTACTACTACACCTGGGATTTAATCCAACATGGACTCCTTTATACCACGTCAGTTACATCAGAAGATCAGATTGCTGATATTTCACCATGCCCTTGTCTTGTTTTGCATTTGAGCTTTGCTGTTCTAAGCTGGCCATGATTGGCATTTATGCTCCAGCTTGAGGGGGAGTGTTGAGTTTCTTAATCTTATATTATATTTTCTGTTATTTTTTATTTTTGTATGGACTTGCACTATTATTTTCCCATCCCTTTATATTGAGAGGTAGGGTTTCTAAAATAAACAAGTTTCTCATTTCTTTCAACTCTTGACATCAAGAATGCCTTCCGCTATGGTGATTTAAAGAAGGAACTTTACATGTAGCAACCTTCAGACTTTGAGGTCAAGGGGGAGTGTTCCAAGGTTTGCAGATTGCATGGGGCATTTTATGGACTCAAGTAGAATCTAAGGGCATGGTTTCAAAGGCTCTTAAATGTGATTGGCTTTAAGAGATCTTTTGTTGACCACTCTCTGTTTATAAAGAAGATTGGAAAAGGTGTGATAGTATTGCTAGTGTATGTGGACTATATTGTACTGACAGGAGATGATGTAAAAGGTATTACAATTACCAAGGAGCTTCTAGCCAAACACTTTGTTATAAAGGACTTTGGTCCATTGTTATTTCCTTGGAATTGCGATAGCTTGGAATGCTCGTGGAGTAGTTCTTTCTTAGAGGAAATATGTAGTAGATCTACTCTGGGAGATCGACATGCTAGGGGCAAAGTTTGCTTCTATTCCCATGGACTATAGTGTGCATCTATATGAAGATAATTTAGAACAAGTTGATGTTAGAAAGTTAAGAGGCTTAGGAGGGAAGTTACTATATGTTATTGTCACAAGGCTCGATAGTACACTCGTAGCAAGCATAGTGAGTTAGTTCATAGACAAACCAAGGAAGGTACACTGGGTTGCAGCCTGAAGTTGGCTCTAAGAAATGGATTGCTATTTACTTGTGGGAGTTTTTAAGATGTGGCATGCTGGATGTCCCAAAGATAGGAAGCCTACCCTTGGTTTTTGTATGTTTGTTGGAGGTAACTTGGTTACATGGTAGAGCAAGAAGCAGACCGTGGTAGCTAGGTTGAGTGCACAATCAGAGTATAGAACTATAGCTCAAACCACGTTTGAGCTTATGTGGATTAGATTTCTTCTCATGGATCTACATGTTCCAGTATCTGGCTCTATAGAGATGAGGTGTGACAACAAGTCAACACTCTTCATTGCTAACAATCTAGTTTTCTAGGAAAGAACTAAACATGTAGAGGTGGATTGCCACTACACTTACGACATGATCCAAAAGGGATACATCTGCACCTTACATGTGACCCTTGGAGATCAGGTTGCTGATATGTTCATTAAAGTACTTCCATGTGCCTCCTTCGGCCCATGTTCTAAACTGAGTATGATAGATATCTATGTTTTAGTTTGGGGGGAAGTGTTGAGAAAAAAACTCTTTCTAATTTATTGATTATTTTGTTTTCACTCTTCTTTACTCTATTTTTCTTTTCTTGAGGGCATATATATAATTGCCCCCCAGCCTCTCTCTGGTCCAAGGTTCTCATTGGGAAATGAATGGCTCATTTTTCCTCTCATAGGCCGATTGGATATTTGAGAATTTCCGCAGGACTGAATTATGGTTTGTTGCACTGTTTGGGCCGTTAACTTTTGCTTAATTGTTGTTAAGGGCATGCCATCTAAACAATTATCTGAAAGAGCACTTTAATTCATACATAAAAAGCATTTGTCTTCGCCAAGTAATTTAATCAACTTCAATTTGTGTTGAGTACTCTTTTGACAACTCCACTTGCATCATCAACCTCTGTGTACATGGGAATCTCTCTTTATATTTCGCTTTACTACTATTGCCATAGATAAACAAGATTCGTGCCAGTCGTGATACAGGAGAGGTCCTCCAAACATGAAATTGGCATTCAAAGAAGGGAACGAGGATTCCTAGCAGCAGTTCAATTTTGCTGCAGGCCCTTTACTGAGGACAGATGGTTTTTTTTTTTTTGCAAGTTACTTCTAACTAATTTACAAAAATGTTTATCCTTTGTAGTACCTATGCATTGCAATCTTCAAAATTGAGATATAGAAAGGCAAATTGGGACCTACTACCAAGAAACCAAGGATATTAAAATTTCATGTCATGCTGAAATACTATGTTTGGCCAGCAGCCCAGAATTTCTGATTGAATAAATGTAATTCTTTATCAATCATGTTTAGTGCCAGTTGTAGAAACATTCTTCAGTTAACTGTTTGGCATTCTTTTCCATGTTTTCCAAATTTCAGATGTCAATGAACTTGCAGATTTTGATTGGACATATTATGTGCATTTATTTTAGATGGAAAATGAACATCATGTACCAGACGTTGCCCTTACTGAGGTGAAGAAAGATAAAGGGAAAAAGGACAAAGATCACGATGTAGATAGGGTTAAGGCTGTGTGGAGTGATGAAAATCACTCTATTTTTATCAGATTGTGCTTGGAACAAGTAAGACTTGGTAATAAACCTGGACAAACTCTTAACAAGCTGGGTTACAGGAACTTGGAGAGCGAATTCTTCAAAGAAACTGGATTTCCCTATGTCAAATCTCAATTCAAAAATCATTGGGACTCCACAAGGCGTGATTGGATAGCTTGGAATGCACTCAAGAAGTCAACTGAAGTAGGTTGGAATGCCAAGAAGAATACATACTCCCAGAGCAAGCAATGGTGGGCAGATTTTGTGAAGGTAAAGACTCCTTTTGACAAAGTATCAACTTACTCTTCGTGCAACTTGTAAGGGATTGCATTCATCTCTTTCCTTTAATTTGATACAGCAATACCATGGAGGAGATAAGTTCGCCGAGCATCCCCTTAAACATGAGCAAGAATTGAATTTATTATTTGGAGGTGGAGTTGCACCAAAGGATATGATGGTGTTACCTATCTCATCCAAACAGCCACAGGAGTTTACGGCGGAATCTCCAATTGATGATGTAACCGGTAACCAAGGTCGTGGGCAGACACCACCCCAGGATGATGACACCACTTCTCCCACGGACTCAACCAGAGTCGCCGTATCTCCTATCTCTGCCCGATATTCTTCAACTCCAATCTGGCTCAAGAACCACGAGAAGATGGAAGCTTCTCCTAGACGATGTTCTAGCTGTCACCCTCGCCTCATACGACCTGAAAAGCGGCCCAAGACAACCCTCCAGAGATGCGAAGCTAGCATGAAACAAGTGCACCAACTTCTTGCACAGATGAGCCAGGCATTAACACCCACTACAAATGAGGAACCTAACCCAATTTTGAAGGCAATGGAGCTGCTAAATGAGATCACTGAAATAGAGAGGAACTCTGATGAATGGCTATTTGCTGCATCACTACTGCGGGAACAATCAAATCGACAGTTGTTTGTCGCCTTGGGTGATGCGGTAAGCAGATCAGCTTGGATCAAGCGAGAGTATCGGTTAGCAAACAAGTAGACGTTATTTTTCGACAGTCACGTTTCTTGTTTGTTATGCAGATAGGTGTGATACGTGAATTTTAGATGCTAATCATAGATTTATTTGTGATGGCCATAACCCTTAGTCCATTTATTTTCCTTGGTAAAATTAGCCGTTGCTTCGTAGAAGATTAATTTGGGATTGAAATGTTTTTAGTCTTTAACATGAGGATGGGATAAGTTTTGTTAACCGGATAGGAAGTTATATTTTGTTTAGGATCGTTATTTGAAATGTAATAGTTTACGTAAAAGTTCACATATCCTTTAAAAAGTGGATATCATCGGAGATATTTTATTCTATTACATCAGTGATGTTTAAAAATCATTGGTGATATTTGATTTAGAATTTAAATATTCAAATATTATATGTGATATTATAAATGTCATTTGTGATATTTGATTTAGAAAAGAAATATTATGGGTGATTTGATTCAAATTGAAATATCATTGATATAATTTAATTTAAAATTTACATCAGAAGAATGCAGTTGAAACAGTTTAATTGATCAAAATGGTTGATTGATCGGTCAAATTCTGGATTGATCGATCAAATTAGTTGATGGATCAATCAAATGTAATAAAAACTCTCTAAAACTTGTGCAATGATCCGTCAATCTATGTACACATGTACAGTGAGAGGGAGAGAGAGATGAGCAAGAGAGAGGAGAATCATAATGGCAAGGGGCACCCTCGTGATGCTTAAATAGAGGGCAATTGATCATTATGGAAATTCAACAAGAGGAGAATTAATGAATCAATTAATTAATTCACAAAATCAAAGGAATTTTTGTGGCAAAAAAGTTTAAGTTTTAAATTGATTCACACTTGAGCACTAGTTGGGTTGGGTTGAGGAAGGATAGGGTGCACGCGTGTGTGGTCTCTACTTTTACCTCTTACTCTTTGTTGCATGGGTTACCAGAGGCAAAAATTTTTTATGCCCACTAAGATATTTGTCTACTTCCAATGTAACACTAAAAACCTCCATTGAATCTCGATTTCAATATGAATTCTTGTCACAATTCACCACTTGCATTCCAATTGATGTAGTAAGCCTCCAAAAATCAACATTCCCCAACAAATTTATACTTGAAACTCAACGAGAACAGAAAAGACTTCTAGACTTCCATACTTTGCTTTCAATAAAAGTATTTTCTGGTTTGAATTTTTACTTGAGTCATCCATCTTGACCTTTACAGGAATAAAGTGAAACTACCTTGAACCTGAAACCTTTAATGTGAGGTATATAGTGGTAACAACAAAGTGAAGTTCTTGGTGATAAGCTTTAGGGTTGGTGCTTTTAAGAGCCATGCACCCTGTTCCATTTCATGAGTGAATTTAGGAAAGATCTAATTTCTTTAACTGCGACTCACTGTAACACTGACAAAGGTGGCGTTCTTTGAGTATGCACTGTTAACATTCTTCCATTAAAGGCTTGAACCCATTCAGAACCCTTACTTTTCCTAAATTTGCAGTTCAAGGCATTTAGGCTTCTAGGGATTAGACTTGGATGGAAAAACATCTAACATTGAGTGCCCACTAGTTCCTTATAATATAGCTTGTCATTACTGCATTGTATCTACTTTGTGGGATCTCTACTTAGTTAAGTTGGGTTGTTATTGCAGGTGAACTCCCAATAAGTCTTTTAGTCCAATCCCAAGGTTGGACTTAAGGTTAAAGATCTATCAAGTCCTTTGGTAAACGAATATGTTGTGTTATCCTTGGATCAAATAAAGTCCACAACAATCACTCTTTGTGACATCAAATCTCTTAGAGACTTAAGTCTGGCCTGGATATGTTTCCGTGTTTTCTGATAAACTTTGAATTGTTAATCTTTGCTATTGTAGTCATGTTATCACAATGCAAAGATATCGTAGGAATTAGCTTACCCACCATGGGAAATCTCCTTAGCATTCAGTCTCAATTTTAGTGGTATCTAAAGCATATAACTTAACCTCAAATATAAATCAAGCTAAAATGGTATATTTTTCATACTGTTAGGAGACTGCATCGCTTCTAAGGGTAAAAAGATACCCTGTAACACCATTACTCCCAAAGTCCTCCAATTGACCTATCCATTTTGCATTACTCTATCCTTCCAAAATTGAAGAATTTTTACCATAATGCAAACTAGGGGAAATAACTCTCTTTAAGTACCCAAGTACTTAGTCCAAGGTATTCCAATGAGTACGGTCAGGATAGCTTATGTATTTGCTTAATTTAGAGACAGAGTGAGAAATATCTAATCTAGTACAATTAGCCAAATACATCAAGTTACCTATAATATGTGAATATCTATGTTGTGAAACAAGTGTTTCACTCTTATTCTTGTAGAGAGTTTTTGATGAATTAAAATGTTTACAGCCTTGCAATCTTTATAGCCAAGTTTCTCAAGAACCTTTTCAACATAATGAGATTGCGAAATAGCTATCCCATCTACTGAGCGAGTCAACTTGAGGCCCAAGATCACATTGGCTATATGCATACTTTTCATCTCAAACTTACTACTCAAGAACGATTTAATTTCATTCACAATTCTTATGTTTGAACCAAATAGTAATACGTCTTCTACATATAAGCATAGAACAATACTCATATCACCTTTAACCTTAGAGTAGACATACTTATCGGATTCATGAATCATAAAGCTAAAAGATTGGATAGTCTTATTAAACCTTTCATGCTATTGTTTGGGTGCTTGTTTCAAACAAGCTTGCAAATTTTTTTCTCATTTCTAGGAGCTACAAATCCCTCTAGCTGATCCATATAGATCCCTTCCTTAAGATCGCCATGAAAAAATGTGGTCTTCACATCCATTTGATATATAGTGAGATTATAAATAGAAACCAATGCTATGAGCATCCAAATGGTAGTTATCTTAGTTACTGGAGAATAAGTATCAAAATAATCGATACCTTTCATTTACTTAAGCCCTTTGGCAACAATTCTAGATTTGTATTTTACTATGGATCCATTAGGCTTGAGTTTCCTCTTAAATAGCCACTTGCACCCAATAATAGAATAGCCATGAGAGATAATGAAGTCCATCTCACTTTTAATGACATCTTTCAAATGCTTAGTTTCTTAAGAAGTCATGGCAAAATGATAAGGGAGGGGATCGACGTTGATTCGATAAGCAATAAAATTACTTCCTAAATTTTTAGCAATTTTTGGTCATTTACTCTTCCTAGGTTCAAAATCATCTCCTTTATTTAGTTCAGAATGGGAAGAGTTAGCCTCCACATTAGACATTGTTACAACCTGACCCGAACCTGCATGGAAATTGGGTCGAACCACATCCTATTACCCAAGATCTGGTCATCCATCAAGTAATAAACTTAAAATGTAGTAACATTCCACAGATGCATCATAAAAGAAAGAACATAACAAAAGAAAAGCAGATGACAAAACTATTAACCTAGGTTATGGAAATTTGTGACCGTGCACCCCCAAAACTAGGTTATGGAATCCATCTATTACAACTTAAATTACGCATCATGAGTTTTGAAATCTAATTTTCCCATCTAACTACTTGAATTGCTAAGTATATACACCACCTTTTTGTGATGTTAATGAATGGTGTACTATTGCCATGCCTAGCTTGAGTCGTTGGTGGTCATATTGATGGCAACAAGGTGCCCTAGGGATTGACTTGCGTCTATGAGCCATTAGGGACTTGAATGAGATAAGATAATCCCAAACTAATGAATGACTCTTGGATTTATAAGTGTCTGAATTTATGGTGAAATGACTACATTGGCAATATTCAATTCATGAACGCCTGAAATTACTTTGAATGCATTTATTAGCAATAAACTAGGATTGTGCTTGAACTCTAAGGAAGAAAACTAGATAACAAATGTTAACCTCACAAAACCCAAGATGAGAATAATGCTGATGGGGAAAAAATAGAACTCGTGGATTCAACGAAAGGGGGTCAAGTGGATGGGGTGGCAGACTACTAACGATGTGGAAATCTAGGATTGCTTGGGTGATAAAGATGAATAATTGCGTTGAGGTTTGACTTGTGGGGATGAGCTGGCCCTTAGGTACACACATACTAAGGAGAGCTAACCACCTCGTTGTGTAGAGAGAGAGAGCTGACCTCCCTGGGTAGGGACATGGAGGAGGAACGACCTTTCTGCGTAGACTCCTATTGGGCCCATGAGGGGCCAACTGGGATAGCCAAGTGAGGGTACGTAGTGTTGTAGAGCTGGTGTGGTTCTTGTACTATTTTTTGTGCGTACCCGTTAGTGAAAATGACTAATCACATGCCATCACGGGGTAACGCCTTATCGTGCGTGCTATAGTCACCACTACACCATAGCTGTGATCTCGAGGCGGTAGACTAGGTGGTAGGGTAGGCGTGGGGTGTTTCCTGACCAAGAAAGCGTCCCGTGGTTGCCCTGCAACCTAGGAATATTACAATGAGATCATCTCACTCGGAGACATGTGAGTTAACAAGGCTCACCATACTTAGCAGAATTCATGGAAATGACAAGAACAAACAAATGAGTATTTAAACAAACTAGTAAGGAAACATGGGACCGACATGATGTTGTGGTAAATAGTTTAATGCCTGAACATACCACCACTCTTCCCACTCTGTGACTACAACATTACCACTTGTACTTTTGTTGTTGTCGCACATTTCTTTCTTTTTCCCACTCTACTCAACTTTGCTAATGTCCACCTTGGTTTGTGTACTCAGGTGATGGGAGAGAGCAACTTGCTCTACAGGCTGCCGAGGGTGACGGTGTTGGGCTTAGCCACACCCAGTGTTAGTACTGGTTATTGTTCTTTCATTGTAGTATGTCTTTTGTCTTAAAATTGAGCTAGTTTTCCTTTCTCAGTTGTACTTTAGTGGTTTGATGTGATGGCTATTTAGTGAACTGTTTTTCTCGTGCACTGTTAGTAGTTTTGTTATCTTCTTTCCTTTTGTTATGTTCTCTCTTATGATGCATTTGTGGAATGTTGCTATGTTTTAAGTTTATTGCTTGATGGGCGACCAAATCTTGGGTAAATAAAACGCGATCCGACTCGGTTTCCATGCAAGTCTGAGTCGGGTTGTAACAGACATCCTTTCCACTTGTTGAGGAATGGAACCAGATGTGGTGACTTGATTATCTAAAATCACATTTGGAGGCAAACTAGTCTTCACAGGAAAGACATTCTCAAAAAATATAGCACTATGAAATTTCATAATAGTGTTGATATCTATGCTTGAAATATTAGATTTTATAACTAAAAATCTATAGGTATAGCTGTTAACTAAAAAGCTATAGGCATAGCTATTCTCAACGTAACCTAAAAGGACCGCATCAACAAATTCACGATCAAGCTTCTTTCTCTTATGTTTTGGAACAATCACCTTGGTAAGGTGGCCCAACACTTTGAGTTATTTTAATCTTGGTTTCTTATTTCTCCAAATCTCAAATGGACTACTTTCCTTATGCTTATGAGGAACTCTATTTAGAATACGGCATGTCCTATTTAGAGCTTCCCTACACATGGTAGGTAATCCTGAGCTTTGTAGGAGAGCATTGACCATGCTAGTTAAGGTTGTTGGAATGTTTCTCGAGGGATTGGGACCAAATGATTTGATCCTTGGATCCCAGTGGCATTGTGGAAGCATGGAAAAATCAATTGCTTAAAAATCTTCTTGGAATTGATACTTGGATCGATGCCTAAAAATCTAAATAATGGAAATCGAAAAAACTACAAGGACCTAGACAACTAGAACTACATGGGAAGATCTAGCATCTCTCCGTTCTATGTTCCCCATGAGTATGAGAAATATACCAGTAGGGTGGTGTAGCACAACACCCTAAGTGTTGTGCTTTCGTAAATAACTCTTAGCCTCATGGGTCTTCCTTCTTCTCGTAGTTGGATGAGACCCTTTGCGCTGAGAGCACTTGATTCCGTCGTATGTAGCACAGATGCTTCATGCCCCGCAAACTCCTTCACGATTCTCAAGGCAACCCTTGCGTCGAATCCTTTAAAGATCAGGCTTGTTGTGGATTCAAAATCCACAACTAGTTTCATTAGACATCTGGTACTCTTACCAGATGTTTGAGAGGCCTTCTGAACTTCTAACATAGGCCCTGAACGTCTATAACTCAAGAGATCTGGACATCCAGAGAGGCTTCCAGATGTTTGGTAGAGCCTTAGCCTCCTGGATGTCCAGAAACAAGGTGAGAATGAGGGTTGTGGTGGCTACTCTCCTCTCCTCTCTTCTCTTCTCTCTCTTCCGTGGAGGGCTTTTGGAGGTACACAAATTAGGCATCAATCAATTAAGTTTCCCATTAGGTTTAGGGAGATATTTGTAGGGTTCCAAAATATAATCGTAATATGATGGGGACCCTTGGATCTCCATCCGAGGGTTGGGATCTAATTCTACTCAAATTTTATAATATAAACCCATAACAACTTATGAGATGTTAGGATTCGGCATCCAAATATTAATTAATTGCAATCCAACCCTTGGATTTTGATCCAATCAAATTAGGTGCAATTAATTACCAAATCCAATGTAATTTAACTTCTTAAATCACATTTGATTTATCCTACATGTAGGAACTTATCAAAATCATTATTGGTTTCATCATACTAATAATAAAGAGTTAAATATTCGTGGAATTATGGTGCTACGCCTTCCTTAGGTATTCCTAATACCCGCGAATCCTTCTCACTGAAAGACATACATAACCCCTCAGATTATATTTCAGATTCACTGTCCATCCTATCATAGGTTATGCATTCTTCATGCCCGTCTTGTATCATTGAGACGAGAACAAAGACTAGATCCTTTTCCAAAGGACTGTCTTATTCTCTTTCATGTATGGGTTTGATTAGGACCCATATAGCTATGCATGAAAATTTTCACTTCTTAATATATGCGGAGCGAACTTGAGTCTCCCGATTTGTTACGTACAATTATGATAGCAGATCTGTGTGATCCCTTTGAGAGATCATGTCTCTTCTGTGCCCTCATATGTACACCAATTTTCTAGTCTTAACATCAAGGTGGGTGCATTAACTATTGGTCCACTAAATGTGCATATTTAAGCACAAAGACATATTTGTCACAAGTCAAAGGATACATCTTCTCCGTGATAGTGATAAGCTATGGCTTCGATACATTATCCCAATTGTACTGAGGGATTCATTTAACTATATTAGTGTGTCCATGTGCTCTGACATTCAGAGCTGAATCACTGATTGAGTGATTCAACTAAAGTTGGTTCACTTAAGGCACATAACTCTAACAAACTTCCACTTACCCTAAGAGGCAATCTTGAACTATCTCTTCGACCCCATGATGCCAAGTCAACACTTAAGAGCTTTACCATAAAGTCTTAATTGATGCAAGTGTCAAGCCATAGCCTGAAGTATTGCATATGATACAACTTTATCATATGTGGCATCTTCTTTATGATGAGGACTTTTCTCTTTGTAGACATGCTCTTTATTCTAAGAAACTATTTCTTTAACAAAGGTAATGTTCTTGTTGTCTTCACAATGATAGGAGTTTTGATAGAGGAAACTATGTCAAGTCCTTTAAAAGGCCTTATGTATTTGCATCATCCATGCGACAGCTTCATAAGTTGCAACATATGTTACTTCAGCATCTGAGTTGTGGTGTATATGCTTTTAAAGCAGACACTGCACTACACCGAACATAAGTGGCTCCTATGTGGATTGTCCACATTAGACTGTAGATATCGCATCTCAACACATTAAGATTGACTTGATTGGTGCATCTTAGCTCATTGAGATCACTTTTCCATTATTTCATTCCTCTTGTAAGGAATGTTTAGGGACAACTCAACATTTTATCCAGAGTGTCATGGTGCATTGATAAATGCTAGTTTATCATCATTCTTATGCACTAAAACAAACCTAGCTCTTAGGATTTTACTCCGCAAACGGGTTTTTGGGCTACATTTAAGCATTAACTAGGTTGGACGTGCATTGCATTTTCTTTTGTTATTTTAATGTGTTTTTGTGAGTGTTAGGGATGAACAGATATACAGATCCCTAAAACCCTAGCACTCATGAAGGCAATTGGTGAAGGAGTTCAGACTAGCTGGAACTCAGCTTGATCCAGCTCACCACAGCTGGAACCTAGCTCACTTGAACTAGGGTTAGCTCATCCCAGCTCCATTCAGCTAATCTCAGCTGAATGGAAGCTCAAGAGAGTTCATCTTAGCTCACCCTAGCTCAAGTCAGCTTAGATCCAGCTCAACTTAGCTGAGTCTAGCTCATCTCACTCCCACTAGTCCACAGGGAGCTCTAGCTAGTTCAGTTGAGTTGACAGGAGTTCACCCCAGCTCAGACCCAGCTACATCCAGCTCTACTCAACTCCAGCCAGCTGAAGAAGAACTCATCCTAGCTCAGGAAGCTCAAGTCCAGCTCCCGGGGACTCAGCTTAGCTCAAGCTAATTGAGCTAAGCTACCTTAGCTGTCTCAACCAGCTCAATCCTCCCCGGGAGCATCAGACCCAGCTCACCTCAGCTCCATTCAACAGAAGCCAGCTCACTTTAGCTTGGCTTAGTAGTTAGCAAAGAACTAGCAAGCTAAGTCAGTTAGAGTAGCCTTATGTTGACCTCTTCAGCAGCTGCCTGCTCCACTTCAGCTCCAGATTCTTCAGAACCAGCTCCTCCCTCCAAACCCTAGCTCCAACACCTCCTCCTCTACTCCTCCATTAGCTAAGCTGGCTTAGCTTAGCTTGGCTTAGCTATGCTCCAACTTCCTTGGCTTGTACCACCCCAAAAACCCACCTAACAACTCCACCCAACTAGCTCCACCTAAGCTCCACATAAGCTAACCTACTTGGAGCCAACCTAGCCTACCCACCACCTCCAAAAGACACCTAAAAGTGGCGCCAAAACCACCCTAACTACCCCCTTGTTGGCACCACTTTTCCCTCCAAAAATCCCCTTCATCTCCACCACACATCTTCCCTTAAACACATCTCCACCCTCCACATAACCCCTCCTTCTAGAACCTTTCTTGGCGCCACCTAAGACCCCCTTCTAGAAGCTATTTTGGTGCCAACTTCAAGGGGTGTCACCACCCATAACCACCCCCTAGGAGTCCCTTGGGTTGGCGCCAAATGCCCTTAGCCATAGGATCCCCAACCACCTCCATCCTTCCATCTTAGTCCTCCATTTTAAGAGGCACCTTAACCCCCCATCCTACCCTATAAAAAGACCACTACCCACCACCATTCAAAGCATCCTTGGCTAGCAATTTCACTCTCATATTCTACCTAGAAGCCCACGCCCAAGAGAGAAGAAGAAGAAGAAGATTAAGGGGATATTCTGTCCCCTTGGTGCCTTCCCCTCTTCCCTTCTCTCTTGTGCCCATGCCAGCCAAAGGAGAAGCCAGGCAAGGAAGATCTTTGGAGGAGATCTTGAAGGTGGTCCACGCCACCTTAGAGGAGCTTTTGAGGGTGGTGCACGCCCACCCCTCGGAGGAGAGCATTGAAGGTGGTAGCACCCACCTTGGAGGAGCTCTCAAGGAAGGAGAATAAGGAGGCCCTCTTTTCAAGCCAAGGAGCAGCTAGGCTTGGAGCAAGAAGACTCCCTCCACCAATTTTTGCAAGAGGATTTGTGTTTATTTTATTGCTTTTAAGTTTTTTTATTTCTAGTAGAAGCATTCCTCTACTTGTCTTGGAAAAAGAACACAAATTTGAGTTAATCAAATTGCCTTCTTTTTAATTTTCTGTTGCAATTGTTACTATAGTTCTAGCATTTATTCTACTTCCACTCCCTAATTACTCTAAGCCTCCACTTGCTTAGAGTGAGCTTAGGTAGTGGACTTTTTAATCTCTTAAGTTTCAGCTTAGCATTTTAGGTGTTAGGACTCTTTTGTCACAATTCGCACTTTGCCCGTATTATTTCAAAACACAAAAAAAATATATATTTAAAATACCAAAAAAAAAGTTGAGATGTATTTTTAGCAAGAGAATTGAATTGCAATTTTTGCCTCCTTGGACGACCCTAGATACTCCCTTATTTAGGATATAAATTTAAAAGCGAAAGTAGATTTACGCGTTGCAACGACACTAAATTACCTAATTAACAAATCGCATATTTTCGCAATCATGCATGTGGATTGATAACATATTATCCTCCCACTATATCAGATATCTCTATTTATAATTGTGTTTATCATGCACCTTGTTTTTTCTCCCCACCCTTTTGAGTCAATATCTTTTTCATAAGGAGACATCAGAAAACATGTGCTTTGACTTGCATCATATGACAAGCTACTAAGCACTTCATGTTCTAGAAATCTTTAATTTGATCATTGGAAACATTTTTTTATCAAACTTTCAGCTTTCATTTTCTGGATATTGTTGTCTCATCTTATGAGCACAATAATTACATGCATATGGTACCATTAATATGCTCCCACTGTTTCTTATGAGTCAAAGTATCATTAAATTCATCCATAACAGTTTATGAATCATTCAGGTCTAAGTGCTTGATTGGATCATGATTGGGTTCAAGAACACAACTTATACCCAATCTCTTATGTCATGATACTTAATGCTTTATCATATGAAGGTGGATCATTCTCAAACTCATTGGAGTCATATGATCCAAAATCTCATGAGTTGGTTTTACTATGTTGAAACAATTTTCAAGTAGTATAGCATGTTTGCTAGATTTAATTCCCTTTAGATTTAGGTTTGGGATCTTGATTAGGTTCTAGTAAGCTTACAAGATTCCTTATTTCTTTTTTGGTGTGATTCTTATTGCAAGTATCTATCTTGTGAAATCTGAAATTCCATGAGTTGAATACTTCTTGTGAATTCCCATTTAGGAATAAAAACATTTCCATATCCCTTTGGACCATTGAAACGTATAATTGCCTCTATATCTAACTAGCTAGCTTGGATATAATGCTGGCCCAACCACTTGATCTCCCGTTATGCATTATCCTTGGTTTGAGTCCTAGTTGGACATTTATAATTACAAAATCTGACATTCCATAAATCAAAATCACCCTTTGGAATTCTCATCACACCAATGACAACTATTGTCATGTGCAAAGACCATGAATATTGCAATTTGTCCTAAGAACCAACTCCCTTGGATAGGACATTAGCTAAGAAGATTCAATCTTGGTGGCCTTATCTTGTTCGAATTCAAGTAACTCTCTAAAAATTATTCCTTGTATTGGCTTAGGTATTTATTCTTTGGGAATGTAATATTTTGCAAATAAAAAATGCTCGATTAATCCGCATCACAATGTTGATAACCATTATCGTGCTTGTGATATCCAAAGGACTGTCTTAGAGTCCAACTTATTTGGACTTGGACATAAGAAATTAATACTAAATTCAAACTAGATCCTTGTCCATATTGCATGTGATCAAAGGAAATAGACTCGGACCCATAGAGGACATGCATTCTCTAATGCGAATTCTAATTGCATTTAGTGAAATCCAATGTTCATCAACACCTCTAAGTTTAGTTTTATCTTAAGACGGCAAGATTGAGATGTGGTGTGCGAAGAGGAATGAGTTAAAAATCATGTTTCTCATTCATTGAGAAACTCCTTTTGAGATATCTAACTAAGATCTACTATTTAAGTCAGATTGAATCTCATGTGATGTGTTCATGGTTCATGGAATTTACTAACTCTAAGACCAGCTTGTGGAAGTCATTGAATTTTCCAAAAGTTCATTGTCCATTCCAACTCTTCATAGTTTAGAATGATGATTAGCAAATGTCTCCATTCACCAAAGATCCTCTCCATACTACACACATCACCAAGCATGCACTGTCTAGGAGTCTTTGATTCTTGGGGCAGAAGAGATTATTCTCAACAGTCCTAATCTCACTCTCAAACACTCATGTCTAGACATGAGACATCTCATGGAGGTGGAGTTCTCTCTTTCCACTTATTCAGAATTCTTATTAACGATTGTATCATTATAGAAAATTGAGTATATGAAAATTGACTCCAAATCATTTAAGCATCCCATGGCAAAACTTCCAATAAGTCATTCATCATATGAATTGGCAAGTTCTAAAATAATTTTGGAAAATAGAAACAATTTCTATAGTTGCATGATTACAAAGACAATCTTTGTGATTTAAATACAAATTTCAGATTTAAGCTTTACATTTCTTGACAACTTCCACTATAACAGTTTGCCTTGGGTTTCATCTACAAAGCTTCTTTATCCTTAGCTTTATCTGGATCACCTGAATCGTAAGCAACAACTGCAAGTATGTTAGGTGCATCAAAATCTTTATTCATCATACAGATAAATGGATGATGAAGGCATATAGTACCTTGAGGAACCTTTCCGCTAACCTTTCGACAAGGTTTGTAGATCTCTATGGACAGATTCGCATCGCATGCGAGATCTTCTTGTCCATGTGTCATCTTTTCTTAAACTTCCATGGTTGAGGAATGCTTTCCCATCCTAGAGACGTGCACTCTATCAAGAAGGTCCATTATGTTTGGTAAACATTCTACCAACTCACAGATTGTCCTTTTAAAGTTTTGTTTGTTGAGGGCTCAAGAATAAAGGTTGGGGAGAGATTTGGGATCATATTAAGCTTCTCGTCTACAACAAAGACCCCTCCATACACTTCATATTCTGGAAATAACTTTTGCATTCGAAATAAGTGTTCTTCCAAAGAACATTCAAAACTCATTTTGAAAAGTTGAAGTGTAGAGAAACTGTGTTTCAAGTGACCAAGGTATCAAGCTTGAATATAATGTCGCTTGCATATTCACATCCTTTCACATGGTCCACCAATCCTATATTGGTGGATGCTTGATGATGTAGTATTTCACAAAGATGTTGTCATCATGCCAAGCTCCATTATATTTCTCCATGGTCTGATTTTTCAAGTTCTTGAATGGCTTGTAGCACATCACATAGCCCAAGTTATCTACCTTCAGTCTATTTGTAACCAATGCAAATCATTTGTCATGAATGAATTTTGTCCACTTATTCAGGTCGAAGAGGGTTTCAAAAATCACCATTTTCTGTAAACATGTACGTTGTTAGATTTTTAAAATTCACTTTGTTTTGAGAATTTTAAAATAAATGTCTCACTGTGTGCCTAATTTAAGTGTTGTTCCCCTTACAACTCTCAAATTAAGAACCCGATTCCCCATTCATGAACCTAAAACCCAAGCCAACCTAAGCTGAACCTTGAGCCAAAACCAAATACTCTCTACCTAAACTCCATTACCCAATTCCTAGGCCAATTGCCCGTTCCCACTTTTAATTTCCCTTTTTGGATCTCAATTGAGCTAAGTGGCTCTTAATTAGGCTGCTACTAAGCCAATTGGGTGCACCTAGCCCTAATTAGGTCCAACTTGGATTCCCTCACTATCTAGTTGAGTTCTCAGTACCAAGACCTTAGCCAATTAGCTTTCTACACCTTCAATTTAACATTCGGATTTCAATTAGGCTAAGTGGTTTTTAACTGGATTAAGTGATTCTTAATTAGGCTCACCCACGGACAATTAGGTCCACCTAATCTCAATTGGGTTCACCCTTATCATAAACCCCCATCTGACCTTAGGTTGTTCCCTCACCAACCTACTCCTATGGTGATCCTAAGGCCTACCATACCTTACCTTAATAACCCTATTGATAACCCATCTAATTAGACCTGCAAATTGTGGATCTCACATTCTCTCTTCTCGTATATAATACCCAATGCATACACCAAATAGGTTCCGAACAAAAATTCCTCCCTCCCCATCCCAATCTCTTGATTTTTTTTCTCCTTATTGCTACCCTCCTTTTCCTCTCTTCTTTCTCCATGTCCTCCACCTTAAGTTCTCCTTGCTAGGCTCTCCTCCTCCAACGTGAAGCAAGCAACCCATGGATCACCTCCAAGGTGTGAAGTCTCCTATTGGTGTGACCTTCAACCTTCTTCTTCAAGGTGGACGGCCAAGGTTCTCCTCCACCTTTTTCCACGAATGTGGCTACCCAAGCACTCTCAAGCGTGGATACAGTTGGTACATTAGTATTACATTTACTCTATTTTGATGTTTAACAAAATATTATTACTATTATCATATTATTGCTTGTATTCTATCTCAATATTCAGGTTATCATTTTCTTGATGGAATACCATGAAGGACTTTATTTTAAGAAGGCACTCTCAAGTCAAGGCTTTTTTTATTTTCATTTTAGAAACATTTGTTAAAAGAGCCATTATTCACTTGTACATTAACATTGAAATCTAGTTTATTAATCGCTTAAGATATTGTAACTGATATCATAGTTCTTTTTATTATGAGCATAATTGATGAAATTTTAGTTAAAAAATTTCTATGATGACTTTTATTGACTTACAATTCATGGTAATGTTCATATAAATATTACAAATGTTTCTAGAAATTATTTCCATCACATGTTTTCAATTTGATCGAAACATCCCATATTTTACGCATTATAACCAATCAATTGAAATTTAAATTTAATTTTGGTAACTGCAAGAAAGTTTTTAATTCAAAAGACAAAAATTGTCTTCATAATTATGTGATACTATATTTTATTAATCGATTAATTTTCCTAATTATATACTATTACAAATTTTAATTTCAATTGTTACTTTTCATAACTACTTGAACATTTTAGATCCAACGTTCATATCTTATGGAAAGACATCATTATTTCTAGAAATACTCTTGTCTATTCCTCTAAAACACTTACTTCATACATACTATATCCATGAAAAAAGTCTTCAAAAGATACCTTGCGATTAAAAGCTCATTCACGCCATTTGAAGTGCTCTTAAAGCTCTCTCTCATGCAAAAAGTCTTCAAGCTCTCGACTACAAGATTGTCGATATCCTACTTCCATGCAACAATTCTTATCTAAGGGAAGTTCAACGTTATTCTTTCTTACTCCCTACTTTCATGTGCTTAACTTATTCAATTCATTGAAAGTTCCATTGGAATAAACATTGATATTGAACCTATATCTACACGCCATTTTTTTTTAGTGTTTTCAAAAGCCTTCTCAAGCGTGCAAGATTATTTGAAACATGAGAATTTCTTACTCTTAACTTTCACATGCAAAATTTTATATTCAAGGAGAGTTTATCGTGGAGTAAATTTTGATTAGATTTTTAAGCATATATTTTCTCACTACAATCATACAAGTTGTTGAACGTCCGAGTTGCTACACTAACGTGTTTGATTTTGAAAAATCTGTCGTCGTAGTATGAAAGCAAAGAACTCGTATTCAACAAATAAAATTTATATCGGAATAGAAATCCCGGGTCGAACACAGGGAGGCTACGTCGATTTATATTCGCAATTATATTTCTTTTAGAATTTTTCTTAAAAAGTGAGGCGATGTAATTACAATGAAGCCATAACAATAATCAGACTAAACAAAAGGGAGAGAGAGAGAGAGAGGAAACATGCATTCAATAATTCAAAATGTTTATACAATAAAATCAAATAAGAATTACACTAGAAAGCGGGAAATCAGCTACACTAGAAACCAGGAAAATTCTACACTAGAAAGTTGTAAAGAAGAATGGGAGAGAGAAGTTATCCTCCTCGACGATTGCTTGAAGGACGAGCCGGACGAGACGCCGCCTGGACGAAGGAGGATGGAGTGGAAGAAGGAGGACGAAGTAGGACGAAGGAGAACGAGGCAGCACGTCGTCATCGTCGCGGGATCCGCTTATGAAAGGGGACGAAAATTTGACTTTATCTCGCAAGGAGCATCTTGGGTGTGGGACAAGCTTCTCTTGAGCTTTGGAGAGGTAGAGAAGAGAAGGAAGGGATGAGAATTTCTTATGGAGGGGGTCTCCTTTTATAGTTGCAAGGAGTGAGGGTAATTTGGTCATTACAACTCTTAAAATATTAATTCAGGACCTTTAGTGACGGATAAAATCGTTGCTAAAGGTCTGAATGTGGGCGTAGTGGGCGGCACGCGTGCCCCCGCTCGCTTGCCAGCGCCTTCAACGCTCGCGCACGTGAAGCTGATCTCAGCCGTTCGATCACGAGATCGGACGGCTTAGATTGCGCCTTCGCCCGCCTGCGCTGCGCGACCCATCGCGTGCAACCCGCGTTACTCACGGGCGTGCGTGGGTACGTCATCTTGATTGAGCATGCGTGGCCATTGGATTGCGATCGTGCGGTCGATCGGGCACGCGCCTCTGATCCAATTGCTGTGCTGCGAGGCTCGAACGCGCGCCTGCGCTTCGTGTTAGAGCGCTCGACCAACGTGCTGGGGACGCGTTTGTGTCGAGCGCTTAACTTAAGCGTGGGTGCATCATAGCCGTTGGATCTTGATCCAACGACGGGGAAGGGCATATGTGGAGGCCTTTAGCGGGTGCGTGCAGACGATTGGGTGGCTGAGATGGCGCCACGTGGCGCCATCTTGGCCATCCATCTTCTGGATGATGTAGATGGTGCCACGGGTGTCGGATTGACTCGATTTTTGCGTCGTTAGGCTACAATCGTCAATCCGAATCCATCCGTGCAGTCAGATTTGTCGTTTGAAGTGTGGATTCACACCATCTTGGCCCTTGATTCTAGGGTTCCCCGATCTTTTTCTGATGTTACAGATGTCTGATTAGGATGATCTTGGAGTCGTTGAACTCCAATCGTCGCCCTGATCTCATCTGTTTGGTTGGATCTTCGATCCGAGGCCTCGATAAAAAGTTTGCCCTGTCCATGAAAATAAAAGGAGACAATTAACCTCCATTTTATTCAAACAACTCTAAATGCAAGATGATGCATATTATACAATATTTATAGCATGCAATGCAATCCTATGCTTAAGAACATGCATAAATAGACATCTTAAGTAGTGTAAACGTGTTTACCTCATACCCCGATGCCTATCTTTTGCTAGTCCCTAGCAAAAACTATTTGCTATTTATAAAAGAATCAGGTTGGATTATTTGGGCATGAGTTATTTTCAATCATTAAGAAAATGTCTACTTAGGATATGAACTTTCAAAGGCACAACAGTGCCCGAGTATCTACCAAAATGCAGACCGCCTCAAGCCCTCGCCTTATTCAAAGAAAAATTTCTTTTTCTCTTTTTCCTCTTTTCTAATTTTTTTTGGATTTTCAAGTTTTAGGGTTTAAGAGTGACTTTCTACAGCCATTCAACTCACCCAAGATTTGACGAGAACCCTAAGTTCTAAGCATCTTATTGTGAATGTGATAGACTCGTTGACTGGCAGTTAAAACGGACTTCGGATTTCTACGCCTCTAGGTGACTTAAAAAAGAATTCTACCTAAAGGTGTATGTTCGTCATGCTTTTGTGGGTTTTAAAAGAATGTCACGTTGTAGTGTAGCCGACAAAGCATTCAAACAAATAAAGAGTTTTTATTACTCGAAAATCGGAGTATCCGAGGTCGAACACAGGGAGCAATTGGAATTTACTGCTAATCAAAATGTAATTGAACACCCTAATTTACTCAAAACTTAAATTCAAATGTATTTAAAAAATAATTCGGGCAAAAGAGTAAAATTGGACGTCTGATCTTGTGATCAGACATCTTAAAAGTGTTATTCTTCTCTTCTGATATTTCTTTCTCTTCTTCTCAGCAGTCTCTCCTTCTTCCTTCTCTTCTTGGATTCTGTGAAGGCTTCTTCCTCTTCTCTTCTCTTTGCAGTCTTCACTTGGCCTCTCTTCTTTCTTTGCAGTCTCTCTTCTGCCTTCTTCTTCTTCTTTCTGCGAAGGCTTCTCTTTCTTCCTTGGTCTCTGTTCTTCCTTCTCTTCTCTGCCTTGCTCAGCTTCTTCTCTTGCAATCCTTCTTTCTTCCTTCTCTTCTCTGCCTTGCCTTCTTTTTTCCTTCTCTTCTTCTTCCTCGCGGCTACGTCTTTCTTCCTCAACGTTCAGCCTACCTGCACAGAGCAAAACCTATCCCTTTCCCTCTACCCAAACGTCTCTCTCTCTCAGCAATTCACTCAAGGACGCTCTCCCAGAGCCACACGGGTAATCGGGTCGGATTTCGCACTCTGGACTAGGCGCACCTGCAGGTGGGTGATGCGCGAGGAGTGCGTAGGTTAGGGTCGGGTCGGATCCCGCCAGATCCGCGAGGTGAAACTGCGGACGAGGCGGGCGCTAGGGCAGGTGAGGGACCTCACCCTTGTGCGTTCGGAGGCAACCAAACAATATCACAAATTCAACTTATACTACAGGGCGCCTCGTATTTCCACGATGTGGGACTAAAGTCTCTGGCCCAATCTCACGCGCGCCCGCAGACCTTCGTGCAATCGCCACAGCTGGGAGCTTCGCAGTGCTGCTTGCTGGACCTGAGGGCTCCGCAACGCTCTTGCGAATCTGCTGCGCTTGGAGCCTGGGAGACCTGATGCTTGGAGCTGCTTTGGAGCTTCTTCAACTGTCATCAGTGGCGGCAGGAGCGTCGATATTGTCAAACACCAATACGGCCTATTGGCCTAATCAGACCAGCTGAGGACCTTCGCCGTAGCACGGCGAAGGTGGTGAGCGGTGCTGCAGGCTGCAGGACGGCCTAGGCATGCGTGCCTAGGTCAACTTTTGGCTGGAGGTGTGGGGTTGTTCGGGGGGTTACTGCAGAGGTGTGGAGTGGTAGTGGAGGGGAGAAAGCTGTTCCTTGTGGTGAGGCGGAGCTTATGAGTCGGTTGGCGAGCCATGTGGAGGGGTGGAATGGTGGGAGCGGCTCGCCGGAGGTCGGTCGGTGACGAGGAAGATGGTGGTGGTCAGCGTCGGTCGAGGGGCAATTAAATGAAATAAAAGGGGGAAAAGAGAGAGGGGAAGATGGAGAGTAGTTCTAACCTAATTATAGGGATGAAGGGGGACGGAAGGCGTACAGCAGTACCTGCTGTCGCCGGAGAAGACGCTGCCCAGTGGGGGAGGACGGCGGCAACGACGGGGCTGAGGCGGCGTGCCCGGGTGTTGCGCGACGCGGAGGAGAGTCAGAAAGATGACTCTGCCACCGATTTTGTGGCAGAGCGAAGAGGATGGGAGAGGGAGCTCGCCGGCGCTTGCTGGACGCTTGGCCGGAGAAGAAAAGACGAATTGGAGGTGGACCTTCGGCCAAGTCAAGCTAAAGATGGGCGGCCGGAGGTGTGGGTTCTTTTATAGGCACTAGGCCGTGCTTTCAGAGCATGGGGGGCACGCCTGTGCCTTTGATGGCTCGTCGGAGTAGGAAATAGGTTAAGATACCCAAATCCCTCGTGCATTCGCACGAGAGATTGGGTTCACACCAGAGGTTGTGATTGGCCGTAGATGGAAGGAAATTCCTCAGAGAATCTCCCTTCCATTTCTGGGAGGGGATATCTGAGGAATTAGAGAGTAATCCCTCTCTAAACCTCGCCAGAGGTTGCTTCTGCCTTAACAATGGCGGCAGGACCTGATTGCAAAGGTGGCGAGAAAATTAGGGGGCCCTCTGCAATGATTTCAAAAGATAGGGACCGAATTATGATTTGGGTGTACTAAATTGCAAAGTAGGTCAAGATGACCTCTCCTTAGGTCCAAATTTTGGTGCAAACCTAATTTTGACCTAAGGAATCTAATGGTGAAGTTGGATTTTAGGTTTGACCACGTTTGACTGGACATTTTGCGTAAAAACTAAAATTAAGTTAATTGATGAGCTAGGACCCTAATCTAGGTCAAACTGGGTTCCAAAGGTCACATTAAGTGTTCTAAACCCTAGAGGATATTTTTCCATGATTTTTAGAGGGTTTACTTGATTTTTATCCTAACCATAACCTTGTTAATTTAAGCGGGTTTGTTTTAGGGTTACCAAATGTCATTTAATTCCTGGATTGCACCTAAGCCCATGTCTGATTGAATCAACCCACTTTTTATCTTATTTAGACCTTTTGACCTATGTTTTGCCTCTGAGAAAACCCGTTTATGTACTGCAATGGTAAAATTACAGTTTTAACCTTTAATTCATATTTTCTTCTCAGAGCACTTATTCCTTCATTTAGGCCTTCTTCTAGGTTATGTAGGAGCTTTTATCTTCTTTATTGGGTCAAAAAGAGCTAGTTATGGCTCATGATGAGGCTCTCATCAGTGTATCTTTACAACCGGTAGCTTTCTCCCTACTTTTATTTTTTTTTACGGGGTGAACACAAGGGTGAATCCAGTGTATATCTCCCCGGTTTATTCTTCTTCTCCGCTTCTTTCTAAGTGTTTTGGGAATTTTCAATGCATTTATTGAGCTGGGTTCTGAACAACCGGTCAATGAGCTATTACCACTGACAACTTGCCAGCTATACTCGTGCGGCGAAGTGTGGCTTATTTCTTTTTTTTTTCTCCTTTTCTTTCTTTTTTATTTATTTATTTTTTCTTTTTTAAGTAGGTGTCTTCCCTGGTCTAAGATTTACCTAAAGGCAGCAAAAAGAGAAAGGTCTAGTGATTAGGCTCTAGACAACCTACCTATGGGCTGTTACCCACGATAGCTTGCTAGCCATATCACCCTAAAAGGTTCATTAGCTACCCAATTTTTGTTAGAATCTCCGAACAATGAGTTAGTGCAAAGAAAGTGTGTAGATGCTTAAAACTCAAAATTCCCTCAAATCAGAAGGTGGGTTGATAAGTCGTGTACTTATCACCCAAACTTATTTGCTCCAATTACGATAGAATTAAGATGGCGAGGACTCGAAAGACAAATCCACATTTTAGTGGATACACGGGCTGATTAAGTCTAAAGATCTGATGGGTCTTTGTGTTCAGATCCTAATGTAAAATTTCCTAAGATTGAAAAGTCCTAATATCCAACTATTCCTTCCTAATTTTGATTTTTTTTTAATTTATAAATAAGAAGAGAAAAATAATTTACACGAATTTCACAAAGCTGACCAAATGATTCAAAAATGAATCCACCCCCCCATGCCTAGTTGATGCAATGTCCACATTGAAAAAGAGACATGAAAGAAAGGGTAGAATATGAAAGATGTCACCTGAATATGAAGCTCGTATCAGCTTTGTGTCATCTATACAACTGCTGAGTTTAATGCCGTCAGCTAGGCGAGGTCCAGCCAAAGAAGTCACAGAATGGCTAGGGCAATCGTGTCTGAGACAGGTTCTGGAAGAATACGGTCAATAATAGGCTTTAGACATTGACCGTTGACTTTAAATGTGTTACCCGTCTTTGGGTCAGAAATCTGAACGGCTCCATTTGGAAAAATCTGGTCAATTATGAATGGGCCATTCCATTTAGATCTAAGTTTGCCAGGAAAGAGCTTAAGTTTAGAATTGAATAACCAGACCTTCTGGTTCGGCTCAAAGCTCTTGCGGGAAATCAGTTGATCATGTAGAGCTTTGGTCTGAGCCTTGTAGATCTTGGCATTCTCATATGCATCATTTCTAGGCTCCTCCAACTCAGATAGTTGGAGTTTCCTGGTCTTCCCAGCTAAATTCAGATCTAAATTGCATTATTTGATTGCCCAGAATGCCCTGTGTTCAATCTCTATGGGTAGATGGCATGCCTTTCCATACACCAAACGGAATGGAGACATGCCGATGGCCATTTTATATGCCGTATGGTAGGCCCAAAGAGCGTCCTCGAGCTTTTGAGTCCAGTCCTTGCGATCAGGCCTAACCATTTTCTGCAGAATGTTCTTGATCTCTCGATTGGAGATCTCGGCTTGTCCATTCGTCTAGGGATGGTAAGGTGTGGAAATTCGGTGATTAACCCCATATTTGGCCAGAAAATTCTGGAATTGGGCATTAGTAAAATGAGTGCCACCATCACTGATGATTGCCCTCGGAATCTCGAACCTACCGGAGATATTTTTCTTGACAAAATCGATGACCACCTTGTGGTCATTGGTTCGGGTGGGAATTGCCTCAATTCATTTGGACACATAATCAACAGCAACAAGAATGTACTGATGTCCAAATGAAGGGATAAAGGGTCCCATGAAATCAATGCCCCAAACATTGAAAATTTTGACAGGAAGAATTGGGTTTAGGGGCATCATATCTCTCTTAGTTATGCTCCCGAGTGCCTGACCTTGAGAAATCCTGGGCATCCTTGAATAAAGACGGCCAATAGGAGCCAGATTACAAGATTTTTGCAGCCATCTTTCTCCCGGAGAAATGTCCACCACACCCAGATGCATGGTAGAACTCGAGTATACTGTTGAATTCATTCTCCGGTATACATCAGCGAATAATCTGATCAGAGTCGATGTGGTACAGCTCAGGGTCCTCCCAGAAGTAGTATTTGGCCTCAGATTTAAGTCTATCCCGTTGTTGCTTGGTCCAATCCTGGGGGATTTGACCAACGGCCAAATAGTTAACAATGTCAGCAAACCATGGGGTGTGGACACCTAAAATTGTAAGAATAGTTTCGTCTGGAAAAGTGTTAGCAATCGGAATGTCTGGATGAGAGGAATCACCTAGGAGTCTCGACAAATGATCCGCTACCACATTTTGTACCCCGATTTTATCCTTGATTTCAAGATTAAATTCTTGAAGCAAAAGAATCCAACGAATAAGCCGGGGTTTAGCATCCTTTTTGGACAAGAGATGTCTCAAGGCCGAGTGGTCGGTATAGATGATAACATGAGACTCTAAGAGATATGCCCTGAATTTTTTCAAAGCAAACACTACAGCTAGTAATTCCTTTTCATTAACAATGTAATTCCTCTGGGATTCATCCAGAGTTTTACTAGCGTAGCAGATGACAGAGGGCTTTTTATCAATTTTCTGACCCAAGACAGCCCCGACCGCATAATCAGAAGCGTTGGTCATGATCTCAAAAGGGGCTGTCCAAATTGGTGGTCGCAAAACTGGAGCACAGGTGACTGTCATTTTCAAGAAATCAAATGCCTTTCGGCATGATTCATCAAAAACAAACGACGTTTCTTTGGCAAGAGATTGCTTAGGGGACGAGTAACCTTCGAGAAATCGTTGATGAATCTTCGATAGAATCCCACATGGCCAAGAAATGATCGGATTTGTTTAACAGATGTGGGAGGAGGAAGTTTAGCGATAGCATCAACCTTAGCTTTATCCACTTCAATTCCCCGTTCAGAGATTACATGACCCAAAACGATGCCTTCTTGGGTCATGAAATGACTCTTTTCCCAGCTAAGGATCAATTGTGTTTTGATACATCGCTTAAGAATCATTTCCAAATTAGCCAAACAAGAGTCAAATGATTCTCCAAAAATAGAGAAATCATCCATGAAGACTTCCATAAACTCTCCCACCATGTCAGAAAATATGGCTAGCATACACCTTTGAAAAGTCGTTGGTGCATTGCATAACCCAAAAGGCATCCTACGAAAAGCAAAGGTTCTGTAGGGACAGGTGAAAGTAGTTTTTTCCTGATCCTCGGGATGGATAGGAACTTGGTTGTATCCCGAGTAGCCATCAAGAAAACAGAAGTGCTTCTGCCCGGCTAATCTTTCCAAGATTTGATCGATGAAGGGCAGGGGAAAATGATCCTTTTTAGTGGCTGTGTTCAGCTTCCTATAATCAATACAAACCCTCCAAGAGGAAGCTGAATGAGTTGTGACAGATTCTCCTCTCTCGTTAGACACAACGGTGATCCCGGCTTTCTTCGGAACAATCTGCATGGGACTTACCCAGGGACTATTAGAGATTAGATAAATAATTCCTGCATCGAGCCACTTGATGATTTTCTTTTTGACCGCTTCTCGCATATTTGGATTCAATCTCCTCTACATCTGGTGAGAAGGGCGGGATCCATCTTCCAAGAATATTCTATGATTACAGTAAGATGGCTCGATCCCCCCGAGGTCATGAATGGTCCAACCAATTGCCTCCTTATGTTCCTTCAGGACCTTGATCAATTTAATCTCTTGCTCCTTTGTCAATTTAGCACTGATAATCACAGGGAGCGTCTTCTGAGGTCCTAAAAATTGATATTTCAAATTCTCAGGCAATGGTTTCAGTTCAAGCTGGGGCGGGTTTCAACAAGAGGAGGAGGTTGTAAGTGAACAAAATCAATAACCTCTTTAGAAGATGGCAGGTCAGCCATAGAGGGTTACGAGTCGAATTCGTCATCAATGGAGGAACTTTCGATTGAAGAAACCATCAAACAAGTTTCAATGTTTTCATTATCCTCATCAAGTTCCTCAATAAATCCACAATCCTCAAATTTATTGATTGCCTTAGAAATATCCAATTTCATTCGTTGATCCCCAAAGGCGATTTCCATGCTACCGCTTTCACAATTAATGTTGGCCTTAGCGGTAGCCAGGAACGGACGTCCCAGAATGATGGGCGTGTTCCTCAGATTATCAGGTATATCCATGTCAAGGACAAGGAAATCTACAGGAAAATAAAAATCCTTGACCTTGACTATAACATCTTCAATAACGCCTAGTGGATCTGTGACTGAGCGGTCCGCTAACTGTAGCGTTACTGAAGTTGGCTGAAGTTCACCTAATCCAAACTTCTCGTAAAGAGAAGTCGGAATTAGGTTGATGGATGCACCCAGATCCAAAAGTGTTCTATCAAATGTGTAATCTTCGATGACGCAAGAAATCAACGAAACACCTGGATCTCTCTTTTTCTGAGAAAGGTGGTGCAGGGTAACAGAACTAGCCTGCTCGGAGAGTACCACCTTCCTCGGAACAGATTCTCTCAACTTACGCTTTTGTGTACATAAATCCTTTAAAAATCTTGCGTAAGCCGGTATGTGCTTGATAGCATCAAGGAGCGGGATATTAATCTCAACATTTTAAAATAGATTCAGAAGCTCTACATTGCTATCAACAGACTTCTTTGATTTGATTAAGGCTTCAATAAAAGGAACATGAGTCAGATCTTTGGAATCAGATTCCTGAGCCTTGATTTCTCCTCCAGAATTCTCCTCTCTCTCCTCAGGTTCTTCAGGATTCAAAAGATCAGAATAGTGTGGTTTTGGATCCTGAGTCTGCTTAACACTCCTCAAAGTGACAGAATTTCCAGATGCATAAGAATTTGGGTCTTGGGGAGGGTTAGGAAAGATTAGAGGGGCTTGATTAGCCATGAATTGTTGATTTGCAGAAGGAGAAGAAGAAGAGGATGAGAAACCCTGCTCAACCACCTGAGCATGTGCGTGTCGGTCCCCCTGATTTTCGTACCTATGGGCTTGGTTGCCCGAATTCATAATATTTCACGGGTTGGGTACAGGTTGGGATGGTAGAGATCCGGGTTGACAAGAGTTAGCAATTAGCCCGGACTGCAAGTTGTTCAGTGAGGTTTTCATTTGCTGCATGAGCTGGAGCATGGATCCTTGCATCTCTACCATTTGTCGGTTTAAATCAGCCTGCCCTGCGGTTTGACGGGCATTCCAAGCTGGCTGATTGACCTGATTCGGAGGCAACTGAGTATATACATGATCCTAACCCATTGGTTGTTGCGGAGAATGGTTGCCAGGTCGGAATTGGGTCTGTTGCCCCAGATTTTTCCAAGAGAAGTTAGGGTGGTTTCTCCAACCTGGATTATAGGCATTAGAGTAGGGGTTGGATCTAACATTCTCTTGTACAACACAGACATCCTCATAGGGTGAGGATGGAGAGAAAGAAAAGGAAGGATCAGAAAAATTGGGATCAAAGGCCCCAATTTGGAACCTGTGGGGTTTCGAAAAATGTTGACTCACAGGTTGAGTCACATCGAGTTGATTCACGAACTCCCATCCAGAAGGAGCTCGTGAAGAACGGAATCCCGAATTTTTGGCTTGAGTGGATCGAGAGTTGTTCCTAGAATTGCCAGCCATCCACTCTTCCATTCTCTTAGCAACCAAGTCCACCTTATCAAGTTTGTTACAAATCAATTACATATCAAATGAATGAGAGTCATGGACTTCATTGACATTTGATCTGGGCTGTTGGGACCGGTTAAATGTATCCATGGAGGCATGATTGATTGAATTCTCACTCATTTCCTCAAATAAATCATGTGCACTATCTGCATCTTTATTGTGGAAATTGCCTCCACAAGAAGCATCCACATGATTTCTGAGTTGCTCAGTCAACCCATGATAGAAGATCTGCACGAGTTGCCATTTCGGTACCTCGTGGTGTGGACACCTCTGCAATAGGTCCTGGAATCACTCTCAGGCCACATGAAACTGCTCCCCCGGCTGCTGGGTAAAGGTAGTGATTGCCCGTCTCAAAGCATTGGTACGTCCGACTGGGAAAAATTTCTTCAGAAAGGCCGATTTCAACTCGTTCCAAGTTGCAATTGGTCTTCCTATTGTCCTATACCAATGTGCGGCCTTATCCCTAAGAGAGTGGGGGAAGAGCCTCATGATCATTTGCTCATCGTTTACATTTCGTGCCTTGGTGGTCTGGATCAAAGTGGTCAAGTCCTCCAAGTGCTGAAACGGATCTTCGGAGCCAAGCCCATGATAATGTTTGATCAGGCTTAACACTTGGGGCTTGATTTCTACGTCACCGGCTGGAATCTGGACACCGAGATGTTTCTCATAATTTGAAGGATCATAAAAATCCTTTAAGGGCTGAGCGCCCTGCATTCTCTGGAACCATTCCTGCATTCTTTGCATTTGTTCCAGCTGCCTTCGAAATTCTTCCTGTGGATTTCCAAGCAGAGGAGGCTGTTGGTCGGCCATGGGATCAATTTGACCAAAATCCAATTTAAGCCTCCTAGAATACTCTAATGGTCCTTCCAATCAAGGATTCAATGACCGTCTTCCCAGCATAAACTAGGAGAAGGTCAGAAGGACTGGGGATAGGGACCCTACAACACAACAAAATAAGGCTGTCCTTAAGTGAGGTAGCCTAAGAATCTACTGACTCCCAAAACCTACCATAAGATTGTAAATGATTTACTCTACTTGCATCTGCTCAATCCAACCAGTTAGAAGGAGGGACTGGGGAGAAGGTTCTTCCTTCGGCTTTTGCCTCCGGTTCCTAGTGTACCCCCCAACCGCGGTCGTTTGACGTTACTCCCCTAGCTAGACATCAGATTAATCAGTACAAGTAGGTTAATCAAAGATAATCTCAAACTAGGCCCTGAAGAGCGAATCAGACCTTAAGGCCAACGTCTACTCAATTTTATTAAGGCCTGGGATTGTGGTGCTTATGGAATGTGATGGGTCCTTAAAATGGGTTGTGCCCTTAATGATTGATTGAGATTTGTGTAAGTGCGTGCACAACCAAGGTTTTCAAGTAAGATTATTTGTGATGCGTGAATTTTAATGTTCAAATCTTGCTTAAGTAGCTTTTAGGGTTTCAAATTAGGTAGATTGCAATCAAGTTTCTAGGCAAACCAAGTTGTCAAACACGGGTGAAGACTGTTTTCCTTTAAAACTAGAAAGAAAGTGGAGTGCCTGGAATAGACCTAGATTGAAAACCCTAAGGAGCTACTTGATGAGTTGATTTTAAGTAGAGTGGTGCAGCCCAAACAACTCAAACAACTGGCCACAAATGCACCACTAAGTTAGGCACTCAAAGATGGTTAACCTAAAATGATTTCTACTCTTTTATGTGTTGCTTTGTGTGTACTGGTTCCACAGATCAGAACCCGGTTGAGTAGAAACAAATCAATTCGGTTAAGTGCCTTTAATGTGGGTGTACGTTGTGTGTTTGTTGAAAATTACCCCACAAGATTATCTTTTTATTTTTTTATTTTTATATAAATGAGGGTGGAATGAATGTGAGTGAGAATCCAAACAACTAAACTATTCTTAGGATTTATGCAAACACCCAGGTTAATTGGAATTTGGATTTAATGTGGCGAATGAAATCTATGGAGGGGGGAAGAATGGGGAGCACTTACAGTTGTCTTCAATTGCACTTTACTCCAGTCTACCGCTTGATGATTCCTTGATGGAGGTCTCTGCAAAACAATAGACACAAGAGAAAGCAAGTTAGAAAATAATAAAGTGAAAGAAATGCGAAAAGAAGATCAGAAATCGTTGCCTCCCCAGCAACGGCACCAAAATGTTGAACGTCCGAGTTGCTACGCTAACGTGTTTGGTTTTGAAAAACCTGTCGTCGTAGTATGAAAGCGAAGAACTCGTGTTCAACAAATAAAATTTACACCGGAATAGAAATCCCGGGTCGAACACAGGGAGGCTAAGTCGATCTATATTTGCAATTATATTTGCTTTAGAATTTTTCTTGAAAAGTGAGGTGATGTAATTACAATGAAGCTATAACAATAATCAGACTAAACAAAAGGGAGAGAGAGAGAGAGAGGAAACATGCATTCAATAATTCAAAATGTTTATACAATAAAACCAAATAAGAATTACACTAGAAAGCAGGAGATTAGCTACACTAGAAAGCAGGAAAATTCTACACTAGAAAGCTGTAAAGAAGAATGGGAGAGAGAAGTTATCCTCCTCGACGATTGCTTGAAGGACGAGCCGGACGAGGCGTCGCCTAGACGAAGGAGGACGGAGTGGAAGAAGGAGGATGAAGCAGGACGAAGGAGAACGAGGAAGCACGTCGTCGTCGTCGTGGGATCCGCTTCCTATTGGGACGAAAATTTGACTTTATCTTGTGAGGAGCATCCCGGGTGTGGGACAAGCTTCTCTTGAGCTTTGGAGAGGTAGAGAAGAGAAGGAAGGGATGAGAATTTCGTATAGAGGGGGTCTCCTTTTATAGTTGCAACGAGTGGGGGCAATTTGGTCATTATAACTCTTAAAACATTAATTCAGGACCTTTAGTGACGGATAAAACTGTTGCTAAAGGTATGAACGTGGGCGTAGTGGGTGGCAGGCGTGCGCCCGCTTGCTTGCCCGCGCGTTCAACGCTCGCGCACATCCAGCCGATCTTAGCCGTTCGATCGCGAGATCGGACGGCTTAGATCGCGCCTTCGCCCGCCTGCGCTGCGCGTTCCATCTCGTGCAATCTCGCGTTACGCGCGGGCGTGCGTGGGTGCGTCATCTTGATTGAGCGCGCGTGGCCATTGGATCGCGATCGTGCCGTCGATCGGGCGTGCGCCTCCGCTCCAATTACTGCACGGCGAGGCTCGAACGCGCGCCTGCACTTCGCGTTAGAGCGCACGACCAACGCGCTGGGGGCGCGTTTGTGTCGGGCGCTTAACTTAAGCGTAGGCGCGTCGCAGCCGTTGGATCTTGATCCAACGGCGGGGAAAGGCGGATGCGGAGGCCTTCTGCAGGTGCGTGTGGATGACTGGGCGGCCGAGATGGCACCATGTGGCGCCATCTTTGCCGTCCATCTTCTGGATGATGTAGATGGTGCCACGAGTGTCGGATTGACTCGATTTTTCGTTGTTAGGCTGCGATCGTCGATCTGAATCCATCCGTGCAGTTGGATTTGTCGTTTGAAGTGCGGATTCACACCATCTTGGCCCTTAATCTTCTAGGGTTCCCTGATCTTTATCTGATGCTACAGATGTCTGATTAGGGAGATCTTGGAGTCGTTGAACTCCAATCGTCACTCTGATCACATCTGTACGATTTGATCTTTGATCCCTGGCCCCGATAAAAGGTTTGCCCTGTTCATGAACATAAAAGGAGACAATTAACCTCCATTTTATTCAAACTACTCTAAATGTAAGATGATGTATGTTATGCAATATTTATAGCATGCAATGCAATCCTATGCTTAAGAACATGCATAAATAGACATCTTAAGTAGTGTAAATGTGTTTACGTCACTATTGACTCTCTAGGACTTTGTAAACTTTAATCTTTTGGTTATTGTTGTTGGATTTCCTGGTGTGGAATTCCTGTTCTTGGAGAGAAAATCAAAATTACTTTCTTGTAGGTTGTACAAGGAAGTGGTTGATATAATTTGAGACTTACCACTCTTGGTTGAAAAGTGGTAGTATAGTGAATTTGCTTGCCGGAGGCAAGCGGAAAATCCTTGTTGGAAGACAAGGTAGAGATTTTTCCCAGTTGAAGGGTTTCATCTATAAAATATTGTGTTCACTTTGTGGTTTACTATACTGTGAATTTTAAAATTGTAATTTCATTTTATATTGCACAATTCACCCTTTCTTGTGCGATTCTTAGATACTCAGATTTTAAGCATTTCTTTTCTCCTCCCTTCTCTTTCTCTTTTGCTTTAATGCTTTATTAGATAGTGGTTATTGTTAGAACTTGACATTCGTGCTCATGCATTTTTATTTTGATTACATTGTGGGTTTGTTATGAATGTTAGAATGAAGTTTGATTCCAATATTAGCATGGTGATGACTTTAGTAGTTTGTTGATGTGAATGCTTTTTCCCCATTCTCTCTATACACGCAAAATCCATCTCATTAGATCAGCCTTCCACACCTAATTCATGGCCTCAACACTCCCTTACCTCTACCACTTAGCCACTTATCTAACTGATAGAATGCGAGTAAGGTTATTTAATTAGATGAAATTAGCGTCAAATTATATAAAGTGGAAGTGGTTAACCTACAAGTGAATCTACACTCGTTTATCAAAAATTTATTAACCTGGCTAAATCAGATTTTTATGATTGTTGCTTTTAGGCTAGGGTCGAACTCAGGGAGGAAGGTGTGGAATTACTTAGTTTCTACGTACTTCTTAGACTCGCATCAATTCCTTTTGCTTATTGTATTTTTGGTTTTCTTGATTTTTAGATTTTTTTGGAGATAATCTTGTCTTTGAGGCACACCCTAAAAAATGATTTTTGGCTACACACCAAAATAATAAAATCCGATCTCGCCACACGCGAGACCGTGCGCTTGCAAATCAAGAATTGTTTTTTCTATTTTATATATATATATATTTCCTTTCTTTAAGCAATAAAAAAAAGCAAATATAGAAGAAAATGAAAATGTGGAATTGAAATGTGTAGCATATATATATATATGTATGTATATAAGTATATATATAACTATAGAATAGAATAGTGAATATTAAATCTAGGATTCAATAGGGATGTAGCACAATGCTAGGTTAACCGTTGTCTAGAAAGACGGGATTAACCTAGCTACGTGCCACGTGCGGTGTGGATCGGACGCGTGTGTGGGTAGAAGGCTTGCTATGCGCGAATATCTGGAAATAATGCAATTGGTGCAAATATTCCCGCGATATGATGCGTGGTAGATTGTTAGGTGCGTGGTATTGTGAGTGGAGATATGGGTGAGTGTGTGAAGAAGGAAATGTGGATATATATGTGTATTTATAAATAAATAAATATATATATATATCTATATATATGTATATAAATATAAATATATAAAGAAATAAATGTATGTATATATGATGGGGGAGGGTGAATATATATATATATATATATATATATATATATATATATATATGTGAATATACATATGTATATGTGTGTGAATGTGTGTGAATATGGATATTTGTGTATGTATAGGTGTGTGTGTAAAATGTGTGTGTGAAAGAGTGGCTGTGTGAAGGGTGGGATGAGTGTGGGAGTGTAGCGCACTAGCGCAGGCGAGATGAGTGTAGGGCAGCACGCAGGCGCTGAGATGGGTGCTATAGCACGTGTAAGCGTGCGAGGGATGTGTGAGCGCAGTGCACAAATGCTGAGTGGGGCACAAGAGGTGAGCGCAGAGCGCCTGGTGGAGCGGCAACCAGCTAGAAGCGGTCGTAGAGAGGAGAGAGAGCGCGGGCGTCACCGACTAAGTGAGAAGCCCTCAGTCACAACACTGTAGTTGCATGAGGTCGCGGCTATAGTGCTAAGGGCAAAAAGTGATCAGGTGGCTTGTGAAGTCACCGGCTGAGTAGCGTGCGGGGAGAAGCGATAGGGCATGCGAAGAAGGTTCTGGACCGGTAGGGAAATGTGTGTAGGTGCGCGGAAAGGGAGGATGAGGCATGCCGTGAGGTGCTGGAGTGTGCAGAGGTTGTGATGAAGGAGCTCCAGAGCTTGCAGCTCTTGCAATGGTGATGGAACAGAGACAAGAAAAGGAAAACAAGAATCAAAATAACAAAACAAAAGAAATCAAAATAGAGAATCCACCACGCCCACCTACTTGCGAGGGAGCTGGGCGGTGGTGTACCCTCGCAGTGGTAGTTGCAACCACGGGAGAGTCTCCTCTGCACTTAGTGTCCCTGTCAACTTGTGAGAGGATACTGAGGATGAGGAGGGGAAGAGAGGGAGAGACGAGAGCTCAGGAGAAGTGGAGTGGCTGGCTGGAGGGATGTGTGTGTGTCTATGGGGTATGGAGGTGGAGGGGCCAGCTGAAGGTGAGGTGAGGGTCGACCCTTGTGCATGGAAGGGAGGTGAGTGTTTTATAGGTGAAGGTGAGGGTGGCAAGTAGTCGTAGATGGTTGGGGATATTTTTTTAGAGGGGACAAGTTTGGGTTAATTATTGGGATGCACTTGGGTTGTAGGGAAATGAATGTAGGCTTGTAATTATGTGCATATTAGGTGGAATCAATGGTGGGATTTGAATGGAAATAAGGTGGAAATGGAAGGGATGAAATGGATGAATGGATTCTCAATCTCTCTATCTTCCTCTCCATAAAATACACAAATGCAAATATTTACATGATGCATGCATAGCTATCTAATATAAATGCTTAATGTTAGAAAATAGCATAAGATGGCCTAATTAGAGACGTGAATTGCTGTGCAATCACACTCCCATGCCTATCTTTTGCTAGTTCCTAGCAAAATACTTATTCAATATGGTATTAGTATTTAAAAATGATCTTAAGCCGAAGATTTTTCTGAAGCAACATTAATGTGTTTATCAGTTGGACATTGTGCGAACTAATTGCAAAGAAGACTACCAAACTCAAGTCTCACATAACATAGACCATCTCTCGACTGACAAGGATTCTTCATATTTAAACCTTAAGTGTGATTTCCAAGACTCAGAGGGTTTTGCAAAACTCGAAAGCTAAGCGGTTATGGTTTGTGCTTAGTGATTGATCATGACTATCCGGATGAACATTAAGACTCAATCCTAGGGTTTCACATCTTTTTAAGTCAAGGTTGATCCCAGCTTTAGTTCATGTCTTCGAATTACTATAAAAAATGAGAAAAGACTCAACCCAACTCTTATTGCGTTGTGGCTCAAAGAATATTTGGTAGAAACAGGATATTTGTAATGCACCTTGAAAATCTTTTGGTGGAGGAATTTACAGGACACAGGAGAACATACTGACTTATTCTAAAGAATGTCTTTTTCTACAAATTCTTTTTGTATTTTTCTCTATTTTTTTTCTAATACAAATAAATGTCAATATGTCTCCGACAACTTTATTTGGTAGAGCACACTTATTTGGTGGGTGAGAACTTAGATGAAAAGAGTTTCTTTTAAACGCAAGACTAAAAACTGAGATAAAGAGTTTACCTTCACGCACAAGTAAGGACTCCACCCTCCCTAATGAACACTAGGGTTGGATCTTACGTTCATCTGGTCTTTCTCGACTCTGTGTAGTGTGAACCAGGGTTACTTAGACTCCCAAGCAGAGGCAAACCAATGAATCTTGTACTAGTGACTCAGGTACAAGAATACATCCTAAGTTAGGAGAGATCTTGGTTTATCTTGTCACTGCTCGAGTGTATTAAGCCAAAGCCTGAGTGAATCAAGCTTTTGTGGCTAGGAAAGTCTTCAAAGCAAAGGCTGAATGTCCATAAACACTTATTTCATTTTTTGCTTTAGCTTTCAGATCGTAGCTAAACACTTTTGAAAATATTTTTAATTTTTGAATTTTCCATTTTTTTATAAACTTTTGGTGTTTTGTAATTTTTTTGAAAATTTTCAAAATTTTTAATTTTTAGGGATTTTTCAATTAGGCTATATATATACATACTATAAATGAATATGTATAATGGTCAAGAATTTGCAAAATACCCATATAATTCCCAGATCCTATGGATGCCTATCCACCCTCCCATGCCAAATCATGCTATGTCCTCATCTGCATGCAAAAAGGGTTAGACAGGGGTAAAGGTTTTAGGTGCAAGGGTGAGTACAAGGTATAAAGTAGGGTGGATGGGTAGGTGAATGGTGGGTGGTGAAAAGTGTAGTGAAACGAAATGAAGTGAAGTGAAGTGAGTGAAATGTGATGTGGAGTGAATATTGAAAGCGCTCGTTGGGGTGCCTCCCAACGAGCGCTGCCTTTAACATCCCCAGCCTAACTCTGTATAAGGCTCATATTAGTTACCCTCCAGTAAGGCAACTGTTTCATCAACGGGGGTAGGCTCATGAGTAAGATATGGTTTCAACCACTGCCCATTAACCGTAAATTTATGCCCAGATTTGGGATCTTCAATTTCGACAGCTCCATTGGGAAAAGGTCATGAGACTACGAACGGACCAGTCCATTTGGACTTCAGTCTTGTAGGAAAGAATTTGAGTCGAGCATTGTAAAGCCAAACCTGCTATGATGGCTCAAATTCCTTCCACCTAATGCGGTTGTCTTGAAAGGCCTCGGTACGTTGTTCAAAGGTAAGGGTAGAGTCATAGGCTTCATGACGTAGCTCTTCTAATCCTTGGTGTTGGAGTTTCCCTCAACCACACAGGTCTGGGTCGAGGTTACATTGGCGAATCGCCCAATAAGCGTGGTGCTCCAACTCCACGGGTAGGTGACAAGGCTTCCCGAAAATAATCTTGTAGGGAGACATTCCAAGGGGAGCCATGAAGGCGGTCTGATATGCCCATAAAGCATCAATAATCCTTATGGTTAGGTTGAACCATTTTCTAGAGGATTTGTTTGATCTGCCAGTTCAAAACCTCAGCTTGGCTATTCGTTTGAGGATGATACGGAGAAGCGATATGGTGGTGGACTTCGTATTTCCTCAAAAGTGCCCTGAAAGATGAATGGGTGAAATGACTTCCTCCATCTGAAATGATGACTAGAGGATCCCAAAACACGCAAAAATGTGGTCATTGACAAACTTGGTGGTAATGACATGGTCAGCACGGCGTGTGGGAATAGCCTCAATTCATTTTGAGACATAATCAACGGCAATAAGAATGTACTCGAAATCGTTGGATGGAGGAAAGGGTCCCATAAAATTGATTTCCCAAATGTCAAAAATTTTCGTATCTAGGATGGGTTGCAAGGGCATCATGTTGCGACGTGACATTGACCCTAGTGATTGGCACTTAGTGTAACGCTTAGCATAATTGTATGCATCTTGATGAAAGGAGGGCCAAAATAATCCACATTGCAACACCTTGGTTACAGTTTTCCTCCTTGAAAAATGGCCTCCACAGGCCTAATCGTGGCAAAAGGATAGCATACTATAGAATTCGCTGTTAGGAACACAACGATGGATAATTTGATCAAGACCTACTCTAAAATGTAGTGGATTATCTCAGAAATAATACTTTGCTTTTGCAATGAGACACATACGCTGGTTTTTAGGCCAGCCTTGAGGAAGAGATCTAGAAGCAAGGTAATTAGAGATATCGACATACCAAGGTCCACTTGGCACATCTATTGCTAGAAGGTGCTCATCAGGAAAATATTCAGTTAAAGCCAATGTAAGTCCAATATGGTCTGGGTTTAGTCTTGACAAGTGGTTTGCAACAACATTCTAGGCTCCAACCTTATCTCGTATCAAGATCAAATTCTTGAAGTAGAACGATCCAACAAATCAGTCGAGGTTTTGCATCCTTCTTATGCATGAGATGACGAATGGCTGCGTGGTCAGTGAAAATGGTAACATGAGAGCCTAGAAGACATGAACGGAACTTCTCCAGCCCAAAGACGACCGCTAGCAGCTCTTTTTCAGTGGTCATGTAATTATGTTGGGCCTCATCCAACGTCTTACTGGCGTAATACACCACGAAGGGGTGTTTATTGCATCTTTGTCCCAAGATGGCTTCGACATCTAGGTCAGAAGCATCACACAATAGCTCAAAGTCGAGGGACCAATCAGGCGACTGGAGAACAGGGGCTTTGGTGACAGTATCATGCAGTTGCGTGAATGCTCGAATACTGTTGGGGCCTATGTTGAAGGGTACATAGGTTGATAGGAGTTGCGTCAAAGGTCTGGAAATCTTGGAAAAATCCTTGATAAATCTCCTATAAAAACCAACGTGCCCAAGAAAGGAGCAGATATGCTGGATAGAGCTAGGGATGGGTAAATCAGCAATCACATCAAGCTTAGCTCTGTCCACCTCGATACCCCTTTCGGAGATGATATGTCCTAGAACAATACCTTCGTGCACCATGAAATGACTTTTCTCCTAGGAAAGCATGAGGTTAACATCAATACATCTCTGAAGGATGCAGGTCAGGTTGGCTAGGCAGTTGTCAAAAGTTGGTTTGAAGACAGAAAAGTCATCCACAAAGATTTTGATAAAATTGCCCACCATATCGTGGAATATCGCCAGCATGCACTTTGGAAAGTAGCTGGCGCATTACAAAGCTCGAATGGCATCCTTCTGAAAGCGAAGGTGCCAAAAGGATAGGTGAAGGTGGTTTTCTCTTGGTCCTGAGGGTCAATAGCCAGCTGGTTATAGCTTGAGAATCCATCCAAGAAACAAAAGAACTCATTTCCAGTTAACTGCTCCAAGATTTGGTCAATAAAAGGTAGCAGAAAATGATCTTTCTTGGTAGCAGTATTGAGTTTCCTATAGTCTACACACACTCTCCAAGATGTAGGAGTGTGTGTAGGGACAGATTCACCCCTGTCATTGACATGGATGGTGAGACCCACCTTTTTAGGCACAACATGAATCGGGCACACCTAGGGGTTGTCGCTGATTGAGTAAATGATGCCCGCACCAAGCCACTTGATAATTTCATTCTTAACAACCTCCCATATATTAGGAGTAAGTCGTCGCTGCATCTTGCAGGAAGGTCGAGCCTCCTCTTCTGTATATATACGCTGAGTGCAGTAGGAGGGGCTAATGCTAGTCAGATCATACAGAGACCATCCAATGGTTTCCTTATGTTCAATTAGGACCTTCAATAGCTTGCACTCTTCTCCTTGGATAATTTTGAACTGATGATTACAGAAAGCGTTTCATTTGGTCCTAGAAAAACATATTTTAGCGTGTCAGGCAGCGCTTTGAGCTTAGGTGTGGATGGGGACAGATCTGACAATTCTTGGGACGAGATTGTCCCAAAAGGATCAAGAGAGGGAATAAGGGGAGAAGGAAATTAGCCCTCAGGTTGGTCAAGGAGAAGGGCATCTTGGATTGATGGATCCAAGAAAGGAGTGCCCAAGAGATTAGTATTTGGGAATAAGTTCCCAGTGTGAAATGTTGCTTCCGCCTGATTTCGCGAGAAAGAAAGGGCATTCCGACCTTAAAGGGGGTAGACCGGAGGTGGGTATCCTAGATATGATTCAGACCATGAGGCGTAAGAGGTGGTGTGGACCTCGTCAGGGATCTGGTCGGGAAGAGATAGGTAAGGGAAGGGATGGGGAAATGTCACAGTATAGGTCAGTCAGGTCTTGATTTTCCAAGGGTACATCGCAGCAAGTTGAATAGGTCCCAACCAATCCGATACACACATTGATAGCCATGTCATCGTCAGATGTGTCATCCTCGATAAAATTGCAATCAAAATTCTTGGTGGCCTTAAAAATGTTTAGTTTGAGCTTTTCAGAGCCCACAATGTCAAGATCCACTCCCAGCTCCCTACAGGACTCGAGAACGGCTCACCTCGACAAAATCCAAGATCCAATCGTTCAATGAGAAAGAACTAAATACCATATTCATTCCATGACCTCACAAGTAATGTAACTAAGCAGAAAATATATGACTGATAATAAAGGAAAGAAAAAATCAAACCACTAGTATCTCACATTATACAGTGGAAAATATGATTACAAACATAGCCATCACAATAGAAACTAGCACAAATATAACTGAACATAACGATGAGCTACAAATACTCACTACCACAAAGATCTCTGTAAAAGAAACGGAAGAAAACTATAGCTAGGCTCGACTGGGCCCAGCGCCCTCAGCAGCCAGTGGCTTTGGCTGCTCGAATCCCTGACCTGAACAAGGTTATAAAATCTATGGTCAGTTAACGCTGAGTAGAGTGGTGGTTAAATCACTTACATAAAATATAATTTAAACAAGTAGCTAGCTAAACATGCATTTAACAATTTACTTATTATCATCTGTTTCCAGTTATCATTTTTCTGATCTGAGTGCTCTAATCAGGTTCCATGACATTTCTCAATCTTCTTGTTCCCTAAGGGAACAATCTTGCTTGCAGTTTTCCTGCGATGCAGGATGTACACGTGGCACTCTCCTGGTCGGGAGAGTCCCTCGTGGTAGTCCTACACCCGGTCTACTACCTCGAGGTCATGGTCGTGACATAGTGGTGACTACGGCACGCGTGATAAGTGCACGGGTAGCTACCTGACACTGGTACGCAGTCAGTCATATCTGCTAACGGGTACGCCTAAACGAATAGCACGGAATAGCACAGGGCCTTGCCGTCTCAGAACAGGGGTCTCACCCCTCATAGTCCACGTACCCTCGTTCGACTATCCCGGTTTGCCCAACGGGCTAACAAGAGTCGGTGTAGGGTGGCTATATCTAACCCCAGGTCCCATGGGGTGGCTAGCTCCCCCCTACACTAAGTAGCTCACCTCGGTACCATGTATGCGAGGGTCGAACAGGAGTCGGCGTAGAGTGGCCAAACTGACCCTGGGTCTCAATCCAAGGGGCGGTATGCTCCCCTCCCTTCTAAAGGGATAGTTTCTCTCTTTGGTACCACGTACACGAGAGCCAGCTCACTTTCCTTAACCAAGTTCGAACAGCTGCCCGTAGGCGACGTGTTCCCAAAACCATCAGGTTTTTCGTACTATTGTATTCCTGGTTTCTTTCTAAATTCCCCATAGGGTTCGTACATGGACTTTCTTATTTCCATGTCTGGTTCGTTATACGTAGAATAAGAAACTCAAATTACATCATCTATTATTCAGTACAAGCATGCATTTCCATTCATGACATTGTTCATTATAGGTAGTATAGGCAGCTCATGGTTTATTTCTTTTCAGGAAGCCTCATGGTAACTTGATCATTCATTAACTATACATGCATTTCTTTTCAGTCCTAGGGTTCATCGCACAACCTAGGTTCAATTAATTCTACGCATGTAATTTAATTATTAATTTCGAGATTAATGTGAGAACCACTCTACCAGGGTAATCGGGTAGAATGGGGGCTCGTACGGTAGCTCTCGACGTCTCCATAGGTCCCGTATACTCGATGGATTGGAGACCTATGACATAGACTGACAGGTCAAACGAGCTCAAAATGACATAGGCAATGTGTTATTACGTAGAGAAACTCGAATGGAAACCAACGATGTTTTGTTTATGGAAAATTGACTCCATTTGGGCCCTGAACGGGCCCAAAAACACTAACCCTGATCAAAATCAGACGTTTGGGAAGAGTCGCAGATGTCTTAAACAAACTCAGGTACTTACCTTGCTCAATGTGCCTTTTCCAGACATCTGGAACTCCGTGCAGACGTCTGAGGGTGGCTTTATACGTCTGGAGACACTTTCGGACATTTGAAACTACCTCGATCCTCGCACCGACGTGCTTCCCAATCCTCTGACTTACCCGAGAATGGTTAGAACTTTGGCAGAAAAAATAAATCAATAAATTGCACTCTCAGAAGTCTGAGATTACCTTCGGACATCCGATTTGACGTCTGGAGGTCACCCCAGATGTCTGATTTTGCGGAAAAATGATTTCGTAGAACCGTTTGCGAGCCTTTTCTCACTGTAGAAGCTGTAGCAGCTACAACACCGCCTTACCCTCATGAGTCCTTCGCTCTCAGGCCACCAAACTCCTCTACTCTTCGCTCTCCCTCTCCTCCTCTTGCTCTCTGCTGGTGTGGGGACAAATGGAGGAGGAGGGGGTATATATGGGGAGATAAGGTATGGAGGAGGGGATGGTGGAGAGTGAGGGAGGTAAGGGTTCCACAGGGGATGGTGCGGCGCGCGGGGTGAGGGGGAGGAGAGGGTGTGTGTGGGTAGGGGAGTGGTGGTGGTAAAATTGTGGGGATGCCCCTGTAATTTTCCTCTTCCCCTCATAAACCCCACAATAAAAACCCAAGGGGTTTAAACTACACAAAAACCCCTACGAATTTTGGAAATGCCAAATGACCCTAGGAAAGGGTCATTTCAACATAACAAACTTAAAGGAGGTTTCGTCCCTGAAACTTGAGTTGCCTAGGGTGCGGAAATAAAGTAAATGCGCATAACAAACTTAAAGAGGATCAAAGTAGGTCAGAAGTGACGTACTCCCAAAAAGCTCTGGGTACTGTGCTCGCATAATCGCCTTAGGCTCCCAAGTGGCCTCCTCGTACCATTGGCTTCTCCATAGGATTTTCACCAAGGGTACCTCCTTCCGCCTCAGTCTCTGGACGGCTCTATCTAGTATCTGTATTGTCCTTTCAGGATAGGTCAAGTCGTCCCCCACCTCAATGCTCTCGTGGCTCAGAACATGGCTGGGATCGGCGATGTATTTCCTGAGGTTGGACACGTGAAACATGTCGTATACTCTAGAGAGCTGGGGAGGGAGGGCAAGCCAGTAAGCAACGGGTCCCACCCACTCCAAGACCTCAAAAGGCCCCACAAATCTCGGCACAAGCTTCCCTCTCACCCCAAACCGCTACAAGCCCTTCATGGGTGAAACACGGAGGAAGTCGTGATCCCCAACCTCGAACTGTACCTCTCTATGCTTCAGATCAGCGTAGTTCTTCTGCTTGCTCCTGACAGTACGGATTCGTCTGTGAATTTGCTCGATCACTTCCTGACTCTGGAGTATCAACATGGGACCAACCTCCCACTTGGTCCCCACCTCAACCCAACTCAAGGGAGCAGTACAACTCCTCCCGTATAGAGCCTCATATGGTGCCAAGCCGATGCTCGAGTGGTAGCTGTTGTTGTATGCAAACTATGCCAGGGGCAAATGCTCCTCCTAAGAGCCTTTCCAGTCCAACACGCAGGTGCGTAGGTGGTCCTCAAGGGTCTGAATGGTGCACCTCGACTGTCCGTCAGACTAGGGGTGATAGGCTTACTGAACCTCAAATGAGTCCCTAAAGTCGGCTGAAATTCTGCCCAGAATTGGGAAGTGAAACGAGTGTCTCTGTCTAAAATAATCTCGCGAGGGACTCCGTGAAGGCATACTACGTCTCGGATGTAGCGCTCTGCCAACTGTGCTGGTCCAAAGGTGACCCAGATTGGTAGAAACTGTGCCGTCTTCGTCAATCTATCCACTATCACCCTGACCGCATCATGTCCTCATTGTGTCACAGGTAATCCCATCACCAGGTCCATAGTGACACTCTCCCACTTCCACTTTGGCACGGGAAGTGGCTGCAACGGTCCTGCAGGCCTCTGGTGCTCGGCCTTCACCTGCTGGCATACCAGACACTGCTGAACAAATCTACCAACATCCCGCTTCATGCCTCTCCACCAGAAATTGCATCATAGGTCATGGTACATCTTCGTGTTTCCGGGATGTATGGTGAATCTGGACCCATGTGCCTCAGTCAGGAACTCTCTCAACAGCTCCTCATCTCTAGGAATGCACAAGCGTCCCCTCATACATAGGACCCTGTCAGTGAACGAGAACTCTCTTGGGTTCCCTGTCAATACCCGATCTCGCAGTGTCTGTAGGTATGGATCCATCATCTTTCTTGTAACCATATGATCTATCAGCTCTTATCATGCCTGCCTCGCCATAGTCACTACCCCACAATATCCCCGTGACTCCTGGGGTCGCCAACTGCCCACCTCCTTCATGAGTCTCCAACTCTGTGCCTGTAGACTAGCCAAGTGGGTGGGCGCCTTCCGACTTAAGGTGTCAGCCACCACATTGGCCTTCCTTGGATGATAGGAGATGCTGCAGTCGTAGTCCTTCAGGAGCTCCAACTAACATCTTTGTCTCATGTTGAGCTCTTTTTGGTTAAACAGATATCTGAGGCTCTTATGATTGGTGAATATCTTGAACGTCTCTCAGTACAGGTAGTGCCTCCATGTCTTCAGCATGAAGACCACTACTGCTAACTCCAAGTCATGGGTGGGGTAGTTATGCTCATGGGGCTTTAGTTGCCACGAAGTGTGAGTGACAATGTGACCCTGCTGTATGAGCACACCCCCCAATCCCTGCAATGAGGTGTCGGTGTAGACCACGAATTCGCTACTACTGTTTGGGATGGTGAGTACAGGAGTTGAGGTCAGCCTCTCCTTCAGCTCCTGAAGGCACGACTCACACTCATCTGTCCAGGTGAAGGGCACGTCCTTCCAGGTCAACTGGGTCGTAGGACGTGCGATATGAGAGAAACCTCGGATAAATCGCCTGTAGTACCCTGCTAGCCCCAGAAAACTGCGTTTCTCTTTCATTATACGTGGCCTCTCCCACTTGAGTACGACCTCAACCTTGGCTGGATCCACAGCCAGCCTGTCTCCCGAGATCACATGACCTAAGAAGGTAACCTGTCTGAACACGAACTCGCACTTGCTGTACTTGGCGTACAGCCTGTGCCGTCTAAAAGCATCTAGGACCATGCGGAGATGCTATCCATGCTGTGGCAGATCCCGGGAGTAGACGAGTACGTCGTCAATGAATACTACCACGAACTGATCTAGGTACGACCGGAAGATGCGGTTCATCAGGTCCATGAAGGTGGTGGAGGCATTGGTCAGCCTGAACGACATGACCAGGAACTCGTAGTGTCCATACCGCGTGCGAAAAGCTATCTTGGAGATGTCGGTCTCCCTGATTCTTAATTGATGGAGGTCCGACCTCAGATCTATCTTGGAAAATACTGTGGCATCTCTCAGCTGATCGAAGAGATCATCAATGCGAGGCAATTTGTTCTTGACGGTGACCCGGTTCAGCTGTCTGTAATCAACACATAGCTAAAGGGTACCGTCCTTCACAAACAGGACAAGGGATCCCCACGGGGATGCACTGGGCCTTTGATGTAAACACATTTACACTACTTAAGATGTCTATTTATGCATGTTCTTAAGCATAGGATTGTATTGCATGCTATAAATATTGCATAACATGCATCATCTTGCCTTTAGAGTAGTTTGAATAAAATGGAGGTTAATTGTCTCCTTTTATGTGCTTGGACAGGGAAAACTTTTTATCGGGACCTCGGATTGAAGATCCAACCGTACGGATGTGATCAGGGCGACGATTGTAGTTCAACGACTCCAAGATCGCCCTAATCAGGCATCCGTAGCATCAGATAGTGACTGGGAAACCCTAGAAGATCAAGGGCCAGGATGGTGTAAATCCGCACTTCAAATGATGAATCCGACTGCACAGATGAATTTGGATCGACGATCACAGCCTTACGATGCAAAAATCGAGTCAATTCGACACCCGTGGCACCATCTACAACACCTAGAAGATGGACGGCCAACATGGCGCCTCGTGGCGCCATCTCGACCGCCCAAACGGCCGCATGCAATCTCTGAGGTCCTTGCATCTGCCCTCTCTCCGCCGTTGGATCTCGATCCAACGGCTGTGGACGGCTGCGCTTAAAAACGTCCGCTCGACCATCCGCGGCCTGTAGCGCAGCGGTCGAAGGCGCTATCGCGAGCAGCGGACGCGGGTTCGAGCCGCAGCAAAGGGGGGAAAGGCGCGGGAGAGCAGGCACGGGCGTGCGTTGGATCGTGATCGGGCAGCTCAGATCTTCCAATAGAGGCCACGCGCTATTTCACGTGAGGCGGGAACGCGCCATCGCACGCGCTGGGGCGAGCGCACAGCGAGCGGGGAAGGTGCAATCACAGCCGTCCGATCTCGCGATGGGACGACTGTGGATGGATGAACATGCGGCAGGTGTTGAGACTGAGCAGCCGAGGAGGCACGCGTGGGAGCGGCCACTACGTCCACGTTGGGGCTTTAGCGACGGTTTTATCCGTCACTAAAGACCCCTCATTTAATGTTTTAAAGATGTAATGACCAATTTTCCCCCACTTCTTGCAACTATAAAAGGAGACCCCCTCCACACAAAATTCTCATCCCTTCCTTCTCTTCTCTACCTCTCCAAAGCTTAAGAGAAGCTTGTCCCACACCCGGGATGCTTCTCGCGAGATAAAGTCCAAATTTTCGTCCCCCTTCAGAAGTGGATCCCGTGACGACGATGACGTGCTGCTCCGTTCCCGTTCTTCTACTTCGTCCTCCATTGTCCTGCTTCGTCCTCCTTCATCCAGGCGTCGTCCCGTCCGGCTCGTCCTCCAAGCGTCCGTCGAGGCGGATATCTCTCTCCTATTCTTTTTACTGCTTTCTAGTATAGATTTACTATTTTCTAGAGTAGTTCTGCTCGTCCTCCAAGCGATCGTCGAGGAGGACATTTCTCCCTCCATTCTTTTAGTGCTTTCTAGAGTAAATTTATCACTTTCTAGTGTAAATGTTTTCATGCTTTCTAGTTGTAATAATGAAACAAACAATCTCCTTAATGATGAATTCCCTGTTTATTCTACATCTCGTTTTGATTTTTATTTGTAATATTCTCTCTCTCTCTCTTTTCTATTTATTATGAATAATTAGATAGTTTTAAATTGAATTACTTTGTGACAAATAAAAATAAACGCGTAGTTTTTAAATCAAACGTCCGCCTCCCTGTGTTCGACCTGGAATTTCAATTTCGGTATAAATTTTATTTGTTGAACACAAGTTCTTTGCTTTCAAACTACAATGATAGGTTTTCCAAAACGTAACATGTTAGCGTAGCAATTCGTAATTTCAACATTTTGGCGCCGTTGCCGGGGAGGCGACGATCTTTGATTTCTCTTCACGTTTTGTAACTTACAAATCATTTACCTCACTTTTCTCCTTTCTTATTGTAATTGCAGGTACTCTTTCGAGACAGGAAAAAATAGTAGATCGGAGAAAAGTGTTGTGGAAGGTTCTGTGAGTTATCCCCCACCTCCCACCTATTAGGTTTCATTCCACAACATAATAATTCAAATATCAATCAACCTAGGTGTTCTTATAATCTCTAAGGTTAGATTGTTTGTTGTTTGACATCCATACTTACCCCAACCCCCACATTAAAAGACAAAAAATTAAAAAAAAAATCTCACAGAGGTACACAACCTCATCTGATTTTCAAACTCAACCGGTAAATCAATCTTTTGAGCAGGTACACACATTCAAACACATAATTGAGTAGAAATCAGATTAGGTAAATCACTTGTGTGCCTAATTAAGTGGTGCAACATGCCAATTGTTTGAGTTGATTGGGCTGCACCACTTCAATTAAAATTAACTCATCAAGAACTGCCACTTAGGTTCAACTCTTAGGGATCTACCAGGCACTCCACATTCTTTTTAAGATTTAAAGGAAAACATTTTCACCTGTGCTTGCAAAACCTGGTGTGTCAACGAAACTTGTTTGAAAATGCCTAAAGTTGAATCCTAAAAGCTACTGAACAAGATTTGAACCTTAAAATTCACCGCATCAAAAATAATCTTGCTTGAAAATCACTGGTTGTGCACGCACACACAAAACAAATCAATCATTAAGGGCACAACCCATTTAAAGGGCCCATCGCATTCCAAAGCACATTCAAACCTAGCCCTAAATAAAACAGAGTAGACGTTGGCTTTAAGGATTTGACTCGCTCTTCAGAGCCCAGAACGAGATTATTTTCTATTAGTCTATTTCTACTATTCAATCTGATGTCTACCTAGGGGAGCAGAATCAAACGATCGCGGCTGGGGGGTACACTAGGAACCGGAGGCGCAAGCTGAAGGAAGAACCTTCTCCCCAGTCCCTCCTTCTAACTGGTTGGATTGAACAGATAGAAGTAGATCAAATCGTTTCTCTATCTCAAGATGGGTTTTGGGAGTCTGTAGGTCTTTAGGCTAACCCACTTAAGGACAGGTTTGATTGTTTGTATTGCAGGACACCTTTCTTCCCCCCATTTCTCATGAATCCTTCCACATTTTACACGCATTCCCGCTCTTTCCCTCCTGTTTTGAATTATCCTCAACATGATGATTATCCCGACTCGTATTGTAACCAACCATCAGTTAGTTGGGATAACTCAGATTGGGGATACATTTCCGGACCTCCATGTTTAGGGTCTAACCTTGAACACTTTGATTTTGATTTCTATCCTTCTCAGAGCCACATCGATTATAGATCGTCATCCTTTCATGAACAACCTAATACGATCTACAATCAAGAAGGATACACTGATTATTACCCATCCTCTGATTACACTACCTTTAGGTCATCACCACCTTTTGAACAATCTGAAATGACCTATTATCAGGAAGGTTATAACGAATCTCAATTCGTTAATTCCCCTGCAATGATCCCAAACCGGCCCAACCCTAAACCAACTCATTTGGTTCAGGGTAACCAGGTTCAAGATAAGGTTCTGGCTAACTTGAGGAATATCATTCAATCTTTAGAAGTTCAGCCAATACCTTGCATTGAGAAATTGGAGCCCCTGATTGAAATGATTGATGATTTAAACAAGTCTTTGTTGGATTGGCTCCATGATGTTAAGGATAAGAACCCGGGTGAGTTTCTATTTGGGAAATTAGCGAAGTTGAGGATGAGATTCGTGGTCACTTTGATTCAATCATGGGATGATTCCCAGGATGAACTCCCTTCAGGAAAGCCAATGACAGAACCCGCTCAGGCACCTGTTGGGGGGACACGTGCTACGAGGCTGACCAGATTGAATTAAAACAACCAATTAAGGATGATCTGATTTCTTCACCTAAGATCCCTGATCCAGGGTACGAGGAAACGTATGTCTCCTTGGAACAGAAAGTAACAAATGATTTTGGGACATACATTGATATAGATCCTGATTTCTTTGATGGTGAAGATTGAAGTTGCGAAGTCTCACGCGAGTTTTCTGAACACGATTTCTGGGAGACGATTGGGCTTGAGGAATCTGATAGATCATTTGATAGCCCAATAACTGAGGAAACTGATTTTATTAGGGCTCACGTTATGGATCCAGAATCTCATTTTCTGGATGATTCAATCAAATGCCCTGATTGTCAGTTATACCCCATTGAGTTTATAGATGATTCTATTTTTGAGATAGTTAGACCCAAGTCAATTTTGATTCTGCCACATCATTTAGACTTGGAGATTTCAGATGGGGTGATTAATATACAAAAGGTCCTAGAATTTGACATGCTGAATGAGGAGGATAGGAGCTGGAAGTTCTGATTTGGGATGTTAACTTTGGAGGAGATGGAAAATTGAGTCGAAGGGTTCCTTTTAAGCTGAAACCATCAAATCAGAACCCTTACGAGATCTGTTCTGAGGATGTCCAACCCAAGCACGCATTCAATGATTATCCTTTTGAGCTTCAATTCTCTGTAACCCGACTTTTTGATTTTGGGTTGCATCCTCATAAATCGCAGGCCCAACCCCTCTTGCATTTTGATTTTAGGTTTTGGGTAATTTTTATCCAGAACCTCAGATATTCTCGATTATGGGGGATGGGTCTGCACCACAATCTGGTCCACATCTGTGGACATCTACTGACAGGTCGGAGGATTTTTTTGTTTATTTTGATTCTGGCCTGCACTTGTGAATTCTTCATTTCTCTTCTTTGTATAGTATGCCTAGCTGAAGGCACTAAACTCAGCATTTATACAGTTCTTTTTAGTTTTCATCTCAGAGTGGACCTGACATTCACACAATTCAGGTACTTTCTACGCTATTGCACTCTGTTTTATGTCTTTTTAATACAATGAGGACATTGCATTAGATAGGCATGGGGGGTGGATATTCATCTCTGAATTCATTTGTCAGCTTCGTAGAATTGTTTTATTTTCTTTTATTAAAAATAAAAAAAATGAAATTAGGAAAGGGAACTTGGGTTTAAGAAAATTTTCAATCTTAGGAAATACTACATTATGATTTGAACACAATGACCCTTCAGGTCTTTGGACTTAATCAGCCTGTGTATCTACTAAAATGTGGATTTATTTTTCGAGTCCTCACCAACCTAAATTCTGTTTTAATTGGAGTAAATAAGTTTGGGTGATAAGTACACGACTTATTAACCCGCCCTCTGATTTGAGGAAATTTTGAGTCTTAAGCATCTACACACTTTCTTTGCACTGACTCGTTGTTCGGCGATTTTAACGAAAATTGGGTAGCTAATGAACCTTCTAGAGTGATATGACTGGCAAGTTATCGTGGGTAACAGTCCATAGGTAGGTTGTCTAGAGCCCAGTCACTGGACCTTTCTCTTTTTGCTGCCCTTAGGTAAATCTTAGACCAGGGAAGCCACCTATTCTAAAAAAGAAAAAAAGAAAAATCAAAAAGAAAAGGAGAAAATAAAAAAAAAGAAATAAGCCACGCTTCGCCACACGAGTATGGCTGACAAGTTGTTGGTGGTAACAGCCATCGACTGGTTGTCCAGAACCCAGCTCAGTAAATGCATTAAAAAAAATTTCCAAAACACTTAGGAAGAAGCGGAGAAGTAGAATAAATCAGGGAGATACACTGGATTTACCCTTGTGTTGACCCCGTAAAAAAATAGGGAGAAAGCTACCAGTTGTAAAGATACCCCTTTAGGCAGAATTTTTTTTAGGTCACCTAGAGGCGTAGAAATCTGAAGTCCATTTTAATTGCCAGTCAAAGAGTCTATCACAATCACAGTAAGATGCTTAAAACTTAGGGTTCTCATCAAATCTTAGGTGAGTTGAATGGCCGTAGAAAGCCACTCTTAAACCCTAATATTTGAAAATCCAAAAAAATTAGAAAAGAGTAAAAAGAGAAAACGAAAATTTTCTTTGAATAAGGCGAGGGTTTGAGGCGGTTTGTATTTTGGCAGATACTCGGGCACTATTGTGTCCTTGAAAGTTCAGATCCTAAGTAGACAATTTCTTAATGATTGAAAATAACTCAGGCCCAAATAATCCAACCTAATTCTTTTATAAATAGCATATAGTTTTTGCTAGGGACCAGCAAAAGATAGGCATGGGCGTATGATGTAAACACATTTACACTACTTAAGATGTCTATTTATGCATGTTTTTAAGCATAGGATTGCATTGCCTGCTATAAATATTACATAACATGCATCATCTTGCATTTATAGTAGTTTGAATAAAATGGAGGTTAATTGTCTCCTTTTATGTGCTTGGACAGGGCAAACTTTTTATCAGGGATTCGGATTGAAGATCCAACCGTACGGATGTGATCAGGGTGACAATTGGAGTTCAACGACTCCAAGATCGTCCTAATCAGGCATCCGTAGCATCAGATAGTGACCAGGGAACCTTAGAAGATCAAGGGCCAGGATGGCATAAATCCACACTCCAAATGACGAATCCGACCACACGTATGAATTCGGATCGACGATCGCAGCCTAACGACGCAAAAATCGAGTCAATCCGACACCCGTGGCACCATCTACAACACCCAGAAGATGGATGGCCAAGATGGCACCACGTGGTGCCATCTCAGCCACCTAGACGGCCACATGCAATCACTGAAGTGTTTGCATCTACCCTCTCTCCGCCGTTGGATCTCGATCCAACGGCTGTGGATGGCTGCGCCTAAAAACGTCCGCTCAACCATCTGCGCCCCGTAGTGCAGCGGTCGAAGGCGCTATCGCGAGCAGCGGACGCGGGTTTGAGCCGCAGCAAAGGGGCGAAGGGCGCGGGCGTGCGTTGGATTGTGATCGGGCAGCTCAGATCTTCCAATAGCGGCCACGCACTATTTCACGCGAGGCAGGAACACGCCATCGCACGCGCTGGGGTAGGCGCGCAGCGAGCGGGGAAGGCGCAATCACAGTCGTTCGATCTTGCGATCGGACGGCTGTGGATGGATGAACGTGCGGCGGGCATTGAGAGTGAGCAGCCGAGGAGGCGCACGTGGGGAGCGGCCACTACGCCCACGTTGGAGCTTTAGCGACGGTTTTATCCATCACTAAAGACCCCTTATTTAATGTTTTAAAGAAGTAATGACCAATTTGCCCCCACTCCTTGCAACTATAAAAGGAGACCCCCTCCACACGAAATTCTCATCCCTTCCTTCTCTTCTCTACCTCTCCAAAGCTCAAGAGAAGCTTGTCCCACACCCGGGATGCTTCTCGCGAGATAAAGTCCAAATTTTCGTCCCCCTTCGGAAGTGGATCCCGCGACAACGATGACGTGCTGCTCCGTTCCCATTCTTCTACTTCATCCTCCTTCGTCTTGCTTCATCCTCCTTCATCCAGGCATCGTCTCGTCCGGCTCGTCCTCCAAGCGTCCGTCGAGGAGGATATCTCTCTCCCTATTCTTTTTACTGCTTTCTAGTATAGATTTACTACTTTCTAGAGTAGTTCTGCTTGTCCTCCAAGCGATCGTCGAAGAGGACATTTCTCCCTCCATTCTTTTAATGCTTTCTAGAGTAAATTTATCGATTTCTAGTGTAAATGTTTTCATGCTTTCTAGTTGTAATAATGAAACAAACAATCTCCTTAATGATGAATTCCTTGTTTATTCTACATCTCGTTTTGATTTCTGTTTGTAATATTCTCTCTCTCTCTTACTCTCTCTGTCTTTCTTCTATTTATTGAAAATAATTAGATAGTTTTAAATTGAATTACCTTGTGACAAATAAAAACAAACGCGTAGTTTTTTAATCAAACCTCCGCCTCCCTGTGTTCGACCTGGAATTTTAATTTCGGTATAAATTTTATTTGTTGAACACGAGTTCTTCGCTTTCAAACTACAACGATAGGTTTTCCAAAACCTAACACGTTAGTGTAGCAATTCGTGTGTTGAACAGCCTTACAAAGCTCTTCTCCAATAGATCCTGTAAATGAGACTTGAGCTCTCGCAGCTCAAGTGGGGCCATCCTGTATGGTGCAGTAGAGATGGGGCCGATCCGCGGTACTAGTGAGATCTCAAACTCGATCTCACGCTCAGGTGGCAGTCCTAGCAGCTCCTCTGGAAAGACGTCGGGATACTCACGGACCACCGGGATATTCTGCAAGTCAACCACGGGGCTGGGCTCTGCTATGACAATGCTAGGAATCCCTCGCACCCCTGGCTTAGTAGCTTCATTACCCAAAGTGTGGAGATGCACCTGAATCCTCCATCTACTGGTTGGACGTGGAACTTGAAAGGAGGCAACTTTGGTATGGAGAAGACGATCTTCCTATCAAAGCAATCTACTAGGGCATGATAAGCAGCCAGCTAGTTCATCCCTAGGATCACGCCGAAATCCTCCATTGGGATCACGATCAGGTCAATCGGAAGACTGTGTCCCCCTATAGCGACCTCATAATCAGGGAAAACCTCCTCGACGACAAATACCTATCCACCTGGGCCTCTAATCAGGAATGGCTCATCTAATAGTACACTACCCGATCCTAAACTGACGGCAAAATTCGTAGAGACGAACGAGTGCGTGGCACTAGAATCGAAAAGCACATAAATGAGCTTGCCGGAAACTATAACCATCCTGCCACTACGGAGCCTGAAGCTTTAGCATCTTTGTGAGTCATGGTGTTAATACGCCCCTCAGCCCTCGGTGCAGAAGAAGCAGCCACACTTTGGGCCGGGCGAGAAGCAGCTGGCCGGTACCCTCCTTGTGACTGCTGTCCTCCTCCTCAGGCCTGGTAATTGCGGCCACCAGATCGGCCTCCAGTGCTCGATGTTGGTAGTGTCTGCTGTGCACTAGCTCTAGTTGGGTAATCCCTCCATATGTGGCCCAGTTGGCCACACTGGTAGTAGAGAGGAACGTGACCTCCTCCCTCCGTCTGCTATCCTTGCTAGTAGCTAGGCGAGGGTTTGCTGCAGTCGGTTGGTCCCTGTCTGGGGCCCCCAAAGGTCCCTGGTGGACCCACAGAACAGGATGACTCCCCTGTAGGTGCCGAGTGCCTCCTCTCCTGGTGGCCCTATGAGTGCTTCTGCTGGTAGGGCCTCTTCTGTCCTCGCCCGTCGATGTCTCGCATGGACGAGTTGGTCTCCTTGTAAGTCATGGCCGCCTTGACCACGCGAGAGAAGGTAGGAAGCTTCAGGGGTTTCACATACCCCTGGATAGCAGGTCGGAGTCCCTCAGTGAGCTTCTGTAGGTGCTCCTCCTTGATAGATGCAGTTGTCGCGGCGAAGCGTGACAGCTCCAGGAAACACGTATGAGACATGCTAACCGTCATCACCTCCTAGCGGAAAGTGTGGAACTCCCTCCTTCTCTGATCTTGCTAGGTCTTTGGGAAGTACTGCTCGTAGAAGAGTGCCACAAACCTATCCCACGTCAGCTCTCTCTTCTCCTGTCCTCTGACCGCCCTCCACCACCTGTGAGCTGCACTCTTCAGCTGGTACATGGCGAAGGCCACGCGACACTTTACAGGGGGATGGAGTGTGTCGAAGATCTTCTCCATCTGCTCCAGCCAGTCCTCTACCTCAGATGGGCTCTCTTCCCCCTTGGAGGAGGGGGGCTTTAGCTTCCTGAACTAGCCAAAGAGCTCGTGGTGGAGCCGCAATAGGGGAAGGGGTGTGCCTCCAGGCAAGGAGCACTCGTGCTCCGAGGTGTCTGAAGGAGGTGGGGGTGGTGGAGGATTACCCCTTCCCCCTCCAGCCCGTCCAGCACTGTGGCGACTCGCCTGCCTCATGGATGACTCCTCCTCCGTATCCCCAGGGAGAGGTGGCTGAGAGGGAGGTTGCTGGAGCTCCTCTCGTACTATATCCCGGATTAGCTAGGCGAGATCTTGGGCCTGGATGCTCGGAAGGAGGGGTGGGTCGACTGGTGCCTTAGGTCCGGCACGTCTGCCCCTACGACCACGCCTACGGCCATGACCACATCCGCAGCCCGCCTCAAGGGCTCCCTGATGAGGCATCTCCTACATAGAGATAGAAGGAAAAAGGATCGAACTGTCAGGGGCCCGTGATCACAGAGAGAAATGAGATTCGCAAGTGACAATCAAGATAATACATTGTGATGGCTATCCTAGCTACATGTACAAGTGTGGTTACTTCCAGACCATTTAGTTTATTTCTTGGGACGACCTTGCTTTGATACTATCTTCTCAAGACCCGCTCCCGGCTACCTACAGGACCCGAGAACGGCTCACCTCGACGAACCCCAAGACCTAGTCGTCAAACGAGAAAGAATCAAATACCATATTCATTCCACAACCACACGAGTAATGTAATTAAGTAGAAAATATATGATTGATAATAAAGGAATGAAAACAACATACCACTAGTATCTCACATTATACAGCGGAAAATACGATTACAGACATAGCCATCACAACAGAAACTAGCACAAATATAACTAAACATAACTATGAGCTATAGATACTCACTACTACAAATCTCTCTGTAAAAGAAACAAAACAAAACTATAGTTGGGCTCGACTGGGCCTAGCGCCCTCAGCAGCCGGTGGCTCTAGCTGCTTGAATCCTTGACCTAAACAAGGTTATAAAATTTGTGGTCAGCTAACGCTGAATAGAGTGGTGGTTAAATCACTTACATACAATATAATTTAAATAGGCAGCTAGCTAAGCATGCATTTAACATTTTACTTATTATCATTTATTTTCAATTATCATTTTTCTGATCCGAGTGCTCTAATCAGGTTCCATGATATTTCTCAATCTTCTTGTTCCCTAAGGGAATGATCTTGCTTGCAATTTTCCCACAATGCAGGATATACACGTGGCACTCTCCTGGCCAGGAGAGTCCCCCGTGGTAGTCCAACACTTGGTCTACTACCCCGAGGTCACGATCGCGACGTAGTGGTGACTATGGCACACGTGATAAGTGCACGAGTAGCTACGTCACACTGGCACGTGGTCAGTTGTTTCCACTAACGGGTACGCCTAAACGAACAGCACGGAACAACACAGGGCCTTACCCTCTCAGAACAAGGGTCTCGTCCCTCACAGTCCGCGTACCTTGGTCCAACTATCCCGGTTTGCCCAATGGGCTAACAAGAGTCGATGTAGTGTGGCTATACCTAACCCCAGGCCCCATGGGGCGGCTAGCTCGCCCCCTACATTAAGTAGCTCACCTTGGTACCATGTACGCGAGGGCTGAACTGGAGTCGACATAGAGTGGCCAAACCCACCACGGGTCTCAACCCAAGGGGCGACAAGCTCCCCTCTATTCTAAAGGGATAGTTGCTCTCCTTGGTACTATGTACACGAGGGCCAGCTCACTTCCCTTAACCAAGTCCAAATAACCGCCCGTAGGCGACGTGTTCCCAAAACCATCAGGTTTTCTGTACTACCGTATTCCTAGTTTCTTTCTAAATTCCCCGTAGGGTTTGTACATGGACTTTATTATTTCCATGTCTGGTTCGTTATACATAAAACATGCAACTCAAATTACACCATCTATTATTCAGTACAAGCATGCATTTCCATTCATGATGTTGTTCATTATAGGTAGTACAGACAACTCATGGTTTATTTCTTTTCAGGAAGCCTCACGGTAACTTGATCATTCATTAACTATACATGAATTTCTTTTCAGTCCTAGGGTTCATTGCACAACCTAGGTTCAATTAATTCTACGCATGTAATTTAATTATTAATTCCGAGATTAATGTAAGAACCACTCTACCAGGGAAACCAAGTGGAATGGGGGCTCGTATAGTAGCTCCCGATGTTTCCGCAGGTCCCGTATACTCAGTGGACTGGAGACCTATGACATAGATTGACAGATCAAATGAGCTCAAAATGAAATAGGCAATGTATTATTACTTAGAGAAACTCGAATGGAAACCAATGACGTTTCGTTTGCAGAAAATCGACTCCGTTTGGGCCTTGAACGAGCCCAAAAACACTAACCCTAATCAAAATCAGACGTCTGAGATGAGTCATAGATGTCTTAAACAAACTCAGGGACACACCTTGCTCGGTGCGCCTTTTCCGGACAACTGGAACTCCTAGCAAACATCTGAGGGTGGCTTCAGACGTCTGGAGACACCTTCGGACATTTGAAATTGCCCCGGTCCTTGCACCAGCGTGCTTCCCAATCCTTTGACATACGCGCACATAGTCAGATCTTTGGTAGGAAAAATAAATCAAGAAAATGCACTAAGACATCTGAGATTACCTTCGGATGTCCGATTTGACATCTAGAGGTCACCGTGAACGTCTAATTCTGCGAAAAATGATTCCGCAGAACCGTTTACGAGCCTTTTCTTGCCACAGAAGCTACAGCAACTATAACACTGCCTCACCCTCACGAGTCCTCCGCTCTCAGGCCACCGAACTCCTCTACTCTCCGCTCTCCCTCTCCTTCTCTTTCTTGGCTGCTGGTGTGGGGATGAATGGAGGAGGAGGAGGGGGTATATATGGGGAGATGAGGTATGGAGGAGGGGATGGTGGAGAGTGAGGGAGGTGAGTGTGCCATAGGGGATGGTGCGGCGTGCGGGGTGAGGGGGGGAGAGGGTGTGCGTGGGTAGGGGAGTGGTGGTTGGAAAATTACAGTGATGCCCCTGTAATTTTCCTTGCCCCCTCACAAACCCCACAATAAAAACCTAAGGGGTTTAAAACTACACAAAAACCCCTACAAATTCCGGAAACGCCAAACGACCCTAGGAAAGGATCATTTCACACGATAATCTCAATACAGCCCGATTTAAAATCAATATGGGCGTGGGCTGTGGCCAAGAAAAGTCTACCGAGGAGTATCGGATAATTAGAAAGTAAATCAGGAACTTCCATATCTAATACAAGAAAGTCAACAGGAAAATAGAGACTGTTGACCCTAACCACCACGTCTTCCACCACACTGCAGGATTTTGACAGAGCGATCTGCCAATTGCAGTGTAATAGGGGTGGGTTTTAGATTTCCTAATGCAAATTTTTGGAACATGATGGTCGGTACGAGGTTAATGGAAGATCCTAAATCCAGCAAGGCACGATCAAAATTGTAGCCTTTGATGCTACATGAAATGAGAGGGATGCCTGGATCTTTCTGCTTTAGTGGTAGTTTTGACAGTATAGCACAACTCGTATGAGGCGAGAGAACCATCGGGTTCTTTGTTTTCTTTTGTTGTTGCCTAGGTGTAATGTAGTCTTTAAAGAAACGGGCGATGGTAGGCATGTGGTCAATCGCTTCTAACAAGGGAACCTTGATTTCAACATCCTTGAATTAATTGTGCAGATAGTCAAAGGTCAGCGTGTTCTTTTTCTTGCCTTTTGGCTCCCTCAGTAGAGCCTCAAGGAATGGGATCGATTCTGGCACCCGTTTGGGCGTATCGTCCTCACGAGAATGCGGTGTGCATCCCGAATGAGAGGGTGATGAAGAAGATGGGCCACGATTAAGTCGAGGCAGATCGACAGTTTGCTTACCACTCCTCGTAGTAATCGCATTGGACGTCGCAGGTCCAGTGGGATTATAAGGCAGAGGATGCTTCACAGTAGGGACATATGGGTGATATGTTGCTGCGAGATTAGCCCGAAATCCCGGTGGAGTACTTGTAGCTTGCAGAATCTAACAAACCAACCCCTAAGAAGGTAGTACCTGTGGTTGCGGACCACGAGGTACAAAATTTTGCGGGTTTGGGACAGGTTGTGTTGGAAGAGTGCCCTGAGATCGAGTCGTCATGCGTAGTTGACTGATCTCAGCATTCTGCTACGCCAATTGATGTTGAAGAGAGGTCATGTTTTCTTCATGGCGCTTGGACATTTCCATCATCATTTGCATCAATTTATCAAGAGGATTTGATGCGCGATCCGGTTGAGGTGAGCAAGGGCCCTGCAATGGATTTGCTGAAGGATTATATTATGCCCTTGGGATGGTGGGAGCGGGTGGTCGCATTGGTCCACCAATGGGGTTTTGGCGCTGAGGATTGTTGTGCAAGATTCGAATGGGTGCGCCACCCTGGGTTATAAGTAGCAGAATATGGGTTATTCTCCAGGGCACACACGTCTTCGAATTCAGAAGATGAATCCGCATATGCTACTGTATTCAAGTACATGGAGGCTTGGTCCTTCATGTCATAATACTGGCTATAAGAAGCCAGATCCACATTACTCATCGAGTCGCTTGGCATGATACTCAGTAAGGATGGTGCAGGTCGTACGAGATTCTTGGAAATCATCCTAACTTGGGAAGGATTGGGTTTGTGACGTGGTGAAGGAGTCGATGTGTGAGCCACAGGACGGGTACAGTTAGGTAAAAATTCGTCCAACTTCTTGTGAACGAGGGAGACTTCATCCAATTTTTGTGAGATTAAATTAAAGTCAGTGGATGAATGGGAAGGTCCCATGTCAACCTCGTGAGCTTCACTGCGAGGTGCGCTGGTCCGATTAAAGGAGACGATGGAAGCATTATTCATAGAATTCTCACTCATATTTTCAAACAGTTTGAATGCTCCATCCTCATCTTTATTTATGAAATTTCCTTCGCAGGAAGAGTCTGCAATCTGCCTCAAAGTTTCATTTATCCCATAATAGAAGATCTGGGCTACATGTCACTTAGGCAGACCGTGGTGTGGACATTTCCTGAGGAGGTCATTATACCTTTCCCAAGCCTCATGAAATTGCTCGCCATTTTGTTGTGTGAAAGAAGTAATAGCACGGCGAAGCGCATTGGTGCACCCGATTGGGAAGAATTTCTTGAGAAACGCTGTACGCATCTCTTCCCAAGAGCGGAGGGGTTTCCCACTAGTGTGCAACCATTACGCGGCTTTGTCCTGTAATGAAAAGGGGAACATTTTCATGAAGACGATATGCAACCCGATGTTTCTTGGTTTAATCATTTCAACTAAATGAGTTAAGTCCTCCAAGTCAAGAAAAGAGTCTTCATTGGCCAATCCATGGTAATGGAAATTGATTAGGTTGATTACGTTCGATTTTAACTCAAAATCCTCCCCGCCCACGGGGACATGAATCTACCCACGGGTCTCTGTAGCAGCGAGATTCTGATATGAGCTAAGAGACCTGGGCTCCTCCCGTTTAGGAGGGTTCTACATTTCCTCCAAGGCTTCCTTAATGGCTTCAATATGCTCAGTATACAATTCCATTTGGGCCTGGAGGCTGGTTAATGGCTCAATGGCTCCTCTACCACCTGGTGGATTTGGAGGGGGGCGATTTACTCCCTTGGGATTTGGGGGTAGGTGAGCAGCCATGTTTATAGAGGAGGAGGATGATTCACCAGCTTCTACCCTTCTAGAGTTATCAGACAATTCAAAAAGTTTAGGGTTTTGTAACCTCCTCCCAAATATGCACTGTCGACAAAAGAATTGGAGTGATGAGAAGAGAGAAGGGGATAAGAGAAATGACGTCGTATAGGTGCACTTGATGACAAATCAAACAATCAAGCTCCTAACCTCTAAGTGTGTCCCTTAGACCTAAAGATTTAATTTACCTACTATCGTGATTTATGGAACCGAATACGAGCACCACGAAACCATCAGGCCAGATTAAAATGTCATTTGCCCTAATCTTAAACACCTGATAGCACGTGGGAGCCCACAATAACACGTAAGCGCTACACGCAAGTAGTTAGACCTCCAAACCTTAATGGGGTCAAGTTACTACTAGTTTTAAATTAAGAGGTTTAGGATACAAGTGCTTTGGAATGTGAAGGACATTGTATACGGGTAATGCCCAAGTGCGTTGATTTTTTGAGTGTGTAAAGCAAGCATGCAATGGGGAACTCTCCCTGAATTGAAGTTTTAGATGGTGAATGGCTTTTAGAATTTAACTCTTAGGTAGTATGGATTTTATGATTCCACTGAATTACCAATTTAACCAATCTTCGGGTTTTCAAGAAAAAATAAGTTCTTTTTGCACCCAAACATCCCTCCTTCAATTTAATTTGGTGAATGCATGCTACAATGCAAATGGATTCCTAATTGGAAATTTCTAAGTGTGGATGCATGAATCAATTTTAGTTCAATGTGAGAGGGAGCCAAAGCACTTCAATTCAAGTGCTCCCAATCACCAAAATGATAATCCACACAAGGCTCAACCACAAAAAAGTATGAAAAATGAAAAATGAATATATTAGGGTTGAGATTTGAGATCAAATCAAGGCAAGTTAACGGTCATGGTGGGATTGGAGTCAAATCAACTCCAAAACTCCCTAACCAAAGTTTGGATCGCAAATGCTAAATAATGAGGTGAAAAAGTGTGGCAAACAATTGATTTTAAATCACCTCAATGATAATTTCGCGTCGCAAAATAATCAAGAATTGAGATTCGCGAATTTTTTCATGCACAAAAATGTGGAAAATCAAGGACGGTGGTGGTGATAGAAAGAATCAAACAGTGGCTTTAATCCACTTGCCCCAGAAATCCCAAGAAGATTTTTTTAGGGTTTTTGATTTTAATAAATCTTTTTTATATTTTCAATGTGACAAAATGACCTAAATTGTTAAGAGAAAGACACCTACCTCCTCAGCAACATGGGTGAAGCTCCAAGCGGCATCGGTGACTTCATGCTCTCGCTACCACCTCAGATTTGCCCATGTCTCCGACCTCCTTTGCATGTCTCTTCCTCGCGATAGGTACACCTACACAAAAACAAACTAGGACACTCGTGAAGAAATGGGTGGAAGAAGAGAAAATCAAAGGAAGAGAATAGAAACTAACTCTAGATAGCGCCTCCCCGGCAACGGCGCCAGAAAAACTTGTGATAGAACGCGAGTAAGGTTATTTAATTAGGTGAAATTAGCGTCAAATTGTATATAGTGGAGTGGTTAACCTACAAGCGAATTTACGCTTGTTTATAAAAAAATTATAAACTTGGCTAAATCAGATTTTTAAGATTGTCGCTTTTAGGCTAGGGTCTAACTTAGGGAGGCAGATTTGGAATTACTCAGTTCTACCAACTTCCTAGACTAGTATCAATTCCTTTTACTTATTGAATTTTTGGTTTTCGTGATTTTTAGATTTTTTTGGAGATAATCTTGTCCTTGAGGCACACCCTAAAAAATGGTTCTTGGCTACACGCTAAAATAATAAAATCTTGTCTTGCCACTGCAAGACCATGTGCTTGCAAATCAAGAATTATCTTTTCTGTTATATATATATTTCCTTTTCTTTAAGCAATAAAAAAAAGCAAAAATTGAAATGAATTGAAATACGTAGCTTATTTATATGTAGAATATATATATATCTATATATATATGTATATAACTATAGAATAGAATAGTGAATATTGAATTTAAGATTCAATAGGGATGTAACACAATACTAGGTTAACCGTCATCTAGAAAGACGGGATTAACCTAGCTACGTGCCACGTGTGGTGCGGAGTGGACGTGTGTGAGTGTGGGTAGAAGGCTTGCTATGCATGAATATCGGGAAATATACGCAACTGATGCGAATATTCCCGCGATATGATGCACGATAGATGGATAGGTGCGCGGTATTATGAGTGAGTGTGTGAAGGAGGAAATGTGGATATATATGTGTATTTATAAATATAAATATATATATATATATCTATATATATCTATATAAATATAAATATAAATATATAAATATATATATGTATGTATGTATGATGGGGGAGGGTGAATATAGATATGTATATGTGTGTGAATGTGTGTCTGAATATGGATATTTATGTATGTATAGGTGTGTGTGTGAAAGAGTGGCTGTGTGTGAAGGGTGGGATGAGTGTGGGAGTGTAGCGCACTGGCGCAGGCGAAATGAGTGTAGTGTAGCGTGCAGGCATTGAGATGCGTGCTACAGCACACAAGCGTGTGAGGTATGTGTGAGCGCAGTGCACAAGCACTGAGAGGGGCACGAGAGATGAGTGTAGAGCGTCTGGTGGAGCAGCAACTGGCTGGAAGCGGTCGCAGCGAGGAGAGAGAGTGCGGGCGTCACCAGCTAAGTGAGAAGCCCCTGGTCACGACACTGTAGTTGCGTGAGGTTGCGGCTACAATGCCAAGGGCAAAAAGTGACCGAGTGGCTCGTGAAGTCATCGGCTGAGTAGTGCATAGGAAGAAGTGGCAGGGCGTGCGGAGAAGGTCCTGGACCAATAGGGAAACGTGCGCAGGCGCGTGGAAAGGGAGGATGAGGCACGCAGTGGTGCGTGGCGAGGTGCTAGCGTGTGCAGAGGTTGCGGTGAAGGATCTCCTGAGCTTGCAGCTCTGGCAATGGCAATGGAAGAGAGACAAGAAAAAGAAAACAAAAATCAAAATAACAAAACAAAAGAAATCAAAATAGAGAATCCACCACGCCCACCTACTTGCGAGGGAGCTGGGCGGTGGTGTACCCTCGCCGTGCTTGTTGCAACCACGGGAGACTCTCCTCTATACTTAGTGTCCCTCTCAACTAGTGAGAGGATACTGAGGATGAGGAGGGGAAGAGAGGGAGAGAGGAGCGTTCGGGAGAAGTGGAGTGGCCGGCTAAAGGGATGTGTGTGCTGGTGTGTGCATCTATGGGGTATGGAGGTGGAGGGGACGACTGAAGGTGAGGTGAGGGCCGACCCTTGTGCATGGAAGGGAGGTGAGTGTATTATAGGTGAAGGCGAGGGTGGCGGGTAGTCGTAGGTGGTTGGGGATATTTTTTTAGAGGGGACAATTTTGGGTTAATTATGGGGATGTACTTGGGTTGTAGGGAAATGAATGTAGGCTTGTAATTAGTTGCTTATTAGGTGGAATCAATGGGGGGATTTGAATGGAAATAAGGTGGAAATGGAAGGGATGAAATGGATAAATGGATGCTCAATCTCTCTCTCTATCTTCCTCTCCATAAAATGCACAAATGCGAATATTTACATGATGCATGCATAGCTATTTAATATAAATGCTTAATGTTAGAAAATAGCATAAGATGGCCTAATTAGAGACGTAAATTGCTGTGCAATCACTAGTCAACCAAACCCCCTAGCTAACCTACGTATTAAGCTACCCATTAGGACCTTAGAGGCTCCCCTAAACCCTAATTTCAGATCTGCCCCTTATCCTTTACACCTAGGTTTACCTTTAGTTTAAGATCCCGTAGGTCCCAAAACACACCCACTAGGTGTTTGACAAATGCCTAGCTAACCATACACTTTAGTTACCCATTTACCCTTCCTATACCTTTCTAATTTTCCTTAATCAACTCACTTATTGGTCACCTAACCCTCCTACCATTTAGGACACCTCATAGGACACCTAAACCTTCCCAAAAATCTGTAACCAACAAACCCAAAACAACCCCATTAGATCCTACCAAGCCCATCCATAAGTAGCTCCACTAAGCTCGTTAGACCTACACCCATTAGTTTTTAGGTTCACATTTTAGCCAACCCAAACCTAGCCTAAACCACCCCAAATTTAGACCTAAAACTACCCACTCCCTACACCTTTATTTTCATTTTCTATTGCAATGGCATGTTATCATGTTAACTTTCATTTTAGATAGCTTGAATATAATTATGTTGCCTCCCTATTAGACCTGTGGAGGGCATTTTTCTGGGAAAAAGACTGTTGCAAAAGTGTTACAAAGGGATTTCTATTGGCCAACTCTATTCAAAGATGCAAACACCTTTTGTAAAGCCTGTACTCATTGCTAATCTCTGGGCAACATGAGTAGAAAGGACGTGATGCCCCTCAACCCGATTTTGATTGCCAAGATATTCAATGTTTGGGGCATCGATTTCATGGGACCCTTCTTGCCATCGCAAGGTTTCGAATACATTTTTGTGGCAGTGGATTATGTATCCAAATGGGTTGAGGCAATCCCATCTATAACCAATGACCACAACACAATGGTCAAGTTTGTCAAAAAGAATATGTTTGCCAAGTTTGGGATGCCTCGAGTCATTATAAGTGATGGGGGTTCTCATTTTACTAATGCGCACTTTTGTGCTTTGCTGAAGAAGTATGGGGTGACTCATAGAATTGCTACCCCGTATCATCCCTAAACAAAAGGGTAAATGAAAATCTCCAATAGGGAGATTAAGAATATTCTCTATAATATGGTGCAGCTTGACAGAAAAGATTGGATCGACAAATTATATGACACACTTTGGACCTACTCCACTGCGTACAAGACTCCTATTGGCATGTCACCGTTTAGACTAATATTTGAAAAATCGTGTCACCTCCCAGTTAAACTTGAGCACAAAGCTTACTGGGCCATAAAGCAGTGCAGCCTTGACCTTGATCAAGCCAAGGAGCATAGAAAGCTCCAATTAAGTGAGCTCGAAGAAATTCACAATGAAGCATATGAGAGTGCAAAAATTTATAAAGCCAAAGCTGAGGAATTCCATGACAAGTGCATCTTTAGGAAACATTTTGAGCCTAATCAGAAGGTTTGGCTATTTGATGCCAACCAAAGCTTTTCCTAGGAAAGCTCTATTATCACTGGAATGGACCTTATATTGTCAAGAAGCCATTCGAGAACAAGGCAATTGAAATATTTGATTCGAAAATGGGGCAAACATTCACTGTAAATGGACAAAGGCTCAAACCATTCATTGAAACTATTGCACTTGAAACTATTATGGATAAGGTTTCCCTTATTGAACCATAGTCATGGTTCTTGTCTGGCTGAAGACATTAAACTCAACACTCGTTGGGAGGCACCCTAACACTTTAAAAAAACCCTTTTTGTCTATAGCATATTTCTTTTGTCATTTCCTGCTTGCATAGGTGCTAGATATGCTTTTAAGGTCAAAACTCAGAAACCATTCTACGTGATCTCTACCTTGTACTCTTCTTTATGTTCATTTCATGCATGAGGACATGCAAGAAAATGGGCATGGGGGGTGGGTAGTGTATATGCTAAATACATTTTTGCTAGTACTTAGAAGTTTTCTTTTCATAAAAAAAGATAAAAGAAAAAAAATGAGGCGGCTAGAATAGTGTTAAAAGTTAGCATTTAAAGGTTCCTGACTATAGGAACATTGAGGAATCCTGATACAGACTCTTTAGGTCATTTAGACATAATTGACTCGGGTACGTACTAAAATGAGAATGAGTTTCCTAGTCTTTGAAAGGTCCAATTCATGAGGTACTAAGTTAAGGACGTAGGAGTACATAGCTTGCCTGTTCACCATTGGTTTGTAGGTCTCTGAAGCTTGCTTATCTCACCTTCACTCCTTACACACTAGGCTCGTAGGCAATAGACCTATGAAAAGTAGGAATTCTTGAAGATTCTCTAAGGATATGGTTGCCAGGTGGCATCGGGTATGCTCCCTAGACGTAGGAAGGCAGATGCCAATCCTGTGCTTAGAAGTCCTGGAAGTTTTCTACTTAGGAACGACTCTTGAAAGGGTTTAGGAGTAAGCCACTGACCAAAAAAATGATTTGGAGAAAAACCAAAAAAATGAGAAGTTATTGTTGAAGAATAAAAGCACCTTGCTACATATGGCTGCCTTAAGAAAAAAAAAGAAAACCCATAGAAAAGAAATTTGGTGTTGAGAGAACAACTAAACGAATAGATAACAGAGGTCAAAAGGCATGGCTACGAAGACATATATGTTGGCGAAAGCTTCCGCGTTGACCTTGGGATAAAAGAAGGTGAGGAGAAAGCTACCAAACTTGAGTAAGGTCAATCCAAAGACAAGTCTTAGGGAATGATAAGTGTGAGACTACCAAAGAACGCGAAGGATTTGAAACTTGTAGCCTATGAGCTGGGTTAAACTTCACATGCATGGATATTCAATTCTTCCGGGTCCATACAAATTCTAGGGTGGATGAGTTGAGCCAGAGAAAACTATATTCAAGACCCAACTCTAAAGGGATTAGGATTTGATAGGACTGGGTCATTCTTATTTTAGTTGGTACCATAGTATTATTAAGTTAGTGTATAGGATTTCAGATTTATTTCGTTAAAGTCCGCAACCATGGATACTCTTGATCAAAAATGAATTCTAGCCTAAATAAAGTAGTGCATAGTTTTCGTTTTATTGCATTGATAAGGACTAGCAAGAATGAGTTGGTACACATATGACCCATCTTTTTTGGGAAATGAGGCGTTTGCTTCACATGCATGCCGTTACAATGCCCTCCCTTTGAGGAGTGTATTCATTGGCACAACCCCATGGTTACGTCCACCTCACCTTGGCGGAGGCCAACAATTCATCATCATCGCGATAATCCACTTGATGCTTAAGGGATCCAGTTATACTGGTTGACTAGGTCTGTTTGAGATGAGTTAATTTAATCCCATCAAATTACTAATCTCAACCTAGTCTAGATTAGAATTGCATTCTAATTTTTCCTATGTATCAAGTTAGAGATCGCATCCCCATGCGTACATACATTCATTCCATAAAAAATTACATCAGATGTAAAAGGGCTCCCAAATTATAGGGATTACAAGCAAAAATTACTTAACTCACTCACCAACATTCCACTTTACATGCCATCATGATCAAATATCAATCCATAACATAAAACCATCAAACATTGCGGAAACAATATACATATATCCATTACATCATACGCGGAGGGGATGTGAGTGTCTAATTCTCCTATGATTACTACTTAATCATATTATGGTAAGCATGACTGCTATTTACTACTAAACCCTAATTTGAGCTCCACTTTTGAAATGAATGCGGGTATCATATTATTTTGAAAACCTTAATTCCAGAAAAATAATCCCATTATAAACATGAAATTCATTTTCCAAAATAATTTTTAGTTTGTTTGAGGTTTTGAAAATATCTACATATCTAGATCTCCGAGGATCACATCCACATATTACATTCATAGGCACATAAATCAAAACAAAAAATAATAAAAAAAATTACCAAAAAATAAATAGATATTTCCTAATACTTGTATCGTGTTTTCCATTAAAGGCCAAATCGAATTCAATTCAATTTTAGGTTATAAATGCATTTAGAATTAGACTTGCAATATTGTCTCGTCGTTTGATAACTCTCATCGGATGTCCAAAACATTAGGCCAACAAGTCTAGGAATCAGAATTAATATTCTTAAATAATCAGATGTTTGATTGGTTGACCAAGTGTTTGGTTTCACTATATCAGACATTAGACAATAGCATCAAACATCCATTACTGGACCAGGGTTGAAAATAGGAATGGTTCCTGTTATAGTATCAAACGTCTGATCTAACCATAAGATGCCTTATTTTGTAATATTGGATGTTTGATACTACTATCAGATGTATGAAACTCTAATATGTCTCCTCAATTGTCTGGCATCCAATGCCAAATGTTCGAAATGCCTGTAAGCTATTTGATATGACAATTGGACCTTGTACATAGAACCCATTTGACAACTGGCATTGTTGTTAGGCGTGCGCTGGGCAATCAGAACAAATTCCAAGTTCAAATTTCCAAGTTCTAGAGTGGGGTTAGTCATGAAGGCTTATCGAGAACTTCTAGACAATAGTTTGTCGAATTTCTAATTGAGGAGATCCATTTATTGAGTCAACGTATTTGAGACACCCATAATAGAGACTTCCTTCTTTTTCAAAAGTTGGGTTGTGGCTCTATGGTATTGTAAGGCCAGATGGATGAAATTTTCACTTGGAGTTTCCAATAGTTCCCATGCTTGATCCTTGATTTTAATGATGAGTGTACCACCACTTGCAAAGTCCCACCATTTGATGGTAGATATTAGTCACTCCATTATAAAAACTTTCAATTAGTTGCCACCTAAGGATTGTGATGAAGGAATTTTTGAAGAAGATCTTTAAAGCATTCCCAGGCCTTGTGTAACTGTTTGCCTTCTTCCTGGGCAAAGGTTCATATTGAGTGCCTATAGTGGCTACTACTCATGAGGGAGAACTTCTCTATGAATTCAACCCTCAATGGTGCCCAAGTTGTAATGTCCTTATCAATTCTGAAAAATCAATGCTTAACCTTATCCTTGAGGGTGAATAGGGACAGAGTCCTCCTCAAGGCAACCTTCATAATCCGTGTACCTTAACTGTTGTACAAACTTTTAAGAATTCATCAATGTGATTGTACAGGTCCTCATTGTTAAGTCTGTGGAAGTTTGGTAGGAGGGAAATGGTACTAGGCTCAAATTTGGAGGCTGGCACATTAACTTTGGGTTGGTGCACACAGTTGGCAAGGTTGAAATCATCAGGCATAAAGTAATTTCTTAAAGCTCAAGGTTGCTCAACTGCGAGATCTTCGCCTTGGTTAGCCATAGATCTTGCTCTCAACTTCTCTCACAAAGTCTGCTTAGGTTCACAATCAAAGGGTTCAAACATAAGATTTTAAGAATGACAACCAAGCATACACTAACACAATCAGCACACAAAGGATTGGTTTGTATTTTGGGATTTTTTTTTATCTCTCTTTTTATATGATTGTGACCAAACAATTAGCGATGCAGTTATGTAATCCTATTCAACTAGTGATATGCCTAAAAAAACTCTAGAGGTTTCAATAATGAAGGAGGTCTCGAATTGAATCCGCTTATCTCTAGACCAAAGTACAAGTAAGATGAATTTGTTGATCCCTGACCAACTCCCTATTCATATGCAAGGGTTCTAATGGCCTTATATGAGTACATGTTCCACAACCATGAGTGTCAACCAACATGGCAATGAAAGCATAGACAAGGCCTTTTGCACTCCACAGATGTGTTTTAAGGTCTCACTCTTATGTTAATGCCTTTTAATGTTCTCACTTATTAGGTAGATTCAATAAAATCAAGTGAGATTAATCTTTTCTTTTTAGTCAAGGCAAGATATCAGAGAGATAAATGCTTGAATAAGCAACTGAGAGGGATGGAGATGCATACATGTCATTAGCACCCCACAAAAATGCAGGAGATGAGAATTGAAATCTAAAGACATATGCAACCTAGAATGAATGCCTAGATATACAACTCTAAAATAAGAAAGCTTTTTTTGGTGAAACTTTTCTTTTTTATCAATGCAGGTAAGCAATTAAACTAACTAAAATAACTTGAGAGAAAGAGAGTTCAAAGTCTAATTGCAAGAGAAAACAGTAAACTCTTTCACAACTAACCCGAATACAAGGTATCTAAAAGAAATATAAAATCCTAAAACACTCAAATCTTAAAACTAGTCTTCTCTCTATGCGTGTTCGGGATAGCTTGTACGGGTGCGCATCGCCGACGATTGCCGAAACAGGTACCTAGAAAAATCACAAGAAAAGAAGTCAACACAATATACTAAATGAATGAAAATGCAAATGCAAAGTACATGAAAATCAGCAAAAAACAATCTGAAAAATCCCTAGATAATAGTGATACTCTCTCCGACAACAACATCAAAAATTATTTACTTTATCCTTCTAAACGCAATTTATATCCAAACTAACCTAACTTTGGTAGATAGGACAATTACAGGTTAATCTCACGAACAATGAATAAGATGAAATCAAGGCATTACTGAACTAACCCACTGTTGAATTAGAATCTAGATATGCATGCAAAATCTAAACTAGCACTAGACACCTATGAGAAATGCAAATTGAAAACCCTGCATACCCGAATGTAGAAAATTCTATATAAATATCTAACGTGCTCAAAAAGATATTTATAAAATATATTAGACCTATAATAAAATAACTATTTGCCAAAAATCGTGGCCTAACTCGAGTAAAACGATCCCCAAAAAATTGCGAAGTTGCTACTTGAAATCTAGATTCAAAGTTAATACTTGTGTACTCCACAAATTTTATGAATTTTTTCACGTCGAATAGGACTCCAAAATTTGGCAGTAAAGTAGATGACTAAACTAGAAATCTACATAATAATTCAAAAAATTATCTATTGACCCTAAAAGGAGATAAAATTATCGTAAGGGAAGAGTTTGAAATTTGATACCAGAGCAGTGTTTGAATTTTTTTTAGGTTTTTGTGATAAGGATATATACGTGAAATTTAAGGAGAAACTAAATAGCTACGAAACACTATCTTTTTTGGAATATTCAGATGAGTGAAACACACAAAAATAAAATTTTAAAACTAATTAACAAATAAGAATAATAAGTACGAAATTAAACTAATTAAACATGAATCAAATGTAATGCATTCAATCCAACAAGCTGGATGCATGCAAAAAAATATAAATAATGTGGAAACTAATGCAACTAAGATGGGTGAACAAATCCTATGGCGAGAAAGCCAGCAACCGAGGCACGAGTCCTGTGAACGTTGACGTTGTCTCTGTCTATGACTTGGAGAACCGTCGATGCATGCATTCACTCTAACCACCGAGAACCTGCTTCCTCGTCGATGTAGATGATACGAAGATGCAAGAAATGATGCTGTGGATGTAGACATTTCAGGAAAAAGGGGACGGAGAGGGAAGAATGGCCATGGAGGTAGGGAGGAATTCTCCAAGGTGGAGGGGAAGAAGAGGCCCGTTCAATGGAGGCCAAGACCCCTTTATATAGAGGTTTTGAAGCCTCTAAGAGGATAAAAAATCCAAAAATTTTGTTACGGATAGGAGGTTTGTTTTGGTGTCAAACAGAAGTTCTACTTAAATGGTGATTTGCGTCCACTTATCCATTATATATATGTCACCATGTAGTTTAGATAGGCTATCTCTTGATTTTTCTGATGGTCTAGCTACTTAACTAGGCCCAATAGCCCAATGATAGATTTTCTTGAATTTTTCTTTTAATTTTTTTACAACCATTTTTAATAACAACCCTCGTGATTTTACATAAATGATCCTCATGGACTATTTTTCTTCCTCGACATCTTCTCCTTCATCCCTGATATTAATTCCTAGACATTGTTATCAAAAATATCAAAATATAAAATTATTTTTGATATATGAAATATTTACTAAATATCTACTCTAATCACATGAACAAATGCTAAAAACTAAAAAAAATAGATATGAAATACAAAATATTTAGAACTCATCATGTGCCCTTGGTGGCGAGCCAACTTGAGTAGAAATTAGTCGATCAGTGATTGAGATCTGAATGTTAGATAATATGGACATGCTAATGTAGTTAGTTGTGTACCTTAGTATAAGTGGGAGAATGTACTATAGTTATGTTGGATATACCGATAATGTGTATCGAAAATCCAAATGGTTTGGATCGAGGAGTTCAATAATTCATCAAGAACCGTCATGATATTCAATAGTTGTCTTCAGTCTAAGAAGAGATGATAATGTTCTCAAGAGACTATTTTCTGACAGATGCCCTTGATGTACACCCTTTGTGTAGGAATGGAAATTCAAGGTTATCATGCAAGTTGAGTCAGATGGGTTAACTTGATGAGATGGGGATGCAGAAAGTCCTCATATCATTGTCACAAACTAGGCATATCCTTTGACCAAAGACAAATATGTCCTTGTGCTTGAATGTATACATTTACTGGATCAATAATCAATGCACATACCATGATGTTGAGATTGAAAAGCTGGTGTATAGATGAGAGCACATGAGACACGATTTCTTGAAGATATCACACAGATTTATTATTGTCATGCCTCGATAATCATTCCCGTCGAGTCGGGATAGGTCTATTGAGGGTGCAAGCGGGATTCGGCCCAGTAGCAAGATGGTTAGGGTTAAAAGCATGACTTCAATCAAATAAGTACAACTGTGAGCAGCAAGTTTATAAAAAAAAAGTGGGTTAATCCTGTCGAAAATTCGACATAATTTCCCTTGTTTAGGGGACGTTTTCCAAATACATGTATATGCAATGAAGACCTGTGCATGCATATCAAATTAATATACGATGGGCACACCCCACCATCACCACAACAAAATAAAATCGGAAGACAAGAAAACGATCAGGTACACCTCGCAACTACAATGAAAGAAAGGAAAAAAAATGCAAACTGGCGAAAAGCTGATATCAAACCATTACTGTCAAATAGATACACACATGCACACACACACACACGTGTAAACAAGAATCCGACTTCACATCAAAAACCACATCACCCGGAGTACAACCCAAAAATACAGATGCCCGTAGTTCACTTACAACTACACACATAATCTTCTTTACATCAGAACTGACATACATAAATCTGTACAAAAGCTATAACCTTCCTAGTGAAAGGCCAAAAAGAAGAGCAGAAACCAACAAGCTGTAGGTATCCATTAGTCGTGTATATCCCGCCTTGCATATAATCTAGTGTAGGAGGCAGGCCACAGACAATAGCTCATGCGGGGCTTCCCACCACTCCATAGTGGTGAGATACCGAGGTTGGACTGGGGCCTGAGGTACCCCCATCCTGGCCCTTACGCCCCACAAGGCCACATAGAAACGGTGCCTCGCCACCTCTAAAAATGTTCGCTCCGTTCTGCTCATTTGTAAAGTGCCTCTACATGATATCGAAGCCTGAAATGGGTCACAAATAAATGGATGAGCTTAGCAGCTCAGTAGGGACGAACCGCGTGTAAGGCCAAGTAGGAAGAGGTGATATAGGGGTCTCTATGCTACAAGCTAGTTATTAATCCAAAATTTCTATTTAGCCCTGTCTATCTCATGATTTATTATTATGGAATTCATTCTCTCACTCACCTGAGTCAGATACTAAAAATCATTCCTCTCTACTAGAGGAGATTGTGATGTAGTCCTTCCTCAAGCCCCAACCTGGTAGCCTCTCGTTGATTAGGGGAGAGGCTAGCAGGTCTAGTGACCCTCGCGAAGGACGTATCCATACTTAACATATCAAGAACGTTACTGACTCTAGTCAGAAGAGTTGGGTCATTTGGGAGCTGGCCAGGCTAGTGCCTCACATTTACGAAGAGCAAACTCTGTTCGCCTCTAGTAAGGCCTAGTCATAAGTCATTTCATATCGCATCGCAGGGTTAACCAGAATTGTCGGGTCACATCATTGCTTTCACTAGGAGCGTAGCCTTTGGGTGTGACCAAACCCATCATAGTACTCTGACGACTCCTGCACATGTGAGCGCCTAGTGAGCCTCTTGCTTGAGCACTTTCACATTGACTTGGATTCGGGTACATCCAAGTACCTTACTTTGATGGCTCCCCGTGGCTAGTCACCATACATGGGTAAGGGTGTACATGGGTCAGGTTCAACCCGAACCCAACTTGAACCCAACCCGATTAGGTTGGGTTGGGACTTAGATTGGGTTGGGTTGGGTTTGAGGTCTAATAAACCCAACCCAACCTGCAACCCGATTCAACCCGATACATACACACGCGAGAGTATCCATTAAAATTTTAAAGAAAAAAGAAGCTACCTTGTTTAAACTTGAAAGGTGGCAAAAAAAATCCACGCAAATAACGCATGCCACTTCCTCAATTTCACTTTCCCTCTTCCTTTGTGCTTTCCATCATGCACTTCTTTTCAATTTCCCTCAACTCACAAGCCCTAAACCGAGTTTTCTCTCTCGTCGTCGCCATAAACCTCTCTTGCAGCTCACTTCTCATTGTCGCCATTGCTCTCGTCGCATCTTCCTCCCTCTCTTCCTCCTTTACATTAGTGACAGCCACCACCTCCCTTCACTAGAGCCACTGCCACTGCCACTACCACCACCACCATCACCACACAGCCCACCACCCCCTCACTAGCCATCCATCGTCGTCACTACCTTCCCTCTGGCTAACTTGAGCCTACCACCAGAGCTGCTGGCCCACTACCATCGATCAACAACCACCACATAGCTCACCAGTCCCCCACCCCTCATCGGCCATCCATCGTCTTCTCTACCTTCCCCTTCGCCTAGCCTGTCACTAAAGTCGCTACCACCACCACCACCACCACCACACAACTTACCACCCCGTCATCGGCTATCCTCCTTCACTATAGCCAATAGCCACCACCCCCTCTCTCAGCCATCCTCCCCCCCCTTTACCTTCCCTTAATTTCGCCTAAATTATTTGAAACTTCGACTGGGCATTCAAAGTTTGACGCTTAAATTAGATATCATTATTTAGGTTCTCATCTAATTCTTTGTTTACACAGAATTAAAAAACATCCACATGTACATCTTGAATTTTCCCTTACTATTAAAAAATTATTTTGATTCTCGTCTAATTCTTTATTTTGAACGCCTACATCTGTGAAAAAAATTACATGGATAAGATAATCGTCTTGTAATATGTGTTTACTTTTCTACAAGAAAAATGCAATTACTATTATATGACTATTAAGTTTTTTTTTTTACCTATGTTATTCAATTTTTTAGAAGATATAAGTTGTTTATAAGTTTAAAATGTTTTGTTATTCTTTCTCAAAAGAAAAAAGTTTTGTTATTAAATATGAAAGATATAGAAAATATGAAAGAGATAAACATAAATTTTGAGTCCTTTAACTAATCAACAACCAGCTAACCTGACCCAACCCAATCTAATTTTTATGGGTTGGGTTGGGTTGGGTTGTGTTCGATAGTGTAACGGGTTGGGTTAGGTTGGAAAAAGTTCAACTCGAAAACTATGGGTTGGGTTTGGGTTGAGTTATAATCCAACCCAACCCGACCCGTGTACACCGCTATACATGGAAACTTTCCAAGTTCTGAGGTATCTCTTGGGTAGCCTCTAGCTACCGCAACATATCGGATCATTAATCCAAGCAGTGAACCCGTGGTTCACCAAATTCAAGAGTGCAACCCCATGAGCTCACCGATCAGACTTATTAACTTTTAATCCCTTTGGTTCCATGATCGGAACAACACCTTAGGGACTTAACAGATTGCATGGGGTCCACCTTTGGACCTTATGATCCGAATCTTCCTCTTTAAGACTCATAGCAAAGTCAGCAAAAAGTTATTGTGATGGGTTTAAATGCTCTTTTTGGACATTCCAGATCATTTAGCTTACAAAAAAAAAAAAGGCTTCGAGCTCGAATAAATTTCACATCCCTTTAAGGTTTTTATGTGAGTTATCCACTCTATCCTTCACTAGAGTGTCCATTATGTCTTTACTTAGGCTTGGGTTTAGTTTGGGTCACTTCATTGGATTTGATGGCCTCAAAGGTCCCACTCATCGGTCCTCGTTACCATAAGATTTCAATCACAAGTTAACTAACATGTCAGGAATACATTAGGCCAGCCAAATCCCCTGTCAAAACCAAAGACCAAAGCGTACCTATGGCAAGACTACCTTCAATGCATAGTAAATATGAGTGCACATCAATGCGTAAATAGGTGGACCCCTTTTATTCCATTCCAAGGATGAAAAAAAATTGTAAGATGCTAATAGCAAGACTCAGGAGGAAAAATAAGGGATGTTACTCTATCTACCTAATAGTAACCTAAGGACAAAATCGAAGTGCATAGACGCATATGCAATCGTTAGCCATCCCTCTCAATAGGGAATACATTCATAAAAAAAATTTGTTGCTATCCCTAATGGCATCCCAAACTACCATCGACAGAAAAAGGAAGGGGGAAATTAGTCCCTACCTATTTTTCATGTGCAGCAAAGCTATCCCTACACGGCTAGGAGGAGGATGGTGCCTTCCACTACCCTCTTCCCCTCCTCTTCCACTTGCAGCCCGCCAAAACATCGGCACACGCATTAGCAGCAGCTGCAACCCGCCGCTGCAGCAGCTTGGTAGGGAGGGAGAGGATCGGCGAGAGGAGGAGGCGAGGGCTCTTCCCCCTTGCGACCAGCCGCAATAGCAGCACACGCAGCGGCGACAGTTGCAGCGGCTTGGCAGGGAGCGAGAGGACCAGCGAGAGGAGGAGGCGAAGGAAAAAAGTTGGTAGTGGAGTTGGGGTTGCTACTCTCTGTCCCTACTACTCATGGTGGATCGAAAAAAGAAAAACACCCAAGTAGGGAAATGGCTTCCCAAGTGAGCCATCTTTTTCTTTTTTAATATATATAAAGGTGGAAACTTTACTCAAGGGCCCCCACATTCTATGGCTTGAGTGCCAACAAAGCCCTCAATCCAGCTTTCCTTGCAAAACACCCCTCACAACATTTGTGAAGGCTAATAAGGGTTCCATAAAAATTCAAAAAGGATCCCCAAGTCTTATACCATGGAAAGATAACAAGTTTGGTTGTATTTCAAAATAATTAGAGAATTTTCTAGACCCTTACAATTATTTTAGGCGTACATAGTGGATCAGAAGATGTAGGCTTACTCTGTGTATATTAGAATGTGTAAAATTTTATGCATGATCGTATAGATCCTAATTAGACCTAAACATGAAAGAGATGAAGATGGTCTTTTTGGAAAGGACTTTCTTGTCCTAATGATACAAAGAAAATATGAGTACATGTAATCCTTGGTAGGAAGGACAATGGATTTAGGAATTAATCCATGGAGTTACACATGTCTTCCAATGTAAAGAATTCATGGGTATTGATAATACCTAAGGGAGGCGTGGACACATAAAATCCTAAATCTTAAATACTTCATTATTGGCGTGAAGAAACCAATAATGATTCGGTGAGATCCTAGTTTTAGAGAAATCAAATATTATTTAAGGAGTTAACTAGTATTTGATTTGACATTTAAAGGTTTGGTCTTGATCCAAAAGAATTTAGATAGAAATTAAATGCATGTTGGGCATTAAAACTCAATTGGCTAAATTAATTAAAGGGCCAATCATGCAAATAACCAAATAGGATTAATCCCAACTATTTGATTTGATTCAATGGTCCTCATCATATCAGGATTAGTAGGATTTCCTATGTATGTCTCTTAAGGCGGGGCTTGAAACCCTAACAAATTCATTATGTGCTTAAGAAATCCTCCACTCTCGTGAGAAATGAGAGTAGGAAGAGGAGTCCCGTCCCCTTTAACTTCTTCCAAACTTCCTGGAAGCCTTTTGGTCATCCATTCTTTCTTAGAGATGTCTAGGAAGTTCGTTGTTTTGCTTCTTCTCAAGGCCTCTATTCTTAGATGTCCTGTAGCATCATCACACATCTAAGAGAGACTCTGGATTGAAAATCAAAATTTCAAAACATGAATTTGGTTGATGTTTGGTCAAGTTGTCTGACCATCATGTCAAACGTCCAAAGGACATGCTAGACGTCTAGTAGAGATGCCGGATGTCCAAATTTTGAGTTAGGGTGTTTTAGATGTCTGATTAGTGTCAAATGACCTATTTGGTGAAGTTGTCCGCTACTTTGTTAGATGTCTGATTAACAAATAAAATTGATTGTTGTTCTTTGATTGGACATCTAGTAACTGTTATCAGACATCCGATAGAGCACCACGATCATTTGTTTTGATGATAACAAAACACGTGTTATTTAAAATTTGCAATTTGAGTCCTAGATTTCAGGTCAATTGCAAATGAAGACGTGTTTAGACGGAACTCGAGCTCGCATCCAGGACGGATTGGAGGAGCTTGACGGAAAACAGAGGAGGTTCGCGTGGAGCGACAGATTGAAGATAGAAGACAAGAAGAATAGGATAGATTCTTTTTAATCCTTTCATGTACTTTTATCTTTATTTTTCTTGCTCTTTATTTTCCTTAGAAATTATGTTAAAGAGCCTCAAAGAACCCTAACAGCAGTCCTAGGAACACCGGAACAACCCTAGGATACTTAGGTTTTCTGTAGAATACCTAGAAAACCAATATAGGGTTCAAACAGCACTTCCAGACGTCTAATTCCCAAATCAGACGTCTGATAAAGCATTTTAAGACGTCTGACTGTTGTTTCAGACGTCTGATAACTGTTAGGCTGGACATAGTTAGTTCTGTCTGATGAAATCAGACGTCCAGACCTTAGACAAGACATCTTAGGAGACGTCTGATGACTTTGCCAGACGTCCAATTAGTGGACCGTTGGCTGGCTTAGAAAACACTGAAGAATATGACCGTTAGAGCCTTATCAGACGTCCATAGGACTTTACAGACGTCTGATAAATGACCGTTTTGCCTCGGCTGACCCAAAATCTCTTCTCAGAGATTTTCTAGCCGTTGCAACGTTTGGAAATCAATTCCCACCGTAAAAGTTGGTTTCCAGACGTCTAGGCATAGTGCCAGACGTCCTGTATGTCGTCTGATCGACTTGCACAAAAACCCTGTTTAGATCTGATTCAATCAGGGAGAAACCCGCATAGAATCAGACGTCTGACCTTGGAATCAGACGTCTTAAAGTGGCCTTCCAGACGTCTGATGCCAGAGTTAGACGTCTGATGACCCTGTCAAATGCAATCATTGTCCTGATTTCGGCCTGATTCTCTTGGGCTTTGCACCCAACGGCTATGGAAGCTTTTCCAAGCCTTCCAAAGCCTTCCTAAGGCCTCTATAAATAGAGGGGAGCCTTTGCAACACATACACACTAAGACACACACCTTGCAATACACTTTCAAACCTTTTGTGTCCAAAGAAAAGACTCTCTTGCTCTCCAAGCTCAAACTCCATTCTCTTGAGAGCATCAAGCGTTGCGCACCCGCTCTCCCGGCGTTGTTAACGAGAGCGACGTAGCGCCATCGCGTGGCACACGCACCGCGTCATCGTCGACGCACTCCTTGCAAAGGGGAGTTTCCTATTTCCTATAGAAGCTAGGTTTAATTATTTTGTTGGCTCTATAGGACTATTGTTTATTTTATCTTTGTTATTTGGTTGGGTATTCGCTTTGCGAATTCCCGTCTCCTTCGTGGGACAAAATCCTTCTCGTGGAGAGAAGGGGTTGAGGAACGCTACCCTCGTACTTGTAGCGTGGTTGTATTGAGGTTGAATCACCCTCGTTCAAAGTGATTCGGTTAGTGGATTTGATCAACTAGGTTGATCGGAAAATCCTAACTCGAGAGGGTTAGGTGGTGGTTTTCACCCGGTTTGGGTTTCCACCTAAAAATACCTGTGTACTTGTGTGATTGCTTAATTTCTTGTGATATTGCTTTATATTTGATTTCCGCATTATTACGTCACCCCTCAGCGAAGACGAAGCGGTGGGCGAAGGAGAGGTCGCAGGATCGAGTCCTGCGATCCTCAAATCAGGCGCAAGCGAGCTGCACGTGGAGCGTCAGATTGTGATCCAACGGCTGCGTGCGCCTAATAGCGCCGACGCGCAATTGGATGCGCGTTCACACGCGGGCGGGTGCGCAGCGTAGCGGGCGAAGATGCGTTTTAAGAGATCGGATGGCTGAGACTCAGCGTGCGTGCGATGGCGTTGAGCTTGCGGGCAGCTGAAGCGACGCGCGTGGGCGCGGAAGCTACGCCCACATCGGGGCTTTAGTGACGGATTTATCCGTCACTAAAGACCCCTCATTTATTGTATTGAAGTTGTAATGTCCATTTTGCCCCCACTCCTTGCAACTATAAAAGGAGACCCCCTCCATACGAAATTTTCGTCCCTTCCTTCTCCTCTCTACCCCTCCAAAGCTCAAGAGAAGCTTGTCCCACACCCGGGATGCTCCTTGAGAGATAAAGTCTAAATTTTCGTTCCCCTTCGGAAGTGGATCCTGCGATGATGACGGCGTGCTGCTTCGTTCCCGTTCTTCTACTTCGTCCTCCTTCGTCCTGCTTCGTTCTCCTTCGTCCAGGCATCGTCCCATCCGGCTCATCCTCCAAGCAATCGTCGAGGAGGATAACTTCTCTCTCCCATTCTTATTTTCAGCTTTTCTAGTGTAGAATTTTCCTGTTTTATAGTGTAATTGATTTTCTGCTTTCTAGTGTAACTTTTATTTAGTTTGATTATATAAACAGTTGAAATATTGAATGCATGTTCTCTTTCTCTCTCTCTCTCTCTTTTAGTCTGATAGCTCCATTGTAATTATATCACCTTGCTTATCAAAAATCCTAAAAAAGTACAATTGTGAATATAGATCAACGTAGCCTCCCTGTATTCGACCCGGAATTCATTTCGGTATAAATTTTACTTGTTGAACATGAATTCTTCACTCTTGAACTACAACGACAGGTTTTCCAAAACCGAACACGTTAGCGTAGCGTTCGTTTACGTTCAACATTTTGGCGCCGTTGCCGGGGAGGTAACGATTTCCGATCTTTTCTTCGCATTTCTTGCACTTTATGTTGTTTTCTAACTAGCTTTCTCTTGTGTCTATTGTTTTGCAGAGACCTCCATCAAGGAATCAACAAGCGGTAGACTGGAGTAAAGTGCAGTTGAAGACAACTGTAAGTGCTCCCCCATTCTTACCCCCTCCATAGATTTCATTCGCCACATTAAATCCAAATCCCAATTAACCTAGGTGTTTGCATAAATCCTAGGAATAGTTTGGTTGTTTGGATTTTCACCGACATTCATTCCACCCTCATTCATAACAAAATAACAAAAAGATAATCTTGTGGGGTAATTTCCAACAAACACACAACACACACCCACATCAAGGCACTTGATCAACTTGATTTGTTTTCTATTCAACCGGGTTCTTATCTATGAAACTGGTACACACAAAGCAACATATAACAGAGTAGAAATTATTCTACATTAACCATTTTTGAGTGCCTAACTTGGTGGTGCATTTGTGGCCAATTGTTTGAGTTATTTGGGCCGCACCACTTTATTTAAAACCAACTAATCAAGTAGCTCCTCCTTAGGGTTTTCAATCTAGGTATATTCCAGGCACTCCACTTTCTTTCTGATTTTAAAGGAAAACAATCTTCACCCGTGTTTTACAATTTAGTTTGCTTAGAAACTTGATTGCAATTCACCTAATTTGAAACCCTAAATGATACTTAAGCAAGATTTGAACTTTAAAATTCATGCATTATCAATAATCTTGCTTGAAAACCCTGGTTGTGCACGCACTTACACAAATCTCAATCAATCATTAAGGGCACAACCCATTGTAAGGGCCCATCACATTCCATAAGCACCACAATCCCAGGCCTTAATAAAATTGAGTAGACGTTGGCCTTAAGGTTTGATTCGCTCTTCAGGGCCTAGTCTGAGATTATTTTTGATTAACCTACTTGTACTGATTAATCTGATGTCTAGCTAAGGGAGTAGCATTAAACGACCGCAGCTGGGGGGTACACTAGGAACCGGAGGCAAAAGACAAAGGAAGAACCTTCTCCCCAGTCCCTCCTTCTAACTGGTTGGATTAAACAGATGCAAGTAGAGTAAATCACTTACAGTCTTAAGGCTGGTTTTGGGAGTCAGTAGATCCTTAGGCTACCCCACTTAAGGACAGCCTTGTTTTGTTGTGCTGTAGGGTCCCTACCCCCAGTCCTTCTGACCTTCTCCTAGTTTATGCTGGGAAGACGGTCATTGAATCCCCGATTGGAAGGATCTTTAGAACATTCTAGGAGGCGCAAGTTAGATTTTGGTCAATTTGATCCCATGGCCGAACAACAGCCTCCTCTGCTTGAAAATCCACAGGAAGAATTTCGAAGGCAGCTGGAACAAATGCAGAGAATGCAGTAATGGTTCCAGAGAATGCAGGGCGCTCAGCCCTTGAAGGATTTTTATGATCCTTCAAATTACGGGGAACGTCCCGACGTCCAGATTCCAGCCGGTGACGTAGAAATCAAGCCCCAGGTGTTAAGCCTGATTAAACATTATCATGGGCTTGGCTCCGAAGATCCATTTCAGCACTTGGAAGATTTGACCACTTTGGTCCAGATCACTAAGGCTCGAAATGTTAACGAGGAACAAATGATCATGAGGCTCTTCCCCCACTCTCTTAGGAATAAAGCTGCGCATTGGTATATGACAATAGGAAGACCAATTACAACTTGGAATGAGTTGAAATCGGCCTTTCTGAAGAAATTCTTCCCAGTCGGTCGTACCAATGCTTTGAGACGGGCAATCACTACCTTTACCCAGCGGCCGGGGGAGCAGTTTCATGTGGCCTGGGAGCGATTCCAAGACTTATTGCGAAGGTGTCCACACCACGAGGTGCCGAAATGGCAACTCTTGCAGATCTTCTATCATGGGTTGAATGAGCAACTCAGAAACCATGTGGATGCTTCTTGCGGAGGCAATTTCCTCAATAAAGATGCAGATAGTGCACATGATTTATTTGAGGAAATGAGTGAGAATTCAATTAATCATGCCTCCATGGATACTTTTAACCGGTCCCAACAACCCAGATCAAATGTCAATGAAGTCCATGACTCTCATTCATTTGATATGGAATTGATTTGTAATAAACTTGATAAAGTGGACTTGGTTGCTAAAAGAATGGAAGAGTGGATGGCTGGCAATTCTATGAACAACTCTCAATCCACTCAATCCCAAAATTCGGGATTCCATTCCTCACGAGCTCCTTCTGGACAGGAGTTCGTGAATCAACTCGATACGACTCAACCTATGAGTCAGCATTTTTCGGAACCCCATGGGTTCCCAACTGGGGCCTTTGATCCCAGTTTTTCTGATCCTTCCCTTTCGTTCTCTCCATCCTCACCCTATGAGGATGTCTGTGCTGTACAAGAGAATGTTAGATCCAACCCCTACTCGAATGCCTATAATCCAGGTTGGAGAAACCACCCTAACTTCTCTTAGAAAAATCCGGGGCAACAGACCCAATTCCGACCCGGCAACTATGCTCCGCAACGACCAATGGGTCAGGGTCAAGTATATACTCAGTTGCCTCCAAATCAGGCCAATCAGCCAGCTTGGAATGCTCGTCAACCCGTAGGGCAGGCTGATTTAAACCATCAAATGGTAGAGATGCAAGGATCTATGCTCCACCTCATGCAGCAAATGAAAAACTCGCTGGACAACTTGCAATCCGGGCTCATTGCTAACTCTCATCAACCCGGATCTCTACCATCCCAACCCGTACCCAACCCGCGAAACATTATGAATTCGGGCAATCAAGCCCAAGGGTACGGAAATCAGAGGGACCCGCACGCACATGCTCAGGTGGTTGAGCAGGGTTCCTCGTCTTCTTCTTCTGCAAATCAACAATTCATGGTCAATCAAGCCCCTCCAATCTTTCTTAATCCTCCCCAAGACCCAAATTCTTACGCTTCTGCAAATTCTGTAACTTTAAGGAGTGGTAAGAAGACTCAGGATCCACAACCACACTATTCTGATCTTTTGAATCCTGAAGAATCTGAGGAGAGAGAGGAGAATTCTAGAGGAGAAATCAAGGCTCAGGAACCTGATTCCAAAGATCTGACTCATGTTCCTTTTCCTGAAGCCTTAACTAAAGCAAAGAAGAAGAAGTCTGTTGATAGTAATGAGGAGCTTCTGAATTTATTTAAGAATGTTGAGATCAATATCCCGCTCCTTGATGCTATCAACACATACCGGCTTACGCAAGATTTTTAGAGGAATTATGTACACAAAAGCGTAAGTCGAGAGAATCTGTTCTGAGGAAGGTGGTACTCTCAAAGCAGGCTAGTTCTGTTATCCTGCACTACCTCCCTCAGAAAAAGAGAGATCCTGGTGCTCTGATTTCTTGCGTTATCGGAGATTACACATTTGATAGAGCACTTTTGGATCTCGGTGCATCCATCAACCTAATTCCGACTTCTCTTTATGAGAAGTTTGGGTTAGGTGAACTTCGGCCAACTTCAGTAACGCTACAGTTAGTAGACCGTTCGGTCACAAACCCGCGAGGCGTTATTGAAGATGTTATAGTTAAGGTCAAGGATTTCTATTTTCCTGTAGATTTCCTTGTCCTTGACATGGATGTACCAGATAATCTGAGGAACACGCCCATCATTCTGGGGCGTCCGTTCCTGGCTACCACAAAGGCCAACATTAATTGTGAAAGCGGTAGCATGGAAATCGCCTTTGGGGACCAACGAATGAAATTGGATATTTTTAAGGCGATCAATAAATTTGAGGATTGTGGATTTATTGAGGAACTTGATGAGGATAATGTTAATATTGAAACTTGTTTGACAGTTTCTTCAATTGAAAGTTCCTCTTTGGTTGATGAATTTGACCCGCAACTCTCTGACCTGACATCTTCGGAGGAGGTTACTGATTTTGTTCACTCAAAACCTCTTCCTCTTGTTGAATCTTCAGCATCTACCCTACCATCAATCATTACCCCACCCCAGCTTGAATTGAAACCATTTCCTGAGAATTTAAAATATCAATTTTTAGGACCGCAGAATACGCTCCCTGTGATTATTAGTGCTAAATTGACAAAAGAGCATGAGATTAAATTGATTAAGGTCCTAAAGGAACATAAGGAGGCAATTGGTTGGACCATTCATGACCTCAGGGGGATCGAGCCATCTTACTGTAATCATAGAATATTTTTGGAAGATGGATCCCGCCCTTATCGCCAGATGCAGAGGAGATTGAATCCAAATATGCGAGAAGTGGTAAAAAAGGAAATCATCAAGTGGCTCGATGCAGGAATTATTTATCCAATCTCTGACAGTCCCTGGGTAAGTCTGTTGGTGCTAGAGCACCACGATCATTTGTTTTGATGATAACAAAACACGTGTTATTTAACATTTGCAATTTGAGTCCTAGATTTCAGGTCAATTGCAAATGAAGACGTGTTTAGACGGAAATCGAGCTCGCATCCAGGACGGATTGGAGGAGCTTGACGGAAAATAGAGGAGGTTCGCGTGGAGCGAAAGATTGGAGATGGAAGACAAGAAGAATAGGATAGATTCTTTTTTATCCTTTCATGTATACATTTGCAATTTGAGTCCTAGATTTCAGGTCAATTGCAAATGAAGACGTGTTTAGACGGAAATCGAGCTCGCATCCAGGACGGATTGGAGGAGCTTGACGGAAAATAGAGGAGGTTCGCGTGGAGCGAAAGATTGGAGATGGAAGACAAGAAGAATAGGATAGATTCTTTTTTATCCTTTCATGTATCTCTTGTATTTATTTTCTTGCTCTTCATTTTCCTTAGACATTATGTTAAAGAGCCTCAAAGAACCCTAACAGTAGTCCTAGGAACACCTGCACAACCCTAGGATACGTAGGTTTTCTGTAAAACACTTAGAAAACCAATATAGGGTTAAAACTGACTTTCCAGACGTCTAATTCATGAATCAGACGTCTGATAAAGGATTTTAAGACGTCTGACTGTTGTTTTAGACGTCTGATAACTGTTAGGCTGGACATAGTTAGTTCTGTCTGATGAATTCAGACGTCCAGACCTTATACCAGACGTCTTAGGAGACGTCTGATGACTTTGCCAGACGTCCAGTTAGTGGACCGTTGGCTGGCTTAGAAAACACTGAAGAATATGACCGTTAGAGCCTTATCAGACGTCCATAGGACTTCACAGACGTCTGATAAATGACCGTTTTGCCTCGGCTGACCCAAAATCTCTTCTCAGAGATTTTCTAGCCGTTGCAACGTTTGGAAATCAATTCCCACGATAAAAGTAGGTTTCCAGACGTCCAGACTTAGTGCCAGACGTCCTCTATGTCGTCTGATGGACTTGTACAAAAACCCTGTTTAGATCTGATTCAAGGCAGGGAGAAACCCGCATAGAATCAGACGTCTGACCTTGGAATCAGACGTCTTAAAGTGGACTTCCAGACGTCTGATGCCATAATTAGACGTCTGATAACCCTGTGAAGTGTAATCATTGTCCTGATTTCGGCCTGATTCTCTTGGGCTTTGCACCCAACGGCTATGGAAGCTTTTCCAAGCCTTCCAAAGCCTTCCTAAGGCCTCTATAAATAGAGGGGAACCTTTGTAACTTAAAAATACACCTAGAAACACAAGATACACACTAAGAGAAACAAGAGACACACCTAAGCAACTTAGTTCCACTCTTTTGTGTCCAATTGAGGCCCTTGCTCTCCAAGCTCTAGCTTCATTCTCTTAAGAGCATCAAGCCTTCGCGCGCCCGCTCTCCCGGCGTTGATAACGAGAGCGACGTAGCGCCATCGCGTGGCACACGCACCGCGTCATCGTCGACGCACTCCTTGCAAAGGGGAGTTTCCTATTTCCTATAGAAGCTAGGTTTAATTTTGTTGGCTCTATAGGACTGTTGTTTATTTTATCTTTGTATTTTGGTTGGGTATTCGCTTTGCGAATTCCCGTCTCCTTCGTGGGACAAAATCCTTCTCGTGAAGAGAAGGGGTTGAGGAACGCTACCCTCGTACTTGTAGCGTGGTTGTACTGAGGTTGAATCACCCTCGTTCAAAGTGATTCGGTTAGTGGATTTGATCAACTAGGTTGATCGGAAAATCCTAACTCGAGAGGGTTAGGTGGTGGTTTTTACCCGGTTTGGGTTTCCACCTAAAAATACCTGTGTACATTTTGTGATTGCCTATTTTGTGATATTGTTTATATTTATTTCCGCATTTTATTACGTCACCCCCTCCTAGTAGGGACTTTCAATTGGTATCAGAGCAGGTCTCGCGTAATCGGCGTTACAAACCGGCGAGGATCTAGATCATGGAGGGAAGCATAGCCGCAGTCAGAATCTCCGAGGGGCAGTCCACAACCCGTCCGCCGTTCTTCGACGGAAGCAACTACCCCTACTGGAAGCTGCGGATGAAGACGTGGCTTCAAGCCACCGACTTCACGGTCTGGGCTAGATGCGAGACGCCATTCGACATCCCAGAAAAACCCGCGGGAGGATACTCGCAGCAGCAGATTCGGGAACTCTCTCTCAACGCAAAAACAATGAACGCATTGTATTGCGCGCTCAGCTCGGAGGAGTTCAATAGAATCTCGCAATGCGCCACCGCATACGAGATCTGGCACACACTCGAGGTAACTCATGAAGGTACCTCTAAGGTAAAAACTTCTAAACTCAATTTACTTTCACAAGAATTTGAGGCTTTTTCTATGAAATCTGACGAAACTTTAAGTGAGATGAACACTAGGTTCACTCTCATAGTGAATAACTTGAAAGCTTTAGGAAAGACTTTCATCAAGGGGGAGCTTCAAGGGAAGCTTCTTCGTTCCCTTGGACCGGAATGGGAACAGAAAGTCACCGCCATCGAAGAGGCGAACGAAATGGAGGAGCTCAACATGGAAGATCTCCTAGGCAATCTGATGGCCTACGAGACTAAGTTGAAGCAAAAGAAGAAGGATACACCGGAGCCTAAACTAAAGAAGACTCTCGCCTTCAAAGCCGCGTCGGATAGCGAGGTAAGTTCCGACGACGAAGACTTTAGGATTTTACTTAAAAATTTTTCCAAGTTTTGTAGGGAATTAAAGAAAGAGAAAAAGGAGAAGAAAGAAAGCCCGAGACGTTGCTACCACTGCAACGGGAAAGGGCATCTGCAACCAGAATGCCCTCTTCTCAAAAAGGAGAAGAAGAAGGAAAAGGAGAAGAAATCCAAGAAGAAGGCGTTCCAAGCCACTTGGGACGATTCTAGCTCGGAGGAAGAAGAAGAAAAGACCATAGAAGAAGAAACCGCTTGCTTCGGTTTCATGGCCAGAGGAAGCGACAGCGAAAGCGAAAGCGACTCAGACAACGAGGTAAATCTCGATCTTCAAGAAGCATTTAATGAACTTTTTGAGATTAGTAAATCACTTAGGGTAGAAAATAAAGGCATTAAAAAGAACCTTAGTTTTCTTAGAAATGAAAATGATAGGTTAGAAAAACAACTCAAGGACATAGAAACTAGTCCTAAGGATAATAACCTATTATTAGAAAATCAAGACCTCATCAATGAAAATAATAAATTGATTGAGGAAAATGATAGTCTAAAAATAGAAATTTCTGATTTAAAGACTAAGATGAATACTATAGAAAGAGAAATTGCATGTCTTAGGGAAAGCTCTAACAAACTAATCAACAAAGTAGATGATTTTTATAGCCCTAAGGTTGAGAAAGGATCTCCGTCAAGGAGACCCTCTAACAAATCCGGATCCAAGCCCACTTGGATACCGAAAAAAGAATTAGAATCTTGTTTTGTAGGGTTCAGGGATGACTACAACATAAAGGACTGGACCTACAAGCTCAAGGCTGGTCAACTTAAGTTGGGAGAACCAATGAGTAGACCAAGGAGGAGAAGAAGAAGACCGACGAGACGGCAAACAAACGACGGACCCGCCGCACGTCGACCACCAGATTGGAGACCGGCGCCGATGCCCGGGCCTCCAAGCTACGGATGGGAGCCCCATCCGATGTGGCATCCACCACCACCATTCGGGCCATTTTATTGGCCATGGTAGGTGAGGTAAAATTCTTAACCCTATCCTTTTTATAAGCATTTAGATAGGGGAAGTTAAAAATGATGAGCTTATTGTCAATTTTTAAGGGGGAGATACAAGTTAGCTAAATTTCCTTTAGTAAGGGGGAGAAAAATAATAGCTATCTTGTTGTTATAAAAAGGGGGAGGACATTACCTTTGTTAAAAATAAATAGAAGAGCATGTTTTAAGGGGGAGTAATAGGAAATATAAAATCAATCAAACCTTTTTGATAATGTCAAAAAGGGGGAGGATTTTTATGCATTATTATTTACGGTTTTGTCATCATCAAAAAGGGGGAGATTGTTGGTGCTAGAGCACCACGATCATTTATTTTGATGATAACAAAATACGTGTTATTTAACATTTGCAATTTGAGTCCTAGATTTCAGGTCAATTGCAAATGAAGACGTGTTTAGACGGAAATCGAGCTCGCATCCAGGACGGATTGGAGGAGCTTGACGGAAAATAGAGGAGGTTCGCGTGGAGCGAAAGATTGGAGATGGAAGACAAGAAGAATAGGATAGATTCTTTTTTATCCTTTCATGTATACATTTGCAATTTGAGTCCTAGATTTCAGGTCAATTGCAAATGAAGACGTGTTTAGACGGAAATCGAGCTCGCATCCAGGACGGATTGGAGGAGCTTGACGGAAAATAGAGGAGGTTCGCGTGGAGCGAAAGATTGGAGATGGAAGACAAGAAGAATAGGATAGATTCTTTTTTATCCTTTCATGTATCTCTTGTATTTATTTTCTTACTCTTCATTTTCCTTAGACATTATGTTAAAGAGCCTCAAAGAACCCTAACAGTAGTCCTAGGAACACCTGCACAACCCTAGGATACGTAGGTTTTCTGTAAAACACTTAGAAAACCAATATAGGGTTAAAACTGACTTTCCAGACGTCTAATTCACGAATCAGACGTCTGATAAAGGATTTTAAGACGTCTGACTGTTGTTTCAGACGTCTGATAACTGTTAGGCTGGACATAGTTAGTTCTGTCTGATGAATTCAGACGTCCAGACCTTATACCAGACGTCTTAGGAGACGTCTGATGACTTTGCCAGACGTCCAGTTAGTGGACCGTTGGCTGGCTTAGAAAACACTGAAGAATATGACCGTTAGAGCCTTATCAGACGTCCATAGGACTTCACAGACGTCTGATAAATGACTGTTTTGCCTCGGCTGACCCAAAATCTCTTCTCAGAGATTTTCTAGCCGTTGCAACGTTTGGAAATCAATTCCCACGATAAAAGTAGGTTTCCAGACGTCCAGACTTAGTGCCAGACGTCCTCTATGTCGTCTGATGGACTTGTACAAAAACCCTGTTTAGATCTGATTCAAGGCAGGGAGAAACCCGCATAGAATCAGACGTCTGACCTTGGAATCAGACGTCTTAAAGTGGACTTCCAGACGTCTGATGCCATAATTAGACGTCTGATAACCCTGTGAAGTGTAATCATTGTCCTGATTTCGGCCTGATTCTCTTGGGCTTTGCACCCAACGGCTATGGAAGCTTTTCCAAGCCTTCCAAAGCCTTCCTAAGGCCTCTATAAATAGAGGGGAACCTTTGTAACTTAAAAATACACCTAGAAACACAAGATACACACTAAGAGAAACAAGAGACACACCTAAGCAACTTAGTTCCACTCTTTTGTGTCCAATTGAGGCCCTTGCTCTCCAAGCTCTAGCTTCATTCTCTTAAGAGCATCAAGCCTTCGCGCGCCCGCTCTCCCGGCGTTGATAACGAGAGCGACGTAGCGCCATCGCGTGGCACACGCACCGCGTCATCGTCGACGCACTCCTTGCAAAGGGGAGTTTCCTATTTCCTATAGAAGCTAGGTTTAATTTTGTTGGCTCTATAGGACTGTTGTTTATTTTATCTTTGTATTTTGGTTGGGTATTCGCTTTGCGAATTCCCGTCTCCTTCGTGGGACAAAATCCTTCTCGTGAAGAGAAGGGGTTGAGGAACGCTACCCTCGTACTTGTAGCGTGGTTGTACTGAGGTTGAATCACCCTCGTTCAAAGTGATTCGGTTAGTGGATTTGATCAACTAGGTTGATCGGAAAATCCTAACTCGAGAGGGTTAGGTGGTGGTTTTTACCCGGTTTGGGTTTCCACCTAAAAATACCTGTGTACATTTTGTGATTGCCTATTTTGTGATATTGTTTATATTTATTTCCGCATTTTATTACGTCACCCCCTCCTAGTAGGGACTTTCAAAGTCCCGTTCAGATTGTTCCAAAGAAAGCCGGGATTACTGTTGTGACTAATGAGAGAGGAGAATCTGTTACAACTCATTCAGCTTCCTCTTGGAGAGTTTGTATTGATTACAGGAAGCTGAACACAGCCACTAAAAAGGATGATTTTCCCCTGCCCTTCATTGATCAAATCTTGGAAAAATTAGCTGGGCAGAAGTACTTCTATTTTCTTGATGGCTACTCGGGATACAAGCAAGTTCCTATCCATCCCGAGGATCAGGAAAAAACTACTTTCACCTATCCCTACGGAACCTTTGCTTTTCGTAGGATGCCTTTCGGGTTATGCAATGCACCTGCGACTTTTCAAAGGTGTATGCTAGCCATATTTTTCGACATGGTGGGAGAGTTTATGAAAGTCTTCATGGATGATTTCTCTGTTTTTGGAGAATCATTTGACTCTTGTTTGGCTAATTTGGAAATGATTCTTAAGCAATGTATCAAGACACGACTGGTCCTTTGCTGGGAAAAGAGTCATTTTATGACCCAAGAGGGCATCGTTTTGGGTCATGTAATCTCTGAACGGGGAATTGAAGTAGACAAAGCTAAGGTTGACGCTATCGCTAAACTTCCTCCTCCCGCATCTGTTAAACAAATCAGATCATTTCTTGGCCATGTGGGATTTTATCGAAGATTCATCAAGGATTTCTTGAAGGTTGCTCGTCCTTTGAGCAATCTTCTTGCCAAAGAAACGCCGTTTGTTTTTGACGAATCATGTCGAAAGGCATTTGATTTCCTAAAAATGGCAGTCACCCGTGCTCCAATTTTGCAACCACCAATTTGGACATCCCCATTTGAGATCATGATCGACGCTTCTGATTACGCGGTCGGGGCTGTCCTGGGTCAGAAAATTGACCGAAAGCCCTCTGTCATTTACTACGCTAGTAAAACTCTAGATGAAGCCCAGAGGAATTACACTGTTACAGGAAAGGAATTACTAGCTGTAGTATTTGCGTTGGAAAAATTCAGGGCTTATCTCTTGGGGTCTCATGTTATTGTTTATACCGACCACTTGGCCTTGAGACATCTCTTGGCTAAAAAGGATGCTAAACCCCAGCTTATTTGTTGGATTCTTCTTCTTCAAGAATTTGATCTTGAAATCAAGGATAAAGCCGGGGTACAAAATGTGGTAGCGGATCATTTGTCGAGACTCCTAGGTGATTCTTCTTGTCGGGACATTCCGATTGCTGACACTTTTCCGGAAGAAACCATTCTTATAGTTTTAGGTGTCCACACCCCATGGTTTGCTGACATTGTTAACAATTTGGCCGTTGGTCAAATCCCCCAGGATTGGACCAAGCAACAACGGGATAGAATCAAATCTGAGGCCAAATACTACTTTTGGGAGGACCCTGAACTGTATCGCATTGGCTCTAATCAGATTATTCGCCGATGCATACCGGAGAATGAATTCAACAGTATACTCGAGTTTTGCCATGCATCTGGGTGTGGTGGACATTTCTTCGGGAGAAAGACGGCTGCAAAAATCTTTCAATCTGGCTTCTATTGGCCGTCTTTATTCAAGGATGCCCAGGATTTTTCAAGGTCATGTTCTCGATGCCAGGCACTCGGGAGCATAACTAAGAGAGACATGATGCCCCTAAACCCTATTCTTCCTATCGAAATTTTCGATGTTTGGGGCATCGATTTCATGGGACCCTTTATCCCTTCATTTGGACATCAGTACATTCTTGTTGCTGTTGATTATGTGTCCAAATGGATTAAGGCAATTCCCACCCGAACCAATGACCACAAGGTGGTCATCAATTTTGTCAAGAAAAATATCTTCAGTAGGTTCGGGATTCCGAGGTCTATCATCAATGATGGTGGCACTCATTTTACTAATGCCCAATTCCAGAATTTATTGGCCAAATACAGGGTTAATCATCGTATTTCCACACCTTACCATCCCCAGGCGAATGGACAAGTCGAGATCTCCAATCGAGAGATCAAGAACATTCTGCAAAAAACGGTTAGGCCTGATCGCAAGGATTGGACTCAAAAGCTTGAGGACGCTCTTTGGGCCTACCGTACGGCGTATAAAACGCCCATCGGCATGTCTCCATTCCATTTGGTGTATGGAAAGGCGTGCCATCTACCCGTAGAGATTGAACACAGGGCATTCTGGGCAATCAAACAATGCAATTTAGATCTGAATCTAGCTGGAAAGACCAGGAAACTCCAACTATCTGAGTTGGAGGAGCTTAGAAATGATGCTTATGAGAATGCCAAGATCTACAAGGCTCAGACCAAAGCTCTACATGATCAATTGATTTCTCGCTAGAGCTTTGAGCCAAACCAGAAGGTCTGGTTATTTGATTCTAAACTTAAGCTCTTTCCTGGTAAACTTAGATCTAAATGGAATGGCCCGTTCATAATTGATCAGATTTTTCCTAATGGTGCTGTTCAGATTTCTGACCCAAAGACGGGTAACAACTTTAAAGTCAACGGTCAACGTCTGAAGCCTGTTGTTGATCGTAATCTCCCAGAACCTGTCTCAGACTCTGTTGCTCTAGCCATTCTGTGACTTCTTTGGCTGGACTTCGCCTAGCTGACAGCATTAAACTTAGCAGTTGTACATATGACACAAGGCTGATACGAGCTTCATATCCAGGTGACATCTTTCATATTCTACCCTTTCTTTCATGTCTCTTTTTCAATGAGGACATTGCATCAGCTAGGCATGGGGGGGTGGATTCATTCTTGAATTATTTGGTCAGCTTTGTGAAATCCATATAAATTCTCTCTTCTTATTTAAAAAAAAAAAATTAGGAAGGATTAGTTGGACATTAGGACTTTTCAATCCTAAGAAATTTTACATTAGGATCTGAACACAAAGACCCCTCAGGTCTTTGGACTTAATTAGCCTATGTATCCACTAAAATGTGGATTTGTCTTTGAGTCCTCGCCATCTTAATTCTATTATAATTGGAATAAATAAGTTTGGGTGATGACTACACGACTTATCAACCCGTCCTCTGATTTGAGGGAATTTTGAGTTTTAAGCATCTACACACTTTCTTTGCACTGACTCGTTTTTCGACGATTCTAACGGAAATTGGGTAGCTAATGAACCTTCTAGGTGATGTGGCTGGTAAGTTATTGTGGGTAACAGCCCATAGGTAGGTTGTCCAGAGCCCAGTCACTGGACCTTTCTCTTTTTTGCTGCCTGTAGGTAAATCTTAGACCAGGGAAGCCACCTACTTAAAAAAAAAAAAATCAAAAAGAAAAGGAGAAAGAACAAAAAGAAATAAGCCACACTTCGCCACACGAGTATGGCTGGCAAGTTGTTAGTGGTAATAGCTCATCGACCGGTTGTCCAGAACCCAGCTCAGAAAATGCACTAAAAATTCCCAAAACACTTAGGAAGAAGCAGAGAAGTAGAATAAATTGGGGAGATATACACTGGATTCACCCTTGTGTTGACCCCATAAAAAATAAAAGTAGGGAGAAAGCTACCAGTTGTAAAGATACACCTTTAGGCAGAATTCTTGTTAGGTCACCTAGAGGCGTAGAAATTCGAAGTCCGTTCTAACTGCCGGTCAATGAGTCTATCACAATCACAATAAGATGCTTAAAGCTTAGGGTTCTCATCAAATCTTGGGTGAGTTGAATGGCCGTAGAAAGCCACTCTTAAACCCTAAAATCTGGAAATCCAAAAAAATTAGAAAAGAGAAAAAGAGAAAAAGAAATTTTTCTTTTAATAAGGCGAGGGCTTGAGGCGGACTGCATTTTGGCTGATACCCGGGCACTGTTGTGTCTTTGAAAGTTTAGTTCCTAAGTAGACAATTTCTTAATGATTGAAAATAACTTAGGTCCAAATAATCCAACCTAATTCTTTTATAAATAGCATATAGTTTTTACTAGGGACTAGCAAAAGATAGGCATGGGGGTATGATGTAAACACATTTACACTACTTGAAATGTCTATTTATGCATGTTCTTAAGCATAGGATTGCATTTCATGATATAAATATTGCATAACATGCATCATCTTGCATTTAGAGTAGTTTGAATGAAATGGAGGTTAATTGTCTCCTTTTATGTGCTTGGACAGGGCAAACATTTTATCGGGGCCTCGGATCAAAGATCCAACCATATGGATGTGATCAGGGCGACGATTGGAGTTCAACGACTCCAAGATTGCCCTAATCAGACATCCGTAGCATCAGATAGTGACCGGGGAATCCTAGAAGATCAAGGGCCAGGATGGTGAAAATCTACACTTCAGATGATAAATCCAACTGCACAGATGAATTCGGATCGACGATCGCAGCCCAACGATGCAAAAATCAAGTCAATCCGACATCTGAGGCACCATCTACAACTTCTAGAAGATGGACAGCCAAGATGGCACCACGTGGTGCCATCTCGGCCACCCAAATGGCCGCACACATTCTACGAAGGTCCCGCACCCACTCGTTCTCCGCCGTTGGATCAAGATCCAACGGCTGTGGATGCGGCTGGCTGATTCGTCCGCGTAGCGCAGCGGAGACGAAGCGGCGGGCGAAGGAGAGGTCGCGGGATCTAGTCCCGCGATCCTCAAATCAGGCGCAGGCGAGAGGCCCGTGGAGCGTCAGATTGTGATCCAACGGCTGCGCGCGCCCAATAGCGCTGACGCGCGATTGGACGCGCAGCGTGGATGCGTGATCACACGCGGGCGGGCGCGCAGCGTAGCAGGCGAAGATGCGTTTTAAGCCGTCCGATCTCACGATCGGACGGCTGAGACTCAGTGTGCGTGCGATGGCGTTGAGCGCGCGGGCAGCTGAAGCGGCGCGCGTGGGCGCGGAAGCTACGCCCACATCGGGCCTTTAGTGACGGATTATCCATCACTAAAGACCCCTCATTTATTATTTTGAAGTTGTAATGTCCATTTTGCCCCCACTCCTTGCAACTATAAAAGGAGACCCCCTCCATACAAAATTTTCATCCCTTCCTTCTCCTCTCTACCCCTCCAAAGCTCAAGAGAAGCTTGTCCCACACCCAGGATGCTCCTCGCGAGATAAAGTCTAAATTTTCGTTCCCCTTCGGAAGTGGATCCCGTGACAACGACGGCGTGCTGCTTCGTTCCCGTTCTTCTGCTTCGTCCTCCTTCGTCCTGCTTCGTTCTCCTTCGTCCAGGTGTCGTCCCATTCGGCTCGTCCTTCAAGCAATCGTCAAGGAGGATAACTTCTCTCTCCCATTCTTATTTACAGCTTTTTTAGTGTAGAATTTTCCTACTTTATAGTGTAATTGATTTTCCGCTTTCTAGTGTAACTTTTATTTAGTTTGATTATATAAACAGTTGAAATATTGAATGCATGTTCTCTTTCCCTCTCTCTCTCTCTCTTAGTCTGATAGCTCCATTGTAATTATATCGCCTTGCTTATCAAAAATCCTAAAAAAATATAATTGCGAATATAGATCAACGTAGCCACCCTGTGTTCGACCCGGAATTCATTTCGGTATAAATTTTATTTGTTGAACACGAATTCTTCGCTCTCGAACTACGACAGGTTTTCCAAAATCGAACACGTTAGCATAGCATTCGTTTACGTTCAACAGAAGGGGAACATCTTAATTAGAACAATGTCAGGGCTAATGTTCCTAGGTTTCACAGTTCGTGCTATTCAGTCAAGATCCTCTAGGTGCTGGAAGGGGTCCTCATTTGAGCTTCCATGGAAGTGGCTTTGGATCAGACTTAAGACATTTGATTTTAGCTCAAAATCATCTCCCCTTTCCGGGATCCTAAGGTGTGGCTCGACTCTAATAGTAGAAGGATTGTAGAAATTGCGGAGGGGCCTCGGTTGATCCTGAAATGGTGGTACATCAATTGGCAGTTGCCCTTGTGGGCCTTGGAAAGGTGGTGGTGGTTGCCCTTATGGGTTCTGTAACCGGTGTATGGCTTGCATGATGGTGTGGATCTATTGTTGCTGAAGTCGGTGGTTTGCATTAATCTGGGCTTGGATGATGGCCATTGTGTCTGGTGGGGGTTGGTCCTCAACCTCATCTACCTTTGGTTCAGCCATGTTTCTAGCAGAATCAAGTCGCCTGGATTCCCGTCCCAAAACAAACAACTCGGGATGCAGTGAGCGTCTCCCGTGCATACACTAGAGAAGAATAGGAGGGGATGCAGAGGGCGACAATTGCGAGAAGTGTGTGTTCAATTAAGCAAACAAGCCTAGTCCTTATGGTGTATTTCCTTAGGAGACCTAGAAATCTCAAAAAGGGTGATTAAGTCCATAAGCACTGGACTCCCCGTCCCAAGGCTAATCTGGCCAGGTTGATTACGAGGGGATTATAGGGAAGGTTCTTCCTTTGGCTTGCGCCGCCGGTTCCGTAGACCCCACAACTGCGGTCGTTTGACTCTGCCCCGCAGCCTAGTCACCAGATTCTACCAAGGGAATGAAAGCCATGTGCCCAGCGAACAAAACCTTGCCTCTCGAGACTTAACTCAGTCCTTCCTAGGGCACATCTACTCAGTTTTAAAAGGGCTAGGATAGTGCTTGTGCTAGGGTTATGTGATGAGGTGTTGATTGGGGTGGTGCCTCTTAATTTTCCACTTTCAGAGTGTGTGCTTTTATCAAAGAATGGTTTTCAAGCAAGGATTTTTTCAAGATGTGTGTCTTTTAGTGTTTCATCCTTACTTTAGTGTCTTGTAGGGTTGACGTGTCTTAATGTTTTCAGATAAGTTTCAGTGGGCACGTCAAGTTTTTCACACAATTTGGTGAAAGTAGATTTCCTTTTATTGTGTAGAGGCTCTGAAACCCTAATGTACTCATCCTAATAATCATACAGCTTCTATTAGATGAGTCATTTTTAGGGTTGAGTGGTGCGGCCTAAGTCAATCCACGGTGGCTTCACAAACACCACTCAGAAAGAGAAAATAACACTCCAAGAATTTATTCAGAATGTTAGAGTGTACATTTTTTTGCTGGGTGATGTGTTAAGGATGTAGGTCAAGTAATCATACACCATGCAAATTTTTTTCAATTTTACAATTTTTTAGTTTTTCAAGCAAGCAAACAGTCATGAGTGAAGAACTACTCACTACTGGTCCTTGTTGCACCTACTCCCTTGTTGTCGTCATGGGTTGCGTTGCTTTGCCGTCCAAGCGTCGAATTCCTGCAACCATCAAGTAAAAGGAGACAAGGCGTTAGACGATGTGAGAATGGATGTAAAATGGAAGTGACAAAATAAATCCGTTGCCTCCCCGGCAATGGCGCCAAAAACTGACATGCTTCGTGCATGTGTGTTTAGAAGTGTCGTTATAGTTTGCACTTGCACGCCGGTTTTAAAGAAACGGATGTGAGTCCGAGTGTCGGTCTCATGGAGGCATGAAAATTGGATTTTTCTTGTCACTTATTGTCATGAAAATCGGAGAGTTTTGCTTGCGAAAAGGCGTGGGTGAAAAGCGAGAGAGAGAGATTAGGGTTAGAATCGTTTCGTTCTTAACATGCAACTTAAATAGGAAATAGAGTAGGCAACTGAATGGAACATAACTTCATTAATCATGTAGCTTTAGTTCATAAATTACAACATTAGATACATGCTTAAACATAAGTAAAGTAAAGCCTAAAAGAAAGGAAGAAAGAGAGAGGGAGGGCGGTGAGGTAGCCACGGTGGTGGAGAAGGCTCCGTCAGTGGCTCGTCATCTCCGACGATTATAAAAGGGCCTAAAGGTAGCTAAGAGAGGAGTAGAGTAGTTGCAAGTGGAGTGAATGCCTTGAATGGGTGGTTGGAAAGGGTTTAAATAGGGAGAGGGGCTTTCCAAATGAAGAAGGGGTTTTAGCAACATCCGGGACGTCGCTAAAACCCTTCCCAAAACATCGGTGAAGCCCCCTGCCCGCCGGTCGCTCACCCGCAGCTGTTCTTCCTCGCGCACAATCCACGTGCGCACGCCTTGACCTGTCCGATCGAAGATCGGACGGTTGGGATCTCGCATGAGGCGTTCGCCTAGATCGCACCTTTGCGCCCGCATCATCGGGAGCGTCTAGCCAGGGCGCATCTGCGGGAGCCATGTCGCGCTATCTCGCCCATCCACTGCTGATCGGGTGGCTGAATTTTGCCCGCGCGCGTCGCCGTCTTTGAATTTTGACTCTGCGTGGCTCGAACCCGCGTCGCGTGGGCGAGGGAGTGCGCTTCAACCGCTGCGTTACGCCCGCTGCTTTGTCACGGTGACCGCGGGCGTGCACGTGGTTCTCAGCCGTTCGATCAGAGATCGACGGCTGAGATCTGCTCTTCAGATGAAGGAGGAAGCGGGAGCACGGTGGGCGGGCGCTACGTGGTGCTTCGTGGGCTGTTGACCATCAGATCAACGGTCAGAACTTCTTGGGCCCATTGTAGGAGCTCTGGATGTCAGATTTGGCTGATTTCGAGTCCGTTGGACTCCGTTCGTCGTTCTGAATCCATCCGTGCGGTCTGATTTCTCATCTGAGGCCTGCTTTGACAAGTGCTCATACAAATGGCCATTAATACTATTTTATAAGCAATCTTGACATATGATGCATGCAATGCTCCCATCCTACTTATGTTGTGTTATCCGTGCCTTTTATTCTTAAGATGGGCCCTATTTAAAAGAATTATTACCCCCAGATGTAGTGTTGTCAATAAGCCACCATCTGTAACGAGCGCGTACCCCAGACGTCTTTTAAGACGTCTGGGAGGTGGCCCAGACGTCTGTCAAGACGTCTGGGATCACATCCAGACGTCTGACCAGACGTCCGGGATAGTTTACAGACGTCTGACGAACAGTTATACTCGCACGGGATATTCGTCTGCGCGCCTGTGCGCGCAGACCTGAGATCCGCATCTTCTCTGCGGCTGCAGGCGACTGCGGGCGTCTCTCTCTCCTCTCCGCGCGGCGTTAAAAGGGGGAGGGGGCGCGCCTCCCCTCCCGTCTCCACCATCTTCCTCCTCTCCTGCTGCGGGCGGAGCGAGCGGACGCGAGGGCGCAGCGGCAGCGGCGCAGCGAAGGCGCGGAGGAGCTGCGGCGTGCGAGGGCGGGACTCTGCCGTGAGGGCGAGCTCGCCGGGAGCGGCTTGGCCGGCCGGCGGAGGGCGCAGGGGGCGCAGAGCGTCGCGAAGAGGGACCTGCTGCGGGCGGAGCAGCGGACGCGCGAGGTGCGACGCGGGCGGCGTCGCGAGCGGAGGCCGAGCGAGGTTCTGATTCTGGAAAAATCTCCAGAATCAGACGTCTGGACTGATATCCAGACGGCAAGGGCGACGTCTGTGTGATCATACAGACGTCTGAAAGGTGAGTTCCGCTTTCTCCTTCTTCTTTTGTCGACTGACCGTACTGAAGGAGGAGGGTTGGCTGTGCGCAGGTGTTCGGATTCGTCATCCTTTGCGAACCCGACGTCTGGAAGTTGTACCAGACGGCGGGAGTGACCTCCAGACGTCCGGAGAGACCATCGGACGTCTGGGATCTAGGGGAGACGTCGCCACAGACTTCTGGACGTCCGGGGAACCCCGCCGAACAGGTAATTCTCTGATCCACCGTTTAAGACGTCTGGAAGGAGTTCCAGACGTCTGATTTTGCACAGTATTGTCTTTCTCGACCCGTTTAGGGCCCGTTTGGGCTCCGTTTTCCGCGATTCGAGTTGCGTTCGTTTCCGAATTTATTCCTCTACCCGCCTACAGTAGCTATACACTGTTTTGAGACACTCCTTGTGTTTGATCCTTGTGATAGGACCTCGTTCGGTTGCCGTCTTGAGAGTCGCGGAGGCGCGCGGGATTCCCGACCACGCCCCCACTACTTCCGTTGTACCTGGTAGAGTGGTTTTAAGCATTAATAAAATCTGTTAAAGTATGGAACCATAACTAGAACCTAGGGCATTGCATGAACCCTAGGAATGAGAAATGTATGGAATGATAGCTCCTAGGTGTTGCATGAATCCTAGGGCCGGAAAACTAGATTGTATGATAGATCCTAGGATATGGCATGAATCCTAGGATGGAAAAACTAGTGGAATGTATATTACTGCAGTCTTGGAAAAATGGAAAGGAATATATAAGCTGCCTGTGAAATTAATTAACAGCTGCCTGTTATGAACAAGGAAACATGTTGAGATCATGGAATGTGAGAACGTGAATCTGGAAAGTGAAACATATGATGTTCTGAGATAAAGAGCTGGAACCCTACGGGGAATTAGGAGTGGAACTCCTGGAAAGAAAAGGAATGGAACTGAGATGTAGTTGTACTGTCTCTTGGGTACGCAGTACCAAGGGAAGTACCTGTACCTGTTTTAGTGCAGAGTGGGGCCAGCCGCCCCAGGGACCCGGGGTTAGGCTTGGCCGCTCTGTACCGACTTGTTGGCCCTCGTGTACGTAGTACCGAGGAGAGCTAGTAGTGTTAGGAGAGTACTAGCTACCCCACGGGCCCCGGGGTTCTGCTAGCCTCCTTCACCGACTTGTTAGGCCCACTAGGGCAAACCAGGGTAGTCAGACGAGGGTGCGCGGACTGTGGAGGGGCAAGGCCCCGGTTTGGTTACTGTGGAGGGGTTGGACCCCTGTTACTGAGAGGGCTCTGCCCTGGTTCCGTGCTGTGCTTTGGGCGCACCCGTTAACGGAAACGACTGACCGCGTGCCAGTACGGGCTAGCTACCTGTGCGTTTATCGCGCGTGCCGTAGTCACCGTTACGTCTGTCAGTGACCTTGGGGTGGTTGACTGAGGGTAGGATCACCACGGGGGACTCTCCCGGCCAGGAGAGCACCACGTGCTACTTCTACTGTTGGAAAAGACTGCAATCAAGATCGTCCCACGAGGACATTCGAGATCAAGTAAAGGATCTGAGAAGTAAATGAAATAGTGAGAAAAATTGAAAGATGTAAATAAAGGAAGTAATAGAACATAACAGCTACTGTACACTCTACTGTTGCCTTTAGTTAGTTTGCCACTCTACTCAGCGTTTTGCTGACGTGTTACACTCGTTACCTTTTTTCAGGACCAGGTGTTGAGCAGCCAGGGTCGGCGGCTGCAGAGGACGCTGGGCCGAGTAGGGTCCAGTAGAGTTGCCACAGTTTTGTACCTTCTTTTGTTTCTGTTCTAGTGAGTAGTTTTGTTTCCGCTGTACCTTCTTTACCTGCAGTTTTTGTTATATGATAAATGTTGTTTTACTGTTGTGGTGGTGCCTACTGTAGTAGTTCTTTCCTTACTGCTGTACTTTTTACTGTTAGTTATATTCATGCTGAATGTGGTTTATTTTACTGTCTTTTGGTTACTTCCTCGTTGGACGACTGGGTCTTGGGATTAGTCGAGTCGGTCCGGTTCTCGTGTCTCGTAGGGACTCGGGAACCGGGTCGTTACAAGATGGTATCAGAGCAAGGTCGTCCCGAGAAGTGAATCAACTGACTGGAAAGTAACCAATTCACATGTTTATAGCTAGAGTAGCCACCACAACATATCTCTTGACATGAGCTCTTAGAAGTGTTGTTAGGTACCGTCTGTTTTGACGTTTCCGTTTTGTTTCGCGTCTCCTTGCAGGAGATGCCTCGTCGTGGGACTGGCGAGACTGGCCGCGGGCGCGGCCGAGGGCGAGGTCGGCGAGGTGGACGTGCTGTCGTTGACGTCTCGGTGGACCAGCCACCACTCCCTGGCATCCAGGCCCAGGACCTCGCCAGACTGATACGGGATATTGTGCGAGAGGAGCTCCACCCACCGCCCCGAGCACCTCCTCCTGGGGTTGCAGAGGGGGAGTCCTCTGTGGGACCACGCGACGGACGCGGCGCCGGACACGAGGGAGGGGATGGGCCCCTGCCGCCCCCACCTTCCTCCGACACTTCTGTACACGAGGTACCTTCGCCTGGAGGTGCACCAGCACCTCCCCTACAGCACCACTTCGAGCTTTTCGGGCAGTTCCGGAAGCTGAAGCCCCCCTCCTTCAAGGGGGATGAGGACCCGACCGAGGCAGAGGACTGGCTTGAGCAGCTGGAGAAGATCTTCGACACCCTTCGCCCCCCGGTGGAGTGCCGCGTGGCCTTTGCCACGTACCAGCTGGAGAGTGCGGCACACCGGTGGTGGAGGGCGGTCCGGGGACAGGAGAGGGACGAGCCGACGTGGGACCAGTTCGTCACCCTCTTCTGCGAGCAGTACTTTCCCCAGACGTGGCAGGACCAGAGGAGGCGGGAGTTCCACACTCTCCGCCAAGGGACGATGACCGTGAGCGCGTACCGCACGCGTTTCTTGGAGCTGTCCCGCTTTGCAGCGACAGCGGTAGCCACTGAGGAGGAGCGCCTTTGGAGGTTCACCGAGGGGCTCCGGCCTGCGATCCGGGGGTATGTCAAACCCCTGAAGCTGCCGACGTTTTCGAGGGTGGTAGAGGCAGCCATGACTTACGAGGAGACCAACCCGTCCGCGCGAGAGACCGACGGCGGGCGGAAGAGGCCCTTTCAGCCAGACTTCTCACAGGGCCGGCGAGAACGGAGACACGTGGCGTCCGCAGGAGAGCCGTCACGTTGTGCAGGGCCATCAGTGGCCTTTGGGGGCCCTCGACAGGGGCCAGTCGCCAGCACCGGACCCCCGCCTAGCCGACAGCAGGGACTCACTGAGGGCGGGAGTCGGGTTCCCCTCTGCTACCAGTGTGGCCAGCCGGGCCACGTCAGGAGGGACTGCCCATCTAGGGCAGGAGGTCAGCAGATACTTCCCGCGCAGAGCACTGGCGGGCGCGCAGGAGGACGCGGTTTCCAGGCGCGAGGAGGAGGACCGCAGTCGCGAGGAGGGTACCGGCCAGCACCTACCCGTCCGACGCAGAGTGTGGCTGCTTCGTCCGCACCTAGAGCTGAGGGGCGTATCAACGCCCTAACACACAGGGACGCCAGAGCTTCGGGATCCGTGGTAGCAGGTATGGTTTCAGTTTCTGGCAGACTCGTTTACACGCTTTTCGATTCCGGCGCTACGCACTCGTTTGTCGCAGACAGTTTCGCAGTTAGTTTGAACCAGGATTATACATTGTTAGAGAACCCGTTCGTAATCAGAGGTCCGAGTGGTCAGCTGTTTGTAGCTGAGGAGGTGTACACGGGTTGCGGGGTCAGCATCGGGGGACACAGCCTGCCAGCTGACCTGATTATGATACAGATGGAGGACTTTGGGGTGATCCTGGGGATGGATTGGCTGTCCGCTTACCACGCATTGGTGGACTGCTTTGAGAGGAAGATTGTCTTCTCCATTCCGGAGTTGCCTTCCTTCGAGTTTCACGGGCAGCCAGTGGACGGAGGTTTCAGGTGCATTTCGGCACTCCGGGCGGCGAGACTTTTGAGCCAGGGGTGTGAGGGCTTCTTAGCTTGTGTGGTGGCAGAGCACAGCCCCGTGGCAGACTTCCAGAGCATCCCGGTGGTCAGAGAGTACCCCGACGTGTTTCCAGACGAGTTACCAGGACTACCGCCCGAGCGTGAGATCGAGTTTGAGATCTCACTAGTACCAGGGACCAACCCCATCTCCACCGCGCCATACAGGATGGCACCGCTTGAGCTGCGAGAGCTCAAGTCTCAGTTGCAGGACCTTTTGGAGAAGGGTTTCGTGAGGCCCAGTGCGTCTCCCTGGGGAGCCCCGGTACTGTTTGTGAAGAAGAAGGATGGGACCCTACGCCTTTGTGTGGACTACAGACAGCTGAATAGGGTCACCATCAAGAACCGATATCCGCTGCCGAGGATTGACGATTTGTTTGACCAGTTGCGGGGTGCCACGGTGTTTTCCAAGATCGACTTGAGGTCTGGATACCACCAGTTGAGGATCAGGGAGACCGACGTCTCCAAGACAGCTTTCCGCACCCGGTACGGACACTACGAGTTTTTGGTCATGCCGTTTGGGCTGACCAATGCCCCCGCTGCTTTCATGGACCTGATGAACCGGGTGTTCAGACCGTACTTGGACCAGTTTGTGGTGGTTTTCATAGATGATGTACTCATCTATTCTAGAGATCGGACGCAGCACGGACAGCACTTGCGGATGGTTCTGGACACTCTGAGACGACGCAGGCTGTACGCCAAATACAGCAAGTGCGAGTTCTGGTTGAGGGAGGTGACCTTTTTGGGTCATGTGATCTCTGGAGACGGCCTGGCGGTGGATCCCGCCAAGGTCGAGGCAGTGCTCAGGTGGGAGAGACCGCGTTCAGTCACTGAGATTCGCAGTTTCCTGGGACTGGCAGGTTACTACAGACGGTTCATCAGAGGGTTTTCGCAGATTGCACGTCCTATGACACAGTTGACTCGGAAGGATGTGCCTTTCACTTGGACAGACGCCTGTGAGGCATGTTTTCTGGAGCTGAAGGAGAGGTTGACCTCGGCTCCCGTGCTCACCATTCCTGACAGTAGTGGCGGGTTCGTTGTGTACACGGACGCTTCCTTGCAGGGGTTAGGAGGTGTGCTCATGCAGAGGGGTCACGTGGTCGCTTACGCTTCGCGGCAACTGAAGCCCCATGAGCATACCTACCCTACCCACGACCTAGAGTTGGCAGCTGTTGTCTTCGCGCTGAAGACATGGAGGCACTACTTGTACGGTGAGACCTTCGAGATTTTTACAGATCACAAGAGCCTCAGATATCTTTTTGACCAGAAGGAGCTCAACATGAGACAGAGACGTTGGCTGGAGCTCCTGAAGGACTACGACTGCAGCATCTCCTACCACCCGGGAAAGGCCAATGTGGTGGCTGACGCCTTGAGCCGTAAGGCGCCCGCACGCTTGGCCAGTCTACAGTTACAGAGTTGGAGCCTTTTGGAGGAGGTGGGCAGTTGGCGACCTCTAGAGTTACGAGGATACTGTGGGGCAGTGACGGTGACACGGCAGACCAGACCAGAGTTGATAGACCGCATCATCACGGGACAGATGGCCGATCCGTACTTGCAGTCTTTGCGCGACAGAGTACTGTCAGGGGACCCAGGGGACTTCTCTTTCACAGACCAGGTGTTACGCTTGAGGGGACGGCTGTGCGTCCCCAGAGACGAGGAGCTGTTGAGAGAGCTCCTGACTGAGGCACACGGTTCCAGATTCACCATACATCCCGGAAACACGAAAATGTACCATGACTTGAGACGAAAGCAAGTACCCCTGGTAAAGGTTTTGTGGGGGAGCCAGCGGTACGAGGAGGCTACCTGGGAGCCTGAGGCGGCAATGCGGGAGCGGTACCCAGAGCTTTTCGCGGGTACGTCTTTTCGGACCGGCTTCGGTCCTCTTTGAGTTTGTTATGGTTATTTGGACATCCTTTTTCCGCACCCTAGTTGGCGCAAGTTTCGGGGACGAAACTTCCTTTGAGTTTGTTATATTGTAACGAGCGCGTACCCCAGACGTCTTTTAAGACGTCTGGGAGGTGGCCCAGACGTCTGTCAAGACGTCTGGGATCACATCCAGACGTCTGACCAGACGTCCGGGATAGTTTACAGACGTCTGACGAACAGTTATACTCGCACGGGATATTCGTCTGCGCGCCTGTGTGCGCAGACCTGAGATCCGCATCTTCTCTGCGGCTGCAGGCGACTGCGGGCGTCTCTCTCTCCTCTCCGCGCGGCGTTAAAAGGGGGAGGGGGCGCGCCTCCCCTCCCGTCTCCACCATCTTCCTCCTCTCCTGCTGCGGGCGGAGCGAGCGGACGCGAGGGCGCAGCGAAGGCGCGGAGGAGCTGCGGCGTGCGAGGGCGGGACTCTGCCGTGAGGGCGAGCTCGCCGGGAGCGGCTTGGCCGGCCGGCGGAGGGCGCAGGGGGCGCAGAGCGTCGCGAAGAGGGACCTGCTGCGGGCGGAGCAGCGGACGCGCGAGGTGCGACGCGGGCGGCGTCGCGAGCGGAGGCCGAGCGAGGTTCTGATTCTGGAAAAATCTCCAGAATCAGACGTCTGGACTGATATCCAGACGGCAAGGGCGACGTCTGTGTGATCATACAGACGTCTGAAAGGTGAGTTCCGCTTTCTCCTTCTTCTTTTGTCGACTGACCGTACTGAAGGAGGAGGGTTGGCTGTGCGCAGGTGTTCGGATTCGTCATCCTTTGCGAACCCGACGTCTGGAAGTTGTACCAGACGGCGGGAGTGACCTCCAGACGTCCGGAGAGACCATCGGACGTCTGGGATCTAGGGGAGACGTCGCCACAGACTTCTGGACGTCCGGGGAACCCCGCCGAACAGGTAATTCTCTGATCCACCGTTTAAGACGTCTGGAAGGAGTTCCAGACGTCTGATTTTGCACAGTATTGTCTTTCTCGACCCGTTTAGGGCCCGTTTGGGCTCCGTTTTCCGCGATTCGAGTTGCGTTCGTTTCCGAATTTATTCCTCTACCCGCCTACAGTAGCTATACACTGTTTTGAGACACTCCTTGTGTTTGATCCTTGTGATAGGACCTCGTTCGGTTGCCGTCTTGAGAGTCGCGGAGGCGCGCGGGATTCCCGACCACGCCCCCACTACTTCCGTTGTACCTGGTAGAGTGGTTTTAAGCATTAATAAAATCTGTTAAAGTATGGAACCATAACTAGAACCTAGGGCATTGCATGAACCCTAGGAATGAGAAATGTATGGAATGATAGCTCCTAGGTGTTGCATGAATCCTAGGGCCGGAAAACTAGATTGTATGATAGATCCTAGGATATGGCATGAATCCTAGGATGGAAAAACTAGTGGAATGTATATTACTGCAGTCTTGGAAAAATGGAAAGGAATATATAAGCTGCCTGTGAAATTAATTAACAGCTGCCTGTTATGAACAAGGAAACATGTTGAGATCATGGAATGTGAGAACGTGAATCTGGAAAGTGAAACATATGATGTTCTGAGATAAAGAGCTGGAACCCTACGGGGAATTAGGAGTGGAACTCCTGGAAAGAAAAGGAATGGAACTGAGATGTAGTTGTACTGTCTCTTGGGTACGCAGTACCAAGGGAAGTACCTGTACCTGTTTTAGTGCAGAGTGGGGCCAGCCGCCCCAGGGACCCGGGGTTAGGCTTGGCCGCTCTGTACCGACTTGTTGGCCCTCGTGTACGTAGTACCGAGGAGAGCTAGTAGTGTTAGGAGAGTACTAGCTACCCCACGGGCCCCGGGGTTCTGCTAGCCTCCTTCACCGACTTGTTAGGCCCACTAGGGCAAACCAGGGTAGTCAGACGAGGGTGCGCGGACTGTGGAGGGGCAAGGCCCCGGTTTGGTTACTGTGGAGGGGTTGGACCCCTGTTACTGAGAGGGCTCTGCCCTGGTTCCGTGCTGTGCTTTGGGCGCACCCGTTAACGGAAACGACTGACCGCGTGCCAGTACGGGCTAGCTACCTGTGCGTTTATCGCGCGTGCCGTAGTCACCGTTACGTCTGTCAGTGACCTTGGGGTGGTTGACTGAGGGTAGGATCACCACGGGGGACTCTCCCGGCCAGGAGAGCACCACGTGCTACTTCTACTGTTGGAAAAGACTGCAATCAAGATCGTCCCACGAGGACATTCGAGATCAAGTAAAGGATCTGAGAAGTAAATGAAATAGTGAGAAAAATTGAAAGATGTAAATAAAGGAAGTAATAGAACATAACAGCTACTGTACACTCTACTGTTGCCTTTAGTTAGTTTGCCACTCTACTCAGCGTTTTGCTGACGTGTTACACTCGTTACCTTTTTTCAGGACCAGGTGTTGAGCAGCCAGGGTCGGCGGCTGCAGAGGACGCTGGGCCGAGTAGGGTCCAGTAGAGTTGCCACAGTTTTGTACCTTCTTTTGTTTCTGTTCTAGTGAGTAGTTTTGTTTCCGCTGTACCTTCTTTACCTGCAGTTTTTGTTATATGATAAATGTTGTTTTACTGTTGTGGTGGTGCCTACTGTAGTAGTTCTTTCCTTACTGCTGTACTTTTTACTGTTAGTTATATTCATGCTGAATGTGGTTTATTTTACTGTCTTTTGGTTACTTCCTCGTTGGACGACTGGGTCTTGGGATTAGTCGAGTCGGTCCGGTTCTCGTGTCTCGTAGGGACTCGGGAACCGGGTCGTTACACCATCCTAGTCGAGAAAACAACTTATACCCATCAAGTCACCACTCTCCATCACCTTGGGGTCATTGTAGAAAGGGGTGGCAGCTACATTGTGTAGCGTGAACAGTACAAGCGCTATGTACGCTGAACCACAGACAACTAATGACCCACCTACCGACCGAGAAAGAAACCACTCCAAACCTCGAGCCACGCGTCCTGCTATCCCAGTTGGTTGCTAAGCCCAACTAAAGAGTCATAGGGAGGCCAGCAACTCCCTAAATCAGTCCCTAAAATCAATCCGAAAGACAAAAGCTACAGCCAAAATCTAGCAAGTAGCAGGGTTAAAATCAGTTATCCAATTCTTTTAATTCTCGATAAATCCATCATATTGATTATTTAATTATTTCCAGATAATTGTATCAAGAGATCCATTAATTAAGCCATAACTCTCATCATTTTAAACCATTGATTTAAAGTTATGAAAAGAGCTCAGATCACATCACTTCAAGATTAACTATTAATCGACTTAGTTTCCAATTTCTGATCATGGTTCCAATCAAATTATTATTTAACCATCCTGATGCTAGTTTTACTAAAAATAAAATTCATTTCGTACATGTCATGATATGACCACATCCCATATTCTAAGTGCTTCATAATTCATTTAATTCATGAAAATGGTCTAATAAATTTTGTTAACTCTCTTTAATCCAACGATTAACTATATCAATTTGATTATTCACATTCCAAGTCAATAACATGATTTACAACATCTATGTTTAATATTCAAGTACCCAAGATAGTAAGAAATATGAAAATAGGTTTGATCCTAGCAACAGACAAGAATGCACATTAAACGGTGCAACACATGAAGAAAGTCATAATGTAGAAAATCACATGGAAAAAGGGAGAGACTACTCTACTTAATGTCACCGGGGGGTCATGGCGACTCCAAATCATGTGCATAGGGCCTGGGGGTAGTATTCACGCCTGCCTCTAAATTCATGCACACACCAAGGGCAAGATCAACGTCGAGACACGAAAGAAATAAATTAAAAATGTCATAGGCTTTTATTGGAATTTTTACATAATAAACAATTCCTAAATTGAGTTTAAAGCTTACCATCGTGTAGTTCATGGAGAGACGATTCCAACGAATCCTAGAATGTGAAAAATGGATGTCGTTTGACCCCGAACAAATCAAAATGCAAAAAAATTCATGGAATATAACTCCTACGTGCATGCGTGCTCGTGCATGCCTCGAAGTCTGTGTTGCTGACGTCATGCTGACGTCAGCACCATCGCTGATGTAACTTCCTCTCCCTTTCCTACCCTGTGCTTTCTCTCTCCTTTTCTCTCATTTCCCACGCAGTCTCTCTCTCTTTCCCTCTCTTCCTTTTGAACTCTCTTCTCTCTGCAGTCTCTCTTTCTCTGCCTCTGCCTCTCTTTTTCTCTTTCTAATTTCTCTCCTCTTTCGATCATCTATCTGTCTCCAAATTCCAACAAGTACTAACCCCCCGTCTATTTATAACGTATAAACCGACAATATTCACCAACTATTATTTTTATTTTTATAATAATGGTAATTATTATTATTAACATTATTATTATTATTTACTTATTATTTATCTAACAACTCCCATTAGGTAGCTTTGTAGTTTTCACATAACTTTCACCACAAAACTTAGATTTCGCAAAATGGATATCGTTGGAAAGTTTGCAATGAGGGGAATTTAATGCACTAGTTTTGATGTATTTCAGGCACATTTTTCGAGGATGGTTCTGTTTGACCAAAACCACAATTTTTCCAATTTTCAAACTACACTAATCTGATTCACGCTCGGAAAGTGCCAATGGGTTCACCTTAATGTGCTTAGTCTTAAAATAACCTCAGAAAGTAGGTTTGGGTATTTACAAGCACCCCCTCTTCTTTGTCACTATCGAAGAACCCCCACCCCCGACCTCTCTCTTTTCTCTCCCTGATGAAGAGCCCCACCTCCCTCCCTCCCCTAGCTCGCTCTACATGAGTGACTCCAACCACATCCCTTTGCATGCAAGCCTTGATGCCTGCTCTCATTCTCCCTCTCTTGGCCTCGCATGTCTCTCTCTGATCAAGTGAAGCACCAACATCATCCTTGCCCATCTCGACCCACGACCCTGCGCTCACACTCTAACAGCAAGCCTCATTGCATCCTCAACCACCTTCTTCTCTATTGCTCACGTTTAGAGTAACCACCATGACCTCCGCTGCTTCATCGACACTAGTAATTTGCCTCCATTGATGTTCCTTGATGCACTGCTACCTACTATGCTTCATCTCGCCACCGGCAGCAGCCTTAGCAGTAACTCGACTGTGCACTCCCCTCACCCCTCAATAGCATTGCGACCTTGCCACCCTCCTCTTCTCTCTTCCTCGATCGCGACAGGAGACCACCTTTTTGACATTGAAGCACGCTCTCCTCTTTGACAAGCAGGCCATCACCGTGCTTCGTCCTCGACACTCTCTTCTACGTTCGTAACTGTATGCCATCACCATGTTGACAATGTCCACGTCTTACTCCTTGACATCATCATTGCAAGCCCACCCTCGTCGCCTCCATTAGCGTGCATGGTGACAATGTGCGCACTCCCTATCGCATCATCAACCTTCGCGATCTTGCACCATGACTACGCCTCGATTTTGTCTACTGTGTTTGCTTGATCACTATAGTTCTACATTTTAACTTGAAACACGTATTAGCGGATTTATATTTGACTATTCAGCCTATTTGCACATATTTGCCTCCCTATGGAGATGATAATATTCTCGTGGTTTATTCGTGATTTGATTTATATGTGGATGAATGTGACACATAACTGGTTTGATTACATATTTGAAGCATGCTTATTGAATTATATTTGTTGATCTAGGATTTTCCACCATGACTTATGCTACGACGACAGATTATTAACACTATCATTATCATTACTATTATCACCATTATTATTATTATGATCATTATTATTATTTTGCAAAAGCGAAAACTTTCGCTCATCATGTACCTCTTCCTCCTTCCCTCGCTGATGGGGATCGTGTAACACCTGAGAGCGAGCTTGGAACTCTCCTAATGGGTTCTTCATCGCTGGAGTCTCCCTCCCTTTGTCACCATTGGCTACTGATAAGTCCACTTTAGTGGACCATTATTCGGTCTAAGTACTCTTTAATTAGTTATTCTTATTTGTTAATTAATTAGGAGTTATATGGTAATTCATCTTAGTCTGCATATAATTTTATGCATCAATTTTACACTTAATAACATATGATATGGTAACATAATTGATTTGATGAATGCAGGCTAAGGGGAAGAGTTCAGACGTCCATTTTTGCGTCTATAAGACGTCTGGGGACAAGGTCGGATGTCTGGGAATCTCCATCACAAACTCCTGCTTCTACACTTTTTAAGAGGTCTGGAGTGATAATCAGATGTCTGATGAAGAACCGCTTGTGCTTATCTGTTGTTCCAACCACTCGCGATCTTCGTGAGTGATTGGAGATGCTTGCGGCCAAAGGAAACTGAGGGGAATTTTTGTTTAAAAAGGAAAGCCATGTGCACCCATCATCTTCCTTCTCCCTCGAGCGGGGACTTCTTCATCCTCGTCGCCACAGTGGAAGCAGCGGGCACTGTGATTAGGAGCGTACACTATGGGACCTTTGCGAGCTTCTCCATTGCATCTCCATGCACCCACCTCCGCCCTTCGCCGTAGTGGTGTGCATGGTGATAGCGCACACACCATTACTACCACAAACACATCCAACACCACCTTCATCACCTTCTTCACGCGAAAACCCAATAGCACCTCCACCATCCTCATACCAGCTGCAAATCTTCATCTCCCTCGCTGCAAGCACCACCAACACCCGCAGCCAAACCCATTCCCTCCCCTGCTTCTTCTTCTTCTTCCTCTTCTTCCTTTCCACGCGCCCTCTGCAACTCTTCACGCAAGAAGAACCCAAAGCTTGCAGCCACCACTCCATGTATCTCGCCCATCTTTGGCCACCCATTCTCCACGACAACACCACTGAGGATCTCCACGCAAGATGCCAACCCCTTCCTCGCTAACTGCCACCGTGCACACACCTCACCCATCGAGCTTCACACACCTTGTTGCTGTCGATTGCCAGTGCTTTGGCCAGGCAAGCTCGGCCGTCGCTGGCCGTGCTTCCTATGCCATCGTGAAGGCCATCCTTCGTTGCACTTCATCCGCAGCAGCTCCTCCGACAAAGCCTCCTTGCGCAGGCACGAGGGAGAGAGATGAAATCCCCTATTTTTCTCTATATTAAAAATTACGGTGAATTCCATTGCCAGATTACTATTCATTTATTTTCTAATTTAATATATTGCATTGAATTTGGATAAACATCCCCCTATTCTTGATAAATTACTTATGGCTGAGTATCTTATAAATTATATTGAGTATATCACATTGATTACAACGAACAAGGAAGCTTTTACTGGAAATTAGTATTTACGTTGATTACCATTACCAAGATCATTATTTAATAGAATATTATATTGTGGTGATTTTGCATGTGAACACCTACATTAGTGATTAATTGTTTAGACTGAGAACTTATGTTGGAAATAAGTTGCATAGGAATATATTGAGATTCCTGAATAAAAGAGGCACCACTCACGAGTTTAATAGGCTAATTCCTCCCTGTGGAAACGACCTAATTATTTTTGTGGTTATATTTTGAATAATTAAATATTTTGAAAAGCGATTTTCTACCATGCACAAACTATAATGACACATCATTTTATGTTAAAATTTTTATCGAAAATGAAGATCGCTCTTTCAGCTACCAGCCATGGTTCTCCCTGAGGTCCTTTTCATCCCAGTAGCATAGATTTTATTTCTTCTTTAGTATAAAGTAGTTTAGATCATTAGTTTAGATTAGAATTAGCATTTAATTGTGTTGATTAGATTTAGAATAGTGTAGATTAGCAGTCACTATTCTTCATTATTGATTAACCCTCTCTGTTCAATTCCAATTAGAGAGGAAGATTTCCACCTCCATTTTGATTCATTGATCTCTCACATAACCTCATGATTGCATTCTTTTCGATTCCTTGCATTTTAATCGCAATTCATTTCCTCCATCTGAGCAACTAAGAGATTTGGTGCTCAGTAGCTCTTAGATTTCTTAGCACTCTAATTTCACTTGAGGAGCCTTCTATACACCCCATCTGATCACAAAGGATCCTCCTCTGAGCTACGTGTTTTCAATTTGATTGATTGATTACAATTTGGTTTTATTGATAGATCGGAGGATTTGAGATGAAATTCATTGTTAATATGATACAATTGTGTGAATTGAGGTTCCAGAGGTCCAATTGAATTAATTACGATTGATTTAAGCTTATTGGATTAGATTTTCATCAATTGTTTTTATCGTGCATAATTTTGACTACATGTATTGTTTTTGTTCTTCATGGGAGTGATGGTCAAGGAAAAATTCATTGCATGATTTGGAGGCTTTCAAAATGACCTGTTGGATTCATGAGCATCGCCTAATCATCCTGAACACTAATCAAAGGTGTGCAGGATGATTAGGTGATCAGATCACCTCATTGATGCAAGATCAAATGCCCACTTGGGGTGATAGTTTGAGTCCTTCAGAAGTGTTTTAATTTGCCAATTAGGAATTGTATGAGGTTTAGAATGTTTGAATGAAGTTTTTCCAGTGGTTTCCTAATGGTGTCATTGCCTAATTCGATCTCTCATCTTCACGCTGTCTATAGTGTAAGGATGAGATCAGATTAGGGTCTCTAGAGATTAATAGGCTTTGATTTGATTTATGTGGGATTCCAGTGCAGTTAATAAATAGATGCGATGCCTTTGTTTGATGTTTATCTGATTGAAATTCAATTTGGAAATTTTGGCCTCATAGCCATGTTTTAGTTTGTTTTTGAGATCTGATGCTTCAATTAGGATTTTTAATGTTTGAGCAAAGTGCTAAGATGGTTTTTGATGATTTGAGAGAAGAGAAGAATGCTTTAAGTGATGTTTTGATCTTTAAAACAGATCTGAGAGGTTTTTGTCAACAATATTAGTTGCAATCTGGATGAGATTTTGGAATGAGTTTAATCATGGGTTCTAGATGGTTCTAGAATGATTTCTTGTTTATAAAGGATTCCCTAGGATTAATCTTTCATAACATCATCTCAGATACTTGAGTGAACCTTGATATGCATTAATCAAGTCTCAAATGGAATTGATTCATGTCTTGATAGTAGCAGCAATAACAACCACTGTAAGGATTGGTTGAGTAATGGATATAAGAGTTCAATGCAGTTCTTGATGTTGTTTTGAATTCAATTGAGTTTTTTTAGATGGTTTTATGTTAGATCTTCATGTTAGAAGCATTCATGTACTTGGAAGTGCCTTAATGAGAGTTGTAAACATTTTTATATCTCTTTAGAATATTCCTTTCGCAAGTAGCATGTTGTAACCAGTCCAAAATGTGCTTTGAATGTTAATCCAATGCTAAACCATGTTTATTTGTTCTAGCTTGATGAGATTTAATGGCTAGAAGTTGCTAATGCTTTATCCATCCTTTCTAGTATTTTTGAATGATTTTCTAAAGCTTGATTTCAATTTTTGATCATTTATTGTCTATTTTCCAACTTTGTCCTCGAAAATACATGAAAAATATAAGAATAAATGTAAATAAATAATTGAAAGGTGTCTTGAGTGAGATTAGAGTATGTTTGAGTTGTTTGTGTCTTTAGCTTTAGGTTTGGAGTCCTTTAGTTTGGAGAAAATATATGTAAAAGTTCCAGACTTCTAAGATTTAGAAATAAAGAAAACCAAAATAAAAAGCCAAAATGAATTTTTTTCTCTCATCCTTAAATTTCTATGCTCTTTATCTCTCCTTATAAATCCAAAAACGAAGAAAAAAAATCAAAAAATCCTAAAAACCCTAAAAAATTCCCTATGTACATGGTGTATATATGTATACATTGTAATATTGTATAGTATAGTAAATTATATGAAAATATGCATACAAACTAAATATATAGAGATATTACTCATATGTAAATAAGGTATAATGTACCTAAGTAACTTAAGTATAAATTATCTTATTTATTAAATTATAATATCTAGTATTATATATATGTAAACTAGTATATACTCTCTCTCTCTCTCTCTATATATATATATATATAACTATATGTATATATTAATTTATATGTATATAACTTAAAATACTAATTATAGTATTTATTATGCAAAGAAGATCTATGTTATATATACTTAATTATGTATTGTAAAAGTATATTACTATAAATTAATGAAGTACATTAATAAATTAAGCTAATCTAAGTTAATAATTTAATTAACTAAAATACTAAGTTATATTGTATTCTAATAATTTATATTTTAACTTATTTTAAACATATTTATAACCCTATATATGTATTGTATAATAATAACCTTATAACATATAATTTAAATTGTGTATAGAATGTATATATAAATATATATAGTGTGTAAATATATGAGTAAATCTAAGTAAGTAACTTAAAATCCTTAATTAACTATTTAAGTATGTATAATAGTCTAATTATAGTATGATTATATAGTGTTTAAAGTTGTATATTAAGCAATATAAGCTATTTAGTAATTATCTAACACCTTATGTAAATATGTATAAAATACGTAATTAAACTAAATAAAATCATTTAATTAATAGCCTTATATATTAATTTAATATTTATGAAATCAATTTGTAATTTGGATCACTAATCTAACCTTAATTAAGATACTAATTTTCTAATTAGCTCCATACACAGCAATAGTTCAGTGCAGCTGTGGGTGTTGGCTTCTTTAGTCCAACATCGTGGGATGAAAGAGTGCTAGTGCTGTATTTAAGCAACTATGCTACCTCACAGGTCGAGCAACTTTGACGCAGCTGCGTGCCTTGAGTGACATTTGAAACCTCGTGCATTATTCATGTGCTATGCTTGTTTGTATGCATCCTAGTGCATGTGCGTGGCATGTGCATGTGCATGTGTGCGTAGGCCTGTGCGGGCCTAATTGGACCTAGTTAGTGGTGATTTGTGGCTTTGCCCTTGGTGGGTCAAATCTAGTAGTGACTGATCCAGCCTCTTGGCTGTCGATTTGCACGAAAATTTGCCATTCTTTTTAGGGTCACACGTGAGTGGGCTATAGGTTGGAACTTAAAAAAAAAGACTAAGTGTTGTGTGTGTATTCTGTGTGTATAGTGTAAAGTAGTGTTGTAAAAATCAACCTACTTGGTCGAGTAATCGGCCGAGTAGTCTTATGCAGCGCCCTACTGACTGAGTAATCGGCCAAGTAGTCTTATGCAGTGCCCTATCGACTGAATAACCCATAGTCGGGCCAATGGTCGACAACACCGACTACTCGGTTGAGTAGTAGGTGTAGTCGGCTGAGTAGTAGGTCGATTTTTGCATAGAGGGAAAAATAGATATGTAGGTATATTATTTTTTTTAGGTCAAATAAAACCCCACTCGACCCCCCCTCTCTTGACCACTCCCCTAAAATCGTTTATTTTCACCCGAGACTCCTCTTCGATCAAGCAGAAACCTTCCATCTCTGAAGCATAAGTTGTAATGTTTTTGATTCAAGCATATATTAATTCTTGGTTTATGTTGCTTTGTCATTAGTAATGTATTTGTAATGGTTTATACCTTGGTTTAATTATTAAATTTGTAATGAATTTGATATTATTTGTACTTTGTAGCTTATTTTATAACCTTGAACTTTAATATGTTTACTTTTATGCAATGCTATATTTTACTTCTCGATATGTGTGTCTATACATACATACATATATATATTTAAATATTTAAAAAATACTCGACCGAGTACTCCCCAACTACTCCCTCGCATATTGTATACTCCTTAGTCAGTGGTTTGACTGACTGAATACCGACTACTGACTTTTACAACACTAGTGTAAAGTGTTGAGTTAACTGTGTTGTGCATGTGCTGAGTATAGTATATTAACTTATATATATACATATAGGTATATTTTTAGAACATTAATTAAATCCTTTATTCTTTTGCCTTTATATATATATATACACATTTTAAGCAAGTATTATTTTATTTTTATTCTTCATTTATAGACTTGTATATAGATAGTTTAGTGTACAAAAGTACATAATATGCAGATATAAGTAGTTCTTAGTCTAAATCTAATAAATTATTATTGTTTTTGTTTTGTCCTTGTATATAATTTTTATGACAAGATTTTGTATATTAATTTATCTTCTCTTTTCATCCATTTGTATATAGATAGTTTAGTAGTAATTAAATAAATACTTAGCTATATACAAGAGATTAAGTATAAATGACCTGGTTTAGATTAGAATTTTGTTTGATGGCTTTTTTGGTATATATTCTTGAGGCATTGTATCATTAACATAGGTTCATTTGTTCTAACTCGTGCATAACTAACTTAGACTAACTTCTTGATCGATATTTCTAATTCATTCATTTGTAAATAACATTGACATTTTTGGAACAAAAGATGATTTTGGTTATTAGAGAGTAATGTATATCAATAATTTCCTCCTAGTGAATGACCTGGAATAAATTAGCAAAAATTGTATATAAATAAAATGACAATCTGTCTAGATTGTGCACTATACTACTAATACGATTGTGAAACTAATTAACCCTAATTAACTAGTAATCCAGATGGTACATCACTAGGGCATGCATAACACTTAGTCTTTTTTGTTTAGCTTCTTCTCTTCACTCACTCACAGCACTCTCTCAACACTTGGTCATTTTTATTAACTTAATCTTTACATACTTAGCTAAGAAATTGGTGTTGGGTCACCCCGAATTGAATCAATAGGCCCATAGGGGCCGAATCAATAGTTGACAACAACGGCCCAACTCCTCCGAAGGTCGCCCGAATGGGCCTAGCCACTAGTGGGCCATGCTCTCAATAGCGCCTTAACTTAATGGCTCTAGCATATAGGTTCACCTAATTTCTATCTAAACACACACATAGCACATATAGTGATAAAAAACGGCACGCGTAACGTGCCTCGTCAAGGAGCCCATCCTCCATTCTCTGGCAATGGGATAAGGCATGTAAATCATTAAATATAGCGCAACAACATTTGCAGCCACTAATGTGGCACTAAAGGCCACTATCTTTTAGCTACGCATGCTATGTTCTACTCAGTGAGTTAATTAGATAAATAGGAGATTAACTAGGGATGAATCAGGGGTATAAATTATAAATTGAGGTTATAAATATTTAATTAATGCATAGGGCTACTAATTAAATAATTTAATTTAATTTAATTACATTTATAAATACATATTTACAATAGGCTACATATATACATAATAGCTTATATAAACTAATGTACATTATATACAACTATGTACACTACACAATTAGGATATAATTAAGTTAATTTACATACTTAAATATTTATTTAAGGATTTTAAGTTAATTAGTTAGATTTATTCATATATATACACGTTATATATATATACATTATATACAAAGTTATACATATAACTTACTTGTAATTTATAAGCTTAATACTATACAATATATATAAGGTTATAAATAGCTTTAAAATAAGTTAAAATATAAATTATTAAAATATAATATAACTTAGCTTATTATCTAGTTAAATTACTAATTTAAGTTAGGTTAAATTAATTAATATACATTAATAACTTAGATTACTATACATATATATACATGCTTTAGTTATGTTGATTATAGATATGTTGATTTACATAATAAATACTCTAATTAGAGTTTTAAGTTAGTTACCTATATAAATTAGTATATAAATATTTACATAAGTTATGTACATGTATAATATATATATATATATATATACATAAATTATGTACAACATATATATATATATATAATTATTAAATAGTATAGATTATACTGTTCTACAATATAATTTGGATCATACTTAAGTTAAGAATAAGTTAAAAGATAAGTTAGAATACACTATAAATTAATTTCATACTTAGTTAACTTACTAGTTTACAATTGATTAATTTAACTAATATACCTTGTTAAATTAAGAATATATACATGTATTTACAATATATACATAGGTCTTTTTAGGTTTTTGGAGATTTTTCAGCTTTTCTTTTATTTTTGTTTTCAAGTGAAGAAAGAAAGAAGAAAGAGCTAAGGAAAGGCAAGGGATACTCTTTTTGGGCTTTTAATTAAAGACTTTTACTTCTGACCTAAAGGACAACCTAAACTTTTGCAGGTATGTTCTACAAACTAAATAGATGGAACCTAAATCTATTTGGATGAATATGACCTATGGAGAAATTGCAGCTAGTGGCTACAACGAGTAAATGGGAGAGATCTCCAGTGAGTGAAAGCTCTAGAATTAGGGAGCTTTGGGCTTGCTCTCAAGAGTTATGTGATCCTTAGGAGCAAGGGAAGAATTGGGAAGGGGATTAACCTCTGTCACAGGCCATGAATTAAGGGGAAGAAGGTCTGGAGGAATGGACGATCGTCAGCTCAAGGGGAAGGGAACAGATAGGGTCGTGAGGTGTAACGACCCGGTTCCCGAGTCCCTACGAGACACGAGAACCGGACCGACTCGACTAATCCCAAGACCTAGTCGTCCAACGAGGAAGTAACCAAAAGACAGTAAAATAAACCACATTCAGCATGAATATAACTAACAGTAAGAAAGTACAGCAGTGAGGAAAGAAACTACTACAGTAGGTACCACCACAACAGTAGAACAACATTTATCATATAACATGAACTGCAGGTAAAGAAAGTACAGCGGAAACAAGAACTACTCACTATAACAGAAACAAAAGAGGTACAAAAGACTGTGGTAAACTCTACTGGACCCTACTCGGCCCAGCGTCCTCTGCAGCCGCTGACCCTGGCTGCTCAACACCTGGTCCTGAAAAAGGTAACGAGTGTACACGTCAGCAAAACGCTGAGTAGAGTGGCAACTAACTAAAGGCAACAGTAGAGTGTACAGTAGCTGTTATGTTCTATTACTTTCTTTATTTACATCTTTCAATTGTCTCACTATTTCATTTATTTCTCAGATCTTTTACTTGATCTTAAATGTTCCTCGTGGGAACGATCTTGATTGCAGTCTTTTCCAAAAAGTAGAAGTAGCACGTGGTGCTCTCCTGGCCGGGAGAGTCCCCCGTGGTGATCCTACCCTCAGTCAACCACCCCAAGGTCACTGTAACGACCCGGTTCCCGAGTCCCTACGAGACACGAGAACCGGACCGACTCGACTAATCCCAAGACCCAGTCGTCCAACGAGGAAGTAACCAAAAGACAGTAAAATAAACCACGTTCAGCATGAATATAACTAACAGTAAGAAAGTACAGCAGTAAGGAAAGAAACTACTACAGTAGGCACCACCACAACAGTAAAACAACATTTATCATATAACAAAAACTGCAGGTAAAGAAGGTACAGCGGAAACAAAACTACTCACTAGAACAGAAACAAAAGAAGGTACAAAGCTGTGGCAACTCTACTGGACCCTACTCGGCCCAGCGTCCTCTGCAGCCGCCGACCCTGGCTGCTCAACACCTGGTCCTGAAAAAGGTAACGAGTGTAACACGTCAGCAAACGCTGAGTAGAGTGGCAAACTAACTAAAGGCAACAGTAGAGTGTACAGTAGCTGTTATGTTCTATTACTTCCTTTATTTACATCTTTCAATTTTTCTCACTATTTCATTTACTTCTCAGATCCTTTACTTGATCTCGAATGTCCTCGTGGGACGATCTTGATTGCAGTCTTTTCCAACAGTAGAAGTAGCACGTGGTGCTCTCCTGGCCGGGAGAGTCCCCCGTGGTGATCCTACCCTCAGTCAACCACCCCAAGGTCACTGACAGACGTAACGGTGACTACGGCACGCGCGATAAACGCACAGGTAGCTAGCCCGTACTGGCACGCGGTCAGTCGTTTCCGTTAACGGGTGCGCCCAAAGCACAGCACGGAACCAGGGCAGAGCCCTCTCAGTAACAGGGGTCCAACCCCTCCACAGTAACCAAACCGGGGCCTTGCCCCTCCACAGTCCGCGCACCCTCGCCTGACTACCCTGGTTTGCCCTAGTGGGCCTAACAAGTCGGTGAAGGAGGCTAGCAGAACCCCGGGGCCCGTGGGGTAGCTAGTACTCTCCTAACACTACTAGCTCTCCTCGGTACTACGTACACGAGGGCCAACAAGTCGGTACAGAGCGGCCAAGCCTAACCCCGGGTCCCTGGGGCGGCTGGCCCCACTCTGCACTAAAACAGGTACAGGTACTTCCCTTGGTACTGCGTACCCAAGAGACAGTACAAACTACATCTCAGTTCCATTCCTTTTCTTTCCAGGAGTTCCACTCCTAATTCCCCGTAGGGTTCCAGCTCTTTATCTCAGAACATCATATGTTTCACTTTCCAGATTCACGTTCTCACATTCCATGATCTCAACATGATTCTCTATGCATAACAGGCAGCTGTTAATTAAATTTACAGGCAGCTTTATATATTCCTTTCCATTTTTCCAAGACTGCAGTAATGTACATTCCACTAGTTTTTCCATCCTAGGATTCATGCCATATCCTAGGATCTATCATACAATCTAGTTTTCCGGCCCTAGGATTCATGCAACACCTAGGAGCTATCATTCCATATATTTCTCATTCCTAGGATTCATGCAATGCCCTAGGTTCTAGTTATGGTTCCATACTTTAACAGATTTTATTAATACATAAAACCACTCTACCAGGTACAACGGAAGTAATGGGGGCGTGGTCGGGAATCCCGCGCGCCTCCGCGACTCTCAAGACTACAACCGAACAAGGTCCTATCACAAGGATCAAACACAAGGAGTGTCTCAAAACAGTGTATAGCTACTGTAGGCGGGTAGAGGAATAAATTCTGAAACGAACGCAACTCGAATCGCGGAAAACGGAGCCCAAACGGGCCCTAAACGGGTCGAGAAAGACAATACTGTGCAAAATCAGACGTCTGGAACTCCTTCCAGACGTCTTAAACGGTGGATCAGAGAATTACCTGTTCGGCTTGGTTCCCCGGACGTCCAGAAGTCTGTGGGGACGTCTCTCCTAGATCCCAGACGTCCGATGGTCTCTCCGGACGTCTGGAGGTCACTCTCGCCGTCTGGTACAACTTCCAGACGTCGGATTTGCAAAGGATGACGAATCCGAACACCTGCGCACAGCCAACCCTCCTCCCTCAGTACGGTCAGTCGACAAAAAAAAAGAAGGAGAAAGCGGAACTCACCTTTCAGACGTCTGTATGATCACACAGACGTCGACCTTGCCGTCTGGATATCAGTCCAGACGTCTGATTCTGGAGATTTTTCCAGAATCAGAACCTCGCTCGGCCTCCGCTCGCGACGCCGCCCGCGTCGCACCTCGCGCGTCCGCTGCTCCGCCCGCAGCAGGTCCCTCTTCGCGACGCTCTGCGCCCCCTGCGCCCTCCGCCGGCCGGCCAAGCCGCTCCCGGCGAGCTCGCCCTCACGGCAGAGCCCCGCCCTCGCACGCCGCAGCTCCTCCGCGCCTACTGCGGCCGCCGCTGCCGCTGCGCCCTCGCGTCCGCTCGCTCTCGCGCACAGGCAGGAGAGAAGGAGGAAGATGGTGGAGACGGGAGGGGAGGCGCGCCCCCTCCCCCTTTTAACGCCGCGCGGAGAGGAGGGAGAGACGGTCGCAGTCGCCTGCAGCCGCAGAGAAGATGCGGATCGCAGGTCTGCGCGCACAGGCGCGCAGACGAATATCCCGTGCGAGCATAACTGTTCGTCAGACGTCTGTAAACTATCCCGGACGTCTGGTCAGACGTCTGGATGTGATCCCAGACGTCTTGACAGACGTCTGGGCCACCTCCCAGACGTCTTAAAAGACGTCTGGGGTACGCGCTCGTTACAGTCACTGACAGACGTAACGGTGACTACGGCACACGCGATAAATGCACAGGTAGCTAGCCCGTACTGGCACGCGGTCAGTCGTTTCCGTTAACGGGTGCGCCCAAAGCATAGCCCGGAACCAGGGCAGAGCCCTCTCAGTAACAGGGGTCCAACCCCTCCACAGTAACCAAACCGGGGCCTTGCCCCTCCACAGTCCGCGCACCCCCACCTGACTACCCTGGTTTGCCCCAGCGGGCCTAACAAGTCGGTGAAGGAGGCTAGCAGAACCCCGGGGCCCGTGGGGTAGCTAGTACTCTCCTAACACTAGTAGCTCTCCTCGGTACTACGTACGCGAGGGCTAGCAAGTCGGTACAGAGTGGCCAGTCCTAACCCCGGGTCCCTGGGGCGGCTAGCTCCGCTCTGCACTAAACAGGGGGACAGTCGCTCTCCTTGGTACTCCGTACTCAAGGGCCAGCTCACTTCCCCAAAACTATTCCATTCACTTTCCAGGAGTTCTACTCCTACGTCCCCATAGGGTTCCATCCTTTTTACTCAAACGTCCAGGTTTCACTTTCCAGTTTCACATTCTTACAATCCATGTTCTCAACCACGTTATCTATTCACAACAGGTAGCTATTAATTCAAATTACAGGCAGCTTTGTATCTCTTTCCATTTTCCAAGACTGCAGTATTATACATTCCACTAGTTTTTCCATCCTAGGATTCATGCCATATCCTAGGATCTATCATACAATTTAGTTTTCCAGTCCTAGGATTCATGCAACACCTAGGAGCTATCATCCCATCTTTTTCTCATTCCTAGGGTTCATGCAATGTCCTAGGTTCTATTTATGGTTTCATAATTTAACAGATTTTTAATAACTTAAAGCCACTCTACCAGGCACAACGGGAGTAAAGGGGGGTGATCGGGAATCCCGCGTGCCTCCGCGACTCCCAAGACTGCAACGGAACGAGGTCCTATCACAAGGATCAAACACCAGGAAAGTCTCAAAACAGTGTATAGCTACTGTAGACGGGTAGAGGAATTAATTATGAAAAGAGCGCAACTCGAATCACGGAAAACGGAGCCTGAACGGGCCCTAAACGAGTCGAAAAAGACGATACTGTGCAAAATCAGACGTGTGGAACTTCTTCCAGACGTCTTAAACAGTGGATCAGAGAATTACCTGTTCAGCGTGGTTTCCCAGACGTCTAGAAGTCTGCGGGGACGTCTGGCCTAGCTCCCAGACGTCCGATGGTCACCCCGGACGTCTGGAGGTCACTCCCGCTGTCTGGTACAACTTCCAGACGTCTGATTCGCAAAGGGTGGCGAATCAGCAAACCTGCGCACAGCCAACTCCCTCCCTCAGTACGGTCAGTCGACAGGAAGGAAGGAGAAGGCGGAAAACTCACCTTTCAGACGTCTGTATGAGCTTCCAGACGTCGACCTCGCCGTCTGGCTATCAACCCAGACGTCTGATTCTGGAAATTTTTCCAGAATCAGGGCGCTGCTCGGCCTCCGCTCGCGACGCCGCCCGCGTCGCACCTCGCGCGTCGGCTGCTCAGACCGCAGTAGGTCCCTCTCTGCGTTGCTCCGTGCCCCCTGCGCCCTCCGCCGGCCGGCCAAGCCGCTCCGGCGAGCTCGCCCTTACGGCAGAGCTCCGCCCTCGCACGCCGCACCTCCTCCGCGCTCAATGCGGCCGCCGCTGCCGCCCTCGCGCTCGCTCGCTCTCGCGCACAGGAAGGAGAAGAAGGAGGAGACGGTGGAGACGGGAGGGGAGGCGTGCCTTTTAAGGCCGCGCGAGGAGGAGAGAGGAGCGTGGCAGGTCGCCTGCAGCTGCAGAGAGAGAGGGAAAAAGAGAGAGAGAGGGGAATCGCGGGTCTGCGCGCACAGGCGCTCAGACGAATCTCCCGTGCAAAAATAACTGTTCTCCAGAGGTCTGGAAACGATCCCAGACGTCTGGTCAGACGTCTGTATGTGATCCCAGATGTCTGGTCCGACGTCTGGGCCACCTCCCAGATGTCTTAAAAGACGTCTGGGGCACGCGTTCGTTACATGAGGCCTCTCAGGTGCTGTTTATATAGGAAGGGGGAGCTCGAGTGGACTGGGTGTAGTAGGTCTAAGCCTTTGGTTATGAAGGGTGAGGATGGAATCTGTGAAGTGCAGAAAGGATAGGATTGAATGTTAGCTGCTAGATAAGATCTGGAAAGTGGCACGAAACAATTGGCACCAACGCTAGAAAGTTAATGGAAGATCCGTCGTAGGATCAAGGATGGGAAGATGGATGGTCAGGGTGCTTTGTGTTTATTAAAGAAGAGGCTTAGGTCTTTTTGCTTTTACACTAAAGGCCTATGGTGGAAATTGGTATGAATTTTACAATGACACCCATAAGTGATAACCAGAAGGTCCCTCAAAGCTTACAAAGAAGTCCCTGCAACTTTTTGTGTGTATAAAATGTGAATGGCTTGAGATAGAAGGACCTACTTGTAATGCACTCAATTTGAGGTCCAAATGAAGTCAAATCTTGATGAAGTTTTTATGGAATATATTTCAAACTTATTAGAGATTATTCCAACAATTAATCTGTGAATTAGAGCTAATTTTGGTGTTTAATTGACATTTGATTCAGCCATTTGTAACCACAATACAGAATCTCTTTAATTGTGACCAAATTTTGCATTTTTAGCATAAATATAGAGTTTTAGGTCATTTTCCATAAATCTCATACTTAACCCATTTCTTGAGTTAATTATAGTGTTTTGACTCAGTTTCTAGCTTAACTTGGACATTTTAACTATGATGAGTCACACCTCATTAGGTTTCACTAGTAATGATTGAATGCGCTTACTAAATTTGATTAAGTAGTAATTATAAGAGAATCAACCACTCGCATTTGGTTGACATCGAGGACATCATTAGCCTACTAAGAAGAAGGGAGTCTCGTCGTACCAGGACTTATAGTAGGAGGAACAACATGTAGGGTGATGAGGTGTAGCTCATCATACCTAAAATGCCAAAGTTAAGTTAGAAATTAAGTTAAAAATTATCAAAGTAACATAAGAAAAGGATTAGGTGTGAGCATTAAGGAAAATGACCTAAAACATCAAAAAAGTATTAAAAATGCATAATTGGGTCACTTTTAAGAGATTGTTTATCAAAGTATATAAATGGCTATAATAAAGTCAATTGAACATCAATTTGAGCACAAATTCACAAATAAATTATGGGATTAATTTCTGAAATGTTCAAAATAGATGCCATAAAAGTTTCATGAGATTTTGACTTCTTTTGACCCTTGGAAAGAGTGTATTTCATTTAGGTCCTTATATTAGTGAGCCTTTACATTTTCTAAAGGCAAAAGTTGTTAGGAACCTATTTGCAAGCTCACAGGGACCTCTCCATAATGATTTTTATTAATTATGGGTTCTTGTGTAAATATTCCACATTTTTTAGTATAAGGGCTCTTTGGTAATTTACCCAAAATACCTAGGCATGTGCATCTCTCCTCCTGCTTGAGTAGGATGAACTCGAGCCTTGTCCACCATCCATCTTCCCATCTTTGATCCAACGGTGGATTTTCCACCAACCTCCTATCCTTGGTTCCCAAATTGTCTCAGCACTGTTTAGATTTCATATAATGGCTAGTCTTCAATCTCTTGCATCGTGCGCACTCTAGATCTCTTATGAACCCTTAATCTCTAACATCAGCTACTTGTGATTACAAGTGACACCGAGCCCCATAGCTTATTTAAGCACTACCCCTGTGGCCTGTGTGACCTTACCAGCTCCCTCCCCCCTGTGCCGGTCCCTTCTTCCACCCCTCCAGGTCATGTTTCACGTTCTTTGACCACTGGTGACAGCATTGGTCTCCTCTTCCCCTTCTTCGCCATCGACCGATGGTAGGTGGATCCCAGGGAATCACCTTCGTCCACTGGAGGTTCCTTCCATTTCAATGCCATTAGTCGACGGCTGGTGGATCCTAAGGAGTCCCCTTCGTCTGCTAGCTTAGAATTTACAGCTTTATAGATAGATTTACTATTTTCTTAAATAGATTTAATGCTTTCCTAGATTAGAGTAGTTTAGTTAGATCGCAATTCACTATTTGATTAGTAGATTAGGTTTAGATTTTAATCTCCCTTGATTTGTTCTCTCCGATCAATTCAAATAAGAGAGACTTAATCGCCCATCCATCTCAATTCATATTCTTTTCCCCTTACTGCATGATCATGTTCACTCAATTTCTCACCATTTAATCGCAACTCACATCACTCCATCACTACCGCCGTTGGGTTTGAAGCTCTCTAGCTTCCAAACTCAATGTTGTGTTAAATTTCCTTGGAGGGTCTTTTCACTCATCCTACAAATCGCAAAGGCCCAGTTTCAATTGTTTACAATGTGGTTGAATTGATTGTGATTGATTTTAATATGTGATCGGAGAGTTTGAAATTCAATTGGGTTTTAATCCAATCTACTTTTGAGAATTGAGGTTTCAGAAGTTTAATTAAATTAGTTGCGACTGATTTGGTTTGGTCTGATTGGATTTCTATCATTTATTGAGCTTACGCCCAATTTCTATATCTGATACTGTTCTATGGCCTTTGTTGAGAGAGCAAGGACCTATGAAAATCCAAGCACGGATTTGAGGTCCTTGTGATGATCTATTTGATTTTAAAGGATTGCCTGGGATTCTTAAACACTAATCCATAATGTGCATGATACCCAAGTGGTCAGATCACTACAATGAAACAAGACTAAAAGTTCACCTGGGCAACAACACAATTTGATGCTAACTTGCTTTAATATGCTATTTGAGAGTTTGAGTAGGTTTGAATGATCACAATGAAGGCCTGGGTTTGTGTCAAGCCTTGATAATCTTCCTGACGAATTAAGAATGTGTCATCGGGCGTGTGGGCTCTAGGGTCCTAGCTACCGAGTAGTTTGGGTTATAATTTTCAATCCTATCGACTAGGTATGCCTTAGGGAAGTCAATTTTTAAATTAAATCATAAGTCAAAACCTGCCGAAAGTCCGATAAAATTTTCCCTGTTGATCCGATATTTTCCCAAAACTGGTAGTACCTATAACCTATACCTGTGCATGCATACCACAAAATTTAATGGTGGGTACACCTCACAACCACTCCACGAAACAAGTAAAAGTAGTAAAACACGAGTGGACACACCCGCATCCAAAGGTAGTATAAACATGGAGAAACAGTGTGAAAACAAAGCCCAGTTACTGCTAGCATGTTGTCACAAGTATCCACATAACCATGTAGTTTATCAACTAATAATTTACAAGCATAAAGTCTACAGATAAATATACGTTCTATAAGAAATAGAAATCGAGTTACTACAATCTACCAGAGGGCCCTAATAGAAAGATTACATTCTATACCAACAATCTACCTAAGAAGAGACAAAAGTAAATGCATGTTTAACTACCCAGGTTCTCCTGGTTTCAAATCCTGAGTGAAAAGTTGCCTGCTTTACAGCCACAAATACCTGAAAATGAGTCATAAGAGCGTGGATGAGCCAAGTGGCTCAGTAGGGATAAAATTACGTGTAACAATTGAGTAGAGCAAGGTAGTGTTGGTTTTCTGTCCTATAGGCCAGCTTCAAGCTATTTCCCTCAGTTAATTATGCTTTGGTTCCTTAACAGGCTAATCACTAGCTTTTTCCCATTTCTAACAATTAACCTAAGTTTCATTAGCGATATAGGCTGACTACAAGCCTTTCTCCTCGTTTACTAGAATTTATTCACATGTTTATTTAGTTTCATTATCACTGGATTTATTTACTAAGTCTAGTTGCCCCTCCTTCTTGTTATTTAGTAATATGAAATTGATTCTCTCGCTTACCTCAGTGATCAGATTCTAGGAATCATCCCTCTCTACCAGAGGAGATTGGGATGCATCATTTCTTTTGGATTCCAACCTGATAGTCGCGTCCTGGCCAGGCTAGCAAGTCTGTTGATCCTCGAGAAAGGCGTGCCCGTGCTCGATGTATCGAGTACATTGCTGACTTCAACCAAAAGAGTCGAGCCTTTTAGGAGCTACCCAGGCCTATACCTTGCGACCATGCAGCACAAGCTTGGTTCATGTCTAGCAAGGACCAGTCATAGATAAAACAAGATTATCATCGAAAGATTGGCCAGAACTGTCAAGTACACCAATGCTCCTGCTAGGAGCTGTTCCCCGTAGGAGCATAGTCTACGGGTGTGCCCTCTCAATCCACTATTGGATGAGGTCTCAACCAATCCATAATAGTACCCTGGCACTTCCGTCCTTACGGGTGCCCAGTGAGCCTCTAGCTATGAGTACCATGTGCCCTGACGTTCCTCGCTACGCATGCGGGTGTCGACATAGCCTAGAGCCACGAGTACCTCCGCATTGAGTTAGATTTGGATACATTCAAGTACTAAACACTGATGGCAGCACATGGCTTGTCACCAAACCCAGGAACCTTCCAAGTTCCGAGGTAGATTCCTTGGTAGCCTAAGCTACTGCAACAGCTTGGATCCTTTACCTAAGCAGTGAACCCATGGTTCACCTAGTTTAAGGGTGCAGCTTTATGAGCTCACTTAGTCGACTTACCATCATTTGATTCCATTGGGTTCTATGTCTGGAATGAAGCCCTAGAGACCTAGTGGATCACCTGGGGTCTTACTTAATTCCTTAGGATGCAAACATCCTTTTTAGACTCATAACAAGTTGCCAAGATTCGATATTCCAGGTCTCACTTGAGATTTAGCCAATTATACTTCAGGTTTTAATCCACCTCTTTAGGAGTTCCACATACAACATGTTGGGCCACCATAATACTTGTGGCTTTTACATCTTCAGGTTCTCAATAATTCTTAGTATATTAGATTTTTCTCTCATTTTTTTTTTCCTTTTCTCTTTGGTAAATTAAGGCAAGATCTAATAATGGTATCATAGTTTCAAGGCATTGACACTGGTATTGGTGTTTAGTGTTGGTTTGGGTGCCCGCTACCCATTGGTCACCAAGTAATGCTAGTACCGGTACTGATTCTCAGAGCCGGTACTAGGGACTCCTAGATTTCCATTTATACACCTTTCGAGTATGAAAGAAATGGCCAGTACCAATACTAATCGATTAGCACTGGTACTGGGCATTCCTAGCCCTAGCAACTCTCAAGCTCTTTTAGTTGGGGTTAGGAGCTTGTACTGATACTAACTAATTAGTACCTCTTGTTGAACCGTTTTACGAACAGCTACGCTAACGTGTTCGGTTTTGGAAAACCTGTCGTTGTAGTTCGAAAGCGAAGAATTCGTGTTCAACAAATAAAATTTATACTGAAATTAAAATTCCGGGTCGAACACAGGGAGGCGGATGCTTGATTTAAAAACTACGCGTTTCTTTTTATTTGTTACAGAATAATTCAATTTAGAACTATCTAATTATTTACAATAAATAGAAGAGAGAGAGAGAGTAAGAGAGAAAAAGAATATTACACAGAGAAATCAAAATGAGATGTAGAATAAACAAGGAATTTTTGCATTGAAGAGATTGTTCATTACAACTAGAAAGCATAAAACAATTACTCTAGAAAGCGATAAATTTACTCTAGAAAGCATTAAAAGAATGGAGGGAGAAATGTCCTCCTCGACGGTCGCTTGGAGGACGAGTAGATTAATCTAGAAAGCAGTAAATCTATACTAGAAAGCGGTAAAAAGAATAGGGAGAGAGAAATCCTCCTCGACGGTTGCTTGGAGGACGAGCCGGACGGGACGACGCCTGGACGAAGGAGAACGAAGAAGGACGAAGGAGGACGAAGTAGAAGAATGGGAACGAAGCAGCACGCCGTCGTCGTCGCGGGATCCACTTCCGAACGGGAACGAAAATTGTACTTTATCTCGCGAGAAGCATCCCGGGTGTGGGACAAGCTTCTCTTGAGCTTTGGATGGGTAGAGAGGAGAAGGAAGGGATGAGAATTTCGTATGGAGGGGGTCTCCTTTTATAGTTGCAAGGAGTGGGGGCAAAATGGACATTACAACTTCAAAATAGTAAATGAGGGGTCTTTAGTGACGGATAAATCTGTCACTAAAGCTCCCTTCGTGGGCGACGTGGGCGGCTCGCGAGCACTCGCTCGGCTACTCACGCGCGCAACGCCCGCGCACGTCCATTGATTTTCAGCCGTCCGATCGCGAGATCGGACGGCTTAAAATCGCGCCTTCATCCGCTGCAGCCCGCTCGCCTGGCGCGTGCGATCGTGCGTTACGCGCGGGCGTCCAATCGCGCGTCGGCGCTACTGGGCGCACGCAGCTGTTGGATCTCCATCTGACGCTCGTCTGCGCCCGCTCGCCCGCACCTTCCAGCCCCTTGCCGCGGCTCGAACCCGCGACCTCTGCTTCGCCTGCGGCTGCGTCACCGCTGAGCTACGCGGACGAAATGGTCGCGCAGATGCTTTTTAGAGCGAGCGACCGCAGCCGTTGGATCTCCATCTGACGGCAGAGAGAGATCGGGCGGGGGCCTTCACAAAATGCAAGCGGCCGTTTGGGCGGCTGAGATGGCACCACGTGGTGCCATCTTGGTCGTCCATCTTCTAGAAGTTGTAGATGGTGCCATGGATGTCGGATTGACTCGATTTTTGTGTCGTTGGGCTGCGATCGTCGATCCGAATTCATTCGTGCGGTCGGATTTGTCATCTGAAGTGCGAATTTTCACCATCCTGGCCCTTGATTTTCTAGGGTTCCCCGGTCTCTATCTGATGCTACAGATGCCTGGTTAGGGCGATCTTGGAGTCGTTGAACTCCAATCGTTGCCCTGATCACATCCATATGGTTGGATCTTCGATCCGAGGCCCTGATAAAATATTTGCCCTGTCCAAGCACATAAAAGGAGACAATTAACCTCCATTTTATTCAATGTATTCTAAATGCAAGATGATGCATGTAATGCAATATTTATATCATGAAATGCAATCCTATGCTTAAGAACATGCATAAATAGACATCTTAAGTAGTGTAAATGTGTTTACATCATACCCCCATGCCTATCTTTTGCTAGTCCCTAGCAAAAACTATATGCTATTTATAAAAGAATTAGGTTAGATTATTTGGACTTAAGTTATTTTTCAATCATTAAGAAATTGTCTACTTAGGAATTGAACTTTCAAAGACACAACAGTGCCTGGGTATCAACCAAAATGCAGATCGCCTCAAGCCCTTGCCTTATTCAAAGAAAAATTTCTTTTTCTTTTTACTCTTTTTTAATTTTTTTGGATTTTCAAATTTTAGGGTTTAAGAGTGGCTTTCTACGGTAATTCAACTCACCCAAGATTTGATGAGAATCTTAAGCTTTAAGCATCTTATTGTGATTTGTGATAGACTCGTTGACCGGCAATTAGGACGGACTTCGGATTTCTGCGCCTCTAGGTGACCTCAAAAAGAATTCTGCCTAAAGGTGTATCTTTACAACAGGTAGCTTTCTCCCTACTTTTATTTTTTTACGGGGTCAACACAAGGGTGAATCCAGTGTATATCTCCCCAGTTTATTCTACTTCTTCGCTTCTTCCTAAGTGTTTTGGGAATTTTTAGTGTGTTTTCTGAGCTGGGTTCTGGACAACCGGTTGATGAGCTGTTACCACCGACGACTTGCCAGCCATACTCGTGCGGGGAAGTGTGGCTTATTTCTTTTTATTCTTTTCTCCTTTTCTTTTTTATTATTATTATTTTTAAATAGGTGGCTTCCCTGGTCTAAGATTTACCTAAGGGCAGGAAAAGGAGAAAGGTCCAGTGACTGGGCTCTGGACAACCTACCTATGGGCTGTTACCCACGATAACTTGCCAGCCATATCACCCTAGAAGATTCATTAGCTATCCAATTTCTGTAAAAATCACCGAACAACAAGTCAGTGCAAAGAAAGTGTGTAGATGCTTAAGACTCGAAATTCCCTCAAATCAGAGGGCGGGTTGATAAGTCGTGTACTTATCACCCAAACTTATTTATTCCAATTATGAAAGAATTAAGATGGCGAGGACTCGAAAGACAAATCCACATTTTAGTGGATACACAGGCTGATTAAGTCCAAAGACTTGAAGGATCTTTGTGTTCAAATCATAATGTAGTATTTCTTAAGATTGAAAATTTTCTTAAACCCAAATTCTCTTTCCTAATTCCGAATTTTTTTTTTTTACGAAAGAAAATAAACAAATCTACGGAGCTGACGAATGAATTCAGAGATGAATATCCACCCCCCCATGCCTATCTAATGCAATGTCCTCATTGTATTAAAAAGACATAAACAGAGTGGAAAAGCATAGAAAGCACCTGAATTGCGTGAATATCAGGTCCGCTCCAAGATGAAAACGAAAAAGAACTGTATAAGTGCTGAGTTTAGTGCCTTCAGCTAAGCACACTTTACAAAGAAAAGAAATGAAGAATTCACATGTGCAGGTCAGAATTAGAATGAACAGAAGAATCCTCTGACCTGTCAGCAGAGGTCCACAGATGTGGACCAGATTGTGGTGTAGACCCACACCCCATAATCGAGAATATCTTAGGTTCTGGATAAAAATTACCCAAAACCTAAAATCAGAATGTAAGCGGGACCGGGCTTGCGATTTCTGAGGATGCAACCCAAGACCAAAAAGTCGGGTTACAGAGAATTGAAGCTCAGAAGAATAATCGTTGAATGTGTGCTTGGGTTGAACATCCTCGAAACAAATGTCGTAAGGGTTCTGATTTGATGGTTTCAACTTAAAAGGAACCCTTCTACTCAATCTTCCATTTCCTCCAGAATTAACTTCCCAAATCAAAACTTCCCAGCTCCTATCCTCCTCATTTAGCATATCAAATTCCAGGACCTCTTGTATATTCATCACCCCGCCTGAAATCTCCAAGTCTAAATGATGTGGCAGAATCAAAATTGACTTGGGTCTATTTATTTCAGAATTAGAATCATCAATAAGCTCAACAAGGTGTAACTGATAATCAGGGCATTGAATTGATTCCTCTAGAAAATGTGATTCTGGATCCGTAATGTGTGCCCTAATAAGATCAGTGTTCTCAGTTATTGGGCTATCAATTGATCTATCAGATTCCTCAGGCCCAATCGTCTCACAGAAATCATGTTCAGAAAACTCGCGTGAGACTTCGCAACTTTAATCTTCACCATCAGGATCCGTATCAATGTATGTCCCAAAATCATTTGTCACTTTGTGTTCCAAGGAGACATACGTTTCCTCGTAACCTGGCTTAGGGATCTTAGGCGAAGAAATCAGATCATCCTTAATTGGTTGTTTTAATTCAATCTGGTCAGCCTCTTAACACGTGTCCCCCCCAACAGGTGCCTGAGCGGGTTCTGTCATTGGCTTTCCTGAAGAGAGTTCATCCTGGGAATTATTCCAAGATTGAATCAAAGCAACCACGAATCTCATCCTCAATTTCGCTAATTTCCCAAGTAGAAACTCACCCGAGTTCTTATCCTTAACATCCTGGAGCCAATCCAACAAAGACTTGTTTAAATCATCAATCATTTCAATCAGGGGCTCCAATCTCTCAATGCAAGGTATTGACTGAACTTCTAAAGATTGAATGATATTCCTCAAGTTAGCTAGAACCTTATCTTGAACCTGATTAACCTGAACCAAATGAGTTGGTTCAGGGTTGGGTGGGTTTGACATCAATGCAGAGGAATTAACGAATTGAGATTCGTTATACCCTTCCTGATGATAGGTCATTTCAGATTGTTGAAAAGATGGTGATGACCTAAAGGCAGTGAAATCAGAGGATGGGTAAGGATCGGTGTATCCTTCTTGATTGTGGATCGTATTAGGTTGTGCATGAAAGGAAGACGATCTATAATCGATGTAGCTCTGAGAAGGATAGAAATCAGAATCAAAGTGTTCAGGGTTAGACCCTAAACACAGGGGTCCGGAATTGTATCCCCAATCCGAATTATCCCAACTAACTGATGGTTGATTATAATACGAGTTGGGATAATCGTCATGTTGAGGATAATTCACAACAGGAGGGAAAGAGCGGGAATGTGTGAAATATGTGGAAGGATTCATGAGACTCGGGAGGAAGAAGGGTGCCCTGCAATACAAACAATCAAACCTGTCCTTAAATGGGTTAGCCTACAGACCTACAGACTCTCAAAACCCGTCTTGAGATAAAAGAATGATTTGATCTACTTCTGTCTGTTCAATCCAACCAGTTAGAAGGAGGGACTGGGAAGAAGGTTCTTCCTTCGGCTTGCGCCTCCGGTTCCTAGTGTACCCCCAGCCGCGATCGTTTGACTCTACTCCCCTAGCTAGACATCAGATTGAACAGTAGAAACAGACTAATCGAAAATAATCTCGTTCTGGGTTCTGAAGAGCGAGTCCAATCCTTAAGGCCAACGTCTACTCTGTTTTATTTAGGGTTAGGTTTGAATGTGCTTTGGAATGTGACGGGCCATTTAAATGGATTGTGCCCTTAATGATTGATTGATTCGTGTGTGAGTGCACAACCAGTGGTTTTCAAGCAAGATTGTTTTTGATGTGGTGAATTTTAAGATTCAAATCTTGCTTAGTAGCTTTTAGGATTCAACTTTAGGTATTTTCAATCAAGTTTCATTAGCACACCAGGTTTTGCAAGCACAGGTGAAGATGTTCTCCTTTGAAGTTTAAAAAGAATGTGGAGTGCCTGGTAAATCCCTAAGAGTTGAACCTAATAGGCAGCTACTTGATGAGTTTGTTTTATTTGAAGTGGCGCGACCCAAATAACTCAAACAATTGGCCTGAAATGCACCACTAAGTTAGGCACACAAAGATGGTTAACCTAGAATGATTTCTACTCTTTTATGTGTTGCTTTTTGTGTACCGGTTCCACAGATCGGAACCCGGTTGAGTAAAAATAAATCAATTCGGTTAAGTGCCTTTAAATGTGGGTGTACATTGTATATTTGTTGAAAATTGCCCCACAAAATTATCTTTTTATTTATTTTTTATATAAATGAAGGTGGAATGAATGTGAGTGAGAATCCAAACAATCGAACTATTCCTAGGATTTATCCAAGCACCTAGGTTAATTGGAATTTGGATTTAATGTGGCGAATGAAATCTATGGAGGGGAAAGAATGGGGAATAACTTACAAAACCGTCCACAGCACTTTACTCCAATCTACCGCTTTTGCTTGTCTCAAAAGAGTACCTGCAATTACAATAAGAAAGAAGAAAAGTGAGGTAAATGATTTGTAAGTTACAAAACGCGAAGAGAAATAAAAAATCGTTGCCTCCCTGGCAACGACGCCAAAATGTTGAACCGTTTTACGAACGACTACGCTAACGTGTTCGATTTTGGAAAACCTGTCGTTGTAGTTTGAAAGTGAAGAATTCATGTTCAACAAATAAAATTTATACCGAAATTAAAATTCCGGGTCGAACACAGGGAGGCGGACGTTTGATTTAAAAACACGCGTTTCTTTTTATTTGTTACAGAATAATTCAATTTAGAACTATCTAATTATTTACAATAAATAGAAGAGAGAGAGAGTAAGAGAGAAAAAGAATATTACACAGAGAAATCAAAATGAGATGTAGAATAAACAAGGAATTTTTGCATTGAAGAGATTATTCATTACAACTAGAAAGCATAAAACAATTACTCTAGAAAGCGATAAATTTACTCTAGATAGCATTAAAAGAATGGAGGGAGAAATGTCCTCCTCGACGGTCGCTTGGAGGACGAGTAGATTAATCTAGAAAGCAGTAAATCTATACTAGAAAGCGGTAAAAAGAATAGGGAGAGAGAAATCCCCCTCGACGGTTGCTTGGAGGACGAGCCGGACGGGACGACGCCTGGACGAAGGAGAACGAAGAAGGACGAAGGAGGACGAAGCAGAAGAACGGGAACGAAGCAGCACGCCGTCGTCGTCGCGGGATCCACTTCCGAAAGGGAACGAAAATTGGACTTTATCTCGCGAGAAGCATCCCGGGTGTGGGACAAGCTTCTCTTGAGCTTTGGATGGGTAGAGAGGAGAAGGAAGGGATGAGAATTTCGTATGGAGGGGGTCTCCTTTCATAGTTGCAAGGAGTGGGGGCAAAATGGACATTACAACTTCAAAATAGTAAATGAGGGGTCTTTAGTGACGGATAAATCTGTCACTAAAGCTCCCTTCGTGGGCGACGTGGGCGGCTCGCGTGCGCCCGCTTGGCTACTCACGCGCGCAACGCTCGCGCACGTCCATTGATTTTCAGCCGTCCGATCGCGAGATCGGACGGCTTAAAATCGCGCCTTCATCCGCTGTAGCCCGCCCGCCTGGCGCGTGCGATCGCGCGTTACGCGTGGGTGTCTAATCGCGCGTCGGTGCTATTGGGCGCGCGCAGCCGTTGGATCTCCATCTGACGCTCGTCCGCTCCTTCCAGCCCCTCGCCGTGGCTCGAACCAGCGACCTTTGCTTCGCCCGCCCCTGCGTCACCGCTGCGCTACGCGGACGAAATGGTCGCACGGACGCTTTTATGATGAGCGACCACAGCCGTTGGATCTCCATCTGACGGCGGAGAGCGATCGGGCGGGGGCCTTCACAAAATGTGTAACGACCCGGTTCCCGAGTCCCTACGAGACACGAGAACCGGACCGACTCGACTAATCCCAAGACCTAGTCGTCCAACGAGGAAGTAACCAAAAGAGCAGTAAAATAAACCACATTCAGCATGAATATAACTAACAGTAAGAAAGTACAGCAGTAAGGGAAGAAGCTACTACAGTAGATACCACCACAACAGTAGAACAACATTTATCATGTAACACGAACTACAGGTAGAGAAAGTACAACGGAAACAAAACTACTCACTATAACAGAACAAAAGAGGTACAAAAGACTGTGGTAAACTCTACTGGACCCTATTCGGCCCAGCGTCCTCTGCAGCCGCTGACCCTGGCTGCTCAACACCTGGTCCTGAAAAAGGTAACGAGTGAACACGTCAGCAAAACGCTGAGTAGAGTGGCAACTAACTAAAGGCAACAGTAGAGTGTATAGTTATGTTCTATTACTTTCTTTATTTACATCTTTCAATTGTCTCACTATTTCATTTATTTCTCAGATCTTTTACTTGATCTCGAATGTTCCTCGTGGGAACGATCTTGATTGCAGTCTTTTCCAAAAAGTAGAAGTAGCACGTGGTGCTCTCCTGGCCGGGAGAGTCCCCCGTGGTGATCCTTCCCTCAGTCAACCACCCCAAGGTCACTGACAGACGTAACGGTGACTACGGCACGCGCGATAAACGCACAGGTAGCTAACCCGTACTGGCACGCGGTCAGTCGTTTCCGTTAACGGGTGCGCCCAAAGCACAGCACGGAACCAGGGCAGAGCCCTCTCAGTAACAGGGGTCCAACCCCTCCACAGTAACCAAACCGGGGCCTTGCCCCTCCACAGTCCGCGCACCCTCGCCTGACTACCCTGGTTTGCCCCAGCGGGCCTAGCAAGTCGGTGAAGGAGGCTAGCAGAACCCCGGGGCCCGTGGGGTAGCTAGTACTCTCCTAACACTAGTAGCTCTCCTCGGTACTACGTATGCGAGGGCCAGCAAGTCGGTACAGAGTGGCCAGTCCTAACCCCGGGTCCCTGGGGCGGCTAGCTCCGCTCTGCACTAAATAGGGGGACAGTCGCTCTCCTTGGTACTCCGTACTCAAGGGCCAGCTCACTTCCCCAAAACTATTCCATTCACTTTCCAGGAGTTCTACTCCTACCTCCCCGTAGGGTTCCATCCTTTTTACTTAAACATCCAGGTTTCACTTTCCAGTTTCACATTCTTACAATCCATGTTCTCAACCACGTTATCTATTCACAACAGGCAGCTATTAATTCAAATTACAGGCAGCTTTATATCTCTTTCCATTTTCCAAGACTGCAGTATTATACATTCCACTAGTTTTTCCATCCTAGGATTCATGCCATATCCTAGGATCTATCATACAATCTAGTTTTCCAGTTCTAGGATTCATGCAACACCTAGGAGCTATCATTCCATCTATTTCTCATTCCTAGGGTTCATGCAATGTCCTAGGTTTTATTTATGGTTTCATAATTTAACAGATTTTTATAACTTAAAGCCACTCTACCAGGTACAACGGGAGTAATGGGGGCGTGATCGGGAATCCCGCGTGCCTCCGCAACTCCCAAGACTGCAACTGAACGAGGTCCTATCACAAGGATCAAACACAAGGAGTGTCTCAATACAGTGTATAGCTACTATAGACGGGTAGAGGAATTAATTCTGAAAAGAACGCAACTCGAATCGCAGAAAACGGAGCCCGAACGGGCCCTAAAAGGGTCGAAAAAGACGATACTGTGCAAAATCAGACGTTTGGAACTTCTTCCAGACGTCTTAAAAAGTGGATCAGAGAATTACCTATTCAGCGTGGTTTCCCAGACGTCCAGAAGTCTGCGGGGATGTCTGGCCTAGCTCCCAGACGTCCGATGGTCACCCCGGACGTCTGGAGGTCACTCCCGCCGTCTGGTACAACTTCCAGACGTCTGATTCGCAAAGGATGGCGAATCAGCGAACCTGCGCACAGGCAACTCCCTCCCTCAGTACGGTCAGTCGACAGGAAGGAAGGAGAAGGTGGAAAACTCACCTTTCAGACGTCTGTATGAGCTTCCAGACGTCGACCTCGCCGTCTGGCAATCAACCCAGACGTCTGATTCTGGAAATTTTTCCAGAATCAGGGCGCTGCTCGGCCTCCGCTCGCGACGTCGCCCGCGTCGCACCTCGCGCGTCGGCTGCTCAGACAGCAGCAGGTCCCTCTCCGCGTCGCTCCGCGCCCCCTGTGCCCTCCGCCGGCCGGCCAAGCCGCTCCGGCGAGCTCGCCCTCACGGCAGAGCTCCGCCCTCGCACGCCGCACCTCCTCCGCGCTCACTGCGGCCGCCGCTGCCGCCCTCGCGCTCGCTCGCTCTCGCGCACAGGAAGGAGAAGAAGGAGGAGATGGTGGAGACGGGTGGCTAGGCGTGCCTTTTAAGGCCGCGCGAGGAGGAGAGAGGAGCGTGGCAGGTCGCCTGCAGCTGCAGAGAGAGAGAGGGAAAAAGAGAGAGAGAGAGGGGAATCGCGGGTCTGCGCGCACTGGCGCGCAGACGAATCTCCCTTGCGAAAAATAACTGTTCTCCAAACGTCTGGAAACGATCCCAGACGTCTGGTCAGATGTCTGGATGTGATCCCAGACGTCTTGTCCGACGTTTGGGCCACCTCCCAGACGTCTTAAAAGACGTCTGGGGCACGCGTTCGTTACAATATAACAAACTCAAAGGAAGTTTCATCCCCGAAACTTGCGCCAACTAGGGTGCGGGAAACGATGTCCAAATAACCATAACAAACTCAAAGAGGACCGAAGCCGGTCCGAAAAGACGTACCCGCGAAAAGCTCCGGGTACCGGTCCCGCATTGCCGCCTCAGGCTCTCAGGTAGCCTCCTCGTACCGCTGGCTCCTCCACAAAACCTTTACCAGGGGTACTTGCTTTCGTCTCAACCTGCGGGCGGCTCGGTCTAGGATCTGCACTGGCCGCTCGGGGTAGGTCAGGTCGTCGCTCACCTCGACGCTCTCGTGGTTCAGTACGTGACTGGAATCGGCTACGTACTTCCTGAGGTTGGACACGTGGAGCACGTCGTGCACACCAGAAAGCTGCGGTGGAAGGGCAAGTCTATAAGCAACGGGTCCAACCCGCTCCAGGACCTCAAAGGGCCCCACGAACCTCGGCGCGAGCTTCCCTCTCACCCCAAACCGCTGTAGGCCCTTCATGGGCGAAACACGAAGGAAGACGTGGTCCCCAACCTCGAACTGCACCTCTCTGCGTCTACGATCCGCATAGCTCTTCTGTCTGCTCCTGACAGTGCGGAGTCGTCTGTGGATCTGCTCAACTACCTCCTGACTCTGCCGGATCAACCTGGGGCCAACCTCCCACTTGGTCCCCACCTCAACCCAACTCAAGGGTGCCGTACACTTCCGTCCGTACAGAGCCTCGTAGGGAGCCATGCTGATGCTCGAGTGATAACTGTTGTTGTATGCAAACTCCACCAGGGGCAGGTGCTCCTCCCAAGAGCCCCTCCAGTCCAGTACACAGGCACGCAAAAGGTCCTCAAGTGTCTGTATCGTGCGCTCCGACTGTCCGTCCGTCTGGGGGTGGTAAGCCGTGCTAAACCTCAACCTCGTCCCCAAAGCCTGCTGAAACTCAGTCCAAAACTGGGACGTAAAGCGGGTATCCCGGTCGGATACGATCTCCCGCAGAACTCCGTGTAGTCGCACCACATCACGGATATACCTCTCTGCCAACTGTGCTGGTCCCAAAGTGACTCGGATCGGCAAGAATCGCGCCGTCTTCGTCAGTCTATCCACTATTACCCAGACTGCATCGTGTCCCCACTGGGTAACAGGTAAGCCCACCATCAAGTCCATGGTGATGCTCTCCCACTTCCACTCTGGCACTGGAAGCGGCTGAAGCGGCCCTGCAGGCCTCTGATGCTCGGCTTTCACCTGCTGGCACACTAAGCACTGCTACACGAACTCACCCACATCCCGCTTCATCCCTCTCCACCAAAACTCGCGTCTCAAGTCATGGTACATTTTCGTGTTTCCGGGATGTATGGTGAATCTGGAACCGTGTGCCTCAGTCAGGAGCTCTCTCAACAGCTCCTCGTCTCTGGGAACGCACAACCGTCCCCTCAAGCGTAACACCTGGTCTGTGAAAGAGAAGTCCCCTGGGTCCCCTGATAGTACTCTGTCGCGCAAAGACTGCAAGTACGGATCGGCCATCTGTCCCGTGATGATGCGGTCTATCAGCTCTGGCCTGGTCTGCCGTGTCACCGCCACTGCCCCACAGTATCCTCGTAACTCTAGTGGTCGCCAACTGCCCACCTCCTCCAAAAGGCTCCAACTCTGTAACTGTAGACTGGCCAAGCGTGTGGGCGCCTTGCGGCTCAAGGCGTCAGCCACCACATTGGCCTTTCCCGGGTGGTAGGAGATGCTGCAATCGTAGTCCTTCAGGAGCTCCAACCAACGTCTCTGTCTCATGTTGAGCTCCTTCTGGTCAAAAAGATATCTGAGGCTCTTGTGATCTGTAAAAATCTCGAAGGTCTCACCGTACAAGTAGTGCCTCCATGTCTTCCGCACTAAGACAACAGCTGCCATCTCTAGGTCGTGGGTAGGGTTGGTATGCTCATGGGGCTTCAGTTGCCGCGAAGCGTAAGCGACCACGTGACCCCTCTGCATGAGCACACCTCCTAACCCCTGCAAGGAAGCGTCCGTGTACACAACGAACCCGCCACTACTGTCAGGGATGGTGAGCACGGGAGCCGAGGTCAACCTCTCCTTCAGCTCCAGAAAACACGCCTCACAGGCGTCTGTCCAAGCGAAAGGCACGTCCTTCCGGGTCAACTGTGTCATAGGACGCGCAATTTGTGAAAATCCTCTGATGAACCGTCTGTAGTAACCTGCCAGTCCCAGGAAACTGTGAATCTCAGTGACTGAACGCGGTCTCTCCCACCTGAGCACTGCCTCGACCGTGGCGGGGTCCACCGCTAGGCCGTCACCAGAGATCACATGACCCAAGAAGGTCACCTCCCTCAACCAGAACTCACACTTGCTGTATTTGGCGTACAGCCTGCGTCACCTTAGAGTGTCCAGAACCATCCGCAAGTGCTGTCCGTGCTGCGTCCGATCTCTAGAATAAATGAGTACATCATCTATGAAAATCACCACGAACTGGTCCAAGTACGGTCTAAACACCCGGTTCATCAGGTCCATGAAAGCAGCGGGGGCATTGGTCAGCCCAAACGGCATGACCAAAAACTCGTAGTGTCCGTACCGGGTGCGGAAAGCTGTCTTGGAGACGTTGGTCTCCCTGATCCTCAACTGGTGGTATCCAGACCTCAAGTCTATCTTGGAAAACACCGTGGCACCCCGCAACTGGTCAAACAAATAGTCAATCCTCGGCAGCGGATATCTGTTCCTGATGGTGACCCTATTCAGCTGTCGGTAGTCCACACAAAGGCATAGGGTCCCATCCTTCTTCTTCACAAACAGTACCGGGGCTCCCCAGGGAGACGCACTGGGCCTCACGAAACCTTTCTCCAAAAGGTCCTGCAACTGGGACTTGAGCTCTCGCAGCTCAAGCGGTGCCATTCTGTATGGCGCGGTGGAGATGGGGCTGGTCCCTGGTACTAGTGAGATCTCAAACTCGATCTCACGCTCGGGCGGTAGTCCTGGTAACTCGTCTGGAAACACATCGGGGTACTCTCTGACCACCAGGATGCTCTGGAAGTCTGCCACGGGGCTGGGTTCTGCCACCACGCAAGCTAGGAAGCCCTCACACCCCTGGCTCAAAAGTCTCGCCGCCCGAAGTGCCGATATGCACCTGAAACCTCCGTCCACTGGCTGTCCGTGAAACTCGAAAGAAGGCAACTCCGGAATGGAGAAGACGATCTTCCTCTCAAAACAGTCCACCAAAGCGTGGTAAGCGGACAACCAATCCATCCCCAGAATCACTCCAAAGTCCTCCATCTGTACCATAATCAGATCAGCTGGCAGGCTATGTCCCCCGACGCTGACCTCGCAACCCGTGTACACTCCTCAGCTACAAACAGCTGACCACTCGGACCTCTGATTACGAACGGATTCTCTAACAGTGTATAATCCTGGTCCAAACTAACTGCGAAACTGGCTGCGACAAACGAGTGCGTAGCGCCGGAATCGAAAAGCGTGTAAACGAATCTGCCAGAAACTGAAACCATACCTGCTACCACGGATCCTGAAGCTCTGGCGTCCCTATGTGTTAGGGCGTTGATACGCCCCTCAGCTCTAGGTGCGGACGAAGCAGCCACACTCTGCGTCGGACGGGTAGGTGCTGGCCGGTAACCTCCTCGCGACTGCTGTCCTCCTCCTCGCGCCTGGGAACCGCGGCCTCCTGCGCGCCCTCCAGTGCTCTGCACGGGAAGTATCTGCTGACCTCCTGCCCTAGATGGGCAGTCCCTCCTGACGTGGCCCGGCTGGCCACACTGGTAGCAGAGGGGAACCCGACTCCCGCCCTCAGTGAGTCCCTGCTGTCGACTAGGCGGGGGTCCGGTGCTGGCGACTGGCCCCTGTCGAGGGCCCCCAAAGGCCACTGATGGCCCTGCACAATGTGACTGCTCTCCTGCGGACGCCACGTGTTCCCATTCTCGCCGACCCTGTGAGAAGTCTGGCTGAAAGGGCCTCCTTCGCCCGCCGTCGGTCTCTCACGCGGACGGGTTGGTCTCCTCGTAAGTCATAGCTGCCTCTACCACCCTCGAAAACGTAGGCAGCTTCAGGGGTTTGACATACCCCCGGATCACAGGCCGGAGCCCCTCGGTGAACCTCCAAAGGCGCTCCTCCTCAGTGGCTACCGCTGTCACTGCAAAGCGGGATAGCTCCAAGAAACGCGTGCGGTACGCGCTCACAGTCATCGTCCCCTGGCGGAGAGTGTGGAACTCCCGCCTCCTCTGGTCTTGCCACGTCTGGGGAAAGTACTGCTTGCAGAAGAGGGTGACGAACTGGTCCCACGTCGGCTCGTCCCTCTCCTGTCCCCAGACTGCCCTCCACCACCGGTGTGCCGCACTCTCCAGCTGGTACGTGGCAAAGGCCACGCGGCACTCCACCGAGGGGCGAAGGGTGTCGAAGATCTTCTCCAGCTGCTCAAGCCAGTCCTCTGCCTCGGTCGGGTCCTCATCCCCTTTGAAGGAGGGGGGCTTCAGCTTCCGGAACTGTCCGAAAAGCTCGAAGTGGCGCTATAGGGGAGGTGCTGGTGCACCTCTAGGCGAAGGTGCCTCGGGTACAAAAGTGTCGGAGGAAGGTGGGGGCGGCAGCGGCCCATCCCCTCCCTCGTGTCCAGCGCCGTGTCCGTCGCGTGGTCCCACAGAGGACTCCCCCTCTGCAACCCCAGGAGGAGGTGCTCGGGGCGATGGGTGGAGCTCCTCTCGTACAATATCTCGTATCAGTCTGGCGAGGTCCTGGGCCTGGATGCCCGGGAGTGGTGGTTGGTCCACCGAGACGTCAACAACAGCACGCCCACCTCGCCGACCTCGCCCTCGACCGCGCCCGTGGCCAGTCTCGCCAGTCCCGCGATGAGGCATCTCCTGCAAGGAGAGCGAAACCAAACGAAAACGTCAAAACAGACGGTACCTAACGAAACTTCTAAGAGCTCAAGTCAGGAGATATGTTGTGGTGGCTACTCTAGCTATAAAAATGCGAATTGGTTATTTTCCAGTCAGTTGATTCACCTCTCGGGACGACCTTGCTCTGATACCATCTTGTAACGACCCGGTTCCCGAGTCCATACGAGACACGAGAACCGGACCGACTCGACTAATCCCAAGACCTAGTCGTCCAACGAGGAAGTAACCAAAAGTGCAGTAAAATAAACCACATTCAGCATGAATATAACTAACAGTAAGAAAGTACAGCAGTAAGGGAAGAAGCTACTACAGTAGATACCACCACAACAGTAGAGCAACATTAATCATATAACACGAACTACAGGTAGAGAAAGTACAGCGGAAACAAAACTACTCACTATAACAGAACGAAAGAGGTACAAAAGACTGTGGTAAACTCTACTGGACCCTACTCGGCCCAGCGTCCTCTGCAGCCGCTGACCCTGGCTGCTCAACACCTGGTCCTGAAAAAGGTAACGAGTGAACACGTCAGCAAAACGCTGAGTAGAGTGGCAACTAACTAAAGGCAACAGTAGAGTGTACAGTTATGTTCTATTACTTTCTTTATTTACATCTTTCAATTGTCTCACTATTTCATTTATTTCTCAGATATTTTACTTGATCTCGAATGTTCCTCGTGGGAACGATCTTGATTGCAGTCTTTTCCAAAAAGTAGAAGTAGCACGTGGTGCTCTCCTGGCCGGGAGAGTCCCCCGTGGTGATCTTACCCTCAGTCAACCACCCCAAGGTCACTGACAGACGTAACGGTGACTACGGCACACGCGATAAACGCACAGGTAGCTAACTCGTACTGGCACGCGGTCAGCTGTTTCCGTTAACGGTTGCGCCCAAAGCACAGCACGGAACCAGGGCAGAGCCCTCTCAGTAACAGGGGTCCAACCCCTCCACAGTAACCAAACCGGGGCCTTGCCCCTCCACAGTCCGCGCACCCTCGCCTGACTACCCTGGTTTGCCCCAGCGGGCCTAACAAGTCGGTGAAGGAGGCTAGCAGAACCCCGGGGCCCGTGGGGTAGCTAGTACTCTCCTAACACTAGTAGCTCTCCTCGGTACTACGTACGCGAGGGCCAGCAAGTCGGTACAGAGTGGCCAGTCCTAACCCCGGGTCCCTGGGGCGGCTAGCTCCGCTCTGCACTAAACAGGGGGACAGTCGCTCTCCTTGGTACTCCGTACTCAAGGGCCAGCTCACTTCCCCAAAACTATTCCATTCACTTTCCAGGAGTTCTACTCCTACCTCCCCGTAGGGTTCCATCCTTTTTACTCAAACATCCAGGTTTCACTTTCCAGTTTCACATTCTTACAATCCATGTTCTCAACCACGTTATCTATTCACAACAGGCAGCTATTAATTCAAATTACAGGCAGTTTTATATCTCTTTCCATTTTCCAAGACTGCAGTATTATACATTCCACTAGTTTTTCCATCCTAGGATTCATGCCATATCCTAGGATCTATCATACAATCTAGTTTTCCAGTCCTAGGATTCATGCAACACCTAGGAGCTATCATTCCATCTATTTCTCATTCCTAGGGTTCATGCAATGTCCTAGGTTCTATTTATGGTTTCATAATTTAACAGATTTTTATAACTTAAAGCCACTCTACCAGGTACAACGGGAGTAATGGGGGCGTGATCGGGAATCCCGCGTGCCTCCGCGACTCCCAAGACTGCAACTGAACGAGGTCCTATCACAAGGATCAAACACAAGGAGTGTCTCAATATAGTGTATAGCTACTGTAGACGGGTAGAGGAATTAATTCTGAAAAGAACGCAACTTGAATCGCGGAAAACGGAGCCCGAACGGGCCCTAAACGGGTCGAAAAAGACGATACTGTGCAAAATCAGACGTTTGGAACTTCTTCCAGACGTATTAAAAAGTGGATCAGAGAATTACCTGTTCAGCGTGGTTTCCCAGACGTCCAGAAGTCTGCGGGGATGTCTGGCCTAGCTCCCAGACGTCTGATGGTCACCCCGGACGTCTGGAGGTCACTCCCGCCGTTTGGTACAACTTCTAGACGTCTGATTCGCAAAAGATGGCGAATCAGCGAACCTGCGCACAGCCAACTCCCTCCCTCAGTACGGTTAGTCGACAGGAAGGAAGGAGAAGGCGGAAAACTCACCTTTCAGACGTCTGTATGAGCTTCCAGACGTCGACCTCGCCGTCTGGCTATCAACCCAGACGTCTGATTCTGGAAATTTTTCCAGAATCAGGGCGCTGCTCGGCCTCCGCTCGCGATGCCGCCTGCGTCGCACCTCGCGCGTCGGCTGCTCAGACCGCAGCAAGTCCCTCTCCGCGTCGCTCCGCGCCCCCTGCGCCCTCCGCCGGCCGGCCAAGCCGCTCCGGCGAGCTCGCCCTCACGGCAGAGCTCCGCCCTCGCACGCCGCACCTCCTCCGCGCTCAATGCAGCCGCCGCTGCCGCCCTCGCGCTCGCTCGCTCTCGCGCACAGGAAGGAGAAGAAGGAGGAGACGGTGGAGACGGGAGGGGAGGCGTGCCTTTTAAGGCCGCGCGAGGAGGAGAGAGGAGCGTGGCAGGTCGCCTGCAGCCGCAGAGAGAGAGAGAGGGAAAAAGAGAGAGAGAGAGGGGAATCGCGGGTCTGCGCGCACTGGCGCGCAGACGAATCTCCCTTGCGAAAAATAACTGTTCTCCAAACGTCTGGAAACGATCCCAGACGTCTGGTCAGATGTCTGGATGTGATCCCAGACGTCTTGTCCGACGTTTGGGCCACCTCCCAGACGTCTTAAAAGACGTCTGGGGCACGCGTTCGTTACAAAATGCAAGCGGCCGTTTGGACGGCTGAGATGGCACCACGTGGTGCCATCTTGGTCGTCCATCTTTTGGATGTTGTAGATGGTGCCACGGATGTCGGATTGACTCGATTTTTGTGTCGTTGGGCTGCGATCGTCGATCCGAATTCATTCGTGCGGTCGGATTTGTCATCTAAAGTGCGGATTTTCACCATCCTGGCCCTTGATTTTCTAGGGTTCCCTGATCTCTATCTGATGCTACGGATGCCTGGTTAAGGCGATCTTGGAGTCGTTGAACTCCAATCGTCGCCCTGATCACATCCATATGGTTGGATCTTTGATCCGAGGCCTTGATAAAATATTTGCCCTGTCCAAGCACATAAAAGGAGACAATTAACCTTCATTTTATTCAAAGTATTCTAAATGCAAGATGATGCAGTAATGCAATATTTATATCATGAAATGCAATCCTATGCTTAAGAACATGCATAAATAGACATCTTAAGTAGTGTAAATGTGTTTACATCACCTGTACAAGGCACTGACTACCCCTAGACAAAATGCCATAATGGCCTGGCACTAGCCATCCAATACCAGTACTGACTAACTAGTGCTGGTCCAGGATGTGTTCATCATCCAGTTCTGCATGGCAACAAAGTCACATCCCCTGCATGACCCTTTTCCTTGACTCCAGTGACTCGGATGCATCATTCATTCATTATAACATATATGGAAACATGGCATTCTAAACCACAAAAGCCCAATAATGCAACGAGAATGACACCATTCTAGCATGTTTCAAAACTTATCCTAGGTTTTCCCTAACCTTCATAACCAGTTGCTTTTCATACTAGGGCATTTCATAGCCACAAAATCTCATGGAGTTTATTAATTTCAACCTGGCATAAATCATCATTGAGATACCTCTATGAGTTGTCGCAGCCAAAGAAAATGCATATTTCCATCTCGGACCCCCAAACATGAGGTTGTGAAATCATGTACATGTAACCAAAACAACTTAAGATAATCACGACATTCACCACCTTATATATTCCATCACCATGCATTCACGCCCTAGCCCAACATGCTTACAACCCTTTTTATTTACCATCCTTCAGAGGTTCGAAATTTAAACGCGTTAAGTCTACAGTTTCAAATCTCAAATACCACAATTACAACCATGCTAGGAATTCAAGAGGTGGAATTATAAGAGAGAAATCAAAGATAAAAATCCCTACTTTGCCTCGAGCTTCCTATTTTTCTCACACAGTGGCTGCTTTGATGAGTCCCTCACATCAACGACAACACATTAGTAATTGTTAAGACCCGTGCCACCAAAACCCTTTTAAGACTTCTGGGAGTTGGTCCAGACGTCTGGACACTTTCCCAGACGTCTGGAAATTAATTTTTGCGTGTGTACGACTGCGAGTCTGCGCGCGTGCCGCACGCAGACTTAGCCCCAGCCGCTTTCTTCTTTTTCTCTCCCCTTACTGACCTGCAGAACCTTTCCCCCCTTGCACCTACAAATACTCCCCTCCCCTCTCCCTCATTCACCACCCCCACCAACCATCTTCTCCTTCCTCCAGCGCGAGAGTGAGAGCGAGTGCGGCAGCTGCAGCCAAGTGCAGCGGCGGAGAGGAGAGGAGCAGCGAGAGGGAAGAGAAGAGAGCGCGCGAGCCGTGAGAGAGAGAGCTCGCCGGAGCAGTTCGAGGCTGGTCAGTGTGCACGAGGCGGAGCATTGTGCTGGGGAGGTTTTCCCCGGTGCTGCTGCAGTTAGAGCAGCGGACAAGCGGCTGCGCAGCGAGGTCGCGTGCAGCAGGAAGATGACGAAGGACCTTCTGATTTTGGGATTCTTCCCAGAATCAGACGTCTGGACCTACATCTAGACGACGCGGACGACGTCTGGAGGAGGCTCTAGACGAGTGAGAGGTACGTACTACGTCCACTGCTTCCTTTTGCGGACGACATCGAAATTTTGTTGCGTGTCGTGTTGAGAGATTTTTGCGTACGCGGGTAGGATTCGCTTCGCCACGCGATTCAGACATCTGACGAGTCACCAGACGGTGGAGAGCGTCTCCAGACGTCCGGAGAGATAGTCGGACGTCTAGAACTAGGTCCAGACGGTTCAACACGATTCCTGGACATCTGAGGAGCAGCGCAGAGTAAGGTATGATCTGGACCCCTTTTTAAGACGTCTGGAAGATGTTCCAGACATCTGATTTGAGTCTGAATTGTCATTTTTGACCCGTTTAGGGTCCGTTTGAGGTCCGATTTCCACGTTTAAGATTTTATTCTTCTTCATATAAGTTCCTCTACTTGTTGGGATGCTTTTTATCATGTTCTGAGTGGTTCCTTGTGGTTGATCCTTGTGTTAGGACCTCATTCTGTTGTGGATTTGGGGGTTGCAGAGGCACGTGGACCTGCCGATCACGCCCCCATTTCTCCTGATTTTGCGGGTAGAGTGGCTTCCCTTAGTTAATTACAAACTTAACTGCATGTCTAGAATAAATGATAGATCCTAGGGTATGGCATGAATCCTAGGACCAGAAACACTAGATTGAATGATAGATCCTAGGGTATGGCATGAATCCTATGATTAGAAACACTGGAACGATTGTATTGAATGCCTGAATTAAAGTCTTGGATGAGTAGATAGAATAATAATAATTGCCTGTAATTGGATAACAGCTGCCTATGAATTGTAGAGTACTGTTGTTAGTAACTGCTACATGTAATTCCTATTGTTGAAATTAAAAATGAGCTGCTTGTATATAAATTGGAAAAGAAGGATTGAATGTTGGAAACACGTGCTATATGTGAATAAATCAGAAATGATGAAACCCAGTATGGCTTGGCCTGAGAAACATGAGCATGAACCCTACAGGGAATTAGGAGTAGAGCTCCTGGAAATAAATAGAATGGAACTAGAAAAGTGAATGGGAAAGTGTATTGTCTCTTTGGTACGTGGTACTAAAGGGAGCACATATTACCTCTTAGTGTAGAGGGGAGCTTGCCGCCCTCAGGTTAAGACCAGGGTGAGTTTTGTAGATTCCCTACTAGGAGGGGGTGACGTAATAAATTGTGGAAATATAATATAAGACAATCTCACAAAATTCAATCACACAATGTGCACAATTATTTTTAGGTGAAAACCCAAATCGAGTGAAAACCACCACCAAACCCTCTCGAGTTAGGATTTTCCGATCAACCAAGTTGATCAAATCCACTAAACGAATCACTTAAACGAGGGTGATTCAACATCAATTACAACCACGCTACTTTATACGAGGGTAGCGTACCTCAAACCCCTTCTCTTCACGAGAAGGATTTTGTCCCACGAAGGAGATAGGAATTCGCAAAGCGAATACCTGACCAAATAACAAAGATAAATAACAACAATCCTATAGAGCCAAAAAAGTAATTTTTAACCTAAGCTTCTATAGGAATTAAGATGCTTCCCTTTGCAAGGAGTGCGTCAAATCGATGACGCGGGTGCGTGAGCTACACGATGGCGTAACGTCACTCTCATGAACTACGGCGGGAGAGCGGGTGCGCAAAGGCTTGATGCTTTATAGATGAAGAACTTGAGCTTGGAGAGCAAGGGCTTCTCTAGGACACAAAAGAGTAGAAAGTATGTTACATGGGTGTGTCTTGGTGTGTCTTGAGTGGCAAAGGCTCCCCTCCATTTATAGAGGCCTTAGGAAGGCTTTGGAAAGCTTCCATAGCCGTTGGGAGCAAAGCCCAAGAGAATCAAGCCGAAATCAGGAACAATGATTGCACTGACAGGGTTATCAGACGTCTGATCCTGGCATCAGACGTCTGGAAGATCAGTCTAAGACATCTGGGAACAAAGTCAGACGTCTGATTTTAGGCGGGTTTCTTCCTGACTTGAATCGGATCTAAACAGGGTTTTAGTGCAAGTCCATCAGACGACATATCAGACGTCTGGCACTATGTCTGGACATCTGGAAACCTACGTTCTTGCGGGAATGGATTTCCACGAGAGTGCAGTGGCTAGAAAATTTCTGAGAAGAGATTTTCGGGTCAGCCGAGGTAAAACGGTAATTTATCAGACGTCTGGAAAGGCTTAAGGACGTCTGATAAGACTCTAACGGTCATATGCTCCAGTGTTTGGTAAGCCAGCCAACGGTCCACTAATTGGATGTCTGGCAAAGACATCAGACGTCTTCTAAGACATCTGGTCTAAGGTCTGGACGTCTGATTTCATCAGACAGAGCTAACTAAGTCCAGCCTAAATGTTATCAGACGTCTGAATCAACAGTCAGACATCTTAAAACATATTATCAGACTCTGATTTTGGAATTAAACGTCTAAAAAGGCTGTTTGAAGTCTATATTGGTTTTCTAAGTTCTCTACAGAAAACCTAAGTATCCTAGGGTTGTGCAGGTGTTCCTAGGACTACTGTTAGGGTACTTTGAGGCTCTTTAACATGATGTTCTAAGGAACAAAAAGAGCAAGAAAATAAAGACAAAAGTACATGAAAGATATAAATAGAATTCTATCCTATTCTTCTTGTCCTTCCATCTTCAATCTATCACTCCTCGCGAATCTCCTCTATTCTCCATCAAGCTCCTCCAATCAGTCCTGGATGCAAGCTCGAACTCCGTCTAATCACGTCTCCATTTGCAATTTGCCTGAAATCTAATATTCCAAGTGTAAATGTTAAATGACACGTGTTTTATTATCATCAAAACAAGCGATCGCGGTGCTCTAGCACCAACAATCTCCCCTTTTTTGATGATGACAAAATCATAAATAATAATGCAAAAAAAATCCTCCCCCTTTTTGACATTATCAAAAAGGTTTGATTGATTTTAAATTTACTATAACTTCCCCTTTAAACATGCTTTTCTATGAATTTCTTTTAACGCAAGTAATGTCTTCCCCCTTTTTGTAACAATAAGATAGCTATTATTTTTCTCCCCCTTACTAAAGGAAATTTAACTAACTTGCATCTCCCCCTTAAAAATTGACAATTGGCTCATAATTTTTTAACTCCCCCTATCTAAATGCTGATGATGAAAAGATAGGGTAAAGAAATTTTTACCTCACCTACCATGGCTAATAAAATGGCCCAAATGGTGGTGGTGGATGCCACATAGGATGAGGCTCCCATCCGTAGCCTGGAGGCTTGAGCATTTGTGCCGATCTCCAGTCTGGTGGTCGACGTGCGGCGGGTCCATCGTTTGCTCGCCGTCTCGTCGGTCTTCTCGTTCTCCTCCTTGGTCTACTCCTTGGTTCTCCCAACTCGAGTTGACCAGCCTTGATCTTGTAGGTCCAGTCCTTCGTGTTGTAGTTATCCCTGAAACCTACAAAACAGGATTCCAATTCTTTCTTCGATATCCAAGTGAGCTTGGATCCAGATCTGTTAGTGGGTCTCCTTGACGGAGATCCTTTCTCAATCTTAGGGCTATAAAAATTATCTACTTTGTTGATTAATTTGTTAGAGTTTTCCCTAAGACATGCAATTTCTTTTTCTATAATATGTAACTTAGTCTTTAAATCAGAAAGTTCTAATTTTAGACTAGCATTTTCCTCAATCAATTTAGTATTTTCATTGATTAAGTCTTTATTTTCTAATAATAGGTTACTATCCTTAGGACTAGATCTACTTTCTAGGTCCTTAAGTTTTATTTCTAACCTATCATTTTTAGATTTAAGAAAGCTAAGGTTCTTTTTAATGTTTTTGTTTTCTATTCTTAATGATTTACTAACATCAAATAGTTCATTAAAAGCTTCTTGTAAATCGAAATTTACCTCGTTGTCAGAGTCGCTTCCGCTTTCGCTGTCGCCATCACTTCCCCTGGCCATGAAACCAAAGCAAGTTGTTTCTTCTTCTATAGACTTTTCTTCTTCCTCTTCCTCCGAGCTCGAATCGTCCCAAGTGGCTTGGAACGCCTTCTTCTTAGATTTCTTCTCCTTTTCCTTCTTCTTCTCCTTTTTGAGAAGAGGGCACTTTGGTCGTAGGTGCCCTTTTTCGTTGCAGTGATAGCAACGTCTCGGGCTTTCCTTCTTCTCCTTCTTCTTTGATTCCCTACACAACTTGGAAAACTTTTTAAGTAAAATTTTAAAGTCTTCGTCGTCGGAACTTACCTCGCTATCCGATGCAGCTTTGAAGGCGAGAGTCTTCTTTGATTTTGGCTCCGGTGCATCCTTCTTTTTCTGCTTCAACTTTGTCTCGTAGGCCATTAGATTGCCTAGGAGATCTTCCATGTTGAGGTCCTCTACCTCGTTTGCCTCCTCAATGGCGGTGACTTTCTGTTCCCACTCCGGTTCGAGGGAACGAAGAAGCTTTCCTTGAAGCTCCCCCTTGATGAAAGTCTTCCCTAAAGCTTTCAAATTATTTACAATGAGAGTGAACCTAGTGTTCATCTCACTTAAAGATTCGTTAGGCTTCATAGAAAAAGATTCAAATTCTTGAGAAAGTAAATTTATTTAGAAGTTTTTACCTTAGAGGTACCTTCGTGAGTTACCTCAAGTGTGTGCCAAATCTCATATGCGGTGGCGCATTGCGAGATTCTGTTGAACTCCTCCGGGCTGAGCGCGGGATAAAGAGCGTTCATGGTCTTTGCATTCAAAGAGAGCTCACGAATTTGCTGTTGCGAGTAGCCTCCCGCAGGTTTCTCTGGGATTTCAAATGGCGTCTCACACCTGGCCCAAATCATGAAGTCACTGGCTTGAAGCCATGTCTTCATCCGCAGCTTCCAGTAAGGGTAGTTGCTCCCGTCGAAGAATGGCGGATGGGTCGTGGATTGCCCCTCAGAGATCCGGATTGCAAAACTACTCCCCTCCATGATCTTCTTGCCGGGTGTTACTCCGATCTGCAAGAACCTGCTCTGATACCAATTGTAGATTCCCTACTAGGACGGGGTGATGTAATAAATTACGGAAATATAATATAAAATAATCTCACATAATTCAATCACACAATGTGCACAATTATTTTTAGGTGGAAACCCAAATCGGGTGAAAACCACCACCTAACCCTCTCGAGTTAGGATTTTCCGATCAACCAAGTTGATCAAATCCACTAAACGAATCACTTAAACGAGGGTGATTCAACCTCAATTACAACCACGCTACTTTATACGATGGTAGCGTACCTCAAACCCCTTCTCTTCACGAGAAGGATTTTGTCCCACGAAGGAGACGGGAATTCGCAAAGCGAATACCCAACCAAATAACAAAGATAAATAACAACAATCCTATAGAGCCAACAAAGTAATTTTTAACCTAAGCTTCTATAGGAATTAAGATGCTTCCCTTTGCAAGGAGTGCGTCAAATCGATGATGCGGGTGCGTGAGCTACACGATGGCGTAACGTCTCTCTCATGAACTAAGGCGGGAGAGCGAGTGCGCAAAGGCTTGATGCTTTATAGATGAAAAACTTGAGCTTGGAGAGCAAGGGCTTCTCTAGGACACAAAAGACTAGAAAGTATGTTACTTGGGTGTGTCTTGGTGTATCTTGAGTGGCAAAGGCTCCCCTCCATTTATAGAGGCCTTAGGAAGGCTTTGGAAAGCTTCCATAGCCGTTGGGAGCAAAGCCCAAGAGAATCAAGCCGAAATCAGGAACAATGATTGCACTGACAGGGTTATCAGACATCTGATCCAGGCATCAGACGTCTGGAAGATCTAAGACATTTGGGAACAAAGTCAGATGTCTGATTTTAGGTGGGTTTCTTCCTGACTTAAATCAGATCTAAACAGGGTTCTAGTGCAAGTCCATCAGACGACATATGGGACGTCTGGCACTATGTCTGGACATCTGGAAACCTACTTTCCTGCGGGAATGGATTTCCACGAGAATGCAACGGCTAGAAAATTTCTGAGAAGAGATTTTCGGGTCAGCCGAGGCAAAACGGTCATTTATCAGACGTCTGGAAAGGCTTAAGGATGTCTGATAAGACTCTAACGGTCATATGCTCCAGTGTTTGGTAAGCCAGCCAACGGTCCACTAATTGGACATCTGGCAAAGACATCAGACGTCTTCTAAGACATCTGGTCTAAGGTCTGGATGTCTGATTTCATCAGACAGAGCTAACTAAGTCCAGCCTAAATGTTATCAGACGTCTGAATCAACAGTCAGACGTCTTAAAACATATTATCAGACTCTGATTTTGGAATTAGACGTCTAAAAAGGCTGTTTGAAGTCTATATTGATTTTCTAAGTTCTCTACAGAAAACCTAAGTATCCTAGGGTTGTGCAGGTGTTCCTAGGCTACTGTTAGGGTACTTTGAGGTTCTTTAACATGATGTTCTAAGGAACAAAAAGAGCAAGAAAATAAAGACAAAAGTACATGAAAGATATAAACAGAATTCTATCCTATTCTTCTTGTCCTTCCATCTTCAATCTATCACTCCTCGTGAATCTCCTCTATTCTCCATCAAGCTCCTCCAATCAGTCCTGGATGCAAGCTCGAACTCCGTCTAATCACGTCTCCATTTGCAATTTGCCTGAAATCTAATACTCCAAGTGTAAATGTTAAATGACACGTGTTTTATTATCATCAAAACAAACGATCGCGGTGCTCTAGCACCAACAAGTTTGGCCACTTTGCACCGACTTTCTGGCCCTCGTGTACACAGTACCGGGGAGAGCTGCTAGTGTAGGGAGAGAGTTAGCCACCCCATGGGATCCGGGGTTCAACTAGCCGTCCTACACCGACTTGTTAGGCCCACTGGGCAAACCAGGGTAGTCAGGCGAGGGTGTGCGGACTGTGGAGGGGCGAGACCCCTATTTGGTTACTGTGGAGGGGCTAGACCCCTGTTATTGAGAGGGCTATGCCCTATACTGGTTCCGTGCTGTGCTTTGGGCACACCCGTTAACGGAAACGACTGACTGCATGCCAGTGCGGCGTAGCTACCTGTGCGTTTATCGCGCATGCTGTAGTCACCGTTACGTCTGTCAGCGACCTTGGGGTGGTTGACTGTGGGTAGGATCACCACGGGGGACTCTCCCGGCCAGGAGAGCACTACGTGCTACTTCTACTCTTCGGAAAAGATTGCAATCAATATCGTTGCCATGAGGAACATTCAAGATCAAGAAAAAGACCTGATAAATAAACCAAGGGATGAAAGAAAGAATAATTAGTTAAATAAAGAAAGAAATTGAAAATAATAGCTACCTGTCCACCGTTACTGTTTCTCTTAGTTAGTTGGTTGCCACTCTACTCAGCATTTCGCTGACGTGTCGTACTTACCACCTTTTTCAGGTCCACTTGTTGAGCAGCCAGAGCCTACGGCTGTAGAGGGTGCTGGGCCCAGTAGAGCCTAGTAGTTGTACTTTTGTTGTACTCGTTTTTTGTAGTAGTGAGTATTTTATTACACTTTTGTACTCTTTTATTAAAACTTCATATTACTGTACCTGTTTAAATCTTCTACTGTTGTGGTGCTGTGTACTGTAGTAGTTTATTTCTTTACTGCTATACTTTGTTTACTTTTAGTTGCTTGCATGATGAATGTGATTTATTTTACTGCTTTTTGGTTACTTTCTTGTTGGATGACTAGGTCTTGGGATCAGTCGAGTCGGTCTGATTCTTGTGTCCTATAGGGATTCGGGTCGTAACGGTAATTATCAACCAAAGGTCAGTCCCTAACATACCTAAAATTCCCCAAATCCTTAAGGCTTACACAACCTATGGCTAGGGATTTTAGTTAAAAGAGAGGGAAGGGATGCACCTATCACATGAGAGCCTCAACGGGATCTACTCTTCCCCGTCGACACTGGTTTCCACGACACCTGTAGCAGTCACGACCCTCTAACACGCAGTGGCAGTAGGGCCGCACCTTCCCCAACCCACGCAGCAGCTACAGCTGGCGCCATAGCAACTGTGCGCGAGGGTGGTTGGCTTCACCTGCGTAGGTAGTAGTCGACAAGGAAAGGGGAGGAGAGGCTGTCGACAGCGATGGGAGAAGGGTGGACCTTCAGTTTCTCCTTCTACGCCAATTGCAAGAGCAATGGCTTAAGTCATTGCAGCAGACACGAGGCCACCATAAGCAACTGTGGCCAGCGAGAGGGAGAAGGATCAACGTGTGGAGGATGAGAAGAGAGGAGAGAATTGATGGTGGTGGTGGTCTTCCCTTTTTCCCCCTTCATGCCCATAGTAGCCATGTAGCAGCAATAGCAGAAGCAAGACTTGTGGTTTCTAGAGAAGGAGGAGGGGAGTCAGCTAGGAAGGAGGAGGGAGGATCGCCTAAGGGCCCATTTGGATTGGGGGTTACGGGCCCGCATCCTGCATTTGGGCCTGGTAAACCTGTGTGGAAAGTATACCGGGTGTGTAGTGTGAAACACGGGTTAAATGCCATTCCGCGGTGGCCGCATAATCGTGTTTATCCTGTGGTGTATCCCGTTGTGGCGAAACTTGGGTGTGCATCATGATCTTCAATGACTGTTGCAAAACCCTACCCATTTCCTCCATCGTTGCCCCTCGGAGCCATCGACGACCTCCCCCACCCCACACATCCTCCTCCGCCGATGGTGTGCTATGGTGATTTGCGATAGGCAAAACCCTATCATTTTGTTCTTGTTGCGCTTTGCGCTGAAGTAGCCGATGGTAGGTGGTTGAAGGGCTTGTAACCCTTTCTCCGATTACCGATGATTGGAAACCCTATTGACGTGATGTCTGACTGAGCACCGTGGCCGAAAGGTAGTGGACAATGGTCGGTGGCTGAATCAATGGATGTAGCGTGGGTTGGGCAGGGCGATTTTGTCATGCATGCGATGGTCAGGTATGGTGTTTTCATTCATGTGAACCATGTTTCTTTGTCAATTGATGCCAATCCCCTGTTGTGGCATCCTAGCAATTGCGTCTGCACTCGATGACTATATTTCACTGTGCTGTACAAATCTAACTAAGCCCACTTGCATCCAATCATCAACGATTTATGCCTTTAAAGAATAACAAAAAATAAGGTAACAATCATTCCATTCAAGCTAAATTAACTAACATTGTATATGTAGTTAACAAATTCCATTTGAATTAACAAATTCCATTATTTGTCGTTTGAAGGATCAGGAACGAATCTTGTCAATCATTGATTGCTAGCCTTCCACTGACATTTCTCTCGTTAGATGAGTCCTCTATCTTTTTTTTTTTTGGCCCTATGACACTTATGATTTAAGTTTGGTCTATCTGGTGATGGTTAATTTAATATTTGTTGCTATATAACTTCTTGGAATCTATAGTTATTTGTATTTCATATTTTGCAGTTAGGATAAATTTAGTTGAGAGATCAATGCCTTTGTTGGCAATTTGATCTAGTTCATTGGGCTGCCAGTTATATGCCCAACTAGCAGGATTTGGACACCTACATTACTAAATCTTGGAGTGCACCCTTCCAATATAAAAAGGGACAAATCTCCCTTTAGGTTAGAACCTTGAACCCCTCTCCCTTACACAAAACCAACCCAAAACACATATAGAACAAACCAGAAGAGAGGGAAAAGGAGAGCCATCTTGCCCACCGTTGATGGAGGTTGTGAGGGAGTAGGGCTCAGAATGGAGCAGTGGGTGTGAGAGTGGGTAGACCACCTACTTGGATAAATTTGACGAGAGGCAGTAGTGCACCCCATTTGAGAAGAGCTATTGGTGGAGGGAGGGGGAAGGTGGTGGTGGTGATGATGGTGATGAGGAGGATGAGGAGGTGGAGAACCTCTCCATGGTCTTTGATGCATCATCTGGACCCCCTCCCCACTTGTAGGAAGAGAGCAGTTTCTGCTACTTCTACTACTGCCATCACCACCAATGTGGAGAAAGTATCTCATGCTTCTGCTCTGTGTCCTCTCCCAAGGTTCAAGAGTTGGAGGGTCCAGCCCATTCACCACCAGAAGCAGCAAGATATGTGCTGACTACAATATGATAAAGTAGCAAGATATCTTCTATATTTGATAAGAGGACCATGCAATGATATGTGCTAACTTTGTTTTGCTTCCTTCTTGTTTGGTTGTTGCATGGAAATGTTGATAAGATTGGTGGAAGTGGCCCTTGTGCGGGAGATGTGTTGGAGACCTCTTATAGCCTCTCAGCAACCCATTTCAAGGTGCATTCTCTATTTCATCTCACTTCTCAACTCCCATAATTTGCATTGCTTCCAACCATCCATTTAACAATAGTCTCTTAACTAGATATGCCAACTTGAGATCTTTCAGGGGAAGTTCAATGTAAAGAACTATACAGACAACTATATGCCAACCTTGACCAAATTAGTAAGTTTGATTTTTGTTCCCAAGAGAATTTTCTTTTTTAACTTTTCTCTCAGTTCTCAACTTCTTCAGGTACTGCACTCAAGCGTGCTTAAAGTGCAGGCATAATATTTAAACTACTTTCACCAATATCATTTGAGAAATAGTACCAGACCATTTCTTTTTAAGTCTCATGGTGAGAACAACGACCAATGTTTTCAACCCCATGGTGGTAAAAGATGGTCATAAGCAAGTTCACCACAAAACCAATTCCCATCATTCCATGTTACAATCTGTTTCGAAGTACAAATCGCAGCTCTCTTCCCTCTAGAAGCAGAGCAAGGAACTTGACCTGAGAATTACTCTCTTTCTGATCATGGTCGACTAACTGTAGTGTTCTCTCCATGTACCAAGTAGAATATGGAATCTATGTACCATTCTGAGTATGATATATTGGATGACTATCTAACGAACATTTACATGAGTTTTGAGAAATGACGATCTTAACTTATTGATTGTTGTTTGAGAGTCGATTTATTTCTCATTTATACTCATATTTACTCAACCCAATTTGTTGGATGGATGGGGTTTGTTGTGACGGGAGTTCCATATATTTTTGAGGGGATGCAGGTATCTCCATTTGAAAGTATATTATCCAAAAAAAAAAAGTATGTAATCTCCCAAGTGCTATATATATATATATATATATATATATATATATATTGGCAGCAAAATGAGAGATATCATAAATGATGTCATGGGATATCTAACGGATATTTTCCCAAGTCAATATACCATACTTTTACTCAAGTACTTATCCCAATCCAATTGTATCTTGACATTAACTAATCCCCTAACCACGTTATTGAAGGTTACACCTCTATTTACAACTCTTAAATTCTTCCATGTTAAAGAAAAAAAAGATAGATTATTACTCCTTCAAGTCTTAGAAAGATCAAGGTAAAGATTAGGGTAATTTGGTCCCTTTCCATTAATCCAACTAACTTTCCCTCCAACTTAAACACATAACTTCCAACTTATCCTCCAACTCCATCCCCACTACCAAACACCCATATCCCCCTAAATGTAGGCTAACTCAAATTTACCCCATCACTGCACCCATGTGTCTCCCAAACAACATTTCCTATTTATCTCGGGATAAATAGCTTATCCCTTACACAATTAAATTTATCCCTCATAATTTATCCCGCGATCCAAACGGGCCCTAAGGGAGATGGTGGAAGTGATCGTTATTTTTAGGAATGGTGGGAGGAGGGTTTTGGCTTCCTCCACAAGCCACACTTATTTGGGTAGATGGAAAAATTGCTAGGAATATCCCCCCATTTAGCTTAAGTTATTAAGATTAACCATCATGAGGAAAAATTCTCCAATTGTTTCAGTGTGCGTAAAAAAGAAGAAACTAAGAGGCCCAACCTACAGGGGAAAAAATAACCATCCTCGAGACCAATGCCTAGAGCTTGGGTCTTAATTGACTCAATAAAATTAATAGGACCTTCATAAGGGTCAAATTAATGTACCATAGTTTCATAAAATTCAGACTAGTTTGGTTATAAAGTAATTAGAAAGCCTGATTTGATTTCACTCCACACTATCTATAGCGCAACGCAAGAATCAAATTAGGGTTTTAAGGTTCATTTAGCTCTGATCTGATTTATTTTGAATCCCAAAACCTTTGATGGATATTTGTGATAACTAAGAAAGGGTTTTAAGTGACTCGAATTAGTTTTGAGATTTTTGACTCCAATCCTCATTCTCCAGGTGATCTAGAAGATCTAAGGATCCCAGCTAATTTCTAATGGTTTGAGCAAGTTCTGAAATGAAGTTTGGAATGCATACAATTTACTCAAGTGATTTAGTCAGGATTTGAGAGTTTCAAGCAAATATGAGAATGTGATCATCACTAGCAGCAGTGGCCACTTTTCCTGATAGAGCTAGAATGTTAAGGATCTTAGTTGATGTTTGGCTGTTACAGAGTTTGGAATGATTTTGCTGGTTTATAAGGCATTCATCTATTTCATAAATGTTGGTAAAAGATCTAAATCATATCTAAAATGATCTGAATCACATCTGATAGTAACAAGAGTTAGAACTGAATGAAATGTTTGATTTAAGAGTTCAATTGATTTCTAATGTTGTTTAGGGTTAACAAGTGTTATTCCTATCTAATATGATGGAGAACTATGTTATAAAGCATTCATGTACTCTTTGGTTGTTTTGAATTGAATGAGAATTAATATAGAGTTCTATGTTAGAAAAATGTACATATGATAACTTCCCAAAGAATACTTTAGGTTTTAATTCAATGTTTCTATCATGATCTTGTGTTGATTCTATGATTATCAATTGATGGATGTTTACAATAATTTATATTTTCTTTCCAGCATTTGTGCTTTATTTTATAGGCTTGATTCACTTTCTAATCATTTATATGCCATTTTTCAGCATTTCCATAACTAAATAGGGTGAAAAATAGAAAAAGTGTGTAAATAAATAAAAGAAAGCTGTCTTTAGTGAGAATTATGTATATTTGAGGTGTGTGTATAGTTAATTTTAGATTTTGAGTTCTTTAGTTAGTAGAACATACCTGTTGAAGTTCTAGACTTCTCAGGTTTAGAAATAAATAAATTAACAACAAAAACCACAAAAAGAGTTCTTTCCCCTCTTCCATAGCTTTCTCTCCTCTTTCTCTCTTCTTATAAAAGCCAAAAACAAAATAAAATAAGAAAATATCAAAAATCTTAAAAATCCCCTATGTACCTAGTGTAAATACTTGTATATACTCATTAGTTAATAATATAAAGTAAGTTAGTATATAAATTATGTATATATATATTATGTATAGATAGCTAAGTTATAATATCCATTTATATTAAGTTATATTGTATAGCATTGTATATATGTATATTAATCTAGGCATGTATATTAGCATATGTATACATATATATCTTGATATAATATTTATAGTATTTATTATATAAAGTAAAATATTTATAAATTGTTTACTTAATTATGTAATGTGTATATATATATATCTATATTTAAGTTAATGATGTATATTAATAAGTTATACTAATCTAAATTAGTAATTTATTTAATTAATAAGCTAAATTATAGGGTATTCTTATAAGTTATATTTTAACCTATTTTAAATCTATTTATATCAGCATATGTATAATGTATAGTAGTAGGTATTTATTGTATAATTAACCTATATGTATATTATATACTTAGTAAACATATGTGTATAACATATATAATTAATAATAAACCTAAATAAATAACTTAAAAATATTAATTATAATATTTATTAGGTAAATTAACATATTTATAGCCTAATTAAGTACTGTACATAGGTAATTATAATGTGTATAATATACATTAGTTAATATAAACTATATTGTCATAATTTAATACCTTATGTAAATATGTATTATATTTATAATTAAATTAATCTAACTTATGTAATTAGTAGCTCTATATGCTAATTAAGTGATTATGTAATTTAATTGTAAGTTAGACCCCTAATTATGCACTAATTAAATGCCTAAATATCTCAATAAACCACACACGGGAGCACAATCGTGCAGCTTTCAGAATAGCGCTCGGTTTCGCACCGCATCGGCAGTTGATAGAGCGCCATGACGATACTTAACCAATTGTGCTTAGTGATAGGCCAAGTGACTATGATGCAGATGCCTGCGAGTGCCTCTTGCGTGACCTCTAGAAAGCCGTGCGCTGCATGTGCCACTGGGTATGTGTATGCATCTGGGTCACACATGCGTATGTGTGCGCACACTTGTGTGCCTGCGTGCATGGGCCTAATTTGAGGATCTTGTGGCTATGCCCTCCCCCAAAGGGGCCATTGTAGTAGTGGTACCGATCTGGCCCACTAGGCTATTGATCCTGGGAAAGGTTGGCCCAACCATTCTTTTTGTTCTTGAGTTAAGAGAGTAAACTGTGAAGTGTTAAACAAAAAAAATTGGCTGTGTTAGCAGTGCCTTGTGTTAAGTTAAAAACTAAGTGTTGGCTATGTGCATGTGTGTTGTATGTATGTATATATGTGTGATATATATATATATATTAGTATTGTTAGTGAATGTGTATATATGTGTTACACGTGTGAAATATATATTAGTTTTATACTTTATATGTTAATGTTGTATACTTTATACACATAATACATATAAATATATTAAGTATTCGCTTGTGTATATTATATACATAGAGTATTGTGTATATATGTGTATATATGTTAGATATGTTTAGTATGTTTATGCTTATATAAGTGTAAGTATTAGTGTTGGTGTTTAGTTATATATATATAGGTATGTGCATAGATATGTGTGTGTGTTATATAAATATGTATAATAAGTATGTGTTTCATATGTATTAGTTAAGTTAAAAATAGTTTAGTTTAGAACTCTTTTTGTGCCTTATTTGTACATATTTTTAAGGCATTTCCAAATTCATTGTTCTAACATGTAAATAACTAACTTAGATCAATTGATTCTTTGATTATATTGCTTATGATTCATTATTTTGTAAACAACATTGACATTTTTGGAATAAAAGATAGATTTTGGATAATAGAGAGTGATGTATATCAATAATTGTCTCCCAGTAAATGATCTGCAATAAATCAGTAAAAATTGTATATAAATAAAATGACATCCGTATGTATTGGGATACTATATTAATGCAATGATTAATAAACCTAAATTAACCTGTAGACCAGATGGTATATCATGGGGTGTTGTGCTACGCTACCCTAAAGGTATATTCTTGATACTTGTGGGGACCTTGGAATAGGAAGAAGCTAGTTCTCCATGTGGTTTTGGTTTAGGCTGTTTGATTTAATTCTTATTCAATTTTTCAGGCATCGAACCATTTCTCAAATCAAGTTTTAAATAACTGATTTTCACGCTTCCATGATGCCACTGAACAAATCATTTAACTAATGCTCCCAACTTCTTGTTGGACGTATCCTTGGTGATTCTTGCTACCGGGCTTTCTTGGAGAAGAAGGTTGATGCTGTCTTTAGATTCACAAAGGAGCTCATTATACACTCAAATTGATCATTCTCAACTTGAAGGGTGTTGAAGGCGGAAAACTATGCGTTCGCAGTTGGATTCGAAAATCTGTCATTGTAGTTTGAGTCGCGAAGAAATCTGTTCAACAAATAAAATTTATACTGAAAAATCCGTAAAGAAGTTCCAGGTTGAACATAGGGAGGCAACGTCGATCTCAAAATCCGCAGTTATATTTCTTTTTGTATTTTTGTTTAAAAGGCAAAATAATCACAACAGAAACAATATAAACAATAAGAGAGAGAGAGGAAGAATAATCACTTGATATTTGAATAATATTTTACAATTAGGAAAGTGGGAAATGATTACACTAAAAAGCGGGAAATTGTTACAACTAGAAAGTAGGAAATTCTACTCTAGAAAGCGATAAACGAAAGGAGAGAGAAGTTATCCTCCTCGATGAATGCTTGGAGGACAAGCTGGACGGAGGCGACGCTTGGAAGACGGAGGACGAGGAGAGAAGGAGGACGAAGTCGGAAGAACAGGAACGAGGTAGTGCGTCGTCGTTCTCACGAGATCCACTTTCGGAACGGGGGCGAAAACTTGGTTTTAGCCCTTGAGGAGCATCCCGGGTGTGGGACAAGCTTCTCTTAAGCTTTGGAGAGGGAGAGAGGAGAATGAAGGGATGAGAAATTTGTAGGGTAGGGGCCTCCTTTTATAATTGTGAGGAGTGGGGGCTTTTTGGATATTTTAATTTCAAAAACATTAATTCAGGACCTTTAGTGATGGATTTATCCATCACTAAAGGCCTGAACGTGGCCGACATGCACGCACCGCATGCGCCTCCTCGCCTTCGGCTGCTTCAATGCCCGCGCACATTCACGCACGATCAGCCGTCCGGTCTCAAGATCGGACGGCTTAAAACACTCCTTACCAGCGCCTTCGAAACTCCTCTGCCGCGCGCCCACGTGCGATGAGGCGTGCAAACGCACGTCATCGCATGCGTACGCGATCGACGATCCTCCGCATGCCATTCCTCCTCCCCTCAGCCGTTCGATCTTGATCTAACGACCCAATCGCACCCACGCCCACGCCTGTCTGATTTGAAGCGCTTGGCGCGACTCGAACGTGCACCCTTTGCTCACGAAGGGGCGCTCGATCGCTGTGCTGAGCTCTTCTCTTTGTCGCGCGGATGAATTTGTGCACGCGGCGCTGTTGCCGTTGGATGGGCATCCAACGGTGGAGATTCGTCGAGCGGGTGAAGAAGAGAAGGCGAGGCGGGTCCTTGGGGTCGATTGGGTGGCTGAGATGGTGCCACATGGTGCCATCTTGGCCGTCCATCTTCTGAGTGTTGTAGACGGTGCCATGGGTGTCGGATTGGATCAATTTTCACGTTGTTAGGCTGCGACCATCGATCCGAACCCATTCGTGCAGTCAGATTTGTCATCTAAGGTGTAGATTAACACCATATTGGCCCTTGATCTTTAGGGTTCCTCAGTCTCTATCTGGTGTTACGGATGTCCGATCAGGGCGATCTTGGAGTCGTTGAACTTCAATCGTTGCTCTGATCAGATCTGTATGGTTGGATCTTTGATCCGAGGCCCCGATTAACAAGTTACCCTGTCCCTGGCCATAAAAGGAGACAATTACTATACAATTTATACAACTTGACCTAAATGCATGATTATGCATGTTATGCAATATTTACAATGTATGATGCTAATATGGTACTAAGAATATGCATTAATAGACATTTTATGTTAATCAGATGTATGCACATCACACCCCCATTCCTATCTTTTGCTAGTCCCTAGCAAAAACTACATGCTATTTATAAAAGAATTAGGGTTGGATTACTTGGGCACAAGTCATTTTCAACATTAAGAAATTTTTACTTAGGTCCTAAACTTTTAAAGACACAACAGCGCTCGGGTATCTGCCAAAATGCAAACTGCCTCAAGCTCTCACCTTATTCAAAGAAAGATCTCTTTTCTTCTTTTTCTTTTCTTCTAATTTTTTTTGAATTTTTGAATTTAGGGTTATAGAGTGGCTTTCTACGGCCACTCAACCCACCTAAGATTTGATGAGAACCCTAAGTTCTAAGCATCTTTTGTGAATGTGATAGACTCATTGATCGGCAATAAGAACAGACTTCAGGTTTTTACGCCCCTAGGTGACCTTAAAAAGAGTTCTGCTTAAAGATGTATCTTTACGACCGGTAGCTTTCTCCCTACTTTTATTTTTTATGGGGTCAACACAAGGGTGAATCCAGTGTATATCTTCTTGGCTTATTCTACTTCTCTGCTTCTTCCAAAGTGTTTTGGAATTTTTAGTGCATTTCTTGAGCTGGGTTCTGGACAATCGGTCGATGAGTTGTTACCACTGACAACTTGCTAGCCATACTGATGTAGCGAAGTGTGGCTTGTTTCTTTTGTTTTATTTTTCTTTTTTTCTCATTTTTCTTTTTTTTCCTTTTTCTTTTCTTTCTGGACTTTTCTCTCTTTTTTTATAAGTAGGTGGCTTCCTTGGTCTAAGATTTACCTAAAGGCAGCAAGAAGAGAGTGGCCTTATGACTGGGCTCTAGACAACCTACCTATGGGCTGTTACCCAAGATAACTTGCCAGCCATATCACCCTAGAAGGTTCGTTAGCTACCCAATTTCCATTAAAACCGTTGAATAATGAGTCAGTGACGAATAGTGTATAGATGCTTAGACTTAAAGTTCCCTCAAATCAGAGGGTGGGTTGATAAGTCATGTACTTATCACCCAAACTTATTTAATCAAATTAAAATAGAATTTAGGATGGCGAGGACTCGATAAACAAATCCACATTTTAGTGGATACTCGGGCTGATTAAACCCAAAGACCTGAAGGGTCTTAGTGTTCTGATCCTACTGTAATATTTCCTAAGATTGAAAGTTCCTTATGCCCAAGTATTCCTTCTTAATTCAATTTTTTTAATGTATATATAATAAAATAAGTAGAATTTACAAGAATTCCATAGAGCTGACAAAATGATTCAAAAATGAATCCACCCCCCCATGCCTAGCTGATGCAATGTCCGCATTGAGAATAAAAAATATGAAAGGAAAGGTAGAATGCAGAAGATATCACTTGCATATGAAGCTCGGGTCAGCTCTGAGTCAGACTATCCAACTACTGAGTTTAATGCCGTAAGCTAGGTGTAGTCCAGCCAAAGAAGTCACAACATAGCTAGAGCAACCGTGTCTAAGACGGGTTTTGGAATAGTACAGTCAATAATAGGCTTCAGACGTTGACCATTAGCTTTGAATGAATTACCCATCTCCGGGTTAGAGATCTGAATAGCCCCGTTTGGAAATACTGATCGATAATGAACGGGCCGTTCCATTTCGATCTAAGTTTGCCAGGAAAGAGCTTAAGTCGAGAATCAAAGAGCCAGACTTTCTGGTTCGGCTCTAAGCTCTTGCGGGAAATCAATTGGTCATGAAGAGCTTTGGTCCGAGCCTTGTAAATCTTGGCATTCTCGTACATGTCATTTCTAAGCTCCTCCAACTCAGATAGTTGGAGTTTCCTGGTCTTCCCCGCACACGTTCGCTCATGATCAGTCATCCAATCTCAAGATCTGACGGCTTAAAACTCTCCTTATTAGCGCCTTCGAAACTCCCCTACCGCATGCTCGCGTGCAATGAGGTGTGCAAACACGCGTCATCGCGCACGTACGTGATCAACGATCCTCCCCGCACCATGCCTCCTCCCCTCGGTCACTCGATCTTGATCTAACGACCTAATCGCGCCCACGCCCATGCCCGTCTGATTTGAAGCGCTTGGCGTGGCTCGAACATGCGCCCTTTGCTCGTGAAGGGGCACTCGACCGCTGCGCTAAGTGCTTCTCTTTGTCGTGCGGATGAATTTGTGCGCGTGGCTCTGTGGCCATTGGATGGGCATCCAATGGTGGAGATTTGTCGAGCGGGTGAAGAAGAGAAGTGGAGGCGGGTCCTTGGGGTCGATTGGGTGGCTGAGATGGCACCACGTGGTGCCATCTTGGCTGTCCATCTTTTGAGTGTTGTAGATGGTGCCACGGGTGTCGGATTGGATCGATTTTTGTGCCATTAGGTTGCGATCGTCGATCCGAGCCCATCTGTGCGGTCAGATTTGTCGTTTGAGGTGTGGATTAACACCATCTTGGCCCTTGATCTTTATGGTTCCTCGGTCTCTATCTGGTGCTATGGATGTCCAATCAGGACAATCTTGGAGTCGTTGAACTCCAATTGTTGCCCTGATCAGATTCGTATGGTTCAATTTTTGATCTGATGCTCCGATTAACAAGTTGCCCTATCCTTGGCCATAAAAGGAGATAATTACTATATAATTTATACAACTTGACCTAAATGCTTGATTATGCATGTTATGCAATATTTACAATGTATGATGCTAATATGATACTAAGAACATGCATTAATAGACATTTTATGTTAATCAGATGTATGCACATCAAAAGGCTTCATCCACTCATTGAGAAGAACGGTCCTAGGCTGCACCGGGACTTACTATAGGAGCCACGACACATGGGTGCTGTGCTCGGCCATCCTCGAAGGTGTAACTTCTATCTTGTGGGATCCTAGAATGGGAGAAAGCTAGTTCTTTTCATGTGGTTCTAGTTTAAATTGTTTAATCGTTTGTTATTCGATTTTGGGCATTGAATTGTTTGTTGAATCAAAGTTCTGACAGTCGATTTTCATGCTTCTGTGATGCACTAAGTGAATAGTTCATCCTTTAGATTCTTGAAAATATCCTTCCATATCATTAGCACCTTGTAACTTCATCTCCTTAAGTTGTAGCATCTTAATCTATTCATTATAACTTTCATATCTAGTTGGGCAGCTTAGTTTGGGCACCTAAATTGCCCTTTTGGTTGCCTAACCCCTTATATATTTTTTATTTTGCTCTTTGTCTAATTTAGGTGCCCAACCAATAAGTTTAGTTGCCTTAATCATCATCTTTTGCCTCCACCCCATAGTCTAGACAGTTGTTTTGGTCATCCAAACCTGTAGTAGGCTTGATTAATTTTAATGAACACATGCATTGTTCTTCGATCCCTTTAACCTAGATCATTTCCCAATCTCTTCCCTCACCCTCCCTTACTTAACTTCATCTCCTTAAGTTGTAGCATCTTAATCTATTCATTATAACTTTCATATCTAGTTGGGCAGCTTAGTTTGGGCACCTGAATTGCCCTTTTAGTTGCCTAACCCCTTATATTTGTTTATTTTGCTCTTTGTCTAATTTAGGTGACCAACCAATAAGTTTAGTTGCCTTAATCATCATCTTTAGTCTCCACCCCATAGTCTAGATAGTTGTTTTGGTCATCCAAACCTGTAGTAGGCTTGATTAATTTTAATGAACACATGCAGTGTTCTTCGATCCCTTTAACCTAGATCATTTCCCAATCTCTTCCCTCACCCTCCCTTAGCCTCATACTACAAGTAGAGTAGAATTTGAACCATTAAATCAGACCTAATTAAGGGAATCTTAGATTAAATTCATAAAATCAGAGAATTGGATAATCTAAATAATATACTTGATTCTACTTAATTAAAAGACATAGGATCAAATCCAAGGGAATGAAAGACTTCTCCCAACATCTTGGAATTGTTTAAACTACAAGTTCCTTGGTGGAATGACTGATTCAAGTTGGAATCAAAGTAGTTCTTTAATTATTTTTTCGAGTGAAGTGTAAATTTCGGGGATGAATTGTTCCTTACCTGATGCGCTACCCACCAAGGTGGTACTCCATGCATATCCCATGAAATCCTCTTTATTACGTTGTGTTCCATTTGTTGATTGCCTTGTAGTACCACCAAAAATCATTGTTGGAACGTGTAGCAATCACCTGAGCTCCATCTTGAGTTCTTGACTTCGATTTGAAATCAAATCCTTGTGTACATTCCTCCCAATTGCACATCTCTCATGGGTTATAAATAGCCAAACTTTTCACCCAATAGATTGGTTGATGATGGTGGTGTAAACGGTGAGAAAGCTATTGTGAAAGATCTTTAGGTCATTTGGATGTTTGCTAGCTTTGGTTGGTGAATGGATAAGCTTGAAGCTCATTATCATTTAATACACACCTAACATATCCCATCCAAATTTGGTTGTCCAAACTTAATATTTGGGTGCCAAAAACTATTTGAAATGCATTTGTCTAATGCAAGCTCAACTATCTCTATTCTAACCCCTTTATTTTCTTAATCATAGGCCTTTTAGCTTCTTGTGGCCTTTTCTTAATAAGAGATCTAAGGATCTTTCCTTCCAATTCTCCTCTTACAAAATTCTTGCCAAGAGCTTTGAGATTGTTTACAATGTCAGTGAAATGTGTAAACATATCTTTCATAGTTTCATGCTTCTGCATCTTAAAATTTTGAAAGTCATTAGTCAATAAAATAATTTTGGAACTCTTTACTTTAATTGTTCCTTCATGAGTGGTCCTGAGAGTTCTCCATATTTCATTTGCTATGGAACATTGAGAGACTCTATTAAATTCTTCCGCACTTAGGGCGCAGTAAAGAGCATTCATGGCTTTTAAATTTAGCATCAATTGCTTCTTTTCATCATTACTGTAATTGCCTATTTCAGGTTTTGGAGGCTTTACAAAGGAAGTCTCCACCATATCCCATATTGAGTAGTCACTAGATTGAAGAAAAATCTCCATCCTTTGATGCCAGTAATTGTAGCTGGATCCATCAAAGAAAGGTGGTTTGGTAGTGGAGTGACTGTTGTTGGAGGAGGTAGTAGCAATGACTCTTATGCTCATATTGAATCACTTGAAATGTACTTTAGCAAATATGTGATAACCAACTCTGATACCAAATGAGGATGACAAAAGAGGGGGGTGAATTGTGCAATTTTAAAGAATATCAAATAAAATTTCAATTGAAAATTCAAAAAATTGTAAACCACAAATTGAACATAGTATTTTAAAGTGGAAACCTAAAATATGGGAAAAACTTTTACCTTGTCTTTCAACAAGGATTTTCCACTTGCTAAGTGTTAGTAATCCACTAAACCTCTACCACTAAACCTTAAATTACATCAACCACTTTCTTGAATCAATAATACAAGAAAGTAATTTTGTTCCTACAAGGAAGAATGGGAATTTCACAAGAGGAAACCCAACAATAATAATGAAAAGATTAAAGTGTTTACAAAAATCCTAAAGAGCCAATAGTGTATATGTGACGTTAAGAATAAGTTTAATACTAATCAATAATACTCCTGTATAAACTTTCCAAAAAGTGTTTATACTATGTGTATGAAAGCAAGGAATAAAATAAATCATCAATAGTTCCTTTTCAAAATAACCTTTGATGCGTGGAGGGAGTAGAAATGGCTTTGATAATGAGTGCACTTGAGAAGAACTTTGAGAGTTTTTGCTCGTAAAGAGATCTTTTTGTCAATGGAGAAATACTTGGTAGAATGATGGAAAATTAATGTGTAAGTAATGATGTTAAATAGGAGATCAAGACAAGTATTTATAGAAATAAAGATGACCTTTCACAGGTTATGAATGTTGGAAATTAAATGATCAAGAAGTTTTGCAAAAAGATAACTGAACATCAAATTCTGATTGGAAAATACGTTTAACAAATTAACCGTTTAATAAAATGTAGATCAGAATAATTATGCGACCAAATTTTTTATGAAGGCTGATAATGGCAAGTTGGTTTTTTTAATTTTGAATTTATAATTGCATTGGCAGTTACAACATGTGGGAACAAGAGAAACCGATCGTAAAAAAAATGCATATGCTCAACAAGGACTTCTAGAATCCATGCAACGTATACGTTGAAAAATATATACGTTGCCTAAAGAGTAAACAAGAAAAAATAAATTGAAAATTCACCGATTAAGCGTATAATAAGATGAACTGCAAGAATAGTTACGATTTATTAAATATTTAATTAAATGAATATGGAAGTGATATGCATAAGTGTTAATGACTTTTTAACGTGGAATCTAATAATGACAAAAGAGAGGTCATGTCTTGAGAATATCTTCTTGACATAATGTTGATAGCTTGTATTTCATAATAACCTGTAAAATTGAAATATAATACAAACAATATAATAGTAATTTTGTAAAGCATCAAAATGGAGTAAGTGTAGTACTAATGTACCAACACTCCCAAGATAGCTAACAACAGTAAATGTTTTTTTATACTTCAACATCGATTTCTAGGTTGCCACCATGCAACCTAGAGGTCATGGGTTTAAGACATGGAAATAATCTATTGTGAAAGGTAAAGCAAGGTTCTATACAATAAATTAAGGTCAATCCTTCCTAGGCTCTACACATAGTAAGAGCTTTGTGTCCCTATTCTTTTTAAGATTGGTCCCAAGGTTTATGTGAAAGAAGTAGATGTTGGTTACTTATTTTGTTATTTAGGTTTTTCACTCTCCAACTTTTATCCATTGCCAAAGGCCATAATGGAGTTGATTAAAAGAAAATTTCTAAATAATTACAAGGATTTTAGAACCTTATATAATAGAGGAGGGTCACTTGTTTATACTTTGTACAAAATCAACATTCAAGAATTTTAGGTGTGTAGCAAAAAATCTCTACCATGATTTCATGTCTTCCTTTTGCCAAGTTTTTGAATTGAAAATGGTGGTCTTCGTTGGAACCCCAACACTCATCCATTTGTAGTGGGTGTTACCATTGGAGGCATTCCATTATGCTTATATGTAACGAAGTTATTGTAGCCATGACTTCCACTCTTGGATGCCTTAAGGTGGGGGTGTTCACAATTTGATTTTCATAGTTACCAATCTTGATTTGATCCAAGATATCCAAATAGGTTTTGCAACTGGATCACAACAAGAAAGGTAGATAACCACTTAACTGATCCACTATTGTGCAACTAATTCAATAAATATTTACTTGGATAGCTCCCTGATAAGAAACTAAACCATTGCATTGCCCCAACCCTTCAACAACCTCAAGATATTTCTTTTCTGGTGTGGTTTTTAAAGTTTAGAAGAGTTTTCCTTGTAGGTGATTTCATCTTGTGCATACCATAGTAAACTGGAACATTTTGTGATTTTAGTTGACACGTTTCATTTTTCTTATACCGTAAATTTCTACTTTGTGCAAACCTTTTTATTTTTATTTTTTGAGCAAATTAAGAAATCTAAATATAGACCTTTGATGGGAACACCATCATAGGCCTTAACTGGCCACTTTTAGTTAGGTTTGAAAGACAAATCTTCTACATAATCATCTGAGGGTTATAACTCCACTTCATTCTGTTTTGAGAAGAGAACAGGAAACTAGGGTTAATTATGTAATTTTAACAGCATATCATGAACACAGAATAACCAAGGGATTTTTCAGGGGTAAAATGAAGGTTAAATGAGCATTAAAGACTAATAAGTGGGTCCATTTCACTCATTTCGAGAACCAATACAGCACCCAAAATCCTAATTTCAGGCCTGCTTGAATTGCAGAGGTTTTGGTTAGGATAAAATTCATTTAAACCACCTAAAATTCATAGAAAAATATTCCTTGAGGTTTGGTATCCTTGATTTGACCATTTGAATCTATTTTGACCTTAAATAGAGTCACAGATAGAATTTTTCCCTAATTTGGGTTTCTTCGCAAATTACATAGTCAAATTTGGTCAAAAGTGAAATCCAACTTCATCATTAGATTCCTTGAGTCCAAATTAGATTTGTACCAAAATTTGGACCCAATCAGAGTCCATCTTGACCTAGTTTGCATTTTAGTCCATTTAAATTCTATTTCTCTCAATTGAACCCTTAACTTTCAAAATATTTGTGATCAGGTCCTTAACTTTATCATAATTTTTGCAAAAGGATCCCTATCACCATTGGTGTGAATGGAGCTCCTTCTTCGAGATTCGAGTGAGGTTTTCTCGCTCGATTCTCAATAAAATCCTCCCAAAATTGTAAGGGAGATTTTTTGAGAGATCCTCTATCATTTGAACCACCATTGGCCCTTGATTTGCATTGAGAAGTCCATGGGAACGCTCGCAATCTCATGGATCTTCTTCCCAAAGTTTTCGAGCTTGCAAAGCTTCGTACCTCGTTTGGACTCCCCCCCAAGGCCTTTAAAAGAATCCCTCGCGCAAAACCAAGCTCCTTAGCGAAGTTTAGAGCTGGAAAACCCTCTCTTCCTCATCTCTGGCCGTCCGCACCTTCATCTGTGGCAAGCCTCTCCATCCTCTTCATCAAGCCAGCCAACGGTGAAATTGATCAGCTTAACATCTTCCCCTCATCCTCGCGACCGTCGCCAGCCACAACACGATCGCCATCTCCTCCTTCCTCGTCGTTGTATCGTCGTCGACTCCTTCGGCACCAGCCTATCATAGCCAGTTGCATCTGCCCACTATCTCCCTCTCTAACTCTCTCTCTCTTTTCCTCTCTCCTTGAATCTTCGCCCTCAACCCACTCCATCTTCTTTGCCTTTGGCAATGGCTTTGGTGAGCCTGTGTCAACGCCACAGACCACCAAACTTCCTTGCACCACCTCCATTAGCTCCGCCATGAATTGCCCTCCAAAAGCCCTAAGGAAATTTAAGGCTTAATGCCCTCTACCTTTCCATCGAACACACCCACCTTCCGCTCATGTTCTTGTCATCATTATCCCTCCACACACGCGCACACACCAAACCACGATCATCGTTACACTCGCCGTGGTCCAGTGAACCTTCTGAGCATACTGATTGGGGCGTTTAGCCCATGTTCTCTATTTTAGGTACCTCGCCAGACAACCTTCGCCACCACCATCATCTCCGACTCCAGCTGCAGCTCTCCGACCATGTTCATCCTCAATTCCCTTTCTAGATCATGCAGCTCAGTTCCAGGAAGCCTCCTAGGTAGCCAATTGAAGCTGCCAACTTTTCTTTGACCTCAATTGGAGGATTCACCTGCTATTGCTGCTGCGCGAAGAAGACTCCGCGGATAGTCCCATATCATAGAGTGAGGGGCTCTTCACAGCATACAAAAGCCAAAACTCACAGATGCTTATCGCCTTCGTATCACTGGGGTTAGGTCCCTACCAGCACACACCCTTGCACATGCACTTGTTACGTGCTTATCTACGCTCTCGCCCGCACTCACACCTCGCAGGTCTGGGCGGTAGATGCACTTACCCGATACCTGGGTTTGGTTTGTTCTAAGCTTGGAAAGAAGAAGAGAATATGAGGGAGAAGGGGGTGGGTTTTGTTGCCTCGAGATTTGAGCCTTCCCCTCTCTGAATACTTAGCCTCTACGGGCTTTTGTGTGAGGCCCTTGAGCCTCTGTTCGTTGCTGTTGCTGTGTTCTTTTCAGGCTTGAAGGAGAGGAGCCTTGTGCTTCTCTTGTGAGTCCCTTGAGCCCCTTCTGATAAGCCATCTGAAGCCTTTGGTCGATGTTTGAGGCCTTCTACTGGTTACTGTTGGATTATTTGAGTAACTTGATTGACGTGGATTATTAATTATGGTTTACTGTTGAAATATTTAAGTGGTTGATAGCTTAAACTTAAAGGGTTAATTTGGTGATTCAAATCACCATTTAACTCAATCTTTTTGCACTATTCTTCTAGTTTCTATTGAAATATCATTTTGAGTATTTTTGATTTCAATTGCATATATTTCTTTTCAAATTGTGATTGGTGAATTGAATTGCATAATTGCTCCTTGTGAACGACCTTGGACTCCACTTTTTGAATCTGAGTTTACAAATTTGAATGTTTTGAGTGATTTTGTCCTGTACTAAATGTATTCCTTAAACAACAACGATTTCGCGTAAACATTTTGGCGCCGTTGCCGGGGAGCAACATGCAATTTGATTTCACTGATTACAATTTCTGATCTAATTCTAACTTGTTCTATCTAATTTGTTGTGGTTGTGCAAGATACTCATCAAGAAGATCAGTTGCACGACAGTCACTCTAGGGGCAGGTAATCTTGTTTCCTTCTTCTTAAGCCCCTATTATGGAAATAATTAAAAAAAGAAGAGTCAATTAGGATCAACTCGCATTCTTTCTTAGACTAATCACTTGAGTTTCCTGATTTGATTTATTTTAGACATCCCCATCTAGATTTCTATACCTAATAAGGATTTAAGGTGCCTAGGGCTATTCACCTTCTTGATTGAGCCCTAGGTGCCTAACTTGGAAAGAATTGGATTTGGAAAAGAGCCAAATTAGGGTTTCTATTTTTAGGGCTTGAGGAAAACACACTTGCTTGAATTAAAAGAGCATTGATTTCCCACATTGTGTGTCACCCAAGCCTTGTTTGAATTGACATAATCAAGAAGACCCTAAAAGAAGGCTCTAACATTCACTTGAATGCTTAACACTTGGGACATAATAACTTGCTTGCAAACAACTCAGGCTGATTTTTGGGTTTATTACTTAACTCATCCTAAACTTTAGGGCAGGTTAGGTGAAGTCGACCCACCTTGTGGGTTAACCAACCTTTAAATTAGGTCACAAATCACAAATCAATTCTAAAGTTCAAGTGAAATTCAAAGCACCATAATTCAGGACTAAAATTGGTAGACTTAAGGGGTCAAGTTGCTCATTCCGGTCTACTTGGATTCTCAATGACAAGGAAGGTCGGGTGGCATAAACCCTATAACCCGTGGGACGCTCTGCCGTGTAGGGGTCTTTGTAGGGCTCTCCTTTCCTGGCTACCCAAGTATTTCTTGGGTGAGTGATTTTCTGATTAAGAGGTATCATCTGCCTCGAACGTCAGTCATCCAAAGATTTTTTGGGTGCCTCGATTGGGTCTGTTACATATTCTGTCCCTCATCTAGCTCATTAGTGCATGTTTGGGAGGAGGTCCTTAAGATCACCCTTGAGACCTCCATTAGTAGTTCATTCCTATCAAGGCCAAGCCTCTAATCACTTGTTTGTGCTACCATCCTACCAGATCAATATCTCTTCCAACTCTTTTGCTTCTGAGGCTAGATCTCCTTTAGCTACATCCATGGAGAATCAAGAAGAAGAACCCAATCTCTTGAATCAGTTACAGTGCCTCAATGATCAATTTCAAGCATTCATGAACCCACCGCAGCATCCTTTGATGCGAGATTATTACAATCCTACTGCAGTAACAATCGAACCCAGGGTACAGATCTCGGTTGGAGGACCTGATACTGAACTTAAGCCCAATATGCTCCATTCTATTCCCAGATTCCATGGTCTAAACTCCGAAGATCCATTCCAGCACATCCAGTAGTTGAAACATCTGGCCCAGACCTTCGGGCCACTTATTTAGAATCAAGATATCTTATTCATGAAGATGTTCTCCCTCATGGATAAGGCAGCCCACTGGTACCAAACTCTGACCCGTCTGATCAACACTTGGGCTAAACTCTAATCTGAATTCCTGAAGAAATTTTTCCCGATTGGTCGGACAAATGCTTTGAGGCACCAGATCACATACTTCGCGCAAAATCCAGGAGAACCACTTCATGAGGCATGGGATCTCTTTTTGGATCACATGCAGAAATGGCCCCATCATAGATTTCCAAAATGGGAATAGGTCCAGTCTTTTTACCAGGGACTTTGTGAGGATATTAGACTTTTTGTCAATGCAACCTATGGTGGAAATATCATGGGTCAGCATGAAGATGCCGTTTGGGAGATTCTCGAGAATATGTGCGAGAACTCCATAAACAATGAATCTATGGGCATGTTCGACTGGACGATTACCCGTGTATTGACAAACACACCGGGGGCACATGAGACTTAAGGCCTATTCGCATCTTTTGATCTAGAACTGATGGCCAGTCACCTGGACAAGGTTTTTGTTATCGAGAAAAAGGTGGACGAATTGACTCAATAACGTTGGATGACTACGCTATCAGAGTTGGTTTGCAAAACCTGTCGCTGTAGTTTGAGTAGTGAAGAACTCAGGTTAAACAAATAAAATTTATACCAGAAATCTATAAAGAAATCCCGGGTCAAACTTAGGGAGGCTACATTGATCAAGATTCGCAATTATATTTTTTTTGTGTTTTTGTTTAAAAGGTGGAATAATCACAATGAAATGGAATCAATATAAACAATAAGAGAGAGAGAAAGGGAAAACATTCACTTGATATTGCAAAATGTTGTTACAACTAAGAAAGCGTGAAAAGATTACACTAGAAAGCGAGAAATTATTACAATTAGAAAGCAGGAAAATTCTACTCTAGAAAGCAGGAAAAAGGAATGGGAGAGAGAAGTTATCCTCCTCGACAATCGCTTGGAGGATGAGTTGGACGAGACAATGACTGGAAGATGAGGAACGGAGCAGGAAGACGGAGATCGAAGTAGGAGGAATGGGAACGAGGCAGCACGTCGTTGTCGTCGCGGGATCTGCTTCCAGAATGGGGGCGAAAACTTGGTTTTAGCTCTTGAGGAGCATCCTGGGTGTGGGACAAGCTTCTCTTGATCTTTGGAGAGGGAGAGAAGAGAGGGAAGGGATGAGAAATTCGTAGGGTAGGGGTCTCCTTTTATAGTTGCAAGGAGTGGGGGCATTTTGGACATTTTAATTTCAAAAACATTAATATGGGAACTTTAGTGACGGACTAAACCGTCACTAAAGGTCCTTCGTGGGCGACGTGTGTGCACGTTGTGCGCGCCTGCTCTTCTTCTTTGCTCTAAATGCTTGCGCATGACCATGTGCGCTCAGCCGTTCGACCAAGAGATCGGATGGCTGAGTGGCTACGCCCGCGTCGTGCACCCGCGTGTGATTACGCATAAGCCTCGCACGTCTGATTGCGCGTGGGCACTATCGCTCGCTCCCCGCCGCTCGATCTTCATCGCACGGTGATGTAAACAAGTTTACACTACTTAAGATGTCTATTTATGCATGTTTTTAAGCATAGGATTGCATTGCATGCTATAAATATTCATAACATGCATTATCTTGCATTTAGAGTAGTTGAATAAAATGGAGGTTAATTGTCTCCTTTTATTTTCATGGACAGGGAAAACTTTTTATTAAGGCCTCGGATCGAAGATCCAACCATACAGATGTGATCAGGGCAACGATTGGAGTTCAACGACTCCAAGATCGCCCTAATCAGACATCTGTAGCATCAGATAGTGATCGGGGAACCCTAGAAGATCAAGGGCCAAGATGGTCTGAATCCACACTTCAAATGACAAATCCGACCGCACGGATGGATTCAAATCGACGATCGTAGCCTAACGACGCAAAAATCAAGTCAATCCGACACCCGTGGCACCATCTACATCATCCAGAAGATGGACGGCCAAGATGGCGCCATGTGGTGCCATCTCAGCCGCCCAATCGTCCACACGCACCCGCTGAAGGCCTCCACATCCGCCCTTCCCCATCGTTGGATCAAGATCCAATGGCTGTGACGCGCCCGCGCTGAGGTTAGGTGCTCGACACAAACGCGCCCATAGCACGTTGGTCGAGCGCTCTAACGCGAAGCGAAGGCACGCGTTCGAGCCTCGCCGCGCAGCAATTGGAGCGGAGGCACACGCCCGATCGACCGCTCGATCGCGATCCAACAGCCGTGCATGCTCAATCAAGATGACGCGCCCACGCACACCCGCGTGTAACGCGGCATCGCACGTGATGGGGCGCGCGGTGAGGAGGCGGGCGTAGTGTGATCTAAGCCGTCCAATCTCGTGATCGGATAGCTGAGAATGGCTGGACGTGCACGTGCGTTGAGCGTGCGGGCAAGTGAGCGGGCGCGTGCATGCGCCGCCCACTACGCCCTCGTTCAGACCTTTAGCGACAGTTTTCTCCGTCATTAAAGGTCCTGAATTAATCTTTTAAGAGTTGTAATGACCAAATTGCCCCCACTCCTTGCAACTATAAAAGGAGACCCCCTCCACACGAAATTCTCATCCCTTCCTTCTCTTCTCTCCCTCTCCAAAGCTCAAGAGAAGCTTGTCCCACACCCGGGATGCTTCTCGCGAGATAAAGTCAATTTTTCGTCCCCCTTTCAGAAGCGGATCCCGCGTCGACGACGACGTGCTACCCCGTTCCCGTTCTTCCTACTTCGTTCTCCTTTGTCCTACTCTGTCCTCCTTCGTCCAGGCATCGTCCCGTTCGGCTCATTATCCAAACGACCGTCGAGGAGGATATTTCTCTCTCCATTCTTTTAATGCTTTCTAGAGTAGATTTACTGCTTTCTAGTGTAATGAACAATCGTTCTGATGATGAAATTCCATGTTTATTCTACAGCTCTTTTTTGGTTTTTGTTTGTAATATTCTCTCTCTCTTTTCTATTTATTGTAAATAGTTAGATAGTTCTAATCAATTGAATTACTTCGTGACAAATAAAGAAAATGCGAATTTTTTAAATCAAACGTCCGCCTCCCTGTGTTCAACCCAGAATTTCTATTTCGGTATAAATTTTATTTGTTGAACACGAGTTCTTCGCTTTCATACTACGACGACAGGTTTTTCAAAACCAAACACGTTAGCGTAGCAACTCGCACGTTCAACACGCGGCTCTGATCGCGCGTTCGCTCCACCCCCCCTTGAATTTGAAGCGCAACGTAGCTCGAACGCGCGCCCTGCGCTCGTAAAGGGGTGCTAGATCGCTGCGCTATGCTTCCTCTTTAGGCAAGCGGACGCTTTTGTGCACGTGGCACTGCGACCATTGGATGAGCAGGTGAAGAAGAGAAGTGGAGGCGGGTCCTTGGGGTTGGTTGGGCGACTGGGATGGCACCACGTGGCGTCATCTTGGTCGTCCATCTTCTGAGTGTTGTAGATGGTGCCACAGGTGTCGGATTGGATCGATTTTTACGCCGTTAGGTTGTGATCGTCGATCTGAACCCATCCGTGTAGTCGGATTTGTCATCTGAGGTGTAGATTAACACCATCGTGGCCCTTGATCTTTAGGGTTCCTCGATCTCTATCTGGTGCTATGGATGTCCGACTAGGGCGGTCTTGGAGTCGTTGAATTCCAATCGTCGCCCTGATCAGATCCGTACAGTTGGATCTTCGATTCGAGACCTTGATAAAAAGTTACCCTGTCCCTGACCATAAAAGAAGATAATTAACCTACATTTTATTTTGACTAACCAAAATGCAAGATGATGCATGTTATGAAATATTTATAGTATGTGATGCAATTCTATGCTTAAGAACATGCATAAATAGATAGTTTATGTGATTTACATCACACCCCCATGCCTATCTTTTGCTAGTCCCTAGCAAAACTGTATGCTATTTATAAGAGAATTAAGTCAGATTTCTTGGGCAATAGTTATTTTCAACACTTAGGGATTTCAACTAGGACCTAAACTACAAAGGTATCTGCAAAAATGTAGACCGCCTCAAGCCCTCGCCTTATTCAAAGAAAAATCTCGTTTTCTCTTTTTCTTCTTTTCTAATTTTTTGGATTTTTGAGTTTAGGGTTAAAGAGTGGCTTTCTACGGCCACTCAACCCACCCAAGATTTGATCAGAACCCTAAGTTCTAAGCATCATTTTGTGAAAGTTATAGACTCATTGGTTGGCAATCAGAATGGACTTTGGGTTTCTATGCCCCTAGGTGACCTTAAAAAGAGAGTTCTGCCTAAAGGTGTATCTTTACGACCGGTAGCTTTCTCCCTACTTTTATTTTTTTATGGGGTCAACATAAGGGTGAGTCCAGTGTATATCTCCCCGGCTTATTCTACTTCTCCACTTTTTCCTAAGTGTTTTTGGAATTTTTAGTGCTTTCTTGAGCTGGGTTTTGCACAACCGGTTGATGAGTTGTTACCACTGATAACTTGCCAGCTATACTCGTGTGGCGAAGTGTGGCTTATTTTTTTTTCTTTTCTCCTTTTTCTTTTTTTTTTTTTCTTTTCTTTTTGACTTTCTTTTTTTTTTCTTTTTAAGTAGGTGGCTTCCCTGGTCTAAGATTTACCTAAAGGCAATAAGAGAATGGTTCAGTGACTGGGCTCTAGACAACCTACCTATGGGCTGTTACCCACGATAACTTACTAGCCATATCACCCTAGAAGGTTCACTAGCTACCCAATTTTCGTTAAAACTGCCGAACAACAAGTTAGTGACAAGATAGTGTGTAGATGCTTAGACTTAAAGTTCCTTGAAATCAAAGGGCGGGTTGATAAATCATGTACTTATCACCCAAACTTTTTTTACTCAGATTATAATAGGATTGAGGATGGTGAGGACTCGAAAAATAAATGCACGTTTTAGTGGATACCTAGGCTGATTAAGTCCAAAGACTTAAAGGGTCTTCGTGTTTAAATCATATAGTTTTATTTCCTAAGATTGAAATTTTTCTAAAGCCCAAGTTCTCTTTTCTAATTCCAAAGTTTTTATTTATTACATATATATAAATAAAAAGAAAATAAAATGAATCTACAAAGCTAATGAAGTAATTCAGAGATGAATATTCACCCCCCCATGCTTATCTAATGCAATGTCCTCATTGTATTAAAAAGACATGAAACAGAGTGGAGTAGAGTAGAAAGCACCTGAATTACATCAATAACGGGTCTGCTCTGAGATAAACAAAAACTGTATAAGTACTGAATTTAGTGCCTCCAACTAGGCACACTATATAAAGAAGAGAAATAAAGAATTCACAAGTCCAGGTCAAAATCAGTATAAAAAGATGAAACCTAAGACCTTCCAGCAGATGTCCACAGATGTGGACTAGATTGTGATGTAAACCAATACCCCATGGTTGAAAATATTTAAGGTTTTGGATAAAAATTACCCAAAACCTAGAATTAGTATGCAAGCGAGGTCGGGCCTACGATTTATGAGGATGAAACCCAAGATCAAAAAGTCAGGTTACAGAGAAATCAAGCTCCAAAGGATAATCATTGAATGTGTGCTTGGGTTGGTCATCCTTAGTACAAATGTCGTAAGGGTCCTGGTTTGATGGTTTCAGCTTAATTGAAACCCTTAGACTCAATCTTCTACTTCCTTCAGAGTTTGCTTCCCAAATCGAAATTTCCCAGCTTCTATCCTCCTCATTCAGAATGTCAAATTCCGGGACCTCTTGCATATTAATCACCCTGTCTGAAATTTCCAAGTCTAAAAAATGTGGCTGAATCAGAATTGACTTTGGTCTAATTATCTCAAAAACAGAATCGTCAATAAGATCAATGGGGTATAACTGACAATTGGGGCATTGGATTGAATCCTTTAAAAAATGCGATTCTGAATCCGTCATGTGAGCTCCAATAAAATCAGTTTCCTCAGCTATTGGGCTATCAAATGATTTAACCGATTCCGCAGGCCCAATCGTCTCATAGAAATCATGTTCTGTAAACTCACGTGAGTTTTCACAAATTGAATCTTTACCCTTAGAATCAAAGAAATCAAAATCCGTATTAATGTACATCCCAAAATCATCCATTACTTTCTGATCCATGGAGACATACATTTCCTCATACCCCGGCTCAGGGATCTCAAGTGAAGAAATCGGATCATCCTTAATTAGTTGCTCTAAATCAATTTGGTTAGCCTCGTAACATGGGTTCTGACATTGGCTCTCCTGAAGGGGATTCATCCTAAGAATCATCCTATGATTGAACTAAAGCAACCACAAATCTCATTCTCAATTTTGCTAACTTCTCAAGTAAAAACTCACCCAGGTTCTTATCCTTAACATCCTGGAGCCAATCCAACAAATACTTGTTCAGATCATCAATCATTTCAATTAGGGGCTCCAATTCTTCATTGCAAGGTATTGGCTGAGCTTTCAAAGATTGTATAGTATTCCTCAAGTTAGCCAAAACCTTATCTTGAACCTGGTTAACCTGAACCAAATGACTTGGTTCAGGGTTGGGTGGGTTTGAGATCAATGCAGAGGAGTTAATGAATTGAGATTTGAGATACCCTTCCTGATAATAGGTCATTTCGGATTGTTCAAAAGGTGGTGATAACCTAAAGGTAGTGTATTCAGAGGATGAGTAAGGATCAGTGTATCCTTCTTGATTGTAGATCGTATTAGGTTGTCCATGAAAGGGTGGCGATCTATAATCGATGTGGCTCGAAGAAGGATAGAAGTCACAATTATGGTGAACATGGAGGTTTGGAACTGTATTCCCAATATGAATTATCCCAACTAAGAGATGGTTGATTGCAGTACATGTCGGGATAATCGTCATGTTGAGGATAAGTTGTAACAGGAGGGAAGGAGCGGGATTGCATATGAAATGTGGAAGGATTCATGATAGACGGGAGGAAGAAAGGCACCCTGCAATACAAACAATCAAACCGGTCCTTAAGTGGGCTAGCCTAAAGACCTATAGACTCCTAGAACCCGTCTTGAGAGAAATAAACGGTTTGATCTACTTCTGTCCGTTCAATCCAACCAGTTAGAGGGAGGGACTGGGGAGAAGGTTCTTCCTTCAGCTTGCACCTCCGATTCCTAGTGTACCCCCTAGCCGCGATCGTCTGATTCTGCTCCCCTAGCTGGACATCAGATTGACCGATAGAAATAGAGTAATCGAAAATAATCTCGTTCTGGGCTCCGAAGAGTGAGTCGAATCCTTAAGGCCAACATCTACTCTATTTTATTTAGGGTTAGGTTTGAATGTGCTTTGGAATGTGATGGGCCCTTTATCTGGGTTGTGCCCTTAATGATTGATTGATGTGTGTGTGCGTGCACAACCAGTGATTTTCGAGCAAGATTATTTTTTGATGTGGTGAATTTTAGGGTTCAAATCTTGCTTAGTAGGTTTTAGGGTTTAGAATTAGGTTTAATTCAATCAAGTTTGAGGCAAACTAGGTTTTCAAGCATGGGTAAAGATTGCTTTCCTTTTGAAATCAGAAATATAGTGGAGTGCCTGGTATAAACCTAGATTGAAAACTCTAAGAGGAAGCTACTTGGTGAGTTGGTTTTAGATTGAGTGGTGCGGCCCAAACAACTCAAACAATTGGCCACAATTTCACCATTGAGTTAGGCACACAGAAATGATTAACCTAGAATGATTTCTACTCTTTTATGTGTTGATTTGTGTACCGGTTCCACAGATCAGAATCCGATTGAGTAGAAGAAAATCAATTAGGTTAAGTGCCTTGAATGTGGGTGCATGTTGTGTGTATGTTGAATTACCCCACAAAAATATCTTTTTGTTTTTTTTATAAGCGAGGGTGAAATGGATGTGGGTGGAAATCCAAACAACCAAACTAATCCTAGGATTTATGCAAACACCTAAGTTAATTGGAATTTGCATTTAATGCGATGAAATGAAATCTATGGAGGGGGAAAGAATGGGGAGCACTTACAGTCCTCTTCAACTACACCTTTCTCCGATCTACCGCTTGACGATTCCCTGATAGAGGTACCTGCAAAATAATAGAAACGAGAGAAAGCAAGTTAGAAGACAGTAAAGTGCTTGAAATGCGAAAAGAATATTGAAAAATCATTGCCTCCCCAGCAACGATGCCAAAATGTTGAACGTTGGATGACTACGCTATTGGAGTTGGTTTGGAAAACCTGTCATTGTAGTTTGAGTAGCGAAGAACTCGGGTACAACAAATAAAATTTATACTAGAAATCTATAAAGAAATCCTGGGTCGAACTTAGGGAGGCTACGTTGATCAAAATTCACAATTATATTTTTTCGTGTTTTTGTTTAAAAGGCGGAATAATCACAATGAAATGGAATCAATATAAACAATAAGAGAGAGAGAGGAAAAACATTCACTTGATATTGCAAAATGTTATTACAACTAAGAAAGCGAAAAAAGATTATACTAGAAAGTGAGAAATTATTACAACTAGAAAGTAGGAAAATTCTACTCTAGAAAGCAGGAAAAAGGAATGGGAGAGAGAAGTTATCATCCTTGACGATCGCTTGGAGGACGAGTCGGATGAGACAACGCCTGGAAGATGAGGAATGGTACGGGAAGAAGGAGGTCGAAGCAGGAGGAATGGGAACGAGGCAGCACATTGTTGCAGGAGGAATGGGGGCAAAAACTTGGTTTTAGCTCTTGAGGAGCATCCTGGGTGTGGGACAAGCTTCTCTTGAGCTTTGGAGAGGGAGAGAAGAGAAGGAAGGGATGAGAAATTTGTAAGGTATGGGTCTCCTTTTATAGTTGCAAGGAGTGGGGGCATTTTGGACATTTTAATTTCAAAAACATTAATATGGGAACTTTAGTGACGGACTTAAACGTCACTAAAGGTCCTTCGTGGGCGACGTGTGTGCACGTTGCATGCGCCTGCTCTTCTTCTTTGCTCTAAATGCTCGCGCATGATCGTGCGCGCTCAACCGTTCGATCAAGAGATCGGATGTTGAGAGTGGCTACGCTCGCGTCGCATGCCCACGTGTGATCACGCGTAAACACTGCGCATCTGATTGCGCATGGGCACTATCGCTCTCTCCCTGTTGCTCGATCTTCATGGCATGGCTTTGATCGCGTGCCCGCTCCACTCCCCCTCTGAATTTGAAGCGCAGCGCAGCTCAAACGTGCGCCCTTCGCTTGCGAAGGGGCGCTCGACCACTGCGCTACACTTCCTCTTTAGGCAAGCGGACGCTTTTGTGCGCACAACACTGCGGCCATTGGATGAGCATCCAACGGTGGGGATTTGACAAGCTGGTGAAGAAGAGAAGTGGAGGCGGGTCCTTGGGGCTGGTTGGGCGGCTAGGATGGCGCCACATGGCACCATCTTGGCCGTCCATCTTCTGAGTGTTGTAGATGGTGCCACGGGTGTCGGATTGGACTGATTTTTGCACCGTTAGGCTGCAATTGTCTATCCAAACCCATCCGTGTGATCGGATTTGTCATCTGAGGTGCAGATTAACACCATCTTGGCTCTTGATCTTCAGGGGTCCTCGATGTCTATCTGGTGCTACGGATGTCCGATTAAGGTGGTCTTGGAGTCGTTGAACTCCAATTGTTGCCCTGATTAGATCCGTACAGTTGGATCTTCGATCCAAGACTCTGATAAAAAGTCATCCTGTCCCTGACCATAAATGGAGACAATTAACCTACATTTTATTCTGATTAACCTAAATGCAAGATGATGCATGTTATGTAATATTTATAGTATGTGATGCAATTCTATGCTTAAGAACACGCATAAATAGATAGTGACTGATAGATCTTTCGCTTTTAAGTCGTTTGTAGTTTAATGTGGTGGAAAAATCGACTAATCAATTTTTAACAAGAAATAACCACTCGCAGAGGAGCGGGTCGTATCCACAGGGAGGCAATAACGTATTAAAATTCGCGCCACTTAAAAATGTTTGTTCGTAGTCAATTTGGACAAGAACCAAGCCAAGATTGCCTTTAGATTAAGGTTTAAGCAAGAAACAATGCTGAAATGGCAATTATGAGAAACTACAGGATATTTTCCGCAATGCAGAGTCAATAGAATATGATTAAAATGTGGCAATGGCAGAAAATGTAAATTTTAATTAACGTTTTACTGTAGCAAAACAGGGGAATTTTTCCCCGTTGTCTTGCGCGGCGAGGAGCCGATGGCCGGGTGCGGGAAGCTCGGAGGAGGTCCCTTGGATCAAGGGCTTCGAATCGGTGGTGGCGGCGAGTCGCGCGGCGGTCGGAGGTGGCCGGACGAGCTCCGGCGGAGGTGCTGCAGCCGGCAGCTTGCGCAGCCTGTTGGCGTGAAGTCCGCCGCCTGCTGCTGCTGCGGGGGTGGCTGCTGCCGCTGCCGTGGGCACTGCTGCGGCTGGCGTGGCAGGCGTTCGTCTGCAGGCGCGGGGAAGAGGGCGCTGCAGGCGGTTCTGCAAGTGCGGCGGAGGGTGCTGCAGCGCGGTTGGAGGATGGCGTGCGCTGCGGAGGGTCTGCGGAGGGCGCTGGCGTGATTGGCGTGGGCGGTGGTCTGCAGGCGCGTGGAGATGGCTGCGGTGGTCTGCAGGCGTGGTTGATGGTGGGCGCGAGTGTGCTGCAGGCTGATGGGCACGGGGAAGGTGGTGTGGGTTGATCTGCAGGCGTGTGCAGGTCTGCAGCCGGTGAGCGGTGGAGGGTGCAGGCGGTCTGGTGCCCGGTTGGAGAGTGCAGGCTGAGGAAGTGGAGGTGAGCGGGTAACTTCAGACGTCTGGGAAATCTCCCAGACGTCTTAAGTTACTGAGAGGGTGGCTGATCAGTAGCTCGGTGGTGGTGGTCTGTGACGACAGTGAGGAAGATGCACGCTAAGGTGCTCACGGTAATGCGGGCGAGCTCCGGATGGCGGTGTGGCCTGTCACACCACACGCCCACGGTGGTGGAGACTCGCCGCCACGGTAGAGGCCGGCAGTGTGGAGTGGAAGAGAGAGGTTCTCTCTGCACAGTGGTGGGTCAGTGGCGGAGGCCTCCCTAGCTCCGCTGCCTCCCTGCTCCTTTTGTAGTGGCCTGAACAAGTTTGAAATCAGTCGCCGACCAGATCCACCACATCCGCTCCCCATTGAATGGCTTCATCACTGCAGCAGCCGGGCGTTGGAGCGGCACCCAGCCGTTCTGAAAGAAGGAGAATAAAGAAAATAATGTTAAAATATTAGGGTTATTTATGTATAGACCCTCAACTTCTATGTTAATGAAAACAATATACCTAATTGGTTATCTAATTAGATGAATGATATTCTAAGCTAATTCTAAATGCACTTAAGATATGAATGCAATGTATGGATTATGTAATTAGATTAAAACTATGAATTAATCTATTTACATCCTAATTTATACTAAATAAATGTTAGAATTAACCTAATGTGTAGGCACTTAAATACTTAAATAGCCCACAACTATGGGCTAATCAGATAGTTTATGTGATTTACATCACTCAACATCTATAGAGAGCCACCTCAGCACAGCAGAGTACGCATGCGCAATCGCCCTCCGGTAGGGAGGTTGTGCATAACATTTATCACTACTCTCACTAGGAGATGAACTTGTATCCACCCCCGTCTGATCTTGGTTTCAGAGGAAACTCTAGAACTACCTGCTCTAGTCAGGGGCACTTTGAACCCTCGTATTCTAACTTCTCTGGAGTTCCTCAGACCTGCGAGGATCTCCATGCCATCTAGAATGATCCATTCTCTAACACTTATAACCTTGGATGGCGTAATCATCCCAACTTCGCGTGGTTAGGGAATAATCAAAATCTGGGATCTCAATTCCATCCCCGAACACAAGCTCCATGCCCATATTAGCCTGCTCAGCATAGGCCTAATCTAAATTACCAATTTGGGCCTAGCAAGGAAGAGCAAATGAGCATGATTCTGCAAGCCCTGACCGACATCCAGAAAACTAACGCAGCTATGCAGAAACAACACAAAGATGAGATCACAGAGATTCGAAATCAGCTCGCACAAATGGCGTGGACTCGCCAGCCTGGTGCACTTCCCTCCCAACCTTTGCCAAATCCAAACAACATGTCGACTCAAAAACACATGGTGGATCAAATCCAAGGGTAAGCAAGCTACACTCAACTAGGCCCATTGACTCATACCTGCGTGTTTGCCTCATCAGCTTATCCGAATCACACCACGACCTATCCTATTGTTCAACAACAAGGTCCAATTCTCTCTCCTCCACCTCCACATCATGATTGTGCTATGATCAATGTTGTGGGCATGAGAAAAGATTGCAAAACCAGGCCTTGATGCCCATCTCCCAAATCTCACCCAACCTATTGACGAGTCGATTCTTCACTTTTAAAGTCATTTTTGTTCTATGTGGTGGAAAAATCGACTAATAAATTTATTAAAATAACCACTCGTAGAAGAGCGAGTCGTGTTCACAGGGAGGCAATGATGTATTTAAACTTGCACCGGTTAAAAACGTAAACAGGGGAACTTCTTCCCCTTGTCTGTGCGTGAGGAGGAAGGAATGGCTGGAGGTGTGAAGCTTGGAGGAGGATCTCTAGACCGAGGGCTTCGTGATGGCGGTCGCGACGAAGTGCGAGATGCCCCGAGGTGGCCGGACGGAGGTACGGTGGTGGTGGGTTCCGGTGGCTACTGAAGTGCCGTAGGCCGTGCGGGTGTGGACGGGTGAGGCTGAGCTCCTGTCGAGGAGGCGCACGCACTGGACTGCACGCATGCAGAGGGTGGTGCTGCTGGCGGACGCAGCTGCTACTGTTGGATGCTGTTGGCCACGCGCTGCAAGCGTCGATGATGCACTGCAGGGTGTGTGGCGGAAGTGCAGCGCACTCTACGCGCGCGGTTGGAGGGCGGTTGCTGCTGCAGGCGTGCGGTAGGGGTGCGTGTGGGATGGGGATGATGCTGCTACAGGAGGTGCGTACACGCACGGGTGAGGAGCTGATGGCTGGTGCTGCACACTAGTGAGTGCGCCAGCTGCGTGCGTGGCTGGAGGCACTGCAGAGTGCACGCGGAGGTGGTGCAGGGTGCTGGCGGCTTGTGCAGCCGGAGAGGCGCGGGCGTGAAGTGAGTGTGCAGAATTGGGCTCTGGAGTGGGCACGCTGGAGGCTGGAGGGCTTGTGCAGCCGGAGGGGTGCGGGCGTGAAGGAGAGGCCAGTTGCTATTGTGTGTGGGGACGAAGCTTCAGACGTCCGGGAAACTTCCCGAACGTCTTAACTGACGGGGACATGAAGTTGTGTGGCTGCAGTGGAGGTTGTGGTGATGACGGCGAGAGTGGTGCATGCTGAGGTGCTCACAGTAATGCAGACGAGCTCCAGATGGCGGTGTGGGCTGTCACACCACACACCCATGGTGGTAGAGGCTCGTCGCCATGGTTGAGGCCAGTGGTGGTGGAACGGACGAGAGCTCAACTCTCTGCACAGTGGTGGGTCGTTGGGATGGTGGCCTCCCATACAAGGCAGCCTCCCTCCTTTTGTAGCCACCTACATGGATTTGAATGGAGAGGCGGGAGCAGATCCACATTCTCCGCTTGTCCTTGAAAGCAGATTTTAGTGTGGCAGCTGGTGGTGTTGGAGTGGCGAATTCTGCAGAGAGAAGAGAAAATGATAATAATAAAAAGATTGGTTAATTATGTTCAAACCCTTAATGAAAATGTTAATGCATATAATGCATGTAATGCACCTAATTGGTTAACTAACTTAATGAATGTAATTCTAAGTTAATTCTAAATGCATTTAAATATGAATGCAATGCATGAATTATGTAATTAAATCAGAAATATGAATTAATCTATTTACATCCTAATGCATGCTAAATAAATGTTAGAATTAACTTAATGTCTAGGCACTTAAGTACTTAAATAGCCCACAAATATGGGCTAATCACCTATGATTAACATAACAAGGTCGAGGACAAAACCAAGAGGTGGAAGCAGAAACCCGTCCCCCAAGATAGCCAATCCATTCCCTTATCCTAGATCTTATCCCACCTCCAAACTAGAGTACTATCGGAATCTGACGTAACGAGACCATTGAGGAATGCACAAGTCACTATCCCGTTACTTGATATCCTCACTCTCAATCCCACCTCGCCTAACTTGTCCAAAAAAGTGGTGGAAGAACCATCACAGGGGAAGGTAGTACTGTCTAAAAGTGTGAGTGCCATAATCCAAAATAGTCTACCTCCTAAGAAATCAGATCCAGGCACTTTGTTGATCCCCTGCAAGATTGGTGGTACAAATTTCAAGTGGGTTGTACTGGATCTTGGCACTTCTGTTAATCTAATCCCAACCGCCCTATTTGAGAAACTAAGAATTGGATAGCTTAAACCCATTGATGTTACTCTACAATTAGCTGACCGAACCATAATCACCCTGATTGGGCTGGTAGAGGATGTGGCAGTTAGAGTCAAGGATTTCAGCTACTTAGCTGATTTCCTCATTCTTGACATGGATGCACCACAACAAATACAAGATATGCCTTTGATTTTGGGAAGACCTTTCTTAGCTACTGCAGGAGCCATAATTAATTGTGAATTCGGGCACATGGTAATTGTCTTTGGAGAGAAGTGAACTGAGATTAATATTTTCAAGGCATCATCAAAGGAAAAGAAAAATGCTCTGCAGAACAACTAGGTTTGATTTAGGATCTCATGACCGTTTCGGTAGTAGAAAACTAGAGCCAGAACTGGAAGTTTTCCACATGATGGAGGATCTCGATTTAGCCGAGCATGATTCCAGCAAATTGAGAGTATTGGAGGCTTTCACCTTTGATCTTGAGAGAACATACATGAATTTTGGGGAACAAGTTAACAATCGACAAGATTTCGATTTTTATTCCATGGATCTAGAGACATTTCATTATTGTTTTGAGGATCTCTACGAATTGGGCATGGTAGATATCGAGAGTGACCACAATCCAGAGTATGAATCCTTTATAGATTTTGAATTGGATGATCAAAAAGACACTCTCTAGACATTCACTTTTGATTAGGATGAAAACTATAGAGAAGGATCATTAGACAACTTAATCTTCGAGTCATTTTTTGAGGAATTGATCTTACACCCATTAAAGAAAAATCAAGATGACTCAGTAGAAAAAGAACCACTGGGTCACATTGCACAAGAGGAACCACACATTTGGGATATGCTGACTAGATTCACCGTTGTTGGTTCCTGGACCCATAATGATCTTACTTCAGAACCCCATGATCACTACATCTTTTGAATGATTCCTTCACTGAAACTCCATAAGAGCCACCCAGAAATGAATCAACTTGACCCATATCATAGATCTTCTGGAATGACTCTTCATCATAATTTGATACTCATTTGTGGCCATCTGATTCTTATCCACCACGATCACATATTTTCCCCTATCACTCATCATAATGCGACAGTTGACATATCCTTTTGAGCTCCTTGCACCCAGTCGATGGCGTCAAACTTAGCACTTAACTGGAGGCAACTTGTCATCTTTGAAAAACCTGAAACCCTTCTGACATATCTCTTTGTTGAAATCATATTGCACTTTAGGGTTCGTCCATTAGAACAACCAACTCCACCTTTGATACTTGTATCAGAGCTAGAAATTGTCCACAATAGCCATTCCGACCCATTTATCACCCACCTATTTTAATGAATGATCTAAATTAAACTCGAACCCACCTAATTTACAATGAGGACATTGCAAATCTTAGGCATGGGGGGGTATTAAAGTGCAGAACGCTGTGAAAATCAATTCATGGAAGGGTTTCATTCAAAAGAAAAAAAAGGAAAAAAAAGAGGAGAAAAGAGGAAAGGAGAGGTCAATTTGAACCAAGTTGAATGAAAAAAGGAAAAGAAAAGAAAAAGAAAGAGAAAAAGGAGCAAACAAAAAGTAAAAAGAAAATGAGAGTCCTTTGAAATTAAGTATGGAACTTACTTAACTTCTAGGTTGGATCGGATGATGAATTAAGATCTAGAAGGAAAAAACTTAGGAGATTAGTGATGAGTACCGACCTTAGGGCTCTTGGACCTGTTTCAGGGTTTAAACACTCGCGTATTTGTTAAGATCCGGATTAGTCCTCAAGAGGTTGAGGAAAGTGCGAGGCTGATGTAGTAGGTCTAAGGCTTAGGGATTATTCGCCCTTGTTGCCTGCCCTTTGGTTTGTGGGACTTGGTAACCTAACCACCCAAAAATCACACACTAAGTCTAATTCAGTGTGCTTAATAAAGAAAATCATGCCAAAAGTGTTCTATTCTGAAAGGCTATCTCGATGATTTAGCTTAGGAGTGGCTCGACAACACAAGTTGATTAGATGAGTTCCCGACGCGGAGAGGTAGGAAATTCCTCTCGAAGATGCAAGATAATGTATCATCTCCTCAGTGCTTGTCTCCTAGGATATCTAAATATCCTACCGGGGGCATGTAAGCACCTTATGCTAGTTCAAGTACCATGGGTAGGATTATCTCGAAATGTCGATTGCCAGGGCCTGAATTTAGCTATAGAACACCATGGGCGGCACTATCTCGAATGTCGAAAGCCAGGGTTTTGGGGGTTTCCATGGGCGGTGCTATCCCGAAACATCGAAAGCCAGGGACCCTTCGAGGATTGATGGTGGGGACAAGGAATCTGATATAGATTGTGTTTAGGGCCAATTGGAGGCTAGATTTAAGGAAAAATAAGAAGAAAAAGAGAGAAAACTCTCCAAATGAAAAATCCTTCTACCTCTCTCTTACAAAAATGCATTGGCAAACTGAACCTGGACATGTTATGTCTACGTACGGGTGCTTTAACTACTTGGGTCAGCGAACCTCTGGGCAGTTTTTGCTGGCCTTAGAAACCTTCACGGAAAACTCAAGCTGAAGCTAGTCAGGTCTGGATCATGGCTGGTACTTGACTACCTCTAGGCCTATTGTTGGTATTTTGATCGGATTTCTAGAGATGCAGCTTAGTAAGGCACCCTGACGGTTACATTCGACCTAGAGACCTGGTTTGATCCATAGGATTTTTGCTGAGGGACTAACAAAAGCTAGGCATGGGGGTATGATGGGAACACCATCATAGGCCCTAACTGCCACTTTTAGTTGGCTTTGAAAGATAAATGCTCCTACATAACCATCCGAGGGTTATAACTCCACTTCATTTTATTTTGAGAAGAGAATAGAAACTAGGGTTAATTCTGTAATTTTAATAGCATATCATGTACACAGAATAACCAAGGGGTTTGTCAGGGGTAAAATGAAGGTCAAATGAGCATTAAAGACTAAAAAGTGGGTCAATGCAGATAGAAACGGGATTTCACGCATTTTGAGAACCAATATAGCACCTAAAACCTTAATTTCAGACCTGCTTGAATTATAGAGGTTTTAGTCAAGATAGAATTCATCTAAATCTCCTAAAATTTATAAAAAAATATTTCTTGAGGTTTGGTATCCTTGATTTGACCATTTGAACCTATTTTGACTTTAAATAGAGTCATAGACAGAATTCTAACCTAATTTGGATTTCTTCGCAAATTGCCTAGTCAAACTTGGTCAAAAGTGAAATCCAACTTCACCATTAGATTCCTTGAGTCCAAATTAGGTTTGTACCAAAATTTGGGCCCAATCAGAGTCCATCTTGACCTAGTTTACATTTTAGTCCATTTAAATTCTATTCCTCTCAACTAAACGCCTACTTTCAAAATATTTGTGATCAGGCCCCTAACTTTATCGTCATTTTTGCAAAAGGATCCCTGCCACCATTGGTGTGAACGGAGCTCCTCTACCGAGATTTGAGCGAGGTTTTCTTGCTCGATTCTCAATCAAATCCTCCCAAAATTGGAAGGGAGATTATTTGAGAGATCCTCTATCATCTGAACCACAGATTGGCCCTTGATTTGCATCGAGAAGTCCATGTGAACACTCGCAATCTCAGGGATCTTCTTCCCTGAGTTTTTGAGCTCGCAAAGCTTCGTACCTCATTTGAACTCCCCCCTAAGGCCTTTAAAAGGATCCCTCGCATGAAATCAAGCTCCTTAGCGAAGTTTAGAGCCGGAAAACCCTCTCTTCCTCTTCTTCAGCCATCTGCACCTTTACCTTCGACGAGCCTCTCCATCCACTTCGTCAGGCTAGCCAACAATCAAATTGATCGGCTCAACATCTTCCTATTGTCCTCACGACCGTCTCCAGCCATAGCATGGCCACCATCTCCCTCTCCTTCCTTGCCGCCGTATCGACGTCTACTCCTCCTTCTCCGACGCAGGCTTATCATAGTCGGTCACATCGACCCACTATCTCCCTCTTTAACTCTCTTGTTCCTCTCTCCTTCCTGAATCTCCCTAACTCCTTCCTTTCCTTTTTTGACCGCCAACACGCCCTCAACCCACTTCATCTTGTCCACCTCTAGCAAGGGCTCTGATGAGCCTGTGCTAATGCCACAGACCACCAAAATTCCTCGCACCACCTCCATTAGCTCCACCACAACTCTCCCTCCAAAAGCCTTAAGGAAATTTGGTGAATTGAATTGCATAATTGCTCCTTGTGAATGACCTCGGACTCCACCTTTTGAATCTGAGTTTACAAATTTAAATGTTTTGATCGATTTTGTCCTATACTACAACGTATTCCTTAAACAATGATGATTTTGCACAAACAACCTTTAGATTTATAAACCAACATCCAAACTTAAAACAATTACTTTAATGTTATGGTGTTTCCACAATGTTTGAAAGTCTATTTAAAAGGCAGTTAATCATAATTTAATCTGGTTATGCTAGAACTTGCATGATTGTTTTACACACTTGGGTGATGATTAACACAATAAATGATTACACAACAACCACAGGATCTAATTTACCTGAATTAAGTTAAATCCTAGCTTAACTTAGGAATAATGCATGCATAAGCATCATATGCTGCTTCATAGTTGATTTATTAGCTCTATTAATAATAGTGCTATATTATGTTCTAATTGAGAGATAATAATAATTGTAGGTAATTCAGGGTCGTGGATGATAAATCCAACCATATGGATCTATTCAGAATGTCGACAGGAGTCCAATTCTTTTGAGATCATCTTGATCGAACTCCCGTAGCATCTTATGAAGTCCATAGAAGAGCAAAGGCTAAGAAGCAAGGTGGCAAAAATCCGAACCTCAGATGCCAAATCTGACTACATGGACGGATCTGGATCAACTATCGTAGTCCAACAACGCTAAAATCAACTCGATCAAAGCCCTGCAGCACCATCTACAAAGCAAAGAAGATGGACGACCACGATGGCACCACGTGGCACCATCATAGCTCCCCAAGGCCACTGGCCCCATCCACTGAAGGACTTGCTACACGCTTTGTGGGTCATTAGATCGTTATCCAACGACCACAAATGCACCATGTCTATTGGTCCTTATGGCCTTCATTAAGGAGGAATCAATCTTAGCCATTGGATCTTCATGCAATAGCTGAGAGCAGCAGTGCACGAAATTAGAAACATGACAACCCACGTGTGTAACGTGTTGGTTAGCGCACATGAAGAAGAGATGGTGGCAAGTGTTTGAGGAACAATCAACGCAAATCCGAGGTGGTCACAAGTGCGGGCGAAATTATGCCATGCGATCGTGATCTAGCGGTGAAGTGCGAGCCACGTGGCGCATGGAGGGGCGCTGGATGAGGTAGTGTGGATGAACACGCGAGGCAACACACGGGTAGATGCCCTGATGTATGTGGCTCGATGCAAATCAAAGAGGCGGTATTTTAATCCATCCGATCTCACAATCGGATGACTAAAATTGAAAGTGAGCGTGCGCGTGTAGAAAAAATGCAGAGGTGGTGAGCGACGTAGTCACAATTGCACGATCAGGATATGAGGGACCAGGGCACAACACGTGGCACAATCAGAGGTAGTGTGTGCGTATAAGGTGTGTGGGGGGCTATTTTGGGACACGATATGATTCGTTGATCTCCTGATCAACGGATTTGATTGCTCCAAGGTCATTGCATGAGTTTGGGAGCCAAATATATGCTTTGCCCCTCATTTTGGCTATAGAAAGGGCCCCAGAGCCCCCATATGAAGGCATCTCTTCCTCCATCTATCCCTTCAGGCATCTCCAACATTCTCTTCCTCTGAGGCATCCATTAAGACTACCTTGGTGCACCGCTGCTGCTCTCCCCAAGCTCTTAAAAGGCCACCAAGGGCCACCCTTGGTGGCCTTGTTCTAGTAGCTTAGATAGTTCTTTTTAATCCTAGTTTTAGCAATGCATGTTCTAGTTCTAGTTCTATTTGCAACTCATGATAAAACAATTTCCTAAATTGCTTTATATCTATTGTGATTAGTATTTAGTTATAGTTAGTTCTAAATCAGTGTTAAAATCAAGTCATTTTTTGCCTCCCTGAGTTCGACCGAGACTCAAAATGTTGTTATATTTTATTTGTTTTGATGTATTTTCGCATTATACTACGACATAATCATTTTAAAAACACGAATTTACGATCGAGCAAATTGGCGCTGTTGTCGGAGAGGCATAGAGATTCTCGATTTATTATCTGATTTAGTGTATTTCTCTTTAGTGTGCAGGTATAAAACGAGGATCCACATACACATCAAATGCGGATAAAGAAAATCAGGTGCACAAAATTATCTTAATAGGAATTTAGATTAGGATTTTCTTTCATATTAGGAAAGGAGTTATTTGAAAAGAAGAAAAAAAAATTAGGAGTTTATTTATTAGGTAGTTAGGATTTTCTTTGCTTTGAAAAAAAATAGGATTGAAAAAATAGCTACTACTATTTTTAGAAACTCGGCCAGAAATCTGATACAAATTTGAAAATTTATTTGCCGTGTTTCTATTAGTCCAAAAATTTTGAAATTTGGATAGGAACTATATTTTCAAAATATCTTTTCAACTCCACCATTCCCAAGAAAAAATTCAATTTTTGATTTTTTGAAAAATTTGCGAGGTACATAGGGATTAGATAGACTGAAATCTGTATTTTTCTAAACTTCAAAAATTGATTCCGAACAGCACACGAATCTGATTACCCAAAAATGGTGCGATTTGAAAGATAACCAAGTGAGCTTTTATTTTAATATTTTTCCTGAATTTTTGGATCACATTTGGTACTGTTTCAAAAAGAAAAACCAATACGGGGTCAAAATCTCATATTTGACCCCTTATTAGTTAAAAATTCATATATATTTATTTGAAATAGTAAAAATTCAAAAAAAATATTCTCTGAAAAGCTTATTGAAAAAGGAATCTTTCTATAAATCATTTGGATTCCAAATTTATCTGAGTGGGGACTTCTTTGATTTGTGGTCTGCTGCGTGAAAAAGTTAGAAGTGCATGAGCCCAATGACCACATTGGACTAGGCTAGACTCAATCAAGCCCAGTGGTTAGTCAGTGAGTCGAGTCACCTTATGGACTACTCACCACATACCAAATTGAAGAAAAGGCTGAAAAATCGTAAAGGATATCTTAATAACTTGCATCGTAAAGAATGGTCTCAACCTCTTTAGCTAAACTTGGTGTCTAAGCCTGCGGGGTAGTGTGAAACGACTGTGTCTAAAGGGTACAAAGGAACTAGAGGCGATAGCCAAAGGAAGAACCTTCCTCTTAGTCTTCTTGTAAACAGACTGACCAAGTTAACTTAAGAGGCAGGGCTAATTTTCAGTTGGTTTCTAGACGAATTTTCTTCAACAATTTAAGCCTGAACGAAATATCTGGTCATTTGATTTTAAAGGACCAATTTGATTAACAATGCCTTAAACTTGTTTGGCTTGGCTACACCAACCGTTGTTGTTGGTGTATGCAAGAAAGAAGGTCTTTAAGACCTAAACTAGTTGGACCTTGGGAACCAAACCCGAGGCGACGAAGGAGACTTTTGCCTGACTCTTCTTCCCAACCCTCATCTTCCTCTCGATTAGCTGAGATGGCTAATTTTGGTCTTGGATGTGGTCAGGGCCCCAAAAATCTAGACCCAATGGCTCGGCTGGAAGCCAAGGTCGAGGAATCAGAACAAAGATATGAGCAGAGCAATGACAGGATTCTCACCACATTGGACATGAGTAGCATCCACCACGTAGAGAACAACTGTGGGACTTCTATGATCCAGCAGCTATGATTGTGGCACCTTAAATTTGGATTCCTGTAGGTGGAGATGCATTCAAGTTGAAGTCAAACATAATAAGTTGGATTCAGACTCATTTTCATGGAAACTCAAACGAGGATCCCTTCCAGCACATTGAGGATCTGAGTTGAATCGTAGAATCAGTTCGACCCAGAAATATTGATATAGGGATTGTTCTCATGAAGCTTTTCCCATTCTCTCTCAAGGATAAAGCTTCTTATTGGTTCAAGACCATCGGGAGGTCGATTGGAACCTGGGCGGAATTATGTTGTGAATTCCTCCAAAAGTTCTTCCCGATTGGTCGAACAAATGTGAGAGGCGTGCAATTACGACTTTCTCCCAAGGACCAGGGGAGCAATTGCATGACTCTTGGGACAGATTTCATGACCTTCTCAGGAAATGCCCGTACCATGGTGTACCCAAATGGCACCTAGCACAAGTCTTTTACCATGAGTTGGATGATACATATCGATACCTGGTCGATGCATCTAGTGGCAGGAATTTCATCTCAAACGACAAGAATAGTGCATTCAAACTGTTCGAGTTCTTAGTAGAGAACTTAATGAATGCCGCATTAATGAACCAATTCCAGCGACCTGGGCAGTAACGAGTTAGTGTCCATGAAGCTCATGCCGAATCTACCCAAGCTGATATGGACATTATCACCAAGAAGCTCGACGAATTGATTCGAGCTAGACCTGGATTCCCTGGCAATTTAGCTACATCCCATTCTTCTTTCGCATCTCGAGCCCCTCCTGCTAGAGTGCATATACTTACTCGGGATGTATCTTCTCCATCTTCATGGGATCCTGTATATCAGGAACCTGTGAATAATCTGGATTTGGCACCATGTAATCAAAGCTACGCACCTCATGACGATTCTAGTGTGTTTTCCTTTGATGAATATGCATCTTAGACATCTTCGGCCTATGAAGATGTCAACGCTATCCAAGGTTACGGGTGTAATAACTTGTATTCAGAGACGTATAATCCTGGTTGGCGCCAGCATCCTAACTTTTCTTAGTCTGGTAACTCACAAAAACCAAATCAAGATCCACACTACTAGACCAAATAATACGGGAATGCACAAAACACACACCCAAGGCAGCAGTCATTCTCGTCTCAACCGCAATCATGCTCTATTTATCAGCCGGTGCACTAAGCTTCCAATTACCCTCTAAAGTGGGTTGATCCTTTGGAGTCATTAAAAGAGGAATTGCAAGAGTCAATACAAAAATTGACTCATGATAATTTACAGATTATGAAGACCATGGCTGATCAGATATAGAGCATACAGAATACACAGAATCAACTACTACAGGAGCATAGATCACAGGGAGCCTTGCCCTCCTAACCTGTCCCTAACCCAAGATATGTGCAAAACCAGGGTGCCCCACTTAGGTTCTAGGCACCACAAGGACAAGCACATGCTATTTTACAAACACCTCCTACACCACCTGGTTATGGACAAAATCAGCCACCTTTACTGCAAAATCCCACCTATTCTGCCCCTTCCGCTCCTTCGCCACCTCATGGACAATACACCGATGCAAAGGCTGTCACTTTGAGGAATAGAAAGACTACACAGGACCCACCACCTAGGCAAGTGGGTCATGATTTTTCATGCCCTCTACCGTAGGATGGCTTGCCACCTTCTTCCTCTCAGGAGCCACCTACTGTATATAAGGGAAAAAGACTAATTGACCCTGAGATTCTCGTCCCCTTTCCCGAGGCTCTGACGTGAGATTTAGCTTGGAAAAAGGATACATGGAATTTCAAGGACCTAAAGCCTATGTTCAAGGAGGCTCACATTTAGGTCCCTCTCCTCGATGCAATAGATCACATCCCTACTATCGCTAGGTTCTTCAAGGACTATTGTACCCCGAAGCGACAACAGAAAGCTAGACGACAGGCGATATTGTCAAAAGAGGCTAGTGCTATGATTCTAGTTGACTTACTACCTAACAAGAAAGACTCCGGCACCCCACTCATTTACTGCTTCTTGCAGGAATCTCCATTTGATTGGGCCCTACTTGATTTGGGTTTGTCCATCAACCTAACTCCTACTACAGTATTTGATCGATTCTGATTTGGGGAGTTGAAACCTATCTCGATTATCATACAGTTGGCTGACCGATTGGTAAAAAGATTGAGGTGGGTGGTTGAAAATGTGATTGTACAGGTCCATGGATTCTACTTTCAGTGAACTTTTCCGTTCTCAATATGGAGGTTTTTCCTAATCTCTGTGATGCACCGATTATTTTAGGTTGCCCATTTTTGGCGACAGCCTGCACGAACATCGAATATGCATTCGGGTGTATGGAGATAATCCTAGGAAATGAAAAACTTAAATTGGACATATTCAGGGCATCATAGAACTTCGACTGTGATTTAATAGAGGAGGACAGTGAAAATGAAGACTCAACTTTTTGTGGGAACATTGGGCTCCTCTCCAATGACCCAATGTCACAATTCATCTTCACTGTCAGGGTTTTTGGATCTTGATCCACACGGGACTGGGGTTAATGACATGCACATTTCATCTTGCAGATCTGAATGTCTGGCGTGTTCATCTGATCACAACATCTCAAATTTTGATTATCTTGTCTTGCCAAGTATTGATTCGCCCCTGCCGAGGTAGGATGGCATGACCATGACAAGTGGATTTCCCATCAACGCAGTCACAACCAACCTCTTCACAGGAGGGGAATCAGAGAGAATTCACGAAAACTAGGATCAACAGATTTCCATTATTGATTCTCCTCCTCCCATGCACGAATCTACTTACCACCCACCCGTAATTGAGTTGAAGCCCTTACCTGATTCACTCAAATATGTGTTTTTGGGTGATTGTGAGACATACCCAGTGATTATTAGTTCTCACTTGACCCCAAAACAAGAGGATCAATTGATATTTGTGTTACAAGCACATAGGGAAGCTATCGGGTGGAGCATTACTGATCTTCGTGGGATTCGCCCCTTATATTGCACTCATCATATTTACACGGATGAGGGGGTGAAACCTTCTAAACAACTTCAGAGGCGAATGAACCCAAATATGCTGGAGGTTGTCAAGAAAGACATCATTAAATGGCTGGATGCGGACATTATTTATTCTATTTCCCACATCTAGTGGGTGAGTCCCAATCAAATTATGCCCAAGAAAGTAGAACTCACCATAATCAAGAATGAAAAGGGCGAATCCATCCTAACCGGCACCACGACTTCATGGCGGGTTTGCATCGATTATAGGAAACTGAACACGGATACCAAAAAGGATCATTTTCCTTTACCTTTTATTGATCAAATCTTAGAAAGGTTAGTAAGGCGTAGTTTCTTTTGTTTTCTGGATGGATACTCCAGGTATATCAAGTTGCAACCAACCCGAAAGATCAGGACAACTTTTACATGCCCCTTTGGACCATTCGCTTTTAAGAGGATGCCCTTCGGCCTCTATAATGCACCAACAACATTTCAGCGTTGTATGATGGCCATTTTCTCTGATATGATTGGGGACTATGTAGAAGTATTTATGGATGGCTTCTCCGTTTTCAGGGATGATTTCTTGTCTTGTCTTGATAACCTCACAAAGATCTTGAGGGGGTGCATAGAAGTTAACCTGGTACTTTCATGGGAGAAAAGTCATTTTATGGTGAGGGATGGCATTGTACCAAGTCACAGGATCTCTTCTATAGACTCAAGGTTGATCGAGCTAAGTCCTAAATCATTTCTCGATTACCTCCACCTAGCTCAGTCAAGTAGATGAAATCATTCTTCGGACACGTAGGATTTTACTGAAGATTCATTCGAGATTTCTCAAAAATTTCCCATCCTTTGATGAATCTTTTGGTAGTTGATGTCCCCTTTAACTTCAATTCCTCGTGTCTCAGCACTTTCGAGACCTTATGGAGTGCTGTATCTTACTTACCTATTCTCTAACCACCCGACTGGTCTCTCAACTTCGAGATGATGTGTGACACCTCCGACTTTGCTATCGGAGCCATACTAGGAAACGTCAAGAGCACCATCTGTTTGTAATTTACTACGCTAGCAAGATGCTTAGTATTCAGGTTGGAGAAGTTTAGATCCTACTTACTCGGGTCAAAAGTGATTATTTTCATTGACCATTCCACCCTCCAGCATTTATTGGTAAAGAAGGATGCCAAACCCCATCTTATCATATGGATCCTTCTTTTGCTGGAATTTGATGTCGAGATCTACGACAAAGTTGGAGCTCACAATGTTGTGGCGGATCACCTGTCTCGACTAGACCCTGAACACATCCCTTATTCCCTGCCTATCTCAGATCTATTCCCGGATGAGTCTCTTTTAGCTGTGAATTCTGTTGAGTTTCCTTGGTACGCTGATATTGCAAACTATCTTGTCGCAGGCAAGATTCCCGTAGGGTTATCCAAGGATCGGAAATTCAATTTCATTTCAGAAGCCAAATTTTATTTTTGGGATGACCCCTTGCTTATTCGCAGCAAGGCTGATTAGATCATCAGAAGATGCATCCCCAACTTTGAGATTTCGAGTGTGCTATCTTTTTGCCACAACGATGTTTGTGGTGGTCATTTATCGGGTCAGAAAATCACTGCAAAGATTTTGCAGTCGGGTTTTTTCTGGCCAACCATTTCAAAGATACACACGAGTTTGCCAAATGATATAAGCGATGTCAGTCGGTCGTTTCTATGACTCGGAGAGACATGATGCCTCTTCAACCATCCTGGTTGTAGAAGTGTTCGACGTGTGGGGCATCGACTTTATGGGCCCTTTTCCAAACTCGCATGGCTTCGAGTACATACTTCTCGCAGTTGTCTATGTCTTGAAGTGGGTTGAAGCCATCCCGGCAAGACTAGTTGATCATAAGACTGTTATATCCTTTGTTTGGGAGTTTATTTTTGCAAGATTCGAAGTTCCCCGCACTTTGATTAGCGATGGGGGCAGTCACTTTATCCATGCTCATTTTAGATCGCTATTGAAGAAATACGGGGTACATCACCGCATTGCTACCTTGTATCATCCATAGACCAATGGTTAGGCTGAAGTTTTTAACCATCAGATCAAGCTTATTCTTCATAAGGTGGTTAGACCAGATAGGGAGGATTGGTTCGATCGATTGAACGATGCACTTTGGGCATATTGGAACGTGTACAAGGCCCTGCTCGAAATGTCGCCATACTGCATGGTGTATGGAAATGCCTGTCACCTTCTTGTTGAGCTGGAGCACTACACCTTTTGGGTAGTGTAGAAGTGTAATTTTAACCTTGATGTAGGAGGTTATGAAAGGAAGCTCTAGCTTAGTGAATTAGAAGAAATTCGGTAGGAAGCCTATGAGAATGCAAAGATATACAAAGATAAGACTATGGCTTTTCATGACCGCCACATCCGAAGGAAGGAATTCATGCCTAACCAGTAGTTCTTGTTATTTGACTCTCGACTCAAATTCTTTGTGGGAATGTTCAAGTCCAAGTGGACTGGCCCGTACTTTGTGATCCACCCATATTCTAATGGGGTGGTCCAAATTATGGACCCAAAATCTGGGGATGTTTCTATGGTAAATGGCAAGCACCTTAAGCCATTTATGGCCCAGGAACCTGCTCCTGCTGATGAAATTATTAATCTTATTGAGGACGTGTAATTGAATTTTCGCACAGCTAGAGGCGTTAAACTTAGCACTTATACATATATAGATATCTCCTATACATAGCATATTTCATTTTTGCATATTGTTCTGCATATTATGACTATCATGATTGTGTTGGCATAGGATGAATGTTGAATCAGGAGCAACTCTAGGTAATTTCTATCCACTTAGACCTTGTCTTACTTTATTTTCCGATTATTCATCCATGAGAACATGCAAGAACTTAGGCATGGGGAGGTTGTACATATAAACTAAAATATTTTTTTCTGCCAACACCTTAGAAACAGATTTTTATCAAGAGGTTTTATTACGGATTTATTCTTTAGTTAATTTCTGAAATTAGAATCCAGTACAATTTCACACTTACATGTAGAATTTGTAATGGATCCACTGTGAAGACTGATAGACATCTTTAGTTTGTCGAGAAGAAGCATTGCTTCTTTTCCTGAACCCTTGGATAGTAATTAGGGAGTTAGGCAAACCATCTTCTAGTAGATCCACCAAACAATTACGAGGTAAGAGTAGAGAGTCTATTGGTGCTCTAAGTCTAGTGTAAGGAATCTTAATTTCTGAATAATTGGATAATGATACTTGGAGTTAGGCACAGTCTTCTCTCTCGATTTCTGCATACAATTTTTTTGTGTGAATTTTTGTGAGAGCTACCAAATAAGGAAAATGTACAGAGAGTGGGTTCTAATAAAACTAGGACTAAGGTAGATGGTTACGACTATCCTTTAAAGAATCCTCAGCTGAAGTAGGGTGTTAATGTCAAGGTCAGAAATACTTTGTCCCATCCATTCCTTTCCTGGTGTCTAGAATAAGTACTTCCACCAAATAAGCCACCCGATATCCTCTTGAATATCACCAATCCTGAATAATGCCTCATGAAGTGCATATGTCATGTTACAATGCATTGTGTTGGTAGATATATATGTGAAAAAAAAGAAAAAAAAGAAAGAAAGACAGAAAGAAAAAAAAAATTCTTGAAAAACAAAGAAAAAAGAGAAAAAGTTTGAAAAAAAAAGTGTTGAGTTGTATTTAGTTCATGCACATTGAGGCAACAATACTTACTACCCTTACGATCCACCAAATACAGCCTTGACTTACTTTTACTGTATTTCTGACCACCCGAATACTGGCTGAGGATTTCTGACTTAGTTATAGGGTTATCAGAACTTAATTGAAGTGTTAATGCCATGAGAGACCATCAAATATATTTATAAATCTGGTGAGATTGCGAGCTCAAAAAAAAAAAAAAAGATAAGAGAAGAAAAGAGAGAGAGAGAGAGAATGAGTACAAGGAATTAAAGAGAGCACAGTTTTTCTACCTCTCTTTAAGTTGATTTATTTGATAGTCTGGAAGTCTAGATTTTGCAGTACTAGTCTATATGTAGCACCAGAGGAGTGTGAGCCACCAGATACAAATCCATTTGACTCAGACATATCCTACCTAAGCCAAAAGTTGGGGCTAAATTAGAGATTATTTTATATCCTAGAGAGAAGAACTTTGTCTATCCCAATAGAGTTTTACTATGGGTCAAGTATGAGCTTTAGATGTGTGTTGACTTTTCTCTTGGATCCGTTGCATAGGCTACAATATTGCACCTTTACGATTATCTGGATTTCTAAATTTTTGGATGAAAACAAAAGAAATAGATCTCTAAGTCAAACTCTTGATAGAATGCATTTAGTCTTGCATTTGCTATTGCTAGGGACCAGCAAGATTGAGGCATGGGGGTATGATTGCGTAATAATCATAGGACCTAATTTACCTGAATTAAGTTAGATTCTAGCTTAACTTAGAAATAATGCATGCATAAGCATCATATGTTGCATCGTAGTTGATTTATTAGCTCTATAAATAATAATGCTATATTATGTTCTAATTGAGAGATAATAATAATTGTAGGTAATTCAGGGTCGAGGATTATGAATCCAACCGTATGGATCTGTTGAGAATGACGACGGGAGTCCAACACTTCCAAGATCATCTTAATCAGACTCTCGTAGCATCTTATGAAGTCCACGGAAGAGTGAAGGCCAAGAAGCAAGGTGGCAAAAATCCAAACCTTAGATGCCAAATTCAACCACACGGATGGATCTAGATTAATGATCGTAGTCCAACAACGCAAAAATCAACTCGATCAGAGACCTACAGCACCATTTACAAAGCAAAGAAGATGGATGACCACGATGGCGCCACGTAGTGCCATCATAGTTGCCCAAGGCCGCTGGCCCCATCAATTGAAGGACTTGATGCATGCTTTGTGGGCTATTGGATTGTCATGCAACGGCCACAAATGCACCACATCTACTGGTCCCCGCGGCCTTCATCAAGGAGGAATCAATCTCAACCGTTGGATCTTCATCAAACAGTTGAGAGAAGTAGCGCACGAAATCTAAAACATGAAAATCCGTGCATGTAGCGTGTTGGTTAGCACGCGTGAAGAAGAGCTAGCAGCGAGCGTTCGAGGTACAATCAGCGTAAATCCAAGGCAATCTTGAGTGTTGGCGTAATCGCGCCGTGTGATTTGGTGGTGAAGCGCAAGCCACGTGGCGCACGGAGGGGCACTGGATCAAGCAGTGCAGATGAACACGTAAGGCGATGCGAATCACACGGGTAGGTAGATGCCCCGGTATACGCAGCTCGATGCGAATCAAAGAGGTGGTATTTTAAGCCATCCGATCTTACGATTGGATGATTAAAATTGAAAGTCAGCACGCGTGCACGTGAAAAATGTAAAGGCGGTGAGTGGCGCAGTCATAGCCGCATGATTAGGATCCGAGGGACTAGGGCGCGACATGTGGCACAATCAGAGGCAGTGCGCACATATAAGGCGTGTGGGAGGCTATTTTGGGATGCGATTTGATTCGTTGATCTCCCGATCGATGGATCTGATTGCTCCAAGATCATTGCACGAGTTTGGGATCCAAATACCTGCTTTGCCACTCAATTTGTCTATAAAAAGGGCCCCAGAGCCCCCATCTGAAGGCACCTCTTCCTTCATCGATCCCTCCAGACATCTCTAGCACTCTCTTCCTCTGAGGTATCCATCAAGACCACCTTGGTGCACCGCTGCTGCTCTCCCCAACCTCTCCAAAGGCCACCGAGGACAAACCTTGGTGCCCTTATTCTAGTAGCTTAGATAGTTATTTTTAATCCTAGTTTTAGTAATGCATGTTCTAGTTTTATTTGCAACTCATGATAAAATAATTGCTTGAATTGCTTTATATCTATTGCGATTAGTATTTAGTTATAGTTAGTTCTAAATCAGTGTTAAAATCAAGTCATTTTCTACCTCCCTGAGTTCGACCAGAACTCACAATCTTATTCTATTTTATTTGTTTCGACATATTTTTGCACTTTACTACAATGAAATCATCTTAAAAACGTGAATTTATGCCTAAGCAATAAATAACATAGGTGAATTAAGATTATCTTGTGAAACATAAGCACGTGACTATCAACAAAACTGGGAAGAAAAAATCAATTGTATGTTTGCTATTATGTTTTTAAGTTTTATGTGTTTGATATCTTTGTATTGTATTGTTTAGAGGAAACATAAACTTATTGTTACTTAGTTCTTTCACTATCCTCAAGTTGTGACTGGATCACATGATACGACAATCAAATTTTAGGACCTAGTTATTAGTAATTACTTGTCTGAACCATCTAGTTGCATGGTTTGTGATGCTCTTGGTGTTTTACATTTATCTTTGACACAATACCTGGCTTAAATTTGTAAGCAAATCTATGTTAACTTTAATCAACCATAAGAAGTTAGTTTGGGAAATGGCTTTAAATCCCCATGAGTATGTACCTTTAATCCTTGATTAGCTCATTTGTACAAGCAAATTTCATTGGAATTTTCTTCTATTAAATTGGGGTGTGCATATCTTATTACCACTTATTTCCAATTTTATTCTTTCTTTAGGCAATCTTTTGCATCAACATCAAAATTTTACTGACAATGTGTTGGGTGAATGATGGTAACACCATCATGGGCCCTAACTAGCCACATTTAGTCAGGTTTGAATGGTAAAATCTCCTACCTAACCATCTGAGGGTCACAACTCTGCATCGCCATGATTTGAGAAGAAAATAGGGAATTAGGGTTAATTTTGTAATTTTAACAGTACATCACAAATACAAACTAACCATGAGGTCACTCAAAGGTTAATTGAACGTCAAATGAGCACAAAAGTCTAGAAAGTGGGTAAACACAAATGGAAATAGGGTTTCATGCATTTTGAGGGCGAAAATAACACCAAAACCCTAATTATGTGCCCACTTAAATTAAAGAGGTTATAGTTAGGATAAAATTAATCTAAATCTCCTAAAATTTATATAAAACAATTCTAAGAGGTTTGGTACCCTTGGTTTAACCATCTGAATCTATTTTGACCTGGAATAGTGTTACAGATGTAAATTTGCCTTGATTTAGGTTTCTATGCAAATTGCCGAGTCAAACTTGGTCAAAACTCAAATCCAAGTTCACCATTAGATTTCTTGGGTCCAAATTAGGTTAGCACCAAAATTTGGGTCCAATCAAAGTCCATCTTGACCTAGTTTGTATTTTAGGCCTTAAAAACTCTATTTCTTACATTTGGCCTCCCAGGATTCAATTTTATTGAGATTTGGTCCCTAACCTTCTCGTATTTCTTGCAAAAAGGGCCCTGCCGCCATTGATGGTGTGAAAGCTCCACAACCGAGATTTGAGGGAGGATTTCTCCCTCGAATTAGATCCAAATCCCTCCAAATTTCGAGGGATTGGCCTAATGATGATTCCCAATCAATTGAATTGCCTCAAGAGCCCTAAATAGATCCGTAGAGATTAGGCAAATGCGAGGAAATTTGGGGATCTTTTGCCCTGAAATCACAGCCTATTCTAGCTTCTTTTATTGCTTTTGAGCTCATTTTTGAGCTTTATAAAGAGCCCTCGAGTCCAAGCCGTCCTCCTAAGCTAAGATTGGATCGGAATAGCCCTCTCTTCTCTTCCTCCGACCAAACACAACTTGCACTCCGGTGACCTCCTTCGTCTTCCTCCTCTGACCAGCTAACCACCAAATTGGGTGGCCTTCCGTCCTTTCTTCGTCGCACATCTTTCTGGCCAAAGAAAGAGCGTTTTCTACCTTATCTTCATCGCCAACACCTCACTGGACCTCATCGTTTTCTTCGTGTCTGATCGGTCAACACTGGACGTTGCCACCTCTCTCACTCCACCTACGCTCCCTCAACTTCTTCCTCTCCCTTTCTAGAACTCTCCTACCTCAGACTCTAGGATCGACCACTGCATCACCCTCACCCTTGTCATCTTCCCCACAGCTGGCGAAGCTCTAGTGAGCTCGTCATGCCACCACAAACCACCAAATCGATCGCGACCTCCTCCAAAAGCGTTGCCACTCCTCACTGATCAAAAGCCCCAAAGAAGGGCTTTGATCATGTTGTCACTCCACCGATCACTACACTCCCCGCTCGCCATCCTCGATGTCGACAGACCTCCCCATACCACCACACGCCCTGAAACCACCACCACTGCACTTGCCTTCACTCGACGAAACTTCTGAACATGTTTAACAGGGCCACGAGGCTATTTTTGTGCGTGCAGGACTTTATTGGAGCGTTGTCGCCGCCACTGTCTATTCTAGTTATGTTCACCTGTCTCCAGCCTTCATGCGACTTGCTGCTACCCTCAATTGAAGCAGACCTGACTCTTAAAGCCTTCCAAGCCTTCACAAAAAAGAACCAGGAGCAGCTTCAGCCTCACTTCAACACCCTTCAGCCTGCTGCAGCTACGAAGAAGATAGCTTCTCACTTAGTCCCACATCGTGTGGGACAAAAGTGAAACAACACATAAAAGGATTTCGCCTCATCTGCTAGTCGCCTCCGAATGCACAGGGGTGAGGTCCCTAACACGCCCCAACACACGTGCTAGCACACGGCCTCCCCCGTGGCTTATGCGATGCGGGTTTGCGTTGGATTTGATTGCTCGGTTACTGTTCATACAGGTTTGAGAAGGAAAGTGATCTGAGGAGGAGGGAGGGGGTTTTTGTATTGTAGCCTCGAGATTCATGCCCCTTGCTCTCCTTACTCAACACTTAGCATTGCTGAGACTTATCTCTGCTGCTTTCCTCTTGTGCCTTGTGTTTGTGAGGCTTGTGCCTTGTGTTTATGAGGCTTGTGCCTTGTGGTTCTTCTAAGGCTCTGAGTTAGGGCATCTGGGCCTTAGACACGTCATGTGATTTGGTTGCTTTGCCTTGGTTCTGATATTGCTTCGGATATTCGGTTGTGGTTACTGTTGGATTATTTGAGATATTTGATTAGAACTTAATTGTAGGGTTAATTTGGTGGTTTAAACTACCATTTTTAGCCCATTCTTTTTGCACACTGATACCTAATACTTTGAGATACTTTTCTGATATTTATATTGATCATCATTTTGATTTCACCTGCGTATTATTCCTGATACCGTGATTGGTGATTGATTTCTTTAAATTTCTCTCTGCGAATGACCTCAAACTCATTTCTGTTTCTCGAGCTTATAAATTTAAATGTTGTATTGATTTTTGTCACTATACTGCAACACAATCTTTTTACGATGATTTTCGATGCAACATTTCGGCGTTGTTGCTAGCGAGCAACGTGGATTTCATTCACTGATTACAATTCTGATTTAGAACTAACTTGATTTCTTTGGTTTGTTGTGATTTTTACAAGGTGAACCTGAAAAGCGATCGCACGAGCAACCACACCAGGGGCTGGTAATCTCATTCCCTTCTTAAGCCTGTTATCTCTCAAAGGATTAAAAAGATAATTAATTAGGATCAACTCGCTTATTTCATAGTATTTAATCATCTGAGTTGCCTAATTTGATTTGATTTGTTTGTAGATCCCCATCCTGATACTTGCACCTATTAGGGACTTAAGGTGCCTTGGGCTATTCACCTTCTTGATTGAGCCCTAGGTGCCAACTTTGCAAAGAATTGGACTTGGAAAATAGAGCCAAATTAGGATTTCCACATTAGGGTTTCAGGAAAACACACTTTCCAAATTTAAGGAAAACATATTTCCTACGTCGTGTGTTACCCAAGCCTTGGTTGAATTGATCTAATCAAGTGAGCCCTAAAAACAAGTGGTCATCAACTTTCTGTTTATAATAAAAATGTTATTTTAGGTGTCGTTGTTGTAGTATATTTGTCACAATACAAACAGATGTCGCGTCATCAGTTATTGATATAGATCACTCTCGAAGATAAAAAATGTTCTTTTATCCCAAAATTGTTAATTCTATCTACAAAATGAATCAATGAATCAATTAATGAAAGAATTAGTTAATTATATACAAAAGATTCAATTAATTCTATCTACAATGCCTTAAACAAATGTATAATTAACAGGCATTAAAAATTAGCTAATAATACACTATGTTAATTATATACAACTAATAAAGTAATACCTAAGTATATGTACAAAAATGGCTATTACTATATACCATGCAAAGTTATATTAATATACTAATATCTTTAGTAACATATATTATATATACAGTGACATATATATACATTAGTGTAGCCTTAGTAAAATATTTACACAACTTAAGGCATAAATTACTTTCTATACTAACATATAAGCATATTTACAGTGACAGATATATCTGTCACTAAAGCCTTGCGTTATTTATATGCAGCCAAAGCTCAAACAATCTCTACTCTACTTTACGTATATTTAACATATACATATATACTACTTATATACGTATACACTATATGCATATCTTATTTACTTAATTTAAATACATATATTTGTATATACATATGATACATATACACACAGACACACAAGCACACACCAACACTAAGGCACTCACGTCTTAACTGTTCTCTCGCCTCTCTTCTTCTTCAATCTCAACACTTAGCCCATTTTAAGGGTGTTTCTTTCACTCACAAGCATTGTTCAAGATACCAAAAATTTAGTTTTAAGTGGGTGGGCTGGCCCATTTTCGAGGGATACATAGCACCTCGAAAGGTAGGACCAGACCTCTACTAGTGGGCCACCCTAGTTTTATTTAGGTATATTTTATCCAATTTTCGGCCCAATATTAGGCCCAACAAGCCCACCCATGAGCCTACACACGCTTACGCACATGCACATGCATGCTTGTAGGTGCACGTAGGCATGCGCCCCAAGAATGAGTATGTATGCTCATTAGTTGCGCCGGTGCTGACGACAGAGAGGGTCGCTAGCATAAAGGCAAAATATATTGCTTTGAGTAGTTTGCCACACACGATGTGGCACAAAATTGTGAGGTAGATTCAGTGCCAATTAGCGCTGCGATTGTGCGGATTAGGTGATTTTGGCCCTTGAGTTGAGGATCATAATTTAGTCTAAATTAAAATTAAATTATATGGTTACAAAGCCCTTATATAGGGCTACCTAATTGTACAATTTATTTACAAAATATGTTATTTAAATATATAATAAAGTTGGTTAAAGTTGGCTGTTTATATACATTAACTTAAGAGTTAATTTCTTAATTAAGGCATAGATTAGTAACTTAATTACAAAATTGACTTTATACATAGTTAATTTACATATTGAAGTATTTAATATTATACATTTTTAATTTATTTTAGAGACATTATTTTAATTTATTTACATTTAAATAGAAGTTTTAGATGGAGTGTACATAAATAATTTATAAATAATGTAATACACTATAAATATAGTATAAATAAGTTGAAAATACTTAACATAATACTCTACACGTATATATTATAAATTACTTCAGTATTAACTTAAATTACTAATTTATTTTATTTTAAGTTAAAAATTTTCTTATTTAACTTAATAACTTAATTACCTACTATAAATACTTAATTAAATTAATTTACAGTTATTATATAGTATATATTACTTACTTAAATACGTATGTACAATATTAGATATAATTATGTACATATATATAGGTTTATATAATTACTTAAATTAATATACATTTAGTTTATATAAATTAATATATAATTATACAATAAAGTTATATATACAATAAGTCATTCTAAATATTTAATTTAATATATAGAATACATATATAAGTTAATTGTGTACATTATTTACATATTTCACAAAATATACATTTAGCTTAGGTTTAACTTATATTTACAAGTATATACACATTATACAAGGTGTTTTTGGGTATTTTTAGGTATTTTCTGATTTTTTATAGTTTTTGTATGTATAATGGAGGTAGGGGATGAGAGAGAAAGAGTGAGATAAGAGAGAAGAAGAGGTATTTTTGGTGTTTTTCACTTTAGTTCTTTTATTAAATTTCAAAGTAGACCGAACTATTGGTCAGTATATTCTACCAAGCCAGGGGTTTAGTTTACTTTGAAACTTTGCATACGCATAGAAAATTACTTAATCTTACTCAAGACACCTTTATTTTAATTTTTTATGATTTTTTTATGCATTTTATTTATGTGCAAGTTAACCCCAAATTAGGCCTAAATGGAGTTGACATAAGTGGCACCTAAGGCCTAAAGTGAACTCTAAGTGTTGGAAAAATAACTCAAATACTCAAACATGTCCAATACTTCACACAAAAGATGTTCAAACATTTAAACAGATTTTTTTAACTCAATTCTCATTCAAATACACATTTGGACAGTTTATGCATTGCATGTGGGTGACACTAATCTCAAAAATGGATTACAAGCTATTCTTTTTAGATTTAAATTCAAATTCTAGTAGATGAATGCCTATTTCATCAAACTCTCACATTATATACAAGTCATTCATCAAATTCTTCAAACCAACTCAAATCCCTCTCAAATTCTTCATCAGAGGCTGCTGCTATTGCTCAAATCAGCAACTACTTTGCTGCTATTGTTGCTAATCAGGACTACTGCAACATCAAATTAGCAGCTGAATTCAACTGCTATTGTAGGGCAAATTAGGCTTTAATTTGCCAAGATGATTTGATCATCTAGAGATCATGCACATAAATAATTGGTGTTCAAGATCTCTAGGTAAATTCTTTTTTTAAAACCAATTGAATCACTGTGATGCCTCAAATAAGTGATACTGATTTCATTGCCAAACACTACCCAGTTGTCAGCAAAAATTAGAAATCAAGTCAAGGTTTGGGCTTGAGCTTAGAAAACAAATCAGAATCAAGTCAGTATAGCCCATACCCATCACATTCAAGCCAAACACACAATGTAAACTTGACTTGAAAAATTAAATCAGATTGAAACTAAGTTGCTCAAAGATTTTCTCAATCTGCATAAAAAGTCAAATCTGATTCAAATGATCAAATAGATTCAATTTGCAACATAGAAAGGATCTTTGTGGTCTCGTGGTATGAATGGGAGACCCTTTGATGATCTTAGTGTGCCATTAGATCTGATAGCTAGAGAACTTCAGATCTAATGGCTGCTACAATGGAGGGGATGAACTATGGATAAAAGAAATGAGGGAAACAATTAGAAGTGATTGTGAAATGGAGAGGGAGCTGCATGCTCAGTGTGGATGAAACGAAAATTCCTATCTGATCTAGACTGATCAGAGAAGGGGAGGTCGCTCTAAACTAACTTACCTCTAACCTATGCTATTCTGTCACACCATTTATCATCTGATCTACTCTAACTAAACTACAATATGCTAATTTCTACTCTAAATTACTCTAGAAAGAATTGGAAACCTAATCTAATAGAAGAATGGGACCTGTGGATCCAAAATAGGTTGTTAAGGAGGAGGAAGGAGGAAGGTTCTCTAGCGGAAGGAAAACTGGCTAGTGGAGTTCTTGGTTGCTCTCAGGTGCTACCGAGTCCTTAGCGGCGAGGAGAAGTCGAAGGAAGGTGGTGTTCCACTGCCAAGGCAGTGAAATAGGGGTGTATGAGGAGAGGGAGCTGGTGAGGATGAATGTGTTCGACTCAAGAATGTAGGAGGGAATAGATCGCTTGTGTGTAAGCTCAAGGGGGTCCGTAAGTAGGTGTTTCAGAGGATCAAGGCACAGTGAGGTAGGGTTAAGCTTCTAGGGCTTCAAGGGTGGATTTGCAAGAGATGTGTGCACGGGAGGTTCAAATTAATTTCCCATCGTCAGATGGGATTTGAGATGGGGGTGATGCCACGCTTAAGTGCGTGCGCAAAATGGAGGATGGTTAATCGTTAGATCGATGGATCAGAGAGGCGACGGCTATGATGGCTCAAGTTCTTGCGAGCTACAGTGGAGGTGCACTCACAGGTGTGTAGGAAAAATTGCGAGGAGGCCCTTAGGGTGAAATGGTAGACAGATTACATGTAGGCCCATAAGTGGTGAAGAATTGATGCAGAGCGATCCCTATGGTTTACAAAGAGGTCCCTGGCAATTTTCAATCAAGTCCCTGAAGGTTTTTATGCATGAAAATATGAATGATGGACCTATTTGTAATGTCTTGAATGCAACGTCCTAATGATGTATAAATGAAACCAAATTTTTAAGGAATATGATTTCACATTCAATTTGTTCTTTTGAACCAAAATATGTATTTAATTTGCAATTGGATCACCATATTACACTTTTAAATAGAATCTCATTAATTGACCTAATTGTGTATTTTTAACATTGATTTATTGTTTTAGGTCATTTCTGTTAATTCTCACACTTAACCCATTTCTTGTGTTAATTTTGTGGTGTTAACCTAGTTCCTAGCTTAACTTGGGTATTTTAACTATGATGAGCCACACCTCATCAGCAGGGTCTAATAATCACTTGAATCACTAAAACTTCGGACTTAATAACTTGTTTGGAAACCACTCAGGGTTATTTTGGGTTCTTTACCCAAGTCATCCTCAATTTTAGGACAAGTTAGGTAAAGTTGATCCACTTTTTGGGTTAACTAACCTCCAAATTAGGTCACAATCAAGATCAGCTCTAACATTCAAGTGAAATTCAAGTCACATACTCAGGATTAAAATTGGTAGACTTAGTAGTCAAGCGTGCTCATTCTGGTCTACTTGGACTTTCAGTGACAAAGAAGGTCGAGTGGGGGAAACCCTATAACCCACGGGGACACTCTACCATGTAGGGGTCTTTGCGGGACTCTCCCTTCTTGGCTGTTCAAGTAATTCTCGGGTGAGTGAGTTTCTGGTCCAGAGGTATCATCTACCTTGAACCATCCAAAGATTTTTGGATGCCTCGATTGTGTCCATTGCATATTTTGTCCCTCATTTAGTTCTTTAGTGCATGTTCGGGAGGAGGTCCTTAAGACCACACTTGAGGCCTCCAATAGCAATTCATTCTTGTCGAGGCCAAGCCTTGACCCATTTGTTTGTGCTACCACCCGACTAGATTGACATCTCTTCTAACTCTTCCACTTCTGAGTCCAACTCTCCATCATCTGCATCCATGGAGAACCACGAAGAAGAACCCAATGTTTAAAACCAATTGTAGTGCCTCATTGATCTATTCTACGCATTTGTGAACCCTCCACCGCAGCCACAGATGCGAGATCACTACAATCTCTTCGCGGTGGCAATTGAACCCAGGGTGCAAATCTCGACTAGAGGGCTGATACTAAATTGAAGTCGAATCCGATTAATGCTATCTCCAAATTCCATGGCTTAAATTCCGAAGATCCCTTCTAGCACATCAAGTAGCTGAAACATCTGGCCCAGACCTTTGGACCACCTGTTCAGAATTGGGACATGCTACTCATGAAGATGTTCTCCTTCTCTCTTATGGATAAGGCTACCCACTGGTTTCAGACTCTAACTTGTTTGAACAACACATGGGAGGAACTCCAATCTGAATTCCTGAAGAAATTCTTCCCAGTTGGTTGCACCAACACATTGAGGCACTAGATCATGCATTTCATGCAAAATGCAGGAGAACTGATGAGTCAATTTTCGCATTCGTTGAACATTTTAACATAAAATGTCATGTCGTTGTAATACTTTTGTGGTGGAAAATCAACTATCAAAATATTAATTTAATTTAACTGCGATGGATTGAGTTGTTTCCACAGGGAGGAATCAGGCTACTAAAAACTCTTTAAAGTCTAAAAACATTGTTGTTCACAAATTGTCCACTAACCATTGACCTTATTAATCCTCATTTACTTAAATCTTTTGTTGGAGAATAAACATTACTCAATTAAATGAAAGTCGGAGGGGGTTCATGCAAATCCATCTTAATATAATAATTGGATAAATAAACCAACAGTGCATCTCACAATGGCATTATGCGTAAATATTGATTTGAGCAAAAATAGAGGATTCTCCTTCTCTCTTCCTCACATGCAGGATGGAGGACCATCAACCGGTTGGTGCTCGATGGAGGTTGGCCGTGATGAGAGTTCACGATGACGGTTGTGGTGTGGGGAACGGTGGCTGGAGCTCATTGGTCAGAGGGATGGAGGTTGCCGGTAGGGAGGCTTTTTGGTCGGCTAGACGGTTGCCATTTCGTGTGATCGAAGGCAGGGTTTAGCTTGTGAAGGCTAGGCGAGTTCGGTGGGGACGATGGTGCATCAAACAGAGGGTGGAGGGGATGGTTTTGTGTGGCAATGACCGGCCGGTGGTGGGTTCTTCTTCTTCTTTGTCGGTGGAGAAGAAGAGGAAGAGGAGGCTGTTGCACGGCTGCAGGTGCATGAGGGCAAGGTCTGCTAGAGGGAGTTGTGGGCATTGCGTATGACCATGGTGGCGTGTGCAGTTGCTTGTGGTAGCATGTGTCCGCAGGTCGACGCGTGCGGCTGTTCCCTGAGGCGGTGCATGCTAGAGGGCTGTGTGAGCATTGAGTGTGGCCGAATGTGCGTTGCTGTGGTTGGCGAGGATGCTTTGGTTGTGGTTTGGTGGCCGAAGGGCAGTATGATGGAGGAGCTACTCATGGAAGAAGGTTGAGGACTTTGGGTTCTTCGTGCATGGAAGATGGTGAATAGTGACGATGGAAGAAGAAGAAGAAGAAACGGAGATGAAAGGAAGGAAGAGGGTGGCAGTGAGGAAGGTGACACACACACACGCTGTCACCGTATGTGCATCGACGGTAAGGGCGAGGGCAATGTTGGGGAAGCAGAGGCCACAGTGCACGCTACGAGAACAGAGAACACCTGAGCCACGGTGGTGGTTTGGTTAACTATAGAGAGAGATACCCCTTATGGGCATGGCGTCTTCTCTTTTATAGATGTTTCTCACCTCTCATTCTGTTTCTTCCACTTGAAATCTCCTCCTGAGTCCTTGACGATAGGCTCGGAGAGGTTGTTGTTGCGAGAGGCACGACCACCTTGGGTTGGCGGTGCGTTGAGTCGGTCAGTTGAGGCTAGCGAGAACTAGTGCACTGTTGGAAATGGAGACGGTGGTTGGGTTTTGGAAATTTGCACACATAACCCTACATAAACATATATGTATGGAGTTTTAACAAAATATCTTCTAATTAAGATAAACTAACACTTAGTTCTAATTGCAATCTAATGAGGCGTGTTATAAACATACTTAAGCTAATTAAGTGTCCAATAAATTGGACTCATCAAATACTCCCATGCCTAAGTTTTGTTAGTCCCTAGCAAAAGTGAAAAACAATGGAAGTGACCAAAGATTTCTGCTTTTCTTATTCCAAAAATTTAGAGATCTAGACAAATGTGAAAATGAAGTGATAGTAGCTTAGGCAATGTATCCAAATCAAAAGCCAGCTTACATTTAAAGTTTGTACTTAACCCTTGGAAAAAAAATCTATTAGGATAGGCAACTTCTTCCCTCGGGAATAAAGCAGAAAATAATCTGTGATTTGACCCTGGCTTTTTGGCTTAGGTAGAAGATGTTTGAGTCAAATGGATTCATATTTGGTGGTTCATACTCATCTGGTGCTACATGTAGTCTAGTACTGTAAACTCTAGATCTTTAGACTATCAAAAAAGTCAACCCAGAGAGAGGCTAAAAAACTGTGCTCTCTTAATGTTCCTTTGCGCTCACTCTTTTTCCTTCTTTCCTTTTTGAGTCACAAATCTCACCAGATTTTGTAAATGTACTCAATGTTTGTTCATTGCATTCACACTTTAATTAGAGTCCTAATAATTCTTTAACTAAATCAGAAGTTCTCAACCAGTATTCAGGCGATAAGAAATACTGAAAAGGAGGTATGGGTTATATTTAGTGGATCGCAATGGGTGTTTTTGTTGCCTCAATGACATCGACACATGATATAAATGACACAAAGACAAAACTATAAACTCGAACATTTTTTTTTCCTGTGTTGTTTTTTTCTCTTTTATTTATATACATATATTTTTTTTTCTTTCTTTTTTTATTTTTTATTTTCAAAACTACCAACACTACACAACGCAAACTTTTATTCGTGAGACATTCTTGGGGATAATGATGTTCAAGATGATATTGGGTGGCTTATTTGGTGGAAGTGCCTACTCTCGGCACCTGGGAGGGATGGATAGGACAAGTGTATTTCTAACCTTTGACACTATTACCCTCATTCAGCCGATGATTCTATGAAGGACGGTCGTAGCCATCCATCATAGTTATAGTTTTATTAGAACTCAATCTTCGCATATCTGTCTTATTTGGTGTCTCTCAGGAAATCACACACAATGTTCGCACGTAGGAACAGAGAGTGAAAACTATGCCTAACTATGAGGTATCATCACCTAATTATCCAAAACTTAAGAGTCCTTGTGCTAGACTTAGTGCACCGGTAGACACTCTACTTTCAATGTTAGGTTGATCTAATAGAAGATAGTTTGCCTGACTCCCTACTAACTATCCAAGGGTTCCAGAAAAAAAGCAATGCCTCTCTTAGACAAACTAAAAGTGTTTATTGATTTTCTTAATAGATTTATTACCAAGTCTACATGCAAGTGAAGTAAATGTACTGGATTCTAAACTAAGAAATAATTTTAAGAAGAAAATCTTCAAGGAAGCCTCCTTGATAAAGATATTTTACTAGAGACTAACCAATTAAGCTCAAGAAAACACGAGAGATTCCTTTTTTTTTTTGGCTAATGCACCTAACCTAAATGCATGAATACTGCCTAAGAAAGATGCAAAATGCACCCCCCCATGCCTAAGTCCTACAATGTCCTAATTGTAAAATTACAACAGGAGGAGAAAGGAAGGAAATCACTAGATGAAGGCATTATTTTGGACGTTGGGTTGCCTCTCAATAAGCGCTGCATTTTTTGTTAGTAGCCAGACTTATAGAGAACCTACAAGTCCGATTCCAAACAGAAAGAACTAGGCCCTAAAAATATGCGTAAAAGCATGGGCCTAGAGAACAAGTAGCCATAGATGTTGGCCAGGTGATGATGTAGCATTATTCCAAATGCTCGCCAGAAGACATGATAACAGGCAACCTCGTAGGCTACTTGGAGAGGACTAGAAAAAAGAGTAATAGAAGAAGAGACCTCTTGAAACAGGAGTGGAGGATAACAAGGGTCCTCCAAAGCAGGAAGGGTTTTAAAAGATATAATCATAAGTATGCCAGACCCTTGAATTGCGAGAGTAAATGTACAAGCATCAATCCAAACTCGCCATTCCACTCAGGAATGTACTGACCGAATATTCTCCCCAGAAAGAATGTACGTAAGTAGAGACTTGAGCCAAGGATTGGTTAGGGAGTGTATGGGTTGTTTGTGGTGTTGGGAGGTAATGATTAAGTCTAATGAGGGCTTAGTCCGTGTCAAGTCTAGTTCCAACAACAATTCTGATTTTGTATTGTTCTCCCTAATTGTTGTTGTGGAGAAATTCAAGTCACACTGACTATCATTAATGATTTCCTCAAGAATGGGAGTCATATTTTTACCTTCAAGTATATGAGAATTAATGGTGGACTCTAAATCACATTCATTTGATGGCAGGGTCGAAGCAACTGAATCATTATCATCAATTTCATCCCTGGATTCTTTTGGTTCACTTAAGTTTTTGTTGGGGTGTATATGTGATTCACGAGTAAGGGGAGGAGTTGCTTCGGTATCCTCAATTACTTCTGAAGGAGGATTAGTCTCAATGTTATAAGAATGGAGAAAGCATATATTACTCAATTCTTTGTGCTTCTCGGGGCATAAATCCTCAATTGATATATACTATCCTTGAGAGTCTCTCCTAGGCTCCTCAATCTTATGTTCGTCCTCCTCCAACTTAGACTTTATATCTTCCCAATTTTAGGGAGGATGATCTTCAAAATCACAAGTAGGGAGGAATCCAGATTTTACCAGATCATTCATATCCTCAAGAGGTAAGTCATCGAATAACACATAATCCTCCCGAGATTCACTCTAAACTCTAAGTCCAGGTTCCTCCATTGGGTCATCATCCTTCTCTAAAATAGACTCTTTGTATCCCTGAGACCAACATTGATCTAATTCATTGAGATCTTGGTCCATTTCCTTAGGGTCACCTATGTGGGGCACATGTAAATCCTCAGACTGTTGTATGGTAGGTGTTGGTTCCCTATGTGGAGAATCGGGATTAGGCTCACTAAGGGTAGAATGGGGCTCTACCACATGATTAATCGGGGAAGTGGCATAAACAACACGACCTTGACCCAGGTCATCAGGGGTAAGAAAGATACTATTAGCAGGGTCAAGGTCCTCTAGTGGTACCATCTTCCCTTTCTTTTGACTCCAATATAACTCGGGTGGATAATCAATAGGATCGTCTTCCTCTAGTGGTCGTGTCTCAAGAGTAGAGTCTAAGTGATAGCTACTCCTCAAAACAAGATCCCTATTATCTGTTGTTTCTTCAAAATGATCTTGGTGATCGGGGGTAGAGAGGTAGGGATCATAATCACTCATAGGAGGGTAGCTAAGCTGACTAATTTCTTCATTTAGTTGTTGACTATTCCTCAACATCTCTCCAATAGACTCCATCATTTCTTTCTGTTGTTTTTGCATTTCTATCATAAAAGAGAATAGGCTACTGTCATATTGGGGGGAATAATCCCTCTCAGGCTTAGGTTGCCTAGGGGTATCGGTCCAACCTCGATAAGAAAAATCATGAAAGGTGGGAGGGTTGGGTGTTTGCATACTGGTAGGGATTCTAGGGGTGAAAAATCCTGCTTCTACTCTCTACTTAAACGTAGGAGTTAGTGGGCTAGTACTCTCAAGATAGGAATATGATTTATCCCATGAATTGTCATTGTACCCCTCAAAGGAGGGATACACGTGGGGCATGGGATCATGGCTAAAATGATAGGAGTATAGGAGTCCATTCCTTTTCAGTTAAATAGTTTAACTCTCTTAAGACTTAGAGGAAATCAAATTAAAACCGGAAACTTCCCAGAGCTCTACCACCACCAAAACAAATGCAAATACAGTGGGAATCTATTTTTAGTAGATTGCAGGTCTCCTCAATCCTATACCACAGGTTAGTCAAAGAAGTCAAGTCAATGTTCCTCCATTCCCACTTAAGTGGTATAAGAGGTGAAGTGTAACTTGAGATCCCTAACCAAACCTGCCTGAGGTTAACAATGTTACAATAGATGGCCACACAAGTTTTACAAAGATTGCGCTTCCTAGGCCGACCTTCGTTGGTGCCTGCAACCTACTCGCAAAGGATGGAAGTTTCTGATCGAGCCCACGTACGAGGAATTGAAGTAACTTGGTGGATAGGATTGTTGATTGTCGACTAACTTCCCTTGTGGTGTAAAGATGGGAGGTAGAAATTTATCTAGTGACTTTATGTGTGATGTGCATAGTGTCATAGGTGTGCAACACGTATGCATTTTGTATTTTGAAATCCCTCAAACAAGTCCTTTTGCACTCGATTTAAAGTCACTAATTTTAAGGTCCAACCTCTTAGCAATCCCAATTTCTTTTAAGGTGACCACTGAATTAATTGGATTCAAACACTTTAGTGGTCTTGGATTTAAGTCCAATGCAGATACATGACAGGTATTTGATGCTAAACAGAAGATGTACCTTACTCTAGTTCTCTTCAATGCAAGATGTTTGCAATGCAATAAAGATAAACAAGATGCCACTCAAACAATCTTATATGGTTGCCCTATAGATATGCGGCTTTTAGCAAGTAGCTCAGATTTTTTTTTTTTATGATAAGCAAACAAACCTAATCTAAGTTAGCTAGCTAATTAACTAACATGAAGTTCAAAAAGATCAAATAAACCTATAATCTAAATAAAATGGGAACACACTCCCAAAAATACCCCCAGAACAAAGGGTCAACCAAAAACTTAGGGGACAAACCCCAAAAATAAGCCCCAGACTACAAGGACAAGAAAACTAATAATTAGAAACTAAAAGTCTAAATCTAAACTAAGATCTAATGAAGATAAAATAATGAAATCAGGGAAGCAGTTCTCCTAATTGTTCCTTCGTATGCCTTCACATGCGTGGGATCAAGGCCCATAGGCACCTATTGTTGTCCTCTAGGTGGCGTCAAGGTCAACAAAAAATTTCTCCTCCGTTGTGTGCACTCGTCGCGTTTGCTCGTACGTTTTTACACATAAATAGAATCAATGTTAGTAATTCAGAAAAGCTTTAGAAATAGCACAAAAATAATCTGAATTCCCTGAAAAACTTAATAGGCATGTTTCCTCCTCGGCAACGGCGCCATTTGATGAGTCAATTTTCGCTTTCATTGAAAATTTTAACATAAAATGTCATGTCGTTGTAAAACTTTTGTGGTGGAAAATCAACTATCAAAATATTAATTTAATCTAACCATGATGGATTAGGTCATTTCCACAAGGAGGAATCAACCTATTAAAACTCTTTAAATTTTAAAAACATTGTTGTTCACAAATTGCCCACTAACCATTGACCCCATTAATCCTTACTTAAAGCTTTTGTGAGAGAATAAACATACTCAATTAAATGAAAGTGGGAGGGGTTCATGCAAATCCATCTTAAGATAATAATTGGATAAATAAATCAACAGTGCATCTCACAATGGCATTATGTGTAAATATTAATGTGAGCAAAAATAGAGGATTCTCCCTCTCTCTTTCTAGCGTGAGGGATGGAGGACCGTCGGATGGTTGGTGCTCGGTGGAGGTTGGCCGTGAGTTGTGCCGTGGGGAATGGTGGTCGGAGCTCGCCAGTAGGAGTGACAGAGGTTGCCTGCAAGGAGGCTTTTTGGCTGGCTAGAAGGTCACCATTTCTTGTGTGGTGAGTCTGGTGGAGGCGATGGCATGTCGAACAGAGGGCGGAGGGGTCGGCTGCATGCAGTGATGACCAGCTGGTGATGGGTTCCTCTTCTTTGTCGGCGGAGAAGAAGAAGAGGAGGAGGAGGCTGCTGCACGATTGCAAGTGCGTGAGGGTGAGGTCTGCTGGAGGGAGTTGTGGACACGATGTGTGGTCGCGGTGGCGCGTGCGACTGCGTATGGCAACACGTGGCCGTTGGTCAGCGCGTGCGGCTGTTCGTTGAGGCGATGCGTGATGGAGGGCCATGCGAGCGTCGAGTGTGGCCACTCGTGCATTGTTGTGGTCGTCGAGGACGCTTGATGTAGACACAATTATTGAGGGTAAAATTCCTATTCATGCATGTTCCTAGGCTTAGATTTGCATTTCATGTTATAAAGATTGCATAGCATGCATCATTCTGCATTTAGAGTAGTTTGTGTATAGTTTAGGTTAATTGTGTCCTTTCTATGGCCAGGAGGGAAGGAGATTTATTTTGAGGCCTTGGATTGATGATCCGACTATATGGATCTGATCAGGACGACGATCGGAGTTCAACGCCTCCAAAATCGCTTTGATTGGAGTCCCATAGCACCATATGCAGTCCGAGGAAGATCAATGGCTAAGGGACTAGGTGATGTAATTCGGAGCTTCAAACACCAAATCTAATAGCACGGATGGATCCAGATCGACGATCGTAGCCCAACAGCATGAGAATTGACCCAGTCCGACATCCGTGGCACCACCTACAAAGCGAAGAAAATGGACAACCATGATGGTGCCATGTGGCGCCATCATAGCCACCCAAACCCATCCAAGCCCCACCGCTCCATCTCGCAGGCATATCATTACGTGATCCTAGTCATTGGATCGCAATCCAACGGCTGAGAATCACCTCAGCACGCTGCTCTACTCCAAAGAAGAATGCGGGGATGAAATCCCGACCGTTTGATCGAGATCTAATGGTTAGGAGAGGGTGCGCACACTTTCATCTTCTCGACAATCCGCGTCAGTAGCGTGTTGGTTATTGCCCTCACCCGCGATGCAAGGACCACCGTACGAACCCCATTGCAATGCCTGATCTTGTGGAGCGCTGGTGCAATCGAATTGCATCCGTTGGATGATCATCAAGTGGCGGAGAGTGCGGCAACGTGGCAAGATCAGATTTGCATGATGCACGCATGTGCTAGATCATGCAATAACTCATGCTTGATCACATGCGCGTGATCCAGAGTGCTAGTCCTCGAGCGATCTTAGCCTCTCATCGCTCATCCAACGGCCACGATCCTCTTGCCCATGCCCATTCAAACCTTGAGCACGTGCTTAGCGCGATTTCAAGCGAGAGCTTCGCGCAATTGTCAGCCATTAGATTTAGATTGGATGGTCCTCAATGCTTCAACCTCGCAGCAGTTGTGTGTGCGAAGGGCGCACATGTGCGAGCACCAGGCAACCCTTTAGCGACATTTAGGGAAGTGGTTGGCGTGGATCTTCAGCACCACATTTGATGTCATTACAACCCTCTACATGAATTGCTTCCTCTTTCCTCCACTATAAAAGGACCCCTACACCTCGATTCTTCACCATCTCTTCCTTTCTTCCTCTCACCACCTCTAAGGCTCTAGAGAGAGCTTGCCCCAAGCTCGGGATGCTCCTCTAGAGTAGAATCAAATATTTTTCTCTCCCCTCATCCCCATTTGTGGAGCATCTCGTGGTCGTCCTCTCACCTCCCTTCGGGAAGAAGATCCTCACCACAACGCCGTCCTGCCTCGCCCTCCATCCTTCGGCTCTATCCTTGTTCGTCCCGCTCCTCACCACCTTCCTCAAGAGACGTCAGAGCAAGTCATCCTCTGAGCGACCGTTGAGGGAGATTCTCTTACCTATATCTATCTTTATTGCTTTAGTAGTATAGCTTTCCCACTTTCATAATTGTAGAAAACATTCCTGAGATATATGTGATTGTTTCTCTCTCTCTCTCTCTCTTATATTTTGCAAGTAGATTAGTTAGACAAGTTTGCAATGACTTGATCTCTTGCTTGATAAAAATACCAAAAAAATTAGAAAAGATAAAAATGACAAAAACAAATAAAAAGCGAAATGCAGATTTTTCAAACCAAACGTTCGCCTCCCCCATGTTCGACCCGGGAGTCACCTTTCGAGTTTTAGTTACAAATATTATCTGATCGACAGATTTTCTTGCGAATTGAACTACGATGACAAGTTTCCAAACTTGAACCTTTTTGCGATGAATCTTCGATGCATCATTTTGGCACTGTTGGGTGGGTTTGGGTTTATTCTAGAAGAGTCAAGATGTTGAGGTTCTCAGGTCCCTCCCTGATAGTAGGTCATCTCGGGTTGTTCAAAGAATGGAGGTGACCTATATTCAGTGGAATACTGGGGAGGGTAGATGTTATAATCATCATATCCTTCTTGATTGTAGATTAGGTTGGTTTGATCATCAAAGGATGGAGATCTATAATCATTATAGCTCTGGGAAGGATAGTAATCATAGTCTTGTTGTCTAGGGTTAGGCCCTGGACACTGAGGTCCGGTATCGTATCCCCAATCAAAGTTTTCCCAGCTAGGAGATGGGTAATCATAAGTCGAGTCAGGATAGTAATCATTTTAAGGATAAGTGATGGTAGGAGGGTAGGATTGGAAATGAGAGTGTGATGTGGAAGAATACATAGTGAAACGGGAGGGAAAATAGACAGAGAAAGTTGCCTTGCAATACAATCAACCAAACCTATCCTTAGGTGGGTTAGCCTACAGATCTACAGACTCCTAGGACCTGTCTTGAGATGATAGAAATGATTTGGTCTACTTCTATCTGGCCAATCCAACCAGTTAGAGGGAGGGGCTAGGGAGAAAGTTCTTCCTTTGGCTTACGCCTCAGGTTCTTTTAATACCCCCCAACCGCGGTCGTTTGACGCCACTCCCCTAGCTAGACATTAGATGGATGAGTAGAAGTAGATTAATAACAAAAAATCTCAATCTAAGCCCCGAAGAGTGAATCAATCCTTAAGGCCAATGTCTACTCAGTTTTACCTAGGCTTGGGATGATCGTGATCTTGGAATGTGATGGGCCCTTTAACTGGATTGTACCCTTAATGATCAATTCAAATGTGTGTGCGTGCACAACTAGGGTTTGCAAACAATGTTATTTGATGATGTGTCTTTTAGGGTTTAACCTTGTTTAGTAGCTTTTAGGGTTTAATCTTAGGTGTATTCAATCAAGTTCAAGAGAACATTCTAAGTTTTGAAAGCACTGGTGATGATATATTCCTTTACAAATAAAAAAATAATGTGGAGTGCCTGGTCCAGCCCTAATGATTAACCCTAAGTGGAAAGCTACTGGTGAATGACTTTTATCTTCAGTGGTACGGCCCAAACAACTTAATCAATTGGCCTGTTACACTGCTTAGTTAAGGCACACAAATGTTTAACCTATTCAGATTTTCTACTCACTTATGTAAATTGAGTTGAAGTGTACCGGGTCCATAGGTCAGATCCTAGTTAAGTAGTAGAATCAAAGTGGAGTGGTGCGCCTTAAGTCGAAAGTTCTAGGTGTTTAATGTGTGTCACTTTCAGTAAATCCCACAAGAGAAGAGTTTTTTTTTTATTTGCAGGGATGAGATGGGTGGAGGTGGCAAACAAACAACTAGATCTATCCTAATGTTTATAAAAAGCACCTAAGTTGATTTGGGTTTGAGTTATTAGTGTGGTGAAATGAAAGCTAGGGTATGGGTGGTGGGGATAAACTTATGAAACTCTTTAACCGTACTTTACTCATATCTATTCGCTTTGGCTCACCTTGGAAGGGTACCTGTAATCACAAAAAGAAAGGAGCAAAGTGAGCTAAAAAGTTAAGTAAGGTGGAAAAATGCGAGAAAAACCAAAGGGTATTGCCTCCTTGGCAACGACGCGGGCTTGGGTGAGTTTCCTCTTGGGAAATTGTTGAGGTTGAGGATGAAATTTGTGGTTGTTCTAGTCCAATCTTGGGATGATTCTCAAGATGAACCCCCTTCAGAAGAGCCAATGTCTGAACCCGCTCAGGCACTTGTTGGGGGGGATACATGTTTTGAGATCGGAGATGACCAAGTTGGTCTAGAGCAACCAATTGAGGATGAACCGATTGCCTCACCCAAGATCCTCGAGCCAGGAAATGAGGAAAAAGATGTCTCCATGGACCAGGAAATGATAGATAACTTTGAGACATATATAAATGAAGATCATGAATTCTTTGATTCTGAGGGTGAGGAATCTCTTGGTGAAGTCTCACTGAGTTTAAGGAGAATGATTTTAGTGAGACTAATGGGCTCGATGAGCATGATGAATCATTTAATAGCCCAAAAACTGAGGATTGTGATATGATTGGGGTTGACATGGAGGATTATGATCCTATTATAATAGATGATCCAATTGGTATGGTAACTCTACATTTAATGATGATAATTCCATCAACTGGGGTTAGTTTTGAGGATATAAGTGCATTAATAACATATCATGACGGGCATAGGAGCACTGCATTCATTGCAAATTAAGATTGCGTATAAATCAATGTTTAATGGCCATATGTACAAGTGCATGTTGAAATAGGCCTCAGATGAGCAATCGGATCGCATGGATGGATTCAGATCAACGAATGGAGTCCAACAGACTTGAAATCACTTAAATTCGACTTCCGAAGCTCCCTCGACCAACCTAAGAAGTTATGGCCATTGATATGATAATCAACGAGCCATAACGCACCACGTGGTGCCTGCCTGTTGCATCCGCCATCCTCTCTCTTCATCGCATGATCTCAGTCGCTGATGTAAATATGTTTACACTACATAAGATGTCTATTTATGCATGTTCTTAAGCATAGAATTGCATTGCATACTATAAATATTGCATAGCATGCATCATCTTGCATTTAGATTAGTTTGAATAAAATGGAGGTTAATTGTCTTCTTTTATGTTCAGGGACAAGGCAAAATTTTTATCGGGGCCTCGGATCAAAGATCCAACCATACAGATGTGATCAAGGCGACGATTGGAGTTCAATGACTCCAAGATCGTCCTAATAAGACATCTATAGCATCAGATAGAGATCGGTGAACCCTAGAAGATTAAGGGCCAAGATGGTGTGAATCCACACTTCAAACGACAAATCCAACCACATGGATGGATTTAGATCGACGATCGCAGCCTAACGACGCAAAAATCGACTCAATCCGACAACCGTGGCACCATCTACATCATCCAGAAGATGGACGACCAAGATGGCGCCACGTGGTGCCATCTTGGTCGTTCGTGGCGCCATCTCAGCTGCCCAACCAGCCGCTACACCCGCCGCATCCTCTCTTCTTTGACAATTCTTCGTCGTTAGATGCACATCCAATGGCTGTGGATGCGCACGCACGATTTGTAAGTGTGACACAAACGCACTTATAGCGCGTTGGTCGAACGTACTTTCATGAAGGAAGGACATGCGTTCGAGTTGTGAGGAGCAAGCGAGTGGGCGTGGGCGAGAGGGCGAGAGGAGCATTGGATTGTGATCGGTCAGTCGCGAGTGCTTAATAGCGCCCACGTGCTATCGAATGCCCACGCGTGACACACCATCAAACGTGGGCGTTGTGCCTTGAAGAGGCGAGGCAAGGATGCATCTCAGCCGTTTGATCTCACGATCGAACGGCCAAGAATTGAAGGACGTGAGCGCGTGTTGCATGCGTGGGAGGCGAGCAGGCGACGCACGTCGCCCACGATAGGGCTTTAGCGACGATTTTATCCATCACTAAAGACCCCTTATTTAATGTTTTGAGATTAAAAAGACCAAATTGCCCTCACTCCTTGCAACTATAAAAGGAGACCCCCTCCATACGAAATTGGCATCCCTTCTTTCTCTTCTCTCCCTCTCCAAAGCTCAAGAGAAGCTTGTCCCACACCCGGGATGCTTCTTAAGAGATAAAGTCAAATTTTCTTCCCCCTTTCAAAAGTGGATCCCGCGACGACGATGACGTGTTGCCCCGTTCCCATTCTTCCCGCTTCATCCTCCTTCGTCTTGATCCATTCTCTGTCTTCTAGGCGTCGTCCCGTCTGGCTCGTCCTCCAAGCGATCGTCGAGGAGGATAATTCTCTCTCCATTCTTTTTAATGCTTTCTAGAGTAGATTTATTGCTTTATAGTATAATCATTTTCTGCTCTCTAGTCATAATGTTTAGTGTAACGAACAATCTCTTTGATAATGAATTCCATGTGCAATCTACATCTCATTTTGGTTTTTGTTTGTAATATTCTCCCTCTCTCTTCTATTTATTGTAAATAGATAGATAGTTTCTAATCAATTAATCTACTTCGTGACAAATAAAACAAACGTGTATTTTTAATCAAACGTCTGCCTCCCTGAGTTCGACCCGGAATTTCTATTCTGGTATAAATTTTATTTGTTGAACACGAGTTCTTCGCTTTCAAACTACAACGACAGGTTTTTCAAAATCAAATATATTAGCATAGTAACTCGCAGCTTCAACATTTTGGCGCCGTTGCTGGGGAGGCGACGCTCTTTAGTTTTTTTCACGTTTTCCAACTTACAAATCATTTACCTCACTTCTCTCCTTTCTTATTATGATTGCAGGTACTCTTTTGAGACGAGAAAAAGTGATAGATTGGAGCAAAGTGCTATTGAAGGTTTTGTAAGTTATCCCCCACTTCCCACCCATTAGTTTTCATTTCACCATGTAATAACACAAACATCAATCAACCTAGGTGTTTTTATAAACTCTAAGGTTAGTTTTGTTTGTTTGTTTGACACCCACACCTGCCTCAACCTCCACATTTAAAAAGAAAAAATAAAAAAAATCTCACAGAGGTATACAACCTCATCTGATTTTCAAACTCAACCGGTAAATCGATCTTTGGAACCGGTACACACATCCAAACACATAATTGAGTAGAAATCAGATTAGGTAATCACTTGTGTGCCTAATTAAGTGGTGCAACAGGCCAATTGTTTGAGTTGATTGGGCCACACCACTTCAATTAAAATCGACTCATTATGTAGCTACCGCATAGGTTCAACTCTTAGAGATTTACCAGGCACTCTACATTCTTTTAAGTTTCAAAGGAAACATCTTCACCTGTGCTTTCAAAACCTGGTGTGCCAACAAAACTTGTGTGAAAATACCTAAAGTTGAATCCTAAAAGATACTAAGCAAGATTTGAACCCTAAAATTCACCGCATCAAAAATAATCTTGCTTGAAAACCACTGGTTGTGCACGCACACACACATTAATCAATCATTAAGGGCACAACCCAGATAAAAGGCCCATCACATTCCAAAGCACATTCAAACCTAGCCCTAAATAAAATAGAGTAGATGTTGGCCTTAAGGATTCAACTCGCTCTTTGGAGCCCAGAACGAGATTATTTTTGATTAGTCTGTTTCTACCTTTAATCTGATGTCTAGCTAGGGGAGTATAATCAAATGATCGCGGCTGGGGGGTACACTAGGAATCGGAGGCGCAAGCCGAAGGAAGAACCTTCTCCCCAGTCCCTCCTTCTAATTGGTTGGATTGAACAGACATAAGCAGATAAAATTGTTTCTCTATCTTAGGATAGGTTCTGGGAGTCTGTAGGTCTGTAGGCTAGCCCACTTAAGGACTTGTTTGATTACTTGTATTGTAGGGCACCTTTCTTCCTCCTGTTTCTCATGAATCCTTCCACATATTATACGCATTCCCGCTCTTTCACTCCTATTTTGAATTATCCTCAACATGATGATTATCCTGACTCGTACTGTAATCAACCATCACTTAGTTGGGATAACTCAGATTGGGGATACAGTTCCGGACCTCTGTGTTTAGGGTTTAACCCTGAACACAATGATTGTGATTTCTATCCTTCTCAGAGCCACATCAATTATAGATTGTCAACCTTTCATGGATAGCCTAATACGATCTATAATCAAGAAGGATACACTGATCCTTACCCATCCTCTGATTACACTGCCTTTAGGTCATCACCACCTTTTGAACAATCCGAAGTGACCTATTATTAGGAGGGGTATAACGAATCTCAATTCGTTAACTCCTCTGCACTGATCCCAAACCCACCTAACCTTGAACCAACTCATTTGGTTCAGGGTAACCAAGTTCAAGATAAGGTTCTGGCCAACTTGAGGAATATCATACAATCTTTAGAAGTTTAGCCAATACCTTGCATTGAAAGATTGGAGCCCCTGATTGAAATGATTGATGATTTGAACAAGTATTTGTTGGATTGGCTCCAGGATGTTAAGGATAAGAACCCAGGTGAGTTTCTACTTGGGAAGTTAGCAAAATTGAGGATGAGATTTATGGTTGCTTTAGTTCAATCATAGGATGATTCCCAGGATGAACTCCCTTCAGAAGAGCCAATGTCAAAACCCGCTCAGGCACCTGTTGGGGGGGACACGTGTTATGAGGCTGACCAGATTAAATTAGAGCAACCAATTAAGGATGATCTGATTTCTTCACTTGAAATCCTTGAGCTGGGGTATGAGGAAACGTATGTCTCCATGGACCAGAAAGTAATGGATGATTTTGAGACATACATTAATACAGATTTTGATTTCTTTGATTCTGATGGTGAAGATTCAAGTTGCGAAGTCTCACGCGAGTTTACAGAACATGATTTCTGTGAGATGATTGTGCCTGAGGAATCTGATAGATCATTTGATAGCCAAATAACTGAGGAAATTGATCTTATTAGGGCTCACCTTACGGATCCAAACTTGCATTTTCTGAAGGATTCAATCCAATGCCCTGATTATTAGTTACACCCCATTGAGCTTATCGATGATTCTGTTTTTGAGATAACTAGACCCAAGTCAATTATGATTTAGCCACATCTTTTAGACTTGGAGATTTCAGATGGGGTGATTAATATGCAAGAGGTCCCGAAACTTGGCATTCTGAATGAGGAGAACAGAAGCTGGGAAGTTCTAATTTGGGAAGCAAACTTTGGAGGAAATAGAAGACTAAGTCTAAGGGTTCCAATTCATCTGAAACCATCAAACCAGGACCCTTACGACATCTATTCTGAGGATGTCCAACCTAAGCATACATTCATTGATTATCCTTTGGAGCTTGAATTCTCTGTAACTCGACTTTTTGGTCATGGGTTGCATCCTCATAAATCGCAGGTCCGACCCCGCTTGCATACTGATTTTAGGTTTTGGGTAATTTTTATCCAGAACCTTAGATATTCTCGATTATGGGGTATGGGTCAGCACCACAATCTGGTCCACATCTGTGGACATCTGCTGGTAGGTCCGAGGTTTCATCTTTTTATTCTGATTCTGACCTGCACTTGTGAATTCTTTATTTCTCTTCTGTGTATAGTGTGCCTAGCTGAAGGTACTAAATTCAGCACGTATACAGTTCTTTTTAGTTTTTATCTCGGAGCGAACCCAACATTCACGCAATTTAGGTGCTTTTTACTCCAGTCCACTCTGTTTTATGTCCTTTTAATACAATAAGGACATTGCATTAGATAGGCATGGGGGGGTGGATATTCATCTTTGAATTAATTCGTTAGCTCCGTAGATTTGTTTTATTTTCTTTTATTTATATTAAAAATGTAAAAAAAAATTGTGGAATTAGGAAAGAGAACTTGGATTTAAGAAAATTTCAATCTTGGGAAATACTACATTATGATCTGAACACAAAGACTCTTCAGGTCTTCAGACTTAATCAGCCTGTGTATCCATTAAAATGTGGATTTATTTTCCGAGTCCTCGCCATCTTAATTCTATCGTAATTGGTGTAAATAAGTTTGGGTGATAAGTATACGACTTATCAACCCGCCCTCTGATTTGAGGGAACTTTAAGCCTAAAGCATCTACACACTATCTTGTCACTGACTCGTTAATTGGCAGTTCTAATGGAAATTGGGTAGCTAATGAACCTTCTAGGACGATATGGCTGGCAAGTTATCGTGGGTACCTGCCCATAGGTAGGTTGTCCAGAGCCCAGTCACTGGACCCTTCTCTTTTTGCTGCCTTTAGGTAAATCTTAGACCAGGGAAGCCACCTATTCAAAAAAAGAGAAAAAGAAAGTCAAAAAGAAAAGAAAAGAAAAAAAGAAAAGGAGAAAAGAAAAAGAAAATAAAAGAAATAAGCCACACTTCGCTGCACGAGTATGGCTGGCAAGTTGTCGGTGGTAATAGCTCATCGATCGATTGTCTAGAACCCAACTCAATAAATGCACTGAAAATTTCCAAAATACTTAGGAAGAAGCGGAGAAGTAGAATAAACCGGGGAGATATACACTGGATTCACCCTTGCGTTGACCCCATAAAAATAAAAGTAGGGGGAAAGCTACCGGTTGTAAGGATACACCTTTAGGTAGAATTCTCTTTTTAAGGTCACTTAGAGGTGTAGAAATCCGAAGTTCGTTTTAACTATCGATCAGTGAGTCTATCACATTCACAATAAGATGCTTAGAACTTAGGGTTCTCATCAAATCTTGGGTGAGTTGAATGGCCGTAGAAAGCCACTCTTAAACCCTAAAACTCATAAATCCAAAAAAATTAGAAAGAGAAAAGGAAAATTTTCTTTGAATATGGCGAGGGCTTGATGTGGTTTGCATTTTGGAAGATACCCAAGCACTGTTGTGTCTTTGAAAGTTCAGATCTTAAGTAAACATTTTTTTAATGGTTGAAAATAACTCATGCCCAAATAATCCAACCTAATTCTTTTATAAATAGCATATAGTTTTTGCTAGGGACTAGCAAAAGATAGGCATGGGGGCATGATGTAAACATGTTTACACTACATAAGATGTCTATTTATGTATGTTCTTAAGCATAAAATTGCATTGTATACTATAAATATTGCATGGCATGCATCATCTTGCATTTAGATTAGTTTGAATAAAATAGAGGTTAATTGTCTTCTTTTATGTTCAGGGACAGGGCCAAATTTTTATCGGGGCCTTGGATTAAAGATCCAACCATACAGATATGATTAGGGCGACGATTGGAGTTCAACGACTCCAAGATCACCCTAATCAGACATCTATAGCATCAGATAGAGATCGGGGAATCCTAGAAGATCAAGGGCCAAGATGGTGCAAATTTGCACTTTAAATGACAAATCCGACCACATGGATGGATTCATATCGACGATCGCAGCCTAACGACAAGAAAATAGACTCAATCTGACAACCGTGGCACCATCTACATCATCTAGAAGATGGACAGCCAAGATGGTGCCATGTGGCTCCATCTCAGTCGCCCAATCGGCTGCTACACCCGCCGCACCCTCTCTTCTTTGACAATTCTCCACCATTGGATGCGCATCCAACGGCTGTGGATGCACGCACACAATTTGTAAGTGTGACACAAATGCACTTGTAGTGCGTTGGTCGAACGTGCTTTCGTGAAGGGAGGATGCGCACTCGAATCGCGAGGAGCAGGTGAGCGGGTGCGGGCGAGCGGGCACGAGGAGCGTTGGATCGTGATCGGATGGCCGCGAGCGCTCAATAGTGCCCACGTGCTATCGCACGCTCGCGCGTGACGCGCCATCAGACACGGGCGTTGCAGCTTGAAGAGGCGTGGTGAGGGTGCATCTCAGTCGTTTGATCTCACGATCAAACGACCGAGAATCGAAGGACGTGAGCACGCATTGCATGCGTAGGAGGCGAGCGGGCGGTGCACGTCGCCCACGATGGGCCTTTAGCGACGGTTTTATCCATCACTAAAGACCCCTTATTTAATGTTTTGAGATTAAAAAGACCAAATTGCCCTCACTCCTTGCAACTATAAAAGGAGACCCCCTCCATACGAAATTGGCATCCCTTCTTTCTCTTCTCTCCCTCTCCAAAGCTCAAGAGAAGCTTGTCCCACACCCGAGAATGCTTCTTAAGAGATAAAGTCAAATTTTCGTCCCCCTTTCGGAAGTGGATCCCACGACGATGACAACGTGTTGCCCCGTTCCCGTTCTTCCTGCTTCGTCCTCCTTCGTCCTGCTTCGTTCTCCGTCTTCCAGGCGTTGTCCCGTCCGACTCGTCCTCCAAGCGACTGTCGAGGAGGATAATTCTCTCTCCATTCTTTTTAATGATTTCTAGAGTAGATTTATAGCTTTTTAGTGTAATCATTTTCTGCTTTCTAGTCATAATGTTTAGTGTAACGAACAATCTCTTTGATAATGAATTCCATGTTCAATCTACATCTCTTTTTCGTTTTTGTTTGTAATATTCTCTCTCTCTCTCTTCTATTTATTGTAAATAGATAGATAGTTTCTAATCAATTAATCTACTTCGTGACAAATAAAACAAACGCGTATTTTCAATCAAACGTCCGCCTCCCTGAGTTCGACCCGGGATTTCTATTCCGGTATAAATTTTATTTGTTGAACACGAGTTCTTTGCTTTCAAACTACAACGACAGGTTTTTCAAAATCAAATACGTTAGCGTAGTAACTCGCAGCTTCAACAGTCGCACATCTCGCATTGGACGGCTGAGAATCCGTGAGCTCAGCACCACCTGCCCGCATCCAACTCGCCCAAAGCCCCTGCAGCGTGGAAATTTGACCGTTGGATCTCCATCCAACGGTCCCTAGCACCCGTGCCTGATCTTGTCTCTACGACTAAGCGCGGAGGTAGCACAGCGGTAGTGCCTCGCAAGCGAGAGGTGAGTGTTTGACTCCAGCCATGCCCTAAATCATGCCCTAGCCTGCACCGCGGGTAATTCAGGTCATTTGATCAATGTTGAACGGAGCAGATGGAAGCAATGCGGCACGCTCTCGTGCGCTTCATGAGAACGCGTGCGATCACGTGCGAGGCGTGCACTCCCTGCACGCAAGCGCGATCTGAACCAACGCTCAGGGCACGATCTCTGCTGTTCAATCTTTGATCAGACGGTCCACATGGAGCACACACGGATCACGTGGGAAGAGGAAGCACGCGCGTGCTTGGACTGGCAGGAGTGGGGCTTCACCGACGTTTTTGGAATGGGTTTAGTGACGTCCCGAACATTGCTAAAACCCTTAGTTTGGAAACCCCTCTTCTCTATATAAACCTCCTCAACCACCCCATTCAAAGGCATTCAATACACACACACTCTCTCTCCATGCTACTCTAGCCTTCTCCTAGCTCCACCAAATACTCCATACCCACCCCAGAGTTGTCAAGCCGTCGATGGAGCATCCCTCCACCGCCGTGGCCGCCTTGACTCCTCCTCGCACTCTCTTTACTTTAGTTTATGTTGCACTTGTTTAATCTTTCATCTATTGTTGTAGTTGTAAACAAACTTTAATTGCATGTGATATGTTGATGATGTTTCATATATCATAGCTTACATCTTCTAGAATGATCATCATGTTTTAAACACGATCTCTAACCCTACTCTCTCTCTCTCTTGTTTTCTCGCAACCAAGCAGACCCACCATTCCTGTGACAACTAAAGTGACAAACTAATCCAATTTTACGCCTCCTCATGTTCAACACTTGGACTCATCAAATCCACATCTTAAATTAAAATCGACGTCGTGAACACATACTACAATGACATAATTAAATAAACGTGTTTCGCGTGCGTCAGTTTTTGGTGTCATTGCCAGGGAGGGAACGGATTTCTTTTATCGCTTCTATCTTGCATTTGTATTCATATCTTCTAACTCATTTTGCTCTCTCTACTTGATTGGTTGTAGGAACTCGACGCTTGGGCGACGGAGGAGCACGATCCAAGACAGTGGACCAAGAGTAAAATGCCGTGGAGACAGTTGTGAGTATTATTCCACCCAGTGATTGTTTGCTTGCCTAAAAATAATACAAAAAAATATAAAAATCTAAAATTGGCGTGGTGAATGACTACTTGACTCTCATTCCAAACTCATCACCCAACCAAAAAAAAAAACTCTAACGTTCTTAAAGAGATAATCTTTTTTGGAGTGTTCTTTCTTTTGAGTGGTGTTTGTGAAGCCACCATGACTTGACTTGGGTTGCACCACTAACCATAATTAAAAATCAATTCCCCTTGTAGAATTGCATGAACACTAGGGTGAATACATTAGGGATGTTTTTCTAGGGCCACAACATTCTAAAGGAAATCGACTTTCGCCCATTGTGTGCCCACTTAAACCTTATTTGAAAACATAAAGAACTTCAACCCTAAAAAGCATTAAAGCAAGGACAAATCATTAAAAGACACCACGTCCTAAAATCCTTGTTTGAGGATCATGTTTTGTTAAGTGTACACACACACTCAAATCGGTTAACTAAGAGGCACAACCCCAAACAATGCCTCATGACATATCCTGAGCACAAGCATTAGCCTAGCCCCTCATTAAAATGGAGTAGACATGCCCTACGTAGGACTAGACTAAGTCTTGAAGGTGTGATTAGGTTTGCTAGGCACTTGGACTTCATTCCCTTTGTAGAATCTGGTGTCCAGGCTGCGAAGAAGTGTCAAACGACCACTGTTGTGGGGTCTACGGAACCTGCGGCGAAAGCCAAAGGAAGAACCTTCCCTTCAATCCCATCATAATCAACCTGGCTAGATTAACATCGGGAAGGGTAGTTAAGTGCTTACATATCTGATCATTCCCTTTGAGGCTTCTAGGTCTCCTAAGGTATGCACTATAAGGACTAGACTTGCTTGCTTGTTTGTGCACACACTTCTCGCACCTGTCTCTCTTCGCATCCCTCCCTGCTCTTCTCTAGTGTATGCACGGGAGACGATCACTGCATCCTGAGCTATTTGTTTTAGATAGGGAAATCAGGAGGAGACTTGATTTTGCAAGAGAAATGGTTGAACCAAGAATTGATGAGGTTAAGGACCAACCCCCACCCAATGCTATGGCCATCATTCAGGCCCAAATCTCTATTAACCACCAGCTTCAACAACAATAGACCCAAACCATCATGCAAGCCATACACCGATTGCAAAACCCTCAGAGGCAACCCCCACTGAACCCACCTAACCCACCACAACCTCCTGAGGGCCAACCTAGGCCTCTCCGTGATTTTTACGATTTGTCTGCTATTTGGATCGAGCCACATCTTAAGGTCCCCGAAGGGGGAGATGATTTTGAGTTGAAACCTAATTTCCTGAGCTTAATTCAGAGCCACTTTCATGGGTGCTCAAATGAGGACCCCTTCCAACATCTTGAGGACCTAGACCAGATCGCCCGAATTATGAAACCTAGGAACATCAGCTTGGACATTGTTTTGATTAAGATGTTCCTATTCTCCCTAAAAGACAAAGCATCTCACTAGCTTAGAACCTTAGGGAGACCCATCTCCACCTGGGAGGAACTGAGGCATTAATTCCTAAAGAAAATTTTCCCCATAGGTAAAACCGATGCCCTCAGAAGAGCCATTACCACATTTACACTACAAGGTGGAGAACAATTCCATGAGGCGTGGGAAAGATTTAATGAATTGTTTAGGAAATGCCCACACCATGAGGTTCCAAGGTGGCAATTGGCCTAGATCTTCTACCATGGTTTGGGCAGCAACCTTAGGAACTTTGTTGATGTCTCATGTGGAGGCAACTTTTTGAACAAAGATGAGGAGAGCGCATTTGAACTCTTTGAGTCCATGAGTGAGAACTCGCTCAACAATGCCTCCATGACCCAGTTTAATCGATCCAGTCAACCCCGTGGTGGGATTTATGAACTGCAAGCCAATTTTGGAACAGTTGACATGGACATTATAGCCAAAAAGTTGGATCGAGTTGAGTTGGTGGACAAAAAGATTGATGAGCTGTTGAGCCAAACTAGAAACCCGCTATAGATCCTCTCCCTAGTAAAGGGAGCTCACAATGTAGATTTGGTGCAACCAATGAACCGGATACACCTGGAACAACCCTTGACCATGTTCCAAGGAGGGACCTTTGCTCCCTTAAGCCTTGATTACTCCCTCCCCTCCCCCTCGGCACCTTCTATCTTTGAAGATGTCCAAGCCATCCAAGGTTACTCCAAATTTGACCCCTTCTCCAACACCTACAACGTCGGATGGCGTAATCACCTGAATTTCGCCTGGATGAACCAAAAATCTAACCAATTCCAAAACCAACCCAGGCCTAACCCCCCTCCTATCAGCAAGGTCCACCGGTTAGACCACCCTATAATCAGAATAGGATGGCCCCTCCCTTGCAAAACCAATTGGACACGCTAATAAAAATGATGGCTGATATGAATTGGAAACATCAAGAGGAAATGGCATTAGTGAAGGGATAGTTGAGCCAGCTGTTGGATTGCAAACAACAGGGATCCCTTCCTTCTCAGCCACAACTGAACTTGAGAAATGTGATCAATAGAGGCCACAATTCTCAAGGGTTCCAAGCCAATCCTGGGCATGCCCACATGGTCCAGCAAGCCCCACAAACACCCCCTAGGTTTGGTGCTTCTTCTTCCTCTTCTTCTCAAGGATCTACCCATGGTCCCAATGGCTCGGCCAATGCAGTTACCTTGAGAAGCGGCACTAAAACCTAGGACCCTAAATGGCCAACCCCTCCCATGACCTCACTTCCTGAGACACCCGATTCTGAGGATGAGCGGGAGGAACCCAAGGACCTGGAGACTGACCCGATTCAAACCCAAACATCATACCCTGAGGCCTTGGAGAAAAGGAAGAAAAAGAAAGTTGTAGTTGAGAATGAGGAGCTATTGGAGATTTTCAAACAAGTCTAGATTAATATTCTGCTCCTCGAAGCAATCAAGCATATCCCAGCTTACGCTAAGTTCTTGAATGATGTCTGTACGTCGAAGCGTAAGCCGAAAACCTAAGCACCAAGGAAGGTAGTGCTCTCAGAATAAGCTAGTTCAGTGATATTGAGTAGCCTATCTCCCAAACGAACAGGCCCAGGATCACCCCTGATTTCTTATAATATCGAGGACATGACATTTGATAGAGCGCTCTTGGACTTAGGTGCTTCAATCAACCTAATCCCGATGACCTTGTATCACCAGTTTGGATTTGGGGAGTTGAAACCCACACCTGTGACTAGCCAATTGGCTGATAGATTTGTGAAAACCCCAAAGGGGGTAGTCGAGGATGTAATTGTTCGGGTCAAGGACTTCTACTTCCCGGTCCACTTTTTAGTCCTCGACATGGAAGTCCCCGAACAGTTACAAAACACACCCATCATCCTGGGCAAACCCTTCTTAGCTACGGCTAAGGCAAACATTGATTGCGACACGGGATGCATGAAAATTTCCTTTGGAGACAAGAAGATGAAATTGGATATCTTCAGGGCGGGTAAGTCTTTTGATTATGGCTGGGTTGAGGAGCACGATCTCGTGGAACCTCTGGTTGAAGAATGCCTCACTCTTAGCTCTTTAGCAGACCATCTAACTCAACCAGTTGATGACTACCCTGACCCACTCCAACTTGTGGAGGTTGACCTGTGTAGAGCTGATTACCTTCAGCAACCTCCATTTGAGGAGATTAATGTTGATCAACTCCCACCCTTCCCCTACCCATCAAATGTTGTCCCACCTACACCCGAACTAAAGCATTTGCTCGACAATCTCAAGTATGTCTTCCTAGGACCTGACCAGACCTTCCCTGTGATTATCAATGCCCACTTAATTAAGGATCAATAACTTAGGTTGACTGCAACCCTCTCTAAACATCGGGCAACCATTGGATGGTCAATTTTTGACCTAATGGGAATTAGCCCTACCTATTGTACTCACAAGATCTATTTGGAAAATGGGGCTTGACCTTCTCGCCAGATGCAAAGGCGATTGAACTCGAATATGGGAGAGGTCGTTAAAAAAGAAATAATCAAGTGGCTTGGTGCAGATATCATTTACCCAATTTTTGATAGCCCTTGGGTGAGCCCCACTCAAGAGGTACCCAAGAAAGCTGGGCTCACCGTGGTCACCAATGACCAGGGTGAATCCATCCCCACCCTCACTGCTACCGCATGGCAGGTGCGCATCGACTATAGGAAGCTTAATGAGGCTACCAAGAAAGATCATTTCCCTTTGCCATCCATTGACCAGATTCTCGAGCGATTGGTAGGGCAGAAATATCTTTGCTTCCTGGATGGATATTCAGGATATAGCCAAGTTGCTATTGCACCAAAGGATCAAGAGAAGACCACATTCACTTGCTCGTATGGCACGTTCGCATTCCATCATATGCCATTTGGGTTATGTAATGCATCCGCGACCTTTCAGCGTTGCATGCTAGCCATTTTTTCAGAGATAGTGGGTGAATACCTGGAGGTTTTTATGGATGATTGTCTTAGCAACTTGGAGAAGATCTTGAAGCGATGTATTGAGGTCAACCTGGGTTTAAGCTGGGAAAAGTGCCATTTCATGGTTCAGGGATTGTCCTCGGTCACATCGTCTCGCATAGGGTCATCGAAGTGGATCGAGCTAAGGTTGATTTAATTTCCAAATTTCCACCCCTTAGCTCAGTCAAGCAAATTCGATCTTTCCTAGGACATGTTGGCTTCTATAGAAGGTTCATTATGGAATTTTCCAAACTTTCTAAGCCCTTGATTGACCTTTTTGCCAACGATGCCCTTTTTCACATGACACCTGATTGCATCAAGGCCTACAACACTCTTAGGGAAACAGTCTACACCGCACATGTTTTACAAACCCCAGACTAGTCCCAGGACTTTGTGATTATGTGTGATGCATCAAATTTTGCCATTGGCGTAGTCCTAGGACAAAGAAGAGAGAAGAAACTCGTGGTGATCTACTATGCGAGCAAATCATTGGATGAGGCTCAACGGAATTACACTGTCACAGAAAAAGAACCACTCGTCGTGGTCTTTGGATCGATCATACCTTCTAGGATCCCACGTGACAGTTTACATCGACCACTCGGCTATCCGGCATTTGTTGGCCAAAAAGGACGCTAAACCCAGGTTCATCTGATGGATCCTGTTCTTGCAAAAATTTGACCTGGAAATACGCGACAAAGCCGGATCCAAAAATGTTGTAGCCGATCACCTATCCAGACTTCATCCAGACCACATCAGATCCTCATTACCTTTGACTGACGCCTTCCCTGATGAACAACTTCTAGCCAGGTAAGGAAGAAAGCTACCCTGGTATGTAGACTTAGTAAACTATTTGGTAGTAGGACAGACTCCGCACAACTGGTTTAGACGACAACGGGATAAGTTCTTGGCTGAAGCCAAGCACTATTTCTGGGATGATCCTATGCTGTTTAGACTCTATGCTGACCAGATCATTAGGAGGTGTATTCCTGAAGAGGAAGTCCAAAGTGTGCTGTCCTTTTGTCACAACCAAGCTTGTGGTGACCACTTCTCTGGGAAGCAAACGGCTACAAAGGTTTTGCAGTCCAGATTTTATTGGCCATCCTTATTCAAGGACACACACAATTTTGCCAAGACTTGCTTTTGGTGCCAGACATTAGGGACTATGACTAGAAAGGATATGATGCCCCTCCAACCCATTCTGATTGTTGAAATTTTTGATGTTTGGGGCATCGATTTTATGGGTCACTTCCCACCATCCAACGGCTACGAGTACATATTAGTTTCAGTGGACTATGTCTCAAAGTGGATCAAAGTCGTAGCCACCCGAAGATGTGACCATAAGGCTGTCATGGACTTTTTTAAGCAGAACATCTTCTCTCAGTTTGGGATATCGAAAGGCAAGATCAGTGATGGTGGGAGTCACTTTATTCATGCCCAATTCCGTGCCTTAGGAAATATGGGGTTACTCACTGCAATGCCACCCTGTATCACCTACAAACAAATGGGCAAACTAAGGTCTCTAATAGATGGATCAAGAATATTCTGCAAAAGATCGTGAGACCTAACCAGAAGGATTGGTCCACATGATTGGATGATGCCCTTTGGGCATACATGACCGCTTTTAAGACCCCAATAGGCATGTCACCTTATCGATTGGTCTTTGGCAAAGCTTGCCACCTTCTGGTCGAGTTGGAACATCGGGCCATACTAAGCGGTTAAGCAGTGCAATACGGATTCCCAGTTGGCCAGAGTACAAAGAACACTCCAACTCTACGAGCTCGAGGAAATCCATCGGGACGCCTATGAGAACAGACGACTTTACAAAGAAAAGATGAAAACCATCCACGACAGACACATTCATAGGAAAACCTTCGAGTCCAATCAGCAAGTCTGGCCTTTTGATGCAAGACTTAAACTTTTCCCTAGGAAGCTGAGATCAAAATGGATAGGACCATATAAGGTGGTCAAACCTTATCCCAATGGGGGGGTTGAAATTGCAGATCCTAACACTAGGTGATGAGAACCCAATCATGAACCCTAACTAGCACATTTTGACCTAATAAAGTAAACAAAAGCTCCTACATAACCTAAGGGAAGGCCTAATTCAGGGAATTTCTGATATGAAAGGAAAACATGCAACAAGGGGTAAAACTGTAATTTTACCATTGCAGTGCATCAACGAGATTTCTAAGGGTCTATACATAGGTCAAGTGGACTTAATAAGAGAAAAAGTGGGATGATTTGGTCAGAAAGGGGTTATGGCGAAATCTAGGAATTAAATGACATTCTGTAACCCTAAAACAAATCCACTTTAATTCACAAGGTTCTAGGAAAGATAAAAATCAACTAAACCCTCTAAAATTCATGGAAAAATATCCCCTAGGGTTTAGAACCTTCAATTTGGCATTTGGAACCTGTTTTGACCTAGATTGGGGTCCATACCCAATTTTTGACCTAATTTGGGTTTTTATGCAAAATATCCAGTCAAACGTGGTCAAACATAAAATCAAACTTCACAATTGGATTTTTTAGGTCAAAATTAGGTTTATACCAAAATTTGGACCTAAGGAAAGGTCGTCTTGAGCCACTTTGCAATTTGGTCCTCAAAATTACTTTCTGGCCCTCAACTTTTTGAAACCCATGCGATTACCCCCTCAACTTTCTCATCTTTTTCTTCACTTCAGTCCCTCTGCCATCCGCAGCAGGGGCCATACCTCCGGCAACTTCATGCGGAGGTATGCGCCTCTTCTACATGGGGAGCCACCCCCAGATTTGAATGGGGAGCTCCCTACAGAGCCCCCTACTGCATGGGCTACTCCCCATGCCCTGAAATCCACCATACCTCTCGTGCAAACGCATGAGACGTATGGGTCTCCGATCGGCCTTACCTCTGACGTGACTTTCCCGCCGCCCTCGCGTGCCTCCCGCCTGACCTGTGCCTATTTAAGGAAGGGCACACCACGTCGCTTTCGGCATGCTCGAATTGGCCAGAGATCCCCCTCGAATTCGTCTCCTCCCAACTCTGACAGATTGCCCAGAGCTTCTGGCGAATCCTTCTCCCTTTTCTCGTTGTTCTGCCATCGTACTAGTGGCAGAGCCAGCTTCGCCGTTCTCCACCACACCGCGCCGTACTAGCGTGCGCTCTCTGACCCCCTTCATCGTCGCTGTCTTCTTCCCCTAGGCACCTTCGTATTCGGTGATGGCAAGCACCTGCCGCTCGCCATCCGCCTCACCCTTTCACTCCAAACTGGTCAGTTAGGTTCCTCTCACTCCCCCTTTCATTTCCCCTCTCCTAATTTGTACTTTTGACCCCTCGACTGCCACTTCCACCACCATCGTTTTCACCTCCGACCACCAACTCTGGCGAGGCCACTCCACCTGCATAGGCCATTTCACCCCTCGCCAATTGGTCCCTAAGCTCCACCACCTCCCACTGATCACCTTCCACCCTTCCACTGCCCACCATCACCTCCCTAGACGTCCACCGACCTAACCCACCTTCACGGCCATAGTGCGACCTAGGCACGCACGCTTAGGCCGCCCCATGGCCAGCCAACCCCTGCCCCACCTTCGCCGTGATACGACGAAGGTTTTCCTATGATCTGACAGGGCTGCGAGGCCGTCTTCATGCATTATAGATTCCACGCCACTTCTGCCATTGACGAAGAAGCATGGAGCTCGCAAGCCTCGCTCCAGGTCGTGTGCCCCAGGCATAAGGATCCCAGGTGACGCGCGAGGGTCTCACGCATGCATCTAGCCAGAGAGTAGACTTAGCGAGCGACTGCGGCAGTGGCGATTGGGTAGAATCTTCCTGCAGGCACGCAAGCAGAAGTGGGTGGGGCTTTAGTCCCACCTCGGAAGCTGACGAACGGGAGGAGGCACTTAAATTGAATTTGTGAATTGGGCTTATCGCCTCCAACTACACGGGGTGAGGTCCCTTGCCGACTCACACCTCATTCACGAGCCCATGCTACGTGGACCTGGTCTTGACTCGACTGCCCGTGCACACCTCGCCCACCACCGCATGCTGATAGGCCTGGTCCCAGGCGCGTTTACCCGACCCGATAACCCGGTTGGCTCTGGTAGAGATGTGTCCTGAGAGAGAAATAGAGAGAGAGAGACGTAGGGAGGGTAGGGGTAGGTTTTCCTTAACCGTACCTGTGCAGGGAAGAAGGAGGAAGAGGAACCAGCTGAGAGGAAGAGGAAGAGAAGAAGAAGAGGCCAGCTGAAGACTTAGCCACGCCAAGGAAGAAGAAGAGGCGCAGCACAGTGAAGAAGGAGCTGAAGCAGAAGAAGGCAAAGGAAGGAGCAGAGGTAGAAGAAGAAGAAGAAAAGAAGAGGCCAGCTGAAGACTTAGCCATGCTAAGGAAGAAGAAGAGGCGCAACATAGTGCAGAAGGAGTAGACGTAGAAGAAGAAGAAGAAAGGAAGAAGAAGTGGAGGCACAGCCAGAGAAGAGAAGAAGAGAAAGCAGCTGAAGACTTAGCCGTGCCAAGGAAGGAGAAGAAGGAGAGGAAGCAGCTGACGAAGAAGAAGAGAAGAACTGTAGAGGCCAAGGAAGGAGTAGACGCAGTAGCTCAAGAGAGAAGAAAAAGAAAGCCAAGCAGAAAAGAAAGAAGAAAAGAAGAAAAAGCTAAAGAGAAGAAAGGAAGAAGAAGAAGAAGGCGTGATACTGTACCAAAAGGTAGTTAAGGCGTCTGACTCTTGAATCAGACGTCTGAAGATAGAGAGAGAAGAGAAGAGAGAAAGCAAAGAAGAAAGAGAGAAGAAAAAACAAGAGACAGAATCTCTTTCTTTTTGTCCCTATAACATTTATCTTCCTTGAATATATTTGAGAATTATGATTTTTCTGCTTCTAAATACCGCATTGCTCCCTGAGTTCGACCTCGGAATGTTTTCAAATTTTGAGTAATAAATAAATAAAGTTGATTATCATTTTTCGCAGCATACTACAACGCGTATCTTTTAAAACCTTGCGAAAGTCGATCTGACCATCAATTCTTGGCACCGTTGCCGGGGAGCAACGGACACTTTAGAAGCTTTAAGTCACAATTTTTGATTATACTGACTTAATCTCTCTTTTGTTGTGTTTGTTGCAGGAAAGGAAGTCAAGAAAAGAAAGCAGTCGCACAACAACCACACCAGGGAACAGGTAACCTTCTACCCTCTCCCCTAATCCCCTCAAAATCTGAAAAGGAGAAACAAAGAGAAAAATCAATATAGGGCTACCTGTTTTCCCATATTTAGTAATTCACAAGAGTTGCCTGGTTTTTAATTTCAACACATCTTAACTGCATATCCACTTAAGGTAATTAGGGCTAAAACTTTCTTGGTTGAGCCCTAGTTACCCATTTCTGAGGCAGCTAATTTGGACCAACTAGAGCCAACCTAGGATTCTAAGTTAGGGTTTTAGAGACACATCTTCTTCTAAGAAAAGAATTAAAAAATTCCAAAAGAGGTGTGCCTAAGCCATTGTTTGAAAAGACCTATCCAAGAGAAACCCTAAGCAGATCAGGCTCTTAATCTACTTGAACAATAAAAGAAAGGACCTAAGAAGCTCTCAAAGGAACAAAGAGGTGAAGTTGATCCTTTGGGTCAACCAACCTTTAAATTAGGTCACTTTTACACACAAAAGGCTTAAAGTTCATGTGGAACCCTAAGCACCTTGATCTTAACTAAAAGCGGTAGACTTAAGAGGTCAAGGTCCCCATTATGGTCTACTTGGAATCTCAGTGACAAGAGAGGTTGGGTGGGGGAAATCCTGTAACCCGTGGGGGCACTCTACCATGTAGGGGTCTTCGCGGGACTCACCATCTCTGGCTGCCCAGATAATTCTCAGGTGGATGACCTTCTGATCTAGGGGTATCATCCGCCCCGAACCTCTATAGTCACCTGACATATTTTGGGTGTCTTGATTGGGTCCAACATGTTTTAACCTCATCTAGTCTTTCAGTGCATGTTTGGTAGGAGGTCCTTGAAACCTCCTCTAGAAATCCACTCTCCCCGAGGCCAAGCCTTGGTACCCTTGTTTGTACAACAACCCCTCCACATAGACCTTTCTTCCGATTCTGAACCTAGTTCTCCTTCTTCTTCCATCATGGCAGAGCCTGTCGAAGAAGAAAATAATCTTGAGCACCAGCTTCAGTGATTAAATGACCTCTTCCAGAACTTCATGAACCCATTGCAGTGCCCCATGATGCGAGATCACTATAATCCCGCTGCGGTGGCAATCGAGCCTCGAGTCCGAATCCCGACTGGAGGACTTGATTATGAACTGAAACCCAATATGATTCATACCATACCTAAATTCTATGGGCTTAACTCTGAAGATCTCTTCCAGTATATCAAACAGCTCAAGCATCTGGCCTAGACCTTTGGGTTAGATGCGCAGAACCGAGATATCTTACTCATGAAGATGTTCTCTTTCTCCCTCATGGACAAGGCAACTCATTGGTGTCAGACACAGACTCGCCCAATCAACACCTGGGATGAACTTCAATCCAAATTTTTGAAGTTCTTTCCCGTTGGTCGGACAAAGGCCTTGCACCATCAGATTACTCACTTCACCCAGCAGATGGGAGAACCTCCTCATGAGGCATGGGATCGATTCCTGGATCTCATGCGGAAATGCCCCCATCATGGAGTTCCTAAATGGGAATAAGTCCAGTCTTTTTACTAGGGACTTCGTGAGGACATTAGATTATTCGTCAATGCAACTTGCGGAGGAAATATCATGGGTCAACATGAGGACACTGTGTGGGAGATTCTTGAGAATATGTGTGAGAACTCCATCAATAATGACTCCATGGGTTTATTCGACAGGACGAATACCCGCGCATCGACGAATCTCAGGGGAGCACATGAGATGCAGGGCCTGTCCACATCCGTCGACTTGGAACTGATGGCCAGTCGGTTGGACAAGGTCTCTATTATTGAGAAGAAGGTGGACAAGCTGACTCAGCATTTGCAGCGAGCCACTTTTGCGCAGAACTCCTTCGCACAGCCACCTCCCGCAAGGGAAACTGTGCGAAACATTTTCCACCGATCTTCTCCAGGGATGGACCCCTATCCACCCCCATCTGACTCTAGGACCGGAGGGACCTCCGATCCTTTCTATTCTTGTCAGGGGAACTCTGATCCCCCATACTCTGACTTTTCTGAGGTTCCTTAGACCTGCGAGGTCCTCAACGCCATCCAGAATGACCCATTTTCCAACGCTACAACCTTGGATGGCGAAATCATCCCAATTTCCAGTGGACGGGAAATTCTTAGATCCAAAGACCACCTTATCAACCCCATTCACAAGTCCCTCATCCTTATCAGCTGCCTCAGCCTCGGCCCAACCCCACCTATCAATCCAGGCCAAACCAAGACCAAATGTCCCTCATCCTCCAAACACTGGCTGACATTTAGAGATCTAATGCGGCTATCCAAAAACAACACAAGGATGAAATCACAGAGGTCCACAACCAACTCGTGCAAATGGCAAATTCTCGCCAACCAGGCACTCTTCCTTCACAACCTCTGCCGAACCCTAATAACGTGCCGACCCAGCGGCGCGTTATGAACCCAAACCCAAGCCAAGCACACATGATTTATCAGGCCCCTTCTATTCCATCACTTGACGGGATGGAAGCTTCAACATCTTACGTGGGTTATCAACAACAGCAACCCATCTTACCGACCCCTAACCTAAACTAGGTAGGATTAAACTCTATAACAACCCTTAGTGGTAAAGCAACCCAAGACCCACCTTATCCAGACCACTCCAAGCCTGGTAGTGACCCAAGCCCTAGGATAGTTATCCAGGATGTCCCTGTCCCAGATTAAAAACCTAGAGCTATTCTAGAGGAACCAACCAAGGTACCATTTCCCGAGGCCTTGACCAAGGGAAAGAGGACAACCAAACCCATGAAACCTGAGGAGGACCTGATCAAGCTCTTTGAGTAGGTCCAAGTAAACACCCCCTTGATGGATGCAATCTGCCACGTACCGGTTTACGCACGATTCTTGAATTACGTGTGTACACCCCAGCGTAAGCCGCGAGCCAAGAGTGGGAGTCCAATTGTACTGTCAGAGCAAGCCAGCTCTATGATCCTGAGTAAGCTCCCACCCAAGGCAAAAGACCCAGCCACTTCCCTGATCTCATGTAAGATTGGTGAAACCCAATTTGATAGAGCATTGTTAAACCTAGGTGCCTTCATAAACCTGATACCCACATCCTTGCTTAACCACCTTGAAGAATCCGAGCTCAAACCAACTGATGTGACATTGCAGTTAGCTGATCGATCCATTAAGTCACCTAAGGGAGTTCTCGAGGATGTTATTGTTAGGGTGTGGGATTTCTACTTTCCAGTAGACTTTATAGTTCTAGAAATGGATGCACCTGAGAATCCAAGGGATACACCAATTATACTAGGGAGACCTTTTCTGGCCACTGCTAGTATAAGCTGTGAGGAGGGCCAAATAGAGTTGAAATTTGGTAACCAAACCCTCAAGATTGACATCTTTAAGGCCCAACAAGGGATCAATTGCGGTGTTGTAGAGCAAATATGTGGCATCAGAGCCGTGGTTGATGAACCGCATATTGAGGATAGCCTGATTATCTCCAATCAACCACAAGAAGAGCAAAACCCATAATTAGAGGAGTCTGAACTTGATCTAGACAAACCCATAGCTCCTACCCTTATTCCTCACAACCACTCTGAACCACCCGCTGCTGCTAATAATCCCGTCTTGGAACTCAAGCTCCTTCGCGATTATCTGAAGTATGTCTTTTTGGGTTCCAATCAGACATTTCCTGTGATATAAATTCCAGACTCACACTTGATCAGGAATCCCGTCTGATTACTGTTCTCCAGCAACATCGTAGAGTCATTGGTTGGACTCTCGATGATTTAACTGGAATAAGTCCCTCTTATTGCACACACCACATCTATTTCGAAGAGGGCGCACAACCTTCGCGTGAAATGCAGAGACGTCTGAACCCTAATCTGCAGGAGGTTGTGAAAAAGGAGATCATTAAGTGGTTAGATGCAGGGATCATCTACCCGATCTCCAACAGTCATTGGGTGAGCCCAATCCAGGTTGTGCCTAAGAAGGCAGGGCTCAGCACTATTACGACTGAAATCGGAGAGGTCATACCGACCCGTATAGCCAACTCGTGGAGAGTCTGCATTGATTACCGAAGACTAAATTCCTCCATGAAGAAGGACCATTTCCCACTACCGTTTATTGATTAGATCCTCGAAAAACTAGCGGGAAATAGATTCTTCTGCTTTCTTGACGGGTACTTCGGTTACAACCAAGTGGCGATTCATCTATAGGACCAAGAGAAGACGACATTCACCTGCCCCTTCGGGATGTACGCGTTCCGAAGGATGCCTTTCGGTTTCTGCAATGCACCTGCGACTTTTCAGCGGTGCATGCTTGCCATATTCTCTGATATGGTAGGTGATTATCTGGAAGTCTTCATGGATGACTTCTCAGTTTTTGGGGCATCATTTGACGATTGCCTCCAGCACTTGGTTCATATACTTAGGCGTTGTATTGACGTGAATCTGGTTCTTTTCTGGGAAAAGAGCCAATTCATGGTGCCTGAGGGGATTGTCCTGGGACATCTGATTTCTGAGAGGGGCATCCAAGTTGATCGAGCCAAGGTTAACTTGATTTCCAAACTCCCTATGCCTAGCTCGATCAGGGACATCCGATCTTTTCTGGGGCACGTCGGTTTTTACCATCGATTCATCCCTAATTTCTCGCAAATCGCGCACCCCCTGACCACTCTTCTCTCCAAGGATGTACCTTTTGAAATTTCCAAGGAATGCACTCAAGCATTTGAGACCCTTCATGACCGCGTTACCCATGCCTCGATCCTACAGTCCCCTGATTGGTTTCAACCCTTTGAGATCATGTGCGATGCATCTGACTTTGCTGTAGGAGCAGTTCTGGGGTAGAAAATTGACAGGAAACCCATGGTCATCTACTACACTAGCAAGACACTTGACGAGGCTCAACGTAACTACACGGTTACGGAGAAAGAGCTGCTAGTCGTAGTATTTGCCCTTGAAAAATTCAGATCTTATCTCTTGGGTTCCCACATTATCATTTACTCGGATCATATAGCTGTGAGGCATGTCCTTGCGAAGAAGGATGCTAAACCTCGATTAATCTGATGGATCTTGCTGTTGTAAGAAGTTGATCTCGAGATTCGTGATAAAGCCGGAAGACAGGACGTGGTAGCTGACCACTTGTCCTACCTTCCTTCTGAAATCATCGACCCTTCCGGACCCATCATGGAGCATTTTCCTGATGAGCACCTCCTGACTATTGGTACAGGGCTTCCATGGTTTGCTGATATAGTAAACTACTTGGCATCACATCAGATCCCGTCTGATTGGCCGAAGGCCAAGAAAGACAAATTGTGCTCCAATGCCAAGTATTACATTTGGGAAGACCTGTATCTATTCCACATAGGTGCTGACTAAATTATTCGACGATGTGTCTCGAAAGTGGGGATCAAAGACATACTCTCTTTCTGCCATGACTAGGCATGCGGTGGCCATTTTTCTGGGCACAAAACCGCATCAAAAGTCCTTCAGTGTGGCTTTTACTGGTCAACAATCTTCAAGGACACATACAATCAACTACCTTATAACCCAGTGGGGAATACTTCCTTATTCTAGGAAATAAGCAAGTCAACTACCTTATTACCCAGTACAGTTGGATGCATATTCTGTCCGGCATGGCCCCACTTCTTTGTTTTCGATCGGAGCATCAAGCAACGCAACCCGGTTCTACTTGACTAAGCCCCGTGCTCGTCCAAGGAGGGAGTTTGCTTTACCCTCCGACCCCTGATTGGACTTTCGAATGAAGAGTGCCCCTCTTCTTTCTTCCCAGGTATCAAGTGTCTGGTTTGATAGAACCTCATCGAATTTGGAAATTGGTAAAGACCCACCCCTTGTTTCAGTCAGAATGAGTCCCCACCAGGACATTGGCTTCCGCCAACAGTGAACTCCCCAGGATCGCATCCCACGCATATTCTACATTATAGCCTGCAACTAATTCAGCTTCCGCTTCTGGGAGATCAAACGGAGCTCGATTAGTTTCTGCTAGACAAGAAATAAAAAACATAACCAATATGGGGAACAAGGGAATACCAAACCGTATCTGCTTTTGCGCCATGACAACCTCACTCAAATTACTAGAACCTACACATATTAGTACAGTAATCAGAATTAGACCAATAGAGACCTCATAAGAGACCATTTGAGCTGCATATCGTAATGCTCCTAGAAAGGCATATTTCAAATAGAGGGGAGTGAGCAAGTCAGAGTATGTATATGGTGCAAGTCATATGCTTTTGGTAGTCGACGCGTAGGTAGTTGAGTTAGCTCGTTACGCTATCACTTCACTTCGCTCGTTCCGTTACCTTCACTTCGTAGGGTATTTCCCAACAATCACAATCAGAATTCTCATATCCCACCCATGAACCGTACAGGCACGTACTCGGCCCCACCGTGCTTACGGCTCCATACCCCAACCCAAGCTTGCTCTGGACCCCGGTCCTCCCGCATCTCTTCCTCGGTAAGCGGACCGTGGAAGAGGGGGGGTCGCCGGGACTGAGAGAAAGTAGCCTCCAGCTCTAGAACAATAATGCCCGCAAAAGAAACAAGGGGCTGCCAACAAACGCATGGGTAACAATGTGATTCAATCCTGCCCCCTCACACATGATGCTACTATTAAAGTCAAGTAGCACCATAATACAGGGTTTAGCATACTATATGCATCAGATATGCGTATATTAGCTTAATCCTGAGTGAATGCGTTATAAGCTTCTATTAGATGACTATGACCCATAGGTTAGGAATGTGTTTTTCCCGGGAGTGAATGTCAATTCGTTAGTCATGTGTGATTCCAATTCCAAGTGAATGCACTTTTAGGGTTCGGCACTTCACTAGCTAGTGTCACATAACTAAAACTCAATACTTAGGGGTATAGTCAGATTCCCCTAGGGAGAAATGACGTAGTTAGTGCAAGTACCAATTGGATGCTCAAGTCAGGGTGCAGTAAGCTGTCTCATTTCCCCAGGTACCAATCCAATGATTTCAGGTTAGCTCGAATTATGGCTTGTTTTTCTGCTCTTGGATGTTTTCTGTTGGTTTGTTGTTCCCACCTTTGATTTGTTCAGTGGGTTCGTGGATCTCTTGGATGTTTTCAGTAGGTTGTTTATTTGTGCAATGCTGATCAATGTCTGGATTAGTGAATAAGAACTCATTCTTCATGATGGATTGAATCACGTCATCGATGGCTTTCCGCATCTCTTTCCTCCTTTCTTCCTCTGGATCTAGGGGTTTGTTGATAAGCATTTGAGAAGGAGGGTTGGTGTCTTTGTTGTTCCCTGTTTCAGTAAGCTGCTCAATGTCTTTCTTCATCTGAGTTCTTTGCTGTTCATAATAGGCAGCTGCTATCAGCCACGGGTGACCCTCAAGTGTCTGGGGTTTGATTGGTGCTGGAGGGGTGCAGTCTTCGTCATCAGTGTCTTGGTTATTCTCGCTTTGAGTAAGCAGCTCAATGTCTTTCTTCACCTGACTGGTTAGATGTTGATAATTGCCTGCAGCTATCAGCCACGGGTGACCGTTTTCCTCAACAGTCTGGGGTTTGTTGTTCCTAGGCTGATCCGTGTCTTTCTGTTGAACCTGACTGGATTGAGAGGCATCAGACTCGTTATGCCACTTGTTCTCTTGGATGGTTTGAGTGGGTTGCTTCATTGTGCTAGTAGGCAGATCTGTTTCTTGATTCACCAGCACCGTCTAGGCTTGGGTGATTTCTGAGTAGGGATTCCATTTGGTTTTCTAGGGATTGGATTAGTATTTAAGCTGATCTGGAAACACCCTCAAGTTCCTCTAGATGAATTGGCACAGTATCTACCCATTTCTTCTCGCAATTGTATATTTTGACTCTTTTTTTAGAATCAGGTATTCCTAGTATCAAACCATATTCTTTATTGCGAATGGTCAATGTTTTCATTTCCACACAAATGGGTGATTGAATCGTGACAGTTTGTTTCTTAGTTTCATCATGATAGAGTTCTTTCATCCATTCCTCTGTGACAATGCTTTTGACAGCTCCTTTGTAAACAATGACTGGCTCTTGATCTTCATGATTTTTGAGGTAATAACATTTAGGTGCCAAGAAAAGACCTTCTTTCACCTTAGACTCCAGTTTCCATTTCCCTAAAATATCATTGGAGATTTTTGAATCAGGGAGTGGTTTACTCAGAAAAACTAAATCTGTATCAGTGTAGAAGCATTCATTTCAGTTTATATATGGATGCATATAAATCCTTGCACAAGATGTAATTGCCGCAGAAATACTCTACCATTGGGATAGCAGCAATCCTCGCTGGTTTCCAAAATTCATCAGATGATTTATGAAGATTTCTTTTGTATGTGCACATAAAATGATCTTCACTCAATTTGTCACCAAACATAAAGCTGTTTGACATCATGATAGAATTGTATTGCTCCTGAGTGCAGATTTCAGTCACAGTACTACCCTACAGGGTTAATGCCAAATCTTCCATAAAGAGAGTTCATCCAAATTTTGTAGAAATATGATAAAGCAGAATTCTTTTCTTTCTTTGCTTTCCATTTCATGTCTATTAGTAAGATTACTAAGGCATGAAATTGGTAGTTCGGGCAGTTTTTCATGATGAGTTTTTCTTCCTTTCTCCAGACGATGAAGCAGATTGGTGGAGGACTTGAGCCGGATGGCCTGTACTACCTCAGCCTACCACCCACACATCTTTCTGCTGCTGCCGCTGTCACGCCCCAAAAACCCAGGCCCCAACGAGGGTCGGATTACTGGGAGTGGCAACAGAGGAGGCGTTGGTTTATTGAATTCAGGTTGCACAAAATCATAGTCGAGCCACCAAAGACCAGCTACCATTGATCAACTGTAACTGTAAAAGTATGGCAGGAAAGCGTCAGAAAAATGGCACATAAATGAGAATTCTCAGCACAAATGGAAACATCCAACAAGCTGGCATATAAAGCAGAAATCCACCGAAAATCAAGGTATAAGGTTACCTGCTAAGCGTCACCTGGCAATTCCTGCACTGGCGACAATCCCGCGAGTCGTCGAAGCACGGCTCGGCAACATTCTACCTGAAAGTAGGTCACAAAATAGGGATGAGACAAATGGGTGCTACCTAGTAGGGATAAACCACTACTGTTTTAAATCAAACAAGGTAGTTCACGGGTTCACTAGCTGGCTAGATCCCTAGCCCAAACCCAAACCCCAGGTTTCAACTCCCAAACCCGATTTCACCTTACTACACCAAAGAACCACATTCAATCCCAATACTCATTCCCATTAATTAATGCTAACTCGTATTGACGTGGCTACCCTAATGATTGAAGATCCTGTCACCCGCCGGGTCGCCACTTGTATGTTGAACAGCATGAAGGAGTCTATAGCCAAGCAGGTCATGTCCTACTCGTCTACCAGAAAGATGTGGGATGTGCTGCACGAGATACATTCTCAGAAGAGCAATATTGCCCGTCTCCATCAGGTTGTTGAGGATATACACACTTTCCATAGCTACCCATAAGTGATCGATGTCTTCGGTAGAGTGTTATGGCTCTCTGAAGAATTTGTGATATGAGCAAGAAGGCTACTTATTAGAAACACCTCTGTCGTCTGATGTTTCAATTATGGCCAAGCAGAGGCAAGCTATTAGATCGGTTCAATTTCTGACAACTCTAGGTAAGCTCCCAGAGTACAAGGCCATGAAAGATTAGCTAATGACCTCAGAGGAGACACCTACTACTGCTCAAAATTGTGCAGATATATGCACACCAATCTCATCTCGAGATATCTAATCTGACTCCAGTGACTGACTCTTCTGTCATGGCATCAGTTGGCCGTGGTCGCGGAGTCTCCTCAGGTAGGGGGAGAGGACGCCCACCTAGGGGTAGTGGTGGCCGTGGACAAGGTCGTGATAGAACCACCTATTCTGTGAGCACTGCCACCATATCAGTCATACTATTGATAGGTGTTGGATCAAACACGATTATTCGCAGGGACATGCCTTACGTGCCCACCAGGTTTCTTCCGGAGCTGATGAGACCATCTTTCAGGATGCTGATGCTTCGGCCTCTCAGGTGACTATTTCTCGGGAGGAGTATGACAGATTACTGACGTCCCAGTCTACTTCTGCTGGAGCTTCTTTTGTTAGATTGGCAGGATCTCATGATCCTAACTGGATAGCAGATTCAAGTGCTTCTTCCCAACGGACTACCATTACTGGAGATGCAACTTGATTCACATCCTTACTTCCCTTCCCTTCCCTTCACGGTCTCTTACTAACCCATTCAATGTGAGAGTAGCTGATGGTGCCCTATCTCCAGTTACTGGGCTTGGAGATCTTCCTCTGACTGGGTCTTGGTCTCTCACAGATGTGTTGCATGCTCCAAAATTGGCTTTCAATCTGATGTCTATCAGTCAGATTACCAAGGCCTTGAACTACCGAGCAGTATTTGATGATCATTTCTTTTTCTTGTAGGATCTCCGGACAATGAGGCGGATTGGTGGAGGATTTGAGCATGATGGTCTTGACTACCTAAGAAATACCGATTTTCCAACTACACATTTATCTACTATTACCGCCTTGCTTTACTACTACTGCACTGCTCTCCAGTGGCATTTGCGTTTGGGTCACCCGAGTGTTCCCGTGCTGCGTCGTCAGTTTCCAGATTGACAGTTCCCTAGGTCATTCCAGTGTGATGCTTGTAAACTTGGCAAGCACCACAGAGAAATCTCAAATCCTTCAAGTCACAATAAAAGAGCTGAGTCACCTTTTGATTGAGTCCATGCAGATTTGTGGGGACCTTGTCGGGAAAAAAATTGAGTCTCAAGGGTTTGAGGTACTTTCTGGTTCTTATGGATGATTGTACCCGGGTTACATGGGTCTATATGTTGAAGGAAAAGTCTGAAACTCCTGTACTTATTAAAAAACCTGGCCAATTTGTTCTCTGAAATCAAGACTGAGTTTTCTTCTACTATTCGTACTACCAAAAGAAGTGATAATGGTAGATCCTTGAGTTATTGAATGCATCTATGGTAAGCACTTCATTTTTGACCTCTTTGGCCAGACTTCTTGTGTTCATACCTCCCAACAGAATGGGGTGGCTGAATGCAAGCTCAGACATTTACTTGATGTGGCCAGAACCATGATGTTTCAGATGCATGTTCCTTCTCAGTATTGGGCTAATGCAGTTCTTACAGCGGCTTTTCTCATCAATAGGGTGTCTTCACTTGTACGGTGACGAGAGCATTATTCTGTTGGTAGCTTCCCTCTTTCAAGGGTACGGTGGAATCGACTGAAGGCAATGAAGTAGCTGACGTTTTTCAAGTAAGCAACTTCAACTAGAAAACTGAAGTAGTTGACGTTTTTGAAGTAAAGGCAGAGAACGAGGCTGCTGACTTTCTTTATCAGGGAGAGGGTACGAGCTACTCCAGTAGCGTTATAGTTGCGAGGTAGAGAAGGTTTTTTAATCTACTACTAAAATGGGATCAGAGGTCAAGCAGTGGCTTACGGATAGCCCAAAACTAGTGGCAATGATGGAACGGGAGGTCTCACCACTTGTGACTTCAGCTTCAGCGGGGACTTGCGACTGAAGCGGCGGTTCGGGTTTTTTAAAGTAGAACATATACTAATAGAATAGGAGTGTGGAGCTGGTTTCGAGGCCCCAGGTTGAGGAATAGACGACCACACAGGCATAGGTAAGCTACGGAAGGACACTTAAACAATTCAGGTAATTCAGCTGTGAGTTGCTGCCTCAGAGCTACCTATTATGAAATTGGATGCCACACTCGACCTAGCTGAACCAAGATGGACCGGACTGCTCCCCTGATTGTAAAGTGCTACACACCTAACCTCCAGCCTTACTACACTGCCTATTGAGAAGGGAAGCAAGAGTCTCATAGGGAAGGAAGCACGGACCAATCAGGAGTGGAAAGTGAAGGGAGTCTTCTTGTCAATGAAAGCAATGAGACTGTGTCACATATCTGCCTATCTCGAGGTGAGTTCTTGCTCCCCAACCCATCACATTCATAGGAGATGACCTAAACCATGTGACATTGCCACATGTGGACCCCCTATACGTGTCTTCCTATGTCAATGATTGGTAGTTCGGGTCAAGAGAGTTCTAGTAGATGGTACGAACCGTAGGTGATAGCCAAAGGTTAGGTACAGGGGACAAGCGTTCCCATTTTCCACCCTAAGCTACAACTCGTGGGACTCGAGACCTCTGATTTCGCCCCTTGCATCAAATGTCGAGGAGGGACCGTAAATACCTTGGACCCGGCTTAACTATATATATGCCTAGAGAACCACTTCCAGTAGGACCCCTCAAAAACCATCCCTTACCCATGTCGTCCCTTTCGTCACGCTTTCATCCTATTTCTATCTAGAAGCAATGCCGGGGGGAAGAACATGACTTGGTAAGAAAGAGTCAGTTCCCCATTGCATGATGAGGGAGGTCTTTCTTTTCTTCTTCATTTATTGGTAGCGTCTTCCCCGGTACCCTATTTATAGGAATATTATCTGCCCGTCTTGTCAGAGAGGGGAAATTTGTCACAGAATTCGACATCGTTGGAGAGAGATTTCTCCTCATCGGAAGAGAGAGGAAAGAAAGAGTCCATTTTGTCACAACCCTGTTGGAGGGTAGGCTCCGAAATGGGGAGGAAATAGCAAGAATGACAGTCGAAGCCTGGAGGCTGATTGGAGACAGCCCACTTGACCAATTTGCCATTAACCCTTTGATTCTGATGAAGGTGGGAAATATCTATTTATCATTCACAAATCCATCCTTGTCTATGCTGCTCACTCTCAGTTTGGTCTTACTGATGTTTGATTTTGTTACGAAAAAGGGAGGGGGAAAGTCAGTGCCAAATGCTTGGCAATCCTTGGTAGAGCTTATTTATGATTTCGTGCTGAACCTGGTAAACGAACAAATAGGTGGTCTTTTAGGAAATGTGAAACAAAAGTTTTTCCCTTGCATCTTGGTCACTTTGACTTTTTTGTTATTTTGTAATCCCCAGGGTATGATACCCTATAGCTTCACAGTGACAAGTCATTTTCTCATTACTTTGGCTCTCTCATTTTCCATTTTTATAGGCATTACGATAGTTGGATTTCAAACAAATGGGCTTCATTTTTTAAGCTTTTTATTACCCGCAGGAGTCTCACTACCGTTAGCACCTTTTTTAGTACTCCTTGAGCTAATCTCTTATTGTTTCCGTGCATTAAGCTTAGGAATACGTTTATTTGCTAATATGATGGCTGGTCATAGTTTAGTAAAGATTTTAAGTGGGTTTTCTTGGACTATGCTATATATGAATAATCTTTTCTATTTAATAGGGGTTCATGGTCCTTTATTTGTAGTTCTTGCATTAACCGATCCGGAATTAGGTGTAGCTATATTACAAGCTTATGTTTTTACGATCTTAATTTGTATTTATTTGAATGATGCTATAAATCTCCATCAACTCCGTAATTTCATAATGGAATCAAAAGGTTTGATCGTCCGAACGATTCTCTTCCCAGGGGGGCCAGACAAAGGGTTGCCTTTCCACCCTTGGGGCTTTTGGGGGGTGCAATGGGGCACAATGGCAGGGTTGTAGTAGTATCGAAATTGTGATATTGACTAAGTCGACGAAGCGGGGTAGAATCATTCAAGTAGTACTTGAGAAGCAAAGGAGTGGAAGGGTGCGAGAAACTACTAAGTTCGTTAAGGACAAAGGCGAGTGAAGTTTTTGGACTCGCAAGACAAACAAAAATGAACTTGTTCACTTATTCCACTTGTTTAAGAAAAAATACCTGAACTTCGCAGCTGCGAACGTAGGCGATAGCTATGAACGTAGGCAACGAAGTGAGATTAGGCGATAGCCGTATCGAGCTGGGGTGGGGGATTGGGGATGAGACTCCCCTTCCCTGACTGAACTACCAATGGCACTACTACTACAGGAGAGCTGACTGAACTACCAATGGCACTACCGCTGGAGACTACAATGGGGCACTGCTACTGCATTGCATGCAGGAGAGGAGGATTGGTCAAGCAAGCTTAGGGTGCGAAGCGAACAAAGTCAAATCCTGACCCAACGCGAAGCAGAGAGGCTGCCCGAACCCCGCTGAATCGGAGCCTATCCCCTCGACTATGCTACTATTGGCGTGGTGTGGCATGGTAAGTTCGAGCCTCTTCAGAGCCTCTCCCAGGGTCCTGAATCAACCTCCCGTTGTCTTATTATTGCACTACTACATACAACCGGGCCGGGTAATTGTATTACAAAGCGCTCCACACTTTTTTCACAGTAGAACTCGACCTATATATAGTTCTTTTGGAAGGAAAAAAACAAACTTGTTCGCTTGTTCCACTGAGTTAAGAAACTGTTTTACTTAATTCGCAGGGTATGGCTTCCGCTTCGACCTACCACTTCCCACTGAGTCAAAGAAACCTGTAGTTGTCAGCTTCCATCCGGCCCCGAGTCCTTGAGCCTGAAGCTCAGGCCTACGGGTAGAATCCTGGAGATTATGCAGGTCCTTCATCCCCCTGTGCTGTGGAAAGGCTAAGATCCTGCAGGTACCCTTTTTCGAGTGAAGCTAAAGAGCAGAGGCGGAAAGTCAGGGAGTAAGCAAGTCAACTACTTTTACTTCACTTAAAAAGATATATTGGAGTGCACTGGTTCGCTAAGTGCGTTTAGTTGTGTTATTGAGCGGGACAGGGGCGACCTTTCCACTTAGGCTCGTCTCTCCTTGGACATAGGACTCGCAGTTTGGGAGAGCTTGTAGCCAGGAGCTGAGTTCAATTTCGGATAATTTCATAAATCTAGTGCGAGAGTTGGCTTCGCGCGTACAACTCCAGTCGCGGAGCTCCAGCCTGAAGGGTAGTTCGGACCTACTTCCGCTATTAACTTGCAGTCGGTTCACTCGCTTCAATCGAACTGCGTAAAAGAAGCTCTCATAGCGGTCGAATCACCCAACGAGCAACTCCTGTCCTTGCACTCCAGCCTACGTTTGTTCCTCACTCACAGACCGTCGGAAGGGGAACAGACTAATCCGTGACTGACATTCCATCAATCAGTTAAAGACAGCTTTCTCCTTACTGCAAGCGTCCCCCAATGCGCCAGTACCTTCTGCAAGTCAACCGACCTTACTTCACTTCCCAGCACCGGGCCTCAGCTTCTCTCTCCTTGGCTCGGCTAGGGAAGAGCATACCTTTCGCTCACTGATCCAGGTGATGCTCTTCGACCCTCGTCGGTATGAGCCCAACTTCCACGAGAAAAATAGATGGAAGAATGATTTGACTCGAATTAGGCTTGCAGAGGAAATACCCTAGGGGCCTTCCCACCACTCGACTCGCTCAAAAAGAGGCTAGCAGATCCTAGCTGAGGCAAGCAAACTTCAGGTCATAAGGGGTAGAAGGTACCGAGGTGATGACCCAATAGGTTCTCAGTCATAGACTTCCGAAGGTTAGGGCTAGGATTCGGCAGCGGTAGGTGAGCTCCTACAGCAACTGAGTTTTCGCAGCAAAAATCGAGTACTACTTAGTACAAGTAAACAGCTGGACCAAGCAGAGATATATATAGTGATTCTTGACCGAGGTGGGTACGGAAAGTAGCGCCGGATAAGTCGACGAGTAGTTGCTAGCTGCATGGTATGCCACACTGTGACGGTGGCTCCATATGGGGTTAGGGGGATCAAATCTGAGTTGGTTCGCATTTCGGGTAGATTCCTTGCAACTTTAGCTGCTTTATCCGCATGAAATGTAGAAAGAAACCACTTTACTGACAATTACAGATCTCTTGTTTGGGTAGTTTAGAAGAGTTCTCCCAATATTTTGGTCTTGTATCAGTTTCGATATCTTTCCAAATACAAACAGAAAAGAGAGAACAGGTTCATTCCATGAAAAAAGATATATATATGGGAATGCCCATCAATTCTATTTCCAAAATAGTGGAGCGTGAGAGCCCAATTTTGAGATCGAAAGATTCATGTTTGGTTTGGGAGGAGATTATATAAGTTGTGAAATTCATGGTAAGAAAATCTACTTTCATTAAAGGATTTATTAGATAATCGAAAACAAAGGATCTTAAGTACTATTCGAGATTTAGAAGAATTACGTAGAGGCACCATTGAGCAGCTCGAAAAAGCTGGAGACCGCTTACGTAAAGTGGAAAGAGAAGCAGATGAGTATCGAGTAAATGGATATTCTGAGATAGAACAAAAAAGAGCAAATTGGATTCATGCTACTTCGGATAGTTTGGAAGGATTCGAAAATGATAAAAATGAAACCCTTCGGTTTGAACAACAAAAAGCCATTCATCAGGTCCGACAATGAGTTTTTCAACAAGCTTTAGAGGAGCCTCTGGGGACTCTAAATCATTGTTGGAATAGTGAATTACTAAAAAAATGGCACTACTATCAGTGCTAATATTGGCATTCTAGGGACCATGGAAAAAAGAACGAATTAGCCCCCCTCTTCTACTTTCATTTCGAGTTCAGGTATGATTTTTTCCTACGCTTCCTAATTTGTAAAGAATTCAGAGACACTAATGGCAGCAGTCGACGAAATTCGTCAGATTCTTTGTGAACGTATGGAACAATATAATAGAAAAGTCAAAGTCATGAATACTGGTACCGTATATCAAGTAGGTGATGGCATTGCTCGTATTCATGGTCTACCCGAAAGTAATAGCAGGTGAATTAGTATAATTGGAAGGGGGTACATGGGGTATTGCTCTGAATTTGGAATCCACTAATGTTGGTGCTGTATTAATGGGTGATGGTTTGATGATACAGGAAGGAAGTTCTGTAAAAGCAACAGGAAAAATGGCTTAGATACCAGTGAGTGAGGCTTATTTGGGCTGTGTTGTAAATGCTTTTGCTAAACCCATTGATGGTAGAGGTGAAATTCCAGCTTTTGAATCTAGCTTAATGGGTCAAATGTCCTGCCCCAGGTATTATTTCGAGACGTTCCATATATGAACCTCTTCAAACGTGTCTTATTGCTATTGACTCGATGATCCCTATAGGGACGGTCAACAAGAATTCATTATTGGGGACAAATAGACTGGTAAAACAGTAGTAGCCACAGATACGATTCTCAATCAAAAAGGTATGCCCAAATGAAACACATATATTTTGATGTAGCTATTGGTCAAAGAGCATCCTCTGTAGCTCAGGTAGTGACCACTTTACAGAAAGGGGGGGCTATGGAATACACTATTGTGGTAGCCGAAATGGTAGAGCAGATTCGCCTGCTGCATTAAAATATCTAGCGCCTGACTTTTACAGGAGCAGCTCTGGCTGAATATTTGATGTACGGGGAACGACATACTTTAATCGTCTATGATGATCTATCCAAATAGGCACAAGCTTATCGTCAAATGTCTCTTCTATTAATAATACCCCCTGGGCGTGAGGCTTATCCGGGAGATTTTTTTATTTGCATTCATGACTTATTGTTTAGAAAGAGATGCAAAATGAAGTTCTAAGCTAGGTGAAGGATGTATGACCACTTTACCAATTGTTGAAACTCAATCTGGAGATGTTTCAGCTTATATTCCTACTAATGTGATTTCCATTACAGACGGACAAATATTCCTATCTGCCGATCTATTCAATGCTGGAATATGGCCTACTATTAATGTGGGTATTTCTGTCTCCAGAGTGGGATCCGCAGCTCAAATTAAAGCCATGAAACAAGTAGCCGGCAAATGAAAATTGGAATTAGCTCAATTCACAGAGTTAGAAGCCTTTGCACAGTTCTCTTCTGATCTTGATAAATCTACTAAGAAGAAATTGGCAAGAGGTTAACGATTATGTGAGTTGCTTAAACAATCCCAAGCAAATCCTCAGACGGTCGATGAAAAAATAGCTACTCTTTTTTTTAGAAAATACCGGAACATTCTTGATTTCTTAGAAATTGGACGGGTCAAGAAATTGATTGTTAAGTTACGTACTTACTTAAAAGAGAATAAACCTCAGTTCCAAGAAATGATATCTTCTACGAAAACATTTACCGCGGAAGCAGAAGCCCCATCAAAAGTGGCCGTAAGGAAGTGATTCCAAAACAGATGGAACTGTTTCTACTTCAAGGACAAACATCAATTTATCATTCTTATTGGATTACTCTTTTTCCATTTCTTTTGAGTCAAATCCAAGAGGGATTGTTGATGAATGTCTTTGATTCCACAAAATCCATGATGCATTTCGAATCTATAGAATCCATTGATAACCAATAGAATCAGTGATATGGAGCGGGCAGCGGGAATCGAACTCGCATCGTTAGCTTGGAAGGCTAGGTGTTATAGTCGACGTTGCTTGATCATTTTTCACGTCTCTAATTCAAAATCGAACATGAAATTTGGGTTTCATTCAACAACTACCCTTTATGGGTATGGAATGGAAAATCGATGTATTTCCGTATCTAAGCATAAAAGCAGATAATGGTTATGCTCTAGAAAAAAGGAAGTCATCGTAAATATGAAAAAAGATTGAGATCCATAACATCTATGTGAGCTTTTCTTATTCGCTTTCTAGATGATCCCTCTAGAAAGAGAGAATCCTATAAGGCATGCAACCGTTGCCAATCTTTGGGCAACATGAGCCATTGCGACATGATGCCTTTACAACCGATTCTCGTATGTGAGATCTCTGACATTTGGGGGATTGATTTTATGGGCCCCTTCCCTATCTCGGACAACTTCGAGTACATTTTACTCGCTGTTGACTACGTGTCCAAATGGATCGAAGCCATTCCGACCCGAACTAGTGATCACAAGAACGTTATCAAATTTATTCACCAAAATATCTTCTCACGGTTCAAGATTCCACGTGCAATCATTTTTTATGGAGGTACCTATTTCACAAACGCTCGGTTTAGGTCACTGATGACCAAATACAGGGTGTCACACCAAATCTCTACTCCTTACCACCTCCAAACTAATTGTCTAGCTGAGTTATCAAACTGGGAGATCAAGAAAATCCTTCAGGTTACTGTTCGACCTGATAAGAAGGACTGGTCATCCCGGCTTTCGGAAGCTTTGTGGGCTTATAAGACCACCCACAAGACCCAATTAGGTATGTATCCTTTTAGACTGGTGTACGGGAAGGCGTGTCACCTTCCCGTCGAATTGGAGTATAAGGCCTATTGGGCAGTACGGAACTGCAATTTAGATCTTTCTAAGGCTGGAACCCACATAAAGCTTCAGATAGGCTAGATTGATGAATTACGCCTTGATGCGTATGAAAACTCACGCATCTACAAAGAGCGGGTTAAAGCCTTTCATGACAAGCACATATCTAGAAAGATCTTTCACCCTGATTAGAAGGTCCTACTCTTTGATGCCCGACTCAAACTGTTCCCGGGAAAGCTGCGATCCAAGTGGATCGGACCACATCTAGTCTGACAAATCTTTGGAAATGGAGCCGTCAAGATCAGTTCACTCAGCCATGATTCCGAACCCTTCGTCGTGAACGGTCAGAGACTCAAACCGTTCATTGACGTGACCAATACAGATTTGGCTGAGTCATCCTTTACCCTTCATTCTCCCTGAACTCATTGTGCCCAGTTGATGGCGTAAAACTTAGTGCTTAAAGGGAGGCAACCCGTCATTCTTTCGAAAATTCGAAACCTTTCCTGACATTTCTTTGCACTTTAGGGTTCATCCTTTAGGATAGCCGACTCCACCTTAGGTACCCATACCCGAGATTAGAAATCGTCCGCAACAGTCACCTCGACCCGTCCACTTACCCAATACATGTCCTAATGAATGAACCAAGTTGAATACAAACCCACCTAATTTACAATGAGGACATTACAAATCTTAGGCATGGGGGGGTATGAAAGTGCAATAAAAACTCATAACAAGAAAAGGTTTCAACAAAAAAATCACAAATGTCAAAAACACCAAAAAATTAAAAATTTTTGAAATAACACCAAAAAAAAAAATTATTTTTGAAAAAAAAAACTAAAGGAGGGAAGAAATTTTTTGTGGGCCTTACATAATCGAAAGGGAGGAGAAAAAGAGCAAAATGCTAAAAGGGAGCACAAAATGAAAAAGAAAGAGATAGTCCCTAGTAAGAGATTAAGGGATTAATCGAAGTTCTAGACAACATTAAGAAAAGTAAAGAGAAAGTGCTAAAGAAACACAAAAAGATTAGTAAGAATGCTACCCTTAAGCCTTTTTGGCTAGACTCTTAGTACCCATTAAGATCTAGATATTCCTCAAGAGGTTGAGGAAAATGAAAAGCTTAAGTATTAGGTCTAAGGCTTAGGGAGTATTCGGCCTCGTTAACTGACCTTCGTTTTCCGGGACTCGGTAACCTAAGCACCCCAATTCACACACAGTCTGGTTCAGTGAGCATAACTATCAAAATCACGTAGAAGCATTTTTAATGTTTTGAAAATGTTACCTAGATTAGGAGCAGCCGATCAACATAAGTTGATTTAGACGAGTTCCTAGTACAGAGAGGTGGAAAATTCCCCTCAAAGATGCGTAACAACATATCGTCTCCTCGGTGCTTGTCCCTTAGGATATTTATATATCCTATCGGGGGCATGTAAGCACTCTACTGGTTCAGATACCATGGATGGCATTATCATGAAATGTTAATCGCCAGGGTCTGAATTCGACCACGGAACGCCATGGGCAGGATTATCTCGAAATCTTGAAAATCAGGGTTATGGGGATTACCATGGGCGGTGCTATCTCGAAGCATCGATTGCCAGGGACCTTTGAGGATTGATGATGGGGACGAGGAATCCGATAAAGATCGTGTTGTAAAGCCAATCTGAAGCTAGAAATAAAAAGAAAAGAGAGAGAAAACTCTCTAAACAAATAAACCCTCTGTCTCACTCTTCCAAAAACGCACTGCAAACTGAACCAAGACTAAAATTATGTCTTAAGCACGGGTTCTTTAACCACGAAGTCCAATAAACCTTAGGGTAGTTCCTACGGGCCTTAAAAACCTTCGCTAAGAACTGAGGCTAAAACTAGACAGGTCTGGATCTCGGTTGGTACTAGAGAACCTTTAGGCCCATTGTCGGCATTCTGACCTAATCAAAGAGAAAAGAGAAGAAAAATCACTTATCAAAATTGGTGAAAAGTACTCATGGTCTAGAACAGAGGTTAAAACTTTAAAATTTTGCTAAGGGACTAGCAGAAGCTAAGCATGGGGGTATGATGAGAACCTCATCATGAACCCTAACTAGCACATTTTGACTTAATAAAGTAAACAAAAGCTCCTACATAACCTAAGGGAAGTCTTAATTCAGGGAATTTCTGATCTGAAAGGAAAACATGAAACAAGGGGTAAAATTGTAATTTTACCATTACAGTGCATCAACGGGATTTCTAAGGGTCTATACATAGATCAAGTGGACTTAATAAGAGAAAAAGTGGGATGGTTTGGTCAGAAAGGGGTTATGGCAAAATCTAGGAATTAAATGACATTCTGTGACCCTAAAACAAATCTACTTTAATTTACAAGGTTCTAGGCAAGATAAAAATCAAATAAACCCTCTAAAATTCATGGAAAAATATCCCTTAAGATTTAGAACCTTCAATTTGGCCTTTGGAACTTGTTTCGACCTAGATTGGGGTCCATACCCAATTTTTGACCTAATTTGGGTTTTTATGGAAAATGTCCATTCAAACGTGGTCAAACCTAAAATCCAACTTCACCATTGGATTCCTTAGGTCCAAATTAGGTTTCTACCAAAATTTGGACCTAAGGGAAGGTCGTCTTGGCCCACTTTGCAATTTGGTCAAAATTACTTTCTGACCCTCAACTTTTTGAAACCCTTGCGATTACCCCCTCAGCTTTCTCATCTTTTTCTTCACTTCGGTCTCTCTGCCATCCGCAGTAGGGGCTATACCTTTGGTAACTTTGCATGGAGGTTTACGCCTCTTCCGCATGGGGAGTCGCCCCCAGATTTGAAAGGGGAGCTCCCTGCAGAGCCCCCTACCACATGGGCTGCTCCCCATGCCCTGAAACCCACCATACCCCTCGTGCGAATGAGCGAGAGGTATGGGTCTCCTTTCGGCCTTACCTCCGACGTGACTTTCCCGCCGCCCTCGCGCACCTCTCGCCTGGCCTGTGCCTATTTAAGGAAGGGCACACCATGCCGCTTTCAGTAAGCTTGAATTGGCCAGAGATCCCCCTCGAATTCATCTCCTCCCAACTCCGACCGACTGCCCAAAGCTTCCGACGACTCCTCCCTTTTCCCATCGCTCCCCACCATACCAGTGGCAGAGCCAGCTCCGCCGTTCTCCACCGTGTCGCGCCGTACCAGCGCGTGCCTTTCGGCCCCCTTCGTCTCCGACAACAGTAGGCACCCGCCGCTCACCATCCGTCTCCCCCTTTCGCTCCAAACTTGTCAGTTAGGTTCCTCTCACTCCCCCCTTCATTTCCCCTCTCCTAATTTGTACTTGTAACCCGTCGACTGCCACTTCCACCACCATTGTTTTCACCTCCGACCACCAACTCTGGCGAGGCCACTCCACCTCCACAGGCCATTTCACCCCTTGCCAACCGGTCCCTAAGCTCCACCACCTCCCTCTGATCACCTTCCACCCTTCCACTGCCCACCATCACCTCCCTAAATGTCCACCGACCTAACCCACCTTCATGGCCACAGTGCGACCTAGGCACGCATGCCTAGGTCACCTCGTGGCCAGCCAACCCCCGCCCCACCTTCATTGTGTTACGGTGAAGGTTTTCGTATGATCTGACAGGGCTACAAGGCCGTCTTCATGCATTTCAGGTTCCACGCCACTTCCGCCATTGACGAAGAAGCATGGAGCTTGCAAGCTTCGCTCTAGGTTGCGCGCCCCAGGCATAAGGATCCCAGGTGACACGCGAGGGTCTCACGCACGCATCGAGCCAGAGAGCAGGCTTAGAGAGCGACTGCAGGTGCGCAAGCAGAAGCGGGTGGAACTTTAGTCCCACCTCAGAAGCTGACGAACGGGAGGAGGTGCTTAGATTGAATTTTTGAATTGGGCTTATCGCCTCCAACTACATGGGGTGAGGTCCCTCACCCACTCACGCCTCATTCGCTACCCCACACTACGCGGACCTGGTCTTGACCCAACTACCCGTGCACACCTCGCCCACCACCGCACGCCAGTGGGCCTGGTCCTGGGCACGTATACCCGACCTGATAACCCGGCTAGCTCTGGGAGAGCTGTGTCCTGAGAGAGAAATAGAGAGAGAGACGTGGGGAGGGTAGGGGCAGGTTTTGCTTAACCGTGCCTGTGCAGGGAAGAAGGAGGAAGAGGAAGAGAAGAAGAAGAGGCCAACTGAAGACTTAGCTGCGCCAAGGAAGAAGAAGAGGCGCAGCACAGTGCAGAAGGAGCTGAAGTAGAAGAAGAAGGCAGAGAAGGAGCAGAGGTAGAAGAAGAAGAAGAGGCCAGCTGAAGACTTAGCTGTGCCAAGGAAGAAGAGGTGTAGCACAATGCAGAAGGAGCAGAGGCAGAAGAAGAAGAAAAAGAGGAGGCGCAGCCAGAGAAGAGAAGAGAAAGTAGTTGAAGACTTAGCCGTGCCAAGGAAGGAGAAAATGGCAGAGGAAGCAGCTGATGAAGAAGAAGAGAAGAACTGTAGAGGCCAAGGAAGGAGTAGACGCAGCAGCTCAAGAGAGAAGAAAAAGAAAGCCAAGCAGAAAAGAAATAAGAAAAGAAGAAAAAGCCAAAGAGAAGAAAGGAAGAAGGCGTGATATTGTAGCAAAAGGCAGTTAAGGTGTCTGACTCTTGAATCAGACGTTTGAAGACAGAGAGAGAAGAGAAGAGAGAAAGCAAAGAAGAAAGAGAGAAGAAAAAGAAAAAAGAGAGAGAATCTATTTCTTTTTGTCCCTATAACATTTATCTTCCTTGAACATATTTGAGAATTGTGATTTTTCTACTTCTAAATACCGCATTTTTCCCTAAGTTCGACCTCGAAATGTTTTCAAATTTTGAGAAATAAATAAATAAAATTGATAATCATTTTTCGCAACATACTACAACACGTATCTTTTAAAACCCTGTGAAAGTCGACCATCACTGGGAAAACCTTCATAGTAAACGGCCAAAGATTAAAACATTATCTTACCCAGATTCCCCCAAAGGAAGTAGTCACCCTCATTGAGGGTTGACATGGAGCTTTGCCCAGCTGGAGGCAATAAACTCAACACTTCTTGGGAGGCAATTGATGTGAACTCGAATAGGTCTTATTAATATGGTGATATTATCATTGAAATTAGTATAGTGAGTTAACCTAAATCGAGTCTACACCAGCTTCATAAAATTTTTAACCTAGCCTACTTGATTTTATCTTGGTCACTTTTAGGCCCAGGGTCGATCTTAGGGAGGCGGGGATTAGGAGATCAAGGAGTTTCTATGCCTTTCCTAAAATGTATCTCTTCCTTGCATTTATTATGTTTTTGGTTTTTCTACTTTTAAGATTTTTTTGTGATAATGTTGTTCTTAAGGCACACCCTAAAAAATGAAGTCCTTGGCCTTGAGCCAAATGGTCCTTGGCTTGAAGCCAACTTAGGGTTCCAAATCGATCTTGTTACTCACAAGATAGAGCACCTACAAGACAAGAATTATCTTTTCTCTTTTATACTTTTTTTGGTTTTTTTAATAGCAAGAAATAAAAGACAAATGAAAGTAGAATAAATTGCAAGGAAAGAAATGAAAGGAAATACTTATCTTAGTGTATATATATATATATGTATATACATAGTAGATATAGAATATATATATAGTTGTATATTATATAGATAGGGGTGGAGGTGGAAATGGAGATGGAATGTAGCACGGTGTCAAGTTGATCCACGTCTAGCAAGACGCAACCAACAAGACTAAGTGTCGCGTGGAGTGTGGAGCAGGTGTGTGTGAGTGTGGCTGGAAGCGCTTGCTTTACGTGGGTATCGGGATATATTGGCAACTGGTGAGAATATTCCCGCGATACGATGCATGGTGAAGGGGTGAGTGCACGGGTATGTGGGTAGTAGATGTGAGGTGCATGTGTGTATGGGAGAATGTGGATATATGGATATATAAGTATATATGTATATATATAAGTAGCTATAACTATATAGATATATATATATATATGTATAGGAATATATATATTTATTTAAAAAATATATATATATATATTTATGTATATATAGATATTTAAGGGTGAGAATGTGTGAGTATATATATATGTATGCGTGTAGGTGTGTGAGTGTCTGTGAGTGTGTGTGTCAGGGTGTGTATGTATGTGGGAGGATGGCACACAGTGCAGGCACTGAAGGAGCTCCGCACTGCACGCAAACGGGGAGGGACGCCGCATGCGTAGCGCACAAGGTCTGCATGTAGAGTCCCAGTGCACAAGGGTTGCGTGCTGGGAGGGTGATGAGTTAAGATGTCTAGAGGCGTCGCGCATCGTCTGGCGAGTGTGCGTGAGCTGCTTCCACGTGCGGGCGTGCTGGGGATGTGCGGGTGCAGCACGCAGCGCACAAAGGCGTGTGCTGAGCGGTGAGGCGTGGGCAATGGGTGACTGGGTGGAGGCGATAACGGCGAGGAGAGAGAATGCAAAGCCATCAGCTAAGTGAGAAACTTGTCGATGGCTACTATGTAGCGCAGACTGTGATGAACAGTGCCCTATAGTGTAGCACGGGGAGCGGTGACCGACTGAGGCGGTGCGATGCGTGGAGAAGTCGTAGAGCACGCACATGCACTCGAAAAGGGAAGCTGGGTTCCTTGCACGCGTGCAGAGGTGTTTGGAGGTGCAGGATGAGCTTCAGAGCTTGAAGCTCTGCAACAATGGCAACGAGGGCGTTGAAACAAAGAAAAACAAAACTAAAAATGAAATCAGAAAGCAAAGGCGAATACGTAAATAACACAAAAAAAGGAAACCACCACGCCCACCTACTCACGAAGGAGCTGGGCAGTGGTGGAGTCACAGTGGTGTGAACTTCTCCTGTACACAGTGTGCCTCTTCTCAACTTGTGAGAAGAGGAACTGTGTATGGAGAGGGAGAGGGGAAGAGAGTGGCCGGCGGGTGTGTGTGGTGTTGTGTGTGTTGTCTAAGGGTGGAGATGGGTGTGTTTGCAGGTGGAGGGCTGGCTCCTGCAGTAGGGGAGAGTGCATGCTCTTTTATAGAAAGAGTGCACGCCTCTCCCCATGCAACTGGCATGAGGGCGGTGAGGAGACATGCATAGCAGCCATGGAATATAGAAATGGGAGTGGTGAAATTGCAATGCACACACACAATGAAGATGTTAATTATTGAAGTGGATTGAATGGCCATTTATTCTCACTCTCTTCCCCACTTTATAAATGCATGCAAGTGAATATTTATAAATGCAAGTATGGCTACATAATATGCATGGGTAATGCTAGGAAATAACATAAGATGGCATATTTATTGACGTAGCTTGCTGTGCAATCAACAACCTAGGAGATTCAGATTGATCAGGTAAACTGCAACACTCAGGTGATTTCTTTCTGTATCCCTTTGCATACATTAATTTGCCAATGAGGACATTATCCAACTTAAGCATGGGGGGTGGTAATTTGCATTCTCTGAGTTTATATTATCAGCCTGAATTTTATATATATATATATATATATATATATAAAATTAGAAAGGAAAACTTAGGCATTAGGAGCTTGCCAACTATGGGAAATAATACGAGAAGAACCTGAAACACCTAGACTTTTCAGGCCTTCAGGCTTAATCACCCTGATGTCCACTAAAATGTGGATTTAGCCCCGAATCCTCGCAACCTTAATTTACATTAATCTGATCAATAAAGAAAGGTGATAAGTATACGACTTATCAACCCGCCCTCTGACTCAGAGGGACTTTTAGTCTAAGCATCTGCACACATTTTTGCATTGACTCACTCCTTGGAGATTCTAACAGAAATTGGGTAGCTAATGAACCTTCTAGGGTGGTATGGCTGGCAAGTGGTCGTGGGTAACAGCCCATTGGCTGGTTGTCTAGAACCCAGCTCACTAAATGCACGAAAAAGCCTAAAACACTTAAGGAAGAAGCGGGGAAGTTGAGCAATCCGAGGAGATATACACTGGAAACACCCTTGCGTTGACCCCACTCAAAATAAAAGTAGGGAGAAAGTTATCGATCAGACAGATACACCTTTAGGCAAGCATTTTCTTTTTCAGTTAGTTAGGGGCTTAGAAACCCTAAGCTTGTTTTAATTATCATTGAGCGAGTCTATCACAATCTTCACACCAAGATGCTTAGCACTTAGAGTTCTTTTCGAGTTATGGGTGGGTTGGGTAGCTGTAAAAAGGTTTCCTACACACTCTCAACTCCAAAAATCCAAAAAAAATGAGAAAAGTTGAAAAAGAAAAAAAATATGTCTCTGTATAAATGCTTTAAAGAGAGGACTTGGGCAATTTGCATTTTGGTAGACACACGGGTGTTGTTTAGTCTCTGTGAATTAGGCTCTTAGTATATTTCCTCTCGTTGACAAGCAACATATGTCTAAGTAATCAATTCCCAATTCCAACTGAAAATAGTGGCTAGGACAAACCTTGCTAGGAACTAGCAAGGGATGAGCATGGGGGTATGATAACTCTACATTCAATGATGATAATTCCATCAACTGGGTTAGTTTTGAGGATATATGCGCACTAATAACATATTATGACGGGCATAGGAGCATTGCATGCATTGCAAATTTAGATTGCTTATAAATCAATGTTTAATGGCCATATGTACAAGTGCATGTTGAAGCAGGTCTCAGATGAGCAATCGGACCACACGGATGGATTCAGATCAATGAATGGAGTCCAATGGACTTGAAATCACTTAAATCCGACATCCGGAGCTCCCTCAACTAGCCCAAGAAGTTCTAGCCGTTGATTTGATGATCAATAGCCCATAACGTGCCACATGGTGCCTGCCTGCCGCATCCGCTGCCCTCTCTCTTCATCACATGATCTCAACTGCACATCTCACATCAGACGGCTGAGAATCCGCGAGCTCAACACTGCCTACCTGCATCCAACGAGCCCAAAGCCCCTACAGCGTAGAAATCTGACCATTAGATCTCCATCCAATGGTCGTTAGTGATGGGAACACCATCATGAGCCATAACTAGCTCATTTTGATCTAATTAAGTCAGTAAATGCTCCTACATAATTGCCAGAGAACCATATTTCATTACAAAGTCATTCTAAGGGAAAGATAAGAAAATAGGGTTAAAACTGCAGTTTTACCATCATATCATGAATGCAGTATAGTCAAGGGTTTCCCCAGGGGGTAATTAAGGGTCAGATGGTCTTAAGAGGCTATCAAGTGGGTTAGAACAGACAGAAAAGGGTTTGCACGTGTTTTGAGAATTAAATGACTTTTGAAACCCTAAAAACAAACCTGCGTAATTAACTAAGGTTCTAATCAGAATAAAATTCACCTAAACCCTCTAAATTCATAGAAAAATATTATCTAGGGTTTGGAACCTTCAATTTGACCATCAGAACTCGTCTTGACCTAAAATAGTCTCAGACAGACATTTGCTCTAATTTAGATTTTTGCATAAATTACCCAATCAAACTTAGTAAAAAGCTAAATCTAACTTCACTACTAGATTCCTTGGGTCAAAAATAGGTTTGCACCAAAATTTGGGCCCAATCTAAGATCATCTTGACCAAGTTTGCATTTTAGTCTAGTCAGAATCTTTCTATCTCATTTAGACCCTTAACTTTTGAATTCTCTTACAAATAGCCCCCCAACTTCTTTGTCTTCTTCACAAGCAGGTCCCCACACCATTTTTGGAAGGTTAAACCTTCATCGTCGAGTTTCGAGTGAGGATTTCTTGCTCGATTCTCAATCAATCAATCCCAGATTTGAAACACAGATTTCTTGGGAAATTTCGTTCCAAATGAGCCCATTCAAGGATCCCAACTCCTTCCCAAAAGCTCATGCGAACCTTTAGAAGGAATGGGTATCATTCGTTTACGTAAGCTTCGAGGTTTCCAAGCTTGTTTCCAAGCTTGGAACCTCCTTTTAAGCCTTATAAAAGCACCTCCACGGCCTTTCGCAATTTTTCAGCAAGTCTTGGCATGTCTAACAACCTAAAAACCCATCTCCGACCACCGAAGACCCCTGCTCCGGCGACCCCCTTGGATCTCCCTCTTCCGGCCGTCCAACCATCAAATTGGACAACCTAAACTCCTCTCTTCGTTGCGACCCTCCCCATCCAAAGGGAGGGCGTTCCTCCATCTACATCGCCATCATCGCCTTATCGCATCTCCCTCCTTCTCCGGCTCTGGTCGACCAACACCGGAGCCCTCTACCTCTCAACCACCTCGCTAAGTGCCTCTCTTGCTCTCGCTCTCTTTCTATTTTGCTTTTTCACTCTCTACACATATGCATGACCACCGCTTCTCCCTCACCATACTTCATCTTCTCTGCCTCCGACGAAGCTCTAGCGACGCCTACACACCGCCCCACTGCTCGAAGCTTGCCATTGTCACCTTGATGTGCATACATCTAAATAACCAAAAATGTCTATTAATGCATGTTCTTAGTGTCATATTAGCATCATACATTGTAAATATTGCATAACATGCATAATCATGCATTTAGGTCAAGTTATATAAATTGTATAGTAATTGTCTCCTTTTATGGTCAGGGACAAGGTAATTTTTTAATCAGGGCCTCGGATCGAAGATCCAACCATACAGATATGATCAGGGTGACAACTGGAGTTCAACGACTCCAAGATCGCCCTGATCGGACATCCGTAGCACCAGATAGAGACTGGGGAAGCCTAAAGATCAAGGGCCAAGATGGTGCCAATCTGCACTTTAGACAACAAATCTGATTGCACGGATGGGTTTGGATCAATGATCGTAGCCTAACGGTGCAAAAATCGGTCCAATTTGACATTCGTGGCACCATTTACAACACACAGAAGATGGACGGCCAAGATAGCGCCACGTGGTGCCATCTCAACCGCCCAATTGGCCCTATGGACCCACGGCTGCATTTCTGAAGGCAAAAGCATGGGCGATCTAGGCCGATCGCGTGTGCCTAATCCCTCTACGCGATAAAGTTGAGGCCTCAGCGTAGTGGTCGTGCCCCTATGGGTGACGCAGGGGTCGCACGTTCGAGCCTCGCTGAGTGCCTCAATCCAGACGGGGTGTGGGGCACATTCAATTCTACCGTCAGATGAAGATCGGGTGACCAAGGGGAGGAGACTTAGCGCGTGGAGGAATCTTTGATCATGTACGCATGCGATGACGCGTGTCTGCATGCCTCATTGCACGCACGGGTGCGGTAGGAGCATTTGAACGGCGCGGGCGAGGATGATTTTAAGTTGTTCGATCTTGAGATTAGACGGCTGATATCATCTAAACGTGCATGGGCGTTTAGGGTGCGGAAGAGGAGCAGGCACGTGCAGTGTGCGCACACGCGACCGACCTTTAGCGACGTTTAAGTCCGTCGCTGAAGGTCCCCTCTTTATTGTTTTTGAAGTTAAAATGTTCAAAATGCTCCCACTCCTTGCAACTATAAAAGGAGAACCTTACCCTACAAAATTCTCATCCCTTCCTTCTCCTCTCTTCCTCTCCAAAGCTTAAGAGAAGCTTGTCCCACACCCGGGATGCTCCTTAAGAGCTAAATCCAAGTTTTCTCCTCCATTCCGGAAGTGGATCCCATGACGACGACGATGTGCTACCTCATTCCTGTTCTTCCGACTTCGTCCTCCTTCCCACCTCATCCTCCATCTTCCAGGCATCGCCTCCGTCTGGCTCATCCTCCAAGCATTTGTTGAGGATAACATCTCTCCTTTCTTTTATCGCTTTCTAGAGTAGAATTTCCTACTTTCTAGTTGTAACAATTTCCTGCTTTCTAGTGTAATCATTGCTTGCTTTCTTAGTTGTAAAAATATTATTCAAATACCAAATGATTGTTCTCTCTCTCTCTTATTGTCTATAGCAATTCCATTGTGATTATTTCACCTTTCAAACAAAAAAAGAATACAAAAAAATATAATTGTGGATTTTGAGATCACCGTAGCCTCCCTGTGTTTGACCTGGAACTTCCTTACGGATTTCAGGTATAAATTTTATCTGTTGAATGGATTTCTTTGTAACTCAAACTACGATGATGGGTTTTCGAATCCAACTCCGAACACGTAGTTTTCCGCTGTCAACATTTTGGCGCCGTTGCCGGGGAGGCAACAATTTTTCGATCTTCTTTTCGCATTTCGCGCACTTTACTATTTTCTAACTTGCTTTATCTCTTGTCTATTGTTTTGCAGATACCTCGATCTGGGAATCATCAAGTGGTAGATCGGAGTAATGTGCAATTGAAGACGATTGTAAGTGATCCCCATTTTCCCACCTCCATAGATTTCTTTTCACAATATTAATTCAAACTCCAATTAACCTAGGTGTTTGCATAAATACTAGGGTTAGTTTTGCTTGGATTTCCACCCACATTCATTTCACCCTCGCATAAAAAAAAATCAACAAAAAGATACTTTTGTGGGATAAATCAAACATACACACAACATACATCCACATTCAAGGCACATAATCTAATCGATTCTTATCTACTCAACTGGATTCTGATCTATGGAACTGGTACACAAAAATCAACATATAAAAGAGTAGAAATCAGTCTAGGTCAATTTCTTTGTGTGCCTAACTCTGTGGTGCAATTGTGGCCAATTGTTTGAGTTGTTTAGGCTGCACCACTTAACTTAAAATCAACTCACCAAGTAGCTTCCCCTTAGGGTTTTCAATTTAGGTCAATACTAGGCACTCCACTTTATTTTTGATTTCAAAAGGAAAAAGATCTTCACTCATGCTTGAAAATCTGGATTGCTTTAAACTTGATTGAATTAAACCTAATTCTAAACCCTAAAAGCTACTTAAGTAAGATTTGAACCCTAAAATCTACTCAGCACAAATAATCTTGCTTGAAAACCCTGGTTGTGCATGCACTCACACATACTCAATTGATCATTAAGGGCACAACCCATTTTAAGGGCCCACCACATTCCATACGTACTATAATCCCAAGCCTAAATAAAATCAAGTAGACGTTGGCTTTAAGGACTGATTCGCTCTTCGTGGTCCAGTCTGAGATTATTTAAGATTAACCTACTTGTACTGATCAATCTGATGTCTAGCTAGGGAAGTAGCGTCAAATGACCACTGCTGGAGGGTACACTAGGAACCGGAGGTGCAAGCCAAAGGAAGAACCTTCTCCCCAGTCCCTCCTAACTGGTTGGATTGAGCAGATGTAAGTAGAGTAAATCATTTATAATCTTACGACGGATTCTGAGAGTCTGTAGATCCTTAGGCTACCCTACTTAAGGACAGGCTTGTTTTGTTGTGCTACAGGGTTCTTATCCCCAGTCCTTCCGACCTTTTCCTAGTTTATGCTACGAAGGAGGTCATTGAATCCCCGATTGGAAGGACCACTAGAGTATTCTAGGTGGTGTAGATTGGATTTTGGCAAAATTGATCCCATGGCTGATCAACAGCCACCTCTGCCTCAGGATCCATAGGAGGTATTTCAAAGGCAGCTGGAATGAATGCAGAGAATGCAAGAATGGCTCCAAAGAATGCAGGGCGCTCGACCCTTGAAGGATTTTTATGATCCTTCAAATTACGAGGAACGTCTTGGCATCCAGATTCCTACCGGTGACGTAGAAATCAAGCCCTAGGTGTTAAGCCTGATCAAACATTTCCATGTGCTTGGCTCTAAAGACCGGTTTCAGCACTTGGAGGACTTGACCATTTTGGTCCAGACCATCATGGCATGAAACTTGAATGAGGAGCAGATGATCATGAGGCTCTTCCCCCACTCTTAGGGATAAAGCCGCTCATTGGTACATGACTGTAGGAAGGCCAATTACAACTTGGAATGATTTGAAATCAGCTTTCCTGAAGAAATTCTTCCCTGTCAGACGTACCAATGCTTTGAGACAGGCAATTACTACCCTCACCCAGCGACTGGGGGAGCAGTTTCATGTTGCTTGGGAGCGATTCCAGGACTTATTGCAGAGGTGTCCACACCACGAGGTGTCGAAATGGCAACTCGTGTAGATCTTCTACCACGGGTTGACTGAGCAACTCAGAAATCATGTAGATGCTTCTTGCCGAGGCAATTTCCTCAACAAAGACGCAGATAGTGCGCACGATTTGTTTAAGGAGATGAGTGAGAATTCGATCAATCATGCCTCCATGGATACTTTTAATCGGTCCCAGCAGCCTAGATCGAATGTTAATGAAGTCCACAACTCTCATTCATTAGATATGGAATTAATTTGTAATAGACTTGATAAGGTGGACTTGGTTACTAAGAGAATGGAGGAGTGGATGGCTGGAAACTCAATGAACAACTCTTGATCCACTCAATCCCAGAATTCAATATTCCATTCATCGCGAGCTCCTTTTGGACGGGAGTTCGTGAATCAACTTGATGCGGCTCAACTTGTGAGTCAGCATTATTTGGAACACCATGGGTTCCAAACTAGGGCCTTTGATCCTAGTTTCTCTGATCCCTCACTTTCTTTCTCTCCATCCTCACCCTATGAGGATGTTTATGCTATATAGGAGAATGTTAGGTCCAACCCTTACTCCAATGCTTATAATCCAGGTTGGAGGAACCACCCTAACTTCTCCTGGAAAAACCCAAGGCAGCATACCCAATTCCGACCGAGCAACTATGCTATGCAATGACCAATGGGTCAGGGTCACGTTTACACTCAGCTGCCCCTAAATCAGGTCAATCAGCCAGCTTGGAATGCCCGTCAACCCATGGGACAGGCTGATTTGAACCGACAAATGGTAGAGATGCAAGAATCTATGCTCCAGCTCATGCAGCAAATGAAAACCTCACTGGACAATTTGCAAAACGGGTTCATTGTTAATTCTCGTCAACTCGGATCTCTACCATCTCAACCCATACCCAACCTACGTAATATCCAGAATCCGGGCAATTAAGCCCATGGGTACGGGAATCAGAGGGACCCACACGCACATGCTCAGGTGGTTGAGCAGGGTCCTTCCTCTTCTTCTTCCTCAAATCAAAGATTTTTGGCTAATGAAGCCTCTCCAATCTTTCCTAACCCTCCCCAAGACCCAAACCCGTATGCATCTGCTAATTCTGTTACCTTGAGGAGTGGTAAACAAACTCAGGATCCACAACCACACTGTTATGATTTATCGAATCTTGAAGAGCCTGAGGAGAGAAAGAACTCTGGAGAAGAAATCAAGGCTTAGGAACCTGATTCCGAAGATCTGACTCATGTTCCTTTTCCTGAGGCCTTGATTAGATCAAGGAAGAAGTCTGTTGATAGTAATGAGGAGCTTCTGAATATTTTCAAGAATGTCGAGATCAATATCTCGCTCCTCGACGCTATCAAACATATACTGGCTTATGCAAAATTTTTAAAGGATTTATGTACACAGAAGCGTAAGTCGAGAGAATCTATTCCAAGGAAGGTGGTACTCTCCGAGCAGGCTAGTTCTGTTATCCTGCACCACCTCCCTCAAAAAAAGAGAGATCCAGGTGCTCCTTTGATTTCCTGTGTCATTGGAGATTACACCTTTGATAGAGCATTGCTGGATCTAGGTGCATCCATTAACCTAATTCTGACTTCTCTTTACGAGAAGTTTGAATTAGGTGAACTTCGACTGACTTCAGTAACGTTGCAGTTAGCGGACCGTTCGATCAAAATTCAGTGAGGCATTATTTAAGATATTGTTAAGGTTAAGGATTTCAATTTTCCTGAAGATTTCCTTGTCCTTGACATGGATGTACCTGAAAATTTAAGGAACATGCCCATCATTCTGGGACGTCCATTCCTGGCTACCACCAAGGCCAACATTAACTGTGAGAGCGGTAGCATGGAAATCGCCTTTGGGGATCAAAGAATGAAATTGGATATTTTTAAGGCGATTAACAAATTCAAGAATTGTGGATTTATTGAGGAACTTGAGGACGATAATGTGAATATTGAAACTTGTATGGTAGTTTCTGCATTTGAAAGTTCCTCCTCTGATGATGATTTGGACCCGCAACCCTCTATGGCAGACCCACCATCTTCTGAGGAGGTTATTGATTTTGTTCACTCTCAACCTCTTCCCCTTGATGAGTCGTCATCAGCATCTTCCTTACCTTCAATCATCAACTCGCCCTAGCTTGAACTGAAATCATTACCTGAGAATCTGAAATATCAGTTTTAGGACCACATAAGACTCTCCCTGTGATTATCAGTACTAAATTAACTAAGGAGCAGGAGATTAAACTAATTAAGGTCCTAAAGGAACACAAGGAGGCAATTGGCTGGACCATTCATGACCTTAGGGGGATCGAGCCATCTTATTGCAATCACAGAATATTTTTGGAAGATGGATCCCGCCCTTCTCACCAAATGCAGAGGAGATTAAACCCAAATAGGCGAGAAGTGGTCAAGAAGGAGATTATCAAGTGGCTCGATGCAAGAATCATTTATCCGATCTCTGATAGTCCTTGGGTAAGTCCTGTGCAAATTATTCCCAAGAAAGCCGAGATTACCATTGTGACAAACGAGAAAGGAGAATCTGTCACAACTCGTTCAGCGTCCTCTTGGAGAGTTTGTATTGATTACAGGAAGCTGAACACAGCCACGAAAAAGGATCATTTCCCTTTGCCCTTTATTGATCAAATCCTTGAAAGACTAGCTAGGCAGAAGTACTTTTGTTTCCTTGACGATTACTTGGGATTCAATCAAGTCCCTATCCATCCTGAGGATCAGGAAAAAATGACTTTCACCTATCCCTACGGAACCTTTGCTTTTCGTAGGATGTCATTCGACTTATGCAATGCACCTGCGACTTTTCTAAGGTGTATGTTGGCCATATTCTCTAACATGGTGGGGGAGTTTATGGAAGTCTTCATGGACGATTTCTTTGTTTTCGAAGAATCGTTTGATTCCTGTTTGGCTAATCTTGAAATGATTCTTAAATGATGCATCAAAACAAGACTGGTCCTTAACTAGGAGAAGAGTCATTTCATGACACAAGAAGGCATCATCTTGGGTCATGTAATCTCTGAATGGGGAATCGATGAGGACAAAGCTAAGGTTGATGCTATCGCTAAACTTCCTCCTCCAACATCTGTCAAACAAATTCGATCATTTCTTAGTCATGTGGGATTCTGTAGGAGGTTCATCAAGGACTTTTCTAAGGTTGCTAGTCCTCTGAGCAACCTTCTTGCCAAGGATACGCCATTTGATTTCAATGAATCATGCCGTAAGGCATTTGATTTTCTTAAAATGGCAGTCACTTGTGCTCCGGTGTTGCAACCACTGGTTTGGACAGCCCCATTTGAGATCATGACCGACGCTTCTGATTACGCGATCAGGGCTATTTTGGGTCAGAAGATTGACAGGAAGCCCTTTGACATCTAATGCGCTAGTAAAACTTTGGACGAGGCCCAGAGGAAATACACTATTACTGAGAAGGAATTACTAGCTGTAGTATTTGCTTTGGAGAAATTCAAGGCTTATCTCTTAGGGTCTCATGTCATAATTTATACGAACCACTTGGCCTTGAGACATCTCTTGGCCAAAAAGGATGCCAAACCCTGGCTTATTCGATGGATTCTTCTACTTCAAGAATTTGATCTTGAAATCAAGGATAAATTCGGGGTACAGAATGTGGTGGTAGATCATCTGTCGAGACTTCTGAGTGATTCTTCTCGTCTGGGCATTCCAATTGCTGATACTTTTCTGGACGAGACTATTCTTACAGTTTCAGGTGTCTAAACCCCTTGGTTTGCTGACATCATTAATTATCTAGTCGTTGGTCAAATCCCCCAGGATTGGACCAAGCAACAACGGGATAGACTCAAATTTAAGGCCAAATATTACTTCTGGGAGGACCCTGAATTGTACTGCATCGGCTCTGATCAAATTATTCGCCGATGCATTCCAGAGAACGATTTCAAGAGTATACTCGAGTTTTGCCATGCATCTGTGTGTGGTGGATACTTCTCTAGGAAAAAGACGGTTGCAAAAATTTGCAATTTGGCTTGTTTTGGCTGTCTTTATTCAAGGATGCTCAGGATTTCTCGAGGTCGTGTTCCTGATGCTAGGCACTTGGGAGCATAACTAAGAGAGATATGATGCCTCTAAACTTGATTCTTCCCATCGAAATCTTCGACGTTTGGGGCATCGATTTCATGGGACCATTCCTCCCTTCATTTGGACACCAGTACATTCTCGTCACTGTTGATTACGTGTCCAAGTGGATCGAGGCTATTCCCACCCAAACCAATGACCACAAGGTGGTCATCGATTTTGTCACGAAGAACATCTTCAGCGGGTTCGGGATTCCAAGGGCCATCATTAGCGATGGTGGCACTCATTTCACTAATGCCCAGTTCCGTAATTTATTGACAAAATACGGGGTTAATCACAAAATCTCCACACCTTACCATCCCCAGACGAATGGACAGGCTAAGATCTCCAATCTGGAGATCAAGAATATTCTGTAGAAAACGGTTAGGCCTGATCGCAAAGGCTGGACTCAAAAGATTGAGGATGCTCTTTGGGCCTACCGTACGGCATATAAAATTCCTATTGGCATGTCTCTGTTTCGTCTAGTGTATGGAAAGGCATGCCATTTACCCATAGAAATTGAACATAGGGCATTCTGGGCAATCAAGCAAAGTAATCTAGATCTGAGTTTAGCCGGGAAGACTAGGAAACTCCAACTATCTGAGTTGGAGGAGCTTAGAAATTATGCGTATGAGAATGCCAAGATCTATAAGGCTCGAACCAAAGCTCTTCATGACCAATTGATTTCCCGCAAGAGCTTTGAGCCAAACTAGAAAGTTTGGCTCTTTGATTCTCGACTTAAGCATTTTCCTGGCAAACTTAGGTCAAAATGGAATGACCCATTCATTATCAATCAGATATTTCCAAATGGGGCTATTCAGATCTCTGACTCAAAAATGAATAATTCATTCAATGTCAATGGTCAACGTTTGAAGCCTGTTATTGATCGTATTGTCACAGAACCCATCTCAGACACGGTTGCTCTAGCTATGTTGTGACTTCTTTGGCTAGACTACACGTAGCTGATGGCATTAAACTCAGCAGTTGTACAATCTGAATCAGAGCTAACCCAAGCATCATATTCAGGTGATATCTTCTGCATTCTACCCTTCCTTTCATGTCTTTTATTATCAATGTGGACATTGCATCAGCTAGGCATGGGGGGGTGGATTCATTTCTAAATCAATTTGTCAGCTCTGTGGAATTCATGTAAATTCTACATATTTTCTTATATATGCATAAAAAAAAATTGAATTTGGAAGGAATACTTGGACATTAGGACCTTTCAATCTTAGGGAATATTACAGTAGGATCTGATCACTAAGACCCTTCAGGTCTTTGGGCTTAATTAGCCCGGGTATCCACTAAAATGTGGATTTGTTTATCGAGTCCTCGCCATCTTGGATTCTATTTTAATTTGATTAAATAAGTTTAGGTGATAAGTACACGAATTATTAACCTGCCCTCTGATTTGAGGGGACTTTAAGTCTAAGCATCTACACACTATTCATCACTGACTCGTTGTTCGACGGCTTTAACGGAAATTGGGTTGCTAATGAACCTTCTAGGGTGATATGACTAGCAAGTTATCGTGGGTAACAGCCCATAGGTAGGTTGTCCAGAGCCCAGTCACAAGACCACTCTCTTCTTGCTGCCTTTAGGTAAATCTTAGACTAGGGAATTCACCTACTTAAAAAAAGAAAAGAAAAAGAAAAAAAGAAAAGGATAAAAGAAAGAAAAAGAAATAAAAATAAATAAGCCATACTTCACCACACAAGTATGGCTAGCAAGTTGTCGGTGGTAACAGCTCATCGACCGGTTGTCCAGATCCTAGCTCAAGAAATGCACATAAAAATTCCTAAAACACTTAGGAAGAAGTAGAGAAGTAGAATAAGCTGGGGAGATATACATTGGATTCACCCTTGTGTTGACCCCATAAAAAATAAAAGTAGGGAGAAAGCTACTGGTCGTATAGATACACCTTTAGGCATAACTCCTTTTAAGGTCACCTAGGGGCATAAAAACCCGAAGTCCATTTTGATTGCCGATCAACGAGTCTATGACATTCACCAAAAGGATGCTTAGAAATTAGGGTTCTCATCAAATCTTGGCTAGGTTGAGTGGCTATAGAAAGCCGTTCTGAACCCTAAACTCAAAAATCCAAAAAAAAAAAATAGAAAGGAAGAAAAAGGAGAAAAGGAGATCTTTCTTTGAATAAGGCGAGGGCTTGAGGCAGTCTGCATTTTGGCAGATACCCAGGCACTATTATGTCTTTAAAAGTTCAGGTCCTAGGTAAAAAATTTCTTAATGTTGAAAAAGATTTGTGCCCGAGTTTCCAACCTAATTCTTTTATAAATAGCAAATAGTTTTTGCTAGGGACTAGCAAAAGATAGGCATGGGGGTGTGATGTGCATATATCTAAATAGTCAAAAATGTCTATTAATGCATATTCTTAGTGTCATATTAGCATCATACAATGTAAATATTGCATAACATGCATAATCATGCATTTAGGTGAAGTTGTATAAATTGTATAGTAATTGTCTCATTTTATGGTCAGGGACAAGGTGATTTTTTAATCAGGGCCTCGGATCGAAGATCCAACCATACAGATATGATCAGGGTGACAACTGGAGTTCAACAACTCCAAGATCGCCCTGATCGGACATCCATAGCACCAGATAGAGACCGAGGAAGCCTAAAGATCGAGGGCCAAGATGGTGCCAATCCGCACTTCAGACGACAAATCCGACCACACGGATGGGTTTGGATCGATGATCGTAGCCTACCGGTGTGAAAATCGATCCAATCCGACATTCATGGCACCATCTACAACACACAGAAGATGGATGGCCAAGATGGTGCCACATGGTGCCATCTTAGCCGCCCAATCGGCCCTATGGATCCGCAACTGCACTTCTGAAGGCAAAGACACGGGCGATCTAGGCCGTTGGATCATGATCCAACATCCTCGATCGTGCGCACCTAATCCCTCTGCGTGACAAAGTTGAGGCCTCAGTGCAGTGGTCACGCCCCTATGGGCGATGCAAGGGTCGCGCATTCGAGCCTCCCTAAGCGCCTCAATCCAGCCGGAGTGTGGGGTGCATTCAATTCGGTCGTCAAATGAAGATTTGGCAGTTGAGGTGAGGAGACATGGCACGCGAAGGAATCTTTAATCGCATATGCAGGCGATGACACGTGTTTGCACGCCTCATCGCACGCACGAGCGCAGCAGGGGCATTTGAATGGCACGGGCGAGGATGATTTTAAGCTGTCTGATCTTGAGATCAAACGGCTGATATCGTCTAAACGTGGAAGAGGAGCGGGCGCGCGCAGCGCGGACACGTCCTCCACGAATAACCTTTAGAGACGTTTAAGTCCGTCGCTGAAGGTCCCCTCTTTATTGTTTTTGAAGTTAAAATGTCCAAAATGCTCCCACTCCTTGCAACTATAAAGGGGGACCCTGACCCTACGAAATTCTCATTCCTTCTCCTCTCTTCCTCTCCAAAGCTTAAGAGAAGCTTCTCCCACACCTAGGATGCTCCTCAAGAGCTAAATCCAAGTTTTTGCCCCCATTCTGGAAGTGGATCCCGCGACGACGACAATGTGCTGCCTCATTCCCGTTCTTCTGACTTCTTCCTCCTTCTTCCCGCCTTGTCCTCCATCTTCTAGGCGGCACCTCCGTCTGGCTCGTCCTCCAAGCATTCGTTGAGGAGGATAACATCTCTCTCCTTTCTTTTATTGCTTTCTAGAGTAGAATTTCCTACTTTCTAGTTGTAATAATTTCCCGCTTTCTAGTGTAATCATTTCTTGCTTTCTTAGTTGTAAAAACATTTTTCAAATACCAAATGATTGTTCTCTCTCTTATTGTCTACAGCGATTCCATTGTGATTATTTCGCCTTTCAAACAAAAAAAGAATACAAAAATATAATTGCGGATTTTGAGATCGACGTAGCCTTTCTGTGTTCGACCCGGAACTTCCTTACGGATTTTCGATGTAAATTTTATCTGTTGAATGGATTTTTTCGCGACTCGAACTACGACGATGGGTTTTCGAATCCAACTCCGAATGCGTAGTTTTCCGCTGTCAACACACCTCCATTAGTTTCGTCGTGCTTCATAGACCAAAACCCCTCAAGAAATTGAGGGATTTGGTCCCTCACTCGCTCCGCCGAACACCGCACCTACTCACTTCATTTTTCTATGTTGACAGGACACCTCACACGCATTCACCCTCACTGACGCCACCATTGCATTTGCCTCATCAAGGAGAAACTCTTGAGCATACTAACTGGGGCGTTTAGCCTATATTCATCTTCTTCAGGTCTCGGGCCACAGTGCCATTGGAGGAGTTTCTTTGAAGACCTCCAGGTGATGTTCTTGTGTTTTCAACTCCAGTTGTTGTGCCCAGGTCGAGTGGAAGACTTCCAGGAAGGAGTTCAGGGCAATAATTAAAGTTGCCAGACCCTGTTGTTGCCTCAATTCAAGCCACCTTCACTGCAGTTGCGAACGTGCGAAGAAAGGTGGGACTTTAGTCCCACCTCAAAAGCTGAAGAGTGTGTGCGGTCGCATAAATTGAAAAAGTGCCCGGGGCTTATCGCCTCAGACACTTGGGGGGTGAGGTCCCCCGCTCACCCATCACCTGCGGCTCACCTGTGACCCGTCCCTCGAGGGCCTGGCGCAGACCCGACCTGCCTAACTTGACTTTACTCGACTGCAACCACACCTGTAGCCCTGGACCCAGGTGCTCTCTAGGTCCAAAATCTGATAACTCGATACTGTTGAAGGCTCTAGGAGAGCATGACCCAAGGGAGAAAGAGAGGATCGTGTGCGGGGGCAAGGGGGCTTTTGCTCTTCAGTACACTTAGCCGAATTTGCAGAAGCCTTTTCCCTCTTGTGCATCAGAAGGGTCAACGAAGAAGAAGAGTAGAAGAAGGTAGAAGAGAAGACAAGGCAGGAGAAGCAGAGGATAGAAGAAAGGAGAAGGAAGAAGGCCTTAGAAGAAAGAAGAAAGGGAGCCTCACAGGAAGAAAGGCAGAGAGGCAGAAGAAGAAAGAAGAGGAAGAAGAGAAGAAGCAGAAGAAAGAAAAGAAGAAGAGCAGAGGAGAGAAAGAAAGAAGCAAAAGAAGAAATCATTTCATATATATCTATTGAATTCTATTTGCCATTATTGTAGGGAGAATTTGGTGATTCAAATCACCATTTTACTCCATTCTTTTTACAGTCTGATACTTGATCTTATTGCTACATTACTCTGAATCAATTTCTGATTACAATTTTGCATTTCTATTATTTTAAATTGCAATTTTGAGAACTGAATTCCTATTTGCTCCTAGAGAATGACCTCAGACTTTTTTGAGTACAAATTTTATTTGTTTGAGCACTATTTTGGATATATTACAATGAAGTAATTTTAAAACACCGATTTATGGCCTGAACATTTTGGTGCCGTTACCGGGGAGCAACGCACAATTCAGATCTCCTGATTGCAATATCAGGTTGGATTCTAACTTGCTACATCTCTTTTGATTGTGATCTATTTTAGGGACTCATTAAAGGAAGATTAGCCGCACAGCAACCACTCCAGGAGCAGGTAAACTCCATCTACCTTCTTCAAAGCCCCTGATTCTGAAAAAAGCTAAAAAAGGGAAAAATCAATTAGGGCTACTTGCATTATATTCTTAGATTAACCATCAAGTTGCCTGATTTGATACATTCTATTTAGACAACATCCAAACCCTGATTTGTGCACCCACTTGAAGCTTAAGGTATCTAGGACTATCACATTCTTGTTTGAGCCTTAGGTACAACATTGTGACAAATTAAATTGGACCAAATCAGAGCCAATTAAGGATTTTAGTTTAGGGTTTTAGAGACACACTTAATCAAGAATTGATCTTTCCAAACAATGTGTGCTTAAACCTTGATTGAATTGATCTATTCAAGCAAAACCCTAAAATTAGGCTCTTAAATTCATTTGAACACTAAAAGAGGGACCTAAATTTCTCAAAAGGACAATACAGGTGAAGTTGACCAACCTTGTTTGGGTTAACCAATCTTCAAATTAGGTCACTTTTCACAAAAACATCTTAAAAGTTCAAGTGAAATCATAAGCACCCTTACTCTTAATTAAAACTGGTAGACTTAAGAGGTCAAGTCCCCATTCTGGTGTACCTGGATCATCAGTGACAAGAGAGGTTGGGTGAGGGAAACCTTGTAACTCGTGGGGATGCTCTACCATATAGGGGTCTTTGCGGGACTCTCCCTCTCTGGCTGCCCAGGTAATTCTCAGGTGGACGACTTTCTGACTAAGGGGTATCATCCACCTCGAACCTCTATAGCCATCCAAAAATTTTTGGGTGTCTTGGTTGGGTCCATCACATTCTACCTATTGAACATACGAGTTGCTATGCTAATGTGTTCGATTTTGAAAAACCTGTCGTTGTAGTTTGAAAGCGAAGAACTCGTGTTCAACAAATAAAATTTATACCAAAATGGAAATTCCAGGTCGAACACAGGGAGGCTACGTCGATCTATATTCGCAATTATATTTTTTTTAGAATTTTTCTTGAAAAGCGAGGCGATGTAATTATAATGAAGCCATAACAACAATCAGACTAAAAAGGGAGAGAGAGAGAGAGAGAGAGAGAGAGATAGAAAACATGCATTCAATAATTCAAAATGTTTATACAATAAAACCAAATAAGAATTACACTAGAAAGTGGGAAATTACCTACACTAGAAAGCAGGAAAATTCTACACTAGAAAACTGTAAAGAAGAATGGGAGAGAGAAGTTATCATCTTCGACGATTGCTTGGAGGACGAGCCGGACGGGATGACGCCTGGACGAAGGAGGATGGAGCAGGACGAAGGAGGACGAAGTAGAAGAACGGGAATGGGGCAGCATGTCATCGTCGTCGCGGGATCCACTTTCGAATGGGGGACGAAAATTTGACTTTATCTCCCGAGGAGCATCCTGGGTGTGGGACAAGCTTCTCTTGAGCTTTGGAGAGGTAGAGAAGAGAAGGAAGGGATGAGAATTTCATGTGGAGGGGGTATCCTTTTATAGTTGCAAGGAGTGGGGGCAATTTGGTCATTACAACTCTTAAAACATTAATTCAGGACCTTTAGTGATGGATAAAACCGTCGCTAAAGGTTTGAACGTGGGCGTAGTGGGCGGCGCGCGTGCGCCCGCTCGCTTGCCTGTGCACGCCTAGCCATTCTCAGTTGTTTGATCGCGAGATCGAACGACTTAGATCGCACTACGCCCGCCTCCTCAGCGCGCACCCGCCTGCGTACGATGTTGCTTCTTCGCCACGCGTGAAATAGCGCGTGGGTGCTATCGGGCATGCACAATCGTTCAATCGCGATCCGACGCTCGCCCGCACCCCTCGCCCGCTCGTTGCGAATCGATCTTGTGCCAGCACCTCGCGATAAGGCGCTGACCTGCTGCACTATGCTGTCCAAATAGTCGCGCGGATGAAATCAAGTGCGCGCATCCACAGCTGTTGGATCAAGATCCAATGGCCCAGATCGCACGCTGGATCTTCTTTGGAGAGGCAGCGGCGGTCTTGAGGGCCGGTTGGACAGCTGAGATGGAGCCACGTGGTGCTATCTTGGTCGTCCAACTTCTGGATGATGTAGATGGTGCCACGGTTATCAGATTGAGTCGATTTTCACACTGTTAGGCTGCGATCGTCGATCCGAATCCATCCGTGCAGTCGGATTTATCATTTGAAGTGCGGATTCACACCATCTTGGCCCTTGATCTTGTAGGGTTCCCCAATCTCTATCTGATGCTACAGATGCCTGATTAGGGCGATCTTGGAGTCGTTGAACTCCAATCGTAGCCCTGATCACATCTATACGGTTGGATCTTCGATCCGAGGCCCCGATAAAAAGTTTGCCCTATCCAAGCACATAAAAGGAGACAATTAACCTCCATTTTATTCAAACTACTCTAAATGCAAGATGATGCATGTTATGCAATATTTATAGCATGCAATGCAATCCTATTCTTAAGAACATGCATAAATAGACATCTTAAGTAGTGCAAACGTGTTTACATCACTACCTCTCACCTACTCCATCTGTGCATGTTTGGGAGGAGGTCTCTAAGACCATCCTTGAGGCCTCCATTAGCTACTCATTCTCGTCGAGGCCAAGCCTCGACCTCCTTGTTTGTGCAACAACCCAATCCAATCGATATTTCGTCTGATTCATCTAAACCTAATTCTCCTTCATCCATCATCATGGCACAACCAGCAGAAGAAAATAATCTTGAATATCAGCTTCAGCGCCTCAATGATCTATTACAAGCCTTTGTGAACCCACCGCAGCATCCAATGATGCAAGATCACTATAATCCCGTTGCGGTGGCAATCGAACCTCAAGTACAAATCCCCGCTAGAGGTCCTGACACTGAACTCAAGCCCAACATGATTCATGCCATTCGCAAATTCCATGGGTGTAATTCCAAAGATCCTTTCCAGAATATCAAGCAACTCAAGCATCTGGCCCAGACCTTCGGGTTAGAAGCTCAAAATCGGGATTTCCTACTCATGAAAATGTTCTTCTCTCTCATAGATAAAGCTGCTCACTGGTACCAAACCCAAACGCGTCAAATCAACACCTGGGTAGAACTTCAATTCGAGTTTTTGAGAAAGTTCTTCCCTGTTGGTCGAACAAATGCTTTACGGCACTAGATCACACATTTCACACAGCAAGCAGGAGAATCGCTTCATGAGGCATGGGATCATTTTTTGGATCTCATGTGAAAGTGCCCCCACCACGGAGTTCCTAAATGGGAACAAGTCTAGTCTTTTTATCAGGGACTCCGTGAGGATATTCGATTATTCGTCAATGTGACCTGTGGAGGAAACATCATTGGTCAACACAAAGACACCATGTGGGAGATTCTCGAGAATATGTGCAAGAACTCTATCAATAATGAATCCATGGGGATGTTCGACCGAATGAATGCCTATGCATTGACGAATCCAAAGGGAGCACATGAGACGCAGGGCCTGTCCTCTTTCGTCGACTTAGAACTGATGGCCAATCAACTGGACAAGGTCTCTATTATTGAGAAGAAGGTGGATGATCTAACTTGACACTTGTAGCGAGCCACCTCTACGCAATACCCGTTCACGCAACCGCTCTCTGGTAGGGAGGCTGTGCATAACATCTATCATCGATCTTCTTAGGGGATGGACTCATATCCACCCCCGTCTAATTCTGATTTTGGAGGAAACTCTAGATCCACCTACTCTAGTTGGGGGAACTCTGAACCCTCGTATTCTAACTTTTCCGAGGTTCCTCAGACCTGTGAGGACCTCAACGCCATTCAAAATGATCCATTCTCAAACACCTACAACCCTGGATGGTGAAATCATCCTAATTTCACGTGGTTAGGAAATAATCAAAATCAGAGACCTCAATATCAGCCTCGACCATAAGCTCCTCATCCATATTAGCCGCTTCAGCCTCGACCTATCCCAACTTATCAATTTCGGCAGACTCATGCATATCAAATGACTCTTATCCTTCATACTTTGGCTGACAATCAGAAGACGAATGCGACTATGCAAAAACAACATAGAGACGAGATCACAAAGGCTCGCAATCAACTTGCCCAAATGGCAAATCCTCGCCAACCTAGTGCACTTCCTTCAGAACCTCTGCCTAATCCAAATAATGTGTCGAACCAGAGGCACATTATGAACCCAAATTAGGGCCACGCTCACTTTGTTTATTAAGCTCCTTTTACTCCATCACCCAACGGGATGGAGGCTTCGACATCATACTTGGGACTTCAGCAGCAAGCACCTCTTTTGCCCACACCAAACCAGAACCAGGCAGGATTAAATTCTGTTACTACCTGTAGTGGCAAAACAACATAGGATCCACCTCATCCAATCCACTCCCAGCCTGGTAATACAAACCCTAACCCTAGGATAGTCATCTAGGATACCTCTATCCCATATCAAGAACCTGGACCCGTTCTAGAGGAACCATCTAAGGTTCCATTTCCTGAGGCCTTGACCAAGGGAAAAAGGACAACCAAACCCGTGGCACCTGAGGAGGACCTGGTTAAGCTCTTTGAGCAGGTCCATATAAACATCCCCTTGATAGATGTGATATGCCACGTACTGGCTTATGCACGATTTCTGAAAGATGTGTGTACACCTAAGCGTAAGCTACAAACCAAAGGCGAGAATCCGATCGTACTGTCAGAGCAAGCCAGCTCTGTCATTTTGAGCAAACTCTGGCCTAAAGCAAAAGACCCAGGCACCCCTCTGATCTCCTGTGCAATTGGTGATATACAATTCGACTGAGCTTTATTGGACCTAGGAGCCTCCATAAATTTGATACCTACATCCCTACTAGACTACTTCGAGGAATCTGAGCTTAAACCGACAGAAATGACTTTACAGCTAGTCGATCGATCAATGAAGTCACCAAAAGAAATTCTCGAGGATGTCATAGTTAGGGTACATGATTTCTATTTTCCAGTGGATTTTATTGTCTTAGACATGGATGCTCCTGAGAATGTGAAGAATACACCAATCATACTAGGGAGACCCTTTCTAGCCACTACTAGGGCCAATATCAATTACAAGGAGGGCCACATTGAATTAGAATTTGGGAGCAAGACACTAAAGATTGACATCTTCAAGTCCCAACAAGGAAGTAATTGCTGAGTTATAGAATAGATTTGCTATATCGAGGCTGTGGTTGACGACTTATGTATCGAGGAAAACCTGACTATTTCTGATCAACCACAAGAGGATCAAAACCCACAATTAGAGGAGTCCCAACTCAACCTAGACACACCCATAGCTCCTTCCTTTGCTCCCGACACCCACCCTGAACCACCCGCTGCTACTGATAACCCAGTTATGGAATTAAAGCCTCTTCCTGATCATCTCAAATACGTCTTTTTGGGTTCCAATCAGACGTTTCCTATGATTATCAACTCTTGACTCACACCTCACCAGGAAACACACCTGATTTCTATTCTCCAGCAACATCGGAGAGCCATTGGATGGACTCTCGATGATCTGATTGGAATTAGCCCTTCATATTGTACACATCACATCTACACTGAAGAGGGCTCACAACCATCTCATGAAATGCAAAGATGCCTAAATCCAAATTTGCAGGATGTCGTGAAAAAGGAGATCATCAAGTAGTTAGATGCAGGGATCATCTACCCGATCTCTGACAGTCGGTGGGTGATTCCAATCCAAGTTGTGCCTAAGATGGCAAGGTTCACTATCATCATGACTGAAACCGGAGAAATCATACCGACTCGTATAGCAAACTCATGGAGAGCCTGCATTGATTACAGAAGACTCAATTCCTTCATGAAGAAGGATCATTTCCCACTACCGTTCATTGATCAGATCCTCGAGAAACTAGTAGGAAATCGATTCTTTTGCTCTTTGGATGGGTACTCGGATTATAATCAGGTTGCAATTCATCTCGAGGACCAAGAGCAGACCGCCTTCACTTGCCCCTTTGGAACATACACATTCCGAAGGATGCCGTTCGATCTCTACAATGCACCCGCTACTTTTCAGCGGTGCATGCTTGCCATATTCTTAGATATGGTAGGTGAATATCCTGAAGTCTTCATAGATGACTTCTTGGTATTTGGTGAATCATTTGATGATTGCCTCCTACAGTTGGTCCAAATCCTCAGGCGGTGCATCGACGTGAACTTGGTTCTTTACTGGGAAAAGAGCCACTTCATGGTACCTAAGGGAATTATCCTGGGACATCTCATCTCTAAAAAAGGCATCCAGGTTGATCAAGCCAAGGTAAATCTGATTTCCAAACTCCCTATGCCTAGCTCGGTCAAAGACATCCGATCCTTTCTGGGGCACGTCAGTTTTTACCATTGACTCATTCCCGATTTCTCGAAAATCATGCACTCCCTGACTAATCTTCTATCTAAGGATGTCCCTTTTGAAATCTCCAAGAAGTGTGCTCAGGCGTTTGAGATCCTACGTGATCGAGTTACCCAAGCACCTATTCTACAATCCCTAAGCTCTGATTGGTCTCATCTTCTCTCATGCGCTCGATGAGAATGTGCACGATCATGCGCAAGGTGCACGCTCCCCGCATGCAAGCGCGATCTAAACTAGCGCTCAGGGCACGATCTTAGTCATCTGATCTTTGATCGAACGATCCACATGGTGCACACACGGATGGCACGAGCAAAGGAAGCACGCGCGTGCGCTTGTATCGGTGGGCGAGGGGCTTCACCGACGTTTATGGAATGGGTTTAGTGACATCCTGAACATCTCTACAACCCTTAGTTTGGAAACCTCTCTTCTCTATATAAACCTCCTCAACCACGCCATTCAAAGGCATTCAATACACACACACACTCTCCATGCTACTCTAGCCTTCTCCTAGCTCCACCAAATACTCCATACCCACCTCGGAGTTGTCAAGCCATCGACGGAGCCTCCATCCACCGGCATGGCTGCCTTACTCCTCTCACTCTCTTTACTTTAGTTTATGTTGCACTTGTTTAAGCTTTCATCTATTGTTGTAGTTGTAAACAAACTTTAATTGCATGCGATATGTTGATGATGTTTCATATATCATAGTTCACATCTTCTAGAATGATCATCATGTTTTAAACACGAACTCTAACCCTACTCTCTCTCTCTCGCGTTTTCTCACAAGCAAGCAAACCCACCATTCTTGTGACAACTAAAGTGGCAAACTAATCCAATTTTACGCATCCTCATGTTCGACACTTGGACTCACCAAATCCACATTTTAAATTAAAACTAACGTCGCAAACGCATAATACAATGGCATAATGAAACAAACATGTTCCGCGTGCATTAGTAGCCCTAATCTTCAAACACACCCTAAAGAGACGATGGATTTTGATTTGCAAATGATTGAATCCAAGTCAATTCTGATTCAGCCACAATTGTTTCACTTGAATATCTTTGATGGGGTGTACAATGATCATGAGGTCCTGGAAACATTGATTTTGGAGGATAGAAATGTGGAAAAGAAAATCTGGGAGGCTAATTCTGAGGGAAACACAATTTTGGATCTAAGGGTTCCTGTTGATCTGAAACCACCTACTTTCTACCACGACCCTTATGATATCATTGATGTGCAACCTAATCTCAGAATAATTGACTATCTTCCTGAGCTGAACTCTAAGTGGACACCCGAGTTGAGTGAATCAGGTCTACCCATTATCTACCACTTTAGTCTTGGGTTGCACACCACCAAACCTTAGGCTTGGCCCTACAAGCACAATAATCTCCGATTTTGGGTGATTTTCATCCAGAACCTGAGAACTACTTGACCCTGGGGCATGGGTCTGCACCATAATCTGGTCCACGTCTATGGTCATCTTCTGTTAGCAGGTTTATGGATCAATATTTTTATTTTGATTCTAACCCGCACTTTTGAATTCTCAAATTCTTCTTTGTATGTATATTATGCCTAGCTGAAGGAATTAAACTTAGCACGTGTGTATACTCTCTTCTCTCTGCGGAGCTAGCTAGATTATGACAAAACTCAGGTGATATTCTATTATTTCACCTATTTCATGTCCTTAGTTCTACAATGAGGACATTGCATCATTTAGGCATGGGGGGTGGATACTTAATCCTGAAATTATTTCGTTAGCTCTGTAGAATTTTTTATTTTCTTAATTTTTTTTTGAAAATTCAAAAAGACAAAAAAAAGGAAAAAAAAAAGAATTAGAAGAAGAGAACTTAGGCATTTGGAAGTTATTAACTTTAGGAAATGATACTTTAGGACCTGAATACTTTGACTCCTCAGGCCTTCGGGCTTAATCAGCCTGGGTGTCTACTTGAATGTGGACTTAGTCTTGAGTCCTTGCCAAGTCAATTTTTTTTTAATTTGGCTAATAAATTGCAATGATAAGTACACGACTGACGCACGTGGAACGCGTTGGTTTAATTATGTCATTGTAGCATGCATTCACGACATTGGTTTTAATTTAAGATTTGGATTTTGTGAGTCCAAGTGTCAAACACGAGGAGGCATAAAATCGGATTAGTTTGTCACTTTAGATGCCAAAAGAATGTTTGTTTTGTTTGCTTGTGAGAAAACGAGGGCAAAAGAGAGAGAGAGAGAGAGTAGGGTTAGAAATTGCATTTAAACATGACAATCACTTTAAGGAGATGTGAACTACGATATAAGAAGCAACATTAACATATAGCATGCAATTAGAGTTTGTTTACAAATACAACAATAGATGAAAGCTTAAAATAGTCCAACATAAAACTAGAGTAAGAGAAAGAGTGCGAGGAGGAGGTGAGGCAGCTACAAGGGTGGAGGGGGGCTTCGTCGGCAGCTCGACAACTCTGGGGTAGATATGGAGTGTTTGGTGGAGCTAGGAGAGGGCTAGTGTTGCATAGAGAGTGTGTGTGAATTCAATGCCTTTCAATAGGGTGGTTGAGGGGGGTTTATATAGTAGAAAAGGGCTTCTAAAAGAAGTACGGGCCTTTAGTGACATCTGGGACATCGCTAAGCCCTTTCCAGAGGCATCGCTAAAGTCCCATCCCTGCCGATCCGTGCACCCGTGCTTCTTCTTCTGAAGTCGCGCCTACGCATCCTCAGTTGTTGGATCTAAGGCACGAATCGCCATCTGACAACTGAGGACGTGCCACGTTGCCCCTTGCCGTGTTCGCGAATACTGCTTCCCCCCGCGATCCGTGTGCTTGCACCATAAATCGTCTGATCACGCATCAACGGCTGGGATTGCACGCGACTGGGTGCACTGGATCATGCCTCGTGTGCGATGAGCGCGCATGATCGCACGCGTTGGGCAGGATTTCATTTGGAGGCATCACATGGATTCCATCTGCACCGTTGGCACCGGCATCAAAGGTTGCAATCGACCTTTCTCTTGGTCGAGCATGATTTGGCAGCACGTTGAGCTTCGAACGCACGCCCGCTGCTTGTGAGTGTGACTCTTCACCCATTATGCTACCCTCGCAAGTTGTTGCAGAGGTGAGATCTGGTGCGAGCACGGTCAACTGTTGGATGGAAATCCAATGGTTAGGATTCCACGTTGCTTGCTTGTTTAGGTGCGATGGAGAGCGCATTTGCAGATCCTTAGTCGGATCGGACAGCTTAAAATGCTCCTGTTGAAGTGAGGTTGGATGCGGGTGTGGTGGCTGATGGCATGGATGCGCGACATGTGGTAGCCTCATGGTCGTTGATCCTCAGATTAACGGTCATGACTTCTTGGGTTGTGGAGCTCCAGATGTTGGATTTAGGCAATTTTGAGTCCGTTGGACTCCGTTCGTCAAACCGGATCCATCCGTGCAGTCCGATTGCTCATCTGAGGCCTGTTTCAACATGAACTTGTACACATGGCCATTAAACATTGATTTACAAGCAATCTTAATTCGCAATGCATGTAGTACTCTCATGCCCATTATGGTGTGTTATTAGTGCACATATATCCTCAATTTGATCCCTTATTGATGGAATTATCATCATCAAATCCATAGTTATCATACCCTCATGCTCATCCCTTGCTAGTCCCTAGCAAGGTTTATCTTAGCCGTTATTTTCATTTGGAATTAGGAATTGATTACTTAGACAAATGTTGCTTGTCAACAGGAGGAAACATATACTAATAGCTTAATTCATAGAGACTAAACAACACTCGTGTGTCTGCCAAAATGCAAATCACCTAAGTCCTCGCTTTAAAGCATATATACAGATATATATATATATATTTTTTTTTCTTTTTCATCTTTTCTAATTTTTTTTTATTTTTAGAGTTGAGAGTGTGTAGATAACTTTTTATGGCTACCCAACCCACGCATAACTCGAAAAAGACTCTAAGTGCTAAGCATCTTGGTGTGAAGATTGTGATAGACTCACTCAATGGTAATTAAAACAGACTTTGGGTTTCTACGCCCCTAGGTGACCGTAAAAGAAAATGCTTGCCTAAAGGTGTATCTATCCGATCGGTAGCTTTCTCCCTACTTTTATTTTGTGTGGGGTCAACACAAGGGTTCTTCCAGTGTATATCTCCCTGGATTGCTCTACTTCCCCGCCTCTTCCTCAAGTGTTTTGGGCTTTTTCATGCATTTAATGAGTTGGGTTTTGGACAATCGGCCAATGGGTTGTTACCCACGACAACTTGTCAGCCATGCCACCCTAGAAGGTTCATTAGCTACCCAATTTCTGTTAAAATATTTGAGTGAGTCAGTGAAAAAATGTGTGTAGATGCTTAGACTAAAAGTCCCCCCGAGTCAGAGGGTGGGTTGATAAGTCGTATACTTATCACCCTACTTTATTGATCAGATTAATGTAAATTAAGGATGTGAGGATTCGGGGCTAAATTCACATTTTAGTGGACACCCGAGCTGATTAATCCCAAAGGCCTGGAAAGTCTAAGTGTTCAGATTCTTCTCGTATTATTTTCTACAGTTGACAAGCTCCTAATGACTAAGTTTTCCTTCCTAATTTTCTCTTTTTATATATATATATAAAATTCAGACTGATAATATAAACTCAGAGAATGTGCATTACCACCCCCCATGCTTAAGTTGGACAATGTCCTCATTGGCAAATAAATGTAAGCAAGGGGGTACAAAAAGAAATCACCTGAGTGCCATCGTGTATCTGATTAGTCTGAATCTTTTGGGTTGCCTCCCAAGAAGCACTGAGTTATTGCCTCCAGCTGGACAAAGCTTCGTGTCAACCCTCAATGAGGGTGACTAATTCCTTAGGGGGAACTTGGGCAAGAAAATGTTTTAATCTTTGGCTGTTTACTGTGAAGGTTTGCCCAGTGTTAGGATCTGAAATTTCAACTGCCTGATCGGGATAAGGTTTGACCACCTGATATGGTCCTGTCCACTTTGATCTCAGCTTCTCAGGGAGAAGTTTAAGTCTTGCATCAAAAAGCCAAACTTGCTGATTGGGCTCAAAGGTTTTCCTATGAATGTGTCTATCGTGGATGGCTTTCATGTTCTCTTTGTAAAATCAACTGTTCGCATAAGTGTCCCGACGGATTTCCTCGAGCTCAGAGAGTTGGAGTGTCCCTTGTGCTCTGGCCAACTGAGAATCCATATTGCACTGCTTAATAGCCCAGTATGCCTAGTGTTCCAACTCGACCGAAAGGTGGTAAGCCTTGCCAAAGACCAATCGATAAGGTGACATGCCTATCGGGATCTTAAAAGAGGTCCTGTATGCCCAAAGGGCATCATCCAATCGTGTGGACCAATCCTTCCAGTCAAGTCTCACAGTCTTTTGCAAAATATTCTTGATCTGCCTATTAGATACCTCAGTTTTCCCATTTGTTTGCGGGTGATACGGGGTGGCAATGCGGTGAGTAACCCCGTATTTTCTAAGTAAGGCATAGAATTGGGCATGAATAAAGTGACTCCCACCATTACTGATTACGGCTTTCGGTATCTGATGAGCCCATATTTGTGGGCTATTTAGGTATTTCAATGCCTACAGATTAAGTTATTTTTTACATTTATTTAGCATGAATCAGGATGTAATTAGATTACTCTAATTATTCATTTATTTGCATATCTCATGCATTGCATTCATACCTAGAATTCATTTAGAATAGCATGCATTAGAATAGTTAATCTTTTAGGTTGCATTACATACATTATTTTATTTCACGTTTCTTTTAAGGGCTTATAAATAAATAACCCTCATTTAATTTCTTTATTTTATCTCCAACGAATGCATGCAGGAGAGTTGCGCCGGCTATAATGCACAAACGATAATCGTGGATCTCTGTTCCCACGATCTACGTTGCTTCACCTCTTCTTCAACCAACGTCCGCCTACGCCCACACTCCTTTTGCAGCAAAAAAGAAGAGTCCACTCCACCATCACCAAAAGGCCACCATTCTCGACTCACCACTGCGCATAGATCAAATTCTCCACCATTCAACCACTACCGACCTCAACCGTGAGTACAAGTCCACACCACCGCGGGCAGGCGGGGTGACAGACCGTCGTGCCATCAGTGGCTTGTGCAGCTTACTGTGAGCGTGTGCCTGAAGATCACGCAGTTATCATTCCTCACCGCCATCACCGTCACCGTCACCACCACCACAACCACGCACCAGCAGCCAACCCCTACACATTTAAGACGTCTAGGAATGTTTTGAGATGTCTGATCTCCCAACAGTGTCTTCTTCTTCTCCTTCTACTGTTGCTCAAGGAACCCATCATCACCACCACACCTCTCGCCATGCCGCATCCTCTCCTCGGTTGTGCACACCCAACAGCAACGCCCTTAGCCACTGCACACAACCATCTCCACGACCACAGTGCCACCAGCCCTCCCCGCACGTGCCCATGTAGCTTGTGGGCCCCCTCTTCCGTACCGGCACCCACCTGCGTGTAGCCCTTGAGCAGCGCTGTGCCCCCTCAGTACAGACCTCGTGCACCTGCAGCAACTCGCTCGCACTCGTCCAGCAGTCCCGCGCCCCCTCCAGCAAGCACGCGGGCATCTGACACCCCTTACGCGGGCGCCTTCGCGAGCGCCACACCAGTAGCAGCAGAGAGCTGCAGCCACCGCCATCTGTCGTCGCTTCTCTCCTAACCGCCGCTGCCTCTAGCCAACGTTGGCCACGAGACCACCACTACCGAATAGCCCTCGGTTCACTCAACCTCTGGTGAGCTTCTCGCCTTCAATCGTAGCCTCCTCCGTGCATACGTTCAAGGGGAACCAACTCCCCTATTTTGCTATAGGAACCGTTGCATTAAAATTTACATTTGCTTGCCATTGAGGGGAAAGGATTTTTAATTATTAATATTTTATTATGTTGATTTTATGAGCATCCCCCTCTTATTTTGCATAAATGCAATATCAACATGATAATGTCTTATTATCTTAATTGAAAAACGATTTTGATTTAGTTTCTAGACAAAATTAATTGTGAACATCGATTTTTGACCCTTGTGAATTTAATTAGGCCATTGTCTCCTTGTGGATATGACCCGCTCGTAATTGAGTGGTTATTTTAATTACTTTGATTAGTTGATTTTCCACCACTTTAAAATACATCAACAAATCATCTTAATCATCTTATTCGAAAGCAAAAATCGACACGTCAAATGGCACCGTTGCTGGGGAGGCAACAGCTTAATTAATTTGCAATTATTCATTTGTTCATGTTGATTTAATGGAGGCATATTTAACTCGTTTTATCTGATTTGGTGCGAGGTACGTATATTACACATGAGTTGTCGCATCGGCCTTAGCAACATCGTAGTGGACCTTGTTTCCACCACTTGGAGGAGGGACTGAGCTTCGCATTTTGGTGGACCTTGCAGCCACCTCCAAGATAATCACAGGAGCTTGTGGGCCTTGACCTACACGCATAGAGATGCACGGAGGACTATCTAGGAGGAGTCTTCCTCTTAGAATTTTGATTCCACGTTTTAGAATAGACTCTTTAGGTTTAGTTTAGTTGTTTGTTTTCTCGCCCTTGTACTCTAGGGCCAGTTTTAGGGGCTTGTTTCCCGATTTTTTTTGGCCCATGTTGGGTAATTTTTGGGAGTTTGTTCCCTCTTTCTTTAGATTTAGGTTTTTACTTTCTTTTGTGGATTGATTTTATTTTTCTTGATTATGCATAAGTAGTTAAAATTAAATAAAAAAAAATGAGCTACCTGCTAGAAGCTGCCTACCCTTAGGACAAACCATTTAGGTGTGTATGAGCAGCCTCTAGATTTATTTCTCTGCATTGCATGCATTTTCGCATCATTGATTGCTGGAAGCAAGGTACGTATTTTCTTACTTTGCATTCATATTTTGATCACGCATTTGCATTTGGACTTAATTCGTCGACCACATAATTTGTCTTGAAACGACTTAACAAGTGGTCACATTTTCTGAAAAAAGGACTAATTAAAGGAGGAACATATAAAACTCAAGGAGTTGATTTGAGACATTGTGCTGCGGTTCAAAAATTCAAACTTTTACGGTGAATGCACACGTGCATGACTACGCACTAAAGCACGCAATTAGACACTCCTAGGTTTTGAGCTACCAGGAAAGAACTCTCCTATCATTGGATACCATAGTGCTTAAAACTTAAGTTCAAAAGTTTTGTAACTCCAAGGAGGGGGATACCTTGTCATGGATTTTTGAGGGTAGTTGAGAAGCACCGTGAAAGCTCAACTTTAAAGGAAGGCTTAGGCCTACTTGCATCCCTCGGTCTTCCATCCTTGGAGTACTTTACCAATTGAACTTTAGGGTAGAGCACCTAAGTTCCAATTAGGTCTTCATTAGGGCATTTCGTAGGTCGACAATAGGCACAAAATTTATTGGGTAATTTGTATTGTCACCTACAACTAGACTCAAATCTCAAAGGCCTTAATTGATTAAAGACATAAAAGTCCTTTGGAATTGTGTTCATTTGTGTATGCTTGGTAGGCGGTCTCTGAGGAGACAACTTGTGTTCAATTCAGAACCTGAAAGGATCCTTAGGAGAGCCAACCAAGAGAGAAGAGAGATGGCCGATGAAGGAGAAAAAAGAATTGTGGAGAACCAGCGATCTCTAAGAGATTATTTTATCCCTACCAACCAACCTGGCCATACACTGAGAAGACCTGGGGGGAATAATCCATATGAAATCAAGAGTAGTACCATATCTCTGTTGCCCTCATTCTATGGTATTTCTAGGGAGGACCCCTACAGGCATTTGGAGGTATTCACCGAGGTTTGTTCCACGGTGAGATGTAGGGTGTTATTGATGATGCCCAAATGCGAACCCTCTTTCCTTTCTCCCTCAAGGATAAGGCGAAGCATTGGTATCACACTCTAGATGGTAGAGTGGATACTTGGGATGCCTTGAAGGGAGAGTTTTTGAAAAATACTTCCCCATGAGCAAGACTAATCACTATAGGAGAGAAATCATAGGTTTTGCACAACAAAATGGAGAACAATTTAATGATGCATGGGAGTGCTTCAAAGATTTGTTACGCTTATGTCCCCATCATCAAGTGCCAAGATGGCAACTTGTAGAAAGGTTCTACACTGGATTAAATGACAAGCACAGGCAAACAGTTGATGGAGCCTGTGCAGGAACCTTTCTTACAAAAACTGAAGATGAGGCTTAGGATCTTTTTGAGACCTTGAGTGAGAATTCTATCCATCTAAATTCTTCCTATTTGGATAGGAAACCCACTCTTATGCAGCAAAAGATTAAGGCAAATGAGGCTAGGGATACCCAGAATTTGGCCTTCCAGATTCAATTGTTGAACCAAAACATGGAAAGGCTTATGACAAACCCTAGCCAACTCACGCCAAATGCCTCTGCTTCCCAAGCTTCTGAATGCTCCATTTGCAACAGCAATACGCACGCTATTGTGGATTGTCATTTGGCCTCCCAATTCCCTGACCTTGTACAGGCGGACCTGAATGCTACCCAAGGGTTCTGACCCAGACTTTCTAATGACCCTTTTTCCAACACTTATAACGAGGGATGGAGGAACCACCCCAATTTTTCATGGAAACAGGGAAATGTCTCTAATTCAGGGAATTACAAACCCCAACCCTTTCAGACTCAATAGTATAATCAACCTCCTATGCCCTTCCAACCATCCAAGACTTCTGAGATGGATGAGCTTAAAGCCATGATGAAAGCCATGCAGGAGAATCAAAGCATGATCATCCAATCTCATGACAAGGCAATCAATGAGATGAAATCACAAATTGGACACCTTGTCGAGGCCATGAGTAAAAGCGAGACTGGGAAGCTTCCTAGTTCATCTGAGGAGAACCCTAAAGGGAAAGGGATTGTTTTTAGGGAGCATGCCCAAGCGGTGACTATTTTGAGGAGTGGGAAAGAAATTTCCAAACCTGATGCTCCTATAGTCCCACCTTCTGAGAACCCATCCACCCCGACTTACACCCTCACCGGAGAAGAGCCGCCCAACTCTTCTTCGCTTGAAATCACCTCACAAGAAGAGGTTGTCTCTGTTCCCCCACTTACCCAACATGACAACCCTTCCACCCAGAGATCGAGAGTGCCCTTTCCAAAGCACTTATCTGACTCTGGGCAGACTTCTGCTGGCTCACCTGGAGGTAAAGATAAGACGGACGAAATCATGGAGACTTTCAAACAAGTGCAAATTAACCTATTTTTTCTTGAAGCTATCAGGTAGATTCCATCCTATGCCTGCTTTCTCAAGGACCTATGCACATAAAAGTGCCAATCAAGGAAATAGGTCCAATCAAAAGTTGTCCTGCCTGATTCTATTAGCTCAATTATACAACATGAGACCTACATATAGACGGCATGGGGGCATTTGGTGAGCCCATATTTGTAGGCTATTTAGATATTTCAATGCCTAGAGATTAAGTTATTTTTAACATTTATTTAGCATGCATCCGGATGTAAATAGATTAGTCTAATTATTCATTTATTTGCATATCTCATGCATTGAATTCATACCTAGAATTCATTTAGAATAGCATGCATTAGAATGGTTAATCTTTTAGGTGGCATTACATGCATTATTTTATTTCACATTTCTTTTAAGGGCTTATAAATAAATAACTCTCATCTAATTCTTTATTTTATCTCCAACGGATGCATGCAAAAGAGTTGCGCCAGTTATAATGCATAAGCGATAATCGTGGATCTCTATTCCCACGATCTGCGTCACTTCACCTCTTCTTCAACCAACATCCGCCTGCACCCACACTCTTGCAGCATAAAAGAAGAGTCTGCTCCACCATCACCGAGAGGCCACCATTCCCGACTCATCACTGCGCATAGATCAAATTTTCCTCCATTCCACCACTGTCGGTCTCAACCGTGAGTACAAGTCCACACCACCGCAGGCAGGTGGGGTGACAGACCACCGCACCATCAATGGCTTATGCAGCTTGCTGTGAGAGTATGCCTGAAGGTCACGCAGTTATCATTCCTCGCAGCTATCACCGTCACCGCCACCACAACCATGCACTAGCAGCCAACCCCTGCACATTTAAGACGTCTAGGAATGTTTCCAGACATCTGATCTCCCAATAGTGTCTTGTTCTTCTTCTTCATCTCCTTCTACTGTTGCTCAAGGAACCCATCATCACCACTAAACCTCTCGCCACGCCATGTCCTCTCCTCACCTGTGCACACCCAACAGTAATACCCTTAGCCACTGCACGCAACCATCTCTGCGACCACAGTGTGACCAACCCTCCCTGCACACACCCGTGCAGCCTGCAGGCCCCCTCTTCCATGCGCGGCACCCACCTGCGTGCAGCCCTTGAGCAGTGTTGCGCCCCCTCGCTACAGATTGAGTGCGCCTGTAGCAACTTGCCCACGTGGGCCCGCGCTCCTCCAACAGTCCCGTGCCCCCTCCAGCAAGCATGCGGGCATCTGACGTCCCTTGCGCGGGCGCCTTCATGAGCGCCACACCAGTAGCAGCAAAGAGCTACAGCCACCGCCATCCATCGCCGCTCCTCTCCTCACCGTCGCCGCCTCCGGCCACCGTTGGCCACGAGACCACCACCGCCGAATAGCCCTCGGTTCACTCAACCTCCGGTGAGCTTCTTGCCTTCAATCGCGGCCTCCTCCGTGCATACGTTCAAGGGGAACCAACTCCCCTGTTTTGCTACAGGAACCGTGGCATTAAAATTTACATTTGCATGCCATTGAGGGGAAAGGATTTTTAGGTATTAATATTTTATTATGTTGATTTTATGAGCATCCCCCTCTTATTTTGCATAAATGTAATATCAGCATGATAATGTCTTATTATCTCAATTGAAAAGCGATTTTGATTCGTTTTCTAGACAAAATTAATTGTGAACATCGATTTTTGACCCTTGTGAATTTTTTTTTTTGAAATAGAAAGGAGAGCTATCATCTTATGATAGCAGTCCGGAGCAGTATATTTTACGAACACGTAAGGGAAATTATAAAAAGGATCCCCAAGAGTGTATGAGGGACCAACACTCTCTTACAATACGTTCACAACATACCAGCCTCTCCTGAAAAAGTCTCTCATTCCTTGCCTTCCATACACACCAAATAGTAGCAGCCATGTGAACATGAGGCTTCCCTCTCACATCAAACCCGTGCCAGATAGAATCCCACTCTGGTAATGGCTCTTGACATATTTTTCTCCAGATGGCATCAATGACAAGGCAAGAAGAAAGGAGGTGATTTACATTATCAGTATCCATCTCACACAAAAAACAAACATGGTGATCAGTTCCCAACCTTCTGTGGCATAGATCACTTGTGATTAAACCATCTCTCCTACAAAGCCAGAGAAAAATTTGTACCTTGAGAGGAATTTTTAACAACCAGATCTTCTTGTCAATGGAATCACATCTCCATCCATCTTCAACGCTCAACATTCTATTATAGCCAGATTGGACACAATAAATCCCCTCCCAAAGGTATTTGTCCTCCATTCCAAACCTAGGTCTGAAGCTCTCAAGGTCTGAGATAAGCCTTCTCCTGTCTTCCCACAGCCAGGTAGCTCTTCTATTGGACTCCTCACCATCCAGATTCCAACTGCTGCTGCTACAGAACCAGACCTTGCTGATAGTGGCATCCTTGTCAGCTGCTGCAGCAAAAGCTCTTGGATAGAGCTCCTTCAAGACACCCAGCTCAGACCACCCCTCCTTCCAGAAACTGAAGGACCTGCCATCTCCAAGTGACGGTTGCAGTAGATGGAAGGGATCAGTCAATGCCTCAGTCACAGATTTCCAGAAGGGAGAAGGACAGTTGGGCTGAAGTCTGGACAATGTGCTGTTAGATGCTCCATATCTGTCTTTAATCAGAACAGATCATGGCTTCAGGTCACCTTGCAATAGTTTAACAGCCCAATTAAGTAGAAGGGCATCATTAAAATGCTTCAGGGATTTAATCCCAAGACACCCCTCTCTTTTGGATAGCAGATCTGATCCCATTTGAGAGGCTGCAAGAACCTGCCCTCATGTCTAGCTCCCTTCTAAAAGAACCTCTTCCTCATCACATCCAACCTTTTCCAAATGGATTTCGGTGCTTTAAATATGGAAAAGTAGAAAACAGGGATGGAGGTGACCACCGAGTTGAGCAAGACAAGTCTTCCACCTTTGGAAAGGAAACTGCTATGCCAGCCATCTAATTTCACAGAAATCTTATCAAAAGGGCAGTTCCAATCACTCTTTTTCATCCTGGAACACCTCAAAGGTAGCCCTAGATATCTGATAGGAAGACTGATGCGGGGAGTCATCAAAACAGCTGCTAAAGCATCTTGGTCCTCATGTAAACCAAAGCAGACCAAGCCAGACTTATCTCTATTCAATCTCAAGCTAGAAAGCTCACCAAAAATATTAACCATATGATGTAGAGCCAATGCTTCATCCATGGACCCTTCAACAAAAAAAATAGTATCATCTGCATACTGAAGAATGGGAGCCAGATTATTCCTGCAAGATAATGAATATCCTCTAACAAGACCAGCTTCATCAAGCTCACAAGCAAACCAAGCCAAGCTGTCAACTGCCAAATTGAAGATCAGGGGAGCCAGGGGACATCCTTGCCTGATACCACATTGGGGTTGAATCCATGCACCACAGGGTTTTCCATTTATTAGAGGGGTGAAGGAGGTAGTGGTAATACATCTTTTAACCCAACAGAGCCAAGTAGAAGGAAAGCCCCTTCTTTTGAGCACATCCCACAGATAAGGCTAGCTGATGGAGTCATAAGCTTTACGAAAGTCAACCTTCCAAAGGAATGCCTTGCATTTTCTCTTATGCCAGCCACAAATCATCTCTTGGGCCATGATAAATGATTCTTGTAGAGATCTGCCAAGGAGGATGCTGATTGAGCAGGATGGATCAGATCTTGCAAGACAGGCCTCAATCTATTGGCCAGGACCTTGCCAATCACTAAGTACAAGGAGTTAGAGAGGGCAATAGGTCTAAACTCTTGAATGGATTTAGCACCCGGTGTCTTTGGCAGAAGAAACAGATAAGATCTATTTATCCTTTCAAAGCCAAAATTGCCACTTTCAAACTCTCTAATCACATCCATAACCTCAGTGCCCACAATGTCCCACAGTTCTTTGTAGAAGAAAACTTGGATTCCATCAGGACCAGGCGACCCTTCACAGTTGAGATCCTTAATGGCCTCCAGGACTTCAGCTTCAGATATGGGTTCAATCAGGATGGACCCCTGAGTCTCATTAATTTTGGGTAAATCACTAGCTTTCATCCTTCAACTACCCCTACCTGTAGCTCTTGAAGATTCCTTGAAATACTTGATAGCCTCAGCTCTGATATCAGATATGGAGGTAATTCTTTGCCCCTCTAAAACAATTGAAGAGATCAGATTTGTTCTTCTCCTAGAATTGGCAGCCAAGTGAAAGAATTTAGTGTTTGCATCCCCCTCACTTAACCATAGTTGCCTAGAACGCTCCCTCCAATTCATCTCCAGTTTCAGGTCTTCTTCAATCACCACCCCCTGCCATCTCTTTCTATCTGCAAGGTCCAGCTCAAACAGATGAGCCACAACTTCCTTGGTATCCAGTTCTTGAATCTTCAGCAAGGCCTCATGACGCTTCTGATGTCTGAGGATAGAGATAATATCTCCATATTCCTTCAGCATACCTTTCAAAGCCACAACCTTGGAAGCCAATCTGAAGGTAGCCATGCCTTCACCCTACTGTGACCTCCACCAGCTAGCAAACATGTCTCTGAAGCCTGGTTCCCTCAGCCAAGACTTTCTAAATTTGAAGTAGGAACCAGCCACCACCAATTCACCATTGTCCCACACCAAGGGTGTATGGTCAGAGAATGGGCATTCAAGACCACAAACAAAGGACATCTAAAAGAGATTCATCAGCTCAGCATTGCCAAAAAACCTGTCAATCTTGGACATGAGCCCATTACCATTCCTCCAAGTGAATTCAGCACCTGACGAAGGAAAATCACACATTCCCAAGGCCTGGACCATCAATTGGAATGCAGTGGTAGACCTATCCACCACCCCATTAGGTCTGTCACTCCCCAATAAAGTACAATTGAAGTCCCCTCCAACAAGCCAAGCCCCCCATCTACAAAATCTGCAGCCAAGTTCCAATCCTCCCACAGCTCCTACCTCCTACTAGGATCATTTGGACCATACACACCTGTCACAAAGAAGACATTGTCCCCCTGGCCTCTTTTGAATCTGCAAGTCAGAAGGTGCCTAGCCACAGAAACCTCCTCCAAACATAGTAGCTGCTTCTTCCACCAGATGGCAATTCCCCTAGATCTACCATTGGAATTGATCACCACAAGATCATTTGCAAGACCTGCTCTCATCTCCACGCATGCCCTGTCAGACTCACAATCTATGTGTGTCTCTTGAAGGATGGCATAGTCAATTTCCCATTCTTGCAGATATCTAAGCAGAGACCCCCTCCTACTTCTATTGCGCAGCCCACGCACATTCCAGGTTAGGACCCTCATTTGGGAGTCAGGTCTGTCCCCTTCTTAGCTGCAAAAGCTCTGCCAACCTTCATCACAGCTACAATGACAGATTCATCAACTCTTTGTGTAGGAGTGTGCCTTCTTAGCCTCAGCTTGTAGGGAGGTTTCCCAATCCTAACAGTAGAAGGAGTCTTTGACTTCAAGTGCACGACATCAGCCATAGGAGAGCAATTCTGCAAGTGCAAGGAATTCACAAAGTCCACCAGAACAGAATCAGCAGGATCACCAGAATGGGCTTTTAGGTCCTCAGTCACAGCTTCATTAGTCACATTCACTTCCACCCCTTCTTCAGCCACCACTGCAGCTACCTCTCGGATCAGAGGTACTTCAGCCACATCCTCCAAAGCTTCAGTCCTCATCTCCTCAACTCCCAACCTCCCTACCCCATCTACCAATTCCCTACCTTTAGTGCATTCTGCCACCACCTCCTGATTAGCACAGTTTGGTTGCAAGGAAGGAACTTTGGTTTTCATCACCTCAGCATAAGAGGGGGGGTGATGTCTAGACACGACCTCCCTGTTTGCCATAATAAAATTCAAAAGGAGCATCCAAGAGATGCCCCCACACCTGAGAATCAGTTTATCAGGAATGGAACCAGCCTTGAAGACATTCACCCTCACTTTCAGAAAACTGGCATCTCCTTCAATTTGACCAACAACAGCATCCTCAGCCACAGATGCAAACCTAGCAACCACGTTTTCCACCACCTTCCTAGACCTCAGATGCAAAGGCAAACCTCTGATCTCAAGAACACCAGACCTGGAAGCTGTTCTTTGAGGGGGACACTCAGGCAAAGAGCCATCAAAGGGGGATACCAGCCACCAGATCACTGATAATCCACCCAATTTGCTAGTCTGAAAATAGTACTTCTCTACATATACCGCACCCACATCAAAAAGCTCAAAATGCATAGAAGAGATAACCGCAATTTTCCAAGCATCAGTTGATAAAGGAAGAGATCTCACCAATTGCCGAATTCTGTCCAGCGAAACGGTACCCAACATCACTTCCCCAATCAAAGCACCACGCAGTACCAGCTCCACTACCTTGATATCCTCAGTCAGGGGAATCTCCACATCCATAGCATGTCCCCCGAGAGTTGAGGGGGGGTGGGAGGGGCATCTGTGGCTCACCCCTAGGACGCGAATGTGCATTGCAGGCCCTGCCCCCAGAATCACCGCAAGTCGCCAGGCAGACATCCTGCTTGTGGCCAAAGCCACCACAAGCAAGACAAAGCAGTGGCCGCTGGCAGGTCGCCGCTAGGTGCCCCCGAAGCCGACATCTGAAGCAAATCACCTCCCTCCGACTTTTGCCCCAACCACCTTGATAACCCCTCCTACCTAGGGTCTTAACTCCATCAGGCACATGGATGTCACGCACATTCCTGCGCCAAGATCGCGAGCGCCATACCACCCATCCGTCAGAGTCATCGGCACGGGCGTCGAGGCCCCTTAGGCAGTAGGCCATCCTTGCTGGAGCTTCCCGCCCAAAGGAGAATTCAAATTTCGTCAGATCTTCTCTCTCCAATGTGAATTTAAGTAGGCCATTGCCTCCCTGTGGATACGACCCACTCGTAAGTGAGTGGTTATTTTAATTACTTTGATTAGTCAATTTTCCACCACTTTAAAACACAATGACAAATCATCTTAATCATCTTATTCGAAAGCAAAAATCGACACGTCAGTATCCCAAATCGTGAGAAGATGTTTTGGTTAGCAAAGTCCATGACAGCCTTATGGTCACTTCTTCGGGTGGCTATGGCTCCGATCCATTTCGAGACATACTCCACTGAGACTAATATGTACTCGAAGTCGTTGGATGGTGGGAAGGGACCCATAAAATCGATGCCCCAGACATCAAAAATTTTGACAATCAGAATGGGTTGTAGGGCCATCATATCCTTTTCGGTCATAGTCCCTAATGTCTGGCACCAAGATCAAGTCTTCGCAAAGTTGTGTGCATCCTTAAATAAGGATGGCCAGTAAAAATCGGACTGCAAAACTTTTGCAGCCGTCTGCTTCCCAGAGAAATGGCCACCACAGGCTTGGTCGTGACAGAAGGATAGCACACTTTGGACTTCCTCTTCAGGAATACACCTCCTGATGATCTGGTCAGCACAGAGTCTAAACAGCATAGGATTATCCCAGAAATAGAGCTTGGCTTCAGCTAAGAACTTATCCTGTTGGTTGGGCATGTTTCGCGTGTTAGAAATTGGGGTTACAAGTAACCCATCGCCGTAGTTGCAAAACACGTCGATCAGATAAAATTTATACCGAAACTCCAAGGGAGTCCCAGATCGGACATAGGGAGGCGACGTTTACTTTAGTTGAAAACTGTGCTTCATTTTTTTTCGTTTTGGTAATTTGGGGTTTTGTTATTTTTTTATATTTTTGAAATAAAAGAAAACAAGCAAATGTATCACAAGATAGAGATGTGGAACAAATATGATATATATTACATCCAATGTAAATTACAAGAAACTATGAAAGCATATAAAGAGAGGGAGGTGAGAGGAAATCTCCCGAATTGGCTGTTCGGTGAGACGACAATGCCTGGCAGAAGCTCGGATGAAGGAGGTGAGGAGCGGGATGACGGAGTGAGATGTTGGAGGACGTCGGGTTGAGGAAAGCTTCGGCGTAGCTCCGGAATGGAGGTGAGAAGATGGAGTTGATCTGCTACTGGAATGGAGGTGGGAGGATGGCTCCAAGGTGACCTATGAAGGGAGATGGGAAGTTGGAGGAGTATTTGGTGGGACAGAGGTTCGCTACACTAATAGGCAACTTGGGAGCTTGAGAACAAGCTCTAATGGAGCATTGGTAGGCTTGGTAGAGCTTGGGAGTAGGTGGGAGTAGAGTAGGTAGAGATGGCTTGGAAGGGAGGGGGTGTAGGCCCTTTTATAGTGGGGGAGAAGAGGCAAAAATAGGTATGAGACCACTAGTGACATCCAGGCCGTCGCTGGAAATGTCACTGTAGGCAGCTCATCCCCGTTGGCACCCACAGCTAGCTTTGCTGGCATGCGATGAATTACTGACGACTGTAAGCGACGCTGTAGTCCACCTCACGCTGCACTGGCGCTGTTCTCTTGCCTTGCTACGCGCGCATGCACCCACGCGCTAGCGCTGCGCGCATGCGCGCCTGCATGCCCATGCGCACACCCACGCTACTGCACTTGTGCGATGCTGCGTGCGTGTGCTGGCGACCTGGGCTGCGCCATTTGGCGTAGTCTGGGTCGTCCATCTTCTTCTTGTTGTAGGTGTTGCTACAGAGGTCGGATTGAGTTGATTTTTGGACCGTTAGGCTGCGATTGTCGACCCAAATCCGTCCGCATGGTCAGATTTATCATTTGAAGCTTCAAATTATATCTCCTAGTCCCTTGGCCGTTGATCTTCCTCAGACTACATATGGTGCTACGGGACTCCGATCGAGGTGATTTCAGAGGCGTTGGACTCCGATCGTCGTCTTGATCAGATCCGTATGGTTGGATCATCATTCCGAGGCTCCAAAATAAATATTTTTCTCTCCTAACCACAAAAAGAACGTAATTAACCTAAATTATATACATCTATAAATGCAGAATGATGCATGCTATGCAATATTTATAACATGAAATGCAAATCTAAGCCTAGGAACATGCATGAATAGGCATTTTACCCTCAACAAATGTGTTTACATCATACCCCCATAACTATCTTTTGCTAGTCCCTAACAAAATTAAGCTATATGCATTGTATAAAAGTAGAATTAAGATTAGATCACTTAGGCCTAAGTTGTTTATTAACAATAGAAAATTTCAAGTAAGGTCCTAAACTACGAAAACTCAACAGTACCCAGGTGTCTGCCAGAATGCAGACCGCCCAAGTTCTTGCCTTATTTGAGAAGGGAAGATATATATTTTTTTATTTTTCTTCTTTTCTAATTTTTTTGTACTTTTTGGAGTTTGAGTTCCAGGATAACTTTTTATAGCTACCTGACCTGCCCAAGACTTGAAAAGGACTCTAAGTACTAAGCATCTTTGTGAAAAAGTGATAGACTCACAAAATGGCCGTTAAGATAGACTTCGGGTTTCTACGACCCTAGGTGACCTTGCTTAAAGGTTTATCTTTACGATTGGTAGCTTTCTCCCTACTTTTATTTATGGGGTCAACACAAGGGCAAACCCAGTGTATATCTCCCTGATTTATTCTACTTCCCCGCTTCTTCCCTAAGTGTTTTGGGAATTATTGTGCTTTTTTTTTTGTGAGCTGGATTTTGGACAACCGGCCGATGAGCCGTTACCACCAACAACTTGCCAGCCATACTCGTGCGGTGAAGTGTGGTTTTATTTATTTTTTTATTTTCTCCTTGTTCTTTCTTTTTTTTCTTTTCTTTTTGAGTGTTTCTTCTTTTTTTTTTCTAAGTAGGTGGCTTCCCTGATCTAAGATTTACCTAAAGGCAGTACAACGAAAATGGTCTTGTGGCTGGGCTCTGGACAACCAGCCGATGAACTGTTACCACCGACAACTTGCCAGCCATACCACCCAAGTCGGTCCATTAGCTACCCAATTTCCATAAAAATCGTCGGAAAGTGAATCAGTGCAAAAAAATGTGTGCAGATGCTTAGGCTTAAAGTCCCCCCAAATCAGAGGCCGGGTTGATAAGTCGCATGCTTATCATCCCAATTTATTTACCAAATTAAAATGAATTTTAATTGGCGAGGACTCAAGACTAAATCCACATTCAAGTGGACACCTGGGCTAATTAAGCCCGAAGACCTGAAGAGTTTAAGTGTGTAGGTCCTCTCGTATCATTTCCTAAAGTTAATAACTTCCAAATGCCTAAGTTCTCTTTTCCTAATTTCCTTCTTTTTTTTATCTTTTTTTCAAATTTTTTTTATTTTCTAGGAAACTAAAAGAAATTCTACAGAGTTAACATAATGATTTCAGGAATTGATTATCCACCCCCCCATGCCTAAATGATGCAATGTCCTCATTGTAAAAATAAAGACATGAAAAGGGCAGAGTAAACTAAACATCACCTGAGTGTCGTGAAAATCCGGTCAGCTCCACAGAGAGAAGAGTGTATACACACGTGCTAAGTTTAATGCCTTCAGTTAGGCATAACATACATACAAAGAAGAAATTGAGAATTCACAAGTGCGGGTCAGAATCAAAATCAAAAGGTTAATCTTGAAACCCATCCACAGAAGATGTCCACAGATGTGGATGAGATTATGGTGCAGACCCATGCCCCAGGGTCTAGTGGTTCTCAGGTTCTGGATGAAAATCACCCAGAATCGAAGGTTGTTGTGTTTGCGGGGCCGGGCCTGCGGTTTAGTGGTGTGCAACCCAAGACCAAAGTGTCGGACTATGGGTAAAGATGGTTCAATAGGTGCAGTTGTCCACTTAACATCTAGCTCAGAAAAATAATCAGTTATTTCGAGCTTGGGTTTCACGTGAAAGATATCGTAAGGGTCTTGGTAGAAAGTAGGTGATTTTAGGTCAATAGGTACCCTTAGATCCAGAATCAAACTTCTCTGAGAATTAGCCTCACAATTCTATCCTCCAACATCAAGGGCTCAGGCTTCGGGACCTCTAGCATATTATTCACCCCATATGATTCTCCCAAGTCCAGAAATCATGGCTGAATCAAGATTGACTTGGGCACGAAGATCTCAGAAGTTAGCTCTTCGGGGTGCAGATGAGGACTAGGGTCACTGATTGAATCATCAAGATTCGGATCCTCCAAGTTAACCCCAACCGAATACAAATCTTCAATGAACAGGCTATCAAATGGTTCATCAGATTCCTTATGCCCGTTTGTCTCACTAAAATCATTTTCCTTATGTTCAAGTGAGACTTCACCTAAAGATTCTTCACCCTCAAAGTCAAAGAATTGATGATCCTCATTTGTATATGTCTCAACATCACAAGTCATTTCATCATCCAAGGTGACATAATTTTCTTCATTTCTTGACTTGGGGATCTCAAGTGAATCAATTGGTTCATCCTCAAAGGGTTGCTCTAGACCAATCTGGTCATCTCCAATCTTCAAATATGTATTTCCCCTGACAGGCATTTGAGCGGGTTCAGACATTGACTCTCCTGAAGAGGGTTCATCTTGAGAATCATCCCAAGATTTGACTAGTGCAACCACAAATTTCATCCTCAACCTCGACAATTTCCCAAGAAGAAACTCACCCATGTCCTTATCCCTAACACTTTGGAGCAAATCTAATAGAGAACTATTAAGCTCATCAATCATTTTGATCATAGGCTCCAATGCTTCAGTGCATGGTGTTGGCTGGGCTTCTAAAGATTGTATGGTGTTCCTCAAATTATCCAACATTGTATCTTGGATTTGGCTCACCTGAACTGACTGGTTCGATTCAGGTTTGGGTGGGTTTGGGTTGAATCTAGGGGAGTCAAGATGTCGAGGTTCTCAGGTCCCTCCCTGAAAGTAGGTCATTCTAGGTTGTTCAAAGGATGGTGGCAACCTATATTCAGTGGAATACTGGGGAGGGTAGGTGTTATAATCATGATATTCTTCCTGATTATAGATCGGGTTGGTTTGGTCATCAAAGGATGGAGATCCATAATCATTATAGCTCTGGGAAGGATAATAATCATAGTCTTGTTGTCCAGGGTTAGGCTGTGGACACTGAGGTCCAGATTCATATCCCCAATCAAAGTCATCCCAGCTAGTGGATGGGTAATTACAAGTCAAGTTGGGATAGTAATCATCTTGGGGATAAGTGGTGGTAGGAGGATAGGATGTGAAATGTGTGTAGGATGTGGAAGGGTACATGGTGAAGTAACGAGGGAAATCAGAAGAGAAAGGAGCCCTGCAATACAAAAATACAAGCATGTCCTTAGGTTGGGTAGCTTAAAGGTCTACAGACTCTCAGAATCCATCCTAAGATTATGGACGATTTACTCTACTTATGTCCAGGTAATCCAACCAGTTAGAAGGAAGGACTGGGGAGAAGGTTCTTCCTTTGGCTTGCACCTCCGGTTCCTAGTGTACCCCCTAGCTGCGGTCATTTGACGCTACTCCCCTAGCTAGACATCAGATTGACTAGTATAAGCAGGTTAATTGTGAACAATCTCAATCTGGATCTTGACAAGCGAACTAATCCTTAGGGCCAACATCTAATCAATTTTAGTTAGGCTTAGGACAATGGTGCTTCAGGAATGTGATGGGCCCTTTAGATGGGTTGTGCCCTTATTGATCAGTTAAAATGTGTGTGCGTGCACAACCAGGGTTCTCAAACAAGGTTATTTGATGATGTGTCTTTTAGGATTTAACCTTGTTTAGTAGCTTTTAGGGTTTAATTCTTAGGTTGGTTCAATCAAGGTTTAGTAGAACACTCCAAGTTTTGAAAGCACGGGTGATGATATGTTCCTTTAAAAATCAAAAATAATGTGGAGTGCCTGGTTCAGCCCTAAGAATCAACCCTAAGTGGCAAGCTACTTAATGGATCAGTTTTAGATTGAGTGGTGTGGCCCAAACAGCTCAATCAATTGGCCTATTGCACCACTTAGTTAAGGCACACAAGAATGCTTAACCTATTCAGTTTTCTACTCACTTATGTGTATTTAGTTGAAGTGTACTAGGTCCATAGGTCAGATCCCGGTTAAGTGGTAGAATCAAAGTGATTGTGCACCTTGGGATAAGAAGTTGTGGGTGTTAAGTGTGTCACTTTCAGAAAATCCCACAATCAGATAACACTTTTTTTATTTTTTTTAATTTATGTGGATGGCAAGGTGAGTGGAGGTGGCAAACAAACAACCAAATCTATCCTAGGGTTTATAAAAAGCACCTAAGTTGATTTGGGTTTGAGTTATTAGGTTATGAAATGAAAACTAAGGTGAGGGTGGCATGAGGGACACTTACAAAATACTCTACCTGCACTTTACTTCGGTCTACCACACTTGCATCTCCATGCTAGGGTACCTGCAAGATAGTAGATCAAAGACAAGTAGGGTTAGTGCTATGTAAATGCAAAGAAATGTAGAAACAATAAAGTAAATTCCGTTGTCTCCCCGGAAATGGCACTAAAATGGTCGAGTGTGTTTTGCATGTTAGAAATCGGGGTTACAAGTAACCCATCGCTGTAGTTGCAAAACACATCAATCAGATAAAATTTATACTGAAACTCCAAGGGAGTTCCGGGTCGAGCATAGGGAGGCGATGTTTACTTTACTTGAAAACCGCGCTTCGTTTTGTTTCTTTTTGGTATTTTGGTATTTTGTTATTTTTTCGTATTTTTGAAATAAAAGAAAACAAGCAAATGTATCACAAGATAGAAATGTGGAACAAATATGATATATATTACTTCCAATGTCAATTACAAGAAACTATGAAAGCATATAAAGAGAGGGAGGTGAGAGGAAATCTCTCGAATCGACTGTTCGGCGAGACGACGATGCCTAGTGGAAGCTCGGACGAAGGAGGTGAGGAGCGAGACGACGGAGGTGAGATGCTAGAGGATGTCGGGTTGAGGAAAGCTTCGGCATAGCTCCGGAATGGAGGTGAGAAGACAGAGTTGATCTACTATCGGAATGGAGGTGGGAGGATGGCTCCAAGGTGACCAAGGAAGGGAGATAGGAAGTTGGAGGAGTATTTGGTGGGGTAGAGGTTCGCTACACTAATAGGCACCTTGGGAGCTTGAGAACAAGCTCTAATGGAGCGTTTGTAGGATTGATAGAGCTTGGGAGTAGGTGGGAGTAGAGTAGGTAGAGATGGCTTGGAAGAGAGCAGGTGTAGGTCCTATTATAGTGGAGGAGAAGAGGCAAAAATAGGTATGGGACCATTAGTGACATCCAGGCTGTCGTTGGAAACGTTGCTGTAGGCAGCTCATGCTCGCTGATGCCCACAGCTGGCTTTGCTAACATGCGATGAATTACCGACGACTGTAAGTGTCGTTGTAAGTCCAACTCATGTGTCACTGTAGTCCACCTCACGCTGAGCTGGCGCTGTACGCTTGCGTGCCCGTGCACGCACCCGCGCTGCTGCGTGCGTGCGTGTGCTGGCGGCCTGGGCTATGCCACATGGCGCAGTCTGGGCCGTCCATTTTCTTCTTGTTGTAGGGGCTGCTACAAAGGTCGGATTGAGTCGATTTTCACGCCGTTAGGCTGCGATCGTCGACCCAAATCCATCCACGCAGTTGGATCTATCATTTGAAGCTTCGAATTATGTCTCCTAGTCCCTTGGTCATTGATCTTCCTCGGACTGCATATGGTGCTACAGGACTCCGATCGAGGCGATTTCAGAGGTGTTGGACTCCAATCGTTGTCTTGATCAGATCTGTACGGTTGGATCATCAATCCGAGGCTCCGAAATAAATATGCTTCTCCCCTAACCACAAAAAGGATACAATTAACCTAAATTATATACTACTCTAAATGCAGAATGATGCATGCTATGCAATATTTATAACATGAAATGCAAATCTAAGCCTAGGAACATGCATGAATAGGCATTTTACCCTCAACAAATGTGTTTACATCACCTGTTGCTGTCTGGACCAGTCATGCGGAGTCTAACCTACCGCCAGATAGTTGACTAAGTCTGCATACCAGGGTAGCCTCCTTCCTTGCACGACTAGAAGTTGTTCATCAGGGAAGCTGTCAGTTAAGGGTAATGAGGGTCCAATGTGGTCCGGGTGAAGTCTGGACAAGTGGTTGGCTACAACGTTCTTGGGCCTAGCTTTGTCGCATATTTCTAGGTCAAATTCCTACAAGAGCAAGATCCATCTGATGAGCCTGGGTTTAGCATCCTTTTTGGCCAACAAATGCTGGATAGACGAGTGGTCAGTGTAAACTGTCATGTGAGATCCTAGAAGGTATGATCTGAACTTTTCTAACCCAAAGACTACGGCGAGTAGTTTTTTTTCTGTGACAGTGTAATTCCGCTGAGGCTCATCCAATGTTTTGCTCGCGTAGTAGATCACCACGGGTTTCTTCGCTCTTCTTTGTCCTAGGACTGAGTTGACAACAAAATCTAATGCATCGCACGTTATCTCAAAGTCTTGGGACTAGTCTAGGGGTTATAAAACAAGTGCAATGGAGACTGTTTCCCTAAGGGTGTTGTAGGCCTTGATGCAATCAGGTGTCACATGAAAAAGGGCGTTGTTGGCTAGAAGGTCAGTCAAGGGCTTAGAAAGTTTGGAAAAGTCCTTAGTGAATCTTCTATAGAAGCCAACATGTCCTAGGAAAGATCAGATTTGGTTGACCAAGCTAGGGGGTGGATGTTTGTAAATTAAATCAACTTTAGCTCGATCAACTTCGATGCCCCTATGCAAGATGATGTGACCGAGGACAATCCCTTCTTGAACCATGAAATGTCTCTTTTCCCAACTTAAAACCAGGTTGACCTTGATACATCGCTTTAGGATCTTTTCCAACTTGCTAAGATAATGGTCGAATGAGTTCCCGAACATGTAGAAATCATCCATAAGGACCTCCAGATATTCACCCACCATCTCTAAAAAGATGGCTAGCATGCAACGTTGAAAGGTAGTGGGTGTGTTGCATAACCTGAATGGCATACGACGGAATGCAAACATGCCATATGGGCAAGTGAATGTTGTCTTCTCTTGACCTTCTGGTGTAATAGCAACTTGGTTGTATCCTGAATATCCATCCAAAAAGCAAAAATATTTTTGTCCTGCCAATCGCTCGAGAATCTGGTCAATGAATGGAAGAGGGAAATGATCCTTCTTGGTGGCCTCATTAAGCTTCCTATAGTCGATGCACACTCGCCATGCGGTATCAGTGTGGGTAGGGATGGATTCGCCCTGGTCATTAGCGACCACGGTGAGCCCAGCTTTCTTAGGTACCACTTGAGTGGGGCTCACCCTGAGGCTATCGAAAATTGGGTAAATGATGTCTACATCAAGCCACTTGATTATTTCTTTTGTAATGACCTCTCGCATGTTCGGGTTCACTCGCCTCTGCATTGGCAAAAAGGTTGAGCCCCATCTTCTAAATAGATCTTGTGAGTGCAATAGGAAGGGCTAATTCCCCTTAAGTCAGAAATTATCCACCCAATGGCTGCTCGATGTTAAAAGAGGGTTGCAGTCAACCTAAGTTCTTGATCCCTAGTTAAATGGGCATTAATAATCACAGGGAAGGTTTGGTTAGGTCCTAAGAAGACATACTTGAGATTATCGGGCAAAGGCTTTAGTTCGGGTGTAGGTGGGACAACATTTGACGAGTAAGGGAAAGGCAGGAGTTGATCAACATTAATCTCCTCAAATGGAGGTTGCTGAAGGTAATCATCTCTACAAAGGTCAACCTCCACAGGCTAGGGTGGGTCAGGGTAGTCATCAACTGGTTGAGTCAGATGGTTTGCTAAAGAGCTAAGAGTGAGGCATTCTTCAACCAGAGGTTCCACGAGATCGTGCTCCTCAACCCAGCCACAATCAAAAGATTTAGCTTCCCTGAAGATATCCAATTGCATCGTCTTGTCTCCAAAGGCAATTTCCATGCTTCCTGTGTCACAATCAATGTTCACCTTAGCTATAGCTAAGAAGGGTCTGCCTAGGATGATGGGTGTGTTTTGTAGCTATTCGGGGACTTCCATGTCGAGGACCAAAAAGTTGACTGGGAAGTAGAACTCCTTGACCTGAACAATTACGTCCTCGACTACCCCCTTCGGGGTTTTCACGGATCTATCAGCCAATTGGATCGTCACAGGTGTGGGTTTCAACTCCCCAAATCCAAATTGGTGATAAAGGGTAGTCGGGATTAGGTTGATTGAAGCACCTAAGTCCAAGAGTGCTCTATCAAATGTCATGTCCTCGATATTTCAAGATATCAGGGGCACTCCTAGGTCAATTTTTTTGGTTGGTAAGCTGCTCAATATCACTGAACTAGCTTGTTCTAAGAGCACTACCTTCCTAGGTGCTTGGGTTCTCGGCTTACGCTTCGGCGTACAGACATCCATCAAGAACTTAGCGTAAGCTAGGATATGCTTGATTGCATCGAGGAGAGGAATATTAATCTGAACTTGCTTGAAAATCTCTAACAACTCCTCATTCTCGACAACATTTTTCTTTTTCTTCATTTTCTCTAAGGCCTCAGGGTATGGTGTTTGGGTTTGAATTGGTTCAGTCTCCTGGTCCTTGGGTTCCTCCCGTTCATCCTCAGATCAGGCATCTCAGGAAGTGAGGTCACGGGAGAGGTCAACCATTTGGGGTCCTGGGTTTTAGTGTCGCTTCTTAAGGTAACCACGTTGGCTAAGGCGTTGGGACCATGGGTAGATCCTTGAGAAGAAGAAGAGGAAGCACCAAACCTAGGGATATCTGTGAGGCTTGCTGGGTAGTGTGGGCATGCCTGAGATTGGCTTGGAATCCTTGAGGATTGTGGCCTCTGTTGATTGATGAGAGCCTCATCATGAGCCATAACTAGCTCATTTTGACCCAATAAAGAAGATAAAAGCTCCTACATAACCTAGAAGAAGGCCTAACTGAAGGAACAAGTGCCTTGAGAAGAAAACATGAAATAAAGGTTAAAACTGCAATTTTACCATTGCAGTACATAAACGGGATTTCTCAGAGGCAAAACATAGGTCAAATGGTATAAATGCGATAAAAAGAGGGTTGAGTCAATCAGAAATGGGTTCATGTGCAATCTAAGAACTAAATGACACTTGGTAACCCTAAAACAGACCCGCTTAAATTAACAAGGTTCCGGTCAGAATAAAAATCAATTAAACCCTCTAAAAATCATAGAAAAACATCCTCTAGGGTTTAGAATACTTAATTTGGCCTTTGGAACCTAGTCTGACCTAGATCAGGGTCCTAGCTCCTCAATTAACCTAATTTGGGTTTTTACGCAAAATGTCCAGTCAAACGAGGTCAAACCTAAAATCTAACTTCACCATTGGATTCCTTAGGTCCAAATTAGGTTTGTACCAAAATTTGGACCTAAGGAGAGGTCATCTTGACCTACTTTGCAATTTAGTACACCCAAATCACAAATTGGTCCCTATCTTTTGAATACCTTTGCAGAGAGCCCCCTAGGTTCTTCGCCTCCTTTGCAAACCGGTCCTGCCGCCATTGCTAGGGCAGAATCGAGCTCTGGCGAGGTTCGGAGAGGGATTGCTCTCTAATCCCTCAGAGATTCCCTCCCAGAAATGGAAGGGGGATTCTCTGAGGAATTCCCTTCCTTATAAAGCCAATTACAATCGCTGGTGTGAACCCAATCTCTCATGCGAACGCACGAGAGATTTGGGCATCCACCTTCCTTCCAATTCCGGCAAGCCGGAAGACCTAATTGCGCGCTCTCCACGCGCTGACAGGAGCGGCCAGCACCTATAAAACAACCCCCAGACCCTGCCGCAGGACCCGAGCTTGATTTGGCCGAGTGTCCACCCCCAATTCGTCTCCTCCTGCCCAGCCAAAAGTCCCAGCAAGCTCCGACGAGCCTCCCTCCCCTCCCTCTTCGCTCTGCCACAAAACCAGTGGCAGAGTTAGCTTCCTGACTTCCCTCCGCGTCGCGCAGTACCCACGCACGCCGCCTCAGCCCCGTCGTCGCCGCCGTTCTCCCCCACTGGGCATCATCTTCTCCGGCGACAGCAGGTACTGCTGTCCGCCTTCCGTCCCCTTTCGTCCTTACAATTGGTTAGAACACCTCTCCATCCTCTCCTCTCTCTTTTCCCCCTGTTATCTCATCTGATTACCCCTCGACCGACGCTAACCACCCTCATCTTCCACATCATCGACCGACCTTCGGCGAGCCGCTTCCACCATTCCAGCCCCCCACACGGCTCGCCAACCACCTCGAGAGCTCCGCCTCACCACCAGGAACTCGCTCCACCCCACAACTGCCACTCCAGACCTCCATAATCACCCCCCGAACAACCCACCATCTTCGGCCACAGGTTGACCTAGGCACGCACGCCTAGGCCAACCTGCGGCCTGCAGCATCGTCCACCGCCTTCGCCGTGCCACGGCGAAGGTCTCTAGCTGATCTGATTGGGCTGAGAGGCTCGTTTTGTGCATGACAGTGTTTGAGCTCCTGCCGCCATGGACGACCTCTGATGAAGCTCCAACAAAGCTCCAGGCACCCGGTCTCCCAGGCTACAGGTGTTGCATACTCGCGCGAGTGTCGCGAGGTGAGTGAGGCCAGCAAGGAGTGCCAGCAGAGCCAGCAGCTGTGGCATTTGCACGCAAGTCTGCGGGCGCACGCAAAGGCAGGGCGGAACCATTAGTCCCACATCGTGGAATCGCGAGGTGCGGGCATACCATAAATTGAATTCGTGCTTCATTCTCACTGCCTCCGTAAGCACATGGGTGAGGTCCCTCACTGACCCCACACTCGCCTCATCCGCGACTTGACCACGCGGACCTGGCAGATCCGACTCGACCTAGACCTACGCACTCCTCGCGCATCATCACCTGCAGGTGCGCTTGGTCCCGAGTACGATCCGACTCGATTATGGCTGTGGCTCTGGCTCTGGGAGAGCGTCCCTGAGTGAATTGCTTGAGAGAGAGAGAGACGCGTGGGTAGAGGGAGAAAGGATAGGTTTTGTTCTGTGTAGGCACAGGCTGAACGTTGAGGAAGAAGGACTCGGTCGCGAGAAGGAAAAGAAGAAGGAAGAAGGAAAGGCAGGAAGAACAGAGAAGAAGAAGAAAGAAAGAAGCCTTCACAGGAGAAGAAGAAAGAGAAGAAAAGAAAGCAAACACAGCAGCAGAAAAAGAAGAAACAGAGAGACTGCTGAGGAAGAAGAATAATCAAGAAGAAAAGGGAACCTACTTTTAAGACGTCTGATCACAAGATCAGACATCCAATTTCATTACTTTTTGTCCTAACTACTTTTAATCGCATACATTCATAGTTGAATTGATATTTTGAGTAAATTAGAGTGTTCAATTACATTTTGACTAGTATTAAATTCCATTTGCTCCCTGTGATCGACCTCGGATACTCCGGTCTTCGAGTAATAAAATTCTTTATATTTGTTTAGACGTTTTGTCGGTTATACTACAACGTGACATCCTTTAAACCCGCACAAAATCGTTGACAACATTGATCACATTTCTCGGGTTCGATTGTGGCTGAGAAGGAAGAGACCCCTGTTGTTTGCAATCCAACAGCTGGCTCAATTGTCCCTTTACTAATGTCATTTCCTCCTAATGTTTCTGATTCATATCAGCCATCATTTTTATTAGCATGCCCATTTGGTTTTCTAGGGGAGGGGCTGCCCTATTCTGATTATAGGGTGGTCTAACCGGTGGACCTTGCTGATAGAAGGGAGGGTTTGGCTTGGGTTGGTTCTGGAATTAGTTCGATTTTTGGTTCATCCAGGCAAAATTCGAGTGATTACACCATCCGATGTTGTAGGTGTTGGAGAAGGGATCAGGTTTGGAGTAACCTTGGATGGCCTGGACATCTTCAAAGATAGGTGCCGAGGGAGAGGGGAGAGAGTAATCAGGGTTTGAGGGAGCAAAGGTCCCTCCTTGAAACATAGTCAGGGGTTGTTCCAGGTGTATTTGATTCATTGGTTGCTCCAAATCTACATTGTAAGCTCCCTTTGTTAGGGAGAGGGTTTGTAGTGGGTTTTGGGTTTGGTTCAATAGCTCATCAATCTTTTTGTCCACCAACTCAACCCGATCCAACTTTTTGGCTATAATGTCCATGTCAACCATTCCAGAATTGGCTTGCACCTCATAGACCCCACCACGGGGTTGAGTGGATCGATTAAACTGGGCCATGGAGGCATTTTTGAGCAAATTCTCACTCATAGACTCAAAGAGTGCGAATGCACTCTCCTCATCTTTATTCAAAAAGTTGCCTCCACATGAGGCATCAACAAAGTTCCTAAGGTTGTTGTCCAGACCATGGTAGAAGATCTGGGCCATTTGACACCTTGGAACCTCATGGTGTGGGCATTTCCTCAACAATTCATTAAATCTTTCCCATGCCTCATGGAGTTGTTCCCCGCCTTGTAGTGTGAATAGCTCTTCTGAGGGCATTGGTTTTGCCTATGGGGAAAATTTTTTCAAGACTGCATGCCTCAGTTCCTCCCAGGTAGAGATGGGTCTCCCTAAGGTTCTAAGCCAGTGAGATGCTTTGTCTTTTAGGGAGAAAGGGAACATCTTAATTAAAACAATATCCAAGCTGGTGTTACTTGGTTTCACAATCTGGGTGATCTGGTCTAGGTCCTCTAGGTGTTGGAAGGGGTCCTCATTCGAGCTCCCATGAAAGTGGCTTTGAATTAAGCTCAGGACATTAGGTTTTAGCTCAAAATCATCTCCCCCTTCGGGGACCCTAAGATGTGGCTCGATCCAGATAGTAGACGGATCGTAAAAATCACGGAGAGGCCTTTGTTGGCCCTCGGGAGGTTGTGGTGGGCTAGGTAGGGGTTGCCCTTGCGGGTTTTCCAATCAGTGTATGGCTTGCATGATGGTTTGGATCTGTTGTTGTTGAAGTTGGTGGTTGGCAGAGATTTGGGCCTGAATGATGGCCATAGCATTGGGTTGAGGCTGGTCCTCAATCTCATTAACTCTTGGGTCAGCCAATTCCCTTGAAAAATCAAGTCTCCTCCTGATTTCCCTTTCTAAAACAAACAACTCAGGATGAAGTGATCGTCACCCGTGCATACACTAGAGAAGAATGGGGAGGGATGCGGAGAGAGATAGGTGCGAGAAGTGTGTGCACAAACAAGCAAGTAAGTCTAGTCCTTATAGTGTATACCTTGAGTGACCTAGAAGCCTCAAAGGGAATGATCAAATCTGCAAGCACTTAACCTCTCTTCTCGGTGTTAATTTAGCCAGGTTGATTATGAGGGGATTGAGGGGAAGGTTCTTCCTTTGGCTTGGACCGCCGATTACGTAGACCCCACAACCACGGTCGTTTGACACTTCCCCATAGCCTAGACACCATATTTTACAAAGGGAATGAAGGCCAAGTGCCTAGCAAACCTAATCACCTCAAAGACTTAGACTAGTCCTGCCTAGGGCACGTCTACTCCATTTTAATGAGGGCTAGGTTAGTGCTTGTGCTCAGGATATGTGATGAGGCGTTGTTTGGGGTTGTACCTCTTAGTTAGTCCAATTGAGTATGTGTGTGCACTTAACAAAACATGGTCCTCAAGCAAGGATTTTAGGATGTGGCGTCTTCTAATGATTTATCCTTACTTTAATGCTTTTTAGGGTTGAAGTTCCTTAATGTTTTCAAACAAGGTTCAAGTGGGCACATAAAGTTTTGCACACAACGGGCGAAAGTCGATTTCCTTTAGAATGATGTGCCCTAGAAAAATAATCCTAGTGTATTCACCCTAGTGTTCATGCAGTTCTATCAGGTGAGTTGATTTTAATTATGGTGAGTGGTGCGGCCCAAGTCAAGTCATGGTGGCTTCACAAACACCACTCAAAAGAAAGAACACTCCAAAAGGATTCTCTTCAAGAACATTAGAGTGTATTTTCTTTTGGTTGGGTGATGAGTTTGGAATGTGGGTCAGGTAGCCATTCTCCATGCAAATTTTAGATTTATATATTTTTTTTGTATTTTTTTTAAGCAAGCAAACACTCAATGGGTGGAGTGATACTTACAAAAAGTCTTCACAACACATTACTCTGTATCTACCATCTTGGATCGCACTCCTTCGTCGCCCAAGCGTCGAGTTCCTGCAATCAACAAGTAGAGAGAGCAAAAATGAGTTAGAAGATGTGAATACTAATGCGAGATGAAAGCAACAAAAGAAATCCATTGCCTCCCCAGCAATGGTACCAAAAACTGACATGCGCAGAATGCGTTGGTTTAATTATGTCATTGTAGCATGCGTTCACGACGTCGATTTTAATTTAAGATTTGGATTTGGTGAGTCCAAGTGTCGAACACGAGGAGGCATAAAATCGGATTAGTTTGTCACTTTAGATGTCACAAGAATGTTTGTTTCGTTTGCTTGCGAGAAAATGAGAGCAAAAGAGAGAGAGAGTGGGGTTAGAAATTGCGTTTAAAACATGACAATCACTTTAAGGAGATGTCAAATACAATATACGAAGCAACATTAACATATAGCATGCAATTAGAGTTTGTTTACAAATACAATAATAGATGAAAGCTTAAAATAGTGTAACATAAAACTAGAGTAAGAGAGAGAGTGCAAGGAGGAGGTGAGGCAGCCACAACGGTGGAGGGGGGCTCTATCAGTGACTCGATAACTTCAGGGTAGGTATGGAGTGTTTGGTGGAGCTAGGAGAGGGCTAGTGTTGCATGGAGAGTGTGTGTGAATTCAATGCCTTTCAATGGGGTGGTTGAGGGGGGTTTATATAGTAGAAAAGGGCTTCTAAAAGAGGTACGGGTCTTTAGCGATGTCCGAGACGTTGTTAAGTCCTTTCCAAAAGCATCACTGAAGTCCCACGCTCACTGATCTGTGCACCTGTGCTTCTTCTTCTCAAGTCGCACATACGCATCCTCAGTCGTCAAATCTGAAGCGTGGATCGCCATCGGACAGCTGAGGATGCGCCACGTCGCTCCCCCCGCCACACCCACGAATGCTTCTTTCCCCCGTGATCTGCGTGCTCACACCATAAGTCGTCCAATCGCGCATCAACGATTGGGATTGCACGTGACCAGGTGTGTTGGATCGCGCCTTGCATGCAGCGAGCACGCGTGATCGCACGCATCGGTCAGGCTTTCATATGGAGGCACCACTTGGATTACATCTACGTCGTTCGCGCCCGCATCAACGGTTGTAATCGACGTCGCTCTCAGTCGAGCACGATTTGGCAGCGTGTGAAGCTTTGAACACGCGTCCGTTGCTTGCGAGTGGGAGGCTTTACCCGTTGTGCTGTCCTCACGGGTTGTTGTGGAGGTGAGATCTGGTGTGGGCATGATCAATCATTGGATGGAAATCCAACGGTTAGGATTCCACGTAGCCGGCTTCTTTAGGCACGATGGAGAGCGCGTTTGCGGATCCTTAGCCGTCCAATCCAAGGATCGGATGACTTAAAATGCTCCTGTTGAAGCGAGGCCAGGTGCGGGTGCAGCGGCTGATCGCACGGATGCGCGACACGTGGCAGCCTCGTGGTCGTTGATCCTCAGATCAACTTTCATGACTTCTTGGGATTGTTGTGAGAGCTCCGGATGTTGGATTTAGGCAATTTTGAGTCCGTTGACTCCGTTTGTCAAATTGGATCCATCCGTGCGGTCCGATTGCTCATCTGAGGCATGTTTCAACATGAACTTGTACACATGGACATTAAACATTGATTTACAAGCAATCTTAATTTGCAATGCATGTAGTGCTCTCATGCCCATTATGGTGTGTTATTAGTGCACATATATCCTTAAGATGATCCCTTGTTGATGGAATTATCATCATCGAATCCATACTTATCAATGACGTATCAACCCACCCTTTGATTTGAGGGGCTTTAAGTCTAAGCATCTACACACTATTTGCACTGACTCACTTTTCAGCGATTTTTACAGAAATTAGATAGCTAATGAACTTTCCAGGGTAGTATGGCTGATAAGTTGTCGTAGGTAACAGACCATTGGCCAGTTGTCCAGAGCCCAGCTACATGACCATACTCATTCTACTACTTTTAGGTAAATCTTAGATCAGGGAAGTCACCTACTTAAAAAAAAAAAAGTATCCAAAAAGAAAAAAATATATAGAAAAAGGTGAAAATAAAAATAAAATAAAACCACACTTCACTGCACGAGTATGGCTGGCAACTTGCCATGGGTAACAGCCCATTGGCTAGTTGTCTAGAGCCCAGCTCACAAAAATGCACAAATAATTCCCAAAACACTTAGGAAGAAGCAGGGAAGTAGAAGAAATTGGGGAGATATACACTGGGTTCACCCTTGTGTTGACCCCATAAATAAAAGTAGGGAGAAAGTTATCAATCGGAAACATAAGCCTTTAGGCAAAAATTCTTAAGGTCACCTAGAGTCGTAGAAACCTAAAGTCCGTTTTAACAGCTGCCTAGTGAGACTATCACCCTTTCACAAGATGCTTAGCACTTAGAGTCCCTTTCGAGTCTTGGGTAGGTCGGGTAACCACAAAAAGTTATCCCGAAACTCTCAAACTCCAAAAGTCCAAAAAATTAGAAAAGAAAAAAAAGCAAAAAAATGTATCTTCCCTTTTCAAATAAGGCGAGGACTTGGGCGGTCTGCATTTTAGCAGACACCCGGGCACTGTTGAGTTTTCATTGTTTAGGACCTTAGTTTAAATTTTCTATTGTTAATAAACAACTTTGGCCTAAGTGATCAAGTACTAATTCTATTTTTATACATAGCATGTAGTTTAATTTTGCTAGGGACTGGCAAAAGATAGGCATGGGGGTATGATGTAGACATAATTATTGAGGATAAAATGCCTATTCATGCATGTTCCTAGGCTTAGATTTGCATTTCATGTTATAAATATTGCATAGCATGCATCATTCTACATTTAGAGTAGTTTATGTATATTTTAGGTTAATTGTGTCCTTTCTATTTCCAGAAGGGAAGGAGATTTATTTTGGGACCTCAGATTGATGATCCGACTGTACAGATTTGCTCAGGACGACGATCGGAGTCCCGTAGCACCATATGTAGTGTGAGGAAGATCAACGGACGAGGGACTGGGTGAGATAATTCAGAGCTTCAAACGCCAAATCCAACAGCACGGATGGATCCCAATCAATGACCGCAGCCCAACAACGCGAGAATCAACCCAATCCGACATCCGTAGAGCTACCTACAAAGCGAAGAAAATGGACGGCCAAGATGGCACCACGTGACACCATCATAGCTATCTAAACTCGTCCAAGCCTCACCACTCCATCTCGCAGGCGTATCATCACGCGATCCTAGCCATTGAATCATAATCCAACGACTGAGAATCACCTCAGCACGCCACTTTACTCCAAAATGGAACGCAAGGATGAAATCCCGACTGTTGGATCGAGATCCAACGGTCAGGAGAGGGTGCGCATGGTTTCATCTTCTCGACAATCTGTGCCGGTAGCGTGTTGGGTATCTCCCTCGCCTACAATGCAAGGACCATCGTTCGATCCCCACCGCAACTCCTGATCTTGTGGAACGCGAGCGCAATCGAATTGCGTCCATTGGATGATCATCAAGTAGCGGAGAGTGTGGCAACGTGGCGAGATCAGATTCACGTGATGTGTGCACACGCTAGATCACACAATAACTCACGCTTGATCACACGCGCGTGATCGGCGACCCTGGTCCTCGAGCGATCTCACCGCATCTTTTGATCCACATCTATCAACCCACTAGATTGATTGGGTTTGGGCTACATCATCAGCCTGCTGATCTGAACAAGCACCTGGTTGGACCAACCAGGCTATTAATCAAGGTGCTTGTTCTACAAAACTCGTCAGATTTGACCACTCCTTCTCCATATCATGTTCTGCTCAAGTGAAGGCATTGAATTTAGCGCTTAATAGGAGGCAGCTCGTCATTCCAAAAACCCAAGATCCTTTTGATTATCCTTTCTGTACTTCACGTCTATTGCACTCTGAGTTCGGTTTTAGAACATTTGATCCCACCTTTGGTACTCGTACCAGGGCTTGAAATTGTCCGCAATAGTCATTCCCTACCCGTTCGCCCACCCAATAATCCAGTTCTAATTCCTGAATCCAAACTGTTTCATACCCTCTGTTTACAATGAGGACATTGCAAAACTTAGTCATGGAGGGGTGTTAAAGTGCAAACATAGAAATTCAAGTTCGGAAGGGTTCTCACAAAAAATTACATATTCTAAAAAACCAAAAAAATAAAAAATTAAAAAAGAACAAAAAAAATGGAGAAGGGAGGAAATTTTGAATGAATTGAATGCATATCATTCTTGAGGAGGAAAATGGGAGGTAATTTTGAAATGTCAAAAAGGAGCAACAATTTGAAACAAAAAGAGTTAGCCATTAGTAAAAGATTAAGGAATCTACTTAGTTCTAAACCAAATCAAAAAAGATGAAAAAGACAAAAGTGCTAAGAGACAAAAATTGATTAGTATGAACGTTGATCTTAGGCCTCTTGGGCTGTGTTTCAGGCTTAAAAATTCAAGTATTCGTTAAGATCTGGATAGTCCTCAAGAGGTTGAGGAAAATGCGAAGCTTAAGTATTAGGTCTAAGGCATAGGGATTATTCATCCTTGTTAACTGACCTCTAGTTTGCGGGACTCGGTAACCTAAGCACCCTAATCCACACACAGTCTGGTTCAGTGCATTTAATTATCAAAATTATGCAAAAGCATTAACTCTTCTGAAAAAGATACCTAGATTAGGAGCGGCATATCAACTCAAGTTGATTCGGATGAGTTCCCGATGCGGAGAGGTGGGAAATTCCCCTCGAAGATGTGCAATAACATACCGTCTCCTCGGTGCTTGTCTCCTAGGATATCTAAATATCCTACTGGGGGCATGTAAGAACCTTGTTCTGATTCAGATGCCATGGGCGGGATTATCCAGAATGTTGATTGCCAAGGCCTAAATTTAGCTACAGAACGCCATGGGTGGCACTATCTCAAAGTGTCAAAAGCCAGGGTTCTGGGGGTTACCATGGGCGATGCTATCTCGAAGCATCAATTGCCAAGGACCCTACGAGAATTGATGGTAGGAGCTAGGAATCCGATACAGATCATGTTGTAAAGCCAATCCGAAGCTAGAAATAAAGAAGAAAAAGAGAGAGAAAACTCTCCAAAAAATGCAAGAAAATTCTTCTATCTTTCTCTTACAAAAACACACTACAAACCGAACCAAGACTAAAAATGTTTTAAGCACGGGTGCTTTAACCGCGGAGTTCAACGAACCTTAGGTTAGTTCCTGTGGGCCTTAGAAACCTTCACGGTAGACTGAGGCTAAAGCTGGTCAAGTCTAGATCTTGGTTGGTACTTGAGCACCTCTAGGCCTACTATTGGCATTTTGACCAAATCTACAAGAAAAAGCACACATCAGAGATTTGAACATATGGTCTAGAATTTGAGTTAATTCCATAAGATTTTGCTAAGGGACTTCCAAAAGTTAGGCATGGGGGCATGATGATAACACCATCCTCAGCCATATCTATATTTAATTAGTCATTATCAAGGAATAAATGCTTCTACATAACTGCTAGAGAGACGTAATTCATAGCAAATCAATTATGAGGAAATACAGCAAAATATGGATAAAACTACAATTTTACCATCATATCTTGAATGTAGAACGATCACAAGTTTCTCTAGGGGTTAATTAAGGGTCAAATGATCTTAAGAGTCTAACAAGTGGGTTAGTATAGACAGAAAAGTGTTTTCGCATGTTTTGAGAATTAAATGACATCCGAAACCCTAAAAATAGATACGCTTAATTAAATGAGGTTTTGGTTAGAATAAAATTCATCTAAACCCTCTAAAATTTATAGAAAAATATTCTCTTGGGTTTGGCATCCTTGATTTGACCATCAGAACTCGTCCTGACCCAAAATAGAATCTTAGACAGACATTTGCTCTAATTTAGGTTTTTGCATAAATTACCCAATCAAACAAGGTCAAAACCAAAATCCAACATCACCATTGGATTCCTTATGTCCAAATTAGGTTTGTACCAAAATTTGGACCCAATCTGAGTTCATCTTGACCTAGTTTGCAATTTGGTCCTGTCTGACTCTTTTATCTCACACTCATGCCCCTAACTTTTGAATTTCTTACAAATATCCCTCTAGCTTTGTCGTCTTCTTCACGAAAGGGTCATTGCCTCCCTCAATTCCTAATCCTAAAGCTCCAGAGACCTTCAAATGGGAAAATCTCCTTGATTTCTCTCTCAATCCCTTCCAAAATTGGAAGGGAGATTCCTTGAAGAGTCCTCTTTCCAATGAATCAGATCTAAAGCCCAACAACCTTTCCAATCTCTCATGTGAATGCATGAGATATTTGGGTATCCCATAGATTTCCAACTCCGACAAGCCTTCCAAGCTTGGGAAGCTTGCTTCCCAAGCTCTAACCGCTCCCTGAGGCCTATAAAAGAAACCCCAGGGCCTGCCCGTTTTCCTCAGCTAGGTTCAAGGCCAAAAATCTCTTCCTAACCCTACCTCCGGCCTCCTCTGACCTAGCTTCAGTGAGCATCCTCCCTCGTCGTCCTATGGCCTCCCAATGACCAAATTGGGAGCGTCTCCTTCCTCCCCGACTTCCTCCGCCTCTCGACGATCACATCAGAGGCACCTCAGACCCCATTCTTCACCACCGTCTCTCTCAAGGAGGTTTGTCTTCCCCACGTCCGGCCATCACACCAGCGTGAAAACCTCTCCCCCTTTCATCCCTAGACTAGGTTCTTTAGCTTCCTCTACTTCCCTACTTCTTTTTCCTTCTTCCTATCTCTCAAAACGACCGCCGACCACACGTCTCCCCCTCCATTTTCTACCGCTCCGACGAAGCTCTGGCAATGCCCAACTGTCGCTCCACCGCACGAACCTCGCCACTATCGCCCCTTGATGGGAACACTATCATGAGCCTTAACTAGCTCGTTTTGACCCAAAGAAGAGAACAAAAGCTCCTACATAACTAACTGGAGGTCCCAATTCAATGAATAACCATTCTGAGAGAAAAGCAAGAAACAAGGGGTAAAACTACAATTTTACCATTACAGTACAACAACGAGTTTTCTCATGAGCTAAACATAGGCTAAATGATCTTAATAAGATAAAAAGTGGGTTGGTTCAAATAGAAAAGGGTTCATGTGAATTCTGGGAATTAAATGACTTCTTATAATCCTAAAACAAACCTGCTTGTTTAAACAAAGTTCTGGTTAGGATAAAATTCACCTAAACCCTCTAAAAATCATAGAAAAATAGTCTCTAGGGTTTAGAGCCTTCAATTTGACCATTGGAACCTATTTTGACCTAAAATGGGGTCTCAGACAAATACTTGCCCAAATTTGACTTTTTGCATAAATTTCCCAGTCAAACGTAGTCAAACCCAAAATCCAACCTCACCATTCGATTCCTTAGTTCCAAATTAGGTTTGTACTAAAATTTGGACCTAAGGGGAATTCATCTTGACCCACTTTGCAAATAGGTCCAACCCAATTACATTTCTACAACTAGATTTCAAAAACCCTCACAATTGACCCCCTATCTTCTTCTTCGTTCTTTGCAATTAGGTCCCTTTGCCATTATAGCGGAGGGAATCTTACTCTGGCAAACTTGAGAAGGAGATTCCTCCTTGATTGCTCAGAGAATCCCTCCCAAAATTGGAAGGGAGATTCTCTAAGTAATCTCCTCCAGTGTGAACCCATCACTGAACCCTAATTTGTAACCAATCTCTCATGCGAATGCATGAGAGATTTGGATCTTTTTGAAGCTTCTTTCTCTAGCGAGTATACCTTGCTTGGAAGCTTGGCTTCCAAGCACAAATCCATCCTAAGAAACCTATTTAAGCAAACCCTGATCCATCCGCATCTCCTCAACTTGAAATTGGGTCGGTCCACCCTCAATTCGTCTCTCCACACCAATCACAACCTCTCCACAAGCTCCGGCGGTTCTGTCCTCTCTCTCTCATCGCCCAACCACAATACCAGTGGTTGGGTTACCTTCCTCTCATTCATCCGCGTCGGTCGTACCAGCCTTGATGCCACCATTGCCCTCGTCTTCGTAGCTGCCTCAAGGTCGTACCAGCCCAAACGCCTCTCTTGTCTCCTTCGTCCTTAGGTTAGGTCAGTTAACTTCTCTTTCCCTCCTACTCCTGTTCCCCCTCTTTATTTCTCGAAAATACCCATCGACGCCACCGATCACCCTCACATTCTCCACCTCTAGCTAGACCTCCGGCAAGGCATCCCTGTCGCTCCACCCTCCATCCGCCTCGCCAAGCACCCTACAACCTCTTCAACACTCCACTGATCATTTCCCACTACTCCAATCACTCCGCCACTCACCCAAAAGGGCCCCCGAACACACCCACTCGCACAGCCACAAAGTACCCTAGATCCACCACCACAGCCGTTCCCACGCCACGCCGACCACCGCAGCATACTCACCATGCCTTGGCAAAGCCTCCTGAACATTCTGACGTGGTTGCGAGGCCATTTGCGTGATTGCAGGTCCAGGGGTCGCTGCCATTGACGAACAGCAAAGAACTTGCTTGCAAGCTTCTCCAAGTCCTCCCGCTCCAGTCTTATGTCCCAGGCTGTGCGGGGCATACTCGTGCACAACTCCAGGCATCTAATTTGTGTCAAAGGCTGAAGCTGTAGCTACAATCAAACGAAGCATCTTTAATGCGGACGCGCGTGAGGAAGGTGGAAAGTTAGTCCCACTTCGTAAAGTTTTAGCGCACCGCAGCTGCATAAATTATTTTTCTGCATTAGGCTCTTCGCCTCCTACTCACGAGGTGAGGTCCCTCTCTCCCCCTCTCACGGCCTCGTCCGCGACACTGCCCACGCGGACGTTGCCTCGACCAATTTACCCGACCGACTCACTCCTCGCTCACCACCCACACCGATGAGCCTGGACCCAGGTCTCCGTTAGGTCCGATTACCTGACCCAAATGTGGCTCTAGGAGAGCGAACCAAACTAGAGAAGAGAGAAGAGAGGAATGCTACGCAGGGGAAGGGGGGTTTTGTTGTGGAAAGCGTTGATCCACACTTAGCCAAATCCAAGGAAGGAGAAGGGTCAGGCAAAGAAGAAAAAAGGTGAAGAAGCTAAGGCAAAGAAGAAGAAAGGAAGAAGAAAGAAGCTGAGGTTCGCAAGGCTAAGACCAGAGAAGAAGAAAGAGAAGAAAGAAGGAAGAAGAAGCCAAGGCAGGAAGAAGCCAAAGAAGGAAGGAAGAAGAAGATAGAAGGTAAAGAAAATAGAAGACAAAGGGAAGAAGGATCCAACGACAGAAAGAAAGGAAGGAGAAAATAAGAACAGAGAAGAAAGAAAATAAAGAGAAAGAGAAAGAAGAATAGCTGAAGAGAGAAATCAGAGAAAAAAGCACTGTAGCACTTCATTTTTAAGACGTCTGATTACAAAATCAGACGTCCAATTCTTCATAAGTCCTCAATTATATTTTTAGCTACATTTTATTATCCATATACTCATGCTTTATATTTTTCATTAGATTTTTGAGTAATATTATGTGTTCAAATTGCATTCATTGAGCTTAGTGCATGAATTCCATTTGCTCCCTGTGTTTGACCTCGAACTTTAAAATTTGAATAATAAAATTGTATTTGTTTTGAACGCTTTTTCGGCTGTACTACAACGTGACACTTTAAAACCCGATCAAGTGCTTTCAACATTTTGGTGTCATTGCCAGGGAGCAACACGCAGTTCATCACTAGTATCTACATTATTTTGATTATATTTGAGCATTAACTTGCCCTATTTGTCTTATTGTGATTTTGCAAGGTATTTCACGAGGAGATCTCCTGTGCAAATCAACCACTCCAGGGCAGGTAACTTCTCTATTCTTTCCTAATCAAAATCCTAATCTTGGGAAGACAAAAAAGAAGCAATCAATTTGGAGTCAACTACCTTATTTTTTTTATATAGTAATTATCATTTTAAAGGCAATGTTTCCTAATTTGCGATTTTTTTTTTTCAAATCTTATTGAAGTTGAAGTGATTTCTAGAGATCCTATCCCAAAACTCTTGTGCCTATTAGGGATCACGCTTAATTTCTAAATCTCCGTGGACTACACACTTCTTGTTTGAAGTCCAAAGAGAACTTCTGTGAAAATAAAAAAGGACTTGGAAATAAAGCCAATTAGGGTCTCTACATTAGGGTTTTAGAGTGCTAGTTCACACATGCCTGCATAAAAGGAAACAAACCCACCCACATTTGTGTGCTACCCAAGCCCTTGATTGAAAGGATCTAATCAAGACAAACCCTAAAATCAGGCTCTAAACTCACTTGAACCTTAAAAGCCTTGGACTTAATAACCTGGGAGTCAAATCAAGGTGATTTCTAGGTCTTGACCTAGAATCATTCTGTCATCTTTAGGGCAGGTCAGGTGAAGTTGGACTACATTGTAGGCCAACCAACCTCCAAATTAGGTCACAAGTCAAAACAATTGCTAATTCAAGTGAAAACAAAGGCACAATTTAGGATATAAACTGGTAGACTTAAGAGGTCATGTTATCCATTCTAGTCTACCTAGACCCTCAGTGAAAAGAGAGATTGGGTGGGGGACACCCTGTAACCCGTGGGGGTGCTCTATCGTATAGGGGTCTTTGCAGGAATCTCCCTCTCTGGCTGCCCAGGTAATTCTTAGGTGGATGACTTTTTGATCCATGGGTATCATCAGCCCCGAACCTCTATAGTCATCCAAAAATCTTTGGGTGCCTTGATTGGGTCAACATCACATCCAGTCCCTCATCCCTTCTCTTTAGAGCACACACACATAGATTTTCTTTTGGGAGTCTCTATTCAGATCTAATCACTTCATTCTAAGACTTGAATGCTAATTCTACATCTTGATTCCACCATCTGATTCAAATATGCAGCCTGGTTACTTAGGAATAACATTCAAGAAACCTGAATCACAAAGAACCATGAGAGATAGAATGATTGAGGATGCCCTTGAATTTTATGAGATTGAATAGAAAACCTCAAAGCCAATAGAAGACATTTAGGTTAGTGTACCAACAACAACAACCTTCATCATAAACTATGCCCAAGTGTTATTAACAGAAGCTACAAAAGGATCAACCTGAGACATTCTCCTAATAGAATACATTGAGATAGAAAAATTGCATAACTTTGAATACCTCCAATGCATGACGAATCCTGTACTTTGGGAAAACACCAAGATGATATTGACAAACGGGAAGATATGATGAGATTGTTGAAACAAGTTATCAATCAGAAATACCCATACATGCCCCAAGTAGTTCAGGAAACATCTTGGAATAGTATTGAGGATCAATCTGATTTCCCAAATCCCAGGTTTGAGGCACAAGGTTGTTGTGGATTCCCAACCTAGATGGAATATAACATGTTTGATCTTGAATTAGGTTGGGAAGTCCCAAGTGCAGGAGAACATGATTTTGAGCCAGCCATAGAAAACCAAAATCCTGGTTCACCAAGCATAGAATGTCGAGACTCCTGTAATGATGAGATTAAAACAGAACCTCTCGAGGGTGTAAATCTCACCCCCTATTCTGATAAGGTGACCCTAAAAGGCAATCCTGACCTAGATTCTAGTGATTCAACCCACATCCTCAGCCTGGAATCTGGATCTAAAACTTATTGGGAAGATTACAAGGCCCCATATTACGAAGATCAAAGTTTAAATGAAGAGTATGATTCTGGGCCTTTATTTGATGAATATCCCTATCCAACATCCTCAGAGATACAGATTGATTTTTCAGAAGTCATGGCAATCTATGATACAGAAACCAAGGAGTTAGAAGAGTGGGGTTTTGATTGGGTCTTCCCTACAAGCCTAGAACTTGAGCCTAGACCAAATAAAGACACCTCTTTGATCTCAGAATTGAAGAATAGGCTAGACCCAAGTCAGGTTGCTGAATCTACATCTTGTGATTTATTCTGTGGTGGAACCTCTGATCTCGAATCAAACTCAGAACTTAATTTTTGCAATTTCTCTGACAATTTCAAATCTTACCATGATTTCGGAGAACCTTTATTTCCTGACAACGACGAGCCAATCTACAACCTCAGCTCACATGATTCATTCTCCAACTTTGACTCTTAGGTCCCTAATCCCAAGATCACTGATTTAAATTCAGGTTCCAGTGAGATGGAATCATTTCTTTTCGATCCTCAAGAATCAAAACCAGAAAATGTCGAGAGTGATTGCAACCCAAAATTTGAATCTTTTCTTAACTCAGATTTTCCTCATCCTATAAACACTCTTCAGGCATTCACTTTTGAATTTGATGGCTACTATGAGGACTCTCTAAATGAACCCACTTGTAATTCCTTTGTAGAGGAGCCCTCATACACAATTCTTAATGAAGCCACCTCCTCCGCATATACATAACCCATCCAAACCCGTTTTCAACCTCGACCTGTAACCGGACTCACATGATTCCTCTCCTACTGAGCCAATTGCAGATGATCCGCCTCCACATCTTTATCAGGTTTCTGACATTGATCAGACTTCAAACCATGCTCCATCATCCTCTGATCACTCTTGTATGGTTTCCGCATTATCCACTGATTATTTTACGGGTCCCTACTTTGACCAGGTTGATTCGACTCAGCCAAACCCTAGGTTCACACTTCCATATCATTCCGAGCTCCATAATATATGGTGGGTTCCACACCTCTTGAACTACATTTGTCAACCCACCAGATTGATTGGGTTTGGGCTGCATCAACAGCCGGTTGATCTGAACAAGCACCTGGTTGGACCAACCAGGCTTTTGATTAAGGTGCTTGTTCTACAAAACTCAGCTGATTTGACCACTCCCTCTCCATACCATTTCCGGCCAGCTGAAGGCGTTGAATTTAGCACTTAATGGGAGGCAACTCGTCATTCCAAAAACCCGAGATCCTTCTGATTATCAGTCTGTACTTCACGTCTATTGCACCCTGAGTGCGATTTTCTTAGAATAGTCGATCCCACCTCTGGCACACGTGCCAGATCTTGAAATCGTGCGCAACAGTCATTCTCGACCCGTTCGTCCACCCAGTAAGTCCTATTCTAAATAACCAAACCCAACATTATTTCACACCCTCTGTTTACAATGAGGACATTGCAAAACTTAGGCATGGGGGGTGGTAAAGTGCAAACATACAAAGAAATCAAAATTTAGAAGGGTTCTCACAAAAAAATCACATATTCCAAAAATACCAAAAAAATAAAAAATTGTGAAAAAGAACAAAAAAAAATTAGAGGAGAAAAGGAAATTTTAAGGCCATACAAAACTTGAGGAGAAAAAGAGAAAAATGTCAAAAAGGAGCACAAAATGAAAAGAAAAAGAAGAGATAGTCATTAGTAAGAAATTAAGGGATTAACTAAGTTCTAGACCATAGCAAGAAAAGAAAATGAAAGGAAAAAAGTGCCAATGAGACACAAAAGAGATTAGTAGGAATGCTGATCTTAGGCCTCTTGGGCTAGACTCCTAGGCTTAAAAATTCAAGTATCCGCTAAGATCTAGATAGTCCTCAAGAGGTTGGGGAAAATGCGAAGCTTAAGTATTATGTCTAAGGCTTAGGGAGTATTCGGCCTCGTTAACTGACCTCTGGTTTGTGGGACTCAGTAACCTAAGCACCCCAATCCACACACAGTTTGGTTCAGTGCGCATAAATATCAAAATCATGCAAAAGCGTTTAATTGTTCTGAAAAATTCGCCTAGATTAGGAGCGGCCAATCAACACAAGTTGATTTGGATGAGTTCCCGACGCAGAGAGGCAGGAAATTCCCCTCGAAGATGCGCAATAACATATCATCTCCTTGGTGCTTGTCTCTTAGGATATTTACATATCCTACTGGGGGCATGTAAGCACCCCGTGCTGGTTCAGATGCCATGGGTGGCATTATCATGAAATGTCAATTGCCAAGATCTGGATTTAGCTACAGAACACCATGGGCGGGATTATCTCGAAATCTCGAAAGCCTGAGTTCTGGGGGTTGCCATGGGTGGTGCTATCACGAAGCATCGATTGCCAGGACCCTTCGAGAATTGATGATGGGGACTAGGAATCCGATACTGACCATGTTGAGAAGCCAATCCGAAGCTAGAAATAAAAGAAGAGAGAGAAAACTCTCCAAACAAAGAAAATCCTCTATCTTTCTCTTACAAAAAACGCACTGCAAACTGAACCGAGGCTAAAATACATACAAACACAAGTGCTTTAACCGCGGAGTCCAACGAACCTTAGTATAGTTCCTGTGGGCCTTAAAAACCTTCACGGTTGACTGAGGCTAGAGCAGGTCAGGTCGGACCTTGGTTGGTACTTGAGTATCTCTAGGCCTATCATCAGCATTATAACCTAATCAAAAGAAGAAAGCACTCATCATAATTTTTGAACATCAAGGAACTCATGATTTAGAACCAAAGTTAAAACCTTAAAATTTTGCTAAGAGACTAGCAAAAGCTAGGCATGGGGGTATGATGGGAACACCATCATGAGCCCTAACTAGCTCATTTTGACCCAAAGAAGAGAACAAAAGCTCCTACATAACCAACTGGAGGTCCTAATTCAATGAATAACCATTCTGAGAGAAAAGTAAGAAACAAGGGGTAAAACTACAATTTTACCATTACAGTACAACAACAGGTTTTCTCATGAGCTAAACATAAGTTAAATGGTCTTAACAAGATAAAAAGTGGGTTGGTTCAAATAGAAAAGGGTTCACGTGAATTCTGGGAATTAAATGACTTCTTGTAACCCTAAAACAGACCCGCTTGATTAAACAAAGTTCTGGTTAGGATAAAATTCACCTAAACCCTATAAAATCATAGAAAAATAGTCTCTAGGGTTTAGAGACTTCAATTTAACCATTGGAACCTATTTTGACCTAAAATAGGGTCTCAGACAAATACTTGCCCTAAATTATGTTTTTACGTAAATTTCCTAGTCAAGCGTGATCAAACCCAAAATCTAACCTCATCATTGAATTCCTTAAGTCAAAATTAGGTTTTTACCAAAATTTGGACCTAAGGGAAATTAATCTTGACCCACTTTGCAAATAGGTCCAACCCAATTACATTTCTACCCCTAGATTTCAAAAACCCTCACAATTGACCCCGTACCTTCTTCTTCGTTCTTTGCAATTAGGTCCCTCTGCCATTATAGCAGAGGGAATCCTACTCCGGCAAAATTGAGAAGGCGATTCCTCCTTGATTGCTTAGAGAATCCCTCCCAAAATTAGAAGGGAGATTCTCTAAGTAATCTCCTCTAGATGAACCCATCACTGAACCCTAATTTGTACCCAATCTCTCATGCGAATGCATGAGAGATTTGGGTCTTTTTGAAGCTTCCTTCTCTGGTGAACATACCTTGCTTGGAAGCTTGGCTTCCAAGCACAAATCCATCCTAAGAAGCCTATTTAAGCAAACCCTGATCCATCCGCATCTCCTCAGCTTGGAATTGGGCCAGTCCACCCTTAATTCGTCTCTCCTCGCCAGCCACAACCTCTCCGCAAGCTCTGGTGGTTTCGTCCTCTCTCTCTCGTCGCCCAACCACAATACCAGTGGTTGGGTTGCCTTCCTCTCATTCATCCGCGTTGACTATACCAGCCTTGACACCACCACTGCCCTCATCTTCGCCGCTACCTCACCTACGGAGATCTTCGTCTCCGGCGTCAGCCGTACCAGCCCAGACGCTTCTCCTATCTCCTTCGTCTTTAGGTTAGTTCAGTTAACTTCTCTTTCCCTCCTACTCCTATTCCCCCTCTTTATTTCTCAAAAATACCCCTCGACGCCACCGATCACCCTCACCTTCTCCACCTTCTGCCAGACCTCCGATGAGGCATCCCCGTAGCTCCGCACCTCCATCTGCCTCGCCAAGCACCCTACAACCTCCGCAAAACTCCACTGATCATCTCCCACTACTCCAATCACTCCACTCACCCAAAAGGGCCCCCGAACACACCCACTCACACGGCCACAGAGCGTCCTAGATCCACCACCACAGTCGTTCCCATGCCACGCCGACCACCGTAGCATACTCGCCGTGCCTCGGTGAGGCCTCTTGAACATTCTGACATGGCCGCGAGGTCGTTTGCATGATTGCAGGTCTAAGGGGTGCTACCATTGACGAACAGCAAGGAACTTGCTTGCAAGCTTCTCCAGGTTTGCCCACTCCAGGCTTGTGTCCCATGCTGCGAGAGGCATGCTCGCGCACAACTCCAGGCATCTAATTTGTGTCGAAAGTTGAAACTGTAGCTACAATCAAAAGAAGCATCTTTGCTGCGGACGCGCACGAGGAAGGTGGAAAGTTAGTCCCACCTCGTAAACTTTTGGCTCACCGCAGCTGCATAAATTATTTTTTTGCATTAGGCTCTTCACCTCCTACTCACGGGGTGAGGTCCCTCTCTCCCCCTCTCACGGCCTCATCCACGGCAGTGCCTATGCGGACCTGGCCTCGACCCATTTACCCGATCGACTCACTCCTCTCTCACCACCCACTCCGGTGAGCCTGGACCCGGGTCTCCGTTAGGTCCGATTACCCAACCCGAATGTGGCTCTGGGAGAGCGAACCAAAATAGAGAAGAGAGAAGAGAGGAATTCTATGCAGGGGAAGGGGGGTTTTGCTGTGGAAAGCTTGGCTCCACACTTAGCCAAATCCAAGGAAGGAAAAGGAAGAAAGAAGGAGAAGGGTCAAGCGAAGAAGAAAAAGGAGAAGAAGCTAAGGCAAAGAAGAAGAAGAAAGGAAGAAAAAGAAGCTGAGGTTCGTAAGGCTAAGAGCAGAGAAGAAGAAAGAAGGAAGAAGAAGCCAAGGCAGGAAGAAGCCAAAGAAGGAAGGAAGAAGAAGAAGACAGAAGGTAAAGAAAACAAAAGACAAAGAGAAGAAGGATCCAACGACGGAAAGAAAGGAAGGAGAAAAGAAGAACAAAGAAGAAAGAAAATAAAGAGAAAGAGAAAGAAGAACAGCAGAAGAGAGAAATCAATGAAAAAAGCACTGTAGCACTTCATTTTTAAGACATCTGATTACAAAATTAGACATCCAATTCTTCATAAGTCCTCAATTATATTTTTAGCTACATTTTATTATCTATATACTCATGCTTTATCATTAGATTTTTGAGTAATATTATGTGTTCAAATTGCATTCATTGAGCTTAGTGCATGAATTCCATTTGCTCCCTATGTTCGACCTCGGACTTTAAAATTCGAGTAATAAAATTATACTTGTTTTGAATGCTTTTTTAGCTGTACTACAATGCGACACTTTAAAACTCGATCAAGCACTTTCAACACCCCCATCAGCATCGCCACGACTTCCTCAACAAAAGCCCTCTCAGTTAGGGCATTCACTCTCTCCATCGCTCCACCGACCAAGCCACCCTCGCAACACCTTCGCTGGCTTCACCACATGCACACACACCTCCTTACAACACACCACCACCACCATTGCATTTGTCGATGGCCAGCAATCCTCCTAAGCTATTTTGACATGGCCGCAAGGCTGTATTATTGTATTTCAAGTCCAACTGGAGCTCCGTTGCTGCCACCGTCTTCTTCGACGTTGTTTGTACTTCTCCCACCATGTTCTTCACCAAGAACTACTCCAAGTGACATGAAATAGCTCCAAGGAGGTCTCTAAGTCCTCAATTGAGGATCCCAGCAGCTGCAGCTTGCCAATTTGACCAAGCCATTCCACTGCAGTGCACGTAAAGGAAGTGTAGGGGACATAGTCCCACATCAGATGGAGCAAACTTCCCCGTGCGCCATAAATTATTTTTGTGCTTTATCCTTATTACCTCAGTAAGCACGAGGGTGAGGTCCCCTCGCACCCTCACACGCTCCTCGACCGTGACACAGTTCCACACGGGCTTGGTCCGACTTGACCCACCTAACCTGCGCACACCTCAGCTGCGATCCACGCCCACAGCTATGATCCTGGGTGTGCTTAGATCTGAATCCGATTACTCGATACTATGCAAGGCCCTGGGAGGGCGAAACCCAGAGAGAGAGAGCATGGGTCAGGGGAGGGTTGAGGAGATTTTGACACTTAGCCAACATCAGAGCCCCTCTATGCGTGAAGAATAGAAGCCAAAGAGAAAGAAGGAGAAGAAGTAGAGAAAGAAAGGAGAAGGAAGAAGATCCTGTGCAGAGAACCAAAGAGCAAAAGCAGAGAAAGAAGAAGAACATCAGAAGGGAAAGGAAGAGAAGAGCACTATAGCATTAGACGTTTAAGTCATCTGATCCTACCATCAGACATCAAATTCTCCTGTTTTAGTCTAATTAACTTGATTATTGAGCATCTACTTGCTATTATTGCGAGGGGTAATTGGTGATTCAAATCACCATTTTACTCCATTCTTTTTGCACATTGATACTTGACATTATTGCTATATCATTTTGAATTAATTCTCATTGCAATTTCTTATATCTTTGACCCAAATTGTGTGCTCATTTACATTATTTGTTGAGATTAGCACATGAATTCCATATTTGCTCCCAGCGAATGACCTCGGACTTTCATTTCTGATATTCGAGTTATAAATTTTATCTATTTTCAAGCGACTTTGACCTATACTACGATGCAGCATTTATAACATCAATTTCGCTCGATCAATATTTTGGCGTCGTTGCTGGGGAGCAACGTGTAATTCATCACTATTCTCTTGCTATATGTTGATTATATTTGAGCACTAACTTATCCTGTTTGCTTTATTGTGATTTTGAGAGGTACTTTACGACGAGATCTTCTACGTAAATCAACCACTTCAAGGCAGGTAACTTTTCTATTCTTCCCTAATCAACCTCTTAATCTTGGGAAGATAAAAAAAGAAATAATCAATTAGGAATCACCTACCTTATTTTTCATAGTAATTATCATTTAAAGGGAAAGTTTCCTGATTTGCGATTTTTTTTTTTAAACTGATTGAATTTTGAGACGATTCTATTAGAGATTCCCTACCTTATTTTCCTACACCTATTAGGGACTACACATAATTTCTAAATCACTTTGGGCTAACATCTTTCTTTCTTAAAGCCCAAGGTGAACAAGTTAAGATCAAATTGGATGTAGAATAGAGCCAATTAGGGTTTCAATTTTAGGGTTTTGGAGTGCTAGTTCACACTTGCCTACATGAAAGAAAATAAACCCACCCGCATTTATGTGCTACCCAAGCCCTTGGTTGAAAAGATGTAATCAACAATAATCCTAAAATCAAGCTCTAATCTCACCTAAACCCTAAAATCCTTAGACCTAAAAGCTTGAGAGTCAATCAGGGTGATTTCTAGGTCTTGACTTAGATCTCATTTTGCCATCTTTAGGGCAAGTCAGGTGAAGTTGGTCTACATTGTAGGCCAACCAACCTCCAAATTAGGTCACAAGTTGAATTAACTTTTAATCAAGTGAGATCAAATGCACAAATTAGGACATAAAATTGGTAGACTTAAGGTCTTAAGTTTGTACATTCCGGTCTACCTGGACCCTCAGTGACAAGGAAGGTCGGGTGGGGGAAACCCTATAACCCATGGGGATGCTCTATCGTGTAGGGATCTTTGTGGGGCTCTCCCTTGCTTGCTGCCCAGGTAATTCTCGAGTGTGTGAATTTCTGATTCAGAGGTATCATCCACCTCGAAGTTGCCTTAGTCATCCAAAAATCTTTGGGTGCCTTGATTGGGTCAAAAATTCACATCCAGTCTCACATCCCTTCTATTTAGAGCACATACACAAATCATCTTAGGGATTTCTTTCAGATCTGATCAACTTCAAATCTAATCTTGACTTTTGATTCTACATCTTGATTCCACCATTTGATTCAAAAATGCAACCTGACAAATTAGTAGACCCATTTGAGGACATACAGGTTAATGTGTCAAACACAACAACATTCATTTCAAAACAAGCACAATTGATTTGACACAACTAGAAAATGGGGCAACTTGGGATGTTCTCATGCCAAAATATCGGGAAATTGAGAGATGGCATAATGGTGAGTATATCTTGTGTAGATTTGAGCCATCACTATGGAAAGTACACCAAGATGACCTTGAAAGAAGAGACAAGATAATGCAAATGTTGAAACGTGTTATCGATCATAGGCATCAGTACACCCTTGTGACATCTAGGATTAACCAGCATAATCTCCCAAATCTTGGGTTTGATAACCAAGCTTATTATGGACCCCCAACCCAAAGGAATTCCAATTCAAATTTCATAGCAATTGACATACCTGATCTTGAAATGGGTGGGGAGGATCCAATTACAGGTGATCATGATTACGAGCCAACCCCACCATGCCCTAATGTTCCAGAGACCTGTGATACCAAGATTGAATCAGAACCTCTCGAGGGTATAAATTTTGTCCCTTATTCTGATAAGGTGACTCTCGAGAGCAATTCTGACATCCTTGTAGAGCCCAATCTAGATTCTAGTGATCCAACCCACACCCTTAACCTAGAATCTAGATTTGAACCTTATTGGGAGAATTACAAGGTCCCTTGTAATGGAAATAAGATTTTGAATCTGGATTATGATTCTGGGCCTTTATTTGATGAATGCACCTCTCCAACCTCCTCAGAAACACGGATTGATTTTTTGAAAGTCATGCCAATCTACGATATAGAAACTGAGGAGTTGGAAGAGTTGGGTTTTGATTGGGTCATTCCTACAAACCAAGAACCCGAGCCCAAACCTAATAGGGACACCTTTTTGAGCTCAAAATCTGAAACTAGGTTAGATCCAAGTCAGGTTGCTGATTGTCCACATCTTGATTTACTCTATGGTGGAACCTTTGATCTCAATTCAGATTCAGAACATGATTCTCACAAGTTCTCCGACGATTTCGAATCTTACCTTGATTTCGGAGAACTGTTCTTTCCTGATGATTACGAGCCAATCTACGACCTTAGCAACTACAACTCGTCCTTTGATTCTGACACTGTGGTCAATGATTTGAAAGAAACCACCTCTTCTACAGCACATACAGAACCTTCCCAAACCCGTTTTCAACCTCGACCCACAATCGAACTCAATTTCTACTCTGATTCTCCTTTCGATGAGTCGGTTGCACATAATTCTCCTCCACATTTCAATCAAGTTTCAGACATCGATCAGACTACAAACCACAACCCATCCTTCTCTGATCACTCTTGTAGGGTTCCTACATCCTCCACCGACCCTTTTTCATTTGAGGATCCCTACTCTAACCAGGCTTATTCGAATCAACCAAACCCTGGATTCACACTTCCACATCATTCTGAGCTTCACAATATCTGGTGGGCACCACATCTTTTGATCCACATCTATCAACCTGCCAGATTGATTGGGTTTGGGCTACATCATCAGCCTGCTGATCTGAACAAGCACCTGGTTGGACCAACCAGGCTACTAATCAAGGTGCTTGTTCTATAAAACTTGTCAGATTTGACCACTCCTCCATACCATGTTTTGCTCGAGTGAAGGCATTGAATTTAGCGCTTAACAGGAGGCAACCCGTCATTTCAAAAATCTGAGATCCTTCTGATTATCCTTTCTGTACTTCACGTCTATTGCACTATGAGTTCGATTTTAGAATAGTTGATCCCACCTCTGGCACTCGTGCTAGGGCTTGAAATTGTTTGCAACAGTCATTCTCGACCCATTCGCCCACCCAAAATCCTATTCTAATTCTTGAACCCAAAATTGTTTCATACGCTCTGTTTACAATGAGGACATTGCAAAACTTAGGCATGGGGGGGTGTTAAAGTGTAAACATATAGAAATTCAAGTTCGAAAGGGTTCTCACAAAAAATTACATATTCCAAAAAATCAAAAAAATCAAAAAATTAAAAAAGAATAAAAAAAATGGAGAAGGGAGGAAATTTTGAATGAATTGAATGCATATCATTCTTGAGGTGGAAAAGGGGAGGTAATTTTGAAATGTCAAAAAGGAGAAACAATTTGAAACGAAAGAGTTAGTCATTAGTAAAAGATTAAGGAATCTACTTAGTTCTAGACCAAATCAAAAAATAAGAAAAAGACAAAAGTGCTAAGAGACAAAAAAAGATTAGTATGAACGCTAATCTTAGGCCTCTTGGGCTATGTTTTTGGCTTAAAAAGTCAAGTATTTGTTAAGATCTGGATATTCCTCAAGAGGTTGAGGAAAATGCAAAGCTTAAGTATTAGGTCTATGGCTTAGGGATTATTCGACCACATTAACTGACCTCTGGTTCGCGGAACTCGGTAACCTAAGCACCCTAATCCACACACGGTCTGGTTCAGTGCGCTTAATTATCAAAATCACGCAAAAGAGTTAACTCTATTCTGGAAAAGTTACCTTGATTAGGAGTGGCTTATCAACGCAAGTTGACTTGGATGAGTTCCCGACGCGGAAATGTGGGAAATTCCCCTCGAAGATGCGCAATAACATACCGCTTGTCTCCTAGGATATCTTAATATCCTACCAAGGGCATGTAAGCATCTTGTACTGATTCAAGTGCCATAGGTGGGATTATCCCGAAATGTCGATTACCAGGGCCTGAATTTAGCTACAGAACACCATGGGCGACACTATCACAAAGTGTCAAAAGGCAGGTGATGAGAATATCATCATGAGTCATAACTAGCTTAGTTTGATCTGATTAAGTCAATAGATGCTCCTACATAACCGTCAGAGAGTCCTAATTCATTGCATAATCATTATGAGAGAAATACAGTAAAATAAGGTTAAAACTGCAATTTTACCATCATATCTTGAATGCAAATAACCTCGGGTTCTCTCAGGGGTTAGATAGAGGTCAGATAGTCTTAAAAGTCTAACAAGTGGGCTAGAACAGATAGAAAAGGGTTTTCACGTGTTTTGAGAGTTAAATGACTTCCGAAACCATAAAAATAGACCCACTTAATTAACTGAGGTTCTGGTCAAAATAAAATTCACCTAAACCCTTTAAAAATCATAGAAAAATATTCTCTATGGTTTGGTACCTTCAATTTGACCATTAGAACCTATCTTGACCTAAAATAGATTCTTATACAAACATTTGCCTTAATTTAAGTTTTAGCATAAATTACCCAATCAAACTAGGTAAAAACCAAAATCCAATTTCACCGTTGGATTCCTTAGGTCCAAATTAAGTTTGTGCCAAAATTTGGGCCCAATCTGAGATTGTTTCAACCTATTTTGCAATTTGGTCCTATCTGATTCTTTTATCTCACACATATGCCCTTAACTTTTAAAATCCTTGCAGATAGCCCCCCAACTTTGTCATCATTTTTACAAAAAGGTCCCTGCTGCCATGAATTGTAATCCTACAAACTCCAACGACCTTAAACTGGAATGTTCTCCTTGATTCCTTGATGAATCCCTCTCATATTTGAAAGGGAGTTTCATTAAGGAATTCCCTTCCTTTTTAGCCAATTCCTAAGCCCTAAAACTTTCCCAATCTCTCATGCGAACGCATGAGAGATTAGGGTATCTTGGAATTTCTATCTCCGGCGAACATCTTCCCAAGCCCAAAACTCCCTCCAGAGGTCTATAAAAGGACCCTTAAATCAGGCTGAACTTCTCATGCTCGATTCCGGCCATGAAATCCCCATATTCCTCCTTCCACTTTCGGTCGAGCAACTCCGCAAGCTCTGGTGATTCATCCTGACCTCCTTCATCGTCCATCCACAATACTAATGGCCGGATTCCCTTCCTCTCTCTCATCCACTCTTGGCCATACCAGCAGGAGCCTCCTTCCCGTCGTCGTCGTCGTTCCTACTCTCACCGGAGCACTTCGTCTTCTTCGTCACCGATGTACCCCCGGTGTGGATTCTCCCCCCTTTCATCCATTTAGAATATGTTAGTTAAGCTTAGTTAGGTATACATTATCTTTCCTGCTCTCCATATCCTAATTTCGACCCTCGACACCGCTGTTCACCTCCTTTGTCCTCCGCTTCGACCAGACCTTCAGCGAGGTCCTTTGCCCACTCCACTATTCCAAATGCCTCACCAACATCACCAAAACCTCCACCGTGGCCCCTAGAGTAAAAACCCTAACCTTTCCAAGCCTACTGCCCACTCCACCTCCTCACTGAACAACCCACCTCCAGACCTTCATCTCCACCTTTGCCAGCCACCTACGACCACCTTCGCAGCTCACCACTACCACCCACACCCTCGCTACATCCCTGCGAAGCTCTTGAACCTATTTAACAAGGTCGAGAGGCCGTATTTTGACTTTTAGGTAGCAAGTCCTTCACCTCCATTGCCGAAGCTTCGAGCGAAGCTTGAAGCTTGCTCCAGCACCTACAGGCCCTAGGTGAAGTCCCATGAGCAGCAGAGAGTCTTCAGGATCATGCCCCCAGGAACCAATTTGGTCCTTTGACTGGGCCTTTGACTGCAATTGCAAGAATCAGTAGCTACAGCTTCACGTGAGAAGGGAGACGGTGGGATAGTCCCACATCAGGCATTGACAGATGCATGGAGGCGCATAAATTGATTTTTTGTTTCCTCCTTATCGCCTCAAGTAACACACAGGGGATGAGGTCCCCGTGCCCCTCATGTGCCACTGCTCACACGGGTTTGGTGCATCTGATTACTCGCCTAAGCCCTGTTCACATCTTGCTCACCAACCACGCCGGTGAGCCTGGTCCTGGGTGCGCTCTACCCGAATACCTGATAACCCGAGGCCCTGGGAGGGCAAATCCCTGAGAGAGGAGAGAAAGCGCGTGGGGAAAAGGGTGATTTTACTTTGTGATTCAGTGGCTGACACTTAGCCATTTAAGGAGCCCTTCCCCCTTATGCGTGAGAAGAGGGAAGAAGAAGAGAAGCCACAGAGAAGAGAAAAAAGAAGAAAGCACAGAAGGAAGCCACAGGAAAAGGAGGAGGAGAAGAAGAGAAGCCTGAGAAGGAGCAGAAGAAGAAGAAGAGCTACAGAAGAGATAAAGCACAGAGAAGAAGAAGAGAGAAGCCTCACAAAAGGAGAAGAAGAAGCATTGAGCAGGTTAAGCCGTCTAATTGGCTGAGCAGACATCTGAAGTACACTGTGCACTTATACTACGTGTCATTTAATTGCTTAGTACTATTGAGTTATTTGATATAATTGTGAGGGGCAATTGGTGATTCAAATCACCATTTTGCCCCATTCTTTATGCACTATTTGACATACGCTTTCATTCATATATCATTACTGTTTGAAATTTTGTTATATTGCTCATATATTTGTTTGAATTGAAATCTTGAGAATCATTTTGCCAATTGCTCCCTATATTTGACCTCAGACTTTCATTCGAGTAATAAATTCTATTTGTTTTTCACACTGATTCCTATACTACATGCATTGATTTTAAAACCTGATTCAGAGTGAATAACATTTTGGCACCGTTGCCGGGGAGCAATGCGCAACTTTGATCTTGGGATTACAATATCTGATTTGGTACTAACTTACTCTGTCTTTTTTTATTGTTATCTGTTTCAAGGGACTCATTAGAGGAAGATCAGCTGCACATCAGCCACTCCAGGGGCAAGTAAATTCCATCCACCCTCTTCTAATTCCCTGATTCTGAAAAGCTAAAAAAAGGGAAAAAATCAATTAGGGCTACTTGCATTCTATTCTTAGATTAATCATTAAATTGCCTGATTTGATACATTCTATTTAGACAACATCCAAACCCTGATTTGTGCACCTACTTAGGGCTTAAGTTATCTAGGGCTATCACCTTCTTGCTTGAGCCTTAGGTACCACATTTGGACAAATTAAATTTGACCAATTAGAGCCAATTAGGGTTTCCAGTTTAGGGTTTTAAAGACACACTTTCTTAACCAAGAATTAACCTTCCCAAACAATGTGTGCCTAAGCCTAGGTTGAATTGATCTATTTAAGAAAACCCTAAAATCAGGCTCTTAATTTCATTTGAACACTAAAAGAGGGACCTAAATTTTTCGAGAGACAAAATAGGGAAGTTGACCCACCTTGTTGGGTTAACCAATCTTCAAATTAGATCACTTTGCACAAAAACATCTCAAAGTTCAAGTGAAATCATAAAGCACCTTTGCTCTTAACTTAAAACTGGTAGACTTAAGAGGTCATGTCCCCATTCTAGTCTACTTGGATCCTCAATGACAAGAGAGGTCGGGTGGGGGAAACCCTATAACTCGTGGGGGTGCTCTACCATGTAGGGGTCTTCGCAGGACTCTCCTCTGGCTGCCCAGGTAATTCTTAGGTGGACGACTTTTTGACTAAGGGGTATCATCCACCCTGAACCTCTAGAGTCATCCAATTTTTTTGGGTGTCTTGATTGGGTCCATCACCTGCTATCCCTCATCTATTCCATCGGTGCATGTTCGGGAGGAGGTCCTTAAGACCATCCTTGAGGCCTCCATTAGCTATTCACTCTCATTGAGGTCGAGCCTCCACATCCATGTTTGTGCAACAACCTGATCCCATTGACATACCCTCTGATTCAGGACCTACTTCCCCCTTATCAACTATGGCTCACCAAGAAGATCAACCTAACCTTGAGCAGCAAGTCCATGATTTAGAAAATCGAATCAATGCCATCATCAACCCACTGCAGCATCCTCAAATGCGAGATCACTATAATCCCGCAGCAGTGGAGATTGAACCCCGAATCAACATTCCCGTGGGAGGACCTGAGGTAGATCTCAAGCCTAGCATGCTTCATATGACCCCAAAATTTCATGGCTTGAACTCCGAGGATCCTTTCCAGCACATCAGAAACCTAAAACATCTGGCCCATACTTTTGGGGCAGATGTGCAGAATCGGGACGGATTACTCTTAAAGCTCTTCTCATTCTCTCTGGCTGACAAAGCCGCTCACTAGTTTCAAACTCAACCACACACGATCAACACATGGGGAGAACTTCAAACCGCCTTCCTGCAAAAATTCTACCCCATTGGTCGTACAAACATGATGCGATATTGAATCACGCACTTCTCCCAAGGAGTGGGAGAATCTCTACATGAGGTAGGGGATCGTTTTCTAGATCTCATGCGTAAGTGCCCCCATCACGGAGTTCCGAAGTGCGAACAAGTCCAATCCTTTTACCACAGACTCTGTGAAGATATCAAGCTCTTTGTCAATGCAACCTGTGGTGGTAGCATCATGGGTCAACATGAGGACATGATCTGGGAAATTCTCGAGAACATGTGCGAGAACCCCTGAACAATGAGTCATTGGGTGCGTACGACCGAACGCCCACCCACACATTGACAAATAATTGGGGGGTACACAAATCCTGAGGCCTTTCCGCATCAGTTGATTTGGAGTTGGTAGCCAGTCAATTGGACAAGGTCTCCATTATCGAGAAAAAGGTGGACGACATCACTCGTCATCTACACAAATCCACCTCTGCACCTCAAAGCACATACGCGCACCCACCCACTGGAAGGGAGGCTGCACACAACATCTACCACTCCCCAGGGATAGATGCGTATCCACCCCCGTTTGATTATGGCTTCAGAGGCAACTCCAGGTCAGCCCACCTTAGTTAGGGGAACTCTGAACCCCCGTACCCTGATTATCTCGGAGCTCCTCAAACTTGCGAGGATCTCCACGCCATCTAGAATAATCCTTTCTCCGACACTTACAACTCTAGATGGCGTAATCATCCTAACTTTTCATGGTCGGGAAATAACCCGAATCCAAGACCTCAATTTCAATCCCGACCACAGGCTCCACATCCTTGTCAGCCCACCCAACCAAGGCCCACTCAAAATTTCCAATCTAGACCACCTAAGGAAGATCATACATCTTTGATCCTTCAAACCTTGGTTGACATGCAGAAACAACACAAAGAAGAAATCACTGAACTTCACAATCAAGTGACCCAGCTGGCAAGTTCTCGCCAGCTTGGCACACTTCCTTCTCAACCTCTGCCAAATCCTAACAACATGTTGACCCAAAAACACATTGTAAACGAAATCCAAGGTCAAGCATGTTATACTCAACTCGGTCCAGCAACTCATACTTGCATGTTTTCTCCATCCACCTCAGTTGAGCCAAAACACACCATGACTTACCCAACACCACCCCTACAACATCAACAAGGTTTGACTTTTCCCCATCCACCTCCCCACCATGATTGTGCTATGATCAATGTTATGAAAGAACAAAAACCCATCCCTAGCCAATCCATTTCCCTATCCCAAGTCATATCTCACCTCCACACTAAAGAATTATCAAAAAGTGATATAACAGGATCTTTGAGGAATGCACAAGTCACAATTCCACTACTTGATATCCTCACTCTCAACCTAACCTCACCTAACTTACCCAGGAAGGAGATGGAAGAACAAACACCAGGAAAAGTAGTACTGTCTGAAAATATAAGTACTATAATCCAAAATAGTCTACCACCTAAGAAATCTGATCTAGGCACCCCACTAATTCCTTGCAATATCGGTGATACAAACTTCAAGCGAGTTGTGATAGACTTGGGCACCTCAGTCAACCTCATCCCTACCAACCTATTTGAAAAATTACTGATTGGACAGCTAAAACTCGCTCATGTCACTTTGTAACTAGCTGACTGAACCCTGATCACACCAATGGGGATGATAGAGGATGTGGTAATTAAAGTTAAGGATTTCAACTACCTAGCAGATTTCCTAATTCTTGACATGGAGACACCACAACAGATACAGGATATGCTCGTGATTTTAGGAAGACCATCCTTGGCCACTGTGAGAGTCATAATCAATTGCGAATCAGGGCATATGACAATTGGCTCCAGAGATCAACATGCTAAGATGAATATTTTTGAGGCAGTAAAAGGAAAATGCTTGACAAAACAACTAGGTTTTATACAGGAGCTCATGACCGTACCCTTAGTAGGAAACCTAGAACCTAAATTGGAAACCTTTCACATCCTAGATGATGATCTAGTCGGACATAATGATATGAGCACAATGGAGGTTTTCACATTTGAACTTGAAGATATACCTAGAAATGTTGGGAAACAAGGTGACAAACCATATTCAGAGTCCATGGATATGGAGACTTTTTGTTTTGAGGACCACCAGGAATCAGGATTGGACGATATTGAGAGTGACCTTCATCCAGAATATGAATCCTTTACAGATTTCAAGTTTTATGATTCAAAAGGCACTCTAAAAGCATTCACTTTTTGGGATGAAGATTATAGGGAAGATTCATTTGAAGACCCAATTTATGAGTCATTTCTTGAAGAGATAATCTCAAACCCAAAAGAAAAGAATCGCAATGACTCATCAAGTATCGATTTGATAGGCCACAGAGCACGAGAGGAACCACACATCTGGGGTACACTAACTAGACCCATTTCTATTGAGCCTTGGAATCACCATAACCCTACTACAAAATCCCATGATCACTATACCTTCCAAATGTTCCTTCCGCAGAAACTCAAGAAAGATCATCCAGAAACAAATCAGCCTGACCTATATCAGAGATATTCTGGAATGACTCTCCATCATGCTTTGATACTTATCTGTGGCCATCCAATTCTCATCCATCACGATCATATCATTCATGCAGTCAATCCATTCTACCTGAGCATATTGCACTCGGCTGATGGCATTAAACTCAGCGCTTAACAGGAGGCAACCCGTCATCTTTTTGAAAAGACCTGAAACCCTTCTTAACACATCCCGTGCTAAACTCATATTGCACTTTAGGATTTGTCTATTAGAATAGTCGACTCCACCTCTAGTACCCGTATCCGAGCTTGAAATCATCCACAACAGTCATCCCGACTCGGCCACCCACCCAAAACCTATTTTAATATACGATCTAAGCTAAATTCAAACCTACCTAATTTACAATGAGGACATTGCAAATCATAGGCATGGGGGGGGTATTAAAGTGCAAAACATTGTGAGAATCACATCACAAGAAAGGGTTTCATCAAAAAAAATACATAGTCCAAAAAAACCAAAAAAATAAAAAAATTGAAAAAGAAAAAAAATGGAGAAGGGAGGAAATTTTGAAAATTGCATATCATTCTTGAGGAGGAAAAGGGGAGGTGATATAAATGTCAAAAAGGAGAAAAGTTTGAAACAAAAAGAGATAGTCTTTAGTAAAAGATTTGGGAATCTACTTAGTTCTAGACCAAATCAAAAAGAAAAAAATAAAAAGACAAAAAGTGCTAAGAGACAAAAGAGATTAGTATGAACGCCGATCTTAGGCCTCTTGGGCTTGTGATTAGGCTTAAAAATTCAAGTATTCGTTAAGATCTGGATAGACCTCAAGAGGTTGGGGAAAATGTGAAGCTTAAGTATTAGGTCTAAGGCTTAAGGATCCACCCATGATTAACATGATTTCTACACTAAAAGTTTTGAGTTTGAAAACCCATCATTGCAGTTGCATAAAAATTTGCCAATCAAATAATTTTACCAAAACTCAAAGTGAGTCTCGGGTCGAACACAGGGAGATAAATGTTTGATTAAAAACCTCATAGGAATTATTGTCACGAAAGCAGATTAGCTGGTTGAAATTAATCTACGCTAGTTATTCTACTTAAAGAATAATTAATAGAAGAGAGAGAATAATACAAATAAAGAGAAAATAGGGAGAGAATAAACAAATGTTGCATAATGATAGAATCATGTCCATTACATCTACGTGCTACACTAGAAACCTAGAAATCCACACTAGAAAGAGATAAAAAGAGAAGGGGGTGAGAAGTTAGCCTCCATGACGGCTGCATAGAGGACGAGCTGCATTGACGAAGCGCCCGGATGATAGGGATGAGATGCTGGACGAAGGAGAATGAAGTTGGAGGATGGAGGATGGAACAAGGTGGCATCACAGCGGGATCTGCTTCCCAAATGGTGGTGAGAGGACAACCGTAGGATGCTCCACGAAGGGGGTGAAAAGATGGGAAAATTATTTTACTCTAGCTCTAATGGAGACTCCCGGGTATGGGACCAGCTCGTAGAGCTTTAAAGGAGGTGAGAGGAGAAGAGAAGGGATGAAGAATGAGGAGGGGATATGTGCCTTTTTATAAGCAAGGGGAAACGGGTAGAAAGGTCATTTTAAGGCCTTGAAATTAATATAGGGATCTTTAGTGACAGATGCAGTCATTGTTGTAGCTAAGCATTGGTGAAGACGAGCGTGGAATCTCAGCTGCACGATGAAGATCAAAGCACTCAGAAGCGGCCATGTCGACGTCTCTTAGCCTTCGCGTGTTCACTGCTCTTCAAGCGTCGAATTGATCTCAGCCGTCCATTCACACAATCGAACGATTAAGATCACGCTGCACCGCTTCACCTTCATCTTACAAAGTGCCCATGTACAATGGCACGTCTGATGGAGCATCATCGCACGCGTGCGCCCTACGCTTCCATCTAGCACATGACGATGTGCCATGTTACCCTCGCTACTACCGCTCGATCTTGATTGAGCGGCCCAATTTTGTCGCGCCTGCTTGCGTCTTGAATTTGAGGCACGTAAGGTTTTGACCCCACACCCTCTTCTCCTTCTTTGAGGTCATAGCCATTGTGCTATGGCCTCTTCTTTGTTGCTTTTGCGTTTTAACACCCCTGTTCTCTCGGCCGTTGTATGAGGATCCAACAGCAGAGATTAGCTGATGCTGATGACGAAGGAGAGATGAGGCGTGCCTTGATGGAATCTCAAGCATTGGATCAATGATCCAACGGCTGGGATTGATCATACGGGTGAAGGAGGAAGAAGATGGGTGGCTGTGGGCAGCATGGATGGTGCCACACGATGCCATCTAGGCCGTCCATCTTCTTTGCTTTGAGGTGGTGCCACAGTTATCGTATTGAACCGATTTTTGCATCATTGGGCTGCAATCGTTGATTCGAACCCATTCGTGCGGTTGGATTTTCATCTAAGGTACGAATTTACACCACCTTGGCCCTTGATCTCTAATCTTTCTCAGACTACATTTGATGCTATGGAGGTTCGATTGGGGCGATTTCAGAGTCGTTGAACTCCAATCTTCTCCCTGATCAGATCCATACAGTTGGATCTTCAATCCGAGTCCTTGACATGATATCGTCCTGTCCTCTAGCCAAAAAAAGGATAAATTAACCTATAATTTGTACAAACTAATTTAAATGCATGATGCAATTATATGCCTAAGAACATGCATAAATAGAAAGCTTATGTGACATAGATGTATCTACATCACACCTCCATGCCTATCTTTTGTTAGTCCATAGCAAAACTTCATGCTATTTATAAAATTAGGTTCAAACTACTTAGGCAATAGTTATTTCTCAACACTAAGAGATTTCTACTAAAACCTGAACTACAGAGATACAACAGCGCCTGGGTGTCTGCCAAAATGCAAACCGCCCCAAGCCCTCGCCTTATTCAAAAGCAAAAAACATCTTTTTCTTTTTTTTCTTTTCTAATTTTTCTGAATTTTTGAGTTTAAAGTTTCGGGACAACTTTCTACAGCTACCCAACCCACTCAAGACTCAAAAATAACTCTAAGTGCTCAGCATCTTTTTGTGATTGTGATAAACTCACTAATCGGCAACTAGAACGGACTTTGAGTCTCTACGCCCTTAGGTGACCTTAAAAAGAAATTCTACCTAAAGGTGTATCTATCCGATCGGTAGCTTTCTCCTTACTTTTTATTTGTATGGGTTCAACATAAGAGAAAGCCCAATGTATATCTCCCCAGCTTATTCTACTTCTCCTCTTCTCCCTAAGTGTTTGGAATTATACGTGAATTTCGTAAGCTGGGTTTTGGATAACCGACCAATGGGCTACTACCCACAATAACTTGTCAGCCATACTCGTGCGATGAAGTGTGGCTTATTTATTTTTTATTCTTTTCTTTTTCTTATCATTTTTTTTTCTTTTTAGGTATTTTTCTATTTTTTCATTTTTTTTTAAGTAGGTGGCTTCCGTGATCTAAGTTTTACCTAAAGGCAACAGAAAGAGAATAGTTGTGTGGCCGGGTTCTAGACAATCGACCAATGGGTTGTTACCCATGACAACGTACTAGCCATACCACCCTAGAAGGTTCATTAGCTACCCAATTTCCATTAAAATCGTTGAAAAGTGAGTCAGTGCAAATAGTGTGTAGATGCTTAGACTATAAGTTCCCTCAAACTAGAGAGTGGGTGGTTAAGCGTATTTTTGCAAGTGAAATCAGGGTTTTTGAGAACCTGTTGTTGTAGTCGCAAAAATCGCTACCGGATAAAATTTATATCGAAACTCCAAGGGAGTCCCGGGTCGAACACAGGGAGGCGAGTGTTTGGTTTTGAAATCCACGCTTTCAATTTTATTTATTTTTGTAATTTTTTATCTTTTATGATTTTTTTTGTATTTTTATAAGGTAAGAGATCAAATTGACAAAACTTTATTTAACTAATCTACTTTCAAAATAAAAGAGAGAGAGAAACAATCATCAGATATGTTCAAACAAAGGTTTCTACAGATAATTGGGAAATTACAACTAAACTAGAAAGTGGTAAAAGATAAAGGTGAGAAGAATCCCCCTCGATGGTTGCTTGGAGGATGACTCACTTTGACGATGCCCTAGATGAAAGTGGTGGGAAGCTGGACGAAGGAGAATGGCGTCGGAGGAAGGAGGATGGGGCAAGACGGTGTCGCAGTGAGGATTTACTTCTTGAAGTGGTGAGAGGATGACCACGGGATGCTCCACGAAGGGGGATGAGAGGCGGGAAACATGTTTGATTTTCTACTCTAGAGGGGCATCCTGGGCTTGGGACAAGCTCTCTCTAGAGCCTTGGAGGTGGTAAGGGAGAGAAAGGAAGAGATGAAGAAGAATGGGAAGTGTAGGGGTCCTTTTATAGCGGAGGAGAGGGAACATTTTGTGTATAGGGCATTTAGTGACATCAAAGGCATCACTGAAGCTCCACCCTAAACATCGGTGAAGGGCCTGCTGGCGCTCGCGCACACGCGTGCGGCACGCATGCTCTGCTAGCATTGGCAAGGATGATTGGTAGCTGTTGGATTGGAAGCGGACAACTAAGATGGCACGGGGATCACACACTCGATGGCGTGTCAGATCGGGCATTGGTCAATGCGTGATTATGCACGTGCTGATCGCATGGGTCCGATTGCGCCATGTCACCGCCCTCTCCGCCGCTGGATGACCATCCAATGGATGTAATTGAATTGTGCCTGCGCTCGTGAAATCAGACGTTGCGAGCGGTTTCGAATGCATGCCAATGTGTCAAAATGAAGGCACTCTCTAATGTGCTGCAGCGGTAAATGGTCGAGCGGATGAAATCGTATGCACATGCTCTCGACCGTTGTATCTCGATCCAACGATTGAGATCACATCTCCACGTTCTCCTTCAGCTCATGAGGTGAGGCCGAGGATGGATCTCAACCATTGGATTGGGATCCAACGGCTGGGATTTCTCTTTGAGGTGTGGTAGAGGCTAAAGCCAGTCTTGGGTGTCGATGATGGTGCCACGTGGCACCATCATCATCGTCCATTTTTTTTGCTTTGTAGGTGGCACCACGGACATCGGATTGGGTCAATTCTCGCGTCATTGGGCTGCGATCGTCGATTCGGATCCATCCGTGCGGTTGAGTTTGGAATCTGAAGTTCTAATTGGCACCACCTTGGCCCTTGGCCTTTAATCTTCCTTAGATTGCCTAATGTGTTACGAAACTTCGATCAAGACGATTTCGGAGGCGTTGGACTCCGATTGTCATCTTGATCATATCTGTATCGTCAGATCGTCAATCTGAGGCCCTGAAATAGATCTCCTTCTCTCCTTTCTACAAAAAGGATGCAATTAACCTAAACTTTATACACACTATTCTAAATGCAGAATGATGCATGCTATATAATATTTATACTATGGAATGCATGTCTAAGTCTAGGAACATGCATAAATAGGCATTTTATCCTAGATAAATGTGTCTACATCAGTGGGTTGATAAGTCGTGTACTTATCACCCCAACTTATTAACCAATTAGAAATGAATTCAGAATTGCGAGGACTCAAGAAACAAGTCCACATTTTAGTGGACACCCGGGCTGATTAAGCTCGAAGACCTAAAGGGTCTAAGTGTTCAGGTCCTATCATATCATTTCCTATGGTTGATAAATTTCTAAGGCCCAAGTTTTCTTTTCCTAAGTCAAACATTTTTTTTTTCAAAAATAAAGATAAAATAAAAAGAATCTATGGAGCTAACAAGATGATTCAGAGATGAATATCCACCCCCTCATGCCTATCTAATGCAATGTCTTCATTGTATTAAAAAGACATGAAAAAGAGCGGAGTAGAGTAGAAAGCACCTGAATTTCGTGATTACAGGTCAACTCTGAGATGAAAACATACTGTATATGTGCAAGGGGAAATCAGGAATTCATGGGTGTAGGTCAGGATCAGAATAAAAAGATTAACCTCAAGACCTACAAGTAGAGAATGTCCACAGATGTGGACCAGGTTGTGGTGCAAATCCATGCCCCAGGGTCGAGTGTATCTAGGGTTTTGATGAAAATTACCCAGAACCTGAGATCATTACGCAAGTGGGGTTGGGCTTGTGATTTGTAAGGATGCAAACCAAGTCCAAAATGTCGGACAATAGGTAAATTAATGGGCTGATTTGTCTAGTTAACCATTTGCTCAAAAATATAATCCATTAATCTACACTTAGGTTACACATCCTCAGAGTCATAAATATCATAATGGCCCTGATAAAAGGTTGGTGGTTTCAAACATAAAGGAACCCTTAGATCCAAATATCTATCTCTCAAGAATTAGCTTTCCAAATTGTCATTTCCTGATTCCTATCCTCCAAAATTAGTGTTTCCAGGACCTCTGAAGTGTCATCATTCCCGTATAAAATATCCAAGTCCAAAATTTGTGGCTGAATTGACTTGGGTTTAGTGATCTCAAAAATAGAATCATGATTATGTTCAACAGGGTGTGATTGAGGAATGGGGCTACGAATTGAATCTTTCATGAAATCAAGATCTGAATCCACCATGCTAGCCCCAACAGGATCAATTTCCTCAATTATAGGACCATCAAATGATTCATCGAATTCCTCAGGCCCAGTCATCTCACTAAAATCATTTCCCTCAAACTTAGGTGAGACTTCACATAGTGATTCTTCACCTTCAGAATCAAAGAATTCTGGATCCGTAAATATATATATCTCAAAATCTTCTATCATCACCTGGTTCAGGGAGACATACTTTTCCTTGTACCCTGGTTCAGGGATCTTGAGTGAAGAAATCAATTCATCCTCAACTGGTTGCTCTAGAACAATCTGGTCATCCTCGGTCTCATAAAATGGGTCCCCCCTACAGGTGCCTGAGCAAGTTTTGGCATTGGCTCTTCAGAAGGGGGTTCATCCTGGGAATCATCCCAAGATTGAACTAAACCAACCACAAATATCATCCTCAATTTCGACAACTTCCAAAGTAAAAACTCACCCGGGTCTTTATCCTTAACATCATGGAGCCAATACAATAAATACTTGTTAAGATCGTCAATCATTTGAATCAGAGGCTCCAATTCTTCAGTGTAGGGTGTTGGCTGAGCTTCTAAAGATTGAATGGTGTTCTTGAAGTTAGCCAACACCCTATCTTGGACCTGGTTCACATGAACCAAATGGTTTGCTTCAGGGTTGGGTGGGTTTGGGTTCAATCCAGAGGAGTCAAGGAATTGAGGTTCTTGGTGCCCTCCTTGATAATAGGTCACTTTAGGTTGTTCAAAGAGGGGTGATGACCTATATGCAGTGTAATCCTAGGGAGGGTTAGAGTTGTAATCATTATATCCTTCTTGATTGTAGATCGTATTAAGTTGTCCATAGGCGGGTAGTGGTCTATAATTGGTGTAGCTCGGAGAAGGATAAAAATCAAAATCATGGTGTCCAGGGTTAAACCTTGAACACGAAGGTTCGGAATTGTATCCCCAATCCGAGTTAACCCAACTAGTAGATGGTTGATTACAGCATAGGCCAGGATAATAATCATCATATTGAGGATAAGAAATGCCAGGAGGGTAGGAGTGGAAATGTGTGTAGGATGTGAAAGGATCCATGGTAAAGCAGGAGGGAAAAGAGAAAAGAAAGGTGCCCTGCAGTACAAACACTCAAACCTGTCCTTAGGTGGGGTAGCCTAAAGACCTACAGACTCTCAGAACCCGTCTTGAGATGAAAAGAATGATTTAGTCTACTTCTTTCCGATCAATCCAACCAGTTAGAGAGAGATTGGGGAGAAGGTTCTTTCTTTGGCTTTCGCCTCAAGTTCCTTTGATACCCCCCAACCACCAGTCGTTTGACACTGCTCCCCTAGCTAGACATCAGATTGAATAGTAGATGCAAATTAATAAAAAATAATATCTATCTAGACCCCGAAGAGCGAGTCCAATCCTTAGGGCCAACGTCTACTCTATTTTAATTAGGCTTAGGTTTGAATGTGCTTGGGAATGTAATGGACCCTTTATCTGGGTTGTGCCCTTAAAAATTGATTAGTATGTGTGAGTGCACAACCAGGGTTTTCAAATAGGGTTTATTGATGATTTGCGTTTTAGGGTTCAACTTGTTTAGTAACTTTTAGGGTTCAACTTTAGGTGTATTCAATCAAGTTCGGTTGGCACACCAGGTTTTGAAAGCACAGATGAAGATGTCTTCTTTTAAAATCAAAATAAGATGGAGTACTTGGTATTTACCCTAAATGTTAACCTTAATAAGCAAGCTACTTAATGAGTTCTTTTTATATGAAGTGGTGCGATCCAAACAACTCAAGCAATTGGTCTGATGCACCACTGAATTAGGCACACAATTGGTTACCTAATCTGATTTCTACTCGATTATGTGTTGATTTTCGTGTACCAGTTCCAAAGATCAGGTTACCGGTTGAATATGAAAAATCAGAAGAAGTTGTGTAGCTCTATGGGATTTTTTTTATAAGCGGAAGGTAAGGTGGGTGGTGGTGGCAAACAAACAACTAGAACTAACCTTAGGGTTTATGCAAGCTCCTAGGTTAATTAGGGTTTGTGTTATTAGGTGGTGGAATGAAAACTAGTGAGTGGGAGATGGGGTATACTTACAAACCCTTCAACTAAACTTTGCTCCAATCTAAAGCTTTTACTCACCTCAAGAGAGTACTTGCAATCACAATAAGAATGGAGACAAGTGAGGCAAATGATAAGTAAGGTGGAAAACGTGGGAAATCAAAGAGCGCCGCCTCCCTGACAGCAGCGCCAAAATGGTGAACATGATTTCTTTGCTCAAAGTTTTGAGTTTGAAAACCTGTCGTTACAGTTGCGTAAAAATTCATCAATCAAATAATTTTACATAAACTCAAAGTGAGTCTCGGGTCGAACACAAGGAGGCGAACATTTGATTAAAAATAGCGTAGGAATTATTGTCATGAAAGCATATTAGCTTGTTGAAATTAATCTATGATAGCTATTCCACTTAAAGAAATACAAATAAAGAGAAAATAGGGAGAGGATAAACAAATGTTTCATAATGATAGAATCATGTCCATTATATTTACATGCTACACTAGAAAGCTGGAAATCTACACTAAAAAGCGATAAAAAGAGAAGGGGGTGAGAAGTTATTCTCCTTGATGACTGCTTGGAGGACGAGCCGCGTTGACGGAGCGCCCGGACGATGGGGATGAGATGCTAGACTTAGGAGAATGAAGATGGAGGATGGAGGATGGAACAAGGCGGCATCGCAACGAGATTTGCTTCCCAAACAGTGGTGAGAGGACAACCGTAGGATGCTCCATAAAGGAGTGAGAAGATGGCAAAATTATTTTACTCTAGCTCTAACAGAGCATCCCGGGTATGGGACTGTTTGCACCTCAAAGCACGCCTATAACAACGCCTTCTTGTGCTATTTTCTAGCATTAACATTGCATAATAGGATCCTGTAATCGTATTTGTAAAAATGCTTGCATGCATGCATTTAATCAAGAGAAGAAGAGGAGTGAAACGATGGCTTGCATAGTTACATTTTATCTCAAGTGCCTCCTTGCAAATTCCACCTCTTTTTATTTTTTTCTCTCTTGATTTTTCTTTTCTTCTTCCCGCAGCAGCTGCATGCATTTACTCCACGTCACTTCTCCCTGCCAATGCCGCTCCCTACAACTGCAACTCCCGCACCCTCTCCCTGCTGCAGCCGGCACGCCACTCTCTCCTCTATAAGAAGCTGCAGCTTCTTCCTCGCGAGACACGCTGCTGCACGAAGCCACCCCGCAGCTCCACCACCTTCCTCTCACCCGTTCTCCCCTCCCATACGCCGGCCCTCCTTCGAGGAGACACCCGGCGAGCAGGAGAACCCACTGTGGTGCACACCACCAAAGTGGGAACACCACCGCCCAGCCCTTCAACGAGCCGATGGGCGTGGTGTCTTCCTTCGTTTCATTTTTTTCGTCTCACGCCATTGCTGCCGCTTCAAGCTCCGAAGCTTGAACCCGCGGCAGCAGCAGTAGGTCCCCCCGCCTCCTCCGCGACCGTCCCCGCAGCCGCCCGTCGACTTCGCGCGCACCTGCAGGGCCATTCCCCGCTCAAACTCCGTCCTGTCGGCCCCGCAGTTGCACCCGTAGCCTCGCGCCACCCCCTGCCCTCCTCCACGACCCTCTGCGACCACCTGTAGACCTCCTCCACGCTCGCTCCTCCGTGCCTTCGCCCGCCCGTCGCCTTCACGCACACCTGCAGGAACCCTACACGAAGTCGCGCCCGCACCCGCCGTCTTCAGACGTCTGCCTTCACCTTCAGACGACGCGGCGTCAGACGTCCGCCGGAGGCGGCAGACGTCTTAACTCGCGCGTCCGCGATCTCTCGCTCGCCTGCTCTCTCTCTCTGCCGATCTCTCCCGCTCCCTCTCTCTCTCACGTATACTCTCTCTCTCTCTCCCGCTCTCTCTCTCACGCATTCGCTCTCTCTCTCTTTTTTCTCTCTTTCTCTCTCTCTTTTTTTTTCACTTACTGACAGCAACACACACACACACCTTTACTCACACATACGCACACCCACACACACACTTATAGTAACATACATATATATACAATATATATACATATATATATAATATATATAGCTACTTATATATATATATATATATATACATACACACACGTGTATATATATCTATATACTTATACATATACTTATATATATATATATACACATACTTATATACATATATATATATATATTTATGTATACATATATATATATACACACGTATATATATATCTATATACTTATACATATACTTATATATATATATACACATACTTATATACATATATATATATATATATATCTAGATACATATATACTTATACATATATATCTATATATATCTATACATATATACCTATACATATATATATATAAATATATTTACTTATATATATGTATATATACTTTCACGTTATTTACTATACGCTGTATCGCGGGAATATCTGCACCAGTTGCTGATATTCTCTGATACATGCGTACAAAAAGCGTGGACACATTCATCATCCATCCTCCATCCACACTCCACGCGGCACCTAGTCGTGTTGGTTGCGTCTCTCTAGACGTCGACTAACTCGATATAGTGCTACATTCCATCGTCACCTCCACCCCCACCCATTTATATATATAATACATATATATACATATATATCTATAGATACTATATTTACTTTCTGTCTGTTAGCTTCCTTCTTAGTAAAAAGAAAAAAAAATATATAAAAGAGAAAAGATAATCTTTGATTTGCAGGTACCCCGTCTTACGAGTAGCAAGGCGTGTTTTAGAACTCTATTTTGGCTAAAAGCCAAAGACATAATTTTGAGGGTGTGCCTCAAGGACAAGGATTACCAGAAAAAAATCTAAATAAGAAAAACACCAAAAACATAATAAACAAACGGAAGAGACACGTTTTAAGGAAAACGTAGAAACTCGACTTAAACCCCACTTCCCTGAGTTCGACCCTAGGCCTAAAAGTGACAAGATAAAATCAAGTAGGTCAGGTTAAAAATTTTGTAAAGAGATGGTTAGGTCCGAATTAGATTAACCACTATACATATTTCAACGATAAAAATATCATATTAACAACCTATCCGGGCCGACCCATCAGGGACCAGCTCGTAGAGCTTTAGAGGAGGTGAGAGGAGAAGAGAAGGGATGAAGAATGAGAAGGGGATATTTGCCTTTTTATAGGAAAGAGGAAACGGGTGGAAAGGTCTTTTTAAGGTCTTGAAATTAATATAGGGGTCTTTAGTGACGGATGCAGCCGTTGCTGTAGCTAAGCGTTGGTGAAGACGCACATGGAATCTCGGTCACATGATGAAGATTGAAGCACTCAAAAGCAGCCACGTCAACACCTCTCAGCCTTCATGCCTTCACTACTCTTCAAACGTCGAATTGATCTCAGCTGTCCAATCGCAAGATTAGATGGTCAAGATCGCACCGCGCTGCTTTGCCATCATCTTACAAAGTGCTCGCGTACAATGGCGCGATATCGTGCATGTGCGCCCTATGCTTCCATCCAATGCATGAGGATGCGCCACATTACCATCGCCGCTGTCGCTCGATCTTGATTGAGCAGCCCAATTTTGTCGTGCCCTCCTGCATCTTCAATTTGAGGTGCGCAAGGTTTTGACCCCATGCCCTCTTCGCCATTGAGGTCGTAGCCGCTGTGCTACAGCCTCTTCTTTGTTGCTTTTGCGTGTTAATGCCCTCGCACTCTCGGCCGTTGGATGAGGATCCAACGACTGAGATTAGCTAATGCTGATGAAGGAGAAATGAGGCATGCCTTGATTGAAACTCAATAGTTGGATCGATGATCCAACGATTGGGATTGATCACACGGGTGAAGGAGGAAGAGGCCGAGTGGCTATGGGCAGCTTGGATGGTGCCACGTGGCATTATCTGAGCCATCCATCTTCTTTACTTTGTAGGTGGTGCCAAGGTTATCGGATTAAACCGATTTTTGTGCCATTGGGTTGCAACCGTCGATTCGAACCCATCTATGTGGTTGGATTTGTCATTTAAGGTACAAATTTACACCACCTTGGCCCTTGACCTCTGATCTTTCTCAACCTGCATCTGATGCTACAGAGGTTCAATTGAGGTGATCTTAGAGTTGTTGAACTCCGATCATTGCCCTGATTAGATCTGTATGATTGGATCTTCAATCTGAGGCCCCGACATGATATCACCCTATCCCCTAGCCACAAAAAAGGATAAATTAACCTATAATTTGTACAAACTAATCTGAATGCATGATGATGGATGTTATGAAATATTTATAATGCATAGTGCAATTATATGCCTAAGAGCACGCATAAATAGATAGTTTATGTGACATAGATGTGTTTACATCAACCCTCATCTGATCCAGGTTTCGAAGGGAACTTCAAACCTTCCTATTGTAGTTGGGAGATCTCTAAACCCTCATATCCTGATTACTTTGGAGCTACTCAACCCTGTGAGGATCTCCACGCCATCCAAAATGATCCTTTCTCTAACTCTTACAACCATGGATGGCGCAATCATTTGAATTTCTCCTGGTCAGAAAATAATTAGAACTCTAGATCTCAATTCCAACCCCGACCACAAAATCTGCAACCGTATCAATTCGCTTATCCTAGGCCCAACAAGAACTTTCAAATCGGACCTAGGGAGGACGATCAGATGAGCCTGATTCTACAAGCATTGGCTGTTATGCAGAAGACCATTGCTGCCATGCAAAGGCAGCATAATGCAAAGATTATAGAGATTTGTAACAAACTCTCACAAATAGCTGAGACTCACTAGCCTGGTGCACTTCCTTCCCAACCTCTACCAAACTCGAATAACGTGTTGCACCAAAGGTACATTGTGAATGTAAATCAGGGCCAAGCACATTACATTTATCAGGCCCCTTCTGCACCTACACTTGACAAGACAGAGGCTTCTACTTCATACATGGGATATTAGTAGCAACCTCTTATCCTGCCAACTCCAAATCCAAACTAGGCAAGCCTAAACTTCGTCGCTACTCGTAGTGGCGAAACTACTCAGGACCTACCATATCCTAGTCAATCTGGTTCGAGTAGTTCAAGACCCAAGTCCAGGATGGATATTAAGGACAAACCAAACCCAAACCTAGAGCCTAAATCAATCTTGGAAAAGCCTAAAGATGTTCCATTTCCAGAGACTTGACCAAAGGAAATAGGAAATTCAAACTCGTGGCACCAGAGGAGGACTTGGTTAAGCTCTTTGAGCAAGTCCAAATAACCATTATCTTGATGGATGTGATCCGCCATATACAGACTTGCACATGATTTCTAAAATACTTGTGTACACCAAAGCGTAAGCCGCGAAATAAAGATGGGAGTCTGGTTATGTTGTCAGAGCAAGCTAGCTCTATAATCTTGAGTAAACTCCCACGGAAAGTGAAAGATCCTGGCACTCCTTTGATCTCTTGTAAGATAGGGAACTTAGAGTTTGATTGAATTTTATTGGATTTAGAAGCATCCATAAATCTAATTCCTACCTCCCTACTAGACCACTTTGAGGAAACTAAGCTTAAATCGACTGAGGTGACTCTGCAATTGGCTAATAGATCGATTAAGTCACCAAGAGGAATTCTTGAGGATGTGCTAATCAGGGTGAGAGATTTCTATTTCCTAGTGAATTTTATCATGTTGTACATGGATACTCCTGAGAATCTGAGAGACACATCGATCATCTTGGAAAGACCATTCCTAGCGACGGTTAAGGCGAATATTAACTATGAAAAGTGTTAGATCGAGTTGAAATTTGGGAATAAGACATTAAGGATTGACATTTTTAAGGCTCAGAAAGGAATAAACTGTGGGGCAATTGAGGATGGTTGTGACATAGGTTCTCTGGTTGAGGATCTGATTCTTAAGGTGAACCCAATTCTCCAAGGACCTCAACCACAAGAAGATCTTGACCCACAAATTAGGGAGCTTGAATCTGATTTAGACCTATCCCTAGCTTCCACCCTGTCTTCTGAGGCTAACCCTGAACCCCCACCCATTGCTGATAACATAGTCCTGGAGTTGAAACCACTCTCTCACCATTTAAAGTATGTGTTTTTAGGTTCAAATTAGATGTTTCTAGTGATTATCAATTCCCAACTTACTCCTGATCAGGAAACGAAGCTGATTTATGTCCTCCAGCAACATCATAGAGTCATTGGTTGGACTCTAGATGACTTGACTGGAATAAGTCCCTCTTATTGCGCTCATTGTATTTATGTTGAAGAGGGCTCATGACCTGAAGTTCCCTACCAGGAGGGGGTGACGTAATAATTGCGGAAATAAAATAAACAATCTTCACAAAATAACAATCACACAAGTACACAGGTATTTTTAGGTGGAAACCCAAACGGGGTGAAAACCACCACCTAACCCTCTCGAGTTAGGATTTTCCGATCAACCAAGTTGATCAAAATCCACTAAACCGAATCACTTTAAACGAGGGTGATTCAACCTCAATACAACCACGCTACTTAGACGAGGGTAGCGTACCTCAACCCCTTCTCTCCACTAGAAGGATTTTGTCTTGCGAAGGAGACGGGAATTCGCAAAGCGAATACCCAACCAAATAACAAAGATAAAATAAACAACAAGTCCTATAGAGCCAACAAAGTAATTATAAACCTAGCTTCTATAGGAATTAGGAAACTCCCCTTTGCAAGGAGTGTGTCGAGTTGATGACGCGGTGCGTGAGCCACACGACGACGCAACTTCGCTCTCGTGAACTACGGCAGGAGAGCGGGTGCGCAACATCTTGATGCTCTCAAGATGTAGAACTTGAGCTTAGAGAGCAAGAGATAGCTAGGACACAAGAGAGTGGAACTATGTTGCTTGGGTGTCTCTAGGTGTTTCTTAGTGTGTTTTTGTGTTGCAAAGGTTCCCCTCTATTTATAGAGGCCTTAGGAAGGCTTTGGAAGGCTTAGGAAAGGTTCTATAGCCGTTAGGAACAAAGCCCAAGAGAATCAGCCCGAAATCAGGAACAATCATTGTTCTGACAGGCTTATCAGACGTCTGAAAGTTCACTTTAAGACGTCTGATTTTGGGCGGGTCTCTTCCTGACTTGAATCAGATTTAAACAGGGTTTTTGTGCAAGTCCATCAGACGACATACAGGACGTCTGGCACTATGTCTGGACGTCTGGAAACCTACTTTTTCTGTGGGAATGGATTTCCAAACGTTGCAACAGCTAGAAAATCTCTGAGAAGAGATTTTGGGTCAGCCGAGGCAAAACGGTCAATTATCAGACGTCTGGACAGTCCTATGGACGTCTGATAAGGCTCTAACGGTCATATTCTTGAGTGTTTGCTGAGCCAGCCAACGGTCCACTAATTGGACGTCTGGCAAATCCATCAGACGTCTCCTAAGACGTCTGGTCTAAGGTATGGACGTCTGATTTCATCAGACAGAACTAACTATGTCCAGCCTAATAGTTATCAGACGTCTGAAACAACAGTCAGACGTCTTAAAATACTTTATCAGACGTCTGATTTGGGAATTAGACGTCTGGAAACTCTGTTTGAACCCTATATTGGTTTTCTAAGTATTCTACAGAAAACCTAAGTATCCTAGGGTTGTGCAGGTGTTCCTAGGACTACTGTTAGGGTACTTTGAGGCTCTTTAACATGAATTATCTAAGGAAATAAAGAGCAACAAAAGAAACGAAAAATACAACAAGTACAAGAGAAGGAAATCTATCCTATTCTTCATTTCCTTCCATCTTTAAAATATCGCTCCTCGCGAATCTCTTCTGTTCTCCATCAAGCTCGTCCAATCCGTCCTGGATGTGAGCTCGAACTCCGTCTAATCACGTATCCATTTGCGATTGACCTGAAATCTAGGACTCAAAGTGCAAATGTTAAATGACACGTGTTTTGTTATCATCAAAACAAATGATCGTGGTGCTCTAGCACCAACATGACCTTCTTGCGAGATGTAAAGAAGACTCAACCCGAATCTCCAGGAGGTCATCATAAAGGAGATCATTAAGTGGCTTGATGTGGGAATCATCTACCCCATCTTTGATAGCCACTAGGTGAGTCCCATTCAAGTTGTGCCTAAAAAGGTGAGACTCGCCGTGATTACTACTAAATCTAGAGAAACCATCCCGGCACAAATTGCGAACTCGTGGAGAGCCTATATAGACTATCAAAAATTGACTACCTCCACGAAGAAAGACTATGTCTCTCTCCCGTTCATTGACCAGATCCTTGAGAAACTAGCGGGGAATCGATTTTTCTACTTTTTGGATGGGTACTCTGGATATAACCAAGTGGCAATGCATCCTAAAGATCAGGAGAAGACCACCTTTACTTGCCCCTACAGGACATACGCGTTTCGTAGGATGCCACTTGGGCTTTACAATGTGCCTGCCACCTTTCAGCAGTGCATGCTTGGCATATTTTCTAATATGGTAGGTAAATACCTTGAAGTCTTCATGGATGACTTCTTGGTATTTGGTCAGACATTTGATGATTGCCTTCTGCACTTGGTTCAGATCCTCCGATGATGCATTGAAGTAAACCTGGTTCTCTCCTAGGAAAAGAGCCATTTCATGGTTCCTGAGGGCGTTGTACTTAGACAACCTGTCTCTAAGAAAGGTATCCAAGTTGTCCAAGCTAACGTGAATTTGATTTCCAAACTTCCTGTGCCTTCCTTGGTCAAAGACATTTGTTCATTTCTGGGGCACATCGATTTTTATCGACATTTTATATCTGATTTATCCAAAATTGCATGCCTCTAACTAATCTTCTCTCAAAGGACACTCCCTTTGAGATGACAAGTGAGTGTATTCACATATTTGAAATCTTGCGCGAATGAGTAACCCAGGCTCCAATCCTATAATCTCCTGACTGGTCTCAGCCATTTGAGATCATGTATGATGCGTTTGGCACACAATAGGAGCGATACTTGGGCAAAGATTGATGGAAAACCAGTGGTAATATATTACTCCAGCAAGACACTGGACGTGGCGTGGCTTAATTATACGATTACAGAGAAAAAGCTGCTGGCCGTAGTATTTGGTCTAGAGAAATTCAGATCATACCTCTTGGGTTCCTCTGTCGTTATTTACTCGGATCACACTGTTGTGAGGCACTTGCGAAGAAGGATGCCAAATTGAGGCTGATTCGATGGATCTTGCTCTTGTAAGAATTTGACCATGAGATACAAGAAAAGGCAGGAAAATAGAATGTAGTTGCTGATCAGTTATCTTGTCTTCCTTCTTCAATCATTGACCCATCCGAACCTATTACTGAGCATTTTCTGGATAATCTTTTGGTCATTAATGGACTTCCTTGGTTTGCTGATATTGTAAACTACTTGGTCACTAGGAAAGTCTCATCTGATTGGGCCAAGACTAGAGAGGACAAGCTAATTTCTGATGACAAGTACTATTTCAGGGAAGATCCCTCTTTGTTTCACATTGGCAGTGACCAAGTAATTAGAAGATGCATTTCTTATGATGAGGTCAATGATGTTATATCTTTTTGTCATGACGAGGCTTGCGGTGGCCAATTCTCTGGGCATAAGACTGTAATGAAGATCCTCTGGTGTGGGTTCTTTTGGCCCTCACTATTCAAAGATGCACAAGCTTATTGTAGGGCATGTGCCCTTTGCCAGACCCTAGGCAACATGGGCCTGCAAGATATAATGCCCTTAAATATGATCATTCTGTGCAAAATCTTTGACATATGGGGGATTGATTTTATGGGACCTTTGCCCAGGTCCAACAACTTCAAGTGCATCTAACTTGTTGTCGATTACGTCTTGAAATGGATCGAAGCCATCCCCACGAGAATGAATGATCATAAAGTTATTCTCCGCTTCATCGAGGAGAACATCTTTTCCAGATTTGGGGTTCCTAAGGTGGTCTCACCTCATGAATTTGCACTTCCAGTCCCTGTTGAAGAAATATGGGGTGTCACATCGTATTTTGACTCCATATCACCTCCTGACTAATGGATTGGCTGAGCTCTTTAATCGAGAGATCAAGAAAATTCCTCAAATCATTGTTTGACCTGACAGAAAGGATTGGTCAAACTAATTTCGGAAGCATTATGGGCCTATAGGACTGCCCATAAGACCCAACTAGAGATGTCTCCATTCAGATTAGTTTACGGGAAGGCATGTCATCTTCCTGTAGAGATGGAGCATAAAGCATATTGAGCAGTAAGGAAGTGTAATTTGGGTCTCAGGGAGGTTAGAATCCATTGTTGTTTGCAAATGAGAGAGATTAATGAACTATGTAATGATGCATATGAGAACTCACGTATCTACAAGGAGTGGATTAAGGCCCTTCATGACAAGCACATTTCACGAAAAGCTTTCTATCTTGGACAAAAGGTACTTCTCTTTGATGCCTGACTCAAGCTCTTCCTAGGAAAACTAAGATCGGAATGAACCAGACCTTGTCTAGTCTAGAGGATCTTCAGAAATGGAGCTGTCGAAATCAGTACTCAACCACGACTTGAACCCTTTTGTAGTGAATGGTCAAAGACTAAAATCATTCCATGAGCTTACCGATTCAAATATGGCTGCTAAATCTTTTGATCTCCATTCCTCTTGAGCAGCATTGCGCCTAGCCAATGGCATTAAACTTAACGTTTAACGGGAGGCAACCTATCATTTGAAAGCCCGAGACCCTTCTTAATCTTCTTGAGCTGCATTCCTATTGCACTTTAGGGTTGTACTTTAGAACAACCAACCCCACCTCCGATACCTGTATTGGAGCTTGAAATCATTCGCAGCAATCATCCCGACCCAATCACACCCCTTACAAACCTATTCTAACATATGAACTAAGCTAAATTTGAATCCACCTGGTTTGCAATGAGGGCAATGCAAAACTTAGGCATGGGGGGTATTAAAGTGAAAAATGACTCGAAATTCGATTCTTTTGAAGGGTTCTCATTCAGGAAAAAAAAAAAAAAGAGGATGAAAAGGGGAGAACATTGAAAGCACTAGAGGGGGGTGATTAGTGCTAAAGGCGGTAAAATTAATGTAGATATAAAATATAATCAAGAAATCTGCAAATATATCATCAACCACAACACATGCATGTATAATGAAAACCCAAATCAAGGTAAAAACCACTACCTAGATCTCCCAATCTAGGATTTTGCCCCAAGTCAAACTCGGAATACTAACTGGTACTAATGAGGTACCAAACCCTTTTACAAAATCTCTTGATTTCCCAATCAAGAGGAAACCCCTCTTACTCCAGAGGAGAGGAACCCACAACCTGGGCCCTCAGATTGCAAGTAGATGAAGGAATAAAACTAAATTAAAATAGACTTTAGCTCCTATGGATAGCCCCAAACAGATGCAATAGTTCTTATGAAATAGCTATCAAGGAGACTAAAATAAACTCCTTACTGATGTGAGAAGGAGAAGTAGGGATTTGAGGTGGTTTAGCTCCAAGGAGGTTGTCCTTCAAGAATAGGAGCTCAAATCACCTCTAATGAACACTAAATGTAAGCTTTAGCTGAATGTGAGCTTGAATGTGCTTTAGAGTAAGTTATAAGGTGTTCTCTAACCTTCTAAGAGTGGGAAACCATCTCATATATATAGAGGGGTGTTTAGACTACTTTAGGTGTGCATAAATCCCCTCTTCAATGGATAAAATGCTTCCCAATTTGATTTGCCAACGGCTAATGAGTATCATCAAAAAGTACTTCAACAGACATTAGGTAAAAGTGATTTAACATTAGGTGAACTATCTAATATTAGGAACTCAGTTAGGTACAAATTTCACTACCTCTTGGAGTTGTTCAATTTGGCCCAAAATAGCCTACCTAATGCTAGGTAAATGTTGTCTAACATTAGGTCAACTACCTAACATTAGATGTGACAACCCGAATCCCGCCGACCGACGAGATCCGAGTCATCGTGTGCTAACACTAGCACAAATCGCCCACAAGATCGCAGTCACCCAACGCATAATCATAAAAAATAAACATAGCCAACAAACAATTCATATTGCAAAATTTTAAAGAACATAAATTAAATACTAACCGGAAGATTTACCGTAATATATAAGTCTGAGGAGATGTACAACGGAATTTTCCTTGCAAACTGCCAAGTACACCTGAGTACAGAACCCAAAAACACATCAGTAAAAACTGAGTAGAGTAGAAATAACAATAATAGAGTGCAACAGTAGCCAAGCATAGGAGAAAACGGGTACTATAGCTTTAATTAATCCATTTATTAAACATCTCGTTATCCAACTCTGTTTCTTAGCTTGGAAGCCCAATTTATTACAGTTCACAGTCTATCAATCGACGTCTTAGGACACAAGATGATTTCGTGTAACTTCCTATAGCGCAAGACTGATATAAGCCACCCTTATAGCCGAGAAGACCACTTACACCCACCAAGTCACTACTCTCCATTACCCTGGGGTCATTACAAAAAGGGGTGGTGGCTACGTCATGTAGTGTGAACACATACAAGCGCTATGCACGCTAAACCACAAACAGCCAATGACCCACCCACCGGCTGAGAAAGAAACCACTCCAAACCCTTGAGCCCTGCAATCCGCTATCCCAGTTGGTCGCTAAGCCTAAACAAAGAGTCGTAGGGAAGCTAACAACTCCCTAAACCAACCCAGAACTAATCTAATTGACCAAGCTACAGCCAAAACTGGTCTGGAGCGAGCTGAAACCAGGTGTTTAATTCCTTTTAATTTTTGACGTATCCATTGTATTGATTATTTAATCATTTCCAGATAACTGTATCATTTGTTCTTGTTAAAACGAATCGTATTTAAGAATTCTGTATCCATAAGTTTAGGATACACAGGTATTCATACCACCTCAAATATTGTCAGTTTATAAATAATTTCCACTTTATGATATTGATTCCATACTATTTACCAATTACAATTTAGATGGAACTATTTTCACATATATCTGAAATCCTTGGAAATTTTATATTACTAGTTCAAGACTTTTACAAAATCCTTACTATCTTCCGCTCATTCATTTACAAGTATTTCTAAGTTCATGATAGTGGTCCCATATTATTCGTTTAATAAAGAACAACACTAAACTTGTTTATGGAAAACAGATCTTATTTCATATATGATATAACAAGATGCATAAGATCATTGACTCTTAATCTTATAATTTCCAATTATTTCTTATTAAAGTTCCCATAAACTATGGAAAATATTAGAATCATTTTACACATGATAAGACTATATCCAGTAAGTATAAACGCGATATAATTTGTTAAATAAATCCAATTAACTATTCACCATCCAAGTCATCGACTTAATTTACCACATTCATATATAATATTCAAGTACCCCCTAAAATAGTAAGAAGCACGAAGATAGGTTCCAAACTCAGCAAGAGGTAAGAACGCACACTAAACAGTGCAATATATAAAAGAAATCACCATGTAGACCAACTACATGAGAAAGAGAGAGACTACTCTACCTAGTATCACTGGAGGGTCATGGTGACTCTGAACCATGTGCACAAGGCCTAGGGGTAGTATCCACACCTGCCTCGAAATCCACGCATGCACCGAGGCAAGACCTTATTTGAATGAACCAACAATAGGGTTAGAGACACCTAATCATGTTTCTAATTTTTTACTAGAGAAAGAATACTCAAAATCCAAAATAAACTATACCAACACGTAGTACGCATTGATACAATTCCAACGATACCTTATTTGTCGAAATTCATGGTCGGGAAGGCCTTGAACCAGTCGAAATAGTGCGAGGGGGTCTTGAACCAAATCTGTTCAACCAGACCAGTCAATTGGTCCATGCCAAACCGCATGCAACACTTGTCGCATGCAAATTCGCCCACACACGCCGTACATGGATCTCCCTCTGCCTATGCCGCAGTTGCTGATTGCGCCACACGTTGCGATTCGCATGCACCGCACCGCTCGCCTATGCACTCTCCCGAGCAAGTTCGCACGCTCCTTGTTTATCGAAGCGAGATCAATGTTAAAATCAATACGTCGTAGTATAGTTGAAATTGCTCGAAAACAAATGAATTTTATTACTCGAAATTGTAAATCAGAGGTCGAACACAGGGAGCAAATTGGGGTTTAAAAAATCAAGAGCACAACTTTAAGATTGAATATAATATGCAATGAAAATCAGAGTATAGTGCAAAAACACAATGCCAATGTATATAGAAGAAGCACAAAAAAATGGACGTTTGATTTTGGCAATCAGACGTCTTAAATATAAGGTTGCTACAGTGCTTCTATTACTCTTCTCTGTTCTTTGTCTCTGGCTAGCTTTCTTCCTTCCTCTTTTTTCTTCTCTGATTTCTTCGTGCCTTAGCCTTCTTTCTGCCTTTAGCTTCTCTTTCTCTTTCAACCCTTCAGCTTCTTCTTCAGTCCTTGCCTTATCTTCGTTTGCCTTTGGCTCTTCTCTTTCTTCTTTTTCTCTATCTTTGCTGCTCCTTCTTCTTCTCTTTCTTCAGCCTTCAGCTTCTTCCTCATCAGTCTTGCCTTCTGCTTAGCTTCTCAGGCTTTCGCCCTCTCCTTCCTTGGCTTCTTCTTCTCCTGCCTGCTAGAGCAAAACCTACCCCTACCTGCCCCTGCGATCTCTCTTCTTCTTTCTCTCTTAGGCTCGCTCTCCTAGAGCCTTCTCGGGTAATTGGGTCGAGTATGCTTGCCTGAGACTAGGCCCACTAGCGTGCATGGTGGGCGAGGAGTGTAGGTTGGGTGGGTATGCGGGTCAGAGCCAGGTCTGTGGGTAGTGGATCACGGACAAGGCAATGAGGGCGAGTGGGACCTCACCCAGTGGTCAGGAGGCGATAAGCCTATCTGACTTTCACAATCTATGTCGCTACGCCTGCTTGTCAGCTTCCGAGGTGGGACTAAACGTCCCACCTTTCTTCGCGAGCACCTGTAGCAGAAATCCTCCTCTGATTGCAGCAGCTACATGGGGCATCAGTGCCAATTGCTTGGATGAGGCTGTGCGTGAAGAGAGTCTGCGGGACCTGGGACCTGTAACCTGGAGCGAGGAGTCCTGGAGGGGGCTCCTCAAGCAAGCTCCTTGCTGCATCAATGGCGGTGGAGACCTCTAACCCTGTCAGCAAGAAAATGGCCTTGCAGCCTCGTTAGAAAATGCAGACAGCTTTGCCGAGACACGGCGAAGGTAGTGCGGTGGTTGACGTGGCGTGGGGTGGTCGGAGCGTGCATGCCTAGGTCACCCTATGCACGCGAAAGTGGGTGTGTTCAGGGCGAGTTTTGGGGTCTTGGCGCGGTGAGTGGAGTGAGGGTTTAGGGTCGGTGAGGTATGGCAATGCTTGTGGGGTAGTTGGTGAGGAGGATGGAGGCATGGAGTGGTGGGAACGCCTCACTGAAGGTCTGGCAGAAGGTGGAGAAGGTGGTGGTGGTTGGGAGCGTCGAGGCGTGTTTGTAAGAATAAAAGAGAGAAAAATGATGAGAAGGGAGAGAGGACTTAACTAAGTGAAACTAGACTAAGGGGGATGCAAAGGAGGCAGCCAGCTCGTATTGCCGTAGCCGGAGATGAAATACCCAGTGGAGGAGGACGGCAATGACGAAGGGGGCTGCAAGGACGTCGGCTAGTGAGGCGCAACGCGGACGAAGAGGATAAAGAGAACCCTGCCACTGGTACTGTGGCAGAGCGATGAGAGAGAGAGAGAGAGGGATCGCCGGAGCTTGCTGAGTTCTTGACCGGTGGGGAAGAGAAGAAATCAAGGGTTTCTCAAGCCAATTTCAAGCTTAGAGGCTGCCGGTTGATCTGGTCATGCTTTTATAGACCCTGGCAGAAGGTCTTGTGCTTGAAAGCCAAGCTTCCAAGCACGGCAACCTCGTAGAAGTTGGAAGATCGAAGGTGACCCAAATCTCTCATGCATTCGCATGAGAGATTGGGTGCCAAATCAAGCCTCTTACTGTGTTCAAACTGGAGGAGATTTCTCAGAAAATCTCCCTTTCAAATTTGAAGGGGATTCTCTGAGGAATCAGAGAGATCTTTCCCTCGATACCTTGCCGGAGTAGGATTCCCTCCGCTATAATGGTGGAGGGACCTAAATGTAAAGAATGACGAGGAAGTTAGGGGGGTTTTGCAGCAATTTTCAAAAGATAGGGGTAGAAATGTAATTAGGTTGGACTTGTTTGCAAAGTAGGTCAAGATGAATTTCCCTTAGGTCCAAATTTTGGTACAAACCTAATTTGGACTTAAGGAATCCAATGGTAAAGTTGGATTTTAGGTTTGACCACGTTTGACTAGGCAATTTACATAAAAACTCAATTTATGGCAAACATTTGACTGAGACCCTAATTTAGGTCAAAATAGATTCTAAGGGCCAAATTAAAGGTTCTAAACCCAAGAGGATTTTTTTTCCATGATTTTTAGAGGGTTTAGGTTTTATCTTGACTAGAACCTTGTTAAATTAAGTGGGTCTGTTTTAGGGTTACAAGAAGTCATTAAATTCCTACAATTCACATGAAGCCTTTTCTGTTTGAACCAACCCACTTTTTATCTTGTTAAGACCATTTAACCTATGTTTAGCCCATGAGAAATCCCGTTGTTGCACTGCATTGGTAAAATTGCAGCTTTACCCTTTGTTTCTTGCTTTTCTTTCAGAAGGGTTATTCATTGAGTTAGGACTCCAGTTGGTTATGTAGGAGCTTTTATTCTCTTTTCTGGGTCAAAATGAGCTAGTTAGGGCTCATGATGGTGTTCCCATCATACCCTCATGCCTAGCTTTTGCTAGTCCCTTAGCAAAATTTTAAGGTTTTAACTTCTATTCTAGACCATGAATTCCTTGATGTTTAGAGATTATGATGAGTGCTTTTTTCTTTTCTTTTTGATTAGGTTAGAATACCGACAGTAGGCCTAGAGGTACTCAAGTACCAACCACGATCCGGACCTAACCAGCTCTAGCCTCAGTCCTCCGTGAAGGTTTTTAAGGCCCACAGGAACTATTCTAAGGTTCGTTGGACTCCGCGGTTAAAGCACCTGTGCTTGAAACGTATTTTAGCCTCGATTCAATTTGTAGTGCATTTTTTTGTATGAGAGAGACAGAGGATTTTCTTTGTTTGGAGAGTTTTCTCTCTCTTTTCTTTTTATTTCTAGCTTCGGATTGGCTTCTCAACATGGTCTGTATCGAATTCCTCGTCCCCATCATGAATCCTCAAAGGGTCCCTAGCAATCGATGCTTCATGATAGCACCGCCCATGGCAACCCCCAGAACCCTAGCTTTCAAGATTTTCAGATAATCCCACCCATGGCATTCTGTAGCTAAATCCAGACCCTGGCAATCGACATTTCGTGATAATGCCGCCCATGACATATGAACCAGCACAGGGTGCTTATGTGCCCCCGGTAGGATATGTAAATATCTTAAGAGACAAGCACCGAGGAGACGATATGCTATTATGCATCTTCAAGGGGACTTTCCCACCTCTTCACGTCATAAACTCGTTCAAATCAACTTGTGTTGATCGACCGCTCCTAATCAAGGTGACTTTTTCAGAACACTTAAACGCTTTTGCGTGATTTTGATAGTTATGCGCACTGAACCAGACTGTGTGTGGATTGGGGTGCTTAGGTTACCGAGTCCCGCAAACCAAAGGTTAGTTAACGAGGCCGAATACTCCCTAAGCCTTAGACCTAATACTTAAGCTTCGCATTTTCCCCAACCTCTTGAGGACTATCCAGATCTTAGCGGATACTTGAATTTTTAAGCGTATGACTCTAGCCCAAGAGGCCTAAGATCAGCATTCCAATTAATCTCTTTTGTGTCTCATTAGTGATTAGCCCATAGTTGTGGGCTATTTAAGTATTTAAGTGCCTACACATTAGGTTAATTCTAACATTTATTTAGTATAAATTAGGATATAAATAGATTAATTCATAGTTTTAATTTAATTACATAATCCATGCATTGCATTCATATTTTAAGTGCATTTAGAATTAGCTTAGAATGGCATTCATCTAATTAGATAACCAATTAGGTACATTGTTTTTATTAACATAAAAGTTGAGGGTCCGTATATAAATGGCCCTAATATTTTAACATTATTTTCTTTATTCTTCTTCTTGCAAGAACGGCTGGCTGCCGCTCCAACACCCAGCTGCCACAGTGAAGAACCCATTCAAGGGGGAGCAGATGTGGTGGATCTGGTCGAGCGGCTGATTTCAAATTTGTGCAGGTCACTACAAAAGGAGGAGGGAGGCAGCCGAGCTCGGGAGGCCTCCACCACCGACCCACCACTGTGCAGAGAGACCTTCTCTCTTCCATTCCATACTGCCGGCCTCTACTGTGGCGGCGAGTCTCCACCACCGTGGGTGTGTGGTGTGACAGGCCACACCGCCATCCGGAGCTCGCCTGCATTACCGTGAGCACCTTAGCGTGCATCTCCCTCGCCGTCGTCACCAACCACAACTGTCGCAACAACCGTCAACCACCCTTTCAGTCACTTAAGACGTCCGGGAAATTTCCCGGACGTCTGAAGTCCACCTCCCAATCCAGAGCAATCTCCGTCCTCCCACTTCACTACCACCGCACACGTCTGAAGTCACCCGCAACCTTCCACGCCTGCAGAACCTTCCCCGCACCTGCAGCCCACGCCAACCTCACGCGCGCGCTCCTACTCCCGCAGCACCTTCCTCGCACCTGCTGCCTTCGCCCGCACGCCCCCTCCAGCCTTTGCGAGACTACCAGCCGCGCGCGCTCACCGCCTGCAGCGCCCTTCTCCCACGCCTGCAGACCCGCACAACCGCACACACTTCTTCTCGCGCCTGCAGAGCCACCCGCTCACCTCCAACCACGTGCCTGCACCCGCTTATCTCCAACCGCGCCCTCCTAAGCCTACAGCGCCCTCCTCCAGCGCCTGCAGACCCGCACAACCGCGCTCACCGCCTGCAGCGCCCTTCTCCCGCGCCTGCAGACCCGCACAACAGCAGCCACCCACACAGCAGCAGCGCGCGGTAGTCTTCACGCCAACAGGCCGCGCGCACTCACCGGCTGCAGCACCTCCGCCGGAGCTCGTCCGGCCACCTCCAGCTGCCGCGCGACACGCCGCCACCACTGCTTCGAAGCCCTCGGTCCAAGGGACTTCCTCCGAGCTTCTCGTGCCCGGCCATCCACTCCTCGTCACGCAAGACAAAGGGGAAAAATTCCCCTGTTTTTCTACAGTAACCTGCCAATTAGAAATTATATTTTCTGCCATTGTCACTTTTTAATCATATTTTGTTGATTCTACATTGCGGAAAATATCCTCTAGTTTCTCAAAATTGCTATTTCAGCAATGTTTCTTGCTTAAACCTTAATCTGAAGTTAATTTTGGCTTGATTCTTGTCCAAACTAACTACGAACAAACATTTTCAACTGGTGCGAATTTTAATACGTCATTGCCTCCCTGTGGATACGACCCGCTCCTCTGCGAGTGGTTATTTCTTTTTTAAATATTGATTAGTCGATTTTTCCACCACATTAAACTGCAAACGACTTTAAAGCGAGCGATCGACGAGTGAAATGGCGCCGTTGCCGGGGAGGCAATAGATGCAATAATTTCGCCTAATTTTATTTTGATTATTTGTCAATTGCACAGAGATTTGACCATTTATTATTTTCTTTTCTGTGCTAGAAAATTTGTGCAAGAATCAGCCAGTGTGAGAGGCGACCTTTGACGTCGCCAGACGAGAATTGGACGGGCAATTTTTAAATGGAGGAGAAGGACAAGGACGTGACAGACACCATTGTATTTAGTCGCTAGTTTAATTAGAATAGAATTAAGACTGTAGACTTAATTTTTCATTGCAGTTAGTTTGAAACCCTTGTTCTGGGGCATATTTTGAGGGGTTTGTTCCCCGATTTTGTTTTGGACCCGTGTTGGGTAATTTTTGGGAGCCTGTTCCCTTTTCTTTAGATTTAGATTTTTAGTTTATTGATTACTTTTTATTTGCTTGTGCATAAGTAGTTTTAAAAATAAAATAAAAAAAAAACGAGCTGCCTGCCCTAGGACGAACCATTTAGGTCTGTATGAGCAGCCTCTAGATTTACTTCTCTGCATTGCGTGCATTCTTGCATCGTTGATTGCTGGAAGCAAGGTACGCATTTTCTTACTTTGCATCCTATTCTTGATCACGCACTGCATTTGGACTTAATGCGAAGACCACCTAATCTGTATTGAATAAATTAAACAAGTGGTCACATATTTTCTAGAAAAAGGACTAATTAAAGGAGGGACATTTTAAAACCAAGGATTTGATTTTCAAACTTGACGTGCGATTCAAAATTCAAAATCTTTTGTGGTGTATGCACACTTATTTCACTTGCACCACGGCACGCTTCTAGACACTCCTTAGGTTTGGAAATACTAGGACAAGAGCCCTTCTATCGTTGGATTCTGAAGTGTTTGGAACTTGAGATCAAAGGTTTTGTAAATCCAAAGAGGGGGATACCCTGTCACGGATTTTTGGGGGTAGTTGAGAAGCACCACGAAAGCACAGCTTCAAAGGAAGGCTTAGGCCTACTTGCATCCCTCGATCTTCCGTCTTTGGATTTACTTGACCATTTGAGATTTAGGGAAGAATACCTAAGCTCCAACTAGGTCTTCTTAGGCGAGCCGTAGGTCGACAATAGGCACATAAATTGATTGAACAAATTGTATTGTCACCTGCAATCTGACTTAAAATCAAAAGCCTAAATTGGGAAAGACCTAAAAGGTCCTTTTTGAATTGTGTTTTGCTTGGGGAATTCTGACTGAAGTGTGAGTTAGAATGGACCACATTGATTTTCATCCTTTCACATCTTGCCCACACCCTCACCCCCACTCTACATCCTTCGATCCCAGATGCCGAGATGGTCCATTCCTTGATGGACATAATGACAATCATTGGGATCCGTTTTACTCCTATTATAGGAGTATTGGCCGAGTTAAGCTCCAAATCAGTGAGCAGAACTCAGGAGCAGGATTTGCTTTGCCCAATATCCCACATACCAAAGAAATACCCAACCCACCCTCCCTGAAAAAGTATAATGGTTGGACAAACACTCCTGGGTACTATAAGCCTGAGCCTGACTTCTCTCATGATAGAAATGACCTCTCCTCTTTGAAGATGGAAATACAGAAAATGCAAAATGAAATGAGTGAATTGTTAGGAGAATCTTTGAGAGCAGGCCAACATGAAAGAGATGAAATTAGCCACCCAATCTACCCCATTGAGGATGACGTACACCCCTCTACAATAGATGCATCTCCCGTGGGAGAGCTACACTTTAAGTTGGAGGGAAATTCTTGGGAGAATAGCTACTTTTCGAGGATCGATTTTGAAACCTCCCCATTAGATGACACTTCCTTGAGAGATCTACACTTTAGGTGGGAGGAAAATACACATGAAAGTAGCTATGCATTGGATGAAGAAAGGTGGCAACCCGAGGAAGATGATGATAAGGTTGAGTATCCACCTGATTTATATTGGAGTCAAAAGAAGGGAATGATGGTACCATTGGAACTCGACCCAGATGATAGTATTTTCGTGACATTTGATGAAGTGGGTCAAAGTCAAGTTGTTAATCCTACCCTCCCTTCTGATCACGATATGGAACTCAAACCCACCCTTAGGGAACCTAACCCTAAAGAAATTGACCTATCTGAGGAGTCTGATGTAACCAGTGTAAACCATTTACCTCAGATAGAGCACCCTAGGGGATCTGCTGAGATATTAAATGATTCTAGACCTCGGGTACATGATGAATTGTGTAATGAGGAGTAAGATGAATTATATGAGGAACCTACATTCAAGATTTGGAGTGACACTAAGGGTGATTATGTCTTATTTGAAGAGTTAGCCCCTGAGGATGTCACAAATTTGACCAAATTAGGTTTCCTTAGCACACCCATTGATGATATTTCTCCTCATGATAAAATGATGGAAAATTTGGAAGCAATTTCTAAGATTTATGTGGATTCACATATAGACTCCGGGGAAGATTTAAGTAAAGAACAAAAACCCGGGGATGACATTGATAGGATAATCCCTAGATTTGTTGCTTCCAACCTGCCTTCATTCACTTCGAAGTCACCCTCTGATGCGCTTATATCTGAAAGCGAAATTGTGACTCCTGATGAAGAGCAGGAAGATACATGTGATGGTGCAAGGAATGCTAGGGATGAAATTGAGGATTTAGAAAGAGTGTTTGGGATGGACACCAAGCTGATTAAACCCAACCTAGATCTTATGGCCATCCCACAACCTCGTAACTTGGACACCCTAGACGATCCTTGCCTTAGAGAATTGCTCACTTTTGTTCTGACCAGGGGGCTTAACAGACCAATATTTCCTGTAATGGAGTATCGGGTATGGATTGATGATTTCTTTAGTCAGTCCATTACCCTGGGGGTTTATCTGTGCACCATTCCTTCCCCATTCTTTTTGGAGGATTCATCTTATCCTCCCCCTACCCCTTTGGAGGTTATTTTACCTGTTTATCCTTTAGAACCTCTTCTGGTGACCTGGGAAGATTTCATTCCCATTTTAGTTAGGCGAGCATTTGCTATCGGGATTCATCATCAGCTTGCCAACATCCTAGGTTACCTATTTTCTAGGCCAACATTGCTTTGCTCATTTTTAGGGCCTATTTCTGCAATTCTTGAACCTGATTTGCAGGTTCTTTGGCTATTCAACCCAGCTCTCACCCAGGTAATATCCTTCTATGCAATGAGGACATTGCAGATTTTAGGCATGGGGGGGTGTACTTGGGGATATACATAGCATAATTGCATACATTTGTACATATAAAAAAAAAAGGGGGTTTTGAGCTTAACTGGCTAGATCTTGCATTCTTAAGCAAATCAGAACTCTAGGGTAGACTAAATTAATTCTAGGGTCAAACTTTAGAAGCTAAATGATTTGCTAGCGTTAGACCTTTAGGGTCCTTTGTGAACTTAAAAACTTAAGTAGGAGTTAAGTTGTGGACCATTCCTCAAGAGGTTGAGGAAGGGAAGCTAGGATTTGAGTTAAAAGGTGGGGTAGTACCTGGAGTCTTATTCTACCTTTTGGTTAACGGGTCCTTGTAACCCAAGCATCCAAATTTCACACACTTGGTCTGGTAATCAACTTAATTTCTGTCTTTCTGAAAAGAGATTTGGTTCTCTTAGTTTTGACTTAAGAGAGGCTTGAAAACACATTTTGATTGGAAGAGTTCCCGCCGCAGGAGAGGTGGAGTATATACTCACCTTGAGGATGCGATGATAACATATTACCTCCTCGGCGCTTGTCTCTTAGGATATCCATCCTACTGGGGGCATGTAAGCGCATTGCGTGGTTCAGGTACCATGGGCGGCATTATCTCGAAGTACCGATTGCCATAGGCCTGAATTCGCTTAAGAAATCCATGGGCGATACTATCTCGAAGTGTCGATTGCCAGGAGTTCTTGGGATCGTTATGGGCGGTGCTATCTCGAAGCATCGAAAGCCAGGCACCCTTCGAGGTATGGTAATGGGGACAATGAATCCGACACAGACCGTGTTGATAGCTGATCTGAGGTTAGACTTAGAAGAATCAAACAAAAAAAAAAAAGAAGTATATATAAAAAATATAAAAAATCCTTTAACTCAAATAACTCAGACCAATGCACAGGCATGGATGCTTTAATCTCAGGGATTAATAAACTTTAGGGTAGAATCAGAAATCAGGGAAACTTGTGCCTGCAACTCGTCTTTAGCCGACCTTAGTCTGTAACTTAGCAACTACTTAGGAACCTTGGGTATAGAGTCTGAACTTAATATGCTTCTGGAGGAAGACCAAGTGGGTTGACTAGTCGACTTGGAGTGCTAGGTTTCGCTTAATTTTGCTAGGGACTAGCAAAAACTAGGCATGGGGGTATTTGATTAGCCCATAGTTGTGGGCTATTTAAGTATTTAAGTGCCTACACATTAGGTTAATTCTAACATTTATTTAGTATAAATTAGGATGTAAATAGATTAATTCATAGTTTTAATTTAATTACATAATCCATGCATTGCATTCATATTTTAAGTGCATTTAGAATTAGCTTAGAATGGCATTCATCTAATTAGATAACCAATTAGGTACATTGTTTTTATTAACATAAAAGTTGAGGGTCTGTATATAAATGACCCTAATATTTTACCATTGCTTCTTTATTCTTCTTCTTGCAGGAACCGCTGGCTGCCGCTCCAACACCCAGCTGCCGCAGTGAAGAACCCATTCAAGGGGGAGCGGATGTGGTGGATCTGGTCGGGCGGCTGATTTCAAATTTGTGCAGGCCACTACAAAAGGAGGAGGGAGGCAGCCGAGCTCGGGAGGCCTCCACCACCGACCCACCACTGTGTAGAGAGACCTTCTCTCTTCCATTCCATACTGCTGGCCTCTACTGTGGCGGCGAGTCTCCACCACCGTGGGCGTGTGGTGTGACAAGCCACACCGCCATCCAGAGCTCGCCTGCATTACCGTGAGCACCTTAGCGTGCATCTCCCTCGTCGTCGTCACCAACCACCACTGTCGCAACAACCGTCAACCACCCTTTCAGTCACTTAAGACGTCCGAGAAATTTCCCGGACGTCTGAAGTCCACCTCCCAATCCAGAGCAATCTCCGTCCTCCCACTTCACTTCCACCGCACACATCTGAAGTCACCCACAACCTTCCACGCCTGCAGAACCTTCCCCGCACCTGCAGCCCACGCTAACCTCACGCGCGAGCTCCTACTCCCGCAGCACCTTCCTCGCACCTGCTACCTTCGCCCGCACGCCCCCTCCAGGCTTTGGGAGACCAGCAGCCGCACGCGCTCACCGCCTGCAGCGCCCTTCTCCCGCGCCTGCAGACCCGCACAACCGCGCACACTTCTTCCCGCGCCTGCAGAGCCACCTGCTCACCTCCAACCACGCGCCCGCACCCGCTCATCTCCAACTGCGCCCTCCTCATCCTGCAGCGCCCTCCTCCTGCGCCTGCAGACCCGCACAACCGCACTCACCGCCTGCAGCGCCCTTCTCCCGCGCCTGCAGACCCGCACAACAGCAACACCCACGCAGCAACAGCGTGCAGCAGTCTTCACGCCAATAGGCCACGCACGCTCACCGGTTGCAGCACCTCCGTCGGAGCTCGTCCGGCCATCGCGCGACACGCCGACACCACCACTTCGAAGCCCTCGGTCCAAGGGACTTCCTCCGAGCTTCCCGTGCCCGGCCATCCACCCCTCGTCGCGCAAGACAAAGGGGAAAAATTCCCCTGTTTTGCTACAGTAACCTGCCAATTAGAAATTACATTTTCTGCCATTGTCACTTTTTAATCATATTTTATTGATTCTGCATTGCGGAAAATATCCTCTAGTTTCTCAGAATTGCTATTTTAGCATTGCTTCTTGCTTAAACCTTAATCTGAAGTCAATTTTGGCTTGATTCATGTCCAAACTAACTACGAACAAATATTTTTAACTGTTGTGAATTTTAATACATCATTGCCTCCCTGTGGATACGATCTGCTCCTCTACGAGTGGTTATTTCTTTTTTAAATATTGATTAATCGATTTTTCCACCACATTAAACTGCAAACGACTTTAAAGCGAACAATCGACAAGTCAATTAGCACTTTTTCCTTCATTTTTCTTTTTTCTTGATATGGTCTAGAACTTCAGTTAATCCCTTAATTTCTTACTAATGACTATCTCCTTTTTTTTTCTTTTTCATTTTGTGCTCCATTTTTGACCTTTTTTCTCTTTTCCTCCTCATTTTCTCATGATTTGTATGGCCTCAAAATTTTCTCTCCCCTCAGTATTTTTTTGTTCTTTTTCAAGATTATTTCTTTTTTTTGGTGTTTTTTGTGATATGTGAGTTTTTTGTTGAAACCTTTTCTTGTGAGATGAGTTTTCATGATGTTTTGCACTTTCATACCCCCCCAAGCCTACGATTTGCAATGTCCGTATTGTAAATTAGATGGGTTCGAATTCAGCTTAGATCATTCATTAGAACAGGTTTTGGGTGGGAGAATGGGTCGAGGTGACAGTTGCGAACGGTTTCTAGACTCGGGTATGGGTACCTGAGGTGGGGTCGGCTATTCTAATGGATGAACCCTAAAGTGCAATATTAATTCAGCATAGGAATGTCAAGAAAGGCTTTGGGTTTTTCAAGAATGATGGGTTGCCTCTCGTTAAGCGCTGAGTTTTACACCATCGGCTGGGCACAACGAGCTCAGAGAGAATGGAGGGTAAAGGATATCTCAACCAAATTTGTATCAGTCAAGTCAATGAACGGTTTGAGTCTCTAACCGTTCATGACGAAAGGTTCGGAATCATGGCTGAGTGGACTGATCTCAATGGCTCCATTTCCAAAGATTCGTCGGACGAGGTAGGGTCCGATCCATTTTGATCATAGCTTTCCTGGGAACAGTTTAAGCTTGGCATCAAAGAGTAGGACTTTTTGACCAGGATGGAAGATCTTTCTTAATATGTGCTTGTTGTGAAAGGCCTTAACCCGCTCTTTGTAAATTTGTGAGTTCTCATACGCGTCGTGGCGTAATTCATCGATCTCGCTCATTTGAAGCTTTCTATGGGTTCCTACCTTAGAAAGATCTAGGTTGCAGTTTCGTACTGCACAATAGGCTTTGTGCTCCAACTTGACAGGGAGGTGACATGTCTTCCTGTACACCAATCTGAAGGGAGACATACCTAATTGGGTTTTGTGGGCAGTCCTATAAGCCCACAAAGCTTCCAAAAGCTGGGATGACCAGTCCTTCCTATCAGGTCGAACAGTAACCTAGAGGATTTTCTTGATCTCCTGATTTGATAGCTCAGCTAGACCATTAGTTTGGGGGTGGTAAGGAGTAGAGATTCGGTGTGACACCCTGTATTTGGTCATCAGTGACCTGAACTAAGCATTAGTGAAATGGGTCCCTCCTTCAGAAATTATAGCACATGGAATCCCGAACCGTGAAAAGATGTTCTAATGAATGAATTTGATAACCACTTTATGATCATTGGTTCGGGTCGGAATGGCTTCGATCCATTTGGACACAGTCAATGGTGAGTAAAATGTACTCGAAGCCATCCGAAACAGGGAAGGGTCCTATAAAATCAATCCCTCATATGTCGAAGATTTCGCATACCAAAATCAGCTGTAAAGGCATCATATCATGGTGGCTCATGTTGCCTAAGGTCTGGCAACGAGTGCATGCGCTATAGTGATTGTATGCGTCTTTGAAAATAGTGGGCCAATAGAAGCTGCACTGGAGGACTTTTGCTGTGATTTTATGACCTGAAAAATGTCCATCGCATGCCTGGTCATGGCAGAAAGACAATATGTCTTGAATTTCCCCTTCCGTGACACATTGTCGAATAATCTGATCAGCACCAATGTGGAAAAGATACGGGTCTTCCTAGAAGTAATACTTGGCATCGGAAAGCAACTTGTCCTTCTTGGCCTTTGGCCAATTGGACGGGATCTGGTGTGATGCCAGGTAGTTTACTATATCTACAAACCATGGAAGCCTTGTATTGATAGTCAAAAGGTGCTCATCAGGAAAATGTTTCATGATGGGTCCAGAAGGGTCGATGGTTTCAGAAGGAAGGCGAGACAAGTGATCAGCTACCACGTTATGTTTTCCCGCTTTGTCGTGAATCTCGAGGTCAAATTCTTGCATCAGCAAGATCCAGTGGATTAATCGAGCTTTTGCATCCTTCTTCTCAAGGAGATGCCTCACAGCTATGTGATCCGAGTAAATGATAACACGGAAACCCAAGAGATAAGATCTAAATTTTTCCAGGGCAAATACTACAGCTAGCAGCTCTTTCTCAGTAACTGTGTAGTTACGCTGAGCCTTGTCAAGTGTCTTGCTAGCGTAGTAGGTGACCACGAGTTTCCCTTTACTTTTTACCCAAGTACCGCTCCTACAATGAAATCAGATGCGTCGCACATGATCTCAAAGGGTTGAGACCAATCAGGGGACTGTAGGATCGAGGCTTGGGTAACTCGGTCATGGAGGATTTCAAATGCTTGAGTGCATTTCTTAAAGATTTCGAAAGGTACATCCTTAGAGAGTAGAGAGGTCAGGGGGCACACGATTTTTGAGAAATCAATAATAAATCGATGGTAAAAATCGACGTGCCCCAGAAAAGATTGGATGTCCTTGGTCGAGCTAGGCATAGGGAATTTGGAAATCAAGTTCACCTTGGCTCGATCGACTTAGATGCCTTTTTCTAAAATAAGGTGTCTGATTAGCCCATAGTTGTGGGCTATTTAAGTATTTAAGTGCCTAGACATTACGTTAATTCTAACATTTATTTAGCATAAAATAGGATGTAAATAGATTAATTCATATTTCTAATTCAATTACATAATTCATGCATCTTATTCATATTTAAATGCATTTAGAATTAACTTAGAATTGCATTAGTTAACTAATTAGGTACATTGCATGCATTAATTTAGGTTAACATAAAAGTTGAGGGTTTGTATATAAATAATCATAATATTTTATCATTATTTTTTATTCTTCTTCTACGTGCAACGACTGCAGCTGCTGCAGTGAAGAACCCATTCAAGGAGGAGCAGATGTGTTGGATCTGGTCGGGCAGCTTATTTCAAAAGAGAGGAGGAGGCAGCCGAGCTCACTAGGCCTCCACCACCGACCCACCACTGTGCAGAGAGATCTCCTCTCTTCCATTCCATACCGCCGGCCTCAAAAGTGGCGGCGAGTCTCCACCACCATGGGCGTGTGGTGTGACAGGCCACACCGCCATCCGGAGCTCGTCCGCATTACCGTGAGCACCATAGCGTGCATCTCCCTCGCCGTCGTCACCAACAACCACCGCTACAGCCACTATGCAATCACCCTCTCAGTCAGTTAAGACGTCCGGGAAATTTCCCGGACGTCTGAAGCCACACCCCACTCCAGCAGCAACCACCGTCCGTCCACTTCACCTCCAACGCCATCTCCACGCCCTCCAGCCTGCGCACCCACGCCACCCACGCCGCAGCAGTCTTCCCTCTTACCTCCAGCCACACGCAAGAACCCACCACTTCCTCCCGCTCTCACCGCCTGCACACCCGCGCCTGCAGCACCCGCTCTCACCACCAACAGAATGCGCACCGGCTGCAGCGTGTGCCCACGCCTCCAGCCAGCACGCAGCAACAGAGCCGGCAGAACCGCCAACAGGCCACGCGCGCTCCCGCACCCGCCTGCAATGCACGCCAACAGCAGCTGCAGCACCGGATGCAGCCACCTCCGTCGGAGCTCGTCCGGCCGACTCCGGCCGCCGTGCGACACGCCACCACCACCTCTTCGAAGCCCTCGGTCTAAGGAACTTCCTCCGAGCTTCCCGCGTCCAGCCGTCCACTCCTCGTCGCACACGGCGAAGGGTAAAAATCCCCTTTTTTGCTACAGTAAAATGGCTATTAATAATTACATTTTCTACCATTGTCAATTTTTAATAATATTTTATTAATTCTGCATTGCGACAAATATCCTCTAGTTACTCGGAATTGCTATTTCAGCATTGTTTCTTGATTCAACCTTAATCTGAAGGCAATTTTGGATTGATTCTTGTCCAAACTAACTACGAACAAACGTTTTTAACTGGTGCAAATTTAAATACGTCATTGCCTCCCTGTGGATATGACCCGCTCTTCTACGAGTGCTTATTTCTTTTTAAATATTGATTATTCGATTTTTCCACCACATAAAACTACAAATGACTTCAAAGCGAAAAATCGATTTGTCAATGTCCCAGGACAATTCCTTCAGGAACCATGAAATGGCTCTTTTCCGAAGAAAGAACCAGATTCACATCAATGCACCGCCTGAGGATTTGAACGAAGTGCAGGAGACAATCGTCAAATGATTCTCCGAATACTGAAAAGTCATCCATGAGGACTTCCGGATAATCACCTACCATATCTGAGAATATGGCAAGCATCCACCGCTAAAAAGTAGCGGGTGCATTACAGAGACCGAACGACATCCTTCGGAATGCGTACGTCCCGAAGGGGCAGGTGAAAGTAGTCTTCTCTTGGTCCCAAGGATGGATTGCCACCTGCTTATAACCGGAGTACTTGTCCAAAAAGCAGAAGAACCTATATCCTGCTAGTTTCTTGAGGATCTGATTAATAAACGAGAGTGGGAAATGATCCTTCTTCGTGGAGGAATTGAGTCTTCTGTAATCAATGTAGACTCTCCATGAGTTTGCCACATGGGTCGGTATGACTTCTCCGATTTCAGTCGTGATAACGGTGAGTCCTGCCTTCTTAGGCACAACCTAGATTGGACTCACCCACCGACTATCAGAGATCGGGTAGATGATCCCTGCATCTAACTACTTAATGATCTCCTTTTTCATGACCTCCTGCAGATTAGGATTTAAACGTCTCTGCATTTCACGGGAAGGTCGTGTGCCCTCTTTAGTGTAGATACGGTGTGTGCAATAAGAGGGACTAATACCAGTCAAATCATCGAGAGTCCATCCAATGTCTCTACGATGTTGCTGGAGAACAGTAATCAGATGGGATTCCTGGTCAGGTGTGATTCTGAAGTTAATAATCACAGGAAACGTCTGATTGGAACCCAAAAAGACATACTTTAGATGGTTGGGAAGAGGCTTGAGTTCCAGAACGGGGTTATCAGTAGCAGTGGGCGGTTCAAGGTGTGTGTCAAGAGCAAGGGAAGGACTTATGGGTGTATCTAGGTCAGGGTGAGACTCCTCTGATTGCGGGTTTTGATTTTCTTGTGGTTGATCGGGAGTAATCAGGTTGTCTTCATCAACCACGGCCTTGATATCACATATATGTTCTATAACACTGCAATTAATCCCTTATTGGGCCTTAAAGATGTCAATTTTTAGTGTTTGGTTCCCAAATTTCAATTCAGTTTAGCCCTCCTCATAGTTTATATTGGCCCTAATAGTGGCTAAAAAGGGTCTTCCCAGTATAATTGGTGTATCTCTTGGGTTTTTAGGTGCATCCATATCTGATGAGTCGATTTTCCGCTATGCGTTGTAGTATTTAAGTGGTGGAAAAATTGGCTAATCAACAATAAAAATAACCACTCACAGAAGAGCGGGTCGTGTCCACAGGGAGGCAATTATGCAATAAACTCTTGATTATTTCGTATTCTTTCGGTTAAGTGTGAAATCCCTAGTCAAATCCAACATAAAATGGGATGGAAAGAAGATTCACAATAACTCAAAAATATAAGGGTATATGTGCAATTTTCCCTCACTGAAATCTTCAATAAATATATGATGATTTTATGTAATTTTCAATTGACATATACTAGAGAAAATTGGTGCACATGTTAATCCCAAAACCAATCTTGAAACAGGTGAATAACAATAACGTGCAATTATCAGAAAGTATGAGTGTGCATGTGCAATTTTTCCACAATAAAATAATAATAAATCAAAATTAATTTCTAGTGGCAATGGCATTAGATGTAATTTTTAATTACAGAGAAAACAGAGCTTTCACTTTCTCTCCTCCCCGCGAGAGAGAGAGAGCACTAGCGACGGAGCTGCTAAGGGGGAAGGTTGACCGGCGCGTGGGGATCACGATGATGGTGGCAAAACGACGAGAGGTGGACGGAGGTAGGCGCGGTAGGCGGAGGAGGGCCTCCGGCCTATTGGAGGAGAAGATGACAGCCGCAGCCGTGCGCCTGCCTGCGGGGAGTGTGAGTGGTGCCTGCAGGGGTGGCTACTGGCGGTGGTGAAGGCGCACAGTGCCTTTAGGTGTGGCTGGAGGGAGCGCTGGATGCCTGCGGGAGTGCAGGCGGGTGCCTGCGGAAGAGTGGGGCTTTATGTACAGACAGGGTGCCTGTAGGTGGCTAGGGCAATCTGCACGCGCGGTGGGCAGTGTGCACCTGCAGGAGGGGGCGCGCTGCAGTAGGGCGCGGCCTGGCAGGGGCGTGCAAGGTGATGGAACGGGTGCCTGCAGTGCGGCTGGAGGGTGAAGGTGGGCGATGCAGGAGACAGGTGTTGGCATGCGATTGCGAAGGCGAGCGCTGGTGCGGTGCCTGAGTGCTTGGCAGGGGCGCGGCTGAGCGGTGCGGCTGTGCAGGGCCTACGGGTGCAGGCCTGGCAGTGGTGAAGGCACGCAGCACCTTCAAGCGCGGCTGGAGGGAGCGCTGGAGGGTGGATGGGCGCTTGTGGAGGTGCCTAGCTGGAGGTGTGATGGCACGGTTGGAGATGGGTGTGCGCCTAAGGGCACGCAAGGTGGAGAAGGAGCGGGCACAGGCTGAAGGGCAAGATGGGGTGCACAGTGCACGTGGTGGAGCAGTTCCCCACAGGGGGGAAGAAGATGAAGATCCTCCTCTCCTTTCTCCGCCTCCTTTTTAACTCCTTTCTCCCTGCGTGCGTCATTTAAGGGATTTTCAAATCCCTTAGCTATTTTTGACTGGCGGCTGTTGAGGGTGCCCGGAGAATGGGGAAAAGAATTGCCGCCGGTTGAAAGGGTAATTTACCCTCCCCTCCTTATTCTTTTGCCAAATCTTCTTCCTGCACATAAAAACATAAAATTATTACATATTAAGTTATAGAATGCTATAAAATAAATGTAAACTTAAATAATGATGCATGCAAACATTCTATAACTTAATTTAGTTATTAACAAATCTAAAAGGTAAGATTAAAGTTAACTTAGGCATAATAATAGTCCATTAAAATGTACTCATCAATATCTAAGACTACAAAATCCATCGGGAAATAGAAATCATGTACCCTAACAATGACATCCTCGAGTACTCCTTTAGGTGACTTAATAGATCGGTCAACTAACTGCAATGTCACCTCTATCGGTTTAAGCTCAGATTCTTCAAGGTTATCAAGGAGGGATGTAGGTATTAGGTTTATAGAGGCACCTAAATCTAATAAGGCTCTGTCGAATTGGGTATCACCAATGGTATGTGAAATCAGGGGAGTACCTGGGTCTTTAGCCTTAGGTGGGAGTTTGCTCAAAATTACACAGTTGGCTTGCTCTGACAGTACAATCGGACTCCCACTTTTGGTTCGCATCTTACGCTTGGGTGTACACACGTCCTTCAGAAATCGTGTGTAAGCCTGTACGTGGCGGATTGCATCCATCAAGGGGATGTTTATATGGACCTGTTCAAAGAGCTTGACCAGATCCTCCTCAGGAGCCACGGGTTTGTTTATCCTCTTTCCCTTGGTCAAGGCCTCGAGAAATGGAACCTTGGTTGGTTCCTCTAGAATAGGTCCAGGTTCTTGATCTGGGACAGGGGTGTCCTGGATAACTATCCTAGGGCTTGGGTTACTACCAGGCTTAGAGTAGCTTGGATAAGGTGGGTCTTGAGTTGCTTTACCACTATGGGTTGTTACGGAATTCAGTACTGCCTGGTTTCTGTTTGGGGTTGGTAAAATAGGTGGATGCTGTTGAAATCCCGCATAAGATGTCGAGGCTTCCATCCCGTCGGGTGATGGAACAAAAGGGGTCAGATAAATCATGTGGGCTTGGCCCAGATTTGGGTTCATAACGCGCCTCTGGTTTGGCACGTTATTTAGATTTGGTAGAGGTTGCGAAGGGAGTATGCCAGGTTAGCAGGAATTCGCCATCTAGGCGAGTTGATTGTAAACCTCTGTGATCTCATCCTTGTGCTGCTTTTGCATAGCCGCATTCGTCTTCTAAATGTCAGCCAGAGTCTGAAGGATAAGTGTCATTTGATCTACTTGGTTTGGCCCATATTGATAGGTAGGGTTGGGCCGAGGTTGAGGCGGTTGATATGGACGAGGGGCTTGTGGACGGGGTTGATACGGTGGTCTTTGATTCTGAGTATTTCTCGCCCACATGAGGTTGGGATGATTCCGCCATCTAGGGTTATAGGTATTAGAGAATGGGTCATTCTGAATGACATTGAAGTCCTCGCAAATCTGAGGAACTTCAGGAAAATCAGGGTATGAGGGTTCAGAGTTCCCCCAACTAGAGTAGGTCGGATCGGAGTTTCCTCCGGTCCTGGAGTCAGATGGGGGTGGATATGAGTCCATCCCCTGAGAAGATCGGTTATAGATGTTATGCACAATTTCCCTCCCAAGAGGTGGCTGTGCAAATGGGTTTTGCACAAAGGTGGCTTGTTGCAGATGTCGAGTCAGCTCATCCACCTTCTTATTGATGATAGAGACCTTGCCCAACCCACTGGCCATCAATTCCAAGTCGACGGATGCGGACAGGCCCTATGTCTCATGTGCTCCCCTTGGATTAGTCGATGCACGGGCATTCGTCTGGTCGAATAAGCCCATGGGGTCATTATTGATGGAGTTCTTACACATATTCTTGAGAATCTCTCACACAGTGTCTTCGTGTTGACCCATGATATTTCCTCTGCAGGGAGCATTGACGAATAAGCAGATGTCTTCACGGAGTCCCTGGAAAAAAGACTGGACTTGTTCCCATTTAGGAACTCCGTGATGGGGGCACTTACGCATGAGATCCAAGAAACGGTCCCATGCCTCATGAAGAGGTTCTCTAGATTGCTGAGTGAAGTGTGTGATCTTGTGGTGCAAAGCATTCGTCCGACAAACTAGGAAGAACTTTTTCAAGAATTCGAATTGCAGTTCAACCCACGTGTTGATTGGATGCATCTAAGTCTGATACCAATGAGCTACCTTGTCCATGAGAGAGAAGGAAAACATTTTCATAAGAAGGATATCCCAATTTTGTACATCTGACCTGAAGGTCTGGGCCAGATGTTTGAGTTGTTTGATGTGTTGGAAGGGATCCTCGGAATTAAGCCCATGAAACTTTGGAATAGCATGAATCATGTTGGGCTTGAGTTCAAAATCAGGACCTCCAGCCGGGATTTGGACTCGAGGTTCGATCGCCACCACAGTGGGATTATAGTGATCTTGCATCATAGGATGCTGTGGCAGGTTTACAAAGTTCTGAAATAGATCATTCAGGCACTGGAGTTGGTGTTCAAGATTGTTCTCTTCTTCAACTGGTTGTGCCATGATGATGGAAGGAGGATTTGGTTCTGATGAATCAGAGGAGATGTCTATGTGGTGGGGTTGCTGCACAAACACGGATGTCGAGGCTTGGCCTCGGTGGGAGTGGATTGCTAAAGGAGGTCTTAAGGATGGTCTCAAGGACCTCCTACCAAACATGCACTAATGGTTTAGACGAGATTAGAATGTGCTAGACCCAATCAAGACACCAAAAATTTGGATGACTATAGAGGTTCGGGGAGGATGATATCCCTTAGTCAGAAAAGCCATCCACCTGAGAAATACTTGGGCAGCCAGAGAGGGAGAGTTCCGCAAAGACCCCTACACGGTAGAGCGTCCCCATGAGTTACAGGGTTTCCCCCACCCGATCTCTCTTGTCACTGAGATTCCAGGTAGACCAGAATGGGGACCTTGACCTCTTAAGTCTACCACTTTTATTTAAGATCAAAGGTGCTTAGGATTCCACTTGAACTTTAGATGTTTTGAGTGCAAAAGTGACCTAATTTCAAGGTTGGTTGACCCAACAAGAGGTCAACTTCACCTATTTGTCCTTTGAGAGCTTTAGGTCCTTTCTTTTAGGGTTCAAGTGAAATTAAGAGCTTGATTTTTTTTTTAGGGTTTCTCTTGAATAAGTCTTTTCAATCAAGTTTTAGGCACACCTCTTTTTGGAAAAGTTGATTCTTGCTTAGAAAGATGTGTCTCTAAAACCCTAAATTGGAATCCTTAATTTGGCTCTAATTGTAGTCTAATTTAGTTGCCACAAATATGGTATCTAGGGCTCAATCAAGAAGGTGGTAACCCTAGTTACCTTAAATGGATGCAGAAATCAATATTTGTTGAAATCAAAATCAAGCAACTTTGGTGACTTAGCTAAATATGGAAACCAGGTGGCCCTAAATTGATTTTTATCTTTGTTTTTCCTTTTCAGAATGAGGGGATTAAGAGAAAGGGCTAATCAGAGATTACCTGCCCCGAGTGTGGTTGTTGTGCGACCATCTTCTTTTGAATCTTCTCCCCTGAAACAATCACAAGAAAAGAGATGTATCAAGTTAGTATCAAATCAGAAATTGTGATCAAGATTTCTAAATCGCCCATTGCTCCCCGGCAACGTTGCCAAAATGTTTATCGAAGTGAGATCAATGTTAAAATCAATGCATCGTAGTATAGTTGAAATCGCTTGAAAACAAATGAATTTTATTATTTGAAATTGTAAATCCGAGGACGAACACAAGGAGCAAATTGGGGTTTAAAAAATCAAGAGCACAACTTTAAGATTGAAATAATATGTAATGAAAATCAGAGTATAGTGCAAAAACACAATGTCAATGTATATAGAAGCACAAAAAAATGGATGTCTGATTTTGGAAATCAAATGTCTTAAATATAAGGTTGCTACAGTGCTTCTATTGCTCTTCTCTGTTCTCTGTCTCTGACTGGCTTTCTTCCTTCTTCTTTCTTCTCTGATTTCTTCATGCCTTAGCCTTCTTTCTGCCTTTAGCTTCTCTTTCTCTTGCAACCCTTCAGCTTCTTCTTCTTCAGTCCTTGCCTTATCTTCATTTGCCTTTGGCTCTTCTCTTTCGTCTTCTTCTCTGTCTCTGTAGCTCCTTCTTCTCTTTCTTTAGCCTTCAGCTTCTTCCTCTTCAGTCTTGCCTTCTCCTTCCTTAGCTTCTCAGGCTTCCACCCTCTCCTTCCTTGGCTTCTTCTTCTTCTCCTGCCTGCGAGAGCAAAACCTACCCCTACCTGCCCCCGCGATCTCTCTTCTTCTTTCTCTCTTAGGCTAGCTCTCCCAGAGCCTTCTCGGGTAATCGGGTCGGGTATGCATGCCCGAGACCAGGCCCACCGGCATGCGTGGTGGGCGAGGAGTGCAGGCTGGTCAGGTATACGAGTCAAAGCTAGGTCCACGGGCAGTGGATCATGGACGAGGAAGTGAGGGTGAGTGGGACCTCACCCTGTGGTCAAGAGGCGATAAGCCTATGTGACTTTTACAATTTATGTCGCTGCCCCTACTTGTCAGCTTCTGAGGTGAGACTAAATGTCCTACCTTTCTTTGCAAGCACTCGCAGCAGAAATCCTCCTCTGATTGCAACAGTTGCATGGGGCGTCAGTGCCAATTGCTTGGCTGAGGCTGTGCGCGAAGAGAGTCTGCACGACCTAGGACCTGTAGCCTGGAGCGAGGAGTCCTGGAGGGGGCTCCTCAAGCAATCTCCTTGCTGCGTCAATGGCGGTGGAGACCTCTAACCCTGTCAGCGAGAAAATGGCCTAGAGGCCTCGTCAAAAAATGCAGACATCTTCGCCGAGACATGGCGAAGGTAGTGCGATGGTCGGCGTGGTGTGGGGTGGCCGGAGCATGCATGCCTAGGTCACCCTTTTTGCACGAAAGTGGGTGTGTTTGGGGGGAATTCTGGGGGCTTGGCGCGGTGAGTGGAGTGAGGGTTTAGGGTCAGCGAGGTATGGCAGTACTTGTGGGGTAGTTGGTGAGGCAGATGGAGGCGTGGAGCAACAGGAATGCCTCGCTGGAGGTCTAGCCGGAGGTGGAGAAGGTGGTGGTGGTTGTGAGCATCGAGGCATGTTTGCAAGAATAAAAGATAGAAAAATGATGAGAAGGGAGAGAGGACTTAACTGAGTGAAAATAGATGAAGGGGGATGCAGAGGAGGCGGTCAGCTCGTATTGTCGTCGCCGAAGATGAGATACCCAGTGGAGGAGGACGGTGATGACGAAGGGGGCTGCAGGGACGTCGGCTGGTGTGGCGCGATGCGGACGAAGAGGATAAAGAGAACCTTGCCACTAGTATTGTGGCAGAGCGATGACAGAGAGAGAGAGAGGGGTCGCTGGAGCTTGCTGAGTTCTTGACCAAAGGGGAAGAGAAGAAATCAAGGGTTTCTCAGGCTAATTTCAAGCTTAGAGGCTGCGGGTTGATCTAGGCATGCTTTTATAGACCTTGGCAAAAGGTCTTGTGCTTGGAAGCCAAGTTTCCAAGCACGGAAACCTCGCCGGAGTTGGAAGGTCGAAGGTGACCCAAATCTCTCATGCATTCGCATGAGAGATTAGGTGCCAAATCAAGCCTCTGACTGTGTTCAAACTGAAGGAGATTTCTCAAAGAATCTCCCTTTCAAATTTGATGGGGATTCTCTGAGGAATCAGGGAGATCTTTCCCTCGATACCTCATCGGAGTAGGATTCCCTCCACTATAATGGTGGAGAGACCTAATTGCAAAGAACGACAAGGAAGTTAGGGGGGTTTCTGCAGCGATTTTCAAAAGATAGGGGTAGAAATGTAATTAGGCTAGGCCTATTTGCAAAGTAGGTCAAGATGAATTCCCCTTAGGTCCAAATTTTGGTACAAACCTAATTTGGACTTAGGGGATCCAATGGTGAAGTTGGATTTTAGGTTTGATCACGTTTGACTGGGAAATTTACATAAAAACCCAATTTTGGGCAAACATTTGACTGAGACCCCAATTTAGGTCAAAATAGGTTCTAAGGGCCAAATTGAAGGTTATAAACCCTAGAGGATATTTTTTCATGATTTTTAGATGGTTTAGGTGAATTTTATCTTGACCAGAACCTTGTTAAATTAAGTGGGTCTGTTTTAGGGTTACAAGAAGTCATTTAATTCCTAGAATTCACATAAACCCTTTTATGTTTGAACCAACCTACTTTTTATCTTGTTAAGACCATTTGACCTGTGTTTAGCCCATGAGAAATCCCGTTGTTGCACTACAATGGTAAACTTGTAGTTTTACCCCTTGTTTCTTGCTTTTCTTTCAAAAGGGTTATCCATTGAGTTAGGACCTCCAGTTGGTTATGTAGGAGCTTTTGTTCTTTTTTTTGGGTCAAAATGAGCTAGTTAGGGCTCATGATGGTGTTCCCATCACTCCCACTGCGTGACACGTGGTGCGCATTCGCGCCCCTCTACTAGATCCAACGACGCCTATCCATCATCGCCGCTGCCTCCGTGAAATTTGCGGTGGGAAGGTGAAACTTTTTTCTATTGCAAAAAAGTCCCTGAATGAAAAAAATAAATTTTTAAAAGGAAAATCCAAGATTTTCCTTCTCTCCTCCTCTCTTAATTTAAGAGGCTTAGAGACTTAATGACGACCCAAAGGAAATAAGGGGTCCTTTTATAGGTCTAGGGATGGTTGCAAATAGGTTTAGGAGGGTGAAGTACCCAAATTACCCCTAGGGTTGGGTCTACCTTACATTTAGGTCCTTATTGACTTCTTTTAGCAATAACTTGAGCTATACACCTCGGAATCGTGCGAAACAAGCATCGTCAGAAAGCTTGCCACGTAGGAATCCAATGGTACCATACATGGCACCCTTTTGACAATGTTTGACCAAGGTTTGACTCAAAATATGCATTTTTTGGCAATTTAAGGAGGTACTAACACCAGCACCAAACCACAACTGGGTTTCTGAGTCCACTTTGAAATGAGTCAAAACCTGGATTTTGGGACATTACATTAAATACTCAATTCAATGCAAAGTTCACTATCTCCTAGATGCTCCAAACTCACTTCAGACTTACTACCTAACGTTAGGTATCTTCTACTAGACCTTAGATGCACTATAAAAAGTCTAACTGTCCAAATCAATTTTGTTGAACCTATGGGGTTTTAGGATGATCCAATAACACCTAAGGACATGTTTTATCATATTTTTGACTTAATTATATAGAGTGTTGTGAATTATAAAGACTTATGCAATTGGTGCCCTAGTAATGTAATTTGATGCTAATCTAATTGGGGCTTTCCTTATATTCTAAATAATATAAAATTACAATGCAATTCCTAAGTATAAAGAGACCTAACTTTGATCTCCTTCTTTTTGGCTTCATATTTCGTCAAGAGAGCTTCAAGTTGAAAATTAATCTTGCAATATCTATGCATAAGATCCAATTTTAATCTTAATCACTTGATATGCTTGTTATCATCGAAACCATCATTAAAGGCTAATGTGGTGCTTAATTGCTTATACACCTACAAACATTTTTGGAGCTAAATTGAAAATCCATATTGAGGAGGAAAAAGAGGAATACAGAAAGAAAAGGAGCAAAGCAAAAATAAAAATTGTGTTAGTCCCAGTAGTTGAGTATGGAACATGGTTAACTTCCGAGTTGGATCGAATAATGAATTAAGATCGAAAGTGCTAAAGAAAAGGAGATAAGTGAGGGATACTGACTTTAGGCCTCTAGGACCTGTTTGGGCTTAACCATTCAAGTATTTATTAAGATCCAAAGTATTCCTCAAGAGGTTGAGGGAGTTGCAAAGTTGATATATGGAGTCTAAGGCTTAGGGACTATTCAGCCACATTGTCTACCCTGTGGTTTGTGGGACTTGGTAACCTAAGCATCCACATCTCACACACTAATCTGGTTTAGTGAGCTTAAAGAAGAAAAATTGCCAAAAAGTATTCTATTCTCAAAAAGAAAATGGTTTCTCAAAGATCTGACTTAGGAGTGGCTCGAAAACACAAATTGATTAAAGGAGTTCCTACTGCTGAGAGTAAATACTATCCTAGAAGATGCGTTATAACATATCGTCTCCTTGATGACTCTACAAATAATAGTGTTAATTACCTCAATTACAGTCAACCTCAAGGGCATTTGTGCATAAATATGACAATATTGTGGGTTTGAGAGTATTGCATGCATTCCACATTATTTTATGTTAATATTGTTTGGAATTAACGTTTAATGGCTAGGTTATAGAACACCTTGAAATAGGCCTCAGATGAGCAATCAGACCATATGGATGGATCCGGATCGATGAACGGAATCCAACAGACCCAAAATCGCCTCAATCTGACCTTCGTAGCTCCCACAACAAGCTTGAGAAGTTCTGACCATTGATTTGATGATCAACGAACCTCCTTATGCCATGTGGCATCCTCTCCGCCCTACATCGCGCTCCAAGGTCCACCTCTCAGTTCTTCATTGGGCGACCACCATCGTTCAATCTTCATCGGATGCACCTCGTTGCGCCACGTCGCGCTTCACCCTCCACCACAGAATCTCCATCTAATGGTCGATGCTATGGGGACCCAAAACCATCCACACGATAATCCATGTGGATGATGCAGTGGTTAATTCCCTCAACCCACGCACGGAGGCATGAGTTCGAGACCCACTGCGCATCTAATTCGCAGCAAAGAGCACGCGATTGAAATTGGGTCACTAGATCTCATCGAGTAGTTTTGAAGCTCTTATGCATCACAACCTCGCATGTCAGATGCGCATGATCAGTAGACGTGTGATCCAACACGCAATCGCACTCTCTGGTGAGGCACAATCCTGAGCGCGCGGTCACGCACAATCTTGATGGTCGATTACTGATCGGACGGCTACCAACGCGAGCACACGGATCGCGTGCGAAGGCACTATTCACGCACGCACTCAACAGCTAGTGGTGAGTTGGACTATAACAACACCTGTAGCTATGCTACAACGACATCCATGCTGTCACTAATTGTCCTATACCCAATTTAGCACCTCTTCTCCACTTTAAAAAGGCCTACAACCCTCCATACATGGACATCTCTTCCTATCATCTACCAAGCACGATCCCACCACCTTCTAGAGCCTAGAAGCAATCCTTGGAGTCACCGAGCCACCGATGGAAGCCCATCCACCACCGTGGTTGTCTCGACACTCCAATTATCACATAGAGCTATTTGTTCTCTTTAGTTTAATGCTTATATTTCCTGAACCTTTCATTTGGCATTGTAGTTGTAAAATAATCTCATCTATTCAATATATTGATTTTGTCATCTTGTGCTAGATTATGCATAATTAGAGATATTTGCTCTACTCCAAGTTTCTAACCCTATACTTTCTCTCTCTATCTCTTTTCACAAGCAAACGAAATAAAATATCTCGTGACATTAAGCGATTAATCGATCCGATTTCATGCCTCCTTGTGTTCGACATGTAGACTCAAATTTCCATTTCTTATTAAAATTGATGACATAAATGCATACTACAACGAATGAATTACACTTACGCATTTTTTGATGTCACTCCTCAATGCTTGTCTCCTAGGATATTTAAAAATCCTACTAGGGGCATTATTTAACTCACTGAATCAGGGTTTTAAAATCACTTCATTGTAATATAGCCGAAAATAGCACATCAAAAAATACGATTTATAGCTCGAAAGAAATCTGAGATCGAACACAAGGAGCAAGTGTTGCAATAAATCTCAAAAATTGCAATTCTATCATAGGATAGCAATATATGATGAAATTTTTAAACTCAAATAATATGTATATAAGAACCAATGTGGATAGAGCAAAAATATTAGGGTAAAGTGGTGATTTGAATCACCAATTACCCTAATTACAACAATATCAAATATCTCAACAGTATCAATCAACTTAAATCCATGTAGGATAAGTGCACAGTGCACTCCCTTCAGAGATCAAACGATGGAGCTCTCAACCAGGTGACTTAACCATCCAACTGCTACAGTGCCAAGAGGGCACCCTTCCCCTTCCTTCCCTTTCTTTATTCTTCTTCTACCTCTTTAAGCTCAAGAGAAGGCACAACACAGAGCTCAGCACTAACACCAGTAGAGGCAAAGGCCTCCCTCAGAAATCACTAAGTGTCGAGAGCTGGCAAGTAGAGCAAAACCCCCTCCCCTCTCTCTCTTTTCTTCTTCCTTTCCCTTTCTTTCTCTTGTCTCAGCGACAATCGAATCCAGGTATACGGGTAAACGGTTCAGAGCCCAGACCCCCGTGGCATGGCTGCAAGCGAGGGCGTGCGTGTGCACATGTGAGGGGACCTCACCCCATGCTACTAAGGCAAATAGCTGAGGAGTGAAATTCAATTTATGTAGTGCGAACGCTTCAGCTATTTTCCGAGGTGGGACTATCCCACCCGCTTCCTTCGTGAGAAGTTGTAGAGGAGACTTCCTTCCAATTGGCAAGGGTGCTACAGCTGAGGACTCCAATTAAGGTTCTGGAAGGAGTCCTGGAGTGCGTCCGCATCTCCTAATGCCGAGACCTAGAGCTGCAGATGAAGAACAAGCCTTGAAGCTTGCTTCAAAGGAGGTTCTTCAATGGCGATGGAGGTCGGCACCTGAAAGTCACAAAAAGGGCCTCATGGTCGCATCAGAGGATTTCAAAAGTGTCATCGGGTGACGATGAGTGCAGTGCAGGTGTTTAGGTGTGGTGGTGTGGTTGAGAACCTTCATGCGAAGGCTGTGAGTGTGAGTGAAAGCGTGTGTGTTCGATAGCGCTATAGGGCAAGCAAATCCCTCAATTTCTTGAGGGGTTTTGCTCGCAAGGATGAGATGAAGCATTTGGGATAGGTGGTGAGGCTTATGGTGTGGTGTAGTAGACAGAGAGCCTCATCGAAGTGGTTGCCGAAGGCGGAGAAGATGGAGATGGATATGAGTGGTTGGCGGTTGCGTATGTGTTGTGAGTGTGGGAGAGAGAGGAAGATGTAGAGGGTCTTAGGAGCGGAGGAGATAGGTGGAAGGCTCTGGTTGAGGCTGATCAGAGCCGGAGAACATGGAGACGACGGCGAAGCGATGACAATAACTGAGGTAGAAGAATGCCCTCCCTTTGACAACGGAGGTTCGCGAGGACAAGGGGAAGAAGATAGGCCATCCAATTTGATGGCTAGATGGCCAGAAGAGGGGGATCAAAGGTGGTCGCCAGAACAAGATCTAAAGGAGGCCGGAGAGGGAAGAGAAGAGGGTTTCTCAAGCCAAGACTTGCTAAGGAGCTCAGGTTCTTACCCCCGCTCCTTTTATAGGCCATTGGAAGGGGTTTTAAGGCTTGGAGACCAAGCTTCCAAGCTTGGTAGCCTTGTCGGCAAAGGATACCCACATCTCTCATGAATTTGCATGAGAGATTAGGAAAGAATTGGAGCCCACAAATAGGTTTGATTTGAAGGCAATTACTTGACGAATCTCCCTTTCAATTTTGAGAGGGATTCGTCAAGCAATCACCAAGTTCTTGCCAATCAAAGCTTGTCGGAGTAGGATTTCTAATTGATAATGGTGGAGGGACCTTTTTGCAAAGAGTGACGACAACGATAGGGGAATTTTTGTAATAAACTCAAAAGCTGAGGGGTTATTTGGGATAAAAAGAGTTAGACTTGGACTAAATTGCAAACTAGGTCAAGGCAATCTCTGATTGGATCAAAATTTTGATATAAACATAATTTGGACCTAAGGAATCCAATGGTGAAGTTAGATTTTGGTTTTGACCTAGTTTAACTAGATAATTTATGCAAAAACCCAAATTAGGGTAATAATCTGTCTGTGCCTCTGTTTTGGGTCAAAATGGGTTCTGATGGTCAATTCAAGGATGCCATACCCTAGAGAATATTTTTATATGATTTTAAATGGTTTATGTGAATTTTATCTTGACCAGAACCTTAGTTAATTAAGCAGGTCTATTTTTATTTAAGGTTTCAGATGTCTATTAATTCTTGAAATACGTGAAAACCCATTTCTGTCTGCATGAACCCACTTATTAGACTTTAATGACTAAATAACCTTTAATAAACCCCTAGAATATGCCATGGTTATTTTGTATTTGTGATAAGATGGTAAAATTACAGAAATAACATTGTTTTCAACTTTTCTTCTCAGAACAACTCTTCCTACTCTAAAGACCTTCTGACTGATATGTAGGAGCTTTTATTGACTTTATAAGACCAAATTGAGCTAGTTATGGCTCATGATGGTGTTCCCATCAAGCATGTAAGTGCCTTGTGCAAGTTCAGGTGCCATGGGTGACATTATCTTAAAATGTCAATTGCCAGGGCCTAGATTAACTACAGAATGTCATAAGCGGCATTATCACAAAGTGTCGATTGCTAGGGTTCTGGGGGTTGCCATGGGTGGTGCTATCTTGAAGCATCGATTACCAGAGATTCTTCGAGGATTGATGATGGGGACGAGGAATCTGATACAAACCTTGTTAAGGGCTAATCCGATATTGGATTTAGGGGAATCACAAAAATACCTCTCTCGCTTCTGAAAAATACACTAGCAAGTTGAACCTGGACTTTACTGCATGAACACACGAGTGCTTTAACCGCTAGGGTCAATGAACCTTTGGGTAGATTCTGGGGCCTTAGAAACCTTTGTTGCAGACCCAAGGCTGAGGCTGATCAGGTCTACTCAATTTTAAGCTTAGGCTTGAAGTGCTTTTAGAATGTAATGGCATTAAGGGGGGTGTTGTAGGATCTAAAAGGCACAAGCACACTACAAGGGGGGATGAATAGTGTGGTAGACAAAAATTATGCAAGTAAATCAGACCACAAAATATAACACCAAATGTATAGTGGTTCCCCTTACTTGGGTACTCCACTACCTAAGTCTCCCGACTTAGGATTTTTAACTCGATTCCCTCAACCCGAAGGGAATCAAGTTACAATAAACAAAGGTAATTAATGGGTTACCTCAACCCAATTACAAGATTGAATAAGAATAAATATTACAGGTGTAAGCAAGCAATAATAAAGCTTACAACTAAGTTCCTAAGTCTCTAACAAGAATTTTCTTAATAAAATGATTATATACTAATCTAATGAAAGCACACTAAAGTAAAAAAAAGATTTTATGATGAAGAAAGAAATCACCTGAAAGAGGTTTGTTGCAAAGAGTATCTCCTTGAAGAAGAATGCAACAAAACAACAATCCTTGCAGCTTGAAATGTGAAATCTGGGAATTAGGAGCAAGGAGATAATTTTTGCTTGTGTTGCATGCAAATGACACACACAAGATGTTTATATAAGCCACTAAATACCTTCTCTACAATTACTAGCCGTTAGGGGCAAAAAGGGAAGATTAGAGATATGATTAATTGCAAAATAGCCGTTTAAATTGGGCACAACGATTAGTTGGTACCGATACTAAATTTGTGATACTGGTACTGACTACTCATAGATAACCAACAGTAAGCCTAACAAAGCCTGGGTACCGGTACTCAGTGCTTACAGTTGAGTACCAACTAAGTCACTAGGTAACGGTACTCATGATGAGTACTAGTACTTGTGACTCATAGATTCGGGTCATGAAATGAACTATGACCTACATGTATCGGTACTCATGATGAGTACCAGTACTTGTAAGGTCCAGGTACTTCTCAAGTCTTCAAACTGTAAGCACCTGGTACCGGTACTCATGATGAGTACCGGTACTTGTTGTTTACAGTTTGAGACTAGAACCCAAACCTCTGCCAAGTACCTTGAATGAGATTTGATCATCAATCTAAGTGAAGCTTGAACGTAAATACATGATCAGTATGACAACGAAATAATATAAATTCCAAACGAATAGCAAAATGGGAGTATGATTCCTAATTATCTCTATTTTGATTTTAATTCCAAAGTCATTTATCTTGTTAGGAGACATACACAATCTAGATTACAAGATATGTGAACAATATGAAAAAAATCTTCAATCTTCATGCTATCATCACTTCTTTCATATTTCCTTAAATCCTGTTATTTCCTGAAAATAACACTTCATAAACTCATTAGATTTAAAATGGCTTTGTTAACATCAAAACATAAAAGAGAAGTGGAACTAAGTTCCAATAGGTGTTGACCTTAAAATTGATTTCAAAAGTGTGCAGTAAATAGGCAAGTGGTTCACAAGCAATTTTTATGATGAAGTGAATTTTAAGATTCCATTACTTGTATAATTGTGTTTTAGGGTTTCGTAGTTAGATAAATTCAAGCAAGGTTTTGATGAACACGCAAGAGTTTGTTTGCAAGTCCTAATCTATGAGATAGATTTCCTTTAGAAGTATGCAATGCAAATGGTGCTCTACCTTAAGGTTTGAAACCCTACGACGATCCTTTTAAGTTCAAAATCAGGAATGTGGTGCAACCTAAATAATTCAATCAATTGTTGTTGCACCACAAATTAGGCAAGGAAAAAATATTTTTTTAGGAATTTAATGCACATTTTTCAAATTTTTCAAGATTTAAAGTGCACTAGGGCTCCTATAGTTTGCTTTGACCCCTAGTCAATGATTGGATATTCTGTGTAACTAAACGTGTAGAAAATATTTTTTTCAGATTTTTTTGAGATGCCATATTATCATAGGAATCCAACACAAAAAATTTCAAATAAATTGGAGATATATAAAAATTCAAGTGATTTTTTAAAGTCTGAAAAATCTGGAACAATAACTCTACTCTCACCAGACCTAGAGCACCAGTAGACACTCTACTCTCACCTCACAAATGTTTAGTGGATCTAATGAAAGATAATTTGTCTAACTCCCTAACTAACTGTGTAAGGGTTCAGGAAAAGAACCAATGCTTCTCCTCGACAAACTAAAAATGTCTATTGGTTTTCATAAAGGATCCAATACAAGGTTTACATGCAAGTGAAATAAGTGTACTATATTCTAAACCAAGAGAATTCAAGAAGAAAATCTTCAATAAAACCTCCTTGATAAAAATACTTTATGCATGAATGCGATATGTATAAATGGTTCTTTTTCCTTAAATGCTATTTATAAGTTCTGACATAAAAATAAGACATGCAGTGTTCACCCCTCCATGCCTATTCATTACAATGTCATTGAAATATATACAAGAAAATCAAAATGTAATAAGCAAGAGAAGGGGATATCACCTAACTGAGCTTATTAATCCAGGTCAACTTGGACAGACAAGAATGAAAAATACCTATATAGAATACTGGGTTGCCTCCCAACCAGCGCTAAGTTTAATGTCATTTGTTGGACTTAAACCCAAAACAAATATTTACTTCAATATTGTGGGTCAAGAGGAGTAATAATTGTTGCTAAGAGATTCAGGATTGATATGAAGATATGATCGTGTGGTCCAAGAATCAGTGATCCACAAATGTGAACCAGCTGAAGGTGTAGCTCCACTCCGAAGAGCTTTTTTGATCTACAGTGTAGAATAGGGTCAGAAAGATGAGGACAATGGAGACGAGGTTCATGATGCAGAGCCTATTCATTAATCCAATGCCATAAGGAGAGTTGTGGAGGATCTGGATTGAAATCATGATTAAAGTTTAAATCTGGTTCAAAATTAGAATCATAAAGATCCTCTTAATGGCGATTGACGTCAAAAATCATGAATTCTCCAGGCTTCGGGTCATACGAGGATAAAGGTAGAGTTGCATTGAATTGCTCAAAATCCTCATTTGAAATTACCTCTTCCTCATAATCAAGCCATCCATTTAAACTAGTTGGATTATAATTTTTTCCCCAATCTATCATGATTTGAGCTCCATTTTCTAAGGTTGTATCTTCCCTTTCCTCATATATTGAATCATGGTTTGTATCATTTGGCTGTCCACTTTCATCAACCTCATCAAAATTCAACAATTCTTAAATTTTAGGGTGGGCATACTAAGGATTCTTTATATCATTAGCTAATTCATCATAAGATACTCCCAATAGTTCCTCAATCTTACAAATGTCTTTTTCATAGGAGGATATCTCAATTTGATTATCTATGGGAGGCGGCAAATCAGAATCATCCTTGTGACGACCCGAGTCCCGCCAAGCGACGAAACCTGAGTCGCCATGTGCTATCAACCAGCACAACTTGCCCACAAGATCATAGTCACCCAACACATAATCATAAAATATAAACATAGCCAACAAATAATTCATATTGCATAAATTAAATGAACATAAATTTTAATACTGACCAAAGGTTTACCGCAGTATATAGGGCAAATGGATGCAAAATACGAAATCACCTTGCGAGCTGCCAAGTATACCTAAGTACAAAACCCAAAAATACGTCAGTAAAAACTAAGTAGAATAGAACAGCAACAATAGATTGCAACAGTAACCGAGTATAAAAGAAAATGGGTACTATATCTTTAATTAATCCATTTATTAAACATTTCATTATCCGGTTCCGTTTCGTATGTTGGAAGCCCAATTCATTATAGTCTACAATCTGTCAATCGACGTCTCAGAGCACGAGATGATTTCGTGTAACTTCCTTCGGCGCAAGACCGGTATAAGTCATCCTTCTAGCTGGGAAGACTACTTATACCCATCGAGTCGCCACACTCCATCACCCTGGGGTCATTGCGAAAAGGGGTGGCAGCTATATCATGTAGCGTGAACACATACAAGAGCTACATATGCTAAACCACAGACAACTAATGACCCACCCTCCAGCTGAGAAAGAACAAAACCTCAAGCCCTGCATCCCACTATCCCAATTGGCCGCTAAGCCTAACCAAAGAATCGTAGGGAGGTCAGCAACTCCCTAAACCAGCCCCTGAAACTGGTCTAGAAGACCAAAGCTACAACCAAAATCCGATGAGTAGCAGGGCTAAAGCCAGTTATCTAATTCTTTTAATTCCTAATAAATCTGTCGTATTGATTATATAACCAATTCCAGATAACTGTATCATTTATTGGTATCCAGTCAAACCATACCAATGATTATACTTTTGAATTCCAGAATTATCAGATATTCACGTTATCCTTCAACTTTTCTGTTCTTAGGAAATTTCTAATTTCTGATCGTGGTTTCAATCAAATTATTGTCTAACTATCTTAGTGATGCCAGTTTTGCTAAAAATAGAATTCTTTTCATACATGCAATGATAAGATCACATCCCATATTTTAAATTCATTTAATTCATAAAACTGGTCTAATAAATTGTGGTTAACTACTTTTAATCTAGCAGTTAATTATTCACATTCCGAGTCAACAACTTGATTTACAACATCCACATTTAATATTTAAGTACCCAAGACATTAATCACAACCCCTACTGGGTTCCAAACTCAGCAAGAGTGGAAACGCATATCAGCTGGCACGAGACACATGAGGAAGTATGCGAAATGGGTCCGCAATACCCAAAAATGAACTAGAATCAAAGGAAGGGTAAACTACCTTGTTGGTGCTAGAGCACCACGATCATTTGTTTTGATGATAACAAAACACGTGTTATTTAACATTTGCAATTTGAGTCCTAGATTTCAGGTCAATTGCAAATGTGGACATGTTTAGACGGAGTTCGAGCTCGCATCCAGGATGGATTGGAGGAGCTTGACGGAAAACAGAGGAGGTTCGCGTGGAGCGACAGATTGAAGATGGAAGGAAATGAAGAATAGGATAGATTTCCTTCTTTTGTACTCGTTGTATTTTTCGTTTCTTTTGTTGCTCTTTATTTCCTTAGATATTTTATGTTAAAGAGCCTCAAAGAACCCTAACAGTAGTCCTAGGAACACCGGCACAACCCTAGGATACTTAGGTTTTCTGTAGAATACTTAGAAAACCAATATAGGGTTCAAACAGCACTTCCAGACGTCTAATTCCCAAATCAGACGTCTGATAAAGCATTTTAAGACGTCTGACTGTTGTTTCAGACGTCTGATAACTGTTAGGCTGGACATAGCTAGTTCTGTCTGATGAAATCAGACGTCCAGACCTTAGTCCAGACGTCTTAGAAGACGTCTGATGGACTTGCCAGACGTCCAGATAGTGGACCGTTGGCTAGCTTAGCAGGCACTCAAGATTATGACCGTTAGAGCCTTATCAGACGTCCTTAGGCCTCTCCAGACGTCTGATAAATGACCGTTTTGCCTCGGCTGACCCAAAATCTCTTCTCAGAGATTTTCTAGCCGTTGCAATGTTTGGAAATCAATTCCCACAGTAAAAGTAGGTTTCCAGACGTCCAGGCATAGTGCCAGACGTCCTATATGTCGTCTGATCGACTTGAACAAAAACCCTGTTTAGATCTGATTCAAGTCAGGAGGAAACCCGCATAGAATCAGACGTCTGACATTGAAATCAGACGTCTTAAAGTGGCCTTCCAGACGTCTGATGCCAGAGTTAGACGTCTGATAACCCTGTCAAATGTAATCATTGTCCTGATTTCGGCCTGATTCTCTTGGACTTTGTTCCCAACGGCTATGGAAGCTTTTCTAAGCCTTCCAAAGCCTTCCTAAGGCCTCTATAAATAGAGGGGAGCCTTTTCACACCTAGAAACACAAGAGATACACTTAGAAACACAAGAGACACACTTGGATACACTTAGCTACACACTTCCACACTCTTTGGTGTCCAGAAAAGATCTTGCTCTCTAAGCTCAAGCTCCATCATCTTGAGAGCATCAAGCCTTCGCGCACCCGCTCTCCCGCCGTTGTTCACGAGAGCGACATTGCGCCGTTGCGTGGCTCACGCACCCGCGTCATCCTCGACGCACTCCTTGCAAAGGGGAGTTTCCTAATTCCTATAGAAGCTAGGTTTATAATTACTTTGTTGGCTCTATAGGACCTGTTGTTTTATTTTATCTTTGTCTTTTGGTTGGGTATTCGCTTTGCGAATTCCCGTCTCCTTCGTGGGACAAAATCCTTCTCGTGGAGAGAAGGGGTTGAGGAACGCTACCCTCGTACTTGTAGCGTGGTTGTACTGAGGTTGAATCACCCTCGTTTTAAAGTGATTCGGTTAGTGGATTTGATCAACCAGGTTGATCGGAAAATCCTAACTCGAAAGGGTTAGGTGGTGGTTTTCACCCGGTTTGGGTTTCCACCTAAAAATACTCTGTGTCTTTGTGTGATTGACTATTTGTGAGATTGTTTATATTTCAATTACGCATTTTTTACGTCACACTGATCTCACCCCCTCCAAGTAGGGAATTTCATACCTAACGTCACCGCAAGGTCACGGTGACTCCAAATAGTTTTCACAGGGCCTGTGGGCAGTATCCATGCCTGCCTCAAAATCCACGCATGCGCTAGGGCAAGACCTGATTCAAACGGACCAACAACAGGGTCAGAGATACCTAATCACGTTTCTAATTTTTCACTAAGGATAATGTACTTAAAAATGAAAATAAACTACACCAAATAATAGTATGTGTCAATACAATTCCAACGATACCTTATTTGTCGAAATCCGAGGTCGGGAAGGCCTCAAATCGGATGAAACAACGCGACGGGGCCCTGAACCGATCCAGTTCAACCAGACCAGTCAACTAACCCACGCATGCCTGCCTGTGGACATGTGTCACTACTCGATTCATCTGTGCGCCTCATGTGGATGCCACCTACCCACGCTCCTACCTGCGTCCTGCCAAGCGATCGCCATGTGTCGGCGATTGAATGACGCCAAACTCCTATGCACAAACTCCTCTTCGCATAAAGCAATGTGCACTGCACTCGTCATTTCACCACATGGCATGCATCTGCACCACGCCGCCAAATCACGTGGTCCTCGCTCGCCACCACCAACGCTGTTGTGAAAATTGCATTGGGAAGCCCACATTTCTCAAACTTATGAATAGGTCCCTAACTTTCCTAATCAAGAATTCCTAATTGATTTTCTACTTTCCTCTCTCTTTCTCATGGGTTTTGGAGGCCTTAGAGACTAATGACGACCCAAAGGCCCAAGCAAGTCTTTCTATAGATCCAAAAGTTGTTGGGATTAGGTTTATGGAGAGAAATACCTAAAATACCCTTAGGATTGGGTCCACCTTACATATAGGTCCTTTATGACTTGTTTTGGTCATAACTTGAGCTATACACCTCAGAATCGCATGAAACAAGCGTCGTCAAAAATCTTGCAATGAGAGAAATCCCATGGCATCATACATGGCACCCTTTTGATAACTTTTTACTAGGGTTTGGCTAGGCATTTCTTGGCAATTTAAGGAGGTGCTGCCACCAGCACCGAACCACAACCGGGTTTCCAAGTTCAAATTGACCTGAACCACTTTGAAATGACTCAGAACCTAGATTTTGGGATGTTACAATCTTCAAGTAATTTTTTCTCCTCATTACATCCTTGCCTTAGATTATCCATTGTGTGAATTGCCAAAACTTCCTCAATTGTTCCCACAACCTCAATAAAGCCACAATTCAATTTATTCTTTTGGGAAACCTTAAAGATATTAACTTGGCATGTTTTCCTTCTAGAAGTGATTTGCATATTCCCCGTCTCACAATTGATCAGAACCTTGGTTGTGGCCAAGAAAGGTCTTCCTAAGATTATCTGGGTGTGGTTCAAGTTGTTTAATGCCTCCATATCTAGAACTAAAAAGTCCACAGGGTACTCAAAATCCCACACTTCTTTAATCACATTCTGTAAGAGTCCCTTTGGTATCTTGGTTGATCTATCAACAAGCTGAAAGGTAACATCAGTATGTTGCAAAGGACCTAAATCCAACTCTTCATATAATTCCATGGCGATTAAATTGGAGGCACCAAGGTCCAGTAAGGCTCACCCCAGGATAAAACCATCTAGCTCACTTGAAATTAAGGGGGTCCACAAATCTTTCTTTTTAGAAGGGAGCTTATTTAAGATGATGGCACTAGCTTGCTCAAAAATTACGACCCTTTTTTATGATTTGGCCTGGCATTTCGGTGTACATATTTCCTTAAGAAATTTCACATAGGACGAGATATTCTCAATAGCTTCAAGGAGTGGTATATGCACTTGGACTTGCTTTAAAATATCAAGCCACTCCTTAGATTGATTGGTTTTCTTTTCCCTGGATTTGTTCAAGGCTTCAGGAAAGGGTGCTTGAGATAAATCATGAGTGTTCAAGTCCTGAGCCTTGTCTTCTAGATTAGCTTGGTCTCCTAAGTCAAATTCGGGCTCCTCAAGATCTTGGTAGGATTTGGATGTAGAAGAATAAGGATCTTGGATTTATTTCCCACTTCTCAAGGTGACAGCACAAGCATAAGCATTAGGGCTAGAAGTGTGAGGTGGGTTTTGCAAAATGGGTTAAGCCTAGGTTGGGTTAGGGTTAACAAAGCCAGGTGGGTGCTAGGGAGCGGGTTGAACTATATGTGCATGTTGCTCCCGTGTGTGATTCTGGTTAACCCTATTGAAGTTTCTTGGGTTGGGGATAGGTTGGGATAGTAGCATCCCATATTTTCTAGCATCTACTAATTAGTCCAATTTTCCCATCAAATTGATCCTCAATTGATTCATTTCTTCTTTAGATCTCAAATTCATTTCCCGCATTTCCTTGAGGACTAAACTCAGATCAGATGGGTGGGTTTACGAAGTAGGTTGTTGCTTATAAGTGCAAGGTTGTGTGTACCTACTAGGTTTCTGATGAGAGACTCATCATGGCTCTTAAATACCCCTAATTAACTAGTTTCCCTAGTTAATTAGTTAGGAATACGCTTTATTAGGGTTTAATTATAATATAAGGAACAAAATGCAAAGGACCATAAAAATAAGTGAATAATATAAAATTAAACATTAATTAATATTATTAAAAATTTAATTAATAATTTGGACTCACATTATAAACATTTAGCTACCTAATTAATATTTAATTTAACATTATTAATATTTAACACTATGTATCTAATTAACTTACGTAATTTAATCATTTAAATAAATATAGCTAAAAAGAGCAAAAATGTAATTTCAAGGAATGAATATATTATTTACCTAATTTATAATAATATATAAAATGTTAAAAATAATTAAATTAAAATAAGCCTTAAATGCCTCAAATTACGTTTAGGTCCTTAAGATTTATTTCAATTGGGTCCTTTTCTTATAATAAGGTCCTTAGTTTCTTTTGCATTCACATCCTCGTGAGCATTTTCTTCTTCCTTCTCTTCTTCGTCAGTGTCTGAACGGCTCCCGTACGTCGGTTCCACATCTTCCGATCGCCGCCCATCCACCATCAGAACTCCTTCGCCCGAGCTTCTAAGCTTTGGCTCACCTTCCTCTCCTCCTCCAATGGTGTCGATGTGTCGCTAATCCTAATTAGGATAGGTGAATAACCTTACCGGCATTGAAGACGACGTTGGTGGTTATCATGAACCTAGACCTTCTAACGTCTAGGTACAACCCCCTCTACCACCACCGTAACCTATAAATAGCTATCCACCCCTCCGATTTCAAGGGTCAGTTTCCTTCCCTCTTCCCCCACTAAGTCAACAATAGGATATTCTTCCAAAACCTCCGGTGAACACTTACCACCCCTATGGAGCATCTCCGCAAGAGGCATTCGCCTCCCTCACCTCCTCTTCCTCTCCCGCGGCTGTGACAGGGCTTGGGAGCGCATCGCACTCCCTCTCTACTCCCTTTCTTGCTGGAGCTCTATCCCCAATGCTCTAATTTTGTCCTTCGTTATGTGGCTTTCGACAGAGATTTCTTTCCCCCACTTCATCCAAGTAACACTAGATAGCTAGGCATTAGTTTAGATTAGTTAGGTAGTTAGTTAGAGTAATGTTAGTTAAGTTTGTTAGATCATCTTCCCTGACTTTGGCTAGGTCAAGTCCAGCCTCGTTGGACTTAATTCCACCTTATCAACCACCTTTACCCCCTCACAATCCTCCTATGCTTCTTTTCCCTCACTTTTAGTAACTAGATCGCCTAAACCACCTCTACCTCCACCGTCGACCTCCGTTGTCCATGGCGGAGATCCACAGTCATAGCACATCTCCATTTTGGGCCCTCCATCACCTCTTCATCATCTTAGGGCCCCATTCTACTTCTTAATTCACCTAATTAAGCATCTAAACACCTAATCTACCAACACCTTCACTTGACACCTCACTATCTATGGTGAGGTGTTCAGAGCCATTTCCACATCCAATTAGGTCCTCCATCACCTTCACAACACCCTAAGGACCTTTTCTACCTATTCAATTACACCTATAACTCACTACACACAAAACTCCTAATAACACACAACCTCTTGAGCTAATTGTCAATGGCGGTTCAGGAGGAGTTAAATCACTTAATTGAACACCTATTCACCATCACCACATCCTAATTAGTAGTTCCCCTCACTCAATTTAGGGGGAGATCGGCTCATGAGTTCCATCGAACTCAAAGCTCAAGTTTCACTAAGTTCCTGATGAACTCAGTGTTAACTTCATCAATTGAAGTTCCTGTTGATCTCTTGAGGTTCCTTGTGACCTCAAGAGTTTGTCCAGACCATTCATGGTCTATTTTGCAAAGGAATTAACTTTTGCATCCATTTCTAAGTTCACCAGAGCTCCGGCGAGCCCCGGCGACCCTATTTCTAGCCTCAGCTTTTGAAATTCCTTGAGAAGCTCTAGACTGCTTCTCTTTGACTTAGAGATCAGATTCCAAAAGTTATTACTGTGTTTTATTGATCTGAGCTCCCTCCTGAGCTCTGTCTTCTCCAACTCCAGCGGAGTTGGAGAGGAGAGTCTGTTAGGATTTAGACCTTGAGATTAGGTCCATGAGCATTAGAAGGACCTTTAGAACCTAACTAGATTTTCAGATCAGTCTTAAAACCAATAGAATCTTTTTCCAAACACTCCTCATCTTGACCTTAGGTGACGATGCTTGAGAGCACCTCCAAGCTAAACAAAACATGATTTTGAGGTGTTGAGCAAATTCCTGAGGATGATTTGAGTCAAATTAGGGTTTTAATTTAATCTACGAAGCCTTGGAGCATAAAGTCAACTTCCTAGCTTCGTAGGTCAACTTGAGTTGAATTTGAAGTGTTTAAGACTTGATTCAAAGATTTAATGAGTTGATTGAGATCGTGGAATGGCTTAGAATCTAATATAAGTGATTTGAACATGTTTAATTGAGGTTAAATGAAAATTCAACCACCTGTGCATTTTGGGTTGTTTTAGAACCCAAACATTGTTTGCAGTGTATCCTGCCCTCATCAATTGCTTTTTACCTTCTAAAACTATTCAGACCTCTTCTTGAGGATAATTCCTATCTATTAGCCCTTTTCAAGCTTAGATCCGAGCTCTGAACTTGAGATTGAAGCTCATCAGCTTCTTCTTCTTGAATCCATTTTGACCCTCACTTCCTTCTCCATTATGTGCAAAATTACTCGCTAAAGTCTTCCAGACCTTCAGTTAAGGTCAAAAGACACTCATCAGGTCACTAGACTTGATTTCTCCTCTTGCAGGATTTCCACAAGCATGGCAGATAACCATGGTTTGTCCATCAAATCGATGGATCAAACGAGATCCAAACACTAAATTGGTGTTACAATTAGGTAGAGCACACAAACAGCTCTCGATCGAGCCTTTGCTCGATCGATTTAAGTGAGTCAGCCGGAATCTTCGTTGGAAGATCGGTCTGGATTGGCTGATTATAGTTCCACCTCAAGAGTCTAAAAGCTCATGACATGGTATATTATGAATTTGCGCTGAGACCCTCTCGATCGTCAGCGCAAAGTGCAAAGAGAACTTGAGCTTAGCGTGGGCGCGTGCATGTGCACATGCCCGGGTGTATGTGTGCGCATGTGCGTGCATGGGCTTGTGTGGGTGTGGATGTGAGCGGGCCTGATTGGGCCGAGTACTGTGCATTGATGAAAATAAACAAAATCCACCTTAAATGAACTAGGCCTAAGCTCAATTAGGGTTTGGACCCACCCGTGAGGGTGCTGCGTATCCTCGAAGAGCTTGGGCCACCCATTAAATAAATAATTTTGGATTAAAAGGATGTTAATGGGACTTAGTTGAGCGTAAATTGGTTAAGTGTGGAGCATAAAAGCACAGTAAGAAAGAAGAAGAGTTAAGAAGGGAGCTTAAGAAAAAGACAAGAGAAGAAGATGAAATAAATAAGAGAAGGGCAGAAGTTGAGAGAAAAGTAAGAGAAAAGTAAAGAGGAGGGAGAACAACTAAAAATAAGAGAATTGATAGAGTGATCGTTACATATCAGAAGTCCAATTTAAATTCTTTTAAGTCGTCTAATTCTCTTTTCAGACGTCTGATTTCAAGGCTGAAGTTGATATATTACGTATTTTTGAGTTTTTAATGTTGTAATAGGCATGATAACTCTTGTAATTTCATTTCTTTACCTTATATTCCTGTAGAAAAGTTGTAATAAACATGTTTAGTTGGTTTTTAATGATAAATTTTCTTGTTTCTTCTTCAATGGAATATTGCATGCTTTTATTGTCAAATATATTGTGCAATTATTCATGTGCTTAAAATATTATTAATTATAATATGATTGATTAAGTAGATAGTAATTAATGTTTAGGGATTAATGGTGAATTAAGCTTACGATTATGCCTCCTAGAGAATGACATGGACTCAACCAGTTAAAAAGAACTTCAAATTTAAGATGTTAGGTTAACTTGACCCTATAGTACACTTCCAACACTAATTCGAGTTAACCTAAGTTACTTTTTGATGCAATTAATTAAGTCCAATTAACTTAGTTAACTGTGCTGAGAAATGACACATCATTTTAATGGCACCATTGTCGAGGAGGTAACTGTAATTTATATTCACCATTATTTGTAGTTTGTAAATAATTCTTTTTACTAATTAGCTTTGTTTTGTTTTGTTTTGTTTTTGTCTTCTTTTCAGGGATATCTTCATGGGTATTCTCAAGAGGGAAGGTAGGTTTTTCTATTTCTATTTTTGTATTCCCATTATACATACCATTGTGAGTATTTCTTTCTTAGTCTTTAGTGTAGTTTTCTTGTTGCATTTAGTATAAAAAAAATACAAAAATACGCATACTCCTAACTAGCAATAGCATGATTTAGGCATACACTCCTAGGAGTACACATTCCTGCTAGTATATCTGCGATCTGACTTGGGATTTTCTACTTTATTATCTCACATCAGTGGGAAAACACGTGCAAAAACCCACGTAGATCCCTATTGTTGGAGTAATAAGCAAGACCATATAATTGATTGAAAAGATATAAAAAGTGATCAAATTCACTTCTTTCTATCATTTTAGTAAAAGATTAACTAAAAGAGGATTATTAAAACTCGTGACATAATCTGTTTGTAGATTGCATGCAGGTTTTTATCGATCACATATACTGCATGCTATCACGCACACAGTGAGATCACTAGAGTCACACGAGTCTATTATTTCTACCTCTCCTCTTTTCACTTCTTAGGGCTTTGGTCGAAGATCAACAAGTCTGCCTCACTACTAGAGCCCCAGGGAACCAGTAGTGAGCAGTTTCGATCCTAAACCTTAGACCTTTGAGCCTTAACGATATGCACCTGCGTAGACATGTTCTAGGACGCGTATTTTGGATTGATACTGTATCAGTTTGCATCTTTGCATTTTACACGTATTCCTAGGATTCTTCTTTTCCTTTGAAAAGAAGAAAAACCCGCTTTTCATGCTATATTTGGGTTTTGCTTCCCACTATTTTTTTTCACAGTGGCGTGAGTGTGACTTTTCACATTTTTCTGGTTTATGCACAGGAGGCAATCCTTGAACCGCCTCTCGTATCTCCGTTGACAGGTCTACCTAGACCGGTTGCACTAAATCAACCACCTATTTTCCCGTATGTTACTTCTATTTTTTCTACATTTGATCCTATGGACCAAACACAGAATCCGAATCCCAAGATCCCTTCTTCTTCTGGTCAGGGGGAGATGCCGCCTTTTGATATCCATGAGACGCTCCTTAACCAGAACCTACAGATGCTCGAGCAGAACCGGTAAATTAATCTGTTGACGGCTGCTCTACAAAATCGACAGAATCTACGAACTCGTCTTCCTCCTCGACCTGAGGTGGGTTTCGAAAACCCTGATTTCCCAAATCCACCTTGTCCTAAGCCTCTACTCTGAGACTAATATAATCCTTCCAATGCACAAGTAGAGCCTAATGTTAGGATTCCCGTTGGGGAAAATGACCTAGAATTAAAGCCAAATATTATAGGTCTAATCCCATACTTTCACCGCTATTCTTCCAAGGATCCATTTCAGCACATTGAAGATCTGAAAAATCTATCTCAGACTCTTGGTCCTCGAAATCAAAATCGGGAAATCCTACTCATGAAGATGTTCTCCTTTAGCCTTAAGGACAAGACTGCCTACTGGTACAGAATGATTGCACGACCTATCACTACTTGGGATCAACTTGAATCAGCATTCTTGAAGAAATTCTTCCCTATAGATCGCACCAACGCACTAAGGTGAGCCATCACGAGTTTTACTCAGAATCAAGGAGAACCAATTCATGAAGCGTGGGAGCACTTTCATGAATTACAATGGAAATGTCCACATCACGACATCCCTCGTTGGCAACTCGTGCACATCTTTTATTATGGATTGCAAGAGAGCATTCACAATCTGGTCGATGCCTCTTGTGGAGGGAATTTCTTGAATCGTGACGAAGAATCCACCTCAGAATTGTTTGAAGGAATGGCAGAAAACTCAATCAACAATGCCTCAGTGTCGCAATTCACGCGAGGAAGCTCAACTTCTCATCAGAATCTACATCAGAAGGGCATTCACAAGATCCGGAATCAGTCCAGTTCTAAGGATTTAGAGAGAATTGTAGAAAAATTGGAGAAATTCGACTTCGTAACAAAGCATCTCGACGAGGTCCAAAACACTATGAAGACTCTTACACCTCTACTCGCTATGCAAAATTCTGCGCATTTACCAATTTCGCAAATTCTCGCGAGGAGGGAATTTGTGAATAATCTGGATTCTAGAGATCCATCTTCCTTGGGTTTTCTCTCTACTCATGCACCAACCCAGGAGGGACCTTTGTCCCACAATCTTTCCCACCTCTTTCCCCACCCCTTGCTTTTGCAGAAAACGCGCCATATCTTTATAATGTACACGCCATCTAGGAAAACATTTCAAGATCAAATCCTTATTCTAACACCTATAACCCTGGATGGAGAAGCCACCCAAAATTTTATTGGGCTGACCAAAATCAAAGACCATCATATCAGAATCAGACCTGATAAACCGGCCTTTGTTGCCTTCTCAACAACCGAATGTGAGGCCCATTCATGCAAGTACGTAGAACTACTCAAGGCCAAATAGAGTTATGCAGCTCAATCAGATTTTGTGAGCTGTTACAGAGAGTCAGCGACAAAATGCTAAAGCTCTTGCTGAGATCCAAAGGCAATGTAAGGTAGAATTGACTGATTTACGAAATCAGATCATGCTTTTGGCTGAGTCTCGTCAGCCAGGTACTCTTCCATCCCAGCCAGTTCCAAATCCTAGGAATCTGCCAAACCCTAGGCAACATCTGGGCCAAGTACACTTCATTAATCATGCCCTTGATTCAAATCAAAACCCACCCTTTGCACCTCTCAAAAGTGACCTACTAAACCCACATTAGCAACCTTTGTTGTACCAGAATGATCAACCTATCATTCCGAATCAAAAATGACTTTGCTGATCTACTGATTGGTTGAAATTGTTAGTTCAACTCCTCATATATAATATTTTGATGATTTTACAAAATGAAGAGAAAGAAATAAAATATAAGCGTAGTATATTTTTTCTCTCTGTAATAACACAATTACAGGTTTCATGGAGTTTTCCAAGATGGGAGATTAAAAGCATGAAGTCTAAGTAGCATAAGTATTGTCATAGGTCATAGGCTTTTCATGTAAACTTTCAAAGGTTGTAATTTTCATTTTATTTGAGTCTAGAGGTGTTGTAAAGAGCCCCCAAACATAACCTATAAATAGCTAACTTAGGCTCTCTACACTTAGGATAAATTAGAAACAAAAACCTAACACCAGGACTTAAATCTGACATCCATAACAACTGTCAGACATCTGATTTTCAACTTTAAGACATCTGATAAGTGTTTCAGACGTCTAATTACCTATAGCTCTGCCTTCAGTTTCTGTCTTCATAAACATCAGTCAAATCATACTTCTATCAGACGTCCATAGCCTCATCCAGACGTCTGATACTTTACCTGGACGTCCTCAAAATAACTGTTAGACTAAGCACCTATCTTCCTTCTATATATAATGGGCAAAATGCATTTTCAGACGTCTAGACATGCTTCCAGACGTCTACTTTTGGACCGATACCCATGTATTTCTGTGCGTATCTCATTACGAACCAAAGATCTTTTGTCAAATATCGCAACCAAGTCTTTTTAGGTTTCCAGACGTCTAGAGAATCCCTCAGACGTCCATAAAGATGTCTAATTCTTCAAATCTAGAACCCTGTTTGGATCTGCTCAAAACAGGAACGAATCCACACATAATTAGATGTCCAATAACTTTATCAAACATCTTATGTGAAAATATCAGACATCCTTGTTTCGATCCAATGAAGTCAGTATAGGCTAGCTAATAGTATTAGACGACCATAATTATAATCAGACGTCTTATAAGACGTCTGACCCTAAAATTAGACATCTAATATTACTATCAAACTCATCATTACCCTGATTTGTGGTGGATTTCGTCCCAATCTCTTGAGATTTGTCTCCAATGACTAGGAGATCTCTCCCAAGTATTCTTGAAGGTTCCAAGCTTGCCTATAAATAGACTACAATCCCTCTTAGGTAAGACACACCTCTTGAGATTCAATTCCATTAGAAAAATCACTTGCTCACTACTCTTAGCTTCATCTTGCCCTTGTGCTGTGCCAACACTCTAATCAAAGGGCAAATCCACACTCCTAACTCACTCCGTTCTGTAAACTCTCAGGGAGTTCTCTTTATGCTTAATAGATAAGAAAGTAATCAAAGTATTGGGGTGCTCTTTAGGTGCTGTTTTAATTCTTATTTTTGTACTTTGGGTAAATGGCTTGTCGGGTCCCCGTCTCTTCATTGTGAAGGGAGAAACCTCCGTTTAGGGATCAAAGATGAGATTTGTAATTGAGGTACACTACCCTCGTTTAAGTAGTGTGGTTAGTGGATTGATCACCTTGTGATCCAAAATCCTAAGTCAAGGTATTGGCTTAGGTGGTGGTTTTCACCCTATTGGGTTTCCACTTAAAAATCTGGTGCCACTTTTTGTGATTGAATTTGTTGTATTACAATTTTATATAATTTCACTATTCACCCCCCCTCTAGTACAATTTCATTTGGTATCAGAGCAGGATTTCTGCCTTCAGGAGTAACATTTGCGGAAAGATCACATGGAGGGGAAAGTCATTTCCACAGGAAAATTGGAGGGGCAATCCACCACTCGACCACTACTCTTCGAAGGGACAAACTACACTTACTGAAAGCTGAGAATGAAGATGTGGCTTCAAGCCAACGATTTCTCCATTCGGGAGAGATGCGAATCTGCATACATCATTCCCGAGAAACCAGAAATAGGATATACAGTGGAGAAAATTCATCACCTTAGACTGAATGCTAAGGCAATGAACTCACTCTACTGCGCACTCAGCTCGAAGGAATTCAACCGCATTAGCCAATGCAAAATCGCCCACGAGATTTGGAGAACCTTGGAGGTAACTCACGAAGGTACGTCTAGAGTAAAATCCTCAAAGATTAACTTGTTATCATAGGAATTCGAAGCCTTTTCTATGAAGGAAAATGAAAGACTTGGGGACATGTACACCCAATTCACGTTAATCGTGAATAACCTCAAGTCACTAGGAAAGACATTTATAAAGGGGGAGCTTCAAGGGAAGCTCCTTCGCTCCCTTGGCCCCGAGTGGGAGCAAAAAGTAACGGCAATAGAAGAAGCCAACCAAGTAGAGGATCTAGACATGGAAAATCTACTTGGGAATCTCATGGCTTATGAATCAAAAGTGGAGCAAAAGAAGAAATCTATTTCATCGGAGCCAAAGAAGAAGACTTTAGCCTTCAAAGCTACTTCGGATGATGAGGTAAGTACCAATGACGAAGAATTCATTTTATTAGCTAAAAAGTTTAAAAAGTTTCTCAAAAATAGAAAAGAGATCAAGGGAAAGAAAAGAGAGGAAGAACCTCTAGTTTGCTATAATTGCAAAATGAGAGGTCACATAAGGAAAGATTGTCCCTTACTCAAAAGTGATGATGAGAAGAAATCCAAGAAGCCTTCCAACTACAAGAAGATCTCCAAGCTGAAGGGATTCAGGAAGAAGGCGTTCCAAGCAACTTGGGATGACTCCACCTCCGATGAAGAAGAGGAGGAAACAAATGAAGAAACAACATGCTTGGGATTAATGGCAATAAAAGATGCTTCTGAGTCTGAATCTAAGGAACCTGAGGTAAACTCCTATTCTTTAGATGAATTACAAGATGCCTTTGATTCACTATATGTAGATCTTAAGAAAACAAAAACCCAAAGCAAAGTGTTAAAAGAAGAAAACTTAGAAAATAAGAAATTAATCCATGATCTTGAAGACAAGAATCTAATTCTTACAAAAGAAACCACTGCCTTAAATATGCAAATAAGAAATCTAATGATTGAGAAGGAGTCATTAACAAATGATTTGTATACGGCAATGAGTGAACAAAAATTTCTAGATAGAGAAGAATTACTCGACAAAATCCATGTGCTTAAAAAATCAAACTCCTTTAAAAAGGATGAAAATAGCTTACTTAGAGTAGAGATTAGGGGATTAGAAGATAAACTAGACATAATGAAAATAGAGATAAATCAGCTTAAATAAAAATCAAATCAACTTCTTGAGGACCTAACCAAATTTACAAAGGGGAAAGATAACTTGGACAAGGTCATTGCCCATCAAAAACCTTCCTTAAGTAAATTTGGACTAGGCTTTTATGAACCTAGTCAAAGTAAGCTGAAAAAGGACCCTCCTATAAAGGAGACCACTAACAAATACGGATCCACATTGCAATGGATACCGAAAAGACAACTCTCACTTTATTTTGTAGGGATGAAAGGACATCATAATGTCAAAAATTGGATATACAAAATGAACGATGGACAACTCAAATTAGAAAGACATATAGAAATACCAAGTCACCAACGAAGATCTTTTGTAGGAGGAAGTCTATAAGAAAGAAGACAAGGAGACCACCGCAATCAAGGAAGCCGATGGGTGATGGACTCCAGATGCTCCAAACATATGACGAGAGACAAGCACCTATTTTTGGACCTCCAACCTATGGATGGAGGAACGGTTACATTTGGCAACAACCACAAGGGCCATATTATTGGCCTTGGTAAAGTAGGTAACCCTCTCTCTCCCATCTCAAATGTTTCTCTAGTTAAAGGACTAAAACACAATCTTTTAAGTGTCAATCAAATTTGTGATAAGGGTTTTAAAGTAGTATTTGCTTCAAAAATATTTGAAATTATGCATTCATTAACCAATGAAACTCTTCTTAAGGGAACTAGATTTAAAGACATTTATATCGTAGAATTTGATAAAGATAGTAGTTATGAATGTCTTGTAGCAAATGATGAGTTAAGTATATGACATAGAAGAGTAGGACATGTTCATATGAAGCTACTTCAAAAACTAGCTAAACATGAACTAGTCCGAGGTCTTTCTAAAGGAAAATTTTTAAATGAGCCTATCTGTGATTCATGTAAATTAGGTAAAATTATGAAATCTAGTTTTAAAAGCAAAGAAGTTATATCCACATCAAGACCTTTAGAACTACTTCACCTAGATCTGTTTGGACCTACAAAATATGAGAGCCTTAGTGGATGCAAATATTTCCTTGTGATTGTAGATGATTTTTTAAGGTTTTCATGGGTCTCCTTCTTGAGATCCAAAGGAGTATTTTTCGTCTTTTCTATTTTTTGTAGGAAAGTTCAAACTTAAAAAGGCTACCAAATCACTCATATACGTAGTATTCATGGGGGTGAGTTTGAAAATTCCTTGTTTGATGATTTTTGTCAAGAGCATGGTATTGCTCATGAGTTTTCTTTTACCCGAACACCTCAACAAAATGGGGTAGTTGAGAGAAAGAATCATACTCTTCAAGAGTGTGCTCGAACATTGCTCATAGACTCGGGGTTACCGAAGTACTTTTGGGTCGAGGCAGTTAACATGGTTTGTTACGTGTTAAATCGCACCTTAATTCAATCCAGGTTGCAAAAAACTTGTTTTGAACTATACTATGGGAAAATACCCAAAATTAGGTACTTTAAAGTCTTTGGATGTCGATGTTTTATTTTGAATACCCGCTCTATTTTAGATAAATTTGATGCCAAAGGTGAAGAAGCCATCTTTATTGGTTATTCCTCACGTAGTAAGGCACATCGGGTCTTTAACAAGACCACATTAATAGTGGAGGAAACCCTCCATGTTTCCTTCGATGAATCTCCTCACTCTTCCTCCATTGACCAAGTCAATATGGAAGATGAAGATGATTCTACTATTGATGTGTCTAACATTCCAAACTCCAATGTCCATAATCTTCTAAAAGATTTGATATATCAAAGGGATCATCCCGAAAACCAAGTCATTGGAAGTGTTTCCGATGGCGTTAAGACCCAATCTTGTTTTAGTTACTCTTTTGGTCTCTCCGCCTTTATATCTCAAGTTGAACCCAAGAGTGTCAAGGAAGCATGCTCCGAAGAACCTTGGATGATGGCCATGCAGGAGGAACTCAACCAATTCCAAAGGAATGAAGTCTGGGATCTAGTACCTAAGCCTAAAGGGCAAACGGTAATAGGTACCAAATGGGTATTCCGGAACAAGTTGAATGAATCTAGTGTAGTCATTCGGAACAAGGCTCGGCTGGTAGCACAAGGGTACAACCAAGAAGAAGGAATTGATTTTAATGAGACCTACGCTCCCGTTGCTCGACTCGAATCAATTTGCATGCTTCTTACTTATGCCACCTTTCTTGGCTTTAAATTCTTTCAAATGGACATTAAGAACACGTTTCTTAACGGATTCATTAAGGAGGAAGTTTTTGTAAAACAACCTCCTGGTTTTGAGTCTCATGATAAGCCTCATTTTGTCTATAAATTAAACAAGACAGTATATGGTCTAAAGCAAGCTCCTAGAGCTTGGTATGAAAGGCTCAAAGACTATTTGTTAAATGCAAAATTTTCTATAGGGGAAGCTGATTCCACATTATTCATTAAAAGAAGAGGAAAAGATATTTTATTAGTTCAAATATATGTTGATGATATTATATTTGGTGCTATTAATGAATCTATGTGCAGAAAGTTTTCAGAAATTATGCAGGAAGAATTCGAAAGGAGTTTGATGGGTGAACTCAAGTTTTTCTTAGGTTTACAAATCATTAAACTGAAGGTTTTCCGGCCCTACCAGGAGGGGGTGACGTAATAATTGCGGAAATAAAATAAACAAACTCACAAAAAGTCAATCACACAAGTACACAAGTATTTTTAGGTGGAAACCCAAATCGGGTAAAAACCACCACCTAACCCTCTCGAGTTAGAATTTTCCGATCAACCAAGTTGATCAAAATCCACTAAACCGAATCACTTTAAACGAGGGTGATTCAACCTCAATACAACCACGCTACTTAAACAAGGGTAGCATACCTCAACCCCTTCTCTCCACGAGAAGGATTTTGTCTCACGAAGGAGACGGGAATTCGCAAAGCGAATACCCAACCAAATAACAAAGATAAAAGAAACAACAAGTCCTATAGAGCCAACAAAGTAATTTTAAACCTAGCTTCTATAGGAAATAGGATGCTTCCCTTTGAAAGGAGCGCGTCGACGATGCGGATGCGTGTACCATGTGACAGCGCAACGTCGCTCTCGTGAACAACGGCGAGAGAGCGGGTGCGCAACAGCTTGATGCTCTCAAGAGAATGGAGCTTGAGCTTGGAGAGCAAGAGCTATCTAGGACACAAGAGAGTGGAACAAAGTTGCTTAGGTGTGTCTTGTATTTCTCTTAGTGTATATTTGTGTTGCAAAGGTTCCCCTCTATTTATAGAGACCTTAGGAAGGCTTTGGAAGGCTTAAGAAGGGTTCTATAGCCGTTGGGAACAAAGCCCAAGAGAATCAGCCCGAAATCAGGAACAATCATTGTTCTGACAGGCTTATCAGACGTCTAATTCTGGAATCAGACGTCTGATTCCAAGGTCAGACGTCTAATTTTGGGCGGGTTCCTTCCTGACTTGAATCAGATCTAAACAGGGTTCTTGTGTAAGTCCATCAGACGACATATAGGACGTCTGGCACTATGTCTGGACGTCTGGAAACCTACTTTTTCTGTGGGAATGGATTTCCAAACGTTGCAATGGCTAGAAAATCTCTGAGAAGAGATTTTGGGTCAGCCGAGGCAAAACGGTCAATTATCAGACGTCTGGATAGTCCTATGGACGTCTGATAAGGCTCTAACGGTCATATCCTGAGTGTTTGCTAAGCCAGCCAATGGTCCACTAATTGGACGTCTGGCAAATCCATCAGACGTCTCCTAAGACGTCTGGTCTAAGGTATGGACGTCTAATTTCATCAGACAGAACTAACTATGTCCAGCCTAATAGTTGTTTCAGACGTCTTAAAATACTTTATCAGACGTCTGATTTGGGAATGAGACGTCTGGAAACTCTGTTTGAACCCTATATTGGTTTTCTAAGTATTCTACAGAAAACCTAAGTATCCTAGGGTTGTACAGGTGTTCCTAGGACTACTGTTAGGGTACTTTGAGGCTCTTTAACATAATTTTCTAAGGAAATAAAGAGCAACAAAAGAAACGAAAAATACAACAAGTACAAGAGAAGGAAATCTATCATATTCTTCATTTCCTTCCATCTTTAATCTATCTCTCCTCGCGAATCTCTTCTGTTTTCCATCAAGCTCGTACAATCAGTCCTGGATGCGAGCTCGAATTCCGTCTAAACACGTCTACATTTGCAATTGACCTGAAATCTAAGACTCCAAGTGCAAATGTTAAATAACACGTGTTTTGTTATCATCAAAACAAATGATCGTGGTGCTCTAGCACCAACAATCTCCCCCTTTTTGATGATGACAAAATCATAAATAATAATGCAGAAAATCCTCCCCCTTTTTGACATTATCAAAAAGGTTTAACTGATTTTACATTTCCTATAACTCCCCCTTAAAACATGCTCTTCTATAAATTTCTTTTGACAAAGGTAATGCCTCCCCCTTTTTTTATAACAACAAGATAGCTATTATTTTTCTCCCCCTTTCTAAAGGAAATTTAGCTACCTTATATCTCCCCCTTAAAAATTGACAATTAGCTTATAAATTTTAACTCCCCCTATCTAAATGCTACTGACAAACAAAGATAGGATCAAGAATTTTTACCTCACCTACCATGGCCAATAAAATGGCCCGAATGGTGGTGGTGGATGCCACATCGGATGGGGCTCCCATCCGTAGCTTGGAGGCCTGGGCATTGGCGCCGGTCTCCAATCTGGTGGTCGACGTGCGGCGGGTCCGTCGCTTGTTCGCCGTCTCGTCGGTCTTCTTGTTCTCCTCCTTGGTCTACTCCTTAGTTCTCCCAACTTGAGTTGACCAGACTTGAGCTTGTAGGTCCAGTCCTTTGTGTTGTAATTATCCCTGAACCCTACAAAACAAGATTCTAATTCTTTTTTCGGTATCCAAGTGGGCTTGGATCCGGATCTGTTAGCGGGTCTCCTTGATGAAGATCCTTTCTCAACCTTAGGGCTATAAAAATTATCTACTTTATTGATTAATTCGTTGGAGTTTTCCCTAAGACATGCAATTTCTTTTTCTATAAAATGCATCTCAGTCTGTAAGTCAGAAATTTCTAACTTTAAACTATCATTTTCTTCAATCAATTTATTATTTTCATTGATGATGTTATGATTTTCTAATAATACGTTATCATTTTTAGGACAAGCTTCTAGATCCTTAAGTTTTATTTCTAACCTATCATTTTCAGATTTAAGAAAGCTAAGATTCTTTTTCATGCTTTTGTTTTCTATTTTTAGAGATTTACTAAGCTCAAATAGTTCATTAAAAGCTTCTTGTAAATCATAACTTACCTCATTGTCTGAGTCGCTTCCGCTTTCGCTGTCGCTATTGCTTCCTCTGGCCATGAAACCAAAGCAAGCGGTTTCCTCTTTTTCTTCTTCTTCTTCCTCCGAGCTGGAATCATCCCAAGTGGCTTGGAATGCCTTCTTCTTAGATCTCTTTTCCTTTTCCTTCTTCTTCTCCTTTTTGAGAAGAGGGCACTCTGGTCGTAGGTGCCCTTTCTCGTTGCAGTGGTAGCAACATCTCGGGCTTTCCTTCTCCTTTTTCTCTTTCTTTAATTCCCTACAAAACTTGGAAAATTTCTTAAGTAAAATTCTAAAGTCTTCGTCGTCGGTACTTACCTCGCTATCCGACGCGGCTCTAAAGGCGAGTGTCTTCTTCGGTTTGGGCTCCGGTGTATCCTTCTTCTTCTGCTTCAACTTTGTCTTGTAGGCCATTAGATTGCCTAGGAGATCTTCCATGTTGAGCTCCTCTACTTCGTTCGCCTCCTCGATGGCGGTGACTTTCTGTTCCCATTCCGATCCAAGGGAACGAAAAAGCTTCCCTTGATGCTCCCCCTTGATGAAGGTCTTCCCTAATGCTTTCAAATTATTTACAATGAGAGTGAACCTAGTGTTCATCTCACTTAAAGACTCGTTAGGTTTCATAGAAAAAGATTCAAATTCTTGAGAAAGTAAATTAATTTTAGAAGTTTTTACCTTAGAGGTACCTTCGTGAGTTACCTCAAGTGTGTGCCAAATCTCGTATGCGGTGGAGCATTGCGATATTCTGTTGAACTCCTCCAGTCTGAGCGCGCAATACAACGCGTTCATTGTTTTCGCGTTGAGCGAGAGTTCTCGAATCTGCTGCTGCGAGTATCCTACGTCGGGTCGCTCCGGGATCTCGTATGGGGCTTCGCAACGTCCCCATAGAGCGCAGTCCGTGGCTTGAAGCCACATCCTCATCCTCAACTTCCAGTAGCTGTAGTTGTTCCCGTCAAAGTAGGGTGGTCGGATGGTGGACTGCCCCTCGGATATTTTGATCGCTGATGTGCTTCCCTCCATTTGATCTCTTGCCGGGTGTTACTCCGATCTCGCAAGACCTGCTTTGATACCAACTGAAGGTTTTCCGGCCCTACCAGGAGGGGGTGACGTAATAATTGTGGAAATAAAATAAACAAACTCACAAAAAGTCAATCACACAAGTACACAAGTATTTTTAGGTGGAAACCCAAATCAGGTGAAAACCACCACCTAACCCTCTCGAGTTAGGATTTTCTGATCAACCAAGTTGATCAAAATCCACTAAACCGAATCACTTTAAACGAGGGTGATTCAACCTCAATACAACCACGCTACTTAAACGAGGGTAGCATACCTCAACCCCTTCTCTCCACGAGAAGGATTTTGTCTCACGAAGGAGACGGGAATTCGCAAAGCGAATACCCAACCAAATAACAAAGATAAAAGAAACAACAAGTCCTATAGAGCCAACAAAGTAATTTTAAACCTAGCTTCTATAGGAAATAGGATGCTTCCCTTTGAAAGGAGTGCGTCGACGACGCGGATGCGTGTACCACGCGACGGCGCAACGTCACTCTCGTGAACAACGGCGGGAGAGCGGGTGCGCAACAGCTTGATGCTCTCAAGAGAATGGAGCTTGAGCTTGGAGAGCAAGAGCTATCTAGGACACAAGAGAGTGGAACAAAGTTGCTTAGGTGTGTCTTGTGTTTCTCTTAGTGTATATTTGTGTTGCAAAGGCTCCCCTCTATTTATAGAGGCCTTAGGAAGGCTTTGGAAGGCTTAGGAAGGGTTCTATAGCCGTTGGGAACAAAGCCCAAGAGAATCAGCCCGAAATCAGGAACAATCATTGTTCTGACAGGCTTATCAGACGTCTAATTCTAGAATCAAACGTCTGGAAGACCACTTTAAGACGTCTGATTCCAAGGTCAGACGTCTGATTTTGGGCGGGTTCCTTCCTGACTTGAATCAGATCTAAACAGGGTTCTTGTGCAAGTCCATCAGACGACATATAGGACGTCTGGCACTATGTCTGGACATCTGGAAACCTACTTTTTCTGTGGGAATGGATTTCCAAACGTTGCAACGGCTAGAAAATCTCTGAGAAGAGATTTTGGGTCAGCCGAGGCAAAATGGTCAATTATCAGACGTCTGGACAGTCCTATGGATGTCTGATAAGGCTCTAACGGTCATATCCTGAGTGTTTGCTAAGCCAGCCAACGGTCCACTAATTGGACGTCTGGAAAATCCATCAGACGTCTCCTAAGACGTCTGGTCTAAGGTCTGGACGTCTGATTTCATCAGATAGAACTAACTATGTCCAGCCTAATAGTTATCAGACGTCTGAAACAACAGTCAGACGTCTGAAACAACAGTCAGACGTCTTAAAATACTTTATCAGACGTCTGATTTGGGAATTAGACATCTGAAAGTGCTGTTTAAACCCTATATTGGTTTTCTAAGTTCTCTACAGAAAACTTAAGTATCCTAGGGTTGTGCAGGTGTTCCTAGGACTACTGTTAGGGTACTTTGAGGCTCTTTAACATAATTTTCTAAGGAAATAAAGAGCAACAAAAGAAGCGAGAAATACAACAAGTACAAGAGAAGGAAATCTATCCTATTCTTCATTTCCTTCCATCTTTAATCTATCGCTCCTCACGAATCTCTTCTGTTTTCCATCAAGCTCGTACAATCCGTCCTGGATGCGAGCTCGAATTCCGTCTAAACATGTCTACATTTGCAATTGACCTGAAATCTAAGACTCCAAGTGCAAATGTTAAATAACACGTGTTTTGTTATCATCAAAACAAATGATCGTGGTGCTCTAGCACCAACAATTAAACTCGAATTTGGAACCTTTGTGTGTCAATCAAAATACACAAAGGAGATGTTGAAAAAATTTGAAATGACGAAAAGTAAAGGGAAGAACACTCCCATGAGTGTCACAACTTCCCTAGACTTGGACGAATCAGGTACGCCCATAGATCAAAAGCTCTATCGTAGCATGATTGGATCTTTACTGTATTTAACTTCCAGTAGACTTGACATTTTGTTTAGTACCTGCTTATGCGCTAGGTTTCAATCAAACCTTGAATAATCACACTTAAATGCTGTAAAACGAATATTTAGATATCTAGTTGACACATCTGATTATGGCTTATTCTACCCTAGGAGTCCACAATTCAACTTAGTTACATATATCGATGCGGACTATGCAAGTAGTCGCACCGATAGGAAGAGTATTAGTGGGACGTGCCAATTCTTAGGTAAATCGCTAGTCTCTTGGTTCTCAAAGAAACGATCTAGTGTAGCCCTATCAACTATAGAAGCTGAATACATAGCTGCCGCTCTAGCATGTTCCTAAGTGCTTTGGATGAAAAGTACTTTGAAGGATTTTAACTTGATATTTAATAAGATAAAAATATTATGTGATAATACTAGTGCTATCAACCTCTCGAAAAATCTTGTACATCACTCCCGTACAAAACATATTGATGTTCGACATCACTTTTTGAGAGATAATGTACTTAAGGGAGAAATCGAGGTTGAATTTATTTGTACTGAATTGCAATTAGCTGATATTTTCACTAAACCTTTGAATTATGATCGTTTTAATTATATACGTAGGGAACTAGGCATATGTAAGCTAAGTGATATTTGAAGAATTTAGTGACTTAATGGAACTTCTTTTGTCATGAACATAGGAGCCTTGCCTTTACCAAGTTAAGATTCTTCATACTCAGTTCAAACATCAAAATGCACATTCTATGGAATATCAAACGTCTAATTAAAATATTAGACATCTTATACTTAAAAATTCAACGTCTAAAGATCTGGGATAGACAATGATTTTAAATCTCAAAAGAGCTTATAAAAGAGCTATTTCAAACGTCCGTCATCATTCACAAACGTCTTGGCCATCGTCCAGATGTGTTGACAGACGTCTATCTGTGAATCAGAACATGTATTATGAGTCAGATGTCTGATTATATAGTTAGACGTCGTATAGGTCATCTGACCATGAAATCAGACGACCCTAGCTTTAGAGTGAAATCTAGGAAGGTCTGTCTGCAGAGATCTGACATCTAATTTTAGATTTAGATGTTTGGTAAGTCGTCTGATACAGGGATCAGACAACAACCTGAAGAATCAACCATTTTCCAGGGAGCTATGTCTACAAAAATCAGATGTCTAATTTTAGATTTAGACGTCTGGTCGGTCGTCTGATACAGAGAATGGACAACAACCTGGAGAAATAAACATTTTTCTAGGGAGGTATGTCTGCAGAAATCAAACGTCTAATTTTAAAATTAGTCGTCTAATGTGTCGTCTGATGGTTAAAACCGACGACACCATCAAAAGGGTTAAAATCCCAAAGGTCAAATCCAGACGTCTGACAACGTCTCCAGACATCTGATCTGGCAAAAATCTACAGTTCTCGTCTGTTCTCTGAATGGTTTGGAAGGCAAATCTCCCCAACTTCAGGGGGAGACTTGCTCCAAGACCTTGGGATATAACGTCCCCATTGCGAGGTCCTACTCCCCTCTCTCAAATCCCTAAAGGTCTCCCTCCCACCCGACGATCCACGGCTGTAGTTGGCATCGTTCCTCTCACTACCAGACACCTGTCCTGCCTCCTCAACGACTGGCAGCACTGCTGCTCCTCTACACGTGTGCTCCTCGCTCCTCGTCCGTGCATCTAGAGGCCCTCTCCCATGGGTATAATCTCTCAACCCTTAGGGCATCTCCACGGCCTTTGCTCATGATTAGCTTTGCTCTAGCCTCATCTTGTTTTCTTTGATAATCCACTCGGCCTACTTGCTATTTCATGCCCTTGTTTGCCCTAGAACCTAAAACCCTAGATCAAACCCTCTTTTCTCTTGGAGCATACATGTTCTATGATTTTGGCAAGGGTATTACCTCACGAGATTCAAGCCAACATTTTTGTGGTTTGAATTCAAAGGTATATTGCCACAACTTCATGCCAGGTTGTATTGCCTCAAGGCATACTGCCACACATTTTTTTATCAATGATGATTGCATATATGTTGGTTGAATCTGAGTGGCTTGTTGGCATTATTGGTTGAATGTTGTTTGCATGGATTTTTTTTGCAGGTGTTCTGTCCTAAAAACACCAACCTTTCCTTCCAAAATCCAACCACCCATTCCACCAAATATGCCTCCCCATCAGAAGCAAGCCGAGGGCTCTTCCACCTCCACCTATTTGGCTGACCAACTACGGGGCGACATCACTAGGCAGCGATTTCGTCGCTTCGGAAATGCCAAAGTTAAGTGCTCTCGCTTTATTGTTTGGAATGATTTTGCCCATTTAAACTTTGGGAACACTTTGAAACTCTCCATCTCTTCCATTATTTTGACCAACAGTTCCATTCTGACGTTGGAACTATTGGTGTGTTCCCCGATCTTGTCTGACTTTTTAGCGCCAACATCGTTGAAGACTATAGCAACGATGAACTTGAACTACATACCTGATTATTTGGGCATGAAATCCACATCACCTCCGACTCTATTTCCAACCTTCTTGCCATCCCCAATGAGGGTAATGACTTCAATGACATTCTGAGGCAATACGATTCAGAAGTCATAAATCAAGAATTAGTCCTCCCTGAAAAATATGTTGAAAATCTTGGCACCTTACCTTGCAAAAACCTCAAACCCCTTCCCCATTTACTATCTCACATTTTTGGGTGGGACCTTCTAAACAAATCAGGAGGTTTTGATTACATCTTGCGCCAACACAAGGCGCTCCTTTTTGCCGCCGTACGTCATATTCCCTTCAATTATTGCCGCCTCATTGTTCGCGTTATGAATGAGGACCATGGGGCATCTCTACCATTTGGGTCCATTCTATCCAAAAATTTTTCAATCCATTGGATCTCCATAACTGACCAGGCTGTTGGTAAGAAAATTGAGCCCTACAACCGAGCCACAGCCGCCAAGATGCAATACTTAGGGAGCATCTTGAGCCAGCCGACGAGCCCATTGAAGAAGAGCCCCTTCCACCCTTTCCGGATTTCCATGAAGCACGACCTCTTCAAATAGAAGCTCCCCGCTCAAGCTTTGACGAAGCATGGGATCCGACCACAGATTCCCTCTCCTCTGGCATCTCCCTCTTGTTGCGATAAACCGGTGAGATGTACACCTATATGGGAAGCATGCGCCGTGACATCAACAAACTTCAATCAGATGTTCAAAATTTGCAGATGGGACACATACCTGCCTACCGCCGCCGCCACCATGATCAAGAAGACTAGTTTAGTTCTTCTATTTTTCTTTCTTTTTTCTCTATCTTCCAAGTTTGTATTAAGGGTCCTTAACCCCATACTTGAATATTTTTTGGAACAATAGCTAGTCCGTGCTTAAATGTTTCTATCTTCCTAGTTAATTTACTTTTCTTTTAGCATGTAGTTTTATTTATGCTCTCCACTTTATAACTGTCACTCTTGTCGTTTAGGTTTCAACCCCCTTTCAGAACCCTTCATGATGATATTCAAAAAGGGGGAGAAGAACGTAGGTAAGAACCTAGGGAGTAACATAAAAACGAAAAAAAACTTCTCAAATAGGTATAGACCACTAAGTACAACTATCAGGGGAGAAAATAAGAACCTACAGGTATATTTTGAAAATCATCAAAAAGGGGGAGATTGTTAGTTCAACTCCTCATATATAATATTTTGATGATTTTACAAAATGAAGAAAAAGAAATAAAATATAAGTGTAGTATATTTTTTCTCTCTGTAATAACACAATTGCAGGTTTCATGGAGTTTTCCAAGACGGGAGATTAAAAGCGTGAAGTCTAAGTGGCAAAAGTATTGTCATAGGTCATAGGCTTTTCATGTAAATTTTCAAAGGTCATAATTTTCATTTTATTTGAGTCTAGAGATGTTGTAAAGATCTCCCAAACATAACCTATAAATAGCTAACTTAGGCTCTCTACACTTAGGACAAATTAGAAATAAAAACCTAACACCAAGACTCAAATCGGACGTCCATAATAACTGTCAGACGTCTAATTTTCAACTTTAAGACATCTGACAAGTGTTTCAGATGTCTAATTACCTATAGCTCTGCCTTCAGTTTCTGTCTTCATAAACATCAGTTGAATCATTCTTCTATCAGACGTCCATAGCCTCATCAAGACGTCTGACACTTTACCTAGACGTCCTCAAAATAACCGTTAGACTAAGAACCTATCTTCCTTCTATATATAACGGGCAAAATGCATTTTCATATGTCTGGACATGCTTCCAGACGTCTACCTTTAGACCGTTGCCCATGTATTTCTGTGCATATCTCATTACGAACCAAAGATCTTTTGTCAGATATTGCAGCCAAGTCTTTTTAGGTTTCCAGACATCTAGAGAATCCCTTAGACGTCCATTAAGATGTCTGATTCTTCAAATCTAGAACCTTGTTTGGATCTGGTCAAAACAGGAACGAATCCACACATAATTAGACATCCACTAACTTTATCAGATGTCATATGTGAAAATATCAGACGTCCTTGTGTTGATCTAATGAAGCTAGTACAAGCTGGCTAATAGTATTAGACGACCATAATTATAATCAGACGTCTTATAAGACATCTGACCCTAAAATTAGACGTCTGATATTGCTGTCAGACTCATCATTACCCTGATTTGTGGTGGATTTCGTCCTAATCTCTTGGGATTTGTCTCCAATGACTAGGAGATCTCTCCCAAGTGTTCTTGAAGGTTCCAAACTTGCCTATAAATAGACTACAATCCCTCTTAGGCAAGACACACCTCTTGAGATTCAATTCCCTTAGCAAAATCACTTACTCACTACTCTTAGCTTCATCTTGCCCTTGTGCTATGCCAACACTCTGATCAAAGGGCAAATCCACACTCCCGGCTCACTCCATTCTGCAAACTCCCAGGGAGTTCTCTTTATGCCTAATAGATAAGAAAGTAGTCAAAGTATTGGGGTGCTCTTTAGGTGTTATTTTAATTCTTATTTTTGTACTTTGGGTATCCAGCCTGTTAGGTCCCCGTCTCTTCATTGAGAAGGGAGAAACCTCCATTTAGGGATCAAAGGTGGGATTTGTAATTGAGGTACACTACCCTCATTTAATTAGTATGGTTAGTGGATTGATCACCTTGTGATCGAAAATCCTAAGTCAAGGGATTGGCTTAGATGGTGGTTTTCACCCATCTTGGGTTTCCACCTAAAATTCCGGTGCCACTTTTTGTGATTGAATTTTTTGTATTACAATATTATATAATTTCACTATTCACTCTCCCCTCTAGTGCAATTTCAAAAATCACTTATCTTTGCCTCAATCTTTAATATCTTTATCTCAACACAAATCATATCTATCTTTTCACGAGATCCACTCTAATCTGTCTAAGATTTTTCATAGGAATCTGATTTTGGTTCTGCAAGATCTGTTTAAGGCAAAAATCAGGGTGAGTTTATCTAGGTGGTTTTATCTATTTTCCTATTTTGTTGAGATAATTCTTCCATAACTCCTTTGTTTTTACCATATCCATCTTTTATGGGAGTTCTTTACTAGGGTTTATGCCTAGCTAAAGGCATAAAACTTAGCATCCATCCATCCACACTTGTATATAGCTATTTCCCATTTTTTCACACTTTTCTATGCCTATACACTTGAGTCTGCACCTTATCTGTCACTTCTTTATCTGATTACTCTTCACTTAGTCCGACTGACCACTCTGACTTTTGTCAAATTACAAATAGTCCATACAGAGATCTTTGATCTCTTCTATTCGATTCCTTCCGTCACCCTACACTAAGTGAAGTGTATAACTTTTTCCACCCTTCTTATAATGAGTACATTGTAATATTTTGCCTTAAGGGGGTGTGAAGTGAAATTCTACCCTAAGTGTATTGGTAGATAAAAGTTAAAATATAAAAGTTAAAAAATAGAAATTCATGAAAATAAAAAAATAGAAAAGCTAAAATACCCTATAAATTTGAAAATTTTTGAAAAATTCATAAAAATTTGAAAATTTTTATAAAGCATAAAAACAAAAATATATAATTGCAAAAATTAAAAAGACATAAAACCATAAAAAATAATAATAGGGTGTTTCACATTTTTCTTTAAGAAGAAAAGAAGACACCAAATATATATATATACTTTTTCATACTAGTAATTAAAAGCTTAATTTTTCTTTTAGGTCAGAAATAAAAAATATATCTATTTGTAAATAATATCTAATTTTAAACAGCATTAAATCCTTACTTGGACTTTCACTTAAATCCTTTTCAAAACATGTATTTGTTTTGCAAAATTTTGAATGAGATTTCTTTAAGTTAGAGTCTGAAACCTTTAGGATCTATTTTTCCCACTCTTAACCCTGAAACAAAGTAACTAAGATGTATTAAGTTTTATGAGACTTAAATTTTGGAATTAAATTATAACTTTCTTAGTCAATTAGACTAAGTTAGTTCCTTTTGCTTTTTGAATATCTGTTTTTACCACCAAGTTAAGTGAAAAGGCTAGATACCTAGACTTAATTAAGTAAAGAGTTGGTAGAATTCTTAGTCATAAGGTCTATCAGGCTACAATTAGCTTAATCAACCGAGGGCATTCGGCTAGACTTGGCGAGTTGCTTCTTGACAGATCTTGCAGGAGGATACTAATGGTTTAAGGGACCTGAGAGTGAATGGCTTTGCTGTCCAAGCTTTGCTTTGAGAGCTAAGTAACCTGAGCATCCAAAATTCACACAGATAGAGTTTTCTTGGTATCTGAGACTGCGAAAACACAGAGGTTAAGAGATAGATTCTAAATCCTCTTTAGTCCAAGGATTTCCGTGGGGCGGCTCTTTAAAGGGGGAAGGATGTGCCACTCACCTAGAAAAAGGATATGGAGTATTATATTAGTAAGAAAAATGAGGAGGAGAAAAATAAATAAATAAGAAAAATAAAAAAGAATAAGAAATAAAAAAAATATACACCCTGCAATTAAGCATCTCTCTACAAATGGTTGCTTATGCAGTTTTATCCACCAAATAAAGCATCTCGGTACAAATGGATGCTACCCTTTCCTCCATCAAATAAAAAAAAAAAAACACCTCACTACATATGGGTGTTTTATCCTATAGAAAAAGATTGAAAAAAATATGGAGATAAAAATTAGGAATAAGAGATCCAGTGGTCCACCGGGGAGATATACACAAAAAGCGTTGACCTCAGGATAGAAAAATGGTGAGGAGAAAGCAACCAAATCTAAGTAAGGCCAAGACAAAGTCTTGAATTGGAATAACCTGGATTGGAAATTGATGTCATAAGATCTAGATTTTTGCAACTTCGGATGCCTTTAGGACAATTCTACTCACGAGCATGGATGCTTTAAAATCATAGCTACTGAACCTTTGCATTGGGCAGTGAAACCTAAGAAATCGAGTTTTAAGGATTAGCAGATGAGGCCTAAAGGAGAAAGATTGACAAAACACTAGGTCTAGAAGTCTATCCTTGGTGCTGTGGACTGGCTGGTTAAGGATTCTACTATCTCTGGGTTTGTTTAATAAAGGGTGTCTAGTTAATTTGCAAAAGCTAGGTTGGTAAAAATCAGATTTCACAAACCTAATGATTAACTTAAGTCTGTTGAATTTTTGAGTTAGAATTTCAATTCCAATCTTAGAGTTTTGTTTTCTTAAAACATCTTGACCTCTTAGTTTCTAGGGTTGAGAGCAAATACAAAGAATAAGCGGGTTTTCTGAATTCTGAACTTAAGGAAATTTTCGTCAAAGATTCTGTTTTTAACGAATATGTATTTTTTAGAAGTATTTAAGTTTTTAAGCGTAAAGTAAGTTGATTCCTGCAAATGCTCTGCATATTTATGGATATTTATTTAAAAATATACGAATCTAAAAAAAATTGAATATTGAAAAATTCTGACCTAAGCATTCCTCTACTTAAATTTATTTATAATTATTTAAACACCCTGGTACTTAAATCAACACATTTCTTGGTTAATTTTGCTAGTGACTAGCAAAACCTTGGCTTGGGAGTATGATGAGAGACTCATCATGACTCTTAAATATCCCTAATTAACTAGTTTCCCTAATTAATTAGCTAGGAATATGCTTTATTAGGGTTTAATTATAATATAAGGGACAAAATGCAAAAGGACCATAAAAATAAGTTAATAATCTAAAATTAAATGTTAATTAATATTATTAACAATTTCATTAATAATTTAGACTAACATTATAAACATTTAGCTACCTAATTAATATTTAATTTAACATTATTAATATTTAACACCAAGTATCTAATTAACTTAAGTAATTTAATCAATTAACTAAATAAAGCTAAAAAGATAAAAAATGTAATTTCAAGGCATGAATATATTATTTACCTAATTTATAATAACATCTAAAAAGTTGAAAAAGAATTAAATTAAAATTAGCCTTGAATGCCTCAAGTTACGTTTAGGTCCTTAGGATTCATTTCAATTGGGTCCTTTTCTTACAATAATGTCCTTAGTTTCTTTTCCATTCACGTCCCCGTGAGCATTGTCTTCTTCCTTCTCTTCTTCGTCAGTGTTTGAACGGCTCTTGTACGGTGGTGTCCACATCTTCCGATCACCGCCCATCCACCATCAGAACTCCTCCTGAGCATCTTAGCTTCGACTCACCTTCCTCTCCTCGTCCAACGGTGTGGATGCACCGCTAATCCTAATTAGGATAGGTGAATAACCTCACCAGCGTCGAAGATGACACTGGTGGTTATCATGAACCTAGACCTTTTAGCATCCAGGTACAACCCCCTCTATCACCACCACAACCTATAAATAGCTATCCACCCCTCCTTTCTTCCCCCACTGAGCTGACGATAAGCTATTCTTCCAACACCTCTGGTGACCTCTCACCACCCCTTCGAAGCATCTCCGCCAAAGGCGTTCGCCTCCCTCACCTGCTCTTCCTCTCCCACGGCTATGACAAGGCTTGGGAGCGCGCCGCCCTCCTTCCTCTCCACTTCCTTTCTCGTCGGAGCTCTATCACCAATCCTCTAATTTTGTCCTCCATTATGTGGCTTTCAACAGAGATTTCTTTCCCTTACTTCATTTAGGTAACAGTAGATAGCTAGGTATTAGTTTAGATTAGTTAGATAGTTACTTAGAGTAATGTGAGTTAAGTTTTTCAGATCATCTTCCCCGACTCCAGCGAGGTCAAGTCCAACTTCGTTGGACTTCATTCCACCTGAACACAATCCTTACCCCCTCACGATCCTCCTATGCTTCTTTTCCCTCACTTTTAGCAGCTAGATCACCTAAACCACCTCCACCATCGACCTCTGTTGTCCATGGTGGAGGTCCACAGTCATAGAACACCTCCATTTTGGGCCCTCTGTCACCTCTTCATCATCTTAGGGCCCTGTTCTACTTCTTAATTCACCTAATTAAGCATCTAAACACCTAATCCACCAACACCTTCACCTGACACCTCACTATCTATGGTGAGGTGTTCAGAGCCGTTTCCACATCCAATTAGGTCCTCCATCACCTTCACAACACCCTAAGGACCTTTTCTACATATTCAATTACACCTATAACTCACTACACACAAAACAACTAATTACACACAACCTCTTGAGCTTACTGTCAATGGCGGTTCAGGAGGAGTTAAATCACTTAATTGAACACCTATTCACCATCACCACATCCTAATTAGTAGTTCCCCTCACTCAATTTAAAGGGAGATCAGGTTTCACTGAGTTCCTAATGAACTTAGTGTTAACTTCAACAATTGAAGTTTCTATTGATCTCTTGAGGTTCCTTGTGACCTCAGGAGTTTGTCTAGACCATTCATGGTTTGTTTTGCAAAGGAATTAACTTCTCCATCCATTTCTGAGTTCATCGGAGCTCCAATGAGCTCCGGCAACCCTATTTTGAGCTTCAGCCTTTGAAATTCATTAAGGAGCTCCAGACTACTTCTCTTTGACTTAGGGATCAAATTCCAGAAGTTATTATTGTGTTTTATTGATCTAAGCTCCCTACTGATCTCTATCTTCTCCAACTCCAACAGAGTTGATGAGGCGAGTCTATTAGGGTTTAGACTTTGAGATTAGGTCCACGAGCATGAGAAGAACCTTTAGAACCTAACTAGATTTTCATATCAATCTTAGAACCTCTAGAATCTTCTACCGAACACTCCTCATCTTGACCTCAGGCGGCAATGCCTGAGAGCACCTCCAGGCTTAACAAAACATGATTTTGAGGTGTTGAGCAAATTCCTAAGGATGATCTGAGTCAGATTAGGGTTTTAATTTAATCTATGAAGCCTTGGAGCAGAAAGTCAACTTCCTAGCTTCATAGGTCAACCTGAGTTGAATTTGAAGTGTTTAAGACTTGATTCAGTGATTTAATGAGTCGATTGAGATTGTGGAATGGTTTAGAATCTGATATAAGTGATTCGAACATGTGTAATTAAGGTTTAGTGAAAATTCATCCTATTGTGCAATTTAGGTTGTTTTAGAACCCAAATGTTGTTTGCAGTGTTTTTGTTGAGATTCAAACCCAAATCGAACCCTGATCAATTGCTTTTCACCTTCAGAAACCATTCAGACCTCTTCTTGAGGATAATTCTTGTTTGTTAGCCCTTTTCGAGCTCAGATTTGAGCTTTGAACCTGAGATCGAAGCTCATCAGCTTCTTCTCCCTGAAGCTATTTTGACCCTCACTTCCTTCTCCATTAGGTGCAAAATTACTCGTTGAAGTCTTCCAGACCTTCAGTTAAGGTCTAAAGACCCTCTTCTAGTCACTAAACCTGATTTCTCCTCTTGCAGGCTTCCGCAAGCATGGCGGACAGCCATGGTTTATCCACCAAATCGATGGATCAAATGAGATCCAAACACCAAATTGGTGTTACAATTAGGTAGAGCACAAAAACAACTCTCGATCGATTTGAGTGAGTCGGCCGGAATCTTCACTGGAAGATCGGTCTGGATTGGCTGATTATAGTTCCACCTCAGGAGTCTAAGAGTGCATGACATGGTATATTATGAATTTGCGCTGAGACCCTCTCAGTCATCAGTGCAAAGCGCAAAGAGAACTTGAGCTTAGCATGGGCACGTGCGCGTGCACGTGCACGTGTCCGGGTGTGTGTGTGCGTAGGTGTGTGCATGGACTCATGTGGGTGTGGATGTGAGCGGACCTGATTGGGCTGAGTACTATGCATTGATGAAAATAAACAAAATCCACCTTAAATGAACTAGGCCCGAGCTTAAATAGGGTCTAGTCTCACCTGTAAGGTTGCTGTGTATCCCTGTAGAGCTTGGGCCGCCCATTAAATAAATAATTTTGGATTAAAAAGATGTTAATGGGACTTAGTTGAGTGTAAATTGGTTAAGTGTGGAGCATAAAAGCACAGTAAGAAAGAAGAAGAGTTAAGAAGGGAGCTTAAGAAAAAGACAAGAGAAGAAGATGAAATAAATAAGAGAAGGGAAGAAGTTGAGAGAAAAGTAAGAGAAAAATAAAGAGGAAGAGAGAACAGCAAAATAGAAGAGAACTAATAGAGAGATCAGACATCCTCGTTACATATCAGAAGTCCAATTTAAATTCTTTTAAGTCATCTAATTCTCTTTTCAGACGTCTGATTTCATGGTTGAAGTTGGTATATTATGTATTTTTGAGTTTTTAATGTTGTAATAGGCATGATAACTCTTGTAATTTCATTTTTTTGCCTTATATTCTTGTAAAAAAGTTGTAATAAACATGTTTAGTTGGTTTTTAATGACAAATCTTTCTTGTAAACTTGTTTCTTCTTCAATGGAATATTACATGCTTTTATTGTCAAATATATTGTGTAATTATTCATGTGCTTAAAATATTGTTAATTATAATATGATTGATTAAGTAGATAGTAATTAATGTTTAGGGATTAATGGTAAATTAAGCCTGCAATTATGCCTCCCAGTGAACGACTTGGACTCAACTAGTTAAAAAAGAACTTCAAATCTAAAATGTTAGGTTAACTTGACCCTATACTACAATTCTGACACTAATTCAAGTTAACCTAAGTTACTTTCTGATGCAATTAATTAGGTCTAATTAACTTAATTAACTGTGTTAAGAAATGGCTCATCAGTTGCCCATAATTATTTTGCCTAGTCAAGTTAGGACCCTGGGTGGGTTTTTGACTTGTCCAGGCACAATTAGGATGGTTACGCCATCCAAGGTTGTAGGTGTTTAAATATGGGTTATTTCTAGCGTATCCCTGGAGTGCATTAACATTCTCAGGATAATTAGGCATTGGGATGGCTAATTTAGAGTTTGAAGGCATCAAGGTCCCTCTTTGGTATTGAGAAAGAGACAGGTTTAATTAAAGTTGGCTCATGGGTGGAACCATGGTTAGGTCATTAATATTGTGCACAAATTCTTGACCTAGAGGATTGGGGAGTCAGGTGCAGGTTAACATAGAAATTCCTTGCGTAGGCATATGGTTTACTTTAGAATGTGTACCTACGGAATTCCCACCCTTCAAAAGGTTATCCAATTTCTTATCCAAATTTTTAACATTTTTTCCAACATGTTCCACCTTATCCAATCGTTGTACAATCAGTTCTAAATCAACCAAATTTGAATTATCCTAAATCTCATGAACTCCGCTCCTTGGTTGATTTGATCTGTTGAAGGCGAAGATCGAGGCATTGTTGAGGGAATTTTCACTCATATTCTCAAATAATTCAAAGGCTACCTCAACATATTTGCTTACGAAATTGCCCCCACATGCTGCATCAACAAAATTCTTCAGGTTGTCACTTAACCCATAATAGAAAATATGAACCAAGTGCCACCTGGGAATCCCATGATGAGGGCATTTCCTAACCAAGTCATTAAATCTCTCCCATGGCTCATGCAATTGTTCTCCCAGGTTATGCTTAAAGGTTGTAATGCCACATCTAAGGGCATTTGTTTTTCCTATGTTAAAGATTTTTTTCAGAAAAGTGCTTCTCAAATCTTCCCAAGTTAGGATTGGTCTACCAATTGTTCTCAACCACTAAGCAACTTTATCTTTTAAGGAAAATGGAAACATTTTCATCATCAAGGTATCCTCATTCATGTTCCTAAGGCAAAGGTTCTTCCTATGTGTAGATGTTCTTCAAGGTGGTGGAAGGGGTCATCAAAATTGTGGCCATGGAAGTGGGGAATCATATTGATGATTTGTGGTTTGAGCTTAAAATCATCCCCATCCTGAAGTACCCTAATAAAAGGTTCAGGTTGGGCATCAGGAGGATTGTAAAAGTCTCTGAGAGGGTGGTCTGTTATCCCATTTTGGAGTTGGGAAATGGCTTGCACTATAGTCTGCATCTATCTGTCATGATGCTGGCCCTGCCTATCAATTTGTCTCTGTAAAATAGCCATTGGATCCTAATTTTTTTCTTCCCCTTCAACATCATCTCCCTCATGGTGATTAGCCATTGAAGAAGTTTCAGATTCAGATTTTGGAAATCAAGTCTTCTCCTATGATTTCTCTCTAAAGGTGGTAGCAAATCAAGTTTTAGAGATCATCTCCCTTGCATAAACCAGAAGAAAGTCTATAGATGAGAGAGAGAAGACAACTGAGAGAATTCCCAAACAAGCAAACAAACTAAGCCTTAAAGTGTAAACCTTAATTAAACCTAATCCTGGCTCCCAAAAATACGACTAGGTTAGACCAACCCTTGAATTACTAGGTTGGTGATGAGAACCTCATCATGAGCCATAACTAGCTCATTTTGACCTAATACAAAGGATAAAAGCTCCTACATAACTCAAGGAAAGGCTTAACTCAGAGAATTCTGAGTTTAAGGAGAAAACAAGTCATAAGGGGTAAAAATGCAATTTTACCAGTATAATCTGCATACAGGGTAATTCAGGGCCCAAACATAGGTCAAAGCAACTTAATAAGAATAAAAGTGGGATGAGATGATCTAGCAAGGGCTACAGCAATTCCAAGAAACTAAATGATAATCTGTAACCCTAAAACAACCCACTTCAATTCACGAGGTTCGAGGCAAAGTAAAAATAGAATAAACCCTCTAAAATTCATAGAAAAATAATCTCTAGGGTTTAGAACCTTCAATTTGGCCTTCAGAACCCATTTTTGACCTACATTGAGAACCATGCCCAATTAATAACTTAATTTGGGTTTTCGCATAAATTGACCGGTCAAACAAGGTTTAATATAGAAATGAAATTCACCATCAGATTCCTTAGGTCCTAATTAATCATGTATAAAAACTTGAGCCTAAGAAGAAACCTCCTTGACCGACTTTACACTTTGGTCCTCATATATTTACTTTTTGGCCCTCAACTTTTGAACCCTCGCATTTTGGCCCCTAACTCTCCTTCGTTCTTTGCGTTCAGGTCCCCCCTGCAAAACCTGCCAGCACCATGCTCCGGCGACCTTGCGCGGAGCATGGCGCCGCGCAGGGTGAGGGGGAGAGCCTGGCAAGTAAACCGGGGGTGCCCTGCGTCGTCAGCCGTCGCAGGGACACCCCCCTGGTCGCTGTAACCCACCATACCGGCCGTGCGAACGCACGGACGGTATGGGTTTCCATCTCCGGTGTCCTCCGGCGAGGGAGACACGTCGTCTCCCTCCGCCTTCCTCCCTGATTCGGTCCCTATAAATACCCCTGTCGCTCCACCGTTCTTCCGGGCTCGGATCTGACGGAGAAAACCCCCAACTTTCCTCTCCTCTCACTCCGGCAGACGCCCACCAGCTCCGGCGGTTCCTCCTCCTCCTCCTCTTCGCTCTGCCGCAATACCAGCAGCAGAGACTTCTTCCCCTGCTCTTCCCGCGCCACGCCGCACCCAGCTGGCGCCTCTCCGGCTCTCTGCTCGCCGCCGCCCCTTCCCCTGGGCATCTTCTTCTCCGGCGACAGTCGATACGACTGTCGCCCTGCTGCTCCCCCTTCGTCCCTGCAAGTAAGTTAGAACTACTTCCCTTCCTCTCCTCTTTCTTTCCCCGGTTTCAATTTGTTCAATTAAGCCCTCGACCGACCCTGACCATCGTCACCCCCTTCGTCTCCGGCCACCCTCCGGCGAGATGCTCCCATCGCTCCACAACCTCACACGCCTCGCCGACCCTCACCGAACCTCCGCCTCATCACACTGAGCACCCCCCACCCCTCCACTGCCACTCCACACCTCCGTAACGCTCCCCCAAACAAACCCATTTCTCCGGTTGCAGTCCAACCTAGGGCTGCCGCCAGACACCACCTTGCGGCTTGCCGCACAGCTCCACACCTTCGCCGTGCCACGGCGAAGGTTCCCCAGTAGTTTGATCAGGCTGAGAGGCCATATTCGTGTCCGACAAGTTCTGAGGCTCGACCGCCATTAACGCCACATTGAAGCAGCTTCTCCCGCGCTCCAGGCTTGAGGACTCCAGGTCTCCAGCTGCTGCGGATTACGGGGATTCCTGCGAAGGCAGCCAGCCAGCAACCGACGCAAATCGAAGCTGCAGCTGCAGAAGCAAGACCGCGGTCTTCCAGCAAGCGCACGCGAGGAGAGGCCTCCGTTTAGTCCCACATCGGTAAGCCTCACAACTCTTTCACCGTTTAAATTGATTTTGTGAATAAGCCTTACTGCCTCAGCACACGGGGTGAGGTCCCCTTCACCCGCCCGGTTACCCGGTCTCGTCCGCGCTCACGCCCCGCGGACCTGACCCGACCCGACTTAGACTGACCTGCACTCCTCGCCCACCACGCACGCCGGTGGGCCTGGACCCGGGCGCGACCCGTACCCGACTACCCGGCAGCTCTGGGAGAGCTATCCCATGAGCGATTTCTGAGAGAGAGAGACGCGGGGGGGGGAGGGTAGAGTAGGTTTTGTCCTCTGACGTAAACTCTGAAGTGTGTAGGCACAGGTGAAGAAGAAGGACCGCGGAAGAAGAAGGAAGCTGAGGGAGACACTGTAGCAACAAGCAGTTTAAGTCGTCTGATTGAAAAATCAGACGACGTCCTGACAGGAAAAAGAAAAGAAGAAAGAAGGAGATCTGAAGAACAACAGAAGAAGGCGAGGCAGAAGAGAACACAAAAGAACAAGGGAAGAACTGAAAGAAGAAGAAGAACATCACCACTGCAGATAAAGAAGAAGAAGATAACAGAAGATCTGAGACGAGGAGAAGCAAAGAGAAAAGAAGAAAAGACAACAATTTCTCTCTCTCTTTCTTTATTTTTGTAAAAGAAACTTGTACCCCTAGAATACAACTTGCTCCCTGAGTTCGACCTCGGGAACTCTTTTATTTTCCGAGTAAAAAATTTTATATATTTGAAATGTTGGCAATAACTGGCTATACTACAACGACATAACAATAAAACTCGGTTATCTCTGCAACCGCTCACGCACTCAGTTGGCCAGAAGGGTGGGACCCCTAGGATACCCCACATGGTGGGACACCACTAAGAGTTAACGTGGTTGCCGCACTGACCTTTCTTGTCACCAGTTGGTCCAAGTAGACAAGGCATTGATCTTAGTCAATCTAACTTCAAGTTACTGAGAAAATTAGTCCAACCTACGACATGTCTACTCAATTTTAGTCTTAGGCTTGAAGTGCTTTTGGAATGTGATGGGCGTTAGGGGGGGTGTTTCCATTAAAATTGATTTCAAAAGTGTGAAGTGCACAGGCAAGGGGTTCATAAGCAATTTTTATGATGAAGTGAATTTTAAGATTCAATTGCTTGTATAATTGTATTTTAGGGTTTCGTAGTTAGATAAATTCAAGCAAGGTTTTGATGAGCACACAAGAGTTTCTTTGCTAGTCTTAATATATGAGATAGATTTCCTTTAGAAATATGCAATGCAAAGGGTGCTCTACCTTAAGGCTTGAAACCTTAGAAATAAGTAACTACTAAGATGATCCTTTTACGTCCAAAATCAGGAATGTGGAGCAACCCAAACAATGCAATCAGTTGGACTTGTACCACTAAGTAGCCACGGGAAAAATATTTTTTCAGGAATTTAATATAAGTTTTACAAATTTTTCAAAATTTAAATTGCACTAAGGGTCTCGTAGTCTGTTTTGACCGCTAGTCAATTATTGGATATTCTGTGTAATCAAATGTAAAAAAAATATTTTTTTTCAGATTTTTTCGAGATGCTATATCATCACAGGAATCTAACGCAATAAATTTTAGATAGATTTGAGTTATATAAAAATTCCAGAGGTTTTTTAAAGTCTAGAAAATAAGGAGCAATAATAGATTTGATAACAGATCAATTCACAAATTTTTAAACATTTTTTATAAGATAGAATTGCATGAATTTTGGATATGTTATTCCTAATTTCAATGCCCACACCTAGTAGAAATGTCAAAATTTTTGGACGTGTAAGGTTTAGGAAATTGAATTTTTAATATCAGAGTTTGCAGTAGCCCAAAAATTTTAAGAGGTGATTTTGTTGATTTGGGAAAGGGATAATGTCCACCAAGAATTTTTTTTTTCTTTTCTTTTTTTTTATATAAACAACTCAAGCAAATGACTAACCTAAGGATCAACCAAAGCACCTAATTATTTGGATTTTTTTCCTGAAAGGAAATCTAAACTAATCTAAGATACGGGTACTTACCTAAGATTCGAACCTATTTTTTTTCGTTGTTGCACATTCCTTCTCATAATTTCACGATTCCTACTTACACGCAATTAAAGAGAATAAGTTAGAATCTCAAATAATCACTTTATAAGAAAATCTTTTAAAAATTTTCGTTGCCTCCCTGGCAACGGTGTAAATTTGTTTGTCACTTTTCACGTAAAAAGATTTTTATATCGTTATAGTTGCAAATCATGCTGAAATAAATAATAACTATAAATTTTTCGATAAGTACCGAGTCGTTCGCAGGGAGTCAAAACGTGATTCTTGTGTGAAAGCTTTTCGGAAAGACATTCTAAGCAAATATTTATATATGTATATATGTATATATGGACAAGTATTCATGAGATTGAATAAATATTTTATTGATAAAGAGAATGTCTCACAAATCTAATGTAATTGAATGTTTGAAAATAACATGAAATAGAAGAATAAACTACGGAGGAGGAAAATGAGAGAATGTGGTAGAAATGACGAAGCTGCTTGTGGGATGCCGTGCGAAGTGTGGTAGCACTTCAGATCTAGGGTGCCTGGAAGAAGACCGGAGAGAGAGGTTGTAAAGAGAGAGGGGAGTGTGCACTATGGTGGTCTAAACTAAAATAAGACTAATTCCTCTATCTTTAGGTATCTAAGTTATGTTCCAAAGTGTGGAGGCTAGGTCCTTTTTTAGAAAAGTAGGTGGCTTTCTACTGGTTGATCTAGAGTGCCTAAGATCACTAATTTGGATGGTTTAGATTTAATCAAAAGTGATGCCTAGGATTGGTTGAATAGGGACCTTAGGATCTAAGTTGTAGGGCAAGAATAGGATGAGGGTTTTCTAAAAATAGGCAACCTAGGTGGGTAGCTACTAAGGGATAAAATATTGCCAAGAGATAAGATCTAATCTCTTGGCCACCACTAAGGGTTAAAATCTTCTTAAGTTGACACCAACTTAAGAGGATTAGCTAGGAATTTCGTAGGTCTTATGTGGGTAGGGTTAAGGCTAGGTTTTGTAGACATAGGTTGTGAGAATAGGTTCCTAATTAGGCTAGGTTGACCTTAAGTATAGTGGGTTCGGTCCAAAAAGGTTCCATAAACCCAACTGACTTATACCAAGTCAATTAAGTGAGCTCATGGATCTAAATAGGTTTTGGGATTAGGGATTGGTTCTAGGATAGGTTGGATAGGTTCCTGGATATAGGACAACTCTGTGGATAAAGGGTCAAGATCATGGATAGTGTTATCCATGATTTTGGCTTTTGAGCTCACTTATTCAGTTTGAGCTGACCTAAGGGTAGGAGTTGGGATAAGGGTATCCTAGGGTTCTAAAGGTAGGGTTAGGTTATCCTAGTCCCTCTCTCTCTTCTTCTTTAATTGGATCTTCATTTCTTCCTTAACCAAGTCTTGGTCTTCAACCAACTCCTAGCTTTGTAGCTTTATCTTCTATCCCACTTTTATTCTACATGGCTCCAAGTCATTCTACATCATTTACCTACATTATTTACAAAAGACTAGAATTAGATAAGTAGGCTTAAAATAAACACAATGCATATGATATGTATGCATGCTCTAAATGCAATATTCACATTCTAAATGAATGATTTTACTAAGGAGCTAACCCTAGATTAAGCCAATTAGGGTAATAAATTAAGCTACTATCAGACTTCTTCTCCCCTACTCCTCAATTAGGTTTAGGGAGCTTCTTAGCTCCATCTATCCACTCATCCTCCTCCGACCTCCATCGCCGTTGTCACCCATCTTCATCGTCCTCACCCCTCATCGTTCCCATCACCTAATTAACTTAGGAAAAAGCTTCTCCACACCTCCATAAAGCTTTTGCCTAAGTTAATTGCACCTTCCATCATCTTCTTCACATTCCACCACACACCGGTGAGGCTCCTTTGTAGCTAACTGACCGTGCACAGTAATCATCCCTCCAGACACAAAATTTCCTTAGGGCTTTTGTTCGGCGAGTAGTGTCAGAGCTTCTTATGTGATTGATTTAGGTCGAGAGGCCATGTTCATGATTGCAAGTACCTCGCCGGTTCTCTCGTCTTCTCCGACGTCGAATGGCTTGTAATTCCCTAGACGGAGGGGGTGAGATTGAGCGCGATACAAAAGAATTTAGAAATAATATGACAATCACAAATGTGCAATCTAACAAGCACATAAGGATTTTTAGGTGGAAACCCAAACCCAGGTAAAAATCACCACGTAAGCCTCTTGACTTAGGATTTCCCGATCGACCTAGTCAATCAAATCCACTAACTGAGCTACTTAAAATGAGGGTAGTTCAACCTAAATATAATCGAAATTACTTGGTACGAGGATAGTGTTCCTCAAATCCCTCCTCTTTACGAGGAATATTTTGTCTCGCGAGGGAGACGAGAATTCACAAAGCAAATACCCAACCAAAGACAATTACGATATATCCTATAGAGCCACAAAGAAAGCGTAAATCAAAATAGCTTCTATAGGCAAAAGGATTTTCCTTAAATAAAACTAGTGCGACGTGAAGTCGGCAGCGTAATGGTGTTCTTGGATGGGTGCTAGAGGGCTTGGAGAGCAAGAACTTCTTCTAGATGATTTTCTACTTCACTTGGACACAATATGGTGTGGAAGTAGTTTCTTATGGTGTACTTAGCTTAGAAAAGGTGCTCCTCTATTTATAGAGGTCAGAAGAAGGCTTTAGAAGGCCTTGGAAGCCTCTTGTAGCCATTGGGAACATGCCTCAAGAGAGTAGTCCAAAATCCCATCGAAATCAGGGCCATTTTTTATTCTGATAGGGTCATCAGACGTCTAGTTTTAGGATCAGATGTCTGGGTCATCATCTGATCTAAGGTTCAGTCGTCTAATCTAGAAGGGTGGATAATCTGATCAGGGTTGGATCAAGACGATCGTCTAAAACTCACTTTTAAGATGTATAGCATACTAATTAGATGTCTAATCCTAAGATGGCTTTCTTTAGATTTTCACAAGATTGAAATAGGGTTCTAATGTCTTTTAGGTCAGACAACAAGTTGGTTGTCTTGCAAAGTCTCTAGACATCTGGAAAGACGATCCTCTATGGGAATGGATTTCCCGAGAGGCTTAATGGCTAAATCCTCCAACAAAAGGTGATTTGGGTCAGATCTTAGCATAACATCTATTTATCAGACGGCTGGGATGATCTATGGACGTTTGAAAGTGTTATAGAATTAATTATTAGGTAATCTCCATAGATCATCTTCTGACAGTCTAGCGGTCCTATTGTTAGACGTCTGTCATTGCCATTAGATGTCTTTTAAGACGTCTGGACTATGGGTTGGTCATTTGAAATTAAAAGACAAAATACACTAAGTCCAGCCTAAGTGTTATGGATGTCTGGACAAAAGGTCGGATGTCTTAAAAGTCAGGATCAGACGTCTGATGTCCAGATTGGACGTCTGATTAGGCTGTCTGAAGTCTATTTTGGTTTTCTGATTTATCTAAGTGTTAGTCTATGAGTCTTAGTGAGGTGTAAGGTTTCCTAGGACTAAGGTAGGGTACTTTGAGCTCTTTACAAGAATCTAAAGAAATAAAAGAGCAAAGTACAAGACAAGAATACAAGGTACAAGAAGGAATATTTATATCTTATTCTTCATCTCCTTTCTTCAAGCTCTCGCTTTCAAGCAAAGATCCTTTTCCTCCATCAATCTCCTCCAATCCGCCATGGATGCGAGCTTGATCTCCTTTACACTTATATCCATTTGCATTTATCCTGAAATTTGTAAACTCAAATGCAAATGTTAAATCACAAGTATTTTGTTATCATCAAAATTGACGATTGTGGTGCCCTTGCACCAACACAACCATCTTCGGCGAACCACCAACACAACCACCTCCTCTCGTCATGTGGAATCGTCCATGGACCTCACCAAGGCCGTTGGATTAAGGATCCAACGACCAATCATGCATCAATTGGTAACAGCTTCTCGCAACCTCAAAGACGAAGAAGACGACGGAGAGCTGGGACTTTTTACTCCCACATCATGGAACTAAGGGCTGAAATCGTGAATAAAAGGAAACCCACCCTATTAAGCACTGCTCAAGAACTAGGGGGTCAGGTCCCCATTACCACGTGCACGCATGCCTGCACACACACGGGCATGCCTGAATCAAGTTTGGGCCGATTTTGAATCGGCCTTAGGTGTTTTCTGGGTCAAATTTTGGGCTTGCTTTGGGTTGGTTCTTTGGTTGGCCTGGACAATTTGTGGTTGTGAGTGGCTCTTTGGGTTGAAAAAATTGCCTAAGTGTTGAAAGGCTTTACTTTAGTTGAAAAATCAATTTTTTTTGCCTTGACACTTACATTTATTTTGGAGTATTGATAGTGATATCCATTGCATAACATATTCCTTTTTATATCAAGCTCTTGTGCCTCATTTTATATTCATTTGAGTAGTCATTAATTGCAATTATTTTCTCCCTAAGATGATCTCAGACTCACAAATTCGAGATTATAAATTTAAATGTTTCCATTGCTTTAGTTGCTATACTACAATGCGTATTTTAAACCTGACTTCAGCGCAATCAACATTGCCCTTGGTGGAGTTCACCTACAGTAGCAGCTATCGTGCTGGTATAGAGATGGCTCCCTTTATGACATTATATAGGTGCAGGTGTGTTTTACCCTTGTGCTAGGTGGAGGTGGACAAGAAGTGGGAAATTGGACCATAAATTGTTCGTCAAAGTACTACAGTTATTAAGCAGATCAGATAGAAATTGTTAGCTGTGCAGAGTTGACAGAAAAGCTACACAGACAAGAGGTGAAGGGACCTCAAGTTCTAGGTTGGAGATTTCACCTTTGTAAGAGTGTCTCCCATGAAAGGGATTCAGCGATTCGAAGTGAGGGGAAAGCTATCATCACGTTATGTCAAACATTTCGAGATTATAACAAGGGTTGGAAGAGTCACTTGCAGAGTTGCCCTACCACCAAGCTTGACAAGGGTACATGATGTCATCCATGTTTCAAACCTGCGGAAATCTGTCCCCAATCTGAGCCACTTGATTAGCTACGAGGATCTTTAATTGGAATTGGACCTCACTTTTCCTAAGCAGCCTATATATCCATTTTAGACTGGGTGGTCAAGAAATTAAGACAAAAAGAGATCCCCCTCCTCAAGGTGCTCTGCATAGTCAGAGATATGAGGAGGCTACTTAGGACCCGAAGTCCAAGATGAGGGAGAAGTATGCGACACTTTTCACTGGTATGTTTCCCAAAACTCCCTAGTTCATTCCTCTTAAAGGTTGTTATCGCCCACCATTTTCATCATTAGCTTAAGTTTCAAGGTTAAAACTCCTTTAATGTTATGTTGTAAGACCTTGGATCTAATTTTTCACATTCAAGTCAGGTTTTGCTTTTCATAAGGAAACCAACGCCTTTTGTTTTGCGTGAATTGAAGCACCACAGTCTTGTTACAAGAAATTTTGTGAGAAAACCCACAAGTTTTGAAATAATCGTCGTTTCCTAAATAGAAGTCATTTTTGAAGTCCTTATGAAAATCTGAAACTAATGACTCCATTGTCATGCAAATCAGAGGCCATTAGACTCATTTTGAGAGTTGCATGTGTTTTGCATTTTGCGATGTTTAGTATGTTTTTAAATCACATTTGGTGCAAAACTTGAAAAGATGACAAAAAGGAGTGAAAAGAAATTACCAGTAAAATAAAATAACTTGAAAAGATAAATATACCTACTACTTTTACTGCTTTAGATAGTATGGTTACCACTCTACTCAGCGTTCGCTGACTCCATTTTTTTCGTAACCCTGTTCAGGTCCGAAAGTTGAGCAACTCGAGCTTCTGGCTGCAGAGGGTGCTGGGCCTAGTCGAGCCCAGCCATAGTTTTCAGCACTTTTTGTTGTACCCTCTTTTCTGTTGTAGTGAGTTTCCGACTTTTTGCTACATTTCTTGTTACTGTTGCTTTCGTTTCCGTTGTCTCCTGTGTTGTGGTGGTATGTACTGAAATAGCAACATTTACTTTCCTTTACTGCTTGTACGTTTTTACTGCTTAGTTACATTACATATGCGAATGTGGTTTGTTTTCCTACTTTTCGGTTATTTCTTGTTGGACGACTAGGTCTTGGGATTAGTTGAGGCGAGCCGGTCTCGGGTCCTGTAGGGATTCAGGAGTCGGGTCGTAACAGGGCACATACCGTACAATAAGATTGTGTGTCTTTGAACATTGTGGGCCAAAAGAACCCACACTGAAGGATCTTCGCTGTGGTTCTACGCCCAAAGTAATGGCCACCGCAGGCCTGGTCATAATAGAACGAGATGACATCATTGACCTCATCATTGGGAATGCATCTCCGGATCACTTGGTCATTGCTAATGTGGACAAGATATGGATCTTCCCAAACATAGTACTTGGCACCAAAATCAGCTTGTCCCGCTAGGAGGTTACCTAATCAAGCAAGACTTTCCCTATAACCAAGTAGTTCATGATATCTGCAAACCAGGGAAGTCCGTTAATGGCCAAGAGAAGCTCATTCGAAAAGTGCTCAATGATAGGTCCAAACAGGTCAATGACCAAAGAAAGAAGGTGAGACAAATGATCAGCTACCACATTCTCCTTTCCTGCCTTGTCGCGAATTTCAAGATCGAATTCTTGCACCATCAAAATCCAACGGATTTATCTAGGCTTTGCATTCTTCTTCATAAGTACATGCCCCACCACAGTGTGATCAGAGTAAATGATGAGGTGGGATCCCAGGAGATATGATTTGAATTTCTCCAAACCAAATACTACAACTAGTAGCTCTTTCTCTGAAATTGTGTAATTACACTAAGAGTCGTCTAGTGTCTTGCAGGCATAATATATAATCACCAGTTTCCCGTCAATTTTCTGACCAGCACCGCTACTACTGCGTAGTCAGACGCATCGCACATGATCTCAAAGGGTTGAGACCAGTCAGGAGATTGCAGGACTGATGTTTGAGTGACTCGGTCACGCAGGATTCCAATTGCGTGAATGCACTCACTCGTCATCTTGAAAGGCATGTCCTTTGAGAGAAGATTTGTTAAGGGGCACGCGATCTTGGAAAAATCAAATATGAATCAGCACATAGAATCCGACGTGCCCCAAAAATGATATGATGTCTTTGACCGAGGCAAGCACAGATAATTTAGAAATCAGATTTACCTTAGCCCGGCCAACTTAGATACCTCTCTCAGAGACAAGGTATCCAAGCACGATGCCTTCAGGAACCATAAAGTGGCTCTTTTCCCAGGAGAGAACTAGGTTCACATCGATGCATCGTCGAATGATTTGGACCAAATGTAGGAGGCAATCGTCGAAAGATTCACCAAAAATCGAGAAGTCGTCCATGAAGACCTCAAGGTATTTACCTACCATATCGAAGAATATGACTAGCATGCACCGCTGAAAGGTGGCAAGTGCATTGCAAAGCCTAAATGGCATCTTGCAAAATGCATACATACCATAGGGGTAGGTAAAGGTGGTCTTTTCTTAATCTTCGAGAAGGATTGCCACCTGATTATATCCAGAGTACCCATCCAGGAAATAGAAAAATAGATTTTCGGCCACTTTCTCGATAATCTAATTAATGAACGGGAGCGGGAAATGATCTTTCTTCGTGGAGGCATTCAAATTTCGATAGTTTATGCAGACTCTCCATGAATTCGCAATACGAGTTGGGATGGTTTCTACAAATTCGGTCGTAATCACGGTGAGCCTTACTTTCTTAGGCATTGATGATAACATTATCATCATCCATAACTAGCTTTAATTAGTCAGAATCAAAAGACAAATGCTCCTACAAAACCACCGGAAAGTCATAATTCATTGCATATCCTTTTTGAGAAGAATACATTAAATCAAGGTTAAATCTACAATTTTAACATCGTATCATAAATGTAGATCAATCATAGGGTTTTCTAGGGGTTAATTAAAGGCCAAATGGTCATTAATGCCTAATAAGAGGGTCTGTGCAGACAGAAACGAGTTTTCACGCATTTCAAGAATTAATGGACATCCAAAACACTAATTTCAAACCTGCCTAATTAATTGAGATTATGGTCAGGATAAAATTCATCTAAACCTTCTAAAATTCATATAAAAATATTCTATAAGGTTTGGTACTTCTGATTTAATCATCTGAACCCATTTTGACCTAAAACAGAGTCTCAAATAAGAAGTTGCCCTAATTTGGATTTCTACGTAAATTATCCAGTTAAACTTGGTCAAAACCTAAATCTGACTCCACCATCAAATTTCTTGGGTCAAAATTAGGTTTGTACTAAAATTTGAGCCCAATCAGAGATCATCTTGACCTAGTTTGCAATTCAGTCCAATCTGATTTTTTTCTCACATATGCACCCCTAGCTTTCAAAATCTATTGCGAACAACCCCCTAACTTTGTCATCTTCTTCACCAATAGGTCCCTACCACCATGACAATGTGAACACATCAAGCACTGACCTTTCAATCAAGGAGCTCTCCCTGATCTCACGCCCAATCTCTTTTAAAATTGGAAGGGGAACTCCTGAAGAAATCCTCTACAATTTGAGCCACATCTTGGGCTCTGATTCTTGCCCAAAAGTTGATGTGAACCATTTGAAATCATGGGTTTCCTATTTTGTGAAAGCTCCAAGCTTCCAAGCTTGGTTTTCAAGCCTAGAATGCCCCCTAATCCCTATAAAATGACCCACAATGCAAACCTCAACTCCTTAGCTTGGTTTGGACGCCGAACTCTCCTTCTTCCCTTCTCCCCAACCTCCATCTCCACCAACTTTGGCAACCCTCTTCGACTACCTTATTTACCATCCACCACGTACAATAGGCGACAATACCTTCACCCTCAGCTTCTTCCACACGTCGCAACACCAGCAAGCGTTGCCTAAGCCCCCTCGTCGTCACCGCTTCTCCCACCGGAGAGTTCACCTTCCACAGCATCGGCCATACCATACTTGGTGCCCTTTCTCCCCTTTGCTCCGTTAGATTAGGTTAGTTAGACTCCCCTTTCCCTCTACATTATTTTTCCTCTCCTTATCCCTAGGTTTAGGTCACATCTCCGGCGAGGCCTCCCCACCTTCACAATCCACCAAACGCCTCACCATCGACTCCATAACCTCCGCCTCATCAACCCGCACCAAACCCCTCAAGAAATTGAGGGTGTTATCACCTCCATCACGCCCCCAAACACCCCACTGACGCACCACCAAATCTACCTTCGCCAGCCACCTACGACCACCCTCACAGCACACCACCGCCACCAACACCCTCGCCGCATCCTTGCGATCCTCTTGAATGTTTTCACGAGGGCTTTTAGCCCGTATTTTGTATTTTAGGTCCTATGTCGGAGCTCCACCGCTGCTTCGTCTTCCCCGACGTTGTTCTTCAAGTCACGGCCATGTTCTTCACCAAGAACTGTCCCAAGTCGTGCAGAACCATCGCAGGTCCACGCCCAAATCTTCAATTGGAGGAGACGGCCTCTCCTTTGGCTTCAATCAGGACGAGGACCACATTGTTTCCTCACGTGAGGATACCTATGGGATTTAGCCCACATCTATAGGAGAAGGGCACCCGCGCACACTTAAATTGATTTTCTGTTTCTATCCTATCGCCCAAGTAACACGGGGGTCAGGTCCCCTTACCCACTCACTCGCTACCCGCCTAAGCCCTCACTCCTTTCCTGCGACACCACGCACATAGGCTTAGACCCTGTTGATCGAGCGAAATTGATGTTATAAATGTTGTGACATAGTATAGGTCGAAGTCGCTTGAAAACAGATAAAATTTATAACTCGAATATCAGAAATGAAAGTCCAAGGTCGTTCACTGGGAGAAAATATGGAATTCAAGTGCTAATCTCAACAAATAATGCAAATGAGAACACAATTTGAGTTAAAGATATAAGAAATTGCAATCAGAATTAATTCAGAATGATATAGCAATAATGTCAAGTATCAATGTGCAAAAAGAATGGAGTAAAATGGTGATTTGAATCACCAATTACCCCTCGCAATAATAGCAAGTAGATGCTCAATAATCAAGTTAATTAGCCTGAAACAGGAGAATTGGACGTCTGATGGTAGGATCAGATGACTTAAACGTCTAATGCTACAGTGCTCTTCTCTTCCTTTCCCTTCTAATGTTCTTCTTCTTTCTCTACTTTTGCTCTTTGGTTCTCTGCACAGGATCTTCTTCCTTCTCCTTTCTTTCTCTGCTTCTTCTCTTTCTTTCTCTTTGGCTTCTATTCTTCACGTACAGAGGGGCTCTGATTTTGGCTAAGTGTCGAAATCTCCTCAGAGCAAAACCCTCCCCTGACCTGCATGCTCTCTCTCCTTTCTCTCTCTGAGTTCTGCCCTCCCAGGCCCTTGCATAGTACAGGGTAATCATATTCGGATCTAAGCGCACCCGGGACCAAGGCTGCAGTCGTGGATTGCAGCCAAGGTGTGTGCGGGTTAGGCAGGTCAAGTCAGACCAGGCCCGTGTGGAACAGTGTCACGAGCGAGGCACTCATGTGGAACAGTGTCACAGGTGAGGCACGTGTGAGGGTGCGAGGGGACCTCACCCCCATGCTTACTGAGGCAACGAGGATAAAGCACAAAAATAATTTAAGGCGCACGGGGAAGTCTGCTCCATCCGATGAGGGACTATGTCCCCTGCACTTCCATTGCGTGCACTGCAGTGGAATGGCTTAGTCGAATTGGCGAGCTGCAGCTACTGGGATCCTCAATTGAGGACCTGGAGACCTCCCTGGAGCTATTCCGTGTCACCTGGAGTAGTTCTTGGTGAAGAACACGGTCGGAGAAGTGCAAACGGCGTCGGAGAAGATAGTGGTGGCGGCGGAGCTCTGGTTGGACCTGAACACAATAATACGGCCTTACGGCCATGTCAAAATAGCTCAGGAGGATTGCTAGTCATCGACGAATGCAATGGTGGTGGTGGCGTGCTGTAAGGAGGTGTGTGTGCATGTGGCAAAGTCGGCGAAGGTGTTGCGAGGGTGGGCTGGTCGATGGAGCGATGAAGAGGGTGAATGCCCTAATTGGTAGAGGGATTTTGTTGAGGAAGTCGTGGTGATGCTGATGGGGGTGATAGCAACGAGTTCGTGCGATGGAGCAGCGGTTGGGCGACGTCGGAGCTTCGCCGGAGTGGAAGAAGATGGAGGGGGAGACGTGTGGTCGGCGGTCATTTTGAGAGATAGAGAAAGGGAAAAAGAAGTAGGGAAGTAGAGGAAGCTAAAGAACCTAGTTTAGGGATGAAAGGGGGAGAGGTTCCCACGCCGGTGTGATGGTCGGACGTGGGGAAGATGAACCTCCTTGAGAGAGACAACGACAAAGAAAGGGGTCTGAGGTGCCTCTGATGTGATCGTCGAGAGGCGGAGGAAGTCGGGGAGGAAGGAGATGCTCCCAATTTGGCCGTTGGGAGGCCGTAGATGATGGGGGAGGATGCTTGCCAGAGCTAGGTTGGAGGAGGCCAGAGGTAGGGTTAGGAAGAGATTTTTGGCCTTGAACCTAGCCGAGGAGAACGAGTAGGCCCTGGGGTTTCTTTTATAGGCCCCAAGGAGCAATTAGAGCTTGGGAAGCAAGCTTCCTAAGCTTAGAAGGCTCGTCGGAGTTGGAAATCTATGGGATACACGAATCTCTCATGCGTTCGCATGAGAGATTGGGAAGGTTGTTGGGCTTCGAATCTGATTCAATGGAAAGAGAACTCCTCAAGGAATCTCCCTTCCAATTTTGGAAGGGATTGAGCGAGAAATCAGGGAGATCTTCCCATGTGAAGGTCATCGGAGCTTTCAGATTAGGAGTTGAGGGCGGCAGGGATCCTTTTGTGAAGAAGACGACAAAGCTGAGGGGCTATTTGTAAGAAATTCAAATGCATGAGTAAGATAAAAGAGTCAGACATGACAAAATTGCAAACTAGGTCAAGATAATCTCAGATTGGGTCCAAATTTTGGTAAAAACCTAATTTAGACCTAAGGAATCCAATGGTGAAGTTGGATTTTGGTTTTGACTTTGTTTGACTAGGTAATTTATGCAAACACCCAAATTATGGTAAATGTCTATCTAGGATCTATTTTGGGTCAAGACGGGTTCTGATGGTCAAATCAAGGATGTCAAACCCTAGAGAATATTTTTATATGAATTTTAGAGGATTTAGGTGAATTTTATTCTGACCATAACCTCAGTTAATTAAGCAGGTCAGTTTTTAGGGTTTCAGATGTTATTTAATTCTCAAAACACGCGAAAACCCTTTTCTGTCTGTACTAACCCACTTGTTAGACTCTTAAGATCATTTGACCCATAATTAACCCCTGGAGAAAACCATGATTGTTATACATTCAAGATTTGATGGTAAAATTATAGTTTTACCCCTATTTTACTGTATTTCCCTCAGAATGGATTTGCAGTGAATTACGTCTCTCCGGCAGTTATGTAGGAGCATTTATTCCTTGATAATGACTAATTAAAGCTAGATATAACTGATGATGACGTTATCATCATACCCCCATGCCTAAGTTTTGCTAGCCCCTTAGCAAAATCTTATGGAATTAACTCAAATTCTAGACCATGTGTTCAGATTTCTGATGTGTGCTTTTTCTTGTAGATTAGGTCAGAATGACAATAGTAGGCCTAGAGGTACTCAAGTACCAACCAAGATCTAGACTTGACCAGCTTTAGCCTCAGTCTGCCGCGAAGGTTTCTAAGGCCCACAGGAACTAACCAAAGGTTCGTTGAACTCCGCGGTTAAAGCACCCGTGCTTAAAACATTTTTAGTCTCGGTTCAGTTTGCAGTGCATTTTTGTAAGAGAGAGATAGAAGAATTTTTTTGCATTTTTTGGAGAGTTTTCTCTCTCTTTTTCTTCTTTATTTCTAGCTTCGGATTGGCTTTACAACACGATCTGTATCAGATTCCTAGCTCCCACCTTCAATCCTCTCAAGGTCCCTAGCAATCGATGCTTCGAGATAGCACCGCCCATGGCAACCCCTAGAACCCTGGTGTTATTCACTCTGAATCGGGTTTTAAAATCAATGCGTGTAGTATAGGTCGAATCAGTACAGAAAACAAATAGAATTTATTACTCAAATGAAAGTCCGAGGTCGAACACAATGAGCAATTGGCAAAATGATTCTCAAGATTGCAATTCAAGCAAATATATGAGCAATATAACAAAATTCCAAACAGTAATTGATGAGTCAATTTTAATGGACTATTGTTATGCCTAAGTAATTCAATTCTAACATTGCATGTTTGTTAATAATCACATGAGGTCATTAAATGATTGTATGTGTCATTATTTAAGTTTATATTTATTCTATTGCTTATTATGTAATTATATTTCATGCAGGTCCCGTAACAACTCACTCGTTACATCTCCTCCACTTAATCTACTCCATCAGGCTAATAATCGAGAAGAAGAGGGAGGAGGATCAATTGTGGAAAAGAACAGGGGGTGAAAAGATATTTCCCCCCCACAAATATCTCAACCTACAGCCGGCCTCAACAACCCCATCAACAGTGCCGGCCATGTTTAGTAAGGGATTTTGAAAATCCCTTGACTTGCATGGGGAGAGGAGATAAAAAGAGAGAGGCGGAGGGGCTTGAGAGGAGGAAGAGACCATCGTGAAGAAGAGGGTGTGCACTGTGAAGAGAGCATGCACTGTGCGCACCAACTTCCACTGCCTACCCACCGCCAGCCCAGCCTGCCTTCACCATTCCACCGCACGCCTGTAGGCAGCCAAGTGCCCTTACAAGCCAAGCAGCCACGCCCCATTGCCAACCTGCCCCTCACCGAGCCAAGCAGCCTCTAGCCCTGCCACAAGCGCTCCAACCTACCCTCACCAGCCACCCACCATGCGCACTGCCTTCACTATCCTACTATAGTACTGCAACGCCAGCCACCGTAGCCACGCGCCCTGCAAGCAGCACCACCCCACTGCATGCTTGCACTGCCACAACCAAGCGCACACCATCCTGCAACCGCGCACGCTCCAGCCTACCTCACCGCGCTGCCCTCACTGCAGGCCTGCCCCGCCCTCGCAGCGCCCTTGTGCATAGCCGCACCCTCTCCAGTGAAAGCGTAGTTCATCTTCTCCAACTGAGCCACCCACAGGCAGCCAAGCGCCCACAGGCAGCAAAGCTCCCACTGGCAGACCACACGCAGCCACGCCCGCAGGCAGCCCTAGCGCACCCTTGTGCGCATGCACAACGACAGCTACACGGCCTGCAGCAGCTGCTCTTCCTCCTCTCCATGCACAATTCTCCTCCTCCAACAGAGCCCAACAGGCTGGCAGCTGTTCTCCACCCTCCGGCCGCCGCCGACCACCTCCGGCCGCCGTATCACCCCCATCGTGAAGCATTCGTCGAGGTGCACCATCCCGTCGATTCTCACCGTCAATCACGCATGGCCGTTCAAGCAAGGAAGAGAGAGGAGAAATCCTCTGTTTTCTCTCCAATTAAAATTTACATTGCATGCCATTGCCATTTTGATATTATTATTTTATTCACGCCACATTGCATGGATGCACTTATAGTTTCTTGAATTTACTTCACTTGTGTTATGTGCATCATTCTACATTGAAATTCAAATCAGATTTGCATGCAAATAAAATTTACATGATATGCCACTACACATGCATCATATACATATTTTTGGGAGCTTAATTCTTGATGTGAAAATTGCATAAATAGCCTTGAACTTTTAAGGAAATTGCAAGCTCCATTTAGAATAGCATATTCCTCCCATTGAAGTCGCGAAAGTGTTTACAACTAGTATAATCCTCTACTTGTGAATTTATTGGTTCTATTCCTTCCTGTGGATGCAACATTTTTATTGTGATTACATTTGATATTTATTTTTGATTGAGAGATTTTCCACCACAAAAAACACAACGACATATCACTTTATTGCTATCATCTTCATAAATAAGCAAGAATCCCTCCGTCAATAATGATATATGAATGAAAGCGTATGTCAAATAGTGTAAAAAGAATGGGGTAAAATGGTGATTTAAATCGTCAATTACCCCTCACAATTATATCAAATAACTCAATAGTACTAAGCAATTAAATGACACGTAGTATAAGTGCACAGTGCACTTCAGACTTCTACTCAGCTAATCAGACGGCTTAACTCGCTCATTGCTTCTCCTTCTTCTTTTGTGAGGCTTCTCCCTTCTTCTTCTCTGTGCTTTTTCTCTTCTGCAGCTCCTCTTCTTCTTTTGCTCCTTCTTCTTAAGCTTCTTTTATTTTTCTCCTCCTTTTCCTGTGGCTTTCTTCTGTGCCTTCTTCTTTTTTCTCTTCTCTATGGCTTCTCTTCTTCTTCCTTCTTCTCATGCACAAGGAGGAAGGGCTCCTTAAATGGCCAAGTGTCAGCCACTGAATCATAGAGCAAAACCCCCCTTTTTCCCCGCGTTCTTTCTCTCCTTCTCTCTTAGGGATCCGCCTTCCCAGGGCCTCAAGTTATCAAGTATTTGGGTAAAGCGCACCCAGGACCAAGCTCACCGGTGTGGGTGGTGAGCGAGGTGTGAACAGGGCTTAGGCGAGTAATCGGATGCACCAGACCCATGTGAGCAGTGTTACGGGTGAGGCGCGTGAGGGGCATAGGGATCTCACCCCCTGTGTGTTACTTAAGGCAATAAGGAGGAAACAGAAAATCAATTTATGTGCCTCTATGCATCTGTCAGCACCTGATGTGGCACTATCCCACCTTCTCCCTTCTCGCGTGAAGCTGCAGCTACTGCTTCTTGCAATTGTAGTCAAAGGCCCAGTCAAAGGACCAAATTAGTTCCTAGGGCGTGACCCTAGAGACTCTCTGATGCTCCTGGGACTTCACCTAGGGTTTGCAGGTGCTGGAGCAAGCTTCAAGCTTCGCTCGAAGCTTCGGCAATGGTGGCAAAGGACCTGCTACCTGAAAGTCAAAATACGACCTCTAGGCCCTGTTAAATAGGTTTAGGAGCTTCGCAGGGATGCGGTGAGGGTGTGGGTGGCGATGGTGAGTTGCGAAGGTGGTCGTAGGTAGCTGGCGAAGGCGGAGATGAAGGTCCGGAGGTGGGTTGTTCCATGAGGAGGTGGAGTGGGCAGTAGTCCTGGAAATGTTAGGGTTTTTACTCTAGGGGCCACAGCGGATGTTTTGGCAGTGTTGGAGAGGCATTTGGGATAGTGGAGTGGGCAGAGGACCTCGCGCGGAGGTCTTGTCAGAGCGGAGGATGAAGGAGGTGAACGGCGGTGTCAAAGGTTGAAATTGGGATATGGAGAGCGGGAAAGATAATGTACACCTAAGTAAGCCTACCTAACATATTCTAAACGGATGAAAGGGGGGAGAATCCGCACCGGGGGTACATCGGTGACGGAGAAGTCGAAGTGCTCCGATGAGGGTAGGAATAACGACAACGACGAGAAGGAGGCTCCTACTAGTAGGCCAAGAGCCGATGAGAGAGAGGAAGGGAATCCGACCACTGCTATTGTGGACGGACAACGAAGGACGTCAGGATGAATCATCAGAGCTTGCAGAGCTTCTCAACTAGAATAGGAAGGAGGAATATAGGGATTTCACAGCCAGAATCAAGCTTGAGAAGTTTGGCCTGATCTGAGGGTCCTTTTATAGACCTCTGGAGGGGGTTTTGGGCTTGGGAAGCTTGGAATGTTTGTCGAAGATAGGAAATCTAAGATACCCTAATCTCTCATGTGTTCACATGAGAGATTGGGAAAGTTTTAGGGCTTAGGAATTGGCTCAAAAGGAAAGGAATTCCTTGACGAACCTCCCTTTCAAATCTGAGAGATATTCGTCAAGGAATCAAGGAGAACATGCCATTTTAAGGTTGCAAGAGTTTGTAGGATTAGGATTCATCATGGTAGGGACCTTTTTGTGAAAATGATGACAAAGCTGGAGGGCTATCTGTAAGGGTTTTGAAAGTTAAGGGCATATGTGTGAGATAAAAGAATTAGACAGGACCAAATTGCAAACTTTGTTGAAACAATCTTATATTGGGCCCAAATTTTGGCACAAACCTAATTTTGACCTAAGAAATCCGATGGTGAAGTTGGATTTTGGTTTTGACCTAGTTTGACTGGGTAATTTATGCAAAAACCTAAATTAGGGCAAATGTCCTTTTGAGAATCTATTTTAGGTCAAGATGGGTTCTAATGGTCAAATTGAAGGTACCAAACCCTAGAGAATATTTTTCTATGATTTTTAGAGGATTTAGGTGAATTTTATTCTGACTAGAACCTCAATTAATTAAGCGGGTCTATTTTTAGGGTTTCGGAAGTCATTTAATTCTCAAAACACATGAAAACCCTTTTGTTATTCTAACCCACTTGCTAGACTTTTAAGACCATCTGACCTTTATCTAACCCCTGAGAGAACCCACGTTATTCTGCATTCAAGATATGATGGTAAAATTGCAATTTTAACCTTGTTTTACTATATTTCTCTCAGAATGATTATGCAATGAATTAGAGCTCTTTGGCAGTTATGTAGGAGCATTTATTGACTTAATCAGATCAAACTGAGCTAGTTATGACTCATGATGGTGCTCTCATCATACCCCCATGCCTAGCTTTTGCTAGTCTCTTAGCAAAATCTCATGGAATTAACTTAAATTCTAGACCATGCATTTTTATGTTTAGATTTCTGCTGTGTGCTTTCTTTTGTAGATTAGGTCAAAATGCCAATAGTAGGCCTAGAGGTACTCAAGTACCAACCAAGATCCGAACCTGACCAACTCTAGCCTCAGTCCACCACGAAGGTTTCTAAGGCCCACAGGAACTAACCTAAGGTTCATTGAACTTCGCGGTTAAAGCACCCGTGCTTAAAACATGTTTAGTCTTGGTTCAATTTGCAGTGCATTTTTGTAAGAGAGTGACAGAAGAATTTTTTTTTTTTGAGAGTTTTCTCTTTCTTTTCTTTCTTTATTTCTAGCTTCGGATTGGTTTTACAACATGGTCTATAGCAAATTCCTAGTTCCCACCATCAATCCTTGTAGGGTCCCTGGCAATCGATGCTTCGTGATAGCACCGCCCATGGCAACCCCAGAACCCTAGCTTTCGAGATTTTGGGATAATCCCGCCCATGGCGTTCTATAGTTAAATCCAAACCCTGGCAATTGACATTTTGTGATAATGCCGCCTGACGTGCCTTCGTGCGTGTGTGTTAAGAGGTGTCGTTATAGTTGCACTTGATACGTCGGTTTTAAAAGAAATAAACGGAGGTGAGTCCGAGTGTCGATCTCAGGGAGGCGTGGAAATCGGATTTTGTTTACCACTTGTTGTCACGAAAAAGGCGGAGTTTTGCTTGCGAAAGAGACGGTTTTGAAAAGCGAGAGATAGAGAGAGAGTTTAGGGTTAGAAAGCTCTTGGTTTTGATCATGCACTTTAAACAGAAATTAAAATGGCAACTAAATGGAAAATAATTTCATTAAACATGCATTCATAGTTCATGGTTTACAACATTAAATACATGCTTCAACAAAAGTAAATGAACGCTTAAAAGAGAGAGAGAGAGAGGTAGAGAGAGAGTGGAGAGCGACGAGGCAGCCACGGCGGTGGAGGAGGCTCCGTCGGCGGCTCGTCGTCTCCGGCGATTACAAGAGTGCCTAAGACTAGCTAGGAGAGGAGTGGAGTAGTTGCAAGTGGGAGAGGATGCCTTGAATGGTGGTAGAAGGGGGTTTAAATAGAGTTAAGGGCTTCCTAAAAGAAGAATGTGCTTTAGCGACATCCAGAACGTCGCTAAAACCGCTTCCAGATAAGTCGGTGAAGGCCTTCTGCCGCCGGTCAGCCGCCCGCCCCTCTCTCTCTTCAGGCGCGATCCGTGGATGTCGAACGAGAGCCGTCCGATTGAAGATCGGACGGCTGAGATCCTCCCGCGCCTGTGCTAGGATCGCGCTTCGGGCGCGCGTGCGCACGCGCGTTTTCGCCCGGCGTGCGCGCGCGCGTGGGAGGTGGGGCGCTGTCGTCGCGCCGCGTGGCGCAATCCTAGCCGCTCGCTTCTGATCGCGCGGCTCAATTTTGCCGCGCCCTTCGCCCGCAAGTGATTTCCGCTCCGCGCGATTCGAACGCGCGTCGCCGCGACGCGGGCGTGCGCGCTAACCGTTGCGCCACGCCCGCGCTTTGTCGCGGCGACCGTGGGCGAGCGCGCGGATCTCGGCCGTTCGATCGAAGATCAACGGCCGAGATGCGTCCTTGGCTGGCTTGGGGGCGTGCGAGCGGCGGGGGCGGGGCGACGTGGCGCGTTCTAGGCCGTTGATCTCCAGATCAACGGTCAGGATTTCTTGGGCCCATTGTGGGAGCTCCGGATGTCGGATTTGGCCGATCTTGAGTCCGTTAGACTCCGTTCGTCGTCCTGAATCCATCCGTGCGGTCCGATTGCTCATCTGAGGCCTGCTTTGACAATGCTTTACACAAATGGCCATTAATACAGTTTATAAGCAATCTTGGTACTTGATGCATGCAATGCTCCTATTCTACTTTATGTTGTGCCTTTTATTCTAAAGATGGGCCATATTCAACCTAATTACTACCCCCTTGCGTGGTGTTATCACCGCCCATGGCACCTGAACTAGCACAAGGTGCTTACATGCCCCCGATAGGATATTTAGATATCCTAGGAGACAAGCATCGAGGAGACGGTATGTTATTGCGCATCTTCGAGGAGAATTTCCTATCTCTTCGCGTTGGGAACTCTTCCAAATCAACTTGTGTTGATAAGCCGCTCCTAATCTAGGCAGCTTTTTTAGAACAGAATTAACGCATTTGCGTGATTTTGATAGTTAGGCGCACTGAACCAGACTGTGTGTGGATTGGGGTGTTTAGGTTACTGGGCCCCTCAAACTAAAAGTCCCATCCCCTAATAAAGTGGTGGTGAATATTATGCACGGCCTCCTTCCCTATGGGTGGATGCAAATATGTGCTTTGCTGAGAAGAAGTGGCTCTTTGGAGTTGGCGAGTCAAATCGTCCAACTTCTTCTCGATGATGGAGACCTTATCCAATCGACTGGCCACTAACTCCAGATTGATGGATGCGGATAAGTCTTGTGTTTCATGTGTTCCTCATGTGCTTGTCAATGCACAGGTATCCGTCTGGTCGAAGATACCCAGAGACTTATTGTTTATGGAGTTCTTGTACATGTTTTCGAGAATCTCCCAAATAGTGTCTTTATCTTTACCCAAGAAGTTACCTCCACAGGCTTCATTAACAAATAATCTGATGCCTTCACGGAGTCTCTAGTAAAAAGACTGGACTTGTTCCCATTTAGGAGCTCCGTGATGAGGGCATTTCTGCATGAGATCCAAAAAGCGATCCTATGCCTTATGAAGAGGTTCCCCTGTATTTTGTGTGAAATGCATGATTTAGTGCCTCAGGGCATTAGTGTGCCCTACTAGGAAGAATTTCTTAAGAAATTCAGCTTGTAACTCCTCCCAAGTGTTGATCAGTCAAGTCAGAGACCGATACCAATGGGCAGCCTTATCCTTCAATGAGAAGGGGAACATTTTCACGAGCAGGGTGTTCCAATTCTGAACATTTGGCTCGAGAGTCTAGGCCAGATGCTTCAATTCCTAGATATGTTGGAAAAGATCTTCAAAGCCCAATCCATGAAAGTGGGGGATCAGGTTGATAATATTTGGCTTCAACTCTGTATCAGGCCCCCTAGCTGAAATCTGTACCCTAGGTTCATAGACACAGCTGCGAGATTGTAGTAATCTCACATCTATGGACATGATTGGGGGTTGGCCAGTACATGAATCAAGTTGATGAGAGTCTGCAACAGGTCTTGCAAGTGTTGAATATCACCCCCTTCTTGTTCTAGATTCTCTATGCAAGACGAGGATGGAAAGCTAGGATCAGATGTAGATGGATCATAAGAGATATCAAATAGATCAAAAGGAGACCCAAACAAGTGGGTCGGGGTCTGACCCCGACGGGTGTGTGTTGAAATGCCAGAGGACTACGCTATCGGATTTGGTTTTGAAAACCTGTCGTTGTAGTTTGAATAGCGAAGAACTTGGGTTCAACAAATAAAATTTATACCGGAATAGAAATCCCAGGTCGAACTCAAGGAGGCTACGTCGATCAAAATTCGCAATTATATTCTTTTTGTGTTTTTGTTAAAAAGCGAACTAATTACAATGAAATGAAGTACTATAGACAATAAGAGAAAGAGAGAGAGAGAAAGAAAACATCCACTTGATATTGCAAAATTTTTGTACAACTAAGTAAGTGAGAAATTACACTAGAAGGCAGGGAAACTATTATAACTAGAAAGCAAGAAAGTTCTACTCTAGAAAGCAGGAAAAAGGAATGGGTGAGAGAAGTTATCCTCCTCGATGATCGCTCGGAGGACGAGCCAAACGAGGAAGATGAGGAATGGAGCGGGAAGAAGGAGGTCAAGACAGGAAGAACGGGAATGAGGCAGTACGTCATCGTCATCGTGGGATTCGCTTCCGGAATGGGGGCGAAAATTTGATTTATCTCTTGAGGAGCATCCCAGGTCTGGGACAAGCTTCTTTTGAGCTTTGGAGAGGGTGAGAAGAGAAGGGATGAGAAATTCGTATGGAGGGGGTCTTCTTCTATAGTTGCAAGGAGTGGGGGCATTTGGTCATTACAATTTGAAAAACATTAATTCAAGACCTGTAGTGACGGATAATCCGTCACTAAAGTCCTGAACATGGCCTTCGTGGGCACCGCTCACGCGCCCGCTCCTCTTCCGCACCTAAAATGCACGCTCACGTTCTTTAGATCTTAGTCGTCCAAACGTGAGATCGGATGGCTTAGATCACTCCTCGTCGTGCCTCAACTGCATGCACCTACGCGTGCGCTCGAGCATGAAGCGGGGGAGTCTGATAGCGCGTGCAGCTAATTGGATGATCTGGACTGTTCTCCACCGATTGCGCAGTCAAGATTAACCACGTGCATGCCACTAATTGTGAGTCGAACCTGCGCCTTGCGTTCACGCAAGGCCGCTCGACGCTGTGCTATCGCCGCTTCTTCGTCGCATTTACATTTTAAGCGTGCATGCCTTGCAGTCGTTGGATGAGCATCCAACAATGGAGAAGCGTCAGTCAAATGAAGAGGAAAGGCTGAGGCGGGTGCTTGCGGCCGGTTGGGTGGCTGAGATGGCACCACGTGGTGCCATCTTGGTTGTCCATCTTCTAAGTATTATAGATGGTGCCACAGGTGTCGGATTTGATCGATTTTCATGCCGTTAGGCTACGACTGTTGATCCAAATCCATCCGTGCGGTCGGATTTGTTGTCTGAGGTGTAGATTAACACCATCTTGGCCCTTGATCTTTAGGGTTTCCCGGTCTCTATCTGGTGCTACGAATATCCGATTAGGGCGATCTTGAAGTTATTGAACTCCAATCGTCACCTTGATTAGATCTGTATGGTTGGATCTTCGATCCAAAGCCCTGATACAAAGTCACCCTGTCCCTGACCATAAAAAGGAGACAATTACTGTACAATTTATACAACTTAATCTAAATGCATGATTATGCATGTTATGCACTATTTACAATGTATGATGTTAATGTGACACTAAGAACATTGATTAATAGACATTTTAGGTTAATCAGATGTATGCACATCACACCCCCATGCCTATCTTTTGCTAGTCCCTAGCAAAAATTACATGCTATTTATAAAAGAACTAGGTTGGATTACTTGAGCATAAGTTATTTTCAACATTAAGAATTTTTTTACTTAAGATCTAAACTTTCAAAGATACAACAGTGCCTGGGTATCTGCCAAAATGCAGATCGCCTCAAGCCCTCGCCTTATTCAAAGAAAATTTTCTTTTTCTCTTTTTCTTCTTTTCTTTTTTTTCTTTTGGATTTTTGAGTTTAGGGTTAAAGAGTGGCTTTCTACGGCCATTCAACCCACCTAAGATTTGATAAGAACCCTAAGTTCTAAGCATCTTATTGTGAATGTGATAGACTCGCTGATCAGCAATTAGAACGAATTTTGGGTTTCTACGCCTATAGGTGACCGTAAAAAGAGAGTTCTACCTAAAGGTGTATCTTTACAACCGGTAGCTTTCTCCCTACTTTTATTTTTATGGGGTCAACACAAGAATGAATCCAGTGTATATCTCCCTGATTTATTCTACTTCTCTGCTTCATCCTAAGTGTTTTGGGAATTTTCAGTGCATTTCATGAGCTGAGTTCTGGACAACCGGTCGATGAGCTGTTACCACCGACAACTTGCCAACCATACTCGTGCGGCTAAGTGTGGTTTATTTCTTTTTTTTATTTTTCTTTTCTCCTTTTCTTTTTCTTTTTCACTTTCTTTTTTCTTTTTTTAATAGGTGGCTTCCCTGGTCTGAGATTTACCTAAAGGCAGCAAGAAGAGAATGGTCCAGTGATTAGGCTCTGGACAACCTACCTATGGGCTGTTACCCACGATAACTTACCAGCCATATCACCCTAGAAGGTTCATTAGCTACCCAATTTTCGTTAAAACTATCAATCAACAAGTCAGTGAAAAGATAGTATGTAGATGCTTTAGATTTAAAGTTCCCTCAAATCAGTGGGTGGGTTGATAAGTCATGTACTTATCACGCAAACTTATTTAATCAAATTACAACAAAATTAAGATAGCGAGGACTCGAAAAACAAATCTACATTTTAGTGGATACACGGGCTGATTAAGCCCAAAGACCTGAAGGGTCTTTGTGTTCAGATCCTAATGTAATATTTCCTAAGATTGAAAAGTCCTAATGTTCATGTATTCCTTCCTAATTAAAACTTTTTTTTATGTATATATAAGAAGAGAAATAAAATTTACAAGAATTTCACAGAGCCGACAAAATGATTCAAAAATGAATCCACCCCCCCATGCCTAGCTGATGCAATGTCCACATTGAGAAAAAGAGACATGAAAGGAAGGGTAGAGTACGGAAGATATCACTTGAATATAAAGCTCGGGTCAGCTTTGTGTCGTATGTACAATTGCTGAGTTTAATGCTGTCAACTAGGCGAAGTCCAGCCAAAGAAGTCACAACATGGCTAGAGCAATCGTGTCTGAGATGGGTTCTAGAAGAGTACAGTCAATCAGTAGTTGAGTCCAGTCCTTACGATCAGGCCTAACCATTTTCTACAGAATATTCTTGATCTCCCGATTGGAGATCTCGGCCTGTCCATTTGTCTGGGGATGATAAGGTGTGGAGATTCGGTGATTAACCCAGTATTTAGCCAGCAATTTACAAAACTGGGCACTAGTGAAATGAGTACCACCATCACTGATGATGGCCCTCGGAATCCTGAACTTGCTGAAAATGTTTTTCTTGACAAAATCTATGACCACCTTGTGGTCATTGGTTCAGGTGGGAATTGCCTCAATCCATTTGAACATGTAATCAACAATGACGAGAATGTACTGATGTCCAAATGAAGGGAGAAAGGGTCCCATGAAATCGATGCCCCAAACGTCGAAGATTTCGACAGGAAGAATTGGGTTTAGGGGCATCATATCTCTCTTAGTCATGCTCCCGAGTGCCTGACATCGGGAACACAACCTTGACAAATCCTGGGCATCCTTGAATAAAGACGGCCAATAGAATCCAGATTGCAAAATTTTTGCAGCCATCTTTTTCCCGGAGAAGTGTCCACCACACGCAGATGCATGGCAGAACTCGAGTATACTGTTAAATTCGTTCTCCGAAACATATCAGTGAATAATCTGATCAAAGCTGATGCGGTACAGTTCAGGGTCCTCCCAGAAGTAGTATTTGGCCTCAGATTTCAGTCTATCCCGTTGTTGCTTAGTCCAACCCTAGGGGATTTGACCAACGGCCAAATAATTAACAATGTCAGCAAATCATGGGGTTTGGACACCTGAAACTGTAAGGATGCTTTTGTCCGAAAAAGTATCAGCAATCGGGATGTCCGAACGAGAAGAATCACTTAGAAGTCTCGACAAATGATCCGCCACCACATTTTGTACCCCGGATTTATCCTTGATTTCAAGATCAAATTCTTGAAGCAGAAGAATCCAACGAATAAGCTGGGGTTTGGCATCCTTTTTGGCCAAGAGATGTCTCAAGGCCGAGTGGTCGGTATAAATAATGACATGAGACCCTAAGATATAAGCCCTGAATTTTTCCAAAGCAAATACTATGGCTAGTAATTCCTTCTCAGTAACAGTGTAATTCCTCTGGGCTTCATCCAGAGTTTTACTAGCGTAGTAGATGACAAAGGGCTTCCTGTCAACTTTCTGACTCAAAACAGCCTTAACTGCGTAATCAGAAGCGTCGGTCATGATCTCAAAAGGGGCTGTCCAAACCGGTGGTTGCAGTACCGAAGCACAAGTGACTGCCGTTTTAAGAAAATCAAATGCCTTATGACATGATTTGTCGAAAACAAACGGCATTTCTTTGGGGAGAAGATTACTCAGAGGATGAGTAACCTTTGAAAAGTCCTTGATGAATCTTCTATAGAATCCCACATGACCAAGAAATCATAGAATTTGTTTAACAGATGTGGGAGGAGGAAGTTTAGCGATAGCATCAACCTTAGCTTTATCCATTTCAATTCCCTGTTCAGAGATTACATGACCCAAGTTGATGCCTTCTTGTGTCATGAAATGACTCTTTTCCCAGCTAAGGACCAATCTTGTTTTGATGCATTGTTTAAGAATCATTTCTAGATTAGCTAGACAAGAGTCAAATGATTCTCCAAAAATAGAGAAATCATCCATGAAGACTTCCATAAACTCTCCCACCATGTCAGAGAATATGGCTAACATACACCTTTGAAAAGTCGCAGGTGCATTGCATAAATCGAATGGCATCCTATGGAATGCAAAGGTTCCGTAGGGACAGATGAAAGTAGTTTTCTCCTGATCCTCGGGATGGATAGGAACTTGGTTATGTCCCGAGTAGCCATCAAGAAAACAGAAGTACTTCTGCCTGACTAATCTTTCTAAGATTTGATCAATGAAAGGCAAAGGGAAATGATCCTTTTTCGTGGCCGTGTTCAACTTCCTGTAATCGATACAAACCCTCTAAGAGGAAGCTGAATAAGTTGTGATGGATTCTCCTCTCCCATTAGTCACAACGGTAATCCTAGCTTTCTTGGGAACAATTTGCACAGGACTTGCCCAAGGACTATCAGAGATCGAATAAATGATTCCTGCATCGAGCCACTTAATAATCTCCTTTTTGACCACTTCTAACATATTTGGATTTAATATCCTCTGCATCTGGTTAGAAGGGTGGGATCCATCTTCCAAAAATATTCTATGATTGCAGTAAGATGGCTCGATCCCCCTAAGGTCATGAATGGTCCAACCAATTGCCTCCTTGTTTTCCTTCAGGACCTTAATCAATTTAATCTCTTGCTCCTTTGTTAATTTAGAACTGATAATCATAGGAAGCATCTTGTGTGGTCCTAAAAATTGATATTTCAAATTCTCAAGCAATGGTTTCAGTTCAAGCTGGGGTGGGTTGATGATTGAAGGTAAGGAAGATGCTGATGACTCATCAAGAGGAAGAGGTTGAGAGTGAACAAAATCAATAACCTCTTCAGAAGATGACGGGTCTTACATAGAGGGTTGCGGGTCCAATGCATCATCAAAGGAGGAACTTTCAATTGCAGAAGCCATCATAAAAATTTCAATGTTCACATTATCGTACTCAAGTTTCTCGATAAATCCACAATCCTCAAATTTATTAATCGCCTTAAAAATATCCAATTTCATTCGTTGATCCCCAAAGGCAATTTTCATGCTACCACTTTCACAGTTAATGTTAGCCTTAGTGGTAGCCAGGAACGGACGCCCCAGAATGATGGGTGTGTTCCTCAGATTTTCGGGTACAGCCATGTCAAGGATAAGGAAATCTACAGGAAAATAGAAATCTTTAACCTTAACAATAACATCTTCAATAATGCCTCGCAGATTTGTGACCGAACAGTCCGCTAACTACAGCGTTATTGAAGTCGGCCGAAGTTCACCTAATCCAAACTTCTCGTAAAGAGAAGTCGGAATTAGGTTGATGGATGCACCCAAATCCAAAAGTACTCTATCAAAAGTGTAATCTCCAATGACACAAGAAATCAACGGAGCACCTGGATCTCTCTTTTTCTGAGAGAGGTGGTGCAGGATAACAGAACTAGCCTGCTTGGAGAGTACCACCTTCCTTGGAATAGATTCTCTCAACTTACGCTTTTGTGTACATAAATCCTTTAAAAATCTCGCGTAAGCCGGTATATGCTTGATAGCGTCGAGGAGCGGGATATTGATCCCAACATTCTTGAAAATATTCAGAAGCTCCTCATTACTATCAACAAACTTCTTCTTCCTTGATCTGATCAAGGCTTCAGGAAAAGGAACATGAGTCAGATCTTTGGAATTAGGTTCCTGAGCCTTGATTTCTTCTCTAGAATTCTCCTTTCTCTCCTCAAGTTCTTCAAGATTCGGTAAATCAGAACAGTGTGGTTGTGGATCCTGAGTTTGTTTACCACTCCTCAAGGTAACAGAATTTGCGGATGCATATGAGTTTGGGTCTTGGGGAGGGTTAGGAAAGATTGGAGGGGCTTGATTAGCCAAGAATTGTTGATGTGTAGAAGAAGAAGAGGAAGGACCCTGCTCAACCACTTGAGCATGTGTGTATGGGTCCCTTTAATTTCCGTACCCATGGGCTTGATTACCTGAATTCAAGATATTTCGCGGGTTGGGTACGGGTTGGGATGGTAGAGATCTGGGTTGACGAGAGTTAGCTATGAGCCCGATTTGCAAGTTGTCCAGCAAGGTTTTCATTTGCTACATGAGCTGGAGCATGGATCCTTGCATCTCTACCGTTTGTCGGTTCAAATCAACCTGCCCTACTGGTTGACGGGCATTCCAAGCTGGCTGATTGACTAGATTCAGAGGCAACTGAGTATAAATATGACCCTGACCCATTGGTCGTTGCGGAGCATAGTTGCTAAGTCGGAATTGGGTCTGTTGCCCTTGGTTTTTCTAGGAGAACTTAGTGTGGTTTCTCCAACTCGGATTATAAGCATTAGAGTAGGGGTTGGATCTAACGTTCTCCTGTACGACACAAACATCCTCATAGGGTGAGGATGGAGAGAAAGAAAGGGAAGGATCAGAAAAACTAGGATCAAAGGCCCTAGTTTGGAACCTGTGGGGTTCCGAATAATGCTGGCTCGCAGGTTGAGCCGCATCAAGTTAATTCACGAACTCCCGTCCAGAAGGAGCTCGCAATGAATGGAATCCTGAATTCTGGGATTAAGTGGATCAAGAGTTATTCATTGAATTTCCAGTCATCCACTCTTCCATTCTCTTAGCAACCAAGTCCACCTTATCAAGTTTGTTACAAATCAATTCCATATCGAATGAATGAGAGTCATGGACTTCATTAACATTCGATCTGGGCTGCTGGGACCGGTTAAAAGTATCCATGGAGGCATGATTGATTGAATTCTCACTCATTACGTCAAACAAATCGTGCACGTTATCTGCATCTTTGTTGAGGAAATTGCCTCCGCAAGAAGCGTCCACGTGATTTCTAAGTTGCTCAGTCAACCCATGGTAGAAGATCTGCACGAGTTGCCATTTTGGCACCTCGTACTGTGGACACCTCCACAATAGGTCCTGGAATCGCTCCCAGGCCACATGAAACTGCTCCCCCGGCTGCTGGATAAAGGTAGTGATTTCCCGTCTCAAAGCATTGGTACGTTCGACAGGGAAGAATTTCTTCAGAAAGGATGATTTCAACTCATTCCAAGTTGCAATTGGTCTTCCTATAGTCCTATACCAATAAGCGACTTTATCCCTAAGAGAGTAGGGGAAGAGCCTCATGATCATTTGCTCCTCATTCACGTTTCATGCCTTGGTGGTCTGGACCAAAGTAGTCAAGTCCTCCAAGTGCTGAAACAGGTTTTCAGAGCCAAGCCCATGGTAATGTTTGATCAAGATTAACACCTGGGGCTTGATTTCTACGTCTCCGACCGGAATCTGGACACCAGGACGTTCCCCATAATTTGAAGGATCATAAAAATCCTTCAAGGGCTGAGCGCCCTGCATTCTCTGCATTTGTTCCAGCTCCCTTTGGAATTCCTCCTGTGGATCCCAGGGCAGAGGAGGCTGTTGATCGGCCATGGGACCAATTTGGCTAAAATCCAATCTACGTCTCCTAGAATACTCTAGCGGTCCTTCCAATCGGGGATTCAATGACCGTCTTCCCAGCATAAACTAGAAAAAGGTTGGAAGGATTGGGGATAAGGACCCTGCAGCACAACAAATCCAGCCTATACTTAAGTGGGGTAGCCTAAGGATCTACAGACTCCCAGAACCTACCTTAAGATTGTAAACGATTTACTGTACTTGTGTCTGCTCAATCCAACCAGTTAGGAGGGACTGGGGAAAAGGTTCTTCCTTCGGCTTGCGCCTCCGGTTCCTAGTGTACCCCCCAGCCGCGGTCGTTTGACACTACTCCCCTATCTAGACATCAGATTAATCAGTACAAGTAGGTTAATCGTAAACAATCTCAGACTAGGCCCCGAAGAGCGAATCAATCCTTAAGGCCAATGTCTACTCGATTTTATTGAGGCCTGGGATTGTAGTGTTTATGAAATGTGATGGGTCCTTAAAATGGGTTTTGCCCTTAATGATTGATTGAGTATGCGTAAGTGCATGCACAACCAGGGTTTTCAAGTAAGATTATCTGTGATGCGCAGATTTTAATGTTCAAATCTTGCTTAAGTAGCTTTTAGGGCTTAGAATTAGGTTGATTTCAATCAAGTTTGAGGCAAACCAAGTTTTCAAGCACGGGTGAAGATTTCTTTCCTTCAAAATCAGAAATAAAGTGGAGTGCCTAGTATGAACCTCTATTGAAAACCCTAAGAGGAAGCTACTTGATGAGTTGATTTTAGATTGAGTGGTGCAGCCCAAACAACTTAAACAATTGGCCACAATTGCACCACTAGGTTAGGCACACAGAAATGGTTAACCTAGAATGATTTCTACTCTTTTATGTGTTGATTTGTGTGTACCAGTTCCACATATCAGAATCCGATTGAGTAGAAGAAAATCAAGTAGGTTAAGTGCCTTGAATGTGGGTGTATGTTGTGTGTATGTTGAAAATTACCCCACAAAATTCTTTTTTTTTTTATATAAGCGAGGGTGAAATGAGTGTGAGTGGAAATCCAAATAACCAAGCTAATCCTAGGATTTATGCAAACACCTAGGTTAATTGGAATTTGAATTTATTGTGACAAATGAAATCTATGGAGGGGAAGAATGGAGAGCACTTATAGTTGTCTTCAACTGCACTTTACTCTGATCTACCATTTGATGATTCCTTGATGGAGGTCTCTACAAAACAATTGACACAAAAGAAAGCAAGTTAGAAGACAATAAAGTGTGAAATGCGAAAAGAAGATCGGAAAATCGTTGCCTCCCCGGCAACGATGCCAAAATGTGGAAATGCCAGAGGACTACATTATCGGATTTGGTTTTGAAAACCTGCCATTGTAGTTTGAATAGCGAAGAACTTGGGTTCAACAAATAAAATTTATACCGGAATAGAAATCCTAGGTCGAACTTAGGGAGGCTACGTCAATCAAAATTCGCAATTATATTCTTTTTGTGTTTTTGTTTAAAAGCGGACTAATTACAATGAAATGAAGTACTATAGACAATAAGAGAAAGAGAGAGAGAGAGAGAGAGAAAACATCCACTTGATATTGCAAAATGTTTGTACAACTAAGTAAGTGAGAAATTACACTAGAAAGCAGGAAAACTATTACAACTAAAAAGTTGGAAAGTTCTACTCTAGAAAGAAGGAAAAAGAAATGGGAGAGAGAAGTTATCCTCCTCGATGTTCGCTTGGAGGACGAGCTAGACGAGACGACGCAAGGAAGACAAGGAACGGAGCAGGAAGAAGGAGGTTGAGGCAAGAAGAACGGGAACTGATTGCACCGCAAAAATACGCCTGCAATTGTGCCATCTTGTGCTATTTCCTAGCATTACCAATGCATATTATGGTTCCATAATCGCATTTGTAAAAATACATGCAGGCATGCATTTAATTGAGAGGAGAATAAATAAAATAGCCTCGTGATTACTTTTTTCCTCAAGTGCTGCCTCACAAATTTCCATCTTCATTTTTTATTTCTTTTTTGATTTTTGATTTTTGACTTTTTCTTCCCAGGGCTGCATGAAACACCCTCTTCTTCTCCTCGCGCCATGCTTCCCTGCTCCTGCCCTTCCCTGCGGCTACCTCTCCCTGCCAAGGCCATGCATGAGCCATGCACAGCCAGGGCATGGCCGTGCATGGCTTCTTCATCTATAAAAAGCCACGACTTCTACCTTCAAGAGCAGCCTGGTCCCACCCAAGAAAAACCCACCTGTAGCTTCTTCTCTAGGCCACCGTCATCTCCTCCCTCTCCCTCCATACGCCAGCCCTCCTCGGAGACACCCGGCGGGCAGGAGCTCTAACTGTGGTGCACACCACCACAGTGAGACCACCACCGCCCAACTCTTCAAAGAGCCGGTGGGCATGGTGGCTCTTCTCTCATTTTTAACATTTCCAGCACCTTTAGCCATTGCTGCAAGCTTCAAGGTCTGAAGCTCAGCGGCAGCAGCAACGGCAAGGCGGCAGCAGCAGCCGCAGCCCCTTCCGCGCACACCTGCAGGTGCCCTCGCCCTCCACGCGCAACTGCAGGCCCTCTCTGCCTCCCACTTCTTCGCTCTGTCACATGCTCGCTTTCGCCTGCAATCGGCCTCTACACGCCTCTGCAGCGGCTGGCCAAGCTCCCCAGCGTACCCTAGCAACACCCGCAAGCTTCCACGGGGGCCTGCAGACACCTTGCATCCCGCTTCTCCGCTCTGTTGCGAGCTTCTCCGTGCCTGCAACCGGCCGGCGCAAACCGTCTTCCTCGCGCGCCAGCCGCGAGCCGGCAGCACTCACACCACCTGCAGCTCCCGATTGCGCGGCACAGACGACTACTGTAGCCACTGTTCAAGCGAGTCTGCGCGACACTGTGGCTACAGTGGGGTGACTGGAAAGCTTCTCATTTATCCGGTCAACCAGCGTGCCGCAACCGGCCGCAGCCCGCGCGCGCGTCTCCGCCCGCGTTGCCCGCACCCGTCCGCGCATCTGCCAGCCCGCGTACGCCTGCCTTCGCCCGCTCTCTTAGCTCACGCGTGCTTGCGAGTGCCCACTCCAGCCTTTGCGTAGCACAGTGCGCTGCGTCTTCTCTCCGCGCCCTCGCCCTCCAGCACGCGCTTGTTTGTGTGCATGCGCGCCTACGCGCGAACTTGAAACACCAGACGACGCCCTTTACACGCAGACGGCTTAAAACGCCCTTTCCTTCCTCTATAGGCTCTCCCACTCTCTCTCTCTCTCTCTCACTCTTTCTCACAACACTCTCTCACTCTCTCTTTACACCGACGTTTACACACACATACACTCACACTTCCACACACACACACACCTATACTCTATTATAAACATATATATATATACGTATACTTATATATATATATATATACATATATTTATATACATATATATTTATATACTTATATTTATACATATAGTAGTACATATATACTTATGTATTAGTATACATACATACATATATATATATATATAAGTACATAGATATATGTATATATATGTATATGTATATATATATATATATACATATATATATACATATACATATACATATATATACATATATCTATGTACTTATATATATATTTATACATATATCTATACATATATTAGTACTTATATAACTATGTATTAGTCTATATACATACATATACATATATATATATATATATATATATATATACATATATTTATATACATATATATATATACACATATATCTATATATATACTATTACCTATATAACTAAGTATAGATACATATATATATATATATATATATCGAGCTACATATATCTATATATACAGATATTACTATATACTTATACATACATATATATATACCTCTATATAGTTATATATACATACACATACCTATATATATATATATATATATATATATATATATATATATATATATATATATATATATACATACATATATACATATATAACTACATATATATACCTATATATTTATAACTACATATATATAGATATATTTACATACATATATATATATTTTCACATTATTTACCATACGTGATATCGCGGGAATATCTGCACCAGTTGCTAATATTCCCCAATACACGCGTACAAAAAGCATGTCCGCATTCATCTTCCACCATCCATCCTACACCTTACACGCGGCACTTCGTCCTGTTGGTTGCGTCTTTCTAGACGACGACCGACTCGACACCGTACTACACTCCATCTCCGCCTCCACCCCCACCCCTTTATATACTATATTTACTTTATTTCTATTTCGCTTTCCTGATAGTAAAAAGATAATAAAATATATAAAAGAGAAAAGATAATCTTTGACTTGCAGATACTCCATCTTGCGAATAGCAAGACCTGTTTTGGAACTCTGTTTTGGCTCAAAGCCAAGAACCCAATTTTGAGGGTGTGCCTCAAAGACAAAGATTACCAAAAAAAAAATCTAAATAGAAAAACACCAAAAACACAATAAACGAAAGGAAGAGACTCGTTGTAGGAAAGGTGTAGAAACTCGACTTGTAACCCCACTTCCCTGAGTTCGACCCTGGGCCTAAAAGTGACAAGATAAAATCAAGTAGGCCAGGTTAAAAATTTTGTATAGAGATGGTTAGGTCCGATTTAGGTTAACCACTATGCACATTTCGACGATAAAATCATCATATTAACAACCTATTCGGGGCCGACACCACACCTTTTCTAGCGCCGTTGCCGGGGAAGTGCACCTTCAAGTAAGTTTTTACTCCATTCCTGTAATTTTTTCTCTTCTCTCTTCACGGGTATCTCTGTTTTTGGTGTGCAGGTGAACCTGGTGCAAGGAGAAGGCAGGCAGACGAAGTCAAAGACGTAAGCAGATCCAAGGCGGGTATGAGAGCGTGAAGATGCCGACACCGCATTGGAGCTTCGCACACATTGCCAAATAAGTAGGTCTTCTTTTCTTAGCAACTAGGGTTAACTTGTCACCTCAATAAAAAAAAAAACTAAAAAGTAAAAAAAACTAGAAAAACTTCTTGGGATCTCTTGGGGCAAGTGGATTAAAATTCACTTGTTTGATTGACTGTCTTCACTCCCACCGCCCCGGGATTTCCCGCCTTACTTCCCATAGCGAAAATCCAAGAATCTTGATTCTTGAATTTTTCGCCGTGTGAAGTATTCTTTGAGGCAAACACAAAAAGATTGATTGCACCCCTCTTTTGCCTCACTTATTTACAATTCGGTATCACCTTTTTGGTGGGGAGACTTAGAATTGAGTTAATTCCAACCCCACCACGACTTTTCAACTTGCCTAAGATTTGATCCCGAATACCTCAACCGCCAATAATTTGATTTTCTTTTGGTTGAGCCTTGTGTGTGGACATTTTTCTTGGTGATTGGGAGCACTTGAATTGAAGTGCTTGGCTCCCTTTCACATTAATTTAAAACTGATTCGTGCATCCACACATAGAAATCTCCATTTAGGGTAGCCCATTGCATTTTAGCATGCATTAACTAACTGATATTGAAGAAGGGTTTGTTGGGCTTAGAAAGAAAACTTGTATTCTCACAAAAACTCGGAGATTGGTTGAATTGGTAATTCAGCAAAATCCTAAAATCCATACAACTTAAGGCTGAACTCTAAAAACCATTCACCAATTAAAAACTTCAATTCGAGGAGATTTCCCCGTTGCATGCTTATTTTACACACTCTGAAAATCAATCACTTGAGCATTACCCGTAAACAACGCCCTTCACATTCCAAAAGCCTTGACCCTAAGCCTCTAACTAAAATTGATAGTAACTTGACCCTTCTTAAGGATTGGAGGTCTAACTACCTGCGTGTTGTGGCTACGTGCTGGTGAGAGTTCCCGCGTGCTATCGGGTGTCTAAGACTCGGGCAAACGGCCTTCCAATTTGGCCCGGTGGTTCCGCGGTGCTCGCATTCGGTTCTGTAGTTCGTGATAGTAGGTAACTTAGATCTTTAGGTCTAAGGGCACACTGTAGAGGTTAGGAACTTGACTATATTGATTTGTAATCAAGTGTACCTTTGCGGCGTCATTTCTCTTATCTCTTTTCCCTTCTTATCTCCCCAATTCTTCCTGTGGTAGTTCATGTTTGGGAGGAGGTCACAAAACCCTGAACTGTTTGAATTGACTGATAAATCTAGAAAACAAGCCGAATCGTCCTCCTCCTCCACAAACATGGCTGCACGCCCACCCCCAAATCTCGAGGGAGGAAACCACCCTCAGAACCCACCAGGTGGTGGAGCCTTAGATCCCATAACTCGCCTCCAAGCCCAAATGAAAATGTATAATGAATAAATTGAAGCCATTCGAGAAACATTGGAGGAAATGCAGAACCCTCCCGAACGGGAGGAGACTAGGTCTCTTAGCTCCTATCAGAATCCCGCTGCTACAGAGACCACAGGACAAATTCAGGTCCCCATGGGTGGGGACGACTTTGAACTGAAACCTAACATAATTGGCCTAATAAATTTTCAATTCCATGGTCTTGCAAGTGAAGATCCTTTTCTCCACTTGGAAGACCTAACCCGACTGGCTGAAACGATTAAACCAAGAAATGTCGAGTTACCTATAGTCCTCATGAAAATGTTCCCGTTTTCATTGCAGGATAAAGCGTCGCAGTGGTTACGCACCCTTGGGAGAACCATCCACTCTTGGGAAGAGATGCGAACAGCGTTTCTCAAAAAGTTCTTCCCAATCGGGCGAACCAATGCGCTTCGCCGTGCTATCACTTTGTTTATGCAACAAAACAACGAATAGTTTCATGAGGCATGGGAGAGGTATAATGACCTCCTCAGGAAGTGTCTGCACCACGGTCTGCCTAAGTGGCATATAGCCCAAATTTTCTACTACGGGCTAAATGAGACTTTGAAGCAGATTGCAGACACTTCCTACGGAGGGAATTTTATGAATAAAGACGAGAATGGAGCATTCGAACTGTTTGAAAATATGAGCGAAAACTCAATGAACAATGCCTCCATTGTCGTCTTTAATCATACCAGCCAGCCCCGTAATGTCCACAAAGTTGACATGGGACCCTCCCATTCATCCACTGATCTAAGCCTTATTGTACAAAAACTGGATGAAGTCTCCGTCGTGCACAAGAAGCTGGACGAGCTTCTAGCCAACCCCACCCGATCTCTGGCAAACACCCCTACTTCACCACTTCGTCACAATCCAAATTCTTCCAACACCAGGCTTATCCCGAGAAACCCCGTAAGACCTTCCTTACCGAGTGTCGCACCGAGCGACTCGGTAAGTCATGTGGAACTGGCTTTTGCAAGCCAGTATTTTGACACGGAGGACCAAGCCTCCGTGTGCTCGGATGCATACTTACATGCGGACACGTCTTCTAGCATAGAAGACGCATGCGTCGTGGGGAACAACCCATTCTCTGCCACGTATAACCCAGGGTGGTGCAATCATCCGAATTTCACATGGTCCAACAACCCGCAGCGCCAAAACCCCGCAGGTGGACCAATGCGACCGTCCGCACCCATCATCCCAAGGGCCCATACTAACCCTATGGCAAATCCGCCATCAGGCCCTTGCGTACCCCAAATCGAACACGCATCAAGTCCTCTTGACAAATTGATGCGAATGACGACGGAAATGTCAAAGCGCCATGAAGAGAATATGACCTCTCTTCAGCACCAATTGGCGCAGCAGAATGCTGAGATCAGTCAACTACGCATGGCGACTCGATCTCAGGGCACTCTTCCCACCCAACCTGTTCCAAACCCGCGAAACTTCGTACCCCGTGGTCCTCAACCACAGGTACGACCTTCTCAGGGGTAGCTTCATCAAATTCTGCAGGCTCCAAGCATTCCACCAGGATTTCAGGCTAATCCTACTGTAGCACCATACTCTTATGTCCCCATTGCGAACCCTCCTCCGCCGTATGATCCCACTAGACCCGCATCGTCCAATGCTATCACTACGAGGAGCGGTAAGTAGACCGTCGATCTGCCTCGACCTGATCCTGGCCCGTCTTCTTCATCTCCCTCTCATTCGAGATGCGCACCGCATTCGCGAGAGGACGATACACCCAAATTATTGCCAAAATCAGTCCCATTCCCTGAGGCTCTACTGAGGGAGCCAAAAGGCAAGAAGAAAGACATGCAAGCCTTTGATAACCTGCGTAATTCGTTCAGGGATGTAGAAATCAAGGTACCCCTGCTCGAAGCTATCGACCACATACCTACTGTCGCCCGATTTTTCAAAGACTACACAACACCCAGGCGACAGTCAAAGAAAACTAAGAATCCGGTGGTTCTCTCGCCTCATGCGAGCTGTGCTATACTGTCAAACCTACCACCAAAGCAGAAAGATCCAGGCACACCACTTATTTCCTATAGCATCCAAGGCTGCAGTTTTAACCGTGCCCTGCTTGATCTAGGATCTTCCATAAATCTTATACCGACCATCATGCTCGAAAAATTTTCCTTGGGAAATCTGAAACCCACCCTTGTCACGTTACAGTTGGCAGATCGTTTTGTTAAAATCCCGAAGGGTGTGGTGGAAGACGTGGTGGTTAGGGTCAACAGTCTCTGTTTTCCTATTGACTTTCTTGTTTTAGATATGGAAGTTCCTAGCTCACTTTCTGATTGTCCGATCATCCTTGGTCGACCTTTCTTCGCCACAGCCCGCGCCCTTATCGACTGCGAGTCGGGCTGTATTGAGATTGCCGTTGGATCTAAAAAGCTCAAGCTTAACATCTTCAAGGCAGCCAAGAACTTTGATTGCAATTGCATCAAGGATGACACGTCTGACGAGGACATGACCGTCAGTGCGTGTATCGGACTAATTGGGACTTATTCTGACTACTGTGGATTGCCTATAAACACTGTCGACTGCCTGACCAACACATATTGTGACGTTCCCCCATCCCTCCCTTGTCCCGTACCCTCTCCTGACCAGACTTCTGACGAGGTTTTCTCTGCTTCCCATACCTCGTGGTCTAAGTCATCTCCGGGCTACTCACCGTCGGTCCACACACTGGAAGACCGGATTGCCCTTTCTTTCCCGCCAAATCAGGCAGGTTTGCAATTCCACACTGGGACCATGAGCCCACATCTTACTCACTGGGGCTATTCCTTTTTGGATCCATCTATCCAAGAAGCCCCTATTCTTGGCCAATCTGAGGGCCAGCTGCTTCCTCCTGACTTGTTTTCTGTTCCGCCTGGGACACTCTCGTCCCAGATAATGCCAGATCTTTCACCACCCACCCAACCACCCTGCTGTATACCCTGCACCTCAACTCTCGTTACCCAATCTTTCGTCCTTTCTCTACCTTTCCCTACATGCATATGAGGACATAGCATTGTTTGGCATGGGGGGTGGATAGGCATCCATAGGATCTGGGTATTTTATGGTATCATACAGTTCCCACCTATTTATAAATATGTAAGAAAAAGAAAAAGAAAAAAAATATATATATATAATATATATAATATATATAATAATAATAATAAATGGTGTCTAATAATGATCTGAAAGCTGAAACAAAAATACAATAAGTGTTTATGGATATTCAACCTCTATTTTGAAGACTTTCCAAGCCATAGAAGCCTGATTCGCTCAGGCTCAGCTTAATTCACTTGAGCATTGACAAAATAGATTGGAATCTCTCCTAACTAAGGACGTATTCTTGTACCTGAGACACCAGTACAAGATCCGTTGGTTTGCTTTTACTTGAGAGCTTAAGTAAACTTGGTTCACACTACACATATCAGGAAAGACCAGGTGAACATAAGATCCAACCCTAGTGTTCATTAGGGAAGGTGGAGTCCTTACCTGTGCGTGCAGGTAGACTTTTTATCCTAGGTTTTAGTCTTGTGTTTAAGAGAAACTCTTTCTACCAAAAAGAAACTCTCCCACCAAAAAGAAAAGTGTGCTCCTCCAAATAAAGTTGTAAGAGATATACTGGCATGTGTTTCAAAAAAAAAAAGTTGCAAATAAGTCAGTATATCTCACAAATGTCTGTAAAATCTTCACCCTACAAGAAGTTCTTCAGGGCAGGTTACAAATACCTTGTTTTCCTTTGAGCCAGAAAAATCAGAAAATGGGAGTTGAGTTTTTCGTCATCTTCTTAAGGGTCAATCCGAAAACACGAGCTGAAACTGGGACCAACCTGTACTTAAAGATTCGTGAAACCCTGGGCATGAGTCTTAATGATCATCTGGTCAGTCTTGATCCTTCACTAAGCACAAGCCAAAATCTCTTGAGCTCTCAAGCACGGCAAAAACCTCCTGGGTCCTGGAAATCGTACTTAAGGTTTACATATCAAGAGTCCTGGCTAGTCGAGAGATGATATTTGTCATGTGAGACTTAAAGTACTGGTGGTCTTTTCTACAATTGGTTCTCACAATATCTAACAATAAATACACCTATGTTGCCTCGGAAGAAAATCTTCAGCTTAAGATCATTTCTAAATACTACAAAAATGTTTTGCAAAGGACTAGCAAAAGATAGGCATGGGGGTATGATTGCACCGCAAAAATACGCTTGCAATTGTGCCATCTTGTGCTATTTCCTAGCATTACCAATGCATATTAGGGTTCCATAATCGCATTTGTAAAAATACATGCATGCATACATTTAATTGAGAGGAGAGGAGAATAAATAAAATGGCCTCGCGATTACTTTTTTCCTCAAGTGCTGCCTCACAAATTTCCATCTTCATTTTTTGTTTCTTTTTTTATTTTTGATTTTTGACTTTTTCTTCCTACGGCTGCATGAAACACCCTCTTCTTCTCCTCGCGCCATGCTTCCCTGCTCCTGCCCTTCCCTACGGCTGCCTCTCCCTGCCAAGGCCATGCATGAGCCATGCACAGCCAGGGCATGGCCGTGCATGGCTTCATCTATAAAAAGCCACGGCTTCTACCTTCAAGAGAAGCCTGGTCCCAGCCAACAAAAACCCATCTGCAGCTTCTTCTCCAAGCCACCGTCATCTCCTCCCTCTCCCTCCATACGTCGGCCCTCCTCAGAGACACCCGGCAGGTTGGAGCCCTCACTGCGGTGCACACCACCACAGTGAGACCACCACTGCCCAGCTCTTCAAAGAGCCGGTGGGCGTGGTGGCTCTTCTCTCGTTTTTCACATTTCCAGCACCTTCAGCCATTGCTGCAAGCTTCAAGGTCTGAAGCTCAGCGGCAGCAGCAGCGGCAAGGCGGCAACAGCAACCCCAGCCCCTTCTGCGCGAACCTGCAGGCGCCCTCGCCCTCCGCACGTGCCTCCAGGCCCTCTCCGCCTCTCGCTTCTTCGCTCTGTCACACGCTCGCTTCCGCCTGCAACCGGCCTCTACACGCCTCTACAGCGGCCGACCAAGCTCCCCAACGCACCCCAGCAACACCCGGAAGCTTCCGCGCACGCCTGCAGACACCTCTCCTCCCGCTTCTCTGCTCTGTCGCGAGCTTCTCCGCGCCTGCAACCGGCCGGCGCAGGCCGTCTTCCTCGCGCACCAGCCCGCACGCGCCAGCTGTGAGTCGGCAGCACTCACACCACCTGCAGCCCCCGGTTGCGCGGCGCGGACGACCACTGTAGCCACTGTTCAAGTGAGTCTGCACGACACTGTGGCTACAGTGGGGTGACTGGAAAGCTTCTCACTTATCCGGTCACCTGGCGCGCCGCAACCGGCCGCAGCCCGCACGCACGTCTCTACCCACGTCGCCCGCACCCGTCCACGCGTCTGCCAGCCCTCGTACGCCTGCCTTCGCCCGCTCTCTTCGCTCACGCGCGCTTGCGAGCGCCCGCTCCAGCCTTCGCGCAGCACGGTGTGCTGCGTCTTCTCTCCGCGCCCTCGCCCTCCAGCGCATGCTTGTCTGCATGCATGCGTGCGAACTTGAAACACCAGTCGACGCCCTCCGCGCGCAAACAGCTTAAAATGCCCTTTCCTTCCTCTACAGGCTCTCCCGCTCGCTCTCTCTCTCTCTCTCACTCTTTCTCACAACACTCTCTCACTCTCTCTTTACACCGACGTTTACACACACATACACTCACACTTCCACACACACACACACACCTATACTCTATTATAAACATATATTTATATACACGTATACTTATATATATATATATATATATATATATATATATATATGTATATATATATATATATATATATATATATATATGTATATATATATATATATATATATATATACATATATATACATATATATATATATATACTTATATTTATACATATAGTAGTACCTATATATATATATATATATACTTATATATATATATATACACACATATATATACTGATATATATACATATATTTATATACATATATATATATATACACACATATATCTATATATATACTATTACCTATATAACTAAGTATAGATACATATATATATATATATATATATATATATATATATATATATATCTAGCTACATATATCTATATATACAAATATTACTATATACTTATACATACATATATATATACCTCTATATAGTTATATATACATACACATACCTATATATATATATAAACATACATATATACATATATAACTACATATATATACCTATATATTTATAACCACATATATATATAGATATATTTACATACATATATATATATTCACATTATTTACCATACGTGGTATCGCAGGAATATCTGCACCAGTTGCTGATATTTCCCGACACACGCGTACAAAAAGCATGTCCGCATTCATCTTCCACCATCCATCCTACACCTTACACGCGGCACTTCGTCCTGTTAGTTGCATCTTTCTAGACGACGACCGACTCGACACCGTACTACACTCCATCTCCGCCTCCACCCCCACCCCTTTATATACTATATTTACTTTATTTCTGTTTCGCTTTCCTGATAGTAAAAAGATAATAAAATATATAAAAGAGAAAATATAATCTTTGACTTGCAGGTACTCCATCTTGCGAATAGCAAGACCCGTTTTGGAACTCTATTTTGGCTCAAAGCCAAGAACCCAATTTTGAGGGTGTGCCTCAAAGACAAAGATTACCAAAAAAAAATCTAAATAGAAAAACACCAAAAACACAATAAACGAAAGGAAGAGACTCGTTGTAGGAAAGGTGTAGAAACTCGACTTGTAACCCCACTTCCCTGAGTTCGACCCTGGGCCTAAAAGTGACAAGATAAAATCAAGTAAGCCAGGTTAAAAATTTTGTAAAGAGATGGTTGGTCCGAATTAGGTTAACCACTTTACACATTTCAATGATAAAATCATCATATTAACAACCTATTCGGGTCTGACACCAGGAACGAGGCAGCACGTCGTCGTCGTCGCGGGATCTGCCTCCGGAATGGGGGCAAAAAATTGATTTTATCTCTTGAGGAGCATCCCAAGTGTGGGACAAGCTTCTCTTGTGCTTTGGAGAGGGAGAGAAGAGAAGGAAGGGATGAGAAATTCATATGGAAAGGGTCTCCTTTTATAGTTGCAAGGAGTGGGGGTATTTTGGTCATTACAATTTGAAAAACATTAATTCAGGACCTTTAGTGATGGATAAATCCGTCACTAAAGGCCTGAACGTGGCCTTCGTGGGTGCCGCTCACGCGCCCACTCCTCTTCCGTGCCTAAAATGCACGCTTACATTCTTCAAATCTTAGTCGTCCGATTGTGAGATTAGACAGCTTAGATCACTCTTCGCCACTCCTCAACTGCGCACGCCTACGCGTGCGCTCGAGCGTGAAGCGGGGGCATCTGATAGCGCGTGCAGCTGATTGGATGATCTAAACCATCCGCCACCGATCGCACAGTCGAGATTAACCGCACACATGCCACTGATTGCGAGTCAAACCTGCGCCTCGCATTCACGCAAGATCGCTCGTCCGCTGCGCTATCGCCACTTCTTAGTCACATTTACATTTTAAGCACGCGCTCCTTGCAGCCGTTGGATGAGCATCCAAAAGTAGAGAGGCATCGATCAGATGAAGAGGAAAGGTTGAGGCAAGTGCTTGCGGCTGGTTGGGTGGCTTAGATGTTGCCACGTGGTGCCATCTTGGCCGTCCATCTTCTGAGTATTGCAGATGGTGCCACAGGTGTCAGATTGGATCGATTTTCGCATCGTTAGGCTGCGATCACCGATTCGAATCCATCTGTGTGATCAGATTTGTCGTCTAAGGTGCGGATTAATACCATCTTGGCCCTTGATCTTTAGGATTCCTCGATCTCTATCTGGTGCTACGGATATCCGATTAAGGCGGTCTTGGAGTCGTTGAACTCCAATCATCACCCTGATCAGATCTGTGTGGTTGGATCTTTGATCCGAGGCCCCGATAAAAGGTCACCCTACCCATGACCATAAAAAGGAGACTTACTGTACAATTTATACAGCTTAATCTAAATGCATGATTATGCATGTTATGCACTATTTACAGTGTATGATACTAATGTGACACTAAGAACATGCATTAATAGACATTTTAGGTTAATCAGATGTATGCACATCAGTGTGCCTAGCTAATGGAGGTCTCAAGACAAGTCTCAAAGACCTCTCGTACATGCACTACAGAAGAGATGAGGGATTGGAAATGTTCTGGACCCAATCAAGGCACTCAAAAAAATTGGATGACTATGGTAGTTTGAGGCAGATGGACATCTGGATCAAAGATTCACACACCCGAGAATTACTTGGGCAACTAGCAAGGGAGAGCCTCGCAAAGACCCCTACATGATAAAGCAATCCCCACGGGTTACAGGGTTTCCGCAACTCGACCATCCTTGTTACCGCAGATCCAAGTAGACTGGAATGTGCAAATTGAACCCTAAGTGTACCAATTTTAGGCCTAATTGTGCCTTGAATTATCTCTTGAATTAGAGATTGATTCAAATTGTGACATAATTTGAGGTTGGTTGATTCACAAAGTGAACCAACTTTACTTGATCTTCCCTAAAGTTGAGGATGAATTCGGGTCAAGTCACCCGAACCACCCTGTTTTGGTTCTCAAACAGGTTATTAGGTCTCAATTTTAAGATTCAAGTGATCTTAGAGCCTTGATTTTAGGGTTTGATGATAAGATCAATTCAACCAAGGGTTTAGGTAGCACACAAATGCGGGAAGATTTTGCTTCCTTTATAAATGGCAAATTTGTACTTCAATCCTTGATGTGTAAACCCTAAGTGGCTCTATTCCAAGTCCAATTTGATTTCAAATATGACACCTTAGACTCAAACAAGAAGGTGAGTAGTCCAAGGTGCTTATGAGTGCCTAATATGTGCAAGTAGAAAGGAATTGGGTACTTCTAATCAAATGCAATCCAATCAAATCTGATCATAATAAAATCGAGATAAATTAGGAAACTCTTGCCTTTAATGATATTACTAGAAAAATAAGACAGGGTTGGATTCCTAATTTCTGTTTGTTTCCTTTTTTTATCTTCCTTAGAGAGAGAGGGGATTAGGGAAGAAAGAGAAGATAACTAACCTACCTCTGATGTGGTTGGTCTGAGTTGATGATCCTGAGCACTTGATTCACCTCGAAACAATCAAACAAAGACAAGTTAGAAATCAAGTTAGAATAAGATGACAGGAATAGTGGTCAAAATGCGCATTGCTCCCCGATAATGGTGCCAAAATGTTGATCACACTGAAGTCAGGTTTAAAATACACGTCGTAGTATAGTGACTAAAGTGACGTAAACATTTAAATTTTTAATCTTGAATTTATGAGTCCAAGGTCATCTCAGGAAGCAAATAATCATAATTAACCACTACTCAAATAAACATAAAATGAGGCACAAGATCTTGATATAAAAAGGAATATATTATGCAATGGATATCACTATCAATACTCCAAAATAAATGTAAGTGTCAAGGCAAAAAAAATGGTTTTTCAACTAAAATAAAGCTTCTCAACACCTAGGCAATTTTTCAACCCAAAGAGTCGCTCATAGAGAAAGCCATAAATGGTCTAGGCCAACCAAAGAACTAGCCCAAGGCAAGCCCAAAATCCAGCCCAAAACACACCCAGGTTGGTTCAAAACCAACCTAGACTTGGTTCAGGTGCTCCCGCGTGTGTGCGAGCGTGCGTGCATGTGGTAATGGGGACCTGACCCCCTGGTTCCTGAGTAGTGCTTAAGGGGGCGGGTTTACTTTTATGCATGATTTCAACCCTTAGTTCCACGATGTGGGACTAAAAAAGTCCCAACTCTCCTTCGTCTTCTTTATCTTTGCAGATGTGAGAAGCTGCTACCAATTGATGCACGGTTGGTCGTTGGATCTCTAATCCAACGACCTTGGTGAGGTCCACAAATGATTCCACGTGAGGAGAGGAGGTGGTTGTGTTGGTAGTTCGTTGGAGATGGCCATTTGAAGTTGGAGAAGCCGAGCGAACCAGCGAGGTACCTGCAATCACGAACATGGCCTCTTGGCTCAAATCAATCACACAAGAAGCTCCGACGCTACTAACCGGAGAAAAGCCCTAAGGAAATTGTGTGTGGAGGATGAATGTGCACGATCGGTGAGCTCCCAAGGAGCTTCACCGGTGTGTATGGTGGAGGGCGAAGAAGATGGTGGAAGGTGCAATTAACATAGGCAAAAGCTTTGTGGAGGTGTGGAGAAGCTTTTTCCTAAGTTAATTAGGTGATGGGAATGAAGAGGGGGCGAACGATGAAGATGGAGGTGACGACGACGGTGGAGGTTGGAAAAGGAGTGGATAGGAGCTAAAAAGCTCCCTAAACCTAATTAAGGAGTAGGGGAGAAGAAGCCCTAACTTAATTTCATGAGAGGAAGATGGAGGAAGGTCGTCAGTGGTCACCAGCAAGGATGAGGAAGACAGGGGTGGTTGGAGCTGAAGAAGAATTGGAGGTCAAAGCTTCATGGGAAGCTTTGTAGAAGCAAGGGGAAGACAACCCCTCTACCAATTGTACGTGGAAGAGGGTGAAGAAGTGGGTTGATGGAGCTCCGGTGGTGCTTCACATTCGCGGGCATGGAGGAAGAAGATGGGGTAGAACTGACTAATTGAGCACGAATTCGTGACGTAGAAGTTGAGACCTATTTATAGAAGAGATCTCTAAGTCAAATGAGCCAAAATTTGCAAGTTTAGCTTGTGAACTTGGTAGACTTCTAGCTTGCAAATCTTGAGCATGCCGGCGTGAAATTCGAGCAAATTAGATCTTGGGATGAGGTTCATCAAATTGGGAATGGTTTCAAGATCAATCCCACCAAATTTGGTGAGATTTGGTCATGATTTGATCAACCAATTAGAGAATAAAATCTTGACATTAATGGGTGTTTCATGCTACTGCTGAAATTGCATTTAGACCACAAAGAAGGAGGCTGATGTCATTGTGACGTCAACCAAGGGCTCATATGTAGGAAAATTCAATACTTAGGGGTGTTTATGTAATAAAGAGACTGACAAGCTAAAATGCAAACTATGTTAAGATGGTCTCTGATTGGGCTTAAAATTTAGGAGTAACCTAATTTGGACCCAAGGAATCTAATGGTGACCTCAAATTTGGGTTTTGACGAAGTTTGACTGGGTAACTTACACTGTAGCCCAAGAATGAAGCAATTTCCGCCAAAGTCCATTTTTGGTCAAAATGGGTTCATTTGGTCAAGGTGAGTGTTCCAAACCTCATAAAATATTTTTCAATGATTTTTAGGAGGTTTAGATTACATTTATTTCCACCAGAACCCATTCAATTGAAGTGAAGCTGTAATTAAGGTCTTTATTATTAAAATAATCTTCAATTCTCAGAAAACCTAATTTAGTCCGTTCAAGCTGACTTCTTGGAAATTTAAGCTCATTTGACCTCAAATTAGGCACTGCTTCACCCCTTAATCTGCATTCATGATTTCTTGTTAAAATAGAAGAATTAATGGAATTTCCTTTCTTCTCAAATTCAACTCAGAATTGAATTACGCTCTTCTGATGATTATTAAGGAGCATTTAACCTTAGAATTTGGCTAAATTAGGTCAGTTATGATAGATGATGGTGTTACCATCAAGCAAGTGGTCCTCCCAACTACCCTTTGATTGCACAGCAAAAATACACCAACAATTGTGTCGTCTTTTGCTATTTCCTAACATTGCCAGTGTATATTAGGTAGCCATAGTCGCATTTGTGAAAATACACGCATGCATGCATTTATTTGAGAGGGGAGGAGAGTGAAATAAATGGCCTTGTAATTGACAAATTCTTCAAGTGCTGCCTCGCAAAATTTCCATCTTTATTTTTTTATTTTTATTTGATTTTTGAATTTCTTCTCCGCGGCTGCAATGCATGGCTTCTTCTTCCTCACGCCATTCCCTGCAACTGATTGCCCTGCAGCCGCATGCACAGCCATGCACAGCCAAGGCATGGCTGTGCATGCCTTCTTCCTCTTTGAAAGGGCACGGCTTCTTCTTTGCAAGGGGGGCTTGGTCCATGCCAAAACACAGCACCTTCCTTCTCCAGGTCGTCTCCTCCCCTCCATACGCAACCTCTCCTCCTTCTGAGGAGCCACGCTGCAGGCAGGAGCAGCTCACAGTGGTGTACAACCAGCACTGTGAGTCCCACCACTGCCCAGCTCATCAAAGAGCCAGTGGGCGTGGTGGTTCTCTCTCTGTTTCGACGTTTAGCCATTTCCGCCATTGCCACAGGAGCTTCAAGCTTTGAAGCTCAAGCTTCGCAGCAGCAACAGCAAGGCGGCAACAGCAGCGCATGACTCCAGCACGTGCCTGCAGGCCGCCCTCGCCTCCAGTGCGCGCCTGCAGACCACCCTCACCTCCCGCTTCTTCGCACCCGCACCCGCCTCTCCACGCAAGCCAGCAGCTGGCGCAGACCTTCCGCGCGTGCGCCAGCTCGCGCAGCAGCTCCCGCACTCATAGCACCAGGCACAGGCTGTCGCGCGAGCTGACCACGCACTGTAGCCATTGTTCACGTGTTTCAGCGAAACACTGTGGCTACAGTGCGGAGACCGATAAGTTTCTCACTTATCCGGTCACCCGGCGCGCCGCAACCTGCACTAGCCCGCGCCCACGTCTTTCCCCACGCCCACTCTAGCGCCCAATCTCGTGTCTGTGTTCGCCTGCGGCTTCGCCCGCTTCAGCGCATAGCGCCTTCGCCCGCTCCCGTGTACGCCCGCCCGCTTTAGCATCTGCGTCTGCTAGCACCCACCTCAACGCGCAGCGCAGTGCGCTGCGATCTTTCCTCCCACGCCCGCTCCCTCCAACGCGTGCCTACACACCTGCGCATGCGCGTGCGCCATCAGACGATGCCCTGAGGCTCCGGACAACTTAACTCCTGCACTTCTTCCTCAGCAGACACCCTCTCTCTTTCTCTCTCTCTCTCTCTCTCTCATAGCACTCTCTCACTCTCTCTGCAGACACATACACACACACACTCACACTCTCACACACACACACTCTCACTTATACACTAATATATACTTATATATATATATACATACATATATATATATATTTATATACATATATATATACTTATATCTATACATATAGTAGTACCTATATACCTAAGTATTAGTATACATACATACATATATATATATACATCTATATACTTATATATATTTACATATATACATATATTTATATACATATGAATATATATATATTATTACCTATATAACTAAGTATAAGTATAGATACATACATACATACATACATATATATATATATATATATATATATATATACATATATATACATATATATACATATATTTATACATATATATATATATACAAATATACATACATATATACATATATATCCATAACTATATATACATATATATATATATATATATACATATCTATCTACATATATATATATACATCTATATAGTTATATATACATACATATACATATACATATACATATATATATATATATACACATATAACTACATATATACCTATATATTTATAACCATATATATATTTACATATAGATATACATTTATAGATATATATATATTTTTTTTTTTTTCATATCACCTACCATAAGTTGTGTCGCGGGAATATCTGCACCAGTTGCTGATATTCCCCGATACACGCGTACAGAAAGCGATTTCGCATACATCTTCCACCATCCATCCTACATTCCACGCGGCACTTCGTCCTATTGGTTGCGTCTTCCTAGATGATGACCGACTCGACACCGTGCTACACGCCATCTCCACCTCCACCCCCACCCCTATATACATATATAATACATACATATATATATACTATATTTATCTTATTTCTATTTCTCTTTTCTGCAATTAAAAAAGATAAAAAAATATATAAAAGAGAAAAGATAATCCTTGACTTGCAAGTACTCAGTCTTGCAAAGACTAGTTTTGAAACCCTAATTTGGCTCAAAGCCAAGAACTTGATTTTGAGGGTGTACCTCAAGGACAAAAATTATCAGAGAAAAATCTTAAATAGAAAAACACTAAAACACAATAAACGAATGGAAGAGATTCATTGTAGGAAAGGCGTAGAAACTTCTTCTAATCCCACTTCCCTAAGTTCGACCCTGGGCCTAAAAGTGACCAAGATAATATCGAGTAGGCCAGGTTAAAAATTTTTGTAAAGAGATGGTTAGGCTCGATTTAGGTTAACCACTATACGCATTTCAACGATAAAATCACCATATTAACACAACCTATCCGGGCCCGACCACCCTTCCATTCAAAAAATGCAAGACCTCAGTAAGTCCGCCAATGTCTATTTGGTACACTCCATCTGTCTGTCTGATTGTGGGTGATAGGCCATGTTGAAACACAGCTATGTCCTTGAGGCCTCCTATAGACTCCTCCAAAAATGGAAATAGAATCGCAGGTGTCTGTCAGAAATGATCTCCTTGGGAACTCTATATAACCTCACTACCTCGCACATAGACAAGTCAACCCACTGTGTCATGCGATAGTTCATTTGAGTTGGCAAGAAGTGAGTGGTCTTTCTCAGTCTATCCATCAACACCCATATAGCATCATGTCCTCTGGAGGTCTTGGGAAACTCGACCACGAAATCCATAAATACACTTTCCCATTTCCACTTAGGAATGGGAAGAGGTTGTAACTTCCCTGCAGGTCTCTAGTGCTTGTCCTTAACCTGTTGTCACACTAAGCAACAGCAAACAAAGTAACCAACGCCTTTCTTCATGCCCTCCCACTAGAAATCCCAGCTGAGGTCCCTGTACATCTTCGTGCTCCCAGGGTGGATGGTGAGTCTCGTGTTATGGGCTTCTCTGAGCAACTCCTCCACGAGGAACGCACAACCTTCCATGGAACCTCAGTACTCCACTATCGAAGCTGAAACCCTTTGGGTCCCCTACCAAGACCCAGTCTCGATACTCCTACAATCATGAGTCCATTTGTGAAGTAGTGATGCACTCTATCAGCTATGAGGGCACACGTCCCGAGGTAGTCAAGGCACTAATGAGACCTGTCAGCTCCTCCAACCTCCACTCACTAGGATCAGCTAACCACTACCACTCTAGAGCTTGGAGGCTAGCTAACACTGCTGGTGGGTGCTGACTCAGAGCATCTGCCACCACATTCCTTTCCTTGGGTAGTACAGAATCAAGCAATCTAATCCTTCAGGAACTCTACCCAGCATCTTTTCCTCATATTCACCTCCTTTTAAGGAGACTCCCTCCGTACCACTTTCAGTACCACCATTAGCAGATCCTATTCACGACCATGTGTACGTAAGATGAGTATGCACATGCGCATGGGTGAATATGTGCATTCTTGGCTTTGTGAAAGATAGTGAGGTCAACAATGTGCTCATTAGAGTGCTGTGGGGGGTCACGGAGGGAGGTCGTTGAAGAGAAGTAGCTATGGATGGAGTAGGGGGTGGGTCTTAGGTGAAAAGGAGGGTCATACAAGAGATATTTTGGGAGAGTGCTCTCTTTTTTCTTAAGACAACTAGTGGAACCAATGTGATTTCATTTTTGGGTCTTGAAAATCCCAATTCATGTACGATGAAGTCCATTAGACTCGCTCTATTGTGAGGATCACCAAGGTGGTCTTAGATTTAAAGATTAGGTCTCGATTTATGTTTCAAAATGTTTGAGCCAAAATGCAATTTAAAAATGTGTTAAAATGTCGCAAAACGCAAAACACGTGAAACTCTAAAAAGGGTTCTAACGACCTTCGATTTGTGCAAAATCGGTGTCATTGGTTTCAAATTTTCTTAAGGACTTTGAAAAAGACTTTTGTTTAGGAAACTTCATTAGTTTCAAAACTTATGGGTTTTCTCGTAAATTTCCTACAACACAACTGCGATGCTCTGATTCACACAATGAAGGGTGTTGGGTTCCTTATGGAAAGAAAAACCTAACTCGAGTGTAGAAAATCAGATCCAAGGTCTCACAGTAGCTTCTAAGCATGAGGGAAAGCAACCAACCTGTTTAGTTGATTCCCATTTTGATTAGAACCAGAGAACAAGCTAACTCTAGGTAGTTGTATTTCCTTGACTTAAGTTTGGATGGTTCTTAAGAATGTTATAAGTTAGATTTTATGTTGATTCCTTTTTCAGTTGTTTAAGTAGACAAGCTGAGGTGCTTGAACACAAATGTTGGCCTATCTGAGCAACTACTTATCCATTACAGAATGATGTATCATGTTAGGTCTCATGTTCATGCACATGGTCTAGGGAGTTTTACTCATCAATTATCATTGTATTTTCTTATATCAATACAAGTAAACTTGGTGCTCATGCATAAGAATCCTCCTCTTAGAAGGATACAATTTACTTCCATGAGAGTGGCACTCAAAGTGTATAACTACTAGGATTGAAATCTACCTATTTTTATGATTTGGCACTATTAGACTATTGCGATTAGAGAAAATCCTAGATTGGGAGACTCAAATATTAATAGTAGGCTAGCCTTGATAGATTTCCATGTATTTTATGCATAACTTTATGGCTGAAACTCCAATCATCGTTTACATATCTTGGGTTCCCAATTACTCTAGGTCGTATCACTACTAGGGACTGGACCTCAATCCTAGAAAGAATGGGGAAGCACCTGTAAGGGTTTGAATTTTAATAAGCCTAATTAATTCAATCTAGCACCAATTAGATTGCTAATAAATGGATTAAGGGATGCTTAAGGGAAATTCCTCTAATTAAGGCTTGATTGGTTAAGGTTCTTAAAACATTTATGTTAAGGGGTAAAATGAGAGGAAAGAAGAAGGGAGGGCTCCCTTTTAACTATAGTTTTTAGGTGGAAGGGTTCAATCTAACACTAATTAGATTTCTAATAAATGGATTAAGGGATGCTTAAGGGAAATTCCTTTAGTTAAGGCTTGATCAATCAAGGTTCTTAAAACATTTGTGTTAAGGGGTAAAATGAGAAGAAAGAAGAAAGGAGAGCTCCCTTTTAACTATAGTTTTTACGTGGAAGGGTTACTAAGTAAATAACCCAAGTGATGTAAAAGATGTTGTGTGCTCACGAAGAGCACATTTGTACTCAAACGTAGGGGAACTCTCCTCCTTCATTCCCTTCAGCACCACTGACCACCCCCAACTTTCTCAATTTCTAATCGAGTTGCTACAAGATGAAGGGATTGAAGGCCTCTTTCAAGCTCCTAGGGTGGTGGTAAGGCCTCCTTCTGCCCCTCTTTCTCTGAGGATTGCCCTAACTTCTCTTCTTTTGCATTTTTGGATGGGAAGCTGAGGAAGGGAAAGAGAATAGGAAGGTGCCCTACTGTGGAATAGGTGGAGCACGACCCAAAGAAGGTTCTAGGAGGAAAGGGAAGGACAGTTGGAGGAGGAGGAATGAGGAAGAGGGCTTCTACTTCAACAATCAAGGAAAAGAAAAGAGTTGGCTTTAATTCAAGGTAGGGACCCATCCCCTTCTATGGGTCTTGTTCCTCTTGTCATCTAAGGGTTATAACCTTAAAGTAGGGGTTAAGAATGATTTACTACAACACTTGCATGTGTGTTTTGAAGCTACATGTAGTAGATCCATTTTGATGTTAATGCTTTTGCCCCTTGGGGAGGGTGATAAACACTAGTTTATCATCATTCTTAATGTCTATTCACACCTAGTTCCTAGGGTTTTGACAATTGCATTGCATTATCTCATTGCATTTAGCATGCATTTGCATTTAGGGTTTAGAGCATGCATTGGCACTTCTTTTGCATCATTTTATGTAGTTTGTCATTTGATTGTCAAGGATGAGAATGATTTGGAAATCACATAAACCCTAGCAATGTGGAAGGCACAAGTTCACAAGAAAGAAGACAAAAGCTCCAATAGCTGGATTCTAGCTCACCTCAGTTGGATCTAGCTTAAATCTAGCTCATCCCCAGCTCATGGAAGCTCATTCCTTCTTGGCTTAGCTACTAGTCATGAACTAGCTAAGTTGAGCCAGCTGAAGAGTCATCATTCAACTCTACTCAGCTAGCTAAGCCAGTTGTAGAGCTCATAAGCACCTCTTTATCAACTTCTCCAAGCTCCATGGAAGCTCAAGCCAGCTTAAGAAAGCTCCTTCTAACTCCTCCATATACTTAGCTAAGCTACTAGCTAGCTTAGCTAGCTAAGCTAGTATAACCCCTCCACTACTCAAGCTCCTACCCTACTCCCTCTCCACCTAAATTGACCGACCACCACTACCCTAAAATACCACCAAAACCCCCTTTTAATTTGGCTCCAAGGTGGTGTAACCAACCACCACCAAGGCACCTCTTCACCTTGGTGACAAATTGACCTTGCATCCTTTCACTCATGTCCTCCCTTCATGGCCAAAATTCATCCTTCTAGAAGCCCTCTTGTTGGCGCCAAAACCACCTTCCATCTCCACCATCCAACTAGCATTAAAAGGCCATCCCATCCATTCATTTTGGTGCCACATTCAGCCTTCTAGAAGGCTCCTCCTTGGCACCAAAAACCCATGGCACCTCTTCATGGTGGACGTCTACCAAAGGGTGCTTTACCACCCTTAAATTCCCTCCAAAATTGGTGCCAAGTTGCCCCTTAAATCCTAACCCTTCATCCCATCATAAACCTTATCCTAGCCCTCTAAACATGGTGCAAGAGCTTGGTGCCTCTCCACCCCTCAAACGGCCACCAAAAGACCCATTCTACCCTTCAACCACCACCCATTCTAAGCCTATAAAAAGAGCCCCCATTCTTACCATTTAAACCATCCTTGGCTAGTGTAAATTCATCCCATATTCCACCTATAGTAGATGTCCAAGGAGGAGGAGAAGAGAAGGTGATCAAAGGGAACACCCTTGTCTCTTTGGTGTTCACCTTCTTCTATTCTCTTCCTTGGTTCCAAGCCAAGGAGCACACCACCTCAGGAGAATGACCAAGCAAGAGGGAAGCTAAGGTGGAGGACGTCCACCTTTGGAGGAGCTTAGGAAGAAGCATTCAAGGAGCAGGGAGGATCCTCTTCAGGCCCAGGAGCCGCAAAGCTTGGAGCGAGGATATCTTCTACATTTTGGGAGAATCTTCTTACTTTGTTTTCTTTCTGTTATTTTGTTTGTAGTAGTTAAAAGCATTCCTCTACTTGAGGATTAATTGTTGGGTGCCATTCACACAATTGAGCTCCCCAAGCACCTTGTAAACTCTACTACTTGTTTTAATTCCAAGTGCTTTTCCATTTCTTATCTCCATCATTTTGTGTGCTTTACTTTCTAGTTTTTCTAGTAGCTTTAGTGTACTCAATTCTCCTTTCTAATTACCCTAGGTGCACTTGCTAGGATGAGCTTAGAAAGGTAGATTCTATCTTGATCACTTAGGCATAATTAATTCATCTTTTCGTGCCATGATTCTTTCAAAACCCTAAGAAATTTGCAAAATCAAAAATACAAAAGTACAAGTGTCGATTTGAGTGAGCAAGAGAGAGAACAAGCTATCTGACTAATAATTTAGCCTCTTTGGACAACCCTAGATATTCATCATATCTAAGTTTATAAATTTTAAGAGTTGATTGATTTTACGCATCTCAACGACAAAAACCCACAATTATAAAACCATGTAAAAATCCGTAGCATGGGGGGTTAAGTTGTGGCATTAAAAATTTGATGAGTGAATTGGGCTTTTCTTGGGATTTTTCATGCCCTAAACGTTGATTGTGTAGTTAAGAACATGTAAAATGGTTTTGGGATGTTGAAAGGCCTAAGATTCGAGTTTGGAGGCCAAATTATGCTAATTGTGGTCAAGTAAGCATAGTTATTGTAGCCAAGCATCGGTACTAAAGTTTAGTATTGGTACCTATACTCAACCCTATCTTGGACCCAAAGTAAGTACTAATTGTGGAAGCCGCTTGGAGAGGTATTTGACTCTGTATCTAAGGCTTATAAAAAGGGGTTTCTAAAGTGCAAATCTTGCTTGTAACAAATGTTAATAGAGGGTTTAAAAGCTCTCGAAAAGGAAATTAGAAGTTTAACATAATAGGCTAAGTAATGGCCTAAATGTTGAACAAATGGAATAATTGACTCCAATAAGAGTCTAACGACTATTTCATAGGTTTCTAGAGTGAAGTGAGCCCTAAGAGACCTAAGTGGTCCTTAAGTACAAGATTGATCCTGTTGGAGACTATCAAGGTGGCGAGGTCATGATAGGTAAATCTATAGGATGTCACACCATGACCTTATGAACTAAGAAGAGTTTACTGTTGGGAGTTAGAGACCTAAAGAAATGTGGCAATCAGCAATTATTGGTGGCTAACCTTATAACTTGGAGAGTTCCTGACTACGATGACAAGACATGTGCCCATTGTTGAAATGAGGTACTTATAGAAAAAACCCTATAAGCGCTTGCAGATGCGGATGACTCTCGAGTACTTAGATTTGTGACTCGAAGATAATAATATTCGTAGCAAAAGCTCCGTAGGTGCCCACATAAGTGGATGACATTGGGGTAGCAAAGGAGTGATTAGATGAGATCTCATCTGAGGTTGGAATGGGAAGGCACTCCTAGAGTATCTCGTTGATGATGATAACATCATCATAAGCCATAACTATCTTTAATTAATCAGAATCAAGTGATAAATGCTCCTACATAATCACCTGAGAGTCGTAATTCCCTACACATCCATTCTGAGAGGAATACACTAAAATAGGGTTAATTCCACAGTTTTAACAGCATATTATGAATGTAAAATAATCACGGGATTTCCCAGGGGTTAATATAAGGTCTAATAAGCATTAAAGTCTAATAAGAGGCTCCACACAGATAGAAACAGAGTTTCGCGCTTTTCGAGAGCCTATATAGCTCCTGAAACCCTAATTTCAGATCCGCTTGAATTACAGAGATTCTATTTAGGAAAAAATTCATCTGAACCTTCTAAAATTCATATACAAATATTCCATGAGGTTTGATATCCGTGATTTGACCTTTGGAACCCATTTTGACCTTAAACAAAGTTACAGATATAGTTCTGCCCTAATTTGGGTTTTTACGTAAATTTCCCAATCAAACTTGGTTAAAATTGAAATCCAACTTCACCATCATATTCCTTGGGTCAAAATTAGGTTTGTACCAAAATTTTGGCACAATTAAAGTTCATCTTTACCTAGTTTGCATTTTAGTCCAATCAGACTCTTTCTCTCTCAATTAGCCCCTTAACTTTCAAATTAATTGCAAATAACCTCCCAACTTTACTTTCTTCTTCACAAAAGGGTCCCTACCACGATGGCAGGAGTGAACGGATAAGATCCGAGCTTCAATCAGGGATACCTCCCTGATTTCTCGATTAATCCCTTCCAAATTTGGAAGGGATGATCTTGAGGATGTCCCTAATCGCACAAATCACATCTTGGACTCAGATTTGAACCAAAGAGCTCGTGTGAACTCTTAGTATTTTCAGATCCTCTTCCCTACTTTTGTGAGCTCCTCAAGCTTGTTTCCAAGCTTAGAAGCCTACCTGAAGCTCTATAAAAGCACCTTCATCAAGAAGCCAAACTCCTTAGCAAGGTTTAGGCCCCAAAATCCTCTTCAACTCCTCCCTCGGCCGTCTCCGACCAAGCTCCGGTGACACATCCTCAAGCTCTTCCTATGACCAGCCAATAGCCAAATTGGTTGGTTCTCTTTTATCCCCAACTTCGTCCGCTCCTCGCCAGCCACAGCAGGAGCTACCTCCCCCTCTCCTCGTCGCCGTCCTCACCCTCAGGAGATTCACCTTCCCCAGTGCCGGCCAATCACAGCCAACACCTCCCTTGCCCTTTCATCCTTAAATTAGGTATCGTCCTATCCCTCTTCTTCTACTAAATCTCCCCAATTCTTTCCTTTTCTATTTCGACCACCGACGCTGTCGTTCGCCCTCCATCTTCTCCAAGTCCGGCCAAGTCCAGCAAAGCCTTCACACCACCATAGACCACCAAATGCCACACCACCGGTCCCAAAAGCTCCACCATCCCTTCGCCACCAAAACCCCTCAAGAAATTGAGGGGATTGGCTTCTCGAACACTCCACCAGATACAACCTCCATCACACTCCTTCCCCAACGTCATTTGACCACTACACGCACCCACACACCCTAAAACTACCACCATCACATTCATTGAGCCATGGCGACTCTCTTGAGCCATCTAATTGGGGCTTAGAGCTCGTATTCATTGTTTCAGGTCTCAATCGCCATCGACGATCACTTTTCCGCCATCTGCCATCGTCAGATGTTCCCAGACCTCAACTCCAGCTCCTGAAGCCGTGGAACTACTTCGCATATCTACCTATAGCGACAATTAGAGAACAAAGCACTGACGTTGCTCCAATTGGTGAAACATTCCTTCACCCTTAGCATGCAAAGACATCAAAGAAGGTAGGGTCATTTAGTCCCACATCGGTGGATGAGAAACCGCTTGAGTGGTATAAGTCGATTTTGTGTTCTCAGCTTATCACCCAAGAACATGTGGGGTTGGGTCCCTCCACGCACACCCACACACCCGCTAACTTGCCTATCCACACCTTGCTTGCGACACACGCCCGCAGGCCTAGTCCTTGTTCACACCAGATTACCTAGTTACTATGCATACCTGTATACCCGATCGAGTACCCAAGTTTGAGAGAGAAGAATAGAGGAGAGGATCTGTGAGAGAGAGGGGGGAGGGTTTTGCTGCGCCATCCTTGTGCCCTATGCTGAAGAGAAAGAAAGGCTCTCGACACTTAGCCTTTGAAGAAGAAGCTCTGTAATTGAGAAGGCATTGAAGCTTTGACGAAGAAGAAAGAAGAGAAGGCTCTCTCTTTGAAGAGCCTTGTGCTTGTGCTCACTTAAGTCGCCTAACACTATATTCCGGTCGTCTGATCTGAGTTGATTTTGAGCACTGTTGAATTATTTAAGTACTATAGTTAACGTTGATGAAATTGATTGAGTATGAGATATGCTTAATTTAGATGAATAACTAGTTATTCAAATCACCATTATTTTATCTTTTTATTCTTTTTATCTCATCACCATTTGAATTATAATCTGACAACTTGTATTCATTGAATATCTATTTTGATTCTCAACTTATTGTGCTCATCTATTTTAATGAAGATTAATGTGTGAGTTCTATATTTTCTCCCTGTGAACGACCTCGAACTCTATTTCCTAAATCTGAGCATATAAATTTAAATGATTTGAGCGATTTTGTCCTATACTACAACACATTTCTTAAACAACGACGATTTCCCTCAAACAGTTGCTATTGGGAGAGTCAATGTAACCAAACCTATCTGTCCAACCCCTGCCACCGAAGATCTCAATGATTGTTGGCCTGACCTCAATTCATCTACGTTGAGTTATCTCCTTAGAATCTCAAGGCACTAGCATGGATAGCTCCCAAGAGGCCTAACTTTTCTTACTAACATCAGTAACATTCTCATATATCGAGAATGAGTATGCCTCATTCGAGGACTACTTGTACAGTTTGTCTCTCCCTTGATCAAGGAGAGACTCTCAGCACTGTGAGTTCAAGAGAAGCATACGTCCCCATCACCTTGAAATTGCACTAGAGGGGGGGTGAATAGTGAAATTATAAAATATTGTAATACAAAAAATTAAATCACAAAAGGTGGCACCATATTTTTAGGTGGAAACCCAAGATGGGTGAAAACCACCACCTAAGCCAATCCCTTGACTTAGGATTTTCGATCACAAGGTGATCAATTCACTAAGCACACTACTTAAACGAGGGTAGTGTACCTCAATTACAAATCCCACCTCCGATCCCTAAACGAAGGTTTCTCCCTTCAAAATGAAGAGACGAGGACCCGACAGGCCGGATACCCAAAGTACAAAAATAAGAAGTGAAACAACACCTATAGAGCACCCCAATACTTTAATTACTTTCTTATCTACTAAGCATGAAAAGAACTCCCTGAGGATTTGCATAACGGAGTGAGCCGGGAGTATAGATTTGCCCTTTGATCAGAGTGTTGGCACAGCACAAGGACAAGATGAAGCTTAGAGTAATGAGCAAGTGATTTTTCTGAGGGAATTGTATCTCAAGAGGTGTGTTTTTCCTAAGAGGAGTTGTAGTCTATTTATAGGCAAGCTTAGAACCTTCAAGAACACTTGGGAGAGTTATCCTTGCCGTTTGAGACAAATCCCAAGAGATTAGGACGAAATCCACCACAAATCAGGGTAATGATGAGTTTGACAGCAATATCAGACGTCTAATTTTAGGCTCAGACATCTTATAGGACATCTGGTTATAATTTTGGTCATCTAATCTGTAGGCCATCCTGAACTGACTCCATTGGATCAAAAGATGGACGTCTGATATTTTCACATAAGACATCTGATTAGGTTATTGGACGTCTAATAAAGGGTGGATTCGTTCCTGTTTTCATCAGATCCAAACAGGGTTCTAGATTTAAAGGATTAGACGTCGCTATGGACGTCTGAAGGAGTCACCAGACGTCTGGAAACCAAAAAAGACTTCGCTACGATTTCTGACAAAAGATTTTATGACCGTAATGAGATACGCACAGAAATACATGGACAACGGTCCAAAGGCGGATGTCTGGAAGCATGTCCAAACATCTGGAAATACATTTTTGCCTACGAAGATAGGTGTTTAGTCTAACGATTAGTCTGAGGACGTCCAGGTAAAGTATCAGACGTTTGGATGAGGTTATGGACGTCTGATAGAGGAGTTCTTCGACTGATGTTCATGAAGACAGAAGCTGAAGGCTGAAATATAGGGAGTTAGATGTCTGAGACACTTGTCAGATGTCTTAAAGTGGAAAACCAGACATCTGACCATTGTTCTAGACGTCTGATAAGAGTCTAAGTGTTAGGTTTTTGTTTCTAATTTATCCTAAGTGTAGAGAGCCTAAGTTAGCTATTTATAGATTATGTTTGGGGGCTCTTTACAACATTTCTAGACTCAAATTAATTGAAAATTACAACCTTTGAAAGTTTACATGAAAAAGCTTATGACCTAATACTTATGCTACTTGTCTTCACGCTTTTAATCTCCCGTCTTGGAAAACTTTATGAAACCTGCAAATATGTTATTACGGAGAGAAACAATATGCAACGCTTATTTTTTATTTCATTTTCTTCATTTTGTAAAATCATCAAAATATTATATATGAGTAGTTGAACTAACACACCTTTCCTAGAAAGGGATGATTTACAGTAACATGACCTATGGGCTAACCAAGAGGACATTAAAGAATAACCCGCGAGGTATCTATTAGGTTGGGATGGGTTAATTATTTAGCCTGTAGTGTCGATACCTGTACACTATCCTCTCTTTCTTACTTACACTTGTAGTTTTGTCCCTGTTGGCAACTTTGTTCATTCCATATCTGTGACCTATTTTTAGGACCCAATTGAAGGGATCAATCAAATCAACCCATGGCATCGTGGAAGCGTGAATCAGATGTTTAAAACTTTTCAAAAACACAATCAGATCAATGCAAAAACTTGATCAAAATATGAAATAAAACATCCTAGAATCGAAACCACATAGGAGAAACTAATTTTCTCCTATTTTGAAGTCCTACAAATATAGAGGATTATTCCTTCACAAGTGGCATAGAACAACACCCTAAAGAGTGATGCCTCCTTTTCAATGGGTGGATGAAACCCTTTGTGTCAAGGATGTCCAATCATGATTGAATCATGTGAACTCCTTTGCAAGGATCGAGGACAATGATTATCCCTCTCCTTTCTCGGCATGATGCTCTTGACGTTCAGGAGCAGAAGAGAATTTTCAGGATTAAATGTCTGGAACAGCTTCTAGATGTCTGATGCTCTCTCTATCGGATGTCCAAGACACTCTCTAGATTTCTAGAATAGGCTCTAGACTTCTAATATGATGATCAAAAGTCTAACCCCGAAGAGAGAGAAGGCACAACCGTTGCTCTCTCTTCTCTTCTCCCTCTTGTCATGGATGTGGAGATGATTATGGATAATTTGTGATTTAATTGAGGATTAGGCTTTTCTTTGGAAGATATTTATGAGGATTATAACCCTAATCCTAATATGATGGGGACCCTTGGATGTTACTACCCGAAGCCCTTCTCAAGTAAGGACCCGAGTTGGTTCATTAAATACTCAAGATCTGGTTAACCATCTCATAAACATAGAATAATAATGCATTCACAGCATATCACATCACAATAATATGAACAAAAGAATCAAAACCAAAACATTTTATAAAAAGAAGGTTTATAGTCATCATAACTAAAGATACAACAGAAAGAATTAAACTTGAACTGAATCTGACTAACATACTACAAGAAAACAAGAAAAAATAACAACTAGAATTGGTACTACCAACTATGGTACTGTGCTCGAATGGGCACCATTAACTTCTGTAGCCGCCCTTCATGGGCGAAACTCTAAGGAAAATGTGATTGCCAACCACAAACTGTAACTCTTTGCATCTCTGATCTGTATAACTCTTTTGACAGCTCTTTACTATGAGGAGCTTCTTGTGGATCTGCTCTATTACCTCTTGGCTCTATCGAATCAGCCCTAGGCCAACCTCCTAATTTGTTCCCACCTCCGTCCAGCATAAAGGAGACATGCACTTCTATCCATAGAGTGCCTCGTAAGGGGTCATGTTCATGCTAGAGTGGTAGCTATTATTGTATGTGAATTCTACCAAGGGCAGATGGTCCTCCCACGAGCCCCTCTACTACAGAATACAAGCCCGTAACAGATCCTCGAGAGACTAAATTGTACGTTCTGATTGTCCATCCGTCTGAGGGTGGTAGGTTGTACTAAATCTCAACTAAGTCCCCAAAGCCTGATGCAGCCCGCCCCAAAACTGGGAGGTAAACCTGAAATCTCTATCTAATATGATCTCTTTGCAAACTCCATAAAGGCGCACAATTTCCCGAACATTTAATTATGCTAACTATGCAGGGTCATAAGTAACCTGAATAGGTAAAAATCGTGTAGTCTTCATTAGTCGGTCAACAATCACCCAGATGGCATCGTGACCCCTTTGAGTAACAGACAACCCGACCACCAGATCCATAGTAACGCTCTCCCATTTCCATTCAGGCACAGGAAGGGGCTAAAGTGGGCCTCTAGGCCTCTAATGCTCATCCTTAACTTGTTGGCATACCAAGCACTACTTAACAAATTCCCCAACATCCTTTTTCATCCCACTCCACCAAAAGTTTCTCCTTAAGTCTTGATACATCTTGTTATTCCCGGGATGAATGGTTAGCCACGAACTATGGGCTTCTGCTGGGAAGTCCTTGCGAAGTGCATCATTCTGAGGAACACAAGTCACTCACGCAACCTCAATTTCCCATCTACTAAAGTAAAGTCCTCAAGATCTCCAGTCAGAACTTGATCACCGATACCTTGTAACTCTAAGTCTATCTTTTGCCTTTCCAAGACTCTATCGATGAGCTGTGGGCATAGACATCTCATCAACGTGACTGCCCCCAAGTATCTGCCCATCTCTTGAGGTCTCCAAGAACTGACCTCAAGCATCTGACTCCACCTCTGAGCCTAAAGGCTGGCCAATCTAACTTGTGGCTTCCTACTTAGTGCATCAGCTACCACATTCTCCTTCCCTGGATGGTACATAATGGTGCAGTCATAGTCCTTTAGAAATTCCATCCAGTGCCTCTGTCTCAGGTTTAGCTCCTTTAGATCAAATAAAAATTTCAAACTCTTATGATTTGTATGTATCTCAAATGTCTCCCCATATAGGTAATGCCTCCAGATATTTAGAGTAAATACAATCATAGCCAACTCTAGATCATGAGTAGGGTAGTTGTGTTCATGCGACTTTAGTTGCCTGGAAGCATAGGTAATCACATGTCCCCGCTGCATCAATACACACCCCAAACCCTGATGTGAAGCATCTGTATAGACCAGGAAACCACCATCATCGTCAGGGATCACGAGCAGAGGTCTTGTAGTCAATCTCTCCTTTAGAATTCGAAAACTGGCCTCACACTCCTCTGTCCAAGAGAAGGATACGTCCTTCTGGGTCAATTGTGTCATAGGAAGGGATAGCGGCGAGAATCCTCAGATAAAACGTCAATAGTAACTGGCCAAACCCAAGAAACTACGTATCTCAGATACTTACTTCAGTCATTCCCACTTCAAAACTGCCTCTACCTTGGCAGGTGCATTGAGATGCCTGCTCCAGATATTATGTGTCCCAAAAATGTGACCTGATCTAGCCAGAATTCACATTTACTAAACTTCACATACAACTGATGATGTCTCAAGGTATCTATAATTGTGCGAAGGTGCTACTCATGCTGAGATTGGTCTTGGGAATAGATGAGAACATCATTTGTGAAAGCCACCATGAATCGATCTAAGGGTGAAAAACCCTGTTCATCAGGTCCATAAAGGTTGAGGGGGCATTCGTTAGGCCGAAGGGCATAACCAGGAACTCGTAATGTCTGTATCGAGTCTTGAATGTCGTCTTAGGGACATCTAAATCCTTGATCCTCATTTGGTGATATCCTAATTGTAGATCTATCTTTGAAAATACCATCGCACCTCGTAACTAGTCAAACAGATCATCAATTTGCGACAATGGGTATTGGTTCTTAATGGTCACCTTGCTCAATTGTCGGTAATCGATGCATAACCATAAGGTGCCATCCTTTTTTTTCACAAAGGGCACAAGGGCTCCCCATGAGGAGGCATTGGGTCTAACAAACCCCTTCTCTAGTAGCTCCGACAACTAGGACTTGAGCTCCGATAATAGGTGTTATCCGATATGGCAGATTGGTGCCAGGAATTAGCGAGATCTCAAACTAGATCTCATGGTCAAGAGGAAGTCTAGGAAGATCATCTGGAAACACATCTAGATAATCTCGTACGATGGGAATACTATGTACCCTAGACTTTTCCTCAGGTGTGGCTACCACGAAAGCAAGATAATTTGTACATGCTCTGTCAAGTAGCCTAATTGATTGTAGTGTAGAAATGCACCAGAAAGATCCATCCACTGGCCTACCCATGAACTCAAACTGTGGAATTCCCAGAATAGAGACTTTCACGTGCTTCTCGAAATAGTCAACCATTGCATGATATACAGATAACCAATCCATCCCCAGGATGGCGTTAAAATCTTCCAGCATTAGAACTATCAGATCTGTAGGGAGCTTGTGACCTCCTATAACAACAGTACACCCTTGGTAGACTAACTCCGCCATGAAGAGTTGTCCTCCTGGTCCTTTGATTAGGAAAGGATCGTCTAACAAAATACTCGGTAGGCTCAAACTAGAAGCAAACTCAGCAGAAACAAAGGAATGCAATGCACCCAAATCAAACAAAACATAGACTAGAGGACCAACAATGTTGACCATACTTGCCACCACAGAAGTAGAAGCCTTGGCATCTCTGAGTGATAGGGCATTGAAATAGCCCTTTAGTCTAGATGCACTGGATGCCGTGCCACTCTGAGTAGATCGAGGTGCAGGTGGTCTGTAACCTCCTCAGAACTGTTGAAATCCCCCTCTAGTCTAATAAGTATAGCCTACAGTCCCTACTGTCTAAGTCCTGCCCCCTACACTCCGAGTGTTCTGCATCCCTAATGCAGCCCCAAATCTCACTAGGTAGTTCCTTCTTAAGTGTCTAGGCTGCCCACACTGGTAACGGTTGCAGATATGAGATCCTCTCACATCTATCTGTGCTCTACTAGAGTTGCCTTACTGCTGGGCATTGGGGCTAGCCTCTGCTATGTGGTACCTATAGAAATAGGATGTCCCACAGACTGGGACGTCTCCTGAGCAGGTGCGACATGCTGTGCTGGGTGGTACCTCCTTTCCTGGTGCCCTTGGACATGATCATGGTAGAACACTCTCCTCCTAGACCCCCAGTCTACATCTCTCGGGGGTCGATTAGTCTCTTGGTAGGTCATCGTTGCCTCGATGACCCTAGAGAATGTAGGCAGCTTCAAGGGCTTCACATATCCCTGAATTAGGGATCTCAAACCCTCTATAAACTTCCATAAGTTTCCTCCTCAGTGGTCATGGCAGACTGTGCAAAGCAAGAGAGTTCTAGAAATCGAGTACAGTAGGTACTGACAGTCATCGGACCCTAGCGGAGGTTGTGAATCTCCTGCCTCCTCTGGTCTAAGGGTATACTACAGAAGAGTTCCCCAAACCTTTCCCAGGTGGTCTCACCACTCTCCTACTCTCGGATAGCCTGCCACCATCAACTTGCAGCACTAGTCAGCTAGAAAGCCGCAAAAGGGACACGGTAATCCTCAGGTGGACGTAGTGTGTCAAAAGTCTTCTCTATCTATTCTAGCGAGTCCATTGCTTCATTTGGACCCTCATCTCCCTTGAAGGTGGGATGCTTCAACTTCCTGAAATCCGTGAACAACTCGCGGTGCTGCTTTCCTGCTGCATCGGGTTTACCTGCTCGTCTCTGGGTGGTGGCATCTCCTGGTCTGTACTATCCGCTAGGGGTGGAGAAGGCAGTGGAGTCCCTCCTCTGCATCCCACACCTCTACCTACTCGGCCACCACCACATCCTCTGCCCTGACCTCTAGTATTACCGCTACCACAATGCCTACTCTAGCCAACAGAGGCCTCCTTACTCGAACCATCCTGGAAGACTACTTCACCCTACTGCTAAGGAAGGTGTTGCCCTAGGAAGGCAATCAACATCTGTGCTACCTGCTAAGCTTGAGCAACCTAGCCTTGCCCTTCATTATCTTGGGCATGGCGGCCACCTCGACCACCATGAGCTCCATGTCAAGGGGCCATCCTCTGCAAGGATAGCTAAAAGGAAATTAGATCGCAAGGAGATAGTCAGACCTCAACTAATAGGCCCTTCGAAAATGAGGAGGATTTAAGACTCTATCTAATGGTTATGATTCATGATGTAATATCGATATGCTGCTTACTCAGACTATTCTATGTCTATATGGGATGACCTTGCTTTAATACCATCTATTACGACCCAAACCCTTACTTAAGTAAGGATCTGAGTCAGTCTGGTCATCCATTGCATACACATAGAATAATAATGGATTCACAGCATATCACACTACAATAATATGAACAAAAGAATCAAAATCGAAACATTTTATAAAAACAAGGTTCATAGCCATCATAACTACAGATGCAACAGAAAGAATTAAACTTGAACTGAATCTACCCAACAAACTACAAGAAAATAGGAAAAAATAACAACTAGAACTGGTACTACCAACTATGGTACTGTGCTCAGATCGGCACCGTCAACTCCTGCAGCCACAGAGCCTGGCTGTAACTCCCCAAGTCTTGAGTACAAAGTCCACAGAAAACATCAACGAATGTTGAGTAGAGTAGCAAAATGACAGAAGAACAAAGCTAAGAAAGAACAAAAGGAGCTAGAAAAGTGGTTACTATTCTTATTAATTTAATTCATTTCTTGTTTATTCTCTTATTTGTGCCTTGCCACCCTTTCAGTCTATTATTTATTCAAATTAGTTCCTCGGAAGGAGTGAGGAGATCTAGTTGCGATATCTTAGATGATAGTTTGTATATGGCCCACCCTCTTAACTGAGGGAATGGCCCATACTCGCTCTATCGCCTAATGAATCACCCCGGGGTCCTAGCTAACAAGGTGTAGTGGTGACTACAATCTATGCGATAAACATGCGAGGAGCTACCTCGCACTAGCACACGTCTAGTCCTTTCCATTACAGGGTACGAAAGCAAAACAACCTCTTGTATCAACAATGCATACCCAACACCCTACTACCCAGTTGGCTGTAATGGCCTAACAAAGCAAGTAGCAGGGAGACTAGCTTACTTCCTGAGATAATCTTTGCCCCTAAAGTTATAGCCGGCCTTGCCATTGATATCGGGCACAAGCACTGACTTTCAACAAATGTCCTAATTTCCTAGGTATACCAACCCATTGCCAATCAATTGTCCATTAGTGGTTATCAAGATCTAAAGCTGTAGATTTAAATAATCTCTCAACGTATTTATAATTAATCTATCATTTGGATTCACCATTGTAATCAAGATACAAAAATTAATTCTTTCCTTCATTTGAACATCATATTTCAATATTTATGTCATTATCAATTATCCACATGTCTTAATTCTAGTGTTGTGAACAAGCGAGTCAAAAGTTTGATTATTTAACCAAAGGAGTTGTCAGCATGTTTTATTTACTTGAACAAGCATCAATCATTATTAGTTATCTACACAGGTAATTTAATAGACACATTAAGCAATTTAGTACACAATATTTCTTAATTACATGAGAGTCATGAACTCGACAAGGAGGATACAACAATCCGGAGGTCACGATACAACAATCCGGAGGATATAACTTGATTCAGTTAACAGATAAGACATAGAATGGGACCATTAAACTAGAGGCATAGGGTACTCTACCTAGGGTGATTGGAGGTCACGATGACTCCGGAATATACATCGAAGGCTTCCTAGGCTCTGTACACACTTTGGACGATCATTTCTATTTTTTTTTAGGAAAAGAAAAGGCCACTACTATTGATAGTAGTCGTCCAACTTTATTATATCAAGGGAAAATAATTACAAATTGGAGAGCTAGAGACTCATATAGGAGTTTGCATCACTACGAATATTTTCCACCTAACACCTAGCCCCAATAAAATAACATTATTCCTAGCCCAACACACTGCCCACATCGCAGCTGCCATGTGAGTCCTATGCTTGGACGGATCACATAGCCACCTCCACATCTCGTCCCACATTAGCCATGAGGTGGAGAAGATCCTACGCCAGACCTCATCAGTCACCACGCAAGCTCCCATTAGGTGTTGAATATCATCATCTCTAAACCTACATAGCAGATACGAGGCAAGAGGTGTCCCCATGAGTCTATGTCTAAAAGACCCCTGATGACAACATCATCATGAGCCAACTAACTTTAATTAGATAGGATTAATTGACAAATACTCCTACATAATCGTCGGAGAGTCGTAATTTACTGAATATCCTCTTTGAGAAGAATACATTAAACCAGGGTTAATTCTGCAGTTTTAATAGCATATCATGAATGCAGAATAATCATGTGGTTTTCCAAGGGTTAATATAAAGGTCAAATGGACATTAAAGTCTAATAAGAGGGTCCACACAGACAGAAACGGGTTTTCTCATATTTCAAGAATTAACAGCAACTCAAAACCCTAATTTCTGACCTGCTTAAATAACAGAGGTTATGGTCAGAATAAATTTCATCTAAACCTTCTAAAATTCATAGAAAAATATTCCATGAGGTTTGGTACCTTTGATTTGACCATTGGAACCCATTTTGACCTTAAATAGTCTCAGATAGAAAGTTGCCCTAATTTGGGTTTCTTCACAAATTGCCTAGTCAAACTTGATCAAAACTGAAATGCGACTTCACCATCAAATTCCTTGGGTCCAAACTAGATTTATACCAAAATTTGGGCCAAATCAGAGATCATCTTGACCTAGTTTGTATTTTAGTCTAATCATACTCTTTCTCTAACAATTAGCCCCTTAGCTTTTGAAATCCTTGCAGATTGGTCCCTGACTTTGTTATCTTCTTTGCAAGAAGGTCCCTGCCACCATTGGAGGTCAACCGACCTCCATGCAGGCTTTGACCAAGCCAAATCACACTCAAATCTTCATCAAATCCCACCAAAATTGGTGGGATTGATGTTCACACCATGATGAATCAATCAAGACAGATCTTGGCTCCTAACTTGCCCCAGGGAGGCTGTGCGAATGCACGAATTCCATGGGTTCTTCTTGAATCCTAAGGAGCCAATCAGAGCTCCTTCTTATTCTAGAGCTTGCCCTGAAGCTCTATAAAGCTTCCTCATGCACAACCGCTCCAAATTAGCTTTGTTTGGCTACATTTCTTCACCAAAAACCTCTCCCTTCGGCCTCCTCTGACCAGCTTCGGCGAGCTCTCTCCCCTGTCCTCCTACAGGCTCCCAACCATCAAATTGGGAGTGCCAAATTCTTCCTCTCCTTCGTCCGCTCCTTGCAATACCGGTAAGGAGCTCTCCGACTCTCTCTTTCCTTATTGCCCTCTCATCGGAGGCGCTCTCTTCCATGGTGCCGGCCAATCAAATCCGACCCCCACCTACCCCTCTCAACCGATAAATTAGGTCTCTATCTCTCCCTCTCTTCATCTAGTTTAGAATTAGCTCTTTAAACTCTTATTTCAACCGTTGTTCACCTCTCTTCCCCCCCGTCTTCCTCCGCTCCAACGACACCTCCCTGACGCCACACACCACCAAACGCCACCGCTCTACCTCCAAAAGCTCCACCTCACATCACCGCACAAAACCCCTCACCTAATTCCTCGATTCACTTGCTCGAACACCCCACCGGACACGACCTCCATCACACTCCATCTGTGACCTCGCCCAACCTCCACGCTCACTCCCACGTCGTGCAAACACCACCTCCACCTTCGCCATCACTTGGCGATCCTCCTAAGATGTTTTAACATAGCCGTGAGGCCTTATCTTGTGTTCCAGGTATCCACTATCTTCCATCATCGCCCTCGACATTTCTGACCTTGACTGCTATCCTTCAACCGCAATCTCCCTCAATTCCACTTCCAAGTCATGTGCAACACTCCCAGGACCCTTCCTAGGTCCTTCAATCAAAGACTCGGCCGTTGCAGCACACCCAATTGACGAAGCTTCTGCTGCGATCTTACACGAAGAAGAGAGCAGGCACTTTAGTGCCACATCATGAACCACAGGGATCGCGACAACACATATTAATGTTTTTATGCTAAGGCCTTATCGCCCAAGCACCAGGGGTCGGGTCCCCATACACCCTCACATCTGCTTACCCGACCTAAGCGCACTCGTCGCCTGCAATACACTCCCACAGGCCAGGTCCATGATCTCAACCCGATAACCTGTATTCGGATCCGATTACGCCTGGGTCTTTGAGAGAGGAAAGAATAAGAGTTTGTGAGGAGGTGTGGGGAGGGTTTTGCTACGTGCTCTTCTTCCTTCCGCTATGAAGGAGAAGAATGACTCTGAAGAAGAAAAGAAGAAGGAAGGGCAGGCTTGTGAAGAAGAAGCGAAGAAGAAGACTCTTGGAGAGCTTAAGCCTTGCGCTGCAAGGCTAGGTGTTGAGACACTTAAGCCGTCTAAGGAAGGTCTGATACTGACTACTGTAGCATTGAGAACACTGTTGACTTATTTGGCTACATTGAATGATTGGGACATATACTTAACTAAACTAAAATAATTGGTGATCTAAATCACCATTCTTTTGTCTTCTTGATTTCTTTTTATCCCAATGAAAGTTTGAGATATTATTGCTTCTTATTGAATATATTTCCGATTTGATTCATTGAATATCTTCTATAGCATCTGTTTATTGTGCTCATTCATTTCAATTCAAGATTAATGTTGTGAATTGCCATTATTTGTTCCATGTGTTCGACCTTAGACTCTTTTGTGAATCTAAGCATATAAATTTAAATGATTTGAGAGATTTTGTCCTATACTACGATGCATCTCTTTAACAACGATGAATTCACTTAAACATTTTGGCGTTGTTACCGGAGAGCAATGTGCAATTCACACATTAGTCTTATCTTTCTTGATTGTTTATCTAAGCACTAACTTGCCTTGTTTGCTTTGCTTATGATTTTGCGAGGTACATCACAAAGAAATCTTCCGCGTAAATCAACCACTCCTAGGGCAAGTAATTCTCTCTTCTTCCCTAATCAATCTCCTAATCTTTGGAAGAGAGAAAAGGAAACCAATCAATTAGGATTCATTTGCCTTATTTCTTAGTAATCATCATTTCTAAAGGCAAGTTTCCTTATTTGCAAATTCAAAGCAATATCTGATTGAAGCTGAGATGATTTTGTTTAGAGATCCCTAACCAAATTGCCTGTACCTACTAGAGATTTATGCTTAATTTCTGATCATCTTGGACTACGCACTTCTTGTTTGAAGTCTAGGGTGTACATTTTGAGATTAAATTGGACTTGGAATAGAACCAATTAGGGTTTCTACTCTAGGGTTTTGAAGTGTTAGTTCACACTTGCCTGAATTAAAGGAAATTAACCCTCCAGCATTTGTGTGCTACCCAAACCCTTTCTTGAAATGATCTAATCAGAAGAACTCTAAAATCAAACTCTAAATTCACTTAAACCCTAAAATTGTAGACCTAATAACCTGCGAGTCAATTCAGGGTGATCTTTGGGTCTTGACTCAGATTTCATTCTTCATCTTTTAGGACAGTTCAGGTGAAGTTGGTCTACTTTGTGGGCCAATTAACCTCCAAATTAGGTCACAAGTTGAATTAATTTCTAATCAAGTGAAATCCAAGGTACAAACTAGGCTAAAATTGGTATACTTAAGGTCTCAATTCATACATTCCGATCTACTTGGAACCGCAATGACAAGGTGGGGGAAACCCTGCAACCCATGGGGACGCTCTACTGTGTAGGGGTCTTTGCGGGGTTCTCCCATCCTAGCTGCCCAGATACTTCTCGGGTGTGTGGATTTTTGATTCAGAGGTATTATCTGCCTCAAAACAAGCCTTAGTCATCCAAAAATCTTTGGGTGCCTTGATTCCAATTTACATCCAATCCCTCATCTATTCTTTAGAACACAAACACAGGAAAGGTCCCTAGGTTGTTTAACCAAGAGGCCTCATTAGAATTGATCTTCTTTGGGATTTCTGATCTACTCCAATCACTTCAGTCTAAACCTGAATTTGATTCTACATCTTCATCCACCACCTAATTTGAAAATGCAACCAAACACCAAGGTCTCATGGAGAAATGTGGAAAATTACTGGATACGGTGTATGAAGCCATTGATAAAAAATACCTAGATATCCCCTCAAAAATTGATGAGACACCTTGGAACAACATTGAGGATCAATATGATTTCCCAGAACCTGGGTTTGAGAATAGAGGTTGTTGTGGACCCCCAACCCAAATGGAATCAGATTCAAACTTCATAACAATTGACATGCCTGATCTTAATGAGGGTTGGGAGGATCCAATTGCAGGTGTTCACGATTTTGAACCAGCCTTAGAGAACCTTGAAGCTAGTCCATCAAGCCCAGATTTTCCAGACACCTGTAATAATAAACCTAAATCAGAACCTCTCGAGAATGTAATTTCCAAACCTTATCTTGTTAAGGTAATTCTCAAGAGTGATCCTGACATCCCAATTGAGCCTAGCCCAAATTCTAGTGACCCAATTCTTACCTTTGACCTAGAATCTAGATTTGAGCCTATTTGGGATGATCATGAGGCCCAACATGAAGAGAATCAAATTTTGGATCTAGACTATGATTCAGGGCCTGTGTTTGATGATTACACCTCTCTAACCTCCTCAGAGATACAGATTGATTTTTTGGAAGTCAAACCGATCTATGATACATAAACCGAGGAGTTGGAAGAGCTGGGATTCGATTAGATATATCCTAAAATCCAAGAACCTGAGCTTATGCCTAATAAGGACACCTTTTCTTAGAATTTGAAATTAGGTTAGATTTAAGTTAGGTTGTTGATTCTACACATCTTGGTTCATTCTGTGGTGGAAATCCTGATAGAATGCCGCCGCTCCACCTCCAAAAGCTCCACCTCACATCACTGCACAAAACCCCTCACCTAATTCCTCGATTCACCTACTCGAACACCCCATCGAACATGACCTCCATCGCACTCCGTCCGCGACCTTGCCCGACCTCCACACTTACTCACACACTGTGCAAACACCACCACCACCTTCTCCATCACTTGGCGATCCTCCTAAGATGTTTTAATGCGACCGTGAGGCCTTATCTTGTATTCTAGGTATTTGTCGTCTTCTGCCATCGCCCTCGACATTTCTGACCTCGGCCACTATCCTCCAACCGCAATCTCCCTCAATTCCACTTCTAGGCAGTGCACAACACTCCCAGGACCCTTCCCAGGTCCTTCAATCGAAGACTTGACTGCTACAGCACACCCAATTGACAAAGCTTCTGTTGCAGTCTTGCGCGAAGAAGAGAGTAGGCACTTTAGTGCCACATCGTGAACCACAGGGATCGCGACCACACATATAATGTTTTTGTGCTAAGGCATTATCCCCAAGCACTAGGGTCGGGTCCCCATACACCCTCACATCCGCTTACCCGGCCTAAGCACACTCCTCGCCTGCGATACACTCCCGCAGGCCTGGTCCATGCTCTCAACCCAATAACCTGTATCCGGATCTGATTACGCCTGGGTCTTTGGGAGAGGAAAGAACAAGAATTTATGAGGAGGTGGGGGGAGGGTTTGGCTACGTGCTCCTCTACCTTGTGCTATGAAGGAGAAGAAAGCCTCTGAAGAAGAAAAGAAGAAGGAAGGAAAGGCTTATGAAGAAGAAGGGAAGGAGAAGACTCCTGGAGAGCTTAAGCCTTGTGCTGCTAAGGCTAAGTGTTGAGACACTTAAGCCATCTGAGGAAGGTCTAATACTGACTACTGTAGCATTGAGAACACTATTGACTTATTTGGCTACATTGAATGGTTGGGACATATGCTTAACTAAACTAAAATAATTGGTGATTTAAATCACCATTCTTTTGTCTTCTTGATTTCTTATCCCAATGAGAGTTTGAGATATTATTGCTTTTTATTGAATATATTTCTGATTTGATTCATTGAATATCTTCTATAGCATCTATTTATTGTGCTCACTCATTTCAATTCAAGATTAATGTTGTGAATTGCCATTATTTGCTCCCTATGTTCGACCTCGAACTCTTTTGTGAATCTAGGCATATAAATTTAAACGATTTGAGCGATTTTGTCCTATACTAAGACGTACCTCTTTAACAATGACGAATTCACTCAAACAACCCATCACCAATACTTCTCTTCTTGCAAGCCACAAGAAGATCTGCACCTTTAGTGGTACCTTAAGTTTCCACATAACAGCACACACCTGTTTATGCATATCATTCTTATCACTTGTAACCTGTAAATGGCATGCCTTGCAAGGGGTATACACACCCTCCCTCTAGAGGAACCCATCTATGCCTTCCTGTGGACGGAAAGTCTCCAACACTTCCATCAATCTCCCTAACTCGTCTACAGCCCTATTCGCATAGTGCTCTCCCTGCATTGGCAGCCTCCACCTCACAGTTCCCCTATCCCACCAATCTACTACCTTGGTCTCCTTCTCATCTGCCCTGCCATAAGAACGAGGGTACAGTTCTTCAAAGCATCGACACCCTCTCCAATTGTCCTTCCAGAATAGGAAGAGGCTCCTATCTCCAACTTTCGAGGAAAAAAAATGGCCACTGGTTCTAGACCACCATGGAAACAGATGCCCAAAAAGGAGATGGCTTGGATGGATGCACCACCCCTCCCAGCAAGTCAGACTCACCATAAGAGTCCCTGATCACCTCCTGCCACAGACCATCATCACCTCTGAGAATAATGACTCCCCACTTTAATAGCAAGGAGTCACCAAACTCCCTGAGGTACCACACTCCTAATCCTCCCTCCTTCTTCAACCTACAGATAGTCTTCCACTTGACTGGCTACAAAATCGCCTTCGTGCCCAGCCCCTTTCCAGAAGAAGCGTTTCCTCATCACCTCCAACTTTATAATGATGGTACCTGGTGGTCTGAACATAGAGAGGAGAAAACTCGATATGGCAGAGAGTACAGAATTTAGCAACACCAAGCGTCCCCCCTTGGAGAGAAGTTTGTCGCACCACCTGGACAAGCGCATGGTAAGCTTCTTAAGGAGGTCCTTCCAATCTCGACTCTTCATCTTCTTGGATCGCAGTGGAAGACCCAAGTATCGAATTGGCAAAGACACCACTAGCATCTGCAGAAGCTGTGAGATAACATCCTGTGTGCCGACAACCTCCCTAAAACAGACCAGAGATGACTTTGCTCCAATAATCCTCAACCCAAAGAGCTCACCAAAGACGTCCACCAAGTACCTGATACATTCAACTTCTCTAACCCCACCTTCTATGAAAATACCATATCATCTACATACTAGAAGATGGGTGTCAAAGCCGGACTGCTCCTCAAAGTATACCTGTGGAAAAGGCCCCCATCACACGCCTTAAAGGTGAGACATGCTAGAATGTCCACGGCCAAGATGAACACCAGGGGTGCAAGAGGACAACCATACTTCACCCCCTTTTATGGCTAGATCCACTGTTCTGTAGGCTTCCCATTCACCAACGGAGAAAAAGATGAAGTGGTAATACACTACTTCATCCACTGCACCTACTCCTCTGGAAAACCCCTTCTCTGGAAGATCTCCCACAAATACAACCACGAGATGGAATCGTATGCCTTGGAAAAATCCACCTTCCACATAAAAGCAACCTTCTTCCTGCAAACCCACCTTGAGATCATCACTTATGCCAGGATGAAAGACTTCTGTAAGGAACGGCCCTTCAAGAACGTCAACTAAACCAAACTAATTAGACTAGGCAACACCTCTCTCATGTGATTCGTCAAGAACTTACCAATCACCAAATAGATGGAGTTTAATAAGGCTATAGGATGAAAAGTCGAGCACTCCACCGCTTTCAGCTTCTTAGGAAGCAACAAGAGCAATGATCTGTTAATCTTCTCCAGGCCGACATTCCTTCTCTGGAACTCGTCAAGCACCCTCATGATGGGAACACCATCATGAGTCCTAACTAGCTCATTTTAACCCAAATTAGAGAACAAAAGCTCCTACATAACCAACTGGAGGTCCTAATTCCATGAATAACCATTTTGAGATAAAAATAAGAAATAAGGGGTAAAACTGTAATTTTACCATTGCAGTAAAACAACGGATTTTCTCATGGGCTAAACACAGGTCAAATGATCTTAACAAGATAAAAAGTGTGTTGAATCAGACAGAAAAGGGTTCATGTGAATTCTAAGTATCAGCTGCAATCAAGCGTCGTTGCCTGCTGCAGATGCACGCGAAGGGAGGTGGGAAGATAGTCCCACCTCGAAAAATCTTGAAGCGTTGTAGTTGAATAAATTGAAAAAGAGCATTAGGCTTATCGCCTCCTGACCACGAGGTGAGGTCCCACTCTCCCTCCCACCACCTCATCCGTGACCTTGCCTCCGCGGACCTAACTTGACCCGTTTACCCGACCTTGCACTCCTCGCCCACCACCACACGCCAATGGGCCTAGTCCTGGGCGCATACCCGACCCGATTACCCGAGACGGTGGCTCTGGGAGAGCAAACCTAAGAGAGAAAGAGAAGAAAGCACACGCGGGTAGGGGTAGGTTTTGCTCTCACAGGAAAAGGAGAAGAAGAAGAGGCCGAAGAAGAAGAAGCTAAGGAAGAAGAAGGCGGAGGCCAGAGAAGGCTAAGGAAGGAGAAGACAAGGCTAAAGAGCTGAAGAGAAAGAAAGAGAAAGAAGGAACTAAAGGAAGAAAAAGGTTGAAGAGGAAAGCAAAGGGAGAGAAAGGCTAAGGCAGGAATCAGAAGAAGAGAAAGAAGACAGAGAAGGTAAAGAAAAGAGAAGACAAAGAGAAGAAAGAGCCAACGACAGAGAAAGGAAGAAGAAGAAAGAGAAGAAGAGAGATTGCAAGAGAAATCAGAGAAGGAGGAAAAATGAGAGACACTGTAGCACATCACTTTTAAGACGTCTAATTTTATAATCAGACGTCTAATTTTCCATAAGTCCTCATTTTATCTCTTGCTACATTTATTCCTATTATCCATATACTCATGGTTTATATTTTTCATTACATTTTTGAGTAATATTATGTGTTCAAATTGCATTCATTGAGTTTAGTGCATGAATTCCATTTGCTCCCTGTGTTCGACCTCGGACTTAAACTTCGAGTGATAAAATTATTTGTTTTCAAGGCGATTTCAACTATATTACAACACGACTTTTCTAAACTCGATTTCGCCTTATAAGCATTTTGGCACCGTTGCCGGGGAGCAACGCACAATTCATCACTAGTCTCTGCATTATTTTGATTTTATTTGAGCATTAACTTGCCCTATTTATCTTATTGTGATTTTGCGAGGTGTTTCACAAGGAGATCTCCCGCGCAAATCAAACACTCCAGAGAAGGTAACTTCTCTATTCTTCCCTAATCAATCTCCTAATCTTGGGAAGACAAAAAGGAAGCAATCAATTAGGAATCAACTGCCATATTTTTATAGTAATTATCATTTTAAAAACAAAGTTTCCTAATTTGAGAAATTTTTTTCAAATCTTATTGAAGTTGAAGTGATTTCTAGAGATCCTACCCCAAAATTCCTGTGCCTATTAGGGATCACACTTAATTTCTAAATCTCCGTGGACTACACACTTCTTGTTTGAAGTCCAAAGAGAACTTCTATGAAAATCAAAAAAGACCTAGAAATAAAGCCAATTAGGGTTTCTACATTAGGGTTTTGGAGTGCTAGTTCACACCTGCACGCATAAAAGGAAACAAACCCACCCGCATTTGTGTGCTACCCAAGCCCTTGATTGAAAAGATCTAATCAAGACAAACCCTAAAATCAGGCTCTAAAATCACTTGAACCTTAAAATCCTTGGACCTAATAACCTGGGAGTCAAATTAGGGTGATTTCTAGGTCTCAACCTAGAATCATTCTGCCATCTTTAGGGTAGGTCAGGTGAAGTTGGACTACATTGTAGCCCAACCAACCACCAAATTAGGTCACAAGTCAAAACAACTGTTAATTTAAGTGAAATCAAAGGCACAAGTTAGGATATAAAACTGGTAGACTTAAGAGGTCAAAGTTATCCATTCTGGTCTACCTGGACCCTCAGTGACAAGAGAGGTTGGTGGGGGAAACCCTATAACCCGTGGGGGTGCTCTACCGTGTAGGGATCTTTGCGAGACTCTCCCTCTCTGGCGACCCAGGTAATTCTCAGGTGGACGACTTTCTGATCCAGGGGTATCATCCGCCCCGAACCTCCATAGTCATCCAAACATCTTTGGGTGCCTTGATTGGGTCAAAAACACATTTAGTCTCTCATTCCTTCTAGTTAGAACACACACATAGATTTTCTTTGGTAGTCTCTATTCAAATCAAACCACTTCAATCCAAACTTGAATTCTGATTCTATAGCTTGATTCCACCATCCGATTCAAATATGCAGCCAGGCTACTTAGGAATACCATTAAAGAAACCTGAATCACAAAGATCCATGAAAGATAGAATGATTGAGGATGCCCTCGAATTTTATGAAATTGAATACAAAACCTCAAAACCAGTAGAAGACATTCAGGTTAGTGTACCAACAACAACAACCTTCATCATAAACTGTGCTCAAGTGTTATTAACAGAAGCTACAAAAGGATCAACCCAAGACATTCTCATAACATGATACATTGAGATAGAAAACTTGCATAATTTTGAATACCTCCAATGCATGACAAGATGATAATGTGGGAAAAACTCCAAGATGATCTTGAAAAATGGGAAGAGATGATAAGATTATTGAAACAGGTTATCGATCAGAAATACCCATACATGCCCCAAACAGATAATGAACCATCTTGGAATAATATTGAGGATCAATCTGATTTCCTAAATCCCAGGTTGGAGGCACAAGGTTATTGTGGATTCCCAACCCAGATGGAATATGACATGCCTAATCTTGAATTGGGTTGGGAAGTCCCATTTGCAGGAGAACATGATTTTGAGCTAGCCCTAGAAAACCAAAATCTTGGGTCACTGGCAAAACGGTGGCAGCAACTAGCTTTTCTAAAGTCGTTGTAGTACAAATAGTTATTGCCATCATTTGCTAATATATAATTTTTTTACTCGGAAAATAAAGAGTTCCCGAGGTCGAACTCAGGGAGCAAGTTGTATTCTAGGGGTACAAGTTTCTTTTACAAAAATAAAGAAAGAGAGAGAGAGAATTTGTTGGCTTCTTTCTTCTTCTCTTCTTTTCTCTTTGCTTATCCTCTCCTCTTCTGCTTGGCTCTTCTGCTTTCTTCCTTTGCTCTTCTTCTTTATCTGCAGCAGTAGTGATGTTCTTCTTCTTCTTTCAGTTCTTGTTTCTGCTCGTCTCTTTCTTTTTCTTCTCCCTTGCGATCCTGTTCTTCTTCTTCTTTCTTTCTTCTTTTCCTTTCTTCAGATCTTCTTCTCGTGCTCTTCTTCTTTTGCAGAGTCTTCACTTGGCCTCTCTGTGTTCTCCTCTGCCTCACCTTCCTTCTCCTTCTTTGCCTTCAGGACGTCGTCTGATTTTCCAATCAGACGACTTAAACCGCCGCTGCTACAGTGCCGCTCAGTGCTCCTCCTTCATTCAGCTTTCGTCGACCTTCTTCTCTGTTCAGCGGGCGTCTTGCCTACACACTTGCACAGCTTGATCAGAGGGGCAAAACCTAATTCTACCCTCTCCCCCGCATTTCTCTCTCACGGAAGCCGCTCTTAGGAAAGCTCTCCCAGAGCTGCCAGGTATTCAGGTACGGGTCGTGCCCGGGTCCAGGCCCACCGGCGTGCGGTGGTGGGCGAGGAGTGCAGGTCAGGCTAATCGGGTCGGAGCCAGGTCCGCGGGGCGTGAGCGCGGACGAGGCCGGGTAATCGGGCGGGTGAAGGGGACCTCACCCCGTGTGCTGAGGCGATAAGGCTTATTCACAAAAACAATTTAAACGGTGAAAGAGTTGCGAGGCTTACCGATGTGGGACTAAACTGAGGCCTCTCCTCGCGTGCGCCTGCTGGAAGACCGCGGCCTTGCTTCTGTAGCTGCAGCTTCGATTTTCGTCGGTTGCTGGCTGGCTGCCTTCGCAGGAGTCTCCGTAATCCGCAGCAGCTGGAAACCTGGAGTCCTCAAGCCTGGAGCGCGGGAGAAGCTGCTTCAATGTGGCGTCAATGGCGGTCGAGCCTCAAAATCTGTCGGACACGAATATGGCCTCTCGGCCTGATCAAACTACTGGGGAACCTTCGCCGTGGCACGGCGAAGGTGTTGAGCTGTGCGGCAAGCCGCAAGGCGGTGTCTGGCGGCAACCCTAGGTCAGACTGCAACCGGAGAAATGGGTTTGTTTGGGGGAGCGTTACGGAGGTGTGGAGTGGCAGTGGAGGGGTGGGGGGTACTCAGTGTGATGAGGCGGAGGTTCGGTGAGGGTCGACGAGGCGTGTGAGGCTGTGGAGCGATGGGGGTGTCTCGCCGGAGGGTGGCCGGAGACGAAGGGGGTGACGGTGGACAGGAGCGGTCGAGGGTTTAATCAAATAAAAGACAGTGAGGAAAAGAAAGAGGGGGAGATGGGGAGAAGTTCTGACCTAGCTACGGAGACGAAAGGGGCTGGAGCAAGGCGGCAGTCATATCGACTGTCGCCGGAGAAGAAGATGCCCGGGGGAAGGGGCGGCGGCGAGGAGAGGGCCGGAGAGGCGCCAGCTGGGTACGGCGTGGCGCGGGAAGAGCGAGGGGGGGCAACCCTGTAGCTGGTAGTGCGGCAGAGCGACAAGGAGGAAGGGGAGAGGCCGCCGGAGCTGGAGGGCTCCCTGTCGGAGTGGGAAGAGAGGAAGTGGGGATCTTTCTCCGTCAGGACCGAGCTCCCTTGAACGGTGGAGCGACGGGGGGTACTTATAGGGTAGAATCAGAGAGGAGGGCGGAGGGAGACGACGTGTCTCCCTCGCCGGAGGACGCCGGAGATGGAGACCCATACCGTCCGTGCGTTCGCACGGACGGTATGGTGGGTTGCAGCGACCAAGGGGGTGTTCCTGCGACGACTGACAACGTAGGGCACCCCCGGTTTACTTGCCAGACCCTCCCCCTTACCCTGCGTGGCGCCATGCCCCGCGCAAGGTCGCCGAAGCATGGTGCTGGTCAGGTTTTGGCAGGAGGGACCTGAATGCAAAGAACGAAGGAGAGTTAGGGGCAGAAATGTGAGGGTTCAAAAGTTGAGGGCCAAAAAGTAAATAAATGAGGACCAAAGTGTAAAGTTGGTCAAGAAGGTTTCCTCTTAGGCTCAAGTTTTTATACATGACTAATTGGGGCCTAAGGATTATGATGGTGAATTTTATTTCCAGATTAAACCTTGTTTGACCGGTCAATTTACGCAAAAACCTAAATTAAGTTGTTAATTGGGCATGGTTCTCAATGTAGGTCAAAATGGGTTCCTAAGGCCAAATTGAAGGTTCTAAACCCTAGAGATTATTTTTCTATGAATTTTAGAGGGTTTATTCTATTTTTACTTTGCCTCGAACCTCGCGAATTGAAGTGGGTTTGTTTTAAGGTTACAGATTATCATTTAGTTCCTTGGAATTGCTGTAGCCCTTATCAGATCATCCCACTTTCCTTCTTATTTGGTTTGTTTGACCTATGTTTGGACCTGTATGCAGATTATACTGGTAAAATTGTATTTTTACCCCTTATGACTTGTTTTCTTCTCAAACTCAGAATTCTCTGAGTTAAGCCTTCCCTTGAGTTATGTAGGAGCTTTTATCCTTTGTATTAGGTCAAAATGAGCTAGTTATGGCTCATGATGAGGTTCTCATCATACCCCCATGCCTAGCTTTTGCTAGTCCCTTAGCAAAAACTTAAGGTTTCAACCCTTGTTCTAGACCATGAAGTTCTTAATAGCTTCAGATAAGTGCTTTTTCATTTGAGCTTAGATTAGGTTAGAATGCTGACCATAGGCCTAAAAGGTACTCTAGTACCAATCAAGATCCAAATCTGTCTAGCCTTGGCCTCAGTCCTTAGCAAAGGTTTTTAAGGCCCACAAGAACTAACCTAAGGTTTATTGGACTTTGTGGTTAAAGCACCCGTGCTTGAAATGATTTTAGCCATTGCTCAGTTCGCAGTGCGTTTTGTAAGAGAGAGAGAGAAAATTTATCTGTTTGGAGAGTTCTCTCTCTTTTTTCTTTTTAATTCTAGCTTAGGATTGGCTTTTCAACACGGTCTGTATCAGATTCATTGCTCCCATCATCAATCCTCAAGGGTTCCTGGCGATCGATGCTTCGAGATAGCACCGCCCATGGCAACCCCCGGAACCCTGGCTATTGAGATTTCGAGATAATCCCATCCATGGTGTTCCATGGCCGAGTCCAGACCCTGGCAATTGACACTTCGAGATAATGCCATCCATGGGATCTGAACCAGCAGAGTGCTTACATGCCCCCAGTAGGATATGTAAATATCCTAAGAGACAAGCACCGAGGAGATGGTATTTTGTTACGCATCTTCGAGGGGATTTCCCGCCTCTCTGTGCTGGGAACTCATCCAAATCAACTTGTGTTGATCGACCGCTCCTACTCTAGGTGTACTTTCAGAATTTTTTGCGACGCTTCTGCGTGATTTTGATTTTTACGCTTACTGAACCAGGCTGTGTGTGAGGTTAGGGTGCTTAGGTTACTAAGTCCCGTAAACCAAAAATTAGTTAACGAGGCCAAATACTTCCTAAGCCTTGGACCTAGTACTTAAGCTTTTCATTTTCCTCAACCTCTTGAGGATTGTCTGGATCTTAATGGGTACTAAGAGTCTATTCAAGAATGTCTAAGGTTTGCGTTCTTACTAATCTCATTATGCACTTTTCAGTTATTTTCTTGAATGAGGTCTAGAACTTAGGTTAATTCCTTAGTTCCTTACTAATGACTATCACCTTTTCTCATAATTTTGTGCTCCTTTTTCATTTTGTTTCTTTTCTCCTTCTCCTTCACAAAATTTCCTTCTCCTCTTTTCCTCTTATTCTTTTTCGAAAATTTTTAATTTTTATGGTGTTTTTGGCATATGTGAAAAAAAAAATATTATTTTTTATTATTTTTTATTATTTATTTTTATTTTTTATTTTTTTTATTTTTTTTATTTTTTAAACCTTTTCTTACAAGTTTTGCACTTTCATACCCCCCCATGCCTAAGATTTGCAATGTCCTCATTGTAACTTAGGGGGTTTTTATTCAACTTAGTTCATACATTAGGACAGATGTTTTGATGAGTGAATGGGTCGGGATGAATGTTGCGGACGATTTTTAATATCAGATGCAAGCACCTGAGGTGGAGTCGGCTGCCCTAAAGTGTGAATTTCAAGTGCACAAAGGTTTTAGAAAAGGGTTTTGGATTTTTAGGAAAATGACGGGTTGCCTCCCGTTAAGCGCTAAATTTGATGCCTTCAGCCAAGCAAGAAATGCGATGGAGAGGGGATGATCAAATCAGCAGAGTTTTGTAAGACAAGCACCTTGATTAAGAGCCTGGTTGGTCCAACCAGGTGCTTGTTCAGATTAACAGGCTGATGATGCAGCCCAAACCCAATCAATCTGGTGGGTTGATAGATGTGGATAAAAAGGTGTGGAACCCACCATATACTATGAAGCTCAGATGGATGTGGAAGTGAAAACGCAGGGTTTGGCTGAGTCGAATCAGCCTGGTCAGAGTAGGGACCCGTAGAATAATCAATGAATGACGCGGAAACCCTACAGGGGTGATCAGAGAATGATGGAGCATGATATGTAGTCTGATCAGTGTTCCAAACCCGATGTGGAAATGCAATCGGCTCGGTGAGAGGTGAATCTGAATAGAAATTGAGTCCGGTTGCGGGTCGGGGTTGGGAAGAGGTTTTGATTAGTTCTGTGTGTGCAGACGAGGTGGCAACTGTGTATGAGGACTCTTCTAGAAAGGAATAACAGGTGGTTTTCTGTAAAGAGTCCTCCGGGTAACTATCAAATGCCTGAAGAGTGTCTGTAGGATGAAAGAAATCTGAATTGAGAAAAGATTCGAATTCTGGGTTGCAATCACTCTTGGCATTTTCTATTTTTGGTTCCTGAGGATCGAAAAGGAATGATTCTGTGTTATCAGTGATCTCGGGAATCAGGACCTCAGAGTCGGAGTCAGAGTCATGTGAACTGAGGTCGTAGATGGGCCTGGCGTGTTCAGGAAGGAAGGTCTCTCCGCAATTATAGTCAGATCTGAAATTGTCGGAGAGTTGGCGAAAATGAGATTCATGATCATGAATTCCACCACAGCAAAAATCATCAGATGTGGAATCAGCAGCCTGACTGGGTTCTAGCCTATATGTCAATTCTGGGCTCAAAAAGGTGTTTTGTCCAAGCTCGAAGTTGGTAGGATAGACCCCATTAAAACCTTGCTCATCCAACTCCTCAGTTTCTGTATCATAAATTGGCATGTTTTCTGAAAAATCGATCAGATTTCCTGAGGATGTTGGAGAGGGATATTCATCATATAGAGGCCCGGAATCATACTCTGTAAAAATTTGATCTTTCTCATAAGGGGGCTCATAATCTTTCGAATAAGTTTCAGATCTAGGTTCTAGGCTTAGGATGTGGGCAGAGTTACTAGAACCTAAGTCTGAATAACCTTCGAGGGCCACCTTATCAAAATAAGGGGCGGAATTTATACCCTCAAAAGGTTCAGTTCTGATCTCATTATTGCAGGAGTTTTGGAATTCTAGGCTTGGCAATTCATGGTCTACGTTTGGCTCATCGTTGTGTTCCCCTGCAATATCCCAACCTAATTCAACATTGTCTTCTATCTGGGTTGGGATTCCACAACCACTTTGTGCCTCAGTCCCGAGATCTGGGAAACTGGATTGTTCCTTAATACTGTTCCAAGATGGTTCATCCTCTGTTTCTGGTATATACGGGTATTTCTGGTTGATAGTTTGTTCTAGTGATCTCATCATTTCTACCCGTTTTATAAGGGCATCTTGGTGTTGTTCCCAAAGTACAGGATTTGTCAAGCATTGAAGGTATTCAGATTGGTGTAATTTTTCTATCTCAATGTATCCTGTCATGAGCGTATCTCGGGTTGATCCTTTTGTAACTTCTGTCAATAGAATTTGGGCACAGTTTATGATGAAAGCTGTGGTTGTTGGGACATCAACCTGAATGTTTTCTATTGGTGTTGAGGGTTTATATTTGATTTCATAGAATTCAAGGGCATCCTCAATCATCTTATCTTTCATGGATCTCAGATATTCAGGTTTTTTACATGGTAGTCTTGCTAGGTAATTAGGCTGCATCTTCGAATCAGGTGGTGGAATCAAGATATAGAATCAGAAGTTCGAATTAATGGAAGAAGGGGACTTTGTTCAGAATCAGAGGAAAGAAGGGCTATGCGAATGATTTCTGCAAAAACAAGGGAGCCGAGGCTTAGCCTCAGGGAGAGTGAATTTCTATAGGAGGTTTCAAGGACCTCCTACAAAATACTGAAGGATTGGATGAGATAAGCAGGTGCTGGACCCAATCAAGACACCCAAAAATGTTGGGTGACTATAGAGGTTCGGGGCAGATGGACCCCTTGATCAAAAAGATCATCCACCGGAGAATTACCTGGGCAGCCAGAGAGGGTGAGTCCCGCGAAGACCCCTACACGGTAGAGCATCCCCACGGGTTACAGGGTTTCCCCCACCCGACCTCTCTTGTCACTGCGGTTCCAGGTAGACCATAATGGGGATCTTGACCTCTTAAGTCTACCAATTTTAGTTCAAGAGCAAGGTGCTTAGGGTTCCACTTGAACTTTAGTCTTTTAAGTGCAAAGAGTGACCTAATTTAAGGTTGGTTGCCCCAAGGGGGCAACTTTACCTCTTGTTTCCTTTGAGAGTTTTTGGGTCTTGTCTTTTAGGGTTCAAGTGTTTTAGAGAGCCAATTGTTTTAGGTTTTCTTTGAATAGGTATTTTCAGACAAGGGCTTGGGCACACTTCATTTGGTTTTCTCAATTCTTGCTTAAGGAGTGTGTCTCTAAATCCCTAGTGTTGGATCCTAGGTTGGCTCTACTTGGTCCAGTTAGCTCTTTGTTGGGTAATTAAGGCTCAAGCAAGAATGTGTTAGCCCTTAAATACCCTTAATAGTGTGCAGTAATAATGGGTTGAAAACATGCAACTTTTGATGGTTTACTGAGTATAGAAGACAGGTTAGACCTATATTGCTTGTTCTTTTCTTTTCTTCCTCTTTAGAGCTTAGGGATTGAGAGGATAGAATTTTACCTATCCTTGGAGTGGTTGTCGTGCGGTTCCTTGTCTTCTCGATTTTCTTGTATTTTTTTCTGCACAACAAAGGAGAGATTGTTAGCAATGTAAAAACAGGAATTTGATTATCTCTAGAATAGCCGTTGCTCCCCGGCAACGGCGCCAACTGGCGAAACGGTGGCAGCAACTAGCTTTTCTTAAGTCGTAGTACAAATAGTTATTGCCATCATTTGCTAATATATAATTTTTTTACTCGGAAAATAAAGAGTTCCCGAGGTCGAACTCAGGGAGCAAGTTGTATTCTAGGGGTACAAGTTTCTTTTACAAAAATAAAGAAAGAGAGAGAGAGAATTTGTTGGCTTCTTTCTTCTTCTCTTCTTTTCTCTTTGCTTATCCTCTCCTCTTCTGCTTGGCTCTTCTGCTTTCTTCCTTTGCTCTTCTTCTTTATCTGCAGCAGTAGTGATGTTCTTCTTCTTCTTTCAGTTCTTGTTTCTGCTCGTCTCTTTCTTTTTCTTCTCCCTTGCGGTCCTGTTCTTCTTCTTCTTTCTTTCTTCTTTTCCTTTCTTCAGATCTTCTTCTCGTGCTCTTCTTCTTTTGCAGAGTCTTCACTTGGCCTCTCTGTGTTCTCCTCTGCCTCGCCTTCCTTCTCCTTCTTTGCCTTCAGGACGTCGTCTGATTTTCCAATCAGACGACTTAAACCGCCGCTGCTACAGTGCCGCTCGGTGCTCCTCCTTCATTCAGCTTTCGTCGGCCTTCTTCTCTGTTCAGCGGGCATCTTGCCTACACACTTGCACAGCTTGATCAGAGGGGCAAAACCTAATTCTACCCTCTCCCCCGCGTTTCTCTCTCACGGAAGCCACTCTTAGGAAAGCTCTCCCAGAGCTGCCGGGTATTCAGGTACGGGTCGTGCCCGGGTCCAGGCCCACCAGCGTGCGGTGGTGGGCGAGGAGTGCAGGTCAGGCTAATCGGGTCGGAGCCAGGTCCGCGGGGCGTGAGCGCGGACGAGGCCGGGTAATCGGGCGGGTGAAGGGGACCTCACCCCGTGTGCTGAGGCGATAAGGCTTATTCACAAAAACAATTTAAACGGTGAAAGAGTTGCGAGGCTTACCGATGTGGGACTAAACTGAGGCCTCTCCTCGCGTGCGCCTGCTGGAAGACCGCGGCCTTGCTTCTGCAGCTGCAGCTTCGATTTTCGTCGGTTGCTGGCTGGCTGCCTTCGCAGGAGTCTCCGTAATCCGCAGCAGCTGGAAACCTGGAGTCCTCAAGCCTGGAGCGCGGGAGAAGCTGCTTCAATGTGGCGTCAATGGCGGTCGAGCCTCAGAATCTGTCGGACACGAATATGGCCTCTCGGCCAGATCAAACTACTGGGGAACCTTCGCCGTGGCACGGCGAAGGTGTTGAGCTGTGCGGCAAGCCGCAAGGCGGTGTCTGGCGGCAGCCCTAGGTCGGACTGCAACCGGAGAAATGGGTTTGTTTGGGGGAGCGTTACGGAGGTGTGGAGTGGCAGTGGAGGGGTGGGGGGTACTCAGTGTGATGAGGCGGAGGTTCAGTGAGGGTCGGCGAGGCGTGTGAGGCTGTGGAGCGATGGGGGCGTCTCGCCGGAGGGTGGCCGGAGACGAAGGGGGTGACGGTGGACAGGAGCGGTCGAGGGTTTAATCAAATAAAAGACAGTGAGGAAAAGAAAGAGGGGGAGATGGGGAGAAGTTCTGACCTAGCTACGGAGACGAAAGGGGCTGGAGCAAGGCGGCAGTCGTATCGACTGTCGCCGAAGAAGAAGATGCCCGGGGGAAGGGGCGGCGGCGAGGAGAGGGCCGGAGAGGCGCCAGCTGGGTACGGCGTGGCGCGGGAAGAGCGAGGGGGGGCAACCTTGTAGCTGGTAGTGCGGCAGAGCGACAAGGAGGAAGGGGAGAGGCCGCCGGAGCTAGAGGGCTCCCTGTCGGAGTGGGAAGAGAGGAAGTGGGGATCTTTCTCCGTCAGGACCGAGCTCCCTTGAACGGTGGAGCAACGGGGGGTACTTATAGGGTAGAATCAGAGAGGAGGGCGGAGGGAGACGACGTGTCTCCCTCGCCGGAGGACGCCGGAGATGGAGACCCATACCGTCCGTGCGTTCGCACGGACGGTATGGTGGGTTGCAGCGACCAAGGGGGTGTTCCTGCGACGGCTGACAACGCAGGGCACCCCCGGTTTACTTGCCAGACCCTCCCCCTTACCCTGCGCGGCGCCATGCCCCGCGCAAGGTCGCCGGAGCATGGTGCTGGTCAGGTTTTGGCAGGAGGGACCTGAATGCAAAGAACGAAGGAGAGTTAGGGGCAGAAATGTGAGGGTTCAAAAGTTGAGGGCCAAAAAGTAAATAAATGAGGACCAAAGTGTAAAGTTGGTCAAGAAGGTTTCCTCTTAGGCTCAAGTTTTTATACATGACTAATTGGGGCCTAAGGATTATGATGGTGAATTTTATTTCCAGATTAAACCTTGTTTGACCGATCAATTTATGCAAAAACCTAAATTAAGTTGTTAATTGGGCATGGTTCTCAATGTAGGTCAAAATGGGTTCCTAAGGCCAAATTGAAGGTTCTAAACCCTAGTGTAACGACCCGGTTCCCAAGTCCCTACGAGACACGAGAACCGGACCGACTCGACTAATCCCAAGACCTAGTCGTCCAACGAGGAAGTAACCAAAAGACAGTAAAATAACCTACATTCAGCATGAATATAACTAACAGTAAGAAAGTACAGCAGCAAGGAAAGAAACTACTACAGTAGGTACCACCACAACAGTAAAACAACATTTATCATATAACAAGAACTGCAGGTAAAGAAGGTACAGCGGAAACAAAAACTACTCACTAAAACAGAAACAAAAGAGGTACAAGGACTGTGGTAAACTCTGCTGGACCCTACTTGGCCCAGCATCCTCTGCAGCCGCCGACCCTGGCTGCTCAACACCTGGTCCTGAAAAAAGGTAACGAGTGTAACACGTCAGCAAAACGCTGAGTGGCAAACTAACTAAAGGCAACAGTAGAGTGTACAGTAGTTGTTATGTTCTATTACTTCCTTTATTCACATCTTTCAATTTTTCTCACTATTTCATTTATTTCTCAGATCCTTTACTTGATCTCGAATGTCCTCGTGGGAACGATCTTGATTGCAGTCTTTTCCAAAAGTAGAAGTAGCACGTGGTGCTCTCCTGGCCGGGAGAGTCCCCCGTGGTGATCCTACCCTCAGTCAACCACCCCAAGGTCACTGACAGACGTAACGGTGACTACGGCACGCGCGATAAACGCACAGGTAGCTAGCCCGCACTGGCACGCGGTCAGTCGTTTCCGTTAACGGGTGCGCCCAAAGCACAGCACGGAACCAGGGCAGAGCCCTCTCAGTAACAGGGGTCCAACCCCTCCACAGTAACCAAACCGGGGCCTTGCCCCTCCACAGTCCGCGCACCCTCGCCTGACTACCCTGGTTTGCCCTAGTGGGCCTAACAAGTCGGTGAAGGAGGCTAGCAGAACCCCGGGGCCCGTGGGGTAGCTAGTACTCTCCTAACACTACTAGCTCTCCTCGGTACTACGTACACGAGGGCCAACAAGTCGGTACAGAGCGGCCAATCCTAACCCCGGGTCCCTGGGGCGGCTGGCCCCACTCTGCACTAAACAGGTACAGGTACTTCCCTTGGTACTGCGTACCCAAGAGACAGTACAAACACATCTCAGTTCCATTCCTTTTTCTTTCCAGGAGTTCCACTCCTAATTCCCCGTAGGGTTCCAGCTCTTTATCTCAGAACATCATATGTTTCACTTTCCAGATTCACGTTCTCAAAATCCATGATCTCAACATGTTTCTTTATTCATAACAGGCAGCTGTTAATTCAATTTACAGGCAGCTTTATATTCCTTTCCATTTTTCCAAGACTGCAATATTATACATTCCACTAGTTTTTCCATCCTAAGATTCATGCCACATCCTAGGATCTAACATACAACTAGTTTTCCAGCCCTAGGATTCATGCATCACCTAGGAGCTATCATTCCATACATTTCTCATTCCTAGGATTCATGCAATGTCCTAGATTCTAGTTATGGTTCCATACTTTAACAGATTTTAAAAATAACTTAAGCCACTCTACCAGGTACAACGGGAGTAATGGGGGCGTGATCGGGAATCCCGCGTGCCTCCGCGACTCTCAAGACTGCAACTGAACAAAATCCTGTCACAAGGATCAAACACAAGGAGTGTCTCAAAACAGTGTATAGCTACTGTAGACGAGTAGAGGAATTAATTCTGAAGAGAACGCAACTCGAATCGCGGAAAACGGAGCCCGAACGGGCCCTAAACGGGTCGAAAAAGACGATACTGTGCAAAATCAGATGTCTGGAACTCCTTCCAGACGTCTTAAAGAGTGGATCAGAGAATTACCTATTCAGCGTGGTTTCCCAGACGTCCAGAAGTCTGCGGGGACGTCTGCCTAGATCCCAGACGTCCGATGGTCACTCCGGACGTCTGGAGGTCACTCCCGCCGTCTGGTAAAACTTCCAGACGTCTGATTCGCAAAGGATGGCGAATCAGCGAACCTGCGCACAGCCAACCCCCCTCCCTCAGTACGGTCAATCGACAAGAAGGAAGAAGAAGGAGGAAAACTCACCTTTCAGACGTCTGTATGATCTTACAGACGTCGACCTTGCCGTCTGGCTATCAACCCAGACGTCTGATTCTGGAAATTTTTCCAGAATCAGAACCCTGCTGAGCCTCCGCTCGCGACGCCGCCCGCGTCGCACCTCGCGCGTCTGCTGCTCAGCCCGCAGCAGGTCCCTCTCCGCGTCGCTCCGCGCCCCCTGCGCCCTCCGCCAGCCGGCCAAGCTGCTCCGGCGAGCTCGCCCTCACAGCAGAGCTCCGCCCTCGCACGCCGCACCTCCGCGCTCACTGCGGCCGCCGCTGCCGCCCTCGCGTCCGCTCGCTCTCGCGCACAGGAAGGAGAAGAAGGAGGAGACGGTGGAGACGGGAGGGGAGACGCGCCCCTTTTAACGCCGCGCGGAGAGGAGAGAGAGAAGGCGGCAGGCCGCCTGCAGCCGCAGAGAAAAGAGGGAATATGCGGTCTGCGCGCTCAGGGGCGCAGGCGACTCGCGTGTGTCGAAAATAACGGATTTCCAGACGTCTTGAAACTATCCCAGACGTCTTATCAGACGTCTGGTTGTGATCCCAGACGTCTTGTCTGACGTCTGAGCCACCTCCCAGACGTCTTAAAATACGTCTGGGGCACACATTCGTTACACCTAGAGATTATTTTTCTATGAATTTTAGAGGGTTTATTCTATTTTTACTTTGCCTCGAACCTCGCAAATTGAAGTGGGTTTGTTTTAAGGTTACAGATTATCATTTAGTTCCTTGGAATTGCTGTAGCCCTTATCAGATCATCCCACTTTCCTTCTTATTTGGTTTGTTTGACCTATGTTTGGACCTGTATGCAGATTATACTGGTAAAATTGCATTTTTACCCCTTATGACTTGTTTTCTTCTCAAACTCAGAATTCTCTGAGTTAAGCCTTCCCTTGAGTTATGTAGGAGCTTTTATCCTTTGTATTAGGTCAAAATGAGCTAGTTATGGCTCATGATGAGGTTCTCATCAATCACCAAGCATAGAATTCCGAGACTCCTATAATGATGAGATTAAAACAGAACCTCTCAAGGGTGTAAATCCCGCCCCTTATTCTGATAAGGGGACCCTTGAAGGCAATCTTGACCTAGATTCTAGAAATTCAACCCACATCCTCAGACTAGAATCTGGATCTGAAACTTATTGGGAAGATTACAATGCCCCATATGATGAAGATCAAAGTTTAAATGAAGAGTATGATTCTGGGCCTTTATTTGATGAATATCCCTCTCCAACATCCTTAGAGATATAAATCGATTTCTCAGAAGTCACGTCAATCTACGATACAGAAACCAAGGAGTTGGAAGAGTGGGGTTTTGATTGGGTTTTCACTACAAGCCTAGAACTTGAGCCTAGACCAAATAAGGACACCTCTTTGAGCTCAGAATCGAAGAATAGGCTAGACCCAAGTCAGGTTGCTGAGTTTACATCTTGTGATTTATTCTGTGGTGGAACCTCTAATCTCAAATCAAACTCAAAACTCGATTTTCGTAATTTCTCCAACGATTTCAAATCTTACCATAATTTCAGAGCACCTTTGTTTCCTGACTACAACGAGACAATCTACGACCTCAGCTCACATGATTCATTCTCCGACTCCGACTCTGAGGTCCCTAATCTTGAGATCACTAATTTAAATTCAGGTTCCAGTAAGATTGAATCATTTCTTTTCAATCCTTAGGAATCAAAATCAGAAAGTACCAAGAGTGTCTACATCCCAGAATTCGAATCTTTTCTTGACTCAGATTTTCTTCATCCTATAAACACTCTTCAGGCATTCACTTTTTGAATTTGATAACTACTATGAGGACTCTCTAAATGAACCCACCTGTAATTCCTTTCCAGAGGAGCCCTCATACACAATTCTTATGGATGCTGATTAGCCCATAGTTGTGGGTTATTTAAGTATTTAAGTGCCTACACATTAGGTTAATTCTAACATTTATTTAGTATAAATTAGGATGTAAATAGATTAATTCATAGTTTTAATCTAATTACATAATCCATACATTGCATTCATATCTTAAGTGCATTTAGAATTAGCTTAGAATAGCATTCATTTAATTAGATAACCAATTAGGTATATTGTTTTTATTAACATAGAAGTTGAGGGTCTATACATAAATAACCCTAATATTTTAATAATATTTGCTTTATTCATCTTCTTTCAGAACGGCTGGCTGCCGCTCCAACGCCCGGCTGCTGCAGTGATGAAGCCATTCAAGGGGGAGCGGATGTGGTGGATCTGGTCGGCGACTGATTTCAAAATTGTTCAAGACACTATAAAAGGAGCACGGAAGCTGCCGGCTGCAGCAGGCCTCCGCCACCGACTCACCACTGTGCAGAGAGATCCTCTCTCTTCCACTCCACACTGCCGGCCTCTACCGTGGCGGCGAGTCTCCACCACCGTGGGCGTGTGGTGTGACAGGCCACACCGCCATCCGGAGCTCGCCCGCATTACCGTGAGCACCTTAGCGTGCAACTCCCTCGCCGTCGTCGCCGACCACCGTCACCAACCTACTGATCAGCCACCCTCTCAGTAACTTAAGACGTCTGGGAAATTTCCCAGACGTCTGAAGTTACCCGCTCACTTCACCGCACACGCCTGAAGTCGCCTGCAGACCCCTTCCCGCACCTGCAGAACCTTCAGCGCACCCACGTCCGTCAACCTTCAGCTCAAACACGCACAACCGCCTGCAGTCCACGCCGTTCACCACTGTGTCTGCAGAACCGCCAGCAATCGACCTCTGCGCCCTCCACCGCTCACTGGCTGCTGACCTGCGCACGCCTGCAGATCAGCCCGCGCTCTCCTCCAACGCCTGCAGACCAGCCTGCAGCATCCTCCAACAGCCGCCTGCAGCTTCCACCGCGCAAGCGCCCCCTCTGCAGCTTCCACCGCACACGCCAGCGCCCGCCTGCAGACGCCCGCCTGCAGACCACCGCGCGCCAGCGCCCTCCGCAGACCTTCCGCGCGCCCACGCACAGCCACCTGCAGAACCGCCAGCAACCGACCTCTGCAGCTACCACCGCAGCCACGCCAGCGCCCGCCTGCAGATGCCCGCCTGCAGACCTCCGCGCGCCAGCGCCTTCCGCAGACCTTCCGCGCGCCCACGCACAACCGCCTGCAGCACCTCCGCCGGAGCTCGTCCGGCCACCTCCGGCCGCCGCGCGACTCGCCGTCACCACCGATTCGAAGCCCTTGATCCAAGGGACCTCCGCCGAGCTTCCCGCGCCCAGCCATCGGCTCCTCGTCGCGCAAGACAACGGGGAAGAATTCCCCTGTTTTGCTACAGTAAAGCATTGATTAAAATTTACATTTTCTGCCATTGCCAGATTTTATTCATATTCTATTCAGTCTGCATTGCGGAAAATATCCTGTAGTTTATCATAATTGCCATTTCAGCATTATTTCTTGCTTAAACCTTAATCTAAAGGCAATCTTGGCTTGGTTCTTGTCCAAATTGACTCCGAACAAACATTTTTAAGTGGCGCGAATTTTAATACGTTATTGCCTCCCTGTGGAAACGACCCGCTCCTCTGCGAGTGGTTATTTCTTATTAAAAATTGATTAGTCGATTTTTCCACCACATTAAACTACAAACGACTTAAAAGCGAAAGATCGACCCGATCAAATGGCGCCGTTGCCGGGGAGGCAACAGACGCAATAATTTCGCCTAATTTTATCTTCATTATTTGTCAATTGCACAGAGATTTGACCATCTATTATTTTCTTTTCTGTGCGAGAAATTTTGTGCAAGAATCAGCCACTGTGAGAGGCGACCCTTGACGTCGCCAGACGAGAAGTGGACAAGAAATTTTGAAAGGAGGAGAAGGACGAGGACGCGACGGACACCACTGTATTTAATCGCTAATTTAATTAGAATAGAATTAAGACTGAAGACTTAATTTTTCATTACAGTTAGTTTGAAACCCTTGTTCTGGGGCAAATTTTGAGGGGTTTGTTCCCTGATTTTGTTTTGGACCCGTGTTGGGTAATTTTTGGGAGCCTGTTCCCTTTTCTTTATATATAGGTTTATTTTTTTTTTTTATTATTTCTTTTATTTGCTTGTGCATAAGTAGTTCTAAAAAAAAATAGAAAAAGAAAAAAAACGAGCTGCCTGCTAGAAGCTGCCTGCCCTAGGACGAACCATTTAGGTCTGTATGAGCAGCCTCTAGATTTGCTTTTCTGCATTGCGTGCATTTTTGCATCGAAGATCGCTGGAGGCAAGGTACGCATTCTCTTACTTTGCATCCTATTTTTGATCACGCATTGCATTTGGGATTTAATGCAAAGACCACCTAATCTGTACTGAATAAATCTAACAAGTGGTCACATTTTTTTTTTTTTTTTTTAGAAAAAGGACTAATTAAAGGAAGGAAATTTTAAAAAACCAAGGATTTCATTTTCAAACTTGGCGTGCGATTCAAAGTTTAAAATCTTTTACGGTGTATGCACACTTATTTCACTTGCACCACGACACGCTTCTAGACACTCCTTAGGTTTGGAAATACTAGGACAAGAGCCCTCCTTTCGTTGGATTTTGAAGTGTTCGGAACTTGAGATCAAAGGTTTTGTAAATCCAAAGAGGGGGATACCCTGTCACGGATTTTTGGGGGTAGTTGAGGAGCACCGCGAAAGCACAGCTTCAAAGGAAGGCTTAGGCCTACTTGCATCCCTCGATCTTCCGTCTTTGGATTTACTTGACCATTTGAGATTTAGGGAAGAACACCTAAGCTCCAACTAGGTCTTTTTAGGCGAGCCGTAGGTCGACAATAGGCGCGTAAATTGATTGAACAAATTGTATTGTCACCTGCAATCTGACTTAAAATCAAAAGCCTAAATTGGGAAAGACCTAAAAGGTCCTTTTTGAATTGTGTCTTGCTTGGGGAATTCTGATTGAAGTGTGAGTTAGAATGGACCACATTGATTTTCATCCTTTCACATCTTGCCCACACCCTCACCCCCACTTTGCATCCTTCGATCCCAGACGCCGAGATGGTCCATTCCTTGATGGACATAATGACAATCATTGGGATCCGTTTTACTCCTATTATAGGAGTATTGGCCTAGTTAAGCCCCAAATTAGTGAGCAGAACTCAGGAGAGGGATTTGCTTTGCCCAATATCCCACATACCAAAGAAATACCCAACCCACCCTCCCTGAAAACTTATAATGGTTGGACAAACACTCCTGGGTACTATAAGCCTGAGCCTGACTTCTCTTATGATAGAAATGACCTCTCCTCTTTGAAGATGGAAATACAGAAAATGCAAAATGAAATGAGTGAATTGTTAGGAGAATCTTTGAGAGCAGGCCAACAAGAAAGAGATGAAATTAGCCACCCAATCTGCCCCATTGACAATGACGTACACCCCTCTACAATAGATGCATCTCCCGTGGGAAAGCTACACTTTAAGTTGAAGGGAAATTCTGGGGAGAATAGCTACTTTTCGAGGATCGATTTTGAAACCTCCCCATTAGATGACACTTCCTTGAGAGATCTACACTTTAGGTGGGAGGAAAATACACATGAAAGTAGCTATGCATTGGATGAAGAAAGGTGGCAACCCGAGGAAGATGATGATAAGGTTGAGTATCCACCTGAATTATATTGGAGTCAAAAGAAGGGAATGATGGTGCCATTGGAAGACCTCGACCCAGATGATAGTATTTTCGTGACATTTGATGAAGTGGGTCAAAGTCAAGTTGTTAATCCTACCCTCCCTTCTGATCATGATATGGAACTCAAACCCACCCTTAGGGAACCTAACCCTAAAGAAATTGACCTATCTGAGGAGTCTGATGTAACCAATGTAAATAATTTACCTCAGATAGAGCACCCTAGGGGATCTGCTGATATATTAAATGATTCTAGACCTCGGGTACATGATGAATTGTGTGATGAGGAGGAAGATGAATTATATGAGGAACCTACATTCAAGATTTGGAGTGACACTAAGGGTGATTATGTATTATTTGAAGAGTTAACCCCTGAGGATGTCACAAATTTGACCAAATTAGGTTTCCTTGGCACACCCATTGATGATATTTCTCCTCATGATAAAATGATGGAAAATTTGGAAGCAATTTCTAAGATTTATGTGGATTCACATATAGACTCCGGGGAAGATGTGAGTAAAGAACAAAAACCCGGGGATGACATTAATAGGATAATCCCTAGATCTGTTGCTTCCAACCTGCCTTCATTCACTTCGAAGTCACCCTCTGATTCTCTTATATCTGAAAGCGAAATTGTGACTCCTGATGAAGAGCAGGAAGATCCACGTGATGGTGCAAGGAATGCTAGGGATGAAATTGAGGATTTAGAAAGAGTGTTTGGGATGGACACCAAGCTGATTAAACCCAATCTAGATCTTATGGCCATCCCACAACCTCGTAACTTGGACACCCTAGACGATCCTTGCCTTAGAGAATTGCTCATTTTTGTTCTGACTAGGGGGCTTAACAGACCAATATTTTCTGTAATGGAGTATCGGGTATGGATTGATGATTTCTTTAGTCAGTCCATTACCCTGGGGGTTTATCTCTATACCATTCCTTCCCCATTCTTTTTGGAGGATCCTTGTCATCCTACCCCTACCTCTTTGGAGGTTATTTTAACTGTTTATCCTTTAGAACCTCTTCTGGTGACCTGGGAAGATTTCATTCCCATTTTAGTTGGGCGAGCATTTGCTATCGGGATTCATCATCAGCTCGCCAACATCCTAGGTTACCTATTTTCTAGGCCAACTTTGCTTTCCTCATTTTTAGGGCCTATTTCTGCAATTCTTGAACCTGATTTGCAGGTTCTTCGGCTATTCAGCCCAGCTTTGACCTAGGTAATATCCTTCTATGCAATGAGGACATTGCAGATTTTAGGCATGGGGGGGTGTACTTGGGGATATACATAGCATAATTGCATACATTTGTACATATAAAAAAAAAAAAAGGTTTTGAGCTTAACTGGCTAGATCTTGCCGTCTTAAGCAAATCAGAACTCTAGGGTAGACTAAGTTAATTCTAGGGTCAAACTTTAGAAGCTAAATAAGCTACTAGCTTTAGACCTTTAGGGTCCTTTGTGGACTTAAAAACTTAAGTAGGAGTTAAGTTGCGGACCATTCTTCAAGAGGTTGAGGAAGGGAAGCTAGGGTTTGAGTTAAAAGGTGGGGTAGTACCTGGAGTCTTATTCTACCTTTTGGTTTACAGGTCCTTGTAACCCAAGCATCCAAATTGTTCACACTTGGTCTGGTAATTAACTTAATTTCTGAAAAGAGATTTGGTTCTCTTAGTTTTGACTTAAGAAAGGCTTGAAAACATATTTTGATTGGAAGAGTTCCCGCCGCAGGAGAGGTCGAGTATATACTCACCTTGAGGATGCGATGGTAACATATTACCTCCTCGGCGCTTGTCTCTTAGGATATCCATCCTACTGGGGGCATGTAAGCGCATTGCGCGGTTCAGGTACCATGGGCGGCCCTATCTCGAAGTGCCGATTGCCATAGGCCTGAATTCGCTTAAGAAATCCATGGGCGATACTATCTCGAAGTGTCGATTGCCAGGAGTTCTTGGGGTCGTTATGGGCGGTGCTATCTCGAAGCATCGAAAGCCAGGCACCCTTCGAGGTATGGTAATGGGGACAATGAATCCGACACAGGCTGTGTTGATAGCTGATCTGAGGTTAGACTTAGAAGAATCAAACAAAAAAAAAAAAAAAAAAAAAATCCTTTAACTCAAATAACTCGGACCAATGCACAAGCACGGATGCTTTAATCTCAGGGATCAATAAACTTTAGGGTAGAGTCAGAAATCAGGGAAACTTGTGCTGGCAACTCGTCTTTAGCCGACCTAGTCTGTAACTTAGCAACTACTTAGGAACCTTGGGTTTAGAACCTGAACTTAATATGCTTCTGAAGGAAGACTAAGTGAGTTGACTAGTCTACTTAGAGTGCTAGGTTTCGCTTAATTTTGCTAGGGACTAGCAAAAACTAGGCATGGGGGTATTTGATTAGCCCATAGTTGTGGGTTATTTAAGTATTTAAGTGCCTACACATTAGGTTAATTCTAACATTTATTTAGTATAAATTAGGATGTAAATAGATTAATTCATAGTTTTAATCTAATTACATAATCCATACATTGCATTCATATCTTAAGTGCATTTAGAATTAGCTTAGAATAGCATTCATTTAATTAGATAACCAATTAGGTATATTGTTTTTATTAACATAGAAGTTGAGGGTCTATACATAAATAACCCTAATATTTTAATAATATTTGCTTTATTCGTCTTCTTTCAGAACGGCTGGCTGCCGCTCCAACGCCCGGCTGCTGCAGTGATGAAGCCATTCAAGGGGGAGCGGATGTGGTGGATCTGGTCGGCGACTGATTTCAAAATTGTTCAAGACACTATAAAAGGAGCACGGAAGCTGCCGGCTGCAGCAGGCCTCCGCCACCGACTCACCACTGTGCAGAGAGATCCTCTCTCTTCCACTCCACACTGCCGGCCTCTACCGTGGCGGCGAGTCTCCACCACCGTGGGCGTGTGGTGTGACAGGCCACACCGCCATCCGGAGCTCGCCCGCATTACCGTGAGCACCTTAGCGTGCAACTCCCTCGCCGTCGTCGCCGACCACCGTCACCAACCTACTGATCAGCCACCCTCTCAGTAACTTAAGACGTCTGGGAAATTTCCCAGACGTCTGAAGTTACCCGCTCACTTCACCGCACACGCCTGAAGTCGCCTGCAGACCCCTTCCCGCACCTGCAGAACCTTCAGCGCACCCACGTCCGTCAACCTTCAGCTCAAACACGCACAACCGCCTGCAGTCCACGCCGTTCACCACTGTGTCTGCAGAACCGCCAGCAACCGACCTCTGCGCCCTCCACCGCTCACTGGCTGCTGACCTGCGCACGCCTGCAGATCAGCCCGCGCTCTCCTCCAACGCCTGCAGACCAGCCTGCAGCATCCTCCAACAGCCGCCTGCAGCTTCCACCGCGCAAGCGCCCCCTCTGCAGCTTCCACCGCACACGCCAGCGCCCGCCTGCAGACGCCCGCCTGCAGACCACCGCGCGCCAGCGCCCTCCGCAGACCTTCCGCGCGCCCACGCACAGCCACCTGCAGAACCGCCAGCAACCGACCTCTGCAGCTACCACCGCAGCCACGCCAGCGCCCGCCTGCAGACGCCCGCCTGCAGACCTCCGCGCGCCAGTGCCTTCCGCAGACCTTCCGCGCGCCCACGCACAACCGCCTGCAGCACCTCCGCCGGAGCTCGTCCGGCCACCTCCGGCCGCCGCGCGACTCGCCGTCACCACCGATTCGAAGCCCTTGATCCAAGGGACCTCCGCCGAGCTTCCCGCGCCCAGCCATCGGCTCCTCGTCGCGCAAGACAACGGGGAAGAATTCCCCTGTTTTGCTACAGTAAAGCATTGATTAAAATTTACATTTTCTGCCATTGCCAGATTTTATTCATATTCTATTCAGTCTGCATTGCGGAAAATATCCTGTAGTTTATCATAATTGCCATTTCAGCATTATTTCTTGCTTAAACCTTAATCTAAAGGCAATCTTGGCTTGGTTCTTGTCCAAATTGACTCCGAACAAACATTTTTAAGTGGCGCGAATTTTAATACGTTATTGCCTCCCTGTGGAAACGACCCGCTCCTCTGCGAGTGGTTATTTCTTATTAAAAATTGATTAGTCGATTTTTCCACCACATTAAACTACAAACGACTTAAAAGCGAAAGATCGACCCGATCAGATGCCACCTCCTCTATATATATAGAACCCATCCAAACCCGTTTTCAACCCCGACCCGCAACTGAACTCGATTTCTATTCTGATTCCCCTCTTACTGAGCTGATTGTAGAAGATTCGCCTCCACATCTTTATCGGGTTTTGGACATGGATCAGACTGCAAACCATGCTCCATCATCCTCTAATCACTCCTGTAGGGTTTCTGCATTATCCACTGATTATTTTACGGATCCCTACTCTGACCAGGCTGATTCAACTCAGCAAAACCCTGAATTCACACTTCCACATCCTTCTAAGCTCCATAGTATATGGTGGGTTCCACATCTCCTGATCTACATTTATCAACCCACCAGATTAATTAGGTTTGGGCTGCATCATCAACCTATTGATCCGAACAAGTACCTGGTTGGACCAACCAAGCTCTTGATCAAGGTGCTTGTTCTACAAAACTCAGCTGATTTAACCACTCCCTCTCCATACCACTTCCCGCTCGACTGAAGGCATTGAATTTAGTGCTTAACGGGAGGCAACCCGTCATTCCAAAAACCCAAGATCCTTCTGATTATCCGTCTGTACTTCACGTCTATTGCACTCTGAGTTCGATTTTCTTAGAACAGTCAATCCCACCTCTAGTACACGTGCCAGAGCTTGAAATCATTCGCAACAGTCATTCCTGACATGTTTGCCCACCTGATAAATCCTGTTCTAAGTCCCGGAACCCAACACTGTGTCACACCCTCCATTTACAATGAGGACATTGCAAAACCTAGGCATGGGGGGGTGGTAAAGTGCAAACATACAAAAATCAAAGTTCAGAAGGGTTCTCACAAAAAAATCTCATATTCCAAAAATGCCGAAAAAAATAAAATAAAATTGTGAAAAAGTATAAAAGAATTGGAGGAGAAAAGAAAATTTTGAGGTCATACAAAACTTGAGGAGGAAAAGTGAAAAATGTAAAAAAGGAGTACAAAATGAAAAGAAAAAAAAGAGATAGTCATTAGTAAGAAATTAAGGGATTAACTAAGTTCTGAACCATATCTAGAAAAAGAAAATGAAAGGAAAAAAAGTGCTAATGAGACACAAAAGAGATTAGTAGGAATGATGATTTTAAGACCTCTTGGGCTAGACTCCTAGGCTTAAAAATTCAAGTGTCCCCTAAGATCTGGATAGTCCTCAAGAGGTTGGAGAAAATGCGAAGCTTAAGTATTAGGTCTAAGGCTTAGGGAGTATTCGGCCTCATTAACTGACCTCTAGTTTGCGGGACTCAGTAACCTAAGCACCCCAATCCACACATAGTTTGGTTCAGTGTGCATAATTATCAAAATCACGCAAAAGCATCTAAGTGTTCTAAAAAAGTCACCTAGATTAGAAGTGACCGATCAACACAAGTTGATTTGGACGAGTTCCCAGCATAGAGAGGCGGGAAATTCCCCTCGAAGATGCGCAATAACATATCATCTCCTCGATGCTTGTCTCCTAGGATATTTACATATCCTACCGGGGGCACGTAATCACCCTGTGCTGGTTCAAATGCCATGGGCAGCATTATCACGAAATGTTATTACCAGGGTCTGGATTTAGTTACAGAACACCATGGCGAGATTATCTCGAAATCTCGAAAGTCAGGGTTCTGGGGGTTGCCATGGGCGGTGCTGTCACGAAGCATTGATTGCCAAGGACCCTTCGAGGATTGATGATGGGGACGAGGAATCCAATATAGATCGTATTGAGAAGCCAATCCGAAGCTAGAAATAAAAAGAAAAGAGAGAGAAAACTCTCCAAACAAAGAAAATCCTCTGTCTCTCTCTTACAAAAAACGCACTGCAAACTGAACCGAGGCTAAAATATGTTACAAGCATGGGTGCTTTAACCGTGGAGTCCGACAAACCTTAGGATAGTTCCTATGAGCCTTAAAAACCTTTGTAGAGGACTGAAGCTAGAGCTGGTCAGGTCCGGATCTTGGTTGATACTTGAGTATCTCTAGGCCTACTATCGGCATTCTAACCTAATCAAAAAGAAAAAAGTACTCATCATAATTTATGAACATCAAGGAACTCATGGTCTAGAATAGAAGTTAAAACCTTAAAGTTTTGTTAAGGGACTAGAAAAAGCTAGGCATGGGGGTATGATGGGAGCACCATCATGAGCCTTAACTAGCTCATTTTGACCCAAAGAAGAGAACAAAAGCTCTTACATAACCAACTAGAGGTCCTAATTCCATGAATAACCATTCTGAGATAAAAATAAGAAACAAAGGGTAAAACTGTAATTTTACCATTGCAGTACAACAACAGATTTTCTCATGGGCTAAACACAGGTCAAATGATCTTAACAAGATAAAAAGTCGGTTGAATCAGACAGAAAAGGGTTCATGTGAATTCTAGGAATTAAATGACTTCTTGTAATCCTAAAATAGACCCACTTGATTTAACAAGGTTCTGATCTGGATAAAATTCACCTAAACCTTCTAAAAATCATAGAAAAATATTCTCTAGGGTTTAGAACCTTCAATTTGACCCTTAGAACTTATTTTGACCTAAATTGGGGTCTCAGTCAAATATTTGCCCTAAATTGGGTTTTTGCATAAATTACCTAGTCAAACATAGTAAAACCCAAAATCCAACTTCACCATTGGATTCCTTAGGTTTAAATTAGGTTTGTACCAAAATTTGGACCTAAGGGGAATTCATCTTGACCTACTTTACAAACAGGTCCAGCCCAATTACATTTCTACCCCTATCTTTTGAAAACCTCTACAGAAACCCCCCTAGCTTCTCCTTCATTCTTTGCAATTAGGTCCCTCCACCATTATAACGGAGGGAATCCTACTCCAGCGAGATTTCAAAGGCAAGAACTCCCTGATCTCTCAGAGAATCCCCTTCAAAATTGAAAGGGAGATTCTCTGATAAATCTCCTCCAGTATGAACCTAATTTGAAGCCCTAATTTGTACCCAATCTCTCATGCGAACGCATGAGAGATTTGGGTCTTTTTGAACTTCCAACTCCGACGAGCTTGCCGTGCTTGGAAGCTTGACTTCCAAGCACAAACTCAACCTCCAAGACCTATTTAAGAAGCCTCAACTCATTCCGCATCTCCTCAGCTTGGAATTGGGTCAGTTCCCCCACTTTCTTCTCTCCTCGCCGGCCACAACCACTCCACAAGCTCCGGCAGCTCCGTCCCCTCTCTCTCGTCGCCCAACCACAATACCAGTGGTTGGGTTACCTTCATCTCATTCATCCACGTCGGCCATACCAATCCTGACGCCGCCTCTGCCCCCGTCTTCACCGCCGCCTCACCTACGGAGATCTTCGTCTCCAACGTCGGCGGCACCAGCCAGATGCCTCTCCTGCCTCTTTCGTCCCCAGGTTAGGTTAGATAACTTCTCTCTCCCTCCTCTTCCTGTTCCTGTTCCCCCTCTTTATTTCTTGAGAATATCCCTCGATGCCACTAATCACCACCACCTTCTCCACCTCCGGCCAGGCATCCCCGTCGCTCCGCACCTTCATCTGCCTCGCCAACCATCCCATAAGCTCTACAACACTTCACTAAACATAAACCCTTACTTTACTCACCGGGCCACACACCCAAAACACCCCCCGAACACACCCACTCTCACGCACACAAGGTGTCTTAGGCACGTGCACTTCGGCAGCCCCACGCCACGCCGATCCCTGTAACACATCCTCCATGTCTCAGCGAAGCGTCCTGAGCTTCTGACAAGGCCGCAAGGCCATTTGTGTGCTAGCAGGTTCAGAGGGTCGCCGCCATTGACGACAGCAAGGAGCTTGCTTGTGAGCTCGCTCCAAGTCTGCCTGCTCCAGGTTCATAGCCCTAGGTTGCCCGGATTCCCCTTGCACACAGATCTAGGCAACCAATTGGCACTGAAGGCTAAAGTATCAGCCGCAATCAAGCGCCGTTGCCTACTGCAAATGCACGCGAAGGGAGGTGGGAAGATAGTCCCACCTCAGAAAATCTTGAAGCGCCACAGTTGAATAAATTGAAAAAGAGCATTAGGCTTATCGCCTCCTGACCACAGGGTGAGGTCCCACTCGCCCTCTCACCGCCTCGTCCGTGACCTTGCCTCCGCGGACCTGGCTTGACCCGTTTACCAGACCTTGCACTCCTCACCCACCACCGCACGCCGGTGGGTCTGGTCCCGGGCGCGTACCCGACCCAATTACCCGAGACGGTGGCTCTGGGAGAGCAAACCTAAGAGAGAAAGAGAAGAGAGCGCACACGGGTAGGGGTAGGTTTTGCTCTCGCAGGAAAAGGAGAAGAAGAAGAGGCCGAAGAAGAAGAAGCTAAGGAAGAAGAAGGCGGAGGCCAGAGAAGGCTAAGGAAGGAGAAGACAAGGCTGAAGAGCTAACGAGAAAGAAAGAGAAAGAAGGAACTAAAGGAAGAAAAAGGTTGAAGAGGAAAGCAAAGGGAGAGAAAGGCTAAGGCAGGAATCAGAAGAAGAGAAAGAAGACAGAGAAGGTAAAGAAAAGAGAAGACAAAGAGAAGAAAGAGCCAACGACAGAGAAAGGAAGAAGAAGAAAGAGAAGAAGAGAGATTGCAAGAGAAATCAGAGAAGAAAAAATTAGAGACACTGTAGCACATCACTTTTAAGACGTCTAATTTTCCATAAGTCTTCATTATATCTCTTGCTACATTTATTCCTATTATCCATATGCTCATGCTTTATATTTTTCATTATATTTTTGAGTAATATTATGTGTTCAAATTGCATTCATTGAGTTTAGTGCATGAATTCCATTTGCTCCCTGTGTTAGACCTCAGACTTAAACTTCGAGTAATAAAATTATTTGTTTTCAAAGCGATTTCAACTATATTACAATGTGACTTTCCTAAACTCGATTTCTCCTTGTAAACAATCATGTCCCCTCTCACGGTGGACATGAATTCTTTGTAAAAGAGAGCTAGAAAATCATCTAGTCCAAGGGAACCCTTCACCTTCAGGCCCTTCACCACAAAGCTCATCTCCGACTCTGATATGGGTCAACAAAGCATTCGGCCATCCTCCTCTCCCAAAAGTGGCATATCAGACAAGCGAAGCCTCCATCCAACCTTAGGACCTGCTCTCGACATGTTATGAAAATATCTATTAGCCATCTCATGCAAACCCTTATTAGATTCGGCCACCTCCCCATTATAGCCCAACTTCACTATTTGGTTCTACCTCCTCCTCACATGGGCGACTCCATGAAAAAATTTCTTGTTGGAGTCGCCCTCCTTCAACCAGATCTGCCTGGATTTCTGTCTCCAGTCAATCTTCCGCTTTAGATCTTTCTATGCCACCACACTCTAAAGTGCCTTTCTCTGTGCAAGTTCTTCCTTTGACAAGGCAATCACCTCCTCCTTCACATCCAACCTCTACACACCCTCCAGTGCATCCTGTCTCTTTTGTACTCTGGTGATAGCTATGGTCTTACATACCCAAAAAGGATATGATGCAGACCCTTGAGCTTTGATGCTAGGCTCTGTGTAGTCGTGCCAACGTCCTAGTGCGAGGTCCACCACGAGGACACCATCTCCTCGAAGCCCTCCTCTCCCAACCAAGAACACTAGAACCTGAAACACGTGCGTGCAGATAGCCCTTCGCCACTCTCCCACAGTATGGGAGTATGATCTGAAAAGGGCCGCTTCATGGCCGCCACCAATGCAAGCTGGAAGAAACCCATCATTTCCACACTACACAAGAATTTATCTAATCTGGACATCTGCCCACTGCCATTATGCCACGTGTACATGGTTCCCAAAGTAGGAAGATCCACCAGCTCTAACTCATCTACCAACGACTGGAAGCCAAAGGTGGATGAATTTGTACTCCCATCTGGCCTATCAGAAGAATTCAGCATGGCGTTGAAATCCCCACCAACCAACCACGCCCCTCCCTGTATCTAACTAGCAGCTTCCCTTAACTCTTCCCACAGTTGTGGCCTATCCCTCTGCAAGCACGACCCATAGACACATGTCATAAAAAAATCTCTATCATCAATTAGTCTACTGAACTTGCACAAAATGGAGAAGATGCCAACCCACATGTCCTTCAGCTGTAGTGTGTCTGTCTTCCACCAAATGCATAACCCACCTGACCTTCCCATTGCCTGCACGTGCCTAACATCTACAAGACCACCCATCAACAAAGGCTGCCATCCAGATGCGTCATCACCATCCATGTGTGTCTACTGTAGAAGACAACAATCCACTCTCCACTCCTTCAGATATCTCGCTAGCAACCCACACCTAGCCCTGTTACACAACCCACTCTTGTTCCAAGATAAGACCTTCAACATGAGAAGGTCAAATTCCCTCCTCTTATGCGAACCACATTCACTGTTTTGGCAATTGTCTCCATATCAACCCGTGGCAAACTGGTCGCTCCCCTTCTCCTCAAGTTATACCTCCCTCGCCTGTTAATCCCATTCCCCTTCTGAGATGAAGATCCCACTCCCTATGTGATGCCTACTTTCGCTTGGAAGGTGAACTCCCCTCCCTTCTCCTCTACCTCCCTACCCAGTTGCACGCTACTACTTGTCCCCTCTTCTCTCACTACAAAGGTGCCCAACCCCAATACACCCTCCATAGGATCATGAGTGCTGACAACCTATTCCACAATCTCCTCTTCTTCCACAACCTTCCTCTTCTTTTGCCCCCCACTACTGTCCTTCACCTCCCCATGTTGTACCTCCTGATGCGAACACCATCATGAGCCACCACTAGCTCAATTTGATCTAAAAAGATTGACAAATGCTCCTACATATCCAGCAGAAGATCCTAAGGGCATATCATCTTGTTTTGAAAAAAAGAGAAGAATACAAGGTTATTTCTGTAAAATTAACAACATTCCACAAACACAGAATAACCACAGGGTATTTTCAAGGATTTATTAAATGTCATATGGTCATTAATGTCTAATAAGTGGGTCCATGTAGAACGAAATGGGTTTTCAAGCATTTCAAGAATTAAGGGACATCTGAACCCTAAAAACAGACCCGCTTTATTAACTGAGGTCCTAGTCAGGATAAAATTTACCTAAGTCCTCTAAAATTCATAGAAAAATATTCTAAAGGATTTGGTATCTTTGATTTGACCATCAGAACCTAGTTTGGCCTGAAAGAGAGTCACAGATAGAAAGTTGCCCTAATTTGGGCTTCTAAGTAATTTTCCCAGTTAAACATGGTCAAAACCAAAATCTGATTTCACCATTAAACTCCTTGGGTCTAAATTAGGTTTGTATCAAAATTTGGGCCCAATATGAGATCATTTGACCTAGTTTGCATTTTGATCCAAGTCTAACTCTTTTCCTTACAAAAAGCCCCTCAACTTTCAAAATCCTTGTGAAATGCCCCCCAACGTTGTCTTCTTCTTCGCAGACAGGTCCCTACCGCAATGGGAGGTGTGAACCCACACACACAAGGTTTCAATCAAGGATTCCTCCTTGAATACTTGACCAATCCCTTCCAAAATTGGAAAGGATGATCTTGAGGAAATCCTGATCATCTAAACCTATTTCTAGTTTCCAAATCCTCCCTAGTGGCTCATGAGAATCCTTGGACCTCAAGCCTTCTTTCCCTAAAAATCCAAGCTTCTCAAGCTTGATTCCAAGCTTGGAAGCTCGCCTGAAGGCCTATAAAGGACCTCCATGCACAACCTCACCTCTTTAGCAAGTTTTGGAGAGCCAAATACCCCTCTTTTCCCTCCTCTGACCACTGAAACCTCTGCTCCGGCGACCACCCTCGATCTCCCTCTTCTGGCTGTCCAACCATTAAATTGGATTGCTTATCTTCTTCCCCTCATCCTCGCGATCCTCTCTGGCCAAAGGGAGGTCGTTCCTTTGCCTTGTTCGCCGTCACCGCCTCATCGTCTCCATCTCCTTCTTCATCTCCGGTCAGCCACAATCGGAGGCTCCAGCCTCACACTCCTCCCTAAACTCTCCCTTATTATTCCTCTCCTTCCTCTAAACCTTCCCATCCACTTAAAAGTCACTTTCAACCACTGTTTCACCCCCAACGCTCTCACCTTCTTCTGCTCTGGCGAAGCTCCGGCGATGCCTTCCTGACTCTCCACCGCTTGAAACACCGCCACTCCGTGCCCATTAGCTCTGCCATATCCCAGAGAGCAAAAGCCCTCTGGTTATTGAGGCTATTGGCCTCTCCTCAGTGCCATCAGACACCACACCTCTGCAGCATCTTCTCCGTAACCGACAACCGCTCTTCGACCACCATATGCCTTCTAACTGCCACCATTGAGTTCGCCTCGCCACAACAATGCTTCTGAACCTTTTAACTGGGGCACTTAGCCCGTATTCGTGATTTCAGGCATCCACCGAACCTCCGCCGCTGTGTCCTCCTTCTCCGACCTTAGCCGCCGTGTTCTAGCCGCATTCTTCATTGACAACGCCTGCAGGTGATGCGGTTTCACTCCAGATGTTCACCCAAGCTGCCAATTGGAAGCTTAGACTATGTTCACTACCTCAATTGGGCACACCCTGTTCCTGCTGCTTCACGTGAAGAGAACCATGGGACTTAGTCCCACATCTTAGATTGAGGACGTAGCCGCAGCAAATAAAGAGATTTTGTGCCTTTAGCTAGTTTCCTCCTAGAGCACTGGGGTGAGGTCCTACTTGCACACTCCAACGCATGTACCCTCGCCTGAGCCCACGCCATGCGGGTCTGGGCATGGGTCCGATTACCCAAATCCGTTCGGGTTTCTGAGAGAGAAGAGAAGAAAGAGAGAGGGGGGGTTTTGCCCTCTGCTGTGCCTCTCCTTTGAGGCTCGAAGAGAAGAAGGAAGAGGCCTTTTGCCTCTATCTGCTGAGGCTTAGTTAAGGCGTCGGAGTACTTGGGCCATCGTCTGAAGCCTTGGAGCCCTTAGTTGATTCTGAGATTGTGATTGATGAAGAATATTTGATTGATACTGTTCATATATTTAGGATATTAGTGCTTAATTGTCTAAGGTTAATTTGGTGATATAAATCACTATTTTAACCAATTGTTTTTGCACATTACTATGTGGATTATTGACATATTATTCTAGATTGTTTTAAAATGAATTTGTGATCTTAATTGCTTATATTTCTAATTGAATTGTGATTTATGAAATTAAATTGCATACTTGCTCCCAGTGAACGACCTTGGACTTCAAATTCGAGTATAAATTGTATTTGTTTTCGCACGATTTTGACCTATACTACGACGAAGTATTTTAAAACATCGATTTCCTACATCAACACCTCCCTCCATTGCATCTCCTCATTCTCTTGTCGCACCTTGTCCTCCCTCTCCTTCATCGATCTTGATGGATAGACCAGTTGTAGCTCAACTTAGATAAGAAGCAACCAGGAAGAATCTCCACACCTTAGGATGACCCTGTAAGGGAAGTGCCCTCCTGCTTGAGGATGGCTTCCACGTGCACCACACTACCATCCCCCTCCTGCAACCCAACCACTATTCCTTCCTTTAAACGACCGAGCCTAGACACAACCTGCGCCACTAATGCCGTTGACCTGAGATGCAAGGGCAGGCCACGTATAGTTACTAACCCACTTCTGATGAACGTCCTTTGTGGGCGACGATCCGGTAGTGCCCATCAAAGGGAGAAACAAGCCTCCACAACACTATCAAGTCCCCCAATGAAGAAGACCAAAATTTCAATCTCTCTACATCCACTTCACACAGACCAAAGACAAGAAAACGAGAAGCACCCAACATGGCGATCTTCCACATAGATGAAGAGGGGGATAGGGAATTCACTACCTCCCGAATATGCTCCAATGAAGGGGAACCGCACATGACTTCTCCAATCAACGCCCCACACAACACCATCTCCACAGCCAACACATCCAGAGAAAGAGGAACCACCACGTCCAATGATGGAGGAGGCGATGGAGGTGGTGGTCTTCTACCCTTCCTTTCCTCCACATTTGGGTTATGGGCTCTTCGCTCAATCGTCGCTCCACGTACATGGGAACCCATGTTAGGGTTTGGACGTGCCCTCTGCCCATCTACAAAAGCCACCGCAAAGATCCTTCCACGCATGTCTGCATGAGGCTCGCTTATGGCCAAGGCCACCACATGCGAGACACACGACCACATTCCTACAGTTGACCGCCAAGTGCCCCCTCTCTCTACACCAATAGCACATAGGACTCGCCCTCCCTCCTCCACGATCTCCCCTCCTCGACCTTCCCTCCCTCTGACAATTAGAAGACCACCATCCAACCACTCCAAACCAGCCCCACGACCATAGGGAATCCCATCTTCCAAAGTCGTCGTCGCCCCTCATGATCCCACTCTCCCAGCCCCCCTAGTAGATTATCCAAATTTACCCGATCTTAGGGTCTTTTGAAGAGCTCCCTAAGGGAAGTGGAGAGCCTGTCACCCTGGCGTCCATTTCTAATTAAAACGATGATAAGGAGTTATAACGTAATTAACACGAAATCGAAGGGTGAAATCATAAATTAAGAATTCAAAGGAAAAAATGAAAGTCACCACATTGAAGTATCTCTCAACACGATTCATGTGGCATGTGGTTTGCCAAGATCGGATCATGAATGCTCCCTAAGGCAAATAATTAAGGGAAGGCATTAACAGGGATGTGCATGATTTTTCCAGTTATAACTGTCATCTCTCCCCTTCTTCCTTCTTCACGCGGCGCGCAACCTCTCTATGCATGTCAGTGTTCACGTGTCTGCACAGAGGTCGCCCGGTCGTCCTCCGATCGTTGCCCGCCACCACGGTCGATTGCTACCGGCACCGCCGGCCACCACCGTCCGGCCGGCGACCCCTCCCGCGACGTCCTAGGCCTTCCTCTTCGTCGCCATGAAGACCCATGCACGCTCTGCATGTGTAGCCGAGGTCTTGGTCATACCGGCCTTCACCAGCCCGGTTGACCTCCCTAGCGCTCTGTCGATCGTCTGGTGATCGACTCCTCTTCCATCGGCCGCTTCTTCTCCTTCTGTTCCTCTTCTCTCTCAGCCGATCGCATGGTTGCAAGAACTCATGCACAGTCCCCCCCTTCGCCGCCGTTCACGTCCGCCACGGGCCACCTATGGCTGCGAGGAACACGCCAGCCATCCTCTTTCTCCTCCAATCCTCCTCCTCTTCTTCCCTTCCATCTTTCTTCTTCTTCCAACCATGAACACGTACTCATGAAAAGAAAGAACAAAAACGAAAACGAAAACAAGGAAGGAGACTCTCACCGCCGCTCGCGCGTGCCTTCGTCGACGACGTTGGCCGTCGTTCGGCCTTCACTCGGGGGTGTGGAAGGAAGAAGAAGAAGAGCCAAGGGGTAACAGCCTCTCCTTTTCTCCCCGATCTCTTTTCTCCGATCTCACTCTTTCTTGGTTTTTAGTTGGAAGGAGTACGGTGGTGGAGGGTTGGATTTGATCTTGAAGGGGTTATTAAAGGGAGAGGAGAGGGGAAGTTGTTAGGATAGGGGATAAGTACACGGTGGGGGAAAATAAGGATGGCGGTGGGTGCACCCCTTTCTCTTTTCTTTTTCCTACTTTTATTCTCTTTCTCTCACTCCGGGGAGGATAAACAAGGTGACGGCTTGGTCCAGATTTAGGATCTACAAACTTAAATAGTGGCCTTTAGTTAATTAAGATAAAAAAAAAAAACAACCCTCCACTTATCTCTTACTAGGTTAATTAATCACCTAATTGCATGCAATGTACATCTCACATAACTTCCAACACGTGACTTCGATTTCTGTGAAATTGGTTGTGTTGGACAGCTCTCAAGGAGAGGAAACTAATAACACTAACACTAATAACCATTGTGAAATCATCTCACAAGATTTGACCAGAATGGATCGAGACCGTGTTTCTTTGTTTTCAGCTACGTGAATCCGACTCTTGTCCAACAAGTGTCAACGGATTCACAAAATCATACTCAGACTAAGTTCGGACTTAGGTTAAAATTTTGGAGTGTAACATTGGATCTCCATCCAAGGATAGAGATCTAATCCTGCTTAAATTTTATAGGATAAGTTTAAAATAACTTGTGGGTTAATATAATTTAGTCTCTTAATAGGGTGTTGGGGCATCTCATTCCGCTTCCCAATCGTTCCAGTCCGTTGACATCTAAGACGGGCCTTAACAAAGTTATGGGAATCCTTAAATAAAGTAAGCCACCAAAAATCGGACTAGAGAACCTTAAAAGCCATTTTCTTAGCACCAAAGTGTCCTCCACAATGAAGCTCATGGCAAAATCTCAACACACTCTATTGCTCTTCTTCAGGCACACATCGTCTCCAAACTTGATCTTGTCTAATATTAAATAATTTTGGCTCTTCCCAATGAAAGAATCTAACTTGGGAAATGAATCGCTTCTGTTTCTGCTCATCCCAAGAGCCAGGAATTTCTCCAATCCGCATACCAGGGTGAAGTCGGTGTTACCGCCATAAGGGTTTCATCAGGAATTATCTTGCGTATGTCTCTAGATGGAGAGTCATCAAGGGGAAGGCAAGACAGGTGGTCAGCCATTACATTTTTTACTCCTTTCTTTTCACGAATCTCCAAGTCAAACTCTTGAAAGAGTAGAATCCACCTAATTAAACATGGCTTACTATCCTCCTTGGCAATGAAATGTTTCACTGCCTCATGATCAGTAAAAATGACCACCTTAGATCCAAGAAGATAAGACCTAAACTTCTCCTGAGCAAAAACTACAGCAAGTAATTCCTTTTCAGTGACTGTGTAGTTTTGTTGTGGTTCAGTTAAAGTCTTGCTAACATAGTATAGCACATGTGGTCTTCCCTCAACCCTTTATCCAAGGACTGCTCCCACTGCATAATCCGAAGCATCACACATCAGCTCAAATGGGAGTGTCCAATCTGGAGCTCAGAGAATAGGCATAGAGGTCAAGGCCTCCTTCAGCGTATGAAAAGCCTTGGCACACTTTGAATCAAAATTGAAGGAAGATTCCTTTGCCAATAAGTCTCAAAGTAGCCTAAAAATTTTACTGAAATTCTTAATGAATTTTACTGAAATTCTTAATAAAGGCCTACATGGCCCAAAAAGGATCTAATCTGTTTGACATTCGTGGGCAATGGGAGTTTGGAAATAGAATCAATCTTAGCCTTATCTACTTCCAAGTCCCTTTTAGACACAACATGCCCAAGTATAATGCCTTTCTGTACCATGAAGTGGCTTTTCTCCCAGCTGAGGACTAAACCAGTCTCCTTACATCTCTTCAGCACATTCTTTAAGTGCAAGAGACAATGGTCGAAAGACGAGCCGTAAATAGAGAAATCATCCATAAAAACCTCGACGCACTTGTCAATCATGTCCGAGAAAATGGACATCATACACTGCTGGAAGGTTGCAGGTGCATTACATAATCCAAACGGCATACGCCTAAACGCAAAAGTGCCATAAGGACTAGTGAAAGTTGTCTTATCATGGTCGTCAGGGAAGACTGCAACCTGGTTATACCCAGAATATCCGTCTAAAAAGCAGAAATACTTGTTCCCTGCCAATTTCTCGAGGATCTGATCAATAAAGGGCATGGGAAAGTGATCCTTCTGGGTAGTGGTGTTCAGTTTGCAGTAGTCAATGCAGACCCTCCAACCAGTTGAGGATCTGGTCACCACTTATTCACCCTAGTCATTTGTTTCTACCATGAAGCCTGCCTTCTTTGGCACTACATGGATTGGACTAACCCATTTGCTATCAGCGATGGGATAAATGATCCCAGTGTCCAACCACTTTAGAATCTCCTTTTTAACCACCTCCCTATTTTGGGGTTAAGACGTCTGTGCATGTCTCGAAATGGTTTGATAGAATCATCAGTATAAATGTGATGCATGCAGAGTGTAGAGTCTATACCCTTAATATCAGCAATCGTCCAAGCTATGGCTTCCTTGTGCCTTGATAAACAGTCTAGCAAGGCTCCCTCTTGCACTTTAGATAGTGCAGATGAGATGATTACAGGGAGCGTATCATTTGGCCCAAGGAATACATACTTGAGAGAGTCTAGGAGGGGTTTTAGTTCAACGTAGGGGGCTTGTATGGTTGAGGGTTTCATAATAGAAGTCCCCATCTTAGGTAGCAGATCTACCTTAGGCAGGTATGATGGGAAAGAGACTCAGCAGAAACTCCAAGCAATTCCTCAAGTTCTAGTACATCCCCTTTACATTCCTCCAAGAGATGGGAATGCTCATTTAGCATGACATGCTGAAGGGGGTTGTCACATAAAATTATAGGAGTTATCTCGTCAATCAGGTCATCTACCACCTCAACTTGGGAACAATCCTCAAATCCAGCTTGTTTATAAGCATCAAACACATTAAGCCGAATTTTCTTATTCCCAAAGCCCATTTTTAACACCCCAGTGTGACAATTAATTGAAGTATTAGAAGTCGCAAGAAAAGGGCAGCCCAAGATGATGGAGGGCTTGGTTGGTTTGTTGGTAGGGTCAGTGTCAAATACTAGAAAATCAATGAGGAAGAAGAAATCCTTCACTCTCATGAGAACATCTTCCAATAGGCCTCGTGGTGTCTTCAAAGATCGGTCTGCAACTTGGAGGATTACAGGGGAAGGCTTCAAATTGCCTTCTCCAAGTTGTTCATATACATAGCTCGGAAGGATGTTTACCCCCGCACTTAGATCATGCAGAGCCTCGTCTATATGTAGGTCGCCAATGACCACCGAGATGTATGGGGCTCCTGGGTCCTTAAGTTTCAGGGGTGTCCCGTGTTGTGTAATTGAGCTACAGAATCAGGCAGGACAACTTTTGATTGAACTTGTTTCCTCAATTACCACTTTTTTGTGCATAGGTCATTTAGAAAGTGAGCATAGGACGGAATCTACCTGATAGCTTTAAGCAATGGCAGGTTAATCTGCCCTTCTTTGAAAGTCTCCATGATTTTGTTCATCCTATCTTTGGCTCTAGATGAGCCAGCAGAAGTCTGCCTAGAGTCAGATAAGCACTCTAGAAAGGGCACTCTCAGTTTCTGGGTGGAAGGGTTGTCATGTCGGGTAAGTGGGGGAACGGAGACAACCTCTTCCGGTGAGGTGATTTCAAGTGGAGAAGAGTTGGGCGGCTCTTCTCCGATGGGGGCGAAAGTCAGGGTGGATGGGTTTTCAGAAGGTTGGACTATAAGAGCATCAGGTTTAGAAATTTCTTTCCCACTCCTCAGAATAGTCACCGCCTGGGCTTGCTCCCTAAAGATAATCCCTTTCGCTTTAGGGTTCTCCTCAGATGAACTGGGAAGCTTCCCAGTCTCCGTTTTGCTCATGGCCTTGATAAGGTGTCCAATTTGTGATTTCATCTCATTAATTACCTTGTCATGAGATTAGATAATCATGCTTTGATTCTCCTGCATGGCCTTCAGCATGGCTTTAAGCTCATCCATCTCAGAAGTCTTGGATGGTTGGGAGGGAATAGGAGGTTGATTATACTATTGAGTCTGAAAGGGTTGGGGTCTGTAATTCCCTGAATTAGAGACATTCCCCTGTCTCCATGAAAAATTGGGGTGGTTCGTCCATCCCTCGTTATAGATGTTGGAAAAAAGGGTCATTATGAGGTCTGGGACGGAACCCTTGGGCGGCATTCAGGTTCGCCTATACAAGGTTAGGGAATTGGGAGGCCAAAAGAGAATCCACAGTAGCATGCGTATTGCCTTGGCAAATGGAGCATTCAGAAGTTTGGGAAGCGGAGGCATTTGGCGTGAGTTGGCTAGGGTTTGTCATAAGCCTTTCCATATTTTGGTTCAACAATTGAATTTGGAAGGCCAAATTCTAGGAATCCCTAACTTCATTTGCCTCAATCTTTTGTTGCATAAGAATGGGTTTCCCATCCAAATAGGCAGAATTTAGGTGGATAGAATTCTCACTCAAGGTCTCAAAAAGCTCCCAAGCCTCATCTTCAGTTTTTGTGAGAAAGGTTCCTACACAGGCACCATCCACTGTTTGCCAGTGCTTGTGATTTAATCCAGTGTAGAACCTTTCTACAAGTTGCCACCTTGGCACTTGATGATGGGGAAATAAGCCTAACAAATCTTTGAAGTGCTCCCATGCATCATGAAATTATTCTCCATCTTGTTGAGCAAAACCTATGATTTCCCTCCTATAGTGATTAGTTTTTCTCATAGGGAAATATTTTTTCAAAAACTCTCCCTTCAAGGCATCCCAAGTATCCACTCTACCATCTAGAGTGTGATACCAATGCTTTGTCTTATCCTTAAGGGAGAAAGGAAAGAGGGTTCGCATTTGGGTGTCATAAGTAACACCTTACAATCTCACCGTAGAATAGACCTCGGTGAATTCCTCCAAATGCCTGTAGGGGTCCTCCCTAGAAGTACCATAGAATGAGGGCAACAGAGATATGGTACTACTCTTGATTTCATATGGATTGTTCCCTCCAGGTCTTCTCAATGTATGGCCAGGTTGATTGATAGGGATAAAATAGTCTCCCAATGATCGTTGATTCTCCACTATCTCTTCTTCAGCCATCACTCTTCTCTCTTGGTTGGCTCTCCTAAGGATTCTTTCAGGTTCTAAATTAAACACAAGTTGTCTCCTCAGAGATTACCTACCAAGCATACACAAACAATACAAACAGAATTCCAAAGGACTTTTATGTCTTTAATCAATTAAGGCCTTTAAGATTTTAGTTCAGTTGTAAGTGACAATACAAATTGCCCAATCAATTACGTCCCTATTGTCGACCTATGAAATGCCTTAATGAAGACCTGATTGGAACTTAGGTTCTCTGCCCTAAAGTTCAAATGGTAAAGTACTCCAAGGATGGGAGATCGAGGGATGCAAGTAGGCCTAAGCCTTCCTTTGAAGTTGTGCTTTCGTGGTGCTTCTTAACTACCCTCAAAAATCTGTGATAGGGTATCCCCCTCCTTGAAGTTACAAAATCTTTGAACTTAAGTTTCAAGCACTTTGGTATCCAATGGTAGGAAAGTTCTTTCCTAGCAGGTCAAAACCTAGGAGTATCTAATTGCGTGCTTTAGTGCGTAGTCATGCACATGTGCATTCACTGTAAAAGTTTGAATTTGATTTTTGAACCATAGCACAATGTCTCAAATCAACTCCTTGGGTTTTATTGTGTTCCTCCTTTACTTAGTCCTTTTCAGAAATTTAATGTGACCACTTGTTAGATCGTTTCAAGATAAATTATGTGGTCTAAGAATTAAGTCCAAATGCAAATGCGTGATCAAGATATGGATGCAAAGTAAGAGGATGCGTACCTTGCTTCCAGCAATCAGCGATGCAAGAATGCACGTAATGCAAAAAATAAATATAGAGGCTGCTCATACACATTTGAATGGTTCGTCCTAGGGACAGGCAACTTCTAGCAGGAAGCTTATGTTTTGTTTTGTTTTTTTTTGTTTTTACTACTTATGCACAAATAAAATCAATCCACAAAAGAGAAGAAAAACCTAAGTCTAAAGAAATGGGAACAGGCTCCCGAAAAATTACCCAACACAGGCCTAAAACAAAATCGGGGAATAAACCCCAAAAAATATATCCCAGAACAAGGGTCTCAAAGCAAATGTATGTGCAAGAAAATAAAGAAAAGTAAAGTTCTAAAACCTAATCTATCTACTGAAAAATTGACGAAGATGAAGATGATCACTCTGGATGTCCTCTTTCCAATTTGTGACAACAAGGTTCACCAATGTTCAAGCTCCTCCTCATAGATGCGAAGTTTGGTCTCCCCAATCGGTGGAAACAAGGTCCACCTCAGTGTCACTGAGGCTAGTGCATCAACTCGTCTTGGAATACTGTACTGTCAGAGGAGTAGGGACGGCGTAGAGGAACGCTCAAGTGGTGGAATGGCAACGTACGGTGGTCGGAGACACCGCCGGTGATGAGGAAGGCTAGCAGCGGTGGCCGTGGCTCGCCGACTTGCGCGGCTGTCGTGGGCAGTTCTAAGGGCGTGGCTACACTTGTGGAACTGAGGCAAGGTAGATGGTGTCAACGGAATGGAGAACCGTGGCCAGTGGGAGCGGTTGCGTGTGGAGATGAACGACCAGTGTTGGGTTCTTCTTGGAAGAAGAACAGTAAGGAGGTGTGTGTGCTGGAGGTGGCTGTGGCGTGCGCGAAGATGGAGAGGATGGTAGCGAAGAGGCATGCGTGGTGCGCGCAGTCTAAAGGCGAGGAGGTCTGCACGAGGAGGAGATCAGTGCGCGCGGGCGTGCGTGGAGCGTGAGAGGCATGAAGCCAAGGGTGATACCGGCCCTGCAGGGGCGCGAGGCGAGGGTGCTGGTCACGCGAAGAGGTGTGCGCGAAGATGCTGGTGGTGCACAACAGCTGCGCGCGGGCGAGAAGGCTGCAGGTGTGCTGCTGGCTGTGTGTAGGGGGTGCATGTGAGCGAGAAGCAGCAAGGGGACGCGCACAAGCAGTGGAAGCTGCTGAAGGTGTAACGTTCAGTGCAGGTGGAGTGTGGAGGAGATGGACATGCGCTGCGAGCGAAGGTTGCGGAGGTGCTGTGCGAAGGCGCAGCGATGGGGCGTTGGACGTATAGGAAACTTCCCAGACATCTTAACTGGCGAGGGAGATGAAGGTGCAGGGAGTGGAGTTGCAGTAGTTGCTAATGTTGGTGATGGTGGCAACACACGCTGAGGTGCTCACAGTAATCTGCACAATCCAATGATGGCGCAGCAGTCTGTCACCCTGCTTGCCTATGGTGATGTGGAGTTGCGCAGACGGTAGGAGGCCGACGGTGGTGGAATGGAGGAGAATTTGATCTCTGTGCAGTAGTGGATCGGGGGTGATGGCCTGTTGGTAGTGGTGGCTAGAGTCTTCTTTTATGCTGCAGGAGGATGCATGCGGGCGGACGTTGGTTGAAGAGGAGGTGAAGTGACGAACATCGTGGGGAACAAAGATCCATGATTGTCGCTTGTGCATTATAGCTGGTGCAACTCTCCTGCATGCATCCGTTGGAAATAAAATAAAGAAAAGAAATGAGGGGTTATTTATATGCAAACCCTTACTTTCTATGTTAAAACCAAACAATACATGTAATGCACTCACAAGCTATTTTAACTTAATTCTAAATGCATCTAATTATGAATGCAATGCATGAATTATGCAATTAAGTTAAAAACATAAACTAATATATTTACATCCTAATACATGCTAAATAAATGTTAAAGATAACTTAATATCTAGGCACTGAAATACTAAAATAGCCCACAAATATGGGCTCATCATTTAAATTGATAACTTTGGTATGGAAAAAATTAATAGAGCCTTGCTTTTTCTATTGCCAAAGAAACAAAGTGCAAAAGCAGTGTCGGATTTTTGGCCTATTGCCTTATCAAACTCTATTTATCTAATTATAGGGAAGGTACTTGCAAATCGCTTGAGAGATTTTTTACAAAATTTAATCAACCCGGTGTAGTCCGCTTTCTTTTTTTTTAAGAAAGGAAAGATCTCTAAGCCAATAGCCATCCAGGAATTTTATTAATGCACTGAGCATCAACCAAATACATCAACTTCTCCAATGTCGTATGAGAGCCTGACACTCATGCACAATATGCTTTGCATTTATAGGTCTCTCCTGTAAAAGGCGTTCATTCCTCACACGCTAAACACACCACAAAACAGCCACCATGAAACAATGTGGCCTCCTACCCATACTAAATTCAACCCACATGTCCTCCCAAATAGGAAGCCCACCTCCACATATCCTATTCCAAACAAAATTAGTAATCACACATGAAGAAAAAATGTGTCACACACAGTCTATCTGGAAACCACATAGGTGACATGCTTGAGCAGTCACACCCATTCTTCGATGCCTCAAGTCACCTGTAATGAGCCCATCCCTCCTGGAAAGTTTGTTCCTTTAGAGGAATTTTTAATTTCCATAGGCCTACACAAACGGCGTCTGCTTCTTCATTCTGTGCCCTTTATATCATATGCTCATAAGCCTTTGTCGATGAAAAATCACCCATCCAACTATATGTGTTTGTACCACCCACCGGTTTGAAGGCTTGTAGATCCTGTAGTAGACGTGACCCCTCTCCTCCCATGTACGACTCCCCTCTCTGCAACCCGTTTCTGAATCTCCCATCTATCCATCTCTTCATTCCAAAAATCAGCAACTTTTGCCTCTCTATCAGTAGCAAGACCATAAACACGTGGGTACTATTGGTGGAGCAGTCCCAATGATGACCACTTTTCCAACCAAAAAAGAAACGATCTACCATCCCCACAAACCGGCTGAAACAAGTTCCAATTCTCCTTCATAGCCATTACCACCAAACCCCAAAAAGGTGACGCGTTGGTGGGAAAGAGTCCGTTACTGATTGAATGTGACACTATATATCCCTCTAATCATCTAAGCCCAAAGCTTGCTCTCCCCTTTAAAAATTTTTATAGCCCACTTTAGCAACAATGAGTCATTAAACTCCTTCAAGGACCTAATTCCCATCCTCATTCCTTGGGAAGGCATAACTTGCTCCAATTTACCGGTTGGAGGAATCTCCCCTCATGCTTCGCCCCTTTCCAGAAGAAGTGTTTCCTCATTATATCCAGCCGCTTCCAAATTGATTTAGGAGCTTTGAATACAGAAAAAATGAAGACCGGCATCGCTGTGATGACTGAATTCAAGAGGATCAACCTTTCCCCTTTGGATAAGTACCTATTGCTCCAGCATTCTAGCTTCGCTGAAATTTTCTCAAATAGAAGGCTCCAATCACTTTTCTTCAACTTCTCACTCCTAAATGGCAAACAGAGGTACATAATTGGCAAAGAAATGATTGGTGTATGAAGCACCTTTGATAATTGGTCGTATACCTCTCCATTTGATCCAAAACAGACAAGAGAAGATATTTCCCCGTTCAATTTCAGTCCTGACACCTCCCCAAAAATGGACACTATATGATGTAGGATACGTGCTTCCCGTACACCACCTACAAAAAAGACGATATCATTCGTGTATTGGAGCACCAGAGTCATGGCCTGTCTATTCGAGAGAGCATACCCTTTGATCATACCCATCTCCGACAACTTAAAAGTAAAGCGAGCTAATGTATCCACTGCAAGACTGAAAATCAATGGTGCCAAGGGGCATCCTTGCCTAACCCCACATCTATGCTGAATCCAAGCACCACACGGTCTACCATTGATCAACGAGGAAAAAGCAGAGGTAGTGATGCATCTCTTCATCCACCTAATCCATACAAGTGGGAAACCTCTTCTCTTGAATACCTCCCACAAATACGGCCAAGAAACAGAATCGTAGGCTTTACTGAAATCGACCTTCCACATGAAGGCCTCAGTCTTCCGCCTACTCCACCTTGCCACCATTTCTTGTGCCACAATAAAAGATTCATGTAGTGATCTATTCAACAAGAACGCCAACTGAACCGAAGATATCAAGCCCTGGAGAACCACTTTAGGTCAATTTGCTAAGACCTTGCTTATGATCAGGTAGATAGAATTTGACAGTGTAATCGGTCTAAACTCTTGGAACCGCTCTGCCCCAGGTTTCTTTGGAAGCAAAAACAAATAGGACCCATTCAACTTTTCAAAGCCACTATTTCCCTGTTGGAATTCGTGGACCACCTCCATCACTTCCCCCCTCACCACCCGCCAAAATTCCTTGTAAAAGAATACTTGGAAACCATATGGACCCGGGGATCCTTCCAAGTTGAGGTCATTGATAGCATCTACCACTTCCTGTTCTGAAAATGGGGCTACCAAGCTGTTAGCCTGCACATCATCAATTATGGGATAATCCATTGTTGCCACTCTCCATGTACCTCTGACTGGGACAGTAGAAACACCATGGAAATATGTAATTGCAGTAGCCCGAATATCTGCCATGGATGTGAGCCTCTGATCTCCAGACATAATGGTCGAAATAAGATTGACACGCCTCCTTAAGCTGGCAGCCATGTGAAAAAGCTTTGTATTAGCGTCACCCTCATGCAGCCATAGGTGTCGAGACTTCTCTCGTCAATCCATTTCCCTCTCTAAATCCTCTTCTAACACCATTTCTTGCATTTGTTTTTGCTGCTGCAGATTTGTTTCAGACATTGGACCAGCTGCTTCCTTCTCATCAAACACGCAATAAGGCAAGCGCCTCCACCCTCCTTTGTTCACGTAGCATCCCAACTGTCAACCCGTACTCCATATTTTTGAGGCCACTCAACTTCACAGCCAGCCTTGCTGTTGCAAGCCTAGAAACATTTTTCGCTTCCCACCAATTGGCAATCATATCCTTACACCCCAGTTCCGTCAGCCAAGAACATCTGAATTTAAAGTATGAAACCCACTGAAGTTCCCTCACCACAATCCCAAATTAGCGGCGTGTGGTCAGAAAATGGTCTCACTTGCTCGGCTATAAAAGATAAGTGAAACCTCTCCAATAAGCTCAAGTTCCTGAAGAAGCAATCGATCTTGGACATTTGACCATTGCCATTGCACCAAGTATATTCCACCCCTGACGAAGGATATTCATTAAGACCCATGTTCTGAACTGCCATCTGGAAGCCAAGTGCAAATTGATTCACTCGCCCACTCACTTTGTCTTGGCTTGAAAGAGTGCAATTGAAGTACCCACCTATAAGCCATGGAGTATCACCAATCCCATCTACTCTCTCCATTAATTCAAACCACAATATATGCCTTCTACTGGCACTGCACAGTCCATATACGCATGTGACAAACCAAGAACTCCCACTATGGACAGATTGGAACTTACACATAACACTGAATTCAAATTTCAAAACTTCTGTCATTTGCAACTTCGCAACCTTCCACCAAACAGCCATGCCTCTTGATCTGCCCTGAGCCCCCACAGTGGCAATCTTCGCATTCCCATTTTGTAATGGTGCTCTCCAGAAGCTATGCCCATCCTCTTCAATATGTGTTTCTTGTAACAAAGCGCAATCCACATCCCATTCATGCATATACCTTGCAAGGGTAGCTCTTCGAACCCCATCGCGCAACCCACGCACATTCCATGACAGGATCCTCAGCTTATATCTGGATTCCCCCTTCTCGACCGTCCATCAGTCCGCACCACACCAATAGCTATTGCAACTGCACTTACTTCCATCTCCACCCTATCTACATCTCTTTTTCTTTGCAGCTTATACGATGTTCTAATAAACACCCCTTTCCCTTTGTTTTTTGCACCAACATTATATTTAAGACCTTTTGAAGCATCAAAAGAAAAAGGGGAATCCACCTTCACATTTTCAACCCCATTCTCTGCACCCTCCTCAGCTGGAGCTGTCCTCTGAGAACCCATCTCATTCATTCTCTCATCATCATGGGTCAAGTCCCCTGATTCATCCATCAGGCCACCTCCATGTTCATCAGAATGGTGATCTTTCCTCTTTTTCATCATTGGCATCTCCTCCATGGCATCCCTACCCCTGCATACCTGATCTAGCCTATTCTTGACTACCTCTACAAATGTTCTTTCTGTCGGCTGCTCACACATCTTCACATTATCCAAACAGATTCGAAGTCGAACCAACCACAAACTTCCTCCACATCGAAGGATGATCTTCTCAGGTAAAGATCCACTGTGGGCTATGTTTACATTTACCCAAATCACCCTCCCATCCCCATCCCTAAGTACAACCTCCATCCCTTCCTCCATCTCTGAAAAGATCCCAATCATCTTCGCCACCACCACATTAGTTCTTAGATGGAGTGGCAGTCCTGCTATCTCCAACCTTCCCTGTCTAAGGGCCACCTTCTGTGGGGGACTCTCCTTCAATGCCCCATCAAATGGCGAAACAAATCTCCACATCACAGTAATGTTCTCGAAGACTCATTCGAAAACGAAGGGTCTTGAAATCATACCCAAACCAAAGAGCACAAAACGGGAAGTGCCCAATGTTGCAATCTTCCAATCCGACGAATTTAGGGATAAAGAACTCACCAGATGACGAAGCCAATCAATGGATGTCACCCTCGTCAATACCTCTCAAATCATCCTTGGGCCTCCATCTCTTCAACCTCCAAGCCTCCCAGCCCTCATCCTCCCTCCCGCCACCAAGGCCCCATGCACCAGGTCGCCCCATCAAGTTGATTTTCACCCAGTCCGCATTCTTGCAGGGAAGGTGATGAGAACCTCATCATAAACCCTAAACTAGCACCATCTAACCTAGATTTGCAAGAAAAAGCTCCTACATAACCATAGAAAGGCTTGACTCAGAGAAATTCTGAGTTTGTGAAGAAAACAGGAACTAAGGGGTAAAAATGCAATTTCACCAACTCAATCTGAAAATAGGATAACTTAGGGTCCAAACATAGGTCAAACTAACCTAATAAGAAGAAAAGTGGGATGAGTTGATCCAATAAGGGCTACAGCAACTCCAAGGAATTAAATGACATCCTGTAACCCTAAAAACAAACCCACTTCAATTCACAAGGTTCGAAGCAAATAAAAAATCGAATAAACCCTCTAAAATTCATAGAAAAATAATCTCTAGGGTTTAGAACCTTCAATTTGGCCTTAGGAACCCATTTTGACCTACATTGAGAACCATGCTCAATTAATGACTTAATTTTAGTTTTTATGCAAATTGACCAGGCAAACAAGGACTGATCTAGAAATAAAATTTACCATTAGAATCCTTAGATCCTAGTTAGTCATGTATAAAAACTTGAGCCTAAGGAAAGACCTTCTTGACCGACTTTACATTTTGGTCCTCATCCATTACTTTTTGACCCTCAACTTTTGAAATCCTCACATTTTGACCCCTAAGTCTTCTTTGTTCTTTGCATTTGGGTTCTCCCTACAAAACCCTGAGCAGCGCCATGCTCCGGCGACTTTGCACGAAGCATGGCGCCGCGCAGGGTGAGGGAGACCCTCTGCCAAGACAACCGGGGGTTCCCTACGACGTCTGCTGTCGCAAGGACACCTCCATGGTCTCTACGGATGCCCATACCTCCCGTGAGAACGCACGGAAGGTATGGGTCTCCATCTCCGACCGTCCTCCGGCGAGGGAGGCACGTCGCCTCCCTCCGCCCTCCTCTCTGATTTCACCTTTATAAAAGCCGCCACCGTCTGCCGCACTCAGTAGCTCGGTTCTTACGGAGAAACACCCCCCTCTATCCTCTCTTCCCACTCTGGCAGAAGCCCTCCAGCTCCGGCGGTTCTTCCTCCTCCTCGTCGCTCTGCCGCAATACTAGCAGCAGAGCCGCCTTCGCCCACTCTTCCCGCGTCGCGCCGTACCCAGCGTGCGCTCTCCCACTCTCTCCTCGCCGCCGCCCCCTCTCTCTGGGCACCTTCTTCTCCGGAGACAGTCGATACGACTGTCGCCCTGCTCCGTTCCCCCCTCGTCCCTCCAAGTAGGTACAGTTCTTTCCTTTCCTCCCCTCTTTCTTTTCCCTACTTCAATTTGCTCAACCACCCTTCGACCGCGCCTGATCGCCCTCACCTTCTCCATCTCTGGCCAACCTCCGGCGACTCGCTCCCATCATTCCACCACTCCACACGACTCACCGACCGACCCAAAACCTCCGCCTCTTCACGCTAAACCACTTCCGCCCCTTCATTCCCTACCATACGCTACCTAAATACCCCCTGAACAAACCCATTCTCCCAGCCACAGTCCGACCTAGGGCAGCCCCTGTACGCCGCCCCACGCCTCGCCTCCACCCGCACGAACTTCGCCACACTCTGGCGAAGCTCCCTGCACCTTCTGACTAGGCCAAGAGGCCGTATTTCCGTGAACAGGTTCCCTGTCCTCCGCCGCCATTGCTGGGCAGGTGGAGCTTCTTCCGCCTGCAGCTGCAAGGTCGCCTCACCCAGGCTTGACTCTCCAGGACGCGCACTTCGCCCCTACGCACCTGCCCAGACCTGCAGCTGGGGTGAACGCCTCGCAGCAGCCGCGATTGCCTGCAGCTTTCTCAACTGCAGGCGCCAAATTGGGGTGGGACATTTAGTCCTACCTCGGTAGATTCTGAAGCCGCGCACCTGCATAAATTGTAAAAGTGTTGTAGGCTTATCACCTCAGCACACGAGGTGAGGTCCCTCTCACCCGCTTACCCGGCCTCGTCTGCGACCACCCCCCACGGACCTGGCCTGACCCATTTACCCGACTTGCACTCCTCGCCCACCACCGCACGCCGGTGGGCCTGGACCCGAGCGCGACCCATACCCGAATACCCGACGGCTCTGGGAGAGCTATCCTATGAGCGAAATCTGAGAGAGAGAGACGCGGGGGAGGGTAGGATTAGGTTTTGCCCTCTGACCAATCTGTGAGTGTGCAGGCAAAAAGTAGAGAAGAAGAAGAAGAAGAGAAAGAAGGAAGAAGCACAGCCAACGCCGTGGCTGCTTGAAGCAAAGCAGAAGAAGAAGGACTGCGAGAAGAAGAAGAAAGAAAGAAGAAAGGAGGACGCACTGTAGCAGAGGCTACTTAAGTCGTCTGATTGAAAAATCAGATGACGCTCTGTAGAGAAGAAAAAGAAGAAGGAAAGAAGAGCAGGCACCGCAGAGAAGAAAGAAAGAAGAAGACAAAGAGCTGAAGGAGAAAGAAGAGAGAAGTAGAACACGAAGAGAGAAGAAAAGCTTGGAAGCAAAAGAAAGAAAAGGAAGAAAAAGAATAGAAGAGAAACAAGAAGAAGAGAGAAGACTGAGGAACTGAAGAGAAGAGAAGAGAAGAAGAAGACAAAGACGAGAGAAAGAAGAGAAGAAGAAAAAGCCAACAAGACAAATCTCTCTCTCTCTCATTTTTTTTGTAATAGAAACATTGTACTTCTAGAATACAGTTTGCTCCCTGAGTTCGACCTCGGGAAAACTTTTATTTCCGAGTAACAAATTGTATTAAACTGGTAACCGTTTCTCTATACTATACTACGACGAAATATTAGAACTACAGACGAGAGGACTAGCCAAAAGGTCATTACAAGAATCATTCATGTTAGCATAGGAGATGGTTTCGGGTTGGTTGAGGAGGAAGACCAATACATTTATGTGGAAGGTGGATTTTTCAAAAGCACATGATTATATTTCGTGGGCTTATTTATGGGAGATTTTTAGAAGGAGGGGATTTCCAGAAAAATGAGTACAATGGATGAAGCGGTGTATCACCACCTTTTCTTTTTCGCCATCATAAATGGGAAGCCAACGGGGCAATGGATCCAACCACAGAGGGGAGTGGAGCAGGGATGTCCTATTGCACCATTGATCTTTATTCTCTCAGTGGATACCTTAGCAAGGTTTACCTTTAAGGCATGTGTTAAGGGCCTGATGCACGGTTATACCTTAACATCTCAAAGAGCATTGACGCCTATTCTTCAATTTGCAGATGACATCATCTTCTTTATTGAGGGGGGATGTAAGGAGGCGATGTATTTGAAACATGTGTTAGAGATTTTTAGTGAAGTATCAGGGCTCGTCATCATTGGTTCTAAGCCTTCGCTTATTTGTTTCAGGGAAGCATGCAACAATAAGGATGATCTCTCTGAAATTCTTCACACACCGGTCACATGTCTTCCAATACGATATCTGGGTCTTCCTCTACAGGAAAAGAAGATGAAAAAGGCAGATTGGGCACAACTTTTTGAGAGGATGTCTTTGCACTTGTCCTCTTGTTGTGGACGATTTTTATCTAAAGGTGTCAGGCTCATCTTGCTTAATTCTGTATTATTGGCCATACTAATTTTCTTTGTATCAATGTTTAAACAACTTGGGTCTATTGTAAAAAAAATGGATGTGATTAGGAGGTGCTTTTTTTGGAAAGGCCCAAAGCATGAGGGGCATTTCCTTCAACCTGTGAAGTGGCAATATATTTTTTCCCCTAAGAAGAATGGAGGGATGGGTGTCAAACTCTCAGAGAGTTTGGTGACTCCCTACTACTCAAATGGGGAGTGATTATCATGAGGGGTGATACTGGTATGTGGCAAGATGTGATATAGGATTCATACGGGGAGTCTAACGGACATTCAAATAGGGTGAATCCTTTTGCACCTTCCCCCTTTTGGTGGTCAATAGCTAAAACCTTGAACTCTCATTGGGAGAGGGTTGCTCTAGTTTTGAGAGATGGTCGTTGCTTTCGATTTTGGAAGAATAATTAGAGTGGGTTGGGATGCTTTGAAGATCTTTACCCTCGTGCATTTAGTGGCATGGTTGAGAAGGTAGCCACGATTGCAGAGTATTGGGAGGAGGACACAAAAGGGTGGAAGCCACTCACATTGAATAGTACTTATCAGAGTCGGTCCTCTTTGGAGTACACTAGAATTATGGAAGTCTTGGAAGTGCTTAAACCTAAGGAAGGGGTGAACAGGTTTGAATGGAGGGAAGTGATGATAACATCATCATCAGCCATATCTAGCCTTATTTAGTCATATTCCATCATTAAATGCTTCTACGTAACCGCCAGAAGACAGTAATTCATTGCACATCTTTCTAAGAGAATAACAAGAAACCAGGGTTGAAACTATAATTTTATCATCCTCTCATGAATGCAGAACAACCACAGGTTTCTCAGGGGTTAATTCAAGGTCAAAAGTTCATAAATGTCTAATAAGGGGTTCATGCAAATAGAAAAGGGTTTTCACCGATTTCAAGAATTAATAGACATTTGAAACCCTAAAAATAGATCCACTTAATTAAATGAGGTTCTGGTCAGAATAAAAATTCATCTAAACCCTCTAAAAATCATAGAAAAACATTCCCTAGGGTTTGGCATCTTTGAATGAACCTTCAGAACCCATTTTGCACTAAAATAGAGTCTCAGACGAACTGTCGCCCTAATTTGAGTAACTGCGTAATTTACCCAGTCAAACTTGGTCAAAACCTAAATCCAACTTCACCATTAGAGTCCTTGGATCCAAATTAGGCTTGTACCAAAATTTGGGCTCAATCAAAGATCATATTGACCTAGTTTACTTTTCAGTCTAGTCGACTCTTTTTATCACTTACGCACCCCTAGCTTTTTGAATTCCTTACAAATGGGTCCCTAAGCTTGTCATCTTCTTTGCAATCAGGTCCCTCCACCATTATCGCGGAGGAACTCCTACTCCGGCGACCTTCGACTAAAGATTTCTCCTTGATTAATTGGTGGATCCCTTCCAAAATTTGAAGGGAGACTCCTGAGAGATTTCCCTACAATTTATGTAACGACCCGGTTCCCGAGTCCCTACGAGACACGAGAACCGGACCGACTCGACTAATCCCAAGACCCAGTCGTCCAACGAGGAAGTAACCAAAAGACAGTAAAATAAACCACATTCAGCATGAATATAACTAACAGTAAAAAGTACAGCAGTAAGGAAAGAAACTACTACAGTAGGTACCGCCACAACAGTAAAGCAACATTTATCATATAACAAAAACTGCAGGTAAAGAAGGTACAGCGGAAACAAAACTACTCACTAGAACAGAAACAAAAGAAGGTACAAAACTGTGGCAACTCTACTGGACCCTACTCGGCCCAGCGTCCTCTGCAGCCGCCGACCCTGGCTGCTCAACACCTGGTCCTGAAAAAGGTAACGAGTGTAACACGTCAGCAAAACGCTGAGTAGAGTGGCAAACTAACTAAAGGCAACAGTAGAGTGTACAGTAGCTGTTATGTTCTATTACTTCCTTTATTTACATCTTTCAATTTTTCTCACTATTTCATTTACTTCTCAGATCCTTTACTTGATCTCGAATGTCCTCGTGGGACGATCTTGATTGCAGTCTTTTCCAACAGTAGAAGTAGCACGTGGTGCTCTCCTGGCCGGGAGAGTCCCCCGTGGTGATCCTACCCTCAGTCAACCACCCCAAGGTCACTGACAGACGTAACGGTGACTACGGCACGCGCGATAAACGCACAGGTAGCTAGCCCGTACTGGCACGCGGTCAGTCGTTTCCGTTAACGGGTGCGCCCAAAGCACAGCACGGAACCAGGGCAGAGCCCTCTCAGTAACAGGGGTCCAACCCCTCCACAGTAACCAAACCGGGGCCTTGCCCCTCCACAGTCCGCGCACCCTCGCCTGACTACCCTGGTTTGCCCTAGTGGGCCTAACAAGTCGGTGAAGGAGGCTAGCAGAACCCCGGGGCCCGTGGGGTAGCTAGTACTCTCCTAACACTACTAGCTCTCCTCGGTACTACGTACACGAGGGCCAACAAGTCGGTACAGAGCGGCCAAGCCTAACCCCGGGTCCCTGGGGCGGCTGGCCCCACTCTGCACTAAAACAGGTACAGGTACTTCCCTTGGTACTGCGTACCCAAGAGACAGTACAACTACATCTCAGTTCCATTCCTTTTCTTTCCAGGAGTTCCACTCCTAATTCCCCGTAGGGTTCCAGCTCTTTATCTCAGAACATCATATGTTTCACTTTCCAGATTCACGTTCTCACATTCCATGATCTCAACATGTTTCCTTGTTCATAACAGGCAGCTGTTAATTAATTTCACAGGCAGCTTATATATTCCTTTCCATTTTTTCCAAGACTGCAGTAATATACATTCCACTAGTTTTTTCCATCCTAGGATTCATGCCATATCCTAGGATCTATCATACAATCTAGTTTTCCGGCCCTAGGATTCATGCAACACCTAGGAGCTATCATTCCATACATTTCTCATTCCTAGGGTTCATGCAATGCCCTAGGTTCTAGTTATGGTTCCATACTTTAACAGATTTTATTAATGCTTAAAACCACTCTACCAGGTACAACGGAAGTAATGGGGGCGTGGTCGGGAATCCCGCGTGCCTCCGCGACTCTCAAGACTGCAACCGAACAAGGTCCTATCACAAGGATCAAACACAAGGAGTGTCTTAAAACAGTGTATAGCTACTGTAGGCGGGTAGAGGAATAAATTCTGAATCGAACGCAACTCGAATCGCGGAAAACGGAGCCCAAACGGGCCCTAAGCGGGTCGGTGCAAAATCAGACGTCTGGAACTCCTTCCAGACGTCTTAAACGGTGGATCAGAGAATTACCTGTTCGGCTTGGTTCCCCGGACGTCCAGAAGTCTGTGGCGACGTCTCTCCTAGATCCCAGACGTCCGATGGTCTCTCCGGACGTCTGGAGGTCACTCCCGCCGTCTGGTACAACTTCCAGACGTCGGATTCGCAAAGGATGACGAATCCGAACACCTGCGCACAGCCAACCCTCCTCCTTCAGTACGGTCAGTCGACAAAAGAAGAAGGAGAAAGCGGAACTCACCTTTCAGACGTCTGTATGATCACACAGACGTCGACCTTGCCGTCTGGATATCAGTCCAGACGTCTGATTCTGGAGATTTTTCCAGAATCAGAACCTCGCTCGGCCTCCGCTCGCGACGCCGCCCGCGTCGCACCTCGCGCGTCCGCTGCTCCGCCCGCAGCAGGTCCCTCTTCGCGACGCTCTGCGCCCCCTGCGCCCTCCGCCGGCCGGCCAAGCCGCTCCCGGCGAGCTCGCCCTCACGGCAGAGTCCCGCCCTCGCACGCCGCAGCTCCTCCGCGCCTTTGCTGCGCCGCTGCCGCTGCGCCCTCGCGTCCGCTCGCTCCGCCCGCAGCAGGAGAGGAGGAAGATGGTGGAGACGGGAGGGGAGGCGCGCCCCCTCCCCCTTTTAACGCCGCGCGGAGAGGAGGAGAGAGACGGCCGCAGTCGCCTGCAGCCGCAGAGAAGATGCGGATCGCAGGTCTGCGCGCACAGGCGCGCAGACGAATATCCCGTGCGAATATAACCGTTCGTCAGACGTCTGTAAACTATCCCGGACATCTGGTCAGACGTCTGGATGTGATCCCAGACGTCTTTACAGACGTCTGGGCCACCTCCCAGACGTCTTAAAAGACGTCTGGGGCACGAGCTCGTTACAATATAACAAACTCAAAGGAAGTTTCGTCCCCGAAACTTGCGCCAACTAGGGTGCGGAAAAAGGATGTCCAAATAACCATAACAAACTCAAAGAGGACCGAAGCCGGTCCGAAAAGACGTACCCGCGAAAAGCTCTGGGTACCGCTCCCGCATTGCCGCCTCAGGCTCCCAGGTAGCCTCCTCGTACCGCTGGCTCCTCCACAAAACCTTTACCAGGGGTACTTGCTTTCGTCTCAACCTGCGGACTGCTCGGTCTAGGATCTGCACTGGCCGCTCGGGGTAGGTCAGGTCGTCGCTCACCTCGACGCTCTCGTGACTCAGTACGTGGCTGAGATCGGCTACGTACTTCCTGAGGTTGGACACGTGGAACACGTCGTGCACACCAGAAAGCTGCGGGGGAAGGGCAAGTCTGTAAGCAACGGGTCCAACCCGCTCCAGGACCTCGAAGGGCCCCACGAACCTCGGCGCGAGCTTCCCTCTCACCCCAAACCGCTGTAAGCCCTTCATGGGCGAAACACGAAGAAAGACGTGGTCCCCAACCTCGAACTGCACCTCTCTGCGTCTGCGATCTGTTCAACTACCTCCTGACTCTGCCGGATCAACCTGGGGCCAACCTCCCACTTGGTCCCCACCTCAACCCAACTCAAGGGTGCCGTGCATTTCCGTCCGTACAGAGCCTCGTAGGGAGCCATGCCGATGCTCGAGTGATAACTGTTGTTGTATGCAAACTCTGCCAGGGGCAGGTGTTCCTCCCAAGAGCCCCTCCAGTCTAGTACACAGGCACGCAAAAGATCCTCAAGTGTCTGTATCGTGCGTTCCGACTGTCCGTCCGTCTGGGGGTGGTAAGCCGTGCTAAATCTCAACCTCGTCCCCAAAGCCTGCTGAAACTCAGCCCAAAACTGGGACGTAAAGCGGGTATCCCGGTCGGATACGATCTCCCGCGGAACTCCGTGTAGTCGCACCACATCACGGATATACCTCTCTGCCAACTGTGCTGGTCCCAAAGTGACTCGGATCGGCAAGAATCGTGCCGTCTTCGTCAACCTATCCACTATTACCCAGACCGCGTCGTGTCCTCGCTGGGTAACCGGTAAACCCACCACCAAGTCCATGGTGATGCTCTCCCACTTCCACTCTGGCACTGGAAGCGGCTGAAGCGGCCCTGCAGGCCTCTGATGCTCGGCTTTCACCTGCTGGCACACTAAGCACTGCTGCACGAACTCACCCACATCCTGCTTCATCCCTCTCCACCAGAACTCGCGTCTCAAGTCATGGTACATTTTCGTGTTTCCGGGATGTATGGTGAATCTGGAACCGTGTGCCTCAGTCAGGAGCTCTCTCAACAGCTCCTCGTCTCTGGGGACGCACAGCCGTCCCCTCAAGCGTAACACCTGGTCTGTGAAAGAGAAGTCCCCTGGGTCCCCTGACAGTACTCTGTCGCGCAAAGACTGCAAGTACGGATCGGCCATCTGTCCCGTGATGATGCGGTCTATCAACTCTGGTCTGGTCTGCCGTGTCACCGTCACTGCCCCACAGTATCCTCGTAACTCTAGAGGTCGCCAACTGCCCACCTCCTCCAAAAGGCTCCAACTCTGTAACTGTAGACTGGCCAAGCGTGCGGGCGCCTTACGGCTCAAGGCGTCAGCCACCACATTGGCCTTTCCCGGGTGGTAGGAGATGCTGCAGTCGTAGTCCTTCAGGAGCTCCAACCAACGTCTCTGTCTCATGTTGAGCTCCTTCTGGTCAAAAAGATATCTGAGGCTCTTGTGATCTGTAAAAATCTCGAAGGTCTCACCGTACAAGTAGTGCCTCCATGTCTTCAGCGCGAAGACAACAGCTGCCAACTCTAGGTCATGGGTAGGGTAGGTATGCTCATGGGGCTTCAGTTGCCGCGAAGCGTAAGCGACCACGTGACCCCTCTGCATGAGCACACCTCCTAACCCCTGCAAGGAAGCGTCCGTGTACACGACGAACCCGCCACTACTGTCAGGAATGGTGAGCACGGGAGCCGAGGTCAACCTCTCCTTCAGCTCCAGAAAACACGCCTCACAGGCGTCTGTCCAAGTGAAAGGCACATCCTTCCGAGTCAACTGTGTCATAGGACGTGCAATCTGCGAAAACCCTCTGATGAACCGTCTGTAGTAACCTGCCAGTCCCAGGAAACTGCGAATCTCAGTGACTGAACGCGGTCTCTCCCACCTGAGCACTGCCTCGACCTTGGCAGGATCCACCGCCAGGCCGTCTCCAGAGATCACATGACCCAAAAAGGTCACCTCCCTCAACCAGAACTCGCACTTGCTGTATTTGGCGTACAGCCTGCGTCGTCTCAGAGTGTCCAGAACCATCCGCAAGTGCTGTCCGTGCTGCGTCCGATCTCTAGAATAGATGAGTACATCATCTATGAAAACCACCACAAACTGGTCCAAGTACGGTCTGAACACCCGGTTCATCAGGTCCATGAAAGCAGCGGGGGCATTGGTCAGCCCAAACGGCATGACCAAAAACTCGTAGTGTCCGTACCGGGTGCGGAAAGCTGTCTTGGAGACGTCGGTCTCCCTGATCCTCAACTGGTGGTATCCAGACCTCAAGTCGATCTTGGAAAACACCGTGGCACCCCGCAACTGGTCAAACAAATCGTCAATCCTCGGCAGCGGATATCGGTTCTTGATGGTGACCCTATTCAGCTGTCTGTAGTCCACACAAAGGCGTAGGGTCCCATCCTTCTTCTTCACAAACAGTACCGGGGCTCCCCAGGGAGACGCACTGGGCCTCACGAAACCTTTCTCCAAAAGGTCCTGCAACTGAGACTTGAGCTCTCGCAGCTCAAGCGGTGCCATCCTGTATGGCGCGGTGGAGATGGGGTTGGTCCCTGGTACTAGTGAGATCTCAAACTCGATCTCACGCTCGGGCGGTAGTCCTGGTAACTCGTCTGGAAACACGTCGGGGTACTCTCTGACCACCGGGATGCTCTGGAAGTCTGCCACGGGGCTGTGCTCTGCCACCACACAAGCTAAGAAGCCCTCATACCCCTGGCTCAAAAGTCTCGCCGCCCGAAGTGCCGAAATGCACCTGAAACCTCCGTCCACTGGCTGCCCGTGAAACTCGAAGGAAGGCAACTCCGGAATGGAGAAGACAATCTTCCTCTCAAAGCAGTCTACCAATGCGTGGTAAGCGGACAGCCAATCCATCCCCAGGATCACCCCAAAGTCCTCCATCTGTATCATAATCAGGTCAGCTGGCAGGCTGTGTCCCCCGATGCTGACCCCGCAACCCGTGTACACCTCCTCAGCTACAAACAGCTGACCACTCGGACCTCTGATTACGAACGGGTTCTCTAACAATGTATAATCCTGGTCCAAACTAACTGCGAAACTGTCTGCGACACACGAGTGCGTAGCGCCGGAATCGAAAAGCGTGTAAACGAGTCTGCCAGAAACTGAAACCATACCTGCTACCACGGATCCCGAAGCTCTGGCGTCCCTGTGTGTTAGGGCGTTGATACGCCCCTCAGCTTTAGGTGCGGACGAAGCAGCCACACTCTGCGTCGGACGGGTAGGTGCTGGCCGGTACCCTCCTCGCGACTGCGGTCCTCCTCCTCGCGCCTGGAAACCGCGGCCTCCTGCGCGCCCTCCAGTGCTCTGCGCGGGAAGTACCTGCTGACCTCCTGCCCTAGATGGGCAGTCCCTCCTGACGTGGCCCGGCTGGCCACACTGGTAGCAGAGGGGAACCCGACTCCCGCCCTCAGTGAGTCCCTGCTGTCGGCTAGGCGGGGGTCCGGTGCTGGCGACTGGCCCCTGTCGAGGGCCCCCAAAGGCCAGTGATGGCCCTGCACAACGTGACGGCTCTCCTGCGGACGCCACGTGCCTCCGTTGAATTCTCCTAACACGCCTGGTGTGGCGGCGGAAATCTCGTTCCACCACTAACTCCCCTGTCGTACGCTCGGAAGGGGGAGGGGGTGGCGACGTGGGTGGAAGCTGAAATTCTTCTCGAACCACCTCTCGAATCAGTTGGACGAGGTCCCGAGACGGTATACTCAGGAGAAGAGGAGGGGTAGTATGTATTCCAAGCCCGACATATCTGTCCCCCGGGCCCTGACCTCGGCCGCGCCTGCGGCTCACCCTCCTAGCTCCACGACGCGGCATCTCCTACAATGGAGACGCGAAACAAAACGGAAACGTCAAAACAGACGGTACCTAACAACACTTCTAAGAGCTCATGTCAAGAGATATGTTGTGGTGGCTACTCTAGCTATAAACATGTGAATTGGTTATTTTCCAGTCAGTTGATTCACTTCTCGGGACGACCTTGCTCTGATACCATCTTGTAACGACCCGGTTCCCGAGTCCCTACGAGACACGAGAACTGGACCGACTCGACTAATCCCAAGACCCAGTCGTCCAACGAGGAAGTAACCAAAAGACAGTAAAATAAACCACATTCAGCATGAATATAACTAACAGTAAAAAGTACAGCAGTAAGGAAAGAAACTACTACAGTAGGTACCGCCACAACAGTAAAGCAACATTTATCATATAACAAAAACTGCAGGTAAAGAAGGTACAGCGGAAACAAAACTACTCACTAGAACAGAAACAAAAGAAGGTACAAAACTGTGGCAACTCTACTGGACCCTACTCGGCCCAGCGTCCTCTGCAGCCGCCGACCCTGGCTGCTCAACACCTGGTCCTGAAAAAGGTAACGAGTGTAACACGTCAGCAAAACGCTGAGTAGAGTGGCAAACTAACTAAAGGCAACAGTAGAGTGTACAGTAGCTGTTATGTTCTATTACTTCCTTTATTTACATCTTTCAATTTTTCTCACTATTTCATTTACTTCTCAGATCCTTTACTTGATCTCGAATGTCCTCGTGGGACGATCTTGATTGCAGTCTTTTCCAACAGTAGAAGTAGCACGTGGTGCTCTCCTGGCCGGGAGAGTCCCCCGTGGTGATCCTACCCTCAGTCAACCACCCCAAGGTCACTGACAGACGTAACGGTGACTACGGCACGCGCGATAAACGCACAGGTAGCTAGCCCGTACTGGCACGCGGTCAGTCGTTTCCGTTAACGGGTGCGCCCAAAGCACAGCACGGAACCAGGGCAGAGCCCTCTCAGTAACAGGGGTCCAACCCCTCCACAGTAACCAAACCGGGGCCTTGCCCCTCCACAGTCCGCGCACCCTCGCCTGACTACCCTGGTTTGCCCTAGTGGGCCTAACAAGTCGGTGAAGGAGGCTAGCAGAACCCCGGGGCCCGTGGGGTAGCTAGTACTCTCGTAACACTACTAGCTCTCCTCGGTACTACGTACACGAGGGCCAACAAGTCGGTACAGAGCGGCCAAGCCTAACCTCGGGTCCCTGGGGCGGCTGGCCCCACTCTGCACTAAAACAGGTACAGGTACTTCCCTTGGTACTGCGTACCCAAGAGACAGTACAACTACATCTCAGTTCCATTCCTTTTCTTTCCAGGAGTTCCACTCCTAATTCCCCGTAGGGTTCCAGCTCTTTATCTCAGAACATCATATGTTTCACTTTCCAGATTCACGTTCTCACATTCCATGATCTCAACATGTTTCCTTGTTCATAACAGGCAGCTGTTAATTAATTTCACAGGCAGCTTATATATTCCTTTCCATTTTTTCCAAGACTGCAGTAATATACATTCCACTAGTTTTTTCCATCCTAGGATTCATGCCATATCCTAGGATCTATCATACAATCTAGTTTTCCGGCCCTAGGATTCATGCAACACCTAGGAGCTATCATTCCATACATTTCTCATTCCTAGGGTTCATGCAATGCCCTAGGTTCTAGTTATGGTTCCATACTTTAACAGATTTTATTAATGCTTAAAACCACTCTACCAGGTACAACGGAAGTAATGGGGGCGTGGTCGGGAATCCCGCGTGCCTCCGCGACTCTCAAGACTGCAACCGAACAAGGTCCTATCACAAGGATCAAACACAAGGAGTGTCTTAAAACAGTGTATAGCTACTGTAGGCGGGTAGAGGAATAAATTCTGAATCGAACGCAACTCGAATCGCGGAAAACGGAGCCCAAACGGGCCCTAAGCGGGTCGAGAAAGACAATACTGTGCAAAATCAGACGTCTGGAACTCCTTCCAGACGTCTTAAACGGTGGATCAGAGAATTACCTGTTCGGCTTGGTTCCCCGGACGTCCAGAAGTCTGTGGCGACGTCTCTCCTAGATCCCAGACGTCCGATGGTCTCTCCGGACGTCTGGAGGTCACTCCCGCCGTCTGGTACAACTTCCAGACGTCGGATTCGCAAAGGATGACGAATCCGAACACCTGCGCACAGCCAACCCTCCTCCTTCAGTACGGTCAGTCGACAAAAGAAGGAGAAAGCGGAACTCACCTTTCAGACGTCTGTATGATCACACAGACGTCGACCTTGTCGTCTGGATATCAGTCCAGACGTCTGATTCTGGAGATTTTTCCAGAATCAGAACCTCGCTCGGCCTCCGCTCGCGACGCCGCCCGCGTCGCACCTCGCGCGTCCGCTGCTCCGCCCGCAGCAGGTCCCTCTTCGCGACGCTCTGCGCCCCCTGCGCCCTCCGCCGGCCGGCCAAGCCGCTCCCGGCGAGCTCGCCCTCACGGCAGAGTCCCGCCCTCGCACGCCGCAGCTCCTCCGCGCCTTTGCTGCGCCGCTGCCGCTGCGCCCTCGCGTCCGCTCGCTCCGCCCGCAGCAGGAGAAGAGGAAGATGGTGGAGACGGGAGGGGAGGCGCGCCCCCTCCCCCTTTTAACGCCGCGCGGAGAGGAGGAGAGAGACGGCCGCAGTCGCCTGCAGCCGCAGAGAAGATGCGGATCGCAGGTCTGCGCGCACAGGCGCGCAGACGAATATCCCGTGCGAATATAACCGTTCGTCAGACGTCTGTAAACTATCCCGGACGTCTGGTCAGACGTCTGGATGTGATCCCAGACGGCACGAGCTCGTTACAATTTAAGCCACACCTTAGGCTCTAATTCTTGCCCAAATCCTCATGCGAATCGCTTGAAGGATCGGGTCTCCTATTTCACGAAGTTTTAAAGCTTTCAAGCTTGGTTTCCAAGCTTGGGAAGCTCTCTTAAGACCTATATAAGGACCCTTAAGGACAAACCGTCCTACTTAGCTAGGTTTTCACCCAAAAACCCTCTTCAAACTCCCTTTCCAGCCACCTCCGCCCTAGCTCCGGCAAGCCTCCTCCTCCGTCATCCTACGTCCTCCCAACGGCTAAATTGGGAGTTCTCCTTCCTTCCCGACCTCCTCCACCTCCCGACGGTCAACTCAGAGATGCCCTAGCCCCTTCCTCACCGTCCCCCTCGTCGGAGAATCCTTCGTCCTCGACGTCGACCAACCATAGCCGACGCCGCCCTGCCTCCTTCGTCCGCAATTCTAGGTCCTAAAGCTCCCTTCTTCTCTCTCCTTTCTTTTCCTCCCCTTAACTTCTCAATTTGACTCATGACCACCAGCCTCCCTCACTATCTTCCCCACGACCAGCTGAGCTCTGGTGAGCCTGCACCACTACCACAGACCACCAAATTACTTCATTCCACTTCCAAAACCTTTGCCATCACCACAAGACCAAAAGCCCTCTCCTATTTCACCTATTCACACACCCAAAACCTCCGCCAAACACCAACCATAGCCGATGCCGCCCTACCTCCTTCGTCCACAATTCTAGGCCCTAAAGCTCCTTTCTTCTCTCTCCTTTCTTTTCCTCCCCTTAACTTCTCAATTTGACTCACGACCACCGGCCTCCCTCACCATCTTCCCCACGACCGGCCGAGCTACGGCTAGCCTGCACCACCACCACAGACCACCAAACTACTTCATTCCACTTCTAAAACCTCTGCCATCACCTCAAGATCAAAAGCCCTCTCTTATTTCGCTTATTCACACACCCAAAACCTCCACCGAACACCACCTTCCGCCAACGCCATTCCTGACTCCGACACACCCCTACACGCACTCCCGCACCACGTGAAGCACACGACCACGTTTACCATCCTCCGGTGAAGCTCCTGGACCTTTTAATTAAGGCTTTTGAGCCCATATGCTTGATTTCAGGTATCATCGTCTGCCTCCGCCACCGCGTCATCCCTCCGGCCCCATTCTTCATGTTCTAGCCACACACGTTCTAGGTACACCCTCCAAGTGCTGTGGATTCATCCTAGGAAGCAGTCCAGACTTCCAATTGGGAGCATTGAGCGCTACTTCAACTCCAATTGGAAGCCACTCCATCAGCAACTGCACGAGGAGGAGCCCTATGGGATTTAGTCCCACATCGATCGTGGAGAGGCATGCAGCAACACTTAAATTATTTTTCTAATACTAGCTCTTTGCCTTGAGCACACCTGAGGTGATGTCCCCCATGCACACGCCTCCTCGCACCCTCACACCTCGCTGTGTGCATGCACGCGAGTTTGGCCACTTCCTAGGATCTAATAACCTGACCTTTAACCTGATTACACTTGGGTTCGAGAAAAGAAAAGAAAAATAGAGGTGAACTGTGTGAGAGAGAGGAGGGTTTTGCTCTTCAGGGCAACCTCCCAACACTTAGTCGCTGGGAAGCTTGTGAAGGCCCTTGTGCGTGAAGAAGAAAGAGAAGGCTAGAGAAGGAAGGCTCTATGTAGAAGAAGAGAGAAGAAAAAGAGTTTGAGAGAAGAAGCTAAGGCTAAAGAAGAAGACCTAAAAGAAGAAGAGAAGGAAGGAAGAAGAAGAATAAGAAGAAGCACTGTAGCAAGGCTGAACTTAAGTCATCTGATGATAAATGGCCAATGCCTGACTTGGTTGAAGACACTGTGGCATTATTTGAGGCATTGTGCATTTATTTGATTTATTAAGTAATTGATACGTATATGCTTAAGACTAATAATTTGTGATCTAAATCACCGTTATTTTATCTTAGATCTCTTTTTGCCTCATTAAACTCTTAATATACTCTTGCTTAGTATTAAATATCATTTGAGTAGATTGTTATGCATTGAATATCATAATTCTTAGCTTAATTATTGTGCTCATTTCTATATTGATCAAGATTAGTGTATGAATTCTTATTTGCTCCTTGTGTTCGACCTTGGACTTAAATTTGAGTAATAAATTGTATTTGTTAACGAGCAATTTTGGTCTGTACTACAACGTATCAATCTTAAACACCGATCTCGCACGTGAACAGGAAGGAGTATATGCTCCAAATAGAGCTTATCAAAAAATTATACCTTCGGCTGCTGATGATAGTCACATATTGATTTGTTCGGCTATATGGAGATTGAAGGTTCCTCTAAAGATTCAGATTTTCTTGTGGTTAGCTAGAAGAGATGGCTTGGTCACTAGTACTATGAGGGGGCGCATCATGGGCACTCTTACGATTGTGTGCCCCTTGTGTGGCTATGATCAAGATGATATCAAGCATATATTTAGTGCTTTCTTGGTGACGAATGAAGTTTAGAGCAGGTTTTGTTCATCTTCCATTCCAAAATGGGATGAATTGTGGAGGGATCTCTCCAATGCTACCAGGCCATGGGTATACATGGTAGTTCTGTGGTCAGTCGAGAGGCAACGAAATGATGTCATCTTTAATTGGGTTAAATGTTGGATAGAAAACATTTGTGATAAGGGGGCATGTAATGTCAATTTGTGGTTGTTTGCTATGTAATCCCCATTATATATGTTAATAAAATTGGACAACTACTATGATTGGTAGTGGTCCTTTCTCTATTTCAAAAAAATAAATAAATGTCACGAAATATTGTTGACCATTCCTAGTCACAATACTAAATTGTCTACATAAATTTGTAAGTATGAGGTCTAGCAAGTCCTCATGTTTGACCCCATTTTTAGGAAAGGGTAGTTTGGACATCTTCCTACAAATGCAATGTTCGCAAGTAGGCAAGGGTTGAACTTTCAAAAAATCCAAGGGTCCATCCTTGATGTGTCTATTATTCCTATTAATAGACACATGTCCCAATCTTGGATGTAGATCACTATGGACCTGTTTACATCTTCCTTAGCATGCTTAGGAGTTTGATTCTCAATCACAACATCAGAAGCATTCATAATGAACTCACATTCATCCAGCTTATACAAACCACCAGGAGTAATGGAAGCAAAAGCAATAGCTTTACCATAATGATTTATAGTAAGAGTTTGCTCAAATGGAAAAGAATATCTAAATCTAACTAGTTTAGAAATAGATAAAGTTTTCTCCTAATGGAAGGTACGAAGAGACAATCTCTCAAAAGCAGAACATGCCTGGGTATCTTGAGTCTGCAGATTTCTATGGCTTCTGCTATAACCGTTGCCTTAAATCCCATCATGATCTACACTTCTCCCTCCTTAACCCTTTTGGTCACTTGAAACACATGTAAGAAATTGGAACTATCAATAGATGCTCCAAAATCCACAACCCAACTTCCAACTTGTCCAACGAGCAAGTTGGTTTCTATGATGAGAAGAGATTCTTTACCTGCATTAGCCTTGCTTTTGCCCTTCTCTAAAGACTTCATGTACTCCAGACAATTTTGTTTCTAGTGCCCTAACTTCTTACAATAGTGGCATGTGTCTGCTGCCCTGCCCTTCTTCTTCTTAGAAGAAGTGAGATGTGCAGAAGAAGCTAAAGACTTGTTCCTATTTTGGAAACTTTTCCCTTTACCCTACTTCTTCCGCTTGAACCTCCTACTTCTCTCGGTGACCATCATCTTAGGCCATCTTAGGTGGGTTCTCCCTCTTAATAATGTCCTTTGTAGACTTAAGCAAGGAGATCAACTCAACAATAGTTGTCTTCATCTTTCCCATGTGAAATGAGATGATGAAGTTGGTGAAGGAGCTTGGAAGCAATTGCAAGATGATATCCTTTAGGGTCTCATCATCAATCGTCACCCCTAACCTTTGAAGCTCTGAAATGTCTATACATCTTCGGAATGTGCTCCCTCGTTGAAGTTCCTGCTTTCATGTTTTATGAAAGCAACTCCTTGAGTACATTATAGCACTAAGTTTGTTTCACATCCCTGAACATCTCTTTCAAGCTCATCAGGATTTTCGAGGCAGTTTTCATCTCCTTACATTTCTTCGGAAGCACGTTAGAGAGCAAACCAAGGATGTAACGTCAAGCATGAGTGTTATCCTTATCCCAATTTGTACTGAACTCCCTCTCCTAAGAGTTCTTGGGATTCTCATGCTTTTTCTCTTTGATCACGTACTATGTGTGATCAACAATGAGAACAAGCTTAAGGTTATAGATCTAATCCATATAGTTAGGGCCTATAAGTTGATTTTTTTCAAGTAGGCAACTAAGTAGGTTGAGGTTCATCATCTGAAAAGAATTAAACATTTGATTAAAATCTAGCATATGAAAATAAACTTCGTTTTGAGAAAGGTTCCCAATTAAGTCTAATTTGAATGTTATTCCCTTTTTAATGAAGGTTCTAACGGAGGGGGGGTGAGATTTGCGTGATAAAAGAAATAATGCAGAAGTAAAGTAAACAATTACAAAAAAGTTCAATCTCACAAATACACAAGAATTTTTAGGTGGAAACCTAAACTCGGGTAAAAACTACCACCTAAGCCTCTCGACTTAGGATTTCCCGATGGACTGAGTCGATCAAATCCACTAACAAGTCACTTAAACGAAGGTGACTTAAACTCTTACAACCACTCTACTTATACAAGGGTAGTGTACTTAAACCCTCCTCTTCACGAGGAGTATTTTGTCTCATAAAGGAGACGGGAATTCGCAAAGTGAATACCCAGCCAAAAATGGAAATTACAACAGTCCTATAGAGCCATAAAATATTTGTCTTAAACTTAGCTTCTATAGGCAATGGGTACTTCCCTAAGATGGAAGTGAAGTGCGCAGTGGATCGGTGCTCTCGGATGAAGATTGTGTAGATGAGAAAGCAATGGCACTTCTAGCACTTGATAATCTCTTCTTGGATACAATATGAGTGGAAGTAGTATTCTTAGGTGTATATAACAAAGGAAGGGTTCTCCTTTATTTATAGGTGGCTTAGGAACCCTTAGGAAGGCTATGGAAGCCTTAGGTAGCCGTTAGAAACAAATCCAAGGCTAATCAGCCTGGAATCAGGGCCAATAATGATTCTGATAGTGTTATCAGACGTCTGAATCTATTATCAAATGTCTGGGCCATTGTCTGATTCTATGATCGGTTGTCTGATCTAGAAGGGTGGAAGATCTGATTAAGGTTGGATCAAGACGGATGCCTAAAGATCATTTATAAGACGTATGTGAAACAAATTAGATGTCTAATTCTAGACGGGTTTCCTTCCTATTTTATCCAAACTTAAATAGGGTTCTAGGTCTTGTTGGTCAGACAACAGGTCGGTGGTTTGGCACAAAGTCTAGATGTCTAGAAATAAGATTTATTGCGGGAATTGATTTCCCAAGGCCTAAACGACTATAATCACTGACAAAAGTGATTTGGGGATGGATTGAGCCTAATGTCTATTTATCAGTCGTTTAGGGATCTCTACAGACATTTGAAAGTGAATGTAGGTCAGATTAAAGGATAACCCTCAACGATTAAGTCTGACAAAAACAACAGTCCTCTAGTTGGACATTTGGTAAGGTCATCAGACGTCTTCTAAGAAGTTTGGACTAAGGGCTAGACATCTAAAATTGGCAGACAGAGAGCGGGCTTCCAGCCTAAGTGTTTTGGACGTTTGATCAAATAGTCAGACGTTTAAAAGTCTAAGATCAGACGTCTGATGTTCAGATTGGATGTCTGATCAGGCTGTTTGATGCCTACTTTGGTTTTCTGATTTAACTAAGAGCTTGTCTAAGTATCCTAGGGTTGTGTATGTATTCCTAGGACTACTGTTTGATACTTTGGGCTCTTTAACATATTATCTAAACAAATAAAAGAGCAAAGAACAAAAACAACAAATACAAAGTACAAGACAAAAGAACATCTATCCTATTCTTCTTATCTTCAAGCTCTCACTTCATGCAAAGCTCCATCTTCTTTTCTCCATCAAGCTCCTTTAATTCGCCATAGATGCGAGCTTGAGCTCCTCCTTCACACTTGTAACCATTTGCATTTTCCTGAAACCTTAAACTGAATGCAAATGTTAAATGACAAGTGTTTTGTTATCATCAAAATTAACGATCGTGGTGCCCGTGCACCAACATTTAACACTCAAAACAAGGGGCACGTCGACCCTATTGCCTTAAATGAGATCAGACACTCTTCTCCAATGAGATGTTGCATTTACTTTATGAGTCTATATAATCTCAATGAGAAAAGCGGGAACTCTTTTTACCTCGCAAGTCCAACTTGTGTGTCCTGTTTTGGAAGGGACCTTTACAAGTCAAATGTCCAATTTTGAAATTAGACATCTGGTTGTAGTGTGGTAGACCATCACATTTGATGGTTAGATGACGCCCTTATGAAGAGAACTCTAGGGGTGCCTCCTCTCTTCCTTTGGTAGTTGTGGCTTTTGATTGATGGTGGAAGTGGAAATCAAATGACTTGATTGAATAATGGAATTAGGATTTGTAGTTGGGAGATATTTATTGGGATTCCAAATCCTAATTCTAATTTGATGGGATCCATTGGATATCCATCTAATGGTAGGGATCAAATCTTCCCTGAATTTTGCATGATTGGCCTTTAAACAAATTATGAAAAGTTTAGATCTAATATCCAAACTTAAATTAATTCAATTCAACATTGGATTTTCTACTTAATCAAATTAGGTGTAATTAATTACCAAATCAAGTGTAATTTAACTCTTTAAATTACAATTAATTTATTCTTTAAGTAGGAATCCATCAAAATCATTATTGATCGTCACTCCAATAATGAAACTTTAGGATTAATGGAATTTTGGCACTACCCCCCTTAAGTAATCCAAATACTTGTGAATCCTTCAAACATCAAGAATAATATTATCATGAGGTCTAATCCTATTAGACTACTATCATTCCTCATTGGATAAGATTATTTTCAACATCTCTTTGTATCATTGGGATGAGAATGAAGATCAGAACCTTGCCCAATGGGTTGTCTTCTCTTCTTACTTTAAGTTTAATTAGGACTCGATGATCACATGTGGAATTGTCATTTCTCAATATAGGCAAAGTGAACTCATTCCTCCAATCTGTCATATACACTTATGCAACAGATTTGTGTGATCCTTTCAAACCATCATACACCTTCAATCCCTTCCTACATTCACCAGCTATCTAGTATCAATACCAAGGTGGGTGCATCTACTATTGGTCTGCCTAATTTATGCATTCGTGAATAGGGACACATATCTATCTTAGGTCAAATGGTACGCCTTCTTCATGACAGCATTGGAGAAGGACTTCCGCTTTCTCCTGTTTCATTAGGTTAACTCCTTAACCTGACCTGCTTGATAGTTCCTAAACCTCCATTCAAGAATATCAATTAGGCAATGACCTCTAGAAAAGGTTTCCATCCCAACTCAAACTAGAAATAATTAATCGAATCAGATGGTTTCTTGATATGCTATCGAATCCTCTAAACTGTTTAGATCTCTGAATCAATACACAATGGGTTTATTTAATCTGGCTAAGTACTTTACCTTATTCGCACTAAGGGACTTAATTCATTTGCTGGAAAATAATCGAATTCATTTGTTCATATGCAAATGTAATCATATTACATAACTTGAATGGCTTGCTCAGGACATACAAAATCCAATAATGTAGTCATATTACATTAATCAGATTGCTCACTTAAGGCATACAAAAACTAACACCAATGGCATGGGGCAACACTTTAGTGAAAAGTACGGTGATAGTTCCATATTTATTGACATTAATTATGCCTAACTATTATTAGTTAAGGGTAAATTAGGTCACATTGCATCAGATTATGTTAGATTAGTCATTTAGCATCATTTTGTAAATAATTCATTCTTGTGGGTTTTTCTGCAAAATTTCCCTTACCTATATTTGGTACCTTGATGTCCTTATGTGTATATGTGCAAGTGCCTTGTAGAAGGGAGAACCCAAGCTAAGCTCATTTATATAAGGAGGATGAGCCACTTTCCTATATAAACCTTAGGCTAATTAATCCTAAATCTAGCCTAATTAGGAATCCAATTTTTTCTAACCCATGACCCAATTACCTAGCCTATTTCCTCACCTAAGATGGCCATCCATGAGCTTATTGGTCAACTCATAATGGCCGACCAACCTATTTAATCAAATGCACCATGTTCACCTTAACTTAGTCCTTAATCCCTTAAAACAAACCCTAAACTTATCCTTATGTGCCACCACCTAGCACCTTTTAATCCAACGCTTAGCCACCCAATTAGGTGTCCATTCCTAACCCTTACATTAGGATCCAATGGACCTTAGAACCCAAACATAAGGATTAATTAGCCCTAAGGGACCACCATAACCCTTAAGTGTCGCCCCCCTATCATCGATCTTAACCCTCCATCATCCTACCAATTTAATCCTAGCCCTTTCTTAGAATCCAACAAAAACAACCTATCATATCCATTAATCTTTACATCCTGGCCTTTCATTCCTAACCTATTAATCCCAGCCTTAGTTAGTCTCTCACCACCTTCCATAAGCTTTCCTATAGAAACCTCTCACCACCTTCCTCCATTAAAGTAGAGCTTCTCCATCTCCACGCCACCTTCTCCTTTACCACCATCTTGGGGTCATCCTCCTCATGATCTCTGGGTGTTCCTCCTCATCTCCAGGTCTACTTCAACGTGGCTACATCCATGGACTATGCTCCGAACTTCTGCTTCTACTTCTCCAATCTTTTCTATTTTCTTTTAGTTTCTTATTTCTAGTTGTAATAGTTAGACATTTCTAGTAGCAATAAAGTTTCAATTTCCGTTATATTATTTGCACTCCTTGCTTCTCACCCCCCTTTTGATTATCTTTCGTGATTGAGTTTCCATTTTCTCATCACCTTCTCTTTATATATAAAAATAACAAAAAAAATTTATTTAGTCGCATTTAGTTCATGTTTTCGCATTAAGTTAGAAACGATTCTGCACCTTCCTGAGTTCGACCTGGGACTCACAAGAGTTCCACCACTTTATTTTTTATCTTGAAAATTGCACTACAACGAACGTATATTTACTTAAGTGGTTTTGCGCATCATAGGGCAAAGAAAGTTTACCTTGAGCAACATAAGCATTGCTTCTATCGAGCCCTATGGTACTTGTAGGTTGAGACAAAGGAGCAACCACATCCAGGGCAACAATTGGATCCTCTCATTGATTGGATGTGGGAGACCTTGTTTGAGTTCATTGTCACCTCATATTTACTGCATCAGGACATCTGTCGGACGGGTTACACTCTTGAAGCCTGATGTTTAGATATGGTTGTGTTGGTTGGCACTTTTATTGTTATCATAGTATCTTTTAAGCCCTTTTTGTAATTTTAAAATTGTTGTTAGCCCCACTTTTCACGTAAAAATGTATCTTATGGCTTTATATGGCTCCTTGTATGTAATTTGATGAATAATGTGGTTAGGTGAATGATGCATGATAGTTAGCTTTAAATTTTCTTTCTATGTTATTTTATTTTGCATCATTCTATGTTCCTTTACCTGTTGCCATGCGTGTATGTCATGTATTAATGCGTAATTTTAAGGGTTAATAAGTTACCATTAACTTGATAATAAAAAAGTTGGACGCTTTACAACCTTAACCACCTTAATGTTTGGGACCTTACCACATCACACCCATGAACCTAGTTTTTGATTCATCAGAAGGTTGTGGGATGTGACAACGCTTGTAAGGCCAAGCAGCAAGACTACTCTATAAGGGAGGAAAGCTTATTTTCCTCTCTTCTATTCTTTCTACACTCCCGATGTACCACCCGTCCATGATGTGAGTGTTGACTATGTTTTTTGAAGCCCATTGAATGTTTTTGTAGGAGATTTTTCTAGGTTAGGGGTTTTGGGGGCAGCGATATCTCCTTGGTGGCTTAGGATGACATCGGCAAGCCCAAAGAGTTAGGGGGAATGGGAGTCCTAAGCTTGCAAGTGATGAATGATGACTTGATTATGAAGTGGATCCTCCACCTTATGGGACCATAGTGGCCACCGTGGAAGGTGATCTTATGTGAATCTTATGGTGTTACAATTGATTGGGAGTAGAGGAGAGCCACGTTTAGAGGTGCTTTCCATTTTTGTAGGGTCTCTAAAAAGCTCTTAAACAGGGTCTACCTTACTACAAACTTGTGTTGGGAGATTGCACTAGCTTCAAATTTTGGACACATGCTTGGTCTCTAACAAGTATATTGGTTGGGGCATTTCTTAGAATAGTGGCAGTTACCATATAATCCTCAGTGTCTATGGCAGCTTGCTTCTCATATGGCTACTGTTCTTCTTTACTTCCGACATCCCTATTAGAGGTGTGGCTAGAGGATCTTACTTTGCTCTTGTAGACTTTTCATGACATTAGATCAGAGCTTGGATGAGATGGCTAGATATGGAGGCATGGGACCCTCTCTTTTGGGAAGGTCTTTTTGTGATTCTTGGAGGAGATCTCACAATTTGAACATGGCTTGGCTTTAGCTTGTAGGAAGTTTTGGAAAGCTTGCTTTCCACTTAAAGTTAAAATCTTTATGTGACTTTTGAGGAGAAAGAGGTTAGTTACTTGTAGTTACAAACATTGTTGGGCTCAGGATGTAGATGACTCTTGCATCCTTTGTGGTGGTGGACCCGAAGATATAGAGCATCTAGCTCTTCTCACAAGATTGTTGGTCTTCTTTGGAGTTTAGGTCTATCTAGCATGATTTGGGATCTACTTTTTAGCTAATTCTTCACCTCCTTAATCAATGAGGGGTGTATTCGGAGGCTTCAATTTGGTTATGGTGTATTTGGGTAGAGTGTAATGACATTATTTTTAGGAGAGAGTAAATTTTTGTAGAAGGTGTTTAACATTTGTTTATCACCCTTTACAATTTTTGGAGCTCTTAACCATCCTTTAATGAAAGTATGAGGATTTTTAAAAAAAGCTTTTGTGGTTGAGATTGTGAATATTTTTTGGCCATTTATATATACTTTTATAACTATTTTAAATTATTATAGATCGTCTATATTTAACTTTGCTTGGTGTAACTATTAAATAGTGAAAGTTTCAAATTTGCAACTAAGAATGATTTTTTTTAAAAATTATTATAACCTAAGAAATCGTCTTAATACGAGGAAAACGCATATTCTTTTTATTATAATTTTAATAATGCTGACCCTTTATCAAGGAACTTGCACATACTCGAGTCTCAACTAATGGCTAACACTCTTATAACCATCTCGAACTTGAGCTTTACCTTGTGAGGAAGCTAAGCGATGGTTCCATCGTCACTCGAGATCTGCCGGCAAAGATTTCCTCGTCATATTAAAAAACACTTACCACGTGCCAATCTTCATGCGACGTTCCACCGTGTCCTGATGGATGGACATGACAACGGTTTTTCGGTTCCACGGGTAGATAAGTATATTTTACCAAATTTCTTCTTCCGAAAGCGAAACCTAACCCCAAAAGTACATCCGCGCACCCTCGTTCGTCCGTCTCTCTCTCTCGGTCTTAGCACTCCCCTTGCCCACCCAAACGCTAAGGCAGAGGCCGACATCAAAACCTTACGGCGATCCCCAGTGGGGTCTCTCTCTCTCTCTCGGTGCGGCGACGCAGAAGAAGCCTGGCTGGAACCGAAGTGGGAGAGAACCCCCAACACCAACCCCAGCCCCAACCCCAATCCTAACCCTAACCCTAACCCTAACCGTGATCCTAAACATATTGAGCGGCAGGAGGAGGAGGAGGAGGAGGAGGAGGAGGGAGGAAGTCGAGTCGATCTTAGGGTGAGGGGTAGTGGGAGGTTATGGGGAAGAAGAAGAAGAGGGTGTCGAAGGTGTGGTGCTATTACTGCGATAGGGAGTTCGACGACGAGAAGATACTGGTGCAGCACCAGAAGGCGAAGCACTTCAAGTGCCACGTTTGCCACAAGAAGCTCTCCACCGCCGGTGGCATGGTCATCCACGTCCTCCAGGTCCACAAGGAGACCGTCACCAAGTATGGTGCCACTCCTATCATCTCCTCCTCCTTCCCTCCATTGGTTTCTCTTCATCTTTGGTTCCTTGCGCTTTACATCGTCCGATCTTACTGTCTGAGATCGAACGGGAGATTGGATTTTTTTTTAATTATTTTTTCTCACTTGTTGTTTTGTTTGGTAGATCCGGAAGTCGGCTGTCTCTTTTGGCGTCGATCTGAGGGGGTTTAGTTATGTACATTAGATGGGATCTCGCAAGGAGAGATGCCGGAGCAATTTGTGAACTTTCGCCATGGTTTGGTGCTGTGAGGGGTAGTTGGTGTTTGATGCATAGTGATGACGGGGGTCCAAAGTTTGCTTACAAATCCCTCTAGGATTGTGCCGAGAATTTCACACAGATTCGTGTAGTGTTTTTTTTTTTTTTCTCGACAATCATGGATGCACGGTTATACATAAAGAATCATATTTCAAATGAGATTATTCGAGAAAAGATCGATAGAGAATAAAATGAGAAATGCCTAGAGTGGTTTGGACATTTGCAAAGAAGGCCAATAAATGCTTCGGTCAAGAGATGCGAGGAGTTGGGGGTTGAATCCCTTAAGAATGGGTGAGGAAGATCAAAAAAGTATTGAAAGAAAATTATTAAATATGATCTCAATTATTTCAATTTAGGTCTAGAAATGGTTCAAAATATATCTAAGTGGAAGTATAGTTGATCCTACTTTTTGCGGGAGAAGGCTTTGTTATTGTTGTGCTTTTTCAAGTGGCAGTTGGAACTGCCACTCATTGTCTTTTTGATGAATTGATTGGGCATCATGGCCTTAAGATTTCAACTGGTGATGTGACGTAAATGTAGATTCAAATGGCATTGTAGGAGTAGACATTGTTGGCATACCCTTTATTTTCTAACTTAGGGTAAGATTAATAATGTAGATAAGATGGATATGAAGATGGTGGTAGTGTAAAAGATTGCGGGTAACAACTTTGATTATATAATTTTGTGTTATGGCTAGGCAGTACATTAAAAATCTTATCACTGAAGCTTATGGAACCCACAGACGAGTTGAAATTTTTGTATAAGCATCATACCCATCATAATCCATGGGCACTGAACTGGGATTGGGAATATATTGACCATGCGCATTGGTATGTAATTCTTTGTACTCTTTACCATTTTGGTATTCATCACCACTCATTTCTTTTTCTATCCCTTTATTAGATGACCGTTTTGATTTAGATCCAGCTATCATCTGTGCATCTGCATCATCATTGTGTTCGTTATTTGAATCGATCTTTTATCTTTATTATGATGATTGTCTTTCTTCGTCTTCTTCATTAAGTACTCTAGTGGAGAAAGTATGATGATAAGATCTAGCCATATGTTCTTTAATATCAATACCACTTTTTTGTGCTAGTTTTAGATTTGGCATTGTCTTAATATTCATCATAGGTTATCTAATATCATCTATCCAGTTCTCTAATACATTATCTCCCCTTTAAAAAGGTTTGCTAATCAATTGGATCAGCTTCGGTAAGTTTATAATCTTTCTAGTGATGTCTTATCATTAACCTTGTGTTGCAATGAATGAACACAAAGTTCTTAAGTTTTTTTGTTGTCCAGTCTATTTCTTCTTTTGGAGTAGATGAGGTTAAATGTATTTCAATTCATTTCATATCTACCAATATATGTTGCTTGTGACAACATCCTAACAATCACCTTCCGAAGTTTGGAGCAGCCATCCCATACCAACTCCAATAGTTTTAAAAGGAAAATATTGCTGTAATTAATCGGGTACAAGCATGGAAAAATTAAGAATATTAGAGAGCTATCGATTATTATCAGAATGAATGTTAATGGATTCTAGTGTCAATAGTCCCAAAAAACATTATCTTATCTTTATAATATTTAAGTTGCACCATGAAGATTATATTTTAGTCAAACATTTTATTCATCCATTAACATATGCTTCATAGGTATAAATTTATTATCTATATACTATACTCATGCATAATACTTGCTCTTTCGTGATAGGGATAAGCTTCATTACTTCTTGCAAGACATCGAAAAGATCATTGTGCAAATCAAAGTTGTGCTTATGGAAATATTTAGTATTCAGATAGTAGCTTACATTACAATATGAAATGATTAATGTATAAATTGTCTTTTCTTTATTATTTTTATGGAAGACACTTTTGACCTTGTATTTCTTCCACATTCGCCATTACAGAAAGAAATAATGTCGAAATGAATATAAATATCAAAGCAAAGTAATAAGAATGCTTAAGTTTACATAGAAATCTTATTTATGAAGAGAGGGAAGAAAATCACGAGAGAAGTACTCTCATGGTGTTTCTCTATATTCTTCTCAAAGATAAATGAGAGGTACAATAGCCTATTTATAGGCACAACTCATACATAGAAAGCCACAATATAAGATGTGTGACTAAATGTAACCCACTATAACTCCCTTTCAACACCCCCTTAAGCTGGAGCATGGAATGCTGAGCTTGTACAAAATAAATCCTCACTCTACTAGTGTGGTAAAAATCAGCCTATTCGGCTGAGTAATTGGCCGAGTAATCCTATGCAGTACCCTACCGACTGAATAACCCATAGTTGAGCCTATAGTCGACGACACCGACTACTCGATCGAGTAGTCGGTGTAGTCAATCGATTTTTGCATAGAGGGAAAAATAGGTATGTAGGTATATATTTTTTTTTGGGTCAAATAAAATCCAACTCGACCCCCTTGCCTTGACTACTTCCCTAAAATCGTTTATTTTCACTTGAGACTTCTCTTCGACCAAGCAAAAATCCTTCATTGCAGAAACATATATTGTAATGTATTTGATTTAATCATATATTAATTCTTCGTTTATGTTGCTCTATTGTTGATAATGTATTTGTAATGGTTTATACCTTGGTTTAATTATTACATTTGTAATGAATTTGATATTATTTGTACTTTATAGTTTATTTTATAACCTTGAACTTGATATATTTACTTTTATGTAATGATATATTTTACTTCTTGATATGTGTCTATACATACATACATATATATATATATATATATATATATAATATTTAATTATTTACAAAATTTCCGACCTAGTACCCCCGACTACTCCCCTGCATACTGTATATTCCTTAGTCAGTGGCCTGATCGACTGAATACCAACTATTGACTTTTACAACACTGCACTCTACAAAGCAGAACAAGACACAAGTCAAATTGATGCTACAAGGTTACTACTTCCTCTCATCCTATGTCGCGGCTTCCTTGTATTCACATTCTTATTTGTAGATGGGTATAGGTCGAAGTCTAGAGATGAATTGCTGAAATTGGCTTGAGTATCTGTGTCACCCATTTTGAAGACTTTCTCTCATGGAGATCAAGAGACTAGGTCTCTCCCACATGGAAACTCAAAGAAAGAGGTTTCTTCTTTGGAGATTGAGATAGTGGTCCTTTCCTTTAGGGATCAACAAAGGAAGTGAGTTTCTCTTATGTGGGGGCCTCAAAGATAGTAGAAGCGTGGTGGGCCCATAACTCAGGTCCTAAGATCATAACCAGACTCTGATACCATGTTAAGAAATAAATAATATAGAAACAAATATAAATATCAAAATAATCAAGAAGGAACACTTGGATTTAGGTGAAAAACGTCACTCACGAATGGTGGGGAGAAAATCATGGGAGAAATGCCCTGATGGATGTGTTTCTCTATATTCTTCTCAAAGATAAATGAGGTATAATAGCTTATTTATAGGCACCACTTAAATCCACAAACTGACAATATAAGATGTATGACTAAATATGTCCTACTACAACTCTTCCTCTCGATGTCCATTTCTACTGCCACATAAATATAGCCCATTGTTGGTTTCTTATTCTCGTCCACCATCTTCAATGCTAAAACAATGGGCTCCATGATGTGAGCAATGCAACTACAATTATTTCAAAATCTTGAGTCAAGTGAATTTTTTATATAATTTTCGACAAAGTGTCTTATTCAGATATATCAAACCACCTTTGTGAGTTCACCATTGCTTTCAAGTTAACCTTATTATTTAAAATTCATTGCAAGGTAATATAATTGGTGGCGAAGCGCGTAATTCCAAGATGGATCAATTCGCCATTGTAATGCTCTCATAAAAAATAATACATGTCCATAATTGTAGATAAATGACGTAACATTTTGTCTTTTCAATAATTATAGCCACAGACTTGTGATGGTCAAAGTCTTTTAAAATGAGGTCTATGCAATGTGCAATATATGGGGTCCAAAAGATTATGTACTTGATTTCATTATTTCCTCATCCACCTTCTTGAAGTTGTTGCTATTATCCATAATTATCTGTACCACATGCTACTTCTTTGTATCTCATAACTTGTCTAAATTGTCTCATCCTACTTGGATCATTCTTTATATCACTTGGATATTGCAAGCTATCGTTAGAATCAGAATTTGAGATAACATTTTTCTAATGCTGACGGCCAAATAAGGCATCACAGACTACTTCTTTAGTTTTCTTCTTTGTAGCTTCTTTTTCCTGCCTTGACATTATTGACTCGGCAATCACTTTTGCAGTTCTCAGGACAATCTTTGCACTTTCCCACATTTTTGTTATCTTAAATTAGGTGATGCTTGAATTGTGTTATTCCAGCATTGCTTAATTATTTTCCACAAAATTTACACCTATGTTATCAAGGCTATCACCTCAGGCTAGTGGGCTACCAGGCCAGGCGAGAAAGTCAAAGGTTGCCTTGTAGCTATTCCAGGCTAGGGGCTTCGTCCAGGCTATTGCCTAGTCGCTTTCTTTGTCTCTTGGGTTGCCTTGCGCCTTGTTGCTTTACTCCTAATTTACTTTAGGTAAGATCATAAGACTCTTATTTGATCTTAAGTTGCATATATTATAGATATGTTTGTGTTATATATTGATGTATATGCATAATGCATACATACATACATATATGTTATTGACAGTTTTTATATGTTCAATTTTGCCTTCTCTTCCTAACTTAGACTATTGTTTGTCTATTAAGACGTATATGTATAAGTTATACATATACATTATTACATGTCTATAATGATATAATTATGATATATTGTAGTTTAATGATGTATGTATGTATATATTTGTTATTGTCTACAACTGCCTAATGATATATAACAATATATGTATTAAGTTATGGTATTAAGTTTGTATTGTATTGTAAATATAGCATATTATAATATATGTTATTGTCTTGAGTACGACTTGGAGAGAACTTTTTAGGCTAGCATTTGTGGGCCATTGGTGGATACCTCTACCTTGAGGAAAGCCTTCACTTTATTGTAGTGTATTTGGCTCAAACTCAATGGAGTGGGAGTCTCAATAGAGGGAGTGCTTTATTATTATAATGTTCTTTGTAATTTTTGGTGTAATTAACTCATTTTATTAATGTAGTGGAGGGTTAACATCCATTGTTAACCCTTCTTTTCTTCTTTAGAATAAATACATGTTACTATCTTGTTTTGGTAGATATATATAATATATATTTTGATTGTTTGTTTTGATTTATAATTATAAATGTAATATATATGTTATTGTTACTTAAATATGATAGGATCATTATTTTTTCATTCACTTAAATAGTATTATTATATGTTTCTTATGAAAGTTAATGTTACCATATGAGTTTATTAGACATTTAATATTTTAAGAAATAAAAATATTTGTTATCTCAATTCGATGGAGCAATCACCTTTTTGTTGCCTCTTGCCTCAGACGATTAAGGAGTTTGTCGCTTTGCAGCTACCTAACGCCTTGACAGTTTTGATTTACACTCCTATATATTTGTTTCCTTCCAATTTTGTACAATATAACCATTCAATATCATCTTTGTTGGCTTCGTTGGGATTTGACTTCCCATTTCCCTTAACAAGGACCTTTTATTTTTTGGTCCTAGTGTTCTAAAAAATTACAACATAATTTGTGTAATACATTATAATGTATTTTTACCTAACTTAAAATAATATAATAATGTAATTTAAAATCTGGATTTTTTTATTAAAAAATTATTTTTAGCTTTTTTTCCATTATAAATTACATTGTACATGAAAAATTATGCACGTAATATATTTTAATACATTTTACTTACATTATAACATTTATTTTAAATTCTGAATTTTCAATTTTTTATGCAATTTTTTTTTAATTTTTATTTTCATTATAAACTACTTAATACGTGGATAATAATTTATATAATATATTATAAGCTATTTTTACGAATTTTATGATCATCTAATTTAAATTCTGAATATTTCTTTGTTTTTATGTAAAAATCATTTGAAAATTTGTTTATACGTGTAGATGTTCATGTATGATGCATATAGACTAAATTTATATTTTTATTTATTTTTATAAAAAATTAATTTTCATTGACACTAATAATTATAAGCAGGTAATACAAACTTTAATTAGGTATATGAATATCATTTTTGAAATACATGAATATCATTTATTGCAATTACAAGCTTTTATTATTAGATATAAGCGAGATCTAACCTAGAATCATAGTTTTTAGGTAAGCTACCCAGGAATTTACACCAAGTACTTACTACTAATTTATTACCAAGATGGTAAATTGATAATATATTGAGGTGGATGGAGTTGCAGACCTGGATAGAGATCGAATGGAGTGTGGCTTGGGAGTTGGGAGTTGTAGGCTTGTAGTGTGAGCTGCGAGGAGGCAGCAGGTGGTAGCACGCAGCAGCAGCAAGAATCGTGGTTGAACCGTCACGGAAACACTAGCCATTGAAGTAGGAGAGGAAGCACCACCACCAGCGGTAGCATCTGGAATCGAGGTTGAACCGTCAAGGAAGCACCCACAACAACAGCAGCAGCAGTCAGAGAGGAAGTACCAACAGCAGTAGCAACAGGAACCGAGGTGAAGGAAACACCCACAGCAGTAGCAATGGCAGCAACAACAGGAAGGGAAGCACCACCAACAACAGGAATCGAGGAAGAGCAGCAGCAGCTCCTGCAAATCTCAGAGTTGATTTGGGGCATCGTATTGATGCTGTGCTAACAATTATGGGCGATACGATGGGCCCTTTATAAAGATGACCCTCAAAATGGATCAGCTCCATCGGTATTAGTGAAATTTTGTTGATATCCCTGTGCTGTCGCTACTTTTGCATTTAAATGCTGACTCGGGGGAAACATTCATTTGAGGAACCAAACTTGAAATTTGAATTTGTTGTTGGCAGGGTGTTTGCTTTTTGAAAGGTTATTGTTGGAAGATGTATCAGTAAATTACTCTAATCTTTGGGGCCAACTTAACCCCATTATAGTGCTTTTCAAAAAAATTGTAGTCCTTTCGGGCAGTGTTTATTTTGAAACTTCTTCCTCTTGATGGAATTGACAGGAGTGTCTACGGGAATACATTTTAAATCTCATAGTCATATAGGTCTTATAGGATGCATCTAGACGGGGTTCAGCTCATGTGTTAGACCAATTTATCTATCTTATCCAACAATTACTTACTAATTTTCTAACAAAATAATTATAAAAAAAAAGATACCATCAAGTATATTTAAATCACATTAATTCATTTATGACATAAAAATTCAACTCAATTATCTCATCAAGACTGCTACTTATTCCCACATCAAACCTAACATCTATAAGTTAACACTTCTAAAACTTATCCAGTCATAGAACCTAACACCCATACAAATGAAGCTATAGAATTCAACCAGCTATATTGTTTCTTTTAAAGATAATTCCGCTGCCCCCTACATGTGTCTTTGGAGCCTACTTTGCTTTTACATTATAGGAACCACTTCTTTGCATTTATGTTGTCATTGTGTGTTAGGATCTTTCACCACCACGTTGAGGTTGTTTTATGTACACATTTTAGCATTTAGGCATTATAAGGCTAGATACTTTTTTCCCCTTAAAGATTTGTTGTTTTCTTTTTTATTATATCCTTGTGTTATAGAAGGAAAATGGTCTGTTATACTGACCATATTCAGTTAACTTTTGATTAGGTTTTTTTTTTTTATACTTTTTTACCTTGCAAATTATTTTCACATTTAATTTTAGTTCTAGTAGATTTGATAATTTCTTCTTTTAACACCATTTCTCACTAATTTTCAAGGGTACCTAATGCCAAGCCTGAGCGGGAATCGACTGAAATTGAAATATTTGGCATGCAAGGAATACCTCCTGATGTCTTGGCTGCTCATTATGGAGAAGGTTAGTTGTTACTTTTTCCCTTTGCAGCTGTGATGATATCATGGACAATAGGATCATGGGTGAATTCTCGATTAAACGGTTGCTTTACTGTTCATATCTAGGAGATAGGATACAGCCTTTGAGTTTAACTTGTGAATGCTGATCCTGTTTATACGCCATCTGCTGTAGTCAGGTTAGAAAATAGAATCCTTGAATCATAATGACTGCTATCTTTCTCTTTAAGGACTCTGTTGATATTACTGTGCTGAAATTGGTCATGTCAATTGATATATACTTTTGACAAAGCTGGGTAATTTTTGTCTTGGCATAAAAAGCACATGTGGCCTAAACTTCATCCCCGTTCTTGGAGTATGGGCTGTGATGCTTGACGAATAGCATGTTCTGGGGAGAGGGAATGAATATTTAACTAAATGGCAAATCCTACAGTGAAGAGGATGGTGCCTTGGTCGAAGTACTGTCGTGGTCCCTTCATCCCTAGCTGTAGCAGTGGTTATTCCATACCATGGGCATTATTGCTGCTTCTGTGGTAGGTTGAAAATGCCTGAGTGGATGTCATCCTAAAAAGTGGCTAGGTTGGTGCTAACAAGAGTGAAGTTCTCCGCTTAGCTCAGGCCACCACATGAACTGAGGTCGTTGCTTTCCATAGCCATATCGATTTGTGTACGTAAGTTTTTTCATGTAGTTGGAAGATCATGTTGGTAGCATAAATAGTTATAAAGCAATAGAATAAATTGTTTTGATATTGATGGCTTTCTCAATAAAGGTTTGAAATGTTGATTTCGACGTTGTTTCGATAAATTTTCAAATGCGTATTTCGCTGGCTTGTTGAGGGTATGCCAGCATGTTGAAGGTATATCGACGTATGTTGACAAAAATGACAGAAATAGTCAAAATGATTAGAATTTTGAAAATAACTATTTTAATGAATAAATATTTTCATTTAAGCTTTAAATCATGTCTTTTACTTAATATGCAATATGTTGATACATAATATGTGCAGCAGTAGCAGTAGAGTTGCAATAGGAGCAACAACAATAGTAGTAGTAGTAGCATGCTGTTGGCATGTGCATGCCGACGATTTCGCTGCCATGCTAGCGAAACACTTGCGTTTCGATAATTTGAGCATGTCGACATGATATATCTTCAAAAATTATCATTTTGCCAACATATTGTCGACATTTAAATTGCTGTTCTCAATATGGTAGATTACGTTGTGGAAGCTAGGGATGCAACTGACGATTGTGCATGCATTGCCAAAGAATTGGTGGATTGTGGAGATACCTTTTTCACGAAGGACATGGGGAGTGGAAATACCACTCGATTTCTCAATATGGTAGATCTCATGGTGGAAGATGGGGATGCGGTTGACGAGTGGGCACGTGTTGCCAAAGAATCAGTGGACTGTGGAGATACCTTTTTTGCCAAGGACGTAGGGAGTGGAAATGCCACCTGATTTCACCTTTTACATGGGGGATCCAAATCTGAACTCGGATTTAGAGCTGGTAAGTCATGCTTCGCTTACCAATCTCCCTTGGACCCTCACTTGGATCCCTTGGTTTTGTGTCTCTTTCGGTCCTCCCCCATGTTCTACTATGTTGCAGGTGGCTTTAAGTGAGTTACGAAGGTTGGGGCTTGTAGGCGAGATGTGCGCTTGAGGAGACCTATCGCTGGGGACCGGTGCTGGTGGTGACCTCAAGTTGGCAAGGTGGGGGCCTATGCCACGTATATAAGGGAGGCTCCTCCATTGGCTGCGGTGGACCTTCTGTGGTAGGGGTTGTAAGGTGATCTTGCTTCAGGAGACTAAGCTTAAGAGTTGTGATCAGAGAGTAGGGAATGAGATGGGTGGATGATATATGGAAGGTTTTGCTACACACAATGTAGTTGGAAGATTTGGGGGTATACTCGTGTCCTGGAGGGAGGAGATTTTCTCGGTGGAGGTGTTGGTGGGCTCCTACATCCTTTTTGTGCGAGCCATATGGAGTGACAATTGTAGCACGACATTCTCGGTGGTGTATGGCCTTTGCGATGAGGTCGATGGTGCGTAGCTATTGAAAGATTTCATGTAGGTGGTAGACTAGTTTCAGGGGATCCCTTAGTTGATTAGTTGGGACTTCAATGTCATCCTGTTGGCGAAGGACAGGTCGGGGGATAGAAGAAGGGAATGGGGCTCTGAGGCATGCAAACTTTGTGGCTATGCATGGCATGGTTGATCTCCCATTTAGCTCTTGTGCTTACATATGGAGTTTGGTAGGATTGAAATCTATAATTGACATTTTTATGTAGTGTGGAGCTTGTGGAGGCTTTTCCATTGGCACATGCCCGATGGACGGATGGTTCTCAAATTGTACTCCTTTGTTGTGGTAGTCCAACGAAGGAAAATAATTTGGGACATATTTCAAATTTAACAAGTCATGGCTATTGGAGGATGGCTTCAGAGATCTGGTGGAAGAAAAGTGATGATCTTATTCATCAGTAGGGTTAGCAGCAGAGAGGTTGGAGTCCAAACTGTGTGAGCTTCGAACTTTCTTGAGACCTTATAGGAACATTAGGGAGGAGTGGAGTAGGAGATTTGAGGCATTGGCGAAGATCTCTAGAATTGATTGGGCAGAGGACTCCAGTGATCTATTGAAGGAGGTGCAGGTGGTAAGGGCCGAACACTAATGTGCAGTTCAAGTGGAGGACATGAAGTAAGAAGTTGACTGGAGGATGAAATCTAGGTAGAAGTGGCTCAGAGAGGGGGACTCGAACATACGCTACTTCCACTTGGCAACGTTAGGTAGAAGATGCAGGAACAAAATTGACATAATGATAGTAGATGGGACTGAGCATGTGGGGAGGGAGGATGTGAGTAGGGTGGTCGTTGATTTCTACAAGGCTTTCACTGGAAGGAGGATTATAAGTTGGAGGTGGTCGGGTGTGGAAGCCCAATTGATTATTGCTGCTTAGGTGGCTTCGTTAACTATTGAGTTTTCAGAGGATGAGGTAAGGGAGTATTGGGTCTGAATTTTCTTGTTTATTTCTCTATGGAATCTTAACCACTCTTGAAGGAGGAGGTCATGGAGGTGTTGAGGAAACCTAGGCTTTAATAGATTAAACAAGTTCATGTTTCTTCTGTGTAAGAAGGATGGGGCCGAGGCAATTGAGGACTTTAGGCCATTGCTCTCTCAAATGCGATCTATCTCATCGTGGCCAAGGTGTTGGTTAATAGGGTCCAGGAGGTACTAAAATACATTATATCGTTGGTGCAATCAACTTTTGTCTCAGGAAGAAGTATCCTAGATGGTTTTCTTATAGCGTCAGAGATCTTGGTCTATTGGAGGAGGATGAAGAGGAAGGCTTTCCTCTGTAAGGTAAATCTTAGCAAGGCTTATGACTTGTTGCAATGATCCTTCTTTTGGGCATTTATGATTAAGAGGGGTTTCCTGCGTCTCTAGGTAAACTTGATGAAGCGGTGCATGATGACCACTTCATTCTCAGTCCTGGTGAATGGTAACCCAACTGGTGGGTGGTTGCAGCCTAGGAGGGGAGTTATACAGGGATGCCCATTAGTGCCCATACTGTTTGTGATGGTTGTAGGTGTCCTCGCTAGATCAACTTACAGAGCTTGTTTTGGTAATCTCTTCAATGGCTTTTCTGGTGGCATTGAAGTGGTGGTCCCTGTTCTAATGAAATGGTGGAAGCAAAAAGGTTGCACTTCTCCTAGAGCTTTTTGGGGAGGCCTTTGGGTTGTAGATCAACTTCTCCAAATCTTCTTTTGTGTCGTGACAGATGGAGTCTGAGGAAGCACACTAGTGTAGCGAGGCCATGCGTACCTTGCAAGGATCCTTGCCTATTTCGTATCTTGGTCTCCCTCTCTTTGACAAGAGGATTTTGTAGTAGGAGTGGTCCCCTTTCATTGAGAAGATGGAAAGAAGGCTGTTTGGTTGGGCTTTCAAGATCCTCTCCAAAGGCGGGAGGCTGGTCCTCCCAAAGGTGGTATTGTTTTCTATGCCTATGTACTTCCTATCAGTTTTGAAGCTTCCACAGAAAGTTGAGAAACGATTATCTAGCCTTACGAGGGACTTCTTCTAGATTAATTATGGATCAAACGGCAAGGTTGCTAGGATGGTCGCATGGGTGGACATTTGTAAACCACTCAAGGAGGCTTAAGGGGATAGAGATGTTCGTACGATGAATGACAATTATCTTGCCAAGTGGGATAGGATTATGGGACATAATTAGGATCTGTCTGGAAGTGTGTTCTTTGCTGTATATGGGTGCTCTTTGAGCAGGGATTAGATGGCATCCCCTTTGCCTAGAGCATCTCGCTTTTATAGGGGAACTTCCTTGGGGGTCCTGAGATTGCAACAGTTTTTTGCGCCATACTTGGGTATGGGTAAGGTCTCTCACTTCTGGACTGATGATTGGATGGGGGAGGGTCTATTGTGAAGACGATTCCCAAGGTTTTATGCTCTGGCAGATATGAAGGGGTGACAGTGGGGGAATGTTGGGATGCCTTTTGGTACCCAACTTTTGTTGGGAATCTTTTAGATCTAAGGACGCAGGAGTTGTAGGATGTGCTATGTGCACTTGGAGGGTTACCAACTGGAGGGTGGCAATGATGCCCTTATATGGGATGGAGGTGACTTCTCAGTGAGAGAGGCTTACTTGTTAGACTGACGAGCATGAGACCTTTGACTGATATCAACTTTCTCAAAGACTACAGATTGATATGGGAAGCGGCTTGTCCCTTGAAGATCAAAATTTTTGTGTGGCTCCTTACAAGAGGAAGACTCATGACAAGGATGTGGAGGGCTACGTGGGTGCTAGAAACAGCCATGGAATGCCCCTTATGTCATTCGGAGGATGAGGACATTGACAACTTGTTCTTTAGATGTGGGTTGTCTTCATTGATCTGGAGACATGTTCAATTTGAATGGATTTCACACTCATCTTAGTAGGAGTTTTGGAACTCTTTTAGGAGAGGAAGCCGACAACATGGTCAGAATACTTTCAGGTCAAAAAAGGAGAAAGTGAGGGTATTGGTGGTTTTGTGAGGTATTTGGCTAGGGAGGAATGCAGTCATCTTCAAGGAGCAGCATGCTTATTTGAAGAATTTTATTGTTTCCATTTCCTCCTCCATTTTTGGGAATCTTGCATGTATAGCTTTGTCCGCTCTGCACTGGCTGGTTATTAGCCGGATAACCTCCCTTTAACCTTTCAAAAAAAAATATGGTAGTTATGCTGTACCCTTGTGGAATCAGAAGACAAAATTGGGAAATAGACAAGGTGGTTGATACAGCTTGTTGGGGGATAATGTGTATTGCTACCTTTATTTGTCCATCCATCTTGATTTGGATCCATGGGTTCTCTGTGAATGTGGCCCCGTTCCCCCGACCAGCAAAAGAAAAAAAACCTCTGAATGTGGCTGCAATGGCTTCTCGAGTCAAACATTGCTTACCAACAGTGGCATGTCAGCTGACAATGTGACCTTTTCCCTCTATAGAATGTCTTGTGATACAATGTGAAACATCACCTGCAGGAGAGCTTGGGAGCTTATGCTTGGGATTTGCTTTTGGTACCAACCCACTTGCAAGAGGAACAGATGGGAGTTAGGTTTTAGTGACATTTTTTAGGACAAGTACATGACATTCTTTAGGGCAAGGATCAAGTGTGTTCATGCTTGTAGGCAAGTTCTAGTTTTGCATGTGGTGTTGGTTTCATTGAATTGGATAATTATGTTGATCCCTGAAAATTAGGGCATGTGCTTTGACCCTCCATACATGGGTTCGATTGAAAGATCCCTTTTTGATGTGTGAACAATGTGCATCTGTTGTTCCCTGTCAGTTTTTGGCACTTTTATTTTCTGTTTTGACATTCTCTGGGTGTTAATTTATCTACTCCACCGGTGCTACTGCCCATCTATTCTACCATGCCGTGTTACTGTTATATGCTCATTGGACAAGAAAAAATTTGAATGTCTTGATTGCCTTCTGGTGTGTCCAGATAAAATATCGATATGGACTTACAGAGCATTGTAGAGTTGAAATGCAGTGAATTGAGATGTAGTATCCAAAATCTCAAGGCTTTATAAATTCATGACATGTATGACAGACTAAACGACAACCAGCTGACATGTTCTCTCTCCTTTTTTCTTAGTCACAATAATGAATAGAGGGCAGGAAGCAGGTGTGTGATGTAGGCTGGTGAACAACAAATTGTAGATATTATTGGAGGCTGGAGAAAATTATGATGTGATTTAGGAGATTCAAATATGTTCCTTTAACTTTGATTTTGTTGTTGGGAAAGGGATCCTTTGTGTTTGATATCTGTTGTGATCATGATTAGGTTGGATAAAAGCATTTTCAGAAGTGGAAATTAGATTTTACAACATATCCATGGGACCTGAAGTGCTAATATTATAGCTAGCACAGTTAATAGGCCTTGAAGTGCTGATATTGTACTAGCATAGTACTGGTGCCTTGTATGACACTTCGCTACATTAGTATGATAATAACTTTTTTTTTTGCAAAGTAATATTATAATATACATGGTTATTCTTTAGTGGTTGTTTACAAAATTCACTCATATTCGTTACCACAAACTTCATTGAGAGGTTCATATGTGCTCCCTTTTCGTTATCATTTTTCCTATGGAAGTTCTGAGGTAAAATCTATGGCATTGACTGACATTCGTATACTCTGGATGGCTGTATTTACCATATTTATTTTTTCTTTGACAGAAGAGGAGGCTCCTTCGAAACTAGCCAAAGTGGATCTGCCATCCTCTCAAACCATCGGTGCCATTCCTGTACCAATGGGTGTTGGGCCTCCTCCTCCATACGGGATCACACCTCCAATGTATGCTCACCATTTTGCTGATATTTGCTGTAACACTGGCTTGTATTTCCCTTCCCAAAAGAATACTAGCTTTTGTTTTTATTGACTAGTATATTTGAATTGGTTAAAATACCACTAAAATTAAATCCAACCTTTTTTTAATTAAATGTCTCACCCTTTTCAGAACCAAAAATGTCTCCGTTAAGTTTTGTAATTCAAACTTTGATACCTCGATGATTTATTTTAAATAAAGCATTTGTTATCAACGTTGATCATCTACAGTCACATGATTGATCGGGATTTATGTTTTAATTGAACCTCACAACTATTAGCACATTGCTGAAGTTATCCAGGCAGCTAGAAGAACTCCATTTGAACATAATAGCACCTAAATCGGTACAAAGTTCCTCTCCAAAGTATAAATATCCGAGAGCGAGAAATAGAAAAAAGAACGTGATGATGTCAAATGGAATGGTCTCTCACCGTGTCATCTAATAAGATTTAGATTCACTTGTTTCAAACTCACTTTCCCCTATTGAGGGAAATGTTGTACTGTCAGCCACCAAACACCAACTCCATCTATAGCATCACAAAGGAAATGTGGTTACAGAAATTTTCGTTTTTAAAAGTTGGGTATCTTGTTTGCTTTGTTCCCATGATTGGTGAACTTTTTTGTAACTTTTATACCTAATGGAGCTCATCTTGCCACCTTTATTTAGAGAACTGTGATTATCATGCATCTTACATTTCTCTCTCTACTTTTATTTAAACAGTTATAATCCGATGCCATTGGCTGGACATCCATCAGTCTGGCAAATGCCTCCTCGTCCAGCGCCTTGGGTTCCACCAAATGTGCCAGTTCCTGTTCCTCCTGTCCGTTCACCAGGAATTACACCGCAGCAACCTCTGTTTCCCATTCAGAGTGTTCAGATGCCTTTGACAACCTCGACAAGTGTTCAACCTCCACAAGCAACAACTTCACTTCCTTTTCCATCTACAGCTTCTCTTCCAGTCTCTCAACCACTATTCCCGATCGGAGTTGGTACCATGGTCTCGCAAAGTTTGCAAACTTTACCAGCTACAGTTCCGGCAACTACTTTTGTGACATCTCAGTCAGATCAGAGTAATCTGACACTCGCCAATTCCACAATCAATTCAACTGGTACAAATTCCCATGCACAAGGCACTCCAGGTTCGATGTCTTTCTTATAATTTTTATCTTGCTTCTGCGTGATTGTGCTCTAAATGCTGCTCACATAGCTAATGTCATCTGGCTTATTGGTCTGACTACAGTTTCCAAGAGTGGTATATTGTGTGGATTTTTCATTTTATTTTTCTACAATTATTAAAAAGGTATTATTTGGCAAATCAGTGAAATCACCTAATTTATAATAAAGAGTTCTGTATTACGGTTTTTAGGTGGTGCCCCATATGTGAAATCACATATGTATGCCTCTGGGCCAAATACTGAAGGACCTTCCATTGGGCCACCGCCTGTGGTATCGAGCAAAACTTCAGCACCTCTACAGTCTGCAAATGAGGTCTACTTAATTTGGGATGATGAGGCGATGTCCATGGTGTGTACATTTTTGTCTTTTGTATCATAGCCTCGCTATTTGTTTCTTAATCATCTCGAACCTTGTGACTCAACTCTTTCCCGTGAAGAAGTGGGGAGTCTCTTGTTTTTAGTGGTAATTTTCTATGGTATGTTCCGCAATGTAGGAAGAAAGAAGGATGTCTCTGCCGAAATACCAGGTGCATGATGAAACTACACAGGTAAGTTTCCACGTCATTGTGCCTTTTGTAACTTATATAGAAGGTGCAACATGTTTGCACATATGCTGGTGAGTCTGTTTTTCGTTGATGTCTTTTAGCATTTACCTGAACTGTTTTTTAAATCTTTTAATGGGCATATCTAAGACATCTCCATGGTCTGACATGGTCTACCGAAGATCCTCTAGGTATTTCACACCCATTTAAGTATCTTCCTACAAGCCTTTTAACCTGGGTATGTTCCTAGGTTGTTTGCATCTTTTTTCTGGTCTTTCTCTTCCCATTAAATACTGGTTGATTGTGCATACAATATCATCCAGCATATTGCCTTATTTTATGGCAAGCTCTTTCTCAGTGTTGGTTGATGCACAGATGATGTTGTTTAAGCATCTTGCTTTCCCTTATTGGCAACGTTTCCTGATTTTGAATCCTTCAAAGAGTCTGGTAGGTTTACATATTTTTCTGGGTGTTCGATAGTCTCTTGTAGTCTAACAAGCTTGTTTTGCAAATGGCTTGAGGATTTTTGGCATGGAACAAAAGCTCAGAGAATAACATGTATGTATTGTGTTTTTATCAACTTTTAGCTTGGTGGTTTCTCATCTCCTTTTGCAATGAATGTGGGAGATAAAATTGAGAAATGATTTTGCTAGCGAGCTCTTGCCATTTTGTAGGATTTCCTTGTTAAATCTCTTTTTTGATCAATGTGGATCCAGACCTTGTTTTTCAGGTCAGATTTCAATTCAGCTAGTGAGCTTCATGCTTTCTCTATATACGAAAAGTCTAAAGACCTCGAATTTAATGATTGTTTCTGATTTCATGGCCTGATGATTACTTTCATGTTTCAGATGAACTCCATTGATGCGGCCATTGACAGAAGAATCTCTGAAGGCAGATTGGCGGGGCGAATGGGTTTCTGAAGACATTGTCAGATTGAAGGCATGCCAAGTTAGTTTTTTCCCCTCATCTGTTTGGAAGTAAAGTATCTTATATGTTTCGAGTAACACCCCAGATTTCTTGCTCTAAGCTGGTATTCATTCTTGCAACTGATCACCTTTGGAAGTTTTTGGAACTACTAAGCTGGAGCGGTGAAAAGACTTGTGTGGCTGACCTTTTGTAGTGATTTGTTTCAATTTACTGGATCAATTTAGGACATCTTCCATTGATGTTGGCTGGTAATCATTGCTCCATGGTGTGCGCTTGGCATTCATCAGATCAAGTGCCACATTCATCTTGGTTATCTATATATCCAATAGACATTTCCACAAATGGATATCTTGAAGTGCAGCGCAGGGATATCATTGGAGGATAGCATGCAAGTAAATGATCTGTTGGCTCTAAAAGACATGAGGATCCGATTAGGTTAATCAATGGGCTTGCTGGAGAACCGGATGCATTTTTTCTTTCCAGAAGGTTATAATTATAGTCAGTTTTTCCCCCCTGCTAATTTTTGTGTTTTGGCTTTATTGATTCTACTTGTACTTTATCCGATGTGTAAACCTTGATTTGGTTTATTTGATTGAGTTGATCAATCTATCACCATCTTGATTACATGTTGCCTACCTGTTTCTAATCGTCGTGGTCCACGTCAAGTCACTCATACACACACACCAACAAAAAGATTCTTGTACTTCAAGAATACCTGTCTTGATTTCGTTTAGTTGTACAAGTTGCCTGCCTATTTCTTATCATCGCGGTCTACGTCAAGTTGCTCATGAATATATAGACCAATTAATAATTCTTGTTCTGGATTTACTTATTTGCACTTTGGTTCTTTGCTGCATACCAACATGATTCTGCTATTGCAACTTGATTTGGCATTTGAAACGCTTCCAGCTGGCTTTGGATCATGTGCAAGTTTTGCAGCACGCACTCTCCCAGTCATACGTGGTACTCTTTTTAAGTCGCTTTCCACTCTTCGAACAAGGCCTGTCATCCCTACGTGTGCAATTCTTTCATTTCCCATCTAGTGCCAATACATGGCGTACAAGAACCATATTATAAGAGTTATCAATAAAGAAATGACCACGTGACGGAGGCTATCTTAATGGGCTATCTAAACGAACAGAAGTACTGTCAGAAATGTTTCCTCGCACGCAATCAAGCACGTTATATCCTTGCGCCTTTAGCATGATGTGTTTATACCGGTATTCTCCAAGCACTATATTACGAGTCGTGGCTCCATTATTTTGGGGCATCGGTTAACGCATGCTCGGTGGTGCAACGCCCTTTGGGATGCCTCACTTAGCATGGGTGCTGCGTGCATCCGTGGGTGCTGATTTTGCTTCGTTCTTCTTATTTTTTCCTTATGTTAGTATCTCATGCAAAGCATATTTGGACCTGTGATGTGAGCGATAGGGCTGCGGATCCAGTGGTGGTACTATAGCAGCGTTAACGCATCTCTTTTTCGTTTCCATGTCGAAAAACAAATTAGAGGGCATCAGTAAAAATGTTCTTTAGAATGTGAGCTTCTGTGTGACTAGGAATACAGTCTTATCTGGAGGACGAGGCCTCTGGAAAAAACGGGTAGTTGATTAGGGTATGAATTAGTTCATCTCTGGGAAAAATGTGCGTGTACGCCCTAGTCCAAAGATCCATGGAGCAAGCAGTAATCTTTTCATTGTCTTCATACTAGAATGTTAATATTTCTGCTCCATAATATTCTGCTGAAAATAATTATAATCCCATATGTAACTTGTAACCCGTGATGTGTGTCGTATACTTGAATATTTCACCTTATGTTTCCCGGGGTAAAACTGATATAGCTATCATCATTGTGCCTGTATCTTCTCTTAAAGAGCTTAAGGCTATGTCTAGTGTAAGTTTAAAGAGGGTTTCTTCTTTGGGTGCGGGTACAGAAATGTGTGTTGCAATGTATTTTACAATGCATTGTTGGAATTAATCAGTTGAAAATTAAAATCAACTGATTGAAAATGAAAATTTACTAGTTGAAAATCAAGCATATCAAAATATATTAGTTGAAAATGATTTTTAATCGGTTAAAAGTTAAAATACATCGGTTGAAAATTAAAATACATCAGTTGAAATGAAAATACATTGGTATATTTTATCTTACTATTAATGGTAAAAGATTTTTTACTTGAAATATAATTTTTCACCGTTGAGAAATAATTTTTTACTTAGTTATTTTTCATATATGAAAAATTATAATACAAATCATTACCCTTACTTTATATGTTTGAAAAACATGTCACAATATATGTTTACTTTTTTGATTTCTCTTTGGTGTTGATTTTATAAGCTACAATAAATAGGTAAAGAGTAGTTGAAATAAATCTTCCAACAAAGAAATGCCTCCCCCAAGACAGCATATGCTGTGTTGTCAGAGGGATAAAGGTGTCAGTAAAAAGTAGTGTGTGAGGGAAATTCACTCTCTTTCTCCTTGCAACTCATCACCCTTCCCAAATTAAAAATGCACGTGCATTCTCTCCTTGTCCTCTCTCTCAACTTGCTCTCTCACTCTCTGAAATGCTCCTCACTAGTTAAAATGCTCCTTAAATTAATAATGCATGTGCTCTCTCTATCTCTCCCCCTATTCCTCTTCCCACTCTCTCTTTTCCGAAATGGTAATCATTGTCGCTATCACACTCCAACCTGCAATTCACTCTCTCACCTAATCACACATCACATCACCTCCCTCATGGCCTGGGTCTCTCTTTGGAAGCAAAGACATTCCTTCCATCATCCTATTCATTAACGACCATTTGAAGTTGCTCGATGACTCTTCTCACGATACAAGAAGTTATATGAAGGCTTGTAGTTTTTATTTTTTGATCAACAATGTTTCAATATTCCTCTCATCTATTAGATCAGGTCTAAGCATGTGTTGAGTTTCTTGGGAGCGTTGAATGGTATTGTTAAGGGTGTGTACTGTGAAGGATGTGATTTTCATCTATAAAACATTCAAACATGGCATGATCTCTCTCCCCTTACTACTTTCTTTGCATTTTTGTGGAGTTGTGTGTGTCTCGTGGGCTGAGGAGATCTTCTCTCTAGTCACTGTGTTGGCTTTTGTATGCCTTAAGAGAGTAATTTGAGTATTTTGTAATACGATTACAATTTTTCTTAATAAAAGACTTCGATTATTTGTTGTTAAATGACTTTGGTTTCTTAGTACGATTAGGGTTATGTACGTGGCTAGATTGAATAACTTGATGTGTGTTTAACTCAGAGATCTAAATGATTTTAGAAGATCTGATATCACATTAAGAAATTATCTGATTTGATTATATGCTTTCGGTCTAAGTTGGGATGACAACCTTCTCTAGAGGTCGTCACCTGATTGATGTTCTTGAATGAAGATTCAAGAGGTGTTATGTGGGTCGGGTTAAGGAGTTGACTTGATGAAATATGAGATAATGGAAATCCTTTTTCTATGCTGTTATGGAGGAGGCGTATCCTTAGACCTAAGATAGATATGTGTCTCTATTCACGAACACATTCATTTAGCAGACCATTAAGTTGATGCATCCGCCTTGGTGTTGATATTGGAATGCTAATGTATGTGGGAAGGAACAAGAGGTACATGATCTTTTGAAAGAATCACACAAATTTGTTGCATAGGTGTCTGTAACAGATTAGATACATGAGCTCACTCTGTGTATATTGAAAATAACTAATTCCATATGTGGTTGCAGGGTTTTGATCAGACTCAAGGTAAGAAGAGAGGAAGATAGACCTTTTGGAAAGGTTTTGGTCTTTGTTCTCATCTCAATGATATAAGGAAATATTAAGAATAATATTATCCATGGAAGATTGACAGCTATCTCACGGGATTAGACCTCAGGATAATATTTTTTCTCAACATGTAAAGGATTCGTGAGTATTTGGATTACTTGAGGGGACATTGTGTTAGTTTTTCCATGAAATTTGAAGTCTCATTATTGACGTGATGAAACTAATAATGGTTTAGATAGTATCGTACTTGATAGAGAGATCAATTGTGATTTAAGGAGTTAAATTACTTATTTAGTATTTAATTGCACATAATGTGATTAAGTAAAGAATTCAAGTGGTGGCTTGCAATTAATTTATGTTTGTGGACTAGAGAATAACATAATAGAAGTTATTATGGGCTTATCTTGTAAAATCCGAAGAGTATGAATCCCTATAAAAGATGGAGATCCCAGGGCTACCATCTAATTAGGTTTAGTCTTGGAATCCCTATAAATATCTCCTCTGGTGCAACCCTAAAAAGTCATTAATCAATCCTAAATTTGTCCACCAACAAATAGCTGTAGGATCTATCAACATTAGTTGTAGTAATTCATCCAACATCATTGTTGGTTGATTGGTTGCATAGGAGCAGGTTGACCGGACGTCTCGCCAATCGAGCGGCTATTGGGAATAGGAAGATCAGGAGCGCGTTGAGAACATGTCCCCTCTTTTCCCTTCTCTAGCTAGTCGCCCGTAAATAATTTTTGGTCGACCGGCTAGTACTAGTGCAACCCTTTTTGATCCTTTTGAGAGGAGACACCATACATGGGGTGTTGTATAATGCCATCCACAAAGATATAATCTCTTATACCTGTGGGATCTCAGAACATGAGGAAAATAGTTCCTTCCATGAGGTCCGCGTTTAGATTTTTGACATCTATCTGATCTTTAATTAAAAAAAAAAAAATTAAAATATCTGATTTTCATGCTTCCGAGATGCCTGCAAGGGGGTTGGTATAATTGATTCCCTTCACACTCAATCGAAGTCGGTAAAGTCACCATCCTGTGGCAATGGCTTGCCAGTTGGGGATGGGTGAGTGAATTTCGTTCATCATTTCATTTTTACTTGTCAATTTGTGCTCACTCTCCGTACATGTTCTTTCTCGATGATTCTTAAGAATTACATGCGTCGACGGACTAAAGCGATCATTGAAGTATTGTTAAGAGCGTGGTCTATCACTTAGCCCCGCTTCATTTCTGAAGTGGCAGAAAAATGCTGGATGGCGATTTTTTCAAGAGAGTCTGAGGTGCGATCAGTGGTTAACAAGTGTCCATAACATTTCGAAGGGGATCTGGTAGCGATGGAAGCTGGTCAGGCTGGGAAAAAACCTTCGGAGTACAAGCTGGATAAGATCTCTCTGTGGATTCAGCTCTTCGACATTCCGCCAAAGTACGGATGCCGGCTGGTTCTCATGAGAGCAGAGAAAGCCTTTTATGCAGTTACAGATATTGATCTGGATGAGTGAAGGGGAGGTAGATTTGTTCGGTTGAAAGTAGTGATGGATGTTAAGAAGCCAATACTAAGGGAGATTATCCTCAATCTTCTGCAAGGAGGCTCGATAACTATTCCTCTCATATATGAAAACCTTCCTAGGTTGTGTGCCTTTTGTGGAAGGCTTGGTTATGTGCTTGAGGGTTGTGGTATCTTACTGGAAGCAAGGAGTGAAATGGAGGGTTTAAAGTTAGCTGAGGCAAGAGTGGGGTTGGGGATGGAAATTCAATATAAGTTTGGGGATAATTTAAGAGTTGAGAAAAGGGGTTTGGCCAAGAATATGACAGGCAAAACACTGCTGAACTATGGAGGAGTGGTCTCCGAGGAGGAGGAAAATGAAGAGGAATGGGAGGAGATCTCGCTTATTAGGCGAAGTGCAGATCGTAGAGGGATGGAAGGTAGCCATCTTATGAATTAGTGGCAGGCAGGGGAAGGCATTCAAGGTTAGGTGCCAAGAGAGAATGAGCTTGGGTAGTTAGGTTAGTCAGGGGGCAAAGGGAAGGAAGTGATGAGTGCTGTTGGGATGGAGGTTGGTGCATCTGGGGCAGAGCAGTCGATAATGTTGGAGGATTAGATGATTGTGGATATGAATGAACAGATGAAGGTGCAGGTTGGTGAAGACAGCATGGGGAAAAATGCAGAGAATCCAAAAAGAAGCCTTAAAGACATGGTGAGACAAATAATAAAAAAAAAAGAACTGGGTGCTGGAAGTATGAAGAGGAAGCTGGAAGAGCTAGAGCAATGTGAGATGGGGGGATCGAATGAGAAGAAAAGATGTGTGATGAAGGAAAGTGAAGAAGGGCATGTGGCAATTGAGCCTTATCAGCTGCCGAAAGAAGGATGAATATATTGTCATGGAATTGTAGAGGTTTGGGATCTGCCCCTGCAATTTGACATCTGAAGTCCATTTTGAAGGTGACAAAAGCTGACTTTTTGTTCATCTCTGAAACCCATGTAAATAAGGAAAAGCTTGAGAAGCTTGGAAGGCAGTTCAAGGGGTATAATACTTTTGCTGTAAGTGCTGATGGTAAAGCTGGTGTTTTGGGTATTTTGTATGGGGAGAATCTTGATGTAAATGTGGTGTATGCTGAAAAGCACTGTATTTTGGCTAATATAATCAATGGAAACTGTTCTGGGTATCTTGCTTGTGTGTATGGTACCCCAAAGTTGAAGAGCAGGAAGAAATTTTGGTGTAGAATGGAGAGATTGTTATCTAGTAATGATGAGAGGTTGGTATGTATAGGTGATTTTAATACTATACTATCAATGGAAGATAAATGTGGAGGGTCGTGAAGACCATCTAGATAATTTCAGTTCTTAAGATCATTTATGAATGCATTGGGGTTCATTGATTTGGGGTTTTCAGGTCAGGCGTATACGTGGTCAAATAGAAGAAGGCCTCAGTTTTTGATCAGGGCAAGATTAGATAGTGTTTTTGCTACTTTTGATTGGCTCATTAACTTTCGATCTGCGGGTGTGCTTAATCTCCCTGCAATTAATAGTGATCATAGTCAGGTATTGTTAAGATTGGACAGGAAATAGTATAAGACAAAAAAGTATGGGTATAGTCATAGGTTGGGTGTAGAATGGAGTTTCAGGTAGGATTATATGGGTATTGTAGAAAAAGTTTGGAAAGATACAAAGTGCGGAATGCAAGTTTGGAGGAGAACTGAAAATTTAGCTCGAGAGCTGAAGTGGAATGCAAAGTCAGATGTAAACTGGAAAGAAAGGAAGAAAGAAATTGAAACACAATTTGCTGAAATCCAAAATGGTGAATACAATGATGCAGATAGAGGGAAAGGAAAAGAGTTAAACCAACAATATAATGAAGTCCTACTGCACGAAGAAGTGTATTGGTTTGGGAGATTTAGGAAAAATTGGGTACTAAGTGGTGATAGGAATACTAGATATTATCATATATATATACGCAAAACAGAATGAGAAGGAACTCCATTGATTGGATTGCCTTGCCTAGTGGTGAAGAAATAGGTGATCCACAAAAGATTAAAGAGGTGTTTTTTAACTTCTTTACTAGATTATATGCCTCCCAAGTGAATGTATGTGTGCCTAGAAATCTATATACAGTACAAGATAAGCCTACTGGAGTAGAAGAAAGCTGGTGCTTGCAAGTACCAATTGCAGAGGAGATTGAAAATGTCCTCTACTCGATGCACCCATATAAGAGTCCTGGTCCAGATGGCCTTCCATCTTACTTTTATAAGAATAACTGGTAAATTGTGAAGTCTGAAGAAATTGAATTTGTGCAATAGTGTTTTGTGGAGGAGAGGTTGCCAGCTTATATGAGTCGCACATTTATAACATTGGTTCCAAAATTTCAGTCACCTTTACAACCAAAAGATTTCAGGCAATTAGCTTAACAAATACTCTATACAAGTTTGTTGCTAAATTGATGGTGAAGAGAATAATGCCTATTCTCTAGAGGATAGTTTCTATAAAACAAGCAGGGTTTCTTTCATATAGACAGAATGTGGATAATATTCTGTTAGCAAAAGAAGCAATACATTCCTTGAAGAATTCCAGGAGCAAGTATGGATCTATGATCATTAAATTGGACATGGAGAAGGCGTATGATAGGATTGAATGGGAGTTTATTCAGTACTACTTGTTGCAGATTCATATGCCACTTTAGTTGGTAAACTGATAATGTCTTGTGTTACAATTGCTTCTTTTCAGATTTTGGTTAATGAAGAGGCTTCGAGAACCATCACTCCCACAAGAGGGATTAGACAAGGTTGTCCTCTTTCCCCATTTATTTTTATCCTCTGTTCAAAGTACCTATCAAGGAGTCTGGAAAGTGCCTTACATAGTAACTTAATTTCTGGGTACAAGATACAAAGGAATATTGATCCTCTTACTCATTTGATGTTTGCAGATGATACCATGTTGTTTACAAGAGCTGAAGAAATGAAAGCTATGAATTTGGGAAGGATTCTAGATGATTATGAGGTTTGTTTTGGTTAAAGAGTCAACTATGAGAAATCCAAAGTGTTCTTTAGTAGAGGTATTACTCAAGATAAGAAAGATGCAATTATAGATATTCTAAAGGTGGGCAATATGACTAAGAAGGAGATGTATTTGGGCAGTCCCATTCTAGATGGTTCTAATCAGGGGAGACTGAAGGAAGTGGTACTTGGGAGGCTTGGGGAGAAACTAGCTAGTTGGAAAGGTAGATTATTATCTTAGGCTGGCAGGGGCATCCTTATTCAAGCTGTATTATCATCAATACCTTGTCACTTGGTGGCAACTAATCGCTTTTCGAAGAAGTTCTGTGCTAAGTTGGATTGTATGCTAAGAGATTTTTGGTGGGGGAGAACGGATAATAGGAAATGTTTGTATGTTAAAGCCTGGAAAAACTATGTTTACCGAAGTAGATGGGTGGATTGGGTTTTCATAATATGAGGCTGGTTAATTTAGCTTTTTTATGCAAAATGGGTTGGAGGCTCTATAAGGAGGAAAACAGGCTATGGCAAAGTCAGATTAAGGGGAAGTATTTCTTTAATGGGAGTTTTTAGGAAAATTTCTCTAAACCAACGGATTCAGCTTGTATGAAAGCATTGGCTGGTATAAAAGATTTTCTTTTTAGGAATGTACTTTGGTTGATTGGTGATGGGAAGATGATAAATCTTTGGAGTGATCCTTTGCTGGATAGTAATGATGTGAGCATCCTTCCTACCTGTCACGAGATGCTTCAGATTGTAAAGGTGGCAGAACTTATAAATGAGGATGGACGGTCGTGGAATGGCAGGGGAGATTTTAAAGAAGCCTATTCATATGGGTGATGATTTGCTCATATGGAAACTAAGTCTGAGAGGGGATTTCTTTGTTAAATCAGCATATTTAGTCTTACTGAAAGAGGAAGGTACTGTCGTAGGTCTATCAAATATCTAAATTGATCATTGTAAGAAAATTTGGGCAATGAAGGATGTTGTGCCAAAGGTCAAGTTATTCATATGGTAAGCTATAACCAATGTGCTTCCTCTTAGGGAAATTCTGGAAAAAGGATGTATGTTGAAGATCCCTCTTGCCCATTTTGTCATGCACCTGATGAAGTTTGGGAGCATTTGATGGTGGAGTGCACTTTTATGAAGGCGGTGTTTCTTTTGGGGGATATTATCTTTGCCGAAATATGCAAATTGGATGGAGTTAGTGGAGAGGATTGCTAAGGGCTTTAACAGTGCAGGATGTGGGGAAAGATTGGTACTCTATATTCTATATGCTCTTTGGATACATAGGTGTGATGTGGTAATGAAAGGGGTGCAACCTAATCCTATGGTGTGGTTGAATCGGCTAGGAATATGGGAAATTTTTATAGTTGGAATGATAATTCGGTGTTGGAACATGCGGGTCATTCTCAGCTAAATGCTGTTCAACTGCAGCCGAGTGTTAGGTTTGCTGAATTTCAAATTCAGGTGGATGCAGCAGTGGGAGCCTTCTCTGTTGCGGCAGTTGTTTGTTGTGATAAAGAAGACAGAGTGATTGCTTCTTCTGCTTATGCTGTTGATGTTTCAAATAGTATTGAGGTAGAGTCTTGGACAATTTACCATGGTTGAAGTTAGCCATCAATCTTCAATTGTTGGATGTGACAGTACTCTCGGATGTTGCAGTTCCAATCAATCAAGTCAATGCCCATTGATAGCCTCCATGGAGGTCGAGGTATATCACTCAGAAGTGTGCTGCATTGCTGAATTCCAATGAACTCTTCTTGCTGTCCAAGGTGCCCAGAACCATGGTCTCCAAGGCTCACAACTTAGCTAAGCTCTGTATGAGCTATAAGTTGTTTGGTACTTGGGTACTCATGGAAGATGGTTGTATTTCTGAAGGTTGGTATTGAAAAAAAAAAAAAAAGAATTACGTGCGTCGGCTATTTTGATGGATGTTGTCCAGTTATTTGTTACTTTTTCTAATGTCCCACGTTAAGGGTTTTGAACACATCAAGCAAGTAGGTATTTATTTATACACCATGTGAGGGAATCAAACTAAATATTAACTTCACGCAAATGGATCATCATTTACAAATACTCACAATACATAAATCTTTTTACTTTCCATAAATAACGTTGGTTGCTTGGGCGGACTCAAATATTGATATGCGGGGGGGTGGGTGGGGTGTGTGTGGTTGGCATGGCTCCTCCTTAACTCTTGCATGCTATTTTTAATGTATTGACTATTTTACGTGTCGAAACCCTTCATTTGTATATTGGTTTACACATTAAAAATGATTGGAAATATTTAGTTTAGTTAAGTGATGAGAGGTAAAAAATATCTTCGGATTTAAAACTTCGCACAAAGTTCAAAAAAGGATTCGGCTAGTCGGATACTGGGCAAATAGGATCCTACTCCGGTCGACCAGCCTATGCTTAGATGGATTCGGACCTGCCTTTATCTAGGCGGATCCGGATGGGACTGACCTGTTGAAGGACCCGAATTGACTGGAGTCCGAGAGGCGGTGATAACACCCACTACGCCTACGTCAGTAGTAACGAGGGTGTTACCAGCACTATTAATAGCGAAGTAATGGATATGTTGGAGAATCCACAAGGACCGTTGTGGAAGATCTTATATTGTTAGGATATTTCTTATGCTATAAATAGGGAAGAGGGACCCTCGAAGGTCCTTTTCACGCAATCTGGGAGAGAAAACAAAGAATTTGTATAATCACTCATTCTAGTGGAGATTTGGGAGCATTGCCCTTCCCCTGGACGTACACTTCTTGCGGTGGAACTGGGTCACTAATTCCTTTGTCTCTTTTCTATGATTGCTTGTGTGTGATTGTTGAGTCAGATCCTCCGTTTACGAAAGAGCATGATTAATTGGTGCTGTCTGTGGGAAACGATTATCATTCGATACCGTTTCCATACTTCAAATTTCAGCGATGGCCCCTACAACTCGCAATTCCTCTTGCGGTGATCCCGAAAAGGCGTCAGTGTAGGCGGAATTGAGCATCTCAGTTTCCAAGAGACGTCCCTAGCCCACCAGGCCCAACAAGAAGCTGGCTCAACCTAGCCAGCTACTTAAGGTTCCTGGGCGAGATCCCCTCCCTCAAGATGCAGGCGAGGGAAAAACAGTATGAGGCCAGACTGGCGGCTTTGCAGGCTGAACAACAATCAGTCGCCAACAAACTCCTTGAGATCAATCAAATCAAGGAGTTAGGTAAAATCCAATTGAAGGAACCCCAAAGTTTGAGCCCTGAAGACGAACAATTAAAGTGGCGTCATACGGTGGAAAAGGAGAATGCCTGCCTACGTGAACAACTCAAAAAGCTAAAACGTAATCTCAGTAGCCAGAAAGGGGAAGTTCTTCTCAGCCTACCAAAAGCTCCCTGCCTGCCTGCCTTCATCAGGGGAGCAATCCAAGGCTCAACCCTTAGTGACCTGTCCAAGCGCTTACATCACCACCTACCCTTTCACTGAGGAGGTGATGATGGTCCCCCTGCCGAAGAAGTTCAAGCAGTCCGTGATGGCACAGTATGACGGGACAGCAAACCCCAATAGCTTTGTTGGGAGTTATCGCCAATGATGCTAGTGCACGGTTGTCCAGATTGAGTACTTTGTCGGGTATTTCCATCTTATTTATCCAGCATGGTCCATGAGTGGTTCAATGAGCTGCTGGCCGGGTAGATCACTTGCTTCCAGTAACTGGCAGATAAATTCTGCTAGTACTTTGCAGGGCAGCAAAGGGTTAGAGATAACCCAGAGAGGTTGTCAGCAATCTGGCAATGAAAGAATGAATCTTTCCAGTCTTACCTGGACAGATTCAAGGGCAGTACTTTAAGTGCAAGAGGCCCTACGATGCCATAGCCATCCAATACTTTAAGTCAGGCCTCCTGACCTAGAGGTTTTGGTATGATATCGACGACTTCCTGCCTAAAGATATGGAGGAGTTGTGGGACAGGGCTACAAGATCCGTGGAACAGGACAACTCTTTCCGCTCTCGTAGTGAAAGGATATGGAGACGATCTTGGTCCCGTTGAAGAGAAGAGGACCTCGGGAGAGCCAACTCTCGTATCCATCCGTGGAGGTAGTTGCTTCAATAATCGGAAGGCTAACTTCCATGATCAGAGAAGTGACTGGCTTGTTAAGGCCCGAAACAATGGACCCCGCCAAACCAAGCAGGAGTTTTTTGAAGAGTACACTCCCTTGGCCGTAAACCAGGTGGACGTGTTGGTGGAGGTTTGGTCATGAACAAAGACTTGCTACCCCCACCAAAGCCTCTTAAGAAGAAGGCTGAGTTCAGGCCCTACTACAAGTTCCACAGGGCCTGGGGACATGCTACTGAAGACTATTAGGATCTATGCGACCAGATCGAGCCCCAGATCTGACACGAAAACATGGTTCATTTCATTAAGTGAAATGAGAGCCAAGATAATGGCAAGAGACCGTTGCGGGGTCTAGAAGATTACTACAAGGAGAAGCTCCAGTAGCTTCGAGGAGTCAATATGGTCCTTACCTCGGACCAGGAGTCAAATGGGTCGACAGCCTGCTAGATCGAGCATGCAGTACCTCCTTCGCTTCCCCTGGCAAAATACCACCGTCAGGTCCTGGCGGCAATAGCTGCGTTACCCCAGAATGCTTATCTCTCGCCGCCTGAACGTAGGGTCACAGGGGTCGAGGTCATTTTTAGGGTTAACATTGCCCGAAGTCAGCAAGCCACTTCCTTAGGATCGGTTCCTCATAGTGCGTTCCCCACTCTTTAGTGGGGCAAGAGAGGTTCCATCAAGCAGGCAGCCTCTAGGCTTTTTGCTTCTCTGCCTAACCCGGTAGAGCATACTGACATGCTCTTGGTAACTCTCTTACTAGCAGGCCAGCTACAGCCTAGGCTCCTAGTGGACGAAGCTCAGCACCGTTGATGTCCTCTTTTCAAAGACATTGCTTAAGTTGGGCTTCAAAGAAGAGTACCTTTCCTCGTTAACTCACTCGATTATGGGATTTGAAAATCATAAGGTGATGCCAAAAAGGGAAATCAACCTTCCCTTGTCCATCTGCAATGGAGACAGGCATCTCAATAGGACGACCACATTCATAGTGGTTGGGTTGATGGTGGCATTTGACGGCATCATCAGTTGTCCAACAACCCACACGTTCCACCTGATCTCCTCATCATATTTCCAATTTATGCTATTCCAAACTCCTCGAGGCGTAGGAATAGTACATGGGGATCAAACGAGCAGATGAGAACTCCTAAGGATCGAGTTGGAACAGTCCATGGAGCCAAGACCCTGCAAGCATCATAAATGAGGGAAGAAGAGAAGCCAAGTCCAGGCAATCTAGCAGAAATAAGTTCGGCTGATCCACCAGTGACTTCGTAGCTCTAGCTAGGCTCTTCAGCCATGGCTATCCAGCTGCATCCTGACAACGCTACCAAGCTCATCAAGGTTGGAGCGGACCTTGATCCCTTTGAGGTTCAGGAGTTGTTACTCCTGCTTAGGACCAACGTGAACGTCTTCGCTTAGTCCGCTAATGACTTGTTAGGGTTGGACCCACCCCTGATGCAGTACCACCTCAATATTCAGGCGGATGCCTGGGCAATCAAACAGGCGCGTAGACATAAGTTAGTCGAACAGTGGCAAGCGGTTGAGGCTGAAGTCCAGAAGCTCCTTGAAGCCGGCTTCATCGAGGAGTCCTTATACCTGGCATGGCTCTCAAATGTGGTCATGGTGAAGAAAGGTAACGGAAAATGGCGAATGTGCGTAGACTTCACCAACCTAAATGAAGCCTGTCCAAAGGACAAATTCCCCTTGCCAAGGGTGGACACTTTGGTAGACTCATGGAGTGGTCAGTCCCACATGTCCGTCCTTCTTGTTGCCTACAACGGGTATCACCAGATCAGCCTTGCTCTGGCAGACAGACCTCATATCTCATTCATAAAGGATAGGGGTCTGTTTTAGTGTAGAGTCATGCCGTCTGGCTTGAAAAATGTTGGAGCAACTTACCAGTGCCTTGTAAATATGATTTTTTCTCATTTAATATGAAAATCATTTGAAGTTTATATAGATGATATGTTGGTGAAGGGATCGAACTTCCCTTAACACTTAGAATTTTTGACAGAAGTGTTCCATGTCTTAAGGAACACTTTCCTCTGCCTGAATCTCGAGAAGTGTGTATTTGGGGTTTTAGCTGGGAAATTCTTGGGGTTCTTAGTTTCCAGCAGAGGAATCGAAGCCAACCTCGACAAGATTCAGGCAATTATAGCCTTAGAACCACCAAGTACTTTGAAAGGGATGCAGTCATTAGTTGGCAAAATCACCTCTTTAGGTTGATTTTGATCTTGATCTTCCGACAAATGCCATCCCTTCTTTAGGTGCATAAAAAAGGGCAAAGGCTATACTGTTGCCCATTAGACTTCTCATTGCTAGAATGCTTTAGAGGAAGTAAAGGAAACACTCAGAAGTCCCCCCATCCTGACTGCTCCTAAGCCTGGGGAATCTCTTTACTTATACCTGGCAACGTCCATGTCCGCCGTCAACGTCGTCTTGGTCGGCGAATGGGAAGGGGGGCAACAACCAGTATACTTCATCAACAAGACCTATCAAGGCACGGAAGCTAAGTATACAGTCGTTGAGAAACTCCGGCTAGCTTTGGTGACCTCCACCAGAAGGCTACGCCCGTACTTCTAAGCTCATACAATAGTGGTCTTGTTTGACTACCCCCTGAGGCGAATATTACATAAACCCAAGGGGTCAACTTGATAGATAAAGTGGGTTATGGAGTTGATGGAGTTTGACATTTAGTACTAGCCGAAGATCAATCAAAGGATAAGTCTTGGAGAACTTTGTCGTGGAATTCATAGACCTGGATGCCTCCCTCACTCTGCCTTGGAAGCTATATGTAGACAGTTCATCCATGACAGCCAGGTCTAGGACTAGCATAGCCTTGACCACCCTAGACGGCGTTACTCATAAGTACGCCATTAAACTTGTCTTCCTAGCATCTAACAATCAAGCATAATATGAGGCCATGTTAGCTGGCATTCGGGTGGCAAAATCAAGAGTCATCTCTTCGCTAGAAGTCTTCACGGATACCCAGTTAGTCGCCAATCAAATCAATGGCAAGTAATAAGCCCGGGATCTGAATATGGTCTTGTATGCTGACAAGGTCAAAGAGGAGTTGTCAGACTTCAAGACCGTCTCGATCAGGTGGATACCTCGATCTGACAAACCCCTGGTGGACGCATTGGCCCGCTTAGCCTCGGCGATCTCGCTTGAGCATGAAGAGGATATTTGTCTCCAAACTCTGAAGGAGCCAATAGTACTTGCTCCTAAGATGCTCATGATAGAGCAATCTACATCATGGATGATGCCTACCATCACCTACTTGAGTATTGGTGAGCTGCTCCCAAGGGAACCATGGCCTAAGGCATTCTGCTTGAAGGCCTCTAGGTACACCTTAATAGAGAGACAATTGTACAAGTGGGGGTATTCCACTCCTTTGTTGAGTTTCCTTACAAAAGAGGAGGCATCTTAGGCTCTCCAAGAAGCCCATGGAGGTATATGCGGGAACCATGAAGGGTACAAGGCACTCTTGGCCAGGCTGTTCCAGGCGGGGTACTTCTGGACCCAGATGAAGTAGCAATGCAAGGAATTCATGCGCAAGTGTGACAAGTGCTAATGATTTGCTACCTTATACCTTTTGTTGCCTGGATAGTTAGTGCCTATCATGTCACCCATCCCCTTTGCTAAATTGGGCATGGACTTCATAGGCCATTTCCTACCAGCCCCGAATCAGAAGCGGTTCATACTGGTGGTGGTGGACTATTTCTCCAAGTGGGTCCAAGTTGAGGCCATAGCTAGCTCAACATCCGACAGGATCATCTCGTTCATCTGAAAAAACATCATAGCTCGGTATGAGATACCTTAGTGCATTGTCAGAGACAATGGTACCTAGTTCGCTTGCAAAAAGTTTGAAGAATTTTGCACTAGTTGGGATATCCGCCCGTGCTTTACGTTCGTGGGTCACCCCCAAGCAAACGAACAGGCGAAAGTAACCAACTGTACCATTATCTCAGTGCTGAAACATCGATTGGATTTAGCCAAAGGGAAGTGGGCTGACGAGCTGTCGGATGTATTGTGGAGTTACAGGACCTATCAAAGGACTTCCACAAGCCACACACCATTTAGTCTTATGTACGGCATGGAAGCCCGACTACTTATAGAGACGGTCCTCCCCACCTATCGGACACAACTGTATGACCCTTGATAGGTCCATTTTAGTGGACTAAATTAGAGCTTAATAATATTGTTATTGGAAGAAGAAATTAATTTAAAGTATGCATGATATTGACAAAATTATGTGAGTTTTAGATTTAGCATTTCATGCATTAATTACATTAATCTTTATATAGAGGGATTAATTATTCAATTTAAAGGTAAGGGCATCACATTAAATCTTAATTTGAGATACCATAATGTTGGGATTTTGTTCTAGCAAAAAAATAGCAAGGGAATCATTTTGGCATCCCTATATATCTCTCAAATTATTGGCATTTCCTTCCCTTTTTTTATTTTCCCTCAAACCTCTATCTTTTGGTAACATGAAACCATGATTATTCTCTTTGATTTTCTCTCTCTCTCTCTTTGTTTATAACAGGCATGAAGAGACACAAGGAGGGATCATCTCCCCCACGGGCAACCACTCTTTCTAGCCACAACCTTCATCCTTCTCTCTTGCAAATCATATAGGACCAAGGGGTAGCGAGTTAAGCTGTCCAGGAGGTCTGCCAGACATCCAGGAAGGAAGCCCCTCCTCCCCGATCCTGTTCATCTTCTTCCTACTACGAGCCCTCTCCTCCACTTTCGTTGCGCCCATCAGTACACCTATCGTGCCTCCTCCTCAATGCACCACAGCAACCACAGCCGCTAGCCTCCATCCCAGACCGCACCCTCCATCGTGACTCCTCCCTCACTACGACCGCGACACAATTGTGCCCGCTCCTCCTGGCTTGGCCTCATTCCCGCGAACCTCTGTGCAACCTCCCTTGCATGATGGCTACCATGAGCAATGCCACCACAGTGCCCTCGGTCTCCTCGACGTAAGAACGAACCACAACAGTGAATGCCCACGCACCCTTGCGCATTAGCCACATGCACCCACAGCCACACACGTGGCTTCCTCCACTTCATCTCCTTCATCTTCTTTCTTCAATCGTTGCAATGAAGAAGAGAACCCATAAGCCACCACCGTGCAGCCACCTCCAGCATACCCTTACGTGCCACTCATAGTCAGCCCCTTCGCGCGACTCCTCCTTGACCATCACCGTGTGCTCTATCAGCGGCAACAAAACACCACCGCTGTGTCTCATCCTCGTTGTCAGTGGCAACTCCGGCCATCGCGTGTCGCCGCACCACCATCGGAGTGCTCTCCTCCGACTGATCTTCTCTAGCCAAGCTTGACGACCGTTGCTCCCTCAGTCCACGAATGGACTCGTGAGAATCTCCTCCCCTGTTTCACTACAGTGGGGGAGGCATTAGTTGGGTGAGGGTCTTTTCGATTGAGATCACTACTGAAATATGTTTTTACATTAATTTATTTGGTTCTTATTGTATGCATGTCCTTCAACTTCCTCCTATTCTCGGGATTTATGTGATGAATAGATGCCTTAGAACAAGACACTAGCATTCAATTATCTTGCAACCTATTTTTCTTGGACATGATTTTATGTGGAATCAATTAAGGGATTTATTAGTCTGTGCCTTCTTGTGGATACGACTTAACTTTCGTGGTTAATTTTGACTGTTAAATATTTTGATCAGGAATTTTTCCACCACGTAATTTACTACGACGACGTATTTTTCTGATACATTTTTCAAGCGAAATTTTTTCAATCAAATGGTACCGTTGTCGGGGAGTCAACAGACACAATAGATTCACCTGATTATTTCTGATTATTCTAAGGTGCACATTTATCTGACGATTCTTTATTGTTCTGTGCGAGGAATTTGACAAGATGACGTCAACCTTGAGCGATGCCCACATACAAGGAGAGAACGCGAAGAGAGACCTGGATCCCGCTTTCAAAGGGGATTCTCCTTCATTGTCAAGTTTATTTCATTTCAGTCTTCTCACCCTTGTAGCAATTGGGGCTAATTTTCGGGGGTCAGTCCCCACTTTCTTTAGCAGCTAAGGCTATTTCTCTTTGTGTGTGTGATTTAGTTTCTGCCTGCTTGCTCTAAAAGGAAAAGACAAAAATATCGAGCTGCTTGTTTAGGAGTTGCATACTCTTAGGTGCGCACATTTAGGGGTGATTGAGCAGCATATTAGATCTCTTTCCTTGCATTGTATACATATCTGCAAGGAGATTACTGGAGATAGGTATATCATTCTATCTTTGCATCCATTTCCTGTTTACATATTGCATGTGGATTAAATCTCAAGACCACAAAATTGATTGAATTGTTCTAATTTAGTGGTCACCTAATTGAAATTGGGACTGTGATGTGCATACATCTAAATAACAAAAAATGTCTATTAATGCATATTCTTAGTACCATATTAGTATCATGTATTGTAAATATTGCATAACACACATAATCATGCATTTAGGTCAAATTGTATAAATTGTATAGTAATTATAATTGTCTCCTTTTATGGCCAGGGACGGGTTGACTTTTAATTGGGGCTTCGGACGGAAGATCCAATCATACAGATTTGATCAGGGCGACGACGGGAATTCAACGAGTCCAAGACTGCCCTGATCGGACATTCGTAGCACCAGATATAGTCCGAGGAAGCTCAGAGATTAAGGACCAAGATGGTGTCAATTCGCACTTCAGATGACAAATCTGACTGCACGGATGGGTTTGGATTGACAATCGCAGCCTAATGGCACAAAAATCGGTCCAATTTGACATCCGTGGCACCATCTACAACATAGAAGATGGACGGTCAGGATGGTCCCATGGACGTCAGGATGGTGCCACGTGGCACCATCCTAACCTTCCACCCTCGGTCGTCCCCCTCCGCTCAACTCTTGAAGGATTGCGTGACGTGAGATCTCGGCTGTTGGATGAAGATCCAACGGCCAAGATTAGCCGCGCGCAAAAGCAGCGCCGCGCCTCAAATCGCTGCGTAGTGCAGTGGTTAAGGCGCTATGTGTGCGAAGCACGTGCGTTCGAGACGCCATGAAGCACCTCTTCTTGAGTGGACGTGCGTGATCTCGATCACGCGATCGGTTGCGAACGACCCAGATCATCCAATTGGGTGCACGCGCAATTGGACGCCCTGCCTTATGCCTGATCTCACTCGTGGGTTAGGCGAAGCTGAAGCAGGCGAGGAGTGATCTGAGCCGTCTCATCTCGTGATCGGACGGTTGAGATTGCTTGGACGTGCTTTTGCATTAAGGCACGAGAGAGGAGGGGGCGCGTGCAGCGTGCGCACACGTTGCCCACGACAGGTCTTTAGTGACGAATAAATCTGTCACTAAAGACCTGATTTTAATGTTTGAATATGGAATGACCAAATTGCCCCCAATCCTTGCAACTATAAAAGGAGGCCCCTACCCTACGAAATTCTCATCCCTTCCTCCACCTTTCTCCTCCAAATCTCAAGAGAAGCTTGCCCCACACCCGGGATGCTCCTCTACAGCCAAATCTAAAGTTTTCTTGCCCCCGTTCCAGAAGTGGATCTCACGATGACAACGACGTATTGCCTCGTTCCCGCTTCTTCCTGCTTCATCCTCCTTCCTACCCTATCCTCCGTCTTCCAAGCGTCACTCCGTCTGGCTCGTCCTCCAAGCAATCGTCGAGGAGGATAACATCTCTCTCCCTTCTTTTTATCACTTTCTAGAATAGAATTTCCCACTTTCTAGCTGTAATCATTTCTCACTTTTTAGTTGTAAAAATATTAATATTATTATATCAAGTGATTGTTCTCTCTCTCCCTCTATCATAGTGTTAATATCAATTCCATTATAATTATCTTACTTTCAAACAAAAATATCAAAAAATATAATCGCGGATTTTAGATCGACGTAGCCTCCCTGTATTCGACCTGAAATTTATTTACGAATTTCGATAAAATTTTATCTGTTGATGGATTGCTTCGCTAATCGAACTACAACGACGGGTTTTCAAAATCCAATTCCGATCACGTAGTTTTCCCCTCTCAACAGACTGCTAATCAGATTCGACTTTAAAAATCGAAATCACTTTTGATCTGATTAAAAGTGACTTGTGTGCGATTCTTCTCAAAATCAAATTGATTTGTGGTGTGATGCACACTTCTGACACTGAGCACGCACACTAGGGACCTCACTAGGTCTTAGTCCCTTAAGGCTATAGGCACCGATCTCTTTATCAGTGCTGACCCTCCTATTTCACCTTGTGGTGATGTTACTATCCTGTGACTAAGTGTTTTGATACTTTAAGGTGGGGGACATCCCTTAAAGGAACAAAAGGGTAGTTAAGAAGCACCGCTTACACATCACCTCAAAGGAAGGGTTCACCCTACTTGCATCCCTTAGTTCCTTCCTTGGAATAACTTCTCACTAGATCACCTGAGAGTATCATTGAAGCAAGGTATAGGTTCTAGGGCACTCGGAGGTTGGATTAGGTCGCGTAACTGCATTGAATAACTTGTTTGGCCATCTATATCAATCAATTCTACCTCTGCCCCTAAAAACAGACTAGATCAGGATCTCATGTTGCCACTTCCTCTTATACCACTTACGTAGGAATGGAGGGACATCGCCTTGACCTTTTTTGACCGATCTGTTAGGTGGGGGTTTCACTTACTCAATTGGAAAGAACTTGAATTGTGATAGGTATATATTGTATGCTTGGTAGACACTCTCTTGAGGGTAGTCTAGTGTTTGATCCTGAGCCCGAGAGAATTCTTAGGACAGCCCGCTAAAGAGAGAAGAGAGAAGAAATGGCTGATCAAGGAGCAAATCAACAAGGGACCCTGAGGGACTACTTCATCCCAACCAACCAACCCACTCAAGCTCTGAGAAGACTGGCAGGGGATAATCCATATGAGATCAAGAACAATACCATATCCTTGTTGCCCTCCTTTTATCGTACTTCTACAGAGGATCCCTACCGGCATTTAGAGGAATTCACCGAGGTCTACTCCACGATGAAACTTTAGAACTTTACTGATGAGGCTCTGATGAGGACCCTCTTTCCCTTCTCCCTTAAGGACAAGGAAAAACACTGGTATCACACCTTGGATGCAAGGGTGAATGATTGGAATGCCCTTAAGGGAGAATTCTTGAGAAAATACTTCCTGATGAGCAAAACCAACCACTTCAGGAGGGAGATCATGGGTTTTATTCAATTAGATAGGGAACAATTTCACGAGACTTGGGAGCACTTCAATGATCTGATTCGATTATGCCCCCATCATCAAGTGTCCAAATGGCAATTGGTAGTGTTAGTCGCTTTGAATCGGATTTTAAAATTGATGCGTTGCAGTATAGATTGAATCAGTGTGAAAAACAGACAAGATTTATAACTCGAATATCAGAAATGAAGTTCGAGGTTGTTCGCTGGGAGCAAATAGGAATTCAATCGCTAATCTCAAATAAAATGTAATTGAGCACAAGATCCAAGCCAAATAATATCAAGAAATGAATAATAATTACTCAGAAATGATAATCAATGTAAAGCATGAGTTGAACAATAGTTGTGCATGGCAAAAAGAATCTCAAAGCAAAAACAATGGTGATTTAGATCACCAATTATTCAATTTAAGCATATATGCATTAAGTTCAAATAATGCAACAGTGCTATCAACCATTCAAACTTAGGTACTCAAATATATCAACAATATCAACCAGGGCACTGTGCTTCTTCTTCAGTCTCTTCTTTTCTTTCTCTCCTTATTTTTCTTTTCTTCCTTCTCTTCTTCTACTGTGCGTGGCTCAACTTCTTGGCTTCTCTTTTCTCTCTTCTTCCTCCTTACCTCTTCAGGTCTTCTCCTATTCTTTCTTTCTCTTTTGTCAAGGCCTTCTTCCTTCTCCTCTTCTTTCTTCTTCATGCACAGAGGGAGGCAATCCCTCCAGTGGCTAAGTGTCACAGAGAGCAAAATCCCCCCTACCCCTGTACTCTCTCTTTCTTTCTCCTCTCTGCATTCCACCCTCCTAGGGCCACAGTATCGGGTAATCGGATATTCAGGTAGAGTGCACTCAGGACTAGGCTCACCGACAATGGGTGGTGAGGGAGGAGTGCGCGGGTTAAACGGGTCGGATCAACGCCAGGCCCATGGAGGATGGGTCACGGGCGAGGTGCAGGTGAAGGGTGTGGAGGACCTCACCCTCTGTGTTAGGAGGCGAAGAGCCTAAGACAGAAAATCAATTTAACTCGCTACGCTTAGCTGCCCGCTTCCGAGGTGGGACTAAAGTCCCACCCTTCCTCTTCGCGCTGGACACAGCAGCTGCAGTGGAAAGGTGGCCTCGATTGGTGTCTGATGGGCCGTTGAAACTTCCCAATTGACTACCTGGGAGTGGTCTCTGGGTGACTCCGCGCAACCTGGAAGCGGAGCCTGGGACGTGCATGGTCTAGAGCTCGAAGAACACGTTGGTCATTATTGGCGGCGACGGCTGTGAATGGTGATACCTGAAAAGCATAAATATGGCCTCACGGCCACATTAGAATCTCGTAAGCATCACCGGACCACGATGAGTGTAGTGGTGGTGGTTCTGTGACGGATGGTGGCCTGTTGTGGCCGGTCGGAGGCAGAAACAGACGTGCGGTGATGGGTTGTTCGGGGGGAATGTTGGGTCTGTGAATGGAGAGATAATGAGAGGGATTTTGTGTGGGAGGATGAGGCGAAGGTTATGAGGTGGTCGGTGAAGCGGATGGAGGGGTGTAGCGGCGTATACGCCTCTGCAGAGGTTTGGTCGGAGACGGAGAAGACGAGGGTGAGCATGTTGAGTCGGGGGTTGAAATGAGGATAGAGGAAAAACTAACCTATGAGGTAAGATAAACTAATCTAACCCTAATCTAATGGACGAAGGGGATGGAGCGGTGCCGGTTATGGTATGCCGACGTCGGGGAAGAAAGTGCTCCGGTGAGGGTAGGATGATGAGGATGAAGGAGATAGAGGTGCCTGCTGGTATGGCGCGATGCAGAGGAAGGCAAGGAAGGAGGATCTGCTGCTAGTGTTGCGGTCAGATGAAGGAGTCGGAGGAGCTCACCGAATGTTGAGGAGCTTCGATCAGATGAGGAGAGATGAAATCAGAGGGGAATCCGGCCAAATTCGAGCATGAGGAGAACGACGAGGTCTGGGGAGTCTTATATAGGGCTCTAGAGGTCGACTTGAGCTTGGGAAACAAGCTTCCCAAGTTAGGAAAGCTCACCGGAGTTTGGAAACTCTATGATACCTGAATCTTTTATGCATTCACATGAGAGATTGGGAAAGTTTTGGGGCTCATGGACGGATGCAATGCAAAGAGGACTCCTTAAGGAATCTCCCTTCCAATTTTAGAAGAGATTGATTGATCAGAGGAGTTCTCTTTAATCAAAGGTCACCGGAGTTGTAGGATTAGGATTCTAGGGTGGTAGGGACCCTTTTGTGAAGAAGATGACAAAGCTGGGAGGCTATTTGTAAGAAATTCAAAAGTTAGGGGCATGAGTGTGAGATAAAAGAATTAGACAGGACTAAATTGCAAACTAGGTCATGAAAATCTTAAATTAGGCCCAAATTTTGGTAAAAATCTAATTTGGACCTAAGGAATTGGTGTATATCATCGTGGTAGTTGATTATGTGTCAAAGTGGATAGAGGCTATTCCGACTAAGACCAACGATCACTCTATGGTCCTGACTTTCGCTAAGGCCAATATCATTTCCTGATTTAGTTGCCCGAGAATGATCATTAGTGATGGGGGATCTATTTCAGGAATGTACACTTCACTCGTCTACTCAAAAGTCTTGGTGTCACCCACAAGGTGACCACCCCATATCACCCGCAGATGAGTGGACAGGTTGAAGTGTCTAATAGGGAGATTAAATGAATTCTGGAGAAAACTGTAAGACCCAACAGGAAAGATTGGTCGAAGAAACTTGATGACACACTATGGGCTTATAGAACTGCTTATATGACCCCCTGGGTATGTCTCCCTTCCATATAATGTATGGCAAAGCCTGCCATTTGCCTGTTGGGATTGAGCATAGAGCTTACTGGGCTATTAAGAATGTTAACATGCATCTCGAGAACGCAGGCAAGGCATGCTTATTATAACTGACTGAGCCGAAAGAATTGAGGAATGAGGCTTATGAGACTTCTCATGCTTATAAAGAGCACACTAAGGTTTTTCACGATAAACACATCCTCCGAAAAACCTCTGAGCCCAACCAGCGGGTCTGGCTGTTAAATTTTAGACTCAAGCTATTTCGTGGGAAACTTAAGTCCCGTTGGGATGGGCCATACACTGTCATGTAAGTATTCCCGCATGGTGCAGTTGAGATACAGAATCCCTCCTTTGGTAAGATTTTCAAGGTAAGTGGCCAACGTTTGAAACCATATGTCACTCTTTCTGATGGCCAGGTATTGGACACCTACAGGCTGGAGGAGCCTTAGCTCCAAGCACTGAAATCGGTTGGTGTGACGACCGGGTTTTAGTTTGTTATAACGTTGTAGTATAGCCGGTTATTACCAACATTTCAAATATATAAATTTTTTACCCGGAAAATAAAAGAGTTCCCGAGGTCGAACTCAGGGAGCAAGTTGTATTCTAGAGATATACATGTTTCTTTTACAAAATAAAGAAAGAGAGAGGGAAAGAATTTGTTGTTCTCTTTGTTTTCTCCTCGTGATGTTCTTCTTTCTTTCTTTCTTCAGATCTCCTTCTTCTTTTTCTGCAGTCTCTTCTGTGAAGGTTTCTTCTTCCTTGGCTCTGCTGTACTTCTTCTCTGCAGCCTTTCCTCTTCTTCTGCCTTGCTCAGCCTCTTCTTTAGAGTTTCTTCTTGTTTTTCCTCCCTGCGGCTAAGTGTCAGCTTCTTTTCTTTTTCAGCCAGGGACGTCACCCCTCCTTCCTTCTTTTCCCTTCAGGCCGTCGTCTGATTTCCAAATCAGACGACTTAACTACCTGTTGCTACAGTCAGCTTCCTTCTTCCGCGGGTCTTCTTCTTCGCCTGTGCCTGCACACTTCAGAGCTTTTCGTAAGAGGCAAAACCTACTCTACCCAACCCCCCCCTCCGCGTCTCTCTCTCTCTCTGAAACCACTCATGGGAGAGCTCTCCCAGAGCTACCGGGTAACCGGGTTCGGGTCAGGCCCGGGTCCAGGCCCACCGGCGTGCGTGGTGGGCGAGGAGTGCAGGTCAGTCTTAAGTCGGGTCGGGTCGGTTCGGGTCAGGTCCGCGGGGCGTGAGCGCGGACGAGACCGGGTAACCGGGCGGGTGAAGGGGACCTCACCCCGTGTGCTGAGGCAGTAAGCCTCCAGCACTTTTGCATATTATATCGCTGCGCCTCTTCAGGCTGTTTCGAGGTGGGACTAAATGTCCCACCTCAATTGCGCGCCCGCAGCGGGGAAATCAGCGGGAGATTGCGACGTCACGCGAAGCTTTCTTCCTTAGCTGCGAACCTGGTGTTTTGCCAAAACTCCTCGCAAGGCCTGGGAGTTGAATCTGGGCTTGGCGCTGAGCGTGGCGCGCCTGTAGCTGCAGGCGGAAGCAGTTCCTCCTGCGCGGCAATGGCGGCGGAGGTCGGGTGGCCTGTCCACAAGAAAATGGCCTCTCGGCCTAATCAGAGAGTGCCAGGAGCTTCGCCAGGGTGCGGCGAAGCTCGTGTGGGTGGTGGCGAGGCGCGGGGCGGCGTGCGAGGGCTGCCCTAGGTCGGACTGTGGGTCGGAGGATGGGTCTGTTCGGTGGGGTTGCAGAGGGTGATGTGGGGGAAGTGGCAGGGCGGAGGTTGATCAGGGTGAGGAGGCGGAGGTCCTGCGGTGGTCGGCGAGCCGTGTGGGTCGCTGAGGTGATGGGAGCGGCTCGCCGGAGGGTGGTCGGAGACGAAGGGGGTGAAGGTGGTCAGGGTCGGTCGAGGGCTTAAGTGAATAAATTGAAAGCGGGGAAAGAAAGAGGAGAAGAAGGGGAGTAGCTCTAGCTTACTTGCAGGGACGAAGGGGGAGGAACAGGGCGACAGTCGTATCGACTGTCGCCGGAGAAGACGATGCTCAGGGAAAGGGGCGGCGGCGAGCAGAGAGCCGGAGAGGCGCCAGCTGGGTGCGGCGTGGTGCGGGAAGAGCAGGGGAGGAAGTCTCTGCTGCTGGTATTGCGGCAGAGCGAAGAGGTGGAGGGGGAGGAAACCGTCGGAGCTGGTGAGCGTCTGCCGGAGGAAGAAGAGAGGAAAGTTGGGGATTTTCTCCGTCAGATCCAGGCTGCCCCGGTCGGTGGAGCAACGGGGGGTATTTATAGGGATCAAACAGGGAGGAAGGCGGAGGGAGACGACGTGTCTCCCTCGCCGGAGGATGGTCGGAAACAAGAACCCATACCGTCCGTGCGTTCGCACGGCCGGTATGGTGGGTTACAACGACCAGGGGGGTGTCCCTGCGACGGCTGACGACGCAGGGCACCCCCGGTTTACTTGCCAGGTCCCCCACCTCACCCTGCGCGGCGCCATGCTCCGCGCAAGGTCGCCGGAGCATGGTGCTGGCAGGTTTTGCAGGAGGGACCTGATTGCAAAGAACGAAGGAGAGTTAGGGGCCAAAATGCGAGGGTTCAAAAGTTGAGGGCCAAAGAGTAAATATATGAGGACCAAAGTGTAAAGTCGGTCAAGGAGGTTTCTTCTTAGGCTCAAGTTTTTATACATGACTAATTAGGACCTAAGGAATCTGATGGTGAATTTCATTTTCATATTAAACCTTGTTTGACCGGTCAATTTGCGCAAAAACCTAAATTAAGTTATTAATTGGGCATGGTTCTCAATGTAGGTCAAAAAGGGTTCTGAAGGCCAAATTGAAGGTTCTAAACCCTGGAGATTATTTTTCTATGAATTTTAGAGGGTTTATTCTATTTTTAATTTGCCTCGAACCTTGTGAATTGAAGTGGGTTGTTTTAGGGTTACAGATTATCATTTAGTTTCTTGGAATTGCTGTAGCCCTTGCTAGATCATTTCATCCTACTATTATTCTTATTAAGCTGCTTTGACCTATGTTTGGGCCCTGAATTACCCTGTATGCAGATTATACTGGTAAAATTGCATTTTTACCCCTTATGACTTGTTTTCTTCTCAAACTCAGGATTCTCTGAGTTAAGCCTTTCCTTGAGATATGTAGGAGCTTTTATCCTTTGTATTAGGTCAAAATGAGCTAGTTATGGCTCATGATGAGGTTCTCATCATACCCCCATGCCTAGCTTTTGCTAGTCCCTTAGCAAAAACTTAAGGTTTCAACCCTTGTTCTAGACCATGAAGTTTTTAATAGTTTTAGATAAGTGCCTTTTTATTTGAGCATAGATTAGGTTAGAATGCTGACCATAGGCCTAAAAGGTACTCTAGTACTAATCAAGATCCAAATCTGTCTAGCCTTAGCCTCAGTCTTTTAGCAAAGGTTTTTAAGGTCCACAAGAACTAACTTAAGGTTTATTGGACTTCGTGGTTAAAGCACCCGTGCTTGAAATGATTTTAGTCCTGGCTCAGTTCGCAGTGCGTTTTGTAAGAGAGAGATAGAAAGTTTTTCTGTTTGGAGAGTTTTCTCTCTCTTTTTCTTTTTAGTTCTAGCCTAGGATTGGCTTTTCAACACGGTCTGTATCAGATTCCTTGCTCCCATCATCAATCCTCAAGGGTTCCTGGCGATCGATGCTTCGAGATAGCATCGCCCATGGCAACCCCCGGAACCCTGGCTATTGAGATTTCGAGATAATCCCATCCATGGTATTCCGTGGCCGAATCCAGACCCTGGCAATTGACACTTCGAGATAATGCCATCCATGGAATCTGAACCAGCAGAGTGCTTACATGCCCCCAGTAGGATATGTAAATATCCTAAGAGACAAGCACCGAGGAGATGATATTTTGTTACGCATCTTCGAGGGGATTTCCCGCCTCTCTGCGCTGGGAACTCGTCCAAATCAATCTTGTGTTGATCGGCCGCTCCTATTCTAGGTGATCTTTTCAGATTTTTGCGACGCTTCTGCGTGATTCTGATTTTTACGCTTACTGAACCAGGCTGTGTGTGAGGTTAGGGTGCTTAGGTTACTGAGTCCCGTAAACCAAAAATTAGTTAACGAGGCCGAATACTCCCTAAGCCTTAGACCTAATACTTCAGCTTTTCATTTTCCTCAACCTCTTGAGGAGTGTCCAGATCTTAATGGGTACTAAGAGTCTATTCAAGAATGCCTAAGGTTTGCATTCTTTACTAATCTCATTGTGCACTTTTCTTGAATGAGGTCTAGAACTTAAGTTAATTCCTTAGTTCCTTACTAATGACTATCACTTTTTCTTATAATTTTGTGCTCCTTTTTCATTTTGTTTTTCTTCTCCTTCACAAAATTTCCTTCTCCTCTTTTCCTCTTATTCTTTTTCGAAAATTTTTTAATTTTTATGGTGTTTTTGGCATATGTGAATTTTTTTTGTTTGAAACCTTTTCTTACAAGTTTTTGTACTTTCCTACCCCCCCATGCCTAAGATTTGCAATGTCCTCATTGTAACCTAGGGGTTTTTATTCAACTAAGTTCATACATTAGGATAGCTGTTTTGATGAGTCTCAGATGCAAGCACCTGAGGTGGAGTTGGCTGCCCTAAAGTGTGAACTTCAAGTGCAAAAAAAAACTGTCAGAACAAGTTTCAGGTTTTCAAAGAGAATGACGGGCTGCCTCCCGTTAAGCGCTGAGTTTTACGCCATCGGCTGGGCGCAATAAGCTCAAGGGGAAAGGAGGGTATAAGATGCCTCAGCCAAATTAGTAGAAGTTACATCAATGAACGGCTTGAGTCTCTGACCGTTCACGATGAAAGGTTCAGAATCGTGGCTGAGTGGACTGATTTCGATTGCTCCATTTCCAAAAACCTGTTGGACCAAATATGGTCCGACCCACTTAGATCTCAGTTTTCCTGGGAAGAATTTGAGTCGGGCATCAAAGAGTAGGACCTTTTGACCAGGATGAAAGATCTTTCTTGAGATGTGTTTGTCGTGGAAGGCTTTAACCCGCTCCTTGTAGATTTGCGAGTTCTCGTACGCGTCTATGCGTAATTCATCGATCTCGCTGATTTGGAGTTTTCTGTGGGTCCCAGCCTTGGAAAGATCTAGATTACAGTTCCGTACTGCCCAATAGGCTTTATGCTCCAGTTCGACGGGAAGGTGGCATGCCTTTCCGTACACCAGTCTAAAGGGAGACATGCCTAATTGGGTCTTGTGGGCGGTCCTATAGGCCCACAATGCTTCCGGAAGTCGGGACGACCAGTCCTTCCTGTCAGGTCGAACAGTGACTTGCAGGATTTTCTTGATCTCCCGATTAGACAGCTCATCTAGACCATTAGTTTGGGGGTGGTAAGGAGTAGAGATTCGGTGAGACACCCCGTATTTGGTCATCAGTGACCTAAACTGAGCATTTGTGAAATGGGTCCCCCCATCAGAGATTATTGCACGAGGAATCCCGAACCTTGAGAAAATGTGTTGATGAATGAATTTGAGAACGATTTTGTGATCACAGGTTCGGGTCAGTATGGCTTCGATCCATTTGGACACGTAGTCCACAGCCAACAGAATGTATTCGAAACCATCCGAAACAGGAAAGGGGCCCATAAAATCAATCCCCCAAACATCAAAGATTTCGCATACTAGAATCGGTTGCATAGGCATCATGTCGCGATGGCTCATGTTGCCCAAAGTCTGGCAACGACTGCATGCCTTGCAATGACTGTATGCGTCTTTGAACAGTGTGGGCCAGTAAAAGCCGCACTGGAGGACTTTTGCTGCGGTTTTATGCCCGGCAAAATGGCCACCGCATGCCTGGTCATGGCAGAAAGAGAGGATATTGTTGACTTCCCCTTCCGGGACACATCTCCGGATGATCTGATCGGCACCTATGCGGAAGAGGTACGGGTCTTCCCAAATGTAATACTTGGCATCGGAGCGTAATTTGTCCTTCTTGGCCTTCGGCCAATCGGACGGGATCTGATGGGATGCCAAGTAATTTACTATATTAGCAAACCATGGAAGGCTAGTACCAATAGTCAGCAGGTGCTCATCGGGAAAATGCTCAGTGATGGGTCCGGAAGGGTCAATTATTTCAGAAGGAAGACGGGACAAGTGATCAGCTACCACGTTTTGCTTTCCCGCTTTGTCGCGAATCTCAAGGTCAAATTCTTGCAACAGCAAGATCCATCGGATTAATCGAGGTTTCGCGTCCTTCTTCGTAAGGAGATGCCTCACAGCTGTGTGATCCGAGTATATGATGACATGGGAACCCAGAAGGTACGATCTGAACTTCTCTAGGGCAAATACTACAGCTAGCAGCTCTTTCTCAGTAACTGTATAGTTACGCTGAGCCTCATCGAGTGTTTTGCTGGCGTAGTAAATGACCACAGGTTTCTTGTCATTTTTCTGCCCCAAAACCGCTCCTACAGCGAAGTCAGATGCATCACACATGATCTCAAAGGGTTGAGACCAATCAGGGGACTGTAGGATCGGGGCTTGGGTGACTCGGTCACGCAGGATTTCAAATGCTTGAGTGCATTCCTTGGAGATTTCGAAGGGAACATCCTTGGAGAGAAGAGTGGTCAGGGGGCGTGCGATTTTTGAAAAATCAGGGATAAATCGTCGATAAAAACCGACATGCCCTAAAAAGGATCGGATGTCCCTGATCGAGCTAGGCATAGGAAGGTGAGAAATCAGATTAACCTTAGCTCGATCCACTTGGATACCTTTCTCCGAAATTGAGTGTCCCAGGACAATTCCCTCAGGCACCATGAAATGGCTCTTTTCCCAGGAAAGAACCAAATTCACATCGATGCACCGCCTGAGTATCTGGACCAAGTGTTGGAGGCAATCGTCGAATGATGCTCCGAAAACTGAAAAGTCATCCATGAAGACTTCCAGATAATCACCTACCATATCTGAGAATATGGCAAGCATGCATCGCTGAAAAGTAGCGGGTGCATTGCAAAGACCGAAAGGCATCCTTCGGAAAGCGTATGTTCCGAAGGGGCAGGTGAACGTGGTCTTTTCTTGGTCCTCAGGATGGATTGCCACCTGGTTATAACCGGAGTACCCGTCAAGAAAGCAGAAGAACCTATTTCCCGCTAGTTTTTCGAGAATTTGATCAATGAAGGGTAGTGGGAAATGATCCTTCTTCGTGGAGGAATTGAGTCGACGGTAATCTATACAGACTCTCCACGAGTTGGCTAATCGGGTAGGAATGATTTCTCCGGTCTCAGTCGTTATAGTGGTGAGTCCTGCCTTCTTGGGCACGACCTGAATTGGGCTCACCCAACGACTATCGGAGATCGGGTAGATGATTCCGGCATCTAACCATTTGATGATCTCCTTTTTCACGACCTCCTGCAGATTGGGGTTTAAGCGTCTCTGCATTTCACGAGAAGGTCGTGTGCCCTCTTCTGAATAGATATGATGAGTACAATAAGAGGGACTTATTCCAGTCAAATCATCGAGAGTCCATCCGATGGCTCTGCGATGTTGCTGGAGGACAACAATCAGACGGGATTCCTGTTCAGGACTGAGGTTGGAATTGATGATCACAGGAAGGGTCTGATTAGAACCCAAAAAGATGTATTTTAAGTGAGCAGGAAGGGGTTTCAGTTCGAGGATGGGGTTTTCAGCAGCAGCGGGTGGTTCAGTAAAGATGTGAGGTTCAAGGGTGGGAGTTACTGGGTTGTTCACATCTGGATTTGACTCCTCTGTTTGCGGGTCAAGATCCTTCTGTGGTTGATGAGGCATACTCAAGTCATTCTGGAGGTGTGATTCATCAACCAAAGTCTCGATGTCACAAATTTGCTCGATGACGCCGCAATTAATTCCTTGTTGGGCCTTAAATATATCAATTTTCAGTGTTTGATCTCCAAACTTAAGCTCTATTTGGCCCTCCTCACAGCTGATGTTGGCTCTAGCAGTAGCCAAGAAAGGTCTCCCTAGAATGATTGGTGTATCCCTAGGGTTCTCAGGTGCATCCATATCTAAGACTATAAAGTCTACTGGAAAATAGAAATCCCGCACTCTCACGATAACATCCTCGAGAATCCCTTTTGGTGACTTTATAGATCGATCTGCTAATTGTAATGTCACCTCGGTTGGTTTTAGCTCAGATTCTTCTAGATGGTCAAGTAAGGATGTGGGTATCAGGTTTATGGATGCACCCAAGTCTAACAATGCTCTATCAAATTGGGTACCACCTATCTTACAGGAAATCAGGGGAGTTCCAGGATCTTTTGCCTTGGGTGGGAGTCTACTAAGGATTACAGAGCTGGCTTGCTCTGACAGAACAATTGGGCTCCCTCCCTTGGTTCGTAGCTTACGCTGGGGTGTACATATATTCTTTAGAAATCGTGCGTAAGCTGGTACGTGGCGGATTGCATCCATCAAGGGGATGTTTATGTGGACCTACTCAAAGAGCTTGACCAGGTCCTCCTCAGGGGCCACGGGTTTGGTGGTCTTCTTTCCCTTGGTCAGGGCTTCGGGAAACGGGATCTTGGTCGGTTCTTCTAGGATAGGTCCAGGTTGTGGATCTGGAACAGCGGTACCTTGGATAACTATCCTAGGGTCATGGTTATCGGGCTGGGAGTGGTTTGGATAATGCGGGTCTTGAGTTGTCTTACCACTACGTGTTGTTACAGAATTTAATCCGGCCTGATTTTGGTTTGGGTTTGGTAGGAGGGGTGGCTGCTGCTGAAATCCCGCATAAGAAGTTGAGGCTTCCATCTCGTCTGGAGATGGAGCAGTAGGAGCCTGATAAATCCATTGGGCGTGGCCTAAATTTGGATTCATAACGCGCTTCTGGGTTGGCACGTTATTTGGGTTAGGAAGGGGTTGGGAAGGGAGTGTGCCTGGCTGGCGAGAATTTGCTAACTGGGCCAGTTGAGTTTTAACTTCAGTAAGCTCGTCCTTGTGCTGTTTTTGAATAGCCGCATTCGATTTTTGAATGTCAGCCAGAGTCTGAAGGATTAAGGACATTTGATCTTGATTTGGCCCTGATGGATAAGAAGGGTTGGGCCGAGGCTGAGGTAGCTGGTAGTGATGAGAGGGCTGTGGGCGGGACTGAAAAGGTGGTCTTTGGGTTTGGGAATTTCCCGCCCACTGAAAATTGGGATGGTTTCGCCATCCAGGGTTGTAAGTGTTGGAGAATGGGTCGTTCTGGATGGCGTTGAGGTCCTCGCAGGTCTGAGGAACCTCCTGAGAATCAGGGAAAGGAGGAATGGAGTTCCCCCGGCTGGTGTAGAAAGGATCGGATGATCTTCCAGTCCAAGAATCAGATGGGGATGGATATGGATCCATCCCAGGGGAAGATCGGTGGAGGATGTTTTGCACAGTCTCCTGTGTGGAAGGAGGTTGTGCAAAGGGGTTACGCGCAGAGGTGGCTCGCTGCAAGTGCTGAGTCAGCTCATCCACCTTCTTTTCAATGATTGAGACCTTGTCCAATCGACTGGCCATTAATTCCAGGTCGACTGTTGCGGACAGGCCCTGCGTCTCATGTGCTCCCTTAAGATTCGTCGCTGCGCGGGTATTCGTCCTGTCGAATAATCCCATGGAGTCATTGTTGATGGAGTTCTCGCACATGTTTTCGAGAATCTCCCATACGGTGTCTTCATGTTGACCCATGATGTTTCCTCCGCAAGTTGCATTGACGAAAAGGCGGATGTCCTCACGGAGTCCCTGGTAAAAAGATTGGACTTGTTCCCATTTAGGAACTCCGTGATGGGGGCACTTCCTCATGAGATCCTGAAAACGATCCCATGCCTCATGAAGAGGTTCTCCTGATTGTTGAGTGAAGTGTGTAATCTGATGGCGTAAGGCGTTGGTCCGACCAACGGGAAAGAACTTTTTCAAAAACTCGGATTGAAGTTCTTCCCAAGTGTTGATCGGCCGGGTCTGAGTTTGATACCAATGGGCAGCCTTGTCCATAAGAGAAAAGGAGAACATCTTCATGAGAAGAATATCCCGATTTTGCGCATCTGATCCAAAAGTGTGGGCCAGATTCTTTAGCTGTTTGATGTGCTGGAAGGGATATTCAGAATTAAGCCCATGGAATTTAGGTATAGCATGAATCATGTTGGGCTTTAGTTCGGAATCAGGTCCTCCAATCGGGATTCTGACTCGAGGCTCAATGGCCACCGCAGCAGGATTGTAGTGGTCCCGCATCATAGGACGCTGTGGTGGGTGCACGAAGTTTTGGAAGAGGTCATTGAGTCGCTGGAGCTGGTGTTCCAGATTATTTTCTTCCTCAACTGGCTGAGCCATGATGGGGGAAGAAGAAGAACTTGGTTCTGAATCAGAAGAGAGAATAATGTGAGGGTGTTGCTGCACAAACACGGGTGTCGAGGCTTGGCCTTGACGAGAGCAAATTTCTAAAGGAGGTCTTAAGGGTGGTCTTAGAGACCTCCTTCCATACATGCACAGTTGGAAGAGGTAAGTTTAGCAGGTGCTGGACCCAATCAAGGCACCCAAAAAAGGTGTTGGGTGACTATAGAGGTACGGGGCAGATGGACCCCTTGATCAGAAAGATCGTCCACCTGAGAATTACCTGGGCAGCCAGAGAGGGAGAGTCCCGCGAAGACCCCTACACGGTAGAGCATCCCCACGGGTTACAGGGTTTCCCCCACCCGACCTCTCTTGTCACTGCGGTTCCAGGTAGACCAGAATGGGGATCTTGACCTCTTAAGTCTACCAATTTTAAGATCAGGGTGCTTAAGGTTTCACTTGAACTTTAGTCTTTTTAAGTGCAAAGAGTGACCTAATTTAAGGTTGGTTAACCCAAAGGGGTCAACTTTACCTCTTGTTTTCTTTGAGAGCTTTTTGGGTCCTTTCTTTTAGGGTTCAAGTGTTTAGAGAGAGCCAATTGTTTAGGATTTTTCTTGTTAATTATTTTCAATCAATGGCTTGGGCACACCTCTTTTGGATTTCCTCAATTCTTGATCAAGGGGTGTGTCTCTACTGAAATCCTAATGTTTGACCTTATGTTGGCTCTACTTGGTCCATTTAACTCTTTGTTGGGCAATTAGGGCTCAAGCAAGAATGTGTTAGCCCTTAAATACCCTTAATAGTGTGCAGGAGTGATGAGTTGAAAACATGCAACTCTTTATGGTTACTAAGTATGGAAGACAGGTTAGCCCTATATTGCTTGTTCTTTTCTTTTCTTCCTCTTTAGAGTTTTAGGGGTTAATAGTGAGAGGAAAAATTTACCTGGCTTCGGAGTGGTTGTCGTGTGGTTGCTTGTCTTCTCGAGTTCCTGTAGCTGCACAAAAGAGAGGAGATTATCAGAAATTAAAAGAAACAGGAATGTTTACCTCTAGAATAGCCGTTGCTCCCCGGCAACGGCGCCAAAATGAAATCGGTTGGAGTGACGACCGGGTTTTAGTTTGTTATAACGTTGTAGTATAGCCGGTTATTACCAACATTTCAAATATATAAATTTTTTACCCGGAAAATAAAAGAGTTCCCGAGGTCGAACTCAGGGAGCAAGTTGTATTCTAGAGATATACATGTTTCTTTTACAAAATAAAGAAAGAGAGAGGGAAAGAATTTGTTGTTCTCTTTGTTTTCTCCTCGTGATGTTCTTCTTTCTTTCTTTCTTCAGATCTCCTTCTTCTTTTTCTGCAGTCTCTTCTGTGAAGGTTTCTTCTTCCTTGGCTCTGCTGTACTTCTTCTCTGCAGCCTTTCCTCTTCTTCTGCCTTGCTCAGCCTCTTCTTTAGAGTTTCTTCTTGTTTTTCCTCCCTGCGGCTAAGTGTCAGCTTCTTTTCTTTTTCAGCCAGGGACGTCACCCCTCCTTCCTTCTTTTCCCTTCAGGCCGTCGTCTGATTTCCAAATCAGACGACTTAACTACCTGTTGCTACAGTCAGCTTCCTTCTTCCGCGGGTCTTCTTCTTCGCCTGTGCCTGCACACTTCAGAGCTTTTCGTAAGAGGCAAAACCTACTCTACCCAACCCCCCCCCGCATCTCTCTCTCTCTCTCTGAAACCACTCATGGGAGAGCTCTCCCAGAGCTACCGGGTAACCGGGTTCGGGTCAGGCCCGGGTCCAGGCCCACCGGCGTGCGTGGTGGGCGAGGAGTGCAGGTCAGTCTTAAGTCGGGTCGGGTCGGTTCGGGTCAGGTCCGCGGGGCGTGAGCGCGGACGAGACCGGGTAACCGGGCGGGTGAAGGGGACCTCACCCCGTGTGCTGAGGCAGTAAGCCTCCAGCACTTTTGCATATTATATCGCTGCGCCTCTTCAGGCTGTTTCGAGGTGGGACTAAATGTCCCACCTCAATTGCGCGCCCGCAGCGGGGAAATCAGCGGGAGATTGCGACGTCACGCGAAGCTTTCTTCCTTAGCTGCGAACCTGGTGTTTTGCCAAAACTCCTCGCAAGGCCTGGGAGTTGAATCTGGGCTTGGCGCTGAGCGTGGCGCGCCTGTAGCTGCAGGCGGAAGCAGTTCCTCCTGCGCGGCAATGGCGGCGGAGGTCGGGTGGCCTGTCCACAAGAAAATGGCCTCTCGGCCTAATCAGAGAGTGCCAGGAGCTTCGCCAGGGTGCGGCGAAGCTCGTGTGGGTGGTGGCGAGGCGCGGGGCGGCGTGCGAGGGCTGCCCTAGGTCGGACTGTGGGTCGGAGGATGGGTCTGTTCGGTGGGGTTGCAGAGGGTGATGTGGGGGAAGTGGCAGGGCGGAGGTTGATCAGGGTGAGGAGGCGGAGGTCCTGCGGTGGTCGGCGAGCCGTGTGGGTCGCTGAGGTGATGGGAGCGGCTCGCCGGAGGGTGGTCGGAGACGAAGGGGGTGAAGGTGGTCAGGGTCGGTCGAGGGCTTAAGTGAATAAATTGAAAGCGGGGAAGGAAAGAGGAGAAGAAGGGGAGTAGCTCTAGCTTACTTGCAGGGACGAAGGGGGAGGAACAGGGCGACAGTCGTATCGACTGTCGCCGGAGAAGACGATGCTTAGGGAAAGGGGCGGCGGCGAGCAGAGAGCCGGAGAGGCGCCAGCTGGGTGCGGCGTGGCGCGGGAAGAGCAGGGGAGGAAGTCTCTGCTGCTGGTATTGCGGCAGAGCGAAGAGGTGGAGGGGGAGGAAACCGCCGGAGCTGGTGAGCGTCTGCCAGAGGAAGAAGAGAGGAAAGTTGGGGATTTTCTCCGTCAGATCCAGGCTGCCCCGGTCGGTGGAGCAACGGGGGGTATTTATAGGGATCAAACAGGGAGGAAGGCGGAGGGAGACGACGTGTCTCCCTCGCCGGAGGATGGTCGGAAACAAGAACCCATACCGTCCGTGCGTTCGCACGGCCGGTATGGTGGGTTACAACGACCAGGGGGGTGTCCCTGCGACGGCTGACGACGCAGGGCACCCCCGGTTTACTTGCCAGGTCCCCCACCTCACCCTGCGCGGCGCCATGCTCCGCGCAAGGTCGCCGGAGCATGGTGCTGGCAGGTTTTGCAGGAGGGACCTGATTGCAAAGAACGAAGGAGAGTTAGGGGCCAAAATGCGAGGGTTCAAAAGTTGAGGGCCAAAGAGTAAATATATGAGGACCAAAGTGTAAAGTCGGTCAAGGAGGTTTCTTCTTAGGCTCAAGTTTTTATACATGACTAATTAGGACCTAAGGAATCTGATGGTGAATTTCATTTTCATATTAAACCTTGTTTGACCGGTCAATTTGCGCAAAAACCCAAATTAAGTTATTAATTGGGCATGGTTCTCAATGTAGGTCAAAAAGGGTTCTGAAGGCCAAATTGAAGGTTCTAAACCCTGGAGATTATTTTTCTATGAATTTTAGAGGGTTTATTCTATTTTTACTTTGCCTCGAACCTTGTGAATTGAAGTGGGTTGTTTTAGGGTTACAGATTATCATTTAGTTTCTTGGAATTGCTGTAGCCCTTGCTAGATCATTTCATCCTACTATTATTCTTATTAAGCTGCTTTGACCTATGTTTGGGCCCTGAATTACCCTGTATGCAGATTATACTGGTAAAATTGCATTTTTACCCCTTATGACTTGTTTTCTTCTCAAACTCAGGATTCTCTGAGTTAAGCCTTTCCTTGAGATATGTAGGAGCTTTTATCCTTTGTATTAGGTCAAAATGAGCTAGTTATGGCTCATGATGAGGTTCTCATCAAGCACTTTACCTCAGGTAATATCTTTCCTGACTTTTGATTTCCAATGAGAACATTGTCAAATCTGGGCTTAGGAGGGTATAACTTGAGGTTGTATATAGCATTTATACATATTTTTGCATGCATGTAGTTAGGACTTTGTTTGCATTAAAAAAAAAAACAAAGAGTTACCTAAGCAAAATTATTGAGGAAGTGCAAAAAAACAAAGAGTTACCTAAGAAAGGGGGACAAAAGGAGGGAGATGAAATCCTTGCGAGCTGAAGTGCAAAATTATTGAGGAAGGAAAATGAGAAGGTAAACATAGATAGACAAAGGCAAAAAATCGTGTTAGTCCCAGTATTTGATTATGGAAGAGTTACCTAAGCTCTAGGCTGGATCAGATGATGTATTAAGTCCTGAAGTGCTAAAGAGAAGGAGATAAGTGAGGAATACCGACTTTAGGCTTCCTGGGTCTGTTTTATGGCTTAAACACTTACGTATTTGTTAAGATCTAGACTATTCCTCAGGAGGTTGAGGGAGTGGTGAGGCTGACGTATTAAGTCTAAGACTTAGGGAGTATTTGGCCCCATTGCCTACTCTTTGGTTTGTGGGACTTGATAACCTAGGCATCCAAAAATCACACCAGTCTGGTTTAGTGTGCATAATGAAGAAGAATGCCAAAAAGTGTTTGTTCTGAAAATGTTTTCTTGAAAAGTTGACTTAGGAGCGGCTCGAAGACACAAGTTGATTGGAAGAGTTCCTTATGCGGAGAGGAAAGAAAAATTGTCCCCTCGAAGATGCGTTATAACATAACGTCTCTTTGGTGCTTGTCTCCTAGGATATCTAAATAACCTACCAGGGGCATGGAAGTACCTTATGTTGGTTCAGATGCCATGGGCGGCATTATCCCGAAATGTTGATTGCCAGTGTTTGAATTTAGCTACAGAACACCATGGGCGGCACTATCCTGAAGTGTCGAATGCTAGGGTTCTGGGAGTTGCCATGGGCGGTGCTATCCCGAAGCATCGATTGCTAGGGACCCTACGAGGATTGATGATAGGGACAAGGAATCCGACACAGTTCGTGTTTAGGGCCAATCTGATGTTGGGTTTAGGGGAATTTAAAAAGAGAAAACTCTCAAAATAATATCTCTCTTTATCTCTATTAAAAATGAACTGGCAAACTGAACCTAGACTTGCTGCACATATGCACGGGTGCTTTAACCGCTGGGATCAACGAACCTCTAGGCAGTTTTTGTAGGCCTTAGAAACCTTTGCGGCGGACCCAAGGCTGAAATTGGTTAGGTCCATATCTTGGCTGGTACTTGATTACCTTTAGACCTATAGTTGGTTTTTCGATCTAATCTCTAGAGGTGTGGCATGATAAGGCATCCTGATGGCAAATCCTGCCTAAAGACCTAGTCTATTTCGTATGATTTTGCTTGGGACTAGTAAAACTTAGGCATGGGGGTATTTGATAGGTTTACTTCAGTAGACTAAATTAGAGTCTAAGAATATTGTTAGTAGAAGAAAAAATTAATTTAAAGCATGTATGATATTGACAAAATTATGTGAGTTTTAGATTTATCATTTCATGCATTAATTGCATTAATCTTTATAAAGAAGGATTAATTATTCACTTTAAAGGTAAGGGCATCACATCAAATCTCAATTTGAGATACCATAATGTTGGGATTTTGTTCTAGCAAAAAAATAGCAAGGGAATCATTTTGGCATCCCTATATGTCTCTCAAATTAATGGCATTCCCTTCCTTTTTTTAATTTTCCCTCAAACCTCTCTCTTTTGGTAGCATGAAATCATGATTATTCTCTTTGATTTTTTCTCTCTTTGTTTATAATAGGCATGAAGAGCAACGAGGAGGGATCATTTCCTCCGCCATGGGAAACCACTCTTTCCAGCCACGACCTTCATCCCTCTCTCTCGTAGATCATATAGGACTGGGGGGTAGTGAGTTCAGCCATCCAGGAGGTCTGCCCGATGTCCAGGAAGGTAGAACCCCCCCTCCTTGATCCTGTTCATCTTCTTCCTACCGCGAACCCTCTACTCCACTTTCGCTGCGCCCATCAGTACACTGACTGCGCCTCCTCCTTAACTCACCATAGCAACCACAGCTGCGAGCCTCTGTCCCCAACCACGCCCTCCACCGTGACTCCTCCCTCACTATGACTGTGACACAACTGTGCCCGCTCCTCCTGGCTTGGCCTCATTCCGGCAGACCTCTATGCGACCTCCTTTATGTGATAGCCATCCTTAGCAATGCCACCAAAGTGCCCTCGGTCTCCTTGATGTGAGACCCAACCACAGTAGTGAACGCTCGCTCACCCTCGCGCATCAGCCACACGTACCCACAGCCGCATGTGTGGCTTCGTCCACTTTGTCTCCATCTTCTTCTTTCTTCAACCACTGCAACGAAGAAGAGAACCCATAAGCCACCACCGTGCAGGCACCTCCTCCGCACGCACCGCTAACCTCTAGCCACCTCCGGCATACCCTTCCATGCCACGCACAGTCAGCCCCTTCACGTGACTCATCCTCGACCATCACCGCATGCTCCATCAGCAGCAATAGAACACCACCACCATCGCGCCTCATTGCCGGTGGTAGCTTTGGCCACCGCTTGCCGTCGCACCACCACCGGAGTGCTCCTCTCCTCCGACTAATCTTCTTTAGCCAAGCTCGACAGCTGTTGCTCCCTCAGTCGATGCAAGGACTTGCAAGAATCACCTCCCTTGTTTCGCAACAGTGGGGGAGGCATTAGTTAGGTGAGGGTTTTTCTAATTGAGATCACTATTGGAATATTTTTTACATTAATTTATTTGGTGCTTATTACATGCATGCCCTTCAACTTCCTCCTATTCTCGAGATTTATGTGATGAATAGATGGCTTAGAACAAGACCTTGGCATTCAATTATCTTGCAACCTATTTTTCTTGGACATGATTTTATGTGGAACCAATTAAGGGATTTATTAGTTTGTGCCTCCCTGTGGATGACTTAACTTTTGTGGTTAATTTTGATTGCTAAATTTTTTTATCAAGAATTTTTCCACCACGCAATTTACTACGATGACGTATTTTTTTGATACATTTTTCAAGCAAAATTTTCTCGATCAACCCCATCACCAATGATGATCAAGTCCGACTGATGTTGAATCTCGTAGACAAGTTAAGGGAGAAAGAGTTTGAAGCAGGGCTTGAATACAAGGAAGCCACAACAACCACCTACAATAGGTAGGTGTGCAAGAGGAAGTTCTCAGAAGAAGACTTAGTCTTGCGCAAAAGTGAAGTTTCCATGCCAAGTCATTCGAGCGGGAAGTTAGATGTCCTATGGGAGGGATATTGCACAATTTGTAAAGATAGTCCAGGTGACTTCTATGAATTACATACCTTAGGCGGCAAGGCAATCCCTCATACTTGGCATATGAGTAATCTACGTTTGTATCATGTGTAGAAAGAAAGAGAAAAGGCAGTAAAGATAAAAACTTTTCCATTCATTTCATTATAAGTGTTGTCTGTTACATTTCCCAGGCAAATAGCCCACACAAAAAAAAGAGCAAGCAGTTAACAAGGGGAATAGAAACAACACTAATATGAAAGTAGGCGAGTTCATTCCAAGTCTCAAAAAATATCAGCTCCAGGAGTTGAAGGGGGCGAAGAAATTGCATGAGAAGGGCTGACGGGGAGAGCAAGCACCTCTACAGCTCCAGACGGACCTGGCTTGTCTGCCTCCTCCTTAAGAGCTAGCTGGTCCTCAGACAATTCTATAGGAGCGTTTTCCATGATCAGACCGTCAGCCTTTTGACGGTAGAACTCGAAGAGGAACTGGTCTAGACCAAGTGCACAGCTCCTCCATCGATGTCCTCTTGCCCTCCAACAATGACTGCACGGCTGCTAGGGTATATTTATCAATCTCCTTTGAGATCATGTCTTGGCTCTTCCATTGATGGGTCAGAGGCAAACAATACCATCACTGTCTTAGGGTCAAACTCTGGCTGTGCAGTACATTCCAGCTCCAACACCTTCTTGCCCCTGTCCTTTGCAAGCTGTTGGGCCTTGGTGAGGCTGGCTCTCAGGCTTTCCACAGCTGTCTCCGCCTTTTCATGGCTTGCCTTCAGCTGACAAGTTTGTCAATAGTTGCGCCCAGGTTGAGGCGCTCTTCTTTAAGAGCTACCTCATACCCCTCCACGGTAGAGGAGTGTTTAACCTTGAGTACCTGCACTTTCTCCTTCAGTGAAAGCATGTTGGTGTAGGGGGTTTGTAGGTGCTCAGACAAGTCTTACAACACTACAATATCCCTCTTGTGGGTCATGATGAGATCCTCTAGCTTTTTCCCTGTATACCCGGCTCTTTGCAGGTCTTGGCGGGCTTTCTTTAGCTCTTCCTGCAACCAGGTCACTTGGCTGGCCGCTTGTTGCTGTGAGCAGAGCTTTCTAGTAGCCTCCTTAGCAGCCTTCTTTGCCCTCCCTTGGGCAGTAGTAGCATTAGAGAACAGATAGACAAAATTCCTCTGCTTTTCCCTTGTAGTCATGGTCCATTTGGCGACCATTTCAGCCGCCTCGGAGGGGGTGTGCAAATCAGCGATGTTAGCTGGCGAGTCTTCTCTCGGGATAAAGGTCCTGAGAGCTTCAATTTGTCAAGAAGTACAGATAAGGGTATAAGACTCAATATTTTATAAAAACCAGAAATTGAAATTACAACAAAAGAACATTGACCATGCATAAACAGTAGAAAAACATGTGGTTCAAGTTCATCCCCCCCGGATGGGAGGTCGCCCAAAATAGGGCATTGTTCAAGTGCCAGAGCACCTGTCTCTCCAACTGTGGGGCACTACTCATAGCGCCCACTAGAGCTGGCACCGCCCAGCTGGGTGCGGGGCCTTTAGGGACCACCTCCAGTATAGATCCTTTGACAGACTCGACTATTTGGCCTATCATCTTGTGGCCTCCCCAGCCACACCAGCACCCTCGCCCTCGTTCAGCTTCGCTTGGGGTAAGGCTGCGTGAAGATGTTGCCACTCATAAAACCTCTGGTGGCAGCCACTTGTTGTGCCAACTATGCAAAGGCGCCAATAAAGCTAGTGAATGGGATGGATTGGCTACTGGCCCTTGTCTGAGCCACCTTTGTAGATGTTTCAGGCGGGGAGTCACTTAGCACGATTGCCTTAGGTGGGTTAGACGGGTGAGATGGATCCACTGGGATGTCTCCCGCCTCAACCCTACCTGGGCTTGAAGAAGCGGGCACTTCCGGCTCCCCCTTCAGAAGCTTCGCAGTGGGCCCCCTTCTCAGGTGCTTTAGGGGGACTCTTGCCTCCTCTTTGCCCACCACTCCTTTCCTCTTCGCCTCCGTGGAGTGCGAAGACTCACTCCCCTCGGCCTACTCTGACGGCTTGTCTTCCCCACGTCGAGACTCATGGTGCGTGGAGCTACTGCCTCGGCGCTTGGGGGTAGTCAAACGGGCGAATTGCCCAAAAGTTGCATCGAAAAACAAAATGGAGTTAATTAATGGGCGAAGGGCATACACTTTCTAAAGCTATTGTCCCCCCAACTTACTTAGAGTGGGATAGGCATCCGTGACCCACGCTAATGCTTCTAGAACGTCATCCCGCCTAAGTTTCGGGTAGGCAATTGGCTCGAATTTCATTACCTTGTCTGCGTCTGCCTGCATAGATGGGTCAAGTTCCTCGGCTTTAGGTAGCAAGTCCCTCTTAGGCAGGCCTTGCTAGGTGTAAGGGATGGGTAGGTCCTTAATATTGGAGAGAAAAAAGAAACGGTGATCTTGCCCCTTCAAACTATTGGGAAGATCAACGATCTAATATTTAGTATGTCGGTTATACAATGTATAGGTACCGGAAGGCGACCAGCCCCTTTTCACCTTAAGGGACATGGGCCTAAAAATTAGGCAGAATACACCTAGGCGAGGAGCAACCCCAGTGGAAGACAAATGACAGTAAATGTATTAAGCACCGGCCAGCAGTTGAGGCTTAGTTGCGAGGGGGTAAGCTTATAATATGAAAGGAAGGAAACAAAAAATGGATTTAAAAGTACCCGTAGACTGTGTTCTATGGCATATATACAAATTATGAACATCTCCTATTTCCTGTCTGAACACAGATGAGTTTGGGACCCACAAGCCTGGTACGGAACCCCTCCGTGCCCATAAACATCCAAGAACGCCTTAATGGCACCCCAGCTATGAAAGTCAGAAGGAGATTATACAACTCCGTCTTAATCAAGATGCCGAACGAGGAAGAGGTGGACTTACCCTTGCTCATAAGCCCAGCCATGGCTAGTCCTTGCTACTCCTCCGGACACGGCGTTCCAATGTACGGATCCTCTTACAGCTCGTCAGAGAAGAAGTAGTAGAGGCTGGCACGCAAGGTTTTCTACTGCAGAGAAGAAGATAGGTGGGGCATTAAGTGTGCCCCACCCCCTATTTATAATCCCCTAGAGGGAGGTTCCCCCCTTGTAGGGTGTGGGTTTCGAAAAAATGAAATCCTGTAGATTACGACACGGATTTCAAAATATCCTGCCCAAATCGATATTCCCTTTGGTCATCATTTAGGGCATTAAATGCCCCTGTGCGTGTATCATTAACTGTAGTAACAGTGATCACGTCATTGAGAAGTACACCATTTGAGGCCATTACGCCTCATCATGATGGCAATTAATGCCTGTTTTGTCACAGAACACAACAAAACTCAATTCCCGCAGTGATTGGCCACCACTCGCGGAAGGTGACGCTTATGTCACATTTCTACTTGGGATGCTAGCCTCTTAAGGTCGGTAAGGATTCAGGCAGCAATATGCCTATACTCCCTTCATTAAATGCTGACCTCTTAAGGCAGGTAGAAATATAGGTAGAACACACAGTTCCCCATAATTACCAAATGTTGACCTCGTAAGGTTGACAGAAAGTCAAGCGGAATATACATACGTTTCCCTTAATTATTCTATGTTGACCTCTTAATGCCACCAGGAACACAGGCAAGATACGCCCACATTTCACACATATTTCTATAGTCATGCATTACGTGACTAAAGGTGCCTTGCCCACCTAAAGTTAAAACTTCTCCTTCGTGACAAATAATTACCCCGCTTGAAAGATTGTTGGAAAATCATTTGGGGAAACCGTGTACTGCAAAGTTTTAAGTACCTTGACTACTCTCTTAGCAGCATCCGCTAGCTAGAGAGTGAGGGCATATGATGAGGGCAAAAAGTGTCCTCGGACTTAAAACTCTACACGAAGCCCAAAAAAGGATCCAGCTACTTAGATACTGGGCAAATAGGCAGATCTGGCTTCGCCTGAGCTGCCTATGCTCAGACGGATCCGAACCCACTTATGCTCAGATGGATCCAAACTTGCCTTTTTCTAGGCGAATCTAGATAGGACTAACCTGTTGAAGGACCCGAATTAATTTGAGTCAGAGGTGGCGATAACACCCACTATGACTATGTCGGCAGTAACGAGGGCGTTACCAGCGCTATTAATAGCCAAGTAATGGATGTACTGGAGAATCTGCGAGGATCATTGTGGAAGATCTTACATTGTTAAGATATTTCTTATGCTATAAATAGGGAAGACGGACCCTCGAAGGTTCTCTTCACGCAATCTGGGAGAGAAAAAATAAAGAATTTGTATTACCGCTAATTTTAGTGGAGATTTGGGAATATTTCCCTCCCCTTAGATGTACATCCCTTGCGAAGGAACTAGATCACCAATTCCCTTGTCTCTTTCTTGTAATTGCTTATGTGTAATTGTTGGGTCGGATCCTCCATTACGAAGAAGCCCGATCATTAAGAAAAATATACCTAATTGAGTTGTGAACTTTATCATGAGAGAAATATAAGGAAGATAGATATCCTTAATATTTTTTTTAGATGATAAATACATGTGACATTCAACTCTTTTTAATATCATTTTATTAATAAATTAAGTATGCATGGAATATAGCTAACAACTTCCTTTCAATGTGACAATAAATTAATTAGATGTTTTATATAGCACTTCTAGGTTCTTGCGTAATATTTTTCTTGTTACTACATTATCTTTATGAATGTTATTCTTTAAGTGATCTTGAAAGTTTTCATAGTTTTCAAAAATTTATTTATAATTATAAAATAATATCTTTTGAAGAAAATGACAAATAAAATCTAAATATTTACTTTTTTATTTGATAAGAAATCAAAGTAATGGTTTGATTGCTTCCCTTTGTACCAAAGTAATTTTAATTGTTATAGGTAGCAAGTGCATATTTAGTTGATTTTATCAATTAAATTACATAATATATTTTAAGAAATAGTCTGGTTGATGATTTTTATTTAAACAAAGATTAAGAGGTTATTTTTTTTTGTAAAGAATAAATGTAGTTTGATTTATCTCTCATTTATTTATTTTATAAAAGATATTATACTAGTTATTAACCCCTTCTTGATGATTTTTTTGGTTCTATCCTAGGAAAATTTTTTTCTTCTATAACACATAAAGGATGATGTAAAAGAAGTACCAAAATTAATTTTACTTCAAGGATAACGTATAGATTATCAAAGATAACGAAATATCATTTATTCTTCCGAGCAGTATATGAGTTACAACAAATGTGAATTGTTAATGCTTTTTATATGTATATGTTGGTAATTTAATACGTACTTTAGTAACATTGACAAGTTGTTGGTTCGATGAATTCAGTATGAAAATACGTCTTGTCAAAAGCATCAGTCGAAAATTCAACTCTATTTTACTAAACACTTTTATCTATGTTCACCTACATAAATATGATATTATATTATACATTAGTAAAGGTTAAGCATCCACCCCCCGTTTTTTCTTTTGTAAAAGATTAATTTTTAATGGGTGATTAATATCATACTAAAAGGGTGATCGAGGTCATGTTTGGCAGGGGGTTTGACTCAAAGAATAAAATAAGTAATAAAAGAATTAGAGATATAGGAAATTGGTGACTCAATTCCATCTAATGAGGTGCACGTCTGGGAGGAGGGTGATGCTCTCAAGATTCTACCGTGTGGTTGATAGTATAATTGCACTCAGTTTTCTCTTTCTCTGAATGTGTGAAGAATCTCAAGCTCTTTCTTCTCTATTTATAATATGAGAAAAATTTCATAACTTCTTGTTCTGCAACAAAGTTTGCATTTTTCCTAGCCTCATTGTTACTTGACTATAAATAGCATTTATGTGGTTAAATAACGTGGATCATTAGCACCGACGTAGATCTAGCCACTGCCTCTTCAACTTCAGTCAACTGGATCCTTTGGCGGGTCAGGTCTGGTAGATCCTTGGTTAGCTGGATCTGCCAGGATCCGCCTGTGTACTGGATAATGGAATGGCCGGATTTACCAAGTCGTCGAGGAAATTGGACCCTTTGGGCTTTGTGCAAAGTTTTAACTTTGAGAGTACTTTTTGTCCCTCATCGTACGCTCCCACTCTCTAGCTAGCGTATGCTGTTGAGAGTGTAATAAGTGTATTAAAACTTCTCATGGATGGTGTCCCCAATGATATACCAGTTGCCTTGTAAGCAGGGTAATCATTTGTTACGAGGCATATGTTTTAATTTCAGGCAAGCAAGACACCATTACCAATGTGGTATAAGACCACTACTTGTTGAAGGGAATGTAGGCATGTTGTTGCCTAAGTTCTTGTCGGCCTTAAGAGCCCGACATTCATTAAGGGGAACGTAGGCATGTCGCCATTTGAGTTCCTGTCGGCCTTAAGAGGCTAACATCATGGGTATAAGCACGACGTAAGCGTCGCCTTTCACGAATGGTGGCCAATCACTGCGGGAATTGGTTTTATCATTTTGTGTGATAAGACTGGCATTAATTGTTGTAGTCATGAGGTGTATTTACCTCAAATATCGCAACAAATAGTGATGCAACTGCTGTAATTGCGGCGAAATGATATGTGCACAGGGACATGTAATGCCTATAATGATGGCGATCCTTAGTTGGATTGACTTCTTTACCCTTGAGGGGGTTATAAATAGGGGTGGTGGGGGGCAGTAAAAGCCTCACCCTACCCCATTTACTGAGTCCCTTGCGCTTGTGAGCTTTTGCGAACCTTAGTGATGTTAGAGCCACCGCTAATGGAGGAGTAAGGCCATCGAGGTTGCCTTTGCTTTCTGTGAAGAAGATATCAAGCTTTGCAGGAAAAGGTAAGTCCACCTCTTCTTTGTTAGGGATATTGCTCGAGTGAAGGCGATTGTACGATTTTAGTTCGGACTTTCATAGTAAGTCGGCCATCCAGGAGTTTTTGGTAGCTCATGGGCTTGGCCATGTTCGTTTCCAACAGGCAAGTTCTATGACCTGCTTGTGTTCTGATGGTAGGTAGGATTTTTTCATCATTTGTAAGTACGCTATAGAGAATGGCCTTTGCATGCCATTAAACCCATTTTTGACCTCCTTCCTCTCGCATTACTGGGTTGCTCCTACCCAGCTTAGTCTTAATTGATAGTCTATTCTAAATGTTTTTACCGTCATTTGTTTTCACCTGGGAATCCACCCCCTGGTGGGGTTGTTTCGCATTGTTTTTGCACTAATGCCACTTAAGGTTAAGAAGGGGAGGCCACCGTCTGGAACCTATACTCTTTACAGTTGGCGGACAAAGTATAGGATGACTGACCTGCCGAATGGTCTGAAGGGGTAAGATCACCATTTTTTCTTGGGAAATTAGAGGTTTCCAGCACATGGCAAGGTCTGCCAGAAAAAGACCTCCTGCCTAGTGTACGCGAACTTGATTCGGCTACCCCTAATGATGCTGAAAAAATTATGAACTTTGGGCCTGTAGCTTGGTCGAAATTTAGGTGGGCAGATGTGTTGGCAGTGCTGCCATGGGTGGTTGATTCTTATCCCATGCCATGTAAGTTGGGGGGTGGTTGCTTTAGATAACTTATCTCCTCAAAATGTTGAGTAATGTTATCTGTTTCTTTTCCCAACTTTGGCTGGTTTGCCTGTTTAGATACTCCAAAGCGATGGCCTGGCAGTTCATCCAACCATGGGTTGAGGCGGAGGGGGGCAGAGGATAGGCCCTCAGAGTGGGGCGAGGGGAGCGGATCTTCCCATCCCAAGAAGGGAAAAATGAAGGAGTCAATGGGTAGTGGCTCAGAGGAAGTCCCCCTTAAGTGCCTAAAGAGGGGGACCACCATGGCTTCCCCAGTACAAGAGGTGTCAGTTCCTGGCTCCTCGAGTTCTGGCTGGGTTAAAACAACGGATGCCCCCACAACTCTGCCTTACCCGCTTGCCTCACTTGAGCATATCATTCTGAGCGACTCCCCACATTGAACACTTAGCGAGGTGGCTGAGGGGAAGTTTTGGCCTACCCATCCCTCTGATTGGTCCTTTGAGCGCCTTTGCAAAGGTAGCACAGGAGGCGACGACGTCGGGAGATTTTTTGGGTGACAGCATTTTTGAGTGGTCGCACTATAGGCGGAGTGCGACAGGGGTGCGAATGTTGGTGGTCCCCAGTGGCCGAGGGGGGTTTGGGGTTATAGGCTAGACTGTTGGGGCGATGAGAGGGTCGGTGCTGGAAAGGACCCAAGGTAGCAGTTTGCGTGGCTGGGAAACCTCGACTTAGGCAGGCTCTTCTAGTAATGCCCCTGTGTTCGAGAGGTAGGTGTTGCGACACTTGCAGGATGCCCTAATTTGGGCTACCCCTCTTCAAGGAGGAATGAACTTCAAACATGTTTTTCTACGGCATGCATGTGGTAAGTTCTTTCCCTCACTGGTTTTATGATTTATGCTTCTACAGGATATTAGATCTCTAAATTCAAGTGATTCACTTTTGATAGGTTGAGACTCTCGGGTCTTCTTTTATTCCTGTTGGCAAGGATTTGTTCGATCGATATTGCTGACTCTGGTATCTCTTGTGAGGTGGCTGATATGGCCATGAAATGGGTGATAACCGCTAGGGTGGAGTAAAGGAACTTTTCCTGCCAACTTGAAGAAGCTACTGCTACCCATAAGAAGATAGAAAAGGTCGTTGAGGAGGTTACGAAAAAACTCTAGCTACACCAGCGAGCGATTGGCTAGGCATCCCTTTTGAAGAAAGAGCTGGAGGAGGCCCACCTGGGGCTGAGGAAAGCTAAATCCCTGGCCAGGAAACTGGAAGAAAGTCTTGTATCTATCCATAAGAGAGATCTTGTGAAATTGCGTGACTTAGACGACTGATTGCAATCTTCCTGAAACAACGTGCTCTAGTTGATGGAAGTGGTGCAAGTATTGAAGGCCTTTTTACTCCTCAGCGGTGGAAGGGTATAAGGCAGTTTTGGAAGAGGAGTGCCTCCACTTGAGCGCAACCATGGATGACCTTGCCAACCTGAAGGCAGCTCATGAAGAGGCGGAGGCGAATGTGAAAGGCCTAAGGGAAGACCTCACCTAGGCTTACCAGCTCGCAAAGGAAAGGACCAAAAGGGTCCTGGAGCTAGAGAATGCATCTACACCGGATATGAGCCCTGAGACGGTGGAGTCTTTTGCCTTCGACTCATCTATGAAGGAGAGTTAGGACCTCATCTTGAAGGAGGCTGGCAAGTACATGCTGGCGGCTGTGCAGGCTCTTTTGGAGGGTAGGCACACTACTATGGAGGAGTTGTGTGGTTAGTCTATAGACCAACTCACATTCAAGTTTGACCGTTAGAAGGTTGAAGGTTTAATTAAGAACAAGGATCCAATCCAATCGCCTGAAGACCAGTCGGGAAACCTGATGCCAGAAGACGAGATAGATAAGTTTGGCACTTTAGAAGTCATTGAGCAGCCCTCTCCTCCAATGAGCCCCTCTTATGAAGCCTCATCCCCTCCTTCGAGTCCCTGGGTTGATCTCCTTATAGACTCAGAGTGAAGCATGCTATGGCTATTTTTGTTATTGGTGTTCTTGCTCCCCCCCCTTTTTTGGGGGGACCATTTGATGGGAATGACTTTTATGGAGAATGTAAAATACCTAATAAAAAAAAATGAAAGAAAACACTTTTCTCTTCTTTTCTTGATTTCTTTCTTTACATATGATATAGTCTTAAGTTACTTCATGCCAAGTTCGAGGAATTGTACATCTTATCGCCTAGAGCTTGTAACTCGTAGAAGTTGCCTAGATTGTCCTTGCAAATTTGGTAAGGTCCCTCCCATAGGACGTCAAGCTTTCCGCTCGAGCTACTTGGCATGGAGACTTCACTTGTTTGCAGGACCAGATCTCCTTCAGAGAACTTCCACTTACGATCTGACTTGTTGTAGGCGGTTGTGGTTGACTCCTTGTGCCATAGCACCGACTTTGATGCCTTCAATCTCATCTCGTTCACCAAATCTAAGACCAGGCGGACTTGATCATCGTTAGTGTTGGGGTGGTGTAGCTGTGATCGATATGTAGGAAGAACTGTTTCTATAAGTAGCCGGGCTTCCATGTCGTATACTAGGCTAAAAGATGTGTGACTTGTAGAAGTCTTTTGACAAGTCTTGTAAGCCCACAATATAGTTGGCAATTCTTCAGCCCATTTTCCCTTTAAAGAGTCTAGCCTTCATTTTAATGTTGAGATGATGGTATGGTTGGTTACCTTCACTTATCCGTTTGCTTGGGGGTGTCCTACAGATGTGAAGCATAGGCGGATGTCCTACCTTACACAAAATTCTTTAAATTTTTTGCAAGTGAACTGAGGGTGCCTACGGATCGTAATAGCATACTAGAGGGGAGGGGTGAATAGTATTGCTTAAAAATTCAAATTAAATGTACACAGATCAATCCACAAAAGTATCAAGATTACACCTGGATTTAAAGTGAAAACCCAAACAAGGTGAAAACCACTACCTAAGCCTTTCAACTTAGGATTTTTCCGATTAGGCGAAGCTAGTCAATAACTAACATACCACTTGAACGAGAGTGGCACAATCTTTTTACAACGATCCCTTCTCTTACTATCATGAAGTGAAGCAACAACAACGGATTTCTCCCAACAACTTGGGATCCGTTAATCAAAAGCACCAATATGAAAGAACAGTAAGAACCTATGGAACCTTAATAAAAGTCAAACCAGAATTTCAACGGAGGTTTGAATCATCATGCTTTGGAAGATGTGAAAACAGGAGCATAGAAGCACTAGACAGTAAGCACGGAAAGCTCTTTGCTTTGAATGGATTTTCTACTTGAGAGTGTGTGTAAAAGGGGTGCGTACGACATCTATTTATACTAGCAAATCGTCCTAAAAAAGAAATCGAATTGGTCGATCAATTAAGATAGTTTGGTTGATCAAAATGAGGTTTGGTCGATCAAACTGGTTATTTGATCGATCAATGATTGGTCAATTAATTAACCTAAATGGTCGATCAAAAGTGTATTTGTCAACTTCCTAAAATGGGCTGATTTGATTGATTAATTAAGTTGGTTGGTTGATCAATGACTTTGGTTGATCAATTAATTGAATTGGTTGATCAATAACCCTAAAAACTTATTTTTAATATGAAGTGCGAAAATCCGTTTGAAACTTATTTTGAGGTTCCTTACAAAATATTCTAAACTCAATAAGGATACTGAGACTCAGATCAGCATTCTTCTAACTTTGATCCAGGAGAGAAGCTTTGATCCATGAGAGAAGTCCTGAAATATTAGTTTCACAAATAGCATAATTTTGGTGCACAAAATAGAAGTACTAACATTCTCCCCCTTTTTGATGACAATAAAATTATAATTATGTATAGAGATAGAAATATGAAGAGTTGTGCATAGTATCTCTCCCTTTTTGCTTCAGCAAAAAGTAAAACATGCGGCTATTAATCTTAATTATCTCCCCCCTTAAACATGCAATTGAAGCAGTAATAGTTCTGACATGCAATTTAAAGAGAGAAATATTTAGCTGAGAGATATAACAACCATGCATATAATTAAGTAGAAAGCAAATTGAGTCTAGATAAATGTAGCAAGGATAAAAATAGTCCACATGAAAAATATAGTTCTACAAGCTAGAAAGCTAACAAAGTAGAATAGAAATAAAACTACTTCAAAGATGCCATAAATGCATCCATAGTGCTTTGAAGATCGGTGTCTAACTTGAGGTCCATCGAGTCAGATCTCTCTGAAGAAGTAGGCTGGCCAAGACATAGGCATCTTTGAGCTGACGATCTAAGGGTTGGTTGCATAGATGTCCGGTGAGGAGGTGTCACCTGCTAATCTGTTGTTGTAGGAGGAGGAGGAGCTGCTGATGATGGAGACACGATAATTGATCGGTGAGGACGAGGAGACCGGTGAAGCTGCTGCTGAATCCTGTGAATAGATTCCATATCTATCCAAAAGCTGGCCTTGAGCATTCAGGTATTCGAATACTTGATGCCCATGTCTCATCATCACCATATCTGTCTCTCTTTGTCGGTGCATCATCAAGGAAATACCATTAGTCACATCCTGAATGCTGATGTAATCTTTGCCTGTAAGTGGTTTGTCGAGAAGGCCCCACTCTTGGTTGTAGAAGGATGGAGCAGGTTGCATTGGAGGAGGGTAGGTCACTGTAAAGTGCTTGAATGGTAGGAAAGGAGTAGGTATGGCAGAGGACTCTTGATGCTGCTGTTGCTGATCTGCATCCTCACCACGGGCTCCTTGAGCTTACTCCATCTTTGTATAAGTGAGCTTATCAAATATGGAGACTCTCATAATGAATTGTTTATGGTTTATATCCATTGCAACACTAAAATGTAGGAAGATATGAGAGAGAAGTGTCCTAAATTGGAAGGAGTTGGTGGGTTGCTTGCTCATCAAATATAGAATCAAGTGGTTCCAGTTGAACCGCTTGTTCTTAAGAAATGCATAAAGGGTAATGATATTAGGGTAGTTCTTAAATGAGGTAGATTAGACATAAACTTCTAAAGAAAGACACGATTAAGAAAACATGGAAGATGACGGAAATAAGAAGACTTGGTAGGATGACCCAAGTCATAGTGTGAGGGAGTGAGCAGGGTCTCCCTAATGAAATCTTTCTGTGTCTGCTGGTGAAGCTCTAGAAAAGTAGGACCAACTGACGGACACCCCACAATCTCATAAATGACATCCGCATTAACTAAGACCTCTATGCCGTAGACATTTGAGGTCAACTCGATGTTGAAGCCCTCACCTATATTCTTAAGATTGGCATAAAATAAGTGACAGGCCATAAGATCAACACCAGGTATGCGGTTGTTCTTGGAACCCGCATAAAAATTCTGCTCAAAAAGACATAAAATCTGGTGATATGCAAATTTTTTGCGGATCCCTGGAAAGATACACTCAAAATAAGGAAAATCTACCGGACGACCAACCTACGAGGAAAGTTTTGCTAGAATGGAAAAACTCTCATGAGTGGCCTCAGTGATGAAAAATCAATCAAATGTGTCATCACGAGATGTAGAAGAGGAGGCATGTGCACGTTTAGGAGCCATAACAGTACTAAAATTTGACCTTGGTCAATCAAACAAGGCAGATTGCTTGATCAAAAAAAAAAAAAGGAGCCGGATAGACTTCGGCTTTTGGTCAATCAACCAAGAAATTTGGTCAACCAAAAGCGATCAGACACGAAAAAAATAAGAGATCCACAAATGATTTACTTACAAATACTACAAGATTCAACAAGCAATCATAAGATCACACAAGAAAACATAAGATCAAGTCATAACTCATCTAATACTCAAGAAAAATCCAAAAGAAATGGATTTAATCCAAGTTTTAGAATGTACCCTGATTGATCAAAGAATGGTCGATCAAGGGAGCATGGCGTGGTCATTGACGGTGGCGAGCACGACCGGCGAGGGAGGAGTGCGTACAGTGATGAGGTCGCGTGCATGGAGGTCGTGCGACGAGGATGCATGGAGAGATGGTGGCGTGGAGGATGCACGGAGGATGCTCATCGTAGCGTCGAGTGTGGCACGGCATTGCTTGCTCTCGCGAGGTGTGGCGGTGGTCGGTGGCACCGGGGTTGTTGGTCGACCACAGTGGTCGGAGGAGGAGAGGTGTGGTCGAGAGGAGAGTTTGGTCAGTGGAGGTGTTTGAAAGTGGGACTGAATGTGGGGTATAAGTAGTAAAAAAATAGGTTTTGTGGTAAAAACATTGATGTTTTATATAAAGTTTGGTTAGCAAAATAGGTAAGTACATTTAGGGTAGGTAATCGAGTAGATTAGGTTCGGTTTAATAGATTAGGGGTGAAATTGGAGGTAATTTGGATCGCAATCGCAAAAAGCAAATTCGCTTAGTTTTGGTCTATCAAAACCAAAAATGATCGATCAATCAAGCTCATTGGTCGATCAGGGCTCAAACAATTGGAGGGAAAATTCTCGCCCAATCGTATTGGTCAATCAAACAAGTTGATCGATTAAACATCAAATTTTTGGAGGGAAATTTCCCGCCAAAGATTTTGGTTGATCATTCAGGGAAAATTGTTTGATCAAACATTTTAGTCGATCAATTGATCGATCAAAGGTTGAAAAAGATGCATTCCAAATGATCAATTAAGCGCTTTTAACCTAGATAAACATAGTGCATGGCAGATAAAATTAAATCTTTTTTTTGGTAAAGGTTTTGTAAATATATCAGCTAATTGATTTTCTATTTTAACAAATTCTAAGTTGATCTTACCTTTTAGGACATAATCTCTTAGAAAATGATGCTTAACATCAATATGTTTAGTCCTAGAGTGTTGAACAGGATTTTTAGATAGATTTATGGCACTAGTGTTGTCACAAAGTATTTTATTATTCTTATAGGATAGGCCAAAGTCTTCTAGAGTTTGTTTCATCCATAATAGTTGTGAATAGGCTAAAGATGCAGCTACATATTCGGCTTTTGTTGTTGATAATGAAATAGTGTGTTGTTTTCTAGAGAACCAAGAGACTAGAGAATTTTTGAGAAATTGACACGTTCCACTAGTACTCTTTCGGTCTGTAAAGCTACTCACATAATCAACATCACAAAAGGAATAAAGATCCAATGTGTGTGACTTCGGATAGAAAAGTCCTAGATCTGGTGTGTGGTTTAAGTACCTAAGTATTCTTTTAACTGCATTTAAGTGTACTTCTTTAGGTCTAACTTGAAAACGAGCACACAAGCAAGTGCTAAAGAGAATATCAGGTCTACTAGCAATTAAATATAATAAGGAACCTATCATGCTTCTATACAATTTCTGATCTACAGACTTACCTCTCTCATCAGATTTTAACTGTGTAGAAGTTGTCATAAGTGTTTCTTTTCCTTTTACTTTGTCTACTGAGAATTTCTTCAAGATCTCTGTGGTGTACTTGGTTTGAGATATGAATATCTTGGAGAATAGCTGGTCAATTTGAAGTCCAAGAAAGAATCGAAGTTCTCCCATCATACTCATCTCAAACTGATCCTGCATTACCTTTGCGAATTCTTGGCACAAAAGATCATTAGTGGCACCGAAAATGATGTCGTCTATGTAAATTTGTATTATTAATAGATCATTTTCTTTTCTTTTTGTGAATAAGGTTGGATCTACTTTACCAATTTTAAAATCATTTTCAATTAGATAAGTTTTTAATCTGTCATACCAAGCTTGTGGAGCATGTTTTAGACCATATAATGCTTTGTTTAATCTATATACGTTTTCTGGATGATTAGCATTTTCAAAACTCGGAGGTTGTTTAACATAAACTTCCTCCTTGATAAATTCGTTTAGAAAGGTGCTTTTGACGTCCATCTGAAAGAGTTTAAACTACATATGGGCGGCAAAGGCTAGCAACATTCTAATGGATTCTAGGCAAGCTACAGGTGCATATGTTTCATTAAAATCTATTCCTTCTTCTTGATTAAATCCTTGGGCCACAAGTTTAGCTTTGTTCCTAATAACTTCTCTTGATTCATTCAGTTTATTCCTAAAGATCCATTTGGTTCTTATAATGGTTTGAGAGTCAGGTTTTGGTATAAGTTCTCGTACTTGATTTCTTTTGAATTAATTCAACTCATCTTCCATTGCAATAATCCAGCAAGGCAATGTAATAAGTTCCTATACTTGATTTCTTTTGCCTTGTATCCTTCATGATTATCGCATATGCCTCCATGGGCTTCCTGGAGGGCTTATGATGCCTCCTCGTGTGTAAGGCAATCTAATAAAGGGGTGGAATATACCTGCTTGTACAGTTGCCCACCTATTAAAGTATACCTGGATGCCTTTAGGTGGAATGCCTTGGGCGGCAATTCCTTCGGGGGTAGGTTGCCAGTGTTCAAGTATTTGATGATAGGTGTTATCCAGGATATGGATTGTTCTATCATGAACATTTTGGGAGTGAGTATTGTTGGCTCTTTTAGTGCTTGGAGGCATATGTCTTCTTCTTGTTCAAGTGGGATTGCTGTTGTCAGGCAGGCTAGAGCATCCGCTAGGGGGTTGTCAGATTGGGGTACCCGCTTGATTGAGACGATTTTGAAGTTCGACAACTCCTCCTTGACTCTGTCAACATAAAAAATCATATTTGAATCCCTAGCTTAGTATTCGCCGTTAACTTGGTTAGCAACCAACTGGGAGTCTGTATATATTTCCAGCGATGAGGCATCTCTTGACTTGGCCACCCAAATGCCGGCTAATATGGCCTCATACTTTGCAACATTGTTTGAGGCAGGAAAGATAAGCTTGACAACATACTTGTGGGTGGTACCGTTTGGGGCGGTTAAGGCTATACCTACCCCAGACCCAACAGTTATGGAGGAGCCATCCACATACAACCTCCAAGGTAGAGAGAGGGAAGCATCTGGGTCTGTGAATTTCAACACGAAATCTGCCAGGACTTGACCTTTCATTGATTTCCTTGGCTAGTACTGCATGTCAAATTCTGCCACCTCCATAGACCATTTTATTTGCTGTGTAGGCCTTGTGGGTCTATGTAGCATTTGGCGCAAAGGGTAGTCAGATAAGACAAATGTTGAATGGTTTTGGAGATATGGGTGTAGCTTTCTGGTAGCAGTCACCAGGGCTAGCCTGAGTTTCTCGATCATAGTATATTTAGATTTGCACCTTGGTAGGTCTTATTAATGAAATATACTGGTCATTGCCCCCCTTTGCGTTCGCTGACTAAAGCTGCACTGATGGTGGACATGGATGCCGCCAGGTAAAGGAATAAAGATTCCCTGGCTTTAGGAGCCGTTGGAATGGGAGGACTTTTAAGGGCTTCTTTTACCTCCTTTAAAGCCTTCTGGTACTAAGGGGTTCAATGGGTAGTTGTGCAGCCTTTGCCCTTTTTTGTACACTCAAAGAATGGAAGACATTTGTTGGAAGATCGAGACAAAAATCGACCTAAAAAGGCGATCTTGCTGACTAGCGACTGTATTCCTTTCAGAGTGTTCGGCGTCTCCAAAGCCATGATCGCCTGGATTTTTTCAGGGTTGGCTTCTATTCCCCAGCTAGAAACTAGAAACCTTAAAATTTTTCCTGTAGAAATGACAAAAACGAATTTGTCGGGGTTCAAATCGAGGCGGTTGTCCCTTAAGACACAGAACACCTCAACCAGGTACTCTAGATGTTGCGAGAAATTTGATCCCTTAGCCAACATATCATTAATATACACCTTAAATAATTTTCCAATTAAATAGGTAAAAATCATGTTTACAAGGCACTGATAAGTTCCTCCAGCATTTTTCAGACCAAAAGGCATGACTGTCTACTGAAATAGACCCCTATCTATTGTGAATGAGGTATGAGATCTATTTGCTGGAGTAAGGCTTATCTGGTGGTATCCGCTGTAGGCGTCCATAAAGGACATGTGGGATTGGCCACTGCACGAGTCCACTAGCGTGTTGACCTTAGGCAAGGGGAATTCATCCTTAGGACAGGCTTCATTCAGGTTTGTGAAGTTGACGCACATCTGCCATTTGCTGTTCGCCTTCTTTACCATGACTACATTGAATAGCCATGCTGGGTATAGGGACTTCTCAATGAATCCAGCATCCAGAAGTTTTTTGACTTCTACCTCAGCTGCTTGCCATTGCTCTACTGACTTATGCCGACGTGATTATTTCACTGCTCGAGCATTTGTCTGAATATTGAGGTGATGCTGTATCAAGGATGAGTCAACCCTCAGCAAGTCATTGGTGGATTAAGCGAATATATCCACGTTGGCTTTTAACAAGAGCAGCAGCTCTTGGACTTCGGAGGGATCGAGGTCTGCCTCAACTCTGATGAGCATGGTTGTGTCATTAGGATATACTGGATAGCTATGGTTGAAGAGCCTAGTTGAAGTTTTGATGTTGCTAGAGGATCAGTTGGGTTTGTCTCATGATGAATCGCCTGGACTTGGCTCCTTTTTCTTCCCCATTTTTGTGGCTTTGGGGGCCTTGGTTCCGTGGATCACTCTAATTTGATTTGAAGGAGTTCGTGCTTGGCTGAATGATCCTCATGCACTATTCCCACTCCTCAAGGAGTTTGGAAGAGCATGAATTGGAAGTAAGAGGAGGCAATCACCTTAAAAGCATGGGTTGTTGGACGACCAATAATGCCATTAAATGTCGCTATCAACCCGGCTACGATGAATGTGGCTGTTCGAAACAAATGCTTATCTCCATCACAGATAGATAGGGGTAACCTTATCTCTCTTTTCGGCATTACCTTATGATTCCCAAACCCCACAACCAGGTGAGTCGATGGGGAAAGGTGTTCTTCTTTAAACCCTAGCCTTAGCAGTGTCTTCCAAAATAAAATGCCTACTACACTACGTTTATCCACCAGGAGCCTAGGTTAGATTTGCCCCGCCAATAGGAGGGTCATCAGAAGTGGGTCCGTGTGTTCTGCTGGGTTCGGCAGTGTAGAGAACATCTTTAAGGTCACCTTCTTGATAGAGCCTCTTGGCAGAACGGTGGCAGCAACTAGCTTTTCTTAAGTCGTTGTAGTACAGATAGTTATTGCCATCATTTGCTAATATTTGTTACTCGGAAAATACAGTTCTCCCGATGTCGAACTCAGGGAGAAAGTCGTATTCTAGAGATATACATGTTCTATTACAAAAATAAAGAGAGAGAGAGATGAAAGTTTGGCTCTTCTTCTTCTCTTCTTTCTTCCTCTTTGTCTTCTCTTCTCTTTGGCTTTTGTTCTTCGTGTTCTTCCTCTATTTCTTGGTTGGACGATCCTTTTTTTTTTTCTCTTTTGATTTTCTTTGTTTCTTCTTTTCTTGCCTCAGATCTTCCTCCCGTGCTCTTCTTCTTCTTTTCTTCTTCTCTGTCTTCTTCTTCTTCTTTCTGTTTCTTCACTTGGCTGCTCTGTATTCCTTTCTTTCCTCTGCCTCGCCTTCCTTCTTCTTCTTTGCCTTCTCCTGTCTTCAAGACGTCGTCTGATTTGAAAATCAGACGACTTAAACCGCTTGTTGCTACAGTGTCTCCCTTAGCTTCCTTCTTCACCTGTGCCTGCACGCTCAAGAATTCAGAGTCAGAGGGAAAAACCTAATCTACCCCCCTCTCCCCCACGCATCTCTTTCTCTCAAAGTTCGCTCTTAGGACAGCTCTCCCAGAGCAACCGGGTAATCGGGTACGAGTCGCGCCCGGGTCCAGGCCCACCGGCGTGCGGTGGTGGGCGAGGAGTGCAGGTCGGGTTAATCAGGTCGGGCCAGGTCCGCGGAGCGTGATCACGGACGAGGCCGGGTCGGGTGAGAGGGACCTCACCCCGTGGTCAGGAGGCAGACAGCATAAGGCACTTTTTGCCTTTATGCGCTCGCGCGCTTCCGAAGAGTTCCGAGGTGGGACTAAATGTCCCACCCCAATTGAGCGCCTGTCGCGGAGGGAGCAGTGGGCGATCGTGGCTTCACGCGCGGCCTTCGCCCCAACTGCGAACCTGGGACGTTTCACGGAGATGCCCCGCGCAACCTGGGAGTCGAACCTGGGCGAAGGTGTGCCTGCACCTGCAGGCGAAGGAGCTCTGCCTGCTCAGTAATGGCGACGGCGGGCGAGTCACCTGGTCACAGAAGAACGGCCTTTCGGCCAAATCAGACAGGCGGGGGACCTTCGCCGTGACACGTCGAAGGTGGTCAGAGGGTCTGCATGGGGCGTGGTGGAGCAAACAGATCGCCCTAGGTCAAACTGCGGGCGAAGAAGTGGGTGTGTTCGGTGGGTCTGCAAAGGGCGTTTGGTGGGCAGTGGAAGGGCGGAGGAGGATCAGGGTGAGGAGGCGGAGGTTATGCACTGGTCGGCGAGCCGTGTGGGGTGCTGGAGCGATGGGAGTGGTTCGCCGGAGTTTGGCCGGAGGTGGAGAAGGTGAGGGTGATCGGTGGGAAATAGGTGGCGACAGTAAGGGTTTTCAATATAGAAAAGAAAGAGGGGAGGAAGAGGAGAAGTTCTACCTGCTAAGCTGGACGAGGAGGGGTTGGCGCAGGCGACAGTCGATAGAAGAAATTGCCCAGAGGAAGGAGCGGCGGCGAGGAAGGGACCAGAGAGGCGCCAGCTGGGTGCGGCGTGACGCGGAAAGATCGAGGGAAGGTAACCCTCCTGCTGGTAGTGCGGCAGGGTGACGAGGAGGAGGAGGAGAGGCCGCCGGAGCAAGGGGGCGTCTGTCGGAGTGGGAAGGGAGGAATTTAGGGGGGGATGTCTCCGTCAGATCTGAGCTACTGAAAACGGCAGATGGCGGTGGCTTTTATAGAGGCGAAATCAGAGAGGAGGGCGGAGGGAGACGACGTGCCTCCCTCGCCGGAGGATGGCCGTATTGCGACCCATACCTTCCGTGCATTCGCACGGAAGGTGTGGGCGATGGCAGAGATCGTGGAGGTGTCCCTGTGACAGCAGACGTCGCAGGGAACACCCCGTTGTCTTGGCAGGGGGTCGCCCTCACCCTGCGCGGCGCCATGCCTCGCCGGAGTATGGCGCTGCGCAGGGTTTTGCAGGGAGGACCAAAATGCAAAAAGCGATGAAGAATTAGGGGCCAAAATGAGAGGGTTTCAAAAGTTGAGGGTCAAAAAGTAATGGATGAGGACCAAAATGAAAAGTTGGTCAAGAAGGTTTCTTCTTAGGCCCAAGTTTTTATACATGACTAATTAGTACCTAAGGATTCTGATGGTGAATTTTATTTCTAGATTAAACCTTGTTTGACCGGTCAATTTACGTAAAAATCCAAATTGAGTTGTTAATTGGGCATGGTTCTCAATGTAGGTCAAAATGGGTTCCTAAGGCCAAATTGAAAGTCCTAAACCCTAGAGATTATTTTTATATGAATTTTAGAGGGTTTATTTGATTTTTACCTTACCTTGAACCACGTGAATTGAAGTGAGTTTGTTTTTAGGGTTACAAGCTGTTATTTAATTTCTTGGAGTTGCTGTAGCCCTTATTGAGTCATTTCATCCCACTTTTCTTCTTATTAGGTTGTTTTGACCTATGTTTGGATCCTGAGTTACCCTATTTTCAGATCGGATTGGTGAAATTGCATTTTTACCTCTCAGTTTATGTTTTCTTTGCAAACTCAGAATCTCTCTGAGCCAAGCCTTTCTAAGGTTATGTAGGAGCTTTTATTCTCTGTATTAGGTCAAAATGAGCTAGTTATGGCTCATGATGAGGTTCTCATCACCTCTCTTACCCCATTGAAGGGTAGGGAATGCATTACGAGGCATCCCCTCGGAGGAAGCAACTTTCCCACTTGGAGTGGCGTTGACCTCAAAAATGACCTTGACCTCCCCACCTGTTGATTCAGGCAGTAGAGGTGGGTGTTTTGGGGTTGCGTTGCCCTTACTGCCAAGACTTATTGGTGATATTCTGCAGGGGGAATCCACGAAGACACCATTTACTCTATTTGACGAGCTTCAGATTCATTTGGCTCCTGGTTGGCCTTGAAGACCATATTGGACCCCCGAAGTTGTTGAAGCTTCTCCTTATGATATTCCTTCGGGCCCTCCATGGGTCTCTTCCCCTTATCTTGACCTTCATTTCGTTTGATGAAGTGAGACAGGTTTTCGTGCTGGATTTAAGACTCAATTTGGTCACGTAGATCTTTGCAGTCCTTTGTAGGATGTCCTCGGGCCCAGTGATACTTGTAGTAGGGCCCAGTGTCGACCTTCTTCTTGAGAAGCTTTGGTGGGGGTATAAGGTCCTTGTCGGTGGATCATACCTTCGCCAACACGTCCGCCTAATTCATGACCAAGGGAGTGTGTTCTTCAAAGAAGTCTCACCTGGGCTGGAGGGGTTCGTTGATTCCGCCCTTGATAGGTCTTTCCCTTTGATCTTGGAAGTTGGCCTTCTGTTTATTGGAGCGACTGCCTCCGTGAATTGATATAGAGGCTGATTCACCCAAGACTCTCTTTTCCTCAGTGGAGCAGAGGTCGTCTCCATATCCATTCGCCAACCTGCTACGGGTGCGGAACGAGTTGTTGTGTTTTGTGAACCTCGTAGCTCAGTCCCATAATTTCGCCATGTCTCTAGGCGGGAAATCATCAATATTGTAATTGAACCTCTAAGTTAGGAGACCTGACTTGAAGTACTGGATGGCAATGGTGTCATGGGGCCTTTTGCATTTGAAATACTAAACCTTAAATTGATCTAGATACAATCGGAAAGACTCAGTTTTCTGCTGCTGGATCTCCGACAACCTTTTCGAGTTATCTCTAACCCACTGCTGTCCTGCAAAATACTGGCAGAATTTATCCACCAACTCCTTGAAGTAGGTGATTTGTCCTGCCGGCAGCTCATTGAACCACTCATAAGCCATGTCAGAGAGATATGACGGGAATACTCGACAGAGTACCCTGTCAGGACAGTTGTGAATGAGCATCATTTGGCGGTAGCTCCCCACAAAGCTGTTGGGGTCCGTTGTTTCCTCAAATGGGGCCACAAGGGGCTGCTTGAATTTTTCCGGCAAAGGTGTCATCATTACCTCCTCCAGAAAGGGGTAGGTAGTAACATAGGCTTGTAGGCATATACCTCTCATCGCCTAGGTGACTTACCGGACAATCTCGTGCAGCGAGCCTCCTCCACTGATCACCATGGGGTGAGCCCCGAATTGTTCCTTCGACTCTCGTGAAGGCAGAGGGGGAGCTTTAGGTGGGCTAGGAGGAACTTCCCCTTTCTGGCTACTTAGCTTGCGTTTTAACTTTTCGAATTGTTCGTGTAGGCAGGCGTTCTCCTCCTCTACCATACTATGCCACTTTAGTTGGTCGTTTGGGACTAGAATTTTGGGGCTCCTTTCGCTAAACCTTCCCATTTTCCTTGCTCAACTTAATTTCAAGGAGTTGATTCGCAATCAGTTGCTATTTAGCCTTCAGAGCTGCCAGTTTGGCTTCATACTCTTCCTCCTTTGCCTGTATTTCAAGAAGAGAGTCCCACTGAGGATTCTTAGGATGAGAAGGCTCAGGTTGCCGGCTGGCCTGTGCGGGCTTCTCCTTGCTAGGCCTAACGTGCAGATGACGTTCCTTGGACACCGAAATGCTGGGCTCCACCGGGGCAACCTTCTTGGGGTTAGCGTGGGAGGAATTATGTGTTGTGGTTGCCATTGCTCTGATCTAGAGGAAGGAAATGATATCAAGCGATAGTCAATTTCCATAGACAGCGCCAATTGATTGAGACCCTAATCGGCAGGGGGCTCGACTTAAAGGATAAAGTAAGCAATCAAAGAATCAAAGACATAGGGAATTGGTGACCCAGTTCCACCCAATGAGGTGTACGTTTGGGAGGAAGGCGATGCTCTCAAGATTCTATTATGTGTGGTTGATAGTATAATTGCACTTCGTTCTCTTTCTCTGAATGCGTGAAGAGAGAATCTCAACCTCTCTTTTTTATTTATAATATAAGAAAAATTTCATAACTTCTTGTTCCGAAACGGACTTCGTGGTTTTTTAAACCTTGTTCATTACTTGACTATAAATAGCATTTATTTGGTTAAATGATGCAGGCCGTTAGCGTCGACCTGGATTTAACCACCGTCTCATTTAACTCCGATCAACCTGATCCTTTAGTGGGTCAGGTCCAGTAGGCCCTTGGCTAGTCAGATCCGCCTATGTACTGGATAATCAAGTGGCTGAATTTATCAAATCATCGAAAAACCAGATCCTTTGAATTTATGCCAAACTTTAACTCTTAAAAATATTTTTTATCTCTCATCAAAAGATAAATACGAAATCTTGGAAAATATACTATAATATAACGTCAACAGCTAACATATAACTAAATAACATAGATCTTTAATGAAATAATCAATTAGATCCGCATGGTCTTGATTCCTGAAATAATCATACGAGACCCTTTATTTCCGTATGTAGGTACATCTACTTTGTGAAAGTAGATAAAAAACTATGCAATAATGTATAGAACTGATGACAAGGAAATAAATAAAATTTATCTATAACCGTAAGTCTGTTGGCTATCATGTATCGTTAAACACGAACGGAAATTTACATGTGTAAATTTGTGGATAATATAATTACTATGTATAGCTAATAGTAACTCAGGGTCTGGACACTTTTGGCCTTTTGGAATTTTTTTCATTACTTTCGCACAAATTTTTACGTAATTATTCTTGGTTATTTTAATTAAATCATAATAACCGTTATTTTTATTTTTAATATTAAATTAATATTTTCTACATCTTTTCCTTATATTTTTAATATTAAATAAATTTTATTATATCTTTCCCTTTTATTTTTAATATTAAATAAATATCAACCAATTTCACATGAATACATCAATAATTTTATTATATCATTTAATTCCTTACTTATTTTACACTCAAATAAACATCAATTTTCATTTTTTGAACATCAAAGGTGATGTTTTAACAGCTGTGAACTACTCCTGCATTTCCAATTTCACTCCACATGTTACTTTCCGATGAATGCGCTCTCTCTCCACTGAAGTTGAGGAAGGACCGACGGTATACATATATCTCCGGTCAATGATTATATATCTATTATCTATGTTCTTTCCATTACAAACTAATTTGTGAGTTAATCAAAATCATTTATCTTCAACTTTTGTTCCCAAAGTAGTGGTTATAGAAGTATTTCTAATTCATGTGATATTGAAAAAAATGATTTTCATTTAATTGCAATGGGAAACCTTTCTGCTCAACGTTCTCTATACATTTATGTTCTTTCAATTAAAAACTAATTTTTTTAGTACAATCAAATCGTTTGTCTTCAAGTTTTGCTCCCAACATAGGCATCGTAGAACTATTTCTAATTCGTGTGATTTTGAATAAAGGAATTTTAAATTAATTACATGGGGAAACCATGCTATAGAAGCAATATTGTCTAATATTATCAATGTTTACAGAAAGCATATTACACATGAAAGGCGGGTTGAACTATAACATCACAAAGTCTATTCTCTTCTCCCCTGATCGATTAACGTCATCGCATTAAATAAATTAAAACAAAACCTCTCCTCTCTCCTCGTCTCAATAATTAATTTGATTACTTAAAAGCACGACATTTTTATCATTATAAATTTCACCAAAATTCCATAAAAAAATTCTTTCCCCAAAAATAAATTTTATGAAAAAATAAATCTCACATAAGATTCCACTGTTATATCTTTTTATTTCAAAATCAACTGGATGGATGCCGATCGAGAAAAATTATGTGCGACACTTGCATTTTTTTTTAAATTTTGACAATATCTTCATTATTTATATTATTATTAATATTCAAATTTATTTTAAATAAAAGTTAATTTATAGATTAAATTTTATTAGAGTAAACATTTTGAATGTTTAGTTAAATTATAAGCTATAATTAGAGAAATAAAAGTTTCCTGAACTCCCACATTACAGTGCAGGTATATCACTAATTTACATAAATTTGAATCATAAAAAGAAAATGCAAATGTACCACTAAATTATCTTGCCATACATATAAGTTCAAAAGGAAATACATTTTAAATGAGAATATCATGCAAAAGTCAAGCACACAATAAATAGAAAGAGGATAATTAAAGTAAAACTTTGGCGAAGCTGTACAAAAGTACCACTAAATTAAGTGGGGATAACAATTGAACTCTTTTTAAAAGCACAAACTAAAGTAGAGTTATGCACATAACTTCCACTAAATTCTATCTTCTTCTTTTAATAAAAAATTAAGATTTACTACATTTATGATCAGCAAGATGCTGCATAATTAATACATAGTTGTTCGCATGGTGTGTAACCTTTAGGTACGTTTGGTTCGAGGAATAGAGTTTTGAGAAATTATTCGAGGGAGAATGAATAATTGGAGGAAGGGGGAGCAGTTATATCAGGCCCTTCCATTGAAGAACTTTACAATGAGATAAGTGATGGACCTAATCTGGCGTAACTCTCTTTCATAATTTTTTAGCCCGAACGTAAACAAATGGGCCCTTAACCATTTGGCTACATTTTACTTCCACAATCTTTGAAAGTTTCTCTTTTGAGTAATGAGGTAACTGTATTAACTCAAAAAAAAAAGACTAAACCAACTAGGGAGGGAAATCCCAAATACAATCTTTCAAAACATTAGGGCCTGTCTAGTTGATAGAATGGAGGAGGAATTAGGGGTGAATGCTGCATTTGATAGCATTTGTTTCGGCGTCGGTGGATTTTAGAATTGTAGGGTGGATGCTAGAATAAATAAATTCCATTGAAGAGGTGGAATTCGTTTAATCCGCTGATTTATTTCGCCTCTCTCATCTTCCTCAACTTTACCATATAAAATTTATTTATTCCTCCTATCAAACACTTCCGGTAGAATAAATACTTCTAATTCCTTGATGTGATAACAAACACAACCAAACATTTAGATGGAATAAAAATCCCTAATTCCTCTTACTCTTTTACATATCTTTGTTATCCCTTCTAATTATTCCTCCAACCAAAAACACCTAAAAATGCAACTTAAAGAACATAAAGCAACGGGGGTGGGTTGTCAGCAACTCGGAAGAAAAGTGACATGCTCCTTACGATGTTATCAGCAAGCAATGAGGTTGATTTTTGAGAACCAGAATGCAACCTGGTATTCCTTTCCCTCCAAAGCATCCAAACAGTGGCAGAGAGAAGCTGTCCAAAGTCTTCCAAGCGGATCCTTGAAAGCTATGCCACTCCCCAAGCAAGGGAACGAGAAGATGGGATTGAGCGACTATGTAAGGTCTCCTCACAAATAGAGCTCCAAACATGTTTGGCATAGGTGCAGTTGAAGAAAAGGTGGGATGAGGTTTTAGAAACCTTGTTGCACAGGAGGCAAGAAGGCTGAGTAGTTAGCCCCCAACGAAGCAATCTATCATAGGTGAGTAGCCTATCTTGAGTAGCGAGCCACGAGTAGCAACTCCATTTTGGCACATATCCTTTTGCCTAGATTATATTCCAAACAACAGCCTTCACTCCTCTTATATGGATCATATCATTAGCCTTGGCTAAGGATTGATTAGCCTTGCTATTAAGGGGCCATTGTCAATGCCCATTACAAAAGAAGAGGTCCTTCACACGGTCTTTGCAAAGGATAAGTTTCTTCCAACAGGGGGAATGACTAGGCTTCCCAATGTAAGTCTAGTAATCCCTATATCTTTGTGCCATCCAAGATCTCCAAATCCCCATAGGGCGCATCAAAAGTTTCCATGTGCGTTGGAATAGAGCATAAGATTGTAAAGCTTCAAGGACTAGTTTACGACATGGGTTAGCTAACTCGTGTTAGTAAAGTTGCAACAGGCGTTAACCCTTATTTTTGTTTACTTGCAAATAGGGGTTAACCCCTGTTTGTGTTTACTGAATAGGAGTTAGGGTTATCCTATGATGTGATAGGAGGTAAGAGAGAGAGATCGGGGGTTAAGTGGGGGGTTGGGCCAACTCTTCTTCAAACCGGTGTTAGGATAACATGGGTTAGCAACCTAAAGAGGAGTTGAGTTATCCCCCAAGGTAAACTGGGGTTAACCCCCAAAAAGAGGGGTTAACCCCCTCCATAAACTAGGCCTAAAGGAATGTAGGCCCAAACCCCCTTCATCAAGAGGCCTGCATAGGGTCTCCCAAGCTGGGGACCTCCATCCCAAACGAAATCCACGACTAGCTTTTGTATACGGTTGAGGACCCCTTTAGGGATTAGGGAGGTAGAAAGCCAATAGCAAAGGGAACCCTCCACTCCCCACATCACCCATTTAACTCTACCCATTCTTGATAGAGTTTTCCTTTTCCATCCCGCCAGCTTCCCTTTGACTTTTTCTTCAAGAAATTTAAAAGGTGCACTACCACGACCACCCATCAAATTTATTCCCAAGTATTTGCATGGAAGCTTCCCTTCAAGAATACCAAGTGAGATGCATATTCTCCACCATTCTTTAGCATGGTTTGAGATGAAAACTCGACTTTTACCTCCATTAATGCGCATCCTAGAAAATTTCCCAAACACATAAAGGGCATTCTTGACGTTGGAAGCAGTTCTAGCATCGACTTTGGCACAAATGAGAATGTCATCTATGAAAAGAAAATGAGAGGGAAACGACGTTCCTTTAAGCTTGGCTTGTTTAAAATGTCCGTTCCTCACTTGGACCCCAAGTAATAGAGAGAGGGCATTGATGATAAAAGTAAAGAGTAAGGGAGGGAGGGGTCACCTTGGTGTAGTCCCCTTGAAGTATAAAAAAAGCTAGTAGGAGCCCCATTAATAAGGGGGAACAAGCAAAATCCCACATGCAGAGCTTCATCCATCTGATCCAAGCTTCAGAAAAGCCAAAGGAGGAGAGAATGGCGATTACAAAATTTGTCCTAACGGTATCAAATGCTTTTGAGATGTCTAACTTTATATACATTCTTGAGAATATGCCTTTTGAGTTGAACTTAATAAATTCCTATGCAAGGAGGGCACAATTCACAATGGATCTCACATGGATAAATGCACCTTGATTTGGTTCCACCAATTTTGGCATAATGAAGCTCAACCTTTTAGCAAGAATTTTTGAAATACACTTATAGAGAACATTGTAGCAGGCGATTGGTCTGAAATTCGCTAACGAGGATACAGAGTCACCTTTTGGAACCAAGGTAAGGAAGGTGTGATAAAGTTGTCATACCAAGGTTCCATGTTGAGAGAAGAAATAGCGGACTTTGTTAGAAATGTCGTCCTTGCCAATCAAGTTCCAAGTTTCTCGAAAGAGAAAAGCATTAAGGCCATCTGGTCAAGGAGCTTTGGTGGGTCCAACGTCCCACATAGCATCTTTAATCTTGGCGTCCCCACTAGATCTCAGAAGCTAGGCATTGTACTCTGGAGAGACTTTATCTTGGAAAGGAAGGGATAAATGCTTGATCAGGAATCATCATGTGATTTGGAGAACAACTTTCCATAGAAGGAGATGGCTTCCTCGGGAAGATCTTTATCCTTATCAATAAGAGTGTTACTCCTTGAAATTCAAATCCGAACCCGAGGCAATATTAAACATGTCAAGATAAACTCATTGGCATTTGTTGGTTGTGATTCAGGTAACCTAAAAATGAGAAATTTTGGATTTGGTCAAGTATGGCCAACCTCAAGAAAAATTTATGCAGATATTACCATACTTGGTACCGTTAGTTTCCCCTTTTTTAGTGGAAATCAAAAGTCATTTGATGGATTTCTGGAAGAATGCCAGAATTGCCAAGATAGAGTGTTAGCAAAAAAAAAAAAAAAAAAATTCTATCCCTTTTTCTTTTTCTCTTTTCCCCACTCTTTAAATACCCTACGGAACTAACCCTCAAAACAACTTTAGCCGCCAGCCTTCCTTCCCTCGACGTGAGAGAGAGAAAGAGAGAGAAGGATCGGAAGGAGAACTTGCTCTCCTTCTTCCTCGTCGTTCTCCCTTCCTTCCTGCCGACCCTTCTCTTCCTAGCCGCACTGAAGGAGTCCACGGCGACGGCGTCGACGGCGGTGACGTAAGGTTGAAGGTGAGTTTGTTAACTTCTCCATTAATGGTTTTTGCATGCGTGGATGAAAAAGAAGAGAACTAAAGAGGGAAGGGGGAGGAAAGGAGAAAGAGGGAAGGGGGGGCGCTAGCGAGAACGGTCGCGTTCGTCGGCAGCCGTTCGACGCCGGTGCGCTTGTAGAGAAGGTGGGGCGTGATGGGTGCAACCACTCGCACCCATCACCGGTGGAGAAGGAGGAGAGGGGAGTCGGGACGTTGGCATCGCAACTGGCATACCTCTCGCCGGCGACCGACGTTACTCCGACGTGAGTGGTTGGTGCAAGTTGGCGCCCATGGCTGTATGGGCGAGGGAGAAGACGAGAGAAGAGGGGAGAAGGAAGAGGGCCGGTGGTACACCGAGGAGGTTGGCCGGGGGTGCGTCGGAGGTGTGGTGGCCTGGCGGACGACCAGCAGCGGTGTGCGTGGCCGGTAGTGGCCATGGTCGGTAGCTGCTTCATGGGTTCCACGCTTGGTTACGTGAACAGATGTGAAGAGAACGGAGGATGACGGGAAGAAAAAGAGGAGGGGGTCGGTTATTGAAAAATGATGAAGAAAAAAATCAGTGGTTTACTATTTTACGTTTTGGTTCGTGATTTGCCCTCGTGATTGCGGAATTCAGAGAGCGTTTGCAATCCGATTTTGATGAGTCACCCGTTGGTGGAATCTCGTCGAAACATACTTTAATGTTGTAAGTTTTGAATTCCCATGTGAAGTGGTAATTTATAATTTTTTCTTTGAATTTTTCATTATTTACGTTTTGATGTATTCTCTCTTATCTAGATTTAGAAATGGATTCCCTTCTAGCATAGGTACCCAAGGAGCCTCCGGCCTGTTTGGCGGAGTCACCGTGACCGTCGGTTAACTTAAGTAAAGTAACCCTCAATCTCACTTTTTAATGTTAATGTGTCGTATTACGTTTACGTTAAGTCCTTGCTTACGTTAAAGTATTTTGTCTCTTGCTAAATATCGAGTTCCTGGTGATTATATCCTGTGAACCATGGGCACTTATATCATATGTTGATTAATTATGAATTAAACAATTAATTATGCCTGATTTGTTACAACCTGGAATTTATCTACAAGGAACCGATGAATGAAAAATTGATTATGCATGCTCTATCAACAAAAGTAGAATTATATGATATTTTCTATTTAATCATTAAGAGTAATGATCTGTCTTGATTTATCCACCAAGAATAATGGTCTGAATATGTATAAAGATTAGTGAATAACTTATGAAATTATGTGAAAAATAATGTGGGAACTAGAATAATAGAATTGATAAAAAATACGACAATGGTTCCTTTGAAACATGATGGAAAGAGTTGATTATGGTCAATTGAATCTAGGAATGCATGATGTTTATTAAAAGTTAGTACTTGTGTTTGATACCAACGGTGAGGTTGCCTATACCTATTAGGGGTAGAGACTAGTTTAAGGAGTGAGCTAGCCTCCCTACGACTTGTTGTCGGGTCATTTTGGCTAATCGGGTAGCAAGGTGTTGGGTATGCTTGTTGTTATGAGAGGTTGGAGTAATATTCTTTTTGTACCTTGTAGTAGAAAGGATTGACTGTGTGCCAGTGCGGGATAGCTCCCTGTATATTTATTGCATGGGTTGTAGTCACTACTTTACCTCGTTAGTTAGGACTCTGGGGCGATTAATTAGGTGATAGAGCAGATACATGTCGTCCTCTTGGCCAAGGGGATGAGCTATATGCAATCTACCATCTAGAATATCACAGCAAGATTTTCTCGTGCCTTCTGAGGAAACTGATTTGGATATATAATGACTACAATTGTGGCAAGGCACGGATAATGGAATTATAAAAGGTAAATTAAAATTAATGAGAACAGTATTCACTTTCCTTGTTTTTCGTACTTGTTTAGATTTGTCCTCTTTCTATTGTTTCTGCTACTCTATTCAGCATTCGTTGACGTTTTCTGTGGACTCTGTACTTAGGTCTTGGAGAGTTACAGCTAGGCTCTGTGGCTATGGAAGCTGATAATGTTGGCTTGAGCACAGTAGTTTTTAGTTATGTTTTCTTTCTGTTTCGATTCAGTAGTACTTGTTAGTTTCTTGTAGTACTCGTTTCTTTCTCAATATTATGTCAGCATTTTTAATGGCTATGAATATTCAGATAAATATTCAGATAACATCTTTTTTAGTTCAATTTATTCCTGTTGTTCATATTTTGTGTGATGTGTTGTATTGTGAATGCCTTATTATTCTATGTATGCAATGGGTGGCCAGATCTTGGATGTTCGACAAAATTGACTCGGATCCCTACTTGGGTGGGGGCTTAGGTCTAAACAAAGAGAGCCATCCTCCTTAAAGAGACAGAAGATAGCATTGCAATTTTGTCAAATTCTAGTGGCAGTGGAAAAGGATGTAGATCTATCCCCCAACTTTAGCTAATCCACTCTACTCCTTTGGATCCGATAATCTTCTTCTTCCCTCCTTAAGGAGATAAGTTTTTTGCGCAAAGCTAGTTCTTCTTCTTGGGCTACAATGTCAGTAGGAGAAGAATCTAAATGTGAATGAACGAGGGAAAGCTTATGGGAGAGCTCTTCAATAATCTGAGGACACTTCTTGTCTTCTTTTGCCCATTTTTTGAGTTTCTCTTTTACTCTTTTGAGTTTAGCAATGCAACGATAGAGTGCGGATCCATCAACGGGGGTCTTCCATGTTGTTTCCACAAGATTGGTGAAACCAGGACATTCTACCCAATATTTTAAAAATCTAAAGGGCTTCTTTATCTTTTTCTGAGAAGCAAGTTTGAGGAGAAGGGCCGTGTGATCACTAAGATCAGAGTAGGTGTAATGAACGCATACCTGAGGGAAGATGTCAAGCCACTGGGGGTTAGCGAACCCCCTATTAATCTTTGAGGTGATCTTCCTTCTCCAATGGAAAGATTAGACCAAGAGAGGGAATTTCCAGAGGTGGAGAGCTCCTAGAGCTCACAAGTGGAGATGCACTCATTAAATTCCCGTATACAACCTCTGGAGGCCCCTGCTCATCCAAAGCGATCTTTAAAGAATCTCATAGCATTGAAATTACCTAATGCAAGGCAAGGCCATCTGCCCAATTAGAGTGTAGGCTGAGGGTAGACCATAGCTCCCGTCGCTGAATACGTGAGTTATGGGCGTAAATAAAGGAAATACAGACCTTCAGGCCACCCCTATTGGTCGCATGCACCAAGGTTGTTTGGTTGGTGGCATGAATTTTTGAGATGCTTCAAGCTTCAGGCTTCCACACAACAAGGATCATCGCATAAGAAGCAAGGTCCCTATTAGAGTTATGGCTTCAACCATTGGAGATTTCTTTCAGGATGCGGTCCCATCCCCTACTCGTCACCTTGGTTTCAAGCAGTCCAACAATGTGGACCTATAGAGAACTAAGAAGTTTGAAGATGTCTTTAATGTTCCCTGAGGCATTGAGTCCTCAGGTATTCCATGCTAGAAGGGAATTTAAGTAGTAGGGATGGCATCCTTAGATGCCCCTCCCCTCCTCCCGAATCCAGTGCCAATTGCTTCTTCTTGTTAGGCTTCTACAATCCATCCTCCATTCCAATTTACAAGATCTCTAGGCATTATTTGTAAGTTCTGCATTCAAAATAGGAAGAGGGAGCACCAGCATTTGAAGTCGATGTGGCAGTGTCCTCATGCATGGAGGGGCTATTATTTAAGTTGATGGGGATATGGGACTCTAGCTCAGAATCCTTTAGGATAGACCGTAGCTTGTACCCATTTATGGTCCCCACCCTCATAAAGAAGGCAACCATTGGTTGGTGCTAGCGACTAACCATGGGAATTGACACAACCTTTCATGGGTGACATTTGAGGAGACAAGGGGTTGTGAGGCCCCTTGCATCCTTTCACCATCCCAAAATTGTTGGTGTGTCTTTGATCAGGCCCTACCTGGGGTCATCGGGCCTTTGGCCATTTGACTTCCATAGTGTAAGGGTCTGAATTTTATGCAACTATTGTATGTTTAATTCGACCCTTATGAAGGCACTACTAAATTTTATTGAGTCAATTAAGATCCAAGTTCTATGCAGCGCTCCCGAGAATGGTTATTTTTGCCCCTATAGGTTGGGCCTCTTCTTGGTTTCTTCTTTTAAATCCTCATTGGAATGATTGGAGAATTTCTCCTTTTGGTGGATAACCTTAACCAATTAAATTAAGAGGAGGCCTTTGATATGAGAGTTTTAGTTAAGGGACTCTTTATTAAGGTAATGTTTTGAGGTGGAGGGAGGGTATTCCTAGCAATTTTATACCCATCCAAATGAGAGTGGCTTGTGGAGGAAGCCAAATCCTCCTCCCTATATTTGCAACAACAATCACTTCCACCACCACATTGGGTAATTCCTCCCCCCTCCTCACCACTCGACTCCTCGTCCCCCTCCTCCCCTTTTCCCCATCGACTGCCACCTGCACGCATGATGCCAGCCACCCTCATGTGCATAGTCGCTTGCCATTGCAGCCATTGCTGTGCTAGTTGCTGTAGGTCGTCGTTGCTGTTGTGGCTCTTGTTGGGGCCGTGGTGGCCATCAGGAAGGAAGGAAGAGAGGAGGAAGGGAGGAGGATGAGCACCCATGCCACCACCACCCATGACCTTTATTCTCTCACCGACGACTTGCCCTCCCCTTTCTCCTCTCTTGTTGGTTGGTTGTTGCTGCCACCATGCCATTGTCGTCGTCGCAAGGTCATTGCCTGCTGTCTGCTGTCGCTACTGCTACATGGGAGGAGGTAGGCCCAGGCCTTGCTGCTGTAGCTGCCCACCTCACGTTCATGGCCGTTTACTGCTACAACCAGTACTTCGTTAGCAGCAGCGGTAGCTATTATTATTGCTGGCCAAGGGTCGTTGGTGGGATTAGGACCTCATCGAGGCCTTGCATGTGGTGAGCATGCCCTTCTGCTCTCTTCTGCAAGCCCTAGCTTAGGTATTACTAAGTTAGGGATTTGGGGCTAATTTGGGGTAAATAAGAATATGATGTGTTATGCATTGATTTTTGGTTGCGAGGAAACTTGGAGGGGCAGCCACTTTGTGTCAAGGCAAACGGGGTGCTTGAGGCCAAGTAGGGACTCCCCTCCCCTTGTGTGTTACTCTTTTGAATTTCTAAATAATAGGACAGATGAGAGGGAGGCTTGAAATGCAAGCCCATGAGCTTTTTGCCAGAGTTGGGGGCTTGCGTGTGTTGTTGGCATGAGTATCGCCTAATTGCAAGGGTTGACAGGCTTCTTTTGTGCCCTAGGGTTAGTTACGAGATGACTTTCTTGTTGGTGATTCTTGGGTTTAGAGAACTCATCGAACATCAAAGAATGCATGGAAATGGATTTTAGATGTCAAAGTTGAGAGTAAGAGATTTTGATTGGGAGTACTGTGAGTGGTTTGGTCATGCGACGGGTTGGATTGGAGGCATGCCCTTGGCGTGTAATTAAATGGACTTTTCTCTACGAAAACTAAATATTATGTGAAGTTGGAAACCCAAGTTGTTGCGAACACGGAACGGTTTTGGAATGGTTGTGTGAAGTTATTCGCATTACCGATGAGCTTTGGGGCCACCCAACTCTGACCTGAAGAGTTTGCAATTAATGAGGTTGGGAGTGCCCAGTATCTGTGCTAATTGATTAGTACCGGTTGTTGGGAGATCGTAGATCGCATTTTTGATAAAAGCATCGTAGTATAGTTGTGAAATACGATCCAACAAAGATATTGTTTTGTAAAAATAATGAGACTTTGAGTCCCGGTCGTTCGACTTTGGGAGGCGTTGTTTTTGCTTTTGAAATCGATCTTAAAGCCACTCTACTTTATTTAAACGACATGCTGGTGCGTAATATATAGGTAATTAAAGAACAGGCACTTAAATCACGCAAATATGATAATCATTCAGCTCGTGGTGATTTCGAACACATAAGATATATATATATATATATATATATATATATATATATATATATATATATATATAAAGTGAAATTTTATTCATCATTGGAGAGTTTTTGCACAAGGAAATCTAGAGGAAAGCTTATACATGAATGCTTAAAAATTAAATCTAACTACCAGAAAACGATTGCATACAAGAATCAACGGGGGGATTTCGCATGCATCATTGGGGGAGAAGTAAGACTACTCTACTAAGTAGTAAATGAAAGCAATAAAAATTATGAAGAGCATGATCTAGAGCTAGAAGAATAGAGGGCATTCAGGGGTGGTCCCCGATGGCCTTGGAGTGGTCGAGAAGAGAATGAGGGGCGGCCAATGTAGCTTAGGCTGACCCTTGGAGAGAAGTAGGGTTGATCCAGCATCCCGGCATGGTGTCCTCCATGGTGGTGGTAGTGAGCTCGTGGAGGTGGAGTGAGTGGCTAAGTGGAGGTGGCGTGAATGACACCAATGGAGAGCAATTGCCAAGGGAGTGAATGGGTGCCAATGGCCACCCATGGGGTCTTTTTATAGACCCAATGGAAGCTCTCTAGAGAATTATGGAATTCTCTAGAGAGGCCTATGGTGGGAGCTCATGGGAGAGTGAGAGAGAGAGGGTGGATGGTGGTTTTTAGATCCACCAAATGTGGATCTAAAAATTGAATGGCTCTTGGTTGCTATTTTTGGCAACCAAGGCAACTACACATGGTAGAGAGTTCTAGAGAACTCTAGGCTAGATATTTTCGTGTGGATGGTGTGTGTGGGTGTGTGCGGGTGTGTGTGGGTCAAAACTTAGGTAGTTAGGTTGATTAGGTTGGGTTCTAGTGGGTTTAGGTCAAGGTAGGTCTCAAATTAGGGTTATAAACCCTAATTCACTAAGGTAAAGTTCAATTAAACTTAATACAAGTTTAATTGGGTGTGTGGAAACTTAATTAAGAGTAAAACAACTCAATTAAGTTAGGTCTAGGTCAATTGGACTCTCACTAAGTCCAATTGGACAGTGTGTGCTGAGATCAGGGCTCAATTGGACTCAATGAGTCCAATTGAATAGGCTGATGGAATTGACTAAGATCCAAGTCAATTAGGTTTAGTGAGGACCTAATTAGGTCCTTAGGGAGGTCTAGAGGTGATGTACTAGGGTTAGGGCACCTTAATTTAGGTTCCTATGGGGTTGGAATTGGGTTTAGGGACCTAGAGATCCAAGATCAAGGCTTAAATCTCAAAACAGGAATTGGAGAGCAGTATCAGACGTCTAATTATAGAATCAGATGTCTTATACTCAAAAATCAGAAGTCCAGACTTGTCTGGACGTCCAATCAGATTCAGGAAGGATTTCAGGTTCTGTTTTGGGTATTCTGCAGAAATTGGACGTCTGACAAAGTGTCTAGACGTCCAATAACACTGCAGAAGTGGGTTTGAAGTGTGCGGGAGTTGGCTAAGGGTCCTGGACGTCTTAAAACTTATCTGGACATCCAGAGAAGGGTTGGAACTAGGGTTTTAGGGCTTCCTAGGGTGTTGTGACCTAATCTAAGGGTGGCTAAGGCTTGGGGAAGTCTCTAGGCTATCCTAGGGCTAGGATGGACCTAAGCTCTTGACATTTTATTGCTTTATTTCTACTTAATAGAATAGAAAACCTTTGACCCCCTTACATTATTATTCCTACATCTAAACTAGGCCTTCTGCTCCAGCTTTGCCACAACTTCCGTTATTTCAGATCCAGCTTCAGATCTTGCTCCAGATCCAGCTCCAGATCTGCTTATTGCCTGCAATCGACATAATACACTTAATCAGCACATTATAACATTATTTTATGCATAGCTAAAGGAAAGCAGTAAAGATGCAGATAATGCGTATGCATGTATGAATACCCCTAACTTATGCTAAGTCTTAGCTTAATTTAGGTCAATTAAGACCTATGATTGCTGCGCAATCACCGGTATTGGTCACTTTTCCTAGACCCGAATGGTGTACAAATGGAGATCTAAGGATGACCAGTATTGGTACTAAGTGTTAATACCGATACTGGCCATCAACTTGGATTAGACTAGAGTATGATCTGAGGGTAGAGGGTGCCCAGTACCGGTCCTGAGAATCAGTATTGATACTGGCACTACCCGATGGCTAGTAGCTAGTGGGCACCTAGAATTGGTATTGAACACCAGTATCGATATTGGTGTCTTGGAGTTGATGATGTAATTATTGGATTCTTACCTTAATTTACTAAAGAAAATGGGAAAAGAATGAGAGGGAAATCTAATATACTAAGACACATTAAGAACTTGAAGATGTATTTGCCACCCATGTTAATGGTGGCCCAGCATGTTATGTGCGTGAAAACCCCTAAGGAGGTAGATTAAAACTCGAAGTATAATTGGCTAAATCTCAAGTGAGACTTGGAATATTGAATCTTGGCAACTTTGTTATGAGTCTAAAAAGGAAGCTTGGATCCCAAGATCTGAAGCTAGACCCCCAGTGATCCAATAGGTCTCTAGGATTTCGTTCTCAATATAGAATTCCAAATGGATTAAAAGATGAGTAAGTCCACCAGGAGATCTCGTAGGATTGCACCCGTTGACTTTGTGAACCACAGGTTCACTATTTGGGTTAGAGACCCGAGGATGTGTGGTGGCTAAAGGCTACCTAAGATCTACCATGGATGTTCTTCAGCAAGCTCCTAGAGCTTGGTATGAGAAGCTAAGAACCTTCTTGTTGGAATCTAAGTTCCAAGTAGGTCAATTTGACCCCACTCTCTTCATTAAAAGAAGGAATGAAGATATTCTTCTTGTGCAAGTGTATGTAGATGATATAATCTTTGGTTCTACTAATGAAGATTTGTGAGAGAATTTTGTTAAGTCATTGCAGGAGAATTTTAAGATGAGCATGATGGGGGAGCTCAAGTACTTCTTAGGACTCCAAATTGCTCAAGTGGATGAAGGAATTTGCTTGAGTCAACACAAGTACACAAAGGAAATGCTTAAGAAATTTGGAATGGAGGGATCAGAAGGGAAAAATACTCCAAGGAGAACCATTACTCATCTAGATGTGGATGAAAATGGTAAGAATGTTGATCAAAAGAAATATCGAGGTATGATTGGCTCTCTCTTATATTTAACATCATGTAGGCTTGACATTTTATTCTCAACATGTTTATGTAGTAGATTTCAATCTTACACTAAATAATCTCACTTAAATGCAGTTAAAAGGATTTTTAGATATTTGGTTGATGATTTTGGTTTATTTTACCCAAAACCCGCAAGCTTGGATCTTATTTCCTATAGTAATGCTGATTATGTGGCCTTTAGAACGGATTGTAAGAGTACTAATGGCACCTGTCATTTGTTAGGTGACTCACTAGTCTCTTGGTTTTTTCCAAGAAATAAAAATGTGTAACCCTATCGACCACCGAGGTGGAATATATGGTCACCACCTTGGCTTGTTCACAAATACTATGAGATGAAACAAACTCTTAAAGATTTTGATTTAAACTTAGATTGCACAATCATTAATTATGATAATACAAGTGCAATAAACCTCTCTAAGAATCCAGTTAATCACTCTAGGACCAAGCATATATATTGATGCTAGACACCACTTTCTTAGAGATAATGTGCTTAAAATTGAGATCAAATTAGAATTTATCTCTACAGAATATCAATTAGCGGATATCTTCACTAAATCATGTAATTGTGAGAGATTTATTGAAATTAGAAGAAATTGGGTCTATGTAAGATTAGTGATATTAAGGACTAATAGGATTGCATTTCTTTAAAGCTTATGGTTTTGATGTTCCTATGGCTTATAGTGCTTTCATCGAGAGCTTTTATTGGCTATGTATGAGCTATATATGATGGTGTGCATGATGAGCTGCTATTGTGTTATGATGCCATTTCCATCTTCTCTATGATGTCATACATGAAGTTATATTCTCATGTTGAAATATGAACATGCTATGCTTGTTTCAATTTTTTTAATGATGTCAAAAGGGGGAGGATGATATGAGGTTGAATCTTATTATTATGGTTGTATTTTGTTATGGTTAAATCTTATTATGCCAAAAAGCGCAAGGATGGTTATGTGCTATGTGCTTCTTGTATATCTATTTTGTATATCTTCTCTTAGATTTTAGAAGAGAGCACTTAAAAGGGGGAGGCTTTCAACCTCTCCATTGAGTGTTTGTCATCATCAAAAAGGGGGAGAATGTAAGTGTATAAGTAATTAGGCACCACATTATCCTTAAATAATGGTTTTGATGATAACAAACATCTCAAGTAATTGGGATTAAAATTGGATTTTATGCATGGATGTTGTAAGAATGATTTTCAGGTTGAAGACATCCTAATGAAATTTGGAGACAAGAAGAAGGAGGAGATCAAGTTCATCAAGATTTTGTCTAGTAGGTCTCTTTGTAACATAAAGTCTTTGCTCCCTCTCCCCCCCTCCCTCCACTCCCTTCCCCTTTTTTCCTCTCGACTCTCCCCTCCTTTTTTCCCCCCTTGTTTGCGTTGGCCCCTTCCCCCTACTCTGGTGAAGCTCTCTCTTCTCTCCTCTTCGGAGGGGGGCCGAGAGCCCTTTCTCCTATGGTGTGTCCTCTTTGTTGAGGCCATGGGGATGGTTCTTCCTAGTGGCTTTTAGTTTTCTAGTTTTGATTTTCACTTTTCCCTTTTCATTGTTTTGGTTTTCCTTCGAGCTTTTTGAGGTGCACGTCCCTCCCCTGTTCTTCGGTGCAAATCTTCTGTTGAGGATCCTTTTCTTGTGCCTGTTCTTGAGTGGTTGGGTAGCACCATCTCATTGGTTTGTCTTTGTGTTTGTTCGCCTTTAGAGGTTTTCCTTTTGCCTCTTCATGATTGTGGCCTCGTCCCTTCCTGCAGCGTAGATCCTCCTGAGGAGGGTTCTTTGCCTCTCTTAGGTGTTTAGGGAGTGGTGTTCTTCACTTTTCTTTTCCTTTGTGCTTGGTTATTTCCTCTGCTATGCTCCTCTCTCTTTGCTTAGCTATTTCTTTTCAATTTGCTTGCGTGCTGTGTGGTTTTTCCTTTGCTTTGTCTTCTCGACTTGGTGGCTCCCTAGGGTTTCTCTTTCCTGGATGATGGCTATAGAGGTGGAGGATTCTCCTCTTGATGCGTCAAGCCCTTCGATGCTAAAGCGATCTTTCACTTCAGTTGTCGCAAATCCTGACTCATCATCCACTTCCTATACTGAGTTATCCCTAAAAGTATGGTTACCGTAGTTGCAGGGGGCCATTTGGCTACTTCCTTTTCTGCTGAGGAGGTCTCTGATCTTTGTTTCCCATTCGCTTCTTCAATTGTGGCTCATTGCTGGGGTCCTAAGCCTTCCGCTCTGCGCTTTAAGGAGTTTCTTTCCTCGAAGGTTCATATTTCTCAAGGTTTTTTGCTGCCCCCTTGGATTCGAGACATTGGCTGATCAACTGTGCTTCTTATGTTGACTTTTGCAAAGTGTTCTCAAGGGAGTCGATTGTTCTTGATCATATTAGGATTCAGTCTGTGAGATGGATGCCTTCTTTTGGAACTAGTGGGTTGATTACCCGTGCCCTTGTGTGGGTTGGTTTCCCTAGCCTTAATCTCCACTTGGTGCACTCGGATGCCCTTCTATCTATAACTTACCAGTTGGGCTCTCCGATCTGTGTTACTAACACAGTGCGTGGTTTAAGGCTAGGGTTCCCACGTGTTTGTGTTGAAATCAATCTTCTTGCTCCCAGACTGGATTTTGTAAGGGTTTACAGTGGTGTTGAGCTTATCAAACAGAAGGTTGTGTTTGATCAGGTTCCTGCTTGTTGTTCATACTGCTTTAAAATTGGTCATGTTTGTACATCTTGCTCTCTTTTGGTGGATGCAGGTACCAAGGTACTTGTTGTGAATCTTGATGGTTAGGCCCAGGAAGCCTCTCTGTCTGCTTTGTTGGAACATGGGACTCCCTCTCCTAAGGGACCATATCCTCCTCGTCCTACTCCTTGGCTGGAGGAAGGACCCCTATCCAAAAAGCACTCGACGAGTGATGGTTGTTCGTCGAGTCTAGTTCCAGAGGAAGCATCTCAGTGTTTGCAATCTGATCCTTCATTTTTGGTGGATTGGGATGTTAATACTGTAACTCTGGATTGTAATAATCTTTCTTCCTTCATTTCTGGGGGGGTTGAAGTCTCGTTTGGTCCATTGAACAAGAAGAAGGCCTGTCATCGCCTTCGATCTCGTTGCCGGAAACTTCCTCTTCAATGGAATAGCACTAGTATTGACACAATAGCTAAGGGCTAAGCTTCCTCATCTTCTTTGGAAGCTACTCAGGTGAATTGCTCTCCTTTTACTCATGATCCTTGTGATGGCCTTGCCCAACATGCTATTATTCCTTATTATGCTATTATTCCTTATCGTTCGTTCTCTATCAGCTATTTTTCGCAATGGATTTTTCAAGAGGATCATATGCCAGATTTTAATGTATTGACCAATCGTAAACTTTCGTTCCCTTCAAAAGATACCGGAAGTGACGATTCTCAAAGTAACGTGAATCTTAACAAGAAGAATATGATTTGATTTTCTAACACTCACTCACGGGTTGAAGTTAACAATTTTAAAATACAAGACAAACCTGTGATTGATTCTATGGATAAGGCTAGTAATGATTTTTATTGGGGAATATACTTACTTATTCATTCCCATCCTCCAGATCTTGATCCCCATCCCATCATGGTTAACCCCACCGAAGTCCTTGAACTTAATATGAGCGAGGATGCAACTTTTCATGATTCTAGATCTGAATTGGATTCCTCCAAAATTATGGAATTTTTGGATGATGCTCCCTCATCTAGGGTTTTGGCACATGAGGCACACTCCTGTTCCAAGGCTAGAGGAGCCCATGGAGGTCAACCCTTCTTAGATGTGGGAAGGATGACCAGAAGCTGATCGAAATCTTTCTCCACTACCCTTTCCTTATGAAGGTCCTTTTCTGGTATTGTTGGGGCACCTTAAATGCTCCTACCTTAAATCGTCTAAATGCTCTGATTTCGAATAATCACCTTGATCTTATTTTCATCTTGGAACCTTTTGCTGATATATCTAAGGCCCAACTGGTTAGAGAGGCCAACCAATTTGATAATTGTTGGTGCTAGAGCACCACGATCATTTGTTTTGATGATAACAAAACACGTGTTATTTAACATTTGCAATTTGAGTCCTAGATTTCAGGTCAATTGCAAATGTGGACGTGTTTAGACGGAGTTCAAGCTCGCATCCAGGACGGATTGGAGGAGCTTGACGGAAAACAGAGGAGGTTCGCGTGGAGCGAAAGATTGGAGATGGAAGACAAGAAGAATAGGATAGATTCTTTTTTATCCTTTCATGTATCTCTTGTCTTTATTTTCTTGCTCTTTTTGATTCCTTAGAACATTATGTTAAAGAGCCTCAAAGTACCCTAAAAGTAGTCCTAGGAACACCTGCACAACCCTAGGATACTTAGGTTTTCTGTAGAATACTTAGAAAACCAATATAGGGCTCAAACAGCATTTCCAGACCTCTAATCCCAAAATCAGACGTCTGATAAAGTATTTTAAGACGTCTGACTGTTGTTTCAGACGTCTGATAACCTTTTAGGCTGGACTTAGTTTTCTGTCTGATGAAATCAGACGTCCAGACCTTAGTCCAGACGTCTTAGAGGACGTCTGATGGACTTGCCAGACGTCCAGATAGTGGACCGTTGGCTAACTTAGCAAGCACGGCAGTATATGACCGTTAGAGCCTTATCAGACGTCCATAGGTCTTCCCAGACGTCTGATAATTGACCGTTTTGCCTCGGCTGACCTAAAATCTCTTCTCAGAGATTTTCTAGTCGTTGCAACGTTTGGAAATCAATTCCCACAGTAAAAGTAGGTTTCCAGACGTCCAGACATAGTGCTAGACGTCCTGTATGTCGTCTGATGGACTTGCACAAAAACCCTGTTTAGATCTGATTCAAGTCAGGGAGAAACCCGCATAGAATCAGACGTCTGACCTTTAAATCAGACGTCTTAAAGTGGCCTTCCAGACGTCTGATGCCAGAATTAGACGTCTGATAACCCTGTCAAATGCAATCATTGTCCTGATTTCGGCCTGATTCTCTTGGGCTTTGCACCCAACGGCTATGGAAGCTTTTCCAAGCCTTCCAAAGCCTTCCTAAGGCCTCTATAAATAGAGGGGAACCTTTGTAACACAAACACACCTCTTGAGATACAATTCCATTAGAAAAATCTCTTGCTCACTACTCTAAGCTCCATCTTGCCCTTGTGCTGTGCTAATACTCTGATCAAAGGGCAAATCCATACTCCCGGCTCGCTCCGTTCTGCAAATCATCAGGGAGTTCTTTTCATGCTTAGTAGATAAGAAAGCAACTAAATTATTGGGGTGCTCTATAGGTGTTATTTTTACTTGTTAATTTCTGTATTTTGGGTATCCGGCCTGTCGGGTCCCCGTCTCTTCATTTTGAAGAGAGAAACCTCCGTTTAGGGATCGGAGGTGGGAATTATAATTGAGGTACACTACCCTCGTTTAAGTAGTGTGGTTAGTGGATTGATCACCTTGTGATCGAAAATCCTAAGTCAAGAGATTGGCTTAGGTGGTGGTTTTCACCCATCTTGGGTTTCCACCTAAAAATAATTGAGTATATTGTGTGATTGAATTTGTTGTATTACAATACTATATAATTTCACTATTCACCCCCCCTCTAGTGCAATTTCAATAATGTCTTGGTTGTTCCCATGTCTTCGAATATGTGGTGTTTTTAGAAAAACCCGGTGAAGATTTCATTAGCTGACTCCATGAACCAGGTCTTGTCTGTTCGTTGCTCTTTTGACCAATAATCTTTCTTTATATCTGCCATTTATGCCTCTTATGACCCCTCAACACCGGAACACCTGTGGAATTACTTGACACAGTTTCAAACCTCCCCTTTACCTTGGATTTTAGGGGGTGATTTCAATTGTATTCTTAGTGACTTTGAGAAAAGGGGTGGTGCACCTTTTAGAGAATCTTAGGCCTTGCAATTTCGATCCTGTATCAATGTTTGCTTCCTTATTGACTTTCCTTTGGGAGGTAATCAACTTTCTTGGTGTAACGGTCATCATGGTAGTTCCAGAATATATCAGAAGTTGGATAGGATTCTTTTTAATGCGGTCTTCCTTTCTTATTCGCCTTTGGGATCCTATCTACCTAGATGTAATTCAGACCATGCTCCTATCCTTATTTCTTTATCTCCCAACTTTGACCATCAAAAGCGTCCCTTTCATTTTCAAAACATGTGGCTTAGAGACCCATCTCTTCAGGATTTGGTTGCTTCTGTTTGGTCGCAACCTATCTCTCAAATGGCCATGGATCTGCTTTCAATCCTTTGCTCTAAATTGACTATTCTAAAAAGGGGTCCTAACGAGTGGAATTGGTCAGCTTTTGGTGACATCAATTTGGTGGTTGCCAATTTGGAAGCCAGATATGATGATCTTGATAAAAGTCTATCCTCTTAGTGGGATGACTTAGCTGTTGAGCTCATGGAAGTGCAACATGATCTTGACGATGCCAGATTAAAATTGTCGGATTTTTTCCAACAAAAAACCAAGGTCAAATGGATTAAGGAAGGGGAGGGTAATAACAAATTCTTTCATGCTATAATTAAGAGAAGGTTTGCCAAAAATATTCGTAATTCCCTATCTTCTACTATTGGCAATGGTTCCTGCTAATAATTCTATATCCTATTTTGAGGACCTTCTTTCCTCTGAGGATTATTCCCCGAATGATCAATTTCTCAACACCATTCCTTCTATCCTATCCTCTGATGATTTTGCAACCTTGATATCTACTCCTACTGAGTTGTAGATTTTCCAAATTGTCTCAGATGCCCCCTAACCACTTTCCTGGTCCTAACATATTTAATGCTGCGTTCTTCACCTTGTTTTGGGATATCATCAAAGAGGATCTTGTCATGCTATTAAACATTTCTTCATATCCCATCAGGGTCCTCATGCTTTTAACAACACTTTCATATCCGTTATTGTTAAAAAGCCTAATGCTTCTGACCTGTCGGATTTTAGACCTATTAGCCTGTGTAACGTGTGCTATAAGATTACTTCAAAAATTATTGCTTCCCAGTTATCCCACATCCTTCCTAGAATTATCTCTCCTGAACAGGCAGGATTCATTAAAGGGAGGTCCATTTATGACCACATAGCAACAACATTCAAACTTATTCAATGTATCAATCAAAAGGTTCATGGTTCGAACATCATATTTCAACTTGATCTTCAAAAGGCATATGATCGTGTCAAATGGAAAGCCCTCTATGATATCTTATGCCAATTTGGATTCTCTTATGAGGTTATTGACTTGATTAGGGCTTGTATGGAGCATGAAGGCTCTTCTATTCTAATGGATGGTGTCTCCTCTCCCTTTTTTAAGCCTTCTTCTGGCCTTCATCAAGGTGACCCCATCTCCCCTTTCCTTTTTGATATGTTTATGGAACCTTTTATACGTGGTCTCAAGGAGCTTGCCTATTTGGGTAAAATTTCTCCTCATACTGTTAAATGTGGCATTCACACTCCTTTAGCCTTACTCTACGTTGACGATATCATTATTTTTGTTAATGGGAAGTCCAACTCTATTTCTAATTTGGCTAACCTCATTAAGAACTTTGAAAGCACCTTCAATAAAAAGGTTAACGCCTCCAAAAGTTTCTATTTTGTTGGGAAAAAAACTCCTCCTGGGAGGGTTCTAGACTTTTTTAGACTATGGGATATCTGATGGGATCTTTCCCTTTTACCTATCTGGGTTGCCCTATCTACCTTGGTAGATCTAAGGTCAATTATTTCAATGGACTCATGGAGAAAATCCAATCTAAGTTATCGGCCCGGAGAGCTAATCTACTTTCTGCTTTGGCGTGTTTGATTCTAATCAAGCATGTGTTGTCCTCCATTCCTATTCATGTTCTCTCCATTCTGGAGGTCCCAAAGGCTATTCTTAGTAGATTGGAGTCCTATTCTCCAACTTTTTCTAGGGATCTTATGGTGAGAATTCCCATAAACATTAGATCGCTTGGAAGACCCTTGCCAAACCTACTAGCCTTGGGGGCCTAGTTATCTGTGATCTTAATTTGTTTATCAAAGCTCTCAAGATGAAAAGATCCTGGAATATCATGGTTGGGCAGTCTTTGTTAAGCAATCTCATAAAAAATCTTTATGCTCCTTCTTAGCATTCCACCATCCCTCATAAAATTTATCTCCTTCGGGATTCCTTCATTCAGTTACGGCCTTATATTCGCTAGGATGCCCATGAAGGTAATATAGATTTCTAGATGGATATCTGGATTGACAACACCCCCCTCAAAGACTTTCTTCCTGAAGGTACTTGCCCTGATCAGATTATGATTAAAGATATCATCTATAATCCTATGGTAAATGCTTTGCTCCCCTTGCTTCCTCCTCACATGTGGGTTGAGATTAATACTCTAAATCTTGACAACCAGAAAGATAAGCCCTCTTGGTCCCTCACTCCTTCTGGAAACTTCTCTGTTGCCTTGGCCTATGATCTTCTACTTACTGGTATCTCCAAGCAAGTTCATTTCCAAGAGCTTTGGAATCTCAAACTCCCTCTTAGAATTACCCTCACTACCTGGTGCACCATGCTTAGGTGTTTACATACTGATGATCTCATCTTTAAGATGGGTATAACCATGCCGTCTAAATGCTCTTGTTGTCCTTGAGCTCCTCGGTTTGAAACCTTTAAGCACCTTTTTGAGGGTAGTGAACTCATCCACCATATTATTTCTTGGGTTTCCACAAAATCTTATCAGTCCATCCCGATCTTGATACCTTTACAACCATTTTGTATGGTAAATCTCATTCTTGTGAAGGCAAAGTTTTAGAGGGCCTAAATTGTTTCATCTGGCATCATGTCTGGAGGTTCAGAAATAGTATTAAACATGAAGGGACCACTTTTGTTAAAATCTCCTTGACTCTTGAGTATTTTTGGAATGACCTTCAACTGAGGGATTGGATTAGAACTTTTAGGCTGAAACAAATTGCTGTCTCTTGAGTTCATCCCTCCTAGGGACTCAAGGTAAATCTAGCAGCTTTCTCTGTGGCCAACTCTTTTGTTGTATCCTGGGTTGTGAGGGATAATCAAGGGGATTTTGTTCTTAGTGTAGCTTCTTCTTTAAAGGAAAATAGTTATGAGAAATGTTTACTTTTGACAGCTATACATCTCCTTTCTTTCTTGGGCTTCTCTCACTCCTTGAAGATTGAAACAGACTTAACAATGTTATAATACTTGTGGAAAGGGAAGATAGCTGTTCCTTGGATGGTGAAGTCCTAGTTCAATGCTGTCAGAGCCCAAGAAGATCGTATTCTCTCTCTGGAGTTTATTCATCCACTGGCTAACATTGCAGCTCGATGTGTGGCTTCTCTCCAACAATCAAATTGGCACATTTTTTATTTGGTGCAGCAACTCCCTTAGAACATTGTACGCACCTTCATGTTGGACAAGATTCAGATGCCTTATTTCATCTGATCCTAGTCTTTGGTTGTTTGTTTTGGGTGCTTTTGTTTTGTTGATCTGTTTCTATTTTGCTCTGTACTAAGTGACGAGTTGTGGCTCTTCTTTTCCCTGTACTTGGCGGGTTTTGGTCTAATCTCCCCACCTTTTGAGGGCTCCCAGGGAGTGGGGGATCAGTAAAAGTTACTCCCGTATTCTCAAGAAAGAAAAAGGTCTCTTTGTAACATATGAAAATTGGTTGTAATTTTATATTTTTAGATAAGGAGAGTCCCAATTAGATTTTATATTAGCATAATCATAGGGGTCTAATATGTAATTTTTATAAGAACACGATACCTAGTCTAAATAGGTCAAAATATGTCTAACTAAGTCTATAGGTGATAGTGCATGACTCTATGATCGTGAAGTGGTGTAAAAGCTAAATCTGTCATTGTAGGTGCGAAAATACATCGTTTAAATTTATAAAACCGTTCCCTAAAAAAATACAAGAGTAATGTCCAGAGTACAAGTTGTCTCACTGGGAGGCAGCGATATCTAAGTATTTTCTAACCTAACTAAGCCAACTATTTTTTTTATATACAATAAAAATAAATAAATGAAACAAGCACAAAGACAAATATAGGAAAAAACAAGAATGAAAATAGAAATTTTTATTTTTAACTAAGAGTACGCTACAATACGAAAAGCATATAAAACAAGGAATAACAGAAAAAAGAGAATAAGAGTAGGGGAAGAAGGCCAGTGATATCATGATAGGGGTGGAGATTGCCGTCGACGTTCGTCGGTGGAACACGTGACATGGAGGCGAGAAGTCAAAGATGCAGAGACTCGTGGGAAGTTGCAAGAAGATGCGAAGATATGGAGATACACAGAGATGCAGGATCACGTAGGAATCGCCAAGTAACCTGAAAAGAGAGAAAATGCAGAAAGAATGTGCAAATATCGAGAAAGAGGAAGAGAGAGAAGGTGTGTAGATAGAGAAAGAGATGGTGGAAAGAGAGAAATGAATAGACAATGTGGGGTAGAGGAGGAGAGGAAGAAGAAGAAAAAGAAAGAGAGGAAGAGTTGGAGAAGAAGAGAAGGGGCCGAAGGAAGGGAGCGGTGACCAGAGGGAGCTCGTCGGAGGGCGGAGTTGTTGCCGTGCGAAAGGTAGGAGATGAAGGCGGAGTCGAGCGGAGCCGGTTGTAGAAGGCGGAGTCGAGTGGAGTCGGTTGCAGTGGGCGGAGGAAGATGGCAGGAGAGGAGGAGGTTGCGGGTGTGGTGAAAACGGGAGGAGTCCAGAGGTTGGGTGCTCAGAGAGAGAGCTATGAGAGTTTAAGAGAGCTGTGGAGGAGAAGTAGACGGGAAGCTGGAGGCGTCACGATCGCCTGCTGCGTGCGTTTTGAAGAGAGAGGAGAGATCGGATGTCCGAGAGGTCGAGGAAAGAGAGAAGTGGGAGTGCGAGGGATAGAAAGAGGGGAAGCGGAGCGGGTCCGTGCATGCGCGAGAAAGGGAGAAGAGAGAACGAGGGCGCGAAGGGTGTTTTGACCGAGAGAGAGAGAAGGAAAGAGACGGGAATGAGATGGGAAGAGAGCGGATGAATTTTTTTTGGATGCTCTCGAGAGGGGATAAATAGAGAGGGAGCGCCAGTGGGTGTCCACCCCCCCTGCATGGAAAGAAAATTCTCCTGTTTTTGAAATTAGGAATAGGCGTTGGGCTTAAGAAAATTACGTGAAGGAGTACGTTTTAGGAAATAGGAGAGGTGACGCGGGCGCCTACGTTCCCGTGTATGGGTGTAGTAAATAGGAATGTGCAGGGTTTCACGTTTTTGGAAAGAGAGTAGGGTGGTTACAATTGAGAGAGAGAAAAATAGAGGGATGACTTGCAATTTACGTGCAAGGAAATTTTGGAATGTGGCTGCTGGGCAATTGAGTTGAGTAGGAAATGGCATTTATGTATGAGATTTTTTTCTTTTTTTTTTTTTTCTCTAATTTTATTTTTCTTACATATTATTCAACACATACATCTATTCTGAATTCTATCTTCGCCATCAAACTTCTCGTCTTGTACTCTTTTATTAGAGATCAATATTAAATATGTTTATGTGAGAGCACGAAATAATGTATAAATAGATGTGTATTTAATTAATGTAAAATGAAGCAGTATAAATCCAATCTAAGTCCTTAAAATAGTTTCACATGAGATAATATGATAAATTAAGTCCAAATGTCTTTTCTTGATTCTCAAGTGTTCATATGCAATTGTGACCTAAAATGAACTATGTATAATGTAATAATGCTAAGAAACAACATAATTAAGCATGTTATCCCTTTAAATCATGCACTTATCACTCTAATTTTTATTGGAACCCAAAATCACCTTTAGGACAATTAGAAGGCTTTTTACATGTCATCTAACATTAGGTATTAGTTACCTAAAGTTAGATAATAGGTTGGGTGTCAACCAGGCAATTAGGAGCGAATGAATTCTATGTTGAATTTTCACAATGATAGTCCTCATCTACATCGACGATCAATAATCATCGGTATAGGACAAAATGACCGTCGCTATAGGTCCAAAGAGCTATCTCGACAATCATTTAAGCCGTTCTCTTAGGAGGCATCGCTGTAGGGTATACTGACAATTAAAATCGTCGGTGTTGTTGCTGAACCTACAGCGATGATCATGTTTTGAAGAACCTTTGATCATGCCAATATTGACACTTATGACCGTTAGCATAGACCTATAGTACTAACGAAAGCTTATATAAATGTAATGCAGGAGTCTTTACTAATGGAAAAATCGTTGGTAAAACCGTCACTATAGATAAACAAGTCATTACCCTTCTCTAGACATACATTAACTCTTATTTCCATTCATGCTATCGTCAATGTAAGCCTTTAATGAATATAAAAAAAATATATCCTTAGTGTATCATCATTTAGATGTCCTTGTATTTAATATTTAATTTTTTATTATATATCATGCATAAATGAAATTTCCTCCTCTTATGAGATCAACTAAGCATGCACACAAACAATTAAAGTTACAAATCATTCAATCCAAATAAAACATATTTTAGAAACATCAATCATTAATAGAAAAGAAAAATGATTTTAATCATCAACAAATATTTCCTCTAACTTAAAGTGCGTAAGTTTCATGAATACTATCTATGCAAAATTTTTTCAAACACAAACTATTTGTCGAAAATGATATATAAAACAAAATATGAAAAAATAATTCTTCACTTGAAGCAATCCTCAAATCCCTAGCTTTCATGAATGTCACTAATCCTTGTATTTCCTAAGAAAAAAAATCAAAATTAAATATCGTTATTAAAAGTACTCAGAAAAAGGATAAAGAAAAAGATAGTTACCAAATAAAATAGAAGTCAAGTAAGAAATAAACACTAGTATACACATATACCAAAATCATAGATCATATAGATTTATATTCATAAACCAAATTTATATCATTGGTATGAGCATAATGTATATCAATAGACCAAATTTATAGGTATGTGCAAAATCATTGATTGTTATATACATAGACCAAATTTATCAACTCATCTATATCTATATTTCTATGCTCAAAGTGAGTTCTTTCTGCCACATCATTTTCGAAGTATTTACATTCTCAATAATCATCTAGAAAAGCATAAAATCTAATTTAAGCAGGCAGAAAGAAAATAACTTCATATCATTGCAATGGAAGCTAATGCTAACTTCATGGAAAAAGTTCATACTAGAAAATCACATGGCCAACTACCTGCTTTAGTTCATTAAAAGAAAGTGTAACCAACAAGATGATATGGAGAACCTTTACCAAAAAGGAAATAACTAATGTATCTATACTCTTGTTGAAATCCAGTATAGAAGCACTTGATCCTAAAAGTCACATTAGAAATTAAATATGACTCAACATTATGGATATAATATTCCATTGGGAGTGTCACGTCTCACTAACCCTTCGATAGTTAGGGAGTAGATTAGCAGGTGTGACGCACGCAAGGGTCCTAATTTCCAAGTTAGTTAGGGTTATAATACTACATTATAAAGGTACAAGTGGGGAGTACTTATTTAATTAGGGGGTTAAACTCTATTGAAAATTCGGCAGTTTCCCCTATTTTATTGTGTTTTTCCCAAAGTTCAATACTTGAAAAGGGACCCGTGCATGCATACCAAGGAATAATATGGTGGGTACACCCCACAATCAACTACAACCAGTGCAAAAATCACTATTTTTATACAAACGGGTGCACCCCACAACCACAAGGTGATAAAAGCACGAAAAATCACATAAAACGCGCAACAAGCAAGTCACTACATTCGTCACATTAGCATCAATAATATTTATAGAACCAACATTTCGACCACAGTCCACTATCTATGTATAAATACTTACAAAAAGATCGAATTTGCTTATAAATATGCTTTAAAAGAAAAACTAGTTATGTACAAAACCATATCCAAAGGTAGGGCTGATCGCTCTAGTTACAACACATACGAAAAGGGCCTAACTAAGAAATAAAAGCTGAGTCTAATGAGAAAGTCATCTATCCATGGTGATAACCTACATTTTAGATCACTGAATGGAGGAGGTAGGCCGCGGTGGCCAACTCAGACAAGGCCTCTAATCACTCTTCAATGGTGAGGTCCTACGGTTGGACTAGAACCTGAGGCTCCTCCATCCGGGCCCTCTCGCCCTAAAGTGCCCTGTAAAAGCGGTGCATCACTTTCTCTAGCAAAACTTGCTTTGCCCTGCTCATGTGGAGCATACCTCTCCATGGCATCAAGTCCTATAAATTGGTCATAGAAATAGGGATGAGCCAAGCGACTCAGTAGGGACATAACTGTGTAAGAATTAAAATAGAACATTTAGTGTGCGGGCTTCTGAACTATAGTCTAAGTTGCTAGCTATACTTTTTCTCACTCTAGTCCACAATTAATCTTATTTTTAATTAGCCTTGTGTTTTTCTCTCTCGCCTGCCTCACAAGTTAGATTCTAAAAAATTATTCGTCTCTAATTAGGGCATTGGGGACATACCCTCCTTTAGAGTCCCAGCTTGGTAGGCTCTCCTTGATTAGGGGAGAGGCTATCAGCACTAGTAATCCTTGAGTGAGGCAAACTTGTCCTCACCTAGCAAGAACGGTGCTAACAACAGTCAAAAGAGTCAGGCCTTTTTGGGAGCAACCTAGGCTAGATCTGTCAGGGCCCATTCTCGGCTCCCTACAGAGCCCGAGGACAGGTTGCCTCGACGAACCCCAAGACCCAGTTGTCCAACAAGAAATAACCGAATACATATTCATTCCACAAACACACAAGTAATGTAACTAAGTAGCAAAATATAAACTGACAATAGAGAAAAAGGACGACAACTATGATAATATCACGAGCCAGCAACGAGAGGTACAAATACAGAACACAGCCATCACAACAAAAACTAGTACACATATGATGTAAAAATAGCTGGAATAACATGAACTACAGGAACTCACTACAACAACTAGCAGAAGGAAACTCTAGCTGGGCTCGACTAGGCCCAGCGCCCTCAGCAGCTGGTGGCTCTGGCTGCTCAAATCCCTGACCTGTACAAGGTTATAACATCTGGAGTCAGCTAATGTTGAGTAGAGTGGTGGATAAAACATGTAATGTAATTTAGACAAGCAGCTTAAAATATTATCTTCCAGTTCCAATTATCTTATTACGTGTTGCTGATCTGAGTACTCTAATCGGGTTCCATGACATTGCTTAATCTTCCTGTTCCCTAAGGGAACGATCTTGCTTGTAGTTTTCACGCGATGCAGGATGTACACATGGCACTCTCCTGGCCAGGAGAGTCCCCTGTGATATTCCTACACCCGGTCTACTACCTCGAGGTCATAGTCGCGACGTAGCGGTGACTACGACACACGTGATAAGCGCATGGGTAGCTACCCTGCACTTGCACGTGGTTAGTCATTTCCGCTAGCGGGTATGCTCAAACGTACAACATGGAACAGCATAGGGCCTTGCCCTCTCAAAATAGGGGTCTCGCCCCTCAGAAACAGGGGTCTCACCCCTCATAGTCCACGTACCCTCATCCGACTACCCCGGTTTGCCCAGTGGTCCTAACAAGAGTCGGTGTAGGCTGGCTAGTCCTAACATTGGGCCCCTTGGGGCAGCTAACTCCCCCTACACTAAGTAGCTATCCTCGGTACCACGTATACGAGGGCCAGCAGGAGTCGACGTAGAGTGGCCAAACCCACCCTGGGTCTCCACCCAAGTGATTGCACCGCAAAAATACGCCTACAATTGTGTCATCTTGTGCTATTTCCTAGCATTACCAATGCATATTAGGTTTCCATAGTTGCATTGTAAAAATACATGCATGCATGCATTTAATTGAGAGGAGAGGAGAATGAAATAAAATGGCCTTGTGATTACATTTTTCCTCAAGTGCATCTTTGCAAAATCCACCATCTTTTTATTTTTTCCACTTAATTTTTGAAATTCTTCCTGCGGCTACAACTTGCCATTCCCTGCTCTCCATCCCTCTCCCTGCCAGCCCTTCCTTGCGGCTGCCATTCCCTGCCGTAGCCATGCATGAGCCATGCACGGCCATGCCTTCTTCTCCTATAAAAAGCCACGGCTCCTTCTTGCAAAATCAAGCCTGGTCCTCCACTTCAAACCTGCAGCTTCTTCTTCTCCAGGCCACCACCCTCTCCTCCCTCTCCCTTCATACATCGGCCCTCCTCCGTGGAGACACCCGGCGGGCAGGAGCCCTCACTGTGGTGCACACCACCACAGTGAGACCACCACTGCCCAGCTCTTCAAAGAGCCGGTGGGCGTGGTGGCTCTTCTCTCGTTTTGTCCGTTCCAACAACTTCTGCCATTGGAGCTGCAGCTTCAAGCTTGAAGCTCAAAGCTTCGCACGCCCTGCAGCAGTGGCAAGCCTCCTTCCGCGCACGCTTGCAGGCGCCCCAGCCCTCCGTGCGCGCCTACAGGCCCTCTCCGCCTCCCGCTTTCTCCGCCCTGTCGCACACCCTTCCGCCAGCAACCGACCTTTGCACTCCTCTGCAGCAGCCGGCCAAGCGCTTCCCCGCACCCTTGCCAGCACCTGTAAGCTTCCGCGCAAGCTGCAGGCGCCCTCGCCTCCCTCTCCGCACGCTCTGTCGTGAGCTCTCCACGCTCGCAACCGGCCGGCGCAGGCCTTCTCCCTCGCGCGCCAGCCCGTGCACGCCAGCCGCGAGCCGGCCACACTTACACCACCTGCAGCTCCTGGTTGTGCGATGTGGACGACCACTGTAGCCACTATTCACGTGAGTCTGCGCGACACTGTGGCTACAGTGGGGTGACCGGAAAGCTTCTAACTTTACCGGTCACCCGGCGCACCGCAACCGGCTGTAGCCCGCGCACGCGTCTTCGCCCGCGCCGCCTGCACCCGTCTGCCTCGCCCGCGCCTGCGAGCGCCTGCGCCAGCCTTCGCGCAGCACAGTGCGCTGCGTCTTCTTGCTGCGCCTTCACCCTCCAGCACGTGCTTGTCTGCGTGCTTGCACGCCTGCACGCGAGCTTGAAGTCTCCAGACGACGCCCGCTAGCTGCAGATGCCTTAAACTTAACAGCGCCCTCTCTCTCCCGCTCTCTCTCTCTCTCTCTCTCTCTTACTCTCTCTCACAACACTCACAACACTCTCTACACCGACACTCACACACACCTACACTCACACTTCCACACACACACACACACCTATAATCTATTGTATACATATATATATACGTATACTTATATATATTGATATATATATACATATATATACATATATTTATATTACTATTATATATATACATATATATATATACTTATATTTATACATATAGTAGTATCTATATACTTATGTATTAGTATACATACATACTGTTTGTAACGCTTTTGTGGGGTTTTTTAAAAGATAACACGTTGTAATATAGCCGACAAAACGTTCAAACAAATATAGAGAATTTTATTACTTGAAAAACTAGAGTATCCGAGGTCGAACACAGGGAGCAATCTCAGTACTTTCAAAACCAAAGATTACAACTTTTAAATGAACATAATTGATTCAAAGAGAGAGAGTTATAAAAGAATAGCGAAAAGAAAATAGAATTGGACGTCTGATTTCTTTATCAGATATCTTAAAAGTAGTCTTCTTTCTCTCTTCTACCTTCTTCTTCTTCGTTGGCTCTTCTTCTTTTCTTCTGATCCACAGGTCTTTTTCTTCCTTGAACTTCTTTCCCTTTCCTGCGAAGACTTCTTCTTCCTGCCTTTGTTTCCCTTCTGTCTTCTTCTTTCTTTTTGTCTTTTTTGCAGTCCTTCCTTCTCTCAGATCTCTTCCTTGCTTAGCTTCCTTTCTTCAGAGTTCCTTCTTCTGCTCTTCTATTTCTTCAGTTCTTCTTTTTGCTTTCCTTCGCCTCTTCCTTCTCTTCTTTTCCCTTGCTGCAGCGGCTAAGTGTTCGCTTCTTCCTCTCTTCCTTCTTTCCTGCGCACACAACAGCCAATGCAAAACCTACCCCCTTTCCCTCTACCCAAACGTCTCTCTCTTTCTCTGCAATTCGCTCAAGGACGCTCTCCCAGAGCCACACGGGTAATCGGGTCGGATTTCACACCCGGGACCAGGCGCACCGGCAGGTAGGTGATGCGCGAGGAGTGCTCAGGATAGGGTCGGGTCGGATCCTGCCAGATCCGTGAGGTGAAACCGCGGACGAGGCAGGCGTGGGTCGGGTGAGGGACCTCACCCCTGTGCATTCGGAGGCGATAAGCAGATAACACAAAAATGCTTTAAACCATACCTGCGCATTGCATTTCGCCGATGTGGGACTATCTGGCTCGCCCCAATTTCGCGCGTGACTGCAGAGCGTTCTTCGTGCAATTGCCGAGGCTGGGAGCTTTGCAGCATCAATGCTGGCCCTGCTTCGCAACACCTGCGTGAGTCTGCTGCGCCTGGAGCCTGGTGCTGCTGCGCTTGGAGCTGCTTCGACCATCAATGGCGGCAGGAGCTGAAACCTGTCAAACACAAGCATGGCCTATTGGCCTAATCAGGCCAGCTGGGCACCTTCATCGTGGCACGGCGAAGATGGTGCACGGTGTTGCAGGCCGCAGGATGGCCTAGGCATGCGTGCCTAGGTCAACCTGTGGTCGGAGGTGTGGGGTTGTTCGGGGGGCTACTGCGGAGGTGTGGGGTGGCAGTGGAGGGGCGGAAAGTGTTCCTTGTGGCGAGGTGGAGCTTACGAGATGGTTGGCGAGCCGTGTGGAGGGGCAGAGTGGTGGGAGCGGCTCACCGGAGGTCGGTTGGAGGCGAGGAAGATGGAGGTGGTCAGGCAATGTCGAGGGGCAATTCAATGAAGTAACAGGGGAAAAGAGAGAGGGGAAGATGGAGAAGGTATCTGGAGTGATCTGGAAGGAAGGGAGGCAGCGGAGTGGACGGCGCGTAACTGCCGTTGTCGGGGAAGAAGAACCGTGAGGGAGGGAGCGGCAACGAGGATGAGGTCAGCAGAACGCGCGCCTGGTACAGCGCGACGCGGGAGAAAGAGGCGGAGTTGACTCTGCTGCAGGTATGGCAGCAGAGCGACGAGAAGGAGGGGAGGAGGTCGCCGGAGCTTGCGGGTTACTTGGCCGGAGATGGGAGAGAGGAAAGTTTGGGGGAATCTCCGCCAATTCAAGTCTGAAGCTCTGCGGCTAGGTCTGAAGATCCTTTTATAGGTGTTGGCCGAAACTTCTAGTGCGTGGAGGGCGCGCAATCACCTCCGTCGGCTCGTCAGAGAAGGAAAGAAGGTGGATACCCAAATCCCTCGTGCGTTCACACGAGAGATTGGGTTCACACCAGAGATCGTGATTGGCTTTAGATGGAAGGGAATTCCTCAGAGAATCTCCCTTCCATTTCTGGGAGGGAATCTCTGAGGAATCAGAGAGTAATCCCTCTCTAAACCTTGCCAGAGATCTGTTCTGCCCTCACAATGGCGGTAGGACCTGATTGCAAAGGTGGCGAGGAACTTAGGTGGCTCTCTGCAATGATTTTCAAAAGATAGGGACCAAGTTGTGATTTGGGTGTACTAAATTGCAAAGTAGGTCAAGATGACCTCCACTTAGGTCCAAATTTTGGTATAAACCTAAGGAATCCAATGGTAAAGTTGGATTTTAGGTTTGACCTCGTTTGACTGGACATTTTGCATAAAAACCCAAATTAGGTTAATTGAATGGCTAGGACCCTAATCTAGGTCACACTAGGTTCCAAAGGCCACATTAAGTGTTCTAAACCCTAAGGGATATTTTTCCATGATTTTTAGAGGGTTTACTTGATTTTTATCCTGACCGGAACCTTGTTAATTTAAGCGGATCTGTTTTAGGGTTATCAAATGTCATTTAATTCCTGAATTGCACATAAACCCATTTCTGATTGACTCAACCCACTTTTTATCTCATTTAGACCATTTAACCTATGTTTTGCCTCTGAGAAAACCCGTTTATGCACTGCAATGGTAAAATTGCAGTTTTACCCTTTAATTCACGTTTTCTTCTCAGAGCACTTATTCCTTTATTTAGGCCTTCTTCTAGGTTATGTAGGAGCTTTTATCTTCTTTATTGGGTCAAAATGAGCTAGTTATGGCTCATGATGAGGCTCTCATCATATACATATATATATATATCTATATACTTATATATATACATACATACATATATATATATATATACTTATATAAATATACATATATACATATATATACTTATATCTATATATATATTAGTACTTATATAACTAAGTATTAGTATACATATATATATATACATATATCTATATACTTATATATACATATATAGTTACATATATACATATATCTATACACAAATATACATATAAATATACTTATATCTATATATATATTATTACCTATATAACTAAGTATAGATACATATATATATATATATATATATATACATATATACACACCTACTTATATATACATCTATATATATATCTAGCTACATATATCTATATATACATATATTACTATATACATATACACACATATATATTTACATCTATATAGTTATATATACATACTTATACATATATATCTATACATACATCTATATATACATATACTTATATACATATATATATATACACATATATATATACATATATATACCTATATATAACCATACATATATATAGATATATTTACATACATATATATATATACATATTTTCACATTATTTACCATACGTGGTATCGCGGAAATATCTGCACCAGTTGCTGATATTCCCCGATATACGCGTACAAAAAGCGTGTTCGCATCCATCTTCCACCATCCATCCTACACCTTACACGCGGCACCTCGTCCTGTTGGTTGCGTTTTTCTAGATGACGATCGACTCGACACCGTGCTACACTCCATCTCCACCTCCACCCCCACCCCTTTATATACATAATACATACCTATATATATATACTATATTTACTTTATTTCTGTTTCGCTTTCCTGTTAGTAAAAAGATAAAATATATATATATATATATATATATAAAAGAGAAAAGATAATCTTTGACTTGCAGGTACCCCGTCTTGCGAATAGCAAGAGTAGTTTTGGAACCCTATTTTGGCTCAAAGCCAAGAACCCAATTTTGAGGGTGTGCCTCAAGGACAAAGATTACCAGAAAAATTCTAAATAAGAAAAACACCAAAAACACAATAAACGAAAGGAAGAGCCTCGTTGTAGGAAAGGCGTAGAAACTCGACTTGTAACCCCACTTCCCTGAGTTCGACCTTGGGCCTAAAAGTGACAAGATAAAATCAAGTAGGCCAGGTTAAAAATTTTGTAAAGAGATGGTTAGGTCCGATTTAGGTTAATCACTATACACACTTCAATGATAAAATCATCATATTAACAACCTATCCGGGCTCGACACCACAACTTTTCTGGCACCGTTGCCGGGGAAGTGCGCCTTCAAGTAAGTTTCTATTCAATTCCTTTCAATTTTTCTCTTCTCTCTTCACTGGTATCTTTATTTTTGGTGTGCAGGTGAACCTGGTGCAAGGAGAAGGCAGGCAGACGAAGTCAAAGATGTGAGCAGATCCAAGGTGGGAACGAGAGCGTGAAGACGCCGACACCGCATTGGAGCTTCGCACACGTGGCCGAACAAGTAGGTCATCTTTTCTTAGCAACTAGGGTTAACTTGTCACCTTAATAAAAAAAAAAAACTAAAAAAAAGAACTAGAAAAACTTCTTGGGATCTCTTGGGGCAAGCGGACTAAAATTCACTTGTTTGATTGATTGTCTTCACTCCCACCGCCCCGGGATTTCCCGTCCTACTTCGCATAATGAAAATCCGAGAATCTTGATTCTTGAATTTTTTGCCGTGGGAAGTATTCTTTGAGGCAAATAAAAAGATTGATTGCACCCCTCCTTGCCTCATTTACTTACAATTTGGGATCACCTTTTTGTTGGGGAGACTTGGAATTGAATTAATTCCAACCCCACCATGACTTTTCAACTTGCCTAAGATTTGATCCCGAATACCTCAACCCCCAACAATTTGATTTTCTTCTGGTTGAGCCTTGTGTGTGGACATTTTTTGGTGATTGGGAGAACTTGAATTGAAGTGCTTTGGCTCCCTTTCACATAAACTCTAAAACTGATTCGTGCATCCACACATAGAAATCTCCATTTAGGGTAGCCCATTGCATTTTAGCATGCATTAACTAACTGATATTGAAGAAGGGTTTCTTGGGCTTAGAAAGAAAACTTATATTCTCACAAAACCCGGAGATTGGTTGAATTGGTATTTCAGCGAAATCCTAAAATCCATACTACTTAAGGCTGAACTCTAAAAACCATTCACCAATTAAAAACTTCAATTCGGGGAGATTTCCCCGTTGCATGCTTGTTTTACACACTCTGAAAATCAATCACTTGGGCATTACCCGTAAACAGTGCCCTTCACATTCCAAAAGCACTTGACCCTAAGACTCTAACTAAAACTGGTAGTAACTTGACCCTTCTTAAGGATTGGAGGTCTGTAACGACCCGGTTCCCAAGTCCCTACGAGACACGAGAACCGGACCGACTCGACTAATCCCAAGACCCAGTCGTCCAACGAGGAAGTAACCAAAAGACAGTAAAATAAACCACATTCAGCATGAATATAACTAACAGTAAAAAGTACAGCAGTAAGGAAAGAAACTACTACAGTAGGCACCACCACAACAGTAAAACAACATATATCATATAACAAAAACTGCAGGTAAAGAAGGTACAGCGGAAACAAAACTACTCACTAGAACAGAAACAAAAGAAGGTACAAAACTGTGGCAACTCTACTGGACCCTACTCGGCCCAGCGTCCTCTGCAGCCGCCGACCCTGGCTGCTCAACACCTGGTCCTGAAAAAGGTAACGAGTGTAACACGTCAGCAAAACGCTGAGTAGAGTGGCAAACTAACTAAAGGCAACAGTAGAGGGTACAGTAGCTGTTATGTTCTATTACTTCCTTTATTTACATCTTTCAATTTTTCTCACTATTTCATTTACTTCTCAGATCCTTTACTTGATCTCGAATGTCCTCGTGGGACGATCTTGATTGCAGTCTTTTCCAACAGTAGAAGTAGCACGTGGTGCTCTCCTGGCCGGGAGAGTCCCCCGTGGTGATCCTACCCTCAGTCAACCACCCCAAGGTCACTGACAGACGTAACGGTGACTACGGCACGCGCGATAAACGCACAGGTAGCTAGCCCGTACTGGCACGCGGTCAGTCGTTTCCGTTAACGGGTGCGCCCAAAGCACAGCACGGAACCAGGGCAGAGCCCTCTCAGTAACAGGGGTCCAACCCCTCCACAGTAACCAAACCGGGGCCTTGCCCCTCCACAGTCCGCGCACCCTCGTCTGACTACCCTGGTTTGCCCTAGTGGGCCTAACAAGTCGGTGAAGGAGGCTAGCAGAACCCCGGGGCCCGTAGGGTAGCTAGTACTCTCCTAACACTACTAGCTCTCCTCGGTACTACGTACACGAGGGCCAACAAGTCGGTACAGAGCGGCCAAGCCTAACCCCGGGTCCCTGGGGCGGCTGGCCCCACTCTGCACTAAAACAGGTACAGGTACTTCCCTTGGTACTGCGTACCCAAGAGACAGTACAACTACATCTCAGTTCCATTCCTTTTCTTTCCAGGAGTTCCACTCCTAATTCCCCGTAGGGTTCCAGCCCTTTATCTCAGAACATCATATGTTTCACTTTCCAGATTCACGTTCTCAATTTCCATGATCTCAAACATGTTTCTTTGTTCATAACAGGCAGCTGTTAATTAATTTCACAGGCAGCTTATATATTCCTTTCCATTTTTCCAAGACTGCAGTAATATACATTCCACTAGTTTTTTCCATCCTAGGATTCATGCCATATCCTAGGATCTATCATACAATCTAGTTTTCCGGCCCTAGGATTTATGCAACACCTAGGAGCTATCATTCCATACATTTCTCATTCCTAGGGTTCATGCAATGCCCTAGGTTCTAGTTATGGTTCCATACTTTAACAGATTTTATTAATGCTTAAAACCACTCTACCAGGTACAACGGAAGTAATGGGGGCGTGGTCGGGAATCCCGCGCGCCTCCGCGACTCTCAAGACGGCAATCGAACGAGGTCCTATCACAAGGATCAAACACAAGGAGTGTCTCAAAACAGTGTATAGCTACTGTAAGCGGGTAGAGGAATAAATTCTGAATCGAACGCAACTCGAATCGTGGAAGACGGAGCCCAAACGGGCCCTAAACGGGTCGAGAAAGACAATACTGTGCAAAATCAGACGTCTGGAACTCCTTCCAGACGTCTTAAACGGTGGATCAGAGAATTACCTGTTCGGCGTGGTTCCCCGGACGTCCAGAAGTCTGTGGCGACGTCTCTCCTAGATCCCAGACGTCCGATGGTCTCTCCGGACGTCTGGAGGTCACTCCCGCCGTCTGGTACAACTTCCAGACGTCGGATTCGCAAAGGATGACGAATCCGAACACCTGCGCACAGCCAACCCTCCTCCTTCAGTACGGTCAGTCGACAAAAGAAGAAGGAGAAAGCGGAACTCACCTTTCAGACGTCTGTATGATCACACAGACGTCGACCTTGCCGTCTGGATATCAGTCCAGACGTCTGATTCTGGAGATTTTTCCAGAATCAGAACCTCGCTCGGCCTCCGCTCGCGACGCCGCCCGCGTCGCACCTCGCGCGTCCGCTGCTCCGCCCGCAGCAGGTCCCTCTTCGCGACGCTCTGCGCCCCCTGCGCCCTCCGCCGGCCGGCCAAGCCGCTCCCGGCGAGCTCGCCCTCACGGCAGAGTCCCGCCCTCGCACGCCGCAGCTCCTCCGCGCCTTTGCTGCGCCGCTGCCGCTGCGCCCTCGCGTCCGCTCGCTCCGCCCGCAGCAGGAGAGGAGGAAGATGGTGGAGACGGGAGGGGAGGCGCGCCCCCTCCCCCTTTTAACGCCGCGCGGAGAGGAGGAGAGAGACGGCCGCAGTCGCCTGCAGCCGCAGAGAAGATGCGGATCGCAGGTCTGCGCGCACAGGCGCGCAGACGAATATCCCGTGCGAATATAACTGTTCGTCAGACGTCTGTAAACTATCCCGGACGTCTGGTCAGACGTCTGGATGTGATCCCAGACGTCTTGACAGACGTCTGGGCCACCTCCCAGACGTCTTAAAATACGTCTGGGGTACGCGCTCGTTACAAGGTCTAACTACCTGCGTGTAGTATCTACGTGCTGGTGAGAGTTCCCGCGTGCTATCGGGTGTCTAAGACTGGGGCAAACGGCCTTTCAATCTGGCCTGGTGGTTCCGCGGTGCTCGCATTCGGTTCCGTAGTCCGTGATGGCAGGTAACTTAAATCTTTAGGTCTAAGGGCACATTGTAGAGGTTAGGAATTTGATTGTATTGATTGTCATAAAGTGTACTTTTGCGGTGTCGTTTCTCTCATCTCTTTTCCCTTCTCATCTCCCCAACTCTTCCTACGGTAGTGCATGTTTGGGAGGAGGTCACAAAACCCTAAACTGTTTGGATTGCCTGATAAATTTAGAAAAAGAGCCGAATCATCCTCCTCCTCCACAAATATGACAAACACCCCCACCTCACTACTTCATCACAATTCCAATTCTTCGAACACTAGGCTTATCCCGAGAAAACCCTGCAAGACCTTCCTTACCGAGTGTCGCGCCGAGCGACTCGGTAAGTCATGTGGATCTGGCTTTTGCAAGCCAGTATTTTGACACGGAGGACCAGGCCTCCGTATGCTCGGATGCATATTTACATGCGGACACGTCTTTTGGCATAGAAGATGCTTGCGCCCTGGGGAACAACCCGTTCTCTGCCACGTATAACCCAGGGTGGAGAAATCATCCAAATTTCGCATGGTCCAACAACCCGCAGTGCCAAAACCCCGCGAGTGGACCAATGCTACCGTCCGCACCCGTCATCCCAAGGGCCCAATCTAATCCTGTGGCGAATTCGCCATCAGGCCCTTGCATACCGCAAACAAAACACGCATCATGTCCTCTTGATAAATTGATGCGAATGATGACGGAAATGTCAAAGCACCATAAAGAGAACATGACCTCTCTTCAACACCATTTGGCACAGCAGAATGTTGAGATCAGTCAACTACTCATGGCGACTCGATCTCAGGGCACTCTTCCTGCCCAACCTATTCTAAACCCGCGAAACTTCGTACCCCGTGGTCCACAACCACAGGTACAACCTTCTTAGGGACAGGTTCATCAAATTCTGTAAGCTTTGAGCATTCCATCGGGATTTCAGGCTAATCCCACTGCAGCACAGCACTCTTATGTCCCCATTGCGAACCCTCCTCCGCCATATGATCCCATTGGACCCGCATCGTCCAATGCTATCACTACGAGGAGCGGAAGCAGACCGTCGATCCGCCTCGACCTGATCCTGGCCTATCTTCTTCTTCATCGCCCTCTCATTCGGGATGCGCATTGCATTCGCAAGAGGATGATACACCCAAATTGGTGCCAGAATCAGTTCCATTCCCTGAGGTTCTACTGAGGGAGCCAAAAGGCAAAAAGAAAGATACGCAGGCCTTTGATAACCTGCGTAATTTGTTCAGGGATGTAGAAATCAAAGTACCCCTGCTCGAGGCTATCAACCACATACCAACTGTCGCCCGATTTTTCAAAGACTACACAATACCCAGGAGATTGTCAAAGAAAACTAAAAATCTGGTGGTTCTCTCGCCTCATGCGAGTTGTGCTATACTGACAAACCTACCACTGAAGTAGAAAAATCCGGGCACATCGCTTATTTCCTGTAGCATCCAAGGCTGCAGTTTTAACCGTGCCCTCCTTGATCTAGGATCTTCCATAAATCTCATACCAACCATCATGCTCGAAAAATTCTCCTTAGGAAATCTGAAACCTATCCCTGTCACGTTACAGTTGGCAGATCGTTCTGTCAAAATCCCAAAGGGTGTGGTGGAAGACGTGATGGTTAGGGTCAGTAGTCTCTGTTTTCCTGTTGACTTTCTTATTTTAGATATGGAAGTTCCTAGTTCATTTTCTGATTGTCCAATCATCCTTGGTCAACCTTTTTTGGCCACAGCCCACGCCCTTATCGACTGTGAGTCGGGTTGTATTGAGATTGTCGTTGGATCTGAAAAGATCAAGCTTAACATCTTCAAGGCAGCCAAGAACTTTGATTGCGATTGCATCGAGGATGACACGTCTGACGAGGACATGACCGTCAGTGCATGTATCAGACTAATTGGGACCTATTCAGACTACTGCGGATTACCTGACGACTGCCTGAGCAACACATATTGTGACGTTCCCCCATTCGCCCCTATTCCCATACCTTCTCCTGACCAGACTGCAGACGAGGTTTTCTCCACTTCCCATACCTTGTGGTCTGAGTCATATCCGGGCTGCTCACCGCCGGTCCATACTCTTGAAGACCGGACTGCCCTTTCTTTCCCGCCAAATCAGGCGGATTCGCAACTCCACACTGGGACCTTGAGCCCATATCCTACTCACTGGGGCTGTTCCTTTTTGGATCCATCTATCCAAAGAGCCCCTCTTCTTGGCCAATCTGAGGGCCAACTTCTTCCTCCTGATCTATTTTCTGATCCTCCTGGGACACTCTCGTCTCAGGAAATGCCAGACCTTTCACCTTCCACCATCACTTTTCATGCCACTATCATGATCACTTCACTTTTCACTTCACCACCCACCATCCACCCACCCTACCACCCTGCTGTATACCCTGCACCTCAGCTTTCGTTACCCGATCTTTCGTCCTTTCTCTACCTTTCCCTGCATGCATATGAGGAATAGCATTGTTTGGCATGGGGGGGTGGATAGGCATCCATAGGATCTGGGTATTTTATGGTATCATGCAATTTCCACCTATTTATAAATATGCAAGAAAAAGAAAAAAAAAATATATATATATATAAATAAATGATGTTTAGTAATGATCTGAAAGCTGAAACAAAAAATACAATAAGTGTTTATGGATATTCAACCTCTGTGTTGAAGACTTTCCAGGCCACAGAAGCTTGATTCTCTCAGGCTCAGCTTAATTCACTTGAGCATTGACAAAATAGATTGGAATCTCTCCTAACTACGGATGTATTCTTGTACCTGAGACACTAGTACAGGATCCGTTGGTTTGCTTTTACTTGAGAGCTTAAGTAAACTTGGTTCACACTACCCATATCAGGAAAGACCAGGTGAACATAAGATCCAACCCTAGTGTTCATTAGGGAAGGTGGAGTCCTTATCTATGTGCGCAGGTAGACTTTTTATCCCAGGCTTTAGTCTTGTGTTTAGGAGTGACTCTTTCCACCAAAAAGAAACTCTCCCACCAAAAAGAAAAAAAAAAAAGTGTGCTCCTTCAAAAAATGTTGTAAGAGATATACTGAGACGTGTTCCAAAAGAAAAAAAAAAGGTTGCAAATAAGTCAGTATATCTCACAAATGTCTGTAAAGTCTTCGCCCTACAAGAAGTTCTTCAGGGCAGGTTACAAACACCTTGGTTTCCTTTGAGCCACAAATGTCAGAAAATGGGAGTTGAGTTTTCCGTCATCATCTTAAGGGTCAATCCGAAGACATGAGCTGAAACTGGGACCAACTTGTACTTAAAAATTCGTGAAACCCTGGGCTTGAGTCTTAATGTTCATCTGGTCAATCTTGATTCTTCACTATGCACAGGCCATAACCTCTTGAGCTCTCGAGAACGGCAAAAACCTCCTAGGTCCTGGAAGTCGTACTTAAGGTTTAAATATCAAGAGTCCTGGTTAGTCGAGAATTGATCTATGTCATGTGAGACTTAAAGTACTGGTAGTCTTCTCTACAATTGGTTCTCACAATATCCAATAATAAACACACCTATGTTACCTCAGGAGAAAATCTTCAACTTAAGATCATTTCTAAATACTACAAAAAAATGTTTTGCTAGGGACTAGCAAAAGATAGGCATGGGCATATGATTGCACCACAAAAATACGGCTGCAATTGTGCCATCTTGTGCTATTTCCTAGCATTACCAATGCATATTAGGTCTCCATAGTTGCATTGTAAAAATACATGCATGCATGCATTTAATTGAGAGGAGAGGAGAATGAAATAAATTGGCCGCGCGATTACATTTTTCCTCAAGTGCACCTTTGCAAAATCCACCATCTTTTTATTTTTTCCACTTAATTTTTGAAATTCTTCCTGTGACTACAACTTGCCATTCCCTGCTCTCCATCCCTCTCCCTGCCAGCCCTTCCTTGCGGCTGCCATTCCTGCCGTAGCCATGCATGAGCCATGCACGACCATGCCTTATTCTCCTATAAAAAGCCATGGCTCCTTCTTGCAAAATCAAGCCTGGTCCTCCACTTCAAACCTGCAGCTTCTTCTCTAGGCCACCACCCTCTCCTCCCTCTCCCTCCATACATCGGCCCTCCTTTGAGGAGACACCTGGCTGGCAGGAGCCCTCACTGTGGTGCACACCACCACAGTGAGACCACCACTGCCCAGCTCTTCAAAGAGCCGGTGGGAGTGGTATCTCTTCTCTCGTTTTGTCCGTTCCAGCAACTTCTGCCATTGGAGCTGTAGCTTCAAGCTTGAAGCTCAATGCTTCGCATGCCCTGCAGCAGCGGCAAGAAGGTAGCATCAGCACGCAGCAGCCGCCCAGCCTCCTTTTGCGCACGCCTGCAGGCGCCCTAGCCCTCCGCACGCGCCTGCAGGCCCTCTCCGCCTCCCGCTTTCTCTGCCCTGTCGCGCACCCTTCTGCCCGCAATTGGCCTTTGCGCTCCTCTGCAGCGGTTGGCCAAGCGCTTCCCCGCACCCCTGCCAGCACCTGCAAGCTTCTGCGCAAGCTGCAGGCGCCCTCGCCTCTCTCTCTGCATGCTCTATCGCGAGCTCTCCGCACTCGCAACCGGCCGGTGTAGGCCATCTCCCTCGTGCTCCAGCCTGCGCACGCCAGCCGTGAGCCGGCCACACTCACACCACCTGCAGCTCCCGGTTGCGCGGCGTGGACGACCACTGTAGCCACTGTTCACGCGAGTCTGAGCGACACTGTGGCTACAGTGGGGTGACCGGAAAGCTTCTAACTTTACTGGTCACCTGGCGCGCCGCAACCGGCTGCAGCCCGTGCACGCGTCTCTGCCCGCGTCGCCCGCACTCGCCTGCACCTGTCTGCCTCGACCGCACTCACCCACGCACGCCTGCCTTCGCCCGCTCCCCTCGCTCGCGCCTGCGAGCGCCCGCGCCAGCCTTCGCGCAGCACGGTGCGCTGCGTCTTCTCTCCACGCCTTCGCCCTCCAGGGCGCGCTTGTCTGCGTGCTTGCACGCCTACGCGCGAGCTTGAAGTCTCCAGACGACGCCTGCTAGCTGTAGACGCCTTAAACTTAACAGCGCCCTCTCTCTCCCGCTCTCTCTCTCTCTCACTCTCTCTGACAACACTCACAGCACTCTCTACACTGACACTCACACACACCTACACTCACACTTCCACACACACACACACACCTATAATTTATTGTATACATATATATATATACGTATACTTATATATATTGATATATATATACATATATATACATATATTTATATTACTATTATATATATATACATATATATATATATATACTTATATTTATACATATAGTAGTATCTATATACTTATGTATTAGTTTACATACATACATATATATATATCTATATACTTATATATATACATACATACATATATATATATATATACTTATATAAATATACATATCTACATATATATACTTATATCTATATATATATTAGTATTTATATAACTAAGTATTAGTATACATATATATATACATATATCTATATACTTATATATACATATATAGTTACATATATACATATATCTATACACATATATACATATAAATATACTTATATCTATATATATATATTATTACCTATATAACTAAGTATAGATACATATATATATATATACATATATACACACCTACTTATATATACATCTATATATATATCTAGCTACATATATCTATATATACATATATTACTATATACATATACACACATATATATTTACATCTATATAGTTATATATACATACTTATACATATATATCTATACATACATCTATATATACATATACTTATATACATATATATATATACACATATATATACATATATATACCTATATATAACCATACATATATATAGATATATTTACATACATATATATATATATACATATTTTCACATTATTTACCATACGTGGTATCGCGGAAATATCTGCACCAGTTGCTGATATTCCCCGATATACGCGTACAAAAAGCGTGTTCGCATCCATCGTCCACCATCCATCCTACACCTTACACGCGACACCTCATCCTGTTGGTTGCGTTTTTCTAGATGACGATCGACTCGACACCATGCTACACTCCATCTCCGCCTCCACCCCCACCCCTTTATATACATAATACATACCTATATATATACTGTATTTACTTTATTTCTGTTTCGCTTTCCTGTTAGTAAAAAGATAAAAAAAATATATATATATAAAAGAGAAAAGATAATCTTTGACTTGCAGGTACCCCGTCTTACGAATAGCAAGACTAGTTTTGGAACCCTGTTTTGGCTCAAAGCCAAGAACCCAATTTTGAGGGTGTGCCTCAAGGACAAAGATTACCAGAAAAATTCTAAATAAGAAAAACACCAAAAACACAATAAACGAAAGGAAGAGCCTCGTTGTAGGAAAGGCGTAGAAACTCGACTTGTAACCCCACTTCCCTGAGTTCGACCTTGGGCCTAAAAGTGACAAGATAAAATCAAGTAGGCCAGGTTAAAAATTTTGTAAAGAGATGGTTAGGTCCGATTTAGGTTAACCACTATACACACTTCAACGATAAAATCATCATATTAACAACCTATCCGGGCTCGACACCACCAAGGGGCAGCAAGCTCCCCTCTACTCTAAAAGGGATAGTTGCTCTCTTTGTTACTACGTACACGAAGGCGAACTCACCTCCCTAAACCAAGTCCGAACAGTCGCCCGTGGCGACGAGTTCTTGAACCATTCGGTTCTCCATACTACAATATTCTTGTCTCGTTCTACATTCCCTGTAGGGTTCGTACATGAACTTTTCTTATTTCATATCCGATTTGCTACTTACAGAACAGGCAGCTTAATTTCCATATTTATCACTGTACGAGTTTGTTTTTCTATTCATAACGTGGTTCCTTTCAGGTAGTACAAGCAGCTCATGATTTATTCAATCAATCATCCCTCTACACATGCATTTCCTTTAGCCCTAGTGTTCATGTCACAACCTAAGGTTCAATCGAATAGATGTATTCTAAAGCATGCATTTACTTCTTCCTAGGGTTCATCTCAAATCCTAGGTTCAATTAATTTTATGCATGCACTTTATTAATTTCGAAATTAGGGTAAGAACCACTCTACCAAAGTAACCGGGTGGAATGGGGGCTCGTACAGTGGCTCCCGACGTCTCCACAAGTTTCGTATACTAGACGGACTGGAGACCTATTACATGGATTGGCAGGTCAAATGTGTTCAAAATGACATGGACAAAGTATCATTACATAAAGAAACTTGCTTGGAAACCAAAGACGTTTTGTTTGCGGAAAACTGACACCGTTTGGACCCTAAATGGGCCCAAAAACACTAATCCTGACTGAAATCAGACATCTAGGAAAGGTCCCAGACGTCTTAAACAAACTTATAGGCATACCTTGCTCGGGGTGCCTTCCTCGGATGTTTGAAACTCAGTGCAGATGTCTGAGGGTGCCTTCAGACATCTGGAAATTCTCCCAGACGTCTAAAATTGCCTCAGTCCTCACACCGACGTGCCTCCCAACCTTTGACACACGCACGTACCTAGTCAAGACTCTGGCAGGAAAATAATGGAAAGAAAATGCTTTACCAGACATCTGATACTACCTTCGGTCGTCCGGCCTGATGTCTGGAGGTCACTCCGGACGTCTGATTCTGCGGAAAAATGATTCCGTAGAACCATTTCTGAATCTTTTCTCACTGCAGAAGCTGCCGCAATAGTAGTACCTCCTTGCTCCCTTCGCAAATCCCAGGAGATGCCTTGTTAGGGAGCTCTCGAGGTGACCCGTCTTCAGGTTCTATAGGGAGCTGGGAACGGGCCCTGACAAGATCTTTGGGATTACAAGAAGTAATTTAGCTTGTATCCATCGAGGTACAGTTATGATTATTTGTATTTAGTTGTGGTTGGGCAGGCTGGATGTTTAACGAGCCACACCAGTGCCTCCCGCTAAGAGCACATACTTCGGGTGTGCCCTCTTAGCCAGTCTTCTAATTGAGGCTACAAGTCAACTCATTTAGGCAGGATTGGCCAGATTTTTATCGGGTTGCACCATTTCTCCCTCGTGGAACATGGTCCTCTTGGTGCGCCTTCTCAGTCTATTGTCGGTACTGAGGCCATGACCAAATCCCGCATCCATGTGTCGACCATTTTGGTCGGAGTCAAGTACCTCCTGGTACCTAAACTCGACGACATCCACTTGGTATGTCATCGTGACCAGGGGTCCTCTAGATCCCAAGGTCAACCATAAGTAGTCACTAGCTACTTTTGCTCTTCGGGTCTCCAACCCACAACAGTGAACCCTTGATTTGCATATTCAATGTGTCATTCCTTACGGATCCACCTATCTAGACCAAATTGCCATTTGCACTCCAATTCTTGTCTCATATTAGGCCCTCAACCTTTATGGATCCTTGGAGTCTCACGTAAGACCCATGGAATCCAAGATTTCCTCGTTTCGACTCTCGATGGGGTCTATAAGTCCTTTGGCCCAAAATTTGGGCCCCCTTTAATTAGTTTGCTTACTCGGGTTGCCTTTTTTATTTTGTTGGAGTTGTAGGGCTCTTAAGCCCTCCTAAAAATTAAAAAGGCAAGACCCTCCTTGCTTGATTTCTACCATTGCCCCCATTCACCGTAGTTGCAATAACAATGGTAGCAACAATTGCAACACCTATAGCAGCTGTTGTAACATTAGCAGTAACAGTGGTCGGCACAGGTATAGCTCTAGCGACATAGTTGCATTAGTAGCGGCAATAACTGCTACTCCATAAAGCCCCTTCTCCAATTATGTTAGGGCCTAGAAGGGGCCAAACTCAAGGGGAAAATTTTCTATTTCCCAATTCATGGGAATTAAAATAGGTTGCCTGATTGTCGGGGTTACTTATAAAAATTTTAGATCCTTACAGGAAGCCAACAAACAACAAACCTAGTTTCAAAACATGAAGTATTTCCTACAAAGCTTTGAGCTTGTCAACCACATTTCTCAGGCCATAGCCCATAAGTTGCTGCAATAAAATAGCCATATGAGAAACACAAGTCTAGTGCATTACCTTTAGTCTAACTGCACGTCACATGACACTTCATGAAAAAGCATCCAATTGCATTCTATTTTGGATTGGCATCTAATTGGTAGATCCCCAACAACCATGCGATATAGTCCAAAACAATGATGGCACTTTTTGCTTATAATCATTGATAAAATTAGTTCTTCAAGAAAGTAGATCTATATTTGTAGCAAAAGAACCAATTTCTTAATAACCAAGATAAAAGTTGATAAAGGTTAGAATATTGTCTTAGCCTCTATGAATAGGTTGAATATGTGCATGACTTTGAGGGAGTAGCCCAATATGAAATATATATAGTAAGAATCCATCTTCTCTCATAATTAATTTATGAAATGGTTGAGCATTTGCAACCTTCTAGACTGCACAAGATCACTTCGCAAAAAGCCCACAATTCCCTTATGTTTAGATATAAGATTGCCAAATCAACCTCCAAAGGACAGTTAGAAAATTAGATGCCATGTAATACTAAGGCTAAATGTAAAAGGTTGAACAGTTTTACGCTTCCAAGAAAAAAGAGTTTGAATAGCTTTGGCTTGCAAGTAAAACTTGTAATAAGACATTGAATTGATCATCAAGATCACAACTGTTAAAGAGCAAAATTTGATGCAAATATGATCACAAAATTGCCGAAAAATAGTGCGGAGAGGATGTAAAATGCAAGCTCTCCCACCTGCCTTTGTTTTGGCATAAGGACAATAATGCCAAGAAAAGTTATTAAGATAGAACCAAAATAGATGTTATGTGAGTTAAAATGCATATAATCACCTAAAAGTTTATAATCAATAAAAAGAGAGAAGGATATATATTGTGGGTGGGAATTATAAAGTCGAATGTACAACGATTGCCATAGCAATATGACCCGATTTTGAAATAGAATGGGTAGTTAACTTAGTCCTAAATTCACAAAGTTAAATAACACAAATGGTTATAGTGTTACATGACAAAACTATGTATCTTTTTCCATTTCAAAAAAAATTCTCTATTCAACTTACCTGTATTTTCTCCATAATAATTTCATATTCTAGAACACAAAGTTTCCTTTTTAAAGGATAGAACACTAAAGTTATGTTCTAGATTGTTGGTTTTACAGAACAAAAACACTATTATTTTGATAAAAGTGCCACTAGAGCTCACTCATAATATGCACTAAATATGCCTTTTGACTGTAAACATCAAGAATTGCCTGGACTAACAAAGCCACAAATACCTCATAGATTCCCAAAACTAAACTGAAATTTAACTGCAACACTTTCTATAAATATACCTCGTTAAAAAAAAATGTTGCTGAAAATTTAATTGACCACGTGAGAACCTCTCCATTATAACCTATAAATCCCACGTCCACTACATCGCTTTTTTGCAAACCTTATGTTGGTTGTTCTCTATCGATAAGATATATGTACCACTTGTACACCAATTGTGCATGGCATATTGACACTCAGACCACTTAACCATGAAAAATAACTATAATATAAAAAGTAGCACTATAACAAATACACCCCAAAAGCCTATAATCTATATACATAGGGAAAAAAAGTCAACTCCAAAGAATAAGAATATGAAAACAAAAGAAGCACCTTATGAAACTAACCTATATCTTCAACTCAACTATGATACTCACAGGGATTGTGTGTGCAAAAGGCAATCCATGGATGAAGGTATAGAACCTCTCAATGAATTGCTTGAGAAATCTCTGCATGTTCCATTTGGATATGCACATTATAACCATAAGGGAAAGAATAAACATTCAAATCATTTCTGCATCATATGATTAATAAGAAAGAAGCACTCAGAGGATGATGAGTTGAGTCAAATGGCCATTAAGCAACATATTGAAATAACTAGCACTAACAATAAGAGGGCTAGTGTTGAACGTACGAGTTGCTACGCTAATGTGTTTGGTTTTGAAAAACCTGTCGTTGTTGTTTGAAAGAGAAGAACTCATGTTCAACAAATAAAATTTATATCGAAATTGAAATTTCGGGTCGAACACAAGGAGGCGGACGTTTGATTTAAAAACTACGCGTTTGATTTTATTTGTCACGAAGTAATTCAATTGATTAAAACTATCTAACTATTTACAATAAATAGAAGAGAGAGAGAGTAATAGAGAGAGAGAATTTTACAAATAGAAATCAAAACGAGATGTAGAATGAATAGAGAATTCATCATTAAAGAGATTATTTGTTTCACTAAACATTACAACTAGAAAGCAGAAAAAAATTACACTAGAAAGCATTAAATTTACTCTAGAAAGCATTAAAAGAATGGAGAGAGAAATATCCTCCTCGACGGTCGCTTGGAGGACGAGCCGAATTACTCTAGAAAGCAGTAAATCTATTCTAGAAAGTAGTAAAAAGAATGGAGAGAGAAATATCCTCCTTGACGGTCGCTTGGAGGACGAGCCAGATGGGACGACGCCTGGACGAAGGAGGACGAAGCAGAAGAATAGGAACGGGGCAGCACGTCGTCGTCATCGCGGGATCCACTTTCGAAGGGGGACGAAAGTTTGACTTTATCTCGCGAGAAGCATCCCAGGTGTGGGACAAGCTTCTCTTGAGCTTTGGAGAGGGAGAGAAGAGAAGGAAGGGATGATAATTTCGTGTGGAGGGGATCTCCTTTTATAGTTGCAAGGAGTGAGGGCAATTTGGTCATTTAAATCTCAAAACATTAAATAAGGGGTCGTTTGTGACTGATAAAATCGTCGCTAAAGCCACATCGCGGGCGTAGTGGGCACTGCTCGTGCAGCTGCTTGCTTTCTCGCGCGCTCAACGCATGCTCACGTTCGCTGAATCTCAGCCGTCTGATCGCGAGATCGGACGGCTTAAGTTGCTCCTTCCCCGCTCCTCAAGGCACGCCCGCTCACGTGGGCGCTATCGAGTGCCCGCAGCCGCTCGATCGAGATCTGATGCTCGCTCACACCTGCTCGTTTACGCCGCTCGCGCTCTCGCGCGATTCGATCGCGCGTTGCCTACTCGCGATAAAACTCTCGCTTGCTGCGCTGCGGAGCGTGGATGGGCACGAGGTGTTTTAAGGTGTGCGTATCCACAACCATTGGATTGAGATCCAACGGCCCAGATCGTGCACCAAATCTTCTTTGAAAAAGCAGCGACAGTTTTGAGGGCCGATTGGACGGTTGAGATGGCACCACGTGGCGCCATCTTGGCCGTCCATCTTTTGGATGTTGTAGATGGTGCCATGGGTGTCGGATTGAGTTGATTTTCGCATCGTTAGGCTGCGATCGTCGATCCAAATCCATCCGTGTGGTCGGATTTGTCGTTTGAAGTGTGGATTTACACCATCTTAGCCCTTGATCTTCTAGGGTTCCCCGATTACTATCTACTGCTACAGATGCTTGATTAGGGCGATCTTAGAGTCGTTGAACTCCAATCGTCGCCCTGATCACATCTGTACGGTTGGATCTTCGATCCGAGGCCCTAATGAAAAGTTTGCCCTGTCCAAGCATATAAAAGGAGACAATTAACCTCCATTTTATTCAAACTACTCTAAATGCAAGATGATACATGTTATGCAATATTTATAGCATGCAATGCAATCCTATGCTTAAGAACATGCATAAATAGACATCTTAAGTAGTGTAAATGTGTTTACATCATAACCTCATGCCTATCTTTTGCTAGTCCCTAGGAAAAACTGTATGCTATTTATAAAAGAATTTAGTTGGATTATTTGGGCATAAGTTATTTTCAATCATTAACAAACTGTCTACTTAGGATCTGAACTTTCAAAGACACAGCAGTGCTCGAGTATTTGCCAAAATGCAGACCGCCTCAAGCCCTCGCCTTATTCAAAGAAAAATTTCTTTTTCTCTTTTTCCTCTTTCTAATTTTTTTGGATTTTCAAGTTTTAGGGTTTAAGAGTGGCTTTCTACGGTCATTCAACTCACCCAAGATTTGATGAGAACCCTAAGTTTTAAGCATCTTATTGTGAATGTGATAGACTCATTGACCGGGAGTTAAAATGGACTTCGGATTTCTATGCCTCTAGGTGACCTCAAAAAGAATTCTGCCTAAAGGTGTATCTTTACAACTGGTAGCTTTCTCCCTACTTTTATTTTTTTTACGGGGTCAACACAAGGGTGAATCCATTGTATATCTCCTCGGTTTATTCTACTTCTCCGCTTCTTCCTAAGTGTTTTGGGAATTTTCAGTGCATTTATTGAGCTGGGTTCTGGACAATCGGTTGATGAGCTGTTATTACCGACAACTTGCCAGCCATACTCGTGCGGTGAGGTGTGGCTTGTTTCTTTTTTTTCTTTTCTCCTTTTCTCTTTGATATATATATATATTTTATGTAGGTGGCTTCCCTTGTCGAAGATTTGCCTAAAGGCAACAAAAAGAGAAAGGTCCAGTGACTGGGCTTTGGACAACCTACCTATGGGCTGTTACCCACGATAACTTGCCAGCCATATCACCCTAGAAGGTTCATTTGCTACCCAATTTCCGTTCGAATCGTCGAACAACGAGTCAGTGCAAAGAAAGTGTGTAGATGCTTAAAACTCAAAAATTCCCTTAAATCAGAGGGTGGGTTGATAAGTCGTGTACTTATCACCCAAACTTATTTATTCCAATTACAATAGAATTAAGATGGCAAGGACTCGAAAGACAAATCCACATTTTAGTGGATACACGGGTTAATTAAGTCCAAAGACCTGAAGGGTCTTTGTGTTTAGATCATAATGTAGTATTTCATAAGATTGAAAATTTTCTTAAACCCAAGTTTTCCTTTTTAATTCCACATTTTTTTTAAAATAAAAATAAACAAATCTACGGAGCTGACGAATAAATTCAGAGATGAATATCCACCCCCCCATGCCTATCTAATGCAATGTCCTCATTGTATTAAAAAGACAAAACAGAGTGGAATGACCTAGAAAGCACTTGAATTGCGTGAATGTCAGGTCCGCTCAGAGATAGAAACTAAAAAGAACTGTATATGTGTTGAATTTAGTGCCTTCAGCTAGGCACATTATACAAAGAAGAGAAATGAAGAATACACAGGTGCAGGTCAGAATTAGAATAAACAGAAGAAACCTCCGACCTGTCAGCAGATGTCCACAGATGTGGACCAGATTGTGGTGCAGACCCATACCCCATAATCGAAAATATCTTAGGTTCTAGATAAAAATTACCCAAAACCTAAAATCTGTAAGCAAGCAGGGTCAGGCCTGCGATTTATGAGGATGCAACCCAAGACCAAAAAGTCGGGTTACAGAGAATTGAAGCTCAAAAGGATAATCATTGAATGCATGCTTAGGTTGGACATCCTTAGAACAGATGTCGTAAGGGTCCTGGTTTGATGGTTTAGCTTAATAGGCACCCTTCGACTCAGTCTTGTACTTCCTCCAGAACTTACTTCCCAAATCAAAATTTCCCAGCTCCTATCCTCCTCGTTCAGCATGTCAAATCCTGGGACCTCTTGCATATTAATCACCCCATTTGAAATCTCCAAGTCTAAATGATGTGACAGAATCAGAATTAACTTGAGTCTAATTATCTCAGAAACAGAATCATCGATAAGCTCAATGGGGTGTAACTGATAATCAGGGCATTGAATTGAATCTTCCAGAAAATGCGATTTTGGATCCGTAATGTGAGCCCTAAAATTAGTTTCCTTAGTTATTGGGCTATCAAATGATCTTTCAGATTCCTCAGGCCCAATCGTCTCACAAAAATTGTGTTCTGTAAACTCACGTGAGACTTCGCAACTTAAATCTTCACCATCAGAATCAAGATCCGTATTAATGTATGTCTCAAAATCATTTGTCACTCTTTGTTCCAAGAAGACATATGTTTCCTTGTACCTCGGCTCAGGGATCTCAAGTGAAGAAATCAGATCTTCCTTAATTGGTTGCTCTAATTCAATCTGGTCAGCCTTGTAACACGTGTCCCTCCCAACAGATGCGTGAACGGGTTCTGAAATTAGCTCTCCTGAAGAGGGTTCATCCTAGGAATCATCCCACGATCGAATCAAAGCAACCACAAATCTCATCCTCAATTTCGCTAACTTCCCAAGTAGAAACTCACCCGGGTTCTTATCCTTAACATCCTGGAGCCAATCCAACAAAGACTTGTTCAAATCATTAATCATTTCAATCAGGGGTTCCAATCTCTCAATGCAAGGTATTGGCTGAACTTCTAAAGATTGTATGATATTCCTTAAGTTAGCTAGAACCTTATCTTGAACTTGGTTACCCTGAACCAAATGAGTTGATCCAGGGTTGGGTGGGTTTGTTGTCAAAGTAGGGGAATTAACGAATTGAGATTCATTAGACCCTTCCTGATAATAGGTCATTTCAGATTGTTCAAAAGGTGGTGATGACCTATTGGCATCGAAATACGCGTGATTTGTAAAAGCAGTTTTTTAACGTCGTTGTAACACGCGAATCCGCTTTCGCTTTTAAAATTTATATCCTAGATAGGGGAGTATCTAGGGTCGTCCAAGGAGGCAAAAATTGCAATAATGATTCTCTTGCTTGGAATACAATCTCAACTTTCTTTTTAATATTTTTCAATATGTAATTTTTTTTGTATTTTGAAAAGACGAGGGCAAACGGCAGATTGTAGCGAAAAGAACTAACACCTACAAATGATTAAAAATCTAAAAGATAGAAATATCTTCTTCCTAAGCTCACTCTAGGCAAGTGTAGGCCTAGGGTAATTAGGAAGAAGAGGTGAAATAAGTGCTAGAACCAAAACAAACAACTGCAATAAAAAGCTTAAAAGAAGGCAATTTTTGATTGAGTAGAATGAGTGTTCTTTTCAAGGACAAGTAGAGGAAAGCTTCTACTAGAATTGAACAATTTAAAAGCAAGAAAAGAAACACAAATCCTCTTGTAACAATGGTGAAGAAGGTTGTCTTCTTGCTCCAAGCCTAGCTGCTCCTTGGCTTGAAAAGAGGGCCTCCTTCTTCTCCTTCCTTGAGAGCTCCTCCAAGGTGGAAGCTACCACCTTTAATGCTCTCTCCAAAGGGGTGGGCGTGCACCACCCTTAAAACTCCTCCAAGGTGGCGTGACCACCTTCAAGATCTCCTCCAAGATCTTCCTTGCCTGGCTTCTCCTTTGGCTGGCGTGACCCAAGAGAGAAGGGAAGAGGGGAAGGCACCAAGGGGACAGAATATCCCCTTAATCTTCTTCTTCTTCTTCTCTCTTGGACGTGGGATTCTTGGTGGAATATGAGAGTGAAATGGCTAGCCAAGGATGGCTTGAATGGTGGTGGGTAGTGGTCTTTTTATAGGGTAGGATGGGGGGTTAAGGTGCCCCTTGAAATGGAGGGCTAGGATGGAAGAATGGAGGTGGTTGGTGATCCTATGGCTAAGGAGAGTTGGCGCCAACCCAAGGGGTGTTAAAGGGGGTGGTTATGGTAGTGTTGGTGTCTTTTGGTGGTGGAGAGACACCCCCATGTTGGCGCCAACATGGGGTCTTCTAGAAGGAGGGTTAGGTGGATGGTGGAGATGGATTCAAGGAGGATTGTGTGGTGGAGATGAGGGGGGGGTTTTGGAGGGAAAAGTGGCGCCATTAAGGGGTGGTTATGGGTAGTTTTTGGCGCCAATTTTAGGTGTCTTTTGGAGGTGGTGGGTAGGTTAGGTTGGTGCCAAGTAGGTTAGCTTATGTGGAGCTTAGGTGGAGCTAGTTGGGTAGAGTTGGTAGGTGGGTTTTTGGGGTAGTACAAGCCAAGGAAGTTGGAGCATAGCTAAGTTAAGCTAAGCTAAGCTAGCTTAGCTAATGGAGGAGTAGAGGAGAAGGTGTTGGAGCTAGGGTTTGGAGGAGGGAGCTGAGGAGAAGAAGTCTGGAGCTGGAGCTGGCTGCTGCTGAAGAGGCTGGCATGGGGCTACTCTAGCTGGCTTAGCTTGCTAGTTCTTTGCTAGTTGCTAAGCCAAGCTAAAGTGAGCTAGCTTCTACCAAAATGAGCTAAGGTGAGCTAGGTCTGGTGCTATCGGGGAGAATCAAGCTGGTTGAGGCAGCTAAGGTAGCTTAGCTCAACTGAGATGAGCTAAGCTGAATCCCCGGGAGCTGGACTTGAGCTTCCTGAGCTGAGATGAATTCTTCTTCAGCTGGCTGGAGTTGAGGGGAGCTGGATGTAGCTGGATCTGAGCTGGGGTGAACTCCTGTCAACTCAGCTGAGCTAGCTAGAGCTCCCTGTGAACTAGTGGGAGCTGAGATGAGCTAGACTCAGCTAAGTTGAGCTGGATCTGAGCTGACTTGAGCTAGGGTGAGCTAAGGTGAACTCTCTTGAGCTGCCATCCAGCTGAGATTAGCTGAATGGAGCTGGGATGAGCTAACCCTAGTTCAAGTAAGCTAGGTTCCAGCTATGGTGAGCTGGATCAAGCTGGGTTCCAACTAGTCTGGGCTTCTCCTTCACCAATTGCCTTCTTGAGTGCTAGGGTTTTAGGGATCTGTGAATCTGTACATCCCTAACACTCACAAAAACACATTAAAATAATAATAAAAAATGCAATGCATGCCTATCCTAATTTATGCCTAAATGCAGCCCAAAAACCCGTTTGCGGAGTAAAATCCTAAGAGCTAGGTTAGTTTTAAAGCATAAAAATGATGATAAACTGGTGTTTATCACCTATAAGCAGTGTAATCGGAGGATGGGTAAGGATTAGTGTATCCTTCTTGATTGTAGATCGTATTAGGTTGTTCATGAAAGGTTGACGATCTATAATCAGTGTGGCTTTGAGAAGGATAGAAATCGCAATCATAGTGTTCAGGGTTAGACTCTAAACACGGAGGTCTGGAACTGTATCCCCAATCCGAGTTATCCCAACTAACTGATGGTTGATTACAGTATGAGTTGAGATAATCGTCATGTTGAGGATAATTCAAAATAGGAGGGAAAGAGCAGGAGTGCGTGTAATGTGTGGAAGGATTCATGAGAGATGGGAGAAAGAAAGGCGTCCTGTAATACAAACAATCAAACCTGTCCTTAAGTGGGTTAGCCTACAGACCTACAGACTCCCAAAACCCATCTTGAGATAAGGAAATAATTTGATCTGCTTCTGTCTGTTCAATCCAACCAGTTCGAAGGAGGGACTGGGGAGAAGGTTCTTCCTTTGGCTTGCGCCTCCGGTTCCTAGTGTACCCCCCAGCCGTGATCGTTTGATTCTGCTCCCCCAGCTAGACATCAGATTGAACAGTAGAAACAGATTAATCGAAAATAATCTCGTTCTGGGCTCTGAAGAGCGAGTAAAATCCTTAAGGACAACGTCTACTCTGTTTTATTTAGGGCTAGGTTTGAATGTGTTTTGGAATGTGATGGGCCCTTTAAATGGGTTGTGCCCTTAATGATTAATTGATTTGTGTGTGCGTGCACAACCAGTGGTTTTCATGCAAGATTATTTTTGATGTGGTGAATTTTAGAGTTCAAATCTTACTTAGTAGCTTTTAGGATTCAACTTTAGGTGTTTTCAAGCAAGTTTCGTTGGCACACCAGGTTTTGAAAGCACAGGTGAAGATATTTTCCTTTAAAACTTAAAAAGAATGTGGAGTGCCTGGTAAATCCCTAAAAGTTGAACCTATATGGTAGCTACTTGATGAGTTGATTTTAATTGAAGTGGTGCGGCTCAATCAACTCAAACAATTGGCGTGTTGCACACCACTTAATTAGGCACACAAATGATCACCTAATCTGATTTCTACTCAATTATGTGTTTGAATATGTGTACCGGCTCCAAAGATCGATTTACCGGTTGAGTTAGAAAATCAGATGAGGTCGTGTACCTCTGTGAGATTTTTTAAAATTTTTCTTTCTTTTTTAATGTGGGGGTTGGGGCGGGTGTGGGTTTCAAACAACAAACAATCTAACCCTAGAGTTTATAAGAACACCTAAGTTGATTGATGTTTGTGTTATTATGTTGTGGAATGAAATCTAATGGGTGGGATGTGGGGGATAATTTACAAAACCTTCCACAGTACTTTACTCCAATCTACCGCTTTTGCCTATCTCGAAAGAGTACTTGCAATCACAATAAGAAAGGAGAGAAGTGAGGTAAATGATTTGTAAGTCAGAAAACGCGAAGAAAAATCAAAGAACGTCACCTCCCCGGCAACGATGCCAAAATGTTGAACGTACGAGTTGCTACGCTAACGTGTTTGGTTTTGAAAAACCTGTCGTTGTAGTTTGAAAGTGAAGAACTCGTGTTCAACAAATAAAATTTATATCAAAATTGAAATTCCGGGTTAAACACAGGGAGGCGGATGTTTGATTTAAAAACTACGTGTTTGATTTTATTTGTCATGAAGTAGTTCAATTGATTAAAATTATCTAACTATTTACAATAAATAGAAGAGAGAGAGAATATTACAAATAGAAATCAAAATGAGATGTAGAATGAACAGGGAATTCATCATTAAAGAGATTGTTTATTTCACTAAACATTACAACTAGAAAGTAGAAAAAATTACACTAGAAAGCAGTAAATTTACTCTAGAAATCATTAAAAGAATGGAGAGAGAAATATCCTCCTCGATTGTCACTTGGAGGACAAGTCGAACTACTCTAGAAAGCAGTAAATCTATTCTAGAAAGCAGTAAAAAGAATGGAGAGAGATATCCTCCTCAACGGTCACTTGGAGGATGAGCTGGACGGGGCGATGCCTGGACGAAGGACGAAGCAGGACGAAGGAGGACGAAGCAAAAGAACGGGAACAGGGCAGCACGTCATCGTCGTTGCGGGATCCACTTCCGAAGGGGGACGAAAATTTGACTTTATCTCGCGAGAAGCATCCCAGGTATGGGACAAGCTTCTCTTGAGCTTTGGAGAGGGAGAGAAGAGAAGGAAGGGATGAGAATTTCATGTGGAGGGGGTTTCCTTTTATAGTTGCAAGGAGTGAGGGCAATTTGGTCATTTAAATCTCAAAACATTAAATAAGGGGTCTTTAGTGATGGATAAAATCGTCGCTAAAGCCCCATCGTGGGCGTAGTGGGCGCTGCCTGCATGGCTGCTAGCTTTCTTGCGTGCTCAACGCATGCTCACGATTGGACAGCTTAAGTTGTGCCTTCCCCACTCCTCAACGCACGCTCGCCCACGTACGATCCTGCGTGAGGTGCGGGCGTGCGATAGCGTGTGGGCGCTATCGAGCGCCCGCAACCGCTCGATCGAGATCTGACACTCGCCCGTGCCCGCTCGTCCGCGCTGCTTGCCTTGTCGCGCGATTCGATCACGCGTCGCCTGCTCGCGATAAAACTCTCGCCCGCTGTGCTGTGGAGCGTGGATGGGTGCGAGGATGTTTTAAGGTGTGTGTATCCACAACCGTTGGATTGAGATCCAACGGCCCAGATCGCGTGCCAAATCTTCTTTGAAAAAGCAGTGACGGTTTTGAGGGCCGTTGGACGGCTGAGATGGCGCCACGTGGGGCCATCTTGGCCGTCCATCTTCTGGATGTTGTAGATGGTGCCACGGGTGTCGGATTGAGTCAATTTTCACGCCGTTAGGCTGCGATCGTCGATCCGAATCCATCCGTGTGGTCGGATTTGTCGTTTGAAGTGTGGATTTACACCATCTTACCCCTTTATCTTTTAGGATTCCCCGGTCACTATCTGATGCTACAGATGCTTGATTAGGGCGATCTTGGAGTTGTTGAACTCCAATCGTTACCCTGATCACATCTCTACTGTTGGATCTTCGATCTGAGGCCCCGATAAAAAGTTTGCCCTGTCCAAGCACATAAAAGGAGACAATTAACCTCCATTTTATTCAAACTACTCTAAATGCAAGATGATGCATGTTATGCAATATTTATAGCATGCAATGTAATCCTATGCTTAAGATCATGCATAAATAGACATCTTAAGTAGTGTAAATGTGTTTATATCAGTTAGCTTACATCCATAAAGTCATATTGCAATGAGAGGTAATTAGGCACTAACAAAAGGAGAAGTACAAATAGTCATGAAAACCAAGGGAAAATATGCATGGCTTGGCAACTAATATGCCTTGATATTTTTTCCCCTAAAAGATGATTTCTTAAGAAACTTCAAAAGACAAAAACAAGATAATTTTTAATTTTTTTCTCATTGATATTCTAAGGTTTGAGAAGCTCGACTATGTAACAGTATCAACAAAGATTCTATTTTTTGCTATCAAAATTTTCCAAATTTATGATAAAATGATTAAGGTTGGCAATACAACCATTTCACTGATACCATTTTATGAAATAGAAGATGCACCCTTCGTTTATATAAGAGAAAAATCATATGGCCAAAACCTTGAAAAAGTGACTCTTTAACCATGAAGGTCTAAAAGTCATACTACCAGTATATCAAAACATTTGTAACAACTCAGACAATGCAAAAACAAGCACCAAGTGCATGGAAAATGACATTTCCGACACTCATGGACAAATGATGCCCTACAAATCCATTTTTAGACCTTCCATTCCATGTGTGTCATGTGATCGGACAACACCTTGTAAGCTAATCGCCAGAAGATCAAACAACCAAGTAATTACCAAAGATTTCATGCTTTTGAAAAAGATCACTAACAAAATTATTCCACTGGATTTTCAATGAGAAGCACTCTCTAAGACCTACTTTATCAAAAGTGTAGAATAAGAAGTTAGGAAACATAATACGTGATCATCTGCAGAGTAGATCACTTGAAATGTACCTCCAGACTTCTAATGCTAATGGTTGTCTAAACTCTAGGTGAGCTCCAAATATCATGGAATTGTCAGCATACAGCTGTAGAAACATGTAATTCAGACCTGAGTTATTTTGCCTAATAATTTGCTAAGATTTTTGATGTGAACGTTGGATCTTATTGGGGTTTTATAAATTGGTTCAAGCAAGATTAGAAATGATCCAAATTAATATCTCCAATACAACTATTGTCAGTCTGAATACCTTCTAGGACTTCATGGCACTTTAAGTCAATTTCTTCCATGGACACTTTTACGAGGAATATGAGAGGAAACCCCCAGGGCTCATATCCATGTTAAAGATAATAGGCTTTCAAAGCTTTTTATTGGTTAAATCTAGTTTATAGAAACTTCCATATAGTAAGGGAATTGCATTGTGAAATTGAATCACCCAGATTGTAGAGGTTGATATACTTGAAAGCATCATAGAAAGAATCATTCAATAGGATTAATTATGCAAATTGAAGATCACAACCTAATAAGTTAATATCTTTCAATGTGTCAAATTTGGATGATAGACAAATGCTGTTAGGAACTAGGAATCTAGCTAGTCTCTAGATTCAAGGACCACTGAAACTTTAGTTTTACCTTCCAATCCTCCTCCCGAGCTAACGTAGTATTTGAGATACCTCATGCCATACAAACACATTTCAAGGCATCATACCTTGTCTAAGAAACACTTATCCAAGATATGTTTCATCATACCTTATTGCAAGGATTGTTCCAGGAGGAAAGTTGCCTCATCTATAACAGAAGGCATTTTGTTACAAAGTAGATTACCTTTTAAAGACATTAAGAAATTTAAATGTAATTCAAAATTTAAATACAATAGATATACCTTATGGCTTTGGTCTTGTATTCTGATGGGTTTAGTAGGACCAAGCCATTTAAATTCTACTTCAAGTTGAGTTGGAGTTGCATTCTTACCTGAAAAATCAAAAATCAAATCTTGTCAAAAGAAACATCTTTCTACTATGGGAAGTATACAATCACATATAAAAAATTAAAACACACATTTGACAACCAAAAATGATGTGGAAGGGCCATAATTCCCCAACTTACCTACATCCAGATGTGCACAAGAAACAATCTAAAATGCATCAAACTAAACTAAAAAGAAAAACAAAGCATGCAATCACAATCCTAGATACTTAATTTATCCAAAATATGAAAGGCTACGTCAAGATCAAAGCACATCATCTTAACATCATCTAAAACCACATATAACAAAATGATTTACATAAAAGTCTAATGTATAAAAGACCATACATAACACTGCAAAAGTTGTATTGTTTAGAATCACTTGTTTGTCCATCATATGGTTAAAATTAGCAAAGCCATACATTGCCAATTAACTTTTTAGCAGATAGGCGGAATCAGGACTTACAGATTGACACTTTTAAGGATGATTAGGACTGGATTTGTTTGGAATTTGGAAAGTGCTCAGAATTGTAATTTTCCACCCACAACCTAATATTTTTCTTGATGAATCTCTCAGGTTCAAGGACAATGGTATAAACAATTGAAAGCCTCACATAAAGTGGAAAGATAAGAATATCATTCAGGGTGGATTCTTTCACATAGCTCACTTTGTTGGTTTAGGGTCAAATCACTTTATGAGAATAATTTCCAATTTAACAAGTTTCACCACAGTATAATGCCATATTAATGTTTTTGTGATCTATTAGCCTTTAGATTATCATGGTAAAAAAAGAGACGTAATCCAGTCAAGAAGCCTTTGGCAAAATTACAGGTCCTTCTGCAGTATGTATATGCTCCTTGCAAGGGGAAACATAACAACATAGCTACGAAGCACAAGCAAAGTGACCCCAAAAGGAAGTTCGTTAGTTTGGGTTTGGCTAATATGATTGCAAAATTGTGCCATGCCAAGACTGAAATGAAGTATCTTAGATGAGGATCGATTCACATATCAACAAATATGAGCTAATCTGAAATTGAATTCAAGTCCAAGCTAAGCTATCTATCACGTATAAACCAGAAAATGAGAGTTTAGAAAAGGATGTCCTATGGAGACAGAGTGCACAAAGGTGACTTAAAGAAGGACTGCATTTAGAGGTAGAATGAACATGTAGAGGCTTGAAGATGAGGATAGCTTAAGACAACAAGGAGCAATGAAAGCTCTATAGTTAGCTTAACTCTTAGAGGACAACCATAGTATTTGGTAATGTGGAAAGCCTTTCGCTAAATTAGCAGTCCCACCAACTTAGTAAACTTGCTAGCTGGGAGAGAGAATCTAAATGGAACTAGGGGGTCCAAAGTAGCCAAATGTTAACAATAGGAAAGAAACTTGGACCAAGTCCAACATAAAACCAAACTAGGTGGCAAGAAAAGGATCACACGACACTTCATGTTAAGACCCCAGCATCAAACGTCTTTTAAGACATCTGGGAGTTGGTCCAGACGTTTGGAAGCCTTCCCAGATGTTCGGAAATTAATTTTTTCGGCGTATGATTTCGCGTCTGCGCGCATGCATGCGCAGACTGAATCGTCGCCTTCCTTTTTTCTCTCTCTTTCCTCTCCGTCCTGCAGGCATAGCTTTCCTTCCCTCTCTCTCCCCACGACGCCTTCAAATACTCCTCCTCTCACTCACCATCACTCCACCACCTTCTTCTTCTTCTTCTTCCTGTTAGCGTGAGAGTGAGCGGGCGAGGGCAGCAGCTGTTACCGTGTGTGCTCGGGGAGGAGGGGTTGCAGCGAGTGGGAGGGAGTTAGAGCATGAGGGTGCGAGCTCACCGGGGCAGCCAGGGCCGGCCGACAGGCGCGCAGCGGGAGAGTGGCGCTGGGGAGGTGCTGCTGCAGCTCAGGCAGCAGGCGAGAGTGATGCGGCACGGCCGTGCGCAGCAGGCGGAGGGCGAGGAGGTTCTGATTCTGGGAAAATTTCCCAGAATCAGACATCTGGACATACATCCAGATGACATGGGAGACGTCTGGAGGAAGGTCCAGACGTCTAAAACGTACGATATTTTCCATTCCTTCTTCTTTCGCGTGTACGGCCATGCAACCGATCCGCCGAAGGGTTCTGCCTCATTTCGTGTTGAAGACAGTCGCGTACGCGTGCAGGTTTCGTTCGAGAAGGCTCAAGGGCATGCCCTCCCACACAGATCGGACATTTGGGCACAGCACCAGACGGTGGAGAGGGTCTCCAGACGTCCAGAGTGACAGTCGGACATCTGGAAGCTAAGTCCAGACGATTCAGCGGGGTTCTGGACATCTGAAGGACCGCGCAGGAACAAGGTATGACCTAAACCATCGTTTAAGACATCTGGAAGATGTTCCAGACATCCGATTTTGGGCAGACTTGTCATTTTAACCCGTTTAGGGTCCGTTCGAAGTCCGTTTTCCGCATTTCAAGTTTCGTTCTTCTCAGATTTTGTTCCTCTACCTGTTTATAGTATTTGCATCATGTTCTGAGTAGTTCCTTGTGTTTGATCCTTGTGTTAGGACCCCATTCCGCTGCGGCTTCGGGGGTTGCGGAGGCGCGCGAACTTGCCGATCATGCCCCCAGTACTCCCGATTTTGCGGGTAGAGTGGCCCCCTTTAATTATTTACCAACATTTATGCACTTGTGAGATAATTAATAGATTCTAAGGTGTGGCATGAACCCTAGGATTGGAAAACTAGATTGAACGATAGATCCTAGGGTATGGCATGAATGCTAGGACTGGAAAACTAGATTGAATGATAGATCCTAGGGTGTGGCATGAATCCTAGGAACAGAAACACCAAAACGAATGTCGTGTATATATAAATTGCAGTCTTGGAAAAGTAGAAAGAAAAATGATAATTGCCTGTAATTGGATAACAGTTGCTTGTTTATGAATGGTTATTAACTGTTGAGAACATGGGCTATATGAATATAAAGCTGAAATGATGAAACCTAAATTGGCTTAGTTAAAGAAGTACGAGCATGAACCCTACGGGGAATTAGGAGTAGAGCTCCTGAGAGGTGAATGGAATAGAATTGGGGAAGTGAGCTGGCCCTTGAGTATGGAGTACCAAGGAGAGCGACTGTTCCCCTGTTTAGTGCAGAGCGGAGCTAGCCGCCCTAGGGACCCGGGGTTAGGTTTGGCCACTTTGTACTGACTTTTGGCCCTTGCGTACACAGTACCGGGGAGAGCTACTAGTGTAGGGAGAGCACTACCCACCCCACGGGCCCCGGGGTTCTGCTAGCCCTCCTACACCGACTTGTTAGGCCCACTGGGCAAACCAGGGTAGTCAGGCGAGGGTGCGCGGACTGTGAAGGGGCAAGACCCCTGTTTGGTTACTGTGGAGGGGGCTGGACCCCTATTACTGAGAGGGCTCTGCCCTATACTGGTTCCGTGTCGTGCTTTGGGGCGCACCCGTTAACGGAAACGACTGACTGCGTGCCAGTGCGGGGTAACCACCCGTACGTTTATCGCGTGTGTCGTAGTCACCGTTACATTTGTCAGTGACCTTGGGGTGGTTGACTGAGGGTAGGACCACCACGGGGGACTCTCCCGGCTAGGAGACCACCATGTGCTACTTCTAGTTTTTCGAAAAGACTGCAATCAAGATGGTTCCCACGAGGAACATTCGAGATCAGGAGAAAGATCTAAGGAATAGTCCAAGAATGAGTAAATAGAAATTAGGAAAGAAATTAAGAATAACAACTACTGTCCACCTTACTGTTTTTCTTAGCTTTTGATTGCCACTCTACTCAGCGTTTCGCTGACGTGTCACCTTTGTCACCTTTTCAGGACCCGGTGTTGAGCAGCCAGAGCCGGTGGCTGCAGAGGGAGCTGGGCCTAGTAGAGCCCAGTAGTCTTACTTGTGTAGTACCTACTGTACCGTTTCTTTTGTGTAGTGAGTATTTTTCTGTTACCACTGTACTCTTTTATTATAAGCATCATGTTTATGTACCTGTTTATTTCTATACTGTTGTGGTGGTGTATATTGTAGTAGTTCTTTTCTTTACTTCTGTATTTTGTTACTACTAGTTATATGCATGATAAATGTGGTTTATTTTACTGCTCTTTTGGTTACTTTCTCGTTGGACGACTGGGTCTTGGGATCAGTCGAGTCGATCAGATTCTCGTGTCTCGTAGGGATTTGGGAATCGGGTCGTAACAAGATGGTATCGGAGCAAGGTCGTCTCGAGAAGTGAACCAACTGACTGGAAAATAACCAATTCACGTGCCTGTAACTAGAGTAGCCACCACAACGTATCTTTTGACATCTGTTCTTAGACTTCTCCGCTTGATATCGATTCATATTGACGTCTTTTTCTGTTCCATATTCGCATCTCCTTGTAGGAGATGCCTCGACGAGGAGGTAGCAAGGCGGGCCGCGGGCGCGGTCGAGGATGAGGTCGGAGGGGTGGGCGTGTTGAGGTCGACGCCTCAGTGGACCAGCCACTGCTCGCGGGCATTCAGGCCCATGACCTCGCCCAGCTGATACGGGACATCGTGGGAGAGGAGCTTCCCCCGCCGCCACGAGCGCCTCTCCCTGGGGCTGCGGAGGGGGAGTCCTCTGTGGGACCACGCGACGGACATGGTGTTGGAGGCGGGGGAGGGGATGGGCCACCACCACCCCCACCTTCCTCCGGCACTTCCAAGCACGAGGCTTCTTTACCTGGAGGTGCACCAGCATCTCTACTTCAGCGTCACTTTGAGCTTTTTGGATAGTTCTGGAAGCTGAAGGCCCCCTCCTTCAAGGGGGATGAGGACCTGACCGAGGCGGAGGACTGGCTCGAGTAGATCGAGAAGGTTTTTGACACCCTTCGCCCCCCGGTGGAGTGCTGCATGGCCTTTGCCACGTACCAGTTGGAGAGCGCGGCACACAGGTGGTGGAGAGCAGTCAGGGGACAGGAGAGGGACGAGCCTACCTGGGACTGGTTTGTCACCCTCTTCTGCGAGCAGTACTTTCCCCAAACATGGCAGGACTAGAGGAGGCAGGAGTTCCACACTCTCCGCCAGGGGACGATGACTGTGAGCACGTATCGTACGCGTTTCCTGGAGCTGTCTCGCTTTGCAGTGACAGCAGTGGCCACTGAGGAGGAGCACCTTTGGAGGTTCACCGAGGGGCTCCGGCCAGCTATTCGGGGGTATGTCAAACCCCTGAAGCTGCCTACGTTCTCGAGGGTGGTGGAGGCAGCTATGACATACGAAGAGACCAACCCATCCGCACGAGATACTGACAGCGGGCGAAAGAGGCCCTATCAGCCAGACTTCTCACATGGCCGATGAGAGATGAGACACGTGGCACCCACAGGAGAGCCGTCGCATTTTGTAGGCCATCAGTGGCCTTTAGGGGCCCTCGACAGGGGCCAGCTACTAGCACCGGACCCCGCCTAGCCGACAGTAGGGACCCACTGAGGGCGGGAGTCGAGTCCCCCTCTGCTACCAGTGTGGCCAGTCGGGCCACATCAGGGGGGACTGCCCGTCTAGGGCAGGAGGTCAGTAGATGCTTCCCACATCGAGCACTGGAGGGCGAGCAGGAGGCCGCGGTTTCCAGGTGCGAGGAGGAGGACAGCAGTCACGGGGAGGGTACCGGCCAACAGCTACCCGTCCGACGTAGAATGTGGCTGCTTCGTCTGCACCTAGGGCTGAGGGGCGTATCAACGCCTTGACACACAGGGATGCCAGAGCTTTGGGATCGGTGGTGGCAGGTGACGAGTTGATTGTTCGCTTTAAGGTCGTTTGTAGTTTTATGTGGTGGAAAAATCGACTAATCAATATTTTAAAAGAAATAACCACTCGCAGAAGGGTGGGTCGTATCCACAGGGAGGCAATGACGCATTTAAATTCGCACCGGTTAAAAACATTTGTTCGTAGTTAGTTTAGACAAGAATCAAGCCAAAATTGCCTTTAGATTAAGGTTGAATCAAGAAATCATGTTGAAATAGCAATTCTTAATAACTAGAGGATATTTGTTGCAATGCAGATTCAATAAAATATCATTAAAAGATGATAATGGCAGGAAATGTAATTATTAATGGCATGGATACTGTAGCAAAACAGGGGATTTATTCCCCTTGGCCGTGCACGAAGAGGAGTTGACGGCTGGATATGGGAAGCTCGGAGGAAGTTCTTTGGACAGAGGGCTTCGCAACGGTGGTGGCGGCGAGTCGCGCGATGGTCGGAGTCGGTCGGATGGAGTTCCAGCAGAGGTGGTAGCCAACGGTGGGAGGCTGAAGTGCCGCAGGCCATGCGGCGTGGGCAAGCACGGTTGGTGTCTTGGCGAGGAGGTGTGCGCACGGGACTGCATGCGCGCGGAGGTGGCTCTGCTGGCGAACGTGGCTGCTACTGCTGCAGGGTGCACACGGAGGTGGCGTGCGTTCTACAGTGCGCTGGAGGTGCGCTGGAGGAGGGTGGCTCTGTTGCAGGCATGCGGGTGAGCGCTGCAGCCGGTGCTGCACGCTGGCGGGTGCGTGGGGCGCGGGAAGGCTGCAGCTGCTAGAGCGGAAGCAGGTGCGCTGCTGTTGGCGGAAGGTGCGGGTGCGCACACGCACTGGTGCGGCACTGCAGGTAGCAGCGGGGAGGCTGTAGGCGCGGGAAGGCTGCAGGCGGGAGGCACGCGTACTGCAAAGTGCAGGCGGTTGGCGCTGGATGTGTGATACGGGCGTGGAGTGAGCGGATGAGGGCTGGTGCTTCAGGTGCGCGGGCGAGGGCAGGCAGTTGGTGGTGAAGTGGGCGAGTGTGGTTGCTGCTGGAGTGGGGAGGTCGAAGCTTCAGACGTCCGGGAAACTTCCCGGACATCTTAACTGGCTGAGGGGTGATTGCAATAGCTGCGGTGGTAGTTGTTGGTGACGACAGCGAGGGAGGTGCACGGCGAGGTGCTCACAGTAATGCGGACGATCTCCGGATGGCGGTGTGGCCTGTCACACCACACGCCCACGGTGGTGGAGGGTCGTCGCTGCGGTTGAGGCCGGTGGTGTGAAATGGAAGAGATAGATTCTCTGCATAGTGTGGGTTGGGGGTGGAGGCCTGCTCTGCTCGGCAGCCTCTCTCCTCTTTTTATAGCTGCCTGCACGAATTTGAATGGAGAGGTTGGAGCAGATCCACCTTCTCCGCTGATCCATGAATGTGGCTTTAGTGCGGCAGGAGGCGTTGCAGCGGCAGCTGAGCCGTTGCTGAAAAGAAGAAGAATAAAGGTTATTATTAAAATATTATGGTTATTTATATACAAACCCTCAACTTTTATGTTAACTTAAACAATGTACCTAATTGGTTAACTAATTAAATGAATGCCATTCTAAGTTAATTCTAAATGCATTTAAAATATGAATGCAATGCATGAATTATGTAATTAAATTAGAAATATGAATTAATCTATTTACATATTAATTTATGCTAAATAAATGTTAGAATTAACCTAATGTCTAGGCACTTAAATGCTTAAATAGCCCACAACTATGGGCTAATCAGCAGGTATGGTTTCAGTTTCCGGTAGACTCGTTTACACGCTTTTCGATTCCGGCGCTACGCACTCATTTGTCACTGCCAGTTTCGCGGTTAGTTTGGGGCAGGACTGTATGCTGTTAACAGATCCGTTCGTGATCAGAGGTCCGAGTGGTTAGCTGTTTGTAGCTGAGGAAGTATACACGGGTTGCGAGGTCAGTGTTGGGGGACACAGCCTTCCCGCTGACTTGATTATGATACAGATGGAGGACTTTGGCGTAATTCTGGGGATGGACTGGCTGTCTGCTTACCACACCTTGGTGGACTGCTTTGAGAGAAAGATCGTCTTCTCCATACCGGAGTTGCCTTCTTTCGAGTTCCACGAGCAGCCAGTGGACAGAGGCTTCAGGTACATTTCTGCACTTCGGGTAGCGAGACTTTTGAGCTACGGGTGTGAGGGCTTCCTAGCTTGTGTGGTGGCAGAGCCCAGCCCTGTGGCAGACTTCCAGAGTATCCTGGTGGTCAGAGAGTACCTCGACGTGTTTCCAGACGAGTTGCCAGGACTATCCTCGAGCGTGAGATCGAGTTTGAGATCTCACTGGTACCGGGGACTAGCCCCATCTCCACTACACCGTACAGGATGGCACCACTTGAGCTGCGAGAGCTCAAGTCTCAGTTGCAGGATCTTTTGGAGAAGGGCTTTGTGAGGCCCGGTGCGTCTCCCTGGGGAGCCCCAGTACTGTTTGTAAAGAAGAAGGATGGTACCCTACGCCTTTGTGTGGACTACCGACAGTTGAATAGGGTCACCATCAAGAACAGATATCCCCTGTCGAGGATTGATGACTTGTTTGACCAGCTGCGAGGTGCCACAGTATTCTCCAAGATAGACTTGAGGTCTGGATACCACCAGTTGAGGATCAAGGAAGCAGATGCCTCCAAGATAGCTTTCCGCACCCGGTACGGACACTACGAGTTTTTGGTCATGCCGTTTGGGCTGACCAATGCCCCCGCTGCCTTCATGGACTTGATGAACCGGGTGTTTAGACCGTACTTGGACCAGTTCATGGTGGTATTCATTGATGATGTGCTCATCTATTCTCAGGATCAGACACTGCATGGACAGCACTTACGGATGGTTTTGGACACATTGAGACGACGTAGGCTGTACGCCAAATACAGCAAGTGCGAGTTCTGGTTGAGGGAGGTGACCTTCTTAGGTCATGTGATCTCCTGGGATGGCTTGGCTGTGGACCTAGCTAAGGTCGAGGTAGTGCTCAGGTGGGAGAGACCGCGTACGGTCACTGAGATTCACAGTTTCTTGGGACCGGCAGGCTACTACAGGCGGTTTATCAGGGGCTTCTCACAGATTGCACATCCTATGACACAGCTGACCCGGAAGGACGTGCCATTTACTTGGACAGACACCTGTGAGGCGTGTTTTTAGGAGCTGAAGGAGAGGCTGACTTCGGCTCCCGTGCTCACCATCCCAGACACTAGTGGCGGGTTTGTTGTGTACACGGACTCCTCTTTGCAGGGGTTAGGGTGTGTGCTCATGCAGAGGGGTCACGTTGTCGCTTACGCTTCGTGGCAACTGAAGCCCCATGAGCATAGCTACCCTACCCACGACCTGGAGCTGGCAGCCGTCGTCTTCGCGCTAAAGATCTAGAGGCACTACCTGTACGGTGAGACCTTTGAGATTTTCACATATCACAAGAGCCTCAGATACCTGTTTGATCAGAAGGAGCTCAACATGAGACGGAGACGTTGGTTGGAGCTCCTGAAGGACTATGACTACAGCATTTCCTACCACCCGGGAAAGGCCAACGTGGTGGCTGACGCCTTAAGCCGGAAGGTGCCCGCACACTTGGCTAGTTTACAGGTGCAGAGTTGGAGCCTCTTGGAGGAGATGGGCAGTTGGCGATCCCTAGAGTTACGGGAGCACTGTGGGGCAATGACTGTGACGCGACAGACGAGGCTAGAGCTGATAGATCACATCATCACATGGCAGATGGCCAACCCGTACTTGCAGTCCTTGCGTGACAGAGTACTGTCAGGAGCCCCTGCGGACTTCTCTTTTACAGACCAGGTGCTGTGCATGAGGGGACGTTTGTGCGTTCCCAGAGACGAGGAGCTGTTGAGAGAGCTCCTGACTGAGGCACATGGTTCCAGATTCACCATACATTCCGGAAACACAAAGATGTACCATGATTTGAGACGTGACTTTTGGTGGAGGGGAATGAAGCGTGATGTGGGTGAATTCATGCAGCAGTGTTTAGTGTGTCAGCAGGTGAAAGCCGAGCATCAGAGGCCTGCAGGGCCGCTACAGCCACTTCCAGTGCCAGAGTGGAAGTGGGAGAGCATCACCATGGACTTAGTGGTGGGCTTACCTATTACCCAGTGAGGACACGACGCAGTCTAGGTAATCGTTGACAGATTGATGAAGACGACACTTTTCTTGCCGATCCGAGTCACCTTGGGACCAGCATAGTTGGCAGAGAGGTATATCCGCGACGTGGTACGTCTGTCTACACGGAGTTCCGCGGGAGATCGTATCCGACCGGGATACCCACTTTACGTCCCAGTTTTGGGCTGAGTTTCAGCAGGCCCTGGGGACGCGGATGAGGTTCAGTACAACATACGACCCCCAGACGGATGGACAGTTTGAGCACACGATACAGACACTTGAGGACCTTTTGCGTGTTTGTGTACTGGACTGGAAGGGCTCTTGGGAGGAGCACTTGCCCTTGGCGGAGTTTGCTTATAATAATAGTTATCACTCGAGCATCGGCATGGCACCCTATGAGGCTCTGTACGGACGGAGGTGTACGGCACCCTTGAGTTGGGTTGAGGTGGGGACCAAGTGGGAGGTTGGCCCCAGGCTGATCCGGCAGAGTCAGGAGGTAGTTGAGCAGATTCACAGGCGACTCTGCACTGTCAGGAGTAGACAGAAGAGCTATGTAGATCGGAAACGTAGAGAGGTACATTTTGAGGTTGGGGACCACGCCTTCCTTTACGTTTTGCCCATGAAGGGCCTGCAGTGGTTTGGGGTGAGAGGGAAGCTTGCACCGAGGTTCGTGGGACCCTTTGAGGTCCTGGAGAGGGCTGGACCCGTTGCTTACAGGCTTGCCCTTCCTCCCCAGCTTTCCGGTGTGCACGACGTGTTCCATGTGTCCAACCTCAGGAGGTACGTCGCCGATCCCAGTCACATCCCGAGTCACGAGAACGTCGAGGTGGATGACGACCTGACCTACCCCGAGCGGCCAGTGCAGATTCTCGACAGAGCCGTCTGCAGTCTAAGACGGAAGCAAGTACCCCTGGTGAAGGTTTTGTGGAGGAGCCAGCGGTACGAGGAGGCTACCTGGGAGCCTGAGGCGGCGATGCGGCAGCGATACCTGGAGCTTTTCGAGGGTACGTCCTTTCGGACCAGCTTCGGTCCTCTTTTAGTTTGTTATGCTTACAATGTTCTTTTTCTGCACCCTAGTTAGCGCAAGCTTCGGGGATTAAACTTCCTTTGAGTTTGTTATGTTGTTAAGACCCCAGCATCAAACGTCTTTTAAGATGTCTGGGAGTTGGTCCAGATGTCTGGAAGCCTTCCTAGACGTCTGGAAATTAATTTTTTCGACGTACGTTTTTGCATCTGCGCGCATGCACGCGTAGACTGAATCGCCACCCTCCTTTCTTCTCTCTTTCCTCTCTATCCTGCAGGCGCAGCTTTCCTTCTCTTTCTCTCCCCACGGCGCCTTCAAATACTCCTCCTCTCCTCTCACTCACCATCACTCCACCGCCTTCTTCTTCCTATTAGCGTGAGAGTGAGCGGGCGAGGGCAGCAGCTGCTGCTGTGTGTGCGCGGGGAGGAGGGGTTGTAGCGAGAGGGAGGGAGTTAGAGTGCAAGGGTCCGAGCTCGCCGGGGCAGCCAGGGCCGGCCGGCGGGAGCACAGGGGGAGCGTGGCGCTGGGGAGGTGTTGCTGCAACTAAGGCAGCAGGCGAGCGCGGCGCGGCACGGTCGTGCGCAGCAGGTGGAGGGCGAGGAGGTTCTGATTCTGGGAAAATTTCCCAAAATCAGACGTCTGGACATACGTCCAGACGACGCGGGAGACATCTGGAGGAAGGTCCAGATGTCTAAAAGGTATGATATTTTCCATTCCTTCTTCTTTCGCGTGTACGGCCATGCAGCCGTTCCGCCGAAGGGTTCTGCCTCATTTCGTGTTGAGGACGGTCACGTACGTGTGCAGGTTTCATTCGGGAAGGCGCAAGGGCACGCCCTCCCACACAGATCGGACGTCTGGGCACAGCACCAGACGACGGAGAGGGTCTCCAGACGTCTGGAGTGACAGCGGACGTATGGAAGCTAAGTCCAGACGGTTTAGCGGGGTTCTGGACGTCTGAAGGATCACGTAGGAATGAGGTATGACCTGAACCATCGTTTAAGACATTTGGAAGATGTTCCAAACGTCTGATTTTGGGCAGACTTGTCGTTTTGATCCGTTTAGGGTCCGTACGAAGTCCGTTTTCTGCGTTTCAAGTTTCGTTCTTCTCAAATTTAGTTCCTCTACCTGTTTACAGTATTTGCATCATGTTTTGAGTAGTTCCTTGTGTTTGATCCTTGTGTTAGGACCCCTTTCCGTTGCGGCTCCAGGGGTTGCGGAGGCGCGCGAACCTGCCGATCACGCCCCCAGTACTCTCGATTTTGCGGGTAGAGTGGCTCCCTTTAATTATTTACCAACATTTATGCACTTGTGAGATAATTAGTAGATTCTAAGGTGTGGCATGAACCCTAGGATTGGAAAACTAGATTGAACGATAGATCCTAGGGTATGGCATGAATCCTAGGACTGGAAAACTAGATTGAATGATAGATCCTAGGGTGTGGCATGAATCCTAGGAACAGAAACACCAAAATGAATGTCGTGTATATATAAATTGCAGTCTTTGAAAAGTAGAAAGAAAAATGATAATTGCTTGTAATTGGATAACAGTTGCTTGTTTATGAATGGTTATTAACTGTTGAGAACATGGGCTATATGAATATAAAGCTGAAATGATGAAACCTAAATTGGCTTAGTTAAAGAAGTACGAGCATGAACCCTACGGGAAATTAGGAGTAGAGCTCCTGAGAGGTGAATGGAATAGAATTAGGGAAGTGAGCTGGCCCTTGAGTACGGAGTACCAAGGAGAGTGACTGTTCTCCTGTTTAGTGCAGAGCGGAGCTAGCCGCCCCAAGGACCCGGGGTTAGGTCTGGCCACTTTGTACCGACTTTTGGCCCTCACGTACACAGTACTGGGGAGAGCTACTAGTGTAGGGAGAGCACTAGCCACCCCATGGGCCCCGGGGTTCTATTAGCTCTCCTACATCGACTTGTTAGGCCCACTGGGCAAACCAGGGTAGTCAGGTGAGGGTGCTCGGACTGTGAAGGGGCAAGACCCCTGTTTGGTTACTGTGGAGGGGGTTGGACCCCTATTACTGAGAGGGCTCTGCCCTATACTGGTTCCGTGCCATGCTTTGGGGTGTACTCGTTAACGGAAACGACTGACCGGGTGCCAGTGCAGGGTAGCTACCCATTCATTTATCGTGCATGCTGTAATCATCGTTATGTTTGTCAGTGACCTTGGGGTGGTTGACTGAGGGTAGGACCACCACGGGGGACTCCCCCGGCCAGGAGAGCACCACGTGCTACTTCTAGTTTTTGGAAAAGACTGCAATCAAGATCGTTCCCGCGAGGAACATTCGAGATCAAGAGAAAGATCTGAGGAACAATCCAAGAATGAGTAAATAAAAATAAGGAAAGAAATTAAAAATAATAGCTACTGTCCACCTTACTATTTTTCTTAGCTTTTGGTTGCCACTCTACTCAGCGTTTCGCTGACGTGTCACCTTTGTCACCTTTTCAGGACCAAGTGTTGAGCAGCCAGAGTCGACGGCTGCAGAGGGAGCTGGGCCTAGTAGAGCCCAGTAGTCTTAATTGTGTAGTACCTACTGTACCATTTCTTTTGTGTAGTGAGTATTTTTCTGTTACCACTGTACTCTTTTATTGTAAGCATCATGCTTATGTACCTGTTTATTTTCTCTACTGTTGTGGTGGTGTATATTGTAGTAGTTCTTTTCTTTACTACTGTATTTTGTTACTACTAGTTATATGCATGATGAATGTGGTTTATTTTACTGCTCTTTTGGTTACTTTCTCGTTGGACGACTGGGTCTTGGGATCAGTTGAGTCAGTTCGATTCTTGTATCTCGTAGGGATTCGGGAATCGGGTCGTAACACTTCATATCTATCAAAGGTCATGAGAGTACACGAAAAGTAGGTCCCATCTAGCAGTCACCATGATCTACGTTGATTTCGTGGAGTACCACTCCACATTGTTCCTCAACAGGAACACAAAGTTGCAAAGATGTTATGGGAAAGAAAAAGAAATAGAAAATAGGCAAATTGTATTGTAATAAAGAAAGCAAATCATATATATATATAAAAGAAAGAAATATTATTTTCTCCTAAACGTATAAAAAAATTGTAGGCATAGGTGAACTACCATAAGTGGATAATTCATGAGAAATCCACCTAGGCATTTCCACAAGCAACTCTTGTGCATATCCCATTGATGCAGTTCATTCCACTTGGAATCGCATCTAATGGAAATGACTATATGAACACTCTGTGCAAGAGATCCATCTCCAATCATAAGCCACTACATTCAAGACCATGAATCACATAAAAAGAGGACGCTAATCAAGAAGCTTAAGCCAAAGCCTAAGTTGAGATCTCAAGATCAACACAAATATTGAGGTAGTTCAAATGGGAGATCTTTAGCATAGATCTATTTGACCATAGGTAAACTCTAACTGAGCAAAAGATCTGACAGAGATCCCATCATTATGATCTAAGAGAGTTCGATCGAAAATTAGAGAGATCTTATTAGCGAGAGTGAGAGATCGAGAGATTAGAGAGAGATCTACGTGAATCTGGAGAGTCGTGTGAGGAAGAGAGGGACATACTTACTCTTAGCGATCATCGAGAGAGAGGCATGGAGAGATCGTCGGGAGGCAAGCGGCATATGTAGTAGGGGAGATGATGGAAGGCATTGCGAGCTTGGATGTGATGAACGCAAGCTTAGGAGAGTGGCAGGGATGATCTCATGGGAGCCATGGGCGACGATGCCTTGGACTCGATGGAAAGGTTTGAAAAAGTTTCAGACAATGACTTGGGGTTGGGCGACATCCTCTAGGATTGCAATTCCATGCAATACCGATGAGTAATCTAATTCTACACCGATGGTTAACTAATGTAGGTGTATAACAACCGTCAGCATAAGGACTTTTTTTTGTAGTGTTTGTACCTAAAGTTAAATAGTTTACCTAATGTTAGATAAAGATTACCTAACGTTGATAGACCCTCCTTTTCCAGCCAAGATGTGATTAGGAGATATTGAACTTTGTACCTAACTGAGCATCTAAAATTAGATAGTTTACCTAACATTAGATGACATGTACCAAACGTTAGATAAAACATTTTTTTACCAAATTAATTAGCCGTTGGTAATTCAAATTGGGAAACTTTTTAATCGTTGAAGGAGGGGTTTTTGCACACCCATTCTAGTCCAAACACTCCTCTATATATACGAGTGCATTTCCCACTCTCTGGGGTTTAGAGAACACCTTACACCACATTCAAAAGTACATTCATGCCCACATTCAATAAAATCTAATTTTTGGTGTTCATTGGAAGTGATTGGAGCCCTTAATCTTGAAGTTCAATCTCCTTGGAGCTCAGCCACCTCAACTCGCACTTGTGCAAACTTCTTACACTCACTAAGGGAACTCTTTCATGCATCCTAGATAGCTCTTTCATTCATTTATTAGTAAATCTTTTTGGGGTTGTCCTTAGGAGCAAAAATTCTTTTTTTATTTCAATTTATTCTCTATTCAATTTCCTTGTAATCCAATGGCCCAGGTTGTGGGCTCCTTTCCTCTCAAGTGAGAGGGGTTACTCTTGATTGGGGAATCAAGAGGGTTTATACAAGGGGTTTGGTACCCCATAAGTACCGATTAGCATTCCAAGATTGACTTAGGGTAAAATCCTAGGTTGGGTGACCTAGGTAGCAGTTTTAACCTGGTTTTAGGTTTCCACTATATATCTTGTGTTGTGTTTGGTGAATTATTTGTAGCTTGATTAGCTTTTATCTTTGAATTATTTTTTAATTAGCATTGGTTTACGACCTTAAGCTCTATTCACCCCCTTTAGTGTTTCCAACAACTTAATTCACATTTTCAAATCACGCAATTTTCAACATCACTTTTTGGCATCATTGGGGGAGGTATGGCCTAGTTATTAATTGAATTTCACTCTTGCTTGTTTGGACCTTCACTTCTCCAATTTTTGTGTTTTTTGTAGGTGCAAATTTGAAACGAGGACGGGAGCGAGATTCGAGTGGAGTGAAAGCTTCAAGATTGTTGTCTTCCTGTGATATCAGGTAAGTACCTTGTCAAATCACCCTTTCACATTCTAAGAAAATACTAAAAAATTTTTAAAAATATCATAATATAAACAAAATAAGAAAATTTAAGGGTTGTGCTACCTTGAAAGTCACTTGTTTGTTTGTTTGAATCACCATTCCACCACCTTCTCTTCATTGGTGTTCTCTTTTACAAAAATCTAGACCTCTAATCAACTTTGAAAAATCAAATTCAGGCACAAAAATGGCTTCTAAAATTTCTTGAACCCTTCCATTAGAAGCCCCTTTGAGGTAAAAGCTTAACCACTAAATTTCAGAGAAATACAATAAGTAAAACATTTTAAAAAATTCTAGAACTGATAAAGTGTCAAACTTTGATTTTGATACTGTCTTGCTATTGTTCTAGAATTTTATTAATATTTATACTCATCATATTGTGACAAAATTTATGTTACTGGAATTCTTAGAAAATTATGTACAACATATAAAATTACCAAAAGTTTTTGAGACCATTTAAGGATTCTACATAATTGATTTTTCAACTATTATCATTTTTGGTTTTTGGACACCAGTGTAAAAAAAATCTTCAAAAAATATCAAATGATTTTGAAAAATTCCAAAAAAATTATCTTGAAATTCTTGTTTGATTTCTTGTTCAGTTTTGGTGTTATTTGTCTTGTTTGGATCACCTCTTAAAAAGATAAAGAAAAATCAAATTATTTTTCATGAGTTGCATACTTAGGATAAAAACATCTAAGGTTATTTTCTCTTTTTGTAGTCACACAAAACCTAAAGGAATTGGATTTCACTAACCCAGAAAACTGTTTGTAATTGTTTGTGTGACAATAAACTTGTTTGAAAACTTAAATAGAGGAAATCCTAAAACAAACTATAAAAATATCAAAATCTTAAAAGACGTAGAAATCCATTATTTGAAAACTACCTATTTTGGCATTGGACATCACTTCCATCCAATTTTTCACACAAAAAAACTATTAATTAGGGTAACACCCCTAATAATGCCCTTCATAAAAACCCATGCATGCACTCATCCTAAGCGTTAATTAAAAGTGGCAAAAACTTGACTCCTAAGGATTTCATCTAATTTTAGGCTTGATGTTCGTGTACTAAATCATTTACAATAGGCTACAATTCCCTTGGATTAACTTGGTGACTAGGTTGAGGGCTACGCTGAATGGTTGCATGCCTAGTTTCAGGAAAATTAATTACAAAAAGTTAGAAGCCTCTGAACGTAGATAAACTTTATAGTGAGTATCCCAAAACAAAATATCTTCTAATGCGATGCAGGTTTTGGGGTGAGATAATTTTATTATTATTATTATTATTTTGAAATGCAAGAAGATAATAAAATAAAATAACTAACTATCCAAAATAGATTTTTTTTTAAGAAGGTAATAGAACAAGTTCACTAAATAACTACAAAGCAAGATTTTATATATGTATATTTCAAGATAATGGAACAAAAACTAATTAACTAACTAAGAAAATATTTTATTTGTTTTTGAAAGAGAATTATGCAAATTTAACTATCTTAAGCTAATTGAGAAATTAGAGCAGTCGACTTTTCTGTTAGGACAGTCTAAACTAACCTAAGGTTTTCTCTTGCAAAATTTACAAATTAAAATAAGACAAATGAATTAGCAACCTTGAATACAAAAAAATAATTGCGTTAACAAGAAATCTAACTAAATGTGAATTAACTAAATGCATGAAATATAGTAAAAAATAAGTTTACTCCATGCATTCCTAGAAATAACACTAAAAATTGATCTTGAAAATTTGCTAGAAAATAAGAGTGTCATTGTAGTATGAAATCACGATCATTTAATAATTTTCCAAGCTCCTTCCCTAGAAATAGAGCAAAAAATTGATCTTGAAATTCGCTAGAAAGTACGAGTGTGATTGTAGTATGAAATCACGATCATTTCATCATTTTCCAAACTCCTAAAGATACAAAAGAACGTGTAAAGTAGAAGTCTAATCCATAGGGAGGCAAAATGTTTCAGAATGCTTCCTCCTATCCTAAACTAATGTGTTTTTGGTATTTTTAATATTTTTATTCTTTTGATATTTTTAAAAGGGGATAAGTATATGGAAACTAAGGATAGGGACTAAAACGTACGTAATAGTAAGGACCTAGTTGTGATTTGTGTGAAAATAATTTTATGCATTTGTATTTATAAAAATGTTTTTGAACTCTTTTAACTACATAAATAAGAAACTTACCAAATGTCGCAGCAATATGACTTCTAGAATGCACGAAAACAAATTGGAAAGAACTTTCAGCAGTAAATCCTAACAATTTAAGAACCTGAATGTAGAATAATTTTTTTTAAATGAAGAAATTTGGTATGAAATTTTATGGGTATTCTAATGTAACATGTAGAAACCTAAAGTAAAATGTTTTGAATTTTCTTTTTGATGTATAAAAATTAATATAAAATTTTTAGAAGTAAACGTGATTATCTAAACACAATGTGAATAAGAAAACGTGCACATAAGTCAACAAACTAATAAGAAAACACAAGCCAAACATGCAAGAAAATAAGTAATTGAATAAATAAAATTTTATTATTTTTTTAGAAAACCAATCAAGAGACATAAGTACAGCCAGAAATAAAAATGCAAATGGGAGAGAGGAAGTGATGAATGAAGTGGTGGAGCAACATCGTGACGACGGAGTTGAACGGAGGACAAGGGCGGAGAATGACATTAACGATTGTCGAAGGCTGCCTGCTTGAAAGACGATCAAAGGAGGAGCAAGGATTGAAAGAAGAAGCAATGAAGGTGGAATGATGGAGAAGGAATAGCCCCCTCCCCTTGCTCTCGAGGGATATTTATAGGCCTATGAGAAGTCCAAATTTGTTGAGGATAAATAAATTGGACGCGGGTGAAATGTAGAAGTTAATGTAAAAAGTGATGCATTGAGAGTTGTGATCGTGGTTTTCACTTGATGTATCTTCTTTTTATGTAAAAAAGTATTCACATGTGGTTGGGTCAATCATTGTTGAAACTAATAACAAGTTATTTTTGTATTGGTGCAAACAATTTAAATTATCTTCGGAATCACTTTGCATCAGTGTAAAATTATTATATCACATTTGAAATAATTTTTCACTAGTGCAATTTTACTTTACACTGGTACAAAAAACTACTATACCACTTTCGAAATAATTTTGCATCGATGTAAAATTAAATTTCAAGTGTTAATTCACTTATGACAAGTGATTTTTCACCTTAAGGTTTATGATTTAGTCTTTAGTGCTTAGGGTTTAGGTTCTCTTAACCCTAAACACTAATTCATAAACTCTAAATCCTAAGGTGAAAAATAATTTCTCATATGTGAAATTATTTTTAATAATCTAAACTTTAAATTTTAAATCCTAAACCCATAGGTTAAAATCACTTTTCGCAGGTGCAAAACTATTTTGTATTGATAGAAAACTACAAAATCACATTTTAAATAATTTTGCAGTAGTGCAATGTCACCTTAGAATAATTTTATATCAATGTAAAATCATTTAAAATAATTTATTATTAATGTAAATTTATTTATCAATTATATATTTTATTGAAAGTGGTACGATAATTTTTTTAATATGATAATATCATCACGTAACAAATTTTATATTTTTTTATTTTTTATATGAACCTACATTCACATCATATTATGTCAATTTTTACATCATATTCTGCATTTCTCCGCATTTTAGCAAATAAATTTTCATAATAGAGATAATTAAAGTCCCATTTGCTTGCAAATTCGTCAAAATCCCATTAAGAACGCAATTTTCGGCCATCAAATCCGCAAGGAAATCACATTTGGACTTCGTTCTAAATTCTAGCATTGTTTCAGTGCACTCAACCAGCCTGTTCAACTTTTAACGTGCTTGCCACCTGCACCATGTTTGGTCTTCTCTTTACGTAGAGTTAGCATCAACTCTCGTGCGTGTAATTATTTTATTTATTTATTTAATCTCTTCTCTCTTTTTTTTTTCCCTCTCATTTTTTATTTTTTGAATTGTTTTGCACAAGCATTATTGTTATTTCCTTCTTCGTGACCAAGCTCGTTATCTCGTCTTCTTTCACTTGACACCAATATTGACTTAATTCCTACAAAAATTTGAAATAATACATCAACGTATCGATATTTAAAAAACATAAATTAGGTGTTATAAATCTATTCTAAACATAAGTTATAAAATATTGTGAACTCATTAGTAAGAACTTAATAACTCAATTTAATGAGTTGCTTGTTGGATCAGTGGAATATGCACATCAAAATTTAAGAATAAAATCAGTAATAATAAGATAATTTCCACAAATAATCAAACTATAGAAAATGCATAAGATGTATAGAAGTTCCCCTCCCTTAGGTATTCCACTACCTAAACCTCCTAGCTTAGGATTTTTAACCTGATTCTCTCAACCCCGAGAGAATCAATTTACTAATCGAGGTAATTAACGGGTTACCTCAACTTAAGTACAAAAATGGATTTGTTACAACTCAACGAGCAACAAGCTCAAATATAAAAGAAGTACAAGTGTCAGATAAAAAGAATCTTACAACTGAAACCTGAGCCTCTCAACAATATATAGAATAATATTACAAATTTGAGAGCCTAGAAAGAACATGATTCGCTTCGTAGATGCGTAAAAAAAAATTCATCGTTGAGCTTGCAAGAATACTATGAGAGTGGATGGCAAGCTTCTTCTTTCTCTCTTGTGAATATGGTAGAAATTTGAAATTCTAGCTCTAGGATTTTCTCTTCTCTTTTCTTGTGTCTCTTATATGCAAACAAAGAGTCCTAGGGTCATTTTATAGAGTTTAGGGCCTAGGATACTCGTCTACTAGACGTTGGGAATTAATTCCCAATGTTCACATTATTGGAATTAATTTTCTAGTCATTTAGAATTGAGCCAACGGTTACCTGGTACTGGTACTAAAGTACCTGTACCAGTACTCGTTGCTTCTAGATTTGGGTTTCAAACTCTTAACACAAATCTGTAACCCACTTGTACCGGTATTGATCATTAGTACTGGTACTCGTTACCTCCAGTACCGGTACTGATCATGGGCATCGGTACTTGCAAGGTATAGGTTTGTTTCTTGACAAAATCCAAACTTGTAACTCACATGTACCGGTACTAAACTTTAGTACCGGTACTTGTGGGTTAACAAGTATCTTTTTTAAGTGATTTAATTCATTACATACTTTCAAAATGTTCGCAATATAAATCCTAATTTATCTCTAATTGATTTTACGATCTAAGTTACATTCTCTTGTTAAGAGGCAAATACAATCTATAAAAATAAAATCTAAACTAAATAAACTAAAGTCGAAGATGATCTTCTTCTCCTCAACTTATCCTTGTCATCTTGCCTCATTCTTATCATGATCTTCTCCTTTTCATCAAACCTCCTTCTTATCATGATCTTCTCCCCCATCATTTCCTGTTTGCCTTGCTTCTTCACCTAAATCTGAAAAACACTTAATGCAAACATTATTTCATAATAATTTTGTTAACACCAAAACAAGATGTGAAACAAGGTTCCAACAGCCATGCTATAACAAAGTAATTATTGGGATAGATTTGCAGATTATTTTTCTCCCATCCAGAATGAGCATCATAATTTTAGATCTAGTTATTAGCATAGCTTATGATTTTTTTCACTTACAGATGACTTACTATTGGTATAGATTGATAGATGATGCTTGTGAATATGAGGATGATTGATTAATTGCCTAATGTGATTAATATTGACACTATACGAATGATTGATTTTCTTGATGGTTCAAAATTGTCTCTTAAACATTCATAACATTTTATGATGGTTACGTTTGAAAACCATCATTTATTCTGAAGTATAGATGACAATTACATAAATCATCGTATACATGATCAATATGACAATTTATTTGGAAATTATCCATTATTCCAAGAAACGTCTGTTATCGAATCATCGTTTATGCCATTAATTTGTTCATTTGTACTCCCACATTAACATTGAACGACGATTTTATAACTGACTTTTCGTGGCATCAACGACGGTTTCCAAATAACTGTCGTGTAAAGAATCGTTAGAGGAGTCGCCAGTACATTTTGAACGAGCCCAATTTGATATTATGCATCGATTATAGTATAATTAAAATGATTTAATAACCGTCATTTAAGGTCTATAAATGATGATTTTAATTTAAAACCATCGCATATAATGAATTATTATTTTTTTAAAATAATACAAAATCTAGGTATTATAGATATGTTAATTTATAATACCTATAAACTCTAATCGAAAGTAATTGACACAGCACATTATATAACAATAGAAAATAGTGTCACACTAATAAAAAAAGTTGTCATAATATCAAAATATACATGTAACTAATACAAATATGTAAACCTAACTAAAGAAAATACATCTGAACCTAGCTAAGTAAACACAAAAGAAATGTAAACCATTGCCTTAGCTCCTACCCCATGTCTTGCTCCACCACCATTAAAGTTGTCATCATCTCTACGAGGTGAGTTTGTTGGAGCTGTGAGGCGACATTGCGGAGTTGCTACTACATTTGCTAATTTTCCTACTGTAGTGTATAAACTTGTGTCTGCAGCTGCTTGATGATGACCCCTTCCGCTCATACCAGCTGGATATCGTCTGACTCCTCCCCCCCACTATGAATGATGCTTCCATGTTCCGGAGGCATGACACTTCTAAAAGCCTCCCTAGGTGTTATAGGAGGCTGATGCTGAGTCCCGAAGGAGATGTCTGGAGTAGGGGATTGATTAAGTTCATTTTTCCCTACAAATTACAAATTAATTTAAGTTGAGCAATTTAATATCATATAAAAATAAGTATAAAATTTAAGTTAAATGATAATTAAATGTTACTTACATGCTTCATTTTGTATGTCTCATGTATCTATGTTCGTCTACAGTCGGTGTTGACCTTGCTATGAGTAATCTCACAGACACCAACCCAATCGAGCATTGCACCATCATGTGAATGTGCCGGTAAATATATTTCAAATTGTAAGCACTACTAGTAAGTACAACTTAAATTAAAAAAATAGGAGTGCAACAATAAGGAATTCCTTACATATTTGGCCTTAACTCTATCTGTACTCGTTCGACCCAAACAGTGGGTCTGTGGTGGAGCTTTGGCCCTATTGGGCTTGTTCTTCTTTGCCTAATCCTATAAGTATAACATATTGTACTGAGAAAATAATTAAATCATTTATTACAAAATACTCTTAGAAGTATTTATATTTACCTCCATTTCAGGCTTCTTCCAATGCTCACAATAATCTTTCCAAATATTTGCTGATACTGTAGGAGGCACGTTCCTTATTGCCTCCTCATATGATGACATTTTATTATAAAACTAAATTATACAAATAAAATGTCAAAAGAAATTCATTACGTAAATAATAAAAAGTTGATAATATTATGTATTTTACCTATCATTTTGTTGCCATCCTCCAATCACGATGTCGTCTTGTGGCATGATTGAGGATATACTTGGTGACATTCGGATTGTCACCCTGATAAAAAATTGTTTGTATTAAATAATGATATAAACGAATTGAAACTGATCGAACTAACACTTATATATATACGTTAAGAATTATCTACCTTTATATTACGAATAAGCTGCCTCTTCACCTCCTTCAGGACCCTCTTCTAGTCAAAACAAGAAAGGGGGAAGAGCTCCCTTACCATCTTAGAGAGTCTGCTAGTGAATGGAGGATAGTTTGGATCTTCTCCAGCTTCATTGATGTGCACTTTGATCCACGTCCCCTCTGGAAGTGTATCTAGATTTGCATTTCTTGTCGGACCCCTTCCATTTTTTCTTACATGATAAGAAAAATATAACAAAAATTAGAACATTATAAACAAATTTGCATAAATTAAATGCTAAATATAAATAAGATATTACCCACAATTCTTACCAGAATTGGTCCCTACCTCAGCTTGAGGGTCCTGCTAAGGTGTCTGCTGTACCTCAGCATTATCGTCCTCACCCTTCCCCTCGCTCTCATCCTTGTTACTGTCGTCGTCCTCATCCTCGTCGTCATTAGGGTAGTGTGTGGCAACCTTTGGCTCTAGCTCTGGCTTTCGCACTACAGGGGTAACCACCTTCTTGCCCTTGTTGTGCTACCGTCGAGCAAGATCACCAGGCTAGAGATATTTACGAGAGCTCATAAATGCGAGATTAGGAAGCATGACAACGGGGTGTTCGTGGGGAGTACTGAGAGGGATGTACTTAGGGACTAATTGGGGAGGCTGGGTGTAGGGTGGCTACTAGGTTTGGGGAGGCTAGGTGCAGAGGGGCTGGGTGAGAGGTGGCTGTTGGGTTTAGGGAGGCTATGTGGAAGGAGGCCATTGGATCTCATCCCTACCTGCTGAGGTGGCCTGGTTACCCTTATTACCCCTAAAAGCAAACTTCTTGAATTTCATCTACATATGGATAAAAAAAAGATTAGTACTTGTACAAATATGTGGAAAGAAATAAACAAATATAAAGCAGGAAAGAATTTGGTAGAGTTTCCCCTATATTATGGATATTTCCCAAATCCTGTATACAGACAATCGCACATCCCACATCTTATTCATAAAAATAATCAATAGTAAATCATAAGCACATCTCACATATGTAATGTAGATAATTATAAGTAAAAAAGTAGAGCACTTAAATAGTGACCTTTTGCCTTTACTCAAACACATAATTCTATTCATAACTTAAGTTGTATTGGTTTTTCATCTTTGAGTCATTTAATTTCTTAGCTCTTTTTGCTATTGCCTTTTACATTCTATGAAAAACAATCCTATTTCTTTTTGTTTTACCACCAACCACTCATTTACTTGCATGTTTAGTCATAGTTACCACCAATGTTATTTCACGTTTTTAGGTTTTCTTATTTTCTTAGCCATCATGCTCAATTTAAAGTGTGATCTATTACTTCAAGATCCATTTCATCTAAATAGCATGCTGCTTTGGTACATAATAATAAAAAAAGGAAATGGTATAAAAGATAATTATACCTTATATATCAATATCCATTGCACCTGGATCAACTTCTCGTAAGTGTTCTTGATAAGATATTGATATAGATCCTTCAGGCTTAGTCTTGTTTAACACATAATCTTTTAGTTTTTTAGAAACCGTTCAATTGGATACACCCATCTGTATTGCACAGGTTCAATAATTTTTGTTTCATTTGCAAGATGCAGAGTTAAATGAACCATGACATCAAAGAAGGTCGAAGGAAATATCTGCTCCATTTTACATAATGCGATGACTATTTGTTTATCTCAGCATTCTAATATATTGGAATCTAATGTCTTCGAACAAATAGCTTTGAAATATCGGCTCATCTTTGTAAATGAATTCACAACTGGATCAGGTAGCACTCCATGATAGTTAGTGGAAGCAGGACTTGTATGTAAACGTAAGAGTTGTGACTTTTTAACCTACTAATTTTCTTTTGAGCCTCATTTACACATTGCGAAAGTTGTGAAGAATAACCATCTAACACTTGTAGTTCTTTTAAGAAGATGAAAATTTTTTCCTGTTAATCATTATTTAGGTTGTAAATGATTTTTGGAAAGTCACAATTGCCATCTTTTTCAGTAACATGTAACACTGGACAAATGCCTAAGGTTATCATGTCCTTCCACATCTTCATTGTATCCTTTAGACTATCAGTTAAGTTAAACACATCCAAAATATTGTTCGTAACATTTTTTTCAATATGCATCATATCAAGATTATGATGAATTGTCAGCTGTTTCTAATATGGGAGTTCCATGAAGAAAATGCTCTTCTTTTTAAAATTCAAATGTTTCAAAACTATTTGATCTTTCTTGAAAAGATGACCTAATCGTATGTTGCTAAGGTATTGTAATTTCTCCATTACTTGAAAACCTGACAACCTTATTGAATTTGTGCTCAGCTTATTCCTCAGTTTCCTAAAGTAATACTGACAAATTTTACCATCGAACTTGTCCTTAAACATTGTAATTCGCCATCTATGCTCAACAGGTAAGAATCTATGGTGTCTTAAATAACAGAACTTGTTGCTTTCAAGTAGTCGAAGATGATGAGTGTCATCCATACATACTAGACAAGCAGACTTTCCTTTTATACTTTGTCTCGAAGATTTTGCATATGTCGGGAAGTCATTAATGGTCCACAACAACGTAGCATGCATATAAAAGAATTCTTTTTTATGTGCATCATATGTATGGATGCTGTTATTCCATAACAATTTTAGTTCATCTATCAATGGTTGACGATAAATGCCTATTGCATTCTCTGGCTACTTTGGACTTGGGATGAGAAGAGTCAGCATCATATATGACGATCGCATACAAGGCCATGATGGCAAGTTGCAAGTTAACATCACGATTGGCCAAATTAAATAAGACACGTACATGCTCTTAAAAGGATTAAACTTATTGCTTGCAAGATATAATTTGACATTTCTTGCATCCTCTGCAAATGCTAAATGGGTGCTGTCAAATATTTTCCACTCTTTTGAATCAAAGAGATGATGAATGCGACCATCTCGTGACTTGTTATCCTGATGCCATGTCATCAAATTCTCAGTTCTACTTGAAACAAAAAGGCGTTGAAGCCTAGGAATTAATGTAAAGTAATGTAGAACCTTCTCAGACTATTTTTTGGCCCTTGTACTTAGTGATTTTCCTACTTTATATCTTTCCACAACACACTGTGGATAACTACTCAACTCTACATATTCATTTCTATATAACACGTAATCATTTGGACATGCATCAATTTTCTTGCAATTTAAACCAAGTACACGAATTTGTTTCTTTTCTTCATACCATGTCTTTGGATAACCTTTCAGATTTTTAAAAGCTCTCCAATGAATTCAAGCACCTCAGACATCAATTTAGAGGTTGTTCTATTCAAAACCTTCATCCGAAATAACTTCAAAAGAAATGACAATCTCGAAATGGATGTGATACCAAGAGCAGGAGGTTCATTTGCAGCCCTAATAGTATCATAGAACTTATTAGAAGTTTCCCCACTATCTGGATCTTGTTTTGCTGCTCTTATTTCATCAAGCATTTCATCGATGTCATTAGCTTTAGTATCCACAATAGATTCATCAAAATCTATCGGAGGTTATCTGACTTCCTCTGTAAGATCCTCTCTATGAGCAATCCACTTAGTATAATGCTGCCACCAATCATTGCAAATTGTGTGCTCGAATACAGTATTTTTATCATGGGAATATCCATTCAAGTACCTCCTAGATGGGCAAAAAATCCTTCAAACTTGTCTTCTTGTTTGAATGACTTCCTATCGTCATGAAATGCTCAATCAAGGAACTCTTTCACTCCATTCTTGTATGAGGAGTAATACAAGTTCCTCAAACTAAAACAAGACTTGTCCATGATAATCTACAAAAATAAAATAAAACCACCCAATAATTATAATATGATTTTAGTGGTGTTGGTATTTTGATTAGGGTTTCACTTGATAGCTATTCGCCGCGAAACGCATAAAATATCATTTCTATCGTTGTAGTGCGAATCACGTCAAAATAAATAAATTTATAAATCAGAATCGGTGAGCCCTGAGTCGTTCGCAGGGAAGCAAAACACGATTTTCAAAGTTTTTTGTACTAACTAATGTATCCAAATACAACATAGAAACAGAGACCAGATATTCAGAAAATCAGATTTTTATTGCTAATGGCAAACAATTCTCAAATTATGAATTAAAACAACTATGCTAAAGAATAGAGAGAGAAAATAGATGAAGGGCGGTGTTGCTTGTGGGATGCATGTATGAAGTGCAGCAGCACTTTAGATCCAGAGCGTCGGAAGGAAGATAGGAGAGAAGTTGTAGAGAGAGAGGTTGGAGATGTATCTGGTAGGAGTTGTCTCTCAATTGGGGGATCTAAGGCTCTTTTTATAGCTTTAATGAGGGGGCAAAACATGTATTTAGGCCCCCAAAACCATGCAACACGTTAGGTACGATCAGGTTCGTCAATCGAGAGATTAACGAACCAAATCGCCCTTCAAAATAACCTTCCACACACCTTAAACACGTGGAACGCACCAGATGGTGCCATGTGTGACGTGCTCCGCCACTGGATCCACTGCCTCGAGTCCTTTACGCACGCACGCGCGCATTCAATTTTAGCTGTCCGATCGTGAGATCAGACGGCTTATGATCCGTGCTGCATCGCCTTTGATAGAGCACGTGCATCGAGGCATTAGTTCAGGCGTTAGATCTAACGTCATCCGCACCGCCTCATCCGATGTTCTTCGTTGCGCTACGCAGTCGCATCTGCGCCCTTCGATTTCATCTGACGACCAAATTGCACTCAAACTCTACCGCCTCTTCGATTTCATGTGAAGTGCAGGTCAAACGTGCGTCGGCTGCTCTTGAATGAGGGTTGCGACCAATGTGCTATGCACTTGTGTTGTGGTTTGGATGAAGATCAAACGGCTGAGATGCTCTCTCTCAATTGATGAAGGCACGATAGGGGGCAACGTGGCCTCATCGTGGTCGTTGGATGACGATTCAACGACCCATGATTTTTCCTTCAGTGCTTGGGACGTGGCGATGGGTTGCTGGGATGGTGCCAATGGTGCCACGTGGCACCATCCTGACTGTTCATCTTTCCACCTTTGTAGTTGATGCAACAGGGCTCCAATCAGGTTGATCTTTGCACCGTTGGACTACGATCGTTGATCCAGATCCATCTGTGTAGTCGAATTTGACATCTAAGGTTTAGATCTCTGCTATCTTGCTTCTTGGCCTCTGATCTTCTATGGACTGAATGTGATACTACGGACTTCTGATCAAGACGATTCTGGAAGCATTGGACTCCCGTCATTGTCCTAATCAGATTCATTTGATCTGATGTATCTTCTGCGGCACTGGATCATCTGCAATTAATATTGTCTCTCTTTTAGAGCATAAAATAGCATTATTATTTATAAAGCTAACCAATCATCTATGATGTAAATTATGATGCTTATGCATGCATTTTTCTTAAGTTATACTAAAATCTAACTTAATTCAGGTAGATTAGGTCCTATGATTGTTGCGCAATCACATCCCCATGCCTGAATCTTGCTAATGCCTAGCAAATGCAAAACTAAATGCAGAGTGGTCCTAAATGACTAATTTCTATCAAGCGTTCGGCTAGAGATTTATTTCTTTTGTTTTCATCCAAAATTTTAGAAATATAGACAATCACAAAAGTGTAGTGTTGTAGCCTATGCAATGGATCCAAGTAAAAAGGCAATCCATATTTAAAGCTCATAGTTGACCCTTAGTAAAAATTCTATTGGGATAGGCAAACTTCTTCCCTTGAAGTTGCAAAATAATCTGTAATTTCAGCCTCGGCTTTTGGCTTAGGTAAAAGATGTTTGAATTAAGTAGGTTTGTATTTGGTGGCTCACACTCCTCTGATGCTACACATAGACTAGTACTACATAACCTAGATTTTCAGACTTATTAAATAATTCAACTCAAAGAGAGGTGGAGAAACTGTACTTTCTTTAGTTCCCTTGTACTCATTCTTTCTCTTTCTTTTTCTTTCTCTCTTTTTCTTCTCTTTTCTTTTCTTTTTCTTTTTGAGCTCACATTCTCATCAGATTTATAAATATATTTTGTGGTCTCTTATGACATTAATACGTTGATTAAGTTCTGATAAGCCTATAACTAAGTCAGAATTCCTCAGCCTGTATTTAGGTGGTTAGAAATACAAAAAAGTAGGTCAAGGCTGTATTTGGTGGATTATAAAGGGAATGGGTGTTTTTGCCTCAATGTACTTGATATGAAGTAAACACAATGTAATTAGCACACTTTTTTTTTCTACATATATATTTTTCTTCTGCTTTTGCCTTTCTCTATTTTTTTTTCTTTTTTATATATATATTTATTTCTACCAACGTAATGTAATGCAGCACCCATGCACATTTTTATTCATGAGACATTATTTGGGATTGGGGGTGTTCAAGAGGATATCGGGTAACATATTTGGTGGAAGTGCCTACTCTCAGCACTGGGAAAGGAATGGATGAGACTATATTTCTAACCTTGATATTAATACCCTCCTTCAGCCGAGGATTCCATAAAGGACTGTCGTAACCATCCACCTTAGTCCTAGTTTTATTAGAATCTGCTCTCTATGTTTTTGCCTTATTTGGTGGCTCTCCAACAATTCACATAAAGAATTTATATGTAGGAATTGAGAGTGAAAGCTATGCCTAACTACGAGTATCATTATCCAATTACCCAGAAACTAAGATTCCTTATACTAGCCTTAGAGCACCAATACTCTCTAGTCTCACCTCGTACTAGTTTGGTGGATCTACTAAAAGATGGTTTGCCTGACTCCCTAATTACTGTCCAAGGGCTTAAGAGAAGCATTGCTTTTTCTCGACAAACTAAAGATGTTTATTGGTCTTCACAGAGGATCCATTGCAAATTCTATGGGTAAGTGTCAAATTGTACTGGATTCTAAATTCAGGAATCAACTAAAGAATAAATCTCTAATAAAACCTTCTTGATAAAAATTCTTTATGCATGAATGTAATTTTTTTTTCTGACATAAAAATAAGACATGCAATGTCCACCCCCTATGCTTATTCATTACCATGTCTTCATTGAAATGTATGTAGAAAAATCAAAATGTAATAAGAGAGAGGTGTGGATATCACTTGACTAAGCATGTTAATCCAGGTCAGCTTGAGCAGTCAAAAATAAAAAATACTTGTATAGAATATTGGGTTGCCTCCCAACCAGCACTAAGTTTAACGCCATTTGCTGGACCTAAACCCAAAAATGAATGATTAAATTAATGGGTTGAGTCAGGATTAATATGAAGATATGATCATGCAGCCCAAGAATCAGTGATCCACATATGTAGATCAGTTGATGGTGAATACCAAGCCCAAAAGGTCAGAAAAATAAAATAAATGGGCTTGGAATTATTTGCAGCCAGGTGCTACAAAAGAGAGAAAAATAAGTGTGGGTGCCAGAGTGGAAAGTAGATAGTGGCAACCCTAAGAAGTGGTGCATAAGTAAGGCATATGAGGTGGATAATGAGTAGTTAGTGGGGAATAAATCATACGGGTCTTGAAAGCGATGGAAAATGAAAGGAGGAATCTGAGTGGTGTAGTCTGAAATGGTATAAGGAACCAATTTGTAAGTCAAGTCAAGTGTGGATGGATGTAGAGTAGGTGAGTCAAATAAAATCCAGTGGTCCATCTCAATAGTTCTAGATTCACCCAAATCATACTGGATATCAGTATCCTCAAGCTCATCCCTAGGGTGATAAAAAATCTCATACGAGTCGACCAAATCCTATCTTAATTCATGATGTAAATCCTCAAATGTAATGGGCGAAAATTCATTATTCCTTAGAATTAGTTCCCCAGGGGCAAGGCCTCACATTCTTTTAGTTCTATGAATTCCTGAGTAGGATTATAAATTTGATCTCAATTGTCTTTCTCTTAAACTACATCTTCTGAGGGAATGTCTTCTTGTTTCTCATTAATCAAATCAACTTCCTCAAAATTCCATGATTCAGCTAAATTCTTTGCTTCCTCAGATAAATCATCATAAGTCATCCCCAATAATTCTATAATCCCTTGAACATTCTTTTCATAAGGGGATTGTCTATTTTATTCAGTCTCGAGATGTTGGGGATAAGAGTTAGGGTTTTCTTTAGGACTTTGGTGGATGGGAAGAGAAGGGTGAGAATTAGCTGATACAGGAGTGGAAGTAGATTTGACTTCTATATGGAACATCTCATAATGATTAGTATCACTGAATCTAGATATTGAATCGTCTAAGCACATCTAATCATGGTAATCCTCAAACCAAATCATATTAAAACCATTCAACCGTGCCTGGCTGGGAGCGTCACTATCCCAAATCCTTCTATCTTCTTAATGGGGCTCTTCATAATCATGTTCTGATTCTCCCAAAATTTTCGAGGCATCTAAATCTGAATCATCTGCGTGGTCCAATTGTGTGTCTTCTGACATAAAGGACTTCTACTCAGTCCCACCAGAGATTTGTTCCTCAAGATAGAAAGATTGTAATTCAGGTTCTGAATCAAGATTTAGATCCTCAAGTGAGTCTTCTTCCTCAAAGTCAACCTTTAGGATATCAGAATTATCTATTAGTTCAGATGTAGGTTTGGGTAGGATCTATTCTAGATAATCACAGGGTTGGTGGGTGGGCTCGGTGTATGTAGAGGTTGGGACTAAATAAGATGTCATACTTAAGGTTGGATCCTCAACCTTAAGTGGCTTACCACCAACTTGTGGAACACTCTGACCAGATTTATCACATTGTGCTTCCTGGATTCTATTAAGTTCTTTTGTCAGGTTGCTCATATTTCTTTTATTAGTTTCTCTCATCTCCTGGACTACTTAGAGCAATTGGGTAATCTTAGGATTACCGCCATGGTCGGGGGTTTGAGTGGGGGGCATAATAATTTCCAGGATTTCTAACCTCAGTCAAATCAGAATATCTATCATTTGAATACCTAGGGTACGAATCATATCCTTGGTTAGGTGGTGTAGGGTTATCCCAACAAGAAGGTGGAGTGGGTTAGGTGGAATTGGGATAATTTGCAAGGTGATTTCGAGGATAGGATTGATATCCTAGGTATTAGAACTCTAAGGCATATCCTTGACCAGGGGAGAAATGAGTTTGACTGAATTGATTAAGATAGTTGGTCATGTTGGTCAGGTATTGGTCCTACATGGGGAGTGTCTCTTGAGATTGCAGAGATCCTTGATAACCAGAAATTCATGTGGTATTCTGTAAGGATGAGGTAGGCCTAGCTATACCTGAGGAATATGAGGTGTAGATGAGGGAATCAAGTCCCGGGTATTGAGAAGAGTTCTCCGATCCTGAAGAGGTTGGAGTAAGGGATGGGTTGGGATAGGGAGAAAAAGAGGAATAGTGGGGAGCAAAAGAGTATGGGTCCAAGTTCTCCTCCTTAATCAGTTCTACCTCATGGTAATTACCCATGGGAAAGGATTCAGACACAGAAAAATTAGGTCTTCTCCTTAGATTACTCTCTATAGGTGGTACCAAATCAGGGTTTAGAGACCTTCTAGCATCCATGTACCAGAAGAGAGAAGATAGATGAGAGAATCCGCACCCTCACAGTACAAACAATCAAGCTAATCCTTAGAGTGTAAGCCTAATTAGACCTAATCTTGGCTTCCCAAAATATGACTAGTTTAGATCAACCCTTGAATTACTTGGCTGGCCACAAGGGTGGGACCCCCTAGGACACATTGCACGGTTGGACACCACTAAGGGTTAACGTGGTTACTATATCAACCTTTCTTATCACCAGTGGTTCCAAGTAGATAAGGCCTTGACCTTAGTCCAATCTAATCTCAAGTTACCAAGCCGATTAGTCCTACCTAGGGCACATCTACTCAATTTTAGGCTTGGGCTTGAAGTGCTTTTGGAATATGATGGGCGTTAGGGGGGTGTTTCCCTTTAAAATTGATTTTCAAAGTGTGAAGTTTACGGGCAAGGGGTTCACAAGCAATTTCTTTATATTGAAGTGAATTTTAAGGTTCAATTGCTTGTATAATTATGTTTTAGGATTTCATAGTTAGATAAATTCAAGTAAGGTTTTGATGAGCACACAAGAGTTTCTTTGCAAGTCCCAATATATGAGATAGATTTCCTTTAAAAGTATGCAATGCAAAGGGTGCTCTACCTTAAGGTTTTGAAACCCTAGAAATAAGTAGTTGCTAAGATGATCCTTTTAAGTCCAAAATCAGGAATGTGGTGCGACCCAAACAATGCAATCAATTGGTGTTGTTGCACCAATAAGTAGGCACTTAGAAAATATTTTTTCAAGAATTTTAATGTATGTTTTCTATTTTTTTCAGATTTAAAGTGTAGCAGGGGTTCTGTAGTTTATTTTGACCACTAGTTAGTGATTGAATGTTTCGTGTAATCAAATGTGTACCAAATATTTTTTCAAAATTTTTCAAGATTCTATATTATCATAGGAATCCAACACAACACATTTCAGATAAATCGGAGTTGTATAAATATTCCTATGATTTTTTGAAGTCTGAAAAATCAGGAGCAATAATAGATTTGATATCAGTTCACTTCGTGAATTTTTAAAATTTTTATATAACTCAAAATGGCGTGAATTTGGATATGTTGTTCCTGACTTCAAAACCCACGTCCAATAAAACTTTTATAATTTTTGGACATGTAAATTTTTGGGAATTAAATTTTTAAGAAGAGAGTTTGTTTCAGTCAAAAAATATAGGTGGTTTTGTTGATTCCCACCAACAAGAGATTTTTTTTTTTCGAAAAGCAAGCAAATGCTAATCCTAAGGTTCAAGAAAAACATCTAATTTTTTTTATTTTTTTATTTTCAAAGAAAATCTAACTTATTCTAAGATATGAGTACTTACTTGAGATTAAAAACCTATAATTTTTCCGTTGTTGAGTTTCTTCTTGGATTTTTCCGTTTCCTGCACACACAAAATCAACAAAAATAAAGTAGGTTAGAAATCTCAAATAAGCACTAAGAAGAAAAGCTTTAAAAATTTCTGTTGCCTCTCCATCAACGACGCTAACTTCGCCACGAAACACATAAAATATTATTTCTATCATTGTACTGTGAATCACGATGAAATAAATAAATTTATAAATTAGAATCGGTGAATCTTGAGTCGTTCGCAGGGAGGCAAAACATAATTTTCAAAACTTTTCGTACTAACTATTCTATCCTAATGCAACATAGAAACAACGACCAGATATTCAGAAAATTAGATTTTTATTATTATTATTATTTTTGAAACTGAAAGGAAAGCTATCGTACTACGAAAGCAATCTGGGAGGGCAATTTATTAATAATAAGAAGAAATATAGAGAGATCTACAAATTAGATCCCCATCTATGTATGAGGGACCAGCACTCATTTATAATTTGTACACAACAAACTGGTCTCTCCTGAAATAGTCTGTCATTCCTCGCTCTCCACATGCACTAGAGAGTCATCGCCATGCATAATGTGGCTTCCCAGTTATCCCAAAACCATGCCATAAAGATTCCCATGATGGAAGAGGCTTGTTGCACATTTTTCTCCAAATCGTGTTAGTGACCAAACAAGAGGAAAACAAATGATTCAAACTGTCAGTGTGCATCCCACAGAGATGGCACTCATGCAGAGCTGTCCCCATCCTCCTGTGCCTAAGGTCTCCAGTTATCTGATCATCCCTTCTACATAACCAGAGAAATATTTGTACCTTTAGAGGGACCTCCAACAACCATAGTTTCTTATCAATATAATCACCTCCCATACCACTGTTGGAACTCTTAATTTTTCCATAGGCTCGTTGAGTCGTATAGATGCCATCCCATGCATAAGTATCCTCCACACTGGGTCTTGGACAGCTGGTTTGTAGGTTTGAAATCAGGCACTACTTTTCTTCCCACAATCTGGTCCCCTCCCTGCATGCCTCCGATTCAGCCAGCTGCCAACATCTGCCAGATTCAGACCAAAAGTTATTTACCACCCCATCCTTATCAGTAGAAGCTGAGTAGACCCTTAGATAAGCCTCCTTTAGGGCGCCCAATTACGTCCACTGCTCTTTCCAGAAACTGAAGTGCCTACCATCTCCAAGAACCATTTGCAATAAGTGCCAATTGTCTCTGATAGCTTGAGTGACAGAATGCCAAAATGGGGAGGGTTTGGAGGGGTATAATCTGTTCAGAGCACTATTGGAGCAGCCATAGCCATCATTAATAAGTTCAGTCCGTAACCTTTCCTCCCCATTTAGAATTTTAATAGCCCATTTAATCAATAAAGCTTCATTAAACTCTTTAAGTGCTTTAATCCCCAGTCCACCTTCTTCCTTGGGGTGACACAGATGCACCCATTTCAGTGGTTGCATGAACTTACCCTCATGTCATGCGCCTCTCCAAAGAATTTCTTTTGCATCAAATCCAACCGTTTCGAAATGGATTTCGGAGCTTCGAAGATGGAAAAGTAGAAAATCAGAATGGAAGTGATAACAGAATTTAACAAGATTAACCTTCCGCACTTAGATAGGAACTTGCTATTCCATCCTTCCAGCTTAACAGAAACCTTGTCAAAGAGGGCATTCCAATCACACTTCCGTAGCTTTGAATACCTTAACGGCAGTCCCAAATATCTGATTGGCAGATTTGATAGAGGAGTTCCCAACATGGCTGACAGTGCATATTGCTCCTACTCATTCATGCCAAAACATATCAGGGTGGATTTCTCCCTGTTTAATATCAGCCCAGATAGATCCCCAAAGATGTTCACCATATGTCCTAATGCTTGGGCTATAGCAGTTGTCCCCTCAACAAAGAATACTATGTTGTCTGCGCATTGGATTACAGGGGCCATAGCTCTTTTGTTAGACAATGAGTATCCTTTGATGACACCAGCCTCAGCTAGTTTACAGGCATACTTGGCCAGTCCATCCACAGCAAGGTTGAAGACTAGCGAGGCTAACGGGCATCCTTGCCTAACACCACATTGTGGTTGAATCCATGCCCCACATGGTTTGCCATTGATCAAAGGAGAAAAAGAAGAGGTTGTGATACAACACTTCATCCATTGGATCCATAATGACGGGAACCCTCTTCTCTTAAAGACCTCCTAGAGATACGGCCATGAAATAGAGTCATAAGCCTTTTGGAAATCAACTTTCCACATAAAAGCTTTACATTTCCTTCTATGCCACCCACACAACATCTCCTGAGCCATAATAACCGATTCCTGCAAGGATCTATTAGGGAGGATTGCTGATTGGACAGGATGAATCTGATTATGCAAGATCGATCTCAACCTATTTGCCAGTATTTTGCTCACCACCAAATAAATTGAGTTTAAGAGTGAAATAGGCCTGAAATCAGAGAAACTCTCTGCTCCTTGGACCTTTGGTAGCAGAAAAAGAAAGGACAAGTTGATCTTATCAAAGCCCGAAGTCCCTCTCTCAAATTCCTTGATGACCTCCATCACCTCACTACCGACCAAGCTCCATAGTTCCTTATAAAAGAAAACTTGGATGCCATTAGGTCTAGGGGAGCCCTCACTGTTTAGCTCTTTTATGGTGTCCATAGTTTCTTTCTCAGTTATGGTATTCATCAATCTGGAAGCCTGTTCCTCAGAAAGTTTAGGTGCATCACTCATCGTCATCCTCCACATGCCTCTAGCTGCAGCCTGCGAAGCATCCCTGTAGTATATGATGGCTTCCAATCTAATCTCTTGCATAGAGGAGATTCTTTGACCATTCTTGACTATGGAAGACATTATGTTCATCCTTCTGCGAGAACTGGCTGCGAGATGAAAATATTTAGTGTTGGCATCACCCTCCAACCAAAGTTGCCTTGATCTCTCCCTCCAATCCATCTCCTGTTTCAAATCTTCCTCTGCCACCACTGCTTGCCACATTCTTCTATCAGCAAATTCTTGGTCAGACAGAGGTCCTGCTACCTCTTTTATATCTAAGCCCTTATCTTCTCCAAAGCCTCCAAACGTCTTTGTTGTCTCAACGTAGATATCACAGCCCCATATTCTTTAAGCATTTTGCGCAAATCAGCCAGTTTAGAAGCAAACTTGACAGTAGCTGATCCTTCCACTCGTTTGGCCCTCCATCACTTCTCAATCATCTCAACAAAACCCGGTTCATGCATCCATGACCTTTTAAATTTGAAATAAGAGCCAGCCTGAATTTGTTCCCCACTATCCTAAACCAGGGGGTGTGGTATGAAAAAGGGCATTCCAGCCTAGAAACTGTTGATAGATGGTACATTTCAAGGAGATTGACATTTCCAAAAAATCTGTCAATCTTTGACATAAGGCCACTACCATTTCTCCAAGTAAACTTAGCACCATAAGATGGGTATTCACTTAAACCCAGATTTTGGACCAACAATTGGAATCCAAGGGATGCACTATCCACTACACCATTTGTTCTGTCTCTTTCTGTTAACACACAGTTAAAATCCCCCCCGCCCCCACCAACCAAGCAGCCCCTTGTATAAGTTCTGTAGTTGAAACCCAATCATCCCATAATTCCTGCCTCATCGATGCAAGACATGGTCCATATACACTAGTGCTGAAATACACATCTTCCCCATGACATCTTTTGAACTTACATGTCACCAAATGCTGGGCTTTATGCACCTCTAGCAATTGAAGAGAAGCCTTTCTCCACCATAGAGCGATCCCACCTGATCTACCTTGAGCATTGATAGACACACATTCAGTCATCCTCTCATTCTTTAAGTAAGTCCAGGCCCTATCCTCTTTGTTCTCATTGTGTTTCTTGAATTATGGCACAATCAATCTCCCACTCTCTCAGATACCTTGAGAGGGAAGCCCTCTAGCTCTTGTCGCGCAACCCACGCACGTTCCATGTGAGGACTCTCATTATCCTCCAAGGGAATCCCCCCTATTTGCATCTTGAGCCCTGCCCACCTTCATAATAGTAGCCACCGAGTTTTCATCAATTTTCACAGCTGTGGTCAGTCTTCTCTGTCTAAGTTTATAAGGAGATCTACCCATACCTCCTTTGGTATTCGTCTTAGCTCCAAATTTCATACCTTTCATTGCATTTGACTTGGATTGGGGTTTCCTAGAAGTATTTGAAATCTCTTGCAAGATCCTCTCTTCCGCTACATCTGACAAAGGTTGAGTTGCTGCCCCATCCTCCACCATAGCAGGTTCCATTAGCTCCAACTCCATTACTTCCTCCTTCTCCCCAGGATGGTGATGATCCTTACACTTCTTGGGCATAGGTGCCTCATCAGGGGTCATCCTACCCGTCTGCTGCACTACATCCTCCACACCAGTCACCTTCGCATAAGACGGCTTATATTGACAGTTCTCCCCATCACTATCGCCCATTATGAAGCTTATTGCCAGAAGCCAGGAGCTCCCCCCACATCGGAGAATTATCCTTTTTGGGACAGAACCTGCTTTGAAGACATCCACCAATACACTCATAACCCACCCATCTCCTTCCATTAAACCAACCTCCGCATCTTCAGCTAGAGTAGCAAATCCTACAATCATGGTCACCACCACCTCTTTCGATCTCAGATGTAAAGGTTGACCCCTGATCCCTAGCTTTCTCGGTCTAGAACATGTCCTTTGGGGCGGTCGTTTGGGCAAGGATCCATCAAAAGGAGAGACCAGTCTCCAAATCACCATTAATTTATCAGCAGAACTTGATAAAAAATGTAGGCGTTCAACATCCATCATCCCCAAATCAAAAAGCACAAACCGTGTGGGGGAGAGGAATGCAACCTTCGAATCATCAGTTGATAGAGATAGAGACCTTACCAATTGACGAATATTGTCCAAGGAGGGAGTGCTGGTCATCACCTCTCCTACCAGAGCCCCTCGCAGCACCAGTTCAGCGGTTTTGATTTCTTCCGTCATTGGTACCTCAACATCCACCGTATGACCCCCATAGGTAGGAGGAGGCAGCGGTGGTGACCTCCTAAAGTTTGCTGCCCCTGGATGTAGGTTGAACCCATCCCTCTTATGCCCTCTATTGGTCACACAGGAATCCCACTTGTGGTCATGTCCTCCACACGCAAGGCATATGATTGGATGATGGCAAACTGCCGCCATGTGCCCTCAGTGTCGACATCTGAAACACAAAACCTTCTTGTCGCCCCAATGCCTCACCTTGTTTGCGCTTCCTATACTTGCTCCCCATCTTCCAGCATCCCCAGCTCCTCTTCTTTCCTTCCGTCTCCAAGCCCTGAGCCTCCAAGTCGTCCAGCCTTCACCATCACGATTTCTCCCTTGATTCGCCCTAGGATCGCCCGCCATCATCCAGGTTGTCAGAGATAGATTTTTATTTCTAATGGAAAATAGTTCTCAAACTAGGAATTAAAACAACTATGCTAATGAATGGAGAGAGAAAATAGATGAAGGACGATGTTGCTTGTGGGATGCTTGTATGAAGTGTAGCAGCATTTTAGATCCAGAGCATCAGGAGGAAGACCGGAGAGAAGTTGCAGAGAGAGAGAGAGAGGCTGGAGTTGTGTCTGGTAGGAGTTCTCTCTCAACTGGGGGCTCTGGGGCTCTTTTTATGATTTCAATGAGGGGCAAAATAGGTATTTTGACCCCCAAAATCGTGCAACACCTTAGGTACGATCAGATCCATCGATCAAGAGATCAACGGATCAAATTGCACTTCAAAATATCCTTCCACATACCTTAAACACGCGGAACACACCAGATGGCGCCACGTGTCACGCGCTTCACCATTGGATCCATCACCTCGCATCTTTCAAGTCGTGTGCACGCTTTCAATTTCACGATCGGACAGCTTACAATTTGTGCTGCATCGCCTTTGATAAAGCGTGTGCATCAGGACGTCAGTTCGGGCATTAGACTGAGCGTCATCTACACCGCCTCATCCGATGTCTTTGTTGCACCACGTGGTTGCATCCGCACCCTTCGATTTCATCTGATGACCCAATTTTGCTCAAATGCCTACTGGCTCTTCGATTTCATGCAAAGCATGGGTTCAATGTGTGCCAACTACTCTCGAATGAGGGTTGCGACCAACATGCTATGCGCTCACTTGTGTCACGGTTTGGAATTTGTGCGCAACCTTCTTTAGTCGTTGGATGAAGATCCAGCTGCTGAGATGCTCACTCTCAGTTGATGAAGGCACGATAGGGGGCAATGTGGCCTCATCATGGCCGTTGGATGACGATTCAACGACCCATGATTTTTCCTTCAGTGCTTGGGGCGCGGTGATGGGCTATTGGGATGGTGCCATGTGGCACGATCCTGGCCTTTCATCTTTCCACCTTTGCAGTTGATGCAACAGGGCTCCAATCAGGTTGATCTTTGCACTGTTGGAGTATGATTGTTGATCTAGATCCATCTATGCGGTTAGATTTCACATATGAGGTTTGGATCTCTGCTATCTTTCTCCTTGGCCTCTGATATTCTATGGGCTGAATGTGATCTATGGACGCTGATCAAGACGATTCCAGAAGCGTTGTACTCCTGTCGTCATCCTGATTAGATCTATACGATCTGATCTATCATCTGTGGCACTGTGTCATCTGCAATTAATATTGTCTCTCTTTTAGAGCATAAAATAGCATTATTATCTATAAAGCTAACCAATCATCTATGATGCAAATTATAATGCTTATGCATGCATTGTTCTTAAGTTATACTAAAATCTAACTAAATTCAGGTAGAATAGGTCCTATGATTGCTGCGTAATCAATAGCCCATCCTTGAAGATTTGATTACAACGTTACTTGTTATATGCAACTAGTCTGTGGAGAAATTTTGGCAGCATTTCCCTGTACTTCTCTAGTATACCCCCCAAGACTAACCTTAACTACATTCTCAATAGCACCCAATTAAGGACACTTTAGGAACCTAACTAAGATTAGTTGGTATACCAAAGAAGAGCAGGAAGATGATACCAAAATTTCTCTACACAATAGTAACATGTAACAAGTAATCCTAAGTTGTGATTAAATCTTTAAGGACCCTCTTTAGCCTAGTACTTCATCTAACTAAAGACGATCGAAACTTATGACATGCTACAAAGACAACACATCGTGCACGTAAGTGAAGTATACACACACTCTGCATTATCCGTATAACATAATCATAAGTCTCAATGGACGAATATTTTGACACGATTATCCCCTCCCAAAACCTGTAATCTAGGGGTGGGAATACCTATTGTTTGGCCTTAAGTGCATCTATATTTATGCAAGTATGTGTATCTGTAAATTCATTAAAATTTTTGGCGGAGTTTTCCCTGCAATATAAACTTCTTCCCATAACAAACACACACAATTAATCATATAAACATTTACAAATTAAGTGGGTACACCCCACATTCAAATCATGCATATAAATTGAAATTAAAGTATGTACACCCCACATTCTAATCATGCATATAAACTGAAATTAAAGTGGGTACACCCCACATTCATCAACATTAATTTACAACGTAATTAATGTAAAAATTCACACATTCATACCTCTATGAAACACGAGATTCGGTGAACTGTGTCCAGTGATGAGTGTAATCTAAATCAAATTAGATAAATCAAAAAAATAAATATATAATTATACTAAAAAATTAACAAAAAAATAAATAGAAATTTAGGTGGTATTAAATTTGAGGAGAAGGAGGAGGAGGAGGGGCTGCCGGCCATTGGAAGAGGAGGAGGAGGGGTTAGTCGACCATTGGAAGAGGAGGAGGGGTCGACTAGCCATGTGGGAGGAGGAGAGGTGGGGGGGGGGGGAAGGCTGGTCGGCCATGTGGGAGGAGGAGGGGGTGCGGTGGTAATGGGAGGATGAGGATGAGGAGGAAGGGGCGATAGTGGCTGGCCATGTCCATGGGAGGAGGAGGGGCTGACCAGCTATGTGGGAGGAGGAGGGGAATGGTCAGTCGGCAATGTGGGAGGAGAAGGAGGGAAACGGTCAGTCAGCAATGTGGGAAGAGAAGGAGGAGGAGGTGACCGATAGCCATGGGAGGAGGAGGGGGTGGTGGCCGGTCGTGGGAGGAGGAGGAGGGGACGGTAGCCAGAGAGGGGGAGGTGGTGGTTGTTACCAAGGAAGACGAGGATGGAATGGTTGGAGGAGGAGGCGCTCTTCAGGGGAGGGGAAAAAGAGATGAAGGAGAGGGAAAGAAAGGGGAAGGGTCAGGCGATTGGGCGAAGCAGTTCCTGATATCCCATCATTTGTGATCGTCTAGTTATAAACCATCATTTAATGTCAGTTCATGGCACGAAAAATCCCGCCTGGGGAAATTTCGAGGATTTGTATAAATGATGGTTGAGATCAAAATCGTCATCTTGGTGGATTAAATAATGGTTTTCAAATCGTCGTCTCTATGATTCAACACTGTCGTTTTTAACTAAGGAGAGGCCCCCTTCACAATGTGAAGGGTGGCTTTTTACTGTTAGGGTTGACGACAATTCTACAAATAACTGTTGTCTTTGTAAGATACACGACGGTGTTGAAACCATTGTTTATATGATTCAACATTGTCATTTTTAACAAAGGAGGCCTCCCTTACATTGTGAAGGGCAGTTCTTTAGTGTTGGTATAAATGACGATTTTACGAACAACCGTCATATTTGTAGGTTACATGATGGTGTCAAAATCGTCATGTATAGGATTCAAAATTAGCCATGCCAATTGGGGGGATATTCGATATAGAAGAGATTTTAGCTATAGTCATCGTTAGAAAAGTGTCACGAACGCCCATTTTTCTAGTAGTGCGGATAAATTGCAAATTGTGTATATATTACAGGACAACTATTGAACTTAATTATATAATGGCTATGCAATAAAGATAATGATTATAATGTTGGAATAAGGTGGATCATTGGTTAGTCCACCCATGATTGGTAGTTATGTTAGTCTAATGAGATCGAGAAGGCTAGTTAGGGAGTGAGCTAGCCTCCACATGAATATATGATAAATTACATAGCTAATCAGTACAGTGGAGTGCTTTTATGTAATGTGTTTTGGACATGGTACTAAAGCCTATGAAACTCGATGAAGTAAAAATGTGTTGCTGTAGCGTGAAACGGGCGTAAACACTTGTAATATAATCAGACTCACAACGGATTAAATGTGATGGTGAGCTTGAGTCAAACACAGGGAGGCTAGTGGATTTGCTCTCTCACCAGTCCTCTCTATAGTTAATGTCTTCTTATCTTTTTTTTTGATTTTAGTGTTATACAAATTTTTTTAGTCTTTTAGATGATAGTCCAAATGATGAGATTATGGAGATAGAAATGGCAAGTACTATGGATGTGAAATGAAGGCCACAGAATGAGCTCACAAGGGGAACAACATGTCCCAATGTAATCACTCCAAGGCCACAAAAACTTCAATCAATAATTAGATAACAAGAGAACATCAAATGAAACCAAAATGCATTTTATTCAATAAAAAGAGTCGTACATATAAGCTTTATACAACAAAAGAAAAGATATGCTATCACTAGAAACGATGGCCAAGAGGTGAGCTCACAAAAGTGAATTTGGTATGCCTCTTGTAATCACTAATTAGGGAATTTTTTGCTTTTGTAAATAATAATGTCAGTGATAATAATAATAATACGTTGCAGCATAAATTGTGGTGGAAATGTCCCTGATAAACAAATGATCAAATATGTACGAACCTAAGATGCAATCACTTTAAACATGCATCAATCCAAATGAACCACGAAAAATAATGTTGTCTCCACAAGGAGGAAAATATGCACATAGGTTCATATAGATATGACAAGATGACTTATGATCCAAAATAAAAATATATAAACTCTAGTAGTAAAGCAAACACAGTAAGTCATTGTGCAGTGTTGCAGTGGGAACATGCAGTCGTGGATAAGGTGTGGTGACAAGTACATCAAGGAGGAATCACAGTCGTAGAGAGATAAGCCACGTGCTATCTCCACGTGGATTGGAGGAAGTGGAGGTGCACGATCGTCATAATCGAAGAAGAGATGTGGTGTAGTTGTGGTGATGATGTTGAGGAAGCCGGGTGTGGTGGTGATGGTGCATGGTTGCGGAGGTCATGAGAGACATAGTAGAGGGTGAGGCGTCAAGGCGTGACGACGTGGTGGTGGCTGTGGAGAGTGCAATGGTGGATGCTGTCGGCATGGTTGTTGCAGTTGTTGGAGGGAGTATTGGGAATGGAGTGTGGTTGTGGCTTGATTGCGAGGAGTGCGGGCATCCTGCACACTTCATGCGGTCAGCAAGAGAGGCAAAATCACAGTTGATGAGGAAGAGGATGCCAGGGTTGAGAGGGAGCGGTTGTGTTCAGCGGTGATGTTGTGGTCGGGTGCGTGAGAGGTGAGAGGAGAGAGAGAATCAGGGATGCAAATGGGTCGAATTCGGGTCGGGTTTAGCTAAACCCATGACCATTTACATAATCCATACCCATACTCTAACCATTTACCCATTGGGTACAAAAATTCAAACCCATACCCATACCCTTCTACCCAATGGGTATCCATTTACATACAATTTATAAATTGATCTTACAATCAATTCGTGTCCAAATTAGAGATAAAGAGGAAAAAAAATCTATAATATGATTTATCAATTATTTATTTTTAACGAGCCTAAAACATAAGGGCATAAGCTACTCCAATTTTAGTGATCATCATTGAAATTATTAAAAAAAAGGACTTCAAGGAGAATATATCAAAAATAAAAAATACAAAGAAAGGAAAAATACAAGTACATTTCAAATAAAAGATTTCTATCCCAGAAATAAATGTTTAATGAAAGCTTCAGAAGCACTCCCAACCTTCAAAATCATGGAGGGAATCTTGAGGGAGATTAAATTTGGAGGAATGAGGGACTTAGGGTAGGACTTCTATATCTCAAGTAAATGGAGATTTTATTCTGGTACTTGGGTTAGGTAACCGTGTTTAGATCCATATCCATACCCATACCCAGTTGGGTTTTTTTGATAAAACCAATACCTGAACCCTATCTGGTTTGTGTCGGGTTTCACCCATTCTTTTCAGGTCGGGATTACCAAAACTTTCATCCCTAGAGAGCGCTAACTAAGCAGTGGATGAGGGGAGAGGTTCTGGCCATCCTTGGTTTGCATGTGCATGGTTTTCTTCAAGCGAGAGAGAGGAACGTTGATGCGGATTTTACACATTTTGTTAAAGATGCGAAATAGTGTCATTGCAACGCGTAAATTCGCAATCAACTTTTACAATTTATAATATCTAGATAGTAGAGTATCTAGGGTCGTCCAAGGAGGCCAAATTGTTCATCACAAGAATTGATTCTCTCTCTCACCTCTCAAATCCACACTTATGTTTTTGTGATTTTGATTGATATTGTTTTTAGGGTTTTCAGAAACAATCGGGTATTTTGATGTGAAGATGAACTAAAGATTAAGCCTATCACTAAATCTAAGTGACAAGAAGTCTTCTCTTCTAAGCTCACCCTAGGCAAGTGCATCTAGGGTAATTAGAAGAGAAGAGTGTGCTCTACTAATTAACTATAAGCATGAAATACACACTAACTAGAAAACTTGAATTAGAAGGCAAAGTGAAATTTGTATTGTTAGTAAAAGGAGCACATGTAGAGGAATGCTTCCTAAGAAAAAAATGAGAAACTAAACTAGCTAATACAAAGATAAAATAAAGATGAAGAAGAGAGGGATCCTTTGGTAGAAGTTCTGGATGACTCTTGCTCCAAGTGCGGTTGCTCCCGCAGTTGAAAAGAACTTCTCTTTGGCTTCTTCCTTCAAGTGGTCTTCCTCCAAGCCTCCTCCAGGGGTGGACGTCCACCACCCTTGTTCCTCCTCTTGCTTGGCCGTCCCCCTAGATGAAGGCTTCCTCCTTGGCGTGGCACAAGGGAGAAGAAGAAAGAGGATGAAGGCACCAATGGGGCGGGTAGGTTGCCCCCTTGATCTTCTTCTCTTCTTCTTCTCCCTTGGCCTTAGGTGTAGGTAGTGTAGGTGGAATGTACAAAGGGAGAAGATGGGAATATGGTGGTGGTTAGATGGGATATTAATAGGAATGGAGAGGGGGTGGTTGGCGTGGCCTATGTTGATGGCTAGGATTGATTTTAGGAAGGTGGTTGTGGAATCTAGGCTTAAGGATAAATGGCGCCAAATGTAGGGTTGCCTAGGTGGGCATTTAAGGGTTGGAGGCCACTCTTGGTGGCCGTCCATTGGGGTAGGGATGCCTTAAAATTGGCGCCAAATGTGGGCTTCTAGAACTGGAGCTTTTGGAGGGAAAAATGGAGGGTGGTGATGGCATTTAAGGGTAGATGGATGGTTGAGATGGAAGGGTTTTTGGAGTAAAAAAATGGCACCAAAAGGGAGGTGGTTGGAGGTGGGTTTTGGCCCTACTTATGGTGTCCTTAAGTGGAGGTGTGGGTTGAAGGGATGTATGTTGGTTGGTGCCAACATGGGTAGAAGTAGGTACACTTAAGTGGACTTGAAGGGTTACTTGGTGGAGCTTAGGTTAGGTGGGGTTTTAGGGTTAGGTGGGGATGCCATGGAGGTCGATTAGCTAAGCTAAGCTATCTTAGCTAGTGGGGAGTTGGGTAGGAGGCAGAGGGAGCTAGGGTTTTGGAGGAGAGAAGCTGGAGGTAGCTGGAAGGAGCTGCACTGGAGCTAATGTCTGCTGAAGGGAGCTGAAGTGGAACTCAGTAGTTAGCTTAGCTAGTAGCTAAGCCAAGCTAATCTGAGCTTGATTCTTATAATCTGAGCTGAGGTGAGCTGGGTTTGGTCTTCCCAGAGAATACCTAGCTAGCTAGAGTAGCTAGCTTAGGTCAACTAGCTTAGCTTAACCAAGTTGAGCTGAGTTGGGTCTTCGGGAGCTGGACTTGAGCTTGCTTGAGCTGGTTGATGACTTCTTCAGCTAACTAGGTCTAGCTAGTTGATGGCAGTAGCTAGTCCTAATCAAGTTGAGCTTCTAGTGAACTATTTTGAGTTGGAGGAGCTGGAATGGAGCTGGGATCAACTGTCTTGAGCTAGTTTGAGCTACCATCCAACTGAGGTGAGCTGAATGGAGCTAAGGTGAACTAGCTGGAGCTACCATTTAGTTGGCATGAGCTGAATGGAGCTAAGGATGAGTTGATCCAGCTAAAAGGAACTGGGATCCAGCTGGGATGAGCTAGATCTGGTTGTGATCCAGCTGATATGGGCTTCTCCTTCATCTTCTGCCTTCCTGAGTGCCAAGGTATGCGGAATTTGACTTTATGCCTATCCCTGACACTCAAATAGATGCATTTAAAATGTAATAAAATGCAATGCATGCCTAACCTAGGTGAATGCCTAAATGCAGCCTGAAAGCCCATTTGCAGAGTTAAAACCCTAAGAGTTAGATTTGTTTTAGGGTATAAGAATGATGATAAACTGGCATTTATCAGACGTGACTGACAGGTTGCATGTAGTGGTTGCGAAGGTGAGTTATGCTTAGTGTGGGTGTGAGAAGGGTGAGAGAGAGTTGACAACGTAGGTGTCAGGGGTGCATTTGCATGTAAAGAGTGTGTGCCCTTCGTGCATGAAGGTCCCCCTTGCGAAAGAGAGAGCTGAGGGGGAAGAAATATGGTATGAGAGAGAGAGAGAAAAAGGAAAATGAGCGGATTGTCGCCCTTGTTCCTTGCGTGATTAGTAAGTAAATACGAGAGGGTGGCAGTTTTGGTGTCTTAGTTAGAGGGGGAGGAAATTAAGAGTGATAAAATAGATGAGAGGAGAGGGGCATGCATGTAGTAAACAAATGACAATGGGGAATTTTTCTACTGAGATTGACAACACGTGAAAGGTTCCAAAAAAAATCTCCTTAATAATTTCTTTCTCCAAAAATAACTTTCCTTCCCAAAATTATTTTTGTGCCCACAATTAATCCTACAAAAAATAAGTATATGTAAATAATATATCAATATAAAAATGTGTATCACAAACATATGCAAATGGAGTGCCTCAATTAAATAAAAATGCAAGAATGACAATTCACGAACTTAACAAATTTTCCAATGCAATGTATGCTTGACGTTTACTCAAATCTTCAAATTGAATGTTCTTAGGTGTAATTATAGTCCATTAGAGTAGACCTATCAAATACCCCCATGCCTAAGTTTTGCTAGTCCCAAACAAAATAATTAGGAAAAGAATTAGATCTCTAGGCCGAAAATTGCTGTCAGGATGCTTTATCGTGCCTCGCCTTTAGAGACTAGTTTGAAATACTATACCTAGGCCTTAAGGTACTCAAGCACCACTCAAGATATAAACTTGATCAGCTTTAAGCTTTGGGTCTTCGACCAAGATTTCTTAGGCTCCCAATACTTGCCCAAGGGTTTGTTGACCCTAGAAGTTAAAGCACCCATACGTTCGTGCAAGTGGTCCTGATTCAGCTTGCCAGTATTTTTTCAGATAGAGATGAAAGAGTTATTTTTAAGATTTTTCTTTTTGTAATGTTCTTGTGATTCATTTAAGTTTAACTTAGGATTGGCTTTCAACATGGTCTACATTAGATTTCTTGTTCCCATCATTGAACCTTGAAGTGTCCTTAGCATTCGATTCTTTGGGATAGCACCACTTATGGAAACCCTAAGAACTTTGGTAATCAACACTTCATGATAGTGCTGGCCGTGGCATTTTTTAGCTAATCTAGACCCTAGCAATCGACATTTTGGGACAATGCCGCCCATGGTACTTGAACAACATGATGCGCTTATATGCCCCTAGTAAGATATTTAGATATCCTAGGAAACAACCGTCGAGGTGATGACATGTTATAACACATTCTTAAGGGGAGTATTTACTCCTCTCATGCAGTGGGAACTCTTCTAATCAACTTGTGTTTTCAAGCCTCTCCCAAGTCAAATTTCTAAGAAAATCATTTTTCGGTAGAGAAAATTTTGAAGTTATTCTTCATTAAGCGTACTAAACCAGACTCGTGTGTGAGATGTGGATGCTTAAGTTACTAAGAACCTGCAAATCAAAGGGCAGACAAAGAGGTCATATACTCCTTAAGCCTTTGACTTAATACATTAGCTTCTCCACCTTCTCAATTACTTAAAGAATAATCCATATCTTAACAAGTACTAAAATTTTAAGCCAAATAGGCCCTAGAGGTCTAAAGTCAGTTTATCTCACTTATCTCCTAAGGTTTGGCACTTAAGGTCTTAATTTATCATTCATTTTAGTCCAAAACTTTGGTAACTCTTCCCTAATCAAATGCTGGGACTAATGTGATGACTCAAGTCCCATCAATTGATGAAACTTGAATCATCGAGTGCTAACCACAAGCACAACCAACCAAAAAATCGTAGTCACCGATACATAGTCATAGAATATCAATAGCTAAACATTCATTCATAATGCATTAAATGAAAGAAATAAAGTGTTGACAAAGATGAAGAAAAATCCACGAGAGAAAGAAGGAAAATAATAAGTACTTAAGTACAATCACCAAATGACAGGAAAGTAAAATCTAATAGTGGAAAATGAACAAAACTATAGAGCCACAGTGCCCTTAACGAACCTCTCCTAAAGTAGGATTCGGTCTGGCAGTGATGGACCAACCGCAGTCTCCGTACCAGATTGCTCAGCAACACCTGAGTACGGAACCCGAGAAACACGTCAGTAAAAACTTAGTAGAGTAGAACAACGACAACAGAGTAACAACAACATTAAGAGTAAAGAAAGAGGGCATTATATCAACAGTTATTCCATTTATTAATTATTACTATCCAATTATGTTTATGCATTTAAGCCCATGTTATTACAGTCCACATTCCGTCAATCAACATCTTAGGGCATGAGACAATCTCATGTAACTTCCTGAAGCACAAGAATAGTATAAGCCACCCTCTTGGCCAAGAAGACGGCTTATACCCATCGAGTCACCACGCTTTGTCATCCTGGGGTCATTGTGGAAAGGGGTGGTGGTACATCGTGTAGCGTGAACACATATAAGTGCTATGTATGCTGAACCACAGACAACCAATGACCCACCCATCGGCTGAGAAGAAGCCACCACAAACCTTGTGCCGTGCATCCTGCTATCCTAGTCGGCCCCTAAGCCTAGCCAAAGAGTCGAAGGGAGGCGAGTAACTACCTAAACCAGCCCAGAACCGGTTTGAAAGACCAAAGCTACAACCAATTCCAATGAGTAGCGGGGCTAAAACTAATTATCCATCCTCTAAGTCCCGATTAAACCATCATAATGATTATTTAGTCATTTCCAGATAACTGTATCTTTTATTGTCATCAAACCAAAACAACCTAACAATTACATTTATTAAACCTAGGATTTCCACATATTCATGTTATTCTCCAACTTATCTATTCGCAAGTATTTTTCAAGTTATGACAGTGGACCCATATGATTTATCAATTAACGAAAACAACGGAACTTGTTTCACGTAAATCGGAGTTCATTTGTGCATGCAATGATAGGGGTACATTGGATCATTAAATCTGAATCATTCACATAGAATCCAATTATTTCTCATTAAGTGCTCAAAATTAGAGTAAAACTTCTGAAAAGGTTCCAGACTTAGCAAAAGAGGAATCACCACTCCAACCAATGCGGTATATGCATAGAACCTCCCAAGATGGGTCTACAGTTACCCAGAAACGACATGGAGAAGAGTAGACTACTATACCTAGCATCACCAGAGGCTCACGGTGACTCTAAACTATGTGCAAAGGGGCTTGGAAAGCATGTCAGAACCTCCTCATCACTTATGGATGCATCGAGAAGTCTTCCTAAACCAAGGATATCAAGAACAAATTAAGAACTACTTATACATGTTTCTGATTTTTCATTAAGGAAAAAGTACAAGAAAATGAAAATAAACTACACCAACACGTAGTATGCATCGAGTTGATTGCAAGGGTACCTTATTTGTCGAATTTCAAGGTTGGGAAGGCTTTGAACAACTCGAAAGAATGTGAGGGGGTCTTGAACCACTCTTGGACCGATCAGTCCTAATCAAACTAGCCGCCTGCTCTCTCTTCGCCACGTGTCACAACGTAATTCACATTTGCGCACCTTACATAGATCGCGATCTCAAGCAACCATGCCTATGTTGGATTGGGCCATGTGTCACCGATCAGGGTCACAACCGCTTGGGCGTGCTCTCCTTTTTATGCGAATTCCCAGATGCAACGCCTCCTGGGGTCGCAACACGTGTCGCCTATGCATGTTGCATCACCAGATCAGACGATGCTTGGTCGCTGCTGCCGCTGCTTCCTTTATAATTATGGAGGGGAAGCTTGAAGAATCTGGAATCACAACTAGGACCCTGAAATTCTAATTTAAGATTTCTAAAGGAAATCTTAAATCCTTCCTTCTCCCTTTCTCTTAGGTTTTGGAGGCCCTAGGAATTAATGATGACCCTAAGTCCAAATAGGCCCTATTTATAGACCCAAATTCTATTTAGTGTTAGGATTAGTTGGGAAAATTATTGAAATTACCCCTAAGTTTGGTTCACCTTACATTAGGTCCTTTTTCATTTGTTTAGGTCATAACTTGAGCTATACACCTTGGATTCACGTGAAACTAGTGTCATTGGAAAGCTTGTGATGAGAGGAATCTAATGATACCATAAATGGTACACTTTTGATGATGTTTGACTAGGGGTTGACTCAAAGTACACATTTTTGTTATGTTTTAAGAGGTGCTTGTACTTACATCAAACCACAATCGTGTCTACAGGTTCAAAGTGACCCAAACCACTCTGAAATGACTCAGAACCTAGATTTTGGGACATTATAGATATAAGAACCTTAAAGGGAGTTTCATCCTCGAAACTCAAACGAAGATGTAGTTAGAGTGAAAAGCATGTTGAGTGCATAACAACCTTAAAGAGAAACAAACCAAGGAATTATGGACTCACCAGTGAAAACCTTTGGGTATTTCTCCTTCATTTCTACCTCTGGTTCCCAAGTCGCCTCCTTGTACTTTTGACTCCTCCATAAGACCTTCACCAAAGTGATCTCCTTTTGTAGCCTTCGAATGGTATGATCTAGGATCTGCACTGGCTGTTCCTGATAGGTCAGGTCATCCTTTATCCCCATGTTCTTATAGCTAAGAACATGGTTCGGATTAGACACGTACTTCCGTAGGCTGGAGATATGGAGATGTCATGGATGTCGATTAACTGGGGTGGTGGGGCAAGTCTGTAAGCAATTGGTTCGACTCATTCCAATATCTCAAATGGGCCCACAAATCTTAGTGCTAGCTTACCCTTCACCCCAAACCTCTATACTCCCCTTATCGGCGAAACTCTAAGGAAGATAAAGTCACCAACCATAAATTGCACGTCTCGTCATCGACGATTTGCGTAACTCTTCTGTCGACTCTGTGCAGTACTGAGTTTCTTTTGAATTCACTCGATGACCTCCTTACTCTATCAGATCAAACTGGGGTCTACCTTCCACTTCATGCCAAACTCATCCTAAGAAAGTGGGACATGCACTTCTGACCATACAATGGCTCATATGGAGCCATGTCAATATTGGCGTGATAGCTATTGTTGTATGTGAACTCCACTAGAGGTAGGTGCTCCTCCCAAGAGCCTTTCCATTCGAGTACACATGACCTCAACAAGTCTTCCAATGTCTGAATGGTCCTCTCCATCTGCCCATTTCTTTGCAGGTGATAAGATGTACTCAGGTTCAACTGTGTACCCAAGGTCTACTGGAAGCTTCCTTAGAATTGGGAAATGAAGCAGGCATCTCTATTTGAAATGATCTCTTTGGGTACACCATACGATCCAACGATCTCTCGTATATACAACTCTGCTAGCTGCAAAGGACCATAAGTCACTTTGATAGGCAAGAATCATGCTGACTTCATTAAGTGATCCACAATCACCCAGACTGCATCGTGACCTCTTTGAGTCAAGGGGAGTCTAGTCATAAAGTCCATAGTCATGCTCTCCCACTTCTACTCTGGAATCGAAAGAGGCTGCAACTGGCCAGCTGGTCTCGATGTTCTGCCTTGATAACAAATCAAGCACTACTTCACAAATTTGCCCACATCTTTCTTCTAGCCATATCACCAGAAGTCATTCTTTAGATCATGATACATCTTAGTGTTCCTTGGATGGATAGTGAGTTTGCTGCAATGGGCCTTGGACAATAACTGTTACGAACGCACGCTTTAGACGTCTTTTAAGACATCTGGGAGGTGGCCCAGACGTCTGACTAGACGTCTGGAACCACTTCCAGACGTCTGGGAATCGGTTATTTTTGGCACACGCGATTCGTCTACGCGCCTGAGCACACAGACCTGCGTACGCTCTCTCTCCCTCTCTTTTTCCCTCTCTCCTGCGGCCGCAGACCCACCCTGTCCCACTCTCTCTCTCCTCCTCACGCGGCCTTAAAAGGCCACGCCCTCCCCCTCACTCCCGTCACCTCTGCCCCCTTCCTCTTCTCCTTCCAGTCGGTGAGCGAGAGCGAGCGCGAGTGAGCGGCGGCGGCGACAGCTGCGGCGGGTGCGGGAGGAGGTGCTGTGCGGGGGAGGAGGCGTCGGCCGTGAGGGCTCGAGCCTGCCGGGGCAGCGAGAGCCAGCCGGCGGGGGCGCAGCAGACGCGGGGTGGTGCGGGAGGCCTGCTGCAGCTCGAGCAGCAGGCGGAGCACTCGCAGCACGGCCGTGCGTCGCGAGCGGAGGGTGAGTGGTGCCCTGATTCTGGAAAATTTTCCAGAATCAGATGTCTGGGATTCCAACCAGACGACGGGAAGACGTCTGGAGGACTGTCCAGACGTCTGAAAGGTGAGTTATTTTCATACCTTCTTCCTTTCCTACGATCGTCCATACTAAGAGAGAGAAATGGGTACGCGCAGGTTCGGGGATTCACATCCAACGCGAATTAGACGTCTGGCTGCAGTGCCAGACAATGGGAATGACTTCCAGACGTCCTGGGTGACCATCGGACGTCTGGGAACTAGGCCAGACGCCCCCGCAGGCTTCTGGACGTCTAAGAGACCACACAGAGCAAAGGTAACCCCTGATCCACTTTTTAAGATGTCTGGAATAAGTTCCAGACGTCTGATTTTACACTGTTTCGTCATTTTCGACCCGTTTAGGGCCCGTTCGGGTTCCGTTTTCCGCGTTTCGAGTTGCGTTCTTTTCGAAATTAAATCCTCTACCTGTCTACAGTAGCTGTATACTGTTTTGAGAAATTCCTTGTGTTTGATCCTTGTGATAGGACCCTGTTCCGTTACAGTCTCGGGGGTTGCAGAGGCACGCGAGATTCCCGACCACACCCCCAGTTCGCCTGTTGTAACCGGTAGAGTTGCATTTAAGTTTATTAGCATAATCTGTTAAATTATGGAACCATAAATAGAACCTAGGACATTGCATGAATCCTAGGAATGAGAAACGAGATTGAATGATAGATCCTAGGGTGTTGCATAAATCCTAGGGCTGGAAAACTAGATTGTACGATAGATCCTAGGGTATGACATGAATCCTAGGATGGGAAAACTAGTGGAATATGTGAACACTGCAGTCTTGAAAATGTGGAAAAGAAATAATAGCTGCCTATAAATTTGTTTAAACAGCTGCCTGTTATGAATAAATGAACATGATTAAGAATATGGGATGTATGAACGTGAAACTGGAAAGGTGAAACTGGAATGCGCTGAGTTAAAGAGCTGGAACCCTACGGGGAATTAGGAGTAGAACTCCTGGAAAGTGAATGGAATAGAATTGGGGAAGTGAGCTGGCCCTTGAGTACGGAGTACCAAGGAGAGCGACTGTCCCCCTGTTTAGTACAGAGTGGAGCCAGCCGCCCCAGGGACCTGGGGTTAGGACTGGCCACTCTGTACCGACTTGCTGGCCCTCGTGTACGTAGTACCGAGGAGAGCTACTAGTGTAGGGAGGTACTAGCTACCCCACGGGCCCCGGGGTTCTGCTAGCCTCCTACACCGACTTGTTAGGCCCACTGGGGCAAACCAGGGTAGTTAGGCGAGGGTGCGCGGACTGTGGAGGGGCAAGGCCCCTGTTTGGTTACTGTGGAGGGGTTGGACCCCTGTTACTGAGAGGGCTCTGCCCTGTACTGGTTCCGTGATGTGCTTTGGGCGCACCCGTTAACGGAAACGACTGACCGCGTGCCAGTGCGGGTTAGCTACCCGTGCGTTTACCGCGCGTGCCGTAGTCACCGTTACGTCTGTCAGTGACCTTGGGGTGGTTGACTGAGAGTAGGATCACCACGGGGGACTCTCCCGGCCAGGAGAGCACCACGTGCTACTTCTATTGTTCGGAAAAGACTGCAATCAAGATCGTTCCCACGAGGAACATTCGAGATCAAGTGAAGGATCTGAGAAATAGATAAATTGTGAAACAATAGAAAGACGTAAATAAAGGAAGAGAGAAAATTAAAATAGCTACTGTACACTTTACTATTTCTTTAGTTTAGCTGCCACTCTACTCAGCGTTTTGCTGACGTGTTACACTCGTTACCTTTCCGGACCAGGTGTTGAGTAGCCAGGGTCAGCGGCTGCAGAGGACGCTGGGCCGAGTAGGGTCCAGTAGAGTTACCACTGTTCTCTTGTACCACTTTCTTTTTGGTTCCACTGTAGTGAGTAGTTCTTGTTTCCGCTGTACTTTTCTTTACCTGCAGTTCATATTATGTTATGAATGTTGTTCTACTGTTGTGGAGGTACATACTGTAGTGGTTTCTTTCCTTACTGCTGTATTTTCTTACTGTTAGTTATATTCATGCTGAATGTGGTTTATTTTACTGCTCTTTTGGTTACTTCCTCGTTGGACGACCAGGTCTTGGGATTAGTCGAGTCGGTCCGGTTCTCGTGTCTCGTAGGGACTCGGGAATCGGGTCGTTACAATAACTCCTGTAGAAGTGCTTCATCTCACGGAACACACAGCCTGCCACAGAGCTGGAGTACTCCATCTACGAAGGTGAACTCGCTAGGGTTTCCCACGAGTATCTGATCATGGAGAGTCTGTAAGTCTGAATCATCCATTTGGCTATTCACTACACGAGTTATCAGGTTAGGCTGTGTGTGTCTCATCAGTGTTAATTGTCCCAAATTTCTTGTCATCTGTGATGTGTTCCATAGGGCTACCTCAATCATACTATTCCATCTTTGTGCCTGAAGAGCTACTAATTAGACTGGTGGCTTCCTATCGAGAGCATCTGGCATGACATTTCCCTTTCCTGGATGATATATTATCAAGCAATCATAATCCTTCCGGAGTTCCATTTGGCACCTCTGTCGCAAATTTAGCTTCTTCTGATTGAATAGGTACTTCAAGCTCTTGTGATCTGTGTGAATCTCGAACATCTCACCGTATAAGTAATGGCACCAAATCTTCAGGGTGAAGACTATGGTTGCCAACTCCAGGTCATGCATTAGATAGTTCTTTTCATGTAGGTTCAGTTGCTTTGAGGCATAGGTGACCAAATTCCTATGCTACATCTGAACATAGCCTAGTCCTCGAAGTGCAGCATCTGTGTATACTATAAATCCGTCGTTGCTGCCAGGGATGGTAATTACAGGGGCTGATGCTAACTTCTCCTTGAGTGTCTAGAAACTGGCCTTACAATCACCGATCCAAACAAAGGGGGTATCCTTGCTCGTTAAATGGGTTAATGGAATAGAGATCTATGAAAAGCCCTGAATGAATCGTCTGTAGTATCTCGCTCAATCGAGGAAGCTGCGGATGTCTGTCACAGTTTTGGGATGCTCCCATTTCAACACTGCCTTAACCTTGGCAAGGTCCATTGAAATCCCTACACTTGACACAACATGTCTTAGAAACTCCACCTGGCATAGCCAGAACTCACACTTATTGAACTTGGCATACAACCTGTGCTTCCTCAAGGTCTCCAAAACTAACTAGAGGTGCTGCTCATGCTATACCTCATTGTGGGAATATATGAGGGCATCATCAATGAATACTACGACAAAGTGGTCCAGATATGGTCAGAAAATCTAGTTCATTAAGTCCATGAATGCGGAAGGGGCGTTCGTTAGTCCGAATGGCATCATTAAGAACTCATAGTGGCCATAGCGTGTTTTGAAGGAAGTCTTCGGTACATCCCCTTCTTTAATCCTGAGATGGTGGTAGGCTGATCGTAGATCAACCTTGGAAAATACTGTGATCCCACAATGCTGATCAAACAAATCATCTATCTACGGAAGAGGATATGTGTTCTTGATGGTCACCTTATTAAGTTGTCGGTAGTCAATGCAAAGGCGTAAGGTGCCATCCTTCTTCTTCACAAACAACACCAAAGCCCTCCAAGGTGAGGGACTCGGCTGAATGAACCCCGTTTCAAGGAGTTCTTGATGTTGTGTCTTTAGCTCCTTCAATTCTACAAGTGCCATCCAATACGGGGTAACTGAGATAGGGTTGTCCTCGGAATGAGAGGGATCTCAAATTCGATCTCTCGCTCAGGTAGAAGTCTCGGGAGGTCATATGGGAACACATCAGCATGTTCCTGCACAACAGGCACACTCCCCAACTAGGACTTCTCTCCTGGGGCTGTAGATACGTAGGTAAGGTATATGCTCCACCCCCTTAGTAATTTTGCTGCCTGTAAGGCTGAGATACACCTGACTAGTCTGCTCTTACATTTGTCATGAAACTCAAACTACGATACTCTTGGAATTGAGAAGGCTATCTTCTTCTCGAAACAATCGAACGACGCATGGTGCCCTAACAACCAATCCATACCGAGAATGGCGTCAAAATCCTTTATCTGATTTTCATCAGGTTGGCTAACATAGTGTACCCTGATGTCCACCTTGTAGTCTCTAAACACTATCTTAGCTACCCATAGTTGCTCTGCTGGACCCTTGATGACCAATGGTTCATCTAGTAGCACTGGTTGTTCCTTAAGTTTTGTAGAAAACTCAGGGGATATAAATGAATGGGATGCACCAATTGTTACCATACCTACCACCACTGATGGTTAAGCTTGCATGTCCCTTAGAGATAGGGCATATACTCATCCTGTTGGTCGAGGTGTAGAAGAACCGACCATATTCTGAGTAGGCCTCTATCCTGGGGTGGGCACACCTCCTCGGAATTGCTGGGAGCCTCCACCATGAGTCTAATAAGTCCAAGTCGCTCCTCCATTCTAGATGAAAGACATCCATCCCTGGGTCCCCATCTTGGTTGGATAGTCCTTCTTAATGTGGCCTTGCTGACCACACTTGTAGCAAAATTGCTGCTCTGGTCTTGACTGTGCCTATTCCGTAGTCCCCTGAGTCTGCATCTGCACAGTGGGACGAGGCTGAGTGTATCTTGTGGCCGAGGTCAGTGACTACTGCTAAGAAGCCTAAGGTATAGGTGGTGGTACTTTGTATTGTTGGTACCTCTAGTCCCCCCTCTTCTAGAATCAGTTCTGGAAATTCGACCCCTACCTTGATCCCCCTCCCAAACTCCTGTGGTTCTTAGAGTAGCCTTGCTCATATTTCATGGCTGTGTCAATGATGAAACTACGTTCGCATGTGATAATTAGTTATTTTTAATGTAGTTTCGGATCTTAATAGAAGTAATTAATGTAATAATAGGGCTAATAGCTTAATTAACACTTTTGCATACAATGAATCTAAATAACATTAAATTGTGCATATTTACATATTTTTACACATTTATTTTATGTATGCAGGTTTTAAAAAGCCTTATTATTATAGTTGCATGGAGAGGAAAAACCAAACCCTTCATCTAACCTTATTTTTATTTTCTCATCCCTCCTTCCCGTTAGCTCCCTCTCTTTCCCATTCAAAGAAAAAAAGAGAAATTAAAAATCCCACGCACACACCCACATCTACGTAACGTCTTCCACAATCCCATAACTTCCTATGTAACCTCCCCTCCCATTTTCTCTCATAACTATCTCTCTTCCTCTCTTTTTCTCTGTCTCATTCTCCCACCAGAAAGGAGGTGACAACTCACCCCCTCTTCCACTCCCTTCATACTCCCTCTCCCTCTCCCTCTTAAACTCCTCCTTCCTCCTCTCCTTTTTTCGATATTTTTTTCCTTCTCCTTCCCTGCATACACCACCACCCACCCAACATCACCGCTAGCCACTTCCCCCAACACAGATGCGGCAACTCACCCCCCCTTCCACTCCCTCCGTACTCTCTCTCCCTCTCCTGCTTAAACTCCTCCTTCCTCCTCTCCTTTTTTCCTATATTTTTTTTCCTTCTCCTTCCTTGCGTGAAACACAACCACCATCGCACCACCAACATCAGCCAACACCATCGCCCTCGGCCATCACCTCCAGTGCTAGCGTCGTGCCCCTTGTCTCCTCTTCTCCTTCCTCGCTGACGCCTACGCAAGCCGTAACTGCCACCGCAGACCACCCTTGCCCTCCTCTTCAACCTCGCCACCCTCTCCTCCAGTTCCTCCCTCTGCACAAACACCCACCTCCATCCTCCTCACCATCAACCACTGCAGCCTCAAAATCGCCAGCAACCACCACCCTACAGCCACCTCCTCTCTTCCCTCCTCTCCTTTCCTCTCCATGTCACACCAGTTCCTCTGCTGCATCGACCACCTCGACAGTCGTGACCTTTAGTGGCAGCTCTCGTCCTCTTCTCCTGTTCACCACAATTGCTAATAGCAACATCACCAGCCCTTCTAGTTCTTCCTCATCTCCTTGTTCAGCTACTATATGAGCTTCCTATCCCTCTTTTGAATTTCAATGCTTTAGATGTGTAAATTAATAGTACATTTTTAGTTGATGCATGATGTATGGAATTGTACGTACCTAGTTATATTTCTATTCTCTCAAGTTTAATTTAGTCAAAATTTCATGTGAAAACTATAAATCTCTTTAATTACAATACTACATTTTCCCAATTGTAGTTTGCATGCGTTAATGTTTTGTAGTGGGTAAATCTCTCATCTTGGCATTTTGTGTTGGTTAGAAAACTAGAAAAAATGTTTGCATGCTTGCAAATTATCAAACCTCCTTTCCTTGTTTAGTGGTAGTTGTTAGTTAAGGTAGTATAAGAATGTAATTAAGTTCCAGGTTAACTTTTATTTTTGCTTTAAATTGCATAAATTAGACTAGCAACCTAATTAGGAATTGCTTTAGAACTGCCAAGTGAAATGACTTCGACTCACTGATGATAATGTCATCATCAATCATATCTAGCTTTAATTAGTCATTATCAAGGAATAAATACTCCTACATAACCGCCAGAGGACTGTAATTATTTGCAAATCCTTTCTGAGAGAAATACAAGAAACTAGGGTTAAAACTGTAATTTCACCATCATTTCATGAATGTAGAATAACCACGGGTTTCTCCAGGGGTTAATTAAGGGTCAAATGATCTTAAGATTCTAACAAGTGGGTTAGTACAGACAGAAAAGGGTTTTCACTCATTTCGAGAACTAAATGACATTTGAAATCCTAAAAATAGATTCGCTTAATTAACTGAGGTTCTGGTCAGGATAAAATTCACCTAAACCCTCTAAATTTCATAGAAAAATATTCTCTAGTGTTTGGCATCCTTGATTTGACCATCAGAACCTGTCTTGACCCAAAATGGAGCCACGGATAGACTTTTTCCCTAATTTGGGATTTTACATACATTACCTAGTCAAACTAGGTCAAAACCAAAATTCAACTTCACCATTGGATTCCTTGGTTCAAATTAGGTTTGTACCAAATTTTGGGCCCAATATGTGATCATCTTGACCTAGTTTGCAATTTGGTCCTATATGACTCTTTTCTCTCACATGTATGCCGCTAACTTTCGAATAAATTACATTTGGGTCCCCAACTTTATCATCTTCTTCTTCAAATAGGTCCTTGCCACCCTCAACTCCTAATCCTAAAGCTCCAGCAACCTTCAAATTGGAAGATCTCCCTGATTTCTCGCTCAATCCCTTCCAAAATTGGAAGGGAGATTCCTTGAGGAGTCCTCTTTCCAATGAACCCATCCTTGAACCCTACAACCTTTCCAATCTCCCATGCGAATGCATGAGAGATTCGGGTATCTTTCGATTTTCCTACTCCGGCGACTTTCCTAGCTTGGAAGCTTCTTGCCCAAGCTCAAATCGACCTCTAGAGACCTATAAAGAATCCCCAGGTGAAACCATTCTCCTCATGCTCGAATTCGACTAGAGTTACTCTCAAATTCGTCTCTCCTCATTCGACTGAAGCTCCTCGACATCTGACGACTTCCTCCGTCTCCCCTCGTCGTCTGACCGCAATACCGACGACAGATCCTACTTCCTAGCCTTCCTCCACGTCGAGTAGTACCAGCCGGTGCCTCTATCTCCTTTGTCCTTGCCGTCCTACCCTCACCGAAGCACCTTCTTCCACAGTGTCGGCCTGCCAACGTGTTTATCAGACGCTTGGTCAGGCTTTTCAAAGGAGTAAATCAGTTGAATTGTAGTATAGGGGATCAAGCATTGAAAACAAATAAGTTTTTATTACTCGAAAACCTAAGTATCTGAGGTCGAACACAGGAAGCAAATGGAATTTATTCACTAATCTCAATCAATGTAATTGAACACTTAAATCTACTCAAAATCTAATTCAAAATAGAATGCAAGAGTTTATGAATTAAAATGTAGTAAAAATAGAAGAGAAACTGAGAGGAATAGAATAAAAAGGTTGATTCTTTTCTTGGCTCTCTTCTTTAGCTTCTTCTTTCTTCTCTCTTTTCTTCTTCTTCTTTCTTCTCTTTTAGCTTTGGCTCTTTCTTTCTTTGACTTTCTCTGCCCTTAGCTCTTCTTCCTTCTCTTTCCTTGGTAAATTCTCTGCCTTTCTTCTTCTGTTCTTTGGCCTTCTTTCTTCTTGCCTTGCCTTCTCTCTGCCTTAGCCATGCTTCGCTTCTTCAGCTTCTTCCTTAGCTCTTTCTCTGCGGCTACAGTGCTTTCTCTTTCCTTATCTTCTTCTTTTTCCTTCAAGTTCTTCTTCCTTCTTTCCTTCTTCTTTCTTCAGCTTCTGCCTTTGCCTCTTGCTTGGCCGCACCTTCTCTTGGCTTCTCTTTCCTTTGGCTTCTGCCTTCCTTGCATCTGCCTCTTCTTCCTTCTTTGCTTCAGTTGCACCTTCTCTTCTTTTCCTTCTTGGCTTTAGCTGCACCTTCCCCTTCCTTTCTTCTTTTCCCTGCACACAGCGGAGCAAAACCTACCCCTACCCCTCCTCTGCGTACTCTCTCTCTGTTTCTCTCCTCTATTTTCTCTCCCAGAGCCGGGTAATCGGGTCAGGTTTCGCATGTCCGGGTTCAGGCGCACCAGAGTGGGTGTGGTGCATGAGGAGTGTGAGGGTTAATCGGGTCGGTTAGCCAGGTTCGCGGGGCATAGGTCGCAGATGAAGCGTGGGTGCATGGGCAAGGGACCTCACCCTGTGTCTCTTGAGGTAGTAAGCTACAAACACAAAATCAATATAATGAACTCACCATGCACCTGAGATTCCGAGGTGGGACTAAAAGTCCCACCCACTTCTTCGCACACCCGTAGGGGGCCTTTGCCTAATTGTCACTACTGCAATCGCTCACTAAGCCTGCTCTATAGCTGGATGCGTGCATGAGACCCTCACGCATCACCTAGGACTCTTATGCCTGGAGCACACGACCTGGAGTGAAGCTTGCGAGCTCCCTGCTTCTGTGTCAATGGTGGAAGGGGGGTCAAATTTGAAATCACTCAGTATGGCCTTTTGGCCACATTAAAACACATGAGGAGCTTCGCCGTGTCATGGCGAAGGTGAGGCGATGGGTGGCTGGCCACGGGGTGGCCTAGGCGTGCGTGCTTAGGTCGCTCTATGGCCGTGTTAATGAGTGTGTTCAGTGGGCGTTTAGGGAAGTGATGGTGGTCAGTGAAGGGATGAAATGTGCTTAGTGGATGGTGGTGGAGGTGATGAGGTAGGTGGCAAGGCGTGTGGATGGGTGGAGCAATGGGAGCGCCTTCGCCGGTGGTCGACCGGAGATGGAGAAGGTGGTGGTGGTCTACGGCGTTGAGGGATTTAAAGTAGAAATTAAGAGAGGGGAAATGAAGAGGGGAGAGAGAGGAATAGTTCTAACCTAGCTAAGTGGACGAAGGGGGGTAGAAAGGTGGCTGGCCGTACTTGCCGCCGTCGGAGAAGAAACGTCCAGAGGAGGGAGAATGGTGATGATGATGGGGCTAGAGACGCACGCGCAAGTATGGTGCAACGTGGAGGAAGGAGATAAAGATGTCTCTGCCATTGGTATTGTGGCAGAGTGACGAGGAGAAGAAGGGATCGCCAGAATTGCTGGACACCTGGCCGGAGGAGAGGAGATGAAATTGGGGGTAGTTCTTCGGCCAAGTCAAGCTGAATGGGAGCGGCCGGAGGTGGTAGTCCTTTTATACGCATTGGCAGAGGCTCTTGTGCTTGGAAGATAAGCTTCCAAGTGCGAGAGTCCTTGCTGGAGAAGGATTTCAGGGAGATACCCATTTCTCTCATGCATTCGCACAAGAGATTGGGTGCGACTCAAGTCATGGGATCATGCTCAGATGGAAGGGAATTCCTCAGAGAATCTCCCTTCCAAATTTAAGAGATCTCTGAGGAATCAGGGAGTAATCCCCCTTGGATCCTCGCCGAAGTAGGATTCCTCTGCTTTAATGGTGGAGGGACCTAATTGTAAGAGTGGTGAGGAAGCTAGGGGGTCTACGCAATGAATTTCAAAAGCTAGGGGCCAAAATGTAATTGGGTGGACTATTTTGCAAAGTAGATCAAGGTGACCTCCCCTTAGGTCCAAATTGTGGTACAAACCTAATTTGGACCTAAGGAATCTAATGGTGAAGTTGGATTTTAGGTTTGACCATGTTTGACTGGAAATTTTACATAAAAACCTAAATTAGGTCAAATAATGAGCTAGGACCACAATCTAGGTCAAAATAGGTTCTAAAGGCCAAATTGAAGGTTCTAAGCCCTAGGGGATATTTTTCCATGAATTTTAGAGGGTTTAGTTGAGTTTTATCCTGATCAGAACCTTGTGAAACTAAGTGAGTCTGTTTTAGGGTTACAGAATGTCATTTAATTCCTAACTCTCACAATAACCCATTTCTGATTGGACCAACTCACATTTTACCTTCTTAAGACCATTTACCTATGTTTAGCCTCTGAGAAATCCTGTTGATGTACTGCAATGGTAAAATTACAATTTTACCCTTTATTTCACATTTTCTTCTCAGAGCATTTCTTCCTTGAATTAGGCCATTCTTTAAGTTATGTAGGAGCTTTTATTCTCTTTCTTAGGACAAAATGAGATAGTTAGGGCTCATGATGAGGTTCTCATCACAACGCCAATGCCAACTCTCCCTCTTTCGTCGGTTAGTTTAGGGCTATATTAGTTCCCCTAGGTTCCTAGTTTAGTTTCCTATTCAAAAATCCCAAAAATAACCCTCGATGTTGCCATTCACCCTCGTCTTCCTCGTCTCCGGTAATCCCTATGGTGAGGCGTCTCCACCACTACACCCTTCCATCCGCCTCGCCGAAACTTCCACAAGCTCCGTCGTTCCACCACGAACAAATGCCCTCGCTTATTTCTGCTTTTCGCCTACCCAAACCACCTATCGGACAACCCACCTTTGCATTGACTTTTCCATCATCATCCGGCCACCATACCCACTCGCACACAACTCCACCACCACTGTTACATTCCACAATGTCTGGTGATCCACCTGAACTTGTTTGACATGGCCAATAGGCCGCTTTTGTGTTTTTAGGTCCCCAGGTCCACTTCGCATTGAAGAGTGAGTTTGAGCTCGCTCGAAGCATTCTCCAGCGGCTGCAAGTTCCAGGTTTCCACGTTAGGCAACGTGGAATAGATCTAGCTTCGAGTTTGACCCAACAATTGGGTTGTTGACCGACCTCATCGCACGAATTCAACGAGAGCTGCTGTTGCTGCTTCGCGCAAAGATGGTGGGACATTTAGTCCCACCTCGAAAACCAGTGGCGTTGCAGCAGCGTATAAATTGAAAAAGTGAAGTGGGCTGTTTGCCTCAAGTCACTTGGGTGGTGAGGTCCCCCGCACCCTTCACTTGCCTCGCCCTTGACATGCACCATGCGGGCTTGACTCCAACCTGGGACTCGCCTAACCTGCGCACACCTCGGCTGCTACCCCATGTTGGCAACCCTGGTCTCGGGTGCACTCTAGACCCGATTACCTATTGCTGTGCATGGCTTTGGGAGAGTGGAACCCAGAGAGAGAAGGAGAGAGAGTGCAGGGGTAGGGGGGTCTTGCTCTGAAGATAAACGGCTGACACTTGGCCGTTCGAAGAGGAAATCCCTAAGGCATGAAGAACAAAGGCCAAGCAAAGAAAGAAAGAAGAGAAGAGGAGGACCGAAGAAGACGATAAGGGGAGCTGAAGAGAAGTAGAGAAAGGAAGAAGAGAGACCCTTGAGTCTCTTGAAAAACACTGTAGCATCAGACGTTTAAGACATCTGATCCTACCATCAGATGTCCAATTCTCCTATTTCAGGCTAATTAACTTGATTAATATTGAGCATCTACTTACTATGATTGTGAGGAGTAATTGGTGATTCAAATCACCATTTTACTCCATTCTTTTTGCACATTGATACTTGACATTATTGCTATATCATTTTTAATTAAGTTTTGATTGTAATTTCTTATATCTTTGACTCAAATTGTGTGCTCATTTAGATTATTTGTTGAGATTAGCGCGTGAATTCCTATTTGCTCTCAGCGAATGACCTCAGACTTTCATTCGAGTATAAATTTTATTTGTTTTCAAGCAATTTTGACCTATACTATGATGCAACTTTTATAACATCGATTTCGCTTGTAAACACTCATCAAATTACTAATAGTTCGATATAAATTTTAAACTTGATGCTCTTATTGCACTACAACGATGTAATTTTAACTAAAGCGATTTGAGCACGTCATGTTTATGGCGTCGTTGTGGGGGAGGCGTTAAAACGTTAGTTTTATTTTAAAAATAAAAAATAAAAAAATGTTTATTATCCTTGCTAGTGTTTTTGTTATTTACTTGTATTTATTTGTAGCTTGATTTGTCACTAACTTAGTTTATTTTCTTTGCTACGAGGTACTTGGTGTACTCAGTGGATTTGTCGCGCTTGTCTTCCTGGTGGCCCCAGGGTGAAGGAATTCAAAACTTGGCTGGAGTATTTTAGATTTTAGGATTTTAGGAATAACTTTAGGATTTTATTTTTATTTTAGAATTGATGTACTAGGCTTAGTGCGAGTGAGAGATTATTTTGATTTTGTACATGACCTTTATTATTTTTCTCCCTTTCGCTTAATTAGTAGTGGATTAGTAATTAATTAGGTTAATTAAAAGGTTAGTTAGATTTTATTTTGTTTGTGCTTTAAAAAAAGAATAGAAAGAAAACTTACACATAAAAATTGCATTTTAACCCTAGAAGTTACCTATTTGGGAAATTATGCTAGGGACTGCATAACTGCCTTTAGGCTTTAATTTTTTATGATCTGCATAAAATTTGTAGAGTGCTGGAAGGTAGGTACATTTTCTAAACTGACTCAAATACCTGTTCATGCATTTTTATTCTTCGCATGCATAGAATTTAATAAAGGAATTAAGTTGTAACTTTGTTTAAAAATCAATAAAAATTACAAATTCAAAAATAAAATAAAAGCTAAATAAAGATTAAAATTCTAAAAATCACCTCACTTTTTATTTAAAGAACTTGTTTGCCTCGTGTTTGTTTTTATTTCCGTGGTTTGCACACTTGTGTGTGAATGGCACAGGTAGGCATATATGGTACTAGAGCCTCTCATTTAGGTTATTTTTTAGGCATATCTTACTCCAATAAGGAAAATTACGTAATTTGTTCTTTTTGTTTTATCACCCTACTTAATCTAGATTAATCAATTACCTTCTTAATTTATCATGTTAGTTGTTTGTATTGTGTTTTTGTATTGCATTTTTCTTTTGTATTCTTGGTTGTAGATTTTTATTTCCTAATTTAGGAGAACCTTTAATTAAAGAACCATGTAGGACTAGTAATAAACAAATGGATAACCAAGAAATCCAAAACTAATTGTTGCAGCATTTACTTCAATAATTTTGGAAATGCAACAAGAGCAACAAGAATTATATTACAAGTTTCAACTTGTTAATCAACAAAGACCCTTAAGGGAATTTTATGAACCCTAAGGTCAAATCCCTGAACCTTTTGTCCATATTCCAGAAGTTGATGATGATTTTGAAATAAAACCCTCCACCATAGCCTTATTACTCCATTTTTATGGGCATAGCAATGAGAACCCTTTTCTACACTTAGATGAATTAGAGACTATTAACAAAACTATGAGAAACAAAAATCTAAGTGAGGATGCCGTAATGATGAGATTGTTTCCATTCTCATTAAAAGATAAGGCTAAATTCCAGTATCAAATATAGGAAAACTGATAAAAACTTTGGCGAACTTTGATCTGAATTCCTTAAGTACTTTCCTATAGGTAAAACCAATGTTATGAGGAGAGCCATTACTAGCTTCACTCAGCAACCTAGTGAACATCTCCATGAAGCTTGGGAGAGACTTAAGGAGCTTCTTAGGAAGTGCCCACATCATGGAATTCCTTGTTGGCAGATATTTCAAATATTCTATCATGGCCTTAATGAACAACTTAGGTATAATGTCAATGCTTCTTGTGGTGGAAATTTCCTAAGTAAGAAAGAAGATGAAGCTTATGAATTGTTCGAAAACATGCGTGAGAACTCCCTTAATCATGCTTCAATGAATACTTTTGATAGGACAAATTCTAAAGGATGAATTCATGAGATACGAAGCACTAGAGAATGGGAGGTGATTAACAAAAGGTTGGACAAGATTGATATTTTAGTAAAAGAACTTGGGAGTCAAAGATCTAACCTCAAATCCCATGCATGTGAAGTTCAACGCTCTTTTGCCCCTCTTTACTAAGAACCAATGCCCTTGTATAATTCTAATGTCCAAACTTCAACCTTAGATTCTCCTTCATCTTCCTATACTCAATTAGAAGATGCTCAAGCTCTTCAGGGTAACTTTAGGCAAGAAAATAACCCATATTCCAACACCTATAACCCAGGTTGGTGGAATCACCCTAATTTTTCTTGGAGGAACCAAGGGTATGAACCTAACCAAATGTCCCAACCTAAACTCAACCTAGTTCCATTTCCAAATAACAACTACCAAAATAGGGTTACCCAAGATTCCCAATCATTTAGAACTGAGTTTGACAAGAAAATAGGAGATATGCATTTGTTAATGTTACAACTTGTCAACACTCAACAACAATTGATGAATTAAATTAGGGATGAGAAAAATCAAAGAAGAGATAACCAACCCCTTGGAGTTTTACTTGCTCGACCAGAGCCTAACCCCAGGAATTTACCTAACCCGAACCCTCCACCTAGATTCAATAGGAACCGACCCCAAATCCCTACACATAACCCTATTCTAAACATTCCTAAACAACAGCAACCTTAAAATGGAGATAATAATCCTCAAGCTAATGCAAATGTTGTTACACTTAGGAGTGGTAGGATTACTAAGGAGGTAGCTCATCCCCAAACTTCAATTAACAAAGAAACTGCTGAAGAGTTACCCTTAGTGGTTGAGAGTGATTTTGAAGATGAAGAAAATGTAAAAGAAACTTCTAAAGGATTTGAACTCAAAACTAATCCTGATCTCACACCAGCTCACATTCCCTTTCCAAATGCTCTAAAAGATAAGACTTCATGAAAGAAAACTTTATCTAATAATGAAGAATTACTTGAACTCTTCAAGCAAGCTCAAATAGACTTTCCTTTAATTGATGCTATTCAACATATACCTTTATATGTAAAATTTTAAAGGAATTGTGCACAAAAAAACGTAAAGCTAAAGTTAAGACTTCTGAAAAGATAGTCTTATCTGAGCAAATAAGTTCAGTTATTCAACAAAACCTACCCACTAAAAAGAAAGACCCAGGTAATCCTTGGATTACTTGTATTATTGGTAATCTTACTTTTAACAAAGTTTTATTAGATTTAGTAGCTTCAATCAATCTTTTGCCTACTCCAATTTTTGAAAAATTTGGAGTAGGGAAACTCCAACCCACTTCTATTTCTGTTCAACTAGCTGATAGATCAATTAAGAAACCCAAAGGAGTTCTTGAGGATGTAATTGTCAGGGTTAAAGATTTCTATTTTCCAGTTGATTTCTTAGTTTCGGATATGGAAATCCCTGAGATTATTGAGAATGAGCCTATTATTTTAGGAAGACCATTTTTAACTACTGGTAAAGCTAACATAGATTGTGAATCAAGGATAATGGAGATAGCCTTTGGTGATAAGAAGATGCAATTAGATATTTTCAAGGCTTCAAAAAGCTTCAATTTCGATGATGGTTGTAATTTAATAGAAGTAGGCTTACTTGAAGAAGCTATTGATCACACTACATCTTATCACCTTGAAGATCCTTTAATCGCTTGTTTAACTCTTGAGAAATCCTTAGATGTTAAGGAAAGCACTGATCTCCAAACGGTGAATAATCTTTTGAATTCTTCTTCTTTAGGACCTCCTTGGGCTATAAAAATAGATAAATTAGCTAAACTTTCTAAGGAGCCTTTAAAATCCTCAATTGAATCCCCTCCTAAATTAGAGCTTAAACCTCTACCTGACACTTTAAAGTATGTGTTTCTAGGATTAAACCAGACATTATCAGCTATCATTAGGTCAAGACTCAACCACCCAAGAAGGTCAATTGGTTGAGGTTCTAAGAAGACATAAAATGGCATTTGGGTGGAGCATAACTGATCTAAGAACGATAAGTCCATCTGATTGCACCCATAGAATTTTCACTGATGAAACTGTTAAACCTTGTAGAGAATTTCGAAGGAGACTAAATCCTATTATGAGAGAATTGTAAAGAAAGGAATAATTAAGTGGTTAGATGCTGGTATCATATATCCGATTTCAGATAGTCCTTGGGTCAGTCCGACACAAGTTGTACCCAAGAAAGTCGGTTTAACCGTTATAACTAATGACAAGGGTGAAAAAGTACCAACTAGAATATCTTCCTCTTGGAGAGTTTGTATAGATTATAGGAAGCTTAATAATGCCAGTAAGAAAGATAATTTCCCTTTACCCTTTATAGATCAAATTCTTGAAAGGTTAGCGGGAAGAGAATTCTTTTGTTTTCTTGACGGATATTCTAGATATCATCAAGTGGCAATTCACCTTGAAGATCAAGAAAAAACAACCTTAACATGTCCCTTTGGAACTTTTGCATTTCGAAGAATGCCATTCGGATTGTGTATGCACCAACCACATTTTAGAGGTGCATGATGGCTATCTTCTCGAACATGGTTGGTGATTGTTTAGAGAATTTTATGGATGACTTCTCTGTATTTGGAGATTCATTTAATTCTTATTGCCTTAATCTTGAGAAAATTCTCCAGAAATGTATTGAGGTCAACTAGTCACAAGTTGGGAAAAAAGCCACTTTATGGTTCAGGAAGGAATTGTTTTAAGCCATATTTTCTAAAGGAAAGCAATGGAAGTAGACAAAGCTAAGGTTGATCTGATTAGTAACCTTCCACCTCCTACTTCAGTTCGAGATGTTCGATCTTTCCTAGGACACACAAGATTTTATAGGCGTTTCATTAAAGACTTCTCTAAGATAGCTAGACCTTTGAGTGCTCTTTTGGCTAAAGAAGTTAGCTTTGAATTGGATGATTCTTGTTTAACAGCCTTTAACACTCTTAAAGGGTCTTTAATTAGAGATCCTATCCTACAACCTCCAGATTGGAAACTCCCATTTGAGATTATGTGTGATGCTTTAGATTTTGCAATAGGAGCAGTTTTAGGACCGAGAATTGATAGAAAACCTATTGTAATCTTTTATGCAAGCAAAACTTTAGATGAAGCTCAAAAGAATTACACTACAACTGAAAAGAAATTGCTTGCAGTTGCCTTTGCTCTTGAAAAGTTTCGATCATACTTGTTAGGTTCCCATGTAATTTATAATGATCATTCAATCCTTAGACATCTTCTATCAAAAAAGGATGCTAAACCAAGATTAATTCGATGGATACTTTTATTACAAGAATTTGATTTAGAAATAAAGAATAAATCTAGATCAGAAAATGTAGTGGCTAATCATCTATCTCAGATCTTAATAAGCAATGATCATTCTCCACCAATTTGTGATTTATTCCTTGATGAACATCTATCGGTTATAATAGGAATTAAGTCGCTTTGGTTTGTAGATATTGTCAATTATTTAGCAATAGGTCAAACCCCTTCTGATTGGACAAAACATAAGAGAGATAAATTTTTTTCTAAGATTAAGTATTATTTTTGGGTTTAGGCTCTGTAATGATCAGATAATAAGAAGGTGCATTTCGGAAAGTGATGTCCACAACATATTGTCCTTTTGCAATAGTTGTGTATGTGGAGGTCATTTTTCTAGAAAGAAAACAACTACTAAGGTCCTCAAAGGTGGTTTTTATTGGCCCACTTTGTTTAAGGATTCACATTTGTTACTAAGGGTGTAGAAGATTGACTACAGGCGTGTGAAGGGTATCTGAAAGAGAGTCTTTAATGCTACACGTAGAGCCAAAGCAAATCAGTGGTGATTTTACCCCATTCACTTTAAGCGTAGAAACCTCACCAAAAATATCAACAACATGCTTCAAACATTCTATTTCCCGAACCCCTCCTACAAAGAAGATTGTGTTGTTTGCGAACTGCAATATGGGCATCAGGGCTCTATTTGAGGATTGAGTGTTGCCATGTATAAGTCCTCTTGCGCTGGCTTTGAAGGAGAATCTGGCTAGAGTGTCAACAACCAGTATGAAAATGAGTGGAGTAAGAGGACAATCCTGCTTCACCCCCATTTGGGGTTGAATCCACCTCCCTGTTGGATGCCCATTATTCAATGGGGGGAAGGATGATGTAGCAATACACCTCTTGATCCATTGCACCCACTTCTCTGGGAATCGTCTCCTTCATAGGATTTCCCTTAAGTAACCCCAGGAGACTGAGTCATAGGCTTTGGAAAAGTCAACTTTTCACATGAATGCCTATTTTTTTCTTTTGACCCACCCAACAACCATTTCCTATGCTAGAATGAATGACTCTTGCAATGATCTGCCTTTAAGAAAAGCTACCTGGATTAGACTGATAAGATCCTGAAGGACATCTCTTATGTGATTCACCAACAGCTTCCCAATAATAAGGTATATAGAATTGGACAATGCAATCGACCTGAAATCAGATAGAGATTTTGCCCCCTCCTTCTTTGGCAGTAAAAAGAGAAAGAATCTATTCAATTTCTCCAGTCCAAAGTTACCCATCTGGAACTCCTTAATCACTTCAATCACGTTATGTTTCACCATCGCCCAAAACTCATTGTAGAAAAGGATAGTAAATCCATGTGGTCCCAGAGACCCTTATACCTTCAACCCCTTCAACGCACAGACAATCTCTTCCTCAAAAATATCCCTATAGAGTTGCCTACCATCCTCCTCTCCTAGCTTTGGCATATCTGAGGTAGCAATTCTCCACCCCCCTTTTGGCTCCACGCATGTAACATCATGGAAATAAGTGTTGGTGGTATCACAAATATCAATAGGCGATGTCGCCACATGGTCCCCATACCGTAAAGAGGAGATGAGGTTATATCTCCTCCTTGCACTAGCCACCGCATGGAAGAACTTCGTATTGGAGTCACCCTCCTTCGGCTATAACTGATGCAATCGCTGACGCCAGCCTCTCTCCCTCTGTAAGTCTTCTTTGGCAATAACATTGAGAAGTTCTTTCCTCTGTTGGATCTCCTCCACAGACAACCCCCCTGCCTCCTCTTTGTCATCCATTTTCTTAACACCCTCCATAGCATCCTTCCTTCTTTAGGATCGCATCCTGGCCAAGGACTTCTTATATTCAAATAACATAAACTGCAACCCCCTCAGCTTGGTACCAAGCTTCTTCATAGCCGATCCTCCCAACTCCTGGGACAGCCACCACGAAGCCACCATGTCCCTAAAGCCATCCTCCTTAAGCCATGACTTTTGGAACTTGAAGTAGGTGCTAGGCTTAGATTCCTCCCCACTTTCCCACACAAGAGGGTTGTGGTCAGAGAATGGATGACCCAATGCCACCACTGAACCAATTGGAACATCCCCATAAGACTCACATTACAAAGGAAGCGATCTATCTTCAACATCTGTCCATTCCCATTCCTCCACGTGTATAAAGCCCCTGACGTAGGCAAATCCACCAACTCCAAATCAGACATGACACATTGGAAGCCAAACGAGGAAGAATCTATTCTGCCATCGGGCCTGTCCTCCAAAGATAATGTGGCATTAAAATCACCACCAATAAGCCAACCACCCCCTTGCGTCCACAAGGAAACACTACCCAATTCTTCCCACAGAAGTGGTTAGTCACTCTGAGAACATGGCCCATACATGCACGTTACACACAAAGTACTGCCATCAGAAGATTTGGTAAATCTGCATGATATTGTATATCTCCCCTGCCACACATCCATTAGTTGCAGGACACATCTCCTCCACAAGATGCAAAACCCACTCGATCTTTGATATGCACACATCTAATTGGCCTAAAATACCTATTTATGCATGTTCCTAGGTCTATAAAAGCATTATGCATTATAAATATTGCATAGCATACATCATTATGCATTTAGGTTAGATTCTACAAATTATAAGTTAATTTTCCCTTTTTGTGGTTAGGGGATAAGGCAACATTTATTTGGACCTTGGGTTGAAGATCCAACTGTACGGATCTGATCAGGGTGACGATCGGAGTCCAATGCCTCCAAGATTGCCTCGATCGGATTTCCGTAGCATCAGATATAGTATGAGAAAGATCAGAGGCCAAGAAGCAAGGTGGTGTAAAATTCGTACCTCAGATGTAGAATCCAAATGCACGGATGGATTCAGATCAATAATTGTAGCCTAACGATGTGAAAATTGATCCAATCTGACAACTGTGGCACCATCTACAAGCATTGGAAAAATGGATGGCCCAGATGGTGCCACGTGGTGCCGTCCAGGTCTCCCACAGCCACTGGCCTCCTCATCCTCATCAAATGTCACGCGATCTCACCGTTGGATCAAGATCCAACGGCTAAGAGCACTGTGACCTTAATTTGTAAACGCAACACAAAGGGGATCGTGGTGCAGTGGTTGTGCGCTCCAACTTTTAGAAGATAGTGTGGGTTCGAGCCTCCACGTGCCTCAAATCAAAGTAGAGAGTAGGGTGGACGAAATTCCACTGCATGATTGAGATCGAGTGGCTGTAGAAGCAGCTAGGTGATAGTGTGGATGGGTGATCGCACCCATGCTCGATTTGACGCCTAATTGGACATGCAATCTGACACTGAGGCGTGAATTGAAGATGCGGGCGAGTGTGATCTAAGCCATCGATTGATGATCGAATGGTTGAGGAGGTGCGACTCTTGGTGAACGTGGGCGAACGGCTCAAGCTGAGGAGGTGGTGACATGGCCACGTGTGAGCGCTTGGATGCATGATGAACGGTCGATGTTACATGCAGGCTTTAGCAATGCTCACCTACAGTGACGTTTATATCCGTCACTAAAGACTCAACATTAATTTCTAAGCCTTAAAAGACCCTTTTGCCCTCAATTTGTACACCTATAAAAAGGGTACCCTACTACTCATTTTCCCAACCCTTCTCTTCTTCTCTCATCCCCTTCAAAGCTCTACGAGTTGGTCCCATACCTGGGATGCTCCATTAGAGTTAGAGTAAAATAATTTTCCATCTTCTCACCCCCTTCGTGGAGCATCCTGTGGTTGTCTTCTTTCCACCATTTGAAAAGTGGATCTCACTACGATGCTGCCCTGTTTCATCCTTTGTCCTCCAGCTCCATTCTCCTTCATCCAGCATCTCATCCCCATCGTCTGGGCACTCTGTCAACGCAGCTCATCCTCCAAGTAGCCATCGAGGAGGATTTTCTCATCCCTCTCTTTTTACTGCTTTCTAGTGTAGATTTTCGACTTTCTAGTTATAGAAATTAGTTGTAATGAACATTTGGCTACAAAATATTGGTTCTCTTTCTCTCTCTTTTCTCTGTATTATTCTATCTCTCTCTTTTATTATTTATTATTTAAGTAGAATGCTAGTGTAGATTTAATTCGACTAGCTAATCAACTTTGTGACAATAATTCTAAATGCGATTTTTAATCAAATGTTCGTCTCCCTGTGTTTGACCCGGGACTCACCAGAGTTTTGGTTATAAATTTTATTTGATAGCGAAATTTTATGCAACTACAACAATGGGTTTTCAAACTCAATCTTTTAGCGTATGAATCTAGCTCATCAATCTCTCATCTGAATTGACAATTTTCATCTGAAACTCCTCGTTGCAACCCAATGGTTGCGATGAACCATCATCCACACCCTCCAAATGAGTTTCCTGTAGTAGTGCACAATCAATGCTCCACTCTAGATACCTCGTGAGTGCCCCCCTTCTCATACGATCCCTCAACCCATGCATGTTCCAAGATAGCACCTTCAACATGGGGAAGAGTGGATGCCCTTAGTTATCCCCTCATTATGCATAACACTGATCACAGATGCCACCTGGTTCACATCAATATGTTGTTGCTTGCCCGACCCACGATATCGGAGGTTATGTCTCCCTCTAGCCATCATTCCCCCACACGGTTGCATCAAGGAGCCTTCATTATATAGAACACCCTCATGAGTATTGAAGGTAAGAACATCACCACCACCATTTGGGACAACCTTTTCCCCCATACCCACTGAAGAAGCACATGGCTTGGGTCCATCCTTACACATCACAATGACGCCCTCCATTTCAGAATCTTGCCTCTTACTATCGGTCTCCCCCATGACCTCCTCCATAACACCCACACCAGTAGACACCTTCCTTTTCTTCTTCCCGGAGCTATATCCATCATTACCCATAGGATCCACCTTCCTCCACTGCATTTCAATGTCACCTTCCTCCACCCTAACCACCTGTGGCTTCCCATCCTCCATACTAGTTTCTTGATCCACATGCACATTCACATGGAGCAGCCAAGAAGAGCCCCCACATCTAAGAACAACTTTATAATGGAAGGGTCCACCATGCTTTAATTTAACATTCACCTGCACAAAAACTGCCATCACCTTCCATAAGGCCAATCATAGAATCCTCTTTCACTGACGCAAACCCTACCACAATGTAACTTACCACAACATTCGAACGAAGGTGAAGTGGGAGTCCTTTGATCTCAAGCAAGTCATCCCTAGAGAAGACCCATTAAGGGGGCCGTTCACTGAGTGCACCATTAAAAGGAGGCACCATTATTCGGAGAATTGAACCACCATCAAAACAAGTTGTATGGAACCTCAAAGCCTCAGCATCTCCATCACACAATCCAAACAACAAGAACCTCAATGGGTTCAACCAAGAGATCTTCCACAACGGAGATAAGAGAGAGAGAAAGAGATCTTACTATCCAGTGTAGGTCATCCAACGAAGGGGATCCGACCATTCTAGGATCTTGAAACACACTATTCTACGTGCACAAACACTCAAACAAAATATTAGTAATAACAAGAAAGATTTATACAGAAAATTAAACCAAAGAATAAACACAAGATATACAGTGGTTCCCCACTCACTTGGGTACTCCACTACCTAAGCCTCCCAACTTAGGATTTTTAACCCGATTCCCTCAACCTCAAGGGAATCAATTTACTAAATGAGGTAATTAATGGCTTACCTCAACCCAAGTACAAGAGATGGGTTTGTTATAACCCAACGAGCAACAAGCTCATAAACAAATAAAGAATTGGTGTAAGACAAAAGAAATCTTACAACAAAAATACTTAAGCCTCTCAAAAATAATATAAAATAAATATACCAATTGGAGAACCTAGGAAAGACGTGAATCACCTTGAATTGCGTAAGAAAAGCACGTCGATGTGTTGCAAACCGTAGAGAGATTTGAGAGCTGCAAACTATTTCTTCTCTTCAAAATTTGGTGGAAATTTAGAATTCAAATCTATAGAATTTTCCCTTGTATTTATCTATATCAAAACTAAGGGTCCAAGGGTTTATTTATAAAGATAGGACCTCAAGGATTCATCTACTAGATGTTGGGGTTTAAATCCTAATGTTCATATTGCCAAAATTAATTTTCTAGCCATTCAGTTTTGAGACAACGGCTAACTAGTACCGGTATTGAAGTACAGGTACCAGTATTAGCTGCTTATAGTTTTTCTGTAGCCAGTACATAAGAGTCCTGGTATTGGTACTCATCATGGGTACTGGTACTTGTGACTCCCAGGTTTGAGACTCATTAGGCACTGTGACCTACCTGTACCAGTACCGGTGAGGTCCAAGCCAAAACTGAGTCTTCAAATTGTGACCATCAGATACCGGTACTCTTGATTAGTACCGGTACTTGTTCACAGTTTGAGACAGGCTCAAACCTATGCCTTGCATATATCGATATTGATGAACAGTACCGGTACTTGCTTACAAGTACCTACCTTTAGTGTATTACTAGTTAATTACGTTCTTTGAAAATGATCATAGTATAAATCCTAGTTTATCTCTAATTAATTTTATGATATAAGTTGATTCTTTATTAAGAGGCATACATTTTATAAAAATCTAATCTAAAAAAATCTAAAGGTCAAAGATGATCTCCTCCTCATCATCATGCCTCCTTGCCATAATTCAATGTTTGCCTTGATCTTCACCTAAATCTGAAAAAACACTCAATTGATTAATCTACAATAATTTTGCTAACACCACAATAAGATGTGGAATAAAGTTTCAACAATCTCCCCCTTTTTGGTGTTGACAAAACTATCTTGCAAAAAATATTTTTAGCAATGTTATATAAAGGAAAAATTAAACTATTTTAAATCCTCCCCCTCATAATATGCTTCCTGTAAAAATATTACTATTTCCTTTTCATTTGTCTCCTCCTTTTTGTCAGTCATCAAAAAAATGAAGGGGTAAAAAATATCATACCAAAAAAAAAAAAAACACCAGTAGTAGAATGGAGCTTGTGGATAGCAAGCTTCACTAGTCTACCTTTCTTGATCTTCATGAAGTTTGTAGAATGGTTAGAGTGTTCCATTTTTTACCTTGAGCACCTATTGATCATGTTGATTCCAATGATCTAACCCTGCAGATTTATAGACCTTTTTTGTGCTAGATCTATAACTCTTAGGTTTTTCAGCCTTTTGATACATCCATGAATGCCTAGGTACATGGGATTTATTTTGTGTATTCTTTTTACTCTAAAATTTTGATTTTAAAGAATTACAAAATTCAGTATTTAACCTAATTGTTGTTTTAATATTATTTAAAGTCCTCAAAATGCTCAGAAATATCTTCTAGTTCTACTATTTTTGCATGCAACTGATTATTAGTCTCTTTTGGCATTTCTAATTCCATTTCTAAATATGATTTTTCTATTTCTAATGTTTGGTAATTATTCTTTAAAACCTTCTTTTTCTTTTTAAATAACCTAGCTTTATGATATAATTCATAAGCTTCAAGTAATTCTTCAAGAGAAAAATCAAGATTTACCTCATTTTCTGTGTCTTCCAAAGTTGCAATCAAGCAAAGGTGTGAGACCTCGTCGTCATCTGATTCATTGGAGTCGGTGTCCATGTTGGAGTCGCTATCATCCCATGTTGCTTTTAAAGCTTTCTTCTTCTTCTTGATCTCCTTTGTATCTTTCCTATTATATTCCTTTTCTTGTTCATGGGGCAATCCTTTCTCAAGTGTTCTTTTTTCTTGCATTCAAAACAAACTATATCATTTGAAAATTTATTTACTCTTTTACCTTGCTTTCGGGTGAATCGTCGAAATCTTGTTAGAAGAGCAAGCTCTTCTTCGTCGGAGTCAGAATCGTCGAGATCTGAATCTTCCTTTAGAGCTTTAAAAGAAAGCTCCTTCTTGCTTACCGATTTTTCCTTGTTTTTCTTCATGTTCTCCAGTTGGACCTCATAGGCCATGAGGCTTCCAATTAGATCATCAAGAGAAAGGACTAAAAGGTCCTTTGCCTCTTGGATCACTATTGACTTCGGAGACCAGTCGCTTGTAAGAGATCTCACGATCTTTCTTACAAGCTGTTCTTCAGTGAACTTCACTCCTAAATTCTTCATGGGGTTGACTATATCCCCAAACATTGTATACATCACCTTGATGGTTTCACTTTTCTCCATCCTGAAACACTCATAGCTTTCTGTTAGAATAGATATGCATATTTCTTTTACCTTGTTAGTACCTTCGTAGGTGACTTGCAGTGTGTTCCATATCTCGTATGTAGACTCGCAAGTCAAGATACGATTGAACTCCTCCTTTGATTACGCACAATACAGTGCATTCATTGCCTTTGCATTGCTTACGATCTTTTTCTTCTGATTCGCTATCCATGCTACTCCTTGTGGCTCCAAATCTGTATACTTTTCTTGAATGAGGGTCCAAGACTCCTCACCCATTACCTTGAGAAGACTTGCATCCTCCTCTTCTAGTACCCATAGTCCGTCCCATCGAAATAGGGAGGACAGGTAGATGATTGTCCTTCGGTGTGCTTTATTGATGATGCCGTAGCGAAGAGGTTTGCCACATCTTCTTCACAACCCACTTTGATACCACCTGTAGGATCTTAAAACACACTATTCTAGGTGCACAAACACTCAAACAAAATATTAGTAATTACAAGAAAGATTTGTACAAAAAATCAAACCATAGAATAGACACAAGATATATAGTGGTTCCCCACTCACTTGGGTACTCCACTACCTAAGCCTCCGAGCTTAGGATTTTTAACCTGATTCCCTCAACCTTGAGGGAATCAATTTACTAAACGAGATAATTAATGGGTTACCTCAACCAAAGTACAAGAGATGGGTTTGTTACAACCCAATGAGCAACAAGCTCAAAAATAAATAAAGAATTGGTGTATGACAAAAGAAATCTTACAACAAAAATACCTAAGCCTCTCAACAATAATATAAAATAAATATGCTAATTTGAGAACCTAGGAAGGATGTGAATTTCCTTGAATTATGTAAGAAAAGCATGTTGATGTGTTTGCAAATCGTAAAGAGATTTGAGAGCTGCAAACTATTTCTTCTCTTCAAAATATGGTGGAAATTTGGAATTCAAAGCTCTAGAATTTTCCCTTGCATTTTTCTATATCAAAAATAAGGGTCCAAGGGTTTATTTATAGAGATAAGACCTTAAGGATTCATCTACCAGATGTTGGGGTTTAAATCCCAATGTTCATATTGCCAAAATTAATTTTCTAGCTGTTCAGTTTTGAGCCAATGACTAACTGGTATCGGTACTGAAGTACAGGTACCGATACTAGCTGCTTGCAGCTTTTCTGCAACCAGTATACAAGAGTCTTGGTACCAGTACTCATCATGGGTACCGGTACTTGTAAGGTCTAGGCTAGAACTGAGTCTTCAGATTGTGACCATTAGATACCGGTACTTGTTGTTTACAGTTTGAGACAAGCTCAAACATATGCCTTGCATATACTGGTACTGATGAACAGTATCGGTAATTGCTTACAAGTACCTGTTTTAAGTGTATTAGTAATTAATTACATTTTTTGAAAATGATCGTAGAATAAATCCTAGTTTATCTCAAATTAATTTTACAATCTAAGTTTATTCTTTGTTAAGAGGCATACATTCTATAAAAATCTAATCTAAAAAAATCTAAAGGTTGAAGATGATCTTCTCCTCCTTATCATCTTACCTCCATGTCATGATCTTCTCCTCCTCATCATCATGCCTCCTTGTCATAATTTAATGTTTGCCTTGATCTTCACTTAAATCAGAAAAAATGCTTAATTGATTAATCTACAATAATTTTGTTAACATCAAAACAAGATGTGGAACAAAGTTCCAACAACCATGATCCCCCTAATGAGGGTGCTTCGTCAGAGAGACTCTGCTGCTAAGATCTCTGGAGTGAGGGGAACTTCGACATTAATGGAAGGAGGTGTAGGTGGAGGGGAGGACATCCCCACACATTGCCCTGCTGACTCCTCCCCAATTTTGAATGCTAGGCCTTTATGTGAGGGTTTGCAAATCCCTCCCGAGTCTACTTATCCTCCACCTTCCTTCCTGCATGAAAGCCTAGATTAGGGTTTACACCAAAACTCTATTCCTTATTTCGAGTGCCGCCCAACCCCTTATGACCACCATCAAACCACCTTTTACATGTCACCCTCCTATGTCCAAGTCCACCACACGCCAAGCACATGATGGCATTGCGACAGTCCACTGCCATGTGCCCTTTCTCATTGCAACACCTCTCCTTCTCCATGTAGGGTTGTGGTTCCCCCAACCTCCTTGAACTCCTTGGTTGCCATATGAACTCGTGGGCCACCCTCCCCATCCTCCACCACCGCCCATCAAGTTCCATCACTAACCACCCCTCCTTCTCCCTCCCGTCGTCCCTCCTGTCCCACGAGTCTAAAATTGCACTAGAGGGGGGGTGAATAGTGAGGTATAAAAATTTGCGGAATAAAAATTCAATTACACAAAATATTCACCTCAAGAGACAATAAAGTTTTAGGTGGAAACCCCAATGGTAAAAACACCACCTAAGCCTCTTGAGTTAGGATTTCCTGGTTGACCGAGTTGACCAAATCCACTCCGTGTCACTTGAACGAGGGTGACACAACTTCAAGTACAACCACGCTACTTTATGCTGAGGGTAGCATACCTCAAAACCTTCCTCTCTATGAGAAGTATTTTGTCTCGCTAAGGAGATGGGAATTTTCCATGTGAAGACCCAACCACAAAAAAAAAAAAAAAAGTAAAACAACCTATGGAGACCAAACAGTAAAGGGGTTAACTAGCTACTATAGGTAATTACGTACAGTGGGTGGGTGCTCTTGATTGCAAGGAGTGTAGTAGTGTCACCTTCTTCTTTGAGCACTCTCTTTTTGACGACTAAATGTGCTGGAAGTGTTCTATCATGGTGTTTTTTGGCCAAGGGGAGGTGCTCCTCTATATATAGAGTTGTTAGGAATGTTCAAGAAGGCTTGGGAAACCCCTTATAGCCATTAGGGGTGATTACACAAAAGATTGGGCCAAAAGCAGAATTATAAATGAATTTGACATAGTTATCAGATGGCTAATTATATTAATAGACGTTTGGTCTTACGTCTTATTTGAGTTTTGGGCATTTGATCCAGAAGGGAGGTTTCCTTGGAAATCATCAGATTTAAACAGGGATCTAGTCAGACGTCTAGGATGTCATTTTAGGACATTTGGGTAGAAATTTGGACGTCTAATTCTATGCGGGTTTGTTCTTGTTTTGGACCAGATCTAAACAGGGTTCTTGTGTATATGTGTTGGACATCTGGCATATGATCTGGATGTCTGATACTAAATGTGCTCTTCAGGAATTGATTTTCCGAGAAGCCAGTAGTCACATAGGTCTGACAGAACTTTATCTAGGTCAGATTTGACATAATTTCTCTTTATCAAACATCTGTCCAACACTACGGACATCTGAAAGTAATATTAAAATAATCCTAAGGTGATCCTCGAAGATTTTATTGTGACAGCCCAACGGTCCTATTATTAGATGTCTATCAATGTCATTAGATGTCGTATATGATGCTTGGATCTAAGTCAGGATGCCTGGATCTAAATTAGACATCTAAGTGGAAAGGCACAGAGTAAGAATTTCTAGCCTAGATAATTAGACATCTGGTCAAAGAATCAGATGACTTAAAATTCAGGATCAGATGTCCGATAATCATGTTAGACGTCTGATCAGTCTGTCTAATTTCTATTTTGATTTTCTAAGTTTACCTAAGTGCCCTAGTGATGGATTAATGTTCCTAGGACTTAAGGTATTGTACTATTGGGCTGTTTCGTTATATCTAAGGGAAAATAAAGAGCAAAAACAAAGAGTACAAATACATGAAAGAAACCATCTATCCTATTCTTCATGTCTTCAAGCTTTCGCTCCATGCAAAGCTCCATCTCCTCCATTAGGTTCTTCCATCCCGCCATGGAGTTGAGCTTGAGCTCCTCCTTCGATCTCCTCTATGCTCTTTGATGCTTTTGTCCAAGAGCAAGCTCCTCAAGCTTGCCTCCATTTGCATTAATCCTGAAACTTAATCACTAAAATGCAAATGTTATAATACATGTGTTCTATCATCATCAAAATTAATTGATTGAGGTGCCTTTGCACCAACAATCTCCCCATTTTTGATGATGACAAAACCACAAATAATATTCAATAAAAGTCTCCCTCTTTTTGACATTATCAAAAAGGTTGGTTTTAATCTTTAACCCTATATCTCTCCCTTACAACATGCTCTCCTAAAATTTGTTTGACAATAATGGCATGAAAGTCTTTTCTCCCCTTTTTGTCCTAATTCAAGATTATAGTAAGTGTTATAGGTGATCTCCTCATTTTTAGCATACTAATATAAGAGATGTGCTTTTCAAACAATCTATTATCTCCCCCTTCTCAAATGAATTTAAGCACATAAAAAAATGTTTATCTATCTCCCCATTTTGATGGACATATAGCATATAACAAATTTTATTTCCCCTTATCTAGATTCTAACAAAAATCATCAAAATTAGGGTAGAGGGTTTTACCCCCATTGTTATGGATTCCAACCACCATACTCATTTGGTTCACCTAGAATCCTTATTCCTCCTCCATGAACTCCATAGAGATAATATCTTGGATCAAATGGAGTGTTATGGTAACCTACAAAACAAGAGTCTAACAAGTGTTTTGGTACCCACATTTTCCTGGGTCCACCATGGTTTGCTCTTCTTGACCTCAGTTGGGGTCCACTTGGATTCCAACCATTTGACCTTTGTGCATAATAATTTCTTCTCTTGGTGTGTCTATTATCATGAGCTTTAGTCTTTTCCTTAGTGTAACTATCTATTCTACTCATCAAATTATTAGATTTTTCCTTAAGGCATGCAAGCTCATTTTCAATGAAACTCATTTTGCTTTTCAAAATAGAGATTTTAGATTTAAGCAAGGTATTCTCTTCAATCAATTTAGTGTTCTCTATGATAAGATCATGAATTTCTACTACAAGGGTATTCCTTTCACGTTTGATAGAATCAAAAGAAGCATTTAAATCTGAATGTTTAGCAACAAGATTATTTACTTCAATTTTTAAGGTACTAGATTCCTTTTTCAAATTTTTATTTTCCAATTTCAATGTCTTACTAAAATCATACAACTCTTCTAGTGTTTCTTGCAACTCATCAATAGAAAATGGGTTTACCTCCTTTTCGTTATTTTCTTCCTCATCGTTGCTATCCATGATTGTCATGAAACCAAGGCACGCAGTTTCGTTGTTCATCTCGGGATCCTCCTCTTCTTCCTCCTTCAAGGTTGTATCATCCCACCTGGCTTGAAAGGCCTTTTTCTTGTACTTCTCCTTCTCCTTCTTCTCCTTCTTCAAGTGAGGACAAACGGATCGAAGATGCCCCTTTTCGTTGCAATGATAGCAACGTACCAAGCTATCTCACTTCTTCTCCTTCTTCTCCTTCTTTGAAGCCCTGAAAAATTTGGAGAACTTTTTAGCCAAAAAGCTAATTTCCTCGTCATCGGAACTTACCTCACTGTCTGATGTGGCTTTGAAGGCAAGGGCCTTCCTTTTTTCCTCCGGTGTCTCCTTCTTTCTTTGCTTTAATTTGGTCTCATAGGCCATGAGTTTTCCTAAGAGATCCTCCATGTTGAGCTCCTCAACTTTATTACCCTCCTTAATTGCAGTGACTTTTTATTCCCATTTTGGTCTAAGGGAATGAAGAAGCTTCGATTGAAGCTCACCTTAATGAAGGTCTTTGTTAAAGACTTGAGTTGTACACTATGAGTGTGAACCTAGTATACGTCTCACTCAAAGATTCATTCGCTTTCATGCCAAAAGATTCAAATTCTCAAGATAAAATATTGATTTTAGAAGCTTTTACCTTTGAGGTACCCTCATGTGTTACCTCAAGCATGTGTCACATCTCATATGTAGTGGCGCACTAATATATGTGGTTGAACTCCTCCAGGCTCAGTGCGCAATATAATGCATTCATCATCTACATGTTGAGAGATAGCTCCTGAGTTTGGTGTTGAGAATATCCTCCCTTGGGTCTCTTCAGAATGACATATGGGACTTTGCACCGCTACCAATTGGTGTAGTCATTGGCTTGAGGCCATGCCTTCATCTGGAGCTTCCAATATGCGTAGTTGCTCCAGTCGAAGAATGGCGGATAGGTAGTGAGCTATCTCTCCGCGTGTCTCGTGGTAGTGACACTCCCCTCCATGATGCTCGTCTGGTGTGACGCTATGTAGTGAGAGAATGAGGATTTGATACCAAATGAAATTGCACTAGAGAGGGGGTGAATAATGTGGTATAAAAATATGCAGAATAAAAATTCAATGACATAAAACATTCACCACAAGAGACGACAAATTTTTAGGTGGAAACCCCAAGGGTAAAAACCACCACCTAAGCCTCTTGACATAGGATTTTCGGGTTGACCGAGTCGATAAAATCCACTACATGTCACTTGAATGAGGGTGACACAACCTCAAGTATAACCACGCTACTTTATGCCGAGGGCAGCATACCTCGAAACCCTTTTCTCCACGGGGAGTATTCTGTCTCGTGAAGGAGACGGGAATTCACCATGTCAATACCCAATGACAAAACAAAATGAAAAGTACAACCTATAGAGCCCAAATAGTAAAGGGGTTAAGTAGCTACTATAGGTGATCATGCATAGTGGGTGGGTGCTCTTGATTGCAAGGAGTGTAGCAGTGGCACCTTCTTTTTAGAACTCTCTCTTTTTGATGACTTAATGAGTGGGAAGTGTTCTATCATGGTGTCTTTTGGCCAAGGGAAGGTGCTCCTCTATTTATAGAGTTGTTAGGAATGTTCAAGAAGGATTGCGAAATCCCTTGTAGCTGTTAGGGGTGATTGCACAAAAGATTGGATTGAAATCAGAATTATAAATGGGTCTGACACACGACTAATTATATTATCAGATGTCTGGTCTTACGTCTGATTTGAGTTTTGGATGTCTGATCTTGAAGGGAGGTTTCCGTGGAAATCATCAGATCTAAATATGGATCTAGTCAGACGTCTACGATGTCATTTTAGGACATCTGGGTAGAAATTTGGACGTCTAATTTTGTGCGGGTTCATTCCTATTTTGGAGCAGAACTAAACAGGGTTCTTGTGTAGCCCAGGCCTCCCATGTGCACCCACCCGCCATCGCACGCGCATGTGCGCGGAGGCACGCATGCGCACAGCGCAACGCCAGCGCATGAGCTTGCACGCCTGCGGCAAAGAGTGCGCACAGTGTAGTGCCAGCCTACAGCAACGCATGAGATGGACATACAGTGACACTTACAGTTGTTGCTAATTCTTCGCGCGCTAGCAAAGCCAGCTATGGGCGTGAGCGGGCGTGAGCTACCTACCGTGACGCTTCTAGCGACGCCTTGGAGGTCACTAATGGTCCCATACCTTTTTTTGCTTCTTCTCCACTATAAAAGGACCTACACCCCCTCCCTTCCAAGCCATCTCTACCTACTCTACTCTCACCTACTCCCAAGCTCTAGCAATCCTACCAACGCTCTATTAGTGCTTGCTCTCAAGCTCCCAAGGCTCCTATTAGTGTAGCAAACCTCTGCATCACCAAATATTCATCCATCTTCCCATCCCCATTCATAAGTCGCCTTAGGGCCGTCCTCCTACCTCCTTTCCAGTAGCAGATCATCTCTGCCTTCTCTCCTCTATTTTGGAGCCACGCCAAAGCTTTCCTCTACTCGACGTCCTCCTGCATCTCACCTCCGTCATCGAGTTCCTCACCTCCTTCGTCCGAGCTTCCGCCAGGTGCCGTCGTCTCGCCGAACAACTGATCCGGTAGATTCCTTCTCACCTCCCTCTCTTTTTATGCTTTCATAGTTGATTGTAGTTGACATTGAAGTGATATCTATATCATATTTGTTCCCTATCTCTGGTGATTCATTCTACTTGTCTTCTTCTTACAAAAATACAAAAAAAAATAACAAAACCCTAAAATACCAAAAAGAAACAAATCGAAGCGCGATTTTCAATTAAAGTAAATGTTGCCTCCTTGTGTTCGACCTGGGACTCCCTTGGAGTTTTGGTATAAATTTTATTTGACCACGACTTTTGTAACTACAACGATGGGTTACTTGTCACCCTGAATTCAAACTCGCGAAACACGTGCGATCAGCAGGGGAGGGTTTTGCTCTCTGAGACTTGTGCCCTGTGCGACAGTCGCTGAAGGAGTTAGTTCTCTTGTGTTAAGAAGAAGGGAAGCTTTGAGAAGCTCTAAGAAGAAAAGAGAAGCTGAAGAAAGAAAGCCTTATGGAAGGCTTGAAAGAAAGAAGAGCGTTGTGAAGAGGAAGAAGGGTCGTGCCTTTGTAAAGAAGGAAAGCTCTTAAGGAAAGAAGGGAAGCTGAAGAAGAAGAAGAAAAGAAGAGAGAAGGCATTGAGAAGAAGGTAGCTTTGAGAAGCCTTGTGCTTGTGTGCCTTTTGTGAGGCATTGTGGTTTGTGACACTTAAGTCGTCTGACGTAAGAAACCAATGTCTAATTTGGTTGTGAACACTGTGGCATTATTTGAATGCTACTATTGAATCATTTAAGTACTATAGTTAATATTGAATCCTGAATTCATGCTTAGTTAAAGAACCTAATTGGTGATCTAAATCATCACTTTTTATATTTTCTCTATTCTTTTTATCTCATCATTATTTGAATTACAATCTGGCAAATTTGTATTCTTTGCATATCTATTTTTATGATCAATTGATTGTGCTCATTGATTCCGAATGAGATTAATATTGTGAATTTCATATTTGCTCTCTGTGTTCGACTTCGGACTCTTTTGATTCTGAGTTATTTAAATGATTTGAGCAATTTTGTTCTATACTACGACGCATTTCTTAAACAACGATGAATTCGCTTAAATAGAGAAGGGCTTGTATGTAGGAAACAAGTGACAATGGTGAGGGCACGTGAAAGCCTTCCAAAAAAAACTCAATGATTTCTTTCTCCAAAAATAACCTTCCTTTCCAAAATTATTTTTATGCCCACAATTAATTTTGCAAGAAATATGTATATGTAAATAATATATCAGTATACAAATGTGTACTATGAACATGTGGAAATGAAGTACCTTAATTAAATAAAAAAGTAGGAATGATGTTCCACGAGTTTAACGAATTTCCCAATGCAATGTATGCTTGACATTTACTCAAATCTCCAAATTGAATGCTCTTAGGTGTAATTATATTCCACTAATGTAGACCTATCAATCACTTAGGGTCAATTACAAGAAACAAAAGATGAAGTTAAAACAACTAGGAAAACAAAAAGAGAGCAGCACCCGCATATGGATGCACACACTTCAAATGCGATCGCTTGAAGCCTTCATGGAGGAGATAATGGTGGTGTGTGTGTGGCTAAGGAAGGAGATGGTGGCGTGGGTGAGAATGGAGAGGAGATGGTGGTGGTGTGTGGGAGTGAGTGGAATGGGAGAGGAAAGGAGAGTATGTGTGTGGGGGTGTGAATGCATGGATGCAAGTGAGAGTAGGAGGGGGGAATTTTATAGAGTGGTGGGTTAGGGTTTGGGATAGGTGCAAAGAAGAGTGGAGAGGATTCTCGGAGGCAGGAGGGGGCTTCCCATATGGATAGGGTTGGCCTCGGGTTTTGAGTTCAATTAGGTGGGTATTTAGCTGGGTTTTATGGAGTGGATGGGGGTGACTCATGGGCCTATTTGGTATGGACTTTGAGTTTAGTGGGCTTAGACTATTTCAGGTTGCCACACAGACCTCCTTGTATCTTTAAATACATCTCCCTTGGTCTCTTTCTCCTCAAGTTGAGTTAAACCCACACAAGAAAACATTCATTAAGCTCAATTTACCTTGTATTCTCTTTCTAACTGCAAGTATGTAAATATGCATGGGTATGTGTTATGTGCAATGTCTTAATGCATTAGAATTAAGAAAATCAGGCATGCCACATATATGAATTGTGCATTTATCACACTCCCATGCTTAAGTTTTGCTAGTCCCTAGCAAAAATTGCGTGTGAAGATAGAAGATCAAACACCAAGTTGCCACCAATCTCGCAACAGTGTAAGAATATTTAATTAGCTCATCATCCTCAACAACACTAAGGATAATTCTTTTGAGAGTGGGTTGCCAATTCCCTAGGATTCCAAATGATTTTGGTTTTAAGCTTCAAAGGTTGATTTTTTAGGCTCCTGATCCAACCAAGGTTTGTAGAATAGTGAATCTAAAGCATCTATGCATAGTGATTATGACACGACTTGTGGGCAGCTATATTTAAAATTTCATTTATCTTTCATATTGTCCCATTATCCACTCACTCCACCTTGGATCTGCCTTACTACAAACATAGAATCATAGGCCCTATATAGTATATGTACATATTTATGGCTAAATATAAGAAGTCCCTACACTTCGATGCCTCGGGTTGACACTGTAAGAGGCACCTTCCTAGCTACGCCCCACACTCTGATGCCTCAGGATGACACCATAAGAGGCATCTAACCTTATTCTACAATGCATATTTACATATGCACTTACTATTATTATTATTTTTATATAAGTGTATATAGCTATGGGGCTCATCCAAGACTTTGTTTTAAAGCATCATCGAAGTGGAGTTACGTAGAATCTAGGTGTCAGGCTATCTAGGCTCTGAATACCTTACATTTAAGGGTGACCCAAGTATAACGTGATAGCCATACCCATTAAATTAAATTCTAAATTGTGCTATTGCCACAAGTGAAATCAGTGTGTGTAAAATGTGAGATGCTTAGATTTCACAGTTCTTCAAATTCGGGGGTGGAAAGATGAGCCATATACTCTTTTTCTTATTAGCCTTCAGCCATAGTCAAAGGGTTCCTTAAAAAATCCGGCTAGTCCTAAACTCTAAAGAAATTTCCTTAGTTGATTAAGTCAGCCTCGACTTGAGGAGTTTAATGGGCTAATTATTCAAACAATCTTTCGAACTTACTGATCCTTGGTACCTAGTGATGATAACATCATCATGAGCCATAACTAGCTTTAATTAGTCAGGATTAATTGACAAAAGCTCCTACATAATCGCCTAAGAGCCATAACTCACTAAATATCCATTTGAGAGGAATACATTAAAATCGAGTTAATTTGCAATTTTAATAGTAGATCATGAATGTAGAATAATCACTGGGTTTCCCAGGGGTTAATCTAAGGTTTAATGAGCATTAAAGTCTAATAAGAGGGTCCACATAAATAGAAATAGGGTTTCACATACTTCGAGAACTGATTCATAACCTAAAAACCCTAATTTCAAACCTACTTAAATTACAGAGGTTCTAGTCATGATAGAATTCATCTCAACCTTAGTTTGACCATCTAAACCTATTTTGACCTAGAATAGAATATTAGATGGAAAGTTGCCCTAATTTGAGTCTATGCATAAATTGCCCAGTCAAACTTGGTCAAAACTGAAATCCGACTTCACCATCGAATTTCTTAGGTTCAAATTATGTTCTTACCAAAATTTGGGCCCAATCAGAGTTCATCATAACCTAGTTTGCATTTTAGTCTAGTTAGACTCTTTCTCTCACATACAAACCCTAAGCTTTTGAATTTCTTTACAAATGACCCCCTAGGTTTGTTCTCTTCTTCGCAACTAGCCCCCTACCGCCATTGAGGTCAACTCAACCTCCAAGCAAGGTTTGACCATTCTTAAACCTACTCAAATGCTCATTAAATCCCACCAAAATTGGTGGGATTGATGTTCACACCTAGGAGAATCATCTGGGTTCAATTTTGAGTCCCAACTTCTTGTTGATTGCTCGTGTGAACGCACGAGATTCATGGGTCTAATTCCTTCAATCCCAAGCCATGAAAACCTTGTTTCCTATTCTAGAGTTCACCCTGAAGGTCTATAAAGCTTCCACATGCACAACCGCTCCAAATTAGCTAGGTTTAAGGCTATAACAAGTCTTCCTTCTCTCCTATAGCCAACTACGACCTACGCTCTAGTGGCCCTCGATCTCCCTCATCTGTGCCTCCAACGATCAAATTGGAAGCACAACGATCTTCCTCATCTTCCTTCGACAGTGGCCAACCAAAGCCCTGGAGTATTCAACCCTTTCTTTACTACTGCTCATTGATTGCACAGCAATCATGCAACCTAAATCACCTGAATTAAGCTAGAACCTAGCATAACTTAGGATTAATGCATTCATAGGCATTGTAATTTGTACAATAGTTAGTTTATTCGTCATATAGATAATACCGTCATTTTATGACCTAAAAGAGAGATGATTCGAAGCTGCAGATGTCAGATCAGACTGGACAGATCTGATCAAAACGACGATGGGAGTCCAATGCTTCTGAAATCATCTCGATCAGACAACCAGTGCACCTTGTGCAGTCCATAAAAGAATGGAGATCATAAAGCCAAAGGACAAAGATTCGAGCCTCAGATGAAGAATCTAACTGCATGGATAAATCTGGATTGACGATTGTAATCCAATGGTGCCAAAATCAACTCGATCGGAGGTCTACATCATCAGATACAAGGAAAAGAAGATGAACGGCTATGATGGCTCCACGTGGTGCCATCACAGCCACTCCCTCTCCACCGCCCCATCTAGGAAGGCTGCACCGCATGCTGTGGGCCATTGGATATTCATACAATGGCCACGAGCATGCCATGTCGCCTGCCCTGACTGGATAAGCATAAATAGAAACAAACAAGTATATATAACAAAAGGTTCGCGTAGCACGTTAGGTCACACATGCGCGCGGAAGCGCGAGATGCCCGCTCGAGCTGTGTGCTTTGAGAAATTGAAGCGGCATTGGGTGTGTCGGCACGGGCAAACGTAATTGCACAATTGAAGGGTGGAGGTGCGCCCACATGGTGAGATGATCGCACGTCGCAGGCGGACGTGCGATCTTACACGCTTGCTTCGACACAAAGGCAGCGACGCTCATTTTAAGGGTGCACGATTTGAAATTGAAAGCGCGCGGTTGAGGATCGGGCACTGAAATGAGGCATGCGGGCACTCGTGAAGAAAGCAGAAGCGGGCGAGCGCGTGCTAGGAAGCAGTGGAGCCATGCAATCATCATCCAAACATCCAGAAGCCACCACGTGTCAGCATTAGAGTGAATCCGAACGATATGAAGGCTTTTGAAGGAGTTTTGAGGCCTAATCAGAGTCGTTGATGTCCCAATCGATGGATCTGATTAGCCAAGAGGTTGTTGCATGAGATAGAGGGCCAAAATATCCTTTTTGCCCTCCACAAAAGCTATAAAAGAAGGCCGAGGGCCCCCTAGTTGAAGCATCTCTCTCTCTTCCATCAAGAACAGACATCTTCCACTTTTCCTGCAACTCTCTGTCCCTCTGCAACTCTACTCCGACCTTCTTCCCGATGCTTTGGATTTGAGGCGCTGCCGCATCTCGCACAAGCATCCCACAAGCGACATCATTTCTCTGCCACTTTCTTCTCTCTCTCTCTCTCTCTGCCTCTCTCTTTCTATTTATCTGCTATCTATCTGTCTCTATTAGATTTTCTATTGTGAAAAACTTTATCTAATTGCAATAAAATTCTGATTCTCTAGATATCTGTTTCATACATATATATATCTAGTTAGAATTAGTTTTATTGAAATGCTTCCACATAAATTGCGATTGCCTCCCTGCGAATGACCCGGTACTCACAAGAGTTTTATAAATTTATTTGTCGACCTATTTTCGCACTGTACTACAACTGATTAGCTTTTAAAACACGAATTACACGTCGAACAAGTTGGCGCCGTTGCCGGGGAGGCAATGAATATTTTTCAAGCATTTCTTCATAGTGCTTATTTGAGATTTCTAACCTATTCTATTTTCGTGTGTAAGAAGTGCAGAAATCCAAGGGAAAGATGCAACAAATGGAGAAATCGTAGGTTTAAATCTTAAGTAAGTACCCATAGGTTAGATTAGTTAGATTTAGGATTTGCTTGAACCTTAGGATTAGTTAGAATTTGTTTGCATAAAAAAAAAATCTCTTGATTTTCAGGAAGAAATAAAGTTTTACCTTAAAAATTCAATTCCCAGAGATCCGTACATCCAAAAATTCTCAAATTTTTACTGAACGTATAGGTCAAAGTTGGAAACAACATATCCAAATTTATCACAAATATGAGTTATAGAAAAATTTTAAAAATTTATGCACTGGTCTGTTATCAATACCATTATTGTTCCTGAATTTTCAGAGTTCAAAATATCATAGGAATTGTTATACAACTCCAATTGACTTGAAATTTGAGGAAATGAATTTATGAGATAATCAAGAATTTAGGAAAAATCTAAAAATTATTTATTGCACATTTGATTGCACGGATTATCCAATCACCAACTGGGGGTCAAAATAGACTGCAAAACCTCTAGTACACTTTAAATTAGAGAAAAATAGAAAACTTGCATTAAAAATTCTTGAAAAAGATTTTCTAAGTGCCTAGTTAGTGGTGCAAGAAGTCCAATTGATTGCATTTCTTGGGTCACACAACTAATCTAATTTTGAACTTAAAAGAATCATCTAGAATTATCTGTGCTTAGGGTTCCACATTAAGGATAAAGAACACCTGCATTTCCATATTTAAAGGAAATCTATCAAACAAATTGGGATTTGCGAAGCTCTTGTGTGCCTTATCAAAATCTTGATTGAAAATATTAACTCAAGTGAACCCTAAAACTCATTAACACAAGCATTCGAATCTTAAATTTAACTTCATCAAGAAAAATTGCTTGTGAACCCCTTTTTCCTGCACACTACACATTCAAAATCAATTTTTAGGGGAAAACACCCCCTAATGCCCATCATATTTCAAAAGCACATCAAACCCACACCTAAAACTGAGTAGATGTGCCCTAGGCAAGACTAATAGACTTGGGGACTTGAAATTAGATTGGGCTAAGGTCAAGGCCTTGTCTACTTGGATCCACTAGTGACAAGAAAGGTTGGTGCGGTAACCACGTTAACCCTTAGTGGTGTCCCGCCGTGCGGGGTGTCCTATGGGGTCCCACCCCTCTGGCCAGCCGAGTAATTCAAGGGTTGATCTAACCCAGTTGTGTTTTGGGGAGCTAAGATCAGGTCTATTTAGGGTTGACACTCTAAGGACCAGTTTGATTGCTTGCATTGAAAGGGTGGGATATTCTCTCATCTGTCTTCTCTTTCTCATCTATTAACTTTCTTCTGGTACATGGATGCTAAAAGGTCTCTGAACCTTGATTTGGTACCACCTTTAGAGAGTAAACTAAGAAGACCTAATTTTTTTGAATACATTCCAATGACTAATTGCCATGAGGATGAACTGATTGAGGAGGAAACCATGGACCCATACTTATTTGCCTCACACTATTCTCCCTATCCCAACCCTTCCCTTACTTCAACTTCTTCAGGATGGGAGAACTCTCCTCAACACCTGGGACTTGATTCCCTTGCCTACACCTCATATTCCCTAGGTATAGCTAGGCCTACCTCGAATCCCACACGAATTGCTGGATATCAAGGATCTCTACAACCTCAAAAGACACTCTCCATGCAGGACTAGCACTTGATTGGCATGACCAACTATCTTGACTGGTTTAGCCAGACTCATCTCTCCCCGGATCAGGGATATGCCTCAGAATTCCAATACCTAGAATATCAATCCTATCCTCAAAATCACTTTGCAAATTATCCCAATTCCACCCAAACAAGTTTACCTTCTCATTGGGATAACCCTACAACACCAAACCAAGGATATGATTCTTACCCTAGGTATTCAGATGATAAATATTCTGATTCAACTAAGGAAAGAAATCCTGAAAATTATTATCCTCAGCCTGTTCAAATCCCTGACCATGGCGGTGATCCTAGGATCACCCAATCACTTCAAGTAGTCTAGGGGATGAGAGAAGCTAATAAAAGAAATACAGATAATCTAACAAAATAGCTCAATAGAATCCGGAAAGCATAAGGTGATAAAACTAGTCTGAGTATGCCATAAGTTGGTGGTAAGCCATTCAAGGTTGAGGATCCAACCTTAAGTATGACATCTTATCCAATCCCAACCTCTACATACACTAAGCCCACCCACCAGCCCTGTGATTATACAGAATAGATCCTTTTTGATATCCCAAAAATTGACTTTGAGGAGGAAGGCTCACTTGAGGAATTATATCTTGATTTAGGACCTGAATTACAACCATTCTATTTTGAGGAGCCAATCCATGGTGAGGTAGAGTATGAGTCATACATATTTAAAGACACACAGTTGGACTACTTGGTTGATTTGGGAAAATCAGAGCAAGAGCAAGAATATAGAAAGATTAGGGAAAGTGACACTCCCAGCCAAGCACCGTTGGATGGCTCGATGTCATCTTGTCTGAGGATTACCATGATCAGATATGCTTAAATGATTTGATATCTGGATTTGGTGATACTAATCATTCTAAAATATTCCATATTGAAACTAAATCTACTTTCACTTCTGTTTCAACTAATTCACACCCTTCTTTTCCCATCCACCAGAGTCCTGAGGAAAACCCTAGCACCTATCCTCAACATCTCAAGATTGAACAAGACACCCGTTACTTAGGGGCTAGACCCCTGTTACTGAGTGGGCTATGCCCTATACTGGTTCCATGCTGTGCTTTGGGCGCACCCGCTAACGGAAACGACTGACTGCATGCCAGTGCGGGGTAGCTACTCGTGCGTTTATCGCACGTGCCGTAGTCACCGTTACGTCTGTCAGTGACCTTGGGGTGGTTGACTGGGTGTAGGACCACCACGGGAGACTCTCCCAGCCAGGAGAGCACCACGTGCTGCTTCTACTCTTTGGAAAAGACTGCAATCAAGATCGTTCTCATGAGGAACATTCGAGATCAAGAAAGAGACTTGATAAATAAACCAAGTGGTGAAAGAAAGAATAATTAATTAAAGAAAGAAAGAAATTGAAAAACAACAGCTACCTGTCCACCTTTACTGTTTTAGTTAGTTGGTTGCCACTCTACTCAATGTCTACTGATGTTTTGTACTCATAACCTTTTCAAGTCCAGGTGTTAATTAGCCAGAGCACACAGCTGCAGAGGGTGCTGGGCCTAGTAGAGCCCAGTAGTGGTAGTTTTTTTTTGTACTCGTTGTAGTAGTGAGTAGCTTCTTGTACCTTTATATTCTGTACTCCTTCGTTCTACACTTTATATTCTTGTACCTGTTTACTTTTCTACTGTTGTGGTGGTGTGTACTGTAGTAGTTTACTTCTTTACTGCTATACTTTTGTTACTGTTAGTTGCTAGCATGGTGAATGTGGTTTATTTTACTGCTTTTTGGTTACTTTCTTGTTGGACAACTGGGTCTTGGGATCAGTTGAGTCGGTTCGGTCTTGTGTCCTGTAGGAATTCGGGAACCGAGTCGTAACAGAAGGTATGAAAGCGAGCGGATTCTCAATCTGGTAAGATCTTTGTCTTTGTCGTCTCAAGGGTGGAAGGTGGAGCACTTGGGTGGGGCAATGCTTGTGTTATTCGACTTAGGTATTTTGGATGTGGAAGCGCTCCAATTTCACACAAGTACCCTAGAGGGGCTTACGGTGATTGGAGAATGGTTTTGCCATTCGATGGAGCTCTCGAAGATCGCTCTCCTCAAAAAGCTGAGATTAGAAGGGGAGTGTTGGAGATATGGGGACTGCCATTACATTTGAGGTCGAATGGGGTGGTGGCAGGAGTTGTGGCTAACTTTGCAGTTCTAGCAAAGATTGCCAGTGTGGGTCTCTATGAAGGGGATGGGAGATCAATTAGAGTTGAGGTGAAGGTGACCAGGGGTGGGACCAATTCCTGACAAAGTCATCCTCAGGTGTGGAGGGAGTTCATGGCTCCTCAGAATGAAATTCGACCTTTTCAACAGGGATGAACAGCAGGTGGAAACTTCGAAGGTGCGGGCTGAGGGGAAGGTTCACTAGGGTGATACTCAGGAGGGTGGGCCAAAAAGAACTGACAGGCAGGAGGCAGAGAAGAGGAAAGAATTTCATTGGTCGAAGGTCCAGGATGCTGATATGAATGGGGCAGATCAACCACTGGCAAAGGATGTGATGGTGCAAGATGAAGGTGGGGGTAGAGAGCTCATGATTGTGCCTACATATCCATTGAGACAATAGGAGGAGTGCGAGCACACACCTGAGAACCCAGATAAGTTCTCTTTTGTGGCTCCAGGGGGTTTGAAGTATGGATAGGTCTTCATCTAAGGGGAAAGCTATGTGTTCTCTTTATAAACTGAGGGAAAGAAGAGGTGGCTGTGACTAGAGATCCATTGATGAGAAAGTGGCAGCTATTTTGAATGTTGAGAGGAGGTCAGGGGGACCTCAGAGGATCTCTGTGTCTAGAAAATGAAGGTGCTCACATGGAATGTGCATGGGTTGCATGATCGAGTGCAGAGAGCCTCGTTGGCTAGATATCTCTGTAAGTGGGAGGTGGATTGTGCTTCAGGAGACACACCTTGAAGGTGGAGGGGACATTGCATGGCAGTCGCTTCTTCAAGGGGGTTAGGCAGATTTTAGAGCAGTGGATGCACGTGGAAGGGCAGGTGGACTGGCAGTCTAGTGGAAGACATCCAGGCTGAGTTTGAAAAGGGAGTGGATGGGCCACTTCATGCTCCCGTGCAGATTCAAATGTCTAGGGGATTTTCAGGAGTTGATCTTTTCATGTGTATATGGCCCTTACACTGACAATCAGAGGAATGTGCTATGGTAGGAGTTGCGTGAGATGACGAGCAAAACTAATGGGTTGTCATGGCTTGTTGGTGGAGACTTCAATAGTATCATGTCGGAGAACGATCGAAGGAATGGTAGGGTAGATAGATCATCGCTTGGTTTCTAGTTGGTAGTTTTAGAGATCAGATTAAATGAATATCCATCAGCTGGGGCAGAGTTCACATGGAGGGGGGGAATGGATTGGTCTCAAAGCTGGACAGATTTTTCGAGAGTGTGGAGATGTTGGAAAGATTCCAACTCTCATCGGTTTTGGGACTTGTTCGCCCTTTCTCTGACCATACACCATTGCTTTGGGACAGTGGAGAGGAGTCATATGTTAGCACCTATTTTAAATTCAAGAAATCATGGCTATGGGAAGAGGGCTTCAAGGAGATGGTTAGTTGGTGGTGGGAGCATCAGCAGTGGGTGGCTCTGCCACTTGCCATTTGGCCAGCAAACTGAAAGAGTTAAAAGCTATGTTGAAGGAATACAAACGCATTGTGGAGACGGCGAGGAGTCAACGCGTTTTGAAGCCCTTTCCATGTTGTGAATGCTAGACGAGAAAGAGAATGGAGGACGGTTGGCTGAGGGTTAGGTAGCACAATGGAAATACTGGCAAGGAGTGGTTTAAGCGGAGGATTTGGCAAGGGAAATGGATTGGCGTGAAAAATTGAGGCAACTATGGTTGAAAGAAGGTGGTGCAAATATGAAATTTTTCCATATGGCAGCGAGCTCCAAAAGGAGAGTGAATTTCATTTCCTCTCTAAAGAAAGGGTATTCGGTGTTGACTTCACCAGATGAGATTAGAAAGGAGATGGCTAGACACTTCAAGGAAGTCTCAAGGTCGAATGGGAAAGGAGAGTGGAGGATGGCAACATCCAATCCTTCTTAGGTGGAAACTGTTGAAACTGCAAAATTGATAGAATCTATTTTGGAGCAGGAAGTGTTAGAAGCTATGGCAGGGCTGAATATGGAGGGCTCGCCGGGGCCAGATGGATTCTAGGTGCTTATTTATAAGGAGTTTTGGAGTGTGGTCAAAGGAGATGTCATGGAGGTGATAGCAGAATTCCAAAGGGGAAATTCTAGAGTTGAGAGAATAAACAAGTCGTACCTATTTTTGCAACCAAAGTGTATTGGGGCAGAGACCTTGACAGAGTTCAGGCCCATTGCACTTTTGAATTCGATATATTTAATCATTAGCAAAGTGTTGGCTAATCGTCTGATGTGTGTTCAATCAGCCCAGTGCAGTCAGCTTTTCTCCCCAATAAATCGTTGCAAGAGTCTTTCATTGTGGCACAAGAGGTGGTTGCGGGGTGGAGTAGGAGAAAGAGCAAAGCCTTAATGTGGAAGGTAGATTTTTGTAGAGTATATTACTCAGTTGAGTGGTCATATCTATGGGAGATTATGAAGAGGAGAGGTTTTCCATCTATATGGATACAATGGATGAAGAGATGCATTGTTACCTCCTTTTCCCCTCTTATGAATGGGAGGCCATGTGGGGTGTGGATTCAACCTTAACATGGGGGTGAGACATGGATGCCCTTTGGCACCTCTTATTTTTAACCTGGCAGTGGACACATTGGCACATTTTACGTGTAGCCTGGCAGAAGTAGGGTTGATTAAGGGGTATTCGCTGTTGAATTCAAGAGCTCTGGCACCAATTGTACAATATGCAGACAACACCATGTTCTTTGTAGAAGTAGGACAGCAGGAAGCTGGAGTCCTTTTCTCTATGATCACCATATTTTGGTGAGATAGCAGGCTTGAGGTTGAATGGGGCGAAGTCATCTCTGGTGTGTTTCAGTATGTCAGCTCAGGAAGGGGAGACAATGGCAGCCACCGTACACTCTTCATCTACAACCCTCCCTGTGAGATATCTAGGATTACCTTTAACTGATAAGAAACTCAAGAAGAGTGATTGGGCATCCTTATTTGAGAAAGTGAACATCAAGTTGGAATCCTGGAGCAGCAAATTGCTCTCTAAGGGTGGAAGATTGATTCTGCTCAATTCAGTCATAACCTCGATACCGGTCTTCTTCTTTTCAATTTTCAGATCATCGAAGGCAGTATGGAAAAGGCTGGATGTAATGAGGAAGAGATTTTTTTGGAAAGGAGCGAAGGTAGAGGGTAGGTTCTTGCATTCGGTGAAGTGGGTGCATCTTTGTAGGCCTCGATCGAAGGGAGGGATGGGCATTCGTTCCTTGAAAGATTTTAATGATTCTATGTTACTGAAGTGGGCCATTAAATTGACCACAGATGAGGGGAAGATGTGGGCTCAATTAGTTAAAGAGGCATATGGTCCCAAGTTAGTGCAGCTATGGAAGAACCTGCCAAGAAGGCCTTCTCTATTCTGGATGTCGGTCAAGAAAATAGTCGAAGATCACTGGTTTGACTTTGTTCAAGAATTGGGGGATGGTAGCCAGCTCTTGTTCTGGTTATATGTGTGGTCTGAACTGGGCTTGTTATCTGTGAACTACTCGAGAGTCTTTGCTACAGCTGTGGACAGTGAAGCCTCAGTTAAGGACTGCTGGGATGCTGAGAATAGTAGTTGGGTTGTTCCTGCAATAGGCACATGTCAGGAAGGAAGCATACAGCAGGAGCATGCTAGGCTGATTGCAGACTTGAAGGCATTCCAGCCGGTTGGGGGAGTGGACTATTTTAGGTGGAAACATGGCTTATTTACTCCATCCAAGGCGTACAAAGGACTGATGGATGCTGGGGAGGCAGTTTGCACATTTGAAGATCGTGATTGCAGCAAAATCTGGAAGTTGAAAATTCCACTTAAAATCAAGATATTTTTATGGCTTTGTAGACATGATGGTCTCGTTACAGGGAAAATGAGGAGCAGAAGGATGGGTGCTTCAGTATAGGATTGCCCACTTTGTAACCTCCCCACAGATAGAAGGGAACATTTATTTGCATCATGTTCGGTGATGGATCAAATTTAGAGGGGACTCTGTAGGGAACCCCTGCCTACTTGGGAGGGACACTAGAGGAACCTTTGGACACACGGGAGTTTTTAATGTTTTAACGAAAATTGGGTAGCTAATGAACCTTCTAGGGTGGTATGGCTGGTAAGTTATCGTGGGTAACAACCCATAGATAGGTTGTCCAGAGCCCAGGCACTAGACCATTCTTTTCTTGCTGCCTTTAGGTAAATCTTAGACCAGGGAAGCCACCTACTTAAAGAAAAGAAAGAAAAAAAAAGTCCAAAAAGAAAAGAAAAAGAAAAAGAAAAGGAGAAAAGAAAAAAAAAAAGAAATAAGGCATACTTCACGACACGAGTATGGTTGGCAAGTTATCGTGGGTAACAGCCCATTGGTAGGTTGTCCAGATCCCAGCTCAAGAAATGCGCGTTTAATTCCTAAAACACTTAGGAAGAAGCAGAGAAGTAGAATAAGCTGGGAAGATATACACTGGATTTATTCTTGTGTTGACCCCATAAAAATAAAAGTAGGGAGAAAGCTACCAATCATATAGATACACCTTTAGGCAGAATTCTTTTTAAGGGCACTTAGGGGCGTAGAAATCCGAAGTCCATTCTGATTACCGATCAACGAGTCTATCACATTCACAAAAAGATGCTTAGAACTTAGAGTTCTCAAGTCTTGGGTGGGTTGAGTGGCCGTAGAAAGCCACTCTGAAACCCTAAACTCAAAAATCCAAAAAAATTAGAAAAGAAGGAAAAGAGAAAAAGAGATCCTTCTTTGAATAAGGCGAGGGCTTGAGGCGGTCTGCATTTTGGCAGATACCCGGGCACTGTTGTGTCTTTGAAGTTCAGGTCCTAAGTAAAAATTTCTTAATGTTGAAAATGACTTTTGCCTGAGTAATCCAGTCCTAATTCTTTTATAAATAGCATGTAGTTTTTGCTAAGGACTAACAAAAGATAGGCATGGGGTTGTGATGTATATACATCTAAATAGCCAAAAATGTCTATTAATGAATGTTAGTACCATGTTAGCATCATGCATTGTAAATATTGCATAACACGCATAATCATGCATTTAGGTTAAATTGTACAAATTGTATAGTAATTATCTCCTTTTATGACCAGGAACAGGGCGACTTTTAATCAGGGCCTTGGACCGAGGATCCAACCATATGGATCTGATTAGGGCGACAATCGGAGTTCAACAACTCTAAGATCGCCTCGATCGGACATCTGTAGCACCAGATATAGTCCGAGGAAGCTCAGAAATCAAGGGCCAAGATGGTGTCAATTCACACTTTGGATGACAAATCCGACCGCACTGATGGGTTCGTATTGACGATCGCAGCCTAACGACGTGAAAATTGGTCCAATCCGACATTCGTGGCTCCTTCTGGAAGTCATAGAAGATAGACGACCAAGATGGCGTCACGTGGCACCATCCCAGCCGCCCAATCTGCCCAAGGACCCACCGCTGCCCTTTCTCTCCTCAATAAATCAATCAACCTAGGATGCTCCTCTAGAGTAAAAATTAGAAAATTTCCACCTTCTCCCCCCTTCGTGGAGCATCCCGCGGTTGTCCTCTCACTCCATTCGGGAAGCGGATCCCATGACGACGATGACATCCTGCCTCGCCCGATTCCTCCTGATTTGTCCTCCTTCTTCTTGCTCCGTTCTTTGTCTTCCAGGCGTCGCCTCGTCCGGCTCGTCGTCCAAGCAATCGTCAAGTAGGGTACTTCTCTCTCCATTCTCTTTACTGCTTTCTAGAGTAGATTTCCTGCTTTCTAGCGTAGATTTCCTGCTTTCTAGTTGTAATGATTAGTGTAGTAAACAACATTTGATGATGAAATCCATATTTATTCTACCTCTCTTTTGTCTTTATTTGTAATATTCTCTCTCTCTCTTTTATTTATTATTTGTTAAATAGATAACTAGTTTTTGACCAGCTAATCTATTTCGTGACAATTAAACATACGTGATTTTAATTCAAACGTCCACCTCCCTATGTTCGACCTAGAATTTCTTTACGAATTTTAGTAAAATTTTATTTTATTTTTTTTGAAGCAGCAGTAAAATTTTATCTGTTGACAGATTACTTCACAAATCGAACCACAACGACAGGTTTTCAAAATCCAATTCCGATCGTGTAGTTTTCCACTCTCAATAGAAATTCAAGGCGTAAACTAGGCTAAAATTGGTAGCTCAAGGTCTCATTCGCACATTCCGAAGTACTTGGAACAGCAATGACAAGGAAGGTCCGGTGGGGGAAACCCTGTAACCCGTGGGGACGCTCTACCATGTAGGGGTCTTTGTGGGGCTCTCCCTTCTTGGCTACCCAGGTACTTCTCGAGTGTGTGATTTTTGATTTAGAGGTATCATTCACCTCGAAACAACCATAGTCATCCGAAATCTTTGGGTGCCTTGATTGGGTCCAATTCACATCCAGTCCCCTATCTATTTCTTAGAACACTCACACAGGAATGGTCCCTAGGTTTTTGACCTAGAGGCCTCATTAGAATTGATCTTCTTGGGGATTTCTGATCTGCTTCAATCACTTCAATCTGAACTTGAATTTGATTCTACATCTTGATTCACCCACTTGATTTGAAAATGTAACCTGACAATTTAGGAAGAATTTGTATGAAACCTGAATCCCAAATGACCATAAAAGAGAAAATTATTGAGGTTGCCCTTAAACACTATGAAGATTATGACACATCCTCAAATCCAGTTAGCAAGATTCAGGTTAATATATCAGCAACAACAACCATCATTACAAACTATGTCCAACTGATATTAACACAGATGACAAATGATTCATCCCGAGATATTCTCATGACAGGATTCATTGAAATAGAAAGATTGCATAATTTTGTGTATTTTCAATGTCTGAAAAATCCACGACTTTGGGAAAAGCACCAAGATGGCCTTGAGAAACAGGATAACTGGATAACTATGTTGAAATAGGGCATAAATCAATTTACCCATATTAACAGTCAGATATTGATGATTTCCTAAAACCCAGGTTTGAGAATAGAGGTTGTTGTGAACCCCCAGCCAAAATGGAATCATATTCAAACTTCATAACGATTGACATGCCTGATCTTGATAACGGTTGGGAGGATCCAATTGCAGGTGTTCTCGATTCTGAACCAGCCTTAGAGAGCCTTGAAGCTGGTCCATCAAGCCTAGGTTCCCAGACACCTTTGTTGATAAGCTTGAATAAGAACTTCTTGAGAATGTAATTCCCGAGCCTTATCCTATTAAGATAATTCTTGAGAATGATTCAGACATCCCAATAGAATCTAGTCCAGATTCTATGACCCAATTCCTACCTTTAACCTAGAATCTAGATTTAAGCCTATGTGGGATGATCATGAGGCCCAATATGAAGATTAGATTTTGGATCTGGACTATGATTATAGGCCTATGTTTAATGATTACACCTCTCCAACCTCCTTGAAAATACAAATTGATTTTACAGAAGTCAACCCAATCTATGATACAGAAATCTATGAGTTGGAAGAGCTGGGATTCGATTGGGTCTATCCTAGTAACCAAGAACCTAAGCCGATGCCTAATAAGGACACCTCTTTAAGATTAGAATATTAGATAAGGTTAGATCGAAGTCAGGTTGTTGATTCAACACATCTTGATTCATTCTATGGTGGAAATCCTAATATGAAATTAGGTTTAGAAATAGATTTTAGCAAGTTCTTCGATGATTTTGAATCTTACTCTGATTACGGAGAACCGTTGTTTCCTGATAATTATGAACCAGTTTACGACCTCAGCAGCCATGATCCATTCTTTGATTCTGATGCTGAGGCCAATGATTTAGACCTTAAAGAAGCCACAGCTTTTGATCCACATACAAAGCAATCCAAAATCGAACCCTGACCTGCCATTAGAATTAACTTCTTCTCTGATTCACCTCTCTCTGATCCGGTTGCACATAATTTCTCCTCCATCTTTTGATCAGGTTTTGGACATTGATTAGATTATTAATCACTTCCTATTCTTCTCTAATATCACTAGTAGGGTTCCTACATCCTCTACAGATCCATTTTTTTTTGAGGATCCCTACTCTGATCAAGCTGAGCCGACTCAACCAAACCTTAGATCTTCATTTCCATATCCCTTTGAGCCTCAAAGAATCTGGTGGGCTCCATACCTATTGATTCACATTCATCAAACCACTAGACTGGTTGGGTTTAGGTTGCATCATCAGCCTGTCGATCTGAACAAGCACCTGGTTGGACCAACTAGGCTATTGATTAAGGTGCTATCTCTACAAAACTCATCTGATTTGACCACCCCTTCCCCTTGACCACCTTCTGCTCGGTTGAAGGCATTAAATTTAGCGCTTAACGGGAGGCAACCCGTCATTCCAACAACCCAAGACCCTTCTGATTATTCTTTTGAGCTACACTCCTACTGTACTTTTAAGTTTAACTTTATAATAGTTGACTCCAACTTTGGTACTTGTATCAAAGCTTGAAATCATCTGCAACAGCCATCTTGACCCGTTCACCCACCTTTTGACCCTATTCTAACACTTGAAGCAAGTTGATTTCATACCCTCCTAGTTTACAATGAGGATATTGCAAAAATTAGGCATGGGGGGTGTTAAAGTGCAAACACATGAAAATTCAATTCTCTCAGGGGTTCTCACACAAAAAAATATATATTCAAAAAAAATAAAAAATAGAAAAATGAAAAAAAATGGAGAAAGGGGGGTGAATTTTGAGAAATGATTGAATATCTTTCTTAAGGAGGAAAAGATGAGGAAATTCAAATGTCAAAAAGGATTAAAATCAATAAAAAAATGATAGTCATGGCACTTGATTTTGGAATGTACTTAAGTTCTAGACCTAATTAAAAGAAAAAAATTAAGTCCTAAAAACAAAGAGACAAGGATATTGGTATGAGTGCCGATCTTAGGCCTCTTGGGCTTGTTTTAGGGCTTAAACATTCAAGTATCTGTTAAGATCTGGATTAGTCCTCAAGAGGTTGAGGAAAGTGCGAAGCTAATGTAGTAGGTCTAAGGCTTAGGGATTATTCGGCCCCGTTGCCTACCCTTTGGTTCACAAGACTTGGTAACCTAAGCACCCAAAATCACACACTAAGTCTAGTTCAATGCACTTAATAAAGAAAAATCATGCCAAAAGTGTTCTGTTCTAAAAAACCTTCTTCAAGATCTAGCTTAGGAGTGGCTCAACAACACAAGTTGATTGGATGAGTTCCTGACGCGGAGAGGTGGGAAATTCCCCTTGAAGATTCGTAATAACAAATCGTCTCCTTAGTGCTTGTCTCTTAGGGTATCTAAATATCCTACCGGGGTCATGTAAGCACCTTGGGCTGGTTCAGGTGCCATGGGTGGGATTATCCTGAAATGTCTATTGCCAGGGCCTGAATTTAGCTACAGAACGTCATGGGCTGCACTATCCCAAAGTGTCAAAATCCAGGATTTCTGGGGGCTGGCATGGGCAATGCTATCCTAAAGCATCGAAAGCTAGGGACCCTTCGAGGATTGATGGTGGGGATAAGGAATCCTATATAGACTGTGCTTAGGACCAATTTGAGGTTGGATCTAGAGAAAAATAAAAAGAAAAGAGAGAAAACTCTCCAAATGAAAATCCTTCTCTATCTCTCTCTTATCAAAATGCACTAGCAAACTAAACTTGGATATGTTACGTCTACGCATAGGTGCTTTATCCGCTGGGTTCAACAAACCTCTGGGTAGTTTTTGCGGGACTTAGAAACCTTTGTGGTAGACTCAGGCTGAAGCTGGTCAGGTCTGGATCTTGATTGATACTTGAGTACCTCTGGGCCTATCGTTGGCATTCTGACCTAATTTCTAAAAGAGAAACAAATCAGGCATTTGAACATCAATGGATGGTCTAGAACACTAGTTCCTTCCATAAGATTTTGCTAAGGGACTAGCAAAAGTTAAGCATGGGGGTATGATGATAACATCATCATGAGCCATAACTAGCTTTAATTGTTTTGGATTAATTGACAAAAGTTCCTACATAATCGCCTGAGAGCCATAACTCACTAAATATCCATTCTGAGAGGAATACATTAAAACAGGGTTAATTCTACAGTTTTAACAACAGATCATGAATGTAAAATAATCACGGGATTTCCCAAGGGTTAATCTAATGTCTAATGAGCATTAAAGTCTAATAAGAGGGTCCACACAGACAGAAACAGGGTTACACGCACTTCGAGAATTGATTCATAACCTAAAAATCCTAATTTCAGACTTGCTTAAATTACAAAGGTTTTGGTCAAGATAAAATTCATCTCAACCTTCTAAAATTCATAGAAAAATATTCTATAAGGTTTGGTAACCTTGGTTTGACCATCTAAACCTATTTTAACCTAGAATAGAGTCTTAGACAGAAAGTGGCCTTAATTTGGATCTCTATATAAATTGCCTAGTCAAACTTGGTTAAAACTGAAATTCAAATTCATCATCAGATTCCTTAGGTCCAAATTAGCTTTGTACCAAAATTTAGGCTCAATCAGAGTTCATCTTGACCTAGTTTGAATTTTAGTCCAGTCAGACTCTTTCTCTCACATACAAAACCCTAGCTTTTTAATTTCTTTACAAATGGCCATCTAGGTTTGTTTTCTTCTTCACAACTAGCCCCCTGCCACCATTGAGGTCAACCTGATCTCCAAGAAAGGTTTGACCACTCCTAAACCTATAGAATCCTCATCAAATCCCACCAAAATTGGTGGGATTGATGTTCACACCTAGGAGAATCATCTAGGATCAATTTTGAGTCCCAACTCCTTGTTGATTGCTCATGCGAATGCACAAGATTCATGGGTCTTATTCCTTAAATCCCAAGCCATGAAATCCTTGTTTCCTATTCTAAAGCTCGCCCTAAAGCTCTATAAAGCTTCCTCATGCACAACCGCTCCAAATTAGCTAGGTTTAAGGCAAGAACAAGTCTTCCTTCTCTCCCACGACTGACTCCGACCTATGCTCTGGCGGCCCACTTGATCTCCCTCATCTATGCCTCCAATGGTGAAATTGGAAGCGCAACGATCTTCCTCATCTTCCTCCGATGGTGGCCAACCAAAGCCTCGACGTCTTCAACCCTTTCTTCGTCGCCATTCATCCACTGGAGTATTCTCCTCTGGCACCGACCAATCATAGCTGGCACCAAATCTTCCCCACTTTGTCCTTTAGTTAGGTCCAACCTCTCCTTCTTCTCCTAAAATTTCCTAACCTCTTTTTCTATTTCGACCACCGACCATGCCTCTTCCCCTCCGTCTTCCTTCACTCTGGTTGCACTCTGGTGAGGTCAACCACCATCCACACCGCATCAAATGCACCCACTCTACCTCCTAAAGCTTTGTCTCATCCATCCGCACAAAACCCCTCACCTAATTCCACCAAAAACCCACTGAATTACCCCACCGAGCTCAATCTCCCTCTCTCACCCTCTCCATCACCGTCCGGCCATGCCCGACCTCTATCCACTAAAGGGCCACCATGCGCCATCACGTTCCTTGAGTCACGACGACTCTCTTGAATCATCTAACTGGGGCTTTTGAGACCGTATGTGTGTTTCAGGTGTTGACTTGAGATCGCTGTCGCCACCATCATCTCTGCCTCTGCTTGTAGTATTCCGATGAAATCATGACCTAATTCCATGTCTAGGTGACACGAACTTAGGTCGTGATGCTACTTGGAGCTTCAATTGAGTACAAGAACCCTAATAGCAGCTCCAACTAACTGAAGCAACTTGAGCTGCTGCACGTGAGAAAGAGCTGGCACTTTAGTGCCACATCGTAAACGGCAAGGCTTGCGCTCACACATAAGTAGAATTTGTGAAGTGAGCTTACTGCCCAAGGCACCAGGGGTTGGGTCCTTGCTTCACCTGATTACGCACTCCTAGCTTGCGACCGCACGCTTGAAAGCTTGGACCCTCTTCACGTCTAATTACCCGATTACTATGCATGCTTATACCCGAATATGTTGGGTTTGAGAGAGAAAGAAGGGATTTGTGAGGAGGAGGGGAGAGGGTTTTGCTATTGAGGGCTTGGCCCTTTGCTAAAGTGAAAGAAGATCTCTCTCAACACTTGGCCTTTGAAGAGAGGCCATGCTCTGTGCTTGAAGGCCTTGAGAAGAAAGAGAAGGCATTGAGAAGAAGGCTTGAAGAGGGAAAGAGGCGTGAAAGAAGAAAGGCTCTTGGAGAGCCTTAGCCTTGTGCTGTTAAGTCATCTGAATGAGAAAGCCTTCATCTGATAAGGCATTGGCATTTGATACTATGGCATCACTTAGAACTTGAGTGGTTAACAACCACTGTGAATTCATTTGAAATAATCTGATGGTTGGGATGTGCTCAAAATGAGAACATATATGGTGATTTAAATCACCATTCTTTTTATGATTTCTATTTCTTTTATCCCAATGAGAGTTTGAGATACTATTGCTTCTTAGTGAATACATTTTTGAGTAAACAATTCATTGAATATCTATTTTGATGTTCAAATAATTGTGCTCATCTATTTTAAATCAAGATTAGTGTTGTGAATTCCATATTGTCCATGTGATCGACCTCAGACTCCTTTTAGATTTCAAGTTATAAATTTAATTATTTTTGAGCGATTGAGGCTTTGCTACAACGATTACTCTTTAAAACCCCTCGATAACCCGTTAACACCTAGTCTTCATCTTCTTATGCTATTTACATTTTCTTCATTTTTTTCGTCATTTTTTTAATAAAACAAAAGTGCAAAAATATCTAGAAATAGAGTATAAGATATCAATAAATTCAACTACCCCCTTAACGCCTATACCATGTAATTAATGTCCTCATTTTTTGCAATAAACACAAGATTAAGGGTAGAAGTCACCTGAAATTTTCTGAGTTATATATACATCATGGTGCAACCAGTTCCTGACCTAAAAAATCAAAGGAAATATGTATAGACATGTTGAGTTGCCTCCCAACGAGTGCTAAGGTTTATGCCTTCAGTTAGGCGAGGTCAATGCTACACATCCTGAGAGTCGAGGAGGGTAAGTTCAACCCGAGATGGAGTAAGAGTGTTTTTGAGGTAGAGCTTGAGTCTCTGGTCATTTACTCTAAATGTCTGGCTAATTTTAGGATCCTGTATCTCGACAATGTCATAATGAAAGACATGGGCGATGATGTAGGGTCCTATCCATTTTGAGCATAATTTTTTGGGGGAGTCGCAACCATGTATCAAAGAGCCATCCCTTCTAGTCTAGTTCAATGTTTTTGTGGGATATGATTGTCGTGAAAATCTTTGGTTTGTTCCTTGTAAATTGGTGTGCTCTCATATGTGTTGTTGTAAATCTCTTCAAGTTCTCTCAGCTAGAGCTTGTGGTGTTGCCCAACATTGTCTAAATTCCAATTGCATTCTCAGATAGCCTAGTAGGCTCTGTGCTCAATCTCCACAGCTAGGTGGAATGATTTTTCATAGGCCATGCAGTATGGGGACATGCCAATGGGAGTCTTACATGCAGTACGATAGGCCCATAATGCATCATTCAACTTGGTGGACCGGTCATTTTAATCAAGCTTGACATGTTTTTACTCCTGATTTAACACCTCAACCTACCCATTAGTCTGAGGGTGGTATGGTGTGGAGATTTTATGGTTCACCCCATACTTTTCCAATAGACTTCGAAATTGGGAATTAGTGAAATAAGTTCCCCCGTCACTGCTTGATGCCTTTGGGATACCAAATTGAGAGAAATGTTTCTCCACAAAGTCCATAACAATCTTCTGGTCATTTGTCCTGGTGGGTATTGCCTCAATCCATTCTCATGATAGTCAACTACCACAAGGATGTATTGGTACCCAGATGAGATGGTGAAAGGGCCCATGAAGTTGATAACTTACACATTGGAAAGCTCAACTTCTAAAATTGGATTGAGGGGCATCATATCTTTTCGGGTCATGTTGCCAATGCTTTGGTAGTGGGTGAATGCTCGAGCAAACTCATGGGCATCCTTGAATAATGACGACAAATAGAAGCCACTTTGTAATATCTTGGTGGTCATTTTCTTCCCTAAGAAATGCCCACCACAAGCCAGGGTGTGAAAAGTGTTTAAGATGTTGTGAAACACATTGTCTGGTACACACTATATAATAACTTGGTTGGGGAAAATCTTGAAAGGTTAGGCGTCCTCCCAGAAATAGTGCTTAGCATCCACAAAGAATTTATCCCGCTTGGTTTGGGGCCAATATGGAGGGATTTGTCTAGTTGCTAGGTAATTCACTATACTTGCAAACCAGGGGAGGGGGGTCCTCGAGACAGTGACGAGAGTCTCATCAAGGAAAGAATTAGCTGGAATTGCCACATCTTGCGTGATGATGTTGGGTAGATGACCACCATTACATTTTTAGCCCAAGCTCTATCCCTATTTTCTAGGTCAAATTCATCGAGTAGAAGGATCCAATGGATAAGTCATGGCTTGGCATCCCTTTTAGTGAGAAGGTGCTGTAGGGTAGAATGGTCTGTATAAATGATGATGTGTGATCCTAATAGCTATCAGTTCCTTCTTAGTAGTAGTGTAATTTTTTTGAGTGTCATCCAATATTCTACTAGCATAGTGAATGACATAAGATTTTTCCTCAATTGTTTGTCCCAGGACTACACCCAGGGCAAAATATGAGGCGTTGGTCATCAACTCAAATGGTTCACTCTAGTCCAGGGCTTGCAATAGAGGTGCTTTAATTATTGCCTTCAATGTCTCAAAAGCCTTAAGACAAGGCTGGTCAAACTCAAATGGGTGGTCCTTGGTGAGTAGGTTAATGAGTGGTATGGTGATTGATGAGGTGTGGCTCATCAAAGCTAAAATGCTAAAGTTAAGGTAGAAACTAAGTTAAACACTATCAAATTAACACAAGAAAAGGGTTAAGTATGGGAATTAAAGAAAATGACCTAAAACACCAATTTTGTGCTATAAATGCATAATTAGGTCATATTTGAGAGATTCTGTACTACATATGTAAATGGATGAATCAAATGCCAAATTGAACACAAAATGAGTTCAAATTCATAAATCAATGGTTGGAATAAATTCTAATATGTTCAAAGCATGTTCCATAAAAATTACATTGCATTCTGGTAACATTTGGACTCCAAAACTTATGCATTAACACTTAGGTCCTTCCATACATATTCAATCTTCACATTTTCTAAAGCCAAAATTTCCAGGGACTTATTTGTAGACCACAGGGACCTATATGTATAATATTCTACCACTTATGGGTTTTCCTACAAAAGCTTTGCTGTTTTGCTATAAGGGCTACCCCTGCAATTGTTCCAAAAGGCTTGGGACTCCTCTTCTCCTTCTGTTCTAGTGCATGAAGAACTCGAGGCCTTTGGGCCATTCATCTTTCCTCTATAGATCCAACGATGAATCTTCCTCCTCCTGCCTAGCACCGGTGCCATTGTCTTTTTGCCCAGTCCTAGATATAATCCAATGGTGCTAGTTTATCCAAAATCGTCCTCGCATATCTCAGCTTCCATTGTAACCATTGGCTCTCAATGGCTTGCTACCCATTGATTCAGTCACTTGAGCCTCCCATTGCCTATATAAGGAGCTCCACATCCTCACTTGAGCTCTTTACCAGTTCCCGCCCCCTAAGCAAGTCCCTTCTTCCCCTTCTAGTTCATCTTCACCTTCATCAGCGACCTATGATAGAGGTTGCTACTTCCTCCTTCATTCCTCCATGTCGCTAAGGATTTCTTAACACTTAAGGATGTCCCAGAGCTCATGCATCTTCCTCTGAGCTTTCGATCGCTAGAAGCTTCTCCCTTCATTCTTTGCCATAGCCAACAACTGTGTTTTCCCTTAGATCCCATTCTTATGTAGAGTAGAATTTATGCTTTCTTAGATAGATTTCACTTTCTTAGATTAATGTGACGTAGTTAGATAGTTTAAGTTAGCATGTGCTATTCAATTGTGTTAGATTAGGCATAGATTAGCTCTAACTATTAGTCTCCTTTGATCAAACCTCTCTGATCAATCTTGATCAGAGAGGAGAATTTGCCCATTCACTTAAATTCACAATTCTCCCTCACTATCTCAAGATCACTTTTCACCGCTTCCTTGAGGTTTTTGAATGCCTGATCACTCCACCCATCAAAGCCAATTTATATCTAAAGCTTTGTAGCTTCTAGATTTAAATTGGGTTCAAATCCATTGGAGAGTTCTCTCACTCACTCCATCAGATCACAGGGATCCTCCCTATGGTCAAAATTGAACACAATTCACTCAATTGAATTTGATTTTGTTTTCACTTCTGATCGAATGATTAGATATTCAATCTGGTTTAATTGGTTTTAATTAGGTGGATTGAGTTGATGATCATGTAATTAGAGTAATTAAGTTGGATTTGAGCTATTGAGATTTAATTTTTATCATTTATTGAGCTCACATCTAATTTCTTCATCTGGTACTGTATTTCTTCATCGCTTGGGGTAGCGAGGGCTGTAATTTTCGATGCAAGGATTTGTCACTCTTGCAATGACCCACGCATTTCTATAGGATATCTAAGTTCTCTGAACACCAATTAATGGTGTATAGAGATTTGGAATGATCAAATCATCTTAGCGATGTCATATTAAAAGTCCACCTAGGCAATAGCTTATGCTGATTTTAATTTTTTTATCTACTAATCAAGGATTTGAATGAGGATTGATATCTTTTAATGAAGGTTTAAGTGTCATTTTAAGAGTATGTGAAACCCTAATTTGAGTTCCTTCCTTCACGTTGTCTATAGCATAAGGAAGGAATCAATCTAGGGTTTCTAGATTTCTCTATGCATCAATTGGATTTTTGTAGACTTCCAGATCTTCAAAGGAAAGCTTGTAACATATGATCTAAGACAGTGTTTCAATGACTTGAATGAGATCTGGGATGCATTACTCCATCGCCAAGTCTCAAGCTAATTATGAGACTTAATGTTTCAATATGAGTTTTAATACCTTGAGCCAAGTTTTCAGATGATGATAGATATTCACGCAACATATTTGGGTGATTTAAGGAGCATTTCAAGTTTGATTTCAATTTGAGATGCATTTGTCAGTAGCACTGCATTGTTGCTGAATATTATTGGATGGAATGAATGATATTTTGATTGAGGATTTGAACTGATTTTTGCTGAAGATAAACTTACATAAATTTTTTGGAGAAGTTTGTCTATAGATCTATATTCTAAATTTAGTGGTATTAACTCTGGGATACAAATGACATGCTAAGAGGAATGTTCCTCACTGATATCAGTAGCTATTTAGAATCAACTGTTCCAACTGGATGGAGATTTTGATCTGAGATTTCAAGTGGATTAATGGATTTCTAATATTGATTTGAACTAAGAAGAGTTTGTCATGTAGATTTCTTGATAGAATAGTGATTAAGAAGCATTCATGTACTACTGTCAATGTGAATTTGAATTGAAATAGCTGGTAAATTCTTGTAGAAATCTTTGTCAGCAGTAGTTAGAACCAATATCTGTCCAAATTGTGATATAATGTAAATTCAATGTTTAAATCATAATTTGTGTTTGACTTTGATTTCAAATGGGTTCTGGAAGTTTTTAATGTCATAGTCTTTATTTCCAGCATGTTTATATGATTTGTTTGGCTTGGAATAAATTTATGATCATATATGAGCCGTTTCCAGCATTTTCATAATAGAAAGCATGAAAAATACAAATATGTTGTAAATAAATAAAAGAAAAGTGTCTTGACTAAGATTAGAGTATACTCTAGATGTTAGAGTCCTTAGGTTTAGATTTTGAGTCCATTTGTATATAGAACATACCTGCAATTCTTGACTTCTCAGGTTTAGAAATAAAGAAAACAAAAACAACAACACCAAAAAGAATCTTCTCTCTTCTTTCTTAGCTTTCTCTCCTCTTTCTCTCTTCTTTTAAAACCCAAAAACAAAATTTAAAAAAAAATTTACAAAAATCCTAAAAATTTCCTATGTAAATAGGCATATATGTCTATAGATAGTAATATTATAAAGTAAAGTAAGTTATATGTACATATGTATATAAACTAAGTATTTAGATATATTAATGTAAGTAAAGTACTATGTATATAAGTAACTTAATTGTAACTTATTTTATTTATTAAATTATAATAAATATTATTCTATATATGTAACAAGTATATATTGTATAATGGGATACTGTGCTCCACTCTACTCCTAACCCTAGCACTCTGCTGAGTGCTTCTCCTCCTCCCTTTCCCTGCGATGCTCCTCCTTCCCTTCTCCTTGCTCCTTGGGTGCGCTGGCCTCTCTGTGCTCTGATGCCCCCTTCTTCCTCCTCCCCTATGGGGGGAGGCTGGCGGGCCTCTGCCTTCTGGACCCTCCTGGGTCTAGCAATGGTTTCCACCCGTTCTTCGATTTTTTTTAGGTTTTTCTCTCTTTTTGATGAGCGCTTCCTCCTGCTGGTTTTGATTGATTTTTGCCACGCTTTTGTTTTCTTTTGCTTTTGTGTGCGTTTGGGCTTGCTCGCTGTTCCTTTTCTTCACTTTTGGTTAGCCTGCTTGCGATGGTTGAGAGGACATCCTCTCCCTCCTCTCCTTTTGGCTCTGCTCCAGACCCCCCTCCGAAGCCTTCTTTTGCTTCGGTTCTCTCTGGTCAGGCCCTTTCCTCGGAGATGATCTTTGAGGAGCGCTCTCTTCCCATGCACAAACCAACCTTTATCGAGGGTGTTTCCTGCACCTCTTTCTCCATGGAGGAGGTGGTGGACCTGAGTCTTGATTTCTCTTCGATGCTGGTCACTCGAGCTTAGGGTCCTAAGCCCTCGTTCCACACTATGAGTAGTTTTGTTTCTGATCTCCTCCATGTCGCCTCCCCCTTTTCGATCATTTCTCTCAATCTGCAACGTTGGCTGATTCATTGTCCTTCATATTTAGACTTCTGTAAGGTTTTCTCTTTGTCTTCGGTGGTTTTAGATTGGGTTAGGGTTCAGTTCATCAAATGGAAGCCTTCCTTCTGCATGGATGCCCCAGTGTCCTTTGCCTAGATTTGGATTGGCTTCCCTGGTCTGAACCTTCACCTTCTCCATCCGAACGCATTGCTTTCTCTTGCATATTAGATTGGCAACCCCATTTTTGTCGATCCTCGCACGCTTCGTGGTTTTCGTTCGGGTTATCTGAGGGTTTGTGTCAAGATTGATATGTTTTCCCTTAAGCAAGATTTTGTTTACATTCTGAATGGCGCTCACAAGGTCGAGTAGAGGGTGGTCTATGAAAAGCTTCCCCTCTTTTGTTCTTGCTACTCCCAGTTTGGACATTCTCTCTTGCATTGCTCTGCTCGTGTTCCATTTGGAAACCCCTCTGTGGAGGGGATTTATATTCTAATGCCTCTGAAGCTCCTTTTTAGGATGCCAGGTTGCATGCTTCCAACGACGCTCCCTCCGAAGCTGTCATGGTAGCTCGCCCTCTGGAGGAGGACTCTGTGCCTCCACCCCCTATCCCGAATATGCCCACCCTTCAGCCTCCCACTTCGCCATCTCGGCTCTCTTTGGAGACATCCAGAAATGCTCTCAATTCCTCAGCTTCCCAGGGCTTCAAACTCCATCGCCGTCGCCGGCACCACTGTGTCAAACGCCTACCTGGTCCAGGGAACCAAGTACTGGAAGAATCTCCCTAGGTGACTTCGGTCCTTGCTCAGGTGATCTCTAAGCCTCTTGTGATTGTCCTGAAGGTTCTAGCTGATGCTGGTGATTTTTCTTTTGATGCATATGTAGTGAATGACGCTATGATGAATGTTTCCTCTATGCTAGATTTTCCTGTTTCTTTGTCGCCCTCCTCCCATCTGAAATGGGTTGGGAAAGACTTGATCTCCTCTTCTGTGGCTTCTCAATCGCCTGACCTTCCCTCGGTTTACCCTCGCAATTTGTTGTTTTGCAAATCCTCCAATTTAGGGGATTTTTCTGATGGCATTTGTTTTCAGACTATTTTTGCTGATGGAACTAAGGCTGCGAATTTTGATTCTAAAGTTTTTGTTGCTAATAATCTAAATGGTGAGCTTTCCTGGGGAATTTACCTTCCTTGGCCCACTCCCCTTGATCCTGCCCCCTTATCACGGAATTAGCTTAGGAGGGTAGGACCAAGGAAGTGAGCAATGATGGTTACAATGGTTTTTCATCTTCTAAAGTGAGATATCCTAATCTTCTAAACCTTCTTGTCGCCACGTTGGTTACCCACCTAGATTTGGCACATGTGGCACACTCTCCGTCTAGGCTAAGAGGAGTTCGTAGGGGTCAATCTTTGTCGGGTTCAACTAGGATTAGTAGAAGTTGATCAAAATCCCAATCTCAATCTATTTCCCAATGAATTGTCTTTTTTGGAATTGCCAGGGTATTATCAACACCCCCACCCTAAATCGCTTAAAAGCTCTGATCTCATCTAGTCATCTCCACATAATCTTTTTATTGGAACCTTTCGCCAACCCCTTCGACATTGACCATACTTTTTTAGCTCTTCAGTTTGATCATGCCTTTTCTTCCCTGGAATGTCCTAATATCTAGGGCCTTTGGAAAGATCTGATTTCCATCTCCTCCTTATTCTCCCACTCTCAAGCTTTAACGGTTAAGTGTAGATTTCTTGGCCATACCCTCACCCTCTCTGCTGTTTATGCTTCCTATGATCTTGATACTAGGCTCAATCATTGGACTCACCTCTCCTCGATCTATTCCTTATTTTCTTCCTCCACTTGAATCATTGGGGAGACTTCAACTCCATCCTTTCTGCTTCCGAAAATAGAGGTTGTCATCCTTTCTCTTCTTCTCAATCCCTCCCTTTTCAACGCTTCATTGATACTGTTGCTCTTATTGACCTTCCTTTAGGAGGTAATCAAATGTCCTGGTGTAATGGTAGGCATGGGCACTCTAGTATTTACCAAGAGTTAGATTGAGTCCTTCTTAATCATATTGTGATGGCTCTTGTCCCCACTAGCCGTTATCTTTCCCGTCGTAATTCGGATCATGCTCCCCTGCTTATCTCTTTAGCTGCCACCTCGGTGGTTCATCCCAGGCCCTTTAAGTTTGAGAACATGTGGTTGAGGGATGGTCATCTCCGTTCCTTGGTTGACTCCATTTGGCACTCCTCTAATCTCTCTAGCCATGATCCTATTTCCAATCTTTACTCTAAGCTTCATGTCCTTAAGAGGAGTCTTAAAAGTTGGAATAGATCGACTTTCGGTAATATTCACAAGAAGGTTGAAGATCTTGAATCTCACTATGCTGAGTTAGACTCTAGGCTCTCCCTTCATTGGGATCCTTTCACCACTGCTGAGCTCAATGATACTTCTCTTCTTCTCGATAATGCCCTAGTAAAGCTCAATGACTTTTATATGCGAAAATCTAAAATTGATTGGTTAAATCATGGTGAGGGTTGCAACAAATTCTTTTTTACCTCCATCAAAAGGTGCTTTGCTAAACGTGCTAGATCTTCTCTTACTTCTACTATTGGGGATGGTTCCTGGGATAGAGCAGCCTCTCTTTCCTATGATTATTTCAAGAACCTGCTCATGTCTAAGGGTAACATTAATGTTAACTCCGTTCTTGATTCCATCTCCCCGCTAGTCTCTCCCGAGGATTGCACGGCTCTTAGCCATATTCCCTCAGAATTTGAAATCCTCGACTCCCTTTCTAGCAAGCTCAGGAACAAGACCTTGGGTCTAGATGGTTTTAATGCTAAAATTTTCTCTCACTTCTGGGACCTTATCAAGCCAGATGTTATTAAGGTTATCACCTACTTCTCCTCTAGATCTGCTCCTAGAGCTTTCAATAACACTTTCATCTCTCTTGTGCCTAAAACTCTTGTAGCCTCAGACCTCTCTCATTATTGTCCCATTAGTCTCTGTAATGTCCTTTACAAAATTGCTTCTGGGATTTTGGCAAATCGCCTCTGCTGCTTTCTTTCCAAAATCATTTCCCCAGAGAAGATTCGCTTCATCAAAGGTAGGCCTATGTATGATCATATTGCATCTACTTTTGAGCTTGCCCAACGTATTGACTAGAAATCTTTTGGCTTTAATGTCATTCTCCAGCTTGATTTGGAGAAAGCTTTCAATCGTGTTGAATGGAGCATCCTCTTTGAGGTTCTCCATTGCTTCGGCTTCTCTTCTGATAATATTTCTCTTATTAGAGCCTTCGTGCAGCATGAAGGCTCCTCAGTTCTCATGGATGGGAGTTCTTTGAAATTTTTCACTGTCACTCGTGGTCTTAGGCAAGGAGATGTTATCTCTCCTTTCCTCTTTGATAACTTCATGGAACCTTTTATTCATGGGATAAGGAGCTCACCTATTTTGGTAAAATTCGCCCCTTCTCGATTAAAAGAGGTGTCTCCACCTCCACTACCCTTCTTTACGCTGATGATATCATCATCTTCACTAATGGCAGCATCTCTTCTATCTGGAACTTGGCTTCATTAGAGATTTTCAATCTTCTATGGGACAATCTGTCAGTCTCCCCAAAAGCTTCTACTTTCTAGGCAAGCATTTCCTCCCTCCCCATAGAGACCGCATTCTCTCTATCTTAGGCTTTAATCTTGGCTCCTTCCCTTTTACTTATCTTGGCTATCCCATCTTCTCTGCCAGGTCCAAGATTTCTTATTTTAATCCCATTATGGATAAGATTAGATCCAAACTTGCTGGTTGGAAAGCCCATCTCCTCTCTTTAGCTGCTAGACTTCTTCTTATCAAACATGTCTTAACCTCTACCACTATTCATATGCTCTCTGTCATTGAGGTCCCCAAATCTGTCATTCGTAAACTCCAAACCCTATTTGCTAACTTCTTCTGGGGCCCCTCTGATCTAGGCTCTTACCACCATTGGGTTTCTTGGTCCTCTATAGCTCGTCCCCTTCAGTATGGGGGACTTGGTATTCTTGACTTAAATCTTTTCCTCAAGGCCTTAAGAATGAAGCGAGCTTGGAATATCTTCTTTGGTGACTCCACTCACCACTCTTTTTTGAGGGATCTTTTGCTTGGTCATTCCTCCTCTGCACTCCCGCCTGCTTCTCCAAGCTCTTCAGGAACTAAGGCCCTACATTCGCTGGGAGGTCCATGAGGGCTCCATCAATTTCTGGTATGATTTATGAATTGGAGACTCTCCCCTCCACTCTCTCCTCCCTAAAGGATCTTCTCCCTCTCGTATTTCCATCCGTAGAGTGCTTCCTCTACTCTCTAATGTGCCTTTTCACTCTACTGTTCCCCCAAATTTGCTTGCTGAGATCTCGTCCCTACATTTAGATGATCTTATGGACTTGCCGATTTGGACTTTGGCTCCTTTCGGAATCTTTTCAGTCTCGTCAACTTATTAGCTGTAGTTTCACTTCTCCCTGAAGGACTACTCTGTTGTGCCTCTTTGGAATCTCCACATGCCTCTTAGAATTTCCCTTTTTGTTTGGAGGCTTCTTAAAGGTAAGCTCCCCATCGATGATAACATCATCAAATTAGGGATCCCTATTGCCTCTAAATGTATTTGTTATCCCTCTAATCCTACACCTAAAACTCTCCCTCATCTTTTCTCAGAGAGTCACTTGGTTCATGACATCTCAATTTAGACCTTTAAGTAGAATTTCTTGGATTCCATTGTTCCTTCCCTCTTCCTCGACATCAGCTTGCACTCCCCCAATACCCGCAGCACTAAGACTATCCAGGGTATGATTTGTTTCATCTGGTTTAATGTTTGGTAGATCCGAAATGCTTTGAAACATGATGTCTTCAACCCTGCTATGTTCCATATTCAGCTTGATAAGCACTGGAGAAATCTTCAAATGACTAATTGGCTTAAATCTTGTCATCCCACTTCTCTCCCCCTTAACTGGGTCCGTCCTGCTTAAGGGCTCAAGATCAATGCTGCTACTTCTTTGGTTGGGGATTGTTGCAATCTTGGCTGGATTGTTAGAAATTTTGAGGGTGTTTTCATTATGGCTGCTGCTGCTAGTCTTCATGGTATTTCTGTAGAGGCTGTTCTCATTAAAGCCATCATACATGCCATTTCTTGCTTCTCTAATAACTCTTTTCAGGTGGAGATGGATTTGGTCTCCCTCTATTATTGGTGGTATGGTAAGCTTCAGGTTTTGTGGTAGGTCAAAAAGATTTTCACTTCTCTTCGCAGCCGCTCCTCCAGGATCCACTCCTTCGTTCACCATCCAGTTATTGAAGCTGCTTTTAGGATTGCGGGTCTTGGCGATGGCAACTGGCGATGTTTCTCATGCTTGGATCAGCTCCCCCCCCCCATTATCAGAGGCATTATCAAATTGGATAGCATTAAGATGCTGTACTTGGTTCACCTGTAGCCTCCTCTGCTTTTTTGCTACTTTTGTACTAGGCCACAAGTCGTGGTCCTCTTTTCTTTGTACAGGATAGGTTTTGGTCTAGTCCACCTGGCCCCCCTTTTCTAGAAAAAAAAAACTAGTATATATTGTATATTTAACCTATATCTATATAACTTATATATGTACAATAGTATATATTTATGTATATAATTTAACATACTGATTATAATATTTGTTAGGCAAAATATCATATTTATGTTATTTATACTTAATTAAGTAATGAATATGTACATTACCATAAGTGAATAATGTATATTTTTAAGTTAATTAACTACTAAACTAACCTATACTATAATCTTGTAATTTATAGTTTAACTTATTTTAATATATTTATTATCTTATTTATAATGTATAATACTATGTACATTGTATAATTTATATGTAAACTGTATAATCTGTGTGTAAAAATTTTTAAATACCTAAATAAATCCAGCAAAATTATTCAAAAATATTAATTAATCATGTAAATATATAAGTTAATTAAATTGAACCTCAGTTGAGTAAATTATTCATTAATTTATAGTGTGCAATAGAATTTATACCTAATTATAATGTGTAAATACTCAGTTTAGTTAATTTAAAAACATATTTATACATTTAATAAACTTAAAATAATTACACTAATAAGTAGCCCTATATATTGACTACATAACCATATAATTTACCTATAAATTATATCCCTAATTACCCCCTAACTAAGGCCTTAAAAACTCTACTAATCCACGTAGCATATCACTAATTAAGCGCACTGGATAGTGCCACATCATTTAGCATAGGATCGCTTTAGCGGTATAAAAGGATTCCTCCCTAGAGGCTTAACACCCAAATTGGGGATGGGCTCTTGGGTGAGCGCACCTTCGGGTGTGCTCCGATTTGATTATCACGTGACCTGTGCTGTGTTTGGTTTGACCTATAGTCTACTGTGTCTAGGTCCAAGAGCCACTTAGGTTAAGGCACTATGAGAGCGCAACCCACTAGGGGCGGCCCATTGGGTGTAGCCTACAGGCAAAAATTATGCATATTGTGGCCTTGGCCATCCCTCGTAGGGGTCAACCTAGTAGCGATACTAATCCGACCCCTTGGGGATGTTGATCCTGCAAAAAGTTGACCCAATCTTTTTGGGCCTAAGTGTAGTATTAGGGCTCTTAAGCTAAAAAGTAAAACTAAGTGTTGAGAGACTTTTATGTTTAGTGTTTGTGCATGAATGTGTTTTGTATATTGTGTTCTGTGTGTGTACTTATAAGTTAAGTATGTTAGCTATATATGTACATATATATATTAGATTTGTGTATATTTTGTGTATGTTATATATATGTATACTTATATGTAAGTATGTGTATAATGTAAGTATTATATATAATGTATGTTATAAATATAGACTTTGTTAAGTGTATGTTGTATATATATATATATATATATATATATATATATATATATATATATATATAGTGTTTATATGTAATATATATATCAATAAGTGTTATATGTACATATATATATATCATATGTTAGGTTAGGGTATATATTATATCTTATATGTATGTTATCATTATAATTGCATTTAGCTTAATATTATTATGTATATATAATTTAGATCTATGTAAGTGTTGTATATAGATTAGTTGTGTACATAGTATGCTTATACTCATCTAAGTTAAGTATTCATCTTAGGATTGACTTATATATATATATATATATATGTATTGTGTATTTTATGATATGTATATTATTATTAGTTAGTATGAAATTAAACTAAGTATAGTATATATTGTTTAGCCTAATATGTATGTGGTTTTTCAAGGTTATATAATCATTTTTAATTCTTCTCCTCTAATATTTTTGTCTTGTCTTTGTTTATAAGTTTTAAGGCAAGATTTTGTTTATAAATTTCTTTTCTCTTTTTATCCATTTGTATATAGCTTAGCTTGTAATCTAGTTTATTTAGACTTATTTTTATGCCCGGTTTGTGATGAGCCCACATTTGTGGGTTAATTTATTATTTAAATACCTAGACATTAAGTTTATACTTAGATATACATAACATGCATTAATATGTAAATAAATTAGTTTATAAATATACTTTCATGCATATTTCATACATTACATTCATGTGTAAATATGATAGCATGCATTAGAATCTAAGTGGCTAGTTATAAATTAGTTTGCATGCATGCATTACATACATAGTTTAAATAGGAATAGGATTTAATATTTCTTATGGTTTTTGTACATAAATACCTATATATATATTTTATTTATATTATTTAAATATTATCTTCTCAATGGCTATAGGAGCTTAAAGACAACAGTGTTGGTGAGCGAAAAACTTGGATCTCTGTCGCCAACACCACTGCTGTTTCATCTCCATGGTCGTTCCTGCCTCAACGACTCCCCTGCAACTATAAGAGCAAATCACCTCCTGCCTTGCTAAGAGGGCCTCCACCCTACTCCACTACTGTGTAGAGTGTCAAGCTCATTTCCATTCCACCACCGCAGGCCTCAACCGTGTGCACAAGTCCACACCACTGCGAGCAGACGGGGTGACAGATTGTCGCGCCTTCAGTGGCTTGTGCAACTTATTGTGAGCGTGTGCCTGAAGGCCACGCAGTTACCTTTCCTCACCACCACCACCAGCAACCACCACCATAACCAATGGCACAACCACTCTCGCCTCATCATCTACGTGCGGTTAAGTCATCCGAGAAGTTTCCCAGACGTTTGAAGCCCCCTCCCCATCTCCACACCTCATCACCTTCCTCTTCATCTTCTTCATCTTTTTCTTCCTCTGTTTCCCCTCCACTGAAAAGAACCCATCACCACCAGCCGCTACCTCCTTCACACGCACGTCGCCCGCCACTGCCATCCTTCCCGCACGCGTGCACCTCCCATGCATGGCCAGCAGCAGACCAACACGCCTGCGCGCCACCATCTCTGTGACCACTGCACGCCACCAATTCCTCGCTGCACCTCCATCCTGCGCATCGCCTGCTCTAGCTACGCATGTGTGCCTCTTTGTGTGCTCCTCCATCAGCAAACCATCGCTACCTCTTCCTCGTCTCAGCAGCAGCAGGAAGAGCTTCATCGCCAGCCATCCTAGTGGCTGGCCGGCCACCTCCGGCCACCATTTGCCACATCGCCACCACCGTCGGGTGTAGCTCGGGTAGGGCTACCTCCAGTCACCACCTCGCCGTCCATCTCTCCTTCATCCGTACGTGAGCTCCACTTGAAGGAAATCCCCTGTTTCCTACTCTATTAATAATTACCATCATTTGCCATTGCCAAGAAATGTTTATTGTTATTTTATTATGGTAGACATTGCATTGAACTCCCTCTTCTTTTATATGAATATTATTTCAACATGGTCTCTTATTGTTTACTTAATCTGAAAGTAGATTTTAGCTCAGTTTCTTCGGCTGATAACTCGTGAACATCGATTTCTCGATTTTTGCGATTTTAAATAAGCTAGTGCCTCCCTGTGGACACGACCTGCTCTTCTCGAGTGGTAATTTTAATTATTTTGAAAAGCAATTTTCCACCACTTACATATTACTTTGACATCTCATTTTATGTGCAAAACAACGAAAGCGAAAATCATCTTCTCAGTTTGCACATAGTTTTAAGGCATCTCTTAGGATATTAGTTCATTTAATCATATTTTGTAAATAACTAACTTAAATTAATTGATTCTTTAATTCTTTTACTTCTAACTCATTCTTTTGTAAATAAACTTAACATTTTTGGAATAAAAGATATTTGGATAATAGAGAGTGATGTATATCAATTACTACTTCCCAGTGAATGATTGGTCGTGAAATCGCGATAATGATAAATCCGTCGTCATAGGTGCGAAAACGCATCGTTTTAAATTTATGAAACCGTCTCCGAAAAATATGAGAATAATGTTGGGAGTACGAGTCATCTCACAAGGGGCTAGGGATATTTAGATGATTTCCAACCTGATTAAGTAAACGAATTTTTTTTATTATTTATATATTTTTATTTTTTTATAATAAAAGGAAATAAATTAAACAAACATGGAGATAAATACTAAGTGAACACATAAATGCAAGTAAGAACTTTACTACTACTAGAAAGTCAGAATAACATAGAATAACAAGAAGAAGAATAGAAAAATAATCTCAGATAGAAATCCGGCGATGTGACGGGGGTGGAGAGTGCCATCGACGGTCGTCGGTGAAGTTGCACGTGGAGTCGAGAGGTCATAGAGAAGTTGTGCAGGAATGAGTAGGAAGTGGCGCAAGATACGTTGAGACACTGTGGAAAGTGCTACAAGAAACCAGAGGAAGGCCGTCGGCGAGGGGGAACCAGAGGCTGTCGTCATGAGGGTGCTTACTGTTCAAGAATGGGCCGTGGTCACCGAAGAGAAGAGGAAGATGAACGAGAGGAAGGGCTTGTGGTCTTTGGTTGGTGGAGAAATCATGAGAGGGAGAGGGAGTACGCGAGGGGAGAGATGAGAGTTGTATATATATATTTTTCAAGGGAGGGGGGCCTTTGGTCCTTTTATATCTCGTGAAAATCCTTCTTTCCTCGGTTCTCCCTGATGTTGCCACGCGGCGTGCTGTGTGCTCTCAGATCCTTCATCGCACGGCTCTAGCTCGCTCGCCCTCACGCCTTCATGTTTTCACCTTCAAATCCTGCCTCATCATCTCAGCCGTCCAATTTGAAATCCTACGCACACTTCTTGCACCTTCCTGATCTCGCAACAACCTGCGCGATCACACCACGTGGATGCATCTCAGCCCTCCAATCATGCATACGCGCCTGCACGCGCCTACAATGCCGCATCAATTTTTGCACAGAGTAGGGCTCGAACTCGCATCCCGAGCTTACATGCACTCACACGTGAGCCAACGCGCTGTGTAAAGCCTTTATCATGTATATGTGCTTATTTATATTTATATTGATCTAATCTGGGTGGCGATGTAGCGCGTTCGGGACAGTTGGATGAAGATCCACCGGTCCACACTGTGAGGAGAGGTGCCTTTAGGAGTTGGGGGCGTGGCGAGGGGCAGCTGCGATGGTGTCACATGGCACCATCATGGCCGTCCGTTCTTCTTCTCTTTATATCTGATGACATAGGCCTCCGATTAAGTTGATTTCTACACCGTTGGACTGCGAACGTCGATTCGGATCCTTCCATATGGTTGGATTTATCATTTAAGGTCTAGATATGCTTTAATTTGCCCCTTGTCTTTTTCTCTTCTGCGGACTCCCTAGGGTGCTACGGGAGTTTGATTGATGCGATCTTGGATGCGTTGGACTCCCATCGTTATTTCGAACAGATCCATAAGGTTGGATCCATCATCTACAGCTCTAGATTACCTGCAATCATTAATACCTCTCAAATAACATACTTTAATGCATAAAACACATATGCCAACTATGATGCAGAATACGATGCATATGCATACAGAATGTTGATGTTAAGCTAAGTTCTAACTTAATTCAGGCGAGTTAGGGCCTATGATTGCTATGCAATCATACCCCCATGCCTAAATCTTGCTAGTCCCTAGCAAGTGCAAGACTAAATGCATTTTATTAAGAGTTAAACTAAAGATTTATTTCTTTTTGCTTTATCCAAAAATTCAAAATCCAGATAACCATTAATATATAATGTTGTAGCTCCTGCAACGGATCCAAGCGAAGAGTCGACATACATTTAAAGCTTGTACTTGACCCCTAGTAAAATTTTGCCGGGATAGGCAAACCTCTTCTCTCGGGGTTATAAATATTTTTTGATTTTGGCCTCGGTGTTTGGCTTGGGTAGGAGATGTCTGAGTTAACTGGATTTGCATTTGGTGGCTCAATCTCTTCTGGTGCTTCTTAGAGACTAGCATTTCAGAATTTAGATTTCTAGATTATTGAATAAATCAACTTAGAGAGGGGCTGGAAAAACTGTGCTCTCTTTAATCTTTTGTACTCTTCTCTCTTTTTCTTCTTTCTTCCTGAGCCCACATCTCACCAGATTTGCAAATGTATTTGGTGGTCTCACATGGCATGACACTTTAATTAGGTTCTGATAACCCTACGACTAAGTCAGAAGCCCTCAGCCCGTATTCAGGCGGTTAGAAATATAGAAAAAGTAGGTTAAGGCTGTATTTGGTGGTTCTTGAGGGTGGTAGGTGTTTTTGCCTCAAAACATTTCAAAACATTTAACTTGACTCACATTATGCAACAGTTTCACAAAACATTTTTTTTCTTTCTTCTTTCTTTTTTCTTTTTTCGAGCAAACAACTCTTCTGTATGCAAATCTATTAGCACAATGCCACAACACAACATACTGCTGTATTTATCAGTACAACATAACACGACATACATACTTTTATATGTGAGGCATTCTTGGGGATTTTTGGGATGACCAAGAGGATCTCGGGTGGCTTATTTGGTGGAAGTGCCCATTCTTGGCACCGGGTAGGGAACGGATAGGACGACGTATTTCTAACCTTGACAGCAGTACCCTCCTTTAGCCAAGGTTTCCATAGAGGATGGTCGTGACCATCCACCTCAGTCATAGTTTTATCATAACTCGCTCTCTGTGTTTTCACCTTATTTGGTGGCTCTCGTATGGAATTTCTCACAGATGTAGTACGCAAGAACTGAGAGCGAAAACTATGCCCAACTCCATGTGTCATTATTCAATTATTAAAGATTCCTTATACTAGCCTTAGAGCACCAGTAAACTCTCTGCTCTCACCTCACATATATTTTGGTGGAGCTACTAGAAGATAGTTCACCTAACCCCCTGATTGTTGTCCAAGGGTTCACGAGAAGAAGGGATGCTTCTTCTTGACAAAGTAGAGATGTCTATCGATTTTCATAATGAATCCATTACAAAGTCTACATGTAAATGAAATGGATGTACTGGATTCTAAACTAAGAAATAATTCAAGAAGAAAATTCTCAATAAAACCTCCTTGATAAAAATATTTTTTGATTTTTTTTTGAATAAATGCTATATATAAGTGATTTTTTTTTTTAATGCAAATGCATATATGTAAGACTGATGGAAACTAGATATAGGTGACTCAGCAAAAATTTTACCTGCCCCCTACCTATTTCATGCAATGTCCTCATTCTATGCTGATGAATAGAAAGTAAACATGAGAAAGGGAAGATATCACCTGAATAGCTCTGAATTATTCTCATTAAAACACTAGCTCCAACCTGAAAAGAAATTAATCTATTATGTATAAGCAAAATTGGGTTGGGTTGCCTCCCAACAAGTGCTAAGTTTAATGCCTTCAGCCAGGCATGCACCTCTTAGTAGTCTAAAAGTGCTGCCTTCTTTGGGGCAGGTCCAGGTTCAATGTTCTTAATGTATGGTTTCAGTCTCTGACCAATCACAGTGAAAGTTTGACCTATCTTTGGGTCTGTGATCTCAACGGCTCCATGTGAAAAGATATATGTAATAGTATAAGGGCCATTCCATCTCGACCTGAGCTTTCCTGGGAATAAACGTAACTTGGCATCAAACAACCAAACCTTTTGATTAGGTTCAAAGCTTTTTCTAGATATATGCATGTCATGGAAAGCTTTGGTTTTCTCCCTATAAATCCAGGCATTCTCATAAGCATCATTACGAATCTCCTCGAGCTCAGTCAACTACAACTTCCTATGCTTTCCTGCTTTATCCAGATGATAGTTGCATTCCTTAATTGCCCAATAAGCCCTGTGTTCTATTTCTACGGGGAGGTGACATGCCTTACCAAACACTAAACGGTATAGTGACATTCCAATGGGGGTTTTATAGGCAGAACGGTAAGCCCAAAGTGCATCATCGAGCTTGGTAGCCCAATCCTTCCTATTGGGCCTAACCATCTTTTGCAATATATTCTTGATCTCCCTATTTGAAACCTCAACCTGGCCATTTGTCTGTGGATGGTAGGGTGTAGAAATCTTGTGTGTAACCCTGTATTTAGCAAGAAGGTTCCTAAACTGATTATGTGTGAAATGGGTCCCTCCATCACTGATTATAGCTCTTGGCATCTCGAATCGGCTAACGATCTTCTTAATAAACTCCATAACGATCTTGTGATCATTCATTTTAGTTGGGATTGACTCAATCCATTTAGACACATAATCTACAGCTATGAGGACATATTGATATCCAAAGGATGGTGTGAAGGGTCCCATAAAGTCAATACCCCAAACATCAAAGATCTCAACCACTAATATTGGGTTCAAGGGCATCATGTCTCTCCTAGTCATGTTTCCTATAGATTGGCATTGGGGACATGACTTAGAGAATGTGTGGCCATCTTTGTGAATGCTAGGCCATCTTTGTGAATGCTAGGCCAATAAAATCCACTCTGTAACACTTTGGCGGCCGTTTTCTTCCCTGAGAAGTGTCCTCCACAAGCAGAATTATGGCAAAATGTCAAAATATTGTGGATTTCATTCTCAGGGACACATCTATGGATGATCGGATCAGTGCAAAGTCTAAACAATTTAGGATCCTCCCATAAGTAGTACTTGACCTCATAATAAAATTTGTCTTTTCTCTGCTTGGACCAATCCTCAGGTATTCATCCAATAGCAAGTAATTCATAATATCAGCATACTAAGGGGTTTGGACCTTTGAAATAGCTAAGATACTCTCATCTGGGAAACAATCAGCAATAGGTATGGTTATATTGGATTCTCAACTAGGATTCGAGGTAAATGATCAACCACTACGTTCTGCGCTACTGCTTTATCTCTAATTTCTAGGTCAAATTCTTGAAGTAGGAGGATCCACCTAATTAGCCTTGGTTTGGCATCTTTCTTAGCTAACAGGTGTCTTAGAGCAGAGTGGTCGGTATAGATAATCACATGGGATCCTAGAAGGCAAGCTCTGAACTTTTCTAAAGCAAAGACAACTGCTAGCAACTCCTTTTCAGTGGTGGTGTAATTCTTTTGAGTATCATCAAGAGTCCTACGAGCATAGTAGATCACAACAGATTTCTTTTCTATTCTTTGACCCAAGACAGCACCAACAGCGTAATCAGAGGCATCGCACATGATCTCAAAAGGTGAGTCCCAGTCAGGTGGTTGTAAGATTGGTGCTTGAGTAATAAATTTCTTCAATGAGTCAAAGGCCTTAAGACAGAGATCATTGAAGTGGAAGGATTGGTCTTTGGCCAAAAGGTTACTTAGAGGTCTAGCAATCTTTGAGAAGTCTTTGATGAACCTCCTATAAAAACCCACATGTCCTAGAAAAGTTCTTATTTGCTTGACAGATGTGGGTGGTGGGAGTTTGGTGATCAATTCAACCTTAGCTCTATCCACCTCCATTCCCCTATTAGAGACCATGTGTCCTAATACGATTCCTTCTTGGACCATAAAGTGGCTCTTCTCCCAGCTCAGAACTATATTTACCTCAATGCATTTCTTCAATACTCTTTGGACGTGGGCTAAACAAGAATCAAAAGAGTCCCCAAAGACAGAGAAATCATCCATAAAAACCTCCATAAAGTCTTCGATCATCTCAGAAAATATTGCCATCATGCACCATTGAAAGGTTGCAGGTGCATTACAAAGACCAAATGACATTCTATGAAAAGCAAAAGTGCCATAAGGGCATGTGAATGTGATCTTCTCTTGATCTTTGGGACTTATGGCCGCTTAATTGTATCCTGAATAGCCATATAGAAAACAAAAGTATTTCTGACTAGCTAACTTCTCCAAAAGTTGGTCAATGAATGGTAAGGGAAAATGATCCTTTTTAGTAACTTTCTATAATCAGTACAAACTCTCCACGAGGAAGCTATCCTAGTAGGTATAGACTCCCCATGCTCATTAATGATCATGGCCAAACCAGCCTTCTTGGGAACAATCTGAATAGGGCTAACCCAAGGGCTATCAGATATGGGGTAGATAATTCCTACATCAAGCCACTTAATGATCTCTTTTTTCACAACCTCTCTCATATTTGGGTTTAATCTTCTTTGTAACTGGCTAGAAGGTTTCATTCCCTCTTCAAGATAAATGTGGTGAGTACAGTAGTAGGGGTTGATTCCTTGGAGGTCAGCTATGGTCCAACCAATTGCCATTTTTTAATCTTCTAGGACTTGAATGAGTTTATATTCTTGTTCCCTACTTAGTTTGGCATTAATAATCACAGGGAGAGTTTGATTTGGTCCTAGGAACACATACTTCAAGGTATCGGGCAATGGTTTCAGTTCAAGCTGCGGTGGGACAAGGGCAGAGGGAGGGAAGGGTGCAGAAGGTGAATTAGGTAATCTCTCCACTTGAAAAGTCCAAGGAGGTTGTGTGTTAGATGTCGTATGTACCCCTTGTGGGTCCTCTTCGATTATGGGTTCTTTAACCAAATGGATCGACATAGACTCTTCAATCACTTTATCTACTTTTTCGAGTTCCTCGATTAAATCGCACTCTTCATCATTGAGAGTTCGGGATGCCTTAAAAATATTGAGTTGCATCTTTTGATCTCCAAAGGCAATCTCCATTCTTCCAGTTTCACAATTAATAGTAGCCTTGGCAATGGCTAGGAAGGGTCTTCCTAAGATGATGGGTGTGTTGTGCAGTTTCTTTGGTACTTCCATGTTAAGGACGAGAAAATCAATAGGGAAATAGAAGTTCTTGACCTTAACTATCACATCCTCCACTATCCCCAGAGGAGTTTTAATGGATCGATCAGCTAGTTGCAATGTAACATCAGTGGGTTCAAATCACCGAGTCCAAATTTCTCAAAGAGCACAGTGGGTATCAAATTTATGGATGCCCCTAAGTCGAGTAGAGCCTTCTCAAAAGTCATGTCACCAATGACACAAGAAATCAACGGGGCTCCAGGATCTTTCTTCTTAGGAGGTAGATTCCTTAGAATTATAGAACTCATATCGTCAGAAAGAACCACCTTCCTAGGTGACTTTTTCCTAGCCTGACGCTTTTGAGTACAAAGGTATTTGAGGAATTTGGCATAGGCAGGGATATGTTTGATAGCTTCGAGGAGTGGTATGTTTATCTAGACCTGTTTAAACAACTCAAGCAACTCCTCATTGCTAGACAGGTTCTTTTTTGGTTTTGATTTTTCTAAGGCTTCAGGGAATGGGATATGGGTAGGTATTTCAACCTTGGGTTCCTGAGCCTCCAAATTATCATCATCAATATTAAATTTTCCATCCTCTAATTCTCCATCCTTTTGTTCAGGCTTAGAATCTTTTTGTGTTGGCCATACAGGATCTTGGGTGGTGGTCCCACTCCTTAAAGTAACAACATTCGCCATTGCATTCGGGTTTTGAGTAGGGTTCGGTAAAATCGATTGGCCCTGTTGTGGGTTTTGGTTGAATCCTGGTGGTGCCTGGTTCATCATATTAGCTTGGTTCTGTTGCGGCATTCTACTTTGGTTAAACCTTGAGTTTGTATTATTATGGTTTTGGATGTTCCTGGGGTTTGGGATGGGTTGTGAGGGGAGAGTCCCATGTTGTCGTGAGTCAACAAGCTGACTAAGTTGTCCCTTAATTTCATTCATGTCCTCTTGAGTCTTTTGATTTTGTTGATTAATTTGCTCTTGTTGCTTAGTCAGTATTTCACCCATCATTTTGACCAACAATTTTGTCTGGGTCAGTTGGGTGGGTGGAGGGAGACTTTGGACATAGCTTTCCCTTGAAGATTGACTGAGTTAGGATAAGGTTGTCTAATCTGGGTTTGGTGGGCACTTGTCCTGTCTTCTGATTAGAACAAGAGAAGTTTGGATGATTACGCCATCCAGGATTGTAATTATTAGAAAATGGATCATTCTTAGCATATTCTTGGATGGCCTGAACATCCTCGAATCCTGAGGACGGGTTGATCGAATAGAAAGAATCAGTATACATAGGAACAAAGATTCCTTGTTGAGCTCCATAGGAAGGGTCTTGATAGCTTGGGCTTTGATAACACTACACAAGGGGGTGATAATTATGTTGAATATGGCCCATCTTAAGAATAAAAGGCACAACATAAGTAGAATGGGAGCATTGCATGCATCATGTACCAAGATTGCTTATAAAACTGTATTGATGGCCATTTGTGTAAGCATTTGTCAAAGCAGGTCACAGATGAGCAATTGGACCGCACAGATGGATTCAGAACGACGAACGGAGTCCAACGGACTTAAGATCGGCCAAATCCGACATCCGGAGCTCCTACAATGGGCCTAAGAAGTTTTGATAGTTGATCTGGAGATCAACGGCCCATATTGCGCCACGTCAGCCCCTCGCTCCACCGCACGCCGCCCTTCATCCAGCCGAGATCAGATCTCGGCCGTCAATCTTCGATCGAATGGTCGAGACTCACGCGCCCACCCGCAGTCGCCGCGACAAAGCGCGAGCGTGGCGCAACGGTTAGCGCGCACGCCCGCACACACGCGACGCGGGTTCTAGCCGTGAGGAGCCGAAATTGAAGACAGAGGTAGCACGCGGCGAAATTGGGCCACTCGATCAACAGCGGGTGGCTGAGATTTCGCCTCATGGCGCAACTGCAGCTCACGGGCCCCCACGCGCACGCACACGCCGGGCGATGACGGCCGCGCACACTCACGTCCGAGGCGCGATCCCAGCACAGCCGAGGAGGGATCTCAGCCGTCCGATCTTCGATTAGATGGCTCTTGCGCAGCAGATGAGGATCGCACGAGAAGAAGAAACAAGGTGGGCAGCTGACCAATGGCTGGAGGGCTTCACCGACGCTTTTGGGAGTGATTTTAGCGACGCTCTGGACGTTGCTAAAGCCCCTTCTTCTTTTAGGAAGCCCTTAACCTTATTTATACCCCCTCCAACCACTCACTCAAGGCATTCACTCCCCTTGCAACTACTTCACCCCTCTCTTAGCTAGCTTTAGGCCCTCTTGTAATCGCCGGAGACGACGAGCCACCGATAGAGCCTCCTCCACTACCGTGGTTGCCTCATTGCTCTCCACCCTCTCTCTCTCTCTCTTTTAAGCTTTCCATTACTTTTGTTTGAAGCATGTATTTAATGTTGTAAGCTATGAACTACAAGTGCATGATTAATGAAGTTATTTTTCGTTCAATTGTCACTTTAATTCCGTTCAAGTTGCATGATCAAACAAGGAACATTCTAACCCTAATCTCTCTATCTCTCTCTCGCTTTTCAAAATCGCATCCTTCGCAAGCAAAACTCCGCACTTTCCGTGACAACAAGTGATAAGCAAAAATCCGATTTTCACGCCTCCCTGAGACCAACACTCGGACTCACCTCCGTTTACTTATTTTAAAATCAACATTGCAAGTGCGACTATAACGACACTTCTTAAAACACACGCACAACAGCACGTCAGGCTTGCAGAGTGAGTCAACTTTAGGTTGTGAGGGTGCTCTCTTGCGGGAGTTTGGGCATAACAGAGTGGGGAGGAGTGTGCCCCTTGATTGGGTATGGGCTGGGTGGTCTTGATTATATTAAGAAATTCATCAAACTTCTTAGAGACTATGGTTCCGAACTTTTCACATTGCTTTTCTAAGTCAACCTTATTTGGGCTAGTTTGAAGTTCATACATTCCTCTTGGTTGACTAGTTCTTCCAAAGGTGTTCATAGAGGCATGGTTGAGGGAGTTTTCACTCATGCTTTCAAATAGGTCATATGCACTATCCTCGTCTTTATTTAAAAAGCTACCCCCACAAGCCGCGTCCACATAATTTCTCAATTGCTCATTAAGTCCATGGTAAAAATTTGCACTAGGTGCCACTTGGGTATGCCATGGTATGGACATTTTCTAGCTAAGTCATTAAATCTTTCCCAGGCTTCATGGAGTTGTTCCCCAGATTGTTGAGTGAAGGTTGTGATGGCTCTCTTAAGGGAGTTTGTTTTTCCAATAGGGCAGAATTTTCTAAGAAAGGCATTCTTTAGCTCACCCCATGTGTTGATGGGTTTCCCTATGGTCTGTACCAATGGGCAGCTTTGTCTCTTAAGGAGAAGGGGAAAAGTTTCATCATCAAAACATCAAGATTCATGTTCCTAGGTTTTATAGTTTGACCAAGGGTGGTAAGTTCCTCAATGTGTTGGAATGGGTCTTCAGTGTTAAGTCCATGGAAATGGTTTTGAATAAGACCTATCCAATGGGATTTGAGTTCAGAATCATCTTCAGGAACCCTTATATGAGGTACGGCATTGTAAGTAGCAGGATTGTAAAAGTCTCGTACAGGTCGAGGTTGTGGTTGGTTTTGGTTTCTATTGTTGAGCCATTGCTCAAATTGTTCATGCAATTGCTCCATTAGGTCCTCCTGGTTTGGATTGGGTTGGTCAAGAAGTGGTGGATCCATTGTTGAGGGCTCATTGGAATTAGGTTTCCTCCTAGGTTTGAAGCCTGAAGGTCCCTCTAACCTTGGTTTTCTTGATCTTGTACCACACATGCACAATAGCAATAAATCAATCGCACACAAGACAAGAATGATTTTTACTTGCTTTTCTAAAAAATTCAATGTTTGTATGTGATCAAGCAAGTTGTCAACCAGTTACGCACCCTAAATCAACCTACGGAGTGCCCTATGACCTATACTTTGCTTAACTGGTACTCTTAAGTGATCTAGTGGGAAGTTACTCCAAGGACAGAACTAAGGGATGCAAGTAGCGCGAACCCTTCCTCTGAGGCGATGTGTATGCGGTGCCTCTTAACTACCCTTTTGTTCCTTTAAGGGGTGTCCCCCTCCTTACAGTATCAAAACACTAGGTCACAAGACAATACCACTACGACAAGGTGAAATAGGAGGGTCTGCACTGATAAAGAGATTAGTGCCTATAGCCTTAAGGGATCGAGCCTTAGTGCGGTGCCTAATGTGTGTGCTCAGTGTTAGAAGTGTGCATCACACCATAAATAATTTTTGATTTTGAAATGCAGACAAGTCCCTTCGAATCAGATCAAGTATGATTTGGTTTTAAGGTCGAATCTGATTATCAGTCCCAATTTCAGTTAGGTGACCACTAAATTAGGTTAATTCAATCAATTTGGTGGTCTTGACTTTTAATCCAAATGCAAATGCGTGAACAAGAGCTGGATGCAAAGATAGAAAAGCGTACCTATCTCCAGCAATCTCCATGAAAATATGTACGCTTGCAAAGAAAAAGATCTAACGTGCTACTCAATCACCCCTAAATGCACACACCTAAGGGCATGCAACTCCTAAATATGCAGCTTGATTTTTTTTTTTTGTTTTAGAAGCAAGCAAGCAGAAATTGAATCACGCACGCAGAAGAATAGCCCCTAATAGCTAAAGAATGTGGGGGCAGACCCCCAAAAATTAGGCCCAATTATAAGGGCGAGAAGACAGAAATAAAATTTGCGACGTAGGAGAATCCCTTGTGAAAGTAGGATCCAGGTCTCCTGCGCATTCTCTGAGTGTGTGGGCATCACTCAAGGTAGACGTCACTGCTCTACTGCGCCTATTGCGTGCCTTAGTCACATCCCGCCTACACGAACTCCTTTTCTGCGACTTCTTTCGCAACCTGTCAAGATTTCATCTCGCGTAGTTGGTACTTGCAAACAGATAGAGAAATATGTGAGGCTCACGAATACTATGTCAGGAAAGAAACTATCTCGAATATATGCTTCCCCAGCAATGGCACCAAAAACTGGTCGTGAAATCGCGATAATGATAAATCCGTCATCGTAGGTGCTAAAACACATCATTTTAAATTTATGAAACTGTCTTCGAAAAATATGAGAATAATGTTGGGAGTATGGGCTGTCTCACAGGGAGGTAGGGATATTTAGATGATTTCCAACCTGATCAAGTAAATGAATTTTTTTTATTATTTATATTTTTTATTTTTTTATAATAAAAGGAAATAAATTAAATAAACATGGAGACAAATACAAAGTGAACACATAATGCAAGTAAGAACTTTACTACTACTAGAAAGTCAGAATAACATAGAATAACAAGAAGAAGAGAAAAATAATCTCAGATAGAAATCTGGCGATGTTGTGACGGTGGTGGAGAGTGCCATCGACGGTCGTCAATGAAGTTGCATTTGGAGTTGAGAGGTCGCAGAGAAGTCCTGTAGGAATGAGTAGGAAGAGGCACAAGATACGTTGAGACACTGTGGAAATTGCTATGAGAAACCAGGGGAAGGTCGTTGGCAATGGGGATTCGGAGGCTGTCATCATGAGGGTGCTTACCATTCAAGAACGGGCCGTGGTCATCGAAGAGAAGAGGAAGATGAATGAGAGGAAGGGTCTGTGGTCTTGGGTTGGTGGAGAAATCATGAGAGGGAGAGGGAGTACGTGAGGGGAGAGATGAGAGTTGTATATATATATTTTTTTCAAGGGAGGGGGGCCTTTGGTCCTTTTATATCTCATGAAAATCCTTCTTTCCTCGATTCTCCCTGATGTTGCCACGCGGTGTGCTGTGTGCTCTCAGATCCTTCATCACACAACTCCAGCTCGCCCGTGCTCACGTCTTCATGTTTTCACCTTCAAATCCTGCCTCATCATCTCAGCCGCCCGATTTCAAATCCTACGCACACTTCTCGCACCTTCTTGATCTCGCAACAACCTGCGCGATCGCGCCACTTGGATGCATCTCAGCCCTCCAATCGTGCATACGTGCCTGCACGCGCCTGTGACACCGCATCAATTTTTGCACAACGCAGGGCTCGAATCCACGTCCCGTGCTTACGTGTGCGCACGCGTGAGCCAACGCGCTGCGTAAAGCCTTTATCATATATATGTGCTTATTTATATTTATACTGATCCAATCTAGGTGGCGACATGGGGCGTTCACATTGTGAGGAAAGGTGCCTTCAGGAGTTGGGGGCGTGGCGAGGGGCGGCTGCGATGGTGCCCATCGTGGCCATCTGTTCTTCTTCTCTTTATATCTGATGACGTAGGCCTCCGATTAAGTTGATTTCTGTACCATTAGACTACGAACGTCGATCCGGATTCATCCGTATGGTTAGATTTGTCATCTAAGGTTTGGATATTCTTCAATTTACCCCTTGGCTCTTGCTCTTTTGCAGACTCCCTAGGGTGCTATGTGAGTTTGATTGATGCGATCTTGGCTGCGTTGGATTCTCATCGTTATTCTGAACAAATCCATAAGGTTAGATCCGTCATTTGCAGCCCTGGATTACCTGAAATCATTAATACCTCTCAAATAACATAGTTTAATACGTAAAACACATATACTAACTACGATGCAGAATACCATGCATATGCATACATAATGTTCATGTTAAGCTAAGTTCTAAGTTAACTCAGGCGAGTTAGGGCCTATGATTGCTGTGCAATCAATGACCTAGAATAAAATCAGTAAAAAATTATATATAAATAAAATGAAATTCATCTGGATTGTGACACTATACTACTACAACGAATAATGAACCCTAATTAACATGTGATCCAGATAGATCATTAGTGATCTTAGAGAAATCCTTGATGAAATGTCAGTAGAATCCCACATGGCTCAAACATGATCGGACCTACTTGATGGATGTGGGTGAGGGCAACCTTATAATGTCATCAATCTTTGGCTTATCTACCTTGATTCCTTCCTCAGAAATAATATGGCCCAAAACAATGTCCTCTTAAACCATGAAGTGGCTTTTCTCTAAACTTACAACTTGGTTCACTTCAATGCATTTCTCCAGAACATGTTCTAAGCTGTCTAAACAAGTATCTAAGGAATCCCCAATGATTGAAAAATCATCCATGAACACTTCTAGAAAAGCTACAACCATGTCCGACAATATAGCTAGCATGCAACATTGAAATGTTGAAGATACGCTACACAACCCAAATGGCTTTCTATGGATTGCAAAGGTCCATTAAGAACATGTGAAGATAGTCTTCTCCTGGTCTTCTAGGTGTATGGCTACCTAATTATACCTTGAATAGCCATCAGGGAAACAAAAATATTTCTACTTGTCCAACCTCTCTAAAATTTGGTCAATAAACAGGAGGGGAAAATGATCCTTCTTCTTGGATGTATTAAGCTTCCTGTAGGCGATGCACACCCACAATGAGGAAGTTGTTCTCGTAGGTACAGGCTCACCCTTCTCATTGGTCACCATAGTAAGCTTGGCCTTCTTAGTCACCACTTGGATGGAGCTAACCCACGGGCTATCTGAAATGGGGTATATGATGTTTGCGTCAAGCCACTTGATTATTTCTTTCTTAACCACTTCTCACATATTAGGATTAAGTTGTCTGCATTTCATAGGAAGGTATATCCCCTTCTTTGAGATAAATTCTACTAGAGCAATAGGAGGGGCTAATCCCCTTACAGTCGGCTAGGGTCCGCCCAATTGCCTTCCTATTCCTGTAGGACCTGAATTAGCTTGTCTTCCTGGGTTTTTTGAGATGAGCACTAATGATCAGAGGTAGTGTGTGGTTAGGTCCTTAAAAGATGTATTTCAAAGTCTTAGGAAGCAACTTCAATTCTGTTTGCGGGTTTGGTATGGGAAGGGATGGTTGGGGAATGGGCATACTTTCTTCCAAAAAGTCCATTGAAGAAAATTGCTGGTCATCTTGGGGTGGAGGGTCTTGGGCCAAAGGTGAGGGTTGGCTAGAACAAGTGGCCACAATACATTGATTGACATGCTCTCCTCAATTATGTCATCTAGGTCATCCTCATCTTAATCTCAATTAGACTGTAACCCTCAAATCTCCTTGTGGCCTTGAAGATATTCAAATTCATCTTCTAGTCACCAAAGGCTATCTCTATCATTCTAGACTTGCAATCTATGTGTTCCTTTGTAGTGGCTAATATGGGTCTACCAAGGATAATTGAGGCATTTCTAATTTTTTATGGCACCTCCATATCAAGGACCAAGAAATCCATCGAGAAGTAGAAATCCTGGACCTTGATAATGGCATCCTCAACATTCCCTGTAGGTGTAGTCACATAATGGTTAGCCAACTATAGTATGACTAAGGTGGGTTTCAAGTAATATAATTTGAATTTCTCACATAAAATGGTGGGGATAAGGTTGATGGAGCACAAGATCTAGGAGGGCACGGTTGAAGGTTGTGCCTCCAATGATGCAAGAAATGAGCAGGGTGCCCGGATCTTTTTTCTTTGGGGGCAACCGGCTAAGAATAATTGAGTTGGCCTATTCCGAGAGGATCACTCTCCAGGGATTTTCACCTTGACGCTTGGCGGTACATAGGTCGTTTAAAAACATGGGTAGGCTAGAATGTGTTTACTGGCATCTAGGAGAGGTATGTTGACCTGCACTTGAACAAACAGTTCACGAAGTTCCTCATTGTTTGGTTCCTTCTTTTTAGTGGGATTCACAACCTCAAGGAAGGGTATTCTTTATGGATCCTTTGTCATCCTTGGAGTGGGTATTTCCTCATGTTTTTCTTCTTCTTCTTCATTGTGCAAAGTCTCATGTAAAGTATATGTGGGTAGAGTAGATGGTCTAGTGTCTTGAGTTTTCTTGATAGTCCTCACGATAATAATGCTTACAGATGCACCCTAATTCTGGTAGATACCCTAAGGGCATTGGGCTTGCTATTGCTGAGGTTGGTGGAATCTTAGTGGAATTTGGGGTTGCATGATGAACTATGGGTGGTGGGTTCTAGTTGGTTCCATGGGGCATGTTCTCCATTTGGTTGAGTTTCCTAGGATTGGGCGCTGGCTAGGCTGGAAGATCACTTTGTGGTCGCTGGTTAACTAAGGCCCCATTATGAAGGTGCATGACTTGAAGAGTCTTGGTCATTTGCTGCATCATTTTCATCATTTTCAGGTTAAATTTATCATGGCTAGGTTGGGCTTGAGAGTTCACATTAGGTTGAAGTGGGGCTGGTAATTGAGTCTAGAACCTCCAAACTGGTTTTTGGCTGGGTATCCATCTGGAGGTCTAGGTTGGATTATCAACTGTGTTTCTTACCCTTGAGGACTCCAAGAAAAATTAGGGTGGTTCCTCCAACCTGGGTTGTATGTGTTGGAGTAGGGGTTGCCTCTAAAGCTATCCTGGATGGCCTAAACATCCTCATTGGGTGAGGATGAAGAATATGGATTTGCAAAATCCATGGAGAAGCTCTCAGTGGGAGTCTAAATAGGTCCTAGAAAGTTGTGCTCCTAGATGGAGCCAAGTCCAAATTGTGAACATACTCCCTACCTAAGGAAGTGGGAAAAGAGGGAAGGGGTGGTGCTATGGGTGGCACTATTCCCTACAGGAGGGATGGATTTGTAACGATAGGTCTTGCAAGTTGAAGGGTTTGGCTCAACAGCTCATCCAATTTCTTTGACATGTTGTCCACTCGATCCAATGTCTTACAAATCATTTCCATGTCCACCTAGCTAGATTGTGTCTGGGTGCGATTGTTAGTGCAAAGCAGTAATTAATCCCAATTTTGATGTTATGCTAAATTTAATGTTATTTTATGTGTGTTGAGATGCTTGCAGCTTAGGTAAATCATCATTCCAAAGCGTCACTTGTTTAAATGGATTACAAACATTTTATGTGCTATATGATTGAAGCATCATATTTCAAGAAGCTCAATTTGATCAAGGAGTTGGCTAAGAAGATCAAGCTACATCAACATTAGCATCTTCAAGGAGATTAACAAAGGATAAGTTTAGCTCTTGTATTATTTTAATTTCATAGATCTTATGTAAAGAGCCACTTAATAAAATTAACACACAAAATACCTTCTAGTATATATGGCACTTTAGTCATTTAACCATTCATCTAGAAGAGTAGTTATTTAGATTAGAAAATGTGTTAAAAATGTTTAAAAATTCGTAATTAATTAGTTAACGGCATTTAAATGGTTAGTTATTCAAGAGGAAGCAACCCTTGGCAAAGAGATGCAAGTTTTTAAATATTTTAATTCTTGTAACTGTCTCTTAATCGATTAATAACTTGTCTTAATCGATTAATCGAAGAACGAAGGCTACAGGTTCTCGTCGAGGAACTTTTCTTAATCGATTAATGCATTTTCTTAATCAATTAATGTGCTCTGTTGAGATACTTGAAGAGATATCCAGGGACATTTTCTAATTGGTTAACGTTCTCTTTCAATCGATTAATTGGCTGAGAATAAAATCGTTAAGGGTCAAGTAGCCTCGGTTAAACGATTAAGGGGTCTTCTTAACCATTTAATTTTGGACCGAAATTGAACTTTCGCATCTTTTCAAAGTGTTCGTTATTAGAAGTTATTTCAAACAACTAGTGCATAATTTTAAATTAGTTTTCAAGGCTTCAAATGGTTATATAAATATACTATGAAGTTTCCAAAGCAACATACAAGCTATCTATTATTTGCAAACACTCTCAAAAGCTCTCTAAAGATCATTGTGCTCAAAGTGCTTCTATTGCTTCCAATTGTGTTCTAAGACTTTCTACTTCTCTTCCTTCTCATCGAAAATTCATTTTTCATCGATGGGAAGTTGAGTATTTTTAACATCCTATAGCACATTGAATTACACATTCATGTATTAATTGTGGCTTTATAGGATTGTTATTGTACAATTCCTTTTTATTTGATCTTGTACTTGGGTGCCTTGGTGTAGACTTCCCGTTCTTGAAGAGAACAAAAGGTCCACCTTGTGGTTTGCACAAGGAGACAAGCTTGGTGCAATTGAGGCTTACCATCCTCATTTTGAAGTAGTAAACTAGTGGATTATCTTACTTGGATAGCAAGAGAGAAATCCTATTTGGGGACAATGGTTGCGCAGCAATCATAGGTCTTAATTGACCTAAATAAGGCTAGAACTTAGCATAAGTTAGGGTAATTCATGCATGCATAAGCATTATCTGCATCTTTACTACTTTCCTTTAGTTATGCATAAAATAATGTTATAATGTGCTGATTAAGTGCATTATGTTAATTGTAGGCAATAAGCTGATCAGAAGCTAGATCTGGAGTTGGATCTGAAGTTGGATCAGGAATAAGGGGTGTTGCAGCAAGATTGGAGCAGAAGACTAAGATTAGACATAGGGAATAATGATGTAAGGGAATTAAGGTATGCTATTCTATTAAGTAGGAATAAAGCAGTAAAATGTGAAGAGCTTAGGTCCATCCTAGCCCTAGGATAGCCTAGAGACTTCCCCTAAGACTTAGCCACCCTTAGATTAGGTCACAACACCCTAGGAAACCCTAAAACCCTAGTTCCAACCCTTATCTGGACGTTCAGATAAGTTATAGGACATCCAGAACCCTTAGCTAACTCTGGCACACCTCAAACTCACTTCTATAGTGTTATTGGACGTCTAGACACTTTGTAAGATATCCAATTTCTGTAGAATACCCAAAACAGAACCTAGAATTCCCCCTGACTCAGATTGGACGCCCAGAACTGAAGTCTAGACTTCTGATTTTTGAGTATAAGTCATCTGATCCTGTTTTTGGATGTCTGGAATTGCTCTCCAGTTCCTATTTTGAGATTCAAGCCTTGATCTTGGATCTCTATCTCCCTAGAGCTAATTCTAACCCTATAGTAACCTAAATTAAGGTACCCTAACCTTAGTACATCACCTATAGACCTCCCTAAGGACCTAATTAGGTCCTCACCAAACCCAATTGACTTAGATCAAAGTCAATTACCATCACCTAAGTCAATTGAACTCATTGAGTCCAATTGAGCTTAGATCTCAACCCACACAAGTCCAATTGGACTTAGTGAGAGTCCAATTGACCCAAGCCCAACCTAATTAAGTTATTTCACTCTCAATTAGGTTCACACTCATTCAATTAAACTTAGGATAAGTTTAATTGCAATTTCCCCTTAGCAATTAGGGTTTGCAACCCTAATTCAAGGCATACACCTACCTAAACCCCTTAGGACCTAACCTATACCTCTTAGCCGCCTAGGGCACGACCACACACACACACACACACACACACCCATTCATGCACTCCCACACATCTAGAGTTCTCTAGAACTCTCTCCAAGTGGCGGCACTCTTGGTTGCCAAAATTAGCAACCAAGAGGCATTCAAATTGAGATCCACTTTTTTTGGATCTCAGAACCACTTGGCTGGCCACTCATTGGAGCTCTCTCTAGAGTGTTCCACACTTCTCTAGAGAGACTCCCTTAGGTCTATAAAAAGACCTAAGGGGTGGCCATTTGCACCCATCCACTCTTGGCTATCCATTTCCTTGGCATTCATTCCAGTTAGGCTAGACACTTCCATCTGCACTCCACCTCCACGAGTTGAGCACCACCATGAAGGTCACCATCTCCACGATAGGATGCTGGATCACTTCTCCAACCTCTCTCCAAGGGCCGGCCTAAGCTCCATTGGCCGCCCCTCCTCTCAGCCACTCAAAGGCCATTGGAGACCACCTCCGAATGCCCTTCCTTCTGCTAGATTAGTAACTTAGCTCTTCATAGTTTTACTGCTTATATTTACTGCTTAGTAGTTTAGCTCTTTATTCTCTCCCAATGATGCATGCAAAATACCCCCATAGATTCCTGTATGCGATCGTTTTCTGGTATCTAGATTAACATTTTCAAGCACTCCTATACAAGCTTTCCTCTACATTCCATGTTGCAAACACTTCTCTGAATCAATGAATAAAAGATACATTTTTATACATATCTCTATGTTTGAAATCACCATGAGCTTATTGGTTGCCATCTTTTTTGCGTGATTCAAGTTTCCTATTTTTCACTTATATATATATATATTTTGCAACAAGCATGTCGGTTCCGGAAAATATAGAAAACCTAACCAAAGATGTATTTTTTGTAAACAGTGACCACGTAACTAGAATTGTGCGCACCGAAACCCACACTTTCACTTTCGTTATCTATCTGACACACGTGCACGTAATCAGAATTCATAATAGAAGTGGCGAAGTCTTAATTCGAAGATTAGAAACCATCGTGCGATTTTAAATAAAGTAGAGCGATAAAAGATCGATTTCAGAATTAAGCAAACACCTCCCAGAGACGAACGACCGAGGCTCAAAGTCTTGTTATTTTTACAAAATCAATTTTTGATGAACATTTTTGTGCGACTATATTACGATTTTCGATGACTTTCAAATGCACGAAAATGGGCCCTATCAGACAACTAGGTAAAGATTTTTACCCTGTGGGTTTCCTTTCTAAATTTGGTGTCCATCTTGTGGTGTGATTTTAATTGTATAATTTTTATATATTGCACAAATCACCCCCCCTCTTGTGCCATTTTCAATTGGTATTAGAGCAGGTTTTACCATTTGTTGTGAAGTCACTTTCAAGTAACAGATCTGATGGCTACAAGACCCGTTGCTACCTCTAGTAACAATGGATACTCGACCATGAAACCTCCCTACTTTGATGGTTCCAACTACACATATTGGAGGCAACGCATGGAGATCTTCCTTTAATTAGGAGATTACACATTATGGGATATGGGGGAGAACACATTTACCAAACCTGTGAAGCTAGAAAGTGGTGCATATACAGATGATGAAAAGTGTCAAATCGTGATGAACTCCAAGGTGATGAATGCACTCTATATTGTGTTAAGTCCAGAGGAATTCAATCGAATCTCCCAATGCACAACCGCAAATGAGATTTGGAAGACACTTCAAGTGACTTTTGAAGGGACAACTAAGGTGAAAAAATCCAAGATTGTTATGCTTACACATGAATTTGAAAAATTTGAAATTCAGGAAGGAGAGTCTATAAAGGAGATGTACACGTGCTTCACCAACATTATTAACAATCTTAAAGTGCTTGGAAAAAGCTTCATTCAAGGATAACTTGAAGGTAAGATTTTAAGATCACTAACAAGTTCTTTTGAGCTTAAAGTTATAGCTATCGAGGAAGCAAACGTAATTGAAGAGCTAAACATGGAGAACCTCATCGGAAATCTTATGGCATTTGAGAGTAAGATGTCACAAAGGAAGAAAAGTGAAGAGCCTAAAAAGAAATCACTTGCTTTTAAGGTGGAAAGAAAGAGTGATGATTTGTCCTTTAATGTAGATGAAGACATTTCCCTACTCTCTAGGAAGCTCAAGAAATTTTTGAGAAATAGAAGATTTCAAAAGAAGAAGAGAGAAGAAAAGAAAGATGATCCAATCACTTTCTACAATTGCAAGAAAGTTGGGCACATTCAAAAAGATTGTCCTTTTCTCAAGAAGGATAAATTCATGAAGGAGAAAAAGTAGTAGACTATGAAGAAGCCAAAGAAAAATCTCTCTAAGAAGAAAGCTTTGAATGTCGCTTGGGATGATGTTGTTCAGTGCATAATTCACATTTTAAAAGTTAATTCAGTTGTAGTATAGCACGAAAACACGTCGACAAATAAATTTATAAAACTCCAGTGAGTATCGAGTCATTCGTAGGGAGGCAATCTCGATTTTTACATAAGCTTTTCAATAAAAGTAGTTCTAGCAGGTATTTATATATGTATATACGTATAAAGAGGCATCAGATATTCATGAGATTAACTTTCATTACATTGATAAAGAGTTTTTCATAGTAGAAATTGCTATGCTAAATAGAAACAGATAGATAGAAAGAGAGAAAGAGAGAAAGAGAGATAGAGAAAGAGAGATAGAAAGTGGCAGAGAGACAACGCCACTTGTAGCATGCTTGTGCGAGATGCGGCAGCACCTCAGATCCAGAGCGTTGGGATGAAGGTCGGAGTGGAGTTGCAGAGGGACGGAGAGTTGCAGAGAAGGTGTAAGATGTCTGGAGTTGATGGAAGAGAGATGCTTCAATTGGGGGGCCCTAGGTCTTCTTTTATATCTTTTATGGAGGGCAAAAAGGGTATTTTATCCCTTAATCTCGTGTAACAACTCCTGTTTGATCAGATCCATTGATCGGGAGATCAATGGATCAGATCTGGCCTCAAAACACCTTCAAATGCACCCTCTACACGTGGATTCAACTCGGTGGCAACACGTGGTGCGCTCTCATGCCTTGGATCACGATCTGACGGCCTCGCTCGCACCTCGTGCCCGCCCAATGGCCACTCGCCACTTTTCCCTCCTCGGGCGCCTACGTGAATTCAAATCGCTCCCAATGATCTCAGCCATCCAATCTTATGATCGGATGGCTCATGCATGCGCGCAACATCCCAATCTCGTAAAATGCATGAGATCACGCGTCCAGCTGTGGTGTGCTCTGATCGTGCCACATGGTTGCGCCTCCGCCCTTCGATCGACATTCAATGGTGCAATTGCGCTCGTGCCATACAACCCTTCAATTTTGTGCAAAGCGCAACTCGAACGTGCGTCACGTGCTTCCGCGAGCACACGTGAGCCAACGCACTGCAAGAATGTTCTGTTATACTTTCTTGATTGTTTCTATTTATACTTATCTGGCTGGATGGGCGACATGGCGTGCTTGTGGTCGTTGGATGAAGATCCAATGGCTCACAACGTACAAGGTGGCCTTCCTAGATGGGGCGGTGGTGAGGGAGTGGTTGTAATGGTGACACGTGGTGCCATCATGGCTGTCCATCTTCTTTTCCTTGTATCTGGTGATGTAGACCTCTGATCGAGTTGATTTTTGCACCGTTGGACTGTGATTGTCGATCTGGATTCATCCGTGCAGTTAGATTCTTCATCTAAGGCTCAGATCTTTATCCTTTGGCTTTATGATCTTCGTTCTTTGATGGACTTCACAAGGTGCCTTGGTTGTCTGATCGAGATGATTTTAGAAGCATTGGACTTCTGTCGTCGTTCTGATCAGATTTGTACAGTTTGATTTGACATCTGCAGGTTCGAATCATCCACGACTAAAATTGAGATGATTTTAAGTCATAAAATGACAATATTATCTATATGACTAATAAACTAGCTATTATGCAAATTACGATGCCTATGAATGCATTATTTCTAGGTTATATTAGAATCTAGCTTAATTCAGGTGATTTAGGTTGACTGATTGTTGTGTAATCACATCCCCATGCCTAAATCTTGCTAGTCCCTAGCAAATGCATGACTAAATGCAAAGTGTTCCTATATGAGTAATTTTTATCGAGAGTTTGACTAGAGGTTTATGTCTTTTGTTTTCATCTGAAGCTTTAGTAATCTAGATAATCGTGATTGTGTTTTGTGGTAGCCTATGCAACAGATCCAAGTGAAAGCCAATCCTCATCTAAAGCTCGTACTTGACCCTTAGTAAAAATTTATTGGGATAGGCAAACTTCTTCCCTCGGGGTTATAAGATAATTTGTAACCCCAATTTTTGGCCTAGGTAGAAGATTTTTGAGTCAAGTAGATTTGTATTTGGTGGCTCACACTCATCTGGTGCTACATATAGACTAGTATTTTAGAACCTAGATTTCCAGATTATTAAATAATTCAACTCAAAGAGAGGCGGAGAAGCTGCGCTCTCTTTAGTTTCTTTGTACTCATCTCTCTCTTTCTTTGTCTTTGTCTTGCTGTTTCTTTTCCTTATCTTATCTTTTCTTTTCTTTCTTTTTGAGCTCACAATCTCACCAGATTTATCAATATATTTGGTATTTTGGTCGTCTCTCCTGGCATTAATACTTTGATTAGGTTCTGATAACTCTAAGACTAAGTCAGAATTCCTCAACCCATATTCAGGCGGACAGAAATACAGAAAAGTAGGTCAAAGTTGTATTTGGTGGATCGTGAGGGTGGTAGGTGTTGTTGCCTCATTACATTTGAAATAAATTCTAAAAACACTTATAAACTCTTTTTTTTTCTTTTCTATTTGTTCTTTCTTTAAAAATTCTTTTTCTATGTCTATATATATTTTTTCTTTTCTTTTCTCTTTTTTTTCTTTAAATATTTATTAAAGCAACGTAGCATACGAACTTTTATTTGCGAGGCATTATTCAGGATTATGGGTGTTGAAGAGGATATCGGGTGGCTTATTTGGTGAAAGTGCCTATTCTCAGCACCCGGAAGGGAATGGATAGGACATTATATTTCTAACCTTGACATTAATACCCTCCTTCAGCCAAGGATTCCATAAAGGATGGTTGTGACAATCCACCTTAGTCCTAGTTTTATCAGAACCCGCTCCCTGTATATTTGCCTTATTTGGTGGCTCTTAAAATATTCACACTAAGAATTTGTACGCAGAAACCTGAGGTGAAAACTATGCCTAACTCCAAGTATCATTATCTCATTGTCCAGAGTTTAAGATTCCTCATACTAGCCTTAGAGCACCAATAGACTTTCTACTCTCACCTCACACTTGTTTGGTGGATTTGTTAGAAGATAGTTTGCTTGACTCCCTAATTTCTATCCAAGGGTTTAGGAGAAGAAGCATTGCTTCTTCTCAACAAACTAAAGATGTTTATCGGTCTTCACAGAGGATCCATTACAAATTCTACATGTAAGTGTGAAATTATATTGGATTCTAAACTCAGGAATTAACTTAAGAATAAATCCCTAATAAAACCTTAATAAAAATTCTTTATGCCTAAATGCATTTTTTTTTTAGACATAAAGATAAGACATGCAACATCCACCACTCCATGCCTATTCATTACAATGTCCTCATTGAAATGTATGCATGAAAATCAAAATATAATAAGCAAGAGGAGGCGATATCACCTGACTATGCTTGTTAATCCAGGTTAGTATGGATGCAGAGGATGCAGAGCTACCTATAGTAAATACTGGGTTGCCTCCCAGCGAGCGCTAAGTTTAATGTCATTTGCCAGACTTAAACCCAAAAATAAATGATCAGATAAATGGGTTGAGTCAAGATTAAAATGAAGATGTGATCATGTAATGCAAGGATCAGTGATCCACAAATGCGGATTAGCTGATGGTGAATACCTAGCCTAAAAGGTTAGAAAAATAAAGTGAACGGGCTTGAAACTAATTGCAGCCAGATGCTACAAAAGAGAGAAACATTAGTGTGGGTGCTAGAGTGGAAAGTAGATAGTGGCAACCTTAAGATGTGATGCATGAGGAAGGCAGATGAGGTGTATACAGTGTGGTCCATGGGGAATAAATCGTATGGGTCCTGAAAGTGATGGGAAATGAAAGGAGGAACCCAAGTGGTGTAGTCTGAAATGACATAGGAAACCACTTCACAATTCAAGTTAGGTATGGATGGATGTTGAGTAGGTGAGTCAAATAAGATCCAGTGGTCCATCTCAATAGTTTTGGACTTATTAGAATCCTCAATCTTATCCTTGGGGTGATCAAAAGTCTCATTCAAGTCACCCAAATCATGATGGAAGTCTTCAAATGTAATGGGCGAAAATTCATTATTCCTTAGAATCATAGTCCCAAGGGGAGTAAGATCAGAGTTTAGATTAGTCAACACCTCAAATCCTTTTTGTTTTGTGGACTTCTAAGTTTGATCCCAATTATTTTTCTCTTGGACTATATCTTTTGAGGGAATGTCTTCTTGTTTCTCATCAATCAAGTCAAGCTCCTCAGGATTCCATGATTCAGCTGAATTCTTTGCTTCCTAAATAGATCTTCATAAGTCATCCCCAGTAATTCTGCAATTTCTTGAACATCTTTTTCATAAGGGGATTGTCTATTTTGCTCAATCTCAAGATGTTGGGGATAAGGGTCAGATTTTTCTTCAGAACTTTGGTGGATGGGAAGAGAACGGTGCGAATTAGCTGAAAAAGAAGTGATAGCAGATTTGGCTTCTATATGAGATATCTTAGAATGATTAGTATCTCCAAATCCAGATATCGAATCATTTAAGCACATCTGATCATGGTAATCCTCAGACAAGATGACATCAGAGCCATCCAACCGTGCTTGGCTAGGAGTGTCAGTGTTCCCAATCTTTCTATCTTCTTGATCTTGCTCTGATTCTCCCAAATCATCCTTGTAGTCCAATTGTGCATCTTTAAACATAAAAGACTCATACTCTGTCCCACTATAGATTGGCTCCTCAAAATAGAATGGTTATAATTCAAGGCCTAAATCATGATGTATTTCTTCAAGTAAGTCTTCCTCCACAAAGTTAGTCTCTGGGATATCAAAATCATTTATTAGTTCAGTTGTAGGCCTGGGTAGGAACTGTTTTGCATAATCACAGGGCTGGTAGATGGGCTTAGGTTATGCACATGTTGGGATTGGATAAGATGTCATACTTAAGGTTGAATCCTCAACCTTGATTGGCTTACCACCAACTTGTGGCATGCTCGGACCAGTTTTATCACCTTGTGCTTTCTGGATTCTATTGAGTTGGTTTGTTAGATTATATGTGTTTCTTTTATTAGCTTCTCTCATCCCCTGGACTACTTGGAGTAATTGGGTGATCTCAGGATCACCGCCGTGGTCAAGGATTTGATCAGGCTGAGGATAATAATTTCCACGATTTCTTTCCTCAGTTGAATCAGAATATCTATCATATGAATACCTAGGGTAAGAATCATATCCTTGGTTTGGTGTTGTAGGATTATCCTAACGAGAAAGTAAAGTTGTTTGGTTGGAATTGGGATAATTTGTAAAGTGATTTCGAGGATAGGATTGATATTCTAGGTATTAGGATTTTGAGGCATATCCTTGATTTGGGGAGAGATGAGTGTGGCTGAACCGATCAAGATAGTTGGTCATGCCAATCAGGTGTTGGTCCTGCATGGAGAGTGTCTTTTGAGATTGTAGAGATCCTTGATATCCAATGATTCGTGTGGGATTCGAGGTAGGCCTAGCTATACTCGGGGAATATGAGGTGTAGGCAAGGGAATCAAGTCTCTAGTGTTGAGGAGAGTTCTCCCATCCTGAAGAAGTTGAAGGGAAGGGTTGGGATAGGGAGAATAGTGTGAGGCAAAAGAGTATGGGTCTATGGTTTGCTCCTCAATCAGTTCTTCCTTATGGTAATTAGTCATTGGAATGTATTCAGAAAAATTAAGTCTTTTCCTTAGCTTACTCTCTAAAGGTGGTACCAAATCAGGGTTCAGAGACCTTTTAGCATCCATGTACCAGAGGAAAGTTAATAGATGAGAGAGAGAAGACAGATGAGAGAATACCCCACCCTTTCAATACAAGTAGTCAAACTAGTCCTTAGAGTGTCAACCCTAAATAGACCTGATCTTGGCTCCCCAAAACACGACTGGGTTAGATCAACCCTTGAATTACTTGGCTGGCTAGAAGGGTGGGAATCCTTAGGACACCCCACATTGTGGGATACCACTAAGTGTTAACACGGTTACCGCACTGCCTTTCTTGTCACCAGTGGGCTCAAGTAGACAAGGCCTTGACATTAGTCCAATCTAGTTTCAAGTCCCCAAGTCTATTAGTCCTACCTAGGGCATGTATACTTAGTTTTAGCAGTGGGTTTGATGTGCTTTTCGAATATGAAGAGCGTTAGGGGGTTGTTTGCACTTAAAATTGATTTTGAAATGTGTGAAGTGTTTAGGCAAATAGGGTTCACAAGCAATTTCTTACGATGAAGTGAATTTTAAGATTTGAATGCTTGTGTTAATGCATTTTAGGATTCACTTGAGTTAATTTTCAATCAAGGTTTTGATGAGGCACACAAGAGTTTTGCACATCCAAATTTGTTTGATAGATTTTCCTTAAGTATGGAAATGAAAGTGTGCTCACTTAGTTCTTTTAAGTGAAATTCAGAGAAGTGGTATGACCCACGCAATGCAATCAATTTTTCTTATTATACCACTAACTAACCACTCAGAAAATATTTTTCAAGAATTTTTAATGCATGTTTTCTATTTTTTTCTGATTTAAAGTGTATTGTGGGTTTTGTAGTCTATTTTGACTCCCAGTTTGTGATTGGATAATCCGTGCAATCAAACATGCAAGAAATATTTTTGTCAGATTTTTTCTAAATTGCTGATTATCTCAAAAATTCAGTGCCTCAAATTTCAAGTCAATCAGAGTTGTATAAAAATTCCTATAATATTTTGAACTTTGAAAAATCAGGAACAATAATCGTATTGATAATAGATCAGTGTGTGAATTTTTAAAATTTTTCTATAATTTAGATTTATGTGAAATTTGGTTACGTTGTTACTAACTTTGAAATCTATGTCTAGTAAAACTTTTAGAATTTTTGGATATACGAATCTCCATAAATTGAATTTTTAAGATAAAACTTTATTTCTGCCCGAAAATCAAAAGAATTTTTTTTTATGCAAACAAATTCTAACTAATCCTAGGGTTCAAGAAAATCCTAGATCTAACTAATCTAAATTATGGGTACTTACTTGAGGTTTGAACCTGCAATTCCCATTGTCGTGTTTCGTTATGATTTCGTTGCTTTCCTGCACACACGAATTCAACGAAAATAGCAAGTTAGAAATCTCCAATTCACACCAAAGAAAGCTTAAAAAATTTTCATTGCCTCTCCGGCAATGATGCCAACTTGTTCGGCACGTAATTCGCATTTTAAAAGTTAATTCTGTTGTAGTATAGCACGAAAACACGTCTGGTCGGGACCCGGATAGGTTGTGTTAATATAGTGAATTAATCGTTGAAATGAATATAGTGGTTAACTTAAATCGAGCCTAACCATCTTTTTACCAAATTTTTTAACCTGGCCTACTTGATTTTATCTTGATCACTTTTAGGCCTAGGGTTGAACTTAGGGAGGCGGGATTAGAGGTGAATAAGTTTCTATGCTTTTCCTACAGCGAATCTCTTCCGTTCGTTTATTATGTTTTTGGTGTTTTTCTATTTAAGATTTTTTTTCTGATAATTTTGTCCTTGAGGTACACCCTCAAAATTAGGTCATTGGCTTAGAGCCAAATTAGTGTTCCAAAAATAGGTCTTGCTATTCTCAAGATCGAGTACCTGCAAGACAAGGATTATCTTTTCTCTTTTACTATTTTTTTTTATCCTTTTTAATAGCAGGAAAATAGAGGTTGCTTGTAAGGAAATAAATTTAGTATATATATATATATATATAGATATATATTATATGTATAGGGGTGGGGGTGGAGGTGGAAATGGTGTGTAGCACGGTGTCGAGTTGATTGACGTCTGGAAGATGCAACCAACAGGACGAAGTGCCGCGTGGAGTGTAGGATGGATGGGTAGAAGTGTGTGTGCGGAGACGCTTTCTGTATGCGGGTATCGGGGAATATCAGCAAATGATGCAGATATTCTCGCGATATAACGCGTGGTAGGTGATATGAATGTAAGTATATATTTATATGTATATATATAGATAGGGTTATAATTATATAGGTGTATATGAAGTTATATATATATATATGTATTTATGTATATAGATATATTAGTATAAGTATCTATGTATATAGATATATGTAGATAGGTATATATATATGTGTATATATATATCTATATATATATATATATGTATATATGTATTTATATCTATAGATATGTATGTATATGTGTATATATGTATATATATATGTGTGTATAAATATATATATATATATATATATAAATATATAGATATATATATATATTTATGTATGTATGTATATATACATATATATGGTTGTATAGGTACTAATATGTATATATATATATATATATAAGTATATATATAGATGTGTAAAAGCGAGTGTGTGTGTGTATACGTGAGTGTGTACAAGTGTGGTGTGTGTATGTGTGTGTCTGCAGGAGAGAGTGAGAGAGTGGCTGTGAGAGAGGGTGCTGGAGAGTTAAGGCGTCTGGAGGCTGCAGCCGACTTCTGGTGGTGCGTGCAGTCATGTGTAGGCGCAGGCACGCAAGGGTGCGTGCATGAGCTGGAGGGAGTAGGCGTGAGGCTGCAGCGCAGCGCTCTGCATAGCGCAGCGCACCGCGCTGCACGCTGGAGTGGGCGAAGAAGCGGGCGTGGGCGCAGACGGGCGCTGGAGCAGACGCTGCTGGCATGAGCGTACGCGGGAGCAGGTGCGGGGACGTGCTGGAGACGGTTGCGGCGCGGAGAGAGAGCGCGCGGTGACCGGATAAGTGAGAAACTTTCCGGTCAACGCACTGTAGCTACAGTGTTCCGCAGAAACGTGTGAACAGTAGCTGCAGTGCTCGTGCGGCGCAGACAACCGATTGCGGTCGGATTTCCATGCGCGTGCGGAAGGAGCTGCGTCGGCTGCTGCAGGGGTGCGAGGTGGCTTGCGCGCAGGCTGGAGGCTGCTGCACCGTGCTGCTGCTGCTGAGCTTCAGAGATCGAGGCTACGGCAATGGCATGAAGGCTTTGAGTGGTGGAAACTGAGAAATGAACCACCACCCCCACCGTCTCTTTGATGAGCTAGGTGGTGGTGGAGCTCGCAGTGGTGGTTGTGGGACCACTATGAGCTGCTCCTGCCCGCAGCGTATCTCTTCAGTGGAAGAGGTGTTGCGTATGGAGCGGAGAGGGGAGGAGATGGCCTGGAGGAAGGGGCTGCTGTGTGTATGGACCAGGCTCACCTGTGCAAGGAAGATGGCCTGTCCTTTTAAAGGAGGGAGAAGCATGCATAGCCATGCCCTGGGCTGCACATGACTGGCCATGTGGCTAGCAGAGCATGCTGTGGCAGAGAATGGTGCGAAGAGCAAGCCATGCCCTGAGCTGCATGGAGAAGAAGTTCAAAGCCAAATAAAAAATGAAGATGGTTAATTTGCGAGGTAGTACGTGATGAAGACGTTAATTACAAGGCCATTTATTCACTTTCCTCCCCTCTCAATTAAATGTATGCATGTGTTAATTTTTATAAATGCAACTATGGCTACCTAATATGCAATGGAAATGCTAGGAAATAACACAAGATGGCATTTTTATTGATGTATTTTTGCTGTTCAATCATACCCCCATGCCTATCTTTTGCTAGTCCCTAGCAAAACATTTTGTATTGTGTTTAGAAATGATCTTAAGCTGAAGATTTTCTTCTGAGGCGACGCAGGTGTGTTTATCTGTTGGATATTGTGAGAACCAATTGTAAAGAAGACTACCGGTACTTTAAGTCTTACATGACATAGACCATTTCTCCACTAACCTGGACTCTTGATATTTAAACCTTAAGAATGATTTCCAGGACTTAGGAGGTTTTTGCCGTACTCGAGTGCTCAAGAGATTATGGCTTGTGCATAGTGAAGGATCAAGACTGACCAGATGAACATTAAGACTCAAGCCAAGGGTTTCACGAATTTTTAAGTGCAGGTTGGTCCCAATTTCAGCTTATGTCTTCGAATTGACCCTTAAAAAGATGACGGGAAACTCAACTCCTATTTTATTACATTTGTGGCTCAAAGAATGTATGGTACAAACAGGGTATTTGTAACTTGCCCTGAAAACTTTTGTAGGGAGAAGACTTTACAGACATTTGTGAGATATACTGACTTATTTGCACAGTTTTTTTTTTTTTGAAACACGTGTCAGTATATCTCTTACAACCTTATTTGGAGGAGCACACTTTTCTTTTGGTGGGAGAGTTCCTTTTTGGTGGAAAGAGTCTCTCCTAAACACAAGACTAAAGCTTGGGATAAAAAGTCTACCTGCGCGCACAGGTAAGGACTCCACCTTCCCTAATGAACACTAGGGTTGGATCTTATGTTCAGCTGGTCTTTCTTGATATGTGTAGTGTGAACCAAGATTACTTAGGCTCTCGAGCAAAAGCAAACCAACGGATCCTGTACTGGTGTCTCAGGTACAAGAATATGTCCTTAGTTAGGAGAGATTCTGGTCTGTCTTGTTAATGCTCAAGTGAATGAAGCTGAGCCTAAGCGAATCAAGCTTCTGTGGCCTGGAAAGTCTTCAACACAGTGGTTGAATATCCATAAACACTTATTGTATTTTTGTTTCAGCCTTCAGATCATTACTAAACACCATTTTTTTTTTTTTGGCTATGTACATAGATGGATGGAAGCTACATGATACCATATAATACCCGAATCCTATGGATGCCTATCCACCCCCCCATGCCAAACAATGCTATGTCCTCATATGCATGTAGGGTAGGGTAGAGGAAGGACCAAAGATCAGGTAAGGAGAGCTGAGGTACAGGGTATGTAGCAGGGTGGTAGGGTGGGTGGATGGTGGGTGGTGAAGTGAAAAGGTGCGAAGTGAAGTGTATGTGGCAGTGGCGGAGTGTTGTTGGGGTGCCACCCAACGAGCGTTGAATTTAACGTCCCCAGCTGGACTCAGGATGAGGCACGCCATTAGTTGCCCTCCAGCAGGGCAACAGTTTCTCCAACGGGGGCAGGTTCATGAGTAAGATAAGGTTTTAAACGTTGCCCATTGACCATAAATTTATGCCCATATTTGGGATCTTCAATTTCAACGGCCCCGTTGGGAAATGGTCTCGTGACCAGGAAAGAACCAGTCCATTTGGACTTCAATTTCCCAGGAAAGAATTTGAGCCTGACATTGTAGAGCCAAACTTGCTGAGATGGCTCAAATTTCTTTCGCCGAATACGGCTGTTGTGAAAAGCCTTAGTACGTTGCTTGAAAGTTAAGGAAGAATCATAGGCTTCACAACGGAGCTCTTCCAACTCTTGGAGTTGGAGTTTCCTTTCTTGACCACATAGGTCTGGGTCGAGGTTACATTGGCGAACCGCCCAATAAGCGCGGTGCTCCAGCTCCACAGGCAAATGACAAGGCTTCCCGTAAATGATTCTATAAGGAGAAATACCAAGGGGAGCCTTGAAGGCGGTTCGATACGCCCAAAGTGCGTCAATCAGCTTGTCGGACCACTCCTTACGGCTAGGTTGAACTGTTTTCTAGAGAATTTGCTTGATTTGCCGGTTCGACACCTCTGCCTGGCCGTTCATCTGCGGATGATACAGAGATGCGATACGATGATGGACTCCATATTTCCTCAGAAGTGCCTGAAAAGAAGCATGGGTAAAGTGGCTTCCTCCATCCGAGATAATGGCTCGAGGGATCCCAAAGTGTACAAAAATGTGGTCTTTGACAAATCGAGTTGATATAACATGGTTAGCACGGCACGTGGGAATAGCCTCGATCCATTTCGAAACATAATCAACAGCCACGAGGATATATTCGAAGTCGTTGGAAGGAGGAAAGGGACCCATGAAATCAATTCCCCAAATGTCAAAAATTTCAGTAGCTAGGATGGGTTGCAAGGGCATCATGTCATGACGTGACATTGACCCTAACGACTGGCACCTAGTGTAATGTTTGGCATAATTGTGTGCATCCTGGTGAAGGGAGGGCCAAAAGAACCCACACTGCAACACCTTGGCTGCAGTTTTCCTCCCAGAGAAATGGCCTCCGCAGGCTTGATCATGGTAGAAGGATAGCACACTGGGGAATTCGCTGTCAGGAATACAGTGACGGATGATTTGATTAGCACCTATTCGAAAAAGAAGTGGATTATCCCAGAAATAATACTTTGCTTCTGCCATGAGACGTTCGCGCTGGTTTTTAGGCCAGCCACGTGGAAGGGAACCAGAAGCAAGGTAATTGGCAATGTCGGCATACCAAGGTTCACTTGCCACATTAATTGCCAATAGGTGCTCATCGGGAAAAATCTCATTGATCGGCAAGGTAAGTCCAATGTGGTCAGGGTCTAGTCTCGAGAAATGATCGGCCACAACATTTTGGGCTCCGGCCTTATCGCGGATCTCAATGTCAAATACTTGGAGCAGAAGGATCCAACGAATCAGTCTAGGCTTGGCATCCTTCTTGTGCATGAGATGGCGAATGGCCGCGTGATCAGTGAAAACAATAACATGTGAGCCCAGAAGCTAAGAGCGGAATTTCTCCAGCCCAAAGATGACCGCTAGCAGTTCTTTCTCAGTGGCAGTATAATTACACTGGGCCTCGTCCAACGTTTTACTGGCGTAGTACACCATGAAGGGGTGTCTATCGTGTCATTGTCCCAGGATGGCTTCGACTGCAAGGTCAGAGGCGTCGCACATGAGTTCAAAGTCGAGGGACCAATCAGGTGGCTAGAGAACAGGGGCCTTGGTGACAGCATTACGCAGCTACGTGAATGCTCATATGCAGTCGGGGCCCATATCGAAGGGTACTTCGGTCGATAGGAGATGAGTTAAAGGTCGAGAAATCTTGGAGAAGTCTTTGATGAATCTCCTATAGAAACCGACGTGTCCCAGGAAGGAGCGGATTTGTTTGATAGAGCCAGGCACAGGTAAATCAGCAATTACATCAAGCTTAGCTCTGTCAACCTCGATACCCCTATCGGAGATGATATGCCCGAGAACAATTCCCTCATGTACCTTGAAATTACTTTTTTCCCAGGAAAGCACGAGGTTTACATCAATACGTCTCCTAAGGATACGGGTTAGGTTGGCAAGACGGTCATCAAAAGATGGTCCAAAGACCGAAAAGTCATCCATGAAAACCTCGAGAAAGTCACCTACCATGTCATGGAATATCGCCATCATACATCTCTGGAAAGTTGCTGGCACGTTACAAAGTCCGAACGGCATCCTTCTAAATGCAAAGGTGCCAAAGGGGTAGGTAAAGGTGGTTTTCTCTTGGTCCCAGGGGTCGATTGCCACCTGGTTATATCCTGAGAATCCATCCAGGAAACAGAAAAATTTATTTCCCGCTAACCACTCCAGGATTTGGTCTATGAAAGGTAGCGGAAAGTGATCTTTCTTAGTTGCAGCATTAAGTTTCCTATAATCTACACACACTCTCCAGGATGTAGGAGTGCGTGTAGGGATGGATTTGCCCCTATCATTGACACGGATGGTGAGTCCCGCCTTTTTGGGCACAACGTGAATTAGACTCACCCAAGGGCTATCACTGATCGAGTAGATTATACCCGCATCTAACCACTTAATAATTTCCTTTTTAATGACCTCTCGCATGTTAGGGTTGAGACGTCGCTGCATCTCGCGGGAAGGTCGAGCCTCCTCCTCCGTATATATACGGTTAGTGCAGTAGGAGTGGCTAATGCCAGTTAAGTCTGATAAAGACCATCCAATGGCTGCCTTGTGTTCCATAAGGACCTTTGTTAGTTTGCACTCTTGCTTCCTGGTCAATTTTGAACTGATGATTACTGGGAGCATTTCATTCGATCCCAAGAAAACATACTTAAGTGTATCAGGCAGCTCTTTCAGCTCAGGAGTGGATGGTGAAAGATCTGGCATTTCTTGGGACGAGAGTGTCCCAAACGGATTAGAAGAAAACAAGTCAGGAGGAAGAAGCTGGCCCTCAGATTGGCCAAGAAGAGGGGCATCTTAGATAGATGGATCTAAAAAGGGATAGCCCCAGTGAGTAGTATGTGGGCTCAAGGTCCCAGTGTGGAATTGCAAATCTGCCTGATTTGGCGGGAAAGAAAGGACAATCCGATCTTCAAGAGTGTGGACCGGCGATGAGTTGCTCGGATATGACTCAGACCACGAGGTATGGGAAGTGGAGAAAACCTCATCAGAAGTCTGGTTAGGCGAAGGTACGGGAATAGGGAGGGATGGGGGAATGTCACAATATGTATCGATCAGGCAATCGTCAGTGTCTAAAGGCAATCCGCAGCAGTCAGAATAGGTCCCAATCAGTCCGATACATGTGCTGATAGCCATGTCCTCATCAGATGTGTCACCCTCGATGCAATCGCAATCAAAGTTCTTGGCTGCCTTGAAGATGTTAAGCTTGAGCTTCTTAGATCCAACAGCAATCTTAATACAGCCCAACTCGCAGTCGATATGGGCGCGGGCTGTGGCCAAGAAGGGTCGACCAAGGATGATTGGACAATCATAAGGTGAGCTAGGAACTTCCATATCCAAAACAAGAAAGTCAATAGGAAAACAGAGACTGTTGACCCTAACCACCATGTCTTCCACCACACCCTTTGGTATTTTGACATAACGATCTGCCAACTGTAATGTGACAGGGGTGGGTTTCAGATTTCCCAAGGAAAATTTTTCAAGCATGATGGTTGGTATAAGATTGATGGAAGATCCTAGATCAAGCAGGGCACGGTTGAAATTGCAGCCTTGGATGCTATAGGAAATAAGCGGTGTGCCTAGATCTTTCTTCTTCGGTGGTAGATTTGACAGTATTCCAAAACTCGCATGAGGCGAGAGAACCACCGGATTCTTAGTTTTCTTTGACTGTCGCCTGGGTGTAGTGTAGTCTTTGAAAAATCGGGCGATAGCAGGTATGTGGTCCATAGCCTCTAACAGGGGTACCTTGATTTTAACATCCCTGAATAAATTACGCAGGTTATCAAAGGCCTACGTAACCTTTTTCTTGCCTTTTGGCTCCCTCAGTAGAGCCTCAGGGAATGGGACTGATTTTGGCACTAGTTTGGGTGTATCGTCCTCTGGCAAATGTAGTGCGCATCCTGAATGAGAAGGTGATGAAGAAGATGGGCCAGGATCAGGTCGAGGCGGATTGACGGTCTACTTACTGCTCCTCGTAGTGATCGCATTGGACATCGTAGGTCCAGTGGGGTCATAAGGAGAAGAAGGGTTCGCAATAGGGACATAAGAGTGAGGTGCAGTTACTGCGGGATTAGCCTGAAATCCCGGTGGAATGCTCGGAGCTTGCAGAATCTGATGAACCTGCCCCTGAGAAGGTCGTACCTATGGTTGAGGACCACGGGGTACGAAATTTCATGGGTTGGGAACAGGTTGGGCTGGAAGAGTGCCCTGAGATCGAGTCACCATGCGTAGTTGACTGATCTCAGCATTCTGCTGCGCCAATTGGTGCTGAAGAGAGGTCATGTTCTCTTCATGGCGCTTTGACATTTCCGTCATCATTCGCATCAATTTCTCAAGAGGACTTGATGCGTGTTCTGTTTGCGGTATGCAAGGACCCGATGGCGGATTCACCTCAGGATTAGTCTAGGCCCTTGGGATGACAGGCACAGACGGTAGCATTGGTCTACCCGCAGGGTTTTGGCACTACGGGTTGCTGGACCATGCGAAGTGATGAGAACCTCATCATGAGCCATAACTAGCTCATTTTGACCTAATACAGAGAATAAAAGCTCCTACATAACCTTAGAAAGGCTTGGCTCAGAGAGATTCTGAGTTTGCAAAGAAAACATAAACTAAGGGGTAAAAATGCAATTTCACCAATCCGATCTGAAAATAGGGTAACTCAGGGCCCAAACATAGGTCAAAACAACCTAATAAGAAGAAAAGTGGGATGAGATGACTCAATAAGGGCTACAGCAACCCCAAAGAATTAAATGACAGCCTGTAACCCTAAAAACAAACCCACTTTAATTCACGTGGTTCGAGGCAAGGTAAAAATCAACTAAACCCTCTAAAATTCATATAAAAATAATCTATAGGGTTTAGGACTTTTAATTTGGCCTTAGAAACCCATTTTGACCTACATTGAGAATCATGCCCAATTAACAACTTAATTTGGGTTTTTACGTAAATTGACCGGTCAAACAAGGTTTAAGCTAGAAATAAAATTCACCATCAGAATCCTTAGGTCCTAATTAGTCATGCATAAAAACTTGGGCCTAAGAAGAAACCTTCTTGACCAACTTTACACTTTGGTCCTCATATATTTACTTTTTGGCCCTCAACTTTTGAACCCTCTCATTTTGGCCCCTAACTCTCTTCGTTCTTTGCGTTTAGGTCCCACCTGCAAAACCTGCGCAGCACCATGCTCCGGCGACCTTGCGCGGAGCATGGCGCCGCGCAGGGTAAGGGGGAGGGCCTGCCAGGTCAAATGGGGGTGCCCTGCGTCGTCAACCACCGCAGGAGCACCCCCCTGAGCTCTGCCACCACCCATACCGCCCGTGCGAACGCACGAACGGTATGGGTATCCATCCTCCGGCGACCTCCGGCGAGGGAGACACGTCGTCTCCCTCCGCCCTCCTCTCTGTTACTACCCCTATAAATACCCCCGTCGCTCCGCCTTTCTTCTCAGCTTGGATCTGACGGAGATACCCCCTCAATTCCTCTCTTCCCACTCCGACAGATGCCCCCTTTGCTCCGGCGGCCCCTCCTCCTCCTCCTCGTCGCTCTGCCGCACTACCAGCTGCAGGGTTGCCCTCCCTCGCTCTTCCCGCGCCGCACCGCACCCAGCGCGCGCCTCTCCAGCCCTTTCCTCTTCGTCGCTCCTTCCTCTGGGCAGTTTCTTCTCCGGCGACAGTCGATACGGCTGTCGCCTGCTCCGGCCCCTCCTCGTCCTACTAAGTAGGTAGAACTCCTCCTCTTCCTCCCCTCTTCCTTTTCCTCACTTTACATCTTTACTGTTGCCCCCGATCCGACCAATTGCCCTCACCTTCTCCACCTCCGGCCCCTGCTCTGGCGACCCGCTCCCATCACTCCAGCAACCCACACGACTCGCCGACCACCGCAGAACCTCCGCCTCCTCACCCTGATCAACCTCCGCCCTTCCACTTCCCCCAAATCACCCTCTGCAACTCCACCGAACAAACCCATCTCCCAACCTGCAGTTTGACCTAGGGCGGCCCTTAGGCTCCGCCCCGCCACCTGCACACCCCCCGACCACCTTCGCCGTGACACGGCGAAGGTCCTCCGCATTTCTGATTGGGCCGAGAGGCCATTTCTCTGTGGGCAGGTACCCGCGCTCGCCGCCGCCATTGTTGAAGCGAAGCAGCTTCTTCACCTGCTGCCCCAGGTGCGCCACGCCCAGGTCACGCTCCCAGGCAATGCGAGGCGTCTTCGGGAAGTGCCAGGCTGCAGTTGAGGCGAAGCCCTCGCGCGAAGCCCCCGTGTTTCGCCTCGACTGCCGCTGCTTCCTCCGCGCAGGCATCCAAATTGGGGTGGGACATTTAGTCCCACCTCGGAAAGCCACTGAGGCGAACGGGCGCTTAAAGGCAAAAAGTGCCTTAAGCTGTTCGCCTCAGTTCACGGGGTGAGGTCCCCTTCACCCGCCCGACTACCCGGCCTCGTCCGCACGCACGCCTCGCGGACCTGGCCCGACCCGACTAAGCCCGACCTGCACTCCTCGCCCACCACCGCACGCTGGTGGGCCTGGACCCGGGCGTGACCCGCGTACCCGATTACTCGGTTGCTCTAGGAGAGCTGCCCAAAGAGTGATTTCAGAAAGAGAGAGACGTGGGGGGGGGGGGTAGAGTAGGTTTTGCCCTCTGATGTTGAACTCTTGAGCGTGCAGGCGCAGGTGAAGAAGAAGAAGAAGGACTGCGGAAGAAGAAGAAGAACTGAAGAGACACTGTAGCAGCAGCGGTTTAAGTCGTCTGATTGGAAAATCAGACGACGTCTTGAAGGTAGAAAAACAAAGAAGAAGAAGAAAAGAGGGAAGGAGAAGCCAAGTGAAGAAGCAGAAATCAGAGGAAGAAGAGAAGCAAGAAAAGAAGAAGAAGAACACGAGAGGGAGGATCTGAAGCAAGAAAAGAAGAAACAAAGAAGAAGATAAAAAGAAGAGAAGGACAGGATCGTCCAACCAAGAAAAATCAGAAGAAGAGAAGCAAGAAAAGAAGAGGAAGAAGAAAAACGGGAAGGACAAAAGGAAGAAGACTCAAGAGCCAAAGAGAAGAAGCCAAACTTTATCTCTCTCTCTCTCTCTCTCTTTATTTTTGTAATAGAATCTGTATACCTCTAGAATACGGCTTGCTCCCTGAGTTCGACCTTGGGAGAATTTTATTTTCCGAGTAATAAATATTAGTGAATGATGGCAATAACTAACTGTACTACAACGCTATAACAAAACCTAGTTGTCGCCACGTCATTTCTTGGCGCCGTTGCCGGGGAGCAACGGCTATTCTAGAGGTAATTAAATTCCTGTTTTTAAATTTCTAATAATCTCCTCTTTTGTGCAGATACAGGAAAATCGAGAAGACAAGCAACCGCACTACAACCACTCCAAGGACCGGTAAAATTCTATCCTCTAAATCCCTAAATTCTAAAGAGGAAGAAAAAAAAAAAAGAACAAGCAATATAGGTCTAACCTGTCTTCTATACTTAGTAAACCATCAAAAGTTGCATGTTTTCAACCCATTATTCCTGCACACTATTAAGGGTAGTTAAGGGCTAACACCTTCTTGCCTGAGCCCTAACTACCCAACAAAGAACTAACTGGACCAAGTAGAGCCAATATAAGATTCAAACATTAGGGATTTAGAGACACACTTCTTAAACAAGAACTGAGAAACCCTAAAAGAAGTGTGCCCAAGCCATTGTCTGAAAATACCTATCCAAAGAAACCCTAAAATAAGATTGGCTCTTTAAACACTTGAACCCTAAAAGACAAGACCTAATAAGCAGAACTAGCAGGTAAAGTTGACCACTTGGGTCAACCAACCTTCAACTTAGGTCACTTTGCACTCAAAACACCTAAGAAGTTCAAGTGAAACCTAAGCACCTTGCTCTTGAATTAAAAAAGGGAGACTTAAGAGGTCAAGATCCCCATTCTGGTCTACCTGGACCCGCAGTGACAAGAGAGGTCGGGTGGGGGAAACCCTGTAACCCGTGGGGACGCTCTACCGTGTAGGGGTCTTCGCGGGACTCACCCTCTCTGGCTGCCCAGGTAATTCTCAGGTGGACGATCTTTCTGATCAAGGGGTCCATCAGCCCCGCACCTCTATGGTCACCCAACACATTTTTGGGTGTCTCGATTGGGTCCAGCACCTTCTGAACTCTTCCACTCCATCGGTGCATGAACGGTAGGAGATCCTTAAGACCACCCTTAAGATCTCCTTTAAAGATTCACTCCCGTCAAGGCCCAGCCTTGATTCCCGTGCTTGAACAGCAGCCTACCCCCATCATTCTCTCTTCTGATTCTGAATCAAACTCTTCTTCTAGCATGGCTCAGCAAGTTGAGGAAGAAAACAATCTGGAGCACCAGCTCCAGTGACTCAACGACCTCTTCCAAAACTTTGTGCATCCACCGCAGCGTCCCATGATGCGGGACCATTATAATCCTGCTGCAGTGGCCATCGAGCCTCGAGTCAGAATCCCGACTGGAGGACCTGATTCTGAATTGAAGCCCAACATGATTCATGCTATACCTAAATTCCATGGGCTTAATTCCGAAGACCCCTTCCAGCATATCAAACAGTTAAAGCATTTGGCCCAAACTTTTGGGTCAGACGCACAAAATCGGGATATTCTTCTCATGAAGATGTTCTCCTTTTCTCTTATGGACAAGGCAGCCCATTGGTACCAAACTCAGACCCGGCCGATCAACAATTGGGAAGAACTTCAGTCCGAGTTCTTGAGAAAGTTCTTCCCTGTTGGTCGGACCAACGCCTTGCGCCATCAGATTACACACTTCACTCAACAAACAGGGGAACCTCTCCATGAGGCATGGGATCGTTTTCAGGATCTCATGAGAAAGTGCCCCCATCACGGAGTTCCTAAATGGGAACAGGTCCAATCTTTTTACCAGGGACTCCGTGAGGACATCCGTCTTTTCGTCAATGCAACCTGCGGAGGAAATATCATGGGTCAACATGAAGACACCGTGTGGGAGATTCTCGAAAACATGTGCGAGAACTCCATCAACAATGACTCCATGGGATTATTCGACAGGACGAATACCCGCGCATCGACGAATCTTAGGGGAGCACATGAGACGCAGGGCCTGTCCGCATCAGTCGACCTGGAATTAATGGCCAGTCGATTGGACAAGGTCTCAATTATTGAAAAGAAGGTGGACGAGCTGACTCAGCACCTGCAACGAGCCACCTCTGCGCATAACCCTTTCACACAGCCTCCTTCCACAAGGGAAACTGTGCAAAACATTCTCCATCGACCTTCTCTTAGGATGGACCCATCATCCGAATCTTTGCCCGGAGGTCCTTCCGATTCCTTCTACACCTGCCAGGGGAATTCCATTCCCTCTTTCTCTGACTCTCTGGAGGTTCCTCAGACCTGCGAGGACCTTAACGCCATCCAGAACGACCCGTTCTCCAACACCTATAACCCTAGATGGCGAAACCATCCTAACTTTCAGTGGGCGGGAAATTCCCAAACCCAAAGATCATCCTTCCAACCCCGCCCACAACCTCCTCGTCCTTACCAGCCGCCTCAGCCTCGGCCCAACCCTACTTACCCATCTGGGCCGAATCAAGATCAAATGTCCCTTATCCTTCAGACCCTGGCTGACATTCAAAGAACGAATGCGGCTATCCAAAAACAACACAAGGACGAACTTACAGAGGTCCGTAACCAATTGACCCAGTTGGCAAACTCTCGCCAGCCAGGTACTCTTCCCTCCCAACCTCTGCCTAATCCTAATAACGTGCCAACCCAGCGGCGCGTTATGAACCCAAACCCAGGCCATGCCCATATGATTTATCAAGCCCCCTCTGTTCCTTCACCCGATGGGATAGAGGCCTCCACTTCCTTTGCAGGATACCAGCAGCAACCTATTTTACCCAATCCCAACCAAAACCAGGCAGGCCTTAATTCCGTAACGACCCGTAGTGGTAAGGAAACCCAAGACCCACCTCATCCGAACCACTCCAAGCCTGGTAGTGATCCCAAGCTTAGGACAGTAATCCAGGACGTCCCCACCCCTACCCCAAATCCACAACCTGGACGTATCCTAGAAGAACCACCCAAGGTCCCCTTTCCCGAGGCCTTGACCAAGGGAAAGAAGACTACCAAACCCGTGGCCCCTGAGGAGGACCTGGTCAAGCTCTTTGAGCAGGTCCACATAAACATCCCTTTGATGGATGAAATCTGCCACGTACCGGCTTACGCACGATTTCTAAAGAATATATGTACACCCCAGCGTAACCCGCGAACCAAGGGAGGGAGCCCAATTGTTCTGTCAGAGCAAGCCAGCTCTGTAATCCTCAGTAGACTCCCACCCAAGGCAAAAGATCCTGGTACTCCCCTAATTTCCTGCAAGATAGGTGGTACCCAATTTGATAGAGCTCTGCTAGACTTGGGTGCATCCATTAACCTGATACCCACATCCTTACTTGACCATCTAGAAGAATCTGAGCTAAAACCAACCGAGGTGACATTACAATTAGCAGATCGATCTATAAAGTCACCAAAAGGGATTCTCGAGGATGTTATCGTAAGAGTGCAGGATTTCTATTTCCCTGTGGACTTTATAGTCCTAGATATGGACGCACCTGAGAACCCTAGGGATACACCAATCATTCTAGGGAGACCTTTCTTGGCTACTGCTAGAGCCAACATCAGCTGTGAGGAGGGCCAAATAGAGCTTAAGTTTGGAGATCAAACCCTAAAAATTGATATATTTAAGGCCCAACAAGGAATTAATTGCGGTGTCATTGAACAAATTTGTGACGTCAGGACTTTGGTTGATGAATCACACTTCCAGAATGACTCGATTATGCCTCATCAACAACAGAAGGATCTTCAGTAACTCCTATCCTTGAACCTCACGTCTACATTGAACCACCCACTGCTGCTGAAAACCCTGTCCTCGAGTTAAAGCCTCTTCCTGCTCACTTGAAATACATCTTTTTGGGTTCTGATCAGACCCTTCCTGTGATTATCAATTCCAACCTCAATCCCGAACAGGAATCCCGTCTGATTACTATTCTCCAGCAACATCGCAGAGCCATCGGATGGACTCTCGATGATTTGATTGGAATAAGTCCCTCTTATTGTACTCATCGTATCTATTCAGAAGAGGGCGCACGACCTTCTCGTGAAATGCAGAGACGTTTAAACCCTAATCTGCAGGAGGTCGTGAAAAAGGAGATCATCAAGTGGTTAGATGTCGGGATCATCTACCCGATCTCCGATAGTCGTTGGGTGAGCCCAATTCAGGTTGTGCCTAAGAAGGCAGGACTCACCACCATAACGACTGAAACCGGAGAAATCATTCCTACCCGATTAGCCAATGCGTGGAGAGTCTGTATAGATTACCGCCGACTAAATTCCTCCACAAAGAAGGATCATTTCCCACTACCTTTCATTGATCAAATTCTCGAGAAACTAGCGGGAAATAGGTTCTTCTGCTTTCTTGACGGGTACTCCGGTTATAACCAGGTGGCAATACATCCTAAGGACCAAGAAAAGACCACATTCACCTGCCCCTTCGGAACGTATGCTTTCTGAAGGATGCCTTTCGGTCTTTGCAATGCACCCGCTACTTTTCAGCGGTGCATGCTTGCCATATTCTCCGATATGGTAGGTGATTTCCTGGAAGTCTTCATGGATGACTTTTCAGTCTTTGGAGAATCTTTTGATGATTGCCTCCAGCACTTGGTCCGGATACTCAGGCGTTGCATTGAGGTGAATTTGGTTCTTTCCTGGGAAAAGAGCCATTTCATGGTGCCTGAGGGAATTGTCCTGGGACATCTAATTTCAGAAAAGGGCATCCAGGTGGATCGAGCTAAGGTGGATCTGATCTCTCGCCTTCCTATGCCTGGCTCGATTAAGGACATCCATTCTTTTTTAGGGCACGTCAGTTTTTACCGCCGTTTCATTCCAGATTTCTCGAAAATCGTGCGCCCCTTGACTTCTCTTCTCTTTAAGGATGTACCCTTCGAAATCTCCAAGGAATGCACGATCGCCTTTGAAAACCTACGTGACCGAGTCACCCAGGCACCTATCCTACAATCCCCTGATTGGTCTCAACCCTTTCAGATCATGTGCGATGCGTCTGACTTCGCTGTAGGAGCGGTCCTAGGACAGAAAGCTGACGGGAAACCCGTGGTCATCTACTACGCTAGCAGGACACTTGACGAGGCTCAGCGTAACTATACGGTTACGGAGAAAGAGCTGCTAGCCGTAGTATTTGCCCTTGAAAAATTCCGATCGTATCTTCTGGGTTCCCATATCATCATTTACTCGGATCACACGGCTGTAAGGCATCTCCTTGCCAAGAAGGACGTGAAGCCCTGACTAATCCGTTGGATCTTGCTGTTGCAAGAATTCGATCTTGAGATTCGTGACAAGGCGGGAAAGCAGAATGTGGTAGCCGACCATCTGTCCCGCCTTCCTTCTGAGATCATCAACCCTTCCGGACCCATCACGGAACATTTTCCTGATGAGCACCTGCTTTCTGTTAGTACTAGACTTCCATGGTTTGCTGATATAGTAAACTACTTGGCATCTCATCAGACACCGTCTGATTGGCCGAAGGCCAAGAAAGAAAAATTGCGTTCTGATACCAAGTATTACATTTGGGAAGATCCGTACCTTTTCCGCATAGGTGCTGATCAAATTATTCGGAGATGTGTCCCGGAAGAGGAAATCAGCAATATCCTCTCTTTCTGCCATGACCAGGCATGCGGTGGCCATTTCTCAGGGCATAAAACTGCATCCAAAGTCCTCCAGTGTGGCTTCTACTGGCCTACCCTATTCAAGGACGCATACAGTCACTGTAAGGCATGCAGTCGTTGCCAGACTTTGGGCAACATGAACCGCCGCGACATGATGCCTTTACAGCCGATTCTCGTATGCGAAGTCTTCAATGTTTGGGGGATTGATTTTATGGGCCCCTTTCCTGTTTCGGATGGTTTCGAGTACATTATGCTTGCGGTGGACTACGTGTCCAAATGGATTGAAGCCATATCGACCCGAACCTGTGATCACAAGATTGTTCTTAAGTTCATACATCAAAACATTTTCTCAAGGTTCGGGATTCCCCGTGCTATTATCTCTGATGGGGGGGCCCATTTCACAAATGCTCAGTTTAGGTCACTAATGGCCAAATTTGGGGTGTCTCACCGAATCTCTACTCCTTACCACCCCCAAACAAATGGTCTAGCTGAGCTATCAAATCGGGAGATCAAGAAAATCCTGCAAGTCACTGTTCGTCCTGACAGGAAGGACTGGTCGTCCCGACTTCCGGAAGCATTGTGGGCCTATAAGACCGCCCACAAGACCCAATTAGGCATGTCTCCCTTTAGACTGGTATACGGAAAGGCGTGTCACCTTCCCGTCGAACTGGAGCATAAAGCCTATTGGGCAGTACGAAACTGTAATCTAGATCTTTCCAAGGCTGGAACCCACAGAAAACTCCAAATCAGCGAGATCGATGAATTACGCTTAGACGCATATGAGAACTCGCGAATCTACAAGGAGCGGGTTAAAGCCTTCCATGACAAGCATATCTCGAGAAAGATCTTTCATCGTGGTCAAAAGGTCCTACTCTTTGATGCCCGACTTAAACTCTTCCCGGGAAAACTGAGATCCAAGTGGGTCGGACCATATTTAGTCCGACAGGTTTTTAGAAATGGAGCAATTGAAATCAGTCCACTCAGCCGCGATTCCGAACCTTTCATCGTGAACGGTCAGAGACTCAAACCGTTCATTGATGTGACTTCTACTGATTTGGCTGAATCATCTCTCATCCTCCATTCCCCTTGAGCTTACTGCGCCCGGCCGATGGCGTAAAACTCAGCGCTTAACAGGAGGCAGCCCGTCATTTTTCTTGAAATCTAAAACCCTTTTTACACTTTTATGCACTTAAGTTCACCCTTTAAGACAGCCGACTCCACCTCAGATGCGTGCATCTGGGATTAGAAATCGTCTGCAAAATTCATCCCGACCCGTTCACTCATACATCTGTCTTAAGGAATAAACTAAGTAAATAAAAACCCCTAAATCACAATGAGGACATTGCAAATCTTAGGCATGGGGGGGTATAAGTGCAAAACTTGTAAGAAAAGGTTTTAAACAAAAAATTCACATATGCCAAAAACACCATAAAAATTAAAAATTTTTTTTTTCAAAAAAAAAAAAAAAAGAGTAAGAGGAGAAAGGAAATTTTGTGGAAAAGAATCAAAATGAAAAGGAGCACAAAAAAAAAAATGAAAGAAAAGAGTAATAGTCATTAGTAAGAAGCTAAGGAATTAACCTAAGCTCTAGACCATTTTTCAAGAAAAGAAATGAAAAGTGCATGGTAAGATTAGTAAGAACGCAAACCTTAGGCATTCTTGATAGACTTTTAGTACCCATTAAGATCTAGACAATCCTCAAGAGGTTGAGGAAAATGAAAAGCTTAAGTACTAGGTCCAAAGCTTAGGGAGTATTTGACCTCTCTAACTAACTTCTGGTTTACGGGACTCAGTAACCTAAGCACCCCAACCCCACACACAGCCTGGTTCAGTAAGCATAAAAATTCAAAATCACGCAGAAGCGTCGCAAAAATTCTGAAAATACACCTAGAATAGGAGCGGCCGATCAACACAAGTTGATTTGGACGAGTTCCCAGCGCGGAGAGGCGGGAAATCCCCTCAAAGATGCATAACAAAATATCATCTCCTCGATGCTTGTCTCTTAGGATATTCACATATCCTACTGGGGGCATGTAAGCACCCTACTGATTCAGATTCCATGGATGGCATTATCACGAAGTGTCAACTGCCAGGGTCTGAATTCGGCCACGGAACACCATGGATGAGATTATCTCGAAATCTCAATAGCCAGGGTTCTGGGGGTTGCCATGGGTGGTGCTATCCCGAAGCATCGGTCGCTAGGAACCCTTGAGGATTGATGATGGGAGCAATGAATATGATACAGATCGTGTTGAAAAGCCAATCCTATGCTAGAACTAAAAAGAAAAGAGAAAGAAAAACTCTCCAAACAAAAATACTTTCTACTTCTCTCTCTTGCAAAACTCACTGTGAACTGAACCGGGGCAAAAATCATTTCAAGCACGGGGTGCTTTAACCACAAAGTCCAATAAACCTTAGGCTAGTTCTTGTGGGTCTTAAAAACCTTTGCTAAGGACTGAGGCTGAGGCTAGACAGATTTGGATCTTGATTGGTACTAGAGTACCTTTTAAGCCTATGGTCAGCATTCTAACCTAATCCTAGTTTAAATGAAAAAGCACTTATCTGAAGCTCTTAAAGAACTTCTTGGTCTGGAACAAGGGTTGAAACCTTAAGTTTTTGCTAAGGGACTAGCAAAAGCTAGGCATGGGGGTATGATGAGAACCTCATCATGAGCCATAACTAGATCATTTTGACCTAATACAGAGAATAAAAGCTCCTAGATAACCTTAGAAAGGCTTGGCTCAGAGAGATTCTGAGTTTGCAAAGAAAACATAAACTAAGGGGTAAAAATGCAATTTCACCAATCCGATCTGAAAATAGGGTAACTCAGGGCCCAAACATAGGTCAAAACAACCTAATAAGAAGAAAAGTGGGATGAGATGACTCAATAAGGGCTACAGCAACCCTAAAGAATTAAATGACAGCCTGTAACCCTAAAAACAAACCCACTTTAATTCACGTGGTTCGAGGCAAGGTAAAAATCAACTAAACCCTCTAAAATTCATATAAAAATAATCTATAGGGTTTAGGACTTTTAATTTGGCCTTAGAAACCCATTTTGACCTACATTGAGAACCATGCCCAATTAACAACTTAATTTGGGTTTTTACGTAAATTGACCGATCAAACAAGGTTTAAGCTAGAAATAAAATTCACCATCAGAATCCTTAGGTCCTAATTAGTCATGCATAAAAACTTGGGCCTAAGAAGAAACCTTCTTGACCAACTTTACACTTTGGTCCTCATATATTTACTTTTTGGCCCTCAACTTTTGAACCCTCTCATTTTGGCCCCTAACTCTCTTCGTTCTTTGCGTTTAGGTCTCACCTGCAAAACCTGCGCAGCACCATGCTCCGGCGACCTTGCGCGGAGCATGGCGCCGCGCAGGGTAAAGGGGAGGGCCTACCAGGTCAAATGGGGGTGCCCTGCGTCGTCAACCACCGCAGGAGCACCCCCCTGAGCTCTGCCACCACCCATACCACCCGTGCGAATGCACGAACGGTATGGGTATCCATCCTCCGGTGACCTCCGGCGAGGGAGACACGTCGTCTCCCTCCGCCCTCCTCTCTGTTACTACCCCTATAAATACCCCCGTCGCTCCGCCTTTCTTCTCAGCTTGGATCTGACGGAGATACCCCCTCAATTCCTCTCTTCCCACTCCGACAGACGCCCCTTTGCTCCGGCGGCCCCTCCTCCTCCTCCTAATCGCTCTGCCGCACTACCAGCTGCAGGGTTTCCCTCCCTCGCTCTTCCCGCGCCGCGCCGCACCCAGCGCGCGCCTCTCCAGCCCTTTCCTCGCCGTTGCTCCTTCCTCTGGGCAGTTTCTTCTCCGACGACAGTCGATACGACTGTCGCCTGCTCCGACCCCTCCTCGTCCTGCTAAGTAGGTAGAACTCCTCCTCTTCCTCCCCTCTTCCTTTTCCTCAATTTACATCTTTACTGTTGCCCCCGATCCGACCAATCGCCCTCACCTTCTCCACCTCCGGCCCCTGCTCCGGCGACCCGCTCCCATCACTCCAGCAACCCACACGGCTCGCCGACCACCGCAGAACCTCCGCCTCCTCACCTTGATCAACCTCCGCCCTTCCACTTCCCCCAAATCACCCTCTGCAACTCCACCGAACAAACCCATCTCCCAACCTGCAGTTTGACCTAGGGCGGCCCTTAGGCTCCGCCCCGCCACCTGCACACCCCCCGACCACCTTCGCCGTGCCACGGCGAAGGTCCTCCGCGTTTCTGATTGGGCCGAGAGGCCGTTTCTCTGTGGGCAGGTACCCGCGCTCGCTGCCGCCATTGTTGAAGTGAAGCAGCTTCTTCACCTGCTGCCCCAGGTGCGCCACGCCCAGGTCACGCTCCCAGGCAGTGCGAGGCGTCTTCGGGAAGTGCCAGGTTGTAGTTGAGGCGAAGCCCTCGCGCGAAGCCCTCGCGTTTCGCCTCGACTGCCGCTGCTTCCTCCGCACAGGCATCCAAATTGGGGTGGGACATTTAGTCCCACCTCGGAAAGCCACTGAGGCGAACGGGCGCTTAAAGGCAAAAAGTGCCTTAAGCTGTTCGCCTCAGTTCACGGGGTGAGGTCCCCTTCACCCGTCCGACTACCCGGCCTCGTTTGCACGCACGCCTCGCGGACCTGGCCCGACCCGACTAAGCCCGACCTGCACTCCTCGCCCACCACCGCCCGCCGGTGGGCCTGGACCCGGGCGTGACCCGCGTACCCGATTACCCGGTTGCTCTGGGAGAGCTGCCCAAAGAGCGAATTCAGAAAGAGAGAGACGCGGGGGGTGGGGGGGTTAGAGTAGGTTTTGCCCTCTGATGTTGAACTCTTGAGCGTGCAGGTGCAGGTGAAGAAGAAGAAGAAGGACTGCGGAAGAAGAAGAAGAACTGAAGAGACACTGTAGCAGCAGCGGTTTAAGTCGTCTGATTGGAAAATCAGACGACGTCCTGAAGGCAGAAAAACAAAGAAGAAGAAAAGAGGGAAGGAGAAGCCAAGTGAAGAAGCAGAAATTAGAGGAAGAAGAGAAGCAAGAAAAGAAGAAGAACACGAGAGGGAGGATCTGAAGCAAGAAAAGAAGAAACAAAGAAGAAGAAGATAAAAAGAAGAGAAGGACAGGATCGTCCAACCAAGAAAAATCAGAAGAAGAGAAGCAAGAAAAGAAGAGGAAGAAGAAAAATGGGAAGGACAAAAGGAAGAAGACTCAAGAGCCAAAGAGAAGAAGAAGCCAAACTTTCATCTCTCTCTCTCTCTCTCTCTCTTTATTTTTGTAATAGAATCTGTATACCTCTAGAATACGGCTTGCTCCCTGAGTTCGACCTCGGGAGAATTTTATTTTTCGAGTAATAAATATTAGTGAATGATGGCAATAACTAACTGTACTACAACGCTATAACAAAACCTAGTTGTCGCCACGTCATGAAGTTCAGATGATTTCGCCACCCTGGGTTATAAGTGGCAGAGAATGGGTTGTTCCCCAGGGCGCAAGCGTCTTCTAAGCCAGAAGACTAGTCTGCATGTAAATACGCATCCGAGCACATGGAGGGTTGGTCCTCCGTGTCAAAATATTGGCTTGCAGAAGCCAGATCCACATGACTTACCGAATCGCTTGGCGCGACACTCGGTAAGGAAGATCTTACAGGGTTTCTAGGGATAAGCCTGGTGTTGGAAGAATTTAGATTGTGACGAAGTGGTGAGGTTGGGGTGTTTGCCATAGAACGGGCGGGATTGGCTAGAAGCTCGTCCAGCTTCTTGTTCATGACGAAGACTTCATCCAATTTCTGTGCGATGAGACTAAGATCAGTGGATGAATGGGAGGGTCCCGTGTCAACTTCGTGAACATTACGGGGAATGCTGGTACGATTAAAGGCGACAATGGAACCATTGTTCATTGAGTTTTCGCTCATATTTTCAAATAATTCGAATGCTCCATTCTCGTCTTTATTCATGAAATTCCCTCCGCAAGAAGCATCTGCAATCTGCTTCAAAGTCTCATTTAGCCCATAATAGAAAATCTGGGCTATATGCTACTTAGGCAGACCGTGGTGCGGACACTTCCAGAGGAGGTCATTATACCTCTCCTAAGCCTCATGAAACTGTTCACCGTTTTGTTGAGTAAAGGAAGTTATAGCACGGCGAAGCGCATTGGTTCGCCCGATTGGGAAGAATTTCTTGAGAAATGTTGTTCGCATCTCTTCTCAAGAATGGATGGTTCTCCCAAGGGTGCGTAACCATTATGATGCTTTATCTTGCAATGAAAATGGGAACATTTTTATGAGGACTATTGGTAACCCGATGTTTCTCGGTTTGACAGTTTCTGCCAATTGGGTTAGGTCTTCCAAATGGAGAAAAGGATCTTCACTTGCAAGACCATGGAAGTGGAAGTTTATTAGGCCAATTATGTTGGGTTTTAATTCAAAGTCGTCCCCGCCCATGGGAACCCGAATTTGTCCTATGGTCTCTGTAGCAGCTGGATTCTGATAGGAGCTAAGAGACCTAGGCTCCTCCCGTTCGGGAGTGTTCTGCATTTCCTCTAAGGTTTCCCTAATGGCTTCAATTTGCTCATTATACATTTCCATTTGGGCTTAGAGGCGGGTTATGGGGTCCATGGCTCCACCACCTGGTGGGTTTTGAGGGCGATTTCCTCTCTCGAGATTTGGGGGTGGGCGTGCAGCCATGTTTGTGGAGGAGGATGATGATTCGACTTCTGTTCTTCTAAAATTATCATACAATTCAAACAATTCAGGGTTTTGTGACCTCCTCCCAAACATGCACTACTGCAGGAAGAATTGGGGGGATAAGAAGAGAAAAGGAGATGAGAGAAATGATGCCGCAAAGGTGTACTTGATGACAAATAAATACAATCAAATTCCTAACCTCTACAGTGTGCCCTTAGACCTAAAGATCTAAGTTACCTACTGTCATGACTTACAGAACCAAATGCGAGCACCGCAGAACCACCGAGCCAGATTGAAAGGCTGTTTGCCCCAGTCTTAGACACTCGATAGCATGCGGGAACCCTCACCAGCACGTAGGCGCCACACGCAGGTAGTTAGACCTCCAATCCTCAATAAGGGTCAAGTTGCTACTAGTTTTAATTAGAGGCTTAGGATCAAGTGCTTCTGGAATGTGAAGGACGTTATTTACTGGTAATGCCCAAGTGGTTGATTTTATAAAGTGTGTAAACCAAGCATGCAACGGGGAAATCTCCCCGAATTGAAGTTTTAATTGGTGAATGGTTTTCAAAGTTTCAACCTTAAGTAGTATGGATTTTAGGATTTTGCTGAATTACCAATTCAACCAATCTCCGGGTTTTGAGAGAATACAAGTTTTTCTATGCCCAACAAACCCTTCTTCAATGTGAGTTGGTTAATGCATGCTAAAAATGCAATGGGCTTCCCTAAATGGAAATTTCTATGTGTGGATGCACGAGTCAATTTTAGATTAGTGTGAAAGGGAGCCAAAGCACTTCAATTCAAGTGCTCCCAATCACCAAAATGATGTTCCACACACAAGGCTCAACCACAAGATAAAGAAAATCAAAGTTTTGGGGTTGAAGTATTCGGGATCGAATCTTAGGCACGTGAAAGGTCATGGTGGGGTTGGAATCAACTCAATTCCAAGTCTCCCCACCAAAATGTGATCCTAAATTGCAGATGAATGAGGCAAGGAGGGATAGCAATCAATCTATTTATTCTTGCCTCAAAGAATACTTCCCACGATGAAAGATCCAAGAATCAAGATTCTTGGATCTTTGCTATGCGAAGTTTGGTGGGAAATCCTGGGGAGGTAGGAGTGATGGCAAAAATCAAGCAAGTGATTTTTAATCCACTTGCCCCAAGAGATTCCAAGAAGTTTTTTTTTTATTTTTTATTTATTTAGGTGACAAGTTGACCAAAATTGCTAAGAGAGATACCTACCTTTTCTGCAATGTGGGCGAAGCTCCAGTGCGACACCGGTGACTTCACGCTCTCGTTCCCACCTAGGACTTGCCCACGTCTCCGACTTCCTTTGCTTGCCTCCTCCTTGAAACTGGTTTTCCTACACACCAACAAACAGAAACACCCGTGAAGAGAAGGGTGTGAGAAGAGAAAAATTAAAGAAGTGGAGTAGAAACTTACCTGAATGCGCACCTCCCCAGCAACGGCGCCAGAAAAAGTATGGTCAGGACCCAGATAGGTTGTGTTAATATAGTGAATAAATTGTTGAAATGAGTATAGTGGTTAACCTAAATCGAGCCTAACCATTTTTTTACCAAAATTTTTAACCAAGCTTACTTGATTTTATTTTGATCACTTTTAGGCCCAGGGTCGAACTCAGGGAGGTGGGATTAGAGGTGAATAAGTTTCTACACTTTTCCTACAACGAATCTCTTCCGTTTGTTTATTATGTTTTTGGTGTTTTTCTATTTAAGATTTTTTTTCTGATAATTTTGTCCTTGAGGTACACCCTCAAAATCAGGTCCTTGGCTTAGAGCCAAATTAGGGTTCCAAAAATGGGCCTTGCTATTCGCAAGACTGAGTACCTGCAAGACAAGGATTATCTTTTCTCTGTTACTATTTTTTTTTATCCTTTTTAATAGGAAGAAAATAGAGGTTGCTTGTAAAGAAATAAATATAGTATATATATATATTATATGTATAGGGGTGGGGGTGGAGGTGAAAATGGTGTATAGCACGGTGTCGAGTTGATTGATGTCTAGGAAGACGCAGCCAACAGGATAAAGTGCCGCGTGGAGTGTAGGATGGATGGGTGGAAGTGTGTGTGCGGAGACACTTTCTGTACGTGGGTATCAGGGAATATCAGCAACTGGTGCAGATATTCCCTCGATATAACGCGTGGTAGGTGATATGAATGTAAGTATATATTTATATGTATATATATAGATAGGGTTATAATTATATAGGTGTATATTAAGTTATATATATATATATATATATATGTAAATATATAGATAGATGTATGTATATATATATATTTATAACTAGATATATATGTATATACGTCTAACTATATATATATGGGTATCTATATATATATATATATAGTAATATATGTATATGTATATATATATAAATATATATATATATATATATATATATATATATATATATATTTATGTATGTATGTATGTATATATACTTATATATGGTTGTATAGGTACTAATATGTATATATATATGTATATATATGTATATAAATATATATATATATAAGTATATATATAGATGTGTACAAGTGAGTGTGTACAAGTGTGGTGTGTGTATGTGTGTGTCTACGAGAGAGAGTGAGAGAGTGGCTGTGAGAGAGGGCGCTGGAGAGTGAAGGCGTCTGGAGGCTGCAGCCGACACCTGGTGGTGCGCGCAGTCACGTGTAGGCGCAGGTGCGCAAGGGTGCACGCGCTCGCTGCAGGGAGCGAGCGTGAGGCTGCAGCGTAGCGCACTGCGTAGCGTAGCGCACCACGCTGCACGCTGGAGTGGGTGAAGAAGCGGGCGTGGGCGTAGACGGGCGCTGGAGCAGATGCTGCAGATGCGAGCGTACGCGGGAGCAGGCACAAGGATGGGCTAGAGACGGTTGCGGCGCGGAGAGAGAGCGCGCGGTGACCGGATAAGTGAGAAACTTTCCGATCATCACACTTTAGCTACAATGTTCCACAGAAATGCATGAACAGTAGCTATAGTGCTCGCGTAGCGCGGACAACCGGTTGCGGCCAGTTTTGCATGCCGGGGAACGCTAGAGCGAGCCTGTGCACGCGGAAGGGGCTGCGCCGACTGCTCCAGGGGTGCACGGTGGCTTGCACGTGGGCTAGAGGCTGCTGTGCCGTGCTGTTGCTGCTGCTGAGCTTTAGAGCTCGGGGCTGTGGCAATGGCGTGAAGGCTTTGAGTGGTGGAAACAGAGAAATGAACCACCACGCCCATCGTCTCTTTGATGAGTTGGGTGGTGGTGGAGCTCATAGTGGTGGTCGTGGGACCACTGTGAGCTGCTCCTGCCCGCAGTGTATCTCTTCAGTGGAAGAGGTGTTGCGTATGGAGAGGAGAGGGGAGGAGATGGCCTGGAGGAAGGGGATGCTGTGTGTATGGACCAGGCTCACCTGCACAAGGAAGATGGCCTGTCTTTTTAAAGGAGGGAGAAGCATGCACAGCCATGCCTTGGGCTGCACATGACCGGCCATGTGGTTGGAAGAGCATGCTGTGGCAGAGAATGGCGCGAAGAGCAAGCCATGCCTTGAGCTGCACAGAGAAGAAGTTCAAAGCCAAATAAAAAATGAAGATGGTGAATTTGAGAGGTAGCACTTGATGAAGACGTTAATTACAAGGCCAATTATTCACTTTCCGCCCCTCTCAATTAAATGCATGCATGTGTTAATTTTTACAAATGCAACTATGGCTACCTAGTATGCAATTGCAATGCTAGGAAATAACACAAGATGGCATTTTTATTGGTGTGTTTTTGCTGTGCAATCAATGTCGACAAATAAATTTATAAAACTCTGGTGAGTATCGGGTCGTTCGCAGGGAGGCAATCTTAATTTTTGCATAAGCTTTTCAGTAAAACTAGTTCTAACAGGTATTTATATATGTATATATGTATAATGAGGCATCAGATATTTATGAGATCAAATTTCCTTGCATTGATAAAGAGTTTTTTACAGTAAAAATTGCTATGCTAAATAAAAACAGATAGATAGAAAGAGAGAAAGAGAGTCAGAGAGAGAAAGATAGAAAGTGGCAGAGAGATGACGCCACTTGTAGGATGCTTGTGCGAGATGTGGTAGCACCTTAGATCCAGAGCACCGAGATGAAGGTCAGAGTGGAGTTGGAGAGGGATGGAGAGTTGCAGAGAAGGTGGAAGACGTCTGGAGTTGATGGAAGAGAGATGCTTCAATTGGGGGGCCCTAGGCCTTCTTTTATATCTTTTATGGAGGGCAAAAAGGGTATTTTAGCCCTCAGTTTCGTGTAAGAACTTCTGTTTGATCAGATGCATTGAACGGGAGATCAACGGATTAGATCTAGCCTTAAAACACCTTCAAATTAGCCCTCTACGCATGGATTCAACTCGGTGTCGACACGTGGTGCACTCTCATGCCTTGGATTGCGATCTGACGGCCCCGCTCGCACCTCGCAACCACCCAACGCCTGTTCTTCGCTTCTCCCTCCTCGCGTGCCTACGTGAATTCAAATCGCACCCAACGATCTCAGCCTGCACAACTTCCCAACCTCGCAAAACATGTGAGATCTCACGTCCAGCTGTGGTGCGCTCTGATCACTCCACGTGGTCTCACCTCCGCCCTCCGATTGCCATCTGATGGCGCAATAGCGCCCGTGCCCTACACCCCTTCAATTTCGCTCAATGCGCAGCTTAAACGTGTGTCACGCACTTCCATGCGAGTGCATGAGCCAACGTACTGTGTGAATGTTCTGTTATACTTCCTCAATTGCTTCTATTTATACTTATCCGGCTGGACGGGCAACGTGGCATGCTCGTGGCCATTGGATGAAGATCCATTGAACCACAGCGTGCAGGGTGGCCTTCCTAAATCGGGCGGTGGTGAGGGAGTGGCTGTAATGGCACCACATGGCGCCATCATGGCCGTCCATCTTCTTTTCCTTGTATCTGGTGATGTAGACCTCCAATCGAGTTGATTTTTGCATCATTGGACTGCGATCGTTGATATGGATTCATCAGTGCAGTTAGATTTTTCTTTTGAGGCTTGGATCTTTGTCCTTTGGCTTTATGATCTCCATTCTTTTATGGACTGCACAAGGTGCCTTGTTTGTCTGATCGAGACGATTTTAGAAGCATTGGACTCCTGTCGTCGTTCTGATCAGATCTATCCAATCTGATCTGACATCCATGGCTTTGAGTCATCTACGACCAAAATTGAGATCATTTTAGGTCATAAAATGACGATATTATCTATATGACTAATAAACTAGCTATTGTGCAAATTACGATGCCTATGAATGCATTATTCCTAGGTTATGGTAGCTTAATTCAGGTGATTTAGGTTGCATGATTGCTGTGCAATCTGATACCGATTCAAGCTCAACTGAAGAGGACTCTTCAAGTGAATCAATTCAAGAGGAGAATGCTTGTCATGGACTAATGGTTATCGATAATGAGGTAAATGATTGTTCTTATGAAGAGTTATTAGATTCATTCAATGAGTTATTTGATTCTTATAAGAAATTGAAACTTGACAACAAAGTAGTTATTTCATCTCTTGTTGATAAAAATGATTGCTTATCTAAAGAGAATGAACACCTCAAATTTGAAATTTCTTCTTTGAAAGGCAAAATTCAGATTTAGAAGGAAAAGTAGAAGAATTAAAGCATAAATCAAATCAATTAGTTGAAGATCTTAGTAAATTTACTAAAGGCAAAGAAAATTTGGACAAGTTGCTTGCAAATCAAAGAACTTACAGTTGTAAGAATGGAATTGGTTATTCTCATTTTTCCCAACCTTCAAAGTTATTTAAGAAAATTTCTCTCTTAGTCTAAAGGTGGAGAAGGGATTTTATTCCACTTATGCAAATAAATGGAAGACCACTAACCTACGTGGACCCAAGAAGAAATGGGTACCAAAAAATATGTTGAAAACTTGTTTTGTAGGAAAGGAGGATGTGGATTACAAGAATTGGACATATCTAATTACAAAAGATGGAATCACGGTTATAAAGAAGTTTCCTACTCAACAACATCAAAATCTTGTAGGAAAATCAAGGAAAATGGGTGATGGACAGTGGGTGCTTAAAACATATGATGGGACATCAAGAGTTGTTCACACATTTGGAGCACAAGAATGGAGGAATGGTTACCTTCGACAACAACCACAAAGTCTAAATAGTTGGCATTGGCACTATTGGTAGAGGTAACACTTCTTTTGTCATGTAAGCTTGATTAAAGGACTCAAGCACAATCTATTGAGTGTTAGCCAAGTTTGTGACAAAAGTTTTAATGTTTTATTTACTTTTGAGTTTTTAGAATCATTGATAAAATTAGTAATGAAGTCTTGTTAGATGGAAAAAGATATAAAAACATCTATGTTGTTATTGATAAAAATAATACATATGATTGTTTAATTGCTTCTGATAATGAAATTGTATTATGGCATAGAAGATTAGGTCATCTTCACTATAGATACTTGGATAAATAAGTGAAATATGATCTTGTGATCTTGTTAAGGATGTACCCTATAACAAATTTAAAACCCATTCCTTATGTGATGCATGTACTTTAGGTAAAATTCATAGGAGTACTTTCAAAAATAAAACCATTGTTTCTACTACAAGACCATTGCAATTAATTCACTTAGATTTATTTGGTCATACTAGATCTAAAAGCTTAAATGGTTGCAAATTTTGTTTTGTGTTAGTTAATGACTTTTCTAGATTTACTTAGGTTTTCTTCTTAAAGCAAAAAGACCAAGTATTTGATTGCTTTAAAGTTTTCACTAAGAGAGTACAAAATGGGAAGGGATACTTGATTACCTGAATATGCTCTGATCATGATGGTGAATTCAAGAATCAATTATTCTCATCTCTTTTTGAAAAGCATGGGATCACCCATGAATTCTCATTTCCTAGAGTACCTCAACAAAATGATTTAGTGGAATGGAAAAACTGAACACTACAAGAATGTGCTCGTACTCTTCTTATTCAATTCGGGTTACCCAAATATTAGTGGGCCGAAGCAACCAATACGGCTTGTTATGTCTTAAATAGGGTTCTTATTAGGCCTTTAATTAATAAAACCTCTTATGAACTCTATTATGAAAAGAAACCTAAAATTAGCTACTTTAAAGTATTTGGTAGTAAATGTTACATTCTTAATACTAAAAAAAACTTAGATAAATTTGAGGCTAAGGGTGAAGAGTGCATCTTTATAGGGTACTCTACCCATAGCAAAGCATATCAGGTGTTTAATAAAAACACTCTTGTTGTAGAAGAAACCTTACATGTCAAATTTAATGAGGAGCCCCCACTCCTTAATCAAGAAAATGTTGAAGAAGATGATGAAGATGATGGACATCATTTCCTTGATGTTTCAAACATTAAAGATAGTAATGTTCATAATCTTCCTAAGGATTGGAAATTTGATAAGAATCATCGAAAAGACCTAGTAATTGGGAAGGTTCAAGATAATGTTAAAACTCGATCACAATCAGTTAACAATTTTGCCTTCAATGATTTTGTTTCACTTGTTGAACCCAAAAGGATAATTCTTGGATAATGGTAATGCAAGAAGAACTAACCCAATTTGAAAGAAATCAAGTTTGGGATCTAGTTCCTAAACTAGAAAATCATTCAATTATTGGTATAAAATGGGTTTTTAGGAACAAGACAAATGAAGATGGGAATATAATAAGAAATAAACCTAGATTGGTGGCACAAGGTTATAATCAACAAGAAGGTATTGATTATGACAAAACTTATGCCCTTGTCGCAAGGCTAGAGTCGATACGAATGCTTCTAGCATTCTCATCTTACTTTAGTCTAAAGCTTTACCAAATTGATGTAAAATTGACATTCCTTAATGGAATAATAAAAGAGGAAGTATATGTTAAGCAACCCCCTGGGTTCATAAATGAAGAATTTCTGAATCATGTATTTAAGCTTAAAAAGGCTTTATATGGACTTAAGCAAGCATCTCGTGCCTGGTATGAGCGATTAAGGGATTACCTAATTAAATCAAATTTTAAAATGGGTAAAATTGATACGACTCTTTTTATACAAAGAAATGGTTCTGATTTATTAGTTGTACGAATATATATGGCTAATATCATTTTTGGTGCAACCAATGAACTTTTATGTCAAGAATTTTCAAAGGCCATGCAGGCGGAATTTGAAATGAGTTTAATGGGAGAGTTAAAGTGTTTCCTTGGATTACAAATACATCAACTAGAAGATGGAGTTTTCTCATCAGCCAATCCAAGTATACCTTGGATATCTTGAGGAAATTTGGGATGGATAGCTCTAATGGTAAAAGCACTCCTATGGGAACTCATACAAGTTTAGATTTGGATTAAAAAGGTAAGGTCGTTGACCAAACTAAATTTAGAGGCATGATTGGTTCTTTATTATACTTAGTTGCAAGTAGACCTAACACTATGTTTGCTACTTATTTATGTGCTCGTTTTCAAGTTGATCCGAAAGAATCACATTTAAATGTTGTAAAATGTATTTTTCAATATCTTAAGGATACAAGCAATTATTGTTTATTTTATCCAAAATCTCCGACCCTTGAACTATCTGCATTTAGTGATGTTGACCATGCTGGTAGCAAAATTGATCAGAAAGTACAAGTGGTACTTGTCACTTTCTTGGAGACAATCTTGTCTTTTGGTTTTCCAGGAAACAAAACTGTGTTGCTCTTTCAATTATTGAAGCCGAATATATTTCTGTAGCTTTAGCATGTTCACAGGTATTGTGGATGAAGTAAACCTTAAATGATTTAGGATTAACTTTTCTTGGTATTAAAATATATTGTGACAATACTAGTGCAATAAATCTTTCGAAAAATTCAATTCATCATGCACGTACTAAACACATCGATGTTCGTCATCATTTGTAAAGAGATAATGTCTTGAAAGGAGATATACAATTAGACTTTATAAATACAAATTATCAATTAGCTGATATACTTACTACGACTTTGCAATTAGATCGTTTTGTTACTCTTAGAAGAAAGCTTGGTATCTGTACATTGAATGATTTATAATTTTGATGTGTGTAATGTATATTTTTGGGTGTTTGATTGAAGAAACTAACTATGAGAAACAATTTAGGATTATCATTTATTTCTTATGATTTGAGTTTTTCTCAATTTAGTTTAAAGTTTGCCAAAATTAATCGATTAATCGGATTGATTAATCGTTTAATTTTCAGCATCCAAAACCTGTTGTATTGTTTTTTTTTTAACTTTTGGTGAGTGAGATGACTTTAGGAAGGTTCCCCATACCTCTGAACGGTTTCTTAGGATAGAAACACACCTTTTTGACCAATGGAAAGTTTGTTGCCTTTTAGCCAAACACCTTTTCCCTCTCTCTTTTCCCTCTTTTCACTTTCATTTCCTCTCCAAATCTATAAACCCCTTTCTTGCCTCTTTCTTCAACCTTTGGACGCTAGCCATTATTGGCGGACACCTCCACGCATCGGCCTACTCTTGAAGCAGCTAAATCCAAGGTACTTGCTCTTATTTGTTTTCCTTTTGTTGATTAGAAGTATATTCTAGTTAACAGCATGATTTCTTGTTCATTTGTTTCCTTCTTTTCATATTTTTTGTTCTCTATGTGGTGTTCTATACCTTCTTGATTTGCTCTACACAATTTTCATGTTGTTGACCATAATCTCTTTGTTACTTCAACTCTCTTTGTTTCATGTTTTGCATTTTGTTTGTGTAACCATCCATCCTAAATGATTAAAATTACAATTATTCATCTTTCATGTCTCCTAAACGTCCTTTTGAAAGTTGTGCTACTAAACCATCTAAACCTAGTGCTCAACTTCACATGTTCCATTGCCAACTCATTCATCTCATTTTGTTCCACCTTCATCTGAACAATCCTCTCTGACTTCTCCTCATCTCTTTTTGAAAAACACCAAAAATAGATTTCTCTCTAAACTTGGGAATGCCAATATTAAACCTCTTCGATAATTTGACCTAAAGATGTCAATGGGTATAATATTGAAGAGATATTTATTTTTCAAAACTTGAGAGAGTATGTTGGAACTTGGTTTTGTCCTAACAATTCCATTAAAGCTGTCTATCCGACTCTTGTTAAAATGTTTTATGCAAATATTTCTGAAATTGGAAAAGGATCCAACATTGTTCTTGAGTCTACCATCATGAATGTCTATATCAAGTTGGATATTGGCCTCATTACTCAAATCTATCACACTGATATTAATGGATAGATTTGTGAAGATGTTGCTAAGGAAGTTCCTTTTGATGAAGTCCATCGTACTTTGATGCTACCTAATGAAATTGATAACTCAAAGAAGGACTTGTCTACAAAGAAACTCACTTTTATTGCTCAATTCCTCACTCGTGTCATTGATTGGTCATTCTATGGTAAGGAGGGTGGTTATAATTATTGACCTTGTCATACCGCATATATTACCAATTATCTCATTAAAAGGATCAAGTTAAACTAGCCTTGTATGATTCTACTTCATATGCATGATCACCATACTAGATCTTTGCCATTTGGGACTCTTCTATCTCATGTATTTCAAAGAACCAATTTTGATTTGTCATGTCAGCCCATAGACACCCCATAAGAGTATTTTGACAAGGTCACTATTCTACGCATGGAAAAGATGAAGAAAATTGATGATATGGATGTTGATGTTAATGAAGGCAAAACACCTTAGTGTACTATGGTGACAAGTGGATCTTCACCAAAAAGTGGTCAATCCTTTGCATCCTATTTCACCCCAACAAAAGATGAAGATGAAGACCATCCATATAATGTGTATTAGGATTATATGGCTACGAATGCAAATCCCCTTTACATGGCGGGTTTAGGTCTCTTGATGAGAAGATAGGAGGATGATCGAAAGAAAATAATAGAAGTGATCCAACTGAGATCAATATCGTTCCTCCCATTTTGAGATGAATGTGATGATAACGTCATCATCAACCATATCTAGCTTTAATTAGTCATAATCCATTAATAAATGCTCCTTCATAATCGCCAGAAGATCATAACTCACTACATATCCTTTCTGAGAGAAAAGCATTAAAATAGGGGTAAAACAACAGCTTTAACAGAATATCCTAAATGCAGAGTAATCATGGGTTTTTCCAGGGGTTAATTAAAGGTCAAATAGTCATAAATGTCTAATAAGAGGGTCCGTGTAGACAGAAATGGGTTTTCGCACATTTCAAGAATTAATGGACATTCGAAACCCTAATTTCAGATCCACTTAATTAACTGAGGTTCTGGTTAGGATAAAATTCACCTAAAACTTCTAAAAATCATAGAAAAATATTCTATAAGGTTTCGTATCTTTGATTTGACCATTGGAACCATTTTGACCTAAAACAATCTTGGACGGATAAATGCCCTAATTTTGGTTTTTGCACAAATTTCCCAATCAAACTTGATCAAAATCAAAATCTAACTTCACCATCAGATTCCTTGGGTCCAAATTAGGTTTTTACCAAAATTCAGGCCTAATCAGAGATCATCTTAACCTAGTTTGCATTTTAGTCCCTAGAATTCTATTTCTTATGTCTAACCCCTCAGCTTTTATCCTTTATTTTGCAAAAGGGCCCTAACTTTTCACCATTCTTGCAAAAAAGTCCAACTGTTGTGAAGAAGGAATCTTTCACTCCCTAAAATCCGAACTGCCTCATTTAATTTGATGAGTTGATTGATGAAATCTGAATCAAAAATCGCCAAATTTGGCGAAAATGATCCTCAGATCATTGCACATCAAATGAGATCCTCCTTAAGGCCAATCATGGCCAGAATTGGATCAGCAAGCTCAAGGAAGTTGAGCTCTCTAAGCAAAGTCAGGAGACGTTCCTTTTGGAGAACTTTTGATGGGAAGAACACCTATAAGAGCGGCTGCACATCTTCTACTGGTCCTTGTCTAGTTTTGGTGTGCCAACCTCCTCCTCTCTTTCACCCATGGCCACCATTAACGAAGGCCTGGATCTCCTTCAACTCTCTTCGTCAATCGCTCCCACATACTATAGGGAGAGGGCTTCCTCCCTACTCTTCATTGCCATACTTCCGAACAAAGAATGCGGCTCCATTGCCCCCTTATCAGCTCCATTCTCACCTCCTTCGTCTATGACTCCAACGTACCTTCGGCAATCCTCCTCAGACCTCTGTTCATCCAATTAGTTTTGGGCTTCTCTTCCTCTGCCTTCCAATTAGGTTTAGGCTAAATTTTAGGTCCTAATTCTCTCTATTGCTCCTTCTCCGACGCCAGCTACCACACCTTCGACCACCCTCACCGTAGGTATGCCTCTCCCCATCGCACACCCCATACCTTACACCAAAAGCATTGCCTCAACCTCGTGGAGCTTCCTAGCTCAATTTCTCCATTAGCCACCTCCATCATCGACGACCGAAGCTCACCAGAGCTTCTCCACCACACGCATTTGACCACTCGCACAACCAGGTTCTCTAGGGCTTTTGTCTAGCGAGTAGCATTGGACCCTTTTCTGTGCTTAATTCCGGTTCAAGGGCCTTATTTTTGTCACAGGTTCTTCGTCGTCTCCAGTCATCCTCTCCGTCTCCGGCAGCCAACATCCAGCCACCTCTAGTCTTGCTCCCGCCCTCAATCGACACGGAACAATCTCATGATCAGTTCTCAACCATCAATTGGGTAGAGCTACACCACACCAGCACCAATCAGATGAACCTCCAGCTGCTGATTGTGCATGAGCAGTAGGATGGGGACTTAGTCCCACATCATGAATGGATGAGCAGCCGCGACACATAAATTGATTTTATGATTATGCTATTTGCCTGAGACACCGGGGGGTTGGGTCCCCTGTTAACGCATGCACCCTCATCCGCCACGCACGCTGACAGACCTTGACCTTACCTAGATTCGATTACCTGATTTAAAAAATGCCCAATTACCCCTGCTTCTGAGAGAAAGGAGAGGAATCAATAAGGAGGAGGGAGGGGGGTTTTGCTCCTGCAGGCATTGCACGACACTTAGTCGCTACAGAGATTTGGAGCACTTGTGTTCTATGAGGGAAGGGAAGCTTTGAAGAAAGGAATTAGAGAAAGAAGAAGAAAAGAGGCTTTCATGCCTCTGTGCTGAGCATTTAAGGCATCTGGACGCCTATCTTGTCATTTGATTACTGTAGCGTTCAAGCCACTATTGGTTTATTTGATACAATTGAGATATTTGTGATGCATGCTTAGTTGGTGATTTAAATCACCACTTTTGGCTTATCTTTTATTCTTTTTGTCTCAAGTACATTGGATTTCATTGAATAGCTAATGTGATAGGTTATCATTCATTGAATATCTTTTATTTGGTTCCATTATTGTGCTCATTTATATTCTAATTGAGTTTAGTGCATGAATTGTAATACTTGCTTCCTGTGTCTGACCTCGGACTTCATTTTAGATATTTGAGTTATAAATTTTTTTTGTTGATTGATCTATTTGGGAGATTTTGCTACAATGAAACATATTTAAACCTCCTCAGTAGCCCTATCAACTTATTGGTGCTGTTGTCGGGGAGCAACACGTAATTCACCGCTATTCCTTATTTTATTTGATTATATTTGAGCACTAACTTGCCCTGTTTGATTTATTGTGATTTTGCGGGGTACATCACGAGGCGATCTTCAACGCAAATTAGCCACTCCTAGGCTAGGTAATCTCTCTTCTTCTTTAATCTCCTAATCCTTGGAAGAGAGAAAAGGAAACAAAACTAATTAAGAATCACCTACCTTATTTTCATAGTAATTTTCATTTAAGGCAGGTTTCCCGAGTTGCGGAAAAAATTCACATCTGATTGAAGTTTAAGACAATTCTAATTAGAAATCCCTACCTTAATTTCCTGTACCTATTAGGGATTAAGTTTAATTTCTAATCACCTTGGGCTAACACACTTCTTGCTTAAAGCCCATGGTGAACATTTTAAGATCAAATTGGACTTGAAATAGAGCCAATTAGAGTTTCTACGTTAGGGTTTTGAAGTGTTACTTCACACTTTCCTGGATTAAAGGAAATTAACCCTCCCGCATTTGTGTACTACCCAAGCCCTTATTTGGAAAGATCTAATCAAGAAAAACTCTAAAATCAGTCTCTAAATTCACTTGAACCTGAAAAATCTTGGACCTAATAACCTAAGAGTAAAATCAGGATGATTTTTGGGTCTTGACCTAGATTTCATTCTCCATCTTTTAGGGTAGGTCAGCTGAAGCTAACCTACATTGTGAGCCAATCAACCTCCAACTTAGGTCACAAGTCAAATCAACTTCTAACCAAGTGAAATTCAAGTCACAATCTAGGTTAAAATTGTTAGACTTAAGGTCTTAAGTTCATACATTCCGGTCTACGTGGAACTGCAGTGACAAGGAAGGTCGGGTGGGGGAAACCCTGTAACCCGTGGGGACACTCTACAGTGTAGGGTCTTTGCGGGGCTCTCCCTTCTTAGTTGCCTAAGTAATTCTTAGGTGTGTGGCTTTCTGATTCAGAGGTATCATCCACCTCGAAACAGCCTTAGTCATTGATGGGAACACCATCATAAGCCATAACTAGCTCAATTTAGTCTGATAAAATTGATAAAAGCTCCTATATAACCATTAGAGGGTTATATAAGCATAATGATTTGTTTTAAGAAGATAAGAAAATAGGGTTATTTCTACAATTTTACCATCTTATCACAAATACATAATTACCACCGAGTATGACAGGGGTTTATTAAAGGTCATATGGTCATTAATGTCTAATAAGTGGGTCTATGCAGACAGAAATACGCTTTCACGCATTTTAAGAATTAATGGACATCTGAAACTCTAAAAATAGACCTACTTAATCAACTGAGTTTTTTGTTAGGATAAAATTCACCTAAACCCTTTAAAATTCATAGAAAAATATTCTCCAGGGTTTGACATCCTTGATTTGACCATTTGAACCCATTTTGACGTAAAATAGAGTCTCAGACAGACAATTGCCCTAATTTGGGTTTCTACATAATTTACCCAGTCAAACTTAGTCAAAACATAAATCCAACTTCACCATCAGATTCCTTGGGTCCAAATTAAGTTTGTATCAAAATTTAGGCCTAATCAAAGATCACCTTGACCTAGTTTACATTTCTGTCCTGTCTGACTCTTTTCTCTCACATTTATGCCCTTAACTTTTGAAATAATTACAAATTGCCCCCAACTTTGTCTTCGTTCTTTATAAATTGGTCCCTCGACCATTATCGCGGAGGAACTCCTACTCTGGCAATCTTCAATCAGAGATTTCTTTCTAATTTCTTGACTAATCTCTCCCAAATTAGAAAGCGAGATCCCTGATGAAATCCTCTTCCATTTGAGCCATGCATTGGGCTCTGGATCCTACTCAAAACCTAATGCTATGCTTTCAAAGATTTGGGTCTTCTTGTCGCATAAGCACCACGTGTTTCCAAGCTTGGTTTCCAAGCTTGAATGCCCTTCTAAGACCTATTTAAGGACCCAGGTCGCAAGCTGATCTCCTTAGCAAATTTTGGTGTGCCTAAACACCCTAATCTACCCTCTCCGGCCACCAAATATTCTTGCTCCGGTGACACCCTTCGTCCTGCTCCTCCGCACCTCCAACCAACAAATTGGAGGTGCCATTGTCTTCCTCTCTTCCTTGCGCACCTCTCCATTCAAAGGGAGGGTGTTTCTCTGCCTTATTCGCCGTCGTCGCCTCGCTATCTCCATCTCCTTCTTCGGCTCTGGTCAAGCCACGACTGGAGCACTCCAGCATTCTTCCTCATTCTTAAGTCCCTCTACCTTCTCTACTCCCCGACATCATTTCCCCTTTACCTACATTTCAAATCAACCATGCTATCACCTACCACACCATCGTCTTCATCTGCTCCGGCAATGCTTTGATAAAGCCTTCCCACCGCACCACTACTCAAAATGCCAACGCTCTGCACCCATTAGCACTGCCGTATTCCATGGAGAAAAAGCCCTCTGGTTATTAAGGCTATTGGCCTCTCCTTAGTGCCATCGAACTCCACTACTACGTTCGCCATGCTCCAGCTGACCTTTTGATCTAAATTAACGAGGTCAAAAGACCGTATTCTTGCCTTTAGGTACTACACCAGACCTCCGCTGCCACCTCAACTCCAACTTCATACGCAGTCTTCCGACCATGTTCTCCCCCGCAAGCATCTCTTGAAGATGTGGGCCATCCCCAGAAGTTGTCCCAGACCCTCAATTGAAGCCACATGCATCATCATTGACTCCAATTTGAGGCTTCTTCTTCTGCTGCTGCGTTGAGACGAAGGCAAGTGGGATAGTCCCACATTGGATAGCGCAGACACTACATCAGTACATTAGTAGAATTTATGCTTATAGCTCATTGCCTCAGCACGTGTAGGGGGTGAGGCCCCCGCTCATGCATGTGCATACACATGCCCTCACCCACGCTCAAGCCACGTGGGTCTTGGTTTGGTCCGTTTACCCAGTTACCCAGGTCCAATCTGGTTCACCTGATTCTGAGAGAGAAAGAAGTGAAAGAAAGAGAGAGAGGAGGGGGGTTTTTGCCTCTGCTGCTCTTTACGCTTAGAGAAATTGAGAGTCCTTCACCTCTGTTGGTGTTGTGCTATGTTTGTGCCTCACCCTTGAGGCTTAAAGGAGAAGAAAGGCCTTTTCCTCTTCTGTGAAGTTGTGTTCTGTTGGTGCTGGTTCTACTGTTGGATCATTTAACTTGGTTGACGTGGAATATTTGGTTGGATTTACTGTTGATCTATTTGAGATACTTGAGTTTAATTAAAAGGGGTTAATTGGTGATTCAAAAATCTTTAGGTGCCTTGATTGCATCCAATTCATATCCAATCTCTCATCTTCTCTCTAGAGCACACACACATGAAGGTCCTTAGGATTTTTAACCTAAGGGGCCTCATTGGATCTTTTTGGCAATTTCTTTTAGATCTCATCAGTTCCAATATGATCTTGAGTTTGATTCTAATTCTTGATTCCACCACCTGATTTGAAAATGCAACCTGACATGTTAGGAAAAGTGATTAGGAAACCTGTGTTCCAAATGACCATCAAAGACAAGATGATCGAGGCTGCCTATAGACACCATGAAGAATATTATGCAGCTTTAGATAGGGACATTTTTACAAAAACAAAAAACCACATTATGAATCGTATCGAGATAATACTGACACGAATACACCACGGTTCAACCCGGGATGTTCTCTTAGCAAAACATATTGAATTGGTGAAATTACACAACGATTGTCTGCAATATTGGTCAAATCCTTCATTTTCTGAAGAACTCCAGAATCTTTTGGAGAGTCGGGGAAAATTGCTGAATAAGTTATATAAAACCATTTATCAAAAATACCCATCAGAAGTTAATAAGACATCTTGGAGTAATTCTAGTGATCTACTTAATTTCCCAAATTTCGGGTTTGATGATCGAGGTTTTTGTAGACTCCCAACCCAAATAGAATTTGATTCAAATTACATACAGATTAATACACTTGATCCTGAGATGGGTTGGGAGGATCTAATTGTAGGTGATCATGATTTCGAACTAGCCCTAGGAAACTAGGAAGCTGGTCCATCAAGCTTAGATTTCCCACACACCTGTGATGACGAAATTGAAACAGAACCTCTCGAGGTGTAAATTCCGCCCCTTATTCTGATAAGGTGACTCTCGAGTGCAATTTTGACATCCCTATAGAGCCCAACCTAGATCCTAGTGATCCAATGCCTACCTATGACCTAGAATCTAGATCTGAGCCTAATTGGGATTATTATGAGGCCCCATATGATGAGACACAGATTTTGAATCTGAATTATGATTCAGGGCCTATATTTGATGATTACACCTCTCTAACCTCCTCAGAGACACAAATTGATTTTTCGAAAATCACGCTGATCTATGATACAAAAGTCGAGTTGGAAGAGTTGGGAATCGATTGGGTCTAACCTAGGGGCCAAGAACCCGGGCCTATGCCCAATAAGGACACCTTTTTAGGCTCAGAATATGAAATTATGTTAGATCCAAGTCAGGTTGCTGATTCTACACATCTTAATTCTCTCTGTGGTGGAACTCCTGATTTGGAATAAGGTTCAGAACATGATCTTTGCAAACTCTCCGATGATTTTGAATCTTACTCTGATTTCAGAGAGCCTTTGTTTCCTGACAACTACGAACCAGTTTACGACCTCAGCATCCATAACTCATTCTTCGACTCTAACTCTGAGGTCCCTGATCCCAAGATCATTGATTCAAAATCTGGTTCCATTGGGATGGAATCATTCCTTTTTGATCTTTAGGAATCAGAAACAGTAAGTGCCGAGAATGTCAGCAATCCAGAATTCGAATCTTTTATTTACTCATTTCCATGACCTTATAAGCACTCCCTAGCCATTTACATTTGATTTTGATGGGTTTTATGAGGACTCTTTAGATAAACCTACTTTTGAATCCTTTCTAGAGGAGCCTTCAACACACATAGTTCTTAAAGAAGCCACATCTTCTGATCCACATACAAAGCCTTCCAAAACTTGTTCCCAACCCCGACCTGCCACTGGAATCAATTTCTATTCTAAGTCTCCTCTCTATGATTCGGTTGCACATGATTCTTCTCCGCATTTTGATCAGGTTTCGGACATCGATCAGACTAATAATCGCATCCCATCTTTCTTTGATCACTTTCATAGGTATCTCACATCCTCCATAGATCCATTTTCTTTCAAGGATCCCTACTCTGGCCAGGTTGATTGGACTCAGCCAAACCTGCGATTCACACTGCCATATCCTTTTGAGACTAAAAGCATCTGGTGGGCTCCGTATCTCTTGATTCACATCTATCAACCCACCAGATTGATTGGGTTTAGGCTGCATTATCAGTCCGTTGATTTGAACAAGCACCTGGTTGGACCAACCAGGCTATTGATCAAGGTTCTTGTTCTACAAAGCTCCGCTGATTTGACCACTCCTCCATGATCATCTCCTGCTCCGCTGAAGGCATTAAATTTAGCACTTAACGGGAGGTAACCTGTCATTCCATAAACCTGAGACCCTTTTGACTATCCTTTTGAGCTACATGTCTACTGCATTTGAGTTCAGAGTTTGAATAGCTGACTCCACCTCTGGTACACATACCAGAGCTTGAAATCATTTGCAACAGTTGTCCCGACCAGTTCACCCACCCGTTAACTCTGTTCTAACCTTTGAACCAAGCTGACTTCATACCCTCTAGTTTACAATGAGGACATTGCAAAACTTAGGCATGGGGGGTGTTAAAGTGCAAACACACAAAAACTCAAGTTTTTGAAGGGTTCTCACAAAAAAAAAATACATATTCCAAAAAACCAAAAAAAAAAATTGAAAAAATAAAAAAATGGAGAAAGGGGATTAAATTTTTGTGAGTTTAATTGCATATCATTCTTGAGGAGGAAAATGGGAGAAGATTCTAAATGTCAAAAAGGAGCAACAAATTTGAAAGAAAAAGTGTTAGTCTTAGTAAATGATTGTGGAATCTACTTAAACTTCTAGACTAAATCAAAAGAAAGAAATAAAAGTCAAAAAGTGCTAAAGAGACACGGAGATTAGTATGAGTACTGAGCTTAGGCCTCTTGGGCTTGTTTTTAAGCTTAAAAATTCATGTATCCGTTAAGATCTAGATAGTCCTCAAGGAGTTAAGGAAAATGCAAAGCTTATGTATTAGGTCTAAGGCTTAGGGATTATTCAGCCTCATTAACTGACCTTTGGCTTGTGGGACTCGGTAACCTAAGCACCCTAATCCACACAGAAGTCTGATTTAGTGCGCTTAATCAATCAAAATCACGCAAAAGCATTTATTCTATTATGAAAAATCTACCTAGATTAGGAGTGGCTTAAAAGCAGAAGTTGATTTGGACGAGTTCCTGGTGTGAAGAGGTAGGAAATTCTCCTCATAGATGCGCAATAACATATCGTCTCCTCAATACTTGTCACCTAGGATATCTAAATATCCTATCGGGGGCATGTAAGCACCTTATGCTGGTTTAGATTCCATGGGCAGGATTATCTTGAAATGTTGATTGCCAGGGCCGGAATTTAGCTATAGAATGCCATGGGCAGCACTATCTCGAAGTGTCGAAAGTCAGGGTTCTAGGGGTTGCCATGGGTGATGCTATCCTGAAGCATCGATTATTAGGGACCCTACGAGGATTGATGGTGGGAACTAGGAATCTGATACAGACCGTGTTTTTGAGCCAATCCAAAGCTAGAAATAAAGAAAAGAAAAAAAAGAGAGAGAAAGCTCTCCAAAAATGCAAAAATTCTTTTATCTCTCTCTCTTACAAAAATGCACTGCAAACATAATCTAGACTAACCATGTTACAAGCACGGGTGCTTTAATCGCTGGTTCCAATGAACCTTAGGATAGTTTCTGTGGGCCTTAAAAACCTTCCCGGTAGACTAAGGCTAAAGCTGGTCAGGTTTGGATCTTGGTTGGTACTTGAGTACCTCTAGGCCTATTATTGGCATTCTGACTTAGTCTCTAGAGAAAAAGCACACATTAGAGATCTGAGCATCAAATGCATGGTCTAGAACTCTAGTTCTTTTCATAATATTTTCCTAAGGGACTAGCAAAAGTTAGGCATGGGGGTATGATGATAACGTCATCATCAGCTATATCTAGGTTTAATTATTCATAATTTATTGATAAATGCTCCTATATAACTGCCAGAGGACCATAATTCACTACATATCCTTTCTGAGATAAATGCATTAAAATAGGGATAAAACTGCAATTTTAACAGAATATCCTAAATGCAGAGTAATCACGGGTTTTCTAGGGGTTAATTAAAGATAGAATGTTCATAAATGTCTAATAAGAGGGTCCGTATAGACAGAAATGGGTTTTCATGCATTTCAAGAACTGAGAAATAATGGACATCCGAAACCCTAATTTCAGGCCCACTTAATTAACTAAGGTTATTGTCAAGATAAAATTCACCTAAAACTTCTAAAAATCATAGAAAAATATTTGATAAGGTTTGGTATCTTTGATTTGACCATTGGAACCATTTTGACCTAAAACAAAGTCTCAGACAAACAATTACCCTAATTTTATTTTCTACACAAATTACCTAAACAAACTTAGTCAAAACCAAAATCTGACTTCACCATCAAATTCTTTGGGTCAAATCATATTTGTAGCAAAATTTGGGCCTAATCAGAGATCATCTTAACTTAGTTTGCATTTTAGTCCCCAAACTTCTATTTCTTGTGTCTAACCCCTCAGCTTTTATCTTTTCCTTTCAAAAAGGGCCCTAGTTTTTTCCACTCTTGCAAAAAGGTCCAACTGCCATCTTCTTCTTCGTGCAATGAAGAAGGAAACTTTCACTTCCTAAAACCTAAACTGCTTCATTTAATCTGGCGAGTTAATTGATGAAATCTCAACCAAAAATCGCCAAATTTGGCGAAAATGGTCCTCAGATCATTCTGCATCAAACAAGATCCTCCTTGAGGCCAATCATGGCTGGAATTAGCTTAGCGAGCTCAAGGAAGTTGAGCTCTCCAAGAAAATTCAGGAGACCTTCCTTCTATAACACTTCTGATGGGAAGAACCCCACCTATAAGAGCAGCCACACATCTTCAACTGGTCCTTGTGTAGTTTTGGTGTGCCAACCTCCTCCTCTCCTTCATCCACGGTCGCCATTAACGAAGGCCTAGAGCTCCTTTAACTCTCTTCGTCGCCCGCTCCCACATACTATAGGGAGAGGGCTTCCTCCCTATACTTCATCATTGTACTTTCGAATAAAGAATGCGGCTCCATTGCCACTTCGTCAGCTCCAATCTCACCTCCTTCATCTATGGCTTCGACGTACCTTTGGAAAGCCTCCTCATACCTCTGTTTATCCAATTTGTTTAGGGCTTCTCTTCCTCTACCCTCCAATTAGGTTTTGGTTAAATTTTAGGTCCCAATTCTCTCTATTGCTCCTTCTCCGATGTTGACTACCACAACTCTGACCACCCTCACAGCCGACTTGCCTCCTCCCATCGCACAACCCATACCTTATGCTAAAAGCCTTGCCTCAACCCCACAGAGCTTCCCAGCTCCTCAATTTCTCCATTAGCCACCTCCATCACCTTCCTCCATCACCAAGGACCAAAGCTCACAGGAGCTTCTCCGCCACATGCATCCGACCACTTGCACTCCCAATTTCTCTAAAGCTTTTGTCTGGCGAGTAGCGCAGGACCTTTTTGTGTGCTTAATTCGAGATCTAGGGTTGTATTTTTGTCACAAGTACTTTGCCATCTCCTATCATCCTCTCTGTATTCGGCAATCAACATCCGGCCACCTCTAGTCTTGACCCCACCCTCAATCAACACGAAACAATCTCACAATCAGTTCCTGACCATCAATTGGGTAGAGCTACACCACACGAGCACCAATCAGACGAACCTCTAGCTGTTGATTGCGTGTGAGTAGCATGACAGGGACTTAGTCCCGCGTCATGAATGGATGAGCAGCTGTGCACACATAAATTCATTTTGTGTTTATTGTTATTCGCTTGAGACATCGGGGGCTTGGGTCCCCCGCTCATGCATGCACGCTCGTCCACCACACACACCAGTGGACCTAGTGTTAAGACCCGTGTTGTTTAAGCCTTTTAAGACGTCTGGACTGTGAGTCAGACATCTGGTCAGATGTCTGGACACCTTCCCAAATATCTGGAAATTGAAAATTTTGAGTACGAGCTCACGTTTGCACGCGGGCTGTGCGCAGACAGTACTCTCATTTTTCCTCCCCTTCTCTCTCTCCCCGCCTCCAGCAAAACCCTAATCCACCGATCTTATAAAACCCCCCCTTCCCCTCTCACGTTCTACTCACACCAGCCCCTTCCCCTTTTCTTCTCCACTCCAGCGAGAGAGACAGTGTGAGCGAGAGAGTGCGCAGGCAACGTCGAGGAGGAGAGGCGTGAGGAGAGGAGGAGGAGAGTGAGCTTGCAAGATCGTGTGGGAGCTCACCGGTGAGCACACGGCTGGAGCGGCACGTGCGTGAGGTGGAGGAGTGCGTCGGGGAGGTCCTCCCCGACATTGTTGTAGCCAGAGCTGCAGGCGAGGGGGCACGGTGCGAGAGCAGTGGAAGCAGGTTCTGGTTCTGGGTTTTTCCTAGAATCAGATGTCTGGAGTGACCTCCAGACGATGGTGAGGACGTTTGGAGGCGGTTCCAGATGTCTGAGGTGAGAGTTTTGCGAAGGTGCGTCCCCTTTGCGGATACGGCCATGCAGGCCGCACCGCTGCTACCGCCTTACATGCCCTTTTTGAGAGGATTCAGTGTCTGCATGTAGGATTCACTTCGGGAAGGCTTGAGACATGCCCTCCCATGCATTTCAGACGTCTGGGCGATATACGAGACGATGGGAAGCATTTCCAGATGTCCGGAGAGGTGGTCGGACATCTAGAGTTGGGTCCAGATGGTCCAGAAGAGTTCCTGGATGTCTGAGAATTGGTGTAGAGCTTGAGGTATATTACTGGACACTTTTAAGATGTCTGATTTGAGACAGAAACCCTATTTTGACCCTTTTGGGGTCTGTTTGAGGTCTGTTTCACGCAATTAAGATAGCGTTGTGTTCCTTGTGAGCTTTTCTACTTGTTAGAAGGCTTCCTATACTATTTTAATAGTTCCCTTGTGATTGTTACTTGTGATAGGACTTCTTTCCGTTGCGGGTTCGGGGCTTGTTGAGGCACGTGAGCCTGTCGTTCAAGCCCCCAATACTCCTGGGTTTACTGGTAGAGTGGCTTCCCCTAATTTAATTATAACCTAAATGCATGTGTGGAATGAATGATTAGAACCTAGGATATGGCATGAATCCTAGGATGAGAAACACTTGAAATGTCTGTATGGGATGGTTGAATTGCAGTCTTGAATGAGTAGATAGAATGATAACAATTGCCTGTAAATGAATAACAACTGCCTGTGGAATATGAAATACTTGTGCTAGTTAACTGTTGCATGTAACTTTCCTATTGTATATGCCAAATGACATAATACGAGCAGCATGTATCTAATTTGTGAATGATAATGTGAATGATGGGAATACGAGCTAGCAGTATATAACTTGAGTATGGAAATGTGAACTATGGAAATACAAGCTACATGTGTATAACCTAAGAATGGAAATAGAAATGATGAAACCTGGTATGGAATGGCATGAGGAACATGAGAATGAACCCCATGGGGGATTAGGAGTTGAGCTCCTGGAAATAACTGAATGGATCTAGAAATGTGTTGGGAAGTATGCTGGCCCTTGAGTACGTGGCACCAAGGGGAGCGCATGTTATCTCTTATTGTAGAGGGGTGCTTGCCTCCTTCAGGTTGAGACCCAGGGTGGGTTTGACCAATTTGCACCAACTCGGTGGCCCTCGTGTACACTGTACCGGGGAGAGCTAATAGTGTAGGGAGAGAGCTAGACAGCCCCACGGGGCCCAGGGTTCAGCTAGTTGCCCTACACCGACTTGTTAGGCCCATTGGGCAAACCAAGGTAGTCAGGCGAGGGTGCACAGACCGTGGAGGGGCGAGACCCCTGTTTGGTTCTTAGGGGCTAGACCCCTATTACTGATAGGGCTATGCCCTATACTGGTTCTATGCTATACTTTGGGCACACCCGCTAACGGAAATGACTTACCACGTGCTAGTGCGGAGTAGCTACCCGTGCGCTTATCATGCATGCCATAGTCACCGTTACATTTGTCCATGACCTTGGGGTGGTTGACTGGGTGTAGGATCACCATGGGGGACTCTCCTAGCCAGAAGAGCACCACGTGTGCCTTCTACTCTTCAGAAAAGACTGCAATCAAGATCGTTCCCATGAGGAACATTCGAGATCAAGAAAGTGACCTGATAAATAAACCAAGTGGTGAAAAGGAATAATTAGTTAAAGAAAGTAATTGAAAAACAATAGCTACCTATCCACTTTTACTGCTTTAGTTAGTTGGTTTCCACTCTACTCAGTGTTCGCTGACTTTATGTACTCATAACCCTTTTCAGGTCCAGTTGTTGAGCAGCCAGAGTCTACGGCTGTAGAGGGTGCTGGGCCCAGTAGAGCCCAGTAGCTGTAGTTCTTTTGTTGTACTTTTCTTGTAGTAGTGAGTAGACTCTTGTACTTTTATGTTCCTGTACCTTGTTATTTTCTACTGTTGTTGTGGTGATATGTACTGTAACAGTTTTTGCTTCTTTACTGCTGTACCTTTTTACTGTTAGTTGCTTAGCATAGTGAATGTGGTTTACTTTCCTACTTTTTGGTTACTTTCTCATTAGACGTCTGGGTCTTGGGATCAGTCGAGTCGGTCCGGTCTCGTGTCCTGTAGGGATTTGAAAACTGGGTCGTAACAAGATGGTGTCAGAGCAAGGTCGTCTCGAGAAGTGAACCAACTAGCTTGAGAATAACCAATTCACTTGCTTGTATCTAGAGTAACCACCACAACGTACCTTTTAACATCTGTTCTAAGGTTCTTTTGCCGAATGTTTGTTGAAATTGACATCTTCCTGTTCTGTTGTTCGCGTCTCCTTGCAAAAGATGCCTCGACGTGGAGTCATTGAGGTAGGCCGCGGACGCAGCCATGGATGAGGTCGGAGGGGCAGACGTGTTGAGCCCAACGTTTCAGTGGACCAGCCACTTCTTCCAGGCATTCAGGCCCAGGACCTCACCCAGCTGATACGCGAGATAGTACGAGAGGAGCTCCACCTGCCTCCACGGGTGCCTCTCCCTGGGGACGTGGAGGGGGAGTCCTCTATGGGACCACGAGACAGATGCAGCGTTGGATGTGGAGGAGGGGGTGGTCCTCCATCGCCCCCACCACACTCTGACACTTCCGAGCACGAGCCCTCCCCACTTGGAGGCGTGCCCGTTTCCCTACTTCAGGGACATTACGAGCTTTTTGGATAGTTCCGGAAGCTGAAGCCCCCCTCCTTCAAGGGGGATGAGGACCCGACTGAGGCGGAGGACTGGTTAGAGCAGATCGAGAAGGTGTTCGACACCCTTCGCCCCCCTGCAGAGTGCCGTGTGGCCTTTGCCACGTACCAGCTGGAGAGTGCAGCACACAGGTGGTGGAGGGCGATCAGAGGTCAAGAGAGGGTAGAGCCAACGTGGGACCAGTTTGTCACCCACTTCTGCAAGCAGTACTTCCCACAGACATGGCAGGATCAGAGGAGGCAGGAGTTTCACACTCTTCGCCATGGGACGATGACTGTGAGCGCGTATCGTACGCATTTTCTGGAGTTGTCCCGTTTCACTGCGATAGCTGTGGCTACTAAGGAGGAGCGCCTGTGGAGGTTCATCGAGGGGCTCAAGCCTGCTATTCAGGGGTATGTCAAACCCCTGAAGTTGCCCACATTCTCGAGAGTGGTGGAGGTAGCTATGACCTATGAGGAGACCAACCCGGTCGCATGTGACACTGACAGTGTCGAAAGAGGCCCTAGCAGTCAGACTACTCACAGGACCGGCGAGAGAGGAGGTACACGATGCCTGAAGGAGAGCCGTCACGCTTTGCGGGGCCGTCAGTGTCCTTTAGGGGTCCCCAACAGGGGCCAGCTACCAACACTGGACCCCTGCCCAGCCGTTAGCAGGGACCTATCGAGGGTAGGAGTCGAGTTCCCCTTTGCTACAAGTGTGGCCAGCCGGGCCACATCAGAAGGAACTTCCCGTCTAGGGCTGGAGGTCAGCAGATGCTCCCCGCACCGAGCGATGGAGGATGGGCAGGAGGCCGTGGTTCCCAGGCATGTGGGGGAGGTCAGCAGTTGCGGGGAGGGTACCGGCCAGCGGTTACCCGACCGACGTAGAGTGTGGCTGCTTCTTCTGCACCGAGAGCTGAGGGGTGTATCAATTCCCTGACACACAGAGACGCCAGAGCTTCAGGTTCAGTGGCGGTAGGTATGGTTATAGTTTCCGGTAGACTAGTTTACACACTTTTTGATTCCGGTGCCACACACTCGTTTGCTGTTGCTAGTTTTGCTGTATGTTTGGGACAGGACTGTGTGTTGTTAGAGGATCCTCTGGTGATCAGAGGTTTGGGTGGTCAGCTGTTTGTAGCTGATGAGGTTTACACAGACTGTGAGGTCAGTGTTGGGGGACACAACCTCCCCGCTGATCTGATTGTGATACCGATGGAAGACTTTGGTGTGATTCTGGGGATGGACTCGCTGTCGGCTTACCACGCTTTGGTGGACTGTTTCAAGAGGAAGATCGTCTTCTCCATACCAGAGATGCCTTCTTTTGAGTTTCATGGACAACTGATGGACGGAGGCTTCAGGTGCATCTCTGCACTTCGGGCGGCGAGACTTTTGGGCCAGGGGTGTGAGGGCTTTCTGGCTTGTGTAGTGGCAGAGCCCAGCCCTGTGGCAGACTTTCAGAGCATCCCAGTGGTCAAAGAGTACCCTGACGTGTTTCCAAAAGAGCTACCAGGACTACCGCCTGAGCGTGAGATCGAGTTCGAGATCTCACTGGTACTGGGGACCAGCCCCATTTCTACAGCACCTTATAGGATGGCACCACTTGAGCTGCGAGAGCTCAAGTCCCAGTTGTAGGACCTTCTAGAGAAGGGCTTTGTGAAGCCCAGTGCGTCTCCGTGGGGAGCCCCGGTATTATTTGTGGAAAAGAAGGATGGTACCCTACGCCTTTGTGTGGACTACAGACAGCTGAATAGGGTCACCATCAAGAACAGGCATCCACTGCCGAGGATTGATGATTTGTTTGACCAGTTGCGAGGTGCCACGATTTTCTCCAAGATAGACTTGAGCTCTGGCTACCACCAGTTGAGGATCAAGGAGACCGACGTCTCCAAGACAGCTTTCCGCACCCGGTACGGACACTACGAGTTTTTGATCATACTATTTGGGCTGACCAATGCCCTCGCTCCTTTCATGGATTTGATGAACCGGGTGTTCAGACTGTATCTGGATTAGTTTGTGGTGGTGTCTATTGATGATGTGCTCATGTACTCGCAGGATTAGGCGCAACACGGACAGCGCTTGCAGATGGTTCTGGACACGTTGAGACAACGTAGGCTATATGCCAAATACAGCAAGTGCGAGTTCTAGTTGAGGCAGGTGACCTTCTTAGGTCATGTGATTTCAGGGGATGGCTTGGCTGTGGATCCAGCCAAGGTAGAGGCAGTGCTCAGGTGGGAGAGACCACGTACAGTGACAGAGATCCGCAGTTTCTTTGGACTGGCAGGCTACTACCGGTGGTTTATCAGGGGTTTCTTGCAGATTGCACGCCCTATGACGCAGTTGACTCGGAAGGACATGCCCTTTTCTTGGATAGACGGTTGTGAGGCATGTTTTTAGGAGTTGAAGGAGAGGCTGACTTTGGCTCCTGTGCTTACCATCCCAGACAGTAGTGGCGGTTTCGTTGTGTACATGGACGCTTCGTTGCAGGGGTTAGGGGGTGTGCTCATGCAGCGGGGTCACGTTGTCGCTTACGCTTCGCGGCAACTGAAGCCCCATGAGCATAGCTACCCTACCCATGACTTAGAGCTGGCAGCTGTCGTCTTCACGCTGTAGACATGGAGGTACTACCTGTACGGTGAGACTTTTGAGATATTCACGGATCATAAGAGCCTCAGGTATTTGTTTGATTAGAAGGAGCTCAACATAAGACAGAGACGTTGGTTAGAGCTCCTGAAGGACTATGACTACAGCATCTCCTACCATCCTGGGAAGGCCAACATGGTGGTTGATGCCTTGAACCAGAAGGTGCTCGCCCACTTGGCCAGTTTATAGGCATAGAGTTGGGTAGTTGGTGACCCCTAGAGTTACAGGGCACTGTGGGGCAGTGACTGTGACACGATAGATGAGACTAGAGCTGATAGACCGCATCATCACAGGATAGATGATAGATCCGTACCTACGGTCATTGTGAGACAGAGTACTGTCAGGGGACCCAGGAGACTTCACCTTTACCGACGAGGTGCTACGGATGAGGGGACGTCTGTGCGTTCCCAAAGATGAGGAGTTGTTGAGAGAGCTCCTGACTGAGGCACACGGTTCCGGGTTCACCATACATCCCAGGAACACGAAGATGTATCATGATTTGAGACGTGATTTTTGGTGGAGAGGGATGAAGTGGGATGTAGGTGAGTTCGTGCAGTAGTGTTTGGTGTGCTAACAGGTGAAGGCTGAGCATCAGAGGCCTGTAGGACCGTTGCAGCCACTTCCAGTGCTAGAGTGGAAGTGGGAGAGCATCACCATGGACTTGGTGGTGGGTTTGCCTATTACCCAGCGAGGACACGACGTAGTCTGGGTGATTGTAGACAGGTTGACGAAGATGACACATTTCTTGCTGATCCGAGTGACCTTGGGACCAGTACAGTTGGCAGAGCGATATATCCGTGGTGTAGTAAGTCTGCACGGAGTTTCGCACGAGATTGTATCCGACCGGGATACCCATTTCATGTCCCTATTTTGGGCTGAGTTTCAGCAGGCCTTGGGGACACGGTTGAGGTTCAGTATGGTGTACCACCCCCAGATGGATGGACAGTCAGAGTGCACGATACAAACGCTTAAGGACCTTTTGCGTGCCTATGTACTGGACTGGAGGGGCTCTTGGGGGGAGCACTTGCCCCTGGCAAAGTTTGCATATAATAACAGTTACCACTCGAGCATCGGCATGGCACCCTACGAGGCTCTGTACGGATAGAGGTGTATTGCACCCTTGAGTTGTGTTGAGGTGGGGACCAAGTGGGAGGTTGGCCCCAGGCTGATCCGGTAGAGTCAAGTGGTGGTTGAGTAGATTCACAAACGACTTCACACTTTCAGGAGTAGATAGAAGAGTTATGCCTATTTGAAGTGTAGAGAGGTGCAATTCAAGTTTGGGGATCACGTCTTTCTATGCATTTTGCCCATGAAGGGCCTGCAGCATTTTGGAGTGAAAGGGAAGCTCGCACCGAGGTTTTTGGGGCCATTTGAGATCCTGGAGTAGGTAGGACCCGTTGCTTACAGGCTTGCCCTTCCTCCCCAGCTTTTCGGTGTGCACGACGTGTTCCACGTGTCCAACCTTAGGAAGTACGTCGCCGATCCCAGTCACGTTCTGAGCCACGAGAGTGTCGAGGTGGGTGACGACCTGACCTACCCGGAGCGACCAGTGCAGGTACTAGATAGAGCCGTCTGGAGTTTGAGACGAAAGCAGGTACCCGTGGTGAAGGTCTTGTGGAGGAGCCAAAGGTACGAGGAGGCTACCTGGGAGCCTGAGGTGGCAATGCGAGAGCAGTACCCAGAGCTTTTTGAGGGTACGTCTTTTCAGACTGGCTTCGGTCGTCTTTAAGTTTGTTTTGCATATTTTGTTCTTTTTACGCACCCTAGCTAGCTCAAGTTTTGGGGACGAAACTTCCTTTAAGTTTGTTATGATGTTAAGACCTATGTTGTTTAAGCCTTTTAAGATGTTTGGACTGTGAGTCAGACATCTGGACACCTTCCTAAACAGCTGGAAATCAAAAATTTTGAGTACGAGCTCCCGTCTGTGCGTGGGCTGCGCGTAGACAGTACTCTCATTTTCGCTCCCCTTCTTCTCTCTCTCCCCACCTCCAATAAAACCCTAACCCACCGATCTTATAAAACCCCCCCTTCCCCTCTCACGTTCTCCTCACACCAGCCCCTTCCCCTCTTCTTATCCACTCCAGCGAGAGAGAAAGCGTGAGTGAGAGAGCATGCAGGCGGCGTCGAGGAGGTGTAGCGTGAGGAGAGGAGGAGGAGAGTGAGCTTAAAAGCTTGTGTAGGAGCTCACTGGTGAGCGCACGGCTGGAGCGGTGAGTGCAAGAGTCGGAGGAGTGCATCGGGGAGGTCCTCCCCGACATTGCTGCAGTTGGAGCTGCAGGCGAGGGGGTGCGGCACGGCCACGCGTGGTGCGAGAGCAGCGGAAGCAGGTTCTAGTTCTGGGTTTTTCCCAGAATCAGATGTCAGGAGTGACCTCCAGACGACGGTGAGGACGTTTGGAGGCGGTTCTAGGCGTCTGAGGTGAGAGTTTTGTGATGGTATGTCCCCTTTGCAGATATGACCATGCAGGCCGCTCTGCTGCTACCGCCTTGCACGCCCTTTTTGAGAGGATTCGGTGTCTACGTGCAAGATTCGCTTTGGGAAGGCACGAGACATGCCCTCCCACGCATTTTAGACGTCTTGGCGATGTACCAGACGATGAGAAGCATTTCCAGACGTTCGGAGAGGTGGTCGAACGTCTGGAGCTGGGTCCAGATGGTCCAGAAGAGTTCTTGGACATCTGAGGATTGGTGCAGAGGTTGAGGTATGTTACTAGACACTTTTAAGACATCTGGAAGTTGTTCCAGATGTCTGATTTGAGACAGAAACCCTATTTTGACCCATTTAGGGTCCGTTTGAGGTTCGTTTCACGCAATTAAGATACCGTTGTGTTCCTTGTGTGTTCCTCTACTTGTTAGAAGGCTTTCTATACTATTCTAATGGTTCTCTTGTGATTGTTCCTTGTGATAGGACTTCTTTCCATTGCAGGTTCGGGGCTTACTGAGGCACATGAGTCTACCGTTCAAGCCCCTAATACTCTTAGGTTTACTGGTAGAGTGGATTCCCTTAATTTAATTATAACCTAAATGCATGTGTGGAATGAATGATTAGAACCTAGGATATGGCATGAATCCTAGGATGAGAAACACTTGAAATGTTTGTATGGGATGGTTGAATTGCAGTCTTGAATGAGTAGATAGAATGATAACAATTGCCTGTAAATGAATAACAGCTGCCTGTGGAATATGAAATACTTGTGCTAGTTAACTGTTGCATGTAACTTTCCTATTGTATATGCCAAATGACACAATACGAGCAGCATGTATCTAATTTGTGAATGATAATGTGAATGATGGAAATACGAGCTAGCAGTATATAACCTGAGTATGGAAATGTGAACTATGGAAATACAAGCTACATGTGTATAGCCTAAGAATGGAAATAGAAATGATGAAACCTGATATGGAATGGCATGAGGAACATGAGCATGAACCCCATGGGGGATTAGGAGTTGAGCTCTTGGAAATAACTAAATGGATCTAGAAATGCATTGGGAAGTGTGTTGGCCCTTGATTATGTGGCACCAAGGGGAGCGCATGTTACCTCTTAGTGTAGTGGGGTGCTTGCCGCCTTCGGGTTGAGACCCGGGGTGGGTTTGGCCACTTTGCACCGACTTGGTGGCCCTCATGTACACTATACTGGGGAGAGCTACTAGTGTAGGGAGAGAGCTAGCCACCCCACGGGGCCCGAGGTTCAGCTAGCCACCCTACACCAACTTGTTAGGCCCACTGAGCAAACCAGGGTAGTCAGGCGAGGGTGCGCGGACTGTGGAGGGGCATGACTCCTGTTTGGTTCTTAGGGGCTAGACCCCTGTTATTGAGAGGGCTAGGCCCTATACTGGTTCCGTGCTGTACTTTGGGCGCACTTGCTAACGAAAACGACTAACCATGTGCTAGTGCAAGGTAGCTACGCATGCCAGTGCGAGGTAGCTACCCGTGCACTTATCGTGCATGCCATAGTCACCGTTACGTCTGTCCATGACCTTGGGGTGGTTGACTGGGTGTAGGATCACCACGGGGGACTCTCTCGGCCAGGAGAGCACAACGTGTGCCTTCTACTCTTCGAAAAAGACTGTAATCAAGATCATTCCCACGAGGAACATTCGAGATCAAGAAAGAGACCTGATAAATAAACCAAGTGGTGAAAAGGAATAATTAGTTAAAGAAAGTAATTGAAAAATAACAGTTACCTGTCCACTTTTACTGCTTTAGTTAGTTCGTTGCCACTCTACTCAGCGTTCACTGACTTTGTGTACTCATAACCCTTTTCAGGTCCAGGTGTTGAGCAGCCAGAGTCTACGGCTGCAGAGGGTGCTGGGCCCAGTAGATCCCAGTAGCTATAGTTCTTTTGTTGTACTCCTTTTGTAGTAGTGAGTAGACTCTTGTACCTTTATGTTCCTGTATCTTGTTATTTTCTACTGTTGTGGTGGTGATATGTACTGTATCCGTTTTTGCTTCTTTACTACTATACCTTTTTACTGTTAGTTGCTTAGCATAGTGAATGTGGTTTACTTTCCTACTTTTTGGTTACTTTCTCATTGGACGACTGGGTCTTGGGATCAGTCGAGTCGGTCTGGTCTCATGTCCTGTAGGGATTCGGGAACCGGGTCGTAACACCTAGACCTTACCCGGATTTGATTACCTGATTAATGTCCGATTACCCCTTCTTTTGAGAGAAAGGAGAGGAATTTGTGAGGAGGGAGGGGGGTTTTCCTCCTACAGGCATTGCGCGACACTTAGTTGCTGAGAAGATTTTTAGCACTTGTGTTTTGTGAGGGAAGGGAAGCTCTAAAGAAAGGAAGGAAAGAAAGAAGAAAAGAGGCTTTCATGCCTCTGTGATGAGCATTTAAGGTGTCTGAATGCCTATCTTGTTGTCTGATTACTGTAGCGTTCAAGCCACTGTTGGTTTGTTTGATACAATTGAGATATTTGTGATGCATGCCTAGTTCGTTATTTAAATCACCACTTTTGGATTATCTTTCATTCTTTTTGTCTCAAGTACATTGGATTTCATTGAATAGCTAATGTGACAGGTTATCATTCATTGAATATCTTGTATTTGGTTCCATTAATGTGCTCATTTATATTCTAATTGAGTTTAGTGCATGAATTGCAATACTTGCTCCCTGTATTCGACCTTGGACTTCATTTAAATATTTGAGTTATAAATTTTATTTGTTGATTGAGGTATTTGGGAGATTTTTCTACAACGAAACATATTTAAACCTCCCCAATAGCCCTATCAACAAAATGTCACTTCTTAACTTCAAGAGATGGCCAAGGACATCAAGGAACTCAAGAAATCCAACTATTCCTAGTTTCATAGACTCTTAGTATAGTTTAATTGCTTGTTAAGATTTTAGTTATTGGTTTGTATAATTGTTTGGATGCTTGACATGCTAGCTCAGTGATGTTTGAATGAACATTTATGCTAATGTTTTTTTTCTATGCAGTTTATACAGTTTATGAAGTTTATGTAATTTATAGTGTTCTTGTGTTTTCCATAGAGGGAGAATACTCTAGAATTGCATAATTATTATCGAATTTTATTTAGGGGAAGTTCTAATTATCTTATTCATGTATTTCATGCAAATTGTATTTGTCTATGCAATATTTTGTAAAAATAAAAAAGGGGGAGATTGTTAGTTTAAAGTAGTAATTAACACTAATTTTGATGTTATACAAAATATAAAGTTATTTTGTGTGTGTTGAGATGCTTGCAGCTTAGGTAAATCATCATTCCAAAGCATCATTTCTTTAAATTGATTACAAATATTTTATGAGTTATATGATTGAAGCATCATATTTCAAGAATCTCAATTTGATCAAGGAGATGGCTAAGAAGATCAAGCTACATCAACATTAGCATCTTCAAGGAGATTATCAAAGGATAGGTTTACCTCTTATATTATTTTATTTCCATAGATCTTATGTAAAGAGCCACTTAATAAAATTAATACACAAAATACCTTCTAGTATATAGGGCACTTTAGTCATTTAACCATTCATCTAGAAGAGTAGTTACTTAGATTAGAAAATGTGTTAAAAATATTTAAAAATTCATAATTAATTAGTTACCAACGTTTAAAGGGTTAGTTATTCAAGAGGAAGCAACCCTTGGCCAAGAGATGCAAGTTTTCAAATGTTTTAATTCTTGTAACTGCCTCTTAACTGATTAATAACTTGTCTTAATCAATTAATGCATTTTCTTAATCAATTAATGCATTTGTTGAGATACTTAAAGAGATTTCAAGGGACTTTTTCTAATCAGTCAATGTACTCTTTTAATCAATTATTCGGCTAAGAATAAAATTGTTGAGGGTCCAACAACCTCGATTAAACGATTAAGGGGTCTTAACCATTTAATTCTTGATTGAAATTGAACTGTCACATCTTTTCAAAGTGTTAGTTATTGGAAGTTGTTTCAACGGCTAGTGAACAATTTTAAATCAGTTTTCAAGGCTACAAATGGTTATATGAATATACTACGAAGTTTTCAAAGCAACATACAAGCTATATATCATTTGCAAACACTCTCAAAAGCTCTCTAAAGATCATTGTGCTCAAAATGCTTCAATTGCTTCCAATTGTGTTATAAGGCTTTCTACTTTGCTTCCTTTACATCGAAAATTCATTTTTCATCAAAGGGAATTTAAGGGAGTATTTTTCACATCCTATAGCAGGGAATTACACATTCATATATTTATTGTTGCTTTATGGGATTGTTATTGTACAATTTCTTTTGATTTGATCTTGTACTTGGGTGCCTTAGTGTAGGCTTCCTGTTCTTGAAGAGAACAAAAGGTCTACCTTATGGTTTGTACAAGGAGACAAGCTTAGTGTAATTGAGGCTTAATTACCACCTTCATTTTGAAGTGGTAAATTAGTGGATTTTGTTGCTTGCATGTAATAGAAAAATCCTAGTTGGGGACAACTAGGTAGAGGCTTTTACCCTTTGGGTTTCCTCTCTAAATTTGGTGTCCATCTTATGGTGTGATTTTAATTGCATAATTTTTATATATTGCACAAATCACCCCCCCTCTTGTGCCATTTTCAGCGATCCTGTATTTCGTGTGCTCCTATCCTAGGGGCATGGTCTGTCCAAAAGTCTCCATAGAAGTATGGTTGAGTGAATTCTTACTCATCTCCTCGAATAGGTCATAGGCACTATCCACACCTTTGTTGAGGAGGTTCCCCTTGCAAAAGGCATCTACATAATTCCTCAACTGGTCATTGAGACCATGATAAAAAATATGAACAAGGTGCCACTTGGTCACCTTATGATGAGAGCATTTTCTATGAAGATCCGAAAATCTTTCCCATGCTTCGTGAAGCTATTCCTCGGGTTTTTGTCAGAAGGTTGTGATGGCTTGTCTCAAGGCATTGGTCCTTCCTATTGGGAAGAACTTCTTAAGGAAGGCACTTTTAAGGACGGGCTATGTGTGAATGGGTCTTCCTATTATTCTAAACCAACAGGCAACCATGTCCATCAAGGAGTGGGGAAAGAGTTTCATCAACATCGTGGACTCTTGTGCTTTGGGCCAAGATGCCAAGTTCTTCTACATGTTGGAAGGGGTCCTCACTTCCTTGTCCACAAAAATACGGAATAAGTCCAAGGATTTGGGGTTTTGTCTCAAAATTTCCCTCAAGAATTGTCACTCCAAGTCTTTCCTAATAGAGGGATGATAGAAATTCCTTCTCAATGGTGTAGGTGGGGGAGCATTTTGACAGTGCATTTGCTCTTGAACCACTCCTGAATTGCTTACATTTGGGCAAGTTGTTGGTTCAACTATGTTTGCAACTCTTCATTGAGTGGAGGCGATGGTCATAGGGGATTATCCATGGTGTTGGGATTTGCAATTGAGGTCTTCTTCTAGTATGAAAATCAAGGGGTCCCAATAATTGTGGCCTTTGGGACTGGTGTTCGTGCATACACAAGACAAAGTAGCAGGGATGAGAAAAGAAACAAGCGAGAGAAGGTGTGTGTGCACAACCAAGCAATCTAAATACTAGCCCTAAAAGTTGACCCTAAGGACCTAAGATTTTAGAAGACTTAGCCAAGAAAGCAATTAAAATTACTGGACCTCCTAGGCTAATCTGGCTAGGTTGAGTACAAGGAGATTGAAGGGAAGGTTCTTCCAAGGATTTTGCCAAGGTTCTTTTTTACCTGCAACCATGATTGTTTGGCGCTACCTCGCAACCATAGTCACCATATTTTGCTTAGGCAAGTTTAGCCAAATTAAGTACAATCTCAATTAAGGTTTCCAAACCTAGTTATCCAATCCTTAAGAGTCACATTGCTAATCCGTTATAAATTAGGCCTTAGGATCTATTGTGCACTTGGAGGAAGATGGGCATTGAGGGTGTTTTTTAGAAGTGTGTGCAAGTGACAATCAACACAAACAATGCCTTTAATTTGGATTGGAATCTTCTAGGAATTTAGCCTTGTTTATCCTATTTTAGAGTTGCGCTTGATTAATAGATTTTCAAACAAGTTCTAGTAAGCACTTAAATGGTTTGTGATCTATACACGAAGAGTTACGTGAAAATAAATGTTTGTTGTAGTAAAAGCACATAGATACTTGCTCAAATCGAACTTGTAAATATGAAATTGTAGTTTTAAAAGATTGGAGTCCGAGTCGTTCGCAGGGAGGCTAATGGACTAGATCACTTTCTTGGGCCCTAATGCATAAGCAAACAAAGTGATGAATTGATAGATATATACTAATTTATGAGAAAATGCCTATTTATGCATGTTCTTAGGCTAATTAGATGCATCTAGCATTGTATATAATGCATCGTAGTCATCATTAGTGAATTCATACATTTATACTAATCGTAGCATTTTCTTATTAAATTATTTCACTCCTGAAGGGGGTGACACATAAACAGGCCTTAGATGAAGAATCCAACTGTACGGAAGGGATTAGGGCAAAAATCGATTGCCAATGCCTCCGAAATCGCCTCAATTGGACCTTCGTAGCATCCTCTAAGAGCAAAAGAAGATGGATGGCCCAGGTGAGGCCCATGGCACCATCATAGGCCATCCTAGCTGGCCACTACTCACTTCTCGCTTGTGCCCTCAGATCTTAGACATTGGATTAGCATTCAACAATTGAGAAGAGGCCACGTCGCCTCCTCAAGCACTACCTTTACAAGCTAAAGGTGTGCTTTTGTGCCCAATCTCAGTCGTTGGATCATCATCCAACGGCCAAGAAGCAAGCCACGTCGCCTGCCCCAACTGTAGCCTCCTTCTATACAAGAAAAATTAGAACTGTCGGATCAAGATACAACGACCATGATTGCACGACCGAGGTGATAGTGCAGTGGCTCGTGCGCATGCTTCTTAACCAGGAGATGCGTGTTCAACCCTTGATCTACACCTCTTGCTCAATGTGGGCACGAGTTAATTCAGCAGCTCATTGCAAGATGAGTTGCGACGATATGCCCATGTCCCCAGTAGATCATCGAGCGCGTGCGATAGCACGCATTCAAATCACGATCAGCGATATGGATGAAGCCACTTGTCATGGTGGATTTTCAAGCATGTACTACATGGGATCTCAAAGTGCAGCTCTTGCGTGATCATAATCGTTAGATCGTGATTGAACGGCCCACACTCCTCCCCTTTGCCAGCGAGCGGTGAGTGCGACATGCATGCGTGAAGTACGCCATCCAACTGTGTCCCTATGGCCCTTCGCACATGGATGAACGTGAACACAATCTCGGCTAGATGCAACGCATGCTTGACGCACGTAAAACAAGCCCTGTGTGATTGGTATGTGTGGATCGCGTGCCTTTCGCATGCACAAGGTTGGCCATGCCCCATTTCTTCACCTATAAAAGCCCTTCCACCCTCCCCTTTTCTACGCATCTCTTCTTATGTCACCACTACCCATTCTAGAGCTTAAGAAGCTTTCCCAAAACCTCCATCCACCACTTTAAAGCCCTAGGTGCCCTATTAGAGTTAAGAAACCCTTCCCTCTCCCTATATTCATTCAACTCCTCACCACCTTCATAGGGTATCTTATGGTCATCCTCTCACCCCCATTCCATGGAGAGATCACCTCCACCTCCTCACCCATATTTGCGTAGTTTAGAAGCCTCTTTCCTCATCCCAAATTCCTACATAGCTTAGGCTAAGCATCCCTCTACCCCTAGTCTTCCTCCATCTCACCTCCATCATCTGACTTCACATCTTTGTCGTCTGGGTCGCCACCAAGCACCTTCTCTCGTTAGGCAACTATCTTGGGAGATTATTCTCACCTCTCTTTTTTATTATTGTATTTTCTTTTATCCTTTTTTCTTTTCTTAGTTCGTAATAAAAACTCTTGATCTCAATATAGCAAGTTTTCTTTCTTTCTTTCTCTATTTCATTACTTAGCTTGTTACAGTTAGTCTTTGCTCCTTATTATGGTGTTTTATATATGAAATCGTATAAAAATTACAAAACCCAAAAATACCAAAAATAAACAAACTCAATGTGAGTTTTTTAAGTCAAACGTTTGCCTCCTTATGTTCGACTAGTGACTCACTGTCTCGGTTATAAATTATATTTGATATCAAAGATTTCCACGTACAATGACATGAATTTAATAAACCTAAATTCTTTGCAAATTTTCGCCGATCATTTTGGCATTGTTGTCAAAGAGGCAACAAACTTTGACTTTCTGTGCTTTTCCTATATTTAATCATCTTTTAATTAACTTTTCGTTAATTTGTTGTGTTGTAGGAATCCAACCAAGGCAAGCCCAAGTGATATTTCAATATATATTTACATTAATTATGCCTAACTTATGCTAATCTAAGGGTTAGTTAGGGTAGAATGCATTTAGTTGGGTTAGTTTAGTTATATAGATGCATTTTGTAAATAATGCATAAGTTTAGGTTTTCTGCTAGTTTTCCCAAACTTATATCTAGTACTGATGGGGGTGGGTTTTGCGAATTAAAATTAGGGTTTGGAGGACCCATCGTCGTAGCTCGCAAAACACATCTATTAAATAAAATTTATAACCAAAACTCGAAAAGTGAGTCCCAGGTCGAACATGGGGAGGTGAACGTTTGATTTTGAAAATCCGTGTTTCTCTTTTATTTCTTTTTGTCATTTTTTATCTTTTCTAATTTTTTAGTTTTTAGCAAGCAAGAGATCAGGTCGATAAATTCTAACTAATCTACTTGCAACAATATAAGAGAGGGAGAAAGAGAGAGAAACAATCATCTATTTATAAACGAATGTTTGTTACACTACGAAAGTGAAAAATCTGCACTACGAAAGCATAAAAAGATATAATATGGTGAGAGAAATCCCCCTCGATGGTTGCTCGGAGGATGACTCGCTCTGATGTTGCCTGGAGGAAGGTGGTAAGAAGCGAGACGAATGGTGATGGAGCCGGAGGACGGAGGATGGGGCAGGACGGCGTCGCAGCGAGGATCTTCTTCCCGAAGGGCAGTGAGAGGACAACCACGGGAAGCTCCATGAATTAGGATGAGAGGTGGGAAAACTATTTTCTTTTCTACCCTAGAGGAGCATCCCGAGCTTGGGGCAAGCTCTCTTTAGAGCCTTGGAGGTGGTGAGAGGAAGAAAGGAAGAGATGAAGAAAAATGGGAGGGATAGGGGTCCTTTTATAGTGGATGAAAGAATCAAATTTGTATACAGGACATTTAGTGACAGTCATAAACGTCGCTGGGGATTCGCCACAAGCGTCGCTAAAGATAGCCTACGCACTCACACTGCCGCTACGCTGGCGCGCTCTCCGCGTGCCGTGTCGTGCGCCTCGACACACTACGCGCCTGCATGAGTTGCCGCTGTGCGCGCACGCATGCCTGCGCTACTGTGCACGTGCACCCACACTGTTGTGCACATGCGGTGGCACGTGCATGCGCATGGGTGGCCTCGGTTGCGCCACATGGCGCGATCTAGGCCGTCCATCTTCTTTTCGTTGTAGGGGCTGCTATAGAGGTCGGATTGAGTCGATTTTTGCGCTGTTGGGCTGCAATCGTCGACTTGAATCCATTTGCATAGTCGGATATGTCATTTGAAGCTCTAAATTATGTCACCTAATCCCTTGGCCATTGATTTTCCTCGGGCTGCATACGGTGCTACGAGACTCCGATTAAGGCGATTTCAGAGGTGTTGGACTCCAATTGTCGTCTTGATCAGATCCGTATGGTCGAATCATCAGTCTGAGGCTTCAAAGTAAATATCCTTCTCTCTTGACCACAAAAGGGACACAATCATCCTAAATTATATATAGCTACTCTAAATGTAGAGTGATGCATGCTATGCAATATTTATAACATGAAATGCAAATCTAAGCCTAGGAACATGCATGAATAGGCATTTTACCCTTAATAAGTGTGTCTACATCATACCGCCTTGCCTATCTTTTGCTAGTCCCTAGAAAAATTAACTACATGCTATATATAAAAATAGAATTAGGATTCGATTGCTTAGGCCTAAGTCATTTATTAACAATAGAAAATTTCAATTAAGGTCCTAAACTACAAAAAATCGACAGTACCCGGGTCTCTGCTAGAATGCAAATCGCCTAAGTCCTCGCCTTACTTGAAAAGGGAAGATACATTTTTTATTTTTCTTTTTTTTCTAATTTTTTTTTGTAGTTTTGGAGTTTGAGGGTTCTGGGATAACTTTTTATGACTACCCAACCCGCCTAAGACTCGAAAAGGACTCTAACTCCTAAGCATCTTGTGAAAATAGTGAAAGACTCACTGGGTGGCCATTGAAACGGACTTTGGGTTTCTACGACCCTAGGTGACCTTGCCTAAAGGTTTATCTTTTCGATTGGTAGCTTTCTCCCTACTTCTTTTATTTTTGGGGTCACCACGAGGGCAAACCCAATGTATACTCCCTGATTTATTCTACTTCCTCGCTTCTTCCCTAAGTGTTTTGGGAATTATTGTGCATTTTTGTGAGCTGGGCTCTAGACAACCGGCTGTTGGGCTGTTACCCACGGCAACTTGCCAGCCATACTCATGCGATGAAGTGTGGTTTTGTTTATTTTTTATTTTTTTCTCCTTTTTCTATATATATTTTTTCCTTTTTCTTTTCATTTTTTTTTTAAGTAGGTGGCTTCTCTGATCTAAGATTTACCTAAAGGCAGTACAATAAAAATGGTCTTGTGACTCGATTCTGGACAAATTACCACCGACAAATTACCAACCATACCACCCTAGATAGTTCATTAGCTACCCAATTTCTGAGGAAACTACCGAAAAGTTAGTCAGTGCAAAAAAAAGTGTGTATATGCTTAGGCTTAAAGTTCTCCCAAATCAGAGGGCGAGTTGATAAGTCATGTACTTATCATCCCAATTTATTTACTAGATTAAAGATGAATTTGAATTGGCGAGGACCCGAGACTAGGTCCACATTCAAGGGGACACCCGGGCTAATTAAGCCCGAAGACTTGAAGAGTCTAAGTGTTTAGGTCCTCTCATATCATTTCCTAAAGTTAATAACTTCCAGATGTCTAAGCTCTCTTCTCCTAATTCTTCTTTTTTTTAATCTTTTTTTAAATTTTCATAATTTTTTTTAGAAGAAACTAAACGAAATTCTATGGAGTTAACAAAATGACCTCAGGAATTAATTATCCACTCCCCCATGCCTAAATGATGCAATGTCCTCATTGTAGAAACAAAGACATGAAAATGGCGGAGTAAATAGAATATCACCTAAACATCATGAGAAATCCGATCAGCTCCATAGAGAACGTGAAATATAAACACATGCTAAATTTAATGCCTTCAGCTAGGCATAACATACATACAAGGAAGAAATTGAGAATTCACAAGTGCGGGTCAGAATCAAAATCAAAAGGTTGATCCTGAAACCCATTAGTAGAAGATGTCCACAGATGTGGACTAAGTTATGATGTAGACCCATGCACCAGGGTCGAGTGGTTCTAAGATTCTAGATGAAAATCACCCAGAACTAAAGATTGTTGTATTTACAGGGCCGAGCCTGTGGTTTGGTGGTGTGCAACCCAAGACTAAAGTGTCAGACAAAAGGTAGATTTGATTTACAAGGTTCAGATGTCCACTTAACGTTCAACTCAGAAAAATAATCTGCTATTTCGAGCTTGGGTTGCATGTGAAAGATATCGTAAGGGTCCTGGTAGAAAGTAGGTGGTTTTAGGTTAATAAGAACCCTCAGATCCAAAATCAAAGTTCCCTCAGAATTAGCTTCCCAGATTTTTGATTCCAACTTCCTATCCTCCGAAATCAATGTTTCCGGGACCTCCAAATCATTGTACACCCCATCTAAAGTACCCAAGTCCAAAAATCATGGCTGAATCAAGATTGACTTGGGCATAATGATCTCAGAAGTCAGCTCTTTGGGGTGCGGATGAGGAATGGGGCTATTGATTGAATCTTCTAGTAAATGAGGATTCGAATCCGCCAAGTTAGCCCCAACCGAATCCAAGTCTTCAATGAATGGGTTATCAAATGGTTTATCAGATTCCTCAGGCTCGTTTGTCTCACTAAACTCATCTTCCTTATGCTCAAGTGAGACTTCACTAAGAGATTCTTCACCCTCAGAGTCAAAGAATTCATGATCCTCATTTATATGTGTTTCAAAATCGATTGTCATTTCCTGGTTCAAAGAGACATATTTTTCCTCGCTCCCTGGCTCGGGGATCTTGGGTGAGAAACTCGGTTCATCCTCAAAGGGTTGCTATAGACCAACTTGGTCATCTCCAATCATAGAATATGTATCTCCCCCGATAGGCACCTGAGTAGGTTTAGACATTGGCTCTCCTGAAGAGGGTTCATCTTGAGAATCATCCCAAGATTTGACTAGGGCAACCATAAATTTCATCCTCAACCTCGACAATTTCCCAAAAAGAAACTCACCTAGGTCTCTATCCCTAACACTTTGGAGGAAATCCAATAGAGAACTATTAAGTTCATCAATCATTTTGATCATAGGCTCTAGTGCTTCAGTGCATGGTGTTGGTTGAGCTTCTAAAGATTGTATAGTGTTCCTCAAATTACCCAACACCCTATCCTGGATCCGGTTCACCTGAACCGACTGGTTCGATTCAAGTTTGGGTGGGTTTGGGTTAAATCTAGGGGAGTCAAGATATTGAGTTTCTTGGGTCCCTCCCTGATAGTAGGTCATTCTAGGTTGTTTAAAGGATGGTGGTGATCGATATTCGGTGGAATACTGGGGAGGGTAGGTGTTATAATCATTATATCCTTCCTGATTGTAGATCGGGTTGGTTTGGTGATTAAAGGATGAAGATCTATAATCATTCTATCTCTGGGAAGGATAGTAATCATAGTCTTGTTGTCCAGGGTTAGGCCTTGGACACTGAGGTCTATATTCATATCCCCAATAAAAGTCATCCCAGCTAGTGGATGGGTAATTACAAGTCAAGTCAGAATAGTAATCATCTTGGGAATAAGTGGTGGTAGGAGGATAGGATTGGAAATGTGCGAAAGATGTGGAAGGATACATTGTGGGTTAAGAGGGAAAACAGAAGAGAGAAAGGTGCCCTGCAGTACAATCAACCAAACCTATCCTTATGTCGGTAGCCTAAAGACCTACAGGTTCCTAGGACCCATCTTGAGATTATAAATGATTTGGTCTACTTTTATCTGGTCAATCCAACTAGTTAGAAGGAGGGACTGGGGAGAAGGTTCTTCCTTTGGCTTATGCCTCCGTTCCTAGTGTAGCCCCCAACCACGGTCATTTGACGCTACTTCCCTAGCCAAACATCAAATGGACCTGCAAAACTAGATTAATTGAAAAAAATCTCAGCCTGAGCCCCGAAGAGTGAATCAATCCTTATGGCCAACGTCTACTCAGTTTTAATTAGTATTGAGATGATTGCACTCTTGGAATGTGATGGGTCCTTTAGATGGGTTGTGCCCTTAATGATTGATTCAAATGTGTGTGCGTGCAGAACTAGGGTTTGCAGACAAGGTTATTTGATGATGTGTCTTTTAGGGTTTAACCTTGTTTAGTAGCTTTTAGGGCTTAATTCTTAGGTTGGTTCAATCAAGGTTTAGTAGAACACTCCATGTTTTGAAAGCACGGGTGATGATATATTCCTTTAAAAATAAAAAATAATGTGGAGTGCCTGGCTCAGCTCTAAGAATCAACCCTAAGTGGCAAGCTACTTGATGGATCACTTTTAGATTGAGTGGTGTGGCCCAAACAATTCAAGCAATTGGCCTATTGCACCACTTGATTAAGGCACACAAAAAGTCTTAACCTAATTAGATTTCTACTCACTTATTTGTGTGTTGAGTTAAGTGTACTGGGTCCACAGGTTAGATCCCAGTTAAGTGGTAGAATCGATGTGCCTGTGCGCCTTAGGGTGAGAAGTTGTGGGTGTTAAGTGTGTAGCTTTCAGGAAATCCCACAAGAGAAGAGTATATTTTTTTTTCATTTTTTATATATGCGGGGGTGAGATGAGTGGAGGTGGCAAACAAACAACCAAAAGGATCCTAGGGTTTATAAAAAGCACCTAAGTTGATTTGGGTTTGAGTTATTAGTGTGGTGAAATGAACTAGTGGTGGGGAAGTGTGGGGGACACTTACAAAGTACTCTACCCGCACTTTACTCCGGTCTACTGCACTTGAATCTCCATGCTAGGGTACCTGCAAGATAATAGATCAAAGACAAGTGAAGTTAGTGCTATGTAAATGCAAAGAAGCGCAAAAAACAATAAAGCAAATTCCATTTCCTCCTCAACAACGGTGCCAAAATGATCGTAGGCACTCTTCGCGAAATAAATTTTGGGTTTGGAAGACCCATCGTCGTAGCTTGCAAAACGCATCTATCAGATAAAATTTATAACCGAAACTTGAAAAGTGAGTCTCCGGTCGAACATGGGGAGGCGAACGTTTGATTTTGAAAATTCGGATTTCTCTTATATTTCTTTTTGTCATTTTTTATCTTTCCTAATTTTTTTAGTTTTTAGCAAGCAAGAGACCAGGTCGATAAATTCTAGCTAATCTACTTGCAATAATATAATAGAGAGAGGGAGAAAGAGAGAGAAACAATCATCTGTTTATAAACCAATGTTTGTTACACTACAAAAGTGGAAAATCTACACTACAAACGCATGAAAAGAAAGAATAAGGTGAGAGAAATCCTCCTCGACGATCGCTTGGAGGACGACTCACTCTGATGTCGCCTGGTGAAAGGTGGTAAGAAGTGAGACGAACAGGGATGGAGCTGGAAGATAGAAGATGGCATAGGATGGCATCGCGGTGAGGATCTTCTTCCCGAAGGGTGGTGAGAGGATGGCCACGAGATGCTCCACAAAGAGGGATGAGAGGTGAGAAAACTATTTTCTTTTCTATTTTAGAGGAGCATCCTGGGCTTGGTGTGTGTATGCATCTGAATTGCCTAAAATGTTTATTTATGCATGTTCCTAGTATTATAGTTGCATCATACATTATAAATATTTCATAACATGCATCATTTTGCATTTAGGTTAAGTTGTGTAAATTTTAGGTTAATTTTTCCTTTTTGTGGTTAGGTAATAGGGGAACTTTTAATCAGGGCCTTGGATCGAAGATCCAACCGTATGGATCTGATCAGGGCAACGATTGGAGTTCAACGACTCCAGGATCACCCTGATCGGACTTCCGTTGCATCAGATATAATCCGAGGAAGGTCAGAGATCAACGGCCAAGATGGTGTCAATTCCCATCTTAGATGACAAATTCGATCGCATGGATGGGTTCGGATCAATGATCGTAGCCTAACGGAGTGAAAATCGGCCCAATTCGACATCCGTGGCACCTTCTAGAAGTCACAAAAGATGGACGGCCAAGATGGCGCCACATGGCACCATCTCGACTGCGCAAACCGACCTAGCAAAGGACTGAAGACCCGCTATGCTCTCATTCTCTCCTTAATGCAAGGTCAAATATGGGCCTTTGGATCTTGATCCAACGGCCACAAGCGCGTGCGCCGCGGTTAAGAATTTGACAAAGAAGGCGCAGCATATTGGATAAGGCATTCACTTGCCTTAGGATGGAAGATCGAACCCCAGCATTGCCTCTCTTGAGTGTGGATTCAATTTCAATCAGAACCGTCCGATCTCATTTGGATAGGTCTGATCTGTCTGCGTCAGGTGCTCAAAGGCTGAAGGAAAGCGCCGCACGCACTATTGAAGGCACAATCATACGCGCTGAAGGCATGGGCGTGATGGCATTTAAGCCGTCCGATCTCTTGATTGGATGACTAAAATCGTGAGAACATGCATGGGACGTTTGCGCAGAGAAGAAGAAGAGGCATGTGCGGGAGGCCCACATGTCGCCCACGTTTAGACCCTTAGTGACGGATAAATCCATCACTAAAGACCTGACATTAATGTTTTGATGACAAAAGACCTTTTTTCCCCCTCCAATCTATACCTATATATAGCCCTAAGACCGCCACATATTCTTATTCCCTTCCTTCACCTCTCAAGAGAAGCTTGTCCCACACCTAGGATGCTATTCTAGAGCTAAATCCAATTTTCTCGCCCCCTTTTCAGAAGTGGATCCCATGACGACGACGATGTGTTGCCCCATTCCCTCTTTTTCCTGCTTCGTCCTCATTCTTCCCGCTTCATCCTCCGTTTTCCAGGTGTCGCTCTGTCTGGCTCATTCTCCAAGCATTCGTCGAGGAGGATAACATCTCTCTCCTCTCTTTTTAATAGCTTTCTAGAATAGAATTTTCTGCTTTCTAGCTGTAATCATTTCCTGCTTTATAGTTGTAAAAGCATTCTGATTATATCAAGTAATTACTTTCTCTCTCTTTCTCTCTCTTATTGTTTATATCAATTCTAGTGTAATTATTTCATTTTCACACAAAAACACAAAAAAATATAAATTGCGGATTTTAGATCGACGTAGCCTCCCTGTGTTCGACCCGGAATTCTTAGAATTTTGATATAAATTTATTTGTTGACGGATTTCTTCGCAAATCAAACTACAACGATAGGTTTTTTGAAACCAACTTCGATCGCGTAGTTTTCCACAATCAACATTTTGGCGCTGTTGCCGGGGAGGCAATGATTTTTGATTTTCTTTCCGCTTTTCATGCACTTGATTGTTTTCTAACTTGCTTTATTTCTTGTCTATTGTTTTGTAGGTACCTTGATAGGGAATCTTCAAGCGGTAGATTTGGAGTAAAGTGCAGTTAAAGACAATTGTAGGTGCTCCCCATTCTTCCCCCTCCATAGATTCCATTTCACCACATTAATTCAAACTCCAATTAACCTAGGTGTTTGCATAAATACTAGGGTTAGTTTAGTTGCTTGGATTTCCACTCACATTCATCTCACCTGCATATAAAAAAAATCAACAAAAAGATATTTCTTGTGGGGTAATTCAACATACACACTACATACACCCACATTCAAGGCACTTAACCTAATTGATTTTCTTCTACTCAACCGGATTCTGATCTGTGGAACCGGTACCACAAAAATCAATCTAGGTTAATCATTTTGTGTGCCTAACTCAATGGTGCAATCTTGGCCAATTGTTTGAGTTGTTTGGGCCGCACCACTTAACCAAAAATCAACTCACCAAGTAGCTTCACCTTAGGGCTTTAAATTTAGGTTAATACTAGGCACTCCACTTTATTTTTGGTTTCAAAAGGAAAGTGTTCTTCACCCATGCTTGAACACCTGGTTTGCCTCAAACTTGATTGAATTAAACCTAATTCCAAACCCTAAAAGCTACTTAAGCAAGACTTGAACCTTAAAATCTACTTATCACAATAATCTTGCTTGAAAACCCTGGTTGTGCATGCACTCACACATATTCAATTGATCATTGAGGGCACAACCCATTTTAAGGGCCCACCACATTCCATAAGCACTACAATCTCAAGCCTAAATAAAATCAAGTAGACGGCCTTAAGGACTGATTCACTCTTCGGGGTCCAGTCTAAGATTGTTTACGATTAACCTGCTTGTACTGATCAATCTGATGTCTAGCTAGGGGAGTAGCATCAAATGACCGCAGCTGGTGGGTACACTAGGAACCAGAGGCGTGAGCCGAAGGAAGAACCTTCTCCCCAGTCCCTCCTTCTAACTAGTTGGATTGAGCAGACGTAAGTAGAGTAAATCGTTTATAATCTTAAGGCAGATTCTGAGAGTTTGTAGATATTTAGGCTAACCTACTTAAGGACAGGCTTGCTTTGTTGTGCTGCAGGGTTCTTATCTCCAATCCTTCTGACCTTTCCCTAGTTTATGCTGGGAAGGAGGTCATTGAATCCCTGATTGGAAGGACTACTAAAGTATTCTAGGAGGCGTAGATTGGATTTTGGCCAAATTGATCCCATGGCCGATCAACAGCCTCCTCTACCTCAAAATCCATAAGAGGTATTTCAAAGGCAGCTGGAACAAATGAAGAGAATGCAAGAATGGTTCCAGAGAATGCAGGGCGCTCAGCCCTTAAAGGATTTTTATGATCCTTCAAATTACGGGGAACGTCCCGGCGTCTAGATTCCTGCTGGAGACATAGAAATCAAGCCCCAGGTGTTAAGCCTGATCAAACATTTCCATGGGCTTGGCTCTAAAGACCCGTTTCAACACTTGGAGGACTTGACCACTTTGGTCCAGGCCACCAAGGCACGAAACGTGAATGAGGAGCAGATGATCATGAGGCTCTTCTCCCACTCTCTTAGGGATAAAGCCGCTCATTGGTACATGACTATAGAGAGGCCAATTGCAACTTGGAATGATTTGAAATCGGTCTTCCTGAAGAAATTCTTCCTTGTTGGACATACCAATGCTTTGAGACAGGCAATTACTACCTTCACCCAACGGCTGGGGGAGCAGTTTCATGTTGCCTGGGCGTGATTCTAGGACTTATTACAGAGGTGTCCACACCACGAGATGCTGAAATGGAAACTCATGTAGATCTTCTACCACAGGTTGATTGAGCAACTTAGAAATCACGTGGACGCTTCTTACGGAGCCAATTTCCTCAACAAAGATGCAGATAGTGTGCATGATTTGTTTGAGGAGATGTGCGAGAATTTGATTAATCATGCCTCCATGGATACTTTTAACCGGTCCCAACAACCCAGATCGAATGTTAATGAAGTCCACGACTCTCATTCATTCGATATGGGATTGATTTTCCATAAACTAGATAAGGTGGACTTGGTTACTAAAAGGATGGAGGAGTGGATGGCTGGAAATTTAATGAACAATTCTCGATCCACTCAATCCCAGAATTCAGGATTCCATTCGTCGCGAGCTCCTTCTGGATCGGAGTTCGTGAATCAACTTGATGCAGTTCAACCTGTGAGTCAGCATTATTTGGAACCCCACGGGTTCCAAACTAGGGCCTTTGATCCCAGTTTCTCTGATCCCTCACTTTCTTTCTCTCCATCCTCACCCTATGAGGATGTCTATGCTATACAAGAGAATGTTAGGTCCAACCATTACTCCAATGCTTATAATCCAGGTTGAAGGAACCACCTTAACTTCTCTTGGAAAAACCCGGGCTAGCAAACCCAATTCTGGCCCAGCAATTATGCTTTGTAAAGACCAATGGGTCAGGGTCATGTTTACACTCAGCTGCCCTCGAATGAGGTCAATCAGCCATCTTGGAATGCTCGTCAACCTGTAGGGCAGGATGATTTGAACCGATAGATGGTAGAAATGCAAGGATCTATGCTCCAGCTCATGTAGCAAATGAAAACCTCACTGGACAACTTGCAAAATGAGTTCATTGCTAATTCTCATCAACCTGGATCTCTACCATCTCAACCCGTACCCAACCCACGTAATATCCAAAATCTAGGCAATCAAGCCCATGGGTACGGGAATCAGAGGGACCCACACGCACATGCTCAGGTGGTTGAGTAGGGTCCTTCCTCTTCTGCTTCTTCTTCAAATCAAAGATTTTTGGCTAATGAAGCCCCTCCAATCTTTCCTAACCCTCCCCAAGACCCAAACCCGTATGCATTTGCTAATTCAGTTACTTTGAGGAGTGGAAAACAAACTCAGGATCCACAAATGCACTGTTCTGATCTACCAAATCTTGGAAAGTCTGAGGAGAGAAAGGAGAGCTTTGAAGAAGAAATCAACGCTCAGGAACCTGATTCCGAAGATCTGACTCATGTTCCTTTTCCTGAGGCCTTGATTAAACCTAGGAAGAAGAAGCCTGTTGATAGTAACGGGGAGCTCTTGAATATATTCAAGAATGTCGAGATCAATATCCCTCTCCTCGATGCTATCAAACACATACTAGCTTACGCTAAATTTTTGAAGGATTTATGCACACAGAAGTGTAAGTCAAGGGAATCTATTCCAAGGAAGGTGGTACTCTCCGAGTAGGCTAGTTCTGTTATCTTGCATCACCTTCCTCAAAAAAGGAGAGATCCAGGTGCTCCTTTGATTTCTTGTGTCATTGGAGATTACACTTTTGATAGAGCACTTTTGGATCTAAGTGCATCTATTAACCTAATTCCAACTTCTCTTTATGAGAAATTTAGATTAGGTGAACTTCAGCTGACTTCAGTAACGCTGTAGTTAGTGGACCATTTGGTCACAAATCCATGAGGCGTTATTGAAGATGTTATTGTTAAGGTTAAGGATTTCTATTTTCCTGTAGATTTCCTTGTCCTTGACATGGATGTACCTAAAAATCTGAGGAACACGCCCATCATTCCAGGGCGACCATTCCTAGCTACCGCAAAGGCCAATATCAACTGTGAAAGCGGTAGCATGGAAATCGCCTTTGGGGATCAAAAATTGAAATTGGATATTTTTAAGGCAATTAACAAATTCGAGGATTGTGGATTTATAGAGGAACTTGAGGAAGATATTTTGAATATTGAAACTTGTATGGCAATTTCTTCAATTGAAAGTTTCTCCTGTTGTGAAAGATTTGAACTGCAACCCTCTATGGCAAACACACCATATTCTAAAGTGGTTATTGATTTTATTCACTTTCAACCTCTTCCACTTGATGATTCTTCATCAGCATCATCCTTACCCTCAATCCAAAACTCGCCCCAGCTTGAACTAAAACCATTGCCTGAGAATTTGAAATATCAATTTTTGAGACCTCAAAAGATGCTCCCTGTGATTATCAGTGCTAGATTTACTAAGGAACATAAGATTAAATTGATCAAGGTCCTAAAGGAATACAAGGAGGCAATTGGTTGGACCATTCATGACCGTAGGGGGATTGAGCCATCTTAATGCAACCACAGAATATTTTTGGAAGATGGATCCCGCCTTTCTCACCAAATGTAGAGGAGATTAAACCCAAATATGCGAGAAATGGTCAAGAAGGAAATTATCAAGTGGCTTAATGCAGGAATCATTTATCCAATCTCTGATAGTCCTTGGGTAAGTCCCATGAAAATTGTTCCGAAGAAAGTCGAGATTACCGTTGTGACTAATGAGAAAGGAGAATCTGTCACAACTCATTCAGCTTCCTCTTGGAGAGTTTGTACTGATTACAAGAAGCTAAATACAACCATGAAAATGGATCATTTCCATTGTCCTTTATCAATCAAATCTTTGAAAGACTAGCTGGGCAGAAGTACTTCTGTTGCCTTGATGGTTACTCGGGATATAATCAAGTCCCTATCCATCCTGAGGATTAGGGAAAAATGACTTTCACCTATTCCTACAAAACCGTTGCTTTTCGTAGGATGCCATTCAGCTTATGCAATGCACCTGCAACTTTTCAAAGGTGTATGCTAGACATATTCTCAGACATGGTTGAAGAGTTTACGGAAGTCTTCATGGACGATTTCTCTATTTTCGGAGAATCATTTAATTGTTTTTTGGCTAATCTTGAAATGATTCTTAAAAGATGCATCAAAACAAGACTGATCCTTAGCTGGGAAAAGAGTCATTTCATGACACAAGAAGGCATCGTCTTGGGTCATGTAATCTCTGAATGAGGTATCGAAGTTGACAAAGTTAAGGTTGATGCTACCTCTAAACTTCCTCCTCCCACATCCGTCAAACAAATTCGATCATTTCTTGGTCATGTGGAATTCTATAGGTGGTTCATCAAGGACTTTTCTAAGGTTGCTTGCCCTCTAAGCAACCTTCTTGCCAAAGATATGCCATTTGATTTCAATGAATCATGCCGTAAGGCATTTGATTTTCCTAAAATGGAAGTCACTTATGCTCTGGTGTTGCAACCACCAGTTTGGACAGCCCCACTTGAGATCATGACCGATGCTTTTGATTACATTGTCAGGGCTATTTTGGGTCAGAAGATTGACAGGAAGCCTTCTATCATCTACTATGCTAGTAAAACTTTGGACGAGGCCTAGAGGAATTACACTGTTACTGAGAAGGAATTACTAGCTGTAGTATTTGCTTTGGAGAAATTCTGGGCTTATCTCTTAGGGTCTCATGTCATAATTTATACCGACCACTCGGCCAAAAAGGATGCCAAACCCCAGCTTATTCAATGGATTCTTCTAATTCAAGAATTTGATCTTGAAATCAAGGATAAATCCAGGGCACAGAATGTGGTGGCGGATCATCTTTCGAGACTTCTGAGTGATTCTTCTCATCCAGATATTCCAATTGTTGATACTTTTTTGGATGAGACTATCCTTATAGTTTCAGGTGTCCAAACTCCATGGTTTGCATACATCATAAACTATTTGGCAGTTGGTCAAATCCCTTAGGATTGGACCAAGCAATAATGAAATAGACTCAAATTTGAGGCCAAATACTACTTCTGGGAGGACCCTGAACTATATCGCATCGGCTCTGATCAGATTATTTGCCGATGTGTTCTGGACAGTGAATTCAAAAGTATACTCGACTTCTACCATGCATCTGCATGTGGTGTACATTTCTCCGGGAAAAAGACGGCTGCAAAAATTTTGCAATTTGGATTCTTTTGGCCATCTTTATTCAAGGATGCCTAGGAATTCTCGAGGTTGTGTTCCTGATGCCAGGAACTTGGGAGCATAACCAAGAGAGACATGATGCCCCTAAACCCGATTCTTCCCATCGAAATCTTCAACGTTTGGGGCATCGATTTTATGGGACCTGTCCTCCCTTCATTTGGGCATCAGTACATTCTCGTTGCTGTTGATTACGTGTCCAAATGGATTGAGGCCATTCCTACCTGAGCCAATGACCACAAGGTGGTCATCGATTTCGTCAAGAAGAACATCTTCAGTCAGTTTGGGATTTTGAGGGCCATCATCAGCGATGGTGGTTCTCACTTCACTAATGCCCAATTTCATAATTTACTGGCAAAATACAGGGTAAATCACGGAATCTCCACACCTTACCATCCCCAGACAAATGGACAGGCTAAGATCTCCAATCGGGAGATCAAGAAGATGGTTAGGCTTGACCATAAAGATTGGACCCAAAGCTTGAGGATGCTCTCTGGGCCTACCATACGGCATACAAAATGCCTATTGGCATGTCACCATTTCGTCTGGTGTATGGAAAGCCATGCCATTTACTCATAGAAATTGAACATAGGGCATTCTGGGCAATCAAGCAGTGTAATCTAGATTTAAGTTTAGATAGAAAAACCAGGAAACTCCAACTATCTGAGTTGGAGGAGCTTAGAAATGACGTGTACGAGAATGCCAAGATCTACAAGGCTCGGACCAAAGCTCTTCATGACCAATTGATATCCCACAAGAGCTTTGATCCAAACTAGAAAGTCTGGCTCTTCGATTCTTGACTTAAGCTCTTTCCTGTCAAACTTAGGTCAAAATGGAATGGCCCGTTCATCATCGATTAGATTTTTCCAAACGGGGCTGTTTAGATTTTTGACCCAAAGATGGGTAATTCGTTCAAAGTCAACGGTCAATGTCTAAAGCCTTTTATTGACCGTATTGTTCCAGAACCTATCTCAGACACGGTTGCCCTCATCATGTTGTGATCTCTTTGGCTAGACTTCGCCTAGCTGACGACATTAAACTCAGCAGTTGTACAGTCTGACTCAGAGCTAACCCGAGCATCATATTCAGATGATATCTTCTACATTCTACCTTCCTTTCATGTCTTTTATTCACAATGTGGACATTGCATCAGCTAGGCATATGGGGTGGATTTATTTCTGAATCAATTTGTTAGCTCTGTGGAATTCTTGTAAATTCTACTTGTTTTCTTATATATATATAAAATTGAATTAGGAATGAATACTTAGGCATTAGGACTTTTCAATCGTAGGAAATATTACAGTAGGATCTGAACACTAAGACCCTTCTGGTCTTTGGGCTTAATCAGCTCGGGTATCCACTAAAATGTGGATTTGTGTATTGAGTCCTCTCCATCCTGAATTCTATTTTAATTTTAGTAAATAAGTTTGGGTGATAAGTACATGACTTATCAATCCACCCTCTGATTTGAGGGAACTTTAAGTCTAAAGAATCTACACACTATTCGTCACTGACTCATTATTCGGCAGTTTTAACGGAAATTGGGTAGCTAATGAACCTTCTAGGGTGATATGGCTAGTAAGTTATCATGAGTAACAGCCCATAGGTAGGTTGTCCAGAGCCCAGCCACTGGACCATTCTTTTCCTACTACCTTTAGGTAAATCTTAGACCATGGAAGCCACCTACTTAAAAAAAAAAAGAAAAAGAAAAGAAAGTCCAAAAAGAAAAAAAAGAGAAAAGAGAAAGAAAAGGAAATAAGCCACACTTCACCGCACGAGTATGGCTGGCAAGTTGTCATGGGTAACAGCCCATTGGTAGGTAGTCCAGAACCCAGCTCAAGAAATTCACATCAAATTTCTAAAACACTTAGGAAGAAGCGGAGAAGTGGAATAAGCCAAGGAGATATACATTGGATTCACCCTTGTGTTAACCCTATAAAATGAAAAGTAGGGAGAAAGCTACCGGTTGTATAGATACACCTTTAAGTAGAATTCTTTTTAAGGTCACCTAGGGGCATAGAAACCCGAATTCCGTTCTGATTACTGATCAACAAGTCTATCACTTTCACAAAAAGATGCTTAGAACTTAGGGTTCTCATCAAGTTTTGGGTGGGTTGAGTGGCCTTAGAAAGCCACTCTGTAACCCTAAACTCAAAATTCCAAAAAAATTAGAAAAGAAAAAAAAGGAGAAAAAGAGATCTTTCTTTGAATAAGGCGAGGGCTTGAAGCGGTCTGCATTTTGGCAGATACCTGGATGCTATTGTGTCTTTGAAAGTTCAGGTCCTAAGTAAAAATTTCTTAATGTTGAAAATGACTTGTGCCCGATTAATCCAACCCTAATTTTTTTTATAAATAGTATGTAGTTTTTGCTAGGGACTAGGAAAAGATAGGCATGGGGGTGTGATGCGTATGCATCTGAATAGCCTAAAATATTTATTTATGCATGTTCTTAGTATTATAGTTGCATCATACATTATAAATATTGCATAACATGCATTATCTTGCATTTAGGTTAGCTTGTGTAAATTTTAGGTTAATTGTCCCTTTTTGTGGTCAGGTAATAGGGCAACCTTTAATCGAGGCCTTGGATCGAAGATCCAACCGTATGGATTTGATCAGGGCAACGATTGGAGTTCAACAACTCCAAGATCGCCCTGATCGAACTTCCATAGCATCAGATATAATCCGAGGAAGGTTGGAGATCAAGGGCCAAGATGGTGTCAATTTCCACTTCAGATGACAAATTCAACTACATGGATGGGTTCGGATCAATGATCGCAGCCTAACAGCATGAAAATCAGCCTAATCCGACATTTGTGGCACCTTCTAGAAGTCAAAAAAGATGGACGGCTAAGATGGTGCCACATGGTGCCATCTCGACTGCCCAAACTGGCCGAGCAAAGGACTGAAGACCCACCGCACTCTTACTCTCTCCTCAATGCAAGGTTAAATCTGGGCTATTGGATCTTGATCCAACGGCCACAAGCGCGCGCACTGCGGTTAAGAATTTGACAAAGAAGAAGGCGCAGTGCAGCGGATAAGGCGTTCTCTCGCCTAGGATGCAGGAACGAACCCCAACATCGCCTCTCTTGAGCGTGGATCCAATTTCAATTAGAACCATCCGATCTCGTCTGGACGGCTCTGATCCGTCTGCGTTAGGTGCTCAAAGGCTGAAGGAAAGCACCACATGCACTATTGAACGTGTGATCATACGCGCTGAAGGCATGGGCGCGATGGTGTTTATGCCGTTCGATCTCTTGATTGGACGACTAAAATTGCGAGAATGTGCGTGGGGCGTTTGCACATAGAAGAAGAGGCACGCACGAGAGGCATGCACGTCACCCACATTCAGACCTTTAGTGATGGATAAATCCATCACTAAAGACCTGACATTAATGTTTTGATGACAAAAGACCTTTTTTCCCCCTCCAATCTACACCTATATATAGCCCTACAACCCCCACATATTCTTCATCCCTTCCTTCACCTCTCTCCCTCTCCAAAGCTTAAGAGAAGCTTGTCCCACACCCGGGATGCTATTTTAGAGCTAAATCCAATTTTCTCGTCCCCATTCTAGAAGTGGATCCCACGACGATGACGACGTGCTGCCCCATTCCCACTTCTTCCTGCTTCATGCTCCTTCTTCCCGCTCCATCCTCCATCTTCTAGGCATCGCTCCATCCGGCTCGTTCTCCAAGCATTCGTCGAGGAGGATAACATCTCTCTCCTTTCTTTTTAATAGCTTTCTAGAATAGAATTTTCTGCTTTCTAGTTATAATCATTTCCCTCTTTATAGTTGTAAAAACATTCTGATTATATCAAGTAATTATTCTCTCTCTCTCTCTTATTATTTATATCAATTCTAGTGTAATTATTTCATTTTCAAACAAAAATACAAAAAATATAAATTGTAGATTTTAGATCGACGTAGTCTCCTTGTGTTCGACCTGGAATTCTTATAATTTCAGTATGAATTTATTTGTTGACGAATTTCTTTGCAAATCGAACTATAATGACGGGTTTTTTGAAACCAACTTCGATCGCATAGCTTTTTGCATTCAAGACTTGGGACAAGCTCTCTCTAGAGCCTTGGAGGCAGTGAGAGGAAGAAAGGAAGAGATGAAGAAAAATGGGAGGGGTAGGGGTCCTTTTATAGTGGAGGAAAGAATCAAATTCATATACAAGACATTTAGTGACGGTCATAAACGTTGCTGAAGAGTCATTGCAAACGTCGCTGAAAATAGCCCACGCTGCCACTGCGTTGGTGCGCACTCCGCACACCTTCGCGCGCTATGCCCCTGCATGCACTGCTGCTGCGCGTGCGCACGTGCCTACATTGCTGTGCGAGTGCGGTGGCACGTGTGTGCGCATGGGTAGCCTGGGTTGTGCCACGTGGCACGATCTGGGTCGTCCATCTTCTTTTCATTGGAGGGGCTACTACAGAGGTCGAATTGAGTTGATTTTCATGTCGTTGGGTTGCGATCATCGACCTGAATCCATTCTCGTGGTTGGATTTGTCATTTGAAGCTCTGAATTATGTCACCTAGTCCCTTGGCTATTGATCTTCCTCGGACTACATATGGTGCTACTGGACTCCAATCGAGGAAATTTCGAAGGTGTTGGACTCCGATTGTCATCTTGATTAGATCCATACGGTCAGATCGTCAATCCGAGGCTCTGAAATAAATATCCTTCTCTCCTGACCACAAAAGGGACGCAATTAACCTAAATTATATACAATTACTCTAAATGCAGAATGATGCATGCTATGCAATATTTATAAGATGAAATGCAAATCTAAGCCTAGGAACATGCATGAATAGGCATTTTACCCTCAATGATTGTGTCTACATCAAGTACCTTGATCTCTTTTGTGTAATATGTGTAGGTATCAGGTTTGGAGTAATTTGGAGCCCTATAAATAGTCGATTTAAGATTAAGCTCACTTGGAAGGGGATTGAGTCAGTTTCTGCAATTGGACCTGAACCTAATTAACCCTAGGTCTAGTCCAATTTAGAAACCTAATTAACTTTAGCCTAGAGCCTAATTACCTAACCTAATTAATCAACCAAGAACTTGGCCATAGCCTTAATTTTAGACCCAATATGGTTGGCCAAAAATAGGTCCTATCCTGTAGAAAAACAAAACCTAAACCAAATCTTATCCCTAATCTCGAAATTCATAATAGCTTGACACATGTCTAGTATTTTGGTCATAACATTTGTATTTTAAGTCCAAATTGAGTGATTCAAGTTTCATTTTAAATCTGATTTCAAAGCTACAACTTTTCTCTTATGTCTAGTTTGAAATTTGAAATAGAACAAGGCTGAAAATTCAAGACAAGTGAGGGAAATCCTATAAGGTTGTTGCAACAACCTCCATCCAATTCCAACTAAAACAACCTAGCTTATCAACCTAGACTTAACCTTAGCCTTTAATCCTAACCTAATTAAATCTAGGCCGTCCACATCATTGATTTGAGGCACACTAGTTAGACCAATAGGAAGCCTCTACCTTTCTTATAAAAGCCCATAGGTCATGCCCCCTTAATCATCTCTTCCACCACAAAAAATCCTCTACCTTCTTCCACCACCTCCTATGTAGAACACCTAGACTTCCCACCATGGCTGTCCCTCCCCCTTAGGTCCACCCTCTTCCACCAAGCATTCCTCCACTGGTCGTCCTCCTCTGCTTCCTTTCCAGCTTTGTCGAGATCTCTCCATTGCCTTGACTACGCTATGGATCTTCTCGCATTCTCTCTATTTTAGTTGTTCTAGTAGAATGTCATCTAGTTTATTTTTCAAAACTCTATATGTAATCATTTTACTAGTATAAATAAAAGTATTTTTATCTCCATTCGTTACTTTCTCTCTCTCTATTATCTTAGTTAGTAGCAATTCATATTTGCTTTCGTTTGCATGCATGAATTCCTATTATTCCTCCCTGTGTTCAACCTAGATTCTCAATCTAGTTATTATTAAAATTGATAGTGACTCTGTGCACTACAACGAACACTACTAACTTATTGCAAAGATCCATCGTCAGTTTTTGGTATTGTGCGACAGAGGCAATGGATTTCACTTGTATATTTTCTTCAATATTTGCATTTGTTTCTCTAACTTAATTTTCTCTGCTTATGTGTAGGATTTCACGGTGGCATGGGGTCTTGAGTACAAGTAGTAGAAACGAAGCTAAGTGTAAGTAGAGATAGAGGTAGTCCTTGCATCTTAGTTTAGGGACATTCTTGAGTCCTAGGTTAGAATTGCATTAGAATCTCATATTAAAAAAGAAAAATAAAAAAAAAGAAATTCTCATTTTTCCATCTAGATTAGGTGTCTATCTTGATCCTTTAGTTAGTTATTTTCTTGAGTTGTTTGCATAAACAAAATCTCTTTTGGTAGATATTATCCGTTTGATATCTTCAAAACCACCTTCCTAAAATTCAGGCTGCTAACAAATTCATTTTTCAAAAATACTTTTCCAAATTTATATTTTCTTAAAAATTATAAAATTTTTCTTGGACGTAGGTATTGAAGTCAGGAAGATTATGTCTGAATTTCACACTCATCTGACTTATATTAATTTTTAAAAATTCTTGGACTACACTGATATCTATTTTAATTTTGCTTCCTAATTTGCATCTATCTGAAAATCATACAAATTTTCATACTACTCCAATTTATCTAAAATTTAGAGCGTTTGATTCCTCTAATAATTGGACACCAAGGAAAAGTATGAAAAAAATATTTTGAACATGTTTGGTTGCACTGAAAATCCAACTACCAACTGGGGGTCAAAAGAGACTTGAAGACCCCAGTACACATTAAAATATGAGAAATTATAAAACATACATTAAAAATTCTGAAAAAAATTTTTTTGAGTGCCTTAGTTAGTGGTGCATTAGGACCATTAATTGCTTTGATTGGGTTGTACCACATTTGGCTATTGGACTTAAACTTCATCATTCTAGAACTCTTTGCTCTGAGGGTTTTCACATTAAGGTAGAGCACACTTGCATCTTCATATTTAAAAGAAATTTATCAAACAATTGGGACTTGCAAAACACTCTTGAGTGCTTCAATAGAACATTGTTTGAATTTATGTAAGTAAACCCTAAAATATGCTAATACAAGCATTGAACCTTAAAAGATACCACATTAATTAAGCTTGTATTGTCAACTCTTTGGTTATGCACTACACATTTCAAATCAATTTTAAGGGCAACACCCCCCATCACCAATCACATTCCAAAAGCACTTCAAGCCTAATACTAAAATTGAGTAGACGTGCCCTTGGTAGGACTAATCCACTTGGTAACTTGAAGTTAGATTGGGCTAAGATCAATGCCTTATCTACTTGGATCAATTGGTGACAAGAAAGGTCGATGTAATAATTGCATTAATCTCTAGTGGTGTCTCGCCATGTGGGGTGTCCTAGGGGGTCCCACCCTTCTGGCCAGCCAAGTAATTCAAGGGTTGGTGTAACCCAGCCATATTTTGGGGAGCCAGGATTAGGTCTAATTAGGGTTTACACTATAACAACTAACTTGATTGCTTGCATTGTGAGGGTGTGTATTCTCTCATATGTTTACTCTCGCATCTCCTAGATTTGTTCCATTTATGCTTCGTAGGAGATCACTTAATCCTGAGTTGGTTGAACCTCCTACAAGGAACCCTAGGAGGTAAGATGCCTGAGATTCCTGAGATGCCTAAGATTCCCAAACAACCTAAGATCCCTAAAAATCTTGAGAATCAAATCTTGACCCTCTAGCTCTAATCCAAGCTCAGATTAATGCTAATGATAAGCTTCAAAAAAATCAAGTCCAATTGATTATGAAGACTCTGAAGAGAATCCAAGAACGACCACCTCAACCACACTCCCACCACCACACAAGCCCCTTAGTGACTTTTTTGACCCATCTACAACTTATGTTGAACATTTTGTTAGGGTTCCTAAAGGGGGAGATGATTTTGAGTTTAAACTCAATGTGATTAGCCTGATCCAAAATATTTTCCATGGGAATTCTAATGAAGACCCCTTGTAGCACCTTAAAGATCTAGTTGAATTTGCTGAAACCATTAAACCTAGAAATGTGAGCCTAGATATTGTCCTAATGAAGATGTTTCCTTTCTTTTTAAGGGATAAGGCAGCACACTGGTTCAAAAATATAGGCAAACCCACTACTACCTAGGAAGAGTTGAGAAACTCTTTCCTTAAGAAATTCTTCCCTATAGGTAGGACTAATGCCCTTAGGAGAGACATAACCGTTTTTTCACAAAAACCAGGGGAACAACTCAATGAGGCTTGGGAGAGATTTAATGAATTATTAAGGAGATGTCCACACCATGAGGTTCCTAGGTATCACGTAGCCCAAATCTTCTACCATGGTTTGAATAATAACCTTAGAAATTTTGCAGACGCGTCATGTGGAGGAAATTTTCTAAATAAGGACAAAGAGAGTTCTTTTGATTTATTTGAATCTATGAGTGAGAACTCTTTAAATCATGCCTCCATGACCACTTTTAACAGGTCCAGTCAACCCCATGGTGGAATATATGAGGTCCAAGCTAATTCGAGCTTGGTTGACATGGACATAATAGCTAAGAAATTGGATCGCATGGAAGTGGGGGATAAGAAATTGGATGAGCTTATGAGCCACTCTAAGAAACCACTAGTGATATCCCCACAAGCCTATTCTATGGATAGGGGAACAATGATTGCACCTACACAGCCACAGACTCCCTTGGGAAAGGAGTTTGTGAACAATCTTGACTTGGTTCAACCTATGAACCATTTGAACCTGGAACAGATGTCAACTGCATTCCAGGGAGGGGCCTTTGTCCCCTCTTATCCTGATTATTCTATCCCAACTCCTAGTACACCCTTTGGCTTTGAGGACTATTCGTTTGCTTTCATCGAGGTTAAAATTCACATTGTAATATAGCGACTAAAGTGATAGAAACATTACAAATTTATAATCTCAAAATGTGAGTTCCGAGGTCATCTCAAGGAGTAATAAATCACAAATTACCACTAATCAAGTGAATAGAAATTGAAGCATAGAAGTTTGATGCAAAAAGAAATTAATTACTCAAATAATGTCACAATTAAACTCATTAGGGAATGAAAACTAAGGCCAAAAAAATGTGTTTTTAAATCAACTAAGCCTCAGCCAAACACTTAGCCAAGATCGGCCCAAAGCCTCTCAAAAGTCAGCCCAATCTCACCCAAAATCGGCCCAGTACTAGGCCCAAATGCACCCATGTGTGCGCATGTGAGGAGGATGGTTGATTATTCAAATCTCAACATAGTTAATTAAAGTTAAAAGTCTTAATTAATCGCATAAAGAAATGACTTAGGTTAACTTGAATCGTTATTGTTTAGTGTAGTATAGGGTGAAGTTAACCTAACATTTTAGATTAAATTCTTTTTAATTGGTTTAGTCTAGGCCATTCATTGGGAGGCATAATTTTGCAATTTAATTCACCATTCTTATTATTTAAGTTTATGACTAACTAATTACTATAATAATTATGAAATATGTTAAGCACATGAATATTTACACATAAGATTAGACAATTAAAGCTTGCAAGTATTCCATTAATTGAAAGAAATGTACATTAATGATTTACAATGAATACCAAGTAGAGGAATGATTATTACAATGTTTACAAGAATGTAAGGCATAGAAGTAATGTACAAAGAATAGAAATGCCTTTTATGCAATATAAAGCTCAAACACTCTCTTCTCAACCTACAACCTTGAATCAGACATCTGATAAAAAGAATTGGACAACTTAAAAATAAGAATTAGTCTTCTAATGATGCAACATATGTCTTCTCTCTTCTTTAATTCTTTTACTTATTTAATTCTCTCTCTCTCTCTTTCTTCTTAACTCTCTCTAACTCTTCTCTCATTCCTTTGTCCTTTTTTTTTTCTCTTAAGCTCTCTGTCATTCACTATTTTACTATGCACTCACTTCTCCACACTTAAGTAATTTTCATGCTCAAGCCCACTCTCTCTTCACTTAATAAAAAGTTTGTTAATGGGCGACATGGGCTTTTCGGGGATACACAGCACCTGGTAGGATGGGAGCAAACCCTACTAGGCTCATGCCTGGTTTAGATTAGGTGGATTTTTATCAACTTTAGCCAAAGCAACGTAATTGGCCCATCACAGGCCCACATACACTTGCCCACCTGGCCCCATGCACACATGTGTGCACACACACCTATGCACACTCATGTGCACACGCACGCACCAGATCAGATCATTCAATGCTTAGAGGAAGGGATAGGTTTATTGTACGCCCAACACTGCACAAGATCGTTTTGTACCCAAGCAGCTGTCCGCATTCTACCAAGGTGGGACTATCCAGCCGCTCTCTCCTTCGCACGCTGCTGCGTTTGGCCAAACTTCAATCACTGATTCCAGATGACTCTGATGGTCAAATCAAGCATATAAGTGCTCGATCGAAAGCTATTAGTATCCAATTTCCAATTTTAACCTCAATTTGATCAATGGATCAGATTTGATCCATCGATTTAAGAGATAAACTTGGCACTGTTCAAGTACGGGAAACATGCATTCAGAGAAAATTTATAGGTCAATGATCCTGTAGAGATGAAATTAACCTTAACTAAGGGTTTAGAATAATTCATTGATGCATTTCACATCAATTAGTAAGAGAAAGAGATGTCTGGAAGGCTCTGGAGAGCTCTAGAAGCTCCAAGCTTCTTAACTTAGTGTTCAAAGCTTAGATTTAAGCTCGAATCTATCTACAAAGAGATTAAACCATCAGGAATTGATCTAAATCAAATTAGGAAGTCAAAAGAAACTGATTTGGTCAAAAGTTGAGCTCGAAACTTCATCAAGGGCTCTAAGAATAGTGTTGGGTTCCTTTTGGAACCTAAACTACATAGAAGATCAAATCCTCCTTATATCTCAATAAAATCCAATCAAATCAATTTAAAATGATTCACACTCAAATCAAGAACTCAAATAATCCACTCAATCAGAGATTCAAGCCTTTAACCCTCGGATTGGACTTAGGTCTGACTAACTTGGGTTAAAAGTTGACTTTCTACATTAAAGCTTCTTAAATCAAATTAATGACCTAACCTGACCAAATTCGACCTTAGGAAGCTGTTGCGCACTTCAAAATAAGGTTGTAATGACTCTAGAGGTCGTCTCAGACATTGTCGCTTGAGATCTAAAGTGGCTGTGTTTGTCAGATGAGACTAGAGGTTTTCAGTCCTAACTGAAAACTTAGTTAGGTTCTAAATGGGCTCATCAAGCTTCAGAACTGATTCCCAAAACCTATACCCTAATGAAATCATCTCTCCAACTCCATCGAAGTTGGAGAATATGAAGTTCAACTAAGAGAATTAATCACTTTCACATAAGTGTAATATGTGATTCATGATCCTGAGATCACAGGGTAATGATCTGGAGCTACTCAGATCATTCCAGAGGATGAGACTAATATTTGGTACACCAGAGCTCACTAGAGCTTTAGTGAACACCAATCTTGATTGACAAAGATTGAATCTCCATGAAATGGACCAAAAAATGGTCTCAACAAGTTCTTGAGATCGTAAAGAACCTCCAGAAAACATAAATTGATGTAATTGATGAACTTATACACAAATTAATCAAGAATTCAGTAGGAACCAATCTTGAGTTTGAATGAACTCAAGAACACTTCTCCCTCTCAATTAAGTGAGGGGAACTATTAATTAGGGTTAGGCGATGGTGTGTGACTATGTATTTTTGTGGAAGAATCTTTTCAAAAAAAAAAAGGTGGAAGAACTCCTCTTGAGCCTCCGTTGACAGCGAGCTTAGGAGGTTGTGTGAAAATTAGGTGTTTATAGTACGAGTGATAATTAACCTAATTAAGGGCAAGATTGGGGCCCTGTAATTGTAGAGAGGTGATGGAGGGCCCTTAGTGGCTGTGCACTAAGCCGTGGACCTTAACCATGGACAATAGCGATCTTCGGTGAAGGTGTAGTGGATTAAGCGTAACAGCTGATAGATTTTAGAGGGAAGAAGGTGAGAAGTGATCATGGTGAGATGAGGAAGGTGATCGGGTGAATGAAAAAGTGAATTGAAGTCTGACGAGATCGGAATTGACCTTGCTGGAGTCAGAGAAGAAAAAACTTAAATCTATGCTAAAGCTAAACTAAACTAACTAAATCTAATCTAAACTAAAATCTAAGCTAAGCTACAATTACCTGGATGAAGGAGATGAGAAGAACTCCATCAAAAGTGCTTAACGGAGGAGGAAATCAGAGCATTGAAGGAGAGCTCCGGTGGAGGGGAATGCGATGTGTAGGAAAAGGAGGATTGTGGTGCAACCTCATCGCTAGATGTGGTGGAAGGTGGCGAAGATCGAAGGAAGATCGGAGTAAGGGGGGTACAAGTCACCAGAGGTTGTAGAGGAATAGCCTATTGAACGATCAGTGGGGGAAGTAGAAAAGGAATCCATCATCGAGATCGAAGGTCTAGGTGGGTATTTATAGGTGGCGGAGAGGGGTAGGGGGCTGCATCTGGATGCAATCGCGTCCAGGTACATCAATTTAGGCTTCTTCATCTCCGGCGACAGTGAAGTCACCATGCTGGAGTTTGTTAGGGTAGAGAAGATCAGAGCCGTTGGATGAAAAGGGGAAGGTGAGCAGAAATCTGGCAAGCATGGTGAAGGTGCTATGACGTCAGATGGGCAGTGATCAGGCGGTGTTAGCACTAGACCTCCTCGGCCGTTCAAAATTGAGGAAGAAGTGAAGAAGAAGATGATGCTATGCATAGGGGCATTTTTTAAATAAAAAGACTCAATTGATAAAGAAGTTAAGGACCTAAACGTAAACAGTTAATTTTTAAGCTTGTTTGAATTTATTTATTTTTCAACTTTTTATATATAATTATAAATTAGGTGAGTATTATATTTATGCCTTGAATTTACATTTTTTCCCTTTTTAGCTATATTTAATTAAGTGATTAATTTACTTAAATTAATTAAGTACTTAGATCTTAAAATTAACTAAGTTAGTTTAAATATTAAATAACTAGTTAAATGGTTATTAATTGAGTCCAAATTATTAATTAAATTATAATTAAGATTATTTGATATTTAATTTAGTATTTTTAACTTATTTTGAAGGTCCTTATTATTTAATCCCCTATATTATAGTTAACCCTTTATTTAGTATATTCTTAGCTAATTAACTAGGGAAACTAATTAATTAGGGGTAATTAAGAGCCATGATGAGTCTCTCATCAATGGAGACCTGACCCCCTGAATCTTAAGCGATACTTATGGGATCAGGTTTCCTTATATGCTTGAATTCGGATCATCTCCTTCAAGAGGTGGGACTATTTGTTCCTCCTTTGTTCGTCATCTTCAACGAATGAGGTAGCTGATGATTGGTGATGATCCCACCTTTGGATCATGAATCCACAACTAGGATAGCTTCCTACAATGGATCCACAGCGACTAGAGTGGGTCTTCACTTGATTGAGTCGCCAAACGCTCCCAACATCACTGGAGAAGACAAGTTTGGCCAAGCACATGCATGCAATAACACAGCCTTTCGGCCCCAATTAAACTCACCAAAAGCTCTGGCAAAATATGTCAGAGCAAATCCCTAAACCTATTAGAAGCGAGGGTGAACGGATAGTCGGGGTGAGGAAGCTTTGATGAAGCTCACCAACGGCTATGCAGATGATGATGGAGTGGATGGAGTGACAAATTCTTTTAGACAAAAGCTTAGTGGGGGCGAGGAGAAGCTTTTTCCTAAATCAATTCGGTGAGGGGAAGGCAAAGGAGATAAGACGATGAAGGTGGCGGTGATGGTCGACCGAGGTGATCGGAGAAGGTGCTAGAGGTGATGGATGGAGCTCTAGAAACCTAATTGAAAGGGTAAGGAGGAGAAGCCCTAAGTTAATTTGAGGAGAGGAAAAGGGGAGAAGCTCACCAGTGATATGTCAGAGAGGGAGAAGAAGGGGGGGTTGTTGTAGCGGAGGAGAGGGAATTGGAGTTAGAAACTTCATATGAAGCTTCGTGGGAGGAAGAGGAAGGAAAACCCTCTACCTATTATTGTACATGGAAGAGGGTAAGGAAGTGGGAAGAAGAAGCTCTGAGGTGCTCAACGTCACTGGTGAGGAAGAAGAAGAGGGGAAATCTGACTTAATTTTGCACGCCTTGGTCTTGGAAAAGTCAAGGCCTTTATATAGAAGATGATTCCTCATCAATTGGTCCCAAAATTGCAAGTTTAGCTTGAGAATTTGGCGACTTTGGTTCTCGCGGATCTCTGCCAAATAGAGGAGGTATACTCCAAATTCGAGTTGAAGTTGTTGCTTGTCAGATTGGGCACGATCTGAAGATCAATCCAACCAAATTTTGTGGGATTTGGTGTTGATTTGCTTGATCAAATCATTGATTGAATCTTGAAGCTTTGGGTTGACTTTGCTGCTGTGCTTGCTGCATTTGGAAGGGGAAGAAGAAGGTTGACGTCATTGTGACGTTAAGCTAAGGACTTGGATACGAGAATATTCAAAACATTGGGGGTTTTGCGATAAATAGAGACTGATGGGGTTAAATGCAAACTTGGTCAAGATGGACTCTGATTAGACTCAAAATTTAGGGTAACCTAATTTGTACCCAAGGAATCTAATAGTGACCTCAAATTTGGGTTTTAATGAAGTTTGACTAGGTAATTTGCACATTAACCCAAAATATAGTAATTTCCTACCTTAGTTTTTATTTTTGGTCAAAAGGGATTCAATTTGTAAAAGTAAATGTTCCAAACCTCATAGAATATTTTCCAATGATCAGAAGCCTTTGATTACATTTATTTCTATTAGAACCCTTCCAATTAAAGTGAGGTTGTAATTAGGATTTTTATTTATAAATTAAACTTTTATACTCAGAAAACCCTGATTCAATCAGCTCAAGCCTACTTCTTGAGAATTTAAGATCATTTGACTTTTCATTAGGCATAGGATCACCCCTTAGTTAATCTGCATTTGTAATTACTCGTTAAAATAATAAAATTAACTCAATTTCTTTTTTCTTCTCAAATTCAAGGCATACTCGAATTATGCCCTTTTTCTTATTAGTAAGGAACATTTATCCCTAGAATTTGGCTAAATTAGGCTAGTTATGGCAAATGATGGTGCTACCATAATACCCTCATGATGTAAACATGTTTATATTACATAAAATGTCTATTTATGCATGTTCTTAAGCATAGAATTGCATTACATACTATAAATATTGCATAGCATGCATCATCTTGCATTTAGATTAGTCTGAATAAAATGTAGGTTAATTGTCTCCTTTTTATGGTCAGGGATAGGGCGACTTTTTATCGGGGCCTCGGATTGAAGATCCAACCGTACGGATCTGATCAGGGCGACAATTGGAGTTCAACGACTCCAAGACCGCCTAATCGGATATCCGTAGCATCAGATAGTGATCGAGGAACCCTAGAAGATCAAGGGCCAATATGGTATTAATCCACACTTCAAACGACAAATCCGACCACATGGATGGGTTCGGATCGACGATCGTAGCCTAATGACGTGAAAATCAATCCAATCCGATACATGTGGCACCATCTACATCACTCAGAAAATGGATGGCCAAGATGGCACCATGTGACACCATCTCAGCCGCCCAACCAACTGCACGCACCTGCCTAAGCTCATTTGGCCAACGTTTCTGCACCGTTGGATCGAGATCCAATGTCTGTGGGGCGCGCGTGCTTGAGTTGAGCACTCGACACAAACGCGCCTGTAGTGCATTGGTCGAGCGCCCTATCGAGACGAGGAGGCGCGGGTTCGAGCCCCCACACGCCTCAAATTAGAGCAGGCATGATAAGCTGCGTGATCAAGATCCAACGGTGCCGCGCAGCTGATATCACCCACGCACTATCTGACGCCCCCGCGTGACGCGAGATCTCACGTGCAAGGTGCGCGGTTGAGGCGCAACGAGGAGAGATCTTAGCCGTCCTATCTCACGATCGGATGGCCAAGATTTGAAGGACGTGGAGCACGTGTTTGAGGCACGGAAGGCAAGCGGGCTCACGAGCGCCTCCCACGAAGGCCACGTTCAGGCCTTTAGTGACGGATTTATCCGTCACTAAAGGTCCTCAATTAATGTTTTTCAAACTGTAATGACCAAAATGCCCTCACTCCTTGCAACTATAAAAGGCGACCCCATCTATATGAATTTCTCATCCCTTCCTTCTCTTCTCTCTCTCTCCAAAGCTTAAGAGAAACTTATCCCACACTTGGGATGCTCCTCAAGAGATAAAGTCAAATTTTCGCCCCCATTTCCAAAGCGGATCCCACGACGACGACAACGTGCTGCCTCATTCCCATTCTTCCTACCTCGACCTCCTTCTTCCCGCTCCATTCTTCGTCTTCCAGGCGTTGTCTCGTTTGACTTGTCCTCTAAGCGATCGTCGAGGAGGGTAACTTCTCTCTCCCATTCCTTTTTCCTGCTTTCTAGAGTAGAATTTTCCTACCTTCTAATTGTATTAATTTTCTTGCTTTCTAGTGTAATTTCTCGCTTACTTAGTTGTATAAACATTTTGAAGTATCAATTGGATGTTTTCTCTCTCTCTCTAATTGTTTATAGTGCTTCATTTCATTGTAATTACTTCACTTTTTAACAAAAACACGAAAAAAATATAATTGTGAATTTGGATTGACATAGCCTCCCTGAGTTCGACCTGGGATTTCTATTCCGGTATAAATTTTATTTGTTGAACCCAAGTTCTTCGCTATTCAAACTACAACGACAGGTTTTCAAAACCAAATTCGATAGCGTAGTACTTCATCGTTCCAACATTTTGGCACCGTTGCCGAGAAGGAAATGATTTCCGATCTTCTTTTTGCAGTTCATGCACTTTATTATCTTCTAACTTGCTTTCTCTTGTGTCTATTGTTTTGCAGAGTCCTCCATCAGGGAATCGTCAAGCGGTAGACCGAAGTAAAGTGTAGTTGAAGATGATTGTAAGTGCTCCCCATTCTTCCCCCTCCAAAGATTTCATTTGTCACATTAAATTCAAATTCCAATTAACCTAGGTGTTTGCATAAATCATAGGATTAGTTTAGTTGTTTGGATTCCCACTCACACTCATTTCACCCTCGCTTATATAAAAAAAATAATAAAAAGATAATTTTGTGGGGTAATTTTCAACATACACATAACATAAACCCACATTCAAGGCACTTAACCTACATGATTTGCTTCTACTCAACCGGGTTTTGATCTGTGGAATCGGTACACACAAATCAACACATAAAAGAGTAGAAATCATTTTAGGTTAACCATTTCTGTGTTCCTAACCTAGTGGTGCAGTTGTGTCCAGTTGTTTGAGTTGTTTGGGCCGCACCACTTAACCTAAAATCAACTCATCAAGTAGTTTCTTCTTAGGGTTTTCAATCTAGGTTCATACTAGGCACTCCACTTTATTTCTGGTTTTAAAGGAAAGCAATCTTCACCCGTACTTGAAAACCTAGTTTGCCTCAAACTTGATTGAAATCAACCTAATTCTAAACCCTAAAAGCTACTTAAGCAAGATTTGAACATTAAAATCTTCGCATCACAAATAATCTTGCTTGAAAACCCTGGTTACGCACGCACTTACACATACTCAATCAATCATTAAGGGCACAACCCATTTTAAAGGCCCATCACATTCCATAAGCACTACAATCCCAGGCCTCAATATAATCGAGTAGACATTGGCCTTAAGGACTGATTCGCTCTTTGGGGCCTAGTCTGAGATTGTTTACGATTAACCTACTTGTACTGATTAATCTGATGTCTGGCTAGGGGAGTAGCATCAAACGACTGCGACTGCGGGGTACACTAGGAACCAGAGGTGCAAGCCAAAGGAAGAACCTTCTCCCCAGTCCCTCCTAACTGGTTGGATTAAGTAGGCACATGTAGAGTAAATCATTTAGAATCTTAAGGTGAGTTTTGGGAGTTTGTAGATCCTTAGGCTACCCCACTTAATGACAGGCTTATTTTGTTGTGCTGTAGGGTCCTTATTCCCAATCCTTCCGACCTTTTCCTAGTTTATGCTGGGAAGACAGTCATTGAATCCCCAATTGGAAGGACCACTAGAGTATTCTAGCAGGCGTAAATTGGATTTTGGTTAAATTGATCCCATGGCTGATCAACAGCCTCCTCTACCCTGGGACCCGCAGGAGGAATTCTGAAGGCAGCTGGAATAAATGCAGAAATGCAGGAATGGTTCTAGAGAATGTAGGGCATTCAACCCTTAAAGGATTTTTATGATCCTTCAAATTACGGGGAATGTCCCATCCAGATTCCAGCTGGAGATGTAGAAATCAAGCCCCAGGTGTTAATCCAGATCAAACATTACCATGGGCTTGACTTTGAAGACTCATTTTAGCACTTGAATGATGAGAAAATGATCATAAGGCTCTTCCCCTACTCTCTTAGGGATAAAGTCGCTCATTGGTACAGGACTATAGGAAGACCAATTGCAACTTGGAATGAGTTGAAATTGGCCTTTCTGAAGAAATTCTTCCCTATCGGATGTACTAATGCTTTGAGACGGAAAATCACTACCTTTACCCAGCGGCCGGGGGAGTAGTTTCATGTGGCCTGGGAGAGATTCCAGGACTTATTGCGAAGATGTCCACACCATGAGGTGCTAAAATGGCAACTCGTGTAGATCTTCTACCACGGGTTGACTGAGCAACTCAAAAATCACGTGGATGCTTCTTGCGGAGGCAATTTCCTCAATAAAGATGCAGATAGCATGCATGATTTGTTTGAGGAAATGAGCAAGAATTCAATCAATCATGCCTCCATGGATACTTTTAACAGATCCCAGCAGCCCAGATCGAATGTTAATGAAGTCCATGACTCTCATTCATTTGATATGGAATTGATTTGTAACAAACTTGATAAGGTGGACTTGGTTGCTAGGAGAATGGAAGAGTGGATGGCTGGAAATTCAATGAACAACTCTCGATCCACTCAATCCCAATATTTGGGATTCCATTCGCTGCAAGCTCCTTCTGGATGGGAGCTTGTGAATCAACTCGATGCGGCTCAACCTGCGAGTCAGCATTATTCCTAACCCCACGGGTTCCAAACTGGGGCCTTTGATCCTAGTTTCTCTGATCCTTCCCTTTCTTTCTTTCCATCCTCACCCTATGAGGATGTTTGTGCTATATAGGAGAATGTTAGATCCAACCCTTACTCTAATGCTTATAATCCAGGTTCGAGAAACCACCCTAATTTCTCCTGGAAAAACCTGAGGCAACAGACCCAATTCTGACCCAGCAATTATGCTCCGCAATGACCAATGGGTCAGGGTCATGTGTATACTCAGTTGCCCCCAAATTAGGTCAATCAGCTAGCTTGGAATGCCCGTTAACTCGTAGGGCAGGCTGATTTGAACTAATAAATGGTAGAGAAGCAAGGATCCATGCTCCAGCTCATGCAGCAAATGAAAACCTTGCTGGACAACTTGCAAACTAGGCTCATAGCTAACTCTCGTCAACCCGGATCTTTACCATCCCAACCCATACCCAACCTGCGAAATATCCTGAATCCAGGCAACCAAGCCCATGGGTACGGAAATAAGAGGGACCTACACACACATGCTCAGTTGGTTGAGCAAGGTCCTTCCTCTTCTTCTTTTGCACATCAACAATTCTTGGTTAATCAAGCCCCACCAATCTTTCCTAACCCTCCCCAAGACCTAAACTCATATGCATCTGCAAATTTTGCTATCTTGAGGAGTGGTAAACAAGCTCAGGATCCACAACCACACTATTCTGATTTACCGAATCCTGAAGAACTTGAGGAGAGAGGATAATTCTGGAGAAGAAATCAAGGCTCGGGAACCTGATTCCAAAGATCTGACTCATGTTCCTTTTCTTGAAGCCTTGATCAGATCAAAGAAGAAGAAGTCTGTTGATAGCAATGAGAAGCTTCTGAATATTTTCAAGAATGTTGAGATCAATATCCCGCTCCTCGACACTATCAAGCATATACCGACTTACGCGAGATTTTTAAAGGATTTATGTACACAAAAGCGTAAGTCGAGAGAATCTGTTCCGAGGAAGGTCTACTCTCTGAGCAGGCTAGTTTTGTTATCCTGCACTACCTCCCTCAAAAAAAGAGAGATCCAGGTGCTCCGTTGATTTCTTGTGTCATCGGAGATTACACTTTTGATAGGGCACCTTTGGATCTGGGTGCATCCTCAACCTAATTCCGACTTCTCTTTATGAGAAGTTTGGATTAGGTGAACTTCGGCCGACTTCAATAACGCTGCAGTTAGCGGACCATTCGGTCACAAATCTGTGAGGCGTTATTGAAGATGTTATTGTTAAGGTTAACAATTTCTATTTTCCTGTAAATTTCCTTGTCCTTGACATGGATGTACCCAAAAATCTGAGGAACATGCCCATCATTCTGGGGCATCCGTTCCTGGCTAACGCTAAGGCCAACATTAACTGTGAAAGTGGTAGCATGGAAATCATGTTTGGGGATCAACAAATGAAATTGGATATTTTTAAGGAAATTAGTAAATTTGAGGATTGTGGATTTATTGAGGAACTCGAGGATGATAATGTGAACATTGAAACTTGTATGATGGTTTCTGCAATTGAAAGTTCCTCCTTTGATGATGAATTGGACCCGCAACCCTCTATGGCAGACCTGCCATCTTCTGAAGAGGTTATTGATTTTGTTCACTCTCAACCTCTTCCTCTTGATGAGTCATCAGCATCTTCCTTACCTTCAATCATCAACCTGCTCCAGCTTGAACTGAAATCATTGCTTGAGAATTTGAAATATCAATTTTTAGGACCACAGAAGATGCTCCCTGTGATTATTAGTGCTAAATTAATAAAGGAGCAAGAGATTAAATTGATTAAGGTCCTGAAGGAACACAAGGAGGCAATTGGTTAGATCATTCATACCTTAGGGGGATCGGGCCATCTTACTGTAATCATAGAATATTCTTGGAAAATGGATCCCTCCCTTCTCGCCAGAAGCAGAGGAGATTAAATCCAAATATGCGAGAAGTGGTCAAAAAGGAGATTATTAAGTGGCTCGATGCAGGAATTATTTATCCAATCTCTGATAGTCCCTGGGTAAGTCCCATGCAGATTATTCCCAAGAAAATCAAGATTACCATTGTGACTAACGAGAGAGGAGAATCTGTCACAACTCGTTCAGCTTCCTCTTGGAGGGTTTGTATCGATTATAGGATGCTGAACACGCCCACGAAAAAGGATCATTTCCCTCTGCCTTTCATTGATCAAATCTTGGAAAGATTAGCCGGGCAAAAGTACTTCTGTTTTCTTGATGCTTACTTGGGATACAACCAAGTTCCTATCCATCCCGAGGATCAGGAAAAAACTACTTTCACCTATCCCTATGGAACCTTTGATTTCCGTAGGATGCCATTTGGTTTATGCAATGACCTGCGACTTTTCAAAAGTGTATGTTAGCCATATTCTCTGACATGGTGGGATAGTTTATGGAAGTCTTCATGGACGATTTCTCTGTTTTTGGACAATCATTTGACTCTTGTCTAGCTAATCTAGAAATGATTCTTAAACGATGCATCAAAACACGATTGGTCCTTAGCTTGGAAAAGAGTCATTTCATGACATAAGAAGGCATCGTCTTGGGTCATGTAATCTCTGAATGGGGAATTGAAGTGGATAAAGCTAAAGTTGATGCTATCACTAAACTTCCTCCTCCCACATCTATTAAACAAATTCAATCATTTCCTAGTCATGTGGGATTCTACAGACGATTCATCAAGGATTTCTCGAAGGTTGCTTGTCCTCTGAGCAATCTTCTCACCAAAGAAACGTCGTTTGTTTTCGACGAATCATGTCGTAAGGCATTTGATTTCCTTAAAATGACAGTCACTTGTGCTCCGATCTTGCAACCAACGGTTTGGACAACCCCTTTTGAGATTATGACCGATGCTTCTGATTACGCGGTTGGGGCTGTTTTGGGTCAGAAAGTTGATAGGAAGCCCTCTGTCATCTACTATGCTAGTAAAACTCTGGATGAAGCCCAAAGGAATTACACTGTTACTGAAAAGGAATTACTAGCCATAGTATTTGCTTTGGAAAAATTCAGGGCTTATCTCTTAGGGTCTCATGTTATTATTTATACCGACCACTCGGCCTTAAGACATCTCTTGGCCAAAAAGGATGCCAAACCCCAGCTTATTCGTTGGATTCTTCTGCTTTAAGAATTTGATCTTGAAATCAAGGATAAATCCAGGGCACAAAATGTGGTGGCGAATCATTTGTTGAGACTTCTGAGTGATTCTTCTCGTCCGGATGTTCCGATTGCTGATACTTTTCTGGACAAAACCATCCTCACAGTTTCAGGTGTCCAAATCCCATGGTTTGCTGACATTGTTAATTATTTGGCCGTTGGTCAAATCCCCCAGGATTGGACCAAGCAACAACGGGATATACTCAAATCTGAGGCCAAATACTACTTCTAGGAGGACCCTGAACTGTACCGCATTGGCTCTGATCAGATTATTTGCCGATGTGTTCCAGAGAACGAATTCAACAGTACTCGAGTTCTGCCATGCATCTGCGTGTGGTGGACATTTCTTCGAGAAAAAGATGGCTGCAAAGATTTTTTAGTTTGGCTTCTATTGGCCATCTTTATTTAAGGATGCCCAGGATTTCTCAAGGTTATGTTCCCGATGTCAGGCACTCGGGAGCATAACTAAGAGAGATATGATGCCCCTAAACCCAATTCTTCTTGTCGAAATCTTCGACGTTTGGGGCATCGATTTCATGGGACCCTGTCTCCTTTCATTTGGACATCAGTACATTCTTGTCGCTGTTGATTACGTGTCCAAGTGGATTGAGGCGATTCCCACATGAATCAATGACCATAAGGTGGTCATCGATTTTGTCAAGAAAAACATCTTCAGCAGGTTCAGGATTCCGAGGGCCATCATCAGTGATGGTGGTACTCATTTTACTAATGCCTAGTTCCATAATTTGCTGGCTAAATACGGGGTTAATCACTGAATCTCCACACCTTACCATCCCTAGATGAATGGACAGGCTGAGATCTCTAATCAGGAGATCAAGAATATTCTACAGAAAATGATTAGGCCTGATCGCAAGGACTGGGCTCAAAAGCTTGAGGATGCTCTTTGGGCCTACCGTACGGCATATAAAATGCCCATCGACATGTCTTTGTTTCATCTGGTGTATGGAAAGGCGTGCCATTTACCCGTAGAGATTGAACAAAGGGCATTCTGGGCAATCAAGCAATGCAATTTAGATTTGAGTTTAGCTGGGAAGACTAGGAAACTCCAACTATCTGAGTTGGAAGAGCTTAGAAATGATGCATATGAGAATGCCAAGATCTACAAGGCTCAGACCAAAGCTCTACATGATCAATTGATTTCCCGCAAGAGCTTTGAGTCAAACCAGAAGGTCTGCTTATTCGATTCTCGACTTAAGCTCTTTCCCAGCAAACTTAGATCGAAATGGAACGGCCCGTTCATTATCGACCAGATTTTTCCAAATGAAGCCGTTTAGATCTCTGACCCAAAGATGCATAATACATTTAAAGTCAACTGTCAACATCTGAAGCCTGTTATTGACCGTACTCTTCCAGAACCCATCTCAGACACGGTTGCTCTAGCCATATTGTGACTTCTTTGGCTGGACTTCGCTTAGCTGATAGCATTAAACTCAACAGTTGTACATATGACACAAAGCTAACCCGAGCTTCATATTCAGGGGATATCTTTCATACTCTACCCTTTCTTTCATGTCTCTTTTTCTCAATGTGAACATTGCATCAGCTAGGCATGGGGGGGTGGATTCATTTTTTAATCATTTTTTCAGCTCTATGAAATTCTTATAAATTGTATTTCTCTTCTGATATATACATAAAAAAAAAATTTTAAGAAGGAATACTTGGACATTAGGACTTTTCATTCTTAGGAAATATTACATTAGGATCTGAACACAAAGACCCTTCAGGCCTTTGGGCTTAATTGGCCCGTGTATCCACTAAAATGTGGATTTATTTTTCGAGTCCTCGCCATCTTAATTCTATGGTAATTTGATTAAATAAGTTTGGGCGATAAGTACACGACTTATCAACCCACCCTCTGATTTGAGGGAACTTTAAGTCTAAAGCATCTACACACTAACTTTTCATTGACTTGTTGATCGGCAGTTTTAACAGAAATTGAGTAGCTAATGAACTTTCTAGGGTGATATGGCTAGTAAGTTATCGTGGGTAACAACCCATAGGTAGGTTGTCTAAAGACCAGTCACTGGACAATTCTCTTTTTACTGCCTTTAGGTAAATCTTAGACTAGGGAAGCCACCTACTTAGAAAAAGAAAAAGAAAGTTAAAAAGAAACGAAAAAGAAAAGGAGAAAAGAAAAAAAGAAAATAAAAGAAATAAGCCACACTTCGCTGCACGAGTATTGCTGGCAAGTTGTCGATGATAATAGCTCATCGACCGATTGTCCAGAACCCAGCTCAAGAAATGCACTGAAAATTCCCAAAACACTTAGGAGGAAGCGGAGAAGTAGAATAAATCGGGGAGAAATACACTGGATTCACCCCTGTGTTGACCCCATAAAAATAAAAGTAGGGAGAAAGCTACCGATCGTAAAGATACACCTTTAGGCAGAGCTCTCTTTTTAAGGTCACCTAGAGGCGTAGAAACCCGAAGTCCATTCTAATTGCCGATCAACAAGTCTATCACATTCACAATAAGATGCTTAGAACTTAGGGTTCTCATCAAATCTTGGGTGGGTTGAATGGCTGTAGAAAGCCACTCTTTAACCCTAAACTCAAAAATAAAAAAAAATTAAAAAAGAAGAAAAAGAGAAAAAGAAAATTTTCTTTGAATAAGGGGAGGGCTTGAGGCGGTCTGCATTTTGGCAGATATCCGGGCATTGTTATGTCTTTGAAAGTTCAGATCCTAAGTAAAAATTTTCTTAATGCTGAAAATAACTTATGCCTAAGTAATCCAATTTAATTCTTTTATAAATAGCATGTAGTTTTTGCTTGGGACTAGCAAAAGATAGGCATGGGGGTGTGATGTAAACATGTTTATATTACATAAAATGTCTATTTATGCATATTCTTAAGCATAGAATTGCATTACATACTATAAATATTGCATAGCATGCATCATCTTGCATTTAGATTAGTCTGAATAAAGTGTAGGTTAATTGTCTTCAATTTATGGTCAGGGATAGGGAGATTTTTTATCGGGGCCTCTGATCGAAGATCCAACAGTACGGATCTGATCAGGGTGACGATTAGAGCTCAACGACTCCAAGATCACCCTAATTGGATATCCGTAGCATCAGATAGAGACTGAGGAACCCTAGAAGATCATGGGCCAAGGTAGTGTTAATCCGCACTTTAGACGACAAATCCGACCGCATGGAAGGGTTCAGATCGACGATTGCAGCTTAACAACGTGAAAATTGATCCAATCCGATACCCGTGGCACCATCTACATCACTTAGAAGATGGACAGCCAAGATGGCACCACGTGGTGCCATCTCAGCCACCCAACTGGCCGCACGCACCTACCTAAGCTCATCTGGCTAGTGCTTCTCCACTGTTGGATCGAGATCCAACGGCTGCAGGGCGCACACGCTTGAGTTGAGTGCTCGACACAAACACGCCCGTAGCGCGTTGGTCGAGCGCCCTATCGAGATGAGGAGTCATGGGTTTGAGCCCTCGCACTCCTCAAATTGGAGCAGGCACGCGGGTGCAATCAAGATCCAATGGCGCCGCGTGGTCGATAATGCCCACGTGCTATCTAACGCCCTTGCGTGACGCTGGATCTCACACGCAAGGTGCGCGGTTGAGGCGCAGCAAGGAGAGATCTTAGCCGTCCGGTCTCACATTCGGATGACCAAGATTTGAAGGATGTGGAGCACGTGTTTGAGGCATGCAAGGTGAGTGGGCGTGCAAGCGCCACCCACGAAGGCCACGTTCAGGCCTTTAGTGATGGATTTATCCGTCAGTAAAGGTCTTGAATTAATGTTTTTCAAAATGTAATGACCAAAATACCCTCACTCCTTGCAACTATAAAAGGAGACCCACTCCATACGAATTTCTCATCCCTTCCTTCTCTTCTCTCCCTCTCCAAAGATCAAGAGAAGCTTATCCCACACCCGGGATGCTCCTAAAGAGATAAAGTCATATTTTCTCCATTTTGGAAGCGAATCCCACGACGACGATGACGTGTTGCCTCATTCCCGTTCTTCTTGCCTCGACCTCCTTCCCGCTCCATTCTTCATCTTCCAGGCATCATCTCATCCAGCTCTTCCTCCAAGCGATCGTCAAGGAGGATAACTTCTCTCTCCCATTCCTTTTTCCTGCTTTCTAGAGTAGATTTTTTCTACTTTCTAGAGTAGAATTTTCCTGCTTTCTAGTTGTAATAGTTTTCCTGCTTTCTAGTTTAATTTCTTGCTTAGTTGTATAAACATTTTGAAGTATCAAGTGGATGTTTTCTCTCTCTTACTCTCTCTTTCTCTGATTGTTTATAGTGCTTCATTTCATTGTAATTACTCCGCTTTTTAACAAAAACATGAAAAAAATATAATTGCGAATTTGGATCGACATAGCCTCCCTGAGTTCGACCCGGGATTTCTATTCTGGTATAAATTTTATTTGTTGAACCCAAGTTCTTCTCTATTCAAACTACAATGATAGGTTTTCAAAACCAAATTCGATAGCATAGTACTTCGTCGTTCCAACACCTCATGTCTAACTTTTACTAGTCTTGAGTAACATCCAATGGAACAGAACCAGATCTCTAGACCAAAATTTGTTGTCAGAATGCCTTATTGTGCCTTACCTCTAGAGACTAGTCTGAAATACCAACCCTAGGTATTAAGGTTCTAAAGTACCAGCCAAAATACTAACCTGATCGACTTCAGCCTTGGGTCTTCAACAAAGGCTTCTAAGGCCCCAAAGCCTACCCAAGGTTTCATTGACCCCAGCAGTTAAAGCACCTGTGCTTTTGTGTAAAAAGGTCCAGGTTTAACTTGCCAGCATATTTTTTAGAACAGAGAAGATGATATTTTTGAGAATTTTCTCCTTTTGTAATTTTTTATGACTCCTCTATATCCAACATTAGATTGGCCCTCAACACAGTCTGTGTCAGATTCCTTGTTCCCATCATCGATCCTCTAAGGGTCCCTGGCAATCAATGCTTCGGGATAGCATCACCCATGGCAACCTCCATAACCATGACAATCGACACTTCGTGATAGTGCCACCCATGGCATTCTATAGCTAATACAAGCCCTGGCATTTGGCCTTTTGGGCAATGCCACCCATGGCACCTGAACAGCACTAAGGCACTTACATGCCCCCAATAGGATATTTAAATATCCTAAGAGACAAGTGTTGAGGAGATCATATGTTATAACACATACACAAGGAGAGTATTTACTCCTTTCATGCGGTGGGAACTCCTATAATCAACTTGTATTTTCCAGCCGTTCCTGAGTCAGATTTTCAAGAAACCATTTTTTTTCAAATCATAGGACATTTTTGGCTTTATTCTTCATTAAGCTCACTAAACTAGCCTAGTGTGTAGGATGTGGATGCTTAGGTTACTAGGTCCTGTAAACCAAAGGATAGACAAAGAGGCCAGATACTTCCTAAGCCTTAGACTTAATACATTAGCTTCTCAACTTCCTCAACCTCTTGAGGAATAGTCCATATCTTAATAAGTACTAGGATTTTTGAGCCAAACAGGTCCTAGATGCCTAAAGTCAGTATAACTCACTTATCTCCTAAGGTTTAGCATTTCAGGCCTTAATTCATCATTCATTCTAGCCTATAACTTAGGTAAACAATTTGATAATCAACTGCTAGGACTAACACAATTTTCTCTTTGCTTCTTTTCCTTTTTGTATCTCTTTCCTCCTCCTCCTTAAGATTTGCAATTCAGCTCAAAAGCTTTCCTCTCCCTTCATCTGATTTTTTTTTATTTGAGAACCCTTCAAAAGAATTGAATTTCCAATCGTTTTGCACTTTAATACCCCCCATGCCTAAGTTTTGCAATGCCCTCATTGCAAACAAGGTGGGTTTGAATTCTGCTTAGTTCATATTTTAGAATAGATTTATAAGGGTGGGTGGTCGGGTCGGGATGGCTGTTGCGGACGATTTCAAGCTGTAATACGAATATTGGAGGTGGAGTTAGCTGTTCTAAAGTATGAACCCTAAAGTGCAATAGGAATGCAGTTCGAGAAGGATAAGAAAGGTCTTGGGTTTTTGAATGAAGGGTTGTCTCCGGTTAAGCACCAAGTTTACCGCCATCAATTGGGCATAATGCAGCTCAAGAGGAATGGAGATCAAAAGATTGTTTAGCCAAGGTCACATCAGTCAGCTCAAGGAATGGTTTTAGTCTTTGATCATTCACAATAAAAGGATTCTATTCATGACTGAGTTCACTGATTTCAATAGCTCCATTTCCAAAGATCCTCTCGACTAGAAAAGGTCTGATGCACTTCGATCTTAGCTTGCCTAGGAAGAGTTTGAGTCGAGCATAAAAAAGGAGCACTTTTTGACCAGGATAGAAAGTTTTTAATGAAATGTGCTTGTCATGAAGAGCCTTAATCCACTCCTTGTAGATACACGTGTTCTTGTATGCATCATTGCATAGCTCATCAATCTCACTCATTTGCAAACGGCGGTGGATTACGGCATTCCTGAGATCCAAATTGCATTTCCGTACTGCCCAGTAGGCCTTATGCTTCATTTCTACAGGAAGGTGACATGCCTTCCCGTAAACTAGTATGAATGGAGATTTGGTTTTATGGGCGGACCTATAGGCCCATAATGCTTTAGGAAGTTGGTTTGACCAATCTTTTCTGTCTGGTCGGACAATGACCTGAAGAATTTTCTTGATTGCGCGATTGGAGAGCTTAACTAGTCCATTAGTCTGGAGATGATATGGAGTTGAAATATGATGTGACACCCCATATTTCTTCAATAGGGACTAGATGTGCACATTCACAAAGTGGGTCCCCTTGTCAGAGATGATTGATTGTGGGACACTGAACTGGGAAAAGATGTGCTCATGAATAAATTTGATTACCACCTTATGATCATTGGTTCGGGTTGGAATGACTTCTATCCATTTGGACACATAGTCCACAACCTAAAGAATATATTCAAAATCATTTGAATTTGGGAATGGACCCATGAAATGAACCCCCCATATGTCAAAAATCTTGCACATGAGAATCAGGTTCAAGGGCATCATATTTCGATGGCCCATGTTGCCTAAGGTCTAGCAACGAGCACATGTCCTATGGTAATTGTTTGCGTCCTTGAAGAGTGTGGGCCAATAAAAGCACATTGGAGGATTTTTGCTGCGATTTGTGCCCAGAGAAATGGCCACCGCAGGTGTGGTCATGGCAGAAAGAGATTATGTCATTGACCTCAGTATCAGTAATGCATCTTTAGATGATTTGATCAGCACCAATGCGGAAGAGATAGGGATCCTCATAGACATAATACTTGGCATTTGAAATCAATTTGTCTTTTTTGGCTTTTGGCTAGTCAAGCAGGATCTGGTTTGATGCCAAATAATTAACAACATAGGCATACCAAGGAAGTCCAGCATCAATGCTTAGCAGATGCTCAACTAAAAAATGTTTAGTAATAGGTCTGGAAGGTTCAATGATCGAAGAAGGAAGACGGGATAAATGGTTAGCATCCTTCCTTGAAAGTAAGTGCCTCACAGCTTTGTGATCCGAGTAGATAATGACATGGGATCCCAAGAGGTATGATCTGAATTTCTCTAGAACAAACACTAGGGCTAGTAGCTCTTTCTCTGTAATTGTATAATTATGCTGAGCCTCGTCTAGTGTCTTGCTGGCATAATATATTACCACTAGTTGCCCATTGATCTTTTCCTAAGTACCACTCCTGCTGCGTAGTCAAATGCATCGTACATGATCTGAAATGGTTGAGACTAGTCAGGAGATTGTAGGATTGGAGCCTAGGTTACTCGGTCACGCAAGATTTCAAATACGCGAACACACTCACTTATCATCTCAAAGGGAGTGTCCTTTGAGAGAATATTAGTTAGGGGGTGTGCAACCTTGGAAAAGATTAGTTAGATATAAAACATCAATAAAAATTGATGTGCCACTGAAAAGATTGAATGTCTTTGACCGAGGACAGCAAAGGATGTTTGGAAATCAAATTCACCTTTGCTTGGTCAACATGGATGCCCTTATCAAATACAAGGTGTCCAAGTATGATGCCTTTAGGAACCATGAAGTGGCTCTTTTCCCAGGAGAGAACCAGGTTCACCTCAATGCATTGCTGGAGGACTTGAACCAAGTGCAGAAGGAAATCATCAAATGTTTGACCAAAAATCGAGAAGTCGTCCATGATGACTTCAAGGTATTTATCTACCATATCGGAAAATATAGCTAGCATACACTGCTGAAAGGTCGCAAGAAAATTGCATAGGCCAAATGGCATCCTACGGAACGCATAAGTCCCTTAAGGGTAGGTAAAGGTGGTCTTCTCCTGATCTTCAGGATGAATTGCCACAAGATTATATCCAGAGTACCCATCCAAAAAGCAGAAAAATCAATTCCTCGCTAGCTTCTCAAGGATCTGGTCAATAAACGGGAGAGGGAAATGGTCTTTCTTTGTGGAGGTATTTAGTTCCCGATGGTCTATACAGACTCTCCACGAGTTTGCAATCCAAGTTGGGATGGTTTCTCTAAATTCAATAGTAATAACAGTGGGTCCCGCCTTCTTAAGCATGACTTGAATGAGACTCACCTAGCGGCTATCAGAGATGGGGTAGATTATGCCCGCAATGAGCCACTCGATAATCTCCTTTTTCACGACCTCCTGGAGATTTGGGTTAAGTCTTCTCTACATCTCGCATGAAGGTCATTGTTGTGAGACAGTAGAGCACGTGTTTGCTAAAAAAACGTCATGGTATAGTGCATAATACGATCAAACAAAAATATTTGTAAAAAGATAACGAGACTTGAGTCTCAGTCGTTCGTCTCTGGGAGGCATTTGCTTCAATCTGAAATTGAACTTTTATTTCTCTACTTTATTCAAAATCGCATGGCAATTTTTGATTATCACATATTGAAGTACGACATGCTTAGTTGCAAGAACATCAGGAATTAAAAGCAAGCAACATTAATCACACAAAAGATATTGCAATGAGCTCATGGTGATTCTCAACACATAGACATATATATATAGAAAATATATTTTTCATTCATTCATTCAAAGGAAGGTGTTTGCAATATGGAAGTAGAGGAATGCTTATACATGAATGCTAAAGAAATGTAAACCTAGCTACCAGAAAATGATCGCATACAAGAATCGACGGGGGGATTTTGCATGCATCATTGGGGGAGAATAAGGACTACACTACTAAGCAGTAAATGAAAGTAGTAAATGTAAAGAACTAGCTACTAATCTATCAGATGTGAGGGCATTCAGAGATGGTCTCTGATGGCCTTGGAGTGGTCGAGAGGAGAATGAGGGGCAGCCAATGGAGCTTAGGCTGGCCCTTGGAGAGAGAGAGGAGTGATCCAGCATCTTGGCATGGTGTCCTTCACGGTGGTGCTCAACTCATGGAGATGGTGGTGGAGAGGGTGGTGGCTAGCCTAAGTGGAGGTGGTTGGAGCCAAGCAAGTATGGCCAAAAAGTGGATGGGTGCAAATGGCCACCCCTTAGGTCTTTTTATAGACCTAAGGGAAGCTCTCTAGAGAATTATGGAATTCTCTAAAGAGGCCTCTGGTGGGAGCTTCTGGGAGAGTGAGAGAGAGAGGATGGATGGTGGTTTTCAGATCCACCAAATGTGGATCTAAAAATTGAATGGCTCTTGGTTACTAATTTTAGCAACTAAGGCAACCACACATGGTAGAAAGTTCTAGAGAACTCTAGGCTTGGTATTTTCGGGTGGATGGTGTGTGTGGGTGTGTGTGGGTCAAAACATAGGTGGCTAGGTTGATTAGGTTAGGTTCTAGTGGGTTTAGGTCAAGGTATGTCTCAAATTAGGGTTATAAACCCTAATTCACTAAGGTAAAGTGCAATTAAACTTAATACAAGTTTAATTGGGTGTGTGGAAACTTAATTGAGAGTAAAAAAACTCAATTAATTTAGGTCTAGGTCAATTGGACTCTCACTGAGTCCAATTGGACAGTGTGTGTTGAGATCAGGGCTCAATTGGGCTCAATGAGTCCAATTGAATAGGCTGATGGAATTGACTAAGATCCAAGTCAATTAGGTTTAGTGATGACCTAATTAGGTCCTTAGGGAGGTCTAGAGGTGATGTACTAGGGTTAGGGCACCTCAATTTAGGTTCCTATGGGGTTGGAATTGGGTTTAGGGACCTAGAGATCCAAGATCAAGGCTTGAATCTCAAAACAAGAACCTGAGAGCAGCATCAGACGTCTAATAATAGTGTCAGACATCTTATACTCAAAAATCAAAAGTCCAAACTTGTTTTCTAGACGTCCAATCAGAGTCAGGATGGATTCAAGGTTCTGTCTTGGGTATTCTGCAAAAATTGGACGTCTGACCAAGTGTCTGGACATCCAATAACACTGCAGAAGTGGGTTTAAGGTGTCCGGGAGTTGGCTAAGGGTTCTAGATGTCCTATAATTCATTTGGACATCTAGATAAAGGTTGGAATTAGGGTTTTAAGGTTTCCTAGGGTGCGGTGACCTAATCTAAGGGTGGCTAAGGCTTGGGGAAGTCTCTAGGCTATCTTAGGGCTAGGATGGCCCTAAGCTCTTCACATTTTACTACTTTATTCCTACTTAATAGAATAGAAAACCTTAACTCCCTTACGTCATTATTCCTACATCTAATCTAAGTCTTCTGCTCCAGCTCTGTTGCAACACTCGTTATTCCTGATCCAGCTTCAGATCCTGCTCTTGATCCAGCTCTAGATCTAGCTCCTGATCAGCTTATTACCTGTAATTGACATAATGCACCTAATCAGTATATTACAGCATTTTTTCATGCATAGCAAAAAGAAAGTAGCAACGATGCAAATAATGCTTATGCATGCATGAACTACCCTAACTTATGCTAAGTCCTTGCCTAATTTTGGTCAATTAAGACCTATGATTGCTGTGCAATCATACCCCCATGCCTAAATCTTGCTAGTCCCTAGCAAATGCAAGACTAAATTATTTACAGCAAGGGTCCCTAAGGAACTGATTATTTTATCAAGTGTATGCGTAGTGATTTTTCTCCTTTTTGTTTTCATCCTATGCTCTAGAAATCTAGACAATCGTGAAAGTGCGGCTATGTAGCTTTTGCAACGGATTCGAGTGAAAAATTGATTCACCTCTAAAGCTTGTACTTGACCCCTAGTAAAAATTATAGCAAGATAGGTGGACTTCTTCTCTCGGGGTATTCAAGATATTCTATGAATTTCACCTCAGCTTTAGGCTTAGGTAGAGAATCTCTGAGGGAAAAGATTATATATTTGGTGTTTCACTCTCACTTGGTGCTACATAGAGACTACTACTATAGAATCTAGATTCTCGAATTACTAAGTAACTCAACTCAGAGAAAGACGAGAAAAACTATGCTCTCTTTTGATTCCTTTGTATTCATTTTCTCTTTCTCTTTTTCTTTTTCTTTTCTTTCTTTTTCTTAGAGCTCACAACCTCACCAGATTCCCATATACGATCTGTATTTGGTGGTCTCACTTGGAATTAACACTTCAATTGAGTTTCCATAACCCTAACACTAAGTCGGAATTCCTCAGCCAGTATTCAGGCAGTCAGAAACATAAGAAAGGTGGGTTAAGGCCATATTTGGTGGATCTTAAATTTATTCGGTGGTATTGCCTCAATGCAACTAACTAAATATTCACTCATTTTTTCTTTGCTTTTTCTTCTTTTTCTAATTTTTTTTCAATTTTTCTTTCTTTTCATCATTTTTTTTCATCTCTTTTTTTTCTCAACATAACACATCCCTGAACTTTATTGAGGGGGCATTATTAGGGATTGGTGGTACTCAAGAGACATTGGGTGGCTTATTTAGTGGAAGTGCCTACTCGCAGTACTGGGAGAGACAGATAGGACGGTGTATTTCTGACCTTAGCATCAATACCCTCCATCAGCCAAGGATTCTGTAAAGAATGGTCGTAACCATCCACCTTAGCCCTAGTTTTATGAAAACTCACTCTCTGTGTATTTGCCTTATTTGGTGGCTTTCAATATTTCGCACAAAATGTATATGCAGGAATTGAGAGTGAAAGCTATGTCTAATCTCAGAGTATCATCACCTAATTATCTAAGATTCCAGATTCCTTGTACTAATCTAGAGCACCAGTACACTCTACTCTCATCTCACACTATTTGGTGGATTTTTGGAGGAAAATCTGCCTGACTCCCAAAACACTATCTAGGGGTTCAAGAAAAGAAGCACTGCTTCTTCTCGACAGACTAAAGACGTTTATCAGCCTTCACCGTGAATCCATTGCAAATTCTACGTGTGTGAAAAGTTGTACTAGATTTCAGATTACAGGAATCAACTAGAGGAAAAGTCCCTAATGCATTCTCTTAATAAAATAATCTTATTCATGAATGCAGTATATATATATGCTATAAACAAGTGACCTCTTATATTCATACTTCATGAAATTCTCGTATCGGGTTACAATCAGCTTGATCCTAAATTTAGAACAAGAGGTGAGTGGGTGAGTTGGAATGGTTGTTGCGGATGATTTCTAGCTCCAATGTGAGCATTGGAGGTGGAGTCGATTGTTCTTTTATTTAGGGTCCTAAAGTATGCAGCTCCGAGGTTTTCCTAAATGTTGGCATAAAAAATTTTTCAATTTTGTTGTATCTACCCCCCCATGCCTAAGTTCTTGCATGTCCTCATGCATGAGTATAAAAGAAAATAAATACAGCAGGGAGAGAATGGATAGAAATCACCTATAATTGTTCCTAAAATTATACATTCAGCACCGGCCAATCTGTCAGTATGCAATATGTAGAAAGAAAATATGCTAACAGAAAAAATATGCTATATATAAAAATGGTTATGTATAAATGCTAGTGGAATGTGGGGTAAATGGTATCTATATGTGATGAGTTTAATGCCTCCAGCTGGGCGAGAATTCAACCACATGTCCTCAATAAGATGAATAATCTCGTCAGGTGGAGGAGGTTCCTGAGCCAAAAATGGCTTGAGGCATTGGCCATTTACCGTAGATATATGCCCAGATTTTGGGTCCTTGATCTGGACTGCCCCACTAGGATATGGATGAATTACAATATACGGGCCAGTCCATTTGGACTTGAGCTTCCCTGCGAACAGTTTCAGTCATGAATCAAACAACCAGACTTGTTGGTTGGGCGTGAATGCTTTCCTCCAGATGTGACGGTCATGAAAGGCCTTGGTCTTGTCCTTGTATATCAATGCGTTCTCATAGGCCTCTCGCCGAATCTCTTCTAATTCATAGAGCTGGAGTTTCCATTCTTGACCTCCTGCATTGAGGTCAAGGTTACATTTTTGCATTGCCCAAAAGGCACGGTGTTCTAGCTCTACAGGAAGGTGACAGGCCATGGCATATACCATGCGATATGGTGACATTCCAAGTGGGGCATTGTATGCGGTCCGATATGCCTAGAGTGCATTGACTAATTTATCAGACTAGTCCTTCCTGTTTGATCTAATCGTCTTCTAAAGAATCAGCTTGATCTGACGATTAGACACTTCAGCCTGCCCATTGGTCTGTAGGTGATACGGGGTGGCTATACGATGATGTACCCCGTATTTCTTTAATAATGACCTGAAATGGGCGTGAATGAAGTGGCTTCCCCCGTCACTAATCAGAGCGCGGGGAATTCCGAATCTCACGGAGGTGTTCTGTTGTACGAAGGAAATGATGGTCTTATGATCACCCATCTCGCTAGGATGGCCTCGAGCCACTTCGAGACATAGTCAATGGCTAGTAATATGTACTCAAGCCATGCGAGTTCGTAAAAGGGCCCATAAAATCTATGCCCCAGATGTCAAACACTTCTACGACCATGATGGGCTAGAGTGGCATCATGTCTCTCTTGGTCATAGAACCGACTGACTGGCATCGTTTGCAACATTGGGCGTATTCGTGTGTATCTCTGAAGATGGTTGGCCAGAAAAATCCCGACTACAAAATTTTTGCAGCGGTTTTCCATCCCAAGAAATGACCACCACAAGCATCATTGTGGCAAAAAGATAACACATGGGGATCTCAGAATCTGGGATGCATCTTCGAAGAATCTCGTCTGTTCCAATGCAGAAGAGTAGTGGGTCATCCCAGAGATAAAATTTGGCTTTTGCAGTGAATTTGAGTTTCTGGTCCTTGGATAGATTCATGGGAATCTTTCCTGCGGCAAGGTAGTTCGCGATATCCACGTACCAGGGGAACTCAATAGAATGAACTGTCAAAAGAGATTCATCTGGAAATTGCTCATGGATACGCAGGGAATAAGGAATGTGGTCTGGGTCCAGTCAGGATAGGTGATCCGCCACAACATTCTACTTTCCGGCTTTGTCATGGATTTTAATATTGAATTCTTACAATAGAAGGATCCATCTAATGAGTCATGGTTTGGCATCCTTCTTTGCCAACAAATGCTGGAGGGCGGAGTGGTCAGTGAAAATGATGACCTTGGGCCCTAATAAGTAAGATCTGAATTTCTCCAACCCAAATACTACTGCTAGCAGTTCTTTTTTGGTGACAGTGTAATTGCGCTAAGCCTCATTCAACATCTTACTAGCATAGTATATGACGAAGGGTTGTTTCTCCCGACGCTGGCCTAAAACAGCACCAACGACAAAATCAAACATGTCACACATCATTTCGAAATGGAGCGACCAGTCGGGTGGTTGGAGAATTGGGGAGTCGGAGACAACGCTTCGTAAAGTCTCAAAGGTGCTGAGACATGAGGTATCAAATTCAAATGGAACATCGGCAACCAGGAGATTCGTTAAAGGCCATGCGATTTTTGAGAAATCGCGTATAAATCTCCAATAGAAGTCGACGTGCCCCAAGAATGATCTGATCTGCTTGACCGAGCTAGGTGGTGGTAAGTGGGAAATAATCTCTGATTTAGCTCAATCGACCTCGAGTCCATTTTTGGAGATCCCGTGCCCTAGTACTATGCCATCCCTCACCATGAAATGGCTTTTCTCCCAGGATAGTACTAGGTTTACCTCAATACATCGTTTCAGGATCTTGGTGAGGTTATCAAGGCAAGATGCGAAATCATCTCCGAAAATGGAGAAGTCATCCATGAATACCTCCACATGGTCCCCAATCATGTCAGAGAAGATGGCCATCATACAATGCTGAAATGTCACTGGTGCGTTGCAGAGGCCAAAGGGTATCCGCTTGAAAGCGAATGTTCCAAAGGGGCATGTGAATGTGGTCTTGTCTTGATCTTCTAGGCTAATCGCTACTTGATTATACCTGGAGTATCCATCCAGAAGGCAGAAGAAACTACGTTTGGCTAATTGTTCCAATATCTGATCAATGAAAGCTAAAGGAAAGTGATCCTTTTGGGTAGCTGTGTTCAATTTCCTATAGTCGATGCAGACCTGCCAAGATGTCGCAGTGCGGGTTGGGATGGATTCTCCCTTGTCATTTTTTACGATGGTGAGTCCTGCTTTCTTGGGCACTATCTGAATCGAACTCACCCATTGGCTATCTAAGATTGGGTATACAATACCTGCATCCAGCCATTTCATGATCTCCTTCTTAACAACCTCTAGCATATTCGGGTTAAGCCGTCATTGAGGTTGTCTTGAAGGTTTCAACCCCTCATCCGTGTAAATGTGATGAGTACAATACGAGGGGTGAATCCTGCGGGGATCAGCAATACTCCACCCGATAGCAGCCCTATGGTCTTGTAGTGTAGAAATCAATTGGTGCTCCTGTTCTTGGGTTAAGTGGGCATTGATAATGACTGGGTATGTCTCACTTTTGCCTAAGAACACATACTTAAGTGAGTCAGATAAGGGCTTTAGTTCAATCACGGGTGGGTCAGAGTCAGAAATGAGAGTGGGAGGAGTAGAATCGATGGTGGGAATCTGCTGATCCATGTGCATGTGAATTCCCGCTGAGTCGCTCCCTGTGAAATAATCAGTTGTGACTGCGTTAACGAGAAACCCGTTGGCTGTAGTCATGTCTTCCTGTAACAACAGGGGTGATTCAGGAATGTGTGGATCAGGATAGCTGGATTCAGGGGTGTTGTGGTCAGAAGCACATCCTAAACAGTCAGATCCTCGGGGAGATATGTGTAGTGCGGTGGTCTCAGTCCTGTGTGGATCGAGGTCCAAGAACCCTGATGTGTAGACAAATGAGACATTGGGTCGTCGCAAAGGAGCCTAATGTTACTGTAGTATGCCGCATCTTCGTCTTCACCATCCTCCTCTATTTGATCACAGTCGAAGTTCTTTGTTGCCCTGAATATGTCCAGTCGAAGTCGTTCATTGCCTAGGGCTATCTCCATACACCCAGATGCACAATCAATGTTCACCCGGGCTGTCGCCAAAAATGGGCGACCCAAAATAATTGGTGAATCTCGGAGATTAGGAGGAACTTCCATACCGAGAACGAAAAAGTCTGCAGGAAAGCAGAATCCACGGACTTTCACAATCACATTCTCAACCACCCCCCTCAGTGTTTTGACTAATCTGTCAACCAGCTAAATCGTGACCGAGGTGGGCTTCAACTCCCCAAATCAAAATCGATTAAATATGGCAGTGGGAGTTAGGTTGATGGACGAACCCAGATCTAGAAGGGCCCGATCAAATGGAGAATCCTGCAAGAAGCAGGATATGAGTGGGGTACCAGGGTCTTTCTTCTTCGATGGTAAGTCAGCTAGAATCACGGTGCTAGCCTCTTTCGACAGTACCGCCTGTCATCCAATTCTCGGCTGTCGCTTCGGGGTACAATAGCCCTTGAAGAACCTAACGACAGCAAGAATGTGTTCGATTGCCTCGAGGAGGGGGACCTGAATATGTACTTCCTTAAACATCGATTTCAGATCCTCAAAATTCCACGTGCCCTTTTTCTATGCTACATTTTATGTCAGAACCTCAGGAAAAGGGACGGGAGTCTCAGGGTTGAGTGGCCTCTTACCCTTATCTGCCGTAGGTGGCTCTTTAGGTGAAGGAGTCGATCCCGCCTGCGGCGAAGGGTGGGAGAAATTAGGACCCACCTACTTAAGTGGTGGGTCAAATGTCTTCCTTCCGCTCCTCAAAGAGACAGCATGTGCGTCGACTTGTTGTCCATGAGGTGGTGGGGGAGCGGAAGGGGCAGAATACGTGGGGTTCTGCAAAGGCGGCTGGCCTTGCGCGTAATCGGGTGGTTCATAAGGCACCTGTAATATGGCATGTGCCTGTCCCTGCGGTGCCTGAAACCTAGGTGGGGTGCCCTAGTTCTGCACATATCGAGGATTCGGGACGGGTTGGGAGGGAAAGGCTCCCTGAGTCCTATGCTCCTACAATAGCTAGTTCTGAGTGTTCTGTATAGTCTGTATTTGGTCAGCCATCGCCTTCATAATCTGCAAGCTATCTTGTGTAGATTTCCTCATCGATTCTTACAGCTCCTCTTTCAGTGCCTCCAAAGGGTCAGCCTACTTTGGAGGGTGGCTGGCAGCTTGGTGTAGCGACTGGTATAAAGAGCGGGGTTGCTGCTGATGTGGGAATGGCTGTTGCCTAGGGTACGTGTTTTGCACATTCCCGTATTGCCTGGTCTGGTAGTGTGGATCTTGATGTGGTCTCTGTGAATTACCAGACCAAGAGAAGTTCGGATGCTGGCGCCAACCAGGGTTATACGTCTCTGAATACGGGTTATTACGCCCGTATCCTTGGATAGTACTGATGTCCTCGTAGGCCGAAGATGTCTGAGACGTATATTCGTCAAGGGGATACGCATTATAATCTATGGGTGGTGCAAAACCCTGGTCGTCCTGATATGAGAAATCTCGTAAATACAGAGAAGATGCATCCCGAGTGAGTAGATTAACTCGAGCGGGAGGGGCTCAAGGTGCATAGGAGGGTCTTGAGGCGGTAGAGCTCAAGTTAGATTGACCCTGACTAATCTGGTCAATCTTTTCTCGATTAGATTTATTCTATCCAGCTGCTTGACGATGATATCCATGTCGGCTCTAATAGACTCGGTGTGAGCCTCGTGGACACAAACCTGCTGCTGACCAGGCTGCTGGAGCTGGTTCATGGATGTGGCATTCATCGAGTTCTCTGCTAATGATTCAAACAACTCAAATGCATTGTTCTCATCTTTCGTGAGGAAATTTCCGTCGCTAGATGCATCGGCTAGATACCAATGTGTGTCATCCAGCCCATGGTAAAAGATTTGAGCCAGGTGCCATCTGGGTATACCATGATGCGGGCATTTCTGGAGAAGGTCGTGAAATCTGTCCCAAGCTTCATATAACTTCTCCCCAGCTCCCTGGGAGAAAATTGTGATTGCACGCCGCATTGCGTTTGTTTGACCAATTGGGAAGAACTTTTGCATAAATTCATGTCGTAATTCCGGCCAGGTTCCAATTGGCTTCCCAATGGTCTTGAAGCAGTATGAAGCTTTGTCCCTCAGAGAGAATGGGAAAAGCTTCATTAGAACAATCCTGAGATCGATATTCCTGGGTCGAATCATTTCAGTGAGTCGACTCAGGTCCTCAAGGTGCTGGAACGGATCTTCGCTTGAGTTCCCATAGAAGTGAGTGCTGATCAACCCAATAACATTGGGCTTGAGCTCAAATGCATCTCCACCTACGGGAATTCTGACTAGTGGTGCGACGATTTGTGCAGCTGGGTCGTAGAAATCCTGCAGTTGTTCTCCTCGCGGCGGGTGCTGCATCCTGTCAAGCACCGTCAGAATGCATCCATGCTCTGCCGATGCAGCTCCTCGGATTCGACTACCCGGGCTTCTAGACAAGCCATCGGGTCCAGATTCTCAATATCCTGACTCGATCTAGGTCCAGGTCCAGGATTAGCCATGGTGGCTTTGGGAGTAGAAGAAGTGGGGGGAGAAGATGGTCCTGGTGAGGTGACTCGCCTCCTTGGGAGTAGCTCCCAAGGTCCAACCAAGTGTGGTCTAAGTGACCTCCTTCCTCGCATACACCACCCAACACCTGGGTTGGTGTAGCCAAGCCGGACAGGGCTAAGGCCCTGTCAATCAAGTGGTCCTTATGGTTCAGATGACCAGATTTTTCATTTTAGGTTTTAATTCCTGAAGAAATTTATCATACAACCGACTGAAAGTGATTCCCACCTCTTCGCTAACCTACCCAAGAGGTTGAAAACACCCAGTAGTACGACAATGAATTCGGGTTTTATTTCGTGTTTTAAAATTTGTTTTAGCCCATTTCTTCAGTGGGGTTTTCTCTTGGTGAGTGGCCCACAAGGTGACCAAGCTCACCGGCCAAGTACTAGACTTGATTAAGTCTAGGTTAGCCCAAGTGTTGTCTCAAAGTTGTAACCCTAAAGATTTACCCTAAGGTTCATGCACTTCTATGGTTTTGTTCTGTTTCAGCAAACCACAAAAGTAAGGTTCGTTCTCTGACAACAATTGGAATTCAATTAACTTGAAATTTGGTGAGTAGATTTCATTTTCAATTATCTTTTTAGAGAGTATCTTTTTGTAATTTTTTTGTTTCAACCAAATTTTTAGGGATTTTTGAATATCAGGGGGTCAGATTTGGAATTTTTGACCCCTGGTTGGTTTTTTACTTTGAAACAGTATCAATTGACTTTCAAAAATTCAAGAAAAATATGGAAAATAAAGCCAAAGAGATCAGCTTTCAAACCCCACCATTTTTAGTCGAAACAGATTTGTGGATTACTCGATATTGCTTTTTGAAATTTGAAAAATCTCGAATCTATGTCAGTCTGACCCTTGTGCACTTCACGAATTTTTTAAAATTTTATACTTGGAATTTTTTCAAACAATGGTGGCGTTTAAAATATGGTTTGAAAATGAAGGTTTGGCCCAAATTTCATAATTTTTTGCTTACTGATTTTTCGGCAATCGAATCTTTTAATTAGACTTGCAATCTGGCCAAAAATCAGAAGATGGTAGAAAGACTTTTTAAAGAGGGTTTGGGTTTGAAATCCAAGCCTTTCGCCAAAAAAACATGCTTTTTTTTTTGAAAACTTTTACAAATTTTTTTTTTCTTTTCAAAAGGATAAGTAATATTTTTTTTTCAAGGGATTTCACAAATATATATATATTTTTTCTTTTTGCTTTTTCAACTACCTTAGGATTCAAAAAGAAGCCTAAGCTAGATTTCTTTCTTTGATTTTTTTTATTATTTTTTATCCTTTGTCATGAAATTGAATAGAGATTTTTTTTTTCAAAAGAATTTGCAGAGAGTAAATCTACTCCTAGGGTTCAAAAAGGAAACCTAATCTAACGAGGAGATGATGTGCAACTGATTTTTTCTTTATTGCGCTTGTTATGAGTGTAGATCCCATTTTTCTTCTGTGTTGTCCTGCACATCCAAAACAAAGTAGAGAGAGATTTATTAGTGATAGTTTAAAAGATCGAAATCAAAGAAAATGACGTTGCCTCCCCAGCAACGACGCCATTTGTTGCAAGATCGTAGAGCGCATGTTTGCTAGGAAAACATCGTGGTATAGTGCGCAATACGATCAAACAAAAATATTTGTAAAAAGATAACGAGACTTGAGTCCCAGTCGTTCGTCTCTGGGAGGCATTTGCTTCAATCTGAAATCGATTTTTTATTGCTCTACTTTATTTAAAATCGCATGGTGGCTTTTGATTATCACATATTGAAGTACGACATGCTTAGTTGCAAGAATATTAGGAATTAAAAGCAGGCAACATTAATCACACAAAAGATATTGCAATGAGCTCATGGTGATTCTCAACACAGACATATATATATAGAAAATATCTTTTTCATTCATTCATTCAGAGGAAGGCGTTTGCAACATGGAAGTAGAGGAATGCATATACATGAATGCTAAAAAAATGTAAATCTAGCTACCAGAAAACGATCACATACAAGAATCAACGGGGGGATTTTGCATGCATCATTAGGGGAGAATAAGGACTACAGTACTAAGAAGTAAATGAAAGCAGTAAATGTAAAGAACTAGCTACTAATCTATCAGACGTGAGGGCATTCGGAGGTGTTCTCCAATGGCCTTGGAGTGGTCGAGAGGAGAATGAGGGGTGACCAATGGAGCTTAGGCCGACCCTTGGAGAGAGAGAGGAGTGATCCAGCATCGTAGCATGGTGTCCTTCATGGTGGTGTGATGAGAGCCTCATCATGAGCCCTAACTAGCTCATTTTGACCTAAGAAAGAGAATAAGAGCTCCTACATAACCTAGAGAAGGGCTTAATTCAAGAAATAAGTGTTCTGAGAAGAAAACACGAAATAAAGGTTAAAACTATAATTTTACCATTGCAGTACATAAACGGGATTTCTAAGAGGCAAAACATAGGTTAAATGGTCTGAATAAGATAAAAAGTGGGTTGGTTCAATTAGAAATGGGTTCATGTGCAGTCTACGAATTAAATGACATCGTGTAACCTTAAAACAAACTCGCTAAATTCAACAAGGTTCTGGTCTGGATAAAAATCAAGTAAACCCTCTAAAATTCAAGGAAAAATATCCCCTAGGGTTTATAACATTCAAATTGGTGTTTGGAACCTATTTTGACCTAGATTAGGGTCCTAGCTCATCAATTGACCTAATTTGTGTTTTTGTATAAAATGTCTAGTCAAACATGGCCAAAGCTAAAATCCAACTTCACCATTGGATTCCTTAGGTCCAAATTAAGTTTGTGCCAAAATTTGGACCTAAGGGGAGGTCATCTTAACCTACTTTCCAAAATAGTACACCTAATTACATTTTGGTCCCTATCTTCTGAAAACCATTGCACAGGCCCCCTAACTTCCTCTCCACTCTTACAAAAAGGTCCCTCCACCATTAATGGGGAGAAATCCTACTCCTGCAAGGAATGGAGGGGGAGTACTCCCTAATTCCTCAGAGATCTCCTCCTAGATTTGGAAGGGAGATTCGTTGAGGAATTCCCTTCAATCTGAGCTCGATCCTAATCCCTAATTCACACCCAATCTCTCATGTGAATGCATGAGAGATTTGGGTATCCCACAGACTTCCACCTCCGGCAAGGTCTCTTATGCTTGGAGGCTTCTCTTCCAAGCATAGGAGTCCCTGCCAGCGATTATAAAATGACCTCCAACCCTGGCCACACCTCAACTCGACTTGGACAGAGTTCCACCTCAATTTCTTCTTCTCCTCCGGCCAAGTAGTCCAGTGAGCTCCTACAAGTCTCCCTCCTCTTTCTAGTCACTCTGCCACAATACCAGTGGCAGAGCCATCCTCACGACCTTCCTTCTCATCGTGCAACACCCGCGTGAGCATCCCTAGCACCATCGTCGCTGCCTTCTCCCTCCACTGGATGTCGTCTTCTCCGGCGACAGCAGGTACTACCAGTCTCCATCTCTCCCTCTTCATCCACTTAGTTAGGTTAGAATCACTTGCCTCTATCCCCTCTTCAATTCCCCTCAATCTATTTCACAAATTACCCCTTGACAGCCATTGTCTACCGCCATCTTCCCTATCTCCAGCCAACCTCCGGCGAGACGCACCCGTCATTCCACAACTCCACACGTCTCGCCACAAACCTCAACACCTCCGTCATCGACCACTGAACATCTTCCACCCATCCATAGGTTGCCACACGCACTCCACGCTTCCACCGAACACACCCACTTACATGGTCGTAGTTCGACCTAGGCATACACGCCTAGGCCGATCTAAGCCATGCTGACCTCGGCCTCACCTTCGTCGTGACACGGTGAAGGTCCTCCTGTGGTCTGATAGAGCCGCAAGGCTCCTTTTGTGTTGTGCAAGGTCGAGCTCCCGTCCGCCATTAACGAGCACTCGAGCTTGCTTATTCTCTAGCTGCAGGAAGCAGACTCCAGAATTTAGGGTCCCAGGCTGCGCGGATTGTGGGCGAGAGTGAATTCAGCCTGAAAGCAAGTGTCGCGAGACCTGCAGCTGCATCTATTGTGAAGTCACTCTCCTGCGGGCCAATGTGCAGAAGCGGATGGGACATTAGTCCCACCTCGTGAACGTGTGAGTAAGGCGCGTGCAATAAATTGATTTTGTGTTTTATGTTCTTCGCCTCGAGATACACATGGGGTGAGGTCCCTCACCTATCACTCCTCGTCTGCGACATTCTGCCCCGCAGATCTATCACCCGACCCAACTAACCTACCAAGCACTCCTCGTGCACCACACCCACGCCGGTGTGCCTGGACCTAGGCACGCAACCTGACTTGATTACTCAGCTCTTGGAGAGCGTATTGAAGGGTGATATATGGAGAGAGAGAGACGTGAGGGTGGGTAGAGGGCTAGGTTTTGCTCTTCGGTGTTGTGTGTGTGCAGGGAAGAAGGAAGGACAACCAAAAAAAAGAGGAAGTCAGAGGAAAGTTAAGGCTAAAGGAAGCAAAGGTTGAAGCCAAGGGAAGCAAAGCTACGGAAGGCTGAAGGAAGAAGAAGCAAGAAAGAAGAAGAAGAAGAAGACCCGCAGAGGAAGAAGGTGAAGCTGACACTTAGTCGTAGACAGCCAGCAGAAAAGAGAAGACTTAAGTAGGAAAGGCAGAAGACAGAGAAAAATAAGAAGGAAGAGGAAAGGAAAAGCTAGGAAGAGCTACAAAGAAGAAGACGGAAGAGGAGCAAAGAAAGGAAGCTACAAATAAGGAAGAAGAAAGGAAAAGCTAGAAAGGAGCTACAAAGAAGAAACAAGGAAGAAGAAGCAGATGGCCAAAGACCAAAGAAGAATAGAAGAAAAAGGAAAATCAGGGAAAGACAGAAAGAAGAAGAGAAAGCAGATAGGAGAAGAAATAAGAGAGAGTTGAAAGAAAAAATATCTTTTTAAGACATCTGATCCCATGATCAGATGTCCAATTTCTCTATTTTTGCCACAATTGACATTTAAACTCTTGCATTTATATTCTGAATTAACTTTTGAGTAACTCTAAGTGTTCAATTACATCATCGAGATTAATGAATAAATTTCATTTGCTCCCTATGTTCGACTTCGAATACTTAGGTTTTCGAGTAATAAATTTTTATTTGTTGTCAACGTTTGGTCACCTATACTACGATGCAACTGACTACTAAAACACGATCAAGCACTGCCCAACATGGTGCTCAGCTCATGGAGATGGTGGTGGCTAGCCTAAGTGGAGGTGGATGGAGCCAAGCAAGTATGGCCAAAAAGTGGATGGGTGCAAATGGCCACCCCTTAGGTCTTATTATAGACCTAAGGGAAGCTCTCTAGAGAATTATGATATTCTCTAGAGAGGCCTATGGTGGGAGCTCGTGAGAGAGTGTGAGAGAGAGGATGGATGGTGGATTTTAGATCCACCAAATGTGGATCTAAAAATTGAATGGCTCTTGGTTGCCAATTTTAGCAACCAAGGCAACCACACATGGTAGAGAGTTCTAGAGAACTCTAGGCTAGGTATTTTCGTGTGGATGGTGTGTGTGGGTGTGTGTAGGTCGAAACTTAGGTGGCTAGGTTGATTAGGTTAGGTTCTAGTGGGTTTAGGTCAAGGTATGTCTCAAATTAGGGTTATAAACCCTAATTCACTAAGGTAAAGTGCAATTAAACTTAATACAAGTTTAATTGGGTGTGAGAAAACTTAATTGAGAGTAAAACAATTCAATTAATTTAGGTCTAGGTCAATTGGACTCTCACTGAGTCCAATTGGACAGTGTGTGCTAAGATCAGGGCTCAATTGGACTCAATGAGTCTAATTGAATAGGCTGATGGAATTGACTAAGATCCAAGTCAATTAGGTTTAGTGAGGACCTAATTAGGTCCTTAAGGAGGTCTAGAGGTGATGTACTAGGATTAGGGCACCTCAATTTAGGTTCCTATGGGGTTGGAATTGGGTTTAGGGACTTAGAGATCCAAGATCAAGGCTTAAATCTCAAAACAGGAACTAGAGAGCAGTATTAGACGTCTAATAATAGTGTCAGACGTCTTATACTAAAAAATCAGAAGTCTAGACTTGTTGTTTGGATGTCCAATCAGAGTCAGGAAGGATTCAAGGTTCTGTCTTGGGTACTCTGTAGAAATTGGACATTTGACCAAGTGTCTGGACGTCCAATAACACTGCAGAAGTGGGTTTAAGGTGTGCGGGAGTTGGCTAAGGGTTCTGGATGTCCTATAATTCATTTGGACGTCCAAATTAAGGTTGGAATTAGGGTTTTAATTTTTCCTAGGGTGCGGTGACCTAATTTAAGGGTGGCTAAGGCTTGGGGAAGTCTCTAGCCTATCCTAGGGCTAGGATGGACCTAAGCTCTTCATATTTTACTACTTTATTCCTACTTAATAGAATAACAAACCTTAAGTCCATTACATCATTATTCCTACATCTAATCTAAGTCTTCTGCTCCAGCTCTACTGCAACACCCGTTATTCCTGATCCAGCTTCAGATCTTGCTCCAGATCCAACTCCAGATCTAGCTCCTGATCAGCTTATTACCTGCAATTGACATAATGCACCTAATCAGTACATTATAGCATTATTTCATGCATAGCTAAAAGATAGCAGTAAAGATGCAAATAATGCTTATGCATGCATGAACTACCCTACTTATGCTAAGTCCTAGCCTAATTTATGTCAATTATGACCTATGATTGCTGCGCAATCAGTCGTGAGCCCTCTTCAACATATATTCGATGAGTACAATATTAGGGAGTAATTCTAGTCAAATCATCTAGAGACCAACCATTGTCTCTACAATGTTGCTGGAGGACAGAAATCAGTTTCATTTCTTGATCAGGAGTGAGTTGAGAATTAATAATCACAGAAAATGTCTGATTCGAACCCAAAAATGCATACTTCAGATGGTTCGAGAGTGGTTTCAACTCTAGGACTGGGTTATCAGCAGTGAGTGGAGGTTTGGGGTTGGCCATAGAGGATAGGGTGGAAACTAGGGATGGCTCTAAATCAGATTCAGGTGCCCTAGTTTGTGGGTCAAGATTTTCTTGTGATTGAACCCCTTGGAAGATTGGGTTCACCTCAAGAATTGGGTCCTCAACTAAAGAACCTATATCACATACTTCCTCAGTTACCCCACAGTGTCATCCTTTCTGGGCCTTAAAAATATCAATCCTTAACATTTTATCCCCGAATTTCAACTCTATCTGACCCTCTTCGCAATTAATATTTGTTGTAGTAGTTGCTAGGAATGGTCTCCCCAAGATTATTGGCATGTCTTTCAGATTCTCAGGATTATCCATATCCAAAATAATGAAATCCACTGGGAAAAAGAAATCTCGCACCCTAACTAGTACATCCTCAAGAATTCCTCTTAGTGACTTAATCAATTTATCAGCTAATTGCAGCGTCACCTGAGTTGGTTTAAGCTCAGTTTCCTCGAAGTGGTCTAGTAGGGAGGTGAGAATCAAGTTTATGGACTCTCCTAAATCCAACAAAGCATGATCAAACTCTAGATTTTCTATCTTACAGGTGATCAAAGGAGTGCCAGGATCCTTTACTTTCTATGGGAGTTTACTCAAAATTATAGAGCTAACTTGCTTGGACAATACAATCAGAATCCTATCTTTATTTTGCTTCTTACACTTTGGTGTACACACATCCTTCAGAAATCGTGCATAAATCGATATGTGGCGAATCGCATCCATCAAGGGGATGCTTATTTGGACTTGCTCAAAGAGCTTGACCATGATCTCTATTGGTGCCATTAGTTTAGATTTTCTATTTCCTTTGGTCAAGGCCTCGGGAAATGGAACATCTTTAGGTTTCTCCAGGATTGGTTCAGCCTCTTAGTCTAGGGTGGGTTTATTCTTGATATCCATCCTGGACTTAGGTCTTGAAATACTCCGACCAGATTGGCTAGGGTGAGGTGGGTCCTGATTGTACAACAATCATGGGACTTAATTGACCTAAATTGAGTTAGATCTTAGCATAACTTAGGAGTAATTCATGCATTAATTACATATTCTACATTCTCACTGCTTTACTTAGCTATTCCTAAAATAATGTCATATTTCTGTACTGATTAGCAAATAATTTGGTTTCAGGTAATAAAAGCTCAAGAGATGGCATAAAGCTGAATAATAGATGAATAGAAGCTGGATAGAGGCTAGCACTGTAGCAAAGCTGGAGCAAAGCTGCAAATAAAGCTGAAGATAGAGAGTATGGAAGAGGTATACTAGACTACTTGTAGGAATTAAATGTAAGAATTAAAGTTATGAAGAACTTAGGACAACCCTACACCTATCCCCAATCCTTAGAATAACCCTATCCACCTTCCAATCCCTAAGCCATCCTCCTATTAGGTTAATTTAGCCTAAAACACCCTAAAAACACTTTCCAACCCACCTCTGGATGTCCAGATAGTGTGTTGGACGTCCAATTTCCGTACAATCCATGAACAGAAACCCGACTCTAATACTGTATCAATATTGGATGTCCAACCTATCCCTCAAACATCCAACTTCAAAGTATAAGTCATCTGACCTACTTCCTGAACGTCTGGAAGTCATCTCTAGTTCCTACTTTAGAAGCAGAAGCCATATCTTGCTTCTTTAGGCCTATACACCTTAGGAAGCCTATTTAGTGACACCTTAAGCCTAGTACACTATCACTTGCCCTTCCTAAGAGCCTAATTAGGTTCTCACTAAGACCAATTGACTTAGTAGAAGTCAATTGAACCCTTCTTGTCAAATTGGATCCATAGAACCCAATTAGACCCTGATTCAACCCATGCAAGTCTAATTGGACTCAGTTATAGTCCAATTGACTCACACACAACCTAATTGGGAATTCTTTCTTCCAATTGCACACATTATCATCCAATTAGACTTGTGATAAGTTTAATTGGATCTACCACATTAGTAATAGGTTGTATGAACCTATTTTAGGGCCTTTACCCAAACCCAATACCTAAACCTATCAGGCTCAACCTAGGGCTACCTTAGCGGTGACTTAAGTAGGTCCACCCAACCCACTTAAGTCATGTCCACACAACCCACACAAGTGGCGTCCACACACCCTTAGGTGGCTCCACTTCAAGACCTAAAACCTAAGTCCAGCTTAGTCTACATGAGCACCCAACTCCCTCCAAAAAAAGTGGATCTTGAAGACCCATTCCCTCTACAATTGACTCCCACCAAGACCCTCTTCTAGAGTCTTCTTCTAATGCCACTTGAAGACCTCCCACTTTTATAAAAGGCCACCATTGTTTGGTAGCTGCCCATCCATTATTCCATCCTCCCAAGCATTACCACCTCCATGGCCTTCAACCCTCCTGCATGAGCTCCTCCACAACCTCCTCATGAGGCTAGTCACCACCACCTGTGGCCACCCTCCTTCTCTCCATCCACCTCCAGTTACACAGCCACCAAAGCCCACTGATGTAGTCACATCTATGCCACATAAACTGTCTATTATGTGTGTTCTGAGGTGTATAATTGCATCATGCATTATAAATATTGCATAACATGCATCATCATGCATTTAGGTTAGGTTGTATAAATTTTAGGTTAATTTTCTCCTTTTGTGATCAGGAATAGGGCAACATTTATCAGGGCCGGGGATTTGAGATCCAACCGTACGGATTTGATCAGGGCGACGATCGAAGTTCAACGACTATGAGATTGCTCCAATCGAACCTCCGTAGCATCAGATGAAGTATGAGAAAGATTAGAGGTCAAGGGGCCAGGTGGTGTTAAATTCACACCTCAGATGAAAATCTAACCGCATAGCTGGGTTTGGATTGATGATCGCAGCCCAACGGTGCAAAAATCGATCCAATCCGACATCGTGGAACCATCTATAATTCAAAGAAGATGGACGGTTAGGATGGAGCCATGTGGTGCCATCCCAACCGCCTAACATTGACCCAAGTCTCCTGCTCCACCTCTTCATGCAATGGCTAACGCATCTCAGTCGTTAGATCATCGATCCAATGGCTGAGAATGTGCCATGTCATTCCTTAGCCGTGCAGCATCTTCACTAAAGGCAAGGGTTGGATTGCTTCAACCGTTGGATCAAGATCCAACAATCATGAGCACACCAACCTTAAAACCAAAATGTGCCTCATACAGTTGTGTAGCGCATTGGTAGCATGTCTTCACGTGGAGAAGAGGGTGTCGGTTCGAGACCTTGTGTGCCTCAAATTGGATGGGTGAGCTAGCACGGCTCAATTCAACTGTTGCATCATGATCGGGCGGTGGATGCGAGCACGACGTGGCAGCACAGATGAAGGTGCACACAAATGCGCTTGATGATGTGCTAATGCATGCCTGATTGTACATGCACGCGTGCTTAAGTAGCGAAGAAGTGACGCTGAGGGCTTTTAAGCTGTCCGATCTCTCGATTGGACGACTGGGGATGCACGAATGTGGCTGACTGCTCAATGCATGAAGTTGAAGAGGCGAGGGCAAGCGTGGGTATTTAGCGACGTGGGGGCTTTAGTGATGGTTATATCCATCACTAAAGACCCTTACATTAATGTTTTAAGATTGAAATGACCTATTTTCCCCTATTCTTCACCTATAAAAGGCCCTATGCCCTCCACATTTTCATCATCTCTTCCTCTCTTCTCTCATCCCCTCCAAAGCTCTAAGAGCTTGTCCCAAACCTGGGATGCTCGATTAGAGTTAAAAATATAATTTTTCCACCTTCTCACCCCATTAGTGGAGCAATCCGCGGTTGTCCTCTCACCATTGTTCGGGAAGTGGATCCCGCTACGACGTCACCCTATTTCATCCTCCATCCTTTAACTTCATTCTCCCTCATCTAGCATCTCACTACCTTCGTTCGAGCAGTCTGTCAATGCGGCTTGTCCTCCAAGCAACCGTCGAGGAGGATAACTTCTCCCCCCCTTCTATTTTTATTTCTTTCTAGATTAGATTTCCTGCCTTCTAGTGTAGTACTTAGATGCAACGAACATGATTATGTGGTTATGAAACATTTGGCTATTCTCTCTATTTTCTCTTTATTTGCATTATTCTTTCTCTACCTTCTATTGTTTATTCTTTAGGTAGAATAGCTAGGGTAGATTTTATTCAACTAGCTAATCTACTTCATGACAACAAATACAAATGCAATTTTTGATCAAACTTATGCCTCACCGTGTTCGACTCGAGACTCACCAGAGTTTTGATTAAATTATTTATTTGACGAATTTTTATGTGACTACAATGACAGATTTTCAAAACTCAAATTTTCAGCGTACAAATCCCATTCAGCATTTTGGTTCTGTTGCCGAGGAGGCAACGCTCTTTAATTTCTCGCGTTTTCTCACCTTGCTTATCTTTTACCTCACTTTTCTCTTTTCCTACTGTGATTGCAAGTACTCTTTCGAGGCAGGCAAAAGTGGTAGATTGGAGTAAAGTGCTTTTGAAGGGTTTGTAAGTATACTCCACCTCCCACCCACTAGTTTTCATTCCATCACTTAATACTCAAACCCTAATTAACCTAGGAGTTCTCATAAACCCTAAGGTTATTCTTGGTTGTTTGTTTGTCACCTCCACCCTCCTCACCATTTGTTTAAAAAAAAAATCTAAAAAAATTGTACAAAAGCACACAACCTCTTCTGATTCTTCATACTCAACTAGTAACCCGATCTTTGGAACTGGTACACCCATCAACACATAATTGAATAGAAATCAGATTAGGTAATCAATTGTGTGCCTAATTCAGTGGTGCATCAGGCCAATTGTTTGAGTTGTTTGGGCCACACCACTTCATCTAAAAATGACTCATTGAGTAGCTACCTCTTAGGGTTCAACTTTTAGGAATTAACCAGGCACTCCACATTCTTTTAAGTTTTAAAGGAAGACATCTTCACCTGTGCTTTCAAAACCTGGTGTGCCAACTGAATTTAATTGAATACACTTAAAGTTGAATTGTAAAAGCTACTAAGCAAGATTTATATCCTAAAATTCACCGCATCCAAAAATAAACCTTGTTTGAAAATCATTGGTTGTGCATGAACATGCATTGAAACTAATCTTTAAGGGAACAACCCAGATAATGGGTGCTAGTCCCTTAGCAAAATCTCATGAAATGAACTCAGATTCTAGAACATGCTTTGATGTTCAAAGTCCTGATTCTTTCTTCTTTTTAGAAATTACGTCAGAATGCTAATAGTAGGCCTAGGGGTACTCAAGTACCAACCAAGATCTGGACCTGACCAGCTTTAGCCTCAGTCTGCTGCAAAGGTTTCTAAGGCCCACAAGAACTAACCAAAGGTTTGTTGAACCCCACGGTTAAAGCACCCGTGCTTGAAACAAGGTTAGTCCTAGTTCAGTTTGTAGTGCATTTTTGTAACAGAGAGGGATAGAAGAATTTTTCATTTTTAGAGGGCTTTCTCTCTCTTTTTCTCTTCTTTATTCCTAGCTTCGGATTGGCTCAAAAACATGATCTGTATTAGATTCCTAGCTCCCACCATCAATCCTCGAAGGGTCTTTGGCTTTTGATGCTTTGAGATAGCACTACCCATGGCAACCCCAGAACCCTGTCTTTCGACACTTTGAGATAGTATTGCTCATGGTGTTATGTAGCTGAATTTCAACCATAACGATTGACATTTCAAGATAATCTCGCCCATGGCACCCGAATCTGCACAAGGTGCTTACATGCCCTTGGTAGGATATTTAGATATCCTAGGAGACAAGCACTGAGGAGACGGTATGTTATTGCGCATCTTCGAGGGGAATTCCCCATCTCTTCGCGCTGGGAACTCATCCAAATCAATTTGTGTTGATAAGCCGCTCCTAATCTAGGTAGCTTTTTCGAAATAGAATAAATGCTTTTGCGCGATTTTGATTATTAAGTGCACTGAACCAGACTGTGTGTGGATTAGGGTGCTTAGGTTACCGTATCCCACAAACTAGAGGTCAGTTAACGAGGTTGAATAATCCCTAAGCCTTAGACCTAATACATAAGCTTCACATTTTCCTCAACCTCTTGAGGATTATCCAGATCTTAATGGATACTTGAATGTTTAAGCTTCAAAACAAGCCCAAGAGGCCTAAGATCATCACTCATACTTATCTCTTTGTCTTTCTGTCATTCTAGGACTTAATTTTTTTTGTTTTGGTTTGGTTTAGAACTTAAGTAGATTCCATAATAATTTGCTGATGACTCACTTTTTGTTTCATATTGTAGCTCCTTTTTGATATTTTGAGTTGCCTCCTCTTTTCCTCCTCAAGAATGATATGCATTTAATCTCATAAAATTTCCTCCCCTTTCCATTTTTTGTTCTTTTTCAATTTTTTATTTTTATTTTTTTTTAATGAGTAATTTTTTGTGAGAACCCTTCAAAAACTTGAATTTTTATATGTTTGCACTTTAACACCCCCCATGCCTAAGTTTTGCAATGTCGTCATTGTAAACTAGTGGGTATGAAATCAGCTTGGTTCATGGGATAGAACAGGATCGAAAGGGTGGGAGAATGGGTCAGGATGACTATTGTGGATGATTTCAACTTTTGATACGAATACCAAAGGTGGAGTTGGTTGTTCTAAAACTGAACTTAGAATGCAGTAGACGTGAAGCTCAAAAGGATAACAAAGGATCTTGGGTTTTTGTAATGATGGGTTGCCTCCCGTTAAGAGCTAAATTCAATGCCTTCAGCCGAGCATAAAATGGTCATGGAGGAGTGGTCAAATCAGATGATTTTGTAGAACAAGCACCTTAATCAAAATCCTAGTTGGTCCAACTAGGTGCTTGTTCAGATCAACAGGTTGATGATGCAGCCCAAACCCAATCAGTCTGGTGGGTTGATGGATGTGGATCAAGAGATATGGTGCCCACTAGATACTCTATGACTCAGAAGGATGTGGCAATGCGAAATGTGGGTTTGGCTAAATTGGGTCAACCTAGTCAAAGTAGGGATCCTCAAATGGAAAAGAGTCTATGGAGGATGTAGGAACCCTACAATAGTGATCAAAGAAGGATGGGATGTGATTAGTAGTCTGATTGATATCCGAATCTCAATCAAAAGATGGAGAATCATATGCGACCAGATCATTGAGAGGAGAATCAGAGTAGAAGTTGATTCTGGTTGCAGGTCAGGGTTAGGTTCTGATTCGAGAAGGTTCTGTATGTGGTGTAGAAGAGGTGGTTTCTTTTAAATCATTGATCTCAGTGTCAGAATCAAAGGACGGGTTGTAGTCGCTGAGGTCGTAATCCGATCTGAAGTCATTAGGAAACAACAATTCTCCGAAATTAGAGTAGAATTCAAAATCGTCGGAGAACTTGCAAAGATCATATTCTGAACTTGATTTTAGATCAGAGGTTCCACCACAGAAAGGATCAAGATATGTAGAATCAACAACTTGACTTGGATCTAACCTACTTTCAGATTCTGAGCTTAAAAAGGTGTCCTTATTAGGCATGGGCTCAGGTTCTTGGCTCCTAAGATAGACCCAATCGAGTCCCAACTCTTCGAACTCCTCGATTTCTATATCGTAAATTGGCGTGACTTTCAAAAGATTGATCTATCTCAGAGGAAGTTGGAGAGGTGTATTCATCAAATACAGGCCCAGAATCATAATTCAAATTCAAAATTTGACTTTCATCATTTTGGGCCTCATGATTATCCCAAGTAGGCTCGAATCTAGATTCTAGGTTAACGGTAAGGATTGGATCACTAGAATCTAGGTTGAGCTCTACAGGGATGTCAGAATCATTCTCGATAATCACCTTAACAGGATAAGGCTCAGACTTTACATTCTCGAGCATCATCATAGGTGTTAGGGAAATCTAAGCTTGGTGAACCAGGCTCTTGATTTTCTAGGGCTAGCTCAAAATTGGGAACACTTGCAATTAGATCCTCCCCACCCTCATTAAGATCTAGAATGTCAATTACTATGAAATTTGAATCTAAATTCATTTGGGTTGGGGGTCCACTATAACCTTGCTTCTTGAACCCAGGATTTGGGAAATGTTGATCTTTAATGTTGCTCCAAGGTGTCTCATTATCCTTTGATGGGTGTTTTTGATTAATGCCTTCATATAATGCATCCAGTGTTCTACCACGTGCCTTCATGAGATCTTGGTGTTTCTCAAAAAGTATGGGGTTTAACCAACATTGTAAATACTCATTGTCATGTAATGTCCTCAATTCGAAATATTCTCGTAAGAGATCATCCTGGGTTGAACCATGTATCATTTGGGAAAAAATCATCTGAGCATGGTTAAAAATGAATTTGGATGTGACATTAACCTGAATCTCCCTAAATGGAGTTGAGGATCTAGAATACTCTTCATGATGTTTGTAAGCATCCTCAATCATTTTGTCTTTGATGGTCATTTGGGACACAGGTTTCCTAATCACTTTTCCTAACATGTCAGGTTGCATTTTTGAATTAGGTGGTGGAATCAAGATTAGAATCAAACTCAAGATAGATTGAAGTTGGTTAGCTCTAAAAAGAGATTCCCAAGAAGATCTAATGTGGTCTCTTAGGTTAAAAACCTAAGGACCTTCCTGTGTGTGTGCTCTAGAGAAAAGATGAGGGACTAGATGTTATTTAGACCCAATCAAGGGACCCAAAGATTTTTGGATGACTAAGGAAGTTTTGAGGCAGATGGTACCTCTGAACCAAAAATCCGCACACTCGAGAAATATCTGGGCAGCTAGGAAGGGAGAGCCCCACAAAGACCCCTACACGGTAGAGCATCCCCATGAGTTATAGGGTTTCTTCCATCTGACCTTCTGTATCACTGTGGTTCCAAGTAGACCGGAATGTATGAACTTAAGACCTTAAGTCTACCAATTTTAGCCTAGTTTGTGCCTTAAATTTCACTTAATTAGAAGTTGATTTTACTTGTGACCTAATTTGGAGGTTGGTTGGCCCACAAAGTAGACCAACTTCACCTAACCTACCTTAAATATGGAAGAATGAAATCTAGGTTATGACCTAGAAGTCACCCTGAATTGACTCTCAGGTTATTATGTCTAAGATTTTAGGGTTCAAGTGAAATCAGAGCCTGATTTTTAGGGTTCTTCTTGATTAGATATTTTCAAACAAAGGTATAGGTAGCACACAAATGCAGGAGAATATATTCTCTTTAATGTAGGCAAATGTGTACTAGCACTTCAATCCCTAATGTTGAAAACCCTAATTGGCTCTATTTCAAGTCCAATTAAATCTCAAAATGTTCACCTTGGGTTTCAAGCAACAAGTGTGTTAGCCCAAGGTGATTTTAGAAATTAAACGTAGTCCCTAATCGTTACAGGTAATCAAGGTAGGGATCTCTAAAAAGTTGTCTCAAGCTTCAATCAAATATGAATTTTTTAACAAATCAGGAAAGTTGCCTCTTTAATGATGATTACTAACAAAATAAGGCAGGTAGTTCTTAGTTGATTTGTTTCCTTTTTTCTCTTCCAAGGATTAGGAGATTATGGAAGAAGAGAGATTACCTGCCCTAGAGTGGTTGAATTGCGTAGAAGATCACCTCATGATGTACCTCGCAAAAATCACAAGAAATCAAACAAGGGAAAGTTAGTGCTCAAATATAATCAGATAAAGCAAAGAATAATGGTGAATTGCATGTTGCTCCCTAGCAACGGTGCCAAAATGTTGAACGGGCTATTCAGGAGACTAAAGTGTCTCGTTGTAGTAAAGCCTCCTAAATAGCTCTTCAACAAATAATATTTATAAACTCAAAAATCTAGAAATGAAGTTTGAGGTCGAACACAGGGAGCAAGTAGGAATTCACATAATAATCTTGATTAATAAATAAATGAGCATAAGAAATTGAGCACAATAATGATATTTCAATGAATATTAATCTATCACATTAAGTATTCAATGAAGCTCAATGTATTTCAAGACGAAAAAGATAACTAAGATAAAATAATGGAGATTTAGATCACCAATTATTAGCCTAGGCATATGTATAGCAATTACTCAATTGATGTTAAATAAATAAATATTATCCAGATGCCTGATTTGATAATCAAATGACTTAAAATGTCATTTGCTACAGTACTCTAATTTTCTTCTTCTGCTATCTTCTTCTTCTTCCTTCCTTAGGCATGACACTTCTTTACCTTTCTTCTCTTCCTTTCAGGTCTTCTTCCTTAGCTTTTCTTCCTTTTCTACCTTGGCTTCTTCATTTCTCGACTAAGTGTCAAAAGTTCTCCCTATAGAAAAACCCACTATTTTATCACGCTGAATCAGGTTTTAAAAATATCACGTTGTAATATAGCCGAAAGAGTGTTTAAAATAAATACAATTTTATTACTCGAATTTAAAGTCCGAGGTCGAACACAGGGAGCAAATTGGGGTTTAGAAATCAAGATCACAACTTAGAATTTAAAAGAATATGCAATAATATCAATGTCACAATGCAAAAAGATAGGAGTAAATGCAGGGCACAAAATACTAAAGAAACCAATGTATATGAATGAAACACAAAATTGGACATCTGATTTGTAAATCAAACGACTTAAAATGATGATGCTACAATGCTTCTTCTGTCGGCTACCTTTGGCTTCAATCTTCTTCTTTCTCTCTTCTTTATCTTCCTTCTTCTCTATTCTCTGGCTTCTCCCTCCTTTCTTTTTCTTTTTGATTTTGGCTTTCTCTCTTCTTCAGCTTTCCTACCTTAGCTTTTCCTTAAGCTTTCTCTGCCTGCTTCTCCTTCTTTGGCTTTCTTCTTTCTCTCTCTACCAGTTTCCTTCTTCTTTGGCTTTGCCTTGCCGCCTTTTCTTCCTTCAGCTTCTTCTTCCTTCTCTTTTCCTTCTCTACCTTAGCTTCTGTAGCTCTTCTCTTTCCTTCAGCTCCTTCTGCTTCAGCCCTTAGCCTTCTCCTTCCTCTTCTTCAGCTTTGCTTCTCTTCTACTTATCCTGTAGAGCAAAACCTACCCCCTACTCGCATGAACTCTCTTCTCTCTTTTCTCTCTTAGGTTTCGCTCTCCCAGAGCCATGCTTTTCTCAGGTAATCGGGTTGGGTATGCACCCAGGACTAGGCCCACTGGCATGCGGTGGTGGGTGAGGTGTGCCAATCGGGTCGGGTCTACCAGGTCTGCGGGGTGTGGTCACGGACGAGGCGGTCGGGTTGGGTGAGAGGGACCTCACCCCGTGAGTTGGAGGCGATAAGCCACTAGTAGGAAATCAACTTATGCGAGCACTATGCTCCTTCCAGTTCCGAGGTGGGACTATCTTCCCACCTTCCTCACGAGCACCTGCAGCAGAGGTGCCCTCCTTGATTGCGTCAGCTGCGACTGCCCTCGACTTCAATTGGATGCCTAGAGTTGTGCGTGAAGACATTCCGCACAGCCTAGGACACGAGCCTGAAGCTGTCACGGCCTGGAGCTCCTGCAAGCAAGCTTTAAGCTTCACTTCATTGACGGATGACCGCTTGTACCTGAAATCACCACAACGACCCCACGTCCACGTCAAAATATTCAGGGAGCTTCGCCGAGGCATGGCGAGTGTGCTACGGTGGTTGGCATAGCGCGGGAACGCCTGAGTGAGCGTGCCTGGGGCACACTGTGTGAGTGTGTGTGGGTGTGTTTGAGGGTGTGTTTGGATGAGTGTTTGGGTGATATGAGTGAGTGGTTGAGGTCAGGGGGTCGAGGCGATGCTTATGGACTGGTCGGCAAGGAGGGAGATGGTCTGTGGTGGTGGAGCGATCTCGTCGAAGTTAGTGGCCGGAGGTGAAGGGGATGATGGTGGTGTTGTGCGGCAGTAGTCGAATGAGGGAAATAAAGAGGGGGAAAGATTACAAAGGGTGAGAGGAACTTATCTAGGTGATGAAGAGAGGAAAGGGAGACAGAGATGGCATCTAGCTCGTATTGCCAACGTCGGATATGAAGATGCTCAGAGAGGACAGTCGGCGAGGATGAAAGGGAGGCAGGGGCGTCGGTGGGTGTTGCGCGACGTGGACGAATGTGAGGAAGAAGACCTGCCACCGGTATTGTGGCTAGGAGATGAGGGAGATTAGGGGAGGTCAGGAGAAGAGACGAATTTGAGGGGAATTCTGGCTAATTTCAAGCTTGGGAGATGCGATTGAATTGGGGCTCCTTAAATAGAGCCCTGGAGGTCGATTTTGTGCTTGGATGCCAAGCTTCCAAGCAAAATTTCTCTGAGAAATCAAGGAGAAATCACCTTTTAAATTTCTCTGGAGTAGGATTCCTCCGCTATAATGGTGGAGGGACCTAATTGCAAAGAATGATGAAGAAGATAGGGGGTCAAATGTAAGGGTTTTTGAAAGATAGGGGTAAAAATGTAATCAGGTTGGACCCATTTGCAAAGTGGGTCAAGATGAGTTTCCTTTAGGTCCAAACTTTCGTACAAACCTAATTTGGACCTAAGGAATCCTATGGTGAAGTTGGATTTTGGGTTTGACCATGTTTGATTGGGTAATTTATGTAAAAACCCAATTTAGGCAAGTATTTGTCTAAGACCCCATTCTAGGTCAAAATAGGTTCCAATGGCCAAATTGAAGGTTCTAAACCTTAGAGAATATTTTTATATGATTTTTAGAGGGTTTAGGTGAATTTTATCCTCACCAAAACCTTGTTTATCCTCTAAAGAACTAGCAAGCTAAGCCAGCTAGAGTAGCTCCATGCCACCCTCTTCAGCGGCTGCCAGCTCCAGTTCAAGCTCCAGGCTTCTCCTCCTCAGCTCCTCTCTTCAAACCCTAGCTCCAATACCTCCTCCTCTACTCCATAGCTAGCTAAGCTAGCTTAGCTTAGCTCAACTTAGCTAGTAACCAGCTCCTTGGCCATCCACCACCTTCAATTCAACCCTAGCTAGCTCCACCAACTTAAGCCCTACCTAAGCTCACCTAAGCTAGCTATCCAAATCCAAGTTGGCGCCACCACCTAGCCACCTCTTCACCCCATCATCACCACCAAAGGAAACCAATTTTGGTGCCAAAACCTATCCCTAACTACCCCCCTTTTTGGAGCCAACATCCACCCCCATATCCACCATACACTTAACCCTACAACCCATCCTAGCCACCCACCTACCCCTCCTTCTAGAACCCTACTTGGTGCCACCTAAGCCCCCCTTCTAGAAGCCATTTTGGCACCAACTTCAAGGGGTGCCACCACCCATAACCACCACCTAGGTACCCCTTGGGTTGGTGCCAATCACCCTTAGCCATAGGATCCCCAACTACCCCCCATATCCTATCCTAGCCATCCATTCCAAGAGCCACCTATGCCCCCCTTCCTACACTATATATACCCACCTATCTTCCCACATTTTCTTCATCCTCCATTAGTGTTTACTTCCACCTACATCAACCTATACCTACGGCCAAGAAGGAGTAGAGAAGAAGATTAAAGGGGCACATCACCAGCCCCTTTGGTGCCTTCTTCTCCCCACTCTCTTCAACTTGGGCCAAGACAAGGAGGAGGAGCATTCTACTTCAAGGAGGATGACCAGGAAAAGGAGAAGAATCTAAGGTGGATGTCCACCCTTGGAAGAGGAGAATTAAAGGTGGTAGCTACCACCTTGGAGGACATCATTTGGAGGAGCATCTCACGCCAGGGAGGAGTTGCCTTTTCAAGTCAAGGAGCTACTTGGCTTGGAGTAAGAAGCCCTCTTCTTCACCATCTATCTAGAGGATTTGTGTTTTATTTTTATTGTATTTTCATGTAGAGTAGGAGCATTCCTCTATAGGTTTTGTGTGAACAATTTTGCTTTAATTCAAATTGCCTTCTTTCAATTTTTGTTGCATAGCCTTTATAATTTTTGCTTAGCATTTGTTTCACTCCCTCTCCCTAATTATTTTAGGCCTCCAAGTACCTAGGGTGAGCTTAGGGAGAGGCTCTACCTGTCACCTAGGGTTAACTTTATTAGGTATTAGTTGTTTTCTAGTTATCAATAAAAAACATGCATGTTGCCTTTATTTCAAAAATCTATAAAAAGTATATATTGAAAAGATCAAAAAGAAAGTTGAGATTTATTTTCTAAGCAAGAGATTTAATTTTTGCAAACATTTGGCCTCCTTGGAGGACCCTAGATAGACCACTATCTAGGAATATAAATTTAAAAGCGAATCCATTTTTGTGCATTGCAACGACTTAAAACCCTAATTTAACAAACCGTGCAAAAATGCGATCAATGGGTCTGAAAGGGTCGATAATCTCATAAGGAAGGCGGGACAAGTGATCAGCTACCATGTTCTGTTTTCCCGCTTTGTCGCGAATCTCGAGGTCAAACTCTTGCAACAGCAAGATCCAACGGATTAATCAAGGTTTCGCATCCTTCTTTGCAAGGAGATGCCTCACAGCTATGTGATCAGAGTAAATGATAACACGAGAACCCAGAAGATACAATTTGAATTTTTCCATGGCAAATACTACAACTAGCAGCTCTTTCTTAATAACTGTGTAGTTACGCTGAGCCTCTTCAAGTGTCTTGCTAGTGTAGTAGATGACCACGGGTTTCCCGTCAATTTTCTGGCCAAGTAGCGCTCCTACAGCGAAATCAGATGCATCACACATGATCTCAAAGGGTTGAGACCAACCAGGGGACTGTCGGATTGGAGCTTGGGTAACTCGATCACGGAGGATTTCAAATGCTTCAGTGCATTCCTTGGAGATTTTGAAAGGAACATCCTTAGATAGTAGACTGGTCAGGGGGTGCGCGATCTTTGAAAAATTAGGAATGAATCGACGATAAAAATCGACGTGCCCCAGAAAAGATCGGATGTCCTTGATTGAGGTAGGCATAGGGAGTTTGGAAATTTGATTCACCTTGGCTCGATCAACCTGGATGCCTTTTTCCGATATAAGATGTCCCAGGACAATTCTTTCAGGCACCATGAAATGTCTCTTTTCCTAGGAAAGAACCAAATTCACGTCAATGCACCGCTTGAGGATCTGGACCAAGTGCAGGAGGCAATCATCAAATGATTCTCCGAATACTGAAAAGTCATCCATGAAGACTTCCAGATAAGCACCTACCATATCTGAGAATATGGGAAGCATGCACTACTGAAAAGTAGCGGGTGCATTGCAAAGACCAAATGGCATCCTTCGAAACGCGTACGTCCTAAAGTGGTAGGTGAATGTGGTCTTTTCTTGGTCCTCAGGATGGATTGCGACCTGGTTATAACCAGAGTATCCATCCAAAAAGCAGAACCTATTTCCCACTAGTTTCTCAAGGATTTGATTAATAAACGGTAGTAGGAAATGATCCTTCTTTGTGGAGGTATTGAGTCTTCTGTATTCAATGCAGACTCTCCATGAATTCGCCACATGGGTCGGTATGATTTCTCCGATTTCAGTCGTGATCACGGTGAGTCCTGCCTTCTTTGGCACAACTTGGATTGGACTCACCCACTAACTATCGGAGATCGGGTAGATTATCCCTACATCTAACCACTTAATGATTTCCTTTCTCATGACCTCCTGCAGATTTGGATTCAAATGTCTCTGCATTTCACGGCAAGGTTGTGTGCCCTCTTCAGTGTAGATATGGTGTGTGCAGTAGGAGGGGCAGATACCAGTCAAATCATCGAGAGTCCATCCAATGGCTCTTCGATGTTGTTGGAGAACAGTAATTAGATGGGATTCCTGATCAGGTGTGAGTCTGGAGTTGATAATCATAGGAAACGTCTTATTGGAACCCAAAAAGACGTACATCAGATGGTCGGGAAGAGGCTTGAGTTCCAGAACAGTGTTATCAGCAGCAACGGGTGGTTTAAGGTGTGTGTCAGGAACAAGGGAGGGAGTTATGGGTGTGTCTAGGTCAAGTTCGGACTCCTCTGATTGTGGGTTTTGATCCTCTTGTGGTTGATCAGAAGTAGTAAGGTTTTCCTTAATATACGGATTGTCAACCACAGCCTCGATGTCGCATATCTGTTCCATAACACCGCAATTAATCCCTTGTTGGGCCTTAAAGATGTCAATTTTTAATGTTTGGTTCCTGAATTTCAGTTTAATTTGACCCTCCTCACAATTTATGTTGGCCCTAGCAGAGGCCAAAAAGGGTCTCCCTAGTATAATTGGTGTATCCCTTAGATTTTCTGGAGCATCCATATCCAAGACTACAAAGTTCACTGGGAAATAGAAATCTCGAACCCTAACAATGACATCCTTAAGAACTCCTTTAGGTGACTTAATGGATTGATCAACCAACTGTAATGTCACCTCTATCGGTTTAAGCTCAGATTCCTCAAGGTGGTCAAGTAGGGATGTAGGTATTAGGTTTATGGAGGTTCCTAGATCTAATAAAGCTCTATCAAATTGGATATCACCAATTGTACAGGAAATCAAGGGAGTACCTGGGTCTTTTGCCTTAGGTAGGAGTTTGCTCATTACAGATCTGGCTTGCTCTAACAGTACGATTGGACTCCTACTTTTTTTTTGCGGCTTACGCTTAGGTGTACACATGTCTTTTAGAAATCGTGCATAAGTTGGTACGTGGTGGATTGCATCCATCAAGGGGATGTTTATCTGGACCTGTTCAAAGAGCTTGACTAGGTCCTCCTCAGGTGCCATGGGTTTGTTTATCCTCTTTCCTTTGGTCAAGGCCTCAGGAAATGGAACCTTGGATGGTTCCTCTAGAATAGGTCTAGGTTCTTGATCTAGGATAGCGGTATCTTGGATAACTATCCTAGGGTTTGGGTTACTACCAGGAAGAAAGTGGCTAGGGTAAGGTAAGTCTTGTGTTGCTTTGCCACTATGGGTTGTAACAGAATTTAGTCCTGCCTGGTTTTGGTTCGATGTCGGTAAAATAGGTGGCTGCTATTGAAATCCTGAATATGATGTTGAAGCTTCCATCCTGTCAGGTGATGGAACAGAAGGGGCCTGATAAATCATGTGGGCTTGGCCCAGATTTGGGTTCATAATGTGCCTCTGGTTCGGCACGTTATTCGGATTCGGTAAAGGTTACGAAAAGAGTGTGTCAGGTTGGTAGGAATTCGCCATCTGAGCAAGTTGATTTCGAACCTCTGTGATCTCATCCTTGTGGTGTTTCTGCATAGTCGCATTCATCTTCTGAATGTCAGCCAGAGTCTGAAGGATAAGAGTCATCTGATCTGTCTGAGTTGGCCTAGATTGATAGGTGGGGTTCAGCTGAGGCTGAGGCAGCTGATATGGACGAGGAGCTTGTGGACGGGGTTGATATGGTGGTCTTTGATTATTTCCTGCCCATATGAAATTGGGATGATTCCGCCATCCAGGGTTATAGGTGCTAGGGAATGGGTCATTTTGGATGGTGTTGAGGTCCTTGCAGGTCTGAGGAACCTCAGGAAAGTCAGAATACGAGGGTTTAGAGTCCCCCAACTAGAGTAGGCAGGATTGGAGTTTCCTCCGGTCCTAGAGTCAGACGGGGGTGGATACAGGTCCATCCCCTGAGAAGATCAGTGATAGATGTTATGCACAGCTTCCCTCCTAGAGGGTAGCTGTGCAAACGAGTTTTGTGTAGAGGTGGATCACTGCAAATGTCGAGTTAGCTCACTGCAAAGTGATAGAGACCTTGTCCAACCGACTGGCCATCAATTCCAAGTCAACGGATGCAGACAGGCCCTACATCTTATGTGCTCCCCTTGGATTCGTCGATGCACGGGCATTCGTCTGGTCGAATAAGCCCATGGAGTCATTATTGATGGAGTTCTCGCACATATTCTTGAGAATCTCCCATACAGTGTCTTCGTGTTGACCATGATATTTCCTCCATAGGTTGCATTGATGAATAAGTGGATATCTTCATAGAGTCCTTGGTAAAAAGACTGGACTTGTTCCCACTTAGGAACTCCGTGATGGGGGCACTTTCGCATGAAATCCATGAAACGATCCCATGCTTCATGAAGGAGTTCTCCAGACTGCTGGGTGAAGTGCGTGATCTAGTGTCTAAGGCATTCATCTAACCAACTGGGAAAAACCTTTTCAGAAACTCAGATTGTAGTTCAACCCATGTGTTGATTGGATGCGTTTGAGTCTGATACCAGTGAGCTGCTTTGTCCATGAGAGAGAAGGAGAACATCTTCATGAGAAGAATATCCCAATTTTGGACATCTGACCCGAAGGACTAGGCCAGATGCTTGAGTTGTTTGATGTGTTGGAAGGGATCCTCAAAATTAAGCCCATGAAACTTTGGAATAGCATGAATCATGTTGGGCTTGAGTTCAGAATCAGGACCTCCAGTCGGGATTTGGACTCGAGGTTCGATCGCCACCACAGTGGGATTGTAGTGATCTCTCATCATAGGACGCTCGGTGGGTTTACAAAAGCTTGGAATAAATCATTAAGGAACTGGAGTTGGTTCTCAAGGTTCTCTTCTTCTACGGGTTGTGCCATGATGATGGAAGAAGAAGAATTGGGTTAAGATGAGTCAGAGGAGATGTCTATGTGGTGGGGTTGCTACACAAACACGGAAGTCAAGGCCTGGCCTCGATGAGAGTGAATCACTAAAGGAGGCCTCAAGGATGGTCTTAATGACCTCCTACCAAACATGCATTGATGGTCTGGATGAGAGTAGAATGTGATGGACCCAATCAAGACACCCAAAAATTTGGATGACTATAGAGTTCGGGGTGGATGATACCCCTTAGTCAGAAAGCCATCCACCTGAGAAATACCTGGGCAGCCAGAGAGGGAGAGTCCCACAAAGACCCCTACACGGTAGAGCGCTCCTATGAGTTACAGGGTTTCCCCCACCCAATCTCTCTTGTCACTGATGTTCCAGGTAGACCAGAATGGGGACTTGACCTCTTAAGTCTATCAGTTTTAGTTAAGAGCAAGGGTGCTTAAGATTTCACTTGAACTTTAGATCTATTGAGTGCAAAATGTGACCTAATTTCAAGGTTGGTTGACCCCACAAGGTGGGTCAACTTCACCTATTTGTCCTTTGAGAAGTTTTAGGTCCCTTCTTTTAGGATTCAAGTGAAATTAAGAGCCTAAATTTTAGGGTTTTCTTGAATAGATCTCTTCAACCAAGGCTTAGGCACACCACTTTTTGGAGAGTTGATTCTTGCTTATGAAAGTGTGTCTCTAAAACCCTAGATTGAATTCCTTAATTTGGCTCTAATCTTGATCCAATTTAGTTTGTCAAATGTGGTATCTGGGGCTCAATTAAGAAAGTGGTAGCCCTAGTTACCTTAAATGGGTGCACAAATCAGTTTTGTTTGTTGAAATCAAATTAGGCAACTTGGTGAATTAGCTAGAAATGGAAAGCAAGTAGCCCTAATTTTATCTTTTTTTTTCCTTTTCAGAATGAGGGGCTTAAGAGAAAGTACTCAGAAATTACCTGCCCCTGGTGTGTATGATGTGCAGCTGTCTTTCTTTGAATCTTCTCCCTTGAAACAATCATAACAAAAAGAGATATAGCAAGTTAGTACCAAATCAACAATTGTAATCAAGAATTCTAAATCGTTCGTTGCTCCCCGGCAAAGGTGCCAAAATATTTTATCGCACTGAATCAGATTTAAGAATATCGCGTTGTAATATAGTTGAAAGAGTGTTCAAAACAAATACAATTTTATTTCTCGAATTTAAAGTCCAAGGTCGAACACATGGAGAAAATTGGGGTTTAGAAATCAAGATCACAACTTAGAATTTAAAAGAATATGCAATAATATCAATGTCACAGTGCAAAAAGATAGGAGTAAATGTCGGGCACAAAATACTAAAGAAACCAATGTATATGAATGAAACTCAAAATTGGACGTCCAATTTGTAAATCAGACATCTTAAAATGATGATGCTACAGTGCTTCTTCTGCCGGCTGCCTTTGGCTTCAATCTTCTTCTTTCTTTCTCCTCTTCCTTATCTTCCTTCTTCTCTATTCTCTGGCTTCTCCCTCCTTTCTTTTTCTTTCTAATTTTGTCTTTCTCTCTTCTTTAGCTTTCTTGCCTTAGCCTTTCCTTAAGCTTTCTCTGCCTACTTCTCCTTCTTTGGCTTTCTCCTTTCTCTCTCTCTATCGATTGCCTTCTTCTTTGGCTTTGCCTTGCTGCCTTTTCTTCCTTCAGCTTCTTCTTCCTTCTCTTTTCCTTCTCTGCCTTAGCTTCTGCAGCTCTTCTCTTTCCTTCAACTCCTTCCTCTTCTACTTCAGCCCTTAGCCTTCTCCTTCCTCTTCTTCAGCTTCGCTTCTCTTCTTCTTATCCTGCAGGGCAAAACCTACCCCCTACCCGCACGAACTCTCTTCTCTCTTTTCTAACTTAGGTTCCGCTCTCCCAGAGCCATACTTTTCTTAGGTAATCGGGTCGGGTACGCACCCGAAAGTAGGCCCAACAACGTGTGGTTGTGGGCAAGGTGTGCTAGTTGGGTCGGGTCTACCAGGACCACGAGGTGTGGTCGCAGATGAGGCGGTTGGGTCGGGTGAGAGGGACCTCACCTCGTGAGTTGGAGGCGATAAGCCACTGGCAAGAAATCAACTTATGCAGGCGCTGCGCTCCTTCTAGTTCTGAGGTGGGACTATCTTCCCACCTTCCTTGCATGAGCCTACAGCAGAGGTGCTCTCCTTGATTGCATTAGCTACGACTGCCCTTAGCTTCAATTGGATGCCTAGAGTTGTGTGCGAAGATGTTCCGCACAGCCTAGGACACGAGCCTGTGGCTGGCACAGCCTGGAGCTCTTGCAAGCAAGCTCCGAGCTTCGCTTCAATGGTGGATGATGACTTGCACCTGAAATCGCCACAATGGCCTCGTGGCCACATTAGAATGTTCAGGGAGCTTCGTCGAGGAATGGTGAGTGTGCTTCGGTGGTTGGCGTGGCTTGGGAACACCTGAGTGAGCATGCCTAGGGCACACTGTGTGCGTGTGCATGGGTGTGTTCAGGGGTGTGTTTGGGTGAGTGTTTGGGTGATATGAGTGAGGGGTTGAGGTCAGGGGGTCGAGGCGATGCTTATGGACTAGTCGGCGAGGAGGGAGATTGCCTGAGGTGGTGGAGCGATCTCGCCAAAGTTGGTGGCCAGAGGTGAAGGGGATGATGGTGGTGGAGTGTGGCAGCAGTCGAATGAGGGAAATAAAGAGGGGGAAAGATTGGAGAGGGTGAGAGGAACTTATCTAGGCAGTGAATAGATGAAAGGGAGATGGAGATGACGTCTGGCTCATATTGCCGACGCCGAAGATGAAGGTGCTTAGAGAGGACAGTCGGCGAGGACGCAAGGGAGGGAGGGGCGTCGGTAGGTGTTGCGTGACGTGGATGAATGTGAGGAAGAAGAACCTGCCATCGGTATTGTGGCTAGGTGACGAGGGAGAGTAGGGGAGGTCTCCAAAGCTTGATGAGCGAGTTGGCCAGAGGAGAAGAGACGAATTTAAGGGGAATTCCGACTGATTTCAAGCTTAGGAGATGAGATTGAACTGGGGCTCCTTAAATAGAGCCCTGGAGGTAATTTTTGTGCTTGGAAGCCATGCTTCCAAGCAGGGAAGGGTTGCCAGCGATGGTAACTCGAAAGAGACCCAAATATCTCATGCGTTCACATGAGAGATTTGGTACCAAGTAGGGCCTCAAATTGGGTTCACATTGGAGGGGATTTATCAGAGAATCTCCCTTTCAATTTTGAAGGGGATTCTATGAGAAATCAGGGAGAAATCGCCTTCTAAAGTTTGCCGGAGTAGGATTCCTCCGCTATAATGACAGAGGGACCTAATTGCAAAGAACGATGAGGAAGCTGGGGTGTCAAATGTAAGGGCTTTTGAAACATAGGGGTAGAAATGTAATCAGGTCGGACCTATTTGCAAAGTGGGTCAAGATGAGTTCCCCTTATGTCCAAATTTTGGTAAAAATCTAATTTGGACCTAAGGAATTTAATGGTGAAGTTGGATTTTTTGGTTTGCCCACGTTTGACTGGGCAATTTACACAAAAACCCAATTTAGGGCAAGTATTTGTCTAAGACCCCATTCTAGGTCAAAATAGGTTCCAATGGCCAAATTGAAGGTTCTAAACCCTAGACAATATTTTTCTATAATTTTTAGAGGGTTAGGGGAATTTTATCTTGACCAAAACCTTGTTTAATCAAGTGGGTCTTTTTTAGGGTTACAAGAAGTCATTTAATTCCCAGAACTCATACAAACCCTTTTCTGTTTGACCAACCCACTTTTAATCTTGTTAAGAAATTTTGACCTGTGTTTAGCCCTTGAGAAAACCCATTAATGTACTCCAATGGTAAAATTGCAATTTTACCCCTTGTTTCTTACTTTTCTCTCAAAAAGGTTATTCAGTGAATTATGACCTTCAGTTGATTATGTAGGAGCTTTTATTCTCTTCTTTTGGTCAAAATGAGCTAGTTAGGGCTCATGATGGTGTTCCCATCACCCACCCTCTCCCACTCTCTCTTTCCTTTCCTCCTTTCTCTTTCTCTTAAACCAGGGTAATCGGGTAGTCAGAAAAGCATACCCGGATCCAGGCTCATCGACAGTGGGTGATGAGCGAGGAGTGAGGGCTTAGGTCAGGTCGAGTTAAGTGCGCGTGAGTGGGGACCTCATCCCCATGTGTTCGAGGCAGTAAGCTGTTAACACAAAAACACTTTATGTGGCTCAAACATCTCCAAATCTCACAATGTGGGACTACTTCAGTCCCCTTCTTCGCGTGTGCCTGCAGGTGAAGGTGTCTTCAATTACAGTAGCTACAAGTGATGTGGTACCCAATTAACCCCTGAGCGTGTGCCTGGGAGCCTTCCACATGACCTGGAGGTGTCACTTGAGCTCTTCATGGTTAGAACACCATGAACATCAGTGGAAAAATGGTGTGGCAGCGGAGGACAATAGTGAGACCTACGAATCACAAATACGACCTCACAGCCACATTAAAATAGCTCAGGAACTTTTCCGAAGTATGGAGAATGTGTGGCTAGTGGTGACATAGCATGTGAGGGTGTATGGTGGCCGGACAAAGTCGGGGACAGAGGCCGATGATGGGTGTGTTTAGGGGTGCTCATGAGAGGGTGGAATGGGAAATAAAGATGGGGTTTTGATGGGCGTGATGTAGCGGAGGTTGTGGGGTAGGTGGTGAGGTGGTTGGTGGCTTGTGGTGTGAGATGGGCCTCATCAGAGTGGTGGCCGGGGATGAGAACAAAGATGGCATGCATGTGCGTCGAGGGATATTTTTAGGTTTTGAATAGTGGAAACTAACCTAAGGACCTAAAAGAACATATCTAACCTAATTTAGTTGGATGAAAGGGGGGATTTTCTCGCTCTAGTGGTACATTGGACGTAGGGAAGATGAAGCCTTCGGGGATAGGGGCGGCGATGACGAGGAGAAATAGGCGACGGTCGTTGGTATTGCAGCGCGCGGATGAAGGTGAGGGAGCGAAATCTGCTCGCTATGGTCTGTGAGAGCAGACAAGGAAGGAGATCGAAGGATGTCACCGAAGCTTGGTTGGAGAGGGAACGGAGGTAGGGAAGAAGAAGAGATTTTGGCCCCAAACCTAGCTAAGGAGGTAAGGCATGCCTCAGGGGTTCTTTTATAGGCCATAGAAGGTCCTTCCAAGCTTGGAAGCTTGGGGTTTATGTACATGTAGGACACCTGAACCTTCAAAAGGTTCACATGAGCTTTTGGATGGATTTGGAAAGCCATGAATGAGCTCAGATGGAAGGGGATCTCTTCAGGTGTCCTCCTTCCAATTTTACGAGAGATTCGCCATAGATTCAAGGAGATAACTCCGATCGAAACCTTCCATGTATGGATGGAAGGTTCTAATGATGTCAGGGACCTTTTGGTGAAGGTGACGACAAAGCTGTGGACCCATGTGTAAGGAATTCAAAAAGCTAGGGTTGTTTATGTGAGAAAAAGAGTTAGACTTGACCAAAATGCAAACTAGGTCAAGATGATCTCTGATTGGGGCCAAATTTTGGTACAAACCTAATTTAGACCCAAGGAATCTAATGGAGAAGTCAGATTTTGGTTTTGGCCATGTTTTATTGGGAAAATTATGTAGAAGCCTGAATTAGGGCAACTTTCTGTTTGTGACTCTTTCAGGTAAAAATGGGTTCTGATGGTCAAATCAAAGATACAAAACCCTGTAAAATATTTTTCTATGAATTTTATAGGGTTTATGTGAATTTTATTTTGACCATAACCTTAGTTAATTAAGTGGATCTATTTTTAGGGTTTCAAGTGTCCATTAATTCTCATAACACGTGAATACCCGTTTCTGTTTGCATGAACCCACTTATTAGACATTTATGACCATTTGATCTTCAATAAATCCCTAGGAAACCTCATGATTATTCTGCATTTAGGATATCCTATTAAACTACAGTTTTACAGTTTTACCCCGGTTTTCATGTTTATCCCTCAGAATGGTTATGCAGTGAATTAAGACTCTTTGGTGGTTACGTAGGAGCATTTATCAATTGATTATGACTACATAAAGATAGATATAGCTGATGATGATGTTATCATCAAATGACCCATCACATTCCAAAGCACATTCAAGCCTAACCCTAATTAAAATAGAGTAGGCGTTGGCCTTAAGTATTGGACTCACTCTTCGGAGTCCAGATCGAGATTATTTTTTATTATTCTGATTCTACCATTCAATCTAATTTCTAGCTAGGGGAGTAGAGCCAAACGACCGTGATTGGGGGGTATCAAAGGAACCTGAGGAGAAAGCCAAGGGAAGAACCTTCTCCCCTCCCTCTAATTGGTTGGATTGACTGGAAAGAACTAGATTAACCCATTCTTTTCATCTCAAGATGGGTTCTGGAAGTCTGTAGATTTTTAGGCTACCCTACCAAAGGACATGTTTGATTGTTTGTACTATAAGGCACCTTTCTTCCTCCCTCTTTGCCATGGATGCATCCACATCCTACTCGCATTTCCACTCTGACCCTCCCGACACATCTTATTCGCAAGATGATTATTATCCCAACCAAACTTATTCGACCCCTCTTTGAACAATCTGATGTGACCTATTATTAGGGAGGGTATCAAGAACTTTAATTTGTTCGCTCCCCTAGATTGAACCCAAACCCATCCAACCTGAACCAAACTGTTTGGTTCAGGTGAACCAGGTCCAAGATAGGGTGTTGGCTAACTTAGGGAATACCATTCAACCTTTAGAAGCTCAGCCAACACCCTACTTTGAAGAATTGGAGCCTCTGATTCAAATGATCAATGATCTTAACAAATATTTGTTGGATTGGCTCCAAGATGTTAAGGATAAGGACCTGGGTGAGTTTTTACTTGGGAAGTTGTTGAAATTGAGGATGAGATTTGTAGTTGTTCTAGTCCAATCTTGGGATGATTCCCAGGATGAACCCCTTTTAGGAGAGCTAATGTCAGAACCTGCTCAGGCACCTGTTGGAGGAACACGTGTTATGAGACCAGGATTGACCAGATTGGTCTAGAGCAATCAATTGAGGATGAATTGATTTCTTCACCCAAGATCCATGAACCAGGGTATGAGGAAAAATATATCTCCATGGATAAGGAAATGATAAATGATTTTGAGACATATAAATGCAGATCTAGAATTCATTGATTCTGAAGGTGAAGAATTGTTGTGTAAAGTCTCACCTCAATTTGAGGTGAGACAAATGGGCCTGCAGAATATGAGAAATCATTTGATGGCCCAATAACTGAGAAAATTCATCTTGTTGGGGCTAGCATGGTGGATTTAGATCTTGATTTCATGAAGGATTCAATTCATAGCCCTATTCCTCAATTACACCCCTTCGAGCGTAATGATGATTTTGATATTGAGATCACTTGACCCAAGTCAATTCTGATTTAGTGACAAATCTTGGACTTAGACATTTTAAATGGGGTGATTAACATGCAGGAGGTCCTAGAATCTAAAATCCTGATCGTGGAGGATAGGAATTTGGAAATGAAGATATGGGAAGCCAATTTCAGGGGAAGCAGAAATTTGAGTCTAAGGGTTCCTATAGACTTGAAACCACCAACCTTCTACTAGGACCATTATGACATTTTCAACTTCGAGGATGTCGAAGCCAAGAAAAAATTCTCTGATTATCTTTTTGATATAGATTTTCCTATTATTTTACTTTCTGGACTTGGGTTGCATCCTCACAAACCGCAGGCCCGACCCTGCTTACATATTGATCTTAGGTTTTGGGTATTTTTTATCTAGAACCTTAGATACACTTGACCATGGGGCATGGGTCAGCATCACAACCTCGCCGACATCTGTGGACATCTTCTCCAAGCAGGTCTAAAAATAGATTTTCTTATCCTGATTCTGACCTGCACCTATGAATTTTTTATTTCTTCTTTATTTGTATAGTGTGCCTAGCTGAAGGCACTAAATTCAGCATGTATACAGTCTCCTTTTCATCTCTGAGCTGACCTGTTAATCACGTAATTCAGGTGCTTTCTTCTCTACTCCACTCTGTTTCATGTCTTTTTAATATAATGACATTGCATTAGATAGACATGTGGGTAGATTTTATCTCTGAATCATCTTGTTAGGTCCATAGATTCTTTTTATTTTCTCTTTATTTTTGAAATATATATTATATATATATAATTTGAATTAGGAAAAGAGAGCTTGGGTATTAGAGTTTTTCAACCTTAAGAAATAATACGATAAAACCTGAACACTTAGACCCTTCAGATGTTAGGGCTTAAATAGCCTGGGTGTCCACTAAAATATGGATTTGTTTATTGAGTACTCGCCATTCTGAATTCAATTTTTAATTGGTTAATATGTTGAGGTGATAAGTACACGACTTATCAACTCGCCCTCTGATTTGAGGGGACTTTAAGCCTAAGCATCTACACACTCTTTGCATTGACTTACTTTTCAGCGATTTTAATGAAAATTGGGTAGCTAATGAACCTTCTAGGGTGGTATGGCTGGCAAGTTGTCGGTGGTAACAGCTCATTGGCTTGTTGTTTAGAGCCCAATCACATGACCATTCTCTTCCTACTGCCTTTAGGTAAATCTTAGATCAGTGAAGCCACCTAATTAGAAAAAAAAGGAAAAAATAGAAAAATATCCAAAAAAAAGAAAAGAAAAAGAAATACAAAAGAAGAAAAGAAGAAAAAGAAATAAATCACACTTCACCACACGAGTATGGCTGGCAAGTTGTCGGTGGTAATAACCCATCGGTCGGTTGTCTAGAACCCAGCTTACAAAAAAATTCACGTTTAATTCCAAACACTTAGGAAGAAGAGGAGAAGTAGAATAAGCCAGGGAGATATATACTGGCTTCGCCCTTGTGTTGACCTCATAAAAATAAAAAAATAGGGAGAAAGCTACCGGTCGTATAGATACACCTTTAGGCAGAATTCCTTTTCAAGGTCGCTAAGGGGCATAGAAACCTGAAGTTCATTCAAATCGCTGAATAGTGAGTCTATCACATTCACATAAAGAGATGCTTAGTACTTAGAGTTCTCTTTGAGTCTTAGGTGGGTTGGGTAGCTGTAGAAAGCTGCCTCGAATCCTTAAACTCAAAAATCCAAAAAAAATTAGAAAAAGAGGAAAAAGAAAAAGATGCTTTTCCTTTTGAATAAGGCAAGGGCTTGGGTGGTCTGCATTTTAGTAGACACCCGGGCACTATTGTGTCTCTGTAGTTCAGGTTCTTAGTAGAAATTTCCTAATGTTGAAAAATAACTTTTGCACAAGAAATCTAATCATAATTCTTTTATAAATAGTATGTAGTTTTATTAGGAACCAGCAAAAGATAGGCATGGGGGTGTGATGTAGACACATCTATGTCACATAAACTATCAATTTATGTGTGTTCTTAGGAGAATAATTAAAATGTACATTATAAATATTGCATAACATGCATCATCATGAATTAAGGATAGATTGTATAAATTTTAGGTTAATTTTCTCTTTTTGTGGTTAGGAAATAGGGCAACATTTATCAAGGCCTTGGATTTGAGATCCAATCGTACATATCTGATCAAGGCAACGATCGAAGTTCAACGACTCTGAGATCGCCCCAATTGGACCTTCGTAGCATCAGATAAAGTTCGAGAAAGATCAGAGGTCAAGGGGCCAGGTGGTGTTAAATCTACACCTTAGATGACAAATCTAACCGCACGGATGAGTTTGAATCAATGATTGCACCCCAACGGCACAAAAATCGATCCAATCCGACATTCGTGGCACCATTTACAAGTCAAAAAGATGGACGGCCAAGATGGAGCCATGTGGTGCCATTCCAGCCACCCAACGTTAGCCCAAGTCTCTCATTCCACCTCTTCACGTGATGGCTGACGCATCTTAGCCATTGGATCATTGATCTAACGGCTGAGAATGCGCCACGTCTTTCCTTAGCCACGTAGCATCTTCACTAAAGGCAAGGGCAGGATCACTCTCAAACGTTGGATCGAGATCCAATGATCATGAGTGCACCAACCTTAAAACCAAAATGCACCTCATACGGTCATGTAGCGCATTGGTAGCACACCTTCACGTAGAGAAGAGGGTGCTAGTTCGAGACCTTGCGCCCCTCAAATTGGATGGGCAAGCGGGCATGGCTCAATTCAGCCACTGGATTATGATTGGGCGGCGAATGTAAGCATGACGTGGCAGCACGAATGAAGGTGTGAGCAAACACGCTTGATGATGCGCCGATGCACGCCCGATCGCACACGCGCGCATGGTTAAGCAATGAAGAAGAGATGCTGAGGGTTTTTAAGCTGCCCGATCTCTCAATTGGACGGCTGAGGATGCGCAAATGTGGTTGAGCGCTCAATGCAGGAAGCTGAAGAGGCGAGGGCGCATGTGCGTGTTTAGTGACGTGGGGGCTTTAGTGACGGTTATATCCCTCACTAAAGACCCTTACATTAATGTTTAAGATTGAAATGACATATTTGCCCCCTTATTCTTCACCTATAAAAGGCCCTATGCCCTCCACATTTTCATCATTTCTTCCTCTCTTCTCTCACCCCCTCCAAAGCTCTAAGAGCTTGTCTCAAACCTAGGATGCTCCATTGGAGTTAAAAATACAATTTTTCCACCTTCTCACCTTGTTCGTGGAGCATTCCGCTATTGTCCTCTCATCGCCGTTAGGGAAGCGAATCCCACTGCAACATCGCTGGTGTCGGTTGGTTTGATGACCGGGTTTTGGTTTTGTTATAACGTTGTAGTAAAGCCGGTTATTACCAACATTTCAAATATAAATTTTTTACTCGGAAAATAAAAGAGTTCCCGAGGTCGAACTCAGGGAGCAAGTTGTATTCTAGAGATATACATGTTTCTTTTACAAAATAAAGAAAGAGAGAGGGAAAGAATTTGTTGTTCTCTTCGTTTTCTCCTCGTGATGTTCTTCTTTCTTTCTTTCTTCAGAGCTCCTTCTTCTTCTTCTTCGTTCTGCAGAGGTGATGCTCCTCTTCAGATCTCCTTCTTCTTCTTCCTTGGTTTCTGTCTTGGCCTCTCTTCTTCTGCCTTGCTCAGCCTCTTCTTCAGAGTTTCTTCTTGTTTTTCCTCCCTGCGGCTAAGTGTCAGCTTCTTCTTTTCTTTTTCAGCTAGGGATGTCACGCGAAGCTTTCTTCCTTAGCTGCTTCAAGCAGTCGTCTGATTTCCAAATCAGACGACTTAACTACCTGTTGCTACAGTTAGCTTCCTTCTTCTTCCGCGGGTCTTCTTCTTCGCCTGTGCCTGCACACTTCAGAGTTTTTCGTCAGAGGCAAAACCTACTCTACCCTCCCCCCCCCGCGTCTCTCTTTCTCTCTGAAACCACTCTTGGGAAAGCTCTCCCAGAGCTACCGGGTAACCGGGTTCGGATCAGGCCCGGGTCCAGGCCCACCGGCGTGCGTGGTGGGCGAGGAGTGCAGGTCAGTCTTGAGTCGGGTCGGGTCGGTTCGGGTCAGGTCCGCGGGGCGTGAGCGTGGACGAGACCGGGTAACCGGGCGGGTGAAGGGGACCTCACCCCGTGTGCTGAGGCAGTAAGCCTTCAGCACTTTTGCATCTTATGTCGCTGCGGCTCTTCAGGCGTTTCCGAGGTGGGACTAAACGGCCCACCTCAATTGCGCGCCCGCAGCGGGGAATTCAGCAGGAGATGGCGGCGTCACGCGGAGCTTTCTTCCTCAGCTGCGAACCTGGTGTTTTGCCAAAACTCCTCGCAAGGCCTGGGAGTGAATCTGGGCTTGGCGCTGAGCGTGGCGCGCCTGTAGCTGCAGGCGGAAGCAGTTCCTCCTGCACGGCAATGGCGGCGGAGGTCGGGTGGCCTGTCCACAAGAAAACGGCCTCTCGGCCTAATCAGAGAGTGCCAGGAGCTTCGCCAGGGTGCGGCGAAGCTCGTGTGGGTGGTGGCGAGGCGCGGGGCGGCGTGCGAGGGCTGCCCTAGGTCGGACTGTGGGTCGGAGGATGGGTCTGTTCGGTGGAGTTGCAGAGGGTGATGTGGGGGAAGTGGCAGGGCGGAGGTTGATCAGGGTGAGGAGGCGGAGGTCCTGCGGTGGTCGGCGAGCCGTGTGGGTCGCTGAGGTGATGGGAGCGGCTCGCCGGAGGGTGGTCGGAGACGAAGGGGGTGAAGGTGGTCAGGGTCGGTCGAGGGCTTAAGTGAATAAATTGAAAGCGGGGAAAGAAAGAGGAGAAGAAGGGGAGTAGCTCTAGCTTACTTGCAGGGACGAAAGGGGAGGAACAGGGCGACAGTCGTATCGACTGTCGCCGGAGAAGACGATGCTCAGGGAAAGGGGCGGCGGCGAGCAGAGAGCCGGAGAGGCACCAGCTGGGTGCGGCGTGGCGCGGGAAGAGCGGGGGAGGAAGTCTCTGCTGCTGGTATTGCGGCAGAGCGAAGAGGTGGAGGGGGAGGAAACCACCGGAGCTGGTGAGCGTCTGCCGGAGGAAGAAGAGAAGAAAGTTGGGGATTTTCTCCGTCAGATCCAGGCTGCCCTGGTCGGTGGAGCAGCGGGGGGTATTTATAGGGATCAAACAGGGAGGAAGGCGGAGGGAGACGACGTGTCTCCCTCGCCGGAGGATGGTCGGAAACAAGAACCCATACCGTCCGTGCGTTCGCACGGCCGGTATGGTGGGCTACAACGACCAGGGGGGTGTCCCTGCGACGGTCGACGACGCAGGGCACCCCCGGTTTACTTGCCAGGTCCCCCACCTCACCCTGCGCGGCGCCATGCTCCGCGCAAGGTCGTCGGAGCATGGTGCTGGCAGGTTTTGCAGGAGGGACCTGATTGCAAAGAACGAAGGAGAGTTAGGGGCCAAAATGCGAGGGTTCAAAAGTTGAGGGCCAAAGAGTAAATATATGAGGACCAAAGTGTAAAGTCGGTCAAGGAGGTTTCTTCTTAGGCTCAAGTTTTTATACATGACTAATTAGGACCCAAGGAATCTGATGGTGAATTTCATTTTCATATTAAACCTTGTTTGACCGGTCAATTTGCGCAAAAACCCAAATTAAGTTATTAATTGGGCATGGTTCTCAATGTAGGTCAAAATGGGTTCTAAAGGCCAAATTGAAGGTTCTAAACCCTAGAGATTATTTTTCTATGAATTTTAGAGGGTTTATTATATTTTTACTTTGCCTCGAACCTTGTGAATTGAAGTCGGTTGTTTTAGGGTTACAGATTTATCATTTAGTTTCTTGGAATTGCTGTAGCCCTTGCTAGATCATTTCATCCCACTTTTATTCTTATTAAGCTGCTTTGACCTATGTTTGGGCCCTGAATTACCCTGTATGCAGATTATACTGGTGAAATTGCATTTTTACCCCTTATGACTTATTTTCTCCTTAAACTCAGAATTCTCTGAGTTAAGCCTTTCCTTGAGTTATGTAGGAGCTTTTATCCTTTGTATTGGGTCAAAATGAGCTAGTTATGGCTCATGATGAGGTTCTCATCATACCCCCATGCCTAGCTTTTGCTAGTCCCTTAGCAAAAACTTAAGGTTTCAACCCTTGTTCTAGACCATGAAGTTTTTAATAGTTTTAGATAAGTGCCTTTTTTATTTGAGCATAGATTAGGTTAGAATGCTGACCATTGGCCTAAAAGGTACTCTAGTACCAATCAAGATCCAAATCTGTCTAGCCTTAGCCTCAGTCTTTTAGCAAAGGTTTTTAAGGCCCACAAGAACTAACCTAAGGTTTATTGGACTTCGTGGTTAAAGCACCCGTGCTTGAAATGATTTTAGCCCTGGCTCAGTTCGCAGTGCGTTTTGTAAGAGAGAGATAGAAAGTTTTTCTGTTTGGAGAGTTTTCTCTCTCTTTTTCTTTTTAGTTCTAGCCTAGGATTGGCTTTTCAACACGGTCTGTATCAGATTCCTTGCTCCCATCATCAATCCTCAAGGGTTCCTGGCGATCGATGCTTCGAGATAGCACCGCCCATGGCAACCCCCGGAACCCTGGCTATTGAGATTTCGAGATAATCCCATCCATGGTATTCCGTGGCCGAATCCAGACCCTGGCAATTGACACTTCGAGATAATGCCATCCATGGAATCTGAACCAGCAGAGTGCTTACATGCCCCCAGTAGGATATGTAAATATCCTAAGAGACAAGCACCGAGGAGATGATATTTTGTTACGCATCTTCGAGGGGATTTCCCGCCTCTCTGCGCTGGGAACTCATCCAAATCAACTTGTGTTGATCGGCCGCTCCTATTCTAGGTGTTCTTTTCAGATTTTTGCGACGCTTCTGCGTGATTCTGATTTTTACGCTTACTGAACCAGGCTGTGTGTGAGATTAGGGTGCTTAGGTTACTGAGTCCTGTAAACCAAAAATTAGTTAACGAGGCCGAATACTCCCTAAGCCTTAGACCTAATACTTCAGCTTTTCATTTTCCTCAACCTCTTGAGGAGTGTCCAGATCTTAATGGGTACTAAGAGTCTATTCAAGAATGCCTAAGGTTTGCATTCTTTACTAATCTTATTGTGCACTTTTCTTGAATGAGGTCTAGAACTTAGGTTAATTCCTTAGTTCCTTACTAATGACTATCACTTTTTCTCATAATTTTGTGCTCCTTTTTCATTTTGTTTCTTTTCTCCTTCACAAAATTTTCTTCTCCTCTTTTCCTCTTATTCTTTTTCGAAAATTTTTTTAATTTTTATGGTGTTTTTGGCATATGTGAATTTTTTTGTTTCAAACCTTTTCTTACAAGTTTTTGTACTTTCATACCCCCCCATGCCTAAGATTTGCAATGTCCTCATTGTAACCTAGGGGGTCTTAGTTTATTCCTTAAGACAGAAATTTGGGTGAGTGGATGGGTCGGGTTGAATTTTTGCGGACGATTTCAAATCCCAGATGCAAATATCTGAGTTGGGGTCGACTGTCTACAAGGGTGAACTTCGAGTGCTGAAAGGTGTCAGAACAAGTTTCAGGTTTACAAAGAGAATGACGGGCTGCCTCCCGTTAAGCGCTGAGTTTTACGCCATCGGCTGGGCGCAATAAGCTCAAGGGGAAAGGAGGATATAAGATGCCTCAGCCAAATCAGTAGAAGTTACATCAATGAATGGCTTGAGTCTCTGACCGTTCACGATGAAAGGTTCAGAATCGTGGCTGAGTGGACTGATTTCGATTGCTCCATTTCCAAAAACCTGTCGGACCAAATATGGTCCGACCCACTTAGATCTCAGTTTTCCTGGGAAGAGTTTGAGTCGGGCATCAAAGAGTAGGACCTTTTGACCAGGATGAAAGATCTTTCTCGAGATGTGTTTGTCGTGGAAGGCTTTAACCCGCTCCTTGTAGATTTGCGAGTTCTCGTACGTGTCTATGCGTAATTTATCGATCTCGCTAATTTGGAGTTTTCTGTGGGTCCCAGCCTTAGAAAGATCCAGATTACAGTTCCGTACTGCCCAATAGGCTTTATGCTCCAGTTCGACGGGAAGGTGGCATGCCTTTCCGTACACCAATCTAAAGGGAGACATGCCCAATTGGGTCTTGTGGGCGGTCCTATAGGCCCACAATGCTTCCGGAAGTCGGGACGACCAGTCCTTCCTGTCAGGTCGAACAGTGACTTGCAGGATTTTCTTGATCTCCCGATTAGACAGCTCAGCTAGACCATTAGTTTGGGGGTGGTAAGGAGTAGAGATTCGGTGAGACACCCCGTATTTGGTCATCAGTGACCTAAACTGAGCATTTGTGAAATGGGTCCCCCCATCAGAGATTATTGCACGAGGAATCCCGAACCTTGAGAAAATGTGTTGATGAATGAATTTGAGAACGATTTTGTGATCACAGGTTCGGGTCGGTATGGCTTCGATCCATTTGGACACGTAGTCCACAGCCAACAGAATGTATTCGAAACCATCCGAAACAGGAAAGGGGCCCATAAAATCAATCCCCCAAACATCAAAGATTTCGCATACTAGAATCGGTTGCATAGGCATCATGTCGCGATGGCTCATGTTGCCCAAAGTCTGGCAACGACTGCATGCCTTGCAATGACTGTATGCGTCTTTGAATAGTGTGGGCCAGTAAAAGCCGCAATAGAGGACTTTTGATGCGGTTTTATGCCCGGCAAAATGGCCACCACATGCCTGGTCATGGCAGAAAGAGAGGATATTGTTGACTTCCCCTTCCGGGACACATCTCCGGATGATCTGATCGGCACCTATGCGGAAGAGGTACGGGTCTTCCCAAATGTAATACTTGGCATCGGAGCGTAATTTGTCTTTCTTGGCCTTCGGCCAATCGGACGGGGTCTGATGAGATGCCAAGTAATTTACAATATTAGCGAACCATGGAAGGCTAGTACCAATAGTCAGCAGGTGCTCATCGGGAAAATGCTCTGTGATGGGTCCGGAGGGGTCAATTATTTCAGAAGGAAGACGGGACAAGTAATCAGCTACCACGTTTTGTTTTCCCGCTTTGTCGCGAATCTCAAGGTCAAATTCTTGCAACAGCAAGATCCATCGGATTAATCGAGGTTTCGCGTCCTTCTTCGCAAGGAGATGCCTCACTGCTGTGTGATCCGAGTATATGATGACATGGGAACCCAGAAGGTACGATCTGAACTTCTCTAGGGCAAATACTACAGCTAGCAGCTCTTTCTCAGTAACTGTATAGTTACGCTGAGCCTCATCGAGTGTTTTGCTGGCGTAGTAAATGACCACATGTTTCTTGTCATTTTTCTGCCCCAAAACCGCTCCTACAGCGAAGTCGGATGCATCACACATGATCTCAAAGGGTTGAGACCAATCGGGGGACTGTAGGATCGGGGCTTGGGTGACTCGGTCACGCAGGATTTCAAATGCTTGAGTGCATTCCTTGGAGATTTCGAAGGGAACATCCTTGGAGAGAAGAGTGGTCAGGGGGCGTGCGATTTTTGAAAAATCAGGGATAAATCGTCGATAAAAACCGACATGCCCTAAAAAGGATCGGATGTCCCTGATCGAGCTAGGCATAGGAAGGTGAGAAATCAGATTAACCTTAGCTCGATCCACTTGGATACCTTTTTCCGAAATTGAGTGTCCCAGGACAATTCCATCAGGCACCATGAAATGGCACTTTTCCCAGGAAAGAACCAAATTCACATCGATGCACCGCCTGAGTATCTGGACCAAGTGTTGGAGGCAATCGTCGAATGATGCTCCGAAAACTGAAAAGTCATCCATGAAGACTTCCAGATAATCACCTACCATATCTGAGAATATGGCAAGCATGCATCGCTGAAAAGTAGCGGGTGCATTGCAAAGACCGAAAGGCATCCTTCGGAAAGCGTATGTTCCGAAGGGGCAGGTGAACGTGGTCTTTTCTTGGTCCTCAGGATGGATTGCCACCTGGTTATAACCGGAGTACCCGTCAAGAAAGCAGAAGAACCTATTTCCCGCTAGTTTTTCGAGAATTTGATCAATGAAGGGTAGTGGGAAATGGTCCTTCTTCGTGGAGGAATTGAGTCGACGGTAATCTATACAGACTCTCCACGAGTTGGCTAATCGGGTAGGAATGATTTCTCCGGTCTCAGTCGTTATAGTGGTGAGTCCTGCCTTCTTAGGCACGACCTGAATTGGGCTCACCCAACGACTATCGGAGATCGGGTAGATGATTCCGGCATCTAACCACTTGATGATCTCCTTTTTCACGACCTCCTGCAGATTGGGGTTTAAGCGTCTCTGCATTTCACGAGAAGGTCGTGTGCCCTCTTCTGAATAGATATGATGAGTACAATAAGAGGGACTTATTCCAGTCAAATCATCGAGAGTCCATCCGATGGCTCTGCGATGTTGCTGGAGGACAACAATCAGACGGGCTTCCTGTTCAGGACTGAGGTTGGAATTGATGATCACAGGAAGGGTCTGATTAGAACCCAAAAAGATGTATTTTAAGTGAGCAGGAAGGGGTTTCAGTTCGAGGATGGGGTTTTCAGCAGCAGCGGGTGGTTCAGTATAGATGTGAGGTTCAAGGGTGGGAGTTACTGGGTTGTTCATATCTGGATTCAACTCCTCTGTTTGCGGGTCAAGATCCTTCTGTGGTTGATGAGGCACAATCGAGTCATTCTGGAGGTGTGATTCATCAACCAAAGTCTTGATGTCACAAATTTGCTCGATGACGCCGCAATTAATTCCTTGTTGGGCCTTAAATATATCAATTTTCAGTGTTTGATCTCCAAACTTAAGCTCTATTTGGCCCTTCTCACAGCTGATGTTGGCTCTAGCAGTAGCCAAGAAAGGTCTCCCTAGAATGATTGGTGTATCCCTAGGGTTCTCAGGTGCATCCATATCTAAGACTATAAAGTCCACTGGAAAATAGAAATCCCGCACTCTCACGATAACATCCTCGAGAATCCCTTTTGGTGACTTTATAGATCGATCTGCTAATTGTAATGTCACCTCGGTTGGTTTTAGCTCAGATTCTTCTAGATGGTCAAGTAAGGATGTGGGTATCAGGTTTATGGATGCGCCCAAGTCTAACAATGCTCTATCAAATTGGGTACCACCTATCTTACAGGAAATCAGGGGAGTTCCAGGATCTTTTGCCTTGGGTGGGAGTCTACTAAGGATTACAGAGCTGGCTTGCTCTGACAGAACAATTGGGCTCCCTCCCTTGGTTCGCGGCTTACGCTGGGGTGTACATATATTTTTTAGAAATCGTGCGTAAGCTGGTACGTGGCGGATTGCATCCATCAAGGGGATGTTTATGTGGACCTGCTCAAAGAGCTTGACCAGGTCCTCCTCAGGGGCCACGGGTTTTGTGGTCTTCTTTCCCTTGGTCAGGGCCTCGGGAAACGGGATCTTGGTTGGTTCTTCTAGGATAGGTTCAGGTTGTGGATCTGGAACAGCGGTACCTTGGATAACTATCCTAGGGTCATGGTTATCAGGCTGGGAGTGGTTTGGATAATGCGGGTCTTGAGTTGTCTTACCACTACGTGTTGTTACAGAATTTAATCCGGCCTGATTTTGGTTTGGGTTTGGTAGGAGGGGTGGCTGCTGCTGAAATCCTGCATAAGAAGTTGAGGCTTCCATCTCGTCTGGAGATGGAGCAGTAGGAGCCTGATAAATCCATTGGGCGTGGCCTAAATTTGGATTCATAACGCGCTTCTGGGTTGGCACGTTATTTGGGTTAGGAAGAGGTTGGGAAGGGAGTGTGCCTGGTTGGCGAGAATTTGCCAACTGGGCCAGTTGAGTTTTAACTTCTGTAAGCTCGTCCTTGTGCTGTTTTTGAATAGCCGCATTCGTTTTTTGAATGTCAGCCAGAGTCTGAAGGATTAAGGACATTTGATCTTGATTTGGCCCTGATGGATAAGTAGGGTTGGGCCGAGGCTGAGGCGGCTGGTAGTGACGAGAGGGCTGTGGGCGGGACTGAAAAGGTGGTCTTTGGGTTTGGGAATTTCCCGCCCACTGAAAATTTGGATGGTTTCACCATCCAGGGTTGTAAGTGTTGGAGAATGGGTCGTTCTGGATGGCGTTGAGGTCCTCGCAGATCTGAGGAACCTCCTGAGAGTCAGGGAAAGGAGGAATGGAGTTCCCCCGGCTGGTGTAGAAAGGATCGGATGATCTTCCAGTCCAAGAATCAGATGGGGATGGATATGGATCCATCCCAGGGGAGGATCGGTGGAGGATGTTTTGCACAGTCTCCTGTGTGGAAGGAGGTTGTGCAAAGGAGTTACGCGCAGAGGTGGCTCGCTGCAAGTGCTGAGTCAGCTCATCCACCTTCTTTTCAATGATTGAGACCTTGTCCAATCGACTGGCCATTAATTCCAGGTCGACTGATGCGGACAGGCCCTGCGTCTCATGTGCTCCCTTAAGATTCGTCGCTGCGCGGGTATTCGTCCTGTCGAATAATCCCATGGAGTCATTGTTGATGGAGTTCTCGCACATATTTTCGAGAATCTCCCATACGGTGTCTTCATGTTGACCCATGATGTTTCCTCCGCAAGTTGCATTGACGAAAAGGCGGATGTCCTCACGGAGTCCCTGGTAAAAAGATTGGACTTGTTCCCATTTAGGAACTCCGTGATGGGGGCACTTTCTCATGAGATCCTGAAAACGATCCCATGCCTCATGGAGAGGTTCTCCTGATTGTTGAGTGAAGTGTGTAATCTGATGGCGCAAGGCGTTGGTCCGACCAACGGGAAAAAACTTTTTCAAAAATTCGGATTGAAGTTCTTCCCAAGTGTTGATCGGCCGGGTCTGAGTTTGATACCAATGGGCGGCCTTGTCCATAAGAGAAAAGGAGAACATCTTCATGAGAAGAATATCCCGATTTTGCGCATCTGATCCAAAAGTGTGGGCCAGATGCTTTAGCTGTTTGATGTGCTGGAAGGGATCTTCAGAATTAAGCCCATGGAATTTAGGTATAGCATGAATCATGTTGGGCTTTAGTTCGGAATCAGGTCCTCCAGTCGGGATTCTGACTCGAGGCTCAATGGCCACCGCAGCAGGATTGTAGTGGTCCCGCATCATAGGACGCTGTGGTGGGTGCACGAAGTTTTGGAAGAGGTCATTGAGTCGCTGGAGCTGGTGTTCCAGATTATTTGCTTCCTCAACTGGCTGAGCCATGATGGGGGAAGAAGAAGAACTTGGTTCTGAATCAGAAGAGAGAATAATGTGAGGGTGTTGCTGCACAAACACGGGCGTCGAGGCTTGGCCTTGACGAGAGTGAATTTCTAATGGAGGTCTTAAGGGTGGTCCTAGGGACCTCCTTCCGTACATGCACAGTTGGGAGAGGTAAGTTAGAAGGTGCTGGACCCAATCAAGGCACCCAAAAAATGTGTTGGGTGACTATAGAGGTGCGGGGCAGATGGACCCCTTGATCAGAAAGATCGCCCACCTGAGAATTACCTGGGCAGCCAGAGAGGGAGAGTCCCGCGAAGACCCCTACACGGTAGAGCGTCCCCACGGGTTACAGGGTTTCCCCCACCCGACCTCTCTTGTCACTGCGGTTCCAGGTAGACCAGAATGGGGATCTTGACCTCTTAAGTCTACCAATTTTAAGATCAGGGTGCTTAAGGTTTCACTTGAACTTTAGTCTTTTTAAGTGCAAAGAGTGACCTAATTTAAGGTTGGTTAACCCAAAGGGGTCAACTTTACCTCTTGTTTTCTTTGAGAGCTTTTTGGGTCCTTTCTTTTAGGGTCCAAGTGTTTAAAGAGAGTGCCAATTGTTTAGGATTTTTCTTGTTAATTATTTTCAATCAATGGCTTGGGCACACCTCTTTTGGATTTCCTCAATTCTTGATTAAGGGGTGTGTCTCTACTGAAATCCTAATGTTTGACCTTATGTTGGCTCTACTTGGTCCATTTAACTCTTTGTTGGGCAATTAGGGCTCAAGCAAGAATGTGTTAGCCCTTAAATACCCTTAATAGTGTGCAGGAGTGATGAGTTGAAAACATGCAACTCTTTATGGTTACTAAGTATGGAAGACAGGTTAGCCCTATATTGCTTGTTCTTTTCTTTTCTTCCTCTTTAGAGTTTAGGGGTTAATAGTGAGAGGAAAAATTTACCTGTCTTCGGAGTGGTTGTCGTGTGGTTGCTTGTCTTCTTGAGTTCCTGTAGCTGCACAAAAGAGAGGAGATTATCAGAAATTAAAAGAAACAGGAATGTTTACCTCTAGAATAGCCGTTGCTCCCCGGCAACGGCGCCAAAATGGTGTCGGTTGGTTTGATGACCGGGTTTTAGTTTTGTTATAACGTTGTAGTAAAGCCGGTTATTACCAACATTTCAAATATAAATTTTTTACTCGGAAAATAAAAGAGTTCCCGAGGTCGAACTCAGGGAGCAAGTTGTATTCTAGAGATATACATGTTTCTTTTACAAAATAAAGAAAGAGAGAGGGAAAGAATTTGTTGTTCTCTTCGTTTTCTCCTCGTGATGTTCTTCTTTCTTTCTTTCTTCAGAGCTCCTTCTTCTTCTTCTTCGTTCTGCAGAGGTGATGCTCCTCTTCAGATCTCCTTCTTCTTCTTCCTTGGTTTCTGTCTTGTCCTCTCTTCTTCTGCCTTGCTCAGCCTCTTCTTCAGAGTTTCTTCTTGTTTTTCCTCCCTGCGGCTAAGTGTCAGCTTCTTCTTTTCTTTTTCAGCCAGGGATGTCACGCGAAGCTTTCTTCCTTAGCTGCTTCAGGCCGTCGTCTGATTTCCAAATCAGACGACTTAACTACCTGTTGCTACAGTTAGCTTCCTTCTTCTGCGGGTCTTCTTCTTCGCCTGTGCCTGCACACTTCAGAGTTTTTCGTCAGAGGCAAAACCTACTCTACCCTCCCCCCCCCACGTCTCTCTTTCTCTCTGAAACCACTCTTGGGAAAGCTCTCCCAGAGCTACCGGGTAACTGGGTTCGGATCAGGCCCGGGTCCAGGCCCACCGGCGTGCGTGGTGGGCGAGGAGTGCAGGTCAGTCTTGAGTCGGGTCGGGTCGGTTCGGGTCAGGTCCGCGGGGCGTGAGCGCGGACGAGACCGGGTAACCGGGCGGGTGAAGGGGACCTCACCCCGTGTGCTGAGGCAGTAAGCCTTCAGCACTTTTGCATCTTATGTCGCTGCGGCTCTTCAGGCGTTTCCGAGGTGGGACTAAACGGCCCACCTCAATTGCGCGCCCGCAGCGGGGAATTCAGCAGGAGATGGCAGCGTCACGCGGAGCTTTCTTCCTCAGCTGCGAACCTGGTGTTTTGCCAAAACTCCTCGCAAGGCCTGGGAGTGAATCTGGGCTTGGCGCTGAGCGTGGCGCGCCTGTAGCTGCAGGCGGAAGCAGTTCCTCCTGCACGGCAATGGCGGCGGAGGTCGGGTGGCCTGTCCACAAGAAAACGGCCTCTCAGCCTAATCAGAGAGTGCCAGGAGCTTCGCCAGGGTGCGGCGAAGCTCGTGTGGGTGGTGGCGAGGCGCGGGGCGGCGTGCGAGGGCTGCCCTAGGTCGGACTGTGGGTCGGAGGATGGGTCTGTTCGGTGGAGTTGCAGAGGGTGATGTGGGGGAAGTGGCAGGGCGGAGGTTGATCAGGGTGAGGAGGCGGAGGTCCTGCGGTGGTCGGCGAGACGTGTGGGTCGCTGAGGTGATGGGAGCGGCTCGCCGGAGGGTGGTCGGAGACGAAGGGGGTGAAGGTGGTCAGGGTCGGTCGAGGGCTTAAGTGAATAAATTGAAAGCGGGGAAAGAAAGAGGAGAAGAAGGGGAGTAGCTCTAGCTTACTTGCAGGGACGAAAGGGGAGGAACAGGGCGACAGTCGTATCGACTGTCGCCGGAGAAGACGATGCTCAGGGAAAGGGGCGGCGGCGAGCAGAGAGCCGGAGAGGCGCCAGCTGGGTGCGGCGTGGCGCGGGAAGAGCGGGGGAGGAAGTCTCTGCTGCTGGTATTGCGGCAGAGCGAAGAGGTGGAGGGGGAGGAAACCGCCGGAGCTGGTGAGCGTCTGCCGGAGGAAGAAGAGAAGAAATTTGGGGATTTTCTCCGTCAGATCCAGGCTGCCCTGGTCGGTGGAGCAGCGGGGGTTATTTATAGGGATCAAACAGGGAGGAAGGCGGAGGGAGACGACGTGTCTCCCTCGCCGGAGGATGGTCGGAAACAAGAACCCATACCGTCCGTGCGTTCGCACGGCCGGTATGGTGGGCTACAACGACTAGGGGGGTGTCCCTGCGACGGTCGACGACGCAGGGCACCCCCGGTTTACTTGCCAGGTCCCCCACCTCACCCTGTGCGGCGCCATGCTCCGCGCAAGGTCGCCGGAGCATGGTGCTGGCAGGTTTTGCAGGAGGGACCTGATTGCAAAGAACGAAGGAGAGTTAGGGGCCAAAATGCGAGGGTTCAAAAGTTGAGGGCCAAAGAGTAAATATATGAGGACCAAAGTGTAAAGTCGGTCAAGGAGGTTTCTTCTTAGGCTGAAGTTTTTATACATGACTAATTAGTACCCAAGGAATCTGATGGTGAATTTCATTTTCATTTTAAACCTTGTTTGACCAGTCAATTTGCGCAAAAACCCAAATTAAGTTATTAATTGGGCATGGTTCTCAATGTAGGTCAAAATGGGTTCTAAAGGCCAAATTGAAGGTTCTAAACCCTAGAGATTATTTTTCTATGAATTTTAGAGGGTTTATTCTATTTTTACTTTGCCTCGAACCTTGTGAATTGAAGTGGGTTGTTTTAGGGTTACAGATTTATCATTTAGTTTCTTGGAATTGCTGTAGCCCTTGCTAGATCATTTCATCCCACTTTTATTCTTATTAAGCTGCTTTGACCTATGTTTGGGCCCTGAATTACCCTGTATGCAGATTATACTGGTGAAATTGCATTTTTACCCCTTATGACTTGTTTTCTCCTTAAACTCAGAATTCTCTGAGTTAAGCCTTTCCTTGAGTTGTGTAGGAGCTTTTATCCTTTGTATTGGGTCAAAATGAGCTAGTTATGGCTCATGATGAGGTTCTCATCAATCGCCCTGTTCCATCCTCCATCCTCCATCTTCATTCTTCCTCGTCCAGCATCTCACCACCTTCGTCCGAGCGCTCCATTAACGCTGCTTGTCTTTTAAGCAACCGTTGAGGAGGATAACTTCTCTCTCCCTTCTCTTTTTACTACTTTCTAGATTAGATTTCCCACTTTCTAGTGTAGCACATAGATGTAACAAACATGATTATGTGGTTATGAAACATTTGTCTATTCTCTCTCTATTTTCTCTTTTTTTGTATTATTCTTTCTCTATCTTCTATTGTTTATTCTTTAAGTAGAATAGCTAGGGTAGATTTTATTCGACTAGCAAATCTACTTTGTGACAACAAATATAAGCGCGATTTTTGATCAAACGTATGCCTCCCCGTGTTCGACCTGGGACCCACCAGAGTTTCAGTTAAATTATTTGTTTGATGGACTTTTACGCGACTACAACGATGGGTTTTCAAAACTCAAATTTTCAGTGTACAAATCCCGTTCAACACCCACCTTTGGTGCCCCAATTTCACGTAGCATTAATTTCTCTTCATGCTTTAATTTCTTGCATTATTTGCTGCCTTCGTAGTGTGCTACTACCTCCTTCTAGAGTGCATACATATGTTCTCTATGGGTTCCATGCGTGCATCTCTCTAAGTGGCATAGACAGGGCATCATACCTAAGGTCACATCACTCTCGTCTTAAGTGCCGATGGCTCTTCGAGCATTCCTGGCGAGATGAGCTTCTGTTAGATTAGATCTAGTAGTCTTTAAATTCCTTGTATAGGATTTCCTCTAGATCTGATTGTAAATACTTGATTCAATGAAAAAAAAAATCTTGTTATCTCTATTTGGATCATCTTTCTATGCAAATAAAAATGTCAGTTTTGGAAGATATCGATGATTTGACAAAAAATGAATTTTCCATTGGTCACCATCATTTGGTTGAAGTCATGCAAACAGAAACTCATACATTCATGTTCGTTATATTTTTTACTCATGAGCACGTTCTACACATAAACAATACAATTGGCGAATCTTATATTTGCACTTTAAACACTGGATCGCAATTCTAAGCGAGTAGAAAGAAAGAAAAATTAGGATCATATTCTCCCTTTACGCCTCCCTGAGATTGACTGGGACTCACCAAGTCTCATTAAAAATTATTGTTTGAATTGAATTTTGCACCTATACTACGACGAGTTTAACCAAAAGTGTGATTTCAGAATCAATAGGTCCTGAGTAGTTTTGCTACTACAAGTGGTGACAGAATTGAGTCCTGCCTAGTTTGGATTTGGAGTTGGCAGGATAGCGGGTTGCTGCTAATATCTCATGTATGAAGTAGAAGTCTTCGACCCATCAGGTGGAGGTGCAAAAGGGGCCTGATAAATATACTGTGCTTGGCCCTAATTTGGGTTCACAATGTGGCTTTGGTTTGACATGTTGTTCAGGTTCGGTAGAGGTCGAGAAGGAAGTGCACTAAACTAAGCAGACTTGGCCATATGTGCGAGCTAATTAGGAACCTATGTAATCTCCTCATTATGCTGCCTCTACATGGCAGCATTGGTCTTTTGCATATCCTCCAGGATCTGCAGAATCAAGCTCATCTGATCTTCCTTGTTAGGCCCAGTTGGAAAGTTTTGGTTAGGCCTAGGATTAGTAGGCTGATATGGGTGCAGATTTTGTGGTCGAGGTTGGAATTGAGATCTGGAGTTCTAAGTATTCCCTGACCAGGAGAAATTGGGACAATTACACCATACAGTGTTGTAGGAGTTAGAGATGGATCATTTTGGATGGCGTGGAGCTCCTCATAGGGTTGAGTAGCTCCAGAGTAATCAAGATACAAGGGTTTAGGGATCCCTCAACTAGAGTAAGAAGGTTCGAAGTTCCCTCCAAAACTTGGATTAGATGGGGGTGGATAAGTGATGAGAGCCTCATCATGAGCCCTAACTAGCTCATTTGGACCTAAGAAAGAGAATAAGAGCTCCTACATAACCTAGAGAAGGACCTAATTCAAGGAATAAGTGCTCTGAGAAGAAGACATGAAATAAAGATTAAAATTGCAATTTTACCATTGTAGTACATAAACAGGATTTATCAGAGGCAAAACATATGTCAAATGATTTGAATAAGATAAAAAGTGGGTTGGTTCAATCAGAAAGGGGTTCATGTGCAATCTAGGAATTAAATGACATTCTGTAACCTTAAAACTGACCCGCTTAATTCAACAAGGTTCTGGTCAGGTTAAAAATCAACTAAACCCTATAAAATTCATGGAAAAATATCCTCTAGGTTTTAGAACCTTCAAATTGGCCTTTGGAACCTATTTTGACCTAGATTGGGGTCCTAGCTCATCAATTGACCTAATTTAGGTTTTTGTGTAAAATGTTCAGTCAAACATGGTCAAACCTAAAATCCAACTTCACCATTGGATTCCTTAGGTCCAAATTAGGTTTGTACCAAAATTTGGACCTAAGGGGAGGTCATCTTGACCTACTTTGCAAAATAGTACACCCAATTATATTTTGGTCCCTATCTTCTGAAAGCCATTGCATAGGCCCCCCTAACTTTCTTGCCACTCTTACGAACAGGTCCCTCCACCATTAATGGGGAGAAATCCTACTTCGACGAGGAATGGAGGGGGAGTACTCCTTGATTCCTCAGAGATCTCCTCCCAGATTTGGAAGGGAGATTCTCTGAGGAATTCCCTTCCATCTGAGCATGATCCTACTCTATGATTTGCACCCAATCTCTCATGCGAATGCATGAGAGATTTGGGTCTCTAACTGATTCCATCTCTCGCGAGGATTCGCGCACTTTTAAGCTTGCCTTCCAAGCACAGGAACCCTTTCCAGCATCTATAAAAGGACCCTCAACCTTGGCCGCACCTCCTTAGCTCGACTTGGCCAGAGTCCACCTCGATTTCCTCTTCTTCTCCTCCGACCAAGTGGTCCAGCGAGCTCCGACGAGCCTCCCTCCTCTTTCTCGTCGCTCTGCCATAATACCAGTGGCATTGCTATCCTCACCATCCTCCTCCGCATCGCGCAACACCAGTGCGAGCATCCCTAGCCCCGTCATCGCTGCCGTCTCCCTCCACTGGATGCCTTCTTCTCCGGCGACAGCAGGTACTGCCAGCCACCCTCTCTCCCCCTTCATCCACTTAATTAGGTTAGAACCACTCATCTCTATCACTTCTTCAATTCCCCTCAATTTATTTCACAAAACACCCCTCGACAGCCACTGTCCACCGCCATCTTCCCTATCTATGGCCAACCTCCGGCGAGATGCATCCGTCATTCCACAACTCCACACATCTCACCACCAACCCCACAACCTCCACCACAATCCACTGAACATCATCCACCCACTCACAGACCACCTACACCAACACAAATGCCCCCCGACCTAACCCATAAACCCGGCCACAGAGCGACCTAGGCACGCATGCCTAGGCAACCCCGCGGCCTACCACCTACCGTCTCACCTTCGCCGTGACACGACGAAGGTCCTCCTGTGGTCTGATAGAGCTGCAAGGCTCCTTTTGTGTCATGTAGGATCTGAGCACCAGCTGCCATTAGCGACGGCTCGAGAAAGTTGCAAGCTTGCTCCAGGCTGAAGCACTTTAGGGTCCCAGGTCCAGAAGGCTTGGGGTAGTCTCGCGCATTCAGCTGTCCAGGCAATTAGCGCTGCGAGGCCTGCAGCTGCAGCAATTGGAAGAAAGAGCTCCTACGGGAGTGCGAGCAAAAGCGAGTGGGACATTAGTCCCACCTCGTAAACGTCAGAGTGAAGTGCATAGAATAAGTTGATTTTGTGTTTTAGTCTCTTCGCCTCGAGACACACATGGGGTGAGGTCCCTCACCTATCATGCCTCGTTCATGATATTCTCCCCTGCGAACCTGGCAACCCAACCCAACTAGCCTACCGATCACTCCTCGCGCACCACACCCATGCCGATGCGCCTGGACCCGGGCACGCGACCTGACCCGATTTCTCGGCTCTGGGAGAGCATACCGAAGAGAGATATACAGAGAGAGAGACGCGGGTGTGGGTAGAGGGGTAGGTTTTGCTCTTCGGTTTGTGCAGGGAAGAAGGGGAAGGAAGGCACAGCTGAAGTGAAGTTGACATTTAGCTGTAGAAGGAAGAAGAAGGAAGGAAGGCTAAAGAAAGAAGACTCATAGAGGAAAAAGAGAAGGAAAGACAAGGCAGAAGGAAGAGGTGAAGCCAAAGAGAAGAGGAAGTAAGAGAGCTAAGGTTGAAGAAGGAAGAAGAAAGAAAGAAAGGGAAAGACCAGCAGAAGAAGAAGAAGAAGAAGAAGAAGAAGAAGAAGAAGAAAAGCTGCAGCCAAGGGAAGCAGAGCTAAGGAAAGAAGAAGAAGACCCACAAAGAAAAGGAGAAAGACACTGCAAAGAAGAAACAAGGAAGAAGAAGCAGACAGCCAAAGAAGAATAGAAGAAAAAGAGGAAAATCAGAGAAAGAAAGTCAGAAGAAGAAGAAGAGAAAGCAGACAGGAGAAGACATAAGAGAGAGTTAAAAGAGAATATCTTTTTAGGACGTCTGATCCCATGATCAGATGTCCAATTTCTCTATTTTTGCCACATTTGACTCAAATTCTTGCATTTATATTCTGAATTAGGTTTTGAGTAACTCTAAGTGTTCAATTACATTCCTGAGATTAGTAAATAAATTCCATTTGCTTCCTGTGTTTGACCTTGGATACTTAGGTTTTCGAGTAATAAATTTTTATTTGTTGACAATGCTTGGTCACCTATACTACGACGCAACTGACTGTTAAAACATGATCTAGCCACGTAAACAATAAGCATCCATCCCTAGATAAGAGTGGTGGTGGTGAACATTATGCATGACCTCCCTCCCTGTGGGCGGACGTGCATATGTTTATTGCTGAGAAGAAGTAGCCCTTTAGAGTTGGCCAATCAAATTGGATGATAGAGACCTTATCCAATCGACTGGGCACTAACTCCAGATCGACGGAAGCGAATAAGTCTCATGTTTCATGTAACCCTCATGTGCTTGTCAATGCACAGGTAGTCGTCCGATCGAACATACCTAAAGACTCATTATTTTCGGAGTTCTCACACATGTTCTCGAGAATCTCCTAAATGGTGTCTTCATCTTTACCCATGAAGTTACATCCACAGGCCGCTTTGACAAAGAGTCTGATATCCTCATGGAGTCCCCGGTAAAAAGACTAGACTTGTTCCCATTTAGTAACTCCGTGATGAGCACATTTCCACATGAGATCAAGAAAGCGATCCCATGACTCATGAAGAGGTTCCCCTACATTTTGCATGAAATGCGTGATTTGGTGCCTTAGTGCATTAGTACTCCCTACTGGGAAGAATTTCTTGAGAAATTTGGCTTGTAACTCCTCCCAAGTATTGATCGGTCGAGTTAGAGACTGATACCAATGGGCAACCTTATCCTTCAATGAGAAGGGGAGCATTTTCATGAATAGGGTGTTTCGATTCCGAACATTTGGCCTGAGAGTTTGGGCCAGATGTTTTACTTCTTGAATATGTTGGAAAGGGTCATCAGAGCCTAATCCATGAAAGTGGGGGATCAAGTTAATAATATTCGGCTTTGACTCTGTATTAAGTCCCCTAGCTAGAATTCGCACCCTAGGCTCGATAGCCATAGCTGCAGGATTATAGTGGTTTCTCATCTCTGGACATGGTTGGGGGTTAGCCAGTGCATGAATCAAGTCGGTTAGAGTATGTAACTGGTTCTGCAGGTGTTGAATATCACCCCTTCTTGATTTGGTTTCTCCATAGAAGCAGAGGATGGAGAACTGGGTTCAGATGTATATGGATCATAAGAGCTATCGAGTGGATTAGAAGAGAACCTAAACAAGCGGGTCGAGGTTAGACCCCAACGAGTGTTACTCGCTAATGGAGGTCTTAAGATAGATCTTAAAGATCTCTTCCCCTACATGCACTACAGAATCAGATGAGGGACTAGAAATGTTCTGGACCCAAGTAAGGCACCCAAAATGATTGGATGATTATGGTCGGTTCGAGGCGGAAGGACCTCTGGATAAAAAATTCAACCACTTGAGAATTATTTGGGTAGCCAGAAAGGGAGAACCTCGCAAAGACCCCTACATGGTAGAGTGTCCCCATAGGTTACAGGGTTTCCCCCACCTGACCTTCCTTGTCACTACGGTTCCAAGTAGACTGAAATGTGCCAATTAGACCTAAGTCTACCAATTTTAGGCCTACTTGTGCCTTGAATTTTCACTTTATTTAAGAAGTTGATTCAAATTGTGACCTAATGTTTGGTTGGTTGATTCACAAAGTGAACCAACTTGACTTGACCTACCCTATAGTTTAGGATGAAATCTAGGTCAAATCACCCAAACCACCCTGTTTTGGTACTCAAATAGGTTATTAGGTGTCAATTTTTATGATTAAAGTGATCTTAGAGCCTTGATTTTAGGGTTTGATGATAATATCAATTCAACTAAGGGCTTAGGTAGCACATAAATGGGAGAAGATTTTTTTCTTTATAATTAACAAGTGTGTACAAACTCTTCAAACCCTATTGTACAAACCTTAATTGGTTCTATTCCAAGTCCAATTAGATTTCAGATATGGCACCTTGGACTCAAACAAGAAGGTGATTAGTCCAAGGTGTCTTAAGTCCCTAATTGGCATAAGAAGCAAGGATTGGGTATTTCTAATCAAATCAAATCAAATCTGATTGATCACAATCAAATCAAGAAAGTCAAGAATTTCTTGCCTTGAATGATACTTCTAGAAAAATAAGGCAAGGCTGGCTTCCTAAGTTTTTGCTTTTTCCTTTTTTATCTCCACAAGAAAGAGGGGGATTACGGAAGAAAGGAAAGAAGGCTAACCTGCCATGGTGTGGTTGATCTGAGTTGGTGATCTTGAGTGTTGCCTCGTGATTGGTTTGCCTCGAAACAATCAAAATAAAGATAGGTTAGAAATCAAGTCAGAAGAAGATGAAATGAATAGTGATAAATGCACGTTGTTCCCTGGCAACGGTGCCAAAATGTTCATTCATTTTTGTCGAGTTTAAGATACATGTTGTAATATAGCAACTATGGCAATAGAAACATTAGAAATTTATAATCTTGAAATGTGAGTTCCGAGGTCGTCTTAGGTAGCAATAAATCACAAATTACCACTAATGAAGGGAATATAAATTGAAGCACAGGAGTTTGATGCAAAAAGAAAATAATTACTCAAATAATGTCACAATCAAACTCACTATGAAATGAAAACTAAGGCCAAAGAAAATGTGCTTTTAAACCAACTAAGGTTCAGCCAAACACTTAGCCAAAACTGGCCCAAAGCCTATCAAAAGCCAGCCCAATCTTATCCAAAATTGGCCCAGTACCAGGCCCAAATGCGCCCACGTCTATGTGGGCATGTGCATGAACATGAGGAGGATGGGGACCCAACCCCCTGAATCTTGAGCAATGCTTTTGGGGTTGGGTTTCCTTATATGCTCGAGTTTCTATTATCTCCTTCATGAGGTGGGACTATTTGTCCCTCCTTTGTTCATTGAAAGAGCGGTCTTCACTTTCAATAAAAACTTTAACATAAAATGACGTGTTGTTGTATTTCGTTGAGTGGTAGAAAATCTCTTTTCAAAAATATTTGTTACTCAAAATCTAACCATGAAAATAGTTAGGTAATCTCCACAAGGAGGAATCAGCCTACTGTACTAGTGAGTGGTGCCTCAATTATTTAGGAAACTCAGTGGGTGTGCATGCTAATTTGTGTAATTTTTTTTCAACATAAATCATCATTCTAAGCAATTGATAAAAAATGCAGGGGCTTAAATGCAAAATCACCACAGCCTAATATTCTGTTAACTAGTAATCATGGTAATGGAAATCAATGTAAAGATTAATCTTCAATAAAAGATACCTTATTCATTGTAATCAATATCCTAATCATGAACAAATGCAATCATCTGTAATTCGGATAAACTAAAGGGATATTCATGTAAATCTAACTGAATATAATAATAAGATAAATAAATGAATAGGAAGTTTCACAATGGCATTTTTAGTAATTTCTAATTCAACTAGAAATAGAGGATTTGGTTGGGAGGCTTGTGCGTGCGCAAGGAGGACTCGTTGTCCGCGAGTCTGGGCGAAGGAGACGTGCGGGAGGAGAGGTTCGCAACGGTGGTAGCAGCACGATCGACGGTGGCCGACGGCGGCCGGACGGAGGAGGAGAGGCCAATGGAGGGCGATGGTTGCAGGCGAATCATGGAGGCGTCGACGGGTGCTTGCGATTGTCAAGGAGGCTCGTCGGTGCTTGAGATCGCTGGAGTTAGCTTGGGGTCAAGTTTGGCGGTTGGAGGAGGGTGGATGGTGAGAGAGTTTGGCTGTGGGTGTTGGGTTCCTTCGGAGAAGTTGCAGAAGGGAGTGGTTGGAAGAAGAGGAAGAAGAAGGGGCGAGGGGGGGTTTGGCTAAAGGGTGATGGTGGGTTTGGATGGTGTTGGTGGCGGTGATGGTCTACGCACTGTCATTGCGCACACCATGGAAAGGGAAGGGCGACGGAGGGGTTAGCTTTTATTTGCATGCTTTCTCCACAATGTTTACCCCGACCATAATGATGGCGAGGGCGGAGATCCCCACAGGGAGAAGGATAGATATATCTTCTCCAGGTGGTTTCTCTATTGCGATTCTCCCTCTCACATTCTGAGATCTCTACCCTTCTCCAACGGTAGCAGTGAGGTAGTGGCTTCAGAGGCGATGTTGCGTGCGGAGAGGAATCCTTGTGAGAAAAATGCAGTGGATATTGTCAACATCATCAGACATCCAGAGTAAGCTCTGGATGTCTTAAAAGTGAGATTTGGCTGTGCTTGAGACCTGCAATGCATATACTTATTTATAATATCAGATAAACTTTACAAATATAAATTATAATGCATGCATTTATGTTATAATCAAATGCAAATATTAATATACTCTAAAATGTAGGAACTAACCAACTTAGGCTAAAAATTAGTCTAATAAATTGGACTCATCATTCGCCATCTTCACCAAATGAGGCATCTGATGATTAGTGATGATCCTGTCGTTAGATCTCAAATCCACGACTGGAATAGCTTCCCACAATGAATCCACAGTGGCTGGAGTGGGACTTCACCTGATTGAGTCACCGGATGCTCCTAACGTCATTGGAGAAGAAGGCAACTCTGGCCAAGCACCTGCAATAACACAACCTTTTGGCCCCAATTAAACTCACCAAAAACATCAACAAAACACACTAGGGCAAAGCCCTAAATCTATTGGAAGTGAGGGTGAATGGATGGTTGAGGCGGTGAAGCTTCGACAAAGCTCACCAGCGGGTATGGTGGATGACGATTGAGTGGATGGAGGGACAAATTGGTTTGGTAAAAATCTTGGTGAGGGTGAGGAGAAGCTTTTGCCCAAATTAATTGGGTGAGAGGAAGGCAGAGGAGATGTGACGGTGAATGTGATGGTGATGGTCAATGGAGGTGATCAGAGAAGGTGCTAAAGGTGATGGATGGAGCTCTAGAGCTCTAGAAACCTAATTGAAAGGTTGAGGAAGAAAATCCCTAAGTTAATTTGAAGAGAGGGAGAGGGGACAAGCTCACCAATGGTATGCTGGAGAGTGAGAAGATGGTAGGGTCTTCAGAGCGGAGGAGAGGGAATTGGAGCTCGAAGCTTCGTGTGAAGCTCTGTGGGAGGAAGAGGAAGGAAAACCCATGGCAAAGGGTGAAGAAGCAAGAAGAAGAAGCTTCAAGGTGCTCATCGTCGATGAGGAAGAAGAAGAGCGGAAATTTGACTTAATTTTGCATGCCTTGGTCTTGGACAAGTCAAGGCCTTTATATAGAAGAGGATTCTTCATCAATTGGTCCCAAAATTGCAAGCTTAGCTTGCTAATTTGGTGACAATGGTTGTTGCAGATCTTAGCCAAATTGAGATATGCTCCAAATTGGAGCTCAAGATGTTTCTTGCTGAATTGGGCACGACGATAAACGCAAGTTTATCATCATTCTTATGCATTAAAACAAACCTAGCTCTTAGCATTTTGATCCACAAACGGGTTTTTGAGTTGCATTTAGGCATAAATTAGGTTAGGCATGCATTGCATTTGTTATTTTATTTTTGATGTGTTTCTTGAAGTGTTAGGGATAAGCAGATTGCCAGATCCCTAGAACCCTAGCACTCAGGATGGCAACTGGTGAAGGAGCTCAAACCAACTAGAACTCAGCTTGATCCAGCTTACATAGTTGGAATTCAGCTCACTTGAACTAGGGTTTGCTCATCCTAGCTCCATTCAGGTCATCTCAGCTGAATGGCAGCTCAAGAGACCTCATCTTAGCTCACCCTAACTCAGGTCAGCTCAGATCCAGCTAAACTTAGCTGAATCTAGCTCATCTCAGCTCCCATTAGTTCACAGGGAGCTCTAGCTAGCTCAGTTGAGTTGACTGGAGTTCACCTCAGCTTAGGACTAGCTTGATCCAGCTCCAGTCAACTCCAGCTAGCTAAAGATGACTTCATTTCAGCTCAGGAAGCTCAAGTCCAGCTTCTAGGGATTCAGCTTAGCTCAACTCAGTTGAGCTAAGCTACCTTAGCTACCTCAACCAGCTTGATCCTCCCCATGAGCACCAGACCCTGCTCACCTCAGCTCCTTGTGGTAGAAGCCAGCTTACTTATGCTTGGCTTAGCAGCTAGCAAAGAACTAGCAAGCTAAGCCAGCTAAAGTAGCTCCATGCCATCCTCTTCAGCAGCTGCTAGCTCCATTTCAACTCTAGACTTCTTCTGTCCAGCTCCTCTCCTCAAACCCTAGCTCCCATTTCCTATTCCTCTACTCCATTACTAGCTAAGCTAGCCTAGCTTAGATAGGCTCCAACTCCCATGGCATTTACCACCCTAAAACCCCACCTAACTAGCTCCACCAACTACCTCTACCTATAAGTCCACCTAGCTATCCTAGTCCACCCCTAAGTTGGCGCCAACCCTAGCCACCTTTTCACCCCTCACCTCCCTCGAAAATCCACCTAAAGTTGGCACCAAAACACCCCCCATAACCACCACCAAAATGGTGCCAACCCATCTCTTCATCACCACCCTACACTTCACCGACCAACCCATCTCCACCCTTGATTTTTTGCGCCAAGAACACCCCCTTCTAGAAGCCAAATTTGGTGCCAAAACAAGGTGCCCTTCCACCCCATACTCGACCACCAAAGGCCACCTTCAAACCCCCTTCACACTGATAACACTGCACAAGGGGGTGATAATTATGTTGAATATGGCCCATCTTAATAATAAAAGGCACAACATAAGTAGAACGGGAGCATTGCATGCATCATGTACCAAGATTGCTTATAAAACTGTATTAATGGCCATTTGTGTAAGCATTTGTCAAAGCAGGCCTCAGATGAGCAATCAGACCACACAGATGGATTCAGAACGACGAACGGAGTCCAATGGACTCAAGATCGGCCAAATCCGACATCCGGAGCTCCTACAATGGGCCCAAGAAGTTTTGACCGTTGATCTGGAGATCAACGACCCATATTGCGCCACATCAGGCCCCTGCTCCACCGCACGACGCGCCTTCATCAGCCGAGATCAGATCTTGGTCGTCGATCTTCGATCGAATGGTCGAGACTCGCGCGGCAGCTTGCAGTCGCCGCGACAAAGCGCAGGCATGGTGCAACGGTTAGCGTGCATGCCCGCATGCATGCGACGCGGGTTCGAGCCGGGTGGAGTCGAAATCGAAGACGGAGGACGCGTGCAGTGAAATTGGGCCGCCCGATCAGCAGCAGGCGCCCAAGATCTTGCCACGCGGTGCAATCACAGCTCACGGGCGCCCACGCGCACGTGCAAGCCGGGCGATGACGCCTGCGCACACGCGCGCTCGAGGCGCGATCCCAGCGCAGCCGAGGAGGGTTCTCAGCCATCCGATCTTCTATCGGACGGCTCTCGTTCAGCAGCCACGGATAGCACGAGGAGAAGAAACAGGGCGGGCCGCTGACCAACGGCTGGAGGGCTTCACCGACGCTTTTGGGAGTGGTTTTAGCGACGCTCTGGATGTCGCTAAAGCCCCTTCTTTTAGGAAGCCCTTAACCCTATTTAAACCCCCTCCAACCACTCATTCAAGGCATTCACTCCCCTTGCAACTACTCCACCCCTCTCTTAGCTAGCTTTAGGCTCTCTTGTAATCGCCGGAGATGACGAGCCACCGACGGAGCCTCCTCCACCACCGTGGCTGCCTCGTCGCTCTCCACCATCTCTCTCTCTCTCTTTTAAGCTTTCCATTACTTTCGTTTGAAGCATGTATTTAATGTTGTAAGCTATGAACTACAAGTGCATGATTAATGAAGTTATTTTCCGTTCAATTGTCACTTTAATTACCGTTCAAGTTGCTTGATCAAACAATGAACTTTCTAACCCTAATCTCTCTCTCTCTCGCTTTTCAAAATCGCATCCTTCGCAAGCAAAACTCCACACTTTCCATGACAACAAGTGGTAAGCAAAAATCTGATTTTCACGCCTCCCTGAGACCGACACTTAGACTCACCCCTGTTTACTTATTTTAAAACCAGCGTTGCAAGTGCGACTATAACGAGACTCCTTAACACACACGCACAACGACACGTTAGTTTTTGGCGCCATTGCCGGGGAGGCAACGGATTTGTTTTATCTCCTCCATTCCACATTCATCCTCACATCATCTAATGCCCTATTTTCCTTTTTACTTGATGGTTGCAGGAATTTGGCGCGTGAACGGCGAACCAACGCATCCCACGATGGTAGCAAGGGAGTAGGCGCTACAAGGACCGATAGTGAGTAATCTTTCTCTCATGATTGTTTGCTTGCGTGAAAAAACTAAAAAATTGTAAAAACTGAAAAAAGTTGGCGTGGTGTATGATTGCTTGACCCACATCCTTAACACATCACCCCACAAAAAATGTACACTCTAACATTCTGAATAAATTCTTGGAGTGTTCTTTTCTTTTTCTTGAGTGGTGTTTGCGAAGCCACCATGAGTTGACCTAGGCCGCACCACTCAACCCTAAAATCGACTCATCTAATAGAAGCTGCATGATCATGAGGATGAGTATATTAGGGTTTTAGAGCCTCTACAGAATAAAAAGGAAATCTACTTTCACCAAGTTGTGTGCAGAACTTGACATGCCCACTGAAACTTGTTTGAAAACATTAAGACACGTCAACCCTAAAAAGTACTAAAGTAAGGATGAAACACTAAAAGACACCACATCTTAACAAATCCTTGCTTGAAAACCATGTTTTCCTAGAAGCACACACTTCGAAATTGGAAAATTAAGAGGCACCACCCCAATCAATGCCTCATCACATAATCCTAAGCACAAGCACTATCCTAGCCCTTTAAAACTGAGTAGACGTGCCCTAGGCAGGACTGAGTTAAGTCTCAAAAGGCAAGGTTTTGTTTGCTAGGCACTTGGCTTTCATTCCCTTGGTAGAATCTGGTGACTAGGCTGCGGGGCAGTGTCAAACGACCGCGGTTGGAACTGAAGGCGTAAGCCAAAGGAAGAACCTTCCCTGCAATCCCCTCGTAATCAACCTGGCCAGATTAACCTTGGGAAGGGGAGTCCAGTGCTTACGGACTTAATCACCCTTTGTGAGATTTCTAGGTCTCCTAAGGAATACACCATAAGGACTAGGCTTGTGTGCTTGATTGAAACACATTTCTCGCATCTGTCGCCCTCCGCATCCCCTCCTGTTCTTCTCTAGTGTATGCACAGGAGATGCTCACTGCATCCCGAGTTGTGTGTTTTGGGGCAGGAATCTAGGCGACGTAATTCTGTTGGAAACATGGCTGAACCTAGGATAGATGAGGCTGAAGATCAACCCCCACCAGACGCTATGGCCATCATCCAAGCTCAAATCAATGCCAACCACCGGCTTTAGCAACAACAAATCCACACCATCATGCAAGCCATACAACGGTTACAGAACCCACAAGAACAACCACCACCACCTTTCCAAGACATACCAGGGAAACCACCACTTGATTTACTGCCATTTCAGGATCAGCTGAGGCCCCTTCGCGATTTCTATAATCCCTCTGCTTTTAGAGTTGAGCCACACCTTAGGATCCCCGAGGGGGGAGATGATTTTGAGCTAAAACTGAATGTCTTAAGTCTGATCCAGAGCCACTTTCATGGAAGCTCAAATGAGGACCCCTTTCAGCACCTAGAGGATCTCGACCGCATAGCACGAACTGTGAAACCTAGGAACATTAGCCTTGACATTGTTCTAATCAAGATGTTCCCTTTCTCATTAAGAGACAAGGCTTCTCATTAGCTTATAACCCTAGGTAGACCCATCACCACCTGGGAAGAACTGAGGCATGCATTTTTAAAGAAATTCTTCCCCATAGGAAAGACTAATGCCCTCAGAAGAGCTATCACTACCTTTACACTCCAGGGTGGGGAACAATTTCATGAGGCATGGGAAAGATTTAATGAACTTTTGAGGAAATGCCCACACCACGAAGTACCAAGGTGGCAATTTGCCCAGATCTTCTACCATGGTTTGGACAGCAACCTACGGAACTTCGTCGATGCCTCATGTGGGGGAAACTTCCTAAACAAAGACGATGAGAGTGCATTTGAGCTCTTTGAGTCTGTGAGTGAGAATTCGCTCAACAATGCCTCCATGAACCATTTTAACAGGTCCAGTCAACCTCGTGGCGGGATTTATGAGGTACAAGCAAATTCTGGAATGGTTGACATGGACATCATTGCCAAAAAGTTGGATCGAGTGGAATTGGTGGACAAAAAGATTGATGAGCTACTGAACCAAATCGGGAACCCCTTGCAGACTTTCTCCCCAGCAAAGGGAGCACATAATGTTGACCTAGTCCAGCCCTTCACCCAACTGAACCTAGAACAACCCCTGACCACGTTCCAGGGAGGGACCTTTGCTCCCTCGACCCTTGATTACTCCCTTCCCTCTTCATCAACATCGGCTATCCTAAAAGATGTGCAAGCTGTCCAAGGTTATGCGAAACCAGACCCTTTCTCCAACACTTACAACACTGGTTGGCATAACCACCCCAACTTTGGTTGGACAAACTAGAAACCACCGCAATTCCAAAACCAGCCTAGGCCAAACCAGCAAGCATACTTGCCCCCTATCAGCAAGGACCGCTAGTTAGACCTCAATATAATCAGAATAGGGTGGCCCCTCCCCCACAAAACCAAATGGATACCCTAATAAAGATGATGGCTGACATGAACCAGAAACATTAGGAAGAAATGGCCTTGGTAAAGGGACAGTTAAGCCAACTCTTGGACTATAAACAACAAGGATCCTTACCTTCCCAACCACAACCGAACCCATGAAACATAATTAACAGAGGCCCCAATTCGCAAGGGTTCCAAAGCAACCCCGGGCAGGCGCACATGGTCTAGCCAGCCTCGCAAACACCTCCTGGGTTTGGTGATTCTTCGTCCTCGTCTTCTTAAGGATCAACCCATGGCCCCAATGCCTCTGCAAATGCGGTGACCTTGAGAAGCGGCACCAAAACCCAGGATCCCAAATTGCTGACTCTCCCTGAGACTTCACCCACTGAAATACCCGACTCGGAAGAAGCACCAACCAAGGACCCAGACATGGTACCAATCCACATTCAGACACCCTACCTTGAGGCCCTGGAAATAATCAAGAAAAAGAAGAATACTGCGGAAACTGAGGAGCTGTTGGAAATTTTTAAGCAAGTACAGATTAATATCCCGCTCCTTGAAGCCGTCGTACACATCCCTACTTATGCCAAGTTTCTAAAGGATGCCTGTACACCCAAGCGTAGGCCGAGACCTCAAGCTCCTAGGAAGGTTGTACTCTCTAAGCAAGCAAGTTCCGTAATATAAAGCAACCTTCCACTCAAGCAAACTGACCCAGGGGCGCCCCTGATTTCCTGCAATATCGGGGACATGACATTTGATAGAGCACTCATGGACCTAGGTGCTTCTATCAATCTGATTCCAACAACCCTGTACCACCAATTTGGTTTTGGGGAGTTGACACCAACCCCCTGTCACCATCCAGCTAGCTGATAGATCAATGAAAACCCCAAAGGGGGTTGTCAAGGATGTGATTGTACAGGTCAAGGACTTCTATTTCCCGGTCGACTTTTTGGTGCTCGACCTGGAAGTCCCTGAAAAATTACAGAACGCACCCATAATCTTAGGCAGACCTTTCTTAGCTACGACTAAAGCAAACATTGATTGCGACACGGGATGTATGGAAATCACCTTCGGGGATAGGAAAATGCAATTGGATATCTTCTGGGCGACAAAGTCTTTTGATTACGATTACGTTGAGGAACATGATCCCGTGGAAACTCTAATCGAGGAATTCCTCACCCTCAGTTCTATATCAGACCACCAAACCTGCAGTGACTATTCTGACCCGTCACCATCATTACCCGTGGACCTCTGTAAGGCTGAGTACCATCACACAACACCATTTGAAGAGATCGATGTTGATCAACTCCTACCCTTTCCCTTCCCATCGACTGTGGTTCCACCCGCACCTAAAATTAAACCATTGCCCGAGAATCTCAAGTACGTCTTCTTGGGACCTGACCAGACCTTCCCAGTGATTATTAATTCTCATCTAACCAAGGATCAGGAACTCAGGTTGGCTGCAACCCTTTCAGAACATCGGGCCGCCATTGGTTGGACCATTTCAGATTTAAGAGGAATTAGCCCCGCCTATTGCACCCACAAGATTTACCTGGAAGACGGGGCCCGACCTTCCCGCCAGATGCAGAGACGTTTAAACCCAAACATGCGGGAGGTCATTAAAAAAGAAACTATCAAGTGGCTTGACGCCGATATCATCTACCCTATCTCCGATAGCCCCTGGGTGAGCCCCACTCAAGTGGTTCCAAAGAAAGCTGGGCTCACCGTTGTCACCAATGATCATGGCGAATCCATCCCCACCCGCACCACCACCGCATGGCGGGTGTGTATTGATTATAGGAAGCTTAATGAAGCCACTAAGAAGGACCACTTCCCCTTGCCATTCATTGACCAAATCCTTGAAAGATTGGGAGGGCAGAAGTATTTTTGCTTCCTGGATGGATATTCAGGATATAACCAAGTCGCAATTGCTCTGGAAGATCAGGAAAAGACCACATTCACTTGCCCGTATGCACGTTTGCATTCCGTCGAATGCCATTCTAGTTATGCAATGCACCTGCGACCTTCCAGCGTTGCATGCTAGCCATTTTTTCAGAAATGGTGGGTGAATACTTGGAGGTCTTTATGGATGATTTCTCTGTATTCGGGAATTCATTCGACCATTGTTTGAGCAACTTGGAGAAAATCCTGAAACGATGTATCGAGGTTAACCTGGTGTTAAGTTGTGAAAAGAGCCATTTTATGGTTCAAGAAGGAATTGTCCTCGGTCACATCGTTTCGCATAAGGGCATCGAGGTAGATCGAGCTAAGGTTGATTTAATTTCCAAACTTCCTCCACCTAGTTCGGTCCGACAGATTTGCTCCTTCCTAGGACATGTTGGCTTCTACCAAAGGTTCATTAAAGACTTCTCCAAGCTTTCCAAACCCTTGACCGACCTTCTAGCCAATGACGCCATATTCCACATGTCACCTGATTGCATCCAGGTTTATCACACCCTCCGGGACTTAGTCTCCACCGCACTTGTACTTCAACCCCCAGACTGGTCCCAGGACTTTGAGAATATGTGTGATGCATCAGATTTTGCCATAGGCGCTGTCCTGGGACAAAGGCAAGACAAGAAGCCCGTGGTGATCTACTATGCGAGCAAAACGTTGGACGAGGCCCAACGTAATTATACTATCACAGAAAAGGAGTTACTCGCTGTAGTCTTTGGACTCGAAAAATTTCGATCGTACTTGCTGGGATCCCACGTGACTATTTACACTGACCATTCAGCCGTCCGGCACCTATTGGCCAAAAAGGACGCAAAGCCCAGGCTCATCAGATGGATCCTGCTTTTGCAGGAATTTGACCTGTAAATCCGAGACAAGGCCGGATCGAAGAATGTGGTGGCTGACCACTTGTCGAGACTTCATCTAGACCACATTGGACCCTCCTTACCTCTATCTGATGCCTTCCCTGAGGAACACATCCTAGTCGTGCAAGACAAGAAAATGCCATGGTATGCGGACTACGTCAATTACCTGGTTGTAGGACAAACCCCGCACAGCTGGTCCAGACAGCAACGGGACAGGCTCTTGGCTGAGGCCAAGCACTATTTCTGGGATGATCCCATGCTGTTTCACCTCTGTGCTGATCAGATCATCAGGAGATGTATCCCCGAAGATGAAGTTCAGAGTGTGCTTTCCTTTTGTCATGACTAAGCGTGTGGCGACCACTTCTCTGGAAAGAAAACAGCTGCAAAAGTTTTGCAGTCTGGATTTTATGGCCGTCCCTATTTAAGGATGCACACATCTTTGCTGAGACTTGCTCACGCTATCAAACGCTGGGGACCATGACCAAGAAAGATATGATGCCCCTTCAGCCCATTGTGATTGTCGAAAACTTCGACGTTTGGGGTATCGATTTTATGGGCCCCTTTCCACCATCCAACGGCTTCGAGTACATCCTGGTCTCGGTAGACTATGTTTCCAAATGGATTGAAGCCGTCGCCACCCGACGATGCGATCACAGGACTGTCATGGACTTTGTTAAAAAGAACATATTTCCCCAGTTTGGAATACTCAAGGCCATGATTAGTGATGGTGGAAGCCATTTTATCCATTCCCAATTCCTTGCCCTACTTAGAAAATACGGGGTAAACCACCGCATTGCCAACCCGTATCATCCACAAACAAATGGGCAGACTGAGGTCTCAAATAGACAAATCAAGAACATTTTACAGAAGACTGTGAGACCTGACAGGAAAGACTGGTCCACACAACTTGATGATGCCCTGTGGGCATACAGGACCGCTTTCAAGACCTCGATAGGCATGTCGCCTTATCGCTTGGTCTTTGGCAAGGCCTGCCATCTTCCTGTCGAATTGGAACACTGGGCTTACTGGGTTGTCAAGCAATGTAACATGGATCCCCAGTTAGCCGGTGCGCAGTGGATGCTCCAATTATCTGAGCTCGAAGAAATTCGTCGAGACACCTTTGACAACAGCCGACTGTATAAGGAGAAAATGAAAGCCATCCACGACTGTCTCATTCATAGAAAAACCTTTGAGCTTAACCAGCAAGTTTGGCTGTTTGATGCACGCCTAAAACTCTTCCCAGGGAAACTCAGGTCCAAATGGACAGGACCATTTCGGGTTGTTAAGCCCTACTCTAATGGGGTGGTTGAAATCACTGATCTAAACACTGGGCACACTTTTACAGTTAATGGTCAAAGATTGAAGCATTTCCTAGCCCAGGTACCCCCCAAGGAAAGTGTCACCCTCGTTGAGGGCTGACACTGAGCACCGCCTAGCTGGAGGCGTTAAACTCAGTGCTTCCTAAGAGGCAACCCAGAGGATTCAGACTAATTTGGTAGTTTACGTCACTCAAGTACAATCTTTTTGAACCCTTTTGCATCCATGTATCTGCCAATGAGGACATTGTCCAACTTAAGCATGGGGGGGTGGTAAATTGCATAATCCTGAGCTCAATTAATTAGTCTGAATGAATAAATAAATTAAAAAAAAATTGAATTTAGGAAGAAAACTTAGGCATTAGAAACTTGTCAATAGTGGGAAATAATACAAAAAGAACTTAAACACTTAGACTTTTCAGGCCTTCAGGCTTAATCAGCCCTGGTGTCCGTTAAAATATGGATTTAGCGGCGAATCCTTGCAACCTTATGCTATTCTAATCCACCTACTAAATAAGGTAATAAGTATACGACTTATCAACTCACCCTCTAACTCAGAAAAACATTGAGTCTAAGCATCTGCACACATTTTTGCACAGACTCACTTCTCAGAGATTTTGACAGAAATTGGGTAACTAATGAACTCTCTAGGGTGGTATGGCTAGCAAGTTGTCATAGGTAACAGCCCATTGGCAGGTTGTCCAGAACCCAGCCACAGACCATTTCTTCTTCATTGCCTCTAGGTACATTTGAGATCAGGGAAGCCACTTATGAAAAAAAAAGGGGAAGAAGAAGAAAAGAAAATAAACCACACTTCACTGCACAAGTATTGCTGGCAAGTGATTGTGGGTAACAGCCCATTGGTCGGTTGTCCAGAGCCCAGCTCAATAATTGCACAAAAAAAGACCAAAACACTTAAGGAAGAAGCAGGGAAGTAGTGCAAGCTGGGGAGATATACACTGGAAAAATCCTTGTGTTGACCCCAATTAAAACAAACATAGGGAGAAAGCTACCAATCGAACAAATACACCTTCAGGAAAATTTGTTTCCTTTTCCGGTCACCTAGAGGTGTAGAAACTCGAAGTCTATCTCAATTACCGTTAAGTGAGTCTATCACAACATTCACACCAAGATGCTTAGCACTTAGGGTTTTGATCGAGTTTTGGGTGGGTTGGGTAGCCGTAAAAAGTTACCAACCCACACCAAATTCCGAAAAAATTCTAAAAATATATATATATACATACGTATAGTTATATACATTAAAGCAAGGATTCGGGTGATTCGTATTTTGGCAGATACCCGGGCGCTACTTAGTCTTTGTAGATTAAGATCTTCGTATATTTACTCTTATTGACAAGTAACGAAGTGTCTAAGCAATTACTTCTTAAATTCTGAAAGGAAATAAAGGCTAGAATAAACCTTGCTAGGGACTAGCAAGGAGTAAGCATGGGGGTATGATAACACCGCACAAGGGGGTGATAATTATGTTGAATATGGCCCATCTTAAAAATAAAAGGCACAACAAAAGTAGATTGGGAGCATTGCATGCATCATGTACCAAGATTGCTTATAAAATTGTATTAATGGCCATTTGTGTAAGAATTTGTCAAAGCAGGCCTCAGATGAGAAATCGGACCACACAGATGGATTCAGAATGACGAACGGAGTCCGACGGACTCAAGATCGGCCAAATCCGACATCCGGAGCTCCTACAATGGACCCAAGAAGTTCTGACCGTTGATTTGGAGATCAACAGCCCATATTGCGCCACGTCAGCCCCCCGCTACACCGCACGACGTGCCTTTATCAGCCGAGATCAGATCTCAGCCGTAGATCCTCGATCGAACTGCCGAGACTCGCACGGCCGCCCGCAGTCGCCGCGACAAAGCGCGGGCGTGGCGCAATGGTTAGTGCGCACGCTCGCATGCACGCGACTCGGGTTCGAGCCGCGGGGAGTCGAAATCGAAGACGAAGGACGTGCGCGGTGAAATTGGGCTGCCCGATCAGCAGTGGGTGGCCGAGATCTCGCTACGTGACGCAACCACAGCTCACAGGCACCCACACGTGCGCGCACACCGTGCGATGACGCCCGCGCAAACGGGCGCCCGAGGCCCGATCCCATCGCAGCCGAGGAGGGTTGCTCTCGTTCAGCAGCTGCGGATCGCACGAGGAGAAGAAATAGGGCGGGCAGCTGACCAACGACTGGAGGGCTTCACCGACGCTTTTGGGAGTGGTTTTAGCGACGCTTTGGATGTCGCTAAAGACCCTTCTTCTTTTAGGAAGCCCTTAACCCTATTTAAACCCCCTCCAACCACTCATTCAAGGCATTCACTCCCCTTGCAACTACTCCACCCCTCTCTTAGCTAGCTTTAGTCCCTCTTGTAATCGCCGGAGACGACGAGCCGCCGACGGAGCCTCCTCCACCACCGTGGCTGCCTCGTCGCTCTCCACCATCTCTCTCTCTCTTTTAAGCTTTCCATTACTTTTGTTTGAAGCATGTATTTAATGTTGTAAGCTATGAACTACAAGTGCATGATTAATGAAGTTATTTTCCGTTCAATTGTCACTTTAATTACCGTTCAAGTTGCATGATCAAACAATGAACTTTCTAACCCTAATCTCTCTCTCTCTCTCTCGCTTTTCAAAACTGCATCCTTCGCAAGCAAAACTCCGCACTTTCCGTGACAAGTGGTAAGCAAAAATCCGATTTTCACGCCTCCCTGAGACCGACACTCGGACTCACCTCCGTTTACTTATTTTAAAACCGACGTTGCAAGTGCAACAATAACGACACTCCTTAACACACATGCACAACGACACGTTACACATCCCGTTGGTTGGTGCCAATTAACCCTTGCCATTGGATCCCTAACCACCTCCCATGAAGCCATCCTAGCCCTCCACTAAAGGCCACGCCAACCACCTCCATCCCACTCTATAAAAACCCATCACCCACCACCATTTTCATCATCCTCCCTTGAGTTTCATTCCACCATAGCCACATAACCTACGGCCAAGGAAGGAGAAGAAGACAAGAAGATTAAGGGGGCATCCTACCCGCCCCCTTAGTGCCTTCTTCCCCTTCTCTCTTCTTCCTTGTGCCATGCCAAGAAGGAGGAGGATCTTCATTACTTGGAGGATAGCCAGGCATTGGAGGAGAAGGGTGGTGCACGTCCACCTTTAGGAGAAGCATAGGCATGCCCACCTTGGGGTTTTCCTTGGAGGACATTAACTTGGCGGAGCTTTCAAGGAGAAAGAGTTGGAGCACTTCTTTTCAAGCTCGGGAGCTAGTAGGATTGGAGCAAGGAGCCTCCCATATTCATCATTTTTTTTAGAGGATTAGTGTTTCTTTACTTTGTACTTAAAATTCTAGTTGTTGAAGCTTTCCTCTACTAGGGTTTTTGTACAACACGTTCTCATTAATCAAGTTGCCTTCTTTGAAATTTCTTTTTAGTTGCATTTTAATGGCTGTGAATCTAGCACTCTTCACTCCCTCTCCCTAATTACTCTTAGCCTCTATGTGCCTAGAGTGAGCTTAGGGAGAGGCATTATTTATCACTTAGGTGCTATCTTAGTCATCGTAGTTGTTACTTGCTTTCCCGCCAACAACTCGTGTTTCCCTTTATTTCAAAACCCTAAAAAATATATATTTGAAAAGACCAAAAAGAAAGTTGAGTTCCCTTTAAAGCAAGAGATTTGATTTAGCAAACAAATTGCCTCCTTGGACGACCCTAGATACTCCTCTATCTAGGTTACAAATATTAAAAGCGTATATGATTTCACGTGTTACAACGACTCTAAAAACCCTAATTACAAATCATGCTAAATTTCGCACCACACAATCATAAGATCAATCCCACCAAATTTGGTGGGATTTAGTGTTGATTTGGTCGATCAAATCATCAATCGAATCTTGCGGCTTCGGGTTGCTTTTGCTGTTGCGCTTGTTGCATTTGGAAGGAGAAGAAGAAGGTTGACATTATCGTGACGTCAACTAAGGACTTGGATACGAGAATATCCAAAGCATAGGGGGTTTTGCAATAAACATAGACTAATGGGATTAAATCCAAACTTGGTCAAGATGGACTGTGATTGGGCTCAAAATTTAGGGGTAACCTAATTTGGACCCAAGGAATCTAATGGTAGCCTTAAATTTGGGTTTTGATGAAGTTTGACTATGTAATTTACACTTTAACCTAAAATGTAGTAATTTCCTACCTTGGTATCTATTTTTTGTCAAAATGGGTTCAATTTGTAAAAGTGAATATTCCAAATCTTATAGAATATTTTTCAATGATTAGAACATTTAGATTACATTTATTTCCATGAGAACCCTTCCAATTGAAGTGAGGTTGTAATTAGGATTTTTATTTATAAATTAACCTTCAATTCTCAAAAAATCCTGACTCAATCAGGTCAAGCCTACTTCTTAGGAATTTAAGTTTCTTTGACACTTCATTAGGCACAGGCCCACCCCTTAGTTAATCTGTATTTGTAATTACTCGTTAAAATAGCAGAATTAACTCAATTTCCCTTTTTCTTCTCAAATTCAAGGTAGACTCGAATTATGCCCTTTTTTTATTAGTAAGGAGCATTTATCCTTAGAATTTGACTAAATTAGGCTAGTTATGACAGATGATGGTGTTACCATCAATGATGTACAAGCTATGGAAGGTTATCCCAAAATGGACCCTTATTCTAATTACTACAACCATGGATGGTGAAATCATCATAATTTCTCCTGGTCTAAATAGAATCAAAATGCTAACCTGAATTAGACCATACTTGCTTTTTAACCCCTCCTCGTATAATCAAGGTCAAAATAGTAGGCCAACCTACAATCATCCTGGACTTGGACCTACTCAACCTAGTTAGATGGATACCTTGATTAAAATGATTTCTAACTTGAACCAAAAACATCAGGAGTAGATGGTTGAGATTAAAGGACAACTGAATCAATTAAGGCAACAAGGATCCCTTCCATCCCAGCCTATACCAAACCCTAAAAACCTAAAAAATCGAACTAACTTTCAAGGGTTCCACAAGAATCAAGGGCAAGACCATGTGATTAATCCAACACCACAAAACCCACCCAGATTTCCTATTCCTCAACAAGGTCCTATTATGCCCAATCCTCCTTAGGGTATGAACCCTAATGCCATTGCTAATTCCATTGCCCTAAGGAGTGGTACAACCATAAGGGCCCTATGTACCTAAATCAATCAACCCACCAGGATCCTGATGACCCTACCCTGATTAATGTACCTGAGGAAGAAGAAGAGGCTTAGGAACCTTTGATTCAAATTCCAAATCATGTCCCATTCCTTGAAGCCTTAAAAAAAGAAAGGAAGAAGAAAAACTAGACTAGAAATGAGGAGCTTCTCAAAGTTTTCAAACAAGTCTAGACTAATATCCCGCTCCTTGATGCCATCAAGCACATTCCGCCCAAAGCTAAGTTTCTGAAGGAAATATGCACCCAAAAGCATAAGGGTGAGACTGAACCTCTTATGAAGGTGGTCCTTTCAGAACAAACTAGCTCTATACTTCTAAAGGACCTGTTGCCTAAGAAAGGAGACCTAGGAAATGCCACTAATGATGAAAAAAACTTGTGGGCTTATCGTGCACATTCCGGCATACGCTAAGTTTATGAAGGAAATATGCACCCAGAAGAGTAAGGCTAACACAAAATCTCTTACGAAGCTGGTCCTTTCATAACAAGCTAGCTTTATACTTCTAAAGGACCTACCTCCTAAGAAAGGAGACCTAGGAAATAATCCCTAATGACTACATTCACCTAAGTGAGGCCGTGGTGGCCATGCATGGTGTATGAACTGATGGGTCCATGTTAGTGGACCACAAATTGGCCTAAGTACTCATTAATTATATTTTCCTAGTTTCAAATTTCCCATGATCTAAGTGATAATTCATCTTAGTCAGCATACATTTTTTGTGTGCCAACTTCACATTTAATAGCATATTTTTATGTTACGTATTTGTTGTATACAGGTTGGACACAAGAACTATTGGATCAAACATGGAGGGTGTCATTTACAAAATGTCACACATGGACCCGTGCACATCTCTCTGTGTGTTAGCTGGCCTCCCATATTTGGTTGAGGCTCAATTTAGCAAGGAATTCAAGATCCCTTGATCTTAGGCATCACTAGTAGGGACAGTTGTTTTCGTGAGCGGATACAACTCGATTGGTAGAGAGGAGTATAAAAACTCCTCTTCTTCCTCGCTGAAATGGGAGCCACCTTGGAGCAGGGGCCACTAGCACCTCTCTCTCATTATTCCTACCTTCTCCACTGTGATCTAAGAGGCATGCATTGTGGTTCAAGCATACACTATGAATCACTACGAGCTTCGACCCTGCTCATCACCGCGTTCGAGTACATGGTGATAGCATGCACTCCATCTCTTTCAATCACCATGCCTCCTTCGACAGTGACCATCATGCCACCTTCTACTTCACTGCGTTGCCAACGTGAGCCTCACTGCGAATAGTTGTGTGGTGAGAGCACATGGCCTATTACCATGACCATTGTGACAACCACCGTGACCACCACTGCACTCCTTCCTCTTCCCTTTTTCCTCTCCTTCTTCATCTTCTTTTCCTCTACAACTCCACCAAGAACCCACCACCCCACACCACTCCACCGCTCCAACTCCAAGCGACCAACGAGATGCTACTCATTGTCGTCGCCCCCTCTTTGCCGATAGCCACCCACTCGTGGTTAAGCATGCACACATCCTTGTTATATGCATGCCTCATCCACACACATCACCTATGCTGCTAGCCACCTTTTCACTGGTCGGCCACCTCTGGCCGCCTCACGTCAAGCCACCACCGCTGACACGAAGGCCTTGACTTTGTCGACCACTGCCAACGTTCTCATTAACATCGAAGGTCCCCACGCGCAGCCGAGAGGGAGAGGAGGAAATCCCCTATTTTGCTACAGTGTTGGGGTGAATTACTTATTACATTTGCTACCATTGTGAGTTTCATGCGTTAGATATATATATTATTTGTGTGTATTTGTGACACACCCCTCTCCTTCTCTCTATTTCTTGTTCTCTCTCGTTCTTTCTCCCTATTTGTCTATCTCCTCTATTATTTCAATGAATTTCTCTATGAATTTTAAAACATGATTGGGCAAATATGATTGGAAAATATTTGTGAGTATATTGGGCTTGTTCCTCCCTAAGATTATGACCTAATTTTGTTGTTCAATTTTAGCATATTTTTACTAATCTTTGATCAAAGGTTTTCCACCACATAAAATACAATGATGCATCTTTTTTATTTCTAATATCATTTTTAAGTGAAAACCCTTTCCATCATGAACCTAAGGGAATGGCCCTAAGAAGACTAATGGGGGCATGAATGCTTATTTTAGATCTAAGCAATATAACATTGGATCAACATAAACATGCATATATTAACTATGAAGAATGTTGAACATACATCAACTAACATCTCAAAATTATTGGAATTAAAAACACAAAAGAAGAATAGATCCCTCATGTTGGGAGCTCCAAAAGGGCCGTCAGCCTTGTGTAAGGGTGGTGGCTAGGCTTGGTCACAAGAATCACCTACATGCCAACCAAAATAGAGAGGATGGCCAAGCAAGGTATGGAGAACCCTATGGTCAACCAAGAGAAGAAAAGAGAAGAAGAAGAGGGTGTGTCCTCTCTATGGCGGAAAGAGGGCATGCCCAAGTGAAGAGTGGTGAAAAGGGTGTTGCACCCTTTGATTTCTACTTCTTCTAGCCACCTAGGATGGTGCTTGGAGCATAGCACATTCTTCAACCATCCTTGGAAGAGCTTTGGAGGAGGAGCATCCTTGGAGGAGGATGGCTTGGGGAGGGAGGATGGAAGAGGGTGGTGACCTAGGGTTTTTGGAGAGGAAGGTGGTCACAAAATTTAGGAGGTCATTAACATATAACCTAACCCAATAGAGGTAATAAGTCATTAGGTAATAGAGGTCCATGACCACCACCATAATCATTAATAAGTTTGCTTGTTAGAACCTAGGTTGCTATGCCCACGCATGGGTGGTAGTACTTCCTAAACAACCTAGAACCTAATCCAATTTAGGAGCCTAATTAACCCTAGCCAAGAACCTAATTACCTAGCCTAATTAGCCAACCCAATTGGGTATCCATGAGCCTTGATTTTAGACCTATTAGGGATAGCCAAGTTAGGATCATACCTTATAAAAAAACATAATACCTAAACCTAATCCTAAATCCTAACCCAATAAACCTTATTTGGCCATCTCTTTTATCCTCCAATAAATACTATTTTGGATGGTCAAAATACACCATAATTTATCCTCCACCAGATCTAAATCCTATGATCCTAAATTGCCTACCTAAATTCCTATCTTAAAACCCTAAACCAAATCCTATTCCTAATCCTAAACTTAATCTCAAAATTTGTAACAGAATGACACGTCTTTAGTATGTTGGCCATAACTTTTTTATTTCAAATCCGAATTAAGTGATTCAAGTTGAGTTGGAAAGTTGATTTTGAGGGCTACAACTTTACATCTATGTAGAACTTGAAATCGTGAATAGAAAGAGGTCAAATATTCGAGAGAATCATGCCCTTCATCATCCTCTCAAAGCCATCCTAGCCCTCCATCAATTCCAACAGCACCTAAACTATTGTACCCACCCATTCCTTCACCATACCCCTTGATTCCTAGACTCCTAATCCGAGCCCTTTATTTTGGTGATCCAAGCCAACTTGGATCAACCAATCTTAAGCCTTCTTGACCTCTATATAAACACCTTAGCCACCTCCCTTAGGATCATTCCTTTCCACTTCCAAATAAGTATCACCAACTTGAACTAGTTCTTCTTATTCTTCTTCTCGATGATTGTGGGTGTGCCTTCGCATCGACATCTATGCTACCCCTATGGAATTCTCCTTCAGAGCCCATAGTTCTTAGATTTCATTTTCCTAGTTCTAGTTGTAATTAGATTCGATTTCAAGCATTCCTCTAGTTGTAATCATCTTATTTTGACATTTGATTTGTAATAAAAGTTCTAATAGTTTTTCTTCAACTTGCCTTCAAGTTATTTGTATACTTTTTATTCTAGTACTCTAGTTAGTAATTGCATGCAAGTAGTTCTAGTAGATTTCTACTTAGTTCTAGTTCTAGTAATATTCCTCCTACTTGCTATTTTGATGTACTTAGTTAGGAAAGCGAATTAGTCTTGTAGCCTCCTTGTGAATGGCTCAGGGTTCGTTTCCAAATCATGATTCTTACATTTATGAGTTGGCTCTGAATATAAATTTAGGAGTTTCTATATGCATTTACTATGATGAAAAGTAATTTCTTGCAATCATACCTGTGAATAGAACACTTTTTGGCACCATTGCTAGGGAGGCATGGATTTATTTTCACCTTTTGATTTCGTATTTGTCTCTAACTTATTAATTCATCTTGCCTTGTGCTTGTCGATTTGTGTGCAGGAATTAGAAAATCTGAAGAAGATGACGAAGTAAGACAAGCGGGATTTGGTGATTTAGAGGTAAATATATCGATCTTAGATTAGGATTAGATTTGCTTTCTGCATAAAAATAAAAATTAGGTGCTTTTCTTGATCCTTAGGTTAGTTAATTTAGTTTTTTTGCTTTCTTATAAAAAAAAACTCCTCTTGGTGGATATTATCCCTTTGAAATAAAAAAAATCACATCCTTTAAATTTGGACTGTAGCCAAATTAGATTTTCAAAATCATTTTTTGAATTTATGTATGTTTAAAATCTCTGAAGTTGGTCCTGGATGTAGGTCTTAAAATGAGGAGGGTTGTGCTCAAATTTCACACTCGTTTGGTTTATATTGAATTTTCAAAAATTCACGAACTAAACTGATATCTGATCTAATTTTTCTTCCTGATTTGTGGTATTCTAAAAATCATAGGAATTTTTTTACTACTCTTATTAATTTGAAATTTATGGCATTGAATTTCTACAATAATTGAGAAGATTGGAAAAATCTTAAAAAAATATTTTGAACACATTTGATTACACTGAAAATTTGAACACTGACTACACGTCAACACAAACCTGAAGATCCCAGTGCATTATTAAATCTGAAAAAAAATAAAAGGTGCATTAAAAATTCTAATTTTTTTTTTGCTTACCCTACTTCATGGTACACTAGGACCATTGATTCTTTGATTGGGTCGCATCACGTTGGACTTGGACTAAAATTTCATCATATAAGCATTATCAGTCTTTAGGGCTTCCACATTAAGGTAGAGTGCACTTGCATTTCCATACTCAAAGGAAATTTATCAAACAATTGGGACTTGCAAAACTCCTTGTGTGCCTTACTAGAACCTTGTTTGAATTTATCTAACCAAGTGAATTCTAAAGACATTAATACAAGCATTGAACCCAAAAAGCCACTTCATCAATTAAGCTTGTATTGTGAACCCTTTGTTTGACATGCACACACAATTCAATTGATCTAATTTGGGCAACCAGCCCCCTTACACCCATCATTATAATTCCGTGCACTATAGTACCCAAGCCTTAATTAATCTGATAGATGCACCAATTAGGTTGGATTTTATTTCCAAACTAGAGTTATACCTAGTTGATTGTATCTGAGGCCTTGTCTATTTAGACCAATTTGGTTACAAGAAGGGTCAGTGTGGTAACCACATTAACCTCTAGTGGTGTCCCACTGTGCGGGGTGTCCTAAGGGGTCCCACCCTTCTGGCCAACCAAGTAATTCAAGGATCAGGTCAGTTAGCTAGGGTTAGCGAAATTTGGACTACGTCCAATAGGTGCAACCCTTTAGGGCTAGAATTTGATTACTTGTATTGTGCACAACTTTTCTCTCCTATTCTTTCCACATTGATAACATTCTTTCAAGTACGAAACTAGATCACAAAATCCACACTTGGTACCACCTTTGCAAAGAGAACCAAGTAGGAAACTGATTATTGATGAATCTAGTTCTACATTTGACTCAGACTCTGATCTTGATTTGATGGCCAACCCAGCCAACCCGAATCAACCACCAAATCAGATGGACCCTCAGGCCCAGATCCAAAACCTCCAACTCTAGTTGAATCAATTTCAACAGAACCATTAGACCCAAATGCAAGAGCTACTTGAGATCTTACAGTTGCAACCAGGAAGACCCTTAAGGGATTTTTACAAACCTGCCTTGTATCAACACCAACCTTATGTTAGGGTCCCACTTGTAGAAGCTCAATTTGAGATTAAGCATTCAACTATACAACTCCTACCTCATTTTAAGGGCAACAATGATGAAGACCCCTTCTTATAAGAGTTCATAGCCATTAGTGAGAATTAGAATTCCTAATCTACATGATGATGTGTTAAAAATGAAACTCTTCCCTTTTACCTTAAAAGAAAGAGCTAATCATTGGTTTAGATCTATAGGAAGGCCTGTTAACACTTGGGAGGAGCTAAGAAGTGTCTTCTTAAAGAAATTCTTCCCAATTGAAAAAATCAATGCACTTAGAAGAGCTATCACCACCTTCTCCCAACATGCTAAAGAACCATTGCATGAGGGTTGGGAAAGGTTCATGGATCTAATCAGAAAAAGATCGCATCATCAGGTTCCTAGATGGAAACTAGTGCAAATCTTTATCATGGGCTTAATGATCATATGAGAATCCTTGTGGATGCAACCTGTGGAGGCAACTTTATGAGTAAGGATGAAAACAGTGCCTTTGATTTATTTGAGAATATGAGTGAGAATTCCATGAATAATGCCTCCATGGAAACTTATGGAAGATCCATGCTTAGAGGTGGAATTTATGAGGGCTAGGAGAGCTCTAGTAATGTGGATATGAATTTGATTTGTAAAAAACTAGATAAAGTTGAGGTTGTTTTGAAAAATTGGATGAACTGATGAGCTAGAAAAGGAAGGGAGCAACCCTCCCATCACCCACTATCCAAACTCCCTCAGGGAGGGAATTTGTGAACAAGTTGCACATGGCTCAAGATGAGAGCCAGCTGACACAGGGCCCTTTACCTGGGACCCATGTAGGAACCTTTGATCCCTGCTATCTTGATTCCATACACTTATCCTCATCATCACCTAGATGTGTTGGCTATCCAAGGAAACAATAGAATTCCTTTCTCTAACACTTACAATCCTGGTTGAAGAAACCATCGAAATTTTTCTTAGGAAAGCCAAGGGCAAGGAAACTAGTAGATTACACAACCTAGACCCTATCAAATGAACCCTAGATTACCTAATACTTATAGCCAAGGTCGAACCTATCAATCCTTGCCCCCTAACCAGCCTAGCCAAACTGAATTGTCTATATTGAATTAGAATCAACAACTGATGGACACAAATACTTCCATGTTTCAAGTTATGCAATAATTGACCCAGTCCATCTGGGATCTAAAGAACTAGATAGGGCCTAAGCCTAATTATAGGCCTATTGGTGATCTACCCTCACAACTCCTTCTAAACCCTAGAAATGCACCAATTAAAGGAAATTTCCCTCAAAGGGTTAATCAAAATCAAGCTCATATGATTAAGCAAGCTCCTCTAACTCCACTTGGTTTCAATCTTCTTCCACATCTTGTTAATCATGGATCTATTTATAACTAGGCTCCCCAATTAGATTTGTAATCTACCTAGCTCTTCCTAAGATCTGAATTAGTATCCACCTACTTTAGCTAGCTCAATCACTCTAAGAAGTGGAAAGACTACCCAAGACCCTATTATGACTCCTACTCTACACCCTAGGGATCCTGGTACACCTAATTTAGTAAAGGAGCCTGTAGTGGAGGAGGATCAAGTTCATGACTATAAGGACTAAAAAATCCAAATCCCTTTTCCTGAGGCCCTGAATAGGCCTAGGAAGAAAGTTTGAATCTACTAATGTGACTTTCTTGGATGTGTTCAAACAAGTATAGATTAATATCACACTCTTGGAGGTGATTGAACACATCCTAACCTATAATAAAATTTTCAAGGAATTGACTACTACAAAGTGCAGGTTGAAATCTAGCAAACCTAGGAAGGTTATCCTGGCTGAACAAGGAATCTTGATGATCTTAAATAACCTTCCCCCTAAGAAGGATCCAGGAGCCCTACTAATTTCTTATTCGATTGTGATATTACTTTGGATAAAGCTCTATTGGACCTAGGTGCCTCCATTAACTTGATCACGACTGCATTATATGAGAAGTTTGGTATTGGTTACCTAAAGCCCACTAATGTGACACTTCGGTTACCCAATCAAACTATCACCAAGCTTCATGGGATTCTAGAGGATGTGATTGTTCATGTCAAGGATTTTTACTTCCCTGTTGATTTTCTAGTCCTTGACATGGAGATGCTCGAACAACTCTACATTACCCTGATCATCCTAGATAGACCCTTCCTTGCTATTGCTAAAGCACACATTGATTATGAATTTGGAAAAGTGGAAATTATTTTTTGAGATAGAAAGATGCAATTAAATGTTTTTAAGGCAATGAAAAATTATGATGATTGTGAAACTATTGAGGATTTAGAGGATGATGATATTAAGGAAAGCATGGCTATTAATCTTATTGAGGATCCTTTGCTAGCATGTATAACTCAACAAACAAAAGGGATTGATTTGGAACCTAATTACAAGGAGGTTTGCAAGTATCTGAATCCATTTCCTGTCTATAGACTCATCTGTAATCCTCCTGTGGAGGGGCTACCTGTGCTATCTTCACCTACCTAGCTACCCTCTTTGATGGTCCCACTTGAATTGAGATTAAAGCCCTTCCCAAGTAGTTTGAAATGTCTTCTTGGGACCTAATTAGACCCTCCCTATGATTATCAACTCCCATCTGACCAAGGATCAAGAACTCAAATTGACTAAGGTCCTAAGTGAAAATAAGCAAGCTATTGGATGGACCATATTTGATTTAAAAGGTATTAGTCCCACTTATTGTACTACTAAGATTTACTTGGAAGAAGATGCATGACCCTCTCGAGAATTATAGAGGAGACTTGACTTGAATATGAGGGAGGTTGTCAAAAAGGAAATAATTAAGTGGCTTGATGCGGGCATTATTTACCCCATTTCTAACAGTCCTTAGGTAAGTCAAATTCAAGTTGTGCCTAAGAAAGCAGGATTGACTATGGTGACGAATGACAAGGGAGAATCCATCCCAGCTCGCTTCGTGACTACACGGTAGGTCTGTATTGATTATACACGACTAAATTCTACTACAAATAAAGATCACTTCCCACTACCTTTTATTGATAAGATCTTACAGAAATTAGCGGGAAGACAATTTTTCTATTTCTTGGATGAAAATTCTAGATACAACCAGGTTTTGGTCAGTCCAGAAGACGAAGAAAAGATGACTTTTACATGTCCTTATGGAACTTTTGCCTTTCACAGAATGTCGTTTGGATTATGCAATGAACCTATGACTTTTCAAAGGTGCATGATGGTGATCTTTTCAGACATGATTGATGATTATTTGAAAGTTTTCATGGACGATTTCTCAATCTTTGGGGATTCTTTTGATGATTGTTTGAGCAAGTTGGAGAAAATTATGTTGTATAGAGGTAAACTTGGTCTTAAGTTGGGAAAAGAGTCATTTTATGGTCCAAGAAGGGAGTGTGCTTAGACATCATTTCTGAAAGATGCTTGGAAGTCGTCTGAGCTAAAGTTTATTTGATCTCCAATCTACCACCACCTAGCTTGGTTCGATAAGTTTGACCTATATTGGGGCACATTGGTTTTTATAGAAGATTTATAAAGGATTTCTTGAAGATTTCTAGGCCCCTGACTAATCTTTTGACCAAGGATAGCACCTTTGATTTTACTACTGACTGCACCCAATTGTATCAAACTCTAAAGGGCTTTTTAACCAATGTGTAACATTCCAAAATCAAAGTCCTAAGTCAATTCAGAGCGGTTCGGGTCACTCCAAACTTGTAGACACGATCGCAGTTTGATGCAAGTACAAGCACCTCTTGTGATTTCAAAAAATGTGTATTTTGAGTCCACCACTAGTCAAACTTCACCAAAATGGTTCCATGTATGGTACCACTAGATTCCTCTCATCACAAGCTTTCCAACGATGCTTGTTTCACAAGAATCTGAGGTGTATAGCTCAAGTTATGATCAAAATAAGTTGAAAAGGACCAAAATGTAAAGTGAACCTAACCTAAGGGTTATTTTTGGTATTTCACCCCATTAATCCTAACCCTAAATCGAATTTGGGTCTATAAATATAACCTCTTAGGTTCTTGGGTCATCATTAATCCCTAGGTCCTCCAAAACCTAAGAGAAAGAGAGAAGAAAGGATTAAGATTTCATTTAGAAATCTTAATTCAAATTTCTCAAGGACCTTTCACGATAGCAAAAGCCCCAAGCTTCCCATCATAAATTTCACAGTAGCGGTGGTGGCGCACAGTGTGGGTGCAATGTGTGGCGGTGGTGTGTAGCAAGCGGTCGACGTGTGGCATGAGAAGAGATTTTACGCGTGCATTTTCTCATGTTTGCACTAAAAGGTAGGATGGGCACTAGATGCGCAATGCATGTCCCGATCTAATGGTTGAGGAGTGAGCGCACGCGATTCATGGGAGAATGCACGATCAAATTGGAGTGCGACACATGTCGTGGGCTGGTGCACGCTAACCAGTTGACTAGCTTGACTGAACTGGTTGGTTTAGCAACCCTGTCGCACTATTTTCAAGAAGTTCGAGGCCTTCACGACCTCAGATTTTGACAAATAAGGTACCGTTAGAATTGTATGAACACATACTACTCATTGGAATGATCTATTTCCAATGTTTTAGTAAGCTTTCCTTGGTGAAAATTCATAAACATTCCTATGTGATTACTACCCTATTTTTGGTCTGTTTGAACTAGGGTTTGTCCCTGTTGCGTGCGCAGATTGCGAGGTGGACATGGCAACTGCCCCAAGACTTGTGCACACGGTTCAGAGTCATCGTGACCCTCCGATGACATTAGGTAGAGTAGTTTACCCTTATATCTTAGGTTCATTTTCAAGTACGTGTAGACCTATCTTGCGTGGTTTTCTTCATGTCTATCTCATAGGTTGATGTGAATGCCTTCATTGCTTAGTTGGAATCACGATTGAGTATTTAACTCTGATTTTTGGGTACTTAATATGAGACAACACGACATTATGAGATTGAATAAGATAAAGTGATCTAATGTACCCCAATCATCTAATGCATGACATGAACTCCGTTTTCCTTGAAACAAGTTATGTTGTGTTCATTAATTGCTAAATAATATCGAACCACTGACATAATTTGGCAACTACTTGTAAACTGATAAGTTGTAGGATAATGTGAATATCTATTAATCCTAGACTTAATAATGTGAAATTGTTAGTATGGTTTAGGATGACAATAAAAGATGCAGTTATCTGGATTTGTTTAAATAATCAATGCGATAGTTTAGTCGAGACTCAGAGGATGGATGACTGGTTTTACTCACTGCTCGCCAGATCTGGTTGTAGCTTTGGTCTATTAGATTGATTCTGGGCTGGTTTAGGGAGTTGTTGGCCTCCCTACGACTCTTTGGTTAGGCTTCGCAGCCAACTGCGATAGCGAGATGCGTGGCTCAAGATTTGGGAGTGATTTATTTCTCGGCCAGTGGGTGGGTCATTGGTTGTCTGTGGTTCAGCATACATAGCACTTGTACATGTTCATGCTACTTGACGGAGTTGCCACACCTTCCCTCAATGATCCTAGGGTGACAGAGAGTGGTGACTTGATGGATATAAGTCGTCTTCTTGGCCAGGAGGGTGGCTTATACTCATCATGCATCATTGAAAGTTACACAAGATTGTCTTGTGCCCCAAGATGTCACTTGATGGATTATGGACTGTAATAACATGGGCAACTGCATACACAAAATTGGAAAGTAATAATTCATAAATGAATTAACTGTTGATACAGTGCTCTCTTTCTTTTACTCTTGTCATTGTTGTTATTTGTTCAACTTTACTCAGTTTTACTAACTTGCTTCTTGGGTTTCATACTCAGGTGTTGTTGAGCAATCGAGTGCAACGACTGCTGTCAGTCTGTCTACTGCGGAACTGGGTCCTATTTGAGGAGGCGATCCATTCTGAGCCAGTGGCTCTTTAGTTTTCTTCCTTTCCATTGTTAAACTTTTAATTCCTATCTTTTGGTGATTGTACGAACACTTGAGAACTCTTCACTTTTGTACTTTCTATGGTGAATTTTATCATGTTTGTTGGTACTTTATTTATGTTCATTTAATGCATTATGAATGAATGTTTGTCAATTGATGTTCTATGACTATGTGCTGGGTGACTGTGATCTTGTGGTTGGGTTGTTCTGGTTAGCACATGATGACTCGATTGGTGGGATGATAATGTAGCGGAACCTAGGTGCACAAGATGGAATCATTTAAGTCATTAGATTTAATTTGCACCAACATCCACTAATCATTTAATTTTTATAACGAGACCGCTAATCAAATTTTTGACATTAGATTTGGTAAGTCCCAATTGATTATTTAGGGAGGTGATTTTAGTTCACTCTCTCGCTTAGGTCAATCTCTCCATATTATTATCTTTTTCGACTTTTTCATTTTGTAACTTTTGTGGTATTTTATATTAGGACCAGAATCATAGCAACACTACAAACTAAATCTTTTTGGTCTTTTTCTTGTTTTTTTTTATCTTTTTGGAATAAGAACTAACGAAACAATATGAGAACACAAGATCAAACTTGCAACTGTTATTGAATAAACATAAAGTGAATGTACATAAGAAAGGAAAATGACAATCAATGAGACAACCAAGGTTGCCTCGGACTTATGGAATTGAAAAGACAATAAGAAAGAAAAAGAAACAAGGCCTTGAGTTATGGTTCCCAGGCCGATTTATGCAAAGCAAAAAGAAATTAGGGGGAGTGAATGTGTGTATGTTGGTGGTGAGTGAGGGTGGCGTGTGAGAGTGTATGTGAGAGTGTATATTACCAACTATGAAGTAAGATAAAAAGCTAAAGAGTAAGTAAAGGAATGCTTGAAAAGAAAGAGCTACTCTACGAAGCAGGCATTGAAACTAATCTACTAAGAAATTAAAAAGAGAATAGTGGTAGAGAGAATTAGGTGGCCTCCCCAATGTGGGCAAGATTACCGATTGGAAGGTGAGGAGAATCCTTGGAACTAGGCCTATCTCCTCTTTATCTAGAGAACACCAAAGCTAAGTAGGCATAAGTAGCAGTTAGCCATGGTTAAAGGAACTCTTAGGAAGAAGCTCATGGAAGAACTAAGATGGAGATCATGGAGAGAATGGGGAAGAAGGGGTGTTGCCCAAGAGAGAATGAAGGGCAGGGGGGGGGGGTTGTTTTGACTATGGGGTTGGTTTCTATAGATGTGGCTTAAGGTGAGGTGCAACTTAGGTGGAATTCAGGCATAGGATAAGGGGGTACAACTTAAGGGGTAGAGAACATTCTAGAGGGGGCTAGAGAGTGTATGCACCTAAGGTGGGATTAAGGAGGGGTTAAGGTGGCATGGGGGGTTAATATGGGGTTAAGGGTGGTGAGGTGGGCTTGTGTTGTGTGGGCTAAAATTGGTGTACAGATGTACAATTTATGTGTACTTGTGTATAAGTGTATGTGAAGAGTTGTCTGTACACATGTGTTGGTGTATTAAATGTAATTTCACATAGGTGTGTGTGAATGAGGGGGTGTGCAAGGGTACGTGCATGGGCTTGTCTAAGTCTTGTATGAATTTTCCCTGGCTCTGCATGGCTTAGTCTGCCTCTCTTCTATTTTCTTGTATTTGCTGTCTCTTCTTACTGTGTTGCAAGACTTTGGTGTATTCTTTATGTGTCTTCCTGCATTTTCTTTGTTTCGTCACGATTCTGACTCCTCTCCTATGGACCTAATTTACATAAAATGGCACTATCACTACAGGCCCATAAAATAGAGAAATTGGACTAAGAATGTACAAGGAATGCAAATGCATGATATGCGTCAAGCTCATGCTCTATTTACAATGTAAGCTAGGTATTTAGCCTAATTTAGTCATTTTAGGACCCATGCTTATTGTGTAATCATGGGACTTGGGTCGTCACATATGGTATTAGAGTAAGGTCACCTCACTTAGTCATAGAACAGCTCGGGAAGGCCATGAGGACGTTCAAAATGTGTTAAATGATGGGTACCCATTCGCTGATTGATGGTAAACCCGATTCACATGAGTTTTCGCATATTCTAGTTTTATTGCGGACTTGTGATTACTGACATTGAAATTTCCACCATGCAGAGAGAGATGGCTTCACGTAGGGCTAGTGCTACTAGCCGGACTGATGGCAATTAACAAGCTGATCCCCCTCAGCAGGCTTCGGACTTGGCCGCTCAGTTTCAAGCCTTTATGGAGACCTTCTTCAAGATGTTGGAGTGGAGACTGCCTCCCACGTTGCAAGCGAGCGGAGAGGGATGTGGTGATTAGGAGTAGCACTTGGTTCTGAGTGCACATGTACCTCCCCACGAGGGAAGCAAGGAAAACCATGAGCCTCCCCCACTGATGGATGGACCACTGGACCCTCTGCATCAATATCGATATTTTCACTGAGTTTCGGAAGCTAAAGTCCCCAACCTTCAATGGGGAGGAGGATCCTACAGGGGTGGAGGACTAGATACAGCAGATCACGAAGGCCTTCGATACTATCCGCCCACTAAAGGACTGCAGGGTGCCCTTCGTGACATACCAGCCGACTTGTGCGACACACTATTGGTGGTGTCCGCACGTGAGTAGGAGGGCACTCGAGTGGTGTCCTGGGGTCTCTTCCTTGAGATCTTCAGTGATCGGTACTACCCTAAGACCTGGCAGGATTAGAGGAGGCTCGAGTTCCACAATCTGAGGTAGGGTTAGATGACTGTTAGTGAGTATCGGACACATTTCATCGAGCTCTCATGCTTCTATCCTACTACATTATCCTCTGAAGTTGGCAAGTGTTGGAAGTTCATTCAAGGACTTTCGTTGGAGATACAGAAGTATGTGAAACTGCTTCCAATGGACACTTTTGTCCAGGTGGTTGATACAGCCATGAAATATGAGCAGGGCGACATTAAGTCTCGTAGGAGCTTCAGTGGAGGATTGGAGCAGAGGTCAGATTATCAGAATCGTTTCCAAAAGAAGGCAAGAGGTACCAGCCATATAGAGTGCCACCACTTGTACCTTAGGGCCCTTAGTAGCAGGCACCAACCTTAGCCTCAGGATATATTCAGTGCTATCCTATTGCGTCGACACAGACTCAAGGTACCGCAGGATGGGCATGGTTAGGACAAGAGCAGCGATCTTGCTACAATTGTGGCCAGTAGGTTCACATTAGGGGGGACTACCAGCCAAGGCTGGGACCCAAGGCGGAATGTCTTTCAGCCATAATGGAGGAGTGGCTCAGACTTATCAAACCAATGGCGGAGGCTTCCAATGGTTCCGAGGAGGTGTGCCTACCCTAGGATAGAGGCCTACTTAGACTGTGGCTAGTTCTTCTGCACCTTCGCCAGTTGGATGAGTATATGCCCTATCTTTGAGGGACGTACAGGCATCGCCATCAGTGGTGGCATCTAATATGGTGATGATTGACTAGTAGTTGGCTTTTACTCTGTTTGATTATGGCGCATTCCATTCTTTTATATCACCTAAGTTTTCTACAAAACTAAAGAAACAACAAGTACTACTAGATGAACCATTGATCATCAGGGGTTCAGCAGGGCAGTTGTGGGTAGCCAAGATAGTATTTAGAGACTGTGAGCTGGACATCGGGGGCTGTTGATTCCCTATGGGAGGGGGTGAAATTTTCTTGATCACACAAAAAGCAATCACACAATTTGCACAAGTATTTTTAGGTGGAAATCTAAATTGGGTGAAAACCACCACTTAACCCTCTCAAGTTAGGATTTCCTGATCGACCGAGTCGATCAAATCCACTAACAAACTACTTTAACAAGGGTAGTTCAACCTCTTAGAACCGACGCTACTTTGAATGAGGGTAGCGTGCCTCAAACCCCTTCTCTTCACGAGAAGGTTATTGTCTCACGAAGGAGATGGGAATTCGCAAAATGAATACCCAACCAAATAATAAATAAAATATAACACAAACCTATAGAGCCACAAAGTATAAATCCTAAACTTAGCTTCTATAGGCAAAAGAGACTTCCCTTAGATGGAAGAACATAGGCATGATCTTGGTAGAGTAACGATGCTCTCAGATTTGTTGAATGGAGCTTGGAGAGCAAGATCACTTCTTTTCTTGATGATTTCTTCTCTATGACACAAAGGAATGTGAAAGTAGTGTTACAAGGTGTGTTTGCAAGGTAAGGGGCCTCTCCTATTTATAAATAGCTTAGGAAGGCTGTGGAAGCCTTAGGTAGCCGTTGGCGATGATCCCTGTTTGCACCTCAAAACACGCCTGTAATAACGCCTTCTTGTGCTATTTTCTAGCATTAACATTGCATAATAGGATCCTGTAATCGCATTTGTAAAAACACTTGCATGCATGCATTTAATCAAGAGAGGAAGAGGAGTGAAACAATCGCCTGCATAGTTACATTTTTCTTCAAGTGCCTCCTTGCAAAATCACCCTCTTTTTATTTTTCCTCTTGATTTCTTCTTTTCTCTCCTTCCCGCGGCTGCACTCTTCCCGCAGCTGCATGCAGCAGCCACGCAGCACTTCTTCCCGTCACTTCTCCCTGCCAACGCCGCTCCCTATAGCTGCAACTCGCACACCCTCTCCCTGCTGCAGCAGGCACGCCACTCTCCCCTCCTCTATAAGTAGCTGCAGCTTCATCCTCGCAAGGAGACGGAGCTGCTGGAAAGACCCCACAGCCACCACCTTCCTCTCCACCGTTCTCCCCTCCCATACGCCGACCCTCCGTCGAGGAGGCACCCGGCGAGCAGGAGAACCCACTGTGGTGCACACCACCACAGTGGGAGCACCACCGCCCAGCTCTTCCACGAGCCAGTGGGCGTGGTGTTTTCTTTTCTCTTCGTTTTCGTCTCCACGCCATTGCTGCCGCTTCAAGCTCCGAAGCTTGAAGCAGCAGCAGCAGCAGCTAAACCGCGGCGACAGCAGCAGCAGCAGCACCCCCCACCTCCTCCGCGACCTTCCCCGCAGGCGCGCAACCCTCCGCGCGCGCCTGCAGGCCCGTTCCCCGCCTCCGTCTCATTCTGTCCACCCCGCATTGCACCCGCAGCCGGCCGCCGCGCGCACTGCAGCGGCCGGTTACGGCCTCGCGCCGACCCCTGCCCTCCTCCGCAACCCTCCGCGATCGACTGCAGACTCCCCGCCGCCTTCTCCGAGCGCGCCATCGCCCGCTCTCTGTCCTCGCATCCGGTCTGTAGGAGACGCCTCACGTCCTCTGCGCGAAGGCGCGGTGCACCGCGACGGTCAGACGTCCACCTTCGCCTTCCGACGACGCGGCGTCAGACGTCTGCCGCCTCCGGCAGACGTCTTAACTCGCGCGTCCGCGATCACTCCTTCGCCCGCTCTCTCTCTCTCTCTACTCACTCTCACGTACTCTCTCTCTCTCTCACGTATTCTCTCTCTCTCTCTCTTTTTTTTACTCACAGCAACACACACACACATTCACCGACACACACACCTATACCGACACATACACACACACTCACTCACTTATAGTAACATATATACATATACATATATATATATATATATATACATACATATATCTATATATATATACTTATATACATAGTATAGCTATATAGTTATGTATACATACATATATATATAATATACATATATATATAATATATATATATATCTATATATCTACTTATATATACATCTATATACTTATACATATACTTATATATATATAGACATATATACTTATATACATATATATATATATACATATCTATATACATATATATATATACATATATATACACATATATATCTATATATATATATCTATACATATATAACTATACATTTATATATATATAGATATATTTACTTATATACATACATATGTACATATATTTTCATGTTATTTATTATACGCTGTATCGCGGGGATATCTGCACCAGTTGCTGATATTCCCTGATACACGCGTACAAAAAAAGTGTGGTCCCATACATCATCCATCCTCCATCCACACTCCACGCGGCACCTAGTCGTGTTGGTTGCGTCTCTCTAGACGTCGACTGACTCGACATAGTGCTACACTTCATCGCCACCTCCACCCCCACCCCTTTATATATATACTACATATAAATATATATCTATAGCTACTATATTTACTTTCTATCTGTTATCTTCCTTCTTAGTAAAAAGATAAAAAAAGGTATAAAAGTGAAAAGATAATCTTTGATTTGCAGGTACCCCGTCTTGCGAGTAGCAAGGCGTGTTTTGGAACTCTGTTTTGGCTAAAAGCCAAGGACACAATTTTGAGGGTGTGCCTCAAGAACAAGGATTACCAGAAAAAAAACCTAAATAAGAAAAATACCAAAAACACAATAAACGAACGGAAGAGACGCGTTTTAAGGACAACGTAGGAACTCGACTTAAACCCCACTTCCCTGAGTTCGACCCTGGGCCTAAAAGTGACAAGATAAAATCAATTAGGCCAGGTTAAAAATTTCTGTAAAGAGATGGTTAGGTTCAAATTAGGTTAACCACTATATATATTTCAACGATAAAATCATCATATTAACAACCTATCTGTGCCGACCCATCATGACTTTTCTGGCGCCGTTGCCGGGGAAGTGCGCTTTCGAGTAAGTTTCTATCTAATTCCTTTAAATTTGTCTCTTCTCTCTTCACGGGTATTGTTGTTTTTGGTGTGCAGGTGAACCTGGTGGAAGGAGAAGAAGGCTGACAAAGTCGAGGATGTGAGTAGATCCAAGGCGGGAACGAAAGCGTGAAGACGCTGACACCGCATTGGAGCTTCGCACACGTTGCCGAACATGTAGGTTTTCTTTTCTCAACAAATTAGGATTAACTTGCCACCACACACAAAAAAAAAAAAAAATTAAAAACTAAAAACTAGAAAAACTTTTTGGGATTTCTTGGAGGCAAGTGGATTAAAATTCACTTGATTGATTTGTTGTCTTCACTCCCACTGCCTCGGGATTTCCCGCCTACTTCGCATAGCGAAAAATTCGAGAATTTTGATTCTTGTATTTTTCGCCGTGTGAAGTATTCTTTGAGGCAAAGAAAAAGATTGCTTCTATCCATCTTTTGCCTCACTTATCTTTAATTCAGGATCACATTTTTGGTGGGGAGATTTGGAATTGAGTTAATTCCAACCTCACCACGACTTTTTCAACTTGCCTGTGATTCGATCCTGAATACTTCAACACCAACAACTTTATTTTCTTTATCTGTTGGTTGAGCCTTGTGTGGACATTCTTCTTTGTGATTGGGAGCACTTGAATTGAAGTGCCTTGGCTCCCTTTCACATTTATATAAAACTGATTCGTGCATCCACACTTAGAAATCTCCATTTAGGGTAGCCCATTGCATTTTAGCATGCATTAACTAACTGATAATTGAAGAAGGGTTTCTTGGGTTTTAGAAGGAAAACCTGTATTTTTGCAAAAACCCGGAGATTGGTTGAATTGGTAATTTAGCAAAACCCTAAAATTCATACTACTTAAGGCTGAACTCTAAAAACCATTCGCCAATAAAAACTTCAATTCGGGGAGATTTCCCCGTTGCATGCTTGTTCTTACACACTCTTAAAATCAATCACTTGGGCATTACCCGTAAACAACGCCCTTCACATTCCAAAAGCACTTGACCCTAAGCCTCTAATTAAAACTGGTAGTAACTTGACCCTTACTAAGGATTGGAGGTCTAACTACCTGTGTGTAGCGACTACGTGCTGGTGAGAGTTCCCGCGTGCTATCGGGTGTCTAAGATTGGGGCAAACGGCCTTTCAATCTGGCCCGGTGGTTCCGCGGTGCTCGCATTCGGTTCCGTAGTTCGTGATAGTAGGTAACTTAGATCTTTAGGTCTAAGGGCACACTGTAGAGGTTAGGAACTTGACTGTATTGATTTGTAATCAAGTGTACCTTTGCGGCGTCATTTCTCTCATCCCTTTTCCCTTCTCATCTCCCCAATTCTTCCTGCGATAGTGCATGTTTGGGAGGAGGTCACAAAAACCTGAACTATTTGAATTGACTGATAAATCTAGAAAACAAGTCGAATCGTCCTCCTCCTCCACAAACATGGCTGCACGCCCACCCCCAAATCCCGAGGGAGGAAACCGCCCTCAGAACCCACCAGGTGGTGGAGCCTTAGATCCCATAACCCGCCTCCAAGCCCAAATGGAAATGTATAATGAGCAAATCGAAGCCATTCGGGAAACATTGGAGGAAATGCAGAACCCTCCCGAACGGGAGGAGCCTAGGTCTCTTAGCTCTTATCAGAATCCCGCTGCTACAGAGACCATAGGACAAATTCGAGTCCCCATGGGCGGGGACGACTTTGAATTAAAACCAAACATAATTGGCCTAATCAATTTTCACTTTCATGGTCTTGCAAGTGAAGACCCATTTCTCCACTTGGAAGACCTAACCCGACTTGCTGAAACCGTTAAACCAAGAAATGTCGGGTTATCTATAGTCCTCATGAAGATGTTCCCATTTTCATTACGGGATAAAGCGTCGCAATGGTTATGCACCCTTGGGAGAACCATCCACTCTTGGGAAGAGATGCGAACAGCGTTTCTCAAGAAGTTCTTCCCAATCGGGCGGACCAATGCGCTTCGCCGTGCTATCACTTCATTTACGCAACAAAACGGCAAACAATTTCATGAGGCATGGGAGAGGTATAACGACCTCCTCAGGAAGTGTCCGCACCACGGTCTGCCTAAGTGGCATATAGCCCAGATTTTCTACTATGGGCTAAATGAGACTTTGAAGCAGATTGCAGACGCTTCCTGCGGAGGGAACTTTATGAATAAAGACGAGAATGGAGCATTCGAGCTGTTTGAAAATATGAGTGAAAACTCGATGAACAATGCTTCCATTATCGCCTTTAATCGTACCAGCCAGCCCCGAAATGTCCACGAAGTTGACACGGGACCCTCCCATTCATCCACTGATCTAAGCCTTATTGCACAAAAACTGGATGAAGTCTCCGTCGTGCACAAGAAGCTGGACGAGCTTCTGGCCAACCCCGCCCGATCTATGGCAAACACCACCTCTTCACCACTTCGTCACAATCCAAGTTCTTCTAATACCAGGCTTATCCCGAGAAACCTCGTTAGACCTTCCTTACCGAGTGTCACGCCAGGCGACTCAGTAAGTCATGTGGAACTGGCTTCTGCGAGCCAGTATTTCGACACGGAGGACCAAGCCTCCGTGTGCTCAGACGCATATCTACATGCGGAGGCGTCTTCTGGCATAGAAGATGCTTGCGCCCTGGGGAACAACCCGTTCTCTGCCACTTATAACCCAGGGTGGCGTAATCATCCGAACTTCACATGGTCCAACAACCCGCAGCGCCAAAACCCCGCGGGTGGACCAATGCGACCGTCCGCACTCGTCATCCCAAGGGTCCAGTTTAATCCTATGGCAAATCCGCCATCAGGCCCTTGCGTACCACAAACTGAACACGCATCAAGCCCTCTTGACAAATTGATGCGAATGATGACGGAAATGTCAAAGCGCCATGAAGAGAACATGACCTCTCTTCAGCACCAATTGGCGCAGCAGAACGTCGAGATCAGTCAACTACGCATGGCGACTCGATCTCAGGGCACTCTTCCCGCCCAACCTGTTCCAAACCCGCGAAATTTCGTGCCCCGTGGTTCTCAACCACAGGTACGACCTTCTCAGGGACAGGTTAATCAAGTTCTGCAAGCTCCGAGCATTCCACCGGGATTTCAGGCTAATCCTGCTGCAGCACCACACTCTTATATCCCCATTGCAAACCCTCCTCCACCGTATGATCCCACTGGACGAGCATCATCCAATGCTATCACTACGAGGAGCGGTAAGCAGACCGTCGATCCGCCTCGACCTGATCCTGGCCCATCTTCTTCTTCGCCCTCTCATTCGGGAGGCATACCGCATTCGCGAGAGGATGATGCACCAAAACTTGTGCCAGAATCAGTCCCATTCCATGAGGCTCTACTAAGGGAGCCAAAAGGCAAAAAGAAAAATACGCAGGCCTTTGACAACCTACGTAATTTGTTCAGGGATGTAGAAATCAAGGTACCCCTGCTCGAGGCAATCGACCACATACCTACTGTCGCTCGATTTTTCAAAGACTACACAACACCAAGGCGACAGTCAAAGAAGACTAAGAATCCGGTGGTTCTCTCGCCTCATGCGAGTTGTGCTATACTGTCAAACTTACCACCGAAACAGAAAGATCCGGGCACACCACTGATTTCCTGTAGCATCCAAGGCTGCAGTTTTAACCGTGCCTTGCTTGATCTAGGATCTTCCATCAATCTCATACCGACCATCATGCTCAAAAAATTTTCCTTGGGAAATCTGAAAACCACCCCTGTCACGTTACAGTTGGCAGATCGTTCTGTCAAAATCCCGAAGGGTGTGGTGGAAGACGTGGTGGTTAGGGTCAACAGTCTCTGTTTTCCTGTTGACTTTCTTGTTTTAGATATGGAAGTTCCTAGTTCACTTTCTGATTGTCCGATCATCCTCGGTCGACCTTTCTTGGCCACAGCCCGCGCCCACATCGACTGCGAGTCGGGCTGTATTGAGATTGCCGTTGGATCTGAGAAGCTCAAGCTTAACATATTCAAGGCAGCCAAGAACTTTGATTGCGATTGCATTGAGGATGACACGTCTGACGAGGACATGGCCGTCAGCGCGTGTATCGGACTAATTGGGACCTATTCGGACTGTTGCGGATTACCTATAAACACTGATAACTGCCTGACCAACGCATACTGTGACGTTCCCCAATCCCTCCCTTGTCCAGTACCTTCTCCTGGCCAGACTTCTGACGAGGTTTTCTCCGCTTCCCATACCTCGTGGTCTGAGTCATATCCGGGCTACTCACTGTCGGTCCACACTCATGAAGACCGAATTGCCCTTTCTTCCCCGCCAAATCAGGCGGATTTACAAATCCACACTGGGACCTTGAGCCCATATACTTCTCACTGGGGCTATTCATTTTTGGATCCATCTATCCAAGAAGCCCCTCTTCTTGGCCAATCTGAAGGCCAGTTTCTTCCTCCTAACTTGTTCTCCTACCCGTCTGGGACACTCTCGTCCCAAGAAATGCCAGATCCTTCCCCATCCACTCCCGAGCTAAAAGTGCTGCCTAATACACTCAAGTATGTTTTCCTGGGACCAAATGAAACGCTCCCTGTAATCATCAGTTCAAAATTAACCATGGAGCAGGAGTGCAAACTAACTAAGGTCCTCCTAGAACACAAGGCAGCTATTGGATGGTCTTTATCAGACTTATCTGGTATTAGCCCCTCCTACTGCACTCATCGTATATATACGGAGGAGGAGGCTCGACCTTCTCGCGAGATGCAGCGACGTCTCAACCCTAACATGCGAGAGGTCGTTAAGAATGAAATCATTAAGTGGCTGGATGCGGGTATAATCTACCCGATCAGCGATAGCCCCTGGGTGAGTCCGATTCACGTTGTGCCCAAAAAGGCAGGACTCACCATCCGTGTCAATGACAGGGGCGAATCCATCCCTACACGCACTCCTACATCTTGGAGAGTGTGTGTAGATTATAGGAAACTCAATGCTGCAACCAAGAAAGATCACTTCCCGCTACCATTTATTGACCAAATCCTGGAGCGGTTAGCGGGAAATAAATTTTTCTGCTTCCTGGATGGATTCTCAGGATATAACCAGGTGGCAATAGACCCCCGAGACTAAGAGAAAACCACTTTTACCTGCCCTTTCGGCACCTTCACCTTTAGAAGGATGCCGTTCGGACTTTGTAACGCGCCAGCAACTTTCCAGAGATGCATGCTGGCGATATTTCATGACATGGTGGGTGACTTTCTCGAGGTCTTCATGGATGACTTTTCAGTCTTTGGACCATCTTTCGACGAATGTCTTGCCAACCTGACTCGCATCCTTAGGAGATGTATTGATGTAAACCTCGTGCTTTCCTGGGAAAAAAGTCATTTTATGGTGCACGAGGGAATTGTTCTTGGACATATCATCTCCGATAGGGGTATCGAGGTTGACAGAGCTAAGCTCGATATCATTGCTGATTTACCTATGCCTGGTTCTGTCAAACAAATCCGCTCCTTCTTGGGACACATCGGTTTCTATAGGAGATTCATCAAAGACTTCTCCAAAATTTCTCGACCCTTAACTCATCTCCTATCAACCGACGTGCCCTTCGACATGGGCCCTGACTGTATACAAGCATTCACGCAGCTGCGTAATGCTGTCACCAAGGCCCCTGTTCTCCAGCCGCCTGATTGGTCCCTCGACTTTGAACTTATGTGTGACGCTTCAGACCGTGCAGTCGGAGCCATCCTGGGACAAAGACGCGATAGACACCCCTTCGTGGTATACTACGCCAGTAAGACGTTGGACGAGGCCCAGCGTAATTATACTACCACTGAAAAGGAACTACTGGCAGTCGTCTTTGGGCTGGAAAAATTCCGTTCTTACCTTCTGGGCTCTCACGTTATTGTTTTCACTGATCACGCGGCCATTCGCCATCTCATGCACAAGAAGGATGCCAAGCCTAGACTGATTCGTTGGATCCTTCTGCTCCAGGAATTTGACATTGAGATTCGTGATAGGGTCGGAGCCCAGAATGTTGTGGCTGATCACCTTTCCAGACTGGACCCTGACCATATTGGACTTACTCTACCAATTAATGAAGTTTTTCCTGATGAGCACCTATTGGCAATAAATGTGGCAAGTGGACCGTGGTATGCCGACATTGCCAATTACCTTGCTTCTGGATCTCTTCCACGTGGCTGGCCTAAAAACCAGCGCGAGCGTCTCATGGCAGAAGCAAAGTATTATTTCTGGGATAATCCACTTCTTTTTCGGATAGGTGCTGATCAAATCATCCGTCGCTGTATTCCTGACAGTGGGTTCCCCAGTGTGCTATCCTTCTGCCACGATCAGGCCTGTGGAGGCCATTTCTCTGGGAGGAAAACTGCAGCCAAGGTGTTGCAGTGCGGTTTCTTTTGGCCCTCCCTTCACCAGGACGCGCACACTTATGCCAAACATTGCACTAGGTGCCAGTCATTAGGGTCAATGGCACGTCGTGACATGATGCCCTTGCAACACATCCTAGCTGCGGAAATCTTCGACATCTGGGGAATTGACTTCATGGGTCCCTTTCCTCCATCCAACGGCTTCGAATTCATCCTCGTGGTCGTCGGCTATGTTTCAAAATTGATCGAGGCTATTCCCGCGCGCCGTGCTGACCATGTTATCTCCACCCGATTCGTCAAGGACCATATCTTTGCGCGTTTTGGGATCCCTCAGGCCATTATCTCGGATGAAGGAAGCCACTTTACCCATGCTTCTTTTCGGGCACTTCTGAGGAGGTACGGAGTCCACCATCGTATCGCATCCCCGTATCATCCTCAGACGAACGGCCAGGCGGAAGTGTCGAACCGACAAATCAAGCAGATTCTCCAGAAAACGGTTCGGCCTGACCGTAAGGATTGGTCCGACAAGCTGACTGACGCACTTTGGGCGTATCGGACCGCCTTCAAGGCTCCCCTTGGTATGTCTCCATATAGAATCGTTTACGGGAAGCCTTGTCATTTGCCCGTGGAGTTGGAACATCGCGCTTATTGGGCGATTCGCCAATGTAACCTCGACCCACACTTGTGTGGTCGAGAAAGGAAACTCCAACTCCAAGAGCTGGAAGAGCTCCGTCGTGAAGCCTATGATTCTGCTCTAACCTTTAAACAGCGCACTAAGGCTTTTCACGACAGCCATGTTCGGCGGAAGGAATTTGAGCCATCTCAGCAAGTTTGGCTCTATAATGCCCGACTCAAATTCTTTCATGGGAAATTAAAGTCCAAATGGACTGGTCCTTTTCTGGTCTCAAGACCATTCCCCAATGGGGCCGTCGAAATCGAAGATCCCAAATCTGGGCGTAAATTTACGGTCAACGGGCAGCGTTTGAAACCCTATCTGACTCATGAACCTGCCCCCGTTGGAGAAACCGTTGCCCTGCTGGAGGGTAACTAATTCTTTGCCTCATTCTGAGTCCAGCTGGGGACATTAAATTCAGCGCTTGTTGGGAGGCACCCTAACAGCACTCACCATCCACCATCACTTTTCACACCTTTATCGCAATCACTTCACTTTTCTCTTCACCACCCACCATCCACCCACCCTTCCACCCTGATCTATACCCTGAACCTCAGCTCTTGTTACCCGATCTTCCATCCTTCCTCTGCCTTTCCCTGCATGCATATGAGGACATAGCATTGTTTGGCATGGGGGGGTGGATAGGCATCCATAGGATCCGGGTATGTTATGGTATCATACAGTTCCCACCTATTTATAAATATGCAAAAAAAAAGAAAAAAAAAAAAGAAAAAGAAAAAAAAAAAATATATATATATTATAATAAATGGTGTTTAATAATGATCTTGAAGCTGAAACAAAAAGGCAATAAGTGTTTATGGATATTCAACCTCTGTTTTGAAGACTTTCCAGGCCACAAAAGCTTGATTCGCTCAGGCTCGGCTTAATTCACTTAAAGCATTGACAAAATAGATCAAGATCTCTCCTAACTAAGGATGTATTCTTGTACCTGAGACACCAGTACAGGATCCGTTGGTTTGCTTTTTCTTGAGAGCTTAAGTAAACTTGGTTCACACTACACATATCAGGAAAGACCAGGTGAACATAAGATCCAACCCTAGTGTTCATTAGGGAAGGTGGAGTCCTTACCTGTGCGCGCAGGTAGACTTTTTATCCCAGGCTTTAGTCTTGTGTTTAGGAGCGACTCTTTCCACCAAAAAGAAACTCTCCCACCAAAAAAAAAAAAAAAGTGTGCTTCAAAATGTGTTGTAAGAGATATACGGACACGTGTTTCAAAAAAAAAAAAAAAATCAGAAAAGAGATGTTTTAAAAGAGTCAGTATATCTCATAAATGTCTGTATACTTTGTTTTTCGGTGAGTCACAAAAAAAAAAAAAAAAAATCAGAAAATGGGAGTTGAGTTTTCCGTCATCATCTTAAGGGTCAATTCGAAGACACGAGCTGAAACTGGGACCAACCTGTACTTAAAAATTCGTGAAACCCTGGGATTGAGTCTTAATGTTCATCTGGTCAGTCTTGATCCTTCACTATGCACAAACCATAACCTCTTGAGCTCTCGAGTACGGCAAAAACCTCCTGGGTCCTGGAAATCGTACTTAAGGTTTAAATATCAAGAGTCCTGGTTAGTTGAGAGATGATCTATGTCATGTGAGACTTAAAGTACTGGTAGTCTTCTTTACAATTGGTTCTCACAATATTCCATAGTAAACACACCTGTATCACCTCAGAAGAAAATCTTCAGCTTAAGATCATTTCTAAATACTATTTTGCTAGGGACTAGCAAAAGATAGGCATGGGGGTATATGTTTGCACCTCAAAACACGCCTGTAATAATGCCTTCTTGTGCTATTTTCTAGCATTAACATTGCATAATAGGATCCTGTAATCGCATTTGTAAAAACACTTGCATGCATGCATTTAATCAAGAGAGGAAGAGGAGTGAAACAATCGCCTGCATAGTTACATTTTTCTTCAAGTGCCTCCTTGCAAAATCACCCTCTTTTTATTTTTCCTCTTGATTTCTTCTTTTCTCTCCTTCCCGCGGCTGTACCCTTCCCGCGGCTGCACTCTTCCCGCAGCTGCATGCAGCAGCCACGCAGCACTTCTTCCCGTCACTTCTCCCTGCCAACGCCGCTCCCTATAGCTGCAACTCGCACACCCTCTCCCTACTGCAGCCGGCACGCCACTCTCCCCTCCTCTATAAGTAGCTGCAGCTTCATCCTCGCAAGGAGACGGAGCTGCTGGAAAGACCCCACAGCCACCACCTTCCTCTCCACCGTTCTCCCCTCCCATACGCCAGCCCTCCGTCGAGGAGGCACCCGGCGAGCAGGAGAACCCACTGTGGTGCACACCACCACAGTGGGAGCACCACAGCCCAACTCTTCCACGAGCCGGTGGGCGTGGTGTTTTCTTTTCTCTTCGTTTTCGTCTCCACGCCATTGCTGCCGCTTCAAGCTCCGAAGCTTGAAGCAGCAGCAGCAGCAGCTAAACCGCGGCGACAGCAGCAGCAGCAGCACCCCCCGCCTCCTCCGCGACCTTCCCCGTAGGAGCGCAACCCTCCGCGCGCGCCTGCAGGCCCGTTCCCCGCCTCCGTCTCGTTCTGTCCACCCCACATTGCACCCGCAGCCGGCCGCCGCGCGCACTGCAGCGACCGATTACGGCCTCGCGCCGACCCCTGCCCTCCTCCGCAACCCTCCGCGACCGACTGCAGACTCCCCGCCGCCTTCTCCGAGCGTGCCATCGCCCGCTCTCTGTCCTCACATCCGGTCTGCAGGAGACGCCTCACGTCCTCTGCGCGAAGGCGCGGTGCACCGCGACGGTTAGACGTCCGCCTTCGCCTTCAGACGACGCGATGTCAGACGTCTGCCGCCTCCGGTAGACGTCTTAACTCGCGCGTCCGCGATCACTCCTTCGCCCGCTCTCTCTCTCTACTCTCTCTCACGTACTCTCTCTCTCTCTCACGTATTCTCTCTCTCTCTCTCTTTTTTTTACTCACAGCAACACACACACACATTCACCGACACACACACCTATACCGACACATACACACACACTCACTCACTTATAGTAACATATATACATATATATATATATATATATACATACATATATCTATATATATATACTTATATACATAGTATAGCTATATAGTTATGTATACATACATATATATATAATATACATATATATATAATATATATATATATATATCTACTTATATATACATCTATATACTTATACATATACTTATATATATATAGACATATATACTTATATACATATATATATATATACATATCTATATACATATATATATACATATATATAGTAATATATATATATACTTATATACATATATATACACATATATATCTATATATATATATCTATACATATATAACTATACATTTATATATATATAGATATATTTACTTATATACATACATATGTACATATACTTTCATGTTATTTATTATACGCTGTATCGCGGGGATATCTGCACCAGTTGCTGATATTCCCTGATACACGCATACAAAAAAAGCGTGGTCCCATACATCATCCATCCTCCATCCACACTCCATGCGGCACCTAGTCGTGTTGGTTGCGTCTCTCTAGACGTCGACTGACTCGACATAGTGCTACACTCCATCGCCACCTCCACCCCCACCCCTTTATATATATACTACATATAAATATATATCTATAGCTACTATATTTACTTTCTATCTGTTATCTTCCTTCTTAGTAAAAAGATAAAAAAAGGTATAAAAGTGAAAAGATAATCTTTGATTTGCAGGTACCCCCGTCTTGCGAGTAGCAAGGCGTGTTTTGGAACTCTGTTTTGGCTAAAAGCTAAGGACACAATTTTGAGGGTGTGCCTCAAGAACAAGGATTACCAGAAAAAAAACCTAAATAAGAAAAATACCAAAAACACAATAAATGAACGGAAGAGACGCGTTTTAAGGACAACGTAGGAACGCGACTTAAACCCCACTTCCCTGAGTTCGACCCTGGGCCTAAAAGTGACAAGATAAAATCAATTAGGCCAGGTTAAAAATTTCTGTAAAGAGATGGTTAGGTTCAAATTAGGTTAACCACTATATATATTTCAACGATAAAATCATCATATTAACAACCTATCTGTGCCGACCCATCAATCCCAAGGCAAGACAAGCCGCAATCAGAATCATTAATGATTCTAACAGGGTCATCAGACATCTAGGAAGAAGATCAGATGTTTGGAAACTAAATCAGACATCTAATCCTAGGCGGGTTTCCTTACTGACTTGAGTCAGACCTAAATAGGGTTCTTGTGTAATTCAGTCACATGACATATCAGACATCTGGCACTAAGTCTGGATGTCTGGAAACCTAATTTATTGTGGGAATGGATTTCCCAAGGCACAAATGGCTATAATCCTTAACAGAAGTGATTTCGACTCAATCGAGGGCTAACGGTCACTTATCAGACGTCTAAAGTCCTCTACAGACGCCTACTAGAAGCCTAAAGGTGATTTCTCAATGATCATATTGTGAATGACAATGTTCCGCTAATTGGACGTCTGTCCAACTTATCAGATGTCTAGACTAAGGGTTGGTCATCAGAACCTACTACGTCCAGCCTAAGTGATTGGATGTCTGATCCAACATTCAGACATCTTAAAGATCACTATCAGATGTCAGATTTTTTGTGTTTGATGTCTGAAAAGGTTGTCTGAAACCTATTTGGATTTTCTAGGTTCTCTATGAAAAACCTAAGTATCCTATGGTTGTGCAAGTGTTCCTAGGACTACAGTAATTATACTTTAAGGCTCTTTAACATGCATCCAAGAAAGAAAACACAAGGAACAATAAAACAAAGAATACATGAATAGAACATCTATCCTATTCTTCATCTCCTTCCTTCTTCAAGCTTTCACCCCCCGCAAAGCTCCTCCTCCAACGAGCTCCTCCAATCCACCATGAACGCGAGCTCTGAGGTCCTTCACACTTGTATCCATTTACATTTTCCTGAAATCTAAAGCTCAAAAACATATGTTAAAACACAAGTGTTTTGTTATTATCAAAATTGATGATCGTGGTGGACTACACTCTCCTAGCCAACCTAATGGAAATTGAGATGGAGGATTTTGATGCCATTCTCAGTATAGACTGACTATCAGGGAACCACACGTCGGTTGATTATTTTGAGAAGGATACCTTCTTGATTCCAGGAGCATCGTAGCTTGAGTTTCACGAAAGAACTGAGAGCAGACCATTTAGGTGTATCTTAGCCATGTAGGCAACCAGATTGCTGGGGGGTGCAGCAGATACCTCGCCTACATATCTGCAACCTAGGAGAGAAGCCAAAGTTGAGGGGTGCGGCTGTTGTACGGGAATATGCTGATGTGTTCCCAGAGGACCTCCTAGGACTTCCACTTGAGAGAGAGATCGAGATTGAGATCTCTCATTCTCAGAACCAACCCTATATCGATTACCCCATACTAGATGTCACCGATGGAGTTGAAGAAGCTAAAGATGCAACTTTAAGAGCTCCTTGAGAAGGGGTTCATTCAGCCTAGTGCCTCACCCTGGGGGCTCCGATGTTGTTTATGAAGAAGGATGGCACCTTAGGCCTTTGCATTAACTACAAATTGCTGAATAAGGTGACGATCAAGAATAGATATCTCCTTCCACAGATTGATGATTTATTTGAACAGCTTCGTGGGGTCATGGTATTCTCGAAGAATGATCTATGACCAGGTTACCACCAGTTTAGGATTAGAGACGGTGATGTACCGATGATTGCTTTTAGGACATGCTATGGCCACTATGAGTTAGTGATGCATTCAGACTAATGAACACCCCCACCACGTTCATGGACTTAATGAACCGATTTTCAAACAACATTTGAACTACTTTGTCGTGGTATTCATTGACGATGTCCTCATCTATTCCCGTGATAAGATACAACATGAGCAGCATCTTCGGTTGGTTCTAGATACTTTGAATAGTCACAGGTTGTATGCTAAGTTTAGTAAGTGCAAGTTCTGGCTACTCCAGGTGGAGCTTCTAGGACATGTGGTGTCAGGTGTAGGGATTTTAGTGGATCCTTCCAAGGTTAAAGTAGTGCTGAAGTGGGAGTGTCTCAAGATTGTGACATACATCCATAGTTTCTTGGGTTTAGAGGAATATTACAGATGATTCATTCGGGGCTTTTCACAAATTGCTCTTCCGCTAACCCAGTTAAAGTGGAAGGATACCCCTTTGGTTGGACCAATGATTGTGAGGTTAGTTTCCAGACACTCAAGGAGAAGTTGACATCAATCCCTGTACTTACCATCCCCAGCAGTGGTGGTGGATTCATAGTATACACAGATGCTTCACTCCAGGGACTGGGCAATGCTCCGATAACACACGAGCATGTGATTGCCTATGCCTCAAAGCAACAAAAGCCGCATGAGAAGAACTATTCGATGCATGGCTTGGAGTTGGAAACCATAGTATTCACCATGAAGATTTGAGACCATTAATTATATGGTGTAACCTTCGAGATTCACATAGATCACAAGAACCTGAAGTATCTATTTGATCATAAGGAGTTGAACTTGAGACAAAGACGTTGGATGGAGCTTCTGAAAGATTATGATTATTTGATTATCTACCATCTAGGAAAGGGAAATGTTGTGGTAGATGCTCTTAGTAGGAGGCCACCAGCTTTATTGGTAGCCCTTTACTCATAGCAATGGAATAGTATGATTGAGGCAGCCTAGTGGAAGCCATCACAGGTGACAGGATATTTGGGGGGGCTGACAGTAATGACGTGCACATGCCTTGATCAGATATCTCGTATAGTGCGTAGTCAAATGGGGGATTCTAACTTACAAACTCTCTATGACCAGGTACTTGCGGGAAATCCCAGGGAGTTCACCTTTTTGGATGGAGTACTCTAACTCTATGGCAAGCTGTGTTCTGCAAGATGAAGCACTTCGACGGGAATTGTTGTTCGAAGCCCATTGCAGCAGACTCGCGATCCATCTAGGGTACACTAAGATGTATCATGATTTGAAGAAGGATTTATGGTGGCATGGTTTGAAGAAGGATGTGGGAAAGTTCATGAGATAGTTATTGATTTGTCAACAGGTGAAGGCAGAGCATCAGAGACCAGCTGACCAGTTGTAGCCCCTTCCAATTCTAGAGTAAAAGTGGAAGAGCCTGTCCATGGACCTTGTGACTAGGCTACCCTTGACTCAGAAAGGACACGATGTAGTCTGGATGATTGTAGATCACTTGACGAAGTCAGCATGATTCTTGCCTATTAGAGTGAGTTATGGTCCCTCACTGCTAGTAGAGGTGTATATACGAAAGATCGTGCAATCATATGATGTACCCAAGGAGATCATTTTAGATAGAGGTGCCTATTCACTTCCCAATTCTGGGGAAGCTTCTAGCAGGCCTTAGGTACACAGCTAAACATGAATACGTCCTACCACCCATTGAGTGATGGGTAGACGGAGAGGGCCCTTCAGACATTGGAGGACTTGTTGAGGTCCTGCATACTTGAATGAAAAGGCTTTTGGGAGGAGCACCTACCTTTGGTGGAGTTCACATACAACAATAGCTTCCACTCCAATATCAACATTGCCCCGTATTAGGCATTGTATGGTTAGAAGTACACCTCTCCACTTACTTGGGATGAAGTCAGTGTAAAGTGTGAGGTAGGCCCCAAGTTGATCCAATGGAGTAAGGAGGTCATGGAGTAGATTCAGAAGAAGCTCATTGCTACACAGAGTTGATAGAATAGTTATGTAGATCACCAATGACGAGATGTACAATTTGAGGTTGGTGACTTTATTTTCCTCAAAGTGTCACCAACGAAGGGAGTACAAAGGTTTGGGGTGAAGGGTAAGCTGGCTTTGAGATTTGTGGATCCATTTAAGATAATGGAGTGAGTTGGACCAGTTGCTTACAGACTTTCCTTGCCACCTCAACTAGCCGGCATCCATGACGTCTTCCATATCTCCAGTTTACGAAAGTGTCAGATTCGAAGCATATGACAAGTGTTCTGCGGATCTTACTTGGCCACAAACACAAGATCAAGAGTGATATCGATTGTAAAAAAATATAGCACAAAAAACAATCCCACAATATACACAAAGATTTATAGTGAAAACCCTTCCCAGGTAAAAACCACTACCTAAGCCTCCCAGCTTAGGATTTTCTTGACTAAACAATGCTAGTCGATCCACTAACGTACCACTTGAACGAGGGTGGCACAACCTCTTACAAACCACTTCTCTTTTACTAGCAAAGAGAAGTCACAAACAACGTTGGGAATTCCAACACAAAGAATCCCAATAATTAAAATGGAAGAAATAAATGAAATACATAAATTAATCCTATGGAACCTCAATGAATTAAAATATGCAAACTGAGTTTTCTTTTCAGAAGTGTAGAGCATCGTGCTTTTAAAGAGAGTAGTAGAATGATCACGAAAGCATGAGCAAGACTTGAAGTAGAAGTGCTTTTTCTCTTTGAAATCTTTTTCAATATGTGTTTTGAAATGAGGGGTGTGGAGCCCTATTTATAGGTGAAAATGAAGCATTTTTGGAATGTTGAGAAAAATCATTTCAACCAAATTGGTCGATCAATTTACTTAATTAGTCGATCAATTTACTTAATTGGTCAATTAATTGCTGATCGATCAAATATTTAATTGGTCAATCAATTGCAGAAAAATTGGATTTGACCATTAGGTTAATTTGTTTGATCAATATTCTTATTTTTATTGATCAATTGATTTGATCGATTAATTCTAATTTTTTGGTCAATCAATACTATCTAGATGTTTATTTTATGACTTCGAAAGGTTTATCTTTAATCTTGAGGTTCCTTATAGTAATTCTAGACTCAAGAAATATAAAAGAATTACATTGACTAAAGATAATCTTCACTTTGATCCACGCGGAGGATAATTGATTTGATTTGTGCGAGTGTGATCCTGAAAGATTAGTTTGCAATAAAACATAATTTTGTTTCATCAAAATAGAGGTAGTAACACCATATCCTTAGCTATGAGAGCATGGGGATAGAGGATGAGCTAACCAATCAGGAGCAACTGATGTAGATTCTGGATCATACCATTCAAAGTCTGAGAAAATAGAAGATCACTCTGGTAAAAGTCTTATGGAGAATTCAGAAATATGAGGAGGCGACTTGGGAACCAGAGGTGAAAATGAAGGAGAAATACCTAGAGCTTTTTATTGGTAAGTCCATGACCCCCTGGGTTGTTTCTCTTTAAGGTTGTTATTCCTCTTCAAATTGTTATTCACTCAGCATGGTTTTTTGCTCAGCCTACACGTTCGCTTGAGTTTCTGGGATAAAACTCCCTTTAAGGTTGTTATATTTATAATTTCAAAAAATCCATGTCTCGAGTAATTTCAAAGTGGCTTGGGTCACTCCGAACCCATACACATGGTTGCAGTTCGGTGCAAGTATAACCACATCTTGAAATTACCAAAAATGCATATTTTTAGCCAACACCTAGTCAAACCTCATCAAAATGATGCCATATATGGTACCATTGGATTCCTCTCATTACAAGCTTTCCAACGACGCTTGTTTTGCATGAATCCGAGGTGTATAGCTCAAGTTATGACCAAAATAAGTTGAAAAGGACCTGGGTGAGTGCACGGTCGAATCAGAGCGTGACACATGTCACAGGGGTGTGCGCACTAACTAGTTGTCAGGTTTGACTGAATCGATTTGTTTGGCGACCTCCTCATGCTGTTTTGAGTGATTTCAGGCCTTTCCGACCTCGAATTTTGACAAATAAGGTATCGTTGGAATCATTCAACACATACTACGCGTTGGTACGGTTTATTTCCATTTTCTAGTATTTTTTCTTAGTGAAAAATAAAAAACGTTCCTAAGTGATTCCTACCCTATTTCTGGTTCGTGTGAACCAGGATTTATCCTCAAAGCATACATAGATTGTGAGGCACACGTGGAAATTGCCCCAGGTCCTATTCACACTATTCGAAGTCGCTGTGACCCTCCGGTGGCGTTAGGTAGAGTAGTTTAGGCTTCTTGTATCTACAGTTCATTTTCAAGTATGTGTGGACCTATCTCGCATGGTTTTCTTCACGTCATCTCATGGGGTTGGCATGAATCCCTCCTTTGCTGAGCTGGAACCCTAGTTGAGCATTTAACTATGATTTTTGGGTACTTAATATGAAACAACATGACATTATGAGATTGAATAAGATTAACTGATCTAATGCACCCCTATCATCGCATGCGTGAAATGAACTCCATTTTTTGTGAAACAACTTGTGTTCGTTAATTGCTACATAATATGGGACCACTGGCATAATTTGGAAACTACTTGCAAACTTATAAGTTGGAGGATACTATGAATATCTGTTAATCTTGGACTTAATGATGTGAAATTGTTAGTATGGTTTGGGTTGATGATAATAAAAGATGCAGTTATCTAGAATTGTTTAAATAATCAATACAATAGTTTAGTCTAGACTCAGAGGATGGATGACTAGTTTTAGACCACTACTCGCAGAATTTGGCTATAACTTTGGTTTGTTAGACTAGTTCTAGGCTGGTTTATGGAGTTGGTGGCCTCCCTACGATTCTTTGGCTAGGCTTAGTAGCCAACTAGGATAGCGAGATGCATGGCTCGAGGTTTGGGAATGGTTTCTTTCTCGACCGATGGGTGGGTCATTGGCTATCTGTGGTTTAGCATACATAGTGCTTGTACATGTTCATGCTACACGATGTATCCACCACCCTTTTGCACAATGACCTCAGGGTGACAGAGAGTGGTGACTTGATGGGTATAAGCTATCTTCTCGGCCAAGAGGGTGGCTTATATTGGTTTTGTGCCATAAGAAGTTACACAAGATCGTCTTGTGCCATGAGACATTGATTGACAGATTGTGGACTATAATAACATGGGCTAAATGCAGAGTGGAATTGGATAAGTAATAATTCATAAATGAACTAACTACTGATAAAGTGCTCTCTTTCTTTTACTCTTGTCACTGTTGTTACTTGTTGTAGTTGTTCTGCTCTACTCAATTTTATTGACATGTTTTTCAGGATCCGTACTCAGGTGTTGCTGGGTAGTTGGGTGCAACGGTTGCTATCAATCCATCTACTACAGAACTAGGTCCTACCTTAGGAGATGGTCTGTTCTGAACCAGGCTCTTTAGTTTTGTTCCTTTCAGCTGTTATACTTTTAATTCTTGTCTTTTGGTGATTGTACAAACACTTGAGAGCTCTTTACTTTTCTGCTTTCTGTGGCGAATTTTACCATGTTTGTCAGCATTTTATTTATCTTCATTTAATACATTATGAATGAATGCTTGACTATTGATGTTCTATGACTATGTGCTGGGTGACTGCAATCTTGTGGTTAGGTTATGTTGGTTGTTAGCACATGGCAGCTCGAGTTTCGTCGATTAGGGGGACTCAGGTCATCTCACCCATCCTTTTGAGATCATGTGTGAGGAATCAGATTTTGCTATTAGTGTCATCCCTGGACAAAAAATTGAGAAAAAACCTGTGGTGATATATTTTGCTTGCAAAACCCTGGATGATGCTTAAAGAAATTATACGACTACAGAAAAAGAATTGCTAGCTATGGTTTTTGGATTTGAGAAGTTTAGATCTTATATTATTAGATCCCATGTGGTTGTTTATACTAATCATACAGCTCTACAACACTTGTTGATGGAAAAAGATGCTAAACCAAGGTTAATTAGATGGATTTTACTTTTACAAGAATTTGAACTTGAGGTCAGAGACAAGGTCGGTGCACATAATATTGTGACTGACCATCTTTCATGGCTCAATTTGGATAATCTTGGCCCTGCACCTCCAATCTGTGATCAATTCCAGATGAGCAAATCTTGACCATAGGCCACAAAGGACTCCCCTGTTATGTTGATTTGGCAAATTACTTGGCTACAAGGAAAATACCTAATGAATGGACTAAACAACAGAAACAGAGATTTATCTCTAAATCTAAATATTATTTTTGGGAGGATCCTTTGCTATTCAGGCTTTGTGTAGATCAGATTATTAGGAGATGTGTGCCTGAATTTGAATTCTCAAGTATCTTAATCTTTTGTCATAGTATGGCCAGTGGAGGACATTTCTCGAGAAAGAAAACTACTACAAAAGTGTTGCAATGTGGATTCTATTGGCCAACTTTATTTAAAGATGCACATAATTTCTATAAAGTTTGTATTCGTTGTCAATCTTTAGGAAGTATGAAAAGAAGAGATATGATGCCCCTTCAACTGATTTTGATTATTGAAATTGTTGAGGTATGGGACATAGATTTTATGGTTCCCTTCACAACAACACATGGATTTCAATATATATTATTTACTGTGGATTATGTTTCTAAATGGATTAAGGCAATCCCTGCTAGATCAAATGACCATAAGATTGTTATTAATTTTGTGAAGAAGAATATTTTCATGAGATTTGGGATGCCTCGAGCTATAATTATTAATGGTGGGACTCATTTTACTAATGCTCAATTTCAAGGTTTATTAAGTAAATATGGGGTGCAACATAAGATTGCTACACCTTATCACCCCTAACTAATGGGTAAGTGACATCGAGAAAATGCGTTAGGCTAAATCGTTCGTTGTAGTACATTTTATGACATCAATTTTAATTAGAAATATCAGATGCGAGTCCAAGTGTCGAACATAGGGAGGCATGAAATCGAATCAAATACTCGCTTTAATGTGTCACAAAAATATGTTGTTTGATTCACTTGCAAAACAGAGAGAAAGAGAGAGAGAGAGAGAGAAAAGGAGAAAGAGAGAGATAGGGTTAGAGATTTATGATAATGATGTGATTATTGCTATCTATGAAACCACGCAAAATAAGTCATTGTAAAAGACAAAATCATTTTACAATTTATAACACTAAAGGAAAGCTTAAAAATAACAAGTATTAAACTAAAGAAACTAGCTAAATGGAGAGGCGAGCCAGCCACCGTGATGGAGGGGCTTCCGTCGATGGCTCAGCATCTTCAAGACCTTGCTTGGATGGTCTATGGAATGGTGGAGTTGCTTGGTAGAAGATGGTCTAAAAGTGGAGGATAGGCCCTTTTATAATGGAGGAAGAAGTCCAAAAATAATCTTCGGGTCAACAACGACATCAAAGACATCACTAGAAGTCCACCTCAAATGTCGCTGAAGACCAGCTCACATGCGCTCTTGGTAGAACTTGAATAGGTTGTGTTAATATGATGAAATTATCATTGAAGTTGGTATAGTGGGTTAACCTAAATCGAGTCTAACCATCTTTCACAAAATTTTTTTAACTTAGCCTACTTAATTTTATCTTGGTCACTTTTAGGCCCAGGGTCGATCTCAGGAAAGTGGGAATTAAAGGTGAAGAAGTTTCTACGCCTTTCCTAGAACATATCTCTTCCGTGCGTTTATTATGTTTTTGTTTTCTTTTTCTATTTAAGATTTTTTTTTTGTTGATAATGTTGTCCTTGAGGCACATCCTCAAAATCAAGTTCTTGGCTTTGAGCCAAATTGTTCTTGGCTTTGAGCCAACTTAGGGTTCTAAAAAAATTGGTCCTACTATTTGCAAGATCGAGTACCTACAAGACAAGGATTATCTTTTCTCTTTTACTCTTTTTTTATCCTTTTAATAGCAGGAAACAAAAGAGAAATAAAAACAATGTAGGTTGCTTGTAGAGAAAGGAATACTTAGCTTAATATAAGAAATACAGTCTCTATATATATAGATATGTATATATTATATATATAGGGGTGAAGGTGGAAGTGGAAATGGAGTGTAGCACAGTGTCGAGTTGGTCCACGTCTAGTAAGACGCAACCAACAAGATGAAATGCCGCGTAGAGTGTACGACGGATGTGTAGGAGTGTGTGCGGAGGCGCTTGCTTTACGCGGGTATAGGGGAATATCAGCAATTGGTGCAGATATTCTTGCGATATGGTGTGCGGTGGGGTGAGTAGTGTACGAGCGTATTGATACAGGTAGGTGATGTGTATGTAAATATATATATATATATATATGTATATATATAGATAGGGTTATAACTATATAGGTAAATATGTAGTTGTGTATATATATATATAGATATATATATATGTGTATATATATATTTATGAATATATATATATATATTTATAACTATATAGATATATAATATAGTAATATATGTATATGTATATGTATATGTATATGTATATCTGTATGTATATAAGTATAAATATATATATATATATATATATATATGTATGTATATATACTTATATATACTTTTATAGGTATGAATATGTATATATGTATATATATATATATATCTATGTATATACGTATATGTATGTATGTGTATATATATATATATATATTTAGGTATATAAATGAGTGGATATATATATATGTATATATGTATGTGTGTGTGGGTGTGTACAAGTGAGTGTGTGAGTGTACGAGTGTGTATGTGTACGAGTGTGTGTGTGTATGAGTATGGGTGTGTCACTGGTGGGTGAGTGTGAGAGAGAGGGTAGAGTTAAGCTGTCTGGTGGGAGCGTCTGCCGTCTGATCTCACAGGAGCAAGGGCGCGCAAGGGCTTTACGCAGATGCTGGAGGGAACGCATGTGCTGTCTTCTTGCGTAGGCGAGTGTAGGAGTGCAGCGCAGCTCACTGCGTAGCGAAGCGCACAGTGCTACGGGCGGTAGTGGGCGCGGGCCCAGACGCGGGCGACCGACTGGAGCAGGTTGCAGGAGAGGAGAGAGAGCGCTGTGCTACCAGCTAAGTGAGAAACAAGCCGGTGGCTACAGTGTCGTGCTGAGAGGCGTGAACAGTGGCTACAGTGCCGTGTGGGAGCAGGTGATCGGTAGCGCCGGTTCTGCGTGTGCAGGCACGTTGGGAAGCACCTACGCACGCGAGGAGAGCTCGCGGAGGTCTGCTGGCGTGCGCGCGGTGGCCAGCACAGCTTCAGGCGGCCGTTTCTGCTGCTGGAGCTTTCGACCTTGAAGCTCTGGCAATGGCGGTGAGGGCTTCCAGCGATGAAAATAGAAGGTGAAACCACCACGCCCACCTGCTCTCGAGGGAGCTGGGCGGTGGTGGAACTCACAGTGGTGTTTGTGGGACCACTGAGCTTGCTCCTGCTCGCAGTGTGTCTCTTCATTGAGAAGAGATACTGCGTATGGAGAGGGAGAGGGGAGGAGGTTGGCTTGACGGTGGAGGACAGTGTCTGAAGGTGGTGTGTGTTCAGGCTCCCCTGCGCAAGGGAGAGGGCAAGGCCTTTTAAAGAAGAAGGCATGCCACAGCCATGCTCTCGCATTGCATGCCTAGCCTTGCTGCTGGCAGAGGAGTGGCGCGAAGAGGCGTAAGCCCCATGCCCTGCAGCCGCGCAAGGGAGAAGAATTCAAAGTCCAAAAAAAAAAGAAAATAAAAAATAAAAAATTAAAATGGTGAATTTGCAATGCAGCCCTTGATGAAGATGTTAATTAGTTGGCCAATTATTCACTCTCCTCCCTTCTTTTAAAAGAAAAGCATGCATGTGTCTATGTACAAATGCCACTATTGCTACATAAGATGCAATGGTAGTGCTAGGAAATAACATAAGATGACATATTTATTGGTGTATTTTTGCTGTGCAATCATACCCCCATGCCTATCTTTTGCTAATCCCTAGCAAAACATTTTTTTTTGTTTTGTATTTAGAGATGATCTTAAGCTGAAGCTTGAAGCGACATGGGTGTGTTTATTTGTTGGATATTGTGAGAACCACTTTCAGAGAAGACTACCAGTACTTTAAGTCTTACTTGACATAGAGCATCTCTTGACTAACCTAGACTCTTGATATTTAAACCTTAAGTACGATTTCCAGGACTCAGAAGGTTTTTGCCGTACTCGAGAGCTTAGGAGATTATGGTTTGTGCATAGTGAAGGATCAAGACTGATCAGATGAACATTAAGGCTCAAGCCCAGGGTTTCACGAATTTTTAAGTGCAGGTTGGTCCTAATTTCAGCTCATGTCTTCGGATTGTCCCTTAAAAAGATGACGGAAAACTCATCCCTCATTTTTTTTGCTTTTGTGGCTCAAAGAATATATGGTAGAAACAGGGTATTTGTAACTTGCCCTGAAAAACTTTTTAGGGAGAAGAATTTACAGACATTTGCGAGATATACTGACTTATTGCATAGATTTTTTTCTTTTTTGAAACAAGTGTCAATATATCTCTTACAACTTTATTTGGAGGAGCACACTTTTTTTTTTTTTTTGGTGGGAGAGTTCCTTTTTGGTGGAAAGAGTTTCTCCTAGACACAAGACAAAAGCCTGGGATAAAAAGTCTACCTTGCGCACAAGTAAGGACTCCACCTTCCCTAATGAACACTAGGGTTGGATCTTATATTCACCAGGTCTTTCTTGATATGTGTAGTGCGAACCTAGATTACTTAGGCTCTCGCGTAGAAGTAAACCAACGGATCCTGCACTGATGTCTCAGGTACAAGAATACGTCCTTAGTTAGGAGAGATTCCAATCTATCTTGTCAATGCTTAAGTTAATTAAGTTGAGCCTGAGCGAATCAAGCTTCTGTGGCCTGGAAAGTCTTTCAAAACAGTGGTTGAATATCCATAAACACTTATTGTATTTTTGTTTCAGCCTTCAGATCATTACTAAACACCTTTTTCTTTTTCTTTACTATGTACATATTTATAGATGGATGGAAGCTACATGATAACATATAATACCCAGATCTTATAGATGCCTATCCACCCCCCCATGCTAAACGATGCTATGTCTTCATATGCATGTAGGGTAGGGTAGAGGAAGGTCCAAAGATTGGGGAACGAGAGCTGAGGTGCAAGGTATATAGCAAAGTGGTAGGGTGGGTGGATGGTGGGTGGTGAAGTGCAGTGTATGTGACAGTGGAGGAGTGTTGCTAGGGTGCCTCCCAACGAGCGTTGAATTTAACATCCCCAGCTAGACTCAGAATGAGGCACGAAATTAGTTACCCTCCAGCAGGGCAACAGTTTCTCCAACGAGGGCAGGTTCATGAGTAAGATAAGGTTTTAAATGCTTCCCATTGACTGTAAATTTATGCCCATATTTGGGATCTTCAATTGCAATGGCCCCGTTGGGAAATGGTCTCGAGACCAAGAAGGCGCTAATCCATTTGGACTTCAATTTTCCTGGAAAGAATTTGAGCTGGGCGTTGTAAAGCCAAACTTGCTGAGATGGCTCAAATTCCTTCCGTCGAATATGGCTGTCGTGAAAAGCCTTAGTGCGTTGCTTGAAAGTTAAGGCAGAATCATAGGCTTCACGACAGAGCTCTTCCAACTCTTGGAGTTGGAGTTTCCTTTCTCGACCACACAGGTCTGGGTCGAGGTTACATTGGCGAACCGCCCAATAAGCACGGTGCTCCAGCTCCACGGGCAAATAACAAGGCTTCCCATAAATGATTCTATAAGGAGACATACCTAGGGGAGCCTTGAAGGTGGTCCGATATGCCCAAAGTGCGTCAATCAGCTTGTCGGACCAATCCTTACGGCTAGGCCGAACCATTTTCTGGAGAATTTGCTTGATTTGCCGGTTCGACACCTCATCCTAGCCGTTCGTCTGAGGATGATATGGAGATGCGATACGATGGTGGAATCCATATTTCCTCAGAAGTGCTCGAAAAGAAGCTTGGGTAAAATGGCTTCCTCCATCCGAGATAATGGCTCGAGGGATCCCAAAGCATGCAAAAATGTGGTCTTTGACAAATCGAGTGGTTATGACATGGTCAGCATGGCGCGTGGGAATAGCCTCGATCCATTTCAAAACATAATCAGTAGCAACGAGGATGTATTCGAAGACGTTGGAAGGAGGAAAGGGACCCATGAAATCGATTTCCCAAATGTCGAAGATTTCAACAGCTAAGATGGGTTGCAAGGGCATCATGTCACGATGTGACATTGACCCTAACGACTAGCACCTAGTGTAATGTTTGGCATAGTTGTGTGCATCCTGGTGAAGAGAGGGCCAAAAGAAACTGCACTACAACACCTTGGCTACAGTTTCCTCCCAGAGAAATGGCCTCCGCAGGCCTGATCGTGGCAGAAGGATAGCACACTAGGGAATTCGCTGTCAGGAATATAGCGACGAATGATCTGGTCAGCACCTATTCGAAAAAGTAGCGGATTATCCCAGAAATAATACTTTGCTTCAGCAATGAGACGCTCACGCTGGTTTTTAGGCCAGCCACGTGGAAGGGAACCAGAAGCAAGGTAATTGGCAATGTCGGCATACCAAGGTCCACTTGCCACATTAATTGCCAATAGGTGCTCATCGGGATAAACCTCATTGATTGGCAGGGTAAGTCTAATGTGGTCAAGGTCCAGTCTTAAGAGATGATCAGCCACAACATTCTGGGCTCTAGCCTTATCGCGGATCTCAATGTCAAATTCTTGGAGCAGAAGGATCCAACGAATCAATCTAGGCTTGGCATCCTTCTTGTACATGAGATGGGGAATGGCCGCGTGGTCAGTGAATATAATAACATGCGAGCCCAGAAGGTAAGAGCAGAATTTCTCCAGCCCAAAGACGACCGCCAGTAGTTCTTTCTCAGTGGTAGTATAATTATGCTGGGCCTCGTCCAATGTCTTACTGGCGTAGTACACCACGAAGGGGTTTCTATCATGTCTTTGTCCCAAGATGGCTCCAACTGCAAGGTTGAAAGTGTCACACATGAGTTCAAAGTTGAGGGACCAATCAGGTGGCTGGAGAATAAGGGCCTTGGTAACAGCATCACACAACTACGTGAATGCTCGTATGCAGTTGGGGCCCATATCGAAGGGTACGTCGGTCGATAGGAGATGAGTTAAAGGTCTAGAAATCTTGGAGAAGTCTTTGATGAATCTCCTATAGAAATCGATGTGTCCTAAGAAGGAGAGGATTTGTTTAACAGAGCCAGGCACAGGTAAATCAGTAATTGCATCAAGCTTAGCTCTGTCAACCTCGATATCCCTATTGGAGATGATATGCCCGAGAACAATTCCCTCGTGTACCATAAAATGACTTTTGTTTCCCAGGAAAGCATGAGGTTCACATCAATACATCTCCGAAGGATACGGGTCAGGTTGGCAAGACAGTCATCAAAAGAGGGTCTAAAGACCGAAAAGTCATCCATGAAAACCACAAGAAAGTCACCCACCATGTCATGGAATATCGCCAGCATACAGCTCTGGAAAGTTGCTGGCACATTACAAAGTCCGAACGGCATCCTTCTAAATGCAAAGGTGCCAAAGGGGCAGGTAAAGGTGGTTTCCTCTTGGTCCCTGGGGTCAATTGCCACCTGGTTATATCCATAGAATCCATCCAGGGAACAGAAAAATTTATTTCCCGCTAACCGCTCCTGGATTTGGTCAATAAAAGGTAGCGGAAAGTGATCTTTCTTAGTTGTAGCATTAAGTTTCCTATAATCTACACACACTCTCCAAGATGTAGGAGTGCATGTAGGGATGGATTCGCCCCTGTCATTGACACAGATGGTGAGTCCCGCCTTTTTGGGCATGCCGTGAATCAGACTCACCCAGGGGCTATCGCTGATCGAGTAGATTATACCCACATCCAGCCACTTAATAATTTCCTTTTTAACGACCTCCCGCATGTTAGGGTTGAGACGTCGCTGCATCTCGTGTGAAAGTCGAGCCTCCTCCTCCGTGTATATACGGTGAGTGCAGTAGGAGGGGCTAATGCCAGTTAAGTCTGATAAGGACCATCCAATGGCTGCCTTGTGTTCCATAAGGACCTTTGTTACTTTGCAGTCTTGCTCCCTGGTCAATTTTGAACTAATGATTAAGGGGAGCATTTCATTTGGTCCCAAGAAGACATACTTAAGCATATTAGGCAGCTCTTTCAGCTTGGGAGAGGATGGTGAAAGATCTGGCATTTCTTGGGACGAGAGTGTCCCAAGTAGATCAGAAGAAAATAAGGTAGGAGGAAGAAGTTGGCCCTCAGATTGGCCAAGAAGAGGGGCATCTTGGATTGATGGATCCAAAAAGGGATAGCCCCAGTGAGCAGTATTTGGGCTCAATGTCCTAGTGTGGAGTTGCAATTCCTCCTGATTTGGCGGGAAAGAAAGGGCAATCCGGTCTTCAAGAGTGTGGACCAGCGGTGAGTAGCCCGAATATGACTCAGATCATGAGGTATGAGAAGCAGAGAAAACCTCGTCAGAAGTCTGGTCATGAGAAGGTACGGGAAAAGGGAGGGATGGTGGAATGTCACAATATGTGTCGGTCAGGCAATCGTCTGTGTTTAAAGGCAATCCACAACAGTCAGAATAGGTCCCTATTAGTCTGATACACGTGCTGACGGCCATGTCCTCGTTAGACATGTCATCCTCGATGCAATCACAATCAAAGTTCTTGGCTGCCTTGAAGATGTTAAGCTTGAGCTTCTCAGATCCAATGGCAATCTCATTACAGCCCGACTTGCAGTCGATATGGGCGCAGGTTTTGGCCAAGAAAGGTCGACCAAGGATGATCGGACAATTAGAAAGTGAGCTAGGAACTTCCATATCCAAAACAAGAAAGTCAACAGGAAAACTGAGACTATTGACCCTAACCACCACGTCTTCCACCACACCCTTTGGTATTTTGACAGAACGATCTGCCAACTGTAACGTGACAGGGGTGGGTTTCAGATTTACTAAGGCAAATTTCTCGAGCATGATGGTTAGTATAAGATTGATGGAAGATCCTAGATCAAGCAGAGCACGGTTAAAATTATAGCCTTGAATGCTATAAGAAATAAGCGGTGTGCCCGGATCTTTCTGCTTCGGTGGTAGATTTGACAGTATAGTACAACTCGCATGAGGCGAGAGGACCACCGGATTCTTTGTTTTCTTTCACTGTCGCCTGGGTGTAGTGTAGTCTTTGAAAAATTGGGCGACAGTAGGTATGTGGTTGATAGCCTCTAACAGGGGTACCTTGATTTCAACATCCCTGAATAAATTACATAGGTTATCAAAGGCCTGCGTATCCTTTTTCTTGCTTTTTGGCTCCCTCAATAGAGCCTCAGGGAATGGGACCAATTCTGGCACTAGTTTGGGTGTATCGTCCTCTCGCGAATGCGGTGCGCATCCCGAATGAGAGGGTGATGAAAAAGATGGGCCAGGATCAGGTCTAGGCGGATCGACGGTTTGCTTACCGCTCCTCGTAGTAATCGCATTGGACGTCGCAGGTCTAGTGGGATCATAAGGCGGAGGAGGGTTCACAATAGGGACATAAGGGTGAGGTGTAGTTGCTGTGGGATTAGCCTGAAATCCCAGTGGAATGCTCGGAGCCTGCAGAATCTGATGAACTTACCCCTGAGAAGGTCGTACCTGTGGTTGAGGACCACAGGGTACGAAATTTCACGGGTTGGGAATAGGTTGGGCTAGAAAGTGCCCTGAGATCGAGTCGCCATGTGTAGTTGACTGATCTCAGCATTCTACTGCACCAATTGGTGCTGAAGAGAGGTCATGTTCTCTTCATGGCGCTTAGACATTTCCATCATCATTTGCATCAGTTTATCAAGAGGACTTGATGCGTGTTCTATTTGAGGTATGCAAGGACCTAATGGTGGATTCACCACAGAATTAGACTGGGCCCTTGGGATGACGGGTGCGGACAGTTGCATTGGCCCACCCGCGGGGTTTTGGTGCTGTGGGTTATTGGACCATGCAAATTAGGATGATTTTGCCACCCTAGGTTATAAGTAGCAGAGAACGGGTTGTTCCCTAGGGCGCAAGCATCTTCTAAGCCAGAAGACAAGTCCGCATGTAAATATGCATCCGAGCACACGGAGGCTTGGTCCTCCGTGTCAAAATACTGGCTTGCAGAAGCCAGATCCATATGACTTACCAAATCGCTCGGCGCGACACTCGGTAAGGAAGATCTCACGGGGTTTTTTGGGGATAAGCCCGGTGTTGGAAGGATTAGGATTGTGATGAAGTGGTGAGGTGGGGGTGTTTGCCATAGAATGGGCAGGATTGACCAGAAGTTCGTCCAGCTTCTTGTGCACGATGGAGACTTCATCCAATTTTTTAGCGATAAGGCTAAGATCAGTGGATGAATGGGAGGGTCATGTGTCAACTTCGTGAACATTACAGGGTAGGCTGGTACGATTAAAGGTGACAATGGAGGCATTGTTCATTGAATTTTCGCTCATGTTTTCAAGTAATTCAAATGCTCCATTCTTGTCTTTATTCATGAAATTCACTCTGCAGGAAGCATCTGCAATCTGCTTCAAAGTCTCATTTAGCCCGTAATAGAAAATCTCGGCTATATGCCACTTAGGCAGACCATGGTGCGGACACTTCCGGAGGAAGTCATTATACCTCTCCCAAGCATCATGAAACTGCTCACCGTTTTGTTGCATGAAGGAAGTTATAGCACGGCGAAGTGCATTGGTTCGCCCGATTGGGAAGAATTTCTTGAGAAATGTTGTTCGCATCTCTTCCCAAGAATGGATGGTTCTCCCAAGGGTGCGTAACCATTGTGACGCTTTATCCCACAACGAAAACGGGAACATTTTCATGAGGACAATTGATAACCCGATGTTTCTTGGTTTAACCGTTTCAGCCAATCGGGTTAGGTCTTCCAAATGGAGAAAAGGATCTTCACTTGCAAGACCATGGAAGTGAAAGTTAATCAGGCCAATTATATTGGGTTTCAATTCAAAATCGTCCCCGCCCATGGGGACCCAAATTTGTCCTATGTTCTCTGTAGCAACGGGATTTTGATAAGAGCTAAGAGAGCTAGGCTCCTCCCGTTCAGGAGGGTTCTGCATTTCCTCTAAGGTTTCCCTAATGGCTTCAATCTATTAATTATACATTTCCATTTGGGCTTGGAGGCAGGTTATGGGGTCCATGGCTCCACCACCTGGTGGGATTTGAGGGCAGTTTCCTCCCTCGAGATTTGGGGGTGGGCGTGCAGCCATGTTTGTCGAGGAGGATGACGATTCAGTTTCTTTCCTTCTTGAATTATTAGACAATTCAAGCAATTCAGGATTTTGTGACCTCCTCCCAAACATGCACTACCGCAGGAATAATTGGGGAGACAAGAAGGGAAAAGGGGATGAGAGAAATGACACTGCAAAGGTACACTTGATGACAAATCAAGGCAATCACAGTCCTAACCTCTACAATGTGCCCTTAGACCTAAAGATCTAAGTTACCTACTATCACAACCTACGGAACCAAATGCGAGCACCGCGGAACCACCGGGCTAGATTGAAAGGCCGTTTGCCCCAGCCTTAGACACCCGATAGCACGCGGGAACCCACACCAGCACGTAGGCGCTACACGCAGGTAGTTAAATCTCCAATCCTTAATAAGGGTCAAGTTGCTACCAGTTTTAATTAGAGGCTTAGGATCAAGTACTTCAGGAATGTGAAGGGTGTTGTATACGGGTAATGCCCAAGTGCGTTGATTTTAGAAAGTGTGTAAACCAAGCATGCAATGGGGAGATCTCCCCAAATTGAAGTTTAGTTGGTGAATGGTTTTTAGAATTTCAGCCTTAAGTAGTATGGATTTTAAGATTTCATTGAGTTACCAATTCAACCAATCTCCAGGTTTTGAGAAAATACAAGTTCTTCTATGCCCAACAAACCCTTCTTCAATGTGAGTTGGCTAATGCATGCTAAAAATGCACTGGGCTTCGCTAGGTGGAAATTTCTATGCGTGGATGAACGAGTCAATTTTAGGTTAGTGTGAAAGGGAGCCAAAGCGCTTCAATTCAAGTGCTCCCAATCACCAAAATGATGTTCCACACACAAGGCTCAACCACAAGATAATGTAAAGAAAATCAAAATGTTGGGCTTGAAATATTCGGGATCAAATCTTAGGTAGGTGAAAGGTTGTGGTGGGGTTGGGATCAACTCAATTCCAAGTCTCCCCACCAAAAAATGTGATCCCGAATTGTGGATAAATGAGGCAAGGAGGGATGGTAGTCAATCTATTTAATCTTTCCTCCAAGAATATTTCACACAACGAAAGATTCAAGAATCAAGATTCTTGGATCTTCGCTATGCGAAGTTTGGCGGGAAATCCCGAGGCGGTGGGGGTGATAGCAGACAATCAAGCAAGTGATTTTTAATCCACTTGCCCCAAGAAATCCCAAGAAGTGTTTTTAGGTTTTTTATTTTTATTTTTATTTTTATCTAGGTGACAAGTTAACCTAAGTTGCTAATAGAGAGAGACCTACCTTTTCAGCAACGTGGGAGAAGCTCCAGTGCGACACCGGTGACTTCACGCTCTCGTTCCCACCTTGGCTCTACCCATGTCTCTGACTTCCCCTGCTTGCCTCCTCCTTGCAACTGGCTTACCTGCACACCAACAAACAAAAACACCCGTGAAGAGAAGGGTGTGCAAAGAGAAGATCAAAGGAATGGAGTAGAAACTTACCTCAATGTGCACCTCCCCGGCAACGACGCCAGAAAAAGCGTGGTAGAACTCGAATAGGTTGTGTTAATATGGTGAAATTATTGTTGAAGTTAGTATAGTGGGTTAACCTAAATCGAGTTTAACCATCTTTCACAAAAAAATTTTAACCTGGCCTACTTAATTTTATCTTGGTCATTTTTAGACCCAGGGTCGATCTCAGGGAGGCGGGAATTAAAGGTGAAGAAGTTTCTACGCCTTTCCTAGAACGTATCGCTTCCGTGCGTTTATTATGTTTTTGTTTTTTTTTCTATTTAAGATTTTTTTTTTTGTTGATAATGTTGTCCTTGAGGCACACCCTCAAAATCAAGTTCTTGGCTTTGAGCCAAATTGTTCTTGACTTTGAGCCAACTGAGGGTTCCAAAAAAATTGGTCTAGCTATTTGCAAGACCGAGTACCTGCAAGACAAGGATTATCTTTTCTCTTTTACTCTTTTTTCTCTTTTTAATAGCAGGAAACAAAAGAGAAATAAAAACAAGGTAAGTTGCTTGTAGAGAAAGGAATACTTAGCTTAATATAAGAAATACAGTCTCTATATATAGATATGTAGATATTATATATATAGGGGTGAAGGTGGAAGTGGAAATGGAGTGTAGCATAGTGTCGAGTTGGTCCACGTCTAGTAAGACGCAACCAACAAGATGAAGTGCCGCGTAGAGTGCAGGAGTGCAGCGTAGCGCACTACATAGAGCAGCGCACAGCTCTGCGAGCGGGAGCGGGAGTGGGTGCAGACGCAGGCGACCTGCTGGAGCAGGTTGTGGGCGAGGAGAGAGAGCGCTGTGCCACCGGCTAAGTGAGAAACAAGCTGGTGGCTACAGTGTCGTGCTGAGAGGCGTGAACAGTGGCTACAGTGCTGCGTGGGAGCGGATGACCGGTAGCACCGGTTCTGCGTGCGTGAGCGTACTGGGAAGCGCCTGCACGCATAGGGAGAGCTCGCGGAGGTCTGCTGGTGTGCGCGCGGTGGCCTGCACAACTTCAGGCGGCCGTTGCTGCAGCTGGAGCTTCCGACCTTGAAGCTCTGGCAATGGCGGTGAGGGCTTCCAGCGATGAAAACAGAAGGTGAAACCACCACACCCACCTGCTCTCGAGGGAGCTGGGCGGTGGTGGAACTCACAGTGGTGGTTGCGGGACCACTGTGAGCTTGCTCCTGCTCGCAGTGTGTCTCTTCAGTGAGAAGAGATACTATGTATGGAGAGGGAGAGGGGAGGAGGTTGGCCTAACGGTGGAGGACAGTGTTTGAAGGTGGTGTGCGTTCAGGCTCCCTTACGCAAGGGAGAGGGCATGGCCTTCTAAAGAAGGCATGCCACAGCCATGCTCTGGCATTGCATGTTGTTGAGTGCACGACTCGCTACGCTAACGTGTTTGATTTTGGAAAACCTGTCGTTGTAGCTTGAAAGTGAAGAATTCGTGTTCAACAAATAAAATTTATACCGAAATGAAAATTCCGGGTCGAACACAGGGAGGCGGACGTTTGATTTAAAAACTACGCGTTCCTTTTTATTTGTCACGGAATAATTCAATTTAAAACTATCTAATTATTTACAATAAATCGAAGAGAGAGAGTAAGAGAGAAAGAGAATATTACACAGAGAAATCAAAATGAGATGTAGAATAAACAGAGAATTTATCGTTAGGGGGATTTGTTCATTACAACTAGAAAGCATAAAACAATTACTCTAAAAAGCGATAAATTTACTCTAAAAAGCATTAAAAGAATGGAGGGAGAAATGTCCTCCTCGACGATTGCTTGGAGGATGAGCAAAACTACACTAGAAGGCAGTAAATCTATACTAGAAAGCAGTAAAAAGAATAGGGAGAGAGAAATCCTCCTCGACGGTTGCTTGGAGGACGAGCCGGACGGGACGACACCTAGACGAAGGGGAACGAAGCAGGACGAAGGAGGACGAAGCAGAAGAATGGGAATGGAGCAGCACGCCGTCGTCGTCGCGAGATCCACTTCAGAAGGGAAACGAAAATTTGGACTTTATCTCGTGAGAAGCATCCCGGGTGTGGGACAAGCTTCTCTTGAGCTTTGGAGGGGTAGAGAAGAGAAGGAAGGGATGAGAATTTCGAATGGAGGGGATCTCCTTTTATAGTTGCAAGGAGTGGGGGCAAAATGGACATTACAACTTCAAAATAATAAATGAGGGGTCTTCAGTGACGGATAAAACCGCTGCTAAAGCCCCCAACGAGGGCGTAGCTTCCGCGCCCATGCGTGCCCGCTCAGCTGCTCGCGCGTGCAATGCCTACGCAGGTTCAACGATCCTTAGCCGTCAGATCGCGAGATCGGACGGCTTAAGTCGCGCCTTCACCTACTGCATTGCATGCCCTCCCGCGTGCGATCGCGCGTTACGCGCGGGCGTGCGTGAGCGCATCATCTTGATTGAGCACACGCGGCCATTGGATCACGATCGTGTGGTCCATCGGAGGTACGCCACCGCTCCAATTTCAGCGTGGCGAGGCTCGAACGCGCGTCCCTACTTCGCGTTAGAGCGCTCGACCAACGTGCTGGGGTCGTGTTTATGTCGAGCACCTGACTTCAGCGCGGGCGCGTTGCAGCCATTGAATCTTGATCCAACGGTGGGGAAAGGTGGATGCGGAGACTGCCAAGATTGCATGCAGCCGTTTGGGCGGCCGAGATGGTGCCACGTGGTGCCATCTTGGCCGTCCATCTTCTAGAAGTTGTAGATGGTGCCACGAATGTTGGATTGACTCGATTTTTGCGTCGTTGGGCTGTGATCGTCGATCTGAATTCATCCGTGCGGTCGGATTTGTCATCTGAAGTGTGGATTTTCACCATCCTGGCCCTTGATCTTCTAGGGTTCCCGGGTCACTAACTGATGTTACGGATGCCTGATTAGGGCAATCTTGGAGTCGTTGAACTCCAATCGTCGCCCTGATCACATCCATACAGTTGGATCTTTGATCCGAGGCTCCGATAAAATGTTTGCCCTATCCAAGCACATAAAAGGAGACAAGTAACCTCCATTTTATTCAAACTACTCTAAATGCAAGATGATGCATGTTATGCAATATTTATATCATGAAATGCAATCCTATGCTTAAAAACATACAAAAATAGACATTTTAGGTAGTGTAAATGTGTTTACATCATACCCCCATGCCTATCTTTTGCTAGTCCCTAGCAAAAACTATATGCTATTTATAAAAGAATTAGGTTGGATTATTTGGACTTGAGTTATTTTCAATCATTAAGAAATTGTCTACTTAGGAGTTGAACTTTCAAAGACACAATAGTGCCCGGGTATTAGCCAAAATGCAGACCGCCTCAAGCCCTCGCCTTATTCAAAGAAAAATTTCTTTTTCTTTTTACTCTTTTCTAATTTTTTTGAATTTTCAAATTTTAGGGTTTAAGAGTGGCTTTCTACGGCCATTCAACTCACCCAAGATTTGATGAGAACCCTAAGCTTTAAGCATCTTATTGTGATTGTGATAGACTCGTTGACCAGTAATTAAAATGGACTTCGGATTTCTACACCTCTAGGTGACCTCAAAAAGACTTCTGCCTAAAGGTGTATCTTTACAAACAGTAGCTTTCTCCCTACTTTTATTTTTTACGAGGTCAACACAAGGGTGAATCCAGTGTATATCTCCCCGGTTTATTCTACTTCTCCGCTTCTTCCTAAGTGTTTTGGGAATTTTTAGTGCATTTACTGAGCTGGGTTCTGGACAACCGATAGATGGGCTGTTACCACCGACAACTTGCCAGCCATACTTGTGCGGCGAAGTGTGGCTTATTTATTTTTGTTCTTTTCTCCTTTTCTTTTTGATTTTTTTTTTTCTTTAAGTAGGTGGCTTCCCTGGTCTAAGATTTACCTAAGGGTAGGAAAAAGAGAAAGGTCCAATGACTGGGCTCTGGACAACCTACCTATGGGCTGTTACCCATGATAACTTACCAGCCATATCACCCTAGAAGGTTCATTAGCTACCCAATTTCCATTAAAATCGTCGAACCACTAGTCAGTGCAAAGAAAGTGTGTAGATGCTTAAGACTCAAAATTCCCTCAAATCAGAGGGTGGGTTGATAAGTGATGTACTTATCACCCAAACTTATTTACTCCAATTACGGAAGAATTAAGATGGCGAGGGCTCGAAAGACAAATCCACATTTTAGTGGATACACGGGCTGATTAAGTCCAAATACCTGAAGGGTCTTTGTGTTCAAATCATAATGTAGTATTTCCTAAGATTGAAAATTTTCTTAAACCCAAATTCACTTTCCTAATTTCGAATTTTTTTTATATATATATAAAAGAAAATAAATCAAATCTATGGAGCTGACGAATGAATTCAGAAATGGATATCCACCCCCCCATGCCTATCTAATGCAATGTCCTCATTGTATTAAAAAGACATAAAACAGAGTGGAAAAGCGAAGAAAGCACCTGAATTGCATGAATGTCAGGTCCGCTCCAAGATGAAAATTAAAAAGAACTGTATATGTGCTGAATTTAGTGCCTTCAGCTAGGCACACTATACAAAGAAAAGAAATGAAGAATTCACAAGTGCAGGTTAGAATTAAAATAAACAGAAGAATCCTCTGACCTAACAACAACGGTCCGCAGATGTGGACCAGATTGTGGTGTAGACCCATCCCCCATAATCGAGAATATCTTAGGTTATGGATAAAAATTACCCAAAACCTAAAATCAGAATGCAAGCAGGGTCGGGCCTACGATTTATGAGGATGCAACCCAAGACCAAAAAGTCGGGTTACAGAGAATTGTTGCTCAAAAGGATAATCGTTGAATGTGTGCTTGAGTTTGACATCCTCGAAACAAATGTTGTAAGGGTTCTGATTTGATGGTTTCAGCTTAAAAGGAACCGTTCAACTCGATCTTCTATTTCCTCCAAAATTAACTTCGTAAATCAGAACTTCCCAGCTCTTATCCTCCTCATTCAGCATATCAAAGTCCAGGACCTCTTGTATATTCATCACCCTGTCTGAAATCTCCAAGTCTAAATGATGTGGCAGAATCAAAATTGACTTGGGTTTAATTATCTTAGAAACAGAATTATCGATAAGCTCAACAGGGTGTAACTGATAATTAGGGCATTGAATTGATTCCTCTAGAAAATGTGATTCTGAATCCGTAATGTGTGCCCTAAGATCAGTTTCCTCAATTATTGGGCTATCAAATGATCTATCAGATTCTCAGGCCCAATCGTCTCACAGAAATCGTGTTCAGAAAACTCGCGTGAGACTTTGCCACTTAAATCTTCACCATTAAAGAAATCAAGATCCGTATCAATGTACATCCCAAAATCATTTGTCACTTTCTGTTCCAAGGAGGCATACGTTTCCTCGTAACCCGGCTTAGGGATCTCAGGTGAAGAAATCAGATCATCCTTAATTGGTTGCTTTGATTCAATCTGGTCAGCCTCGTAACACGTGTCCCCCCCAACAGGTGCCTGAGTGGGTTCTGTCATTAGCTTTCCTGAAGAGGGTTCATCCTAGGAATCATTCCAAGATTGAATCAAAGCAACCACGAATCTCATCCTCAATTTCACTAATTTCCCAAGTAGAAACTCACCCAGGTTCTTATCCTTAACGTCCTGGAGCCAATCCAATAAAGACTTATTCAAATCATCAATCATTTCAATCAGGGGCTCAAATCTCTCAATGCAAGGTATTGGCTGAACTTCTAAAGATTGTATGATATTCCTCAAGTTAGCCAGAACCTTATCTTGAACCTGGTTAACCTGAACTAAATGAGTTGGTTTAGGGTTGGGCGGGTTTGACATCAATGCAGAGGAATTAACGAATTGAGATTCGTTATACCCTTCTTGATAATAGGTCATTTCAGATTGTTGAAAAGATGGTGATGACCTAAAGGCAGTGAAATCAGATGATGGGTAAGGATTGGTGTATCCTTCTTGATTGTAGATCGTATTAGGTTGTGCATGAAAGGAAGACGATCTATAATCGATGTAGCTCTGAGAAGGATAGAAATCAAAATCAAAGTGCTCAGGGTTAGACCCTAAACACGGAGGTCCGGAATTGTATCCCCAATCCGAATTATCCCAACTAACTGATGGTTGATTACAATAGGAGTTGGGATAATCGACATGTTGAGGATAATTCACATCAGGAGGGAAAGAGCGGAAATGCGTGAAATATGTGGAAGGATTCATGAGACACGGGAGGAAGAAAGGTGCCCTGCAATACAAACAATCAAACCTGTCCCTAAATGGGTTAGCCTAAAGACCTATAGACTCTCAAAACCCGTCTTGTCATAAAGGAATGATTTGATCTACTTCCGTCTGTTCAATCCAACCAGTTAGAAGGAGGGACTGGGGAGAAGGTTCTTCCTTCGGCTTGCACCTCCGGTTCCTAGTGTACCCCCCAGCTGCGATCATTTGACTCTGCTCCCCTAACTAGACATCAAATTAAACAGTAGAAATAGACTAATCAAAAATAATCTCATTCTGAGTTCTGAAGAGCAACTTCAATCCTTAAGGCAAACGTCTACTCTGTTTTATTTAGGGCTAGGTTTGAATGTGCTTTGGATTGTAATGGGCCCTTTAAATGGGTTGTGCCCTTAATGATTGATTGATTCGTGTGTGAGTGCACAACCAGTGGTTTTCAAGCAAGATTGTTTTTGATGTGGTGAATTTTAAGGTTCAAATCTTGGTTAGTAGCTTTTAGAATTCAACTTTAGGTGTTTTCAAACAAGTTTCATTGGCACACCAGGTTTTGAAAGCACGGGTGAAGTTGTTTTCCTTTAAAGCTTAAAAAGAATGTGGAGTCCCTGATAAATCCCTAAGAGTTGAACCTAATTGGCAGCTACTTGATGAGTTTATTTTATTTGAAGTGGTGCAGCCTAATCAACTCAAACAATTGGCCTGATGCACCAATTAATTTGGCACACAAAGATGGTTAACCTAAAATGATTTCTACTCTTTTATGTGTTGCTTTATGTGTACCAGTTCCACAGATCAGAACCCGGTTGAGTAGAAACAAATCAATTCGGTTAAGTGCCTTTGAATGTGGGTGTACGTTGTGTGTTTGTTGAAAATTGCCCCACAAAATTATCTTTTTATTTTTTTTTATTTTTTGTTTTCTTTTATATATAAATGAAGGTGGAATGAATGTTAGTGAGAATCCAAACAACTAAACTATTCCTAGGATTTATGCAAACCCCTAGGTTAATTGGAATTTGGATTTAATGTGGCAAATAAAATCTATGGAGGGGGAAAGAATGGGGGATAACTTACAAAACCTTCCATAGCACTTTACTCCAATCTACCACTTTTGCTCGTCTCAATAGAGTACCTGCAATTACAATAAGAAAGGAGAAAAGTGAGGTAAATGATTTGTAAGTTACAAAACGCGAAGAGAAATCAAAGATCGTCGCCTCCCCGGCAACGACGCCAAAATGTTTAATGTACGAATTGTTCCTCGGCAACGGCGCCAAAATGTTGAGCGCACGAATCACTACGCTAACGTGTTCGATTTTGGAAAACCTGTCGTTGTAGCTTGAAAGCGAAGAATTCGTGTTCAGCAAATAAAATTTATACTGAAATGAAAATTTCGGGTCGAACACAGGGAGGCGGACGTTTGATTTAAAAACTACGCGTTCCTTTTTATTTGTCACGGAATAATTCAATTTAAAACTATCTAATTATTTACAATAAATCGAAGAGAGAGAGAGAGTAAGTGAGAAAGAGAATATTACACAGAGAAATCAAAATGAGATATAGAATAAACAGAGAATTTATCATTAGGGGGATTTGTTCATTACAACTAGAAAGCATAAAACAATTACTCTAGACAGCGATAAATTTACTCTAGAAAGCATTAAAAGAATGGAGGGAGAAATGTCCTCCTCAACGATTGCTTGGAGGACGAGCAAAACTACACTAGAAAGCAGTAAAAAGAATAGGGAGAGAGAAATCCTCCTCGACGGTTGCTTGGAGGACAAGTCGGACGGGACGACTCCTGGACGAAGGGGAACGAAGCAGGACGAAGGAGGACGAAGCAGAAGAATGGGAACGGAGCAGCATGCCATCGTCGTCGTGGGATCCACTTCTGAAGGGGAACGAAAATTTGGACTTTATCTCGCGAGAAGCATCCCGGGTGTGGGACAAGCTTCTCTTGAGCTTTGGAGGGGTAGAGAAGAGAAGGAATGGATGAGAATTTCGTATGGAGGGGGTCTCCTTTTATATTTGCAAGGAGTGGGGGCAAAATGGACATTACAACTTTAAAATAATAAATGAGGAGTCTTTAGTGACGGATAAAACCGTCGCTAAAGCCCCCAATGTGGGCGTAGCTTCCGTGCCCACGAGTGCCCGCTCAGCTGCTCGCGCGCGCAACGCCTACGCACGTTGAACGATCCTCAGCCGTCCGATCGCGAGATCGGACGGCTTAAGTGGCACCTTCACCTGCTGCATTGCATGCCTACCCGCGTGCGATCGCGCGTTACGCGCGGGCGTGCATGAGTGCGTCATCTTGATTGAGCGCACGTGGCCGTTGGATCGCGATCGTGCGGTCGATCGGAGGTGCGCCACCGCTCTAATTTCAGTGTGGCGAGGCTCGAATGCACGTCCTTGCTTCGCGTTAGAGCGCTCGACCAACGCGTTGGGGTCGCATTTATGTCGAGCGCCTGACTTCAGCGCGGGCTCATCGCCGCCGTTGGATCTTGATCCAACGGCGGGGAAAGGCGGATGCGGAGACTGCCGAGATTGCATACGGCCGTTTGGGCGGCCGAGATGGCGCCATCTTGGCCGTCCATCTTCTGGAAGTTGTAGATGGTGCCACGGATGTCGGATTGACTCGATTTTTGCGTCGTTGGGCTGAGATCGTCGATCCGAATTCACCCGTGCAATAGGATTTGTCATTTGAAGTGCGGATTTTCACTATCCTGGCCCTTGATCTTCTAGGGTTCCCGGGTCACTAACTGATGCTACGGATGCCTGATTAGGGCGATCTTGGAGTCGTTGAACTCCAATCGTCGCCCTGATCACATCCATACAGTTGGATCTTTGATCCGAGGCCCCGATAAAATGTTTTCCCTGTCCAAGAACATAAAAGGAGACAATTAACCTCCATTTTATTCAAACTACTCTAAATGCAAGATGAAACATGTTATGTAATATTTATATCATGAAATGCAATCCTATGCTTAAGAACATGCAAAAATAGACATTTTAAGTAGTGTAAATGTGTTTACATCACATGTTCAGCCATGCTGCTGGCAGAGGAGTGGCGCGAAGAGGCACAAGCCCCATGCCCTGCAGCTGCACGAGGGAGAAGAATTCAAAATAAAAAATAAATAAATAAATAATAAAAATGAAAATGGTGAATTTGCAATGCATCCCTTGATGAAGATGTTAATTAGATGGCCAATTATTCACTCTCCTCCCTTCTTTTAAAAGAAAAGCATGCATGTGTCTATGTACAAATGCCACTATTGCTACATAAGATGCAATGGTAGTGCTAGGAAATAACATGTGATGGCATATTTATTGGTGTATTTTTGTTGTGCAATCATACCCCCATGCTTATCTTTTTTTAGTCCCTAGCAAAACATTTTTTTTTTGTTTTGTATTTAGAGATGATCTTAAGTTGAAGCTTGAAGCAGCATGGGTGTGTTTATTTGTTGGATATTGTGAGAACCACTTTCAGAGAAGACTACCAGTACTTTAAGTCTTACATGACATAGACCATCTCTTGACTAACCTAGACTCTTGATATTTAAACCTTAAGTACGATTTCCAGGACTCAGAAGGTTTTTACCGTACTCGAGAGCTTAGGAGATTATGGTTTGTGCATAGTGAAGGATCAAGACTGACCAGGTGAACATTAAGGCTCAAGCCCAGGGTTTCACGAATTTTTAAGTGTTGGTTGGTCCCAGTTTCAGCTCATGTCTTCGGATTGTCCCTTTAAAAGATGATGGAAAACTCCTTGCAATCGCTTGAGGGAGAAGAATTCAAGGTAAAATAAATAAATAAATAAATAATAAGTGACAATGGTGAATTTGCAATGCAGCCCTTGATGAAGATGTTAATTAGATGGCCAATTATTCACTCTCCTCCCTTCTTTTAAAAGAAAAGCATGCATGTGTCTATGTACAAATGCCACTATTGCTACATAAGATGCAATGGTAGTGCTAGGAAATAACATAAGATGGCATATTTATTGGTGTATTTTTGCTGTGCAATCAGCTCTTCGAGCACGTGCTTCGCTGCGCTGGTGCATACTCTAATCGCTGACTCCGCATTGACCACATGGAAAACTCCGCGTGTTGCTGCTGCTGTCTTGCGCCATGCACATGCACCATGCGTGCTATGCGAGCTGCTGTTGTCGCTACCTCTTCGATTGAGCAATTTGGGGGGGTGGCAGGCCTCAAACCTGTACCCCTCCTTTGGGAACGTGCCTCAAGACTAATGCGCCAAGCCCGCGAAGTTGTCACGAGGATGATCCAAGGGCGTGATGTGGAGACAACTTCTCTGCTGTTGGATCAAGATCCAACGACTGGGTATGGATGATGCAGATGAAGAGGAGCCGTTGGTGGGGCTACTGGCCGGTGGTGGGGCTACTGGCAGGTGTTGGGCATCTTAGATGGTGCCGTGTGGCACTATATAGGCCATCCATCTTCTTTCTGCTGTAGAGGATGCCACAGTGCTCGGATGAAGATGATTTCCACGTTACCGAATTGGGATCGTCGCTCCAGATCCATCTGTATAATCGAATTGCTCTTCTGAGATCTGTATCAATATGGACTTGTACACAAGGTCATTAAACATGGATTTTAAGCAATCTAAATGTAAAGTAATGCAGAATTCATGCAATGCCCCCAAATGCACTATAATGCACATGTGCCCTCAAAATTAACTCTAATTGATAATATTAAAACTAATAATTGTAGTGTCATCAGCAAGCAAAAGTCACAAGTCAGGAAATTAACAACACACTCTAAAAGACCGTTGATCGCTAAAAAACGTGATTTGTAAAAATCATGAATTAGGTCGTTGCAACATGCAATTTGGATCACTTTTAAATTTTTGAACTTTGAGTACTTGGGAATGTATTCAGGTCATTCCAAGAGAGGTAGGAATGCTTTAAACAAAATCTCTCACTTAAATCTTGGAAATAAACTTTTTTAGGTTTTGAAATATGTAATATTTTTAGGGTTTTGAATATGGAAAAACAAATATGGAGAGAGAGACAGAAATTAAAATATGGGAAATGCAAAGCAACAAGTGCCTTGCTTCTCCAACTCACCCTAAGCACTGAAGGCCTAGTGTAATGAAGAACAAAGTCACAACACAAGCACATGCTATGTAAAAAAATAGAGGAATGATTTTGTTGATTTGAAAATTTGTTTTACAACGGGCTAGAGAACTCACAAGTGAGAGGGGTTCTTACTTGTAATCTCCAACAAAAACACTACACTACCAAGCAAAAGAAATAACAAGAATATAGAAGAAAGCTTAGGAAGATAATGTTGATGATGATGCTGCTGCCCAGAATTCCTACTCCAGTCCTGGTTGCCACAGGACCAAAAGGAAATCTTCTCTCCTAAACATCCTCGTTGTGGCAAACCCTAAGTGGGAGTGCCTCCACCTCTTAGAGTGGAAGATCTCCACTCCAAGAACTTCTCCTTAGGGTGGCATGGACCACCTAATGCGAGATTTGCATGATTTTATAAAAGGGGGTTTTAATGTCGTTGCAACATGCAAAATCGATCAGCTTTTAAATTTATATTCCTTGATAGTGGTGGTATCTAAAGTCATCCAAGGAAGTCAATTTGTTAGTCAAATAATTGATTCTCTCTCTTGTCTCTCAAATCAACACTTCTCTTTTTGTATTTTGATTTTTGTAAACTTTTATGTTTGGAAATAGGCAGGATACGAATGCGAAGATAGAACTATGCTAAGGAAACTTGCCTAACAACTAGAACCTAAGTGAGAAGAGAAGTCTTCTCTTCTAAGCTCACCATACGCAAGTACGCCTAGGGTAATTAGAAGAGAGATGTGATGCACTAAAATAAATAAATTTGCTACTTGAAATTGAAAATTCAAGAATGAAGAAAGGCACTTTTCTATTAAGAAGAAATGTTTACAAAGTACCTAGGGAGCTCAACTATGTAGAGGCTCCACTTAGTTAATCCCTAGGTAGATGAATGCTTAACAGGAATTAAAATACAATATAATAAAAGACAGAAAGTTCTCCTGAGTAGCTCAGGCAGCCTTCGCTCTGAGAATGGTGGCTCCCAAACTTGAAGAAGAATTCCTTCTATCTCCTTGAGTTGCTCCTCTCAAATGTGGATGTCCTCCACCCTTCTTTCCTCCTGCCTGGCTATCCTCCCTAGATGGAAGCTTACTCCTTGGAGTGGCACAAGGAAGGAGAGAGAAGAGGAAGAAGGCACCAAGGGAGCAGATAGGTTAGTCCCTTAATCTTCTTCTCTCCTCCTTTCGTGGGTGTGGGATGTATGGTAGCTATAGGTGTTTGATAGGAGGAAGAATTGTTGCTTGCCAAGGATGGTTTGAATTGTAGGATGGGGGGTCTTTTTATAGGATAATATAGATGGTGGTTAGGAAGCTTCCTTGGCACCATGTGAAAGGGTGCTAAGGAGTGTATTTTAGGCACCAATGGTTGGTGGTTTTAATGTAGGTGGACGACCATTTAGGTGGAGACGGAGTAGGGTAGGAGTTGGATCCAGCTGAGTTGAGTTGGGGTCTAACTACTGGAGCTTCTGTCTTCATAAATGTTCCAAGTGCCTTCCATGCTGCCAAGGTTTCTCTGATTTCCAATGCATCCATCCTTGGCAATCAAACGAAAACTAGATGAGATAATGTGAAATGAATGCTAATGTATGCTCTAAACCCTAAAAGCACATGCATGCTAAATGCAATGATATAATGCAATACAGTGGACAAATCTTAGGGACTAGAAGTGAATTGATGCTAAGGATGATGATAAACTGGCATTTGTTGTTGGCAGGGCTAGATCAGGGATTTAAGAGAGATGCGTTTGTTGCAGTAATAACTCCTTAAAAATAGCTTGAACAGCAGATAAAATTTATAACTCAAATGTCAGAAATGAAGTTCGAGGTTGTTCACTAGGAGCAAATATGGAATTTATGCACTAATCTCAACAATTAATGTAAATAAGCACAATTAATTACTCAAAATCTAATATGCAATGTAAAACATGACTATAAGATGAGTCAAAAAGAATTCTAGACAAAATATTGGTGATTTGGATCACCAATTATTAGTCTAACACATATGGTAATTACTCAAATATAACTAAGTGAATAACTAATGAATCAGACGTCTTAAAAGTGCATTGCTACAGTGATTCTCCTTTCTTTTTCTTCTACTGTTATTCTGTTTCCTTGCCTTGTCTTTCTCTTCTTCTTCTCTCTCTGCGGTCCTCCCCTTCTTCTTTGGCTTTTGTTTCTCTTTTCTTGACCTATACCTTTTCTTTCTTCTTCACACAAAGGGGAACTCTTCTTCAAATGCAGCAAAGTGTTAGCAGTTACACAACAGAGCAAAACCCCCTTAACCTCGTGCTCTCTCTCTCCTCCTTATCCTCTTTCATGCCCTCCCAGGGCCATGCACAGTACCGGGTATTCGGGTCATCAGTCTAGAGTGCACCCGGGACTAGGGCTACCGGCGTGGGGTAGCAGCCGAGGTGTGTGCAAGCGAAGGTGGGTGAACGGGTCGGAGCCAGGCCCGCGTGGTGGTTTCACGGGCGAGGAGTGAGTGGGTAAGGAGGACCTCACCCTCATGTGTTAGGAGGCGATAAGCCCTATGCAGAAAAACACTTTATTTGGTTGTAGCAGCTTCTCATCCCACGATGTGGGACTAAACTTGGTCCCTTTTCTCTATGCATTGTAGTAGCAGCAGGTAGCTCTGATTGAGGTCGGGGAAGCAGTCAATGCTCCCAATTGACCCACTGCGTGTGTTGCTGAGAGGGTTCCGTAACGCCTGGGACTTCCACCTGTGGCTTGCAGCAGCTGGAGAACGGTTCGAACAAGCTTGAAGCTTGCCTACTAATGGTGAGCTCGACCTGGTACCTAAAACTCAAGATAAAGGCCTCATGGCCACGTCATACGGTTCAGCAGCTTCATCGTAGCACGGAGAACATGGTGGTGGGTGCAGCATGGCATGCGTGTGTGTGTGGAGGTCGTACGACCTCGGTGAATTAGTGCGGTGAGGGTGGAGTTCGGGAGAGTCGTGGAGTCACGAAACAGAGAAATAAACAAAGGGCTTTTGCCCTCCATGTGATGGCGAAGCTTGTGGAGTCGGTGGCGAGGAGGATGGACGTGTGTGGCAGATGGGAACCTTCGCAAGAGTGGCCACTGGAGATGGAGAAGATGAAGGTGAACGGTGGTGTTGAGGGTTTATTTTTGGGTTTCTGGGGTGTAAAACTAACCTAAGATGCTAAACTAGCTAAACTAATCATAATCTAATAGATGAAGGGGTAGGATTGCCAACCAGCATTGGCAGGCCGACGCCGTGGAAGAAGGTGCTCCGATGGGGGTGGACGGCAAGGAAGAGAGGGGAGGATAGCCCTGGCTTTGGCACACCAGGTGTGGACAAAGGAGATGAAGATAATGGCACTCCCAATTTGGCCGTTGGGAGGTAGGAGAGCGACGGAGGGAGGAGCTCACCGGAATGAAGGCAGAGTGGGGCCAGAGGTGGAGTTTTGAAGAGGGTTTTGGCCCAAAACCTTGCTGAGGACAACAGGCAGGCCCTGGGGATCCTTATATAGGCTTCAGGGCACTGTTAGAGCATGGGAAGCAAGTTTCCCGAGCTTCAAAGGCTTGCTGAAGTTGGAAACCTAACTCTTTGAAGGATTCACATGAGGATTTGGGCAATTTCTGGGACTTCAGATCTGGCGAAAAAGGAAGCTAATTTCTTGGTGAATTCCCCTATCAAATCTGAGAAGGATTCGTCAAGAAATCAGAGAAATCTTTCCAAATGAAGCTCAATGGAGTTGTAGGATTAGGATTCTAGAGTGGTAGAGACCTATTTGAAGAAGAAGATGGCAAACATTGGGGGTTTTTTGTAATAAATTCAAAAGCTGAGGTGTTATTTGTGAGATTAAGAATCAAACTTGGACTAAAATGTAAACTTGGTCGAAATGATCTCAGATTGAACCCAAATTTTGGTACAAACCTAATTTGGACACAGGGAATCTGATGGTGAAGCCAAATTTTGGTTTTGACTTCGTTTGATGGGTAATTTATGTAAAAGCACAAATTAGGGCAAAAGTCTATTTGAGGCTCACTTTTAGGTCAAAATGGGGTCTAATGGTCAAATTGAAGATATTGAACACTATAGAAGATTTTTCTATGAATTTTAGAGGTTTAGGTGAATTTTATCCTAACCAAAACCTCAGTAGATTAAGCAGGTCTGTTTTTAGGGTTTTAGATGTCATTTAATTCTCAAAATACGTGAAAACCCATTTCTGTCTGTACGAACCCACTTGTTAGAACATTAAGACCCATTTGCCCTGTAATTAACCCTTGAGAAAACCCATGATTGTACTGCAATTGAGATATACTGTTAAAATGACAGTTTTACCCCTGTTTTATTATCTTTCCCTTAGAATGGATTTGCAATGAGTTATGATCCTCTGATTATTATCTAGGGGCATTTAATGATGGAATATGACTAAATAAAGCTAAATATGGCTAATGATGACATTATCATCATACCCCTATGCCTAACTTTTGCTAGTCCCTTAGCAAAATCTCATGGAATTAACTCAAATTCTAGAACATTCCTTTCTATGCTCAGATTTCTGATGTGTACTTTCTTTTGTAGATTAGGTCAGAATGCTAACAATAGGCCAAGAGGTACTCAAGTATCAACTAAGGTCTGGACCTGACCAGCTTTAGCCTCAGTTTGTCACGAAGATTTCGAAGGTTTGCAGGAACTAACCTAAGGTTCGTTGAACTTCGCAGTTAAAGCACCCATGCTTAAAACATGGTTAGTCACAGTTCAGTTTGCAGTGCATTTTTGTGAGAGAGAGATATAAGAATTTTTTGCTTCTTTTGTAGAGTTTTCTCTCTCGTTTTCTTCTTTATTTCTAGCTTCTAATTGGCTTTACAACACGATCTGTATCGGATTCCTAGCTCCCACCATCAATCCTCGCAGGGTCCCTAGCTTTTGATGCTTCGGGATAGCACCGCCCGTGGTGACCCCCAGAACCCTAGCTTTCGACACTTCGAGATAGTGCCGCCCATGGTGTTCTATAGCTAAATTTGGGCCCTGGCAATCGACATTTTGGGATAATCCTACCCATGGCACCTGAATTAGCACAAGGTGGTTATGTACCCTCGGTAGGATATTTAGATATCCTAGGAGACAAGCACTGAGGAGACGGTATGTTATTGTGCATTTTTTAGGGGAATTTCCCACTTCTTTGCGTCGGGAACTCATCTAAATCAACTTGTGTTGATAAGCCACTCCTAATCTAGGTAGCTTTTCAAAATAGAATTAACGCTTTTGCATGATTTTGATAATTAAGTGCACTAAACTAGACTTATGTGTGGATTAGGGTGCTTCGGTTATCAAGTCCCCCAAACCAGAGGTCAATTAACGAGGCTGAATAATCCCTAAGCCTTAGACCTAATACTTCAGCTTCATATTTTCCTCAACCTCTTGAGGATTATCCAGATCTTAACAGATACATGAATTTTTAAGCCTAAAACAAGCCCAAGAGGCCTAAGATCAGCACTCATACTAATCTCTGTATCTCTTAGCACTTTTGCCTTTTTTTCTTGCTTTTGATTTGGTCTAGAACTTAAATAGATTCCATAATCTTTAACTAATGACTATCACTTTTCTTTCAAATTGTGCTCCTTTTTGACATTTAAATCACCTCCCTTCTTCTCCTTAAGAATGATATGCAATTTAATCTTTCAAAATTTCCTCCCTTCTCCCATTTTTTTGTTCTTTTTTAATTTTTTTATTTTTTTGGTTTTTTGGAATAAATATATTTTTTGTGAGAATCCTTCAGAACTGTGAATTTTGTGTGTTTGCACTTTAACACCCCCGCATGCCTAAGTTTTGCAATGTCATTGTAAACGGAGGGTATGAAACAGTTAGTGTTCAGGAGTTAGAACAAGTTCAGTGGGTGAGCGAATGGGTCGGGATGATTGTTGCGGACGATTTCAAGCTCTAGTACGAGTACCAGACGTGAAGTCAACTATTCTAAAATTGAATTCGAAGTGCATTAGACGTGAAGTACAAAAGGATAATCAGAAGGATATCAGGTTTTTGGATTGATGGATTGCCTCCCGTTAAGCGCTAAATTCAATGCCTTCAGCTAAGAAGAAAATGGTATGGAGAAGGAGTGGTCAAATTAGGCGAGTTTTTTAGAACAAGCACCTTGATCAATAGCCTGATTTGTCCAACTAGGTGCTTGTTCAGATTAGTAGGCTGATGTTGCAGCCCAAACCCAATCAATCTGGCGGGTTGATAGATGTGGATCAAGAGATGCAGTGCCCACCAGATACTGTAAAGCTCGGAATGATGTGGAAGTGAAAAATTAGGGTTTGGCTGAGTTGGATCAGCCTGGTCAAAGTAGGGATCCTCAAAAGAGAAAGGGTTAGTGGAGGATGTAGGAACCCTATGAAAGTGATCAGAGAAAGATGGCATGTAATTTACAGTCTGATCGAGAATGGGTTTTGGAAGGCTCTGTATATGTTGTGGAAGAGGTAGCTTCAAAAATAACTATATGTGAGGGCTCCTTTAGAAAATGTTCAAAGGTAGGTGTATCTAGAGAGTCCTCATAGAACCCATCAAAATCAAATGTAAATGTCTAGGGAGTGCTTATAGGATCAAGGAAATCTGAGTCAAGAAAAGATTCGAACCCTGGATTGTAGACACTCTCGGCAATTGCTATTTCTGATTCCTGATGATAAAAAAGAAATGGCTCCATCTCAATGGAACCTGATTTTGAATCAATGATCTCAGGATCAGGGACCTCAAAGTCAGAGTCGAAGAATGGATCATGGATGCTGAGGTCGTAGATTGGCTCGTAGTCGTCAGGAAACAATAGTTCTTTGAAATTAGGGTAAGATTCGAAATCATCGGAGAACTTGCGAGAATCAGAGGTTCCACCATAGAATAAGTCAAGATGTGGAGAAGTAGCAACCTGACTTGGGTCTAGCCTATTCTTAGATTCTAAGCTCAGAAAGGTGTCCCTATTAGGCATGGGCTCGATTTCTTGGCTTATAGGGAAGACCCAATCAAAACCCAACTCTTCCAACTCCTCGATTTTTGTATCGTAGATTAGCGTGACTTTCAAAAAATCAATCTGTATCTCTAAGGAGGTAGGAGAGGTGCACTCATCAAATACAGGCCCAGAATCGTAATCCAAATTCAAAATCTGATTTACATCACATGGGGCCTTGTAATCATCCCAATAAGGCTCAGATCCAGATTCTAGGTTAAGGGTGTGGGTTGGATCACTAGAATCTAGGTTGGGCTCTATAGGGATGTCACAGTTGCTCTCGATAATCACCTTATCAGAATAAGGGATGGAATTTATACCCTCGAGTGGTTCTGATTTAATCTTAGTATTACAGGTGTTTGGGAAATCTAAACTTGGTGAACTAGGCTTTCAATGTTCTAAGGTTGGTTCGAGATCGGGAACACCTGCAATTGGATCCTCCCATCCCTCATCTAGAACCGGAATGTTAATTGCTATGAAATTCGAATCTGAATTCCTTTGGGTTGGGGGTCCACTATAACCTTGATTATCAAACCCAGGATTTGAGAAAATGTGTTGATCATTAGACTCACTCCAAGTTGTTTTATTAACATATGATGGGTATATCTGATCAATGGTTCTATATAACCTATTCAACAATTCTCCCTGTATTTCTAAAAATTCTTGGAGTTTTTCTGGAAATGAAGGGTTTGACCAACATTGCAGACACTCATTGTTGTGTAATTTCACCAATGCATAGTGTTTTGCTAATAGATGATCTCAGGTTGAACCATGTTTCATTTGTGTCCATATTATCCCTACACAGCTCGTGATGAGGTTTGTTGCTTTCAGAAATTCTTCCTAAATGTCCCTTTTATAGTATTCTTCATGGTTTCTATAAGCATTCTCAATTATCTTTTGTTTCATGCTCATTTGGACTCAAGTTTCTTAAACAATCTTCCTATATAGCCAGGCTACATTTTTTAATCAAGTGGTGGAATCAAGATGTAGAATCAAAACTCAAGATTAGATTTGAAGCTGATTAGATTAGATTTAGAAATTCCAAAGAAAATCAAATGAGGCCTCTTAGGTTAAAACATAATAGCCTTCCTGTGTATGTGTTCTAAATAGAAGGGATGAGGGACTGGATGTGAATTTTGACGTAATCAAGGCACCCAAAGATTTTTGGATGACTAAGGCAATTTCGAGGCGGATGATACCTCTGAATCAGAAATGCGCACACCCGAGAATTACCTGGATAGCCAGGAAGGGAGAGCCCTGCAAAGATCCCTAAATGGTAGAGCATCCCCACGGGTTACAAGGTTTCCCCCACCCGACCTTCCTTGTCACTAAGGTTCTAGGTAGACCGGAATGTATGAACCTAAGGCCTTAAGTCTACCAATTTTATGTCCTAATTTGTGCCTTGAGTTTCACTTGATTAGAAGTTAATTCAACTTGTGACCTAATTTGGAGGTTGGTTGGCCTACAATGTAGACCAACTTCACTTGACTCACCATAAAGATGGTAGAATGAGATCTAGGTCAAGACCTAGAAATCACCCTGATTTTACTCCCAGGTTTTTAGGTCCAAGATTTTACGATTCAAGTGAAATTAGAGCATGATTTTTAGGGTTTTTGTTGATTAGATCTTTTCAACCAAGGGCTTGGGTAGAACACAAATGCGGGTGGGTTTGTTTCCTTTTATGCAGGCAAGTGTGAACTTGCACTCCAAAATCCTAAGATTGAAACTTTAATTGGCTCTATTCTGCATCCAATTTGATCTTAACTTGTTCACCTTGGGCTTCAAGCAAGAAAGATGTTAGCCCAAAGTAATTTAGAAATTACGCGTAGTCCCTAATAGGTGCAGGCAAATAAGGTAGGGAATGTCTAATAGATTCATCTCAAGCTTCAATCAAATTTCACAAATCAGGAAACTTGCCTTTTAAATGATAATTACTATGAAAAATAAGGCAGGTGATTCTAAATTGATTGTTTCACTTTTGTCTTCCCAAGATTAGGAGGTTGACTAGGGAAGAATAGAGAAGTTACCTACCCTGGAGTGGTTGATTTGCGTGGAAGATCTCCTCATGAAGTACCTCACAAAATCATAAGAAATCAAATAGGGTAAATTAGTACTTAAATATAAAAATATAGGAGGAGAATAGTGGTGAATTGCATGTTGCTCGGCGGAAACAACACCAAAATGTTGGTAGGGTTAGATCGGGGATTTAAGATGGATGCGTTCGTTGTAGTAATAATTCCTCAAAAATAGCTCGAACAACAGATAAAATTTATAACTCGAATGTCAGAAATGAAGTCCGAGGTTGTTTGCTGGGAGCAAATATGGAATTCACATGCTAAGCTCAACAATTAATGTAAATGAGTAGAATTAATTACTCAAAATCTAATATGCAATGTAAAACATGAGTATAAGATGAGTCAAAAAGAGTTCTAGACAAAATAATGCTGATTTGGATCACAATTATTAGTCCAACACATATAACAATTACTCAAATATAACTAAGTGAATAACTAATGAATCAGATGTCTTAAAAGTGCATTGCTACAGTGATTCTCCTTTCTTTTTCTTTTGCTATTTTTCTATTTCCTTGCCTTGTCTTTCTCTTCTTCTTCTTCTTTCTCTACGGTCCTCCACTTCTTCTTTGGCTTCCATTTCTCTTTCTTTGACCTTTGCCTTTTCTTTCTTCTTCACACAGAGGGGAACTCTTCTTCAAATGCAGCTAAGTGTTAGATGCTACACAACAGAGCAAAACCCCCCTTAACCTCACGCTCTCTCTCTCCTCCTTGTCCTCTTTCATGCCCTCCCAGGGCCATGCACAGTACCAGGTATTCGGGTCATCAGTTTAGAGCGCACCCAGGACCAGGGCTGCCGGCGTGGGGTAGCAGCCGAGGTGTGCGCAGGCGTAGGCCGGTAAATGGGTCAATGCCAGGATCACGTGGTGGTGTCATGGGTGAGGCGTGAGTGGGTAAGGAGGACCTCACCCTCGTGTGTTAAGAGGCAATAAGCCCTATGCAGAAAAAAACTTTATTTGGTTGCAGTAACTTCTCATCCCACAATGTGGGACTAAAGTTGGTCCCTTTTCTCTGCACATTGTAGCAGTAGCTGGTAGCTCTGATTGAGGTTGGGGAAGTGGTCAATGCTCCCAATTGACCCACTGCGTGTGTTGCTGAGAGGGTTCCACAGCTCCTGGGACTGCCACCTGGTGCTTGCAGCAGCTGGAGAATGGTTCGAGCAAGCTTGAAGCTTGCCTACTAATGGCGAGCTCAACCTAGTACTTGAAACTCAAGAAAAAGGCCTCATAGCCACGTCAGATGGCTTAGCAACTTCGCCACTGCACAGCGAATGTGGTGGTGGGTGCAATGTGGCATGCATGTCTGTGTGGAGGTCGTACGACCTCGGTGACCCAATGCGGTGAGGGTGGAGTTCGGGAGAGTCATGGAGTCACAAATCAAAGAAATAGACAGAGGGATTTTGCCCTCCGTGTGATGGCGGAGCTTGTGGAGTTGGTGGCTAGGGGGATGGACGTGTGTGGCGGATGGGAACCTTCGTCGGAGTGGTCACCAAAGATGGAGAAGATGAAGGTGAACGGTAGTGTTGAGGGTTTGTTTTTGGGTTGTAAAACTAACCTAAGATGCTAAACTAACTAAACTAACCCTAATCTAACAGATGAAGGGGTAGGATTGGCAACCGGCGTTGGCAAGCTGACGCCATGGAAGAAGGTGCTCTGGTGGGGGTGGACGATAAGAGAGGGGAGGACAACCCTGGCTTTGGCACACCAGGCGCGGACAAAGGAGACGAAGATAATGGCACTCCCAATTTGGCCATTTGGAGGCTGGAGAGCAACGGAGGGAGGAGCTTGTCGAAGTGAAGGCAGAGTAGGGCCGGAGGTGGAGTTTTGAAGAGGGTTTTGGCCCTAAGCCTTGCTAAGGAGAACGAGCAGGGCCTGGGGATCCTTATATAGGCCTTAGGGCACGGTTAGAGCTTAGGAAGAAAGCTTCCCAAGCTTCGAAGGCTCGCCAGAGTTGGAAACCCAACTCTTTGAAGGATTCACATGAGAATTTGGGAGATTTCTGGGACTTCGGATCTAGCTAAAAAGGAAGCAAATTTCTTGATGAATTCCCTTTCAAATCTGAGAAGGATTCGTAAAGAAATCAGAGAGATCCTTCCAAATGAAGCTCATCGAAGTTGTAGGATTAGGATTCTAGGGCATCAGGGACCTTTTTGAAGACTAAGATGACAAAGATAGGGGGATTTTTGTAATAAATTCAAAAGATGAGGGGTTATTTGGGAGATTAAGAATCAGACTTGGACTAAAATGCAAACTTGGTCAAAATGATTTCAAATTGGGCCCAAATTTTGATACAAACCTAATTTGGACCTAAGGAATCGGATGGTGACGTCTAATTTTTGTTTTGACCTCATTTGACTAGTTAATTTATGCAAAAACCCAAATTAGAGTAAAAGTTTGTTTAAGGCTCAGTTTTTTGTCAAAATGGGTAATGATGGTCAAATTGAAGATACCAAACCCTAGAGAAGATTTTTCTATGAATTTTAGAGGGGTTAGGTGAATTTTATCCTGACTAAAACCTCAGTAGATTAAGCGGGTCTATTTTTAGGGTTTCTGATGTCATTTAATTCTCGAAACGCACGGAAATCTATTTCTGTCTGCACAGACCCACTTGTTAGACCATTAAGACCATTTGACCTTTAATTAACTTCTGAAAAAACCCATGATTGTACTGCAATTGAGATATACTATTAAAACTACAGTTTTACCCCTATTTTACTATCTTTCCCTGAGAATGGATTTGCAATGAATTATGGTCCTCTAGCTGTTATGTAGGGGCATTTAATGATGGAATTTGACTAAATAAAGCTAGATATGGTTGATGATGACGTTATCATCATTTATCACACCCCCATGCTTATCTTTTTGCTAGTTTCTAAGCAAAAATTGTGATTGCACCACATTATTTCTCAAGAAACTAACTTTTTGTGTTTTGAGCAAAAAGTTCAAGATGGGGACTTGGTTGATTTTTGGTTAAGGTAGGTATGAGGTTTATTAAGGATAAAACACCTGGGCTTAGCTTTGGACTCAAAGATTAAACAAATTAGGACCACTGTATCCTTTGAGAATTCACTAGTTAACTCCCTTTTAATTCAAATATCCCGAAACTATTTTTTGCTATTAGGATTTCCCTAGCTCGTGAACTCGATCCGTAACTCGCAAGTTGATGAAAATTTAGGTGTTAGTGCTTTGTGATATGCCAACATTATTTGGATAAGGCCTTGTTATTGAAACTTTTTTTTTTAAATTATTTCCCCCTTGCTTAGCCTTAGCTTAGTCCTACTACAAATGTGTCAGGATCATCATTCATGTTACCAATCCTCGAGGGGGCTCTGGCGCTAGCACTTCGAGATAGTGCCATCCAAGACACACCCCAGAAGCTCACAACTCGAAAATACAATGCGGTGTAAAGGGGCACTCCAAGCAAACTCAAGCTCTTGCTCCGACGCTATGGGTAGAGTACCGTCCAAGACACCTGAGCTGCAAAATGCACCTTAATGCTCCGTCTAAAGATATGAAATATAGATATAGAGCGACGCTGAGGTGGTAACATGTTGACATCACATCCTCAAAGGAAGAATTTTTCCTTCTTAGTGGTGGGAACTCAAACCAATCATCTGTCTTGATCTATTACTAAGATTTTGCAAGAGTTTTTATTTATTTAGATGTTTTTGGTCTTGGGTAGTGTTGGCTTTGTGTGTGAAATGTTTGACAGTAGGTTTTCAAAAGAAAAGCAAATTTTTGGATTGAGAACTACGTCAGGTACTATTCAGGTCGCTAAACAAAGTCGGGTTACTTGAATCATCAAGTGTTAGGATGGAATTCTTTATAGGATACCTGATCTAGTCTAGGTTTCTAGACCTAAAATGTCTAAAAATGAATCCGCAGCTTCATCCTTAGTTTGTTAATGATTAAACCCCAGCTGTACCTAGTTTGAATTAAAGTTCAACCATTGGTCCTTTCTTTCACAAAAAATTCTCAAAACATTTTTTTAGAAGTTATGCAAATAAAGTGCATATGCAGATGCAGATGATGTGAATGCAAAATATTTTAATGTTATTAGGTTCCGAAAAATAATGAAATGCCTAACAAAATTGAAGTACCCCCCCATGCTTAAGGTTTGCAAGTCCCTTGCAAAAGGAAAAGAGTAGAAGATATCACCTAAGATAGGATGTTAGGATAGAGGTGAAGTTTTGCAAAACCTGAAAAAGAAAATTGAAGCGAAAAGAAAAATGTTGCTAGGTTACCTCCCAACCAGTGTTGCCTTTAATGCATTTAGTTGAGTGTTAAGTGATGCATGGAAGATGGTCAATTGTGAAGATAGTTAGACACTTGAATGCCCTGTAAAATGCAATCTTCCTTTTGGTCCCCTAAAAGAAAAATGGTGGAAGTAGGGTGACTAAAATGAGTGTGAAAAATGGAAGAAATACCCGAGTCTGTCCAAGGTTTCAGTTTAGGAAGAAGGCCATGCTCAGGGGGATCAGATGGTAGGTCCAGGGGAAAGGGACTGGGGGAAAAGTTAGCGAGGTGAAGGGTGGGTGAAGTTAGGGTGGGAGGTTGAATTGAAGTTAGAGTGGGTGGGTGAGGTGAAATTAGAGTAGGCTGGTCTGGTGAATAGTCAGGAAGAGATTTTGAGTGAATATAAGGCTCCAAGTAGTTGATGTCATCGACCACCAATTTAGACTCAGAATCCTCGAAAAAATTATGGTCGGGAAGAGAATCTATCAACATTGTTTCCTCCACCAAATTAGATGTTTCAATATCTGAGTCTTTAAAGAAATCATCATCATGGAATTTCCTAGAGGATTTGAAAATATCTAAGGTAAGTGTTTGTCCCGTGCAAGTGATATCCATTTTACCGGTGTGACAATTTGTATTTGCTTTCGCAGTGGCCAAAAAGGGTCGTCCAAGAATGATAGGGGCATTGATTTGAGATTCGGGTACCTCAATGTCAAGGACCAAAAAATCTACCGGGAAGACACAATTCTGAACCTTGACAAGGACATCCTTGACAATCCCTTAAGGTTTGATCGCAGGTCGGTCAGCTAATTGTAAGGTAACCTTGACAAGCTTGAGATCACCGATCTTAAATTCCTTGAATAGAACTGTAGGGATGATATTGACTGAGGCACCAAGATCGAGAAGGGCACAGTTAAAAGTAGTATCATCAATAATCGCAGAAATCAAAGGCGCACCTGGGTCTTTCATCTTAGGAGGCAGCTTGCTTTGTATGATAGAGCTTACTATCTTCGAAAGATGAACTCTTCCTTGGTTTTTATTATGCCTTTTTGGAGTACAAAGATCCTTCAAAAACTTAGAATAGGAAGGGATATATTTGATTTCTACTAGGAGAGGGATGTTGATCTGAACTTGCCCAAATAATTTCATGAGTTGTGTTGTGATACTCAATTTCTTTTTCTCCCTGAGTGATGGTGTTAGGAGAGTGGACATACACTAGGGTAGTGTGGGTTTTATCAAGTTGGTGTGAAGGCCTAGGATCGGTGATTGTTTTCCTATTCCTCAAAGTAACTGCATTGGTTGTTTGGTTGTTCCTAGGAGGGGGTTGGGGGCCTTGATATTGTGGGAAGCCTGGTGAGTGCTGTGATGCTAAGTTGATTGGAGGCTAATTAGTATGGTTCTGATTTGAGTGCCCTTTCTGGTAGTGTTTCCTCTAATTGATAGGGTTGGGTATGGGCTGGGAAGGCAGATGTCCTATAGGTCTCTAGGTCGAAGTAACTGATAGGATCTAAAGATAGGATATGGCTACGCACGCAAATACTTAAACAAAATATTAGTAATACAAACTAGATTTGCACAAATAATCAAACTGCAGAAAACTGGCACAATATGTATAGTGGTTCCCCTCCCTTGGGTACTCCACTACCTAAACCTCCCAGCTTAGGGTTTTTAACTTGATTCCATCGACCCCGAGAGAATCAATTTACTAAATCGAGGAATTAATAGGTTACCTCAACCCAAGTACAAAAACGAGTTTGTTACAACCCAATGAGCAAATGCTCAAGAACAAATGAAATATAGGTGTAAGAAAGAAAGATCTTACAACTAAGTTCCTATGCCTCTCAACAAATGTAAATATAATGTTATCGATTTGAGATCCTAGTGAAGACGTGAATGCATGAAAGAAAATCACATCGACGCATTTGCAAAAGCGTGGAAAGATTGAAAAGCAAACTCTATTCTTCTCTTCAAATATGGTGGAAAATATGAAATATAGAGCTCTAGAATTCTCTTATCTTTCTTGTATCTCTTGTTTGCAAATAAAGAGTCCAAGACTCACTTTATAGAGTTTAGGACCTCAGGGATTCGTCTACTAGACGTTGGGATTTAATTCCCAATGTTCACATAGACTAAATAAATTTTCTAGTCATTCAGTTTTGAGCCAATGCTACCCTCGTCTGACAACCCCGATTTGCCCAGAGGGCCTAACAAGTCAATGTAGAGTGGCTAGCTGAACCCCGAGCCCCATGGGGTTGCTAGCTCCCTCCCTACACTAGTAGCTCGCCTTGGTACCATGTATGCGAAAGCCAACAGAAGTCGGTGTAGAGTGGCCAATCCTAACCCCGAGTCCTAACCCAAGGGTGGCTAGCTCCGCTCTACACTAAAAGGGGACAATCTCTCTCCTTGGTACCACGTACTCAAGGGCTAGCACACTTCCCATCCACATTCCAGGCTTTTCCATCAACCACAAGAGCTCTACTCCTAACTCCCCGTAGGGTTCATGCTCATGTTCACCATATTATTCCAATCCAAGTTTCATCATTCATAATTCAGTTCTCGTTTATACACATGCATCTTGTATTTCCACAATTTAACACATGCAACAAGTGATATCACAGGTAACTGTTTAATTATCTCAGGCATCTCATATTCTAATAGGCAGCTCGTATTTATTTACAGGCAGTGGCTAACAATTTAGCTCATTCATATATATAAATACAATTTCAATCACACAAGCAATTGGTTCAACCATTTCTCATCCTAGGGTTCATGCCACATCCTAGGTTTCCAATTGTCTAATTTTCATAGATGCATTCATATTAAAATAAGTATAACAGGGGTGGACCACTCTGCCAGACAATCCGGGATTATTGGGGCTTGAACTGCAGGCCCACGCACCTCTACAAGCCCCATACATGCAACAAGTCAAAGTCCTATACCAAGGAACACATCACAACGGAAAGTTCAAAACATTATATAAAGGTTTCTAATACGTAGAGGAATTCACAAGGAAACCACAGATACTTTGTTTGAGTAAAATGGATCCCGATCGGACCCCAAATGGGTCAAAAACGTGTTTGCATACCAAAATTAGACGTCTGGAAACAAGTCCAGACGTCTTAAAAGTCACAGAGACTCACCTCAAGCTCCTGCAGAGACATTAGATGTCCAGGACTCCTCTGTGACCATTTGAAAATAGTTCCAGACGTCTGATCAATCCTCCGGTCATCTAGGAATGCCTCCGGTCGTCAGGTAAGTTGTCCAGATGTCCGAAAGTACGTGGAAAGGCGTTCCGCGCACCTTCCCAAGGCTGCTCCTACGCACGATAGAGAAGCAACCCACTTTTAACCCAACAGGATCATCTGCATGGTTGTAACGGTGAGGAAGATGTACCTTCGCAATACAAATGCTTTCAGACGTCTGGTGTCGATGCCAGACATCCAGCTGGTCGTCTGGAAGACACTCCAGACATCTGATAATGGAAAAATTCCAGTATCAGATCGCACTCCTATGCTTCTCGCCGCGCTCTGCCGTGGCTCCTTTCGCTCTACTGCAGCCCCAACTGCTACAGAAGGTCGGGGATGACGCTCCAACATCCTCCTCCTCCCGCACGCGCCATGGTGGCCATGCGAGCCTCCAACAAGCTTCCACGAAGCTCTCGACCTCTCCTTCTCCTCACACACGCTCCTCCTCCTCACTCTCGTGCTCTCTGTCATGCACCCTTGCTCACGACGATGGAGTGGGGGTTTGGTAGAGTGGAGAGAGAAAGGGGTGGTCTTTTATAACCGAGGGGTTAGGCTTCGACAAGGGGGAAAAGAAGAAGGAAGGAGAGAGAAGGAGTGTCTGTGCGCTGCCTATGCACAGAACGCAGAATGCATACAGATTTTTCAATTTCCAGACATTTAGAAAGGGGTCTAGACATCTGACTGACACTCCAAATGTCTTAAAGGGCTAAAATCAGGACGAGTCTTTACAAATATGAAAAACACTTAATGGCAAACACTAATCCATAATAATTTTGTTAACACCAAAATAAGATGTGGAACAAGGTTCCAACAGTAACCTCAATCTGATTATGGAGATTTGTAACAACATGGGTTATCTTCGACATCTGATATTGCATCCCCTGCAGGGTTTTCATAACCTGGGCATTGATGTCTTGTTGGGATGGCCCAGGTTGATAAAAAATCTAATTCTTCCCATAACCTCCAAATTGGTTTTGTTTCTGAGAGGGCACTTGGTTGGGCCAGGAGTGAGTCGGGTAATTCCTCCAATTAGAGTTGGAGGGAGTTCTAAATTACTCTTGGAGGGCGAAAATATTCTCAGTGGGGTTAAGATTTGGATAACTGCAAGTCCTCGGGTGATGATAACATCATCATGAGCCACAACTAGCTTTAATTAGCCAGGATTAATTGATAAATGCTCCTACGTAATCACCAGAGAGTCATAATTCACTGCATATCCTTTCTGAGAAGAGTACACGAAATCAGGGTTAATTCTGCAGTTTTAACAGCACATTATCAATGTAGAATAACCACAGGGTTTCCCAAGGGTAATCTAAGGTCAAATGTTCCTTAGTGACTAATAAAAGGGTCCGCATAGACAGAAACGGGGTTTCACGTATTTCGAGAACTAATACAGCACCCAAAGCTCTAATTTCAGACCTGCTTAAAAAATAGAGGTTTTGTTTAGGATAAAATTCATCTAAAACTTTTAAAATTCATATAAAAATGTTCCATGAGATTTGGTACCCTTGATTTGACCATCTGAAACAATTTCGACCTTAAACAGAGTTTCAAAGAGAAAGTTGCTCTAATTTGAGTTTCTATGCAAATTACCCAGTCAAACTTGGTCAAAATTAAATCCAACTTTACCATCATATTCCTTGGGTCCAAATTAGGTTTGTACCAAAATTTGGGCCCAATCAGAGATCATCTTGACTTAGTTTGCATTTTGGTCCAGTCTGACTCATTCTTTCTCACAGACACCCCTAGCTTTTGAAATCCTTGCAATATGGTCCCTAACTTTGTTGTCTTCTTCAGATAAAGGTCCCTACCGCCATTGAGGTCAAACCTGACCTCCAAGAAAGGTTTGACTACTCCTAAACCTACTCGAATCAACACCAAATCCCACCAAATTTGGTGGGATTAATGTTCACACCTTGGAGAATCATCTGGGATCAATTTTGAGTCCCAACTCCTTGTTGATTGCTCATTCAAATGCACGAGATTCATGGGACCTATTCTTTCAATCACAAGCCATGAAAGGCCTGTTTCCTATTCTAGAGCTCAACCTAAAGCTCTATAAAGACCCAAGAAAAGAATCTACTCTAACTTAGCTTTGTTTGTCCGCACTTCTTCGCCAAAAATTCCTCCCTCCAGCCTCCTCCAACGAGCTCTGACAACCTCCTCTCCCTTGTCTTCCTCTCTCGCTGCCAGATACCATAGGCAGCAAGATTGCCTTCCTCACCGTCCTCCGCTTCTCGCAACACCAGCAGAAGTCCCCTAAACCCTCTTCTTCCTTGTCATTCCACCATTGGAGGTATTCTCTTATATGGCACCAGCCAATCACAGCCGTTGTCCTCCAACCCCTTTCGACTGTTAACACCAGGATCCCTTCCTTCCTCTCCATCTCTACTTCACTTATCCCTCTTTAGATTTTAGTTTCGACCCACGACATGCTCGTGCCACCTCCATCTTCCTCACATCCGGTGTACCTCCGATTTTGGCCTCCTCGATGCTACACACCACCAAACATCGCTGCTCCACCTTCAAAAACTCCATTGCACCTCATCGCACAAAACTCCTCACCTAATTCCTCAATTCACCCACTCAAATGCCTCACCAAACTCGACCTCCCTTGCTCACCTTCTCTGTTACCATCCGGCTACCACACGCTTCCACTCGCCACACAACCACCACCACCGGACTCCACATCCTCCGGTGATGCTAATGAACCTTCTGACCAGGGCATTTGTGCCCATATTATGATTTTTAGGTATTGACCAGAGACTGTCATTGCCTTCATCAGCTTCGCTATCGTCTGCCTCTGTCCGGCCACCATCCTTCTAGACTCCACCTCCAAGTGTTGCAGTTTAGCTTCAAGGCCTCGTCCAGGCCCTCAATTGGAGACCTTGCCCACGATTTCCCCCTCAATTGGAAGCATCTCCTCCTGCTACTGCTGTGAGAAGGAGGGGGGAAAGGATAGTCCCACGTAGTGGATTGAGAGGTGCACAGCCACGAATATTAAGATTTTGTGCTATGGCCTCTTCGCCCAAGAACTGGGGGTCAGGTCCCCATACACCCCTCACACCCAATAACCCACCTATTATTCACTCCTTGGTTAGCACTCACGCCTGGTGACCCTGGTCCATGCTCTCGACATGTTTACCTGACCGGTTACCTGATTATATCTAGGTCTTTGAGAAAGAAGAGGAGGACGAATTGTGAGAGAGCAGGGGAGGGTTTTGCTCTCTGAAAGAAAAGCCCCTATATGACACTTAGCTGCTGAGGGGAGTTGATTCCTTTATGCTGTGAAGGAGATGCCTTATGGAGAAGAAGAAGGCTTTGCAGAGAAAGGAGAACAAGAAGAAGGCCTTCGAAGAAGAAGGGAAGCTCTGAAGAAGAAAGAAGCTGAAGAAGAAAGGCTCCCTGAAGAGCCTTGTGCTTGAGATACTTAAGCCGTCTGAAGAAGAAACCCAATCTCTTATTTGAGTTGATGATAACACTATTGCATTATTTAAGTACTATAGTTTATATTTGAATTTGATTAGAATAATTGAGTGCATGCTTAAATTAAGAGGATATCTATGGTGATTCAAATCACCATTATTTTGATTCTTGTTTCTTTTTGAGCTATGATTTTGTGAGCTTCATTGAATAACAATTTGATCATACTTATTCATTGCATATTTGTTAATATTGTGATCATTAATTCTACATGAAGATTACTGTGTGAATTCAGTATTTGTTCCCTGTGTTCGACCTCGGACTCTTCTTTGATTATGACTATATAAATTTAATTATTTTCGAGCGATTGAGGCTTTTCTACAACGAAACGACTTAAAACTCCTCAATAGCCCACTTAAACATTTTGGTGCCGTTGTCTGGGAGCAACGTGCAATTCACACATTACTCTTATCTTTCTTGATTATTATCTGGGCACTAACTTGCCTTGTTTGGTTTGTTTGTGATTTTGTGAGGTACATCACGAAGAGATCTTCCGTGAAAATCAACCACTCCTGGGCCAGGTAACTCTCTCTTCTTCCCTAATCAACCTCCTAATCATGTGGAAGTGAGAAAAGGAAACAAATCAATTAGGATTCATCTACCTTATTTTCTCAATAATCATCAGGCAAGTTTTCTAATTTACGCTTTCAATTCAATATCTGATTGAAGATTGAGACAATTCTATTTAGAGATCCCTACCCAAATTGCCTGTACCTACTAGGGATTTAAGCTTAATTTTTAAACATCTTGGACTACTCACCTTCTTGCTTAAGCCCAAGGTGTACATTTAAGATCAAATTGGACTTCAAATAGAGCAAATTAGAGTTTCTACATTAGGGTTTTGAAGTGTTAGTTCACATTTGCTTGAATTAAATAAAAGTGACCCTCCCACATTTTGTGCTACCCAAACACTTGCTTGAAAAAGATATAATAAGAAGAACCCTAAAATCAGGCTTTAAACTTAATTGAATCTTAAAATTGTGAATCTAATAACCTGAGAGTCAATTCAGGGTGTTCTTTGGGTCTTGACCCATATTTCATTCTTCATCTTTTAGGACAGGTCAAGTGAAGTTCATCAACTTTGTGGGGCTAACCAACCACCAAATTAGTTCACAAGTTGAATTAACTTCTAATCAAGTGAAATCTAAGGCACAAATTAGGACTAAAATTGGTAGACTTAAGGTCTCAATTCGCACATTCTGGTCTACTTGGAACCACAGTGACAAGGAAGGTCAGGTGGGGGAAACCCTGTAACCCATGGGGATGCTCTACCATGTAAGGGTCTTTGCGGGTCTCTCCCTTCCTGGTTGGCCAGGCACTTCTCGGGTGTGTGGATTTTTGATTTAGAGGTATCATCTGCCTCGAAAGAAGCCTTAGTCATCCAAAAATCTTTGGGTGCCTTGATTGGGTCCAAATTCACATCTAGTCCTTCATCTATTCTCTAGAGTACATACACAGGAAAAGGTCCCTAGGCTTTTTGACCTAGAGGCTTTCATTAGAATTGTACTTCTTAGGGTTTTCTAATCACTTCATTCTGAACCTGAATTTGATTCTACATCTTGATCCACCACCTGATTTGAAAATGTAAATTGACAAAGTAGGAAAAATTTATATGAAACCTGAATCCCAAATGACCATAAAAGAGAAGATGATAGAGGCTACCCTTAGACATCATGACGAGTATTTCAAAACCTTAGATCCATCTAGGAGCATTCAGGTTAATGTAGCAGAAACAACAACCCACATTGTGAATCGTGCCCAACTAATAGTGACACAAATGATAAATGGGTCAACCCGGGATATTCTCATGATGGGATACACTGAATTAGAAAGATTGCATAATGCTGAGTATCTCCAATGTATGATAAATGCATCAATTTGGGAGATGCACCAAGACGACCTTAAAAAATGGGAGAATTTGATAAATATATTGAAACAGACCATCAATAAAAAATATCCATATACCCACACAAAAAATGATCTCCCAAAACCCAGGTTTGAGAATAGAGGTTGTTGTGGACCCCCAACCCAAATGGAATCAGATTCAAAATTCATAACAATGGACATGCCTGATCTTAATAAGGGTTGGGAGGATCCAATTGCAGGTGTTCCCGATTCTGAACCAGCCTTAGAAAACCTTGAAGTTGGTACATCAAGCCTATATTCCCCAGACACCTGTAACGATAAACCTGAATTAGAACCTCTCAAGAATGTAATCCCGAGCCTTATCCTGTTAAGGTAATTCTCGAGAATGATTTTGACATCCCAATAGAGCCTAGCCTAAATTCTAGTGACCCAATTCCTACCTTTGACCTAGAATCAAGATTTGAGCCAATTTGGGATGATCATGAGGCCCAATATGAAGAGAATCAAATTTTTGATCTAAACTATGATTATGGGCCTATGTTTGATGACTACACCTCTCCAACCTCCTCAAAAATGAGAATTGATTTTTCAAAAGTTAAACCAATCTATGATATAGAAATCGAGGAGTTGGAAGAGCTAGGATTTGATTGGGTCTATCCGAGGAGCCAAGAACCCGAGTACCTAATAAGGACAATTCTTTGAGCCCAAAATTTGAAATTTGGTTAGATCCAAGTCAGGTTACTGATTCTACACATTTTGATCCATTCTATGGTGGAAATCCCAATCTAGAATTAGGTTCAAAAACTAATCTTTGCAAATTCTTCGATGGTCTCGAATCTTACTCTAATTTCGGAGAACCATTGTTTCCTGATGATCATAAACCAGTTTACGACCTCAACATCCTTGACCTATTCTTTGATTCTGATGCGAGGCCAATGATTTGGACCTCAAAGAAGCCACACCTTCTGATCCACATATAGAGCCTTCCAAAACCTGTTCCTAACCTCAACTCACCACCGGAATTAACTTCTACTCTGATTTCCTCTCTCTGATCTGGTTGCATATGATTCTTCTCCATCTTTTGATCAGGTTTCGGACATTGATTAGACTAATAATCACTTCCTACTCTTCTCTGATCTCACTAGTAGGGTTCCTACATCCTCTACAGTTACATTTTCTTTTGAGGATCCATACTCTAACCAGGCTATGCAGACTCAGCCAAACCTTGGATTTTAATTTCCATATTTGCTTAAGCTATAAAGTATTTGGTGGGCATCGTATCTACTGATTCACATCCATCAACCAATTAGAGTGACGAGGTTTAGGCTACATAAGCAGGTTGTCGATCTGAACAACCACCTGGTTGGACCAACTAGGCTTTTGATAAAGGTGCTTGTTCTACAAAACTCATTTGATTTGACCACCCCTTCTCCTTGACCACTTTCTTCTTGGCAGAGGGCATTGAATTTAGCACTTAATGGGAGGCAACTCGTCATTCCAAAAACCTAAGACCCTTCTGATCATTTTTTGAGCTACACTCCTACTGCACTTCTATTAAGAGCTCTTGATCGAGTTTTGAAAAGGTCACGTTGTAGTACAGTCGAAAAAGCATTCAAAACAAATAAAATTTATTACTTGAAGTTTAAGTCTGAGGTCGAACACAGGGAGCAAATGGAGTTCATGCACTAATCTCAAGAATAGTGGCAATTTGAACACTTAAAACTACTCAAAATATAATTCAAAATGTAAAGCATGAGTTTATGAATAATAAAATGTAGCATAAAAGAGAAATTGGAAAGAATTGGACGTCTGAGTATGGAATTAGACGTCTTAAAAAATGTTTGATTTGTCTTTCTTCTTTTGCTTCTTCTCTTTGGCTCATTCTTCTCTTTCTCTTCTTTCTTCTCTATCTTTCTTTGGCTTTGGCCTTGCGAGCCTCAACTGTCTGCTTCTTCCTTTCCTCTTCTTTGGCTTCTCTCCTTCTTTGACTTCTCCTTCCTTCTTTCTTCTATTCCTTAGCTTCTGATCCTCAGCTTCCCTTCAACATTGCCTTCTCTTCAGCCATCTTCTTCTCTGCTGCTTCTTCTCCTTAGCTTCCTTGTTTAGCTTTCTTCTTCTTTTACCATGCCTTCTGCCTTCAGCTTCCTCCTTCCTCTTTGGCTTTCTTCTTCCTTTCTCTGCAAGTGCAAAACCTAACCCTACCCTCCCCTGCGAACTCTCTCTCTTTTCTCTCTTAGGCTCGCTCTCCCAGAGCCATCTCGGGTAAATGGGTCGGGTTAGCCTTCCCGGGACCAGGTGCACCGGCGTGGGTGATGCGCGAGGAGTGCACAGGTAATCGGGTTAGGCTACCAGGTCCGCGGAGCGTGGGCACGGACAAGGCATGATGGGGAGAGTGGGACCTCACCCCGTGTCAGGAGGCGATAAGCCCCTGACACAATTTCATCTTATACCACATAGCTCGCTCTAAACTTACTGAGGTGGGACTAAAAGTCCCACCTACCTCGCGTGCGTCCGCAGGGGGTGTCCTCTTCAATTGCTAATGCTGCAAAGTTCTGGGACTCCAATTGCTGGGTGCGAGGGGTTTGCGAAGGGAGCTCGCGCACCTAGGACCCTACTTCCTGAAGCCTGGGGCAATAGGTGAAGCTTGCGAGCTTGCTTCAAGCCTACTCTAATGGTGGTGGAGGTCAGAACCTACGTTCAAGAAACACGGCCTTGTGGCCTCATTAAAACACGCAGGAGGCTTTGCCGTGGCACAGCGAAGATGTCTCGAGGGTTGGCGTGGTGTGGGGCAGCTTGGGCGTGCGTGCCTAGGTTATTTTGTGGTCGTGGAGATGGGTTTGGTCAGGGGAAGAATGTGGAGGTTATGGTGGTTAATGGAGAGGGGGAAAGTGATCAGTTGGATGAGGCGGAGCTTCTGAGGTGTTTGGCGAGGTGGGTGGGTGCGTGGAGTGATGGAAGCACCTCGCCAGTGATCTGCCGGAGGTGGAGAAGATGGTGGTCGTATGTGGTTGTCGAGGGGTGAAAATAGAAATAGAGAGGGAGAAAATAAAGAGAAGAGAAATGGGAAGATACTTGACCTAGTTTAAGGATGAAGGGGAAAGAGATGGCAGACGGCGTGTATTTGCCACCGTCGGAGACGAAGATCCCAGTGGAGGGCGATGGCAATGACAAAGAGGGTAGCTGGCGCATGCACAGGTATGGCGCGACGCGGACGACAGAGGTAGAGACAACTCTACCATTGGTATTGTGGCAGAGCGATGAGAGGAGGAGAAATAGGTCGCCAGAGATCGCTGGGTGTCTGGCCGGAGGAGAAGAGAAGAAATTGAGGGGTTGTCTCCAGCCAAAACAAGCTGAAGATGAACGGCAAGGCCTGGGGTGTCTTTTATAATCGCAGGCAGAGGGCCTTGTGCTTGGAAGACAAGCTTCCAAGCACGGGTAGCCTTGTTGGACTTGGAAAGTGAGAGATACCCAAATCTCTCATGCGTTCGCATGAGAGATTGGGTGGCAATCAAGGCTTGAGATTAGGTTCACAAAATCAAGAATTCCTCAGAGAATCTCCCTTTTAAATTTGAGAGGGATTCTTTGAGGAATCAAGGAGATATTCCCCTTGAATCCTTGCCAAAGTAGGATTCCACTGTTGTAATGGTGGAGGGACCTAATTGCAAAGAATGATAAGGAAGATAGGGGGTGTCTGCAAGGTTTTCAAAAGCTAGGGGTATAAAAGTAATTGGGTTGGACTATTTGCAAAGTAGGTCAAGGTGAACTCCCCTTAGGTCCAAATTTTGGTAGAAACCTAATTTGGACCTAAGGAATCCAATGGTGAAGTTGGATTTTAGGTTTGACCATATTTGACTAGGTATTTTACGTAAAAACCTAATTTAAGGCAAATATTTGACTAGGACCCCTATTTAGGTCAAAATAGGTTCTAATGGCTAAATTGAAGGTTCTAAATCCTAAAGGATATTTTTCTATGAATTTTATAAGGTTTAGGTGAATTTTATCTTGACCAGAACCTTCTTGAATTAAGTGGGTCCATTTTAGGGTTACAAGAAGTCATTTAATTCCTAGATTTCACATTAACCCTTTTCTGACTGAACCAACTCACTTTTTATCTTGTTAAGATCATTTGACCTATGTTTAGCCCTTGATAAATCCCATTGTTGTGCTGCAATGGTAAAATTGCAGTTTTACCCTTTGTTTCTTACTTTTCTTTTAGATTGATTATTCCTTGAGTTAGGCCCTTCATTTGGTTATGTAGGAGCTTTTGTTCTCTTTTCTAGGTCAAAATGAGCTACATAGGGCTCATGATGGTGTTCCCATCAACTTCTGAATTCAATTTTAGAACAGGCGACTCCACCTTTGATACTTGTATCAAAGCTTGAAATCGTTCGCAACAATCGTCCTGACCCATTGACCCACCCTTGATCCTGTTCTAATCCTTGAACCAAACTAATTTGGTACCCTCCTAATTTACAATAAGGACATTACAAAACTTAGGCATCAGGGGGTGTTAAGGTGCAAACATATGGAAATTCAATTCTCTGAGGGGTTCTCACAAAAAATATCTTAGTGGGGTTAGGATTTGGATAACTACAAGTCCTCAGGGAACCATATAAAGCCTTAGAAAATTGATTATACTCAGCAGATATAGTATTGAGATTGTGCAAGTTTTCTCTCTTTAGAATGTTAGGCGGGGTTGGATGTGGAACCTGGGAGGGTGTAGTAAGTATTTCCTCAATTTTCTTCTGATTTAATTGCATCTGGTCGAGTCTGTGGGAAATCATTCGAAGGTTGTCCTGGGTAGCAGGGATTGATTGAGTGCCTATGTCATTAACATCGAACTGTGAGTTGGTAGTCTTGCCAAAGGTGTTCATGGATGCATGGTTAAATGATCTTTCACTCATTTCTTCAAAAAGATCATAGTCACTCTCAACATCTTTATTTAGGAAGTTGCCACCACACGAGGCATCGAAAAAACATTGAAGTTGATCTTCTAATCCATGGTAGAAGATCTACATGAGCTGCCATAATGGAATCTCGTGGTGTAGGAAATTTCTTAAAAGATCCTGAAATCACTCCCAAGCATCATGTAAGGTCTCACCAAGTTTTTGGTGGAAGGTCATGATAGATCATTGTAGGGAAATCGTACGACTAATGGGAAAGAATTTCTTTAGGAAAGATTTTATGCTGAGGCCAAGTGGTAATGGGTTTGCCAATGGTTCTAAACTAGTATGTGGCCTTGTCCTTTAGGGAAAGCAGGAATAACTACATCAGCCATAAGTCCTCTTGCTCATTGCGAGAACCAGTCATCTGTGAGAGGAGAGTAAGTTCCTCAAGGTGGCTGAATGGGTCTTCCTGAGGAAGGCCATGGAAGTACTTGATTAAGGTAAGAATGGCAAGATTAATCTCAAAGTCCCCCTATGGTATGACCACCCCTGGTTTGTCCTCATAATTGGAAGGATTGTAAAAATCCTTAATAGGAACAACAAGCTGCTAACGGGGTGGCTGGTTTTTCCCTTGGTTGGCTAGGTTCATTATAGTCTTAGCCAACTGTTGTTGGTTTGCTTGTAGTTGAGCCAGTTGCTCAACCATCATGTAAAGGGGATTGGGCAGGGGGCCTTGGTTTTGTCCTTGTGGCATCTCAAGTAGCTCTAAGATGGGTAGGTTGGGGATGGATAAGTCAAAAGGTGGGTTTATTTTGGGTGGAAGGGTTAAAAACAGGATTAGAGGTAGGATCAGAAGTGTTTTATCGGTGAGAGGTGGAAGGAGCATAGGACTTATTTTGGGGATTTTCCATTTTTGAAGAATGAAAATGAGAGGAAGAAAGTCTTTTTGTGAGGGGGGGTAGAATCAAGAGGTCCCTCCAAGTGTGGATTTTGGGACCACCGCCCATCCATTCAATGGAAGAATGAGGAGGAGAGGAAGGAAAGATGAGAAGAATATGTGTGCAGGCCGAAGGAGATGGACAACTGACCTCTATCGATCTTGGCGGAGGTGAAATTTGAATTCTCCTTTGGGCAAGAAACTCTGGAGGGGATGGTTGGCCGCCTGAGGGGGCTCGACATCCGCGTTGACGGCTCTGATGGATGGGTGGTATGGCACTCACAGTCTTGGCAAAGAAATGAGCATGGTGCCCAGGTGTCTGGTGGAGCCAGGACTCTGGACAGGAGGGGTTCTCATGGTGGCTGGGGTTGAAGCCGAAGGGAAGTGATTTGTTTCAGATGTCGACTTCGGGGGCACCTGGCGGCGATGTGCCGTCGGCTGTTGCTCTGTCTTGCTTGTGGAGGCTTTGGTTGCAAGTGGGACTCCTGCCTAGCGTCTCGTGGTGGTACTGGGGGCAGGTTGTGCACTGCACCTTCATTTCCTAAGGGTGAGGCGCAACTGCCTCTTCCACCCCCCCATCAACTCTCGGGGGACAAACTATGGATGTGGAGATCCCCTGACTGAGGACGTTAAGGTGGCAGAGCTGGTCTTGCATGGAGCCTTGATTAGGGAAGTGATGATGGGTACTCTTTCCCTAGAGAGAGTTCGGCAACTGGTAAGCTCTCTTTCCTTATCTACTGATGCTTGGAAAATTGCAGTTATCTCTCCATTGCGGTTTGTGCTTTTTGATGTGGGTGTGGTAGATATTGAGAAGTATTATTTTCTGACTAGCAATTTTGGTGGATTGTCAGTGATTTGGCAGTTAGTATCCCCCTTTGATGGTTCTTTGGCTGAGCATCCCCCTCAAAGAGCTGCTCCCAGGTCTGGTTCTCCTGAGATCAGAGGCCTGCCTCTGTATCTGAGGTCTAGGACGGTGGTGGAAAATATGGTCGCTGAGTTTGCATCTGTGGCTGAGGATACTGATGTTGGTCTGACTGAAGGAGATGCTAGTGCTCTAAAAGTGAGGGTGAATGTCTTCAGGGCTGGATCTATTCTTGATAAACTGATTCTCAGGTGTGGGAGCAGCTCTTGGATGCTCCTATTGAAATTTCATGTGGCAAACAGGGATGTGGAGTCGAGTCATCGCCCCCCTCTTATGCTAAGGTGCTGCGAACCAGAGTTCCTTCCTTACAACCAAACTGTTCTAGTCAGGAGTTGGTGGCAGAACACACTAAAAGTATGGAATTGGTAGATGGGGTAAGGGAGCTTGAGGGCTGAGGAGATGAGGACTGAAACTCTGGAGGATAGGGGTGGAATACCGCTGATCCAGAATTAATCTGCAGTGGTGGTTAAAGAAGGGGAGGAAGTTAATGTGATTAATAAAGCTGTAGCTGAGGACCTGAAAGCTCTTGCTAGTGATCCTGTTGACTCTGATTTGGTAGATCCCTCTATGAACTCCTTTGACTTGCAGTACTACTCTCTTGTGGCTGATGAATTGCACTTGAAGTCTGAGACTCCTTCTACCTCTGGGCTTGGGAAACCTCCTTACAAGCTGAGGCTAGGAAGACACACTCCTACACAAAATGTTGATGAGTCTATCATTGCAGCTGTGATGAAGGTTGGAAAAGCATCTGCTGCTAAGAAGGGAACAGATCTAACATCCAAATGAGGATTCTTACTTGGAATGTGCGTGGGCTATGCGACAGAAGTAGGAGGGGGTCCTTGCTTAGATATTTGCGAGAATGGGAGATTGATTGTGCCATCCTCCAAGAGACGCATATTGATAGTGAATCTGACAGGGCATGGGTGGAGATGAGAGCTGGTCTTGCAAATGACCTTGTGGTGATCAATTCTAATGGTAGATCTAGGGGAATTGCCATCTGGTGGAAGAAGCATGTGCTGTGTTTGGAGGAGGTCTCTTTGGCTAGGCACCTTTTGACTTACAGGTTCAAAAGAGGCCAGGGGGACAGTGATTTATTTGTGACAGATGTGTATGGTCTTAGTGACCCTAGCAGAAAGCAGGAGCTGTGGGAGGATTGGAACTTGGCTGCAGATTTTGTGAATGGGGCGGTCTGGCTTGTTTGAGGAGACTTCAATTGTGTTTTGGTGGGGAGTGACAAACCCAATGGGGTGGTGGATAGCTCTGCCACTGGCTTCCAGTTGATGGTCCAGGCTTTGGGCTTGTGTGAATTTCCCTCCTCGGGCTCTGAATTCACTTGGAGAAATGCTAATGGGCTCATGTCCAAGATTGACAGGTTTTCTGGCAATGCTGGACTGATGGATCTCTTCCAATTGTCCTTTGTTTGTGGTCTTGAACGTCCCTTCTCTGACCATACACCTTTGGTCTGGGACAATGGTGAACAGGTGTTGGCTGGATCCTATTTCAAGTTTAGGAAGTCATGGGTGAGGGAGCTAGGGTTTAGAGATATGTTTGCTGGTTGGTCGAGGGCCCAGCAGGTTGAAGGCACGGCTACCTTCAAGTTGGCTTCCAAGATTTTGGCTTTAAAAGGAATGTTAAAGGAGTATGGTGATGTTATCTCTGTCCTCAGGCATCAGAAACGTCGAGAGGCCTTGATGAAGATTTAGGAACTGGATGCCAAGGAAGTTGTGGCTCAACTGTCTGAGCTGGACTTTGCTGATAGAAAAAATGGCAGGGGGTGGTGGCTGAAGAAGACCTGAAACTGGAGATGGATTGGAGGGAACGATCAAGGCAACTGTGGCTAAGTGAGGGGGATGCAAACACTAAATTCTTCCACTTGGCTGCCAGTTCTAGGAGAAGAGTTAATATGATCTCTTCAATTGTTAAAGAGGGGCAAAGAGTTACCTCCATCTCTGATATCAGAGCTGAGGCTGTCAGGTACTTCAAGGAGTCTTCAAGAGCTGCAGGTAGGGGCTGTTGGAGGATGGCAGCTAGTGATCTCCCCAAAATTATAGAGGCTCAGGGGTCCAGCCAGATTGAATCTATGTCTGAAGCTGAAGTCTTGAAGGCCATCAAGGATCACAATTGTGAAGGATCTCCTGGTCCTGATGGGATCCAAGTTTTCTTCTACAAAGAATTACGGGATATTATGGGCACTGAGGTTATGGAAATGATCAGAGAGTTTGAGAATGGCAATTTTCGCTTTGAAAGAATAAATAGGTCCTATCTCTTTCTTTTTCCAAAGACTCCAGGTGCTGAATCTTTTCAGGAGTTTAGACCTATTGCCCTCTCTAACTCTTTGTACTTGGTGATTGGTAAGGTGTTGGCCAATAGATTGAGGCCTGTTTTGCAAGAATTGATCCATCCTGCTCAATCAGCCTTCCTCCCTGGTAGATCTCTACAAGAATCATTTATCATGGCCCAAGAGATGAGTTGTCAATGGCACAAGAGAAAATGCAAGGCTTTTCTTTGGAAGGTTGACTTCCACAAAGCTTATGACTCCATCAGTTGGCCTTATCTTTGAGATGTGCTTAAAAGAAGAGGCTTTCCTTCTTCTTGGATCCATTGGGTGAAAAGATGTATCACCACTGCCTCTTTCACCCCCCTGATAAATGGGAAGCCCTGTGGGTCTTGGATTTAGCCCCAATGTGGTATCAGGCAAGGATGTCCCCTGGCTCCCCTGATTTTCAACCTGGCAGTTGACAACTTGGCTTGGTATGCTTGTAAGCTTGCTGAAGTAGGTCTTATTAGAGGGTACCCTTTGTCTTGCAGGAGTAATTTGGCTCCCATTCTTTAGTATGCAGATGATATGGTTTTCTTTGTAGAGGGGTCTATGGATGAAGCAATGGCTTTGCATCATATGATTAATATCTTTGGTGAGCTCTCTGGCTTGAGGTTGAATAGGGATAAATCTAGTTTGGTCTACTTTGGCTTACCTAAGGAGGAGCAAGGAGCTTTAGCTGCTGTTTTGAGGACCCCCCACATTAGTCTTCCTATTAGATATTTGGGGCTGCCTTTGAGGTGCGCTAGAATGAAGAAGAGAGATTGGAGCTGCCTCTTTGACAAGATTTCAGTGAAATTGGATGGCTGGCATAGCAGTTTCCTCTCCAATGGTGGAAGACTTATCTTGCTCAACTCTGTGATCACCTCCATCCCTGTTTTCTACTTTTCCATATATAAAGCACCTAACTCCATTTGGAAAAGGTTGGATGTGTTAAGAAAAAGGTTCTTTTGGAAGGGAGCTAAACATGAGGGCAGATTCTTGTAGCCACTCAAATGGGAGCAGATTTGCCTTCCAAAAGATAGGGGTGGACTTGGGATTAAGTCTCTAAAACACTTCAATGATGCTTTGCTACTTAAGTGGGCTTTTAAACTCTTGCAAGGAGACCTGAAGCCATAGATTGTCCTGATTGGAGATAGCTATGGTGCTTCCAACAGTGTGCTATCCAGACTTCAGCCTAGCAGTCCTTCTCCTTTCTGGAAATCAGTGACAAGAGCTTTGGCTGATCACTTCCACCTGCTACAGCCGGCTCTTGGGGATGGCAGGACGTTCAGCTTCTGGAAGGAGGGGTGGTCAGGGCTGGGTGTCTTGAAGGAGCTCTATCCAAGGGCATTTGCTGCAGCATCTAACAAGGAGGCTACTGTTAGCAGGGTCTGGTCTTGCAGCAGCAGTAGTTGGATTCTGATTGAGGAGGATTCCAGCAGGAGGGGTACCTGGTTGTGGGAAGAAAGGAGGAAACTAATTTCAGACCTTCAGAGCTTTAGGCCTAGACCTAGAGTGGAGGACAAGTACCTTTGGGAGGGGATTTATAAAGTGCAAACTGGCTACAACATAATTTTGAACCATGAAAGTGGGTGGAGCTGCGACTTCATTGACAAGAAGATCTGGCTTCTAAAAATTCCCCTTAAGGTACAGATATTTCTTTGGCTATGTACGAGAGATGGGTTGATCACAAGTGATCTACGACATAGAAGGTTGGGAACTGATCATCATGTTTGTTATTTGTGTGAGATGAATACTGACAATGTAAATCATCTCTTTTCTTCTTGCCTTATCACTGATGCTATTTGGAGAAGGACATGTCAGGAGCCGCTACCATATTGCGATTCTATCTGGCATGGGTTTGGTATGAGAGGGAAGCCACATGTACGCATGGCTGTCACTCTATGGTGTGTGTGGAAGGCAAGAAATGAGAGACTTTTTCGGGAAAGGCCGGTGTGTTGTGAAAGAATTGTAAAGAGTGCTGGTCCCTCATACATTTTTGGGGATCTCTTTTGTAATTTCTCTTACTTGTTTATATAATATATCGCTCCAGATTGCTATCGTAAGATGATAGCATTCCTTTCTGTTTAAAAAAAAAAGAATAAGTGTGCAACCAAGCAGCAAAATTGTATACCTAACTTAAGGGTGACTCTCTAAAAATTACCTAAGACTTGGTCTACCTAAGAAATAAGAAATCAGTAGTTGATAATCGTTCCCTCAACAAATATGGCTAGATTGAATAAGGGAAGGGTTGGGCCCAAGCATGTCCCAGGAAAATCACTCGGGGAATGTATAAACATGTGCCTAGTTGTTTGACACAAACCCTCAATCTGGCACCAAATATAGATGAAGGAATTGAAACCAACTAAGGAAATCTTAAGGCTTAGATAGCAAGCCTAAGTTTGATGAAATCTTAGAGGTCAAATTTCTATAGATTTTAATTATGTCTAGGAGGCTAAAGTGCACAAGGAATGTGATGGGCATTAATTGGGGTAATACTCGATTATTTCAATTTTTGTGTGTGCGAAAATTGGGTGAGAAGTGAAGCCCAAGCCAAAACAGGAGGTTTGCAAACAAGGATTTTTGTGAAAGGATTTTAGGGTTTTGATAAAATTTTTGTAGATTTTAAGATTCTCTCTTTTTAAATGTTCAAACAAGTTTGAAGGTGATCACTCAATAAGACAATCAAGTTATAAGTTGGTGAGAATTAATTCCTTGGAGTGTATGTGTGACTAAGAGAGAATAAAATCAAAACCCTAGAATTGAAAATCCTAGTTATGCAACTCCTAAATGAATCTCTTTTTATGAAATCTTTTTAGGTGGTGGCCCAAAAAGGACAAACAACACTACCTCCTAATATAAAATCAAAAAAGAATCCAAAAATAATTTTTTTGAGATTTAATGAAATTATTTGATATTTTTTTGGAATTTTTATTCTTACTGGTGTCAAGAGTCAGAATTGATAGATTCAGGGAATTGATACTGCAGAAACCTCAAATGACCTCAAAAATTTTTGAAAATTTAATATGATGTAGATAATTTCTCAAGGTTTCCAACAATATAAGGCTTACACAAAAATTATGAGTAGACAAATTTATAAAATTCATGGACAGTAAGAAAATAGTATGGAAACAAGGTTTGACCCTTGTTCAATCCGTGAATTTTTTAATTTTTTCTATTTAAAAAAATTTCTTGAAAATTGGACTAAAGGTTTCTAACTCAAAGGGGTTTCCCTGGGTGAAAATTGGCGATTTTAGGAAGCTTCTAAGTACCTGAACCTGATTTCTGAAATCAAATCAGAAGTTTAGATTTTCAAAAATCAGACACCAATATGACTAAGGTGGTGGAAAAATGAAGCAAACAAGCAACACAATGAGTTTTAAGGTTCCACCACTTGCAATTTTTCTTGCTTTTAATTTTTTTGATAATTTAAAGACTTTTTTCAAAGATTTTGGATTTTGCAAAAAGAGATAGCCTGGGGTACTAGCCTGAAGTACGCGGGAAGACAAGATCACTTGAAGTTTTTCGCTCCAAGCAAATCCAAATCCCACTCCCACTCCTAATTCGCACCTAAACAAAACACAAAACAAAATTTGTGAAGACCTAATGAAGCAAGAGAGAGATAAAATATGTGACTAAGCCATGCCTCCCCGGCAACGGCACCAAAAAGTGATGTGAAATTTGCACGATTTTATAAATGGGGGTTTTAATGTCGTTGCAACGTGCAAAATCAATCAACTTTTAAATTTATATTCCTAGATAGTGGTGGTAGCTAGGGTCATCCAAGGAGGCCAATTTGTTAGTCAAATAATTGATTCTCTCACTCGTCTCTTAAATCAACACTTCACTTTTTGTATTTTGATTTTTGTAAATTTTTATGTTTGGAAATAAGAGGGATACGAATGCAAAGATTGGACTATGCTAAAGAAACTTGCCTAACAACTAGAACCTAAGTGAGAAGAGAAGTCTTCTCTACTAAGTTCACCCTAGGCAAGTACGCCTAGGGTAATTAGAAGAGAGATGTGATGCACTAAGATAAATAAAGTCGCTACTTGAAATTGAAAAAATTCAAGAATGAAGAAAGTCACTTTGCTATTAAGAAGAAATCTTTACAAAGTACCTAGGAAACTCAACTAAGCAAAGGTTCCACTTAGTTAATCCCTAGGTAGATGAATGTTGTTTAAGCGCTATTAAGGAGTTTTAAGTTGTTTTGTTATAGCAAAGTCTTAATCGCTATTAGTATGTGGCAATAGGTGAGGAGACCGAAGGGTGGAGGTCACCGGAGCAGAGTTGGAGCCGGCTGAAAGTAGGGGAGAAGAGGGTTTCTTGGGCCAAAAACTCGCTAAAGTGTTCGGCTCTGCAATGTAGAGGCTTTTATAGAATTTCAGGAAAGCTTCCAAGATTGGAAACAAGCTTGCGAAGCTCTGATTTTGAGGAAAAAGATCCCTGAAATCTAAGGATTCGCATGAGCATTTTAAGGGAATTTGGGATCGAAATTTAGGTTTAGATGATCTAGCACTTCCTTATGATCATCCCTTCCAATTTTGCAAGGGATTGACCAAGCAATCTGGGAGGAATCTGTGATTGAGCACTCGAGTGCATGGGTTCACACATGCCATGACGGTAGGGACCCAACTGCGACGAAGATGAGGAACTTAGGGGGATATTCGCATGGATTTCAAAAGTTAGGGGCATGAATGAAAGAGAAAGATTTAGATTGGACTAAAATGCAAACTAGGTCAAGATGGAGTTTGATTAGGCCCAAGTTTTGATACAAACCTAATTTAGACACAAAGAATCTGATGGTGAAGTCAGATTTTGATTTTGACCAAGTTTGATTGGGTAATTTGCATAGAAATCCAAATTAGGGTAACTTTTTGTCTGAGACTTTGTTCAAGGTCAAAACTGGTTCCATTAGTCAGATCAAGGGTACCAAACCTAATGGAATATTATTATATGAATTTTAAAAGGTTTAGATGAATTTCATCCTGACCCAAACCTCAGTAATTTAAGTAGGTCTGAAATTAGGTTTTGGGTTATGTTAATTCTCGAAATGTGTGAAAACCCATTTCCTTCTACATGAACTCACTTATTTGACTTTAATACTCTTTTGATCTTTAATTCACCCATAGAAAACCCATTGGTTATTTTGTGTTCATGATATGCTATTAAAATTACAGAATTAACCATAGTTTTCTATTCTCTTCTCAGAACAGCTTGAAGTGGAGTTATGACCCTCAGATGGATAGTAGGAGCATTTATCTTTTATTCTAGACTAAAGGTGGCCAATTAGGGCCTATGATGGTGTTCCCATCATACTCCCATGCCTAAATTTTGCTAGTCCCTAAGCAAACATCTTTTGGATCAAACTAGGCCTCTAGGTCGGATGTAACCGTCAGGGTGCCTTACTAAGCTGCATCTTTAGAAATCAGATCAAAATACCAACAATAAGCTTAGAGGTACTCAAGTATCAGCCAAGATCCAGACCTGACCAACTTCAACCTGAGTTTGTCGTGAAGGTTTCTAAGGCTTGCAAAAACTGCCTAGAGCTTCGCTGACCCTAGCGATTAAAGCAACCATGCACACGTAACATGTCCAAGTTCAATTTTCCAGTGCATTTTTGTAAGAAAGAAATAGAGAAGGATTTTCATTTGGGGAGTTTTCTCTCTTTTATTTTTATTTTTCCCTAAATCTAGCCTCGAATTAGCCCTAAACATGATCTGTATCGGATTCCTAGTCCCCATCATCAATCCTCGAAGGGTCCCTGGCAACCGATGCTTTGGGATAGCACCACCCATGGAAACCCCTAGAACCCTCGCTTTTGACACTTCAGGATGGTGCCGCTCATGGCATTCTGTAGTTAAATTCAGCCGTTGGAAATCGACATGTAGGGATAATCCCACCCATGGCACCTGAACCAGCACAAGGTGCTCACATGCCCCTGGTAGGATATTTAGATATCCTAAGAGACAAGAACCGAGGAGATGATACGTTATTACGTATCTTTGAGGAAAATTTCCTACCTTTCCACGCCAGGAACTCATCCAATAAACTTGTGTTGTAAAGCTACTCCTAAGCTAGACCTTTAAGATGACTTTTCATAATAGAACATTTGGCATGATTTTCCTTTATTAAGCGTACTGAACCAGACTAAGTGTGTGATTTTGGGTGCTTAGGTTACCGATCCCGCAAACCAAAGGGTAGGCAATGAGGCCAAATACTCCTTAAGCCTTAGACCTAATACATCAGCCTCGCAGTTTCCTCAACCTTTTGAGGATTAATCTGAATCTTAACAAATACTTGAGTGTTTAAACCCTAAAATAGATCCAAGAGGCCTACGATTGGTATCCACCACAATTTCCTAAGTTTTAGCCTTCCAGGTCTTAATTCATCATCCGATCCAACCTAGAAGTTAGGTAGGTTCCATATTAAATTTCAAGGGACTAATTCATTTTTCTTTTCTTCTTGTTTGCTCCTTTTTCTCTTTTCTTTTCTTTTGTTCTTCTCCTATTTTCATTCAGTTCAAACTGACCTCTCCTTTCCCTTTTTCTCCTTTTTTTTTGGATCAAACCCTTCCCTGTATTGATTTTATAGCATTTTGCACTTTCATACCTTCCCAAGCCTAAAATTTGCAATGTCCTCATTGTAAATTAGGTGGGTTCGAGTTCAATCCAGATTGTACATTAGAATAGGTGGGCGGTGAACGGATCGAAATGACTATTGTGAACAATTTCAAGCTTTGATACATGTACCAAAGGTGGAGTCGACTGTTCTAATGGACGAACCCTAAAGTTCAATATGAATTCAGCAAAAGGATATGTCAGGAAGGTTTCGGGTTTTTCGAAAGATGACGGGTTGCCTCCCATTAAGTGTTAAGTTTAATGTCATCAACTGGACTCAATGAAGCTCAGGGAGAATGGAGATCAAAAGATATTGCACCCAAGTTTGAGTCAGTAAGTTCGATGAATGGTTTGAGTCTCTGACCATTCACGACAAAAGGTTCAGAATCAAGGCTGAGTTCACTTATTTCAACAGCTCCATTTTCAAATATTTGTCTTACCAAAAATGGTCCAATCCATTTAGATCTAAGTTTTCCTGGGAAGATCTTGAGTTTGGCATCAAAGAGTAGTGCCTTTTAACCAGGATGGAAGGATTTTCGAGATATGTGCTTGTCATGGAAGGCTTTCACCCACTCTTTGTAGATTCATGAGTTCATTTATGCGTCATTACATAGTTCCTCGATCTAGCTTAATTGCAACCGACAGTGGATTCCAACCTTTAGAAGATCTAGGTTGCACTTCCGTACTGCCTAGTAGGCTTTATGCTCTATTTCTACGGGGAGGTGACATGCCTTCCCTTACGAGAATATAAAGGGAGACATACCTAACTGGGTCATATGGGTGGTCTTATAGGCCCATAAGGCTTCCAGAAGGCAGGCAGACTAGTCCTTCTTGTCAGGTCAGACAGTGACTTGAAGGATCTTCTTAATCTCCCGATTCAACAATTCAACCAATCCATTAGTCTTGGGATGATAAGGAGTCGAAATATAATACGACACCGCATACTTTTTCATAAGGGATTGGAAGTGCACATTCGCGAAGTGGGTCCCTCCATCAGAGATGATGGCCCATGGAATACTGAACCGAGTGAAGATGTGCTAATGAATGAATTTAATCACAACCTTATGATCATTGGTACAGGTTGGGATGGCTTCGAACCATTTGAACACATAGTCCATGGCTAACAGAGTGTAGTTGAAACCATCAAATTTTGGGAAGGGGCCCATAAAGTCAATCCCCCAGATGTCAAAGATTTCACACATGAGAATCGACTGTAAGGGCATTGGTAGTCGAGCCCGGATAGGTTGTTAATATGGTGATTTTATCATTGAAGTGTGTATAGTGGTTAACCTAAATCGGACCTAACCATCTCTTTACAAAATTTTTAACCTGGCCTACTTGATTTTATCTTGGTTACTTTTAGGCCTAGGGTCGAACTCAGGGAAGTGGGTGTTGACATGTCTCGATCGTGTTTTAACAGTTAATTACGTCGTAGTATAGGTGATCAAGTGTTGTCAACAAATAAAAGTTTTATTACTCAAAATCCTAAGTATCCGAGGTTGAACATTAGGAGCAATTGGAATTTATTACTAATCTCAAGAATGTAATTGAACACTTAATTACTCAAAACGTAATTCAAATATAAATGCATGAGTTTGAAAAGTAATTATGGTAAAAAGAAGAAATTGGACATCTAATCATGGGATCAGACGTCTTAAAAATATGTTTCCCTTCTCTTATTCTTCTTCTTCTTCTGATTTTCTTCCTTTCCTCTTCTTTATGCTTCTTCTTTCTCTTCTGCAGTGCTTCTTTTCTTCTTATTTTCTTCTGCCTTGCTTCTTTCTTCTCCTACAGTATCTTTCTCCTTACGGGTCTTCTTCTTCCTTGGCTCTGCTTCCTTTGCTTCAGTTCCTCTTCTTCTTCTGCTTGTCTTCACCTTTCTCTATTTCTTCTTTCTTCTTCAATTCTTCTTCTCTTTTTCCTTCGCCTTTTCCTTTCCTTCTCATTTTTCTTTGCAATGGCTTCCTTCCTTCTGCTTCTTTTCCTTTGCTAGCAGTGGCTAAGTGTTGGCTTCTTTTCTCCTGTCTGCCTGCCCTGCACAAACCACAGCAAAGCAAAACCTATCCCTCTACCCACACCCACGCATCTCTCTCTCTATGTAAACCACACTCTTCAGCACGCTCTCCCAGAGCAGGGTAAACGGGTTGGATCTCGCGCCCGGGTCTAGGTGCACCAGCGTGAGGGTGGTGCACGAGTGCTCAAGGCAGTGTCGGGTCGGGTCGCCAGATCCGTGTGGTGAAACCACAGATAAGGCGGTGAAGATAGGTGAGGGACCTCACCCCAATTGCGTTTGGAGGCAACGAGCCCATATCACAAAACATTATAAATCATTCCAGCGGTTTGTGACTTCACGATGTGGGACTAATGCTCCCCCTCTACTTCGTGCGTGCCTGCAGGAGTCTATCCTTCAATTGCCATTGCTACGGACTTTGCAGCGCCTCTTGCTGGATCAGATGTCTTCGCAATGCTTCCCCGAGTTAGCTGCACCTGGACCCCTGCAGTCCTGCGACCTGGAGCAAGCTTGGAGCTTCTTCAAGTTGTCGCTAATGGCAGCCGGGGCATGAAACCTGTCAGACACGAAAAGAGCATCGCAGCTTAATCAGATCACCGGAGGACCTTCTCCATGTCACGGTGAAGGTGAAACGCTAGGTGGCAGGCTGCGGGGTGGCCTAGGCGTGCGTGCCTAGGTCGCCCTGTGGCCGGATGGATGGGTGTGTTCGGGGGACTGTTGGGTAGGTGTAGACGGACTATGGATGGGTGGAGGATACTCAATGAGGTGAGGCGGAGGTTATGTGATGGTCGGCGAGGCATGTGGGGCTACGGAGCGACGGGAGCGTCTCGCCAGAGGGTGGCTGGAGATGAGGAAGGTGGTGGTGAACAGCGGCGGTCGAGGGATGTTTGATGAAATAAAATGAGGGAGATGAAAGAGGGGATAGAGGAGAATAGTTTTAACCTAACTAAAGGGACGAAGGGGATGAGGAGGTGGTCGGCAGTACCTGCTGTCGCCGGAGAAGATGACGTCCAGTGGAGGAAGACGGTGGCGACGACGGGGCTAGGGCAGCGCACGTGGGTGTTGCGCGACGCGGAGGAGGATGAGGAGGACGGCTCTGCCACTGGTTTTGTGGCAGAGCAACGAGGAAGAGAAGGGGGGATCACCGGAGCTCGTTGGACGCCTTGGCCGGAGAAGGAGATGAATTTGAGGTGGAATCCTGGCCAAGTCGAGCTGAGGAGGTGCGGCCGGAGTTAGGGTTTAATTTATAGGTGCTGGCCGTGCTTCTGGTGCATGGAGGGCACGCCTTCTGCCACCGACATCTTGCCGGAGATGGAAGGTAGTTAGATACCCAAATCTCTCGTGCATTCATACGAGAGATTGGGTGCAAATCAGGGGTTGTGATCGGGCTCAGATGGAAGGGGATTCCTCAAAGAATCTCCCTTCCATTTTTGGGAGATCTCTGAGGGATCAGAGAGTATTCTCTCTCTAATCCTCGCCAGAGTAGGATCTCTCCCCAATAATGGTGGTGGGACCTGATTGTAAGATTAGAGAGGAAGTTAGGGGGGTTTTTGTGATGGTTTTCAAAAGATAGGGACCAAAATGAGATTGGGTGTACTAAATTGCAAGTAGGTCAAGATGACCTCCCCTTAGGTCCAAATTTTGTCACAAACCTAATTTGGACCTAAGGAATCCATTGGTGAAGTTGGATTTTAGGTTTGACCACGTTTGACTAGATATTTTGCATAAAAACCCAAATTAGGTCAATTGATGAGCTAGGACTCTAATCTAGGTCAAACTAGGTTCCAAAGGCCAAATTGAATGTTATAAACCCTAGGGGATACTTTTCCATGATTTTTAGAGGTTTTACTTGATTTTTATCCTGACCGGAACCTTGTTGAATTAAGCGGGTCTGTTTTAGGGTTACCAGATGTCATTTAATTCCTGGATTGCATGTGAACCCATTTCTGATTGATTCACCCCACTTTTTATCTCATTTAGACCATTTAACCTATTCTCTGTCTTTGAGAAATCCCATTTATGTACTGCAATGGTAAAATTGCAGTTTTAACCTTTATTTCATGTTTTCTTCTCAGAACACTTATTCCTTCAATTAAGCCCTCTTCTAAGTTATGCAGGAGCTTTTATTCTCTTTATTAGGTTAAAATGGGATAGTTATGGCTCATGATGAGGCTCTCATTAGTGGGGTTACAAGTCGAGTTACTACGCCTTTCCTACAACGAATCTCTTCCGTTCATTTATTGTGTTTTTGGTGTTTTTCTATTTAGATTTTTTTCTGATAATCTTGGTCCTTGAGGCACACCCTCAAAATTAGGTTCTTGGCTTTGAGCTAAATCAAGGTTCCAAAATGGGTCTTACTATTCGTAAGACGGGGTACCTTCAAGTTAAGGATTATCTTTTCTCTTTTATATATTTTTTTATCTTTTTACTAGCAGGAAAGTGAAACAGAAACAAAGTAACTATACTATATAAATATATATGTATATACTATATATGTATAAAGGGGTGGGGGCGGAGGCAGAGATGGAGTGTAGCATGGTGTCGAGTTGGTCATCGTCTAGAAAGATGCAATCGATAGGACGAGGTGCCACGTGGAGTGTACGATGGATGGCAGAAGATGTGTGCTACCACGCTTTTTGTACGCGTGTATCGGGGAATATCAGCAACTGGTACAGATATTCCCGCGATACCACGTATGGTAAATGATGTGAAAAAATATATATATATATGTATATATGTATATGTATATATATATAGGTATGTAAATATATATATATAAGTATATGTATAGATAGATATATGTATAGATCTATATATATATATATATGTGTATATATATATATGTATGTTTGTATATGTATGTATATGATACTATATAGATGTATATATATATGTATACGTATATAAGTATATGTATATATGTAGATATATATGTATATATATATTTATATAACTATATAGATATATATATATATATATGTATGTATGTATATGTATGTATATGATACTATATAGATGTATATATATATGTATACATATATAAGTATATGTATATATGTAGATATATATGTATATATATATTTATATAAGTATATAGATATATATATATATATATGTATGTATACTAATACTTAAGTATATAGATACTATTATATGTATAGATATAAGTATATATATATATGTATATATATGTATATAAATATATATAGATATAAATATATATATGTATATATATAAGTATATAATAGTGTATAGGTGTGTGTGTGTAAGAGTGTGAGTGTGTGTGTGTATGTGTATTTGCAGAGAGAGAGGGAGAGTGTGCTGTAAGAGAGAGAGAGAGAGAGAAAGAACGCTGCTGGAGTGAAGACTGGGCATCTAAGTCATCTGCAGCCTCAGGCCCGACGTCTGGAGTCAATGCGCGTGCGCGCAGGCGCGTCTACGCGCAGAGAGGAGCTCATTGGGGGGATTGGGCGTGGAGAGAAGGCAGTAGCGCACAGCACTGCGTGGAAAGCTGGAGCAGGCACACGTAGAGGCACGCGGGCGCTGGCAGAGGACCACACGCAGATGCATGGGCAGGCGCTGGAGCGGACTCTGGGCAAGACACGCGTGCAGGCGACGGCCGGTTGCGGCGCACTGGGTGACCGGATAAGTGAGAAGCTTATTGGTCACCCCACTGTAGCCACATTGTTCCGCAGACTGGCGTGAACAGTTGCTACAGTGTATGGCCGAGCCGCGCGACCGCTTGCTGCAGGTGTTGTGAGTACGGGCAGCTTGCGGCTAGTGTGCGTGGGCTGGCGCACGAGGAAGAAGGTCTGCGCCAGCCGGTTGCGGGCACGGAGAAGTTCACGGTAGAGCTCGCGGAGAGGGAGGCAAGGGCACCTGCAGGCACGTGTGGTGGCTTGCGTGCGCTGCTGCTGCCTTGCTGCTGCTGTTGTGGAGCTCGGCCGGCTGCTGCAGGGCGTGCGGTGGTCAGTTGAGCTTGAAATCTTTGAAGCTTGCGGTAATGGCTGAAATGGCGTGGAAGGTGAAATAGGGAAGAAGGCCACCACGCCCACCGGCTCTTTGATGAGCTGGGCGGTGGTGGTCTCACGGTGGTGGTTGTGCACCACCGTGAGGTGCTCCTGTCCGCCGGGTGTCTCCTCAGAGGAGGAGGGCCTGCGTATGGAGGGAGAGGGAGGAGAGGACGGTGGCCTAGAAGGAGAAGTGGAGCTGCTGTGGGTTTTTTTGGCTGGGGACCAGGCTCTTGCAAAGAAGAAACCACCCTCTTTTTAAAGAAGAGGAGAGCATGCACAGCCATGCCCTGGCTGTGCATGACTCATGCATGGCTCATGGCAGGGAGAGGCTAGGCATGTGGTTGCAAGGCAAGGTGCGAAGAAGAAGAAGTCATGCTACCAGTCGTGGGAAGAATTCCAAGTCAAATAAAATTAAAAATAAAAAGATGGTGAATTTTACAAAGCAACACTTGAGGAAAAAATGTAATTACAAGGCCATTTTATTCACTCTCCTCCCCTTTCAATTAAATGCATGCATGCATGTGTTTTTACAAATGCGATTATGGAAACCTAATATGCACTGGTAATGCTAGGAAATAGCACAAGATGGCACAATTGCAGGTGTATTTTTGTGGTGCAATCAGGCATCATGTCACGCCAGCTCATGTTGCCTAAGGTCTTGCAACGAGTGCATGCCTTACAGTAGTCATGTGCATCTTTAAAAATCGTGGGCCAATAGAATCCACACTGGAGGACTTGTGTCCCGAAATTGTTCACAACAGTCTACGGTGGTCACTTGATCCTTTAGATGAATTGCCACCTAATTATACTCGGAGTAGCCATCCAAGAAATTGAAGAATCAATTTCTTACTAATTTCTCGAGCATCTGATCAATAAATGACAGTGAGAAATGATTTTTTTTTGTGAAGGCATTCAATCTTCGGTAATCAATGCAAACTCTCCACAAATTTGCGATACGGGTTAGGATGGTCTCTCCATATTCAGTCGTGATAACAGTGAGCCCTACCTTCTTAGGCACAACTTGGATCGGGCTCACCCAGCAACTGTCGGAAATCAGGTAGGTGATCCTAGCATCTAACGACTTGATCTCATTTTTCATGACCTTCTGAAGATTCAGATTGAGTCGTCTCTGCATTTCTCGGGATGGTCATGATCCCTTTGAAGTGTAGATACGGTGTGTGTAATAAGAGGGACTGATACTAGTCAGATCATCGAGAGTCCATCCAATGGCTCTCCGATGCTACTGGAGAATAGAAATCAGCTTTGTTTCCTTATAAGATGTGAGTTAGGAATTGATAATCACAAGAAACGTTTGATTAGAACCCAAGAATAAATACTTCAGATGATCTGGGAGGGGTTTCAACTCCATAACTGGGTTATCAGCAGCAAATGGGTGTTCGGGAAGGGCTTCAGAAGATAAAGTGGGAGCTAAAAGTGAATCTAGGTCAATTCTGGGCTCCTCTAATGGTGGGTCAGAATTTTCTTGTGGTTGAGGATCAGGAATAATTGGGTCGTCCTTTGCAAGTGGGTCATGAACCATAGAACTAATGTGACATACTTCCTCAATTACCCTACAGTTTATTCCTTTTTGGTCCTTAAAGATATCGATCTGGTTCCCGAATTTTAACTTGATCTGGCCCTCTTCATAATTGATATTAGCACTAGCTTTGGCTAGGAATGGTCTCCCTAAGATGATTGGTGTGTTTCTTAGATTTTCATGAGTCTCCAAGTTTAATATGATAAAGTCCACTGGGAAGTAGAAATCATGAATTCGAACCAAAACATCCTCGAGAATTCCTCTAGGTGACTTGATTGATCAGTCTACTAATTGTAAAGTCAATTATGTCAGTTTGAGCTCAGTTTCCTCGAAATGGTCTAGTAGGGATGTACGTATCAAATTTATGGAGGCTCTTAAATCCAACAATGCTTGATCAAAGTCTAAATCACTAGTTTTGCAGCAGATCAAAGGGGTGCCAGAATCTTTTGCTTTTTGTGGGAGCTTGCTCAAAATGATCGAGCTGACTTGCTCAGACAATACGATTGGACTCCTGCCTTTGGTTTGTGGCTTACACGTAGGTGTACACAAATCCTTGAGAAATCTCGCGTATGCTAGTACATGGCAAATCGCATCCATCAAGGGTATGTTTATCTGGACTTGCTCAAAGAGCTTGACTAGATTTTCGTCAAGTGCCACGGGTTTGGGTTTCTTCTTTCCTTTGGCCAAGGCCTCAGGAAATGGAACCTCTGTAGGTTCCTCTAGGATTGGTTTAGGTTCTGGATCTGGCATAGGGGTGTGCTAGATAACTATCCTGGGGTTAGGCTCTGAACTATTAGGCTAGGAGTGGCTTGGATAAGGTGGATCCTGGGTTGTCTTTCCACTATGGGTGGTAACAGAATTAAGTCCTGCCTGGCTTTGGTTTGGATTGGGTAGGAGTGGTGATTGATACTAATACTTTGCGTTTGATGTCGAAGCCTGCATCCCGTCAGGTGATGGAGCAGAAGGGGCCTGATAGATAAAGTGAGCTTGGCCCTGATTTAGGTTGATAATGCATCTCTAGTTCGACACGTTATTCGGATTTGGTAGAGGATGAGATGGAAGTGCACCAGGTTGGCGAGAGTTCACCATCTGTGCGAGTTGATTACAGACCTCTATGATCTCATCCTTGTGTTGTTTCTGCATAGTTGCATTAGATTTCTAAATGTCAACTAGGGTTTGTAGGATGAGAGTCATTTGATCATCCCTTGATGGCCCAGATTGATAGTTTGGATTGGGCCTAGGCTAAGTAGGCTAATAAGGGCGTGGAGCTTGTGGTCAAGACTAGAATTGAGATCTCGGATTTTGATTATTCCCTAACCATGCAAAGTTAGGATGATTTCTCCATCTAGGGTTATAAGAGTTAGAGAATGGATCATTCTGGATGGTGTTGAGGTCCTTGTAGGTCTGAGGAACCACTTCATGAGATCCAGAAAGCAATCCCATGCCTCATGAAGTGGTTCTCTTGGATTCTGCATGAAGTGTGTGATCTGGTGCCTTAAAGCATTCGTCTGACCAACAGGGAAAAATTTATGTAAGAATTCATTTTGGAGTTCCCCCTAAGTGTTGATTGGATGATTCAAAGCCTGCAACCAATCGATAGCTTTATCCATGAGTGAGAAGGAGAACATCTTCATGTGAAGGATGTCTCAATTTTGTATAGTAGGCTTGAAGGTCTGGCCAGATGTTTTAGCTAGTTGATGTGCTGGAAGGGATCTTCGGAGTTTGAGCCATGGAATTTAGGAATATCATGGATCATGTTTGGCTTGAGTTCAACATTAGGCCCCCCAGTAGGAATTTGTACTCTAAGCTCGATCTCCATCGCAGTGGGATTGTAGTGATCTCTCATCTGAGGACGCGATGGTGGATTGAAATGTGCATGGAATAGATCATTAAGGTGTTGTATCTGATCTTGGACATTGGGTTCTTCAGCTTGGTATTCCATGGCTATGGATGAAGGAGATCTAGGCTCAGATGAATCAGAAGAGATATCGATCTGGTCGGATGGTAGCACAAACAAGTGAGTCGAGGCTTGACCTCGACGAGAATGAATAGCTAAAGGAGGTCTCAAGGGTGGTCTTAAGGACCTCCTCCCGAACATGCACTAGGAAACCAAATGAGGGACAAAATATGTGATGGATCCAATCAAGGCACTCAAAAAACTTTTGGATGACCAAGGAGGTTCGAGGAGGATGATACCTCTTGATTAGAAAGTTGTCCACCTGAGAAATACTTGGGTAGCCAAGAAGAGAGAGTCCTGCAAAGACCCCTACAAGGTAGAGCATCCCCACGGGTTACAGGGTTTCCCCCACCTGACCTTCCTTGTCACTAAGAATCCAACTAGACCAGAATGAGCAACTTGGCCTCTTACGTCTACCAAATTTTAATCCTGAATTAAGGTGCTTAGAATTTCACTTGAACTTTAGAGTTGATTATGATTTGTGACCTAATTTGAAGTTTGGTTGACCCACAAGGTGGGTCAACTTCACCTAACCTACCTTAAGGTTTAGGATGAGTTGGGTAATGGACCCAAAATCACCTTGAGTGGTTTGTAAGCAGGTTATTAAGTTCAAATTTTAAGGATTCAAATGAATGATAGAGCCTTCTTTTAGGGTTTTCTTTGATTAGGTCAATTCAAGCAAGGGTTTGGGTGACACACAATGTAGGAAAATAAAATCTCTTTATTTTAGGCAGGTGTGTTTTCTCAATCCTAAGATGGAAACCATAATTTGGCTCTTTTTGTCCAATCAGTTCTTTCCAAATGTGGCACCTAGGGCTCAATCAAGAAGGTGAATAGCCCTGGATATCTTTACTCCTTACTAGGTGCAGAAATCTAGAAGGGGATTTCTAAAGAATCAAATTAGGAAACTTGGGTGATTAATTCTAAGGAAATAATGCAAGTTTGATCCTAATTGATTTCCTTCCTTTTTTTATATTTTTTTTGTAGAAGTAGGGACTTAAGAGGATGGAATTGAGATTACCTGCCCCTAGAATGGCTATCGTTGGCTAATCTTCTCAAATGTATCTCGCACCACAACAAAATATATAGGGCAAGTTAGTATCAAATCAGAAATTGTAATTAGTGAAGTCAAATTGCGTGTTGCTCCCCGACAACGGTGCTAACATGTTAAGGGCTATTGAGGAGTTTCAAGTTGTTTCGTTGTAGCAAAGCCTCAATCACTTGAAAACATTTAAATTTATAGCTTAGAATCAAAAAAGTTCGAGGTCAAATATAGGGAGCAAGTAATAGCAATTCAATCTCACTAATCACAAGAAATATAAGCAATTATAATCAAAACTTTATTTAGAACAACTTAGAATAATATATAGATGAAATCAAGTATCACAGTGTAAAAAGAATGGGTTAAAATGGTGCTTTGAATCACCAATTAACCCTTTGAAGTTAAGCTCAAGTATCTTAAATATTTGAATAGTAATTCTCAATCAAATATCCCACGTCGACTAATATCTCAATAGTATTCAGAACTAAGGCACCAGCAGAGGTCAGACGAAGGCACAAGGCATCAGATGCCTTAAGTGCTTAGGGCTCAACTTCAACAGAACAGAGGTAAAGGCCTCCTCTCTCTTTCTTTCGTGCCACAGCAGAGAGGCAACCACAGCATGATAGCATAGAGGCAAAGGCCTCAGGATTGGCTTAAGTATAGAGAGCAGTAGAGGGCAAAACCCCCCTCTCTCTCTTTCCACTTCTTTCTCTCAGAGACCTAGGTTTAGCCGGGTAATTGGGGGAGTAACCAGACGTGAACAGGACCAGCCCTACGGGCGTGGGTCACAAGCGAGGAGTGATCGATCAGGTAAGCGGATGTGAGGGGTTAATGGGGACCCGACCCTCGTGTCTTGGGCGAAGAACAGCGGTCACAAATACCTCTAATGCGTGCGAGCAGCCTCTGATTTCCATGATGTTGGACAATCTAGTCCCCTCTTCGTTATGACACAGCAGTAACTGGTGATGGCTTCGATTGTGGCAACAGCTGCAAATGAAGATGCCAATTGAGGGCCTTGAGCAAAGCCTGGGAGTCAGCCGCGAATCTTGGGAATGAATCCTGGGGGTATCGTGGATGGAGAATTGAAGATGTGGTCGGCGTAGTCGAGGGCGGCGGTGGAAGTCCGGTGATCACCTGAAAAGTAAAAGATGGCCTCGCAGCCATGTCAAATGTGCTCAGAAGGATCGCCTTGGAGCGGTGAGTGCATTGGTGGGTGCGGTGTGGTGTGCGTGTGCGTGAGGAGCTCTAACAACCTTGAGACGAAGGTGCGGTGGTGCTTGTGTTGGGTGGAGTACATAAGCAGCCAATCCCCTCAAATACTTGAGGGGTTTTGGTCAATGGAGCACGGCGAAGGTTTCTAGACCAGTGGGGGGTGTTTTGATGCAGTGTAGTGGGTTTACAAGATCGCCAGAGGTATGCCGGAGACGAGGGGATGATGGTGGTGCGAGCATGAGGGTGTTCTGAAGCGAGTGTTGAGTGTGTGAAGTAGATCAGTGGGAGATGTAGAGCCGATTGAGGGTAGTTGCAAATGATGGCAGTGTGGAGATGGCACCAGCTATGATTGGCTAGTGCCGGAGACGAAAGTGGCTCTGGGAGGTAGAATGACGACGCTTGAAGGGAGAGAGAGCCCCTCGTAGGTTTGGCGAGGTGTAGAAGAACCTGGTGAAGATGGACCTGCTGCCTATAATATGTGGTAGCAGGTGAGGAGATCGGAGGGAGGAGGTCGTCGGAGCAGAGTTGGAGCCAGTCGGAGGTAGGGGAGAAGAGGGCTTCTTGGGCCAAAAACTCGCTAAGGAGTTCGGCTCTGCAATGTAGAGGCTTTTATAGAGCTTTAAGCAAGCTTCCAAGCTTGGAAACAAGCTTGCGAAGCTCTGATTTTGAGGAAAAAGATCCTTGAAATCCAAGGATCTGCATGAGCTTTTTGGGGGGATTTGGGATCAAAATTTAGGTTTAGATGATTTAAGACTTCCTCAAGATCATCCCTTCAAATTTTGGAAGGGATTGGCCAAGCAATCAGGGAGGAATCCGTGATTAAACACTTGGGTGCGTGGGTTCACACCTGCCATGGCAACAAGGACCCAACTGCAAAGAAGATGCAGAACATAGGGGGGTATTCGCATAGATTTCAAAAGTTAGGGGCATGAATGAAAGAGAAAGAGTTATACTAGACTAAAATGAATACTAGGTTAAGATGGATTCTGATTGGGCCCAAGTTTTGGTACAAACTTAATTTGAACCCAAAGAATCAGATGGTGAAGTCAGATTTTGGTTTTGACTATGTTTGATTGGGAAATTTGCATAGAAACCCAAATTAGGGCAACTTTTTGTCTGAGACTCTATTTAAGGACAAATTTGGTTCCACTGGTCAAATCAAGGGTACCAAACCGCATGGAATATTTTTCTATAAATTTTAGAAGGTTTAGATGATTTTTATCCTAACTAGAACCTTAGTAATTTAAGCAGGTCTGAAATTAAGATTTTGGGTTACTGTTAATTCTTGAAATGTGTGAAAACCCAATTCTATCTGCATGAACCCACTTATTTGACTTTAATGCTCTTTTGACCTTTAATTCATCCTTAGCAAACCCCTTGGTTATTCTGTGTTTATGATATGTTGTTAAAATTACATAATTAACCCTTATTTGACTTTAATGCTCTTTTGACCTTTAATTCATCCCTAGCAAACCCCTTCGTTATTCTATGTTTATGATATGTTGTTAAAATTACAGAATTAACCCTAGTTTTCTCTTTTCTTCTCAAAATAGCTTGAAGTGGAGCTATGACCCTCAGATGGATATATAGGAGCATTTATCTTTTATTCCAGACTAAAAGTGGCCAGTTAGGGCCTATGATGGTGTTCCTATCAAATGCTTAATAGGAATTAAAATTCAATAAAGTAAAAGATAGAAAGTTCTCCCGAGTAACTGAGGTAGCCTTTGCTCCAAGAATGGTGTCTCCCAGACTTGAAGAAGAATTCCTTCTAGCTCCTTGAGTTGTTCCTCTCAAATGTGGATGTCCTCCACCCTTCTTTCCTCCTACCTGTCAGTCCTCCCAAGATGGAAGCTTGCTCCTTAGCGTGGCACAAGGAAGGAGAGAGAAGAAGAAGAAGGCACCAAGGGAGCAGGTAGGTTACCCCCTTAATCTTCTTCTCTCCTTCTCCTTTCTTGGGCATGGGATGTATGGTGGCTATAGGTGTTTGATAGGAGGAAAAATTTTTGCTTGCCAAGGATGGTTTGAATGGTAGGGTAGAGGGTCATTTTATAGGATAGTATAGATGTTGGTTAGGAAGCTTCCTTGGAACCATGTGAAAGGGTGCCAAGGAGGGTGGCTTGGATGGTGGTTAGGAAGCTTCCTTGGCACCATGTGAAAGGGTGCCAAGGGGGGTGGTTAGGAAGCTTCCTTGGCACCATGTGAATGGGTGCCAAGGAGGGTGGCTTGGATGGTGGTTAGGAAGCTTCCTTGGCACCATAGAAGGGTGCTAAGGAGTGTATTTTAGGCACCAATGACTGGTGGTTTTACTGTAGGTGGATGGTCATTAAGGTGGAGAGGGAGTAGGGTAGGAGTTGGATTTGAGTTGGATCTAGCTGAGTTAAGTTGAGGTCCAACTACTGGAGCTTCTGTCTTCACAAATGTTCCAAGTGCCTTACATACTGCGAGGGTTTCTCTAATTTCCAATGCATTCATCCCTGGCAATCAAACAGAAACTACATGAGATAATGTGAAATGAATGCTAATGTATGCTTTAAACCCTAAATGCTCATGCATGCTAAATGCAATGATATAATGTAATACAGTGGACAAAATCTTAGGAACTAGATGTGAAGGGATGCTAAGGATGATGATAAACTGGTGTTTATCACCACTCTCAATGTCTCCCTCTTTGGATGTACTCCTTGCCTAGCCTTCCTCCTTACCTTGGTGGTGACACAAGGAAGAAGAAGAAGTTGAAGCCACCAAGGAGACAGGGTGTCTCCTTGATCTTCTTCCTACTCTCCTTGCCGCCTTGGACATTGGCACCAAAATGTAACCAAGGATGGGTCTTTTTGGTGGTAGGTTAGGTCTTTTTATAGGAGTGGTATGGGGATAGGTGTGGTTAATGGATGGTGGGTTGTGATGGACTTGTGAGGGTGGTTAGAAGATCCTAGGGTTAAAATGAATTGGCACCAAAATGGAGGGGTGTTGGTGGTTGGCGCCAACTCTAGATGGGGGCTAGGGTTAAGGATGGGTTAGGTGTGTTGTATGGCTAGGATTAGGTTATATGGTAGTGGTTATGAGATGGACAGTGGCTATTTGTTGGCGCCACATAGAGAGTTGTGGGTAGGTGTGGTTATGGTTTAGGTTAAAGTTGTTGGCACCAACTAACGGTGGGGACTAGGGTTAAGAGTTGGTGTGGAATGTTGGAGGGTTAGGATGAGCTTATAAGGTGGTGGTTATATGGCGGAGGGTTGAGGTTAATTGGCACCACATGAAAGGGTGTAGGGTAGATGGGTTTGGGTTAAGTTGGCGCTAATTTTGGTGTGGTTAAGGGGCTTATCTTTGGCACCAACATGTGGATGGAGGAGATGGATTATGGTGGTGTTTGTATGGTGGAGATTGAAGGTAGAGTTGGCACCATTTTGAAGGGGTGTGGGTAGGTGCTTTTGGCGCCAACTTAGGTGGTGGTTAAGGGTAGTTATGGTGATGGAAGGGTGTGTTGAAGTTGGCGCCAAAAGGGGGCTTCTAGAATAGGGTTAGGTGGATGGTGAAGATGTGTTCAAAAGGTGATGGATGATGGTGATATGAAGGGGTTTTGGACGGAAAGTTGGCACCACGTTTGTGGTGACTTTTGGAGGTAGTGGTGTGAAGAGATGCAGGGATGGTGGCGCCAATTGTAGGTGGAGGTAGGTGGTTAGTTTAGGTGGTGGACTTGGAGTAGAGTTAGGGTGGAGTTAGGTTAGGGTTTAGATAAGTGGTGGATGGCCATGGAGGTGGAGATGGTTTTGAGCTTAGCTAAGCTAGCTAAGCTAGCTTAACTAGTAGAGTAGTAGTGAAGGAATTAGGATTTTAAGAAGAGGAGCTAAGGAAGAGCTGACTAGAGCTGAATCTGCTGAGGAGGTCTTCATGAGGAGCTCAACTACTTGGCATAGCTAGCTAGTTCTTATGCTAGTAACTAAGCTTGAGTAGTTGAGCTAAGTTGAGTTGGTTTCAACCTAGCTAAAGCCAGGTTGAGCTGGAACTGCCTTTGATGAGAACTCTCGAGCTAGTTTTGCTACTAAGTAGGAAAGTAGTAGCTAAGCTGGAGGGATTTCAACTGTTGTGATCTAAGCGATAGGATCTAAAACATGGAATATCTACGTGCACAAAAACTCAAACACAAAATCAGTAACAACAAGAAAATTTGCACGATCAATCAAATCACAGAAATTGGCACAATATGTATAGTGGTTCCCCACTCACTTGGGTACTCCACTACCTAAGCCTCCCAGCTTAAGGTTTTTAACCCGATTCCCTCAACCCCTAGGGAATCAATTTACTAACCGAGGTAATTGATGGGTTACGTCAACCCAATTACAAGAGACAGGTTTGTTACAACCCAATGAGCAGCAAGCTCAAATACAAAAGAAGTACAGGTGTAAGAAAGATAAATCTTACAACTAAGTTCCTAAGCCTCTCAACAATATATAGAATAATATTACTGATTTGAGAGCCTAGTGAAGATGTGAATGCCTTGAGAATGCGTGAACAAAACACATCAATGTGTTTGCTAAACCCGTAGCGAGATTGAAAAGCAGCAAACTATTTCTTCCTCTTTGAATATGGTGGAATATATGAAATATAGCTCTAGGATTATTTTCTTATGTGTCTTATATCTCTAGTAGTGCAAACAAAGAGTCCTGGGATCATTTTATAGAGTTTAGGACCTAGGAAACTCATCTACTAGACGTTGGGATTTAATTCCCAATGTTCACACTATCAGAATTAATATTCTAGTCATTCTGTTTTGAGCCAACAGCTAGCCGGTACCGGTACTAAAGTACCTGTACTGGTACTAGCAGCTCACTGCCACCAGTACATGAGTCTTGGTATCGGTACTTGATGTAAACGCATTTGTTGAGGATAAAATGCCTATTCATGCATGTTCCTAGGCTTAGATTTGCATTTCATGTTATAAATATTGCATAGCATGTATCATTCTACATTTAGAGTAGTTGTATATAATTTAGGTTAATTGCATCATTTTTGTGGTTAGGAGAGAAGCATATTTATTTCAGAACCTCGAATTGATAATCCAACCGTATGAATCTTATCAGTACTTATCATGGTTACCTGTAATTGTGACTCCCAGGTTTGGAATTCCTTGGGCACAGTAACCTACCTGTATCGGTACTCATCTTGGGTATCGGTACTTATAAGGTTCAGGCCAAAATTAAGGCTTCAACCTATGACCAACATGTACCGGTACTCATGGTTGGTACCGGTACTTGTTGTTCACAGTTTGAGACAAATTCTCAAACCTGTGCCTTGCAAATACCAGGACTGATGAACAATACCGGTACTTGCTTACAAGTACCTATTTTAAATGTTTTAATAAAGATTACATTCTTTGAAAATGATAACAATATTAGTCCTATTTTAATCTCTAATTATTTTTATGATCTAAGTTAGTGATTCTTTGTTAAGAGGCACATACAATCTATAAATATAAAATCTAAACTAAAAGGTCAAAGGTGATCTTCTCCTCCTCAACTCTTCCTTGTCATCATGCCCCCTTTTTATCATGATCTTCTCCTTTTCATCAAGTCTCCATCATTTCCTGTTTGCCTTGCTCCTTCACCTAAATCTGAAAAACACTTATTGGCAAACATTAATCCATAATAATTTTGTTAACACTAAAACAAGATGTGGAACAAGGTTCCAACAATCTCCCCCTTTTTGGCGTTGACAAAACTATCTTGCAAATAGATAATTATAAAAAAAATTTAACAATGTTATAAGAAAGAAAAAAAATTTAATTAAATCCTCCCACTCAAAATATGCTCCCCCTAAAAAATGAAGAAATATCATACCATAAAATTTACCAAGAGTAAAATGGAGCTTGTGGATATCAAGCATCTTTCGTCCAACATTCTTGATCTTCATTCAACCCTTAGAAAGTTATGTGCCTTGAACACCCACTGATCTCTTTGATCTATTCCTGTAAAATAATGTAAAATGTATTTTGTAGGTACCCACTTTCTTGTGGGTCCTTTTAAGTTAGTACCTTTCATGCCCTGAGATTTATAAACCTCTCTTGTGTTAGATCCATAATTCTTGGGATTTTTGGCCTTTTGGTACATCCATGCATGCCTAGGTGCACATGATCTAGTTTATGTGCTTTTTTTACTTTGAAATTTTGATTTTAATGAATCATAGAATTCAGTGTTAAGCCTAGTTGTTGTTTTAAGATTATTCAAAGTCCCTTCAAAGTGCTCATAAATATCTTCTAGTTCTAATATCTTTGCATGCAACTGATTGTTAATCTCTTTTGACATTTCTAATTCCATTTCTAAATATGATTTATCTATTTCTAATGTTTGATAATTATTCTTTAAAATCTTATTTTCCTTTTTAAATAACCTAGCTTTATGATATAGTTCTTCATAAGCTTCTAATAATTCTTTAAAATAAAAATCATGGTTTACCCCTTCTTCTGTGTCTTCTGAAGTTGCAACAAGACAAAAGTGTGCGACCTCGTCTTCATCTGATTCACTGGAGTTGGTGTCCTTGTCAGAGTCGCTATCATCCCATGTCACTTTAAATGCTTTCTTCTTCTTGTTCTTCTTCTTGAGCTCCTTTGTTTCTTTCCTATTGTCCTCCTTCTTCTTGTTTAAGGGGCAATCCTTTCGCAAGTGGCCCTTCTTCTTGTAGTCATAACAAATAATATTAGAAGAAATTTTATTTACTTGTTTACCTTATTTCTTGAGGAATTTATGGAATTTCCTAGTAAGCATTTCCATCTCCTGATCTTCGGATTATGATGTTGTTGAGTCTGAGTCCTCCTTGATTGCTCTAAAAGCAATACTTTTCTTCTTGCTTGTCACCTTCTCCAAGTTCTTCTTAATATTCTCCAATTGGACTTCATATGCCATGAGGCTTCCAATTAGATCATCTAAGGGGAGAGTGGATAGGTCCTTTTCCTCTTGAATGGCTGTGGTCTTTGGAGACCAATCGCTTGTAAGCGATCTCAAGATCTTCCTTACAAGCTGCTCCTCTTTCAGCATGACTCCTAGGTTCTTCATGGGGTCAACAATTTCCCCAAACCTCATATAGATATCCTTTATCGTTTCACCTTTCTGCATCCTGAAACACTCATAGTTTTCTGTTAGAATAGGAATATGTGTTTCTTTTACCTTGTACCTTCATAGGTGACTTGCAGTGTGTTCCATATCTCGTATGCTGATTCACATGCGGAGATACGATTAAATTCTTCCCTTAATAACACACAATAGAGTGCGTTCATCACTTTTGCATTTCTCATGATCTTTTTCTTTTGGTTCGTGGTCCAAACAACACCTTCCTGTGGCTCTGGATCTGTGTACTTCTCTTGAATGAGAGTCCACAAGTCCTCATCCATGGCCTTGAGGATGATTTGCATCCTCCTCTTCCAGTATCCATAGTCCGTCCCATTAAAATAGGGAGGATGGGTGGATGACTGTCCTTCGGTGTGCCTTGATGTAGATGCTATTGTAAGTTGATTTGTTACGTCTTCTCGCAACCTCACTATGATACCACTTGATAGGATCTAAAATATGGAATATCTACGTGCACAAAAACACAAACACAAAATCAGTAATAACAAGAAAATTTGCACAATCAATCAAACCACAGAAATTATCACAATATGTATAGTGGTTCCCCACTGACTTGGGTACTCCACTACCTAAGACTCCCAGCTTAGGGTTTTTAACCCGATTTCCTCAATCCCGAGGGAATCAATTTACTAACCGAGGAAATTCATGGGTTACCTCAACCCAATTACAAGAGACGGGTTTGTTACAACCCCATGAGCAGCAAGCTCAAATACAAAAGAATTACAGTTGTAAGAAAGACAAATCTTACAACTAAGTTCCTAAGCCTCTCAACAACATATAGAATAATATTATCGATTTGAGAGCCTAGTGAAGATGTGAATGCCTTGAGAATGCATGAACAAAACACGTTGATGTGTTTGCTGAACCCATAGCGAGATTGAAAAAGCAGCAAACTATTTATTCCTCTTTGAATATGGTGGAATATATGAAATATAGCTCTAGGATTATTTTCTTATGTGTCTTGTATTTCTAGTAGTGCAAACAGAGAGTCCTAGGATCATTTTATAGAGTTTAGGACCTAGGATACTCGTCTACTAGACGTTGGGATTTAATTCCCAACATTCACATTATCAGAATTAATATTCCAGTAATTTTGTTTAAGCCAAGGGCTAGCTAGTACCGGTACTAGCAGCTCACTGCCACCAGTACATGATCCTAGTACCAGTACTTATCATGGGTACCGATACTTGTGACTCCTAAGTTTGGAATTCCTTGGGCACAGTAACCTACTTGTACAGGTACTCATCATGGGTACCAGTACTTCTAAGGTTCAGACTAGAATTAAGGCTTCAACCTATGGCCAACATGAACCGGTACTTGTTCACAGTTTGTGACAAATTCTCAAACCTGTACCTTACAAATACCAGTACTGATGAACAATACCGGTACTTGCTTACAAGTACTTATTTTAAATGTTTTAATCAAGATTACATTCTTTGAAAATGATAACAATATTAGTCCTATTTTTATCTCTAATTATTTTTATGATCTAAGTTATTGATTCCTTGTTAAGAGGCATATACAATCTATAAATGTAAAATCTAAACTAAAAGGTCGAAGATGAGCTTCTCCTCCTTGACTCTTCCTTGTCATCATGCCTCCTTATCATGATCTTCTCCTTTTCATCAAGCCTCCATCATTTCCTGTTTGCCTTGTTCCTTCACCTAAATCTAAAAAACACTTAATGGCAAACATTAATCCATAATAATTTTGTTAACACCAAAACAAGATGTGGAACAAGGTTCCAACACTAAGTGGAGCTAGGTAGAGCTGGACTTGGAATGAGCTAGAGCTAGAATGAACTCTCATCAACTAAGTTGAGCTAGCTAGATCTCTTGGTGAACTGACTGGAGCTAGGATGAGCTAGACTCAACTAAGTTGAGTTGGATCCGAGCAGAGTTGAGGTGGGTTGAGCTAAGATGAGTTACCCTGAGCTACCATCCAACTAAGATGATCTGAATGGAGCTGGAAGGAGCTAAACTTAACCAATGTGAGCTAATGTCTAGTTGAGATGACCTAGATCCAACTAGGGTTCAGCTAATCTAGTCTTCTTCTTCACTTTCTACCTTCTTGAGTGTTAGGGTTTTAAAGGTTTGATTATCTGCTTGACCTTAACACTCAAGTAAAAAATGTTAAAAATATAAAAAGGATGCAATGCATGCCTAACCTAGGTTATGCCTAAATGAAACCCAAAAACCCATATGCAGAGTTAAAAACCTAAGTGCTAGATTTGTTTTAGGTCAAAAGAATGATGATAAACTAGTGTTTATTAACTATCAAACCTGACAGAAAGGATTGGTCCCTGAGATTAGATGATGCTTTATGGGCTTAAAGGATCGCCTACAAGAACCTGATTGGGATGTCTCCTTATAGATTAATCTATGGGAAATCTTGTCATCTTCCCGTTGAGTTGGAACATAAGGCCTACTGGGCTATAAAGAGATATAGTCATGATTTGGAAAAGGCAACACAACAAAGAAAACTCTAACTCAATGAGTTAGACGAAATCAGAGGAGAGGCCTATGAGAGTGCTAAGATCTATAAAGAAAGGACTAAGGCCTTTCAAGAAAAGTGACAAACATGCATAAATTCATCATAAAATACTTATTTATGATAGTTCCTAGGCTTAGCATTACATATCATGTTATAAATACTTCATAACATCCATTGCATGGCATTTAGGATATTTGTATATTATGTACACTAATTCTTCCATTTTACATGGCCAGGAGGTAGTGCAACACATTTACGGGCTTCGGTTGAAGAATCTAACCGTACGGATGAATTTGGAGCGACGATTGCAGTCTGTCAAGGCAAAAACCACCCCAATCGGAGCTCCGTAGCACACTCTACAAGAAGAAGAAGACAGACGACCCAGATGGCGCTACGTTGTGCCATCCAGGCCACCCCACCTGAGCCAATGCATTCTCAATGGCCACCCAACAAGTGATCTCAGCCATTGGATGAAAATTCAACGGCTGAGAGCCTGCCTTCACCATACTGCCTCAGCACATCCTCTCGACACATTTGTGGACACAGCACAATGGTGGAGGTGTTGGATTGCAAAGGAGGGGCTCGTGTTCGAGACCCACAATGCCCCCCAATTCGTCAATTGGGTGCATGCACCAGCGGGCACAATAGTGTGCATGCAGCAGCAGTGGCAGCATAGCGCTAGCACGCACCAGCAGCACATGCGCGCGTGTGCCAATGCCGGCCAGCACGCATGAGAGCAAGGCCTCCACATAATCTTTGTGCAAGATGGAGGGACAGTGCAGCTTGCATGGGCAGGAATGAGGTGGCTACAGCGACATCCAGGAGGTTGCTAATTACCTTGTATCCATTTTTAGCCCCTTCCCATCCACTATATAAAGGTCTACACACCCCCTTGCTAAACCATCTCTACCTACTCTACTCCCACCTACTCCCAAGCTTTAGCAAGCTTACAAATGCTCTATTAGAGCTTACTCGCAAGCTCCCAAGGTGCCTATTAGTGTAACGAAGCTCTGCCTCACCAAATACTCCATCTTCCCATCCCCATTCACAGGTTGCCTTGGAGCCATCCTCCTACCTCCATTCTGGCAGCAGATCATCTTTTCCTTCTCACCTCCATTCCGGAGCCATGCTGAAGCTTTTCTCTACTTGATGTCCTCCTGCTTCTCACCTCCATCGTCCTACTTCCCAACTCCTTTGTCCGAGCTTCCGCCAGGCACCGTCATCTCACCGAACAACAACTTCAGGAGATTTCATCTCACCCCTTTCTCTTTTATGCTTTCATGGTTTATAGTAATTGACATTCAAACAATACATCATATTTGATTCCATCTCTCTCTTGTGATTGCTTGTCATTTTATTTCAAAAACAAAGAAAAATAACAAAACCCTCAAACGCTAAAAAGAAACAAATCGAAGAGCAGTTTTCATACAAAGTAAACGTCGCCTCCCTATGTTCGACTCAGGACTCCCTTGGAGTTTGGGTATAAATTATATTCGATTACGAGTTTTGCAACTACGATGACGGGTTACTTGTAACCCCTATTTCAAACATGCGAAACCCATGTGATCATTTTGGCGTCGTTGCCAGGGAGGCAACGGAATTTACTTTATTGTTTTCTGCGCTTCTTTGCATTTACATAGCACTAACCCCACTTGTCTTTGATCTACTGTCTTGCAGGTACCCTAGCATGGAGATCCAAGTGCGGTAGATCGGAGTAAAGTGCAAGTAGAGTGCTTTGTAAGTTTATCCCCACTACCCCCACCCACTAGTTCCTTTCGCCACAATCATAACCAAGATCTAATATTCTTAGGTGTTTGCATAAACCCTAGGATAGACTTTGTTTGTCTTGTTTACCACCTTCACCCATCTCACCCACATTTTATAAGAAAAATAAAAATAATAAAAAGATACTTTCTGTGGGATGAATCAATTTACACACTTTATACACCCACATCAAAGGCACATAATCTGACTTGATTTTCATCTACTCAACCAGGATTCTGACTTGTGGACCAATACACGAATTCAACACATAAAAGAGTAGAAATCATATTAGGTTAATCGCTTTTTTGTGTACCTTAATTGGTGGTGCATTTGAGCCAATTGATTGAATTGTTTGGGCCGCACCACCTAATCTAAAAGAGGTTCATTTTGTAGCTGCCCCATAGGATTCAATAACTAGGTCAAGCCAGGCACTCCATATTTTTCTTTATTTCTAAAGGAAAATACTTGAACATGTGCTTTTAAAAACAAACTTGGTTTGCCTCACAAAACTTTGTTGAAAACACCTAATATTTGAATCCCAAAAGCTATTAAGCAAGATGCAAACCCTAAAACTCACCTCATCATTAATAATCTTGATTGAAAACCTCTTGGTTGTGCACATTCACATATTCTCAAACAAATCATTAAGGGCACAACCCATTAAGGGCCCATTACATTCCAGAAGCACCATTTGTCCCAAGCCTAACTAAAATTGAGTAGACATTGTCCCTAAGGACTGGTTCACTCGACGGGATCCAGATTAAGATTATTCATGATTAACCTACTTATATTAGTCAATCTAATGTCCAGGTAGGGGAGTAGCATCAAATGACCACAGATGGGGGGTACATTAGGAAGCTGAGGTGCAAGCGAAAGGAAGAACCTTCTCCCCAGTCCCTCCTTCTAACTTGTTGGATTGCCTGGACATAAGTAGAGTAAATTGTCCATAATCTTATGACGGATTTTGAGAGTTTATAGACCTTTAGGCTACCCAACCTAAGGACAGGATTGCATTTTTATGCTGCAGGGCTCCTTCTCTTCCCCATCCTTCTGACTTCCTTCTAGTGTATGCTTGGAAGGAGGTCATTGAACCCTGGATTGGAAGGACCTTTAGACCATTCCTGGAGGTGGAGGTTGAGCATTAGCTAAGCAGATCCCATGGCTAATCAACAGCCACCTCCCCCACCCCTGAACCAGTAGGAGCTGATTCAGAGGTTGTTGAAAGAATTGCAGTAGATGCAGCAATGGTTCCAATGTATGAATGGTCAGAGCGCTCGACCCTTGAAGTATTTTTATGATCTTTCAAACTATGGGAAATGTCCTGGCATCATGTTTCCCGCTAGGGACATAGAAATCAAGCCCCAAGTCTTAAGCTTGATTAAGCATTTTAATGGGCTTGGCTCAGAGGACCCATTCCAGCACTTGGAGGATCTGACCACTTTAGTTTAGACCACAAAAGCAATGAATGTGAATGAAGAGCAAATGATCATGAGGCTTTTCCCCCACTCTCTTAGGGATAAGGCCGCACATTGGTACCAGACCATAGGAAGGCCAATAGAAACTTAGGCTGCTCTTAAGTCGACTTTCTTCAAGAAATTCTTCCCTATCAGAAGGACTAATGCCTTGCGATGGGTGATTACGACTTTCGCGTAGCAGCCGGGGGAACCATTTCATGGTGCCTAGGAGTGATTCTAGAAACTTTTGAGGAAGTGTCCAGACCACGAGGTGTCAAAATGGCAACTTGTGCAGGTTTTCTATCACGGGTTGGTTGAGCAACTCCGTAATCACGTGGATGCCTCTTTCGGAGGTAATTTCCTCAACAGGGATGCAGATAGCGCATACAACCTATTTGAGGAAATGAGCAAGAACTCAATTAATCACGACTCCATGGATGCATTCAACCGGTCCCAACAACCCAGGTCAAGTGCTAATGAGATCTAGGATTCTCATTCATTTGACATGGAATTGATTTGTAATAAACTGGATAAAATGGACTTGGTTGCTAAGAGAATGGAAGAATGGATGTCTGGGAATTTAGGAAACAGTTCTACATCAACTCAATCCCAGAATTCGGGATTCCATTCCTCATGAGCTCCCATGCGGTGAGAGTTCATGAACCAACTTGAATCGGCTCAACCTGTAAGCCATGATTTCTCGGAACCTTATGGGTTCCAAACTAGGGCCTTTGATCCCAATTTTTATGATCCTTCCTTCTCTCCGTCCTCATAACTACAAGGATGTGTATGCAATGTAGGAGAATGTTAGGTCCAACCCGTATTCCAACACTTATAACTTGGGTTGAAGGAACCACCCTAACTTCTCTTGGAAAAGTCAGGGGCAATTGACCCAAACTCGACCCAGCAACTATGCATCTCAAAGACCTATGGGTCAAGGTCAAGTATACACCCAGTTGCCCTCGAGACCAGTTACTCAGCCATCTTGGAATGCCTAACAATCTGTAGGGTAGGCTGATTTAAACCGGTCGGTGGTGGAAATGCAAGGGTCCATGCTTTAGCTTATGCAACAAATGAAGACATCATTGGATAACTTTCAATCCAGGTTAATTGCTAACACCTGACAACCCAGATCTCTACCATCCCAACCTGTACCCAACCAATGTAATGTGCAAAATCAGGGAAATAGAGCCCAAGGGTACGGGAATCAAAGGGACCCACACGCATATGCTCAGTTGGTTGAGCAGGGTCCCTCATCTTCTTCTTTTGGTTATATGACCAACCAAGGCCCTCGAATCTTCACTACCCCACCTCAAGACCTGAACCCATATTCCTCTGCAAACTCCATCACCTTGAGAAGTGGGAAGCAGACCCAGAACTATGAATTACCTTCTAGAAGTCAAAACCCTGAGGAACTTGAGAGAGAGAAGGAGGAGATTGAAAAAGACAATAAGGCCCAGGGATCGGAAATTGAAAATACCACCCATATCCCGTTCTTTGAGGCCCTATTGGAAACCAAGAAGAAGAAAACTATAGATAGCAACGAGGAGCTCTTGAATTTATTCAAGAGCATAGAGATAAATATTCCACTCCTTGACACTATTAAGCACATCTCAACTTACGCTAAATTCTTGAAAGAACTGTGTACCCAAAAGCGTAAGCCGAGAGAACCCACTCCAAGGAAGGTGATTCTCTCTGAGCAGGCAAGTTCTATTATCCTACATCACCTTCCTCAAAAGAAGAAAGATCCAGGTGCCCTCTTGATCTCATGCGTTATTGGGGAATACACTTTTGACAGGGCACTATTGGACCTAGGTGCATCCATCAATCTAATCCTGACTTCTCTTTATGATAGGTTTGGGTTAGGTGAACTCAAGCCAACCTCAGTAACACTACAATTAGCAGATCATTCGGTCACCACACCGAGAGGCATTATTGAGGATGTAATTGTCAAGGTCAAGGATTTCTACTTTCCTGTAGATTTCTTCGGCCTTGACATTTATGTACCTAACGATTTGAGGAACATGCCCATTAATCGCACATGTTTCACGAGTTTGAAATCAGGGTTACAAGTAACCCATCATCGTAGTCGCAAAACTCGTGGTCAAACAAAATTTATACCAAAACTCTAAGGGAGTCTCTAGTCAAATACGGGGAGGCGAACATTTGGTTTTATGAAATCCGCATATCAATTTTATTTATTTTTGGTTGTTTTTATCTTTTCTAGTTTTTTTGTTATTTTTAGCAAGAAAGAGATTCAGTCCATGAAAACTTTATTTACTTGCAAAATTAAAAGAGAGAGGGAGAGAGAGAGAGAAACAATCATCTATTTATCAAGAACTGTTTGTTACACTATGAAAGCAGGAAAACTACACTACGAAGGTGAAAAAAGATAGAAAGAGGTGAGAGAAATCCCCCTCGACGGTTGCTCGGAGGATGACTCGCTCTGATGTCGGTTGGAGGAAGGTGGTGAGGAGCAGGATGAAGGAGGACGGAGCTAGAGGACGGGGGATGGGGCAGAACGGCATCGCGGCGAGGATCTTCTTCCCGAAGAGTGGTGAGAGGACGACCATAGGATACTCCATGAATGGGGATGAGTGGAGGGAAAACTATTTGAATTTCTACTCTAGAGGAGCATCTCGGGCGTGGGGCAAGCTCTCTCTAGAGCCTTGGAGGTGGTGAGAGGAAGAAAGGAAGAGATGGTTTGGAATGGTGGTGGGTAGGTCCTTTTATAGTGGAGGAGGAAGAACAAATTCGCATCTGGGTCATTACTAACATCCATAAATGTCATTGTAGCTGTCGCTGAAGATCTGCCCTTCAATTCCTCGCTGACGCGGGCAGACCATTAGTGACAGCTGCAAGCGTCACTAAAGACGTGCGTCGCTGAAGATCCGCACCCACCCCGCTGGCGTGTGCATCGTGCACTGTGCACTTCAAGCGCCCGTGCTCCTCGCGCCTTACACATGCACACATGTTGGCATGCACTGCGCTGCTGCTGCATGCGGTTGTGAGCATGCGCTACTGTTGGCCAGTGTTGGGAAGCCTAGATGGCACCACGTGGCACCATCTGGGCTGTCCATTCTTCTTTCTTTTGTAGATGGTGCCACGGTGCTCAGATCGAAAAGATTCTCGCACTGCTGGACTGCGATCGTCGCTTTGGATCGATCCATATGGTCGAATTATCCATCCGAAACATGTATGAATGTCACATTGCCCCCTAGTAGTTGATCTTCCTCGGACTTCATATGATGCTATGGTTCTCCAATCTAGATGATTTCAGAGGCGTTAGACTTCTATCATCATCTTAATCAGATTCGTACAGTCTGATCATCCATCCGAGTCCCTAAAATAAGTCTTCTTCTCTCCTTACCATGAAAAGGACCTAATTAACCTAAAATATATACAACTACTCTAAATGCAGAATGATGCATGCTATGCAATATTTATAACATGAAATACAAATCTAAGCCTAGGAACATACATGAATAGGCATTTTAACCTAAATAGATGTGTCTATATCATACCCCCATGCCTATCTTTTGCTAGTCCCTAGCAAAATTATGCTACATGCTATGTATAAAATCAAAATTAGGATTAGATCGCTTAGCCTAGGTTGTTTATTAACAATAGAAAATTTCAACTAAGGTCCTAAACAACGAAAACTCAACAATACCTGGGTGCCTACCAGAATGCAACCTACCCAAGTCCTTGCCTATTTGAAAAGGGAAGATACATTTTTTTTATTTTTCTTCTTTTCTAATTTTCTTGTACTTTTGGAGTTTGAGAGTTCTGGGATAACTTTTCACAGCTACCTGACCCGCCCAAGAGTCAAAAAGGACTCTAAGTGCTAAGCATCTTGTGAAAATAGTGAAAGACTCACTAGGCGATCATTAAAACAGACTTCGGGTTTCTACGACCCTAGGTGACCTTGCCTAAAGGTTTATCTTTTCGACTGTTAGCTTTCTCCCTACTTTTATTTATGGGGTCAACATAAGGCGAACCCAGTGTATATCTCCCCAATTTATTCTACTTCCCCACTTCTTTCCTAAGTGTTTTGGGAATTATTGTGCATTTTCTGTGAGCTGGGTTCTGGATAACCGGCCAATGGGCTGTTACCTGTAACAACTTGCCAGCCATACTCGTGCAGTGAAGTGTGATTTTGTTTATTTTTTTATTTTTTTCTCCTTTTTATATTTTTTTCTATATTTTTTTCTTTGCTTTTTTTTGTTTTTTATTTTTTTTAAGTAGGTGGCTTTCCTGATCTAAGATTTACCTTAAGGCAGTATAATGAAAATGGTCTTGTGACTGGGCTCTGGATAACCAACCAATGAGTTGTTACCCCCGACAACTTGCTAGCCATACCACTTTAGATAGATCATTAGCTACCCAATTTTCGAAGAAATCACTGAAAAGTGAGTCAGTGCAAAAAAAAGCATGTAGATGCTTAGGCTTAAAGTCCCCCCAAATCAGAGGGCAGGTTGATAAGTCGCATACTTATCATCCCAATTTATTAGCTAAATAAAAATGAATTTGAATTGGTGAGGACTCAAGACTAAGTCTACATTCGAGTGGACACTCAGGCTAATTAAGCCCAAAGACCTAAAGAGTCTAAGCGTTCAAGTCTCAAAGTATCAATTCCTAAAGTTTACAACTCCTAATGGCAAAGTTCTCGTCTCCTAATTCTAATTTTCTTTTAATAGAATTAAAGAAAGTAGGAAATTACTATTATAGCTGAGAAAATGATTATAACATATTTCCACCCGCCCATGCTTATCTATTTCAATGTCCTCATTGTTCAAAATGAAAGCATGCAAGAGAGTAAAAGGGAAGAATAGCACCAGGTTTCCTTGAGACTTTGGTCAGCTTGGAACAGTCTTTACATGTGCTGAGTTTAGTGCCTTCAGCTGGGCGATGATCGGCCCGCAGTGGTTAAGATAAGGTAAGAGCAACCTTGTCCGAGATGGGTTCAGGGAGCACATGGTCAACAAAGGGTTTGAGACGCTGTCTGTTGACCTTGAAAATATTACTCATCTTTGGGTTAGAGATTTCAATGGCCCTGTTAAGGAAAATCTACTCAATAACGAACGGGCCATCCCACTTAGACCTGAGTTTTCCAGGGAAATGCTTCAATCGAGAATTGAAAAGCCAAACCTTCTAGTTCGGCTCAAAGCTCTTACGTGAAATCATCTAGTCATGGAGAGCTTTGGTCCTTGCCTTATAGATTCTAGCATTTTCATAAGCATCATTTCGAAGCTCCTCCAACTCAGATAGTTCGAGTTTCCTGGTTTTCCTGACCAACTCAAGGTCCACATTACATTTCTTGATGGCCCAAAATGCCTGGTGTTCAAGTTCTACGGGTAAGTGACATGCCTTACCAAACACCAGACGGAATAGAGACATACTAATAGGCATTTTGTACGCCATACAGTAAGCTCAAAGAGCATCATCTAGCTTTTGGGTGCAATATTTCTTATCAAGCCTAACGATTTTCTGCAAAATGTTCTTGATCTCCCGATTGGAAACCTCGGCCTGTCCATTCATCTAAGGGTGGTAAGGCATGGAAATACGATGATTCACCTCATATTTCCCTAGTAAATTCCGAAACTGGGCATGAGTGAAAAGTGTGCCACCATCACTGATAATTGCCCTAGGAACTCCGAACCGACTGAAGATATTTTTCTTCACAAAATCGATGACCACCTTGTGGTCATTAGTCCGGGTGGGAATTGCCTCAATCTACTTGGACACATAATTAACAACGACCAGAATATACTGGTGTCCAAATGAAGGAGGGAAGGGTCCCATAAAGTCGATACCCGAAATGTTGAAAATTTTGATGGAAAGAATTGGGTTCAGGGGCATCATATCTCTCTTAGCCATGTTCCCGAGTGTCAGGCATCGGGTACATGACTTTGAGAATTCCTAGGCATTCTTAAATAATGACGAGCAATAGAATCCGAATTGCAATATTTTTGCGGCCATCTTTTTCTCGAAAAAGTGTCCACCACACACAGATGTGTGGCAGAACTCGAATATGCTTTGGAACTCAATTTCCAAGATGCATCGACGAATAATCTGGTCTACGCCGACGCGGTATAGCTCGAGATCATCCCAAAAATAATATTTATCCTCAGACACAAGTCTATCCCGTTGTTGTTTGGTCCAATCTTGGGGAATTTGACCAACGGCCAAATAATTGACAATATTCGCAAACCAGGGGATTCGGATACCCGAGACTGTGAGGATAGTCTCATTCGGAAAAGTATTAGAGATCAGGATATCCAGATGAGGAGAATCAATTAGGATTCTCGAGAGGTGATCCGCCACTACATTTTGTGCCCTGACTTTATCCTTGATTTCAAGATCGAATTCTTGAAGCAGCAGAATCCAGCGAATAAGCCAGGGTTTGGCATTCTTTTTGGCTAAGAGATGTTTCAAGGTCGAGTGGTTGCCATAGATGATAACATGAGAACCTAACAGACAAGCCTCGAATTTTTCTAAAGCGAAAACTATGGCTAGCAATTCTTTTTCAGTAATGATGTAGTTCCTCTGGGCCTCATCCAGAGTCTTGCTAGCGTATTAAATCACAGAGGGCTTTTTCTCAATCTTTTGACCCAAGACAGCCCTGACGGCAAAATCAGATGCGTCGGCCATAATCTCAAATGGGGCTATTTAGATTGGTGGTTGCAACACCAGGGCACAGGTGACTCCCGTTTTCAATAAATCAAATGCCTTACGGCATGATTCATCAAACTCGAGAAATTCTTTGGCCAAAAGGTTTCTCAAGGGCGGAGCAACCTTCGAGAAATTCTTAATGAATCTTCTGCAAAAACCAACATGCCCAAGGAAGGAGAGAATCTATTTTACGGATGTGGGTGGAGGAAGTCTAGAAATAGCATCCACCTTAGCTCTATCAACTTCAGTACCTCGACTAGAGACCACATGACCCAGGACTGCCTTCTTGAGTCATAAAGTGGCTCTTTTCCCAGCTAAGGACCAGCCATGTTTTGATGCATCTTTGGAGGATCAATTCTAGGTTAGCCAGGCAATACTCAAAAGAATCTCCAAAAATGGAGAAATCATCCATGAACACCTCAAGACAATCTCCCACCATGTCAGAAAAGATGGCTAGCATGCGCCTTTGAAAATTCGTAGGCTCATTGCAAAGCCCGAACGGCATTCTACTGAATGCAAAGGTTTTGTAGGGACATGTGAAAGTTGTCCTTTCCTGGTCTTCGAGATGGATAGGGACTTGGTTATATCCCGAATAACCATTCAAGAAGCAAAAATATTTTTGCCTAGCTAACCTTTTGAGGATTTGATCGATGAATGGCAAGGGAAAGTGATCCTTTTTTGCGGCTGTGTTCAGCTTCCTATAGTCAATACAAACTCTCAGAGCAGAAGTTGAATGAGTGGTGATGGTTTCCCATTTTTCATTAGTCGTAACTGTTATTCCTGCCTTCTTGGGTACAATCTAAACGAGGCTAACCCATGGACTATCCGAGATTTTGTAAATAATCCTAGCATCGAGCCACTTGATTATCTCCTTCTTGACCACTTCTCACATATTCGGGTTTAGTCTCCTTTGCATCTCGTGAGAAGGGCAAGATCCATCTTCCATGAAAATACGATGATTACAATAAGATGGCTAAATCCCCCTAAGGTCGTGGATGATCCAACCAATTGCCTCCTTGTTGTTCTTAAGGACCTTAATTAACCTCGATTCTTGCTCAGTAAAATCAGCACTAATAATCATAGGGAGCATGTTCTCATGTCCTTAGAACTCATATTTCAAATTTTTGGGCAATGGTTTTAATTCCAGCTAGGGTGGGTTTAGAATAGAAGGTAGGGAGGATGCTGATGAAGATTCATCAGGACCATCCAGTGAAAGAGGCTGGGAATGAACAAAATCAATAGCCTCTTCAGGATGTGGCAGGTCTACCATGGAGGAGGATTGTAGGTTGGGTTCACTAAAGCTAGTGGAGTCCTCGAGTGCACTGATTGTCATACAAGTCTCAAGATCCTAATCCTCGAGCTCCTCAATGAATCCACAATCCTCAAATCCTCTTATTGCCTTAAAAATATCCAGAGTTAATTTTTGATCCCCAAAGGCAATCTCCATACTACTGCTTTCATAGTTTATGTTGGCCTTGGCGGTAGCTAGGAACAGATGCCCCAAAATGATGGGCGTGTTCCTCAAATCATTAGGTACATCCATGTTAAGGACGAGGAAATCTATAGGAAAATAGAAATCCTTGACCTTGACAATTACATCCTCAATAACATCTCTTGGTGTAGTGACCAGTCGGTCTGCTAATTGTAGCGCTACTGAGGTTGGCCTGGGTTCACCTAACCCAAACCTCTCATAAAGAGATGTCGGGATTAGGTTGATGGATGCACCTAGATCCAATAGTGCCCTATCAAAAGTGTATTCCCCAATAATGCATGAGATCAAAGGGGCACTTGGATCTTTCTTCTTTCGAGGAAGGTGATGCAGGATCACAGAACTTGCCTGCTCAGAGAGAATCACCTTCCACGGAGTGGGTTCTCTCGGTTTACGCTTTTAGGTACATAGTTCTTTCAAAAATTTAGCATAAGCCGGAATATGCTTAATAGCATCGAGGAGTGGAATATTGATTTGTACGCTTTTGAATAAATCCAGAAGCTCCTCATTGCTATCTATGGTTTTCTTCTTCGTGGTTTTCAATAGGGCCTCAGGGAACGGGATATGGGTGGAATTTTCAATTTTCGATCCTTGGGCCTGTTCTTCGCGCTAAATCGGTGTTTAAGATTGTCGTGTTTTAGTATAGCCAAAATAGCACTCAAACAAATAAATTTTATTACTCAAAAAGTTTTCAAGGTCGAACATAGGGAGCAATATGAAATTTAAAGCTCAAGATCACAATTTATATTGTAAATGAGCACAAGAAGTAAAAGCTTAAGAATGATATAAGAAATCAATGGTCAATGTGCAAAATGAGGAGGGTAAAATGGTGATTTAAATCACCAATTACTCTTATACAGTAATAGCAAGTAGGAGCATAATATCAATCTAGTTAATTATAACTTTAGAAATTCAAATCAGACGTCTGAAGATGAGATCAGACACTTAAACATCTGATGCTACAGTGCTCTTTTCTTCTTTTCCCTTCTAATTCTTCTTCTTTCTTTCTCTGCTACGGCTTCTTCTTCCCTTCTTCTTCTGCTCAACCTCTTCTTTTGTTGCCTTCCTTCTTCACACAGGGAGGGGGACTTCTCAAATTGGCTAAGTGTTAGCCAACACTCTCTACAGCAAAACCCTCCCCCTACCCCACGCAATCTCTCTTTCTCCCTCTGGGTCACGCTCTCCTAGAGCCTTCCACAGTACTGGGTATACAGGTAATCAGACTTAGAGCGTACCCAAGGCCAGGGCTGTGAGCGTGGGTCGTAGCCCAGGAGTGCTTAGGGTTAGGTAGGTCAGGCGTATAAAGTCTGTGGGGGAGATGTCGCGGACAAGGCACGTGAGGTAGGCGTGCGGGAACCTCACCCCCTGTGCATGCTGAGGCGATAAGCCTAAAGCACAAATTCAATTTATGCATGCTCAACTCCTTTGCCGCTCCCGATGTGGGACTAAACCATGCTCCCTTTGTTTGCGTGCAGCTGCAGCTGGTGCTCCTTCCAATTGAGGCCTGAGACGCAGTCAAAGCGCCCCATTGGCCACCTGCACCTTTGCCTAGGTGTATTCCGCTTCACCTAGGACTTTGCCTGGGGTTTGCAGGTGCTTGAACTGAGCTTCGAGCTTCACTTGAACCTTCTATAATGGCGACGAAGACCTGGGATCTGCAACCATGAAAATGAGCTAAGAGCCTGAGTTAAAAGAATTCATGAGCTTTGTCGTGAGGTAGGTAATTGAACGGCTGTGTTCGTGAGGTGTGGGAGTGCATGATGTGGTCGGACCATGATGGAAGGTGAGGTGCGATAGTGTGTTCTTCAGCGGAGCAGTGGGGAGTCCAATAGCCTCGAAGACTAGAGGGCTTTACTCTCTGGAACACAATGGAGGTGTGGAGACGAATAGCGGCCAGATTGATGGAGTGTAGTGGCCATGCGAGCTCGTCAGAGGTACGCCGGCGAGGTGGAAGACGGAGGGCAACGGGGTGAGTTGGCAGTCGAAATGAAGTGATGAGTGGCTAAAAATGAAGAGTGGAAGTCAAGGAGTTGTTTAGGAGGGGAGGCTGATGAAGGGGAGCAGAGTTGGCACCGGTTGAGGTGTGGCCAGTGTTGGAGATGAAGCTACTCAGAGAGAGATGGATGGCGAGGATGAAGGGGGGCAGGAGCATCGGTGGGTGTTGTGTGACATGGAGGAAGGCAAGGAGGAGGAGTTTGCCACTGGTATTGTGGTCAAACAATGAGGGAAGGTAGGGAGAGTCACTGGAGCTTGAAGAGCAAATTGGCTGGAGGAGGGGAGAGGAATCTGAGGGATTCTCAGGTTGAATTCAAGCTTAGAGGATCGATATGAGCATGGGGTGCTTTTATATACAGGAGGACGGTTAGAGCATGGGAAGCAACCTTCCCAAGCTTGGAAAGCTTGCCGGAGTTTGGGAATTTCTTGATACCCAAATCTCTCATGCGTTTGCATGGGAGATTGGGTAGGTTTTAGGACTTATGATTGGGTCCAAAAGGAAGGGAATTTCTTGACGAACTTCCCTTTCAAATTTGAAAGGGATTCGTCAAGAAATCAGGGAGTTCTTTCCTTTTTAAGGTCACCAGAGCAAGTAGGAATAGGTTTAATGGAAGTAGGGATCTATTTGTGAGAACGACGACAAAGTTAGGGCCTGTTTGAAAGGTTTTGAAAGTTAAGGGTAGAAATGTAATTAGACAAGACTAATTTACAAACTAGGTCCAGACAAACTCATCTTGGGTCCAAATTTTGGTACAAACCTAATTTGGACCTAGGAAATCCAATGGTGAAGTTGGATTTAGGTTTTGACCATGTTTTACTGGGTAATTTATGCAAAAACCAAAATTAGGGTAAATGTCTGTTTGTGGTTTTGTTTTGCGTCAAAACAGGTTCTGATGGTCAAATTAATGGTTCTAAACCCTATATAATATTTTTATATGAATTTTAGAGGTTTTAGGTGAATTTTATCCTGATTAGAACCTCAGTTAATTAAGCGGGTTTGTTTTTAGGGTTTCAAAAGTCATTTAATTCTCCAAACACGTGCAAACCCTTTTCTGATTGTTCTAACCCACTTGTTGTCTTTTTAAGACCAATTGACCTTCATTCAATCCTTGAGAAAATCCATGGTTGTACTGTATTCATGATGAGCTGGTAAGATTGTAGTTTTAACCCTAGTTTCTTATTTTTCTTTCAAAATGAATATGCAATGACTTGTGACTCTCTGCGGTTATGTAGGAGCATTTACTGACTTAATTAGATCAAAATGAGCTAGTTATGGCTCATGATGGTATTCCCATCAGGGTCTTATTATCTTGTTCAATCTCCTTCTCTTCTCTCTCAAGCTTCCTAGGGTTTTGGCATCTAGAAGGCAATTTAGGATCCCAGGTTTGATTTCCACTTCTCAAGGTGACAGAGTTTGCAGAGGAATATAGGTTTGGGTCTTGAGGTGGGCTATTGAAGATTGGAGGTCCTTGGTTAGTCATGTAACAAGAAGAAGAAGAAGAGGGACCCTGCTCAACCACTTGAGCATGTGCATGTGAGTCCCTTTGATTCTTGTACCCTTAGGCTCTATTGCCCTGATTTTGCACGTTGCGCGGGTTGGGTACAAGTTGGGATGGTAGAGATCCAGGTTGTCGGGTGTTAGCAATTAACCTGGATTGCAAGTTATCCGATGATGTCTTCATTTGTTGCATAAGCTGAAGCATGGACCCTTGCATTTCCAACATCTGCTGGTTTAAATCAGCCAGCCCTGCGGATTGTTGTGCATTCCAAGATGGCTGAGTATCCGGTCTCGAGGGCAACTAGGTGTATACTTGACCCTAACCCATAGGTTTTTGAGATGCAAAGTTGCTGGGTCGAGATTGGGTCTATTGCCCCTGATTTTTCCAGGAGAAGTGAGGGTGGTTCCTCCATCCTGAGTTATAAGTGTTGGAGTACGGGTTGGACCTAACATTCTCCTGCATTGCGTATGCATCCTCATAAGATAGGGATGGAGAGAAGGAATGATAAGAAAAATTGGGATCAAAGGCCCTAGTTTGGAACCCATAAGGTTTTGAGAAATCCTAGCTCACAGGTTAAGCCGAATCAAGTTGGTTCACGAATTCCTACTCCGTGGGATTTCATGAGGAATGGAATCTCGAATTCTAGGATTGAGTGGGTATAAAAGTGTTTCCTGAATTCCCAGACATCCATTCTTCCATTTTCCTAGCAACCAAGTCCATTTTATTCAGTTTATTACAAATTAATTCCATGTCAAATGAATGAGAATCCTGGATCTTATTAGCACTTGACCTAGGTTGTTGGGACTGGTTGAATGCATCCATGGAGGAGTGATTAATTGAGTTCTCGCTCATTTCCACAAACAAGTCGTATGCACTATCTGCATACCTGTTGATGAAATTTCCACTGCAGGAGGCATCCACGTGATTACGGAGTTGCTTAACCAACCCGTGATAGAAAATCTGCACGAGTTGCCATTTCAGCACCTCGTGGTGTGGACACTTCCTCAAAAGTTCCTAGAATCGCTCCCAGGCACCATCAAATAGTACCCTCGACCACTGGGTGGAAGTGGTAATCGCCCGTCACAAGGCATTGGTCCTTCCGATAGGTAAGAATTTCTTCAAGAAAGTTGACTTAAGAGCAACCCAAGTTTCAATCAGCATTCCTATAGTCCAGTACCAATGTCCAGCCTTATCCCTAAGAGAGTGGGTTGTACCCTTAATGATTTGTTTAAGAATGTGTGAATGTGCACAACCAAGAGGTTTTCAAGCAAGATTATTAATGATGAGGTGAGTTTTAGGGTTCGAATCTTGCTTAATAGCTTTTAAGATTCAAATATTAGGTGTTTTCAACCAAGTTTTGTGAGGTAATCCAAGTTTGTTTTTGAAAGCACGTGTTCAAGTATTTTCCTTTAGAAATCAAGAATAATATGGAGTGCCTAGCTTGACCTAATTATTAAATCTTTTGGGGCAGCTAGAAAATGAACCTCTTTTAGATTAGGTGGTGCAGCTCAAACAATTCAATCAATCGACTCAAATGCACCACCGATTAAGGAACACAAGAAAAAGTGATTAACCTAATATGATTTCTACTCTTTTATGTGTTGAATTTGTGTACCAGGTCCACAGGTTGGAAGCCCGATTGAGTAGATGAAAATCAAGTCTGATTATGTGCCTCAAATGTGGGTGTATGAAGTGTGTATATAAATTCATCCCACAGAAAGTATAATTTTTTTTTATTTTTTAATGTGGGGGTGAGGTGGATGAAGGTGGCAAACAAGACAAACAATTCTATCCTAGGGTTTATGTAAACACCTAAGTAGATTAGGTCTTGGTTATGAGTGTGGTGAAATGAACTAGTGGGGGGAATGTGGGGGACACTTACAGAGTACTCTACCCATACTTTACTCCAGTCTACTGGACTTGGATCTCCATGCTAAGGTACCTACAAGACAGTTGATCAAAGACAAGCGGGGTTAGTGCTATGTAAATGCAAAGAAGCGCAATAAACAATAAAGTAAATTTCGTTGCCTCCTTGGCAACGACGCCAAAATGATCGCACGTGTTTCGCAAGTTTGAAATCAGGGTTACAAGTAAGCCATTGTCATAGTTGCAAAACTCGTGGTCAAATAAAATTTATACCGAAACTCTGAGTGAGTCCCAGGTCGAACACAGGGAGGTGAACATTTGGTTATATGAAATCCGTGCTTCACTTTTATTTGTTTTTGGTTATTTTTATCTTTTCTAATTTTTTTGGTATTTTTAGCAAGCAAGAGATTCGGTCCATGAAAACTTTATCTACTTGCAAAAAAGAGAGAGAGAGAGAGGGAGAGAGAGAGAGAAACATTCATTTTTTATCAAGAACTATTTGTTACACTATGAAAGTAGGAAAACTACACTACAAAAGCATAAAAAGATAGAAAGAGGCAAGAGAAATCCCCCTTGACGTTTGCTCAGAGGACGACTCGCTCTGACATCGCCTGGATGAAGGTGGTGAGGAGTGGGACGAAGGAGGATGGAGCCAGAGGATGGGGCAGGACAGAATCGCGGTGAGGATCATCTTCTTGAAGGGTGGTGAGAGGACGACCACGAGATGCTCCACAAATGGGGATGAGGGGAGGGAAAACTATTTGAATTTCTACTTTAGAGGAGCATCCCAGGCTTAGGACAAGCTCTCTCTAGAGACTTAGAGGTGTTGAGAGGAAGAAAGGAAGAGATGGTTTGGAATGATGGTGGGTAGGTCCTTTTATAGTGGAGGAAGAACAAATTCGCATCTAGGTCATTACTGACGTCCATAAATGTCACTGCAGCTGTTGCTGAAGATCTGCCCTTCAATTCCTCTTGCTGGCACACGTAGACCATTAGTGATAGTTGCAAGCGTCACTAAAGGCGTGCATCGCTGAAGATCCACGCCAACCTTGCTGCCCCTCGCCCCGCTGGCGCACGCATCGCGTGCTGTACACTTCACTCTCCCGTGCTCCTACGCCTTACACGTGCACGCGTGCAGGCATGCGTTGCACTGCTGCTGCACGTGGCTACCCTATGCGTGATGCGCTGCATGTGGCTACAGCTGTGCACATGCGCTGGTGCTAGCCGGCGTTGGGAATCCTGGATGGCGCCACTTGGCGCCATCTAGGCTATCCATTCTTCTTTCTTTTGTAGAGGGTGCCACGGTGTTCAGATTGAGATGATTCTCGTGTTGTTGGACTACGATCGTCGCCCTGGATGCATCCGTACGGTTGGATTTTCCATCCAAAACCCGTATGGATGTCGCATTGCCCCTTGGCCATTAATCTTCCTTAGACTTCGTATGATGCTACGGTTCTCCAATCTAGATGATTTCAGAGGTGTTAGACTTTGATCATCATCTTAATCATATTCGTACAGTCCGATCATCCATCTGAGGCCCTAAAATAAGTCTTCTTCTCTCCTTACCATGAAAAGGACCTAATTAACCTAAAATATATACAACTACTCTAAATGTAGAATGATGCATGCTATGCAATATTTATAACATGAAATGCAAATCTAAGCCTAGGAATATGCATGAATAGGCATTTTAACTTAAATAGATGTGTCTATATCACCCATCATCCTAGGGCATCCGTTCCTAGCTACCACCAAGGCCAACATAAACTGTGAAAGCGGTAGTATGGAGATCGCCTTTAGGGATAGAAGCTAACTCTGGATATTTTTAAGGCGATAAGAGGATTTGAGAATTGTGGATTCATTGAGGAGCTCGAGGATCAAGATCTTGAGACTTGTATGACAATCAGTGCACTCGAGGACTCCACCAACTTTAGCGAACCCAACTTGCAACCCTTTGTGGTAGACCTGCCACATCCTGAAGAGGCTGTTGATTTTGTTCATTCCCAGCCTCTTCCACTGGATCGTACTGATGAATCTTTGTCAGCATCCTCCCTACCTTCTATTCTAAACCCACCTTAGCTTGAATTGAAACCACTGCCCAAAAATTTGAAATATGAGTTCTTAGGACCTGAAAACATGCTCCCTATGATTATTAGTGCTGATTTGACTAAGGAGCAAGAATCGAGGTTAATTAAGGTCATTAAGAACAACAAAGAGGCAATTGGTTTGACCATCCATGACCTTAGGGGGATCGAGCCATCTTATTTGTAATCATCGTATTTTCATGGAAGATGGATCCCACCCTTGTGAGATGCAAAGGAGACTAAACTCGAATAAGCGAGAAGTTGTCAAGAAGGAGTTAATCAAGTGGCTTGATGCTAGGATTATATACCCAATCTTGGATAGTCCGTGGGTTAGCCCTATTCTGATTATACCCAAGAAGCGAGTATAACCATTATGACTAATGAGAAAGGGGAAACCTTCACCACTCATTCAGCTTCTGCTTGGAGAGTCCGTATTGACTATAGGAAGCTGAACACAGCCACTAAAAAGGATCACTTTCCCTTGCCATTCATCGATCAAATCCTTGAAAGGTTAGTTGGGCAAAAATACTTTTGCTTCCTGGATAATTATTCGGGATATAACCAAGTCCCTATCCATCCTGAAGACCAGGAAAAGACAACCTTCACATGTCCCTACGGAACCTTTGCATTCCATAGAATGCCATTCAGGCTTTGCAATGCGCCTATGACTTTTCAAAGGTGCATGCTGGACATCTTTTCTGACATGGTGGGAGATTGTCTTGAGGTGTTCATGGATGATTTCTCCATTTTCGGAGATTCTTTTGAGCCTTGCCTAGGTAACTTGGAATTGATCCTCTAGAGATGCATCAAAACACGGCTGGTCCTTAGCTAGGAAAAGAGCCACTTTATGACTCAGGAAGGCATTGTCCTGGGTCATGTGGTCTCTAGTCGGGGTATTGAGGTTGATAAAGCTAAGGTAGATGCTATCTCTAGACTTCCTCCACCCACATCCGTAAAACATATCTGCTCTTTCCTTGGGCATGTGGGTTTTTACAGAAGATTCATTAAGGACTTCTCGAAGGTTGCTCGGCCCTTGAGTAACCTTCTAGCCAAAGACACGCTGTTTGAGTTTGATGAATCATGTTGTAAGGCATTTGATTTATTAAAAATGGCAGTCACTTGTGCCCCGATGTTGCAACCATCGGTCTAGATAGCCCCATTTGAGATTATGGCTGACGCATAAGATTATGTCATTGGGGCTATCTTAGGTCAGAAGATTGAGAAAAGCCCTCTGTGATTTACTACTCTAGCAAGACTCTAGATGAGGCCTAGAGGAACTATACCGTTACTGAAAAAGAATTGTTAGCTATAGTTTTCGCTTTAGAAAAATTCAGGGCCTATCTGTTAGGTTCTCGTGTCATCATCTATACCAACCACTTGACCTTGAAACATCTCTTGGCCAAAAGCAATGCCAAACCCCGGCTTATTCGCTGGATTCTGCTGCTTCAGGAATTCAATCTTGAAATTAGGGATAAAGTTGAGGCACAAAATGTAGTGGTGGATCACCTCTTGAGAATCCTAATTGATTCTCCTCATCTGAATGTTCTGATCTCTGATACTTTTCTGGATGAGTCTATCTTTACAGTCTCGGGTATCCGAACCCCTGGTTTGTGGATATCGTCAATTATTTGGCCGTTAGTCAAAACCCCCAGGATTGGACCAAACAATAATGGGATAGACTTGTGTCTGAAGCCAAATATTATTTTTGGGACAATCCCGAGCTGTACCGCATCAGTGCAAACCAGATTATTCGCCGATGCATCTATAAAATTAAGTTCCATAGCATACTTGAGTTCTGCAACACATCTGCGTGTGGTGGATACCTTTTCAGGAAAAAGACGGTAGCAAAAATCTTACAATCCGAATTCTATTAGCCATCATTATTTAAGGATGCCCAGGAATTCTCAAAGTCATGCACCCGATGTCAGACACTCAGGAACATGGCTAAGAGAGATATGATGCCCCTGAACCTAATACTTTCTGTCGAAATTTTTGACATTTGGGGCATTGACTTTATGGAACCCTTCCCTCCTTCATTTGGACACCAGTATATTTTGGTCACTGTTGATTGCATGACCAAATGGATTGAGGAAATTCTCACTCGGACCAATGACCACAAGGTGGTCATCGATTTTGCGAAGAAAAATATCTTCAATCGGTTCGGGGTTCCTCGGGCAATTATCAGTGATGGTGGCACACATGTCACTCATGCCTAGTTTCGAAATTTACTGGGGAAATATGGGGTGAATCATCGGATTTCCACACATTACCACGCTCAGACGAATGGACAGACCGAGGTCTCCAATTGGGAGATCAAAAACATTTTGCAGAAAATCGTTAGGCCTGATAGGAAGGATTGGACCAAAAAGTTAGATGATGCTCTTTGGGCATACCGTATGGTGTACAAAATGCCTATCGGTATGTCTCCATTTCATCTAGTGTTTGGTAAGGCGTGTCACTTACCTGTAGAACTTGAACACTGAGCATTTTGGGCCATCAGGAAATGTAATTTTGACCTAGAGTTGGCCGGGAAAGCCAGGAAACTCCAACTATCTGAGTTGGAGGAGCTTTGAAGTGATGCTTATGAAAATGCCAGAATCTATAAGGCAAGGACAAAAGCTCTCCATGACTAGATGATTTCACATAAGGGCATTGAGCTGAACCAAAAGGTCTGGCTTTTGGATTCTCGATTGAAGTTTTTCCCTGGAAAACTCAGGTCTAAGTGGGACGACCCATTTGTTATTGAGTGGATTTTCGCTGACGGGGCCATCGAAATCTCTGACCCAAAGATGGGTAATATCTTCAAGGTTAACGGATAGCGTCTCAAACCCTTTGTTGACCATATGCTCCCTAAACCCATCTCGGACAAGGTTGCTCTTACCTTGCCTTAACCACAGCAGGCTGATCATTGCCTAGTTGAAGGCACTAAACTCAGCATGTGTAAAGACTGTTCCAAGCTAACCAGAATCCCACGAAAACCAGCTATTATTCTTCCACTTCTACTTTCCTGCATGCCTGCATTTTTAACAATGAGGACATTGCAATAGCTAAGCATGGGGGGTGGATATATCTTATAATCTTTTTGCCAGCTGTAACAGTAATTTCCTGTTATTTGATTAAATAAAAAATTAGAATTAGGAGATGAGAACTTAGGCATTAGGAGTTGCAAACTTTAGGAATTTATACTTTGAGACCTGAATTCTTAGACTCTTCATGTCTTAGGGCTCAATTAGCCCGGGTGTCCACTCGAATGTGAACTTAGTCTCAAGTCCTCGCCAATTAAAATTCACTTTAATTTTGTAAATAAATTGGGTTGATAAGTATGCGACTTATCAACCCGCCCTCTGATTTGGGGGGAATTTAAGCCTAAGCATCTATGCACTTTTTTGCACTGACTCACTTTTCAGCAGTTTCTTCGGAAATTGGGTAGCTAATAAACTATCTAGGGTGGAATGGTTGGCAAGTTGTCGATGGTAATAGCTCATCGGCCTGTTGTCCAGAGCTCAGCCACAAGACCATTTTCATTGTACTGCCTTTAGGTAAATCTTAGATCAGGGAAGCCACTTACTTAAAAAAATAATAAAAAGGAGAGAAAAAATAAAAAAATAAAGAAATAGAACTACACTTCACCACACGAGTATAGCTGGCAAGTTGTCGTGGGTAACAGTCCATTGGCCGGTTGTCCAGAGCCTAGTTCACAAAAAATGCACAATAATTCCCAAAACACTTAGAAAAGAAGCAAGGAAGTAGAATAAACCAAGGAGATATACACTAGGTTCACCCTTATGTTGGCCCCATAAATAAAAGAACTAGGGAGAAAACTACCGTTCGAAAAGATAAACCTCACGGCAAGGTCACCTAGGGTCGTAAAAACTCGAAGTTTGTTTTAATGGCCACCTAGTCAGTCTTTCACTCTTTTCACTAGATGCTTAGCACTTAGAGTCCTTTTCGAGTCTTGGGTGGGTTAGGTAGCCATAAAAAGTTATCCCAAAACTCTCAAACTCCAAAAGTACAAAAAATAAAAATTAGAAAGGAAAAAAAACAAGAAAGAAATTTGTGTATCTTCTCTTTTCAAGTAAGGCGAGGTCATGGACAGTCTACATTATGGTAGGCACCTGGGCATTGTCGAGTCTTTGTAACTAGGTCTTGGGTTGAAAGTTCCTAAGATAACCAACAAATTATGCCTAAGAAATTGAATCCTAATTCTATTTTTATAAATAGCATTTAGTTTAATTTTGCTAGAAACTAGCAAAAAGTAAGCATGGGGGTATGACAAACACGCATAAATTCATTATAAAAATCTTATTTATTATAGTTCCTAGGCTTAGCATTGCATATCATGTTATAAATACCGCATAACATCCATTGCATGGCATTTAGGATATTTGTATATTATGTACACTAATTCTTCCATTTTACATGGCCAGGAGGTAGTGCAACACCTTTATGGGCGTTAGATGAAGAATCCGACTATATGGATGAATCCAGAGCGACGATCGCAGTTTGTCAACATGAAAACCACCCCAATTGGGGCTCTGTAGCACCCTCTACAAGAAGAAGAAGACGGACGACCCAGATGGCGCCATGTGGCACCATCCAGGCCACCCCACTTGAGCCAATGCATTCTCAATGGCCACCCAACAAGTGATCTCAGCCCTTGGATGAAAATCCAATGGCTGAGAGCCTGCCTTCACCATGCTGCCTCAGTAAATCCTCTCGACACATTTGTGGATGCAACGTAACGATGAAGGCATTGGATCGCAAGGGAGCGGCAAAGGTTCGAGACCCGCAACGCCCCCCATTTCGTCAATTGGGTGCGTGCGCCAGCGCGCATGCAGTAGCAGTGGCAACGCATAACCAGCACACACCAGCAGTGCGTGCGTGCATGTGCCAGCGCATGCCAGCACGCATGCGAGTAGGGCCTCCACGCAATCTGTGCGCATGATGGAGGGACAGCACACCTCGCATGGGCGGGCTTGAGGTGGCTACAGCGACGCCTGAGCTGGACCTACAACGACATCTGGGAGGTCACTAAATACCCTGTATCCATTTTTAGCCCGTTCCCATCCACTATATAAAGGCATACACACCCCCCTTGCCAAACCATCTCTACCTACTCTACTCCCACCTACTCCCAAGCTTTAGCAAGCCTACCAATGCTTTGTTAAAGCTTGCTCTCAAGCTCCCAAGGCGCCTATTAGTGTAACGAAACTCTGCCCCACCAAATACTCTTCCATCTTCTCATCCCCATTCATAGGTCGCCTTGGAGCCGTCCTCCCACCTCCATTCTGGTAGTAGATCATCTCCACCTTCTCACCTCCATTTCGGAGCCACACTGAAGCTTTCCTCTATCCGACGTCCTCCCGCTTCTCACCTCCATCATCCTACTTCCCAACTCCTTTATCTGAGCTTCCACCAGGCACCGTCATCTCACTGAACAGCTACTTCAAGATATTTCTTCTCACCCCTTTCTCTTTTATGCTTTCATGGTTTATTGTAATTGACATTCAAGCAATACATCATATTTGATTCCATCTCTCTCTTGTGATTACTTGTCATTTTATTTCAAAAATGAAAAAAAATAACAAAACCCTAAACCACCAAAAGGAAACAAATCAAAGCGTGGTTTTCATACAAAGTAAACGTCGCCTCCCTGTGTTCGACCTGGGATTCCCTTGGAGTTTCGGTATAATTTATATTTGATTATGAGTTTTGCAACTACAATGATAGGTTACTCGCAACCCCGATTTCAAACATGCGAAACCCATGAGATCAATAAACATATTAGCAAAAAATCTTTTGAACCTAATCAGAAAGTCTAGCTCTTTGATGCTAGACTTAGAATCTTTCCTAGCAAGAGTAGATCCAAATGGATTGGGCCATACACTGTGGTTTAGCCTTATTCTAATGAAGCTGTTGAAATTTGTGATCCTATAATTAGGAAACAATTTATGGTGAATGGATAGAGATTGAAGATTTATTATGAGAATGTTGCTCAGGAGCCTCTGATTGAAAGTACAACACTTATGGAATCTATTTAAGCTAGATTTGACTAAGTCTAGTTGTAGATGTAAAACTCAGTGCATGTTGGGATGCAACCCAACATTTGTAGATAATTCTGTTATTTGCTGTGAAATTTCTCATACGGTTTTGTAGATAATCGAGCCTTGATTTTTCAAAACTCCTGGAATTTTAGGAAATATCTATTCTTCTTTTATGTTTATTACATGCATTGAGGACATTGCATGAAATAGGCAGGGGGCGGGTAGATAATATTCTTCATATTTATTGGTGATTTCTAGAAATGTTGGTTTGTGTGGTTTCTCTTTCTTTCTCGAATTAATAGTGATTTTGAAAAGTTTCTATTTCTTTTCAAGTTATGTTCAGAAAAAGCAAAAAAAAGAAAAAAATCATATTTTTTTTAAAAGAAAAAAATTGTAGTTTTTAGAGTTTAAGCTATAAAAATTTTGAAAATTTTGATTTTGAGGATTTACCGATCTTAAGTGATGTAGACACATTTAATTAGGATAAACAACCTATTTATGCATATTCCTAAGCTTAAATATGCATTATATATTATAAATATTGCATAGCATACATCATTCTGCATTTAGAGTAGTTTGTGTATATTTTAGGTTAATTCATGTTCTTTTATGGTTAGGAGAGAAGGAGATTTATTTTGAGGCCTTGGATTGATGATCTGATCATATGTATCTAATCACGACGATGATTGAAGTCCAACACCTCCGAAATCGTCAAGATCGGAATCTCGTAGTAGTGTATGCAGTCCAAAGAAGATCAATAGCCAGGGGGCAATGAAACATCCTTATGGGTTTCGAATAAAAAATCCGATCATATGGATGGATTCGGAGCGACGATCGCAGTCCACCAACTAAAGATCATCTTGATCCGAGCATCGTGACATCCTCTACAAGCAAAAGAAGATGGATGGCCCAGATAGTGCCACGTGGCACCATCTAGGCTGCCCAACACCGACCAGTAGCAACTGCGGGCACCCGTCATCATCTGCAACCTCATACCACAGCCATTGGATCAATATCCAATGACTGGGATGCCTCCGCGTCTGCAGTACTCAACTCATCTGCTTAACGATCCAGCATGGCAGCGTAGCAGTTGCAAAGGTTACTCGCAAATTTGCAGCATGGGTTCGATTCCCCTAGCGTTCGTAACCGATCGCAAAAGAGAAACGTGCCCAAATTTGACCGCTCGATCGTGGTTGAGCAAACGAGATGCAGCCACGTGGGCGCACGGATGCGCGCGAATGCGGTCGCATGATCCAACCTCGACCTAACACACATTCTTACGTGCCATCCAACGCGATCAGAGGTGTGATCTCTGCACAATCCTCAATCTCGAGATCATGATCCAACGACCGTGCTTCATCCATGCCTCACCAGCTGCTGCGTGGGGAGGGCGTGCATGTGCGACAGCCAGGAGGCCCTTCAGTGACATTTGGGAGTGGATCTATAGCGACGCATTTGATGTCGCTATAGCCCATGGACAAATTTCTTCCTCTCTTCTTCCACTATAAAAGGATCGACACCCCTCCATCCACCTTCATCTCTTCCTTTATCTCCCTCACCACCTCTAAGGCTCTAGAGAGCCTGTCCCAAGCCCAAGATGGTCCTTTGGAGTGGAAAACCAAATATTTTTCCTGCCTCTCATCCCCCTTCATGGAGCATCCCATGGTCGTCCTCTCACCACCTTTCGAGAAGAAGATCCTTGACGCGATGTTGTCCTGCCCCGCCCTCCATCCTCCAGCTCCGTCCTTATTCATTCCGCTCCTTACCACCTTCCTACAGGCGATGTTAGAGTGAGTCATCCTCGAAGCAACCATAGAGGGGGACTCTTCTCACCTCTATCTATCTTTTACTACTTTTTGCTGTAGTTTTCCACTTTCTTAGTTGTAACAAACTATTTGAGATATATATGTGATTGTTTCTCTCTCTCTCTCCCTCTTTGTAAGTAGATTAGATAGAAATTATTTTGTCCTGATCTCTTATAAAAATACAAAAAAATACAAAAGCTAAAAACAACAAAAATAAATAAAAGCGAAACATGGATTTCTCAAAACCAAATGTTCGCCTCCATGTGTTCGACCCAAGACTCACCTTGAGTTTCAGTTATAAATTTTATCTAGTTAGTGGATTTCTACGTACTAATACGACAAGTTTCTAACTCAAATCTTTTCGCGTATGAAATCATGCTCACCATTAGGAAATGTATGAACAAAGTCTTTTAAGGTCATTTGTTGACTTAATTATCTTAAGTATTTACCTAAATCTGGATTTATTTTTTTGAGTTTTTAAAAGGGTATTAAAAAGCTAAAAGTATTAAGTCAAAAGGGTGACGATTGGATGACTTATCTTTCCACCATGTGGTTTGGGTAGTCTTTGAGTTCCAAGTATCTACACTTGCACATTACACTAACTCATCCTGTAGGCAATTTTGTTGAGTCCTTAGCGGTCAATAAGATTTAGTCTTAGGGCAAAAGATCCAAAGCACTTTTGCAGTATTTCTAGCTCACAAGACTATTTCTATTTGTAGGGGATGCATTTAGAATGGATGTAGGAGAATCACTCACCAAAAAATGATTAGTTGAAGGAAGTTATTAAAAAATTAATAGAAAAAAGAAAAGAAAAAGAAAATGGAAGCAAAGAAAAAAAAAAACCTCCCTTTCATCTCTTACCTACATGAGAGCATCCCAAAAATAGTGAGATAGCCAACAAGAGACCTAGGAGTCAAGCCGGGGAGATATACACCTTGTATGTTGACCTTAGGATAGAAAGGTGATGAAGAGAAAGTTGTCAAATCCTAGTATGGCCTAACCGAAGATAGGTTGTTCCAGAGAGCATATAAATATTTTAAGTTTTATTGAATACTAGGAATCAACTTAGTTGCCCATCTGGTGAGTCACATTATTTCACACACAAGGTGCTTGCTTCTTACATTCAATTCAAACCTTGGGTGGGTCGACTTAGAGAAAGTCACTCTAGCGACCCAAGTTCGATGGCTAATAGGATTCCTGATTTGATTTGGGCAGTCTGCCTTTGAGTCGAGAATTTAGAATTGCTAAATCTTCAATGGTAAGGTTTTATGTATCCTTCATTTTGGTGAAGAATTGAGATCGATGACTTTGATGTGACATAGCTCAAAACTCGTAAGTTAGTTTCTCGTGTAAATATTATTTTCTCGCAGGTTTTTCTTTTAGAATTTTGCTCGAAAACTAGCAAAAGATAGGCATGAGAGTATGCTATTTCCATATTTATTTATGTTAATTAATGCCTAACTAATGTTAGTCTAAGGGTAATTTGGGTTAGATTGCATTCAATTAGCTAGATTAGTAATTTTAGGTCATTATGTAAATAATGATACTTGTGGGCTTTTATGTAACTTTTGCTGTAATTATATCTGGTATCTTGATGTGTTTATTTCTACATTTATAGATACAAAATTTTAGGTTCATCAGACCAAGGTTGATTGAATTTTCTGAATTAAGCTCATTTAGAAGATGATAGCCTAGTTGGTGGACCTATTTGGCAACCTAATCAACTTAGAACCTAACCCAATTTAGGAGCCAAATTAACCCTATCCTAGAACCTAATTGCCTATCCTAATTAGCCAACCCAATTGGTTAGCCATGAGCCTTCATTTTAGACCTATTAGGGCCAGGCAAGTTAGGGTCATACCTTATAAAAAAAACCCAATACCTAAACCTAATCCTAAATCCTAACCCAACAAAACTTATTTGGCCATCCTTTTTATCCTCCAATAAATACTATTTTGGATGGTCAAAATATACCATAATTTATCCACCACTAGATCTAAAACCTAGGGTCCTAAATTGCCTACCTAAATCCCTATCTTAAAACCCTAAACCAAATCATATTCCTAATCCTAAACTTAATATTGAAATTCGTAACAGCATGACATATTTTTAGCATTTTGGCCATAACATTTTATTTCAAATCCAAATTGAGTGATTCAAGTTGTGTTGGAAATCTGATTGCGAGAGCTACAACTTTGCATTTATATACAACGTGAAATTGGGGATAGAAAGAGACCAAATATTCGAGAGAATCATAGCCCTCCATCATCCTCTCAAAGCCATCCTAGCCCTCCATCAATTCGAACAACACCTAACCTATTCTATCCACCTATTCCTTCATCATACCCCTTGATTCCTAGACTCCTAATCCTAGCCCTTTATTTTGGTGATCCAAGGTAACTTGGATCAATCAATCACAAGCCTTCTTGACCTCTATATAGATACCCTATCCACCCCCCTTATGATCATTCCTTTCCAATTCCAAATAAGTGTCACCAACTAGAACTAGTTCTTCTTCTTATTATTTTTCTTCTTAGAGATTGTGGGTGCACCATTGCTTTCACATCTATGCTACTGCTCCAGACTTTGCCTTCGAAGCCCATAGTTCTTAGATTTCATTTTTCTAGTTCTAATTGTAATTAAATTCAATTTCAAGCATTCTTCTAGTTGTAATCATCTTATTTTGACCTTTGATTTGCAATAAAAGTTCTAATAGCTTTTTCTTCAACTCACCTTCAAGTTATTTGTCTACTTTTTATAGTACTCTAGTTTGTAATTGCATGTTAATAGTTCTAATAGATTGTTACTTAGTTCTAGTTCTAGTAGTATTCCTCCTACTTACTATTTTGATCTATTTGGTTAGGAAAGTGAATTAGTCTACTAGCCTCCCTGTGAACAATGTTGGAACCTAGTTCCACTTTCTTCTAAGTTTTGGTGTTAAAAAATCATTTTTAATCTAATAAGTTTTTGTAAGTGACATTTACAGGATCTTGGAATGATATAGCCTTAAGATTGATGGAGATGTTGATGGATACTTTGAGATACTTTGAAGACTTGATGATGAAGATTTGTTTAAGTCTTTCAAAGAATTTTAGCCTTAGAATTTGTATGTCTCCTAAATAAACAAATGAATATAGGGTTAAAAGTAATTAGAGATAATTAGGCCCCAAGTTTGCAACATTTGCAACAAATGTTCGTTTTCAAAAAACCTAAAATCATTTCAGAATGGAGTTAGAATCAATTAGTTATGATAATCCCAAGATCTTGGATTAACAAATTAAAAATAAGGTACTTATTGCAAGTATCGGTACTGTTCATAAGTACCGGTACATCCAGGGCACAGGTTTGAGTTTTAAACTCAAACTGTGAATAAGTATCGGTACCCATCATGAGTACCAATACATAAGATACTTACAGCTTGTGGCTCATATTTTTGCCTGAACCTTACAAGTACTAGTACATGTAGGTTACAATGACAACTCTACCTAAAACCTATGAGTAACAAGTACCGGTACTCAAGATGAGTACCGGTACTTGTTGCCTAATTAGCACTCTACTAACAGCTTGGAGTACCGATGCCTATGATGATAGAAGCTCTGATACCACCTGTAGGATCTAAAAGTAGAGGAATATGGCTATCTACGCACACAAATACTTAAGCACAATGTTAGTAATAATAAAAAGATTTGCACAAAATACAATCATAGAAATTGGCACAATATGTATAGTGGTTCCCCTCCCTTGGGTACTCCACTACATAAGCCTCCCAGCTTAGGGTTTTTAACCCAATTCTCTCAACCCCGAGTGAATCAATTTACTAAATCGAGGTAATTAACGGGTTACCTCAACCCAAGTACAATAATGGGTTTGTTACAACTCAACAAGCAACAAGCTCAAGATACAAATAAGAACTGGTGTAAGAAAGAGAACTCTTACAACAAGAATTCCTATGCCTCCCAACAATAATAAAAATGAATACCAATTTGAGAGCCTAGGATGGATGTGAATCACTTCGTAGATGCGTGAGAAAAATACGTCATTGAGCTTGCAAGAATGTAGAGAAAGTGAATGGCAAGCTTCTTTCTCTCTTGAAAATATGGTGGAAATTTGAATTATAGCTCTAGAATTTTTCTTCTCTATTTCTTATGTGCAAACTAAGGGTCCAAGGGTTTATTTATAGAGTTAGGACCTAGTTGGGACGTCTACTAGATGTTGGGGTTTAAATCCCAACGTTCATATAACCAAAATTAATTTTCTAGCCGTTCAGTTTTGAGCCAACGGCTACCTGGTACCGGTACTAAAGTATGGGTACTAGTACTCATTGCTTCCAGATTTGGGCTTTAAACTCTTAACACAAATCTGTAACCCACTTATATCGGAACTCATGGTTAGTACCGGTACTCATTACCTCCAGTACCGGTACTGATCATGAGTACCGATACTTACAGGGTACAGGTTTGTTTCTTGACAAAACCCAAACCTGTAACTCACATGTACCGATACTAAACTTCAGTACCGGTACTTGTGGGTTAACAAGTACCTTTTTTAAGTGATTTAATCAATTACATTCTTTGAAAATGTTTGCAATCTAAATTAATCCTAATTTATCTCTACTTGATTTTACGATCTAAGTTATGATTCTTTGTTAAGAGGCATACATTCTATAAATAAAAAGTCTAAACCTAAAAACTAAAGGTCGAAGATGATCTTCTTCACTTCGACTCATCCTCGTCATCATGCCTCCTCCATGTCATCATCTTCTCTTTCTCATCATCATGCCTCCATCACTTCCTATTTGCTTGGATCTTCACCTAAATCTGAGAAGCACTCAATTGCAAACATTAATCCATAATAATTTTGTTAACACCAAAATAAGATGTCGAACAAGGTTCCAACAATCTCCCCATTTTTGGTGTTGACAAAACTATCTTGCAAATAGATAAAATAATATTTAGCAATGTTATATGAAGGAAAAACTTTTAATTAAATCATCCCCCTCAATATATGCTCCCCCTAAAAATATTACTATTTGGCAACACAAATCTGTAACCCACTTGTACCAGTACTCAAGGTTAGTACCGGTACTGTAGGTAACGAGTACCTATACTAGTACTCGTTGCTTCCAGATTTGGGTTTCAAACTCTTAACACAAATCTGTAACCCACTTGTACCAGTACTAATCATTAGTACCGGTACTCGTTACCTCCAGTACCGGTACTGATCATGAGTACCAGTACTTGTAGGGTACAGGTTTGTTTCTTGACGAAACCCAAACCTGTAACTCGCATGTACCGGTACTAAATTTTAGTACCGATACTTGTGGGTTAACAAGTACCTTTTTTAAGTGATTTAATCAATTATTTTCTTTGAAAATGTTTGCAATATAAATTAATCTTAATTTATCTCTACTTGATTTTACGATCTAAGTTATGATTCTTTGTTAAGAGGCATACATTCTATAAACAAAAAGTCTAAACTAAAAAACTAAAGGTCGAAGATGATCTTCTTCACTTCGACTCATCCTTATCATCTTGCCTCCTCCTTGTCATCATCTTCTCTTTCTCATCATCATGCCTCAATCACTTCCTATTTGTCTCTATCTTCACCTAAATCTAAAAAGCACTCAATTGCAAATATTAATCCATAATAATTTTGTTAACACCAAAACAAGATGTGGAACAAGGTTCCAACAATCTCCCCCTTTTTAGTGTTGACAAAACTATCATGCAAGTAGATAAAATAATTTTTAGCAATGTTATATGATGGAAAAACTTTTAATTAAATCTTCCCCCTCAATATATGCTCCCCCTAAAAATATTACTATTTGCCAACACAAATCTGTAACCTACTTGTACCAGTACTCATGGTTAGTACCGGTACTCATTACCTCCAGTACCGAAACTGATCATGAGTTTCGGTACTTGTAGGGTATAGGTTTATTTCTTGACAAAACCCAAACTTGTAACTCACATATACCGGTACTAAACTTTAGTAATGGTACTTGTGGGTTACCAAATACCTTTTTTAAGTGATTTAATCAATTACGTTCTTTGAAAATTTTTGCAATATAAACTAATCCTAATTTATCTCTACTTGATTTTACGATCTAAGTTATGATTCTTTGGAAGATGATTCTGTGTCGGAATCACTATCATCCCAAGTTGCCTTGTATGCCTTTCTTGAAGTCTTCTTTTTCTTTCGATCGAATTCGTTGTCCTTTTCTTCCTTCTTCTTCTTGATCATTGGACAATCTTTTCGTACGTGCCCCTTTTTCTTGCACTCAAAACAAATAATGTCATTTAAAAATTTATTAACTTTCTTACCTTATTTTTAGATGAATCTTCTGAATCTTCTTGTTAGAAGAGCAAGATCCTCTTCTTCGTCGGAATTGGAGTCATCAAAGTCCGATAACTCCTTTAAAGCTTTGAAAGCAAGCTCCCTTTTCTTGCTTATGGATTTTTCTTCATTCTTCGTATTTTCCAACTGGACTTCATATGCCATGAGGCTTCCAATTAACTCATCTAAGGAGAGAGTAGAAAGATCTTTTGCCTCTTGGATGACTATGGCCTTTGGAGACCAATCGCTTGTAAGAGATCTCAAGATCTCCCTTACAGCTGCTCTTCTTTCAGCTTGACTCCTAGGTTCTTTGTGGGGTTAACAATTTCCCCAAACCTCGAATACATAACCTTGATTGTTTCACCTTTCCCCATCATGAAACACACATAATTTTCTATTAGAATAGAGATATGAGTTTCCTTTACCTTGTTTGTACCTTTGTAGGTGACCTCGAGAGTGTTCCATATCTCAAATGCTGACTCGTACGCTGAGATGCAGTTGAATTCCTCCATCGATAATGCACAATACAGTGCATTCATCTCCCTCGTGTTGCTCATGATATTTTTCTTCTTATCCATTCTCCATGCTACTCCTTACTGCTCCAGATCTGAGTACTTTTCTTGAATGAGGGTCCAAGACTCCTCATCCATTACTTTGAGGAAGACTTGCATCCTCCTCTTCCAATACCCATAGTCCGTCCCATCGAATTAGGGAGGACGAGTCGATGATTGTCCTTCGATGCACCTTGATGTGGATGCCATCGCAAGTCAAGTTGTTACGTCTTCTTGCAACCGGGCTCTGATACCAATTGATAGAAGCTCTGATACCACCTGTAGGATCTAAAAATAGAGGAATATGGCTATCTACGCACACAAATACTTAAGCAAAATGTTGGTAGTAACAAAAATATTTGCACAAAATAAAATCATAGAAATTGGTACAATATGTATAGTGGTTCCCCTCCCTTAGGTACTCCACTACTTAAGCCTCCTAGCTTAGGGTTTTTAACTCGATTCTCTCAACCCCGAGAGAATCAATTTACTAAATCGAGGTAATTAATGGGTTACCTCAACCCAAGTACAATAACGAGTTTGTTACAACCCAACGGGCAATAAGCTCAAAATACAAATAAGAACTGGTGTAAGAAAGAGGACTCTTACAACAAGAATTCCTATGCCTCCCAACAATAATTAAAATGAATACAAATTTGAGAGCCTAGGATGGATGTGAATTGCTTCATAGATGCGTGAGAAAAACACGTCGTTGAGCTTGCAAGAGTGTAGAGAAAGTGAATGGCAAGCTTCTTCTTTCTCTCTTGAAAATATGGTGGAAATTTGAATTATAGCTCTAGAATTTTTCTTCTCTATTTCTTATGTGCAAACTAAGGGTCCAAGGGTTTATGTATATAGTTAGGACCTAGTTTGGACGTCTACTAGACATTTGGGTTTAAATCACAACATTCATACAGCCAAAATTAATTTTTTAGCCATTCAATTTTGAGCCAACGGCTACCTGCTACAAGTACTAAAGTATGGGTTCCGGTACTCGTTGCTTTCGGATTTGGGTTTCAAACTCTTAATATAAATCTGTAACCCACTTGTACCAGTACTCATGGTTAGTATCGATACTCGTTACCTCCAGTACCGGTACTGATCATGAGTACCGGTACTTACAGGGTACAGGTTTGTTTCTTGACAAAATCCAAACCTGTAACTCACATGTACCGGTACTTGTGGGTTAACAAGTACCTTTTTTAAGTGATTTAATCAATTACGTTCTTTGAAAATGTTTGCAATATAAATTAACCCAAATTTATCTCTACTTGATTTTATGATCTAAGTTATGATTCTTTGTTAAGAGGCATACATTCTATAAATAAAAAGTCTAAACTAAAAAACTAAATGTCGAAGATGATCTTCTTCACTTCGACTCGTCCTTGTCATCATGCCTCCTCCTTGTCATCGTCCTCTCTTTCTCATCATCATGCCTCCATCACTTCCTGTTTGTCTGGATCTTCACCTAAATCTGATAAGCACTCAATTGCAAACATTAATCCATAATAATTTTGTTAACACCAAAACAAGATGTGGAACAAGGTTCCAACAATCTCCTATTTTTTGGTGTTGACAAAACTATCTTGCAAATATATAAAATAATTTTTAGCTATGTTATATGATTGAAAAACTTTTAATTAAATCCTCGCCCAAAATGTATGTTCCCACTAAAAATATTACCATTTACCAACACAAATCTATAACCCACTTGTACCGATACTCATGGTTAGTATCGGTACTCGTTACCTCCAGTATCGGTACTGATCATGGTACCGGTACTTGCAGGGTACAGGTTTGTTTCTTGACAAAATCAAACTTGTAACTCACATGTACCATACTAAATTTTAGTACCAGTACTTGTGGGTTAGCAAGTAAATTTTTTAGGTGATTTAATCAATTACGTCTTTTAAATTGTTTGCAATATAAATTAATCCTAATTTATCCCTACTTGATTTTACGATCTAAGTTATGATTCTTTGGAAGACGATTCCGTGTCGAAATCATGATGAGAGCCTCATCATGAGCCATAACTAGCTCATTTTGACCCAATAAAGAAGATAAAAGCTCCTACATAACCTAGAAGAAGGCCTAAATAAAGGAATAAGTGCTCTGAGAAGAAAACATGAATTAAAGGGTAAAACTGCAATTTTACCATTGCAGTACATAAACGGGTTTTCTCAGAGGCAAAACATAGGTCAAATGGTCCAAATAAGATAAAAAGTGGGTTGATTCAATCAGACATGGGTTCATGTGCAATTTAGGAATTAAATGACATTTGGTAACCCTAAAACAGACCCGCTTAAATTAACAAGGTTCCGATTAGGATAAAAATCAAGTAAATCCTCTAAAAATCATGGAAAAATATCCTCTAGGGTTTAGAACACTTAATTTAGCCTTTGGAACCCAGTTTGACCTAGATTAGGGTCCTAGCACATTAATTGACCTAATTTCGATTTTTACGCAAAATGTCCAATCAAACGAGGTCAAACCTAAAGTAAAACTTCACCATTGGATTTCTTAGGTCCAAATTAGGTTTATACCAAAACTTGGACCTAAGGGGAGGTCATCTTGACCTACTTTGCAATTTAGTACACCCAAATCATAACTTGGTCCCTATCTTTTGAAAATCATTGCAGAGTGCCCCCTAAGTTCCTCGCCACCTGTGCAATCAGGTCCTGCCGCAATTGTTAGGGCAGAACAGATCTCCGGCGAGGTTTAGAGAGGGATTACTCTCTGATTGGGTATCTTACCCTATTTCCTACTCCGGCGAGCCATCAAAGGCACAGGCGTGCCCCCCCACGCTCTGAAAGCACGGCCCAGTGCCTATAAAAGAACCCACACCTTCGGCCTCCCATCTTTAGCTTGACTTGGCTGGAGGTCCACCTCCAATTCGTCTTTTCTTCTCCGGCCAAGCGTCCAGCAAGCTCCGGCGATCTCCCTCTCCCATCCTCTTCGCTCTGCCACAAAACCAGTGGCAGAGTCATCTTCCTGACTCCCCTCCGCGTCGCGCAACACCCGCGTACACCGCCTCAGCCCCGTCATCTCCGCCGTCCTCCTCCACTGGGCAGCTCCTTCTCCGGTGATAGCAGGTACTGCTGTACACCTTCCGTCCCCCTTCATCCCTACAATTAGGTTAGAACTACTCCCCGTGTTCCCCTCTCTCTTTTCCCCCTTTTACTTCACTTAATTGCCCCTCGACCAACGTTGACCACCTCCATCTTCCTCGCCTCCGACCGACCTCCGGCGAGCCGCTCCCACCATTCCACCCCTCCACACGGCTCGCCAACCGACTCATAAGCTCCACCTCACCATAAGGAACAGCTTCCGCCCCTCCACTGCCACTCCACACCTCTGCAGTAACCCCCCAAACAACCCCACACCTCCGGCCACAGGTTGACCTAGGCACGCACGCCTAGGCCATCCTGCAGCCTGCAGCACCACTCACCTCCTTCGTTGTGCCACGGCGAAGGTTCCCAGCTAGTCTGATTAGGCCAATAGGCCGTGTTTATGATTGACAGGATTTCGCCCCGCCGCCATTGACGACATTTGAAGCAGCTTCAGGCACAGCTCCAGGCATCAGGTCTTCCAGGCTTCAGGCGCAGTAGATGCGCGTGAGCATTGTGAAGTCACGGGCCCAGCAAGGAGCGCTGAGAATTCTGCAGCTGTGGCGATTGGACGCAGGTCTACGGGCGCGTGCGAGATTGGGCCAAAGACTTTAGTCCCACATCGTGGAAATACGAGGCGCCGCTGTAGTATAAGTTGAATTTGTGATATTGTTTGGTTGCCTCCGAACGCACAGGGGTGAGGTCCCTCACCTGCCCTAGCGCCCGCCTCGTCCACGGTTTCACCTCACGGATCTGGCGGGATCCGACCCGACCCTAACCTACGCACTCCTCGCGCATCACCCACCTACAGGTGCGCCTGGTCCTGGGTGCGAAATCCGACCCGATTACCCGTGTGGCTCTGGGAGAACGTCCTTGAGTGAATTACTGAGAGAGAGAGATGTTTGGGTAGAGGGAAAGGGATAGGTTTTGCTCTGTGCAGGTAGGCTGAACGTTGAGGAAGAAAGACTTAGCCGCGAGGAAGAAGAAGAGAAGGAAGAACAGAGACCAAGGAAGAAAGAGAAGCCTTCGCAGAAAGAAGAAGAAGAAGGCAGAAGAGAGACTGCAGAGAAAGAAGAGAGGCCAAGTGAAGACTGCAAAGAGAAGAGAAGAGAAGAGGAAGAAGAAGCCTTTGCAGAAGCCAAGATCAGAAGGAAGAAGGAGAAAGAAATATCAGAAGAAGAGAAGAATAACACTTTTAAGATGTCTGATCACCAGATGAGACGTCCAATTTTACTCTTTTGCCTAAATTACTTTTTAAATACATTTAATTTATGTTTTGAGTAAATTAGAGTGTTCAATTACATTTTGATTAGTAATAAATTCCAATTGCTCCCTGTGTTCGACCTCGGATACTCTGATTTTCGAGTAATAAAAACTCTTTATTTATTTGAACGCTTTGTCGGCTATACTACAACATGACATTCTCTTTGAACCCGATCAAAAGCACTTCAACATAATGGCGCCGTTGCCGGGGAGCAACGCGCAATTTATCACTAGTCTCTACATTCTTTTTATCATATTGAACACTAACTTGCCCTACCTTGCTTTGTTTTGATCTTGTAGGTATTTCACGAGAAAATCCCCCCCCGCAAGTCAACCACTCTAGGGCAGGTAATTTCTTTTCTTCCGTAATCATCCCCTAATTCTAAAAAGACAAAAGGAAGAAAATCAATTTAGGAATCAATTGCCTTCTTTATATAGTAATCACCATCTTTAAGGCAAACAATTCCTAATTTTGCGAAAATTTTTTAATTCTTCTTGAAGTTGGAGCGATTTTTTTTTAGATTCCATCCCACAAATTCATGTGCCTAATAAAAATCACGCTTAATCTCTGTGGACAACACATTTCTTGCTTTTAAAGTCCAAAGAGAACCTTGTGAAAAAGAAAAAAGGATTAGAAATAGAACCAAATTAGGGTTTCTACAGTAGGATCTTGAAGTGCTAGTCTCACATGCCTGCATAAAAATAAATAAACCTTCCCGCATCAGTGTGCTACCCAAGACCTTGATTGAAGAGATCTTAACAAAACAAACCCTACAAAAAAATTAAGCTCTAAAATCACTTGAATCTTAAAATTTTTTGGACCTAATAACCTGGGAGTCAAATCAGGGTGATCTCTAGGCTCTAAACCTAGAATCATTCTGCCATCTATAGGACAGGTCAGGTGAAGTTGACCCCTTAGGTCAACCAACCTATAAATTAGGTCACAACATCAACACATCTAAAGTTCAAGTGAGAACCCTAAAAGCACCTTTGAAATAAAAGTGGTAGACTTAAGAGGTCAAGGTCCCCATTCTGGTCTACCTGGAATCTCAGTGACAAGAGAGGTCGGGTGGGGGAAACCTTGTAACCCGTGGGGACGCTCTACCGTGTAGGGGTCTTTGCGGGACTCTCCCTCTCTGGCTGCCCAAGTAATTCTCAGGTGGACGATCTTCTGATCCAGGGGTCCATCTGCCCCGAACCTCCATAGTCATCCAAACATCTTTGGGTGTCTTGATTGGGTCAAAAACATCTCCAGTCCCTCATCTTTTCTCTTTAGAGCACACACACACATCTTCGAGTGGGGCTTATTATTCAGATCTGATCGCTTCATAACTACATCTTGATTCAAACTCTGATTCTACATCTTGATTCCACCACCTGATCCAAGAATGCAACCAAACCACCTAGGACTACCATTCAAGAAACCTGAATATCAGAGATCCATGAGAGATAAAATGATTGAGTATGCCATGAAATTCTATGAAAATGAGGAAACCTCAACAATAGTAGGAAACATTCAGGTTGATGTCCCAACAACCACAACCTTTGTCATAACTTGTGCCCAAGTACTATTAGCAGAAGCCAACAAAAGATCAACCCGTGACTTGCTCATTACTGCATACATTGAGATAGAAAAATTGCACAATAGTGAATACCTTCAATGTATGACAAATCCTTGACTTTGGAAGCAACACCAAGATAGTCTTGAAAAATGGGAAGAGATAATGAGATTAGTAAAACAACTTATTGACCAGAAATACCCGTATATACCACAAACAGAGGAGGAACTATCTTAGGAAAACATCGAGGATCAATCTGATCTCGGGTTTGAGGCACAAAATGGTTGTGGATTCCCAACCCAGATAGAGTACAATGTGCCTGATATTGAAGAAGGTTGGGAAGCTTCAAATGCAGGAAAATACAATGTTGAGCCCATTTTAGAATCCCAAAACTCCTGTAAATATGAGAGTAGAACTGAACCTCTCGAGGGTATAAATTCCGTCCCTGATTCTGATAAAGTGACCCTCGAAGGTTATTCAGACCTAGATTCTAGTAATTCAACCCACATCCTAAGCCTAGAACCTAGATCTGAAACATATTTTGAAGATTTCAAGGCCCCAGATGAAGAAGATCAATCTTTTAATGAAGAATATGATTTTGGGCCTTGATTTGATGAATATCCCTCGCCAACATCCTCAGAGAAACGAATTGATTTTTCAGAAGTCATTCCAATCTACGACATAGAAACCGAGGAGTTGGATGAGCAGGATTTCAATTGGGTCTGCCCTACTAGCTTAGAATCTGAGCCTCTACCAGATAAGGATACCCTTTTAAGCTCAGAATTAACATTTAAGCTAAATCCCAGTCAGGCTGCTGAGTATACAACATATGATTTATTCTGTGGTGGAACTCATGATCTTGAATCTCATTCAAACTTTGATTTTCGCAAACTCTCCGATGATCTCGAATCTGACCATAACATTGGAGAAAATCTGCCTCCTGATTATAACATGTCAATCTTCTTTGAAGCCACCTGCTCCACATATACAGAACCAATCAAAACCCGTCCCCCACCCCGACCCGCAACCAGACTCAATTTCTATTCTGATTCACCTCTCACTGAGCCGTTTGCAGATGATTCAACTCCATATCTATACCGGGTATCGGGCACTGATCAGGCTGAAAGTCAGGAGCCATCATTCTTTGATCACCCCTATAGGGATTCCACACCTTACATGGATAATTTTTCGGAACCCTACTTTGACCAGGCTGATTCGACTCAGCCTGAACCAGAGTTTTCACTTCCATATCCATCAGAACTTCACTGCATATGGTGGGTTCAGTATTTGCTGATCTACATCTATCAACCCACCAGACTTATTGGGTTTGGGCTGCATCATCAGCCCACTGATCTGAACAAGCACCAGGTTGGACCAACCAGGCTCTTAATCAAGGTACTTGTTTTACAAAATTCCGCTGATTTGACCACTCCCTCCCCACCCCATTTTCCGCTCGGCTGAAGGCATCAAATTTAGCGCTTAACGGGAGGCAACCCGTCATCTCAAAAACAGAGACCCGTCTGATTATCGGTCCGTACTCCACGTCTATTGCACCTTGAGTTCAGCCTTAGACAGTTGATCCCACCTCTGGTACACGTATCAGAGCTTGAAATCGTTCGCATCAGTCATTTCTCGACCCATTCACCCACCTGATATATCCTGTTCTAAGTCCCTGACCTCAACACTAGTTCACACCCTCTGTTTACAATGAGGACATTGTAAAACTTAGGCATGGGGGGGTGATAAAGTGCATACATATAGAACGAAGAAGAAATCAGAAGGATTCTCACACAAAAAAATTCACATATGTCAAAAACACAAAAACATTGGAAAAATTATGAAAAAGAACAAAAAATAGGGGGAGGGAGGAAATTTTGTAAGCCACAAGGAGGAGAAAAAGAGCAAAAATGACAAAAAGGAGCACAAAATGAGAAAGAGAAAAGAAATAGTCATTAGTAAAAGATTAAGGAATTAACTGAAGTTCTAGACTAGATCAAGAAAAGAAATAAAAGAAAAAGTGCTAAGGAGACACAACAAGAGATTAGCGGGAACGCTGATCTTAGGCCTCTTGGGCTAGATTCTTTAGCTTAAAAATTCACGTATCTGTTAAAATCTGGATAATCCTCAAGAGGTTGAGGAATATGCAAAGCTCGAGTATTAGGTCTAAGGCTTAGGAAGTATTCAGCCTCGTTAACTGACTTCCGGTTTGCAGGATTCGGTAACCTAAGCACCCTAAATTCACACACAGTCTGGTTTAGTGCGCATAAACATCCAAACCACGCAAAAGCGTTTAATGTTCTGAAAAAGTCACCTAGATTAGGAGCGGCCAATCAACACAAGTTGATTTGGACGAGTTCCCGGTACGGAGAGGTGGGAAATTCCCCTCGAAGATGCATAACAACATACCGTCTCCTCGGTGCTTGTCTCTTAGGATATTTAAATATCCTACTGGGGGCATGTAAGCACTCTGCTGGTTCAGATACCATGGGCGGTATTATCACGAAATGTCGATCGCCAGGGTCTGAATTCGGCCACGGAATGCCATGGGCGAGATTATCTCGAAATCTTGAAAGCCAGGGTTCTGGGGGTTGCCATGGGCGGGATTATCTCAAAATCTCGAAAGCCAGGGACCCTTGAGGATTGATGATGGGGACGAGGAATCCGATACAGACCGTGTTAAGAAGCTAATCCAAAGCTAGAAATAAAAGGAAAAGAGAGAGAAAAGCTCTCCAAACAAATAAATCTTCTATCTCTCTCTTACAAAAATGCACTGCAAACTGAACTTAGGCTAAAAATGTCTCAAGCACAGGTGCTTTAACTGCGGAGTCCAACAAACCCTAGGTTAGTTTCTATGGGCCTTAGAAACCTTTGCGGAGGACTGATGCTAAAGCGGGTCAGGTCCGGATTTTGGTTGGTACTTGAGTACCTCTAGGCCTATTGTCGGCATTCCTGCCTAATCACAAAGGAAAAAGAAAAGCACTTACACTCAGGGTCTAGAACAGAAGTTAAAACCTTAAAATTTTGCTAAAGGACTAGCAAAAGCTAGGCATGGGGGTTTGATGAGAGCCTCATCATTAGCCATAACTAGCTCATTTTGACCCAATAAAGAAGATAAAAGCTCCTACATAACCTAGAAGAAGGCCTAAATAAAGGAATAAGTGCTCTGAGAAGAAAACATGAATTAAAGGGTAAAACTGCAATTTTACCATTGCAGTACATAAATGGGTTTTCTCAGAGGCAAAACATAGGTCAAATGGTCTATATAAGATAAAAAGTGGGTTGATTCAATCAGACATGGGTTCATGTGCAATTTAGGAATTAAATGACATTTGGTAACCCTAAAATAGACCCACTTAAATTAACAAGGTTTCGGTCAGGATAAAAATAAAGTAAAGCCTCTAAAAATCATGGAAAAATATAATCTAGGGTTTAGAACACTTAATTTGGCCTTTGGAACCCAGCTTGACCTAGATTAGGGTCCTAGCACATTAATTGACCTAATTTGGGTTTTTATGCAAAATGTCTAGTCAAACGAGGTCAAACCTAAAATCCAACTTCACCATTATATTCCTTAGGTCCAAATTAGGTTTATACCAAAATTTAGACCTAAGGGGAGGTCATCTTGACCTACTTTACAATTTAGTACACCCAAATCACAACTTGGTCCCTATCTTTTGAAAATCATTGCAGAGAGCCCCCTAAGTTCCTCGCCACCTATGCAATCAGGTCTTGCCGCCATTGTTAGGGCAGAACAAATCTCCGGTGAGGTTTAGAGAGGGATTACTCTCTGATTCCTCAGAGATTCCCTCCCAGAAATGGAAGGGAGATTCTCTGAGGAATTCCCTTCCATCTAAAGCCAATCACAACCTCTGGTGTGAACCCAATCTCTCGTGCGAACGCATGAGGGATTTGGGTATCTTACCCTATTTCCTACTCCGACGAGCCATCAAAGGCACAGGCGTGCCCCCCCACGCTCTGAAAGCACGACCCAGTGCCTATAAAAGAACCCACACCTCCCGCCGCCTATCTTTAGCTTGACTTGGCCGGAGGCCCACCTCCAATTCGTCTTTTCTTCTTCGGCCAAGCGTCCAGCAAGCTCCGGCGAGCTCCCTCTCCCATCCTCTTCGCTCTGCCACAAAACCATTGGCAGAGTCATGTTCCTGACTCCCCTCCGCGTCGCTCAACACCCGTGCACACCGCCTCAGCCCCGTTGTCTCCGCCGTCCTCCTCCACTGGGCAGCTTCTTCTCCGGCGACAGCAGGTACTGCTGTACGCCTTCCATCCCCCTTCATCCCTACAATTAGGTTAGAACTACTCCCCATGTTCCCCTCTCTCTTTTCCCCCTTTCTTCACTTAATTGCCCCTCTACCGACGCTGACCACCTCCATCTTCCTCGCCTCCGACAGACCTCCGGTGAGCTGCTCCCACCATTCCACCCCTCCACACGGCTCGCCAACCGACTCATAAGCTCCGCCTCACCACAAGGAACAGCTTCCGCCCCTCCACTGCCACTCCACACCTCCGCAGTAACCCCCCAAACAACCCCATACCTTCGGCCACAGGTTGACCAAGGCACGCACACCTAGGCCATCCTGCTGCCTGCAGCACCTCTCACCACCTTCGCCGTGCCACAGCGAAGGTTCCCAGCTAGTCTGATTAGGCCAATAGGCCGTGTTTGTGATTGACAGGATTTCGCCCCTACCTCCATTGACGACATTTGAAGCAGCTTCAGGTGCAGCTCCAGGCATCAGGTCTTCCAGCCTTCAGGCACAGCAGATGCGCGCGAGCAGTGCAAAGCCGCGGGCCCAGCAAGGAGCGCTGAGAATTCTGCAGCTGTGGTGATTGCACGCAAGCCTGCGGGCGCGCGCGAGATTGGGCCAGAGACTTTGTCCCACATCGTGGAAATATGAGGCGCCGCTGTAGTATAAGTTGAATTTGTGATATTGTTTGGTTGCCTCTGAACGCATAGGGGTGAGGTCCCTCACCTGCTCTAGCGCCCGCCTCGTCCGCGGTTTCACCTCGCGGATCTGGCAGGATCCGACCCAACCCTAACCTACGCACTCGTCGTGCATCACCCACCTACAGGTGCGCCTGGTCCCGGGTGCGAAATCTGACCCGATTACCCGTGTGGCTCTGAGAGAGCATCCTTGAGTGAATTGCTGAGAGAGAGAGACATTTGGGTAGAGGGAAAGGGATAGGTTTTGCTCTGTGCAGGTAGGCTGAACGTTGAGGATGAAAGACTTAGCCGCGAGGAAGAAGAAGAGAAGGAAGAACAGAGACCAAGGAAGAAAGAGAAGCCTTCGTAGAAAGAAGAAGAAGAAGGCAGAAGAGAGACTGCGGAGAAAGAAGAGAGGCCAAGTGATGACTGCAAAGAGAAGAGAAGAGAAGAGGAAGAAGAAGCCTTCGTAGAAGCCAATATCAGAAGGAAGAAGGAGAAAGAAATATCAGAAGAAGAGAAGAATAACACTTTTAAGACGTCTGATCACCAGATCAGATGTCCAATTTTACTCTTTTGCCCGAATTACTTTTTAAATACATTTGAATTTAAGTTTTGAGTAAATTAGAGTATTCAATTACATTTTGATTAGTAGTAAATTCCAATTGCTCCCTGTGTTCGACCTCGGATACTCCGATTTTCGAGTAATAAAAACTCTTTATTTGTTTGAACGCTTTGTCGGCTATACTACAACGTGACATTCTCTTTAAACCCGATCAAAAGCGCTTCAACAAATCACTATCATCCCAAGTTACCTTGTATGCTGTAACGACCTGGTTCCCGAGTCCCTACGAGACACGAGAACCGGACCGACTCGACTAATCCCAAGACCTAGTCGTCCAACGAGGAAGTAACCAAAAGAGCAGTAAAATAAACCACATTCAGCATGAATATAACTAACAGTAAGAAAGTACAGCAGTAAGGAAAGAACTACTACAGTAGATACCACCACAACAGTAGAACAACATTTATCATATAACATGAACTGCAGGTAAAGAAAGTACAGCGGAAACAAGAACTACTCACTATAACAGAAACAAAAGAGGAACAAAAGACTGTGGTAAACTCTACTGGACCCTACTCGGCCCAGCGTCCTCTGCAGCCGCTGACCCTGGCTGCTCAACACCTGGTCCTGAAAAAGGTAACGAGTGTAACACGTCAGCAAAACGCTGAGTAGAGTGGCAACTAACTAAAGGCAACAGTAGAGTGTACAGTAGCTATTATGTTCTATTACTTTCTTTATTTACATCTTTCAATTGTCTCACTATTTCATTTATTTCTTCGATCTTTTACTTGATCTCGAATGTTCCTCGTGGGAACGATCTTGATTGCAGTCTTTTCCAAAAAGTAGAAGTAGCACGTGGTGCTCTCCTGGCCGGGAGAGTCCCCCGTGGTGATCCTACCCTCAGTCAACCACCCCAAGGTCACTGACAGACGTAACGGTGACTACGGCACGTGCGGTAAACGCACAGGTAGCTAACCCGTACTGGCACGCGGTCAGTTGTTTCTGTTAACGGGTGCGCCCAAAGCACAGCACGGAACCAGGGCAGAGCCCTCTCAGTAACAGAGGTCCAGCCCCTCCACAGTAACCAAACCGGGGCCCTGCCCCTCCACAGTAACCAAACCGGGGCCTTGCCCCTCCACAGTCCGCGCACCCTCGCCTGACTACCCTGGTTTGCCCCAGGGGGCCTAACAAGTCGGCATGGGAGGCTAGCAGAACCCCAGGGCCCGTGGGGTAGCTGTACCTCCCTACACTAGTAGATCTCCTCGGTACTACGTACACGAGGGCCAGCAAGTCGGTACAGAGTGGCCAGTCCTAACCCCGGGTCCCTGGGGCGGCTAGCTCCGCTCTGCACTAAACAGGGGGACAGTCGCTCTCCTTGGTACTCCGTACTCAAGGGCCAGCTCACTTCCCCAAAACTATTCCATTCACTTTCCAGGAGTTCTACTCCAACTTCCCTGTAGGGTTCCATCCTTTTTACTCAAACATCCAGGTTTCACTTTCCAGTTTCACATTCTTACAATCCATGTTCTCAACCCCGTTATCTATTCACAACAGGCAGCTATTAATTCAAATTACAGGCAGCTTCATATCTCTTTCCATTTTCCAAGACTGCAGTATTATACATTCCACTAGTTTTCCCATCCTAGGATTCGTGCCATATCCTAGGATCTATCATACAATCTAGTTTTCCAGTCCTAAGAGTCATGCAACACCTAGGAGCTATCATTCCATCTATTTCTCATTCCTAGGGTTCATGCAATGTCCTAGGTTCTATTTATGGTTTCATAATTTAACAGATTTTAATAACTTAAAGCCACTCTACCAGGCACAACGGGAGTAATGGGGGCGTGATCGGGAATCCCGCGTGCCTCCGCGACTCCCAAGACTGCAACTGAACGAGGTCTTATCACAAGGATCAAACACAAGGAAAGTCTCAAAACAGTGCATAGCTACTGTAGACGAGTAGAGGAATTAATTCTGAAAAGAACGCAACTCGAATCGCGGAAAACAGAGCCCGAACGGGCCCTAAACGGGTCGAAAAAGACGATACTGAGCAAAATCAGACGTTTGGAACTTCTTCCAGACATCTTAAAAGTGGATCAGAGAATTACCTGCTCAGCGTGGTTTCCCAGACATCCAGAAGTCTGCGGGGACGTCTGGCCTAGCTTCAAGACGTCCGATGGTTACCCCGGATGTCTGGAGGTCTCTCCCGCCGTCTGGTAAAACAGCCAGATGTCTGATTCGCAACGATGGCGAATCAGCGAGCCTGCGCACAGCCAACTCCCTCCCTCAGTACGGTCAGTCGACAGGAAGGAAGAATAAAGAGGAATACTCACCTTTCTGACGTCTGTGTGATCTTCCAGACGTATCCCTCGCCGTCTGGCTATTAACCCAGACGACTGATTCTGGAAAATTTTCCAGAACAGGGCACCACCCGGCTTCCGCTCGCGACGCCGCCCGCGTGGCACCTCACGCGTTTGCTGCTCAGACCGCAGCAGGTCCCTCTCCACGTCCTTCTGCGCCCCTACGCCCTCCGCCGGCCGGCCCTAGCAGCCCCGGCGAGCTCGCCCGCACGGCAGAGCTCCGCTCTCGCTCGCAGCACCTCCTCCTCGCTCACTACGGCCGCCGCTGCCGCCCTCGCGCTCGCTCGCTCTCGCACACAGGAAGGAGGAGAGGAAGGGGTGGAGACGACGGGAGGGGAGGCGTGGCCTTTTTAAGGCCGTGCGAGGAGGAGGGAGAGACGCGGCAGAGCGTCTGCAGCCGCAGAGAATATCGGATATTCGCGGGCCTGCGAGCTGAGGCGCGCAGACGAAGACTCGTGCCAAAATAACTAATTCCTAGACGTTTGGAAACGATCCCAGACGTCCTGTAAGACGTCTTGATGTGACCCCAGACGTCTGGTCCGACGTCTGGGCCACCTCCCAGACGTCTTAAAATACGTCTGGGGCACGCGCTCGTTACAATATAACAAACTCAAAGGAAGTTTCGTCCCCGAAACTTGCGCCAACTAGGGTGCGGGAAAAGACGTCCAAATAACCATAACAAACTCAAAGAGGACTGAAGTCGGTCCGAAAAGACGTACCCGCGAAAAGCTTCGGGTACCGCTCCTGCATTGCCGCCTCAGGCTCCCAGGTAGCCTCCTCGTACCGCTGGCTCCTCCACAAAACCTTTACCAGGGGCACTTGCTTTCGTCTCAAACTGCGGACGGCTCGGTCTAGGATCTGCACTGGCCGCTCGGGCTAGGTGTTTGCACCTCAAAACACGCCTATAATAATGCCTTCTTATGCTATTTTCTAGCATTAACTATGTATATTATAATCCTATAGTCGCATATGTAAAAACGGTTGCATGCATGCATTTAATCATGAGAGGAGGAGAAATGAATAAATGGCTTGCATAATTATTTTTTTTTCTCAAGTGTTTCTTTGCAAAAGTCCCTTCTCTATTTTTATTTTCATCTTTCTTTCTTCTTCCCACGGTTTTTCTTCTTCCCGCGGCTGAATTTCGTCCACGCCATGCGCCTCTCCCTGCAGCTGCCACTCTCCGTGCCTCTCCCTGCTGTCCTTCCCGCACCTCTCCCTGCAGCTGCCATTCTCCCCCATTCCCCGCATGCACCACGCCATGCTCTCCTCCTCTATAAAGCCGCAGCTCTTCCTCGCGACGAGAGGGAGGGACGTTGCTGCAATACGCAGCTGCGGCAGCTGCTGAAAAATCGCCACGCTGCAGTCCACCACCTTCCTCGCCCGTTCTCCCCTCCCATACGCCGGCCCTCCGTCGAGGAGGCACCCGACGAGCAGGAGAACCCACTGTGGTGCACACCACCACAGTGGGAGCACCACCGCCCAGCTCTTCAACGAGCCGGTGGGCGTGGTGTGTTCTTTTCTCTTCGTTTGCATCTCCACGCCATTGCTGCCACTTCAAGGTCCGAAGCTTGAAGCAGCAGCAGCAGCAGCAGCCCAGCGGCGACAGCAGCAACAGCAGCACCCCCGCCTCCTCCGCGACCTTCCCCGCAGGCGCGCAACCCTCCGCGCGCGCCTGCAGGCCCGTTCCCCGCCTCCGTCTCCGTTCTGTCCACGCCGCAGTTGCAGCCGCAGCAGGCCGCTGCGCGCACTGCAGCGGCCGGCTACGGCCTCGCGCCGACCCCCGCGACCCTCCGCGACCACTGCAGAACCTCCCCTCGCACCTCCGCGACCTTCCCCGCAGGCGCTCAGCTCTCCGCGCGCGCCTGCAGGGCACTTCTCCGCTCAGTCCTCTGCTCTGTCGCCTCTGCCATTCCACCCGCGACCAGCCGCTGCGCGCACTGCAGCGGCCGGCCAGGCCTTCTCGCCGCCCCCTGCCAACCTCTGCAACCCTCTGCGACCGACTGCAGACTCCCCGCCGCCTTCTCCGAGCGCGCCATCGCCCGCTCTCCGTCCTCGCACCCGGTCTGCAGGAGACGTCTCACGTCCACTGCGCGAAGGCGCGGTGCACCGCGACGTCAGACGTCCGCCACCGCGAGCAGACGCCTTAACTCGCTGCCATCGTCCGCGCTCGCGATCTCTCCCGCCCGCTCTTTCTCTCTCTGGCGCTCTCTCTCTCTCCGCCGATCTCTCCCGTCCGCTCCCTCTCTGTCTGCCGCTCTCTCTCTCTCACGTATTCTCTATCTCTCTCTCTCTCTCTCTCTCTCTTTTTTTCACTTACAGCAACACACACACACCCATTCACCGACACACACATTCACACACTAATAGTAACTTATATACATACATATATATATATATATATATATATATATATACATATACATATATCTATATATATATACTTATATATACATAGTATATCTATATAGTTATGTATACATACATATAATATAATATATATATACATATACATATATAATATATATATATATATATATATATACACATACTCATATACATATATATATATATACATATCTATATACTTATACATATATACATATATATATACATATATATCTAGATACATATATACTTATATACATATATATATATATATCTATATAGTATTATATATATATACTTATATACATATATACATAGCTATATACATATATACATACATATATATATATATATACACCTATATATATATATATATATCTATATATATCTATACATATATACTTATACATTTATATACATACATATGTACATATATTTTCACGTTATTTACTATACGCTGTATCGCGGGAATATTTGCACCAGTTGCTGATATTCTACGATACAGCGTGTACAGAAAGCGTGGACACATCCATCCTCCATCCACACTCCACGCGGCACCTAGTCGTGTTGGTTGCGTCTCTCTAGACGTCGACTGACTCGACATAGTGCTACACTCCATCGTCACCTCCACCCCCACCCCTTTATATATATACTACATATAAATATATATCTATAGCTACTATATTTACTTTCTATCTGTTAGTTTCCTTCTTAGTAAAAAGATAAAAAAAAGGTATAAAAGTGAAAAGATAATCTTTAATTTGCTGGTACCCCCCGTCTTGCAAGTAGCAAGACGTGTTTTGAAACTCTGTTTTGGCTAAAAGCCAAGGACACAATTTTGAGGGTGTGCCTCAAGAACAAGGATTACCAAAAAAAAAAACCTAAATAAGAAAAATACCAAAAACAGAATAAACGAACGGAAGAGACGCGTTTTACGGAAAACGTAGAAACTCGACTTGAACCCCACTTCCCTGAGTTCGACCCTGGGCTTAAAAGTGACAAGATAAAATCAATTAGGCCAGGTTAAAAATTTTGTAAAGAGATGGTTAGGTCTGAATTTGGTTAACCACTATACACATTTCAACGATAAAAATATCATATTAACAACCTATCCGGGCCGACCATCATAACTTTTCTGGCGCCGTTGCCGGGGAGGTGCGCTTTCGAGTAAGTTTCTATCCAATTCCTTTAAATTTGTCTCTTCTCTCTTCACGGGTATTATTGTTTTTGGTGTGCAGGTGAACCTGGTGAAAGGAGAAGAAGGCTAACGAAGTCGAGGACGTGAGCAGATCCAAGGCGGGAACGAGAGCGTGAAGACGCCGACATCGCATTGGAGCTTCGCACACGTTGCCGAACAAGTAGGTTTTCTTTTCTCATCAAATTAGTGTTAACTTGCCACCACAAAAATAAAAAAAAAAAAAATTTTTTAAACTAAAAACTAGAAAAACTTTTTGGGATTTCTTGAGGGCAAGTGGATTAAAATTCACTTAATTGATTGGTTGTCTTCACTCCCACTGCCCCGGATTTCCCACCTTACTTCGCATAGCGAAAATCCGAGAATCTTCATTCTTAGATTTTTCGCCGTGGGAAGTATTCTTTGAGGCAAAGAAAAAGATTGCTTGTATCCCTCTTTTGCCTCACTTATCTTTAATTCAGGATCACATTTTTGGTGGGGAGACTTGGAATTGAGTTGATTCCAACCCCACCACGACTTTTCAAATTTGCCTGTGATTCGATCCTGAATACTTCAACCCCAAAAATTTTATTTTCTTTATCTTTTGGTTGAAGCCTTGTGTGTGGAAATCATTTCTGGTGATTGGGAGCACTTGAATTGAAGTGCTTTGGCTCCCTGTCACATTGATATAAAACTGATTCGTGCATCCACACTTAGAAATCTCCATTTAGGGTAGCCCATTGCATTTTAGCATGCATTAACTAACTGATAATTGAAGAAGGGTTTCTTGGGTTTTAGAAGGAAAACCTGTATTTTTGCAAAAAACCCGGAGATTGGTTGAATTGGTAATTCAGCAAAACCCTAAAATTCATACTACTTAAGGCTGAACTCTAAAAACCATTCGCCAATAAAAACTTCAATTCGGGGAGATTTCCCCGTTGCATGCTTGTTCTTACACACTCTTAAAATCAATCACTTTGGCATTACCCGTAAACAACGCCCTTCACATTCCAAAAGCACTTGACCCTAAGCCTCTAATTAAAACTGGTAGTAACTTGACCCTTACTAAGGATTGGAGGTCTAACTACCTGTGTGTAGCGACTACGTGCTGGTGAGAGTTCCCGCGTGCTATCGGGTGTCTAAGACTGGGGCAAACGGCCTTTCAATCTGGCCCGGTGGTTCCACGGTGCTCGCATTCGGTTCCGTAGTTCGTGATAGTAGGTAACTTAGATCTTTAGGTCTAAGGGCACACTGTAGAGGTTAGGAACTTGACTGTATTGATTTGTAATCAAGTGTACCTTTGCGGCGTCATTTCTCTCATCCCTTTTCCCTTCTCATCTCCCCAATTCTTCCTGCGGTAGTGCATGTTTGGGAGGAGGTCACAAAACCCTGAATTGCTTGTATTGACTGATAAATCTAGAAAAAGAGCCGAATCATCCTCCTCCTCCACAAACATGGCACACACCCCCGCCTCACCACTTCGTCACAATTTCAATTCTTTCAACACCAGGCTTATCCCTGGAAACCCTGCAAGACCTTCCTTATCGAGTGTCGCGCCAAGCGACTCGGTAAGTCATGTGGAACTGGCTTCTGTGAGCCAGTATTTCAACACGGAGGACCAAGCCTCCGTGTACTCGGACACATATGCGGACACGTCTTCTGGCATAGAAGATGCCTGCACCCTGGGGAATAACCCGTTTTCTGCCACGTATAACCCAGGGTGGCACAATCATCCCAATTTTGCATGGTCCAACAACCCGCAGCGTCGAAACCCCGCTGGTGGACCAATGCGATCGTCCGCACCCGTCATCCCAAGGGCCCAGTCTAATCCTATGGCAACTCTGCCATCAGGCCCTTGTGTACAGAAAACCAAACACGCATCAAAACCTCTTGATAAATTGATGCGAATGATGACGGAAATGTCAAAGCGCCATAAAGAAAACATGACCTCTCTTCAGCATTTGGCGCAGCAGAATGCTGAGATCAGTCAACTAAGCATGGTGACTCGATCTCAGGGCACTTTTCTCGCCCAACCTGTTCCAAACCCGCAAAACTTTGTACCCTGTGGTCCGCAACCACAGGTACAACCTTCTCAGGAACAGGTTCATCAAATTCTGCATGCTCCGAGTATTCCTTCGGGATTTCAGGTTAATCCCGCTGCAGCACAGCACTCTTATGATGATAGTGATCACATCAAGGATGACACGTCTGACGAGGACGTGACTGTCAGTACGTGTATCGAACTAATTGGAGCCGATTCAGACTGCTGCAAATTACCTGACGACTGCCTGACCAACACAAACTGTGACGTTCCCCAATCCCTCCCTATTCCTGTACCTTCTCCTGACCAAACTTCTGACGAGGTTTTCTCCGCTTCCCATACCTCGTGGTCTGAGTCATTGCCGGGCTGCTCACCGCCGGTCCACACTATGGAAGACCGGATTGCCCTTTCTTTCCCGCTAAATCAGGCGGATTTGCAAATCCACACTGGGACCTTGAGCCCACAGCTTACTCACCGGGGCTATTCCCTTTTGGATCCATCTATCCAAAAAGCCCCCCTTCTTGGCCAATCTAAGGGCCAACTTCCTCTTCCTGATCTGTTTTCTGATCCGCCTGGGACACTCTCGTCCCAGAAAACGCCAAATCTCTCACCATCCACCATTACTTTTCACGCCTCTATCGCGATTACTTCGCTTTTCTCTTCACCACCCACCATCCACCCACCCTTCCACCCTGATTTATACCCTGAACCTCAGCTCCTGTTACCCGATCTGTCGTCCGTTCTCTGCCTTTCCTTGCATGCATATGAGGACATAGCATTGTTTGGCATGGGGGGGTGGATAGGCATCCATAGGATCCGGGTATTTTATGGTATCAGACAATTACCACCTATTTATAAATATGCAAGAAAAAGAAGAAAAAAGAAAATATATATATATATATATATTAGTAATAAATGGTGTTTAGTAATGATCTAAAAGCTGGAAAAAAAAATACAATAAGTGTTTATGGATATTCAACCTCTGTTTTGAAGAATTTCCAGGCCACAGAAGCTTGATTCGCTCAGGCTCGGCTTAATTCACTTAAAGCATTGACGAAATAGATCAAAATCTCTCCTAACTAAGAACGTTTCTTGTACCTGAGACACCAGTACAGGATTCGTTGGTTTGCTTTTTCTTGAGAGCTTAAGTAAACTTGGTTCATACTACACATATCAGGAAAGAACAGGTGAACATAAGATCCAACCCTAGTGTTCATTAGGGAAGGTGGAGTCCTTACCTGTACGCGCAGGTAGACTTTTTATCCCAAGCTTTAGTCTTGTGTTTAGGAGCGACTCTTTCCACCAAAAAGAAACTCTCCCACCAAAAAAAAAAAAAAAAAAAAGAGTCTGCTCTGTCAAAATGTGTTGTAAGAGATATACTGACAGGTGTTTCAAAAAAAAAAAAAAAAAAGATGTTGCAAAAGAGTCGGTATATCTCATAAATGTCTGTATACTTTGTTTTTCGGTGAGCCACAAAAAAAAAAAAAAAAAAAAATCAGAAAATGGGAGTTGAGTTTTCCGTAATCATCTTAAGGGTCAATCCGAAAACACGAGCTGAAATTGGGACCAACCTGTACTTAAAAATTCGTGAAACCCTGGGAGTGAGTCTTAAGGTTCATCTGGTCAGTCTTGATCCTTCACTATGCACAAACCATAACCTCTTGAGCTCTCGAGTATGGCAAAACCTCCTGGGTCCTGGAAATCGTACTTAAGGTTTAAATATCAAGAGTCCTGGTTAGTTGAGAGATAATCTTTGTCATGTAAGACTTAAAGTACTGGTAATCTTCTCTACAATTGGTTCTCACAATATCCGATAATAAACACACCGATATCATCTCAGAAGAAAATCTTCAGCTTAAGATTATTTCTAAATACTATTTTGCTAGGGACTAGCAAAAGATAGGCATGGGGGTATATGTTTGCACCTCAAAACACGCCTATAATAACGCCTTCTTATGCTATTTTCTAGCATTAACTATGTATATTATAATCCTATAGTCGCATATGTAAAAACGGTTGCATGCATGCATTTAATCATGAGAGGAGGAGATATAAATAAATGGCTTGCATAATTTTTTTTTTTTCTCAAGTGTTTCTTTGCAAAAGTCCCTTATCTATTTTTATTTTCATCTTTCTTTCTTCTTCCCACGGTTTTTCTTCTTCCCGCTGCTGAATTTCGTCCACGCCATGCGCCTCTCCCTGCAGCTGCCACTCTCCGCGCCTCTCCCTGCTGTCCTTCCCGCACCTCTCCCTGCAGCTGCCATTCTCCCCCATTCCCCGCATGCTCCATGCCATGCTCTCCTCCTCTATAAAGCCGCAGCTCTTCCTCGCGACGAGAGGGAGGGACGTTGCTGCAATACGCAGCTGCGGCAGCTGCTGAAAAATCGCTACGCTGCAGTCCACCACCTTCCTCGCCCGTTCTCCCCTCCCATACGCCGGCCCTCCGTCGAGGAGGCACCCGACGAGCAGGAGAACCCACTGTGGTGCACACCACCACAGTGGGAGCACCACCGCCCAGCTCTTCAACGAGCCGGTGGACGTGGTGTGTTCTTTTCTCTTCGTTTGCATCTCCACGCCATTGCTGCCGCTTCAAGGTCCGAAGCTTGAAGCAGCAGCAGCAGCAGCAGCCCAGCGGCGACAGCAGCAGCAGCAGCACCCCCACCTCCTCCGCGACCTTCCCCGCAGGTGCGCAACCCTCCGCGCGCGCCTGCAGGCCCGTTCCCCACCTCCGTCTCCGTTCTGTCCACGCCGCAGTTGCAGCCGCAGCAGGCCGCTGCGTGCACTGCAGCGGCCGGCTACGGCCTCGCGCCGACCCCCGCGACCCTCCGCGACCACTGCAGAACCTCCCCTCGCACCTCCGCGACCTTCCCCGCAGGCGCTCAGCTCTCCGCGCGCGCCTGCAGGGCACTTCTCCGCTCAGTCCTCTGCTCTGTCGCCTCTGCCATTCCACCCGCGACCGGCCGCTGCGCGCACTGCAGCGGCCGGCCAGGCCTTCTCGCCGCCCCCTGCCAACCTCTGCAACCCTCTGCGACCGACTGCAGACTCCCCGCTGCCTTCTCCGAGCGCGCCATCGCCCGCTCTCCGTCCTCGCACCTGGTCTGCAGGAGACGTCTCACGTCCACTGCGCGAAGGCGCGGTGCACCGCGACGTCAGACGTCCGCCACCGCGAGCAGACGCCTTAACTCGCTGCCATCGTCCGCGCTCGCGATCTCTCCCGCCCGCTCTTTCTCTCTCTGGCGCTCTCTCTCTCTCCGCCGATCTCTCCCGTCCGCTCCCTCTCTGTCTGCCGCTCTCTCTCTCTCACGTATTCTCTATCTCTCTCTCTCTCTCTCTCTCTCTCTTTTTTTCACTTACAGCAACACACACACACCCATTCACCGACACACACATTCACACACTAATAGTAACTTATATACATACATAGATATATATATATATATATATATATATATACATATACATATATCTATATATATATACTTATATATACATAGTATATCTATATAGTTATGTATACATACATATAATATAATATATATATACATATACATATATAATATATATATATATATATATATACACATACTCATATACATATATATATATACATATCTATATACTTATACATATACACATATATATATACATATATATCTAGATACATATATACTTATATACATATATATATATATATCTATATAGTATTATATATATATACTTATATACATATATACATAGCTATATACATATATACATACATATATATATATATATACACCTATATATATATATATATATATATATCTATACATATATACTTATACATTTATATACATACATATGTACATATATTTTCACGTTATTTACTATACGCTGTATCGCGGGAATATTTGCACCAGTTGCTGATATTCTACGATACAGCGTGTACAGAAAGCGTGGACACATCCATCCTCCATCCACACTCCACGCGGCACCTAGTCGTGTTGGTTGCGTCTCTCTAGACGTCGACTGACTCGACATAGTGCTACACTCCATCGTCACCTCCACCCCCACCCCTTTATATATATACTACATATAAATATATATCTATAGCTACTATATTTACTTTCTATCTGTTAGTTTCCTTCTTAGTAAAAAGATAAAAAAAAGTTATAAAAGTGAAAAGATAATCTTTAATTTGCTGGTACCCCCGTCTTGCAAGTAGCAAGACGTGTTTTGAAACTCTGTTTTGGCTAAAAGCCAAGGACACAATTTTGAGGGTGTGCCTCAAGAACAAGGATTACCAAAAAAAAAAACCTAAATAAGAAAAATACCAAAAATAGAATAAACGAACGGAAGAGACGCGTTTTACGGAAAACGTAGAAACTCGACTTGAACCCCACTTCCCTGAGTTCGACCCTGGGCTTAAAAGTGACAAGATAAAATCAATTAGGCCAGGTTAAAAATTTTGTAAAGAGATGGTTAGGTCTGAATTTGGTTAACCACTATACACATTTCAACGATAAAAATATCATATTAACAACCTATCCGGGCCGACCATCAGTAGGTCAGGTCATCGCTCACCTCGACGCTCTCGTGACTCAGTACGTGACTGGAATCGGCTACGTACTTCCTGTGGTTGGACACATGGAACACGTCGTGCACACCAGAAAGCTGCGGGGGAAGGGCAAGTCTGTAAGCAACGGGTCCAACCTGCTCCAGGACCTTAAAGGGCCCTACGAACCTCGGCGCGAGCTTCCCTCTCACCCCAAACCGCTGTAGGCCCTTCATGGTCGAAACACGAAGGAAGACGTGGTCCCCAACCTCAAACTGCACCTCTCTGCGTCTCCGATCCGCGTAGCTCTTCTGTCTGCTCCTGACAGTACGGAGTCGTCTGTGGATCTGCTCAACTACCTCCTGACTCTGCCGGATCAACCTGGGGCCAACCTCCCACTTGGTCCCCACCTCAACCCAACTCAAGGGTGCCGTACACTTCCGTCCGTACAGAGCCTCGTAGGGAGCCATGCCGATGCTCGAGTGATAACTGTTGTTGTATGCAAACTCCGCCAGGGGTAGGTGCTCCTCCCAAGAGCCCCTCCAGTCCAGTACACAGGCACGCAAAAGGTCCTCAAATGTCTGTATCGTGCGCTCAGACTGTCCGTCCGTCTGGGGGTGGTAAGCCGTGCTAAACCTCAACCTCGTCCCCAAGGCCTGCTGAAACTCAGCCCAAAACTGGGACGTAAAATGGGTATCCCGGTCGGATACGATCTCCCGCGGAACTCCGTGTAGTCGTACCACATCACGGATATACCTCTCTGCCAACTGTGCTGGTCCCAAAGTGACTCGGATCGGCAAGAAACGTGCCGTCTTCGTCAGTCTATCCACTATTACCCAGACTGCGTCGTGTCCCTGCTGGGTAACAGGTAAGCCCACCACCAAGTCCATGGTGATGCTCTCCCACTTCCACTCTGGCACTGGAAGCGGCTGAAGCGGCCCTGCAGGCCTCTGATGCTCGGCTTTCACCTGCTGGCACACTAAGCACTGTTGCACGAACTCACCCACATCCCGCTTCATCCCTCTCCACCAAAACTCGCGTCTCAAGTCGTGGTACATTTTCGTGTTCGCAGGATGTATGGTGAATCTGGAACCATGTGCCTCAGTCAGGAGCTCTCTCAACAGCTCCTCGCCTCTGGGAATGCACAACCGTCCCCTCAAACGTAGCACCTGGTCTGTGAAAGAAAAGTCCTCTGTGTCTCCAGATAGTACTCTGTCGCGCAAAGACTGTAAGTACGGATCAGCCATCTGTCCTGTGATGATACGGTCTATCAGCTTTGGCGTGGTCTGCCGTGTCACCGTCACTGCCCCACAGTACCCTCGTAACTCTAGAGGTCGCCAACTGCCCACCTCCTCCAAAAGGCTCCAACTCTGTAACTGTAGACTGGCCAAGCATGCAGGCGCCTTACGGCTCAAGGCGTCAGCCACCACATTGGCCTTTCCCGGGTGGTAGGAGATGCTGCAATCGTAGTCCTTCAGGAGCTCCATCCAACGTCTCTGTCTCATATTGAGCTACTTCTGATCAAAAAGGTATCTGAGGCTCTTGTGATCTGTAAAAATCTCGAAGGTCTCACCGTACAAGTAGTGCCTCCATGTCTTCAGCGCGAAGACAACAGCTGCCAATTCCAGGTCGTGGGTAGGGTAGGTATGCTCATGGGGCTTCAGTTGCCGTGAAGCGTAAGTGACCACGTGACCCCTCTGCATGAGCACACCTCCTAACCCCTGCAAGGAAGCATCCGTGTACACAACGAACCCGCCACTACTGTCAGGGATGGTGAGCACGGGAGCCGAGGTCAACCTCTCCTTCAGCTCTAGAAAACACGCCTCACAGGCGTCTGTCCAAGCGAAAGGCACGTCCTTCCGGCTCAACTATGTCATAGGACGTGCAATCTGTGAAAATCCTCTGATGAACCGTCTGTAGTAGCCAGCTAGTCCCAGGAAACTGCGGATCTCAGTGACTGAACGCGGTCTCTCCCACCTGAGCACTGCCTCGACCTTGGCTGGGTCCACCGCCAGGCCGTCTCCAGAGATCACATGACCCAAGAAGGTCACCTCCCTCAACCAGAACTCGCACTTGCTGTATTTGGCGTACAGCCTGCGTCGCCTCAGAGTGTCCAGAACCATCTGCAAGTGCTGTCCGTGCTGCGTCCGATCTCTAGAATAGATGAGTACATCATCTATGAAAACCACCACGAACTGGTCCAAGTACGGTCTAAACACCCGGTTCATCAGGTCCATGAAAGCAGCGGGGGCATTGGTCAGCCCAAACGGCATGACCAAAACTCGTAGTGTCCGTACTGGGTGCGGAAAGCTGTCTTGGAGACGTCGGTCTCCCTGATCCTCAACTGGTGGTATCCAGACCTCAAGTCTATCTTGGAAAACACCGTGGCACCCTGCAACTGGTCAAACAAATCGTCGATCCTCGGCAGCGGATATCTGTTCTTGATGGTGACCCTATTCAGCTGTCGGTAGTCCACACAAAGGCGTAGGGTCCCATCCTTCTTCTTCACAAACAGTACCGGGGCTCCCCAGGGAGACGCACTGGGCCTCACGAAACCTTTCTCCAAAAGGTCCTGCAACTGGGACTTGAGCTCTCGCAGCTCAAGCGGTGCCATCCTGTATGGCGCGGTGGAGATGGGGCTGGTCCTTGGTACTAGTGAGATCTCAAACTCGATCTCACGCTCGGGTGGTAGTCCTGGTAACTCATCTGGAAATACGTCGGGGTACTCTCTGACCACCGGGATGCTCTGGAAGTCAGCCACAGCGCAGGGCTCTGCCACCACACAGGCTAGGAAGCCCTCACACCCCTGGCTCAAAAGTCTCGCCGCCCAAAGTGCCGAAATGCACCTGAAACCTCCGTCCACTGGCTGTCCGTGAAACTCAAAAGAAGGCAACTCCGGAATGGAGAAGACAATCTTCCTCTCAAAACAGTCCACCAAGGCGTGGTAAGCGGACAGCCAATCCATCCCTAGAATCACACCAAAGTCCTCCATCTGGATCATAATCAGGTCAGCTGGCAGGCTATGTCCTCCAACGCTGACCTCGCAATCCATGTACACCTCCTCAGCTACAAACAGCTGACCACTCGGACCTCTGATTACGAACGGATTTTCTAACAGTGTATAATCCTGGTCCAAACTAACTGCGAAACTAGCTGCGACAAACGAGTGCGTAGCGCCGGAATCGAAAACCGTGTAAACGAGTCTGCCAGAAACTGAAACCATACCTGCTACCACCGATCCCGAAGCTCTGGCGTCCCTGTGTGTTAGGGCGTTGATACGCCCCTCAGCTCTAGGTGCGGACGAAGCAGCCACACTCTACGTCGGACGGGTAGGTGCTGGCCGGTACCCTCCTCGCGACTGCTGTCCTCCTCCTCGCGCCTGGGAACCGCGGCCTCCTGTACGCCCTCCAGTGCTCTGCGTGGGGAGTATCTGCTGACCTCCTACCCTAGATGGGCAGTCCCTCCTGACGTGGCCCGGCTGGCCACACTGGTAGCAGAGGGGAACCCGACTCCCGTCCTCAGTGAGTCCCTGCTGTCGACTAGGCGGGGGTCCGGTGCTGGCGACTGGCCCCTGTCGAGGGCCCCCAAAGGCCACTGATGGCCCTGCACAACGTGACGGCTCTCCTGCGGACGCCACGTGTCTCTGTTCTCGCCGACCCTGTGAGAAGTCTGGCTGAAAGGGCCTCTTTCGCCCGCCGTCGGTCTCTCGCGCGGACGGGTTGGTCTCCTCGTAAGTCATAGCTGCCTCTACCACCCTCGAAAACGTAGGCAGCTTTAGGGGTTTGACATACCCCCGGATCGTAGGCCGGAGCCCCTCGGTGAACCTCCAAAGGCGCTCCTCCTCAGTGGCTACCGCTGTCGCTGCAAAGCGGGACAGCTCCAAGAAACGCGTGCGGTACGCGCTCACAGTCATCGTCCCTTGGCGGAGAGTGTGGAACTCCCGCCTCCTCTGGTCTTGCCACGTCTGGGGAAAGTACTGCTCGCAGAAGAGGGTGACGAACTGGTCCCACGTCGGCTCGTCCCTCTCCTGTCCCCGGACCGCCCTCCACCACCGGTGTGCCGCACTCTCCAGCTGGTACGTGGCAAAGGCCACGCGGCACTCCACCGGGGGGCAAAGGGTGTCGAAGATCTTCTCCAGCTGCTCAAGCCAGTCCTCTGCCTCGGTCGGGTCCTCATCCCCCATGAAGGAGGGGGGCTTCAGCTTCCGGAACTGTCCGGAAAGCTCGAAGTGGCGCTGTAGGGGAGGTGCTGGTGCACCTCCAGGCGAAGGTGCCTCGTGTACAGAAGTGTCGGAGGAAGGTGGGGGCGGCAGGGGCCCATCCCCTCCCTCGTGTCCAGCGCCGTGTCCGTAGCATGGTCCCACAGAGGACTCCCCCTCTGCTGCCCCAGGAGGAGGCGCTCGGGGCGGTGGGTGGAGCTCCTCTCGTACAATATCTCGTATCAGTCTGGCGAGGTCCTGGGCCTGGATGCCCGGGAGTGGTGGCTGGTCCACCGAGACGTCAACAACAGCACGTCCACCTCGCCGACCTCGCCCTCGGCCGCGCCCGCGGCCAGTCTCGCCAGTCCCGCGATGAGGCATCTCCTGCAAGGAGACGCGAAACCAAACGAAAACGTCAAAACAGACGGTACCTAACTAAACTTCTAAGAGCTCAAGTCAGGAGATATGTTGTGGTGGCTACTCAAGCTATAAACATGCGAATTGGTTATTTTCCAGTCAGTTGATTCACTTCTCGGGACGACCTTGCTCTGATACCATCTTGTAACGACCCGGTTCCCGAGTCCCTACGAGACACGAGAACCGGACCGACTCGACTAATCCCAAGACCTAGTCGTCCAACGAGGAAGTAACCAAAAGAGCAGTAAAATAAACCACATTCAGCATGAATATAACTAACAGTAAGAAAGTACAGCAGTAAGGAAAGAACTACTACAGTAGATACCACCACAACAGTAGAACAACATTTATCGTATAACATGAACTGCAGGTAAAGAAAGTACAGCGGAAACAAGAACTACTCACTATAACAGAAACAAAAGAGGTACAAAAGACTGTGGTAAACTCTACTGGACCCTACTCGGCCCAGCGTCCTCTGCAGCCGCTGACCCTGGCTGCTCAACACCTGGTCCTGAAAAAGGTAACGAGTGTAACATGTCAGCAAAACGCTGAGTAGAGTGGCAACTAACTAAAGGCAACAGTAGAGTGTACAGTAGCTGTTATGTTCTATTACTTTCTTTATTTACATCTTTCAATTGTCTCACTATTTCATTTATTTCTCAGATCTTTTACTTGATCTCGAATGTTCCTCGTGGGAATGATCTTGATTGCAGTCTTTTCCAAAAAGTAGAAGTAGCACGTGGTGCTCTCCTGGCCGGGAGAGTCCCCCGTGGTGATCCTACCCTCAGTCAACCACCCCAAGGTCACTGACAGACGTAATGGTGACTACGGCACGTGCGATAAACGCACAGGTAGCTAACCCGTACTGGCACGCGGTCAGTTGTTTCCGTTAACGGGTGCGCCCAAAGCACAGCACGGAACCATGGCAGAGCCCTCTCAGTAACAGGGCTCCAGCCCCTCCACAGTAACCAAACCGGGGCCTTGCCCCTCCACAGTAACCAAACCGGGGCCTTGCCCCTCCACAGTCCGTGCACCCTCGCCTGACTACCCAGTGGGCCTAACAAGTCGGTGTGCGAGGCTAGCAGAACCCCGGGGCCCGTGGGGTAGCTAGTACCTCCCTACACTAGTAGCTCTCCTCGGTACTACGTACGCGAGGGCCAGTAAGTCGGTACAGAGTGGCCAGTCCTAACCCCGGGTCCCTGGGGCGGCTAGCTCCGCTCTGCACTAAACAGGGGGACAGTCGCTCTCCTTGGTACTCCGTACTCAAGGGCCAGCTCACTTCCCCAAAACTATTCCATTCACTTTCCAGGAGTTCTACTCCAACTTCCCCGTAGGGTTCCATCCTTTTTACTCAAACATCCAGGTTTCACTTTCCAGTTTCACATTCTTACAATCCATGTTCTCAACCATGTTATCTATTCACAACAGGCAGCTATTAATTCAAATTACAGGCAGCTTCATATCTCTTTCCATTTTCCAAGACTGCAGTATTATACATTCCACTAGTTTTCCCATCCTAGGATTCATGCCATATCCTAGGATCTATCATACAATCTAGTTTTCCAGTCCTAGGAGTCATGCAACACCTAGGAGCTATCATTCCATCTATTTCTCATTCCTAGGGTTCATGCAATGTCCTAGGTTCTATTTATGGTTTCATAATTTAACAGATTTTAATAACTTAAAGCCACTCTACCAGGCACAACGGGAGTAATGGGGGCGTGATCGGGAATCCCGCGTGCCTCCGCAACTCCCAAGACTGCAACTGAACGAGGTCTTATCACAAGGATCAAACACAAGGAAAGTCTCAAAACAATGCATAGCTACTGTAGACGAGTAGAGGAATTAATTCTGAAAAGAACGCAACTCGAATCGCGGAAAACGGAGCCCGAACGGGCCCTAAACGGGTCGAAAAAGACGATACTGAGCAAAATCAGACGTCTGGAACTTCTTCCAGGCATCTTAAAAAGTGGATCAGAGAATTACCTGCTCAGCGTGGTTTCCCAGACATCCAGAAGTCTGCGGGGACGTCTGGCCTAGCTTCAAGACGTCCGATGGTTACCCCGGATGTCTGGAGGTCTCTCCCGCCGTCTGGTACAACAGCCAGATGTCTGATTCGCAACAATGGCGAATCAGCGAGCCTGCGCACAGCCAACTCCCTCCCTCAGTACGGTCAGTCGACAGGAAGGAAGAATAAAGAGGAATACTCACCTTTCAGACGTCTGTGTGATCTTCCAGACGTATCCCTCGCCGTCTGGCTATTAACCTAGACGTCTGATTCTGGAAATTTTTCCAGAACAGGGCACCACCCGGCTTCCGCTCGCGACGCCGCCCGCGTGGCACCTCGCGCGTCTGCTGCTCAGACCGCAGCAGGTCCCTCTCCGCGTCGTTCCGCGCCCCCTGTGCCCTCCGCCGGCCGGCCCTAGCAGCCCCGGCGAGCTCGCCCGCACGGCAGAGCTCCGCTCTCGCTCGCAGCACCTCCTCCTCGCTCACTGCGGCCGCCGCTGCCGCCCTCGCGCTCGCTCGCTCTCGCACACAGGAAGGAGGAGAGGAAGGGGTGGAGACGACGGGAGGGGAGGCGTGGCCTTTTTAAGGCTGCGCGAGGAGGAGGGAGAGACGCGGCAGAGCGTCTGCAGCTGCAGAGAATATCGGATATTCGCGGGCCTGCGCGCTGAGGCGTGCAGACGAAGACTCGTGCCAAAATAACTAATTCCCAGACGTCTGGAAACGATCCCAGACATCCTGTAAGACGTCTTGATGTGACCCCAGACGTCTGGTCCGACGTCTGGGCCACCTCCCAGATGTCTTAAAATACGTCTGGGGCACGCGCTCGTTACATATGCCTTTCTTGAAATCTTCTTTTTCTTTCGATCGAGTTCTTTGTCCTTCTTTTCTTCCTTCTTCTTCTTGATCATTGGACAATCTTTTTGTACGTGCCCCTTCTTCTTACACTCAAAATAAACAATGTCATCTGAAAATTTATTGACTTTCTTACCTTGTTTTCGGATGAATCTTCTGAATCTTCTCGTTAGAAGAGCAAGCTCCTCTTCTTCGTTGGAATTGAAGTCATCAAAGTCCGATACCTCCTTTAAAGCTTTGAAAGCAAGCTCCTTTTTCTTGCTTATGGATTTTTCTTCATTCTTCTTCGTATTGTCCAACTGGACTTCATATGCCATCAGGCTTCCAATTAACTCATCTAAGGAGAGAGTAGAAAGATCTTTTGCCTCTTGGATGGCTGTGGTCTATGGAGACCAATTGCTTGTAAGAGATCTAAAGATCTTCCTTACAAGCTGCTCTTCTTTCAACTTGACTCCTAGGTTCTTTATAGGGATAACAATTTCCCCAAACCTCGTATACATATCCTTGATTGTCTCGCCTTTCTCCATCTTGAAACACTCATAATTTTCTGTTAGAATAGAGATACGAGTTTCCTTTACCTTGCTTGTACCTTCGTAGGTGACCTCGAGAGTGTTCCATACCTCAAATGCTGACTCACACGTAGAGATGCAGTTGAATTCCTCCATCGATAATGCACAATACAGTGCATTCATCGCCCTCACATTGCTCATGATGTTTTTCTTCTTATCCATTGTCCATGCTACTCCTTCTTGCGGCACCAGATCTGAGTATTTTTCTTGAATGAGGGTCCAAGCTCCTCATCCATTGCTTTGAGGAAGACTTGCATCTTCCTCTTCCAATACTCATAGTCCGTCCCATCGAAATAGGGAGGATGGGTTGATGATTGTCCTTTGATGCACCTTGATGTGGATGCCATCGCAAGTCGAGTTGTTACGTCTTCTTGCAACCAGGCTCTGATACCAATTGATAGAATCTCTGATACCACCTGTAGGATCTAAAAATAGAGGAATATGGCTATCTACGCACACAAATACTTAAGCACAATGTTAGTAATAACAAAAAGATTTGCACAAAATACAATCATAGAAATTGGCACAATATGTATAGTCGCTCCCTTCCCTTAGCTACTCCACTACCTAAGCCTCCCAGCTTAGGATTTTTAACTCGGTTCTCTGAACCCCAACAGAATCAATTTACTAAATCGAGGTAATTAATGGGTTACCTCAACCCAAGAATAATAACGAGTTTATTACAACCCAACGAGCAACAAGCTCAAAATAGAAATAAGAACTGGTGTAAGAAAGAGAACTCTTATAATAAGAATTCCTATGCCTCCCAACAATAATTAAAATGAATACCAATTTGAGAGCCTAGGATGGATGACAATCGCTTCATAGATGCGTGACAAAAACACGTCGTTGAGCTTGCAAGAATGTAGAGAAAGTGAATGGCAAGATTCTTCTTTCTCTCTTGAAAATATGGTGGAAATTTGAATTATAGCTCTAGAATTTTTCTTCTCTATTTCTTATGTGCAAACTAAGGGTCCAAGAGTTTATTTATAGAGTTAGGACCTAGTTGGGACGTCTACTAGACGTTGGGGTTTAAATCCCAGTGTTCATATAGCCAAAATTAGTTTTCTAGCCGTTTAGTTTTGAGCCAACAGCTACCTGGTACCGACAATAAAGTATGGGTACTGGTACTCATTGCTTCCAGACTTGGGTTTTAAACTCTTAACACAAATCTGCAACCCACTTGTACCAGTACTCATGGTTAGTATCGGTACTCGTTACCTCCAATACCGGTACTGATCATGAGTACCGGTACTTGTAGGGTACAGGTTTGTTTCTTGACAAAACCCAAACTTATAACTCACATGTACCGGTACTTGTGGGTTAACAAGTACCTTTTTTAAGTGATTTAATCAAGTATGTTCTTTGAAAATGTTTGCAATATAATTAATCTTAATTTATCTCTATTTGATTTTACGATCTAAGTTATGATTCTTTGTTAAGAGGCATACATTCTATAAATAAAAAGTCTAAACTAAAAAACTAAAGGTCAAAGATGATCTTCTTCACTTTGACTCATCCTTGTCATCTTGCCTCCTCTTTGTCATCATCTTCTCTTTCTCATCATCATGCCTCCATCACTTCCTGTTTGCCTTGATCTTCACCTTAATCTGAAAAGCACTCAATTGCAAACATTAATCCATAATAATTTTATTAACACCAAAACAATATGTGGAACATGGTTCCAACAATCTCCCCCTTTCTGGTGTTGACAAAACTATCTTGTAGATAGATAAAATAATTTTTAGCAATGTTATATGAAGGAAAAACTTTTAATTAAATCCTCTCCCTCAATATATGCTCCCCCTAAAAATATTACTATTTGCCAATACAAATCTGTAACCCACTTGTACCAGTACTCATGGTTAGTATCGATACTCGTTACCTCCAGTACCGGTACTGATTATGAGTACCGGTACTTGTAGGGTACAGGTTTGTTTCATGACAAAACCCAAACCTGTAACTCACATGCACCGGTACTAAACTTTAGTACCGGTACTTGTGGGTTACCAAATACCTTTTTTAAGTGATTTAATCAATTACGTTCTTTGAAAATGTTTGCAATATAAATTAATCCTAATTTATCTCTACTTGATTTTATGATCTAAATTATGATTCTTTGGAAGATAATTCTGTGTTGGAGTCACTATCATCCCAAGTTGCCTTGTATGCCTTGAAATCTTCTTTTTCTTTCGATCGAGTTCTTTGTCCTTCTTTTCTTCCTTCTTCTTCTTGATCATTGGACAATCTTTTTGTACGTGCCCCTTCTTCTTGCACTCAAAGCAAATAATGTCATTTGAAAATTTATTGACTTTCCTAGCCTATTTTCGAATGAATCTTCTCGTTAGAAGAGCAAGCACCTCTTCTTCGTCGGAATTGGAGTCATCAAAGTCCAATACCTCCTTTAAAGTTTTGAAAGCAAGCTCCTTTTTCTTGCTTATGGATTTTTCTTCATTCTTCTTCATATTTTCCAACTAGACTTCATATGCCATGAGGCTTCCAATTAACTCATCTAAGGAGAGAGTGGAAAGATCTTTTGCCTCTTGGATGGCTGTGGTCTTTGGAGACCAATCGCTTGTAAGAGATCTCAAGATCTTCCTTACAAGTTGCTCTTCTTTCAGCTTGACTCCTAGGTTCTTTATGAGGTTAACAATTTCCCAAACCTCGTATACATATCCTTGATTGGTTTGCCTTTCTCCATCCTGAAACACTCATAACTTTCTGTTAGAATAGAGATACGAGTTTCCTTTACCTTGTTTGTACCTTCGTAGGTGACCTCGAGACTATTCCCTATCTCAAATGCTGACTCGCACACTGAGATGTGGTTGAATTCCACCTTCAATAATGCACAATACAGTGCATTCATCGCCCTCGCGTTGCTCATGATGTTTTTCTTCTGATCCTTTGTCCATGCTACTCCTTCCTGCTGCTTCGAATCTGAGTATTTTTCTTGAATGAGGATCCAAGCCTCCTCATCCATTGCTTTGAGGAAGACTTGCATCCTCCTCTTCCAATACCCATAGTCCATCCCATCGAAATTGGGAGGATGGGTGGATGATTGTCCTTCGATGCACCTTGATGTGGATGCCATCGCAAGTCGAGTTGTTATGTCTTCTTACAACCGGGCTCTGATACCAATTGGTAGAAGCTCTGATACCAGCTGTAGGATCTAAAAATAGAGGAATATGGCTATCTACGCACAAAAATACTTAAACACAATGTTAGTATTAACAAAAAGATTTGCACAAAATATAATCACAGAAATTGGCATAATATGTATAGTGGTTCCCCTCCCTTGGGTACTCCACTACCTAAGACTCCTAGCTTAGGGTTTTTAACCCGATTCTCTCAACATCGAGAGAATCAATTTACTAAATCGAGGTAATTAACGGGTTACGTCAACCCAAGTACAATAACGGGTTTGTTACAACCCAATGAGCAACAAGCTCAAAATACAAATAAGAACTGGTGTAAGAAAGAGAACTCTTACAACAAGAATTCCTATGCCTCTCAACAATAATTAAAATGAATACCAATTTGAGAGTCTAGGATGGACGTGAATCGCTTCGTAGATGCGAGAGAAAAACACATCGTTGAGCTTGCAAGAATGTAGAGAAAGTGAATGGAAATCTTCTTTCTCTCTTGAAAATATTGTGGAAATTTGAATTATAGCTCTAGAATTTTTCTTCTCTATTTCTTATGTGCAAACTAAGGGTCCAAGGGTTTATTTATAGAGTTAGGACCTTGTTTGGACGTCTACTAGATGTTAGGGTTTAAATCCCAATGTTCATAAAGCCAAAATTAATTTTCTAGCCATTCAGTTTTGAGCCAACAGCTACCTGGTACCGGTACTAAAGTATGGGTATCGGTACTCATTGCTTCTAGATTTGGGTTTCAAACTCTTAACATAAATCTGTAACCCACGTGTATCGGTACTCATGGTTAGTACCGGTACTCGTTACCTCCAGTACCAGTACTGATCATGAGTACCGGTACTTGCAGGGTACAGGTTTGTTTCTTGACAAAACCAAAACCTGTAACTCACATGTACCGGTACTTGTGGGTTAACAAGTACCTTTTTTAAGTGATTTAATCAATTACGTTCTTTGAAAATGTTTGCAATATAAATTAATCCTAATTTATCTCTACTTGATTTTACGATCTAAGTTATGATTCTTTGTTAAGAGGCATACATTCTATAAATAAAAAGTCTAAACTAAAAAACTAAAGGTCGAAGATGATCTTCTTCACTTCGACTCATCCTTGTCATCATGCCTCCTCCTTGTCATCATCTTCTCTTTCTCATCATCATGCCTCCATCACTTCCTGTTTGTCTGGATCTTCACCTAAATCTGAAAAGCACTCAATTACAAACATTAATCCATAATAATTTTATTAACACCAAAATAAGATGTGGAACAAGTCTCATTTGTACTGGTACCAAGTCTCATTTGTACTGGCTGCTGGTAGTCTACGAGCAACTAGTATCGGTACTGCAACTTTAGTACTAGTGCCAACCACCCATTAAGCCAGATCTGAATGGTTGATTTGTATTAAAAGTGATTTAAAACACACCTAATTAGTACCCAACAGCTATAGAGCGTAGGGGGTGTTTTCTAGCCTATAAAAGGACTCCTTTGGGTCCTTTTCTCAACACATAAATCACTCCCCTCTTCCTTGCTTCAAAATTTTGATTTATACTATTTTTCTAAGCAAGGTCCTAGAGTTGTGGCCTTGTATCTGCAAGAAAATCTTCTGAGGTTGCAACAAGTCTTCAGGCATTTAGTTTACATTCTTACGATTTTCTTATGTGTCAATTCATTCCTTAGTTTCCTTTGATAATATTTTTAAAGTTATATATTGTTAGGAGACTTAAGATTCAAGTTGTAAGCTATTTAGTTTTACTTGCACCTATACTTTTTATTGTCTCTATTATCTTATAATTGGTTGAGGTAACCTATTAATTACCTCCTGCTATAGTGATTTGATTCCCTTCGGGTTGAGGGAATCAGGTTAAAAATTCTAAGTCGAAAGACTTAGGTAGTGGAGCACCTAAGGGGAACCACTATATATTTGATGTCAATTTGTGATTTGAATTATTTTTATTTAAACTTTTTATCACACTATTCAACACCCCTTCTAGTATGCTTGTGTTCTCAAAAATGACTCGGACTCCATTTTAAAATCATGATTCCCACATTTATGAGTTCTATTTAAATATAAATTTAAGATTTTTTGTACGCATTTACTACGACGAAAAGTAATTTAGCAATCTTACCCGCGAACAAAACACTTTTTTGTCACAGTTACCAGGGAGGCATGGATTTAGTTTCGCCTTTTGATTTTGTATTTGTCTCTAAGTTACTAATCCATCTTGCCTTGTGTTTGTCTATTTGAGTACAAGAATTAGAAAATATGAAGATGGCGAAGCAAGACAAGCGGGATTCGACGATATAGAGGTAAGTACATCTATCTTATATTAGGATTAGATTTTCTTTCTACATAAGAAAAATCAACATAACCACTATGACTAAGATAATAACCTCTATCCCGTAATCACTTCTATGAAAATTTTCTCCGGTAACCATTATTGTGCCCTATCTTTTGACCATAATCTTATTTATCTCTTTATTTTCATCAACCTAAAATTTGCTTTCGTCATAGTAAAATCATGTTAGAAACTCTTAATTTATATTCAGATCGAACTCGTATAAGGAAATCGTTGTTCTAAAAATGGAGTCTGAGACGTTGTTAAGTCAGAAATTGCGAGATTAATTGATTTAGTTGTAATACAGTTGCAAAATTGACCTAAACAAAAATTATATAATGAGATGGTAAGTCCCGATCGAACTTAGGAAGGTGTGATTGAGAATTCCAAAATGAATTACTAACTTGATTTATTTACTAGTCTAAAGCCTAATCCTAACATGGCGCAACTTATATAAACATTGATATATGGAGAAATTGCCATTTATTTGATAATAAAGAAAACCTTTATTCTATTAACATATTCAAAATAGTGATAAGGATGTACAAAACTAATTCTAGAAACATTCTTGATGGTATATATATGAAATGTAGAAGAATCGAGAATAGAGATCAGAAAAGGAGGGCATCGATGGTGCTCCGACAAGGAGTGCTTCGGCATCCTTGGAGCTCGGTGGAGATGAGAGAACATGTCCAAGAGAAGGAGGATGGAGAGCCCTTCTTATTCCTAGCCATCCTTGAGAAGCCTTTGGAGAGGAGCTTTTCTCATTGCTAGCCATCCATGGAGGAGGAGGAGTATCATTGAAGACAGACCATGGGAGATGGCCATAGAGAACTATGGAGGTGGAGCTCTAATGGTGGAATGAGGGAGGAGGAAGATGATGGTGGTGGTGGTCGGCCTAAGCTAAGGAGGAAGAGGAAGGTGGAGCCTCAGGGAACTAATGGGGTCTAAGGTGGTCTTCTGAGTCTTAGTAGTTGGTTCTTAGGTTGGGTTTACTAAAATTAGGATGGCTAAGAATAGGTGTTTCTAGAGTAGGCTATATTTAGGTGGTTTCTAGACTAAAGTGGAAGAAATGTGTGTGTTTGCATGGGTGTGTGTTTGGGTGTGGGTGTGTGTGCATGGGTTTATTTAGATTGGGTGGTGGTGGGTCTAGTCAGGATTAGGTGGGATTAGGTGAGTCTAATTGGGATGTGTGTGTGATTGGGTTAGGGGATCCCTAATTAGGTTCTTGGACTAGGATTTGGGTGTAGCCTAATTAGGTTAGGGTTAAAGGTAGTAGGATAGGCTTAGGAGGTGTCTAAATAGGTTTCCTAAGGTGTAAGGTAGGGTTTCTAAGTCAAAGGAGCTAAGCTCGAGCTTTTAGTTCATAAACAAGAACTGGAGAGCAGTATCAACCATCTAGGGAGTATGTCAGACATCTCAAAGTCCAAAATTGGACCTCTGAAGAATAAATTAGACATCCAATACTGAAGTAGTGTAGGCTCTGGCTTCCTAGATTGGTTTTATGCAAAAATCATACATCCAGACACATTGTCTAGACGTCCAGAGGTGTACTAGAAAGTGAGTTTTGGGTTTTCTATGGTAGGTTTGGGTTCCTAAGTGCTTGAATATCCTAAATAGGTTTTGGGCACTAGTTTCCTTGGGTTTCTAAGGTAATGGATGGGGATATCCTCCTCTCTCTGTTGTCTTGATCAAGCTTCTTCTTTCTTCTTCTCTTTTTTGCCTCTTCCTTGCCTTATTCTACTCTATTTCACATCTTGGATCACTTTATTACCTGCAAATAACAATAGAAGCATTAAATAGTAAGATAAACTCACATTATTCTTTGTACAATGCTATAAAATGATGCAATGCATGATACACATGATATGAATGCAATATTTGCTGATTAAGCTAGGGTTCTAACTTTATTTAGCTTGATTAAGACTTATGATTGCTATGCAATTAGTCATTCGAATGGAGGCTACTGGACTAGCTCACTTTCTTAAATGCTAAGAAACATATAAGTAGATTTGAATATGAGATTACTACTACTAGAATGCAATTAGAACTAATAACATGCAACTAATATAAATACTAATAAAAAGCATACAACTTGAAGGCAAGTTGAAAAGGAACTACTAGAACTTTTATTGAATATGATAAGAGTTTCTCACAAGTAGAAATAGTATTAGTTGTTAAGGAACTGGCACTTTGTTTGTAGAATATATGTTTAGTAATAGGATTTGGTTTATAGTTCTAAGATAGGGATTTAGGTAGGCAATTTAGGACCCTAGGATTTAGATCTAGTGGTGGTGTATTTTGACCATCTAAAATAGTATTTATTGGAGGATAAAAGGGATGACCAAATGAGGTTTGTTGGGTTAGGATATGTTCTAGGTTTTCCTAGGTTTTGTTGGGATTTTGGGTGGATAGGATTAGGTATCCTAAGTGGTTGACCACTATAGATTTTAGGACAAGATTTTGGTTGGACCTAAGGGTTTCTAAGTTAGGTAATTACGTTCCTAATTTGGGTTAGTGTCTAAGTGAATTGGAATTTCAAATAGGTCCACCAATTAGGCTCATCCTCTACCAAGTGAGCTCAAATCAAAAAGTCCATTCAACCTTACTTCGATCAACCTAAAATTTTGTAGCTGCACACATAAAAAATAAACACATCAAGGTATCAGATACAGTTGTCGAGAAAATTGCATAAAAGCCCAAGTGTATGCATTATTTGCAAAATGACTAAGAATGACTAATCTGACCTAATTAAATGCAATCTAGCTTAAATTACCCTTAGACTAACATTAGTTAGGCATTAATTAACATAAATAAATATGGAAATATCACACCCCCAGGACTATATTTTCCTAATCCTCAAGCAAACCACAATGAAAAAACCTACAAGAAAATAGTATTTACACAGGAAACCAACTTGCAAGTTTTGAGCTATGTTACATCAAAGTCATCAATCTTGATTCTTCACCAGAACAAAGGAATTATACACAAAACCTTAACGTTGAAGACTTAGCAGTTCTAAAGTATTGACTCAAATCCAGACTACCCAAATCAAATCAAGAATCTCATTAGCCATCGGGCTTGGGTCTCTAGAGTAACTTTCTCTGACTAAATAGACCCACCCAAGGTTAGAATTAAACGTTGAAATAAGCATCTTGTGTGTGAAATAATGTGAATCGCCAAACGGACAACTAAGTTGATTCCTAGTATTTAATAAGACTTAGAATATTTCTATGCTCTCTCTGGGACAACCTGTATTTGGTTAAGCCAAATTAGGATTTGGCAGCTTTCTCCTCACTACTTTTCTATCTCAAGGTCAACACTATAGGTATATGTCTCCCCAGTTGGACCCCTGGGTCTCTCTTTCCTAATTTTTTTCATTGAATTTTTTTCTTCTTTTTCTATAGGATCAACACTCATATGTAGTGAGATGCTTCTTTTTGATGGAGAAGGAAAGGTAGCATCCATATGTAGTGAGATGCTTTCATTTGGTTGGAGTGTGTTTTTTTTTTCTCCTTCTGATTTTTTTTCAAAGGCTATATATATATATATAATTTTTTTTTCTCCAAAGCATTTTTCTAACTGAGTGGCTCTCCTTCATCCATTCTAAATGCATCCCCTACAAATAGGAATAGTACTAAGAGCTAGAAACATAGCAAAGTCCTTTGGATCTTTTTGCCCTAAGCCTAAATCTTATTGACCACTAAGGACTCAACAAAATTGCCTAGAAGATGAGTCAGTGCAATGTGCAAATGAAGATGCTTGGAACTCAAAGATTATCCAAATTAAACGGTGGAAAGATAAGTCATTCATTAATCACTCTTTTGACTTAATATTTCTAGATTTTTTAGATCCTCTCAAAGACTCAAGGAAACAAATCCAGATTTAGGTAAATACTTGAGATAATTATATAACCTAAAGAGTCTAACTAAAAAGACGTTGTTCATACTCTTCCTAAGATTGGTAAATTGTCATAATTGAATTTTCTAATATTTTTATAGTTCAAACTCTAAAAGGCACAATTTTTTCCTTTTTTTTCTCTTCTTTCTTTTAGAAAAATAACTACTATTTATACAAGAGCACAACTAATTCAATAAAAACTGAGAAACTACGCATACCTACAATTCTGGAAATGAAATAAAAAATAACTGTGAAGAATATTATCTACCCCCTCCCCCTCATGCTTATTTCATGCAATTTCCTCAATGCATACAATAAACATAAAAGAAAAATGGATATTACTTGGAAATCTAAGAGTTATGAAAAATCAAGACTCAATTATCTGTAGATCTAAATGAAAGTTTTGAAGCAAACAAGCGCTAAATTTTATGTCTACAACTAGACAGAGTCAAAAATTTAGTTGGACCAGCATTTCAATAAAGACATTTTAATCAAATGATTCCCAGACATATAAGTTGTGAAAATGATATAGCCTTGTAGCTCAGGTATGAAGTGTCCCCAAAGTTGAATCAACTGGTGATGTAGCCCCATGCCAGAAGGTTGGGTACAAGATAGATAAATCAGAAGAAGTTTTATCCAGTGAGATTCAGTGCTAAGGGCATGAGATGCATTGGGACTAATGGTAAGTAACCCAAGTATAAAAGATGTGTGATTCATAAAGTCTTGAGCCTAATGGAAATGAGATTTGAAGTGAGGGTGCAAATTTTGGGCCATCTTGGGTTCACAGAAATTAGATTTGATTAAGTCATAAGGGTCCTTATAAAGATTTGAATGCTTTAAGAGTAAAGGCACCCTTAGATCCTTGGTATTATTTCCCTAAAAATTTTCTCTTAATTCCACCACCTCCTTTTCGTACTTGATGTCCAAGCCTTTTAAGTCAATAATACTAAAATCGGACTTGGTAACATTAGATATGCAATCAAACTCCATAGAAAATTATTCAGGTTCAGGTTCATCTAGATTTGATGTAAAGGTGAAGCTAGTCATTGAAGGTTCATCAAGTTCAAATTGAAATCTTTGAGCTTCACCTACTTTTGGTGAAAAATTCTCCTCTAGATTAAATGTGAATCCTTCTATTTCAGACTTATTAGAAATCTCCTCAAATAGAAAGGTCTCATATTTAGAATTTTTGGATTCCTCGGATTCTATCTCAAAATTGAATACAAAGATTTCAATTTCAAGATTATCAGAAATTTAATTCTTAAAGAAAAATGTCTCATATTCAAATTCATCTAGATATTCCTTTGATTTTGAGTCTTTCAAAGAGACACTTTTATTTTGACCCTTAAGCTGCTTAAGCTCTTCAATAAGGCCACAACTTTCATTAGATTCCTCAATAGCCTTAAAAAGTTTTAATGTCATCTTTTCATTCTTGAAGGATATTTGTATATTCCCAATTTTACAATCAATCAAGGCTTCCACAGTTGCTAGAAATGGTCTTCCAAGAATAATTGGGGCCTATCTTAAAACCTCAGGAGTGTTAAGATCCAAGATAATGAAATCCATGGGGTAGTAGAAATTATCAATTCAAATAATTACATCCCTCAAAATCCTGCGTGGATGTCTTGTTGATTGATCGGTGATGGGAACACCATCATGAGCAGTAACTAGCTTAATCTGATCTTATAAAGTCAATAAAAGCTCCTACATATCAGTCAGAAGGTCTTTTGAACAGGATGAATTGTTTTGAGAAGAAAAGATGAAAATAGGGCTATTTCTATAATTTTACAATCTTATCACAAATACAGAATAACCACGATGTATGCCAGGGGTTTATTAAAGTTCATTTAGTCATGTAAGCATTTTAAGAATTAATGGACATTTGAAATCCTAAAAATAGATCTGCTTAATTAACTGAGGTTATGGTTAGGATAAAATTCAACTAAATCCTCTAAAAATCATAGAAAATATTCCCTAGGGCTTGGCATCTTTGAATTGACCATCAGAACCCATTTTGACCTAAAATAGTGTTAAATAGACTATTGCCCTAATTTAGGTTTTTACATAAATTACCCAGTCAAACTAGGTCAAAACCAAAATATAACTTCACCATTAGATTCCTTTGGTTTTAATTAGGTTTGTGTCAAAATTTGGGCTCAATCAGAGATTGTCTTAACCTAGTTTGCATTTTAGTCCAAGTCTGACTCTTATTCTCTCAAATAACCCCTTAACTTTTGAACTTATTACAAAAACCCCCTAACTTTTTCATCTTATTCACAAAAATGCCCCTACCACCTTTACTATGTGAACCCAAGAACTGTCGACCTTCAATCAAGAGATTCTTCCTGATTTCACGATGAAATTCTTCCAAATTTGGATGGAAGATTCTTGAGGAGTTGCCTTTCAATCTGAGATAGGTCTTGCCTTCCAAATCTCATTCAAGAGTTCATGCAAACTCTTGGAAATGCTAAACCTATTCCATGATTTTTGAGCTTTTAAAGCTTGGTTTCCAAGCTTTGAAGCTTGCTCTTTGGCCTATAAATGACCTCCTTGGCATTCCTCTCTTCTTTAGCAAATTTTTAAGCTGGAAATCCTCTTCCTTACTCTACCTTCAGCTCGCTTCGAGCTTGCTCTGGCGAACCCCTATCCCCAACTCTCTCGCCAGCCATCACATGCCATAGGCGGTTGGTTCTTCTTCCCCGTCATCTTCCGCGTCTCAACATACCAGTGAGATGCTTCCTAACCCCATCTTCATCGCTGTCTACCTCATCGGAGTTTTCATCGCCTTCAGCATTAGCCATACCACAACCGGTGCCATCTTCGCTCCTCTTCATCCGTTAGCTAGCTTCATCGACACCCTCACATCTACACATCATCACCATGCCATTACACTCCAACTCGACCACCACTTCGCCCTCCGCAACTTACTCTTCCTTTGATATGGCGAAGCTCTCCACTCCACTTCTCCAAATGCTTCGTCGACAAGCCTACAACCTTTACCTCATCCATGCGAGCAAAACCCCTCAAGAAATTGAGGGGATTACTTGGCCAAACCCTCCACCGGGCAGACCCAACTCCGCCTTCGATTTCCATATCTGCCATCCACCTATGACCACCTTCGCAGCACGCCACCACCACATTCGCCGCATCCTCGCAAAGCTCCTAAGCATCTCTGACGTGGCCATCGAGCCATTTTCTCTTTTTAGGTGTTCGTGTCACATCACCATTGCTGCAGTAGCTTCAAGCGAACTCTCACCACATTCCTCAGGCATCCACTCTAGGAGAGTGCACCAGGTCACACGGCCTACTCCCAGGAAGCATCCCAGGTGGTCAATTGACATAGCTCCCTTCTCCTTCGACTTCAATCGACACCTTCACCTTCTACAGCTCGCATGAAGGAGGGGACTTTTTAGTCCCACATTGGGCATAGAAAAGCAGCTGATAGCATTTAAATTGATTTTATGATACTAGCTGATCGCCTCTTGGCACTGTAGCAAGGAAGAGTTTAAGCCATTGATTGCATAGCAATCATAGGTCTTAATTGACCTAAATTAGGCCAGGACTTAGAATAAGTTTGGGTAATTCATGCATGCATAAGCATTACTAGCACCTTTGCTGTTTTCTTTTAGCTATGCATAAAATAATGCTATAATGTACTGATTAGGTGCAATATGTCAATTGCAGGTAATAAGCTGATCAGAAGCTAGATCTGAAGCTGGATCTAAAGCTGGATCTGAAGAATAAAGAATAACTGGTGTTGTAGCAGAGTTGGAGTGGAAGACCTAGATTAGATGTAGTAGATAATAATGTAAGGGAGTTAAGGTATGCTATTCTATTAAGTAGGAATAAAGCAATAAATTGTGAAGAACTTAGGTCCATCCTAGCCCTAAGACAGCCAAGAAGCTTCCCCAAGCCTTAGCCACCCTTAGATTAGGTCACTGCACCCTAAGAAACCTTAAAACCCTAATTCTAGCTTCTATCTGGACGTCCAGATGAGTTATAGGATGTCCAGAACCCTTAGCTAACTCCCGCACACCATAAACCCACTTCTGCAGTGTTATTGGAAGTCCAGACACTTGGTCAGACATCCAATTTTTGCAGAATACCCAAGATATAACTTAGAATCCCTCCTGACTCTGATTGGACATCCAGACAGTAAGTTTGGACTTCTGATTTTTCACTATAAGATGTCTGACACTATTATTAGACATCTGGAACTGCTCTCTAGTTCTTATTTTTGAATTCAAGCTTGGATCTTGAATTCCTAGGTCCCTAAACCTAATTCTAACCCCCTAGGAACCTAAATTAAGGTGCCCTAACCCTAGTACATCACCTCTAGACCTCTTTAAGGACCTAATTAGGTCCTTACTAAACCTAATTGACTTGGATCATAGTCAATCTCTTCAGTCTATTCAATTGGACTCATTGAGTCCAATTGAGCCCTGATCTCAACACACACTATGAAATTGGACTCAGTGAGAGTCCAATTGACCTAGACCTGACTTAATTGAGTTATTTTACTCTCAATTAGGTTTCCACACACCCAATTAAACTTTTATTACATTTAATTACACTTTACCTTAGTGAATTAGGGTTTACAATCCTAATTTGAGACCTACCTTGACCTAAACCCACTAGAACCTAACCTAATCAACCTAGCCACCTAAGTTTCGATCCACACACACACGAACACACACCATCCACACGGAAATACCTAGCCTAGAGCTCTCTAGAACTCTCTACCATGTGTTGTTGCCTTGGTTGCTAAAATTTGCAACCAAGAGCCATTCAATTTTTAGATCCACATTTGGTGGATCAAAAAGCCACCATCCATCCTCTCTCTCTCACTCTCCCACGAGCTCCCACAATAGACCTCTCTAGAGAATTCCACAATTCTGTAGAGAGCTTTCGTTAGGTCTATAAAAAGACCTAAGGGATGGCCATTTGCACCCATCCACTCTTGGCTCCATTGTAACTTGGCTTCATTCCACCTCCACTCCACCTTCACAAGTAGCTTCACCATGGTCACCACCATCTCCACGCCAAGATGTTGGATCACCTCCTCAACCTCTCTTCAAGGGCTGGCCTAAGCACCATTGGCCACCCCTCCTCCTCTCAACCAAGTCAAAGGCTATAAGAGTCCACCTCTAAATGACCTTAGTTCTAACAGATTCGATTATAGTTCTTCATAGTTTTACTGCTTTATTTACTGCTTAATAGTGTAGCTCTAAATTCTCCCCCAATAATTCATCCATAATCCCCCTGTAGATTCATGTATGCGATCGTTTTCTACTACCTAGATTTATGTTTTCAAGCATTCCTCTACAAGCTTTCCATGAGCTTTATGTTGCAAACACCATATAAATTAATGAAAAAATATATATATATATCTATTTGTGAAAATCATCATGAGCCTTGTTGCAATATTTTTGTGTGATTGAAGTTGCATAGTTTAATTTATGATATTCTGGCAACTAAGCATGTCGTGCATAAATACGAATTTAGTATAAATCGACATGCGATTTTAAGAAAGTAGAGTGAGTGAGATCATTTTCAAATATGCATTTCCATAAACGCCTCCTAGAGACGAACGACCGAGACTCCAAGTCTTGTTATCTTTATAAATTATTTTTTACGAGTGTTTTCATGCATTATACTATGATGAAATCTCTATTTTCAAAACACACGCGAGAAACGCGTTCTGTCAAATGGCACCATTGCCGGGGAGGCAACGTCATTTTTTATTTTGATCTCTAGAATTATCAATGATAAATCTTCCTTTGCTTGTCTTTTGATGTGTAGGAAAATAGGAAAAAACAGGATCTGTGCATGTAATGAGCACGGAAAAAATACCAGGTGCACATCATATCTTTCTTAGTTTAGGCTTGATTTGAACCTTAGGTTAGATTTCCTTCTAGCAATTTCAATTGAAAAAAAAAGCTTATTTATCTTCGTGAAAAAAAAATAAAAGAAAGTGTACGTAGTTAGATTAGGTTTCCATTTGAATCTTAAGTTAGTTTGCTTGAAAAAAAAAAAAATGAATTTCTTGAAAAAAAAAGCTTCTCCTTTCAGAAAAAAAAAGTTCATGAGTTTTGAAAAGAAAAAAAAATTCATTTTGGTGGAATGTTTGAATTTTGAATTCAAACACCTTTCAAAAGCTTTCCCACCATTTTTTGATTTTCAGCCAAATTTCAAATTCTAAATTCAAAATTCAATTGCTGAAAACTTAATAAGCAAAAGCTTTTGAAATTTGGGTTATATTTTCATTTTCAAACCATCTTTCAAATGGCACCATTGATTTGAAAAAATTTCAAGTACAAAATTTTAAAAATACACGAAGTGCAAGGGGGTCAGACTGACTAAGATTTGAAAACTTTCAAAATTCAAGAAGTAATTCCAAGCAATCCACGAATTTGTTTCGACTACAAATGATGGGGTTTGAAAGCTGATTTCATTGGCTTTAATTCTCATATTTTTCCCAAATTTTTGAAGATCATTTGATACTATTTAATTTGAAAAATTGACTAGGGGTCACAATTTCAATTCTGACCCCTGACATTCAAAAATCCCTAGAAATTCAGTTGAAATATTAAAAATCACAAAAAATATTATCTGAAAAGATAATTGAGAAAGGAATCTACTTGCAAAATTTTAGTTTATTTGGATTCAAATTTTATCCAGAGAATTATTTGTGTTTCATTGGTCTGCTGAAATCGCAAAGAAAAATACCTAGAATTGCATTAACCCTAGGTTATACCTTTAGGGTTACATTCTAGAGACCACATTTGGGCTAGTCTAGACTTAGTCAAGTCTAGTGTTTAGCTAGTGGGCTTGGTCACCTTGTGGGCCACTCACCACAAACCCCAACTGAATAAAAAAGGGCTCAAATTAATTTTAAAGCACATAAGCAAACCCAAATTCATTGTCGTACTATTAGGTGGCTTCAACCTCTCTTACCAAACCTAGTGACTAAGTCTGCGGGGCAGTGTCAAACGACCGTGGCTCGGGGGTAACAGAACCGGAGGCGTGAGCTGAAGGAAGAACCTTCCCCTTAGTCCCCTCGTAACTAGACTGGCTGGGTTAGCTTGAGAGGCGGGAATCACTTTCAGTCGATTGCACGACAAATTTTTTTCAGGAATTCGAACTTAAAATGAAAAATCTGGTCATCCGATCATACAGACCATTTGATTGACAGGACCATAGCCTTGTCTGGCTTGGCTACACCAACCTAGGGGTTGGGTGGTGTATGTAAGGAAGGAGGTCACTTAGACCTCGACTGGTTGGACCTTGGGAGTCTCTCCCAAGGAGGCGAGTCACCTCGCCAGAACCATCTTCTCCCCCCACTTCTTCTACTCCCTTAGCCGCAATGGCTAATCCTAGACCTGGACATAGACTTGGTCAGGATGTAGGTAATCTGGAACCCATGGCTCGTCTGGAGGCCTGGGTGGTTGAACCAGAGGAGCGGCATCAGTAGAGCATGGATTGTATCTTGACAACACTTGATAGAATGCAGCATCCACCGCGAGGAGAACAACTTCGGGATTTCTATGTTCTAGCTACACCAATCGTCGCACCCTTAGTCTGGATTCCGGTAGGCAGAGATGCGTTTGAGCACAAGCCTAATGTGATTGGTTTGACCAATAGTCATTTCTATGGAAACTCAAGCGAAGATATGTTCCAACACTTAGAGGACCTGAGTCCACTTGCAGAAATGATTCGACCTAGGAATGTTGATCTTGGGATTGTTTCGATGAAGCTTTTCCCATTTTCTCTGAGGGATAAAGCTTCATACTGGTTCAAGACCATTGGGAAGCCAATTGGAACCTGGCTGGAATTATGATGTGAATTCCTGCAAAAGTTCTTCCTGATCGATCGAACGAACGCGATGAGGCGTGCGATCATGACTTTCTCCCAAGGAGCTAGGAAGAAGTTGCATGACGCCTGGGACCGATTTCACGACCTTCTCCGGAAATGCCCGCACCATGGTGTGCCCAGATGGCACCGAGCTCAGATCTTTTACCAGTGGCTAGATGACACACATCGGTATCTGGCTGATGCATCTAGTGGTGGGAATTTCCTCACAAAAGATGAGTACAATGCATTTGAGTTGTTCAAATCTTTGGCAGAGAACTCGATGAATGCCGCATCCATGAACCAGTTCTGGCGGCCTGGTTAGCAGCGGGTTGGTGTCCATGAGGCTCACACCGAGTCTATTTGAGCCGACATGGATATCATCGTCAAGTAGCTATATAGAATAAACCTGATCGAGAAAAAGATTGATCAAATTAGTTAGGGTCAATCTAACCTGAACTCTACTACTCCAAGACCCTCCTATGCACCTCGAGCCCCTCCTGCTCAAGTTAATCTACTCACTCAGGATGCATCCTCTCCTTATTTACGAGATCCTGCATAATAAGATCCCGTAAACAATCCTGATCTGGAACCATATGAGCAGGGTTACTTACCACCCACTGACTATAATACATATCCCCTTGATGGATATACGTCTCAGACGTCTTCGGCCTACGAGGACGTCAGTGCTATTCAAGGATACGGGCGTAATAACCCGTATTCAGAGATGTATAACCCTGGTTGGCGCCAGCATCCAAACTTCTCTTAGTCTGGTAACTCATAGAGACCACATCAAGACCTACACTACCAGACCAGGCAATATGGGAATGCGCAAAACACATATCCTAGGCAGTAGCCATTCCAGTCTCAGTAGCAGCAACCCCATTCTATATACCAGCTGCTGCACCAAGCTGCTAGCCACCCTTCAAAGTGGGCTGACCCTCTGGAGGCACTGAAAGAGGACCTGCAAGAATCGATGAGGAAGTCTATGCAGGATAGCTTGCAGATAATGAAGGCGATGGCTGACCAGATACATACTATATAGAACATGCAAAACCAACTGTTGCAAGAGCATAGGACTCAAGGAGCCTTGCCCTCCCAACCTATCCCGAATCCTCGGTATGTGCAGAACCAAGGTGCCCCACCTAGGTTTCAGGCACCACAGGGATAGGCACATGCCATATTATAGGCACCTCCTACACCACCTGGTTACGCTCAAGGCTAGCTACCTTTGATGCAGAACCACGCATACTCTGCCCCTTCCGCTCCCCAACCACCTCATGGATAGCAAGCCGATGCAAATGCTATCTCATTGAATGGAACGAAGACATTCGACCCACCACATAGGTAGGTGGGTCTTGATTTTTCTCACCCTTCGCCGTAGGTGGGTTCGACTCCATCTCAGGAGCCACCTACGGTAGATAAGGGTGAGAGGCCACTTAACCCTGAGATTCCCATCCCTTTCCCCAAGTCTCTGACGCGAAATGTAGTACGAAAGGACACACGGAATTTTGAGGACCTAAAGTCAATGTTCAAGGAAGTACATATTCAGGTCCCTCTCCTCGAGGCAGTTAATCACATCCCCACTGTCGCTAGGTTCTTTAAGGACTATTGTACCCTGAAGTGACAGCCTAGAATTAGACCATAGGTGGTACTGTCAAAAGAGGCTAGTGCTGTGATTCTAGCTGACTTACCGTCGGAAAAGAAAGACCCTGGTACCCCACTCATATCCTGCTTCTTGCAGAATTCCCCATTTGATCGGGCCCTTCTAGATCTAGGTTCGTCTATCAACCTGACTCCCACTGCCATATTTGATCGATTTCGATTTGGGGAGTTAAAGCCAACCTCGGTCATGATTCAGCTGGCTAATAGATCAGTAAAAACACTGAGGGGGGTGGTTGAGAATGTGATTGTAAAAGTTCATGGATTCTGCTTTCTCGTAGACTTTTTCGTTCTCGATATAGAAGTTCCTCCTAATCTCCGAGATGCACCAATCATTTTGGGTTGCCCTTTTCTAGCGGCAGCCCGAGCAAACATTGATTGTGCATCGGGTGTATGGAGATAGCCATAGGTAATGAGCGACTTTGACTTGACATATTCAGGGCATCAAGGAATTTTTACTGTGATCGCATAGAGGAGGCGGGTGAACACGAAGATTCGGCATACTGTGGTAACATTGGGCTCCTTTGTGACGACCCAATGTATCATTCATCTGCACTATTAGGTTCTTGGACCTCGATCCACATGGGACTGAGACCACTACATTGCACATATCTCCTCGAGGATCCAATTGTTTAGGGTGTGTTTCTGACCACAGCACTCCTGAATCTAACTATCCTGATCTGTACACTACTAGATCGCCCTTGTTGTTACAAGAAGACATGACCACAGCTAACGGGTTTCCCGTTAATGCAATCACAACCGATTATCTCACAGGTAGTGAATCAGTAGGAATTCACATACAAACGGATCATCAAATTCCCACCTTCGAGTCTACTCATATTCCCATTTCTGACAAGGATTTCAATGACCTCCCTACAGATCTTCTACTTTCATGAATACCCTCGTATGATCCAAAGCCTGGAGAGGGCATGATGTTTGATGTCAATTATTGTTATGAGGATCCTTATGACTCAGATTCTAGTTCTAAGATACATTTTGATCTACTCCCTCAGCAACTTCTTGCTGAATTGTGGGACATGATAAATCAACTGAATCAACATCATGATCCCCCCTCTGATTATCCTCTATTTTCCACCACCACTCCACACTTTCTTATAGCTAGACTTTTTGGAGTAGGGGTGCACAATCAGTTGTTTCGCATCTCTGGACCACTGATTCTAGGAGCATACGAGCACATCTTTCTCTTAATCTTGACCTGCTCCTATGCTAGAACTGATATATCTGAGTAAGTTCTTGCCCAGCTGGAGGCGTTAAACTCAACACGTATATATAGCATATCCTACATTCTACCATCATCTATACATAACCACTTTTATACATAGCATATTTTTCTTTTAGCATATTTCCTTTTCGCATATTGCATATTGTCAGGTTGGCCGATGCTGAATGTTAAAATTTTAGGAGCAATTCCAGGTGATTTCTACCCATTTACTCCCTGCTGTATTTATTTTCTTTTCATGGATGAGGACATGCAAGAACTTAAGCATGGGGGGTTAGATACAACAAAATTGAAATTTTTTATGCTAACATTTAGGAAAACCTCGGAGCTGCATGTCAAATGTACTTTAGGACCCTAAATAAGAAAACAACCGACTCCACCTCCAATGCTCGCATTGGAGCTAAAAGTCATCCGAAATAACCACTTCCGACTCACTCGCTCACCTTTTGTTCTAAATTTAGGGCCAAGCTAAATGTAACCCGAAAGGAAAATTTCATGAAGTATGAATATAAAAGGTTACTTGTTTATAGCATATATACATAGTGCATCCATGAATAGGATTATCTTATTAAGAGAATGCGTTAGGGATTTTATCCTCTAGTTGATTCCTATAATCTGGAATCCAGTACAATTTTTCACACACACATGCAATTTGCAATGGATTCACGGTGAAGGTTAATAAATGTCTTTAGTCTGTCGAGAAGAAATAGTGCTTCTTCTCCTAAACCTCTGGAAAGTGTTTTGGGAGTTAGGCAGATTTTCTTCCAAAAATCCACCAAATAGTGTGAGATGAGAGTAGAGTGTGCTCATGCTCTAAGATTAGTGCAAGGAATGCAGAATCCTAGATAATTAGGTGATGATACTCAGAGATTAGGCATAGTTTCCACTCTCGGTTCCTGCGTATACATTTTTGTGCGAAATTTTGAGAGCCACCAAATAAGGCAAATACGTGGAGAGCGAGTTTTCATAAAACTAGGGCTAAGGTGGATGGTTACGACCATTCTTTACAGAATCCTCAGTTGTAGGAGGATATTGATGTCAAGGTCAGAAATACACTGTCCTATCTGTCTCTCTCGATGCCATGAGTAGGCACTTTCACCAAATAAGTCACCCAATGTCTCTTGAGTACCACCAATCCCTAATAATGCCTCCTCAATAAAGTTCATGGATGTGTGCTACTTGTGTTGTGTAAAAAAAAAAAGAGAAAATAAATGATGAAAAGAAAGAAAAATTGAAAAAAAATTAGAAAAGAAGAAAAAGCAAAGAAAAAAAGGAGTGAATATTTAGTGTTTATTTCAGTTGCATTGAGGCAATACCACCAAATAAATTTGAGATCCACCAAATATGGCCTTAACCCACCTTTCTTATGTTTCTTACCACCCGAATACTGGCTGAGGAATTCCAACTTAGTGTTAAGGTTATGAGAACTCAATTAAAGTGTTAATGCCAAGTGAGACCACCAAATATGGATCATACGTGAGAATCTGGTGAGATTGTGAGCTCTAATAAAGAAAAATAGAGAGAGAGAGAGAAAGAGAAAATCAATACAAAGGAACTAGAAGAGAGAATAGTTTTTCTCGTCTTTCTCTGAGTTGAGCTACCTAATAATCTGGGAATCTAGATTCTGAAGTACTAATTTCTATGTAGCACCAAGTGAGTGTGAGCCACCAAATATATAATCTTTTCCCTCTAAGATTCTCTACCTAAGCTTAAAGCCGGGTGGAATTCATAGAATACTTGAATACCCTGAGGGAAAAAGTCTGCCTATCCCACTAGAATTTTACTAGGTGTCAAGTACAGGCTTTAGGGGTGAATAAGGTCTTTCACTCGAATCCGTTGCAAAAGCTACATGGCTACACTTTCATTATTGTCTAGATTTCATGTGCATAGGATGAAAACAAAAAGGCGAAAAATCTCTAGGCATACACTTGATAAAATAATCAATCCCTTAAGGATCCTTTTGTGAATAATTTAGTCTCGCATTTCCTAGGGACTAGTAAGACTTAGGCATGGGGGTATGATTACGCAGTAATCATAGGTCTTAATTGACCTAAATTAGGCTAGGACTTAGCATAAGTTAGGGTAATTCATGCATGCATAAGCATTACTAGCACCTTTATTGCTTTCTTTTAGCTATGCATAAAATAATGCTATAATGTACTAATTAGGTGCATTATGTCAATGCAGGAAATAAGCTGATTAGAAGCTAGATCTGAAGCTGGATTTAAAGCTGGATCTGAGGAATAAAGAATAACTGGTGTTGCAGCAGAGCTAGAGTGGAAGACCTAGATTAGATGCAATAGATAATAATGTAAGGGAGTTAAGGTATGCTATTCTATTAAGTAGGAATAAAGTAATAAATTGTGAAGAACTTAGGTCCATCATAGCCCTAGGATAGCCTAGAAGCTTCCCCAAGCCTTAGCCACCACTAGATTAGGTCACCGCACCCTAGGAAACCTTAAAACCATAATTCTAGCCTCTATCTGGATGTCCAAATGAGTTATAGGGCATCCAGAACCCTTAGCCAACTCCTGCACACCATAAACCTGCTTCTGTAGTGTTATTGGACGTCTAGACACTTGATCAGACATCCAATTTTTGCAGAATACCCAAGACAGAACTTAGAATCCCTCCTAACTCTGATTAGACGTCCAAACAATAAATATGGACTTCTGATTTTTCACTATAAGATGTCTGACACTATTATTAATCGTCTAGAACTGCTCTTTAGTTCCTGTTTTTGAATTCAAGCTTGGATATTGAATTCCTAGGTCCCTAAACTCAATTCTAACACCCTAGGAACCTAAATTAAGGTGCCATAACCCTAATACATCACATCTAGACCTCCCTAAGGACCTAATTAGGTCCTCACTAAACCTAATTGACTTGGATCATGGTAAATCTCTTTAGTCTATTCAATTTGACTCATTGAGTCCAATTAAGCCTTGATCTCAGCACACACTGTCCAATTGGACTCAGTGAGAGTCCAATTGACCTAGACCTGACTTAATTGAGTTATTTTACTCTCAGTTAAGTTTTCACACATGCAATTAAACTTGTATTAAGTTTAATTGCACTTTACCTTAGTGAATTAGGGTTTACAACCCTAATTTAAGATTTACCTTGACCTAAATCCACTAGAACCTAACCTAATCAACCTAGCCACCTAAGTTTCGACCCACACACACCATCCGCATGAAAATACTTGGCCTAGAGCTCTCTAGAACTCTCTACCATGTGTTGTTGCCTTGGTTGCTAAAATTAGCAACCAAGAGCCATTCAATTTTTAGATCCACATTTGGTGGATCTAAAAACCACCATGCATCCTCTCTCTCTCACTCTCCCACGAGCTCCTACCATAGGCCCCTCTAGAGAACTCCATAATTCTCTAGAGAGATTCCCTTAGGTCTATAAAAAGACCTAAGGGGTGGCCATTTGCACCCATCCACTCTTGGCTCCATTTAAGCTTAGCTTCATTCCACCTCCACTCCACCTTCACGAGTAGCTTCACCATGGCCACCACCATCTCCATGCCAAGATGTTGGATCACCTCCACAACCTCTCTCCAAGGGTCGGCTATTGACGAGGCAAAATTGTGTTTTCAAAAGATGTTCGTTGCAATATAAATGAAATCGCCGGGAAAACAAATAAGAATTTATAACTCAAAAACCAAGGTATCCGAGGTTGAACACAGGGAGCAATTGGGTATTTAAAATCTTATGATCACAACTCTGAATTTAATCAAAGGCAATAACCAATCCAATCAAAATTGAGAAGTAAAAATAATGTCAATGTAGAGATATGCTCAAAAATTGGACGTCTTAAATGTTTCTTCTACAGTGCCCGGCTTGTTCTTCTGATTTTGCCTTCTCTTTCTCTCTCTCTTTCTCTGCGACTACGGTTCTTCTGCCTTGAGTCTTCTTTCTTCTTTTCTTCTTTGTCTTTCCTTGTCTTCTTCTTCTTCTGTCTTTGCTTAGCCACTTTTACTTCTTTCTTTCTTCTGCCCTTTCCCTCTTTGGATTCTTCTTCTTTCTTCTTCTTCTACTGCTCCTCTGCTATAGTGCTTCTCTTTTCTTCTTCTTCTTTTCCCTTTGCAGTCTTCTTCCTTCACTTCTTTGCTGTGCCTCTTCCTTCCTTAGCTCCTTCTTTCCTACACAGCACAATGAAGCAAAACCTACCCGTACCCTCCCCCACGTCTCTCTCTCTATTTCTCTCTTATGAACGCTCCCCCAAAGCTGGGTAATCGGGTCAGGTTTCACGCGCCTAGGTCCAGGCACACCAGCATGGGTGTGGTGCGCGAGGAGTGCTAGGTCTAGGTAATCGGGTCGGGTGCCAAGTCCGTGGGGGTAGGGGTCACGAACGAGGCATGAGCGAGTGAGGGCAAGGGACCTCACCCTGTGTTACTTGAGGCAACCAACTGAAAGCACAAAATCAATATAAGTGTCTCCACTCACCCCTAAGTTTACGAGGTGGGACTAAATGTCCCACCCACTTTTGCTGGCTCCCGTAGGAGGGAACTTCACTCAATTGGAGCAGCTGAGAGTCTCTCGAAGTCTGCTCTTAGGTTGGATACGCTCGCACACTCAATGCTCATCGCTTGGATCCCTTATGCCTAGAGTGCGCAGCCTGGAGCTCTTAGCAAGCAAGTTTGCTTTAGCATTAATGGCGGACAGGGAGCTCAGAACTACGTGACACAAAGATGGCATTGCAGCCCTGTTAAACAATAGGGAAAGCTTCGCCGTGTCACAGCGAAGGTGAGGCGGGGGTCGGCGTGGTGCAGAATGGCCTAGGCGTGCGTGCCTAGGTTAGACTGTGACCGTGAATGTGGGTTTGTTCGATGGAAGTGTGGGGTGTGTGTGGCAGTCAGTGGATGGGTGGAAAGTGATCAGTGGTTGATGGCGGAGGTGATGTGGTTGGTGGCGAGGCATGTGGTGGTGAGGAGTGGTGGATGCGTCTCGCCGGAGGTGGAGAAGATGGAGGTGGACAATGGCAGTCGAGGGGCGATTTATGAAATTAAATGAGGGAAAATGAAGAGTGGGAGGAGAGAAACTTATTTGTGGGTATTGGGACGAAGGGGAGCCAGAGGAGACGAGAGATGCGTATGTGCCATCGTTGGGAAAGAAGGCCCTGAGGTGAGGATGACAGCGATGAGGAGGACGTCAGAGAGGCATGCGCTGGTGCGGCACAACGCGGAGGAACGAGATGAAGCTAACTCTGCCATTGGTATGGTGGTAGAGCGATGAGAGGAGGGAGGAGAGATCGCTGGAGCTTTCGGGCATTTGACCGGAGATGAGGAAGGAGGAAAATGAGAGGGTATCTGCGGCCAAATCAAGCTTGGAAGATGCGTAAAGGATTGGGGGTTCTTTTACAGCCGCTGGCCAAACCCTTTGTGCTTGGAAGGCAAGCCTTCCAGCACAAAAGCCTCGTCGGAGAAGGAAGGTTCGTAGGACACCCAATTCTCTTGAGCATTCGCACGAGAGATTGGGTGTAAATCTGATCTGGAGATCTTGTTCAGACAATGGAGAAATCCTCAAAGAATCTCCCTTCCAAATCTAGGTGGAGATCTCTGAGGATTCAAGGAGATATCATCCTCAAATCCTCGTCGGAGTGGGATTCCTCTACTGTAATGGCGGAGGGACCTAAATGTAAGGGTGGCGATGAAGCTAGGGGGCTCTGCGCATGGGTTTTTCAAAAGCTAGGGGCCAAAATGTAATTAGGTGGATCATTTTGCAAAGTAGGTCAAGATGACCTTTCCTTAGGTCAAAATTTTGGTACAAACCTAATTTAGACCTAAGAAATCCAATAATGAAGATGGATTTTAGGTTTGACGATGTTTGACTGCACATTTTGTACAAAAACCCAAATTAGGTTAAATACTGAGCTAGGACCTTAATCTAGGTCAAAATAGGCTCCAAAGGCCAAATTGAAAGTTCTAAACCCTATGGGATATTTTTCCATGAATTTTAGAGGGTTTAGTTGATTTTTATCTTGACAAAAACTTCGTGAAATTAAGTAGATTTGTTTTAGGGTTATAGAGTGTCATTTAATTCTTAAATCTCACAATAACCCTTTTCTAACTGAACCATCCCACTTTTCCTCTTATTAAGTCCAATTGACCTATGTTTAACCCCTGAGAAATCCCGTTGATGTACTGCAATGGTAAAATTATAGTTTTACCCTTTAGTTCATGTTTCCTTTCAAGAACAGTAATCCCTTGAATTATGCCTTCCTTAAGGTTATGTAGGAGCTTTTGTTTACTTTCTCAGGTCAAAATGAGCTAGTTAGGGCTCACAATGAGGTTCTCATCGTACCCCCTTGCCTAACTTTTGCTAGTCCCTTAGCAAAATTTTAAGGTTTTAACATATGTTCTAGACCATGAGTTTTTTCTACCAGTTGTGATAAGTTCTCTTTCTTCTTCTTTTATGATTAGGTTAGAATGTCGACAATAGGCCTAGAGGTACTCAAGTACCAACCAAAATCCGAACTTGACCTAGTTTAGCCTCAGTCATCCGCAAAGGTTTTTAAGGCCCACAGAAACTATCTTACGGTTCGTTGGACTCCACGGTTAAAGCACCCATGCTTGAGACATTTTTAGCCTTGGTTCGGTTTGCAGTGCGTTTTTGTAAGAGAGAGAGATAGAGGATTTATTTGTTTGGAGAGTTTTCTCTGTATTTTCTTTTTATTTCTAGCTTCGAATTGGTTTCTCAACACTATCTGTATCGGATTCCTCATCCCCATCATCAATCCTCAAGGGTCTCTAGCAATGGATGCTTCATGATAGCACCGCCCATGGCAACCCCCAGAACCCTAGCTTTCGTGATTTTGAGATAATCCCGCCCATGGCATTCCGTGGCCGAATCCAAACCCTGGCAATTAACATTTTGTGATAATGTCGCCCATGGTATCTGAACCAATAAAGTGCCTACATGCCCCCGGTAGGATATTTAAATATCCTAAGAGATAAGCACCGAGGAGACGATATGTTGTTACGTATCTTTGAGGGGAATTTCCTACTTCTCTACGCTGGGAACTCGTCCAAATCAACTTGTGTTGATCGATCGCTCCTAATCTAGGAAACTTTTTTAGAACATTAAAATGCTTTTGCGTGATTTTGATAGTTATGCGCACTAAACCAAATTGTGTGTGGATTGGGGTGCTTAGGTTACTGAGTCCCGCAAACCAAAGGTCAGTTAACGAGGCCGAATACTCCCTAAGCCTTAGACCTAATACTTAAGCTTCACATTTTCCCCAACCTCTTAAGGAATATCTAGATTTTAGTAGGTACCTGAATTTTTATGCCTAAGAGTCTAGCCCAAAAGGCCTAAAGTCAGCATTCCTATTAATCTCTTTCTATGTCTCAGCACTTTTCTCTCATTTTTTTCTTTTTTCTTGATGTGGTCAAGAACTTCAGTTAATCCCTTAATCTTTTACTAATAACTATTCTTTTTTTTCTTTTTCATTTTGTGCTCCTTTTTGGCATTTTGCTCTTTTCCTCCTCATATTTTGTATAGCCCAAAAAATTTTTCTCTCCCCCCTCAGTTTTTTTGTTCTTTTTCCAGAATTAATAATTTTTTGTGTTTTTTTTCTGTGATATGTGAATTATTTTGTTGAAACCTTTTCCTAATATGAGTTTTCCTGACATTTTGCACTTTCATACCCCCCATGGCTACAATTTGCGATGTCCCCAATGTAAATTAGGTGGGTTTGAATTCAGCTTAGTTCATTCATTAGGACAAGTGTTGGGTGAGCGAACGGGTCGAGGTGACTGTTGCGAACGATTTCTAGACTCAGGCACAAGTACTTGAGGTGGAGTTGGCTATGATAATGGATGAACCCTAAACTGCAATATGAATTTAGCATGGAAATGTTAGGAAAGGTTTTGGATTTTTCAAAGAATGATGGGTTGCCTCCCATTAAGTGCTGAGTTTTACGCCATTGGCTGGGTACAATGAGCTCAATGAGAATGGAGGATAAAGGATGACTCAGCCAAATCTGTATTGGTCATGTCAATGAACGGTTTGAGTCTTTGACCATTCATGATGAAGGGCTTGGAATTGTGGTTGAGTGGACTGATCTCAACGGCTCCATTTCCAAAGATTCGTTGGACTAGGTAGGGTCCAATCCACTTAGATCATAGCTTTCCTGGGAATAATTTGAGCCAGGCATCAAAGAGTAGAACCTTTTGACCAAGATGAAAGATCTTTCTAGAAATGTGTTTGTCATGAAAGGCTTTAACCCGCTCTTTGTAAATTCGTGAGTTCTCATACAGGTCGTGGAGTAATTCATCGATTTTGCTCATTTGAAGCCTTCTATGGGTTCCAGACTTAGAAAGATCTAAGTTGCAATTCCGTACTGCCCAATAGGCTTTATGCTCCAATTCGACGGGGAGGTGACATGCCTTCTCGTACACCAATTTGAAGGGAGACATGCCTAATTGGGTTTTGTGGGTGGTCCTATGAGCCCACGATGCTTCCAGAAGTCGGGATGACCAATCCTTTCTGTCAGGTCAAATAGTAACCTGGAGGATTTTCTTGATCTCCTGGTTTGATAGCTCAGCTAGACCATTAGTTTGGGGGTGGTAACGAGTAGAGATTCGATGGGACACCCCATATTTGGTCATCAGTGACCTGAACTGAGCTTTTGTGAAATGGGTCCCTCCATCGGAAATTATTGCTCGTGGAATCCCAAACCTTAAGAAGATGTTTTGATGAATGAATCTGATAATAACCTTGTGATCATTGGTTCGGGTTGGAATGGCCTTGATCCACTTGGACACGTAGTCAATAGCGAGTAAGATGTATTTGAAGCCATCTGAGATAGGGAAGGGTCCCATAAAATCAATCCCCCAAATGTGAAAAATCTCGCATACTAGAATCGGCTGTAAAGGCATCATGTCTCGATGGCTGATGTTGCCCAAGGTCTGGCAACGGGTACATGCCTTACAATGATCGTATGAATCATTGAAAATTGTGGGCCAGTAAAAGCCACACTGGAGGACTTTTGATGTGGTTTTGTGTCCTAAAAAATGTCCACCGCATGCCTGGTCATCGCAGAAGAGAGTATGTCTTTGATTTCTGCTTCTGCACCACATTGTCGAATTATTTGATCAGCACCAATGCGGAATAGATGCGGGTCTTCCCAAAGGTAATACATGGCATCGGAATGCAATTTGTCCTTCTTGGCCTTCGACCAATCAGATGGGATCTGATGTGATGCCAAATAGTTCACTGTCTGCGAACCATGGAAGCCTTGTATCAATAGTCAAGAGGTGCTCATAAGGAAAGTGTTCTGTGATGGGTCTTGAAGGGTCAATGATCTCAGAAGGAAGGCAGGACAAGTGATCAGCTACCACGTTCTATTTTTCTACATTGTCGCGAATTTTGAGGTCAAATTCTTGCAACAGCAAGATCCATCGGATTAATCGAGGTTTCACATCCTTCTTTGTAAGGAGATGCCTCACAGCTGTGTGATCTGAGTAGATGATAACATGGGAACCCAGGAGGTATTGTCTAAATTTTTCTAGGGCAAATACTACAGCCAGCAACTCTTTCTCAGTAACTGTGTAGTTACGCTAAGCCTCATCTAGTGTTTTGCTAGCGTAGTAAATGACCATGGGTTTCTCGTCAATTTTCTACCCCAAAATCGCTCCTACAGTGAAGTCAGATGCATTGCACATGCTCTCAAAGGGTTGAGACCAATTAGAGGACTGTAGGATCAGGGCTTCGGTAACTCGGTCACGAAGGATCTCAAATTCTTGAGTGCATTCCTTGGAGATTTCGAAAGGTACATCCTTGGAGAGAAGAGTAGTTAGGGGGCGTGCGAGTTTTGAAAAATCAGGGATAAATCGACGGTAAAAATCAACATGCCCCAAAAAAGATCGGATGTCCTTGATCGAGCTAGGTGTAAGGAGTTTGGAAATCAAGTTAACCTTGGCTCAATCGACTTGGATGCCTTTCTCCGAAATCAGATGTCCCAGGACGATTCCCTCAGGCACCATAAAATGGCTCTTTTCCCAGGAAAGAACCAAATTCACATCGATGCACCGCCTGAGTATTTGGAGCAAGTGCTGGAAGCAATCGTCAAATGATGCTCCAAAAACTAAAAAGTCATCCATGAAGACTTCCAGATAATCACCTACCATATCTGAGAATATGGCAAGTATGCACCGCTGAAAGGTTGCAGGTGCATTGCAGAGACCGAAAGGTATCCTTCAAAACGTGTACATCCCAAAGGGGCAGGTGAATGTGGCCTTTTCTTGGTCCTCTGGATGGATTGCCACTTGGTTATAACTAGAGTACCCATCAAGAAAGCAGAAGAACCTATTTCTTGCTAGTTTCTTGAGGATCTGATCAATAAATGGTAGTGGGAAATGGTCCTTCTTCGTGGAGGAATTGAGTCTTCTGTAATCAATGCAAACTCTCCACGAGTTAGCTATTCAGGTCGGTATGACCTCTCCGATTTCAGTCGTAATGATGGTGAGTCTAGCCTTCTTAGGCATGACCTGGATTGGACTCACCCAGTGACTGTCGGAGATCGGGTAGCTGATCCCTGCATCTAACTACTTGATGATCTCCTTTTTCACGACCTCTTGTAAGTTAGGGTCTAAACATCTCTGCATCTCTCACGAAGGTCATGCACCCTCTTCCGTGTAGATTCAATGTGTGTAATACAAGAGGCTTATGCTAGTCAAGTCATCGAGAGTCTATCCAATGGCTCTACGATGTTGCTGGAGAACAGTAATTAGACGAGATTCCTGGTCAGGTGTGAGTCGGGAGTTGATAATCACAGGAAACGTCTGATTGGAACCCAAAAAGACATACTTCAGATGATCGGGAAGGGACTTGAGTTCCAGGACAAGATTATCAGCAACAGCAGGTGGTTCAGGGTCTATATCAGGAACAAGGGTTGGAGTTATGGGTGTGTCTAGATCAGGTTCATACTCCTCTGTTTGCAAGTTTGGTTCTTCTGGTGGTTGATCGGGGATGATCAAGTTGTCCTCAACATGCGATTCATCAACCACGGCTTTGATATCACATATTTGCTCTATAACCCCGCAATTAATCCCTTGTTGGGCCTTAAAGATGTCAATCTTCAGAGTTTGATTCCCAAATTTTAATTCTATTTGGCCCTCCTCACAGTTTATGTTGGCCCTAGCAGTGGCCAAAAATGGTCTCTCTAATATAATCGGTGTATCCCTCGGGTTCTCAGGTGCATCCATATCCAGAGCTATGAAATCCACCGGGAAGTAGAAATCCCGCACCGTAACAATGACATCCTCGAGTATTCCTTTAGGTGACTTGATGGATTGATCAGCTAACTGCAATGTCACCTCAGTTGGTTTAAGTTTGGACTCTTCAAGGTGGCCAAGGAGGGATGTAGGTATTAGGTTTATGGAGGCACCTAGTGTTGGTGCTTGATAACACCACGCAAGGGGGTAGTAATTAGGTTGAATATGGCCCATCTTTAGAATAAAAGGCACAACATAAAGTAGAATAGGAGCATTGCATGCATCAAGTACCAAGATTGCTTATAAACTGTATTAATGGCCATTTGTGTAAAGCATTTGTCAAAGCAGGCCTCAGATGAGCAATCGGACTGCACGGATGGATTCAGGACGACGAACGGAGTCTAACAGACTCAAGATCGGCCAAATCCGACATCCGGAGCTCCCACAATGGGCCCAAGAAATCCTAACCGTTGATCTGGAGATCAACGGCCTAGAACGTGCCACATCGCCCCGCCCCCGCCGCTCGCACGCCCCCATGCCAGCCAAGGACGCATCTCGGCCGTTGATCTTCGATCGAACGGCCGAGATCCGCGCGCTCGCCCGCGGTCGCCGCGACAAAGCGCGGGCGTGGCGCAACGGTTAGCGCGCACGCTCGCGTCGCGGCGACGCGCGTTTGAATCGCGCGGAGCGGAAATCACTTGCGGGCGAAGGGCGCGGCAAAATTGAGCCGCGCGATCAGAAGCGAGCGGCTAGGATTGCGCCACGCGGCGCGACGACAGCGCCCCACCTCCCACGCGCGCGCGCACGCGCGCCCGAAGCACGATCCTAGCGCAGGCGCGGGAGGATCTCAGCCGTCCAATCTTCAATCGGACGGCTCTCGTTCTACATCCACGGATCGCGCCTGAAGAGAGAGAGGGGCGGGCGGCTGACCGGCGGCAGGAGGGCTTCACCGACGTATCTGGAAGCGGTTTTAGCGACGTTCTGGATGTCGCTAAAGCACATTCTTCTTTTAGGAAGCCCTTAACTCTATTTAAACCCCCTTCTACCACCATTCAAGGCATCCTCTCCCACTTGCAACTACTCCACTCCTCTCCTAGCTAGTATTAGGCACTCTTGTAATTGCCGGAGACGACGAGCCGCCGACGGAGCCTCCTCCACCGCCGTGGCTGCCTCGTCGCTCTCCACTCTCTCTCTATCTCTCTCTCTCTCTCTTTTAAGCTTTCATTTACTTTTGTTGAAGCATGTATTTAATATTGTAAACCATGAACTATGAATGCATGTTTAATGAAATTATTTTCCATTTAGTTGCCATTTTAATTTCTGTTTAAAGTGCATGATCAAAACCAAGAGCTTTCTAACCCTAAACTCTCTCTATCTCTCACTTTTCAAAACCGTCTCTTTCGCAAGCAAAACTCCGCCTTTTTCGTGACAAGTGGTAAACAAAATTCGATTTCCACGCCTCCCTGAGATCGACACTCGGACTCACCTCCGTTTATTTCTTTTAAAACCGACGTATCAAGTGCAACTATAACGACACCTCTTAACACACACGCACGAAGGCACGTCAGTTTTTGGCGCCGTTGCCGGGGAGGCAACGGATTTGTTTTATCACCTCCATTCCACCTTCATTCTCATATCGTCTAATGCCCTATTTTCCTTTTTAATTGACGGTTGCAGGAATTCGGCGCATGGACGGCGAAGCGACGCATTCCACTATGGTAGCAAGGAAGTAGGCGCCTCGAGGACCGATAGTGAGTACTCTCTCTCTCTCATTGTTTGCTTGCGTGAAAAAGCTAAAAAAATCATAAAAACTAAAAAAATTGGTGTGGTGATGATTGCTTGACCCACGTTCTTAACACATCACCCTACAAAAAAATGTACACTCTAATATGCTGGATAAATTCTTGGAGTGTTCTTTTCTCTTTCTCTTGAGTGGTGTTTGCGAAGCCACCGTGAGTTGACCTGGGCCGCACCACTCAACCCTAAAACTAACTCGTCTAATAGAAGCTGCATGATTATCAGGATGAGTACACTAGGGTTTTAGAGCCTCTACAAAATAAAAGGAAATCTACTTTCACTAAGTTGTGTGCAGAACTTGACGTGCCCACTGAAACTTGTTTGAAAATATTAAGACACGTCAACCCTAAAAAGTACTTAAGGATGAAACACTAAAAAGACACTATATCTTAACAAATCCTTGCTTGAAAATCATGTTTTGCTAGAAGCACACACTTTGAAAGTAGAACATTAAGAGGCACCACCCCAATCAACGCCTCATCACATCACCCTAAGCACAAGCACTATCCTAGCCCTTTAAAACTGAGTAGACGTGCCCTAGGCAGGACTGAGTTAAGTCTCAAAAGGTGAGGTTTTGTCTGCTAGGCACTTGGCTTTCATTCCCTTGGTAGAATCTGGTGACTAGGCTGCGGGGCAGTGTCAAACGACCGTGGTTGTGGGGTCTATGGAACCGGAGGCGCAAGCCAAAGGAAGAACCTTCCCTGCAATCCCCTCGTAATCAACCTGGCCAGATTAGCCTTGAGAAGGGAAGTCCAGTGCTTACGGACATAATCACCCTTTGTGAGATTTCTAGGTCTCCTAAGGAATACACCATAAGGATTAGGCTTGCGTGCTTGATTGAAACACATTTCTTGCATCTGTCGCCCTCCGCATCCCCTCCTGTTCTTCTCTAGTGTATGCACGGGAGGCGCTCACTGCATCCCGAATTGTGTGTTTTGGGGCAGGAATCTAGGCGACGTAATTCTGTTGAAAACATGGCTGAACCTAGGGTAGATGAGGCTGAAGATCAACCCCCACCAGATGCTATGGCTGTCGTCCAGGCTCAAATCAATGCTAACCATCGGCTTCAGCAACAACAAATCCACACCATCATGCAAGCCATACAGCGGTTACAGAACCCGCAAGAACAACCACCACCTTTCAATGACATACCAGGACAACCACCACTTGATTTACCACCATTTCAGGACCAGCCAAGACCCCTCCGTGATTTCTATAACCCTTCTGCCATTAGAGTCGAGCCACACCTTAGGATCCCTGATGAGAGCCTCATCATGAGCCATAACTAGCTCATTTTGACCTAATAAAGAAGATAAAAGCTCCTACATAACCTAGAAGAAGGCTTAACTAAAGGAACAAGTGCTCTGAGAAGAAAACATGAAATAAAGGTTAAAACTGCAATTTTACCATTGCAGTACATAAACGGGATTTCTCAGAAGCAAAACATAGGTCAAATAGTCCAAAGTGGGTTGAATTAATCAGAAATGGGTTTATGTGCAATCTAAGAATTAAATGACACTTGGTAACCCTAAAACAGACCCGCTTAAATTAACAAGGTTCCAGTCAGAATAAAAATCAAGCAAACCCTCTAAAAATCATAGAAAAACATCCTCTGGGGTTTAGAACACTTAATTTGGCCTTTGGAACCTAGTTTGACCTAGATTAGGGTCTTAGCTCTTCAATTAACCTAATTTGTGTTTTTACGCAAAATGTCCAGTCAAAAGAGGTCAAACCTAAAATCCAACTTCACCATTGGATTCTTTAGGGCCAAATTAGGTTTGTACCAAAATTTGGACCTAAGGGGAGGTCATCTTGACCTACTTTGCAAGTTAGTACACCCAAATCACAAAGAGGTCCCTATCTTTTGAATATCCTTGCAGAGAGCCCCCTAGGTTCCTCGCCCTCTTTGCAAACCGGTCCTGCCGCCATTGCTAGGGCAGAACCGAGCTCCGACGAAGTTTCGAGAGAGATGGCTCTCTAATTCCTCAGAGATTCTCTCCCAGAAATGGAAGGGAGATTCTCTGAGGAATTCCCTTCCTTCTAAAGCCAATCAAATTCGCTGGTGTGAACCCAATCTCTCGTGCGAACGCACGAGAGATGTGGGTATCTTTCTTCCTTCCAACTCCGGCGAACCGGCTGACCTAATTGCGTGTCTTTCACGCTCTGATAGGAGCGGCCAGCACCTATAAAACACCCCTCGGACCCGGCCACTCATCTTGAGCTTGATTTGGCCGAGTTTCCCCCTTCAATTCCTCTCCTCCTGCTCAGCCAAATACCCCAGCTAGCTCCGGCGAGCCCCCCTCCCCTCCCTCTTCGCTCTGCCACAAAACCAGTGGCAGAGTTAGCTTCCTGACCTCCCTCCGCGTCGCGCAGTACCAGCGCACGCCGCCTCAGCCCCGTCGTCGCCGCCGTTCTCCCCCACTGGGCGTCATCTTCTCCGGCGACAGCAAGTACTGCTGTTCGCCTTCTGTCCCCTTTCGTCCTTACAATTAGGTTAGAACTCCTCTCCATCCTATCCTCTCTCTTTTCCCCCTGTTATCTCATCTGATTACCCCTCGACCGACGCTGACCACCCTCATCTTCCACATCACCGACCGAACTCCGGCGAGCCGCCCACACCACTCCGCCACTCCACACGGCTCGCCAACCACCTCGTGAGCTCCGCCTCACCACCAGGAACTCGCTCCACCCCACAACTGCCACTCCAGACCTCCATAACCACCCCCCGAACAACCCACCATCTCCGGCCACAGGTTAACCTAGGCGGGCACGCCTAGGCCGACCGGCAACCTGCAGCATCACCCACCGCCTTCGCCGTGCTACGGCGAAGGTTTCCAACTATTCTAATTGGGCCAATAGGCCGTTCTGTGGAAGCTCAGGTGAACGCCCCGGCCGCCATTAACAGTCGAAGCAGCAGGAAGCTTGGAGCAGCAGCAGGCGTCAGGCTTCCCAGGCGGCAGGTGCAGCAGACTCTCGCAAGTGTTGCGAGGTGACTGAGTTCAGCAAGGAGCACCAGCAGGGCCTTCAGCGTGGGCAATTGCACACGAGAGTCTGCGGGCGCACGCAAAGGAAGGGCGGAACGTTTAGTCCCACATCGTGGAATCTCAAGGCACAGGTATGGTATAAAGAGTTTTTGTGATATACGTTTACTGCCTCGAAAGCACAGGGGTGAGGTCCCTCACTGACCCCACCCGCCTCGTCCGCGGCCTGACCACGCGGACCTGGCGGATCCGACCCGACCTAGACCTACGCACTCCTCGCGCATCACACACCTGCAGGTGCGCCTGGTCCCGGGTACGATCCGACCCGATTGAGACTGTGGCTCTGGTAGAGCGGTTAGAGTGAATTGCTTGAGAGAGAGACACGCGCGGGTAGAGGGAGAAGGGTTAGGTTTTGTTCCCCTGTGCAGGCAGGCTGATTGCAGGAGAAGGACGTGGCCGCTGCAGAAGAAAGGAGAAGCAAGACAAAGAAGAAGAAGAAAGCAAGACAAAGAAGAAGAAGAAGGCAACGAAGAAAGGAGAAGCAAGACAGAAGAAGAAGAAAGAAAGAAGTCTTCGCAGGCGAAGGAGGAAAACAGAAAGGTTAGAAGTCTTCGCAGGAGAAGAAGAAGAAGGACAAGGGAAGATTGCAAAGAGATCCGAAAGGCAAAGCAGAAGAAGAAAAAGAGAAAGAAAGATCACATTTAAGACGTCTGATACATAAATCAGACGTCTAATTCTATTTTTTTTACATCTTTCTTAAAAACTCTTTGAATCAATTATATTTGCATTTAACAGTTGTATTCTTGGGTTTTACAAAGTACTGAGTTTGCTCCCTGTGTTCGACCTCGGATACTCTAGTTGTTCGAGTAATAAAATTATTTGTTTAAACGTTTTGTCGGTTCTACTGCAACGTAATACGCCTTTAAATCCGCACAGAAACGTTGACAACATTTTGGCACCGTTGCCGGGGAGCAACGGGCACTTGTAAAGCTTTTGAGTACAACTTTTCTATTTAATATCTGACTTAACTTCTCTTTTGTTGTGTTCAAACAGGGAAAGCAAAACAAAAAGGAAAGAATAGCAACTGCACAACAGACTGGAGCAGGTAATCTCCATAAGCCCTCCCCCTTAACCCTCTCACAATCTAAAAGACAAAAAAAAAAGGGAGAAGTCAACTTAGGGCTACCTGTCTTATATTTAGTAACTCATCAAGTTGCCTGATTTTCATTTCAACATATTTTTGTCTGTCATCCAACTAAGGCAACTAGGGCTAAAACTTTCTTGATTGAGCCCTAGGTGCTAAATTCTAAGGCAACTAAATTGGACCCATTAGAGCCAAGTTAGGATTGCAAAGCTAGGGTTTTTAGAGACACATCTTCTCTAAAACAAAGAAACAAACTTTCCAAAAAGAAGTGTGCCTAAACCGTGTTTGAAAATATTTATACAAGAGGAACCCTAAGCAAATCAGGCTGATAATTCATTTGAATCATAAAAGGAAGGACCTAAAAGCTCTCAAAGGTGAAGTTGATCCCTCGGGTCAACCAACCTTAATATTAGGTCACTTTTTGCACTCAAAATACTTAAAAGTTCAAGTGGAACATTAAGCACCTTGATCTTAAAATAAAAAAAGTAGACTTAAGAGGTCAAGATCCCCATTCTGGTCTACCTGGAACCGCAGTGACAAGAGAGGTCGGGTGGGGGAAACCCTGTAACCCGTAGGGACGCTCTACCGTGTAGGGGTCTTTGCGGGACTCTCCCTCTCTGGCTGCCCAGGTATTTCTCAGGTGGACGATCTTCTGATCCAGGGGTCCATCTGCCCCGAACCTCTATAGTCACCCAACAATTCTTGGGTGTCTTGATTGGGTCCAGCACCTTCTAATCTCATCACATCTTCCGGTGCATGTTTGGTAGGAGGTCCTTGAGACCACCTTTAAGACCTCCTCTAGAAATTCATTCTCGCCGAGGCCAAGCCTCGACGCCCTTGTTTGTGCAGCAACCCCACCACATAAATCTTTCATCTGATTCAGACCCTGATTCTCCTCCTTCTCCCATCATGGCACAACCCATTGAAGATGAGAATAACCTTGAACACCAACTTCAACGCTTGAACGATCTCTTTCAGAACTTTGTAAACCCACCACAGCGACCTATGATGCGAGATCACTATAATCCCGCTGCGGTGGCAATTGAACCCCGAGTACGAATCCCAATTGGAGGACCCGATTCTGATCTAAAGCCCAATATGATTCATGCCATACCAAAGTTCCATGGGCTTAACTCTGAGGATCCATTCCAACACATTAAACAACTCAAGCATCTGGCCCAGACTTTCGGGTCAGATGTACAAAACCGGGATATCCTACTCATGAAAATGTTTTCGTTCTCCCTCTTGGACAAGGCCGCGCACTGGTATCAGACTCAGACCCGCCCGATCAACACTTGGGAGGAATTACAGTCCGAATTTTTGAAAAAATTCTTCCCTGTTGGCCGGACGAATGCCTTGCGCCACCAGATCACTCATTTCACTCAACAACAGGGAGAACCTCTTCACGAAGCTTGGGATCGATTCCTAGATCTCATGCGAAAATGTCCCCATCACGGAGTTCCTAAGTGGGAACAAGTCCAGTCTTTTTACCAGGGACTCCGTGAGGATATTCGTCTAATCGTCAATGCAACATGTGGAGGAAACATCATGGGCCAACACGAGGACACGGTGTGGGAGATTCTCGAAAACATGTGCGAGAACTCCATAAACAATGACTCCTTGGGCTTATTCGACAGGACGAATGCCCGCGCATCGACGAATCTAAGAGGGACACATGAGACGCAGGACCTGTCCACTTCTGTTGACCTGGAATTGATGGCCAGTCGGTTGGACAAGGTCTCTATCATAGAAAAGAAGGTGGACGAGCTAACTCGACATTTGCAGCAAGCCACCTCTGCACAAAACTCTTTTGCACGACCTCCTCTGGCAAGGGAAACAGTGCAAAACATCTATCACCAACCTGCCAAGGGGATGGGCCCCTATCCACCCCCGTCTACCTCCCAGACCGGAGTGACCTCCGATCCCGTCTACTCGAGTTGGGGGAACTCTGAACCCTCGTATTCTGACTTTCCTGAGGTTTCTCAGAACTGCGAGGACCTCAACGCCATCCAGAACGACCCATACTCCAATACCTACAACCCTGGATGGCGAAATCATCCTAACTTTCAGTGGGCGGGAAACTCTCAAAAACCACCATATCAACCCCGCCCACAAGCTCCTCGTCCATATCAGCCGCCTTAGCCTCGGCCCAATCCCACCTACCAATCTGGGCAAAATCAGGATCAACTGACTCTTATCCTTCAAACGCTGGCTGACATTCAAAAAACGAATGCGGCAATGCAAAAACAGCACAAGGACGAGATCACAGAGGTTCGCAACCAACTGGCCCAGATGGCAAATTCTCGCCAACCTGGCACCCTTCCTTCGCAACCTCTGCCCAACCCAAATAATGTGCCGACCCAGAGGCGCATTATGAATCCAAATCCAGGCCACGCACATTTGATTTATCAGGCCCCTGCTACTCCATCACCAGACAGGATGGAGGCTTCTACATCTTATGCAGAATTTCAGCAGCAGCCACCTCTCCTACCTAACCCAAACCAAAGTCAGGCTGGATTAAACTCTGTAACAACACGTAGTGGTAAAACAACACAAGACCCACATTATCTGAACCACTCCAAGCCTGATAATCGCCAAGACCCTAGGGTAGTCATCCAAGATACTACTGTCCCAGATCAAGAACCTGGACCTATCCTAGAGGAACCAGCTAGGATCCCATTTCCTGAGGCCTTGACCAAAGGAAAAAGGATAACCAAACCTGTGGCTCCTGAGGAGGATCTGGTCAAGCTCTTTGAACAGGTCCAGATAAACATCCCGTTGATGGATGCAATCCGCCACATACCGGCTTACGCAAGATTCTTGAAAGACATATGTACACCTAAACGTAAGCCGCGAACCAAGGATGGGAATCCGATTGTACTGTCAGAGCAAGCCAGCTCTGTCATCCTGAGCAAACTCCCACCCAAGGCTAAAGACCCAGGAACCCCCTTGATTTCTTGTAAAATTGGTGAAACCCAACTTGATAAAGCCCTACTAGACCTAGGTGCCTCCATAAATTTAATACCTACATCCCTCCTTGACCACCTTGAAGAATCTGAACTTAAACCCACTGAGGTGACATTGCAGTTAGCTGATCGATCCATCAAGTCACCCAAAGGTATACTCGAGGATGTCATTGTTAGGGTACGAGATTTTTATTTCCCAGTGGACTTCATAGTACTGGACATGGATGCACCTAAGAACCCAAGGGACACACCAATCATATTAGGGAGACCCTTTCTGGCCACTGCTAGGGCCAATATAAACTGCGAAGAGGGCCAGATAGAATTAAAATTTGGGAATCAAAATCTGAAGATCGACATTTTCAAAGCCCAACAAGGGATTAATTGCGGGGTTATAGAGGAAATTTGTGATGTCAAAGCCGTGGTTGATGAACTGCACATAGAGGACAACCTGATTATTCCTGATCAACCACTAGAAAATCAAAAACCGCTAACAGAGGAGTGCGAACACAATCTAGACACACCTATGACTCCTACCATTGCTCCCGATACAAACCCTGAACCACCCGCTGCTGCTGACAATCCTGTCATGGAACTCAAGCCCCTTCCTGAACATCTAAAATATGTCTTTTTGGATTCAAATCAAACGTTTCCTGTGATTATCAATTCTCGATTCACACCTGACCAGGAACTCCGTTTGATTTCTGTTCTCCAGCAACATCGTAGAGCCATTGGATGGACTCTAGATGATTTGACTGGTATAAGCCCTTCATACTGCACGCATCGAATCTATACAGAAGAAGGCTCACGACCTTCAAGAGAAATGCAAAGGCGACTAAACCCTAACCTACAGGAGGTCGTGAAAAAGGAGATCATTAAGTGGTTAGATGCAGGGATCATCTACCCGATCTCCGACAGTCGTTGGGTGAGTCCAACACAAGTGGCACCTAAGAAGGCAGGACTTACCATCATCACGACAGAAACCGGGGAAGTCATTCCTACCCGAATAGCTAATTCATGGAGAGTCTGCATTGATTACAGAAGACTAAATTCCTCCACGAAGAAGGATCATTTCCCACTACCGTTTATTGATCAGATCCTCGAGAAACTAGCGGGAAATAGATTCTTCTGCTTTCTTGACGGGTACTCCGGTTACAATCAGGTGGCAATCCATCCAGAGGACCAAGAAAAGACCACATTCACCTGCCCCTTCGGGACGTACGCGTTTCGAAGGATGCCATTCGGTCTCTGCAATGCACCTGCAACTTTTCAGCGGTGCATGCTTGCCATATTCTCAGATATGGTAGGTGACTATCTGGAAGTCTTCATGGATGACTTTTCAGTTTTTGGACAATCATTTGACGATTGCCTCCAACACTTGGTCCATATACTCAGGCGGTGCATCGAGGTGAATTTGGTTCTTTCCTGGGAAAAGAGCCATTTCATGGTGCCTGAGGGAATTGTCCTGGGACATTTAATCTCAGAGAAAGGCATCCAAGTGGATCGAGCTAAGGTTAACCTGATTTCCAAGCTCCCTATGCCTAGCTCGATTAAGGATGTCCGATCTTTTTTGGGGCACGTCGGTTTCTACCGTCGATTCATCCCTGATTTCTCCAAAATCGCGCGCCCCCTGACCAATCTGCTTTCCAAGGATGTGCCTTTCGGAATTTCCAAGGAATGCACTCAAGCATTTGAGATCTTACGTGACCGAGTCACCCAAGCCCCAATCCTACAGTCCCCTGATTGGTCTCAACCCTTTGAGATCATGTGCGATGCATCTGACTTCGCTGTAGGAGCGGTTTTGGGGCAGAAAATTGATGGGAAACCTGTGGTCATTTACTACGCCAGCAAAACACTGGATGAGGCTCAGCGTAACTATACGGTTACTGAGAAAGAGCTGCTGGCCGTAGTATTTGCCCTGGAAAAATTCAGATCATACCTTCTGGGTTCCCGTGTTATCATATACTCGGATCACACAGCTGTGAGGCATCTCCTAGCCAAGAAGGATGCGAAACCTCGATTAATCCGCTGGATCTTGCTGTTGCAAGAATTTGACATCGAGATTCGCGACAAGGCGGGAAAGCACAATGTGGTAGCTGATCATTTATCCCGCCTTCCTCCTGAAATTATTGATCCGTCCGGACCTATTACAGAACATTTTCCTGATGAGCACCTCCTGACTATCAGTACAAGTCTTCCATGGTTCGCCGATATTGTTAATTACCTGGCATCACATCAGATTCCGCCCGATTGGTCGAAGGCCAAAAAGGACAAATTGCGTTCTGATGCCAAGTATTACCTATGGGAAGACCCGTATCTCTTCCGCATTGGTGCTGATCAGATAATCCGACGATGCGTCACGGAAGTGGAAATCAAAGACATACTCTCATTTTGCCATGACCAGGCATGCGGTGGACATTTTTCGGGACATAAAACCGCATCGAAAGTCCTCCAGTGTGGTTTCTACTGGCCCACAATTTTCAAAGATGCATACAATCACTGTAAGGCATGTTCCCGTTGCCAGACTCTAGGCAACATGAGCCATAGAGACATGATGCCTCTACAGCCGATCTTGGTATGCGAAATTTTTGATATTTGGGGGATTGATTTCATGGGACCCTTTCCTACCTCGGATGGCTTCGAATACATTTTACTCGCAGTTGATTATGTTTCCAAATGGATAGAAGCCATTCCGACTCGAACCAACAATCATAAAGTCGTTATAAAATTCCTTCATCAAAACATTTTCTCAAGGTTCGGGATTCCGCGTGCTATAATTTCCGACGGAGGGACCCATTTTACAAACGCTCAGTTCAGGTCACTGATGATCAAATACGGGGTGTCACACCGAATCTCTACTCCTTACCACCCCCAAACTAATGGTCTAGCTGAGCTATCTAACCGAGAGATCAAGAAGATCCTTCAGGTTACTGTTCGACCTGATAGAAAAGATTGGTCTTCTCGGCTTCCGGAAGCATTGTGGGCCTATAGGACCGCCCACAAGACCCAATTAGGAATGTCTCCCTTCAGACTAGTGTACGGGAAGGCATGTCACCTCCCCGTCGAATTGGAGCATAAAGCCTATTGGGCAGTACGGACCTGTAATCTCGACCTTTCTAAGGCTGGAACCCACAGAAGATTTCAAATGAGCGAGATCGATGAATTACGCCACGACGCATATGAGAACTCGCGAATTTACAAAGAACGGGTTAAAGCTTTTCACGACAAACACATTTCTAGAAAGGTCTTTCATCCTGGTCAAAAAGTTTTACTCTTTGATGCTCGACTCAAACTATTCCCAGGAAAGCTAAGATCCAAGTGGGTCGGACCCTACCTAGTCCGCCAAATCTTCGGAAATGGAGCTATTGAAATCAGCCCACTCAGCCACGATTCTGAACCATTTGTCGTGAATGGGCAGAGACTCAAGCCGTTCATTGACATGACCGATATAGATTTGACTGAGTCATCCTTTACCCTCCTTTCCTCTTGAGCTCATTACGCCCAGCCGATGGCGTAAAACTCAGCGCTTAACGGGAGGCAACCCGTCATTCTTTGAAAAACCTGAAACCGTTTCTGACATCGCTATGCGGAACTCATATTGCACTTTAGGGTTCATCCATTAGAACAGCCGACTTCACCTCAGGTATACCTACCCGAGATTAGAAATCGTTCGCAACAAGTCGCGTCGACCCATTCACTCACCACACACCTGTCCTAACACATGAACTAAGCTGAATTCGAACCCACCTAATTTACAATGGGGACATTGCAAATCTTAGGCATGGGGGGTATGAAAGTGCAAAATGTCAGAAAATTCATATCAAGAAAGGGTTTCATTCATAAAAAAAAAAAAAAAAAAAAAAAAAAAAGGGACTTGATAGAGGGGAGGAACAATTCAGGGTCATACAAATGAGAGGAGGAAAAGAAAGAAAAATGACAAAAAGAGCAAAAATAAAGAAAGGAGCACAAAAGGAAAAGAAAAAGAAAAAGTCATTAGTAAAAGATTAAGGGGTTAACTGAAGTTCTAGACCGAGTCAAGAAAAAGAAAAGAAAAATGCTACAGAGATATAACAAGAGATTAGCGGGAACGCTGGTCTTAGGCCTCTTGGGCTAGATTTTTAGCTTAAAAATTCACGTATCCGTTAAAATCTGGACAATCCTCAAGAGGTTGAGGAAAATGCGAAGCTTAAGTATTAGGTCTAAGGCTTAGGAAGTATTCAGCCTCGTTAACTGACCTCCGGTTTGCGGGATTCGGTAACCTAAGCACCCAAATTCACACACAGTCTGGTTCAGTGCGCATAAATATTCAAAACACGCAAGAGCGTTTAATATTCTGAAAAAGTCACCTAGATTAGGAGCGGCCAATCAACACAAGTTGATTTGGACAAGTTCCCAGCGCGGAGAGGCGGGAAATTCCCCTCGAAGATGCGTAACAACATATCGTCTCCTCGGTGCTTGTCTCTTAGGATATTTAAATATCCTACTGGGGGCATGTAAGCACTCTGCTGGTTCAGATACCATGGGTGGCATTATCACGAAATGTCGATCGCCAGGGTCTGAATTCGGCCACGGAACGCCATGGGCGGGATTATCTCGAAATCTCGAAAGCCAGGGTTCCGGGGGTTGCCATGGGCGGGATTATCTCGAAATCTCGAAAGCCAGGGACCCTTGAGGATTGATGATGGGGACGAGGAATCCGATACAGACCATGTTGAGAAGCTAATCCGAAGCTAGAAATAAAAAGAAAAGAGAGAGAAAAGCTCTCCAAACAAATAAATCCTCTATCTCTCTCTTACAAAAAAAAAAAAAACGCACTGCAAACTGAGCGTAGGCTAAAAATGTCTCAAGCACGGGTGCTTTAACCGCAGAGTCCAACAAACCCTAGGATAGTTTTTGTGGGCCGTAGAAACCTTTGCGAAGGACTGAGGCTAAAGCAGAACAGGTCCAGATTTTGGTTGGTACTTGAGTACCTCTAGGCCTATTGTCGGCATTCCTACCTAATCACAAAAGAAGCACTTATCATAACTAAGGACACTTTGGGTCTAGAATGGAAGTTAAAACTTTGAAATTTTGCTAAGGGACTAGCAAAAGCTAGGCATGGGGGTATGATGAGAGCCTCATCATGAGCCATAACTAGCTCATTTTGACCTAATAAAGAAGATAAAAGCTCCTACATAACCTAGAAGAAGGCTTAACTAAAGGAACAAGTGCTCTGAGAAGAAAACATGAAATAAAGGTTAAAACTGCAATTTTACCATTGCAGTACATAAACGGGATTTCTCAGAAGCAAAACATAGGTCAAATAGTCCAAAGTGGGTTGAATTAATCAGAAATGGGTTTATGTGCAATCTAAGAATTAAATGACACTTGGTAACCCTAAAACAGACCCGCTTAAATTAACAAGGTTCCAGTCAGAATAAAAATCAAGCAAACCCTCTAAAAATCATAGAAAAACATCCTCTGGGGTTTAGAACACTTAATTTGGCCTTTGGAACCTAGTTTGACCTAGATTAGGGTCTTAGCTCTTCAATTAACCTAATTTGGGTTTTTACGCAAAATGTCCAGTCAAAAGAGGTCAAACCTAAAATCCAACTTCACCATTGGATTCTTTAGGGCCAAATTAGGTTTGTACCAAAATTTGGACCTAAGGGGAGGTCATCTTGACCTACTTTGCAAGTTAGTACACCCAAATCACAAAGAGGTCCCTATCTTTTGAATATCCTTGCAGAGAGCCCCCTAGGTTCCTCGCCCTCTTTGCAAACCGGTCCTGCCGCCATTGCTAGGGCAGAACCGAGCTCCGACGAAGTTTCGAGAGAGATGGCTCTCTAATTCCTCAGAGATTCTCTCCCAGAAATGGAAGGGAGATTCTCTGAGGAATTCCCTTCCTTCTAAAGCCAATCAAATTCGCTGGTGTGAACCCAATCTCTCGTGCGAACGCACGAGAGATGTGGGTATCTTTCTTCCTTCCAACTCCGGCGAACCGGCTGACCTAATTGCGCGTCTTTCACGCTCTGATAGGAGCGGCCAGCACCTATAAAACACCCCTCGGACCCGGCCACTCATCTTGAGCTTGATTTGGCCGAGTTTCCCCCTTCAATTCCTCTCCTCCTGCTCGGCCAAATACCCCAGCTAGCTCCGGCGAGCCCCCCTCCCCTCCCTCTTCGCTCTGCCACAAAACCAGTGGCAGAGTTAGCTTCCTGACCTCCCTCCGCGTCGCGCAGTACCAGCGCACGCCGCCTCAGCCCCGTCGTCGCCGCCGTTCTCCCCCACTGGGCGTCATCTTCTCCGGCGACAGCAAGTACTGCCGTTCGCCTTCTGTCCCCTTTCGTCCTTACAATTAGGTTAGAACTCCTCTCCATCCTATCCTCTCTCTTTTCCCCCTGTTATCTCATCTGATTACCCCTCGACCGACGCTGACCACCCTCATCTTCCACATCACCGACCGAACTCCGGCGAGCCGCCCACACCACTCCGCCACTCCACACGGCTCGCCAACCACCTCGTGAGCTCCGCCTCACCACCAGGAACTCGCTCCACCCCACAACTGCCACTCCAGACCTCCATAACCACCCCCCGAACAACCCACCATCTCCGGCCACAGGTTAACCTAGGCGGGCACGCCTAGGCCGACCGGCAACCTGCAGCATCACCCACCGCCTTCGCCGTGCTACGGCGAAGGTTTCCAACTATTCTAATTGGGCCAATAGGCCGTTCTGTGGAAGCTCAGGTGAACGCCCCGGCCGCCATTAACAGTCGAAGCAGCAGGAAGCTTGGAGCAGCAGCAGGCGTCAGGCTTCCCAGGCGGCAGGTGCAGCAGACTCTCGCAAGTGTTGCGAGGTGACTGAGTTCAGCAAGGAGCACCAGCAGGGCCTTCAGCGTGGGCAATTGCACACGAGATTCTGCGGGCACACGCAAAGGAAGGGCGGAACGTTTAGTCCCACATCGTGGAATCTCAAGGCACAGGTATGGTATAAAGAGTTTTTGTGATATACGTTTACTGCCTCGAAAGCACAGGGGTGAGGTCCCTCACTGACCCCACCCGCCTCGTCCGCGGCCTGACCACGCGGACCTGGCGGATCCGACCCGACCTAGACCTACGCACTCCTCGCGCATCACACACCTGCAGGTGCGCCTGGTCCCGGGTACGATCCGACCCGATTGAGACTGTGGCTCTGGTAGAGCGGTTAGAGTGAATTGCTTGAGAGAGAGACACGCGCGGGTAGAGGGAGAAGGGTTAGGTTTTGTTCCCCTGTGCAGGCAGGCTGATTGCAGGAGAAGGACGTGGCCGCTGCAGAAGAAAGGAGAAGCAAGACAAAGAAGAAGAAGAAAGCAAGACAAAGAAGAAGAAGAAGGCAACGAAGAAAGGAGAAGCAAGACAGAAGAAGAAGAAAGAAAGAAGTCTTCGCAGGCGAAGGAGGAAAACAGAAAGGTTAGAAGTCTTCGCAGGAGAAGAAGAAGAAGGACAAGGGAAGATTGCAAAGAGATCCGAAAGGCAAAGCAGAAGAAGAAAAAGAGAAAGAAAGATCACATTTAAGACGTCTGATACATAAATCAGACGTCTAATTCTATTTTTTTTACATCTTTCTTAAAAACTCTTTGAATCAATTATATTTGCATTTAACAGTTGTATTCTTGGGTTTTACAAAGTACTGAGTTTGCTCCCTGTGTTCGACCTCGGATACTCTAGTTGTTCGAGTAATAAAATTATTTGTTTAAACGTTTTGTCGGTTCTACTGCAACGTAATACGCCTTTAAATCCGCACAGAAACGTTGACAACAATCCCCGAAGGGGGAGACGATTTTGAGCTAAAACCTAATGTATTAAGTCTAATCCAGAGCCACTTTCATGGAAGCTCAAATGAAGACCCCTTTCAGCACCTAGAAGATCTCGACCGCATAGCAAGAACAGTAAAACCTAGGAACATTAACCTTGACATTGTTCTAATCAAGATGTTCCCTTTCTCATTAAGAGACAAGGCTTCTCATTGGCTTAGAACCCTAGGTAGACCCATCACCACCTGGGAGGAACTGAGGCATGCATTTTTAAAGAAATTCTTCCCCATAGGAAAGACCAATGCCCTCAGAAGAGCTATCACTACCTTCACACTCCAGGGTGGGGAACAATTTCATGAGGCGTGGGAAAGATTCAATGAACTTTTGAGGAAATGCCCACACCACGAAGTTCTAAGGTGGCAATTGGCCCAGATCTTCTACCACGGTCTGGATAGCAACCTACGGAACTTCGTCGATGCCTCATGCGGGGGAAACTTCCTAAACAAAGACGAGGAGAGCGCGTTTGAGCTCTTTGAGTCTATGAGCGAGAATTCGCTCAACAATGCCTCCATGAACCAGTTTAACAGATCCAGTCAACCCCGTGGTGGGATTTATGAGGTGCAAGCAAATTCTGGAATGGTTGACATGGACATCATTGCCAAAAAGTTGGATCGAGTGGAATTGGTGGACAAGAAGATTGATGAGCTTCTAAACCAGACCAGGAACCCCTTGCAGACTTTCACCCTAGCAAAAGGAGCACATAATGTTGACCTGGTCCAACCCTTCACCCAACTGAACCTGGAACAACCCCCAACCATGTTCCAAGGAGGGACCTTTGCTCCCTCGACCCTTGATTACTCCCTTCCTTCTTCATCAACATCGGCTATTCTAGAAGATGTGCAAGCCGTCCAAGGATATGCAAAACCTGACCCTTTCTCCAACACTTACAACACCGGCTGGCGTAATCACCCCAACTTTGGTTGGACAAACCAGAAAGTACCGCAATTCCAAAACCAGCCCAGGCCAAACCAACAGCCACACTTGCCCCCCTATCAGCAAGGACCACCAGTTAGACCCCAATATAACCAAAATAGGGCGGCCCCTCCCCCACAAAACCAAATGGACACCCTAATAAAGATGATGGCTGACATGAACCAAAAACATCAGGAAGAAATGGCCTTGGTAAAGGGACAGTTAAGCCAACTCTTGGACTGTAAACAGCAAGGATCTCTACCTTCCCAACCACAACCAAACCCGCGAAACATAATTAACAAAGGCCCCAATTCGCAAGGGTTCCAAGGCAACCCCGGGCAGGCTCATATGGTCCAACCGGCTCCACAAACACCTCCTGGGTTTGGCGCCTCTTCATCCTCGTCTTCTCAAGGATCACCCCATGGCCCCAATGCCTCTGCGAATGCGGTGACCTTGAGAAGCGGCACCAAAACCCAGGATCCCAAATGGCCGACTCTCCCTGAGACTTTACCCGACTTAGAAGAAACACCAACCAAGGACCCAAACATGGAACCAATTCAGACACCCTATCCTGAGGCCTTGGAAACAATCAAGAGAAAAAAGAATACTGTGGAAACTGAGGAGCTGATGGAAATTTTCAAACAAGTACAGATTAATATTCCGCTTCTAGAAGCTGTCAAACACATCCCCGCTTACGCCAAGTTCTTAAAGGATGCCTGTACACCCAAGCGTAAGCTGAGACCTCAAGCGCCTAGGAAGGTTGTACTCTCTGAGCAAGCCAGTTCCGTGATATCAAGCAACCTTCCACTCAAACGAACTGACCCAGGAGCACCCCTGATTTCCTGCAACATCGGGGACATGACATTTGATAGAGCGCTCCTGGACCTAGGTGCTTCTATCAACCTAATTCCCACAACCTTGTACCACCAATTTGGTTTTGGGGAGCTGGCACCAACCCCTGTCACCATCCAGCTGGCGGATAGATCAGTGAAAACCCCGAAGGGGGTTGTCGAGGACGTGATTGTACGGGTCAAGGACTTCTATTTCCCAGTCGACTTTTTGGTGCTCGACATGGAAGTCCCTGAAAAATTACAGAACGCACCCATAATCTTAGGCAGACGTTTCTTAGCCACGGCTAAAGCAAACATCGATTGCGACACGGGATGTATGGAAATCACCTTCAGAGACAGGAAAATGCAATTGGATATCTTCCGGGCAACAAAGTCTTTTGATTGTGATTACATTGAGGAACATGATCCCGTGGAAACTTTAATCGTGGAATGCCTTACCCTCAATTCTGTCTCAGACCACCAAACCCGTAGTTCTGACTCGTCACCATCATTACCTGTGGACCTCTGTAAGGCTGAGTATCATCACATGACACCATTTGAAGAAATCGATGTTGATCAACTACCGCCCTTTCCATTCCCATCGACTGTGGTCCCACCCGCACCTGAACTTAAACCATTGCCCGAGAATCTCAAGTACGTCTTCTTGGGACCTGGCCAGACCTTCCCAGTGATTATTAATTCCCATCTAACCAAGGATCAGGAACTAAGGTTGACTGCAACTCTTTCAGAACATCGGGCCGCCATTGGTTGGACCATCTCAGATCTAAGAGGAATTAGCCCCACCTATTGCACCCACAAGATTTACCTGGAAGACGGGGCCCGACCTTCCCGCCAGATGCAGAGACGGTTAAACCCTAACATGCGGGAGGTCGTTAAAAAAGAAATTATCAAGTGGCTCGACGCCGACATCATCTACCCTACTCAAGTGGTTCCAAAGAAGGCTGGGCTCACCGTTGTCACTAATGATCATGGCGAATCCATTCCCACCCGCACCACCACCGCATGGCGGGTGTGTATTGATTATAGGAAGCTTAACGAAGCCACTAAGAAGGACCACTTCCCCTTGCCATTCATTGACCAAATCCTTGAAAGATTGGCAGGGCAGAAGTTTTTTTGCTTCCTGGATGGATATTCAGGATATAACCAAGTCGCAATTGCTCCGGAAGATTAGGAAAAGACCACATTCACTTGCCCGTATGGCACGTTTGCATTCCGTCGAATGCCGTTCGGGTTATGCAACGCACCCGCGACCTTCCAGCGTTGCATGCTAGCCATTTTTTCAGAAATGGTGGGTGAATACTTGGAGGTCTTTATGGATGATTTCTCTGTATTCGGGAATTCATTCGACCATTGTTTGAGCAACTTGGAGAAAATCCTGAAACGATGTATCGAGGTTAACTTGGTGTTAAGTTGGGAAAAGAGCCATTTTATGGTTCAAGAAGGAATTGTCCTCGGACACATCGTTTCGCGTAAGGGCATCGAGGTAGATCGAGCTAAGGTTGATTTAATTTCCAAACTTCCTCCACCTAGTTCGGTCCGACAGATTCGCTCTTTCCTAGGACATGTTGGCTTCTACCGAAGGTTCATCAAAGACTTTTCCAAACTTTCCAAACCCTTGACCGACCTTCTAGCCAACGACGCCACTTTCCACATGTCTCCTGATTGCACCCAAGCTTATCATACCCTCCGGGACTTAGTCTCCACCGCACCTGTACTTCAACCCCCAGACTGGTCCCAGGATTTTGAGATTATGTGTGACGCATCAGATTTTGCCATAGGCGCTGTCCTGGGACAAAGGCAAGACAAGAAGCCCGTGGTGATCTACTACGCGAGCAAAACGTTGGACGAGGCCCAACGTAATTATACGGTCACAGAAAAAGAGTTGCTTGCTGTAGTCTTTGGACTGGAAAAATTCCGATCATACTTGCTGGGATCCCACGTGACTATCTACACCGACCATTCAGCCATCCGGCACCTGTTGGCCAAAAAGGACGCAAAACCCAGGCTCATCAGATGGATCCTACTTTTGCAGGAATTTGACCTGGAAATCCAAGACAAGGCCGGATCGAAAAATGTGGTGGCTGACCACCTGTCAAGACTTCATCCAGACCACATTGGACCCTCCCTACCTCTATCTGATACCTTCCCTGATGAACACATCCTAGCCGTGCAAGACAAGAAAATGCCATGGTATGCTGACTATGTCAACTACCTGGTTGTAGGACAAACCCCGCACAGCTGGTCCAGACAGCAACGGGACAGGTTCTTGGCTGAGGCCAAGCACTATTTCTGGGATGATCCCATGCTGTTTCGCCTCTGTGCTGATCAGATCATCAGGAGGTGCCTCCCCGAAGACGAAGTTCAGAGTGTGCTTTCCTTTTGTCATGACCAAGCATGTGGCGGCCATTTCTCTGGCAAGAAAATAGCTGCAAAAGTTTTGCAGTCTGGATTTTATTGGCCGTCCCTATTCAAGGATGCACACATCTTTGCCAAGACTTGCTCACGATGCCAAACACTAGGGACAATGACCAAAAAAGATTTGATGCCCCTTCAGCCCATTTTGATTGTCGAAATTTTCGACGTTTAGGGTATCGATTTTATGGGCCCCTTTCCACCATCCAACGGCTTCGAGTATATCCTGGTCTCGGTAGACTATGTTTCCAAATGGATTGAAGCCGTCGCCACCCGACGATGCGATCACAAGACGGTCATGGACTTTGTAAAGAAGAACATCTTTTCCCGGTTTGGAATACCCAAGGCCATGATCAGTGATGGTGGAAGCCATTTTATCCATTCCCAGTTCCGTGCCCTACTTAGAAAATACGGGGTAAACCACCGCATTGCCACCCCGTATCATCCACAAACAAATGGGCAGACTGAGGTCTCAAACAGACAAATCAAGAACATTTTACAGAAGACTGTGAGACCTAACAGGAAAGACTGGTCCACATGACTTGATGATGCCCTGTGGGCATACAGGACCGCTTTTAATACCCCGATAGGCATGTCACCTTACCGCTTGGTCTTTGGAAAAGCTTGCCATCTCCCTGTCGAATTAGAACACCGGGCTTACTGGGCTGTTAAGCAATGTAACATGGATCCCCAATTAGCTGGTGCGCAAAGGACTCTTCAATTATCTGAGCTTGAAGAAATTCGTCGGTACGCCTTTGACAATAGTCGGCTATATAAGGAGAAAATGAAAGCCGTCCACGACTGACTCATTCATAGGAAAACCTTTGAGCCAAACCAACAAGTCTGGCTATTTGATGCACGCCTGAAACTCTTCCCAGGGAAACTTAGGTCCAAATGGACAGGACCATTTCGGGTGGTCAAGCCCTATTCCAATGGGGCAGTCGAAATCGCCGATCTTAATACCGGGCACACCTTTACAGTCAATGGTCAAAGATTGAAGCATTTCCTGTCCCAGGTACCCCCCAAGGAAAGTGTCACCCTTGTTGAGGGCTGACACCAAGCACCGCCCAGCTGGAGGCGTTAAACTCAGCGCTTCCTGGGAGGCAACCCAGCGGATTCAGACTGATCTGGTAGTTTACGTCACTCAGGTACTATCTTTTTGAACCCTTTTGCATTCATGCATCTGCCAATGAGGACATTGTCCAACTTAAGCATGGGGGGGATGATAAACTGCATAATCCTGAGCTTAATTAATCAGTCTAAATGAATAAATTAATTGATTAAAAAAAAAAAATTTGAATTTAGGAAGAAAAACTTAGGCATTAGAAACTTGTCAATAGTGGGAAATAATACAAAAAGAACTTAAACACTTAGACTTTTCAGGCCTTCAGGCTTAATTAGCCCTGGTGTCCATTAAAATATGGATTTAGCGGCGAATCCTTGCAACTTTAAGCTATTCTAATCCACCTAATAAATAAGGTAATAAGTATACGACTTATCAACTCACCCTCTAACTCAGGAAAACTTTGAGTATAAGCATCTACACACATTTTTGCACAGACTCACTTCTCGGAGATTTTGACAGAAATTGGGTAGCTAATGAACTCTCTAGGGTGGTATGGCTGGCAAGTTATCGTGGGTAACAGCTCATTGGCAGGTTGTCCAGAACCCAGCCACAGGCCATTTCTTTTTCGTTGTCTCTGGGTACATTTGAGATTAGGGAAGCCACCTACGAAAAAAAAAAAAAAAAGATAAGAAAAGAAAATAAACCACACTTCACCGCACAAGTATGGCTGGCAAGTGATCGTGGGTAACAGCCCATTGGTCGGTTGTCCAGAGCCCAGCTCAATAATTGCACAAAAAAGACCAAAACACCTAAGGACGAAGCGGGGAAGTAGTACAAGCCGGGGAGATATACACTGGAAAATCCTTGTGTTGACCCCAAGTAAAATGAACGTAGGGAGAAAGCTACCAGTCGAACAAATACACCTTCAGGCAAAAATTTATTTTCTTTTCCGGACACCTAGAGGCGTAGAAACTCGAAGTCTGTCTCAATTACCGTTAAGTGAGTCTATCACAACATTCACACCAAGATGCTTAGCACTTAGGGTTTTGATCGAGTTTTGGGTGGGTTGGGTAGCCGTAAAAAGTTACCAACCCACACTGAATTCCGAAAATTCTAAAAAGACATATATAGACATATACGTATACATATGTATAGTTATATATACAAAGCAAGGATTCGGGCGATTTGTATTTTGGAAGACACCCGGGCGCTGGTTAGTCTTTGTAGATTAAGATCTTCGTATATTTCCTCTTATTGACGAGTAACGAAGTGCCGAAGCAATTACTTCTTGAATTCCCCAAAGAAATAAAGGCTAGAATAAACCTTGCTAGGGACTATCAAGGAGTAAGCATGGGGGTATGATAACACCACGCAAGGGGGTAGTAATTAGGTTGAATATGGCCCATCTTTAGAATAAAAGGCACAACATAAAGTAGAATAGGAGCATTGCATGCATCAAGTACCAAGATTGCTTATAAACTGTATTAATGGCCATTTGTGTAAAGCATTTGTCAAAGCAGGCCTCAGATGAGCAATCGGACTGCACGGATGGATTCAGGACGACGAACGGAGTCTAACAGACTCAAGATCGGCCAAATCCGACATCCGGAGCTCCCACAATGGGCCCAAGAAATCTTGACCGTTGATCTTGAGATCAACGGCCTAGAACGAGCCACGTTGCCCCGCCCCCGCCGCTCGCACGCCCCCAAGCCAGCCAAGGACGCATCTCGGCCGTTGATCTTCGATCGAACGGCCGAGATCCGCGCGCTCGCCCGCGGTCGCCGCGACAAAGCGCGGGCGTGGCGCAACGGTTAGCGCGCATGCCCGCGTCGCGGCGACGCGCGTTCGAATCGCGCGGAGTGGAAATCACTTGCGGGCGAAGGGCGCGGCAAAATTGAGCCGCGCGATCAGAAGCGAGCGGCTAGGATTGCGCCACGCGGCGCGACGACAGCGCCTCACCTCCCACGCGCGCGCGCACGCCGGGCGGAAACGCGCGCACGCACGCGCGCCCGAAGCGCGATCCTAGCGCAGGCGCGGGAGGATCTCAGCCGTCCGATCTTCAATCGGACGGCTCTCGTTCGACATCCACGGATCGCGCCTGAGGAGAGAGAGGGGCGGACGGCTGACCGGTGGCAGGAGGGCTTCACCGATGTATCTGGAAGCGGTTTTAGCGACGTTCTGGATGTCGCTAAAGCACATTCTTCTTTTAGGAAGCCCTTAACTCTATTTAAACCCCCTTCTACCACCATTCAAGGCATCCTCTCCCACTTGCAACTACTCCACTCCTCTCCTAGCTAGTATTAGGCACTCTTGTAATTGCCGGAGACGACGAGCCGCCGACGGAGCCTCCTCCACCGCCGTGGCTGCCTCGTCGCTCTCCACTCTCTCTCTATCTCTCTCTCTCTCTCTCTTTTAAGCTTTCATTTACTTTTGTTGAAGCATGTATTTAATATTGTAAACCATGAACTATGAATGCATGTTTAATGAAATTATTTTCCATTTAGTTGCCATTTTAATTTCTGTTTAAAGTGCATGATCAAAACCAAGAGCTTTCTAACCCTAAACTCTCTCTATCTCTCGCTTTTCAAAACCGTCTCTTTCGCAAGCAAAACTCCGCCTTTTTCGTGACAACAAGTGGTAAACAAAATCCGATTTCCACGCCTCCCTGAGATCGACACTCGGACTCACCTCCGTTTATTTCTTTTAAAACCGATGTATCAAGTGCAACTATAACGACACCTCTTAACACACACGCACGAAGGCACGTCAGTGCTAGAGCACCATTTCTCTATTTCTCTCTTATGAATGCTCTCCCAGAGCCGGGTAATCGGGTCAGGTTTCATGCGCTCGAGTCTAGGAGCACCGACGTGAGTGCGGTGCGCGAGGAGTGCTAGGCCTAGGTAATCAAGTCAGGTGCCAGGTCCATGGGGGCAAGGGTCATGGACGAGGTGTGAGCGAGTGAGGGCGAGGGACCTCACCCCGTGTTACTTGAGGCAACCAACCGAAAGCACAAAATCAATATAAGTGTCGTCACTCACCCCTGAGTTTACAAGGTGGGACTAAATGTCCCATCAACTTCTGCTGGCGCCTGTAGGAGGGAACTTCACTCAATTGGAGAAGCTGGGAGTCTCTCGAAGTCTGCTCTCAGGCTGGATATGCTCGCACACTCAACGCATGTCACCTGGAGCCCTTATGCTTGGAGCATGCGGCCTGCATCTCTTAGCAAGCAAGCTTGTTTCAGCGTTAATGGCGGACGGGGAGCTCAGACCAGTGTGACACAAAGATGGCCTTGCAGCCTTGTCAAACAATAGGGAAAGCTTCGCCGTGTCACGACAATGGTGAGGTGGGGGTTGGTGTGGTATAGAACGGCCTAGGCGTGCGTGCCTAGGTCAGACTGTGACGGTGCATGTGGGTTTGTTCAGTGGAAGTTTGGGGCGTGTGTGGCGGTCAATGGACGGGCAGAAAGTGATTAGTGGTTGATGGCAGATGTGATGAGGTTGGTGGCGAGGCATGTGGAGGTGCAGAGTGATGGATGCGTCTCGTCGGAGGTCAGCCGGAGGTGGAGAAGATGGAGGTGGACAATGGCAGTCGAGGGGCGATTTATGAAATTAAATGAAGGAAAATGAAGAGTGGGAGGAGAGAAACTTATCTGTGTGTATTGGGATGAAGGGGAGGCAGAGGAGACGAGCGATGCGTATGTGTCATCGTCGGGGAAGAAGGCCCTGAGGTGAGGATGATGGTGACAAGGAGGAGGCTGGAGAGGCGTGCTTTGGTGAGACGCAATGCAGAGAAACGAGACGAAGCTAACTCTACCACTGGTATGGTGGCAAAGCGATGAGAGGAGGGAGGAGAGATAGTCGGAGCTTGCGGGCATTTGACTGGAGATGAGGAAGGAGGAAATTGAGAGGGTATCTATGGCCAAATCAAGCTTAGAAGATGCGTAAAGGACTGGGGGTCCTTTTATAGCCACTGGCCGAACCCTTTGTGCTTGGAAGGCAAGCCTTCCAGCGAAAGGCCTCGTCGAAGAAGGAAGATGCGTAGGACACCCAATTCTCTCGAGCGTTCGTACGAGAGATTGGGTGTAAATCTGATCTGGAGATCTTGTTCAGACGATGGAGAAATCCTAAAAGAATCTCCCTTCCAAATCTGGGTGATCTCTGAGGATTCAAGGAGATATCATCCTCAAATCCTTGCCAGAGTGGGATTCCTCCACTGTAATGGCGGAGGGACCTGAATGTAAGGGTGGCAAGGAAGCTAGGGGGCTCTGGCACGGGTTTTTCAAAAGTTAGGGGCCAGAATGTAATTAGTTGGACCATTTTGCAAAGTAGGTCAAGATGACCTTCCCTTAGGCCCAAATTTTGGTACAAACCTAATTTAGACCTAAGGAATCCAATGGTGAAGTTGTATTTTAGGTTTGACCATGTTTGATTGCACATTTTGCACAAAAACCCAAATTAGGTAAAATACTGAGCTAGGACCCCAATCTTGGTCAAAATTGGCTCCAAAGGCCAAATTGAAGGTTCTAAAACCTATGGGATATTTTCCCATGAATTTTTGAGGGTTTTGTTGATTTTTATCCTGACCAGAACTTTGTGAAATTAAGTGGGTTTGTTTTTGGGTTATAGAATGTCATTTAATTCTTAAATCTCATAATAACCCTTTTCTAACTGAACCATCCCACTTTTCCTCTTATTAAGTTCAATTGACCTATGTTTAACCCATGAGAAATCCCGTTGATGTATTGTAATGGTAAAATTTCAGTTTTACCCTTTAGTTCATGTTTCCTTTCCAGAATAGTAATCCCATGAATTATGCCTTCCTTTAGGTTATGTAGGAGCATTTATTTACTTTCTCAGGTCAAAATGAGCTAGTTAGGGCTCATGATGAGGTTCTCATCACCAGCCTAAGCACCATTCTCTGCCCCTCCTCTTCTCAACCAAGTCAAAGGCCATCAGAGCACACCTCTGAATGCCCTTAGTTCTGATAGATTAGATTATAGTTCTTCATATTTTTACTGCTTTATTTACTACTTAATAATGTAGCTCTAAATTCTCCCCCAATGATGCATGCATAATCCCCCTGTAGATTCATGTATGCGATCATTTTCTGCTAGCTAAATTTATGTTTTCAAGCATTCCTCTACAAGCTTTCCATGTGCTTTATGTTGCAAACACCATCATGAATCAATGAAAATCTTTATATATATATATCTATTTGTGAAAATCACCAAGAGCCTTATTGCAATATTTTTGTGTGATTGAAGTTGCATGTTTTAATTTATGATATTCTGGCAACTAAGCATATCGTGCATAAATACAAATTTAGTATTAATTGACGTGCGATTTTAAGCAAGTAGATTGAGCGAGCTATATTTCAAATTTGCATTTCCATAAATGCCTCCCAAAGACGAACAACCAGGACTCCAAGTCTTGTTATCTTTATAAATTATTTTTGACTGGTGTTTTCGCGCACTATACTATGACAAAATCTTTATTTTCGAAACACGCGCGAGAAATGCCCTCTATCAGCCATCTGGTTGAAAGCTCCATCGTCAGATCTATCTGACACAGTGCACTGTGCACTTGGCTTGCGTGGATTGAATTTGGTTGATACTGTTGAGATATTTGCTATTATTGTAATTAGGGTAATTGGTGATTCAAATCACCATTTTTCCCTAATCTTTTTGCACTATTGACCCTTGCCATTATATATACATTATTATTGCTTGAATTTTTCCTTAATATTGTTATCTTTTACTTAAATTATGATCTTGAGATTAATTACAATACTTGCTCCCTGCGTTTGACATCGGATTTCTTTCGAGAGATAAATTGTATTTGTTCATGCGCTATTTTCGGCTATATTACAACGAAGTAATTTTAAAATCCCAATTTAGCATGCAAGCATTTTGGCATTATTACCGGGAGCAATGCGTAATTTGATCTCTGGATTACAATCTTTGACTTGATACTAACTTGATTTATCTCTTTTGATTAGATTGTGTAGGGGGATTTTAACCAAGGGGTAGGATCAATCGCACAAATAGCCACTCCAGGGGTAGGTAATCTCATTTCCATCATCATTAAACCCCTACTGCTGAAAAGCTAAAAAAGAAGAAAGATCAATTAGGATCAACTTGCATTCTATTCTTAGAATCAATCCTCACAAGTTGCCTAATTTGATTCTTTTGTAGACAAACCCTAACCCTGACTTCTGCACCTACTTAGGGTTTAAGGTAACTAGGGCTATCACCTTCTTGCTTGAGCCTTAGGTACCAAATTTGGTCGAAACTAATTGGATCAATTAGAGCCAAAATAGGATTTCTATTCTAGGGTTGAGGACTCCACTTACTTAATCAAGAATATATTCTCCCAACTTGTGTGTGTCCCAAGCCTTGTTTGAATTGACCTAAGAAAGCAAACCCTAAAATCAGGCTCTAAATATCCACTTGATTCTTAAAAAGTTAGGACCTAATAATCTCAATGGACAAACAGGTGAAGTTGACCCACCTTGTGGGGTCAACCAATCTTCAAATTAGGTCACCTTACATAAAAAATCTTAAAGTTCAATTGGAATCATAAGCACCTTACTCTAAACTTAAAATTGTAGACTTAAGAGGTTAAGTCACCATTCTGGTCTACCTGGACCCCAATTGACAAGGAAGGTTGGGTAGGGGAAACCCTGTAACCCGTGGGGATGCTCTACCATGTAGGGGTCTTTGTGGGACTCTCCCTTCCTGGTTGCCTAATTAATTCTCAAGTGGATGGCTTTTTGATCCAGGGGTATCATCTGCCCTAAACCTCTATAGTCATCCAAAAATCTTTAGGTGCCTCGATTGGGTCCATCTGACATTCTATCTCTCATCTTCTCCTTCAGTGCATGTTTGGGAGGAGGTTCTTAAGACCAACCTTGAAGCCTCCATTAGTTATTCACTCTCATTGTGGCCAAGCCTTGACCTCTGTGTTTGTGCAACAACCTGATCATATTTCCTCTAATTCTAAGCCTGAACCTCCAATCACAACCATGGATCAACCAGAACGACCTAACTTTGAACCACAACAATTCTTTGATTTCAGAGATCTAATCAATGCCTTCATCAACCCATCATCACGTCCTCAAATGTGAGATCACTACAATCCCGTGGTAGTGGAGATCGAACCACCAATCAATATCCCTGCAGGAGGACCCAAGGTGGAGCTCAAGCCTAGTATGCTTCACATGACTCCAAAATTCCATGGCTTGAACTTCGAGGATCCGTTCCAGCTCATCAAGAATCTAAAGCATCTGGCCCACACCTTTGGGGCAGACATGCAGAATCAGGATGGCTTGCTCTTAAAGATCTTCTCCTCTTTAGCCGACAAAGTCACCTACTAGTTTCAAACTTATCCACATGCGATCAACACATGGGAAGAACTTTGAACTGCCTTCCTGCAAAAGTTCTATCCGATTGGTCGCACAAATGCTATGCAACACCAAATCACGCACTTCTCCAAAGGAGCGAGAGAATCTCTACATGAAGCATGGTATCATTTTTTGGATCTCATGCACAAATTCTCCCATCACGGAGTCCTAAAGTAGGAACAAGTCCAATCCTTTTACCACGGGCTCCATGATGATATCAAGCTATTTGTCAATGCAACCTGTGGTGGTAGCATCATGGGTCAGCATGAAAATGAGATTTAGGGAATTCTCGAGAACATGTGTGAGAACTCCTTGAATAATGAGTCACTAGGTGCGTACGATCGGATGTCCACCTATGCATTGACAAACAATCAGGGGGTACACGAATCTTGAGGCCTTTCTACATCTGTTGACTTAGAGTTCGTAGCCAGTTAATTGGATAAGGTCTCCATCATTGAGAAGAAAGTGGACGACATCACTCGACGTCTACACAAGACCACCTCTTCACCACTACCCTCAGGTAGGGAAACTGCACACAACATCTACCATTCTCTGGGGATGGATGCGCATCCTCCCCTATTTGATTATGGCTTCAGAGGAAACTCCGGGCCAGCCTACCATAGTTGAGGGAACTCTGAACCCTCGTATCCTGATTATTCTGGGGATCCTCAGACCTGCAAGGATCTTTGCGCCATCCAAAACAATCCTTTCTCCAATACCTACAACCCTTGATGGCGTAATCATCCAAACTTTGCATGGTCAGGAAATAACCCACATCCATGGCCTCATTTCGAGCCTTGACCACAAAACCTACGTCCCTATCAACCCATTCAACCAAGGTCCAATCAAAACTTCCAATCTGGACCACCTAAAGAAGATCAGACATCTTTGATTCTCCAGAGTTTGGTTGACATGAGAAAGCAACATAAAGAAGAGATCCTTGAGTTGCGAAGTCAATTAGCCCAACTGGCAAGTGCTCGCCAGCCGGGTGCACTCCCTTCTCAGCCTCTTCCGAATCCAAATAATGTGCCGAACTAGAGGCACATTATGAATTCAAATAAGGGCCAAGCCCACTTTGTCTATCAGGCCCCTTCTACTCCATCCCCTAACTGGGTGGGTGCTTCAACCTCTTATTCTGGATTTCAGCAGCAGAAACCTATCCTCCATAGCCCAAACCAGAATTAGGCAGGATTAAATTTCGTCACCACCCATAGTGGCAATGCAACACAAGACCCACCTTTTCCTAGCCACAACTAGTTTGAGATTGTAGACCCTAACCCTAGATTGGTCATCCAGGACACCCTGATCCCTGATAAAGAACCTGAGCCAATTCTAGAGGAACCAACTAAGGTTCCATTTCTCGAGGCCTTGACTAAGGGAAGAAGAAACCCAAACCCATGGCTCTCGAGGAGGACCTGGTCAAGTGCTATGAGCAGGTCCAAATAAACATCCCATTGATGGATGCAATTCGCCACGTACCGGCTTATGCAAGATTCCTAAAAGATATATGTACACCAAAACGTAAGCCGCGAACCAAAGGCAGGAACCCAATCATTCTGTCAGAGCAAGCCAGCTCCATCATTTTGAGCAAACTCCCGCCTAAGGCAAAAGACCCCATTGATCTCCTATGCTATCGTTGATATACAGTTTGACAGAGCCTTATTGGATCTAGGAGCTTCCATAAACCTAATACCTACATTGCTACTTGACCACCTTGAAGAAACTGAGCTCAAACCAACAAAGGTAACATTGCAGTTAGCCGATCGATCTATTAAATCAACAAAAGAAATTCTCGAGGATGTCATAGTTTTGGTACACGATTTCTACTTCCCTGTGGATTTTATAGTGTTGGACATGGATACTCCTGAGAACTTGAAGAACACACCAATTATTTTAGGGAGACCGTTTCTGGCCATAGCTAGGGCCAATATCAATTGTGAGGAGATCCAAATTGAGTTAAAATTTAGGAATAAGACACTAAAGATTGGCATCTTTAAGGCCCAAAAAGGAATTAATTGTGGGGTTATTGAACAAATTTGCAACATCAAGTCCATCGTTGAAGACCCATGTGTCGAGGAAAACCCTCTTATCTTTAATGATCAACCACAAGAGGATCAAACCCCACAATTAGAGGAGCCTAAACCAAACCTAGAGATACCTTTAGCTCCTGCCATTGCTCCTGAACCTCACCCTGAAGCACCTACTACTGCTGAAAATCCAGTCATGGAGTTGAAAGCCCTCCCTAACCATCTCAAATATGTCTTTTTGGGTTCTAATCAGACATTTCCTGTGATTATCAATTCTCGCCTTACCTCTGATCAGGAAACTCGCTTGATTTCTATCCTCCAGCAGCATTGGAGAGCCATTGGTTGGACTCTTGATGACCTGAGTGGCATCAGCCCCTTATATTGCACATATCACATCTACACCAAAGAGGGCTTATGACCATCCCATGAAATGCAGAGACTCTTGAATCCAAATCTACAGGATGTCGTGAAGAAGGAGATCATCAAGTGGCTAGATGCAGGTATCATCTACCCAATCTCCGATAGTCGTTGGGTGAGTCCAATCTAGGTTGTGCCCAAAAAGGCAGGACTCACCATTATTACGACTGATACCAGAGAAACTATACTGACCTACATTGCAAACTTGTGGAGAGTTTGTATTGATTACTGAAGACTAAATGCCTCAACGAAAAAGGATCATTTCCCACTACTATTTATTGATCAGATACTCAAGAAATTGGCAGGGAATCGATTCTTTTTCTTCTTGGATGGGTACTCCGGTTATAATCAGGTGGCAATCCATCCTGAGGACCAAGAGAAGACTACCTTCACCTGCCCCTTTGGGACATATGCATTCCGTAAGATGTTGTTCGATCTCTGCAATGCACTTGCTACTTTTCAGCAGCGCATTCTTGCCATATTCTCAAATATTGTAGGTGAGTACCTTGAAGTCTTCATGGATGACTTCTCGGTATTCGGGGAATCTTTTGATGATTGCCTCCTAAACTTGGTCCAAATCCTCAGGCGTTGTATTGACGTAAATCTGGTTTTTTCTTGGGAAAAGAGCCACTTCATGGTACCTGAGGGAATTGTTCTGGGTCACCTCATCTCTAAAAAAGGCATCCAGGTTGATCGAGCTAAGGTTAATTTGATTTCCAAGCTACCCATGCCCGATTCGGTCAAGGACATCCATTCTTTCCTGGTGCACGTCAGTTTTTATCATCAATTCATTCCCTATTTCTCAAAAATTGCATGCCCCCTGACTAATCTATTGTCAAAGGAGTGCACTCATGCATGGGTAGCTTGGAGTGCACTCATCCAGGGAGTACACTGACTACGTGACTGAGTCAGTGAGGAGTGCACTCATGCACTTGAGAGCCTACATGACCGAGTCACCCAAGCACCAATCCTACAATCCCCTGATTATTCTCTACCCTTTGAGATCATGTGCTATGCATCTGACTATGCAATGGGTGCAATGCTTGGGCAGAAAATAGATGGGAAAGCCATGGTCATCTACTATGCTAGCAAGACACTTGACGAGGCTCAGCATAACTACACAATTACTGAGAAAGAGCTGCTAGCTGTAGTCTTTGGCCTCGAAAAATTTTGATCCTATCTTTTGGGTGCACATGTTATCATATACTCAAATCACACAGCAATGAGCCACCTCCTTGCGAAGAAGGATGCAAAACCTAGACTGAACCGCTGGATCTTGCTATTGCAAGAATTTGACCTTGAGATTCGTGAGAACGCAGGAAAATAGAATGTGGTAACTGATCACTTGTCCCGCCTTCCTTCCGATATCATCGACCCTTCTAGACCAATCATAGAACACTTTCTTGATGAGCACCTCCTGACTATCAGTACAAGACTTCCCTGGTACGCTGATTTGGTTAACTACTTGGCATCACATCATATCCCATCTGATTGGCCGAAGGCCAAGAAGGACAAGTTATTTTCTGATGCCAAGTACTACATCTGGGAAGGCCCGTACCTCTTCCACATTGGTGCTAATCAAATCATCAGATGATGAGTTCCGGAAGCAAAAATTTAAGACATTCTGTCCTTCTACCATGACCTGGCCTGCAGCGGACACTTCTTCAGACATAAAACCACAGCTAAAGTCCTCCAATGCGGCTTTTATTGTCCCACAATCTTCAAGGAAGCATACAATTACTGTAAGGCATGCACTCGTTGCCAAACCTTGGGCAACATGAGCCATCGCGATATGATGCATTTACAACCAATTCTCGTATGTGAAATCTTCAATATATGAGGATTGATTTTATGGGAGCCTTCCCTAAATCGGATGTCTTCGAATGCATTCTCCTCGCTCTAAATTACGTTCTAAATGGATTGAAGCTATTTCAACTCGAACCAATGATCATAAAGTGGTAATCAAGTTCATTCATCAGCACATCTTCTCTCGATTCGGTGTCCCACATGCCATTATCTCTAATGGAGGGACCCATTTACAAATGCATAGTTCAGATCCCTGATGGCCAAATATGGGGTGTCGCACCGAATCTTGACTCGTTACCACCCCCAAACCAATGGATTGGCTGAACTGTTTAATCGGGATATCAAGAAAATCCTCTAGGTCACTATTCGGCCTAATAGGAAGGACTGGTCGGTCCAGCTTTCGGAAGCTCTATGGGCTTGTAGGACCGCCTACAAAACCCAATTAGGTATGTCTTTGTTCATATTAGTGTACGAGAAGGCATGTCACCTCCCCGTCGAGATGGAGCACAAAGCCTATTGGGTAGTACGAAAGTGCAATCTAGATCTACTTAAGGTCGAAACCCATCGTCAGCTTCAAATGAGCAAGATCAAGGAACTACGCAATGACACGTACAAGAACTTGCGAATTTACAAAGAGCAGGTGATGGCTTTTCATGACAAGCACATTTCTAGAAAAACTTTCCATCCTAGTTAGAAGGTCCTACTCTTCGATTCCAAACTCAAACTCTTCCCAGGCAAACTCAGATCTAAGTGGTTTGGACTGTTCTTGGTAAGAAAAATATTTGCAAATGGAGCCATCGAAATCAGTCAACCCAGCCTTGATTCTGAACCTTTCATCGTGAATGGCTAGCGACTTAAGCCATTCATTGAACTCACTGATACGACTTGGCTGAGGTATCTTTTGATCTCCATTCTCCCTAAGTTTATTGTGCCTGGATGATGGTGTTAAACTCAGTGCTTAATGGGAGGCAACCCAAAACCCTTTTGACACATCTTGTTGTTGGACTCATATTGCACTTTAGGGTTCATCCGTTAGAATAGTTGACTCCACCTCTGATACTCATACCAGAGCTTCAAATCATATGCAACAGTCTTCTTGACCTGTCCACACACCCTTTGAACCTGCTCTAATGTACGATCTAAGCTGAACTCGAACCCACCTAATTTACAATGAGGACATTGCAAATCATAGGCATTGGGGGGTATTAAAGTGTAAAATGTTGTGAGAATCAATTCACACTAAGGGTTTCACACAAAAAAAAAGTGGTTGAGGAAAAAGGAAGGCCATTTTTGAGAAAAATGAGGAAAAAAAGGAAGAAAAATTAAAAAGAGAAGAAAGGAGCAAATAGATAAAGAAAGAAATTGAGTCCCTTCAAAGTAATATGAAACTTACCTAACTTCTAAGTTGGATCGAATGATGAATTAAGATCCGAAAGGCTAAAACTTAAGGGATTAGTGGCGAATATCGATCTTAGGTCCCTTGGATCTAATTAGATTTAAGCACTCATGTACTTGTTAAGATCTGGATTAGTCCTCAAGAGGTTGGGGAAAATACAAAGCTTATGTATTAGGTCTAAGGTTTAGGTAGTATTCGGCCTCGTTAACTGACCTCTGGTTTGTAGGACTCGGTAACTTAAGCACCCTAAATCACATACAGTCTGGTTCAGTGTACTTTAAATAATGAAATCATGCCAAAGGGCATTTCTTCTATTTTGAAAATAGTCCTAAGGTCTAGATTGGGAGTGGCTCGAAAACACAAGTTGATTTGGACGAATTCCTGGCATGGAGAGGTGGGAAATTCCCCTCGAAGATGCGCAATAACATATTATCTCCTTTGTGCTTATCTCCTAGGATATCTAAATATCCTACCTGGGGCATGTAAGCACCTTGTGCTGGTTCAGATGCCATGGGCGACATTATCACGAAATGTCGATTGCCAGGGTCTGGATTTAGCTATAGAACACCATGGGTGGGATTATCCTGAAATCTTGAAAGCTAGGGTCTGGGGGTTGCCATGGGCGATGCTATCTCGAAGCATCAATTTCCAGGGACCTTGCGAGGATTAATGGTGGAGACAAGGAATCTGATACAGACTGTGTTCAGGGCCAATCCGAAGATGGATCTAAGGAAAAATATAATGAAAAGTAAAAGAGAGAGAAATCTCTCCATGAATAAAAATTCTCCTTCTATATCTCTCTCCTACAAAATGCATTGGCAAACTGAACCTGGACTAACCATATTTTAAGAACGGGTGCTTTAACCGTTGGGTACAACGAACCTTAGGTTAGTTCCTGCAGGCCTTAGAAACCTTCGCGGCAGACTGAGGCGAAAGCTAATCAAGTCTGGATTGGGGCTGGTACTTGAGTACCTCTAGGTCTATTATTGGTATTTAGATCCGATTCCTAGAGATGAGGCTTAGTAGGGCATCCTGATGGTTACATCCGACCTAGATAACTAGTTTGATTCATAGAATTTCGCTAAGGGACTAGCAAAAGCTATGTATGGAGGTATGATGGGAATACCATCATGAGCCATAACTAGCTCAATTTGATCTTATAAAGTCAATAAAATTTCCTACATATTAGTCAGAAAGTCTCTTGAGCAGGATGAATTATTTTAAGAAGAAAAGATGAAAATAGGATTATTTCTACAATTTTACCATCTTATCACAAATACAGAATAATCACGGGGTATTCCAAGGGTTTACTAAAGGTCATTTAGTCATTAATGCCTAATAAGTGGGTCCACGTAGACAAAAGTGAGTTTTCACACATTTCAAGAATTAATGGACATCTGAAATCCTAAAATAGACCTACTTAATTAACTGAGGTTCTGGTCAGGATAAAATTCATGTCAACCCTTTAAAAGTCATAGAAAAATATTCCCTAGGGTTCAGCATCTTTGAATAAACCATCAGAACCCATTTTAACCTAAAACAGAGTCTCAGACAGACTATTACCTTAATTTGGGTTTTTACATAAATTACCTAGTCAAACTAGGTCAAATCTAAAATCCAACTTTGGTCAAAATTAGGTTTGTGTCAAAATTTGGGCTCAATCAGAGATTGTCTCGACCTAGTTTGCATTTTAGTCCAAGTCTAACTCTTATTCTCTCAAATAACCCCTGAACTTTTGAATTTATTACAAAAATCCCCCTAACTTCTTTGTCTTCTTCACAAAAATGCCCTTTCCGTCATTACTTTGTGAAGCCAAGAACCACCAATCTTCAATCAAGAGATTCTCCATGATTTTGCAACGAAATCCTTCCAAATTTGGAAGGAAGATTCTTGAGGAGTTGCCCTTCAATCTGAGACAGGTCTTGCCTTCCAAATCTCATCCAAGAGTTCATGTGAACTCTTGGAAATACTGAACCTATTTCATGATTTTTGAGAATTCAAAGCTTGGTTTCCAAGCTTTGAAGCTCGCTCTTTGGCCTATAGAGGACCTCCTAGGCAATCCCCTCTTCTTTAGCAAGTTTTTAAGCCGAAAATCCTCTGCCTTCCTCTACCTCCAGCTCGCTCCAAGCTTGCTCTGGAGAACCCCTATCCCCAGCTCTCTCGCCGACCACCACATACCATAGGCAGCCGGTTCTTCTTCCCCATCGTCTTCCACATCTCAGCATACCCGCTCGATGCTTCCTAACCCTGTCCTCATTGTCTACCTCATCGGAGTTTCCATCTCCTCCAGCGCCGACCATACCACAATTGGCTCCATCTCTACTCCTCTTCGTCCGTTAGCTAGCTTCATCGACTCCCTAGTGTCTACACATCATCACCATGCCATTATGCTCCAACTCGACCACCGCTTCACCCTCCGTGACTTCATCTTCCTTTGCTTTGACCACTCCTCTGGTGAAGCTCTCTACGCACTCCACTATAAACGCTTCGTTGACAAGCCTACGACCTTCTCCTCATCCAGGTAAGCAAAACCCCTCAAGAAATTGAGGGGATTACTCGCTGAAGCCCCCCATCGAACAGACCCAACTCCACCTTCAATTTCCATCTTCGCCAGCCACCTACGACCACCTTTGCAGCACACCACCGCCACCACCACATTCGCTGCATCCTCGCGAACCTCCTGTGCATCTCTGACGTGGCCATCAAGCCCTTTCTCTTTTCAGGTGTTCATGCCACAGTGCCATTGCTACTGCTGCTTCAAGCAAACTCTCACCACATTCTTTAGGCATCCACTTCAGGTGAGTGCACTAGGTCGCGCAGCCTACTCCCAGGAAGCATCCCAGGTGGTCAATTGACGCAGCTCCCTTCCCTTTCTACTTCAATCGACGCCTTCACCTACTGCAGCTCGCATGAAGAAGGAGGGGACTTTTTAGTCCCACATCAAGCATGGAAAAGTAGCTGATAGCATTTAAATTGATTTTATGATACCAGTTGTTCGCCTTAGCATGCATAGGGGGTGAGGTCCCTGATGAGTGGCTACTCATCATGGCTAAAAGGCTGAAATTAAGCTAGATACTAAGCAAAACAATATCAAATTAACACATAAAAAGGGTTAAGTGTGGGAATTAAAGAAAAGACCTAAAACTTTTAATGTGTGTTAAAATCTCCTAATTAGGTCACAAAAATGAGATATTCTGAAAACTAAAGAACAAATGATGATCCATGCATCAATTGAACACATAAAAAAGTTTGAAAAGACAAATTAGAAGTAAAATCAATGTCTTAAATGTTCAATTAAGCACATGTAAAAATCGGAAAGCAATTGGACATCATTTAGGCTTAGAAATAAATAGATTACAATTAGGTCCTTCATGCATTACATTTCTACCCTTCAAAACTCCTTTTTGGACCTATTTGCAAGCCGCAGGGACCCTTTTGTAAGACTGCAGGGCCCTTCCAGCTGCTTTTCTTCTCGCTTATGGGCCTGCATGCAAATGTTCTACCCCTTCCTCTAAGGGTCCGTCTGCAAATTTCCCCTTTATTTCAACGAGAAGCTGAGTTCTTCACGCGCACTGTAGCGCGCGAAGAACACAGCCATTCTCGACCGTCCATCGCACTTTTGATCTCGATCTGCGGCTGCAATCAAATGGAACCTTCGCGCGATTCGGTGCGTGCGTTCACCTCTCTTCCCAGATCTCATCTGACGGTCAGATCTCTCTCTTGACTCGCCGCGCGCTCTACCCATCTCATCCTCACCGCCGGCCTGATTCTGATTAACCTCACCCTTGCGGTGATCTCAGTCACTGAGCTGCTATTTAAGCACCTCAGTGGTGTCGCGCGCAGGGGATCGCTCCCTCCTACATCTCTTAGCGATCAATTCTTCCACTCCAGTCTCTCCTCCTCACCTAGACCCTGATTTCACAGCCACCGGCTGTGGAATCATCGCCTGCTCTCGACCCTCCTCGTCGCTAAGGACCTCGTAGCACCTGAGGACGACCCTGGAGTCTCACTAGCAGACTCTTCCCTCCGCTGGAGTCACCCTCCTCCTTTCTTCCTCCTTAGCCGCCGGCTAAGGACCCATAGGTCCCATTCTTCCTTTTAGTTTAGTTTTTAATTCTGCACAAGTAGTGTTAGATTTAGTTTGCAGTAGTTTAGAATAGATTTAGTTTTAATCGTTAGTGTTTAATGTTAGCTGTAGTTAGATTAGTCTTAGGAGTAGAATTAGTATTAGATCCCCTCCCTCACCTCCTCTGATCAGTCCAGATCAGAGGGGAAGAATCATCTGTTCACTATTCAATTTATCTCCCTCTTCATGTTTTGTTTTTCCCATCATCCAGATTCTGATTCTTGTTTTTTTTTTCTTTTAACGACGAATCTTTCATCTGTCACCCACACATCCGGACCCAATTCCAGATCTGATGGTGTACTGCCTCAGATCTGAAATTGGCGTCACAAGCAACATTTGGGGCTTCTCACTCACCCCATTTGTGTTCACAAAAGCCCCTTTTATTTTAGATTGATTGCCTCAGTTTGTCAGATTCACTTTAACATGGGTTTTGAAGAGATTTTGCTTTCTGAAATGTCTTGACAGATCTGACAAATTGAAGGGATTTTGGTTTTCCTTGAGGGCAAGGATTCTGAGAAGTTCTCTGGTGACAGAGAACAAATCAGAAGAGCCTTTCATGAATTTGCTTCTGCCTTGATCTGAATGCATTCGCTAGCTTTTATAAATTCCTTTAATGCATTCTTTTTCTGATTTGTCATTTCAGAACTGCCATACACCACCTGTTTGATAATTATTTTTGTATGGTGATTCTCTAACCTAAGGAGTTTTCCATACTCCTTAAGGTTGCAAGAAACTGGGATTGTATGTTTTTGGTTTTAATTGATTGAGTTAAGTCTTCCTTCATGCTGTCTATGGCATTAGGAAGACTAACTCAATGCCATTTGTGTTTTGATCTGAAATGATGCTTTTGATAAGGGCTTTTCCTTGTGGGTATTTGAACTGAATTCTTATGTGATTTTCGTGAGATTTATACCCTTATCAGATTTGGATTTCAACTCTTTAATTTTTAGTTTGTTCTGAATTTTCTCTTATTCCCAGTTATACAGTAAAATGCTGCAAACTGCAGCTACATTCCCCTCTTCTCTAAATTCTCCTCTTCTCTAAATTCCCCTCTCATCTGTGAATACTTTCCCCCTCTTCAAATGGACTAACTGCAGCAGCAGTTAGCCCATTTGACAGTGGCTTAAGCCACTGACACTGTTAAAACACCCAGAACAGCTAGTTTAACTTAAATAAAATAGAAATAAATTCGTAAATATACAATAAAAATATGTATAAAATACTTAAGTATGTAAATTGAATCTGTATAAGGTCAATTAGACCATTTACTAACTATTTTATAAGTAATTAACTATTTAATCACCTAAATCAACCTGTACAATCAGCCTAGTTTAGCGAATTTATTTGTATAGTAAACATATTTAAAATTCAAAATTAATTAATCAATTATGTAGTATTATGTAAATACTTTATTAACCATATTTTATTTTATTTTATTTAATAATTTATGGCCCCCAAATCAAGGGCCAAAAGCACGAACAGACGCAGCTGCGCCTGATTTCCAGCGCACGATGTGGCGCTGGAATAGCACCACATCGTGTGCTGCAAGTCAAGCGCAGCCACATAAATGTAATTTGTGTTTCTTATACGCCAGTCGTCACGGGCGCCGGGCGCCCGAAACACTGCCTTTGAACATCTGACCCGATTACCCGTTGAGCTCTGGTCTGAGTACTCTGTCTGATTTGCGATAAATATGTGACGTGTGTGTGTGGCCGGGGGCCCGAGCGTGTGCGAGCATATGGCGTTGGGCTGAGGCCTGGCGCTGAGATTAAAGACATAATTAAGCCACCTAATCTGAGATTAGGGCGCGCTTAGTAGAGGTCTGGTCCCACCCTTAGGGTGCTGTGTATCCCTCGAAAAGCGTGCCCGCAAACTAAACACGTTTTAAATTAATGATATTATCCTAATCCCCTCCCCACCGCAGCCTCTGAAATATGCTAAGACAGAAGAGTTAACAAAGAGAAGAACAAAGAGTTAACACGAAAAAAAAAAAAAAAAAGAAAAGAGTACAAGAACAACAGAGAAAAGAACAAGAGTAATAAAAAGAGAAAGAAGAAGATGAATACTTAGAAGAAAACAGAGATATGAACACAAGAAGAACAGGAGTTAAGAATACAAAGAACAGATGAAGAAAGAAAGAGAAACAAAGAAAAAGAATAAGTAGTATACATACGTATAAGTAAATCTATATAATTACTAACAGAATAAAGTGACACTATAAACGTCGCTAAAGATCTCAGTTTTGCCTCTTTAGGTTGTATATAGTGTTTTCTGAGATTTAGCGACGCTTATATCTGTCACTGAAACTGCTGTATATGTTACTATACATAACAGACTAATAAGTTAAATTTCTACACCATTGCATTCTAATGTATTATATACTATTATGATAGTACTAATAGGATAACTTGTAAATACATAGTTTAGAGTATAATAATAGATTGTTTGATGCTTGTTCATAGTTAGTATTTTTGCAAGCATTTCTTAGTAATTAGGTAAATAAAACACACATTCATTCATTCTTTAATAAAATGTAAAGTTTTTTTTTTTTGAATAAGAAGACAATTTTGAGATAATCAAAGAGTGACCGAATTAAATTCAATAAATTGCCTCCCAGTGAACGACCTGGAACAAAACCAGTAAAAATTAGATAAATAAGCAAATGATAATAATGGTTGTAATGACTGGAACTCACCCATGCTCACCACTATACGACATCCTTAATGTTATATTATACACCCTATACTACAACGACATAATCAACAATCATTTACAACAAACATTTCAACCACCGCCTATCATTATTTTGGCGCCGCTGCCGGGGAGCCATCAGTCCCCGCCCACGCACATGCATACTCACGCCCTCTCCCACAGTTTAGTCCACGCGGGTTTGGGCCTCAATTCGTTTACCCGGTTACCTAGGTCTGGTCTGGTTCGCCCGATCTGAGAAAGAAGAGAAGAATGAAAGAGAAATAGAGGAGGAGGTAGGAGGGTTTTGCTTCAGTAAACCCCTCTCAACACTTAGTCTTTATGAGGCAACCGTGCCTCTGTGCTGTGCCTTCCCTTGAGCCTGTGGCGAGAAAGGAAGGGAAGAAGAAGAGTGCCCTCTTGGCACTGTAGCAAGGAAGAGTTTAAGCCATCTGGTTGAAAGCCTCATTGTCTGATCTGTTTGACACAATGCACTGTGCACTTGGCTAGTGTGGATTGAATTTGGTTGATACTGTTGAGATATTTGCTATTATTGTAATTAGGGTAATTGGTGATTCAAATCACCATTTTGCCTTATCTTTTTGCACTATTGACCTTTTCCATTATATATAAAATATTATTGCTTGAATTTCTCATTAAATATTGTTATCTTGTGTTTAAATTATAATCTTGAGATTAATTGCAATACTTGCTCCCTACGTTTGACATCGGATTTCTTTCGAGATATAAATTGTATTTGTTCATGTGCTATTTTCGGCTATATTACAACGAAGTGATTTTAAAATCCTAATTTAGAATGCAAGTAGTTGGCCAATGGGATTTGAATTTTTGTAGGTTCAAAGTCCCCGAATCCAATCATCTCATAGATCTTAGTGTTCATTAGGTTGATGAAAACCCCCAAATCAATTAAGGCCCTATCAAAGTTTAGATCATTAATTTTGCATGAAATCAAGGGGTTCCTAGGTGTCCTTTCTTGATAGGTAAATCCTTTAAAAGAATAGATCTAGCTTGTTTGAAAAGGATTATCTTCTCATGATTACTTGATTTCAGCTTGTGTTTTGTAGTCGTCAATTCCTTCAAAAACTTGGTACAAGTCGAGTTGTGTTCAATATCTTCCAAAATTGGGATATTAATCTATACTTGTTTGAATACATCTAACCAGGTCTCATTCTTAGATTTAGTGTTGGTGTCGAAAATCATCATAGTTTAAGAAAAAATCGCGTCATAGTACAGTGACAAAAATCGAATCGACATTTAAATTTATAAGCTCAAAAATAGATATGAGTCTAAGGTCGTTCGTAGGAAGCAAATATGGATTCCAATCACTAGTCAAAATATAAGGAATAAACGAGCACAATGATAATCACAATAAAGATATTCAATGAATAAAATCTACACAAAATGATATTTAATAGTAGCAACTGTATCTCAGAAAATATTGGGATAAAAAGAATAATAAGGCCCTAAATATGGTGATTTGAATTACCAATTAATTTTCACATTTAAGCACATACCCAGTGTATCAAATCAAATCAATTTCTTAACAATGTTTTGAACCACTTATTCAAATATCCACATCATCAAATATGCTAATATGTCCAAAGTGTCTCAACCAATATCACAACCAGATGTCAAGCTCTAAGGTTAGACGCCTTAAGTTACCAAAGTCTTAGCGCATGCATAAGGGTGCCAAGCACAGAGAATCAGCCTCTCGAAATGCCTAAGTGTTGGGTATGTATGCACAAATCCCAAGGCCAACAGTGCAAAACCCCCTCCACCTCCTCAGATTTCTCTCTTTCTCTAATCGGGTATATGGGTGTGCATAGTAACTAGGTAACCGGGTTTGAATAGTGACTAGGCCTACCGGTTGTCGATGATGAGCGAGAAGTGTGTGGGCACGTGAGGCGGGGACCTTACCCCCTATGTCGAGGCAACGAAGCCTTAGCACATAGTCAATTTAATCGCTGTTTTGGTTTTGAAGCATATGATATGGCACTAAATGTGCCCTTCTTCTCCCATGAGTGTAGCTGTGGATGGCTACTCTAATTCACACTGCTGGTGTCACTCTTTCACTCAATTGAGGCAGCATATGTCTTCAAGGAAAGGTTTCGCATCAGCTAGAGGTTGAATTGCAATCGAAGATGGTTGGAGCATGGTGGAAGATGACAGAGAAGGTGACGGCAGTGGCAAGATGTTCGACGAAGCTGCAACCATGAAAACTTCCTCTTGGCCTAGTCAAAAATGCTTAGAAGCTTTGCTTCAGCTTGGTGAGTGCGATAGTGGGGTTTATTGGGAGAACGACGGCATGTGGTGGTTGGAGGGTGAAGGGGTTATGATGACGTGGATGGGTTCTCCAGCCAATGATTTGGGTGAGCAAAGTCCTCAATTTCTTGAGGGCTTTTGCTCCCCAAGTTGCAGGCGAGCTTATGAACTAGTTGGAGAGATGTTCCTTACCGTGTTATGGTCAATGGAGCTCACTGTAGTTTTGGCTAGAGGCAAAGAAGATGAAGGGGGAGAGAGGCGTATGTTGGTCAATTTGAGGTGTTGAGGGGATAGATAGATTCTAGAGAGGCAGGAGAATAAGGTTATCTATCTAATGGTCGATGGGGATGGGAAACCCTCACCGGCGTGGCTTGCCGGCACTGAGGGAGCTGAAGTTCCCCGGTGAGAGGAACGGCGATGAGGAGAGAGGGGAGACGCCCTGTCTTTGGCCCACCAGGCGCAGATAAAGTTGAGGAAGGAGAACCTTTCGATTTGGCTATTGAGAGGCCTGAGGAAGGAGTTGAGGAGTGTCATCGGAGCTTAGGTCAGAGACGACCAAGGAAGAACGGGAAGAAGGCTTTTGGACTAAAGCCAAGCTAAAAAACACACTGGGATCTTGAGTAGCTTTTAGAGAGCTCGAATGTGCTCTAAAATTGGAAGAATTTGTATGGTCATGTTGAGATTTGGAATGAAGAAACCCCACTGATGAGAGCCTCATCATGAGCCATAACTAGCTCATCTTCACCCAATAAAGAGAATAGAAGCTCCTACATAACCTAGAAGAAGGCCTAAATGAAGGAATAAGTGCTCTGAGAAGAAAACATGAATTAAAGGTTAAAACAGGAATTTTACCATTACAGTACATAAACAGGATTTCTCAGAGGCAAAACATAGGTCAAAAGGTCTAAATAAGATAAAAAGTGGGTTGAGTCAATCAGAAATGTATTCATGTGCAATTTAGGAATTAAATGACATTTGGTAACCCTAAAATACACCCGCTCAAATTAACAAGGTTTCGATCAGGATAAAAATCAAGTAAACCCTCTAAAAATCATGGAAAAATATCCTCTACGGTTTATAACACTTAATTTGGCCTTTGGAACCCAGTTTGACCTAGATTAGGGTCCTAGCTCTTCAAGTAACCTAATTTGGGTTTTTACGCAAAATAACCAGTCAAACGAGGTCAAACCTAAAATCCAACTTCACCATTGGATTCCTTAGGTCCAAATTAGGTTTGTACCAAAATTTGGACCTAAAGGGAGGTCATGTTGACCTACATTGCAATTTAGTACACCCAAATCATAATTTGGTCCCTATCTTTTGAAAATCCTTGCAGAGAGCCCCCTAATTTCATCGCCACCTTTGCAATCAGGTCCTTCCGCCATTGTTTGGGCAGAATCAACCTCCGGCGAGGTTTAGAGAGGGATTACTCTCTGATTCCTCAGAGATCCCCTCCCAGAAATGGAAGGGAGATTCTCTGAGGAATTTCCTTCCATCTAAGGCCAATAAAAATCTCTGGTGTGAACCCAATCTCTCGTGCGAACGCATGAGGGATTTGGGTATCTAACCTCTTTCCTTCTCCGGTGAGCCATCAGAGACACAGGCGTGGCCTCCACGCTCTGAAAGCACGACCTAGGGCCTATAAAAGAACCTCGAACCCGACCGCTCATTTTTAGCTTGACTTGGCCGGACGTCCACCTCCAATTCGTCTCTTCTTCTCCGTCCAAGAACCCGGTGAGCTCCGACGATCCCCCCTCCCCTCCCTCTTCGCTCTGCCACAAAACCAGTGGCAGAGACATCTTCCTGATTCTCCTCCGCGTCGCACAACACCCGCGCACGCCGCCTCAGCCCCGTCGTCGCCGCCATCTTCCTCCGCTGGGTAGCTTCTTCTCCAGCCACAGCAGGTACAGCTGTCTGCCTCTCCATCCCCCTTCGTCCCTGTAGTTAGGCTTAATACATTCTCCATCTTCCCCTCTCTCTTTTCCCCCTTTTATTTCATGTAATTGCCCCTCGACCAACGTTGACCACCTCCATCTTCCTCGCCTCCGACCGACCTTTGGCGAGCAGCTCCCACCATTCCGCCCTTCCACACGACTCGTCGACCAACTCAGAGGCTCTGCCTCACCACAAGGAACAACCTCCGCCCATCCACCATCCCTCTACACCTCCACCACAGTCCCCCGAACACACCCACACCCCCGGCCACAGGTTGACCTAGGCATGCACGCCTAGGCCATCCCACGGCCGCATGGCTCACCACCTTCGCCGTGCCACGGCGAAGGTGCCCAGCTGGTCTGATTAAGCTGAGAGGCCTGTTTTGAGTGTGACAGTATCGAAGCCCCTGCCGCCATTGACGACGGGTGAAGAAGCTTCAAGCCAGTTCCAGGCGTCAGCAGCTCCAGGTTTCAGTTGCTGCGCATTCGGGCAAGCACTGCGAAGCCATCTGATCCAGTAATCAATGCGAACAGAGGCTGCAGCTGTGGCGATTGCACGAAGGTTCTGCGGGCGTGTGCGAGAGCGGGGCAGGCCTAATAGTCCCACATCGGCGAGATACGAGGCGCAGGTATGCTTTAAATTGATTTTGTGTAATACGATCGTTGCCTTCGAATGCACAGAGGTGAGGTCCCTCACCTGACCCACGCTCGCCTCGTCCGCGGTTTCACCTCGCGGATCTGGTGGGATCCGGCCTGACCCATCCTGAGCACACCTCGCGCATCACCCCACCTGCCGGTGCGCCTGGTCCCGGGTGCGAAATCGGACCCGATTACCCGTGGTTCTGGGAGAGCGTCCTTGAGTGAATTCCAGAGAGAGAGAGACGTTCGGGTAGAGGGAAAAGGGTAGGTTTTGCTCTCTGTGTAGGTAGGCTGAACGTTGAGAAAGAAAGACTTAGCTGCAAGGAAGAAGAGAAGAAGTAGAAGAAGAGGCAGAGATCTGAAGGAAGGAGAGATTGCTGAGAAGAAGAAGATAGAAGAGAAAGAAGCCTTCGCAGAAGGCAAGAAGAAAGAAGGCAAGGCAGAGGAGAGAAGCAAAGGCAGGAAGAAGATCAAGGCAATAAGAAGACCTGTAGATCAGAAGAGAAGAAGAAGAGCCTACGAAGAAGAAGGCAGAAGGAAAAAGAGAAGAGAGACTGCAGAGAAAGAAGAGGCCAAGTGAAGACTGCAGCAGAAAGAAGGCATATCAGAAGAAGAAGAATAATCAAAGAAGGGAAAATACTTTTAAGACGTCTGATCTTGGGATCAGACGTCCAATTTTACTCTTTTGCCCGAATTACTTTTTAAATACATTTGAAGTAAAGTTTTGAGTAAATTAGAGTGTTCAATTACATTTGAGATTAGTAGTAAATTCCAATTGCTCCCTGTGTTCAACCTCGGATACTCTGGTTTTCGAGTAATAAAAACTCTTTATTTGTTTGAACGCTTTGTCGGCTATATTACAACGTGACATTCTTTAAAACCCCACAAAAGCGCTACAAACATTTTGGCTCCGTTGCCGGGGAGCAACGCGCAATTTACCACTAGTCTCTACATTCTTTTTATCGTATTGAACACTAACTTGCCCTACTTTCCTTTGTTTTGATCTTGCAGGTATTCCACGAGAAAACCCCCCCCCCCCCCGCAAGTCAACCACTCCAGGGCAGGTAATTTCTTTCCTTCCTTAAGCATCCCCTAATACTAAAAAGACAAAAGGAAGAAAATCAATTTAGGAATCTATTGCCTTCTTTATATAGTAATCACCATCTGTAAGGCAAACATTTCCTAATTTTGTGAAAATTTTTTCAAATGTTCTTGAAGTTGGAGCGATTTTTTTTTTAGATTCCATCCCACAAATGCATGTACCTAATAGAAATAATGCTTAATCTCTGTGGACAACACACTTCTTATTTTTAAGTCCAAAGAGAATTTTTGTTCAAAAAGAAAAGGAGGATTGGAAATAGAACCAAATTAGGGTTTCCACATTAGGGTCTTGAAGTGCTAGTCACAAATGCCTGCATAAAAGGAAATAAACCTTCCCGCATCAGTGTGTCACCCAAGACCTTGATTGAAGAGATCTCAACAAGACAAATCCTAAGAAAAAAAAAAGAAGCTCTAAAATCACTTGAATCTTAAAATTTTTGGACCTAATAACCTGGGAGTCAAATCAGGGTGACCTCTAGGCTCCAAACCTAGAATCATTCTGCCATCTATAGGACAGGTCAGGTGAAGTTGACCCCTTGGGTCAACCAACCTCTAAATTAGGTCACAATATCAAAACATCTAAAGTTCAAGTGAGAACCCTAAAGCACCTGTGAAATAATAGTGGTAGACTTAAGAGGTCAAGGTCCCCATTCTGGTCTACTTGGAATCTCAATGACAAGAGAGGTCGAGTGGAGGAAACCCTGTAACCCGTGGGGACGCTCTACAGTGTAGGGGTCTTTACGGGACTCTCCCTCTCTGGCTGCCCAGGTAATTCTCAGGTGGACGATCTTCTGATCCAGGGGTCCATCTGCCCCGAACCTCCATAGTCATCCAAACATCTTTGGGTGTCTTGATTGGGTCAAAAACATCTCCAGTCCCTCATCTTTTCTTTTTAGAGCACACACACATTTTCAGTGGGACTCGTTATTCAGATCTGATCGCTTCATAACACATCTTGATTCAAACTCTGATTCTACATCTTGACTCCACCACCTGGTCCAAATATGCAGCCAAACCACTTAAGACCACCATTCAAGGAACCTGAATATCAGAGATCCATGAGAGATAAAATGATTGAGGATGCCATGGAATTCTATGAAAATGAAGAAACCTCAACAACAGTAGGAAACATTCAGGTTGATGTCCCAACAACCACAACCTTTGTCATAACTTGTGCCCAAGTACTATTAGCAGAAGCCAACAAAGGATCAACCCGTGACTTGCTCATTACTGCATACATTGAGATAAAAAAAACTGCACAATATTGAATACCTTCAATGTATGACAAATCCTCGACTTTGGAAGAAAAACGGGAAGAGATACTGAGATTAGTAAAACAAGTTATTGACCAGAAATACCCGTATATACCACAAACAGAGGAGGAACTATCTTGGGACAACATCGAGGATAAATCTGATCTCGGGTTTGAGCCACAAAATGGTTGGGGATTCCCAACCCAGATAGAATACAATGTGCCTGATATTGAAGAAGGTTGGGAAGCTCCAAATGCAGGAAAATACAATGTTGAGCCCATTTTAGAATCCCAAAACTCCTTCAAGAATGAGAGTAGAACTGAACCTCCCGAGGGTATAAATTCCGTCCCTTATTCTGATAAGGTGACCCTCGAAGGTTATTCAAACCTAGATTCTAGTAATTCAACCCACACCCGAAGCCTATAACCTAGATCTGAAACCTATTTTGAGGATTTCAAGGCCCCAGATGAAGAAGATCAATCTTTTAATGAAGAATATGATCTTGGGCCTCGATTTGATGAATATCCCTCGCCAACCTCCTCAGAGGAACGAATCAATTTTTCGGAAATCATGCCAATCTACAACACAGAAACCAAGGAGTTGGACGAGAGGGGTTTCAATTGGGTCTGCCCTACTAGCTTAGAACCTGAACCTCTACCAAATAGGGACATATTTTTAAGCTCAGAGCTAACATTTAGGCTAGACCCCAATCAGGCTGCTAACACAGAATATGATTTATTCTATGGTGGAACCCATGATCTTGAATCTCATCCATATTATGATTTTCGCAAACTCTCCGACGATTTCGAATCTGACCATAACATCGGAGAAAATCTGCTTCCTGATTATAACATGTCAATTCTCTTTGAAGCCACCTGCCCCACATATACAGAACCAATCAAAACCCGTTCCCTACCCTGACCCGCAACAGGACTCAATTTCTATTCTGATTCACCTCTCACTGAGCTGATTGCAGTTGATTCAACTCCATATCTATACTGGGTATCGGATATTGATCAGACCAAAAATCAGGAGCCTCCATTCTTTGATCACCCCTGTAGGGATTCCATACCATACATTGATTATTTTTTGGAACCCTACTCTGACCAGGCTGACTCGACTCAGCCCGAACCCGAGTCTTCACATCCATATCCATCAGAACTTCACTGCATATGGTGGGTTCTGCATCTGTTGATCCACATCTATCAACCCACCAGACTTATTGGGTTTGGGCTGCATCATCAGCCAACTGATCTTAACAAGCACTTGGTTGGACCAACCAGGCTCTTAATCAAGGTGCTTGTTTTCCAAAACTCCATTGATTTGACCACTCCCTCTCCACCCCATTTTCCGCTTGGCTGAAGGCATCAAATTTAGCGCTTAACGGGAGGCAACCCGTCATCCCAAAAATAGAGACCCGTCTGATTATCCGTATGTACTCCACATTTATTACACCTTGAGTTCGGCTGTAGACAGTTGATCCCACCTCCGGTACACGTATCAGAGCTTAAAATCATCCGCATCAGTCATTTCTGACCCATTCACCCACAAGATGTATCTTGTTCTAAGTCCCTAACCTCAACACTACTTCACACCCTCCGTTTACAATGAGGACAATGCAAAACTTAGGCATGGGGGGGTGATAAAGTGCATACATACAGAACCAACAAAAGATTAGAAGGATTCTCACAAAAAATTCACATATGTCAAAAACACAAAAAATTGAAAAATTATGAAAAAGAACAAAAAAATGGGGGGAGGGAGGAAATTTTGTGAGCCACATATTCATAAGGAAGAGAAAAAGAGCAAAAATGACAAAAAGGAGCACAAAATGAAAAAGAAAAAGAAATAGTCATTAGTAAAAGATTAAGGAATTAACTGAAGGTCTAGACCAGATCAAGAAAAGAAATAGAAGAAAAAGTGCTAAGAAGACATAATAAGAGATTAGCGGGAACGCTGGTCTTAGGCCTCTTGGGCTAGGTTCGTTAGCTTAAAAATTCACGTATCCGCTAAAATCTGGATAATCCTCAAGAGGTTGAGGAAAATGCGAAGCTTAAGTATTAGGTCTAAGGCTTAGGAAGTATTCGGCCTCGTTAACTGACCTCCGATTTGCGGGATTCGGTAACCTAAGCACCCCAAATTCACACACAGTCTGGTTCAGTGCGCATAAACATCTAAACCACGCAAAGGCGTTTAATGTTCTGAAAAAGTCACCTAGATTAGGAGTGGCCAATCAACACAAGTTGATTTGGACGAGTTCCCAGCGCGGAGAGGCGGGAAATTCCCCTCAAAGATGCGTAACAACATATCGTCTCCTCGGGGCTTGTCTCTTAGGATATTTAAATATCCTACTGGGGGCATGTAAGCACTCTGCTGGTTTAGATACCATGGGCAGCATTATCACGAAATGTCGATCGCCAGGGTCTGAATTCGGCCACGGAACTCCATGGGCGGGATTATCTCGAAATCTCGAAAGCCATGATTCTGGGGGTTGCCATGGGCGGGATTATCTCGAAATCTCGAAAGCCAGGAACCTTTGAGGATTGATGATGGGGATGACGAATCCGATACAGACCGTGTTGAGAAGCTAATCTGAAGCTAGAAATAAAAAGAAAAGAGAGAGAAAAGCTCTCCAAACAAATCTTCTATCTCTCTCTTACAAAAAATGCACTGCAAACTGAACTTAGGCTAAAAATGCCTCAAGCACGGGTGCTTTAACCGCGGAGTCCAACAAACCCTAAGTTAGTTTTTGTGGGCCGTAGAAACCTTTACGGAGGACTGAGGCTAAAACAGTTCAGGTCCGGATTTTGGTTGGAACTTGAATACCTCTGGGCCTATTGTCGGCATTCCTACCTAATCGCAAAGGAAAAAGAAAAGCACTTACACTCAAGGTCTAGAACAGAAGTTAAAACCTTAAAATTTTGCTAAGGGACTAGCAAAAGCTAGGCATGGGGGTATGATGAGAGCCTCACCATGAGCCATAACTAGCTCATCTTGACCCAATAAAGAGAATAAAAGCTCCTACATAAACTAGAAGAAGGCCTAAATGAAGGAATAAGTGCTCTGAGAAGAAAATATGAATTAAAGGTTAAAACTGCAATTTTACCATTGCAGTACATAAATGGGATTTATCAGAGGCAAAAAATTGGTCAAAAGGTCTAAATAAGATAAAAAGTGGGTTGAGTCAATCAGAAATGGGTTCATGTGCAATTTAGGAATTAAATGACATTTGGTAACCCTAAAACAGACCTGCTCAAATTAAGAAGGTTCCGGTCAGGATAAAAATCAAGTAAACCCTCTAAAAATCATGAAAAAATATCCTCTAGGGTTTAGAACACTTAATTTGGCCTTTGGAACCCAGTTTGACCCAGATTAGGGTCCTAGCTCTTCAAGTAACCTAATTTGGGTTTTTACGCAAAATAACCAGTCAAACGAGGTCAAACCAAAAATCCAACTTCACCATTGGATTCCTTATGTCAAAATTATGTTTTTACCAAAATTTTGACCTAAGGGGAGGTAATCTTGACCTACTTTGCAATTTAGTGTACCCAAATCACAATTTGATCCCTATCTTTTGAAAATCCTTGCAAAGAGCCCCCTAATTTCATCGCCACCTTTGCAACCAGGTCCTGCTGCCATTGTTAGGGCAGAACCAACCTCCGGCGAGGTTTAGAGAGGGATTACTCTCTGATTCCTCAGAGATCCCCTCCCAGAAATGGAAGGGAGATTCTCTGAGGAATTTCCTTCCATCTAAGGCCAATCACAATCTCTGGTGTGAACCCAATCTCTCATGCAAACGCACGAGGGATTTGGGTATCTAACCTCTTTCCTTCTCCTGCGAGCCATCAGAGACACCGGCGTTCCCTCCACGCTCTGAAAGCACGGCCCAGGGCCTATAAAAGAACCTCCAACCCGACCGCTCATTTTTAGCTTGACTTGGCCGGACGTCCACCACCAATTCGTCCCTTCTTCTCTGGCCAAGAATCCAGCGAGCTCCGGCGATCCCCCCTCCCCTCCCTCTTTGCTCTGCCACAAAACCAGTGGCAGAGACATCTTCCTGATTCTCCTCCGCGTCGCGCAACACCCGCGCACGCCGCCTCAGCCCCGTCGTCGCCACCATCTTCCTCCGCTGGGTAGCTTCTTCTCCAGCCACAGCAGGTACAGCTGTCTGCCTCTCCATCCCCCTTCGTCCCTGTAGTTAGGCTTAATACATTCTCCATCTTCCCCTCTCTCTTTTCCCCCTTTTATTTCATGTAATTGCCCCTCGACCATCGTTGACCACCTCCATCTTCCTCGCCTCCGACCGACCTTTGGCGAGCAGCTCCCACCATTCCGCCCTTCCACACGACTCGTCGACCAACTCAGAGGCTCTGCCTCACCACAAGGAACAACCTCCGCCCATCCACCATCCCTCTACACCGCCACCACAGTCCCCCGAACACACCCACACCCCCGGCCACAGGTTGACCTAGGCATGCACGCCTAGGCCATCCCACGGCCGCATGGCTCACCACCTTCGCCGTGCCACGGCGAAGGTGCCCAGCTAGTCTGATTAAGCCGAGAGGCTTGTTTTGAGTGTGACAGTATCGAAGCCCCTACTGCCATTGACGACGGGTGAAGAAGCTTCAAGCCAATTCCAGGCGTCAGCAGCTCCAGGTTTCAGGTGCTGCGCATTCGGGCAAGCATTGCGAAGCCATCTGATCCAGTAATCAACGCTAACAGAGGCTGCAGCTGTGGCGATTGCACAAAGGTTCTGCGGGTGCGTGCGAGAGCAGGGCAGGACTGATAGTCCCACATCGGCGAGATACGAGGCACAGGTATGCTTTAAATTGATTTTGTGTAATACGGTCGTTGCCTCCGAACGCACAGGGGTGAGGTCCCTCACCTGACCCACGCTCGCCTCGTCCGCGGTTTCACCTTGCGGATCTGGAGGGATCCGACCCGACCCATCCTGAGCACACCTCGTGCATCACCCCACCTGCCGGTGCGCCTGGTCCCGGGTGCAAAATCGGACCCGATTACCCGTGGTTCTGGGAGAGCGTCCTTGAGTGAATTCCAGAGAGAGAGAGACATTCGGGTAGAGGGAAAAGGGTAGGCTTTGCTCTCTGTGTAGGCAGGTTGAACGTTGAGGAAGAAAGACTTAGCCGCAAGGAAGAAGAAGTGAAGAAGTTGAAGAAGAGGCAGAGATCTGAAGGAAGAAGGAGAGACTGCTGAGAAGAAGAAGACAGAAGAGAAAGAAGCCTTCGCAGAAGCCAAGAAGAAAGAAGGCAAGGCAGAGAAGAGAAGCAAACGCAGGAAGAAGATCAAGGCAAGAAGACCTGTAGATCAGAAGAGAAGAAGAAGAAGAGCCTACAAAGAAGAAGGCAGAAGGAAAAAGAGAAGAGAGACTGCAGAGAAGGAAGAGGCCAAGTGAAGATTGCAGCAGAAAGAAAGCATATCAGAAGAAGAAGAATAATCAAAGAAGGGAAAATACTTTTAAGACGTCTGATCTTGGGTTCAAACGTCCAATTTTACTCTTTTGCCCGAATTACTTTTTAAATACATTTGAAGTAAACTTTTGAGTAAATTAGAGTGTTCAATTACATTTGAGATTAGTAGTAAATTCCAATTGCTCCCTGTGTTCGACCTCGGATACTCCGATTTTCGAGTAATAAAAACTCTTCATTTGTTTGAACGCTTTGTCGGCTATATTACAACGTGACATTCTTTAAAACCCCACACAAGCGCTACAAACACCCACATTTTTCATGAGCTTGCATGATCTTTTTGCTTTCAATTCAGGGTCTAAGATCTTGATGGAATTGTTCCCCCATCGTCTGAACACCAAGCCCACTAAATTTTATTGGGATTTAGTGTTGATTTGCTGCGGTTTTAGGTCAATCAAAGGTGGTGGTGTAGGTTTTGACTTGTCAATGGTGGCAGGGGCTATTTTGTGAAGGTGATGAAAAAATCGAAGGGGTTTTTGTAAATAACTTGAAAGTTAAGGGGTTGATTGTGTGAAATAGAGATCTTAGGGACTGAATTGCAAACTAGGTTAGATGGACTCTGATTGGGCCCAAATTTTGGTGTTAACCTAATTTGGACTCAACGAATCTAATGGTGAACTTGGATTTGAGTTTTGATTATGTTTGACCAGGTAAATTGGGGAGAATCCCAAATCAGGGAAATTCCCATCTGAATCTCTATTATAGGCCAAAATGTGTTAGATGGTCAAAACAAGGGTACCAAACCACTTAGAATACTTTTATATGAATTTTAGAATGTTTAGATTAATTTTATCTTGACCATAACCTTTCCTATTTATGTAGGTTTGATAACTAGGGTTTTCAATAATATTTTGGTTCTCGAAATGCGTGAAACCCTGTTTCAATCAATGTGGACCCACTTTTTGGACTTTAATGCTCAATTGACCTCTAATTATGCCCTGAATAACCCCATGGTAAATCTGCATTTATGATGTGCTGTTAAAATAGTAGAATTAACCCTATTTTATTGTGTTCACCCCAAAATAGATCATAGTGGAATTATGGTCCTTAGGCGATCATTTAGGAGCATTTAACTTTAGATTCTGACTAATTTAAGTTAGTTATAATGAATGATGGCATTACTGTCATACCCCCCTACGTAACTTTTGCTAGTCCCTAGCAAAATTTCATGGAAAGAATTAGATCTCCATACCATTTTTTGATGTTCAGATGCCTGTTTTGTGCCACTTCTCTAGAAATCAGATTAAAATATCAACAATAGGCCTAGGGGTACTTAAATACCAGCCAAGATCCAGACTTGACTAGCCTCAGCCTTAGGTCTACCATGAAGGTTTCTAAGGCCCACAAAAAATGCCTAGAGGTTCATTGACCCCAGCAGTTAAAGCACCCGTGCATAGATGTATCAAGTCCAGGTTCAGTTTGCTAGTGCATTTTTGGTAAGAAAGATAGAGAGGGATTTTTCATTCTAAGAGTTTTTCTCTCTTTTCTTCTTATATTCCCCTAAATCCAACGTCGGATTGGCCTTAAACATAGTATGTATTGGATTCCTTATCCCCACCATCAGTCCCCGAAGGGTCCCTGGCTTTCGATGCTTTGGGATAGCATCGCCCATGGAAACCCCTAGAACCTTGACTTTCAACACTTTGGGAACTCATCCAATCAACTTGTGTCTTTGAGCTGCCCCTAAGCCAGATCTTCAAGAAAATCTTTTTAAGAACGAAACACTTTTGGCATTATATTTCACTAAGCGCACTGAGCTAGACCGGTGTGTGAATTTTGGGTGCCTAGGTTACCAAATCCTGCAAGCCAAAGGGCAGGAAATGGGACTGAATAATCCCTAAGCCTTAGACTTAATACATCAGCTTCGCACTTTCCTCAACCTCTTAAGGATTAATCCAAATCTTAACAAATACGTGTGTTTAAACACTAGGATAGGCCCAAAAGGCCTAAGGTTAGTACTCTTTACTTATCTCCATGTCTCTAGCACTTCAAGACTTAATCCTTGTTTTGATTTACTCTAGAACTTAAGTAGATCCCATAATCAATTGCTAAGACTATCAATTTTTTTCTTTGATTTTGCTCCTTTTGGCATTTTACATTTCCTCCTCTTTTCCTTCTCAAGAAAGATTTTCCATTTAGCTCACAAAATATTTTTGCCCTTTCTCCATTTTTTTTTGGAATGTGTATTTTTTTGTGAGAACCCTTCAGAGAATTGAATTTCCCATTTGTTTTGCACTTTAACACCCCCCATGCCTAGGTTTTGCAATGTCCTCATTGTAAACCAAGTGGGTGCGAATTCAGCTTGATTTAAAGATTAGATGTGGTGAAAGGTTGGTTGAATGGGTCGGGATGATTGTTGCAGACGATTTCAAGCTCTGATACAAGTACCAAAGGTGGAGTAGGCTGTTCTAAACTTTAACTAAGAAGTACAGTAGGAGTGCAACTCAAAAGGATGATTAGAAGGGTCTTGGGCTTTTGGAACAATGGGTTGCCTCCTGTTAAGTGATAAATTCAATGCCTTCAACTGAGCAGAAGGTGCTCAAGGAGAAGGAATAGTTAGATTGGAGGAATTTTGTAGAACAAGCACCTTGATGAGTAGTCTGGTTGGTCCAACTAGGTGCTTGTTCAAATCAATAGGCTGATGATGCAAACCAAACTCAATCTGTCTGGTTGGTTAATGGATGTGAATCAATAGGTGTGGAGCCCACTAGATGCTTTGTGGCTCAAATAGATTTGGAAATATGAATCTAGGGTTTGGTTGAATCGACTCAGTCTGATCAGAGTAGGGGTCCTAAAATGATAATGGATCTGTGGAAAATATAGGAAGCCTACTGGTGGGATCAGAGGGGGGCTAAAGATAACTGTCGATTTGATCAATGTACAATTCCCTGGTCAGAACCCAGTGGTGAATCATATGTGACCGATCAGAAAGGGGTGGGTCAGAATAGAAATTGATTCTAGTGGCAGGTCGGGGTTGGGATCGGATTTTGAAAGGCTCTGTAGGAGGTGTCGCTACTTCGATATCTAGGTGTGGTTTGGGCTCCTCAAGAAATGACTTGAAGATCGATTCATCCACAGAGTCTTCTTTGTGATATTCATCCCAATCAAATGTAAGTACCTAGAGAGTGCTTATAGGATCATGGAAATCTAAGTCAGTGAAAGATTAGAACTCCACATTGTTGACACACTTGGCACTTATTGTGTTTGATTCCTGTAGATCATAGCATAATGTTTCCAACTCAATCGAATATAAATTTGAATCAATGATCTTGGGATCATGGACCTCAGAGTCAGAATCAAAAAATGGGTCATGATATTGAGGTTGTAAATGGCTCATAATCATCTGGAAACAATGGTTCTCCGAAATCAGAGTATGATTCGAAATCATCAGAGAATATGCAACAATCGGCTTCTAAACCTGATTCCAAATTGAGGTTTCCACTACTGAACAAATCATGATGCATGGAGTTATCACCCTGACTTTGGTCTAACCTAGTCTCAAATTCCAAGCTCACAGGGTTGTCCTTATTAGGAAAAGGCTTAGGTTTTGGCCACCTAGGGTAGATCCATGTTGGTATCGTAGTTCACGTATTTGATCAGAAATGTATCGTAGTGCAGTTGTGAAATACGATCAACAAAAATAATTTCTAAGATAACGACACTTGAGTCTTGGTCATTCGTCTCTGAGAGGCATTTTGGAAATGCAAATTAGAAATCGATCTCTCTTGCTCTACTTATTCAACACTGCATGTCAATTTATGCTAAGTTTGTATTTATGCACGATGTGAAAAGTATCAGAAATTAAAACATGCAACATCAATCACACAAAAATATTGCAACAAGGCCCATGGTGAAGCCTGTAGAGAAAAAGATTTTCATTGATTCATGATGGCATTTGCAACATAAAGCTCATGAAAAGCCTGTAGAGGATGCTTGAAAAAATAAATCTAGCTAGCAGAAAACGATTGCATACATGAACCTAAGGGGGGATTATGCATGCATCATTGGGGGAGAATATAGAACTACACTATTAAGCAGTAAATAAAGCAGTAAAACTGTGAAGAACTATAGCAGAACTAAGGGCATTCAGAGGTGGGCTCTGATGGCTTTTGACTTGGTTGAGAGGAGAAGGAGGGGTAGCTAATGGTGCTTAGGCTGGCCCTTGGAGAGAGGTTGAGGAGGTGATCCAACATCTTGGCATGGAGATGGTGGTGGCCATGGTGAAGCTACTCGTGAAGGTGGAGTGGAGGTGGAATGAAGCTAAGCTAAAATGGAGCCAAGAGTGTATGGGTGCAAAGTGCCACCCCTTAGGTCATTTTATAGGCCTAAGGGAGACTCTCTAGAGAAGTGTGGAACTCTCTAGAGAGAGTCCCAAGTGTGGCCATCCAAGGAGAGAGAGAGGGTGGTCCTTAGATCCACCAAAAGTGGATCTAAGAGAAGACTCATCCTTGGTTGCTATTTTTAGCAACCAAGGTGGTGCCACCTTTGGAAGGTCCTAGAATACTCTAGGTTGTGTGGGAGTGCATGAATGGGTGTGTGTGTGTGTGGTCATGCCCTAAGTGGTTAGGTGGGTTAGGATAGGTTCTAATGGGTTTACATCTAGGTTAGGTCTCAAATTAGGGTTGCAAACCCTAATTCACTGAGGAAAAGTGTAATTAAACTTAATACAAGTTTATTTTGGTGTGTGGAAACCTAATTGAGAGTAAAACAACTCAATTAAGTTAGGTCTAGGTCAATTGGACTCTCACTGTGTCCAATTGGACAATGTGTGATGAGATCAGGACTCAATTGGACTCAATGAGTCCAATTGAATAGGCTGACAGAATTGGTTAAGATCCGAGTCAAGTAGGTTTAGTGGGGACCTAATTAGGTCCTTAGGGAAGTCTAGAGGTGATGTATTAGGGTTAGGGCACCTTAATTTAGGTCCCTATGGGGTTGGAATTGGGTTTAGGGACCTAGGATGCGGTGACCTAATCTAAGGGTGGCTAAGGCTTTGGGAAACTTTTAGGCTGTCCTAGGGCTAGGATGGACCTAAGTTCTTCACAATTTATTGGTTTATTCCTACTTAATAGAATAACATACCTTAACTCCCTTACATTATTATCTATTACATCTAATCTAAGTCTTCCTCTCCAACTCTGCTGCAACACTAGTTATTCTTTATTCTTCAGATCGTGCTTTAGATCCAGCTTCAGATCTAGCTTCTGATCAGCTTATTACCAGAAATTGACATAATGCACCTAATTTGTACATTATAGCATTATTTTATGCATAGATAAAATAAAGTAGTAAGGGTGCTAGGAATGCTTATGCATGCATGAATTACCCTAACTTATGCTAAGTCCTAGCCTAATTTAGGTCAATTAAGACCTATGATTGCTGCGCAATCAATCCATTCAAATCCCAATTCTTCCAACTCCTTCGATTCTGTATCGTAAATGGGTGTGACTTCTGAAAAATCAATTCATTCTTCTGAGTTTGGAGAGGTATAATCATCGAATGCAAGCCCAAAATCATAGTTTAGATTTAAAATTTGGCTCTTATCACATTGGGCCTCATGATCATCCCAACTAGTCTCAGATCTAGATTCTACTCTAGGTGTAGGAATTGGGTCACTGATGGTGACACCATCATTAGCCATAACTAACTTAAATTAGTGGAAATCAAGTAACAAATACTCCTGAATGATAGCCTGAGAGCTGTAATTCCACTTAGATCTGTTTTGAGGAGAACTTGGTTAAATCTATCGTTTTAACATCATATCATAAATGCAGGGTAACCACGAGGTTTTTCAAGGGTTAATTAAAGGCCAATTGAGCATTAAAGTCCAAAGAGTGAGTTTACACAGACAAAAATAGGGTTTCATGCATTTCATGAACCAAACAGCACACCAAAACCCTAATTTCAGATCTGCTTAAATTGAAGAGGTTTTTCTCAGAATAATATTCATATAAACATCCTAAAACTCAAAGAAAAATATTCTAAAAGGTTTAGTACCCTTAATTTGACCATCTGAACCCATTTCGACCTTGAATAGAGTCTTAGACGGGATTTTACCCAAACTTAGGCTTCTATGCAAATTGCCCAATCAAACATGGTCAAAACTAAAAGCCAACTTCACCATCATATTCCTTGGGTCCAAATTAGGTGAAGACCAAAATTTGGGCCCAATCAGAGTTCATCCTGACTTAGTTTGCAATCTAGTCCCTTAAAACTCTATTCTTCACACCTAAGCCCCTAGCTTTCAAAATTTATTACGTTCAGGTCCATAAGTTTCTTGTCTTCTTTGCAAACACACCTCTACAATTTATTACTTATCTTATCTTTCTTGATTGAGCTAATTACTAACTTACCCTATTTGTTTTGCTGTGATTTTGCAAGGTACATCACGAGAAGATCTTTCGCACAATCAACCACTCGAGGGGTAGGTAAAATTTCTCTTCTTCCCTAATCAACCTCCTAATCTTGGGAAGGAGAAAAAGGAAAAAAATAAATTAGGATCCACTTGCCTAATTTTCCTAGTAATTATCATTTAAAGGCAAAATTTCCTGATTTACGAAATTAATTTAAGATCTGATTGAAGATTGAGACAATTTGATTTGAAAATCCCCATCCTGATTTTCTATACCTATTAGGGATTTACGCTTAAATTATTGACATCTTGGACTTCTCACTTTCTTGTTTGAGTCCAAGGTGCCACATTTGAGATCAAATTGGACTTGAAATAGAGCCAATGAGGGTTTCCACTTTATGGTTGTGAACTGTTAGCACACATTTGCCTGCATTAAAGAAAACTGATCTTCCCACATTTTTGTGCTAACCAAGCCCTTGGTGAAAATATCTATTCAAGAAAACCCTAAAAATCAATCTCTAAATTTACTTAAACTCTAAAATTTGGACGTAATAACCTGAGAGTCAAGTCAGGGTGATTTTGGGCCTTGACCTAAATTTCATCCTCAATCTTTAGGCTAGACCAGGTGAAGTTGGTCCACTTTGTGGGCCAATCAACCTCCAAATTAGGTCACAAATTGAATCAATTTCTAATCAAGTGAGATTCAAGGCACAAATTGGGACTAAAATTGGTGGACTTAAGATCTCAATTGTCACATTCCATCTACTTGAAATCGTAGTGACAAGGAAGGTCAGGTAGGGGAAACCCATGGGGACACTCTATCGTGTAAGGGCCTTTGCGAGGCTCTCCCTTCCTGGTTGCCCAAGTAATTTTCAAGTGTGTGGATTTCTGATCCAGAGGTATCATCCGCTTCAAGACAAACTTAGTCATCCAAAAATCTTTAGGTGTCTTGATTGAGTCCAATAAATATCCAATCCCTAATCTATTCTCTAGAGCACATACATAGGAAAGGTCCCTAGGTTTTTAACCTGGAAGCTTCCATTAGAGTTGATCTTCTTGGGAAAAATCTTATCTAATCTGATCAATTCGATCTAGACCTAAATTTGATTCAACATATTGATCGACCACCTAATTTCAAAATGCAACTTGACAACATAGGAAAGATTTTCAATAAACCTAAATCCCAAATGAGCATGAAGAGAAAATGATTGAGGCTACTCTTAGACATCATTATGAGTATTATAAAACCTCAAATCCATTTAGAAGTGTTCAAGTTAATGTGTTAAAAACAACCTTCATTGTGAACTGTGCCCAGCTAATGTTGACACAAATGATAAATGATTCAACTCGAGATATTCTCATGAAAGGATACATTAAATTAGGGAGATTGCATAATTGAGTATCTCCAATGTCTGACAAATCCACTACTTTGGGAAATGCACCAAGATGACATTGGGAAATGGGGAATATGATAAATCTGTTGAAACAAATCATCAATCAAAAATACCCATATATCCACTCAAAAATTATTGACACATCTTGGAGCAATGTTGAAGATTAATATGTTTTCCCAAAGCCTGGGATCGAAAATAGAGGCTGTTGTGGACCCCCAACCTAAATGAAATCAAATTCAAACTTTATGCAGAATGACATACCAGATCTTGATGTTGGCTAAGTGGATCCAATTGCAAATGTTCCCAATTATGAACCAGCCTTAGAGGCCATGAAGTTAGTCCATCATGCCTTGATTTCCCAGACACCTGTGATGATTTTCAGTTAGACCCTCTCGAGGATGTAATTCCCACACCTTATCTTATTAAGGTAATCCTTGAGAGTGAGTCTGACATCCCAGTAGAACCATGTCCAGATTCTAGTTACCCAATTCCTACCCTTGACCTAGATTCTAGATCTGAACCTATTTAGGATAATCACGAGGCCCAATATGATGAGAATCTGATTTTTGATTTGAATTGCGATTTTGGGCCTGTATTTGATGATTATACCCCTTTAGACTCCTCAAAGAAACAAATTGATTTTCTGAAGTCACACCAATTTATGACATAGAAACAGAGGAGTTAGAAGAGTTAGGATTTGATTGGGTCTACCTTAGGAGCCAAGAACTCAAGCCTATGCCTAATAAGAACACCTCTTTGAGCTCAGAATTTGAGATTAGGTTAGATCCAAGTCAGGCTATTGATTTCATGAATCATGATTTGTCTAGTGGTGGAAATCTCAATCCTGAATCAAGTTCAAAATTTGATTTTCGCAGATTCTTCGATGATTTTGAATCCTACTATGATTTTGGAGAACCTTTATTTCCATATGATTATGAGCCAATTTGCAACCTCAGTATCCATGATCCATTCTTTGATTCTGAGGCCGATGGTTGGAACCTCAAAGTAGCCACATCTATCATAGAGCTTTTCAAAATCCAATACCAACCCCGATCCTCCACCGGAATCAATTTTTACTCTGATTCACCTCTCTCTAATCCAGTTGCATTTGATTCACCACCATCTTTTGATTAGGAATTGGACATTGATAAGACCAATAATCAAGTCTTATCCTTCTCTGATCTCACTAGTAGGGTTCCTACATTTTCCACAAATCCATTTTCATTTGAGGACCCCTACTCTGATCAAGCTGAACTGATTCAACCAAACCCTAGATTTGCATTTTCATATCCTTTTGAGCAACAAAGTATTTGGTGGGCTCCACATCTATCAATTCACATCCATCAACTCACCAAATTGATTGGGTTTGGTCTACATCATTAGAATGTTGATCTGAACAAGCACCTGGTTGAACCAACTAGGCTACTCATCAAGGTGCTCGTTTTACAAAATTCCTCTTATTTGACCACCCCTTCTCCTTGACCACCTTCTATTCAGCTGAAGGCATTGAATTTAGCACTTAACAGGGCAACCCATCATTTCAAAAACTCGAAACCCTTCTCATCCTTTTGAGTTACTCCTATTACACTTTAGGGTTCAACTTTAGAACAGTCGACTCCACCTTTGGTACTTGGTGGGGACCCGGATAGGTTGTGTTAATATGATAAAATTATCGTTGAAGTGAGTATAGTGATTAACTTAAATTGATCCTAACCATATTTTGACAAAATTTTTAACTTGGCCTACTTAATTTTATCTTGGTCACTTTTAGGCCTAGGGTCGAACTTAGGGAGGCGGGAATTAGAGGTGAATAAGTTTCTGTGACTTTCCTACAACGAATCTCTTATGTGCGCTTATTATGTTTTCAGCTCTTTTCTATTCAAGATTTTTTTTGCTGATAATTTTGTCCTTGAGGTACACCTTCGAAATCAGGTCCTTGGCTTTGAGCCAAATTGTTCTTGGCTTTGAGCCAATTTAGGGTTCCAAAAATTGGTCTTGCTATTCACAAGACCGAGTACCTGCAAGACAAGGATTATCTTTCCTCTTTTACTATTTTTTTTATCTTTTTAATAGCAGGAAACAAAAGAGAAATAGAGGTTGCTTGTAAAGAAATAAATATAGTCTATATATACAGATATATATATATATATAGGGGTGGGGGTGGAGGTGGAAATGGTGTGTAGCATGGTGTCAAGTTGGTCGACATCTAGGAAGACGCAACCAATAGGACGAAGTGCTGCGTGGAGTGTAGGATGGATGTGTGGAAGTGTGCGCGGAGGCGCTTTCTCTATGCGGGTATCAGGGAATATCAGCAACTGGTGCAGATATTCCTGCGATATAACGCGTGGTGCAGGGATACAGGTAGGTGATATGAATGTAAATACATATATATGTGTATGTAAAAATATATATTTATATATATGTATACATAGGGTTGTATAGGTAGTTATGTATATATATGTATATAGATATGTAAATATATATATAGGTATATATGTATTTATAACTAGATATATATGTGTATGTATATATATATAATAATATATGTATATAGATATATATATGTATATATGTAGATAGATATATTAGTATAAGTATCTATATATATAGATATATGTAGATATATATATATATGTATATATGTATTTATATCTATAGATATATATGTGTATAAATATATATATAAATACATATATACATATATATATATAAAAGTATATATATAGGTGTGTACAAGTGAGTGTGTGTGTGTACACGTGAGTGTGTACAAGTGTGGTGTGTGTATGTGCGTGTCTGCTGGAGAGTGAGGGAGTGGCCGTGAGAGAGAGCGCGGGCATTTAAGGTGTCTGGTGGAGGCAACCGTCGTCCAATGGTGCGCGCAGGCACGCGTAGGTGCAGGCGCGCAAGGGTGCAGGCATGCTGGAGGGAGCAGGCGTGAGGGAGAGCACAACGCAGTGCGCTGCGGGCTGGAGAGGGAGTGGGGTAGACGGGTGTAAGCGATGGAGCAGAAGCGGGTGGGCGTAAGCGTACGCGAGCGTAGGTGCACGCTACGGGCTGGAGGTGGTTACGGCGCGGAGAGCGAGCACACAGTAACTGGATAAGTGAGAAACTTTCCGGTCACCGCACTGTAGCTACAGTGCCGCACAGAAACGCGTAAACAGTAGCTACAGTGCTCGTGCGGCTTGGACAACCGGTTGCGGCCGATTCTGCGTGCGCGGGAGCACTGGAGCGAGCCTGTGCACGCGGAAGGAGCTTGCGTCAGCTGCTGCAGGGGTGCGCGGTGGCTTGCGCGCTGGATGGAGGCTGCTGCACTGCTGCTGGAGCTTTGAAGCTTGGAGCTGCGGCAATGGCATGAAGGTGCTGAGCCATGAAGACAGGAAGTGAAACCACCACGCCCACCTGCTCGTGGATGAGCTAGGCGGTGGTGGGACTCACAGTGGTGGTTGTGGGGCCACTGTGAGCTTGCTCCTACCTGCAGCGTATCTCTTCAGTGGGAAGAGTTGCTGCGTATGGAGGGGTGAAAGGGAGGAAGAAGGCCTGGAGGAAGGGTCTGTGGGTGTGTCTGGACCAGGCTACCTGCGCATGGAGCGAGGAGGGCTTTTTAAAGGAGCAGGAGGCATGCACGGCCATGCCCTGGGTGTGCATGCCTAGCCATGCAGCTGGCAAGGCATGCGTTGGCAGAGAATGGCACAAAGAAGAAACAGCCCATGCACTGAGCCGCGTGGAGAAGAAGAAGTTCAAAGCAAAATAAAAAAATATGAAGATGGTGAAATTGCGAGGTAGCACTTGAAGGAGATGTTATTTACATGGCCAACTATTCACTTTCCTCCCCTCTCAAATAAATGCATGCATGTGTCAATTTTTACAAACGCAACTATGGCTACCTAATATGCAATGGCAATGCTAGGAAATAACACAAGATGGCATTTTTATTGGTGTATTTTTGCTGTGCAATCAGTACTCGTATCAAAGCTTGAAATCGTCCACAACAGCCATCCTGACTTGTTCACCCACCCTTTGACCTTGTTTTAAAACTTGAACCAAGCTGACTTCATACCCTCCCAGTTTACAATGGGGACATTGCAAAACTTAGGCATGGGGGGTGTTAAAGTACAAACAAATGGAAATTCAATTCTCTGAGGGGTTCTTATAAAAAAATACATATAAAAAAAATAAAAATAAAAAATGGTGAAAGAGGAGGAAAATTTTGTGAAATGATTGAAAATCTTTCTTGAGGAGGAAAAAAGGAGATACAAAAAAATGTCAAAAAGGAGCAAAAATAGAAACAAAATTGATAGTCATAGTAATTGATTATGGGATTTACTTAAGTTCTAGACCAAATCAAAATAAGGATTAAGTCCCAAAGTGCTAGAGACAAGGAGATTAGTAATGAGTGCATATTTTAGGCCTCTTGAGCTTGTTTTAGGGCTTAAACACTCAAGTATTCGTTAAAATTTGGATTAGTCCTCAAGATGATAAGGAAAGTGCGAGGTTGATGTAGTAGGTCTAAGGCTTAATGATTATTCAGCCCCACTGCCTGTTCTTTGGTTGAGGGACTTGGTAACCTAAGCACCCAAAATCATACACAAGTCCGATTTAGTACGCTTAACAAAGTAATAATGCCAAAAGTATTCTATTATGAAAAGTCATCTCTAAGATCTAGCTTAGGAATGGTTCAACAGCACAAGTTGATTGGACGAGTCCCTGGTGAGGACAGGTGGAAATTCCCCTCGAAGATGCGTATTAACATATTGTCTCCTCGCCGCTTGTCTTCTAGGATATCTAAATATCCTATCGGGGGCATGTAAGCACCTTGTGCTAATTCAGGTGCCATGGGCGGGATTATGCCGAAATGTCGATCGCTAGGTTTGAATTATGCTGCAGAACACCATGGGCGGCATTATCTCGAAGTGTCGAAAGCCAGGAGTTCTAGGAGTTGCCATGGGCATGCTATCTTGAAGCATCGAAAGCTAGGGACCCTCTGAGGATTGATGGTGGGGACATGGAATCCGATATAGACCATGTTTAGGGCCAATCCAAGGCTTGATTTAGGGAAATATAAGGAAAAGAGAGAAAACTCTCAAAATGTAAAATCCCTCTCTATCTCTCTCTTATCAAAATGCACTGGCAAGCTGAACGTAGACACAATATGCCTACACACGGGTGCTTTAATCGCTGGGGTCAATGAACCTCTGGGCAATTTTTGTGAGCCTTAAAAACCTTCGTGGCAGACCCAGGCTAAAGCTAGTTAGGTCTAGATCTTAACCAGTACTTGAGTACCTATAGGCCTATTATTTGCATTCCAATCTAATTTCTAGAGAGGTACAAATTAGGCATTTGAACATCAAAACAGTTCTAGAGATCTAGTTCTTTCCATAGGACTAACAAAAGTTAGGCATAGAGGTATGATGGTGTTGAACATGATTTCTACGCTAAAAGTTTTAAGTTTGAAAACTCATAGTTGTAGTTGCATAAAAATCTGACAAACATATAATTTAATCGAAACTCTGGTGAGTCCTGGGTTGAAGACGAGGAGGCGAACGTTTGATTAAAAATCACGTTAGAATTATTGTCACAAAGCAGAGTAGCTAGATGAAATTGATCTACTAGCTATTCTACTTAATGAATAAATAATAGAAAGAGAGAGAATAATACAAAGAAAAAGAGAGAAAGAGAATATCTCATAACCACATAATCATGTTCATTACATCTAATCACTACACTAGAAAGTTGGAAATCTACACTAGAAAGCGACAAAAAGAGAAGGGAGTGAGAAGTTATCCTCCTCGATGGCTGGTTGGAGGATGAGCTGCATTGACGGAGCGCCCAGACGAGGGTGGTAAGATGCTGGACAAGAGAGGATGAAGTTGGAGGACAGAGAATGAAGCAGGGCGATGTCTCAGTAGGATCCGCTTCCCGAATGGTGGTGAGAGGAAAATCACAGGATGACCCATGAAGAGGGTGAGAAGATGGAAAATTATTTTACTTTAGCTCTAATGGAGCATCCTGGGTATGGGACCAACTCATACAGCTTTGGAGGGGGTGAGAGAAGAAGAGAAGGGATGAAGAAATGAGTGGTAGGGGTGCCCTTTTAGAGGTGTACAAATTGACGAAAAAAGGGTCTTTTAAGGGCTTAGAATTAATGCTAGGGTCTTTAGTGACGGATATAATTATCACTGTAGCTGAACGTTGTTGAAGGCACGCTTCCATCTCTACCCTTCATCTCTGATCCAAGCACCCACAAGAGACCACATCCGTGCCTCCTCCTCTTTAGTTGATAATGCATGGAACATCGTGCCTCTACAGTCGTCTGATCAATGGATTGGATGGCTTAAAAGTCATCCAATCCATAGCGCCTTTGCGGCACGTTAGATCTGGAGTGAGAAGGCACGTTAGATCACACGTGCAACCTTGCCTCCATCTAGTGCTGCCACATAGTTGCGTCTAAGCCACTCCACCTGCATCGGGCAGTCCAATTTCGCGCTCAATCCTCGTGTGGCTGATTTGAGTTGAGCAGGGTTCAAATTGGCACTCCCTCTTCATGAAGGAGCTCTTGCTCACTGCATTGGGGACGTTCTTTGTCGAGTTTATGATTTAATGCTCAAGCATACTCAGCCATTGAATCAAGATCCAATAGTTTGGAACAAGGCTTCTTTCATGAGGAGTGTCGAGTAGCTGTGGATGATGTTGGGTGGCTGTGATGGCGCCATGTGGTGCCATCATGGCCGTCCATCTTCTTTGCCTTGTAGGTGGTGCCACGGTTGTTGGATTGGATCGATTTTCATGCTGTTGGGCTATGATCCAAACCCATCCGTACAGTTAGATTTGTCATATGAGGTACAGATTTTACACCACCTTGCCCCTTGACCTTTGATCTTTCTCAAACTGCATCTGATGCTATGAAAGGTCTAATTGTGGCGATCTCGGAGGCATTGGACTCCAATCGACTCCCTGATCAGATCTGTACAGTTGGATCTTCAATCCGAAGCCCCGAAATGATCTCGTCCTATCCCTTAATAACAAAAAGGGAAAATTAACTTATAATTTATAGAATCCAACATAAAGGCATGATGATGCATGCTATGCAATATTTATAATGCATGATACTTCTATAGACCTAGGAACATTCATAAATAGGCATTTTAGGCCAATTGGATATGTGCACATCACACATGCCTATGTTTTGCTAGTCTCTTGCAAAACAATATGCTATTTATAAAAGAATTAGGATCAAATTACTTGGGAAATAGTTATTTTTCAATATTAAGAAATTTATACTAAAGAATTGAACTATAGAGACACAACAACACCTAGGTGTTCACCAAAATGCAGACCTCCCAAGCCCTCGCCTTATTCAAAAGCAAAAGCATCTTTTTCTTTTTCTTCTTTTCTAATTTTTTTCTAGATTTTTGAGTTTAAAGTTTCAGGGCAGCTTTCTATAGCTACCCAACCCATCTAAGACTTGAAAAGAACTCTATGTGTTAAGCTTCTTTTTATTTGAATGTGATAGACTCACTAAACGACAATTAGAATGTACTTCAGGTGTCTACGCCCCTAGGTACCCTGAAAAGAAATTCAAGCTAAAGGTCTATCTATCCAACCAGTAGCTTTCTCCCTACTTTTTATTTTTATGAGGTCAACAAAAGGGCGAACCCAATGTATATCTCCCTGACTTATTCTATGCCCTCGTTTCTTCCAAAGTGTTTGGAATTAAACATGCATTTTTGTGAGCTAGGTTCTAGACAACCGGCCAATGGGTTATTACCAACGACAACTTGCCAGCCATACTCTTGCGGTAAAGTGTGGCTTATTTCTTTTTTCTTCTTTTCTATTTCTCTTTTTTTTCTTGGATATTTTTCTTTCTTTTTTTCTAAGTAGGTGGCTTCCCGGATCTAAGATTTACCTAAAGGCAGCAAAAAGAGAATGGTCGTGTGGCTGGGCTCTAGATAACCGACCAATGAGCTATTACCATCAACAACTTGCTAGCCAAACCACCCTAGAAGGTTCATTAGCTACCCAATTTCTATTAAAATCACCAACAAGTGAGTCAATGCAAAGAGTGTGTAGATGCTTAGACTATAAGCCCCTTAAATTAGAGGGCAGGTTGATAAGTTGTGTACTTATCACCCCAACTTTTTTAACCAATTAGAACTGATTTTTCAAGTGGCAAGGACTCAAGAATCAAGTCCACATTTTAGTGGGCACCCAGGCTAATGAAGCTCGAAGACCTGAAAAATCTAAGTGTTTTGGTCCTATTGTATCATTTCCTAAAGTTGACAAATTGTAATGCCCAAGTTCTCTTTTCCTAATTCAATTTTTTTAAAAAAAATAAAGAGAAAATAAAAAGAATCTAGGGAGCTAACAAGATGATTCGAAGATGAATATCCACCTCCCATGCCTATCTAATGCAATGTCCTCATTGTATTAAAAAAACATGAAAAAGAGCATAGTAGAGTAGAAAGCACCTAAATTTAGTGATTACAGTTTAGATCCAAGATAAAAATAGGTTGTATATGTGCTGAATTTACTGCCTTCAGTTAGGCACACTATACAAACAAGGAGAAGAAATAAAGAATTCACAAGTGCAGGTCAAAATCAAAATAAAACGATCAATTTTTAGGCCTTCAACGAGAAGATGTCCATAGATGTGGACGAGGTTGTTTTGCAGACCCATGCCCCAAGGTCGAGTGTTTTTAAGGTTCTGAATAAAAATTACCCAGAACCTAAGATCAGTATGCAAGTAGGGTTGGCCCTGTGATTTCTGAAAAAGCAACCCAAGTCCAACAAGTCAGACAATAGGAAAGTCAAGATTAAAAGATAATTAATGAATTTGTGCTTGGGTTGCACATCCTCATAATAAAAAATGTCATAAGGGTCCTAATAAAAGGTTGGTGGTTTCAGGTATATAGGAACCCTTAGACTCAGACTTCTACTTCTCCTGGAATTGGCTTCCCAAATTTTCATTTCCCAGTTCCTATCCTCCATAATCATAATTTCGGATTCCGAGACCTCCTACATGTTATTCACCCCATCTAAAGTCCAAGTCCAAGATTTGTGGCTGAATTAGAATTGAGTTGGGTCCAATAATCTCAAAAACAGAATCATCATTATGCTCAACGGGGTGTGTGTGAGGAATGGGGCTACTGATTGAATCATCCATGAAGTCAAGATCTGAATCTTCCGAACAGGTCCCAACAGGATCAATTTCCTCAATTATTTGGCTATTAAATGATTCATTGAATTCCTCAAGCCCAGTTGTCTCACTAAAATCATTTCCCTCAAATTCATGTGAGACTTCACATAACTATTCTTCACCTTCAAAATCAAAGAATTCTGGATCCGCATTTATCTATGTCTCAAAATCATCTATCATTACCTGGTCCATGGAGACATACTTTTCCTCGTACCGTGGCTCAAGGATTTCGGGTGAAGAAATCAATTCATCCTTAATAGGTTGCTTTAGAACAACTTGGTCATCCTTGTTCTTGTAAAATGTGTTCCCCCTATAAGTGTCTGAGTGGATTCTGACATTGGCTCTCTTGAAGGGGGTTCATCCTGGGAATCATCCCAAGATTGGACTAGAGCAATCACAAATCTCATCCTTAATTTTGACAACTTCTCAAGTAAAAACTCACCCGAGTCCTTATCCTTAACATCTTGGAACCAATCCAACAAATACTTGTTAAGATCATCAATCATTTCAATCAAAGTCTACAATTCTTTATTGCAAGGTGTTGGATGAGCTTCTAAAGATTGAATGATATTCCTTAAGTTAGCCAACACCCTATCGTGGACCTGGTTCACCTGAACCAAATGGTTTGGTTCAGGGTTGGGTAGGTTTGGGTTCAGTCCAAGGGAGTCAAGAAATTGAGGTTCTTGGTGCCCTCGTTGATAATAAATCATTTCAGATTATTCATAAAGGGGTGGTGACCCATATGCAATGTAATCTGGGGGAGGGTAAGAGTTATAATAATGATATCCTTCTTGATTGTAGATCATATTAGGTTTTTCATAGGAAGGCAGTGATATCTAATCAATGTAGCTCAGAGAAGGATAAAAATCAAGATCATGGTGTCCAGGGTTAGACCCTGAACACAGAGATTCGGAATTGTATTCCCAATCAAAGTTATCTCGACTAATGGATGAATGGACATAAGTCGGGTTGGGATAGTAATAATCTTGGGAATAAGTAGTGGTAGGAGTGGAAATGCAAGTAGGATGTGAAATGATCCATGATGAAATGGGAGGAAGAAAGGTGCCCTGCAGTACAAACAATCAAACCTATCCTTAAGTGGGATGGCCTAGAGATCTACAGGCTCCCAGAACCAGTCTTGAGATGAAAAAAATAATTTGATCTACTTCTTTTCAGTTAATCCAACCAGTTAGAGGGAGGGATTGGGGAGAAGTTTCTTCCCTTGGCTTTCGCCTCAGGTTCCTTTGATACCCCCCAACCGAGATCGTTTGACACTACTCTCCTAGCTAGACATCAGATTGAATGGTAGAAGTAGATTAATCAAAGATAATCTCGATCTGGGCCCCGAAGAGCGAGTCCAATCCTTAAGGCCAACACCTACTTTGTTTTAATTAGGCTTATGTTTGAATGTTCTTGGGAATGTGATGGGCCCTTTATTTGGGTTGTGCCCTTAAAGATTGATTAATATGCGTGTGCATGCACAACCAATGGTTTTCAAACATGGTTAATTGGTGAGTTGTCTTTTAGGGTTCAACCTTGTTTAGTAGCTTTTAGGGTTCAACTTTAGGTGTTTTCAATCAAGTTTAGTTGTCACACCAGGTTTTGAAAGCACAAGTGAAGATGTCTTCCTTTAAAACTTAAAAGAATGTGGAGTGCTAGTTAATTCCTAAAAGTTGAATCCTAAGAGGCAACTACTTGATAAGTTGTTTTTAGATGAAGTGGTGAGGCCCAAATAACTCAAAAATTGGCCTGATGCACCGCTGAATTAGGCACACAAGTGGTTACCTAATCTGATTTCTACTCAATTATATGTTAATGAGTGTACTAGTTCCAAAGATCGGGTTAACAACTGAGTATGAAGAATCAGAAGAGGTTGTGTACCTCTGTGGGATTTTTTTTAGATTTTTTTTATAAGCGGAGGGTGAGATGGGTGGAAGTGGCAATCAAAACAACCAAACTATGCTTAGGGTTTATGCAAGTGTTCACCTCATAGATCGCATTAAAAGAATGAATACGTCGTAGCATAGTGAGAAATACATCAAAACAAATACAATTTTAACAAGAGGTGAGTCCTGGTCGAACTCAGGGAGGTAGAAAATGCTTTTGATTTCAAAAGCTGATTTAGATCTACTAGCTGAATGCTAAGCATAGTATATATATTGTGACAATATATATAAAGCGAATCAAGTAAGTTGGTTGATCATGAAGTGCCAAATAAACTAGAGTTTATTACTAAGACATGTAAAGCTAGAGCAAGAATTAAAAATAACTATCTATCTATCTGAATAAGGGCACCATGGGTGGTCCATGGTGGCCTCTTGGAGAGGTTGGGGAGAGCAATAGCGGTGCACCAAGGTGGCTTGGTGGGTGCTTTAGAGGGAGAGAACCAGAGAAGAAGATTTAGAGAGCTGGAGATGGTATGGAGAGAGTTGTTCTTCAACTGGGGGCCGTGGGGTTCTTTTTATAGCTTCATAGAGGAGCAAGATGGGCATTTGAGCCCTCCAACTTGTGCAACAACCTCAGATTGATCAGATCGGTCGATTGGGAGATCAACAGATCAGATCACACTTCAAAAGGCCTTCTAAATCGTTCTGTACACGAGGATTTCCTTTGGAGCTGACATGTGGCATGCTCCTTACCCTCGAATATTCATCTGACATCTATCGCTCGCGCTTGCCCACACCGCCAATTGCTCATCAACAGTGAGTGCTAAAATCCCTTGGTCAATCCTCAGCCATCTTATCTCGCGATCAGACGGCTTAAGAGCCTCTCCCGCACCACCTTCTAATTTCAAATGCGTGCGTGCCCACGTTCAGTTGCGCGTAATCGCACGCGTCTCCATCCAACGCGTAGTAGCTCACCATGCGTTCACATCCCCATCGCTAGATGCAGATCTGATGGCTAGATTTTCTGTGTGCTACCGCCTGACGATTTAAGTGTGAATTACATATCGATCCCACATCGCGGCCTTTGGCTCCAACACTCTAACCAACGTGCTACAAGCGCATTTGTGTCACACTTTCCTTTCTTCGCACAGCTGCCCTCAGTCGTTGGATGAAGATCCAACAACTGAGGATAATCCTTCCTTGATGAAGTGCGAGGGAGTGGTGACGTGGGTGCTTTGTGGCCTTTGGATGATAATCCAATGACCTACAGTGTGATAGATCATCTAAAGATATGTAATATAGCTATCTACGCGCACACAAAGACTTAAGCACATTGTTAGTAATAACAAAAAGATTTGCACAAAATACAAACCACAAAAATTGGCACATGATATATAGTGGTTCCCCTCCCTTAGGTACTCCACTACCTAAGCCTCCCAGCTTAAGATTTTTAACCTAATTCTCTCAACCCTGAGAGAATCAATTTACTAATCGAGGTAATTAACAGGTTACCTCAACCCAAGTACAATAACGGGTTTGTTACAACCCAACGAGCAATAAGCTCAAATACAAATGAAGTACAGGTGTAAGAAAGACTAATCTTACAACTAAGTTCCTAAGCCTCTCAACAATATATAGAATAATATTACCGATTTGAGAGCCTAGAAAAAACTGATCCGCTTCGTAGATGCATAATGAAAATGGATCGTTGATCTTGCAGGAATACTATGAGAATGGATGGCAAGCTTCTTCTTTCTCTCTTGTGAATATGGTGGGAATTTGAAATTCTAGCTCTAGGATTTTCTCTTCTCTTTCCTTGTGTCACTTGTATGCAAACAAAGAGTCCTACGATCATTTTATAGAGTTTACAACCTAGGATACTTGTCTACTAGACGTTAGGAATTAATTCCCAATGTTCATATTGTTGGAGTTAATTTTCTGGCCATTTAGAAATGGGCCAACGACTACCTAGTATCGGTACTAAAGTACCTGTACCGGTACTCGTTGCTTCTAGATTTGGGTTTCAAACTCTTAACACAAATCTGTAACCCACTTGTATCGGTACTAATAATTAGTACCGGTACTCGTTACCTCCAGTACCGGTACTGATCATGAGTACCGGTACTTGTAGGGTACAGGTTTGTTTCTTGACAAAACCCAAACCTGTAACTCACATGTACCGGTGCTAAACTTTAGTACCGGTACTTGTGGGTTGACAAGTACCTTTTCTAGGTGATTTAATCAATTACATTATTTGAAAATGATTGCAATATTAATCCTAATTTATCTTTAATTATTTTTACGATCTAAGTTACATTACTTTGTTAAGAGGCATACATTCTATGAATAAAAAGTGTAAACTAAAAACTAAAGATCGAAGATGATCTTCTTCACTTTGATCCATCCCTGTCATCCTGCCTCCTCCTTGTCATCATTTTCTCTTTCTCATCATCATGCCTTCATCATTTCTTGTTTGCCTTACTCCTTCACCTAAATCTGAAAAACACTTAATGCAAACATTAATCCATAATAATTTTGTTAACACGAAAATAAGATGTGGAACAAGGTTCCAACAATCTTCCCCTTTTTGGTGTTGACAAAACTATCTTGCAAATAGATAATTAAAAAATTTAACAATGTTATATGAAGGAAAAATTTAATTAAATCCTCCCCCTCAATATAAGCTCCCGCTAAAAATATTACTATTTAACCTTTATTTTTCTCCCCCTTTTTGTCAACCACAAAAAATGAAGAAATATTATGCCATAAAGTTTACAAATAGTAAAATGATGAATGTGGGTACCAAGCTCCATTAGGCCATCATTCTTGATCTTCATTCAACCTAGAGAAAGGTTGAAATGTTCCGTTGTGTTCCTTGAATACCCACTATTCTCTTTGATGTATTCCTGAAAAATATATATGTTTTCTACGTACCCATTTTCTTTTGGATCCTTTAGAGTTGGCACATTTCAAATCCTGAGATTTATAGACCTTTTTAGCATTAGATCTATAATTCTTGAGATTTTTAACCTTTTGATACATCCATGCATAGCTAGGTGCATGTGATTGATTTTGTGTGTTCTTTCTAATTTTAAACCTTGCTTTTAGATCATCACAAAATTCTGTATCTAACCTACTTGTTTTTAAATTATATAAAGTTCCCTCAAAATGTTCATAAATGCCCTCTAGTTCTACTATTTTTGCATGCAATTGTGAGTTAGTCTCTTTTGATATTTCTAATTCTATTTCTAAACATGACTTTTCAAATTCTAATGTTTGGTAATTATTCTTTAAAACCTTATTTTATTTTTTAAATGACCTAGCTTTTTGATATAGCTCTTCATATGCTTCTAATAATTCTTCAAATGAAAAATCATGGTTTACCTCGTTGTCCGTATCTTCTGAGGTTGCCACCAAGCAAAGATGTGTGACCTCGTCTTCGGATTCTGATTCGCTGGAGTCGATGTCCATGTCAGAGTTGCTATCATCCCATGTCGCTTTAAATGCTTTCTTTTACTTCTTGAGCTCCTTTATTTATTTCCTATTGTCCTCCTTCTTCTTGTTTACGGGGCAATCCTTTCGTAGGTGACCCTTTCTCTTGCATTCATAACAAACAGTATCAGATGAAATTTTATTTACTTTCTTACCTTGCTTTTAAAGAAATTTTCTGGAACTTTCTTATGAGTATCTTCATCTCTTCATCTTCAGATTCCGAAGTGCTTGAATTCGAGTCCTCTTTGATTGCTCTAAAAGCAATGCTCTTCTTCTTGCTTGTTGCCTTCTCCTCGTTCTTCTTCTTATTCTCCAACTGGACTTCATATGCCATGAGGCTTCCAATTAGATCATCCAAGGAGAGAGTAGAAAGGTCTTTCGCCTCTTGGATGGCTGTGGTCTTTGGAGACCAATCACTTGTAAGTGATCTTAAAACCTTTCTTACAAGCTGCTCTTCTTTCAGCTTGACTCCAAGATTCTTCAATGGATTCACGATCTCCCCAAATCTTGTGTACATCCCTTTGATTGTTTCACCTTTCTGCATCCTGAAACACTCATCGCTTTCTATTAGAATAGAAATATGTGTTTCTTTAACCTTACTCGTACCTTCATAGGTGACTTGCAATGTGTTCCATATCTTGTCTGCCGACTTGCATGCGGAGATACGATTAAACTGTTCCCTTGATAGCACACAATAGAGTACGTTCATCGCTTTTGCATTTCCCGCGATCCTTTTCTTTTGTTCTGTAGTCCAGAAAACACCTTCCTATGGCTTCGGATCCATGTACTTCTCCTAGATAAGCATTCATGAGTCCTCATCCATGGCCTTGAGAAAGTTTTGCGTCCTCCTCTTCCAGTATCCATAGTCCGTCCCATCAAAGTAGGGAGGACGTGTGGATGACTGTCCTTCGATGCGCTTGACTGGAGATGCCATTGCGAAAGAGAATTGTTACTTCTTTTCGCAACCCGCTCTGAGACCACTTGATAGATCATCTAAATACATGTAATATAGCTATCTACGTGCACACAAAAGACTTAAGCACAATGTTAGAAATAACAAAAAGATTTGCACAAAATACAAACCACAAAAATTGGCACAAGATATATAGTGGTTCCCCTCCCTTGGGTACTCCACTACCTAAGCTTCCCAGGTTAAGATTTTTAACCTAATTCTCTCAACCCCGAGAGAATCAATTTACTAATCGAGATAATTAACAGGCTACCTCAACCCAAGTACAATAACGAGTTTGTTACAACACAACGAGCAACAACCTCAAATATAAATGAAGTACAGGTGTAAGAAAGAGTAGCTTAGGTCTGGGGTTGATCCACAGGCAGCCGACTCGCACCTACAACTCGGGGTACAAGTTCAGCGTTGAATAGCTGCGAGTCGAATCTTACAAGTAAGTTCCTAAGCCTCTCAACAATATATAGAATAATATTACCGATTTGAGAGCCTAGAAAGAACATGATCCGCTTCGTAGATGCATAATGAAAATGCGTCGTTGATCTTGCAGGAATACTATGAGAGTGGATGGCAAGCTTCTTCTTTCTCTCTTGTGAATATGGTGGGAATTTGAAATTCTAGCTCTAGGATTTTCTCTTCTCTTTCCTTGTGTCTCTTGTATGCAAACAAGGAGTCCTAGGGTCATTTTATAGAGTTTACGACCTAGGATACTCATCTACTAGACGTTGGGAATTAATTCCCAATATTCATATTGTTGGAGTTAATTTTCTAGCCGTTTAGAAATGAGCCAACGGCTACCTAGTATCGGTACTAAAGTACCAGTACCAGTACTCGTTGCTTCCAGATTTGAGTTTCAAACTCTTAACACAAATCTGTAACTCACTTGTACCAGTACTGATCATTAGTACAGGTACTCGTTACCTCTAGTATTGGTACTGATCATGAGTACCGGTAGTTGTACGGTACAGGTTTGTTTCTTGACAAAACCCAAACCTGTAACTCACATGTACCGGTGCTAAACTTTAGTACCGGTACTTGTGGGTTAACAAGTACCGTTTCTAAGTGATTTAATCAATTACGTTCTTTGAAAATGATCGCAATATTAATCATAATTTCTCTTTAATTATTTTTACGATCTAAGTTACATTCCTTTGTTAAGAGGCGTACATTCTATGAATAAAAAGTCTAAACTAAAAAACTAAAGATCGAAGATGATCTTCTTCACTTTGATCCATCCTTGTCATCATTTTCTCTTTCTCATCAGCATGCCTTCATCATTTCTTGTTTGCCTTACTCCTTCACCTAAATCTGAAAAACACTTAATGCAAACATTAATCCATAATAATTTTGTTAACACGAAAATAAGATGTGGAACAAGGTTCAAACAATCTCCCCCGTTTTGGTGTTGACAAAACTATCTTGCAAATAGATAATTAAAAAATTTAACCATGTTATATGAAGGAAAAATTTAATTAAATCCTCCCCCTCAATATAAGCTCCCCCTAAAAATATTACTATTTAACCTTTATTTTTCTCCCCCTTTTTGTCAATCACAAAAAATGAAGAAATATTATACCATAAAGTTTACCAATAGTAAAATGATGAATGTGGGTACCAAGCTCCATTAGGCCATCGTTCTCGATCTTCATTCAACCTATAGAAAGGTTGAAATGTTCCGTTGTGTGCCTTGAACACCCACTGATCTATTTGATCTATTCCTGAAAAATATATATGTTTTCTAGGTACCCATTTTCTTTTGGATCCTTTAGAGTTAGCACCTTTCAAATCCTGAGATTTATAGCCCTTTTTAGTATTAGATCTATAATTCTTGAGCTTTTTAACCTTTTGATACATCCATGCATGCGTAGGTGCATGTGATAGATTTTGTGTATTCTTTCTAATTTTAAACCTTGCTTTTAGATCATCACAAAATTCTGTAACTAACCTACTTGTTTTTAAATTATATAAAGTTCCCTCAAAATGTTCATAAATGTCCTCTAGTTCTACTATTTTTGCATACAATTGTGAGTTAGTCTCTTTTGATATTTCTAATTCTATTTCTAAACATGACTTTTCTAATTCTAATGTTTGGTAATTATTCTTTAAAACCTTATTTTCTTTTTTAAATGACCTAGCTTTTTGATATAGCTCTTCATATGCTTCTAATAATTCTTCAAATGAAAAATCATGGTTTACCTCGTTGTCCGTATCTTCTGAGGTTGCCACCAAGCAAAGATGTGTGACCTCATCTTCGGATTCCGATTCACTGGAGTCGATGTCCATGTCGGAGTTGCTATCATCCCATGTCACTTTAAATGCTTTCTTTTACTTCTTGAGCTCCTTTATTTCTTTCCTATTGTCCTCCTTGTTTACGGGGCAATCCTTTCGTAGGTGACCCTTTCTCTTGCATTCATAACAAACAATATCAGATGAAATTTTATTTACTTTCTTACCTTGCTTTTAAAGAAATTTCTGGAACTTTCTTATGAGTATCTTCATCTCTTCATCTTCAGATTTCGAAGTGCTTGAATCCGAGTCCTCTTTGATTGCTCTAAAGGCAATGCTCTTCTTCTTGCTTGTTGCCTTCTCCTCGTTCTTCTTCTTATTCTCCAATTGGACTTCATATGCCATGAGGCTTCCAATTAGATCATCCAAGGAGAGAGTAGAAAGGTCTTTCGCCTCTTGGATGGCTGTGGTCTTTGGAGACCAACCACTTGTAAGTGATCTTAAAACCTTTCTTACAAGCTACTCTTCTTTCAGCTTGACTCCAAGATTCTTCAATGGATTCACGATTTCCCTAAATCTTGTGTACATCCCTTTGATTATTTCACCTTTCTGCATCCTGAAACACTCATCGCTTTCTATTAGAATAGAAATTTGTGTTTCTTTAACCTTACTCGTACCTTCATAGGTGACTTGCAATGTGTTCCATATCTTGTCTGCCGACTTGCATGCGGAGATACGATTAAACTGTTCCCTTGATAGCACACAATAGAGTACGTTCATCGCTTTTGCATTTCCCGCGATCCTTTTCTTTTGTTCTGTAGTCCAGACAACACCTTCCTATGGCTTCGGATCCATGTACTTCTCCTAGATAAGCATCCATGAGTCCTCATCCATGGCCTTGAAGAAGATTTGCATCCTCCTCTTCCAGTATCTATAGTCCGTCCCATCTAAGTAGGGAGGACGTGTGGATGACTATCCTTCGATGCGCTTGACTGGAGATGCCATTGCGAAAGAGAATTGTTACTTCTTTTTGCAACCCACTCTGAGACCACTTGATAGATCATGTAAAGACATGTAATATAGCTATCTACATGCACACAAAAGACTTAAGCACAATGTTAGTAATGACAGAAAGATTTGCACAAAATACAAACCACAAAAATTGGCACATGATATATAGCGGTTCCCCTCCCTTGGGTACTCCACTACCTAAGCCTCCCAGCTTCGAATTTTTAACTCGATTCTCTCAACCCTTAGAGAATCAATTTACTAACCGAGGTAATTAACGGGTTACCTCAACCCAAGTACAATAACGGGTTTGTTACAACCCAACAAGCAACAAGCTCAAATACAAATGAAGTACAGGTGTAAGAAAGACTAATCTTACAACTAAGTTCCTAAGCCTCTCAACAATATATAGAATAATATTACTGATTTGAGAGCCTAGAAAGAACGTGATCCGCTTCGTAGATGCGTAATGAAAATGCGTCATTGAGCTTGCAAGAATACTATGAGAGTGGATGGCAAGCTTCTTCTTTCTCTCTTGTGAATATGGTGGGAATTTGAAATTCTAGCTCTAGGATTTTCTCTTCTCTTTCCTTGTGTCTCTTGTATGCAAACAAAGAGTCCTAGGGTCATTTTATAGAGTTTACGACCTAGGATACTCGTCTACTAGACGTTGGGAATTAATTCCCAATGTTCATATTGTTGGAAATAATTTTCTAGCCGTTTAGAAATGAGCAAACGGCTACCTGGTACTGGTGCTAAAGTACCTGTACCGATACTCGTTGCTTCCAGATTTGGGTTTCAAACTCTTAACACAAATCTATAACCCATTTGTACCGGTACTGATCATTAGTACCAGTACTTGTTACCTTCAGTACCGGTACTGATCATGAGTACCTGTCCTTGCAGGGTACAGGTTTGTTTCTTGACAAAACCCAAGCTTGTAACTCACATGTATCGATACTAAACTTTAGTACCGATACTTGTGGGTTAATAAGTACCTTTTTTAAGTGATTTAATCAATTACGTTCTTTGAAAATGATCGCAATATTAATCCTAATTTATCTCTAATTATTTTTACGATCTAAGTTACATTCCTTTGTTAAGAGGCATACATTCTATAAATAAAAGGTCTAAACTAAAAAACTAAAGATCGAAGATGATCTTCACTTCGATCCATCCTTATCATCCTGCCTCCTCCTTGTCATCATTTTCTCTTTCTTATCATCATGCCTTCATCATTTCTTGTTTGCCTTGCTCCTTCACCTAAATCTGAAAAACACTTAATGCAAACATTAATTCATAATAATTTTGTTGACACCAAAACAAGATGTGGAACAAGGTTCCAACACAGTGCATGGGGGAGGTGCCTTCAGAGGTTGGGGTGGCATCGTTGGGTGACTGTGATGGCACCACGTGGTGCCATCGTAGCTATCCATCTTCTCTTCTTTGTAGATGGTGTTGTAGGTCTCCGATCGAACAATTTTTGTGCTATTGGACTACGATTGTTGATCCAGATCCATCCTTGCGGTTGGATTTGACATTTGAGGTTCAGATTTCCACCTATTTGCCTCTTGGCCCTTACTCTTCTGCTGACTTCATAGGATGCTACAGGACTCTGATCGATGCGCTCTTAGAGGCGTTGGACTCCCGTCATCGTTCTGAGAAGATCCGTATGGTTGGATCGATCATTTGCAACCCCAAATTACCTGCGATTGTTAATCCTCTCAATTAGAACATAATATGACATTATTATTTACAAAACTAATAAAACAACTATGATGCAAAGTATGATGCATATGTATGTAGTATGCCTAAGTTAAGCTAGGATATAACTTAATTCAGGTATATTAGGACCTATGATTGCTATGCAATCATACCCCTATGCCTAAATCATGCTAGTCCCTAACAAGTGCAAGACTAAGTGCATTCTACCAAGAGTTTGACTAGAGATTTATTTCTTTTTGTCTTCATCCAAAAATTTACAATCCAGATAATCATGAAAGTGTAGTTTGTAGCCTATGCAGTGGATCAAGGTGAAAATTTGATACACATCTAAAGCTTGTGCCTGACCCTTAGTAAAATTCTGTTAGGATAGGCAACCTCTTCTCTCGGGGCATAGAGTAACCTCTAGTTTTAACCTTGGCTTTTTGGCTTAGGTAGAAGATGTATGAGTTAAACGGATTTGTATTTGGTAGCTCAGTCTCCTCTGGTGCTACATAGAGACTAGTATTTCAGAATCTAGATTTTTAGATTATCAAATAAATTCAACCTAGAGAGAGGCTGGAAAACTATGCTCTCTTAAGTCCTTTACACTCACTCTTTTCTCTTTTTCCTCTCTTTTTCTTTTCTTTTCATTTTCTTCTTGAGCTCACATCTCACCAGATTTGTAAATATGTTTGGTGGTCTCTCATGGCATTACACTTCAATTAGATTATGACCACCCTATAACTAAGTCAGAATCCCTCAGCCTGTATTCAGGCGGTCAGAAATACAGTAAAAGTAGGTCAAGGATGTATTTGGTGGATTGTGAGGGTGATAGGTGTTGTTGCCTCAATGTACTTGACTCAACTAAAATATAACTCACACTTCTCAACATGGTTTTTTTTTCTTCTTTTTTTTCTCTTTTTTCTATTTTTTTCTATATACTTTTTTTTCTTTTCTTTTTCTTTTCATATCCATATCTACTAACATAATGCCATATCTACTAACACAATGCAACATAGAATATATACTTTTATTTATGAGGCATTATTTGGGATTGGGATGTTCAAGAGGATATCAGGTGGCTTATTTGGTGGAAGTGCTTATTCTCGACACTAGGAAGGAAATGGATAGGACAGCGTATTTCCAACCTTGACATTAGTACCCTCCTTCAACTGAGGATTCTGTAAAGGACAGTCATGACCATCCACGTTAGTCTTAGTTTTATTAGAACCCACTCTCTGTGTATTTGCTTTATTTGATGGCTCTCACAAGGATTCTAAAAAAAATTTTGTACGCAAGAACCGAGAGCAAAAACTGTGCCTAACTTCAAGTATCATTATCCAATTATCCAGAAATTAAGATTTCTCACACTAGTCTTAGAGCACTAGTAGACTTTCTAGTTTGACCTTACATATGTTTGGTGAATCTATTAGAAGATGGTTTGCCTGACTCCTTGATTACTGTCCAAGGGTTCAGGAGAAGAAGCAATGCTTCTTCTTAACAAATTAGAGATGTCTATCGATCTTCACAGTGGATCCATTGCAAATTCTACATGCAAGTGTAAAGTGTATTGGATTCTAAGTTCAGGAATCAACTAAAGAATAAATCCCTAATAAAACCTCTTGATAAAATAATCTATTTCCCTAAGCTGTTGGCAGAAATTTTTTTCAGTTTATAAGTACTACCCCCCCTATGCCTAAGTTCTTGCATGTCCTCATGCATGAATAAGAGAAAATGAAATAAGACAGGGCGTAAGTGGGTAGAATCACATGGAGCTGCTCCTGATTTGTCGTTCAACTCATGCCAACACTACAATGGTAACCACAATGTGCATAATAATATGCCAGAATGAAATATGCTATGTATAAAGGATATGTATATATGTATAAGTGCTAAGTCTAAATGCTATGCCTAAATGTTGTGCCTAAATGCTCAGTTTAAACTCTATGCTAAGTTTAATGCCTCCAGTTGGGTGAAACTCCATCAGATGGATCAATGACTGTAGAGGAGCAGGCCAAGATTAAAAGGAAGATGTGTTCGTATGCTCCGAGAATCAATGGTCCACACATGTGGGCCAGTTGATGGTGTAACCCTATTCCAAAGAGTCTCTCAATAGTAAAGTGTGGAACATGGACAAACAAAGGAGGAAGATTGGAATGAAGGTCATGATGCCAATCCTGCTCATTGATTTCATTCCAAAAGTCTATGAGCAATTACTGAGGAAGTGGATTGATATGAAAATTGAAATGCCAGTCAACATCAGGGTCTAGATCATAAGGGTCTTCGTAATGGTGATTAACGTTGAAAATCAAGTTCCCTCCAGACCCTAGGTTGTATGAAGGTATTTGTGCAATTGAAAGTTCACTAAAATCCTCGTCAGAAATTATCTCATCCTTGTCGGTACTAATCGTAGATTCCTCGGAATCTGTCTCAATCTCTGAGTTGAGCCATCCATTAGTTTGACTAGGATTATGAGTAAGTCCCTAAGTCCTTGTACTCAGTCAGTATTTTGACTTCAAAAGTGTTAGGTTGCTTACCATTTTGTACTTCCAAAGGTCTTTCTATTTCCTTTGATAAATCGTCAGCAGTACCCTCCGATAATTGAAATTCAAGAGTAGAGAATGCAACCTCTGAATTTCCTTCATCATGTTTGTAGGTGGGAGGAGAAAAGTGTGAATCACAAGATGTCGTAGTAGTCGTGTCAACTCCAGATTCATCAAGGCACCTGTGATTATCTGAATTTCTAGGAAAAATCATCTCTGAATTACCTAGGTGCACCTGACCAGTGGTGTTCAAGGTAGAAATCTCTTGATTTTTATTGAATCCAACTTGCCTTTGCTTTAATTCCCCTAGATTATTTGAGACATCCAAATCTAAATCATCCTATGAATCCACACCTTGGGATCCTTAAATATAAAGGAGTCGTATTCTGGCTCACAACTCTCTAATTTCTTAAAATGAAAGGTTTGCATCTCAGGGCTTTCATCAAGATCTAGATCCATAGGTTGATTTTCTTCCTTGATTCCATTAGATGTCTCCCATAGTTGTAGATTAATGTTAGGGGCACCGTCCCTTTTCTCCTCACTTTCCTAAATGGGGCTCTCAGATGAGATTATTTAGGTTATTCCAGGCTTGTGTCTCTTGATCACCTCAGATATCTCTTCTTTCATTTCAACATCACTTATTGAGACATCAACATCATCTACTTCGAGTGTGTGACTCAATGAATCCTTAAAAGCATTCTCAAGTTCCCTAAAATCCTCTAGGCTAGTCTGAACTTGGTACTACAAAAGGAGTATGTCTTGAAGTGTGTGAGTCTATTGATTCATCGTAGCCACGGATTCTAGTTCTTTAAGGGCTTCCATTAAAGATACTTTGGTTGCAATCAAAGTCTGTCTCTGCCCCGAATCAATAGTGATCTGGATTGGAAGTAGATATCTCGCAACTGTGTCCTTGTACTTTACTACCATTTCCTGTAGTTTGATAAGTAGTTGCGAGTCCATTGGCAGCTCCCTGGTTGTTATCTGTGTGGATGTAGCCTCATATGCGAGTCTTGAGGAAGATGGAGGGTTATAACAGATTTGGTCTGGAAAATCATAAGGGTGGTGGGTGGGTTCAATGTAGTTATAGGTTGCGGTAGAATCCTTAACCATGAGTGGCTCATCTTCCACTTGTGGCACATTTTCACTGAATTCAGGGCCCCTAGAGGTGATGTCTTGGGTTTTTTGTCTTTCATCCTTAATTGCTTTTCTCAAGTTGTCAGATTCCCTTTTTCTCACCTACTTTGCTTCCTGGACTATTTGGATCAGTTTAGCGATTTGGGAGTTATTGTGAAAGGTAGGAGCTTGCCTATGGTGGGACCAGTCAAGATAATCAATCATCATGACGAGATCTTGATCATGCATGGAGAGTGTCTCTAAGGGTTGTGAGATTTGTGTGGATGTCCAAGAGGGTGAGGTGGTATATCTCAGGCCTGAGGAGCACGTGTATAGGAATAATGAGCAGTCTCCCACCTATAAGAAGTTGGGACCATAGTTGGGTTGGGAGGAGAACCCCGATGATGGTAAGATGAGAAAGAGTATGGATCCATCATCAAGAGGGTCAAAAGACACCAGAAGTGTCTTAGTGACGTTACACCAGTTACAAGGACTGGTGGTAGAACAAGGCAAAGGCCTTGCAATCAAATTGGTCCTTAAGATTAGAAGACCAGATTTTTCGTTCAGGTTCTAATTATTGAAGAAATTCGTCTAGAAACCGACTGAAAGGAATTCCTGCCTCTTGAGCTAACCTAGCCAGCCTATGTACAAGGGAACTAAGAGGAAAATTCTTCCATCAGCTTTCACCTTTGGTTCCTTTGTACCCCTTAGCCATGGTTGTTTGACACTACCCCGCAGGCTTAGTCATTAGGTTTGGTAGAAGAGGTTGAAATTACCTAATAGTTTCAAGACAAATGTTGGTAATTTGATATGTTTTTGTGATTTTTAACCTTTTTCTTCAATTGGAAATATGGTGAATGGTCCACAAGGTGACTTGACTCACCGACTAATCACTGGCCTCGATTGCGTCCAGGCTAGTCTAATGTGGTCCTAAGGGCTCATGCACTTTTATATTTTTGCAGATAGTAGACCACTAGTTAAACATGCACTCTCATGTGAAGTTGGAATCCAAATGATTTGAAAATTGGTAATAAGATTCCTTTTTCAAAAATATTTCCAGAGAGTATTTTTTCATAATTTTTACTATTTCCAATAAATAGTTATGAATTTTTAACTAACAAGGCATCAGATATGAGATTTTGACCTTGTGTTAGTTTTTTTGTTGGAAATAGTATCAAATGTAATTCAAAAATTTAGTAAAAATTTGAGAATGAAATTTAATTTTATTATCTTTCAAACCCCACCATTCTTGGGTCAATCAAATTTGTGAGTTGGTCAGAATCAATTTTTAAAGTCCATAAAAATTCAATTTTTAGTCTATCTAACCCCTGTGTACTCCATGAATTTTTAAAAAATCCACAAATCAAATTTTTTCTTGGGAATGGTGGCTCTGGAAATATAACTTGAAAATATAGTTCTTGCTCGAAATTCAAAATTTTTTGACTACTAGAAGCACAACAAATGAATTTTTAAATTCACACTCAATTTCTAGCTGAGTTTCTAAAAGTAGTAATAGCAAATTTTTTTTCAAACTTTTTTTTTTCAAAGCAAAACAATCCTAACTACCTAACAAATCCTATTTCTAAACTATTTTTCCTGAAATAACTCCTATCCTAATTTCCTAATAAAAAATCCTATTGAATTGGGCATGTGCACCTGATAGTCTTCACTTACACTTGATGTGTGAGCAGATCCTCACTTCATCCCTGCACACAAAAGAACACACTAAATCAGATATGAAATCAAAAATCACCGTGCCTCCCCAGCAACGGTGCTAATTTATTTGGCTTGTAGATTGCATTAAAAGAATGAATACATCGTAGCATAGTGCGAAATACGTCGAAACAAATACAATTTTAATGAGAGGTAAGTCCCAGTCGAACTTTGGTAAGTATAAAATGCTTTTGATTTCAAAAACTAATTTAGATCTACTAGCTGAATGCTAATCATAATATATATAGAGTGACAATATATATAAAGCAAATCAAGTAAGCTAGTTGATCATGAAGTGCCAAATAAAACTAGAGTTTATCACCAAGACATGTAAAGCTAGAGCTATCAGAATAAGGGCACCTCGGGTGGTTCGTGGTGGCCTTCTGGAGAGGTTGGGGAGAGTAACAGTGGTGCACCAAGGTGGTTTGGTAGGTGCTTCAGAGAGAGAGCTAAAGAAGAAGATCTAGAGAGTTAGAGAAGGTTTGGAGAGAGTTGTTCTTCAACTGGGGGCCTTGGGGCTCTTTTTATAGCTTCATAGAGGGCAAGATGGGCATTTGAGCCCTCCAACTCATGCAACAACCTCAGATTGATCACATCCGTCGATCGAGAGATCAACAGATCAGATCGTGCTTCAAAAGGCCTTCTACATTGTTCTCTACACGTGGATCGCCTCTGGAGCTGACACGTGGCATGCTCCCCATCCTTGGATCTTCATCTGACGTCTGTCTCTCGTGCTTGCCCACACTGCCAATCATTCTTCAACCGCAAGTGCTGAAATCGTATGGTTAATTCTTAGTCGTTTGATCTCACGATTGGATGGCTTAAGTGCCTTTCCCGCACTGCCTTTGAATTTCAAACACACGCACGCATGCGTTCAGTTGCTCGTAATCGCACACGTCTCCATCCAACACAAAATAGTGCACCACGCATTCGCGTCCCCACCGCTTGATGCAGATTCGATGGCTGGATTTCCTTCGTGCATTACCGCCTGACGGTTTGAGCATGGATTGCGCTTGGATCTCACATCGCGACCTTTGTCTCCAATGCTCTAACTAACGTGCTACAAGTGCATTTGTGTTGCGCTTTCCTTTCTTTGCACAGTTTCTCCTAGCTGTTGGATGAAGATCCAATGGCTAAGAATAATCCTTCCTTGATGAAGCACGAGGGAGCGGCGACGTAGGCATTGTGGCCATTGGATGATGATCCAACAGCCCACAATGTGCAGGGGAGGTGCCTTTAGAGGTTGGGGCGGTGTCGTTGGGCGGCTGTGACAGCGTCTCATGGCGTTATCATGGCCGTCCCTCTTCTCTTCTTTGTAGATGGTGTTGTAGGTCTCTAATCGAAATGATTTTTGCACCGTTGGGATGCGTTCGTCGATCTGAACACATCCGTGTGGTTGGATTTGTCATCTAAGGTGCAAATTTTACACCACCTTGCCTCTTGACCTCTGACCTTTCTTGAATTGCATCTGATGCTATGGAGGCCTGATCAGGGTGATCTTAGAGGCGGACTCCGATCGTTGCCCTGATCAGATCCATGCAGTTGGATCTTCAATTTGAGGCCCCGAAATGATCTCGCCCTGTCCCCTGATTACAAAAAGGGAAAATTAACCTATAATTTATACAATCTAACCTAAATGCATAATGATGTATGTTATGCAATATTTATAATGCATGATGCTTCTATAGACTGATTGTGCAACAATCGTAGGTCTTAATTGACATAAATTAGGCTAGGACTTAGCATAAGTTAGGACAAGTTCACGCATGCATAAGCATTACTTGCATCCTTACTTCTTTCTTTTAGCTATGCATAAAATAATGCTATAATGTGCTGATTAGGTGCATTATGTCAATTACAGGTAATAAGCTGACCAGAAGGTAGATCTAAAGCTGGATTTGAAGAATAAAGAATAACTGGAGTTGCAGCAGAGCTGGAGCAGAAGACCTGGAATAAGATGTGGTTGACAATAATGTAAGGGGTTGAGGTATGCTATTCCATTTAAGTAGGAATAAAGCAGTAAATTATGAACTTAGGACCATCCTAGCCCTAGGATAGCTTAGAAGCTTCCCCAAGCCTTAGCCACCCTTAGATTAGGTCACCACACCCTAGGAAACCTTAAAACCCTAATTCCAACCTTTACTTGGATGTCCAGATGAGTTATAGGATGTCCAGAACCCTTATCCAACTCCCGCACACCTTAAACCCACTTCTGTAGTGTTATTGGGCGTCCAGACACTTGGTCAAACATCCAATTTCTGCAGAGTAGCCAAGACAGAATCTAGAATCCCTCCTAACTCTGATTGGATGTCCAGACAACAAGTCTGGACTTCTGATTTTTCACTATAAGATGTCTGACACTATTATTAGATGTCCAGAACTGCCCTCCATACCCTATTTTGAGATTCAAGCCTTGATCTTGGATCTCTAGCTCTCTAAACCCAATCTAACCCCCTAGGAACCTAAATTAAGGTGCCCTAACCCTAGTACATCACCTCTAGACCTCCCTAAGGACCTAATTAGGTCCTCACTAAACCTAATTGACTTGGATCATGGTCCATCTCTTCAGTCTATTCAATTGGACTCATTGAGTCCAATTGAGCCCTGATCTCAGCACATACTGTCCAATTGGACTCAGTGAGAGTCCAATTGACCTAGACCTGACTTAATTGAGTTATTTTACTCTCAATTAAATTTTCACACACCCAATTAAACTTGTATTAAGTTTAATTGCACTTTACCTTAGTGAATTAGGGTTTACAACCCTAATTTGAGACCTACCTTGACCTAAACCCACTAGAACCTAACCTAATCAACCTAGCCACCTAAGTTTCATCCCACACACACCCACACACACCATGCACATGAAAATACCTACCCTAGAATTCTTTAGAACTCTCTACCATGTGTTGTTGCCTTGGTTGCTAAAATTAGCAACCAAAAGCCATTCAATTTTTAGATCCACATTTGGTGGATTTTAAAACCACCATCCATCCTATCTCTCTCACTCTCCCATGAGCTCCCACCATAGGCCTCTCTAGAGAATTTCATAATTCTCTAGAGAGCATCTGTTAGGTCAATATAAAAAGACCTAAGGGGTGGCCATTTGCACCCATCCACTCTTGGTTCCATTTAGCTTAGTTTCATTCCACATCCACTCCACCTCCATGTCCACGAGTAGCTTCACCATGGCCACCACCACCTCCACGCCAAGATGCTGGATCACCTCTCCAACCTCTCTCCAATGGCCAGCCAAAGCACCATTGGCCGGCCCTCCTTCTCCCCTCAACCAACTCAAAGGCCATCGGAGCCACCTCTGAATGCCCTTATTTCTATTAGACTAGATTATAGTTCTTCCTAGGTTTACATGCTTTATTTACTTCTTAGTAGTGTAGCTCTATATTCTCCCCCAATGATGCATGCAAAATCCCCCCATAGATTCATGTATGTAGTCGTTTTCTTGTAGCGAGTAGTTTTATTTCCGTGTACAAGCATTGCTCTACCTGTGCTCTGCAACTCCGAAATCATCATCATCATTCTATATATATGTTGAAAATCACATGTGCCTGATTATCATCTTTTGGTGTGATTGAAGTTGCATGTTTTCAATTTCTTATACTCTAGCAACTAAGCATGTCATGTACAAATATGATTTTAGTATAAATTGACATGTGATTTTAAGCAAGTATGGTAAGAGAGATCGATTTCAAATCTGCATTTCCATAAATGCCTCCTAGAGATGAACGATCGGGACTCAAGTCTAGTTATCTTTATAAATATTTTTGTTGATCGTATTGCGTACTATACTACGATGCTTTTCATTAACAAATACGTGCTCTACGAGCCCTAACATAGACCTAGGAACATGCATAAATAAGCATTTTAGGCCAATTAGATGTGTGTACATCAGATTGTAACACCATCATTAGCCGTAACTAACTCAAATTAGTGGAAATCAAGTAACAAATGCTCCTAAATGATTGCTTGAGAGCCGTAATTCCACTTAGATCCATTTTGAGGAGAAAACATTAAAATAAGGTTAAATCTGCAGTTTTAACATCATATTATAAATGCAGAGTAACCATGGGTTTGTCAGGGGTTAATTAAAGGTCAATTGAGCATTAAAGTCCAAAGAGTGAATCCACACAGATAGAAACAGGGTTTCATGCATTCTGAGAACCAAACAGCACGCCAAAACCCTAATTTCAGACCTGCTTAAATTGAAGAGGTTTTGGTTGGGGTAAAATTCGTTTAAACCTCCGAAAATTCATATAAAAATATTTGAAGAGTTTTGGTATCCTTGAATTGACCATCTAAACCCATTTCAACCTTGAATGGAGTCTCATATGGGATTTTACCCTAAGTTGGGCTTCTGTGCCAATTGCCCAATCAAACATAATCAAAACTAAAATCCAACTTCACCATCAAATTCCATGGATCCAAATTAGGATAAGGTCGAAATTTGGGTCCAATTAGAGTTCATCTTAACCTAGTTTGCAATTTAGTCCCTTAAAACTCTATTCAACACACCTAAGCCCCAGTTTTAGAAAGTTTTTGTATTTAGGTCCCTAAGTTTCTCATCTTCTTCATAGACACACCCCTGCTGCCATTAACAGGTCAATCGATCTACTTAGCCTTTTGACCAAGCTCGAAATCCCCTTAAACCTACACCAAATCCCATCAAATTTGGTGGGATTAATGTTCACATGCTGAGGAATCATCTGAAAATAATTTAAGATACAAATCTTGCATGAGAAGAGCATGCAAATTCAAGGAAATCCATGGGGATTCTTGATTCTAAACTGAGGCACAATCATACCTCTTTCTTAATTTGGAGCTTGATTTTGAGCTCTATAAAGAGCCTCGAAGCACTTATGTCCTCCTTAGCTAGGTTCCATGCCAAAACAAGTCTTCCTTCTCTTCCTCGGTGTTAGAACGTGGGTAGGGTTATTTAATATGATGATATTAGCATCGTAAAATATATAGTGAAAGTGATTAGCTACAGGTGAATCTACACAGTTTACCAAAATCTATTAACCTGGACTAAATCAAATTTTAACTTGTCAGTTTTAGGCCCAGGGTCGAACTCGGGGAGGCAGGTTTGGAGTTAATCTGTTTCTACACGATTCCTATGACTCGCATCAATTCCATTCTCTTATTATATTTTTGGGTTTTTCTTGGTTTTATAATCTATTTGGATAGTCTTGTCCTTGAGACACACCCTCAAAAATTTGTTCTTGGCTACCACCAAAAGTTGGTCCTTGGCGATTCACCAAACATCAAGTTCAAAATGGATCTTGCAATCCTTGGCGATTCACCAAACATCAAGTTCAAAATGGATCTTGCTACATGCAAGAATGTGTACCTTCAAAGACAAGAGTTATCTTTTCTATTTTTGGTTTTTTGGTCTTTTCTTTATCAGCAAAATAAAAGACAAGGAAAAGAAATGCGAAAAGAAAATACAAAACAAAAAGGAATGGAAATACTTAGCTTATATATATGTAGAATCTATATACATATATATATAGGATATATATATATATATCTAGGTATAAGTATATATAGCTAGATAATAGGATAGTGAATATTGAATCTAGAATTCAGTAGAAATGTAGCACAATGCTAGGTTGACCGTCATCTAGAAAGACGGGATTAACCTAGCTACATGCCACGTGCAGGTGTGGAGCGGACGTGTGGAAGTGTGGGTAGAAGGCTTGATATGTGCGAATATCGGAAATATACGCAATTGGGGCGAATATTCCTGCTATATGATGCATCGTGAATGGATACGTGGACGGTATTGTGAGTGAGAGATATGTGTAAGTGTGTGAAGGAAGAAGTGAAATGTATGTGTGTATGTATATATGTATATATATGGTAGCTATATAAGTATATATACATAAGTGTATATACCTCTATAAATCTGTATAAGTATATATCTATATATATATTGTTGGTGCTAGAGCACCATGATTGTTTATTTTGATTATAACAAAACACGTGTTATTTAACATTTGCACTTGGAGTCTTAGATTTTAGGTTAATTGCAAATAGTGACGTGTTTAGACGGAGTTCAAGTTCGCATCCATGACAGAGAATAGAGGAGCTTCACGAGGAGCAGTAGCTTGAAGAAGCGTGAAGACAAGAATAGGATAAATTTCCTTTTATCTTTTTCTATGTAATTTTGTTTCCTTGTTTTGCTCTTTATTTCTTTCTTAGATCTTATGTTAAAGAGCCTAAAAAAACCCTTAAAGTAGTCCTAGGAACACCTGCACAAACCTAGGATACTTAGGTTTTCTGTCAAGAACTTAGAAAACCAAAATAGGGTTCTGACAGCCTAATTAGACATCTAATCTGAAAATCAGATGTCTAATAATGACTTTTAAGACATCTAACTGTTGACTCAGACGTCCAATAATTTATGCTAGACTATGTAGCTTGTCTGTTGAAATTAGATATCTAGACCTTAGTCCAAACGTCTTAGAAGACATCTGATGCTTGTGCCAAACGTCCAATTAGTGGAACGTTGGCTACCTAAGCATACAATAAGGAAAATGACCGTTAGGCTTATATCAGACGTCTGTAGAGGACCCCAGACATCTAATATGTGACCGTTTAGCCTCGGCTGACCCAAAATCTCCTTTGTTATATTTCCTAGCCATTAACCTATCTTGGGAATCCATTTCCGTAGTACAATAGGTTTTTAGACGTCCAGACCTAGTGCCAGACATCTTGTATGTCGTCTGATGGCCATACACTAGAACCCTATTTAGGTCTGAACCAAGTCAAGAAGGAAACCCGCCTAGAATCAGATGGCTGACTTAGTTCCCAGACGTCTTAAACAGGTTTTCTAGACATCTGATACTCAGACCAGATGTCTGATGACCCTGTCAGGATCATGATTGATTCTGATTGTGGCCTGTTTTGCCTTGGGTTCAACCCCAACGGTTATGGAAGCTTTCTAAGGGGTTCCAAAGCCTTCCTGGGCCCTCTATAAATAGAGGATGACCCTAGGCTTGTTGAGATACACCTTGAATATCATTTCCACATCTCTTGTGTCAAAAAGAAGTAGAAGATCATCTAGAAGAAATTCTAGCTCTCCAATCTTTTATTCCACATCTAGAGAGCTTGAATCCAGTTGCGCACCCACTCTCCCTTCGCGATTACGAGAGCAACTAGGTGCCCCCATGTGGTTCACGTGCCCGCATCGTCACGCCAACACACTCCCTTCATCAAAGGGAAGTTTCTTTACCTATAGTAGCTAAGTTAATCTTTGTTGGCTCTATAGGTTGTGTTGCATTTTTTCTTTGTAATTGTGTTGGGTATTCGCGTTGCAAATTCCAGTCTCCTTCGTGAGACAAAATCCTTCTTATGAAGAGAAAGGGCTTTGAGGTACACTACCCTCGTTCAAAGTAGTGTGGTTGTAAGAGGTTAAGTCACCCTCGTTGAAGTGACTTGTTTAGTGGATTTGATTGACTAGGTCGATCGGGAAATCCTAACTCGAGAGGGTTAGGTTGTGGTTTTCACTCGGTTTGGGTTTCCACCTTAAAATTCTTGTGTAATTGTTGGATTGCTTTTTTATGTGAGATTGCCTATTTTAATTTTGCATTTTATATTACGTCATGCATATCTCGCCCCCCTTAGGAATCTACATATATATATTTATATATATATAAGTATAGTATATTTGTATAAGTATCTATATATAAGTATGTATATATATGTATATGTACATCTATATATATGTATACATATGTATATATATATGTATATAGGTAAATATATATATGTATAGATATATATATTTTTGTATATATATATTTATATATATATGTATATATGTATATATGTGTGTGTATGTGAATATGTATGTGTGTGAGTGTCTTGATGTGTGTGTATGTCTGTGTTTGTGGGAGAGAGAGTGTGTGTGTGTGTCTGGAGTGCACTGTGCGCAGGAGTTGGGAGGAGATGTCGTACCACACGCAGGTGCACAAGGGCAGCACGCTGAAGGTGTAGCACATAGCGTGGGTGAAAAGATGGCATAGCATAGAGAGATGCAACATGCGCAAGCTGTGAGGTCAAGGTGACTGGCTTCGGGCAGTAGCGCGGAGGTAAGAGAGTGAGTGGTCACCGGATAAGTGAGAAGGCACCGATCACCACACTATAGCTGTGTGAGGTCGTGGCTATAATGAAAGGGAAGAAAGGTGACTGGCTACCCTCGTGACTCCACCGGCTGATGTGCGCACAAGGAAGTGGTGAAGGCGTGTGAGGGATGATGCCAACCGGTTCTATATGAGCGTAAAGGGTGTGGAAGGGACGACAGACGCACGTGGGAGTGCATGCAACAGTGGTTGGCATGCACAGAGGTGAGAGAAGCAAGCTTCAGAGCTTGCTGTTCTATGGTAATGGCGATAGAGCAAAAATAGGAAGAAAGCAAAATAAAAATCGCAAAAATAAAACAAAACTAAGAAGAAATACCACATCTACCTACTCGCAATGAGCTAGATAATGGTGCTCCCTACTGTGGAGGTTACAACCACAGGAGGGATGCTCCTCTACTCTCAGTGTTCCTCTCAACTTGTGAGAAGATACTGAGGATGAGGAGGGGAAGAGAGGGAGAGAGGAGAGCTCAGGGGAAGGAGGTTGTGTGGCCGGCTGTGTGTTGTGAGGGTGTGTGAGCACTGATGCTGGGATGGGAGGGAATGGCTGAGGGTGCGGTGAGGGGATGGGCCGACGACTTATGTGGAGTGAGGCGAAGGAGTGTATGTAGATGAGGGGGGCCAAAAGATGACAAGGGGAGGCCATTGACGTGTGGGAATTGTGTGTGTGGTTTTTGCATGTATGTAGTTGAAGTGTCATCAAATTATTATAGGTGAAGTATGTGGTGTTGTGTTAGCTAGAAATGTGGTGGAAATGAAATGGGAATGAGGTAAAAATGGAGGCTCAATCTCTCTCTCTCTATCTTCCTCTCTGTAAAATACACAAATGCAAATATTTAGAAGATGCATGTAAACCTATCTAATCTAATTGCCTAATGTTAGAACCTAGCATATGATGGCCAAATTAGAGACATGAATTTCTACGCAATCACACCCCCATGCCTATCTTTAGCTAGTCCCTAGAAAAATACTTATTTAACAAGACAGTAGTATTTAGAAGTGATCTTAAGCTGAAGATTTTTATGAAGCAACATTAATGTGCTTATCAGTTGGACATTGTGAGAGCCAATTGCAAAAAAGACTACCAGAACTTAAGTATAACATAAGCCATCTCTCGACTGACAAGGACTCTTGATATTTAAACCTTAAGTGCGATTTCTAGGACTTAGAGGATTTTGCAAAACTTGAAAGCTAAGAGGTTATGGTTTGTGCATAGTGATTGATCAGGACTAACCAAATGAACATTAGGATTCAATCCTAGGGTTCACGTCTTTTTAAGTCTAGGTTGGTCCCATCTTCAGCTCATGTCTTCGAATTAACTCTCAAAAATGAGAAAAGACTCAACACAACTCTTATTGCACGGTGGCTCAAAGAATATGTGGTAGAAATAGGGTATTTGTAATGCACCCTGAAAAACTTTTGGTGGAGGAATTTACAGGACGTAGGAGAACATATTGACATATAAATTCTTTTTGACTTTTTCTCTTTTTCTTCTTTTTTTTCTTTTCTTCTTTTCTTCTCTTTTTTTTCTATACAAATAAATGTCAATATGTCTCTGACAACTTTATTTGGTAGAGCACACTTATTTGGTGGGTGAGTACTTAGATGAAAAGAGTTTCTTCTAAATCCAAGACTAAAAACTGGGATAAAAAATCTACTTGCACACACAGGTAAGGACTCCACCCTTCCTAATGAACACTAGGGTTGGATCTTACATTCATCTGGTCTTTCCCGACTCTATGTAGTGTGAACCATGATTACTTAGACTCCCAAGTAGAAGCAAACCAACGAATCCTATACTGGTGACTCAGGTATAAGAATACGTCCTAAGTTAGGAGAGATCCTGGTCTATCTTGTCAATGCTCGAGTGTATTAAGCCAAAGCCTAAGCGAATCAAGCTTTTGTGCCCAGGAAAGTCTTCAAAGCAAAGGTTGGATGTCCATAAACACTTATTTTATTTTTGTGCTTTAGATCAAAGCTAAACACTTTTGAAAACATTTTTGAATTTTTGAATTTTCCATTTCTTTTTTGGATTTTCAATTTTTAGGGATTTTTCAATTAAGCTATATATATACTATAGATGGATATGTATAATGGTCAGTAATATGCAAAATACCCATATAATTCCTAGATCCTATGGATGCCCATCCTCCCACCATGCTAAATCAAGCTATGTCCTCATATGCATGCAAAAGGGGTTAGACATAGGTAAAGGTTTAGGTTCAAGGGTGAGTATAGGGTATAAAGTAGGGTGGATGGGTGGGTGCTAGTTGCTCTGAATCAGGTTTTAAGATCGTCGCATTGTAGTATAGATAGAATCAGCGCGAAAAACAAATAAGATTTGTAACTCAAATGAAAGTCCGAGGTCAAACACAGGGAGCAAATAGGAATTCAATCGCTAATCTCAATTAACAAGTAAATGAGCACAAGAAATAACTTAGAAAAGATAATCAATATAAAGCATGAGTTTAACATATGGCAAAAAGAATCTCAAAGCAAAAATAATGGTGATTTAGATCACCAATTATTCAATTTAAGCATATATGCAAATAATGCAACAATGCCATCAACCATCAAACATAGTTACTTAGATAACCAGATAAAGTCTCAAATTAGACGTCGGGTCTTTTAATTAGACAACTTAACCAACAGATGCTACAGTGCTTCCCTAGCACTGTTCTTCTTCTTCTCTTTTCTTCTTGGCTTCTCTTCTCTTCTCCTGGCCTTCTGCCTTTCTTCCACTTCTATCTCCTTAAGTCTTCTCCTCTTCTTCCTTCTTTTAAGCAGGCCTTCTGTCTTTCCTCCTCTTCTATGAAGGCTTCCTTCTCTTCTTCTTTCTTTCTTCACACACAGTGGGCAGCCATCCCTTCAGATTTGGCTAAGTGTCGGACAGGGCAAAACCCTCCCCTACCCCGTGCTCTCTTTCTTTGTCCTCTTAGGTTCTGCACTCCTAGGGCCACAAGTTATGATAGTCGGGTTATCGGGTAGGTGCGCACCTGGGACCAGGCTCACTGGTGTGGGTGGTAAGCGAGGTGTGGATAGGCTTAGGTGGGTAATCGGGTGCACCAGGCCCGTGTGTAAGATGTCGTGGGTGAGGCACGTGCAGGGACCTCACTCCCTGTGGTCTTGAGGCAAATAGCCCGTATCACTTTTGTAATTTATCTACTATCGTAGCTTCACTGATTTCCAAGGTAGGACTAAATGTCCCACCATCTTCGCGTGGCAGCAGCGGCTAAAGTTACTTCACTAATTGGAGTAGCCACTGCAGGGGAAACTCCCAATTGAACTCTTGCTTCGAAGCCTGGAGCCTTTCCATGCTCTCTAGATGTGTCACTTGGAATTGTAGGTGCTGAAGAGCGAGCTTCAAGCTTTGTTTGAGCTCACCACTAATGGTGGTGGTGGTGACGAACTTGAAATACAAAAGAAGGGCCTTACGGCCGTGTCAGATAGTTCCTCAGCTTCGCTGTGTAACGACGAACATGGTATGGTACGTGGAGAGGCGAGTGCATGTGTGTAGGTGGCTGACGGAGTCTATCTTGGGTGGAGAACGATGGGTTGGTCAACAGGTGGCTAGGGTGGTCGAACGACCCAATAGAGTCAGAGCTTTTATGCGGGTGGATGTGGCGGAGGTTGTGAGGTGGTTGGAGAGTTGATTGGTGGTTTGTGGAGGTGAGAGGGACTCGTTAGTGGAGTGGTCGAAGACGGGGAAGATGGAGGTGAGCGTGTCAAGTAGAGGGTTGTTTTTGGCTTTTTGGAGAAGGAAACTAACCTAAGAGTTAAAAATACTAAGCTAATCCTAAACTAATGGATGAAGGGGGAAGAATAGCATTGGCGTTGGTAGGCCAGCGCTGGGGAATAAGGTACTCTGGTGATGGGGATGGCAACGATGATAGAGATAGAGGGGTGCCCGCTAGTATAGCGCGATGCGGAGGAAGACAGGGAAGATGAATCTGCCACTGGTTTTGTGGTTAGATGAAGAAAGGAGTTGGAGGAAGTCGCCGGAACTTGAGGAGCTTTCTGGCCGAACAAGGAGGGAGGAATTTAGGGTGTTCCAGGCCGAAATCAAGTCTGGGAAGTTCGGTCTGATCTGGGCTTGCTTATATAGGCCTCTGAAGGGAGTTTTGAACTTGGAAGCCAAGCTTCTAAGCTAGGAAATGTCACCGGAGTAGGAATTCTCTAGGATACCCTAATCTCTCATGCATTCGCATGAGAGATTGGGAAAGTTTTAGGGCTCATGGACTGATTCAATGGGAAGAGATTGGTAAAGTTTTAGGTCAAATTGAAGGTACCAAACCCTAGAGAATATTTTTCTATGAATTTTATCCTGACCAGAACTTCAGTTAATTAAGCGAGTCTGTTTTTAGGGTTTCAAAAGTCATTTAATTCTCAAAACATGCGAAAAACCCTTTTTTATCTGTATTAAGCCACTTGTTGGATATTTAAGACCATTTAACCCTTAATTACCCTGTGGAATAACCCATGGTTATTCTACATTCAAGATATGATGGTAAAATTGTAGTTTTAACCCTGATTTCTTATATTTCCCTCAGAATGGATTTGCAGTGAATTATGGCTTTTTAATGGTTATGTAGGAGCATTTAATGACTTAATTAGATCAAATTTAAGCTAGTTATGGCTCATGATGGTGTTCCCATCATACCCCTATGCCTAGCTTTTTCTAGTCTCTTAGCAAAATCTCATGGAATTAAGTTAAATTCTAGACCATGCCTTTTTATGTTCAGAACTCTCATGTGTGCTTTCTTTTGTAGATTAGGTCAAAATGCTAATAGTAGGGCTAGAGGTACTCAAGTACCAACCAAGATCTAGACTTGACCAGCTCTAGTCTTAATCTGCCATGAAGGTTTCTAAGGCTGACAAGAACTAACCTAAGGTTCGTTGAATTCTATGGTTAAAGCACCTGTGCTTGTAACATGTTTAGCCCAGGTTCAGTTTGCAGTGCATTTTTGGAAGAGAGAGACAGAAGATTTCTTTTTGTTTTTGGAGACTTTTCTCTCTCTTTTCTTTCTTTATTTCTAGCTTCGGATTGGCTTTACAACACGGTCTGTATCGAATTCCTAGCTCCCACCATCAATCCTCGCAGCATCCTTAGTAATCGATGCTTTGAGATAGCACCGCCCATGGCAACCCCCATAACTTTGGCTTTCGAGATTTCGAGATAATCCCACCCATGGCGTTTTGTAGCTAAATCCAGACCCTTGCAATCAATATTTTGTGATAATGCCGCCCATGGCATCTGGACTAGCACAAGGTGCTTACATGCTTTCGGTAGGATATTTAGATATCCTAGGAGACAAGCACCGAGGAGAAGGTATGTTATTGCGCATCTTCAAGGGGAATTTCCCACCTCTCCATGCTGGGAACTCTTCCAAATCAACTTGTGTTGACCAGCCACTCCTAATCTAGGTAGCTTAGAACAGATTTAACGCATTTGCTTGATTTTGATCATTAAGCGCACTGAACCATACTGTGTGTGGATTTGGGTGCTTAGGTTACCAAGTCTTACAAACTGGAGGTCAATTAACGAGGTCGAATAATCCCTAAGCCTTTCCCCAACCACTTGAAGACTATCCAAATCTTAATGAATACTTGAATTTTTAAGCCTAAACACAAGCCCAAGAGGCCTAAGATCAACGTTCATGCTAACCTCTTTTTGTCTCTTAGCAGTTTTTGTCTTTCATTTTCTATCTTTTGATTTGGTCTAGAACTAAGTAGATTCCTTAATCTTTTACTAATGACTATCTTTTTTTCTTTTCAAAATTGTTGCTCCTTTTTGACCTTTATATCACCTTCCCTTTTCCTCAGAAATGATATGCAAATTGATCTTTCAAAATTTCCTCCCTTCTCCATTTTTTTATTCTTTTTTAGTTTTTTTTTTTTTTTGGAGTATGTAATTTTTTTTATGAAACCATTTCTTGTGAAGTGATTCTTACAGCGTTTTGCACTTTAATACCCTCTCATGCTATGATTTGCAATGTCCTCATTGTAAATTAAGTGGGTTCGAGTTTAGCTTAGATCATACATTAGAATAAGTTTTGGGTGGGTGGACGGGTCGGGGTGATTGTTGTGGACAATTTCAAGCTCGGGTACAGGTCCTAGAGGTGGAGTCGGCTGTTCTAATGGACGAACCCTAAAGTGCAATATGAGTTTAGTATAAGATGTGTCAAGAAGGGTTTCGGGTTTTTCAAAAAGATGACAGGTTGCCTCTCGTTAAGCGTTGAGTTTAACGTCATCAGCAGGACGCAATGAGCTCAGGGAGAATGGAGATCAAAAGATACCTTAGCCAAGTTCGTATCGGTGAGTTCAATGAATGGCTTAAGTCACTGGCCATTCACAATAAGAGGTTCAGAATCAAGGTTGTGTTGACTGATTTCAACAGCTCCATTTCCAAAAAATCCATCTGATAAGATATGGTCCAATCCATTTTGCTCTGAGTTTTCTTGGGAACAATTTAAGTTTGGCATCAAAGAGTAGGACTTTCCAACCAGGGTGAAAGATCTTTCTAGATATGTGCTTGTCATCAAAAGCCTTAACTTGCTCTTTGTAAACATGCAAGTTCTCATATGCAACATTGAGTAATTCATCTATCTCGCTCATTTGAAGCTTTCTATGGGTTCCTGCCTTAGAAAGATCTAGATTACACTTTCGTACTGCCCAATAGGCTTTGTGCTCCAACTCAACGGGGAGGTGACATGCCTTCCCATACACCAATCTATAAGGAGACATGCCCAATTGGGCTTTGTGGGTAGTCCTATAAGCCTACAAGGCTTCCGGAAGTTGGGATGACCAATCTTTCCTGTCAGGTTAAATAGTGACCTGAAGGATTTTCTTAATCTCCCAATTCAATAGCTTAGCTAGACTGTTGGTCTGGGGGTGATAAGGAGTAAAGATTTGGTGTGATACCTCGTATTTGGCCATCAGTGATCTGAACTGAGCATTTATGAAATGGGTCCCTCCATCAGAGATAATGGCACGTGGAATCCCGAACTGAGAAAAGATGTTCTGATGAATGAATTTGATTAACACCTTATGATCATTGGTTCAGGTGGGGATGGCTTCGATCCATTTGGACACGTAATCAACAGCAAGAACAATGTATTCGAAGCCATCTGAGATAGGGAAGGGTCCCATGAAATCAATCCCCAAGATATCTAAGATTTCGCATACGAGAATCGGCTGTAAAGGCATCATATTGCAGTGGCTCTTGTTGCCCAAGGTCTAGCAACGAGTGCATGCCTTATAGTAATCGTATGCATCTTTGAAAATTGAGGGCCAATAAAAGCTACACTAGAGGACTTTTGCTGCTGTTTTATGTTCGGAGAAGTGTCCGTCATAGGCCTGGTCATGGCGGAAGGACAAAATGTCTTGAATTTCCGCTTCTGGGATGCATCCTCTGATGATCTATCAGCACTAATGCAGAATAGGTACGTGCTTCCCAGATGTAGTACTTGGCATCGGAAAGCAATTTGTCTTTCTTGGCCTTCTTCCAATCGGATGGGATCTGATGTGATGCCAAGTAGTTCACCAAATCAGCAAACAAAAGAAGTCCCGCACTAATAGTCAGGTGGTGCTCATTGGGAAAGTGTTTTGTGATGGGTCTAGAAGGGTCGATACTGTCAGAAGAAAGGTGGGATAAGTGGTCAGCTACCATGTTCTGCTTTCCCACCTTATCGCGAATCTCATGATCAAATTCTTGCAACAGTAAGATCCAGCAGTTTAGCTGATGATAGAGATACATCTATTTCAGCTAAAATGACCATTCATGCATGTTCCTAGTCTTAGATCTGCATTTCATGTTATAAATATTGCATAACATGCATCATTGTGCATTTAGAGTAGCTGTATATATTTTACGTTAATTAGGTCCTTTTTATGGTCAGGAGAGGAAAACTTATTTTAGGGCCTCAGATGGATGATCAGACCGTACGGATTTGATTAAGATGACGATCAGAGTCTAACGCCTCTAAAATCGTCTAGATCGGAGAACCATAGCATCGTACGAAGTCTAAGGAAGATCAATGGCCAGGGGACAATGCGACATCCATACAGGTTTCAGATGGAAAATCCGACCGTATGGATGGATCCAATGTGACGATCGCAGTCCAGCAACGTGGGAATTACCTTGATCTAAGCACCGTGGCACCCTCTACAAAAGAAAGAAGAATGGATGGCCCAGATGGCACCACGTGGTGCAATCCAGGCTGCCCAATGTCGGTTAACAGCAGTGCACGCGCACAGCCGCAGCCGCGCACAGTGCACACTCACAGCCACAGCCATGCGCAGCGCATCACGCACAGCCATAGCCGCACACAGCGCACAGTGTAGCTGCACGTAGTAGCCACCCAGCGCATGCTAGCGCACGCACGCACGCATGGCGTGGGGAGCATGGGTGCATGAAACACGCAGCGCGTGATGCGTGAGCTAGCAAAGAATGCACCAGTGGATCGGATCTTCAGCAATGTGTGCCTTTAGTGACACTTGCATCTGTCACTAATGGTCTACGCGTGCCAGCAATTGGATTTGAAGGGCGGATCTTCAGCGACAGCTGCAACGACGTTAATGGACGTCAGTAATGACCAGATGCAAATTTGTTCTTCCTCCTCCACTATAAAAGGACCTACCCACCACCACTCAAAATCATCTCTTCCTTTCTTCACCTCACCACCTCCAAGGCTCTAGAGAGAGCTTGTCCAAAGCCCGGGATGCTCCTCTAGAGTAAAACCAAATAGTTTTCCTTCCCCTCATCCTCATTCATGGAGGATCCCATCGCCATCCTCTCACCGCCCTTTGGGAAGAAGATCCTCGCAGTGATGCCGTCTTGTCCCATCCTCCATCTTCCGGCTTCATCCTCCTTCATCTTGCTCCTCACCACCTTCCTCCAGGAGACGTCAGAGCAAGTCATCCTCCGAGCAACCGTCGAGGGGGATTTCTCTCACCCCATTCTATCTTTTTACACTTTCATAGTGTAGATTTTTCCCACTTTCGTAGTGTAACAAACATTTATTGATAAATAGATGATTGTTTCTCTCTCTCTCTCCTTCTCCCTCTCTCTCTTATATTTTTTTTGCAAGTAGATAAAGTTTTCATCAACCTGATCTCTTGCTTGATAAAAATAAAAAAAATTAGAAAAGACAAAAATGAAATAAACAAATAAAAAGAGAAACACGGATTTGTATAAAACTAAACATTCGCTGCCCCATGTTCGACCCGAGACTCACTTTTCTAGTTTCGATATAAATTTTATTTAACAACGAGTTTTGTAACTACGACGATGGGTTACTCGTAACCCCGATTTCTAACTCGTGAAACACATGCGGTCAGTCAAGGTTTCGCGTCCTTCTTCGCAAGGAGGCGCCTTACTACAATGTGATCTGAGTATATGATAACACGGGAATCCAAAAGATATGATCCGAATTTCTCCAATGCAAATACTATGGCTAGTAGCTCTTTCTCAATAACTATGTAGTTATGCTGAGCCTTGTCAAGTGTCTTGCTAGTGAAGTAGATGACCAGGGGTTTCCCATCTATTTTTTGCCCAAGTACCGCACCTACAACATAATCAGATGCATCGCACATGATCTCAAAAGGTTGAGACCAATCAGGGGACTACAGGATAGGTGCTTGGGTAACTCGATCACGTAGGATCTCAAACGCTTGAGTGCACTCCTCAGTGACTTCGAAGAGGACATCCTTAGATAGAATAGTAGTTAGGGGGCACGCGATTTTCGAGAAATCGGGAATGAATCGATGGTAGAAACTAACATGCCGCAGAAAGGATCAGATGTCCTTGATCGAGCTAGGCATTGGGAGTTTGGAAATTATATTCACCTTGGCTTGATCAACTTGGATGCCTTTTTCAGAGATGAGATGTCCTAAGACAATTCCCTCAGGTACCATGAAGTGGCTCTTTTCCTAGGAAAGAACCAAGTTCACGTTGATGCACCACCTGAGGATTTGGACCAAGTGCATGAAGCAATCATCAAAAGATTCTCCAAATACCGAGAAGTCATTCATGAAGACCATAAGGTATTCACCTACCATATCTGAGAATGGCAAGCATGCACAGCTGAAAAGTAGCGAGTGCATTGCAGAGACCAAATGGCACCCTTCAGAATGCGTATGTTCTAAAGGGGCAGGTGAAGGTGGTCTTCTCTTGGTCCTCCGGATGAATTGCAACCTGATTTTAACCGAACTACCCATCCAAAAAGCAGAAGAATTGATTTCCTGCTAGTTTCTCGAGGATTTGATCAATGAACGGTAATGGGAAATGATCCTTCTTCGTGGAGGAATTGAGTCTTTTGTAATCAATGCAGACTCTCCACAGTTTGCTATATGAGTCGTATGGTTTCTCCAGTTTCAGTCGTGATCACGATAAGCCCTACCTTCTTGGGCACAACTTGGATTGGACTTACCCACCGACTGTTGGAGATTGGGTAGATGATCCCTGCATCTAACCACTTGATGATCTCCTTTTTCACGACATCCTGCAGATTTGGATTTAGGCGTCTCTGCATTTCACGGGATGGTTGTGAGCCCTCTTCTATATAGATGTGATGTGTGCAGTATGAGGGGGTAATACCAGTTAGATCATTGAGAGTCCATCTAATGGCTCTCCGATGCTGCTGGGGAATAGAAATCAACCATGTTTCTTGATCAGGTGTGAGTTGGGAGTTGATAATCACAGGAAACGTCTGATTGGAACCCAAAAAGACGTATTTGAGATGGTCAGGGTGGGGCTTCAATTCCATAACAGGATTATCAGCAGCATCAGGTGGTTCAGGGTGGTTGTTGAGAGCAAAGGTAGGAGATATGGGTGTGTCTAGGTTATGTTTAGGCTCCTCTAATTGCGGGTTTTGATCTTCTTGTGGTTGATCAAGAATATTCAAGTTTTCCTCGATACATAGGTCATCAACCACGACCTATATATCACAAATTTATTCTATAACCCCGTAACTAATTCCTTGTTGAGCCTTAAAGATATTGATCTTTAGCATCTTACTCCCAAATTTTAACTCAATTTGGCCCTCCTCACAATTAATATTGGCCCTAGTAGTGGCCAGAAAATATCTCCCTAATATGATCGGTGTATTCTTCAAGTTCTCAGGAGCATCCATGTCTAAGACAAGGAAATCTACAGGAAAATAGAAATCATGTATCCTAACTATGACATCATCGAGAATTCCTTTTGGTGACTTAATCGATCGATCAGCTAATTGCAAGGTCATTTCTGCTGATTTAAGCTCAGATTCCTCAAAGTAGTCCAGCAGGAATGTAGGTATCAAATTTATGGAAGCTCCTAGGTCTAGTAAGGCTCGGTCAAACTGAATATCACCGATAGCACAAGAGATCAGAGGGGTGTCTGGGTCATTTACCTTAGGCAGGAGTTTGCTGAAAATGACGGAGCTGGCTTACTCCGACAGTACGATCGGGTTCCTACCTTTAGTTCGCGCCTTACGCTTAGGTGTACACACGTCTTTCAGGAATCGTGCAAAAGCTGGTACGTGGCTAATTGCATCCATCAAGGAGATGTTTATATGGACTTGCTCAAAGAGCTTAACTAGGTCCTCCTCAGGTGCCACAGGTTTGGCTATCCTCTTTCCCTTGATTAAGACCTCAGGAAATGGAACCTTAAATGAATTGGCTCAAGCTCTTTACCAGGGACGGGTATGTCCTGGATGACTAATCTAGGATTAGGGTTTATGGTCTCAAGCATGTTGTGGCTAGGAAAGGGTGGGTCTTGTGTTGCTTTGCCACTATCGGTGGTGATAGAATTTAATCCTGCCTAATTTTGGTTTGCGTTAGGCAAAATAGGTGTTTGCTACTGAAATCCCGAGTATGAAGTTGAAGCATCTATTCTGTCAGGTGATGGAGCAGAAGGGGCCTGATAAACAAAGTGGGCTTGGCCTTGAATTGGGTTCATAACGCGCCTCTGGTTCAGCACGTTATTCGGATTTGGAAGAGGCTGAGAAGGAAGTGCACTAGGCTGGCGAACACTTGCCAGCTGGGCCAATTGATTTTGTAACTCAAAGATCTCCTCTTTGTGTTCTTTTTGCATGTCAACTATGGTCTGGAGAATCAAAGATGTATGATCTTCTTTAGGTGGTCCAGATTGGAAGTTTTGAGTGGCCCATGGTTGAGTGGGCTGATAAGGTCGTGGAGCCTATGGTCGAGGTTGGAATTGAGGTCTTAGATTTTGGTTATTTCCCGACCATGAAATGTTAGGATGATTACACCATCCAGAGTTGTAAGTGTTGGAGAAAGGATTATTCTGGACAGTGTGAAGATCCTCACAGGTCTAAGGAGCTTTGAGATAATCAGGGTACAAGGGTTCAAAGTTTCCCCAACTGAGGTGGGTTGACCCGGAGTTGCCTCCAAAGCCATAATCAGACGGAAGTGGATATGCATCCATCCCCGGAGAGTGGTAGATGCTGTGCACAACCTCCCTTCCCGTGGGCAGGTGCGCATATGTGCTTTGAGGTGTAGAGGTGGATTTGTGTAGATGACGAGTGATGTCGTCTACCTTTTTCTCGATAATGGAGACCTTGTCCAATTGACTGGCTACCAACTCCAGATCAACGGATGCGGAAAGGCCTCGGGATTCCTGTACCCCCCAATTATTTGTCAATGCACAGGTGGACGTCCGGTCGTACGCACCCAATGACTCATTGTTCAAGGAGTTCTCGCATATGTTTTCGAGAATTCCCCAGATCGTGTCCTCATGTTGACCCATGATGCTACCACCACAAGTTACATTGACAAAGAGCTTGACATCCTCACGGAGTCCATGGTAAAAGGATTGGACTTGTTCCCACTTCGGTACTCCGTAATGAGGGCACTTACGCATGAGATCTAGAAAGTGATCCCATGCTTCGTGTAGAGATTCTCCCGCTCCTTGGGAGAGGTGCGTGATTTGGTGCCGCATCATGTTGGTATGACAATGGGGTAGAATTTTTACAGGAAGGCAGTTTGAAGTTCTCCCCATGTGTTGATCGTGTGTGGTTGAGTGTGAAACTAGTGAGCAGCTTTGTCGTCTAGGGAGAATGAGAAGAGCTTTAAGAGTAATCTATCCCGATTCTGTACATCTGCCCCAAAGGTGTTGGCCAGATGTTTTAGGTTTTTGATGTCCTAGGAAGGATCCTCGGAGTTCAAGCCATGAAATTTTGGGGTCATATCAAGCATGCTAGACTTGAGATCTACCTTGCATCCTCCCACGGGAATGTTGATTCAGGGTTCGATCTCCACCGCTGCAGGATTATAGTGATCTCACATTTGAGGATGTGGTGGTGGGTTGATGATGGCATTGATTCGATTTTGGAAATCACGGAATTGTTGCTCAAGGTTAGGTTGATTTTCTTGGTGATCCATATCTGATGAAGGGGAAGTAGGTTCTGAATCAGAGGATATGTCAATGTGATCAGGTTGTTGCACAAGCACGGAAGTCGAGGCTCAACCTCGATGAGAGTGAATAACTAATAGAGGCCTCAAGGATGGTCTTAAGGACCTCCTCCCAAACATGCACTGATGGAATAGATGAGGGATAGTAGGTGATGGACCTAATCAAGACACCCAAAAATTTTGGATGACTATAGAGGTTCAGGGCGGATGATACCCCTTAGTCAGGAAGTTGTTCACCTGAGAATTACCTAGGCAGCTAGAGAGAGAGAGTCCCGCGAAGACCCGTACACGGTAGAGTGCCCCCACGAGTTACAAGGTTTGCACCACTCGACCTCTCTTGTCACTAAGGATCCAGGTAGACCAGAATGGGGACTTGACCTCTTAAGTCTACCAGTTTTAGATTAAGAGAAAGGTGCTTATGATTTCACTTGAACTTTAAGATGTTTTTCGGCAAAGTGACCTAATTTGAAGATTGGTTAACCCAACAAGGTGGGTCAACTTCACTTGTTTTTCCTTTAAAAAATTTAGGCCTCTCTTTTAGTGTTCAAATGAAATTAAGAGCCTGTCTTTAGGGTTTGCTTGAATAGATCATTTCAACTAGGGCTTAGGCACACACTATTTTGGAAGGTTAATTCTTGATTAAGCAACTGTCTCTAAAACCTTAAACTGGAAACCCTAATTGGCTCTAATTGGTCCAATTCAATTTTGTCCAAAAGTGGTACCTAGGGCTCAAGCAAGAAGGTGATAGCCCTAGATACCTTAAGCTTTAAGTAGATGCACAAATCAGGGTTCGGATGTTCTCTAGAATGTATCAAATTATGCAACTTGATGATTTGTCTAAGAATAGAATGCAAGTAGCCCTAATTGATTTTTTTCTTTTTTTAGCTTTTCAGAATCAGGGGCTTAGAAGAGGGTGGATGGAGTTTACCTATCGTTGGAGTGGCTGATGTGTGGCTGATCTTCTTTAATGAATCCCCTTGAAATAGATCAAAGTCAAAAGTGATAGAGCAAGTTAGTACCAAATCTGTTATTGCAATCAAGAGATCTAAATTGGCCATTACTCCCCAGCAACGACACCAAAATGTTTAGTCAATCTGAATCGGGTTTCAAAATCATTGCGTTGTAGTATAGATCAAATCAGTGCGAAAAGAAAATAAGATTTGTAACTCAAAGGAAAGTCTAAGGTCGAACACAGGGAGAAAATAGGAATTCAATCGCTAATCTCAATTAACAAGTAAATGAGCATAAGAAATATCTCAGAAATGATAATCAATATAAAGCATGAGTTTAACATATGGCAAAACGAATCTCAAAGCAAAAGCAATGGTGATTTAGATCGCCAATTACTCAATTTAAGCATATATGCAAAAAATGCAACAGTGCCATCAACCATCAAACATAGTTACTTAGATAACCAGATAAAGCCTCAAATCAGATGTCGGATCTTTTAATCAGACGGCTTAATCAACAAATGCTACAATGCTTCCCTAGCATTGTTCTTCTTCTCTTTTCTTCTTGGCTTCTCTTCTCTTCTTCTAGCCTTCTTCCTTTCTTCCTCTTATGCCTCCTTAAGTCTTCTCCTCTTCTTCCTTCTAAGAAGAACTTCTTTCTTTCGTCCTCTTCTGTGAAGGCTTCCTTCTCTTCTTCTTTCTTTCTTCACACACAAAGGGTGATCATCCCTTCAGATTTGGCTAAGTGTCGCATAGGGCAAAACCCTCCCCTACCTTGCATTCTCTTTCTTTCTCTCCTCTTAGGCTTCACCCTCCCAGGGCCACAAGTTATGGTAGTCAGGTTATCGGGTAGGTGCTCAACTAAGACCAGGCTCACCGACGTGGGTGGTGAGCGAGGTGTGGACAGGCATAGGCGGGTAATTGGGTGCACCAGTTCTGCATGTATGGTGTTGCGAGCGAGGCACATGAGGGTGTGTGTGGGGACCTTACCCCCTGTGGTCTTGAGGTAAACAACCCGTACCACTTTTGCAATTTATCTACTGTCATAGCCTCACTGATTCTTAAAGCTTGAGCTCGCCATTAATGGCGGTGGTGGCGGTGAACCTGAAATACGAAAGAGGGGCCTTACGACCATGTCAGATAGTTCCTCAACTTCATAGTTTAACAGCAAACATGATGGGGTACGTGGAGAGGCGAGTGTGTGCGTGTAGGTGGCTGACGGAGTCGGTATTGGGCGGAAAATGATGGGTTGGTCGACAGGTGGTTGGGGTGGTCAAGTGGCCCAATAGAGTTAGGGCTTTTCTGCAAGTGGATGTGGTGGAGGTTGTGAGGTGGTTGGTGAGTTGATTGGTGGTTTGTGGAGGTGATATGGACTCGCTGGAGCAGTGGTCGGAGATGGGGAAGACGGGGGTGACCATGTCGAGTCGAGGGTTGTTTTTGGCTTTTTGGAGAAGGAAACTAACCTAAGAGCTAAAAGATACTAAGCTAACTCTAAACTAGTGGACAAAGGGGGAAGAACAACACCGGTGTTGGTAGGCCAGTACTAGGGAAGAAGGCACTCTAGTGATGGGGACGGCGACGACGACGGAGATAGTAGGGCGCCTACTGGTATGGCGTGATGTGGAGGAAGACAGGGAAGATGAATCTGCCACTGGTTTTGTGGTCAGACGGCGAGAGGAGTCAAAGGAAGTCGTCGGAGCTTGAGGAGCTGTTAACGCGGCTTGATCGTGTTTTAACAGTTAATTATGTCATAGTATAGGTGATCAAGCATTGTCAACAAATAAAAATTTATTACTCGAAAACCTGAGCATCCAAGGTTGAATGCAGGGAGCAATTGGAATTTATTACTAATCTCAAGAATGTAATTGAACACTTAATTACTCAATACTTAATTCAAAATATATATGCATGAGTTTAAAAGTTAATTGTGGCAAAAATAAAGAATTTGGACGTCTGATCATGGGATCAGACGTCTTAAAAAGATGTGTTCTCCTATCTTGTTCTTGTTCTTCTTCTTCTGGTTTTCTTCCTTTCTTCTTTGTGCTTCTTCTTCCTTGTTTCTTCTCTGCAGTTCTCTTGCCTTGCTTCTTTCTTCTTATTTTCCTCTATCTTCTGCCTTGCCTCTCTTCTGCAGTTTCTTTCTCTTTCTTTTCTCTGCGGGTCTTCTTCTTCTTCGTTCCTTGGCTTCAGCTTCTCTTTTTCTTCTGCTTGCCTTTTCCCTTTCTTTATTTCTGCTTCCTTCTTCAGTTCCTCGTCTCTTTGGCTTCACCTCTTCCCTCTGCCTTGCCTTTCTCTTTTTTCTCTATGAAGGCTTCCTTCCTTCTTTCTTCTTCTCCTTCGCTTGCAGCAGCTAAGTCCCTACTTCCTTCTTCAGTTCCTTCCCTGCACAAACCAAAGAGAGCAAACCTACCCCTCTACCCACACCCGCATCTCTCTCTCTCTGTATATCACTCTTCAAAATGCTCTCCCAGAGCTGGGTTATCAAGTTGGGTCGCACGCCCGGGTCCAGGTGCACCGGCGTGGGTGTGGTTCACGAGGAGTGCTCAGGAGGGTATCGGGTCGGGTCACCAGGTCTGCGTAATGAGCTCACGGATGAGGCGCTGTGTTTAGGTGAGGGACCTCAACCCATGTGTTCTTGGAGGCAACCAGCCGATAGCACAAATTCTATTTAAACTACTCCAGCGCTTTATGACTTACCGAGGTGGGACTATTGTTACCCCGCTCTTTCTCGCGCGCCCGCAAGAGATCGTTCTCCAATTACAGCACTGCAGGCCTCGTAGCGCCACTTGCTGGAACAATTGGATGCGCAAGACCTCCCCGAGTTTGCTGGACCTAGAATCCTGGAGCACTGCTGATGTAAACACATTTACACTACTTAAAATGTCTATTTATGCATGTTCTTAAGCATAGGATTGCATTTCATGATATAAATATTGCATTACATGAATCATCTTGCATTTAGAGTAGTTTGAATAAAATGGAGGTTAATTGTCTCCTTTTATATGCTTGGACAGGGCAAACATTTTATCGGGGCCTCGGATCAAAGATCCAACCGCATGGATGTGATCAGGGTGACAATTGGAGTTCAACGACTCCAAGATCGCCCTAATCAGGCATCCGTAGCATCAGATAGTGACCCGGGAACCCTAGAAGATCAAGGGCCAGGATGGTGTAAATCCGCACTTCAGATGATAAATCCGACCACATGGATGAATTCGTATCGACAATCGCAGCCCAACGACACAAAAATCGAGTCAATCCGACATCCGTGGCACCATCTACAACTTCCAGAAGATGGACGGCCAAGATAGCGCCACGTGGTACCATCTCAGCCGCCCAAACGGCCGCTTGCATCTTGTGAAGGCCCCGCGCTCGATCGCTCTCCGCCGTTGGATCTTAATCCAACGGCTGTGGGCGCTCGCGCTTAAAAGCGTCCGCTCGACCATCCGCGCCCCATAGCACAGTGGTCGAGCGTGCTTTCGCGAGCGCCGGGCGCGGGTTCGAGCCGTGGCGAGGAGCGGCAGGCGCGGGCGATTGGGCGCGGGTGGAGCGTCAGATGGAGATCGGACGGCCGCGCGCGCCCGATAGCGTCGACGCGCGATTGGACGTGCAATCGGACGCGCAATCAGATGCGCAGGCGGGCGTGCAACGCAGCATGCGTAGACGCATCTTAAGCCGTCCGATCTCGCGATCAGACGGCTGAAAAACGGGGAACGTGCGCAAGCCATTGAGCACGCGAGCAGGCGAGGAGGCGTGCGCGAGCCGCCCACGACGCCCACGTTGAGGGCTTTAGTGACGGATTTATCCGTCACTAAAGATCCCTCTTTTATTATTTTGAAGTTGTAATGTCCATTTTGCCCCCACTCCTTGCAACTATAAAAGGAGACCCCCTTCATACGAAATTCTCATCCCTTCTTTCTCCTCTCTACCCCTCCAAAGCTCAAGAGAAGCTTGTCCCACACCCGGGATGCTTCTCGCGAGATAAAGTCCAATTTTCGTTCCCCTTCGGAAGTGGATCCCGCGACGACGATGGTGTGCTGCTTCGTTCTCGTTCTTGTGCTTCGTCCTCCTTCGCCCTGCTTCATTCTCCTTCGTCCAGGCGTCGTCCCGTCCGGCTCGTCCTCCAAGCAACCGTCGAGGAGGATTTCTCTCTCCCTATTCTTTTTACTGCTTTCTAGTATAGATTTACTACTTTCTAGATTAATCACTCGTCCTCCAAGCGACCGTAGAGGAGGACATTTCTCCCTCCATTCTTTTAATGCTTTCTAGAGTAAATTTATCGCTTTCTAGTGTAATTGTTTTATGCATTCTAATTGTAATGAACAGTCTCTTCTATGATAAATTGTTTGTTTATTCTACATCTCATTTTGATTTCCATGTGTAATACTCTCTCTCTCTCTCTTACCCTCTCTCTCTCTTTTATTAATTGTAAATAATTAGATAGTTTAAATTGAATTACTTCATGACAAATAAAAAGAAACGCGAAGTTTTTAAATCAAACGTCTGCCTCCCTGTGTTCAACCCGGAATTTTCATTTTGGTATAAATTTTATTTGTTGAACACGAATTTTTCGCTTTCGAACTACAACGACAGGTTTTCCAAAACCAAACATGTAAGCGTAGCGATTCGCAAAAAACATTTCAACAACTGCAGCCTGGGATGAGCTTGCAACCTCCTCGAGTCAACACTAATGGCGGCTGGAGCTCGAACCCTGCCTAACACAAAAAGGGCCTTGCGGCTTAATCAGGCCACAGGTGCACCTTTGCCGTGTCACGACGAAGGTGAGGCGGTAGGTGGCAGGCCGTGGAGCGGCCTAGGCATGTGTGCCTAGGTCACTCTGTGGCCAGACAGATGGATTTGTTCGGGGGGTAGTTGTGGTGGTTTAGAGGGTCTATGGATGAGTGGGGGATGTTTAGTGGCGTGTGGCGGAGGTTATGCGGTGGTTGGCAAGACGTGTGGGGCTGCGGAGTGATGGGAGCGTCTCGCCGGAGGGTGGCCGGAGATGAGGAAGATGGTGGTGGACATCGACGGTCGAGGAGCATTTGGTGAAATAGGATGAGGGAAATGAAAGAGGGGGTAGAGACAAACAGTTCTAACCTAACTAAGTGCATGAAGGGGGCGAGAAGGTGGCTGGCAGTACTTGCTGTCGCCAGAGAAGAAAGCATCCAGTGGAGGAAGACAGCAGCGACGACGGGGCTAGGGCTGTTCGCGCGACTGTTGCACGATGTGGAGGAGGATGAGGACAACTCTGCCACTGGTTTTGTGGTAGAGTGACGAGGAGGAGGAGGGGGGCTTGCAGGAGCTCGCTGGACCCCTTGGCGGGAGGAGAAGAAGAGGAAATTGAGGTGGAATTCCGACCAAGTCGAGCTTCGGAGGTGCGCCGGAGTTGGGGGTTAATTTATAGGCACAGGCAGGGACTCCTGTGCTTGGAAGACAAGCTTCCAAGCAGGGGAATCCTCGCCGGAGATGGAAACAGTTAAGAGACCCAAATCTCTCATGCGTTCGCACGAGTGATTGGGTGCAAATCAGGGATCAGGATTGAATTCAGATGGAAGGGAATTCCTCAGAGAATCTCCCTTCCAAATCTAGGAGGAGATCTCTGAGGAATCAGAGTATTCCCTCTCTATTCCTCGTCGGAGCAGGATTTCTCCCTAATAATTGCGGAGGGACCTGCTTGTAAGAGTGGTGAGGAAGTTAGGGGGGTGTATGCAATGGCTTTCAAAAGATAGGGACCATAATGTAATTGGGTGTACTAATTGCAAAGTAGGTCAAGATGACCTCCCCTTAGGTCCAAATTTTGGTAAAAACCTAATTTGGACCTAAGGAATCCAATGGTGAAGTTATATTTTATGTTTGACCACGTTTGACTGGACATTTTGTGCAAAAACCCAAATTAGGTCAATGATGAGCTAGGACCCTAATCTAGGTCAAACTAGGTTCCAAAGGCCAAATTGAATGTTATAAACCCTAGGGGATATTTTTCCATGAATTTTAGAGGGTTTACTTGATTTTTATCCTGATCAAAACCTTGTTGAATTAAGCGGTCTGTTTTAGGGTTATAAGATGTCATTTAATTCCTGGTTTGCACATAAACTCATTTCTGATTGAACCAATCCACTTTTTATCTTATTCAAACCATTTAACCTATGTTTTGTCTCTGAGAAATCCCGTTTATGTACTGTAATGGTAAAATTGTAGTTTTACCCTTTATTTCATGTTTTCTTCTCAGAACACTTATTCCTTCAATTAAGCCCTTCTCTAGGTTATGTAGGAGCTTTTATTCTCTTTATTAGGTCAAAATGAGCTAGTTATGGCTCATGATGAGGCTCTCATCAGGAGCTTTCCGACCGGACGAGGGAGGAATTAATGTGTTTCAAGCCGAAATCAAGTGTGGGAAGTTCGACTTGATCTGGGCTTGCTTATATAGGCCTCTGAAGGGAGTTTTGAACTTGGAAGCCAAGCTACCAAGCTAGGAAATGTTGCCGGAGTAGGAATTATATTGGATACCCTAATCTCTTATGCGTTTGCATGAGAGATTGGGAAAGTTTTAGGGCTCATGGACAGATTCAATGGAAAGAGGACTCCTCAAGGAATCTCCCTTCGAATTTTGGAAGGGATTAATTGATTAGAGAAGCAAAGGTCATCGGAGTTGTAGGAATAAGATTTATGGTGGTAGAGACCTTTTTGTAAAAATGATGACAAAGTTAGGGGCCTTTTTGTAAGGATTTTGAAAGTTAAGGGCATATGTGTGATCAAACAGAACAAAATTGAAAACTAGGTCAAGATAGTCTTAGATTGGGCCCAAATTTTGGTATAAACCTAATTTTGACCTAAGAAATATAATGGTGAAGTATGATTTTGGTTTTGACCTAGTTTGATTGGGTAATTTATGAAAAAACCCAAATTAGGGCAAACATCTGTCTAGGACTCTATTTTGGGTCAAGATGGGTTCTGATGGTCAAATTGAAGGTACCAAATCCTAGAGAATATTTTTATATGAATTTTAGAGGGTTTAGGTGAATTTTATCTTGACCAAAACCTCAGTTAATTAAGTGGGTCTATTTTTGAGGTTTTAGAAGTCATTTAATTCTCAAAACACACAAAAAATCCTTTTCTGTCTATATTAACTCACTTGTTGGATATTTTACACCATTTGATGCTTAATTACCCCCTTGAAAAAACCTGTGGTTATTCTAAATTCAAGATATGATGGTAAAATTTTAGTTTTAACCTTAATTTCTTGTATTTCCCTCAGAATGGATTTGTAGTGAATTATGACCTTCTAATGGTTATGTAGGAGCATTTAATGACTTAATCAGATCAAATTTGAGCTAGTTATGGCTCATGATGGTGTTCCCATAAGTGGGTGGATGGTGGGTGGTTAATAGTGGTGTGAAACGAATTGACGTGAAGTGAGTGAAGTGAGTGAAATGTGATGTGGAGTGAATAGTGAAAGGGTGTTGGGGTGCCTCCCAACAATCGCTGGATTTAATGTCCCCAGCTAGACTCTAAGTGAGGCTTAGGTTAGTTACCCTACAGCAAGGCAACTGTCTCACCAATGGGGGTAGGAACATGTGTAAGATATGGTTTCAACTGTTGCCTATTAACTGTAAATTTATGCCTAGATTTGGGATCTTCAATCTCGACAGCTCCATTGGGAAAAGGTCTTGAGACCAAAATAGGGCAAGTCCATTTGGACTTCAGTTTTCCAGGAAAGAATTTGAGACAGGCAATATAAAGCCAAACCTGTTGTGATGGCTCAAATTCCTTCCGCCTAATGTGGCTGTCGTGAAAGGCCTTGGTACGTTATTTAAAGGTCAGGGCAAAGTCATAAACTTCATGACGTAGCTCTTCTAATTCCTGGAGTTGGAGTTTCCTTTCTCGACCACACAGGTTTAGGTCGAGGTTACATTAGCGAATCGGCCAATAAGCGTGGTGCTCTAACTCCATGGGCAAGTGACAAGGCTTCCCAAAAATAATCCTATATGGAGACATACTAAGGGGAGCCTTGAAGGCAGTCTAATACACCCATAAAGTATCAATCAACTTGTTAGACCAATCCTTACGGTCAGGTTGAATCATTTTCTGGAGGATTTGCTTGATTTGCCTGTTCAACACTTCAGCTTGATTGTTCGTTTGAGGATGATACGAAGAAGCAATACGATGGTGGACTCTGTACTTCCTCAAAAGTGCCCGAAATGATGCGTGAGTGAAATGGCTTCCTCCATCCGAAATGATGGCTTGAGGGATCCCAAAGCACGCAAAGATGTGGTCTTTGACAAACTTGGTTGTAATGGCATGGTTAGCACGGCTTGCGGGATGGCCTCAATCCATTTCGAGACATAATCAACAGCAACAAGGATGTACTCGAAATTGTTGGATGGAGGAAAGGGACCCATAAAATCAATTCCCCAAATGTCAAAAATCTTCACAGCTAGGATGGGCTGCAAGGGCATCATGTCACGTCGGTGACATTGACCCTAGCAACTGACACCTAGTGCAATGCTTAGTGTAATTGTGTGCATCCTGATGAAGGGAGGGCCAAAAGAATCCGCATTACAACACCTTGGTTGCAGTTTTCCTCCTAGAAAGGTGGCCTCCACAGGCCTGATCATGACAAAAGGATAGCACATTGGGGAATTCACTGTCAGGAACATAACGATGAATTATCTAATTAGCACTTACTCTAAAAAGTAGTGGATTATCCCAGAAATAATACTTTGCTTCTACAATGCGATGCTTACGCTGGTTTTTAGGCCAGCCTCATGGAAGAGATCCAAAAGCAAGGTAATTAACGATATCAGCATACCAATGTCCACTTGCCACATCTATCGCTAGAAGGTGCTCAACAGGGAAAGATTCATTTAAAGGCAATTAAAGTCCAATATGGTCCAGGTCTAGTCTTGACAGGTGGTCTGCGACAACATTTTGGGCTCCGACCTTATCTCGTATCTCAAGATCAAATTCTTGAAGAAGGATCTAATGAATAAATCAAGGCTTTGCATCCTTCTTATGCATGAGATGACGAATGGTCGCTTAGTCTATGAAAATGGTAACATGAGAGCCCAGAAGAAATGAACCAATTTTTTCTAGCCCAAAGACGATCGCCAGTAGCTCTTTTTCAGTTGTCGTATAATTACGTTGGGCCTCATCTAGCGTCTTACTAGCATAATACACCACGAAGGGGTGTTTATCGCATCTTTGTCCTAAGATGGCTTCAACAGCTAGGTCATAAGCATCACACAACAGCTTAAAGTTGAGGGACCAATCAGGTAGCTAGAGAATAGGGTCCTTGGTGATAGCCTCACACAGTTGCATGAATGCTCAAATATAGTCAAGGCCCATGTCGAAGGGTACATCGGTCAATAGGAGATGCGTTAAAGGTCTGGAAATCTTGGAGAAATACTTGATAAATCTCCTATAAAAATTGAGGTGCCCAAGAAAGGAGCGAATATGCTGGAAAAAGCTAGGAATGGGTAAATCAGCAATCACATCAAGCTTAGCTCTGTCCTTCAATACTCCTTCTAGAGATGATATGTCCTAGAATAAAACCTTCGTGCACCATGAAATGACTTTTCTCCCAGGAAAGCACGAGGTCAACATCAATACACCTCCTAAGGATGCTGGTCAGGTTGGTTAGGCAGTCATTAAAAGTCGGTCCGAAGACAGAAAAGTCATCCATAAAGACTTTGAGAAAATCACCCACCATATCGAGGAATATCGCTAGCATGCATCTTTGGAAAGTAGCTGGTGCATTACAGAGTTCAAATGACATCCTTCTGAAAGCAAAGATGCCAAAAGGATAGGTGAAGGTGGTTTTATCTTGGTCCCAAGGGTTAATAGCCACTTAGTTATAGCCTGAGAATCCATCCAGGAAACAAAAGAACTGATTTCCTGCTAACTACTCTAGGATTTGGTCAATAAAAGGTAGTGGAAAATGGTCTTTCTCGGTAGTAGTGTTGAGTTTCCTATAGTCTACACACACTCTCCAAGACGTAGCAGTTCGTGTAGGGATGGATTTGCCCCTATCATTAACATGGATGGTGAGACCGGCCCTTTTAGGATCAACATGAATCAGGCTCACCCAGGGGTTGTCGCTGATTGGGTAAATGATGCCCGCATCTAGCCACTTAACAATTTCATTCTTAACGACCTCTTGCATATTAGGATTGAGACATTGTTGCATCTCGCGGGAAGGTTGAGCCTCCTCCTCCGTATATGTATGGTGAGTGTGGTAGGAGGGGCTAATGCAAGTCAAATCAGATAGAGACCATCTAATGGTTGACTTATGTTCAATTAGGACCTTCAATAGTTTGCACTCTTGCTCATTGGATAATTTTGAACTGATGATTACAGGAACTGCTTCATTTGTTCCTAGGAAAACATATTTTAATGTGTCAGGCAACACTTTAAGCTCAGGAGTGGATGGTGAAAGATCTGGCAAATCTTGGGACGAGAGTGTCCCAAAAGGATCAGGAGAAGGAATAAGGGGTAAAAGAAATTGGCCCTCAGGTTGGCCAAGGAGATGGGCATCTTGGATTGATGGATCCAAGAAAGGAGTGCCCTAAAGATCATCATTTGGGAACATGGTCCTAGTGTGGAATGTCACCTCCACTTGATTTGGCGAGAAAGAAAGGGCACTCCGGTCTTCAAGGGGGTAGACTGGAGGTGAGCACCCATGATATGACTCAAACCATGAGGCGTGAGAGGGGGAGTGGACCTCGTCAGGGGTCTGGTCAGGGAGAAATAAGGGTAAAGGAAGGGGTGGGGAAGTGTCATAGACAGGTTAGTGAAGTCTTGATGATTGTCTAGGGGTGTGCCCCAGCAAGTTGATTAGGTCCCAACTAATCCGATACATGCACTGACTGCCATGTCATTGTCAGACGTGTCATCCTCGATAAGATTTCAATCAAAATTCTTGGCAGCCTTAAAAGTATTAAGTTTGAGCTTTTCAGAGCCCACGGCTATCTCAATGCAGCTCGATTCATAATCGATATGGGCACGAGCTGTGGCCAAGAAAGGTCTACCGAGGATTATCAGATAATCAAAAAGTGAATCAGGAACTTCCATTCTAATACAAGAAAGTCAACAGGAAAATAGGGACTGTTGACCCTAACCATCACGTCTTCAACCACACCCCGCGGGATTTTGACAAAGCGATCTGCCAATTGTAGTGTAATAGGGGTGGGTTTCAATTTCCCAATGCAAATTTTTGAAACATGATGGTTGGTACGAGGTTAATAGAAGATCCTAAAACTAGCAAGGCACGATCAAAATTGCAGCCTTTGATGCTACATGAAATGTGAGGGGTGCCTGGATCTTTCTACTTCGGTGGTAGTTTTGATAGCATAGCAAAACTCGCATGAGGCGAGAGAACCACCGGATTCTTAGTTTTCTTTTGTTGTCGCCTAGATGTAGTTTAGTCTTTAAAGAAATAGGAAACAGTAGGGATGTGGTCGATTGCCTCTAACAAGGGAACCTTGATTTCAACATCCTTAAATAAATCACACAGATTAACAAAGGTTTGCGTGTTTTTTTCTTGCTTTTTGGCTCCCTCAGAAGAACCTCAGGGAATGGGACCGACTCTAACACCAGTTTGGGTGTATCATCCTCACGAGAATGTGGTGCATAACCCGGATGAGAGGATGATGAAGATGTGCCAAGATCAGGTTGAGGTAGATCAACGATTTGTTTACCACTCCTTGTAATAATTGCATTGGACATTGCAAGTCCAGTGGGATCATAAGGTGGAGGAGGGTTCACAATAGGGACATATGATTGGAGTACTCGGAACTTGCAGAATTTGATGAACCTGCCCTTGAGAAGGTCGTACCCATGGTTGCGGACCATGAGGTACAAAATTTCATGGGTTTGGGATAGGTTGGGCAAGAAGAGTGCCCTGAGATAGAGTTGTCAGGCATAGTTGACTGGTCTCAACATTCTGCTACGCCAATTGGTGTTGAAGAGAGGTCATGTCTGCTTTATGGTGCTTGGACATTTTCGTCACCATTCACGTCAATTTATCAAGAGGACTTAATGCGTGATCCATTTGAGGTACGCAAGGGACTGACGACGGATTTGTTGAAGGATTATATTGGGCCCTTGGGATAATGGGAGCGGACGGTCATATTGGTCCACCAATGGGGTTTTGGCACTGAGGGTTGTTGGACCATGCAAAGTTTTGATCGTTGTGCCACTCTGAGTTATAGGTAGCAGAATATGGGTTGTTCCCCAAGGCGCACACGCCTTCGAATTCTGAAGACGAGTCCACATATGGTATTGCATCCAAGTACATGGAGGCTTGGTCCTCCATGTCATAATACTGGCTAGCAGAAGCCAAATCCACATTACTTACTGAGTCGCTTGGTGCAACACCTGGTAAGGTTGGTACAGATTGTGTAGGATTCTTGGAAACCATCCTGACTTGGGAAGGATTGGGTTTATGACATGGTGAAGGAGTCGATGTGTGTGCCACAGGATGGGTACGGTTGGCCAAGAATTCATCCAGCTTCTTTTGAACGAGGGAGACATCATCCAACTTTTGTGCAATTAAATTTAAATCAGTGGATGATTAGGAAGATCCCGTGTCAACCTCGTGTGCTCCGCTACAAGGTGTGCTGGTCTGATTAAAGGCGAAAATGGAGGCATTGTTCATAGAATTCTTACTCATATTTTCAAAAAGTTAAAACACTTCATCCTCTTCTTTATTCATGAAGTTCCCTCTGTAGGAAGCGTCAGCAATCTACTTCAAAGTTTCATTTAGTCCATAATAGAAAATCTGAGCTACACGCCACTTAGGCAGACCGTGGTGTGGACATTTCCTGAGGAGGTCATTATACCTTTCCTAGGCCTCATGAAACTGCACGCCGTTTTGTTGCGTGAAAGAAGTAATAGAACGGCGAAGTGCACTAGTGTGCCTGATTGGGAAGAATTTCTTGAGAAATGCTGTACGCATCTCTTCCCAAGATCGGAGAGGTTTCCCAATAGTGTGCAACCATTGAGTGGCTTTGTCCCATAATGAAAATGGGAACATTTTCATGAGGACAATATGCAACCCGATGTTTCTTGGTTTAATTGTTTCTATTAAACGAGTTAAGTCTTCCAAGTGAAGAAAAGGCTCTTCACTGGCCAATCCATGGTAATGGAAATTGGTTAGATTGATTACATTAGGTTTAGTCCAAATTCCTCCCTACCCTTGGGGACATGAATCTGCCCACAGGTCTCTGTAGCAATGGGATTCTGATAAGAGCTAATAGACCTGTGCTCCTCCCATTCGGGAGGGTTTTGCATTTCCTCCAATGTTTCCCTAATGGCTTCCATCTGCTCAGTATACAATGCCATTTGGGCTTGGAGGTGGGTTAATAGGTCAACGGCTCCTCCACCACCTGGTGGATTTGGAGGGGGTGATTTCCTCCCTTGGGATTTAGGGGTGGGCAAGTAGCCATGCTTACAGAGGAGGAGGACAATTCACTAGCTTCTACCCTTCTATAGTTATCAGACAATTCAAAAAGTTTAGGGTTTTGTGACCTCCTCCCAAAGATGCACTACAGTAGGAAGAATTGGGGAGATGAGAAAAGAGAAGGGGATAAGAGAAAGAACACCGAATAGGTGCACTTGATGACAAATCAAACAATCAAGGTCCTATCCTCTAAAGGTGACCTATGACCAAAAGATCTAAGTTACCTACTATTGCAACCTACGAAACTGAATACAAGCACTGTGGAACCACCGAGCCAGATTGAAAGGCCATTTGCCCCAGTCTTAGACACCTGATAGCACACGAGAACCCATACCAGCACGTAGGCGCTACATGCAGGTAGTTCGACCTCGAAAGCATAATGGGGTCAAGTTACTACCAATTTTAATTAAGAGGCTTAGGATACAAGTTCTTTGGAATGTGAAGGGTGTTGTATACAGGTAATGCTCAACTGCGTTGATTTTTGAGTATGTAAAGCAAGCATGCAACAAGGAACTCTCCTCAAATTGAAGTTTTTAGATGGTGAATGGCTTTTAGAATTCAACTCTTATGTAGTATGGATTTAGTGATTCCACAAAATTACCAATTCAACTAATCTCCAAGTATTCAAGAAATACAAGTTCTCTATGCCCAAATAACCCTCCTTCAATTTGATTTGGTTAATGCATGCTACAATGCAAATGGACTTCTAATTGAAAATTTCTAAGTGTGGATGCACAAATCAGTTTTAATTCAATGTGAAAGGGAGCCAAAGCTCTTCAATTCAAGTGCTCCCAATCACCAAAATGAGAATCCACACAAGGCTCAACCACAAAAAAGTATGAAAAATGAAAATGAATATGCTGGGGTTGAGATTCGGGATTAAATCAAGGGTCAAATTTAGGATCGTGGTGGGGTTGGAATCAAATCAACTCCAAGACTCCCCAACCAAAGTTTGGATCCTGAATACGAAATAATTATGTGAAAAAGCATGGCAAACAATTGATTTTAAATTGCCTCAATTATCATTTCACGTCGCAAAATAATCAAGAATTTAGATTCCCGAATTTATCATGCATGAAAATGTAGAAACTGAAGGGTGGTGGTGATCATAGAAAGAATCGAAAAGTGGATTTTAATCCACTCACCCCAAAAGTCCCAAGAAAATTTTTTTTAGGGTTTTGATTTTTTCATTTTCAATGTGACTGAATGACCTAAATTGTTAAGACGAAGACACCTACCTCCTCAGCAATGTGGGCGAAACTTCAATGTAGCTCCAGTGACTTCATGCTCCCACACGCACCTTGGATTTGCCCACATCTCCGACCTCCTCGCGTGCCTCATCCTCGTAATAGGTACACCTACACAAAAACAAACAAGAACACCCATGAAGAAATGGGTGGAAAAAGAGAAAATCAAAGGAAGAGACTACAAACTCACCCCAGATAGCGCCTCCCCAGTAACAACACCAGAAAACTCATGTTATAGCACAGGTAGGGTTATTTAATATGGTGATATTAGTGTCATAGAGTATATAGTAGAAGTGATTACCTACAGGCGAATTTACACAGTTTATCAAAATCTATTAACCTGGACTAAATCAAATTTTAACTTGTCAGTTTTCGGCCTAGGGTCAAACTCAGGGAGGTAGGTTTGGAGTTAATCTATTTCTACGTGATTCCTATGACTCGCAACAATTCCATTCGCTTATTATATTTTTGAGTTTTTCTTGGTTTTATAATTTGTTTGGATAGTCTTGTCCTGAGACATACCCTCAAAAATTTGTCTTGGCAACCACCAAAAGCAATTCACTAAAAATATTGTTCAAAATAGATCTTTCTACATGCAAGATTGTGTACCTGCAAAGACAAAAGTTATCTTTTCTATTTTAGGTTTTTTGGTCTTTTCTCTATCAACAAAAAAAAGATAAGGAAAAGAAATGTGAAAAGAAAATACGAAGCGGAAAGGAATGGAAATACTTAGCTTATATATATGTAGAATCTATATACATATATATATATATAGGATATATATATATATATATCTAGGTATAAGTATATATAACTAGATAATAGGATAATGAATATTGAATATACGATTCAATAGAAAGATGGGATAGTGAATAGCACAATGCTATGTTAGCCGTCATTTAGAAAGATGGGATTAACCTAGCTATGTGTCGCGTGTGGGTGTGGAGCGGAGGTGTGGAAGTGTGGGTGGAAGGTTTGATATGCACGATATCAGGAAATATAGACAACTGGTGCGAATGTTCCCGCTATATGATGTGCGGTTAATGGATACGTGCACGGTATTGTGAGTGAGAGATATGTGTAAGTCTGTGAAGGAGGAAGTGAAATATATGTGTGTATGTATATATGTATATATATGGTAGCTATGTAAGTATATATAAGTATATATACATAAGTGTATATATCTCTATATATCTGTATAAGTATATATATCTATATATATATATATATATTATATATATGTATAGTATATTTGTATAAGTATCTGCTTATAAGTACTTATATATATGTATATGCACATCTATATATATGTATACATATGTATATATATATATATATGTATATATGTATATATCCGTGTGTATATGAATATGTATGTATGTGTGTGAGTGAGTGTTTGAATGTGTGTTTATGTCTGTGTTTGTGGGAGAGAGAGTGTGTGTGTCTGGAGTGCACTGTGCGCAGGAGCTGGGAGGAGATGTCGCACCACACGCAGGAGCGTAAGGGCAGCACGCTGAAGGTGTAGTACGTAGCACTGCCGGGAAGATGGGGCAGCACAGAGAGATGCAGTGCACTCAAGCTGTAAGGTCGCGGTGACTGGCTGTAGGCAGTAGTGTGGAGGTGCGATAGTGTGCGATCACCAGATAAGTGAGAAGGCACCTGTCACCGCACTGTAGCTGCTTGAGGTCGCGACTACAGTACGAGGGCAAAAAGGTGACTGACTGCCCTTGCAACTCCACTGGCTAATACGCATGCAGGGGAGCAGTGAAGGCACATGAGGGATGATGCTAACCTATTGGATACGTGCATGGAGGGTGTGGAAGGGTTGACAGAGGCATGCAGAAGTGCGTGCGATGGTGGCTGACATGTGCGGAGGTGAGAGAAGCAACCTTCAAAGCTTGTTGTTCTACGCTAATGGCGATGGAGCAAAACTAGAAAGAAAGCAAAATAAAAATTGCAAAAACAAAACAAAACTAGGAAGAAACACCATGTCTACTTGCTCGCAATGACCTAGATGGTGGTGCTCCCTATCGTGGAGGTTGCAACCACAGGAGGGATGCTCCTCTACTCTCAGTGTTCCTTTCAACTTGTGAGAGGATAGTGAGGATGAGGAAGGAAGAGAGGGAGTGAGGAGAGCTCAGGCGAAGGAGCTTGTGTGGCTAGCTATGTGCTGTGAGGGTGTGTGAGCACTTATGGTAGGATGGGAGGGAATGGCTGAGGGTGAGGTGAGGGGATGGGCTGACGACTTATGTGGAGTGAGGTGAACGAGTTTATATAGATGAGAGGGGATAGAAGATGACAAGAGGAGGCTGTTGAGGTGTGGGAATTGTGTGTGGGGTTTTTGCATGTATGCACTTGAAGTGTCATCAAATTATTATAAGTGAAGTATGTGGTGTTGTGTTAGGTACAAATGTGGTGGAAATGAAATGGGAATGAGGTAAAAATTGAGGATCAATCTCTCTCTCTATCTTCCTCACCGTAAAATACACAAATGCAAATATTTACAAGACGCATGTAAACCTATCTAATCTAGTTCCTAATGTTAGAAACTAGCATAAGATGGCCAAATTAGAGACGTGAATTGCTACGCAATCACCCAGCCAGCTCTGACCTATGCTCCGGTGGACCTCCTCGACCTCCTTCTTCCGACCACCCAACGGCCAAATTGGGTGGCCCAGTGCCTTCACCACATTCATTCGCTCCTCGCTTACCATCGTAGGGCTCCTATCTCCTCTATTGATGCTATCCTCCCCTCTTGGAGTCTTCATCGTCCATGGTGCTGGTGAAGCAAGCCACTTTGGATTTCCTCCCCCTTTCATCCAATAAAGTAGTCCTCTCTCTCCCTCTTAGTCGCTAGGTTAGTTGTAGGTGTTTAGCTTTTAGGATAGTCCTTAATATCTCCCTCTCTGACTTCTTCTTCGCCTCCGACCATGCCTCCAATGTGGTCGACCCAGCGACACAGGCCACCAAATGCACTGCTGTCACTTCCACAAGCTTCCTCATCCTCTACCAACCAAAAGCCCTCTACTAATTGGAAGTTTTGACCTCTCAACTGCTCCACCGAGCACCGTACCTCACCGTCATCAACTCCAACTCCATCCAGCAACCTCACACCTTCACACACCACATCGCCACCAACAACGCACTCCACGCACCCTAGAGATCCTCATGAACATTTTAATTGGGGCATTAGCCCATATTCATGATTTTAGCTATTCATCGTCTCCGCCTACTTTCGCCGTCATCAACCACCTCCACCGGCTACCATTAGTTGACCAACTCCACCGCTACCACGACCTAGAGCAGCCAGTAGATGTCGTGAAGCCTCTTGGTTGCTAATTTGAGGATAAAAGCAGAGCAGTTGCTTCAATTGGAGAGAAGCACTCAGCCACATCGCACGAAGAAGACGAGGGCACATTTAGTGCCACATCGTGTGTGGAAGAGCTGCCAGTAACATACAAGTTGAATCCGTGTCTAAGGCTCGACACGGAGGGGCGAGGTCCCTCATGCCCCATAAACATGATCTTCACTCCTCGCTCACCACCATTCTTGGTGAGCCTGAACCCACGACCCGATTACCCATATACCTAATTACATACCTGGTCCTGATTTGAGGGAAGAGAATATCTGAGGAGGGTAGGGTAGGTTTTGCTTTAGGATCCGTGCCTTATGCCTTGAGATGCATGCTTAAAAACCTAACACTTAGCATCTAAGGAAGAAGGCTTACTTTGTGGTTGCCCTTGTGCTTTTGTTGTGCTCTGAGTGGTTTAAGTCACCTGTAGCACCTTGACGACATTTGATTGAGGCACTTGTTGAGGTACTGCAGGGATATTTGGTATATGATTTGATGTGGCTATTTGAGTAAGTGGTTCAAGACCAATGTTGGAAAGTTTGAGCTAATTGCTTATATTGAATATGTGCTTAATGTGGGATATAAGTGGTGATCCAAATCACCATTTTTAGAGTTCTTTCATATTCTTTTTATCCCAACAATTCCTGAGATATATTTGGGGTAATATTGAATATATTTTTATTATTGATTCTTACTGCATATCTTTATTATTGTTCTCATTGATTCATATTTTGATTAGTGTGTGAATTCCACATTTGCTCCCTACGAATGACCTCAGAGTCAATTTTTGCTTTCAAGCACTCTTATAAATTTAAATGTTGTAAAGCATTTTTGTCGACTATACTATGACACAAGCATTTTCTCCTTCTAAAACTCGACGAATTCGCCCACGCAACATTCACTAGAATCTGGACTTGGTTCTATTGGGATGTCAGAATCACTCTTGAGGAAGACCTTAACAGGATAAGGTGAAGGAGTTACATCCTTGAGAGATTCTGAGTCTAATTCTCCACAAGTGTTTGGAAAATCTAGGCTTGATGAACCAGCTTCATAGCTACCTATGGCTGGTTCATAATCGGGAACACCTGTAACTAGATTCGTCCAACCCATATCATAATCAGGTATGTCATTCTACATAAAATCGAAATCTGGTTCCATTTGAGTTGGGGGTCCATAACAACCTTCATTTTCATACCTCGGCTCTGAGAAATTACATTGATCCTCAAAATTGCTCCAAGATGTCTCATCAATTTCTGAGTGGTGATATGGGTATATCTGATCAATGGCTTGTTGTAACATATTTAGCATATACCCACGTTTCTCAATGAGACCCTGGTGTATTTCTCAAAGTGGTGGATTTGTCAGACATTGTATATACTCAATGTTATGTACTCTCCACAATTCACTTTATTCTGATGAAAGAGCATCCCGGGTTGAACCATGTATCATTTGTGTAAACATCATTTCAGCACGGTTCATAATGAGGGTTGTTCTTTCTAGTAGATTAACCTAAATGCCCCTAAAGGGATCTGAGGTTTTGTAATATTCATCATGATGTCTAAGAGCAGCCTTGATCATTTTTTCCTTGATGCTCATACGGGATTCATGTTTTCTGAACATTTTTCCTAAGATGTCAGGTTACATTTCCAAATCAGCTGGCGGATTAAGATGTAGAGTCAAATTCAGGTCCAAATTGAATTGATTAGATCAGATCAGATTTTCCCAAAAGATCAACTCTAATGGAGGCCTCTAAGTCTGACCCAGGGACCTCTCCTGTGTATGTGCACTAAAGAATATATGAGGGACTGGATGTGTATTGGACCTAATCAAGGCACCCAAAAATTTTGGATAACTATTGTTGTTTCAAGGTAGATGATACCTCTGGATCAGAAATCCACACACCTGAGAATTACTTGGGCAACCAGGAAGGGAGAGTCCCACAAAGACTCTTACATGGTAGAGCGTTCCCACAGGTTTCAGGGTTTCCCCCACTCAACCTTCCTTGTCACTGAGGTTCCACGTAGATTGAAATGTATGAATTGAGACCTAAGTCTACCAATTTTAGCCCTAATTGTGCCTTGAATTTCACTTGATTTAGAAGTTATTTCAAATTGTAACCTAATTTGTAGGTTGGTTTACCAACAAAGTGGACCAACTTCACCTGACTTGCCCTAAGGTTGAGGATGAAATTTATGTTAAGACCCAAATCACCCTGAATTGATTTTCAAGTAATTAGGTTCAAATTTTAGGGTTCAAGTGAATTTAGAGCCTTGATTTTATGGTTCACTTAGATAGATCAGTTTAAACAGGGGCGTGGGTGGCACACAATTGCAGGGAGATCAATTTCCTTTATTGCGAGCAAAATGTGTACCAACACTTCAGAACCTTAATGTGAAAGCCATAGTTGGCTCTATTTCAAGTCCAATTTGATTTCAAAATGTAACACTTTGGGCTCAAACAGGAAGGTGAGTAGTCCAAGATGTTGAGAAATTTTAGTGTAAATCCTTAATAGGTACAGGAAATCAGGATGGGGAATCTCTAATCGAATTGTCTCAACTTAAATCAGATATCAATTTCGTGAATCATGAAATTCTTTGCCTTTAAATGATAATTACTAGAAAAATAGGGTAAGTGAATCCTAATTGATTTTGTTTCCTTTTCTCTTTCACAATATTAAGAGATTTGATTGCACGGAAGATCTCTTCGTGATGTACCTCACAAAACACACCAAAGAAAATAGGGCAACTTACCAATCAGCTCTAAAAAAATATGAGTAGTGGTGAATTGTATCTTGCTCCGTGACAACAATGCCAAAATGTTGGTGCATCGAACATCGTCGTAGTTTAAGAAAATATCACGTTGTAGTATAGCGATGAAAATTGAATCGACATTTAAATTTATAAGCTCGAAAATAGATATGAGTTCGAGGTCATTCGCAGGGAGCAAATATGGAATCTAATTATTAGTTGAAATATAAGGAATAGACGAGCACAATGAGTAATCACAATAAAGATATTCAATGAATAAAATCTACTCAAAATGATATTCAATAGTAGCAATTGTATCCCATAAAATAATGGGATAAAAGAATAATAAGGCCCTAAAAATGCTGATTTGAATCACCAATTAATTTTCACATTTAAACACATATTCCAATGTTTCAAATCAAATCAATTTCTCAACAGTGTTTTGAACCACTTATTTAAATATCCATGTCATCAAATATGTCAATATGTCCACAGTGTCTCAACCAATATCACAACCAGACGTTAGGCTCTAAGGTTAGATGCCTTAAGTTACCAAACTCTCAGCACAAACACAATGGCACCAAACATAGAGAATCAGCCTCTTGAAACTCCTAAGTGTTGGGTATGTATGCATGAATCCGAAGGCCAATAGTGCAAAACCCCCTCCACCTCCTTAGATTTCTCAAACCAGGTAATCGGGTTTGAACAGTGACCAGGCCCACCGGCAATGGGTGATGAGCGAGGAGTGCATGGGCACGTGAGGTGGGGACCTCACCCCCTGTGTCAAGGCAACGAAGCCTTAACACAAAGTCAATTTATTCACTATTTTGGTTTTGAAGCATACGATGTGGCACAAAAAGTGCCCTTCTTCTTCCCGTGCATGCAGCTAGGGATGGGTGCTCTAATTCACACTGCTGGCATCGCTCTTTCGCTCAATTGAGGCAGTAAATGTCTTCGAGGAGAGGTTCTATTTAGAGTGAAATCGTCGATGTTAAGAAATATGCATCGTAGTATAGGACAAAAATTGAAAAAACACTTAAATTTATAAACTCGAAATCAAAGAATGCGAGTCCGAGGTCGTTCGCAGGGAGCAAAATGTGGCAATTTCAATCCATTATTCACAACATCAAAAATAATATGCAAATGTAATGCTCGAAATAATATTTCAATAAAAAACAAAGAGTTAGTGCGAAAAAGATGAGGTTAAAATGGTGATTTGAATCACCAAATTAACCCTTATGTTTAAGCTCACAATTATTTCAAATAAATGAATAGTATGCTCAATCAAATATCAGAGTCAGAACCAATCAAGTGCCAGATTAGACGACAACAGAAGGCCTCAGATGCCTTAACCAACAGCACCTCACAAGGCACAAGGCCTTGCCTTAAGCCTCACAGAAGAGGCATAGAGCAACACACCAATGGAGGCACAAGGGAATTGCACAAAGCCCTCAGAGGCTAAGTGTTTAGAGAGGGAGAAGGCATGAATCCCAAGGCAGAGCAAAACCCTCCCCCCTCTCTCCAATTCTCTTCCTAACTTCTCAACTCAAACCCAGGTGAATAGTACCTGGTAATCGGGTAAACGATCAGAGGTCCAGACCTGCCAACGTGGTGTAGTGAGTGAGGGTGCGCAGTTCGTGTGATGGGGACTTGAACCCCATGTCTTAGGCGAGTGGTCAATGTGACTTTTTCCTTTTATTCTGCTGTGGCAGCTTCTTCACGCATGATGTAGCACTAAGTGAAGTGCCCCTCCTTTGCGCAGCAACAACAAGTGATGGTTGCATCAATTGAGGTTGAAGGGGAGCTTGCTTCTTCAATTGAAATCCTGGAAGTGATCCTGGGACTAGTCTGCAGTGCCTGGAGATAGCAGCATAGACGAATTTATCAGGGAACCGCAGACGGAGCTGGAGAAGGTGGTGGCAAGGACGGAGCTCCCGTGCAGACCTACAATGGAGAATACGACCTCTTGTCCTTGTCAAAATTTCTTAGGAGGATTGCCAGAGTGTGGCGAACATGCTGGTGGTGGTTGCATACGGTGAGGAGGTGTGAGTGTGCATGGCGAAGTCAACGAAGGTGAGCGAAGGTGGTAGTGCTCGGTGGGAGGTTTAGGTGGCCAATAGCCCCAATTATGTTAGGGCTTTTGGTTGTGGGGATGCGGCAGTGCTTCTGGAAGTTGTGGTGAGGCGATTGGTGCAGTGGAGTAGGCGTGCAAGCTTGTCGAAGGTACATCGGCGCTGAGGAAGGTAGAGGTGGTATGGGTAGTGTGGTGAGCGAACCTAAAGTCTAAGCAGATAGGAGGAGTCAAGGAAGTGAGTGAAATCGACGGAGTGTGTTTGCGGATGAAGAGAGAGAAAGTATGGCACTGGTGATGATTGGCCGGCACCGGAGACAAAGAGAGCTCTAGAGAGGGAGACAGTAATGTCTGAAGGGGGAGGAGGCTCTTAGCAGGTATGGCGAGGAGCAGACGACAGAGAGGAAGAGTTTCCCTCTGCCTATGGCATGTGGTAGAGGGTGAAGAAGCTAGAGAAGAAGGGTCATTGGAGCAAAGTGGTGCAGGAAGAAGGTCAAAGAAGAAGAAAGGTTTTTTTCCTTAAAATTTGCTGAGGAGCATGTCCTTGCAAAGGGGATCCTTTTAAAGACCTCAGGAAGAGCTCCAAGATTGGGAAGAAGCTTGAAGAGCTTGAGATTTTAGGGGAGAAGATCCCTAAAATTTCTATCATTTGCTTGATCTATGAGGCTCGAATTAGGGTTTGAGAAGCGATGCAATCGATTAAGAGGGTCCTTAGGAACATTCCCTCCAAATTTAAAGGGATTCGATTGAGAAATCAGAGAGGAATCCCTGATTGAAGGTTGGCTGCTTTGGGTTCCCAGCAGCAATGGCAGCAGGAACCTCTTTGAAGAGAACGACGAGGAGTTGGGGGCCTTTTTGAGAAGATTGTCAAAAGCTATGGGTTTATGTGAAAGAAATAAAGATTTGAAGGATTGAGATGCAAACTAATTCAAAATGGACTCTGATTGGGCCCAAATTTTTACACAAATGTAATTTAGACCCAAGGAATCTAATGGTGAAGTAGGATTCCAGTTTTGACCACATTAGACTAGGCAATTTACACAAAAACCCAAATTAGGGCAGAATTCCGTCTACGACTCTATTCAAGGTCAAATGGTTTCAGATAATCAAACTAAGGGTACGAAACCTCTTAGAATATTTTTATATGAATTTTACAAGGTTTAGATGAATTTTATTCTGATCATAACCTCTTCAATTTAAGTAGGTTTGAAATTAGGGTTTTGCATGTTGTTGTAGTTCTTGAAATGCGTGAAACCTCATTTCTATCTGTATGGACCTACTCATTGGAATTTAATGCTCATTTGACCTTTAATTAACCCCTGGCAAACCCCATGGTTAATCCACATTTATGATATGCTATTAAAATTGTAGAATTAACCCTAATTTCTTATTTTCCTCTCAAAATAGAATGACATGGAATTACAACCCTCAAATGATTATGTACGAGCATTTATCCATCAAATCTCACTAAAAGTGGCCAGTTAGGGCCTACGATGGTGTTCCCATCATACCCCCATGCCTAGCTGTTACTAGTCCCTTAGCAAAATCCTATGGATTAAATTAAGTCTCTAGGTCAGATGTAACCATTAGGATGCCCTACTAAGCTGCATCTCTAGAGATCAGATCAAAATACCAACAATAGGCCTAGAGGCACTCAAGTACTAGCCAAGATCCAGACCTAACCGGCTTAAGCTTGAGTCTGCCTTGAAGATTTCTAAGGCCTACAAAAACTACCTAGAGGTTCGTTGACCTTAGCGGTTAAAGCACCCATGCGTAGATGTATCATGTCTAGGTTCAGTTTGCCAGTACATTTTTGTAAGAGAGAGATAGAGGAAGATTTTTCATTTGGAGAGTTTTCTCTTTCTTCTTTTTTTATTTTTCCTGAAATCTAACCTCAGATTAACCCTAAACACGGTCTGTATCAGATTCCTTGTCCCTATAGATTCCCTACTACGAGGGGGTGACGAAATAAAATGCGGAATAAAATATATACCAATCTCACAAAATAAACAATCACACAATGTACACAATTTTTTTTAGGTGGAAACCCAAACCAGGTGAAAACCACCACCTAACCCTCTCGAGTTAGGATTTCCGATCAACCAAGTTGATCAAATCCACTAAACGAATCACTTAAACGAGGGTGATTCAACCTCAATTACAACCACGCTACTTTATATGAGGGTAGCGTACCTCAAACCCCTTCTCTTCACGAGAAGGATTTTGTCCCACGAAGGAGACGGGAATTCGCAAAGCGAATACCCAACCAAAGAATAAAGATAAAATAACAACAATCCTATAGAGCCAATAAAGTAATTTTTAACCTAAGCTTCTATAGGAATTAAGATGCTTCCCTTTGCAAGGAGTGCGTCGAATCGATGACGCGGGTGCGTGAGCTACACAACGGCGCAATGTCGCTCTCGTGAACTACAGTGGGAGAGCGGGTGCGCAAAGGCTTGATGCTCTCAAGATGAAGAACTTGAGCTTGGAGAGCAAGAGCTTTTCTAGGACACAAAAGAGTAGAAAGTATGTTGCTTGGGTGTGTCTTGGTGTGTAAAGGCTCCCCTCTATTTATAGATGCCTTAAGAACGCTTTAGAAGGCTTAGGAAAGCTCCCATAGTCGTTGGGTGCAAAGCCCAAGAGAATCAGGCCGAAATCAGGAATAATCATTGCACTGATAGGGTATTCAGACGTCTGATCCTGGCATCAGACGTCTAGGAAACCAGTTTAAGACATCTGAAAATAAGGTTAGACGTCTGATTTTATGCAGGTTTCTTCCTGACTTGAATCAGATCTAGACAGGGTTCTATTGCAAGTCCATCAGACGACATATAGGACGTCTGGCACTATGTCTAGACGTCTGGAAACCTACTTTTCTGCGGGAATGGATTTCCAAGAGAGTGCAATGGCTAGAAAATCTCTGAGAAGAGATTTTCGGGTCAGCCGAGGTAAAACGGTCATCTATCAGATGTCTGGAAAGCTTAAGGACGTCTGATGTGGCTCTAACGGTCATATCCTCCAGTGTTTGCTAAGGTAGCCAACGGTCCACTAATTGGACGTCTGGCAAAAACATCTGACATCTTCTAAGACGTCTGGTCTAAAGTCTGGACATCTGATTTCATCAGACAGAGCTAACTAAGTCCAGCCTAATTGTTATCAGACGTCTGAATCAACAGTCAGACGTCTTAAAACATATTATCAGACGTCTATTTTTGGAATTAGACGTCTGAACTGGCTGTTTGAACCCTATATTGGGTTTTTATGTCTTCTACAGAAAACCTAAGTATCCTAGGGTTGTGCTGGTGTTCCTAGGACTACTGTTAGTGTACTTTGAGGCTCTTTAACATGATGTTCTAAGGAACAAAAAGAGCAAGGAAATAAAGATAAAAGTACATGAAAGAAATAAACAGAATTCTATCCTATTCTTCTTGTCCTTCCATCTTCAATCGATCGCTCCCCGTGAATCTCATCTGTTTTCCATCAAGCTCCTCCAATCCATCCTGGATGCGAGCTCGAACTCCGTTTAATCACGTCTCCATTTGTAATTTGCCTGAAATCTAAGACTTCAGGTGTAAATGTTAAATGACACGTGTTTTGTTATCATCAAAACAACCGATCGCGGTGTTCTACCACCAACAATCTCCCCCTTTTTGATGATGACAAAATCATAAATAATAATGCAAAAAAAATCCTCCCCTTTTTGACATTATCAAAAAGGTTTGATTGATTTTAAATTTCCTATAACTCCCCCTTAAAACATGCTCTTCTATGAATTTCTTTTAACAAAAGTAATGTCCTCCCCCTTTTGGTAACAACAAGATAGCTATTATTTTTCTCCCTCTTACTAAAGGAAATTGAGCTAACTTGCAACTGCCCCTTAAAAATTGACAATTAGCTCATAATTTTTTTTTTAACTCCCCCTATCTAGATGCTAATGATAAAAAGATAGGGTAAAGAATTTTTACCTCACCTACCATGGCCAATAAAATGGCCCAAATGGTGGTGGTGGATGCCACATAGGACGAGGCTCCCATCCGTAGCTTGGAGGCCTGTGCATCAGCGTCGATCTCCAATCTGGTGGTCGACGTGCGGCGGGTCCATCGTTTGTTCACAGTCTTGTCGGTCTTCTTGTTCTCCTCCTTGGTCTACTCCTTGGTTCTCCCAACTCGAGTTGACCAGCCTTGAGCTTGTAGGTCCAGCCCTTTGTGTTGTAGTCTTTATGACCTACAAAACAAGATTCCAATTCTTTCTTCGGTATCCAAGTGAGCTTGGATCCGGATCTGTTAGCGGGTCTCCTTAACGGAGATCCTTTCTCAACCTTAGGGCTATAAAAATTATCTACTTTGTTGATTAATTTGTTGGAGTTTTCCCTAAGACATGCAATTTCTTTTTCTATAATATGCATCTTAGTCTTTAAATCAGAAATTTCTAATTTTAAACTATCATTTTCTTCAATCAATTTAGTATTTTCATTGATTAAATTTTTATTTTCTAATAACAGATTATTATCCTTAGGACTAGAGCTGCTTTCTAGGTCCTTAAGTTTTATGTTTAACCTATCATTTTCAGATTTAAGAAAGATAAGGTTCTTTTTAATGCTTTTGTTTTCTATTCTTAATGATTTACTAACATCAAATAGTTCATTAAAAGCTTCTTGTAAATCAAAATTTACCTCGTTGTCTGAGTCGCTTCCGCTTTCGCTATTGCTATCACTTCCTCTGGCCATGAAACCAAAGCAAGCGGTTTCTTCTTCTATAGACTTTTCTTCTTCTTCTTCCTCCGAGCTCGAATCGTCCCAAGTGGCTTGGAATGCCTTCTTCTTAGATTTCTTCTCCTTTTCCTTCTTCTTCTCCTTTTTGAGAAGAGGGCACTCTGGTCGCAGATGCCCTTTCTCATTGCAGTGGTAGCAGCGTCTAGGGCTCTCCTTCTCCTTCTTCTTTGATTCCCTACACAACTTGGAAAACTTTCTAAGTAAAATTTTAAAGTCTTCATCGCGAAACTTACCTCGCTATCCGACGCAGCTTTGAAGGTGAGAGTCTTCTTCGGTTTAGGCTCCGGTGTATCCTTCTTCTGCTTCAACTTAGTCTCGTAGGCCATTAGATTGCCTAGGAGATCTTCCATGTTGAGGTCCTCCACCTCGTTTGCCTCCTCAATTGCGGTGACCTTCTGCTCCCATTCTGGTCCAAGGGAACGAAGAAGCTTTCCTTGAAGCTCCCCCTTGATGATGGTCTTTCCTAAAGCTTTCAAATTATTTACTATGAGAGTAAACCTAGTGTTCATCTCACTTAAAGTTTCGTCAGTCTTCATAGAAAATGATTCAAATTCTTGTGAAAGTAAATTAATTTTAGAAGACTTTACCTTAGAGGTACCTTCGTGAGTTACCTCAAGTGTGTGCCAAATCTCTTATGTAGTGGCGCATTGCGAGATTCTGTTGAACTCCTCCGGGCTGAGCGTACAGTAGAGGGCATTCATGGTCTTCGCATTCAAAGAGAGTTCACAAATTTGTTGTTGCGAGTAGCCTCCTGCGGGTTTCTCTAGGATCTCAAATGGCGTCTCGCACTTGGCCCAAATCGTGAAGTCATTGGCTTGAAGCCAAGTCTTCATCTGCAGCTTCTAGTAGGGGTAGTTGCTCCCGTCGAAGAATGGCGGAAGGGATGTGGACTGCCCCTTGGAGATTCGGATTGCGAAACTGCTCCCCTCCATGATCTTCTTGCCGGGTGTTACTCCGATTAGCAAGAACCTACTCTGATACCAATTGTAGATTCCCTACTAGGAGAGGGTGACATAATAAAATGAGGAATAAAATAAATACCAATCGCACAAAATAAACAATCACATAATGTACACAATTTTTTTTAGGTGGAAACCCAAACCGGGTGAAAACCACCACCTAATCCTCTCGAGTAAGGATTTTCCGATCAACCAAGTTGATCAAATCCACTAAACGAATAACTTAAACGAGGGTGATTCAACCTCAATTACAACTACGCTACTTTATATGAGGGTAGCGTACCTCAAACCCCTTCTCTTCACGAGAAGGATTTTGTCCCCCGAAGGAGATGGGAATTCACAAAGCGAATACCCAACCAAAGAACAAAGATAAAATAACAACAATCCTATAGAGCCAACAAAGTAATTTTTAACCTAAGCTTCTATAGGAATTAAGATGCTTCCCTTTGCAAGGAGTGCGTCGAATCGATGACGCGGGTGCATGAGCTACACGACAGCGCAATGTCACTCTCGTGAACTACGGTGGGAGAGCGGGTGCGCAAAGGCTTGATGCTCTCAAGATGAAAAACTTGAGCTTGGAGAGCAAGAGCTTTTCTAGGACACAAAAGAGTAGAAAGTATGTTGCTTGGGTGTGTCTTGGTGTGTAAAGGCTCCCCTCTATTTATAGAGGCCTTAAGAATGCTTTGGAAGGCTTAGGAAAGCTCCCATAGCCGTTGGGTGCAAAGCCCAAGAGAATCAGGCCGAAATCAGGAACAATCATTGCACTGACAGGGTATTCAGACATCTGATCCTGGCATCAGACATCTGGGAAACCATTTTAAGACGTCTGAAAATAAGGTCAGACGTTTGATTTTATGCGGGTTTCTTCCTGACTTGAATCAGATCTAGACAAGGTTCTAGTGCAAGTCCATCAGATGACATATAGGATGTCTGGCACTATGTCTGGACGTCTGGAAACCTACTTTTCTGCGGGAATGGATTTTCAAGAGAGTGCAACGGCTAGAAAATCTCTGAGAAGATTTTCGGGTCAGCCGAGGTAAAACGGTCATCTATCAGATGTCTAGAAAGCTTAAGGACGTCTGATGTGGCTCTAACGGTCATATCCTCCAGTGTTTGCTAAGGCAGCCAACGGTCCACTAATTGGACGTCTGGAAAAAACATCAGATGTCTTCTAAGACGTCTGGTCTAAAGTCTGGATGTCTGATTTCATCAGACAGAGCTAACTAAGTCCAGCCTAATTGTTATCAGACGTTTGAATCAACAGTCAGACGTCTTAAAACATATTATTAGACGTCTATTTTTGGAATTAGACATCTGAAAAGGCTGTTTGAACCCTATATTGGTTTTCTATGTCTTCTACAGAAAACCTAAGTATCCTAAGGTTGTGCTGGTGTTCCTAGGACTACTGTTAGGGTACTTTGAGGCTCTTTAACATGATGTTCTAAGGAACAAAAAGAGCAAGGAAATAAAGACAAAAGTACATGAAAGAAATAAGCAGAATTCTATCATATTCTTCTTGTCCTTCCATCTTCAATCTATCACTCCTCGCGAATCTCCTTTGTTTTCCATTATGCTCCTCATATTCATCCTGGATGCGAGCTCGAACTCCGTCTAATCATGTCTCCATTTGTAATTTGCCTGAAATCTAAGACTTCAAGTGCAAATGTTAAATGACACGTGTTTTGTTATCATCAAAACAACTGATCGCGGTGCTCTAGCACCAACAGTCCCCACCATCAATCCTCAAAGGGTCCCTGCCTTTCGATGTTTCAGGATAACACTGCCCATGGCATCCCCTACAACCTTGGCTTTTGACACTTCGGGATAGTGCCGCCCATGGCATTCTGTAGCTAAATTCAGGCCCTGGCAATCGACATTTCGAGATAATCCTTCCCATGGCACCTGAACCAGAACAAGGTGCTTACATGCCCTCGATAAGATATTTAAATATCCTAGGTGACAAGCACCGAGGAGAGGACATGTTATTACGCATCTTCAAGGAGAATTTCTCACCTCTCCATGTCGGGAACTCGTCAATCAACTTGTGTTTTCGAGCCGCTCCCAAAATAGATCTTTAGGATAGCTTTTCAGAAGAGAACACTTTTGGCATTATTTTCTTCGTTAAGTGCACTGAACCAAACTTAATGTGTGGATTTTGGGTGCTTAAGTTACCAAGTCTCGCAAACAAAAGGGCAAGCAACGAGGCTAAATAATCCCTAAGCCTTGGACCTACTACATTACCTTCACACTTTCCTCAACTTCTTGATGACTAATCCAGATCTTAATGAATACATGAGTATTTAAGCCCTAAAATGGCTCAAGAGGCCTAAGGTCGGTACTCATTACTAATCTCCTAAGTTTTAGCCTTCCAAGTCTTAATTCATCATCTGATCCAGCCTAGAAGTTAGGTAAATTCCATACTTAATTACAAGGGACTATTTCATTTTCTTTCTTTTTCATTGCTCCTTTTTTCTCTTTTTTCTTTCTTTTCTCTTTACCTCCTCAATTGTTTTTCATTCAACTTAAATTGATCTCCCCTTTTTTTTTTTGAATTAAACCCTTCCATGCATTGATTTTCACATCGTTTTGCACTTTAATAACCCCCCTCCCATGCTGATGATAACATCATCATCAACCATAACTAGCTTTAATTAGTCAGAATCAATTAACAAATGCTCCTACATAATCACCAGAGAGTCGTAATTCAGTGAACATCCATTCTGAGAAGAGTGCATTAAATCAGGGTTAATTCTACACTTCTAACATTGTATTATGAATGTAGAATAATTATGGGGTTTCCCAGGAGTTAATCTAAGGTCAAATGTTCATTAATGACTAATAAGAGGGTCAGTACGGACATAAATAGGTTTTTGCGCATGTTGAGGGTCAAAACAACACTCGAAACCCTAATTTCAGACCTACTTAAATAATAGAGGTTCTGGTCAGGATAAAATTCACCTAAACCTTCTAAAATTCATATAAAAATATTCTATAAGTTCTAGTATCCTTAATTTGACCATTGGAGCCCATTTTGACCTAAAATAGTCTCAGACAGGAAGTTGCCCTACTTTGGGTTTTTGCATAAATTACCTAGTCAAACTTGGTCAAAACCAAAATCTAACTTACTAGTAGATTCCTTGAGTTCAAATTATGTTTGTACCAAAATTTGATCCCAATTAGAGATCATCTTGACCTAGTTTGCATTTTAGTCTAGTCAGACACTTCTATCTCACACTAACCCCTAGCTTTTGAAATTCTCGCAAATAGGTTCCTAAGTTTCCTGTCATATTTTCAAATAGGTCCCTACCACCATTGGTGTGAATAGAAGCTCTACCATTGACATTCAAGTGAGGATTTCTCGCTTGATTCTCAATCAAACAATCCCAAAATTAAACTGAAGATTCCTTGAGGAATTCTCTTTCAAATAAGACTGGCCATGAATCCTATTTCCTTCTCAATCTCCCTTGCAAATGCATGAAAGATGTGGCTATCCCACAGGTGTGAAATATCTGAGCTTCCAAGCTTGAAATGCCCCCTAGAGACCTATAAAAGATCCCCTAATGCAAGGCCGTGCTCTTTAGCTTGGTTTTGGCTGAAATTTACCCTTCTTCCCTCCTCTCCGGCCGAATGCTCCACAAGCTTCGGTGACTTCTCCATCAGACCTCTTCACACGCTGCTATAGGAAATAGTCAGCGGGATCATCTTCCTCACATTCCTCTGCATGTCACAGTACCAGCGAGCACCACCCAAACCCCTTTGTCGTTGCCACTTCTCCCACCGGAGGCATCACCTTCTTCGAGGCTGGCCATACCACAACCAATGCCTTCCTTCCCATTCGTATGGTTAGGTTAGGTTAGTTAGGTTCCCCTCTCCCTATACTTTCTTTTCATCCCTTTAAACCCTCAGTTCAACCCACGACGTCGCTGTTCACCCTCCATCTTCTCCACATCCGACTGCACCTCCAAGAAGGCTTCCCTGATGCCACAAGCCACCAAACGCCTCGCCAACTGCTCCATAACCTTTGTCTCATCCATCCCTACCAGACCCCTCAAGAAATTGAGGGAATTACCACCTCAGTCAGGCCCCCGAACACCTCACCCTTCGCTTCCATAATCTACCTTTGCCAAGCCCCTACGACCACCTTCACAGCACGCCACCGCCACCACCACATTCGCCGCACTCATGTAAAGCTCCTGAGCTAGTCTGATAGGGTTGAGAGGCCATTTTCTCCTTTTTAGGTTCTTGCCGACTCTCCACCACTATAGGTCATCTTCCTCAACCTCGACCGTCATGTTCTTCATCGCCAACACCTCCAATTGCTATGGTTCTACTCTAGGTGTGTGTCTAGGTTTCCAATTGAAGGAGTCTACCTCTCGTTCGACCACAATCAGAAGGTTCATCAGTAGTAGCTTCATGCAGAGAACTACAAGGACTTCAGTCCCACATCAGTGCCTGACGAGCCCTTCACGCATGATAAATTGAATTTCTCCCCAGGACCCCTCACCCAGTACACAAGGGGTGGGGTCCCTCTTAGCTTACACTTGCTCACTCCTCGGCTACCTCTCACACCCGGTAGCCCTTCTCCCTACTCTTGACCCAATAACCCTATACCCAGATCAAATTAGACATAGGATTTAAGAGAGAAGAAAGAGGAGGGTATTTGTGAGAGAGCAGGGGAGGGTTTTTCTCTCTTGTGCTTGGTGCGACACTTAGTCGCTGAAGGCCTTGACTCCCCTATGCTGTGAAAGGGAAGGCTCATGAAGAAAAGAAGAAGGAAGATGAAGAAAAGAAGAAGGAGAAGTCATTGAAGGAAAGAAGAAGAAGAAGAGAAAGGCTTTGAAGAGCCTTGTGCACTTAAGTCATCTGAAAAGAAAGCCTATCTTCTGATTGAGCAATATTTGAGATACTATTGCATTATTTAAGTACTATAGTTAAGGTTGAATTGAAATATTGATGTTGATACAGCTATTCAGGAGATTAAATTGTCTCGTTGTAGTAAAGTCTCCTAAATAGCTCTTCAACAAATATAATTTATAAACTCAGATAACTAGAAATGAAGTCTGTTCGGGCCCGGATAGGTTGTGTTAATATGGTGATTTTATCGTTGAAATGAGTATAGTGGTTAACCTAAATCGAGCTTAACCATCTCTTTTACAAAAATTTTTTACCTGGCATACTTGATTTTATCTTGGTCACTTTTAGGCCTAGGGTCGAACTCAGGGAAGTGGGATTAGAAAAAGTTTCTACGCCTTTCCTACAATGAATCTCTTATGTTCGTTTATTATGTTTTTGGTGTTTTTCTATTTAAGATTTTTTTTTGATAATTTTTGTCCTTGAGGTACACCATCAAAATCAGGTTCTTGACTTTGAGCCAAATTAAGGTTCCCAAAACTGGTCTTGCTATTCGCAAGGCTGAGTACCTGCAAGTCAAGGATTATCTTTTCTCTTTTGTATATATATTTTTTATCTTTTCACTGGCAGTAAAAAGAAACAAAAATAAAGTAAATATAGTATATATATATATGTATATATTATATATGTATAAAGGGATGGGGGTGGAGGTGGAAATGGCGTGTAGCACGGTGCCGAGTCGGTCGTCGTCTAGAAACACGCAACCAACAGGATGAAGTGCCGCGTGGAGTGTAGGATGGATGGGTGAAAGATGTGTGCGAAAACGCTTTCTATATGCGTGTATCGGGGAATGTCAGCAACTGGTGCAGATATTCCCACGATACAACGTATGGTAGGTGATATGAATATATATATATAAATATCTGTAAATATATATCTACATGTAAATATATATATGGTTATAAATATATAGGTATATATGTAGTTATATGCATGTGTTTATATATATATATATATGTATATATATATAGATATGTAAATATATGTATAGATAGATATATGTATAGATATATGTATATATATATGTATATGTATGTATATATATAACTATATAGATGTATATATATATATGTATGTATATAGATATATGTAGATAGATATGTATATATATATATATATGTATGTATATATAGTTATAGATATATATGTATATATGTATGTATATTTGTATATATATATATATATATGTATCTATACTTATACTTAGTTATATAGGTAATAATATATATATAGATATATATATTTATATATTTATACGTATATAAATATATGTATATATATCAATATATATATGTATATATATATAAGTATATAATAGTGTATAAGTGAGAGTGCGTATGTGTGTATGTGTCTGCAGAGAGAGTGAGAGAGTGTTGTGTGTGAGAGAGAGAGAGAGAGAGAAAGAGAGAGTGCACTGCTGGAGTGAAGAGGTGCGGGAGTTAAGTCATCTGAAGCCCCATCCATCGTCTGATGTTTCACGCGTACGTGCAGGCACGTAGGCGCACGAAGAGGCGCGCACGCAGGAGGGAGTGGGCGTGGGGGAGAGACTGCAGTGCACTGCGTTGTGCTGTGAGGCGGGTGTAGGCGAAGGCGCTATGCGCTGAGAGGATGCTGAGGCGGACGTTGAAGCGGGCAGGCGTACATGAGAGTGAGCGCTGGAGCAGGCTTGGGGAGAGATGCAGGCGCTGGCGTGCGTGGACGGGTTGGCACCAGTAGCTGCATGAAGAGAGAGCACCGGGTGACCGGATAAGTGAGAAACTTACCAGTCACCGCACTGTAGCCATAGTGTTCTGCTGAAACGCGTGAACAGTGGCTACAGTGTGCACTTGGCTCGCGCGACCGGGTGTTGGTGGTTCCGTGATTGCAGGTGCTGCTGAGCGAGTTGGCACGCGTGCGGAAGGACTGCACCGGCTAGGCTGCAGGTGGAACTTTGCGACAGGGCATGCGGAGAGGGGCACAGGCGGCCTGCTTGCGCATGCGGAAAGAGCTGCACCGGCTGCTGGCGTGTGCGGTGGCCTGCATGCGGGCGACCGGTGGCTAGCGCCTTGCTGCTGCTATGCTTGAGCTTCAAAGCTCGGCTCTGTGGCAATGGTGGAATGCTTGGAACGAAGAAATCAGAGAAGATAACCACCATGCCCACCGGCTCTTTGATGAGCTGGGCGGTGGTGGGACTCACAGTGGTGGTTGTGCACCACTGTGAGCTGCTCCTGCTCGCAGAGTGGCTCCTCAGAAGGAGAGGCTGCGTATGGAGGGGAGAGGGGAGGAGATGGCCTGGAGAAGGAGCTGCTGTTGTGTTTTTTTTGTGTGGACCAGGCTCAGCCGCAAGGAAGAAGGCTGTGCTCTTTTTAAAGAAGAAGAAGGCAAGCACAGCCATGCCCTGGCTGTGCATGGCTGACAGGGCATGGCTTGCATGCGGCTGGTAGGGAGAGCTGTTGCAGAGCATGGCACGAGGAAGAAGCTGCCATGCCTTGCACCTGTGGAGAAGAAAGTCAAAATAAAAATAAAAATAAAAATAAAGATGGTGAATTTGCGAGGCAGCACTTGAAGAATTTGTTAATTACAAGGCCATTTATTTCACTCTCCACCCCTCTCAAATAAATGCATGCATGCGTGTATTTTTACAAATGCGACTATGGCTACCTAATATGCACTGGCAATGCTATGAAATAGCACAAGATGGCACAATTGCTGGTATATTTTTGCTGTGCAATCAAAGTCCGAGGTCGAACACCGGGAGCAAGTATTTCATTCACGTGCTATTCTCCATCAAAATATAAATGAGCACAGAAAATTGAGCAAAATGTAGATTTTTAGTGAATAATAACTTGTCACATTAAATATTCAACGAGGATAATGTATCTAGAGACAAAAGGTAAAGAGAAGCTCAAAAAATGGTGATTTAGATCACCAAATAAGCCCTGTAAGCATGCATCACAAATATGTCAAATAAACCAAATCATCCAATAGTAATTAGACGTCTGACTTTCAAATCAGATGACTTAAATGAAGCTTTGCTACAGTACACTGATTTTCTTCTTCTCTTCTACTTTGGTTCTTCTTCCTTCTTCTTCTTCTCTTCTTTCAAGCTCTCACGACTAAGTTTTAGGCTTTCTTCTCTGAAGCAAAACCCTCCCTCCCCCACTCTCTCTCTCTCTCCTTCCTCCTATCTTCTTTCTCTGATATCCAGGTAATCGGATATGCGTACTCAGGTCTAGGGTTGCGGGTGTGGGTCGTAGCCGAGGAGTGAACAGGGCTTAGGTGGGTCGGATGTGTAAGGAGGTGAGCGGAGACCTCACCCCCAAGTGTTTGAGGTGATAAGCCTTAGACACAAAAAACCTTTATGTGAATGCAAACGCTTACCTCCCACCAATGTGGGACTAAAACCACACCCCTTTCCTCACACAAGTGAAGCTGTTGGTATGGCTTCCAATTGAAGCAAAAGGAATGCTTGATGCTCCCAATTGAGCACCTAGGTAGATGCCTGGATGTCCTTCGCGTCACCTAGACGTAGTGCCTGGAGCAAACGCCATAAGAACACGCTTCGAGCTTTCTTGGAGGAGCTCGTTAATGGCAGCCAGAGGGAGAACACCTAAAATAGAAGGTACAAGCTAAATGCCCCAATCAGAATGCTCAGGGTGATCGCCTAAAGGTTGCAAATGTGATGGCAGTCGTGTCGTGGTGTGAGAGGGTGTATGGTGGGCTGACGGATTCGAAGATGGTGGTGCGGTAGTGGGTTGGTTGGGGGTGTGCTTGGATGGTTGAGAGAGTGGAATAGGTGAGGAGTTTTGTATGGGGTGTTGTGGCGAAGGTTGTGGAGTTGTTGGCGAGGCAGGTGGTTGTGTGTAGTGTGCGGAGAGCCTCGCCGGAGGATGGCCAGAGTGGATGAAGATGAAGGTGATCGGTGGCGTCGAGGGGTCTTTTTGGGTTTTTGGATGGTGGAATAAAACCTACGGAACTAAGGAAACTAATCTAGCCCTAAATTAATAAACGAAAGGGGGGATTTGCCCATGCCAGTGGTACACCGGACGTGGGGAAGATGAAGCCTCCGGGGATAGGAGCGGTGGCAATGAGGAGAGATAGGCGGCAGCCTCGGATATTGCAACGTGCAGAGGAAGTCAAGGAAGAAGAATCCGCTCGCTATGGTCTGTGAGAGTGGACAAGGAAGGAGGTCGAAGGTGGTTTCCAAAGCTCATGGAGAATTCCATTGGAGAGGAGGGAAGAGGGAGATTCTTTAGCCAAAAACAAGCTAAGGAGGTCGACAATGCGATGTAGGTCCTTTTATGGGCCTGAGGAGGACCTTTCAAGCTTGGAAACCAAGCTTGAAGCTTGGGTTGGGTCTTATGCACATGTAAGATACCCACATCTCCCATGCATTCGGATGGGAGATTGGGAAAGAATTAGAGCCCAAGAATAGGTTTAGATTGTAGAGGATTCTCTCATGAATCTTCCTTCTAATTTTAGAAGGGTTTGGTCGCAAAATCAGGGACTAATCTCTGATTGAAGGTCACCGGCGAAGTGGGTTTATAAGTTGAAGGTGACAGGGACCTATTGGTGAAGAAGATGATAAAGTTAGGGGTGTGTGTGTGAGAGAAAAGAGTCAGATAGGACCCAAATGCAAACTTGGTCAAGGTGACCTCTGATTGGACCCAAATTTTGGTACAAACCTAATTTGGACCCAAGGAATCTGATGGTGAAGTCAGATTTAGGTTTTGACCAATTTCGACTATGTAAATTATGTAGAAACTCAAATTAGAGCAACTATTTGTCTGGGACTTTGTTTTAGGTTAAATTGGGTTCAATGGTCAAAGCAAGCATACCAAACCTTAGAGAATGTTTTTCTATAATTTTTAGAAGATTTAGATAAATTTGATCCTGACCAGAATCTCAGTGAATTAAGCGTGTCTGGTTTTAGGGTTTCAGATGTCATTTAATTCTCAGAACGTGTGAAAATCTGTTTCTGTCAGTATTAACCCACTTATTAGACACTTATGGACATTTGACCTTTAATTAATTGCTGAGAAACCCCATGATTATTCTGGTTCAGGATATTCTGCTAAAACTGCAGTTTTACCCCTATTTGCATGTTTATCTCTTAGAATGGTTATGCAGTGAATTAAGGCTCTGTGGCGATTATGTAGGAGCATTTATCAATGGATTATAAATAATTAAAGCTAGATATGGCTGATGATGATGATTTCATCAATTGAATGCATGCTTAATTAGTGGATCTAATTGGTGATTTAAATCACCACTTTTTAGATTCTTGCCATTCTTTTTGTCTTCAAGTACATTCGATTTCATTGAATAACTAATGTGATAGGTTATTATTAATTGAATATCTATTTGAATGCTCAATTAATTATGCTCATTGATTCTAAATGTGATTAATGTTGTGAATTCCATATTTGCTTTCTGTGTTTGACCTCGGACTCTTCTTTAGATTCTGAGCTATAAATTTTATTTATTGATTGAGCTATTTAGGAGTGTGCTATGACGACGAAACATTAAACTCCTAATTTTCCTAATAACACATGCCTAAGATTTGCAATGTCCTCATTGTAAATTAAGAGGGTTCGAGTTTTGCCCAGTTCATACATTGGAACAGGTGGGTGGTAAACGGGTCTGGATGACTGTTGCAGATGATTTCTAGCTTTGATACAAGTATCAAAGATGGAGTCGATTGTTCTAACGGACAAACCCTAAAGTGCAATATGATTTTAGCAAAGAGATAGTTCAAAAGGGTTATAGTTTTTTTTTTTTCAAAATTGATGGGTTGCCTCCTGTTAAGCGTTAAGTTTAATGCCATCAGTTAGTCACAATAAAGCTTAGGGAGAATGGAGATCAAAAGATATAGCAGCCAGATTCAAGTTGGTGAGTTCGAAGAACGGTTTGAATCTCTAACCGTTCACAACAAAAGGTTCTAATTCATGGTTGAGTTCGCTAATTTTGATAGCTCCATTTTCGAATACTCGTCTCACCAGGAATGTTCCAATCCATTTTGATATGAGTTTTCCAGGGAAGAGCTTGAGTTTGGCATAGAAGAGTAGTACTTTTTGACCAGGATGAAAAGTTTTCCGTGAAATGTGCTTATCATGGAAGGCTTTGACCTACTCTTTGTAGATTCGCGACTTCTCATATAGGTCATTATGTAGTTCCTCGATCTCACTCATTTGCAACCAATGGTGGATTCAAGCTTCCATGAGATCCAGATTGCACTTCCGTATTGCCCAATAGGTTTTGTGCTCTATTTCTATGGGTAGGTGACATGCCTTCCCGTACATGAGTTTGAAGGGAGATATTTCTAACTGGGCCTTATGGGCGATCCTATCAGCCCATGACTAGTCTTTCCTATCTGGCCGAACAGTGACCTGAAGGATCTTCTTGATTTCCTTGTTGGATAGCTCTACCAATCCATTAGTCTAGGGGTGATAAGGAGTCGAAATACGATGCGACGCCCCATATTTTTTCATCAGGGACTGGAAGTGCACATTCACAAAGTCAGAGATGATAGCCCATGGAACAACGAACAGAGAAAAGATGTACTAATGAATGAATTTGATCACAACTTTATGTTCATTGGTTCGGGTCGAGATGGCTTCAATCCATTTGGACGCGTAGTCCACAGCTAGGGGAATGTATCCAAAACAATTGAATTTTGGGAGGGGACCCATGAAATCAATTCCCCAAATGGCGAAGATTTCGCACATGAGAATCGACTATAAAGGAATCATGTCACGATGGCTCATGTTGCCTAAGGTCTGGCAATGAGTGCATGCCTTACAATAATTGTGTGCATCTTTGAAAATCATGGACCAATAGAAACCACACTGAAGGACTTTGCTGTAGTTTTGTGTCCAGAGAAGTGACCACCGCAGGCCTAGTCTTGCCAGAAGGATAAAATGCCATTGATATCTCATTCCAGAACACATCTTCTAATGATTTGATCATCATCAATGTGAAATAGGCACGGATCTTTCCAAATAAAGTATTTGGCCTCTAAAAATAATTTATCTTTTTTGGCCCTTCACCAATTAGACATAATCTGATGTGATGCCAAATAGTTCACCATATCAGCATACGAAGGAAGTTCCATATCAATTGTGAGATGGTGCTCATCCGAAAAATTCTCCGTAATAGGTTCGGAAGGATCAATGACTGAAGAAGGAAGACAGGATAAATGGTCAGCTACCACATTCTACTTTCCCGCCTTATCACGAATTTCAAGATCGAATTCTTGCAATAGCAAGATCCAGCAGATTAATCTAGGCTTCGTGTCCTTCTTCGTGAGTAAGTGCCTCACTGCAGTGTCATCCGAGTATATGATGACATGGGAACTCAGGAGGTATGACCTGAATTTCTCTAGGCTAAATACTACAGCCAACAGCTCTTTCTCCATAATGGTGTAATTATGCTGAGTCTCGTCCAATGTCTTGCTGGCATAATATATGACTACCGGTTTCCCGTCGATTTTCTTACCCAACATCGCTCCTACTATGTAGTTAGATGCATCTCACATGATCTCGAAGGGTTGAGACTAGTCAGGAGATTGCAGGATTGGTGCTTGGGTGACTCGGTCACACAAGATCTCAAATGCATGAACGCACTCACTTGATATCTCAAATGGCATGTCCTTCAAAAGGAGACTCATCAAAGGGCACGCGATCTTAGAGAAATTAGGTATGAATAAATGATAAAATCCGACATGCCCGAGGAATGATTTGATGTCTTTAAAAGAGTTAGACACAGGTAGTTTGGAAATTAGATTCACTTTAACCCAGTCGACCTGGATACCTCTCTTAGAGATGAGGTGCCCAAGTACAATAACCTCACGAACCATGAAGAGGCTCTTTTCCCAAGAGAGAACTGGGTTCATTTTGATGCATCTCTTAGGGATCTGGACCAAATGCAGGAGGCATTCATCGAAAGATTCACCGAATACCAAGATGCCATCCATGAAGACCTCAAGGTAATTACCTACCATATTCGAGAATATGGCTAGCATGCACCGTTGAAAGGTGGTGGGTGCATTACATAGCCCCAAAGGCATCCTATGGAATGCGTACGTACCATAGGGGCAGGTAAAGGTGGTATTTTCTTGATCTTCAAGATGAATTGCCACCTAATTATACCCAGAGTATCCATCCAAGAAATAGAAAAATCTATTTCACGCCAATTTCTCGAGAATCTGGTCAATGAATGGAAGCGGCAAATGATCTTTCTTTGTGGAGGCATTCAATTTCCGATAGTCTATGTAGACTCTCCACGAATTTGCAATGTGGGTTGGGATGGTCTCTCTAGATTCAATCGTAATCACGGTAAGCCCTACTTTTTTAGGCAAAACTTGGATCAGGCTCACATAGCAGCTACCAGAGATTGGGTAGATGATACTAGAATCTAACCACTTGATGATCTCCTTCTTCATGACCTCCAGCAAATTCGGATTGAGTCTTCTCTACATCTCTCATGATGGTCGTGAGCCCTCTTCAGTGTAGACATGGTGTGTGTAAAGAGGGACTTATACCAATCGGACCATCGAGAGTCCATCCGATGGCTCTTCAATGATGTTGGAGAATAGAAATTAGCTTTGTCTCCTGATCAGATGTGAGTTGGGAATTGATGATCACATGAAACGTTCAATTGGAACCCAAGAAAACGTACTCCAGATGATTTGGGAGGGGTTTCAGTTCCATAATCGGGTTATCAACAACAGGTGGGGCTTCAGGATGGGCCTCAAAAAATAAAGTAGGAGCTATGGGTGAATTAGGATCAACTCTGGTCTCCACTATCTGTGGGTCAAAATCTTCTTGAGGTTGAGGATCGGGGATAATCGAGTTTTCTTCTATAATTGGGTCCTCAACCACATAACTAATGTCACATACTTCTTCAATTGCCCCATAGTTTATTCCTTTTTGGGCCGTAAATATATCAATCCGTAATGTCTTATTCCTGAATTTCAACTCGATCTGGCCCTCTTTACAGTGGATGTTTGCCATACCTATGGCTAAGAATGGTCTCCCTAAGATGTTCGGTGTGTTCCTAAAATTTCTAGGAGTATCCATATCTAATACAATGAAGTCTACCAAGAAATAGAAATCTCAGATCTGTACTAGAACATCCTCAAGAATTCCTTTAGGTGACTTGATTGATCTGTCTGCTAGTTGCAATGTCACCTTAGTCGGTTTAAGCTTAGTTTCCTCGAAGTGGTCTAGTAGGGATGGAGGGATCAGGTTTATGGAGGCTCCTAACTCCAACAATGCTTGATTGAATTCTAAAATGCCCATCCTACAGGAGATCAAAGGGGTGCCAGGATCTTTTACTTTTTGTGGGAGTTTGCTCAAAATGATTGAGCTGATTTACGCAGACAAAATGATTGGACTCCCATCCTTGTTTTGTGGCTTACGCTTTAATGTACAAAAATCCTTTAGAAATTTTGCATAAGCTGGTACGTGGCGGATAGCATTCATCAAGGGGATGTTTATCTGTACTTGCTCAAAGAGCTTGACCAGATCTTCCTCAAGTGCCACGGGTTTGGGTTTCCACTTTCCCTTGGTCAAGCCCTCAGGAAATGGAACCTCTGCAGGTTCCTCTACAATTGATTTAGGCTAGAGATCTAGGATAGGAGTGCCCTAGATAACTATCCTAGGGTTAGGATTTGAACTACCAAGCGTTGAGTGGCCAGGATAAGGTGGATCCTGGGTCGATTTGCCACCACGAGTGGTAACAAAATTAAGGCCTACCTGATTTTGGTTTGAAGTCGGAAAAATAGGTGATTGCTGCTAATATCCCAATACAATGTCGAAGCCTCCATCCCGTCGGGTGATGTAGCAGAAGGTGCCAGATAAACATAATGAGCTTGGCCCTGATTCGGGTTCCTAATGCACCATTGGTTTGGTACGTTATTCGGATTCAGAAGAGGTTGAGATGGAAGTGCACTAGGTTGGCAAGATCCTGCCATCTATATGAGTTGATTTTGAACCTCTGTGATCTCATCTTTGTGCAGTTTCTGTATAGCTACGTTAGCCTTTTGGATGTCAGCCAGGGTTTGTAGAATCAGAGTCATGTGATCCTCCCTTGGTGGCCCGAATTGGTAATTTGGGTTGGTCCTAGGCTAAGTGGGCTGTTATGGACACGAGGCCTATGTTCATGGTTGGAATTGAGATATGGTGTTCTGATTATTTCCCAACAACATAAAATTAGGATGATTACACCATCCAGGGTTGTGAGTATTGGAGAATGGATCATTCTAGATGCCATGGAGATCCTCGCAGGCCCAAGGAACTCTAGAAAGGTCAGAGTATGAGGGTTTAGAGTTCCCTCAACTAGAGTAGGTGGGTCCAGAGTGTCCTCCAAAACTGGGATCAGACGAGGGTGGATATGGGTCCATCCCCTGGTGAGAGTGGTGGTAAATGTTATACATGACCTCCCTGCCTAAGGGAAGTTGCACTACGTGTTTTGCTGTGCAGCGGTGGCTCTCTGTAGATGTCGAGTCAACTCATCCACCTTTTTCTCGATGATTGAGACCTTATCCAAGCGATTGGCCACCAACTTCATATCGACGGATGCAGATAGGCCTCGAGTCCGGTGAGCCCTCCGCATGTTTGTCAATGCATGGGTGGTCATCCGGTCAAACACACCCAGCGATTAATTGTTTATGGAGTTCATGCACATGTTCTTGAGAATCTCCCAAACTGTATCTTCATGTTGACCCATGATGCTTCCACCACAGGTTGCATTGACAAAGAGCTTGATATCCTCACGGAGCCCATGGTAAAAAGACTAGACTTGTTCCCACTTAGGAACTCCATGATGGGGGCATTTCCACATGAGATCCAAAAAGCAATCCCATGTCTCATGAAGTGGTTCTCCCGCATTTTGCGAGAAGTGCGTGATTTGGTGCATTAAAGTATTTGTCCGACCAATGGGGAAGAATTTCTGTAAGAATTTAGTTTGGAGTTCCCCCATGTGTTGATTAGATAGGTCAGAGTTTGAAACCAATCAACAGCTTTATCCATGAGAGAGGAGAACATCTTCATGAGCAGGATGTTTCGATTTTGTATAGTAGGCCCGAAGGTTTGGGCCAGATGTTTTAGCTATTTGATGTGCTAGAAGGGATATTAGGAGTTCAAGCCATGGAATTTAGGGATAGCATGGATCATATTTGTCTTGAGTTCAACATTAGGCCCTCCAGCTGGGATTTGTACCCTTGACTCAATCTCCACCGCAGTAGGATTGTAGTGATCTCACATCTAAGGATGCAGTGGTGGATTTATGTGTGCATGGAATAGATCATTAAGGCATTGTAGCTAATTTTGGAAATCAAGTTCTTCGTGATTCTCCATTGATGCAGATGAAGAAGATCTAGGCTCAGAAGAAGATGAGTCAGAAGAGATATCAATCTGGTCGGGTGGTAGCATAAACAAGAGGGTCGAGGCTTGGCCTCGACGAGAATGGACTACTAATGGAGGCCTCAAGGGTGGTCTTAGGACCTCCTCCTAAACATGCACTATAGGGCCAGATGTGGGACAAAATGTGTGATGGACCCAATCGAGGCACCCAAAAAATCTTTTGATGACTAAGGAGGTTCGAGGCGGACGATGCCTCCTGATCAAAGTCACTCACCCGAGAAGTACTTCGGCAGCCAGGAAGGGAGAGCCCCGCAGAGACCCCTATATGGTAGAGTGTCACCACGGGTTACATGGTTTCCCCAACCCGACCTTCCTTGTCACTGAGAATCCAAGTAGACTAGAATGAACAACTTGACCCCTTAAGTCTACCAATTTTATTCCTAAATTATAGTGCCTTGAATTTCACTTGAACTTTAGAGATGATTGTGATTGTGACTTAATTTGAAGGTTGGTTAACCTACAATGTGGGTCAACTTTACCTAACTTGCCCTAAAGTTTAGGATGAATTGGGTAAGGAATCCAAAATCACCCTGAGTGGTTTGCAAGTAGGTCATTAAGTCTCAAATTTTAGGGATTCAAATGAATGTTAGAGCCTTACTTTTAGGGTTTTCTTGATTAGATCAATTCAATCAAGGGTTGGGTGGCACACAATGTGGGAAATCAATTTTCTTTTAATATCAGGCAAGTGTGTTTTCTTGAAACCCAATAGATGGAAATCCTAATTTGGCTCTTTTACAAATCCAATTCTTTCCAAAATTAGCACCTAGGGCTCAATCAAGAAGGTGAATAGCCCTAGGCACCTTAAGTCTCTAATAGGTGTAGATATCTGGATGGGGATTTCTAAATAAATCAAATTAAGTAACTTGAGTGATTAATTCTAAGAAAAAAATGTGGGTTGATCCTAATTGATTCTTCGTTTTAGTTCTTTCCAGAAATAGGGGCTTAAGAAGGAAATGAAGTTACTTGCTGTTTAGATACTTGTATCGCGTGTTTTGATAGGAAAAGCATCGTAGTATAGTGCGCAATATGATCCAACAAAGATATTTGTAAAAAGATAACGAGACTTGAGTCCTGGCCATTCGTCTCTGGGAGGCATTTGCTTTACTTTAGAATTCGATCTTGTACCGCTCTACTCTGTTTAAAATCGCATGCCGATTTCCAATCTCCTGATTAAGATTTCACCACTTCTATTATGAACCCTGATTACGTGTGCATGTGTTAAATAGATCGCGAAGGTGAAAGTGTGAGTTTCTGTGTGCACAATTCTAGTGAGGTGGTGACTGTTTACAAAAAAATGTGTCTATAGTTAGATTTTCTATGTTTTTAGGAAATGACATGCTTGTTGCGGAATAGATAAATGAGTGAAAACAGGCAACTTGAATCACGCAAAAATGATGGCAATCAATAAGCTCATGGTGATCTCAAAACATAGACATATATATATGTAGAAAATACATTTTTCATTCATTCATTTGGAGAGTGTTTACAACATGAACTTGTAGAGGAAAGCTTGTACATGAATGCTTAAAAATGTAGATATAGCTATCAGAAAACGACCGCATACAAGAATCTACAGGGGGGATTTTGCATGCATCATTGGGGAGAATAAGGATTACACTACTAAGCAGTAATTAAAAGTAGTAAAACTATGAAGAGCATAAACTACTAATCTAGATCTAGCAGAATAGAAGGGCATTCGAAGGTGGTCTCCAATGGCCTTGGAGTGGTCGGGAGGAGAATGAGGGGAGGCCAATGGAGCTTAGGTCGGCCCTTAGAGAGAGAGAGGAGTGATCCAGCATCCCGGCATGGTGTCCTTCATGGTGGTGGTCAACTCGTGGAGATGGAGTGGAAGTGGCTAGCCTAAGTTGAGGTGGATGTGAATGGAGCCAAGGAAGTGAATGGAAGCCAATGGATGTGAATGGGTGGAAATGGCCACCCCTTAGGTCCTTTTATAGACCTAAGGGATTCTCTCTAGAGAGGTGTGGAACTCTCTAGAGAGAGTCCAAGAGTGGCCGGCCAAGTGGTTATGAGATCCAAAAAATGTGGATCTCAATTTGAATGCCTCTTGGTTGCTAAATTTGGCAACCAAGAGTGGCGCCACTTGGAGAGAGTTCTAGAGAACTCTAGATGTGTGGGAATGCATGAATGGTTGTGTGTGTATGTGTGGTCGTGCCCTATGTGGCTAGGTGGTTTAGGTTAGGTCCTAAGGGGTTTAGGTAGGTGTATGCTTTGAATTAGGGTTACAAACCCGAATTGCTAAGGGAAAATTGCAATTAAACTTAACCCAGGTTTAATTGAATGAGTGTGAAACTAATTGAGAGCGAAATAACTCAATTAGGTTGGGTTTAGGTCAATTGGGCTCTCACTAAGTCTAATTGAACTTGTGTTGAGATCTAAGCTCAATTGGACTCAATGAGTCCAATGATTTAGGTGAAGGTAATTGACTTTGATCTAAGTCAATTGGGTTTGGTGAGGACCTAATTAGGTCCTTAGGTAGGTCTAGAGGTGATGTACTAGGGTTAGGACACCTTAATTTAGGTTCGTATGGGGTTGGGATTAGGTCTAGGGAGCTAGAAATCCAAGATCAAGGCTTGAATCTCAAAACAAGAACTGGAGACTAGTTCCAGACGTCCAAAAGCAAGATTAGACGACTTATAGTAAAAAATCAGAAGTCCAAACTTCAATTCTGGATGTCCAATCTGAGTCAGGGGGAAATCTAGGTTATGTTTTGGGTACTCTACAGAAATTGGACGTCTGACAAAGTGTCTGGACGTCCAATAGCACTGCAGAAGTGGGTTTGAGGTGTGCGAGAGTTGGCTAGGGGTCCTGGACGTCCTATAACTTATCTGGATGTCTAGATAAGGGTTGGAACTAGGGTTTTAGGGCTTCCTAGGGTGCTATGACCTAATCTATGGGTGGCTAAGGCTTGGGGGAAGTCTCTAGGCTATCCTAGGGCTAGGATGGACCTATGTTCTTCACATTTTACTACTTTTTTTCCTACTTAATAGAATAGCAAACCTTAACTCCCTTACATCATTATTCCTACATCTAATCTAAGCCTTCTGCTCCAGCTCTGCTGCAACACCCGTTATTCCTGATCCAGCTTCAGATCCTGCCCCAGATCTAGCTTCTGATCAGCTTATTGCCTGCAATTGACATAATACACTTAATCAGCACATTATAACATTATTTTATGCATAGCTAAAGTAAAGTAGTGAAGATGCAGATAATGCTTATGCATGCATGAATTTCCCTAACTTATGCTAAGTCTAAGCCTAATCTAGGTCAATTAAGACCTATGATTACTGCGCAATCACCTGCCCCTGGAGTGGTTGTTTTGCAGTTAACCTTCTCCCGTGTACCTTGCACAATCACAACAAATCAGATAAAGCAAGTTGAAATCATATCAGAATTGTAATCAGTGAAATGAAACTACACGTTGCTCCTCGGCAACGGTGCCAAAATGTTTAGCTCAAAATCGTCGATGTTAAGATATATGTGTCATGGTATAAGGCGAAAATCACACAAACACTTAAATTTATAAACTCGAAATCAGAGAATGTGAGTCCGAGGCCGTTTGTAGGGAGCAAAATATGGCAATTTCAATCCGCTAATCACAATATCAAAATAATAAGGAAATGAAATGCTCAAAATAATATTTCAATAAAGAACAGAGAGTCGATGCAAAAAGATGAGGTTAAAATGATTATTTGAATCACCAAATTAACCCTTAAGTTTAAGCTCATAGTTATTTCAAATAAATGAATAGTATGCTTAATCAAATATCAGAGTCAAAACCAATCAAGTGCTAGATCAGACGACAACAAAAGGAGTCAAATGCCTTAACCAGCAGCACCTCACAAGGCACAAGGCATTGAACGTGATTTCTACACTAAAAGATTTGAGTTTGAAAACCCATCGTTGTAGTCGCGTAAAAATTCTTCAAATAGATAATTTAACCAAAATTCAAGTGAGTCCCTGGTCGAACATGGGGAGGCGAACATTTGATCAAAAAATCACATAGGAATTACTGTCACGAAAGCATATTAGATAGTTGAAATTAATCTACTAGCTATCCTACTTAAAGAATAATTAATAGAAGTGAGAGGAAGAATAGTACAAATAAAGAGAAAATACGGAGAGAATAATGCTTCATAACCATAACATCATGTTCATTACATCTAATTGCTACAACTAGAAAGTGGGAAATCTACACTAGAAGGCAGTAAAAAGAGAAGGGGGTGGGAAGTTATCCTCCTCGACGGCTACTTGGAGGACAAGCCGCATTGATGGAGCACCCGTACGAGGGTGGTGAGATGCTGGATGAAGGAGGATGAAGCTGGAGGACAAAGGATGAAGTAGGTCGACGTCATGGTGGGATCCACTTCCCGAATGGTGGTGAGAAGACAACTGCGAGCACTCCACGAACAGGGATGAGAAGATGGAAAAATTATCTTTAAGACTCTAGTGTAGCATCCCAGGTATGGGACTAGCTCGTAGAGCTTTGGAGGAGGTGAGAGAAGAAAGGAAGGGATGAATCAAATGGATAGAATATGGGCTTCTTTTATAAGCTTTTGGATGGGGGTATTTTGGTAAAAACAAAAAGAAAAATGTGGACCTTAATAGCACCCACATTCCCACATTTTCCTTTCTGCATGTTTCTAAGTCGCACATTTTTTCCCGTGTGACTAGCGTGGAGAAACAGTAGCCCTTAGATTTTAATCCCACAATCGTGGATGACCTTTGATTGAGCACTCTCCATCTCCATCAGACGATGGCGAAAGCACTCAGACGTCTTAAACGCTGCTGAATCTTCTCATGAGAAGGTGAAACCCTCGTCAGCCATTGGATCATGCTTGGACACTCTAGATCACTCGCAAATGCATGCTGAGGGGCACATACGATTGCGTGTGCAATCGGGAGCAGAATCGTGCATGCATTCGATGTGCAATGTGGCTTGATTTGAGTCATTGATATATAATCAAATGGCTTAATTTCTCTTGTGTGCGAAAGGAGGAGCGTAGAATGGGGAATTGAACTTGCAACTTGGAGGTGATGGAGGATTTTATCCACTATGCTATGCGCGTGGATTGGTGAGAACATTCTTGTGCCAAGTGATCTCGACCATTGGATCTTGATCCAACGGTCTAGATGAAATGTGGAGTTCTTCTCATGTAAGGCATGGCTTGAGGGAGGTGATGAAAGAGCGATCTTCATTTTCGTTGAAAACTTTATCATAAAATGATGTGTCGTTGTATTTAACTGCGTGGTAGAAAATCACTTTTCAAAACATTTAAATTTTCAAAACTAACCACTAAGAGTTAGGTCATCTCCACAGGGAGGAATTAGCCTAATAAATTCATGAGTCAAGGAATGCACAATTCGCAAACTCTTCTGCAACTTTAATGCGAGGAAAATGCTGTTTTAAATGAACTCTAAAATTTCCTTAAAAGTTCAATGGTGTTTATGCAATTTTCATGTCAGAAATTAAGCCTCAAAAATATGTGTAAGATGCATGTGTACTGGCTTATCATGTGAATTCAACTTTCATGCAATTCTAATTTGAAATTCAAGATAGAAACATGCACATAACACTAACAAAATAATTTCAAGAAAATTTGAGTGCATCAGTGCAATGTGGCTAGAATAAAATATTAATATAACTTGACAATGGCATTGAATGTAATTTTTAATATAGGTAAAAATAGAGGATCTCTCCTCTCTCCTCCTTGCGTGTGCGACCATGCACAGTTGCCCGCAAGAATCGGCAGGGAGGTGCAGCTTGATGAGAGCTACGCAACGGTGGTAGCGGCATGACAGGAGGTGGCCGGCGGTGGCCGGCGGTGGTGGTCGGAGCGTTGGCCTGTTGGAGGAGATGGAGGCTGCTGCAGCCACACAGTGGCCTACACGCGCTTACGGGTGCAGCGTGCGCCTGCAGGCACGGGCGAGCAATCTGAAGGTGGCGCCTGTGGGTGCGGCGCTGATGGGCAAGCCCCTGTAGTTTGCACCTGCAGGTGCGCTGATGGGCGGGTGGTGCTACGCCTGAAGTTGAGTGGTGGGCCTTGCAGGCGCGCCTGCAGGGTGGAGAGGCAGGAAGGCGCGCAGGCAGGCACTTGCAGAGGCTGGCACGTGAGCGGGTGAGCTTGGTGCTACACCTGAAGTCGTAGGCACACTGCAGTGGGCGCTTGGCAGGCTTGGTGCACTGGAGAGAGGTGAGCGGTTGCGGTAAGGCGTGATGGCGCTCTACAGGGAGGTGCGCCTGCGGGTGTGGCTAGAGGTGGAGCAGTGTGTGTGCTGTGCGGTAGAGGCACGATGGCGCTTTGTAGGAAGGAGGGGGGACGGTGTGTGGCGCATATGCGGGCGGTGAACTAGAGAACTGCCTGTAGGCAGTGCGGGAGCAGCCCTGTGGGCGTGTAAGGGCAGTGAGATTGCGGGGGGGCGGTGCAGCGCCTGCGGGCTCTTGGACAAGCGATGGCGCGGTGGCGTGGCGAGGGCAGGATGGGGTGGTGCGCCTTCTCCACAGTGCATACTCTCTCCACAGTGGAAAGGAAGGATATCCCCCCAGGAGGAGGAAGAAGAACCCGTAGATGAAGCCAATCCCTTTCCTTTGCTCCCCTCCTCTTCCTTTTAACTTCTCCATTGTGCCTTCGAGAGTTAAAGGATTTTCAAATCCCTTAACTATCTCTGGACGGCGGCTGTTGAGGGTTCCCCGGAGAATGGGGAAAAGAACAGCCGCCGGTGATTTGAAAAAGGGTAATTTATCCTTTTCCCCTCATTCTTTTTGCCAATTATTTTTCCCACACATAAAAGGAACATATTAAGTTATAGAATAAATGTAAACCTAAATCATGATGCATGCAAACCTTCTATAACATAATATAGTTATTAACAAACCTAAAAGACATAATTAAAGTTACTTAGGCGTAATATTAGTCCATTAAAATGGACTCATCAAATACCCCCATGCCTAAGATTTGCTAGTCCCTAGCAAAAATGAATAATAGAAGTAACCAGAAGACTTCTTCTTTTCTTATATCAAAACTTTAGAAATCAAAACAAATGTGAAGTGCTGATAGCCTAGGTAACAGATCCAAGTGAAAGAGCCAATTCGCATTGGGAGTTTGTACATCACCCTTGGCAAATATTTCTGTCAAAATAGGCAACTACTTCCCTCGGGGATAAAGCAGACAATAATCTGTAATTTGATCCTGGCGTTTGGCTTAGGTTGGAGATATTGAGTTGAATGGATTTTTATTTTGTGGCACACACTCATCTGGTTCTACATATAGTCTAGTACTACAGACTCTAGATCTCTAGACTATTAGACAAGTCAACTCTGAGAGAGGCTATACAACTGTGCTCTCTTGATGTTCCTAGGCACTCCCTCTTCTTTTTCCTTCTGAGATCACAAATCTCTCCAGATTTAGAAATTATACTCACTATTTGGTGGCCTCACATGGCATCCACACTTCAATTAAAGTCCTAATAACTCTACAACTAAGTTAGAGTCCTCAACCAGTATTCGGGCGATAAGAAATACTAAAAGGTAGGTATTGGTCATATTTGGTGGAACGCACAAGGTGTTTTGTTGCCTCAAAAACAATATTACATTAGAAACTTAAACTTCTTTTTTTTGTAATATAACTATTTCTTCTTTTTATTCATTTTGTTTCTTCTTTTTCTTCTTCTTTTCTCTCTTTTTTTTTCTTTTTTCTTTTTCAATCAGCACAACACGATACAGACTTTTATTTACGAGGCATTATTAGGGATGATGATGGTCAAGAGGAAGTTGTGTGGCCTATTTGGTGGAAGTGCCTATTCTTGGCACCAGGAAGGAATGGATAGGACAGGCATATTTCTGACCTTTAACACTATTACCCTCCATCAGCTGAGGAATCTATGAAGGACGGTCGTAACCATCCACCATAGTTATAGCTTTATTAAGACTAAATCTCTGTGTATCTGCCTTATTTGGCGACTCTCAGGAATTCATGCAAAGTACGTACACAGGAACAGAGAGTGAAAACTACGCCTAACTCTGAAGTATCATCATCTAATTGTCCAAAAATTTTAGAGTCCTTGCACTAGACTTAGTGCACCAATAATCTCTCTACTTTTTTCTCACAAATATGAGGTGGATCTACTAGAAGATAGTATGCCTGACTCTCTATAAATTGTCCAAGGGTTCAGTGGACTACAAATGCTTATTTGTTTTCCTCAAGGATCCATTACCAAGTCTACATGCACGTGAAATAAATGTACTGGATTCTAAACTTAAGAAATAATTCAAGAAGAAAAACCTCCAATGACAAAGGTATTCTGCTAGGGACTAACCCAATCAACTCAAGAAAAGAGAATTTTTTTTTTTATGCTAACCTAAATGCATGAATGCACCTAAAATGCAAATGCACTCCCCCATGCCTAAATCCTACAATGTCCCCATTGTAAAATTAAAATAGGAGGAGAAAGGAAAGAAATCACCAGATGACCGTTGGGTTGCCTCCCAACAAGCGCTGCATTTTCTGTCAGTATCCAGACTAAGAAGGAACCTATAAGTCTGGTTCCAAACAGAAAAGGTTTGGCCCTAAGAATATGCGTAATAACGCAGGCCTAAAAAATAGGTAACCACGGATGTTGGCGAGCTGATGATGTAATGTAATTCCAAATGCTCGCAAGAAGAAATGAAAATAGAAAGTCTCGTTGGCTACCTGGGGAGGTCTAGGAATAAGAAAGGGAATATGAAAAGAGGCCTCCCGAAATGGAATAAATGGAGGATAAGAAGGATCCTCCAAAGCAGGATAGGTTTTAAAGATATAATCATTATTAGTTCAAACCCTTGAATGGCGAGAGTAAAAGTACAAGCATCAATCCATACTCGCCATTCTATGCTAGGATGTACTGGCCTGATATACTCTCCAGAAAGAATGTACATGAGCAGAGATCTGAGCCACGGATCGGTTAGGGAGTATAAGGGTTGTTTGTAGTGTTGGAAGGTAATGGTTAAGTCCAATGAGGGCTTAGTTGGGTCCAATTCCAACAATGATTCAGATTGTGTACACTCCCTAGTTGTAGACAACTTCACGTTACCCTGCCTAGTATTAATGATCGGAGTCATATTTGAATCAAGGGTAGACTGCAAATTATAACTCTTTGATGGAAGGGTGAAAATGTCATAATTATCATTCCTCTCATCCCCAAATTCATTTGGTTCACTCAAATATTTGTCGGGGTGTATATGTGATTCATTAGGAGTTGGATCAGTATCTTCAATTATTTCTAATGGAGGATCAGTCTTAATATTTTGGAGGAAGCCTATATCATTGAATTTGTTATTGTTCTCGAGGTATAAATCCTCAAATGACATGTTTTGTCCCCGAGAGTCTCCCATAGACTTCTAATTATTTTGTTTGTCCTCCTCTAATATCAACTCCTGTTTTGATGGAGGATGACTCTCAAAAGAAAGGAGGAATCTGGATTTAATCATATTATTTCTATTCTCTGGAGCTAAATCCTCAAATGATAAATAATTCTCCTATGATTCACTCCAGATTTTCAGTCCAGGTTCCTCTATTGGGGCATCCTCATCCTCTGAATTAGACTCTTCATATCCCTGAAACCAGAATTGATCATCCTCTATTCCCTTAGGGTCACCTTCATTAGGTGCATTTGAATCCTCAGGATATTGAATGATAGGTGTTGATTCCTTAAGTAGAAGGTCAAGAGTAGGCTCACTAAGGGTAGAATGGGGTTCCACCAAATAATTAATAGGGGAAGTGATAGGAATAATACAACCTTGACCCGGGTTGGTAGGGTTAAGGAGAATATTGTCGTTGGGGTCAAGGTCCTCAAGAGGTAGCATATTCCCTTGCTTTTGACTGCAATATAATTCAGGTGGATAATCACTATGATCGTTGTCCTCTAGTGGCCATGTCTTATTGGGAGAGTCTAAGTGATAGCTACCTAAAATTTGATCCCAATTGTCATTAGGTTCCTCAGAATTATTTTCATGATCATGGTTTATTGGGTAGGGATTAGGATTATTGGGAAGCGTGTAGCTAAGTTTTCTTATTTCTTTATTTAAGTGTTGACTATTCCTCAACATCTCTCCCATTGATTCCATTATTTCCTTTTGCTATTTTTGCATTTCTATCATAAAAGAGGAGAGGCTACTATTATCAGGTTAGGGAGGATAGTCAATTTTAGGCTCTAGTTGCCTAGGGGTATCGGTCTAACCTTGATATGAAAAATCCTAAAGGGTGGGAGGGTTGGGTGTTTGCATGGAAGTAGGGATTTCATGATTGGAAAATCCCACTCCTAGGCTCTACTCAAAAGTGGGAGTTATCAAGCCAGTATTCCCAGGGAAAGAATGAGAATGATCCCATGAATTATCAATGTACCCATCAAAGGATGGATACGCTCAAAGCATGGGATCCTGATTAAAAGATGGGAAGTATTGACTCTGATAATCTCAATGATAGGAGTAAGAGTAATCCATTTCTTTAAGCAAAACAATTTTAACTCTCTTAGGATTTAGCAAAATTCAGAATATAAGCAGAAAACTTCCTAAAGAGTTCTATTGTCAAAGCAAATGCAAATTCAACGAGATCTGTTTTTAGTAGATTGTAGGTCTTAGAGTTATATCTTTAGTTGGTGGCCAAACAAGTTTTGCAAAAATTACGCTTCCTAGGCCAACCTTCGCTGGTGCCTATAACCTACTCTCAAGGGATGGAAGTCTCGAATCGAGCCCACACACGAGGAACCGAAGTAACTTGGTGGATAGGAGAGATAGAAATTTATCTAGTGACCTTATGTGAGGTGCACAGCGTCTTAAGTGTGCAAGCATACGATCGTGTTTTGATTTTTTTGAAATTTCGCAAGTAGGATCCTTTTGCACACAATTTTCAGTCACAAATTTTAAAGTCCAACCTCTTAACAGTCCCAATTTTTTTTTAAAGTGACCACTGAATTAATTTGATTCAAGCACTTTAGTGGTCTTAGATTTAGGTTCAATGCATATGCATGATAAGTAATTAATGCTCAAGAGAAGACGTATCTTACTCCAGCTTTCTTCGTGCAGTGTATGAATGTAATGCAATAAAAATAAACTAGATGCTGCTCATTCAATCCTAGATGATCGTCCTATAGATATGCAGCTTCTACCAGGCAGTTCGAATTTTTTTTTTTAATAATAATAACAAACATACCTAATCTAACTAACTAACTGAAATGCAGTTCAAAATAGTTCAAATAACCCTATAATCTAAATAAATAGGAACACGCTCCCAAAAATATGCTCCTGCATACAAGAGCGATAAGAAATGAAGTGGCACTAGGAAAATGTTCCCAAGATACCCAACAAGGGCCCAAAAGACAGTAATTTAAATTCTAATGTCTATCTAACTAAATCTAACGAAGATCTACTGCCTAAATCAGAAATAGGCTTCTCCGTAAGCCTATATGCATGGGATCAAGGCCCACATGTTCCTGTTGTTGTCCTCCAGGTGGCGTCAAGGTCCACCAAAAAGATCGTCCCCTCCGTTTGCGTTGTTCACGTTCAAAGTCGTCGCTTTACTGCTCCTCGTCGCCGTGTCAAATTCTTTGCTCAATAATAAAACGATCAAATAATTTCACAACTCAGGATATTCAAAAATAATAAAGTAAATCTATTGCATCTGTTGCCTCCCCGGCAACGGTGCCAATTTGAAAGAGCGATCTTCTTTTTCGTTGGAAACTTTATCATAAAATGATGTGTCGTTGTATTTAATTACATGGTAGAAAATCACTTTTCAAAACATTTAAATTTTCAAAACTAACCACGAAGAGTTAGGTCATCTCCACAGGGAGGAATTAGCCTAATAAATTCACGAGTCAAGGAATGCACAGTTCGCAAACTCTTCTACAACTTTAATGCGAGGAAAATGCTATTTTAAATGAACTTTGTAATTTCCTTAAAAGTTCAGGGGTGTTTATGCAATTTTGACGTCAGAAATTAAGCCTCAAAAATATGTGTAAGATGCATGTGTACTGGCTTATCATGTAAATTCAACTTTCATGCAATTCTAATTTGAAATTCAAGATAGAAACATGCACATAACACTAATAAAATAATTTCAAGAAAATCTGAGTGCATCAATGCAATGTGGCCAGAATAAAATATTAATATAACTTGACAATGGCATTGAATGTAATTTTTAATAGAGGTAAAAACAGAGGATCTCTCCTCTCTCCTCCTCGCGTGTGTGGCCACACACGGTTGGCTGCAAGAATCGGCAGGGAGGTGCGGCTTGACGACAGCTACGCAATGGTGGCAGCGGCGTGACCGGAGGTGGCCAACGGCGGCCGACAGAGGTGGCCAGAGAGCTGGCCTATTGGAGGAGACAGAGGTTGCTGCAGCCGCACGGTGGCTTGTGTGCGCTTGCAGGTGCGGTGCGCTCCTGCAGGCGCGAGCGAGCAATCTGAAGGTGGCGCCTGTGGGTGCGGTGCTGATGGGCAGGCACCTACGGTTGGCACCTGCAGGTGCACTGATGGGCGGGTGGTGCTGCGCTTGAAGTTGAGTGGTGGGCCTTGCGGGCGCGCTTGCAGGGTGGAGAGGCAGGAGGGCACGCGGGTAGGCGCTTGCAGAGGCTAGCGCGTGAGCGGGTGAGCTTGGTGCTGCGCCTGAAGTCGTAGGTGCGCTGCAGTGGGCGCTTGGTAGGCTTGGTGTGCTAGAGGAAGGTGAGCGGTTGCGGTGAGGCGTGATGGCACTCTGCAGGGAGGTGCGCCAGTAGGTGCGGTTGGAGGTGGAGCGGTGTGTGTGCTGTGTGGTAGAGGTGCGATGCGCTTTGCAGGAAGGAGGGGGGCGGTGTGTGGCACATGTGCATTCGGTGAACTAGAGAATTGGCTATAGGCAGTGCAGGAGCAGCCCTACGGGCGTGCAAGGGCAGTGAGCCTACGGGGGAGGGCGGTGCAGCGCCTACGGGCTCTTGGAAGGGAGATGGCGCAGTGGCGTGGCAAGGGCAGGATGGGGTGGTGCGCCTTCTCCACAGTGCATACTCTCTCCACAGTGGAAAGGAAGGATATCCCCCCAGGGGGAGGAAGAAGAACCCGTAGATGAAGCCAATCCCTTTCCTTTCCTCCCCTCCTCTTCTTTTTAACTTCTCCATTACGCCTCCGAGAGTTAAGGGATTTTCAAATCCCTTAACTATCTCTGGCCGGCGGCTGTTGAGGGTTCCCCGGATAATGGGGAAAAGAATAGCCGCCGGTGATTTGAAAAAGGGTAATTTATCCTTTTCCCCTCATTCTTTTTGCCAATTATTTTTCCTATACATAAAAAGAACATATAAAGTTATAGGATAAATGTAAACCTAAATCATGATTCTATAACATAATATAGTTATTAACAAACCTAAAAGACATAATTAAAGTTACTTAGGCGTAATATTAGTCCATTAAAATGGACTCATCAGGCGACATGGTTGATTCTTGATCATTGGATGAAGAAGTGGGGCAGTGAGCGATTTGGAGGGTCTGGGTGGCGCCACATGGCACCATCCTAATCGTTCAACTTCCTTGGCATGTAGATGGTGCCACAAATGTTAGATTGATTGATTTTCATGTGGTTAGGCTGCGATCGTCAATCTGAACTCATCCCTGTGGTTGGATTTGTCGTCTGAGGTATGGGTTTTTACCATCTTGCCCCTTGGCCTTTGATCTTCCTCGGACTGCATATGATGCTACGGAGGTCCAATCGGGGCGATCTCGAAACCCTTGAACTCCGTTCGTCACCCTGATCAGATCTGTATGGTTAGATCTTCAATCCAAGGCCCCAAAATGATATTGCCCTATCGCCTGACCACAAAAAGGGAAAATTAACCTATAATTTATACAATCTAACCTAAATGCATGATGATGCATGTTATGGAATATTTATAATGCATGATGCTTCTATAGACCTAGGAACATGCATAAATAGGCATTTTAGGGCAATTAGATGTGTGCACATCACAAGGTCTTGCCTTAAGCCTCACAGAAGAGGCGTAGCAACAACGCACCAATGGAGGCATAAGGGCCTCACACAAAGTCCTTAGAGGCTAAGTGCTTAGAGAGGGCGAAGGCACGAATCCTAAGATAGAGCAAAACCCTCCCCCCTCTCTCTTTGATTCTCTTCCCAGCTTTCCAACTCATACCCAGGTGAATAGTACCAGGTAATCGGGTAAACGATCAGAGGCCTAGACTCGCCGACGTGGTGTAGCGAGTGAGGGTGCACAGTTCATGCAATGGGGACCTGACCCCTGTGCCTTAGGTGAGGGATCGGTGTGACTTTTTCCTTTTATACCACATGGTAGCTTCTTTACGCATGATGTGGCACTAAGTGAAGTGCCCCTCCTTCTTGCAGCAACTGCAGGTGATGGTTGCATCAATTGAGGTTGAAGGGGTGCCTGCTGCTTCAATTGAAAACCTAGATGTGATCCTGGGACTAGTCCATAGTGCTTGGAGGTAGCAACGCGGATGAATTTGGTCAGGGAACCGCAGACAGAGCCGGAGAAGGTGGTGGGGGCAACGGAGCTCCGACGTTGACCTAAACCTCTTAGAATATTTTTCTATGAATTCTAGGATATTTAGATAAATTTTATCCTGACCAAAACCTCTTCAATTTAAGTGGATCTGAAATTAAGTTTTTGCATGCTGTTACAGTTCTCGAAATACGTAAAATCCCATTTTTGTCTGTTTGGACTCACTTATTGGACTTTAATGCCCATTTGACCTTTAATTAGTCCCTGACAAACCCTTTGGTTTATCTATATTTATGATATGCTTTCAAAATTGTAGAATTAATCCTTATTTCCTGTTTTCTTCTCAAAACAGAATGACTTGCAATTATGATCCTTCGATGATTATTTAGGAGCATTTATCCATCAAATTTGACTAAAAGTGGCCAATTAGGGCCTATGATGGTGTTCCCATCAGGTTTCGCATTAGCTAGAGGTTGAATTGGAGCTAAGGATGGTCGGAGCACGGTGGAAGATGACGGGGAAGGTGATGGTGGCGACGAGATGTCCGTCGAACCTGCAACCATGAAAACATCCTCTCGGCCCAATAAAAAATGCTCAATTGCTTCTCCTAAGTGTGGCGAGTGCCACGGTGGGGCTGATTGGGAGAATGGCGGCATGTGGTGGCTGAAGGGTGAGGGGGTGACGGTGATGTGAGTGGGTTCTTCAGTCAATGATTTGAGCAAGCAAAGTCCTCAATTTCTTAAGGGCTTTTGCTCCCCAAGGTGAGGGCATGCTTAAGGACTAGTTGGAGTGATGTTTCATGGTGTGCTGTAGTCAACCGAGCTCACCAGAGTTTCGACCAGAGGTGAAGAAGACGAAGGGGGAGCGAGGCATACGTCGGTCAATTTGAGGTGCTCAGAGGATAGGTGATCGGAAAGATTTTTGCTCGATTAAAATAGTAATAGAAATGATATATCATTGTATTCTATGGTGGTGGAAAATCCTTAGATCAAAGATTAAAACAGATTTCAAATTAAACCACAATAAATATGTCATATCCATAGCAAGACTGAGCCCAATAAATTTGCAAATTTGAAACGATCAATTCAAAATGGCTGACCAGATGTTTGCATGTAAAAATAAATATTCACCAGAGTCACATCAGAATGCCAATGAAATGTCTTGAAAAGAGAATAATTATGCCATGCATATTTAAGATGCGGGGTTAAATATTTGAAATAATAATTCAATAGTATCCATCAACCACTAATTGCATAGGAAATAGTCATGCATCTTTTACTTTTATCCTATGTGAGAGAACAAGATAAAAGAGAGATCTCCAACTATTAAATAAAGCACGTAGTGAGAAAGAGAGAAAGTGAGGGGTGAGGGAACAAAATATCCAAATAACATAAACAAATAATTATAATTGTGGGCAATGGCATTCGAATGTAAATAGAAATGCCCACCAAAATAGAGGAATCTCCCTCTCTCTTCCTTATGCACGGGAAGGAGTGTCGTTGGCTGTGCGATGCCCGGTGGAGATCAGCAGCGATGAGGGCTTCGCGATGACATAGGTGGTGTGGGCTAAGGTGGCCAGTGGTAGCCGTGCATCTGCAGGAAGACCAATGGCAGAACATCATCACAAGCCGTGGAGGAGTTCATGGCTCGGTGTGTGAGGTGCTTGCGTGGTGGCAGTCGACAAGGAAGAGGTCGGCGAGTTGCGTGGAGATCCCTGATGGCGTTGGGGGAGAGATCGGACGGCCAGAGATGGGCGACAGCGTCGATGGCGTGGCCATTGCATTGGGTTCTTTTGTGGGAGTTGCAAGGGAACGGTGGATGAACTCGGTGAGGGCGTGGAGAATAGTGGATGAACGGTGGATGAGTGCGTGAAGATCCCCCATCTATTTCTCTATGACCACCATCTTCTCGAACCACTCGGTGAGAGTTGTGAGTGGTTGGAACAAAAGGACAAACGTTGGGAGCTTTCATTAGACGTATTAAAATATGCAGACCTTAGGCGATCTATGATGATAATTCTTCAGACATCCAAATTGAGCTCCAGACATCTTGTAGAGTGATTTTGACCATCTGAATGGTACCTTCAAGTGTCTTATGCTAAGCTTGCATCCACCAAATGGTTATCAAAACATATCATATGTTATTAAGCATAACATTGGTGCATAATATGATAGGCAGACTATGTTGAATTCCCACTTAATTCCTAATCAAATATCAACTAAGAACGACTAATTAAAGAGCACTTAGGCCAAATAATGGTCCACAAAAGTGGACTTATCAATAGATAGAGTCTAGAGAGGGATGAGAATATGGTTATCTATCTAATGGTCGAAAGGGATGGGAAACCCGCACCGGCGTGGCTTGCCGACACCGAGGGTGATGAAGTTCTCCGGTGGGAGGAACGACAACAAGGAGAGAGGGGAGATGCCCTGGCTTTGGCCTACCAGGTGTGGATAAAGCTAAGGAAGAAGGAGGACCTTTCAATTTGGCTGTTGAGAGGCTTGAGGAAGGAGTTGACAAGATTCACTAGAGCTTAGGTCGAAAATGATTGGGGAAGAAGGGGAAGAAGGCTTTTGGCTTGAACCTAGCTGGAAAACATGCTGGGATCTTGGGTAGCATTTACTGAGCTCGAACGTGCTCTAAAATTGTAAGAATTTGTGTGATTGAGTTGAGATTTGGAGTCAAGAAACCCCACATTTTTTGTGAGCTCGCATGATCTTTTTGCCTTCAAATCAGGGTCTAAGATCTTGACGGAATTGTTCTGCACCGTCTGAACACCAATCCCACCAAATTTGGTGGGATTTGGTGTTAATTTGCTGTGGTTTTAGGTCGATCAAAAATGGTGGTGTAGGTTTTGACTCGTCAATGGCGACAGAGGCTATTTTGTGAAGTAGATGTCGAAATCTAGGGGTATTTATAAATAACTCGAAAGTTTGGGGGCTGATTATGAGAAATAGAGATCTTAAGGACTGTATTGCAAACTAGGCCAAGATGGACTCTGATTAGACCTATTTTGGTGTTAACCTAAATTGAACTCAAGGAATCTAAAGGTGAGCTTGGATTTGAGTTTTGACCATGTTTGACTCGGTAAATTGTAGAGAAGCACAAATCAAGGCAAATTCCCATCTGAATCTCTAATCTTGGTTAAAAGAGGTTTAGATGGTCAAACCAAAGTTACCAAACCTTTAAAATATTTTCTATGAATTTTAGAAGTTTTAGATTAATTTTATCCTGACAAGAACCTTGATAATTTAATTAGGGTTGATAACTAGGGTTTTAAGAATTTTTTTAGTTCTCAAAATGCATAAAACTCTGTTTCAGTCAATGTGGACCCACTTTTTGTACTTTAATGCTCAATTGACCTTTAATTAACCCTTGAATAATCCCGTGATTAATCTGCATTTGTGATATGCTGCTAAAATAGTAGAATTAGCCCTATTTTGTTGTCTTGTCCTCGAAATAGATCAGAGTGGAATTATGGTCCTTAGGTGATCATTTAGAATCACTTATCTCTAGATTCTAAATAATTTGAGTTAGTTATGACGGATGATGGCATTACCATCACTCAGGCTTCTTTTTCCTAGGCCTATTCAAGGCATCAGGGAAAGGGGTGTGGATCTTTGGTTCCTCAAAATCATAAGCCAGGATCTTGTCCTCCACCTCAGGTGTATTAATCAAAGTTGGTTTACCAGGATCCTAGTGGGTTGTTTGATTTTAGTGCATGGGGTTTTGAGTAGTCTTGCCACTTCTCAGAGTAATGGAGTTAGTAGTGCCAGGTGAGCACTGATTCCCCTAAGCAGGAGGAGTAGGAAGGATGGGTGCAAAAGGATATGGAATTTGAGGAGAATTGAAACCAGGGGTATCAAAGGAGCTGGTTGAATTACATGTGCTCAGTTGAACCCATGACGATTGTGTCCCTGATTAGACATGTTTCTAGGGTTCAGAATAGCTTGGGATGGGAGGGCACCAATAGGTCTCTCATGAGGCTTAGGCCCTATCTGGTTCTTCATATCCCTGATGGACTGGGTCAATTGTAGCATAGCTTGCAACATTGAAGAGTTTATGTCCATCAGTTGCTGGTTCTGGTTCAGGATAGCCAACATAGTTTGGCTAGGTTGGTTTGAGGTCAAGGGTTGATAGGTCCAACCCTGGTTATATGTATTAGGCAAGCTAGGGTTCATCTGATAGGGTCTAGGTTGTACAATCTTTCAGTTTCATTGCCCCTGTCTCTTCCCAGAGAAATTCAGGTGGTTTCTCCAACCAGGATTGTAGGTGTGGAGAAAGGATTGTTTCTACTGTTCCCTTAGATAACTGATACATCCTCATTTCCTTATGATGACGAGGATAAGAGTGTGGAGTCAGGATAGTAGGGATCAAAGGTCCCTACTTGGGTCCTGTGAGAGGGCCTTGGGTCAATTGGCTCGCATCTTGAGCCAAGTGCAATTTGTTCACAAACTCCCTTCTTGAGGGAGCTTGGATAGTAGGTGATGGGAGGGTTTCACCCTTCCTATTGTGGTTCATCGGTTCATCTAGTTTTTTAGATACAACCTCAGCTTTGTCCAATTTTTGATAGATCAAATTCATGTCCACATTAATGGAGCTCTGTTGTACCTCATAAATCCCACCTCTAGGTTGCATGGATCTTCCATAAGTTTCCATGGAGGCATTATTCAGGGACTTTTCACTCATGTTTTTAAATAAATCAAAAGCACTATTTTCACCATTACACATAAAGTTGCCTCCACAAACTGCATCCACAAGGCTCCACATGATTATTAAGCTCGTAATAAAAGATCTACACTAATTGCCATCTAGGGACCTCATGATGTAGGTATTTTCTAATTAAATCCATGAACCTTTCCCAAGCCTCATGTAACGGTTCTTTAGGGTGCTAGGAGAAGTTGGTGATAGCTCTTCTAAGTGCATTGGTTTTTCTAATTGGGAAAAATTTCTTTAAGAAGGCACTTCTTAGCTCCAACCATCTGTTAACGGGCCTTCTTATAGATCTAAACCAATGATTACCTTTTTCTTTTAGAGCAAAAGGGAAGAGGTTCATTTTTAACACATCATCATGTAGGTTAGGAATTCTAATTGTTTCACTAATGGCTATGAACTCTCCTAAGAATTGAAAGGGTCTTCGTCATTGTTGCCCTTAAAATGAGGTTGGAGTTGTATAGTGGAATTGATCGAGCGGGTTTTGTGAATTAGAAATCAGGGTTACGAGTAACCTATTATCGTAGTTGTAAAACTAGTGATCAAGTAAAATTTATACTGAAACTCCAAGGTAGTCCCGGATTGAACATAGGGAGGCGACGTTTACTTTGTATGAAAACCATGCTTCAATTTGTTTCTTTTTGGTGTTTTAGGGTTTTGTTATTTTTTTTTGTTTTTGAAATAAAATGACAATCAATCACAATAGAGAGATAGAATTGAATCTGATATATTGCATGAATGTCAATTACAATAATATAGAAAACATAAAAGGAAGGGGAGGTGAGAAGAAATCTCTCGAAGTAGTTGTTCGGTGAGACGATGGCACCTGGAGGAAGCTCGGATGAAGGAGTTGGGAAGCAGGTCGATGGAGGTGAAAAGTGAGAGGATGTCAGGTAGAGGAAAGCTTTAGCGTAGCTCCGAAATGGAGGTGAGAAGGTGGAGGTGATCTACTACTGGAATGGAGGTGGGTGGACAACTCCAAGGCGACCTATGAATGGGGATGGGAAGTTGGAGGAGTATTTGGTGGGGTAGAGGTTTGCTATACTAATAAGTGCCTTGGGAGCTTGAGAGCAAGCTCTAACAGAGTGTTGGTAGGCTTGCTAGAGCTTGGGAGTAGGTGTGAGTAGAGTAGGTAGAGATGGCTTGGGAGGAGGGGGTGTTGGTCCTTTTATAGTGGATGAAAAGAGGGTAGAATAGGCATGGGACCATTAGTGACCTCCAAGCCATCACTGGAAGTGTCGCTGTAGGCAGCTCACGCCCACAATTGGCTTTGCTGGCATGCAAAGAATTAGCGACGGCTGTAAGCATCGTTGTATGTCTACCAAGCTGTCACTGAAGGCTGGCGCCAACAGAGCATGCATCCACCCCATGCACGCTATGTTGTCCCGCTTCATGCATGCAGATTGCAGGGTGGCCCACTGGTGTGCCCACTAGCATGCGTTGGCATGCGCGTTACTGGTGCATGTTGGTGCTACGCATGTGCTGGCTGGATTGAGAATGGGGGTGCTACAGGGATTCGAACTCATGCCCCTCCTTTGCGAACCACCCTCCCACCATTGCGCCATGTTCTCATGTGCGCCGTGAGGAGTTGCAGCAGCGTGGTGAGGGCAAGCTCTTAGCCATCGGATTTTCATCCAATGGCTGAGATCACTTGATAAGCGACCTTTGGAGATGTGGCGGGTGGCTTTGGGTGCTCCAGATGGTGCCATGTGGCACTATCTAGATCGTCCACTCTTTATTGCTAGCAGAGGATGCCATGGTGCTCGGATCGAGGTGCTTTCTATGTTATTGGATTGCGATCATCGCTCCAAATCCATCTGTATGGTTGAATTTTTCATCCGAAGTCTGTAAGGATATCGCATTTCCTCCTAGCGATATAAAATGAAGGAATTAATATACAAAACATATAACTATCCTAAATGCCATGCAATTGATGTTATGCAGTATTTATAACATGATATGCAATGCTAAGCCTAGGCGCTATCATAAATAAGCATTTTATCATGAATTCATGTGTGTTTTTCATACCCCCATGCTTACTTTTTGCTAGTCCTTAGCAAATTAGCCTAAATGCTATTTATAAAAGTAGAATTAGGATTCGATCTCTTAGGGATAATTTGTTGGTTGTTTTAGGAACTTTCAACCCAAGACCTTGCTACGAAGACTTAACGGTGCCTGAGTGTCTGCCAGAATGTAGGCCATCCAAGCCCTCGCCTTATTTGAGAAGAAATTTTTTTTTATTTTTTTTCATTTCTAATTTTTTTATATTTTTGGAGTTTGAGAGTTCCAGGATAACTTTTTGCAGCTACCCGGCAGCTACCCGACCCGTTCAGAACTCAAAAAGGACTCTAAGTGCTAAGCATCTTGTGAAAATAGTGAAAGACTCACTAGGCGGCCGTTAAAATGGACTTCGGGTTTCTACGACCCTAGGTGACCTTGTCTAGAGGTTTATCTTTTTGAATGGTAACTTTCTCCCTACTTCTTTTATTTATGGGGTCAACACAAGCACTAACCTAGTGTATATCTCCCCGATTTATTCAAATTCCCTGCTTCTTCCTAAAGTGTTTTGGGAATTATTGTACATTTTTCTTTTTGTGAGCTGGGTTCTGGACAATCGGCCAATGGGTTGTTACCCCCGACCACTTGCCAGTTGTACTCATGCGATGAAGTGTGGTTTTTTTATTATTTTCTTTTCTCCCTTTTCTATATATGTATATATATATATATTTTTCTCTATTTTTTTTTTATGCAGGTGGCTTTCTTGATCCAAGATTTACCTAAATGTAGTACAATGAAAATGATCTTGTGACTAGGCTTTGGACAACTGGCCGATGAGTTGTTACCACCGACAACTTACCAGCCATACCACCCTAGATAGTCCATTAGCTATCCAATTTCCAAAGAAATCGCCAAAAAGTGGGTCAGTGCAAAAAAAGTGTGTAGATGCTTAGGCTTAAAGTCCCCCTCAATCAGAGGGTAGGTTGATAAGTCGCATACTTATCATCCCAATTTATTTACTAACTTAAAATAAATTTTAATTGGCGATGACTCGAGACTAAGTCCACATTCGAGTGGACACCCGGGCTAATTAAGCTCAACGACCTGAAGAGTCTAAGTGTTCAGGTCTCAAAGTATCAATTCCTAAAGTTTGCAACTCCTAATGCCTAAGTTCTTGTCTTCTAATTATAATTTTTTTTTTGAATCAAATAATAGGAAATTACTGTTACAGCTGACAAAAAGAATAGCACTTGGTATTGTAATGTCCACCCCCCCATGCTTATCTATTGCAATGTCCTCATTGTTAAAAATGAAAGCATGCAGGAGAGTAGAAGTGGAAGAATAGAACCTGGTTTTCGTGAGACTCTGGTCAGCTTGGAACAGTCATTACTTGTGCTGAGTTTAGTGCCTTCAGCTGGGTGATGATCGACCCGCGGTGGTTAAGGCAAGGTAAGAGCAACCTTGTCTGAGACGGGTTTAAGGAGCACATGGTCAACAAAGGGTTTGGGACGCTATCTGTTGACCTTGAAAATATTACCCATCTTTGGGTCAGAGATTTCAATAGCCCCGTTAGGGAAAATTAGCTTAATAACGAATGGGCCATCCCACTTAGACCTGAGTTTTCCAGGGAAAAGCTTCAATTGAGAATCAAAAAGCCAGACCTTCTGGTTCGGCTCAAAGCTCTTACGTGAAATCATCTATTCATGGAGAGCTTTGGTCCTTGCCTTATAGATTCTGGCATTTTCATAAGCATCCTTTTGAAGCTCCTCCAACTCAGATAGTTGGAGTTTCCTGGTTTTCCTGGCCAATTCTAGGTCAAAATTACACTTCTTGATGGCCCAAAATGCTCGGTGTTCAAGTTCTACGAGTAAGTGACACACCTTACCAAATGCCAGATGGAATGGAGACTTACAGATAGGCATTTTGTACACTGTACGGTAGGCCCAAAGAGCATCATCTAGCTTTTAGATCCAATCCTTCCTATCAGGCCTAATGGTTTTCTGCAAAATGTTTTTGATCTCCCAATTGGAGATCTCGGCCTGTCCGTTCGTCTGAGGATGGTAAGGTGTGAAAATTCGATGATTCACCCCGTATTTCCCTAGTAAATTCCAAAATTGGGCATGAGTGAAATGTGTGCCACCATCACTGATAATTGCCATAGGAACCTCGAACCGATTGAAGATATTTTTCTTCACAAAATCGATGACCACCTTGTGGTCATTGGTCTGGGTGGGAATTGCATCAATCCATTTGGACACGTAATCAACAGCGACCAGAATATACTGGTGTCCAAATGAAGCAGGGAAGGGTTCCATAAAGTCGATGCCCCAAATGTCAAAAATTTCAACGGAAAGAATTGGGTTCAAGGGCATCATATCTCTCTTAGCCATGTTCCCGAGTGTCTGGCATCTAGTGCATGACTTTGAGAATTCCTGGGCATCCTTAAATAATGATGGCCAGTAGAATCCAGATTGCAAAATTTTTGTTGCCATCTTTTTCCTGAAAAAGTGTCCACCACAAGCAGATGTGTGATAGAACTCAAGTATGCTATGTAACTCAATTTCTGAGATGCATCAATGAATAATCTGGTCTATGCCAATGTAATATAGCTCGGTATCATCTCAAAAATAATATTTGGCCTCAGACACAACTCTATCCTGTTGTTGTTTGGTCCAATCCTAGGGGATTTGACCAACAACCAAATAATTGACAATATCCACAAACTAGGGGGTTCAGATACCCAAGACTGTTAGAATAGTCTCATCCTGAAAAGTATCAGAGATCAGGACATCCAAATGAGGAGAATCAATTAGGATTCTTGAGAGGTGATCCCCACTACATTTTGTGCCCCGACTTTATCCTTAATTTCAAGATCGAATTCTTGAAGCAGCATAATCTAGCGAATAAGCTAGGGTTTGGCATTCTTTTTAGCCAAAAGATGTTTCAAGGACGAGTGGTCGATATAGATGATGACACAAGAACTTAACAGATAAGCCCTGAATTTTTCTAAGGCGAAAACTATGACTAGCAATTCTTTTCCAATAATGGTGTAGTTCCAGAGTCTTGCTAGCGTAGTTAATCACAGAGGGCTTTTTCTCAATCTTTTGACCCAAGACAGCCCCGACGGCATAATCAGATGCGTCAGCCATAATCTCAAATGGGGCTATCCAGAATGGTGGTTGCAACATCAGGGCACAGGTGACTGCCATTTTTAATAAATCAAATGTCTTAGGGCATGATTCATCAAACTCGAATGGCGTGTCTTTGACAAGAAGGTTACTCAAGGGTCGAGCAACCTTTGAGAAATCCTTAATGAATCTTTTATAAAAACCCACATGTCCAAGGAAAGAATGGATCTGTTTTACGGATGTGGGCAGAGGAAGTCTAGAGATAGCATCCACCTTAGCTTTATCAACTTCAATACCCCGACTAGAGACCACATGACCCAAGACAGTGCCTTCTTGAGTCATAAAGTGACTCTTTTCCCAGCTAAGGACCATCCATGTTTTGATGCATCTCTGGAGGATCAATTCCAAGTTAGCTAGGCATGACTCAAAAGAATCTTCGAAAATAGAGAAATCATCCATGAATACCTTAAGACAATCTCCCACCATGTTAGAAAAGATGGCCAACATGCACCTTTGAAAAGTCACAGGTGCATTGCAAAGCTCAAAAGGCATTCTACGAAATGCAAAGGTTTCATAGGGACATGTGAAGGTTGTCTTTTCCTGGTCTTCGGGAAGGATAGGAACTTGGTTATATCCCAAATAACCATCCAGGAAGCAAAAGTATTTTTGTCTAGCTAACCTTTCAAGGATTTGATCGATGAATGGCAAGGGAAAGTGATCCTTTTTAGTGGTTGTGTTTAGCTTCCTATAGTCAATATAGACTCTCCAAGCAGAAGCTGAATGAGTGGTGAAGGTTTCCCCTTTCTCGTTAGTCATAATGGTTATTCCCGCTTTCTTTGGAACAATCTGAATAGGGCTAACCCACGGACTATCTGAGATTGGGTAAATAACCCTAGCATCTAGCCACTTGATTATCTCCATCTTGACCATTTCTCGTATATTCGGGTTTAGTCTCCTTTACATTTTACAAGAAGGGCAGGATCTATCTTCCATGAAAATACGATGATTATAATAAGATGTCTCGATCCCCCTAAGGTCATGGATGGTCCAATCAATTGCCTCCTTGTTCTTAAGGACCTTAATTAACCTCGATTCTTGCTACTTAGCCAAATCAGCAGTAATAATCACAGGGAGCATGTTTTCAGGTCCTAAGAACTCATATTTCAAATTTTGGGCAATGGTTTTAATTTTAGCTGGTGTGGGTTTAGAATAGAAGGTAGGGAGGATGCTGATGAAGATTCATCAGGAAGATCCAGTGGAAGAGGCTGGGAATGAACAAAATCAACAGCCTCTTTAAGGTGTCGTAGGTCTACCATGAAGGGTTGTGGGTTGGCTTCGCTAAAGCTGGTGGAGTCCTCGAGTGCACTGATTGCCATACAAGTCTCAAGATCCTGATCCTCGAGCTCCTCAATAAATCCACAATCCTCAAATCCTCTTATCGCCTTAAAAATATCCAGAGTTAATTTCTTATCCCCAAAGGCAATCTCCATACTACCGCTTTCACAGTTTATGTTGGCCTTGGTGGTAGATAGGAACGGATGCCCTAGAATGATGGGCATGTTCCTCAAATCATTAGGAACATCCATGTCTAGGACGAGGAAATCTACAGAAAAATAGAAATCCTTGACCTTAGCAATAACATCCTTAATAACACCTCTCGATGTGGTGACCAAACGGTCTGCTAATTATAGCGTTACTGAGGTTGGCCTGAGTTCACCTAACCCAAACGTCTCATAAAGAGAAGTCAGGATTTGGTTGATGGATGCACCTAGGTCCAATAGTGCCCTATCAAAAGTGTATTCCCCAATAATGCATGATATCAAGCGGGCACCTGGATCTTTCTTCTTTTGAGGAAGGTTATGCAGGATAACAAAACTTGCCTACTAAGAGAGAATCACCTTCCTCGGAGTGGGTTCTCTCAGCTTACACTTTTGGGTACATAGTTCTTTTAAGAATTTAGCAAAAGCTGGGATATGCTTAATAGCATTGAGGAGTAGAATATTTATCTCTACGCTCTTGAATAAATTCAGGAGCTCCTTGTTGCTGTCTATGGTTTTCTTCTTCCTAGTTTTCAATAGGGCCTTAGGGAATGAGATATGGGTGGTATTTTCAATTTCTGGTCCCTGGGCCTTATTTTCTTCTTCAACCTCCTCCTCTTTCTCAAACTCCGCAGGGTTTTGACTTCTAGAAGGTAATTCAGGGTTCTGGGTTTGCTTCCCACTTCTCAAGGTGACAGAGTTTGCAAAGGCATAAAGGTTTGGGTCTTGAGGTGGATTAGTGAAGATTGGAGGGCCTTGGTTGGTCATGTAACCAGAAGAAGAAGAAGATGAGGGACCCTGCTCAACCACCTAAGCTTGTCCGTATGGGTCCCTTTGATTCCCTTACCCTTGGGCTCTATTGCCCTAATTTTGCACATTACACTGGTTGGGTACGGGTTGAGATGGTAGAGATCTGGGTTGTTGGGTGTTAGCAATTAACCCAGATTGCAAGTTATCTAATGATGTCTTCATTTGCTGCATAAGCTGAAGCATGGACCCTTGCATTTCTACCATCTGCTGGTTTAACTCAGCCTATCCTGTAGATTGTTGGGCATTCCAAGATGGCTGAGTAACTAGTCTCGAAGGTAATTGGGTGTATACTTGACCCTGACCCATAGGTCTTTGAGATGCATAGTTGCTGGGTTGAGTTTGGGTTTTGTGCCCCTGACTTTTCTAGGAGAAGTTAGGGTGGTTCCTCCAACCCGAGTTATAAGTGTTGGAATATGGGTTTGGACCTAACATTCTCTTGCATTGCATACACATCCTCATAGGTCGAGGATGGAGAGAAGGATCAGAAAATTGGGATCAAGGGCCCCAGTTTGGAACCCGTAAGGTTCTGAGAAATCTTAGCTCACAAGTTGACCCGGTTCAAGTTGGTTCATGAACTCCCGCCCCGTGGGAGCTCCTGAGGAATGGAATCTCGAATTCTGGGATTGAGTAGGTATAGAAAGTGTTTTCTGAATTCCCAGACATCCATTCTTCCATTCTCTTAGCAACCAAGTCCATTTTATCTAGTTTATTACAAATCAATTCCATATCAAATGAATGGGAATCCTGGATCTCATTAACACTTGACCTAGGTTGTTGGGACAGGTTGAATCCATCCACGGAGGTGTGATTAATTGAGTTCTCGCTCATTTCCTCAAATAGGTCGTATGTGCTATCTACATCCCTATTGAGGAAATTGCCTCTGCAGGAAGCGTCCATGTGGTTATGCAGTTGCTCCACCAACTCATGATAGAAAATCTGCACGAGTTGCCATTTCGGCACCTTGTGGTGTGGACATTTCCTCAAAAGTTCCTGGAATCACTCCCAGGCACCATGAAATGGTTCCCCCAGCTGCTGGGCGAAAGTGGTAATCGCCCGTCGCAAGGCATTGGTCCTTCCGATAGGGAAGAATTTCTTCAGGAAAGCCGACTTAAGAGCAGCCCAAGTTTCTATTGGCCTTCCTATGGTCTGGTACCAATGTGCAGCTTTATCCCTAAGAGAGTGGGGGAAGAGCCTCATGATCATTTGCTCTTCGTTCACGTTCCTTGCTTTGGTGGTTTGAACCAGAGTGGTCAGATCCTCCAAGTGCTGGAATGGGTCCTCTGAGCCAAGCCCATGAAAATGCTTAACCAAGCATAAGACTTGGGGCTTGATTTCTATGTCTTCAGTGGGAATCATTATGCCGGGATGTTCCCTATAGTTTGAAGGATCATAAAAATCCTTCAAGGGCTGAGCGCCCTGACCATTCATACGTTGGAACCATTGTTGCATCTGCTGCATTTCTTCCAACTGCCTCTTAATCAACTCCTGCTTGTTCGGGGGTAGGGGAGGTGGTTGTTAATCGGCCATGGGATTTGCTTGGCTAAAGCTCAACCTCCGGCTTCGAGAATGGTCTAAAGGTCCTTCCAATTTAGGGTTCAATGACCTCCTTCCAAGCATGCACTGGAAGGAAGTCGAAAGGATGGGGAAGAGAGGGAACTTTGCAGCACAAGAACACAAGCCTGTCCTTAGGTTGGGTAGCCTAAAGGTCTACAGACTCTCAAAATCCATCCTAAGATTATGGACGATTTACTTTACTTATGTCCAGGCAATCCAACCAGTTAGAAGGAGGGACTGGGAAGAAGGTTCTTCCTTTGGCTTGTGCCTTCAGTTCCTAGTGTCGCCAGCTGTGGTCTTTTGATGCTACTCCCCTAGCTAGACATCAGATTGACTAGTATAAGTAGGTTAATCATGAATAATCTCAATCTGAATCCCGTAGAGCGAACCAGTCCTTAAGGCCAACGTATACTCAATTTTAATTGGGCTTGGGATAATGGTGCTTTTGGAATGTGATGGGCCCTTAATGGGTTGTGCCCTGAATAATTTGTTTGAGAATGTGTGAATGTGTGCAACCAAAAGGTTTTCAAGCAAGATTATTAATGATGAGGTGAGTTTTAGAGTTCGAATCTTGCTTAATAGCTTTTAGGATTCAAATATTAGGTGCTTTCAACCAAGTTTTGTGAGGCAAACCAAGTTTGTTTTTAAAAGCATGTGTTTAAGTATTTTCCTTTAGTAATCAAGAGAAAATATGGAGTTCCTAGCTTGACCTAATTATTGAATCCTATTGGGCAGCTACAAAATGAACCTTTTTTAGAATAGGTGGTGCGATCCAAACAATTCAATCAATCGGCTCAGATGCACCATCGATTAAGGCACATAAAAAGGTGATTAACCTAATATGATTTCTACTCTTTTATGTGTTGAATTCGTGTACCGGGTTCACAGGTCGGAATCTCGGTTGAGTAGATGAAAATCATGTCCGATTATGTGCCTTAAATCTAGGTGTATGAAGTGTGTATATTGATTCGTTCCACGGAAAGTATCTTTTTTTTGTCTTTTTGTTTTAAATGCGGGGGTGAGATGGATGAAGGTGGCAAACATGACAAACAATTCTATCCTAGGGTTTATGCAAACACCTAAGTAGGTTAAGTCTTGGTTATGGGTGTGGCGAAATGAACTAGTGGGGAGTAAATGTGGGGGACACTTACAGAGTACTCTACCCACACTTTACTCCAGTCTACCGCACTTGGATCTCCATGCTAGGGTACCTGCAAGATAGTAGATGAAAGACAAGTGGGGTTAGTGCTATGTAAATGCAAAGAAGCGCAAAAATCAATTAAGTAAATTCCGTTGCCTCCCCGGCAATGGCACCAAAATGATCGAGCGGGTTTCGTGAATTAGAAATCGGGGTTACGAGTAATCCATCGTCATAGTTGCAAAACTCATGATGAAATAAAATTTATATCAAAACTATAAGGGAGTCCCAGGTCGAACATAGGGAGGCGATGCTTACATTGTATGAAAACTGCACTTCGATTTGTTTCTTTTTGGTGTTTTAGGGTTTTGTTATTTTTTTTGTTTTTGAAATAAAATGACAATCAATCACAATAGAGAGATAGAATTGAATTTGATATATTGTATGAATGTCAATTACAAAAATATATAGAAAACATAAAAGAGGGGGAGGTGAGAAGAAATCTCTCAAAGTGGTTGTTCGATAAAATGACGATGCTTGGTGAAAGCTCGGATGAAGGAGTTGGGAAGCAAGTCGACGAAGGTGAGAAGCGAAAGGACGTCGGGTAGAGGAAAGCTTCAGCGCAACTCCAGAATGGAGGTGAGAAGGCGGAGGTGATTTGCTACCGGAATGGAGGTGGGAGGACGGCTCCAAGGCAACCTATGAATGGGGATGGGAAGTTGGAGTATTTGGTGGGTGCAGAGGTTTGCTATACTAATAGGCACCTTGGGAGCTTGAGAGCAAGCTCTAAAGGAGCGTTGGTATGCTTGCTAGAGCATAGGAGTAGGTGGGAGTAGAGTAGGTAGAGATGGCTTGGAAGGGAGGGGGTGTTGGTCCTTTTATAGTGGTTGAAAAGAGGCTAGAATAGGCATGGGACCATTAGTGACCTCCAAGCCATCGCTGGAAGTGTCGTTGTAGGTAGCTTATGCCCGCTCATGCCCACAGCTAGCTTTGCTGGCGTGAGAAGAATTAGCAAAGGCTGTAAGCATCACTGTATGTCTGCCAAGCTGTCACTGAAGGCTAGTGCCAACCAAGCACGTACCCACCCCATGCGCGCTATGCTGTCCCACCTCATGTGCACGGCTTGCATGGTGGCCCGTTGGTGTGTACGCTGGCATTTGCTGCCGTGTGCGCTGCTGGTGCGTGCTGGCATTGTGCATGCGCTGGCTAGATTGAGAATGAGGGGGGAGGCTGTAGGGATTCGAACCCATGCCCCTTCCTTGCAAACCACCTCTCCCACCGTTGTGCCAAGTCCGCATGTGCATCGCGAGGAGTTGCTGCCGCATGGTGAGGGCGAGCTCTCAGCCATTGGACTTTCGTCCAACGGCTGAGATCACTTGATGGGCGGCCTTTGGAGATGTGGCGAGTGGCTTTGGGTGCTCCAGATGTTGCCACGTGGCACCATCTGGACCGTCCAGCCTTCATTGCTTGCAAATGATGCCACGGTACTCGGATCGAGGTGATTTCTATGTTGTCGGACTGTGATTGTCACTCTGGATCCATCCGTACAATCGGATTTTTCATTCAAAGTCCGTAAGGATGTCACATTGCCTCCTAGCCATATAAAATGAAGGAATTAATATACAAAACATACAACTATCCTAAATGCCATGCAATGGATGTTATGAAGTATTTATAACATGATATGCAATGCTAAGACTAGGAACTATCATAAATAAGCATTTTATCATGAATTCATGTGTGTTTATCAGGAATCTTTTATCTCAAATTGAGATTCTATAGGTGGGGCCCTAACATAAGGTTGGTGTTGATACTGGCCAGGGTTGTAAAAATCCCTTAAGGGTCTTCCTAGTTGGATCTATAAAATCTCAAGAGCTCCTGCATTTGGTTCTGATGGTTCTATTGAAACTAATGCAACTGGAGTTAGAGGTTTTGGATTTGTCCCTGAGGGTCCATCTAATTCGACCGTTGATTCAGGTTGGCTACGTTAACCATCAAATTAAGATTAGAGTTCAAGTTAAATGTAGAACTACATTTACTAATAATCATTCTCCTCCTCGGTTCTCTTTGCAGAGGTGGTATCAAGTGTGGATTTTGTGATCTAGTTTCGTGGATACACTTGGAAGAATGCTATAGATATAGAGAGAATAGGAGAGAGAAGTGTGTGATGACTCTACAAATATTAGTGTTAATAACATCAATTAGAGTCAATTTCAAGGGTACTTTGTGATAATGACATATTATAATGTGCTTAGGAGCATTGCATGCATATTGCATGATCTTTACATTTTAATCCCTTAGAATCAATGTTTAATGACCATGTGCACAAGTCCATTGCGAAATAGGTCTTATATGAGTGATCGGACCATACGGATGGATCCGAATCGACGAACAGAGTCCAACAGGCTCAAAACCACTTCGATCCGACCCTTGTAGCTCCCACAACAAGCTCGAGAAAGATCAATGGCTAGTGGGCAATGCAACATTCTTATGGGCTTCAGATGAAAAATCTGACCATATGGATGGATCTGGAGCAACGATCGTAGTCCGGTAGTGTGGGAATCATTGCGATTCGAGCATCATGGCATCTCCTACAATAGAAGGAAGATAGATGGCCTAGATGGCACCATATGGTGCCACCTAGGCCACCCAACGCTGGCCATGAATGCCTAGCACCAACTCCTCTTCATCCTCATCATCAAATCTTGACCGTTGGATCAAGATCCAACATCCGAGAAGCCACCTCCACGGCATGGCTTCGGATCCTTCTCTCGACCATTTCAAGGGCATAGCATGGTGGTCCTGAGAGGAGTTCTCAAGGAGAGGGCATAGGTTCAAATCCCCGCGACCCCCCCACCTCAAGCCCAATTAAAGCAGTCTAGCAATACAGTAAGGCATGAGCATGCTCGTGTGTGGGGGGAGTAGCACAACGCATGCATGCGTGGCAAGGCGCGAGGAGCACAGGAGCGTGAGGCGTCCGCAAGCAAGGGTGTGAGCGGCAGGGGCACACCTTCAGCGATAGCTGCAGGGCTCTTTAGTGGTGCTTACAGTTGTCACTAATGACCAATGACAAATTTGAGCCCTTTCGTCAACTATAAAAGGGTCCTACCCCTCCCATTTGCACCAAGCTTACACCTAAGAGATACCACCACCTTCTTGAGCTCCAAGTATGGTCTTGAAGCCACCGAGCTGCCGACGGAAGCTCCTCAACAGCCATGGCTGCCTCGATGCCATCTTCATCCTTGTTCTTAGTTTTATTTTATTTTATAGTGTAGTTCAATTCTTTTATTTTGTTAAGCATTCATCTATATTGTATTGATTACAACATTTGATGATATATTTTTGATACATTATTCTTATCTTGATCATGGATTTCTAACTTTCTGTCTCTCCCCCCCCCCTTTATCTCTCTCCCTCTTTCTCTTTTTCAAATTGATTTCCAAGCGAACAAATGACATATTTTTGTGACACGAAAGTGACTAAATGATTCCTATTATTTCCTCCTTGTGATCGACACTTGGACTTACATCTGATTCTTTATTTAAATTTGACGTCGTAAACGTGCTACAACGAACGTTTTTACACAAACGTGTCAGCGAACGTAAGTTTTTGGCGCCGTTGCCGGGGAGGCAATGGATCTCTTATTCACTTTCATTTTCTTGGTCATTATTTATACTTGTGTTATCTAACTTGCTCTTCTCTCTCTTCTTGTGGTTATAGGAACCTTGTGCATTGGCAACGGGAGGAGAATGAGTTGGATTGGATCAAAAGGAAGTGCAAGAAGAAGACCGCCATCGACCCGAAGGCTTGATCTTGTCTTCCCACAATCCAAAGGTAACTTCCCATCCTTGGACCAAAAAAAAATGGTGGTGTTATAAGAAAAACCCTCTTTTGTTTGTTGAAGAAAAACACCACCACTAAGTCTTCAACCCGTTAATTTCACAAGATCACTTTCTGGATTTGGGTTGAGGACAAGATTAAGGGACCCTTATCACCTCTAAAAAATTTGAAAAAAATCTCAGAGGTGCTCCTTTCAGTAGAACTCCCCTTTAAATTTTAGAGCCAAACTTTTTGTAGTTTGGCCATGAGAAGGTTGCTATTGGAAGTGCACAAGGTTGCCCTAGGTCTTGGAGATCTTTAAGTTGTTCTTCCTGCTGCGAACTCCACACAGCTTGGATTATAAGAGATTTATATTTCTGTAAAGATCTTGAAATTCTCTACACTTCATCTGAAGAAAACTTTTGCATCTGAAACTTATTAGTACTTATTCTGATCAAGATATTAAACTTGCGCACTGATCTAGAGGTTCTGAACAGATTGACCCCCTCTTGGAAAAATGTAAATTTGGGTGGTCTATCATCCTCAAAAATTTTGAAAATAATTTTTTTTAAAAGCTCATTCGATTTTGGTCAGGATAAGGTCATTTCTTATTTTGATTGCACCCTTCTTGACAAAAATCTAAAAAAAGATTCATTCGATAGAAGTTGCACATCCTAGGATCTTCCACACTAAGGAGTTTTTGATTTTATGGACGCACAAAAGGCCTTAAAGAAAATCAAACTTCACCAACCATGTGCCTATACATTTGTGCCATGTTTGAAGGTGTAAACAAGTGAAAACTTTAAAAGGCATTAAAGCAAGATTTAAATCCTAAAAATCGCACATCTTAATCTTGCTTGCTAAGGAACACTTGTTTTGGCATTGGGTCCTTGCACCTAATTATGCACACTATTTCAACTGGAATTTTAAGGGCATTAACTCCCCTAACGGCCTTCACTTAATCCTTGGGCACAAGCACTAACCTAGCTGAAAGGTGGTGTTTTACCGGGTTTGTTATAACGTTGTAGTAAAGCCGGTTATTACCAACATTTCAAATATAAAAATTTTTTTACTCGGAAAAATAAAAGAGTTCCCGAGGTCGAACTCAGGGAGCAAGTTGTATTCTAGAGATATACATGTTTCTTTTACAAAAATAAAGAGAGAGAGAATTTGTTGTTTTCTCTTTGTTCTGCAGAGGGGGGTGCTCTTCTTTCTCTCTTTCTTTAGATCTCCTTCTTTCTCTCTTTCTTTAGATCTCCTTCTTTCTCTCTGTTCTGCAGAGGGGGGTGCTCTTCTTTCTCTCTTTCTTTAGATCTCCTTCTTTCTCTCTTTCTTTAGATCTCCTTCTTTCTCTCTGTTCTGCAGAGGTGATATTCTTCTCTTGCAATGGTGATGCTCTTCTTCTTCTTCCTGCTGTTCTTCCGTTGGTGATGTTCTTCTTTCTTCAGAGCTCCTTGTTCTTCTTCTTCTTTGGTTTTCTGCCTTGACCTCTCTTCTTCTTCTTTTGCAATCGTGGTGACCCTTTCTCTTTTCCCTTTTTTTCTTTATGGCTGCAGAGCTTCTGCCTTCAGCTACTAAGTCTTCCTTTATTCTTCTTCTGCTTTGGCCGTTGCTCTTCCTTCTTCTTCAGCCTGCCTTCTTTTCTGCTCTGGCTGCTGACCTTCCGTCGTCTGACCCGGTGCTTCGACGACTTAACTATGCATTTGCTACAGTGCAGCTCCTTCTTCTTCCGCGGGTCTTCTTCTTCGCCTGTGCCTGCACACTCCAGGGTTTTTCGTTAAGAGGCAAAACCTACTCTACCCCCCTCCCCCCGCGTCTCTCTTCCTCTCTGAAACCACTCTTGGGAAAGCTCTCCCAGAGCTACCGGGTAATCGGGTTCGGGTCACGCCCGGGTCCAGGCCCACCGGCGTGCGGTGGTGGGCGAGGAGTGCAGGTCGGTTTAATCGGGTCGGGCCAGGTCCGCGGAGCGTGGTCACGGACGAGGCCGGGTCGGGTGAGAGGGACCTCACCCCGTGGTCAGGAGGCAGACAGCATAAGGCACTTTTTGCCTTTATGCGTCCGCGCGCCTCCGAGAAGTTCCGAGGTGGGACTAAATGTCCCACCCCAATTGAGCGCCCGTCGCGGAGGGAGCAGTGGGCGATCGTGGCTTCACGTGCGGCCTTCGCCCCATCTGCGAGCCTGGGACGTTTCGCTGAGACTCCCCGCGCAACCTGGGAGTCGAACCTGGGCGAAGGCGTGCCTGCACCTGCAGGTGAAGGAGCTCTGCCTGCTCAGTAATGGCGACGGCGGGCGAGTCACCTGGTCACAGAAGAACGGCCTCTCGGCCAAATCAGACAGGTGGGGGACCTTCGCCGTGGCACGGCGAAGGTGGTCAGGGGGTCTGCAGGGGGCGTGATGGAGCCAACAGGTCGTCCTAGGTCAAACTGTGAGCGAAGAAGTGGGTGTGTTCGGTGGATCTGCAGAGGGCGTTTGGTGGGAAGTGGAGGGGCGGAAGAGGATCAGGGTGAGGAGGCGGAGGTTCTGCGGTGGTCGGCGAGCCGTGTGGGTCGCTGAGGTGATGGGAGTAGCTCGCCGGAGGGTGGTCGGAGGCGGAGAGGGTGAGGGTGAACAGGAGCGGTCGAGGGTTTAATCAAATAAAAGACAGTGAGGAAAAGAAAGAGGGGGAGGTGGGGAGGAGTTCTGACCTAGCTATGGAGACGAAAGGGGCCGAGACAGGGCGACAGTCGTATCGACTGTCGCCAGAGAAGAAGATGCCCAGGGGGAGGGGCGGCGGCGAGCAGAGGGCTGGAGAGGCGCCAGCTGGGTACGGCGTGGCGCAGGAAGAGCAGGGGAGGTGGTCTCTGCTGCTGGTATTACGGCAGAGCGAAGAGGAGGAGGGGGAGGAAACCGCCGGAGCTGGTGAGCGATTGCCGGAGAAAGAAGAGAAGGAAGTTGGGGATTTCTCCGTCAGATCCAGGCTGCCCTCATCGGTGGAGCAGCGGGGGGTATTTATAGGGATGAAACAGGGAGGAAGGCGGAGGGAGACGACGTGTCTCCCTCGCCGGAGAATGGTCGGAACACGAACCCATACCGTCCGTGCGTTCGCACGGCCGGTATGGTGGGCTACAATGACCAGGGGGGTGCTCCTGCGACGGCTGACGACGCAGGGCACCCCCGGTTTACTTGCCAGGTCCCTCACCTCACCCTACGCGGCGCCATGCTCCGCGCAAGGTCGCCGGAGCATGGTGCTGGCAGGGTTTTGCAGGAGGGACCTGATTGCAAAGAACGAAGGAGAGTTAGGGGCCAAAATGCGAGGGTTCAAAAGTTGAGGGCCAAAGAGTAAATATATGAGGACCAAAGTGTGAAGTCGGTCAAGGAGGTTTCTTCTTAGGCTCAAGTTTTTATACATGACTAATTAGGACCTAAGGAATCTGATGGTGAATTTTATTTTCATATTAAACCTTGTTTGACCGGTCAATTTGCGCAAAAACCCAAATTAAGTTATTAATTGGGCATGGTTCTTAATGTAGGTCAAAATGGGTTCTAAAGGCCAAATTGAAGGTTCTAAACCCTAGAGATTATTTTTCTATGAATTTTAGAGGGTTTATTCTATTTTTATTTTGCCTCGAACCTTGTGAATTGAAGTGGGTTGTTTTAGGGTTACAGATTATCATTTGGTTCCTTGGAAGTGCTGTAGCCCTTGCTAGATCATCTCATCCCACTTTTATTCTTATTAAGCTGTTTTGACCTGTGTTTGGTCCCTGAATTACCCTGCATGCAGTTTATACTGGTAAAATTGCACTTTTACCCCTTATGACTGGTTTTCTTCTCAAACTCAGAATTCTCTGAGTTAAGCCTTTCCTTGAGATATGTAGGAGCTTTTATCCTTTGTATTGGGTCAAAATGAGCTAGTTATGGCTCATGATGAGGTTCTCATCATACCCCCATGCCTAGCTTTTGCTAGTCCCTTAGCAAAAACTTAAGGTTTCAACCCTTGTTCTAGACCATGAAGTTTTCAATAGTTTTAGATAAGTGCCTTCATAGATTAGGTTAGAATGCTGATCATAGGCCTAAAAGGTACTCTAGTACCAGTCAAGATCCAAATCTGTCTAGCCTTAGCCTCAGTCTTTTAGCAAAGGTTTTTAAGGCCCGCAAGAACTAACCTAAGGTTTATTGGACTTCGTGGTTAAAGCACCCGTGCTTGAAATGATTTTAGCCCTGGCTCAGTTCGCAGTGCGTTTTGTAAGAGAGAGATAGAAAGTTTTTCTGTTTGGAGAGTTTTCTCTCTCTTTTTCTTTTTAGTTCTAGCCTAGGATTGGCTTTTCAACACGGTCTGTATCAGATTCCTTGCTCCCATCATCAATCCTCAAGTGTTCCTGGCGATCGATGCTTCGAGATAGCACCGCCCATGGCAACCCCCGGAACCCTGGCTATTGAGATTTCGAGATAATCCCATCCATGGTATTCCGTGGCCGAATCCAGACCCTGGCAATTGACATTTCGAGATAATGCCATCCATGGAATCTGAACCAGCAGAGTGCTTACATGCCCCCCGTAGGATATGTAAATATCCTAAGAGACAAGCACCGAGGAGATGATATTTTGTTACGCATCTTCGAGGGGATTTCCCGCCTCTCCGCGCTGGGAACTCGTCCAAATCAACTTGTGTTGATCGGCCGCTCCTATTCTAGGTGTTCTTTTCAGATTTTTGCGACGCTTCTGCGTGATTCTGATTTTTACGCTTACTGAACCAGGCTGTGTGTGAGATTAGGGTGCTTAGGTTACTGAGTCCCGTAAACCAAAAATTAGTTAACGAGGCCGAATACTCCCTAAGCCTTAGACCAAATACTTCAGCTTTTCATTTTCCTCAACCTCTTGAGGAGTGTCCAGATCTTAATGGGTACTAAGAGTCTATTCAAGAATGCCTAAGGTTTGCATTCTTACTAATCTCATTGTGCACTTTTCAGTTATTTTCTTGAATGAGGTCTAGAACTTAGGTTAATTCCTTAGTTCCTTACTAATGACTATCACTTTTTCTCATAATTTTGTGCTCCTTTTTCATTTTGTTTCTTTTCTCCTTCACAAAATTTTCTTCTCCTCTTTTCCTCTTATTCTTTTTCGATTTTTTTTTTTTTTTTTTTTTTTTAATTTTTATGGTATTTTTGGCATATGTGAATTTTTTTGTTTGAAACCTTTTCTTACAAGTTTTTGCACTTTCCTACCCCCCATGCCTAAGATTTGCAATGTCCTCATTGTAACCTAGGGGGTCTTAGTTTATTCCTTAAGACAGAAATTTGGGTGAGTGGATGGGTCGGGTTGAATTTTTTTGCGGACGATTTCAAATCTCAGATGCGAACATCTGAGTTGGGGTCGGCTGTCTATAAGGGTGAACTTCGAGTGCTGAAAGGTGTCAGAACAAGTTTCAGGTTTTCAAAGAGAATGACGGGCTGCCTCCCGTTAAGCGCTGAGTTTTACGCCATCGGCTGGGCGCAATATGCTCAAGGGGAAAGGAGGATATAAGATGCCTCAGCCAAATCAGTAGAAGCTACATCAATGAACGGCTTGAGTCTCTGACCGTTCACGATGAAAGGTTCAGAATCGTGGCTGAGTGGACTGATTTCGATTGCTCCATTTCCAAAAACCTGTCGGACCAAATATGGTCCGACCCACTTAGATCTCAGTTTTCCTGGGAAGAGTTTGAGTCGGGCATCAAAGAGTAGGACCTTTTGACCAGGATGAAAGATCTTTCTCGAGATGTGTTTGTCGTGGAAGGCTTTAACCCGCTCCTTGTAGATTTGCGAGTTCTCGTACGTGTCTATGCGTAATTCATCGATCTCGCTGATTTGGAGTTTTCTGTGGGTCCCAGCCTTAGAAAGATCCATATTACAGTTCCGTACTGCCCAATAGGCTTTATGCTCCAGTTCGACGGGAAGGTGGCATGCCTTTCCGTACACCAATCTAAAGGGAGACATGCCCAATTGGGTCTTGTGGGCGGTCCTATAGGCCCACAATGCTTCCGAAAGTCGGGACGACCAGTCCTTCCTGTCAGGTCGAACAGTGACTTGCAGGATTTTCTTGATCTCCCGATTAGACAGCTCAGCTAGACCATTAGTTTGGGGGTGGTAAGGAGTAGAGATTCGGTGAGACACCCCGTATTTGGTCATCAGTGACCTAAACTGAGCATTTGTGAAATGGGTCCCCCCATCAGAAATTATTGCACGAGGAATCCCGAACCTTGAGAAAATGTGTTGATGAATGAATTTGAGAACGATTTTGTGATCACAGGTTCGGGTTGGTATGGCTTCGATCCATTTGGACACGTAGTCCACAGCCAACAGAATGTATTCGAAACCATCCGAAACAGGAAAGGGGCCCATAAAATCAATCCCCCAAACATCAAAGATTTCGCATACTAGAATCGGTTGCATAGGCATCATGTCACGACGGCTCATGTTGCCCAAAGTCTGGCAACGACTGCATGCCTTGCAATGACTGTGTGCGTCTTTGAACAGTGTGGGCCAGTAAAAGCCGCACTGGAGGACTTTTGATGCGGTTTTATGCCCGGCAAAATGGCCACCGCATGCCTGGTCATGGCAGAAAGAGAGGATATTGTTGACTTCCCCTTCCGGGACACATCTCCGGATGATCTGATCGGCACCTATGCGGAAGAGGTACGGGTCTTCCCAAATGTAATACTTGGCATCGGCGCGTAATTTGTCTTTCTTGGCCTTCGGCCAATCGGACGGGGTCTGATGAGATGCCAAGTAGTTTACAATATTAGCGAACCATGGAAGGCTAGTACCAATAGTCAGCAGGTGCTCATCGGGAAAATGCTCCGTGATGGGTCCGGAGGGGTCAATTATTTCAGAAGGAAGACGGGACAAGTGATCAGCTACCACGTTTTGTTTTCCCGCTTTATCGCGAATCTCGAGGTCAAATTCTTGCAACAGCAAGATCCATCGGATCAATCGAGGTTTCGCGTCCTTCTTTGCAAGGAGATGCCTCACAGCCGTGTGATCCGAGTATATGATGACATGGGAACCCAGAAGGTACGATCTGAACTTCTCTAGGACAAATACTACAGCTAGCAGCTCTTTCTCAGTAACTGTATAGTTACGCTGAGCCTCATCGAGTGTTTTGCTGGCGTAGTAAATGACCACAGGTTTCTTGTCATTTTTCTGCCCCAAAACCGCTCCTACAGCGAAGTCGGAAGCATCACACATGATCTCAAAGGGTTGAGACCAATCAGGGGACTGTAGGATCGGGGCTTGGGTGACTCGGTCACGCAGGATTTCAAATGCTTGAGTGCATTCCTTGGAGATTTCGAAGGGAACATCCTTGGAGAGAAGAGTGGTCAGGGGGCGTGCGATTTTTGAAAAATCAGGGATAAATCGTCGATAAAAATCGACATGCCCTAAAAAGGATCGGATGTCCCTGATCGAGCTAGGCATAGGAAGGTGAGAAATCAGATTAACCTTAGCTCGATCCACTTGGATACCTTTCTCCGAAATTGAGTGTCCCAGGACAATTCCCTCAGGCACCATGAAATGGCTCTTTTCCCAGGAAAGAACCAAATTCACGTCGATGCACCGCCTGAGTATCTGGACCAAGTGTTGGAGGCAATCGTCGAATGATGCTCCGAAAACTGAAAAGTCATCCATGAAGACTTCCAGATAATCACCTACCATATCTGAGAATATGGCAAGCATGCATCGCTGAAAAGTAGCGGGTGCATTGCAAAGACCGAAAGGCATCCTTCGGAAAGCGTATGTTCCGAAGGGGCAGGTGAACGTGGTCTTTTCTTGGTCCTCAGGATGGATTGCCACCTGGTTATAACCGGAGTACCCGTCAAGGAAGCAGAAGAACCTATTTCCCGCTAATTTTTCGAGAATTTGATCAATGAAGGGTAGTGGGAAATGATCCTTCTTCGTGGAGGAATTGAGTCGACGGTAATCTATACAGACTCTCCACGAGTTGGCTAATCGGGTAGGAATGATTTCTCCGGTCTCAGTCGTTATAGTGGTGAGTCCTGCCTTCTTGGGCACGACCTGAATTGGGCTCACCCAACGACTATCGGAGATCGGGTAGATGATCCCGGCATCTAACCACTTGATGATCTCCTTTTTCACGACCTCCTGCAGATTGGGGTTTAAGCGTCTCTGCATTTCACGAGAAGGTCGTGTGCCCTCTTCTGAATAGATATGATGAGTACAATAAGAGGGACTTATTCCAGTCAAATCATCGAGAGTCCATCCGATGGCTCTGCGATGTTGCTGGAGGACAACAATCAGACGGGATTCCTGTTCAGGACTGAGGTTGGAATTGATGATCACAGGAAGGGTCTGATTAGAACCCAAAAAGGCGTATTTTAAGTGAGCAGGAAGGGGTTTCAGTTCGAGGATGGGGTTTTCAGCAGCAGCGGGTGGTTCAGTATAGATGTGAGGTTCAAGGGTGGGAGTTACTGGGTTGTTCACATCTGGATTTGACTCCTCTGTTTGCGGGTCAAGATCCTTCTGTGGTTGATGAGGCATACTCAAGTCATTTTGGAGGTGTGATTCATCAACCAAAGTCTTGATGTCACAAATTTGCTCGATGACGCCGCAATTAATTCCTTGTTGGGCCTTAAATATATCAATTTTCAGTGTTTGATCTCCAAACTTAAGCTCTATTTGGCCCTCCTCACAGCTGATGTTGGCTCTAGCAGTAGCCAAGAAAGGTCTCCCTAGAATGATTGGTGTATCCCTAGGGTTCTCAGGTGCATCCATGTCTAAGACTATAAAGTCCACTGGAAAATAGAAATCCCGCACTCTCACGATAACATCCTCGAGAATCCCTTTTGGTGACTTTATAGATCGATCTGCTAATTGTAATGTCACCTCGGTTGGTTTCAGCTCAGATTCTTCCAGATGGTCAAGTAAGGATGTGGGTATCAGATTTATAGATGCACCTAAGTCTAACAATGCTCTATCAAATTGGGTACCACCTATCTTACAGGAGATCAGGGGAGTTCCAGGATCTTTTGCCTTGGGTGGGAGTCTACTAAGGATTACAGAGCTGGCTTGCTCTGACAGAACAATTGGGCTCCCTCCCTTGGTTCGCGGCTTACGCTGGGGTGTACATATATTCTTTAGAAATCGTGCGTAAGCTGGTACGTGGCGGATTGCATCCATCAAGGGGATGTTTATGTGGACCTGCTCAAAGAGCTTGACCAGGTCCTCCTCAGGGGCCACGGGTTTGGTGGTCTTCTTTCCCTTGGTCAGGGCCTCGGGAAACGGGATCTTGGTTGGTTCTTCTAGGATAGGTCCAGGTTGTGGGTCTGGAACAACGGTACCTTGGATAACTATCCTAGGGTCATGGTTATCAGGCTGGGAGTGGTTTGGATAATGCGGGTCTTGAGTTGTCTTACCACTACGTGTTGTTACAGAATTTAATCCAGCCTGGTTTTGGTTTGGGTTTGGTAGGAGGGGTGGCTGCTGCTGAAATCCCGTACGAGAAGTAGAGGCTTCCATCTCGTCTGGAGATGGAGCAGTGGGGGCCTGATAAATCCATTGAGCGTGGCCTAAATTTGGATTCATAACGCGCTTCTGGGTTGGCACGTTATTTGGGTTAGGAAGAGGTTGGGAAGGGAGTGTGCCTGGCTGGCGAGAATTTGCCAACTGGGCCAGCTGAGTTTTAACTTCAGTAAGCTCGTCCTTGTGCTGTTTTTGAATAGCCGCATTCGTTTTTTGAATGTCAGCCAGAGTCTGAAGGATTAAGGACATTTGATCTTGATTTGGCCCTGATGGATAAGTAGGGTTGGGCCGAGGCTGAGGCGGCTGGTAGTGATGAGATGGCTGTGGGCGGGACTGAAAAGGTGGTCTTTGGGTTTGGGAATTTCCCGCCCACTGAAAATTTGGATGGTTTCGCCATCCAGGGTTGTAAGTGTTGGAGAATGGGTCGTTCTGGATGGCGTTGAGGTCCTCGCAGGTCTGAGGAACCTCCTGAGAATCAGGGAAAGGAGGAATGGAGTTCCCCCGGCTGGTGTAGAAAGGATCGGATGATCTTCCAGTCCAAGAATCAGATGGGGATGGATATGGATCCATCCCAGGGGAGGATCGGTGGAGGATATTTTGCACAGTCTCCTGTGTGGAAGGAGGTTGTGCAAAGGAGTTACGCGCAGAGGTGGCTCGCTGCAAGTGCTGAGTCAGCTCATCCACCTTCTTTTCAATGATTGAGACCTTGTCCAATCGACTGGCCATTAATTCCAGGTCGACTGATGCGGACAGGCCCTGCGTCTCATGTGCTCCCTTAAGATTCGTCGCTGCGCGGGTATTCGTCCTGTCGAATAATCCCATGGAGTCATTGTTGATGGAGTTCTCGCACATGTTTTCGAGAATCTCCCATACGGTGTCTTCATGTTGACCCATGATGTTTCCTCCGCAGGTTGCATTGACGAAAAGGCGGATGTCCTCACGGAGCCCCTAGTAAAAAGATTGGACTTGTTCCCATTTAGGAACTCCGTGATGGGGGCACTTCCTCATGAGATCCTGAAAACGATCCCATGCCTCATGGAGAGGTTCTCCTGATTGTTGGGTGAAGTGTGTAATCTGATGGCGCAAGGCGTTGGTCCGACCAACGGGAAAGAACTTTTTCAAAAACTCGGATTGAAGTTCTTCCCAAGTGTTGATCGGCCGGGTCTGAGTTTGATACCAATGGGCGGCCTTGTCCATAAGAGAAAAGGAGAACATCTTCATGAGAAGAATATCCCGATTTTGCGCATCTGATCCAAAAGTGTGGGCCAGATGCTTAAGCTGTTTGATGTGCTGGAAGGGATCTTCAGAATTAAGCCCATGGAATTTAGGTATAGCATGAATCATGTTGGGCTTTAGTTCGGAATCAGGTCCTCCAATCGGGATTCTGACTCGAGGCTCAATGGCCACCGCAGCAGGATTGTAGTGGTCCCGCATCATAGGACGCTGTGGTGGGTGCACGAAGTTTTGGAAGAGGTCATTGAGTCGCTGGAGCTGGTGTTCCAGATTATTTTCTTCCTCAACTGGCTGAGCCATGATGGGGGAAGAAAAAGAACTTGGTTCTGAATCAGAAGAGAGAATAATGTGAGGGTGTTGCTGCACAAACACGGGCGTCGAGGCTTGGCCTTGACGAGAGTGAATTTCTAAAGGAGGTCTTAAGGGTGGTCTTAGAGACCTCCTTCCGTACATGCACAGTTGGGAGAGGTAAGTTTAGAAGGTGCTGGACCCAATCAAGACACCCAAAAAATGTGTTGGGTGACTATAGAGGTGCGGGGCAGATGGACCCCTTGATCAGAAAGATCGTCCACCTGAGAATTACCTGGGCAGCCAGAGAGGGAGAGTCCCGCGAAGACCCCTACACGGTAGAGCGTCCCCACGGGTTACAGGGTTTCCCCCACCCGACCTCTCTTGTCACTGCGGTTCCAGGTAGACCAGAATGGGGATCTTGACCTCTTAAGTCTACCAATTTTAAGATCAGGGTGCTTAAGGTTTCACTTGAACTTTAGTCTTTTTAAGTGCAAAGAGTGACCTAATTTAAGGTTGGTTGACCCAAGGGGTCAACTTTACCTATTGTTTTCTTTAAGAGCTTTTAGGTCCTGTCTTTTAGGGTTCAAGTGTTTAGAGAGAGCCAATTGTTTTAGGATTTTTCTTGTTAATTATTTTCAATCAATGGCTTGGGCACACCTCTTTTGGATTTCCTTAATTCTTGATTAAGGGGTGTGTCTCTACTGAAATCCTAATGTTTGACCTTATGTTGGCTCTACTTGGTCCATTTAACTCTTTGTTGGGCAATTAGGGCTCAAGCAAGAATGTGTTAGCCCTTAAATACCCTTAATAGTGTGCAGGGGTGATGAGTTGAAAACATGCAACTTTTTATGGTTACTAAGTATGGAAGACAGGTTAGCCCTATATTGCTTGTTCTTTTCTTTTCTTCCTCTTTAGAGTTTAGGGGTTAATAGTGAGAGGAAAAATTTACCTATCTTCGGAGTGGTTGTCGTGTGGTTGCTTGTCTTCTTGAGTTCCTGTAGCTGCACAAGAGAGGAGATTATCAGAAATTAAAAGATACAGGAATGTTTACCTCTAGAATAGCCGTTGCTCCCCGGCAGCGGCGCCAAAAATGAAACGTGGTGTTTTACCGGGTTTGTTATAACGTTGTAGTAAAGCCGGTTATTACCAACATTTCAAATATAAAAATTTTTTTACTCGGAAAAATAAAAGAGTTCCCGAGGTCGAACTCAGGGAGCAAGTTGTATTCTAGAGATATACATGTTTCTTTTACAAAAATAAAGAGAGAGAGAATTTGTTGTTTTCTCTTTGTTCTGCAGAGGGGGGTGCTCTTCTTTCTCTCTTTCTTTAGATCTCCTTCTTTCTCTCTTTCTTTAGATCTCCTTCTTTCTCTCTGTTCTGCAGAGGGGGGTGCTCTTCTTTCTCTCTTTCTTTAGATCTCCTTCTTTCTCTCTTTCTTTAGATCTCCTTCTTTCTCTCTGTTCTGCAGAGGTGATATTCTTCTCTTGCAATGGTGATGCTCTTCTTCTTCTTCCTGCTGTTCTTCCGTTGGTGATGTTCTTCTTTCTTCAGAGCTCCTTGTTCTTCTTCTTCTTTGGTTTTCTGCCTTAACCTCTCTTCTTCTTCTTTTGCAATCGTGGTTACCCTTTCTCTTTTCCCTTTTTTTCTTTATGGCTGCAGAGCTTCTGCCTTCAGCTACTAAGTCTTCCTTTATTCTTCTTCTGCTTTGGCCGTTGCTCTTCCTTCTTCTTCAGCCTGCCTTCTTTTCTGCTCTGGCTGCTGACCTTCCGTCGTCTGACCCGGTGCTTCGACGACTTAACTATGCATTTGCTACAGTGCAGCTCCTTCTTCTTCCGCGGGTCTTCTTCTTCGCCTGTGCCTGCACACTCCAGGGTTTTTCGTTAAGAGGCAAAACCTACTCTACCCCCCTCCCCCCGCGTCTCTCTTCCTCTCTGAAACCACTCTTGGGAAAGCTCTCCCAGAGCTACCGGGTAATCGGGTTCGGGTCACGCCCGGGTCCAGGCCCACCGGCGTGCGGTGGTGGGCGAGGAGTGCAGGTCGGTTTAATCGGGTCGGGCCAGGTCCGCGGAGCGTGGTCACGGACGAGGCCGGGTCGGGTGAGAGGGACCTCACCCCGTGGTCAGGAGGCAGACAGCATAAGGCACTTTTTGCCTTTATGCGTCCGCGCGCCTCCGAGAAGTTCCGAGGTGGGACTAAATGTCCCACCCCAATTGAGCGCCCGTCGCGGAGGGAGCAGTGGGCGATCGTGGCTTCACGTGCGGCCTTCGCCCCATCTGCGAGCCTGGGACGTTTCGCTGAGACTCCCCACGCAACCTGGGAGTCGAACCTGGGCGAAGGCGTGCCTGCACCTGCAGGTGAAGGAGCTCTGCATGCTTAGTAATGGCGACGGCGGGCGAGTCACCTGGTCACAGAAGAACGGCCTCTCGGCCAAATCAGACAGGCGGGGGACCTTCGCCGTGGCACGGCGAAGGTGGTCAGGGGGTCTGCAGGGGGCGTGATGGAGCCAACAGGTCGTCCTAGGTCAAACTGTGAGCGAAGAAGTGGGTGTGTTCGGTGGATCTGCAGAGGGCGTTTGGTGGGAAGTGGAGGGGCGGAAGAGGATCAGGGTGAGGAGGCGGAGGTTCTGCGGTGGTCGGCGAGCCGTATGGGTCGCTGAGGTGATGGGAGCGGCTCGCCGGAGGGTGGTCGGAGGCGGAGAGGGTGAGGGTGAACAGGAGCGGTCGAGGGTTTAATCAAATAAAAGACAGTGAGGAAAAGAAAGAGGGGGAGGTGGGGAGGAGTTCTGACCTAGCTATGGAGACGAAAGGGGCCGAGACAGGGCGACAGTCGTATCGACTGTCGCCGGAGAAGAAGATGCCCAGGGGGAGGGGCGGCGGCGAGCAGAGGGCTGGAGAGGCGCCAGCTGGGTACGGCGTGGCGCAGGAAGAGCAGGGGAGGAGGTCTCTGCTGCTGGTATTACGGCAGAGCGAAGAGGAGGAGGGGGAGGAAACCGCCGGAGCTGGTGAGCGACTGCCGGAGAAAGAAGAGAAGGAAGTTGGGGATTTCTCCGTCAGATCCAGGCTGCCCTCGTCGGTGGAGCAGCGGGGGGTATTTATAGGGATGAAACAGGGAGGAAGGCGGAGGGAGACGACGTGTCTCCCTCGCCGGAGAATGGTCGGAACACGAACCCATACCGTCCGTGCGTTCGCACGGCCGGTATGGTGGGCTACAATGACCAGGGGGGTGCTCCTGCGACGGCTGACGACGCAGGGCACCCCCGGTTTACTTGCCAGGTCCCTCACCTCACCCTGCGCGGCGCCATGCTCCGCGCAAGGTCGCCGGAGCATGGTGCTGGCAGGGTTTTGCAGGAGGGACCTGATTGCAAAGAACGAAGGAGAGTTAGGGGCCAAAATGCGAGGGTTCAAAAGTTGAGGGCCAAAGAGTAAATATATGAGGACCAAAGTGTGAAGTCGGTCAAGGAGGTTTCTTCTTAGGCTCAAGTTTTTATACATGACTAATTAGGACCTAAGGAATCTGATGGTGAATTTTATTTTCATATTAAACCTTGTTTGACCGGTCAATTTGCGCAAAAACCCAAATTAAGTTATTAATTGGGCATGGTTCTCAATGTAGGTCAAAATGGGTTCTAAAGGCCAAATTGAAGGTTATAAACCCTAGAGATTATTTTTCTATGAATTTTAGAGGGTTTATTCTATTTTTATTTTGCCTCGAACCTTGTGAATTGAAGTGGGTTGTTTTAGGGTTACAGATTATCATTTGGTTCCTTGGAAGTGCTGTAGCCCTTGCTAGATCATCTCATCCCACTTTTATTCTTATTAAGCTGTTTTGACCTGTGTTTGGTCCCTGAATTACCCTGCATGCAGTTTATACTGGTAAAATTGCACTTTTACCCCTTATGACTGGTTTTCTTCTCAAACTCAGAATTCTCTGAGTTAAGCCTTTCCTTGAGATATGTAGGAGCTTTTATCCTTTGTATTGGGTCAAAATGAGCTAGTTATGGCTCATGATGAGGTTCTCATCACTAGCCCTAAAAATTAAGTAGATGTTGGCCCTAGGACTCATTGAGTTCGTTTCAGGGTATTTTCCTGAACGCATAGTGAATTAGTGACGTTTGCTTGCTCCAAAAGGTGTTGAGTTTGGAAGCCCGATTGTAAAATGACTTAAGCAAGTCGGGGTTTATCATAATTAGCGACCTTCGGGACATGCTCCCCTTGGTTTTCCTTCCCAACTATACCACCTTCGGGAGTAAGGACAACACCGAATTCACTGTGTGGTCGAAATCTATTTCTGAGGTGTAAGTCGCCTAGGTGTACACTATAGGGCTTAGATTTGTTTGCTTGATTGTGCACACACTTCTCGCATCTGTTTCCCTTCGCATCTCTCCTCGTTCTTCTCAACTGTATGCACAGAAGGTGAACACTTCATCCCAAATTGGTTGCTTTAGATAGGAAACTAAGAGAAAACTTGATTTTTCTAGGGGTAAGACTTAGGACATGGCCGATCCACGAGTTGAGGAGGTTGAGGATCAACCTCAACCCGATGCCATGGCCATGACTCAGGCTCATATTACAGCTAACCATCAACTTCAACAACAATATATTCACACCATCATGCATGCAATACATCGACTACAGAACCCTCGATGGTAGAATCAGGGGCAGAACCCTCAAGGCAATCCCCATTGAACCCACCTAACCCACCACCACCCCTTGAGGGACAACCAAGGCCTCTCCATGATTTTTATGATCCATCTGCCGTCCGAGTAGAGCCATACCTTAGGGTTCCCGAAGGGGGAGATGATTTTGAGCTAAAACCCAATGTCCTTAGCTTGATTCAAAGCCATTTCCATGGGAGCTTGAATGATCACACTTTCAAACACCTGGAGGACTTAGAGCAGATTGCTTGGACCATAAAACCTAGGAACATCAGTTTAGACATTGTTTTAATCAAGATGTTCCCATTCTCCCTAAGAGAGAAAGCGTCTCATTGGCTTAGGACTTTAGGGTGACTAATTTCCACTTGGACGGAATTAAGGCATGCTTTTCTTAAGTTTTTCCCCATAGGAAAGACTAATGCCCTTAGGAGAGCCATCACCACATTTACCTTACAAAGCGGAGAGCAATTTCTTCAGGTGTGGGAGAGATTTAATGAATTATTGAGGAAATGCCCACTCCATGAGGTTCCAAGGTAGCAATTGGCCCAGATTTTCTACCATGGTCTGGACAGCAACCTTAGGAATTTCGTGGATGCTTCATGTGGAGGCAGTGATACGGATTTTATGCTGTTTGTAAAATACATCGTTGTAACGCACAAAACCGATTAACTCTTAAATTTATAAACCTAGATAGTGGGGTATCTAGGGTCGTCCAAGGAGGCAAGTTTGCAAAAATTAAATCTCTTGCTTGGAAGGTAAATCTCAACTTTCTTTTTGGTCTTTTTTCAATATATCATTTTTATGTTTTTGAAATTAAGGCAACATGCGAAGTTGTTGGTAGGAAAAAGTGACTACACCTACTATGCTAGTCTAAGTGACAAAAATTATCCTCTTTCTAAGCTCAACCTAGGCACGTGGAGGCCTAGGTTAATTAGAAAGGAGGAGTGAAACTACACTAAAGATAAAGCAAGGTAATGCAAAAAAGAGTGCAACAATAAATCAAGGCAACTTCTTTTTTTATATTAAATGAAATTGTCTACTAGTAGATGAATGCTTCTACGAGAAAAAAAATTGAAAACAAAATAAAGATAAATCCTTTAGATGATGATGGTGATGAAGAGGATGAAGCTCTTCTTGCTCCAAGCCTAGTAGCTCTTGGGCTTGAAAAGAAAATCTTCAGCTCCTTCCTTCTATAGCTTTGCCAAGATGATGTCCTCCAAAAAATGCCCTAAGGGGGTGTTCCCTAAGCTTTTCTCCAAGGGTGGACGTCCACCATAGGTCCTTCTCCGTTGCCTGGCCGTCCTCCTTGAAATGGAAAGGTCCTCCTCCTTAGCGTGGCCCAAATTGAAGAGAGTGGGGAGAAGAAGGCACCAAAGGGGCTGGTGATGTGCCCCATTAATCTTCTTCTATACTCCTTCTTCTTGGCCGTAGGTATAGGTGGATGTAGGTAGAAGTAAACACTAATGGAAGATGGGAATTATGTGGTGGTAGGGTAGGGTATTTATAGGATGGGAAGGGGGCTGGTTATGGTTTTTTTTGGAGGGAAATGAAGGGGTGCTTGGATATTTTTGGAGGGAAAAATGGGAGGGAAATGAAGAGGTGCCTTGGTTTTCCCTCCAAAAATACCTTCTAGAAGGCAATTTTGGAGGGAAAAAATGGAGGGTGGAGATGGCTTTTGATGGTGGATGTAGGGTGGTGATGGAAGGGGTAGTTGGCACCAAAATAAAGTAGGAGTACGTGGTCTTTTTGCTGGAGCTTAGGTAGTAGGGTAGTAGGTTTTAGTGCCATGGAGGTGGACTAGCTAAGTTAAGCAGATTAGCTAGCTTAGCTAGTAGGGAGCAGAGTTGGAGGCATTTGGAGCTAGGGTTTTCAGGGAGAAGAGCTGGAGGTAGTCACCTTGAGCTGCACTAGAGCTTGTGGCTGCTGAAGAGAGCTGCAAGGAGCTACCTTAGATTGCTTGGCTTGCTAGTTCTTTGCTACCTACTAAGCCAAGCTAAAGCAAGCTGGCTTTTGCTGAAAGGAGCTAAGGTGAGTTGGGTCTAATGCTCCCGGGGAGGATCAAGTTGGGTAAGGCAGCTAAGCTGAGTCCCTGGGAGGTAAACTTGAGCTTCCTAAGCTGGAATGAAGTCATCTTCAGCTGGCCGGAGTTGAGTAGAGCTAGATGTAGCTGGACCTGAGTTGGGGTGAACTCTAGTCAACTCAGCTAAGCTAGCTAGAGCTCCGTGTGGACTAATGGGAGCTGAGATGAGCTAGACTCAGCTAAGTTGAGCTAAATCTGAGCTGACCTGAGCTAAGGTGATCTAAGATGAGCTCTCTTGAGTTGCTATTCAGCTGAGGTGAGCTGAATGGAGCTAAGATGAGCTAACCCTAGTTCAAGTGAGTTGCAATCCAGCTATGGTGAGCTAGATCAAGCTAAGTTCCAGTTAGTCTGAGCTTCTTCTTCACCAATTACCTTACTGAGTGCTAGGGTTTTGGAGTTCTGACAATCTATATATCCCTAACACACACAAAAACACATTAAAAAGACAATAAAAAGTGCAATGCATGCCTAACCTAATTAATGCCTAAATGCAGCCCAAAAACCCATTTGCGGAACAAAATCCTAAGAGCTAGATTTGTTTTAATACATAAAAATGATGATAAACTGGCGTTTATCAGGCAACTTTTTGAATAAGGATGATGAGAGTGCATTTGAGCTCTTTGAATCTATGAGTGAGAATTCGCTTAACAATGCCTCCACGACCCAATTTAATCGGTCCAGTCAACCTCGTGGCGGGATTTATGAGGTGCAAACGAATTCTGAAATGGTTGACATGGACATTATAGCCAAGAAGTTGGATCAGGTTGAGTTGGTGGATAAAAAGATTGACGAGCTATTGAACCAATCCCAAACCCCATTACAGACCTTCTCCCTAGCGAAGGGACCTCACAATGTTGACTTGGTTCAGTCTATGAACCAAATGCACCTGGAACAACCTTTGATCATGTTCCAAGGAGGGACCTTTGCTCCCTCAAACTCTGATTACTCTTTCCCCTCCCCTTCAGCACCTTCTACCTTTGAAGATGCCCAGGCCATCCAAGGATTTTCTAAGCCAGACCCTTTCTCCAATACTTACAACCCTAGATGGCACAACCACCCAAATTTTGCCTGGTCGAACCAAAAATCGAATCAATTCTAGAACCAACCTAGGCAAAACCCTCCCTCCTATTAGCAAGGTCCACCTACTAAACCCCTTATAACTAAAATAGGGTAGCTCCTACATAGAACCAAATGGACACTCCGATTAAAATGATGGCTGATATGAATCAGAAACATCAGGAGGAGATGGCATTAGTGAAGGGACAATTGGGCCAGCTGTTAGATAACAAACAATAGGGGTCCCTTCCTTCTCAACCACAACCGAACCCGAGGAATGTAATGAACAGAGGCCACAATACTCAAGGGTTCCAATCAAATCAAAGGCATGCCCATATGATTCAATAAACCCTATAGACACCTTCTTGGTTTACTTCCTCTTCTCCTTCTCAAGGATCTAACCCTGGTTCCAATGCCTCAGCCAATGCGGTTACCTTGAGAAGCAACACTCAAACCCAGGACCTCAAATGGCTAACACGTCCCATGACTTCACTACCTGAGATGCTTGATTCTGAGGATGAGTGGGAGGAATCCAAGGATCAGGATCCTGAACCAATTCAAACCTAAATACCATACCTTGAAGCCTTGGAGAAAATAAAGAAAAAGAAAAATGTGGTTGAGAATGAGGAGTTGTTAGAGATTTTTAAGCAAGTACAGATCAATATACCTCTCCTCGAAGTAGTCAAACATATTCCGACTTATGCTAAATTTTTTAAGGATGTTTGTACACCTAAGCGAAAGCCAAGAACCCAAGCACCTAGGAAGGTAGTGCTTTCGGAATAAGCTAGTTCAGTGATATTGAGTAGCCCACCTCCTAAAAGAACTAACCCCAGAGCACCTCTGATATCTTGTAATATTGGTGACATGACATTTGATAGAGCGCTCTTGGACTTAGGTGCCTCAATTAACTTAATCCCGACTACCCCTTATCGCTAGTTCAGACTTGGGGAATTAAAGCCCACACCTATGACTATTCAACTGGCCAACCGATCCATGAAAACCTCGAAAGAGGTAGTTGAGGATGTAATTGTTCGGGTTAAGGACTTCTACTTCACAATTGACTTTTTAGTCCCTGACATGGAAGTCCCCGAACAACTACAAAACACATCCATCATCTTGGGTAGACCCTTCTTGGCTATAGCCAAGGCGAACATTGATTGTGACATGGGATGTATGGAAATCGCCTTCGGAGATAAGAAAATGCAATTGGATATCTTCAAGGTGATAGTCTTTTGATTGTGGTTGGGTCAAGGAGTGCGATCTCATGGAAATGATGGTTGAAGAATGTCTCACTATTAGCTCTTTAGAAGACCATCTAATTCAACCAGTTGATGACTACCCTGACCCACCCCAGTCTTTGGAGGTTGAAATCTATAGAGCTGATTACCACCAGCAACCTCCATTTGAAAAGATTGATGTTAATCAACTCCCGCCCTTCCTTTACCCGTTAAACATTGTCCCACCTACACCTAAATTAAAACCTTTTCCTAATAACCTCAAGTATGTCTTCCTAGGACCTGATTAGACTTTCCCTATGATTATCAATGCTCATTTAATCAAGGTCCAAGAACTTAGGTTGACTACTACCCTTTCTGAACATCGGACAGCTTCTGGGTGGACAATTTTTGACTTGAGGGGGATTAGCCCTACTTATTACACTCACAAGAGCTATTTGGAAGATGGGGTTCGACCTTCACGCCATATGCAAAGGCGATTGAACCCGAATATGCGAGTGGTCATTAAAAAAGAAATAAGCAAGTGGCTTGATGCGGAAATCATTTACCTGATTTTCGATAACCCCTGGGTGAGCCCTACTCAAGTGGTACCAAAGAAGGTCAGGCTCACCATGGTCATGAATGACTAGGGCGAATCCATCCCCACCCACACCACAACCACGTGGTGGGTGTGCATTGATTATAGGAAGCTTAATGAGCCCACTAAAAAGGACCACTTTCCCCTGCCATTCATTAACCAGATTCTCGAACGATTGGCAGGGAAGAAACATTTTTGCTTCCTAGATGGGTATTGATGATATAACTAGGTTGCTATTGCACCAGTGGACCAAGAGAAGACCACATTCGCTTGCCCGTATGGCATGTTTGCATTCCATTGTATGCCATTTGGGTTATGCAATGTACCTGCTACCTTTCAACGTTGCAAGTTAGCCATCTTTTCAGAGATGGTAGGTGAATACTTGGAGGTCTTTATGAATGATTTCTTTGTGTTTGGAGACTCATTCGACCATTGTCTTAGCAACCTAGAAAAAATTCTGAAGCGATGCATCGTGGTCAACCTGGTTTTAAGCTGGGAAAATAGCCATTCTATGGTTCAAGAAGGGATTACCCTCGGTCACATCGTCTCGTATAGGGGCATTGAAGTTGATCGAGCTAAGGTTGATTTAATTTCCAAACTTCAACCTCCTAGCTCAGTCAGGAAAATCTGATCTTTCCTAAGACATGCTGGCTTCTATAGAAGGTTTATTAAGGATTTTTCCAAACTTTCCAAGCCTTTGACTGAACTTCTAGCCAACGATGTACTTTTGGACATGACACCTGATTGCATCAATGCCTACAACACCCTTATGGATACAGTCTCAACTGCACCTATTTTACAAACCCATGACTGGTCCTAAGTCTTTGAGATAATGTGTGATGCATCATATTTTGCTATTGGAGCAGTCTTAGGACAAAGAAGAGAGCAAAAACCCGTGGTGATCTACTACACAAGCAAAACTTTGGATGAGGCTCAATGGAATGATACTGTCATGGAAAAAGAATTGCTTGCCATAGTTTTTGGATTAAAAAAGTTCAGGTCATACCTTCTAGGATCCCACGTGATGATTTAAACTGACCACTCGGATATTTGGCATTTGTTAGCTAGAAAGGATGCTAAACCTAGGCTAATCAGATGGGTCCTACTCCTGTAGGAGTTTGACCTGGAAATACGTGGTAAATCCGGATCCAAAAATGTTGTAGACGACCACTTATCCAGACATCACCCAAAATAAATTGGACCCTCATTACCCTTAACCGACACATTTCCTGATGAACAACTTCTTGCCATGCATGGAAAGAGTCTACCATGGTATGCAGACTATCAATTATTTAGTGGTAAGGTAGACTTCGCACGGCTGGTCTAGACAGCAGCAGGATAAGTTCTTGGCTGAGGCCAAGCATTATTTTTGAGATGATCATTTACTATTTAGACTTTGTGCAGACCAAATCATTAAGAGGTGTATTCTTGAAGAGGAAGTTCAAGGTGTGCTATCCTTCTGTCATGACCAAGCCTGTGGTGGTCACTTCTCTGGGAAGCAGATGACTGCAAATGTTTTGCAGTCTGATTTTTACTGGCCATCACTTTTCAAGGATGCCCATAACTTTGCAAAGACTTGCACTAGATGTCAGACCTTAGGGACTATGACCAGGAAAGATATGTTGCCTCTACAACCCATTCTGATCATTGAAATTTTCGATGTTTAGGGCATCGATTCCATGGGTCCTTTCCCACCATCAAACAGTTTCGTGTATATACTAGTCTTAGTGGACTACGTCTCAAAACGGATCAAAGTTGTACTTACCTGAAAATGTGACCATAAGGCTATCATTGACTTTGTTAAGAAAAATATCTTTTCTCGGTTTAGTATACCTAAAGCCATGATCAGCGATGGTGGGAGTCACTTCATTAATGCCCAATTCTATGCCTTACTTAAGAAATATAGGGTTACTCACCGCATTGCAACCCTGTATCACCAGCAAATGAATGGGCAAACTAAGGTCTCAAATAGGCAAATTAAGAATATTTTGTAAATGATCGTGAGACCTGATCGGAAGGATTGGTCCACACGATTGGATGATGCCCTTTAGGCAAATAGGACCACCTTTAAGACCCAGATAGGTATGTCGCCCTATCGATTGGCCTGTGGCAATGCTTGCCACCTTCCGGTTGAGTTGGAGCACCAGGCATACTAGGCTGTTAAGCAATGCAATATGAATTCCTAGATGGTCGGAACTCAAAGGAAGCTCCAACATTTTGAGCTCGAGGAAATCCGTCGGGCCACTTACAAGAATAATAGGCTTTATAAGGAGAAGATTGATGGGTCGGCCCGGATAGGTTGTTAATATGATATTTTTATCGTTGAAATGTGTATAGTGGTTAACCTAATTCAGACCTAACCATCTCTTTACAAAATTTTTAACCTGGCCTAATTGATTTTATCTTGTCACTTTTAGGCCCAGGGTCGAACACAGGGAAGTGGGGTTAAAGTCGAGTTTCTACGTTTTCCTTAAAACGCGTCTCTTCCGTTCATTTATTGTGTTTTTGGTGTTTTTCTTATTTAGGTTTTTTTATGGTAATCCTTGTTCTTGAGGCACACCCTCAAAATTGTGTCCTTGGCTTTTAGCCAAACAGAGTCCCAAAACAAGTCTTGCTACTCGCAAGACGAGGTACCTGCAAGTCAAAGATTATCTTTTCTTTTTTATGTATTTTTTTTTATCTTTTTACTAACAGAAAAGCAAATAGACAGAAAGTAAATATAGTATGTATATATATATATATGTAGTATATATATAAAGGGGTGGGGGTGGAGGTGGCGATAGAGTCTAGCACTATGTCGAGTCAGTCGACGTCTAGAGAGACGCAACCAACACGACTAGGTGCTGCGTGGAGTGTGGATGGAGGATGGATGATGTATGGGACCACACTTTTTTTGTACGCGTGTATCAGGGAATATCAGCAACTGGTGCAGATATTCCCGCGATACATCGTATAATAAATAACATGAAAATATATGTACATATGTATGTATATAAGTAAATATATCTATATATATATATAAATGTATAGTTATATATGTATAGATATATATATATAGATATATATGTGTATATATATGTATATAAGTATATATATATAGTACTATATATATATATATATATATATATATGTATATAAGTATATATGTCTATATATATATAAGTATATAGATGTATATATAAGTAGATATATATATATATATATTATATATATATGTATATATATATTATATATATGTGTATGTATACATAACTATATAGATATACTATGTATATATATATATGTATGTATGTATGTATATATATATTTATATATATATATGGTACTATAAGTGTGTGAGTGTGTGTGTATGTGTTGGTATAGGTGTGTGTGCGTCGGTGAACGTGTGTGTGTGTGCGTTGCTGTGAGTGTGTGTCTGTTAGTGAGTAAAAAAGAGAGAGAGAGAGAGAGAGAGAATACGTGAGAGAGAGAGCGGGAGTGGGCGGGAGAGATCAGCAGAGAGAGAGCGGGCGAGCGAGAGATCGCGGACACGCGAGTTAAGACGTCTGCCGCCTCCGGCGGACGTCTGACGCCGCGTCGTTTGAAGGCAGAGGCAGACGTCTGAAGACGGCGGATGCGGGTGCGGCTTCGCGTAGGGTTCCTGCAGGCGTTCGCGAAGGCGACGGGCGGGCGAAGGTGTAGAGGAGCGAGCGTGGAGGAGGTCTGCAGGTGGTCGCGGAGGGTCGCGGAGGAGGGCAGGGGGCAGCGCAAGGCCGTAGCCGGCCGCTGCAGTGCGCACGGCGGACGGCTACAGGTGCAACTGCGAGGTGGACAGAACGGAGACGGAGGCGGGGAATGCCCTGCAGACGCGCGCGGAGGCGGTGAGCGGCTGCGGGGACGGTCGCGGAGGAGCGGGAGGACCTGCTGCTGCTGCTGCTGCTGCTGCGTGGCTTCAAGCTTCGAAGCTTGGAGCGGCGGCAATGGCGTTAAAGAGAAAAAAAACGAAGCGAGGGAATGCACCACGCCCACCGGCTCGTCGAAGAGCTGGGCGGTGGTGCTCCCACTGTGGTGGTGTGCACCACAGTGGGTTCTCCTGCTTGCCGGGTGCCTCCTCGACGGAGGGCCGACGTATGGGAGGGGAAAGCGGTGGAGAAGATGGCTGCGGGTTTTTGTTGCTGCAGCAGCCTCCGTTACGATGATGAAGCTGCAGCTACTTATAGAGGAGGAGAGAGTGGTGTGCCGGCAGCAGCAGGGAGAGGGTGCGCAAGTTGCAGCTATAGGGAGCGGCGTTGGCAGGGAGAAGTGACGGGAAGAAGTGCTGCGTTGCATGCAGCTGCGGGAAGAGTGCAGCCGCGGGAAGGAGAGAAAAGAAGAAATCAAGAGGAAAAATAAAAAGAGGGTGATTTTGCAAGGTGGCACTTGAAGAAAAATGTAACTATGCAGGCGATTGTTTCACTCCTCTTCCTCTCTTGATTAAATGCATGCATGCAACCGTTTTTACAAATGTGGCTATAGGATTATAATATACATAGTTAATGCTAGAAAATAGCATAAGAAGGCATTATTATAGGCTTGTTTTGAGGTGCAAACAAAGATGAAGCCATCCATGACAAGCACACTAATAGAAAAACCTTCGAGCCAAATCAGCAAATCTGGCTTTTTGATGCAGGACTTAAGCTCTTTCCAGGGAAACTGAGATCTAAGTAGACGGGACCGTATCAAGTGGTCATACCTTATCCCAACGGGGCGGCAAAAATTTTCAATCCCAAGACTGGATAAACCTTTCCTATTAATGGCCAAAGATTGAAACACTTTCTTGCCTAGATTCCCTCGAAGGAAGTTGTAACCCTCATTGTGGGTTGAACTGGAACTGCACCCAGTTGGAGGCACAAAACTCAATGCTTCCTGGGAGGCAACCCAGAGGTTTCAAGTTGACCGAATTCATGATTACAACTCTGGTGATTTCTTTCCCTACTCACTTGCATACATTTATTTTTCCAATAAGGATATTATCCAATTTAGGCATGGGGGGTGGTAATTCTTAGGATCTGAGTACAAATTATCATCTTGAACTAATTTTATTTATTTAGATTAAAATAATAATAATAATAATAAAATTAGGAAAAGAAAAGTTAGGTATTAGAAGCTTGTCGACTTTAGGAAATGATACGTTAAGGACCTAATCGCTTAGACCCCTCAGGTCTTCAAACTTAATCAGTCCAGGTGTCCACTAAAATGTGGACTTGGTCTCGAGTCACCACCAGAATTCATATTAATCTAGTCAATAAAGTAGGGTGATAAGTATACGACTTATCAAGTCGACCTCTGATTTGGGGGGATTATTAGTCCAAGCATCTACACATGTTTTGCACTGACTGAGTCATTAGTAGTTCTAACGGAAATTGGGTAGCTAATGAAGCTTCTAGGGTGGTATGGCTGGCAAGTTGTCGTAGGCAACAGTCCATTAGCAGGTTGTCTAGAGCCTAGCCACAGGACCATTCTCTTTCACTACTGCCTTTAGGTAGATCTTAGATCAGGAATACCACCTACTTAAAAAAAAAAGACAGAAATAGGAAAATGGAAAAGGAGAAAAGAAAAAAAGAATAAGCCACACTTCACCGTACGAGTATGCTTGTTGGCCGGTTGTCCAAATCCCAGCTCATAAAATGCACACGAATTCCAAAATGCTTAAGGAAGAAGCGGGGAAGTAGTATAATCTAGGGAAATATACACTAGGTTCACCCTTGTGTTGACCCCACAAAAATAAAAAGTAGGGAGAAAGCTCTAGTTAGATAGATACACTTTTAGGCAACATTTTTTCTTTCGAGTCACCTAAGGGCATAGAAACCCAAACTCTGTTTTAATTGCCGTTGAGTGAGTCTATCACTTTCACAATAAGATGCTAAGTACTAAGAATCCCTTTAAGTCTTGGGTGGATTGGGTAGCCGTAAAAAGTTACCCCAAAATCCTCAACTCCAAAAATCAAAAGGAAAATTAGAAAAGATGAAAAAGAAAAAATAAGTATTTGCTTCTATATAGAATAAGGTGAGGACTCAGGTGATCGGCATTTTGGCAGGCAACCTGAACATTGTTGAGTCTTAGTGAGTTAGGTTCTTAGTAGAAATTCCCTCCGATCGACAAGCAACTTCTAACTATGTGATTAATTCCTAATTTTAGTTGTAAATAGCATTTAGGTCAAACCTTGCTAGGGACTAGCAAGGGGTGGGCATGGGGGTATGATGACTCTACAATTATTAGTGTTAATAACATCAATTAGAGTCAATTTCGAGGGTACTTGTGCGATAATGATGTATTATAATGGGCTTGGGAGCATTGCATGCATATTGCGTGATCTTTACATTTCAATCGCTTAGAATCAATGTTTAATGACCATGTGCACAAGTCCATTTTGAAACAGGTCTCATATGAGTGATCGAACCATACGGATGGATCCGAATCGATGAACGGAGTCCAACGGACTGGAAATCACTTTGATCTGATCCTCGTAGCTCCCACAACAAGCCTGAGAAAGATCAATGGCCAAGGGCCAATGCAACATCCTTATGAGCTTCGGATGAAAATCCGACCATACAGATGGATCCAAAATGACGATCGTAGTCCGGCAGTCGGGAATCATCGTGATCCGAGCACTATGGAATCTCCTACAATAGAAAGAAGATGGTTGGCCTAGATGGCGCCATGTGGCACCATCTAGGCTACGCAATGCCAGCCATGCACACCCAGCACTATCTCCTCTTCATCCTCATCATTAAATCTCGACCGTTGGATCAAGATCCAACGGTCGAGAAGCCACCTCCATCACATGCCTTTGGATCCTCCTTGCGACCATTTCAAGGGCATGGCATGGTGGTCTTGAGAGTTCTCAAGGAGAGGGCATGAGTTCAAATCCCTACGACCCCCCCTCAAGCTCAATTGGAGCAGTTCAGCTATGTAGCAAGGCACGTGTGCATGCACACGCACACGAGGAGCTGCACCGCACATGCCAGCACTTGTGCACTTGGTAAGGTGTGGGGAGCACTGGTGTGTGAGGCGTGCACTAGCAAGGGTGCGAATGGTGGGGGCACACCTTCAGCGATAGTTGCATGTCTCTTTAGTGATAGCTGCAGTTGTCACTAAAGACCAATGATGAATTTGAGCCCTTTCTTCAACTATAAAAATGGTCCTACCCCTCACATTTGCACCATGCTTACACCCAAGAGATACCACCACCTTCTAGAGCTCCAAGTAAGGTCTTGAAGCTGCTGAGCCCCCAACGGAAGCTCCTCCACCTCCGTGGCTACCTCGACATCATCTTCATCCTTGTTCTTAGTTTTATTTTATTTTATAGTGCAGTTCATGTCTATTATTTTGTTAAGCATTCATCTATATTGTATTGATTACAACATTTGATGATATATTTTTGATACATTATTCTTATCTTGATCATGGATTTCTAACTTTCTCTCTTTCTCTCTCCCTTTATCTCTCTCCCTCTCTCTCTTTTTCAAATCGATTTTCAAGTGAACAAATGACATATTTTTGTGACAAGAAAGTGACTAAGTGATTCCTATTATTGCCTCCTTGTGTTCGACACTCGGACTCACATCTGATTCTTTATTTAAAATTGACGTCATAATCACACTACATCGAACATTTTTACACAAACGAGTCAGCGAACGTCAATGTGCACAATACAAGCAGTCAAATTCTAGCCGTAAAGGGTTGCACTTATTGGACCTAGTCCAAATTTCACCAACCCTAGCTAACTAACCTGACCTTTGAATTACTTGGCTGGCCAAAAAGGTGGGATCCTCTAGAACAACCCACACAAACGAACACCACTAGAAGTTAGCGTGGTTACTGCACTGACCTTTCTTGTCACGAGTTGGTCCAAATAGACAATGCCTTAAATAGAATCAACTAGGTATAGCTCAAGTTTGAAAATAAAATCCAACCTAATTGGTGCATCTATTAAATTAATTAGGGCTTGGGTAGTATAGTGCACAGGATTAAATAATGGGCATGAGGGGGGTGGTTGTCCAATTAGATCAATTGAATTGTGTGCATGGGTGCCAAACAAAGGGTTCACAATACAAGCTTAATTGATCATGAAGTGGCTTTTAGGGTTTGATACTTGTATTAATGTATTTTAGGGTTTACTTGGTTAGATAAATTCAGACAAGGTTCTAGTGAGGCACAAAAGAAGTTTTGCAAGTTCCAATTATTTGATAAATTTCCTTTAAGTATGAAAATGCATGTATGCTCTACCTTGATGTAGAAACCCTAAAGACAGATAGTGCTAAATGATGAAATTTAAGTTCAACAAGTCCAATGTGGTGTGACCCAATCAAAGTAATCAATGTCCTTCCTGCACCACTAAGTAGGGCAATCAAAAAATGTTTTTCCAGAATTTTTATTGCACGTTTTATATTTTTTTCAAATTTGATATTGCACTGGGGTCTTCAAGTCTATTTTGATCCCCAGTCAGTGTTCGGATTTTTAGTGTAATCAAACATGCTTAAAATATGTTTTTCAGATTTTTTTGAAGATTGTCAATTATCACAAGAATCCAACGCCATAAATTTAAGATCAATCGAAGTAGCATAAAAATTCCTATGATTTCTGGAATACTGCAAATACGGTAGAAAAATCAGTTCAGATATTAGCGCAGTTCTTAAATTTTTAAAAATTCCATATAAATCAGACGGGTGTCAAATTTGAACACGATCTTTTGACATCAATACCTACGTCTTGGAACAATTTTATAATTTTTTGACAAATATAAATTCAAAAATTATTTTTCGAAAACGAATTTGGCTGCAGTCTAAAATTTTAGGAAGTGTTTTTGTTGATTTCAAAGGGATAATGTCCACCAAAAAAGGCTTTGTTTTTTTTTTGTCATTTTCTTTTATAACAAAGCAAACAAATCAAAGCAAACTAACCTAAGGATCAAGCAAAGAAATTTTTTTTTTTTGGATTCTTTTATGTAGAAAACAAGTGTAACCTAATCTAAGATAGATATACTTACCACTAAATCGTCGAATCCCACTTGTATTACTTCATCGTCTTCTTTAGATTTTTTGATTCCTACACACAAATCGAAAAACACAAGGAAAGATGGATTAGTAACTTAGAGACAAATACATAATTGAAAGGCAAAAATAAATTCGTCTCCCCGACAACAACACCAAAAAATGTTTTGTTTGCGGATATGATTGCAAGAAATCACTTTTTGTAATTTATAATCAGATCGAACTCATAAATATGAGAATCGTAATTTAAAGGCAGAGTCCGAGTCATTCATAGGGAGGTAAACAGATTAAAATCGCTTTCCAAACTAAAACTAGAATCAATTATTAAGTAAGATGATTACTAAAACTAATTCACTTTTGTAAATAATATTTTCTCACAGGTAATCAGTATTATTTATCTTATACTATTTGATTAGGTTAGATCATAGTCATTGCCAAAAATTTTGAAATTCGATCTAAATGTCGGCTTTCAAGTTATCTTTCAAATGACGTAGCTTATTTGGAAAAATTTGCATTGTGAGATTTTCAAAAATTCAAATAGTGGACAAGGGTCAATACTGCCCAAAACTTGATTTGATTTAACTTTGAGAAATTCTTCTGACCTCTGTAGAAATCCAATTGACTTGAAAATTTGTGGGGTTGGAAAGCCTCTTTAATCGATAATTTTTCAAAAAAATTTTGGACTATTCATCCATTATTTAAATTTGAATTAGTTGCAGGGGGCTATTGGGTCTATTTGACACCCTGAAGCTATAAAAATATTTTAGTTCCAAGAAAAAGATAGATAGTATGACTTCATATGTTTCCTAAAAGTGTAGCCTAGTTTAGTTCCCATGAATCAAAATCCTAACCCAGATCAAACCAGACTTGCTTTTAACCCCTTCTACAATCAAGGTCAAAATAGTAGACCAACCTACAATCAGCATGGACCTGGACCTACTCAGCCTAGTCAGATGGATACCTTGATTAAAATGATTGTTGACTTGAACTAGAAACATCAAAAGGAGATGGTTGAGGTTAAGTGACAACTAAATCAATTAAGGCAATAAGGATCCCCCCATCCCAGCCTGTACTAAACCTGAGGAACCTAAAAAATCGAACTAACTTTCAAGAGTTCCACCAGAATCAAGGGCAAGCCCATGTGATTAATCCTACCCCACAAAACTCACCCAAATTTCCTATTCCTCAATAGAGTCCTATTATGCCTAATCCTCCTCAGGATATGAACCCTAATGCCATTGCTAATTTCATTACCTTGAGGAGTGGTACAACCACACCACACCCTATGCACCCAAATCAATCAACCCACCAGGATCCTAATGAGCCTACCCTGATTAATATACCTGAGGGAGAAGAAGAAGAGGGTCAGGAACCTTTGATTCAAATTCCAATCATGTCCCATTCCCTAAAGCCTTAAAAAAGAAAGGAAGAAGAAAAACCAGACTACCAACAAGGAGCTTCTCGAAGCTTTTAACAAGTCCAGATTAATATCCTACTTCTCAATGCCATCAAGCACATTCCATCCTATGCTAAGTTTTTGAAGGAAATATGCACCCCAAAAGCATAAGGCTAAGACTAAACCTCTTATGAAGGTGGTCCGTTCAGAGCAAGGTAGCTCTACACTTCTAAAGGGCCTACCTCCTAAGAAAGGAGACCTAGGAACCCCCTTGATTTCTTTCATGATTGCTGACCTGCCCTTTGATAGGGCCTTAATTGATTTTGGGGTCTCCGTCAACCTATTACTCATACAAATCTATGAGAAGTTTGGACTCAAGGACCTTGAACCTAGTTCGGTTCAAATTCAGCTAGATGACCAATCTGTAAGAAGTCCACGAGGAATTTTGAGGGATGTTATCATTCAAATTAATGATTTCTACTAGCTGGTGGACTTTACTATTTTAGAACTTGAGATTCCTAAAGATTTAAGATAGGCTTCAATTATTTTAGGTAGACCATTCACGACTATGGAGGCCCTAATTGATTGTAAAAATGGCAATATACAAATAGCCATTGGGGATGAAAAGTTGAAATTAAAACTTTTTGAGGCTATTAAGGGCTATAATGAAAGTTGTGGGCTTGTTGAAAAACTTATGCACGTTGAGGGTCTAATTGAAAATCTCCTTGAAAGACTTAGAATCTGAGAAATATATAGATGAATTTGAATATGAGGCATTTCCTTTTGAGGATCAAATTTTTGATAATTCCAAAGTTGAAAGCTGTATATTCAATTTTGAGGCAGAATCTGAGGAACATAAGAGTGAATTAGAATATGAGAAATTTGAATTTGAGGATGAGATTTCTGATGATTTTGAAACTGAAAATTTTGCATTTTGTTTTAAGAAAAATTTCTTGCCTGAAGTAGGTGAAGCTCAAACATTTCAATTTGAACTTGATGAACCTTCAATGACTAGCTTTACTTTTACATCAGATCTGGATGGGCCTGAACTTGAATCATTTTCTATGGAATTTGATTACATATATGATGTAACCAATTTTGATTTTGACATTGTTGATTTAAAAGACTTGGACTTCAAGGAAGAAAGAGAGGAGGTGGTGGAATTAAGAGAAAATTTTGTAGGAAATGATACCAAGGATCTAAGTGTGCCTCTACTCTTGAAACTATTAGTTCAACCTCTGCTAAATAATGTTTTGATGTTTTTACAAAATAAAATAAAAGAAATAAATACTAGACATACCATATTTCTCTATCATAACTTCATTACAGGTTCCACCATCTCAAAGTCAAAGCATCGAATGATGAAGAAATGTTTTGTCTAGGAATTAGGTTTTAGTGTAATGATCTTATTAGAGCTGTATTTTTCTATTTTATTGAGTCTAGAAAGCATTGTAAAGAGCCCTCAATGAACATATATATTCTCTAGACTTAGGCTCTCAACACTTAAGAAAAATTAGAAACAAAAACCCAACTCTGAAACATCCATAAGACGTCGAACCACTTCCCAAACGTCTAATATCTCACTATAAGTCATCTGACATTTTAATCAAACGACCAATCACCATAATCCTCACCTTAAGATTTTAAGCACTTAGGCTCCATACGATTAGAATTAACTCCAATTGACTGCAGAATAATTTAGACGTCTAGTAAGTCTGTCAGATAACCTTAGACAGTACCATTGGTCTCATCACTTCCAAATCTGCTTTTGTCAGGTCATATCCAACAGTTTTAATACTTTACCCTTTGTTCCAGGCATCTGTATATGTCTCCAGATGTCCAATAATGGAATGTTGCACCGAAAAGCACTTTATGAATATCTGTCAAAGGAAATCTTGCTTTTTGGATTTGCAAGAAATTCGAAGCCTGATTTGATTTGGATTTCGACCCAATCTCTTAGGATTTTCCTCCAATGGCTAGGAGCCCTCTCTCAAGCCTTTTTAAAGGTTTTTAGCATGCCTATATATCTCTCCTAACCCCTCTTAGGCTAAACACACCATTGAGAGATAAATTCCATAAGCAAACACTTGCTCTACTCACTCTAATGGCCCATTACTATGCAAATCTATTCCTTGGGCAAACACCCACTTCCTTGCTACTGTGGTATTACAATCATCTCCGGGATAACCTCACCATGGTTACTAGAAACTTATATATCTATTTGAGGAGCTCTATTGGGTGTACTATCATTTCAGTTTTTATATTCTGCTGTACTTGGGTATCCAACCTGTCAGATCCCTGTCTCTTCCTTGTGAAGGAAGAAACCTCCATTTTGGGATCAGAGATGGGATTTGTATTTGAGGTACACTACTCTCATTCAAGTAGTGTGGTTAGTGGATTGATCAATGGTGACCATAAATCTTTAGTCTAGGTTTGACTTAGGTGGTGGTTTTCTTCCGATTTTGGATTTCCACCAAAAAAATATTATGTTATTTGTGTGATTGAATTTTTATTTGCCAATTATATTTTAAATTTCACTATTCACCCCCTATAGTTCAATTTCAATTGGTATTAGAGTCAGGTTTCTACATCTTTGGAGAAACATCCGTGGAAGATCAAATGGAGGAGAATTGTATCCACTAGCAGGATGGAGGGGGTAGTCCACCACCCATCCACCGCTCTTTGAGGGAACAAACTACTCCTACTGGAAGCTTCAGATGAATATGTGGCTTCAAGACAATGTTGACTGGATTTGTACGCTAAAAGTTTGAGTATAAAAAATCTTGTCGTTGCAATCACATAAAAATTCGTCAAATAGATAATTTAACTGAAAATCTAGTGAGTTTCAGGTCGAAAATGGAGAGGTGTACATTTGATCAAAAATTGCGTTTCATTTATTGTCATGAAGTAGAGTAGCTAGTCGAATTAAATCTACTCTAGCTATTCTACTTAAAGAATAAACAATAGAAGACAGAGAAAGAATAATACAAATAAAGAGAAAATATAGAGAGAATAGATAAATATTTCATAACCACATAATTCTGTTCGTTACATCTATGTGCTACACTAGAAAGCGGGAAATCTAATCTAGAAAGTAGTAAAAAGAGAAGGGGGAGAGAAGTTATCCTCCTCGATGGCTACTTGAAGGATGAGCCATGTTGACGAAGTGCTAGACAAAGGTGGTGAGGCACTTGACGAGGGAGAACAAAGATGGAGGATGGAATAGGGCGACATCGTAGTGGGATCCGCTTCCTGAATGGCAGTGAGAGGACAACCACGGGATCCTCCACGAAGGTGGTAAGAAGGTGGAAAAATTATATTTTTAACTCTAATGAAGCATCGTAGGTTTGGGACAAGCTCATAGAGCTTTGGAGGGGTTGAGAGAAGAGAGGAAGAGATGAAGAAAATGTGGAAGGTGTAGGGCCTTTTATAGGTGTAGTCAGAAAGGTCCTTTTACAAGCTTTAACACTAATATCAGGACCTTTAGTGACGTTTATCAACGTCACTGTAGGCAGCCGTTGCTGAAGGTGCACCTTAAATGAGAGCTACGCGATGCCATTCCAATGCGCCTAAAAGAGCCATGTCCGTGGCTCTTCTCCTTTAGTCATTTCGAAGCACATGCATAGAGTAATCTCAACCATCTGATTGCTTGATTTGATGGCTTAAAAGCCACGACTGCTTCCTCTTCACGCGTTATGCAGTGACGCGACCACGTCCCTGCCATTAGACCAAGATCGAACGATCGAGGAAGGTGCTCACTCGTGTGCCTCATTTTGTCAGATCATGCGTGGTCTTTGGCGTCAGATCGCCTGTAGGCACGCTCATTCATCCGTGCGGCCACGTAGCTGCTACCGATGCCGCTCAATCGCCATCTAAAGGGTTAATTTTGCCTGTGCTTACCTTCAGCAAATTTCACTTGCTCCGTGTGACTCAAACATAGGCCTTGCATTGCGCGTTAAGCTCCCGACCGCTACGCTATTCCTCTCTTTACGTCATGTTTACAAATTAATGCTCACGTGCCCTCGACTGTTGGATAAAGATCCAACAGCTGAGGGCGTGCGAGCTTTGCCTTCAGTTGTTTGAATGCGTGGCCAAGATTGAATCTCAGCCGTTGGATCGATGATCCAATGGCTGAGATGCATTGATCAACCAATGAAAAAGAGCTGCGGTGATCGTGTGCAGCTTGGATGGTGCCACGTGGTGCCATTTGAGCCATCCATCTTCTATTACCCATAGGTGCTGCCAAGGATATTAGATTAGATTGATTTTTGCATCGTTGGGCTATGATTGTTGATTCGAACCCATCCGTGCAGTTGGATTTGTCATATGAAGTCCGGATTTTACACCACCTTGCCCCTTGACCTATGGCATTCCTCAAGGGGCGATCTTGGAGGCGTCAGACTCCGATCGTCATATGAAGTCCGGATTTTTTTTTCTTCATTTCTATTTTTTTTTTTTTTAAGTTTAGGGTTTTGACATAGCTTTCTACGACTATCCAACCCACTCAAGACTTGATGAGAACTCTAAGTACGAAGCATTTTTTTGTGTGAAATGTGATAGACTCATTGATCGGCAATCAAAACGGACTTCGAGTTTCTATGTCCCTAGGTAACCTTGAAAAGGTATTCTGCCTAAAGGTGTATTTATACGACTGATAGCGTTCTCCCTACTTTTATTTTTATGGGCTCAACATATGGGCGAACCCAGTGTATATCCCCCTGGATTATTTTACTTCTCCGCTTCTTCTTAAGTGTTTGGAATTAAACATGCATTTTTGTGAGCTAGGTTCTGGACAATCGGCCGATGAGCTATTACCACTGACAACTTGGCAGTAATACTTATGCAGTGAAGTGTGGTTATTTCTTTCTCTTCTTTACTTCTTTTCTATTTCTTTTTCTTATCTTTTTGGATATTTTTCTATTTTTTCCTTTTTTTCTAAGTAGGTGGCTTCCCTGATCTAAGATTTACCTAAAGGCAGCAGGAAGAGAATGATCGTGTGGCTAGGTTCTGGATAATCAGCCGATGAGCTGTTACCACTGACACAACTTGCTAGCCATACCACCCTAGAAGGTTCATTAGCTTCCCAATTTCCTTTAAAATCGCTGAAAAGTGAGTCAGTGCAAATAGTGTGTAGATGCTTAGCTTAAAGTCCCCTCAAATCAGAGGTCGGGTTGATAAGTCGTGTACTTATCACACCAACTCATTTAACCAATTTGAAATAAATTCAGAATGATGAGGACTCAAGAAACAAATCCACATTTTAGTAGACACCCAGGCTGATTAAGCCCTAAGACCTGAAGGATCTAAGTGTTCAGGTCTTATCGTATTATTTCTTAAGGATGAAAAACTCTAATGACTAGGTCTTCTTTTCCTAACTCAATTTTTTTTTAAAAAAAAAGAGAAAATAAAAAGAATCTACGGAGCTAACAAGATGATTTAGAGATGAATATCCACCTCCCCATGCCTATCTAATTTAATGTTCTCATTGTATTAAAAGGATATGAAACATAGTGGAGTAGAGTAGAAAACACCTGAATTTCATGATTACCCAGTTAGCTCCAAGAAAAAAACAAACTGTATATGTGCTAAATTTAGTACCTTCAGCTAGGTACACTATACAAAGCGGAAATAAAGAATTCATAGATGTAAGTCAGGATCAAGATAAGAAAATCTATTTTTGGAGTTGCCAGGAGATGTCCACAGATGTTAACGAGGTTGTACTGCAGACCCATGCCCTAGGGTCGAGTGTATCAAAGGTTCTAGATAAAAATTACCCAAAACCTGAAGTCAGTATGCAAGCGGGGTCGGGCTTGTGATTCACCAAGTAGTTGCATTTACAAATTAACACTTACGCGCCCTCAGCTACTGGATGAAGATCCAACGGTTGAGGGCGTGCGAGCTTTGCCTTCAACTAAGTGCATGCGCAGCCAAGATTGAATCTCAGCCATTGGATTAATGATCCAACGACTGAGATGCGTTGATTAACCGATGAAGAATAGCTATGGAGGCCGTGGGAGGCTTGGATGGCACCACGTGGCACTATCTGAGCCGTCCATCTTCTATTGTTGATAGGTGGTGCCACAGATGTCAAATTGGACTGATTTTCACGTTGTTAGGCTACGATCGTTGATTCAAACCCATCCTTGTGGTTGGATTTGTCATTTGAAGTCTATATTTTACACCACCTTGCCCCTTGATCTATGGTCTTCCTCAGCTACATCTGATGTTATGGAGGTTCGATCAGGGCAATCTCGAAGGCATTAGACTTTGATCGTCGCCCTGATCAGATCCACGTGGTTGGATCTTCAATCTGAGGCCCTGATAAATGTTGCCCTATACCCTGACTAAAAAAAGAGAAAATTAATCTAAAATTTATACAATCTACCTAAATGCATGATGATGCATGTTACGCAATATTTATAATGCATGAATGCTTCTATGACACTAGAAACATGCAAAAATAGGAATTTTAGATCATTTGGATGTATGCACGTCAGCTAACAACTTCTCCATTTGGCAGAAGTGTGAATCCCACTAAGACATTCCCGAAAGACGGAGATGGGATACATAGTAGAGCAAATCCATCATCTAGGATTAAATGCAAAGGCAATGAATTCACTTTATTACGCATGTAGCTCGGAAGAGTTCAACCACATCAATCAATGCAAGACTACCTATGAGATTTGGAAGACTCTAAAGGTAACACACGAAGGTACGTCAAAGGTCAAAACATCTAAAATTAATCTTTTATCTCAGATATTATAAGCCTTTACCATGAAGGAGAATGAGAGACTTGGGGACATGTACACCCAATTCACGCTAATCATGAACAACCTTAAGTCTCTCGAAAAAACATTCATCTTAAGGGAGCTTCAAGCCAGTCTTCTTCGCTCCCTTGGACTGCAATGGGAGAAAAAGTCACTGCAATACAAGAAGCAAACCAAGTAGAAGATCTAGATATGGACAACCTACTTGGAAATTTGGGGGCCTACAAAATTAAGATGGATCAAAAGAAGAAGTCCGTCACACTTGAGCCAAAGAAGAAGACTTTATCCTTCAAAGCAACATTGGATGATGAGGTAAGTATCGATGATGAAGAATTTGTTTTATTAGCTAAATAGTTTAAGAAGTTCCTTAGGAATAGAAGAGTTATCAAGGGAAAGAAAGGGAAGAGGAACCCTTTTGTGCTACAATTCCAAGAAAAGAAGCCACATGAGAAAGGATTGTCCCTTGTTGAGAAGGGATGATGAAAAGAAAGGCAAGAAGCCATTAGACTTCAAGAAGTTCTCGAAGACAAAACCATTTAAGAAGAAGGCATCCCATGCAATGTGGGATGACTCTACCATCGAAGAAGAAGAAGGGGAGGGGACAAATGAAGAGACCACTAATAAATGCTAGTTTATCATCATTCTTATGCATTAAAACAAACCTAGCTCTTAGGATTTTGCTCCACAAATGGGTTTTTGGGCTGTATTTAGGCATTAACAAGGTTAGGCATGCATTGTATTTTTTCTTGTCTTTTTAATGTGTTTTTGTGAGTGTTAGGGATGAATAGATATACAGATCCCTAAAACCCTAGCACTCAAGAAGGCAACTGGTGAAGAACAAGCTCAGACTAGCTGGAACTCAGCTTGATCCAGCTCACCACAGCTGGAATCTAGCTCACTTGGACTAGGGTTAGCTCATCTTAAGTCCATTCAGCTCATCTCAACTGAATGGCAACTCAAGAGAGCTCATCTTAGCTCACCCTAGCCCTGGTCAACTCAGATCCAGCTCAACTTAGCTAAGTCTAGCTCATCTCAGCTCCCACTAGTCCACAGGGAGCTCTAGCTAGCTTAGCTGAGTTGACTGGAGTTCACCCCAACTCAAGTCCAGCTACTTCCAGCTCCACTCAAATCCATCCAGCTGAAGATGAATTCATCCCAGCTTAGGAAGCTCACGTCCAGCTCCCGGGGACTCAGCTTAGCTCAACTTAGTTGAGCTAAGCTACCTTAGCTGTCTCAACCAACTCAATCCTCCCCGGGAGCACCAGACCTAGCTCACCTCAGCTCCATTCAACAGAAGCCAGCTCACTTTAGCCTAGCTTAGCAGCTAGCAAAGAATTAGCATGCTAAGCCAGCTAGAGTAGCCCCATGTTGAACTCTTCAGTAGTTGCCAGCTCCAATTCAACTCTAGACTCTATATATCCAGCTCCTCTCCTCAAACCCTAAGCTCCACATGCATACTCCTCTGCTCCATAGCTAGCTAAGCTAGCTTAGCTTAGCTAACATCTAGCTCCTTAGCCATCCTCCACCTTCAACTTAACCCAAGCTAGCTCCACCAACTAAGCTTACCTAGTCCACCTAACCTACCTAACCTCTACTCTATTTTGGCTCCAAGATGGGCACCTCCTAGCCCCTCAACTACACCCAAAAGACAGCTTGTTTTGGCACCAAAATACCCTTCTAGAAGCCCTCCCTTTTGGTGCCAAAACACCCCCATATCATGACCGTACACATACCCTACAACCTATCCTAGCCATCCACCTAATCCCCCTTCTAGAAGCCTTCATGGTGGTGCCAAAACCAAGACACCTCTCCATGGTTGGCGCCACCTTTAGGTGGCCCTTCACCACCATAACCACCACCTTCACACCCCCCTACTTGGCACCAACTCTCCTTAGGCTTAGGATCACCTAACCACCTCCATTCTCCCATCTTAGCCATCCATCTCAAGAGCCACCTTAACCCTCTCATCCTACCCTATAAAAAGACCAACACCCACCACCTTACAACCCATCCTTGTCTAGCAAAATACCTCTCATACTATACCTAAAGCTCACGCCCAAGAGAGAAGAAGAAGAAGAAGAAGATTAAGGGGATATTATGTCCCCTTGGTGCCTTCCCCTCTTCCCTTCTCTCTTGTGCCCACGCTAGCCAAAGGAGAAGCCAGGCAAGGAAGACCTTTGGAGGAGGTCTTGAAGGTGGTCCACGCCACCTTGGAGGGGAGCTTGAGGGTGGTGCACACCCACCCTTGGAGGAAAGAATTGAGGTGGAGAGCATCCACCTTGGAGGAGTATTCAAGGAAGGAGAAGAAGGAGACCTTCTTTTCAAGCCAAGGAGCAGTTAGGCTTGGAGAAAGAAGACTCCCTTCACTAGATTCTGCAAGAGGATTTGTATTTCTTTTTATTGCTTTTATATTTTCCACTTCTAGTAGAAGCATTCCTCTACATGTTTTTGTAAAAAGAACACAAATTCTACTAAATCAATTGCCTTCTTTTCAATTTCTATTTGCAATTGCTTGTCTTTGTTCTAGCACTTTTTCACATCCACTTCCTAATTACTTTAGGCCTCCACTTGCCTAGAGTGAGCTTAGGGAGGGGTCATAATTGTCTCTTAGGTTTTAGCTTAGTGATTATAGGTGTTAGTTACTTTTTCGTCAACAATTCACATTTTGCCCTCATTATTTCAAAACTTAAAAAAAATTATATATTTAAAATACCAAAAATAAAGATTGAGTTTCCCTTAAAAGCAAGAGATTTGAATTGCAAACTTACCTCCTTAGATGACCCTAGATACTCCCCTATCTAGGAATATAAATTTAAAAGCATATGCAATTTTGCATGATACAGCAACCTTAAAAAGCCCTAATTACAAATCATGCGATTTTTCGCATCAACCACATGCTTGGGGCTCATGGAAACAAATGATGCCTCCGAATTTGACTCTGAGGAACCCAAGGTAAACTCTTACACTATAGATGAATTACAAGATGCATTTGATTCATTATATCTAGAATTTGAAGAAGTAGAGACTAAAGGCAAGTCACTAAAAGCTGAAAACATAGAAAGTAAGGAAGTGGTTAAGGATCTTAAGGAAAAGAATCTAATTCTCACTAATGAAACAACCACCTTAACTATGCAATGAGGAAATTTGATGGTAGAAAGAGAATCATTAACAAATGATCTATATACAGCCATGAGAGAACAAAAATTTCTACATAGAGAAGAATTACTTGACAAAATCTATGTTCTTCAGAAATGGAACTCCTTTAAAAAGTATGAAAATGGCTTACTCAGATTGGAGATTATAGGATTAGAAGATAAATTAGATATAATGAAAATAGCGATAAATCAAATTAAAGATAAATCAAATCAATTGCTTGAGGACTTAGACAAATTTACTAAAGGATAACTTGGACAAACTCATTGCCTACTAAAAACCTATTGGAACCTTGTCCCACATCTTATTTTAGTGTTAATAAAATTACTTTAGATTAATCTTTGCAATTGAGTGACATTTCAGATTTAGATGAAGATCAAGGGAAATAGGAAATGATGACAAGGAGTTGATGATAGAAGATCATCTAGTGTTTATGTTGTCTATTAGATTAGGTTGTTTACTTTATTTTTAGAATGTATGCCTCTTAACAAAGAAACAAGAATTAGATCGTACAAATCATATAAAGATAAAAATGTTACGATCATTCAATTTACTTCAAAGTATGTATTGTTTAAAAGTAGTATTTTAATGTTTAAAGTATTTGCAAAAATAGTCTAGTAATCAATTTGTATTCATATTTAAAAAGGTACTTGTTAACCCACGACCAGTACTAAACTTTAGTACTGGTACAAGTGAGTTACAGGTTTGGGCTTTTCAAAGAAACAAACTTGTACAGTGCGAGTACCACGAGTACCGGTACTCACGATCAATACCGGTACTATAGGCAACAAGTACCGGTACCCATGATCAATACCGGTACAAGTGGGTTATAGATTTGTGTTAACTATTTAAAACCCAAATCTGGAAGCAACGAGTATTGGTACTCATGACTAGTACCGATACCCAATAGGTACTATCTGTTCAAAGTTAACTTAAAACACAAAACAATAAGTCACTAGTACCGGTGCCCATACTTTATTACCCGTACTAGCTAACTGTTGGGCCAAATTTGAACTGCTAGAATATATATTTTGAAATCTTGAATGCTGGGATTTAAACCCCAACGTCTAGCTGATGAATAACTAAGGTCCTAACTCTATCAAAAGATTCTTGGACTCTTAGTTTGTATACAAGAAAGAGAAGAAAAAATTATAGAGCTAACTTTTCATATTTCCACCATATTCTTAAGAGAAGAAATAGTAATTTACTGCTCTCAATCTCTCTACACATTTGCAATCTCATCGACATGTTTTTCTCATGCATTTACAAAGCAATTCACGTCTTTTCTAGGCTCTATATTTGGTAATATCATTTTAATTATTGTTGAGAGGGTTAGGAATCTTTGTTGTAAGATTTATCTTTCTTACACCAGTGCTTGTATTGTATTTGAGCTTTGCTCATTGTTTGGGTTGTGACAACCCAACTTGTTGTACTTAGGTTGAGGTAACCCGTTAATTAACTCGGTTAATATATTGATTCCCTTGAGCACTACAACATATCCCACTTTTGCCATTGGTTAGAAATCGACGGCAAAAACATAATAATCAATGAAGTAGAAAAAATGAGGGAGAGAGAGGGAGAGAGGGTGTTTGGCATCAGGCGGCAGGGGGTGGTGGCTTGGAAGTGGCTAGGGCTGAGGAAGGGGGTGAGTGGAAGACATGGAGGTTGAGGAACTGGAGGAGAAGGGAGAGGGGTTGGCAAGCGCGTGTCAACCCAAGAAGGCCCTGGAGGAGAGTTAATGGTGAGATCTTATGCTTCAGGTGCAGACAGAGGGGTCACATGGCTGTGATCTATAGAAACCCTCTCATCTGCCTGGCGTGTGGGGGTGAAGGACACAAGTGCAATTCCTACCCTAGGATGAAGCTACCGCACACAAAGATGGCCCCTCAGCATCCAGGTCGGGGAGTGATGAAGGAACCCCGACTACCACCACCGCCGGCACTTGGTAGTCACTCAATTGAAGTGGAGATTCCATTATCTGAGGAGATTTGTTTTGCAGAGATCATGCTGAGGGGTGCTTTGATTGGGGAGATTATGATAGGCAAACCCTCAATCGAGAGATTTCAAAAATTGGTAAGTTCCCTGCAACCTATGTCAATGGGCTGGAAGGTTGCAATGCTTTCCCAGTCTCATTTTCTTGTATTGGGTTTGGGGATGATGGATGTGGAAAGGTTGCGATTTCGATCAAGTTCTTTTGAAGATATCAATGTGCTCTGGAGAATGGTTTCCCCCTTCAATGGGGTTCTCCCTAATCGACCCCCCCAAAGAATGGGATCTAGGAGGGTGATTCTTGAGATCAAGGGACTGCCACTGCATTTAAGATCTAAGGGAGTTGTTGTCAAGATGGTTGCAGGCTTTGCATCTATCTATGAAGGATCTGAAGTCATGATTGGAGAAGGTGATATTAGATCACTTAGAATTGAGGCTGATGTCTTTAAAACTAGATCAATTCCTGATAGGATTACTATCAGATGTGGGGGCTCTTCATGGCTCATTCTCCTAGTAGTGGTTGGGCAAGCTTCTATGCTACCAGAATCGGGGTATGTTAAGATGTCTGTGGCTAGTTCTGAGGAGGTGCAACAGGCTGAAATGTTGGGTCGTATTTCATCAGATGAAGCCCCTGAATCAAAAAAGAGGAAGGACTGCCATCTGGATTATGCAGAGGACTTGATGGCTATGGAAAATGTTAATGTCTTGGGATGTAGCAGCTAAGTCTTTGTGGCCAAAGGTAATGGTTTTATGGAGGATGCAGATGCTTTAGAGAGGGATTTAGATAGTCTTGGTAGTAAAGATGAGGGGAAGTATGGTATGGAAATAGTGCTCAGCAGTGACAACAGGGCCCTTAAGGAGGTGAACCAGGTGTAGTTCAATGTCCCTGGTGATCTGAAATTTGGAAGTGGATCAAACTAGAAAAGGGGGGTGGGTCGCTCCCCTTACATGCTCAGAAGGAGAAGGAAGGAGAACCTGACCCCCATAGTGGAGGAAACTATTGCAAACTCGATCATGGTTGAGTATGTGGGCTGTTTGGCTCAAGGGGATCAACCAGGCAAGGAATGAGAGTGCTAACCTGGAATGTGTGTGGGCTACACAATAAGGTGAGAAGGGCTTCTCTATGTAGATACCTCTATGAGTGGGAAAGTGATTGTGTTCTCATTCAAGAGACACATGTGGAGGAGGAGAATGGTCAGGTATGGGATTTCTTTAGGCAGTCAGGATATGCAAATTGTGTGGTGAAGGGAGCAGCTAGAAGATCTGGTGGAATGTCCATATGGTGGAGAAAGTCCTGTTTCAATGTAACTGAAGTCATTCGTGATAGGCATGTGCTCACCTGCAGATGCCAAACTCTCCAAGGAAATTTGGAGTGGTATGTCTCTTGCATTTATGGCCCATGTGTTGCTGCAGACAGGGCAGACTTGTGGGATGAATTGTCTGCAATGCATGAAAGAGTGCAGAAGGTACCTTGGCTCATAAGAGGCGACTTCAATTATCCTCTCTCAACTGATGATAGACCTGGGGGTAGGAATAATAGTTCTATGGTTGGCTTCCAGATGGCTGTGCAAAATCTGGGTATCATTGAGTACCCTATCAGTGGAGTTGAATTCACTTGGAGAAATGGCAGTGGACAGACCTCTAAATTTGATAGGTTCTTTGGTAATCCAAGCCTGCTGGAGAGACACCAACTGTCATCTGCTATGAGCCTTGACAGGCCCTTTTCTTACCACACTCCACTTGTGTGGGACAGTGGGGTGAACTCTGATATAGGGTCATATTTTAAACTCAAGAAGTCTTGGTTTAGGGAGGAGGGCTATGTTGAGATGTTATCTAATTGGTGGCAGAACAAGGAAGTGAAGGGATTTGCCACACAACAATTGGCTTCTAAGTTGGCAAGTTTGCGCTCCATGTTGAAAGAGTATGGGCAGACAGTGGCACTGATCAGGGAACAAAGGAGGATGGAGGCATTGGCAGTGATCAGAGATTTGGATTTGAAGGAATGCAGGCAGCCATTGAGTTCTGAAGAACAACAACCAAGGTAGCAGATGCAGTAGGTTGTTATGGAGGAAGACTTGAAAAAAGAAGTGGACTGGCATGAAAGATCTAGACAACTATGGCTCAAGGAAGGTGATGCCAACACGAAGTTCTTCCATCTTGCGACTAGTGCTAAGGGAAGGTTCAATCTCATTTCATCAATTAAAATGGGTAAGAGAACTATCACTTCTATCAATGAAATCAGAAGTGAAGCTGGCAAGTATTTCAAGGAACTTGCCAAGGCTACACCAAGGGGTTCTTGGAGGATGGCATCGGCTGATTTCCCAAGTGTCAGTAATGATCAGAGGGCAATGTTAATTGCTCCTATTTCTGAACAAGAAACATTGAAAGCAATTAAAGATTTGAATAATGAGGGGGCTCCTGGACCGGTTGGGTTTCAGGTATTCTTTTACAGAGAAATGTGGAATGTCATCAAAAAGGATGTAATGAATGTTATTCATGAATTTGAATTGGGCAACTCTGGGTTTGAGAGATTGAATAAGTCTTACTTGTTTTTCCTACCAAAGAAGTCAAGTGTGGAGAACTTTTCTGATTATAGACCCATTGCCTTATCAAATTCTATCTAGCTTATTATCAGTAAGATTATAGCCAGCAGATTGCGTGATGTACTAAATGACTTGATAATGCCTGTCCAATCTGCCTTTCTCCCTAGGTCTTTACAGGAATCCTTCATTATGGTGCAAGAGATGGTGATGGGATGGCACAGGCGAAAGTCCAAGGCCTTTCTATGGAAAGTTGATTTCTCCAAAGCTTATGACTCAGTCTCCTAGCTGTACCTATGGAAAATCCTTAAAAGGAGAAAATTTGCCCCTCGTTTGATATAATGGGTGAAGAGATGTATCACGACTGCCTCATATTCCCCTTTGATAAATGGGAAACCATGTCGAGCCTGGATTCAGCCCCAGTGTGGGGTAAGGCAAGGGTGTCCACTTGCCCCTCTGATCTTCAACCTTACAGTGGATACATTGGCAAGATATGCATACAAACTAGCAGCTGATGGGTTGATAAGGGGGTATTAAATGTCTAAAAACAGGGCCTTAGCTCCCATTCTCCAATATGCGGATGACACTGTCTTTTTTGTGGAAGGGGGGAAGAGGGAAGCGCAAGCACTATATTATATGGTAAAGATTTTTGGCGAGATTTCTGGTCTTAGACTTAATGGAAGCAAATCCTCCTTGGTCTACTTTGGTATGAATGGAAAGATCCAAAATGACATCTCCACCATCTTGGGCATGCCTGTGGTCTCACTGCTTGTCAAATTTCTGGGGTTGCCTTTGAAGTGCACTAAATTGTGGAAAGCAGATTGGTCCTTCCTATATAAAAAGGTGGCTACGAAATTAGAAGTTTGGAGTAGTCGCTACTTATCAAAAGGTGGGAGGTATATCTTACTGAACTCGGTCATTACATCGATTCCAATTTTCTTCTTCTCTATTCTTAGAGCCCCAAAATCAATTTGGAAAAAGCTCGATGTGATGCGCAAGAGATTCTTCTGGAAAGGGGCTTCTCATCATGGGGCTTTCCCTCAACCAGTAAAATGGGATTCGGTCTATTTGCCAAAAAATATTGGTGGCATGGGTATTAGGTCCCTCAAAGAATTTAATGATGCTCTGCTGTTGAAGTGGGCTGTTCGACTACTACAAGGCGAAAAAAATGTGGACAGAGATTGTTCAGGATAGCTATGGGGCTGCCAATGACGGGAAGAACCGCCTAAATCCTCATAAACCCTCTCCCTTTTGGTCTTCAGTGGTGCGTGCCTTGGCGGATAATTGGAACTTGTTCAACTAGCTGGAAAATTGGTTGCCTGGTGGGGTGATTAAAGATAGGTACCCCCTTGCCTTTTCAGCTGCTTCTGATAAGAATGATGTGGTATGTGATTATTGGGACACGGCTTCTGAAAAGTGGTCTTTGAACAATGTAATGTGGAGTGATCATGAAACAAGAACACGAGTAGAAAATGAGAGTCTCATGCAAGAACTTGCTGCCTTCAAACCCACACCTGAGGAATTTGACACATACAATTGGGGGGGTACATTCTCCTTAGCGGCTGCCTATGACAAGCTTGTCAACTCATCCAAGATGGCGGAAGTAGATGAGGTGGGGAAAAAGTTATGGAAATTGAAGGTACCATTGAAGATACAAATTTTTTTGTGGTTATGCAGAAAAGATGGCCTGATTACTGGAGATCTGAGGCACAGGAGAATGGAGACCCCTACCCACTTCTGCCACTTGTGTGGGATGCATAACGATTCCAGAATTCATACTTTGTCTTCCTGTGAGATCATAGATTATGTCTGGAGGAAAGTGTGTAGAGAATCTCTTCCCACGTGGGAGAATCTCTAAAGCTCTTTCTTGAGGGTGAATAAGCCATATTTATCTATGGTGGCTATTTTATGGTCTATTTGGAGAGCTAGAAATGAGTGCTTGTTTTAGGAGAGTCCAGTGAATGTGGATAAGATTGTTAATAGTTGCTGGAATCTCATACATTAATGGAGTTCAATCATGTAACCTTTTCATTACTTTTTTTTATCAATAAAACCTCTCCTGGTTTGCTATCGGTGATTCGATAGCATTCCTTTCCATCTCAAAAAAAACATAATAACCGATGCCATTAAGCGACGCCATTATGATCGTCACTGTTTCATTCTCCCATCGATTTGAGAGCACATCCGACGTCAAAATAGTGTCTGACCACAAGATGGATTGGCCATTTCGACGTCAGTTAAAAATCGATGGAAAATACAATTGCTGTTTGTTTATTAAGAACCAATGGCAAAAAAAGTGTTCACCCAAGGTCAGTTTAGATGTTTTGCCATTGTTTCAAAACTAACGATACGTGTATGTGTCGTCGCTTATTTGTCAAGCAACGGTATTAATCCATCTCTTTTTCTCGCCTTTACGTGCCCTTTTCTCAAGTTTCCCCGTTGATTATATACATTTATCATCGATTATTTAAGTGATGGCAAAAATACTTTTGGCGTCGCGTATCGTTCGAACCGACGACATATATGTGATAGAAAAAATATTTTTGCTGTCAGTTTACTTATAAGTGACGAAAAATATGTGACGCAATTAGTCTGGAAAATATTTTCACCATCAATTAGTCTTGAAAGCTACGGGGAAAATATTTTTCCCATCATTTATACATCATCAGTTAATTAACTAACCGATGGCAAATGTATGAAATTTTAAAAAAAAATGAAATTAGAATTTTTTTTTAATGAGAAATTACAAAATGATGAAATTACGTACTAAATATATTTAAAAGGCTTGATAATGAAGAGAAGTTTATATTGCATTAATATAAAAAATCTAGTACATAAAAAGTTTGAAAATGAAACATTTACATAAAATTAAAATAAAATATTTACATGAAAAACATATGAAAAGAAAATGTATAAATACCACTATGCAGTTGCCCTGATGCCACCAACTCCACCCATGTCATCGTCGTTATCTTGTTTGTGGATGCTGGGATCTAATGAAGATGGATGCTTAATTGTCCCTTCTTCAGAAGAAGGGTTAGAAGCTTCTCAATCTTACTATCCATCTTATTCATCTATGATTGCATGGCATCCATCTGACTCTTCATATAAGTCTCTCTCTTCTCCCTCTCTTCCTCTCGTCTCTGTAGTGTGTCAATTTTTTGATGCAACTGATCAACGAGACTAGATGAGATGACACCTTTCCTCCCATACTAGGTAGATAATGTATGTGCCCTCCTAGTACTACGAACAAAACCACCATGGTCCAGTGGCATCACTCTCCTAAATGCCTCCTGTAGCTACAAAGGCTGGTGGACGTTGTCGGACGTCTCATCAGTGGGGGGATGTACTAAGTATACCATTTTCTCCTAAATGTATTAAAAAATATTATTATAATATATATATAGAAAGTTATAAATATTTTTGAGTTTAAGAAACTTATGTGTTTCTCCTGGTATGACTGATGAATCCACTTATGAGCACCCTTAGCTGCAACCTTACTGTGGGTGACCTCATATATATCAATCCTACTCATTTCCATCCCATCATGAGTAGCGAATTGAAAATATAAAAATGATATAGTTATATTAAGATAACATAAAAATTAAGTAATATTCAACTGAAAAGTAGTTCCAACACTTATGTAATGGCTTCTGACCGTCTCGATACTCCTTCAACCCAAATAATGGGTCTGTGGTGGAGCTTTAGCCCTATTGGCCTTATTTTTTATTGCTTACTTTTGTACATATACATAATAATATTTTTTATGAATTTAAGATATATGAAATTAATAGAATAATTTGTAATCGTTTACTAACCTCCGTCTTTGGTTTTAGCCAATGCTCGCATGCCTTCTTCCAATTGCCAGGCATGACATCAGGAGGAGTATCATCCATTGCTTCCTTGGATGAACTCTTGTTCGAGATAAACTAAATACCAAATATAAATTATTATAAATAATATGAGAAATTATGTATATAATAAAAATGTAAATGTTAAAAAATTATTACATTTCTTTTGGTCTCTATCCTCCAATCCCTATGGATTTTGGCGACATGCTTAAGGATATATCGGGAGGCATTGAGGTCGTCACCCCAATCATAATTTGCCTACATTAATTTTAAAAAATATATGTCAATCTTAATTTATAATAATTTTAAGATAAAGTTATAAAAGAAATAACTTTTATAAATAAAATTACCTCCAACTGACGGAGGAATTGCCTCTTCAGCTCTGCGGGCACCTTCCTCCAGTCGAAATAGCAAATGGGCACAATGGACTTAACAATTGTGCCCACTCGACTGATGAAGCCTAAGTAATTCTCCACCTCCCATGTGGTTCTAAGCCTAATTGTTATTCTCAAACCCTCGGGGATACGCTGAAGGTTTAGATTTTTTGTCTTCCCTTGTCCTCTTGCTAGTCTACCTGTAGTGTAAACATTAATCATATTCATTATATATTTTTGAAGTTATATAAACTTTAAAACATATAGGTAATTTACTTCTTAAAGGTATATGATTTCTTACCAAAACTTGAGCCCGTTATTGAGGGGTCGACATAAACTGGGGATGTACTCCCCACCATCTCATCCTCTGCCACCTCACCCTCCTCCTCCTCCTCCTCATCCCCATCCTCCTCATCTGATCCTCCATAATATGGATCATCATCTACTCAGTCTGGCAAGCTCTGAGCAATCTCCTTTCCTTTCCCTTCCCCCCCATATGTAGTACATGTGTCATCTCCCCAAGTCGTACGAAATGTGATTAGGGGCATGGCTGAACCTCCTATCGAAAAGGTGGTTGAGCCAGCTATGAGGGGGGGAAGTGGCTAAGCCTGAGGAGACGAATCAGGCTACGTAGAGGGCTATTTCTCAGGAGGATCCTTTTTTATGGGTTTTTTCTTAAACAACTTCATTTGTAACACATAACAAATGCAATAATTAATATAATTAAAAATCATTAATATATAAATCAATAGACATGATTTCAATTTTACTCCAAGGCCCCTTTGTAATGACATATATGCCCCTATAAATTTTAATTTAATATGAATTTCATCCAAACAGAAATGAAACAAAGCAAAGAAATTGTTACTAACCTTAGATGTCAACATCAGTTGCAAATAAATGGCCTTCTTCTGTTAATTCTTGGTATGCTTCAGATTCTGCAACAAAATGGTTGTGTGGTACTGTTCTTACGATTAAAAACCATCCTGTTGAACGTCGGGTTGCTACACTAACATGTTTGATTTTGAAAAACTTGTCGTCGTAGTATGAAAGCGAAGAACTTGTGTTCAACAAATAAAATTTATACCGAAATGGAAATTTCAGGTCAAACATAGGGAGGTGGATGTTTGATTTAAATACTACGCGTTTGATTTTATTTGTCACGAAATAATTCAACTGATTAGAACTATCTAACTATTTACAATAAATAGAAAAGAGAGAGAGAGAATAAGAGAGAGAAAGAATATTACAAACAAAAACAAAAATGAGATGTAGAATAAACATAGAATTTCATAATCAGAACGATTGTTCATTACACTAGAAAGCAGGAAAATGATTACACTAGAAAGCAGTAAATTTACTCTAGAAAGCAGTAAATCTATTCTAGAAAGCAATAAAAAGAATGGGGAGAGAAATATCCTCCTCGACGGTCGCTTGGAGGACGAATCGGACGGGACGACGCCTGGACGAAGGAGGATGAAGCAGAAGAATGGGAATGGGGCAGCACGTCATTGTCATCGCAGGATCCACTTCTGAAGGGGGACGAAAAATTGACTTTATCTCGTGAGAAGCATCCCAGGTGTGGGACAAGCTTCTCTTGAGCTTTGGAGAGGGAGAGAAGAAAAGGAAGGGATGAGAATTTCGTGTGGAGGGGGTCTCCTTTTATAGTTGCAAGGAGTGGGGGCAATTTGGTCATTACAACTCTTAAAACATTAATTCAGGACCTCTAGTGACGGATAAAACCGTCGCTAAAGGTATGAACGTGGGCGTAGTGGGCGTCGCGCGCACGCCTGCTCGCTTGCCCGCGCGAGAAACGCACGTGCACATTCGGCCATTCTCAACTGTCCGATCGCGAGATTGGACGGCTTAGATCGTGCTATGCCCGCCTCCTTAGCGGGCGCCCGATCGCATGCGATGCCGCATTATCGTCGCACGTGCAATAGCGCGTCATCTTGATTTGAGCATGCACGGCCATCGGATCGCGATCGTGCGGTCAATTGAAGGCGTGCCTCCGCTCCAATTTTCGCGTGGTGAGGCTCGAACACGTGCTCCCGCTTCACATTAGAGTGCTCGACCAACGCGCTGGGGGAGCGTTTGTGTCGAGCGTCTGACTTCAGCACAGGCACGTCACGGCAGTTGGATCTTGATCCTACGGCGAGGAAGGGTGGATGCGGGGGCTTCAGCGGGTGCATGCGGACGATTGGGCGGCCGAGATGGTGCCACGTGGTGCCATCTTGGCCGCCCATCTTCTAGATGATGTAGATGGTGCCACGGGTGTCGGATTGACTCGATTTTTGCATTGTTAGGCTGCGATCGTCGATCCGAATCCATCTGTGTGGTCGGATTTGTCATTTGAAGTGCGGATTTAAACCATCTTGGCCCTTGATCTTCTAGGGTTCCCCGATCACTATCTGATGCTACAGATGCCTGATTAGGGCGATTTTGGAGTCGTTGAACTCCAATAGTCGCCCTGATCACATTTGTACGATTGGATCTTCTATTCGAGGCTCTGATAAAAGGTTTTCCTTGTCCAAGAACATAAAAGGAGACAATTAACCTCCATTTTATTCAAGCAACTCTAAATGCAAAATGATGCATGTTATGCAATGTTTATAGCATGCAATGCAATCCTATGCTTAAGAACATGCATAAATAGACATCTTAAGTAGTCTAAATGTGTTTACCTCATACCCCCATGCCTATCTTTTGCTAGTCCCTAGCAAAAGCTATATGCTATTTATAAAAGAATCAGGTTGGATTATTTGGGTATGAGTTATTTTCAATCATTAAGAAAATGTCTACTTAGGATCTGAACTTTCAAAGACACAACAGTGCTCGAGTATCTGCCAAAATGTAGACCACCTCAAACCCTCGCCTTATTCAAAGAAACTTTTTTTTTCTCTTTTTCCTCTTTTCTAATTTTTTTGGATTATCAAGTTTTAGGGTTTAAGAGTGTCTTTCTATGACCATTCAACTCATCCAAGATTTGATGAGAACCCTAAGCTTTAAGCATCTTACTGTGAATGTGATAGACTCATTGACCGGCAACTAAAATGGACTTCGGATTTCTACGCGTCTAGATGACCTCAAAAAGAATTCTGCCTAAAGGTGTATCTTTACAATCGGTAGCTTTCTCCCTACTTTTATTTTTTTACGGGGTCAACATAAGGGTGAATCCAGTGTATATCTCCCCGGTTTATTCTACTTCTCCGCTTCTTCCTAAGTGTTTTGGAAATTTTCAGTGCATTTACTGAGCTGGGTTCTGGACAACCGGTTGATGAGCTGTTACCACCGACAACTTGCTAGCCATACTAGTGCGGCGAAGTGTGGCTTATTTCTTTTTTTTTTTATTTTATTTTTAAGTAGGTGGCTTCCCTAGTCTAAGATTTACCTAAAGGCGGCAAAAAGAGAAAGGTCCAGTAACTGGGCTCTGGACAACTTACCTATGGGTTGTTACCCACGATAACTTGCCAGCCATATCACCCTAGAAGGTTCATTAGCTACCCAATTTCTGTTAAAATCGCCGAACAATGAGTCAGTGCAAACAAAGTGTGTAGATGCTAGAAACTCAAAGTTCCCTCAAATCAGAGGGCGGGTTGATAAGTCGTGTACTTATCACCCAAACTTATTTACTCCAATTAAAATAGAATTCAGGTTGGCGAGGACTCGAAAAATAAATCCACATTTTAGTGGATACACTGGCTAATTAAGTCCAAAGACCTGAAGGGTCTTTATGTTCAAATCATAATGTAGTATTTCCTAAGATTGAAAATTTTCTTAAACCCAAGTTCTCTTTCCTAATTCCATTTTTTTTTTTAATAAAAGAAATTAAAATAATTCTATGGAGTTGACGAATAAATTCAGAGATGAATATCCATCCTCCCATGCCTATCTAATGCAATGTCCTCATTGTATTAAAAATACAAAACAGAATGGAATAACGTAGAAAGCACCTGAATTGCGTGAATGTCAGGTCCACTTCGAGATGAAAACTAAAAAGAACTGTATATGTGCTGAATTTAGTGCCTTTAGCTAGGCACACTATACAAAGAAGAGAAATGAAGAATTCACAGGTGCAGGTCAGAATCAGAATAAGAAAAAGAATCCTCTGACCTGTCAACAGAGGTCCACAGATGTGGACCAAATTGTGGACGAAGTAGGATGAAGGAGGACGAAGCAAAAGAATGGGAACGGGGCAGCACATCGTCGTCATCACGGGATCCACTTCCAAAGGGGGACGAAAAATTGACTTTATCTCGTGAGAAGCATCCCGGGTGTGGGACAAGCTTCTCTTAAGCTTTGGAGAGTGAGAGAAGAGAAGGAACGGATGAGAATTTCGTGTGGAGGGGGTCTCCTTTCATAGTTGCAAGGAGTGGGGGCAATTTGGTCATTACAACTCTTAAAACATTAATTCAGGACCTTTAGTGATGGATAAAATCGTCGCTAAAGGTCTAAACGTGGGCGTAGTGGGCGACACACACATGCCCGCTCGCTTGCCCGCACGCACGTCGGGCCATTCTCAACCGTCCGATCACAAGATCAGATGACTTAGATCACACTACACCTGCCTCCTCAGTACACGCCCGATCACGTGCGATGTGGCGTTACCACCACGCGTGCAATAGTGCGTCATCTTGATTGAGCATGCGTGGTCATTGTATCGCGATCGTGCAGTCGATTGAAGGCGCGCCTCCACTCCAATCTCCGCGTGGCGAGGCTCAAACACGCACTCTCGCTTCACGTTAGAGCGCTCGACCAACGCGCTGGGGGTGCATTTGTGTCGAGCGCCTGACTTTAGTGCGGGCGCGTCGCGGCCGTTGGATCTTGATCCAACGGTGGGGAAGGGCAGATGTGGGGGCTTCAGCGGGTGCATACGGATGATTGGGTGGCTGAGATGGCGCCACGTGGTGCCATCTTGGCCGTCCATCTTCTGGATGATGTAGATGGTGCCATGGGTGTCGGATTGACTCGATTTTTGCGTCGTTATGCTACGATCGTCGATTCGAATCCATCCGTGTGGTCAGATTTGTCGTTTGAAGTGTGGATTTACACCATCTTGGCCCTTGATCTTCTAGGGTTCCTCGATCACTATCTGATGCTACAGATGCCTGATTAGGGCAATTTTGGAGTCGTTGAACTCCAATCGTTGCCCTGATCACATCTGTACGATTGGATCTTCGATCCGAGGCCCCAATAAAAAGTTTGCCCTATCCAAGCACATAAAAGGAGACAATTAACCTCCATTTTATTCAAACTACTCTAAATGCAAGATGATTCATGTTATGCAATATTTATAGCATACAATGCAATCCTATGCTTAAGAACATGCATAAATAGACATCTTAAGTAGTGTAAAAGTGTTTACATCACATCTCCTTTGGCAATTATCAGGGACATGGAAAACTTGTTTTGCTTGGCATGCTAATGTGAATGGTTCATCAGACTGAAGAATTTAATGATTATGATTTAAACTCAAGAAATTGTGTCTCTTGTCAATTTTGAAACTGATGCCCTCTTTGAAAACATCAAACCAATGACATTTAAATAGGACAACTTTGCGATCAAATCTGAAGCTAATCTCCATAATTTCTCTAATTTCACCATAATATCCATCTGGACCGGTGGAAAGATCTGAATCAACAACTACTCTGGCTTATTGTGTAACCTTTCTATCATCAATTTCTTTTATCCTAAATCTGAACCCATTTATTATATATCCAGAGTAGTAATGTGCATAATGTAATGGTGAATCAGCAATTTCATCAAAATCTGGTATTCATCGTAGGTCCTTATCCTCTTTCAATTTATTAACCCGATCTTTAAACCAATCTAAGAAGCCAAATTTAGTTGTCCTTAAAAGAGGTAATCGTTCGAATTCCTCATAAAATAGATCAATTTCAGGAATTTGTTTTAAAATATATAAATGTGCGCAATGTCTGTCATTTTCTGAAATTGCCTTGTACTCTTTGTGAAGAATCGACCTTCCTCTGATATCAAAAATTTACAAACATTCTTCATCACTATCATTGTATTCCCCCTTATAGTTCCTTTGAAGTTTATTAAAGCAATTGTCTATTTCATTCATGTACATGGAAGTAAAATTTATGCATTCTTCCACCAGATACCCTTCTACAATGGATCCTTCCAACTTTCCTTATTTAAAACATAATCTTTAAGCTTTTTCAAAAATCGCTCCACAGGATACATCCATCTGAATTGTATAGGTCCATCAATTCTCGCTTCATTTGCACAATGCAACGTGAAATGAACCATTACATCAAAGAAGGCTAGGGGAAAAATCCGTTCCATCGTACAAAGAGTAATAACTATTTGTTTATCCCAATGATCCAGGGTATCATTTTGTAGCATCTTCGAACAAATGGCTTTCAAAAACCTGCTCATCTCTGTGAATGAATCAACAACTGGCTCTGGCAGTATCCCCCGTATTGCTAGTGGAAATAATACTTGCGTATAAATGTGGGAGTCATGACTTTTCAAGCCAGATATCTTTTTCTGCACTTCATTCACATAACAATAAAGCTACGATGAAAATCCATCTAGCACCCGAATTTCCTTTAAAAAGGAGAACAACCTACTTTTTTGGTCTTGATTCAAGCTGTAAAAAGCTGGTGGGAAGTAACCATCATCCTCATGAATATGCAACTCCGAACGTATCCCTAAACTCTCCATGTCTTTCCTTGTTTTCACCATATCCTTCGGATCATCCGTTAGATTTAATACGTCTAAGATGTTATCCATCACATTTTTTTCTATGTGCATAACATCTAAATTATGACGTATTGTGAGATCTTTCTAGTGTGATAGCTCCATAAAGAAAATGCTTCTCTTTAAAAATCAAGAATTCCTCGAGACCGTCTAGTCTTGTTTGAATGGTTGACTCAACTGTATCTCACCCATTTTTTGTAATTTTTCCTTTATAACTTAACCCGGCAACCTGATAAAATCTGTACTACGTTTATTCTTTGGATTTTTCTTTGAATACCAACATGTCCTACCATCAAATTTACTCTTGAACTGTGACGTTTCCATCTATGTTCAATAGGTAGAAATCTGCGATGTCTTAAGTAACAGAATTTCTTACTTTCCGATAATCATAGGTGATGAGTGTCTTCCATATAGACTGGGCAAGCAAGCTTTCCTTTAGTGCTCCAACTTGACAAATTTGCGTACGTTGGGAAGTTATTTATGATCCACAATAATTTTGCATGCATATTGTAAAATTCTTCCTTTTCTGCATCATACATCTTCACATCGGTGTACCACAACTGTTTTATTTCATCAATTAATGGCTAGAGATAAACATCTATTTCATTCCTTGGTTGTTTTGGATCAGGGATTAATAGGGTCAGCATCATGAATGACGATCTCATACACAACCAGGGAGGTAAGTTATAAGTGTCCATTACCGCTGGCCATATAGAGTACGATCGGTACATACTCTTAAATAGATTGAATCCATCGCTTGCAAGACCCAACCGCACGTTCCTTACTTCTAAAGTGAATAAATTTTTTCTTTCATCAAATCTCTTCCACTAATATGAATCAGTAGGATGATGTATTTTTCCATCTTGAGATTTACAATCTTGGTGCCATGTCATCCACTATGCAGTTTTAGTTGATATAAAAAGGCGTTGAAGCCTAGGTGTCAGTGTGTAACGACCCGATTCCCGAATCCCTACGAGACACGAGAATCAGACCGACTCGACTGATCCCAAGACCTAGTCGTCCAATGGGAAAGTAACCAAAAGAGAAGTAAAATAAGCCACATTCAACATGTATATAACTAGCAGTAACAAAATACAGCAGTAGAGAAAAGAAATACTACAGTATGCACCACCACAATAGTAGAGAAATAAACATATACCTAAACATGAAGCTTACAATAAAGACAGTACAGGGGGTAACAGAAACTACTCACTATAACAGAAAGAAAAGTACAGTAGGTACTACTAATAACACTACTAGGCTCTACTTGGCCCAGCGCCCTCTGCAACCGCCGACTCTGGCTGCTTAACACCTGGTCCTGAAAAGTAACAAAGGTGACACATCAGCGAAACGCTGAGTAGAGTGGCAACTAAAAGCTAGGAGAAGCAGTAGAGTGGACAATAGCTGTTATATTCTTACTTTCTTTCTTTATATTTTTCCATTTATTCACTATTGATTTATTTCTCAGATCCTTCTCTTGATCTTGAATGTTCATCGTGGGAACGATCTTGATTTGCAGTCTTTTCCGAAAAGTAGAAGTAACACGTGGTGCTCTCCTGGCCAGGAGAATCCCCTGTGGTGGTCCTACCCTCAGTCAACCACCCCAAGGTCACTGACAGATGTAACGGTGACTATGGCACATGCGATAAGCGCACGGGTAGCTACCCCGCACTGGCACGTGGTCAGTTGTTTCCATTAACGGGTGCGCCCAAAGCACAGCACGGAACAAGTATAGGGCAGAGCCCTCTCAGTAATAGGGGTCCAGCCCCTCCACAGTAACCAAACAGGGGTCTTGCCCCTCCACAGTCCGCGCACCCTCGCCTGACTACCCTGGTTTGCCCAGTGGGCCTAGCAAGTCGGTGTAGGAGGGCTAGCAAAACCCCGGGGCCCGTGGGGTAGCTAGTGCTCTCCCTACACTAGTAGCTCTCCTTGGTACTATGTACACGAGGACCAAAAGTCGGTACAAAGTGGCCAGACCTATCCCCGGGTCCCTGGGGCGGCTAGCTCCACTCTGGACTAAATAGGGGGACAGTTGCTCTCCTTGGTACTCCGTACTCAAGGGCCAGCTCACTTCCCCAATTCTATTCCATTCACTTTCCAGGAGTTCTACTCCTAATTCCTCGTAGGGTTCATGCCCTTTTAACTCAGCCAATTTAGGTTTCACCATTCCAGCTTTATATCCATGCAATTCATGTTCTCAACCGTATTTATCCATTCATAACAGGCAGCTGTTAACCAATTTACTGGCAGTTATTGTTTCCTTTCCACTTTTCCAAGACTGCAATATATATATTCAACTAGTTTTCCAGTCCTAGGATTCATGCCATACCCTAGGATCTATCATTCAATCTAGTTTTCTAGTCCTAGGATTCAAGCAATACCCTAGGATCTATCATTCAATCTAATTCTTCAGCCCTAGGGTTCATGCAATGCCCTGGACTTTATTAATTGTTTCATAAATGTATTAATTTTGATAATTAAATTAAAGGGCCACTCTACCCGCAAAATCAGAAGTACTGGGGGCGTGGTCAGCAATCTCGCGCGCCTCCGCAACCCCCAAAGCTGCAATGGAATGGGGTCCTGATAAACACCAGTTTATCATCATTTTTATGCTTTAAAACTAACCTAGCTCTTAGGATTTTACTCTGCAAACGGGTTTTTGGGCTGCATTTAGGCATAAATTAGGATAGGCATGCATTGCATTTTTTATTGTCATTTTAATGAGTTTTTGTGAGTGTTAGGGATGTACAGATGCACAGATCCCTAAAACCCTAGCACTCAAGAAGGCAATTGGTGAAGGAGAAGCCCAGACTAGCTGGAACTCAGCCTAATCCAGCTCACCTCAGCTTGATCCAGCTCACCTCAGCTTGATCTAGCTCACCGCAGCTGGAACCTAGCTTACTTGAACTAGGGTTAGCTCATCCCAGCTCCATTCAGCTAATCTCAGCTGGATGGCAGCTCAAGAGAGTTCACCTTAGCTCACCCTAGCTCAAGTCAGCTCAGATCCAGCTCAACTTAGCTGAGTCTAGCTCACCTCAGCTCCCACTAGTTCACAGGGAGCTCTAGCTAGCTCAGCTGAGTTGACAGGAGTTCACCCCAGCTCAGATCCAGCTACATCCAGCTCCACTCAGCTCCAACCAGCTGAAGAAGAATTCATCCCAGCTCAGGAAGCTCAAGTCCAGCTCACAGGGACTCAGCTTAGCTCAACTCAGTTGAGCTAAGCTACCTTAGCTGCCTCAAGCTGCTTGATTCTCCCCGGGAGCACCAGACCCAGCTCACCTTAGCTCATTTTGGTAGAAGCTAGCTCACTTTAGCTTGGCTTAGCAACTAGCAAAGAACTAGCAAGCTAAGCCAGCTAGAGTAGCCCCATGCCAGCCTCTTCAGCAGCAGCCAGCTCCAGCTCCAGCTCCAGACTTCTTCTCCTCAGCTCCCTCCTCCAAACCCTAGCTCCAACACCTTCTCCTCTACTCCTCCATTAGCTAAGCTAGCTTAGCTTAGCTTAGCTTAGCTATGCTCCAACTTCCTTGGCTTATACCACCCCAAAAACCCACCTACCAACTCCACCCAACTAGCTCCACCTAAGCTCCACATAAGCTAACCTACTTGGCACCAACCTAACCTACCCACCACCTCCAAAAGACACCTAAAAGTGGTGCCAAAAACTACCCATAACCACCCCTTAATGGCGCCACTTTTCCCTCCAAAATCTCACCTCATCTCCACCACACAATCTCCCTTGAACCCATCTCCACCATCCACCTAACCCCCCTTCTAGAAGACCCCATGTTGGCGCCAACATGGTGGTGTCTCTCCACCACCAAAAGACACCAACACCACCATAACCACCCCATTTCACACCCCTTGGGTTGGTGCCAACTCACCCTAGCCATAGGATCACCAACCACCCTCATCCTTCCATCCTAGCCCTCCATTTCAAGGGGCACCTTAACCCCCCATCCTATTCTATAAAAAGCCACCACCTACCACCATTTTGGAGCATCCTCCCTTAGTATATTTTCCACCTAAACCACCTATACCTACGGCCAAGAAGAAGGAGTAGAGAAGGAGATTAAAGGGGCACATCACCAGCCCTTTTGGTGCCTTCTTCTCCCCACTCTCTTCAACTTGAGCCACGCCAAGGAGGAGGACTCTCCCACTTCAAGGAGGACGGCCAGGCAAAGGAGAAAAGCTTAGGGTGGACGTCCACCCTTGGAGAGAAACTTAGGGCATGCCCCCTTAGGGCTTGCCTTGGAGGTCATCACCTTGGTGGAGTTCTGCAAGGAAGGAGTTGAAGGATTCTTTTCAAGCTTGGGAGCCACCAACCTTGGAGCAAGAAGCCCTCTTCTTCACCATCTATTTAGAGGATTTGTGTTTTCTTTCTTTATTTCAATTATCTAGTAGTAGAAGCATTCCTCTACTAGGCATTTTTGTTAAACACTTTATCAATTATCTAGTTGCCTTCTTCGCATATCTTGTTTGCATTTCTATTTGCTTATTTTCAGCATTCTTCACTTCCTCTCCCTAATTATTCTAGGCCTCCACTTGCTTAGAGTGAGCTTAGGGAGAGGCTCTACTTGCCACTTTAGAGTAGTTTACTTAATTGGAAGTGTAAACACTTTTCCCGCCATAATTTCGCATGTTGCCTTAGTTCAAAAACAAAAAAAAAAATGGTATATTGAAAATTACCAAAAGAAAGTTGAGATATATTCCAAGCAAGAGAATCAATTTTGCAACCATATTGCCTCCTTGGACGACCCTAGATACTTCCCTATCTAGGATTATAAATTTAAGAGCGAAAGCGGATTTACGCGTTACAACGACGTATTTTAACAAACCGCGTGAATTCGCCATCAGGTCCTAACACAAGGATCAACACAAGGAGTTACTCAGAACAATATACAATTACTGTAAACAGGTAGAGGAGATAAATTTGGGAAGGACGAAACTTGAAACGCGGAAAACGGAGTCCGAATAGACCCTAAACGGGTCAAAAACGACGAGTCTGTCCAAAATCAGATGTCTGGAACTTCTTCTAGACGTCTTAAAAGGTCGATCATGCCATACCTTGGTCTGCGCAGTCCTTCAGACATCCAGAAGCCTGCTGGATCGTCTGGACTTAGTTTCCAGACGTCCGATTGTCACCCCGGACGTTTGGAGGTCCTCTCCGTCGTCTGGTACTGTGTCCAGACGTCTGATCAGTGTGGGATGGCGAGCCCTACCACCCTCCCGAACGATTCTTGCACACACACACACTCGCTCTCATCACAAAGGGGTGCAGAAGAATGCAGCGGACGGCTGCATGGCCATACACGCGTAAAAAGGAGAATATAAGAAAATATTGTACCTATCAAATGTCTGGACCTTCCTCCAGACGTCTTATGCGTCGTCTGGACGTAGGTCCAGATGTCTGATTCTGGGAAATTTTCCCAGAATCAGAACCCTTCTCGCTCTCCGCCCGCAGCGCACGGCCATGCCGTGCTGCGTCCTCCTGTTGCCCGAGCTGCAGAAGCTCCTCCGCGACACCCCACGCTCGCTACTCTCCCGCCTGCCGGCTCTAACTGCCCCGGCAAGCTCGCACCCTCGCTGTCGAGCTCCTTCTTCCCCTCACAACGGCTCCTCCTCCCCACACACCAGCAGCAGTCGCTACGGCCACTCTCGCCCACGTGCTCTCTCGCAGACAGGGAGAAGAAGAAGAAGAAGGTGGTCGAGTGAGGTTGAGGGAGAGGGGAAGCATTTTTATAAGGCAGCCGTAAGGAGAGAGAAGGAGGAAAAACGACGCCTGCAGGGGGAGAAAGAGAAAAATGAAGGCGGCAGGTTCAGTCTGCGCACGCAGGCATGCAGACGCGAACCCATACGCCAAAAAATTTAATACTAGACCTCTGGGAAGGGTTCCAGACGTCTGGCCAGACGTCTGGGCCACTTCCCAGACGTCTTAAACTATGTCTGATGCCCTGCTCGTAACACAGTGGAATGTAACTAATAACTTTCTGAGGTTGTTTCCTCTTAATTTCATTTTTACCTTCCTTATATCTCTCATGTCCACATTCGGGACAATTACTCAAATTTGTGAATTCATTTCTGAAAAGAATGCAGTCATTCGGACATACATCGATTTTTTGACAATCCAAACCAAGCTTACAAGTCTATTTCCTTGCCTCATACCATGAAGCCGGAAAACTATTAGGGTTATTCAATAGCTCAGCAATAAACTGAAGTATTTCTGAGATGAATTTAGCACTAGCTCTATTCATAATCTTCAATTGAAACATCTTCAACAAAAATGACAACTTTGACATTTTCATAACACCGGAAGCAATATGATCCTCACCTGCCATAATAGCATCATAGAACGGATCACAACTAAATGGATCTTTCTCGTCTGTATTTATATCCTCTCTTTCTCTCATCTCGTTCAATATTTCTTCTATTTCTTCACCTCTGCTATCAGTTATGGTCTTATTGATCTCTTGGTCAATAGTGTTCTCATTGTTTATGACTTTCTCAATCAACTCCTCGCCATTAGCTACCCAAGTAGTGTAATGCTGCCACCACCCATTACAAATGCAGTGCTCGAGCACAGAATTATGATCATGCAAGGAACTATTTAAACATCTTCTACATGGGTAGAAAATATTATCAAGTTGACCTCCTCACCTAAATATCTTCCAGTCTTCATGAAAGGCCCAATCCAGGAATGAAATTATTCCATCCTTATATCTGGTGTAATCTGAACCCCAAAATCAAATCTAAGATTTATCCATTATAACCTAAAATTTAATGTAAACAAATCACTTATTAGGAAGGGAAATGACGGAATGATGTGTATGTTGATTACGATTTTCACTTTATAGCCCATCCTCAAAGATTTGATGACAACTTAATTTTGCTCGTAACGTGTAACCTAAGTGCAGTGAAATTTTGACAACATCTCCTAGCACTTCTCCAATATACCCCTCAATACTAACCTTAGCTAGATTTCTTTTAGCACCCAATTAAGGGCACCACAAGAAACTAGATAAGATTAGTTGGTATACCAGAGAAGAGCAGGAGGAAGAAATCGAAATTTCATGACACATGGTTACATGTAACAAGCAAAACTAAATTATCATCAAACCTTTAAGGACCTTCTTTAGTTTGGTACTTCACCTAACTAAAGTCGATCGAGTCTTATAGCATGTTACAAAGACAATACATCATGCATGTAAGTGAGGTATACATACACTTCCTACATTGTTCGTATAACATGATCATAAGTCTCAATGGGCGAATAATTTGGACACAATTTGACTCAGAGGACTTTTACCCTAGGGGTTAGAATACCTAATGTTTGGCATCGTGTGCATATATCTTGTTTAGCAAGTGTGTGTATTTAAAAAATAACTAATTTAAACATTAAAAATATTTACCAAGAAACTACAATATCATTCAATTAAATTAAAAAGATTGAATGTATATATATATACCTCAAACTACTGAAGCCTCCAAGTGTACCTGACACTGATAACCTGCAATTTCAAAAGTAAAATTAATTAAATAACAAATTATAATTATAGTCCTAAACCCTAACCCAAACTAAACATGCAAACCAAGGGTGAGAGCAAGCGAAAACCCTAACCCTGACCCAAACCCTTATCAAATCATAAAACCCTAACCCTGACCCAAACCAAACATCTAAACCCTAGCCCAACCCAACCACCATAACCCTCTCCCAACTCAAATCCTAAAATCCTAGGCCAAGCACCATATACACAACCTAATACCAAACCTAAACAACATATATTAATCCGAACTAAGCATTGAAACAATTTTGAAAAAAATTTGATAGAGTTTCTCATATTTTTAGTTTTCTATAACCTGCATAGAAAAATAGTACTCATCATAAATATGGGCACATCCCACATTGATAAAAGCCACACCATCCAACATAATTAATTAAATATTATTACAAGCCACACCATCTAACAAAAGCCTAAAATATTATTACAATAAATAGAAAACATTAAAATTATACCTCCAATGACTACAACTTTTGAGAATGATCGTCACCGATAACCTGTAATTTCATAAAGACAATTAATTAGATAACATATTATCATATTATTCAAAAATTTACAACTTATAAAATTGAGGTGACGACAGCAGTGACAATAGGAGGAGGAGGACAAGAGGAAGAGGGGGAGAAAGGCCTACCGCATAGACCCCACTAAGAGAAGGAGGAGGAGGAAGGGGGTAGTGCGGGAAGAGGAAGAGGAGGTCATCGAGCAGTGACAAGGATAGGAGGAGGATGAGGAGGGGGCAGAAGATGAGGAGGAAGAGGAGGAGGCTGATAGGACAAGGAGGAGGAGGGGGCAGTAGGATGGGGAGGAGTAGGAGGATGGGTTCTGCAGGAGGAGGAAGAGGAGGAGATGGAGGGCAGTAGGACAAGGAGGAGGAGGGTGGGCCTGCTAAGGAAGTAGAATAGGAGCGGGGAGCTGAGGAGGATGAGGGGACGGTCAGGAGGAGGAGGGAAACGTCGGTGGGCTGGGGAGGAGGAGGAGGAGGCCGCAAGCAAAGGAGCAGGAAGGTGAGGAGCTGCAAAGGAGGAAGAGGGGGAAAAACTAGGGATGAAGGGGGTACAGGCAGAGGAGGAGAAGGGGGTGTAGGCGGAGGAGGAGGGCATCACCAAGCCAAGGAGGAGGATGACGATGGTGCTGGTGGAGGAGAAGGAGGGCGAGGACTAGCGGAGGAGGAGGAGGTGAGGACCAGTGAAGGAAGAGGAGGGCGAGGAGTAGTGGAGGACGAGGAGGAGCATGGCGAGCTACCGTGGAAGAGGAGGGGAGCGACGCATAGAGGAGGAGAAGGAGAAGAAGGAGGGGGGACGACGAAGACAAGGGATGGGGATTCACTAGAGGAGGGGGAAACACGAGGAGGAGGAGAGAGTGGAGGTGCTTGACACAAGGAGTCAATGTGAGGGTTTGGATGAGGAAGATGGATAGTAGGCCACAACACCTAAGTAGATTTAGGAACCTATGCCATCGATTCTCTCAAAAACCTATGGCAAATCATATTGTCGATTCCCTCTCCAGCACGCCCAAAATTTCGCCGCAAAATTTAACTTGACTTTTACCATCATTTAATCTAATAACCAACGGTATAGTCACTAATCCCACCCAAATTTCACATGCAAATTTTTTACCATCGCTTATTCCCAAAATCGACGATGAAGGGTACACATCATCACCCCTAATATTTTTGTCTGTAATTTTTACCCACTTGTGCCGTCGTTTAGTATAATAACTGACAGGTAAAATATATTTGCCAAGTCATCAAGTGCTACAGGTTTGGGTTTCCTCTTCCCTTGGTCAAGTCCTCAGGAAATGGAACCTCTGTAGGCTCCTCTAGAATTGATTTAGGCTTGGGATCTGGGATAGGAGTGCCCTAGATAACTATCCTAGGGTTAGAATCAGAACTACCAGGTGTCGAGTGGCTAGGATAAGGTGGATCCCGGGTCGATTTGCCACCACAGGTGGTAATAGAATTAAGACTTGCCTAGTTTTGGTTTGAAGTCAGCAGAATAGGTGATTGCTACTAATATCCCGAATACAATGTCGAAGCCTCCATCTCGTTGGGTGATGTAGTAGAAGGTGCCTGATAAACATAATGAGCTTGGCCCTGATTCGGGTTCTTAATGCTCCTCTGGTTTGGTATGTTATTCAGATTCGGCAGAGGTTGAGATGGAAATGCACTAGGTTGGCGAGATCTTACCATCTATGTGAGTTGATTTCGAACCTTTGTGATCTCATCTTTGTGCTATTTCTGTATAGCTGTGTTAGTCTTTTGGATGTCAGCCAGGGTTTGTAGAATCAGAGTCATGTGATCTTCCTTTGGTGGCCCGGATTGGTAATTTGGATTGGTCCTAGGCTGAGTAGGCTATTATGGGCACGAGGCCTATGGTCGAGGTTAGAATTCAGATCTGGTGTTCAGATTATTTCCTAACCATGCGAAATTAGGATGATTACGCCATCCAGGGTTGTGGGTATTAGAGAATGGATCATTCTAGATGGTGTGAAGATCCTCGCAAGTCTGAGGAACTCGAGAAAAGTTAGAGTACGAGGATTCAAAGTTCCCCCAACTAGAGTAGGTGGGTCCAGAGTGTCCTCCAAAACTAGGATTAGTCGAGGGTGGATATGGGTCCATCCCCTAGTGAGACTAGTGGTAAATGTTATGCATGACCTCCCTACCAAAGGGCGGTTGCGCATACGTGTTTTGCTGTGCAGCGGTGGCTCTCTGCAGATGTCGAGTCAATTCATCCACCTTTTTCTCGACGATTGAGAACTTATCCAAGCAATTGGCCACCAACTCCATATTGACGGATGCAAATAGGCCTCGAGTCTTGTGAGCCCTCCACATGTTTGTTAATGCACGGGTGGTCATTCGGTCGAACACACCCAGTGATTCATTGTTTATGGAGTTCATGCACATGTTCTTGAGAATCTCCCAAACTGTCTTCATGTTGACCCATGATGGTTCCACCATAGGTTGCATTAACAAAGAGCTTGATTCCTCACAGAGCCCATGGTAAAAAGATTGGACTTGCTCCCACTTAGGAACTCCGTGATGGGGGCATTTCCACAGGAGATCCAAAAAGCGGTTCCATGTGTCATGAAGTGGTTCTCTCACATTTTGCGAGAAGTGCGTGATTTGGTGCCTTAAAGCATTTGTTCGACCAACGGGGAAGAATTTCTGTAAGAATTCAATTTGGAGTTCCCCCCATGTGTTGATTAGATAGGTCAAAGTCTAAAACCAATCGACAGCTTTATCCATGAGATAGCAGGAGAACATCTTCATGAGCAGGATGTTCCGATTTTGTATAGCAGGTCCGAAAGTTTGGGCCAGATGTTTTAGCTACTTGATGTGCGAGAAGGGATCTTCGGAGTTCAAGCCATGGAATTCAGGGGTAGCATGGATCATATTTGGCTTGAGTTCAACATTAGGCCCTCCAGTTGGGATTTGTACCCTAGGCTTGATCTCCACTGCAGCAGAATTGTAGTGATATCACATCTGAGGATGCAACGGTGGATTTATGTGTGCATGGAATAGATCATTAAGGTGCTGTAGCTGATTCTAGAAATCGAGTTCTTCTTCGTGATTCTCAATGGATGCGGATGGAGATCTGGGCTCAGAAACAGATGAGTCAGAAGAGATATCAATCTGGTCAGGTGGTAGCATAAACAAGTGGGTCGAGGCTTGGCCTCAACGAGAATGGACTACTAATGGAGGCCTCAAGGGTGGTCTTAGGACCTCCTCCTGAACATGCACTATAGAGCCAGATGAGGGACAAAATGTGTGTTGGACCCAATCGAGGCACTCAAAAAATCTTTGGATGACTAAGGAGGTTCGAGGCAGATGATACCTCTTGATAAGAAAGTCACTCACCTAAGAAGTACTTGGGCAGCCAAGAAGGGAGAGCCTCACAGAGACCCCTATACGGTAGAGTGTCACCACGAGTTACATGGTTTCCCCCACCCAACCTTCCTTGTCACTTAGAATCCAAGTAGATCGGAATGAGCAACTTGGTCCCTTAAGTCTACCAATTTTATTCCTAAATTATAGTGCCTTGAATTTCACTTGAACTTTAGAGTTGATTGTGATTGTGACCTAATTTGAAGGTTGGTTAACCCACAATGTGGGTCAACTTCACCTAACATGCCCTAAAGTTTAGGATGAATTGGGTAAGGAACCCAAAATCACCCTGAGTGGTTTGCAAGTAGGTCATTAAGTCTCAAATTTTATGTATTCAAGTGAATGTTAGAGCCTTCTTTTTAGGGTCTTCTTGATTAGATCAATTCAATAAAGGGTTGGGTGGCACACAATGCAGGAAATCAATTTTCTTTTAATATCAGGAAAGTGTGTTTTCTTGAAACCCTATAGATGGAAATCCTAATTTGGCTCTTTTGCAGATCCAATTCTTTCCAAAATTAGCACCTAGGGCTCAATCAAAAAGGTGAATAGCCCTAGGCACCTTAAGTCCCTAATAGGTGCAGATATCTAGATGGGGATTTCTAAATAAATCAAATCAGGCAACTCGAGTGATTAATTCTAAGAAAAAAATGTGAGTTGATCCTAATTGATTCTTCTTTTTAGTTCTTTCGAGAAATAGAGGCTGAAGAAGAAGGAAATGAAGTTACCTGCCCCTGGAGTGGTTGTTGTGTGGTTGACCTTCTCCTGTGTACCTCACACAATCACAACAGATCAGATAAAGCAAGCTCGAATCATATCAGAATTGTAATCTATGAAATGAAACTACGCGTTGCTCCCCTGCAACGATGCCAAAATGTTTAGCACAAAATCGTTGACGTTAAGATATATGTGTCGTAGTATAAAACGAAAATCACACAAACACTTAAATTTATAAACTCGAAATCAGAGGATATGAGCCCAAGGTCGTTCGCAGGGAGCAAAATATGGCAACTTCAGTCCACTAATCACAATATCAAAAATAATATGCAAATGAAATGCTCAAAATAATATTGTAATAAAGAACAGAGAGTCAGTGCAAAAAGATGAGGTTAAAATGATGATTTGAATCACTAAATTAACCCTTAAGTTTAAGCTCACAGTTATTTCAAATAAATGAATAGTATGCTTAATCAAATATCAGAGTCAGAACCAATCAAGTGCTAGATCAGATGACAACAAAAGGCCTCAAATGCCTTAACCAGCATCACCTCACAAGGCACATGGTGTTGATTGAGATTTCTATGCTAAAAGATTTGAGTTTGAAAACCCGTCGTTGTAGTCACGTAAAAATTCGTCAAATAGATAATTCAACCAAAATTCGAGTCCCTGGTCGAACACAGGGAAGTGAATGTTTGATCAAAAATTGCATAGGACTTATTGCCATGAAATCATATTAGCTAGTTGAAATTAACCTACTAGCTATTCTACTTAAAGAATAATTAATAAAAGTGATAAAAAGATAATACAAATAAAGAGAAAATAGGGAGAGAATAATGCTTCATAACCATAACATCATGTTCATTACATCTAGTTGCTACAACTAGAAAGTGGGAAATCTACATTAGAAAGCGGTAAAAAGAGAAGGGGATAAGAAGTTATCCTCCTCGACGGCTGCTTGGAGGATGAGCCACGTTGACGGAGCACCTGTACGGGGGTGGTGAGATGCTGGATGAAGGAGGATGAAGCTGGAGGATGGAGGATGAAGTAGGGCGATGTCATGGTGTGATCCGCTTCCCGAATGGCAGTGAGAAGACAACTGTGGGCGCTCCACGAACGAGGATGAGAAGATGGAAAAATTATCTTTAAGACTCTAGTGGAGCATTCCAGGTATGGGACCAGCTCATAGAGCTTTGGAGGAGGTGAGAGAAGAAAGGAAGGGATGAATCAAATGAATGGAATATGGGCTCCTTTTATAAGCTTTTGGATGGGGGTATTTTGGTAAAAATACAAAGGAAAATGTGGGCCTTAATAGCACCCACATTCCCACATTTTCCTTTGTGCATGTTCCTATGTCACACATTTCTTCCCATGTGACTAGCATGGAGAAACAACAGCCTTTAGATTTTAATCCCACGATCGTGGATGACCTTTCATTGAGCACTCTCCATCTCTATCAGATGATCGTGAAAGCACTAAGATGTCTTAAATGCTGCTGAATCTTCTTGCGTGAAGGTGTCACCCTCGTCAGCCATTGGATCATGCTTGGACACTCCAGATCGCTCGCGAACGCACACTGAGGGGCACGTATGATCGCGTGTGCAATCAGGAGCTGAATCATGGGTGCATCCAATGTTCAACAAGGCTTGATTTGAGGCATTGATATATAATCAAACGACCTAATTTCTCTTGTGCGTATAAGGAGGAGCACAGAGCGGGGAATTGAACTCGCAACCTGGAGGCGATGGAGGATTTTATCCACTGTGCTATGCGCGTGGATTGGTGAGGAGAACGTTCTTATGCCAAGTGATCTCAACCATTGGATATCGATCCAACGGTCTAAATCAAACGTGGAGTTCCTCTCATGTGAGGCATGGCTTGAGGGAGGCGACATGGTCGATTCTTGGTCATTGGATGAAGAAGTGGGGCAGCGAGCGGTTTGGAGGGTCTGGATGGTGCCATGTGGCACCATCCTTATCATTCAACTTCTTTAGACTTAAATGGCACCACATATGTCAGATTGGACCAATTTTCATGCCATTGGGCTGCAATAGTTGATCCAAACTCATTCATGTGGTTGGATTTGTCATCAGAGGTATGGGTTTTTACCATCTTGCCCCTTGGCCTTTGATCTTCCACGAACTGCATACAACACTATGGAGGTCCAATCGAGGCGATCTCAGAGTCCTTGAACTTCATTCGTTGCCCTGATCAGATCCGTATGGTTAGATCTTCAGTTCGAGTCCCCGAATGATATTGCCCTATCCCCTGACCAAAAAAAGGGAAAATTAATCTATAATTTATACAATCTAACCTAAATGCATGATGATGCATGTTATGCAATATTTATATTGCATGATGCTTCTATAGACCTAGGAACATGCATAATTAGGGATTTTAGGCCAATTTGATGTGCGCACATCACAAGGCCTTGCCTTAAGCCTTACTGAAGAGGCACAGTAGCAACACACCAATGGAGGCACAAGGGCCTCGCATAAAGCCCTTAGAGGCTAAGTGCTTAGAAAGGGAGAAGGCACGAATACTAAGATAGAGCAAAACCCTCCCCCCTCTATCTTTGATTCTCTTCCCAGCTTCTCAACTCAGACCTGGGTGAATTGTATCGGGTAATCGGGTAAACGATCAGAGGTCCAGACTCGCCAGCGTGGTGTAGCGGGTGAGGGTGCGCAGTTTGTGCGATGGGGATCCGACCCCCATGTCTTAGGCGAGGGGTTGGTGTGACTTTTTCCTTTTATATCGCACTGGTAGTTTCTTCATGCATGATGTGGCACTAAGTTAAGTACCCCTCCTACGCGCAGCAACTGCAGGTAATGGTTGCATCAATTGAGGTTGAAGGGGTGCCTGCTGCTTCTATTGAAAACCTAGATGTGATCCTGGGACTAGTCCACAGTGCCTGGAGGTAGCAGCGTGGATGAATTTGGTTAGGGAACCACAGACTGAGCTGGAGAAGGTGGTGGCTACAATCGAGCTCTGACATTGACCTAAAATAGAGGATACGACCTCTCAACATTGTTAGAATTGCTCAGGAGGATTGCCTGAGTGTGGTGAATGTGCTAGTGGTGGTTGCATGCGGTGAGGAGGTGTGAGTATGCATAGCAAAGTCAACGAAGGTGAGCAAAGGTGGTGTGCTCGGTAGGAGGTTTGGGTGGCTAATGGCCCCAGTGATGTTAGCACTTTTGGTCATGGGGATGCGGCGGTGCTTCTGGAAGTTGTGAGGTGATTGGTGCAGTGGAGCGGGTGTGCAAGCTCGTTAGAGGTACACCAGCATTGAGGAAGGCGGAGGTGGTAAGGGCAGTATGGTGTGCGAACCTAAAGTCTAAGTAGATAGAAACAGTCAGGGAAGTGAGCAGAGTCAATGCAGGGCGTTTGCAGATGAAGAGAGAGAAAGTATGGCGTTGTCTATGATTAGCCAGTGCTAGAGACGAAGAGAGCTCCAAAGAGGGAGACGGCGACATTTGAAAGGGGAGGAGGCTCCTAGCAGGTATGGCAAGGAGCGAACGATGGAGAGGAAGAGTTTCCCTCTACCTATGGTATGTGGCAGAGGGTAAAGAAGCCGAAGAGGGAGGGTCGCCAGAGCAAAGTGGAGCAGGACGGAGGTCGGAGGAGAAGAAAGGTTTTTGGACTAAAAATTTGCTAAGGAGCACGGCCTTGTAAAGGAGATCCTTTTAAAGGCCTCAGGAAGAGCTCCAAGCTTGGGAAGAAGCTTGAAGAGCTCAAGATTTCAGAGGAGAAGATCCTCAAAATTTCTCTCATTCGCCTGATCTGTGAGGCTCGAATTAGGGTTTGAGAGGTGGCATAATCGATTAGCAGGGTCCTTAGGAACATTTCCACCAAATTTGAAGGGATTCGGTTGAGAAATCATATAGGAATCTCTGATTGAAGGTCAGTTGCTTTGGGTTCCCATCAGAAATGCCAGTAGGGACCTCTTTGAAGAGAATGATGAGAAGTTGGGGCCTTTCTGTAAAGATTTTCAAAAGCTAGGGGTTTAAGTAAAAGAAACAGATATTTAATGAACTGAGATGCAAACTAGGTTAAAGTGGACTCTAATTGGGCCAAAATTTTGGTACAAACCTAATTTGGACCCAAGGAATCTAATGGTAAAGTTGGATTCCAGTTTTGACCACATTTGATAGGGTAATTTGTATAGAAACCCAAATTAGGGTAGAATTCCATCTGTGACTTTGGTCATGGTAAAATGGGTTCAGATGGTCAAACTAAGGGTACCAAACCTCTTAGAATATTTTTCTATGAATTCTAGGATGTTTAGATGAATTTTATCTTAACCAGAACCTCTTCAATTTAAGCGGGTCTGAAATTAAGGTTTTGCATGCTGTTGCGGTTCTTGAAATGTGTGAAACCCCATTTCTATCTGTATGGATCCACTTATTGGACCTTAATGCTCATTTGACCTTTAATGAACTCCTGGTAAACCCTGTGGTTTATTTTTATTTATGATATGCTTTGAAAATTGCAGAATTAACCCTGATTTCTTATTTTCTTCTCAAAACAAAATGACATGGAATTATGACCCTCAGATGATTATGTAGGAGCATTTATCCATCAAATCTGACTAAAAGTGGCCAATTAGGGCATATGATGGTATTCCCGTCAGGTTCCGCATTAGCTAGTGGTTGAATTACAGCTGAAGATGGTTAGAGCACGGTGGAAGACGACGGGGAAGGTGACGGTGGTGGTGTGATGTCTGACGAACCTGTAACAATGAAAATGTTCTCTCAACCCAGTAAAAAATGCTCAGTTGCTTCTCCTAAGTGTGGCGAGTGCCACGGTGGGGCTGATTGGGAGAACGACAACATGTGGTGGCCAGAGGGTGAAGGGGTGACAATGATGTGAATGGGTTCTCCGACCAATGATTTGGGCATGTAAAGTCCACAATTTCTTGAGGGCTTTTGTTCCCCAAGGTGTGGGCATGCTTTAGGACTAGTTGGAGTGATGTTTCATGGTGTGTTGCAGTCGATCAAGCTCACCAAAGTTTTGGCCGGAGGTGGAGAAGATGAAGGGGGAGTGAGGCATACGTCGGTTAATTTGAGGTGTTGAGAGGATGGATAGAGTCTAGAGAGGGAGGAGAATATGGTTATCTACTAATGGTCGAAAGGGATGGGAAACTCGCACCAGCGTGGCTTGCCGGCACTAAGGGTGATGAAGTTCTCCGGTGGGAGGAACGACGATGAGGATAGAGGGGAGACGCCTTGGCTTTAGCCTACCAGGTGTGGATAAAGCTAAGGAAGAAGGAGGACCTTTCAATTTGGCTATTGAGAGGCTTGAGGAAGGAGTTGACGAGAGTCACTAGAGCTTAGGTCGGAGATGATTGGGGAAGAAGGCTTTTGGCCTGAACCTAGCTAGAAAACACGTTGGGATCTTGGGTAGCTTTTACAGAGCTTGAATGTGCTCTAAAATTGGAAGAATTCATGTGATTGAGTTGAGATTTGGAATCAAGAAACCCCACATTTTTTGTGAGCTCGCATGATCTTTTTGCTTTCAAATCAAGGTCTAAGATTTTGATGGAATGTTTCTCCACCGTCTGAACACTAGTCCCACCAAATTTGGTGGGATTTGGTGTTGATTTGCTGTGGTTTTAAGTCGGTCAAAGATGGCGGTGTAGGTTTTGACTCGTCAATGGCGGCAGGGGCTGTTTTGTGAAGGAGATGTCAAAAGCTAAGGGGTTTTTGTAAATAACTCAAAAGTTAGGGGGCTGATTGTGAGAAATAGAGATCTTAAGGATTGAATTGTAAACTAAGTCAAGATGGACTCTAAATGGGCCTATTTTGGTGTTAACCTAATTTGGACTCAAGGAATCTAAAGGTGAACTTGGATTTGAGTTTTGACCATGTTTGACTCGGTAAATTGTAGAGAAGCACAAATCAAGGTAAATTCCCGTCTGAATCCCTATTCTTGGTCAACATGGGTTCAGATGGTCAAACCAAAGGTACCAAACCTCTTAAAATATTTTTCTACAATATTTTAGGAGTTTTAGATTAATTTTATCCTGACAAGAACCTTTCCAATTTAATTAGGGTTGATAACTAGGGTTTTCAAAATTGTTTTAGTTCTTGAGATGTGTAAAACTCTATTCCAGTCAATGTGAACCCACTTTTTGTACTTTAATGCTCAATTGACATTTAATTAACCATTGAATAATCCCGTGATTAATCTGCATTTGTGATGTGATGTTAAAATAGTAGAATTAACCCTATTTTACTGTCTTATCCTCAAAATAGATCAGTGTGGAATTATGGTCCTCAGGTGATCATTTAGAAGCATTTATCTCTAAATTCTGAATAATTTAAGTTAGTTATGACGAATGTTGGTGTTACAATCACTCAGCCTTCTTTTTCCTAGGCCTATTCAGGGCATCAGGAAAAGGGGTGTGGATCTTTGGTTCCTCAAAATCATAAGCCTGGATCTCATCCTCCACCTCAGATGTATTAATCAAAGTTGATTTATTAGGATCCTGGTGGGTTGTTTGATTTCAGTGCATGGGGTTCTGAGTAGTCTTGCCACTTCTCAGGGTAATGGAGTTAGTAGTGGAAGGTGGGTATTAATTCCCCTGAACAGGAGTAGGAAGGATGGGTGCAAAAGGATATGGAATTTGAGGAGAATTGAAACCAAGGGGGTCAAAGGAGCTGGTTGAATTACATGTGCTTAGTTGAACCCTTGACGATTGTGTCCCTAATTATACATGTTTCTAGGGTTCAGAATAGCTTGGGATGGGAGGGCACCAATAGGTCTCTTATCAGGCTTAGGGCCTATCTAGTTCTTCAGATCCCTGATGGATGGGTCAATTGTTGCATAGCTTGCAACATCGAAGTGTTTGTGTCCAATAGTTGCTGGTTTTGGTTCAGGATAGCCAACATAGTTTGGCAAGGTTGGTTCAGGGTCAAGGGTTGATAGGTCCAACCCTGGTTATATGTATTAGGCAAGCTAGGGTTCATCTGATAGGGTCTAAGTTATACAATCTTTCGGTTTCCTTGCCCTTGTCTCTTCCAAGAGAAATTTAGGTGGTTTCTCCAACCAGGATTGTAGGTGTGGAGAAAGGATTGTTTCTACTGTTCCCGTAGATAACTGATACATCCTCATTTCCTGATGATGATGAGGATAAGAGTGTGGAGTCAAGATAGTAGGGATCAAAGGCCCCTACTTGGGTCCTGTGAGAAGGGCCTTGGGTCAATTGGCTCGCATCTTGAGCCAAGTGCAATTTGTTCACAAACTCCCTTCCCGAGGGAGCTTGGATAGTAGGTGATGTGAGGGTTGCTCCCTTCCTATTTTGGTTCATCAGTTCATCCAATTTTTTAGATAAAACCTCAGCTTTGTCCAGTTTTTCACATATCAAATTCATGTCCACATTACTGGAGCTCTGTTGTACCTCATAAATCCCACCTCTAGGTTGCATGGATCTTCCATAAGTTTCCATGGAGGCATTATTTAGGGAATTTTCACTTTTGTTTTCAAATAAATCAAAAGCACTATTTTCATCTTTACTCATAAAGTTGCCTCCAAAGACTGCATCCACAAGGCTCCTCATACGATTATTAAGCTCGTAATAAAAGATCTACACTAGTTGCCATCTATGGACCTCATGATGTAGGTATTTTCTAATTAAATCCATGAACCTTTCCCAAGCCTCATGTAATGGTTCTTTAGGGTGTTGGGAGAAGTTGGTGATAACTCTTCTAAGTGCATTGGTTTTTCTGATTGGGAAAATTTTCTTTAAGAAGGCACTTCTTAGCTCCAACCATGTGTTAATGGGCCTTCCTATAGATCTAAACCAATGATTACCTTTTTCTTTTAGAGCAAAAGGGAAGAGTTTCATTTTTAACACATCATCATGTAGGTTACGAATTCTAATTTTCTCACTGATGGCTATGAACTCTTCTAAGAATTGAAAGGGGTCTTCAACATTGTTGCCCTTAAAATGAGGTAGGAGTTGTATAGTGGAATCCTTAATCTCAAATTGAGCTTCTATAGGTGGGGCCCTAACATAAGGTTGGTGTTGATACTGGCCAGGGTTGTCAAAATCCCTTAAGGGCCTTCCCAATTGGATCTGTAAAATCTCAAGTAGCTCCTGCATATGGTTCTGATGAAACTAATTCAACTAGAGTTAGAGGTTTTGGATTTGTGCCTGAGGGTCCATCTAATTCGGCAGTTGATTCAGGTTGGCTAGGTTAGCCATCAAATTAAGATCAGAGTCCAAGTTAAATGTAGAACTAGATTTACTAATAATCAGTCTCCTCCTTGGTTCTCTTTGCAAAGGTGGTATCAAGTGTGAATTTTGTTATCTAGTTTCGTGCATACACTTGGAAGAATGTTATAGATAGAGAGAGAACAGGATAGAGAAGTGTGTGTGATGACTCTACAATCATTAGTGTTAATAATATCAATTAGAGTCAATTTTGAGGGTACTTGTGTGATAATGACATAATATAATGGGTTTGGGAGCATTGCATGCATATTGCATGATCTTTACATTTTAATCACTTAGAATCAATGTTTACTGACCATGTGAACAAGTCCATTTTGAAATAGGTCTCATATGAGTGATCAGACCATACAGATGGATCCGGGTTGACGAACGGAGTCCAACGAACTCGAAATCACTTTGATCCGACCCCCGTAGCTCCCACAACAAGCCCGAGAAAGATCAATGGCCAGGAGGCAATGCGACATCCTTACGGGCTTCGGATGAAAAATCCAACCGTATGGATGGATCTGGAGCGACGATCGCAGTATGGTAGCATGGGAATCATCGCGATTCAAACACCGTGGCATCTCCTACAATAGAAAGAACATAGATGGCCCAGATGGCACCACATGGTGCCATCTAGGCCGCCTAACGTCAGCCATGAATGCCTAGCATCTGCTCCTCTCAATCCTCATCATCAAATCTTGACCGTCGGATCAAGATCCAACATCCGAGAAGCCACCTCCACCGCATTCCTTCTGATCCTCCTCACGACCATTTCAAGGGCATGGCATGTTGGTCCTGAGAGGAGTTCTCAAGGAGAGGGTGCAGGTTCAAATCCCCACGACCCCCCCTCAAGCTCAATTGGAGCAGTCCGGCAATGCAGCAAGGCACGCGCACGCCTGTGCATGCGGGGAGCAGAACAGCGTAAGGGTGCATGGCAAGGCGCAGCGAGCACGGGCCCGTGAGGCGTGCGCCAGCAAGGGAGTGAGCAGCAGGGGAACACCTTTAGCAATAGCTGCAAGGCTCTTTAGTGACTCTTGCAGCTGTCACTAAAGACCAATGACAAATTTGAGCCCTTTCTTCAACTATAAAAATGGTCCTACCCCTCCCATTTGCACCAAGCTTACACCCAAGGGATACCACCACCTTCTAGAGCTCCAAGCATGGTCTTGAAGCCACCGAGCCACCGACGGAAGCTCCTCCACTACCATGGCTGCCTCGACACCGTCTTCATCCTTGTTCTTAGTTTTTTTTATTTTATAGTGTAGTTCATGTCATTTATTTTGTTAAGCATTCATCTATATTGTATTGATTACAACATTTGATGATATATTTTTTATACATTATTCTTATATTGATCATGGATTTCTAACTTTCTCTCTCTTCTCTCCCCCCTTTATCTCTCTCCCTCTCTCTCTTTTTCAAATCAATTTTCAAGCGAATAAACGACATATTTTTGTGACAAGAAAGTGGCTAAGTGATTCCTATTATTGCCTCCTTGTGTTCGACACTTAGACTCACATCCGATTCTTTACTTAAAATTGACATCGTAATTGTGCTACAATGAACTTTTTTACGTAAACGCGTCAGCGAACATCAGTTTTTGGTGCCATTGCCACAGAGGCAATGGATCGCTTATTCGCTTTCATTTTCTTGGTCATTATTTATACTTGTGTTATCTAACTTGCTCTTCTCTCTCTTCTTGTGGTTATAGGAACCTTGTGCATTGGCAACGAGAGGAGAATGAGTTGGATTAGATCAAAAGGAAGTGCAAGAAGAAGACCGCCATCAACTCGAAGGCTTGATCTTGTCTTCCCACGATCTAAAGGTAACTTCCCATCCTTGGACCAAAAAAAATGGTGGTGTTATAAAAAAACCCTCTTTTGTTTGTTGAAGAAAAACACCACCACTAGGTATTTAACCTATTAATTTCACAAGATCACTTTCTAGATTTGGGTTGAGGACAAGATTAAGGGATTCTTATCACCTCTAAAAATTTGAAACAAATCTCAGAGGTGATCCTTCCAATAAGAGAACTCCCCTTTAAATTTCAGAGCCAAACTCCTTGTAGTTTGGCCATGAGAAGGTCGTTACTGGAAGTGCGCAAGGTTGTCCTAGGTCCTGGAGATCTATAGGTTGTTCTTTCTGCTGCGAACTCCACATAGATTGGATTTATAAGAGATTTATATTTCTGTAAATATCTTGAAGTCCTCTACACTTCATCTGAAGAACACTTTTGCATCTGAAGCTTATTAGTGCTTCTTTTGATCAAGATATTAAACTTGCGCACTGATCTAGAGGTTCTGAACAGATTGACCCCCTCTTGGAAAAATGTGAATTTGGGTGGTCTATCATCCGCAAAAAATTTTGAAATTATATTTTTTGAAAAGCTCATTCGATTTTGGTTAGGATAAGGTCATTGCTTGCTTTGACTTCACCCTTCTTGACAAAAATCTTAAAAAAGATTCATTGAATAGAAGCTGCACACCCTAGGATCTTCCACACTAGGGAGTTTTTGATTTTATGGACACACAAAAGGCCTTAAAGAAAATCAAACTTCACCAAACGTGTGCCTATACATTTGTGCCATGTTTGAAGGTGTAAACAAGTGAAAACTTTAAAAGCCATTAAAGCAAGATTTAAATCCTGAAAGTCACACATCTTAATCTTTGCTTGCTAAGGAACACTTGTTTTGGCATTGGGTCCTTGCACCTAATTGTGCATAGTATTTCCACTATAATTTTAAGGGCATTAAATCCCCTAACGCCCTTCACTTAATCCTTGAGCACAAGCACTGACCTAGCCCTAAAAATTAGGTAGACGTTGGCCCTAGGACTCATTGAGATTGTTTCAAGGTATTTTCCTGAATGCATAGTGAATTAGTGACGTCTGCTTGCTCTAAAAGGTGTTGAGTTGGGAGGTTAGATTGTCAAACGACTTAAGAAAGCCAGGGTTTGGCATAATTGGCGGCCTTCGGGATACGCTCCCCTTGGTTCACCTTCCCAACTCTACCACCTTCGGGAGTAAGGACAACAACGAATTCACCGTGTGGTCGGAATCTTCTTCTGAGGCGTAAGTCGCCTAGGTGTACACTGTAGGGCTTAGATTTGTTTGTTTGATTGTGCACACACTTCTCGCATCTATTTCCCTTTGCATCTCTCCTCGTTCTTCTCCAGTGTATGCACAGGAGGCAAACACCTCATCCTGAATTGGTTGCTTTAGATAGAGAAACTAGGAGAAAACTTGATTTTCTAGGGGTAGGACTGAGGACATGGCCAACCCATGAGTTGAGGAGGTTGAGGATCAACCTCAACCCAATGCCATGGCCATGATTCAGGCTCAGATTACTGCTAATCATGTAGGCCATACATTGACTACAAAACCCTCAAGGGCTGAATCAAGGGCAGAACCCTCAAGGACAACCCCCACTGAACCCACCTAACCCACCACCACCCCTTGAGGGACAACCAAGGCCTCTCCATGATTTTTATGATCCGTCTGCCATCCGGGTAGAGCCATACCTTAGGGTTCCCGAAGGAGGAGATGATTTTGAGCTAAAATCCAATGTCCTTAGCTTGATTCAAAGCCATTTCCATGGGAGCTCTAATGAAGACACTTTCCAACACCTGGAGGACTTAGAGCAGATTGCTCGGACCATAAAACCTAGGAACATCAGTTTAGATATTGTTTTAATCAAGATGTTCCCATTCTCCCTAAGAGACAATGCGTCTCATTGGCTTAGGACTTTAGGGAGACCCATTTCCACTTGGGCGGAATTAAGGCATGCTTTTCTTAAGTTTTTCCTCATAGGAAAGACTAATGCCCTTAGGAGAGCCATCACCACATTTACCCTACAAAGTGGGGAGCAATTTCTTGAGGTGTGGGAGAGATTTAATGAATTATGGAGGAAATGCCCACACCATGAGGTTCCAAGGTAGCAATTGGCCCAGATTTTCTACCATGGTCTGGATAGCAACCTTAGGAATTTTGTGGATGCTTCATGTGGAGGAAACTTTTTGAATAAGGATAAGGAGAGTGCATTTGAGCTCTTTCAATCTATGAGTGAGAATTCACTTAACAATGCCTCCATGACCCAATTTAATCGGTCCAGTCAACCTCGTGGTGGGATTTATGAGGTGCAAACCAATTCTGGAATGGTTGACATGGACATTATAGCCAAGAAGTTGGATCAGGTTGAGTTGGTGGATAAAATGATTGACATGCTGTTGAACCAATCCCAAACACCATTACAGACCTTCTCCCTAGCGAAGGAGGTCACAATGTGGGCTTGGTTCAGTCTATGAACCAAATGCACCTGCAACAACCCTTGACCATGTTCCAAGGAGGGACCTTTGCCCCCTCAAACTTTGATTATTCTTTCCCCTCGCCTTCAACAACTTCTACCTTTGAAGATGCCTAGGCCATCCAAGGATTTTCTAAGTCAGACCCTTTCTCCAATACTTACAACCCTAGATAGCACAACCACCCAAATTTTGCCTGGTCGAACCAAAAATTGAATCAATTCTAGAACCAACCTAGGCAAAACCCTCCCTCCTATTAGCAAGGTCCACCTGCTAAACCCCTTATAACTAGAATAGGGTGGCTCCTACATAGAACCAAATGAACACTCTAATTAAAATGATGGCTGATATGAATCAGAAACATCAGGAGGAGATGGCATTAGTGAAGGGACAATTGAGCCAGCTGTTGGATAACAAACAACAGGAGTCCCTTCCTTCTCAACCACAACTGAACCCAAGGAATGTAATGAACAGAGGCCGCAATACTCAAAGGTTCTAATCAAATCAAGGGCATGCCCATATGATTCAATAAACCCTATAGACACCTCCTTGGTTTACTTCCTCTTCTCCTTCTTAAGGATCTAACCCTGGTTCCAATGCCTCAGCCAATGCAGTTACCTTGAGAAGCAGCACTCAAACCCAGGACCTCAAATGGCCAACACATCCTGTGACTTCACTACCTGAGATGCTTGATTCTAAGGATGAGTGGGAGGAATCCAAGGATCAGGATCCGGAACCAATTCAAACCTAAATACCATACCTTGAAGCCTTGAAGAAAATAAAGAAAAATAAAAATGTGGCTGAGAACGAGGAGTTGTTAGAGATTTTTAAGCAAGTACAAATCAATATACCTCTCCTCGAAGTAATCAAACATATTTTGGCTTACGCTAAATTTTTGAAGGATGTTTGTACACCTAAGCGAAAGCCAAGAACCCAAGCACTTAGGAAGGTAGTGCTTTCAGAGCAAGCTAGTTCAGTGATATTGAGTAGCCTACCTCCTAAAAGAACTAACCCCAGAGCGCATCTAATATCTTTCAATTTTTTTTTTTTGAAACAAAATATCTTGCAATATTGGTGACATGACATTTGATAGAGCACTCATGGACTTAGGTGTTTCAATTAACTTAATCCCAACTACCCTTTATCACTAGTTCAGACTTGGGGAATTAAAGCCCACACCTATGAATATCCAACTGGCCAACCGATCCATGAAAACCTCAAAAGAGGTGGTCGAGGATGTAATTGTTCTCGTTAAGGACTTCTACTTCCAAGTTGACTTTTTAGTCCCTGACATGGAAGCCCCTGAACAACTATAGAACACATCCATCATCTTGGCTAGGTACTTCTTGGCTAGGGCCATGGCGAACATTGATTGTGACATGGGATGTATGGAAATCGCGTTCGGAGATAAGAAGATGCAATTGGATATCTTCACGGTGACAGTCTTTTGATTGTGGTTGGGTTGAGGAGTACAATCTCGTGGAAATGATGGTTGAAGAACGTCTCACTATTATCTCCTTAGAAGACCATCTAATTCACCTAGTTGATGACTACCCTGACCCACCCCAATCTTTGGAGATTGAAATCTATAGAGCTGATTACCACCGGTAAGCTCCATTTGAGGAGATTGATGTTAATCAAATCCCGCCCTTCCTTTACCTGTCAAACATTGTCCCACCTACACCTAAATTGAAACCTTTTCCCAATAAACTCAAGTATGTCTTCCTAGGACCTACTTAAACTTTCCTTGTGATTATCAATGCTCATTTAACAAGGGTCCAATAACTTAGGTTGACTACTACCCTTTCTGAACATCGGGCAGCTACTGGGTGGACAATTTCTGACTTAAGGGGGATTAACCTTACTTATTACACTCACAAGATCTATTTGGAAGATGGGGCTCGACCTTCACGCCAAATGAAAAGGCGATTGAACCCGAATATGCAAGGGGTCATTAAAAAAGAAATAATCAAGTGGCTTGATGTGGAAATCATTTACCTGATTTTTGATAGCCCCTGGGTGAGCCCTACTCAAGTGGTACCAAAGAAGGCCGGGCTCACCGTGGTCACGAATGACCAGGGCGAATCCATCACCACCCGCACCACAACCATGTGGTGGGTGTGCATTAATTATAGGAAGCTTAATGAGGCCACTAAAAAGGACCACTTTCCCCTGCCATTCATTAACCAGATTCTCGAATGATTGGCAGGGCAGAAATATTTTGCTTCCTCGATGGATATTCAGGATATAATCAGGCTGCTATTGTACCAGAGGACCAAGAGAAGACCACATTTACTTGCCTGTATGACATGTTTGCATTCCGCCGTGTGTCATTTGGGTTATGCAACGCACCCGCTACCTTCCAATGTTGTATGTTAGCCATCTTTTCAAAGATGGTAGGTGAATATTTGGAGGTCTTTATGGATAATTTCTCCATGTTTGGAGACTCATTCAACAATTGTCTTAGCAACCTAGAAAAAATCTTAAAGTGATGCATTGAGGTCAACCTAGTTTTATGCTGGGAAAATAGCCATTTTATGGTTCAAGAAGGGATTTTCCTCGGTCACATCGTCTCGCATAGGGGCATTGAAGTTGATTGAGCTAAGGTTGATTTAATTTCCAAACTTCAACCTCCTAGCTCGGTCAAGCAAATTCGATCTTTCTTAAGACATGTTGGCTTCTATAGAAGTTTCATTAAGGATTTTTCCAAACTTTCCAAGCCTTTGACTGAACTTCTAGCCAATGATGTACTTTTTGACATGACACCTGATTGCATCAACACCTACAACACCCTTAGCGATACAGTCTCAACTGCACCTATTATACAACCCCCAGACTGGTCCTAGGACTTTGAGATAATGTGTGATGCATCAGATTTTGCTATTGGAGCAGTCTTAGGACAAAGAAGAGAGAAAAAATCCATGGTGATCTACTACACGAGCAAAACATTGGATGAGGCTCAACGGAATTATACTGTCACGGAAAAAGAACTGCTCGCAATAGTTTTTGGATTAGAAAAGTTCAGGTCATACCTTCTAGGATTCCACATGATGATTTGCACCAACCACTCGACTATCCGGCATTTATTAGCCAGAAAAGATGCTCAACCCTGGCTAATCAAATGGGTCCTGCTCTTGTAGGAGTTTGACCTAGAAATACGCGATAAATTCGGATTCAAGAATGTTGTAGTTGACCACTTATCTAGACTTCACCCAGAACATATTGGACCCTCATTGCCCTTAACTGACACATTTCCGAATGAACAACTTCTAGACATGCATGGAAAGAGTCTACCTTAGTATGCGAACTTAGTCAATTATTTAGTGCTAAGGCAGACTTCACATGGCTGGTCTAGATAGCAGTAGGATAAGTTCTTGGCTGAGGCCAAGCATTATTTTTGGGATGATCCTATGCTGTTTAGACTTTGTGTTGACTAAATCATTAAGAGCTGTATTCCTAAAGGGAAAGTTCAAGGTGTGCTATCCTTCTATCATGACCAAGCCTATGGTGGCCACTTCTCTGGGAAGCAGACGGCTGCAAAAGTTTTGCAGTCCAACTTTTATTGGCCATCACTTTTCAAGGATGTGCATAACTTTGCAAAGACTTGCACTAGATGTCAGAGCATAGGTACTATGACCAGGAAAGATATGATGCCTCTACAACCCATTCTGATCATTGAAATTTTCGATGTTTGGGGCATCGATTTCATGGGTCCCTTCCTACCATCAAATAGTTTCGAGTATATACTAGTCTCAGTGGAATACATCATGAAATGGATCGAATCCGTACCTACCGAAAAATGTGACCATAAGGCTATCATGGATTTTGTTAAGAAAAATATCTTTTCTCGGTTTGGAATAACTAAAGCCATGATCAGCAATGGTGGGAGTCACTTCATGAATGCCAAATTCTATGCCTCACTTAAGAAATACAGGGTCACTCATTGCATTCCCACCCTGTATCACCCCCAAACAAATGGGAAAATTGAGGTCTTAAATAGGCAGATTAAGAATATTTTGCAAAAGATCGTGAGACCTGACCGGAAGGATTGGTCCACACGATTGGATGATGCCCTTTGGGCATATAGGACCACCTTTAAGACCCTGATAAGCATGTTGCCCTATCGATTGGTCTATGGCAAAGCTTGCCACTTTCCGGTCAAGTTAGAGCACTGGGCATACTGTGCTGTTAAGTAGTGCAATATGGGTTCCAAGATGGCCAGAACTCAAAGGAAGCTCCAACTCTCTAAGCTTGAGGAAATCCATCAGGCTGCTTACGAGAATAATAGACTTTATAAGGAGAAGATGAAAGTCGTCCATGACAAGCATACTAATAGAAAAACCTTGGAACCAAATCAGCAAGTCTGGGGTTTTGATGCAAGACTTAAGCTCTTTCCCAGGAAACTGAGATCTAAGTAGACAGGACCGTATCAAGTGGTCATACCTTATCCCAAAGGGGTGGAAGAAATTGTCAATCCCAAGACTGGGCAAACCTGTTGGTGCTAGAGCACCACGATCATTTGTTTTGATGATAACAAAACACGTGTTATTTAACATTTGCAATTTGAGTCCTAGATTTCAGGTCAATTGCAAATGAAGACGTGTTTAGACGGAACTCGAGCTCGCATCCAGGACGGATTGGAGGAGCTTGACGGAAAACAGAGGAGGTTCGCGTGGAGCGACAGATTGAAGATAGAAGACAAGAAGAATAGGATAGATTCTTTTTAATCCTTTCATGTACTTTTATCATTATTTTTCTTGCTCTTTATTTTCCTTAGAAAATTATGTTAAAGAGCCTCAAAGTACCCTAACAGTAGTCCTAGGAACACCGGCACAACCCTAGGATACTTAGGTTTTCTGTAGAACACTTAGAAAACCAATATAGGGTTAAAATAGACTTCCCAGACGTCTAATTCACAAATCAGACGTCTGATAAAGAATTTTAAGACGTCTGACTGTTGTTTCAGACGTCTGATAACTGTTAGGCTGGACATAGTTAGTTCTGTCTGATGAATTCAGACGTCCAGACCTTAGACCAGACGTCTTAGGAGACGTCTGATGACTTTGCCAGACGTCCAATCAGTGGACCGTTGGCTGGCTTAGAAAACACTGAAGAGTATGACCGTTAGAGCCTTATCAGACGTCCATAGGATCTTACAGACGTCTGATAAATGACCGTTTTGCCTCGGCTGACCCAAAATCTCTTCTCAGAGATTTTCTAGCCGTTGCAAATCCATTGCGCAGTAAAAGTTGGTTTCCAGACGTCCAGGCATAGTGCCAGACGTCCTGTATGTCGTCTGATCGACTTGCACAAGAACCCTGTTTAGATCTGATTCAAGTCAGGAGGAAACCCGCACAGAATCAGATGTCTGACCTTTAAATCAGACGTCTTAAAGTGGCCTTCCAGACGTCTGATGCCATAATTAGACGTCTGATGACCCTGTCAAATGCAATCATTGTCCTGATTTCGGCCTGATTCTCTTGGGCTTTGCACCCAACGGCTATGGAAGCTTTTCCAAGCCTTCCAAAGCCTTCCTAAGGCCTCTATAAATAGAGGGGAACCTTTGTAACATAAAAACACAAGACATACACCTAGAGAGACAAGATACACACTAAGACACACACCTTGCAATACACTTTCAAACCTTTTGTGTCCAAAGAAAAGACTCTCTTGCTCTCCAAGCTCAAACTCCATTCTCTTGAGAGCATCAAGCGTTGCGCACCCACTCTCCCGGCGTTGTTAACGAGAGCGACGTAGCGCCATCGCGTGGCACACGCACCGCGTCATCGTCGACGCACTCCTTGCAAAGGGGAGTTTCCTATTTCCTATAGAAGCTAGGTTTAATTATTTTGTTGGCTCTATAGGACTATTTTTTATTTTATCTTTGTTATTTGGTTGGGTATTCGCTTTGCGAATTCCCGTCTCCTTCGTGGGACAAAATCCTTCTCGTGGAGAGAAGGGGTTGAGGAACGCTACCCTCGTACTTGTAGCGTGGTTGTATTGAGGTTGAATCACCCTCGTTCAAAGTGATTCGGTTAGTGGATTTGATCAACTAGGTTGATCGGAAAATCCTAACTCGAGAGGGTTAGGTGGTGGTTTTCACCCGGTTTGGGTTTCCACCTAAAAATACCTGTGTACATTGTGTGATTGCTTAATTTCTTGTGATATTGCTTTATATTTTTATTTCCGCAATTTATTACATCACCCCTCCTGGTAGGGACGATCCTACAATTGGTATCAGAGCAGGTCTCGCATTTTCGGCGTTACAAACCGGCGAGGATCTAAACATGGAGGGAAGCTGTTCCACAAGTAGGATTTCCGAGGGGCAGTCCACAACCCGTTCGCCCTACTTTGACGGGAACAACTACAGCTACTGGAAGCTGAGGATGAAGACGTGGCTCCAAGCCACTGAATTCGAGGTATGGGGATATTGCGAAACCCCATACGAGATCCCGAAGCGACCCCAAGGAGGCTACTCACAGGTGCAGATTCTAGAGCTCTCACTCAACGCAAAGGCAATGAATGCCTTGTATTGCGCATTGAGTCCAAAAGAATTTGAACGAATCCAAGAGTGCACCACTGCCCACGAGATATGGAGGAGGTTGGAAGGCACTCATGAAGATTCCAGCTCAGAGGAAGAAGAAGAAGAAAAAGAAGAAGAAACCTCTTACTTTGGTTTCATGGCTAGAGGAACCAATAGCGACAGTGAAAGCGGAAGCGACTCCGACGACGAGGTAAATTTTGATTTACAAGAAGCTTTTAATGAATTATTCGAGATTAGTAAATCACTAAAAATAGAAAACAAAAGCATGAAGAAGAACCTTAGTTTTCTTAAAAATGAAAATGATAGGTTAGAAAAACAACTTAAGGACATAGAAGCTACTCCTAAGGATGATAACCTATTATTAGATAATCATAACCTCATCAATGAAAAAAATAAATTGATTGAGGAAAATGTTAGTCTAAAATTTGAAATTTCAGATTTAAAGACTAAAATGAACATTATAGAAAAAGAAATTGCATGTCTTAGGGAAAATTCTAACAAATTAATCAATAAAGTAGACAAGTTTTATAGCCCTAAGGTTGAGAAAGGATCTCCATCAAGGAGACCCTCTAACAAATCCGGATCCAAGCTTACTTGGATACCGAAGAAAAATTTGGAATCTTGTTTTGTAGGATTCAGGGATAACTACAATACACAGGATTGGACCTACAAGCTCAAGGCTAGTCAACTCGAATTGGGAGAACCAAGGAGTAGACCAAGGAGGAGAACAAGAAGACCGACAAGACGGCGAACAAACGACGGACCCGCCGCACGTCGACCACCAGATTGGAGACCGGCGCCAATGCCCGGGCCTCCAAGCTACGGATGGGAGCCCCATCCGATGTGGCATCCACCACCACCATTCGGGCCATTTTATTGGCCATGGTAGGTGAGGTAAAATTCTTAACCCTATCCTTTTTATAAGCATTTAGATAGGGGGAGTTAAAAATGATGAGCTTATTGTCAATTTTTAAAGGGGGAGATACAAGTTAGCTAAATTTCCTTTAGTAAGGGGGAGAAAAATAATAGCTATCTTGTTGTTATAAAAAGGGGGAGGACATTACCTTTGTTAAAAATAAATAGAAGAGCATGTTTTAAGGGGGAGTAATAGAAAATTTAAAATCAATCAAACCTTTTTGATAATGTCAAAAAGGGGGAGGATTTTTATGCATTATTTACGATTTTGTCATCATCAAAAAGGGGGAGATTGTTGGTGCTAGAGCACCACGATCATTTGTTTTGATGATAACAAAACACGTGTTATTTAACATTTGCAATTTGAGTCCTAGATTTCAGGTCAATTGCAAATGAAGACGTGTTTAGACGGAACTCGAGCTCGCATCCAGGACGGATTGGAGGAGCTTGACGGAAAACAGAGGAGGTTCGCGTGGAGCGACAGATTGAAGATAGAAGACAAGAAGAATAGGATAGATTCTTTTTAATCCTTTCATGTACTTTTATCTTTATTTTTCTTGCTCTTTATTTTCCTTAGAAAATTATGTTAAAGAGCCTCAAAGTACCCTAACAGTAGTCCTAGGAACACCGGCACAACCCTAGGATACTTAGGTTTTCTGTAGAACACTTAGAAAACCAATATAGGGTTAAAATAGACTTCCCAGATGTCTAATTCACAAATCAGACGTCTGATAAAGAATTTTAAGACGTCTGACTGTTGTTTCAGACGTCTGATAACTGTTAGGCTGGACATAGTTAGTTCTGTCTGATGAATTCAGACGTCCAGACCTTAGACCAGACGTCTTAGGAGACGTCTGATGACTTTGCCAGACGTCCAATCAGTGGACCGTTGGCTGGCTTAGAAAACACTGAAGAGTATGACCGTTAGAGCCTTATCAGACGTCCATAGGATCTTACAGACGTCTGATAAATGACCGTTTTGCCTCGGCTGACCCAAAATCTCTTCTCAGAGATTTTCTAGCCGTTGCAAATCCATTGCGCAGTAAAAGTTGGTTTCCAGACGTCCAGGCATAGTGCCAGACGTCCTGTATGTCGTCTGATCGACTTGCACAAGAACCCTGTTTAGATCTGATTCAAGTCAGGAGGAAACCCGCACAGAATCAGACGTCTGACCTTTAAATCAGACGTCTTAAAGTGGCCTTCCAGACGTCTGATGCCATAATTAGACGTCTGATGACCCTGTCAAATGCAATCATTGTCCTGATTTCGGCCTGATTCTCTTGGGCTTTGCACCCAACGGCTATGGAAGCTTTTCCAAGCCTTCCAAAGCCTTCCTAAGGCCTCTATAAATAGAGGGGAACCTTTGTAACATAAAAACACAAGACATACACCTAGAGAGACAAGATACACACTAAGACACACACCTTGCAAGACACTTTCAAACCTTTTGTGTCCAAAGAAAAGACTCTCTTGCTCTCCAAGCTCAAACTCCGTTCTCTTGAGAGCATCAAGCGTTGCGCACCCACTCTCCCGGCGTTGTTAACGAGAGCGACGTAGCGCCATCGCGTGGCACACGCACCGCGTCATCGTCGACGCACTCCTTGCAAAGGGGAGTTTCCTATTTCCTATAGAAGCTCGGTTTAATTATTTTGTTGGCTCTATAGGACTATTGTTTATTTTATCTTTGTTATTTGGTTGGGTATTCGCTTTGCGAATTCCCGTCTCCTTCGTGGGACAAAATCCTTCTCGTGGAGAGAAGGGGTTGAGGAACGCTACCCTCGTACTTGTAGCGTGGTTGTATTGAGGTTGAATCACCCTCGTTCAAAGTGATTCGGTTAGTGGATTTGATCAACTAGGTTGATCGGAAAATCCTAACTCGAGAGGGTTAGGTGGTGGTTTTCACCCGGTTTGGGTTTCCACCTAAAAATACCTGTGTACATTGTGTGATTGCTTAATTTCTTGTGATATTGCTTTATATTTTTATTTCCGCAATTTATTACGTCACCCCTCCTGGTAGGGACGATCCTACAAAATCTTTACTGTTAATGGCCAAAGATTAAAACACTTTCTTGCCTAGATTCCCTCGAAGGAAGTTGTAACCATCATTGAGGGTTGAACTGGAACTGTGCCCAGCTGGAGGCACCAACGCTACCTAGGAGGCAACCCAGAGGTTTCAAGTTGATTGGATTCATGATTACAACTCTAGTGATTTCTTTCCTTACTCCCTTGCATAAATTTATTTTTCCAATGAGGACATTGTCCAACTTAGGCGTGGGGAGGTGGTAATTCTTAGGATCTAAGTACAAATTCTCAGCTTGAACTATTTTTATTTCTTTTTAATAAAATAAGAATAATAATAAAATTAGGAAAAGAAAACTTAGGTATTAGAAGCTTGTCGACTTTAGGAAATGATATGTTAGGGACCTAATCGCTTAGACCCTTCAAGTTTTCGGACTTAATCAGTCCGGGTGTCCACTAAAATGTGGACTTGGTCTCGAGTCGCCACCAGAATTCATATTAATCTAGTCAATAAAGTAGGGTGATAAGTATACGACTTATCAACCCGCCCTCTAATTTGGGGGGATTTTTAGTCTAAGCATCTACACACATTTTGCATTGACTCACTCATCGGCAGTTCTAACGGAAATTGGGTAGTTGATGAACCTTCTAGGGTGGTATGGCTGGCAAGTTGTCATAGGTAACAACCCATTAGTAGGTTGTCCAGAGCCCAACCTCAGGACCATTCTCTTTCACTACTGCCTTTAAGTAAATCTTAGATCAGGAAAGCCACCTACATAAAAAAAAAAGATAGAAATAGGAAAATAGAAAAGGAGAAAAGAAAAAAAGAAATAAGCCGCACTTCACTGCACGAGTATGTTCGTTGGTCGGTTGTCCAGATCCCAGCTCATAAAATGCACAAGAATTCCAAAACACTTAAGGAAGAAGCAGTGAAGTAGCATAATTCGAGCAAATATACACTGGGTTTGCCCTTGTGTTGACCCCACAAAAATAAAAAGTAGAGAGAAAGCTACTGGTTAGATAGATACTTTTTGGCAACATTTTTTCTTTTGAGCCACCTAGGGGTGGGGAAACCAGAAGTCCATTTTAATTGTTGTTGAGTAAGTCTATCACTTTCACAATAAGATGCTAAGTACTAAGAATCCTTTTCAAGTCTTGGGTAGATTGGGTAGTCGTAAAAAGTTCCCTCGAAATTATTAACACCAAAAATCCAAAAAAAAATTAGAAAAAATGAAAAAGGAAAAATATGTATTTGCTTCTATATAGAATAAGGTGAGGACTTGGGTGATCGGCATTTTGGCAGGCAACCCGGGCACTGATGAGTCTTAGTGAGTTAGGTTCTTAGTAGAAATTCCCTCTAGTTGATAAGCAACTTCTACCTAAGCGATTAATTCCTAATTTTAGTTGTAAATAGCATTTAGGTCAAACCTTTCTAGGGACTAGCAAGGGTTGGGCATGGGGGTATGATTACTCTATAATTATTAGTGTTAATAACATCAATTAGAGTCAATTTTAAGGGTACTTGTGTGATAATGACGTATTATAATGGGCTTGGGAGCATTGCATGTATATTGCATGATCTTTACATTTTAATTGCTTAGAATCAATGTTTAATGACCATGTGCACAAGTCCATTTTGCAACAGGTCTCATATGAGTGATCAAACCACACAGATGGATCCAAATCGACGAACGAAGTCTAACGGACTTGAAATCACTTCGATCCGACCCTCGTAGCTCCCACAACAAGCCTGAGAAAGATCAATGGCCAAGGGGTAATGCGACATCCTTACGAGCTTCGGATGAAAAATTCGACTATACAGATGGATCCGAAGTAATGATCATAGTCCAGTAGCGTGGGAATCATCGCAATCCGAGCACCGTGGCATCTCCTACAACAAAAAGAAGATGGATGGCCTAGATGGTGCCATCTGGCGCCATCTAGGCTGCCTAATGCCAGCCATGAATACCTAGCACCGGCTCCTCTTCATCCTTATCATTAAATCTTGACTGTTGGATCAAGATCCAATGGTCGAGAAGCCACCTCCACCGCATGCCTTTGGATCCTCCTTACGACCATTTCAATGGCATGGTGTGGTGGTCCTGAGAGAAGTTCTCAAGGAGAGGGCACGGGTTCAAATCCCTGCAACCCCCCCTCAAGCTCAATTAGAGCAGTTCGGCAGTGTAGCAAGGCATGTGCGCATGCACGCGCACGCTTGGAGTAGCACAGCGCATGAGCATGTGGTAAGGTGCAGGGAGCACGAGCACGTGAGGCGCGCACCAACAAAGGTGCGAATGGTGGAGGTGCACCTTCAGCGACAGCTGCAAGGCTCTTTAGTGACAGCTGCAGCTGTCACTAAAGACCAATGATGAATTTGAGCCCTTTCTTCAACTATGAAAAGGGTCCTACCCCTCTCATTTGCACCATGCTTACACCCAAGAGATACCACCACCTTCTAGACCTCCAAGCAAGGTCTTGAAGCTGCTGAGCCGCCGGTGAAAGCTCCTCCACCTCCGTGGCTGCCTCGACGCCGTCTTCATCCTTATTCTTAGTTTTATTTTATTTTATAGTGCAGTTCATGTCTTTTATTTTGTTAAGCATTCATCTATATTATATTGATTACAACATTTGATGATATATTTTTGATACATTATTCTTATCTTGATCATGGATTTCTAACTTTCTCTCTCTCTCTCTCTCCCTTTATCTGTCTCCCTCTCTCTCTTTTTCAAATCGATTTTCAAGCAAACAAATGACATATTTTGTGATAGGAAAGTGACTAAGTGATTCCTATTATTGCCTCGTTGTGTCTGACACTCGAACTCACATTCGATTCTTTGTTTAAAATTGACATTGTAAACGTGCTACAAAGAACAATTTTACGCAAAGGCATTATCGAATGTCAGTGTGCACAATACAAGCAATCAAATTCTAGCCGTAAAGGGTTGCACCTATTAGACCTTGTCCAAATTTCGCAAACCCTAGCTAACTAACCTGACCTTTGAATTACTTGGCTGGCCAAAAAGGTGGGATCCCCTAGAACACCCCGCATAAATAGACACCACTAGAAGTTAGTGCAGTTACTACACCGACGTTTCCTATCAGTAGTTGGTCCAAATAGACAATGCCTCAAATACAATCAACTAGGTATAGCTCAAGTTTAAAAATAAAATCCAACCTAATTGGCGCATCTACTAAATTAATTAGGGCTTGGGTAGTATAGTGCATGGGATTAAATAAAGGGCATGAGAGGGGTGGTTGTCCAATTAGATCAACTAAATTATGTTCATGCATGCCAAACAAAGGGTTCACAATACAAGCTTAATTACTCATAAAGTGGCTTTTAGGGTTCAATACTTGTATTAATGTATTTTAGGGTTCACTTGGTTAGATAAATTCAAACAAGGTTCTAGTGAGGCACAAAAGAAGTTTTGCAAGTTCCAATTATTTGATAAATTTCCTCTGAGTATGAAAATGCTTGTATGCTCTACCTTGATGTGGAAACCCTAAAGACAGATAGTACTAAATAATGAAATTTAAGTCCAACAAGTCCAATGTGGTGTGACCCAATCAAAGTAATCAATGTCCCTACTGCACCACTAAGTAGGGCAATCAGAAAATGTTTTTTCAGAATTTTTAATGCACATTTTATATTTTTTTCAAATTTAATAGTGCACTGGGGCCTTCAAGTCTCTTTTGACCCCCAGTCAGTGTTCGGATTTTCAATGTAATCAAACATGCTCAAAATATGTTTTTCAGATTTTTTTGAAGATTCTCAATTATCACAAGAATCCAACGCCTTAAATTTAAGATCAATCGGAGTAGCATAAAAATTCCTATGATTTTTGGAGTACTGCAAATTAGGTAGAAAAATCAGATCGAATATCAATGCAGTTCTTAAATTTTAAAAAATTCCATATAAATAAGTGATAACACTGCACAAGGGGGTGATAATTATGTTAAATATGGCCCATCTTAAGAATAAAAGGCACAACATAAGTAGAATGGGAGCATTGCATGCATCATGTACCAAGATTGCTTATAAAACTTTATTAATGGCCATTTGTGTAAGCACTTGTCAAAGCAGGCCTCAGATGAGCAATTGGATCGCACGGATGGATTCGGAATGACGAATGGAGTCCAACAGACTCAAGATCGGCCAAATCTGACATCCGGAGCTTCTACAATGGGCCCAAGAAGTTCTGACCGTTGATCTGGAGATCAACAGCCCTCATTGCGCCACGTCACCCCCGCTCCACCGAATGCCACCTCTTCATCCAGCCGAGATCAGATCTCAGCCGTCGATCTTCGATCGGACGGTCGAGACTCGCGTGCCCGCCCGCAGTCGCCGCGACAAAGCATGGGCATGGCGCAACGGCTAGCGCGCACGCCCGCACGCATGAGACACGGGTTCGAGCCACGTGGAGCATGAAATCGAAGACGAAGGATGCGCATGGCGAAATTGGGCCGCCCGATAAGCATCGAGCGGCCGAGATCTCACCACGCGGCGCGCCCACAGATCGCGAGCGCCCACGCGCGCGCACATGCCGGGCAATGACGCGTGTGCACACGCATGCCCGAGGCGTGATCCAAGTATAGCCAAAGAGAGATCTCAGCCGTCCGATCTTCAATCGAACGGCTATCACGCAGCGGCCATGGATCGAGTGTGAAGAAGAAATAGTGCGAGCGGTTGACCGGCGGGCTGGAGGGCTTCACTGATGCTTTTGGAGTGGTTTTAGCGACGTCCCAGACGTCGCTAAAGCCCCTTCTTCTTTTAGAAAGCCCTTAACCCTATTTAAACCCCCTCCAACCACTCATTCAAGGCAGTCACTTCTCTTGCAACTACTCCACCCCTCTCTTAGCTAGCTTTAGGCTCTCTTGTAATCGCCGGAGACGATGAGCCACCGACGGAGCCTCCTCCACCACCGTGATTGCCTCGTCGCTCTCCGTACTTTCTCTCTCTCTCTCTCTTTTAAGCTTTCCATTACTTTTGTTTGAGCATGTATTTACTGTTGTAAGCTATGAACTAAAAGTGCATGATTAATGAAGCTATTTTCTGTTCAGTTGTTACTTTAATTTTTGTTTAAGTTGCATGATCAAACAAGGAACGCTCTAACCCTAACCTCTCTCTATCTCTCTCTCGCTTTTCAAAACCGCACCTTTCGCAAGAAAAACTCCGCACTTCCAGTGACAACAAGTGATAAGAAAAATCCGATTATCATGCCTCCCTGAGACCGACACTCGGAGTCACCTCCGTTTACTTATTTTAAAACCGACGTTGCAAGTGCGACTATGATGACACTTCTTAACACACATGCACAAATGCACGTCAGTTTTTGGCGCCGTTGCCGGCGGGCAACGGATTTGTTTTGTCACCTCCATTCCACATTCATTCTCACATCGTCTAATGCCCTATTTTCCTTTTTACTTGATGGTTGCTGGAATTCGGCGCATGGACGGTGAAGCGACGCATCCCATGATGGTAGCAAGGAAGTAGGTGCTACGAGGACCGATAGTGAGTAATTCTTCTCTCATGATTGTTTGCTTGCGTGAAAAAACTAAAAAAAAATTGTAAAAATTGAAAAAATTGGTGTGGTGTATGATTGCTTGACCCGCATCCTTAACACATCACCCCACAAAAAAATGTACACTCTAACATTCTAAATAAATTCTTGGAGTGTTCTTTTCTTTTTCTTGAGTGGTGTTTGCGAAGCCACTGTGAGTTGACCTGGGCCGCACCACTCAACCCTAAGACTGACTCATCTAATAGAAGCTGCATGATCATTAGGATGAGTACATTAGGGTTTTAGAGCCTCTACAAAATAAAAGGAAATCTACCTTCACCAAATTGTGTGCAGAACTTGACGTGCCCACTGAAACTTGTTTGAAAACATTAAGACACGTCAACCGTAAAAAGTACTAAAGTAAGGATGAAACACTAAAAGGCACCACATCTTAAAAAAATCCTTGCTTGGAAACCATGTTTTGATAGAAGCACACACTTTGAAAGTGGAAAATTAAGAGGCACCACCCCAATCAACGCCTCATCACATAACCCTAGCACAAGCACTATCCTAGCCCTTTAAAACTGAGTAGACGTGCCCTAGGCAGGACTGAGTTAAGTCTCGAAAGGCGAGGTTTTGTTCACTGGGCACTTGGCTTTCATTCCCTTAGTAGAATCTGGTGACTAGGCTGCAGGGCAGTGTCAAATGACCACAGTTGTGGGGTCTACGGAACCGGAGGCGCAAGCCAAAGGAAGAACCTTCCCTGCAATCCCCTCTAATCAACCAAGCTAGATTAGCCTTGGAAAGGGGAGTCCAGTGCTTACGGACTTAATCACCCTTTGTGAGATTTCTAGGTCTCCTAAGGAATACACCATAAGGACTAGGCTTGTGTGCTTGATTGAAACACATTTCTAGCATCTATCGCCTTTCGCATCTCCTCCTATTCTTCTCTAGTGTAAGCACAGGAGATGCTTACTGCATCCCGAGTTGTGTGTTTTGGGGCAGGAATCTAGGCGACGTAATTCTGTTGGAAACATGGTAGAACCTAGGGTAGATGAGGCTAAGGATCAACCCCCACCAGATGCTATGACCATCATCCAAGCCCAAATTAATGCTAACCACCAGCTTCAGCAACAACAAATCCACACCATCATGCAAACCATACAACGGTTACAAAACCCACAAGAACAACCACCACCACCTTTCCAAGACATACCAGGGCAACCACCACTTGATATACCACCATTTTAGGATCAGCCGAGGCCCCTCCATGATTTCTATAATCCCTCTGCTATTAGAGTCAAGCCACACCTTAGGATCCCCGAGGGGGGAGATGATTTTGAGTTGAAACTGAATGTCTTAAGTCTGATCCAAAGCCACTTTCATGGAAGCTCAAATGAGGACCCCTTTCAGCACCTAGAGGATCTCGACCGCATAGCGTGAACGATGAAACCTAGGAACATTAGCCTTGACATTGTTCTAATCAAGATGTTTCCCTTCTCATTAAGAGACAAGGCTTCTCATTGGCTTAGAACCCTAGGTAGACCCATCACCACCTGGGAAGAAATGAGGCATGCATTTTTAAGGAAATTCTTCCCCATAGGAAAGACCAATGCCCTCAGAAGAGCTATTACTACCTTTACACTCCAGGGTGGGGAACAATTTCATGAGGCGTGGGAAAGATTTAATGAACTCTTGAGGAAATGCCCACACCACGAAGTACCAAGGTGGCAATTGGCCTAGATTTTCTACCATGGTCTGGACAGCAACCTGTGGAACTTCGTCGATGCCTCATGCCGGGGGAACTTCCTGAACAAAGATGAGGAGAGCGTGTTTGAGCTCTTTGAGTCTATGAGCGAGAATTTGCTCAACAATGCCTCTATGACCCAGTTCAACAAGTTCAGTCAATCCCGTGGTGGGATTTATGAGGTACAAGCAAATTCTGGAATGGTTGACATGGACATCATTGCCAACGAGTGGAATTGGTGGACAAAATGATTGATGAGCTACTAAACCAGACCAGGAACCCCTTACAGACTTTCACCCTAGCAAAGGGAGCGCATAATGTTGACCTGGTCCAGCCCTTTACCCAACTGAACCTGGAACAACCCCTAACCAAGTTCCAGGGAGGGACCTTTGCTCCCTCAACCCTTGATTACTCCCTTCCCTCTCCATCAACATCGGCTATCCTTGAAGATGTGCAAGCTATCCAAGGTTATGCGAAACCTGACCCTTTCTCCAACACTTACAACACTGGCTGGCGTAACCACCCCAACATTGGTTGGACAAACCAGAAACCATCGCAATTCCAAAACCAGCCCAGGCCAAACCAGCAGCCACACTTGCCCCCTATCAGCAAGGACCACTAGTTAGACCCCAATATAATTAGAATAGGGCAGCCCCTCCCCCACAAAACCAAATGGATACCCTAATAAAGATGATGGCTGACATGAACCAGAAACATCAGGAGGAAATGGCCTTGGTAAAGGGATAGTTAAGCCAACTCTTGGACTGTAAACAACAAGGATCCCTACCTTCCCAACCACAATTGAACCTGCAGAACATAATTAACAGAGGCTCCAATTCACAAGGGTTCCAAAGCAACCCCCGACAGGCTCACATGGTCCAGCCAGCCCCGCAAACACCCCCTGGGTTTGGTGCTTCTTCGTCCTCGTCTTCTCAAGGATCAACCCATGGGCCCAATGCCTCTGCGAATGCGGTGACCTTGAGAAGCGACACCAAAACCCAGGATCCCAAATGACCGACTCTCCCCTAGACTTCACCCGCTGAAATACCCGACTTAGAAGAGGCACCAACCAAGGACCCAGACATAGAACCAATCCACATTCAGACACCCTACCCTGAGGCCTTGGAAACAATCAAGAAAAAGAAGAATGTTGTGGAAACTGAGGAGCTGCTGGAAATCTTTAAGCAAGTATAGATTAACATTCCTCTCCTTGAAGCCGTCAAACACATCCTTGCTTACGCCAAGTTTCTAAAGGATGCCTGTACACCCAAGCGTAAGCCGAGACCTCAAGCACCTAGGAAGGTTGTGCTGTTTGAACAAGCAAGTTCCGTAATATCAAGAAACCTTCCACTCAAGCGAACTGACCCAGGAGTGCCCCTGATTTCCTGCAATATCGAGGACATGACGTTTGATAGAGCGCTCCAGGACCTAGGTGCTTCTATCAATCTGATTCCAACAACCATGTACCACCAATTTTGTTTTGGAGAGCTGACACCAACCCCTGTCACCATCCAGCTGGCTGATAGATCAATGAAAACCCCGAAGGGGGTTGTCGAGGATGTGATTGTACCAATCAAGGACTTCTATTTCCCGATCGAATTTTTGGTGCTTGACATGAAAGTCCCTAAAAAATTACAGAATGCACCCATAATCTTAGGCAGACCTTTCTTAGCTACGGCTAAGGCAAACATTGATTGCAACACGAGATGTATGGAAATCGCATTCGAGGACAGGAAAATGCAATTGGATATCTTCTGGGTGACAAAGTCTTTTGATTGCGATTGCGTTGAGGAACATGATCCCATGGAAACTTTGATCGAGGAATGCCTCACCCTCAATTCTGTATCAGACTACCAAACCCATAGTGACTGTTCTGACCTGTCACCATCATTACTCGTGGACCTCTGTAAGGCTGAGTACCATTACATGACACCATTTGAGGAGATCAATGTTGATCAACTCCCGCCCTTTCCCTTCCCATCGACTATGGTTCCACCTGCACCTGAACTTAAACCATTGCCCGAGAATCTCAAGTATGTCTTCCTGGGACCTGACCAGACCTTCCCAGTGATCATTAATTCTCATCTCACCAAGGATCAGGAACTCAAGTTGACTGCGACCCTTTCAGAACATCGGGCCGCCATTGGTTGGACCATTTTGTTCTTAAGAGGAATTAGCCCCACCTATTGCACCCAAAAGATTTACCTGGAAGATGAGGCACGACCTTCCTGCCAGATGCAGAGACGTTTAAACCCAAACATGTGGGAGGTCATTAAAAAAGAAATTATCAAGTGGCTTGATGCCAACATTAGATATCCTATCTCCGATAGCCCCTGGGTGAGCCCCACTCAAGTGGTTCCAAAGAAAGCTGGGCTCACTGTTGTCACCAATGATCATGGCGAATCCATCCCCACCCGCACCACCACCGCATGGCGGGTGTGTATTGATTATAGGAAGCTCAATGAAGCCACTAAGAAGGATCATTTCCCCTTTCCATTCATTGACCAAATCCTTGAAAGATTGGCAGGGCAGAAGTATTTTTGCTTCCTGGATGGATATTCAGGATATAACCAAGTTGCAATTGCTCTGGAAGATCATAAAAAGACCACACTCACTTGCCCGTATGGCACGTTTGCATTCCGTCGAATGCTGTTCAGGTTATGCAACGCACTTGCGACCTTCCAGCGTTGCATGCTAGCCATTTTTTCAGAAATGGTGGGTGAATACTTAGAGGTCTTTATGGATGATTTCTCTGTATTCAGGAATTCATTAGACCATTGTCTGAGCAACTTGGAGAAAATCCTGAAACGATGTATCGAGGTTAACTTGGTGTTAAGTTAGGAAAAGAGCCATTTTATGGTTCAAGAAGGAATTGTCCTTGGGCACATCGTATCGCATAGGGGCATCGAGGTAGATCGGGCTAAGGTTGATTTAATTTCTAAACTTCCTCCACCTAGCTCGGTTCGACAGATTCGCTTGTTCCTAGGACATGTTGGCTTCTACCGAAGGTTCATAAAAGACTTTTCCAAGCTTTCCAAACCCTTGACCGACCTTCTAGCCAATAACGCCCTATTCCACATGTCTTCTGATTGCATCCAAGCTTATCACACCCTCCAGGACTTAGTCTCCACCGCACCTGTACTTCAACCCCCAGACTGGTCCCAGGACTTTGAGATTATGTGTGATGCATCAGATTTTGCCATAGGTGCTGTCCTAGAACAAAGGAAAGACAAGAAGCCCATGGTGATCTACTACGCGAGCAAAACGTTGGATGAGGCCCAACGAAATTATACGGTCATAGAGAAAGAGTTGCTCGCTGTAGTCTTTGGACTTGAAAAGTTTTGATCGTACTTGTTGGGATCCGACGTGACTATTTACACTGACCATTCAGCCATCCAGCACCTGTTGGCCAAGAAGGACCAAAGCCCAGGCTCATCAGATGGATCCTGCTTTTGCAGGAATTTGACCTGGAAATCCAAGACAAGGCCGGATCGAAGAATGTTGTGGCTGACCACTCGTCTAGACTTCATCCAGATGACATTGGACCCTCCCTACCTCTATCTGACGCCTTCCCTGATGAACACATCTTGGCTGTACAAGATAAGAAAATGCCATGGTATGCTGACTACGTCAACTACCTGGTTGTAGGACAAACCCCGCACAGCTGGTCCATGCAGCAATGGGACAGGCTCTTGGCTTACGCCAAGCACTATTTCTGGGATGATCCCATGCTATTTCGCCTCTATGCTGACCAGATCATTAAGAGGTGTATCCCCGAAGACGAAGTTCAGAGTGTGCTTTCCTTCTGTCATGACCAGGCTTGTGGTGGCCACTTCTCTGGAAAGAAAATAGCTGCAAAAGTTTTGCAGTATGGATTTTACTGGCCATCCCTATTTAAGGATGCACACAACTTTGCCAAGACTTGCTCATGCTGCCAAACGCTGGGGACCATGACCAAGAAAGATATGATGCCCCTTCAGCCCATTTTGATTGTCGAAATCTTCGATGTTTGGGGTATTGATTTTATGGGCCCCTTTCCACCATCCAATAGCTTCGAGTACATCCTAGTCTCAATTGACTATGTTTCTAAATGGATTGAAGTCATCGCCACCCGCCGATGCAATCACAAGACTGTCATGGACTTTGTTAAGAGGAACATCTTTTCCCGGTTTGGAATACCCAAGGCCATGATCAGTGATGGTGGAAGCCATTTTATTCATTCCCAATTCCGTGCCCTACCTAGAAAATACGGGGTGAACCACCTCATTGCTATCCCGTATCATCCACAAACAAACGGGTAGACCGAGGTCTCAAATAGACAAATCAAGAACATTTTACAGAAGACTGTGAGACCTGACAGGAAAGACTGGTCCACACGACTTGATGACGCCCTGTGGGCATACAAGACCGCTTTCAAGACCCTGATAGGAATGTCGCCTTATCGCCTGGTCTTTGGCAAAGCCTGCCATCTTCCTGTCGAATTGGAACACCGGGCTTATTGGGCTGTCAAGTAATGTAACATGGATTCCGAATTAGCCGGTGCGCAGCGGACGCTCCAATTATCTGAGCTTGAAGAAATTCATCGGGATGCCTTCGACAATAGTAGACTGTATAAGGAGAAAATGAAAGCCATCCATGATCAACTCATTCATAGAAAAACCTTTGAGCCTAACCAGCAAGTCTGGCTGTTTGACGCCCGCCTAAAACTCTTCTCGGGGAAACTCAGGTCCAAATGGACAGGACCATTTCGGGTGGTTAAGCCCTACTCTAATGGGGCGGTTGAAATCGTCGATCCCAACACTGGGCACACTTTTACAGTTAATGGTCAAGGATTGAAGCATTTCCTGGCCCAGGTTCCCCAGAAGGATGGTGTCACCCTCGTTGAGGGCTGACACGAAGCACCGCCCAGCTGGAGGCGTTAAACTCAGCACTTCCTGGGAGGCAACCCAAAGGATTCAGACTAATCTGGTATTTTACGTCACTCAGGTACTATCTTTTTGAACCTTTTTGCATCCATGTACTTCCAATGAGGACATTGTCCAACTTAAGCATGAGGGGGTGGTAAATTGCACAATCCTGAGCTCATTTAATCAGTCTAAATAAAATAAAATTAAAAAAAAATTGAATTGAGGAAGAAAACATAGGCATTAGAAACTTGTCAATAGTGGGAAATAATACAAAAAGAACTTAAACACTTAGACTTTTCAGGCCTTCAGGCTTAATCAACCCTGGTGTCCGTTAAAATATGGATTTAGCTTCGAATCCTTGCAACCTTAAGCCATTCTAATCCACCTATAAATAAGGTGATAAGTATACGACTTATCGACTCACCCTCTAACTCAGAAAATCTTTGAGTCTAAGCATCTGCACACATTTTTGCATAGACTCACTTCTCGGAGATTTTGACAGAAATTGGGTAGCTAATGAACTCTTTAGGGCGGTATGGCTGGCAAGTTGTCGTAGGTAACAGCCCATTGGCAGGTTGTCCAGAACCCAGCCATAGACCATTTCTTCTTCATTGCCTCTAGGTACATTTGAGATCAGGGAAGCAACCAACGAAAAAAAAAGGAGAAGAAAAGAAAATAAACCACACTCCACCACACAAGTATGGCTGGCAAGTGATCGTGGGTAACAGCCCATTGGTGGGTTGTCTAGAGCCCAGCTCAATAACTACACAAAAAGAACCAAAACAATTAAGGAAGAAGCGAGGGAAGTAGTACAAGCCGGGGAGATATACACTAGAAAAATCCTCGTGTTGACCCCAATTAAAACAAACATAGGGAGAAAGCTATCAATCGAACAAATACACCTTCAGGCAAATTTATTTCCTTTTCCAGTCACCTAGGGGCGTAGAAACCCAAAGTCTATCTAAATTACCGTTAAGTGAGTCTATCATAACATTCACACCAAGATGCTTAGCACTTAGGATTTTGACCAAGTTTTGGGTGGGTTGGGTAGCCGTAAAAAGTTACCAACCCACACTGAATTCTGAAAAAATTCTAAAAATATATATATATATATATATACATATACATATGTATAGTTATATACATTAAAGCAAGGATTCGGGCAATTCGTATTTTGGCAGACACCCGTGTGCTGCTTAGTCTTTCTGATTAAGATCTTCGTATATTTCCTCCTATTGACAAGTGACGAAGTGTCTAAGCAATTACTTCTTAAATTCTGGAAAGAAATAAAGGCTAGAATAAACCTTGCTAGAGACTAGCAAGGAGTAAGCATGGGGGTATGATAACACTGCACAAGGTGGTGATAATTATGTTGAATATGGCCCATCTTAAGAATAAAAGGCACAACATAAGTAGAATGGGAGCATTGCATGCATCATGTACCAAGATTGCTTATAAAACTGTATTAATGGCCATATGTGTAAGCACTTGTCAAAGCAGGCCTCAGATGAGCAATCAGACCGCATGGATGGATTTAGAATGACGAACGAAGTCCAACGGACTCAAGATCGGCCAAGTCCAACATCCGGAGCCCCTACAATGCACCCAAGAAGTTCTAACCGTTGATCTGGAGATCAACGGCCTTGATTGCGCCACGTCACCCCCGCTCCACCGAATGCCACCTCTTCATCCAGCCGAGATCAAATCTCAGCCGTCGATCTTCTATCGGACGACCGAGACTCGCACACCGACCCGCAGTCGCCGCAACAAAGCGTGGGCGTGGTACAACGGTTAGCACGCATGCGATGCGGGTTCGAGCCGCGCGGAGAGTGAAATTGAAGACGAAGGATGCACACAGAGAAATTGGGCTGCCCAATCAGCATCGAGCAGCCGAGATCGCGCCACGCGGCGCGCCCACAGATCGCGAGCGCCCACGCGCGCGCACGCCGGCCAACGACGCGCGCGTACACGCGCGCCCGAGGCGCGATCCAAGCATAGCCAAGGAGAGATCTCAGCCATCCAATCTTTGATCGGACGGCTCTCACGCAGTGGCCACAAATCAAGTGTGGAGGAGAAATAGCGCAAGCGATTGACCGGCGGGCTGGTGGGCTTCACCGACTCTTTTGGAGTGGTTTTAGCAACGTCTCGGATGTCGCTAAAGTCCCTTCTTCTTTTAGAAAGCCCTTAACCCTATTTAAGCCCCCTCCAACCACTCATTCAACGCATTCACTTCCCTTGCAACTACTCCACCCCTCTCTTAGCTAGCTTTAGGCTCTCTTGTCATCGCCGAAGATGACGAGCCGTCGACGGAGCATCCTCCACCGCCATTGCTGCCTCATTGCTCTCCATACTTTCTCTCTCTCTCTTTTAAGCTTTCCATTACTTTTGTTTGAGCATGTATTTATTGTTGTAAGCTATGAACTAAAAGTGCATGATTAATGAAGCTATTTTCTGTTCAGTTGTTACTTTAATTTCTGTTTAAGTTGCATGATCAGAAAAGGGACACTCTAACCCTAATCTCTCTCTATTTCTCTCTCGCTTTTCAAAATCGCACCTTTCGCAAGCAAAACTCCGCACTTCCCGTGATAACAAGTGATAAGAAAAATCTGATTTTCACGCCTCCCTGAGACCGACACTCGGACTCACCTCCGTTTACTTATTTTAAAATCGACGTTACAAGTGAGACTATAACGACACTTCTTAACACACGCACAAATGCACGTCAATAAGATGGGTGTGAAATTTGAACACGATCTTCTGACATCAATACCTACGTCCAGGACCAATTTTATAATTTTTTGACAAATATAAATTCAAAAAATTATTTTTCAAAAATGAATTTGGCTGCAGCCCAAACTTTTAGGAAGTGATTTTGTTGATTTCAAAGGAATAATGTCCACCAAAAAAAGTTTTATTTTCTTTTGTCGCTTTCTTTTATAACAAAGTAAACAAATCAAAGTAAGCTAACTAAGGATCAAGCAAAGAATTTTTTTTTGGATTCTTTTATGTAGAAAATAAGTGTAACCTAATCTAAGATAGATGTACTTACCACTAAATCATCGAATCCCGCTTGTCTTACTTCGTCATCTTTAGATTTTTTTATTCCTACACACAAATTGAAAAACACAGGGAAAGATGGATTAGTAACTTATAGACAAATACGGAATCAAAAGGCAAAAATAAATTGTCTCCCCGGCAACGACACCAAAAAGTGTTTTGTTTGCGAGTATGATTGCGAGAAATTGCTTTTGTAATTTATAATCAGATTGAACTCGTAAATATGAGAATCGTAATTTAAAGGCAGAGTCCGAGTCATTTTAGGGAGGTAAACAAATTAAAATCACTTTCCAAACTAGAACTAGAATCAATTATTAAGTAAGATGATTACTAAAACTAATTCGATTTCGTAAATACTATTTGCTCGCAGGTAATCAATATTATTTATCTTATACTATTTGATTAGGTTAGATCTTAGTCATTGCCAAAAATTTTGAAATTCTATCTAAACGTGGGCTTTCAAGTTATCTTTCAAATGCCATAGCTTATTTGGAAAAATTCGCACTGTGCGATTTTTAAAAATTCAAATAGTGGACAAGGGCCAATACTACCTAAAACTTGATTTGATCTAACTTTGAGAAATTCTTCTGACCTCGGTAGAAATCCAATTGACTTGAAATTTGTGGGGTTGGAAAGACACTTTAATCAATAATTTTTCAAAAAAAATTTGGACTATTCTTCCATTATTTAAATTTGAATTAGTTGGAGGGGGCCTATTGGGTCTATTTGACACCCTGGAGCTACGAAAATATTTTAGTTCCAAGAAAAGACAGATAGTATGACTTCATATGTTTCCTAAAAGTGTTGCCTAGTTTAGTTCCCATGAATCAAAATCCTAACCCAAATCAGACCAGACCTACTTTTAACCACTTCTATAATCAAGGTCAAAATAGTAGGCCAACCTACAATCAGCCTAGACCTAGACCTACTCAGCCTAGTCAAATGGATACCTTGATTAAAATGATTGCTGAATTGAACAAGAAACATCAAAAGGAGATGGTTGAGGTTAAGGGACAACTGAATAAATTAAACCAACAAGGATCCCCCCATCCCAGCCTGTACCAAACCCAAGGAACCTAAAAAATCAGACTAACTTTCAAGAGTTCCACCAGAATCAAGGGCAAGCCCATGTTATTAATCCTACCCCACAAAACCCACCCAAATTTCCTATTCCTTAGCAAAGTCCTATTATGTCCAATCCTTCTTAGGGTATGAACCCTAATGCCATTGCTAATGTCATTACCTGAGGAGTGGTACAACCACACAGGACCCTATGCACCCAAATCAATCAACCCACCAGGATCCAAATGAGCCTACCCTGATTAATATACCTAAGGGAGAAGAAGAAGAGGGTCAGGAACCTTTGATTCAGATTCCCAATCATGTCCCATTCCCTAAAGCCTTAAAAAAGAAAGGAAGAAGAAAAGCCAGACAACCAACAAGGATCTTCTCGAAGCTTTTTAACAAGTCCAGATTAATATCCTACTTCTCAATGCCATCAAACACATTCCAGCCTATGCTAAGTTTTTGAAGGAAATATGAACCCAAAAGCGTAAGGCTAAGACTGAACCTCTTAGGAAGGTGGTCCTTTCAGAACAAGGTAGCTCTACACTTCTAAAGGACCTACCTCCTAAGAAAGGAGACCCAGGAACCCCCTTGATTTCTTTCATGGTTGCTGACCTGGCCTTTGATAGGGCCTTAATTGATTTTGGGGCCTCCATCAACCTATTACCCACACAAATCTATGAGAAGTTTGGACTCAAGGACCTTGAACCTAGTTCAGTTTAAATTCAACTGGATGACCAATCTATAAGAAGTCCACGAGGAATTTTGAGGGATGTTATCATTTAGATTAATGATTTCTACCACCTAGTGGACTTTACTATTTTAGATCTCAAGATTCCTAAATATTTAAGATAGGCTTCAGTTATTTTAGGTAGACCATTCTTAGCGACTATGGAGGCCCTGATTGATTGCAAAAATGGGAATATTCAAATAGCCATTGTGGATGAAAAGTTGAAATTAAAACTTTTTGAGGCTATTGAGGACTATAATGAAAGTTGTGGGCTTGTTGAAGAACATAGGCGGGTTGAGGGTCTAATTAAAAATCTCTTTGAAAGACCTAGAATCTGAGGAATATATAGATGAATTTGAATATGAGGCATTTCCTTTTGAGGATCAAATTTCTAATAATTCCAAAGTTGAAAGCTTTATATTCAATTTTGAGGTAGAATCTAAGGAACATAAGAGCGAATCAGAATATGAAAATTTTGAATTTGAGGATGAGATTTCTGATGATTCTGAAATTGAAAATTTCTCATTTTATTTTAAGAAAAATTTCTTTCCTGAAGTAGGTGAAGCTCAAACATTTCAATTTGAACTTGATGAACCTTCAATGACTAGCTTTACCTTTACATCAGATCTAGATGGGCCTGAACGTGAATCATTTTCTATGGAATTTGATTGCATATATGATTTAATCAATTTTGATTTTGACATTGTTGATTTAAAAGACTTGGAGTTCAAGGAAGAAAGAGAGGAGGTGGTGGAATTAAGAGAAAATTTTGTAGGAAATGATACCAATGATCTAAGTGCGCCTCTACTCTTGAAACTGTTAGTTCAGCCTCTGCTAAATAATGTTTTGATGATTTCACAAAATAAAGTAAAATAAATAAATACTGGACATACCATATTTCTCTATCATAACTTCATTACAGGTTCCACCATCTCAAAGTCAAAGCATCGAATGATGAAGAAATGTTTTGTGTCTAGTAATTAGGTTCAATTGTAATGATCTTATTAGAGTTGTATTTTTCTATTTTATTAAATCTAGAAAGAGTTGTAAAGAGCCCTCAATGAACATATATATTCTTTAGACTTAGGCTCTCAACACTTAAGAAAAATTAGAAACAAAAACCCAACTCTGAAACATCCATATGACATCTGAACCACTTCCCAGATGTCTAATATCTCACTATAAGTTGTTTGGCCTTTTAATCAAATGACCAATCACCATAATCCTCGCCTTAAGCTTTTAAGCACTTAGGCTCCAAACGATTAGAATTAACGCCAAACGACTACAGAATAATTTAGACATCTAGTTAGTCTGTCAGATAACCTTAGACAATACCGTTGGTCTCATCACTTCCAAATCTCCTTTTGTCAGGTCATATCCAACGGTTTCAATACTTTACCCTTTGTTCCAGACATCTATATATGTCTCCAGATGTCCAATAATGGAATGTTGCACCTAAAAGCACTTTATGAATATTTGTTAGAGGAAATCTTGCTTATTGGATTTGCAAGAAATTCGAAGCCTGATTTGATTTGGATTTTGACCCAATTTCCTAGGATTTTCCTCCAATGGCTAGGAGCCCTCTCTCAAGCCTTTTTAAAGGTTTTTAGCATGCCTATATATCTCTCCTAACCCCTCTTAGGCTAAACACACCATTAAGAGATAAATTCCACAAGCAAACACTTGCTCTACTCACTCTAGTGCCCCATTACTGTGCAAATCTATTCCTTGGGCAAACACCCACTCCCTTGCTACTGTGATATTACGATCATCTCCGGGATAATCTCACCATGGTTACTAAAAACTTATATATCTATTTGGAGAGCTCTATAAGGTGTACTATCATTTCAATTTTTATATTCTGCTGTACTCGGGTATCTAACCTGTCGGATCCCCGTCTCTTCCTTGTGATGGGAGAAACATCCATTTTGGGATCAGAGATGGGATTTGTATTTGAGGTACACTACCCTCATTCAAGTAGTGTGGTTAGTGGATTGATCACTAGGTGATCCAAAATCTTTAGTCTAGGTTTGACTTAGGTGGTGGTTTTCTTTCGATTTTGGATTTCCACCTAAAAAATATTATGTTATTTGTGTGATTGAATTTTTATTTGCCAATTATATTTCAAATTTCACTATTCACCCCTTATAGTTCAATTTCAATTGGTATCAGAGTTAGGTTTCTACATCTTTGGAGAAACATCCGCGGAAGATCAAATGGAGAGGAGAATTGTATCCACTAGCAGGACGGAGGGGTAGTCCACCACCCGTCCACTACTCTTTGAGGGAACAAACTACTCCTACTGGAAGCTTCAGATGAAGATGTGGCTTCAAGCCAATGTTGACAGGATTTGCATGCTAAAAGTTTGAGTATAAAAAATCATGTCGTTGTAGTCGCGTAAAAATCCGTCAAATAGATAATTTAACCAAAAATTTGGTGAGTCCCAGGTCGAAAATGTGGAGGCATACATTTGATTAAAAATTGCATTTCATTTATTGTCACGAAGCTGAGTAGCTAGTTAAATTAAATCTACTCTAGCTATTCTACTTAAAGAGTAAACAATAGAAGACAAAGAAAGAATAATACAAATAAAGAGAAAATAGAGAGAATAGACACATATTTCATAGCCACATAATTATGTTTGTTACATCAATGTGCTACACTAGAAAGTGGGAAATCTAATCTAGAAAGCAGTAAAAAGAGAAGGGGGAGAGAAGTTATCCTCCTCGACGACTACTTGGAGGATGAGCCGCATTGACAGAGCGCCTAGACAAAGGTGGTAAGACGCTTGACGAGGGAGAATGAAGATGGAGGACGGAACGGGGTGGCATTGCAGTGGGTTCCGCTTCCCGAATGGTGGTGAGACGACAACCGCAGGATGCTCCATGAAGGGGGTGAGAAGGTGGAAAAATTATATTTTTAACTCTAATGGAGCATCCTAGGTTTGGGACAAGCTTGTAGAGCTTTGGAGGGGATGAGTGAAGAGAGCAAGAGATGAAGAAAATGTGGAAGGTGTAGGGCCTTTTATAGGTGTAGTCATGGGGGCAAAAAGGTCCTTTTACAAGCTTTAACATTAATATCAGGACCTTTAGTGATGTTTATGAATGTCACTGTAGGCAGCCATTGCTGAAGGCATGCCTTGAATGAAAGCTGTGCGATGCCAGTCCAATGCACCTCAAAGAGCCACGTTCGCAACTCTTCTCCTTCAGCCGTTCCCAAGCACACGCACAAAGCAATCTCAACCGTCCGATTGCTTGATCGGATGGCTTAAATGTCGCGACCTCTTCCTCTTCGCATGATATGTAGCAACGCGGCCATGTCCCTACCATTAGATCAAGATCGAATGATCGAGGAAGGTGCTCGCCCGTGCACCTCATCGCGTCAAATCACATGTGGTCTTTGGTGTCAGATCACGTGTGATCATGCTCTTTCATCCATATGGTCACGTAGCTGTTGCCAATGCCTCTCAATCATATCTAAAGGGTGAATTTCTCCTGCACTTGCCTTCAGCAAATTTAACTTGCTCCGCGTGACTCAAACAAGTGCCTTACGTTGCGCGTTAAGCTCACAACCGCTGCGCTATTCGTCTCTTTATGTCATGTTTGCAAATTAACGCTCACGCACCCTCAGCCATTGGATGAAGATCCAATAGCTGAGGGCGTGCATGCTTTGCCTTCAGCTATGTGCATGCACTGCCAAGATTGAATCTAAGCCATTGGATTGATGATCCAACGGTTGAGATGCGTTGATCAACTGATGAAGAAGAGCTGCAGCGACTGTGGGTGGCTTGGATGGTGCCACGTGGCACCATCTGAGCCGTCCATCTTCTATTGCTCATAGGTGCTGCCACAGATGTTAGATTAGATCGATTCTCCTGCTGTTGGGCTACGATTGTTGATCTGAACCCATCCGTGCAGTTGGATTTGTCATCTAAAGCTTGGATTTTACACCACCTTGCCCCTTGACCTATGGTCTTTCTCGAACTACATCTGATGCTATGGAGGTTCGATTAGGGCAATCTCGGAGGCGTTAGACTCCGATTGTCGCCCTAATCAGATTCGTACTGTTGGATCTTCAATCTGAGGCCCCAATAAATGTTGCCCTCTCCGTTGACCACAAAAAGAGAAAATTAATCTAAAATTTATACAATCTAACCTAAATGCATGATGATACATGTTATGTAATATTTATAATGCATGAATGCTTCTATGACACTAGAAACATGCATAAAGAAGCATTTTAGATCTTTTGGATGTATGCACATCACACCCCGATCCTTATCTTTTGCTAGTCCCTAGCAAAACTATATGCTATTTATAAAAGAATTAGGATCAGATTTCTTAGGCAAAAGTTATTTTTCAACACTAGGATCAAATTACTAAGGACTTGAACTATAGAGACACAACAATGTTTGGGTGTTTGCAAAAATGCAGATCGCCCAAGCCCTCTCCTTACTCAAAAGAAGTATCTTTCTTTTTCATTTCTAATTTTTTTTTTTGGATTTTTAAGTTTAGGGTTTTGACGTAGCTTTCTACGGCTACCCAACCCACTCAAGACTCGATGAGAACTCTAAGTACTAAGCATCTTTTTGTGTGAAATGTGATAGACTCACTGATCGGCAATTAAAACGGACTTCGAGTTTCTACACCCCTAGGTAACCTTGAAAAGGTATTCTGCATAAAGGTGTATTTATATGACCGATAGCTTTCTCCCTACTTTTATTTTTATAGGGTCAACATGTTGTGCATACATTTGAACAGCCAAAAATGTCTATTAATGCATGTTCTAAGTATCATATTAGCGTCTTGAATTGTAAATATTGCATAACACGCATCATCATGCATTTAGTTCAAATTGTACAAATTGTATAGTAATTTCTTCTTTTTGGTAGCCAGGGACCTCAGATCGAAGATGCAACCATACGAATCTGATCGGTGTGACGATCGGAGTTCAACGACTCCAAGATCGCCCCGGTCGGACTTCCGTAGCATCAGATATAATCTGAGGAAGGTTAGAGATCAAGGGCCAAGATGGTGTAAATCTACACTTTAGATGACAAATCCAACCGCACGGATGGGTTCAGATCGACGATCGCAATCCAACTGCACGGATGGGTTCAGATCGACGATCGCAATCCAACTGCATGGAAATCGATCTAATCTGACATCCGTGGCACCATCTACAACTCACAGAAGATGGATGGCCATGATGGCACCACGAGGTGCCATCACAACTGGCCAAATCGGTTGCAGCATCTCTTCTCAACCTCTAAAGTCACTGGCAAGGCAAGATCTGGGCCATTGGATCTTGATCCAACCGCCATGGGCACGTGCTCTTAAAACATACGCGAGACAAAGTGGCAGCCGCAGTGCAACGGTCGAGTGCCCATTCGCCAGCGAGAGGCGTGGGATTGATCCCCGCTACGCCTTAACTCAAGGTGCAGGCGTGAAGTGGCTAATTTTAACTATTGGATGTGGCGCAAGCAATCAGATGGCATGCAACATGGCTACACGGATGAGCAAGGATCATGTTGCAGTGGGTCCTTACGTTGAAGAGGCATGAGTGCGATGCGATCTAAGCCATAGAATGCAAGATGGATGGCTGAGAGTTGGCGTGCACATGCGTTAAGGTGCTGAAGTAATGAGTGGGTGCACGCATCTTAAGCCGTCCGATCGCAAGATCAGACGGTCGAGAATCTGAGGACATGCACGTGCATTGAGGCACGAGGAGAAGAAGAGGCATGGGATGCGTGGTAGCTAGGTCCACATTCAGGGACTTTAGTGATGCTTAATTCCGTCACTAAAGGCCCTTGCATTAATGTTCTTAACATAAAATGACCTTTTTGCCCCCAACCTCTACACCAATGAAAAGGCCTACACCCCCCACATTTCAATCATTCTTTCCTTCACCTCTCTCCTTCTCCAAAGCTCTAAAGAAGCTTATCCCAAACCTGGGATGCTCCTCTAGAGTCAAAATCAAAATTTTCTCTCCCTCGTTTCAGAAGTGGATCTCGCGACGACGATGACGCCTTGCCTCACCCTTGGTTCTTCCTACTCCGATCTTTGTCTTCCATCTTCATCCTCCATCTTCCAGGCATTGCCCTGTCTGGCTGGTCCTCCAAGCAACCATCGAGGGCGATAACATCTCTCTCCCTTCTTGATTGCATTCTATAATAGAATTTCCTACTTTCTAGCTGTAATCATTTCCTGCTTTCTAGTTGTAAAAATAATATTCAGTTGTAAAGTGATTGTTCTCTCTCTCTCTCTCAGTGTTAATATCAAATTCATTGTGATTATCTCGCTTGTAAAACAAAAATACCAAAAAAAATCTAATCGTGGATTTTAGATTGACATAGCCTCCCTATGTTTGACCCAGAATCTCTTTACGAATTTCGGTAAATTTATTTGTTGACGAATTTCCTCGCAAATCATACTACGACGATGGGTTTTTCAAAATCCAATCCCCTTTGCATAGATCTTCCAAGCAACATTTTGGCGCCGTTGCAGGGGAGGCAATGATTCTCGATTTTCTTTCCGCATTTTGCACACTTTATTATTTTCTAACTTTCTTTTATTTCTCTTCTATTATTTTGCAGGTACCTCAATAGGGAATCTTCAAGTGGTAGAAAAGAGTAAAGTGTAGTTGAAGACAACTGTAAGTGCTCCCCATTCTTCCCCCCTCCATAGATTTCATTCCACAATCTTAATTCAAACCCCAATTAACCTAGGTGTTCACATAAACCCCAGGATTAGTTTAGATGCTTTGATTTCCACCTCCACTCATCTCACCTTCGTAAAAAAAAAAAGATACTTCTCGTGGGATAAATCAACATACACACTACATACACCCACATTCAAGGCACATAACCTAACTTGATTTTTATCTACTCAACCGGGATTCCGACCTATGGAATCGGTACACGTAAATAACACATAAGAGAGTAGAAATTAGTCTAGGTTAATCATCTTGTGTGCCTAACTTAGTGGTGCTTTTCGGCTAATTGTTTGAGTTGTTTGGGTCATACCACTTCATTTTAAAATCAACTCATCAAGTAGCTTCCCCTTAGGGTTTACAATTTAGGTCAATACCAGGCACTCCACTTTACTTTTTTATTTCAAAAGAAAAAGATCTTCACCCATGTTTGAACATCTGGTTTGCCTCTGAAACTTGATTGAACTCACCTAATTCTAAACCCTAAAAGCTACTTAAGCAAGATTTGAACCTTAAAATCCATTCATCCAAATAATCTTGCTTGAAAACCCTGGTTATGCATGCACTCACACATATTCAATCGATCATTAAGGGCACAACCCATTTTAAGGGCCCACCACATTCCATAAGCACTACAATCCTATGCCTAAGTAAAATCAAGTAGACGTTGGCCTTAAGGACTAATTCGCTCTTCGGGGCCCAGATTGAGATTATTTACGACTAACCTACTTGTACTAGTCAATCTGATGTCTAACTAGAGGAGTAGAATCAAACGATCGCAGCTGGGGAGTACACTAGGAACCAGAGGCACAAGCCGAAGGAAGAACCTTCTCCCCAGTCCTTCCTTCTAGCTGGTTGGATTGATTGGATACAAGTAGAGTAAATCGTCTATAGTCTTAAGACAGATTCTGAGAGTCTGTACATTCTTAGGCTATCCAACTTAAGGACAGACTTGTTTTGTTGTGCTGCAGGGTTCTTATCCCTAGTCCTTCCAACCTCTTTTTAGTTTATGCTTGGAAGGAGGTCCTTGAATCCCTAATTGGAAGGACCATTAGATCATTCTAGGAGGCGTAGATTGAATTTTGGCCAAATTGATCCCATGGCCGATCAGCAACCTCCTCTACCTCAGAATCAATAGGAGATGTTTCAAAGGTAGCTGGAACAAATGCAGAGAATGCAAGAATGGTTCCAGAGAATGTAGGCCAAATTGATCCCATGGCCGATCAGCAACCTCCTCTACCTCAGAATCAATAGGAGATGTTTCAAAGGTAGCTGGAACAAATGCAGAGAATGCAAGAATGGTTCCAGAGAATGTAGGGCGCTCAGCCCTTGAAGGATTTTTATGATCCTTCAAATTACGGGGAATGCCCTGGCATCTAGATTCCAACTGGAGACGTTGAAATCAAGTCCCAGGTGTTAAGCCTGATCAAACACTTTCATGGGATTGGCTCTGAAGACCTATTTCAGCATTTGGAGGACTTGACCACTTTGGTACAGACCACCAAAGCATGAAATGTGAATGGAGTAGATGATCATGAGGCTCTTTCCGCACTCTCCTAAGGATAAAGCTGCTCATTGGTATAGGACAATAGGAAGGTCAATTGCAACATGGAATGATCTGAACTCATCTTTCCTAAAGAAATTCTTCCTAGTCAAGCATACCAATGCACTAAGGTGGGTGATTACTACCTTCGCTCAGTGTCCAGGGGAGCAGTTTCATGTTGCCTGGAAGTGATTCCAGGACTTATTCCGAAGTGTCCACACCACAAGGTGCTGAAATGACAGCTCATGCAGATCATTTACCATGGGTTGACTGAGCAACTCAGAAATCATGTGGATGCTTCTTGCAGAGGCAATTTCCTCAACAACCTAGATCGAATGTTAATGAGGTCAACAACTCTCATTCGTTTGATATGGAACTAATTTGTAATAAACTAGATAAAGTGTACTTGGTTACCAAAAGGATAGAGGAGTGGATGGCAGAAAACTCTACAAACAATTCTCGATCCACTCAATCCCAGAATTTGGGATTCCATTCTTTGCGAGCTCCTTCTGGACGGGAGTTCATGAATCAACTGGATGCAGCTCAACATGTGAGCCAGCATTGTTCAGAACCCCACGGGTTCCAAACTGGGGCCTTTGATCCCAATTTCTTTGATCCCTCCCTTTCTTTCTCTCCATCCTCACCCTATGAGGATGTCTATGTTGTATAGGAGAACGTTAGGTCCAACCCTTACTCAAATGCTTACAACCCTAGTTGGAGGAACCACCCTAACTTCTCCTGGAAAAACCCAGGGAAGCAGACCCAATTTCGACCGAGCAACTATGCTCCACAAAGACCAGTGGGTCAGGGTCATGTTTACACTCAGCCACCCCCAAATTAGGTCAATCAGCCAGCTTGGAATGCCCGTCAACTTGTAGAGCAGGCTAATTTGAACCGTCATATGATAAAGATGTAAGGGTCTATGCTCCAGCTCATGTAGAAAATGAAAACTTCACTGGACAACTTGCAAATCGGGTTCATTGCTAATTCCCATCAACCCGTATCTCTACCATCTCAACCGTACCTAACCCACGTAATATACAAAATCTGGGCAATCAATCCCAAGGGTACAGGAATCAGAGGGACCCACATGCACATGCTAAGGTGGTTGAGCAGGGTCCTTCCTCTTCTACTTCTTCATCAAATTCGAGGTTTCTAGCTGATGAAGCCCCTCCAATCTTTCCTTACCCTCTCTAAGACCCAAACCCTTGTGCATCTGCTAACTCTATTACCTTGAGGAGTGGAAGGAAAACCTAGGACCCAAAACTACCTTATTCTGATCTACCAAATCCTAGAGAACCTGAGGAGAGAAAGAACTCTGAAGAAGAAATCAAGGTTTAGGAACCTGATTCCAAAGATCTAACTCATGTTCCTTTTCCTGAGGCCTTGATTAAACCTAGGAAGAAGAAGCCTGTTGATAGTAACGAGGAGCTCTTGAATATATTCAAAAATGTTGAAATCAATATCCCGCTCCTCGACACTATCAAACACATACCAACTTACGCTAAATTTTTAAAGGATTTATGCACACAGAAGCGTATGTTGAAGGAATTTATTCTGAGGAAGGTGATACTCTCTGAGCAGGGCAGTTCTATTATCCTGCACCACCTTTCTCCGAAAAAGAGAGATCCAGGGGTCCCTTTGATTTCTTGTGTCATGGAAGATTACACCTTTGATAGGACACTTCTGGCTCTAGGTGCATCCATTAACCTAATTCCGACTCCTCTTTACGAGAAGTTCAGATTAGGTGAACTTTGGCCAACCTTAGTAATGTTGCAGTTAGCGGACCATTCGATTACAAATCCGAGAGGCATTATTGAGGATGTTATTGTCAAGGTTAAGGACTTCTATTTTCCGGTAGATTTCCTTGTCCTTGACATGGATATACCTGAGAATTTAAGGAATATGCCCATCGTTCTGGGGCATCCGTTCCTGGCTACCGCTAAGGCCAATATCAAATGTGAGAGCGGTAGCAACGAATTCGCCTTTGGTGATCCAAAATTGAAATTGGATATTTTTAAGGTGATTAACAAATTTGAGGATCATGGATTTATAGAGGAACTTGAGGAAGATAACTTGAATATTGAAACATGTATTGTGGTTTCTCCAATTGAAAGTTCCTCCTATCTTGATGGATCTGACCCACAACCCTCTGTAGCAAACCCGCCACATTCTGAAGAGGTTATTGATTTTGTTCACTATCAACCTCTTCCTCTTGATGAATCTTCATCAGCTTCATCCTTACCATCCATCCTAAACCCATCCCAGCTTGAACTAAAACCATTTCCTAAGAGTTTGAAATATCAACTTTTGGGACCTCAAAAGACACTCCCTATGATTATTAGTGTTAGATTAACTAAGGAGTAGGAGATTAAACTGATCAAGGTCCTAAAGGAACATAAGGAGGTAATTGGTTGAACCATTCATGACCTTAAGGGGATCGAGCCATCTTATTGCAATCACATAATATTCTTGGAAGATGGATCCCTCCCTTCTCACCAAATGCAATGGAGATTAAACCCTAATGTGTGAGAAGTGGTCAAGAAGGAAATAATTAAGTGACTTGACGTAGGAATCATTTATCCGATTTCAGATAGTCCTTGGGTAATTCCCATGCAAATTATTCCCAAGAAAGTTGGGATTACCGTTGTGACTAATGAGAAAGGAGAATCTGTCACAACACGTTCAGCTTCCTCTTGAGGGTCTGTATCGATTACAGGAAGCTGAACATAGCCACGAAAAAAGATCATTTCCCTTTGCCCTTCATCGATCAAATCCTTGAAAGACTAGCCGGAGAAAAGTACTTATGTTTCCTAGATGGTTACTCGGGATACAATCAAGTCCCTATCCATTTCGAGGATCAGGAAAAAATGACTTTCACCTGTCCCTACAAAACCTTTGCTTTTTGTAGAATGCCTTTCGGTCTATGCAATGCATCTGTGATTTTTCAAAGGTGTATGCTAGCCATATTCTCTAACATGGTGGGAGAGTTTATGGAAGTTCTCATGGATAATTTCTCTATTTTCGAAGAAGCATTTGATTCTTGCTTGGCTAATGTTGAAATGATCCTTAAAAGGTGCACCAAAACAAGATTGGTCCTTAGCTGGGAAAGGAGCCATTCCATGACATAAGAAGGCATCATCTTGGGTCATGTTGTCTCTGAACGGGGAATTAAAGTTGACAAAGCTAAGGTTGATGCTATCTCCAAACTTCCTCCTCCTACATATGTCAAACAAATTCAATCATTTCTTTATCATGTGGGATTCTATAGGAGGTTTGACCGGGTCGATCTTTCGCTTTTAAGTCGTTTGTAGTTTAATGTGGTGGAAAAATCGACTAATCAATTTTTAATAAGAAATAACCACTCGCAGAGGAGCGGGTCGTTTCCACAGGGAGGCAATAACGTATTAAAATTCGCGCCACTTAAAAATGTTTGTTCGGAGTCAATTTGGACAAGAACCAAGCCAAGATTGCCTTTAGATTAAGGTTTAAGCAAGAAATAATGCTGAAATGGCAATTATGATAAACTACAGGATATTTTCCGCAATGCAGAGTGAATAGAATATGAATAAAATCTGGCAATGGCAGAAAATGTAAATTTTAATCAATGCTTTACTGTAGCAAAACAGGGGAATTTTTCCCCGTTGTCTTGCGCGACGAGGAGCCGATGGCTGGGCGCGGGAAGCTCGGCGGAGGTCCCTTGGATCAAGGGCTTCGAATCGGTGGTGACGGCGAGTCGCGCGGCGGCCGGAGGTGGCCGGACGAGCTCCGGCGGAGGTGCTGCAGGGGGTTGTGCGTGGGCGCGTGGAGGGTCTGCGGAGGGCGCGGGCGCGCGGAGGCGTGGCTGCGGTGGTCTGCAGGCGGGCGCTGGCGTGTGCGGTGGAAGCTGCAGAGGTCGGTTGCTGGCGGTTTGCAGATGGCTGTGCGTGGGCGCGCGGAGGGTCTGCGGAGGGCGCTGGCGCGCGGAGGCGTGGCGGTGGTCTGCAGGAGGGCGCTTGCGCGGTGGTCTGCAGGCGGTTGGCGTGTGCGGTGGAAGCTGCAAGGCGGTTGGCGTGTGCGGTGGAAGCTGCAGGCGGCTGTTGGAGGATGCTGCAGGCTGGTCTGCAGGCGTTGGAGGAGAGCGCGGGCTGATCTGCAGGCGTGCGCAGGTCAGCAGCCGGTGAGCGGTGGAGGGCGCAGGCGGTTTGGTGGCCGGTTGGAGAGTGCAGGCTGAGGAAGTGGAGGTGAGCGGGTAACTTCAGACGTCTGGGAAATTTCCCAGACGTCTTAAGTTACTGAGAGGGTGGCTGATCAGTAGCTAGGTGGTGGTGGTCTGCGACGACGGCGAGGAAGATGCACGCTGATGTGCTCACGGTAATGCGGGCGAGCTCCGGATGGCGGTGTGGCCTGTCACACCACACGCCCACGGTGGTGGAGACTCGCCGCCACGGTAGAGGCCGGCAGTGTGGAGTGGAAGAGAGAGGATCTCTCTGCACAGTGGTGAGTCGGTGGCGGAGGCCTGCTGCAGCCGGCAGCTTCCGTGCTCCTTTTATAGTGTCTTGAACAATTTTGAAATCAGCCGCCGACCAGATCCACCACATCCGCTCCCCCTTGAATGGCTTCATCACTGCAGCAGCCGGGCGTTGGAGCGGCAGCCAGCCGTTCTGAAAGAAGACGAATAAAGCAAATATTATTAAAATATTAGGGTTATTTATGTATAGACCCTCAACTTCTATGTTAATAAAAACAATATACCTAATTGGTTATCTAATTAGATGAATGCTATTCTAAGCTAATTCTAAATGCACTTAAGATATGAATGCAATGTATGGATTATGTAATTAGATTAAAACTATGAATTAATCTATTTACATCCTAATTTATACTAAATAAATGTTAGAATTAACCTAATGTGTAGGCACTTAAATACTTAAATAACCCACAACTATGGGCTAATCAAATACCCCCATGCCTAGTTTTTGCTAGTCCCTAGCAAAATTAAGCGAAACCTAGCACTCTAAGTAGACTAGTCAACTCACTTAGTCTTCCTTCAGAAGCATATTAAGTTCAGGTTCTAAACCCAAGGTTCCTAAGTAGTTGCTAAGTTACAGACTAGGTCGGCTAAAGACGAGTTGCCAGCACAAGTTTCCCTGATTTCTGACTCTACCCTAAAGTTTATTGATCCCTGAGATTAAAGCATCCGTGCTTGTGCATTGGTCCGAGTTATTTGAGTTAAAGGAAATTTTTTTTTTTTTTTTAATATATATATATATATATATTTTTTTTTTTTTTGTTTGATTCTTCTAAGTCTAACCTCAGATCAGCTATCAACACAGTCTGTGTCGGATTCATTGTCCCCATTACCATACCTCGAAGGGTGCCTGGCTTTCGATGCTTCGAGATAGCACCGCCCATAACGACCCCAAGAACTCTTGGCAATCGACACTTCGAGATAGTATCGCCCATGGATTTCTTAAGCGAATTCAGGCCTATGGCAATCGGCACTTCGAGATAGGGCCGCCCATGGTACCTGAACCGCGCAATGCGCTTACATGCCCCCAGTAGGATGGATATCCTAAGAGACAAGCGCCGAGGAGGTAATATGTTACCATCGCATCCTCAAGGTGAGTATATACTCGACCTCTCCTGCGGCGGGAACTCTTCCAATCAAAATATGTTTTCAAGCCTTTCTTAAGTCAAAACTAAGAGAACCAAATCTCTTTTCAGAAATTAAGTTAATTACCAGACCAAGTGTGAACAATTTGGATGCTTGGGTTACAAGGACCTGTAAACCAAAAGGTAGAATAAGACTCCAGGTACTACCCCACCTTTTAACTCAAACCCTAGCTTCCCTTCCTCAACCTCTTGAAGAATGGTCCGCAACTTAACTCCTACTTAAGTTTTTAAGTCCACAAAGGACCCTAAAGGTCTAAAGCTAGTAGCTTATTTAGCTTCTAAAGTTTGACCCTAGAATTAACTTAGTCTACCCTAGAGTTCTGATTTGCTTAAGACGGCAAGATCTCGCCAGTTAAGCTCAAAACCTCTTTTTCTTTTTTCTTTTTTTTTTTTTTTTTTATATATATATATTTTTTTTCTTTTTTTTTTTTTCTTTCTTTTTTTTTTTTATAAATGCATGCTATAAACAAAATGCCTCAGGTCCTCTCCCCCATGCCTGGTTCAAACAATGTCCTCATTGAAAATCAAAAATAGCTAAAGGAAGATATTACCTGAGGCGGAGAATAGTAGGAGCTAAGGCTCCTCAAGAGTGACTTCGTCAACTAGATGGCCATCTAAAGTTATGTACGGTTTTAACCGTTGACCGTTGACGATAAAGGGAGTTGCTGAAGAGGAAGGATTTTTGATCTCCACAGCTCCATGGGGGAATACTTTGGTGATTATGTAAGGCCCATCCCAACGAGATTTTAATTTCCCAGGAAAAAGCTTAAGTCTGGAATTGAAAAGCCAGACTTGTTGGTTGGGTTCAAAGGTCATTCGAAGAATAAACTTGTCATGCAAGACCTTAGTTCTTTCTTTATAAGCTTGAGAGGTGTCATAAGCATCATTCCTCAGCTCCTCAAGCTCACTTAATTCTAGAAATCGTGCCTTACCTGCCTTCTCTAAATCCATGTTAACACTTCGAATAGCCCAAAGTGCTTTATGTTCCAACTCAACAGGTAAATGGCACGCTTTTCCATACACAATCCGAAAGGGAGAAGTACCCAAAGGGGTCTTATAGGCCGTTCGATAAGCCCACAAAGCATCATCGAGCTTTTGGGACCAATCTTTCCTATCAGGTCTAACGGTCTTTTCCAAAATATTTTTTATCTCCCTATTTGATACTTCAACCTGACCACTTGTCTGAGGGTGGTAAGGGGTAGCAACCTTGTGAGTCACTCCCAAACTCTTAATTAACCGATTGAAGTGGTGGTTTCGGAAATGAGGTCCCCCATCACTTATAATAGTCTTGGGGCAGCCGAAACGGGATATGATATTGGCCTTCACAAATTTCAAAACCACAGAGTGGTCATTTGTGCGCGTCGGAATGGCCTCTATCCATTTAGAGACATAATCAACTGCCACCAAGATATATTCAAAACCATGGGACGACGGGAAGGGGCCCATAAAGTCAATTCCCCACACATCAAAAATTTCAACAGATTGAATATGATGTTGAGGCATTTCATTCTTCTTCCCAATCGTTCCAGTCCGTTGACATCTAATACAGGCCTTAACAAAATTATGAGAATCCTTAAATAAGGAAGGACACCAAAAACCAGACTGGAGAACCTTAAAAGCAGTTTTCTTAGCACCAAAGTGTCCTCCACAATGAAGTGCATGGCAAAATGTCAGCACACTTTGTTGTTCCTCTTCAGGCACACAACGTCTCAAAACTTGGTCTTGTCCAATTCTAAATAATTCTGGCTCTTCCCAATGAAAATATCTTGCTTGAGAAACGAATCTCTTTCTTTTCTGCTTATCCCAAGAGCCAGGAGTTTGTCCAGTGACCAAGTAATTTACAATGTCTGCATACCAAGGTAAAGTTGGTGTTACCGCCATCAGAGTTTCATCGGGGAATGTCTCGCGAATGTCTTCAGAAATAGAGTCGTTAAGAGGAAGACGAGACAGGTGGTCAGCCACAACATTTTCTACTCCTTTCTTTTCACGTATTTCCAAGTCAAATTCTTGAAGGAGTAAGATCCACCTAATTAGACGTGGCTTAGAATCTTTCTTAGCAATGAGATGTTTCACTGCTGCATGATCAGTAAAAATAACCACCTTAGACCCAAGTAAATAAGACCTAAACTTCTCCAGAGCAAAAACTACAGCAAGTAATTCTTTTTCAGTGACGGTGTAGTTTTGCTGAGGTTCAGTTAAAGTCTTGCTTGCATAATGCAGCACATGAGGTCTTCCCTCAACCCTTTGTCCAAGGACTGCTCCCACTGCATAATCCGAAGCATCACACATAAGCTCAAAGGGGAGTGCCCAATCAGGAGCTTGGAGAACAGGCGCAGAGATCAAGGCCTCCTTTAGAGTTTGAAAGGCCTCGGCACATTTTGAATCAAAACTGAAGGAAGATTCCTTCGCCAATAAGTCACAAAGTGGCCTAGAAATCTTACTAAAATTTTTAATAAAGCGCCTGTAAAAGCCAGCATGGTCCAGAAAGGATCTAATCTGTTTGACATTCGTAGGCAATGGAAGTTTGGAAATAGAATCAATCTTGGCTTTATCTACTTCCAAACCTTGCTCAGATACAACATGCCCAAGTACAATTCCTTTCTGTACCATGAAGTGACTTTTCTCCCAGCTGAGGACTAAACCAGTCTCCTTACATCGTTTCAACACATTCTCCAGGTGCAGGAGACACTGGTCAAAAGACGAGCCATAAATAGAGAAGTCATCCATAAATACTTCGACACACTCGTCAATCATGTCCGAAAAGATAGACATCATACACCGCTGGAAAGTTGCAGGGGCATTACATAATCCAAACGGCATACGCCTGAATGCAAAAGTACCGTAAGGACTCGTGAATGTCGTCTTTTCCTGGTCATCAGGAAAGACTGCCACCTGATTGTACCCAGAATATCCATCGAGAAAGCAATAATACTTATTCCTTGCCAATTTTTTGAGAATTTGATCAATAAAAGGCAAAGGAAAGTGATCCTTCTGGGTAGCGGTGTTCAGCTTGCGGTAATCAATACAGACCCTCCATCCAGTTGAGGGTCTAGTGACAACTTGTTCACCTTGGTCGTTGAGTTCCACAGTAAAGCCTGCCTTCTTTGGCACCACATGAATGGGACTGACCCATTTACTATCAGCAATGGGATATATGATCCCAGCGTCCAACCACTTCAGGATTTCCTTTTTTACAACCTCCCTCATATTAGGGTTCAGACGTCTCTGCATGTCCCTAAAAGGCTTGATGGAATCATCAGTATAAATGTGGTGCATGCAGAGTGTAGAGTCTATACCCTTAATGTCAGCAATGCTCCAAGCAATAGCTTCCTTATGCCTAGACAGGCATTCAATCAAGGCTCCCTCCTGTGCCTCAGACAGCACAGCCGAAATGATAACTGGGAGCGTATCATTGGCACCTAGGAAAACATACTTGAGAGTGTCAGGGAGGGGTTTCAACTCAAGGTTGGGGGCTTGTATGGTTGAGGGTTTCATAATAAATGTCCCCATCTCAGGTAGCAAATCTGCCTTCGGCGGAAATGATGGGGGAAGAGACTCAGCAGAAACTCCTAGCAATTCCTCTAGTTCTAGTATATCCCCTTCACATTCCTCCAAGAGATGGGAATGCTCATTTAGCATGACATGCTGAAGGGGGTCATCACATAACATTGCAGGAGTTGCCTCTTCAATCAGGTCATCTATCACCTCAACTTGAGAACAATCCTCAAGTCCAGCTTGTTTGTAAGCATCAAACACATTAAGCCGGATTTTCCTATTCCCAAAGCCCATTTTCAATGCCCCAGTATTGCAATTAATTGAAGCATGGGAAGTTGCAAGGAAGGGGCGGCCCAAAATGATGGAGGGTTTGGTTGGCTTGTTGGTAGGGTCAGTGTCCAAAACTAAGAAGTCAACGGGAAAAAAGAAATCCTCCACTCTTACGAGGACATCTTCCAAAATTCCCCGTGGTGTCTTAAGTGATCGATCAGCAACTTGAAGGACTACATGGCTAGGCTTCAGATTGCCTCCCCCAAGTTGTTCATATACATAGCTCGGAAGGATGTTCACCCCCGCACCCAGATCAAGCAGAGCCTCATCAATTTGTAAGTCACCAATAACTACAGAGATATATGGGGCCCCTGGGTCCTTAAGTTTCGGAGGTGTGCCATGTTGAACAATTGAGCTAACAGAATCAGGCAGGACAACTTTAGACTGGACCTGTTTTCTAGATTGCCGCTTTTTCGTGCACAAGTCCTTTAAGAAGCGGGCATAAGACGGAATCTGCCTGATAGCTTCAAGCAAAGGCAGGTTAATCTGCACTTGCTTGAAAGTTTCCATAATCTCATCCGTCTTATCTTTGGCTCCAGATGAGCCAGCAGAAGTCTGCCCAGAGGTGGATAAGCGCTCTGGAAATGGCACTCTCGATCTCTGGGTGGAAGGGTTGTCATGTCGAGTAAGGGGTGGAACGGGGGCAACTTCTTCCGGTGAGGTGATTTCAAGCGGAGGAGATTTGGGCAAATCTTCTTTGGTGGGGGTGAAAGTCGGGGTGGATGTTTTTTTAGGGGGTGAGACTATAGGAGCATCGGGTTTGGAAATTTCTTTCCCACTCCTCAGAATAGTCACCGCCTGAGCATGCTCCCTAAAGACAATCCCTTTTCCTTTAGGATTTTCCTCAGCAGCACTTGGAAACTTCCCAGTCTCCCTCTGTCTAACGGCCTCAACAAGGTGTCCAATTTGTGATTTCATCTCATGTATAGCCTTGTCATGAGATTGGATGATGGCACTTTGACTTTCTTGCATAGTTTTCAATATCGCCTTCAATTCATCCATCTCAGAGGTTTTAGGTTGGGCAAAGGTCTGAGGTTGGTTCATTTGATGGTTTTGAAAGGATTGCGGTTTGTAATTCCCTGAATTTGAGACATTTCCTTGTCTCCATGAAAAGTTTGGGTGGTTCCTCCATCCCTCATTATAAGTGTTGGAGAAAGGATCATTACGAGGTCTTGGACGGAACCCTTGAGCGGCATTCAAATCTGCTTGTACAAGCTCAGGGAATTGGGAGGCTAAGTGGCAATCCACAGTGGCGTGTGTATTGCCTTGACAAATTACACATTCGGAAGCTTGGGATGTGGAGGTGTTAGGTGTGAATGAACTCGGGTTCGACATAAGCCTTTCCATGTTTTGATTCAGTAATTGAATTTGATAAGCTAAATTCTGGGTTTCCCTTGCTTCATTCGCCTCCAACTTTCTTTGCATGAGAGTGGGCTTTCTATCCATGTAGGCAGAATTCAAGTGAATAGAATTCTCACTCAAAGTATCAAATAAGTTCCAAGCTTCATCCTCAGTCTTAGATAGAAAGGTTCCTGCACAGGCACCATCCACAGTTTGTCTATGAGAATCATTAAGTCCGGTGTAGAACCTTTCAACCAGTTGCCATTTAGGCACCTGGTGATGTGGGCAAAGTCTCAGCAAATCGTTAAAGCGCTCCCACGCATCATGGAAAGCTTCCCCATCCTTTTGAGCAAAACTCATGATTTCCCTCCTAAAGTGATTTGTTTTGCTCATGGGGAAGTACTTCTTCAAAAACTCCTTTTTAAGGGCATCCCAAGTATTTAAATTATCAAGGGTGTGATACCAATACTTGGCTTTGTCCTTTAGGGAGAAGGGAAAAAGGGTCCACATTTGAGCGTCATCAGTAACGCCCTGCAGCTTCACCGTGGAACAGACCTCGGTGAATTCCTCAATATGCCTGTAAGGATCTTCCCTAGTAGTACCATAAAAGGAGGGTAGCAAGGATATGGTACTACTTTTGATCTCATATGGATTATCCCCTCCAGGTCTACGTAGTGCTGGGCCAGCTTGGTTGGTTGGGATGAAATATTCCTTAAGGCTCCTTTGACCGGCCATTTCTACCCTTGGGAGGTCTTTTCTTAGGATTCTTTCTGGTTCAGGATCAAATACAAGTTGTCTCCTAAGAGAACGCCTACCAAGCATGCACTACAAACACAATTCAAACGGACTTGTTTGGTCTTTACAGATTTAGGCTTTTGAATTTAATTCAAATTGTAGGTGACAAAACAAGTTACCCAATCAATTACGCGCCTATTGTCAACCTACGGCTCACCTAAAAAGACCTAGTTGGAACTTAGGTAATCTTCCCTAAATCTCAAATGGTCAAGTAAATCCAAAGACGGAAGATCGAGGGATGCAAGTAGGCCTAAGCCTTCCTTTGAAGCTGTGCTTTCGCGGTGCTCCTCAACTACCCCCAAAAATCCATGACAGGGTATCCCCCTCTTTGGATTTACAAAACCTTTGATCTCAAGTTCCGAACACTTCAGAATCCAACGAAAGGAGGGCTCTTGTCCTAGTATTTCCAAACCTAAGGAGTGTCTAGAAGCGTGTCGTGGTGCAAGTGAAATAAGTGTGCATACACCATAAAAGATTTTAAACTTTGAATCGCACGCCAAGTTTGAAAATGAAATCCTTGGTTTTTAAAATGTCCTTCCTTTAATTAGTCCTTTTTCTAAAAAAAAAAAAAAAATGTGACCACTTGTTAGATTTATTCAGTACAGATTAGGTGGTCTTTGCATTAAATCCCAAATGCAATGCATGATCAAAAATAGGATGCAAAGTAAGAGAATGCGTACCTTGCCTCCAGCGATCTTCGATGCAAAAATGCACGCAATGCAGAAAAGCAAATCTAGAGGCTGCTCATACAGACCTAAATGGTTCGTCCTAGGGTAGGCAGCTTCTAGCAGGCAGCTCGTTTTTTTTCTTTTTTCTATTTTTTTTAGAACTACTTATGCACAAGCAAATAAAAGAAATAATAAAAAAAATAAACCTAAATCTAAAGAAAAGGGAACAGGCTCCCAAAAATTACCCAACACGGGTCCAAAATAAAATCAGGGAACAAACCCTCAAAATATGCCCCAGAACAAGGGTTTCAAACTAACTGTAATGAAAAATTAAGTCTTCAGTCTTAATTCTATTCTAATTAAATTAGAGATTAAATACAATGGTGTCCGTCGCGTCCTCGTCCTTCTCCTCCTTTCAAAATTGCTTGTCCACTTCTCGTCTGGCGATGTCAAGGGTCGCCTCTCACAGTGGCTGATTCTTGCACAAAATTTCTCGCACAGAAAAGAAAATAATGAATGGTCAAATCTCTGTGCAATTGACAAATAATCAAAATAAAATTAGGCAAAATTATTGCGTCTGTTGCCTCCCCGGCAGCGGCGCCATTTGACCGGGTCGATCTTTCGCTTTTAAGTCGTTTGTAGTTTAATGTGGTGGAAAAATCGACTAATCAATTTTTAATAAGAAATAACCACTCGCAGAGGAGCGGGTCGTTTCCACAGGGAGGCAATTACGTATTAAAATTCGCGCCACTTAAAAATGTTTGTTCGGAGTCAATTTGGACAAGAACCAAGCCAAGATTGCCTTTAGATTAAGGTTTAAGCAAGAAATAATGCTGAAATGGCAATTATGATAAAGTACAGGATATTTTCCGCAATGCAGAGTGAATGGAATATGAATAAAATCTGGCAATGGCAGAAAATGTAAATTTTAATCAATGCTTTACTGTAGCAAAACAGGGGAATTTTTCCCCGTTGTCTTGCACGACGAGGAGCCGATGGCTGGGCGCGGGAAGCTCGGCGGAGGTCCCTTGGATCAAGGGCTTCGAATCGGTGGTGACGGCGAGTCGCGCGGCGGCCGGAGGTGGCCGGACGAGCTCCGGCGGAGGTGCTGCAGGCGGTTGTGCGTGGGCGCGTGGAGGGTCTGCGGAGGGCGCGGGCGCGCGGAGGCGTGGCTGCGGTGGTCTGCAGGCGGGCGCTGGCGTGTGCGGTGGAAGCTGCAGAGGTCGGTTGCTGGCGGTTTGCAGATGGCTGTGCGTGGGCGCGCGGAGGGTCTGCGGAGGGCGCTGGCGCGCGGAGGCGTGGCGGTGGTCTGCAGGAGGGCGCTTGCGCGGTGGTCTGCAGGCGGTTGGCGTGTGCGGTGGAAGCTGCAAGGCGGTTGGCGTGTGCGGTGGAAGCTGTAGGCGGCTGTTGGAGGATGCTGCAGGCTGGTCTGCAGGCGTTGGAGGAGAGCGCGGGCTGATCTGCAGGCGTGCGCAGGTCAGCAGCCGGTGAGCGGTGGAGGGCGCAGGCGGTTTGGTGGCCGGTTGGAGAGTGCAGGCTGAGGAAGTGGAGGTGAGCGGGTAACTTCAGACGTCTGGGAAATTTCCCAAACGTCTTAAGTTACTGAGAGGGTGGCTGATCAGTAGCTAGGTGGTGGTGGTCTGCGACGACGGCGAGGAAGATGCACGCTGATGTGCTCACGGTAATGCGGGCGAGCTCCGAATGGCGGTGTGGCCTGTCACACCACACGCCCACGGTGGTGGAGACTCGCCGCCACGGTAGAGGCCGGCAGTGTGGAGTGGAAGAGAGAGGATCTCTCTGCACAGTGGTGAGTCTGTGGGGGAGGCCTGCTGCAGCCGGCAGCTTCCGTGCTCCTTTTATAGTGTCTTGAACAATTTTGAAATCAGCCGCCGACCAGATCCACCACATCCGCTCCCCCTTGAATGGCTTCATCACTGCAGCAGCCGGGCGTTGGAGCGGCAGCCAGCCGTTCTGAAAGAAGACGAATAAAGCAAATATTATTAAAATATTAGGGTTATTTATGTATAGACCCTCAACTTCTATGTTAATAAAAACAATATACCTAATTGGTTATCTAATTAGATGAATGCTATTCTAAGCTAATTCTAAATGCACTTAAGATATGAATGCAATGTATGGATTATGTAATTAGATTAAAACTATGAATTAATCTATTTACATCCTAATTTATACTAAATAAATGTTAGAATTAACCTAATGTGTAGGCACTTAAATACTTAAATAACCCACAACTATGGGCTAATCAAGGTTCATCAAGGACTTCTCTAAGGTTGCTCGCCCTTGGAGCAAACTTCTCACCAAAGATTTGCCATTTGATTTCAATGAATCATGCCGTAAGGCATTTGATTTTCTTAAAATGGCAGTCACTTGTGCTTCGGTGTTGCAACCACCGATTTGAACAACCCCATTTGAGATCATGACCGATGCTTTTGATTACATGTTCGGGGCTGTTTTGGGTCAAAAGATTGATAAGAAGCCCTCTATCATTTACTATGCTAACAAAACTCTGGATGAGACCCAGAGGAATTACACTATTATTGAGAAGGAATTACTAACTGTAATATTTGCTTTGGAGAAATTCAAGGCTTATCTCTTAGGGTCTCACGTCATAATTTACACTGACCACTCAGCCTTGAGACATCTCTTGTCCAAAAAGGATGACAAACCCTGGCTTATCCGATGGATTCTTCTGCTTCAAGAATTTGATCCTGAAATTTAAGATAAATTAGGGGCACAGAATATGGTAGCGGATCATCTTTTGAGACTTCTAATTGATTCTTCCCATCCAGATATCCCAATTGCTGATACTTTTCCAGATGAAACTATTCTTACAGTATCAGATGTCCAAACCCTGTGGTTTGCAGACATTGTAAATTATTTAGCCGTTGGTCAAATCCCCAAGGATTGAACCAAGCAACAACGAGATAGACTCAAATCTGAGGCCAAATATTACTTCTGGGAGGACCCTGAATTGTACCGCATAGGCTCTGATCAGATTATTCGCCGATGTGTTTCAGAGAATGAATTCCAAAGTATACTTAAGTTCTGCCATGCACCTATGTGTGGTGGACATTTCTCTGGGAAAAAGATGGCTGGAAAAATTTTTTAATCTGGATTCCATTGGCCGTCTTTAACAAGGATGCCCAGGAATTCTTGAGGTCATGTTCCTGATGCCAGGCACTTAGGAGCATAACTAAGAGAGATATGATGCCTTTAAACCCTATTCTTCCCGTCAAAATCTTCGATGTTTGGGGCATCGACTTCATGAGAACCTTCCTCCCTTCATTTGGACACCAGTACACTCTCGTCGCTGTTGATTACGTGTCCAAGTTGATTGAGGCTATTCCCACCCGAACTAATGACCACAAGGTGGTCATCAATTTCATTAAGATAAACATATTTAGTTGGTTCAAGATTCCGAAGGCCATCATCAGCGACGGTGGTACTCATTTCACTAATGCCCAATTCCATAGTTTATTGGCAAAATATGGGGTAAACCACAAAATCTCCACACCTTACCACCCCCAGACGAATGGATAGGCCAAGATCTCTAATCGGGAGATCAAGAATATTCTACAGAAAATGGTTAGACCTGATCATAAAGATTGGACTCATAAGCTTAAGGACGCTCTTTGGGCCTACCATACAACATACAAAATGCCATCGACATGTCACCGTTTCATCTGGTGTATAGAAAGACGTGCCATTTACCCGTAGAGGTTGAAAATAGGGCATTCTGGGCAATCGGCAATGTAATTTGGATTTGAGTTTAGTCGAAGAGACCAGGAAACTCCAACTATCTGAGTTGGAGGAGCTTAGAAACGATGCATACGAGAATGCCAAAATCTATAAGGCTCTGACCAAAGCTCTTCATGACCAATTGATATCCCAAAAGAACTTTGAGTCGAACCAGAAGGTCTAGCTCTTTGATTCTCGACTTAAGCTCTTTCTCAGCAATCTTAGGTCAAAATGGAATGGCCCATTCATCATCGATCATATATTTCTAAATGAGACTGTTCAGATCTCTGACCCAAAGATGGGAAATTCTTTTAAAGTCAACGATCAACGTCTGAAGCCTTTTGTTGATCGTATTGTTCCAAAACCCATCTCAGACATGGTTACTCTATTTATTTCATGATTTCTTTGGTTGGACTTTGCCTAGCTGATGGCATTAAACTTAGCACATGTATAGTCTGACTCAGAGTTGACTTAAGCATCATATGCAGGTAATATCTTCTACATTCTACCTTTCCTTTTATGCCTTTTATTTTCAATGAGGACATTACATCAGCTAAGCATGCGGGGGTGGATTCATTTTTGAATCATTTTGTCAGCTCTATGGAATTCTTGTAAATTCTACTTTTTCTTTTCTATTCTTTATTAAATAAAATGAAAAAAAAAATTGAATTAGGAAAGAATAATTGGGCATTAGGATTTTTCAACCTTAGGGAATAATACAGTAGGATCTAAACACTTACACCCTTCAGGTCTTCGGGCTTAATTAGCCCAAGTGTCCACTAAAATGTGGATTTACTTATCGAGTCCTTGCCATTCTGAATTTACTTTAAATTGGTTAAATAAGTTGGGGTGATAAGTACATGACTTATCAACCTTCCCTCTGATTTAAGGGGATTTTAAGTCTAAGCATCTACACACTATTTGCACTAACTCTCTTTTCGACGATTTTTATTAAAATTGGGTAGCTAATGAACCTTCTAATGTGGTATGGCTAGCAAGTTATCATGGGTAATAGCCCATAGGTTGGTTGTCCAGAGCCCAGTCACATGACCATTCTTTTCCTACTGACTTTAAGTAAATCTTAGATCAGGGAAGCCACCTACTTAAAAAAAAAAATCCAAAAAGAAAAAAAAAGGAGAAAAGAAAAGAACAAAAGAAATAAGCCACACTTCACTACATGAGTATGGCTGGCAAGTTATCGTGGGTAACAGCCCATTGGTAGGTTGTCCAGAACCCAGCTCAAGAAATTCACGTAAAATTCCAAAACACTTAGGAAGAAGCAGAAAAGTAGAATAAGCCAGGAGATATACAATGGGTTCGCCATTGTGTTGACCCCATAAAAATAAAAGTAGGGAGAAAGCTACTGGTCGAATAGATATACCTTTAGGAAGAATTTCTTGTCAAGGTCACATAGGGGCGTAGAAACCTGAAGTCCGTTCTAATCGCTGATCAGTGTGTCTTTCACATTTCACATAAAGATCCTTAGAACTTAGGGTTCTCTTCGAGTCTTGGGTGGGTTGAGTGGCCGTAGAAAGTTGCTCCAAAACGCTAAACTCAAAAATCCAAAAAAAAATTAGAAAAGAAGAAAAGAAGAAAAAGATCCTCCTTTGAATAAGGCGAGGGCTTGAGGTAGTTTGCATTTTGGCAAACACTCGGGTGTTGTTGTGTCTTTGTAGTTTAGGTTCTTAGTAAAAATCTCCTAGTGTTGAAGAATAACTTTTGCCCAAGAAATCTGACATAATTCTTTTATAAATAGCATATAGTTTTTGCTAGGGACTAGGAAAAGATAGGCATGGGGGTGAGATGTGCAAACATCTAAATAGCCAAAAATGCCCATTAATGCATGTTCTTAGTACCATATTAGCATCATACATTGTAAATATTGCATAACATGCATCATCATGCATTTAAGTCAAATTGTACAAATTGTATAGTAATTTTTTCATTTTAGTGGCCAAGGATAGGGAGACTTTTAATCAGGGGCCTTGGATCGAAGATCCAACCGTACGGATCTGATCAAGGTGACAATCGGAGTTCAACGACTCCAAGATCGCCCCAGTCAAACTTCCGTAGCATCAGACATAATCCGAGGAAGGTTAAAGATCAAAGGCCAAGATGGTGTAAATTGGCACTTCATATGATAAATCCAACCACATGGATGAGTTTGGATCGACGATCGCAGCCCAACAGTAAGAAAATCGATCCAATTCGACATCTGTGGCACCATCTACAACTCACAGAAGTTGGACGAACATGATGGCACCATGTGGCGCCATCACAGCTGCCCAAATCGGCTGCAGCAGTTCTTCTCAACCTCTGAAGGCGCGGGCGAGGCAAGATATGGGCCGTTGGATCTTGATTCAACAGCCATGGTCACGCGCACCTAAAACATAAGTGAGACAAAGCGGCAGCCACAACGCAACAGTTGAGCGCCTCTTTGCAAGCGAGAGGAATGGGTTCGATCCCCGATGTGCCTCAAATCAAGGCGGGGTGCGGAGCAGTTGATTTCAGTCGTTCGATGCGGCGCGAGCGGTCAGATGGTATGCAATGTGGCTGCACGGAGGAGCGAGGATCATGTTGTAGGCGAGTGCTTGCGTTGAAGAGGCATGGGCGCGATGCGATCGAAGCCGTCGGATGCAAGATGGACTACTGGGAGTTGGCGTGCACATGCATTAAGGCGCTAAAGCAACGAGCAGGTGCATGCATCTAAAGCCATCCGATCTTGCAGTCGGACGGCCGAGAATTTGAGGATGTGCACATGCATTGAAGCGCGAGGAGAAGAGGCGCAGCATGCGCGGTAGCTACACCTACATTCAGCGGCTTTAGTGATGCTTAATTCCATCACTAAAGGCTCTTGCATTAATGTTCTTAACATAAAATGACCTTTTTGCCCCCAACCCCTACACCTCAAAGAAGGCCTACACCCCCCACATTTCAATCATCCCTTCCTTCACATCTCTCCTTCTCCAAAGCTCCAAAGAAGCTTGTCCCAAACCCAGGATGCTGCTCAAGAGTAAAAATCAAAATTTTCTCTACCCCATTCTAGAAGTGGATCCCACGACGATGATGACACCCTACCTCGCCCCTAGTTCTTCCTACTCCATTCTTCGTCTTCCGTCTTCGTCCTCCATCTTCCAGGCGTCGCCCCATCCAGCTCATCCTCCAAGCAACCATCTAGGAGGATAACATCTCTCTCCCTTCTTTATTGCTTTCTAGAATAGAATTTCCCCCTTTCTCGCAGTAATCATTTCCTGCTTTCTAGTTGTAAAAATAATATTCAGTTGCAAAGTGATTATTCTCTCTCTCACTCTCTCTCTCAATGTTAATATCAAATTCATTGTGATTATCTTGCTTCTAAAACAAAAATACCAAAAGAAAATATAATTGCAGATTTTTGATCGACGTAGCCTCCCTGTGTTAGACCCAAAATCTCTTTATAAATTTTGGTAAATTTATCTGTTGACGAATTTCCTCATAAATTATACTACAATGACAGGTTTTTCAAAATCCAATCCACTTTGCGTAGATCTCCAGAGCAACACAAGGGCGAACCCAGTGTATATCTCCCTGAATTATTCTACTTCTCCACTTCTTCCTAAGTGTTTGGAATTAAACATGCATTTTTGTGAGCTAGGTTCTAGACAACTGGCCAATGAGCTGTTTCCACTGACAACTTGCCAACCATACTTGTGTGGTGAAGTGTGGTTTATTTCTTTTTCTTCTTTACTTCTTTTCTATTTCTTTTTCTTTTCTTTTTGGATAGTTTTCTATTTTTTCCTTTTTTTCTAAGTAGGTGGCTTCCCTAATCTCAGATTTACCTAAAGGCAGCAGGAAGAGAATGGTCATGTGGTTGGGCTTTGGACAATCGGCCGATGAGCTGTTACCACCGACAACTTGCCAGCCATACCACCCTAGAAGGTTCATTAGCTTCCCAATTTCCTTTAAAATCATCGAAAAGTGAGTCAGTGCAAACGACATGTATATGCTTAGGCTTAAAGTCCCCTTAAATCAAAGGGCGGGTTGATAAGTCGTGTACTTATCGCACCAACTCATTTAACCAATTTGAAATAAATTCAGAATAGTGAGGGCTGAAGAAATAAATCCACATTTTAGTGGACACCCAGGTTGATTAAGCCCTAAGACCTGAAAGGTCTAATTGTTCAAGTCTTATTGTATTATTTCTTAAGGTTGAAAAACTCTAATGCCCAGGTCTTCTTTTCCTAATTCAATTTTTTTTTCAAAAATAAAGAGAAAATAAAAAAAAAAATCTATGGGGCTAACAAGATGATTCAGAATGAATATCCACCCCCCATGCCTACCTAATGCAATGTCCTCATTATATTAAAAAGATATGAAACAAAGTGGAGTAGAGTAGAAAACACCTGAATTTCATGATTAGCTGGTTAGCTCCAAGAAGAAAACAGACTGTATATGTTCTAAATTTAGTGTCTTCAGCTAGTTACACTATACAAAGAGGAAATAAAGAATTCATAGATGCAAGTCAGGATCAAGTTAAGAAAATCGATTTTTGGACTTGCTAGGAGATGTCCACAGATGTTGACAAGGTTGTACTGCAGACCCATGCCCAAGGGTCGAGTGTATCGAATGTTCTGGATAAAAATTACCTAAAACCTGAAATCAGTATGCAAGCGGGGTCGGGCTGGCGATTAACCAAGTAGCTGCATTTACAAATTAATGCTTACGGACCCTCGGCCATTGGATGAATATCCAACGGCTGAGGGCATGCGAGCTTTGCCTTCAACTAAGTGCATGCACGGCCAAGATTGAATCTCAGCTGTTGGATTGATGATCCAAAGGCTGAGATGCGTTGATCAATCGATGAAGAAGAGTTGCGGTGGTCGTGGGCAGCTTGGATGGCACCACGTGGCGCTATCTGAGCTATCCATCTTCTATTGCTCATAGGTGGTGCCACGGATGTTGGATTGGATTGATTTTCGCATCGTTGAGCTACAATCGTTGAATCGAACCCATCCGCTTGGATTTATCATCTGAAGTTTATATTTTACACCACCTTGCCCCTTGACCTATGATCTTCCTCAGACTACATCTGATGCTATGGAGGTCCGATCAGGGCATTCTCGAAGGCGTTAGACTCTTATCGTCGCCCTGATCAAATCCGTACAGTTGATCTTCAATCTGAGGCCTCGATAAATGTTGCTCTATACCCTGACCAAAAGAAGAGAAAATTAATCTAAAATTTATACAATCTAACCTAAATGCATGATGATGCATGTTATGCAATAATTATAATGCGTGAATGCTTCTATGACACTAGAAACATGCATAAATAGGCATTTTAGATCATTTGGATGTATGTACGTCAGCCAACAACTTCTTCGTTTGGCAGAAGTGTGAATCCCACTAAGACATTCCTAACAGCCAAAGATGGGATACATAGTAGATCAAATCCATCATCTAGGATTAAATGCAAAGGCAATGAATTCTCTTTATTACGCATGTAGCTCAGAAGAGTTCAACCATGTCAATCAATGCAAGACTACCTATGAGATTTAGAAGACTCTTGAGGTAACACACGAAGGTACATCAAAGGTCAAAACTTCTAAAATTAATCTTTTATCTCAGAAATTTGAAGCCTTTACCATGAAGGAGAATGAGAGACTTGGGGACATGTACACCTGATTCATGCTAATCATGAACAACCTTAAGTCTCTCGAAAAAACATTCATCTAAGGGGAGCTTCAAGCCAATCTTCTTCGCCCCCATGGACCGCAATGGGAGAAAAAGTCACCGCAATAGAAGAAGCAAACCAAGTAGAAGATCTAGATATGGACAACCTACTTGGAAATTTGATGGCCTACAAAATTAAGATAGATGAAAAGAAGTCTGTCACACTCAAGCCAAAGAAGAAGACTTTATCCTTCAAGGCAACATTGGATGATGAGGTAAGTATCGATGACGAAGAATTTGTTTTATTAGCTAAAAAGTTTAAGAAGTTCCTTAGGAATAGAAGAGATATCAAGGGAAAGAAAAGGGAAGAGGAACCCTTGTGTGCTACAATTCCAAGAAAGAAGACACATGAGAAAGGATTGTCCCTTATTGAGAAGGGATGATGAAAAGAAAGGCAAGAAGACATTAGACTTCAAGAAGTTCTCAAAGACAAAGCCATTTAAGAAGAAGGCATTCCAAGCAATGTGGGATGACTCTACCTTTGAAGAGGAAGAAGAGGAGACAAATGAAGAGACCACATGCTTGGGGCTCATGGCAACAAATGATGCCTTTGAATTTGACTCTGAGGAACCCAAGGTAAACTCTTACACTCTAGATGAATTACAAGATGCATTTGATTCGTTATATCTAGAATTTGAAGAAGTAAAGACTAAAGGCAAGTCACTAAAAATTGAAAACCTAGAAAGCAAGGAAGTGATTAAGGATCTTAAGGAAAAGAATCTAATTCTCACTATTGAAACAACCACCTTGACTATGCAAGGAGGAAATTTGATGATAGAAAGAGAATCATTAACAAATGATCTATATATAGCCATGAGAGAACAAAAATTTCTAGATAGAGAAGAATTACTTGACAAAATCCATGTTCTTGAGAAATCAAACTCCCTTAAAAAGGATGAAAATGGCTTACTCAGATTGGAGATTATAGGATTAGAAGATAAATTAGATATAATGAAAATAGAGATAAATCAAATCAATTGCTTGAGGACTTAGCCAAATTTACTAAAGGATAACTTGGACAAGCTCATTGCCTACTAAAAACCTATTGAAATCTTGTCTCACATCTTGTTTTGGTGTTAATAAAATTATGTTAGATTAATGTTTGCAATTGAGTGACATTCTAGATTTAGATGAAGATCAAGGCAAATAGGAAATGATGACAAGGAGTTGATGATAGAAGATCATCTAGTGTTTATGTTGTCTATTAGATTAGGTTGTTTACTTTATTTTTAGAATGTATGCCTCTTAATAAAGAAATAAGATTTAGATCGTGAAAATCATATAGAGATAAAAACATTACGATCATTCAATTTATTTCAAAGTACGTATTATTTAAAAGTGGTATTTTAATGTTTAAAGTATTTGCAAAAATAGGCTAGTAATCAAGTTGTATTCATATTTAAAAAGGTACTTGTTAACCCACAATCGGTACTAAACTTTAGTATTGGTACAAGTGAGTTACAGGTTTGGGCTTTTCAAAGAAACAAGCTTGTACCCTGTGAGTACTGGGAGTACAGGTACTCACGATCAGTACTGGTACAGGAGGCAACAAGTACCGATACCTATGATCAATACTAGTACAAGTGGGTTATAGATTTGTGTTAAGTATTTAAAACCCAAATCTGGAAGCAATGAGTATTGGTACTCATGATTAGTACCGATACCCAATGGGTACTATCTATGGAAAGTTAACTTAAAACACAAAACAATAAGCCACTAGTACCGGTACCCATACTTTAATATCGATACTAGCTAACTGTTGGGCCAAATCTGAATTGCTAAAATATTTATTTTGAAATCTTGAATGTTGAGATTTAAACCCCAATGTCTAGCTGACAAATAACTAAGGTCCTAACTCTATAAAAAGATTCTTGGACTCTTAGTTTGTACACAAGAAAGAAAAGAAAAAATTCTAGAGCTAACTTTTCATATTTCTACCATATTCTTAAAAGAAGTAATAATAATTTATGGCTCTCAATCTCTCTACGCATTTGCAAACTCATCGACGTGTTTTTCTCACACATTTACAAAGTAATTCATGTCTTTTCTAGGCTCTATATTTGGTAATATCATTTTAATTATTGTTGAGAGGCTTAGGAATCTTTGTTGTAAGATTTATCTTTCTTACACTAGTGCTTGTATTGTGTTTGAGCTTTTGCTCATTGTTTGGGTTGTGACAACCCAGCATGTTATACTTGGGTTGAAGTAACCTGTTAATTACATTGGGCAATATATTGATTCCCTCGGGCACTACAACATATCCCACTTTTGCCACATAATAACTGACTCCATTAAGCGACGCCATTATGATCGTCACTACTTCGTTTTCCCGTCGGTTTAAGAGCACATCCGATGTCAAAATAGTGTCTGACCACAAGATGGATTGGCCATTTCGACGTCGATTAAAAACTGATGGAAAATACAATTTTCGTCAGTTTATTAAGAACCAATGGCAGAAAAAGTGTTCACCCAAAGTCAATTTAGATGTTTCACCGTTGTTTCAAAATCAATGGTACGTGTATGTGTAGTCTTTTATTTGTCAAGCGACGGTATTAATCCATCCCTTTTTCCCACCTTTATGTGCCCTTTTCTCAAGTTTCCCCATCGGTTATATACATTTATCATCGGTTATATAAGTGACGGCAAAAATATTTTTGCCGTCGCATATTGTTCAAATCGACATGATATATGTGATAGCAAAAATATTTTTGCCATTAGTTTACTTATAAACGATGGAAAATATGTGGCGCGGTTAGTCTAGAAGATATTTTCGCCATTAGTTAGTCTTGAAAGCGACGGGAAAAATATTTTTCTCATCATTTATACGTCGTTGGTTAATTAACTAACCGATGGCAAATGTATGAAATTTTTTTAAACAAAATAAATTAGAAATTTTTTTTAATGAGAAATTACAAAATGATGGAACTACATACTAAATATACTTAAAAGGCTTGGTAATGAAAAGAACTTTATATTGCATTAATATAAAAAATCTAATACATAAAAAGTTTGAAAATGAAAATTTACATAAAATGAAAATAAAATATTTACATGAAAAACATAAGAAAAGAAAATGTATAAATATCACTATGCAGCTGCCCCGATGCCACTTGCTCCATCCATGTCATCGCCATTGTCTTGTCTATGGATGCTGGGATCTAATGAAGACGGATGCTCTAACTGACCCTTCTTCAGAAGAAGGGTTAGAAGCTTCTCAATCTTACTATTCGTCTTATTCATCTGTGATTGCATGGAATCCATCTAACTCTTCATATATGTCTCTCTCTTCTCCCTCTCTTCCTCTCGTCTCTATAGTGTGTCGATTTTTTAATGCAACTGATCAACGATACTAGATGAGACGACACCTTTCCTCCCATACCAAGTAGATAACATATGTGCCCTCCTCGCACTATGAACAAAACCACTGTGGTCTAGTGGCATCACTCTCCTAAATGCGTCCTCATAGCTATAAAGGCTGGTGGACGCTATCGGATGACTCATCAGTGGGGGGTGTACTAACTATACCATTTTCTCCTACATGTATTAAAAGATATTATTATAATATCTATAGAAAGTTATAAATATTTTTGAGTTTAAGAAACTTATGTGTTTCTCCTGGTATGACTCATGAATCCACTTACGAGTACCCTCAGCTGCAGCCTTACTGTGGGCAACCTTATATATATCTATCCTACTCATTTCCATCCCATCATGAGTAGCGGACTGAAAATATAAAAATAATATAGTTATATTAAGATAACATAAAAATTAAGTAATATTCAACTGAAAAGTAGTTCCAACACTTACGTAACAACTCCTGACCATCTCGATACTCCTTCGACCTAAATAATGGGTCTCTGGTGGAGCTTTAACCCTATTGACCTTATTTTTTCTTGCTTGCTCCTATACATATACATAATAATATTTTTTATGAATTTAAGATATATGAAATTAATAGAATAATTTGTAATCATTTACTAACCTTCATCTTTGGATTCAGCCAATGCTCGCATGCCTTCTTGCAATCGTCAAGCATGACATCAAGAGAAGTATCATCCATTGCTTCCTTGGGTGAACTCTTGTTCAAGAAAAACTAAATGCCAAATATAAATTATTAGAAATAATATAAGAAATTATGTATATAATAAAAATGTAAATGTTAAAAAATTCTTACATTTCTCTTGGTCTCCGTCCTCCAATCCCTATGTATTTTGGTGGCGTGCTTAAGGATATATCGGGAGGCATTGGGGTCATCACCCTAATCATAATTTGCCTACATTAATTTTAAAAAGAATATGTCAATCTTACTTTATAATAATTTTAAGATAAAGTTATAAAAGAAATAACTTTTAGAAATAAAATTACCTCCAACTGATAGAGGAACTGCCTCTTCAACTCTGTGGGCACCTTTCTCTAGTCGAAGTAGCAAATGAGCACAATGGACTTAACAATTGTGCCCACTAGACTGATAAAGTCCAGGTAATTCTTCGCCTCCCTTGTGGTTCTAAGCCTAATTGTTATTCTCACGCCCTCGGGGATACGCTGAAGGTCTAGATTGTTTGTCTTCCCCCATCCTCTTGCTAGTCTACCTGCGGTGTAAACATTAATCGTATTCATTATATATTTCTGAAGTTATAATAAACTTTAAAACATACAAGTAATTTACTTCTTAAAGGTATATGATTTCTTACCAAAACTTGAGCCCGCTACTGAGGGTCAACATGAACTAGGGATGTACTCCCCACCATCTCATCCTTTGCCACCTTGCCCTCCTCTCCCTCCTCTCCTGCCTCCCCCCCCTTGTCCTCCCCGTCCTCCTCATTTGATCCTCCATAATTTGGATCATCCTCTACTCGATCTTGTAAGGTTTGAGCAATCTCCTTCCCTTTCCCTTCCCCCCGTATGTGGTAAACGTGTCATCTCCCTGGGTCGTACGAAATGTGGCTGGGGGTGTGGCTGAACCTTCTGTCGAAGAGGTGGCTGAGCCTGAGGAGACGAATCAGGCTACGTAGAGGGCTGTGTCTCAGGAGGATCCTTTTTTTTAGGTTTTTTCTTAAACAACTTCACCTGTAACACATAAAAAATGTAACAATGAATATAATTAAAAATCATTAATATATAAATCAATAGACATGAATTTCAATTTTACTCCAAATCCCCTTTGTAATAACATATATGCCCCTATAAATTTTAATTTTAATATGAATTTCATTTAAACAGAAATGAAATAAAGTAAAGAAATTGTTACTAACCGTAGATGTCAACATCAGTTGCAAATAAATGACCTTCTTCCGTTAATTCTTGGTATGCTTCAGATTGTGCGTCAAAATGATTTCGTGGTACTGTTCTTATGATTATAAACCATCCCCATTGGCAATTATCGGGGATATAAAAAACTTGTGCTGCTTGACATGCTAATGTGAATGGTTCATCAGACTGAAGAATTTGATGATTACGATTTAAACTTAAGAAATTATGTTTCTTATCAATTTTGAAATCGGTGCCCTCTTTAAAAACATCAAACCAATGACATTTAAATAGGACTACTTTGCGATCAAATCTGAAGCTGATCTCCATAATTTCTCTAATTTCACCATAATATCCATCTAGACCGGCGGAAAGATCTGAATCAACAACTCTGACTTGTTGTGTAACCTTTCTATCATCAATTTCTTTTATCCTGAATCTGAACCCATTTATTATATACCTAGAGTAGTAATGTGTATAATGTAATGGTAAATCGGCAATTACATCAAAATCTCATATCCATCATGGGTCCTTATCCTCTTTCGATTGATTAACCTGACCTTTAAACCAATCTAAGAAGCCAAATTTAGTTGTCCTTGAAAGAGGTAATCGTTCGAATTCCTCATAAAATAAATCAATTTCAGGAATTTACTTTAAAATATATAAATGTGCGCAACGTCTGTCATTTTCTGAAATTGCCTTATACTCTGTATGAAGAATCGACCTTCCTCTGATATCAAAAATTTACAAACATTCTTCATCACTGTCATTGTATTCCCCGTTATAGTTCCTTTGAAGTTTATTAAAGCGATTGTTTATTTCATTCATGTACATGGAAGTAAAATTTATGCATTCCTCCACGAGATACCCTTCTACAATGGATCCTTCCAGTTTGCCTTATTCAAAACATAATCTTTAAGCTTTCTCAAAAATCGCTCTACAGGATACATCCATCTGAAATGTATAGGTCCACCGATTCTCGCTTCATTTGCAAGATGCAATGTGCAATGAACCATTACATTAAAGAAGGCTTGGGGAAGAATCTATTTCATCTTACAGAGAGTAATGACTATTTATTTATCCTAGTAATCCAGCGTATCATTTTGTAGCATCTTCGAACAAATGGCTTTGAAAAACCTACTCATCTTTGTGAATGAATCAACAACTGGCTTTGACAGTATCCCCCGTATCGCTAGTGGAAATAATACTTGCATATAAATGTGGGAGTCATGACTTTTCAAGCCAGATATCTTTTTCTGTGCTTCATTCACACAACAATAAAGCTGCGATGAAAACCCATCTCAGACCCGAATTTCCTTTAAAAAGGAGAATAACCTACTTTTTTGGTCTTGATTCAAGTTGTAAATAGTAGGTGGGAAGTAGCCATCATCCTCATGAATATGCAAGTCCGGACATATCCCTAAACTCTCCATGTCTTTCCTTGTTTTCATCATATCCTTTGGATCATCCATTAGATTTAATACATCTAAGATGTTATCCATCATAATTTTTTTGATGTGCATAACATCTAAATTATGACGCATTGTGAGATCTTTCCAGTATGGCAGCTCCATAAAGAAAATGTTTCTCTTTCAAAATCTAGAATTCCTCGAGGATCTTAACCCAACCGTATCTCACCCATTTTTTGTAATCTCTCCATTATAACTTGACCCGGCAACCTGATAGAATATGTATTAAGTTTATTCTTTGGACTTTTCCTTGAATACCAACACATCCTGCAATCAAATTTACTCTTGAATTGTGACGTTCGCCATCTATGTTCAATAGGTAGAATTCTGCGATGTCCTAAGAAATAGAATTTCTTACCTTTCGGTAATCATAGGTGATAAGTGTCTTCCATACAGACTGGGCAAGCAAGCTTTCCTTTAGTGCTCCAACCTAACAAATTTGTGTACACTGGGATGTTGTTTATGGTCCACAACAATGCCGCATGCATATTTAAAATTCTTTCTTTTTTGCATCATACGTCTTCACGTCGGTGTACCACAACTATTTTAGTTCATCAATTAATGGCTAGAGATAAACATCTATTGCATTTCCTGGTTGTTTTGAACCGGGGATTAATAGGGTCAGCATCATGAATGACAATCTCATACATAACCAGGGAGGTAAGTTATAAGTGACCATTACCATTACCATATAGAGTATGACAGGTACATACTCTTAAATGGATTGAATCCATCGCTTGCAAGACCCAACCGCACATTCCTTACTTCTAAAGTGAATAAATTATTTCTTTCGTCAAATCTCTTCCACTCCTCTGAATCAGTAGGATGACGTATTCTTCCATCTTAAGATTTACAATCCTGGTTTCATGCCATCCACCATGCAATTTTAGTTGATATAAAAAGGCATTGAAGCCTAGGTGTCAGTGGAATGTAACAAAGAACTTTCTAAGGTTGTTTCCTCTTACTTTCATTTTTACCTTCCTTATATCTCTCATGTCCACATTCGGGACAATTACTCAAATTTATGAATTCATTTATGAAAAGAATGCAGTCATTCGGACATACATCAATTTTTTGACAATCCAAACCAAGCTTACGAATCTGTTTCCTTGCCTCATACCATGAAACCAGAAAACTATTAGGGTTATTCAACAGCTCAGCAATAAACTGAAGTATTTCTGACTTGAATTTTGCACTAGCTCTATTCATAATCTTCAATTGAAACATCTTCAACAAAAATGACAACTTTGACATTTTCGTAACACCGAAAGCAATAGGATCCTCAGCCGCCATAACAGCAACATAGAATGGATCACAACTGAATGGATCTTTCTCATCTGTATTTATATCCTCTCCTGCTCTCATCTCATTCAACATTTCTTCTATTTCTTCACCTCTTCTATCAGCTATGTTCTCGTCAATCTCTTGGTCAACAGTATTCTCGTTGTTTATGACTTTCTCAATCAACTCCTCTTCACGAGCTACCCAAGTAGTGTAATGCTACCACCACCCATTACAAATGCAGTGCTTGAACACAGTATTACGATCATGCAAGTAACTATTTAAACATCTTCTGCATGGGAAGAAGATATTATCTAGTTGACCTCCTCGCCTAAATATCTTCCAATCGTCATGAAAGGCCCAATCCAGGAATGAAATTACTCCATCCTTATATCTGGTGTAATTTGAACTCCGAAATCAAATCCAAGATTTATCCATTATAACCTAAAATTTAATGTAGACAAATCACTTATTAGGAAGGGAAATGACTGAATGATGTGTATGTTGATTAAGATTTTCACTTATAGCCCATCCTCAAAGATTTGATGACAACTTAGTTTTGCTCATAACATGTAATCTTAGTGCGGTGAAATTTCGATAGCATCTCCCTGCACTTCTCCAGTATACCCCCCAATAGTAACCTTAGCTAGATTTTCTTTAGCACCCAATTAAGGGCACCATAAAAAGCTAGATAAGATTAGTTGGTATGCCAGAGAAGAGCAGGAATAAGAAATCAAAATTTCATGACACATGGTTACATGTAACGAGCAAACCTAATTTATCATCAAATCTTTAAGGACCTTCTTTAGTTCGGTACTTCACCGAACTAAAGTCGATCGAGTCTTATGGCATGCTACAAAGATAATACATCATGCATGTAAGTGAGGTATACATACACTTCCTGCATTGTCCGTATAACATGATCATAAGTCTCAATGGATGAGTAAATTGGACACAATTTGACTCAGAGGACTTTAACCCTAGGTGTTAGAATACCTAATGTTTGGCCTCGCGTGCGTATATCTTATTTAGCAAGTGTGTGTATTTAAAACATAACTAATTTAAACTTTAAAAATATTTACCAAAAAACTACAATATCACTCAATTAAATTAAAAAGATTGAATGTATATATATATACCTCAAACTACTGAAGCCTCCAAGTGTACCTGACACTGATAACCTGCAATTTTAAAAATAAAATTAATTAAATAAGAAATTATAATTATAATCCTAAACCCTAACCCAAACAAAACATGCAAACCAAGGGTGAGAGCAAGCGAAAATCCTAACCCTGGCCCAAACCAAACATCTAAACCCTAGCCCAACCCAACCACCATAACCCTCTCCCAACTCAAATCCTAAATTCCTAGGCCAAGCACCATATACACAACCTAATACCAAACCTAAACAACATATATTAATCCTAACTAACCATTGAAATAATTTTGAAAAAAAATTGACAAAGTTTTCCCTTATATTTTCAGTTTTCTATAAACCTGCATAGCAAAATAATACTCATCATAAAAGTGGGCACACCCCACATTCACAAAAGCCACACCATCTAACATAATTAATTAAATATTATTACAAACCACACCATCTAACAAAAGCCTAAAATATTATTACAATAAATAAAAAACATTAAAATTATACCTCCAATGACTACAACTTTCGAGAATGATTGTCACAGATAACCTGTAATTTCATAAACATAATTAATTAAATAACATATTATCATATTATTAAAAAATTTACAACTTATAAAATTGAGGCGACAGCAGCGGTGGTAATAGGAGGAGGAGGAGGTGGGCAACAGGAGGGGGATGAGGAGGAGGACAAGAGGAAGAGGGGAAGAAAGGCCTACCACATAGGCCCCACTAAGAGGAGGAGGAAGGGGGTAGTGGGGGAAGAGGAAGAGGAGGTCGTCAGGCAATGACAAGGATAGGAGGACGAGGAGGGGGCAGTAAGATGAGGAGGAAGAGGAGGAGGCTGATAGGACAAGGAGGAGGAGGGGGTAGTAGGATGGGGAGGAGTAGGAGGATGGGGTCTACAGGAGGAGGAGGAGGAGGAGGGGGGCATGCTAAGGAAGTGGAGTAGGAGGGGGGAGTTGAGGAGGAGGAGGGTACTGCTGACAGGTTGGGGAGGAAGAGGGGAGGCCACAGGCAGAGGAGGAGGAAGGTGAGGAGCTGCGGAGGAGGGGGAGGAACCAGGGATGAAGGGGGTACAAGCGTAGGAGGAGAAGGGGGTGTAGCCAGAGGAGGAGAATGGGTCAGAACCAAGGAACATGAGGAGGAGGGCTTCGCTAGGCCTAGGAGGAGGAGGGTGACAATGCTGGCGAAGGAGGAGGAGGGCGAGGACCAGCGAAGGAAGAGGAGGGCAAGGACCAGCGGAGGACAAGGAGGAGCAAGGCGAGCTACCATGGAGGAGTAGGGGAGCAATGCACGAAGGAGGAGGATGAGGAGGACAAGGAGAAGGAGAAGGAGGGGGGACGACGATGACAAGGATAGGAATTCACTTGAGGAAGAGGGGGCGATGCAAGGAGGAGGAGGGCATGGAGGTGCTTGATGCGAGGAGGGTGATGCGAGGGTTTGGATGAGAAAGACGAATGGTAGGCTACAGCACCTAAGTAGATTTAGGAACGTATGCCATCAGTTCTCTCAAAAATCAATGGCAAATCATATTATTGGTTCCCTCTCTAGTGCACCCAAAATTTCGCTACTAAATTTAACTTGACTTTTACCATCATTTAATCCAATAACCAACGGTATAAGTCACTAATCCCATCCAAATTTCACATGCAAATTTTTTACCATCGCTTATTCCCAAAACTGATGGCAAAGGGTACACATCATCACCCCTAATATTTTGTCTGCAATTTTTACCCACTTTTGCCATCGTTTAGTACAATTACCAACAGGAAAAATATATTTTCCAACTCCTCAAGTGCCACGGGTTTAGGTTTGCTCTTTCCCTTGGTGAAGTCCTCAGGAAATGGAACCTCTGCAGGTTCCTCTAGAATTGATTTAGGCTCGAGATTTGGGATAGGAGTGCCCTAGATAACTATCCTAGGGTTAGGATCTGAACTACCAGGCATTGAGTGGCTAAGATAAGGTGGATCCTGGGTCAATTTGCCACCACGGGTGGTAACAGAATTAAGACCTACCTGGTTTTGGTCCAAAGTCGGCAAAATAGGTGATTGTTGCTGATATTCCGAATACAATGTTGAAGCCTCCATCTCGTCAGGTGATGGAGCAGAAGGTGCCTGATAAACACAATGAGCTTCGCCCTGATTCAGGTTCTTAATGCGCCTCTGGTTCGGTATGTTATTCGGATTTGATAGAGGTTGAGATGGAAGTGCACCAAGTTGGTGAGATCCTGCCATCTATGTGAGTTAATTTTGAACCTCTTTGATCTCATCTTTGTGCTGTTTCTGTATAGCTACGTTAGTCTTTTGGATGTTAGCCAGGGTTTGTAGAATCAGAGTCATGTGATCTTCCCTTGGTGGTCCGAATTAGTAATTTGGGTTGGTCCTAGGCTGAGTGCGCTATTATGGGCATAAAGCCGATGATCGGGGTTGGAATTCAGATCTGGTGTTCAGATTATTTCCCAACCACGTGAAATTAGGATGATTATGCAATACAGGGTTGTAGGTATTAGAGAATGGATCATTCTAGATGGCATGGAGATCCTCACAGGTCTGAGGAACTCTAGAAAAGTCAGAGTATGAGGGTTCAAAGTATCCCCAACTCGAGTAGGTGGGTCCAGAGTGTCCTTCAAAATTGGGATCAGACGAGGGTGGATATGGGTCCATCCCCTGGTGAGAGTGGTGGTAAATGTTATGCACGACCACCTTGCCTGAGGGAGGTTGTGCATACATGTTTTGTTATGCAGCGGTGGCTCTCTGTAGTTGTTGAATCAATTCATCCACCTTTTTCTCAATGATTGAGACCTTATCTAAGTGATTGGCCACCAACTCCATATCGATGGATGCAGATAGGCCTCGAGTCTAGTGAGCTCGTCGCAAGTTTGTTAATGCATGGGTGGTCATCCGGTCGAACACACCCAGCGATTCATTGTTTATGAAGTTCACGCACATGTTCTCGAGAATCTCCCAAACTGTGTCTTCATGTTGACCCATGATGCTTCTAATAAGATGATTTTTGCTTTTGAATAATGTATTAAGATGATTTATCGTTGTAGGTTCAAAGTGGTGGAAAATCGCTTAACAAAATAATTAAAATTAAAATTAAACCACTCACAGAAGAGTAGGTCGTGTCCACAAGGAGGCAATGATGCAATAAAATCATGAATATTTTTCTCGCATTTGTTCAATCAAGTGTGAAATCTCGAGTCAAATCTGACATGAAATGTAATGAAAAGAAGATACACAATAACTCAAAAATGTAAGGGTATATGTGCAATTTTTCCTTACTAAATTCAATAAATATGTGATGAATCTATGTAATTTCCAATTGACATGCATTAGAGAAAATTTGTGCTCATTTTAATCCAAAACAAATGTTAAAACATGTGAATAACAAAAGCCATGCAATTATAAGAAAGCATGAGTATGAAGTCACAATTTAACCACACTAGAATAATCATAAATCAAAATTGATTTTCATGGCAATGGCATTCAAATGTAATTATTAATTAAAGTAAAAGCAGAGGATTCTACCTCTCTCCTCCTTGCGCATGGTAGAGAGGCTCATTCGAGGAGCTACTCCTACAAGAGGTCAGCTGAAGTGAGGCCTTCGCGATGGTGGTGGTGGTGCGTCATGAGATGGCCAGAGCTGGCCTGTCGGAGGAAAGGAGTGACGGCGGTGGAGGAGCTTGCTGCTGGCCGCGCGTGCTGCAGGCGCAAGGAGAGCAGTGCGCGGGCACTACAGGTGCTACAGACGCATGCGGAGTGTGGGCACGTGGAGGCACGGGCTCTGCAGGGTGCACAGGCACACGCGGGTGTTCTGGGGCACCGGCTATAGGTGCTGCAGGGAGGTGCTGGAGCATGGGCGTACAGAGGCGCAGCTCTGCAGGCCGCAAGGGGTGCGCAGGCGTGGGTACTGGAGCGTGGGCTGTTGGCACGTGGAGGTTAAGGCGTTGGGACTACAACAGGGTGAAGGCAAATGGGCGTGGAGGTTCTGGTGAAGGTGCGCGGGCTGCTGGCGTATGGGAGAGGTGGTGCAGGTGCTGGTGCGTGGGTTGGAGCTGCTAGTGAAGGCGAAGGCGCGGGCGTGTGCTGGCTGAGTTGAGGGCACAGTGGGCTGGATGAAGGTGAAGGTGCGGTGGCAGAGATGGCACGTGCGCTGAAGTTGGGTGCACTAGAGATGGGTGCACAGAGGCTGGCGTGAGTTGATGGCTGAGGTGAGGAGTTGCAGAGACTCTTTGGCGGTGTGGGCTGTCACCCCACACGCCCACGGTGGTGAGTTGTTCTGCCGCGGTGAGGCTGGTGGTATGGAATGGAAGAGGAGAAAGGTCCTCTAAGCACAGTGAGAAATAAAGGGTGGTGGCATCCTCTCAACAGCAGCTCTTCCTTCTCCTTTTGTAGCCACGGCCACACTGATTTGAAATTCAAAATGTCGTAGAATGAATGTGATGCACAGGAGGAGGTGGAACCGGAGGAGTTACCTGTGCAAAGGAGAAGAAAAATAAAAGAATAAAATAATTTGGGTTATTTATACATAACTCCTTAACTTCTATCTTAATTAAAATAGTGCACCTAATTAATTAACTAATTAACTGTATGAATTATGTACTTAAGCTAAAAATATGAATTAATTTATTTACATCCTAATGTATGCTATCTAAATGTTAAAATTAATTTAATGTCCAGACATTTAGATACTTAAATAGCCCACGAATACAGGCAAATCAGCTTCCACCACAGGTTGCATTGATAAAGAGCTTGATATCCTCACGGAGCCCATGGTAAAAAGACTGGACTTGTTCCCACTTAGGAACTCCGTGATGGGGGCATTTCCACATGAGATCCAAAAAGCAGTCCCATGTGTCATGAAGTGGTTCTCCCGCATTTTGCGAGAAGTGCGTGATTTGGTGCCTTAAAGCATTTGTTCGACCAACGAGGAAGAATTTCTGTAAGAATTTAATTTAGAGTTCCCCCCATGTGTTGATTAGATAGGTTAGAGTTTGAAATCAATCGACAGCTTTATCCATGAGATAGAGGGAGAACATCTTCATGAGCAGGATGTTCCAATTTTGTATAGCAAGTCAGAAGGTTTGGGTCAGATGTTTTAGCTACTTGATGTGCTAGAAGGGATCTTCGGAGTTTAAGCCATGGAATTTAGGGATAGCATGGACCATATTTGGATTGAGTTCAACATTAGGCTGATTGCACAGCAAAAATACACCGACAATTGTGCCGTCTTGTGCTATTTCCTAGCAATACCAGTGCATATTAGGTATCCATAGTCGCATTTGTAAAAATACATGCATGCATGCATCTATTTGAGAGGGGAGGAGAGCAAAATAAATGGCCTTGTAATTGACAAATTCTTCAAGTGCTGCCTCGCAAAATTTCCATCTTTAATTTTATTTCTTTTTGATTTTGAATTTCTTCTCCACGACTGCAAGGCATGGAAGCTCCTCTTCGCGCCATGCTTTGCACAGCCACTCCCTACCAAGCCATGCCAGCCATGCACAAGCCATGCACAGTGAGGGCATGGCTGTGCATGCCTCTTTGCTCTTTAAAAAGATCTCGGCTCTCTTCTTTGCGGGAGCCTGGTCCACCTCACACAAAGCACCTTCTTCTCCAGGCCATCTCCTCCCCTCTCCCCTCCATACACAGCCTCTCCTCTTTGAGGAGCCACGCTGTGGGCAGGAGCAACTCACAGTGGTGCACAACCACCACTGTGAGTCCACCACCACCCAGCTCATCAAAGAGCCGGTGGGCGTGGTGGTTCTCTTCTCTGAATTCGTCGTTTCAAGCCTCTCCACCATTGCCGCAGAGTCAAGGTCTTAAGCTCGCAGCAGTAGCAGCAAAGCGTCGGCCACCGCGCTCCCTGTCGCAGACCTCCACCGCTCGTGCCTGCAGGCCGCCCTCGCCTCTAGCGCATGCCTGCAGGCCACCCTCGCCTCCCGCTTCTTCGCGTACACCTACATCTCCGCGCAAGCCACCAGCTGGCGCAGGCCTTCCACGCTCACACCAGCTTGCGTAGCGGCTCCGCACTCACAGAACCAGATATGCCCGGTCGCACGGAGCCGAGTGGCACTGTAGCCACTGTTCACGCTAGTCAGCGAAACACTGTGGCTATAGTGCGGTGACTGGTAAGTTTCTCACTTATCCGGTCACCCGGAAAGTCGCAACCGATCCCAGCCCGCACCCGCATCCCGCCCCATGCCTGCTTCAATGCCCGCCCGCGCATCTGCGTGCGCCCTCTCCCTTGGCCCGCGTACGCTCGCCCGCTTCTTCGCGACCGCACTCGCCTCTTCACGTAGCGCTATGCGCTGCGGGCCTCTCTCCCTCGTGGTCACTCCCTCCAGTGCGCACGTCTTCACGTGCCTACGCATAGCGCAGTGCGCTGTGGCCATCAGATGATGACCTGAGGACACGGACGACTTAACTCCAGCATTCTTCACTCAGCAGATGCTCTCCCCCTCTCTCTCTCTCTCTCTCAGCACTCTCTCACACTCTCTGCACACACATACACACACACACTCACACTCTCGCACACACACACTCTCACTTATACATTAATATATACTTATATATATATACATATATATATATATATATACTTATATCTATACATATAGTAGTACCCATATACTTAAGTATTAGTATGCATACATACATACATATATATATATATATATATATATCTATATACTTATCTATATATATATATACATATATATGTACATATATACATATATTTATATACGTATAAATATATAAATATATATATATCTATATATATATTATTACCTATATAACTAGGTATAAGTATATATACATATATATATATACACATATATTTATACATATATACATATATATCTATAACTATATATACATATATATATATACATATCTATCTACATATATCTATATATATATACTACTATATATATATATACATCTATATATTTATATATACATACATAAATATATATATATATATATATACATACATCTATCTATACATATATTTACATACCTATATATATATATACATATGTTTATATACATATATACATATATAAGTACACATATACCTATATATTTATAACCATATATATATTTACATATAGATATATATTTACTGATATATATATATTTTCATATCACCTACCATAAGTTGTGTCGCTGGAATATCTACACCAGTTGCTGATATTCCCCGATACACACGTGTAGAAAGCATGTTCGCACTCATCTTCCACCCATCCACCTTACATTCCATGCGGCACTTCGTCCTGTTGGTTGCGTCTTCCTAGACGACGACCGACTTGACACCGTACTACACGCCATATCCACCTCCACCCCCACCCCTTTATACATATATAATATATACCTATATATATATACTATATTTACTTGATTTCTGCTTCTCTTTCCTGCCAGTAAAAAGATAAAAAAATATACAAAAGAGAAAAGATAATCCTTGACTTGCAGGTACTCAGTCTTGCGAATAGCAAGACTAGTTTTGGAACCCTAATTTGGCTCAAAGCAAGAACCTAATTTTGAGGGTGTACCACAAGGACAAAAATTATCAGAAAAAAATCTTAAATAGAAAAACATCAAAAGCACAATAAACGAATGGAAGAGATTCGTTGTAGGAAAGGCGTAGAAACTTCTTCTAATCCCACTTCCCTGAGTTTGACCTTGGGCCTAAAAGTGACCAAGATAAAATCAAGTAGGCCAGGTTAAAAATTTTGTAAAGAGATGGTTAGGCTCGATTTAGGTTAACCACTATACACATTTCAACGATAAAATCACCATATTAACACAGCCTATCTGGGTATACACCATAAATCTTTCATAGCACCGTTGCCTGGGAAGTGCACATTCAAGTAAGTTTCTATTCCATTCCTTTAATTTTTCTCTTCTTACACCCTTCTCTTCATGGGTGTTTTTGTTTGTTGCTGTGCAGGTGAACCTGTTGCAAGGAGAAGACAGGCAGACGAAGTCGGAGACGTGGGCAGATCCAAGGCGGGAACGAGAGCGTGAAGATGCCGACACCGCACTGGAGCTTCGCACATGTTGCTGAAAAGTAGGTCTTTCTTTCTTAGCAACTTAGGTTAACTTGTCACCTTAATAATAATAATAAAAAAAAAAAACTTCTTGGGATCTCTTGGGGAAAGTGGATTAAAACTCACTTGTTTGATTGTTTGCCTTCACTCCCACCACCCCAGGATTTCCCGCCAAACTTCGCATAGCGAAGATCCAAGAATCTTGATTCTTGAATCTTTCACCGTGTGAAGTATTCTTTGAGGCAAAAAAATAAAAAGATTGATTGCCATCCCTCTTTGCCTCATTTATTTGCAAATTTGGGATCACATTTTTGGTGGGGAGACTTGGAATTGAGTTGATTCCAACCCCACCACGACCTTTCACGTGCCTAAGATTCGATCCCGAATACTTCAACCTTAACAATCTGATTTTCTTTATCTTATGGTTGAGCCTTGTGTGTGGACATCATTCTGGTGATTGGGAGCACTTGAATTGAAGTGCTTTGGCTCCCTTTCACACTAATCTAAAAATTGAATTGTGCATCCACACATAGAAATCTCCATCTAAGGAAGCCCATTGCATTTTAGCATGCATTAACCAATTGACATTGAAGAAGGGTTTGTTGGGCTTAGAAGAAAACTTGTATTCTCTCAAAACCCAAAGATTGGTTGAATTGGTAATTCAGAGAAATCTTAAAATCTGTACTACTTAAGGCTGAATTCTAAAAACCATTCACCAATTAAAACTTCAATTCGGGGAGATTTCCCCATTGCATGCTTGGTTTACACACTCTCATAAAATCAATCACTTGGGCATTACCCGTAAACAATGCCCTTCACATTCCAGAAGCACTTGATCCTAAGCCTCTAACTAAAATTGGTAGCAACTTGACCCTTATTAAGGATTGGAGGTCTAACTACCTACGTGTAGCGCCTACATGCTGGTGAGGGTTCCCGCGTGCTATCGGGTGTCTAAGACTGGGGCAAACGGTCTTTCAATTTGGCCTGGTGGTTCCGCGGTGCTCGCATTCGGTTCCGTAGGTCGTGATAGTAGGTAACTTAGATCTTTAGGTCTAAGGGCACATTGTAGAGGTTAGGAATTTGATTGTATTGATTTGTCATCAAGTATACCTTTGCGGCGTCATTTCTCTCATCTCCTTTTCCCTTCGCATCCCCCCAATTCTTCCTGCGGTAGTGCATGTTTGGGAGGAGGTCACAAAACCCTGAACTGTGTGAATTGTCTGATAAATTTAGAAAAGAAGCTGAATCATCCTCCTCCTCCACAAACATGATTGCACGCCCACCTCCAAATCCCGAGGGAGGAAACTGCCCTCAAAACCCACCCGATGGTGGAGCCTTGGATCCCATAACCTGCCTCCAAGCCCAAATGGAAATGTATAATGAACAAATTGAAGCCATTTGGGAAACATTGGAGGAAATGCAGAACCCCCCCGAACGGGAGGAGCCTAGGTCTCTTAGCTCCTATCAGAATCCCGCTGCTACAGAGACCATAGGATAAATTTGGGTCCCCATGGGCAAGGACGACTTCGAACTAAAACCTAACATAATTAGCCTGATAAATTTTCACTTCCATGGTCTTGCAAGTGAAGATCCTTTTCTCCACTTGGAAGACTTAACTCGATTGGCTGAAACTATTAAACCAAGAAATATCGGGTTACCTATAGTCCTCATGAAAATGTTCTCATTTTCATTGCGAGATAAAGCGTCGCAGTGGTTACGCACCCTTGGAAGAACCATCCACTCTTGGGAAGAGATGCGAACAACGTTTCTCAAGAAGTTCTTCCCAATCAGGTGAACCAATGCGCTTCGCCGTGCCATCACTTCATTTATGCAACCAAATGGCGAACAATTTCATGAGGCATGGGAGATATATAATGACCTCCTCAGGAAATGTCCGCACCACGGTCTGCCTAAGTGGCATATAGCCTAGATTTTCTACTACGGGCTAAATGAGACTTTGAGGCAGATTGCAGATGCTTCTTGCAGAGGGAATTTCATGAATAAAGACGAGAATTGAGCATTCGAATTATTTGAAAATATGAGCGAAAACTCAATGAACAATGCTTTCATTGTCGCCTTTAATCGTACCAGCCTGCCCCGTAATGTCCACGAAGTTGACACGGGACCCTCCCGTTCATCCACTGATCTCAGCCTTATTGCACAGAAACTGGATGAAGTCTCCATCATGCACAAGAAGCTGGATGAGCTTCTGGCCAACCCCACCCGTTCTATGGCAAACACCCCCACCTCACCACTTCGTCACAATTTTAATTCTTCCAACACCAGGCTTGTCCCGAGAAACCCCATAAGACCTTCCTTACCGAGTGTCGCGCCGAGCGACTCGGTAAGTCATGTGGATCTGGCTTCTACGAGCCAGTATTTCGACACGAAGGACCAAGCCTCCATGTGCTTGGACACATATTTACATGCGGACGCATCTTCTAGCATAGAAGATGCTTGCGCCCTGGGGAACAACCCATTCTCTGCCACTTAAAACCCAGTGTGGCGAAATCATCCGAGCTTCACTTGGTCCAGCAACCCGCAGCGCCAAAACCCCACGGGTGGACCAATGAGATCGTCTGCACCTGTCATCCCAAAGGCCCAGTCTAATTGTATGGCGAATCCGCCATCGGGTCCTTGTGTACCGCAAGCAGAACACACATCAAGTCCTCTTGATAAATTGATGCGAATGATGACGGAAATGTCAAAGTGCCATGAAGAGAACGTGACCTCTCTTCAGCACCAATTGGGGCAGCAGAATGCTAAGATCAGTCAACCACTCATGGTGACCCGATCTCAGGGCACTCTTCTCACCCAACCTATTCCAAACCCACGAAATTTCATACCCCGTGGTCCTCAACCATAGGTACGACCTTCTCAGGGGCAGGTACATCAAATTCTACAAGCTCCGAGCATTCCACCGGGATTTCAGGCTAATCCCACTGCAGCACCTCACTCGTATGTCCCTATTGCAAACCCTCCTCCACCGTATGATCCCACTAGACCCGCATCGTCCAATGCTATCACTACGAGGAGCGGTAAGCAGACCGTCGATCCACCTCGACCTGATCCTGGCCTGTCTTCTTCATCGCCCTCTCATTCGGGATGCGCACCGCATTCGCGAGAGGATGATACACCCAAATTAGTGCCAGAATCAGTCCCATTCCCTGAGGCTCTACTGAGGGAGCCAAATTGCAAGAAGAAAGATATGCAGGCCTTTGATAACCTGCGAAATTTGTTCAGGGATGTTGAAATCAAGGTACCCCTGCTCGAGGCTATCGACCACATACCTACTGTTGCCCGATTTTTCAAAGACTACACAACACCCAGGCGACAGTCAAAGAAAACTAAGAATCTGGTGGTTCTCTCTCCTCATGCGAGTTGTGCTATACTGTCAAATCTACCACCGAAGCAGAAAGATCCAGGCACACTACTTATTTCCTATAGCATCCAAGGCTGCAATTTTAACCATGCCCTGCTTGATCTAGGATCTTCCATCAATCTTATACCAACCATCATGCTCGAAAAATTTTCCTTGGGAAATCTGAAACCCACCCTGTCACATTACAGCTGGTAGATCGTTCTATCAAAATCCCAAAGGGTGTGGTGGAAGACGTGGTGGTTAGGGTCAACAGTCTTTGTTTTCTTGTTGACTTTCTTGTTCTAGATATGGAAGTTCCTAGCTCACTTTCTGATTGTCTGATCATCCTTGGTCAACCTTTCTTGGCTACAGCCCACACCCATATCGACTGCGAGTCAGGCTGTATTGAGATTACCATTGGATCTGAAAAGCTCAAGCTTAACATCTTCAAGGCAACCAAGAACTTTGATTGCGATTGCATCGAGGATGACACGTCTGACGAGGACATGGCCGTCAGTGCGTGTATCGGACTAATTGGGACCTATTCTGACTGCTGCTGACTGCCTATAAACATTGACGATTGCTTGACCAACACATATTGTGACATTCCCCCATCCCTCCCTATTCCCGTAACTTCTCCTGGCCAGACTTCTAACGAGGTTTTCTCCGCTTCCCATACCTCGTGGTCTGAGTCATATCCGGGCTACTCACCGCCGGTCCACACTCTTGAAGATCGGATTGCCCCTTCTTTCCTGCCAAATCAGGCGGATTTGCAACTCCACACTGGGACCTTGAGCCCATATACTTCTCACTGGGGCTATTCCTCTTTGGATCCATCTATCCAAGAAGCCCCTCTTCTTGGCCAATCTGAGGGCCAATTTCTTCCTCCTGACTTGTTCTTTGGTCCCAAGAAATGCTAGATCTTTCACCATCCACTCCCGAGCTGAAAGAGCTGCCTAGTACACTTAAGTATGTTTTCCTGGGGCCAAATGAAATGCTCCCTGTAATCATCAGTTCAAAATTGACCAGGGAGCAAGAGTGCAAACTAACTGAGGTCCTCATGGAACACAAGGCAGCCATTGGATGGTCTTTATCAGACTTATCTGGCATCAGCCCCTCCTACTGCACTCGTCGTATATATACAGAGGAGGAGGCTCGACCTTCCTACGAGATGCAGCGATGTCTCAACCCTAACATGCGGGAGGTCGTTAAAAAAGAAATCATTAAGTGGCTAGATGCGAGTATAATCTACCCGATCAGTGATAGCCCTTGGGTGAGTCTGATTCACGTTGTGCCCAAAAAGGTAGGACTCACCATCCGTGTCAATGACAAGGGCGAATCCATCCCTACATGCACTCCTACATCTTAAAGAGTGTGTGTAGATTATAGGAAACTCAATGCTGCAACTAAGAAAGATCACTTTCCGCTACCTTTCATTGACCAAATCCTGGAGCGGTTAGCAGGAAATAAAATTTTATGTTTCCTGGATGGATTCTCAGGATATAACCAGGTGGCAATTGACCCCTGAGACCAAGAGAAAACCACCTTTACCTGCCCCTTCGACACCTTTGCATTTAGAAGGATGCCATTCGGACTTTGCAACACGCCAGCAACTTTCCAGAGATGTATGCTGGCGATATTCCATGACATAGGGGGTGACTTTCTCGAGGTCTTCATGGATGACTTCTCGATCTTTGGACCATCTTTCGATGACTGTCTTTCCAACCTTACCCATATCCTTAGGAGATGTATTGATGTAAACCTTGTGCTTTCTTGGGAAAAAAGTCATTTTATGGTGCACAAGGGAATTGTTCTCAGACATATCATCTCCGATAGGGGTATCGAGGTTGACAGAGCTAAGCTTAATGCAATTGCTACTTTACCTGTGCCTGGCTCTGTCAAACAAATCCGCTCCTTCCTAGGACACGTTGGTTTCTATAGGAGATTCATCAAAGATTTCTCCAAGATTTCTCGACCTTTAACTCATCTCCTATCGACCAATGTACCCTTCGATATGGGCCCCAATTGCATATGAGCATTCACGTAGCTGTGTAATGCTGTCACCAAGGCCCCTGTTCTCCAGCCACCTGATTGGTCCCTCGACTTTGAACTCATGTGTGACGCTTCCGACCTTGCAATCGGAGCCATCCTGGGACAAAGACGCGATAGACACCCCTTCGTGGTGTACTACGCCAGTAAGATGTTGGACGAGGCCCAGTGTAATTATACTACCACTGAAAAAGAACTACTGGCGGTCATCTTTCGGCTGGAGAAATTCCACTCTTACCTTCTGGGCTCACACGTTATTATTTTCACTGATCACGCGGCCATTCGCCATCTCATGCATAAGAAGGATGCCAAGCCTAGACTGATTCGTTGGATCCTTCTGCTCCAAGAATTTGACATTGAGATCCGTGATAAGGTCGGAGCCCAGAATGTTGTGGCTGATCATCTTTCCAGACTAGACCCTGACCATATTGGACTTACTCTGCCGATCAATGAGATTTTTCCTAATGAGCACCTATTGGCAATTAATGTGGCATGTGGACCGTGGTATGCCGACATTGCCAATTACCTTGCTTCTGGATCCCTTCCACGTGGTTGGCCTAAAAACCAGTGCAAGTGTCTCATGGCAGAAGCAAAGTATTATTTCTGGGATAATCCACTTCTTTTTCGCATAGGTGCTGATCAAATCATTCGTCGCTGTATTCCTGACAGCGAATTCCCCAGTGTGCTATGCTTCTGCCACGATCAGGCCTGCGGAGGCCATTTCTCTGGGAGGAAAACTGCAACCAAGGTGTTGCAGTGTGGTTTCATTTGGCCCTCCCTTCACTAGGATGCACACAATTATGCCAAGCATTGCACTAGGTGCCAGTCGTTAGGGTCAATGTCACGTCGTGACATGATGCCCTTACAACCCATCCTAGCTGTGGAAATCTTCGACATTTGGGGAATTGATTTCATGGGTCCTTTTCCTCCTTCCAACTGCTTCGAATTTATCCTCGTGGCTGTCGACTATGTTTTGAAATGAATCGAGGCTATTCCCACGCGCCGTGCTGACCATATTATATCCACTCGATTTGTCAAAGACCACATCTTTGCACACTTTGGGACCCCTCAAGCCATTATCTCAGATGGAGGAAGCCACTTTACCCATGCTTCTTTTCGGGCACTTCTGAGGAAATACGGAGTCCAACATTGTATCGCATCCCCGTATCATCCTCAGACGAACGACCAGGCAAAAGTGTCAAACCGGCAAATCAAGCAAATTCTCCAGAAAACGGTTCGGCCTGACAGTAAGGATTGGTCCGACAAGCTGATTGACGCACTTTGGATGTATCAGACTGCCTTCAAGGCTCCCCTTGGTATGTCTCCTTATAGAATCATTTATGGGAAGCCTTGTCATTTGCTCGTGGAGTTGGAACACCGCGCTTATTAGGCGGTTCGCCAATGTAACCTCGACCCAGACCTGTATGGTCGAGAAAGGAAACTCCAACTCCAGGAGCTGGAAGAGCTCTGCCGTGAAGCCTATGATTCTGCCTTAACTTTCAAGCAATGCACTAAGGCTTTTCACGATAGCCGTATTCGGCGGAAGGAATTTGAGCCATCTCAGCAAGTTTGGCTCTACAATGCCCAGCTCAAATTTTTTCCTGGAAAACTGAAGTCCAAATGGACTGGTCCTTTCTTGGTCTTGAGACCATTTCCCAATGGGGACGTTGAAATTGAAGATCCCAAATCTGGGCATAAATTTACGGTCAATGGGCAGCGTTTGAAACCCTATCTTACTCATGAACCTGCCCCCGTTGGAGAATCTGTTGCTCTACTGGAGGGTAACTAATGTTGTGCCTCATCCTGAGTCCAGCTGGGGACATTAAATTCAGCGCTCGTTGGGAGGCACCCCAACAACACTCACCATCCACCATCACTTTTCACGCCACTGTCACGATCACTTCACTTTTCACTTCACCACCCACCATCCACCCACCCTACCACCCTGCTGTATACCCTGCACCTCAGCTCTCGTTACCCGATCTTTCGTCCTTCCTCTACCTTTCCCTGCATGCATATGAGGACATAGCATCGTTTGGCATGGGGGGGTGGATAGGCATCCATAGGATCTGGGTATTTTTGGGTATCATGCAGTTTCCATCTATCTATCTATATACAAAAAAAAAAATGGTGTTTAGTAATGATCTGAAGGCTGAAACAAAAATACAATAAGTGTTTATGGATATTCAACCACTGTTTTGAAGACTTTCTAGGCCACAGAAGCTTGATTTGCTCAAGCTCAGGCTTAATTCACTTCAGCATTGACAAGAAAGATCGGAATCTCTCCTAATTAAGGACGTATTCTTGTACCTGAGACACCAGTACAGGATCTGTTGGTTTGCTTCTACTTGAGAGACTAAGTAATCTTGGTTCACACTACACATCAAGAAAGACCAAGTGAACATAAGATCCAACCCTAGTGTTCATTAGGGAAGGTGAAGTCCTTACCTGTGCACGTAGGTAGACTTTTTATCCCAGGCTTTAGTCTTGTGTTTAGGAGAGACTCTTTCCACCAAAAAGGAACTCTCCCACCAAAAGAAAAGTGTGCTCCTCCAAATAAAGTTGTAAGAGATATACTGACACGTGTTTCGAAAAAAAAATGGGATACAAATAAGTCAGTATATCTCACAAATATCTGTAAAATCTTCCTACAAAAATTCTTCAGGGCAAGTCACAAATACCTTGTTTTCTTTGAGCCACAAATGTCAGAAAATGGGAGTTGAGTTTTCCATCATCTTTTTAAGGGTCAATCCGAAGACACGAGCTGAAACTGGGACTAACCTGTACTTAAAAATTCGTGAAACCCTGGGCTTGAGTCTTAATGTTCAACTGGTCAATCTTGATCCTTCACTATGCATAAGCCATAATCTCTTGAGCTCTCGAGTACGGCAAAAACCTCCTGGGTCCTGGAAATCGTACTTAAGGTTTAAATATCAAGAGTCCTAGTTAGTTGAGAGATGGTCTATGTCATGTGAGACTTAAAGTACTGGTAGTCGTCTCTACAATTGGTTCTCACAATATCCAACAATAAACACACCTATGTCACCTCAGAAGAAAATCTTCAGCTTAAGATCATTTCTAAATACAATACAAAAAAATGTTTTGCTAGGGACTAGCAAAAGATAGGCATGGGGGTATGATTGCACAGCAAAAATACACCGACAATTGTGCCATCTTGTGCTATTTCGTAGCATTACCGGTGCATATTAGGTATCCATAGTCGCATTTGTAAAAATACATGCATGCATGCATCTATTTGGGAGGGGAGGAGAGCGAAGTAAATGGCCTTGTAATTGACAAATTCTTCAAGTGCTGCCTCACAAAATTTCCACCTTTATTTTCATTTCTGTTTGATTTTGAATTTCTTCTCCATGGCTGCAAGGCATGGCAGCTCCTCTTCGCACCATGCTCTGCACAGCCACTCCTTGCCAAGCCATGCCAGCCAAGCACAAGCCATGCATAGCGAGGGCATGGCTGTGCATGCCTCTTTGCTCTTTAAAAGGAGCTCGGCTCTCTTCTTTGCGGGAGCCTGGTCTACCTCACACACAGCACCTTCTTCTCCAGGCCATCTCCTCCCCTCTCCCCTCCATACGTAGCCTCTCCTCTTTGAGGAGCCACGCTACGGGCAGGAGCAACTCACAGTGGTGCACAACCACCACTGTGAGTCCACCACCGCCCAGCTCATCAAAGAGTCGGTGGGTGTGGTGGTTCTCTTCTCTAAATTCATCGTTTCAAGCCTCTCCGCCATTGCTGCAGAGTCAAGGTCTCAAGCTCGCAGCAGCAGCAGCAAAGCGCCGACCACCGTGCGCCCTATCGCAAACCTCCACCACGCACACCTGCAGGCCGCCCTCGCCTCCCGCTTCTTCGCGTACACCCACCTCTCCTCATAAGCCACCAGCCGACGCAGGCCTTCCGCTCTCGCGCCAGCTCGCACAGCGGCTCAGCACTCGCAGAACCGGATATGCCCGGTCGCACGGAGCCGAGTGGCACTATAGCCAATGTTCACGCTAGTCAGCGGAACACTGTTGCTATAGTGCGGTGACCAGTAAGTTTCTCACTTATCCAGTCACCTAGCACGCTACAACCGGTCCCAGCCCGCGCCTGCCCGCTTCTTCACGCCCGCACTCGCCTCTTCACGCAGCGTTGTGCGTTGCGGGCCTCTCTCCCTCTCGCTCACTCCCTCCAGTGCGCACGTCTTCACGCGCCTACGCGCAGCATGGTGTGTTGTGGCCATCAGACGATGCCTTGAGGACGTGGACGACTTAACTCCAGCATTCTTCACTCAGTAGACGCTCTCCCTCCCTCTCTCTCTCTCTCTCACAGCACTCTCTTACACTCTCTGCACACGCATAAACACACAAACTCACACTCTCGCACACACACACACTCACTTATACATTAATATATACCTATATATATATACATACATATATATATATATCTATATATTTATATACATATATATATACTTATATCTATACATATAGTAGTACCTATATACCTAAGTATTTGTATACATACATACATACATACATATATATATATATATATATACATATATATGTACATATATACATATATTTATATACGTATAAATATATAAATATATATATATATACATATATACATATATAAGTACACATATACCTTTATATTTATAACCATATATATATTTGCATATAGATATATATTTACAGATATACATATATATATATATTTTTCATATCACCTACCATAAGTTGTGTCGCGAGAATATCTGCACCAGTTGCTGATATTCCCCGATACACGCGTACAGAAAGCGTGTTCGCACTCATCTTCCACCCATCCACCTTACATTCCATGTGGCACTTCATCCTATTGGTTGCGTCTTCCTAGACGACGATCAACTTGACATCGTGCTACACGCCATGTCCACCTCCACCCCCACCCCTTTATACATATATAATATATACCTATATATCTATACTTTATTTACTTTATTTCTGCTTGTCTTTCCTATCAGTAAAAAGATAAAAAAAATATACAAAGGAGAAAAGATAATCCTTGACTTGCAGGTACTCAGTCTTGCGAATAGCAAGACTAGTTTTGGAACCCTAATTTGGCTTAAAGCCAGGAACCTGATTTTTAGGGTGTACCTCTAGGACAAAAATTATCAGAAATAAATCTTAAATAGAAAAATACCAAAAACACAATAAACGAACGAGAGAGACTCATTATAGGAAAGGCATATAAACTTCTTCTATCCCACTTCCCTGAGTTCTACCCTGGGCCTAAAAGTGACCAAGATAAAATCAAGTAGGCCAGGTTAAAAATTTTGTAAAGAGATGGTTAGGCTCGATTTAGGTTAACCACTATACACATTTCAACAATAAAATCACCATATTAACACAGCCTATCCGGGTCTACACCATAAATCTTTCATAGGCCCTCCAGCTGGGATTTGTACCTTGGGCTCGATCTCCACTGCAATAGGATTGTAGTGATCTCACATCTAAGGACGTAACGGTGGATTTATGTGTGCATGGAATAGATCAATAAGAAGTTGTAGCTAATTCTGGAAATCGAGTTCTTCTTTGTGATTCCCATGGATGTGGATGAAGGAGATCTGGGCTTAGAAGCAGATGAGTCAGAAGAGATATCAATCTGGTCGGGTGGTAGCATAAACAAGTTGGTCGAGGCTTGGCCTCGACAAGAATGGATTACTAATGGAGGCCTCAAGGGTGGTCTTTGGACCTCCTCCTGAACATGCACTATAGAGCCAGATGAGGGACAAAATGTATGATGGACCCAATTGAGGCACCCAAAAATCTTTAGATGACTAAGGAGGTTCAAGGCGGACGATGCCTCCTGATCAGAAAGTCACTCACCAGAGAAGTACTTGGGCAACCAGGAAGGGAGAGCCCCGTAGAGACCCATATACGGTAGAGTGTCACCACGGGTTACATGTTTCCCCGACCCAACCTTCCTTATCACTGAGAATTCAAGTAGACTGGAATGAGCAACTTGACCCCTTAAGTCTACCAATTTTATTCCTAAATTATAGTGCCTTGAATTTCACTTGAACTTTAGAGTTGATTGTGATTATGACCTAATTTGAAGGTTCGTTAACCCACAATGTGGGTCAACTTCACCTAACCTGCCCTAAAGTTTAGGATGAATTGGGTAAGGAACCCAAAATCACCCTGAGTGGTTTGCAAGCAGGTCATTAGGTCTCAAATTTTAGGGATTCAAGTGAATGTTAGAGCCTTCTTTTTAGGGTCTTCTTGATTAGATCAATTAAATAAAGGGTTGGGTGGCACACAATGTAGGAAATCAATTTTCTTTTAATATCATGCAAGTGTGTTTTCTTGAAACCCTACAGATGGAAATCCTAATTTGGCTCTTTTACAGATCCAATTCTTTCCAAAATTAGCACCTAGGGCTCAATCAAGAAGGTGAATAGCCCTAGGCACCTTAAGTCCCTAATAGGTGCAGATATCTGGATGGGGATTTCTAAATAAATCAAATCAGGAAACTTGAGTGATTAATTCTAAGAAAAAAAGTGAGTTGATCCTAATTGATTCTTCTTTTTAGTTCTTTCCAGAAATAGGGGCTTAAGAAGAAGGAAATGAGGTTACCTGCCCCTGGAGTGGTTGTTGTGCGGTTGACCTTCTCCCATGAACCTTGCACAATCACAACAGATCAGATAAAGCAAGTTAGAATCATATCAGAATTGTAATCAGTGAAATGAAACTACGCGTTGCTCCCCGACAATGGCGCCAAAATGTTTAGTGCAAAATCGTCGATGTTAAGATATATGTGTTGTAGTATAAGACAAAAATCACACAAACATTTAAATTTATAAACTCGAAATCAGAGAATGTGAGTCCGAGGTTGTTCGTAGGGAGCAAAATATGGCAATTTCAATCCACTAATCACAATATCAAAAATAATATGCAAATGAAATGCTCAAAATAAAATTTCAATAAAGAATAGAGAGTCAATTAAATTAAAAAGATTGAATGTGTATATATATACCTCAAACTACTGAAGCCTCCAAGTGTACCTGACACTGATAACCTACAATTTCAAAAGTAAAATTAATCAAATAAGAAATTATAATTATAATCCTAAACCCTAACCTAAACTAAACAAGCAAACCAAGGGCGAGAGCAAGCGAAAGCCCTAACCCTATCCCAAACTCTTATCAAATCATAAAACCCTAACCTTAACCCAAACCAAATGTCTAAACCCTAGCCCAATGAAACCACCATAACCTTCTCCCAACTGAAAGCCTAAAATCCTAGGCCAAGCACCATATACACAACCTTATACCAAACCTAAACAACATATATTAATCCCAACTAAACATTGAAACAATTTTGAAAAAAATTTGACAGAGTTTCCCCTTATATTTTTAGTTTTTTATAAACCTGCATAGCAAAATTATACTCATCATAAAAGTGGGCACACCCCACATTCACAAAAGCCACACCATCAAAAAAAAGCCTAAAATATTATTGCAATAAATAAAAAACATTAAAATTATACCTCCAATGACTACAATTTCCAAGAATGATCATCACCGATAACTTGTAATTTCATAAACACAATTAATTAAATAATATATTATCATATTATTCAAAAATTTACAACTTATAAAATTGAGGTGACGACAGCAGTGGTAATAGGAGGAGGAGGAGGGCAACAGGAGGGGGATGAGGAGGAGGATAAGAGGAAGATGCGGAGAAAGGCCTACCGCATAGGCCCCACTAAGAGAAGGAGGAGGAGGAAGGGGGTAGTGGGGGAAGAGGAGGTCGTCGGGCAATGGCAAGGATAAGAGGAGGATGAGGAGGGGGCAGTAAGATGAGGAGGAAGAGGAGTAGGCTGATAAGACAAGGAGGACGAGGGGGTAATAGGATGGGGAGGAGTAGGGGGATAGGGTCTACAGCAAAAGGAGGAGGAGGAGGGCAGTAGGACAAGGAGGAGGAGGCGGAGGGGACGATCAGGAGGAGGGCAGTGTCGGTAGGTTGGGGAGGAGGAGGAAGGTGAGGAGCTACGAAGGAGGAGGAGGGGGAGGAACCAGGGACGAAGGGGGTGCAGGCGGAGGTGGAGAAGGGGGCATAAGCAGAGGAGTAGGATGGGTCAGAACCGAGAACAGGAGGAGGAGGAAATCGTTGGGCCAGGGTGGAGGAGGACGACGACGCTGGGGGAGGAAGAGGACGGCGACGACCAGCGGAGGAGGAGGAGGGCAAGGAGCAGCGGAGGACGAGGAGCAGCAGGGCGAGTTGCTGTGGAGGAGGAGGGGTGCAATGCATAAAGGAGGATGAGGAGGAGAAGGAGAAGGAGAAGGAGGGGGGATGATGACGACAAGGATGGGGATTCACCTGAGGATGAGGGGGGTGACGAGAGGAGGAGGGCGTGGAGGTGATCGGCATGAGGGGGTGATGCGAGGCTTTGGATGAGGAAGATGAACAATAGGCTGTAGTGCCTAAGTAAATTTAGGAACCTATGCCATCGGTTCTCTCAAAAATTGACAGAAAATCAAATTGTCAGTTCCCTCTCCAGCGCACCCAAAATTTCACCGCTAAGCTTAACTTGACTTTTACCATCATTTAATCCAATAACCAACGGTATAAGTCACTAATCCCACCCAAGCTTCACAAGCAAATTTTTTACCATCGCTTATTCCCAAAACCGACGGCAAAGGGTACACATCATCACCCCTAATATTTTTGTCTGTAATTTTTACCCACTTTTGCCATCGTTTAGTACAATAACCGATAGGAAAAATATATTTTCCATCGCTCAATAAATGAACGGTAAATATTAATGACCACTGCGTCGCCCAATCATCGATGGTAGGTCAAGTACTGACCTTTGTCGTCGCTTGTCTAAATAAGAGACAACAAAAATATCTTTGCCATCGGTTTAAATAACCGGCAGCAAGTAACCGATGGCATAACCCATTTTTCTAGTAGTGGCGGTTGAGGTAATCAGGCTAAAAATCCTAAGCTGGGAGGCTTAGATATTGGAGTACCCAAGTGAGTAGGGAACCACCATACATCTTGTGTTCATTTTTGTGGTTTGAATCTTTATGCAAATTTTTTTTTTTGCTAATATCTTACATCTAGTGTGTTTGTGTGCATAGCATAGTAGCTTTAAGATCCTACAAGTGGTATCAGAGTGGATTGCAAGAGGACGTAACAACTCGTCTCGTGATGGCATCAACATCAAAGTGCATCGAAGGACAATCGTCGACCTGTCCTCCCTATTTTGATGGGACGAACAACGGGTATTGAAAGAGAAGAATGCAAGTTTTTCTGAATACGATGGATGAAGAATCGTGGAGCCTCATTCAAATGAGGTATTCGGATCAATAGCCACAAGAAGGAGTAGCATGGACTGCAAATCAAAAGAAGATAGTCAACAATGCTAAAGCGATGAACACACTTTATTGTGCATTACCAAAGGAGTTCAATAGAATTTCAGCATGTGAATCTGCATATGAAATTTGGAATACTCTCGAGGTCACCTATGAAGGAATGAGCAAGGTAAAAGAAACTCATATCTCTATTCTAATAGAAAATTGAGTGTTTCAAGATGGAGAATGACTAGATGATCAAGGACATGTATACAAGATTTGGGGAAATTGCTAAACCCCTGAAGAACCTTGGAGTAAAATTTACATAAGAACAACTTGTAAGGAAGATTCTGAGATCTCTTACAAGTAATTGGGCTGCAAAGACCACAGCCATCCAAGAGGCAAAGGACCTCTCCACTCTCCCCTTGGAAGATCTAGTTGGTAGCCTTATGGCCTACGAAGTCCAACTAAAAAACATGTAGAAGAACGAGGAGGAGAAGACGTCAAGCAAGAAGAAGCATTTAGAGCGCTTAAGGAGGACTTGGATTCAATCACATCAGAATCCAAAGATGATGAAGAGATGGAGTTGTTAACAAGGAAATTCCATAAATTTCTTTGAAAGCAAGGTAAGCAAGGTAAGCAAGTTAATAAAGTTTCATCTAATATTATTTGCTATGAGTGCAAGAAAAAGGGACACTTGAGAAAGGATTGCCCCATGAACAAGAAGAAGGAAGACACAAAATAAGTCAAGAAGAAGAAGAAAAAGAAAGCTTTGAAAGCAACGTGGGATGATAGCAACTCCGACATGGGCACCAACTCTGATGTTTCAGATGACAACGAAGTCGCTCATCTATGCTTGGTAGCCACTACGGAAGACATAGAAAATGAGGTAAACTCTGATTTCTTTCTTGAAGAATTGCTAGAAGTATATGAAGAATTATATCATATGGCTAAGATGTTTAAAAAGGAAAATAAGGTTTTGAAGAGTAATTATCAAACATTAGAAATAGATAAATCATGTTTAGAAATGTAATTAGATGTCTAAAGAAACTAATAGTCAATTACATGCAAAAATAATAGAGTTAGAAGATATCTATGAGCATTTTGAGGGGACATTAAATAATCTCAAAACAACTACTAGGTTAAACACTGAATTTTATGATGCTTTAAAAATCAAATTTCAGAGTAAAAAGAACACACAAAATAAATCACATGCACATAGGCATACATGGATGTATCAAAAGGCTAAAAATCCCAAGAATTATATATCTAACACTAAAGCGGTCGATAAATTTGAGGATTTGAAAGGTACTTACCCGAAAGGACCCACAACAAAATGAGTACTTAGAAAAGATATTTTGCATTATTTTGTAGGTGTAGATCAATGGGATCAAAGTAATTAGTGGGTGTTCAAGGCACACAACAAAACACTCTAACCTATCTATAGATTACATGAAGATCAAGAAAGATGGACTAGTGGAGCTTGGTTTCCACAAGCACCAATTTATTATTGGTAATTTATATGGTATGTGCCTTTTTACACCCATTCATTTTTTATGATTAACAAAAGTGGGGAGAAAAATTAAGAGGAAAATAGTCATATTTTTACTGGGAGCATATATTGAGGGGGAGAATTGACAATTTGAATTTCTCTCATATAAAGCTGCTAAAAATATTTTTGTCCTAAATTTATCTATTTCAGAGATAGTTTTGTCAACACTAAAAAGGAGGAGATTGTTGGAACCTTGTTCCACATCATGTTTTGGTGTTAACAAAATATTTTAGATTAATTTTTGCAATTGAGTGACATTTCAGATTTAGATGAAGATCAAGGCAAACAAAAAATGATGACAAGGAGTTGATGATAGAAGATCATCTAGTCATTATGTTATCTATTAGATTAGGATGTTTACTTTATTTTTAGAATGTATGGATGCCTCTTAACAAAGAAACAAAATTAGATCATAAAAATTATATAGAGATAAAAACATTATGATCATTCAATTTATTTCAAAGTATGTATTATTTAAAAGATAGTATTTTAATGATTAAAGTATTTGCAAAAATAGGCTAGTAATCAAGTTGTGTATTCATATTTAAAAAGGCACTTATTAACCCACAAGTACCTATACTAAACTTTAGTACCGGTACATGTGAGTTACATGTTTGAGCTTTTACAAAGAAACAAACTTGTACCTTGTGAGTACTAGTACTCATGATCAGTACCAGTACAAAAGGCAACGAGTACCCGTACCTATGATCAGTACCGGTATAAGTGGGTTACAGATTTGTGTTAAGTATTTAAAACACAAATCTGGAAGCAACAACTACCGATACTCATGATTAGTACCGGTATCCAATAGGTACTGTTTGTGGCAAGTTAACTTAAAACACAAAATAGTAAGTCACTAGTACCAGTATCCATACTTTATATTGGTACCAAGTAACCATTGGGCCAAATTTGAACTGCTAGAATATTTATTCTGAGGTCTTGAACATTGGGATTTAAACCCCAACATCTAACTATCGAATAACTAAGGTCCTAACTCTATAAAAAGATTCTTGGGGTCTTAGTTTGCACACAAGAAAGAGAAGAAAAAATTCTAGAGCTAACTTTTCATATTTCCATATTCTCAAGAGAAGAAATAGTAGTTTGTCACTCTCAATCTCTCTACGCATTTGCAAACTCATCGACGTGTTTTTCTCATGCATTTACAAAGTAATTCACATCTTTTCTAGGCTCTATATTAGGTAATATCATTTTAATTATTGTTGAGAGGCTTAGAAATCTTTGTTGTAGGATTTATCTTTCTCACACCAGTGCTTGTATTGTATTTGAGCTTTTGCTCGTTGTTTGGGTTGTGACAACCAAGCTTGTTGTACTTCGATTGAGGTAACCCATTAATTACCTCAGTTAATATATTGATTCCCTCGGGGTTGAGGGAATCGAATTAAAAATACTAAGCCATGAGGCTTCGGTAGTGCAGTACCCAAGTGAGTAGGGAACCACTATACATCTTGTGTTCATTTTTGTGATTTGAATCTTTGTGCAAATTTTTTTTATTGCTAATATCTTGCATCTAGTGAGTTTGTGCATGTAGCATAATAGCTTTAAGCTCCTACACTCTAGCAAATTTGGACTAGGCTATTATGAGACTAGAGAAGATGAGCCGAAAAAGGATCCTCCCCCAAAGAGGACCACTAACAAATCCAGATCCACGCTAATGTGGATACTAAAGAGATAACTTGCACTTTGTTTTGTAGGTTTCAAGGGACACTATAATGTTAAGAATTGGATCTATAAAATGAAGGAAGAGCAACTCAAACTAGAACGACCTAAGCATTTCCAAAGTCACCAAAGATGGCTTTTTGTAGGAACAAGGAGACCTACAAGAAAGACAATGAAGAGACCACCACCATCAAGGAGGCTGATGGGTGATGAATTTTGGATGTTCGAAGCATATGACGGGAGGCAAGAACCTATTTTTGGACCTCCAACCTACAGATGGAGGAACAGTCACGTTTGGCAACAACCACAAGTGTCATATTATTGGCCTTAGTAAGATAGGTAATCCCTTATCTCCTATCTCAAATGTTTCTTTAGTCAAAGGATTAAAAAGTAACTTGCTAAGTGTTAGCCAAATTTGTGACAAGGAATATAAGGTTGTTTTTACTTCCAAAGCAGTTGACATTATGCATGCCTTAACTAACCAGACCCTTTTTAAGGGATCTTGGTTTAAAGATATTTACTTTGTAGAATTTGATAAAAGTGGTACTTATGGATGTCTTGTTTCCAATAATGAAATAAATGTATGGCATAGAAGACTAGGACATGTTCATATGAGGCTAGTCCAAAAATTAGCCAAACATGACCTAGTTCAAGGTTTGCCTTAGAACCCTATCTCCATCCAAGCAATTCTAGGGACTCTGACCCTCAAGATCAAATGACCAAGAAAATTGTCAAATGTCTAATGAGACGTCTGACCCAAAAATTAAATGTCTATTTCTGCTCTTAGAGTCATCATGAGCCCGATTTGATTTGGATTTCAACCCAATCTCTTGGGATTTGCCTCCAACGACTAGGGGCCCTCCCCCAAGCCTTCTTGGAGGTTCTTAACATGCCTATATGTACCTCCTAACCCATCTTAGGCTGAACACACCATTTAGAGATAAATTCCATAAGCAAACACTTGCTCTACTCAAAATTCCATAAGCAAACACTTTCTCTACTCACTCTAGTGCCCCATTGCTGTGCAAATCTATTCCTTAGGCACACACCTACTCCCTTGCTATTAGGATACTGCTATCATCTTAGGAAGCACTCTCACCAAAGTTACAAAACTCTTATATATCTATTTGGGGAGCTCTATAGGGTGTATTTTCATTTCAGTTTTTATATTCTGCTGCACTCGGGTATCCAACCTATCGTATCCTCGTCTCTTCCTTGTGAAGGGAGAAACCTCCATTTTGGGATCGAAGGTGGGATTTGTATTTGAGGTACACTACCCTTATTCAAGTAGTGTGGTTAGTGGATTTATCACTAGGTGATCAGAAATCCTAAGTCAAGGTTTGGCTTAGGTGGTAGTTTTCTCCTGATTTTGGGTTTCCACCTAAAAATTATTGTGTCATTTGTGTGATTGAATTTTTATTTACCAATTATATTTTTAATTTCACTATTCACCCCCCTCTAGTTCAATTTTAGAAACATCCAACTCTTTATAAGGAACTCTATGACTTAGGAAATTTTGATTTAGGTAAACCCAAGATAGACCAACATCTGCACTCTCACTTCAAATCTCTTTCCCATTGGGCTCAACACTTTATGAATCACGCATCTTTTATACTTGGGTTACTTACCTACAGTCCTAATGCTCCTCCAATCCTTAGTACTGAAAGCCATTAGGTATGACTTTTCATGATTTATCTACCTTACATCCGACCTAGTGGAGTGCAACTACATCATCAGCTGATTTACCTATTGGGACAACTCATATCTATGTTCTTTGGTTATTTCTTTTATACACCTTACATTGGTGGATGCCAATTGATTAATATTTCTCTAGTTGGTTAGCTGACTGAACTACATCTAGTTGTAGACGTAAAATTCAATGCTTGTTGGGAGGCAACCCAATGAATTAGGTTAGTTTATATTTTGATTTATTTGATTCAGGTCTGGAGATAATCGAGCTTTGTTTGTCAGAACTCATGTGTTATCAAGTGATATCTGTCTCTTTCCTTATGTGTATTGCATGCATTGAAGACATTGCATGAAATATGCATGGAGGGTAGGTAATCTTTTGAGTCGCTTACTTTTCTCTAGAATTTTATACATAGCATACCATAGTTTATTTCTCGTATTGTGATTTCTGAATTCAAAAAAAAAAAAGAAAAAGAAAAAGAGAAAAAATCGATGTTTTTAGAGTTTGAGCTAAGAAAAGAAAGTTGAATTACTTTGATTTTTAGGATTTACCAATCTTAGGAAAAGTACAAACAAAATCTTTTTGCTTAGACTCTTCAAGTCGTATGTCAACTTAATTATCTCGAGTATTTACCTAAATCTAGATTTATTTTCCTAAGTCTTTGAAAGGATTTGAAAAAGCTATAAGTATTAAGTCAAAAGGGTGACAAGTGAATGACTTATCTTTCCACCTTATTGTTTGGGTAGTCTTTGAGTTCCAAGCATCTTCACTTACACACTGCATTGACTCATCTTTTGGGCAATTTAGTTAAGTTCTTAATAGTAAGTAAGATTTAGTCTTAAGGTACAAGATCCAAAGGACTTGGTTGTGTTTCTAGCTCTTAGAATTATTCTTGTTTGTAGGGGATGCATTTATAATGGATGAAGGAGAGCTAGTTGATGAGTTGTGGCTCATCATAGCTAAAATGTCAAAGTTAAGTTACAAACTAAGTTAAACACTATCAAATTAACACAATAAAAGGGTTTAGTGTGGGCATTATAGAAAATGACCTAAAACATAAATTTTGTGTTAAAAATGCATAATTAGGTCAATTTGGAGAGATTATGTACTTAAGTTATAAATAGATGCTTCAAATGTCAAATTGAACACTAATTGAGCATAAAATTATAAATCAATGGTTGGATTATGTTCTAAAATGTTCGAAATACTTCACATAAATGTCCCACATTGCATCTTGATCTCATTAAGACCTCGAAACATGTGATTTGCAAATAGGTCCTTCTTATACTTAATTCATGTCTTATATACCCTAAAAGTTGTAGGGACTTCCTTGTAAGCTTCCAGGGACCTGTTGGTTATGATTTCAACCACTTATGGGTTTTTGTGCAATCTTCACACCATTACACTATAAGGTCTTTGGTGAAATTTCAATCCACTGTTCTCCCTCTCCATTGTTTTAGCTTTAGATTTGTAGTCTCTGTCAATCAACCCTCTCTAATCAATTCAAATCAAAGAGTAAGATTCATTTGTTCATTTCAATCCACTGATCATATTCATCTTCTTTCCTCGCTATCTTGATCATTAGATCATTCCCTCCTCTACTGCCATCATTAGATCTGAATCTCTCTAGCTTCCAGATCTAATGATGCGCTAAATCCATTGGAGGGCATGTTCATACACTTCATTGAACCATAAAGGCCCTCCCCATCCTTTGAATCGAATCGATTTGATCGTTTAATTTTGATTTGATTTTTTATTTTGATCGGAGAATTTCTGGAGCAATTAAGAATTGGTTTTAATCTATCAAATGAAGTCTATATTTGTGTAATTGGATTCAATGCAATAGGATTGAGCTATTTTGATTTGATTTTTATCGATAGATTAGCTTGAGCCCAATTTCTAAGTTTGATATATGTTTGCTCTTCACGAGTAGCAATGGCCGAGGAAAAATTAGTCGCACTGATTTGAGGCTATTGCAATGACCTAAGTAGATCTATAGCATAAGCTAAGACCCCTAAACACTAATTAATAGTGTGCAAGGTTCTTAGATGAGCAGTTTGTCATCGCAATTGCACATCAAATGCCCAAAAGGGAGACAGCTGGGATTGATTGCAAATCATTTCGATCTGATAGTTGAGGGGTTGATAAGTTTGAATGGGTCTAATGAAAGTGTGTGAATTGTTTTGAGTGATTTGAATGCATGCCTGATTTGGTTTCTTGCTTTTTTGTTGTCTATAGCACAAGGCAGAGACCAAATTAGGGTTTCTAATATTCATAAAGATTCAATTTAATTTATGTTGAATCCTAGATCTGTCAGAAATGATTTACGACATCGTAGATTTATCTTTGATTGGCTTGAACGAAATTTGAGATGAATACTTTCGTTGCTCAGGTCTATGGGTGATTTTGATATCTAATATTCATATTAGTATTCTTATACTTTGAATGAGGTTCTGACTTATTGTTCCATGTTTAGTCAGTTGATTTAAGGAATGTAATTGAAGTTTTGAATTTTAACCGAAGATCTCATAAATTTTACAATAGTATCAACAACTGTCAATTTGGATGGAATTTCAGAATTATTTTTCTCCGAAAATTTTTATTTTGATTTGGATGATTTGAAGCATAATGAATTTTCTGAAATGGAGTTTGCTTAGATTAAGTTTTCAAGTGCTCAAGCAGGTCTTGGAGTATTTAGATCAAGCCTTAATTGGGTTTGGTTTGTCATATGACAATAGTAGTAGCATGTTCACTAATTGGACTGGATGAAGAGTTCTATCTAGATTCCAATTGATTTTTGTTGTTGTTTGAGGTTTAAATGAGTTTGTGAAAAGGATTAGTGTTGGAACAAGCTTTCATCTACAAGTAGAAGTTGTTTTAGGTTTAGAATCAATTGTAAATTGATTTTGAAATCTCTATCAGTAAAGTTATAAGCTGAATTCTATCCAATTTGATGGTTTTGATATAATTGAATGAAAAGAATCATGTGTTTATGTTTGAATCTAATTCTTAATGGATGTCTCAAAGTTCAACATAGTTAAATCTTTATTTCCACTGTTTAGTTAATTTCTCTAGCTTATTTGCAATTTCTTATCTCTAATTAACCATTTTCTAGCATTTTCCTAAAAAATACATGGAAAAATATAAAAATAATGTAAATAAATAAATAAAATGTGTCTTGAGTCAGATTAGAGTGTGTTTGAGGTGTGCATATGTTTAGTTTTAGGTTTTGAGTCCACTTATTAGGAGAAGATACCTGCAAAAGTTCTAGACTTTTGTAGGCTTTGTAAATAAAAAAAATTAAAACAAAAATACAAAGAGATTTCTTCTCTCCTTTCTCAACTTCATCTCCTCTTCCCCTTTTCTTTTAAACACTAAAACAAAAGAAAAATAAAGAAACTCTAAAAATCCTCAAAAACACTATTTATATATAGTGTATATATATAGTGTAAACTCTAAAGTATATTAAATTATATATGTATTTTTGTATACAGCTGATATTATAAACATATTATTTATATGAAAATAGAGTATGATATATATAAGTAACTTAAGTATAATTATCTATATATGAAATTATAATAATTGGTATTATGTAGATGTAACTAGTATATATATTGTATATATAACCTATATATTTATATATATAACTATACATGTACATTAGTACGTATGTATATAACTTAAATTACTAATTACATTATTTATTATGTAACATATCCTATTTATGTTTTATATACTTAACTATGTATTGTATAGATATATTATCATATGTTAATAATGTAAATTATTAAATTAAATTAGTAATTTAGTTAACTAACAAAGTAATTTATATTGTATTCTTATAAATTATAGTTTAAATTAATTTAAATATACTTAGGACCTTATTTATAATATATAAAACTATGTACATTACATAATCTATATATTAGCTTTATAATCCGTATGCAAAAAGGTGTAAATATTTAAATAAATTGAATTCATTTATTTAAAACTCTTAATTAATCATGTAATTAGATAAATTAATTAAATTAAGTCTCAATTGAGTAATTTATTCAGTAATTTATAATGTACAAGAGAATTTATAAGCTAATTATAACGTGTAAAATCTCTAAGTTTAACTAATTCAAATAGGAACTTAAACAAATAATTAACTTAATCTAATTGTCGTAATTGATAGCCCTATATGTTATTTATTAGATTATGTAATTTATTTGTAGATTTGACCACTAAGTGATCCCTAATTATTTGCCTAAATTTCTAATCAAGATACAACAATTTCCGTTGCTGAGAGCTCTGCCCTTTAGTGCCACAAGATGCGCAGCAAATGTGTCTGCATGGTATTTAAGTAATCTTGCCTAGTAGCTGCTTGCCCGAGACTGAGGGGATGGACTCCCTCAGGCAGTCACTTATTGCACGTGACCTATATTTGAGAAATCTGTAGTCTAGAACCCATGAGGTTAGGGCCCAATAAGGGCAGCCCACTAGGGGCGTGGCTGTATAGGGTGGCCTTTGGGTGCCAGGTGGTAAATTTGTGGCTTTGCCTCCCCTATAGGGGTTACTTGAGTAATGGTACTGATCCGACCCATTGGTCGTTGAAGTTGTGAAAGGGCAGCCCAAAACAATCTTTTTGGCCTAAGTATGAGTTGAGAGAAACTAAAATAAACTAGGTGTTGGGCTCTTAATAAAGCTAAGTGTCTACATTACATGCGTGAGTGTTAAGTGTTATGTGAATATTATATATATGAAATGTATGTTATATATATATATATATATATATATATATATATATATATATATATATATATATATATATATATATATAAGTAGCATATGTTAGTAATACATGTATATGTATGTAATATATAAGTATTTTGTGTGTTATGTTATGTATATCATTATGTGTGAGTATGTAATTAAACTAATTATAATATATAATTTTTGGCCTTAATGTGTTTATATATTTTAAAGGCTTAAGTATGTATATATAAGTAGAGAGTACTAATACATTTAAGTACAAATGGATTTTTTTATTCTTGCTTTGCACTTCTAAATACTTTCCAAAGCATGAATTTGTTCATAAATTTCTTTTCTCTTTTCATTCAATTGTATATAACTTACCTTGTAATCTAGTTAGTTTAGAGTTATTTTTATTCCTTGTTTGTACATAGTTTTAAGGCATCTCTTACGATATTAATTCATTTGATCTCATTTTGTAAATAACTAACTTAGATTAATTAATCCTTTTATTCTTTTACTTCTATCTCATTCTTTTGTAAATAAACTTAATGTTTTTGGAATAAAAGATGATTTGGATAATAAAGAGTGATATATATCAATAACTACCTCCGAGTGAATGATATGGAATAAATCAGTAAAAATTATAATTAAATAAAATGGCATCAATCTAGATTGCAACACTATACTACTATAGCAATTAAATAACCTTAATTAACAGGTGATCCACATGGTACATCATTTTTTGGCACCATTGCCGAGGAGGTGACGGACGTGGAAATCGCGTATTTTGAAATCGTTGGAAATCGTAGTATAGTCGCAAAAATCACTCGTCAAAGATATTTGTGATAACGAAACTCTCATAGATCTTTAATCTTTTTAGAACTTGAGTCCTGGTCATTCGCCTCTAGGAGGCGTGAAAACGAATCGAGATTTGGATCGGCTTTTATAACCTAAATCTAACCTAAGCTACTATTTTTGTCTTTTTGTGTTTTTGATTTTTTATTTCGAAAAGCGAATTGAAACCTAGATCTAGATAAACTAGCAAAAACCTAAGTGACTATGTGCATCTACATGAGGCCATGGTGGCCGTGCATGGTGTGAACAAACCAAAGTGTCATATAGGCAAGCAAACATGAGGACAATCAATCACAGAAACATCATGAAATTATTTATGCATAAAAAATTATCACAAATCATTTACACTAGAAATCGTATAAATAGAAGAAAATCCCTCACGCTGGAAAGTTGGCACTAGGGCCATCGGCCTTGTGTGAGGGTGTAGGCTAGACCTTGGGTGTGCAAACCTGTCTACACGCCTACCAAAAGAGATGGCCAGCCACAAGAGGCTATGGGTGAGCCTTCATGGCCGTCCAAGAAGAAGAAGATGGGGGCTAGTGCACCCAAGTGGAGAGAGGAGGGTGTTGCTCCCTTTCTCTACCAATGGCCGTCCTTGAAGCTTTGGAGAGAAGCTTCTCTAGCTAGCTGTCCATGGAGCCTTGGAGGAGGATGAGGAGGACGGCCTTAAGGTTTTGGAGGGTGGAAGCAAGTTTAGAGTGGAGAGTATGGATGGGAGAGTGTATATGAAGAGGGTCCAATTTCGTAGCTCTCTCTTTGCCCTTTATGGAAGGCTCCATTTGGTTGCCACTTTTGGTGGCTCCAAAAATAGCCAATGCCGCAATTTTTGGATCTAGGTTTGACACAAGTTGTTAGGGTTTCCAAGAGAGTGTGCATGGGTTTGGTGGGAGTAAAATGGGAAGGTGTGCGTGTGTGTGTGGGTGTGTGTTTTTCGTAGGGCTAAGTTGTGGGTTTTGGTAGGATTAGGTGCTAAATAGGTTGGGTCAATCTAGATTAAGTGGGTGTGGACCTAATTAGGCTTAGGAAAGTCTAATTGGGTTGGAGTGAACCTAATTAGGTCTAGGTCAAGTCTAATTAGATGTGTGCATGTGATTAGACTAGGGTAACCCTAATAGGTATGAGTTAATTAGATCCTGAGTGGATCTAATTGGGCTCGGGTGCACCCAATCAACTGTAGATGCACCCAATTAGGTATGGGATGGTTCAATTGGGTTGGGGATAGGACAAGTAGGGCTATGGATAGTGGACTAGGCTTAGGAGGTCTCTACTTAGGTTTCCTAGGGTGTCTGGTGGGGTTCCTAGGTCAAAATAGGAAAGTTAGGGCTTCCAACACCAAAATCAGGAACCAGATAGTAGTATCAGACGTCCAGGATAGTGGTCAGACGTCTTATACTACAAAATTGGATGTCTAGACACTAAATTAGATGTCCAATTCTGCGTCAGTATGAGTTTTGGCTTCCTAGATTGTTATTATGCAGAAATCAGACGTCCAGCCAGATGTCTGGACGTCCTAAAAGATGCTGGAGAGTGGGTTTTTTGTTTTCTAAGGTTGATTTTGGTTCCTAAGTGTTTGGGAGAGGGATAGGAACATGGATAGTGCTATCCATGTTTGGGTTTTGAGGCTAAGGTGCCTTAATGGTGGTTGTTTTGGGTTTGGGAAGGCTGTCCTAGGGTTTCTAAGGGTAAGGATAAGGCTATCCTCCTCACTCCTCTTATCTGGATTAGTCTTCTTCTTCCTTTATTGCTTTATTCCACTATCTCCATCCTGGATCACTTTATTATCTGTAAATAGCAATAAAAATCATTAAATAGTAGGATATCTCATCTTATTCTAAATAGACTGATGCAATGCATGATATGCAAAATACGAGTGCAATATCCACAATTTAAGATAAGTTCAGACATTATTTAGGTTGATTAGGACCCATGATCGCTGTGCAATCAGGAGGCAACTCTCTATACACCAAAATTTTTCTTTTATTCTTTCTTTGTATATATTTTTGATTTCTATATATATATTCTTTGTGTATATACATTCTTTGATTCTTTATACTCTTTGATTCATTTTATATATAATTGCCGTACTAATCATTCTTTAATTTTGCAGCCCTTGAGAAGGAGTAGGAGGAGTCACTACTTCCTAGTGGAGTTCTTCTTCCTGGAGGAGTCACTATAGCTTCGACTCAACTTCCTGGTGGAGTTCTCCCTCGACATGGAGCTGCTATTTCCTACTTTTCTAGAATAGTGTAGATATTAGGTTTATATTTAGGTTTCTCTACTTAGGATTACTTGTATAGAATTGAGTTGTGAGAGCCCATTCTTACATATCCATTGTAATAATCTGAACTATGGACACTTATTTTCTTTCTCTCTTTTATTTTCTGGTTTGGTTTCCTACTTTATTTTTTTATTTGATTTTGTTTGTTACATTAAGAAAATTAAAAAAAATTAGCAAAATCAAAAATACCAAAAAGATCTCATCTTACTTGTCTAGCAGTAGCATTATTAGCCATTCCATACTTAGGTTTGCATACACTTCCTACTAGATTTACTTACTGTCAATCTGGCTATTTGTTGAGTGCTGGAGCCAAGTATGCATTTTTTATCTCTCCTTAGTTCTTGTCAACTATTGCATTTGGATTGAAAGTAAATAGGACCATCTTTTGTTTTCAAGAGATTAAAAAGTGAGACCATATCTACCTATAATTCACTCCTAAGAAGATAAATCCAAATAAAAAAGAGTGACAAAATAATCTACTTAAAACCTTGTGCAAACTTTTAATCGTTATATCTGCTGCTTGTTTATCGTATACACACTACACGATCAAATAAGATATACAAACACACGGATTTCTACCTCATATTTTTGTGCACCCACAAGGACTTGGATTTGCACGTCAGTCTTATCCAAGTTCTGGGTGGATTATAGAGGTCTGCACATCGTTAGGTTTATCTTAGGTCATATGTACTGATATACTATCTGTCTGCATAATTTATTTTCATGTAGCAAACCCTTAGGAAATCATGACTTTGTCTCAAGCCCAAGCTTATGTTGCTATACCTTCCACATCAAATCCTATACCTCCTAAGCCTCAAACTCCTATCCATCATCCTGTCCATCCCAAGGATGACCATGATTCTGCACAGTTCGAAGATTTCAAAGATCATCCTCCTCACTATCCACATCACCCACCTCCCCATCCACCACCACCTTTTCCACCTCCTCCCTATCCTAACTTTGCAAACCCACCACAACCGAAGAGAGGTGCACCTAATCTACAACACAGGTTCAATACACGAGTACAAATGAATACACTTACACAATAGATGCAACAACTTACTAAAGCTATTCATTTCCATGCTAACCCTTGTCCTCAGGCTCATAGACCTCAACTACGAGATTACTATAATCTCGCAGTTACACCTATTATGCCTGCTATTTGATTTCCTATTAGGGTTGTGCTGCTGATCTAAAGCCTAATGTAATTGCCCTTGTCCCTTACTTCCATGGCTTTTGAGGACCTTTTAGCATTTGGAGGAGCTAAAAAATCTCACCCAAACCTTAGGTCCACAAGGTATCAGCACACACTACTAATGAAGATGTTCTCCTTTTCACTCAAAGGCAAAGTCACCTTTTGGTATCGTACACTTTCTCGGACTACATAGATAGAAACTTGGCCTTCTTTGGAACATGAGTTCTTGAAGTACTTTCTTGTAGGCCGCACAAATGCCTTGAGGCTTGCTATTACCACCTTCACCCAAAATTCTAGAGATCCAATGAATGAGGCATGAGAGAGATTCCATGAAATCCTACGAAAATGTCCTCACCATGGTCTCCCATGCTAGCAGTAGGCCCAAATTGTCTACCATGGGCTCCATGAAGACACACAGAATTTTGTAGAAGCCGCTTGTAGAGGCAATTTCCTGTGTCGAGATGAGGATTTTTCCTTTGAGCTCTTTGAAGGCATGGTCGAAAATTCAATTAATAGCACTTCTATGAGTGTTTTTAATAGGAAATCCTCGCATTCCCATTCACATTCTGGGGTATAAGAAGTCCAATCCAGCACACATGACATAGAGATGGTGGCTAGTCAACTGGATAAAGTGGGCTTAATCGAGAAGAAAGTAGATGAGGCGTGGAAATTCCTATCTAAACTATCTTCTTCTTCTTAGTCACCTGTAGATCACACTTCTTCTTAGTTTCCTATAAGGAGGGAAATTGTGAATAACCTATCTGTAACACTACCTTTTGACTATTCACTTCACTATCCTTCCTTACCGGTTGGAGGAACATTTGTTCCTCCATACTCTGACTTCCCTACACCTTCTAGAGCTTCAGAGGAGCTCCACGCCATTCAAAACAATCCTTACTCACAAACCTACAACCCTGGATGGTGTAATCATCTAAATTTCTTGTGGTCGGGAAATACACAATGACCCAATTTCCAACAACCCTCTACACCTCTACTTCAACACTTGACCAGAGCACCACCTCCACCACAATCATAAGCACAATATCCACCGCATGCGTACCAACAGCCCCAACCAAGACCCACCCAATACTCTCAATTTGGGCCTACACATGATGACTAGTTGGGGATGATCATGAAGACACTTGCTGACATGCAAAAGTAGAACATTGCATTGCAGCAAAAATAGGATGCAGCTATAACTAAGATAAGAGCCTAGCTATCACACTTGATGGAATCCTGTCAATCACATTCACTCCCATCTTAAATACAACCCAACCCTAGGAACATACCAGCTTAAAGGTATGTACATCCTAGACATCCTGTGTAAGGTTAAGCACATTTCATCTCACAAACCTTACACAAACAACCTAAGCTTTATTCTGATTCTTCCTATCTTGAATCACAACCAGCTCTTCTACCTAATCCTAATACATCGTATACATCTCAAGCTAAACCAAATGCCATCACTACTAGGAGTGGTAGAAGCATTGTTGATCCACCATTGCCTACTTCCACATCTCATCCTAGACCTTCTACTTCTCCTTCTGATTCACCTACTACTGTGATTCGTAAAGTGCATTTTTGATAAGAAAAAGTGTAGTATAGTGCGCAATACGATCAACAAAAATATTTATAAAGATAACGAGACTTAGAGTCCCAGTCGTTCATCTCTAGGAGGCATTTATGGAAATGAAGATTTGAAATCGATCTCTTTCGCTCTACTTGCTTAAAATCTCATGTCGGTTTATGGTGATTTACGTATTGATGTACAACATGCTAGTTGCCAAAAGATAGTAATTAAAACATGCAACTTCAATCACACCAAAAGATGATAACTAGGCACATGGTGATTTTCAACATATATATGTATATATAAAAGATGATGATGATATCAGAGTTGCAGAGCACAGGTAGAGGAATGCTTGTACAGAGAAATAAAACTACTCGCTACCAGAAAATGACTACATACATGAATCTATGGGGGGACTTTGCATGCATCATTGGGGGAGAATAAAGAGCTACACTACTACGCAGTAAATAAAGCATGTAAATCTAAGAAGAACTAAGCTACTAATCTAGCAGAAATAAGGGCATTTGAAGGTGGGCTCTGATGACCTTTGAGTTAGTTGAGAGGAGAAGGAGGGGTGGCTAATGGTGCTTAGGCTGACCCTTCGAGAGAGGTTAGAGAGGTGATCCAGCATCTTGGCATGGAGGTGGTGGTGGCCATGGTGAAGCTACTTGTGGACATGGAGGTAGAGTGGATGTGGAATGAAACTAAGCTAAATGGAACCAAGAGTGGATGGGGTGCAAAGTGCCACACCTTAGGTCTTTTTATAGACCTAAGGGAAGCTCTCTAGAGAATTATGGAACTCTCTAGAGAGGCCTATGGTGGGAGCTCGTGGGAGAGTGAGAGAGAGAGGATGGATGGTGGTTTTTAGATCCACCAAATGTGGATTTAAACATTGAATGGCTCTTGGTTACTAATTTTAGCAACCAAGGCAACAACACATGGTAGAGAGTTCTAGAAAACTCTAGGCTAGGTATTTTTGTGTGGATGGTGTGTGTGGATCGAAACTTAGGTGGCTAGGTTGATTAGGTTAGGTTCTAGTGGGTTTAGGTCAAGGTAGGTCTCAAATTAGGGTTATAAACCCTAATTCACTAAGGTAAAGTGCAATTAAACTTAATACAAGTTTAATTGGGTGTGTGAAAACTTAATTGAGAGTAAAATAACTCAATCAAGTCAAGTATAGGTCAATTGGACTCTCACTGAGTCCAATTGGACAGTGTGTGCTGAGATCAGAGCTCAATTGGACTCAATGAGTCCAATTGAATAGGCTGATGGAATTGACTAAGGTCCAAGTCAATTAGGTTTAGTGAGGACCTAATTAGGTCCATAGGGATGTCTGGAGGTGATGTACTATGGTTAGGGCACCTTAATTTAGGTTCCTATGGGGTTGGAATCGAGTTTAGGGACCTAGAGATCCAAGATCAAGGCATGAATCTCAAAACAGGGTCTGGAGGGCAATTCTGGATGCCTAATAATAGTGTCAGATGTCTTATAGTGAAAAATCAGAAGTCCAGACTTATTGTCTAGACATCCATTCAGAGTTAGGAGGGATTTTGGGTTTTGTCTTGGGTATTCTACAGAACTTGGATGTTTGACCAAGTGTCTGGCCGTTCAATAACACTGCAGAAGTGGGTTTAAGGTGTGCGAGAGTTGGCTAAGGATTCTGGACATCCTATAACTCATCTGGACATCCAGATAGAGGCTAGAATTAGGGTTTTAAGGTTTCCTAGGGTACAATGACCTAATCTAAGGGTGGCTAAGGCTTGGGGAGGCTTCTAGGTTATCCTAGGGCTAGGATGGACCTAAGTTCTTCATATTTTACTACTTTATTCCTACTTAATAGAATAGAATACCTTAACTCCCTTACATTATTACCTATTACATCTAATCTAGGTCTTTCGCTCTAGCTCTACTGCAACACCAGTTATTCCAGCTTCTGATCTAGCTTCTGGTCAGCTTATTACTTGTAATTATCATAATGCACCTAATCAGTACATTATAGCATTATTTTATGCATAGCTAAAAGAAAGCAGTAAAGATGCAAATAATGCTTATGCATGCATGAATTACCCTAACTTATGCTAAGTCCTAGCCTAATTTAGGTCAATTAAGACCTATTATTGCTATGCAATCACCTACTGATCCAAACTATTCTGGACTTAAGATTGATCCTCCTACTAGCATTTTTGTACCTTTTCTTGAGGCTTTAAAAAAGAAGAGTAAAGGAAAGAAGAAATAGACTAGTGTGGCTCCTAAGGAGGATTTGCTTAAGCCCATTAATCAAGGCCATATAGACATCCCCTTATTGGATGTGATTTGCCACATTCCACTATATGCTAAGTTCCTTAAAGACCTATGTACACCTAAGCATAAAGTGAGAGCCCAAAAAGGAGTCTTATTATCCTATCAAAATAAGTTAGTTCCATTATATCCAGCAACCTCCCTTTGAGAAAGAAAGATCCAGGAACTCCTCTACTTTCCTATATGATAGGAAACATCACTTTTAATAGAGACTTACTTGACTTAGGAGCTTCCATCAATCTTATCCCAACCTCCCTCCTAACTCATTTTGAGGTTGGCAATTTGAAGCCAATCGAGGTGTCTATACCATTAGCTAACCAATTAGTTAAGATGCCTCAGGGAGTGTTGGAAGATGTTATTGTATGGGTCAAGGACTTTTACTTCCCTGTGGATTTCATTGTTCATGACATGGAAGTACCTAAGGATATCAAGAACACACCCATCATACTAAGAAGACCTTTCTTGGTAACAACCAAGTGTTGGAAACGTGAAATCACATTTTGATTTAAAATGTGTCGTAGTATAGTCCCAAAATTCTTTTTCAACGACAATTTAAATGAGACTAGGTAAGTCTCGGTGAACCTCAAGGAGGCGTGTTTTGCAAAATTGATTCTGATTTTCTTCTCTCTCTACTTGTTTAGAATCGTACTCTGGTATTTAATGTACAAATATAGGATTCACCGGTTACGTTGTTAACTCGTAAAACATGCACGTGAGTCAGAAAGGGTATGAATGTGAAAGTATACGTATCGGTGTGCACGACCTCAACTATTCGATGGCAACCAACAAAAAATTTGTTAATTGTTAAGTCCTTGATATCCTCTAGAATCGACATTTTATTTGCATGAAAGAGAGACTATGCTTAAAAGATATATAACAAGAAACTTTATTTCATGGAATCATGTCATTACAATAAATGCTAATAAAAACTAGATCTGTGATAACAGAAAAGAGATGCATGCATGAATCTCATGTAGAATATGTGTGCACTCTAGGAGATGGTAGTACTATGCTACTACCAGGAAATTAATCCAGAAACTAAAATGCAAAGAACACTAAATCTACGGGAAAAGCGGGCAGCAGAGGTGGTCTCTAGTGGCCGTGTGTGTCTTGAAGTGGTAGGAGGGAAGGAGGGATGGCCAAGGTGTGTGGTCGACCTCTTGATGAAGGATGTGGAGATGTTCTTACTCTTGGATGTGAAGGTGATGCTTGTGGTGGATGGAGCTTGCCAATGCAGTGGAGATGATGTGGGTGTCCAAGATCAAGTCCTCATGGGTGGCCACCTTGGAGACCCTTTTATAGAATTGGGAGCTCCTTAGTGGTCATCAAAGAAGAGTCTAGAAAGACTCTAGGTGGCGGCTAGTTTTGGTGAGGAGTGGGTCTTCTTAGATCCACAAATTATGGATCTAAGAATGGGCTAAGTGGACTTAGGTTGGAGGGGCAATTAGGTCATAAGTGGACTATGTGTGGATGCCAACTCTAAGTGTGGGTGTGTGTGTGCAAGCCTTAAGTGGTCAAGTGGACCACTTAGGTGGCGTCTAAGGTGGGTCTAGATGGGTTTCTAAAAATAGGTTCATACAACCTATTGCTAAGGTGATAGATCCAATTAAACTTAACATGAGTTTAATTGGGTCAATGTGAGTGTAATTGGGAGAGAAAATTTCCAATTAGGTTAGGTGTGGGTCAATTGGACTCTGACTTAGTCCAATTAGACTTGCATGGGTTGAGATTAGGGTTCAATTGGACTCCATGAGTCCAATTAGCTAGGTAGAGTGCAATTGACGTTTACTAAGTCAATTGGGCTTACTGATAACCTAATTAGGTTCTCAAGAGGGGCTAGTGATAGTGTACTAGGCTTAGGGTACCTCTAATTAGGTTTCCTAGAGTTTATAGTAGGTTAGATAGGCCTAAAGAAGTAAGATGTAGCTTCAAATTCCAAATTAGGAATTGGAGAAGACCTCTAGATGTCTGATTAGTGGATTAGATAACTTATACTTCAGAATTAGAAGTTTGATGGATAGGTTGGACATCCAATACTAGATTAGTATGGGCGTCAGGGTTCTATCTTGGGTTTCTGCGGAGATTGGATGTCTAGCATATTGTCTGGACGTCCAATGGTGGGTTGGAAAGTGGTTTTGAAGTGTTTTAGGCTAAGATAACCTAATAAGAAGATGGCTAAGGTTTGAGAAGGTGGATAAGGCTATCCTAAGCCTAGGGATATGTGAGGGATGTCCTATGCTCTTCATATTTTAATTCTAACATTAAAATCCTATAAGTAGCATAGTATACCTCTGCTATACTATCTTATTCGCAGGTTTATTCCAGGGCTTCTGCTCTAGCTCTACTGTAACTCTAGCCTTTATCCAACTTTAGGTTATCTTCCTAAGCTTCTTATTACCTAAAAACCAAATAATTCGCCAATCAATACAGAAAATTGGTATTATTTCATAAATATCTATATAAGTAGTAAAGATGCAAAGTATATAATTAATGCATGAAGTAATCCTAAGTTATGTTAAGATCTATCTCAATTTTGGTCAGTTAAGTCTATGATTGCTGCACAATCACCAAGGCAACCATAGATTGTGAGGAAGGCCTTTTAGAATTAAAATTTGGAGAGCAGAAGATCAAGATTGATATATTTAAGGTACAAAAGGGACCATCTTGTAGTCTTATTGTGGAAATCTATTCCTTGGATTCTTTGGACAAGTTGGTTGAGGATAGCTTGACTGATTCACTCACATTAGAACCTCAATTCCCTTCCACCTCTGATTTGACTCTTCCTGAGACACCTACTAGAGAGACTTTAGATTCACCTCAAATTCTTTTAGTGCCTTTAGGATCTTCTACTACCTCCTCTCCTGCTCCTTCCCCTGATCCTACACCTGTTGAGCTTAAACCTTTACCTGATTCTCTCAAATATGCCTTCTTAGGACAAGATCAGACTTTTTTTGTGATTATCGACTCTCATTTGACTTCTAATCAGGAATCACGACTCATTTCTATCCTAAGAGCACATAGACAGGCCATAGGGTAGAGCTTAGCTGATTTGACTGCCATTAGTCCTTCTTACTGCACACATAGAATGTTCATTGAAGAAGGATTTAGACCTACTAGACAGCCTCAGTATAGATTGAACCCAACCCTTCAGGAGGTGGAAAAGAATGAGATGATTAAGTGGCTAGACAATGGTATAATTTTTCCTATCTCAGACAGCCAGTGGGTAAGTCTTGTTTAGGTTGTGCCTAAGAAGGTTGGACTTACCATCATAACCACTAAGACTGGAGAAGTCATTCCAACACATATTGCAAGCTCATGGTGATTATGTATAGATTACTACAAACTCAACCAAGCCACGAAGAAAGATCATTTCCCATTGCCCTTCATTGATCAGATACTGGAAAGATTGGTAGGGAATAGATTTTTCTACTTTTTGGATGGCTACTTTCATTACAATCAAGTGGCAATTCACTCTGATGACCAGAAGAAAATGACTTTCACTTACCCATACGAAACCTTTACTTTCCGTAGGATGCCCTTTGGTCTTTGCAATGCACCTGCTACTTTTCAGCGGTGTATGTTTGCAATCTTTTCAAACTTGGTAGGTGATTGTTTAGAAGCTTTCAAGGATGACTTCTTGGTCTTTGGGAGAACTTTGAGACTTGCTTAGACCATATGACTAAGGTCCTCCAAAGATGCATAAGTGTTAATCTGGGACTTTCTTGGGAGAAGTCACACTTTATGGTACAAGAAGGACTTGGTTTAGGTCACCTTGTCTCTGAGAAAGGAATTGAGGTTGACCGTGCGAAGGTAATATTTATTTCTTACCTGCCATTACCTTCCTCGGTTAAGCAGATTCATTCTTTCCTCAGTCATGTTGGTTTCTATTGCCGCTTTATTATGAATTTCTTGAAGATTGCCTAACCCTTAACCAACATTCTCTTTAAGGATGTAGACTTTTAGATCTCTGACGGTTATGTTCGTGCCTATACGACACTTCGTGATCAGGTTACCAAGGAGCCAATACTGCAACCCCTAGATTGGTCTCACCCTTTTAAGATCATGTGTGATGCCTCTGATTATGCAGTAGGGGTTGTGCTTGGTCAAAAATTGGATGGGAAGCCAATAGTCTTTTACTATGCTAGCAAGACCTTAGATGATGCACAGAGGGATTACGCAGTCACTAAAAAGAAATTGCTAGCAGTAGTATTTCCACTAGAGAAATTTAGATCCTACCTTCTAAGCTCCCACATTGTTGTTTACACAGACCACACTGCAGTTCAACATCTTCTCACTAAGAAGTATGCGAAGTCTCACCTAATTGATGGATCCTACTCTTGCAGGAATTTGATTTAGAGATTCATGATAAGGCTGGGAATCAGAATGTGGTAGCTGACCACTTATCCCGCCTTCCTTCTGATGCGATATCTCCTTCACTACCTATAGTAGACCATTTCCTTGATGAGCAATTGCTAGTCATTCATTCTGATCTTCCCTAGTATGCTGACATAGTCAACTACCTGGCTTCTAGAATATGCCCCCTAGCTAGAGTAGACATCAGAAAGACAAACTTAGAGCTGAAGCCAAGAACTATTACTAGGAAGAACCCTGGCTATTGAAGCATAGCAAAGACTAGATCCTTAGGAAGTGTGTCCCAGATAAGGAGAAAGATAGCATTCAGTTGTTCTGCCATGACCAGGCGTGGCAGTCACTTCTCTAGCAAAAAGACTGCTACCAAAATATTGCAAAGCAGTTTCTATTGGCCCACGATCTTCAAGGACATACATGAATATAATAGGGCATGTTCTTGCTATCAGTCTCTCAACAGTATTGGTTACTAAGACATGATGCCCTTCAATCTGATTCTAGTGTGTGAAAGCTTTAACATATGGGGCATAGACTTTATGGGACCTTTTCTAAATTCTCATGGCTTCAAGTACATTGTATTAAGTGTGGATTATGTGTCAAAATGGATTGAAGCCATCCCCATGAGAACTAATGATCACAGAGTTGTTACACAATTTATTTAGGATTATATCTTTTCTCATTTTGGGGTACCTAGAGCCATCATTAGTAACAGAGGGTCTCATTTTAGGAACACATACTTTCAATCCATACTTGAAAAGTATGGGGTGACACATAGAATAGAAACACCTTATCACCCACGAACTAATGGACTTGATAAAGTGTCCAATTAGAAGATCAAGAAGATTTTACAGACCACCATTAGACTCGACAGGAAATATTGGTCTTCCTGCCTTTTTGATGCTTCGTGGGCATATAAGAGAGCTCACAAAACCCATTTAGGTGTCTTCTTTTAGACTAGTGTATGGGAAGCCCTGTCATCTTCCCATAGAACTTAAGCACAAGGCCTATTAGGCAATCAAAAAGTGTAATTTGGACTTAGAGAAGGCCAGTGATCATAAAAGATTACAAATCTCTGAGCTAGATGAGTTAAGGAATGAATCTTATGAAAGCTGGAGGATTTATAGGGATAAACTTAAGGCCTTCCACGACTACCACATCCATAGGAAAGCCTTTCACCCTAGTCAGAAAGTCTTGTTTGATTCTAAACCTAAACTTTTCCCAGGGAAACTCATATGAAAGTGTATTGGACCTTTCATTATCAAGTGACTTTTTGCTAATAGAGCTATTGAGATCTTTGAGATTGACAAATCTAAACCTTTCACTGTGAATGGACAAAGATTGAAACCTTTAACTTATTAAGCCTCATGACCTCAGACTTGTCAATTCAACTATTTCGCTCCTACATTTTGAACAAAACTAATTCTGGGTTTGCACCTAGCTGAAGGTGTAAAACTTAGCACTTCTTGGGAGTTAACCCATGTTGTATATGTTGTTTTCTACTTTATTTTTCTTTTTTCCTTAGGTGTCTATCCTTGCATTTTGAGTCTACATTTATAGTCACATATGTCCTGCATTTCACTTCTTAGCCTGACTAACCACTTTAATTCTTATCAGAATAGAAATTGTCTGCACAAAGATTTTTATGTCCTCTATTGGACTTCCTCTATCACCTTAGCCTAAGTTAATGAAAAGTAGAGCATGCATTTGCATCCATGATGAACAAGATTTCATACAAGTAAAAGATTGAGTTTGAAAACCCGTCATTGTAGTTGCATAAAAATCCGCTATTAGATAAATTTTACCGAAACTCGTGTGAGTCCCGGGTCAAACATAGGGAAGCGAACATTTGATTAAAAATTGCATTTGGAATTATTTTTGGAAAGCAAATTAACTAGTTGAAATTGATCTACGCTAGCTATTCTACTTAGAGAATAAATAATAGACAAGCGAGGGAGAATAATACAGAGAAAAGAGAGAGAGAGAACAAATATTTTACAACCATCTATTCATTGCAACTAATTTCTACAACTAGAAATTTGGAAATCTACACTAGAAAGTGGTAAAAAGATAGGGATGAGAAAATCCTCCTCGACAACTGGCTTGAGGATGAGGCGCAATGATGGAGAGCTAGGACAATGGGGATGAGATGCTGGACAAGGGAGGACGAAGCAGGGTAGCATCGCAGTGGGATCCGCTTTTCGAATGGTGGTGAGAAGACAACCATGGGATGCTCCACAAGGGGGTAAGAAGATGGGAAAATATTTTACTCTAGTGCTAGTGGAGCATCTCGGGTATGGAACCAGCTTGTAGAGCTTTGGAGGAGGTGAGAGGAGAAGAGATGGGATGAAGAGATGTGTAGGAAGGATAGGCTTTTTATAGGTGTAGTCATGGGGGTAAATAAGTCTTCTTAAGTCTTTAGAATTAAATGCAAGGCCTTTAGTGATAGATACATGCATCGCTATACACGCACGTCGGTAAAGGCATGGAGGCAATCTTGGCCACTCATCGTCAATCAAGTGCTCTTGTTAATCCACGTCACTGCCTTCTCACCTTCAACAGGTGAGTAGATCATCAAATCAAGACCATCTGATCTTCATCATGCAGCCCAGATTGCACCTCTGCTGTTTCATCTTCATCGATTAAGAGGCGATGTAGCCCCTCTGATCACCATAGGATGGAAATCGAAGGGCTGCGATCGCACATGCACCACACTTCAGATCACACCTCAACGCATCAGATTATGCATGTGATTTCGCATCATCATGCGTGTGATCATCTAGCACATGTATGTGCGCTATGTAGCCGCTGCATCAACTGCTCATCGTACATCCGACAAGGGAATTTCACTGTGCCTCCTCTTCAGTGGATTAAATCCATGCGGCGAGGCTCAAACACATGCCCCGCTCTCCATGTAAGGCTCTGAACCACTATGCTGCACCCACACTTGTTTCATGTTTATGTTTTAAAGCTAGAGTGCTCATAAATGTTGGATCTCGATCCAACAGTCGAAATCTGATGGCGCAGTTGAAGGACAAGTTTGGTGGCTGGGATGGCGCCACGTGTTGCCATCAGAGCCATCAATTTTATTTTGCTCATAAGTGGTGCCACGGATGTCAGATTGGGTCAATTTTTGCGTCATTGGGCTGTGATCCACGATCCTAACCCATCTATGCAGTTGGATTTGTCATCATAAGTATGGATTTGCACCACCTTGACCCTTAACCTTTGATCTTTCTCGGACTACATCTGATGCTACAGAGGTCCGATCAAGGCGACCCTGGAGGCATTGGACTCTGATCATCGCCCTGATCAGATTCGTACAATTGGATCTTCAATCCGAGATGCCAAAATAATATTGCCCTGTTCCCTAGCCACAAAAAGGGAAAATTAACCTATAATTTGTACAGACTAATCGAAATGTAGAGTGGTGCATGCTATGCAATATTTGTAATGCTGAATGCAATTATACGCCTAAGAACACACATAAATAGACAGTTTATGTGACATAGATGTGTCTACATTACACACCCATGCCTATCTTTTTCTAGTCCCTGGCAAAACTACATACTATTTATAAAATTAGATTAATTACTTGGGCAATAGTTGTTTTTCAACACTAAGAAATTTCTACTAAAGGCCTGAACTACAGAGACTCAACAGTGCTCGGATGTTTGCCAAAATGCAAACCGCCCAAGCTCTCACCTTATTTAAAAGCAAATATCTCTTTTTCTTTCTCTTCTTTTCTAATTTTTGAGTTTAGAGTTTCGAGGTAGCTTTCCACGATTACTTGACCCACCCAATATTTGAAAAGAACTCTAAGTTCTAAGCATCTTTTTGTGTGAATGTGATAGACTCACTGATCGACAATCAGAATGGACTTCAAGATTCTACACCCCTAGGTGACCTTGAAAAGAAATTCTGCCTAAACGTGTATCTATCTAATAATAGCTTTCTCCCTAGTTTTTATTTTTATAGGGTCAACACAAGGGCGAACCCAGTGTATATCTCCCTGGCTTATACTACTTTCCCACTTCTTCCTAAGTGTTTAGGAATTATTTGTGCATTCTTGTGAGCTGGGTTCTGCACAATCGACCAATGGGCTATTACCCACAGCAACTTGCCAGCCATACTCGTGCGGTGAAGTGTGGCTTATTTATTTTTCTTCTTTTCTATTTCTCTTTTTTTTTCTTTTGGATATTTTTCTTTTTTTTCTTAAGTAGGTGGCTTCCCTAATCTAAGATTTAGCTAAAGGTAGTAGAAAGAGAATGGTTGTTCAGCTGAGCTCTAGACAATCGACTAATAAGCTGTTACCCATGACAACTTGCCAGCCATACCACCCTAGAAGGTTCCTTAGCTACTTAATTTTCGCTAAAATTGCCAAAAAGTGAGTTAGTGCAAATAGTGTGTAGATGCTTAGACTATAAGTCCCCTCAAATCAAAGGGCGGGTTGATAAGTCATGTACTTATCACCCTAACTTATTTAACTAATTAGAAATGAGTTTAGAATGGTGAGGACTCAAGAATCAAGTCCACATTTTAGTGGATACCCGGGCTGATTAAGCCCAAAGACTTGAAGAATCTAAGTGTTCATGTCTTATTGCATCATTTCTTGAAGTTGACAAGTTTCTAAAGCCCAAGTTCGTTTTTCCTAATTCAATTTTTTTCGAAAATAAAGAGAAAATAAAAAGAATCTATAGAGCTAACAAAATGATTCAGAGATGAATGTATATCCATCCCCCATGCCTATCTAATGCAATGTCCTCATTGTATTAAAAATATGTGAAAATGAGAAGAATAGAGAAGAAAGCACCTGAATTTCGTGATTAACAGGTCAGCTCTGAGATGTAAATAGACTGTATATATGCTAAGTTTATTGCCTTCACCTAGGTACACTATACAAACAAAAAAGAAATAAAGAATTCACAAATGCAAGTTAGGATCAGAAAAAGAACTTTTGGACCCGCAAGGAGAAGATGTCCACAGATGTGAACAAGATTGTGGTGCAAACCCATGCCCCAAGGTCGAGTGGTTCTAAGGTTCTAGATGAAAATTACCCAGAACCTTAGATCATTATGCAAGCGGGGCTAGGCCTGTGGTTTGTGAGGATGCAACCCAAGTCCAAAAAGTCAGTCAATAGAAAAATCAAGATCAAAATGATAATCAATTAAATTGTGCTTAGGTTGGACATCCTCTAAGTTGAAAATGTCATAAGGGTCTTGGTAGAAGATTGGTGGTTTCAAGTCTATAGGAATCCTTAGACTCAAATTTCTGCTTCCCCTGGAATTGACTTCCCAAATCTTCATTTCCCAACTCCTATCCTCCATAATCATAATTCTAGATTTCGGGACCTCCTACATGTTATTCACCCCATCTAAAGTATCCAAGTCGAAGATTTGTGGCTAAATCAGAATCAACTTGGGTTCGGTAATCTCTAAAATAGAATCATCATTATGCTCAACGAGATGTATGTGAGGATAGGGGTTATTGATTAAATCATCCATTAATTCAAGATCTAAATCCTCCATGTCAGCCCCAATAGGATCACAATCTTCAGTTATAGGGCCATCAAATGATTTATCTTACTCTGTGGGCCCATTTGCCTCACTAAAATTATCTTCCTTAAACACTAGTGAGACTTCACATAAAGATTATTCACCTTCAAAATCAAAGAATTCTGAATTTGCATTTATATATGTCTCAAAATCATCTATCATTGCCTGGTCCATCGAGACATACTTTTCCTCGTACCCTGGTTCAGGGATCTTACATGAAGAAATCAATTTATCCTCAATTGGTTGCTCTAGACCAACTTGGTCATCCCTGGTCTCATAAAATGTGTAAATGGGTTCTGAGATTAGCTCTCCTAAAGGGAGTTCATCTTGGGAATCATCCTAAGATTGGAGTAGAGCAATTACAAATCTCATCCTCAATTTTGATAATTTCCCAAGTAAAAACTTACCTGGGTCCTTATCCTTAACAACTTGGAGCCAATCCAATAAATATTTGTTAAGATCATCAATCATTTATATCAAAGGCTCCAATTCTTCAGTGTAGGGTGTTGGTTGAGCTTCTAAAGATTGTATGGAATTCCTTAAGTTAGCCAACACCCTATCTTGAACCTGGTTCACCTGAATCAATTGATTTGATTTAGGGTTGGGTGGGTTTGGGTTCAATCTAGGGGAGTCAAGGAATTGAGGTTCCTAGGGGCCTCCCTGATAGTAGGTCATTTTAGGTTGTTCATAGATGGGTGGTGACCTATATACAGTGTAATCCTAGGGAGGGTAGGAGTTGTAATCAGCATATCCTTCTTGATTGTAGATCAGGTTATGTTAATCATATAGAAATAGAGATCTATAATCATTATAGCTCGGAGAAGGATAGAAATCACAATCATGATGTCCAGGGTTAGACCCTGAACATGGAGGTCCAGAATTGTATCCCCAATTCGAGTTACCCAACTAGTAGATGGTTGAGTACAGCACAATTCGGGATAATAATCATCATATTGGGGATAAGATGTGTCAAGAAGGTAGGAGTGGAAATGTGTGTAGGATGTGGAAGGATCCATGACAAAATGAGAGAAAAGAAAGGTGCCCTGCAGTACAAACAATCAAACCTGTCCTTAGGTAGGGTAGCCTAAAGATCTACAGACTCGCAAAACCTGTCTTGAGTTGAAAGAAATGATTTGGTCTACTTCTTTTCGTTCAATCCAACCAGTTAGAGGGAGGGATTGGGGAAAAGGTTCTTCCCTTGGATTTCGCCTCAGGTTCCTTTAATACCCCCCAATTGTAATTGTTTGACATTGCTCACCTAGCTAGACATCAGATGGATCAGTAGAAGCAGATTAATCAAAAATAATCTTGATCTAGGCTCCAAAGTGCGAATCAAATCCTTAAGGCCAATGTCTACTTGATTTTAGTTTGGCTTAGGTTTGAATGTGCTTGGGAATATGATGGGTCTATTATCTGGGTTGTGCCCTTAAAGATTAGTTTCAATGTGTGTGCGTGCACAACTAGGGTTTTCAAACAAGGTTTACTGATGATTTGTCTTTTAGGGTTCAACCTTATTTAATAGCTTTTAGGATTCAATCATTAGATGTATTCAAACAAGGTTCAATTGGTACACTGGGTTTTGAAAGCATAGGTTAAGATATATTCCTCTACAACTCAAAAGAATGTGGAGTGCCTGGTTAATTCCTAAAAGTTGAATCCTAAGGGGTTGCTATTGAATGGATCACTTTTATCTTATGTCGTGCAGCCTAAACAGCTCAAGTAGTTGGCCTCTTGCACCACTTGATTAAGGCACACGAGATGATTAGCCTAATCAGATTTCTAGTCACTTATTTGTATAAGTCTTGCAGGTGTATCGGGTCCTTAGGTCAGATTCCCAGTTAAGTGATTAAATCAGATCAAAGTGAGGTGCCTTAAGTGTGTGGGTATATAAGGTATGTTTGTTTTATTAAATCCCACAATTAGATTTTTTTTTTAATGTGGGGGTGAGGTGGGTGGGAATGACAAATAAACAACCAATCTACCTAAAGGTTTATAAGAGCACCTAAGTTGATTTTCATTTGTGTTATTACGTGGTTGAATGAAAACTAGTGGGTGGAAGATGGGGTATACTTACAAACCCTTCAACAACACTTTACTCCAATATTACAACTTTGGCTCACCTTAAAAGAGTACTTACAATCACAGTAAGAAAAAAGAAAAATAAGGAAAAAGTTCAGTAAGGCAAAAATGTAGAAAATCAAAGAGAGTTGCCACCCCAGCAATGGTGCCAAAATGATGAACGAGATTTCATTCACGTAAAGATTGAGTTTGAAAACCCATCATTGTAGTTGCGTAAAAAACTACTATTAGATAAATTTTACCGAAACTCGTGTGAGTCCTAGGTTGAACACAGTGAGGCAAACATTTGATTAAAAATCACTTTTGGAATTATTTTACGAAAGCAGATTAGTCAGTTGAAATTAATATGCGCTAGCTATTCTACTTAAAGAATAAATAATAGAAAAGTGAGAGAATAATACAGAGGAAAGAGAGAGAGAGAACAAATATTTTATAACCATTTGTTCATTACAACTAATTTCTACAACTAGAAAGTTGGAAATCTACACTAGAAAGTGATAAAAAGATAGGGATGAGAAAATCCTCCTCTAGGGTTGCTTGGAGGACGAACCGCATTGATAGAGCGTGTGGATGGTAGGGATGAGATGCTGGAAGAGGAAGGATGAAGCTGGAGGACGGAGGACAAAGTAGGGCGGTGTCGCAATGGGATCCGCTTCTCGAATGGTGACGAGAAGACAACCATGGGATGCTCTATGAAGGGGGTGAGAAGATGGGAAAATTATTTTACTCTAGCTCTAATGAGAATCCCGAGTATAGGACTAGCTTGTAGAGCTTTGAAGGTGGTGAGAGGTGAAGAGAAGGGATGAAAAAATGTGTAGGAGGGGTAGGCAATTTCTATGTGTAGTCATAGGGGCAAAAGAGTCTTCTTAAGTCTTTAGAATTAAATGCAAGGCCTTTAGTGACAGATACATGCGTCGCTGTACACGCACGTTGGTAAAAGCATAGAGGCAATCTTAGCCACTCATCACCGATCCAAGTGCTCTTATTGAGCCACTTGTCACCTTCTCACCTTCAACTGTTGAACAGATTGTCGAACCAAGATTGTTTGATCTTCATCGTGAGACCCAGATCGGGCCTCCGCCACTTCTTCATCGGTTAAGAGGCAACGTAGCCCCTTTGATCTCCGTTCGCTGGAAATTGGAAGGCCACGATTGTGCACGCACCGTGCTTTAGACGCACCTCAAGACGTCAGATCGCGCATGCAATTTGGCATCATCACGTGTGTGGTCATCCGACGCGCATAACCGTGCCACGTAGCCACCGCATCAGCTGCTCATCGCACATCCGACATGCGAATTTCACCGCACCTCCTCTTCAGCAGATTAAATCTGCCCGACGAGGCTCGAACGTGTGCCCCGCTCTCCACGTAAGGCTCTGAACCATTGCGTTGCACCCGTACTTGTGTCACATTTATGTTTTAAAGCTAAAGCGCTCACGATCGTTGGATCTCGATCCAATGGTCGAGATCTGATGGCACAATTGAAGAAGGAGACCAGTGGCTGTAGGCGGCTGGGATGGTGCCACGTGGTGCCATCTAAGCCGTCCATTTTCTTTTGCTCATAAGTGGTGCCACAGATGTCGGATTGGGTCAATTTTCACGTCGTTGGGCTGCGATCGTCGATCTGAACCCATCCATGCTGTTGGATTTGTCATATGAAGTATGGATTTGCACTACCTTGCCCCTTGACCTCTGATCTTTCTCAGACCACACCTGATGCTAAAAAGGTCTGATCAAGGCAACCTTGAAGGCGTTGGACTCCGATCGTCACCCTGATTAGATCCATACAGTTGGATCTTCAATCTGTCACCCCAAAATAATATCACCCTATCCCCTAGCCACAAAAAGTAAAAATTAACTTATAATTTGTACAAACTAATCTTTTTCAGAATGATGAATGCTATTCAATATTTATAATGTTGAATGCAATTATTTTTTTTGAAACAAAATGTTGAATGCAATTATACACCTAAAAACATGCATAAATTGATAGTTTATGTGACATAAATGTGTCTACATTAATCCACCCTAATCATTCAATGAGGACATTACATGACTTAAGCATGGGGGTGTAAATGGTGAAATCATTTGCTTTGAAATGCAATTATAGACATATTCTGTAGTGTATATAGGTAGTATTATTGAAAAATCTAAACAAAATTGAAAAATTTTGAAGAAAAATTACAAAAAAAAATACATAAAAATTTGAAAAGTAAAAATACAAAAAAATAATAAGGGACCTCCTCTATATTCACTTCTAAGGGAGAATTGAAAGGGAGAAACAAAACAAAACTCCTATAAGTGTTTAACTAAGATCTTAAAGTAGAATAAAAAATAGAATAAGTGCTTATGGACATTCAACCTTTGCTTGTTAGACTTTCCTAACCACATAAGCTTGATTCACTCAGATTTAGGCTTAATACACTTGAGCTTTGACAAGATAGAACTGAAATCTTTCCTAACTTAGGATACATTCTTGTACCTGAGTTAACCATTATAGGATTCGTTTGTTTGCCTCTGTTTTAGAGTTGAGTAACTTTGGTTTACACTACATTGATTTGGGAAGAACCAAGAGAACTTGAGTCTCAACCCTAACACTCATTAGGGAAGGTGGACTCATTACCTATGCGTGCAGGTAGATTCTTTGTCTCAGTCTTTAGTCTTGTGTCTAAGAGAAACTCTTTTTCACCAAGTACTTACCCACTAAATAAAGTTGATGGAGACATACCAACATTTTTGCTTTCAGAAAAAGAAGAAAAATCAGGAAAAAATTAGAAAAAATAGAAAAATTCAAAAATAAAAAGAAAAAGACGTTCTTTGGAATAAGTCAGTATGTTCTCCAATTCTAGTTATAAGTACTTGTACAATTCCACCAAATATGGTTATTTCAAGTTACATTACAAATACCCTATGTCTACTACCAATTATTCTTTAAGCCACAAATACAAGAAGTGTTGGGTTTTAGTCTTCACCATTTTTAAAGAGTCAATCCGAAAACATAAGTTGAAGTTGAGGCCAACCTGGACTTAAAAAGAAGTGAAACCCTAGATTTGTGTCTTAAAGTTCGTCTAGTTAGTCCCGATTTGCACTGAGCACAACCATAACTTCTTTACCCTTGAGCTTGATAAAACTCTCTGGACCCTGGAAGCTATACTTAAGGTTTAAATATCAAGAGTCCTTGTTAGTTGAGAGATGGTCTATGTCATATAAGTCTTGAGTTTTAGTAATATTTCTTAGCAATTGGTTCTCACAATGTCCACCAAATAAACACAGTTGGTTTGATTCAGAATATACTCAACTTAAAGATCATCTCTAAACACTTTACACTTGAATTAAGATACAAAAGAAAACTCTTCACACTTGCCTTGCTGATGCTGAATTGAAATGCACTTTAATGAGTTATTTGCTAAGGGACTAGCAAAACCTAAGCATGGGGGTATGATGAGGTGTGGCTCATCATAGCTAAAAGCCAAAGTTAAGCTAGAAATTAAGTTAAACACTATCAAATTAACACAATAAAAGGGTTAAGTGTGGGAATTATAGAAAATGACCTAAAACATCAATTCTACGTTCAAAAAGCATAATTGGGTCAATTTTGAGAGATTATGTACTTAAGTTGTAAATAGATTATTCAAATGTCAAATTGAACATAATTTTTTTTTTGTTTTTTTTTTTGAGAAAGGAATGCTATTGAATCACCGATAACAAACTAGGAGAGCTTTTATTAATAAAAATGAAAAAATTACATGATCGAGCCCTAATGCTATATGAGACTCCAGCAAAAATTTACAATATTATCCACATACACTGGGGTCTCCTGAAAAACACACTCATTCCTAGCCCTCCATATAGACCATAACACAGCCACCATATGTAAACATGGCTTATTCCCATCCACTAGATAACGCCACAGATTCTCCTAAGTGGGGAGAGAATCATTACATACTCTCCTCCAGACATAATCAGTGATCACACATGAAGAAAAAATATGAGTGCTAGAATCATTATGCATCCGACATAGATGGAAAAACTGAGTGGGAGTACCCATTCTCCTATGCCTCAGATCTCCAGTAATCAGACCGTCCCTTCTGCATAGCCACAAAAAAAATTGTATCTTCAATGGTATTTTTAAGTTCCATAGCTTTTTCCCCACCTCATCAAATTCCGCCATCCTGGAAGATACTATTAGCTTGTCATAAGCAGCCACAGTAGAAAACTTACCCTTCCATTTGTATGTGTCATATTCATGAGGCATGGGTTTGAAGGATGCAAGTTCTTTCATGAGACGTTCATTCTCTGCTCGTGTTCTTGTTTTATGAGTATTCCACATATCAATATTTAAAGACCACTTCTCAGAATCCACATCCCAATAATCAGACACCACAACATTTTTATCCGAAGCTGTTGTATAAGCGAGGGGGAACCTATCTTTAAACACCCCCCCCCCCACATACCCAATTCTCCAACCATAATTTGAAGCTTTTCCCATCACCTTGTACAGATTTGAAAATATTCCAATTGTCCCTCAGGGCACACACCACTGAAGACCAAAAGGGAGATGGTTTATGGGGGTTTAGACGATTCTTCTCATCATTGGCAGTCCCATAACTGTCCTGAATTATTTCTGTCCACATTTTTTTCCCCTACAACAACCAAACATCCCACTTCAACAGCAGGGCATCATTGAATTCCTTAAGAGATCTAATGCCCATGCCACCAATCTTTTTTGGCTTGCAAATTGAATCCCACTTCAAAGTTTGAAGAAAAGCCCCTTGGTGAGAGGCCCCTTTCCAGAAGAATCTTTTGCGCATCACATCAAGTTTTTTCCAGATTGACTTCGGGGCTTTGAGAATAGAGAAAAAGAAAACTGGAATCGAAGTGAAGACAGAATTCAGTAATATATACCTCTCCCCTTTTGATAGGTATCTACTGCTCCAGCCCTCCAATTTCGTAGCCACCTTTTCATATAGGAAAGACCAATCTGCTTTCTTCATTTTAGAACATTTCAAAGGCAAACCCAGATATTTGATAGGCAGTGAGACCACAGGTGTGCCCAGAATGGTAGAGATGTCATTCTGTAACATTCCATTCATCCCAAAACAGACCAGGGAGGACTTGTTTCCATTAAGTCTAAGACCAGAGATCTCCCCAAAAATCTTTACCATATGTAGAAGTGCTTGCACTTCCTTTTTCCCCCCTTCCACAAAAAAAATAGTGTCATCTGCATATTGAAGTATGGGAGCTAAAGCCCTATTATTAGACATTGAGTACCCCCTTATGAATCCATCCATTTCTAGTTTGCAAGCATACCTTGCCAAAGTATCCGCTGTGAGATTGAAAATCAAAGGGGCAAGTGGTCATCCTTGCCTAACTCCACATTGAGGTTGTATCCAAGAATGACATGGTTTCCCATTTATCAATGGGGAAAAAGAGGCTGTCGTGATGCATCTCTTCACCCACTGTATCAATAAATGTGGAAATTTCCTCCTTTTAAGGATTTCCCACAGATATGACCAGGAGACTGAATCATAAGCCTTGGAAAAATCTACTTTCCATAAAAAGGCCTTGGTCTTTCTCCTGTGCCAACCCATTACCATCTCCTGCGCTATAATGAAAGACTCTTGTAGTGATCGCCCAGGAAGAAAAGCAGATTGGACTGGCATTATCAAGTCCTTCAAAACCTCCCGCAGTCTGTTGGCTATAATCTTATTGATAATAAGGTAAATGGAATTGGACAGTGCAATGGGTCAGTAGTCAGAAAACCTCTCTGCACCTAATTTTTTAGGAAGTAGAAACAGATAGGATTTGTTCAACCTCTCAAAACCAGAGTTGCCTAGTTCAAATTCATGAATAACTTTCAATACAACCACCTTGACAACACTCCACAATTCTCTGTAAAAGAAAACCTGAAACCCATTCGGACCAGGGGCCCCTTCATTATTTAAATCTTTAATTGCTTTTAATACTTCTTGTTCAGATATAGGAGTAACTAACATGTCTCTCTGATCACAACTGACACAAGGGAAATCCACCGATGCCATCCTCCAAGAGCCTCTTGGAGCAGCCTTGGATATTTCTTTAAAATATTTACCTTCTTCAGTTCTGATTTCACTAACAGAAGTAACAGTTCTCTCTTCTACTTTAACTGATGAGATAAGACTGAATCTCCTCCTAGCACTGGCCGCAAGATGAAAAACTTCATGCTCGCATCACCCTCTTTGAGCCATAGTTGTCTAGATCTTTCACGCTAGTCCAATTCTATTATCAGATCCTCCTCCCCCACTACAGATTGCATCAGCAGCCTTTGCTGCTACTCCTGGAGGTTCAAAGACTGCCTGCATTCCTTCAGATCCAAGTCTCTGATTACTGCAAGAGCCTCCCTCCTCTTCTGTTCTCTGATCAAAGCCACAACCTATCCATATTCTTTGAGCATGTCACGCAGGCCTGACAGTTTTGCAGCCAACTGCTGTGTAGTAGACCTTTGCACAGCCTTGTTCCGCCACCACTAAAACACCATTTGCACAAAACCTTCCTCCCTAAACCAAGATCTCTTGAGTTTGAAATATGATCCAATGTCTGAATTTGTCCCACTGTCCCATACAAGCAGAGTATGATCAGAGAAAGGCCTATCAAGGCTCATAATTGCTGATAACTGATGCCTCTCCAACAAGCTAGGACTGCCAGAAAACCTGTCCAATTTAGAAATCTGTCCACTGCCATTTCTCCAAGTAAACTCCATGCCACTAGTAGGGTATTCTGTAAGTCCCATACTCTGCACAACCATTTGAAAGCCTGCCATTGAGCTGTCCAACCTCCCATCAAGACTGTCATCACTTGGGAGATAACAATTAAAGTCACCCCCTAAAAGCCAAGGGACCTCCTGCACTCTTTGGTGCATTGCTGAGAGATCCTCCCACAGACCAGCCCTATCTGCAGCCACACAAGGGCCATAAATGCAAGATACAAACCATTCCATATCACCTTGGGGAGATTGGCATCTGCAAGTAGGCATGTACCTATCATGAATGACTTCAGTTACCACAAGGCAAGACTTTCTCCACCAAAAGGCCATTCCACCAGACCTTCCAGATGCACCCTTTACCACAACATCACTGCGACCAGATTGCTTAAAGCAATCCCATTCCTAACCATTCTCCATCTCCAAATGTGTCTCTTGAATAAGAGCATAATCAATCTCCCACTCAGAGAGATATCTACATAAGGAAGTCCTCATCTTATTGTGCAACCCATGCACATTCCAAGTCATCACTCTCATTCCTTGCTAGATTGATCCCCTTGAGTCATGCTGCCCACAAACTCCACCATAATTTAGTTTGCAATATTTTGCACCACAATAGGGGGCATATTCTCCTTCCTTCTCCTTCTAAGCATATAAGGAGATCTACCCACACCTCTTTTCTGATTGGATCCACTACCATATTTCAGATCAGTAGGAATTGAGAGCTACATCTGGTTTGCCTCTTTGAGAGCTTTGCTGCCATTTTTGAGTACCAGCTCCCTTCCTATCCTACCCTCTGCTTTGCTGCTAAGCACCTCTGAATCTACCACAGAATTCTCAGCAACCTCCAAATAACCATCCTCTTTAACTATCAAGGCTCGATTGCAATCTCCAACTACATCAACTTCTTCCATCAGGTCCTCCTCTGCATAATCTTGGTGGGAGTCCTTCCTCTTTTTGGACTCAAGAGCTTCATCAGGTGAAGTGCGACCGACCCTTTCATCCTGTTTCCTCACCTCAGTGCAGGCTCTAGACGTCTTAATCTGCCCTTGTTCAAACTACCCAGGCACCTATCCAATCACTGTTAGCCGAATAAGCCATGATGAGCCCCCACACCTGATTGTAACCATGTCAGGAATTGAGCTAGCATTGAAGACATCAGCCTCAATTCTAAGAGATCTGATGTCCCTTTCTCCAATCAAGACATCAGACCCTTCACTGATGGATGCAAAGCCTGCTAACATCTTAGTAACAACCCCCTTAGATCTCAGATGCAGCGACAGTCCATTAATCTCAAGAAGAATCCTCCTAGAACCCACTCTTTGAGGAGGCCGATCAGGGAGAGCCCCATCAAAGGGAGACAACATTCTCAAAATCACAATAAACTCTTCAAATGAGCTTGAACGAAATCTCATTCGCTCAACATCCATCATACCCAAACCATATACCAGAATTCGAGATTGGGAAACCATGGCTACCTTCCAGCCTGCAGACAAGAGATTTAGGGAACATACCAGGTCTTGAATCCTTTCTATCGATGGTTTGCCTGCCATAATCTTGCCAATCAAAGCGCCCCTCAGCATGCTCTCTGCAAATGAGATCTCTTCAGAAATCGGGATCTCAACTTCAATTGAATGCCTGCCCAATGCCGGTAGTGGTGGCAGTTGAGCTTCTTTCTTCACCATCCAGATAGGGCATGAGAATGCCATCTTTGTCTGCAGCGGAATCCTCCTAGGGCATGACTTGCGTTTGTGCCCTTTGCCCCTGCACGCCAAGCAGATCAAAGGGTTTCTGCATATCGCTACCAAATGCCCCCTTTTCCTACATCTGAAACAAAGAGCATCGCCGTTCAACCTCCTCTAGGGCCTTCTTGGAACATTTTTAGATGTCCTACCAACCCTCTCCTGCCAAATCTGCTCCCTTCTCCTCCAATTCCTCGACCTCCACGTCCTCCACTCACCTCCTTCTCCAGCCCTAGATGCCTCCGCCACACCACCACCTGCCGCCCGACGCCGATCGCTCTCTCACCCTCTCTCTCTCATTCTCACCGACAGTCTATCACCTGCTTCAAAAATCAAATTGAACATAAATCAAACTTAAAATTACAAATCATTGGTTGGATTATGTTATAAAATGTTCAAATACTTGATATACAAGTCCCATTGCATCTTGTTGTCATTAGGACCTTGAAACATGTATTTTGCATATAGGTCCTACTTAAAGCCTTCCATGTCTTATGTAGCCTAAAAGTTGCAGGGACTTCCTTTTAGGCTACTAAGGACCTATTGGTTAAGATTTTATCCACTTATGGGTTTTTGCACAATCTTCACACCATTTCACTATATGGTCTTTGGTGAAATTTCACCAAAAGACCTGTCAATGTGCCTTTTCCTCAGGTGTTCTTCGCAATGAACTTGAGCATCCAAAAGTCATCCATTCACTCTCAACATCATCCTACAGTTGATTCCTCTCCTAGTGCCTATCACCAATTACCGAAGCTTTGCGCTACTTCTCAAATCTAATCCTTTGGTCAAATTTCATCTGCAATTCTTCCCGCACACCTTAGAACCTATCTCAGTTGTAGACCCTTAATAGCCATTACCATCAATCTCTGGTCACCTAAGCCACAAACACTTATATAAGGACCTACCCAGGAAACCTTGGCTCCTTTATGATAAACACACATGAATTCATAATAAAATGCTTATTTATGATAGCTCCTAGGCTTGGCATTGCATATCATGTTATAAATACTACATAACATCCATTACATGGCATTTAGGATAGTTGTGTATTATGTATATTAATTCTTCCATTTTACATGGCCAGGAGGTAGTGCAACATCTTTACAGGCTTCGGATGAAGAATCTGACCGTACAAATGAATTTGGAGCAACGATCGTAGTCCGTCAACCCGAAAATCACCCTGATCAGAGCTCCGTAGCACTCTCTACAAGAAGATGAAGATGGACAACCCAGATGGCGCCACGTGGTGCCATCTAGGCCACCTCCCACCTAAGCCATCGTGCCTGGCCTCAAGAAAGGATGCACCTCGATCGTTGGATCTTCATCCAACGGCCAAGGCACACGCGACTGCATCGCCCTCCACTCGACAAAGTGCCGCTTCGGCGCAATGATGAAGATGGGTGCTCTCAAACAATGAGCGCGAGTTTGAGCTGCAATTTGCTATGCCCGCTACAGCGCCAGCTGAAATAGGGCCCCTCTATCTCAATCAAGCAATTAAGATTCTCCACGCATGATCTGATGCTACTCACCGACGTGAGGGCACATGCCAAATCACACGTCCGCCATCCGGGGCTTGCATTTAAGATGGCCAGGAGCTGCACCCACCATCTGATCCGCGCAATCCCGCGAGGCACGTGATTCAAATCAAAGTGCGTGAGATCTACGGGCAAGTCTTGGCCATGTGATGCCTCATCTGACGGCTGCCAACGCATGTGCCAGTGGTATAGATTTCAAATGAGAGCAAGCACACATTCTCCTCTCATGATCACAGGCGTCCATGCCTGATCCAACGGCCAACGATTGCCATGCCCTACGGCAACTACAGCCAAGCTTCCAAGTGCCAAGCAAGGCGCGTGAATGCTTTAGCGATGTCTCTGGTGGGTCTTTAGGGATGTCTTAAATGTCATAAAGTCCCGTGCATGCAAACCACCTCCATTCCACCACTATATAAACACCCCTACATCCCCCATTCCAAACCATCTCTACCTACTCTACTCCCACCTACTCCTAAGCTCTAGTAGCCTACAAAAGCTCCATTAGAGCTTCTCTCAAGCTCCAAAGGCCTCCTATTAGTGTAGCATTCCTTTATCCCACCAAATATTTGTCTGTCATCCCATCACCTTCATAGGTCACCTTGGCGCCATCCTCCCGCCTCCATTCCGGTAGCAGATCACCTCCGCCTCCTCACCTCCATTCTGGAGCCTCAGTGAAGCATTCCTCTACTCAACGTCCTCCTACATCTCACCTCCATCATCCTGCTCCTCAACTCCTTCATCCAAGCTTCCACTAGGCGTTGTCGTCTTGCCAAATAGCTGATTTGGGAGATTCCTTCTCACCTCTCTTTTATGTTTTCGTAGATTATTGTAATAGACATTTGTGAAATAAATCATATTTGATTCCATCTCTCTTGTGAATTTATTCTACTTGCCTTTTTTATTTCAAAAACATAAAAAACAAAAAAACAAAACCTCAAAATACCAAAAAGAAATAAAATAAAGCACGATTTTCAAGCAAAGCAAATGTCGCCTCCCTATGTTTGACCTGGGATTCCCTTGGAGTTTTGGTAAAATTGTATTTGATAACAGGTTTTGTGACTACGACAATGGGTTCCTCCAAACCCCAATTTCTACCACGCAAAACACATTCATCACTTTACCAGCTCCCCTTTACTTCCTCTAGCCTGGTCATTCATCCACTCCAATTCCCTTTCCCTCTTCTTCGCTTGTTGTGACAGAGGAAGTACACTACTTCCCCTAAGTCCTCCTTGCCGCTAAGGGTCACATAACACTTGAGGGCAATCAAGAGTAGGATTTAAATCGCTTTCATAGTTAGATTTACCGCTTTCTTGGAATAAAATAGTGTAGTTAGATAGTAATTCACTATTTGATTGATTAGTTTAGGAGTAGATTAGCTTTAGATTTGTAGTCTCTGCCGATCAGCCCTCTCTGATCAATTCATATTAGAGAGGATGATTCATTTGTTCATTTCAATCCACTGATCTCCCTCTCCATCTCACGATCGCATTCATCTTCTTTCCTTGCTATTTTGATCATCAGATCATTCCCTCTACCACTGTCATCATTGGATCTAAAGCTCTCTAGCTTCCAGATCTAATGATGTGCTAAATTCATTGGAGGGCCTCTTCATACACTTCATTGAACCACAAAGGCCCTCCCAGTGCCTTGAAACAAACTGATTTGATCGTTTAATTCTGATTTGATTTTTTATTTTGATCAGAGAATTTTTAGAGCAATTAAGTGAGAATTGGTTTTAATCAATCAAATGAAGTCTAAATTTTATAATTGAATTCAATGCAATGGGGTTGAGCTATTTTGATTTGATTTTTACTGATAGATTAGCTCGCACCCAATTTCAAAGTTTGATACTGTGTTTGCTCTTCACGGGTATCAATGGCCAAGGAAAAGTTAGTCGCACTAAATTGAGGCTATTGTAATGACCAAAGTAGATCTATAGCATCGCCCAAGACCCCTAAACACTAATTAATAGTGTGCAAGGTTCTCAGATGAGTAGTTCATCCTGGCGATTGCACATCAAACACCAAGAAGGGCGACAGCTGGGATTGATTGCAAATTATTACAATTTCATAGGTGAGGGGTTAATTAAGTTTGAATGGGTCTAATGAAGGTGTGTGAATGGTTTTGAGTGATTTCAATGCTTGACGAAGTTTCTTTCTTTCAAGCTCTCTATATCACAAGGTGGAGACCATATTAGGTTTTCTAATATTAATAAAGATTCAATTTGACTTATGTTGAATCCAAGATTTGTCACAAATGATTTGCAACATCTTAGATTTATCTTCGATTGGCTTGAACAAAATCTGAGATGAATACTTTCATTGCTTAGGTCTAAGGGTGACCTAGATATTGGAATTCGGATGCTTTGAATGAGGTTCTAACCTATTGTAACCATGTTTAGTGAGTTTATTTATGAAATGTGATTGAAGTTTTGAATTTTAACTGAAGATCTGAGAAATTTTACAATGATATCAACTGCTTTCAGTCTCGATGGAATTTCATATTGATTTTTCACTAAAAATTTTTACTTGCATTGGATGATTTAAAGCATAATGAATTTTTTGAAATGGAGTTTGCTTAGATTAAGGTTTCAGGTGCTCAAGTAGTTCTTGGAGTATTTAGTTCAGACCTTAATTGGGCTTGTCATCTCTTGTGACAGTAGTAGCATAAAATTCACTAATTGGAGTAGATGAAGAGTTTTATCTAGATTCCAATTGATTTTTGATGTTGTTTGTTGTTTAAATGAGTTTGGAAAAAGGTTTAGAGTTATAACAATCTTTCATTTACAAGTAGAAGTTGTTTTAGTTTCAAAATCAATTATAATTTATTTTGAAATATCTATCAGCAAATTTATATACTAAATTTTGTCCAATTTATTGGTTTTGATATAATCTAATGAAAAAATCACGTGTTTATGTTTGAATCTAATTCTTAATGGATGTATGGAAGTTCACCATAGTTAAATCTTTATTTCCAGCATTTTCAGTTAATTTCTCTGGCTTATTTGCAATTTCTTATCTTTAATTAGCCATTTTTCAGCATTTTCCTGAAAAATACATGGAAAAATTCAAAATATTGTAATTAAATAAATAAAATTGATCTTGAGTTAGAGTAAGTGTGTTTGAGGTGTGTATGTGTTTAGTTTTAGGTTTTGACTCTTATTAGGAGAACATACCTGCAAAATTTCTAGACTTCTGTAGGTTTTGTAAGTAAAGAAAATTAAAACAAAAATACAAAAAGACTTCTCTCCTTTCTCAACTTCATCTCCTCATCCCCTTTTCTTTTAAAACACAAAAATAAAATAAAAATTATAAAAACTCTAAAAATCCTCAAAAACACTATTTATATATAGTGTATATTTATATAGTGAAATATTCTAAAGTATATTAAATCATATATGTACTTTTGTATAAAATTAATTATATAAACATATTATTTTTATGTAAATAGTGATGGTAATGCCATCATTCTCCATACCTAGCTTGAATTAGTTATAATCAAGAGATAAATGCTCCTAATTAATCACCTGGGGACAGTAATTCCACTCAGATTTGTTTTGAGAAGAAAATAATAAAATAGGGGTAAATCTGTTATTTTAAAATCACATCATAAATGTAGAGTAACCACAGGATCACCCAGGGGTTAATTAGAAGTGGGTTAACACTGACAGAAATAGGGTTTCACGCATTTCAAGGGAGAGAATAATACATAAAACCTTAATTATCAACCCCACTCGAATTAATGAAGTTTTGGTCAAGATAAAAATAATACAAACCTCCAAAAATTCATATAAAAATATTCTAAGAGGTTTGGAACCTTTGATTTAACCATCTAAACCCATTTTGATCTAGAATAGAGTTTCAGATGAGATTTTACCCTGATTTGGGCTTTCTTTGCAAATTATCCAATAAACATAGTAAAAACTCAAATCCAAGTTCACCATTAGATTTGTTGGGTCAAAATTAAGTTAACACCAAAATTTGGGCCCAATTAGAGTCCATCTCGACCTAGTTTTCATTGTAGTCCTTAAAATCTCCATCATTCACATTCAGACCCCCAGGTTTCAAGTTTATTACAAACAAGCCCCTAACTTCATCCTCTTCGCAGAAATACCCCCATCGCTTGCACAATGGTCAACCCAAATGCCATCACCTTCGACCGATGAAATCTCCATCTAATCAAAACCAAATCCCTACAAATTTGGAGAGATTAGTCAGGAAGAGATCCTCTTCCATTTGAATTCAACCCCAGATCCTACAAAGGATCCAGGTGCTCATGCGAGCTTACAAAAAATGTGGGATTTCTTGATTCTAAATCTCAACTCAATCACATGAATTCTTCCAAATAGAGCTCGAATTTGAGATCTATATAAGCTCAATGAGGTTCAGTGGTCAGAATTAGCCAGGTCTACGACCAAAACTCTTCTTTTCCTTCTCCAACCACCTCCAACCTTAGCTCTGGCAAGCCTCTTCAACCTCCTTCCTCCGGCCACTCAACGGACAAATCAAGCGGCCATCCTTCTTCCTCGCCTTCCACGACTCCTCACTAGCCACAGTAGGAACCATCATTCTTCCTCAACGGAGGATTTGTCTTCTCCTTGTACGACAAATCACGCTAGCACGGTATCCTACCCCCTTCATCCAAATAACTAGGTCTACATCTTCATCTCCTCCTCTAGATAATTCCTAGCCCCTTAGCTCCTCAATTTGATCGTTGTTCCATCGTCTCACCCTTCATCTTCTCCAACGTTGGCCATGCCTCCGTAAAGGCCACGCAATTGCTACCGACCACCAAATGCAACGCCACCACCTCCACGAGCTCTGGCTCATCTTCCTCATCAAAACCCCTCAACTAATTCAGGATTCACCCACTCAACCATGCCGGACAACCCACAAATCCGCTAAACATCTCGACCTCATCTAGCCACCAAACTTCAGAAAACACCACTCCAACCCCACCATCACCCTCCTCGCTTCACGGTGACACTCAGGGATGGTTTGATTTGGGCTTTTAGCTCGTGTTTTGACATTTCAGGTGTCATCAGCGAACTCTACTCCATCGCCTCTGTTTGCTATCATCCGACTATCATTACCACCCTAATCACCTCCAGCAGAAGCAGCCTCTCCTTACGAAGCCTCTTGGACCTTGGATTAAAGAGAGAGACACGGTAGAGGCTTCAATCAAGTAGAAGCACAACATGAGAGCAAGAGAAGGTGATGAAGGAAATTGAGAGTTCTTAGTCCCACATTGTGGGATGAAATTCTTCAAGCGTGCATAAAAAGGGTTCTTCACCTATCCCCGATGCCTCAGAACACATGGCATGAGGTCCTTCCTCTCCTCACATGCCCCGCACACCCTCGTCTGCGCTCATGAGAATGTGGGTCTAGGCTTTGACCCGGTTACCTAGTTACTATGTAACCCGATTACCTAGTTTAGAAAAAGAAAAATCTGGGTTTTGCATTGTTCACGCCTCGAAGTTTGTCCTAAATGCTCAACACTTAGCAAGATTTTAAGAAGCTTATGCTATGTTGGCTCTATGCCTCGTGCTAAGGCCTTGCTGATTTAAGTCATCTAAGCCTTAATCTGGCGTCTGATTGTAGGTACTGCGGAGATGTGGATATTTGGAATAAGTGGTTCCTGGACCACCGTTGAGAAATTGAATTGGTTGATACATTGGGATATGTGCTTGATTGGGGGATATAATTGGTGATATAAATCACCATTCTTTTAAGGCTTTGATCTTCTTTTTGTCCCATTATTTCTTGAGATACATTTGCTATCATTGAACATCAATTTGAGTAAATCTTTATTATTCATTGAAATATCTTATTGTGCTCATCTTGTTTACATTTCGATTAGTGTGTGAATTCCAAATTTGCTCCCTGCAAACGACCTTGGACTGACACTTTTGGTTTTCGAGCTTACAAATTTAAATGTTGTATCTCTTTTGTTAACTATACTACAATGCGTAGTACTTAACATTAACGAAAGCAATGCAACAAATAGAGTATGATATATATAAGTAACTTAAGTATAATTATCTTAGTATTAGATTATAATAATTGGTATTTTGTAGATGTAACTAGTATATATATTGTATATATAACCTATATATTTATATATATAACTATATGTGTACATTAGTATGTATGTATATAACTTCAATTACTAATTACAATAGTTATTATGTAACATATCCTATTTATGTTATATATACTTAACTATGTATTGTATATGTACATTACCATAAGTTAATAATGTATATTATTAAGTTAAGTTAATTTAAATTAGTAATTTAGTTAACTAATAAAGTAATTGATTAGCGAGATTTGAATGCGTAAAAGATTGAGTTAAAAACCTATCATTGTAGTTGTGTAAAAATCTGCCAATCAGATAATTTTACCGAAACTCAAAGTGAATCCAGGGTCGAACATAGGGAGGTTGTCTTTTATTAAAATATGCATTTATTTTTTTGTAATTTTTTTTATGAAGACATCATTCACAATGCTAATCTACTTGCAATATAAACAAGAGAGAGAGTAACAACTTTATAACTATGATATTGTCAATTACAACTAATTGCTACAACTATAAAGCTAAAACTTTATAGTAGAAAGCGATAAAAAGATAGGGGATGGGAGATTATCCTCCTCGATTAATGCTTGGAGGATGACCTAGATGGATGATGCCTGAAGGAAGGAGAGCGAAGATGGAAAAAGGAGGGCAAATCTGGAAGAACTGGGAATGAGGCAAGGCATCGATGTCACGAGATCCGCTTCTAGAGCAGGGGCGAGAGGATGGCTAGTGAGAGCTTCACGAAGGGGGTGAGAACTGAAAAACTTTATTTTTTTACTCTAGCAGAGCTTCCTGTAGCTTGGAATCACTAGAGCAAGCTTAAGACGTTGTTTGTAGCTCTTTAGGAGGTTGAGAGAAGGGATGATGTGATGAGTAGGCATGGGGTCCTATTTATAGTTGAGGATATGGGGGCAAAAGAGGCACTTCACATCTTTAAATTTAAATACAAGCTTTTAGTGGCACATGCATACATCGCTAAAAAAAAAGTCAATGAAGGTGCATGGAGAGGCAAGGAGTGTTGGATCTTTATCACACGGTGCGGAGGGGGCGTTGGTTCACATGTACGTTACATGCTTTGAAAAGGCATCACTCCTTAGCCATTGGATCATGGATCAACGACACAGACTGTGTGCCGCTTCTCCTTCAGATTGCACCAATGCTTCCATGTAGGATCACATGTGCAATCGCGCGTAATTGCGTACATATGCCTAGTGCTCTCATCCAACGCGTTGGATTCTCCCACATGGCCATGCACGACCACTCGATGTTGATCCAACGGGTGAATTTTGCCTACTGCTACCTTTAGCAAATTGAATCCGCTTACGCGGACTCGAACGTGCACCTTGCGTTGCGTGTGAGAGGCTCACCCATTGCACTATGCCCCTCTCTATGTCGCATTTTATATTTTACGTCCGTGAGTTCTCAGCCGTTGGATGAAGATCCAACAGCTGAGATCAAGGAGGGTTTGATGAGAAGAGGAAGGCCGACGGCGATGGGCTGCTATGATGGCACCACTTGGTGTCATCATGGTCGTCCATCTTCTTTTCCTTGTAGGTGGTGCCACAGATGTCAGATTGAATCAATTTTCATGTCGTTAGGCTGTGATCGTCGATCTAAACCCATCCGTGCAGTTGGATTTGTCGTCTAAAGTTTGGATTTTCACCACCTTACCCCTTGGCCTCTAATCTTCCTTGGACTACATCTGATGCTATGGAGGTCTGATTTGGGTGATCTCAAAGGTGTTGGGCTCCGATCGTTGCCCTGATCAGATCCATACGGTTGGATCTTCAATCCGAGGCTTCAAAATGATGTCACCTTGTCCCCTGGCCATAATAAGAGGTGAATTACTATACAATTTGTACAAATTAATCTAAGTGCATGATGATGCATGTTATGCAATATTTATAATACATGATGCTTCTATGACCCTAAGAACATGCATAAATAGACATTTTAGGCCAATTAGATGTGTGCATATCATAGCCTCATGACTATCTTTTGCTAGTCCCTGGCAAAACACATGCTATTTATAAAAGAAATTACGATCAAATTACTTGGGCAATAGTTATTTCTCAACACTGAGAAATTTCTACTAAAGGCCTGAACTATAGAGACTCAACAATGCCCGGGTGTCTACCAAAATGCATGCCGCCAAAGCCCCTCGCTTTATTCCAAAGAAAATATTTTTTCTCTTTTTCTTCTTTTCTAATTTCTTTTTTTTATTTTTGAGTTTAGAGTTTCGGGGCAACTTTCTATGGCTACCCAACCCACTTAAGACTCACAATGAACTCTATGTTCTAATCATATTTTTGTGAAATTGTGCTAGACTCACTGATCGAAAATTACAATGAACTTCAGGTTTCTACGAACCCTAGGTGACCCTAATGAAGAATTTCTACCTAAAGGTGCATCTATTCGATCGATAGCGTTCTCCCTACTTTTTATTTTTATGGGGTCAACACAAGGGTGAATCTAGTGTATATCTCCCTGGCTTATTCTACTTCACCACTTCTTCCTAAATGTTTCGAATTAAACGTGCATTTCATGAGCTGGGCTCTGGACAACTGGCTAATGAGGCATCAAACCCACGGCAACTTGCCAGCCATACTCATGCGGTGAAATGTGGTTTATTTACTTTTTTCTTCTTTTCTATTTCTTATTCCCAAGTTCACTTTTCTTAATTCATTTTTTTTAATAATAAAGGGAAAAATCAAGAAAATTTACAAAAAAATCCATAGAGCTGATAATATGATTCAGAAATGAATCCACCCCCCCATGCCTAGCTTATGCAATGTCCTCATTGAAAATAAAAGGCATGAGAAAAGAGCAGAATGAAGAAAATATCACCTGTATTCTGTGATGTTCTGGTCAGCTCTGAATCAGACTATACAAATGTTGAGTTTAGTACCATTAGCTAGGCAGGGACCATCTAAAGAAGTTAGATTAAGGTCAAAACAACCTTGTCTTAGACAGGTTTTGGGATAATGCAGTCAACATAAGGTTTTAGACATCCATTAACCTTGAAAGAGTTACCTATCTTTGGGTCAGAAATTTCGACAACTCCATTTGGAAATATTCGATTAATGATAAATGAGCTATTCCATTTGGACCTAAGCTTGCCGGGAAAGATCTTAAGTCGAGAATCAAAGAGCCAGATCTTCTAGTTCAATGCAAAGCTCTTCGTGATATCAACTGGTCATGAAGAGCTTTAGTCCTAGCCTTATAGATCTTGGCATTCCTGTAGGCGTCATTTCTAAGATCCTCAAACTCAGATAGTTATAGTTTCCTAGTATTTCTGTTAAGCCTAGATCAAAATTGCATTACTTAATTGCCCAGAATGCCCAGTGTTCAATTTCTACGGGTAAATGGCATGCCTAACCATACACCAGACAAAATAGTGACATGTCTATAGGTGTCTTGTATGCCGTACGGTAGGCCCAAAGAGTGTCATTGAGCTTTTGAGTCCAATCTTTCCTATCAGGCCTAACTGTTTTCTGTAGGAAGTTCTTGATCTCTCGATTTGAGACCTCGGCCTATTCATTCATCTGGAAGTGGTAAGGTGTGAAATTCTATGATTCACCCCATATTTTGCCAATAAATTCTTGAACCGAGCCGTGGTGAAATGGGTACTACCATCGCAAATGATGACCCTCGGGATCCTAAACCGACTGAAGATATTCTTCATGACAAAATCGATGACCACTTTGTGGTCAATGGTTCAGACAGGAATAGTCTCGATCCATTTAATCATGTAGTCAACAGCTACAAGAATGTACTGGTGTCCAAATGAAGGGAGAAAGGGTCCCATGAAATCAATGCCCTGAATGTCAAAAATTTTGATGAGAAGGATTGGGCTTAGAGGCATCATATCTCTTTTCGCTATGCTCCCATGTGCTTGGCATCGAGAACATAACCTTGAGAATTTCTGGGCATCCTTGAATAAAGACGGCCAATAAAATCCAAATTGTAGAATCTTCATGGTTGTCTTTTTCCCAGAGAAATGTCCACGACATGTAGTTGCATGGCAGAACTCAAGTGTGCTTTGAAAGTCATTTTTCGGGACACATCGGTGAATAATTTGATCAGAGCCAATGCAATACAATTTGAAGTCATTCCAAAAGCAATATTTGACCTCGGATACAAGTCTACCCCATTGTTGTTTGATCCAATCCTGAGGGATTCGACTAATGGCCAAATAATTAACCATGTCAGCAAACCATAGAGTTGCGATATCTAAAACTGTAAGGATAGCCTTATCCAAGAAGGTGTCAATAATCAAAATATCTGGACGAGGAGAATCAGTTAGGATTCTCGAAAGATGATTCGCCACTACATTTTGTGCCCTGAATTCTTCTTTAATTTCAAGATCGAACTCTTGAAGTAAAAGAATCCATCGAATGACCGGGGTTTGGCATCTTTTTTGGCCAAGATATATCTTAGGGCCGAGTGGTCGGTATAGATGATGACATGAGATCCTAAAAGATAAGCCCTGAAATTTTCTAAACCAAAATCCACAACTAGCAATTCTTTTTCTATAACAGTATAGTTCCTTTGGGCCTCATCCAGAGTCTTACTAGAGTAGTAGATTACAAAGGGCTTTCTTTCAATCTTCTAACCCAAGACAGCCCCGACCGCATAATCAGAAGTGTTGGTCATAATCTCGAATGGGGTTGTCTAGACTAGTGGTTGCAACACCGGAGCATGGGTGACTGCCATTTTGAGTAGATCAAATGCCTTGTGGCATGCTTCATCAAATCCAAATGACATCTTTGGCCAGAAGGTGGTCAAAGGTCGAGCAACCTTGGAAAAGTCCTTAATGAACCTCATATAAAATCTCACATGACCAAGAAATGATAACTGTGCTTAATAGATGTGGGTGGAGGAAGTTTGGAGATAGCATCCACCTTAGCTCAATCAACCTCAATTCCTTGATTAGAGACTACATGACCCAAGACAATGCCTTCTTGTGTCATGAAGTGACTCTTTTCCCAATAAGGACCAGTCTAGTTTGGATACATCTCTTTAGGATCAACTCCAGATTAACCAGGCAAGTTTCAAATGAATCTTCGAAAATGGAGAAATTGTCCATGAATACTTCCATACAATCTCCCACCATGTCTGAAAAGAAGGCTAGCATGAACCTTTGAAAAGTTGCAGGTGCATTGCAAAGCCCAAAAAGCATTCTATGGAATGCAAAAGTTTCGTAGGGATAGGTGAAAGTCATCTTTTCCTGGTCTTTGAGATGGATAGGAACTTGGTTATATCCCGAATAACTGTCTAAGAAACAAAAATACTTTTGCCCACTAACATTTTAAGAATTTGGTCTATGAAAGGCAGCAAGAAATGATCCTTTTTGTGGCTATGTTTAGCTTCCTGTATTCGATACAGACTCTCCGAGAGGAAGTTGAGTAGGTTGTGATAGATTCACCTTTCTTGTTAGTCACTGCGATAATCCTCGCTTTCTTGGGAACAATTTTACGGGACTAACCTAGGGATTATCTGAGATCGAGTATATGATTCCTGCATCAAGCCACTTGATTATTTCCTTCTTGACCACTTCTCACATATTAGGATTCAATCGCCTTTGCATCTGATGAGAAGGGTGGGATCCATCTTCCATATAAATCCGATGATTGCAATAAGATAACTCAATCCCCCTAAGGTCATGAATGGTCCAACCAATTGCCTCTTTATGTGCCTTAAGGACCTTAAGTAGTTTCAATTCTTGCTCCTTAGTCAAGTATGCACTAATAATCATAGGGAGTGTCTTCTTGGGTCCTAGGAACTCATATTTCAAACTGTCGGGCAATGGTTTGAGCTCTAGCTGGGGTGAGGTAAGAATAGAAGGTAAAGAGGATGCTAATGAAGACTCATCAGGACAATCTAAAGGAAGAGGTTGTGAATGAACAAAATCAATAACCTCTTCGAAAGGTTGAGGGTCTGCCACAAAGGGTTGTGGTTCAGGCTCATTGGTGCAAGTGGAATCCTTGAGAACGATAACAGCCATGCAAGTCTCAATGTTCAAATCATTATCCTCGAGTTCCTCAACATATCCATAATCTGGAAACTATTTATCACCTTAAAAATATCCAGTGTCAATTTCTTATCCCTAAAGGCGAACTCCATACTGCCGCTTTCACAATTTATGTCGGCCTTAGCGGTAGCCAGGAACGGATGCCCCAGAATGATGGGCGTGTTCCTCAATTCTGCAGGTACATCCATGTCAAGGATAAGAAAATCTATAGGAAAATAGAAATCCTTGAGCTTAACAATAACACCTTTCAAGTTTGTGACCAAACAATCCTCTAATTGTAGTGTTGTTATTGAGGATGGCCTAAGTTCACCTAATCCGAACTTTTCATACAGGGAAGTCGAAATTAGGTTTATAGATGCACATAGATCGAAGAGTGCCTCGTCAAAAGTGTAATCCCCGATTACACATGAAATTAAATGGGCACCTGGATCTCTCTTTCTATGAGGGAGGTGATGTAGAATAACAGAACTAGCTAATGTAAACACATTTACACTACTTAAGATGTCTATTTATGCATGTTCTTAAGCATAGGATTGCATTGCATGATATAAATATTGCATAACAAGCATCATCTTGCATTTAGAGTAGTTTGAATAAAATGGAGGTTAATTGTCTCCTTTTATGTGCTTGGATAGGGAAAACTTTTTATCAGGGCCTCAGATCGAAGAACCAACTGTACAGATGTGATCAGGGCGACGAGTGGAGTTCAACGACTCCAAGATCGCCCTAATCAGGCATCTGTAGCATCAAATAGTGACTGGGAAAACCTAGAAGATCAAGGGCCAAGATGGTGTAAATCTGCACTTCAAACGACAAATCCGACCGCACAAATGCATTTGGATCGACGATCGCAGCCTAACGACGCAGAAATCGAGTCAATCCGACACCCGTAGCACCATCTACAACATCCAGAAGATGGACGGCCAAGATGGCACCACGTGGTGCCATCTCAGCTGTCCAACCGATCCCCAGCACTGCCGCACCTTCTCTTCTTCAATTAGAGCACCGCTTCTCCGCCGTTGGATCAAGATCCAACGGTTGCGGATGCGGCACCTTGAAAACGTCCGTGCGACCATTTGGGTGATGCAGCACAGCGGTCCAGCTCCTTATCGTGAGGCGCTGGCGCGGGATCGAGCCCCCGCGAGACTCAAATTAGGCACAGGCGAGCAGGCGCATGGAGCATCAGATCAAGATCCAACGGTCGCGCGTGCCCGATAGTGCCCACACGCTATTGCACGCGCGGCGGTAATGCGGCATCGCACGCGGGCAAGCGCACGTTAAGGAGCGAGGAAGGCGCAACTTAAGCCGTCCGATCTCGCGATCGGACGGCTGAGATTCAGCAGACGTGCGCAGGCATTACGCGCGTAGGCAAGCAGGCTGGCGTGCATGCGCCGCCCACTACGCCCACGTTCAGACCTTTAGCAACGATTTTATCCGTTACTAAAGGTCCTGAGTTAATGTTTTCAAAGATGTAATGACCAATTTGCTCCCACTCCTTGCAACTATAAAAAGAGACCCCCTCCACATGAAATTCTCATCCCTTCCTTCTCTTCTCTACCTCTCCAAGCTCAAGAGAAGCTTGTCCCACACCCGGGATGCTCCTTGCGAGATAAAGTCCAAATTTTCGTCCTCATTCGAAAGTGGATCCCACGACGACGACGATGTGCTACCCCATTCCCGTTCTTCTGCTTCCTCCTTCGTCCTGCTCCGTCCTCCTTCGTCTAGGCGTCATCCCATCCGGCTCGTCCTCCAAGCGATCGTCAAGGAGGATAACGTCTCTCTCCCATTCTTCTTTACAGCTTTCTAGTATAGAATTTTCCTGCTTTTTAGTGCAGCTGATTTCCAACTTTTTAGTGTAATCCTTATTTGGTTTTATTGTATAAACATTTTGAAATATTGAATGCATGTTCTCTCTCTCTCTTCTAGTCTGATTGTTGTAATAGCTTCATTGTAATTACATCGCCTCACTTTTCAAGAAAAATTCTAAAAAAATATAATTGCGAATATAGATCGATGTAGCCTCCCTTTGTTCGACCCGGAATTTCAACTTCGGTATAAATTTTATTTTTTGAACACAAATTCTTCACTTTCAAGCTACAACGACAAGGTTTTAAAATCAAACACTTTTGCGTAGCAATTCGTAGGTCCAACATTTTGGCACCGTTGCTGGGGAGGCAACAATTTTCGATCTTCTTTTTGCATTTCTTACACTTTATTATTTTCTAACTTGCTTTCTCTTGTGTCTATTGTTTTGCAGAGACCACCATCAAGGAATCATCAAGCGGTAGATTGGAGTAAAGTGCAGTTGAAGACAACTGTAAGTGCTTCCCATTCTTCCCCCCTTTATAGATTTCATTCGCCACATTAAATCCAAATTCCAATTAACCTAAGTGTTTGCATAAATCCTAGGAATAGTTTGCTTGTTTGGATTCTCACTCACATTCATTCCACCCTCATTTATATATTAAAAGAAACAAACAACAAAAAGATAATCTTGTGGGGCAATTTTCAACAAACACAAAACGTACACCGACATTCAAGGCACTTAACCGGATTGATTTGTTTCTACTCAACCGGGTTCTGATTTGTGGAACCGGTACACACAAAGCAACACATAAAAGAGTAGAAATCATTCTAGGTTAACCATCTTTGAGTGCCTAACTTAGTGGTGAATTTGTGGCCAATTGTTTGAGTTGTTTGGGCCGCACCACTCTATTTAAAATCAACTCATCAAGTAGCTCCCTCCTTAGGGTTTTCAATCTAGGTCTATTCCAGGCACTCCACTTTCTTTCTAGTTTTAAAGGAAAATAATCTTCACCCATTTTTTACAACTTGGTTTGCCTAGAAACTTGATTGCAATCCACCTAATTTGAAACCCTAAAAGCTACTTAAGCAAGATTTGAACATTAAAATTCACTCATCACAAATAATCTTACTTGAAAACCCTAGTTGTGCACACACACACACAAATCTCAATCAATCATTAAGGGCACAACCCATTTTAAGGGCCCATCACATTCCATAAGCACCACAATCCTAGGCCTTAATAAAATTGAGTAGACGTTGGCCTTAAGGTCTGATTCGCTCTTCAAGGCCTAGTCTGAGATTGTTTTTGATTAACCTACTTGTACTGATTAATCTGATGTCTAGCTAGGGGAGTAGCATCAAACAACCACGGTTGGGTGGTACACTAGGAACCGAAGGCGAAAGTCGAAGGAAGAACCTTCTCCCCAGTCCCTCCTTCTAACTGGTTGGATTAAACAGACGAAAGTAGAGTAAATCATTTATAGTCTTAAGGCAGGTTTTGGGAGTCAGTAGATTCTTAGGCTACCCCACTTAAGGATAGCTTTATTTTGTTATGAGGGTCCCTATCCCCAATCCTTCCGACCTTCTCCTAGTTTATGCTGGGTAGACGGTCATTGAATCCTTGATTGGAAGGACCATTAGAACATTCTAGGAGGCGCAAGTTGGATTTTGGTCAAATTGATCCCATGGCCGACCAATAGCCTCCTCTACTTGGAAATCCATAGGAAGAATTTCGAAGGCAGCTGGAACAAATGCAAAGAATGCAAGAATGGTTCCAGAGAATGTAGGACGCTCAGCCCTTGAAGGATTTTTATGATCCTTCAAATTACGGGGAACGTCCCAGCGTCCAGATTCCAACCGGTGACATAGAAATCAAACCCTAGGTGTTAAGCTTGATTAAACATTATCATGGGCTTGGCTCCGAAGATCCATTTCAGCACTTGGAGGACTTGACCACTTTGGTCCAGACCACCAAGGCTCGAAACGTAAACGAGGAGCAAATGATCATGAGGCTCTTCCCCCACTCCCTTAGGGATAAGGCCACGCATTGGTATAGGACAATAGGAAGACCAATTACAACTTGGAATGAATTGAAATCAGCCTTTCTGAAGAAATTCTTCCCAGTCAGATGTACCAATGCTTTGAGACGGGCAATCACTACCTTTACCCAGCGGTCGGGGGAGCAGTTTCATGTGGCCTGGGAGCGATTCTAGGACTTATTGAGGAGGTGTCCACACCAAGAGGTGTCGAAATGGCAACTCATGCAGATCTTCTATCATAGGTTGACTGAGCAACTCAGAAATCATGTGGATGCTTCTTGTGGAGGCAATTTCCTCAATAATGATGCAGATAGTGCACATGATTTATTTGAGGAGATGAGTGAGAATTCAATCAATCATGCCCCATGGATACATTTAACTGGTCCCAGCAGCCCAGATCAAATGTCAATGAAGTCCACTACTCTCATTCATTTGATATGGAATTGATTTGTAACAAACTTGATAAGGTGGACTTGGTTGCTAAAAGAATAGAAGAGTGGTTGGCTGGCAATTCTATGAACAACTCTCGATCCACTCAATCCCAAAATTCAGGATTCCATTCCTCACGAGCTCCTTCTGGACAGGAGTTCGTGAATCAACTCGATGTGACTCAACCTGTGAGTCAGCATTTTTCGGAACCCCATGGGTTGAAAACTGGGGCTTTTGATCCCAGTTTTTCTGATCCTTCACTTTCTTTCTCTCCATTCTCACCCTATGAGGATGTCTGTGCTGTACAAGAGAATGTTAGATCCAACCCCTACTCGAATGCCTATAATCTAGGTTGTAGAAACCACCCTAACTTCTCTTTGAAAAATCTGGGGCAACAGACCCAATTCCGACTCGGCAACTATGCTCCGCAACGACCAATGGGTCAGGGTCAAGTATATACCCAGTTGTCTCCGAATCAGGTCAATCAGCCAGCTTGGAATGCCCATCAACCCGCAGGGTAGGCTGATTTGAACCGTCAAATGGTAGATATGCAAGGATCCAAGCTCCAGCTCATGCAGCAAATGAAAAACTCACTAGATAACTTGCAATCCGGGCTCATTGCTAACTCTCGTCAACTCAGATCTCTACCATCCCAACCCGTACCCAACCCGCAAAATATTATGAATTTGGGCAACCAAGCCCATAGGTAAGGAAATCAGAGGGACCCACACGCACATGCTCAGGTGGCTGAGCAGGGTTCCTCATCTTCTTCTTCTGCAAATCAACAATTCATGGTTAATCAAGCCCCTCCAATCTTTCTTAACCCTCCCCAAGATCCAAATTCTTATGCATCTGCAAATTCTATCACTTTGAGGAGTGGTATGAAGACTCAAAATCTACAACCACACTATTCTGATCTTTTGAATCCTGAAGAACCTGAGGAGAGAGAGGAGAATCCTGATGGAGAAATCAAGGCTCAGGAACTTGATTCCAAAGATCTGACTCATATTCCTTTTCCTGAAGCCTTAACCAAATCAAAGAAGAAGAAGTCTGTTGATAGCAATGAGGAGCTTCTGAATCTATTTAAGAATGTTGAGATCAATATCCTGCTTCTTGATGCTATCAAGCACATACCGGCTTACGCAAGATTTTTAAAGGAATTATGTACACAAAAGCGTAAGTCGAGAGAATCTGTTCCGAGGAAGGTGGTACTCTCCGAGCAGGCTAGTTCTGTTATCCTGCACTACCTCCCTCAGAAAAAGGGAGATCCTAGTGCTCCATTGATTTCTTGCGTTATCGGAGATTACACATTTGATAGAGCACTTTTGGATCTGGGTGCATCCATCAACCTAATTCCGACTTCTCTTTACGAGAAGTTTGGGTTAGGTGAACTTCGGCCAACTTCAGTAATGCTACAGTTAGCAGGCTGCTTGGTCACAAACCCGCGAGGCGTTATTGAAGATGTTATAGTTAAGGTCAAGGATTTCTATTTTCCTGTAGATTTCCTTGTCCTTGACATGGATGTACCTGATAATATGAGGAATTTGCCCATCATTCTGGGGCATCCGTTCCTAGCTACCACAAAGGCTAACATTAATTGTGAAAGCGGTAGCATGGAAATCGCCTTTGGGGACCAACGAATGAAATTGGATATTTTTAAGGCGATCAACAAATTTGAGGATTGTGGATTTATTGAGGAACTAGATGAGGATAATGTAAACATTGAAACTTGTTTCATGGTTTCTTCAATTGAAAGTTCCTCTTTGGATGATGAATTTGACCCGCAACCCTCTATGGCTGACCTGACATCTTCGGAAGAGGTTAGTGATTTTGTTCACTCACAACCTCTTCCTCTTGTTGAATCTTCAGCATCTACCCTACCATCAATCATCAACCTGCCCCAGCTTGAATTGAAACCATTGCCTGAGAATTTGAAATATCAATTTTTAGGACCTCAGAAGATGCTCCCTGTGATTATCAGTGCTAAATTGACAAAGGAGCAAGAGAATAAATTGATCAAGGTCCTGAAGGAACATAAAGAGGCAATTGGTTGGATCATTCATGACCTCAGGGGGATCGAGCCATCTTACTGTAATCATAGAATATTTTTGGAAGATGGATCCCACCCTTCTCACCAGATGCAGAGGAGATTGAATTCAAATATGCGAGAAGTGGTCAAAAAGGAAATCATCAAGTGGCTCAATGCAGGAATTATTTATCCAATCTCTGATAGTCCCTGGGTAAGTCCCATACAGATTGCTCCGAAGAAAGTCGGGATTACCGTTGTGATTAACGAGAGAGGAGAATCTGTCACAACTCGTTCAGCTTCCTCTTGGAGGGTTTGTATTGATTATAGGAAGCTGAACACAACCACTAAAAAGGATCATTTTCCCCTACCCTTCATTGATCAAATCTTGGAAAAATTAGCCGGGCAGAAGTACTTCTGTTTTCTTGATGGCTACTCAGGATATGACCAAGTTCCTATCCATCCCGAGGATTAGGAAAAAACTACCTTCACCTATCCCTACGGAACCTTTACTTTTCGTAGGATGCCTTTCGGGTTATGTAATGCACCTGCTACTTTTCAAAGGTGTATGCTAGCCATATTTTCTGACATGGTGGGAGAGTTTATGGAAGTATTCATGGATGATTTCTCTGTTTTCAGAGAATCATTTGACTCTTGTTTGGCTAATATGGAAATGATTCTTAAGCGATGTACCAAAACAAGATTGGTCCTTAGCTGGGAAAATAGTCATTTCATGACCCAAGAAGGCATCGTTTTGGGTCATGTAATCTCTAAACGGGGAATTGAAGTGGATAAAGCTAAGGTTGATGCTATCGCTAAACTTCCTCCTCCCACATCTGTTAAACAAATCCGATCATTTCTTGGCCATGTGGGATTTTATCAAAGATTCATCAAGGATTTCTCAAAGGTTGCTCGTCCTTTAAGCAATCTTCTTGCCAAAGAAATGCCGTTTGTTTTTGATGAATCATGCCGAAAGGCATTTGATTTCCTGAAAACAGCAGTCACATGTGCTCCAGTTTTGCAACCACCAACTTGGACAACCCCATTTGAGATCATGACTGACGCTTCTGATTACGCGGTCAGGGCTGTCCTGGGTCAGAAAATTGATAGAAAGCCCTCTGTCATTTACTATGCTAGTAAAACTCTGGATGAAGCCTAGAGGAATTACACTGTTACTGAAAAGGAATTACTAGCTGTAGTGTTTGCTTTGGAAAAATTTAGGGCTTATCTCTTAGGGTATCATGTTATCATCTGTACCGACCACTCGACTTTGAGACATCTCTTGGCCAAAAAGGATGCTAAACCCTGGCTTATTCGTTGGATTCTTCTGCTTAAAGAATTTGATCTTGAAATCAAGGATAAAATCAGGGTACAAAATGTGGTAGCAGATCATTTGTCGAGACTCCTTGGTGATTCCGCTCGTCCGAACATTCCGATTGCTGACACTTTTTTGGATGAAACTATTCTCACAATTTTAGGTGTCCACACCCCATGGTTTGCTGACATTGTTAATTATTTGGTCGTTGGTCAAATCCCCCAGGATTGGACCAAGCAACAACGGGATAGACTTAAATCTGAGGCCAAATACTACTTCTAGGAGGACCCTGAACTGTATCGCATCGGCTCTGATCAGATTATTCGTCGATGTATACCAGAGAATGAATTCAACAGTATACTTGAGTTTTGCCATGCATCTGGGTGTGGTGGACATTTCTCTGGGAAAAAGACAGCTGCAAAAGTCTTGCAATCTGGCTTCTATTGGCCGTCTTTATTCAAGGGTGCCCAGGATTTCTCAAGGTCATGTTCTCGATGTCAGGCACTCGGGAGCATAACTAAGAGAGATATGATGCCCCTAAACCCAATTCTTCCCGTCGAAATTTTTGATGTTTGGGGCATCGATTTCATGGGACCCTTTATCCCTTCATTTGGACATTAATATATTCTTGTTGCTGTTGATTATGTGTCCAAATGGATTGAGGCAATTCCCACCCAAACCAATGACCACAAGGTGGTCATCGATTTTGTCAAGAAAAATATCTTCAGTAGGTTTGGGATTCTGAGGGCTATCATCAGTGATGGTGGCTCTCATTTTACTAATGCCCAATTCCAGAATTTACTGGCCAAATACGGGGTTAATCACTGAATTTTCACACCTTACCATCTCCAGATGAATGGACAAGCCAAGATCTCCAATCGAGAGATCAAGAACATTTTGCAGAAAATGGTTAGGCCTGATCGCAAGGATTGGACTCAAAAGCTTGAGGACGCTCTTTGGGCCTACTGTACGGCATATAAAACGTCCATCGGCATGTCTCCATTCCGTTTGGTGTATGGAAAGGCTTGCCATCTACCCGTAGAGATTGAACACAGGGCATTATGGGCGATCAAATAATGCAATTTAGATCTAAATTTAGCTGGGAAGACCAGGAAACTCCAAATATCTGAGTTGGAGGAGCTTAGAAATGATGCTTATGAGAATGCCAAGATCTACAAGGCTCAGACCAAAGCTCTACATGATCAACTGATTTCCCACAAGAGTTTTGAGCTGAACCAGAAGGTCTGGTTATTCAATTCTAAACTTAAGCTCTTTCCTGGCAAACTTAGATCTAAATGGAATGGCCCATTCATAATTGACTAGATTTTTCCAAATGGAGTCATTCAAATTTCTGACCCAAAGACGGGTAACACATTTAAAGTCAACCATCAATGTATGAAGCCTGTTATTGACCGTATTCTTCCAGAACCCGTCTCAGACTCAGTGCTCTAGCCATTCTGTGACTTCTTTGGCTGGACTTTGCCTAGCTAACGGCATTAAACTCAGTAGTTGTACATATGACACAAGGCTGATATGAGCTTCATATTCAGGTGACATCTTTCATATTCTACCCTTTCTTTCATGTCTCTTTTTCAATGAGGACATTGCATCAGCTAGGCATGGGGGGGTGGATTCATTCTTGAATCATTTGGTCAGCTTTGTGAAATTCATGTAAATTATTTTTCTCTTCTTATTTATACATAAAAAAAAAATTAGGAAGGATTAGTCGGACATTAGGACTTTTTCAATCTTAGGAAATTTTATATTAGGATCTAAACACAGAGACCCTTCAGGTCTTTGGACTTAATTAGCCTGTGTATCCATTAAAATGTGGATTTATCTTTCGAGTCCTCGCCATCTTAATTCTATCGTAATTGGAATAAATAAGTTTAGGTGATTAGCACACGACTTATCAACCCACCCTTTGATTTGAGGGAATTTTTGAGTTTTAAGCATCTACACACTTTCTTTGCACTGACTCGTTATTCGGCAATTCTAATGGAAATTGGGTAGCTAATGAACCTTCTAGGGTGATATGGCTGGCAAGTTATCGTGGGTAACAGCTCATAGGTAGGTTGTCCAGAGCCCAGTCACTAGACCTTTCTCTTTTTGCTACATTTAGGTAAATCTTAGACCAGGGAAGCCACCTACTTAAAAAAAAAAAATCAAAAAGAAAAGGAGAAAAGAAAAAAAAAATAAACCACACTTCCCGCGCGAGTATGGCTGGCAAGTTGTCCGTGGTAACAGCTCATCGACCAGTTGTCCAGAACCCAGCTCAATAAATGCACTGAAAATTCCCAAAACACTTAGGAAGAAGAGGAGAAGTAGAATAAACGAGGGAGATATACACTAGATTTACCTTGTGTTGACCCCGTAAAAAAAAAATTAAAAGTAGGGAGAAAGCCACTGGTTGTAAAGATACACCTTTAGGCAGAATTCTTTTTAGGTCACCTAGAGGCGTAGAAATCCAAAATCCATTCTAATTGCCGATCAATGAGTCCATCACATTCACAATAAGATGCTTAAAACATAGGGTTCTCATCAAATCTTGGATGAGTTGAATGGCCATAGAAAGCCACTCTTTAACCCTAAAACTTGAAAATAAAAAAAAAAATAGAAAAGAGGAAACAGAGAAAAAGAAATTTTTCTTTGAATAAGGCGAGGGCTTGGGGCGGCCTGCATTTTGGCAGATACTCGGGCACTATTGTGTCTTTGAAAGTTCAAATCCAAAGTAGACAGTTTCTTAATGATTGAAAATAACTCATGCCCAAACAATCCAACCTAATTCTTTTATAAATAGCATATAGTTTTTGCTAGGGACTAGCAAAAGATAGGCATAGGGTATGATATAAACACATTTACACTACTTAAGATGTCTATTTATGCATGTTCTTAAGCATAGGATTGCATTGCATGATATAAATATTGCATAACATGCATCATCTTGCATTTAGAGTAGTTTTAATAAAATGGAGTTTAATTGTCTCCTTTTATGTGCTTGGATAGGGCAAACTTTTTATCGGGGCCTCGGATCGAAGATCCAACCGTATAGATGTGATCAAGGCGACGATTGGAGTTCAATGACTCCAAGATCGCCCTAATCAGGCATCTGTAGCATCATATAGTGATCAGGGAACCCTAGAAGATCAAGGGCCAAAATGGTGTGAATCCACACTTCAAACGACAAATCTGACCACACGGATGGATTTGAATCGACGATCGCAGCCTAACGACGCAAAAATTGAGTCAATCCGACACCCGTGGCACCATCTACAACATCTAGAAGATGGACGGCCAAGATGGCGCCACATGGTGCCATCTCAGTCATCCAATCGGTCACCAGCACTATTGCACCTTCAATCGTTCAATCAGAGCGCTGCTTCTCCGCCGTTGGATCAAGATCCAACAACTGCAGATGCGGCGCCTTGAAAACGTCCGCGCAACCATTTGGGTGATGTAGCACAGCGATCCAGTGCCTTATCGCGAGGCGCTGGCGTGGGATCAAGCCCCCGCGAGCCTCAAATCAGGCACAGGCGAGCAGGCGCATGGAGCGTCAGATCAAGATCCAACGGCCGTGCGCGCCCAATAGCACCCACGCGCTATTGCACACGCTACTGTAACGCGGCATCGCATGCGGCAGGTGTGCGTTGAGGAGAAGGGAAGGTGTAACTTAAGTCGTCCGATCTCGCGATCGAACGGTTGAGATTCAGTGGACGTGCGCAGGCATTGCGCGCACGGGCAAGCAAGCAGGCGCGCGCGTGCTTCCCACTACACCCACGTTCAGATTTTTAGCGGTGGTTTTATCCGTCAATAAAGGTCCTGAATTAATGTTTTTAATGATGTAATGACCAATTTGCCCCCACTCCTTCGAACTATAAAAGGAGACCCCCTTCACACGAGATTCTCATCCCTTCCTTCTCTTCTCTACCTCTCCAAAGCTCAAGAGATGCTTGTCCCACACCTAGGATGCTCCTAGTGAGATAAAGTCCAAATTTTTGTCCCCGTTCAGAAGTGGATCCCGCGATGACGACGACGTGCTACCCCATTCCCGTTCTTTTGCTTCCTCCTTCATCCTACTCCATCCTCCTTCGTCCAGGCGTCGTCCCATCCAGCTCGTCCTCCAAGCGATCGTCGAGGAGGATAACTTCTCTCTCCCATTCTTCTTTACAGCTTTCTAGTGTAGAATTTTCCTGCTTTCTAGTGTAGCTGATTTCCCACTTTCTAGTGTAATCCTTATTTGGTTTTATTGTATAAACATTTTGAAATATTGAATGCATGTTCTCTCTCTCTCTCTCTCTCTTCTAGTCTGATTGTTGTAATAGCTTCATTGTAATTACATTGCCTCGCTTTTCAAGAAAAATTCTAAAAAAATATAATTGCAAATATAGATCGACGTAGCCTCCCTATGTTCAACCCGGAATTTCAATTTCGGTATAAATTTTATTTGTTGAACACGAATTCTTCGCTTTCAAGCTACAACGACAAGGTTTTAAAACAAAACACGTTAGTGTAGCAATTCGTACATCCAACACTAGCCTGCTTGGAGAGTATCAACTTCCTTAGGGTTGATTCCTTCAAATTACACTTCTGAGTGCATAAATCCTTTAAGAACTTAGCATAAGCCGGAATATGCTTAATAGCATCGAGGAGCGGGATATTGATTTTGACATTCTTGAATATATTCAAGAGCTCCTCATTACTATCAACAGGTTGCTTCTTCTTAGGTTTTACAAGGCTTCAAGGAACGAAACATGAGTGAAATCATTAGATTGGAGGTCTAGAGCCTTGGTTTCTTCTTCAATTTTCTCCTTTCCTTGCTCAAGCTCACTAGGGTTTGATTGACTGGAAGATGGTAGTTTAGGATCCTGGGTTTACCTGCCACTCCTTAAGGTGATGGAGTTTGTAAAAGCGCATGGGTTCGAGTCTTGGGGAGGGTTAGGAAAGATTGGAGGGGCTTGATTAGCTAGATATCCAAGATTGGATGAAGAAGCAGAAGAAGGACCCTGCTCAACCACCTAAGCATCTGCATGTGGGTCCCCTTGATTCCCATACCATTGGGCTCGATTGCTCTAATTTTGTATGTTACGAGGGTTGGGTATGGGTTGAGATGGCAGAGATCCAGGCTAACGAGTATTAGCAATAATGCCGGATTGCAAGTTGTTGACACGGATTTTACGTGGTTTGTTAATTAGGTCGTTGTAATGCGCAAAACCGATCAACTCTTAAATTTGTAAGACCTAGATAGTGGGGTATCTAGGATCATCCAAGGAGGTAAGTTTGCAAAAATTAAATCTCTTACTTGGAATATAAATCTCAACTTTCTTTTTGGTCTTTTTCAATATGTCATTTTTATGTTTTTGAAATTAAGGCAACATGCGAATTTGTTGGCAGGAAAGTGACTTACACTTCAACTCACTATACTACTTCTAAAGTGGCAAGTAGAGCCTCTCCCTAAGCTCACTCTAGGCAAGTGGAGGCCTAGAATAATTAGGGAGAGGGAGTGAAGAATGCTAAAAACAAAGCAATTAAAAATGCAACTAAAGAAATTACAAAGAAGGCAACTAGATTAATAAGTATTTTACAGAAAAGCCTAGTAGATGAATGCTTCTACTACTAGAAAATTGCAATAAATAAAAGAAAACATAAATCCTCTAGATAGATGGTGAAGAAGAGGGCTTCTTGCTCCAAGCTTGGTAGCTCCCGAGCTTGAAAAGAGTCCTCCAACTCCTTCCTTGATATGCTCCGCCAAGGTGATGTCCTCCAAGGCAAGCCCTAAAGGGGCATGCCCTAAGCTTCTCTCCAAGGGTGGACATCCACCATAGGTCCTTCTCCTTTTCCTGGACATCCTCCTCGAAGTAGAAAAGTCCTCCTCGTTGGCGTGGCCCAAGTTGAAGAGAGTGGGGAGAAGAAGGCACCAAAAGGGCTGGTGATGTGCCCCTTTAATATTCTTCTCTACTCCTTCTTGGCCGTAGGTGTAGGTGGTATAGGTAGCAAAATACACTAATGAAGGATGAAGAAAATGTGGGAAGTTAGGTGGGTATATATAGTGTAGGAAGGGTGCATAGGTGGCTCTTGGAATGGATGGCTAGGAAAGGATATGGGGGGTAGTTGGGGATCCTAGGGCTAAGAATAAGTGGCGCCACCTAAGGGGTGCTAGGGGGGTAGTTAAGGCTTTGGTGCCCTTTAGAATTGGTGCCAAAATGGGCCTTCTAGAAGGCCATTAGGTGGCGCCACCTTAGGGTTTGATGAGAGCCTCATCATGAGCCATAACTAGCTCATCTTGACCCAATAAAGAAGATAAAAGCTCCTACATAACCTAGAAGAAGGCCTAACTGAAGGAACAAGTGCTCTGAGAAGAAAACATGAAATAAAGGTTAAAACTGTAATTTTACCATTGCAGTACATAAACGGGATTTCTCAGAGGCAAAACATAGGTCCAATGGTCTAACTGAGATAAAAAGAGGGTTGAGTCAATCAGAAATGGGTTCATGTGCAAATCTAGGAACTAAATGACACTTGGTAACCCTAAACAGACCCGCTTAAATTAACAAGGTTCCGGTCAGAACAAAAAGCAAGTAAACCATCTACAAATCATGGAAAAACATCCTCTAGGGTTTAGAACACTTAATTTGGCCTTTGGAACCTAGTTTGACCTAGATTAGGGTCCTAGCTCTTCAATTAACCTAATTTGGGTTTTTACGCAAAATGTCCAGTCAAACGAGGTCAAACCTAAAATCCAACTTCACCATTGGATTCCTTAGGTCCGAATTAGGTTTGTACCAAAATTTGGACCTAAGGAAAGGTCATCTTGACCTATTCTTCAATTTAGTACACCCAAATCACAAATTGGTCCCTATCTTTTGAATACCTTTACGGAGAGCCCCCTAGGTTCTTTGCCTCCTTTGCAAACCGGTCCTGCCGCCATTGCTAGGGCAGAACCGAGCTCCAGCGAGGTTCGGAGAGGGATTGCTCTCTAATCCCTCAGAGATTCCCTCCCAGAAATGGAAGGAGGATTCTCTGAGGAATTCCCTTCCTTATAAAGTCAATTACAATCGCTGGTGTGAACCCAATCTCTCGTGCGAACGCACGAGAGATTTGGGTATCCACCTTCCTTCCAACTCCGGCAAGTCGGCAGACCTAATGGCGCGTTCTCCACGCGCTGGCAGGAGCGGCCAGCACCAATAAAGGACACCCCAGACCCTGCCGCAGAAGGCAAGCTTGATTTGGCCGAGTGTCCACCCCCAATTCGTCTCCTCCTGCCCGGCCAAAAGTCCCAGCAAGCTCTGGCGAGCCCCCCTCTCCTCCATCTTCGCTGTGCCACAAAACCAGTGGCAGAGTTAGCTTCCTGACTTCCCTCCGCGTCGCGCAGTACCCACGCACGCCGCCTCAGCCCCGTCGTCGCCGCCGTTCTCCCCCACTGGGCGTCATCTTCTCCGGCGACAGCAGGTACTGTTGTCCGCCTTCCGTCCCCTTTCGTCCTTACAATTAGGTTATAACTCCTCTCCATCCTCTCCTCTCTCTTCTCCCCCTGTTATCTCATCTGATTACCCCTCGACCGACGCTGACCACCCTCATCTTCCACATCACCGACCGACCTCCGGTGAGTCGCTTCCACCATTCCAGCCCCCCACCCGGCTCGCCAACCACCTCGAGAGCTCTGCCTCACCACCACGAACTCGCTCCACCCCACAGCTGCCACTCCAGACCTCCATAATCACCCCCCGAACAACCCACCATCTCTGCCCACAAGTTGACCTAGGCACGCATGCCTAGGCCGACCGGCAACCTGCAGCATCGTCCACCGCCTTCGCCATGCCACGACGAAGGCCTCTAGCTGATCTGATTGGGCCGAGAGGCTTGTTCTGTGCATGACAGTGTTTGAGCCGCTGCTGCCATGGACGACCTCTGATGAATCTCCAACGAAGCTCCAGGCATCAGGCTTCCTAGGCTGCAGATGCAGGAGACTCACGCGAGTGTCGCGAGGTGAGTGAGCCCAGCACGGAGCGCCAGCAGAGCCATTCGCTTGGGCAATTGCATACGAGAGTCTGCGGGCGCGCGGGAAATCAGGGCGGCCCCTTTAGTCCCACATCGTGGGTTTGCAACACTCAGGTACACTATAAATTGTATTTGTGCTTTAAGCTGGTTGCCTCCGTAAGCACAGGGGTGAGGTCCCTCACTGCCCTCACACGCCTCATCCGCGGCTTGACCTCGCGGATCTGGATGATCCGACCCGACCTAGACCTACGCACTCCTCGCGCATCACCACTTGCTGGTGCGCCTGGTCCCGGGTACGATCCGACCCGATTATGGCTGTGGCTCTGGGAGAGCGTCCATGAGCGAACTGCTTAAGAGAGAGACGTGCGGGTAGAGGGAGAAGGGTTAGGTTTTGCTCCTGTGCAGGCAGAGGCTAAACGCAGGAGAAAAAGGACTTGGCCGCTACAGAAAAAGAAGGAAAGGCAAGCCAAAGAAGAAAAGAAAGAAGGAGCAAGACAGAGAAGAAGAAGAAAGAAAGAAGCTTTCGCAGGAGAAGGAAAGCAGAAGAAGAAGAAGAAGAAGAAGGCTTCGTAGGAGAAGAAGGAAAGAAGGAGAAGAAAGAGCAAGACGTAGAGAAGAAGAGAGGCAAAGAAAGATTAGAAGATCAAAAGAAGAAGAAGAAGGCTTCGCAAGACAAGAAAGAAAGCAGAGAAAGAAGAAAATGAGAGACTGCAGAAGAAGAAAAGGAGAAATACTTTTAAGACATCTGATCTTGTGATCAGACGTCCAATTTCATATTTTTGTCCTAATTATTTTTAATTGCATACATTCACATTTGAATTGATATTTTGAGTAAATTAGAGTGTTCAATTACATTTTGACTAGTAGTAAATTCCATTTGCTCCCTGTGATCGACCTCGGATACTCCGATCTTCGAGTAATAAAATTTTTTATATTTGTTTAGACGTTTTGTTGGTTTTACTACAACGTGACATCCTTTAAACCCGCACAAAATCGTCGACAACATTTTTGGCGCCGTTGCCGGGGAGCAATGCGCAATTTACCACTAGTCTCTACATTCTTTTTATCATATTGAACACTAACTTGTCCTACTTTGCTTTGATGTGATCTTGCAGGTACTTCATGAGAAAATCTCTCCCGCAAGTCAACCACTCCAGGGCAGGTAATTTCTTTTCTTCCTTAATCATCCCCTAATCTTTGAAAGACAAAAGGAAGAAAATCAATTTAGGAATCAATTGCCTTCTTTATATAGTAATCACCATCTCTAAGGCAAAACATTTCCTGATTTTGAGAAAATTTCTGCAAATATTCTTGAAGTTGGAGTGATTTTTTTTTTTCCATCCCACAAATTCTTGTGCCTAATTGAAATAACACTTAATCTCAGCGGACCTCACACTTCTTGTTTATAAGTCCAAAGAGAACTTTTGAAAAAGGAAAAGAGGATTGGAAATAGAACCAAATTAGGGTTTCCACATTAGGGTCTTGAAGCACTAGTCACACATGCCTGTGTAAAAGGAAATAAACCCTCCCGCGTCAGTGTGCTACCCAAGCCCTTGATTGAAGAAAGCTAAATAAGACAAACCCTAAAATTGAGCTCTAAAATCACTTGAATCTTAAAATTTTTTGACCTAATAACCTGGCAATCAAATCAGGGTGATCTCTTGGCTCCGAGCTTAGAATCATTCTGCCATTTATAGGACAGGTCAGGTGAAGTTGACTCCTTGGGTCAACCAACCTCTAAATTAGGTCACAATACCAAAAACATCTAAAGTTCAAGTGAGAACCCTAAAAGCACCTTTGAAATAAAAAGTGACAGACTTAAGAGGTCAAGGTCCCCATTCTGGTCTACCTGGAATCTCAGTGACAAGAGAGGTCGGGTGGGGGAAACCCTGTAACCCATAGGGACGCTCTACCATGTAGGGGTCTTTGCGGGACTCTCCCTCTCTGGCTGCCCAAGTAATTCTCAGGTGGACGATCTTCAGATCCAGGGGTCCATCCGCCCCGAACCTCCATAGTCATCCAAACATCTTTTGGGTGTCTTGATTGGGTCAAGAACATCTCCAGTCCTGCATCTTTTCTCTTTAGAGCACACACACTCATTTTCAGTGGGACTCGTTATTCAGATCTGATCGCTTCATAACACATCTTGAGTCAAACTCTGATCTTGATTCCACCACCTGATCCAAATATGCAGCCGAACCACCTAGGACTACCATTCAAGAAACCTGAATACCAGAGATCCATGAGAGATAAAATGATTGAGGATGCCATGAGATTTTATGAAAATGAAGAAACCTCAACAACAGTAGGAAACATTCAGGTTGATGTCCCAACAACCACAACCTTTGTCATAACTTGTGCCCAAGTATTATTAGCAAAAGCCAACAAAGGATCAACCCGTGACTTGCTCATTACTGCATACATTGAGATAGAAAAATTGCACAATAGTGAATACCTTCAATGTATGACAAATCCTCGACTTTGGAAGCAACACCAAGATAGTCTTGAAAAATGGGAAGAGATAATGAGATTAATAAAATAAGTGATTGATCAGAAATACCCGTACATACCACCAACAGAGGATGAGCTATCTTGGAACAACATCGAGGATAAATCTGACCTCAGTTTTGAGGCACAAAATGGTTGTGGATTCCCAACCCAGATGGAGTATAATGCACCTGATATTGAAGAAGGTTGGGAAGCTCCAAATGCAGGAAAAGACCATGATGAGTCCATTTTAGAATCCCAAGACTCCTGCAAGTATGAGAGTAGAACTGAACCTCTCGAGGGGGTAAATTCCGTCCCTTATTCTGATAAGGTGGCCCTCGAAGGTTATTCAAACCTAAAATCTAGTAATTCAACCCACATCCTAAGCCTAGAACCTAGATCTGAAACATATTTTGAAGATTTCAAGGCCCCAGATGAAGAAAATCAATCTCTTAATGAAGAATATGATTTTGGGCCTCGATTTGATGAATATCCCTCGTCAACCTCCTCAGAGGAACGAATCGATTTTGCGGAAGTCATGCCAATCTACGACACAGAAATCGAGGAGTTGGACGAGCAGGACTTCAATTGGGTCTGCCCTACTAGCTTAGAATCTGAGCCTCTACCAGATAAGGATACCCTTTTAAGCTCAGAATTAACATTTAGGCTAGATCCCAGTCAGGCTGCTGAATATACAACATATGATTTATTATATGGTGGAACTCATGATCTAGAATCTCATTCAAACTTTGATTTTTGCAAACTCTCCGACGATCTCGAATCTGACCATAACATCGGAGAAAATCTGCCTCCTGATTATAACATGTCAATCTTCTTTGAAGCCACCTGCTCCACATATACAGAACCAATCAAAAGCCGTTCCCCACCCTGACCCGCAACCGGACTCAATTTCTATTCCGATTCACCTCTCACTGAGCCGTTTGCAGATGATTCAACTCCATATCTAGACCAGGTATCGGGTACTGATCAGACCACAAATCAGAAGCCTCCATCCTGTGATCACCTCTGTAGGGATTCCACACCTTACATGGATAATTTTTCGGAACCCTACTTTGACCAGGCTGATTCGACTCAGCCTGAACCCAAGTTTTCTCTTCCATATCCATCAGAACGTCACTGCATATGGTCGGTTCCACATCTGCTGATCTACATCTATCAACCCACCAGACTTATTGGGTTCGGGCTGCATCATCAGCCCACTGATCTCAACAAACACCTGGTTGGACCAACCAGGCTCTTAATCAAGGTGCTTGTTTTCCAAAACTCCTTTGATTTGACCACTCCCTCTCCACCCCATTTTCTGCTCGGCTGAAGGCATTAAATTTAGCGCTTAACGGGAGGCAACCCGTCATCCCAAACACAGAGACCCGTCTGATTATCCATCTGGACTCCACGTCTATTGCACCTTGAGACCAGCCTTAGACATATGATCCCACCTCTGGTAGACGTATCAGAGCTTGAAATCATCCGCATCAGTCATTTACGACCCATTCACCCACCCGATGTATCCTGTTCTAAGCCCTGAACTCAACACTAATTCCCACCCTCTGTTTACAATGAGGACATTGCAAGACTTAGGCATGGGGGGGTGATAAAGTGCATACATACAAAACCAAGAAAAAATCAGGAGTCTCACACACAAAAAAATTTGCATATGTCAAAAACGCAAAAAAAAATTGAAAAAAATTAAGAAAAAGAACAAAAAATGGGGGGAGGGAGGAAATTTTGTGAGCCACTTAAGCATAAGGAGGAGAAAAAGAAGAAAAATGACAAAAAGGAGCACAAAATGAAAATGAAAAGAAATAGTCATTAGTAAAAGATTAAGGGGTTAACTGAAGTTCTAGACCGAATCAAGAAAAAGAAAAGAAAAGTGCTATGGAGATATAACAAGAGATTAGCGGGAACGCTGGTCTTAGGCCTTTTGGGCTAGTACCTTTAGCTTAAAAATTCACGTATCCGTTAAAATCTGGATAATCCTCAAGAGGTTGAGGAAAATGCGAAGCTTGAGTATTAGGTCCAAGACTTAGGAAGTATTCGGCCTCGTTAACTGACCTCCGATTTGCGGGATTCGGTAACCTAAGCACCCAAATTCACACACAGTCTGGTTCAGTGCGCATAAAACATCCAAATCACGCGAAAAGCGTTTAATGTTCTGAAAAAGTCACCTAGATTAGGAGCGGTCAATCAACACAAAGTGATTTGGACGAGTTCCCAGCGCGGAGAGATGGGAAATTCCCCTCGAAGATGCGTAACAACATATCGTCTCCTCGGTGCTTGTCTCTTAGGATATTTAAATCTCCTACCGGGGGCATGTAAGCACTCTGCTGGTTTAGATACCATGGGCGGCATTATCACGAAATGTCGATCGCCAGGGTCTGGATTCGGCCACGGAACGCCATGGGCGGGATTATCTCGAAATCTCGAAAGCCAAGGTTCTGGGGGTTGCCATGGGCGGGATTATCTCGAAATCTCGAAAGCCAGGGACCCTTGAGGATTGATGATGGGGACGAGGAATCCGATACAGACCATGTTGAGAAGCTAATCCGAAGCTAGAAATAAAAGAGAGAGAAAATCTCTCCAAACAAATAAATCTTCTATCTCTCTCTTACAAAAAAAAAAACGCACTGCAAACTGAACTTAGGCTAAAAATGTCTCAAGCACGGGCGCTTTAACCGCGGAGTCCAATAAACCCTAGGTTAGTTTCTGTGGGCCGTAGAAACCTTTGCGAAGGACTGAGGCTAAAGCGGAACAGGTATGGATTTTGGTTGGTACTTGAGTACCTCTAGGCCTATTATCAGCATTGCTACCTAAATCACAAAATAAAAAGAGAAGCACTTTTCATAGTTGTTGACAGACACTCAGGGTCTAGAACGGAAGTTAAAACTTTGAAATTTTGCAAAGGGACTAGCAAAAGCTAGGCATGGGGGTATGATGAGAGCCTCATCATGAGCCATAACTAGCTCATCTTGACCCAATAAAGAAGATAAAAGCTCCTACATAACCTAGAAGAAGGCCTAACTGAAGGAACAAGTGCTCTGAGAAGAAAACATGAAATAAAGGTTAAAACTGCAATTTTACCATTGAAGTACATAAACGGGATTTCTCAGAGGCAAAACATAGGTCAAATGGTCTAAATGAGATAAAAAGAGGGTTGAGTCAATCGGAAATGGGTTCATGTGCAAATCTAGGAACTAAATGACACTTGGTAACCCTAAACAGACCCGCTTAAATTAACAAGGTTCCGATCAGAACAAAAAGCAAGTAAACCATCTACAAATCATGGAAAAACATCCTCTAGGGTTTAGAATACTTAATTTGGCCTTTGGAACCTAGTTTGACCTAGATTAGGGTCCTAGCTCTTCAATTAACCTAATTTGGGTTTTTACGCAAAATGTCCAGTCAAACGAGGTCAAACCTAAAATCAAACTTCACCATTGGATTCCTTAGGTCCAAATTAGGTTTGTACCAAAATTTGGACCTAAGGAGAGGTCATCTTGACCTACTTTTCAATTTAGTACACCCAAATCACAAATTGGTCCTTATCTTTTGAATACCTTTACGGAGAGCCCCCTAGGTTCTTTGCCTCCTTTGCAAACCGGTCCTGCCGCCATTGCTAGGGCAGAACCGAGCTCTGGCGAGGTTCGGAGAGGGATTGCTCTCTAATCCCTCAGAGATTCCCTCCCAGAAATGGAAGGAGGATTCTCTGAGGAATTCCCTTCCTTATAAAGTCAATTACAATCGCTGGTGTGAACCCAAGCTCTCGTGCGAACGCACGAGAGATTTGGGTATCCACCTTCCTTCCAACTCCGGCAAGTCGGCAGACCTAATGGCGCGTTCTCCACACGTTGGCAGGAGCGGCCAGCACCTATAAAAGACACCCCTGACCCTGCCGCAGAAGGCGAGCTTGATTTGGCCGAGTGTCCACCCCCAATTCGTCTCCTCCTGCCCGGCCAAAAGTCCCAGCAAGCTCCAGCGAGCCCCCCTCTCCTCCCTCTTCGCTCTGCCACAAAACCAGTGGCAGAGTTAGCTTCCTGACTTCCCTCCGCGTCGCGCAGTACCCGCGCACGCCGCCTCAACCCCGTCGTCGCCGCCGTTCTCCCCCACTGGGCATCATCTTCTCCGGCGACAGCAGGTACTGTTGTCCGCCTTCCGTCCCCTTTCATCCTTACAATTAGGTTATAACTCCTCTCCATCCTCTCCTCTCTCTTTTCCCCCTGTTATCTCATCTGATTACCCCTCGACCGATGCTGACCACCCTCATCTTCCACATCACCGACCGACCTCCGGCGAGCTTCTTCCACCATTCCAGCCCCCCACCCGGCTCGCCAACCACCTCGAGAGCTCTGCCTCACTACCACGAACTCGCTCCACCCCACAACTGCCACTCCAGACCTCCATAATCACCCCCCGAACAACCCACCATCTCCGGCCACAGGTTGACCTAGGCACGCATGCCTAGGTCGACCGGTAACCTGCAGCATCGTCCACCGCCTTCGCCGTGCCACGGCGAAGTTCTCTAGCTGATCTGATTGGGCCGAGAGGCTTGTTCTGTGCATGACAGTGTTTGAGCCGCTGCCGCCATGGATGACCTCTGATGAACCTCCAACGAAGCTCCAGGCATCAGGCTTCCCAGGCTGCAGATGTAGGAGACTCACGCAAGTGTCGCGAGGTGAGTGAGCCTAGCACGGAGCTCCAGCAGAGCCATTCGCTTGGGCAATTGCATACGAGAGTCTGCGGGCGCGCGGGAAATCAGGGCGGCCCCTTTAGTCCCACATCGTGGGTTTGCAACACTCTGGTACACTATAAATTGTATTTGTGCTTTAAGCTGGTTGCCTCCGTAAGCACAGGGGTGAGGTCCCTCACTGCCCTCACACGCCTCGTCCGCGGCTCGACCTCGCGGATCTGGCTGATCCGACCCGACCTAGACCTACGCACTCCTCGCGCATCACCACTTGCCGGTGCGCCTGGTCCCAGGTACGATCCGACCCGATTATGGCTGTGGCTCTGGGATAGCATCCATGAGCGAACTGCTTAAGAGAGAGACGCGCGGGTAGAGGGAGAAGGGTTAGGTCTTGCTCCTGTGCAGGCAGAGGCTGAACGCAGGAGAAAAAGGACTTGGCCGCTACAGAAGAAGAAGAAGGAAAGGCAAGCCAAAGAAGAAAAGAAAGGAGCAAGACAGAGAAGAAGAAGAAAGAAAGAAGCTTTCGCAGGAGAAGGAAAGCAGAAGAAGAAGAAGAAGGGCTTCGTAGGAGAAGAAGGAAAGAAGGAGAAGAAAGAGCAAGACACAGAGAAGAAGAGAGGCAAAGAAAGATTAGAAGATCAAAAGAAGAAGAAGAAGGCTTCGCAAGACAAGAAAGAAAGCAGAGAAAGAAGAAAACGAGAGACTGCAGAAGAAGAAGAAAAGGAGAAATACTTTTAAGACATCTGATCTTGTGATCAGACGTCCAATTTCATATTTTTGTCCTAATTATTTTTAATTGCATACATTCACATTTGAATTGATATTTTGAGTAAATTAGAGTGTTCAATTATATTTTGACTAGTAGTAAATTCTATTTGCTCCCTGTGATCGACCTCGGATACTCCGATCTTCGAGTAATAAAATTCTTTATATTTGTTTAGACGTTTTGTCGGTTATACTACAACGTGACATCCTTTAAACCCACACAAAATCGTCGACAACAGGGTTCTAGAAGGGGGGTATGTGGATGGCTAGGATGGGTTATAGGGTTAGGTGTATGGTGGATGTGGGGGTGGATGTTGGTGCCAAAAAGGGGGGTAGCTGGGGTTAGGTTTTGGCACCAAAATTGGTGCCTTTTGGTGGTGATGATGGGGTGAAGAGGTGGCTAAGAGGTGGCACCAACTTGGAGTAGGATAGCTAGCTTAGGTAGGGCTTAAGTTGGTGGAGCTAGCTAGGGTTGAGTTGGAGGTGGTGGATGGCCAAGGAGCTGGGTGCTAGCTAAGCTAAGCTAAGCTAAGCAAGCTTAGCTAGCTTAGCCAGCTATGGAGTAGAAAAGGAGGTATTGAAGTTAGGGTTTGAAGAGAGGAGCTGAGGAGGAGAAGTCTGGAGCTAGAACTGGAGTTGGCAGCTACTAAAGAGGCTGGCATGGAGCTACTCTAGCTGGCTTAGCTTGCTAGTTCTTTGCTAGCTTCTAAGCCAAGCTAAAGTGAGCTGGATTCTACCATAATGAGCTGAGGTGAGCTAGGTCTGGTGCTCCCAGGGAAGATCAAACTGGTTGAGGCAGCTAAGGTAGCTTAGCTCAACTAAGTTGAGCTAAGTTGAGTCCCCGTGAGCTGGACTTGAGCTTCCTAAGTTCTTCTTCAGCTGGCTGGAGTTGAGTGGAGCTGGATGTAGCTGGATCTGAGCTGGGGTGAACTCCAATCAACTCAGCTGAGCTACCTAGAGCTCCCTGTGGACTTGTGGGAGCTAAAATGAGCTAGACTCAACTAGGTTGAGCTGGATCTGAGCTGACTTGAGCAAGGGTGAGCTAAGATGAACTCTCTTGAGCTGCCATTCAGCTGAGATTAGCTGAATGGAGCTAGGATGAGCTAACCCTAGTTCAAGTGAGCTAGGTTCCAGCAGTGATGAGCTGGATCAAGCTGAGTTCTAGCTAGTCTGAGCTTCTCCTTCACCATTTGCCTTCTTGAGTGCTAGGGTTTTAGGGATCTATATATCTGTTCATCCCTAACACTAACAAAAACATATTAAAAAGATAATAAAAAATGCAATGCATCCCTAACCTAATTTATGCCTAAATGCAGCCCAAAAAACCCATTTGCAGAGTAAAATCCTAAGAGCTAGGTTTATTTTAGTGCATAAGAATGATGATAAACTGGCGTTTATCAGTTGTCCAGCAAGCTTTTAATTTGCTACATGAGATGGAGATAGATCCTTTCATTTCCACCATCTGATGGTTCAGATCAGCCTTCCCTGCAAGTTGACGAGCATTCCATGTTGGCTAATTACCTTATTAGGGGGCAGCTGAGTGTATATATGACCCTAACCCATTGGTCTTTGCAGTGCATAATTGTTAGGTCAAATTTGGGTCTACTGCCCTAGGTTTTTCCAAGAGAAGTTAGGGTGGTTCCTCCAACCCGAGTTATAAGAGATAGAATATGGGTTGGACCTAGCATTCTCCTGTACAACATACACATCCTCATAGGGTGAGGATGGTGGGAAAGAAGGAGAAGGATTAGAGAAATTGGGATCAAAGGCCCCAGTTTGGAACCCATGTGGTTCCGAGAAATGCTGTCTAATAGGTTGAGCTGTTTCCAATTAATTTACGAACTCCCATCTAGTAGGAGCCTGTGAAGAATGGAATCTCGAATTTTGGGATTGAGTGGATCTCGAAGTATTTCTAGAATTTTCAGTCATCCACTCCATCCCTTTTGCAAGCAGGTCCACCTTATCTAGTTTGTTACAAATCAATTCTATATCAAATGAATGAGAGTTTTGGATCTCATTAACATTTGATCTGGGTTGTTGGGACTAGTTCAAAGCTTCCATGGAGGCATGATTGGTTGAATTCTTGATCATTTTCTCAAACAAGTCATGTGCACTATCTGTATCCTTGTTGAGGAAATTTCCTCCGCAAGAAGCATCCACGTGATTATGGAGTAGATCCATCACCCCATAGAAAATTTGGATGAGTTGCCATTTCGGTACCTCATGGTGTGGACACCTCTGAAAAAGATCCTGGAATCGCTCCCAGGCACCATGAAGCAATTCCCTCAGCCGTTGGACGAAAGTGGTAATCACCCGTCGCAAAGCATTAGTATGCCCAACAGGGAAATATTTCTTCAGAAAGGCCGATTTAAGATCATTCTAAGTGTATTGACCTCTCAATAGTTCTATACCAATGTGCAGCTTTATCCCTAAGAGAGTGGGGGAATAGTCTCATGATCATTTTCTCCTCGTCCATGTTTCGTGCTTTGGTGGTCTGGACGAAAGTGGTCAAGTCCTCCAAATGTTGAAATGGGTCTTTAGAGCCAAGCTCATGAAAATGCTTTACCAAGCTTAGCACCTGGGACTTGATTTCCACGTCACTGGCTGGAATTTGGATGCCGAGATGTTCTCCATAATTTGAAGGATCATAGAAATCCTTCAAAAGCTGAGTGCCCTGACCATTCATCTGCTAGAATCATTCTTGCATTTGCTGCAATTATTCTAGCTGCCTTTGCAGCAACTCGTACTGATTCTGAGGTGGAGGAGGTGGTTGATCAACCATGGGATCTACTTGACTAAAATTCAACCTACACCTCCTTGAATGGTCTAATGGTCCTTCCAAATGGGGATTCAATGACCTCCTTCCAAGCATACACTAGGATGGGGTCGAAAGGATAAAGAAAAGAGACCCTACAACACAAGCAAACAATCATGTCCTTAGGTAGGGTAGCCTAAAGACCTACAAAATCACAAAACTTGTCTTAAGATTTGGTCTACTCCGATCCTGTCAATTCAACCAGTTAGAGGGAGGGATTGGGGAGATGGTACTTCGCTTGGCTTTCACCTCAGGTTCCTTTGATACCCCCCAACCATGGTTGTTTGACACTACTCCCCTAACTAGACATCAACTTGACCAATAGAAGCAAATTAATAAAAAATAATCTCAATATGAGCCCAAAGAGCGAGTCTAGTCCTTAAGGCCTGGGATGTTTGTGCCTTTGGAATGTGTTGGGCCCTTAGAATGGGCTGTACCCTTAATGATTGATTGAAATGTGTGTATGTGCATAACCAGGGTTTTCAAGCAAGATTATTTAGATAAATAGATTTTAGAGTTCAAATCTTGCTTAAGTAGCTTTTAGGGTTTGAATTAAGGTTGATTCAATCAAGTTTAGGAGGCACACTAAGATTTGCAAACATGGGTGAAGATGTTTTCCTTTGAAAGCAAAATAACATGGAGTGCCTGGTACTTGACTTTAAATGTTAATCCTAGGAAGCAAGCTACTTGATGAGTTGTTTCTAATTGAAGTAATGTGACCCAAACAACTCAGGCAATTGGCCTTGATGTACCACTAAATTAGGCACACAAGTGGTACCTAATCTAATTTCTACTTAATTATGTGTTTGTTTGATTGTACCGATTCCAAAGATCAATTTACAGGTTGAGTAAGACAAATTAGAAGAGGTTGTGTACCTATGTGGGTGTATGTGATGTTTATGGTAAGGAAATCCCACAATCAAATCAGATTCTTTTTAGATTTTTTTTTTAAGCAGAGGGTGAGGTGGGTAAAGTTGACAACCAAACAACCAAACTAACCTTAGGGTTTATGAGAGCACCTAGGTTAATTACGGTTTGATTTAAAGTGATGAATGAAAGCTATGGAGGGGGCAAGAATGAGGAAAGCACTTACAATGGTCTTCAACTGCACTTTGCACCTTTCTACCCCTTAAAGATTCTTTGTTAGGGTACTAGCAAGATAATAGAAGAAAGAAAAGAGATGTTACAGATCAAATAAGTGCCAGGAATGTAGAATATAATTGGGATCCGTTGCCTCCCCAGCAACGGTGCCAAAATGATGAGCCAAATTTTGTATGCAAAAAGATTTAAGTTAGAAAAATTGTAATTACATTGAGTAAAAATCCACTATCAGATAAATTTAACTGAAACTTTGCTGAGTCCCAGGTCGAACATAGGGAGGCTATGTCGATTAAATCCACAATTATATTTTATTTTGTATTTTTTTATAAAGAAATCATTCACAATATCTAATCTACTCGAAATATAAATGAGAGAGGGAGAGAGAATAACAACTTTTATAACTATGATAATGTCAATTACGACTACTTGCTACAACTATAAAGCTAAAAGTCTCCATTAGAAAGCAATAAAAAGATAGGAGATGAGAGATTATCATCCTCGACGAATGCTTGGAGGACGAGTCGGACGAATGATGCCTGGAGAAAGGAGAGCAAAGACAGAAGCAGTAGAACGAATTTGGAAGAACTGGGGATGAGGCAGGGTGTCAATGTCACAGGATTCGATTCTTGAATGGTGGTGGGAAGACAACCACGATGCTCCACGAATGGAATGGGAAGTGGACAAAATTTTGATTTTTATTCTAAAGGAGCATCCCGAGTTTAGGACAAGCTTCTTTACAGCTTTAGAGAGGGTGAGAGAAGAAAGGAATAGATGATGAGAATGAGGGGCGTAGGTCCATTTTATAGTTGAGGAGATGGGGGTAGAAAGGTGATTTTAAAGCTCAGAAATTAATATCAGGGTCTTTAGTGACATTTATAAGAGTCACTGTAGCCACACATTGCTGAAGGCACACCTCAATGTGAGCCCTTGGATCACGATCTAACAGCTCAGATCATCCGCATGCACCTCTTCTTCTTCAGCCCCTTCGAAACACCATGAGCCATCTCAATCGTCCGATCGCACGATCAGACGGCTTAAAAAAAACACGAACCCACTTCATCTTCTCTACGCTCAGCACCCACGTACCATGGCGTGTCATCGTGGGTGTGCTCATCCAACACATGTGATTGCGCCACATCAACGACTTTGGCACTGCTCGATGCCGATCCAACAGGTGAATTTTACCTCTGCACCTTCTCAGCGGGTTAAATTTGCTTCGCACGGATCAACCTTGTGCCTCTACCTTTGGATAAGGTACTCGCCCAACGTGCCATCTCCGTGAATGGTTGCATTTTGATTTTAAAGCTCAAGCGTCCACGACCATTGGATAGCAATCCAACAGTCGAGATCACTCGACCTTTGCCTTTAGAGATTTTAAAGCGCAACTTTGATGGATCTCAGTTGTTGGATCTCAAATTTGACGGTTGAGATGCGTTGATCATCTGATGAAGAGTTGCTGCAAGTGTGATTGAGCCATTTGGATGGCTGGGATGGCTCCACATGGCGCCATCTTGGTCATCCATCTTCAAATGCTCGTAGGTGGTGACACAGATGTCAGATTGGACCGATTCTCATGCTGTTGGGCAGCGATCGTCGATCCAAATCCATCCATATAGTTAGATTCTTCATCTGAGGTTAGAATTTTCACCACCTTGTCCCTTGACCTCTAATCTTTCTCGGACTACATTTGATGCTACGGATGTCCAATCAGGGTGATCTCAAAGGCGTTGGACTCCAATCATCGCTCTGATCAGATCTGTACGGTTCAATCTTCAATCTGAGGCTTCGAAATGATGTTGCCCTATCCCCTGGCCACAATAAGAGGAAAATTACTACACAATTTGTATAAATTAATCAAAATGTATGATGATGCATGTTATGCAGTATTTATAATGAATGATGCTTCTTTGATACTAGGAACACGCATAAATAGACATTTTAGGCCAATTAGATGTGTGTACATCAACTGCCGAAGTAGTCATCAAGTGCTGAGTGCGAAATACATACATGTGAGCATATATCCTCTAACCATTGGATGTGGGCGTGGACCTGGTGATCTTTGTACATGGGCCTGGTATGGTCCAAATCTATACAAAAATTAAACCTAAAAATAAACTACGGCCTAGTCACTAGTAGTGGTTGATCTAACCTAGTGATGGGTCATTGATCCTGCGAACAGATCGAGCCTGCTCATTTAAAACATAATTTTTGGGTAAAAGTGAAAGAGGCTTTGAGAGGTTTAGAAATGGTTAAGTGTTGACAGAGGATTTAAAGCTTAAAAGACGTCTGAAGGCTGAAAATTGGGGGTTGAAAGAAGTTAAGGAAAATATGCTAAGTGTTAGATGAGAATTAAGAAGGCATGTGTATTATAATTGATAAACATTTCTTTTATGCCTTACATTGTATTAATTGTTGTAAATCCTTTTATTATTCATTGTAAATCATTCATGTACATTTCTTTTATTAATGGAATAATTGCCATATTCTAGAGTTTCAATATTATATGTAATTGTTCATGAACTTAACATATGTTGTAATTACAGACCTAATTAATAAAGTAATTAGTAATTTGATAACTTAAAATAAAAAATGATGAATTGATTAAGATTAAATGCCTCCCGGTGAATGACCCACACTCAACCAATTAAATGAATTAAATCTAAAATGTTAGGTCAGCTTGACCCTATTCTACAATTAATGACAACAATTTAACAAATCAAGTTAACCTAAGTATTTCCTTTATGCGATTAATTAATCCTAATAACCTTAATTAATTGTGTTAAGAATCGAATGATTCTTTTAATGGCACCGTTGTCGAGGAGGTAACTTGTAGTTATATTCGCCATTTCCATTTTAATTATTCACATTATACATTTTTCATTTCTAACTTATTATTTTTGCTTTGTGTTTATCTTCTTTCAGGGATAACTTCTTAGGTATTCTCAAAAGGAAGATGGGCTTTCGTGATTTCCCACTTATTCACTGTATATACCTGCTGTGAGATACTTCTTCCCATAGTCTCTAGTTAGGTTTGCTTGTTGCATTTAGGTTAGAGATAAAAAAAAATACAAAAATGCATATTTTCTGACAAGCAATAGCTTACCATTAGGCATACACTTTTAGGAGTGCATATACCTGTTAGTTTACCTTCTAACTTAGGATTTCAAAATCTCTCATTCACGGAGACAGATTCACAAAAATCCACGTAGATCCCTAATGTAGACACATCCATTAGGTTAAAATGCCTATTCATGCATGTTCCTAGGCGTAGATATGCATTTCATATTATAAATATTGCATAGTATGCATCATTTTGCATTTAGAGCAATTGTGTATATTTACGTTAATTGCATCCTTTTTATAGCTAGGAGGGAAGGAGATTTATTTTGGGGCCTTCGATTGATGATCTAACCGTGCGAATCTAATTAAGACGACGATCGGAGTCTAATACCTCCGAAATCGTCTAGATCGGAATCCTGTAGCACCATATGTAGTCCAAAGAAGATCAATGGCCAGTGGCGCAATGCAACATCTTTACAGGATTTGAATGAAAATTCGACCGTGCGAATGGATCTAGAGCGATGATTGCAGTCCGGCAATGCTAAAATCATCTCAATCCAAGCACCATGGCACCCTTTGCAACAGAAAGAAGATGGATGGCCCAGATGGTGCCACGTGGCATCATCTAGGCCGCCCAACACCGGCCATCAGCAACCATAGATGCCCCCTCATCATCAGAGATCTCGCACCACAGTCATTGGATCAAGATCCAACGACTGAGGTTCCTCTGCACTTGCAGTTCCCATGCCCTCCTTGCAACATGAAGGTAGACTTGGTACATTGGTAGCGTGCTTGGTTTCTAAGGGAGGGGCGCGGGTTCGAGACTTGCGGACCCCCCCAAATCAGCAATTGGAAGCACGCAGACAAGGGCGCACTGACCAATGCATGTGCATAGACACACGTGCACTAGCTTGCGCACCCGCACCGCAGCGCCAGCTCAGCGTGAGCAGCGCGAGCAGTGCAACTCCAGCGAGTACCCGCGACATGGAGCGTGATGGGAGTGCAAGCACAACAGCAGCGGATGTGAGTTGGTGCAGATCTTCAGTGATAGTTGGGTGGATCTTCAGCGATGATTGTAGCTATCACTAATGCCCTATACAAGATTGTCCTCTCCCCCTCCACTATAAAAAGATCTACACCCTTCCATTCTTCACCATCTATTCCTTTCTTCTCCTCACCACCTCCAAGGCTCTAGAAAGAGCTTGTCCCAAGCCCTAGATGCTCCTCTAGAGTACAATCAAATATTTTCCCGCCTCTCAACCCCATTCATGGAGCATCCCACGACTGTCCTCTTACCTCCTTTCGGAAGTAGATCCTCTCCGCAATGACGTCCTGTCCCATCCTCCTTCCTCTAACGTCGTTTTCCCTTATCCCACTCCTCACCACCTTCTTCGGGGCGACGTCAGAGCGAGCTATCCTTCAAGTGACCATCAAGGGAGATTCTTCTCACCTATCTCTATTTTTCACTTTTGTAGTGTAGTTTTCTCACTTTCATAGTTGTAGAAACATTTGTTCATAAATATATGATTGTTCCTCTCTCTCTCTGGATTATTTTTGCAAGTAGATAAAGTTTTCATCGACCTAATCTCTTTCTTGATAAAAATACCAAAAAAATAAGAAAAGATAAAAACAACAGAAACAAATAAAAGCAAAATGTAGATTTTTCAAACCAAACGTTCGCCTCCTCATGTTAGACCTGAGACTCCCTTTCGAGTTTAGATTATAAATATTATCTGATCGATGAATTTTCTTGCGATTCGAACTATGATGACGAGTTACGAAACTCAAACCTTTTCACGACGAATTTCCATCGCATCATTTTGGCGTTGTTGCTGGGGAGGCAGAGCTCTTTGGTTTTTCTCGCATTTTTACACCTTACCTAACTTTTATCTCACTTTTTCTCTGATTCTACTATGATTGCAGGTACTCTTCTGAGGCAGGCCAAAGCAGTTAGATCAAAGAAAAGTGGAGATGAATGTTTTGTAAGTGTACCCCCATCACCTGCACCCTAGATTTCATTTCACTACACTAATAACTCAAACTCAAATCAACCTAGGTGCTTTTATAAACCCTAGGATAGATATGGTTGTTTGATTGTCACTTCGCCTCATCTCGCCCACCCACATAAATTAAAAAAAGTTAAAAAAGTTATCTAATTGTTGGATTTATTGAAAGAAACACACATTAACACCCACAACTCTCGACATAAGGTGCACCACTTTACATTGATTCTGCCATTTAACCAGAATCTGACCAGTGGATCCAATACACCTTAACTCAACACACAAATAAGTGAGTAAAAAATTTGAATAGGATAAAAATTTTGTGTGCCTTAATCAAGTGGAACAACAGGCCAATTGACTGAACTGTTTGGGCCGCACCACTTAAGATAAAAGCAATCCATCAAGTAGCTTGCCACCTAGGGTTGATCTTTAGGGTTGAACCAGGCACTCCATAGTATTTTTTGATTTCTAAAGGAATATATATCATCACTAGTGCTTTCAAAACTTGGAGTATTCTACTAAACCAAATTGAACGAACCTAAAAATTAAGCCCTAAAATCTACTTAACAAAAACACATCATCAAATAACCTTGTTTGCAAACCCTGGTTTTGCATGCACACACATTTTAACTAATCATTAAGGGCATAACTCATCTAAAGGGCCTGATCGATGGGTTTCACGTGTTTGAAATTGGGGTTAAAAGTAACCCGTCGTTGTAGTCGCAAAACTCGTTTATCAAATAAAATTTTACCGAAACTCCAAGGGAGTCCTGAGTCGAACATATGGAGGCAATGTTTACTTTAATTGAAAATCGCGCTTCATTTTGTTTGTTTTTGGTATTTTGAAGTTTTGTTATTTTTTTGTGTTTTTGAAATGAAAAGACAAGCAGAATAAATTCACAAGAGAGATGGAACAAATATGATATATTTCACAATTATCTATTACAATAATCTACAAAAGCATAAAAAGAGAGGGAGGTGAGAAGGAATCTCCCAAATCGACTGTTTGACGAGATGATGATGCCTGGCGGAAGCTTAAACGAAGGAGGTAAGGAGCAGGATGACGGAAGTGAGATGCAGGAGGACGTCGGTTAGAGGAAAGCTTTAGCATGGCTCCGAAATGGAGGTGAGGAGGCGGAGATGATCTGCTACCGGGATGGAGGTGGGAGAATGGCTCCAAGGCAACCTATGAATGGCGATGGGAAGATGGAGGAATATTTGGTGGGGCAAAGGTTCGTTACACTAATAGGTGCCTTGGGAGCTTGAGAGTAAGCTCTAACGGAGCGTTGGTAGGCTTGCTAGAGCTTAGAAGTAGGTGGGAGTAGAGTAGGTAGAGATGCCTTGGAAGGGAGAGGGTGTAGGTCTTTATATAGTGGATGAGAGGAGGCTAGAATCAGCATAAGACCAATAGCGACCTCCAGGACGTTGCTGTAAGTGTCATTGTAGTCAGCTCACGTCTGTTCACGCACGCAGCTAGCCTTCCACCTACTATCAATTAGTGACGGCTGTAAGCGTCACTAAATGTCCGCCAGGCTGTCATTGAAGGTTGGCGCCAACTAAGCGCACGCTCGCGCGAGCATGGGATCGCACATTCTTAAGATGAATCGACAGTCCCGTGCAGCATCAGCACCCTTCAAATAGTGCCACGTGGCGATCCCTCCATCGCTCGATGACATCCAACGAGTGCAAATGAATCGCGCCCGCTCTTCGTGAGATTTCCCCCGCACACCACGGCTCGAACTCATGCTCGCGATTTGCGAGCACATGTCTTCACCAATGCGCCATGGCAACAGTTTGTCAAGTGGAGAGTTCGTATGGTCGCAAGGTTAAGGCACCCATCAGCCATTGGATTAAAATCCAACGGTTGAGATCTGATCTTGAGGTGGGCTTGGGGACGCATCGGCTCAGGTGGGGTGGCCTAGATGGCACCATGTGACGCCATCCAGGCCATCTGTCTTCTTCTTCTTGCTGAGGGTGCTACAGAGCTTTGATCAGGGTGATTCTTGCGCTGACGGACTGTGATCATTGCTCTGAATCCATCCATACGGTCAGATTCTTCATTCGAAGCTTGTAAAGATGTCGCACTGCCTCCTGGCCATGTAAAATGACTGAATTAATGTACATAATATACAAATATCCTAAATGCAATGCAATGGATGCTTGTGTAATATTTATATCATGATATACAATGCTAGGCCTAGGAACTATCGTAAATAAGCATTTTACGATGAATTTATACGTGTTTATCATACCCCCATGCTTACTCTTTACTAGTTCCTAGCAAAATTAACCTAAATGCTATGTATAAAAGTAGAGTCAGGATTCAATTATTTAGGCAAAATTCGTCGATTTCTTTAGAAAATCTCAACCCCAGGACCTAATTACGAAAGCTCAACAGTGCCCGGGTGTCTACCAGAATGCAAACCGTCCAAGCCCTCACCTTATTTGAAAAGGGAAGATGCAATTTTTTTATTTTTTTCTTTTCTTATTTTTTTGGACTTTTTGGAGTTTGAGAGTGTCGGGATAACTTTTTATGGCTACCCAACCCGCCCAAGACTCGAAAAGGACTCTAAGTGCTAAGCATCTTGTAAAAATAGTGAAAGACTTAATAGGCAACCGTCGAAACGGTTCGAATTTCTACGACCCTAGGTGACCTTGCCTAAAGGTTTATCTTTTCGATTGATAGCTTTCTCCCTACTTCTTTTATTTATGAGGTCAACACAAGGGCAAACCCAGTGTATATCTCCTCGGTTTATTCTACTTCCCTGCTTCTTCCCTAAGTGTTTTGGAAATTATTATGCATTTTTATGAGCTGGGCTCTAGATAACCGGCCAATGGGCTGTTTCCCACAATCACTTGCCACCCATACTCGTCCGGTGAAGTGTGGCTTTATTATTATTTTTTTTATTTTCTCCTTTTTCTATTTTTTTCTATTTTTTTCTTTTATTTTTTTTTAAGTAGGTGGCTTCCCTGATTTAAGATGTACCTAAAGGCAGTACAACAAAAGTTGTCTTGTGGATGGGCTCTGGACAACCGACCGATGAGCTGTTACCATCGACAACTTGCAGCCATACCACCCTAGATAGTTCATTAGCTACCCAATTTTTGAAGAAACCGCTGAAAAGTGAGTCGGTGCAAAAAGTGTGTAGATGCTTAGGCTTAAAGTCCCCTCAAATCAGAGGGCAGGTTGATAAGTCGCATACTTATCATCCCAAATTATTTACCAGATTAAAATAAGATTGATTTGGCAAGGACTCGAGACTAAGTCCACATTCGAGTGAACACCCGGGCTAATTAAGCTTGAAGACCTGAAGAGTCTAAGTATTCAGGTCTCAAAGTATCAATTCATAAAGTTTGCGATTCCTAATGCTTGAGTTTTCGTCTCCTAATTCTAATTTTTTTTTAACTTAAATAGCAGGAAATTAATGTTACTGCTGACAAAAATATTATAAGATATATCCACCCCCCATGCTTAGCTAATGTAATGTCCGCATTGTTAAAAGTGAAAGCATGCAAGAGAGTAGACGTGGAAAAATTGCACCTGGCTTTCCTGAGATTTTGGTCAGCTTGGAATAGTCTTTACACATGCTGAGTTTAGTGCCTTTAGCTAGGCGAGGCCCTCAATCAAATATAACTAACATTGAGGTAGTAATAACACAGTTTTCGGGCCCCAAGATTTGGGTCCTAGAGAGTAAAAATGGGCTTGCCAAAGAGATGATCAATGAAAGTGGCAAGTTGGTGGTGCAGGGAGAGCCCAAATGGTCTCCAATAGGAGTTTTATTGATTCATTATAGAGAAGGTGTGGGTGGATATAGAATTTGTGCAATAGTTGGGAGAAAAAGGATGATGAGGGTTTGGTGATGAGTTGGGGGTTTGTGGGTACTCTAAAATATATAAAATTTCAAGAGTTTCTCCCTAAAGTTCAATTTCATCCTCACAATTTGGGTGCTTTATCCAACCATCTTGATATTCATGATTCCCACCCAAATGTTGAACCTCAAACTCTAAAAATTCAGGATGAGGACATTGATGGGTTTTAACTTGATCATTTGAATCATCCAACAAATTTCCAAATTCATAAATATTTTCCTCATCCCGAGTTGCCACAGTTTGTTGTATGTCTTTATTGTCCTCAATTATCCCTGCAACCATGTGATTTTCTTCCTGAGTTTGGGTTGAGTTGGCCCTTAAAAGGTTATCTAAGGTATGTATGGCCATTACCTCCTCTATTCTGCCAAGCTCCTCCATCAAACCACACTTAATTTTATCCTTCTTTGAGACCACAAAAATATTAAATCGATTTGTTTTATTCCCCGAGGCCATTTCTATATTTTCAGATTCACAATCAATTCTTGCCTTGGTGGTAGCCAAGAAAGGTCTTCCCAAAATAATCGGGGTGTGGTTGAGCTGTTTTGGTGCTTCCATGTCCAGGACCATAAAATTAGCAAGGTAATGCAAATCATTAACCTTGACTAAAACATCCTCCAAAATACCCCTTGGTTTTGTAATGGATCTATCGGCTAACTGCAAAGTTATGTCAGTGTGTTTCAGGTAGCCTAGACCCAATTCCATGTGCAGTGAGGTGGGGATCACATTAATGGAAGTGCCCAAGTCAAGAAGGGGCCCAATCAAAAGTGATGTTTCCTATTGTGCAGGAAATTAGCAAGGCTCCCTGGTCCTGCTTCTTAGGAGGTAGCTTGTTTAAGATCAGTGTGCTTGTGTTATTAGACAAGACTACTCTCCTAATGTTTTCAGATTCCGCTCTATGATTTGCTTTATAAGAATTCAGTAAACCTATGTTGTAGGCAAGGATTGATCTGATAGCCGCAAGGAGTAAAATGATTGTCAATTTGAAAGCCTGAAGTAAGGACATCCTTTCCTCCAATTTCTCCTCCGACTTTTTCTGTTTGCCCATGCAACAACAACATACTCCCAAATTAGACTCTGATGTTTTGTTGATCACATTCTTAGTTGGGAGTCTGGAATTCTTGCTACGGTGCCTAATGGTGTTGACATGGGGTTGGGTATGTCCCTTGTGTCTACTACCACTCCTCAAGGTGATGGTGTTTGCAGTGGCAAAATGCTGTTGGTTAGTGTCTTGGGGAGGGTTGGGCAAAACAGGAGGCTCTCGGTTGATTATGGTAGGAACATGGTTCGCTCTGGGAGGGGCTGGGGTAGCCTGATAGATAGCATGAGTTTGAGCATATGACACCCAATTATTACCAAACCCTTGAGGCCCAGCACCTCAGTTCTGTACATTCCTTGGGTTTGGTACAGGTTGAATCCATGTTTTCGGTTGCTTGCACCAAGTCTCGATTACAAGGTATCCAACGAAGTTTTCATTTGTTGCATGAGCTGGAGAATTGACCCTTGCATTTCTACCATTTTCAGGTTTAAATCAGCCTGCTCGGTGGGTTGTTGAGCATTCCACATGGACTGATTAACCTGACTTAAGGGCAACTGAGTATATACATGGCCCTGACCCATTGGTTTTTGCAATACATAGTTGTTGGGTCGATATTGGGTCTATTGCCCCTGATCTTTCCAAGAGAAGTTAGGGTGATTTTTCCAACCAGAATTGTAGGAATTCAAGGGTTGGACCTAACATTCTCTTGCATAGCCTGAACATCCTCATAAGATGCGGATGAAGAAGGATCAGAAAAACTAGGATCAAAGGCCCCAGTTTGGAACCCATAAGGTTTCGAGAAGAGTTGGCCTGAAGGTCGAGCTAACTCCAGCTGGTTCACAAACTCCCATCCCGTAGGAGCTTGCGATGAATGGAATCCTACTCCCTGGGATTGAGTGGAACTAGAAAAATTAGAGTTTCCAGACATCCACTCTTCCATTTGTTTAGCAACCAGATCCATCTCACCTAATCTATTGCAGATTAATTCCATATAATATGTATGAGAATCTTGGACCTCAATGGCATTTGATCTAGTTTATTGGGATCGGTTGAAGGTTTCCATGGAGGCATGGTTTAAAGAATTTTCACTCATTTCCTCAAACAAATCATACGCGCTATCTGCATCTTTGTTGAGGAACTTGCCCCCACAAGAAGCATCCACATGATTACGGAGTTGATCATTCAACCCATGATAAAAAATCTGCACAAGTTGCCATTTAAGCACCTCGTGGTGTGGACACTTCCGCAAAAGATCCTGTAATCTCTCCCAGGCCCCATGAAACGGTTCCCCCTACCACTAGGCAAAAGTGGTAATTGCCTGTCACAATGCATTGGTTTGCCCAATTGGGAAGAGTTTCTCCAGGAAGGCCAATTTCAAAGCTGTCTAGGTAGCAATCAGTCTTCCAATGGTACGATACCAATGTGCGGCCTTATCCTTGAGTGAATGGGGGAAAGGCCTTATGAGCATCTGTTCTTCATCCACATTCCACGATTTGGTGGTCTGAACCAGAGTGATCAGGTCCTCCAAATGTTGGAATGGGTCCACTGAGCCAAGCCAGTGAAAGTGTTTAATTAGACTCAAAACCTAGGGCATGATCTCAATATCTCCAGCAAGGATCACAACATCGTGATGATCCTCATAATTTGAAGGATCATAAAAATCCTTCAAGGGCCAAGTGCCCTGACCATTCATTTGTTGGAACCATTGCTGCATCTGCTACAATTCTTCCAACTGCCTTTGAATTAGCTCCTACTGCTTCGAGGGCAGGGGAGGTGGTTGTTGATCAACCATGGGATCTACTTGGCTAAAACTCAACCTCCACCTCCGGGAATGGTCAATAAGTCCTTCCAAATAGGGGTTCAATGACCTCCTTCAAAGCATACACTGGAAGGAGGTTGGAAGGACAACGAAGAGAAGGGACCCTACAGCACAAAAAATACAAGCCTATCCTTAGGTTGGGTAGCCTAAAGGTCTATAGACTCTCAGAATCTGTCCTAAGATTATGGATGATTTACTCTACTTGTATCCAGTCAATCCAACCAGTTAGAAGGAGGGAATGGGGAGAAGGTTTTTCCTTTGGCTTGCGCCTCTAGTTCCTAGTGTACCCCCCAGCTGTAGTCGTTTGACGCTATTACCTTAGCTAGACATCAGATTGATTAGTATAAGCAGGTTAATTGTGAACAATCTCAATCTGGACCCTGAAGAGCGAATCAGTCCTTATGGCCAACGTCTAATCAATTTTAGTTAGGCTTGGGATATTGGTGCTTCTGGAATGTGATGGGTCCTTAATGGGTTGTGCCCTTAATGATTTATTTGATAATGTGTGAATGTGCACAACCAAAAAGTTTTCAACCAAGATTATTAATGATGAGGTGATTTTTAGGGTTCGAATCTTGATTAGTAGCTTTTAGGATTCAAATGTTAGGTGCATTCAACAAAGTTTTGTGAGGCAAACCAAGTTTTGAAAGCACGTGTTCAAGTATTTTCCTTTATAAATCGAGAAAATATGGAGTACCTGGCTTGACCTAAATATTAAATCCTATGGGGCAACTACAAATGAGTTTCTTTTAAATTAGGTGGTGTAGCCCAAACAATTCAATCAATCGACTCAAATGCACCACCGATTAAGGCACACAGAAAGGTGATTAACCTAATATGATTTCTACTCCTTTACGTGTTGAATTGGTGTACCGATTCCACAGGTCAGAATCCCAGTTGAGTAGATGAAAATCAAGTTAGGTTATGTGCTTCAAATGTGGGTGTATAAAGTGTGTAAATTGATTTGTCCCACAGAAAGTATCTTTTTGTTTTTTTTGTTTTTTATAAAATGCGGGGGGTGAAATGGATGAAGGTGGCAAACAAGACATGCAAAGTCTATCCTAGGGTTTATGCAAACACCTAAATAGAATAAGTCTTGGTTATGGGCGTGGCAAAATGAAACTAGTGGGGGGGGGATGTGGGGGACACTTACAAAGTACTCTACCCGTACTTTACTCTGGTCTACTACACTTGGATCTCCATGCTAGGGTACCTGCAAGACAATAGATCAAAGATAAGTAGGGTTCGTGCTATGTAAATGCAAAGAAGCGTAGAAAATAATAAAGTAAATTCTGTTGCCTCCACGGCAACGGTGCCAAAATGATCGACGGGTTTCGCGTGCTTGAAATTGGGGTTAAGAGTAACTCGTCGTTGTAGTCGCAAAACTCGTTTATCAAATAAAATTTTACCAAAACTCCAAGGGAGTCTCGGGTCGAACACAGGGAGGCGACATTTACTTTAATTGAAAACCACGCTTTGTTTTGTTTGTTTTTGGTATTTTGAAGTTTTGTTATTTTTTGTGTTTTTCAAATGAAAAGAAAAGCAGAATAAATTCACAAGAGAGATGGAACAAATATGATATATTTCACAATTATCTATTACAACAATCTACGAAAGCATAAAAAGAGAGGGAGGTGAGAAGGAATCTCCCGAATTGGCTGTTTGGCGAGATGACGGCGCCTGGGAGAAGCTTGGACGAAGGAGGTGAGGAGCGGGACGACAGAGGTGAGATGTAGGAGGACGTCGGGTAGAGCAAGGTTTCAGCGTGGCTCCGAAATGGGGGTGAGGAGGCAGAGATGATCTGCTACCAGAATGGAGGTGGGACGACAACTCCAAGGCAACCTATGAATGGCGATGGGAAGATGGAGGAATATTTGATGGGGTAGAGGTTCGTTACACTAATAAGCACCTTGGGAGCTTGAGAGTAAGCTCTAACGGAGCGTTGGTAGGCTTGCTAGAGCTTAGGAGTAGGTGGGAGTAGAGTAGGTAGAGATGCCTTGGAAGGGAGGGGGTGTACGTCTTTATATAGTGGATGAGAGGAGGCTAGAATAGGCATATGACCAATAGCGACCTCCACGACGTCGCTATGTCGCTGTAGCCAGCTCACGCCCGCTCACGCACGCAACTGGCCTTACGCCTATGAGCAATTAGTGACGGCTGTAAATGTCATTAAATGTCCGCCAGGATGTCGCTGAAGGTTGGCACCAACCAAGCACATGGCTATGCGCACATGGGATTGAGCATTCTTGAGGTGCGTCGACGGTCGCATGCAGCATCAGCTCCCATTGAGCGATGCCACATGGTGACGCCTCCGCCGCTCAATGACATCCAATGGGGGAAATCAAATCGTTCCCACTCTTCGCGAGATTTCCCCTGCACACCGCTACTCAAACTCGCGCTTGTGGTTTGCGAGCGTGTGTCTTCACCAATGCGCCTTGGCCGCGGTTTATCGAGTGGAGAGTTGGTGTGGTCATGAGGTTAAGGCACCCCTAAACCATTGGATTAAGATCCAACAGCCGAGATCTCATCTTGCGGTGGGCTTAGGGACGCATCGGCTCAGGTTTGACGACCTGGATGGCACCACATGGCTCCATCTGGGTCGTCTGTCTTCTTCTTGCGGAGGGTGCTACAGAGCTCTGATCAGGGTGATTCTCACATAAATGAACAACGATCGTCGCTCTAAATCCATCTGTATGATTGGATTTTTCATCCGAAGCCCGTAAAGATGTCGCACTGCCTTCTGACCATGTAAAATGACAGAATTAATGTACATAATGTACAACTACCTAAATGTAATGCAATTGATGTTTGTGCAATATTTATATCATGATATGCAATGCTAGGCCTAGGGACTATCATAAATAAGCATTTTATGATGAATTTATACGTGTTTATCAGGGCCCATCACATTACAAGAGCACAATCATCCCAAGCCTAACTAAAACTGAATAGACGTTGGCCTTAAGGATTGATTCACTCTTCAAGGCTCAGATTGATATTTTTTTTATTAATCTGCTTCTACTAGTCCATCTGATGTCTATCTAGGGGAGTAGCATCAAACGACTGCAGTTGGGGGGTATCAAAGGAACCAGATGCACAAGCCAAAGGAAGAACCTTCTCTCTAACCCCTCCCTCTAACTGGTTGGATTGATTGGATAGAAGTAGACCAAATCGTTTCTTTCATCTCAAGATGGGTCATGGGAGTTTATAGGTCTTTAAGCTAACCAAACTAAGGACAGGGTTGATTGCTTGTATTGTAGGGCTCCATTCTTTCTTTTATTTTTCCCTCCAACTCTACCATGTGTGCTTCCACAGTCTACACACATTTCCCATCCTACCCTCCAACCAACACTTTTCCTCAATATGATTACTATCCCGACTTGACTTATGACTACCCATCCACTAGTCGGGACAACTTTGATTGGGGATATGAATCCAGACCTCAGTGTCTATGATTATTATCCTTCTTATGCCTACAATGATTATAGACCTCCACCCTTTGATGATCAACCTAACCCAATCTACAATAAATAAGGATATGTTGACATAACACCAACCCTCCCCAGTATTCCACTGAATATAGGTCACCACCATTCTTTGAACCTGAAATGACCTACTATCAGGGAGGACCCTGAGAACCTCAATATCTTGACTCCCCTAGATTTAGCCCAAACCCACCCAACCCTGAACTAAACTATTCGGTTCAGGTGAACCAAGTCCAAGAAAGGGTGTTGGCTAACTTGAGGAAGATCATACAATCTTTAGAAGCTCAGCCAGCACCATGCACTGAAGCATTGGAGCCCATGATCAAAATGATTAATGAGTTGAATAGCACTTTACTGGATTTGCTCCAAGATGTTAAGGATAGGTGCCCAGGTGAGTTTCTACTTGGGAAATTGTTGAGATTAAGGATGAAATTCATGGTTGCCCTAGTCCTGTCTTGGGATGATTCTCAAGATGTACCCCCTTCAGGAGAGCCAATGTTTGAACCCGCCTAGGCACCTGTTGGGGGGGATACATTTTCTGAGACCTGAGATGACCAAGTTGGTCTAGAGCAACCCATTGAGGATGAATCGATTGCTTCACCCGAGATCCCCTAGCTAGGGAGTGCAGAAAAATGTCTCTATGGACCAGGAAATGACATATGATTTTGAGACATATGTAAATGAGGATCAAGAATTCTTTGACTTCGAGGGTGAAGAATCTTTAGGTGAAGTCTCACTTGAGCTTAAGGAAGAGGATTTTAGTGAGACAAATGGGCTCGAAGAGCATGACGAACCTTTTGATAGCCCGATTATTGAAGATTATGATCATGTTGGGGCTAACTTGGATGATCCGAATCCTGATGATTCAATCAGTAACCCCATTGCTCAACCACACCATGAAGAGCTGAATTATGATATTCATGAGATCACCAAACCCAAGTCAACCTTGATTGAGCCACAATTGTTGGACTTGGGTACTTTAGATGGGGTGTACAACGATCTAGAGGTCCCAGAAACATTGATTTTGGAGGATAGAAATGTGGAAATGAAAATCTAGGAGGCTAATTCTGAGGGAAATATAATTTAGGATTTAAGGGTTCCTATTGACTTGAAACCACCTACCTTCTAACAGGACCCTTATGATAATTTTGATATTAAGGATGTGCAACTCAAGTACATAATATTTGACTATCTTTCTGAGATGAACTCTAAGTGGACATATGAACCTAGTAAATTAGATCTACCAATTGTCCGATATTTCAGACTTGGGTTGCACATTGAAAAACTATAGGCTCGGCCCCGTGAGCTCAATAATCTTCGGTTCTAGGTTATTCTCATCCAGAACCTTTGAACCAATCGACCCTGGGGCATGGGTATACTCCACAACTTGGTCCACATCTGTGGACATCTTCTACTGACAGGTATAAGGATCAATCATTTAATTCTAATTCTGATCCGCACCTATGAATTCTTAACCACTTCTTTGTTTGTATTTTATGCCTAGCTAAAGGCATTAAACTTAGCACGTGTGTATACTCTCTTCTTTCTACGGAGCTGACCGGATTTGTCATGAAACTCAGGTGATATTATTGTATTCCGCCCATTTTATGTCTTTATTTCTATAATGAGGACATTACATCATTTAGGCATGGAGGGGTGGATACTTAATCCTAAAATTATTTCGTTAGCTCTGTAGAATTTCTTTTATTTTCTTTATAAAAAAAATTGAAAATTCAAAAAGACAAAAGGAAAAGAAATAGAATTAGGAGATGAGAACTTAGGCGTTAGGCATTATTAACTTTAGGAAATGATACAATAGGACTTAAATACTTAGAATCTTCAGGTCTTCGGGCTTAATCAGCCTGGGTATCCACTCAAATGTGGACTTAGTCTCGAGTCCTTGCTAAGTAATTTTATTTTAATTTGGTAAATAAATTGGGGTGATAAGTACATGACTTATCAACTCGCCCTCTGATTTGAGGGGACTATAAGTTTAAGCATCTACACACTATTTGCACTGACTCACTTTCTAGCAGTTTTTATAGGGTAGCTAATGGACTATCTAGAGTGGTTTGGCTGGCAAGTTGTCGGTGGTAACAACTCATCGATCGGTTGTCCAGAGCCCAGCAACACGACCATTCTCTTCCTACTACCTTTAGGTAAATCTTAGATCAAGGAAGTCACCTACTTAGGAAAAAAAAAGAAATACCCAAAAAGAAAATGGATAAAAAGAAAAAGGAGAAAATAAAAAATAATGAAGATACACTTCACCACACGAGTATGGCTAGCAAGTGGTCGGTGGTAACAACTCATTGGCTGGTTGTCTAGAGCCCAGCTCACAAAAATGCACAAATAATTCCTAAACACATAGGAAGAAGCAGAGAAGTAGAATAAATCGGGGAGATATACACGGGGTTCGCCCTTGTGTTGACCCCATAAAAATAAAAAGTAGGGAGAAAGCTACCATCGGAAAGATAGACCTTTAGGCAGAAATCTTTAAGGTCACCTAGGGTCGTAGAAACCTCAAGTCCGTTTTAATGGCCACTTAGTGAGTATATCACCATTTTACAAGATGCTTAGTACTTAGAGCCCTTTTTGATTCCTGGGTGGGTCGGGTAGCCGTAAAAAGTTATCCTGAAATTCTTAAACTCCAAAAGTTCAAAAAAATTAGAAAAGAAGAAAAAGCAAGAAAATGTATCTTCCCTTTTCAAAAAAGGCAAGGACTTGGGCGGTCTGCATTCTAGCAGACACCCAGGTACTGTTGAGTTTTAGTAGTTTAGGACCTTAGTTGAATTTTCCTATTGTTAATAAACAACTTAGGCCTAAGCGATCGAGTCCTAATTCTATTTTTTTTTATAGCATGTAGTTTAATTTTGCTAGGGACTAGCAAAAGATAGGCATGGGGATATGATGTAGGCACATCCATTTAGGTTAAAATGCCTATTCATGCATGTTCCTAGGCGTAGATATGCATTTCATATTATAAATATTGCATAACATGCATCATTCTGCATTTAGAGTAGTGTATATTTTAGGTTAATTGCATCCTTTTTATGGCCAAGAGGGAAGGAGATTTATTTCGAGGCCTCTTCAGCAGCTGCCAGCTCCAGTTCCAGCTCTAGACTTCTCCTCCTCAGCTCCTCTCTTCAAACCTTAGCTCACATTACCTACTCCTCTACTTCATAGCTAGCTAAGCTAGCTTAGCTTAGCTTAGCTTAGCTAGCATCCAACTCCTTGGCCATCCACCACCTTCAACTCAACCCTAGCTAGCTCCATCAACTAAGCTAACCTAAGCTGGCTATCCTACTCCAAGTTGGCGCCACCACCAACACACCCCTTCACCCCATCACCACTACAAAAAGCCACCTATTTTCCCTCCAAAATAACCTTCTAGAACCCTTTCCTTTTGGTGCCAACTTTCCCTCCAAAATTCCCTTCATCTCCACCATACACCTCTCCTTAAATCCATCTCCACCATCCACCTAACCCCCCTTCTAGAAGACCCTAGTGTTTGTACGCTTTTGTGGGGTTTTAAAGATAACACGTTGTAATATAGCCGACAAAACGTTCAAACAAATATAGAGAATTTTATTACTCGAAAAACTAGAGTATCCGAGGTCGAACACAGGGAGCAATCTCAGTACTTTCAAAACCAAAGAATACAACTTTTAAATGAACATAATTGATTCAAAGAGAGAGAGTTATAAAAAGAATTGTTAAAAGAAAATAGAATTGGACGTCTGATTTCTTTATCAGACATCTTAAAAGTAGTCTTCTTTCTTCTACCTTCTTCTTCTTCATTGGCTCTTCTTCTTTTCTTCTGATCCACAGGTCTTTTTCTTCCTTGAACTTCTTTCTCTTCTCTTCCCTTTCCTGCGAAGACTTCTTCTTCCTGCCTTTGTTTCCCTTCTGTCTTCTTTCTTTTTGTCTTTTCTACAGTCCTTCCTTCTCTCAGATCTCTACCTTGCTCAGCTTCCTTTCTTCAGAGTTCCTTCTTCTTCTGCTCCTGCTCTTCTATTTCTTCAGTTCTTCTTTTGGCTTTCCTTCGCCTCTTCCTTCTCTTCTTTTCCCTTGCTGCAGCAGCTAAGTGTTCGTTTCTTCCTCTCTTCCTTCTTTCCTGCGCATACCACAACCAATGCAAAACCTAACCCCTTCCCTCTACCCAAACGTCTCTCTCTTTCTCTGCAATTCGCTCAAGGACGCTCTCCCAGAGCCACGGGTATTCGGGTCGGATCCCGCCAGATCCGCGAGGTGAAACCGCGGACTAGGCAGGCATGGGTCGGGTGAGGGACCTCACCCCTGTGCTTTCGGAGGTGGTAAGACAATATCACAAAAATAATTTATGGCGCACCTGTGTTTCGCATTTCCACAATGTGGGACTATCAAGCCTGCCCCAATTTTGCCCGCGCCTGCAGAGCGTTCTTCGTGCAATTGTCAAGGATGGGAGCTTCGCAGCGCACCTTGCTGGCCCTGATTGCTTCGCAACACTCGCGCGAGTCTACTGCACCTGGAGCCTGAGCTGTTGTGCCTGGAGCTGCTTCGACCGTCAATGGTGGCAGGAGCTGAAACCTGTCAAACACAAGCACGGCCTATTGGCCTAATCAGACCAACTGGGCACCTTCGCCGTGGCACAGCGAAGATGGTGCACGGTGCTGTAGGCAGTAGGATGGCCTAGGCGTGCGTGCCTAGGTCAACCTGTGGCCGGAGGTGTGGGGTTGTTCGGGGGGCTACTGGGAGGTGTGGAGTGGCAGTGGAGGGGCGGAAAGTGTTCCTTGTGGTGAGGCGGAGCTTACGAGATGGTTGGCGAGCCGTGTGGAGGGGTGGAGTGGTGGGATCGACTCGCCGGAGGTCGGTCGGAGGCGAGGAAGATGGAGGTGGTCAAGCAATGTCGAGGGGCAATTCAATGAAATCACAGGGGGAAAAGAGAGAGGGGAAGAAGGAGAAGGTATCTGGAGTGATTTGGAAGGAAGGGAGGCAGCGGAGTGGATGGCACGCAGCTGCCGTCGTCAGAGAAGAAGAACCCTGAGGGAGGGAGCGACGGCGAGGACGAGGTCAAGAGAACGCGCGCCTGGTACTGCGCGACGCGGGAGAAAGAAGCGAAGTTGACTCTACTGCAGGTATGGCAGTAGAGCAATGAGAAGGAGGGGAGGAGGTCGCCGGAGCTTGCGGGCCTCTTGGCCGGAGATGGAAGAGAGGAAAACTTGGGGGAATCTCCGTCAAAACAAGACTAAAGATCTGCGGCCGGGTCTGAAGATCCTTTTATAGGTGTTGGCCGAACCTTCTAGTGCGTGGAGGGCACGCAATCACCTCCACCTGTTCGCCGGAGAAGGAAAGAAGGTGGATACCCAAATCCCTCGTGCGTTCGCACGAGAGATTGGGTTCACACCAGAGATCGTGATTGGCTTTAGATGGAAGGGAATTCCTCAGAGAATCTCCCTTCCATTTCTGGGAGGGAATCTCTGAGGAATCAGAGAGTAATCCCTCTCTAAACCTCGCCGGAGATCTATTCTGCCCTAACAATGGTGGCAGGACCTGATTGCAAAGGTGGCGAGGAACTTAGGGGGCTCTCTGCAATGATTTTCAAAAGATAGGGACCAAGTTGTGATTGGGTGTACTAAATTGCAAAGTAGGTCAAGATGACCTCCACTTAGGTCCAAATTTTGATATAAACCTAATTTGGACCTAAGGAATCCAATGGTGAAGTTGGATTTTAGGTTTTACCTCGTTTGACTGGACATTTTGTGTAAAAACCCAAATTAGGTTAATTGAATGGCTAGGACCCTAATCTAGGTCAAACTAGGTTCCAAAGGCCACATTAAGTGTTCTAAACCCTAAGGAGTATTTTTCCATGATTTTTAGAGGGTTTACTTGATTTTTATCCTGACCGAAACCTTGTTAATTTAAGCGGGTCTGTTTTAGGGTTATCAAATGTCATTTAATTCCTGAATTGCACATAAACCCATTTCTGATTGACTCAACCTACTTTTTATCTCATTTAGACCATTTGACCTATGTTTTGCCTCTGAGAAAACCCATTTATGCACTGCAATGGTAAAATTACAGTTTTACCCTTTAATTCATGTTTTCTTCTCAGAGCACTTATTCCTTTATTTAGGCCTTCTTCTAGGTTATGTAGGAGCTTTTATCTTCTTTATTGGGTCAAAATGAGCTAGTTATGGCTTATGATGAGACTCTCATCACCTAGGTTGGCGCCAAAATGGTGGTGTCTCTCCACCACCAAAAGCCACCAACACCACCATAACCACCCCTTTTATTGGGTTGGTGCCAAATGCCCTTGGCCATAGGATCACCAACCACCTCCATCCTTCCATCCTAGCCCTCCATTTCAAGGGGCACCTTAATCCCCCATCCTACCCTATAAAAAGACCACTACCCACCACCATTCAAGGCATCCTTGGCTAGCAAATTCACTCTCATATTCCACCTAGAAGCCCACGTCCAAGAGAGAAGAAGAAGAAGAAGATTAAGGGGATATTCTGTCCCTTTGGTGCCTTCCCCTCTTCCCTTCTCTCTTGAGTCACGCCAGCTAAAGGAGAAGCCAGGCAAGGAACATCTTTGGAGGAGATCTTGAAGGTGGTCCATGCCACCTTGGAGGAGCTTTTGAGGGTGGTGCATGCCCACCCCTTGGAGAGAGTATTGAAGGTGGTAGCTCCCACCTTGGAAGAGCTCTCAAGGAAGGAGAAGAAGGAGGCCCTCTTTTCAAGCCAAGGAGCAGCTAGGCTTGGAGCAAGAAGACTCCCTTCTTCACCAAATTTTGCAAGAGGATTAGTGTTTCTTTATTTGCATTTAAATTTGTTTAGTTCTAGTAGAAGCATTCCTCTACTTGTCCTTGAAAAGAACACTAATTCTAGTTAATTAAATTGCCTTCTTTTAGCTTTTTATTGCAATTGTTACTATTGGTTCTAGCACTTGTTTCACCTCTTCTTCCTAATTACTCTAGGCCTCCACTTGCCTAGAGTGAGCTTAGGAAGAAGATATATCTATCTTTTAAGTTTTAGTTAAGAAATTATAGGTGTTAGTACTTTCCATTACAATTCTCATTTTGCCCTCGTCTTTTCAAAACAAAATAATTACATATTTAAAATACCAAAAAGAAAGTTGAGATTTGTTTTTAGCAAGAGAATTGAATTGCAATTTTTGCCTCCTTGGACGACCCTAGATACTCCCCTATCTAGGCTTTTAAATTTAAAAGCATATGCGAATTCACGTGTTACAACGACGTTAAAAACCTGCTTTTACAAATCACGTGTATTTCGTTATCAAACTCCTCCTCTTCTTCGACCCTTCTTCTTTTCTTCTTCAGAATTTTGTTAAGTGTCATGGCCAAGCTTCTCAGAGCAAAACCCTCCCTCTACCTGCGCGGCTCTCCTTCTCTCTTTCTCTCTTAGGATCTGCTCTCCCAGAGCCATGGGTAATCGGGTTATCGGATTCAGGTGCATACCTGGGTCCAGGCTCACCGACGTGTGGTGCTGAGTGAGAAGTGCAGGAATAGGCAGGTTATTGGGTCGAACCAGGTCTACATGTGCGTGTCACAGATGAGGTCGGGTGAGTGGGTGAGAGGGACCTCACCCCATGAACTGAGGCGAACAGACCCTTTCACTTTTTCATGATATATGCTGCAGTCACTTCTGAAATCCACGATGTGGCACTAAGCCACCTCCTTCGTGCATCCGCAGTAAAGATCCTTCCTTCCCAATTGCAGTAGTTGCTGTTGGGTCGGCCCGGATAGGTTGTTAAAATGATGTTTTTATCGTTGAAATGTCTATAGTGGTTAACCTAATTCGGAACTAACCATCTCTTTACAAAATCTTTAACCTGGCCTAATTGATTTTATCTTGTCACTTTTAGGCCCAGGGTCAAACTCAGGGAAGTGGGTTCAAGTCGAGTTTCTATGTTTTCCTTAAAATGTGTCTCTTCCGTTCGTTTATTATGTTTTTGGTGTTTTTCCTTATTTAGATTTTTTTCTGGTAATCCTTGTCCTTGAGGCACACCCTCAAAATTATGTCCTTAGCTTTTAGCCAAAACAGAGTTCCAAAACAAGTCTTGCTACTCGCAAGACAGGTTACCTGCAAATCAAAGATTATCTTTTCTCTTTTATATATTTTTTTCTTTTTACTAAGAAGGAAGCTAACAGACAGAAAGTAAATATAGTATCTATAGATATATATGTATATATATGTATTATATATAAAAAGGGGTGGGGGTGGAGGTGACGATGGAGTGTAGCACTATGTCGAGTCAATCGACGTCTAGAGAGATGCAACCAGCACGACTAGGTGCCGCGTGGATTGTGGATGGAGGATGGATGATGAATGGGTCCACACTTTTTGTACGCGTGTATCGGGGAATATCAGCAACTGGTGCAGATATTCCCGCAATACCACGTATGGAAAATAACGTGAAAATATATATATGTGTATGTATATAAGTAAATATATCTATATATATATATATAAATGTATAGGTATATATGTATAGATATATATAGATATATATATGTGTATATATATATATAGGTGTATATGTATATATGTATGTATATAGCTATATATGTATATATGTATATAGATATATGTATATATATATATCTATATATGTATATATATATATAATACTATATAGATGTATATATATATGTATATACGTATATGTATCTAGATATATATGTATATATATAAGTAGATAGATATGTATATATATATATATGTATATAAGTATGTGTATATATATATATATAAGTATATGTGTAAGTATATAAATATATATATATATTATATATATATGTATGTATACATAACTATATAGATATACTATGTATATAAGTATATATATATATATATAGATATGTATATATATATATATGTTACTATATATATGTATACGCATAGATATATATATGTTTATACTAGTGTTTATGTGTGTGCGGGTGTGTGGAAGTGTCGGTGAAGATGTGTGTGTGCGTTGGTGTAGTGTACTGAGAGTGAGTGAAAAAGAGAGAGAGAGAGAGAGGGAGAGAGTGGGAGAGAGAGAGAACGGGTGATGGCGCGAGTTAAGACGTCTGCTGGAGGCGGCGGACGTCCGGACGTCGCGTCATCTGGAGATGGCGACGGATGTCTGGACGTCGCGGGTGCAGGCGTGCCTTCGTGTGAGGATTCTGCAGGCCTACACGAAGACGACGAGCGGGCGATGGCGCGGGGAAGCGAAAGTGGAGGAGGTCTGCAGGTGGTCGCGGAGGGCAAGGGGGCTGGCAGGGGACGGCGAGAGGGCCTGGCCAGCCACAGCAGTGCGTGCAGCGGCCGGTCGCGGGTGCAAGAGCGGAGGCGACAGAACGGAGAACGGAGCGGAGGAGGCCCTGCAGGCGCGAGCGGAGGGTTGAACGCCTGCTAGGAAGGTCGCGGAGGAGGCGGGGGGTCCTGCTGCTGGCTGCTGCTGCCGCAGCTTCAAGCTTCGGAGCTTGATGCGGTGGCAATGGCGTGAAAGGAAACAAATGAAACGAGGGAAGGCACCACGCCCACCGGCTCGTCGAAGAGCTGGGAGGTGGTGTTCCCACTGTGGTGGTGTGCACCACAGTGGGTACTCCTGCTCGCCGGGTGCCTCCTCGACGGAGGGCCGACGTATAGGAGGGGAAGACGGTGGAAGAGGTGGCTATGAGATTTTGTTTCGTGCAACAGCGTGTGTCTCGTGAGGAAGAAGCTGCAGCTTTTTATAGAGGAGGAGAGAGTGGCGTGCCGGCTGCAGTAGGGAGAGGGCACGGGATTGGCAGCTGTAGGGAGCGGCGTTGACAGGGAGAAATGACGTGGAGTAAATGCATGCAGCTGCTGCGGGAAGAGAGGTGCAACCGCGGGAAGAGAAAAAGAAAATCAAGAGGAGAAAATAAAAAAGATGTGGATTTTGCAATGAGGCACTTGAGGAGAAATGTAAATATGCAAGCCATTATTTTCAATCTTCTCTCCTCTTAATTAAATGCATGAATGCAAGTGTTTTTACAAATGCAACTATCGAATCCTAATATGCAACGTTAATGCTAGGAAATAGCACGAGAAGGCTTTATTGCAGGCATATTTTGAGGTGCAAACATATACCCCCGTACCTATCTTTTGCTAGTCCCTAGCAAAACAGTATTTAGAAATGATCTTAAGCTGAAGATTTTCTTCTGAGGTGATATAGGTGTGTTTATTATCGAATATTGTGAGAACCAATTATAAAGAAGACTACCAGTACTTTAAGTCTCACATGACATAGATCATCTCTCAACTAACCAGGACTCTTGATATTTAAACCTTAAGTACGATTTCCAGGACTCAGGAGGTTTTTGCCGTACTCGAGAGCTCAAGAGGTTATGGTTTGTGCATAGTGAAGGATCAAGACTGACCAGATGAACATTAAGACTCAATCCCAGGGTTTCACGAATTTTTAAGTACAGGTTGGTCCCAGTTTCAGCTCATGTCTTCGAATTGACCCTTAAGATGATGACGGAAAACTCAACTTCCATTTTCTAATTTTTTTTTTTTTTTGGCTCACAGGAAAACAACAGATTTGTAACCTACCCTGACGAACTTCTTGTAGGGCAAAGACTTTATAGACATTTATGAGATATACTGACTCTTTTGCATTTTTTTTTTTTTTTGAAATACGTGTCAGTATATCTCTTACAACACATTCAGAAGGAGCACACTTTTTTCTTTTTGGTGGGAGAGTTTCCTTTTGGTGGAAAGAGTCACTCCTAAACACAAGACTAAAGCCTGGGATAAAAAGTCTACCTGCGCGAACAGGTAAGGACTCCACCTTCCCAAATGAACACTAGGGTTGGATCTTATGTTCACTTGGCCTTTCCTGATATGTGTAGTGTGAACAACGTTTACTTAAGCTCTCAAGTAAATCAACGGATCTTGTACTTGTGTCTCAGGTACAAGAATACAACCTTAGTTAGGAGAGATCTTGATCTATTTTGTCAATGCTTTAAGTGAATTAAGCCGAGCCTGAGCGAATCAAGCTTTTATGGCCTGGAAATTCTTCAAAACAGAGGTTGAATATCCATAAACACTTATTGTATTTTTGTTTCAGCTTTTAGATCATTACTAAACATCATTTTCCCTCTCTATTTTTATTTATTTATTTATTTATTTTGATGTATATATAGAAACTGCATGATACCCTAAAATACCCAGATCCTAAGGATGCCTATCCATCCCCCCATGCTAAACAATGCTATGTCCTCATATGCATGCAGGGAAGGGTAGAGAAAGGACGAAAGATCGGGTAGCGAGAGCTGAAGTGCAGGGTATAGATCAGAGTGGTAGGGTGGGTGGATGGTGGGTGTTGAAGTGATCGTGATAGAGGCGTGAAAAGTGATGGTGGATGGTGAGTGCTGTTAGGGTGCCTCCCAACAAGCGCTGAATTTAACGTCCCCAGCTGGACTCAGAATGAGGCAAAGAATTAGTTACCCTCCTGCAGGGCAACGGTTTCTCCAACGGGGGCAGGTTCATGAGTCAGATAGGGTTTCAAACGCTGCCCGTTGACCGTAAATTTACGCCCAGATTTGGGATCTTCGATCTCGACGGCCCCATTGTGGAATGGTCTTGAGACCAGGAAAGGACCAGTCGATTTAGACTTCAATTTCCCAGGAAAGAATTTGAGTCGGGCATTATAGAGCCAAACTTGCTGAGATGGCTCAAATTCCTTCCGCCGAATATGGCTGTCGTGAAAAGCCTTAGTGCGCTGTTTAAAGGTTAGAGCAGAATCATAGGCTTCACGACGGAGCTCTTTCAGCTCTTGGAGTTGGAGTTTCCTTTCTCGACCACACAAGTCTGGGTCGAGGTTACATTGGCGAACAGCCCAATAAGCGCGGTGCTCCAACTCCATGGGCAAATGACAAGGCTTCCCGTAAACAATTCTATATGGAGACATACCAAGGGGAGCCTTGAAGGCGGTCCGATACCCCCAAAGTGCGTCAGTCAGCTTGTCGGACCAATCCTTACGGTCAGGCCGAACCGTTTTCTAGAGAATCTGCTTGATTTGCCGGTTCGACACTTCCGCCTGGCCGTTCGTCTGAGGATGATACGGGGATGCGATACGATGGTGGACTCCGTACCTCCTCAGAAGTGCCCAAAAAGAAGCATGGGTAAAGTGGCTTCCTCCATCCGAGATAATGGCCTAAGGGATCCCAAAACGCGTAAAGATGTGGTCCTTGACGAATCGAGTGGAGATAACATGGTCAGCACGGCGTGCGGGAATAGCCTCGATCCATTTCGAAACATAGTCGACGGCCATGAGGATGAATTCGAAGCCGTTGGATGGAGGAAAGGGACCCATGAAGTCAATTCCCCAGATGTCGAAGATTTCTGCAGCTAGGATGTGTTGCAAGGGCATCATGTCACGACGTGCCATTGACCCTAACGACTGGCACCTAGTGCAATGCTTGGCATAAGTGTGTGCGTCCTGGTGAAGAGAGGGCCAAAAGAAACCGCACTGCAACACCTTGGCTACAGTTTTCCTCCCACAGAAATGGCCTCCACAGGCCTGATCGTGGCAGAAGGATAGCACACTGGGGAACTCACTGTCAGGAATACAACGATGGATGATTTGATCAGCACCTATCCGAAAAAGAAGTGGATTATCCCAGAAATAATACTTTGCTTCTGCCATGAGACGCTCGCGCTGATTTTTAGGCCAGCCACGTGGAAGAGATCCAGAAGCAAGGTAATTGGCAATGTCGGCATACCACGGTCCACTTGCCACATTTATTGCCAATAGGTGCTCATCAGGAAAAATTTCATTAATTGGCAAAGTAAGTCCAATATGGTTAGGGTCCAGTCTGGAAAGGTGATCAGCCACAACATTCTGGGCTCCGGCCTTATCGCAAATTTCAATGTCAAATTCCTGGAGCAGAAGGATCCAACGAATCAGTCTAGGCTTGGCATCCTTCTTGTGCATGAGATGGCGAATGGCCGCGTGATCAGTGAAAACAATAACGTGAGAGCCCAGAAGGTAAGAGCGGAATTTCTCCAGCCCAAAGACGACCGCCAATAGTTCCTTTTCAGTGGTAGTATAATTACGCTGGGCCTCGTCCAGCGTCTTACTGGCGTAGTATACCACGAAGGGGTGTCTATCGCGTCTTTGTCCCAGGATGGCTCCGACTGCAAGGTCTGAAGCGCCACACATAAGTTCAAAGTCGAGGGACCAATCAGGCGGCTGCAGAACAGGGGCCTTGGTGACAGCATTACGCAGCTGCGTGAATTCTTGTATACAGTCGGGGCCCATGTCGAAGGGCACGTCGGTTGATAGGAGATGAGTTAAGGGTTAAGAAATTTTGGAGAAGTCTTTGATGAATCTCCTATAGAAACTGACGTGTCCCAAGAAGGAGAGGATTTGTTTGACAGAACCAGGCACAGGTAAATCAGCAATGATGTCGAGCTTAGCTCTGTCAACCTCGATACCCCTATCGGAGATGATATGTCCGAGAACAATTCCCTCGTGCACCATAAAATGACTTTTTTTCCCAGGAAAGCACGAGGTTTACATCAATACATCTCCTAAGGATGCGAGTCAGGTTGGCAAGACATTCGTCGAAAGATGGTCCAAAGACTGAAAAGTCATCCATGAAGACCTCGAGAAAGTCACCCACCATGTCATGAAATATCGCCAGCATGCATCTCTGGAAAGTTGCTGGCGCATTACAAAGTCCGAACGGCATCCTTCTAAAGTCGAAGGTGCCAAAATGGTAGGTAAAAGTGGTTTTCTCTTGGTCTCGGGGGTCTATTGCCACCTGGTTATATCCTAAGAATCCATCCAGGAAGCAGAAAAATTTATTTCCCGCTAACCACTCCAGGATTTGGTCAATAAATGGTAGCGGGAAGTGATCTTTCTTGGTTGCAGCATTCAGTTTCCTATAATCTACACACACTCTCCAAGATGTAGGAGTGCGTGTAGGGATGGATTCGCCCCTGTCATTGACACGGATGGTGAGTCCTGCCTTTTTGGGCACAACGTGAATCGAACTCACCCAGGGCCTATCACTGATCGGGTAGATTATACCCGCATCCAGCCACTTAATGATTTCCTTCTTAACGACCTCCCGCATGTTAGGGTTGAGACGTCGCTGCATCTCGCGGGAGGGTCGAGCCTCCTCCGTATATATACGGTGAGTGCAGTAGGAGGGGCTAATGCCAGATAAGCCTGATAAAGACCATCCAATAGCTGCCTTGTGTTCTAGGAGGACCTTAGTTAGTTTGCACTCCTGCTCCCTGGTCAATTTTGAACTGATGATTACGGGGAGCGTTTCATTTGGTCCCAGGAAAATATACTTAAGTGTGTTAGGCAGCTCTTTCAGTTTGGGAGTGGATGGCGAAGGATCTAGCATTTCATGGGACGAGAGTGTCCCAGACGGGTAGGAGAACAAGTCAGGAGGAAGAAATTGGCCTTCAGATTGGCCAAGAAGAGGGGCTTCTTGGATAGATGGATCCAAAAATGAATAGCTCCAGTGCAAAGTATATGGGCTCAAGGTCCCAGTGTGGATTTGCAAATCCGCCTGATTTGGCGGGCAAGAAAGGGCAATTCGGTCTTCAGGAGTGTGGACCGACGGTGAGTAGCCCGGATATGACTCAGACCACGAGGTATGGGAAGCGGAGAAAACCTCGTCAGAAGTCTGGCCAGGAGAAGGTATGGGACACGGGAGGGATTGGGGAACGTCACGGTATGTGTGGATCAGGTAGTCGTCAGTGTTTATAGGTAATCTGCAGCAGTCCGAATAGGTCCCAATAAGTTCGATACACGCGCTGACGGCCATGTCCTCGTCAGACGTGTCATCCTCGATGCAATCGCAATCAAAGTTCTTGGCTGCCTTGAATATGTTAAGCTTGAGCTTCTCAGATCCAATGGCGATCTCAATACAGCCCGACTCGCAATTGATGTGGGCGCGGGTTGTGGCCAAGAAAGGTCGACCGAGGATGATCGGACAATCAGAAAGTGAACTAGGAACTTCCATATCTAAAACAAGAAAGTCAACAGGAAAACAGAGACTGTTGACCGTAACCACCACGTCTTCCACCACACCCTTCGGGATTTTGACAGAACGATCTGCCAACTGTAATGTGACAGGGGTGGGTTTCAGATTTCCTAAGGAAAATTTTTCGAGCATGATGGTCGGTATGAGATTGATGGAAGATCCTAGATCAAGCAGGGCACGATTAAAACTGCAGCCTTGGATGCTACAGGAAATCAGCGGTGTGCCCGGATCTTTCTGCTTCGGTGGTAAGTTTGATAGTATAGCACAACTCGCATGAGGCGAGAGAACCACCGGATTCTTAGTCTTCTTTGACTGTCGCCTGGGTGTTGTGTAGTCTTTGAAAAATCGGGCGATAGTAGGTATGTGGTCGATTGCCTCGAGCAGGGGTACCTTGATTTCTACATCCCTGAATAAATTACGCAGGTTGTCAAAGGCCTGCATATTTTTCTTTTTGCCTTTTGGCTCCCTTTGTAGAGCCTCAGGGAACGGGACTGATTCTGGCACAAGTTTTGGTGCATCGTCCTCTTGCGAATGCGGTATGCATCCCGAATGAGATGGCGAGGAAGAAGACGGGCCAGGATCAGGTCGAGGCGGATCGACGGTCTGCTTACCGCTCCTCGTAGTGATAGCATTGGACGATGCGGGTCCAGTGGGATCATACGGAGGAGGAGGGTTTGCAATGGGGACATAAGAGTGTGGTGCAACAACGGGATTAGCCTGAAATCCTGGTGGAATGCTCGGAGCTTGCAGAACTTGATTAACCTGTCCCTGAGAAGGTCGTACCTGTGGTTGAGAACCACGGGGTACGAAATTTCGCGGGTTTGGAACAGGTTGGGCGGGAAGAGTCGCCATGCGTAGTTGACTGATCTCGACGTTCTGCTGCGCCAATTGGTGCTGAAGAGAGGTCATGTTCTCTTCATGGCGCTTTGACATTTCCGTCATCATTCGCATCAATTTGTCAAGAGGGCTTTATGCGTGTTCAGTTTGTGGTATGTAAGGGCCTGATGGCAGATTTGCCATAGGATTAAACTGGACCCTTGGGATGACGGGTGCGGACGGTCGCATTGGTCCACCCGCGGGGTTTTGGCGCTGCGGGTTGTTGGACCATGCGAAGTTCGGATGATTACGCCACCCTGGGTTATAAGTGGCAGAGAACGGGTTGCTCCCCAGGGCACAAGCATCTTTTATGCCAGAAGACACGTCCGCATGTAGATATGCGTCCGAGCACACGGAGGCTTGGTCCTCCGTGTCGAAATACTGGCTCGCAGAAGCCAGTTCCACATGACTTACCGAGTCGCTTGGCGCGACACTCGGTAAGGAAGGTCTAACGGGGTTTCTCGGGATAAGCCTGGTATTAGAAGAACTTGGATTGTGACGAAGTGGTGAAGAGGTGGTGTTTGCCATAGATCGGGCGGGGTTGGCCAGAAGCTCGTCCAGCTTCTTGTGCACGACGAAGACTTCATCCAGTTTTTGTGCAATAAGGCTTAGATTAGTGGATGAATGGGAGGGTCCCGTGTCAACTTCGTGGACATTTCGGGGCTGGCTGGTACGATTAAAGGCGACAATGGAAGCATTGTTCATCGAGTTTCACTCATATTTTCAAATAGTTCGAATGCTCCATTCTTGTCTTTATTCATAAAGTTCCCTCCACAAGAAGCATCTGCAATCTGCTTCAAAGTCTCATTTAGCCCATAGTAGAAAATCTGGGCTATATGCCACTTAGGCAGACCATGGTGCGGACACTTCCTGAGGAGGTCGTTATACCTCTCCCATGCCTCATGAAATTGTTCGCTATTTTGTTGCGTAAATGAAGTGATAGCACGGCGAAGCGCATTGGTCCGCCCGATTGGGAAGAACTTCTTGAGAAACGCTGTTCGCATCTCTTCCCAAGAGTGGATGGTTCTCCCAAGGGTGCATAACCATTGCAACGCTTTATCCCGCAATGAAAATAGGAACATCTTCATGAGGACTATAGATAACCCGACATTTCTTGGTTTAACGGTTTCAGCAAGTTGGGTTAGGTCTTCCAAGTGGAGAAATGGGTCTTCACTTGCAAGACCATGAAAGTGAAAATTGATTAGGCCAATTATGTTTGGTTTTAATTCAAAGTCGTCCCCGCCCATGGGGACCCAAATTTGTCCTATGGTCTCTGTAGCAGCGGGATTCTGATAAGAGCTAAGAGACCTAGGCTCCTCCCATTCGGGAGGGTTCTGCATTTCCTCCAATGTTTCCCGAATGGCTTCGATTTGCTCATTATACATTTCCATTTGGGCTTGGAGGCGGGTTATGGGATCTACGGCTCCACCACCTGGTGGATTCTGAGGGCGGTTTCCTCCCTCGGGATTTGGGGGTGGGCGTGTAGCCATGTTTGTGGAGGAGGAGGACGATTCGGCTTCTTTTCTAGATTTATCAGTCAATTCAAACAATTCAGGGTTTTGTGACCTCCTCCCAAACATGCACTACCGTAGGAAGAGTTGGGGAGATGAGAAGGGAAAAGGGATGAGAGAAATGACGCCGCAAAGGTACACTTGATTACAAATCAATACAGTCAAGTTCCTAACCTCTACAGTGTGCCCTTAAACCTAAAGATCTAAGTTACCTACTATCACGAACTACGGAACCGAATGCAAGCACCGCGGAACCACCGAGCCAAATTGAAAGGCCGTTTGCCCCAGTCTTAGACACCCAATAGCACGCGGGAACTCTCACCGGCACGTAGCCGCTACACGCAGGTAGTTAGACCTCCAATCCTTAAAAAGGGTCAAGTTACTACCAGTTTTAATTAGAGGCTTAGGGTCAAGTGCTTTTGGAATGTGAAGGACGTTTACGGGTAATGCCCAAGTGATTGATTTTCAGAGTGTGTAAAAACAAGCATGCAATGAGGAAATCTCCCCGAATTGAAGTTTTTATTGGTGAATGATTTTTTAGAGTTCAGCCTTAAGTAGTATGGATTTTACAGTTTTGCTGAATTACCAATTCAACCAATCTTCGGGTTTTTGCAAAAATACAGGTTTTCCTTCTAAAACCCAAGAAACCCTTCTTCAATTATCAGTTAGTTAATGCAAGCTAAAATGCAATGGGCTACCCTAAATGGAGATTTCTAAGTGTGGATGCACGAATCAGTTTTATATCAGTGTGAAAGGGAGCCAAAGCACTTAAATTCAAGTGCTCCTAATCACCAGAAATGATTTCCACACACAAGGCTTCAACCAAAAGATAAAGAAAATCAAATTGTTGGGGTTGAAGTATTCAGGATCGAATCTCAGGCAAGTTGAAAAGTCGTGGTGGGATTGGAATCAACTCAATTCCAAGTCTCCCCACCAAAAATGTGATCCTGAATTAAAGATAAGTGAGGCAAAAGAGGGATGTAAACAATCTTTTTATTTGCCTCAAAGAATACTTCCCACGGCAAAGAATCAAAGAATCAAAATTCTTAGATTTTTGCTATGCGAAGTAGGGCGGGAAATCCCGGGGCAGTGGGAGTGAAGACAAACAATCAAACAAGTGAATTTTAATCCACTTTCCCCAAGAAATCTCAAGAAGTTTTTCCAGTTTTTTAGTTTTTAGCTTTTTTTTTATTGAGGTGGCAAGTTAACCCTAGTTTGCTAAGAAAAAGAGAACCTACTTGTTCGACAACGTGTGCGAAGCTCCAATGCGGTGTCGGCGTCTTCACGCTCTCGTTCCCGCCTTGGATCTGCTCACGTCTTCGGTTTCTTCTGTTTTCCTTCTCCTTCCACTAGGTTCACCTGCACACCAAAAACAACAATACCCATGAAGAGAGAAGAGAAAAATTGAAAGGAATTGAATAAAAACTTACTTGAAGACGCACTTCCCCGGCAACGCACCAGAAAAGATGTTGGGTCGGCCCGGATAGGTTGTTAAAATGATGTTTTTATCGTTGAAATGTCTATAGTGGTTAACCTAATTCAGACCTAACCATCTCTTTACAAAATCTTTAACCTGGCCTAATTGATTTTATCTTGTCACTTTTAGGCCCAGGGTCGAACTCAGGGAAGTGGGTTCAAGTCGAGTTTCTACGTTTTCCTTAAAACGTGTCTCTTCCGTTCGTTTATTATATTTTTGGTGTTTTTCCTTATTTAGATTTTTTTCTCGTAATCCTTGTCCTTGAGGCACACCCTCAAAATTGTGTCAGCTTTTAGCCAAAATAGAGTTCCAAAACAAGTCTTGCTACTCGCAAGACGGGGTACCTACAAATCAAAGATTACCTTTTCTCTTTTATATATTTTTTTTCTTTTTACTAAGAATGAAGCTAACAGAAAGAAAGTAAATATAGTATCTATAGATATATATGTATATATATGTATTATATATATAAAGGGGTGGGGGTGGAGGTGACGATGGAGTGTAGCACTATGTCGAGTCAGTCAACGTCTAGAGAGACGCAACCAGCATGACTAGGTGCCACGTGGAGTGTGAATGGAGGATGGATGATGAATGGGTCCACGCTTTTTGTATGCGTGTATCGGGGAATATCAGCAACTGGTGCAGATATTCCCGCAATACTGCATATGGCAAATAACGTGAAAATATATATATGTGTATGTATATAAGTAAATATATCTATAGATATATATAAATGTATAGGTATATATGTATAGATATATATAGATATATATATGTGTATATGTATATATAGGTGTATATGTATATATGTATATATGTATGTATATAGCTATATATGTATATATGTATATAAATATATGTATATATATATATCTATATATATATATATATATAATACTATATAGATGTATATATATATGTATATACGTATATGTATCTAGATGTATATGTATATATATATATGTATATAAGTATGTGTATATATATATATAAGTATATTTGTAAGTATATTGATATATATATATATATATATATATATGTTATATATATATGTATGTATACATAACTATATAGATATACTATGTATATAAGTATATATATATATAGATATATGTATATATATATATATGTTACTATATATATGTATATGTATAGATATATATATGTTTATACTAGTGTTTATGTGTGTGCGTGTGTGTGGAAGTGTCGGTGAAGATGTGTGTGTGCATTGGTGTAGTGTACTGAGAGTGAGTGAAAAAGAGAGAGAGAGAGAGAGGGAGAGAGCGGGCGGGAGTACTCGTGCCAGAGAGAGCTGGCGGGAGTTGGAGAGAGAGCGGGCGATGGCTCGAGTTAAGGCGTCTGCTGGAGGTGGCGGACGTCCGGACGTCGCGTCGTCTGAAGATGGCGACAGACGTCTGGACGTCGCGGGTGCAGGCGCGCCTTCGCGTGAGGATTCTGCAGGCCGGCGCGAAGACGACGAGCGGGCGATGGCGTGGGGAAGCGAACGTGGAGGAGGTCTGCAGGTGGTCGCAGAGGGGCGCGGGGGCTGCCAGGGGATGGGGAGAGGGCCTGGCTGGCCGCTACAGTGCGTGCAGTGGTCGGTCGCAGGTGCAAGGGCGGAGGCGACAGAACGGAGAACGGAGCGGAGGAGGCCCTGCAGGCACGCGCGGAGGGCTGAGCGCCTGCCGGGAAGGTCGCGGAGGAGGCGGGGGGTCCTGCTGCTGGCTGCTGCTGCCGCGGCTTCAAGCTTCGGAGCTTGAAGCGGTGGCAATGGCGTGAAAGGAAAAAAATGAAACGAGGGAAGGCACCACGCCCACCGGCTCGTCGAAGAGCTGGGAGGTGGTGTTCCCACTGTGGTGGTGTGCACCACAGTGGGTACTCCTACTCGCCGGGTGCCTCCTCGACGGAGGGCCGACGTATAGGAGGGGAAGACGGTGGAAGAGGTGGCTGTGGGTTTTTGTTTCGTGCAGCAGCGTGTGTCTCGCGAGGAAGAAGCTGCAGCTTTTTATAGAGGAGGAGAGAGTGGCGTGCCGGCTGCAGCAAGGAGAGGGCGCGGGATTGGCAGCTGTAGGGAGCGGCGTTGGCAGGGAGAAATGACGTGGAGTAAATGCATGCAGCTGCTGCGGGAAGAGAGGTGCAACCGCAGGAAGAGAAAAAGAAAATCAAGAGGAGAAAATAAAAAAGATGTGGATTTTGCAATGAGGCACTTGAGGAAAAATGTAAATATGCAAGCCATTATTTTCAATCTTCTCTCCTCTTAATTAAATGCATGAATGCAAGTGTTTTTACAAATGCAACTATAGAATCCTAATATGCAACGTTAATGCTAGGAAATAGCATTGGAAGGCTTTATTGCAGGCGTATTTTGAGGTGCAAACAGCTGCTAGGCTAGCGTGTTCAATTGAATGCTGGGATGTACTCGAGAGTCGGTTCCGCGCGACCTGGAGCTAAGACCTAGGACAAAAGCGCCTGGAATCGTCTCAGGCAAGCTCGAAGCTTGCTGCTTCCATGGTGGCAAGGTCTAGTACCTGAAATCAATAAAACAACCTCTCGGCACTATCAGAATGTTCAGGGAGTATCGCTGGACAACGGCGAGTGCGGAGGGAGTGTTTGTGTGGTGTTTCGTGGTCTGTGAGTGCATAGTGAGGTTGGACTATGTGCGTGAAAGTGGGTGTGTTCAGGAGTGCATGTGAGTGAATGGAATGGTGATTAGGGAGATAGGAAGTGTGTGGGAAGGTGTAGTGGATGTTGTAGGGTGGTCGGTGAAGGGGATGGTTGCGTGTAGCGAGCAGAATCCTTCGCCAAAGTGGTTGCCGGAGATGGAGGAGATGAAGGTGTTTAGTATCGTCGGTGGTCGGATTTGGAAAATAAAGAGAGAAGAAAATAGAAGAGATAAGGAACCTAAGAATCTACTCTAAGGATCAGAAGGTGAAGGGAATCCCATGCCGGTGTGGTTGCTGAACATAGGGAAGATGAACCTTCATAGGGAGAGACGACGGTGAAGATGGGGAAAGGACAGCGATGACTGATATTGCACAACGTGGAGGACGGTGAGGAAGATGAATCTACCACTGGTTTTGTGGTCAGACGATGAGAGGAGTCGGAGAGAGACCGCTGGAGCTTGTGGAGATTTGCGGCCGAAGAGGGGAGAGGAAGATGGGGACTTCTGGCCGAATTTCAAGCTTGGCCCATTCGGGGGGATCTAGGCTCTCTTCATAAGGGTCTAGAGGCGGTTTGGGCTTGGGAAACAAGCTTTCCAAGCTTGGATAGCCTCGCCGAATTTTGGGGTTTCTTGAGACCCAAATATATCATGCGTTCGCATGAGATATTGGGAAATATTCGGAGCACAAGAACAGGTTCAGATTGGAGAGGATTTCTCAAGGAGTTTTCCTTCCAATTTTGGAAGGGATTCGCTAAGAGATCAAGGAGAAATCTCCTGTCAAAGATCGCCAGAGTAGGTTTCCTCCACAAAAATGGTAGGGGGACCTAATTGTGAAGACAACAAGGAAGTTAGGAGGCTGAATGCAAGGATTTTTGAAAGTTGAGGGTATAAATGTAATCAGATGGGACCATTTTGCAAACTAGGTCAAGACAAGCTCATCTTGGGTCAAAATTTTGGTACAAACCCAATTAGACCTAAGGAATCCAATGGTGAAATTAGATTTTGATTTTGACCACGTTTGATTGGATAATTTATGTTAAAATCTAAATTAGGGCAAATATCTGTTTAAGACTCCATTTTGGGTCAAGATGGGTTCTGATGGTCAAATTGAAGGTACTAAACCCTAGAGAATATTTTTCTATGATTTTTAGAGGGTTTAGGTGAATTTTATCCTGACCAGAACCTTGGTTAATTAAGTGGGTCTATTTTTAGGATTTCAAAAGTCATTTAATTCTCAAAACATGTGCAAACCCTTTTCTGATTGATCTAACCAACTTGTTACCTTTTTAGGACCTTTTAACCCTTAATGAATCCCTAGGAAAACCCGTGGTTGCACTACATTCAAGATGAGCCAGTAAAATTGCAGTTTTAACTTTAGTTCTTTATTTTTCTTTCATAATGAATATATAATGACTTGTGACTCTCTGGCAATTATACAAAATCATTTATTGACTTTAATTGGGTCAAAATGAGCTAGTTATGGCTCATGATGATGTTCCCATCATACCCCCATGCCTAGCTTGTGCTAGTCCCTTTGCAAAATTTCAAGGTATTACTTTGATTCTAGACCATAAAACCTTTGATGCTTAAAAACTTTGTTGTGTGCTTCCTTTTATAGATTAGGTTAGAATGTCGATAGTAGGCCTAGAGGTACTCAAGCACCAACCAAGATCCGAACCTGACCAACTCTAGCCTCAGTTTGCCATGAAAGTTTCTAAGGCCTACAGGAACTATCCTAAGGTTCGTTGAACTCCGCAGTTAAAGCGCCCGTGCTTTTAACAAGTTTTAGCCTCGGTTCAATTTGCAATGCGTTTTTGTCAGAGAGAGACAGAGGAATTTTTCTTTATTTTTGGAGAGTTTTCTCTCTCTTTTCTTTTTATTTCTAGCTTCAGATTAGCTTTACATCACGATCTGTATCGGATTCCTAGTCCCCATCATCAATTCTCGCAGGGTCCCTGGCAATCAACGCTTTGAGATAGCACCACCCATGGCATTTTATAGCTAAATCCAAACCCTAGCAATCGACATTTCATGATAATGCCTCCCATGGCATCTGAACCAGCATAGGGTGCTTACATGCCCCAGTAGGATATATAGATATCCTAGGAGACAAGCACCGAGGAGACGATATGTTATTGCACATCTTCAAGGGAAATTTTTCCCGCCTCTCCTCGCCGAGAATTCGTCCAAATCAGCTTGTGTTGATCAGCTGCTCCTAATCTAGGTAACCTTTTCAGAACAAGTTAAACGCATTTGCGTGATTTTGATACTTAGGCACACTGAACTAGTCTGTGTGTGGATTGGGGTGCTTAGGTTACTGAGTCTCGCAAACCAGAGGTTAGTTAATGAGGCCGAATAATCCCTAAGCCTTAGACCTAATACTTAAGCTTCGCATTTTCCCCATCCTTTTGAGAACTATCCAGATCTTAGTAGGTACTTGAATTTTTAAGCCTAGGATTATAGCCCAAGAGGCCTAAAATCAACATTCCTACTAAGCACTTCTCTATTTTATTAGCATGTTTTGCCTTTCATTTTCTTTCTTTTGATATGATGTAGAACTAAGTCAATTCCTTAATCTTTTATTAATGACTACCTCTTTTCTTTTCTTTTCAAATTGTGCTTCTTTTTGACATTTTTAACTCCTCCCCTTTTTCTCCTCAAAGTCTGATATGCCATCAACATTTTCCTCTCCTCTCATATTTTTGTTCTTTTTCAAGAATTTTTAGTTTTTTGGTATTTTTGGGATATGTGATTTTTTTGATGAAACCCTTTCTTGTGAAATGATTTTCATGGCATTTTGCACTTTACTACCCCCCCATGCCTATGCTTTACAATGTCCTCATTGTAAATTAGGTGGGTTCGAGTTTAGCCTAGATCATTCATTAGAATAGGTGATGGGTGGGTGAATGGGTCGAGATGGCTATTGCGGACGATTTCAAGCTCAGGTACAGGTACCAGAGGTGGACTCGATTGTTTTAGTGGATGAACCCTAAAGTGCAATATGAGTTCCGCATAGGATGTGTCAGGAAGGGTTTCGATTTTTTTCAAAAATGACGGGTTGCCTCCAGTTAAGTGCTAAATTCAACGCCTTTAGTCGAGTGGAAAATGGTATGGAGAAGGAGTGCTGAACTTAGACGAGTTTTGTAGAACAAGCACCTTGATTAATAGCCTGGTTGGTCCAACCAGGTGTTTGTTCAGATCAGCAGACTGGTGATGCAGCCGAAACCCAATTATTCTGGTGGGTTGATAGATATAGATCAAGAGATGCGGAAGCCACCATATGCTGTGGATCTCGGACTGATCCAGAAGTGTGAATCCAAGGTTTAGCTGAGTCAGATCAACTTGGTCAGAGTAGGGATCCTCAAAGAATCACTAGAAGACGTGAGATCCCTACGAGAGTGATCAGAGAAGGATGGGGCATGATTTGTAGTCTGATCGAAGTCTGAAACCCGATTTGAATGTGGAGGAGAATCATCTACAACTGGGTCGAGAGGAGAATCAGAGTAGAAATTGAGTCTGGTTGCAGGTCAAGGTTGAAAATGGGTTTAGGAAGATTCTGCATGTGTTGAAGATGTGGCTTTAATAAGAATTGTGTATGGGGACTCTTCTAGTAAGAGTTCAAAGGTGGGTTCATTTAGAGAGTCCTTATAGTAGCCATCAAACTCAAAGGTAAATGCTTGAAGAGTCTTTATAGGATGAAGAAAGTCTGAGTCAAGAAAAGATTCGAATTCTGGGTTGTAGTCACTCTCGACACTTTTTGGTTCTAATTCGTGAGGATCAAAAAGAAATGATTTCATCTTAATGGAACCTGATTTTGAATCGGTGATCTCGAGATCAGAGACCTCAGAGTCAGAGTCTAAGAGTGGATCATGTATGCTGAGGTCGTAGATTGACTCATAGTCGTCAAGAAACAATGGTTCTCCGAAATCATAGTAAGGTTCAAAATCATCAAAGAATTTGCGAGAATCAAGTTCTGAATTTGATTCGAGATCAGAGGTTCCACCATAGAATAAATCACAAGATGTAAACTTAGCAACCTGACTTGGGTCTAGCCTATTCGTAGATTCTGAGCTCAAAAAGGTGTCCTTATTGGATCTGGGCTCAGGTTTTTGGCTTGTAGGGAAGACCCAATCAAAACCTCACTCTTCCAACTCCTCGGTTTCTATATCGTAGATCGGCGTGACTACCAAAAAATCAATCTATATTTTTGAGGATGTTGGAGAGGTACATTCATCAAATAAAGGCCCAGAATCATAATCCAAATTCAAACTTTGATTTTCATCATAGGAAGCCTTGTAATTATCCCAAGAAGGTTTAGATCTAGATTCTAGGCTAAGGATGTGGGTTGAATCACTAGAATCTAGGTTGGGCTCTATAGGGATGTCAGAATGGCCTTCGAGGGTCACGTTATTAGAGTAACGGGTGGAATTTACACCCTCGAGAGGTTCTGATTCAATCTCATTATCACAGGAGTCTAGGAATTCTATGCTTGGCGAACCAAGGTTTTGTTTTTCTAGGGCTGGTTCAAAATCGTATCCTCCTGCAATTGGATTCTCCCAACCTGTCTCACAGTTAGGTGTATCAATCTGTCTATTGGGTTGATCATATTCCTTTGGAGGTTCACAACAACCTTGATTCTTGAACCTGGGATTTGGAAAATCAGATAGATCCTCAGTATTGTTCCAAGATGTTCTGCTAAATGTTTGGGGAATGTATGGATATTTTTGGTCAATTATCTACTTTAATAATTTTATCATCTCTTTCCGTTTTTCAAGATCATCTTGGTGTCTTTCCCAAAGTACAAGATTTGTCATGCATTGGAGATACTCAAAGTTATGTAATTTCTCTAACACAACGTATCCTGCCATGAGAACATCTCGGGTGGATCAATTTGTTACTTGTGTTATAATTACTTGGGCACAGTTTACGATGAAGGTGATTATTATCGATATATTAACCTGAATGTCTTCAATTGATTTTGAGGTTTTGTAATCAATCTCATAAAATCTGAGGGCATCCTCAACCATTCCATCTTTCATGGATCTTTGAGATTCAGGTTTCTTCAATGGTTTTCGTAAGTAGCCCGGCTGCATTTTTGAATCAGATGGTAGAATCAAGATGTAGAATCAAAATTCAAGTTTAGATCGAAATTGATTAGATATGAAAAAGATTCCCAAGAAAATCTATGTGTGTGTTCTAAATAGAAGGGATGAGGGACTGGATGTGATATTGACCCAATCAAGTTACCCAAAGATTTTGGATGACTATAGAGGTTCGGGGCGGATGATACCCCTTAGTCAAAAAGTTGTCCACCTGAGAATTACCTAGGCAGCCAGAGAAGGAGAGTCCCATGAAGACCCGTACATGGTAGAGCGTCCCCACGAGTTACAAGGTTTCCCCCACCCAACCTCTCTTGTCACTGATGTTCCAAGTAGACCAGAATGAGGACTTGACCTCTTAAGTCTACCAGTTTTATTTAAGAGCAAGGGTGCGTAGGATTTCACTTGAACTTTTAAGATGTGTTGGGTGCAAGAGTGACCTAATTTGAAGATTGGTTGACCCAACAAGGTAGGGCAACTTCACCTGTATTGTCCTCTTGAGAAGTTTAGGTCCCTCTTTTAGTGTTCAAATGAATTTAAAGCCTGATTTTAGGGTTTTGTTTGAATAAATCAATTCAACCAAGGCTTAGGCACACATTATTTAGGGAAGATCAATTCTTGATTATGTAAGTGGGTCTCTAAAAGCCTAAACTGAAATCCTCAATTGGCTCCGATTTGGTCCAATTTAGTTTGTCCAAATGTGATACCTAGGGATCAAACATGAATGTGATAACCCTAGATACCTTAAACTTTAAGTGGGTGCACAAATCAGGGTTTGTTGTTTTCTAAATAGAATGTATCAAATTAGGCAACTTGATGATTAATCTAAGAATAAAATGCAAGTAGCCCTAATTGATTTTTTTCCTTTTATCCTTTTCAGAAATAGGGGCTTGAGAGAGAATAGATAGAGTTTACCCGCCCCTGGCATGTTTGATGTGTGACTAAACTTTCTTCAATGAATCCCTCCTCAAACAATAACAAAGTGATAAAGAAGTTAGTACCAAATCAGGAATTGCAATCAAGAGTTCTAAATTGCCCGTTACTCCCCGGCAACAGTGCCAAAATGTTAACGTGGTGAAATTGAGTTTTAAAATAAAGCGTTGTAATATAGTCTAAATCGCTTTGAAAACAAATAGATTTTTTATTACTCAAAAAGATTCCGAGGTTGAACACAGGGAGCAATATGGAATTCAGAAATCAAGATCGCAATTTAAACTAAAAGAATTTGCAATAATATCAGGTATCAATGTGCCAAAAAGATGGGAGTAAAATAGTGGTTTAAATCACCATATACTCCTACAATATTAACTAAGGAACTCAATATATATGTATGAAATGAAAGCTCAAATCTATCGTCTGATTTGTAAATCAGACGACTTAAAGTGATTTTCTTCTTCTTCTTTCTCTCGCTTTGTCTTTCTCTTCAGCTTCTCTTTCTCAGCTATGGCTTCTTCTTCTACTACTTTTTCACCAAGCCTTCACCTCTTCTTCTTTTGAGCCTTTCTTTGTAACTCCTCTTCTTCAGCCCTTCTTCTTTTCTTCTTCAGAATTTGGTTAAGTGTCATGGCCAAGCTTCTCAGAGCAAAACCCTCCCTTTACCCACGCGGCTCTCCTTCTCTCTTTCTCTCTTAGGATCTGCTCTCCCAGAGCCACGGGTAATCGGGTTATCGGATTCAGGTCCATACCTGGGTCCAGGCTCACTAGCGTGCGGTGCTGAGCGAGGAGTGCAGGTCTAGGCAGATTATCGGGTCAAACCAGGTCCGCATGTACGTGTCACAGACGAGGCCGGGTGAGCAGGTGAGAGGGACCTCACCCCATGAACTGAGGTGAACAGACCCTTTCACTTTTACATGATATACGCTACAATCGCTTCTGAAGTCCACGATACGGCACTAAGCCACCTCCTTCTTCTCACGTCCGCAGCAAAGATCCTTCCCAATTACAACAGCTGCTGGGCTAGCATCTTCAATTGACTGCTGGGACATGTTCGAGAGTCGATTCCGCGCAACCTAGAGCTGAGACCTGGGACGAAAGTGCCTGGAACAGCTCTCAAGCAAGCTCGAAGCTTGCTGCTTCCATGGCGGCAAGGTCGAGTACCTAAAATCAATAAAATGGCCTCTCATCCCTGTCAGAATGTTCAGGGAGTATCGCCAGATGACGGCGAGTGCAGAGGGAGTGTTTGTGTGGTGTTTCGTGGTCTGTGAGTGTGTAGTGAGGTCGGACTATGTGCGTGAAAGTGGGTGTGTTCAGGAGTGCATGTGAGTGAATGGAATGGTGATTAGGGAGATGGGAAGTGTGCGAAAAGGTGCAGTGGAGGTTGTAGGGTGGTTGGCAAAGGGGATGGTTGTGTGTAGCAGGTAGAATCCTTCGTCGGAGTGGTCGCCGGAGATGAAGGAGATGAAGGTGTTTAGTATCATTGGTGGTCGGATTTGGAAAATAAAGAGAGGAGAAGAAAGTAGGAGAGATAAGGAACATAGGAATCTACTCTAAGGATGAAAATGTGAAGGGATTCCCACACCGGTGTGGTTGCTGGACATGGGAAAGACGAACCTCTGTAGGGTGAGACGGTAGTGAAGATGGGGAAAGGACAGCGACGACTGTTATTGCACAATGCGGAGGACGGTGAGGAAGACAAATTTGCCACAAGTTTTGTGGTCAGACGATGATAGGAGTCAGAGAGAGACTGTTGGAGCTTGCGGAGATTTATGGTCGAAGAGGGGAGAGGAAGAAGGGGACTTTTGGTCAAATTTCAAGCTTGGCCCGTTCGGGGGGACCTGGGCTCTCTTATATAAGGGTCTAGAGGCGGTTTGAGCTTGGGAAACAAGCTTTCCAAGCATGGATAGCCTCGCCGGATTTAGGGGTTTCTTGAGACCCAAATCTCTCATGCGTTCGCATGAGAGATTGGGAAAGATTCGGAGCACAAGAACGGGTTTTGATTGGAGAGGATTTCTCAAGGAGTTTCCCTTCCAATTTTGGAAGGGATTCGCTAAGAGATCAAGGAGAAATCTCCTATAAAAGATCGTCGGAGTAGGTTTCCTCCACAATAATGGTGAGGGGACCTAATTGTGAAGACAATGAGGAAGTTAGGGGGTTGAATGCAAGGATTTTTGAAAGTTGGGGGTATAAATGTAATCAAATAGGACCATTTTGAAAACTAAGTCAAGACAAGCTCATCTTGGGTTGAAATTTTGGTACAAACCTAATTTGGACCTAAGGAATCCAATGGTGAAGTTGGATTTTGGTTTTGACCATGTTTGACTAGATAATTTATGCAAAAACCTAAATTAGGGCAAATATCTGTCTGAGACTCCATTTTGGGTTAAGATGGGTTCTGATGGTCAGATTGAAGGTACTAAACCCTAGAGAATATTTTTCTATGATTTTTAGATGGTTTAGGTGAATTTTATCTTGACCAGAACATCGGTTAATTAGGTGGATCTATTTTTAAGGTTTCAAAGGTCATTTAATTCTCAAGACATGTGCAAACCCTTTTCTGACTGATCTAACCCACTTGTTACCTTTTTAGGACCTTTTGACCCTTAATGAACCCATAGGAAAACCCGTGGTTGCACTACGTTCAAGATGAGCTAGTAAAATTACAGTTTTAACCCTAGTTCTTTATTTTTCTTTCATAATGAATATGCAATGACTTATGACTCTCTGGCGGTTATATAGGAGCATTTATTGACATTTTTTGGGTCAAAGTGAGCTAGTTATGGCTCATGATGGTGTTCCCATCACCCCCTCATCATCAAAGATCTTGGACCACAGCCATTGGATCAAGATCCAACGGTTGGGGTTCCTCTGCACCCGCAGCTCCCATGCCCTCCTTGCGACATGAAGGCAGACTTGGTACATTGGTAGCATGCTTGGTTTCTAAGGGAGGGGCGTAGGTTCGAGACCCATGGAACCCCCCCTCAAATCAGCAATTGGACACACGCAGACAAGGGTGCATCAGCTAGCACAAGAGTGTAGACGCGCACGCACCAGCCCGCGCACCTGCACCACATCACCAGCGCAGTGTGAACAGTGCAACGCCAGTGCACGTGCATGCAACACAACTCGTGATGGCCGCGCAAGCACAATAGCAACAGGCATGAGTTGGTGTGGATCTCCAGCGACAGTTGGGCGGATCTTCAGTGACGATTGCAGCTCACTAATGCCCTATACACGAATTATCCTCCCCCTTCTACTATAAAAGGACCTACACCCCAAATTCTTCACCATATCTTCCTTTCTTCTCCTCACCACCTCCAAGGCTTTAGAGAGAGCTTGTCCCAAGATTGGGATACTCCTCAAGAATAGAATCAAATATTTTCCCGCGTCTCTTCCCCATTCATGGAGCATCCTACAGCTGTCCTCTCACCTCATTCAGGAAGAAGATCCTTGCCGTGACGATGTCCTACCCCATCCTCCTTCCTCCGCCATCATTCTCCCTTGTCCCGCTCCTTACCACCTTCTTCGGGGCGCCATCAGAGCAAGTCATCCTCCAAGCGACTATCGAGGGGTATTCTTCTCACCAATCTCTATCTTTTCACTTTTGTAGCATAGTTTTCCCACTTTCATAGTTGTAGAAACATTTGTTCATAAATATATGATGTTCCTATCTCTCTCTCTCTGCATTATTTTTACAAGTAGATAAAGCTTTCATAGACCTAATCTCTTGTTTTATAAAAATACCAAGAAAGTAAGAAAAGATAAAAATAACAAAAACAAATAAAAGCAAAAAGCGAATTTTCAAACCAAATGTTCCCCTCCCCGTGTTCGACTCCAGACTCCCTTTCGAGTTTAGGTTATAAATATTATCTCATCGATGGATTTTTTTGTGAATCGAACTACGACAACAAGTTTCGAAACTCAAAACTTTTCATGATGAATTTCTGCTGCATCATTTTAGCGTCGTTGCCAGGGAGGCAATGCTCTTTGGTTTTTCTCGCGTTTTTCCACCTTATCTAACTTTTATCTCGCTTTTTCTCTGATCCTACTGTGCTTGCAGGTACTCTTCATAGGTAGGCCAGAGCGATTAGATCAGAGAAAAGTGCGGATGAAGGTTTTGTAAGTGTAACCCCATCACCCCCACCTAGATTTCTTTTCACCACATAAATAACTCAAACTCAAATCAACCTAGGTGCTTTCATAAACCCTAGGATAGATCTGGTTGTTTGATTGTCACTTCGCCTCATCTCACCCACCCACATAAACTAAAAAAATTAAAAAAAAGTTAACTGATTGTGGGATTTACTGAAAAAAACACACATTAATACCCATAACTCTCGACATAAGGTGCACCACTTTACATTGATTCTATCACTTAACTGGATCTGACCTGTGGATCCAGTACACCTTAACTCAACACACAAATAAGTGAGTAGAAAATTTGAATAGGTTAAACATTTTGTGTGCCTTAATCAAGTGGTGCAAAAGGCCGATTGATTGAGCTGTTTGGGCCGCACCACTTAAGATAAAAGCGATCCATCAAGTAGCTTGCCACTTAGGGTTGATCTTTACGGTTGAACCAGGCACTCCACATTATTTTTTGATTTCTAAAGGAATATATATCATCACTAGTGCTTTCAAAACTTGGAGTGTTCTACTAAACCTAATTGAACGAACCTAAAAATTAAACCCTAAAAGCTACTTAATAAGGGTAAACCCTAATAGACACATCATTAAATAATCTTGTTTGCAAACCCTGGTTTTGGATGCACACACATTTTAACTAATCACTAAGGGCACAACCCATCTAAAGGGCCCATCACTTTACAAGAGCACAATCATCCTAAGCCTATCTAAAATTGAGTAGACATTGGCCTTAAGGATTGATTCGCTCTTTGGGGCTCAGATTGATATTTTTTTTTATTAATCTGCTTCTACTGGTCCATCTAATGTCTAGCTAGGGGAGTAGCATCAAACAACCGCGGTTGGGGGGTATCAAAGGAACCAGATGCACAAACCAAAGGAAGAACCTTCTCCCCAACCCCTCCCTCTAACTTGTTGGATTGACCGGATAAAAGTAGAGCAAATCATTTTTGTCATCTCAAGACGGGTCCTAGGAGTCTGTAGGTCTTTAAGCTAACCCACCTAAGTGTTGGTGCTAGAGCACCGCAATCATTTATTTTGATGATAACAAAACACGTGTCATTTAACATTTGCACTTGAAGTCTTAGATTTCACGTTAATTGAAAATGGAGACATGGTTAGATGGAGTTCGAGCTCGCATCTAGGATGAATTGGAGGAGCTTGACGGAGAACAGAGGAGCTTCGCGAGGAGCGATGGCTTGAAGAAGGAAGGAGATGAAGGATAGGATAGATTTCCTTTCTTTGTACTCTATGTATTTTTGTTTTCTTTGTTGCTCTTTATTTTGTTACTTAGATTTATGTTAAAGAGCCTCATAGTACCCTAACAGTAGTCCTAGGAACACTTACACAGCCCTAGGATACTTAGCTTTTCTGTAGAGAACTTAAAAAACCAAAATAGGGTTCAAATAGCCTTTTCAGACGTCTAATCTGAAAATCAGACGTCTGATAATGACTTTTAAGATGTCTAACTGTTGACTCAGACGCCCGATAATGTTTAGGCTGGACTTAGCTAGTTCTGGCTGATGAAATCAGACGTCTAGAACTTAGTCCAGATGTCTTAGAAGATGTCTAATGATTTTGCTAAACGTCCAATTAGTGGACCGTTGGCTGGCTTAGCAAACAATGAATGATATGACCGTTAGCCAGTATATGACGTCTATAGAGGACCCCAGACGTCTGATACATGACCGTTTTGCCTCAGCTAACCCAAAATCTCTTCTCAGAGATTTTATAACCATTGCACACCCTTAGGAATCCATTTTTGCATAAAAGTAGGTTTCCAGACGTCCAGACATCATTCCAGACATCCTGTGTGTCGTCTGATGGACTTTCACTAAAACCCTGTTTCGATCTTATTCAAGTCAGGAAGGAAACTCGCCTAAAATCAGATGTATGACTTTATTCCCAGATGTCTTAAACTAATTTTCCAGACATCCGATGCCAGGATTAGACGTCTGGTAACCCTGTCAGTGTAATGATTAACCCTGATTTCAGCCTGATTTTCTTAGAGCTTGCACCCAACGGCTATGGAAGCCTTCCAAAGCCTTCCAGAGCCTTCCTAGAGCCTCTATAAATAGAGGAGAACGTTTGCTACTCAAATACACACCAAGTACAAGCATTTCCACATCCTTATGTCAAATTGATCAATAGAAGAAGCTCTAGCTCTACAAGCACTCACTTCACCTAAGAGCTTCGTCTTGTTGTGCACCTACTCTCCCGCCGTAGTTTACGAGAGCATCGTTGTGCCATTGCTTAGTTCATGCATCTGCGTCATCGACGCACTTCCACCAAAGGGAAGCATCCTTACTCCTATAGAAGCTTAGTTTTAGAATATCTTTGTTGGCTCTATAGGACTATTTGTAATTTACTTTGTTATTTGGTTGGGTATTCGCTTTACGAATTCCCATCTCCTTCGTGAGACAAAATCCTTCTCATGAAGAGAAGGGGTTTGAGGTACGCTACCCTCGTATAAAGTAGCGTGGTTGTAATTGAGGTAGTACTACCCTCGCTTAAGTAGTACGTTAGTGGATTTGATCAACTTGGTTGATCAGAAAATCCTAACTCGAGAGGGTTAAGTGGTGGTTTTCACCCGGTTTGTGTTTTCACCTAAAAATCATTGTGTACTTTGTGTGATTGCTATTTTGTGAGATTGTTCTATATTTTAATTCCTCATTTTTAGGTCACGCTGATCTCACCCCCTCCAAGTAGGAATCTACAATTGGTATCAAAGCAGGTTTCGCATTTTCGGCGTTACACACTGGCGAAGATTCGATGGAGGGAAGTGTCACCACCACCAGAATCGTCGAGGGGCAGTCCACCGTCTGACCACCTTTCTTCGACGAAAACAACTACGGCTACTGGAAATTACAGATGAAGATGTGGCTTCAAGCCTCCGACTTCGCGTTATGGGAACGTTGTGAGACCCCATACGAAGTCCTGGAGAAACCAGAGAGAGACTATTCGCAGCAGCAGACCTGCGAGCTTTCCCTTAATGCAAAAGCTATGAATACATTATACTGCGCCCTTAGCCTAGAGGAATTCAGCCGTATATCTCAGTGCGCCACTGCATACGAGGTATGGCATACTTTAGAAGTTACACATGAGGGTACGACTATGGTAAAGTCTTCTAAAATTAATTTACTTTCACAAGAATTTGAATCATTTCTATAAAGACTAACGTAACTTTAAGTGAGATGAACACTAGGTTCACTCTCATAGTAAATAATTTGAAAGCTTTAGGGAAGACCTTCATCAAGGGGAGCTTCAAGGAAAGCTACTCCATTCCCTTAGACTAGAATGGGATCAGAAGGTCACCGCGATTGAGGAAGCAAATGAGGTGGAGTAGCTTAACATGGAAGATCTCCTAGGCAATCTAATGGCCTACGAGACAAAGCTGAATCAAAAGAAGGACACACCAAACCCAAACCCAAAGAAGACCCTTGCATTCAGAGCTGTGTCGGATAGCGAGGTAAGTTCCGATGATGAAGACTTTAAAATTTTACTTAAAAAGTTTTTCGAGTTTTGTAGGAATCAAAGAAAGAAAAGAAGGAGAAGAAAAGCCCGAGATGTTGCTACCACTACAACGAGAAAGGGCATCTATGACCAGAATGCCCTCTTCTCAAGAAGGAGAAGAAGGAGAAGAAGTCTAAGAAGAAGGCATTCCAAGCAACTTGGGACGACTCGAGCTTAGAGGAAGAGGAAGAGCAGAACCCCAAGGAAGAAACCGCTTGCTTTGGTTTCATGGCTAGAGGAAGTGATAGCGACAGCAAAAGCGGAAGTGACTCCGACAATGAGGTAAATTCTGATTTACAAAATGCTTTTAATGAGCTTTTTGAAGTTAGCAAATCAGTCAAGGTAGAAAATAAAAATATTAAAAAGAACCTTAATTTTCTTAAAAATAGAAATGAAAGATTAGAAAAAGAACTTAAGGATCTAGAAGCTAGTCCTAAAAATGATGAATTGATCAATGAAAACACTAAATTGATTAAGGAAAATGCTAGTCTAAAGTTAAAAATTTCTAATTTAAAAAATAAGATGAATATTATAGAAAAAGAAATTGCATGTCTTAGGAAAAATTCTAACAAATTAATCAACAAAGTAGAAAATTTGCATAGCCCTAAGGTTGAGAAAGGATCTCCGTCAAGGAGACCTGCTAACAAATCCGGATCCAAGCTCTCTTGGATATCAAAGAAAGATTTGGAATCTTGTTTTGTAGGTTTCAAGGGTGATTACAACACAAAGGACTGGACCTATAAGCTCAAGGTTGGTCAACTCGAGTTAAGAGAACCAAGGAGTAGACCAAGGAGGAGAATAAGAAGACCGACGAGATGGCGAACAAATGATGGACCTACTGCACGTCGACCGCCAGACTAGAGACCGGCACCAATGCCCGAGCCTCCAAGCTACGGATGGAAGCCCCATCTGATGTGGCATCCACCACCTCCATTTGGACCATTTTATTGGCCATGGTAGGTGAGGTAAAACCCTTTACCCTATCCTTTTATCATTAGCATATAGATAGGGGGAGTTAAAATTATGAGCTAATTGTCATTTATTAAGGGGGAGATGTAAGTTAGCTAAATTTCCTTTAGTAAGGGGGAGAAAAATAATAGCTATCTTGTTGTAACAAAAAGGGGAGGACACTACTCTTGTTAAAAGAAATTCAACTCATTTATAGAAGAGCATGTTTTAAGGGGGAGTTATAGGAAATTTAAAATCAATTTAAACTTTTTGATAATGTCAAAAAGGGGGAGAATTTGTTGCATTATTTTTTATCATTTTATCATCATCAAAAAGGTGGAGATTGTTGGTGTTAGGGCACCGCGATCATTTATTTTGATGATAACAAAACACGTGTCATTTAACATTTGCACTTGAAGTCTTAGATTTCAGGTTAATTGCAAATGGAGATGTGGTTAGACGGAGTTCGAGCTCACATCCAGGATGAATTGGAGAAGCTTGAAGGAGAACAGAGGAGCTTTGCAAGGAGCGATGGCTTGAACAAGGAAGGAGATGAAGAATAAGATAGATTTCCTTTCCTTGTACTCTATGTATTTTTGTTTCCTTTGTTGCTCTTTATTTTGTTACTTAGATTCATGTTAAAGAGCCTCAAAGTACCCTGACAGTAGTCCTAGGAACACGTACACAACCTTAGGATACTTAGGTTTTCTATAGAGAACTTAGAAAACAAAAATAGGGTTCAAACAGACTTTTCAGACGTCTAATCTAAAAATCAGACATCTGATAATGACTTTTAAGACGTCTGACTATTGACTCATACGTCCGATAATGTTTAGGCTGGACTTAGTTAGTTCTATCTAATGAAATCAGATGTCCAGACCTTAGTCCAGACATCTTAGAAGACGTCTGATGATTTTGCCAAACATCCAATTAGTGGAACGTTGGCTGGCTTAGCAAACAATGAAGAATATGACCATTAGCCCGTATCAGACGTCCATAGAGGACCCTAGACGTCTAATACATGACCGTTTTGCCTCGGCTGACCCAAATCTTTTCTCAAAGATTTTATAGCCGTTGCACACCCTTGGGAATCTATTTCCACAAAAAAGTAGGTTTCCAGACGTCCTGTGTATCGTCTGATGGACTTTCACTAGAACCCTGTTTCAATCTGATTCAAGTCAGGAAGGAAACCTGCCTAAAATTAGACATTTGACTTTGTTCCCAGATGTCTCAAACTGATTTTCCAGACGTTCGATGCCTGGATCAGGCGTCTGACAACCCTGTCAGTGTAATGATTAACCTTGATTTTGGCCTAATTTTCTTGGAACTTGCACCCAACAGCTATGGAAGCCTTCCAAAGCCTTCCTAGAGACTCTATAAATAGAGGAGAACATTTTCCACTCAAATACACACCAAGTACAAGCATTTCCATGTCCTTGTGTCAAATTGATCTATAGAAGAAGCTCTAGCTCTACAAGCACTCACTTCACCAAAGAGCTTCGTCCTGCTGTGCACCCGCTCTCCTACTGTAGTTCACGAGAGCATCGTTGTGCCACTGCTTAGTTCACGCATCCATGTCGTTGACGCACTTCCACCAAAGGGAAGCATCCTTACTCCTATAGAATCTTAGTTTTAGAATATCTTTGTTGGCTCTATAGGACTATTTGTAATTTACTTTATTATTTGGTTGGGTATTCGCTTTGCGAATTCCCATCTCCTTCGTGAGACAATCCTTCTCATGAAGAGAAGGGGTTTGAGGTATGCTACCCTCGTATAAAGTAGCGTGGTTGTAATTGAGGTAGTACTACCCTCACTTAAGTAGTACGTTAGTGGATTTGATCAACTTGGTTGATCGAAAAATCCTAACTCGAGAGGGTTAGGTGGTGGTTTTCACCCGGTTTGGGTTTCCACCTAAAAATCATTGTGTACTTTGTGTGATTGCTATTTTGTGAGATTGTTCTATATTTTAATTCCTCATTTTTACGTCACGCTGATCTCACCTCCTTCAAGTAGGAATCTACACTAAGGATAGGGTTGATTGCTTGTATTGCAGGGCTCCTTTCTTTCTTTTTTTTTCCCTCATGCTCCACCATGTGTGCTTCCACATCCTACACACATTTCCCATCCTACCCTCCTACCATCACTTATCCTCAAGATGATTACTATCCCAACTTGAATTATGACTACCCATCAACTAGCCAGGACAACTTTGATTGGGAATATGAATTCGGACCTTAGTGTCCAAGGTCTAACCCTGGACAAGAAGACTATGATTATTATCCTTCTCATGCCTACAATGATTATAGATCTCCACCCTTTGATGATCAACCTAACCCAATCTACAATCAAGAAGGATATGTTGACTATAACACCTACCCTCCCCAATATTCCACCGAATATAGGTCACCACCATTCTTTGAATAACTTGAAATGACCCACTGTCAGGGAGGACCCCGAGAACCTGAATAACTTGAAACAATCTACTATCAAAGAACCTATAGTGAGCAGTCTCAATCCTAGACCTTAGACCTTCAAGCTTGTAGAATATGCACATCGTGGACACACGTAAGACGCGTATTTGTATTGATATACTACCTGTTTACGTCTTTGCATATTTTACATGTATTCTAGGTCTTCTTTTCCTTTGAAAAAGAAGAAAACCCATTTTGTTCGCAATTTTGCGGGTTTTACTTGCCGTTGTTTTACTGTAGTGGTGTGAGTGTGCCTTTACACATTGTTTCTGTTTATGAACGGGAGGCAATCACTGAGACAACCCCTCATCCCTCTGTTGATAGATCTACCTAGACCTGCTGCATCTAAGCAACCATTATCCCATCTACTTTCTTAGCACTTTCTGCATTTGATTCTATGGATCAACCACAGAATCAGAATCCTGAGATCCTTGCTTCTTCTTCTGGCCAGGGGGAGATGCTACCTTTTGATATCCATGAGGTGCTCTTAAGCTAGAATCTACAAATGCTTGAGTAGAATAGTCAAATCAATCTATTGATAGCTATGCTCCAAAATCTCCAGGCTTGTCGACCTAAGGCGGGTCCTGGTTCTGCACCTTGTCCTCTACCTAGACCTTTACTCTGTGACTACTACAATCCATCCAATGCCTAAGTAGAACCTAATGCTAGGATTTCCCGTGGGGGAAAATGACCCAGAGTTAAAGCTAAACATCATTAATTTAATCTCACACTTTCATGGATGCACATCTGAGGATTCATTTTAGCACATTGAAGATCTCAAAAATCTATCTCAAACTTTGGGTCCTCGAAATCAAAATTAGGAAATCCTACATATGAAAATGTTCTCCTTTAGCTTGAGATATAAAGTCACTTAATGGATGGTATCACACCATAGCATGACCTATCAACTCTTGGACTGAACTCAAATCCATTTTTCTAAAGAAATGCTTTCTTATAGGTTGCACAAATGCACTTAGGTGATCCATTACGAATTTTACCCAGAATCAAGGAGAACATATACATGAATCATGGGAATGATTCCATGATCTACTTAGAAACTGTCCACACCATGACATCCCATGTTGGCAACTTATGCACATATTTTATTACAGATTACATGAGAATGTGCGAAATCTCGTGGATGCTTCCTGTGGGGGCAACTTTCTGAACCAAGATGAGGAATCCACTTATAAACTCTTTGAGGGAATGATAGAGAACTCCATCAATTCTACCTCCATTACCCAATTTAGTAGAGGAAGCGCGAATCTGAAGGGCACCCATGAGATCTCAAATCAGTCCAATTCAAAGGATTTAGAGATTATATCAGAAAAATTGGACAAAGTTGACATCTTAGTGAAGCATCTCGATGAGGTCCACAACACGATGAAAAATCTTACACCTCTACTTGCTACACAGAATCCTGCACATTTTCCCATTTTGTGAATTCTCCAAGGAGGGAATTTGTGAATAATATGGATTTATGAGATCCTTCTTCCTTGGGTTATCTCCCTATTCATTCACCAACCCAAGGAGGGATATTTATCCCATCATTCCCACCCTTCTCCCCAATCCCGTCTTTTGCAGAAAACACAATGGATCATTACAATCTTTATGCCATCTAGGAGAATGAATCTAGATCTAACCCATATTCAAATACCTTTAACCTTGGATGGAGAAACCACCTAAATTTCTCATGGGCTAATCAAAACCAAAGACCTACCTATCAAAATCAGACCGGTCAAAACCAGCATACGTTGGCTTCTCAGCAACCGAATGCGAGGCCAACCCATGTGAATACACATAACTATTCAGAGCCAAACAAAGAATCGTAGCTCGATCAGATTTTTAGAGCTATGATTGAGACTCAGCAGCAAAATGCTGAGGTTCTCACTGAGGTTCAAAGATAATGTATGGCTGAAATGGCTGATTTATGAAATCAAATCACGCTTTTGGCTAAGTCTCGTCAGCCAGGTACTCTCCATCTCAGCCAGTTCCAAATCCTAGGAATCTACCACATCCTAAGCATCAAGGCCAAGTTTACATAGTTAATCAGGCCTTTGATTCGGATAAGAACCCACCATCTGCACCTCTCGAAAGTGAACTTCCAAACCCTTATCAGCAACCATTGTTGTACCAAAACAATCCACCTATCATTCAAAATCAGCATTGATTTGTTGTCGATCTTCTAATTGGATTTGAACTCACTTTCTCCCCGTTGCCTCATTCTTTAATCTCTTTACCTCGATCCAAATTAGATAAATATTTCACAAAATCAATTCGTATCTTCTCGAGATTTTCATGTGATTCTGATTGTAGTTCTACGAGATCTATTAAGGCAAAATCAGGGTAAGATTTCCATTTCTTTGACTCATTTGATTCAAGTGATTATTCTATTTTCTTGTTATTGAGCCAATTCTTCCTTGACTCCCTGTTTTCTACCATATCCATTCTATTATGGGAGTTATCTTTTACTAGGGTTTACACCTAACTGAAGGCATAAAACTTAACACCTGTATATAGATGTTTCCTACTTTCCACATCTTTGTCTACCTATACACTTGAGTCTATACTTTATCTGATCTCTTCCTTATATTCTACTCTTCACTTAGTCTGACTGACCACTCTGACTTTTGTCAAACTTGAAACAGTTTGCAGAGAGATCTTCGATCTCCTATTTACGACTCCATCTGTCATCCTATACTAAGTGAATTGTAGAGTCTTTTTCACCCTTTCCTTGCAATGAGGACATTGTAAAATTTTGGCTTGGGAGGGTGTGAAGTGAATCCTAAACTCTAAGTGTAGTGGTAGATAAAAGATAGGAAAAATGAGAAAAATGTAAAAATACTATAAAAATTAAAAATTTTTAAAATCACAAAAATTTGAAAAATTGATAAAGCATAAAAATATAAATATAAAAATAACAAAAATAGGGAGATTAATTTCTTAAGAAGATTTAAAGAAATTATTAAGGACCTTATTTAAATATTTACAATTAATAAATTAAGAGTTAAATTTCTTAAGGTCAGAAATAAATATATATATACATATTTATATTGTAAATAGTGTACAATAGTAGGAGCATTAAATCCCTACTTTGGACTTTCTCTTGAATATCTTTTCAAAACACGTATTTGTTTGCGAATTTTGAATGGGATTTTTCTCCAGTTAAGAGTTTGAAACCCTACACGATCTGTTTTTCCCACTATTTATTTTGAAACAAAGTAACTAAGATGTCTGATGGGAACACCATCATAGGCTCTAACTGGCCACTTTGGTAAATGCTCCTACATAATCATCTGAGGGTCGTAATTCCATGTCATTCTGTTTTGAGAGGAAAATAGGAAATTAGGATTAATTCTGCAATTTTAATAGCACACCTCAAACAAAGATTAACCATGGAGTCACTTATGGGTAAATTTAAGGTCAAATGAGCTTAAAAGTTTAAAAAGTGGGTCAGCATTTTAAGAAATAGGGTTTCAGGCATTTTGAGAACCACAACACACAAAACCCTAATTTCAAACCTACTTAAATTAAAGAGGTTTTGGTTAGGATAAAATTCATCTAAACCTCATATAATTCATAGAAAAATATTATCAGAGGATTGGTATCCTTAGTTTTACCATCTAAACCTATTTTGACCTTGAACAGAGTCTCAGATGGAATTTTACCCTAATTTGGGTTTTTATGTAAATTTCCTAGTCAAACTTAGTCAAAATTGAAATCTGACTTCATCATTAGATTTTTGGGGTCTAAATTAAGTTTTTACCAAAATTTGGGCCAAATCAAAGTCCATCTTGAATTAGTTTGCAATTTGCTTTATTAAGTCTCTATTTCCTTCAACCAAGCCCCCAACCTTCAAATTATTTGCATTTAACCCCTAACTATTTATCATTTTCTTCAAATAGGTCCTTATCGCCATGGTAGATGTGAACCCATGGTATTCGACCTTCAATTAGAGATTCCACTCTAATTACTCAACCGAATCCCTCCAAATTTAGAGGGAATGTTCCTAAGGACCTTCCTAATCTATTACACTGCCTTTCAAACCCTAAATCGAGCCCCTCAGATCAGGCAAATGCAAGAATTTTGGGGATCTTCTCCCCTAAAATCTCAATCTTCTTGAGCTTCTTCCCAAGCTTGGGGCTCTTCTTGAGGCCTTTAAAAGGACCTCCAACGATCGGCCATCCTCTTCAGTAAGTTTTGAGGTCAAAATCTCCTCTTCTTCCTCTTCCTCCGGCCTACGCCAGCTTGCTCTGGTGACCCTTCTTCTCCAGCTTCCTCACCCTCTATCACATACCATAGGCAGTGGGAATCCCTTCTTCTCCGTTGTTCGCTCCTTGCCATACCTACGAGAGGCTTCCTCCTCCTTCAGACGTCGTCGTTCCCCTTCCTAAAGCTCTCTTCATCTCCAGCATCGGCCAATCATAACCAATGCCATCCCCACTCTCTCCTCATTGGTATTCATTCATTCTTGAATCCTCTCTTTCCCCTGACTCTTCCTACACCCTTAGAACTTAGGTTCGCACACTACATCACCCATACCACATCCTCCTTCCTCAGCGTCAGTGTACCTCTGGTGAGCTCGCACACCCACTCCACCTCACCAATTGCCTCGCCACAACTTCCAGAAGCACTGCCGCATCCCCATGACCAAATGCCCTAACATCACTAAGGCTATTGGCCACCCAAACCATGGACTGAGCACAACCCCCTTCGCTCACCTTCATTAACTTCACCACGCACACACACCTCCTCATCGCACGCAACCACCACAAGCACGTTCGCCACACTCAGGCGATCCTCTTAAGCAATTCTAACAGGGTCGAGAGGCTGTATTGCGTGTTTTAGGTGTACATCGGATAGCCACGGCCTCCTTCTGTTTAAGTGAAATCGTCGTTATTTAAGAGATGCATCATAGTATAGGATAAAATCGCTTAGATCATTTAACTTTTTATGCTTAGATTCTAAATTAGAGTCCGTGGTCAATCACAGCAAGCAATTAGTGGCAATTCAATCTTACTAATACAATTTAATCAGAAATATAAGTAATTAAGACCAAAACTTCATTTAGAACAACTCAAAATGATATATATATGAAATCCAATAGTAAAGTGCAAAAAGAATAGGTTAAAATGGTGATTTGAATCACCAAATTAACCCTTCAAATTAAGATCAAATAAATTCACAGTATCTCTCAATCAAATATGCCACATCAACCAATTTCAATATCCCAACAGTATGCATCACTAAGGCACCAACAGAAGTCAGATGTCTTAAGTTGCTTAAGGCTCAGCTCCAACAGAAGAGGCAAAGGCCTCCTTCTCTTTTCTTCATGCCTCAAGAGAGAGGCAAGCATAGCACAGCATAGAGGCAAAGGCCTCTTCAAGACTTGGCCAAGTGTAGAGAGGAGTAAAGGGCAAAACCCCCTCCTCTCTCTTTGTCTCTTCTTCTCTCAGACCCAAGCTTAATTGTGTTATTGGCTGGGTAATCGGGCATGAATAGGGACCAAGCCTACAGGCGTGGTTGTAGATGAGGAGTGTACAGAGGTAGGTAAGTGGGTGAGGGTGGATGGGGACCCGACCCCCATGTACTTGGGCGAGGAGATCACTTCACAAAATCAACTTAAGTGCTGCAATTGATCTATATTCCCACGATGTGGGACTATCAGGAAGGGCTTCCTTCGCATGCAACTACTGGTGATTCTTTTGCCAAATCGATGTAGCTATTGTAGCTTTGAGTCCCAATTGAAGCCCTGGGACAACTCCTGGAATTGGGCCGCAGCTTTTGAGAGCAGCAACTGGGTGGTTGGTGGCTAGAGTGGTGCTAACGGTGACGGAGATGGTGGTGGCGATGGCGGTCATCCGGTGAGGGCCTGAAACCAAGAACATGGCCTTACGACCACATTAAAATAGTTCAGAAGCTTTGCCGTGAAGTAGCGAGTGCATTGGTGGTGGTGACGTCGCATGCAAGTGGGTGTGGAGGTTTGACAACCTCGAGAAGGTGGTGTGAAGGTGAGTAAGTTCAGTGAGGTGATTTAGTGGGTGAAAGCCCAAATTAGAAGAGGACTTTTGATTAGGGTGGTGTGGCAAAGCTCGTGGAGGTGGCAGTGAGGCATTTGATGGTCTGTAGCGAGCGGAAGGCTATGTTGGAGAGTCGCCGGAGCGGAGAACGAAGGTGGTGTTGAGGGCGATACGATGGTCGTTAGTGAGTTGTGAGTGTGGGAAAAGAAAATAGAGGGAGAGGGGAAGGGATAGAGAGACTTAGAGGGGAAGGAGATGAACGGGGGGCACCGGTTGTGTCTGACCAAAGCCAGATACGAAGATGATGTCGGCGAGTCAGAGCGATGATGATGAGGAGGAAGGGGCGCCTACTGTGGCTGGCGAGGAGTAGAATTGAGAGGGGAAGGCAGAGAAACGACTAATTTGATTGTTAGACGGTCAGACGAGGAGAGTGAAGAGGATCATTGGAGCAAGGTGCGAAGTTGGCCAGAGAAGGAAGGAGGGATTTCTCTTGCTAAAACTTGCTAAGGAGCGAGGATTCTTGTCTTGGGTCCTTTTGTAGGCCTAAGAGAGGAGTTCCAAGCTTGAAAACAAGCTTGAGAACACCGGCTATTTCACACAAACCAGATACCCACATCTTCAAACCATTCGCATGAGCTTATGGGGAACAATCACGGTCCAAGATTAGGTTCATTTGGAAGGGAATTCCTCAAGGAGTCTTCAGTTCAAATTTGGAAGAGTTTGATTGAGAATCGAGCGAGAAATCCTCGCTCGAATCACGATGGAGCTCTTGTGTTCTCACTAATGGTGGAAAGGACCCATTTGCAAAGAATGACGAGAAAGTTAAGGACCAATCTGCAAATAATTCAAAAGGTGAGGGGCTAATTGTGAGGAAAAGAGTCTGACTTGACTAAAATGCAAACTAGGTCAAGATGATCTTTGATTAGGCTCAAATTTTGGTAAAAATCTAATTTGGACCCAAGGAATCTGATGGCATAGTTAGATTTCAGTTTTGACCAAGTTTGATTGGGAAATTTGCATAAAAACCTAATTTAGGGTAGAATTATGTTTGTGACTCTGTTTAAGGTCAAAATGGGTTCCAAAGGTCAAATCAAGGGTACCAAACCACAAGGAATACTTTTTTAATGATTTTTAAGATATTTGAATGGATTTTATCCTGGCCAAAAACTCAATAATTTAAGTGCGTCTGAAATTAGGGTTTTAGGTGCTCAAAATGTGCGAAACCCTATTTCTATCTGCATAGACCCCCTTATTAGACTTTAATGCTCATTTAACCTCTATTTCACTCCTAAAAAATCCCTTGGTTATTCTTTGTTCATGATATGCTGTTAAAATTACAAACTTAACCCTAGTTTCTTATTCTCTTCTCAAAACATAAAAAGGTGGAGATGTAACTCTCAGGTGAATATGTAGGAACTTTTATCTTTTATTCTAGACTAAAATGGGCTAGTTAAGGCTCATGATGGTGTTCCTTTCACCTTCATCTTCTCTGAGCTCCGCAACGCTGCTCCATCCATCCTACACCCTACTACTGCCTTCTCCTGATGTGGCTCCAGGTCCTAAGGCGAGTCCAGGTGATGATCGAAGCAGCACATGTCTCCAGCTACCTTGATTTAGCACATACTTCAGCTGCAGCTCACACAAAGCTTTGCGAAGGACTGTAGTGGGATATAGTCCCACATCAGAAAGCTTAGAGTGCCTAACATAATACAAAAGTCATTTGTGTTATGCCCTGTTGCCTCAGCAAGCACGAGGTGAGGTCCCTCTCCACATGCACGTACACACTCTCGCTCACCACCTACGTAGGTGGGCCTTGGCATTGGATCCGATTACTTGGGTCCGATCTGAGAATTGAGAAGAGAATTAGAGAGAGTGTGGGGAGGGGTTTGCTTTGCCTTTGGATTCATGCCCTCTCCCTCTCTCAACACTTAGCCTCTAAGGGCTTTATGCGAGGTCCTTGTGCCTCCATTGGTGCGTTGCTGTTGTACCTCTTCTATGAGGTTTAAGATAAGGCCTTATGCCTTTTGAGCTCCTACTGGTTAAGGTGTCTGAGGCCTTTGGTTGTCTGATCTGGCACTTGATTGGTTTTGACTCTGATATTGGATTGAGCATACTATTTATTTATTTGAAGTATTTGTGAGATTAAACTTAAGGGTTAATTTGGTGATTCAAATCACCATTTTAGCCTAATATTTTGGCACTGACTCTCTGTTCTTTATTAGAATATTATTTTGAGCATTTCATTGGTTTCAATTGCATATTATTTTTGATATTGTGATTAGTGGATTGAAATTGCCATATTTTGCACCCTACGAACGACCTCGAACTCTAAATTGATTTCAAGTTTATATATTTAAGTGTTTGTTGTGTTTTTTGTTAATTGTATTAGAACACAAATACATTTCTTCAGAGATGACTCAAACATGTTAAACAATATCATTAAACTCTATATGAGAATTAAATTTTGGAACTAGCTTGTAACTTTCTGGTCAATAAGACTAGGTTATGTCCTTTTGATTTTTGAATATCTATTTTTATCACCAAGTTGAGTAAAGAGACTAGATACTTATAGTTGATCAAGTGAAGAGTTAGTAGAATCCTTAACCATAAGGTCTAACATGCTATAGTTAGCTTAATAAATTGAGAACGTTCGACTAGACATGGTGAGTTGTGTCTTGACAGATGATTGCAAAACTTGTGTGATTTATAAAATGCGATTTTTAGTCATTGTAACACATGAAATCACAATTGCTTTTAAAATTTATAACCTAGATAGTGGAGTATCTAGGGTCATCCAAGGAGGCCAAATTGTTAGTCACATGAATGGTTCTTTCTCTCACCTCTCAAATCCGCACTTATATTTTTGTGATTTTTGTTTTTGTTGTTTTTATAGTTTTCAAAATATCAGGCATGATTCTGAAGATGATAATTACGCTAAAGAACATGCCTAAAGTGACAAGAACTAGTCTACACCTCTAAGCTCACCCTAAGCAAGTGTGCCTAGGGTAATTAGAGGGTAGAAGTGTGGTGCACTACAAATAATAAGAAAGCACTATGACTAAGAGCAAGAATGAAGGCAACAAATAGAACTTTTGTATTGCTAATTAAAATAAAGTACTTGTAGTGGAATTCTTGTTACAAATAGATGAAAATAAATACTAGCTAATACAAAAGATGGTAAAGATTAAGAAAACGAAGTGATCCTCTAGTTAAAGCTTTGGATGGTCCTTGCTCCAAGTGTGGTTGCTCCTGCACTTAAAAAGGCTTCTCCTTAGCTTCTTCAAATAGTCCTGCTTCCGCCTCCTCCAAGGGTGGACGTCCACCACCTCAAAATTCCTCCTTACGTGGCCATCCTCCTTAGATGAGGAGCTCCTCCTTGGTGTAGCACAAGGAAGAAGAAGGTTGAGGAAGAAGACACGAAGGGGACTGGTAGGTTACCCTCTTAATCTTCTTCTCATCTTCTCCTTCCTTGGCCTAATTATGTAGGTGGTATGAGTGGAATTAGACCAAAGGAGGATGATGGTATGGTGGTGGTTAGATGTGTTTTTATAGGAAGGGAGAGTGGTGGTTGGTGTGGGGGTTATGTGTAGGGCTAGGATGGGCTTTCATGGGTGGTTAGGTGATCCTAGGGTCGAGGATGTTTGGCGACAACTAAAGGGATGTATGGGAGGTGGTTATAGTAGTGGAAAGACACCTAGAGGTGGCACCAACCATGGAGAGGTGCCTTGGTTTTGGTGCCACCATGGGGGCTTCTAGAAGGTGGGTTAGGTGGAGGGTAGATATGGCTTGTGGAGGTAGGTGTATGGTGGTGATGTGGTGAGGTTTTGGAGGGAAAAAGTGGTGCTAACTTGGGTGTTTATAGGGGTGGTTGGCGCCATTTTGGTGGTGGCTTTTGGAGCTGTTAGTGGGGTGAAGGGATGTGGTTAAGGTGGTGCCAAGTTAGAGTGGGAGTAGGGGAGCTTAGGTGGACTTAGGTAGGGTTATTTGGTGGAGCTAGTTAGGTGGAGTTTTAGGGTTAGGGTTGGGATCCATGGAGGTCGACTAGATAAGCTAAGCAAGCCTAGCTAGTAGAAGAGTGGAGTAGGGGGTAGAAGGAGCAAGGTGTTTTAGAGGACGAGTTGAGGAGCTACAATGAGCTGCACTAAAGTAGATGGCTGCTGAAGAGAGCTTCATGTGAGCTCATTAGCTAGCTTAGCTAGCTGGTTCTGTGCTAGCTACTAAGCCAAGCTAAGATGAGTTGGCTTCTGCTGATGTGAGCTAAGGTGAGCTGGGTTTGACCTTCCCAAAGGCTACCTAGTTAGCTTAAGTAAAGTAGCTAAGCTCAACCAACTTGAACTGAGTTGAGTCTTCGAAAGCTAGACTTAAGCTAGACTGAGCTGGTTGAGGACTTCTTCAACTAACTTGGCTTAGCTAGTTGATGGCAGTAGCTAATCCTAGTTTGGTAGAGCTTCCAGTGAACTGTCTTGAGCTAGGAGGAGATGGAATGAAGCTGGGATCAACTGACTTTAGCTAGTTTGAGCTACCATCTAGTTGAGGTGAGTTGAATGGAGCTGAGCTGAACTATCTTAGGCTACCATTCAGCTAAGATGAGCTGAATGGAGCTAAGAATTAGTTGTTCCAGCTTGAATAAGCTAGGATCCACCTGGGATGAGCTAGATCCAGCTAAGATCAAGTTGATTTGAGCTTCTCCTTCATCTTCTGCTTTCTTGAGTGGCAAGGTTTGAGGGATCTTAGTTTCTACTTATCCCTGACACTTAAATAAACACATCAAAACTACAAAAACAATGCAATGCATGCCTATCCTAAGAAATGTCTAAATGCAGCCTGAAAACTCATTTGCGTAGTTAAAACCCTAAGAGCTAGATCTATTTTATGGAATAAGAATGATGATAAACTGGCATTTAGCAATGATCCTGCTGGTTGATACTAATGGTTTAAGGGACCTGAGAGTGAAAGGGTTTGTTGTCCACTCTCTGGTTTCTGAGCTAAGTAACCTAAGTGTCCAAGCTTCACACATTAGAATTGTCTTGTTGGCATCTAAGACTGTGAAAATACAAAGGTCAAGAGATCAGTTCTAAATCCTCTTTAGTCTAAGGATTTCCGCAAGGCGAGTCTTGAAAGGGTGAAGGATGTGCCACTCAGCTAGAAAAAAACATGGAGTATTTACTTTTAGTAGGAAAAATGGTAAGGAGGAAAAAAATATTTATTAAGAAAAAATTACTATATACACCCTGTAGTTAAGCATCTCGCTACAAATGGATGCTTATGCAGTTTTTATCCACTAATAAATCATCACGCTACATATGGATGCTACCCCTTCCTCTATCAATAAAAACACCTCGCTACATATGAGTGTTTTAACTTACAGAAAATGAATTGGAAAAATATGGAGATAAAAAGTAGGAATAAGAGACCCAGTGGTCCACCTGGGTGATATACACCTAGAGTATTGACCTCGGGATAAAAACAGGTGAGGAGAAAGCAACCAAATATGAGTAAGGCCAAGCCAAAGTCTTGAATTGGAATAGCTTGGATTGCGATATTGATGTCTTGAGATCTAGATTTTTTCAACTTCGAATGCCTGTAGGATGAGTGTATTCATGTGCATGGACACTTTAAACTCATAGCTACTAAACCTTGAATGGGCAGTGAAGCCTAAGAAATCAGGTTTTGAAGAGTAGTGGTTGAGGCCTAAATGAGACAGATTGACAAGACCCTAGGTCTAGAAGTCTGTCCTTGATGTTGTGGACTGGTTGGCTTAAGGATTTTGCTTTTCTTTGAAGTTGGTTAATAAAGGGTGTTTAGTTAAATTACAAAAGCTTAGGTTGGTAAAAATTAGATTTCACGAGCTTAAGGACCAACCTGTGTCTATTGAATTTTTGAGTAAGAATTTAATTTCCAATCTTTCAATCTTGTTACTTTCTCCATCTTGACTTCTTTTATTTTTAGAGTTTAGAGTGGATACAGAGAATAAATGGGTTTTCAATGTTCTGATTTGAAAGAAATTTCTGTCAAGATTTTGCTTTTACAAATACATATTTCTGAAAGGTATTTAGAGTTTTGAGTCCATCGTAAGAGGATTCCTACTACTATTCTATTTTATTTATGGTTATTTATTTAAAATAAAAAATATAAAAATACAAATATTAAAAACATTTTGACCTAAGCATTCTTCTACTTTAGAATTATTTATAATTATTTAATCACCCTAATGCTTAAATCATCATATTGTTGGTTACTTTTGCTAGGGACTAGCAAAAGCTTGGCTTAGGGGTATGATGAGAGACTCATTATGGCTCCTAGTTAACACTAATTAGTTATTTTCCCTAGCTAATTACCTAAGAATAACATAAATATAGGGTTAATTATAACTTAAGGGCAAAACAGTAAGGACTTGTAAAATAAGTTAAAATAACATAATTAAAGCTCAATTAATCTTAATATAAGTTTAATTAATAATAGGAATCAAAATAATAATCGTTAGCTATATATGAAGTATTTAATTTAGGTTAATTGAATTAAAGAACTAAGTACTTAATTAGCATCACTAATTTAATCATTTAAATAAATATAGCTAAAAGGAGCAAAAGTGTAATTTCAAGGCATAAATATATTATTTACATCATTTATGATTATATATAAAAGTTGAAAAATAAATAAATTAAAATGAGCCTAAAAGCTCACTATTTACATTTATGTCCTTAATTTACATTTCAATTGAGTCCTTTTTATTACTATCAGGTCCTTCTCTATTTGCTTGAAGGTCCCTATGCACATCTTCTTCTTCAACCTTTGGATGGTTATGAAACTCTAGTCTCCACACCTTCTGATCACTGCCCATCCTACGTCAAAAAGCCATCGCCATGGCCATCCTTTATAAGCTCACCTCCACCTTCTCATCCAATGAATCGAATGTTCATTTAATCCTAATTTACCTAGGTGAGTAAGCTCACCAGCATCAGAGATGACGTCGGAGTTTACGATGAACCTAGACCTCTATTCGTCCCAACACTTTCCCCCTCAGCTCGCCCATCGCCTATAAATACCTCTCCCCACCTTTGATTTCAAGGGTCAGTTCCCTAGCCCTCTTCCCCAACTAAGATCGATGATAGGCTATTCTTCCAAAGTCCAACGACCCTATTCCTCACCTTCGAAGAACTTCCACTGGAGGAGCTCTTCGCCTCTCACCTATTCTTCATCTTAGGAGCAGTAATAGAGCTTTTGATCGCCTTCATCTCTCTCTATAATCCGCTTCGATCCTTACCAGAGTTCCAATCTCTCAACCTCTAATTTCCTCTTCGTTATGAGGCATCAACGGAGTTCCTCTACCCCAATTCGTTTAGGTAACAATAGATTAGCCTTAGATTTAGTGTAGTTTAGTTTTAGCTAGTTAGATAGGCAGTTAGAGTAGTGTAATGCCTAGATTTCACATTGTCTTGCTCATCTTCGGCGAGCCAATTCTAGCTCACCGGACCTTCTACCATTGATCTAATCACATGTTCATCTTCTTTACGTCACCATGAATCCATTCCACATTCTCACACGTTAATTTGATCACCTTAACCCCTAATTTCACAACACATACACCTGACACCTCTGTTGTCTATGGCAGAGGTATCAGACCGATTAGCACAACCATTTGGGGCTCTCCAGCACATATTTACATCATAAGGGTCTTGTTTCCACCTTCGATTTGATCTATAACACACTACACACAAAATGCTCAATTTGTATCAACCTTTTAAGTTCCCTGTCAATAGCGGCTCAGAAGGAGTCAAGTCATCTAATTAATCGCATATAACGTATTGCCAAACCTTCCTAACCACTTTCCCTCACTCAACTGAGTGAGATTTATTTCTCTGAGTTGATTCGAGCTTAGATTTGATTCACGAGGCAATTCTTGATAAATCTTATTCCTGATCATTAATTGCATTAATTGTTGAATTCTTGAGGTTCGTTACAACCTCAGGAAGCTCTTGAGATAGTTCTTAATGTATTTCATGGAGATTAACTCTCTAACAACCTAAACCAGCCTTTATCGGAGCTCCTGTGAGCTCTGGCAACCTTGATTGTGAGTTACAACCTTCAACACTCCTTGCAGAACTCCAAATAGTTTCTTTGTGATGAGAGGATCAGATTTCACCAGTTAAACTTAAGTTTTGATGTAAATATCTTTATGTTGATATTTATCTTCTCCAACTCTGGCGGAGATGGCGAGACATCATCATTGAGGATTTAATCCTGGAAATGGGCCAATAAGCTTAAGAAGATCATCTAGAATTTATTTAGGCTTTAATATGATCTAAGAAACTTTAGTCTGGTCTATCGACCAACACACCTTTTCATCTCCGACGATGAGCCTGAGAGCACTCAAAGAGTGCTCAAAACTTGAATGTGAAGTGTGCAATTGATTCATAAGGTTGAAAATAGTCTATCTAGGCAGCTAATTTGATCTGGAATGTTTTGGATTTGAAAGTCAAATTTTAAGCCTTGTAGGTCAACTCTGAATCGAGTTTGAGGTTTTAAGGTTTGAAACTTTGATTTTTAGGTTTGATTGAGTGCTTGTAATGTTTGTGAACCTGTTGGAACTAGTTTGAATGAGAATTATTGAGATTTAACATAGACTCTATATTCTTTACAATATGGGTTATATCTAGAACCCAAAGGAATCCATAGCCATTTTGGTGAGAACTAAAGCCAAATATCACCCAGATATGTTGTCTATTATCTCTTGAATCGATCTAGATCACTCTCTAATGCTTTTATCTATCTTCTAGGCTGATTCAATATGAGAATTAAGATTCTGAGTTTCAAATAAGAAGCTTTGAAGCTTAGCAGCATTCTAGAGCTTCCTGATTCTCCGGAGTCTCCTTAACCTTTGCGAAATAGATCTCCAAGCATTCTTTAACTCTTAACTGAGAGTATTTCTCTTAATGCAGGTCCTTTGACCCGATTTATCATCTACAGTACATACATGTGCATGGCGAGAAGGCCATGTTCATGCCTTGATTTCACGGATCAACTGTGATCCAATCCTCAAATTGCTTTGCTCAATAAATAGAGGAGTTCAACAGCTTTCAATAGAGTTATTGTGTGCTCGATTTAGTCCACTGAGCTGAGAGAAATCAATGATTGAAGTTCGCTGGTCGGAGATGCTGTTGTGAAGGTGAAGCAACTAAGATAATCCAACATCGTGGATTGTTGACGCCTCGCACACCAAGCGCTAGGCATGAAATACATGTGGGTGTGGGCCCAATGAGCTTTGTACGTGGGCCTAGTATGATCCAAATCTACAAAAATTAAACCTAAAAATAAACTAAGGCCTGCTTGCTAGTAGTGGTTGATCCGGCCTAGTGATGTGTTGTTGATCCTATGAATAGATCGGGCCTGCCAATTTAAAACATAATTTTTGGGTTAAAGAGAAAGGGGCTTTGAGAGGTTTGGGAATGGTTAAGTGTTGAGAGAGGATTTAAAGCTTAAAAAATGTCTAAAGGTAGAAAACTTAGAGTTGAAAGAAGCTAAGGGAAATATTCTAAGTGTTAGATGAGAATTAAGAAGGCATGTGTAATAATTGATAAACATTTCTTTTATGCTTCACATTGTAGTAATTGTTGTAAATCTTTTTGTTATCCATTCTAAATCATTCATGTATATTTCTTTTATTAATGGAATAATTGTCATGTTTTAGAGTTTCAATCTAATATGCAATTGTTCATGAGCTTAACATATGTTTTAATTATAGATATAATTAATAAAGTAATTAGTAATTTGATAACTTAGAATAAAAAATTGTGAATTGATTAAGATTAAATGCCTCCCAGTGAACGACCTAGACTCAACTAGTTAAATGAATTAAATCTCAAATGTTAGGTTAGCTTCACCCTATACTACAATTAACAACAACAATTTAACAAATCAAGAAACCCTAAGTCTTTTCTTTACGTGATTAATTAAGCCTAATAACCTTAATTAACTGTGTTGAGAATTGAACGATCAAGCTCTTAGCCATTCCCAATTCTAGAAATGATTTTGATGATATCTTACGGGAATATGACTCTAAGGTCATAAACTAGGAGTTGGTTCTCCGTGATAAATACGAACCAAACCTTGGCATCCTCCCTTGCAAAATTCTCAAACAACACCCTCATTTTATCTCCCGCATCTTTGGATGGGATCTTATGAACAAATCCAGTGAATTTGATCACATCTTGCGCCAACACAAGGTGCTTCTTTTTGCGGTTGTTCGTCACATTCCCTTTAACTACTGCCGCTTCATCACCCGAGTCATGAATGAGGACCACATGGCTTCTCTACCTTTTGTGTCTATCCTTTCCACGATTATTGTAAATTATAGGATACCCACCAATGTTCAAGCCATTGATAAAAAGTAGAACCCTACAATAGGGTCGTCGCTACCAAAATGCTTATCCTTCCTGAGCACATAAATCCTGATGCCGAGGATGATGATGATGAGCTCTCACCATAACCTGACCATTATGTGTAACGTCTGCTCCAAATAGAAGCCCTGCTCACCATCTTCAACAAAACATGAGACCCCGACACTGACTCCATCACTGATGGCATCTCCATCCTGATGTGACGTACTAGCGACACATATTCATATCTGGGCAACATGACGGAAGAAATGAATGAGATGCACGCCGACATTCGTAATCAGTAGATGGGTTAAGGTCCTGCACGCCGCCGCTAGTGTCAAGATCATCTGGAGTAACACCTTCTACTGGCCCTAATGTGACTCTTAGATGTATTATTTTCCAGTTCTTTTTTCTTTCTTTTTGTGTTTCTCTAGTTGGCCTGTATAAAGGGGCTTTGGCCTCGTACTTATGTTTTAGTTGGGAACATTGCTAGCGTATGATTAGGGCACATACATTTTCCTTAGATGTTGTACTTTTCATTTTTCTACTTATCTCTTGTAGAACTATTAATTACTATCTATGCCATATTGACATGTTTATACTCATATCTTTGATAAATGCTTCTTTCTTAAAAAAATATGATTCATGCTTGCCCAATTATGCTCTAATTATGTCACCACTAGTTCAACCTCCATTAAGTTAGTTTTGATGATATTCAAAAGGGGGGAAAAAATTCTAGGACTCTCAAAACTAGCTAAAATTTACTTTAGTTTAAAATCTTTAGTTTAAAAGAGACCCTTAAGTACAAAAATCAGGAGGAGAAAATAAATCCTACGAACAGACTTTGAAAATCATCAAAAAGGGGGAGATTATTAGTTCAACCTCTCCTAAATAATGTTTTGATGATTTTACAAAATAAATTACAAGAAATAAATACTAGACATACCATATTTCTCTATCATAACTCCATTGCAGGTTCTGCCATCTCAAAATCAAAGTATTGAAGGATGAAGAAATGTTTTATGTCTAAGTCTTAGGTTTTATTGTAATGATCTTATCAGAGTTGTATTTTTCTATTTTATTGAGTCTAGAAAGAGTTGTAAAGAACATCCAATGAACATATATATTCTTTAGACTTAGGTTCTCAACACTTAAGAAAACTTAGAAATAAAAACCCAACTTAGAAACATCCATCAGACATCTGAACCACTTCCTAGACGTCTGATATCTCACTTAAGTCATCTGACATTTTAATCAAACAACCAATCACCATAATCCTTGCCATAAGCTTTTAAGAACTTAGGCTCCAAATAATTAGACTTAACTCCAAACATCCGTAGAATAATTTAGACGTCTAGTAAGTGTGTCAAATGACCTTAGACAGTACTGTTGGTCTCATCACTTCTAAATTTTCTTTTGTCAAGTCATATCCAACGATTCTAATACTTTACCCTTTGTTCCAGATGTTTGGATATGTCTCCAGACATCCAGTAATGGAACGTTACAGCTAAAAACACTTTACGAATATTTGTCATACAAAATCTCACTTTTTGGATTCACAAGAAATTTAAAGCCCAAGATCATCATAACATTCAAATGTCCAGAGCCTATCTGACGTCCAGTTAGTCGTTTGACCCTTAAACACTAGAACCCTATTAGGATCTAGTTTAATCTAGGAACATATCCATACTAGATCAAACATCCAATTTTTTAGTCAAAAGTCTTAAAATGATATTCCAGACATATGTCTTAGAACCCTATCGCCGTCTATGGTATTCCAGGTGTTGGTGCTAGAGCACCACAATCGTTTATTTTGATGATAACAAAACATGTGTCATTTAACATTTGCACTTGAAGTCTTAGATTTCAGGTTAATTGCAAATGAAGACGTGGTTAGACGGAGTTCGAGCTCGCATCCATGGTGGATTGGAGGAGCTTGATGGAGAACAAAGGAGCTTCGCGAGGAGAGATAGCTTGAAGAAGGAAGGAGATGAAGAATAGGATAGATTTCCTTTCCTTCCTACTATGTATTTTTGTTTCTTTTGTTGCTCTTATTTTTTGTCTCTTAGATTCATGTTAAAGAGCCTCAAAGAACCCTAACAGTAGTCCTAGGAACACTTGCACTACCCTAGGATACGTAGGTTTTCTGTAGAGAACTTAGAAAACCAAAATAGGGTTCAGATAGCCTTTTCAGACATCTGATAAAAACTTTTAAGACGTCTAACTATTGACTCAAACGTCCGATAACATCTAGGTTATACTTAATAGTCTCTGTCAGTTTGCATCAATCGTCCAGACCTTAGTCCAGATGTCTTAGTAGACGTCTGATGCCTTTGCCAGATGTCCAATTAGTGGACCGTTGGCTGCCTTAGTAAGCATTGAGAAAATGACCGTTAGCCTCCTATCAGACGTCCGTAGAGGATCCCAGACATCTGATACATGACCGTTTTGCCTTGGCTAACCCAAAATCTCTTCTTAGAGATTTTCTAGCCATTGCACTCCCTTGGGAATCCATTTCCGTAGAAAAGTAGGTTTCCAGATGTCCAGAACTTATGCCAGACGACTTGTATGTCGTCTCATGGACTTTTACTAGAACCCTATTTCGATCTGATTCAAGTCAGGAAGGAAACCCGCCTAAAATCAGACGTCTTAAACGAGTTTTCCAGACATGTGATGCTAGAGCCAGACGACTGATAACCCTGTCAGAGTCATGATTGACCTTGATTTCGAATTTATTCTCTTGGAGGTTGTACCCAACGGCTATGGAAGCCTTCCGAGGCCTTCTAAAGCCTTCCTAGGGCCTCTACAAATAGAGGAGAACCCTTGTCACTCAAGCACACACCAAGCAACATACTTTCCACTTTTTTGTGTCAAGAAGAAGAAGATCAAATAAAAGAAAGCTTGATGTAAACACATTTACACTACTTAAGATGTCTATTTATGCATGTTCTTAAGCATAGGATTGCATTTCATGATATAAATATTGCATAACATGCAACATCTTGCATTTAGAGTAGTTTGAATAAAATGGAGGTTAATTGTCTCCTTTTATGTGTTTGGATAGGGCAAACATTTTATCGGGGCCTCGGATCAAAGATCCAACCATATGGATGTGATCGGGGTGACGATTGGAGTTCAACGACTCCAAGATCGCCCTAATCAGGCATCCGTAGCATCAGATAGTGATCGGGGAACCCTAGAAGATCAAGGGCCAGGATGGTGTAAATCGGCACTTCAGATGACAAATCCGATCGCACGGATGAATTCGGATCGACAATCGCAGCCCAACGACACAAAAATCGAGTCAACCCGACATCCGTGGCACCATCTACAACTTCTAGAAGATGGACGGCCAAGATGGCACCACGTGGCACCATCTAGGCTGCCCAAATGGCCGCATGCAACCTCTGAAGATCCCGCACCTGCTCGCTCTCCGCCGTTGGATCTTGATCCAATGGCTGTGATCAGCCGTGCCTAAAAGCACACGCTCGACCATCCGCGCCTCGTAGCGCAGCGGTCGAGCGCACTTACGCGAGCGGTGGGCGCAGGTTCGAGCAGCAGCGAAGGGCTGGAAGGTGCGGGCGATTGAGCGTGGGCGGGCGTTGGATCGCGATCGGACGACCGTCTGCACTCAATTGAGATCACGCGCGATTGAACGCGTGGCATGGACGCGCGATCGCATGCGCCAGGCGGGCACACAGCGAGCGGGTGGAGACGCGTCTTAAGCCATCCGATCTCGCGATCGGATGGCTGAGAATCGAAGAACATGCGTATGCATTGAGGAAGCAGGCAGCTGAGGAGCCACGTGTGGGCGCAGGAGCTACACCCACGTTGGGGGCTTTAGTGACGGATTTATCGGTCATTAAAGACGCCTCATTTATTATTTTAAAGTTGTAATGTCCATTTTGCCTCCACTCCTTGCAACTATAAAAGTAGACCCCCTCCATATGAAATTCTCATCCCTTCCTTCTCTTCTCTACCTCTCCAAAGCTCAAGAGAAGCTTGTCCCACACCCGGGATGCTTCTCGCAAGATAAAGTCCAAATTTTCGTCCCCCTTCGGAAGTGGATCCCGCGACGACGACGGCGTGCTGCTCCGTTCCCATTCTTCTGCTTCATCCTCCTTCATCCTGCTTCGTTCTCCTTCTTCCAGGTGTCGTCTCGTTCGGCTCATCCTCCAAGCGACCGTCGAGGAGGATTTCTCTCTCCCTATTCTTTTTACTGCTTTCTAGTATAGATTTACTGCTTTCTAGTGTAGTTCTGCTCATCCTCCAAGCAACCGTTGAGGAGGACATTTCTCCCTCCATTCTTTTAATGCTTTCTAGAGTAAATTTATCGCTTTCTAGTGCAAGTGTTTTATGCCTTCTAGTTGTAATGAACAATCTCAATGATAAATTCTTTGTTTATTCTACATCTAATTTTGATTTCTATGTGTAATATTCTCTCTCTCTCTTACCCTCTCTCTTTCTCTTCTATTTATTGTAAATAATTAGATAGTTTTAAATTGAATTACTTCGTGACAAATAAAAAGAAATGCGTAGTTCTTAAATCAAACGTCCGCCTCCTTGTGTTCGACCCAGAATTTTCATTTCGGTATAAATTTTATTTGTTGAACACGAATTCTTCGCTTTCAGGCTACAACGACAGGTTTTCTAAAATCAAACACGTTAGCGTAGCAATTCGTATGCCTCAACATTTTGACGTCGTTGCCGGGGAGCAATTCGTGCATTCAACATTTTGGCGACGTTGCCGGGGAGGCAACGATCTTTGATTTCTCTTCGCATTTTGTAACTTACAAATCATTTACCTCACTTTTCTCCTTTCTTATTGTAATTGCAGGTACTCTTTTGAGACGAGCAAAAGCGGTAGATTGGAGTAAAGTGGTGTGAAAGGTTTTGTAAGTTATCCCCCATTCTTTCCCCCTCCATAGATTTCATTCGCCACATTGAATCCAAATTCCAATTAACCTAGGTGTTTGCACAAATCTTAGGAATAGTTTGGTTGTTTGGATTCTCACTCACATTCATTCCACCTTCATTTATATATATATAAAAAAAAAGATAATTTTGTGGGACAATTTTCAACAAACACACAACGTACACCCACATTCAAAGGCACTTAACCGAATTGATTTGTTTCTACTCAACCGGCTTCTAATTTGTGGAACCAGTACACATAAAGCAACACATAAAAGAGTAGAAATCATTCTAGGTTAACCATCTTTGTGTGCCTAACTTAGTGGTGCATTTGTGGCCAATTGTTAGAGTTGTTTGGGCCGCACCACTTCAATTAAAATCAACTCATCAAGTAGCTACTAATTAGGTTCAACTCTTTGGGATTTACCAGGCACTCCACATTCTTTTTAAACTTTAAAGAAAAACATCTTCACCTGTGCTTGTAAAACTAGGTGTGCCAACGAAACTTGATTGAAAACACCTAAAGTTGAATCCTAAAAGCTACTAAGCAAGATTTGAACCTTAAAATTCACCACATCAAAAATAATCTTACTTGAAAACCACTGGTTGTGCACACACACACAAATCAATCAATCATTAAGGGCACAACCCATTTAAAGGGCCCATGTAACGACCCGGTTCCCGAGTCCCTACGAGACACGAGAACCGGACCGACTCGACTAATCCCAAGACCTAGTCGTCCAACGAGGAAGTAACCAAAAGACAGTAAAATAGACCACATTCAGCATGAATATAACTAACAGTAAGAAAGTACAGCAGTAAGGAAAGAAACTACTACAGTAGGTACCACCACAACAGTAAAACAGCATTTATCATATAACAAGAACTGCAGGTAAAGAAGGTACAGCGGAAACAAAAACTACTCACTAGAACAGAAACAAAAGGGGTACAAAAAGGCTGCGGTAACTCTACTGGACCCTACTCGACCCAGCGTCCTCTGCAGCCGCCGACCCTGGCTGCTCAACACCTGGTCCTGAAAAAGGTAACGAGTGTAACACGTCAGCAAAACGCTGAGTAGAGTGGCAAACTAACTAAAGGCAACAGTAGAGTGTACAGTAGCTGTTATGTTCTATTACTTCCTTTATTCACATCTTTCAATTTTTCTCACTATTTCATTTATTTCTCAGATCCTTTACTTGATCTCGAATGTCCTCGTGGGAACGATCTTGATTGCAGTCTTTTCCAAAAGTAGAAGTAGCACGTGGTGCTCTCCTGGCCGGGAGAGTCCCCTGTGGTGATCCTACCCTCAGTCAACCACCCCAAGGTCACTGACAGACGTAACGGTGACTACGGCACGTGCGATAGACGCACAGGTAGCTAGCCCGCACTGGCACGCGGTCAGTCGTTTCCATTAACGGGTGCGCCCAAAGCACAGCACGGAACCAGGGCAGAGCCCTCTCAGTAACAGGGGTCCAACCCCTCCACAGTAACCAAACCGGGGCCTTGCCCGTCCACAATCCGCGCACCCTCGCCTGACTACCCTGGTTTGCCCTAATGGGCCTAACAAGTCGGTGAAGGAGGCTAGCAGAACCCCGGGGCCCGTGGGGTAGCTAGTACTCTTCTAACACTAGTAGCTCTCCTCGATACTACGTACACGAGGGCCAACAAGTCAGTACAGAGCGGCCAATCCTAACCCCGGGTCCCTGGGGCGGCTGGCCCCACTCTGCACTAAACAGGTACAGGTACTTCCCTTGGTACTGCGTACCCAAGAGACAGTACAAACTACATCTCAGTTCCATTCCTTTTTCTTTCCAGGAGTTCCACTCCTAATTCCCCGTAGGGTTCCAGCTCTTTATCTCAGAACATCATATGTTTCACTTTCCAGATTCACGTTCTCAAAATCCATGATCTCAAACATGTTTCTTTATTCATAACAGGCAGCTGTTAATTAAATTTACAAGCAGCTTTATATATTCCTTTCCATTTTCCCAAGACTGCAGTAATATACATTCCACTAGTTTTTCCACCCTAGGATTCATGCCATATCCTAGGATCTATCATACAATCTAGTTTTCCGGCCCTAGGATTCATGCAACACCTAGGAGCTATCATTCCATATATTTCTCATTCCTAGGATTCATGCAATGCCCTAGGTTCTAGTTATGGTTCCATACTTTAACAGATTTTATTAATACTTAAAGCCACTCTACCAGGTACAACGGGAGTAATGGGGGCGTGATCGGGAATCCCGCGTGCCTCCGCGACTCTCAAGACTGCAACCGAACGAGGTCCTGTTCAGCTTGGTTCCCCGGACGTCCAGAAGTCTGCGGGGACGTCTGTCCTATACCCCAGACGTCCGATGGTCCACACGGACGTCTGTAGATCACTCCCGCCGTCTGTTACAACTTCCAGACGTCTGATTCGCAAAGGATGGCGAATCAGCGAACCTGCGCACGGCCAACCCCCCTCCCTCAGTACGGTCAGTCGAGAAGAAGGAAGAAGAAAGCGGAAACTTACCTTTCAGACGTCTGTATGATCTTACAGACGTCGACCTTGCCGTCTGGCTATCAACCCAGACGTCTGATTCTGGAAATTTTTCCAGAATCAGAACCCTGCTCGGCCTCCGCTCGCGACGCCGCCCGCGTCGCACCTCGCGCGTCTGCTGCTCAGCCCGCAGCAGGTCCCACTCCGCGTCGCTCCGCGCCCCCTGCGCCCTCCGCCGGCCGGCCAAGCCGCTCCGGCGAGCTCGCCCTCACGGCAGAGCCCCGCCCTCGCACGCCGCAGCTCCTCCGCGCTCACTGCGGCTGCCGCTGCCGCCCTCGCGCTCGCTCGCCCTCACGCTCAGGAAGGAGAAGAAGGAGGAGACGGTGGAAACGGGAGGGGAGGCGCGCCCTTTTAAGGCCGCGCGAGGAGGAGAGAGAAGGTGGTCGCAGCGCGCCTGCAGCCGCAGAGAGAGAGAGAGGAATCGCAGGTCTGCGCGCACAGGCGCGCAGACGAATCTCCCGTGCGAACATAACTGTTTTCCAGACGTCTGTAAATGATCCCGGACGTCTGGTCAGACGTCTGGATGTGATCCAAGACGTCTGGTCCGACGTCTGGGCCACCTCCCAGACGTCTTAAAAGGCGTCTGGGGCATGCGTTCGTTACAGCCCATCACATTCCAAAGCACATTCAAACCTAGTCCTAAATAAAACAGAGTAGACGTTGGCCTTAAGGATTGAACTCGCTCTTCAGAACCCAAAATGAGATTATTTTCGATTAGTCTGTTTCTACTGTTCAATCTGATGTCTAGCTAGGGGAGCAGAGTCAAACGATTGCAGCTGGGGGGTACACTAGGAACCGGAGGCGCAAGCCGAAGGAAGAACCTTCTCCCCAATCCCTCCTTCTAACTGGTTGGATTGAACAGACATAAGTAGATCAAATCGTTCCTTTATCTCAAGATGGGTTTTGGGAGTCTGTAGGTCTGTAGGCTAACCCATTTAAGGACAGGTTTGATTGTTTGTATTGCAGGGTGCCTTTCTTCCTCCCGTGTCTCATGAATCCTTCCACATATTTCACGCATTCCCGCTCTTTCCCTCCTGTTGTGAATTATCCTCAACATGACGATTATCCCGACTCGTATTGTAATCAACCATCAGTTAGTTAGGATAATTCAGATTGGGGATACAATTCCGGACCCCCATGTTTAGGGTCCTACCCTGAACACTTTGATTCTGATTTCTATCCTTCTCAGAGCTACATCGATTATAGATCGTCTTCCTTTCATGAACAACCTAATACGATCTACAATCAAGAAGGATACACCGATCCTTACCCATCTTCTGATTTCACTGCCTTTAGGTCATCACCATCTTTTCAACAATCTGAAATGACCTATTATCCGGAAGGGTATAACGAATCTCAATTCGTTAATTCCCCTGCATTGAACCCAAACCCGCCCAACCCTGAACCAACTCATTTGGTTCAGGTTAACCAGGTTCAAGATAAGGTTCTAGCTAACTTGAGAAATATCATTCAATCTTTAGAAGTTCAGCCAATACCTTGCATTGAGAGATTAGAGCCCCTGATTGAAATGATTGATGATTTGAATAAGTCTTTGTTGGATTGGCTCCAAGACGTTAAGGATAAGAACCTAGGTGAGTTTCTACTTGGGAAATTAGCGAAATTGAAGATAAGATTCGTGGTTGCTTTGATTCAATCTTGGGATGATTCCCAGGATGAACCCTCTTCAGGAAAGCCAATGACAGAACCTGCTAAGGCACCTGTTCGGGGGACACGTGTTACGAGGCTGACCAGATTGAATTAAAGCAACCAATTAAGGATGATCTGATTTCTTCACCTAAGATCCCTAAGCCGGGTTACGAGGAAACCTATGTCTCCTTAGAACAGAAAGTAACAAATGATTTTGGGACATACATTGATACGGATCCTGATTTCTTTGATGGTGAAGATTCAAGTTGCGAAGTCTCACGTGAGTTTTCTGAACATGATTTCTGTGAGACGATTGGGCCTGAGGAATCTGATAGATCATTTGATAGCCCAATAACTGAGGAAACTGATCTTAGGGCACACATTACAGATCCAGGATTACATTTTTTGGATGAATCAATTCAATGCCCTGATTATCAGTTACACCCCGTTGAGCTTATCAATAATTTTGTTTCTAAGATAATTAGACCCAAGTCAATTCTGATTCTGCCACATCATTTAGACTTGGAGATTTCAGACGGGGTGATTAAGATGCAAGAGGTCTCGGAATTTAACATTCGGAATGAGGAGGCTAGGAGCTAGGAAGTTCTGATTTGGGAAGTTAATTTTGGAGGAAATGGAAGATTGAGTCGAAGGGTTCCTTTTAATCTGAAACCATCAAATCAGAACCCTTACGACATTTGTTTCGAGGATGTCAAACTCAAGCACACATTCAACGATTATCCTTTTGAGCTTCAATTCTCTGTAACCCGACTTTTTTGTCTTGGGTTGCATCCTCATAAATCGCAGGCCCGACCCCGCTTGCATTTTGATTTTAGGTTTTGGGTAATTTTTATCCAGAACCTAAGATATTCTCGATTATGGGGAATGGGTCTGCACCACAATCTGGTCCACATCTGTGGACCGCTGTTGTTAGGTCAGAAGATTCTTCTGTTTATTCTAATTCTGACCTATACTTGTGAATTCTTCATTTCTTTTCTTTGTATAATATGCCTAGCTGAAGGCACTAAACTCAGCACATATACAGTTTTTCTTAGTTTTCATCTCGGAGCGGACCTGACATTCAAGCAATTCAGGTGCTTTCTACGCTTGTCCACTCTGTTTTATGTCTTTTTAATACAATGAGGACATTGCATTAGATAGGCATGGGAGGGTGGATATTTATCTCTGAATTCATTCGTCAGCTCCATAGATTTATTTTATTTTCTTTTATAAAAAAAAATTGGAATTAGGAAAGAAAATTTGGGTTTAAGAAAATTTTCAATCTTAGGAAATACTACATTATGATTTGAACACAAAGACCCTTCAGGTCTTTGGACTTAATTAGCCCGTGTATCCACTAAAATGTGGATTTGTCTTTGAGTCCTCGTCATCTTAATTCTATCGTAATTGGAATAAATAAGTTTGGGTGATAAGTACACGACTTATCAACCCACCCTCTGATTTGAGGGAATTTTGAGTCTTAAGCATCTACACACTATCTTTGCACTAACTCGTTGTTCGACGATTTTAACGGAAATTGGGTAGCTAATGAACCTTCTAGGGTGATATGGCTGGTAAGTTATCGTGGGTAACAGCCCATAGGTAGGTTGTCCAGAGCCTAGTCACTGGACCTTTCTCTTTTTGCTGCCTTTAGGTAAATCTTAGATCAGGGAAGCCACCAGCTTAAAAAAACAAAAATAAAAAAAAAAGGAGAAAAGAACAAAAAGAAATAAGCCACACTTCGCCGCACGAGTATGGCTGTCAAGTTGTCGATGGTAACAGCTCATCGACTGGTTGTCTAGAACCCAGCTCAGTAAATGCACTAAAAATTCCCAAAACACTTAGGAAGAAGAATAAACCGGGGAGATATACACTAGATTCACCCTTGTGTTGACCCCGTAAAAAAAATAAAAGTAGGGAGAAAGCTACCGATTGTAAAGATACACCTTTAGGCAAAATTCTTTTTGAGGTCACCTAGAGGCGCAGAAATCCGAAGTCCGTTTTAAATGCCGGTCATTGAGTCTATCACAATCACAATAAGATGCTCAAAGCTTAGGGTTCTCATCAAATCTTGGGTGAGTTGAATGGCCGTAGAAAGTCACTCTTAAATCCTAAAATTTGAAAATTCAAAAAAAAATAGAAAAGAGTAAAAGGAGAAAAAGAATTTTTCTTTGAATAAGGAGAGGATTGAGGCGGTCTGCATTTTTGCTGATACTCGGGCACTGTTGTGTCTTTGAAAGTTTAGTTCCTAAGTAGACAATTTCTTAATGATTGAAAATAAATCAGGTCCAAATAATCCAACATAATTCTTTTATAAATAGCATATAGTTTTTGCTAGGGACTAGCAAAAGATAGGCATGGGGGTATGATGTAAACACATTTACACTACTTAAGATGTCTATTTATGCATGTTCTTAAGCATAGGATTGCATTTCATGATATAAATATTTCATAACATGCATCATCTTTCATTTAGAGTAGTTTGAATAAAATGGAGGTTAATTGTCTCCCTTTATGTGTTTGGACAGGACAAACATTTTATCGAGGCCTCGGATCAAAGATCCAACCATATGGATGTGATCAGGGCAACGATTGGAGTTCAACGACTCCAAGATCGCCCAAATCAGGCATCCGTAGTATCAAATAGTGACCAGGGAACCCTAGAAGATCAAGGGCTAGGATGGTGTAAATCCACACTTCAGATGACAAATCTGACGGCATGGATGAATTCGGATCGACGATCTTAGCCCAACGACATAAAAATCGAGTCAATCCGACATCTGTGGCACCATCTACAACTTCCAAAAGATGGCCGGCCAAGATGGTGCCACGTGGTGCCATCTCGGCCACCCAAACGACTGCATGCAACCTCTGAAGATCCTGCACCCGCTCGCTCTCCGCCGTTGGATCTTGATCCAACAGCTGTGATCAGCAGTGCCTAAATGCGCCTGCTCGACCATTTGCGCCTCGTAGCGCAGCGGTCGAGCGCGCTTACGTGAGCGGCGGGCGCAGGTTCGAGCCACAGCGAAGGGCTCGAAGGCGCGGGCGATTGAGCACGAGCGGGCGTTGGATCACGATCGGATGACCGTCTGCGCTCAATCGAGATCACGCGCGATTGAACGCACGGCATGGACGCGCGATCGCACGCGCCAGGTGAGCGCACTACGAGAGGGCGGAGACGCTTCTTAAGCCATCCGATCTCACGATCGGACGGCTGAGAATCGAAGAACATGCGTATGCGTTGAGGAAGTGGGCAGCTGGGGAGCCGCGCGTGGGCGCGGGAGCTACGCCCACGTTGGTGGCTTTAGTGATGGATTTATCCATAACTAAAGACCCCTCATTTATTATTTTAAAGTTGTAATGTCCATTTGCCCCCACTCCTTGCAACTATAAAAGGAGACCCCCTCCATACGAAATTCTCATCCCTTCCTTCTCTTCTCTACCTCTCCAAAGCTCAAGAGAAGCTTGTCCCACACCCGGGATGCTTCTCGCGAGATAAAGTCCAAATTTTCGTCCCCCTTCGGAAGTGGATCCCACGACGACGACGGCGTGCTGCTCCGTTCCCGTTCTTCTGCTTCGTACTCCTTCGTCCTGCTTCATTCTCCTTCGTCCAGACATCATCCCATTCTGCTCATCCTCCAAGCAACCGTCGAGGAGGATTTCTCTCTCCCTATTCTTTTTTCTGCTTTCTAGTATAGATTTACTACTTTCTAGTGTAGTTCTGCTCGTCCTCCAAGCAACCGTCGAGGAGGACATTTCTCCCTCCATTCTTTTAATGCTTTCTAGAGTAAATTTATCGCTTTCTAGTGCAAGTGTTTTATGCTTTCTAGTTGTAATGAAAAATCTCAATGATAAATTCTTTGTTTATTCTACATCTCATTTTGATTTCTATGTGTAATATTCTCTCTCTCTCTTACCCTCTCTCTTTCTCTTCTATTTATTGTAAATAATTAGATAGTTTTAAATTGAATTACTTCATGACAGATGAAAAGAAATGCGTAGTTTTTAAATCAAACGTCCGCCTCCCTGTGTTCGACCCGGAATTTTCATTTCGGTATAAATTTTATTTGTTGAACACGAATTCTTCGCTTTCAAGCTACAACGACAGGTTTTCTAAAATCGAACACGTTAGTGTAGCGGTTCGTGCATTCAACAAAGCTCTTGCTCTCCAAGCCTACTTCTACATCTACAGCACGGTGATCGTTTATTTTGATGATAACAAAACACGTGTTATTTAACATTTGCACTTGAAGTCTAAGATTTCAGGTTAATTGCAAATGGAGACGGAGTTCGAGCTCGCATCCATGGCGGATTGAGGAGCATGATGGAGAACAAAGGAGCTTCACGAGGAACGATAGCTTGAAGAAGGAAGGAGATGAAGAATAGGATAGATTTCCTTTCCTTCGTACTATGTATTTTTGTTTCTTTTGTTGCTCTTATTTTTTGTCTCTTAGATTCATATTAAAGAGCATCAAAGAACCCTAACAGTAGTTTTAGGAATACTTGCACTACCCTAGGATACTTACGTTTTTTGTAAAGAACTTAGAAAACCAAAATTGGGTTCAGATAGCCTTTTTAGACGTCTGATACAAACTTTTAAGACATCTGACTGTTGACTGAGACGTCTGATAACTTCTAGGTTATACTTAATAGGCTCTGCCTGTTTGCATCAATTGTCCAGACCTTAGTCTAGACGTCTTAGCAGACGTCTGATGCCTTTGCCAGACATCCAATTAGTGGACCACTGGCTGCCTTAGTAAGCATTGAGAAAATGATCGTTAGCCTCATATCAGACGTCCGTAGAGGACCCCAGACATCTGATACATGACCGTTTTGGCTTGGCTGACCCAAAATCTCTTCTTAGAGATTTTCTAGCCGTTGCACTCCCTTGGGAATCCATTTCCGCAGAAAAGTAGGTTTTCAGACGTCTAGACCTTATGCCAGACATCCTGTATGTCATCTAATGGACTTTCACTAGAACCCTATTTCGATCTAATTCAAGTCAGGAAGGAAACTTGCCTAAAATTAGACATCTGACTTTGTTCCCAGACGTCTTAAATGAGTTTTCCAGATGTCTGATGCCAGGACCAGACATCTGATAACCCTGTTAGAGTCATGATTGATCCTGATTTCGAATTTATTCTCTTGGAGGTTGTACCCAATGGCTATGGAAGCCTTCCAAGGCCTTCCAAAGCCTTCCTAGGGTCTCTATAAATAGAGGAGAACCCTTGCCACTCAAACACACACCAAGCAACATACTTTCCACTCTTTTGTGTCAAGAAGAAGAAGATCAAATAAAAGAAAGCTCTTGCTCTCTAAGCCTACTTCTACATCTAGAGAGCTTCAATCCAATTGTGCTCCTGCTCTCCCATCGTAGCTCACGAGAGCACCATTGTGCCATTGCGTAGTTCACGCATCCGCGTCGTCGACGCACTTCCAAGAAAAGGGAAGCATCCTGACGCCTATAGAAGCTAAGTTTAAGAATTATTTTGTTGGCTCTATAGGACTATTCTTGTATTTGTTACTTTCTTATTTGGTTGGGTATTCGCATTGCGAATTCCCGTCTCCTTCGTGAGACAAAATCCTTCTCGTGAAAAGAAGGGGTTTGAGGTACGCTACCCTCGTATAAAGTAGTGTGGTTGTAATTGAGGTTGTACTACCCTCATTTAAGTAATACGTTAGTGGATTTGATCAACTTGTTTGATCGGAAAATCCTATCTCGAGAGGGTTAGGTGGTGGTTTCCACCTGGGTTGGGTTTCCACCTAAAAATACTTGTGCCTAATTGTGTGATTTCTATTTTTGTGAGATTGTCTATTTTTTATTCCGTACTTTTTATCTCACCCCCTCCAAGTAGGGAACTTCACCAAGGACTCTGACCCTAAAGATCAGATGACTAAGAAAATCATCAGATGTCTTACCCAAAAATCAAACGTCTGATTCTGCTGTCAGAGTTATCATGAGCCTGATTTGATTTGGATTTCGACCCAATCTCTTAGGATTTTCCTCTAACGGCTAGGAGCCTTTTCTCAAGACTTCTTGAAGGTTCTTAAGATGGTTATGCATACCTCCTAACCCCTCTTAGGCCAAATACACCATTGAGAGATAAATTCCATAAGCAAACACTTGCTCTACTCACTCTAGTGCCTTATTACTGTGCAAATCAATTCCTTGGGCAAACACCCACTCCATTGCTACTGTGATACTACCATCATCTTAGGGAATACTCTCACCATAGTTACTAAACTCTTATATATCTATTTGGGGAGCTATATAGGGTGTATTTTCATTTTAGTTTTCACATTCTGCTGTACTCAGGTACCTGGTTTATCAGATCCCTGTCTCTTCCTTATGAAGGGAGAAACCTCCATTTTAGAATCGAAGGTGGGATTTCTATTTGGGGTATACTACCCTCGTTCAAGTAGTGTGGTTAGTGGATTGATCACTAGGTGATCAGAAATCCTAAGTCAAGGTTTGACTTAGGTGGTAGTTTTCTCCTGGTTTTGGATTTCCACCTAAAACTTATTGTGTTATTTGTATGATTGAATTTTTATTTACCAATTATATTTTCAATTTCACTATTCGCCCCCCTTTAGTTCAATTTTAGAAACATCCAATTCTTTATAAGGGCCTTTATGTCTTAAGAAAATTTGATTTAGGTAAACCCAAGACTGACCAACATCTGCACTCTCACTTCAAATCTCTTTACCATTGGGCTCAATACTTTATGAATCACACATCTTTTATACTTGGGTTATTTACCTACAGTCCTAATACTCCTCTAATCCTTAGTACTGAAAGCCATTAGGTACGACTTTTCATGATTTATCTACCTTACATCTGACCTAGTGGAGTGGGGCTACATCATTAGTTGATTTACCTATTGGGACAACTCATATCTAAGTTCTTTAGTTATATCTTTTATACACCTTACACTAGTGGATGCCAATTGATTAATATTTCTCTATCTGGTTAACTGACTGAACTACATCTAGTTGTAGACGTAAAATTTAGCGCTTGTTGGGAGGCAACCTAATGAATTAGGTTAGTTTATATTTTGATTTATTTGATTTAGGTCTAAAGATAATCGAGCTTTGTTTGTCAGAACTCATGTGTTATCAAGTGATATCTGTCTCTTTTCTTATGTGTATTGCATGCATTAGGTCATTACATGAAATAGGCATAGGGGGGTAGATAATCTTTTGAGTTACTTTTCGCTAGAATTTTATACATAGCATACCATAGTTTATTTCTTGCATTGTGATTTCCTAATTTGAAAATAAAAAAGAAAAAAAAAAGAAGAAAAAATTGATGTTTTTAGAGTTTGAGCTAAGAAAAAAATGTTGAATTACTTTGATTTTGAGGATTTACCAATCTTAGGAAAAGTATAAACAAAATCTTTTCGCTTATACTCTTTAGGTCATATGTCAACTTAATTTTCTTCAGTATTTACCTAAATCTGGATTTATTTTCCTGAGTCTATGAAAGGATCTGAAAAAGCTAAAAGTATTAAGTCAAAAGGGTGATTTGTGAATGACTTATCTTTCCACTTTGTGGTTTGGATAGTCTTTAAGTTCCAAGCATCTTCACTTGCACACTACACGGACTCGTCTTCTGAGTGATTTTGTTAAGTTCTTAGTGGTAAATAAGATTTAGTCTTAAGCCATAAGATCCAAAGGACTTGTCTATGTTTCTTGCTCTTAACACTATTCCTGTTTATAGGGGATGCATTTATAATAGATGAATGAGAGCTACTTGATGAGGTGTGGCTCATCATAGCTAAAATAACAAAGTTAAGCTAGAAACTACGTTAAACACTATCAAATTAACACAATAAAAGGGTTAAGTGCAAGAATTATAGAAAATGACCTAAAGCATCAATTCTATGTTAAAAATACATAATTAGGTGAATTTTGAGAGATTATGTATTAAAGTTGTAAATAAATGATTCAAATATCAAATTGAACACAAATTGAGCTTAAAATTACAAATCAATGGTCGAATTATGTTCTAAAATGTTCAAACTACTTGACATAAAAGTCCATCGCATCTTGATCTCATTAGGAGCTCAAAATGTGTGATTTGCATATAGGTCCTTCTACTTAAAGCCTTTCACATGTTATATAGCCTAAAAGTTGCAGGGACTTCTTTGTAAGCTGCCAGGGACCTATTGGTTATGATTTCATCCATTTATGGGTTTTTACACATTCTTCACACCATTTTACTGTAAGGTCTTTAGTGAAATTTCTATCCATTGATCTCCCTCTCCATCATTTTAGCTTTAGATTTATAGTCTTTGTCGATTGACCCTCTCTAATCAATTCAGATTAGAGAGGAGGATTCATTTGTTCATTTCAATCCACTGATCTCCCTCTCCATCTCACGATCATATTCATCTTCCTTGCTATTTTGATCATCAAATCATTCCCTCCTCCATTGCCATCATTGGATCTGAACCTCTCTAGCTTCCATTCCAGATCTAATGATGTGCTAAATCCATTGAAAGGCCCCTTCATACAATTCATTAAACCACAAAGGCCCTCCCCATGCTTTGAATCAAACTGATTTGATCATTTAATTTTGATTTAATTTTTTATTTTGATTAGAGAATTTCTGGAGCAATTAAGTGAGAATTGGTTTTAATTGATCAAATGATGTCTATATTTGTGTAATTGGATTCAATGCAATGGGATTGAGCTATTTTGATTTGATTTTTATCAACAGGTTATCTTGCACCCAATTTCTAAGTTTGATACTGTGTTTGCTCTTCACAGGTAGCAATGGCGGAGGAAACATTAGTTGCACTGATTTAAGGCTATTGTAATGACCTAAGTAGATCTATAGCATCACCCAAGACCCCTAAACACTAATCAATAGTGTGCAGGGTTCTTAGATGAGCAATTCATCATCGCAATTGCACATCAACCGCCCAGAAGGGCGACAACTAAGATTGATTGCAAATTATTCAATCTAATAGTTGAGGGGTTAATTAAGTTTGAATGGGTCTAATGATGGTGTACGAATGGTTTTGAGTGAGTTCAATGCTTGATCTAGTTTCTTGCTTTCGTGTTGTCTATAGCACAAGGCAAAGACCAGATTAGGGTTTCTAATATTCATAAAGATTCAATTTGATTTATGTTGAATCCTAGATCTGTCAAAAATGATTCATGACATCTTAGATTTATCTTTGATTGGCTTGAGCGAAATCTGAGATGAATACTTTCGTTCCTCAGGTCTAAGGGTGATTTCGATATCTAATATTCATATTGGAATTCTGATACTTTGAATGAGGTTCTGACCAGTTGTTCCATGTCTAGTGAGTTGATTTAATTGAAGTTTTGAATTTTAACCGAAGGTCTAAGAAATTTTACAATAGTATTAACTGCTGTCAGTGTGGATGGAATTTCAGAATTATTTTTCACTGAAAATATTTATTTGAATTTGGATGATTTGAAGCAGGATGAATTTTCTAAAATTGAGTTTGTGTAGATTAACTTTTCAGGTGCTCAAGTAGGTCTTGGAGTATTTAGATCATAACTTAATTGGGTTTGGTTTCTTATGTGGCAGTAGTAATAGCATGCACACTAATTCGATTGGATGAGGAGTTCTATCTAGATTCCAATTGATTTTTGATGCTGTCTGAGGTTTAAATGAGTTTGTAAAAAAGGTTTAGTGTTAGTACAAGCTTTCATATACAAGGAGAGGTTGTTTTAGGTTTAGAATCAATTGTAATTTGATTTTGAAGCCTCTGTCAACAAACTTACATGTTGAATTCTATCCGATTTGATGGTTTTGATATAATCTAATGAAAAAAATCATGTGTTTATGTTTGAATCTGATTCTTCATGGATGTTTGGAAGCTCATCATAATTAAATCTTTATTTCCAACATTTTTAGTTAGTTTCTCTAGCTTATTTGCAATTTCTTATCTCTAATTAGCCCTTTCCAGCATTTTCCTAAAAAATACATGGAAAAATACAAACATAATGTAAATAAATAAATAAAATGTGTCTTGCGTTAGAGTAGAGTGTGTCTAAGGTGTGTGTATGTTTAGTTTTAGGTTTTGAGTCCTTTTATTAGGAGAACATACTTGCAGAAGTTCTTGACATCTATAGGCTTTGTAAATAAAGAAAATTAAAACAAAAATACAAAAAGACTTCTCCTCTCCTTTCTCAAATTCATCTCCTCTTCCCCTTTGCTTTTAAAACACAAAACAAAAGAAAAATTAGAAAAACTCTAAAAATCCTAAAATACACTATTTGTATATAGTGTATATTTATATGGTGTAATAGTCTAAAGTACATTAAATTATATATGTATTTTTGTATACAAATGATTATATAAACATATTATTTATATGTAAATAGAGTATGACATATATATAAGTAACTTAAGTATAATTATCTATGTATTAAATTATAATAATTGGTATTCTGTAGATGTAACTAGTATATATATTGTATATATAACCTTTATATTTATATATATAACTATACGTGTACATTAGTATGTATTGTATATGTATATTACCATAAGTTAATAACATATATTATTAAGTTAATTTAAATTAGTAATTTAGTTAACTAATAAAGTAATCTATATTGTATTCTTATGAATTATAATTTAACTTAATTTAAATATATTTGTAATCTTATTTATAATATATAAAACTATGTACATTAATAATCTATATATAAGCTATATAATCCGTATGTAAAAAGGTTTAAATATTTAAATAAATCACATTAAATTATTTAAAAATCTTAATTAATCATGCAATTAGATAAATTAATTAAATTAAGTCTCAATTGAGTAATTTATTCAGTAATTTAGAATGTATAATAGAATTTATAAGCTAATTATAAAGTGTAAAATCTCTAGGTTTAACTGATTCGAATGGGCACTTAAACACATAATTAACTTAATCTAATTATTGTAATTGATAGCCGTATATGTTATTTATTAGATTATGTAATTTATTCGTAGATTCGACCACTAATTGATCCCTAATTATGCGCCTAAATTTCTAATCAGGATACAACAATTTCCGTAGCCGAGAGTTGCGCCCTTTTGTACCACATCGTGCGCAGCAAATGTGCCTGTATGGTATTTAAGTAATCTCGCCCAGTAGCTGCTTGCTCAAGACTAAGGGAATGGGTTCCCTTAGGGAGGTGCTCATGTACTCATTGCATGTAACCTATATTTGAGAAATCTGTATTCTAGAGCCCATTAGGTTAGGGCCTAATAAGGGTGATCCACCAGGGGTGTGGCCCTGTGGGTTGCCCTTCGAAAGACAAGTGGTGAATTTGTGGCTTTGCCTCCTTCATAGGGGGCAGCTTGAGTAATGGTACCGATCTGGCCCTTGGGCCATTGATCTTCTGAAAGGACAGCCCAGAACAATCCTTTTGGCCTAAGTGTAAGTTGAGAGAAACTAAAATAAACTAAGTGTTGGGCTCTTAATAGAGCTAAGCGTCTGCGTTGCGTGCGTGAGTGTTATGTGAATATTATATGTAATGTATGTTTATATATATATGGATTGTGTTAAGTGTAAATCATAGTTGTGTGTGTGTATATATATAGGGAGGGGGCTACCTGAGTAATGGTACCGATCTAGCCCTTGGGCCATTGATCTTGTGAAAGGACAACCCAGAACAATCTTTTTGGCCTAAGTGTGAGTTGAGAGAAACTAAAATAAACTAAGTGTTGGGCTCTTAATAGAGCTAAGTGTCTACATTGCATGTGTGAGTGTTATGTGAATATTATATGAAATGTATGTTTATATATATATGGATTGTGTTAAGTGTAAATCATATGGGTGTGTGTGTGTGTGTGTATCAAAGTAACGTATGTTAGTAATACATGTATATGTATGTATTATATAAGTATTGTGTGTGTTATGCTATGTATATCATTATGTGTGAGTATGTAATTAAAGTAAGTATAATATATAAATTTTGGCCTTGATGTGTATATCTATTTTTAAGGCTTAAGTATGTATATATGAGTAGAGAGTAATAATACATTTAAGTACAAATGGATGTTTTTATTCTTTCTTTGCACTTGTAAATACTTTTCAAAGCAAGAATTTGTTCATAAATTTCTTTTCTCTTTTCATTCAATTGTATATAACTTAGCTTGTAATCTAGTTAGTTTGGACTTATTTTTATGCCTTGTTTGTACATAGTTTTAAGGCATCTCTTAGGATATTAATTCATTTGATCTCATTTTGTAAATAACTAACTCAAATTAATTAATTCTTGGATTCTTTTGCTTCTAACTCATTCTTTTGTAAATAAACTTAACATTTTTGGAATAAAAGATGATTTTGGATAATAAAGAGTGATGTATATCAATAACTGTCTCCTAGTGAACGGCCCAGAATAAACCAATAAAAATTATAATTAAATAAAATGACATCCGTCTGGATTATGGCACTACACTACTACAGTGATTAAATAACCTTAATTAACAGGCGATCCAAATGGTACATCATTTTTTGGTGCCGTTGTCAAGGAGGCAACTCTCTATATGCCAAAATTTTTCTTTCATTCTTTCTCTGTATATATTTTTTATTTCTTTATATATATTCATTCTTTTATTCATATTCTTTGAGTATAAACATTCTTTGATTCTTTATATTCTTTGATTCATTTTGCATATAATTGTCCTACTAATCATTCTTTGTTTTTGCAGCACTTAAGGAGTAGGAGGAGTCACTACTTCCTGGTGGAGATCTTCTTCCTTGAAGAGTCACTGCGACTTCGACTTAACTTCCTGGCAGAGCTCGCCCTTAACACGAGCTGCTATTTTCTGCTCTTCTAGAGTAGTGTAGATATTAGGCTTAGATTTTGGTTTCTCTACTTAGGATTACTTGTATAGATTTGAGTTGTAAGAGCTTGTTCTTACACATCCATTGTAATAATCTGGATTGTGGACACTTCTTTTCTTTCTTTCTCTTTTATCTTCCAATTAGGTTTCTCACTTTATTTTTTGATTTGATTTTGTTTCTTGCATTAAGAAAATCCAAGAAAATTAGAAAAATCAAAAATACCAAAAAGATCTCATCTTACTTGTCTAGTAGCAGCATTATTACACATTCCATACTTAGGTTTGCATACACTTCTTGCTAGATTTACTTACTATCAATCTGCATATTTGTTGAGTGCTGGAGCCAGGTACGCATTTTTTATCTCTCCTTAGCCCCTACCATCTTTTGCATCTGGATTTAAAGTAAACAGGACAAAATGTTGGTTGATAATCATCGTAGTTAAGAGAATAAATACATGCATCATAGTATAGTCGGTAAAAATTGATTTGACATTTAAATTTATAAGTGCTTGAAAAATGTTGAGTTCCGAGGCCGTTCGTAGGGAGCAAATAGTTGTAATTCAACCACTAATCAAATATAAAGATGAACACAATAATTGTTTCACAAGAGAAATATATTCAATGAATAACCAAGTTGTATGCCAAAGTCAGAGAACAAAAATGATAAATAAAGAGATGGCAAAAATAATCGTGGTTGAAACCACCAATGAATCACTTTAATAATTAGGCTATTCTCAACTTAAAGTTCAATATCAAACTTCTCTTCTCAACACTTAGCCGATCTTAGCACTTTAACCTCTCAGCAGTTAAGCTCTTTATACTTAGCCAAAATTTCCCAAGTCAGACATCACAATGAAGCTACAAGCATCTTAACTTCTCCAACATAGTGCAAAACCCACCCTTCTCTCACAAATCCTCTTCTTATTTCTCTCTCCTTAAACCCAATTCAGTGCAAGGGTGTCGATCTAGCTCTTATGGGCATGGACGAGCATGGACCGCGTGTGTATGGGCATGGGTAAGGTGGGACCTGACCTTGTGGTTCGAAGGCAGCACAACAATGGGTGTAATTCAATGTATGATGAAATTAAAATAAAAAATGCCTGATGTCGAACTATCCAGTCTCAAGTCTTCGCACGTGTAGCTACAAATGGAGCTCCAGGTGGAATTGATGTTGCTGCTTTGTTTTCTTCTTCAATTGGTAGCCTGGAAGGCATCGGGAAGATGTTCTATAGCTTTTGGGTGCTGTAATGAGATCGAGGGATGGCGAATGATAGCGGACATGGTTGGTGATGAATGGGAATCTAGTAAGACCTAAAAAGCATGAAAATGGGCTTAATGCCCCAACTAAATAGCTCAGAAGGTCCCCTGATTTGGTAGTTGGAGGTTTAGGGTGGCATAGCGGAAGTGGCGACAGCCGTCGTGAGTGGGTTAGTCTGGCCGAGCACCTCGTAGACCAAAGCTCTTAACAACTTGATGACTTTTGGTCTTGGAGGTGCAATGGAGGTTTTAGTGGTGGTGGTGTGTGGTTTGGAGGTTTGTGGCGACCGAACGAAGCTTGCTGGAGCTTCGTCGGCCATGAAGAAGGAGAGGAACAGAGTGAATAAGGTTCTAACCAAGATTTAATGACCTAAAGCTAAGCTAGAGAGTAAGGGAGAGGAGATGACCTAGTTTATTAGATGAAAGAAGGAGGAATCCTTGATGGCATGCCTTGCCAGAGACGACGATGAAGAACTCTCTGATCAAGTAGGAATGGCAACGATGATGAGGGAAGGAGCTCCTGCTATGGCCGGTGAAGAGCGGAAGAGAGAAAGAGAGAGGAAGATGATGGGTCTCCCAATTTGGTCTTTGGGATGCTAGAGGAAGGAGATTGAAGCGGATCGTTAGAGCCAAGGTCAAAGGTGGCTAGAGGAAGAGAGGAAGAGGGTTTTTGGCCTAAAACCTTGCTGAATTGGAGGTAGAAGCAACATAGAGCTGATATAAAGGTCGAATTGTGCCTCAAATAGAAAGAATTCGTGCAAATGAAGAAGGAATCAGATGTATTTCCTAATTGCAATTCCCAAGTTTGGTGGAGCTTCTCAAGCTCCAATTTAGGCATGAAATTGGCTCTCAATCGAAGAGGATTGCCTAAGGAGAAATCCCTCCAATTTTGGAGGGATTTGGGTAGAAATTGAGGGAGATATGCACAATCAAAGGTTGGGTTCTTTGGGTTTGACTCTACTATTAGGAAACAAGTTGTTTCAGGTGACAGGAACCCAATTGTCAAGAAGATGAGAAATTAGGGGCTGATATGTAAGAAAAAGGTAAAAGATAAGGGTTTGATTGGAAAGAACAGAGATATGGAGGCCAAATTGCAAACTAGGTCAAGATGGACTCTAATTGGGCCCAAATTTTCGTGTTAGCCTAATTTGGAACCAAGGAATCGAATGGTGAACTTGAATTTGGGTTTTGACCATGTTTTACAAGGTAAATTACACAAAAGCCCAAATTAGGGCAAATTCCCATTTAAATCTCTATTTTTGATCAAAATGGGTTCGGATGGTTAAAGTGAAGGTACAAAACCTCTTAGAATATTTTTCAATGATTTTAGAAGGTTTAGTTTGAATTTATCTTTATTAGAACCCTTTCAATTTGAGTGAGGCTAATAATTAAGGTTTTTAGTAATATTTTAATCCTCAAAATGCATAAAACCCTGATTCAATTATTCTGAGCCTACTTCTTGGTCTTTTAAGTTCATTTGACCTTGAATTAACCAATGATTAACCCCATAGTTAATCTACATTAGTGATTGGATGTTAAAACAATAGAATTAACCCTTTTTCCTATCTTCTCAGATTCACTTTAGCTAGAATTATGATCCTCAGACGATCATTTAGGAACATTTATTAAAGTGGTTAGGCTAATTCAAGCTCATTAACACCAATGATGGTGCTACTTATATTTTCAAAAGATTAAAAAGTGAGACCATATATGTATGTAGTTCACTCCTAAGAAGACAAATCCAAATAAAAAAAGTAACAAAATAATCTGCTTAAAACCTTGTGTGAAGTTTTCATCTCTATATCTATTGCTTGTTTACCTTATACACACTACACGATCACATAAGGTACACAAGCACACAGATTTCTACCTCATCTTTCTGTGCACCCAAAGGGACTTGGATTCATACGTCGATCTTATCCAAGTTCTGGGTGGATTATAAAGGTTCGTACATCAATAGGTTTAGCTTAGGACGTGTGTACTGATATATCATCTATTTGTATAATTTATTTTCATGTAGCAGACCCATAGGAAAATCATGACTTTATCTCACTTGCATTCTGTGGTCTTGATTGAGATTGAGATTGATTGGGTTTAATTTATTTGACACTACCATTTTGAGTTTGTGACTGTTTCAAAAAGTAGTTTTCAAAAATCAAACTCATGGGCAGTAGGAGATCCCAAAACCCTTCCTTAGTACCTCCCTTGGGTGTTGATGCCCAAGCTTCTGTTGCTATACCTTCCACATCAAAACATGCACCTCCCGAGCCTCAAACTCCTATCCATCATCCTATCCATCCAGAGGATGACCATGATTCTACACAATTTGAAGATTTTGAAGATCATCCTCTACACTATCCACATCACCCACCTCCCCATCCACCACCATCTTTTCTACCTCCTCCCCATCCTAACTTTAGAAACCAACCACAACCGAAGGGAGGTGCACCTAATCTACATCACCTGTTCAATACACAAGTACAAATGAATACACTTACACAATAGGTGCAATAGCTTACATAATCTATTCATTTCCTTGCTAACCTCCATCCTCAGGCTTGTAGACCTCAACTACGGGATTACTAGAATCCCTCAGTTACACCTATTATGCCTGCTGTTCGATTTCCTATTAGGGGTCGTGCTACTAAACTGAAGCCTAATATAATTGTCCTTATCCCTTACTTCCATGGACTTGCTTCTGAGGACTTTTCAGCACTTAAAGGAGTTGAAAAATCTTGCCCGAACCTTCGGTCCATAAGACCATGATTAGCACACACTACTAATGAAAATGTTCTCCTTTTCACTCAAAGACAAAGCCACCTTTTGGTATCTCACACTTTCCCGACCTACACCAATAGAAACTTAGCCATCTTTGGAACATGAGTTCCAAAAGAAGTACTTTCCTGTAAGCCACACAAATGCTTTGAGGCGTGCCATTACCACATTTACCCAAAATTCTAAAGAACTGATGCATGAGGAATTGGAGACATTCTGTGAACTCCTAAGAAAATGTCCTCACCATGGTGTCTCATGATGGCAATAGGTCTTGATTGTCTACCATGGGCTCCATGAAGACACACGGAATTTTGTAGATGCCACTTGTGCAAGCAATTTCTTATGTCAGAATGAGGATTTTGCCTTTGAGTTCTTTGAAAGCATGGCCGGAAATTCGATTAATAGCGCTTCTCCTCGCATTTTTAAAAGGAAATCCTTGCATTCCCATTCACATTTTGGGGTATATGAAGTCTAATCCAGCACATGCAACATGGAGATAGTGGCCAGTCAACTGGATAAAGTGGGCTTAATCGAGAAGAAAGTAGATGAGGTGTGGAAATTCCTATCTAAACCATCTTCCTATTAATCACCTGCTCATCATACTTCTTCTCAGTTTCTTACAGGGAGGGAAACTGTGAATAACCTATTTGTGACACTACCTTTTGACGATTCACTTCACTATCCTTCCCTACCGACCTGAGGATCCTTTGTTCCTCCATATTCTGACTTCCCTGGACATTCTAGAGCTTTGGAGGAGATCTATGCCATTCAAAACAATCCTTACAAACCTACAACCCTGGATGGCGTAATCATCCAAATTTCTCATGGTCAGGAAATACACAAAGACCCAATTTTCAACAACCCTCTGCACCTCCACTTCAACACCTGACCAGAGCACCACCTCCACCACAATCACAAGCACAATATCCATCGCATGCATACCAACAGCCCCAACCAAGACCCACCGAATGCTTTCAATCTGGGCCTACACATGATGACTAATTGATCATGAAGACACTTGCCGACATGAAAAAACAAAACATTGCATTGCAGTAAAAATAGGATGCATTATAGCTGAGATAAGAGCCCAGCTAGTACACTTGACAAAATCTTGTAAATCACATTCACTCCCATCTCAAATAAAACCTAACCCAGCCCAAAGGTATGTACATCCTAGACCTCCTGCGCAAGGTCAAGCACATTTCATCTTACAAAGCTTACATGAACAATCTAAGCTTTATTCTGATTCTTCCTATCCTGAATCACAACTAGCTCTTTTGCCTAATCCTGATACATCGTCTACATCTCAGGCTGAACTAAATGCCATCATTACTAGGAGTGGCAAAAGAATTGTTGATCCACCATTTCCTACTTCCACATCTCAACCTGGACCTTCTACTTCTCCATCTGATTCACCTATTGATCCTAACTCTTATGGACTTAGGATTGATCCTCCTACTAGCAATTCTGTACCTTTTCTGAAAACTTTAAAGAAGTGTAAAGGAAAGAAGAAACAAATTGGTGTGACTCCTGAGGAGGATTTACTTAAGCTCTTTGAGCAAGGTCATATAAACATCCCTTTATTGGATGCGATTTACCACATCTGTTGTACACAAGTTCCTTAAAGATCTATGTACACCTAAGTGTAAAGTGAAAGCCCAGAAAGGGAGTCCTATTATCCTATCAGAACAAGTTAGTTCCATTATATCCAACAACCTCCCTTTGAAAAAGAAAGATCCAGGCACCCCTCTACTTTCCTGCATGATAGGAAACACCACTTTTAATCAAGTTAGACCATTACTTGACTTAGGTGCTTCCATCAATCTTATCCCAACCTCCCTCCTGACTCATTTCGAGGTTGGCAATCTGAAGCCAATCGAGTTGTCTCTACAATTAGCTGACCAATCAGTTAAGATGCCTCGGGAAGTGTTGGAAGATGTTATTATATGGGTCAAGGACTTTTACTTCCCTATGGATTTCATTGTTCTTGATATTGAAGTACCTAAGGATATCAAGAACACACCCATCATACTAGGAAGACCTTTCTTGGAAGTAGCTAAGGCAACCATAGATTATGAGGAGGGCCTTTTAAAATTAAAATTTGGATAGCAAAAGATGAAGATTGATATATTTAAGGTGCAAAAGGGACCATCTTGTAGTCTTATTGAGGAAATTTTTTCCTTGGATTCTTTGGACAAGTTGGTTGAGGATACCTTGATTGATTCACTCACATTAGAACCTCAATTCCCTTCCATCTCTGATTTCACTCTTCCTGAGACACCTACTAGAGAGACTTTGGATTCACCTCCAATTCCTTTAATTCCATTAGGATCTTCTGATACCTCCTCTCCTCCTTCCCCTGATCCTACACCTATTTAGCTTAAACATTTGCTTGATTCTCTCAAATATGTCTTCTTAAGACAAGATCAGACTTATCTTGTGATTATCAACTCTCATTTGACTTCTGATCAGGATTCACGACTCATTTTTGTCTTAAGAGCACATAGACAAGCCATAGGATAGAGCTTAGTTGATTTGATTGGCATTAGCCCTTCTTACTGCACACATAGCATCTTCACTGAAGAAGGATCTAAACCTACTAGACAGCCTCAGCGTAGATTGAACCCAACCCTTCAGGAGGTGGTAAAGAATGAGATGATTAAGTGGCTAGACAATGGTAAAATTTTTCCCATCTTAGACAGCCAGTAGGTAAGTCCTATTCAGGTTGTACCTAAGAAGGCTGGACTTACCATCATAACCACTGAGACTGGAGAAGTCATTCCAACACGTATTGGAAGCTCATGGGAGTATGTATAAATTATCGTAAACTCAACCAAGCCACGAAGAAAGATCATTTCCCATTGCCCTTCATTGATCAAATACTAGAAAGATTTGCAAGGAATAGATTTTTCTACTTTTTGAATGGCTACTATGGTTACAATCAGTTTGCAATTCACCCTAATGACCATGAGAAAATGACTTTTACTTGCCCCTATAGAATCTTTGCTTTCCCTAGTATGTCCTTTGGACTTTGCAACACACCTACTACTTTTCAGCGGTGTATGTTTGCAATCATTTCAGACTTGGTAGGTGATTGTTTAGAATTTCATGGATGACTTCTCGATCTTCAGGAGAACTTTTGAGACTTACATAGACTACCTCACTAAGGTCCTCCAGAGATGCATAAGTGTTAATCTAGAACTTTCTTGGGAGAAGTCACACTTTATGGTACTAGAAGGGCTTGTTTTAGGTCACCTTGTCTTTGAGAGAGGAATTAAGGTTGACCATGTGAAGGTAAAATAGATTTCTGACCTGCCAATACTTTCCTCGGTTAAGTAGATTCGTTCTTTCCTCAGGCATGTTGGTTCCTCTTGCTGCTTTATTGTAGATTTCTCAAAGATTTCCCAACCTTTAACCAACATCCTCTTTAAGGATTTAGACTTTCAGATCTCTAATGATTGTATTCATGCCTATACGACACTTCATGATCTGGTTACCAAGGCACCACTACTGCAACCTCCAGATTGGTCTCACCCTTTTGAGATCATGTGTGATGCCTTTGATTATGCAATAGGGGTTGTCCTTGGTCAAAAATTGGATTGGAAGCCAGTAGTCAATTACTATGCTAGCAAGACCTTAGATGAAGCATAGAGGAGTTACACAGTCATCGAAAAGGAATTGCTAGTAGTAGTATTTCCACTAGAGAAATTTAGATCCTACCTTCTATGCTCCCACATTGTAGTTTACATAGACCACACTACAGTTTGACATCTTCTCACTAAGAAGTATGCGAAGTCTCGCCTGATTAGATGGATCCTACAATTACAAGAATTTGATTTAGAGATTCTTGACAAGGCTGGGAATCAGGATGTAGTAGCTAACCACTTATCCCAACTTCCTTTTGATGTGATATCTCCTTAACTACCTCTTGACGAGCAATTACTGGTCATTCATTCCGATATTCCCTAGTATGCGGACATAGTCAACTACCTAGATTCTGGAGTAGTCTGCCCTGGCTGGAGTAGAAATTAGAAAGACTGACTTAAAGTTGAAGCCAAGCACTATTACTAGAAAGAACCCTGCCTATTGAAGCAGTGCAAAGACCAGATCCTTAGGAAGTGTGTCCCAAATAAGGAGATAGATAGCATTCTGTCATTCTGCCATGACCAAGCATGTGGTGATCACTTCTCTGGCAAAAAATTGCTACGAAAATATTGCAGAGTGGTTTCTATTGGCCCATGATCTTCAATGACGCACATGAATATAGTATGACATGTTCTCGCTATCAGTCTCTTGGCAGTATTGGCCGCTGAGACATGATGCCCTTGAATTTGATTCTAGTGTGCAAAATCTTTGACATATGGGGCCTAAACTTTATGGGACCTTTTCTGAATTCTCATGGCTTCAAGTACATCTTATTAGCTATGAATTATTTGTCAAAATGGATTGAAGCCATCCTCACAAGAACTAATGATCACAAAGTTGTTACATAATTTATTCAAGATTATATCTTTTCTCGTTTTAGGGTTCGTAGAGCCATCATTAGTAACATAGGGTCTCATTTTAGGAACACATACTTTCAATCCGTGCTTCAAAAGTATGGGGTGACACATAGAACATAAACACCTTATCACCCATAAACCAATAGACTTGCTGAAGTGTCCAATCGGGAGATCAAGAAGATTTTGCAAACCACCACTAGACCTGATAGGAAAGATTTGTCATCCCACCTTTATGATGCTTTGTGGGCATATAGGACAACTCACAAAACCCATTTAAGCATGTCTCCTTTTAGACTAGTGTACAGGAAACCCTGTCATCTTCCCATAGAACTTGAGCACGAGGCCTATTGGGCAATTAGGAAGTGTAATTTAGACTTAGAGATGGCTAGTGATCATAGAAGATTGAAGATCTCCGAGCTAGATGAGTTAAGGAATGAATCTTATGAAAGCTTGAGGATTTATAAGGATAAACTTAAGGACTTCCACAATCACCACATCCATAGGAAAACCTTTCACCCTAGTCAGAAAGTCCTTCTATTTGATTCTAGACTTAAACTTTTCCTAGGGAAACTCAGATCAAAGTGCACTGGGCCTTTCATTATCAAGTGACTTTTTGATAATAGAGCTATTGAGATCTTTGAGATTGACAAATCTAAACCTTTCACTGTGAATAGACAAAGATTGAAACATTTATTAAGCCTTGTGACCTCAGATTTGTTAATTCTACTATTTCGCTCCTACATTTTGAACAAAACTAATTCTAGGTTTGCGCCTAAATAAAGGCATAAAACTTAGCACTTCTTGGGAGTTAACCCATGTTGTATATAGTTTTTTTGTACTTCTTTATTTTTCTTTTTTCCTTAGGTGTCTATCCTTGCATTCTAAGTCAGCATTTATAGTCACATATGTCCTGCATTTCACTTCTTAACCCGACTGACCACTCTAATTCTTATCACAATAGAAATCGTTCGCATAGAGATTTTTGTCTTCGCTATTCAACTTCCTCTATCCCCCTAGCCTAAGTTAGTGAAAAGCAGAGCATGCTGCAGCCACCCTAATCATTCAATGAGGACATTGTATTACTTAAGCATGGGGGGTGTAAATGGTAAAATCATTTACTTGAAATGTAATTATTCTTTAGTGTGTATAGATAGTATTATTGAAAAATCTAAAAAAAATTGAAAAATTAAAATTAAAAAACAAAAAAACATAAAAATTTGAAAAATAAAAAATACAAAAAAATAATAAGGGACCTCATCTATATTCACTTCTAAGGGAGAATTGAAAGGGAGAAACAAAACAAAACTCTTATAAGTATTTAACTATGATCTTAAAGTTGAACCAAAAATAGAATAAGTGTTTATGGACATTCAACGTTTGCTTATTAGACTTTCCTAGCCACATAAGCTTGATTTGCTCATGCTTAGGCTTAATACACTTTAGCTTTGACAAGATAGAGCCAAAATCTTTCCTAACTTAGGATACATTCTTATACCTGAGTTAACCAGTACAAGATTCATTTGTTTCCCTTTGTTTAAGGGTTGAGTAACTTTGGCTTACACTACACTGATTCGGGAAGAACCAGGTGAACTTGAGTCTCAACCCTAGTACTCATTAGGGAAGGTGGAGTCCTTACCTATGTGTGCTGGTAGACTCTTCTTCTCAGTCTTTAGTCTTATGTCTAAGTAAAACTCTTTTTCACCAAGTACTCACCCACCAAATAAGTCTGCTCCACCAAACAAAGTTGATGGAGACATACCAACATTTTTTCTTTCAGAAAAAGAAGAAAAATCAAGAAAAAATCATAAAAATGAGAAAAACAAAAAAAAATAGAAAAAGTCAAAAAGAAAAAGAAAATACATTCTTTGGAATAAGTTGGTATGTTCTCCAATTCTAGTTATAAATAGTTGTACAATTCCACCATATATAGTTGTTTCAGGTTACATTACAAATACCCTATGTCATCTACCATTTATTCTTTGAGCCACAAACGCAATAAGTGTTGGGTTTGTGTCTTCACTATTTTTTAGAGTCAATCCAACAACATGAGCTGAAGTTGAGACCAACCTAGACTTAAAAAAGAATTGAAACCCTGGATTTGAGTCTTAAAGTTCATCTGGTTAGTCCTAATTTGCATTGAGCACAACCATAACTTCTTTACTCTGGAGCTTGATAAAACTCTCTAGATCATGGAAACCGTACTTAAGGCTTAAATATCAAGAGTTATTATTAATCGAGAGATGGTCTATGTCATATAAGTCTTGAGTTCTGGTAGTCTTTCTTAGCAATTGGATCTCACAATGTCCACCAGATAAACAAAATTGGTTTGATTTAGAAAATACTCAACTTAAAGATCATCTCTAAACACTTTACACTTGAATTAAGTTACAAAAGAAATCTCTTCACACATGCCTTGCTAATGCTTAATTGAAATGCACTTTAATGAATTGATTGCTAAGGGACTAGCAAAACCTAAGAATGGGGGTATGATGAGGTGTGGCTCATCATAGCTAAAATGCCAAAGTTAAGCTAGAAACTAAGTTAATCACTATCAAATTAACACAATAAAAGGGTTAAGTGTAGGAGTTATATAAAATGACCTAAAACATCAATTCTACGTTAAAAATGCATAATTAGGTCAATTTTGAGAGATTATGTACTTAAGTTGTAAATGAATGATTCAAATGTCAAATTGAACACAAATTAAACTTAAAATTACAAATCAATGGTTGGATTATGTTCTAAAATGTTCAAATACTTGCCATAAAAGTCCCATTGCATCTTGATCTCATTAGGACCTCGAAATAGGTATTTTGCATATAGATCCTTCTACTTAAAACCTTTCACGTCTTATATAGCCTAAAAGTTGCAGGGACTTCTTTATAAGCTGCAAGGAACTTGGTTATGATTTCAACCACTTATGGGTTTTTGCACAATCTTTACACAGTTTCACTATAAGGTCTTTGGTGAAATTTCACCAAAAGACCTAGCGATGTGCCTCTTCCTCAAGTGTTCTTTATAATGAACTCAAGCATCCAAAGTTGTCCATTCACTCTCAACATCATCCTACGGTTGATTCCTTTTCTACTGGCTATCACCAGTGACCCAAGCTTCATGCCACTCCTCAGATCTGATCCTTTAGTCAAATTTCATCTCCAATTCTTCCTGCACACCTTAAAACCTATCTCAGTTGTAGGCCCTTAATAGCCATTACCATTAATCTCCAGTCACCTAAGCCACAAACACTTATATAAGGACCTACCTAGGCACCCTTGGCTCCTTTTCCAGCTCCCCCCTACTTCCTCGAGACTGATCATTCGTCCACTCCAATTCCCTTTCCCTCTTCTTCGCTGCTTGTGACAAAGGCAGTACACTACTTCCCCTAAGTCCTGCTTGCTGCTAAGGGTCACATAACACATGAGGGAAATCAGGAGTAGGATTTAAATCACTTTCATAGTTAGATTTACTGCTTTCTTAGATTAGAATAGTGTAGTTAGATAGAAATTCATTGTTTGATTAATTAGTTTAGGAGTGCACTAGATTTAGATTTGTACTCTCTATCAATCGACCTTCTCTAATCAATTCATATTAGATAGGATGATTCATTTGTTCAATTCAATTCACTGATCTCTCTCTCCATCTCATGATTGAATTCATCTTCTTTCTTTGCTATTTTGATCATCAGATCATTTCCTCCTCCATTACCATCATTGGATCCGAAGCCCTCTAGCTTCCAGATCTAATGATGCACTAAATTCAATGGAGAGCCTCTTCATACACTTCATTGAACCACAAAGGCCCTCCCCATACTTTGAAACAAATCGATTTGATCGTTTAATTTTGATTTGATTTTTTATTTTGATCGGAGAATTTCTAGAGCAATTAAGTGAGAATTGGTTTTAATCGACCAAATGAAGTCCATATTTGTGTAATTAGATTCAATGCAATGGGATTAAGCTATTTTAATTTGATTTTTATCAATAGATTATCTTACACCTAATTTCTAAGTTTGATACTGTGATTGCTCTTCATAGGTAGTAATGGCGAGGAAAAATTAGTCACATTGATTTGAGGCTATTGTGATGTCCTAAGTAGATCTATAGCATTAGCCAAGACCCCTAACACTAATTAATAGAGTGTAGGGTTCTTAGATGAGCACGTGGGCACTATCGAGCGTCCGCAGTCGCCCGATCAAGATCTGACGTTGGCCCACACCCGCTCAACTGCGCCGCTCGCCCTCTCGCGTGATTCGATCGTGTGTCGCCTGCTCGCGATAAAACTCTCGCCCGCTACGCTGCGGAGCGTCAATGGGCTCGAGGATGTTTTAAGGCGTGCGTATCCACAGCCATTGGATCGAGATCCAGTGGCCCAGATCGCATGCCAAATCTTCTTTGAAAAAGCAACGGTGGTCTTGAGGGTCGGTTGGATGGCTGAGATGGAGCCACGTGGCACCATCTTGGCCGTCCATCTTCTGGATGTTGTAGATGGTGCCACGTGTGCCGGATCGAGTCGATTTTTGCACCGTTAGGCTGCGATCGTCGATCTGAATCCATCCGTGCAGTCGGATTTGTCGTTTGAAGTACAGATTTACACCATCTTAGCCCTTGATCTTCTAGGGTTCCCCGATCACTATCTAATGCTACAGATGCTTGATTAGGGCGATCTTAAAGTCGTTGAACTCCACTCGTCGCCCTGATCACATCTGTACGGTTGGATCTTCTATTTGAGGCCCCGATAAAAAGTTTGCCCCATCCAAGCACATAAAAGGAGACAATTAACCTCCATTTTATTCAAACTACTCTAAATGCAAGATGATGCATGTTATGCAATATTTATAGCATGCAATGCAATCCTATGTTTAAGAACATGCATAAATAGACATCTTAAGTAGTGTAAATGTGTTTGCATCATACCCCCATGCCTATCTTTTGCTAGTCCTTAGCAAAAACTATATGCTATTTATAAAAGAATTAGGTTGGATTATTTGGGCATGAGTTATTTTCAATCATTAAGAAACTGTCTACTTAGGATATGAACTTTCAAAGACACAACAGTGCCCGAGTATCTGCCAAAATGCAGACCACCCCAAGCCCTCGCCTTATTCAAAGAAAATTTTCTTTCTTCTTTTCTAATTTTTTTGGATTTTCAAGTTTTAGGGTTAAAGAGTGGCTTTCTACGGCCATTCAACTCACCCAAGATTTGATGAGAACCCTAACTTCTATGCATCTTATTGTGAATGTGATAGACTCGTTGACTGGCAATTAAAATGAACTTCGGATTTCTATGCCTCTAGGTGACCTAAAAAGAATTCTGCCAAAAGGTGTATCTTTACAACCGGTAGCTTTCTCCCTACTTTTATTTTTTTTACGGGGTCAACAGAAGGGTGAATCCAGTGTATATCTCCCCGATTTATTCTACTTCTCCACTTCTTCCTAAGTGTTTTGGGAATTTTCAGTGCATTTATTGAGCTGGGTTCTGGACAATCGGTCGATGAGCTATTATCACCGACAACTTGCCAGCCATACTCGTGCAGGAAGTGTGGTTTATTTCTTTTTTTCTTTTCTCCTTTTCCTTTTGATTTTTTTTTCTTTTTTTTTTCAAAGTAGGTGGCTTTCCTAGTCTAAGATTTACCTAAAGGCAACAAAACGAGAAAGGTCCAGTGACTGGGCTTTGGACAACCTACCTATGGGCTGTTACCCACGATAACTTGCCAGCCATATCACCTTAGAAGGTTCATTAGCTACCCAATTTCCGTTAGAATCGCCGAACAACGAGTTAGTGACAAGATAGTGTATAGATGCTTAAGACTCAAAATTCCCTCAAATCAGAGGGCGGGTTGATAAGTCATGTACTTATCACCCAAACTTATTTACTCCAATTAAAATAGAATTTAGGTTGGCGAGGACTTGAAAACAAATCCACATTTTAGTGGATACATGGGCTAATTAAGTCCAAAGACCTGAAGGGTCTTTGTGTTCAAATCATAATGTAGTATTTCCTACAATTGAAAATTTTCTTCAACCCAAGTTCTCTTTCCTAATTCCATTTTTTTTTAATAAAATAAAACGAATCTACAGAGCTGACAAATAAATTCAGAGATGAATATCCACCCCCCATGCTTATCTAATGCAATGTCCTCATTGTATTAAAAAGACATAAAACAGAGTAGAATAGCGTAGAAAGCACCTGAATTGCGTGAATGTCAGGTCCGCTCCGAGATGAAAACTAAAAAGAACTGTATATGTGCTGAATTTAGTGCCTTCAGCTAGGCACACTATACAAAGAAGAGAAATGAAGAATTCACAGGTGCAGGTCAGAATAAGAATAAACAGAAGAATCCTCCGACCTGTCAGCAGAGGTCCATAGATGTGGACCAGATTGTGATGTAGACCCATACCCCATAATCGAGAATATCTTAGGTTCTGGATAAAAATTACACAAAACCTAAAATCTGTATGCAAGTAGGGTCGGGCCTGCAATTTATGAGGATACAACCCAAAACCAAAAAGTCGGGTTACAGAGAATTGAAGCTCAAAAGGATAATCATTGAATGCGTGCTTGGGTTGGACATCCTCAAAACAGATGTCGTAAGGGTTCTGATTTGATGGTTTCAGCTTAAAAGGAACCCTTCGACTCAATCTTCTATTTCCTCCAAAGTGAACTTCCCAAATCAGAACTTCCCAACTCCTATCCTCCTCAATTAGAATGTTAAATTCTGAGACCTCTTTCATGTTAATCACCCCGTCTGAAATCTCCAAGTCTAAATGATGTGGCTGAATTAAAATTGACTTGGGTCTAATTACCTAAGAAATAGAATCATTAATAAACTCAACGGGGTGTAACTGACAATCAGGGCATTGAATTGAATCCTCTAGAAAATGCGATTCTGGATCCGTAATGTGTGCCCTAATAAGATCAGTTTCCTTAGTTCTTGGGCTATCAAATGATTTTGCAAATTCCTTAGGCCCAATCGTCTCACAAAAATCGTGCTCTGTAAACTTGTGTGAGACTTTGCAAATCGAATCTTCACCATCAGAATCAAGATCCGCATTAATATATGTCTCAAAATCATCTATCACTTTCTGATCCATGGAGACATACATTTCCTCGTACCCCAGCTCAGGGATCTTAGGTGAAGAAATCAGATCATCCTTAATTGATTGCTTTAATTCAATCTGGTCAGCCTCGTAACACGTGTCCCCCCAACAGGTGCCAGAGCAGGTTCTATCATTGGCTTTCCTGAAGGGAGTTCATCCTGGGAATCATCCTATGATTGAATCAAAGTGACCATGAATCTCATCCTTAATTTCGCTAATTTCCTAAGTAGAAACTCACCTGGGTTCTTATCATTAACATCCTAGAGCCAATCCAACAAAGTGTTGTTCAAATCATTAATCCTTTCAATCAGGGGCTCCAATCTCTCAATGCAAGGTATTGGCTGAACTTCTAAAGATTGAATGATATTCCTTAAGTTAGCCAGAACCTTATCTTGAACCTAGTTACCTTGAACCAAATGAGTTGATCCAGGGTTGAGCAGGTTTGGGGTCAAAGCAGGGGAATTAACGAATTGAGATTCGTTACACCCTTCCTGATAATAAGTCATTTCAGATTGTTCAAAAGTGGTGATGACCTATAGGCAGTGTAATCAGAGGATGGGTAAGGATCAATGTATCCTTCTTGATTGTAAATCGTATTAGGTTGTTCATGAAAGGTTGACGATCTATAATCAATGTGGGTTTGAGAAGGATAGAAATCACAATCATAGTGTTCAGGGTTAGACCCTAAACACAGAGGTCTGGAACTGTATCCCCAATTCGAGTTATCCCAACTAACTGATGGTTGATTACAGTATGAGTCGGGATAATCGTCATGTTGAGGATAATTCAAAATAGGAGGGAAAGAGCGGGAGTGCGTGTAATATGTGGAAGGATTCATGAGAGATGGAGGAAGAAAGGCACCCTGCAATACAAACAATCAAACCTATCCTTAAGTGGGTTAGCCTACAGACCTACAGACTCCCAAAACCCGTCTTGAGATAAAGAAACGATTTGATCTACTTTTGTCTGTTTAATCCAACCAGTTAGAAGGAGGGATTGGGAAGAAGGTTCTTCCTTCGGCTTGCGCCTCCGGTTCTTAGTGTACCCCCAGCCGTGATTGTTTGATTCTGCTCCCCTAGCTAGACATCGGATTGAACAGTAGAAACAGACTAATCAAAAATAATCTCATTCTGGGCTCTGAAGAGTGAGTCAAATCCTTAAGGCCAATGTCTACTCTATTTTATTTAGGGCTAGGTTTGAATGTGCTTTGGAATGTGATGGGCCCTTTAAATGGGTTGTGCCCTTAATTATTGATTGATTTGTGTGTGCGTGCACAACCAGTGGTTTTCAAGCAAGATTACTTTTGATGTGGTGAATTTTAGAGTTCAAATCTTGCTTAGTAGCTTTTAGGATTCAACTTTAGGTGTTTCCAAACAAGTTTCGTTGGCACACCAGGTTTTGAAAGCACAGGTGAAGATATTTTCCTTTAAAACTTAAAAAGAATGTGGAGTGCCTGGTAAATCCCTAAAAGTTGAACCTATGTGGCAGCTACTTGATGAGTTGATTTTAATTGAAGTGGTGTGGCCCAATCAACTCAAATAATTGGCCTATTGCACCACTTAATTAGGCACACAAATGATCACCTAATCTGATTTCTACTCAATTATGTGTCTGAATGTGTGCACCGACTCCAAAGATCGGTTTACCGGTTGAGTTTGAAAATCAGATGAGGTTGTGTACCTCTGTGAGATTTTTTTTAATTTATCTTTTTTTTAAAATGTGGAGGTTGGGGAGGGTGTGGGTGTCAAACAACAAACAATCTAACCCTAGAGTTTATAAGAACACCTAGGTTGATTGATGTTTGTGTTATTATGTTGTGGAATGAAATCTAATGGGTGGGATGTGGGGGATAACTTACAAAACCTTCCACACAACTTTACTCTAATCTACCGCTTTTTCCTGACTTGAAAGAGTACCTGCAATCACAATAAGAAAGGAGAGAAGTGAGGCAAATGATTTGTAAGTTATAAAATGCGAAGAAAAATCGAAGAACGTCGCCTCCCCGGCAACAACGCCAAAATGTTGGACGTGCGAGTTGCTATGCTAACGTGTTTGATTTTTAAAACCTTGTCGTTGTAGCTTGAAAGCGAAGAACTCGTATTCAACAAATAAAATTTATACCGAAATTGAAATTCCGGGTTCAACACAGGGAGGCTACGTCAATTTATATTTGCAATTATATTTTTTTAGAATTTTTCTTGAAAAGCGAGGCGATGTAATTACAATGAAGCTATGACAACAATCAGACTAAAAAGGGAGAGAGAGAGAGAGAGAGAACATGCATTCAATATTTCAAAATGTTTATACAATAAAACTAAATAAGAATTACACTAGAAAGCGGGAAATCAGCTACACTAGAAAGTAGGAAAATTCTACACTAGAAAGCTGTAAAGAAGAACGGGAGAGAGAAGTTATCCTCCTTGACGATTGCTTGCAGGATGAGCCAGATGGGACGATGCCTGGACGAAGGAGGATGGAGCAGGACGAAGGAGGACGAAGCAGAAGAACGGGAACGGGGCAGCACGTCGTCGTTGTCGCGGGATCCACTTCCGAACAGGGACGAAAATTTTGACTTTATTTCGCGAGGAGCATCCTGGGAGTGGGACAAGCTTCTCTTGAGCTTTGGAGAGGTAGAGAAGAGAAGGAAGGGATGAGAATTTTGTGTCGAGGGGGTCTCCTTTTATAGTTGCAAGGAGTGAGGGCAATTTGGTCATTTAAATCTCAAACATTAAATAAGGGGTCTTTAGTGATGGATAAAGCCGTCGCTAAAGCCATATCGTGGGCGTAGTGGGCGCTGCCCGCGTGGCTGCTTGCTTTCTCGCGCGCTCAACGCACGCTCATGTGTTGGTGCTAGAGCACCGCGATCGTTTGTTTTGATGATAACAAAACACGTGTCATTTAACATTTGCACTTGGAGTCTTAGATTTCAGGTCAATTGCAAATGGAGACGTGATTAGACGGAGTTCGAGCTCGCATCTAGGACGGATTGGAGGAGCTTGATGGAGAACAGAGGAGATTCGTGAGGAGCGATAGATTGAAGATGGAAGGACAAGAAGAATAGGATAGAATTCTATTTATTTCTTTCATGTACTTTTGTCTTTACTTCCTTGCTCTTTTTGTTCCTTAGAACATCATGTTAAAGAGCCTCAAAGTACCCTAACAGTAGTCCTAGGAACACCTGCACAACCCTAGGATACTTAGGTTTTCTGTAGAAAACTTAGAAAACCAATATAGGGTTCAAACAACCTTTTCAGATGTCTAATTCCAAAAACAGACATCTGATAATGCATTTTAAGACGTCTGATAATATTTAAGCTGGACTTAGTTAGTTCTGTCTGATGAAATCAGACGTCTAGACCTTAGTCCAGACGTCTTAGAAGACGTCTGATGTTTTTGCCAGACGTCCAATTAGTGGACCGTTGGCTGGCTTAACAAACACTGAAGAATATGACCGTTAGAGCCTTATCAGAAGTCCTTAAGCCTTTCCAAATGTCTGATTAATAACCATTTTGCCTTGGCTGACCCGAAAATCTCTTCTCAGAGATTTTCTAGCCATTGCACTCTCTTAGAAATCCATTCCCGCAGAAAACTAGGTTTCCAGACGTTCGGACATAGTGCCAGACGTCCTCTATGTCGTCTGATGGACTTGCACTAGAACCCTGTTTAGATCTGATTCAAGTCAGGAAGAACCCTGCCTAAAATCAGACGTCTAACTTTGATCCCAGACGTCTTAAACTGATCTTCCAGACGTCTGATGCCAGGATCAGACATCTGATAACCCTGTCAGTGCAATCATTGTTCCTGATTTCGCCCTAATTATCTTGGGCTTTGCACCCAATGGCTATGGAAGCCTTCCAAAGCCTTCCTAAGGCCTTTATAAATAGAGGGGAGCCTTTGCCACTCAAGACACATCTAGGCACGCCCAAGCAACCTACTTTCTACTCTTTTGTGTCCAAGAAAAGCTCTTACTCTCCAAGCTCAAGTTCTTCATCTTAAGGGCATCAAGCATTTGAGCACCTGCTCTCCCGCCGTAGTTCACGAGAGCGACGTTGCACCATCGTGTAGCTCACGCACCTGCGTCATCGATTCAACGCACTTCCATCGAAGGGGAGTTTCCTAATTCCTATAGAAGCTAGGTTTAAATCTTTGTTGTCTTTATAGAATCATATTTGTTATTTATCTTTGTTCTTTGGTTGGGTATTCGCTTTGTGAATTTCGGTCTCCGTTGTGGGACAAAATCCTTCTCGTGAAGAGAAGGGGTTTGAGGTATGCTACCCTCGTATAAAGTAGCATGGTTGTAATTGAGGTTGAATCACCCTCATTTAAGTGATTCGTTTAGTGGATTTGATCAACTTGGTTGATCGGAAAATCCTAACTCGAGAGGGTTAGGTGGTGGTTTTCACCCAGTTTGGGTTTCTACCTAAAAAATAATTGTGTACATTGTGTGATTGAATTTTGTGAGATTGTTTTATATTATATTTCCGCAATTTATTACGTCACCCCTTCCTACAAGGGGAATCTACAATTGGTATCAAAGCAGGTTCTTGCTATTCAGAGTAACACCCGGCAAGAAGATCATGGAGGGGAGCAGTTCCGCGAGTAGGATTTCCGAGGGCCAGTCTACGACTCGTCCGCCATTCTTCGATGGGAGAAACTACCCCTACTGGAAGCTGCAGATGAAGACTTGGCTTCAAGCCAATGACTTCACGATTTGGGCCAGGTGCGAGACGCCATTTGAGATCCAAGAGAAACCCACGGGAGGCTACTCGCAACAACAAATTCGTGAGCTCTCTTTGAACGCAAAGACCATGAACGCCCTTTACTATGTGCTCAGCCCAGAGGAGTTCAACAGAATCTCACAATGCGCCACCGCATACGAGATTTGGCACACATTTGAGGTAACTCACGAAGGTACCTCTAAGGTAAAAACTTCTAAAATAAATTTACTTTCTCAAGAATTGAATCTTTTTCTATGAAGCCTAACGAATCTTTAATTGAGATGAACACTAGGTTCACTCTCATTGTAAATAATTTGAAAGCTTTAGGGAAGACTTTCATCAAGGGGGAGCTTCAAGGGAAGCTTCTTCGTTACCTTGGACCGAAGTGAGAACAGAAAGTCACTACCATCGAGGAGGCAAACAAAGTGGAGGAGCTCAACATGGAAGATCTCCTAGGCAATCTAATGCCCTACGAGACAAAGTTGAAACAAAAGAAGAAGGATACACTGGAGCCAAAACCAAAGAAGACTCTCACCTTCAAAGCCGCGTCGGATAGCGAGGTAAGTTCTGACGACGAAGACTTTAAAATTTTACTTAAGAAATTTTCCAAGTTTTGTAGGGAATCAAAGAAGGAGGAGAGCCCGAGACATTGCTACCACTATAACGGGAAAGGGCATCTGCGACCAGAATGCCCTCTTCTCAAAAAGGAGAAGAAGAAGGAAAAGGAGAAGAAATCTAAGAAGAAGGCATTCCAAGCCACTTGGGACGATTCGAGCTCAAAGGAAGAAGAAGAAGAAAAGTCTATAGAAGAAGAAACCGCTTGCTTTGGTTTCATGGCTAGAGGAAGTGACAGCAATAGTGAAAGCGGAAGCGACTCCGACAACGAGGTAAATTTCGATTTGCAAGATGCATTTAATGAGCTTTTTGAAGTTAGTAAAACACTTAAAATAGAAAATAAAAACATTAAAAAGAACCTTAGTCTTCTTAAAAATGAAAATGATAGGTTAGAAAAATAACTTAAGGACATAGAAACTAACCCTAAGGATAATAACATGTTATTAGAAAATAAAAATTTAATCAATGAAAATACTAAATTGATTGAAGAAAATGATAGTTTAAAGTTAGAAATCTCTGATTTAAAGACTAAGATGCATACTATAGAAAAGGAAATCGCATGTCTTAGGGAAAACTCTAACAAATTAATCAACAAAGTAGATAATTTTTATAGCCCTAAGGTTGAGAAAGGATCTCCGTCAAAGAGACCCGCTAACAGATCCGAATCAAAGCTCACTTGGATACCAAAGAAAGAATTGGAATCTTGTTTTGTAGGTTTCAGGGATAACTACAACACGAAGGACTGGACCTACAAGCTCCAGGCTGGTCAACTCGAGTTGGGAGAACCAAGGAGTAGACCAAGGAGGAGAACAAGAAGACCGATGAGACGGTGAACAAATGATGGACCCACCACATGTCAACCGCCAGACTAGAAACCGGTGTCGATGCCCGGGCCTCCAAGCTACGAATGGGAGCCCCATCGGATGTGGCATCCACCACCACCATTTGGGCCATTTTATTGGCCATGGTAGGTGAGGTAAAAATTCTTTACCCTATCTTTCTATTATAAGCATTTAGATAGGGGGAGTTAAAAAAAATATATTATGAGCTAATTGTCAATTTTTTAGGGGGAGATGTAAGTTAGCTAAATTTCTATTAGTAAGGGGGAGAAGAAAAACAGCTACCTTGTTGTTACAAAAAGGGGGAAGGCATTACTTTTGTTAAAAGAAATTCAACCCATTCATAGAAGAGCATGTTTTAAGGGGGAGTTATAGGAAATTTAAAATCAATCCAACCTTTTTGATAATGTCAAAAAAGTGGGAGGATTTTTTGCATTACTATTTATGGTTTTGTCATCATCAAAAAGGGGAGATTGTTGGTGCTAGAGCACCGCGATCGTTTGTTTCGATGATAACAAAACACGTGTCATTTAACATTTACACTTGGAGTCTTAGATTTTAGGTCAATTGCAAATGGAGACGTGATTAGACGGAGCTCAAGCTCGCATCCAGGATGGATTGGAGGAGCTTGATGGAGAATAGAGGAGATTCGTGAGGAGCGATAGATTGAAGATGGAAGGACAAGAAGAATAGGATAGAATTCTATTTATTTCTTTCATGTACTTTTGTCTTTACTTCCTTGCTCTTTTTGTTCCTTAGAATATCATGTTAAAGAGCCTCAAAGTACCCTAACAGTAGTCCTAGGAACACCTGCACAACCCTAAGATACTTAGATTTTCTGTAGAAAACTTAGAAAACCAATATAGGGTTCAAACAACCTTTTCAGATGTCTAATTCCAGAAACAGACGTCTGATAATGCGTTTTAAGACGTCTGACTGTTGATTCAGACGTCTGATAACATTTAAGCTGGACTTAGTTAGTTCTGTCTGAAGAAATCAGACATCCAGACCTTAGTCCAGACGTCTGATGTTTTTGGCAGACGTCCAATTAGTGGACCGTTGGCTGGCTTAACAAACACTGAAGAATAAGACCGTTAGAGCCTTATCAGACGTCCTTAAGCCTTTCCAGACATCTGATAAATAACTGTTTTGCCTCGGCTGACCCGAAAATCTCTTCTCAGAGATTTTCTAGCCGTTGCACTCTCTTAGAAATCCATTCCCGCAAAAAAGTAGGTTTCCAGACGTTCAGACATAATGTCAGACGTCCTGTATGTCGTCTGATGGACTTGCACTAGAACACTATTTAGATCTGATTCAAGTCAAGAAGAACCCTGCCTAAAATCAGACATCTGACTTTGATCCCAGATGTCTTAAACTGATCTTCCAGACGTCTGATGCCAGGATCAGACATCTGATAACCCTGTCAGTGCAATCATTATTCCTGATTTCGACCTGATTATCTTGGGCTTTGCACCCAATGGCTATGGAAGCCTTCCTAAGGCCTTTATAAATAGAGGGGAGCCTTTGCCACTCAAGACACATCTAGGCACACCCAAGCAACCTACTTTCTACTCTTTCGTGTCCAAGAAAAGCTCTTACTCTCCAAGCTCAAGTTCTTCATCTTGAGGGCATCAAGCATTTGAGCACCTGCTCTCTCGCCGTAGTTCACGAGAGCGACGTTGCACCATCGTGTATCTCATGCACCTGCGTCATCGATTCGATGCACTTCCATCCAAGGGGAGTTTCCTAATTCCTATAGAAGCTAGGTTTAAATCTTTGTTGGCTTTATAGGATCATATTTGTTATTTATCTTTGTTCTTTGGTTGGGTATTCGCTTTGTGAATTCCAGTCTCCTTCGTAGGACAAAATCTTTCTCATGAAGAGAAGGGGTTTGAGGTACGCTACCCTCGTATAAAGTAGCATGGTTGACCCTCGTTTAAGTGATTCATTTAGTGGATTTGATCAACTTGGTTGTTCGGAAAATCCTAACTCGAGAGGGGTAGGTGTTGGTTTTCACCCGGTTTGGGTTTCCACCTAAAAAATAATTATGTACTTTGTGTGATTGAATTTTGTGAGATTGTTTTATATTATATTTCCGTAATTTATTACATCACCCCCTCCTACAAGGGGAATCTACATCATGTTCGCTGAATCTCAGCCGTCTGATCGCGAGATCGGACGGCTTAAGTTGCGCCTTCCCCACTCCTCAACACGCCCGCCTGCGTACAATCCTGCGTGAGGCACTGGTGTGCGATAGCGCATGGGCGCTATCGAGCGCCCGCAGTTGCCCGATCAAGATCTGACGCTCGCCCACACCCGCTCGTCCGCCCCGCTCGCCCTCTAGCACGATTTGATCGCATGTCACCTGCTCGCGATAAAACTCTTGCCCACTGCACTACGGAGCATGGATGGGCGCGAGGATGTTTTAAGGCGCACGTATCCACATCCGTTGGATCAAGATCCAACGGCCTAGATTGCGTGCCAAATCTTCTTTGAAAAAGCAACGGTGGTCTTGAGGGCCAGTTGGACGGCTGAGATGGCGCCACATGGTGCCATCTTGGCCATCCATCTTTTGGATGTTGTAGATGGTGCCACGGGTGTCGGAATGAGTCGATTTTGCGCCGTTAGGATGCGATCGTCGATCCAAATCCATCCGTGTGGTTGGATTTGTCATTTGAAGTGTGGATTTACACCATCTTAGCCCTTGATCTTCTAGGGTTCCCCGATCACTATCTAATGCAACAGATGCTTGATTAGGGCAATCTTGGAGTTGTTGAACTCCAATCATCACCCTGATCACATCTGTACGATTAGATCTTCGATCCGAGGCCCCAATAAAAAGTTTGCCTTGTCCAAGCACATTAAAGGAGACAATTAACCTCCATTTTATTCAAACTACTCTAAATGCAAGATGATGCATGTTATGCAATATTTATAGCATGCAATGCAATCCTATGCTTAAGAACATGCATAAATAGACATCTTAAGTAGTGTAAATGTGTTTACATCAACGACAAATCAATTCAATCTAATAGTTGAGGGGTTGATTAGGTTTGAATGGGTCAAATGAAGGCGTGCGAATGGTTGGGTGATTTGAATGCTTGATCTGGTTTCTTCCTTTCGAGATGTCTACAACATAAGTCGAAGACCAGATTAAGGTTTCTAATATTCATAAAAATTCAATTTGATTTATGTTGAATCCAGGATCTGTCAAAAATGATTTACGACATCTTAGATTTATCTTTGATTGGCTTGAACGAAATCTAAGATGAATACTTTTATTGCTAAGGTCTAAGGGTGACTTAGATATCTAATAATCATATTGAAATTCTGATACTTTGAATGAGATTCTAACCTATTGTTCCATGTTTAGTGAGTTGATTTAAGGAATGTAATTGAAGTTTTGAATTTTAACCGAAGATCTAAGAAATTTTACAATAGTATCAACTATTGTCAATCTTGATGGAAATTCATAATGATTTTCCACGGAAAATTTTTATTTGGATTTTAATGATTTGAAGCACAATGAATTTTTTGAAATGGAGTTTTCTTAGATTAAGTTTTCAAGTGCTCAAGCAGGTCTTGGAGCATTTAGATCAAACCTTAATAGGGTTTGGTATCTCTTATGACAACAGTAGTCGCATATTCACTAATTGGACTAGATGAAGACTTCTATCTAGATTTCAATTGATTTTTGATGTTGATTGAGGTTTAAATGAGTTTGTAAAAACATTTAGTGTTAGAACAAGCTTTCACTTACAAGTAGAAGTTGTTTTTGTTTTAGAATCAATTGTAATTTGATTTTGAAATATCCATCACCAAATTTATATGTTGAATTATGTCCAATTTGTTGGTTCTGATATAACCCAATGGAAAAAATCATGTGTTTATGTTTGAATCTGATTCTTAATGGATGTCCAGAAGTTCATCATAGTTAAATGTTTATTTCCAATATTTTCCGTTAATTTCTCTAGCTTGTTTGCAATTTCTTATCTCTAATTAGCCATTTTCCAGCATTTTCCTAAAAAGTACATGGAAAAATTAAAAAATATTATAAATAAATAAATCAAATCAATCTTGATTTAGAGTATAGTGTGTTTGAGGTGTGTGTATGTTTAGTTTGAGTCCTCTTATTAGGAGAACATACCTGCAGAAGTTCTAGACATATGTAGGTTTTATAAATAAAGAAAATTAAAACAAAAATAAAAAGGACTTCTTCTCTCCTTTCTTAACTTCATCTCCTCTTCCCATTTTCTTTTAAAACATGAAAATAAAAGAGAAATCAGAAAAACTCTAAAAGTCCTCAAAAACACTATTTGTATATGGTGTATATATATATAGTGTAATATTCTAAAGCATAATAAATTATATACAACTGATTATATAAACATATTATTTATATGTAAATAGAGTAAGATATATAAGAAATTTAAGTATAATTATCTATGTATTAAATTATTATAATTGGTATTTTGTACATGTAACTAGTATACATATTGTAGATATAACCTACATATTTATATATATAACTATACGTGTACATTAGTATGTATGTATCTAACTTAAATTACTAATTATAGTAGTTATTATGTAACATATCCTATTTATGTTATATATACTTAACTATGTATTGTATATGTATATTACCATAAGTTAATAATGTATATTATTAAGTTAAGTTAATTTAAATTAGTAATTCAGTTAACTAACAAAGTAATCTCCACTGTATTCTTATAAATTATAGCTTAACTTAAGTTAAATATATTTATAATCTTATTTATAATATGTAAAATTATGTACCTTACATAATCTATATATAAGATATATAATCTGTATGTAAAATGATGAAAATATTTAAATAGATCAAGCTAAATTATTTAAAAATCTTAACTAATCATGTAATTACATAAATTAATTAAATTAAGTCTCAATTGAGTAACTTATTCACTAATTTATAATGTACAATAGAATTTATATGCTAATTATAACGTGTAAAATCTCCGAGTTTAACTAATTTGAATAGGCACTTAAACACATAATTAACTTAATCTAATTAATGTAATTGACAGCCCTATAAGTTATTTATTAGATTATGTAATTTATTCACAGATTTGGCTACTAATTGATCCCTAATTATATGCCTACATTTCTAATGAGGATACAACAATCTCCACAGTTGAGAGCTGTGCCCTTTAGTACCACATAGTGTGCAGTGTGGTATTTAAGTAATCTCGCCTGGTAGCTACTTGCTCGAGATTGAGGGGATGGGCTCTCTCAAGTGGGTGCTCATGCGCTCATTGCTCATGACCTATATTTGAGAAATCTGTAATTTAAAGCCTAATTGGGATGGCCCACTAGGGGCATGGCCTTGCGGGGTGGCCTCCTGGTGCACGGTGGTGAATTTGCAGTTTTGCCTCCCCCATAGTGGTTGCCTGAGTAATGGTACCGATTCGGCCCTTGGGCCATTGATCTTGTGAAATGGCAAGCCAAAACAAACTTTTTGGCCTAAGTGTTAGTTCACAGAAACTAAAATAAACTAAGTGTTGGGCTCTTAATAAAGCTAAGTGTCTGCGTTGCATGCGTGAGTGTTACATGTTGTGTGAATATTATATGTAATGTATGTTATACATATATGTATTGTGTTAAGTGTAAATCATAAGTGTGTGTGTATATATATAAGATATATATTTAACATATGGTATTATTATATGTGTATGTATGTAATAAATAAGTATTTTACGTGTTATGTTATGTATATCATTATGTGTGAGTATGTAATTAAATTAAGTATAGTATATATTTTTTGGCCTTAATGTGTATATATTTTTTTAAGGCTTAAGTATGTACAAATGGATGTTTTTATTCTTGCTTCGCACTTGTAAATACTTTTCAAACCAAGAATTTGTTCATAAATTTCTTTTCTCTTTTCATTCAATTGTATATAGCTTAACTTGTAATCTAGTTAGTTTAGACTTATTTTAATGCCTTCTTTGTACATAGTTTTAAGGCATCTCTTAGGATATTAATTCATTTGATCTTATTTTGTAAATAACTAACTCAAATTAATTAATTCTTTGATTATTTTGCTTCTAGCTCATTCTTTTGTAAATGAACTTAACATTCTTTGAATAAAAGATGATTTTGGATAATAGAGAGTAATATATATCAATAATTGTCTCCTAGTAAATGACCTAGAATAAATTAACCAGTAAAAATTATAATTTAATAAAATGGCATCCATCTGGATCGAGACACTATACTACTACAGTGATTAAATAACCTTAATTGACTGGCGATCCAGATGGTACATCACTACTCACCTAGAAAAATGAGTGTGACAAAGGAGATAACCAAGAAAAATAAGTAGTCATAGGAAGATATATATATATATATATCTTAAAAAAAAAAGCAAAAGCAAAAAAGTATATCCATTTCATCTCTTATCTACATGAGGGCATCCTAATCATAGTAAGATAGCCAACAAGAGACCTAGGAGTCCAGTCGGGAGATATACACCTTGTGTGTTCACCTTGGGATAGAAAAGTGGTAAGGAGAAAGCTATCAAATTCTAGTATGGACTAACCGAAGGCAGGTTATCTCAAAGAGAGCATAGAAATATTCTAAGTCTTATTGAATACTAGGAATCAATTTAGTTGCCTATTTGATGAGTCACATAAAAAATTCACAAACAAGATGCTTGTTTCGAACATTCGATTCGAACCTTGGGTGGGTTGACTTAATTAGAGAAAGTTACTCTAGCGATCCAAGTCCGATGGCTAATAAGATTTTGATTTGATTTGGGCAATCTGGATTTAAGTCGATACTTTAGAACTACTGAGTATTTGTTGTTAAGGCTTTGTGTATGATTCCTTTGCTTTGGTGAAAAATCAAAATTCGGGATTTCTTATTTGAATTAAGCTCGAAAACTCGAAAATCTGTTTCTCATGTAAATAATTTTTTCTTAGTTTTTGCTTTTTGTTTTACTCGAAGATTAGCAAAAGATAAGCATGGGGGTATGATATTTCAATATATATTTAGATTAATTATGCCTAAATTATGCTAATATATGGTTAGTCAAGGTAGAATGCATTTAGTTAGGTTAGTTCAGTTATATAGGTGCAATTTGTAAATAATGCATAAGTTTGGGTTTTTCTGTAATTTTTTCCAATCTTATATCAGGTACCTTTATGTATTTTGTGTAATATGTGGAGGTATCAGGTATGGAGCAATTTGGTGCCCTATAAATAGGAGATTCAAGATTGAGCTCACTTGGAAGAGGATTGAGTCAGTTTCTGCAATTGGACCCGAACCGAAATAACCCTAGGTCTAACGTAATTTAGAAACCTAATTAACCTTAGCCTAGAGCCTAATTACCTAACCTAATTAACCAACCTACAAGCTGGCCATGAGCCTTAATTTTAGACCCAATATGGTCGACCAAAAATAGGTCCCATCCCTTAGAGAAATAAAACCTAAACCAAATCCTATTTTAATCTTGAAATTCGTAACTGACCGACACATATCTAGTATTTTGGCCATAAATTTTCCATTTTAAGTCTAAAATGAATTATTCAAATTGCATTTGAAAGCTGATTTCAAGGGCTACAACTTTTATTTTATATGCAATTTGAAATTAGAAACAAAGAAGGGCCAAAAATTCAAGATAAATAAGGGAAATCCTATAAGGTTATTGCAACAACCTCCATCCAATTCCAACTAAACCATCCTAGAGTATCTACCTAGATTTGATCCTAGACTTTAATCCTAACCTAATTAAATCTAGGATGTCGACATCATTGATTCAAGGCACACTAGTTGGACCAATTGGAAGCCTCTACCTTTCCTATAAAAACCCATAAGTCATGCCCTTTTAATCATCTCTTCTACCACCAAAAGTCTTCCACCTTCTTCCACCACCACCTAAGTAGAACACCCAGACTTTCCACCATGGTCGTCCCTCCCCCTTAGGTCTACCTCTTCCACCAAGCATTCTTCTACCTCTACTGGACATTGTTCTTTGCATCCTCTCCGACTCTATCGACGAATCTCTCCACTATCATGACTGCACTCCAGATCTTCTCTCATTCTCTCTCTATTCTAGTTGTTCTAGTAGAATAGAATCTAGTTTATTTTTCAAACTCTATGTGTAATCATTTTGCTAGTATAAATAAAAGTCCTTTTATCCCCATCCCTTTCTCTCTCTATTATCTTAGTTAGTATTACTTCATATTTTCTTTCATTTGCATACACGAATTTCTATTATTGCCTCCCTGTGTTCGACCCAAACTCCCAATTTGGTTATTATTAAAATTGATAGCTATTCTGTGCACTACAATGAACACTATTAGCTTATTGCGTAGATCCGTCATCACTAAGGCAGTAGATTGGAGCAAAGTATGATTTAAAGATTTGTAAGTGCACATTTACCCACCCCATGATTTTATTTTTTGAAAAAGTGAGGAGTGCTATCGTTAATGATATTAGATTTGGAGCATTTTATTCAAAAAATAAATCAATCAAAAAATTTACAAAGGAGTGCTCCACGCTCCCAATAATGTTTACAAAGAGGCTCTCCATGCTCCCACTAACTCCCAACACTCCCTAATGATATTCCCCACATTTATTTGTGTCCCTCTAAATAATTTCTTGTTACGAGCAAACCAAACACACCACAAAACTCCATCCATCAATGTATGTGGTTTGGTTGAAGTTCTAAAGCACGTCCATAATTCATCCCAAGTGGGCAAGGCTTCTCCAAAGATAGTTCTCCATATTTGGTCCATTACCAGGCACATGGAGAAAATGTGCATGCTGTTATCTGTGGGGAAGTTACAAAGAGGGCAATTCTAAGGTGGGACACCAAATCTTGAGTGCCTTAAATCACTTGTAATAAGACCATTTCTTCTACTCAACCAAAGAAAGATCTTTATTTTCTGAGGAATTTCTAAATACCAAACAGTCACGCAACCCTTGTCCACAAGTGTTGGGTTATTGTTGCCTCTACCAATCAGCCATTTGTATGCATTTGCAAGAGTGAACGGCCCATGACTCCAGGCACACTTATCAGATCCACCCAGTGGCATAAAGGTTTCCAACTCCCTTCTCAACTGATCATATTCCTCTTGCAAACAGCCTTGTTCTCTAGCTGCATGGCTCACCAGATTCCATCTTCTATTCAGGGGGTCCCAACTCTCCTTCACCAATACAGACTTGTCTACTGCAACACAAAACACATGCAGAAAGCAATTTTTCAAAGGTCCCAAGCTAGACCATTCATCACGCCAAAAGGAGAACTGCTGGCCATCTCCAATCACTGGCTCAAAGTTCAGCCAATTATCATGCATTGCTGCCCAAATGGATTTCCAGAATGAAGATGGTCTGTGGGGAGCTACTGTGCATTTGGTTAAATGAGAGCTACCATGTGCATCTTTGATGACCATAGATCAGTTCCTTTCATCATCTTCAAAGAGCTTTATAGCCCATTTCAGCAGTAAGGAATCATTGAACTCCTTCAGTGAGCAAATGCCTAGGCCACCATGTTTTTTAGGAGAGCATAGCTGCTGCCATTTAAGGGGATGTAGGAATCTGCCCTTAGATTTAACCCCTTTCCAGAAGAAACATTTTTGCAGCATGTCAAGTCTTTTCCAAATTGATTTTGGTGCTTTGAAAATAGAGAAGTAAAAAATCGAAATAGAGGTGATGATCAAGTTCAGGAGGATCACCCTTCCTCCTTTAGATAAGTAGCGGCTACTCCAACTTTCTAGCTTGGCAGCTACTTTCTCAAACAAGGGATTCCAATCACTCTTCTTCAGCTTGTTGTCATGCAGAGGCAATCCTAGGTACATCACTAGCAGATTCACAATAGGCATATGCAGACTGGTTGATAAAGTCTCACTTTCCTAGCCATTCAATCCAGAAGAAATGAGAGAGGACTTTTGACCATTAGCCTTAACCAAGAGATGTCACCAAACATGGAAACCATAGTATAAAGGACCTTAGCTTCATTTCTTCCCCCTTCCATAAAAAAATAGTATCATCTGCATATTGTAAGATTGGTGCCAGTGCTCTAGAGTTGCATAATGAATAACCTTTCACCAAACCTATCGTTGAGAGTTTGCAAGTAAAGAATGCAAGAGTGTCTACTGCTAGATTGAAAATAAGTGGAGCTAGGGGGTAGCCCTACCTAGCCCCACGCTGAGGTTGGATCCAAGCTCCACATGGTTTACCATTAATTAGAGGGTAGAATGATGAAGTTGCAATGCATCTCTTCATCCATTGGATCCATTTTGATGGGAATCCCCTCCTCTTCATAATCTCCTAGAGATATGGCCAGGAAACCGAGTTAAAAGCCTTACAGAAGTCCACCTTCCACATGAAGGCTTTACATTTTCATCTACGCCATCCACTGATCATCTCTTACACTATAATAAATGACTCTTGCAATGAACTGTTGGGAAGGAAGGCTGACGGTACTGGATTTATTAAATGTGCTAGAACCCTTAATCTATTTGCCAAGACTTTGCCAATTATCAAATAAATAGAGTTCGTCACAGCAATTGGCCTAAACTCCTACAAACTTTCTACTCCTTGCTTCTTTGGCAATAAGAAAAGGTCAGATTTGTTTATTCTTTCAAAGCTCGAGTTACCCTCTTGAAACTCCTTAATGACCTCCATCACATCCCTTTTCAACACCAACCAAAACTCCTTATAGAAGGAGACTAGGAATCCATCAGGGCTTGGGGAGCCTTCAGAGTTCAAACCAACCATCGCATTCTCAACCTCTTGGATCGTAAGAGGCTCAAACAGATGCTCAGCTTCAACTTCATCTACCTGAGTGAAATTAGAGCTGGTTAATCTCTAATTCCCTCTTTTTGTGGCTTTAGAGGCTTCGTTATAGAATCTGATTGCTTCTCTTTTAATGTTCCCTAAAGAAGTCAGCACCTGATCACCTAATCTCAAGGAAGAAATGTAGTTGACCCTTCTTCTAGAGCTAGATGCCATGTGAAAGAATTTAGTATTTGCATCTCCTTCTTTCAGCCATAATTGCCTAGATTTTTCTCTCCAATCAATTTCCCTTTTTAGGTCTTCCTCCAGAATAGTCTCCTATTAAGTTTTGCGTTGGGAGCACTCTTCTTCTGTTAGCTGCTCTCTATTCTCTTTTTTGTCAAGCAGCTACACATTCTTTAAGGCCTCCATTCTCCTTTGATCTCTAATTATCTCAATGATTTTTCTGTACTCTTTCATAATTGATTTCAGTTCTCCGAGTTTAGTTGCAAGTCTGAGTGTAGCCGAGCCATCCACCTACTTAGATGTCCACTAGTTGCTAATCATCTCCTTACGTCCCTCTTCCCTGAGCCATGATTTTTTGAATTTAAAGTATGTGCCTATTGAAGAGTCTTCCCCGCTCTCCCACAATAGTGGAGTATGATCAGAGAATGGTCGGTCTAGCCCCCTTACTGAGGATAACTGATAGCCCTCCAACAACTCAACATTACCAAAGAAGTGATCTAGTTTCAATTTCTGGCCATTTCCATTTCTCCATGTGTATTCAGCCCCCGAAGAAGGGTAAATAGGTAGGCCCAATGCTAAGGTAGTCATCTAAAATCCTAAGGAGCCACCATACAGTCTTCCACTTCCTCTGTCATCTTCTTTTAAAGTGCAGTTGAAGTCACCCCCCACTAGCCATGGTCGCCCTTCAACCACATCTGTAGCTCGAGATAGCTCTTGCCAAAGGACATTTCTCGCACTGCAACACATGGACCATAAAAGCAAGATAAAATTAGTTCTTGATCTGCTCTTAGTTGTTTGAATTTGCAAGTGATTATATACTATTCTCTCCACACTTCTATCAAATGCATTTTCGAGCACTTCCACCATACTACTATGCCTCCAGATCTCCCCTGTGCATCTATGGCCCTAACATCTGCTTGAATGCCATAAGTGATTGCATTCCTCTTCAATATGTGTCTCTTGGAGCAGTACGCAATCTACCTCCCATTCGCGAAGATACCGGGCAAGCGAAGCTCTTCAAACTCCATCACGCAACCCACGCACATTCCAAGTGATGACTTTCATCTATGTGGTTGATCATCCCCCCTTTTGCCCCATCAACTTCTCTCCAGATTAAGAACTGCTGCTATAGCTTTTTCACTGATCCTCTGAACCGTACCTACTATTCTTCCTCTAAGCTTATAGGGAGAGCAACCATATTTGACCGTTGAGGATGCTTCGACCCCATATTTCATTCCTTCAGGCCCCTAAAACATAAAATTGACACCCTTACCTTTGTCAGTCATTAGTTCATCCTCCTGTTTTTGTGCAGTTGCACCTGCCGGCACAATTTCCCTCCCCTCAGGGAAACCCACCCCATAGATTTCATTCCGCCCACTAAATAACTCAGACCCGAATCGACTTAGGAGCTCGCATAAACCCTAGGTTAGAATCTATTAAATTGTTTGTTACTTCCAGCCATCTTACCTACCTGAAAAACATAAAAAGACAAAAAAATATTTATTTTCTCTGATTGTAGGACAATATTAAAATTTGCACACTTTAAACACCTGACAAGTTTAACTTAAGGTGCACTAGTTTTTTTGATTCTATTAGTTAACTAGGATTCCGACTTGTGGATCGGGTACACCAGAACTCACTACACACATAAGTGATTAGAAATCAAAACAGGTTAAATATATTAGTGTGCCTTAATTTAGTTGAGCAAACAACCAATTGCTCGATTTATTTGGGCTGCACCACTTAAGGTAAAATTGAGAAATCAAATAGTTGCCCCATAGGATTCAATTTTTAGGACTGAACCAAGCAGTCCACATTCTTTTTCTAATTTTAAAGGAAAATACTTACACCCATATGTAATGACCAGTTACACTTTTAGCCTTTTAAGATGTTTGCAGTCTAAGTTAGACGTCTATCCAGACGTCTGGACCCTTTCTCGTACGTCTAAAAATGAAATTTGTGTACGTGCTCTGCGTTCTGCTCGCAGGCGACACGCAGAATGTTCTTCTCTCTCTCCCTTCCTCCCTTCCCCGAACCCTAAACCCCCACTCCATCTATAAAAGCCCCCTCCCCTCCTCTCATCTCCACTCCACACACCACCACCACCACCTTCAGAGCTTGCGGGAGTGGCGAGAGGAGGCGAGCGAGGGAGAGCGAGAGGGAGAGAAGGAGGAGAGTGCGGGAGGAGGAGGAGGCCAAGGTCGGAGAGCTTCGGTGGAAGCTCGACGGAGCTCGTACGACCACCACGGGTGCGTGCGGGAGGAGGAGAGATCCCGCAGAGGCAGCCTTGACCATCTGCAGCGACTGGAGCTACGGTGCCACGAGTAGGAGCGTGGTGGAGAGTGCTAGGAGTAGGTTCTGGTACTGGAAACTTTCCAGCATCGGACGTCTGGAGTGGAGTCTAGACGGCTGACAGAGCACCTGGACGTCTAGAGTTAAGGCCAGATGTCTAAAAGCTCATTTACCGTGAAGGTATATTCTCTTTCATAGTTACGGTAATGCAGGCCTCACCGCAGATGAATGTCGGGTCTGATTTGGGGGCTGCAGGTGTCGTACGCAGGAGCAGCCTTGGGAAGGAGCATGGAACGCTCTCCCACACACTTTTGGATATCTGATCAGATCGCCAAATGGTCGGAGGTGCTCCCAGACGACTGGAGGCGTGGTCCAACATCTGAAACTACCTTCAAACAATCGTAGAGGAGGCCTGGGCATCTGTGGACACCACAGGGACTTACGGTAAGGTTCTGGTACCTTTTAAGACATCTGGACTTATTCCCAGACATCTAATTTTGGACAGTAGGCACGTTTTTGACCCGTTTGGGGTCCGATCGAGGTTCGTTTTACGTAAATGAAGTACCTGTAGCTTCCTTGTGAGTTTCTCTACGTAGTAGAAACCTTTGTACACTATTCTAAACCCTCCTTTTGTGATGTATTCCATGGTGTAGGGTTTCAGCGTGTTGCGTGTTTGGGGCTCGCAGAGACGCCTAGGTCTGCGGTTCGAGCCCCCATTACTCCCAAATTGTCTGGTAGAGTGGTTTACTTCTGTTAATAATATTTAGTAAGAATGTGTTTGTGGAAATAGCCGAATGGAACCCCAGGATGTGGCATGAACCCTAGGATAGAGGAATGAATGAATCTTTTGTGCTGTATAAGGTACTTGCATGCATGATTTAGCTAAACTGTTAGCAATTTCCTGTATTATAATTATGAGCTGCCAGTAATTTATGATTAATTACCTGTGAAATCACCAGTTGCATGTATTGAATTATGGAAACACGTGCTACCTATATATAAATAAGAACTGAATTTTGAATGGTGGAATCTGGATAGGAATAAATGAGGTGAACATGAGTATGAACCCTATAGGGAATTAGGAGTAGAGATCCTGTGGTTAGATGGAAATCTAGAATGTAGACGAGAAGTGTGCTGGCCCTTGAGTATGTGGTACCAAGGAGAGCGACTGTCTCCTTTTCGTGTAGAGCAGAGCTAGCCGCCCTTGGGTTGAGACCTGGGTTAGGATTGGCCACTCTACATCGACTCCTATTTTATGCTGTATGAGGTACTTGCATGCATGATTTAGCTAAACTGTTAGCAATTGCCAGTATTATAATTATGAGCTGCCTGAAATTTATGAATAATTACTTATCAAATCACCAGTTGCATGTATTGAATTATGGAAACATGTGCTGCCTGTATATAAATAAGAACTGAATTTTGAATGGTGGAATCTGGATAGGAATAAATGAGGTGAACATGAGTATGAACCCTACGGGAAATTAGGAGTAGAGCTTCTGTGGTTAGATGAATCTAGAATGTAGACGGGAAGTGTGCTGGCCCTTGAGTACATGGTACCAAGGAGAGCGATTGTTCCCTTTTCCTATAGAGCGGAGCTAGCCGCCCTTGGGTTGAGACCCGGGTTAGGATTGGCCACTCTACACCGACTCCTGTTGATCCTCATGTACGCGATACCGAGGTGAGCTACTAGTGTAGAGAGAGAGCTAGCCAACCCACTGGACCCGGGGTTCAGCTAGCCACTCTACACAGACTTGTTAGGCCCGCTGGGCAAACCAGGGTAGTCAGACGAGGGTGCGCGGACTATGGAGGGTCGAGACCCCTGTTTTGAGAGGGCAAGGCCTTATACTATTCCGTGGGGTACTTTGGGCGTACTCGCTAGTGGAAACGACTGACCGCGTGCCAGTGCGGAGTAGCTACCCATGCGCTTATCACGCATGCCGTAGTCACCACTACATCTTGACAGTGACCTCAGGGTGGTTGACTGGGTGTAGGACTACCACGGGGGATTCTCCCGACCAAGAGAGCACCACTTGTACCTTCTACTCTTCGGAAAAGACTACAATCAAGATTGTTCCCATGAGGAACATGCTAGATCAAGAATATCTGGATGTTTGAGAAAAATGAGTGAAAAGGAAATACACATAAAATAAATAAATAGAAAAAAGAATTAAACCTGTTGCTTTTACTGTTTTAGATAGTATAGATACCACTCTACTCAGCGTTCACTGACTCTGTCTTTTTCATAATACTGTTTATGACCAGGAGTTGAGCTGCCCGAGCTTTCGGCTGCGAAGGGTGCTGGGCCCAGTCAAGCCCAGCTATAGTTTTCAGCACTTTCTTGTTGTACCCTTACTATTGTAGTAAGTATCAAACTTTTAGTTACTATTGTCTCTACTGTTTACTTTCGTTTTCATTGTTCTGTTGCTGTGGTGGCATGTAATGGAACAACAGTTTTACTTTCCTTTACTGCTTAGTTATATTGCATATGTAAATGTGGTTTACTTTCCTATTTTTTGGTTATTTCTTGTTGGACGACTGGGTTATAGGATTAGTCAAGGCGAGTCGGTCTCGGGTCCTGTAGGGATCTAGGAATCGAGTTGTAACACCATACCTTCATAATCTGGTGTGCCTACAAAATTTGAATGAAAATACCTAAACTTGAATTCTAAAAGCTACTTAAGAAAGATTTGAACCCTAAAATAAACCTCACCTCAATAATAATCTTGCTTGAAAATCTTTGTTGTGTACACACACACATATTAATTGATTTTTAAGGGCACAATCCATTTAAAGGGCCCACCACATTCCAGAGCATAGCACAAACCTAAGCCTGAATTAAAAGCAAGTAGATGTTTGCCCTAGGTCTTCAACACTTAAACTTGATATTTCATTCTTGTTATATAAGTAGGTGATTTAGATTTCCTTAGTAGAACCTGATGTCTAGGTTACGGGGTAGCATCAAACAACTATGACTTAAGGGTACAAAGGAACCTCATCAAAAGCCAAGGAAGAACCTTCCCCTATAGTCCCCTCATTATCAACCTGGTTGGGTTCGCTTTGGAAAGATAAACTCACCAGACCTGTCTAACTAGCTTGGAATATCTAAGTTTTTAGGCTACTAGGCTAACCTTCTTAAGGATAGGTTTGCTTGTTTGTATTACAGGGCACCTTTCTCTTATCTGCTTTTCCCCAGCATCTCCCCATATTCTTCAACTTCACACACACACTTCCACTCCTACTCTCCAAACACACCCTATCCCCAACATGATCACTATCCTGACCCAACTGGCACCTACCCATCCACTGGTTGGGATAATCCTGAATGGGGATATAATTCGGGACCTCAATATCCAGGATTCAACCCTAGATATCAAGAGTTTGATTATTTTCCTTCTCATAGCTACACTGAATATAGATCTTCACCCTTTTATGAATGACCTAGTATGATCTATAATGAAGAAGGGTATGTTGCTTACAAATGCTACACCCTCCCCAGGATTGCACTGATATAGGTCACCATCCCTTGATGAACAACCTAAAGGACCTATTATTAGGGAGGATCCTAAGAACCTCAATATCTTAACCCTCATAAAATGAACCCGAACCCACCCAGCCTTGAGCGAAACCATACGACCCAGGTGACTCAAGTCCAAGATAGGGTGCTAGCTAACTTAAGGATAACCATACAATCTTTAGAAGCTCAACTAATATCCTATAATGGAGCATTGGAGCCTCTAATTAAAATGATTGATGATCTTAATAATTCCCTACTAGATTAGCTCCAAGAGGTTGAGGATAAGGACTTGGGTGAGGTGTTAGTTGGGAGGTTATTAAGATTGAGGAAGAAATATGTGGCAGCTCTAGTCCAATCTTGGGATGATACTCAGGATGAACCCCCTTCGATTGAAATAATGCCAGAACCCTTTCAAGCACCCATAGAGGGGGGACATGTTTTGTGAGACCTTGGATGACAAGGTTGATTTTGTGGATATAGAGTACCTAATCACCATTAAAGAGGATCCAGTTCCTTCACCTGAAACCTCATACCCAGATAATGTTTCCATGAACTTTAGTATTGTACATGATCACGAGACATATATTTATGAGGATCAACAATTCTTTGATGCAGGGGGGAAGGATCCATAAGTGAAGAAGTCTCACTAGAAATAGTTGAGTTTGAAGAGAATCTTAGTGAGATGAACGAGCCCGAGGAACTTGATGAATTAGTTGATGGCCCTCTAACTAAGGATTGTGATTCAATTGAGGCCAAAATGAAGGACCCAATTTTTGAAATTATGGATAATTTAATCAGTAGCCCCACTCCCCAAACACACCCCGAAGAGCATAATGAAGATTATGTTTTTGAAATCACTGAATCCAGGACAATTTTGATTCAACCACAATGTTTGGACTTGGACATTTTAGATGAGGTCATTAACACTCTGAAGGTCCTAGAAACTGAAACATTGAGCTTGGAGGATAGGAGCCTGTAAATAAAAATTTGGGAAGATAATTTTGGGGAATGATTGCACATCAATCATGCAACCTAAAACACCTGAATTAAGTTAGATTCTAGCATAACTTCGAGTCAATGCATGCATCAGAATCATAATTCGCATACTAGTTAGTTTATTAGTCATATAGATAATATCATTTTATGACCTAAAAGAGAGATGATTTTAATCGTAGATGATTCGAAGCCACAGATGTCAGATTAAACCAAACAGATCTGATCAGAATGACAACGGAAGTCCAATGCTTTCGAAATTGTCCCGATCAAACAACCAGAGCATCGTGTGTAGTCCATAGAAGAATGGAGATCATGGAGCCAAAGGGAAAAGATCCGAACCTTAGATGACAAATCCAACCACACGGATGGATCCGGATCGACGTTCGTAGTCCAACGATGCAAAAATCAACTTAATCGGAGGCCTATGTCATCAGATATAAAGAGAAGAACGAATGACCACGATGGCACCACGTGGCACCATCGTAGCGGCCCCTCACCACGCCCCCAACTCCTGAAGGCACCTCTCCTCGCAACGTAGGCCATTGGATATTCATCCAACGACCACGAGCGTGCCAAGTCACCACTCAGATTAGATTAGCATAAATATAAACAAGCAAGTACATATGATAAAGAGTTTGCATAGCACATTGGCTCACGCACATGCGCACGTAAGCGCGGGACACAGGTTCGAGCCTTACGTTGTGCAAAATCAATGCGGCATCGGCAGCGGGCACGTGTAGGCGCAATTGCGCGATCTGACGGCGGACAGTGCACCACGTGGCACGATCAGAGTGCACCACGAGTGGGATGCACGCGATTGCATGGGTTGTTGTGAGATCAGGAAGGTGCGAGAAGCGCGTGTAGGATTTGAAATCGGATGGCTGAGGATCATTTGCACAGATTCGGAATTTGAGTGCGCGCGGGCATTAATCTGAGCCATTCGATTAGGGATCAGGTGCTAAAAGGAGGCATGCGGGTGCACGTGAAGAAAGTAGAGGCGAGCGAGGAAGCAGCGGAGCCATGCGATCATCATCCAAGTGTCCAGAGGCTGCCACATGTTGCCATCAGAGTGAATCCGTGCGATAAGAAGGAAATTGAAGAAGTTTTGAGGCCAAATCAGAGCCGTTGATCTCCCGATCGATGGATCTGATCAACTAGGGGTTATTGGACGATTTTAAGGCCTGAAATACCCTTTTTGCCCTTCATAAAAGCTATAAAAGAAGGCCTATGGCCCCCTAGTTGAAGCATCCAGTTAGAACCTCTCTCTTCCAACAACTCTAGACATCTCGTCTTCTCTGCAATTCTCTGTCTCCTCTGCAACTCCACCTTGACTTCATCCCAGTGCTCTAGATCTAAGGTGCTGCCGCATCTCGCACAAGCATCCTACAAGCGGCATCACTTCTTTGCTACTTTCTTCTATCTCTCTCTCTCCCTCTCTCCCTCTCTACCTATCTTTACTTTTTGCATAGCAATTTCTATTATGAGAAACTCTTTATCAATGCAATGTAATCTGATCTTATGAATATTTGATGTGTCTCTATACATATATACATATATAAATATCTTGTTAGAACTAGTTCCATTGAAAAGCTTTCGTTAAAAATCGAGATTACCTCCCTGCGAATGACCCAGTACTCATCGGTTTTATAAATATTATTTTTCGTAGTATTTTCGCGCTATACTACAACTAAACAACTTTTAATCACGATCATGCGTCGAACAAGTTGGCATCGTTGCCAGGGAGGCAACGAAAATTTTTGAAGCCTTTCGGTGCGTATTTGAGATTTCTAACTTGCTACATTTTTCACTGATTTCGTGTGTGTAGAAACGAGGAAATTTGAACAAAACACGACAACGGAGAAAGTGCAGGTTCGAACCTCAGGTAAGTACCCGTAGTTTAGATTAGTCAGATTTAGGATTTGCTTGAACCCTAGGATTAGTTAGAATTTGTTTGCTTATTAAAAACAAAAAAAAGAAAAAATAATATTTCTCTTGATTTCAGGCTGAAATCAAACTTTATCTTAAAAATTAAATTCCCAAAGATTCGCACGTCCGAAAATTCTCAAAGATTTACTAGACATAGATTTCGAAGTTAGGAACAATATATCCAAATTTTGTGACAATCAGAATTAAAGAAAAATTTTAAAAATTCACGCACTATTATCAATATGGATTTTGTTCCTGATTTTTCAGAGTTTAAAATATCAGAGGAATTTTTATATAACTCCAATTGAAGTGACATTTGTGTTACTGAATTTCTGAAAAAGTCAAGAATTTTAAAAAAATCTGAGAAAAATATTTTTTGCTCGTTTGATTGCACGAATTATCTTATCATGAACTGGGGGTCAAAACAGTCTACAAAACCCCTAGTATAGTTTAAATCTGAGAAAATAGAAAACGTGCATTAAAATTCTTGAAAAAAATATTTTATGAGTGCCTAGTTAGTGGTGCAAGAAGACCAATTGATTGCATTGCTTGGGTTGCACCACTCATCATTTTGGACCTAAAAGAATCATTAAGAACTATTTATGCTTAGGGTTTCACACTAGGGATAGAGCACACTTGCATTTCCATACTTAGAGGAAATCTATCAAACAAATTGGGATTTGCAAAACTTCTGTGTGCCTCATTAGAACCTTGTTTGAAAATATCTAAACAAGTGAACGCTAAAATTTATTAACGCAAGCATTTGATTCTTAAAAGATACTTCATCACAAGAAATTGCATGTGAACCCTATTTACCTGAGCACTTCACACATTTCTTTTTTTTTTGAAACAGAAAGGAAAGCTATCGTCCTACGATAGCATTCCAGAGCATTATATTATGTGCAAAGAAGGGAGATTACAAAAAGGATCCCCATGACTGTATGAGGGACCAGCACTCTCTTACAATATTCTCACAACATACCGGCCTCTCCTGAAAAAGTCTCTCATTCCTTGCCTTCCATACACACCAAATAGAAGCAGCCATGTGGACATGTGGTTTCCTTCTCACCTCAAACCCATGCCACATAGAATTCCACTCTGGTAAAGGCTCCTGACAAATTTTTCTCTAGATGACATTAGTGATAAGGCAAGAAGAGAAGAGGTGATTTACATTATCAATGCTCATCTCACATAGAAAACACACATGATGATCAGTACCCAATCTTCTGTGGCGTAGATCACTTGTGATTAACCCATCTCTCCTGCACAGCCAAAGGAAGATTTGTACCTTGAGAGGAATTTTTAACATCCATGTCTACTTATCAATGGAATCATGTCTCCATCCCTCTTCAAAATTTAAAATTCTGTTATACCCAGACTGGGCACTATAGATCCCATCCCACAGATATCTGTCCTCCGTTCTAGGCCTAGGTCTGAAATTTTCAAGGTCTAATAAAAGCCTTCTCTTCTCATCCCATAACTGGGTAGTTCTTCTGCTGCTGCTGGATTCCACATCATCCAGATTCCAACTGCTGCTGCTGCAAGACCAAATCTTGCTAACCATAGCATTCTTGTCAGCTGCTGCATCAAAAGCTCTCGGATAGAGCTCCTTCAAGACCCCCAATTCAGACCATTTCTCCTTCCAGAATCTCAGAGAATTGCCATCTCCAAGTGATGGTTGCAGCAGATGGAAGTGATCAACCAAAGCCTTAGTTACCGATTTCCAGAAAGGTGATGGACAGTTTGGCTGAAGTCTGGAAAACCTACTGTTGGAAGCTCCATATGTATCTCTGATCAGATCAGACCACGGTTTCAGATCACCTTGCAGCAGCTTAACAACCCATTTGAGTAGCAAGGCATCATTAAAATGCTACAAGGACTTGATCCCAAGACCACCCAGCTCCTTAGGATAGCAGATTTGATCCCATTTGAGAGGCTGCAAGAAGCTGCCCTTGTGTCTAGCTCCCTTCCAAAAAAATCTCTTCCTCGTCACATCCAATCTTTTCCAAATGGATCTTGGTGCTTTGAAAATGGAGAAGTAGAAAACAGGGATGGAGGTGATCACCAAATTGAGCAAGATAAGCCTTCCACCTCTGGATAAGAATCTGCTGTGCCAACCATCAATTTTCATAGAGATCTTGTCAAAAAGGCAATTCCAATCACCTCTCTTCAACTTGGAAAACCTCAAAGGCAGCCCAAGATATCTGATAGGAAGATTGATGTGGGGAGTCATCAGGATGGTTGCTAAAGCTTCTTGCTCCTCCTCAGGTAAACCAAAGTAGACCAAACCAGACTTGTCCCTATTTAACCTCAGCCTAGAGAGCTCACCAAAGATATCAACCAAGTGATGCAAAGCCAACGCTCCATCCATGGATCCTTCAACAAAAAAGATAGTATCATCTGCGTACTGAAGAATGGGAGCCAGATTGTTCTTGCAAGTGAGTGAATATCCTCTAACAAGACCCGCTTCAGAAAGCTTACAAACAAACCAAGCTAAACTGTCAACTACCAAATTAAAGATTAATGGGGCCAAGGGGCATCCTTGCCTGATGCCACATTGAGGCTAGATCCATGCACCACAGGGTTTCCCATTTATCAGAGGGGTAAAGGAGGTCGTGGTAATACATCTCTTAACCCAAGCTATCCAAGTAGGGGGAAAGCCCCTTCTTTTAAGCACTTCCCATAAATAAGGCCAGCTGATTGAGTCATAAGCCTTACGAAAATCAACCTTCCACATGAAGGCCTTGCATCTTCTCTTATGCCAGCCACAAACCATCTCTTAGGCCAAGATAAAAGATTCTTGTAGGGATCTACCTGGGAGGAAAGCAGACTGAGCAGGATGGATCAAGTCTTGCAATACAGGCCTCAATCTATTAGCCAGGACCTTTCCAATCACCAGATACAAGGAGTTAGAAACAGTAATGGGTCTAAATTCCTGGAAAGATTCAGCACCCGGAGTTTTAGGCAAAAGAAACAGATAAGATCTATTAATTCTTTCAAAGCCAAAATTGCCACTTTGGAATTCTCTAATTACCCCCATAACCTCTGAGCCCACAATGTCCCATAGTTCTTTGTAAAAAAAAACTTGGATTCCATCAGGACCAGGCGATCCTTCACAATTGAGATCATTAATAGCCTTCAATACTTCAACCTTAGAAATAGATTCAACCAGGCTGGCCCCTTGAGACTCATTAATCCTGGGCAAATCATATGCTGTCATTCTCCAGTTGCCCCTACCTGCAGCTCTTGAAGATTCCTTGAAGTACCTGACGGCCTCAGCTCTGATATCAGATAAGGAGGTAATTCTCTACCCCTCTACAAACATTGATGAGATCATATTTGTTCTCCTCCTAGAGCTAGCAGCCAAATGAAAAAATTTGGTGTTTGCATCCCCCTCACTTAGCCATAGCTGTCTAGATCGCTCCCTCCAATCCATCTCCAATTTCAAGTCTTCTTCAATTACCACCCCCTACCATCTTCTTCTATCAGCAAGATCAAGTTCAGATAGATGGTCCACAGCTTCCTTGGTATCCAATTCCTGAATTTTCATCAAGGCCTCATGACACTTCTAATGTCTAAGAACTGAGACAATATCTCCATACTCCTTCAGCATGCCTTTCAGAGCCATAAGCTTAGAAGCCAGTCTGGAGGTGGCTATGCCCTCAACCTGTTGTGACCTCCACCAGTTGGCAAGCATGTCTCTGAACCCTGTTTCCCTCAACCAAGATCTCCTAAATTTAAAATAGGAACCAGCCACCACCTGCTCACCATTGTCCCACACCAAAGGTGTATGGTCAGAAAATGGACATTCAAGACCACACACAAATGACATCTGGAAGAGATCCAATAGCTCAGCATTCCCAAAAAATCTGTCAATCTTGGACATGAGCCCAATGCCATTCCTCCAAGTGAATTCAGCCCCTGATGATGGAAATTTGCACATCCCCAAGGCTTGGACCACCAACTGAAATCCTATGGAGGAACTGTCGACCACCCCATTAGGTCTGTCACTCCCCACTAAACTACAATTAAAGTCACCTCCAACAAGCCAAGCCCCCCCACCTACAAATTCTGCAGCCAAATTCCAGTCCTCCCATAGTTCCTGCCTCCTGTTAGGATCGTTTGGCCCATATACACCAGTCACATAGAAGACACTGTCCCCCTGGCCTCTTGTGAATTTGCAGGTCAGAAGGTGCCTAACCATGGAAACCTCCTGTAAGCACAGCATCTGCTTCCTCCACCAAATGGCAATTCCCCCAGATCTGCCAATGGAATTGACCACCACAAGGTCATTTGCAGATCCTGCCCTCATCTCTTCCCATGCCTTATCAAAAGCACAGTCGATGTGTGTCTCCTGAAGGATGGCACAGTTGATTTCCCATTCACGTAGATATCTAATTAGCGACCCCCTCCTGCTTCTATCGCGTAGCCCACGCACATTCCAACTCAAGATCTTCATTTGGGAATCAAGTCTGTCCCCTTCACAACTACAGAAGTCCTGCTAACCTTCATCACAGCTGCAACGACTGATTCATCAATCTTTTGTGTGGGAGTGTGCCTTCTTAACCTCAGCTTATAAGGAGGTTTCCAACTCCTAGTAGTAGAAGGAGTCTTTGACTTCGAATGCACGACTTCAACCACAGGAGAGCAAGTCTGCAAGTTCACAGGATTCACAGTGGGGTCCACCATATCCGAGACAGCATGCTCATTAATCACATTCATAATCATCCCTTCATCAGGCTCACCCAGATGGGTTTTCAGATCCTCACTCACAACTTCATTAGATAAACTCATTTCCTTTCCATTAGCATCCACCACTGCAGCTGCCTTTTGGACCAGGGGTACATCATCTACAATGTCCAAAACTTCATACCTCATCTCCATAATTCCCAGGCTCCCCACCTCATTTACCAGTTCCCTCTCTCTCGAGCATTCTGCCACCACCTCCTAACAATCACCGTGTGGTTGCAAGGAAGGAGCTTTGGACTTCAGCACCTCAACACAGGAGGGGAGGTCTTGGATCAGAGATACTTCAGCCACACTTGCCAGAGCTTCAGTCCTCGTCTCTACATCCCCCAAGTTCCCGACCCCATCCACCAATTCCCTGCCCTTAGAACATTCTGCCATCATATCCTGATTAGCACAATTTGGATGCAAGGGAGGAGTTTTAGATTTCAGCACCATAGCATAAGAGGGGGGACGATGTCTAGGGATGACCTCTCGATCGGCCACAATAAAATTCAGAAGGAGCATCCAAGAACTGCCCCCACATCTGAGGATCAGTTTATCAGGAATGGCACCAGCCCTGAAGACCTCTACCCTCACATTCAGAACACTGGCATCTCCTTTAGTCAGCCCAACAGCAGCATCCACGGCCATAGATGCACACCCAGCTATCATGCTTTCCACCACCTTCCTAGATCTCAGATGTAGAGGCAAACCTCTGATCTCAAGGACACCAGACCTGGCAGCTGTTCTTTGAGGGGGACGTTCAAGCAGAGATCCATCAAAAGGGGATACCAGCCGCCAAATCACTGATAGCCCACCCAAAAAACTAGTTTGAAAGCAGTATCTTTCAACATCTCCCGCACCCACATCAAACAACACAAATCACGACAACGAAATAATCGCTATCTTCCAATCATCAGTTGATAAAGAGAGAGATCTCACCAGTTGTCGAATTCTGTCCATCGATATGGTGCCCATCATAACTTCTCCAATCAAAGCACTACGTAGAGCCAATTCCGCTACTTTGACATCCTCAGTCAGGGGAACCTCGACATCCAAAGTGCAACCCCGGAGTGTTTCCGGGGGAGGGGGGAGGGGCATCTGCAACTTACCCCGAGGCCACGAAGGTGTATTACAGTCCTTGCCCCCAGAACCATCACATGCCGCTAGGCAGGCGTCCCATTTGTGACCAAAACCTCCGCACGCCAGACACAACAGTGGACGTCGGTAGGTCGCCACTAGGTTCCCTTGAAGGTGACATCAATAGCAGGTCACCTCCCTTCGACCTCTGCCCCAACCATCTCGAAAATCCCTCCTACCCATGTTCCTAACACCCGAAGGGACATGTACACCACACGCCTTCTTGTGCCAAGATCGCAGATGCCATACCGCCCATCCATCAGAGTCACCGGCACCGGCGCCGGGCCCCCTCAGGCGGCCGGCCATCCAACAACGTCTCTTCACACATTTCAAAATCAATTTAAAGGGCAAACACCCCCCTAACGCCCATCATATTCCAAAAGCACATCAAACCCAAGCCTCAAATTGAGTAGACGTGCCCTAGGCAGGACTAATAGACTTAAGGACTTGAAACTAGATTGGGCTAAGGTCAAGGCCTTGTCTACTTGGACCCACTGGTGACAAGAAAGGTTGGTGTGTTAACTGCGTTAACCTTTAGTGGTGTCCCACTGTGCAGGGTGTCCTAAGGGGTCCCACCCTTCTGGCTAGCCAAGTAATTCAAGGGTTGATCTAACCCAATCGTGTTTTGGGGAGCTAGGATCATATCTAATTAGGGTTGACACTCTAAGGACCAGTTTGATTGCTTGCATTGAGTGGGTGGGGTTTCCCTCATTTGTCTTCTCTCTCATCTACAGACATTCTTCTAGTACATGCAAGGTAGAAGATCTCAAAATCCTTATTTGCTACCACCATTAGAAAGAAATCCTAGGAGAAGACATATTTATCCAGGATCTAAATCTAAACCCTTTGCAATGGCTAGTCATCACGAGGAAGAAGAGATCGATGAACAAAATCTGGATCCTATGACTCTCTTACAAAGGCAGATCACTAAGCAGGGCCAGCATTATGACCGACAGATGGAAGTTATAGTGCAGGCCATCACTCTACTCCAAAATGGAAGGGTAGACCGGCCCCTCTGTGACTTTTATAACCCTCCTAATGCCCAACCTGAACCCTTTGTTAGGGTACCTCAGGATGGGGAAGATTTTGAACTCAAACATCAGATTATTAACTTGATTCCCTACTTCCATGGTCGTGAATCAGATGACCCCTTCCACCACCTTGAAGAGCTCCTACACATAGGAAGAACTTTTGGCCCTAGGAATATGAATGAAGGCACCCTAATGATGAAAATGTTCCCATTCTCCTTGAAAGATAGAGCTACACATTGGTTGAGGGCAATTGGTAGACCAATCCTAACTTGGGAAGACCTAAGAAGCACATTCCTAAAGAAATTCTTCCCTGTAGGAAACTAATGCCCTTAGATGTGCCATAACAACCTTTAAGTAGAATCCTGGGGAACAACTACATGAGGCTTGGGAGAGGTTCAATGATTTAGCTAGGAAATGCCCTCATCATGGGATTCCGAAGTGGCACTTGGCCCATATTTTCTATTATGGGTTGAGTGATAATCTAAACAATTTTGTTGATGTGGCATGTGGGGGCAATTTCCTGAGTCGAGATGCTGAGGGAGCCTTTCAACTATTTGAGAATATGAGTGAAAATTCCCTCAACAATGCCTCAATGTCCGCCTTTAACAGAGCTAATCAACCAAGAAGCAGAGTTTATGAAGTTAACAACAATTCAAACTTAGTTGATTTAGAGCTAATTGCACAACGATTAGACAAGGTGGAACTCGTGGGAAAGAATGTGGAGAATTTGGATAAGAAACTGGATAATCTTCTGAAAGGTTGGAGTTCCTTAGGTATATAATCTAGATTAAACCCTATGCCTACCCAAGGAATGAATATGTTAACCCACAACCAATTCCCCAACCCTTTAGGTCAGGAATCCATGCACAACATCAATGACCTAACCATGGCTCCACCTATGAGCCAACTGTACTTGGACCCATTACTTTCTAGGTGCCAAGGAGGGACCTTGTTGCCCTCAAATTCTGAACTAGGTAGCTCGATGCCTAGTTATCTTGAGGATGTGAATGCACTCCAGGGTTACACTAGAAATGAGCCTTATTCAAACACTTACAACCCTAGATGACGCAGCCATCCTAACTTTGCTTGGTCATGTCAAAAACCTGCCTAGGGTCCTAACTTGACTAAGCCAAACACTTATAGGCAACCTAGTAGGTAAACAAAACCACGCACATATCAACCACAACCTACTCAGGAAAACCAGCCCTCTAATTTGAGTCTAGTCCTCAAAGAAATGAGAGACCTGAATCTGAGACATAAGGAAGAGATGAATCAATTGAAGACAAAACTAATGGGATGACTAGACCAGCTAGTTGATGCTAGACAACACGGGATGCTACCATCCCAACCCATCCCCAACCCAAGAAATTTTAATAGGGTTAACCAAAGCAATTCACAGGAGCAACAGGCACATGTAGTTCAACCTGCTCCCTAGCACCCACCTAGTTTTGCCAACCCTAGTTAGGCTCCACCTATTTTGCAGAAACCACCTTAACCTTTCAACCATAACGCCTTTGCTGGTGCAGTAACCTTGAGAAGTGGGAGATAGACCCAAGATCATTGCTCTTCTAAATCTAGAACTAGACAAGATCTTGAGAAGCCCAAATCTGACTTAGGAGATCAAGAAGACAAGGATCAAGACCCAAACACTCATGATTTCTCTCAAGCACCCTTTCCTGAAGCCTTGAACAAACATAGGAAAAAGAAACCCAATCCATATGAGGAGTGGCTTGATATTCTTAAACAAGTCCAGGTGAACATACCACTCCTTGAAGCCAATGAGAATATCCCGGCCTGTGCGAAATTTTTAAAGGAAATGTGCACACCTAAACGACAGGCCAATACAACAAAAAGGGTAGTGTTATCTGAACAAGCTAGTGCTGTTATCCTTAGAAACCTACCTCGAAAATAAAAAGACCCAGGAGCCCCTCTGATCTCATGCGTTATTAGAGATACCACTTTTGAAAGGGCTCTATTAGATTTAGGTGCCTCCATAAATTTGATCCCCACTATGTTATATGAAAAATTCAACTTTGGAGAGCTAAAACCTACTGAGCTCACATTACAATTAGCTGATCAATCTGTGACCACACCAAAGGGGATTATTGAGGATATAATTGTCAAGGTCCATGATTTTTATTTCCCTATAGATTTATTGGTCCTTGACATGAAGGTACCAGAAAACTTGAAGAATACCCCAATAATCCTAGGAAGACCCTTTTTAGCCACTGCCAAGGCAAACATTGATTATGAATCTAGCAAAATGGAAATCAAATTCGGGGATAGGAAAACCAAGATTAACATCTTTAAGGCCATTAAACAATTTGAGGATTGTGGAATGATAGAAGATTATGAGGATCATACCATTGAATATTGTATGGAATTAGGAATATCCCAATCTGATCCTATAGGCCTTGACACCCAACCCAATCAAGAAGTCAGCCCACCAATCACTGACTTGATTCTTAGACCTCTTGTAGGTAACTATTATCCACCATTGGACCCTTTATCCCAAGGACCCAAACCTAAACTTAAACCTCTTCCTGATTATCTAAAGTATGTTTTCCTAGGAACTGATCAGACTTATCCATTAATCATTAGCTCTTACTTAACCCAAACTCAGGAAAATCAATTAATTCAAGTTTTGGGAAGAAACAGTAGAGCAATTGGGTGGACATTGAATGATCTAAAGGGAATCGATCCTACTTACTGTACCCATAAAATCTACACTGAGGATGGATCAAGACCCTCCCAGGAAATGCAGAGACGATTGAATCCAAACATGCAGGAGCTAGTGAAAAAAGAAATAATTAAGTGGTTAGATGCAGGAATAAACTACCCAATCTTTGATAGCCCCTGGATCAATCCTGTACAAGTGGTTCCTAAGAAATTTGGGCTAATTGTGATTACTAATAATAATGGGGAATTGATTCCAACTCGCACAACTTCCTCGTGGAGAGTCTGCATAGACTACAGGAAGCTGAATAGTACAACAAAGAAAGACCACTTTCCACTACCCTTCATTGATCAAATCTTGGAAAAACTAGCCAACCAAAAATTCTTCTGATTCTTGGATGGCTATTCCGGCTACAATCAAGTAGCCATCCACCCCATTGATCAAGAAAAAACTACCTTCACATGTCCCTACGGAACATTTGCTTCTCATAGAATTCCATTTGGATTATGCAATGCACCAGCAACCTTTCAAAGGTGCATGCTTGTAATCTTTTCAGACATGGTGGGTGATTTCATGGAAATCTTTATGGACGATTTTTCTGTGTTTGGGGACTCTTTTGACTCGTGTCTGATCAATCTAGAGAAGACTCTACAAAAATGCATTGAGGTGAATCCTGTTCTATCTTGGGAAAAGAGTTACTTTATGGTTATGGCATAGTTCTTGGCCATGTTGTGTCTAAAAAAGGGATTGAAGTGGATAAGGCCACGGTGGACACTATAACTAAACTCCCTCCACCTTCGACGGTTAAGCAAGTGAGATCATTCATTGGACACGTAGGATTTTACCATAGATTTATTAAAGACTTTTCTAAGGTGGTGAGGCCCTTAAGCAACTTGCTAGCAAAAGATCAACCCTTTGACTTTGACTCTAATTGCTTAAGGGCTTTGAATAAGCTGAAGGAGGCTATTACACAATCTCCCATCTTACAACCTCCTAATTGGGATCATCCTTTCGAAATCATGACCGACGCCTCTAATTTTGCCGTTGGGGCAATCTTGGGAAAAAAGGTAGACAAGAAACCATCCATGATTTACTATGCTAGTAAAACCCTAGATGATGCTCAAAGAAACTACACCACTATAGAAAAGGAGTTGCTGGCTGTAGTGTTTTCTCTGGAGAAGTTTAGATCTTACCTATTAGGATCTCATGTCACAATCTTCACAGATCACACTGCATTAAGGCACCTGATGTCAAAAAGGGATGCAAAATCGAGATTAATAAGATGGATCCTTCTGTTACAAGAATTTGACTTAGAAATCAAAGACAAAACTGGTACCCAAAATGTAGTAGTAGATCATCTCTCCAGAATCCTGGTAGACTCTACAACTCCTCAACTCTGTGATTCTTTCCCTGATGAGACTCTCTTGACTATTTGCAAACTACCTTGGTTTGCAGATATCGTCAACTACTTGGCCATTGGAAAACTGCCCATGGATTGGCCTAAGCATAAGCAGGATAAGTTGATTGCTGATGCCAAATACTACTTTTGGTAAGACCCAAAGCTATTCAAGGCTTGCATAGATCAGGTTATCCGCCATTGCATTCCAGATGAGGAGATCACAAGTGTAGTAGAATTTTTCCATACTTATGCTTGTGGAGGTCACTTCTCCAGAAAAAAGATGGCAGCTAAGGTACTACAGAGTGGATTGTATTGGCCATCTCTATTCCACGACTCGTACAACTTTTGTAGGTCATGTATCAATTGCCAAACCTTAGGAAACATGACCAGGAAGGATATGATGCCCCTAAACCCAATCCTTGAAGTCGAGATCTTTGATGTGTGGGGCATTAATTTCATGGGACCTTTTACTGATTCATTTAGGTACCTGTACATTCTAGTGGCAATCGGCTACGTATCCAAATGGATTGAGGCCATCCCAACCCAAACCATTGACCATAAATTGGTCATGGACTTTGTAAAGAAGAACATCTTTAGTCGGTTCGATGTGCCCAAAGCTCTGATTAGTGATGGCAGGTCCCATTTCACTCACAATCAATTCAGGACCTTACTAGCCAAGTATGGAGTCACTCACAGAATCTCTACTCCATACCATCCGTAGACCAATGGACAAGTCGAAATCTCCAATCGAGAAATTAAAAAGATCCTTCAAAAGACGGTTCGCCCGAATCGGAAAGATTGGTCTACCAAATTGGATGACGCTCTCTGGGCCTACAGGACTGCATATAAAAATCCGATTGGAATGTCTTCATTTCGTCTGGTCTATGAAAAAACTTGTCATATGCCCGTTGAACTTGAACATAAAGCTTATTGGGCAATCAGAACATTTAATCTCGATCTTGATCAATCTGGACGACAAAGAAAACTCCAATTGACTAAATTGGATGAAATCCAAAATGATGCCTATGAAAGTGCAAGAATTTATAAGAATAAGACAAAGGCTTTACATGACAAATACATCTCCAGAAAAAGCTTTGTCCCTAATCAAAAGGTTTGGTTATTTGATGCACGCTTGAGGCTCCTTTCGAGAAAAATAAGATCAAAGTGGACAGGTCCCTTCATTGTAAGAAAAGTCTACCCTCATGGAGCTATGCTTATCTTGGATCCCAAGTCTGGTCTTGAAACACAGGTAAATGGTCAGAAACTGAAACCTTATATCACTCAAAATTGTGATCCCATTCCAAATGGTCCCATCAACCTTCTGGAATCTTATTGAATCTAAACTAAGATCGGCAAATGACGTTAAACTTAGCGCTAGCTGGGAGGCAACCTAGTATTAATTACAAGTAGATCTGCATCTTCTGCATCCACACTAACCTAGGATCAACAAGAAAAGTCAGGTGATATCCCCTCCTCTTGCTTATTATATTTTTTATTTTCATGCATACAGTTCAATGAGGACATTGTAATGAATAGGCATGGGGGGGTGGGCATTGCATGTCTTATCTTTATGTCTAAAATAAAATAATAATAATAATAAAATGCATTTAGGTATAAAGAATTTTTATTAAGGTTTTATTAGGAATTTATTCTTAAGTTGATTCCTGAGTTTAGAATCCAGTATAATTTCACACTTATACGTAGAATTTGCAATGGATCCTTTGTGAAGACTGATAAACATCTTTAGTTTGTCAAGAAGTAGTGCTTCTTCTCATAAACCCTTGGATAGTAATTAGGGAGTCAGGCAAACTATCTTCTAATAGATCCACCAAACACGTGTGAGATGAGAGTAGAAAGTTTACTGGTGCTCTAAGGCTAGCATGAGGAATCTTAACCTCTGGATAATGAGATAATGATACTCGGAGATAGGCATAGTTTTCGCTTTCGGTTTCTACGTACAAGTTCTTAGTACGAACAGCTTTTGAGAGCCACCAAAAAAGGCAAAATATGCAGAGAGCGGGTTCTGATAAAATTATGACTAAGGTGGATGGTCACGACCATCCTTTACGGAAACCTCGGCTGAAGGAGGGTATTAATGTCAAGGTCAGAAATACGTTGTCCTATCCATTATTTTCCCAATGCCGAGAATAAGCACTTCCACCAAATAAGCCACCCAATATCTTCTTGAACACCCACAATCCCGAATAATGCCTCGTGAATAAAAGCCGTATGTGTTATTGTGTTGCATTAGATGTCTGAAAAAAAAAAAGAAAAACAAGAAAAGGTATATACGTCTATGCATATAGAAAAAATATACATATACAAAAAAAAGGAGAAAGTAGAAAAGAAAGAAAGAAAAAGAAAAAAAGAAAAAATAAAGTTCATAAGTGTTTTTAGAGTTTATTTCAAGTGTATTGTGGCAACAACACCCATCATCCTCATGGTCCACCAAATACAGCCTTGACCTACTTTTCTGTATTTATGGTTGCCTGAATACAAGCTGAGGAATGCTGACTTAGTCGTAGAGTTATCAGAACCTAATCAAGTGTTAGTGCCAGAAGAGACTACCAAATATATTGATAAATCTGGTGAGATTGTGAGCTTAAAAAGGAAGAAAAGAAAATGAGAGAGAAAGAAAGAGAGAGAATGCATACAAAAGAACTAAATAGAGCACAGTTTCTTCACCTCTCTCTGAGTTGAATTATTTAATAATCTGGAAATCTAGGTTCTAAAGTACTAGTCTATATGTAACACCAGATGAATGTGAGCCACCAAAAATAAATCCACTTGACTCAAAAAAATCTTCTACCTAACCCAAAAGCAAGGGCTGAATTTACATATTACTTCATAACCCTGAAGGGAGAAGTTTGCCTATCCCAATAGTTTTTTACTAAAGGTCAAGTATGAGCTTTAGATGTAGATTGGCTTTTCACTTGGATCCGCTGCATAGACTACAACAAAACACATTCACGAATATCTAGATTACTAAATATTGGATGAAAATAAAAGACATAAATCTCTAGTCAAACTCTTGATAGAAATCTGTCATGTAGGACCACTTTCCATTTAATCTTACATTTTCTAGGTACTAGCAAGATTTAGGCATGGGGGTGTGATTGCACATCAATCATGCAACCTAAAACACTTGAATTGAGCTAAATTCTAGCATAACTTCGAGTCAATGCATGCATAAGCATCGTAATTCGCATACTAGTTAGTTTATTAGTCATATAAATAATAACATCATTTTATGACCTAAAAGAGAGATGATTTTAATCGTAGATGATTCGAAGCCACAGATGTCAGATCAAACCAGACAGATCTGATTCAGAACGACGATGGAAGATCAATGCTTCCAAAATTGTCCCGATCAGACAACCAGAGCATCGTGTGTAGTCCATAGAAGAATGGAGATCATGGAGCCAAAGGGCAAAGATCCGGACCTTAGATGACAAATCCAACTGCATGGATGGATCTGGATCGACGTTCGCAGTCCAATGGTGCAGAAATCAACTTAATCGAAGGCTTATGTCATTAGATATAAAGAGAAGAAGAACAGACGGCCACGATGGTGCCACGTGGCACCATCGCAGCTGCCTCTCGCCATGACCAAACTCCTGAAGGCACCTCTCCTCTCAGCATAGGCCATTGGATCTTCATCCAACGGCCACGAGCGTGACACAACGCCACCTAGATTATATCAGTATAAATATAAACAAGCAAGTATATATGATAAGGAGTTTGCGCAGTGCATTGGCTGGCGCACGCTCGCACATAAGCGCAGGACGCGGGTTCTAGCCCTGCGCTGCGCAAAATTGATACGATGTCAGCGAGCAGGCACGTGCAGGTGCAATTGTGCGATCTGACGGTAGACAGCAGCCACATGGCATGATCAAAGCGCACTGTGGGTGGGACGCGTCTGATTGCACGGGTTGTTGAGAGATCAGGAAGGTGCAAGAAGTGCGTGTAGGATTTGAGATCGGACGGCTGAGGATCATTGGCACGGATTCGGAATTTGAGCATGCGTGGGCGTTAATCTGAGTCGTTCAATCATACGATCGAATGGTCAGGGATCATGCATTAAAATGAAGCATGCGGGTGCACATGAAGAAAGCAGAGGCGGCCGAGGAAGCAGCAGAATCGTGCAATCATCATCCAAGCATCCAAAGCCTGCCACATGTTGCCATCAGAGTGAATCCGCATGATAAGAAGGAAATTGAAGGAGTTTTGAGGCCAAATCAGAGCCGTTGATCTCCCGATCAATGGATCTGATCAACCAGCGGTGGTTGGATAATTTTAAGGCCTGAAATACCCTTTTTGCCCTTCACAAAAGCTATAAAAGAAGGCTCAGGGCCCCCTAGTTGAAGCATCCAGTTAGAACCTCTCTCTTCCATCAACTCTAGACATCCCATCTTCTCTGCAATTCTCTGTCTCCTCCGCAACTTCACTCTGACTTCATCTCGGTGCTCTGGATCTGAGGTGCTGCCGCATCTCGCACAAGCATCCCGCAAGCGGCGTCATTTCTCTACCACTTTCTTCTATCTCTCTCTCTCCATCTCTCTCTCTCTATCTTTACTTTTTGCATAGCAATTTCTAATATGAAAAACTCTTTATCAATGCAATGAAATCTAATCTTATGAATATTTGATGTGTCCTTATACATATATACATATATAAATATCTTGTTAGAACTAGTTCCATTGAAAAGCTTCTGTTAAAAATAGAGATTACCTCCCTGCGAACGACCCGGTACTCACTGGTTTTACAAATATTATTTGTCATACTTTCGCGCTATACTACAACTAAACAACTTTTAATCGTGATCACGCACTGAATAGGGAAGACAAAAGTTTGGATCTTAGGGTTCCTATATGCCTTAAACTACCAATTTTTACACGGACCCTTATGATACTTTTGATTCTGAGGACATGAAACCCAATTGCAGAATAATGGATTATCAAGCTGAATACGAAGTGGACAAACACATCTATTGGATTAGATCTATCTTGTGTCCAAAATTATAGATTTAGGTTACTTGCTCCCAAACCGTAGACTAGAGCCCATTCCCATAAATGGAAAGATATTTGATTATGGATAATTCTCAACCAAAACCTTAAAACCATCCGACCCTAAGGCATAGGTTTACACCACAATCTGGTCCACATTTCTGGATGTACTCTTGTGGGTCCAAAGGTCAATCTTCTTATTCTTATTTTGACCTACCAATGTGAGATTATGACCTCTTCTCTATGATTGGAAACTATGCCCAGCTAAAGGCACTAAACTTAGCACTTACTAGGAGGCAACCTAGTGTCTGTGTAGGTTATACATACTCTCCTTCCTAGCCTGGTGAGCTTACTAGATTCGATCTAATATTCAAGTGATATTCTCACACTCTACTCTTGCATGCTTATGTAATACAATGAGGACATTGCATTAGATAGGCATGGGGGGTGGATATATATATTTTTGAATTATTTTGTTATCTTAGAATTTTTTGTTTATTTTCTTTAGGAAAAAAATTCAAAAAAAAAATGAAAAAAATGGATATTGCTTTGTAAAAAGCATAGTTGTATACTCTACATAGGATTAGTGAAATCTAGATAACTAGAAGCTGCTAAGTTTAGGGAGTTATATGGGAACTTAGCCTATAAGGCCCTTTAGGCTGTAATCAGCTTAATCAACTAGAGGAGTCTCCTAAGACTTCGGTCGAGATCAAATTCCTAAAGAATTATCTTGATTAAAGTTAAAAGTCAATAAGGAGGAAAGTATAGGGAGAAAAGGGTGAGAAGAAAGCTACTAAATCCTAGTAATGGAGAATTGAAAGTGAACCTAGGATCAGAATTTAAGATAATCTTAGTGTAGGAAATTCGAGTTTGCAAAACCCTGGTTGCCTATTGGAAGTCACTCGCACATGAACGGATGCTTTAACCTTAGAGTTTAACAATCCCTGGTTGGGTAACTTAAGCCTAAGAAATCTACCATCGCGACTAGAGACTAAGGTTTAGTCAAAACCCAATTTTAGACATCTTTCTCTAGTGCTGTTAGGCCCTAATGGAATAGTGACTCATTTTTCCTTAACAAAGTTGGGCTAATTGATATCAAATCATTTCATAAGTTCTAGTGTAGAGCCTTGCATGCATTTATGTTTTCTTATGGGACTAGTAAAAGATAGGCATGGGGGTGTGATAGACATATACTAATTTATGAGAAAATGACTATTTACTCATGTTCCCAGGCTAATTAGATGCATCTAGCATTGCGTATAATGCATCGTAGTCATAATTAGTGATTTTATAGATTTAAAAGAATCATAGCATTTTCTTATTAAATTATTTCTCTCTTGAAGGGGATGACACATAAATGGGCCTCGGATGAAGAATCCAACAGTACGAACGGAATCAGGGTGAAAATCAATGACCAACATCACTGAAAATGCCCCAATCAGACCTCTGTAGCATCTGCTACAAGCAAAAGCAGATGGACTGTCTAGGTGGCACCATGTGGTGCAACTAGACCATCCTAGCCACTCACTACCCTCTTCTTGCTCATGCCCTCAGATCTTGGCTGCTGGATTCTCATCAAACGATTGAGAAGAGGCCATGTCACCTCCTCAAGCACCGCCTTCACAAGCTAAAGGCACGTTTTCACGTGCAATCTCAGTTGTTGGATCATCATCCAACGATTGAGAAGCAAGCCACGTTGCCCTCCTTGACCGTAGCCTCCTTCCATACAAGAAAAATCACTACCGTCGAATCAAGATCCAACGACCATGATTACATGGTCGAGGTGATAGTGCAATGGTCTGTGCGCACGCCTCTCAACTAAGGGGCATGCATTCGACCCCTGATCCACACCTCTTCCTCAACGTGGGAACGAGTTAATTCAATATCTAAAAGCTAGATGAGCAGCGGTGATACGGCCATGTCGCCAGTAGATCATTGAGTGCGCACGGTAGCACGGATTCAAATCGCGATCAATGGTACGAATGAAGCCATGTGTCGTGATGAATTTTCAAGCACGTGCTATGTGCTATCACAAAGTAGGGTTCTCGCATGATCATAGTGGTTCAATCGCGATCGAACCACTTGCACTCCTCCTCTTTGCTAGCGAACAGTGCACGTGACATGCGTGCGTGAAGCAAGCCTTCCAATTGTCTCCCTACAGCCCTTCACGCATGGACAAATGTGGATGCAAGCTCAGCTAGGTGAACACGCACCTTGCGTAGGAGAAACACGCCCACTGTGCTTAGTGTGAGTGAATCCACACGCACCTCTCATGTGCACAAGGCCGACCATGCCCCATTTCTTCACCTATAAAACCCCCTCTGATGTACGCACATCTAATTGACCTAAAATGCCTATTTATGTACATTCCTAGGTCTATAGAAGCATCATGCATTATAAATATTACATAGCATGTATCATCATGCATTTAGATTAGTTTGTAAAAATTATAGATTAATTTACCTCTTTTTGCGATCAGGTGACAAAGCGATATTTATAAGGGCCTCAGATTGAAGATCCAATCATACGAATCAGATCAAGGTGACAATCAGAGTCCAATGCCTTCGAGATCACCCCGATCGAACCTCCGTAGCATAAGATGCACTCCAATAAAGATCAGAGGTCAAGGGACAAGGTTGTACAAATCCATACCTTAGATGATAAATCCAACCATACGGATGGGTTTGGATCGACGATCACAGCCTAATGGCACAAAAATTGACCCAATCCGACATCTGTGGCACCTTTATGAGCAAAAGAAGTTGGATGGCCCAGATGATGCCACGTGGCAACATCCAAGCTGCCCAAGGCCATCCGTAGCATCCCTTTATCCATGCTCCAACAACTCTCAAGTATTGGATCAAGATCCAATGACTGAGATGCATCCCAGCTGTGCCCATTCAGACCTTAAAGGCGAGACCAAGAGAAGATCTCGACCGTTGGATTGAGATTCAATAGTTAAGGGCGATTGAACCTTAAATCAAGAACTTGCCTCAATCGAGCATGTAGCACAATGGTTGCACGCTATGTTACAAAGAGAGTGGAGAAAGTTCGAGCTCTACCCCGCCTCAAATCAAGCACGCATGCGGGCACGACAAACTGCGGCCACTTGATCGAGATCGAACGGCAACGGTGTAGGCAATGTGGCACACCTAAGGGCGTTGGATGGAAGCGCAATGCACACACTCGTGATGACGTACGATCGTACGTGCCATCGAACACGAGTGTTGTGTGTGGTGAAGGCAAAGCGACCTCGTGCGTTTTCGACCATCCAATCAAATGATCGGACAACCAAGATTGCACGCAGCGTGATAAGGCATGCAATGCTTGAAGATGAGAGGGCGTCAACGTGGCTTCACGAGGGTGCCTGGATCTCCATCGCACGACCAACATTGCACCTATGCCTTCAGCAATGCTTGCCTACAACAACAAATGCATCTATCTCTAAAGATGCAAACATTAATTTCTAACCCTTCAAAAGACTAAATTACTCCCACAACTACACCTATAAAAGGACCACCCCTACCACACATTTCTTCATCCCTTTCTCTCTTCTCTCACCCCCTCCAAGGCTCTACGAGCTGGTCCCATACCCGGGATGCTCCACTAAAGCTAGAGTAAAATAATTTTCCCATCTTCTCAACCCTGTTGTGGAGCATCCCGTGGTTGTCTTCTCGCCACCATACGGGAAGTGGATCCCACTACGCCACCACTCTGGTCCATCCTCTAGCTCCATTCTCCCTCGTCCAGCATCTCACCACCCTTTTCCGGGTGCTTCGTCAATGCGGCTCATCCTCCAAGCAACCGTCGAGGAGGATTTTCACATCCCTCTCTTTTTACCGCTTTCTAGTGTAGATTTCCAACTTTGTAGTAGTAGCAAGTAGATGTAATGAACATGCTCCTATGGTTATAAAATATTTGTTCATTCTCTCCCTATTTTCTCTTTCTTTGTATTATTCTATCACTCTCTTCTATTGTTTATTATTTAAGTAGAATAGCTAGTGTAGATTTAATTCGATCAGCTAATCTACTTTGTGACAATAATTCCTAATGTGATTTTTAATCAAACGATCGCCTCCCTATGTTCGACCCGAGAGCCACATGGGTTTCGGTAAAATTTATCTGATAGTAGAATTTTTCACAACTACAACAGGTTTCTAATTAATCTTTTACACGCACGAATTCTTGCTCATCATTTTGGCGTCGTTGCTGAGGAGGCAACGCTCTTTGATTTCCCACATTTTCGATTTTACTTATCATTTACGTCACTTATCTCCATTCTTATTATGGTTTCAGGTACTCTCTTGAGGTGGGCAAAAGCGGTAGATTAAAGCAAAGTGCAGTTGAAGGGTTTATAAGTATATTCCACCTCCCACCCACTAGTTTTCATACCACCACGTAATAACACAAACGAAAATCAACCAAGGTGCTCTTATAAACCCTAAGGTAGATTGATTGTTTGGTTGCCACCTCCACCCACCTCACTCCCACATGAAAAAAATATGATTGTGGGATTTATTTAAACTCATACACCTTAAACACCCACACACCAAGGCGCACTCTTCTTGATTCTACCACTTAGCTAGGATTTGACCTGTGGGCTCGGTACACTCTAACCTCATACACATAAGTGAGTAGAAATCTGATTAGGCTAATCATCTTATGTGCCCTAATCAAGTGGTGCAAGAGGCCAATTGATTGAGTTGTTTGGGCCGCACCACTTAAGATAAAATTGATTCATTGAGTTGCTGCCCCTTAGGATTCAACTTTAAGGAATTAACCAGGCACTCCACATTCTTTTTTAGTTTTGAAGGAAGATATCTTAACTTGTGCTTCAAAACCTAATGTGTCAACTAAACCTTGATTGAATAAACCTAAAGTTGAACCCTAAAAGCTACTAAACAAGGTTGAACCCTAAAAGACATGTCATCAAATAATCTTGTTTGAAAACCATTGGTTGTGCATGCACACACATTGAAATTGATCTTTAAAGGCACAACCCATTAAAATAGCCCATCACATTCCAGAGCACATTCAAACCTAAGCCTAACTAAAATCAAGTAGACATTGGCCTTAAGGATTTGACTTGCTCTTTGCGACCCATATTGAGATTATTTTTTATTAATTTGCTTCTATCGGTCCATCTGATGTCTAGCTAGGGAAGTAGTGTCAAGCGACCACGGTTGGGGGTATCAAAAAAACCTGAGGTGAATCGTAGTATAGTCGACAAAAGTGCAACAAACACTTAAATTTATAAAACTCAAAATTGATATGAGTTCGAGGTCATTCGCAGGGTGCAAATTGGCAATTTCAGTTCACTAATCACAATATCAAAGAAGAATATGTAATTGAAACCACAATAATACTCAAATGAGTATTTCAATAAAATCAGAGAGTCAAAGTACAAAAAGATGGGATTAAAATGGTGATTTGTATCACCAAATTAATCCTAATGTCTAAGCTCAACAACTGTCTCAAATAAATGAACAGTAATGCTTAATCAAGTGTAACCAAAGTAGCCAACAGGATCAGAACCAGCCAATCAGACATCGAGTTATAGGCTCGAACACCTTAACCGCAGGAGCCTCAAAAGAGACACAAGGGTCTCACAGCATAAGGTACGAAGGCCTTATCTCGAAACAAAAAGGAGCCAAGGCATAGCAACAACCCACTAACACAGAGGCACAAGAGTCTCTTCAGACTTCAGCTAAGTGTTGAGAGAGAGGGAATGCACGAATCCCAAAGCAACAGAGCAAAACTCTCCCCCTCTTCGTTGATTCTCTTCCCTATCTTTCAGATCAAACTCGAGTAAACAGTACCGGGTATACGGGTATTCGGGCCAGGGACTAAACCTGCCTGCGTGGTATAGCAGGTGAGGAGTGAGTACATGTACAGTGAGTGGGACCTCACCCCGTGTGCTGAGGTAAACAACCTCTGTCACAAATTGCTTTTATCTGCTGCAGTGCCCTTCAAAGTCCTTGATATGGGACTAAAGGGCTGCCGCTTCTTCACATAAGCTACAGCTGGGTGTTGCTTGTGATTGGAGTCGAAGTTGACGCCTACTGCTACCATTGAGGACTTGGATCTGCTTGTGGGAGAATTCCACACACCTGGAGGGAATAACAGGGATGAAGCCGGTCAGAGAACTGCGAACGAAGCCAGAGAAGGTGGTGGCGGTGCTCTAACGTGTACCTAAAATGCAAAATACGGCCTTGCAACCTTGTCAGATCTTCTCAGAAGGTTCCCTGTGAAGAGTTGAATGTGATGGTGGTTGCTTCAAGGTGTGCGGTGGTCACTGGAGTGCTGACAATGATGGAGGAGGTGCACATGAGTAGGTGTGTCCGTTGCATTGTCAAAAGTCCCAATAAAGTTGGGGCTTTTGATCAGTGGATCAGGGTGGAGCTAATGGAGGTGGTGGCGTTGTGTTTGGTGTGGTGTAGCGCCAGCGCGAGCTCACCAAAGCTCATGCCGAACATGAGGAAGATAGGGGTCTTGAGGGCAAAGCAAGGGTCGATAGCGAAATTTGGGTGGAGAGAAATGAAGTGGAGTAGGAGATGAGTTTAGAGGGACTTAGGGAGTGAGATGGAGGAGGGGGCATCCGACTGTGATGGTCCAAAGCCGGAGAAGGGGAAAGCTCTGGTGAGGAAGAATGGTGATGTCAAAGGGAGAGGGAGCTCCTAGCTGGTATGGCGAGGAGCGAACGACGAAGGGAGGAAGATTCCCTCTGCCTATGGTATGTGGTAGAGGATGATGAAGGTAGAGTCAAGGAGTTGCCGGAGCAGGTTGGAGCAGGCCGGAGGTAGGACAAGAAGAGGTGTTTTTGGCCTTGAAACTTTCTAAGGAGCACAGCGTAGCGAAAGGGGTCCTTTTAAAGGTCCATTGACGACCACTAATCTTGGGAAGGAGCCTAAAGAGCTTGAAATATCGAGGAGAAGAATTCCTAGAAATCTTGAGTTCGCTCAAGCTCTAGAGCTCGATTTGGAGGTCGAGATGTGGTCTACCAGATCGAGTAACCTCTTGTGGATCTACCCTCCAAGTTTAGAGGTGATTGGACATGATTCGATGGAGAAAATCTCCCTCGAACCTCGTTGAAGATGTGTTTGCATAGCCAATGGCGGTAGGGATCAAACTGTAGAAATTGATGAGAAGTTAGGGGTATATTTGCCAATACTTCAAAACTTGAGGGGTTAAATGTGAAGAATAGGATTTTAAAGGGCTAAATTGCAAACTTGGTCAATATGAACTCTAATTAGGCCCAAATTTTGGTAATGACCTAATTTAGACCCAAGAAATCTATTGGTGAAGTCGGATTTGAGTTTTGATTATATTTGACTAGGAAATTTGCATAAAAGTGCAAATTAGGGTAAAATCCCGTCTGAGACTCTATTCTAAGTCAAAATGGGTTCAAATGGTCAAACCAAGGATACAAAACCTCTTAAATTAATTTTATATGAATTTTATAGGTTTAGATGAATCTTATCCTGACCAAAACCTCTCTATTTTAAGCAGGTCTAAAATTAGGGTTTTGTGTGTTGTTTCGGTTCTCAAATGTGCGAAACCTCATTTCTGTCTGTATGAACCCACTCATTGAACTTAGTGCTCGTTTGACATTTAATTAACCCCTGAAAAACCCCGTGGTTAGCCTGTGCTTATGATGTGCTGTTAAAATTATAGAATTAACCCTAATTTCCCTTTCTCTTCTCAAATCAGAACAATGTAGGATTATGACCCTCAGATGATTATGTAGGAGCTTTAATCAATTAAACCTGACTAAAAGTGACTAGTTAAGGCCTATGATGGTGCTCCCATCATACCTACATGCCTAGCTTTCACTAGCCCCTTAGCAAAATCCTATGAATCAAACCAGGTCTCTAAACCGGTTGTAACCGTCAGGATGCCCTACTAAGCTGCATCTCCAGAAATCATATTACAATACCAACGATAGGCCTAAAGGTACTCAAGAACTAGCCAAGATCCAAACCTAACCAGCTTTAGCCTAAGTCTACTGCAAAGGTTTCTAAGGCCCGCAAAAACTACCTAGAGGTTTGTTGACCCTAGCAATTAAAGCACCCATGCATTTTGACACATTGCGTCCTGGTTCAATTTGCTAGGGCATTTTGATAAGAGAGAGATGGAGAGGATATTTCATTTGGAGAGTTTTCTCTCTTTTCTTTATATTTCATTAGATCCAGCCTCTAATTAGCCCTAAACACAGTCTGTATCGGATTCCTTGTCCCCACCATCAATCCTCGAAGGGTCCCTAGCTTTCGATGCTTCGAGATAGCACCACCCATGGAAACCCCCAGAACCCTAGCTTTCGACACTTTAAGATAGTGTCGTCCATGGTGTACTGTGACTAAATTCAGGCCCTAGCAATCGACATTTCAGGATAATCCCGCCCATGGCACTTGAACCAGCGTAAGGTGCTTACATGCCACCACTAGAATATTTAGATATCCTAGGAGACAAGCACCGAGGAGATGATTTGTTAATACACATCTACGAGGGGATATTTCCACCTCTCTACATCGGGAACTCATCCAACCAACTTGTGTCTTTGAGTCGTTCCTAAGCTAGATTTTTCGGACGATTTTCTCAGAATAGATCACTTTTGGCATGATTTCTTTATTAGGCACACTGAACCAGACTAGTGTGTGGATTTTGGGTGCCTAGGTTACCAAGTCCCTCAAACCAAAGAGCAGACAATGGGGCTGAGTAATCCCTAAGCCTTAGACCTACTACATCAACCTCGCACTTTCCTCAACCTCTTGAGAACTAATCTTGATCTTAACGAATACTCGAGTGTTTAACCTATGAGGCCTAAGGTCAGATCTCAACTTGTGTCTTCACTCGAGTGTTAGGCAAGTTCCATAATCAATTACAAGGGACTCTCTTTTCTTTCTATTTGATTGTTCCTTTCTTTTCTCTTTTCTTTCTACCTCCATTTTCAATTTAGCTCACTCTCCTCTCCTCTCTTTTTTTTTTATGTGAAACCCTTGCATGAATTGATTTTCATAGCATTTTGCACTTTAATACACCCGCATGCCTAAGATTTGCAATGTCCTCATTATAAATTAAAGATCTCGCATGCCTAATATCAAAGATCTCACATACAAGAATTGGCTATAAAGGCATCATGTCGTGGTGGTTCATCTTACCTAAGGTCTGGCAATGAGCACATGCCTTACAATAATTGTATGCATCTTTGAAAATTATGGGCCAATAGAAACTGCATTGGAGGATTTTTACTGTGGTTTTCTGTCTAGAGAAGTGACCACCGCAGGCCTGGTCATGGCAAAGGGACAAAATGCCATTGATCTCCGATTCCGGGATACATCTTCTGATGATTTGATCAGCACCAATGTGGAATAGGTAAGGAGCTTCCCAGACAAAGTACTTGTCATCTAAAATCAAATTTTCTTTCTTGGCTTTTGGTCAATCAGACGGAACCTGGTGTGATGCCAAATACTTCACCATATCAACATACCAAGGAAATTCCGAACCAACTGTCAGGAGGTGCTCATCCGGAAAATGCTCCATGATAGGTTTGGAAGAGTCAATGATGGGAACATCATCATGAGCCATAACTACCTCAATTTAATCTGATTAGGTCATTAAATGCTCCTACATAGCCACCAGAGGATTACAATTCATTGCATTCGCATTCTGAGAAAAAGACAAGAAACCAAGGTTAAAACTATAATCTTATCATCATAACTTGAATACTGTACAACCATGGGTTTTCTAAGGGGTTAATTAAGGGTCAAATGGTCCTAAATGGCTAACAAGTGGGTTAGAACAGACAGCAAAGTGTTTTCACTTGTTTTAAGAATTAAATGACTTTTTAAACTCTAAAAATAGACCCTCTTAATTAACTGAAGTTCTGGTCAAGATAAAATTCACCTAAATCCTCTAAAATTCATATAAAAATATTCTCTAGGGTTTGGTACCTTTGAATTGACCATCAGAACCCATTTTGGCCCAAAACAGTCTTAGATAAACATTTACCCTAATTTAGATTTTTGCATAAATTATCCAGTCAAACATGGTCAAAATCAAAATCCAACTTTACCATTGGATTCCATAGGTCTAAATTAGGTTTGTACCAAAATTTGGATGTAAGCTGAAATTTTCTTGACCTAGTTTGCAACTTGGTCCTATCTGATTACATTTATGCCCTTAACTTTCAAAACCTTTACAAAAAGACCCCTAACTTTGTTATTATTTTCACAAATAGGTCCATATCGCCATTAATCCTATTCCTACAAGCTCCGACGACCTAAAATTGGCAAGATCTCCATGATTCCTTGACGAATCCCTTTCAAATTTGAAAGGGAAGTTTATCAAGGAATTCTCTTCCTTTTGAGCTAATTCCCACGCCCCAAAACCATCACAATCTCTCATGTGAATGCATGAGAGATTAGGGTATCAAAAAAATCCCAACTCCGACCAAGCTTTCCAAGCTTGGGAAGCTTGCTTCCCAAGCCTAAAACCTCCTCTAAAGGCCTATAAAAAGACCTCTAGATCAAAATGTTCTCCTCATGCTCGAATTTAGCCTTGAACACCTCAAATTCCTCTTCTCTTTCTTTGCCAAATCGCTCCTCAACGTTCGGTGATCCTCCCTACCTCTGTCCTCCCTCCGTTCGCAATACCAACGGTGGAGCTATCTCTCCGATCTTCCTCCACACAGAGTCGTACCAACCGACGCCCCCTTCGCCGTCTTCCTCGTCGTTTTCTGCCTACCGAAGCTCCCTCCTTCTCCAATGCCGACCATACCACAACCAGTGCCATCCCCTTTCCCTTCATCTGCTACTGCTCTCAACCAACTCCTCAACTTCTCCTCATCACGCCAGCATATCCAGCACACTGTTTCGACCTCGCCAATGCCCTCCATGACTCCGTCTTCCACCTCGCCGGTGTACCTCCGGCAAGCCCTAGCAGCTTCCACACTTGCCAAAATGCATCGCTTTCACGCTCCACATCTCCACCTCATGACGACGATCAAAAGCCCTCACTCATTGAGAGCTATTGATCCCCCTACAGTGCCACCGAACACACCCACCTTCACGCGCACAATTCACCTCCATCAGCCTTCATCACCCACGACCACACCACACCGACCCCCTCAGCAAGTTCACCGTGCTCCGGTGATCATTCCTAAATGTTTTGACGCGGCTAAAAGGTCTTGGGATGATTTTGGGTGCTGACCCTCACAACCATTAACACGCAAGCTTTGAGCGAACTCGGAGCTCACTCTAACACCTGTAGGCTCCAGACAAAACCCCAGGTGCAGCAAAACCTACCCAGGAATGCAACCCAAGAGCCAATTTGGCCCTTTGACTGCGTCTTTGACAGCAATCACGCGAAGAAGCAGCAGAGTAGCATACGTAGAAAAGGGAGGAGGGATTAGTCCAACCTTGGAAGCTGAAGAGTGTCCACAGTGCAATAAGAGGAAAAAGTGTTAGTGGCTTATCGCCTCCTAATACACGAGGGTGAGGTCCTCCTTACCCACTCGCCTTGCCTGTGGCACCACAACATGGGCCTGGCTCTGACCCGTTAACCCACCTATGCCTATGCACTCCTCGACTACGACCCACGCCTGCAGGCCTAGACCTGGGTGTGCTTTACGTCTGAAAACCTGATAACCCAGTACTATTGAAGGCTCTGGGAGAGCGTGACACAAGGAGAGATAGAGAGAATAGTGCACGGGGGCAGGGGGCTTTTGCTCTGAGAAGGATTGGCTGTCACTTAGCCAAAATTGACGATCCTTCCCCATCTGCATGAAGTGTAGAAGAGCAGAGAAAGAAAGAAGAAGAAGAAAAGAGGAGCCGGACAGAAGGAAGAAGAAGCTTGAGCCACAGGAAGGCAAAGAAGAAAAGAGTTCTGAAGAAGAAGAAAGGTGAAGAGAAAGAGAGCAGTAGAGAAAAGAGACCCTTGAGTCTCTTGGAAGCACTGTAGCAACCGACTGTTTAAGCCATCTGATACAAGCCTAGATCGTCTGATTGCATACATTTGAGGCTTTATTTCCTTGATTGATACTGTTGATTTAGTTGTTATTATTGTGAGGAGTAATTGGTGATTCAAATCACCATTTTACTTCCTTCTTTTTGCACATTGATACTTGACATTATTATTATTACAATCCTTTATCTCTTTCATTCAAATTGTGATCTTGAGTTTTAAATTTCCATATTGCTCCCTGTGTTCGACCTCGGACTTTCATTTGAGTTTATTTGTTTGAGCGCTATTTTGGCTATATTACAACGAAGTAATTTTAAAGCACTGATTTATCCTTAAACATTTTGGCGCAGTTGCTGGGGAGCAACATGCATTTCAGATCTCTTGATTGCAATATTAGATTTGGTACTAATTTGCTACATCTCTTTTGATTGTGATATGTTTCAAGGACTCGTTGAAGGAAGAACAGCTGCACATCAGCCACTCCAGGGGTAGGTAAAAGACAAATCCAAATTCCTTCTAAGCCCCTAATTCTGAAAAATCAATTAAGGTTACTTGCATTATATTCTTAGCTTAATCATCAAGTTGCCTGATTTGATACATTCTATTTAGACAACACCCCAACCCTGATTTATGCACCTACTTGAAATTTAAGGTATTTAGGGCTATCACCTTCTTTTTTGAGCCCTGGGTACCACATTTTGGACAAATTAAATCGAACCAAATCAGAGCCAATTAAGGATTCCAGTTTAGGGTTTTAGAGACACACTTTCTTAATCAAGAATTAATCTTTCCAAACAATGTGTGCCTAAGCCTTGATTGAATTGATCTATTTGAGAAAAGCCCTAAAATCAAGATCTTAAATTCATTTGAACACTAAAAGAGGGACCTAAATTTCTCAAAAGGATAATACAAGTAAAGTTGACCCACCTTGTTGGGTTAACCAATCTTTAAATTAGGACACTTTTCACAAAAACATCTTAAAAGTTCAAGTGAAATCATAAGCACCCTTACTCTTAATTAAAACTGGTAGACTTAAGAGGTCAAGTCCCCGATCTGGTCTACCTGGATCATCAGTGACAAGAGAGGACGGGTGGGGGAAACCCTGTAACTCGTGGGGACACTCTATCGTGTAGGGGTCTTTGCGAGACACTCCCTCTCTGGCTGCCCAGGTAATTATCAGGCGGACGGCTTTCTGACTAAGGGGTATCATCTGCCCTGAACCTCTATAGTCATTCAAAATTTTTTGGGTGTCTTGATTGGGTCCATCACATTCTTTCTCTCATCTAATCCATCGATGCATGTTTAGGAGGAGGTCCTTAAGAACATCCTTAAGGCCTCCATTAGATATTCACTCTCATCGAGGTTGAGCCTCGACTTCTGTGTTTGTTCAACAACCTGATCACATTGACATATCCTCTGATTCAAAACCCACTTCCTCTTCATTAGCTATGGATCACCAAGAAGAACAACCTAGCCTTGAGCAACAATTCCATGACTTCCAAAATTGAATCAATGCCATCATCAACCGATCGCCTCATCCTCAAATGCGAGATCACTATAATCCTGCAGCGGTGGAGATCGAACCGCGAATCAACATTCCCGTAGGAGGACCCGAGGTAGATCTCAAGCCTAGCATGCTTCATATGACTCCAAAATTTCATGGCTTGTTCGAGGATCCTTTTTAGCACATCAATAACCTAAAACATCTGGCCCACGCCTTTAGGGCAGATGTACAAAATCGGGACTGATTACTCTTAAAGCTCTTCTCATTCTCCTTGGTTGACAAAGTTGCTCACTGGTTTTAGACTCAACCACACACGTTCAACACATGGGGAGAACTTCAAACCACCTTTCTACAAAAATTCTGCCCCATTGGTCGTACCAACACAATGCGGCACCAAATCACGCACTTCTCCCAAGGAGCAAGAGAATCTCTACACGAAGCATGGGATCGCTTTCTGGATCTCATGCATAAGTGCCTGTTAGTTTAATTTCCCAACACAGTTAATTAAGTTAATTAGGCTTAATTAAGTGTAAGAGAAAGTAACTTAGGTTAACTTGAATTAATGTCAATTGTGTAGTATAGGGTCAAGCTAACCTAACATTTTAGATTTTAATTTTTTTAACTGGTTGAGTCCAGGTCATTCCCTAGGAGGCATAACTTAACTTAATTCACCATTTAATCCTAAGCATTAATTACTACTTAATCACTTAGAATTATAATTATATTACTTTAAGAACATGAATCTTGCACAAAGGATATTTAATTAAAAGACATGCAACATTCCATAAGATAAGCATATTTACACATGTGATCTATTATTAAAAGCAAGTAAACATATTTATTTCTACTAATTTCTTCTCATTCACAAAAGATTAGGGCAAGAAAAAGAAATGAAATTGAATACAAGTGCCTTATTCATCAATTAAGCTCTAAAAGAACTTATATTAAAGTAAAATACAAAAATTAGACGTCTTAAAAATGAGCATTAAATTTATCAGATGTCTAGAACTCTTAATTTTCCCTTTATTTATCTTCTTCATTCTTCAGCCTTCTTATCTTCTCTTTTCTTCTTCTACCATCTCGTTCTCTCTCTCTCTGTCTTTACCTTTCTTTACTTCTCCCGTTAGCTTTCTGTCTTGACCCTTCTTGAACTCTTCATCTCTTCTCCTTGAAATTTCTTAAGTATTTTAACCTTTTCTCTTCTTTTCTTTTCCTTTACTCTTCAACTATGCATTTGAACCACTTGAACCAAAAATTGGTTTTATTATGGGTGGCTCGGACTGATCGGGGATACATAGCACCCCTCTCAGGGTGGGACCAGGCCCTACTGGGTCCAAGCCTAGTTCACATTAGGTGGTTTATTTCAGGTTTAAATCATCACATGCAGTCTCCAACCTCCTAGGCCCATGCACATGCCCGCTCATGGGCCCATGCTCGCACACCCACAGGCACACACACACCCGAGCACGTGCACTACACGCACCCACACAAACACATGCTCTTTATGCGCCCAACACTGACGACCAAATAGGCTCTAACACTTTTTCCTTTTATTCCATGGCGTGTGTTCATATCTTTCCAATGTGGGACTAACTTCGCCCCCTCCAAGCCAAATTTTGGCTGGAGACACAGGCCGACTCAGAGCTCTAAATCGAGCAAGCAATAGCTTGTTGGAAAGTTCTGAAGGAGTATTGCAGGATTACAGCATCAATTTGATGCTGAGAATAGAATCTATCCTTCGATTTGAAGGGTTAAAATTGAAGGTTTCCACAGCCATTTTGGCCTACAGTGAAACAACACAAGTCTAAGGACCTACAGATGTGCTCTTTGACCTCAGGTGAGGTTCTGAATAGGTTCAGGAGCTAACTCCACTCCTAATGGTTTAGGGAAAAGGTTCTAAGAAGCTACTGGAAGGTGAAAAAGCTTAAAAGCTTCAAGAAAGAGCTTTAGAGCTTCAAATCGAGCTCTGAAAAGCTTGTCAGATAGCTAAAGGGTAGCTGCATCTAATTAAAAAACCTCTGAAGGTTGTTTGGAATCCATCTGGGTAGCATTTACATTAGAATTTTGTCAGAAAAACACTGAGGTCAGTGTTGGGTTCAAATGAACCCAAACTGTACAGAAGTTGGATACATCTGAAATCCTAAATAAAACTCATTCAAATTAAATCAAATCCATCTAAAATCATTTGAAAAATCATTTAAACTCATCAATTTCTCTAATTGAAACCTAAATCATCCAATCAGTCCAGAATTTGACCACTGAACCTCAAAAATTGACTTTCTTCATTGAGCATTTTTAGATGAAATTAACATCTCAATTAATTCTATTTGATCTCAAGAATAGATTCAGGGTCTCACAAAGAAGTTTCAACCAAGAAACCTAGGGTTTCAGGTCTGTCACCTGAGTTCTAGAGTTAGTTTGCTCAACAGAACAAACAAGGGCTTTCCTAAGTGTTTATCTTCAAATCTGATCTTAGGGCATCCTCCTGATGCTTCTAGGCCTCAAAAATCAAGCTTATCCCTAATGAATAGTCTTCTCCAACTCTGCCGGAGTTGGATAAGATAGAGGTCTAGATCTTGCTCTAGACTTTAAACTTCAAATTAAACATTGCAGAATGATCATTAAACCTCAATTAAGTGATCTGGGGCTTCTCAAAAGGTTCTATAGGCTGAAGAATGCATTTTGACTCACCGGAGCTCCTATAAGTCCATACAATGGCTAAAAATATGCAAAAATCATTTAAACAGGCCATGGAATATCTAAATGGTTTCCTGAGATTACAAGGAACCTTAGGAACACATTAATTCAAAAAGACTGTGACCTAAGTTCGCTGGAACTCAGGACAAGTTCTCTCACTCAATTGAGTAGAGAGAACATGTCATTGGAGTGTGGTGAAGGTGTTCAGATGAATAATTAGGTGGATACACTCATCCTGAGCCGCCATTGACAGCGAGCTCAGGAGGTTGAATGAATTTTAGGCGTTTATTATGTAAGTGATCATTAATCAAATTAAGGTGAAGATAGGGGCCCTAAGATGATGATTAAGTGATGGAGGGCCCCAGTGGAGGTGAATTGCCCTCGGTTACTTCCACCATGGACAGCGGAAGCAGCCAGTGAAGGTGGAGATGGATTAGGCGATTAGGTGTTAAAATCAGGGAATTAAGGTGTCAGAGATGATCACGGGAGATTAAGGAAGGTGTTCAGTGAATTCAAATGATAGAAGAATGCTCCAATCAAGCTTAAAGAGCTCGCCAGAGCTGAGGAAGATGATGGAAAATCTAACATTAATTCTAACTAAACTACCTAATTAACTACTCTATTTACACTAACTTACCTAACCTACTGTTACCTGGACGAAGGGGGTAGAGAATCTTCGTCGAAGGTCCTTAACAGAAAAAGAAATCAGAGGGGTGGAGGAAGAAGTCCAGCAGGTGTAGGCGAAACACAGAGATGAAGTCCAACGTCAGCACTGCGTCAGAAGACTCAGCGAACGACAGTAGAGATCAGGGACGAGTGGAGATGATCGGAGGAAGACGAAGGAAATGGAGAAGGCACCGGATTTGGAGTGAATAGCCTATCTGCTAGCTCAGTGGGGGGAAGAGGGAAGGGAGCTAACCTCTTGAAATCAGAGAGGTGGAGGGGTATTTATAGGTTGCAGCAGTTGAGGAGGGTGAATCTGGACGGAAAGGAGTCTAAGTGTGAAGTAACCACCGACGTCTTCTCCGACGCCAGTGAGGTTAACTTCAAACCCTAAATAGGATTTTAGCTTCATCCAGACCGATGGATGAAAAGAGGGTAGTGAGCACAAGCTCCAAGAGCTTGGCAGGGATGGGCGGACGTCAGATGGATGATGATCGACAGGTGAAAACACCTCCTGTCGTCAGCCATCGAAGAGACTAAAGAAGAAATGAAGAGGAAGAAGATTTTTACAGGGACCTGACTGTAAGGAAGACTAAGGACCTATGTGAATAAGAAGGACTCGATTGAAATAAAACTTAAGGACTAAAACATAAACTAAGGTTTTCAAGGCTTATTTTAATTTAAATCTTTTTCAACTTTTTATATATGATTATAAATTAGACAAATATTATATTTAAACCTTGGATTTACATTTTTGACCTTTTAGCTTAATTAATTTAATTAAGTAAAGTTACTTAAGTTATTACATACTTAGGTATAAGTTATACTTAAGTTAATTAACACATTAATTAGGTAAATAGTTAATAATATTTTGAGTCCATTTATTAATTAAATTATTAATAATATTAATTGGCTAATAATTTAGCATTTTAAACTTATTTTAAGGTCCTTTAATGTTTTATCCCTTATTCTATAATTAACCCATATATTTACATATTCCTAGCTAATTAACTAGGAAGACTAGTTAATTAGGGGTAATTAGAAGCCATGATGAGCCTCTCATCATACCCCATCACGAAGTTCCGAAGTGGGAATAAGTCCAATCCTTTTACCATGGACTCCGTAAAGATATCAAGCTCTTTGTCAATGTAACCTTTGGTGGTAGCATCATGGGTCAACATGAAGACACGATTTGGGAAATTCTCGAAAACATGTGCGAGAACTCCCTGAATAATGAGTCATTGGGTGCGTACGACCAGACGTCCACCCACGCAATGACAAATAATGGGAGGGTACACAAATCCCGAGGCCTTTCCGTATCCAATGATCTGGAGTTGGTAGCCAGTCAATTGGACAAGGTCTCCATTATCGAGAAGAAGGTGGACGACATCACTTGTCATCTACACAAATCCACCTCTACACCTCAAGGCACATACGTGCACCCGCCCACAGGAAGGGAGGCTGCGCACAACATCTACCACTCCCCAGGGATGGATACTGATGAGAACCTCATCATGAGCCATAACTAGCTCATTTTGACCCAATACAAAGGATAAAAGCTCCTACATATCTCAAGGAAAGGCTTAACTCAGAGAATTCTGAGTTTGAGAAGAAAACCAGTCATAAGGGGTAAAAGTGCAATTTTACCAGTATAATCTGCATACAGGGTAATTCTGGGCCCAAACACAGGTCAAAACAGCTTAATAAGAATAAAAGTGGGATGAGATGATCTAGCAAGGGCTACAGCACTTCCAAGGAACCAAATGATAATCTGTAACCCTAAAACAACCCACTTCAATTCACAAGGTTCGAGGCAAAGTAAAAATAGAATAAACCCTCTAAAATTCATAGAAAAATAATCTCTAGGGTTTAGAACCTTCAATTTGGCCTTTAGAACCCATTTTGACCTACATTGAGAACCATGCCCAATTAATAACTTAATTTGGGTTTTTGCGCAAATTGACCGGTCAAACAAGGTTTAATATGAAAATAAAATTCACCATCAGATTCCTTAGGTCCTAATTAGTCATGTATAAAAACTTGAGCCTAAGAAGAAACCTCCTTGACCGACTTCACACTTTGGTCCTCATATATTTACTCTTTGGCCCTCAACTTTTGAACCCTCGCATTTTGGCCCCTAACTCTCCTTCGTTCTTTGCAATCAGGTCCCTCCTGCAAAACCCTGCCAGCACCATGCTCCGGCGACCTTGCGCGGAGCATGGCGCCGCGCAGGGTGAGGTGGGGGACCTGGCAAGTAAACCGGGGGTGCCCTGCGTCGTCAGCCATCGCAGGAGCACCCCCCTGGTCATTGTAGCTCACCATACCGGCCGTGCGAACGCACGGACGGTATGGGTTCATGTTCCGACCATTCTCCGGCGAGGGAGACACGTCGTCTCCCTCCGCCTTCCTCCCTGTTTCATCCCTATAAATACCCCCCGCTGCTCCACCAACCAGGGCAGCCTGGATCTGACGGAGAAAACCCCCAACTTTCCTCTCTTCTCACTCCGGCAGACGCCCACCAGCTCCGGCGGTTCTTCCTCCTCCTCCTCTTCGCTCTGCCGCAATACCAGCAGCAGAGACTTCTTCCCCTGCTCTTCCCGCGTCGCGCAATACCGGCGCGCGCTGCCTCTGCCCCGTCGTCACCGCCGTCCTCCCCCCACTGGGCATCGTCTTCTATCGACTGTCGCCCTGTTCCTCCCCCTTCGTCCCTGCAAGTAAGCTAGAGTTACTCCCCTTCTCCTCATCTTTCTTTCCCCGCTTTCAATTTAGTCAATTAAGCCCTCTACCGACCCTGTTCACCCTCACCCTCTTCGCCTCCGACCACCCTCCGGCGAGCCGCTCCCATCACCTCAGCGACCCACACGGCTCGCCGACCACCGCAGAACCTCCGCCTCCTCACCCTGATCCTCTTCCGCCCCTCCACTTCCCACCAAACACCCTCTGCAGATCCACCGAACACACCCACTTCTTCGCTCACAGTTTGACCTAGGACGACCTGTTGGCTCCATCACGCCCCCTGCAGACCCCCTGACCACCTTCGCCGTGCCACGGCGAAGGTCCCCCGCCTGTCTGATTTGGCCGAGAGGCCGTTCTTCTGTGACCAGGTGACTCGCCCGCCGTCGCTGTTGGTCGGCCTGGATAGGTTGTTAATATGATATTTTTATCGTTGAAATGTGTATAGTGGTTAACCTAATTCAGACCTAACCATCTCTTTACAAAATTTTTAACCTGGCCTAATTGATTTTATCTTGTCACTTTTAAGCCCAGGGTCGAACTCAGGGAAGTGGGGTCCAAGTCGAGTTTCTACGTTTTCCTTAAAACGCGTCTCTTCCGTTCGTTTATTCTGTTTTTGGTATTTTTCTTATTTAGGTTTTTTTTCTGGTAATCCTTGTTCTTGAGGCACACCCTCAAAATTGTGTCCTTGGCTTTTAGCCAAAACAGAGTTTCAAAACACGTCTTGCTACTTGCAAGATGGGGTACCTGCAAATCAAAGATTATCTTTTCACTTTTATACCCTTTTTTTTATCTTTTTACTAAGGAAGCTATCAGATAGAAAGTAAATATAGTAGCTATAGATATATATTTATATGTAGTATATATATAAAGGGGTGGGGGTGGAGGTGACGATGGAGTGTAGCACTATGTCGAGTCAGCCGACGTCTAGAGAGACGCAACCAACACGACTAGGTGCCGCGTGGAGTGTGGATGGAGGATGGATGATGTATGGGACCACGCTTTTTGTACACGCTGTATCGCAGAATATCAGCAACTGGTGCAAATATTCCCGCGATACAGCGTATAGTAAATAACGTGAAAATATATGTACATATGTATGTATATAAATGTATAAGTATATATGTATAGATATATATAGATAGATATATATATATATATATAGGTGTATATATATATATATATATGTATATATGTATATAGCTATGTATATATGTATATAAGTATATATATATAATACTATATAGATATATATATATATATATGTATATAGGTATATATGTATCTAGATATATATGTATATATATATATGTGTATATGTATAAGTATATAGATATGTATATATATATATATGTATATGAGTATGTGTATATATATATATATATATATTATATATGTATATGTATATATATATTATATTATATGTATGTATACATAACTATATAGATATACTATGTATATATAAGTATATATATATAGATATATGTATATGTATATATATATATATATATATATATGTATGTATATAAGTTACTATTAGTGTGTGAGTGTGTGTGTGTTGCTGTAAGTGAAAAAAAGAGAAAGAGAGAGAGAGAGAGAGATCGGCAGAGGGAGAGAATGCAGGAGAGAGCTGGCAGGAGAGGAGAGAACGGAGGCAGCCGCACTGCAGGAGGCGAGGGAGCACGTTTTAAGTCGTCTGCAGTCGAAGGCCGTCGTCTGATGGTCGTGGGCGCGTATTCGCGCAGGAGGAGACCTGCGTCTGCCAGTTGCGTGCACCAAGAACTCGCGACAGAGCGCGCGAGGCTGGAGGACGAGGGCACCTGCAGGCGCGAGTGGAGCTTGCAGGTGCCGCAGGGGGGCGGGAAGGGGCCTGGCCGGCCGCTGCAGTGCGCGCAGCGGCCTGTCGCGGGTGGAATTGCAGAGGCGACCGAGCAGAGGCGGAGACGGGGAAGTGCCCTGCAGGCGCGCGCGGAGAGCTGAGCGCCTGCGGGGAAGGTCGCGGAGGTGCGAGGGGAGGTTCTGCAGTGGTCGCGGAGGGTCGCGGGGGTCGGCGCGAGGAGGCCTGGCCGGCCGCTGCAGTGCGCGCAGCGGCCTGCTGCGGCTGCAACTGCGGCGTGGACAGAACGGAGACGGAGGCGGGGAACGGGCCTGCAGGCGCGCGCGGAGGGTTGTGCGCCTGCGGGGAAGGTCGCGGAGGAGGCGGGGGTGCTGCTGCTGCTGCTGCTTCAAGCTTCGGACCTTGAAGCGGCAGCAATGGCGTGGAGATGAAACCGAAAAGAAAAGAAGACACCACGCCCACCTGCTCGTTGAAGAGCTGGGCGGTGGTGTTCCCACTGTGGTGGTGAGCACCACAGTGGGTTCTCCTGCTCGCCGGGTGCCTCCTCGACGGAGGGCCGACGTATGGGAGGGGAGAACGGTGGAGAGGAAGGTGGTGGACTGCAGGGTGGCGTTTTGCAGCAGCTCGCCGCAGCTGCGTATTGCAGCAATGTTCCTCCCCTCCTTCGTCGCGAGGAAGAGCTGCGGCTTTATAGAGGAGGAGAGCATGGCGGGGAGGCATGGCAGCAGCAGGGAGAGGCGTTGGAGAGTGGCTGCTGCAGGGAGAGGGCGGACGCGCGCGGGAAGTTGCAGCAGCGGGAAGGACCGCAGGACAGCAGGGAGAGGCAGCGGAGAAGAAGTTGCAGCAGCGGGAGAAATAAAAATCAAGTGGAGATAAAAAATAGAAGAGATGGATTTTTGTAAAGAGGCACTTGAGGAAAATGTAAATTATGAAGCCCTTTTATTTCAATCTTCCCTCCTCTTAATTAAATGCATGAATGCAAGTATTTTTACAGATGCGACTATAGGATTATAATATACATAGTTAATGCTAGAAAATAGCATAAGAAGGCGTCCTTATAGGCGTGTTTTGAGGTGCAAACATATACCCCCATGCCTATCTTTTGCTAGTCCCTAGCAAAACCGTATTTAGAAATGATCTTAAGCTGAAGATTTTCTTCTGAGGTGATATAGGTGTGTTTATTATCGAATATTGTGAGAACCAATTGTAAAGAAGATTACCAGTACTTTAAGTCTCACATGACATAGATCATCTCTCAACTAACCAGGACTCTTGATATTTAAACCTTAAGTACGATTTCCAGGACCCAGGAGGTTTTTGCCGTACTCGAGAGCTCAAGAGGCTATGGTTTGTGCATAGTGAAGGATCAAGACTGACCAGATGAACCTTAAGACTCAATCCCAGGGTTTCACGAATTTTTAAGTACAGGTTGGTCCCAGTTTCAGCTCATGTCTTCGAATTGACCCTTAAGATGATGACGGAAAACTCAACTCCCATTTTCTGATTTTTTTTTTTTTTTTTTTTTTTTTTTTGACTCACCGAAAAACAAAGTATACAGACATTTATGAGATATACTGACTCTTTTAAAACATCTCTTTTCTGATTTTTTTTTTTTTTTTTTTTTTTCGAAACACGTGTCAGTATATCTCTTACAACACATTTTGAAGCACACTTTTTTTTTTTTTTTTTTTTTTTTTTTTTGGTGGGAGAGTTTCTTTTTGTTGGAAAGAGCCACTCCTAAACACAAGACTAAAGCTTGGGATAAAAAGTCTACCTGCACGCACAGGTAAGGACTCCACCTTTCCTAATGAACACTAGGGTTGGATCTTATGTTCACCTGATCTTTCCTGATATGTGTAGTGTGAACCAAGTTTACTTAAGCTCTCAAGAAAAAACAAACCAACGAATCCTGTACTGGTGTCTCAGGTACAAGAAACGTTCTTAGTTAGGAGAGATTTTGATCTATTTCGTCAATGCTTTAAGTGAATTAAGCCGAGCCTGAGCGAATCAAGCTTCTGTGGCCTGGAAATTCTTCAAAACAGAGGTTGAATATCCATAAACACTTATTGTATTTTTGTTTCAGCTTTTAGATCATTACTAAACACCATTTATTACTAATATATATATATATATTTTTTTTTTTTTTCTTTTTTTTTTTTTTCTTTTTCTTGCATATTTATAAATAGGTGGTAATTGTCTGATACCATAAAATACCCGGATCCTATGGATGCCTATCCACCCCCCCATGCCAAACAATGCTATGTCCTCATATGCATGCAAGGAAAGGCAGAGAACGGACGACAGATCGGGTAACAGGAGCTGAGGTTTAGGGTATAAATCAGGGTGGAAGGGTGGGTGGATGGTGGGTGGTGAAGAGAAAAGCGAAGTAATCGCGATAGAGGCGTGAAAAGTAATGGTGGATGGTGAGAGATTTGGCGTTTTCTGGGACGAGAATGTCCCAGGCGGATCAGAAAACAGATCAGGAAGAGGAAGTTGGCCCTTAGATTGGCCAAGAAGGGGGGCTTTTTGGATAGATGGATCCAAAAGGGAATAGCCTCGGTGAGTAAGCTGTGGGCTCAAGGTCCCAGTGTGGATTTGCAAATCCGCCTGATTTAGCGGGAAAGAAAGGGCAATCCGGTCTTCCATAGTGTGGACCGACGGTGAGCAGCCCGGCAATGACTCAGACCACGAGGTATGGGAAGTGGAGAAAACCTCGTCAGAAGTCTGGTCAGGAGAAGGTACAGGAATAGGGAGGGATTGGGGAACGTCACAGTTTGTGTTGGTCAGGCAGTCGTCAGGTAATTCGCAGCAGTCAGAATCGGCTCCAATTAGTTCGATACACGTACTGACAGTCACGTCCTCGTCAGACGTGTCATCCTTGATGTGATCACTATTAGCATAAGAGTGCGGTGCTGCAGCGGGATTAACCTGAAATCCCGAAGGAATACTCGGAGCTTGCAGAATTTGATGAACCTGTTCCTGAGAAGGTTGTACCTGTGGTTGCGGACCACAGGGTACAAAGTTTTGCGGGTTTGGAACAGGTTGGGCGGGAAAAGTGCCCTGAGATCGAGTCGCCATGCTTAGTTGATTGATCTCAGCATTCTGCTGCGCCAAATGCTGAAGAGAGGTCATGTTTTCTTTATGGCGCTTTGACATTTCCGTCATCATTCGCATCAATTTATCAAGAGGTTTTGATGCGTGTTTGATTTTCTGTACACAAGGGCCTGATGGCAGAGTTGCCATAGGATTAGACTGGGCCCTTGGGATGACGGGTGCGGACGATCGCATTGGTCCACCAGCGGGGTTTCGACGCTGCGGGTTGTTGGACCATGCAAAGTTGGGATGATTATGCCACCCTGGGTTATACGTGGCAGAAAACGGGTTATTCCCCAGGGTGCAGGCATCTTCTATGCCAGAAGACGTGTCCGCATATGTGTCCGAGTACACGGAGGCTTGGTCCTCCATGTTGAAATACTGGCTCGCAGAAGCCAGTTCCACATGACTTACCGAGTCGCTTGGCGCGACACTCGATAAGGAAGGTCTTGCAGGGTTTCCAGGGATAAGCCTGGTGTTGAAAGAATTGAAATTGTGACGAAGTGGTGAGGCGGAGGTGTGTGCCATGTTTGTGGAGGAGGAGGATGATTCGGCTCTTTTTCTAGATTTATCAGTCAATACAAGCAATTCAGGGTTTTGTGACCTCCTCCCAAACATGCACTACCGCAGGAAGAATTGGGGAGATGAGAAGGGAAAAGGGATGAGAGAAATGACGCCGCAAAGGTACACTTGATTACAAATCAATACAGTCAAGTTCCTAACCTCTACAGTGTGCCCTTAGACCTAAAGATCTAAGTTACCTACTATCACGAACTACGGAACCGAATGCGAGCACCGCGGAACCACCGGGCCAGATTGAAAGGCCGTTTGCCCCAGTCTTAGACACCCGATAGCACGCGGGAACTCTCACCAGCACGTAGCCGCTACACGTAGGTAGTTAGGCCTCCAATCCTTAGTAAGGGTCAAGTTACTACCAGTTTTAATTAGAGGCTTAGGGTCAAGTGCTTTTGGAATGTGAAGGGCGTTGTTTACGGGTAATGCCCAAGTGATTGATTTTAAGAGTGTGTAAGAACAAGCATGCAACGGGGAAATCTCCCCGAATTGAAGTTTTTATTGGCGAATGATTTTTAGAGTTCAGCCTTAAGTAGTATGAATTTTAAGGTTTTGCTGAATTACCAATTCAACCAATCTCCGGGTTTTTGCAAAAATACAGGTTTTCCTTCTAAAACCCAAGAAACCCTTCTTCAATTATCAGTTAGTTAATGCATGCTAAAATGCAATGGGCTACCCTAAATGGAGATTTCTAAGTGTGGATGCACGAATCAGTTTTATATCAATGTGACAGGGAGCCAAAGCACTTCAATTCAAGTGCTCCCAATCACCAGAAAGATATCCACACACAAGGCTTCAACCAACAGATAAAGAAAATAAAATTTTTGGGGTTGAAGTATTCAGGATCGAATCACAGGCAAATTTGAAAAGTCGTGGTGGGGTTGGAATCAACTCAATTCCAAGTCTCCCCACCAAAAAAATGTGATCCTGAATTAAAGATAAGTGAGGCAAAAGAGGGATACAAGCAATCTTTTTCTTTGCCTCAAAGAATACTTCCCACGGCGAAAAATCTAAGAATGAAGATTCTCGGATTTTCGCTATGCGAAGTAAGGCAGGAAATCCCGGGGCAGTGGGAGTGAAGACAACCAATCAATCAAGTGAATTTTAATCCACTTGCCCTCAAGAAATCCCAAGAAGTTTTTTCTAATTTTTAGTTTTAAAATTTTTTTTTTTTTTTTTGTGTGTGTGGTGGTGGCAAGTTAACCCTAATTTGATGAGAAAAGAAAACCTACTTGTTCGGCAACGTGTGCGAAGTTCCAATGCGATGTCGGCGTCTTCACGCTCTCGTTCCCGCCTTGGACCTGCTCACGTCCTCGACTTTGTCAGCCTTCTTCTCCTTCCACCAGGTTCACCTGCACACCAAAAACAATAATACCCGTGAAGAGAGAAGAGACAAATTTAAAGGAATTGGATAGAAACTTACTCGAAAGCGCACCTCCCCGGCAACGGCGCCAGAAAAGTTATGTTGGTCGGCCTGGATAGGTTGTTAATATGATATTTTTATCGTTGAAATGTGTATAGTGGTTAACCTAATTCAGACCTAACCATCTCTTTACAAAATTTTTAACCTGGCCTAATTGATTTTATCTTGTCACTTTTAAGCCCAGGGTCGAACTCAGGGAAGTGGGGTCCAAGTCGAGTTTCTACGTTTTCCTTAAAACGCGTCTCTTCCGTTCGTTTATTCTGTTTTTGGTATTTTTCTTATTTAGGTTTTTTTTCTGGTAATCCTTGTTCTTGAGGCACACCCTCAAAATTGTGTCCTTGGCTTTTAGCCAAAACAGAGTTTCAAAACACGTCTTGCTACTTGCAAGATGGGGTACCTGCAAATCAAAGATTATCTTTTCACTTTTATACCCTTTTTTTTATCTTTTTACTAAGGAAGCTATCAGATAGAAAGTAAATATAGTAGCTATAGATATATATTTATATGTAGTATATATATAAAGGGGTGGGGGTGGAGGTGACGATGGAGTGTAGCACTATGTCGAGTCAGCCGACGTCTAGAGAGACGCAACCAACACGACTAGGTGCCGCGTGGAGTGTGGATGGAGGATGGATGATGTATGGGACCACGCTTTTTGTACACGCTGTATCGCAGAATATCAGCAACTGGTGCAAATATTCCCGCGATACAGCGTATAGTAAATAACGTGAAAATATATGTACATATGTATGTATATAAATGTATAAGTATATATGTATAGATATATATAGATAGATATATATATATATATATAGGTGTATATATATATATATATATGTATATATGTATATAGCTATGTATATATGTATATAAGTATATATATATAATACTATATAGATATATATATATATATATGTATATAGGTATATATGTATCTAGATATATATGTATATATATATATGTGTATATGTATAAGTATATAGATATGTATATATATATATATGTATATGAGTATGTGTATATATATATATATATATATTATATATGTATATGTATATATATATTATATTATATGTATGTATACATAACTATATAGATATACTATGTATATATAAGTATATATATATAGATATATGTATATGTATATATATATATATATATATATATATGTATGTATATAAGTTACTATTAGTGTGTGAGTGTGTGTGTGTTGCTGTAAGTGAAAAAAAGAGAAAGAGAGAGAGAGAGAGAGATCGGCAGAGGGAGAGAATGCAGGAGAGAGCTGGCAGGAGAGGAGAGAACGGAGGCAGCCGCACTGCAGGAGGCGAGGGAGCACGTTTTAAGTCGTCTGCAGTCGAAGGCCGTCGTCTGATGGTCGTGGGCGCGTATTCGCGCAGGAGGAGACCTGCGTCTGCCAGTTGCGTGCACCAAGAACTCGCGACAGAGCGCGCGAGGCTGGAGGGCGAGGGCACCTGCAGGCGCGAGTGGAGCTTGCAGGTGCCGCAGGGGGGCGGGAAGGGGCCTGGCCGGCCGCTGCAGTGCGCGCAGCGGCCTGTCGCGGGTGGAATTGCAGAGGCGACCGAGCAGAGGCGGAGACGGGGAAGTGGCCTGCAGGCGCGCGCGGAGAGCTGAGCGCCTGCGGGGAAGGTCGCGGAGGTGCGAGGGGAGGTTCTGCAGTGGTCGCGGAGGGTCGCGGGGGTCGGCGCGAGGAGGCCTGGCCGGCCGCTGCAGTGCGCGCAGCGGCCTGCTGCGGCTGCAACTGCGGCGTGGACAGAACGGAGACGGAGGCGGGGAACGGGCCTGCAGGCGCGCGCGGAGGGTTGTGCGCCTGCGGGGAAGGTCGCGGAGGAGGCGGGGGTGCTGCTGCTGCTGCTGCTTCAAGCTTCGGACCTTGAAGCGGCAGCAATGGCGTGGAGATGAAACCGAAAAGAAAAGAAGACACCACGCCCACCTGCTCGTTGAAGAGCTGGGCGGTGGTGTTCCCACTGTGGTGGTGAGCACCACAGTGGGTTCTCCTGCTCGCCGGGTGCCTCCTCGACGGAGGGCCGACGTATGGGAGGGGAGAACGGTGGAGAGGAAGGTGGTGGACTGCAGGGTGGCGTTTTGCAGCAGCTCGCCGCAGCTGCGTATTGCAGCAATGTTCCTCCCCTCCTTCGTCGCGAGGAAGAGCTGCGGCTTTATAGAGGAGGAGAGCATGGCGGGGAGGCATGGCAGCAGCAGGGAGAGGCGTTGGAGAGTGGCTGCTGCAGGGAGAGGGCGGACGCGCGCGGGAAGTTGCAGCAGCGGGAAGGACCGCAGGACAGCAGGGAGAGGCAGCGGAGAAGAAGTTGCAGCAGCGGGAGAAATAAAAATCAAGTGGAGATAAAAAATAGAAGAGATGTATTTTTGTAAAGAGGCACTTGAGGAAAATGTAAATTATGAAGCCCTTTTATTTCAATCTTCCCTCCTCTTAATTAAATGCATGAATGCAAGTATTTTTACAGATGCGACTATAGGATTATAATATACATAGTTAATGCTAGAAAATAGCATAAGAAGGCGTCCTTATAGGCGTGTTTTGAGGTGCAAACAGTCGCCATTACTGCGCAGGCAGAGCTGCTTCACCTGCAGGTGCAGGCACGCCTTCGCCCAGGTTTGACTCCCAGGTTGCGCAGGGACTCTCCGCGAAACGTCCCAGGTTCACAGATGGGGCGAAGGCCGCGCGGGAAGCCACGATCGCCCACTGCTCCATCCGCGACGCGCGCTCAATTGGGGTGGGACATTTAGTCCCACCTCGGAACTTCTCGGAGGCGCGCGGACGCATAAAGGCAAAAAGTGCCTTATGCTGTCTGCCTCCTGACCACGGGGTGAGGTCCCTCTCACCCGACCCGGCCTCGTCCGTGACCACGCTCCGCGGACCTGGCCCGACCCGATTAGACCGACCTGCACTCCTCGCCCACCACCGCACGCCGGTGGGCCTGGACCCAGGCCTGACCCGAACCCGATTACCCGGTAGCTCTGGGAGAGCTGTCCCAAGAGTGGTTTCAGAGAGAAAGAGAGACGCGGGGGGGGGGAGGGTAGAGTAGGTTTTGCCTCTTGACGAAAAACTCTGAAGTGTGCAGGCCAAAGAAGAAGAAGAAGACCCGCGGAAGAAGTGCAGGCGAAGAAGAAGGAGCTGCACTGTAGCAACTGCTCGGTTAAGTCGTCGAAGCACCGGGTCAGACGACGGAAAGTCAGCAGCCAGAGCAACACAGAAGGCAGGCTGAAGAAGAAGGAAGAGCAACGGCCAAAGCAGAAGAAGAAGGAAGGAAGACTTAGTAGCTGAAGGCAGAAGCTCTGCAGCCATAAAAAAGAGAGGTCACCACGATTGCAGAAGAAGAAGAAGAGAGGTCAAGGCAGAAAACCAAAGAAGAAGAAGAACAAGGAGCTCTGAAGAAAGAAAAACATCACCAACGCAGGAACAGCAGGAAGAAGAAGAAGAGCATCACCATTGCAGAAGAAGATTATCACCATAGCAGAAACCAAGGAAGAAGAAGAAGGAGATCTGAAGAAAGAGAAAGAAAGAAGAACATCACAACAAATTCTTTCCCTCTCTCTTTATTTTGTAAAAGAAACATGTATATCTCTAGAATACGACTTGCTCCCTGAGTTCGACCTCGGGAACTCTTTCATTTTCCGAGTAAAAAAATTTATATTTGAAATGTTGGCAATAACCGGCCTTACTACAACGTTATAACAAAACCCGGTGAAACCAGACGTTTCATTTTGGCGCCGTTGCCGGGGACCAACGGCTATTCTAGAGGTAAACATTCCTGTATTTTTTTTATTATTTCTGATAATCTCCTCTCTTTTGTGCAGCTACAGGAACTCAAGAAGACAAGCAACCACACCAAAGACAGGTAAATTTTTCCTCTCACTATTAACCCCTAAGCTCTAAAGAGGAAGAAAAGAAAAGAACAAGCAATATAGGGCTAACCTGTCTTCCATATTTAGTAACAATAAAAGTTGCATGTTTTCAACTCATTATTTCTGCACACTATTAAGGGTATTTAAGGGCTAACACATTCTTGCTTGAGCCCTAATTACCCAACAAAGAATTAACTGGACCAAGTAGAGCCAACCTAGGATCCAACACTAGGGATTTAGAGACACACTCCTTAAGCAAGAATTGAGAAAACCAAATGAAGTGTGCCCAAGCCCTTGTCTGAAAATACCTATTCAAAGAAAATCTAAAACAATTGGCTCTCTAAACACTTGAACCCTAAAAGACAGGACCTAAAAGCTCTCAAAGAAAACAAGAGGTAAAGTTGACCCCTTGGGTCAACCAACCTTAAATTAGGTCACTCTTTGCACTTAAAAGACTAAAGTTCAAGTGAAAACCTTAAGCACCCTGATCTTAAAATTGGTAGACTTAAGAGGTCAAGATCCCCATTCTGGTCTACTTGGAACCGCAGTGACAAGAGAGGTCGGGTGGGGGAAACCCTGTAACCCGTGGGGACGCTCTACCGTGTAGGGGTCTTCGCGGGACTCTCCCTCTCTGGCTGCCCAGGTAATTCTCAGGTGGACGATCTTTCTGATCAAGGGGTCCATCTGCCCCGAACCTCCATAGTCACCCAACAATTTTTGGGTGTCTTGATTGGGTCCAGCACCTGCTTATCTCATCCAGCCCTTCAGTATTTTTCAGGAGGTCCTTGAAACCTCCTATAGAAATTCACTCTCCCCGAGGCTAAGCCTCGGCTCCTTTGTTTTTGCAGAAATCATTCACATAGCCCCTCTTTCCTCTGATTCTGAACAAAATCCCCTTCTTCCATCTTGATTCAAACTTTGATTCTATCTCTTGATTCCACCACCTGATCCAATTATGCAGCCTAATTACCTAGCAAGACTACCATTCAAGAAACCTGAATATCAGAGATCTATGAAAGATAAAATGATCGAGGATGCCATAAAATTCTATGAAAAAGAAGAAAAAACCTCAACACCAATAGGAGATATTCAGGTTGATGTCCCAACAACCACATCCTTCATCATAAACTGTGCCCAAATTCTATTGACTGGAATTTCAAAAGGATCAACCCGAGATATGCTCATGACAGGATACATTGAGATGGAAAAATTACACCAATCTGAATACCTTCAATGCTTGACAAATCCTGTACTTTGGGAACAACACCAAGATGCCCTTATAAAACGGGTAGAAATGATGAAATCAGTAGAACAAATTATCAACCAGAAATACCCGTATATACCAGAAACAGAGGATGAACCATCTTGGAACAGTATTAAGGAACCATTCAGTTTCCCAGATCCCGGGATTGAGGCACAAAGTGGTTGTAAAATCCCAACCCAGATAGAAGACAATGTTGCATTAGGTTGGGATATTGCAGGAGAACACAATGCTGAGCCAACCCTAGGCCATGAATCACCAAGCTTAGAACTCCAAGACTCCTGCAATGACAAGATTAGAATTGAACCTCTCGAGGGTATAAATTCCACCCCTTGTTTTGATAAGGTGACCCTCGAAGGTTATTCGGACTTAGGTTCTAATAATTCTACCCACACCCTAAGCCTAGAACCTAGATCTGAAACTTATTGGGAAGATTATGAGGCCCTTTATGAGAAAGATCAAATTTTTACAGAATATGATTCCGGGCCTCTATTTAATGAATATCCCTCTCAACATCCTCAGGAAATCTGATCGATTTTTCAGGAAACATGCCAATTTATGATACAGAAACTGAGGAGTTGGATGAGCAAGGTTTTAATGGGCTCTATCCTACCAGCTTCGAGCTTGAACAGAACACCTTTTTGAGCCCAGAATTGACATATAGGCTAGAACCCAGTCAGGCTGCTGATTCCACATCTGATGATTTCTGCTGTGGTGGAATTCATGATCGTTTTCGCCAACTCTCCGACAATTTCAGATCTGACTATAATTGCGGAGAGATTCCCCTTCCTGAACACACCAGGCCTATCTACGACCTCAGTTCACATGACTCTGACTCTGACTCTGACTCTGAGGTCCTGATTCCCGAGATCACCGATAACACAGAATCATTCCTTTTCGATCCTCAGGAACCAAAAATAGAAAATGCCAAGAGTGATTACAACCAAGAATCCAAATTTTTTCTCGAATCCGATTCCTTTCATCCTACAGACACTCTTCCGGCATTTGATAGTTACCTAGAGGACTCTCTACAGAAAACCACCTATCATCTGTTTCTAGAAGAGCCCTTGTATACAATGGCCACCTTGTCCGCACACACAGAACGGATCAAAACCTCTCCCAAACCCCGACCCGCAACCAGACTCAATTTCTATTCAGATTCACCTCTCACCGAGCCGATTGCATTTCCACATCGGGTTTCGAACATTGATCAGACTACATACCATGCTCGATCATTCTCTGATCACCCCCGTAGGGTTTCCGCGTCATTCATTGACTATTCTACAGGTCCCTACTCTGACCAGGCTGATTCGACTCAGCCAAACCCTGCGTTTACACTTCCACATCTATCTGAGCTTCACAGTTTATGGTGGGTTCCACACCTTTTTATCCACATCTATCAACCCACCAGATTGATTGGGTTTGGGCTGCATCATCAGCCTGTTGATCTAAACAAGCACCTGGTTGGACCAACCAGGCTCTTAATCAAGGTGCTTGTCTTACAAAACTCTGCTGATTTGACCATCCCCTCTCCATCGCATTTCCCGCTTGGCTGAAGGCATCAAATTTAGCGCTCAACGGGAGGCAGCCCGTCATTCTCTTTGAAAACCTGAAATTTGTTCTGACAGCTTTTTGCACTTGAAGTTCACACTTTAGGACAGCCGACCCCACCTCAGGTGCTTGCATCTGAGATTAGAAATCGTCCGCAACAGTCACCCCGACCCATTCACTCATCAAAACAGCTATCCTAATGTATGAACTTAGTTGAATAAAAACCCCTAGGTTACAATGAGGACATTGCAAATCTTAGGCATGGGGGGGTATGAAAGTGCAAAAACTTGTAAGAAAAGGTTTCAAACAAAAAATTCACATATGCCAAAAATACCATAAAAATTAAAAAAAAATTTTCGAAAAAGAATAAGAGGAAAAGAGGAGAAGGAAATTTTGCGAAGGAGAAAAGAAACAAAAGGAAAAAGGAGCACAAAATTATGAGAAAAAGTGATAGTCATTAGTAAGGAACTAAGGAATTAACCTAAGCTCTAGACCTCATTCAAGAAAAGTGCACAATAAGATTAGTAAAGAATGCAAACCTTAGGCATTCTTGAATAGACTCTTAGTACCCATTAAGATCTGGACACTCCTCAAGAGGTTGAGGAAAATGAAAAGCTGAAGTATTAGGTCTAAGGCTTAGGGAGTATTCGGCCTCGTTAACTAATTTTTGGTTTACGGGACTCAGTAACCTAAGCACCCTAATCTCACACACAGCCTGGTTCAGTAAGCGTAAAAATCAGAATCACGCAGAAGCGTCGCAAAAATCTGAAAAGAACACCTAGAATAGGAGCGGCCGATCAACACAAGTTGATTTGGACGAGTTCCCAGCGCGGAGAGGCGGGAAATCCCCTCGAAGATGCGTAACAAAATATCATCTCCTCGGTGCTTGTCTCTTAGGATATTTACATATCCTACGGGGGGCATGTAAGCACTCTGCTGGTTCAGATTCCATGGATGGCATTATCTCGAAGTGTCAATTGCCAGGGTCTGGATTCGGCCACGGAATACCATGGATGGGATTATCTCGAAATCTCAATAGCCAGGGTTCCGGGGGTTGCCATGGGCGGTGCTATCTCGAAGCATCGATCGCCAGGAACCCTTGAGGATTGATGATGGGAGCAAGGAATCTGATACAGACCGTGTTGAAAAGCCAATCCTAGGCTAGAACTAAAAAGAAAAAGAGAGAGAAAACTCTCCAAACAGAAAAACTTTCTATCTCTCTCTTACAAAACGCACTGCGAACTGAGCCAGGGCTAAAATCATTTCAAGCACGGGTGCTTTAACCACGAAGTCCAATAAACCTTAGGTTAGTTCTTGCGGGCCTTAAAAACCTTTGCTAAAAGACTGAGGCTAAGGCTAGACAGATTTGGATCTTGATTGGTACTAGAGTACCTTTTAGGCCTATGGTCAGCATTCTAACCTAATCTATGCTCAAATAAAAAAGGCACTTATCTAAAACCATTAAAAACTTCATGGTCTAGAACAAGGGTTGAAACCTTAAGTTTTTGCTACGGGACTAGCAAAAGCTAGGCATGGGGGTATGATGAGAACCTCATCATGAGCCATAACTAGCTCATTTTGACCCAATACAAAGGATAAAAGCTCCTACATATCTCAAGGAAAGGCTTAACTCAGAGAATTCTGAGTTTGAGAAGAAAACCAGTCATAAGGGGTAAAAGTGCAATTTTACCAGTATAATCTGCATACAGGGTAATTCTGGGCCCAAACACAGGTCAAAACAGCTTAATAAGAATAAAAGTGGGATGAGATGATCTAGCAAGGGCTACAGCACTTCCAAGGAACCAAATGATAATCTGTAACCCTAAAACAACCCACTTCAATTCACAAGGTTCGAGGCAAAGTAAAAATAGAATAAACCCTCTAAAATTCATAGAAAAATAATCTCTAGGGTTTAGAACCTTCAATTTGGCCTTTAGAACCCATTTTGACCTACATTGAGAACCATGCCCAATTAATAACTTAATTTGGGTTTTTGCGCAAATTGACCGGTCAAACAAGGTTTAATATGAAAATAAAATTCACCATCAGATTCCTTAGGTCCTAATTAGTCATGTATAAAAACTTGAGCCTAAGAAGAAACCTCCTTGACCGACTTCACACTTTGGTCCTCATATATTTACTCTTTGGCCCTCAACTTTTGAACCCTCGCATTTTGGCCCCTAACTCTCCTTCGTTCTTTGCAATCAGGTCCCTCCTGCAAAACCCTGCCAGCACCATGCTCCGGCGACCTTGCGCGGAGCATGGCGCCGCGCAGGGTGAGGTGGGGGACCTGGCAAGTAAACCGGGGGTGCCCTGCGTCGTCAGCCATCGCAGGAGCACCCCCCTGGTCATTGTAGCTCACCATACCGGCCGTGCGAACGCACGGACGGTATGGGTTCATGTTCCGACCATTCTCCGGCGAGGGAGACACGTCGTCTCCCTCCGCCTTCCTCCCTGTTTCATCCCTATAAATACCCCCCGCTGCTCCACCAACCAGGGCAGCCTGGATCTGACGGAGAAAACCCCCAACTTTCCTCTCTTCTCACTCCGGCAGACGCCCACCAGCTCCGGCGGTTCTTCCTCCTCCTCCTCTTCGCTCTGCCGCAATACCAGCAGCAGAGACTTCTTCCCCTGCTCTTCCCGCGTCGCGCAATACCGGCGCGCGCTGCCTCTGCCCCGTCGTCACCGCCGTCCTCCCCCCACTGGGCATCGTCTTCTATCGACTGTCGCCCTGTTCCTCCCCCTTCGTCCCTGCAAGTAAGCTAGAGTTACTCCCCTTCTCCTCATCTTTCTTTCCCCGCTTTCAATTTAGTCAATTAAGCCCTCTACCGACCCTGTTCACCCTCACCCTCTTCGCCTCCGACCACCCTCCGGCGAGCCGCTCCCATCACCTCAGCGACCCACACGGCTCGCCGACCACCGCAGAACCTCCGCCTCCTCACCCTGATCCTCTTCCGCCCCTCCACTTCCCACCAAACACCCTCTGCAGATCCACCGAACACACCCACTTCTTCGCTCACAGTTTGACCTAGGACGACCTGTTGGCTCCATCACGCCCCCTGCAGACCCCCTGACCACCTTCGCCGTGCCACGGCGAAGGTCCCCCGCCTGTCTGATTTGGCCGAGAGGCCGTTCTTCTGTGACCAGGTGACTCGCCCGCCGTCGCCATTACTGCGCAGGCAGAGCTGCTTCACCTGCAGGTGCAGGCACGCCTTCGCCCAGGTTTGACTCCCAGGTTGCGCAGGGACTCTCCGCGAAACGTCCCAGGTTCACAGATGGGGCGAAGGCCGCGCGGGAAGCCACGATCGCCCACTGCTCCATCCGCGACGCGCGCTCAATTGGGGTGGGACATTTAGTCCCACCTCGGAACTTCTCGGAGGCGCGCGGACGCATAAAGGCAAAAAGTGCCTTATGCTGTCTGCCTCCTGACCACGGGGTGAGGTCCCTCTCACCCGACCCGGCCTCGTCCGTGACCACGCTCCGCGGACCTGGCCCGACCCGATTAGACCGACCTGCACTCCTCGCCCACCACCGCACGCCGGTGGGCCTGGACCCGGGCCTGACCCGAACCCGATTACCCGGTAGCTCTGGGAGAGCTGTCCCAAGAGTGGTTTCAGAGAGAAAGAGAGACGCGGGGGGGGGGAGGGTAGAGTAGGTTTTGCCTCTTGACGAAAAACTCTAAAGTGTGCAGGCCAAAGAAGAAGAAGAAGACCCGCGGAAGAAGTGCAGGCGAAGAAGAAGGAGCTGCACTGTAGCAACTGCTCGGTTAAGTCGTCGAAGCACCGGGTCAGACGACGGAAAGTCAGCAGCCAGAGCAACACAGAAGGCAGGCTGAAGAAGAAGGAAGAGCAACGGCCAAAGCAGAAGAAGAAGGAAGGAAGACTTAGTAGCTGAAGGCAGAAGCTCTGCAGCCATAAAAAAGAGAGGTCACCACGATTGCAGAAGAAGAAGAAGAGAGGTCAAGGCAGAAAACCAAAGAAGAAGAAGAACAAGGAGCTCTGAAGAAAGAAAAACATCACCAACGCAGGAACAGCAGGAAGAAGAAGAAGAGCATCACCATTGCAGAAGAAGATTATCACCATAGCAGAAACCAAGGAAGAAGAAGAAGGAGATCTGAAGAAAGAGAAAGAAAGAAGAACATCACAACAAATTCTTTCCCTCTCTCTTTATTTTGTAAAAGAAACATGTATATCTCTAGAATACGACTTGCTCCCTGAGTTCGACCTCGGGACCTCTTTCATTTTCCGAGTAAAAAAATTTATATTTGAAATGTTGGCAATAACCGGCCTTACTACAACGTTATAACAAAACCCGGTGAAACCAGACGTTTCAGATACATATCCACCTCCGTCTGATTATGGCTTCAGAGGCAACTCCAAATCAGGCCACCTTAGTTGTGGGAACTCTGAACCCCGTACCCTGATTATCTCGGAGCTCCTCTGACCTACGAGGGTCTCCACACCATCCAAAATAATCCTTTCTCCAACACTTACAACTCTAGATGGCGTAATCATCCTAACTTTTCATGGTCGAGTAATAACCCGAATCTAAGACCTCAATTCCAACCTCGACCACAGGCTCCGCGACCTTATCTGCCCACCCAACCAAGGCCCACTCAAAACCTCTAATTGGGACTGCCTAAAGAAGATCATACATCTCTAATTCTCCAGACCTTAGTTGACATGAAGAAACAACACAAAGAAGCGATCTCTAAGTTACGAAATCAACTGGCCCAGCTAGCAAGTGCTCGCCAACTTGGTGCACTTCCCTCTCAACCTCTTCGTAATCCAAATAATGTGCCGAACCAGAGGTGTGTTATGAACTCAAATCAGGGCCAAGCTTACTTTGTTTATTAGACCCCTTCTGCCCCATCACCTGACAGGATGGATGCTTCAACTTCATACTCGAGATTTCAGCAGCAAACACCTATTTTGCCCAACCCAAACCAGAACCAAGTGGGATTGAATTCTATTACTACCCATAGTGGCAAAGCAACACAGGACCTACCTTATCCAAGCCACTCCCAGCCTGGTAATACAAACCCTAACCCTAGATTTGTCATCCAGGACACACCCATCCCAGATCAAGAGCCTGAGCGAATTCTAGAGGAACCATCTAAGGTTCCATTTTCTGAGGCCTTGACCAAGGGAAAAGGACAACCAAACCCGTGGCACCTGAGGAGGACCTGGTTAAGCTCTTTAAGTAGGTCCATATAAACATCCCCTTGATGTATGTAATATGTCATGTACTAACTTATGTAGGATTTCTAAAAGACATATGTACACCAAAGCATAAGCCGCGAATCAAAAGTAGGAACCTGATGTAAACACATTTACACTACTTAAGATGTCTATTTATGCATGTTCTTAAGCATAGGATTGCATTTCATGATATAAATATTGCATAACATGCATCATCTTGCATTTAGAGTAGTTTGAATAAAATGGAGGTTAATTGTCTCCTTTTATGTGCTTGGACAGGGCAAACATCTTATCGGGGCCTCGGATCAAAGATCCAACCGTATGGATGTGATCAAGGCGACGATTGGAGTTCAACGACTCCAAGATGCCCTAATTAGGCATCCGTAGCATCAGATAGTGACCGGGGAATCCTAGAAGATCAAGGGCCAAGATGGTGTAAATCCACACTTCAAATGACAAATTTGACCATACGGATGAATTCGGATCGACGATCCCAGCCCAACAACGCAAAAATCGAGTCAATCCGACATCCGTGGCACCATCTAAAACATCCAGAAGATGGACGGCCAAGATGGCACCACATGGCGCCATCTCGACCGCCCAAACGGCCGCATACAATCTCTGAAGTCCCTGCACTAGCTCCCTCTCCGCCGTTGGATCTCGATCCAACAGCTGTGGACATCCGCGCCTAAAAGCGTCCGCTTGACCATCCGTGCCTCGTAGCGTAGCGGTCGAGGGCACTATTGCGAGCTGCAGTTGTGGGTTCGAGCCGCAGCGAAGGGGAGAAAGGCGTGGGTGAGCGAGCGCTAGTGGGTGTTGGATCGTCATCGGGCGGCTCAGATCCACTGATAGCATTCACGCGCTATTACACGCGCGGTGAGGACGCGCCATCGTACGCGCTGGGCAGGTGCACAGCAGTGGGCGAAGACGCATCTTAAGCCGTCCGATCTCGCGATCAGACGGCTATGAATGAAAGAACGTGGGCGGGCATTGAGAAAGAGCGCAACTGAGGAGGCGCGCATGGGCAGCGAGTACTACGCCCACGTTGGGGCTTTAGTGACGGTTTTATCCATCACTAAAGACCCCTCATTTATTGTTTTAAAGATGTAATGACCAATTTGCCCCCACTCCTTGCAACTATAAAAGGAGACCCCCTCCATACGAAATTCTCATCCCTTCCTTCTCTTCTCTACCTCTCCAAAGCTCAAGAGAGGCTTGTCCCACACCCGAGATGCTTCTCGCGAGATAAAGTCCAAATTTTCGTCCCTCTTCGGAAGTGGATCCCGCAACAACGATGGGCGTGCTGCTCCATTCCCGTTCTTCTGCTTCGTCCTCCTTCGTCTAGGCATCGTCCCATCCGGCTCGTCCTCCAAGCGACCATCGAGGAGGATTTCTCTCTCCCAATTCTTTTTACTGCTTTCTAGTATAGATTTACTGCTTTCTAGAGTAGTTCTTCTCGTCCTCCAAGCGATCGTCGAAGAGGACATTTCTCCCTCCATTCTTTTAATGCTTTCTAGAGTAAATTTATCGCTTTTTAGTGCAATTGTTTTATGCTTTCTTGTTGTAATGAACAATCTCCTTAATGATAAATTCTTTGTTTATTCTACATCTCATTTTGATTTCTGTGTGTAATATTCTCTCTCTCTCTTATTCTCTCTCTCTCTTCTATTTATTGTAAATAATTAGATAATTTTAAATTGAATTACTTCGTGACAAATAAAAAGAAATGCGTAGTTTTAAATCAAACGTCCGCCTCCCTGTGTTCGACCCGAAATTTTCATTTCAGTATAAATTTTATTTGTTGAACACGAATTCTTCGCTTCCAAACTACAACGACAGGTTTTCCAAAACCAAACACGTTAGCGTAGCAATTCGAGCATTCAACATTTTAGCGCCGTTGCCGGGGAGGCGATGCTCTTTGATTTCTCTTCGTGTTTTGTAACTTACAAATCATTTACCTCACTTTTCTCCTTTCTTATTGTAATTGCAGGTACTCTTTCGAGACAGGCAAAAGCGGTAGATTGGAGTAAAGTGCTGTGGAAGGTTTTGTAAGTTATGCCCCACCTCCCACCCATTAGATTTCATTCCACAACACAAGAATTCAAACATCAATCAACCTATGTGTTTCTTATAAACTCTAAGGTTAGATTGTTTGTTGTTTGACATCCATACTCACCCCAACCCCCACATTAAAATAAAAAAAAAAAAAAAATCTCACAGAGGTACACAACTTCATCTGATTTTCAAACTCAACTGGTAAATTGATCTTAGGAGCCGGTACACACATTCAAGCACATAATTGAGTAGAAATCAGATTAGGTAATCATTTGTGTGCCTAATTAAGTGGTGCAACAGGACAATTCTTTGATTTGATTGGGCTGCACCACTTCAAATAAAATCAATTCATCAAGTAGCTGCCACTTAGGTTCAACTCTTAGGGATTTACCAGGCACTCCACATTCTTTCAAATTTTAAAGGAAAACATCTTCACCTGTGCTTGCAAAACCTGGTGTGCCAACGAAACCTATTTGAAAACACCTAAAGTTGAATCCTAAAAGCTAATAAGCAAGATTTGAACCTTAAAATCCACCGCATCGAAAACAATCTTGCTTGAAAACCACTGTTGTGTACACACACACAAATCAATCAATCATTAAGGGCACAACCCATTTAAAGGGCCCATCACATTCCAAAGCACATTCAAACCTAGCCCTAAATAAAATAGAGTAGACGTTGGCCTTAGGGATTGGACTCGCTCTTCAGAACCCAGAACGAGATTATTTTCGATTAGTCTGTTTCTACTGTTCAATCTGATGTTTAGCTAGGGGAGCAGAATCAAACGATCGCGACTGGGGGGTACACTAGGAACCGAAGGTGCAAGCCGAAGGAAGAACCTTCTCCCCAGTCCCTCCTTCTAACTGGTTGGATTGAACAGACAGAAGTAGATCAAATCGTTTCTTTATCTCAAGATAGGTTTTTGGAGTCTGTAGGTTAACCCAATTAAGGACAGGTTTGATTGTTTGTATTGCAGGGCGCCTTTCTTCCTCCCATGTATCATGAATCCTTCCACATATTACACGCATTCTCATTCTTTCCCTCCTGTTATGAATTATCCTCAACATGACAATTATCCCGACTCATACTATAATCAACCATCAGTTAGTTGGGATAATTCAGATTGGGGATACAGCTCCAGACCTCCATGTTTAGGGTCTAACCCTGAACACTTTGATTCTGATTTCTATCCTTCTCAGAGCTACATCGATTATAGATTGTCTTTCTTTCATGAACAACCTAATACGATCTACAATCAAGAAGGATACACCGATCCTTACCCATCCTCTGATTTCACTGCCTTTAGGTCATCACCATCTGAAATGACCTATTATCAGGAAGGGTATAACGAATCTCAATTCGTTAATTCCTCTGCATTAAGCCCAAACCCGCCAAACCCTAAACCAACTCATTTGGTTCAGGTTAACCAGGTTCAAGATAAGGTTCTGGCTAACTTGAGGAATATCATACAATCTTTAGAAGTTCAGCCAACACCTTCCATTGAAAGATTGGAGCCCCTGATTCAGATGATTGATGATTTGAATAAGCCTTTGTTGAATTGGCTCCAGGATGTTAAGGATAAGAACCCGGGTGAGTTTCTACTTGGGATGAGATTCATGGTTGCTTTGATTCAATCATGGGATGATTTCCAGGATGAACCCTCTTCAAGAAAACCAATGACAAAACCCGCTCAAGCACTTGTTGGTGGGGACATGTGTTACGAGATTGACCAGATTGAATTAAAGCAACCAATTAAGGATGATATGATTTCTTCACCTAAGATCCCTAAGCCGGGTTACGAGGAAATGTATGTCTCCTTGGAACAGAAAGTGACAAATGATTTTGGGACATACATTGATATAGATCCTGATTTCTTTGATGGTGAAGATTCAAGTTGCGAAGTCTCACGCGAGTTTTCTGAACACGATTTTTGTGAGACGATTGGGCTTGAGGAATCTAATAGATCATTTGATAGCCCAATAATTGAGGAAACTGATCTTAGGACACACATTACGAATCTAGAATCAGATTTTCTGGAGGAATCAATTCAATTCACTGATTATCAGTTACACCCCGTTGATCTTATTGATAATTCTGTTTCTGAGATAATTAGACCCAAGTCAATTCTGATTCTGCCACATCATTTAGACTTGGTGATTTTCGACATGGTGATTAATATACAAGAGGTCCTGAAATTTGATATGCTGAATGAGGAGGATAGGAGCTGGGAAGTTCTGATTTGGGAAGTTAATTTTGGTGGAAATGGAAGATTGAGTCGAAGGGTTCCTTTTAAACTGAAACCATCAAATTAGAACCCTTACGACATTTGTTTCGAGGATGTCAAACTCAAGCACACATTCAACGATTATCCTTTTGAGCTTCAATTCTCTGTAACCTGACTTTTTGGTCTTAGGTTGCATCCTCATAAATCGCAGGCCCGACTCTGCTTGCATTCTGATTTTAGGTTTTGGGTAATTTTTATCCAGAACCTAAGATATTCTCGATTATGGGGGATGGGTCTGCACCACAATCTGGTCCACATCTGTGGACCTCTGTTGATAGGTCAAAGGATTCTTCTGTTTATTCTGATTCTGACCTGCACTTGTGAATTCTTCATTTCTTTTCTTTGTATAGCATGCCTAGATGAAGGCACTAAACTCAGCACATATACAGTTCTTTTTAGTTTTCATCTCGGAGCGGACCTGACATTCACGCAATTCAGGTGCTTTCTACGCTTTTCCACTCTGTTTTATGTCTTTTTAATATAATGAGGACATTGCATTAGATAGGCATAGGGGGGAGGACATTCATCTCTGAATTCATTTGTCAGCTCCGTAGATTTGTTTTATTTTCTTTTATAAAAAAAATTAGAATTAAGAAAGAGAATTTGGGTTTAAGAAAATTTTCAATCTTAGGAAATACTACATTATGATTTGAACACAAAGACCCTTCAGGTCTTTGGACTTAATCAGCCCGTGTATCAACTAAAATGTGGATCTGTTTTTCGAGTTCTCGCCAACCTAAATTTTATTTTAATTGGAGTAAATAAGTTTGGGTGATAAGTACAAAACTTATCAACCCGCCCTCTGATTTGAGGAAATTTTGAGTCTTAAGCATCTACACACTATCTTGTCACTGACTCGTTGTTCGGTGATTTTAATGAAAATTGGGTAGCTAATGAACCTTTTATGGTGATATGGCTGGCAAGTTATCATGGGTAACAGCCCATAGGTAGGTTGTCCAGAGCCTAGTCACTGGACCTTTCTTTTTTTTTCTTTCCTTCCCTTAGGTAAATCTTAGACCAGGGAAGCCACCTACTTAAAAAAAAAAAGAAGAAGAAAAGAAGAAAAAAAAATCAAAAAGAAAAGGAGAAAAGAAAAAAAGAGAAATAAGCCACACTTCACCGCACGAGTATGGCTGGCAAGTTGTCAGTGGTAACAGCTCATCGACCGGATGTCCAGAACCCAGCTCAGTAAATGCACTAAAAATTCCCAAAACACTTAGGAAGAAGCGGAGAAGTAGAATAAATTGGGGAGATATACACTGGATTCACCCTTGTGTTGACCCCGTAAAAAAATAAAAGTAGGGAGAAAGCTACCGGTTGTAAAGATATACCTTTAGGCAGAATTCTTTTTGAGGTCACCTAGAGGCGTAGAAATCCAAAGTCTGTTTTAATTGCCGGTCAACGAGTCTATCACAATCACAATAAGATGCATAAAACATAGGGTTCTCATCAAATCTTGGGTGAGTTGAATGGTCGTAGAAAGCCACTCTTAAACCCTAAAATTTGAAAATCCAAAAAATTAGAAAAAGAGAAAAAGAGAAAAAGAAAATTTTCTTTGAATAAGGCGAGGGCTTGAGGCGATCTACATTTTGGCTGATACTCAGGCACTGTTGTGTCTTTGAAAGTTCAATTCCTAAGTAGACAATTTCTTAATGATTGAAAATAACTCTGGTCTAAATAATCCAACCTAATTCTTTTATAAATAGCATATAGTTTTTGCTAGGGACTAGCAAAAGATAGGCATGGGGGTACGATGTAAACACATTTACACTACTTAAGATGTCTATTTATGCATGTTCTTAAGCATAGGATTGCATTTCATGATATAAATATTGCATAAAATGCATCATCTTGCATTTAGAGTAGTTTGAATAAAATGGAGATTAATTGTCTCCTTTTATGTGCTTGGATAGGGCAAACATTTTATCGGGGCCTTGGATCAAAGATCCAACCGTATGGATGTGATCAAGGCGACGATTGGAGTTCAATGACTCCAAGATGCCCTAATCAGGCATCCGTAGCATCAGATAGTGACCAGGGAACCCTAGAAGATCAACGGCCAGGATGGTGTAAATCCGCACTTCAAATGATAAATTCGACTGCACGGATGAATTCGGATCGACGATCGCAGGCCAACAACACAAAAATCGAGTCAATCCGACATCCGTGGCACCATCTACAACATCCAGAAGATGGACGGCCAAGAGGGCGCCACATGGTGCCATCTCGACCGCCCAAACAGCTGCATACAATCTCTGAAGTCCCCGCACTCACTCCCTCTCCACCGTTGGATCTCGATCCAACGGCTGTGGACAACCGCGCCTAAAAGTGTCTGCTTGACCATCCGCACCTCGTAGCGCAGCGGTCGAGGGCGCTATCACGAGCTGCAGCCGCGGGTTCGAGCTACAGCGAGGAGGCGAAGGACGCGGGCGAGCGAGCGCTAGTGGGCGTTGGATTGTCATCGGGCGGCTCAGATCCACTAATAGCGTTCACGCACTATTGCACGCGCGGCGAGGACACACCATCGTACGCGCTGGGCGGGCACGTAGCAGCGGGCGAAGACGCATATTAAGCCGTCCGATCTCGCGATCGAACGGCTGTGGATGAAAGAACGTGGGCGGGCGTTGAGAAAGAGTGCAGCTGAGGAGGCGCACGTGGGCGGTGGGTACTACGCCCACGTTGGGGCTTTAGTGACGGTTTTATCCGTCACTAAAGACCCCTCATCTATTGTTTTAAAGATGTAATGACCAATTTGCCCCCACTCCTTGCAACTATAAAAGGAGACCCCCTCTATACGAAATTCTCATCCCTTTCTTCTCTTCTCTACTTCTCCAAAGCTCAAGAGAAGCTTGTCCCACACCTGGGATGCTCCTCGCAAGATAAAGTCCAAATTTTCGTCCTCCTTCGGAAGTGGATCCCGCGACGATGACAGCGTGCTGCTTCGTTCTCGTTCTTCTGCTTCATCCTCCTTCGTCCTACTCCGTCCTCCTTCGTCCAGGCGTCGTCTCATCCGGCTCGTCCTCCAAGCAATCGTCGAGGAGGATAACTTCTCTCTCCCATTCTTCTTTACAACTTTTCTAGTGTAGAATTTTCCTGCTTTACAGAGTAGCTGATTTCCTGCTTTCTAGTGTAACTTTTATTTAGTTTGATTGTATAAACAGTTTGAAATATTGAATGCATGTTCTCTTTCTCTCTCTTTCTCTCTCTCTCTCTCTCTCTCTTTCTTTTAGTCTGATAACTCCATTGTAATTATATCGCTTCGCTTTTCAAAAAAAATTCTAAAAAAATATAATTACGAATATAGATCAACGTAGCCTCCCTGTGTTCGACCCAGAATTCTTTTCGGTATAAATTTTATTTGTTGAATACGAATTCTTCACTTTCAAGCTACAATGACAGGTTTTCCAAAACCAAACACGTTAGCGTAGCAATTCGAGCGTTTAACAGAACCTGATCGTACTGTCAGAGCAACCCAGCTTCGTCATTTTGAGCAAACTCCCTCTTATGGCAAAAGACCCAGGCATCCCTCTAATCTCTTATGCAATCGGTGATATACAATTTGACCAAGCTTTATTGGACTTAAGAGCCTCCATAAATTTGATACCTACATCCCTACTAGACTACTTCGAGGAATCTGAGCTTAAATTGACAGAAATGACTTTGCAGCTAGCCGATCGATCTATTAAGTCACCAAAAGAAATTCTTGAGGATGTCATAGTTAGGGTACACGACTTCTATTTTCCAGTGGATTTCATTATCTTAGACATGGAAGCTCTTGAGAATGTGAAGAATACACCGATCATACTAGGGAGACCCTTTCTGGCCACTGCTAGGGTCAATATCAATTGTGAGGAGGGCCAAATTTAATTAAAATTTAGGAGCAAGACACTAAAGATCGACATCTTTAAGGCCCAACAAGGAATTAATTGCGAAGTTATAGAAAAAATTTTCGATATCGAGGTTGTGGTTGACGACCTATGTATCGAGGAAAACTCAACTATTTCTAATCAATCACAAGGGGATCAAAACCCGCAATTAGAGGAGTCTGAACCCAACACACCCATAGCTCCTTCCTTTGCCCCCAACATCCACTATGAACCACCTACTGCTACTGACAATCGGGTTATGGAATTAAACCCTCTTCTCGATCATCTAAAATACATCTTTTTGGGTTCCAATCAGATGTTTCCTGTGATTATCAACTCCCGACTCACATCTGACCAGGAAACATGCCTGATTTCTGTTCTCCAGCAAGATTTGAGGGACATTGGATGGACTTTCGATGATCTGACTGCAATCATCCCTTCATATTATACACATCACATCTACACTGAAGAAGGCTCACCACCATCCCGTGAAATGCAGAGATGCCTAAATCCAAATCTACAAGATGTTGTGAAAAAGGAGATCATCAAGTCGTTAGTGTAGGATTTGTAAATCACAAGCACACTAGAAGGGGGGATGAATATTGTGGGAAATAAAAATTGCAAAACAAAACTAACCACAAAAAAAAAGCACAAGATATATAGTGGTTTCCCTTACTTGGGTACTCCACTACCTAAGTCTCCTGACTTAGAATTTTTAACCCGATTCCCTCAACTCAGAGGGAATCAATTTACTAATATCAGAGGTAATTAAAATTTACTAATATCAGAGGTAACTAACGGGTTACCTCAACCCAATTACATGATATGAAAAGTGATAAAGATACAGGTGTAAGCAAAATGTAAGTAGTAGCTTACAACTATTTCATAAGTCTCCAACAAGAATATTTCTTACAAGTATAAACAAATCTAACAAGAAAACTAAGGTGTAAAACAAACGATTGAATACAGAAAAACACGATCACCTTTGATGATTTGTTGCAAATGGTGAGAGGCCTTGAAAGGTATGCAACAAACCAAGCTCTTTTTCAACTTGAAAATTGAGGATTGAAGGTGTAGGAAAGAGTATGATTTTTTATGTTTTTGTTTGGGAGATATTAAAAAAAAAACTCAAAGAGTGCTTATATAAGTCACTAATCACCTCTCCCACGAATTCTAGCCATTAGGGGTATTTTAGGAACATTAGAAATAGGATTAATTGCAAAATAGCCGTTCAGACTGGTCATAACGGTTAGTTGGTATCGATACTGAACTCTTGGCACCGGTACTGACTGCATACAGTCAGTACAACCAAATCACTGGGTACCGGTACTCATTGTGAGTACCGATACTTGTGACACACAAACTTGGGTCTTGTGACCTACATATACCGGTACTCATGATGAGTACTGGTACTTGTAAGATCCAGGCAAAAACCCAGTGCACAAACTATGACCACTCGATATCGATACTCATGATGAGTACCGGTACTTGATGTTCATAGTTTGAAACTTAGGTCCAAACCTGTGCCTAGCATGTATGGAAGATTATTAGTGTAAATCAATTTTTAGGGGAATCCAATCTACTCTAGGCGAGTTTGTTTTGAAAGAGTCGATTTTGAGTTAAGAACCAAGTAAATGAATGATATTCTGAATCCTAGTTATCTCTACTTTGATTTTAACACCTAGATTATGTTTTACTTGTTTGGAGACATACAAAAATTCTAAAATACAATAAAAACTAAAGTCTACAAAACTTCTTCCTTCATGTGCAATCTTTTTGCTTGCATCCATAGATTCTTTTGACCTATAATTACTTCATAAACATATTATATTTTAAAACGATTTTCTTAACACCAAAACACAGAAGAGAGATGGAACTAGGGTCCAACAATCTCCCCCTTTTTGATGTTGACAAAACAAACGAGATACTCATATTAAAGATAAACATACTTAATAAGAGAAGAATACAAAAACTCCACAAGAGAATGAAAAACCTCCCCCTCAAACTAAGCTCTCCTTATTTTAGATATGAAGTATCCATTCATTCATTTCATTTCTCCCCCTTTTTGTCAAGCAAGCAAAAAAAAAGAGCAAATACCATAAAGCATGACATTATCAAACAAGCTCACATTATCAAACAAAGCATCAACTTTCATAACATGATAAAGTTCATGACACAAAAGAAATATTAAGAGTCATACAAGTTTAACAATCTTAAGAGTCATACAAGCAACAACAAGCTTACATACTTAAAAACTAAACTAATTTCTACGACGTTTTTTAATAAGTGGTTGTTCATCCTCATCATCGTCGTTGTCATTGTCATTGTCATCATCATCGTTGTTGTCATCATTATCATCATCGTCATTGCCATCATCATCATCGTCGTCGTCTTCTTCAGATGAAACATTTTCTTCATCTTTCATGTCTTCTTCTTCCTCATCTTCATGGATAATAGGTTATTTTTCTACTACTGGAGAAGAAACAAAAGATGGATCTTAATAGTGTTTCTATCTTCTTTCACTATATTCCAGAGGTGCTTTTGGTTGAGTCTGCTTCCTTTGTTTAGTTTGTTGAGTGGAAGATGCAACATATGAAGACTCAAGAGACATAGAAAGATCATGAAATTTGCATTCCATGTGACGAAAGGCAAAATTCAAATTGGTTAAATTTTGACTAATATAATTGAAAGTGTTGTCATATAGGGATCAGTGCCAGACTCGTGAGATAGGTTCCTCCAAGGAGTTTCAGCTTCCGGAAAGGGATAGGTAATGGGGACAAAAGTCGAAGATGATTCAGGAGGTGGATGAGAAGAAGATTGAGCATTTGGATCAACTTCATCTTCATCATCACTAGTAGATTCCTCTCTAGCGGGTTTCACTTCCATTTTCCGGAGAGTGGACCATTTGAAATAGACCACTTTTCTAAGAGGAGTGAAATTAGAAAGGTCAATTTTATTTTTATGAAATATGTGAGACACCAAGATATCTAAGGGTAAAGCCGATGCACGGTAATGAGGTCGAAGAAAGTGAATGAAAATCGTGTTCCAGTTGATCGGAAATCTTGTAATGATAGCATAAATTAAGGGTAAATGTCAATGGGAATTTTGTGAAAACCTGAATTCTTAACCCTTAAATTCCATGCTAAGATACGGAAAAGAACACGAGCAAAAAGAGTCATGTTGGGGGCAACCAATGCTTTGCCCTAGCAATTAGGAAGCAATAGAGTTTCATGAATTTTGCGAGTAGGATATTGCTCCTTAAGTGTGTTAAAAGGATGACCTTCATTTGGGCATTGGGTGATGGTTGATAAAAATTTAGGAGTAATGGTGATTTTTTGACCAAAAACTTTAGATGTTAAGGCTAGATGGCCTCGATTTTCTTGTTCTTGGAGATTAGCAAAAAATAAACAATTAATGTCAGGGTAAACTCCAGGGACATCAGCAAAAAATGACTCATTAAAGAAATGCATAAGATGCTGTTTGGAAAAACGGGTAATAAACTCATAGATTTGAAGAGAAAAATCTTTCCACTCAATAGGCCTACAGTGATGGAGTTTTAGGCCTTTATACCAATCAAATTTTGATTTAGCATCCTCATTGATGCAAAACTTGTGGAATGCATCTTGAGGTGCTTTTCCCTTACTTTTAGATTTAGGTGCCATCTGAAAACATACAACAACAAGGAATAGGAAATACAATTAGAGATAAAGATAATTTCTTATCATGTGTTTAGGTAACAACACATTTAAGCCTGCATGTACCGGTACTGGTGATTGTTACCGGTACTGGTTGGTTTCTGTCCCAACCAGAAATTCGAGCTAGTACCGGTACTCATCTTCAGTGACGGTACCTGCTCTCTAAAGCAGGCACTGCTGCGCCCGGTGAGTACCAGTACCGATGATGGGTACCGGTACCATCTGCTACCTGATGAGAACACATTGCAACAACAGAGATGATGTTGAGTAAAGATGAAACATGATGTAGAATGACTCAAGGAAACATGATTTGATGAGAAGTGAAGAATGTACCTAGGGTATGAAGATTGGAGATTATTCTTCTTCTTCTTGGCAAGGGCTTGGAGAGACTTATGGTGGAACTAGGGTTTGGTTGTGATGAAATGAGGCAAGTGTTTGCAGTTGACCTCTTTTATATGGGATGGGTCATGTGCTTGTCACATGACCACTTAAGTGGTTGAGAGAAGAAAAATTGACAACTTAGGTGTTAAAAAAAATAATGTAGTCAACAACCTAAGTTAAGCAACCAAATTGCAAATAACACCCTGGTATTTCCAGACATATGAAAATATTACAATTTACCCCTCTTTTAGTAAGCATGGGTAATTTGCAAGAAAGCCCTTAGGAATTGTCATAAGTACAAACAAAGTTCATATCAAACAAATTGTTAGATTAGAATCTCATTTATTGTACAAAGTCCTAATTTTCTCCTTATAGAGCAAAATCTCTCTACTGCAAGAGGTTTTGTAAAGATGTCTACCAATTGGTTTTGAGTGTCAATGAATTCTAATTGAATAGAGCCTTGAAGTACATTATCTCTGAGGAAATGATGTCTAATGTCTATATGTTTGGTACGTGAATGATGTACCGGATTTTTGGATAGATTTATTGCACTTGTATTATCACATAATATCTTGGATTGTGCAAAAATCAATCCAAAGTCAAACAAAGTCTGTCTCATCCAAATGACCTGAGAGCAAGCAAGTGAAGTTACAATAGACTCTGCTTAAGTCGTAGAAAGTGAAACATAAGTCTGCTTCTTAGAGAACCATGAGACTAGAGATTCTCCAATAAAATGACATGTGCCACTTGTCCTCTTTCAGTCTGCCTGACTCCCTACATAGTCTGCATCACTATAGGATAATAGATCTAAGGATTGCACTTTAGGATAGAAAAGACCAAGGTCTTTTGTGCTGTTTAGATATCTAAATATTCTTTTTACTGCATTAAAATGAGATTCCTTGGGTTTGGACTAGAATCTCGCACATAAACATGTAGCAAAAAGAATATCAGGTCTAGAAGCTTTGAGATATAGTAGTGAACCTATCATTCCCCAGTATTTCTTTTCATCTACCCTCTTACCGGATAAATCTTCACCAAGAGAAGTAGATAGAGCAATCGGAGTCTCTTTGCCATTTACATTTTCAAAGTCAAATTTCTTGAGAATTTCAAGAACATATTTTATTTTACTAATGTAAATTCCTATGTCTAATTGTTGAATTTGGAGTCCTAAAAAGAATCTGAGTTCACCCATCATACTCATTTCAAACTCAGTCTTCATAGTCTCACAGAATTGTTGACACGGGGACTCCTTATTTGATCCAAATATAATATCGTCGACATATATTTGAACCAATAAGATGTCATTACCTTCTTTTATAAAAAGAGTTGAATCAACAACTCCAATTCTAAAACCGTGCTGAAGAAGAAAGGTCCTAAGCCTATCATACCAGGCCCTGGGAGCTTGTTTAAGTCCATATAACACCTTATTGAGCTTGTATACATGCTCTAGGTGTGCTGGATCCTCGAACCTGGGAGGCTGAAGAACATAAACTTTTTCCTTAATATAACCATTAAGAAAAGCGCTCTTGACATCCATTTGATATAGCTTGAAGTCCTTTACACTTGCAAAGGCAAGTAGCATCCATATGGACTCCAAGCGAGTAACAGGAGCATATGTCTCATCAAAGTCAATACCCTCCTGTTGGTTATATCCTTGAGCTATAAGTCTGCTTTATTCCTGATCACTGAACCAGATTCATCCAATTTATTTCGAAACACCCACTTGGTTCCAATGATGGAATTACCCTCAGGAGCGGGTACCAAGTTCCATACATTGTTCCTAGTAAATTGGAGTAGCTCCTCCTAATTGAGACGTTGGCTTCGAGAGATAACCGGGTTTTATTGTTATAGCGTTGTAGTATAGCCAATTATTGCCAACATTTCAAATATAATTTTTTACTCGAAAAATAAAAGAGTTCCCGAGGTCGAACTCAGGGAGCAAGTTGTATTCTAGAGATATACATGTTTCTTTTACAAAAATAAAGAAAGAGAGAGGAAAAGAATTTGTTGTCTTCTTTTCTCTTTGTTTTCTCCTCGTCTCAGATCTTCTTCTTCTTTGTCTGCAGAGGTGATGCCTTTCTTCTGCAATGGTGATGCTCTTCTTCTTCTTCCAGCTGTTCCTGCTCCTCCTTTTTCTTCTGTCTTTCTTCAGATCTTCTTCTTTCTTCTTTGTTTTTCTTCTTTCAGTTCTTCCCTTGTTCTTTTGTGTTCTCCTCTGCCTCGCCTTCTTCTGTTGTTCTTCAGATCTTCCTCCACCTGTCTTCTTTTCCCTTCAGGACGTCGTCTGATTTCCAAATCAGACGACTTAAACTGCCTGTTGCTACAGTCAGCTTCCTTCTTCTTCCGCGGTTCTTCTTCTTCACCTGTGCCTGCACACGATGTGGGACTAAACGCAGACCTTTCCTCGCGTGCGCCTGCAGGGAGACCGCGGCCTGGCTTCTGCAGCTGCGGCTTCGATTTGCGTAGGTTGCTGGCTGGCTGCCTTCGCAAGACTCCCCGTACTCCGCAGCAGCTGGAGACCTGGAGTCCTCAAGCCTGGAGCGCGGGAGAAGCTGCTTCAATGTGCGTTAATGGCGGTCGAACCTCAAAACCTGTCGGACACGAATATGGCCTCTCGGCCTGATCAAACCACTGGGGAACCTTCGCCGTGGCACGGCGAAGGTGAGGAGCTGCGCGGCAGGCCGCAAGGTGGTGTCTGGCGGCAGCCCTAGGTTGGACTGCAACCGGAGGAATGGGTTTGTTCGGGGGAGCGTTACGGAGGTGTGGAGTGGCAGTGGAGGGGTGGGGGGTGCTCAGTGTGATGAGGCGGAGGTTCGGTGAGGGTCGGCGAGGTGTGTGAGGCTGTGGAGCGATGGGAACATCTCGCCAGAGGGTGGCCGGAGTCGAAGGGGGTGACGATGGTCAGGGTCGGTCGAGGGCGTAATTGAACAAATTGGAACTGGGGAAAGAAAGAGGAGAAGAAGGGAAATAGTTCTAACTTACTTGCAGGGACGAAGGGGGAGCAGTAGGGCGACAGTCGTATCGACTGTCGCCGGAGAAGAAGATGCTCAGGGAAGGAGGCGGCGGCGAGCAGAGAGCCGGAGAGGCGCCAGCTGGGTGCGGCGTGGCGCGGGAAGAGCAGGGGAGGAAGTCTCTGCTGCTGGTATTGCGGCAGAGCGAAGAGGAGGAGGGGGAGGAACCGCCGGAGCTGGTGAGCGTCTGCCGGAGAGAGAAGAGAGGAAAGTTGGGGATTTTCTCCGTCAGATCCGAGCTGCCCCGGCCTGTGGAGCAACGGGGGGTATTTATAGGGATCAAAACAGGGAGGGAGGCGGAGGGAGACGACGTGTCTCCCTCGTCGGAGGATGGCCGGAGACGAAAGCCCATACCGTCCGTGCGTTCGCACGGCCGGTATGGTGGGCTACAGCGACCAGGGGGGTGTCCCTGCGACGGCTGACAACGCAGGGCACCCCTAGTTTACTTGCCAGGCTTTCCCCCTCACCCTGCGCGGCGCCATGCTCCGCGCAAGGTCGCCGGAGCATGGTGCTGGCCGGTTTTGCAGGGGGGACCTGAATGCAAAGAAGGAAGGAGAGTTAGGGGCCAAAATGCGACGGTTCAAAAGTTGAGGGCCAAAAAGTAAATATATGAGGACCAAAGTGTAAAGTCGGTCAAGGAGGTTTCTTCTTAGGCTCAAGTTTTTATACATGATTAATTAGGACCTAGGGAATCGGATGGTGAATTTTATTTCTATATTAAACCTTGTTTGACCGGTCAATTTATGCGAAAACCCAGATTAAGTTATTAATTGGGCATGGTTCTCAATGTAGGTCAACATGGGTTCTGAAGGCCAAATTGAAGGTTCTAAACCCTAGAGATTATTTTTCTATGAATTTTAGAGGGTTTATTCTATTTTTACTTTGCCTCGAACCTCGTGAATTGAAGTGGGTTGTTTTAGGGTTACAGATTATCATTTAGTTCCTTGGAATTACTGTAGCCCTTGCTAGATCATCTCATCCCACTTTTATTCTTATTAAGTTGCTTTGACCTATGTTTGGACCCTGAATTACCCTGTATGCAGATTATATTGGTAAAATTGCATTTTTACCCCTTATGACTTATTTTCTCCTTAAACTCAGAATTCTCTGAGTTAAGCCTTTCCTTGAGTTATGTAGGAGCTTTTATCCTTTGTATTGGGTCAAAATGAGCTAGTTATGGCTCATGATGAGGTTCTCATCATACCCCCATGCCTAGCTTTTGCTAGTCCCTTAGCAAAAACTTAAGGTTTCAACCCTTGTTCTAGACCATGAAGTTCTTAATAGCTTTAGATAAGTGCTTTTTTATTTGAGCTTAGATTAGGTTAGAATGCTGACCATAGGCCTAAAAGGTACTCTAGTACCTTTCAAGATCCAAATCTGTCTAGCCTTAGCCTCAGTCTCTAGCAAAGGTTTTTAAGGTCCACAAGAACTAACCTAAGGTTTATTGGACTTTGTGGTTAAAGCACCCGTGCTTGAAATGATTTTAGCCCTGGCTTAGTTCGCAGTGCGTTTGTAAGAGAGAGATAGAAAGTTTTTCTGTTTGGAGAGTTTTCTCTCTCTTTTTCTTTTTAGTTCTAGCCTAGGATTGGCTTTTCAACACGGTCTGTATCAGATTCCTTGCTCCCATCATCAATCCTCAAGGGTTCCTGGCGATCGATGCTTCGAGATAGCACCGCCCATGGCAACCCCCGGAACCCTGGCTATTGAGATTTCGAGATAATCCCATCCATGGTGTTCCGTGGCCGAATCCAGACCCTGGCAATTGACACTTCGAGATAATGCCATCCATGGAATCTGAACCAGCAGAGTGCTTACATGCCCCCAGTAGGATATGTAAATATCCTAAGAAACAAGCACCGAGGAGATGATATTTTGTTACGCATCTTCGAGGGGATTTCCCGCCTCTCCGCGCTGAGAACTCGTCCAAATCAACTTGTGTTGATCGGCCGCTCCTATTCTAGGTGTTCTTTTCAGAATTTTGCGACGCTTCTGCGTGATTCTGATTTTTACGCTTACTGAACCAGGCTGTGTGTGAGGTTAGGGTGCTTAGGTTACTGAGTCCCGTAAACCAAAAATTAGTTAACGAGGCCAAATACTCCCTAAGCCTTAGACCTAATACTTCAGCTTTTCATTTTCCTCAACCTCTTGAGGAGTGTCTAGATCTTAATGGGTACTAAGAGTCTATTCAAGAATGCCTAAGGTTTGCGTTCTTACTAATCTCATTATGCACTTTTCAGTTATTTTCTTGAATGAGGTCTAGAACTTAGGTTAATTCCTTAGTTCCTTACTAATGACTATCACCTTTTCTCTTAATTTTTGTGCTCCTTTTTCATTTTGTTTCTTTTCTCCTTCACAAAATTTCCTTCTCCTCTTTTCCTCTTATTCTTTTCCGAATTTTTTTTTTTTAAATTTTTATGGTGTTTTTGTCATATGTGAATTTTTTTTTGTTTGAAACCTTTTCTTACAAGTTTTACACTTCCATACCCCCCATGCCTAAGATTTGCAATGTCCTCATTGTAACCTAGGGGGTTTTTATTTAACTTAGTTCATTCCTTAAGACAGAAATTTGGATGAGTGGATGGGTTGGGTTGAATTTTTGCGGACGATTTCTAATCCCCGATGCAAGCATCTGAGGTGGGGTCGGCTGTCTACAAGGGTGAACTTTGAGTGCAAAAAGGTGTCGGAACAAGTTTCAGGTTTTCAAAGAGAATGACGGGCTGCCTCCCGTTAAGCGCTGAGTTTTACGCCATCGGCTGGGTGCAATAAGCTCAAGGGGAAAGGAGGATATAAGATGCCTCAGCCAAATCAGTAGAAGTTACATCAATGAACGGCTTGAGTCTCTGACCGTTCACGATGAAAGGTTCAGAATCGTGGCTGAGTGGACTGATTTCGATTGCTCCATTTCCAAAAACCTGTCGGACCAAAAATGGTCCGACCCACTTGGATCTCAGTTTTCCTGGGAAGAGTTTTAGTCGGGCATCAAAGAGTAGGACCTTTTGACCAGGATGAAAGATCTTTCTCGAGATGTGTTTGTCGTGGAAGGCTTTAACCTGCTCCTTGTAGATTTGCGAGTTCTCGTACGCGTCTAGGCGTAATTCATCGATCTCGCTGATTTGGAGTTTTCTGTGGGTCCCAGCCTTGGAAAGATCGAGATTACAGTTCCGTACTGCCCAATAGGCTTTATGCTCCAGTTCTACGGGAAGGTGGCATGCCTTTCCGTACACCAGTCTAAAGGGAGACATGCCCAATTGGGTCTTGTGGGCGGTCCTATAGGCCCACAATGCTTCCGGAAGTCGGGACGACCAGTCCTTCCTGTCAGGTCGAACAGTGACTTGCAGGATTTTCTTGATCTCCCAATTAGACAGCTCAGCTAGACCATTAGTTTGGGGGTGGTAAGGAGTAGAGATTCGGTGAGACACCCCGTATTTGGTCATCAGTGACCTAAACTGAGCATTTGTGAAATGGGTCCCTCCATCAGAGATTATTGCACGAGGAATCCCGAACCTTGAGAAAATGTGTTGATGAATGAATTTGAGAACGATTTTGTGATCACAGGTTCGGGTCGGTATGGCTTCGATCCATTTGGACACGTAGTCCACAGCCAACAGAATGTATTCGAAACCACCCGAAATAGGAAAGGGGCCCATAAAATCAATCCCCCAAACATCAAAGATTTCGCATACTAGAATCGGTTGCATAGGCATCATGTCGCGATGGCTCATGTTGCCCAAAGTCTGGCAACGACTGCATGCCTTGCAGTGATTGTATGCGTCTTTGAACAGTGTGGGCCAGTAAAAGCCGCACTGGAGGACTTTTGATGCGGTTTTATGCCCGGCGAAATGGCCACCGCATGCCTGGTCATGGCAGAAAGAGAGGATATTGTTGAATTCCCCCTCCGGGACACATCTCCGGATGATCTGATCGGCACCTATGCGGAAGAGGTACGGGTCTTCCCAAATGTAATAATTGGCATTGGAGCGTAATTTGTCTTTCTTGGCCTTCGGCCAATCGGAGGGGATCTGATGAGATGCCAAGTAATTTACTACATTAGCAAACCATGGAAGGCTAGTACCAATAGTCAGCAGGTGCTCATCGGGAAAATGCTCAGTGATGGGTCCGGAAGGGTCAATTATTTCAGAAGGAAGATGGGACAAGTGATCAGCTACCACATTTTGCTTTCCCGCTTTGTCGCGAATCTCAAGGTCAAATTCTTGCAACAGCAAGATCCATCAGATTAATCGAGGTTTCACGTCCTTCTTTGCAAGAAGATGCCTCACAGTTGTGTGATCCGAGTATATGATGACACGGGAATCCAGAAGGTACGATCTGAACTTTTCTAGGGCAAATACTACAGCTAGCAGCTCTTTCTCAGTAACCGTATAGTTACACTGAGCCTCATCGAGTGTTTTGCTGGCGTAGTAAATGGCTACAAGTTTCCTGTCAATTTTCTACCCCAAAACCGCTCCTACAGCGAAGTCGGATGCATCGCACATGATCTCAAAGGGTTGAGACCAATCAGGGGACTGTAGGATCGGGGCTTGGGTGACTCGGTCACGCAGGATTTCAAATGCTTGAGTGCATTCCTTGGAAATTTCAAAAGGAACATCCTTGGAGAGAAGAGTGGTCAGGGGGCACGCGATTTTTGAAAAATCCGGGATAAATCGTCGATAAAAACCGACATGCCCTAAAAAGGAACGGATGTCCCTGATCGAGCTAGGCATAGGAAGGTGAGAAATCAGATTAACCTTAGCTCGATCCACTTGGATACCTTTCTCCGAAATCGAGTGTCCCAGGACAATTCCCTCAGGCACCATGAAATGGCTCTTTTCCCAGGAAAGAACCAAATTCACATCGACGCACCGCCTGAGTATCTGGACCAAGTGTTGGAGGCAATCGTCGAATGATGCTCCGAAAACTGAAAAGTCATCCATGAAGACTTCCAGATAATCACCTACCATATCTGAGAATACGGCAAGCATGCATCGCTGAAAAGTAGCGGGTGCATTGCAAAGACCGAAAGGCATCCTTCGGAAAGCGTATGTTCCGAAGGGGCAGGTGAACGTGGTCTTTTCTTGGTCCTCAGGATGGATTGCCACCTGGTTATAACCGGAGTACCCGTCAAGAAAGCAGAAGAACCTATTTCCCGCAAGTTTTTCGAGAATTTGATCAATGAAGGGTAGTGGGAAATGATCCTTCTTTGTGGAGGAATTTAGTCGGCGGTAATCTATACAGACTCTCCACGAGTTGGCTAATCGGGTAGGAATGATTTCTCCGGTCTCAGTCGTTATAGTGGTGAGTCCTGCCTTCTTGGGCACGACCTGAATTGGGCTCACCCAACGACTATCGGAGATCGGGTAGATGATCCCGGCATCTAACCACTTGATGATCTCCTTTTTCACGACCTCCTGCAGATTGGGGTTTAAGCGTCTCTGCATTTCACGAGAAGGTCGTGTGCCCTCTTCTGAATAGATATGATGAGTACAATAAGAGGGACTTATTCCAGTCAAATCATTGAGAGTCCATCCGATGGCTCTGCGATGTTGCTGGAGGACAACAATCAGACGGGATTCCTGTTCAGGACTGAGGTTGGAATTGATAATCACAGGAAGGGTCTGATTAGAACCCAAAAAGACGTATTTCAAGTGAGCAGGAAGGGGTTTCAGTTCGAGGATGGGGTTTTCAGCAGCAGCGGGTGGTTCAGTATAGATGTGAGGTTCAAGGGTGGGAGTTACTGGGTTGTTCACATCTGGATTCGACTCCTCTGTTTGCGGGTCAAGATCCTTCTGTGGTTGATGAGGCATACTCGAGTCATTCTGGAGGTGTGATTCATCAACCAAAGTCTTGATGTCACAAATTTGTTCGATGACGCCGCAATTAATTCCTTGTTGGGCCTTAAATATATCAATTTTCAGTGTTTGATCTCCGAACTTAAGCTCTATTTGGCCCTCCTCACAGCTGATGTTGGCTCTAGCAGTAGCCAAGAAAGGTCTCCCTAGAATGATTGGTGTATCCCTAGGGTTCTCAGGTGCATCCATATCTAAGACTATAAAGTCCACTGGAAAATAGAAATCCCACACTCTTACAATAACATCCTCGAGAATCCCTTTTGGTGACTTTATAGATCGATCTGCTAATTGTAATGTCACCTCGGTTGGTTTTAGCTCAGATTCTTCTAGATGGTCAAGTAAGGATGTGGGTATCAGGTTTATGGATGCACCCAAGTCTAACAATGCTCTATCAAATTGGGTACCACCTATCTTACAGGAAATCAGGGGAGTCCCAGGATCTTTTGCCTTGGGTGGGAGTCTACTAAGGATTACAGAGCTGGCTTGCTCTGACATAACAATTGGGCTCCCTCCCTTGGTTCGCGGCTTACGCTGGGGTGTACATATATTCTTTAGAAATCGTGCGTAAGCTGGTACGTGGTGGATTGCATCCATCAAGGGGATGTTTATGTGGACCTGCTCAAAGAGCTTGACCAGGTCCTCCTCAGGGGCCACGGGTTTGGTGGTCTTCTTTCCCTTGGTCAAGGCATTGGGAAACGGGATCTTGGTTGGTTCTTCTAGGATAGGTCCAGGTTGTGGATCCGGAACAGCGGTATGTTGGATAACTATCCTAGGGTCATGGTTAGCAGGCTTGGAGTGGTTTGGATAATGCGGGTCTTCAGTTGTTTTACCACTACGTGTTGTTACAGAATTTAATCCGGCCTGATTCTGGTTTGGGTTTGGTAAGAGGGGTGGCTGCTGCTGAAATCCCGCATAAGAAGTTGAGGCTTCCATCTCGTCTGGAGATGGAGCAGTAGGGGCCTGATAAATCCATTGAGCGTGGCCTAAATTTGGATTCATAACGCGCTTCTGGGTTGGCACGTTATTTGGGTTAGGAAGAGGTTGGGAAGGGAGTGTGCCTGGCTGGCGAGAATTTGCCAACTGGGCCAGTTGAGTTTTAACTTCAGTAAGCTCGTCCTTGTGCTGTTTTTGAATAGCCGCATTCATTTTTTGAATGTCAGCCAGAGTCTGAAGGATTAGAGACATTTGATCCTGATTTGGCCCTGATGGATAAGTAGGGTTGGGCCGAGGCTGAGGCGGCTGGTAATGACGAGGGGGCTATGGGCGGGACTGAAAAGGTGGTCTTTGAGTTTGGGAATTTCCTGCCCACTGAAAATTGGGATGGTTTCGCCATCCAGGGTTGTAAGTGTTGGAGAATGGGTTGTTCTGGATGGCGTTGAGGTCCTCGCAGGTCTGAGGAACCTCCTGAGAGTTAGGGAAAGGGGGAATGGAGTTCCCCCGGCTGGTGTAGAAAGGATCGGATGGGGATGGATATGGATCCATCCCAGGGGAAGGTCGGTGGAGGATGTTTTGCACAGTTTCCTGTGTGGAGGGAGGTTGTGCAAAGGAGTTACGCGCGGAGGTGGCTTGCTGCAAGTGCTGAGTCAGCTCATCCACCTTCTTTTCAATGATTGAGACCTTGTCCAATCGACTGGCCATTAATTCCAGGTCGACTGATGCGGACAAGCCCTGCGTCTCATGTGCTCCCTTAAGATTCGTCGCTGCGCGGGTATTCGTCCTGTCGAATAATCCCATGGAGTCATTGTTGATGGAGTTCTCGCACATATTTTCGAGAATTTCCCATACGGTGTCTTCATGTTGACCCATGATGTTTCCTCCGCAAGTTGCATTGACGAAAAGGCGGATGTCCTCACGGAGTCCCTGGTAAAAAGATTGGACTTGTTCCCATTTAGGAACTCCGTGATGGGGGCACTTTCTCATGAGATCCTGAAAGCGATCCCATGCCTCATGGAGAGGTTCTCCTGATTGTTGAGTGAAGTGTGTAATCTGATGGCGCAAGGCGTTGGTCCGACCAACGGGAAAAAACTTTTTCAAAAATTCGGATTGAAGTTCTTCCCAAGTGTTGATCGGCCGGGTCTGAGTTTGATACCAATGGGCGGCCTTGTCCATAAGAGAAAAGGAGAACATCTTCATGAGAAGAATATCCCGATTTTGCGCATCTGATCCAAAAGTGTGGGCGAGATGCTTTAGCTGTTTGATGTGCTGGAAGGGATCTTCAGAATTAAGCCCATGGAATTTAGGTATAGCATGAATCATGTTGGGCTTTAATTCGGAATCAGGTCCTCCAGTCGGGATTCTGACTCGAGGCTCAATGGCCACCGCAGCAGGATTGTAGTGGTCCCACATCATAGGATGCTGTGGTGGGTGCACGAAGTTTTGGAAGAGGTCATTGAGTCGCTGGAGCTGGTGTTCTAGATTATTTTCTTCCTCAACTGGCTGAGCCATGATGGGGGAAGAAGAACTTGGTTCTGAATCAGAAGAGAGAATAATGTGAGGGTGTTGCTGCACAAACACGGGCGTCGAGGCTTGGCCTTGACGAGAGTGAATTTCTAAAGGAGGTCTTAAGGGTGGTCTTAGGGACCTCCTTCCGTACATGCACTGTTGGAAGAGGTAAGTTTAGAAGGTGCTGGACCCAATCAAGACACCCAAAAATGTGTTGGGTGACTATAGAGGTGCGGGGTAGATGGACCCCTTGATCAGAAAGATCGTCCACCTGAGAATTACCTGGGCAGCCAGAGAGGGAGAGTCCCGCGAAGACCCCTACACGGTAGAGCGTCCCCACGGGTTACAGGGTTTCCCCCACCCGACCTCTCTTGTCACTGCGGTTCCAGGTAGACCAGAATGGGGATCTTGACCTCTTAAGTCTACTAATTTTAAGATCAGGGTGCTTAAGGTTTCACTTGAACTTTAGTCTTTTTGTGAACAAAGTGGCCTAGTTTGAAGGTTGGTTGACCCCAGGGGTTAACTTCACCTAGTGGTTTCCTTGAGAAGTTAGGCCTTGTTTTAGGGTTCAAGTGTTTAGAGAGAGCCAATTGTTTAGGATTTTTCTTGTTAATTATTTTCAATCAATGGCTTGGGCACACCTCTTTTGGATTTCCTCAATTCTTGATTAAGGGGTGTGTCTCTACTGAAATCCTAATGTTTGACCTTATGTTGGCTCTACTTGGTCCATTTAACTCTTTGTTGGGCAATTAGGGCTCAAGCAAGAATGTGTTAGCCCTTAAATACCCTTAATAGTGTGCAGGAGTGATGAGTTGAAAACATGCAACTCTTTATGGTTACTAAGTATGGAAGACAGGTTAGCCCTATATTGCTTGTTCTTTTCTTTTCTTCCTCTTTAGAGTTTAGGGGTTAATAGCGAGAGGAAAAATTTACCTGTCCTCGGAGTGGTTGTCGTGTGGTTGCTTGTCTTCTTGAGTTCCTGTAGCTGCACAAAAGAGAGGAGATTATCAGAAATTAAAAAAAAAAGAAACAGGAATGTTTACCTCTAGAATAGCCGTTGCTCCCCGGCAACGGCGCCAAATAATTGAGACGTTGGCTTCGAGAGATAACCGGGTTTTATTGTTATAGCGTTGTAGTATAGCCAGTTATTGCCAACATTTCAAATATAATTTTTTACTCGGAAAATAAAAGAGTTCCCGAGGTCGAACTCAGGGAGCAAGTTGTATTCTAGAGATATACATGTTTCTTTTACAAAAATAAAGAAAGAGAGAGGAAAAGAATTTGTTGTCTTCTTTTCTCTTTGTTTTCTCCTCGTCTCAGATCTTCTTCTTCTTTGTCTGCAGAGGTGATGTCTTTCTTCTGCAATGGTGATGCTCTTCTTCTTCTTCCAGCTGTTCCTGCTCCTCCTTTTTCTTCTGTCTTTCTTCAGATCTTCTTCTTTCTTCTTTGTTTTTCTTCTTTCAGTTCTTCCCTTGTTCTTTTGTGTTCTCCTCTGCCTCGCCTTCTTCTGTTGTTCTTCAGATCTTCCTCCGTCTGTCTTCTTTTCCCTTCAGGACGTCGTCTGATTTCCAAATCAGACGACTTAAACTGCCTGTTGCTACAGTCAGCTTCCTTCTTCTTCCGCGGTTCTTCTTCTTCACCTGTGCCTGCACACGATGTGGGACTAAACGCAGACCTTTCCTCGCGTGCGCCTGCAGGGAGACCGCGGCCTGGCTTCTACAGCTGCGGCTTCGATTTGCGTAGGTTGCTGGCTGGCTGCCTTCGCAAGACTCCCCGTACTCCGCAGCAGCTGGAGACCTGGAGTCCTCAAGCCTGGAGCGCGGGAGAAGCTGCTTCAATGTGCGTTAATGGCGGTCGAACCTCAAAACCTGTCGGACACGAATATGGCCTCTCGGCCTGATCAAACCACTGGGGAACCTTCGCCGTGGCACGGCGAAGGTGAGGAGCTGCGCGGCAGGCCGCAAGGTGGTGTCTGGCGGCAGCCCTAGGTTGGACTGCAACTGGAGGAATGGGTTTGTTCGGGGGAGCGTTACGGAGGTGTGGAGTGGCAGTGGAGGGGTGGGGGGTGCTCAGTGTGATGAGGCGGAGGTTCGGTGAGGGTCGGCGAGGTGTGTGAGGCTGTGGAACGATGGGAACATCTCGCCGGAGGGTGGCCGGAGTCGAAGGGGGTGACGATGGTCAGGGTCGGTCGAGGGCGTAATTGAACAAATTGGAACCGGGGAAAGAAAGAGGAGAAGAAGGGAAATAGTTCTAACTTACTTGCAGGGACGAAGGGGGAGCAGTAGGGCGACAGTCGTATCGACTGTCGCCGGAGAAGAAGATGCTCAGGGAAGGAGGCGGCGGCGAGCAGAGAGCCGGAGAGGCGCCAGCTGGGTGCGGCGTGGCGCGGGAAGAGCAGGGGAGGAAGTCTCTGCTGCTGGTATTGCGGCAGAGCGAAGAGGAGGAGGGGGAGGAACCGCCGGAGCTGGTGAGCGTCTGCCGGAGAGAGAAGAGAGGAAAGTTGGGGATTTTCTCCGTCAGATCCGAGCTGCCCCGGCCTGTGGAGCAACGGGGGGTATTTATAGGGATCAAAACAGGGAGGGAGGCGGAGGGAGACGACGTGTCTCCCTCGCCGAAGGATGGCCGGAGACGAAAGCCCATACCGTCCGTGCGTTCGCACGGCCGGTATGGTGGGCTACAGCGACCAGGGGGGTGTCCCTGCGACAACTGACAACGTAGGGCACCCCTGGTTTACTTGCCAGGCTTTCCCCCTCACCCTGCGCGGCGCCATGCTCCGCGCAAGGTCGCCGGAGCATGGTGCTGGCCGGTTTTGCAGGGGGGACCTGAATGCAAAGAACGAAGGAGAGTTAGGGGTCAAAATGCGACGGTTCAAAAGTTGAGGGCCAAAAAGTAAATATATGAGGACCAAAGTGTAAAGTCGGTCAAGGAGGTTTCTTCTTAGGCTCAAGTTTTTATACATGATTAATTAGGACCTAAGGAATCCGATGGTGAATTTTATTTCTATATTAAACCTTGTTTGGCCGGTCAATTTATGCGAAAACCCATATTAAGTTATTAATTGGGCATGGTTCTCAATGTAGGTCAACATGGGTTCTGAAGGCCAAATTGAAGGTTCTAAACCCTAGAGATTATTTTTCTATGAATTTTAGAGGGTTTATTCTATTTTTACTTTGCCTCGAACCTCGTGAATTGAAGTGGGTTATTTTAGGGTTACAGATTATCATTTAGTTCCTTGGAATTGCTGTAGCCCTTGCTAGATCATCTCATCCCACTTTTATTCTTATTAAGTTGCTTTGACCTATGTTTGGACCCTGAATTACCCTGTATGCAGATTATATTGGTAAAATTGCATTTTTACCCCTTATGACTTGTTTTCTCCTTAAACTCAGAATTCTTTGAGTTAAGCCTTTCCTTGAGTTATGTAGGAGCTTTTATCCTTTGTATTGGGTCAAAATGAGCTAGTTATGGCTCATGATGAGGTTCTCATCACCTCCTGCATAGCTACAACCCATGATTCATCCTTTAATGCCTCATCAACTTTCTTGGGTTCAAGTTGTGAAACAAAAGCATTAAGGGCAAAATCAGCTCTAAAGTGAGATCAGGTTTTTACACCTTATTCAATATCACCAATAATCTGTTCTTGAGGGTGATCGTTATGGTGTATCCATTCTTTTGGAAGATCATGTACATTTCATGAATCTTCTATTTTTGATACACCAATGAAGGGGGTATCTTCATCATCAGAATCTAAATGATTTGGTTCCAATTCACCTAAGTTTGTTTCATCAAATGAAACATGCAGGAATTCTTCAATGACAAAAGTCCTTTTATTAAAGTCTCGATAAGCCTTGCTTCTTGTTGAATAGGCAATAAAAATGCCTTCATCACCTTTAGCATCAAACTTATCAAGCCGGTCACGGGTGTTTAATAAATAACATCTACTTCCAAACACCCTAAAATATGATATCCTAGGAGACTTCTCATAATAAAGCTCATATTGAGTTTTCTTAATAATAGGCCTTAAAAGTGTTCTATTTAGAACATAACATGCCGTATTAATGGCTTCTACCCATAAATATTTTGAAGCCCAAACTCCAAGAGCAAAGTTTGGGCGTATTCTTGTAGAGTGCGATTTTTGCGCTCTACAACACCATTTTGAGATGGAGCCTGAGAAAACGAAAATTCATGGGTTATGCCAGAATTGACACAAAAACTTGAAAATTTTTCATTTTTAAATTTACCCCCATGATCAGTCTTAAGTCTAAGAATAAGGGATGATTTTTCCTTTTGAAGTCTTCGAGTTAGACTTAAGAAGGAATCAAATGAGTCATCCTTATGTTTCAAGAAGATGACCCAAGTGAACCTAGAGAAGTCATCAACAATAACAAGGTAAAATTTTGATCCATTTAGACTCTCAAATCATGTTGGTCCAAATAGATCAAGGTGTAACAACTCTAAAGGTCGTGTTGCTGAAACTAAGTCTTTAGGTTTAAAAGAGGCTTTGTGCATTTTTCCAAGTTCACACGACTTGCACAAAACATCCTTCTTATAAGTTAGTTTAGGTAGGCCCCTTACTAACTCATTTTTGGCTAACCTATTAAGATGTTTGTGATTAATGTGACCTAGCCTACGGTGCCAAAGATCTACTTCAATATCGGAGGCAAGCAAACATTTTACATATTTCTCTTTTTAAAAATGAAGTGCATAGATATTTTCATATCTAAAGCCTTCAATTAAAACCGTATTTGTTCCTTCTTTTAATATTTTAAATCCAACTTTAGTGAACAAAACATCACATCCATTATCACATATTTGACTAATACTAAGTAGGTTATATTTTAAGTTTTCTACTAAAAGAACATTACGTACCTGCTTAGAAGAGTTTCCTATTGTACCTTCACCAATAATGCGACAACGTTTGTTGTGGCCCAACTTGACATGTCCTCCATCTTCAATTTTGGTCCATTTGATAAAGAGGTCGGAGTGTCCCGTCATACACCCACTGTCTAGGATCCATTTGTCCTTTTTGACCGGTAAGACAATTTATTAAATCTATTTTAGGTACCCATTTTCTTTTGGGTCCTTGATGGTTAGTACCATTCAAATCCTTAGGTTTATAGATCACATTAGTGTTAAATCTATAATTCTTAGGATTCTTGACCTTTTGATAAATCCATGCATGTCTAGGTGCATGTGATTTATTTTGTGTGTTCTTATTATTGAACTTGGCTTTTAAATTATTACAAAATTCTGTATTCAGCCTAGTTGTTGTTTCTAAATTATTCAAAGTGTCCTCAAAGTGTTCATAAATATCTTCTAATTCTATTATTTTTGCATGTAATTGATTGTTAGTTTCTTTGGACATATCTAATTCTATTTCTAAACAAGATTTCTTTATTTCCAGAGTTTTATAACTATCATACAAAACATTATTTTCCTTTTTAATCATCCTAGCCTTATTATATAAATCTTCATATGCTTGTACTAATTCATTAAAGGTGACTTCAGAATCTATCTCATTTTCCGAGTGGTCATTGTTTGCCATTAAGCAAAGATGTGCAACTTCTGTTTCTTCAGATTCTTCGGAAGATGATTCCGTGTCGGAATCACTATCATCCCAAGTTGCCTTGTATGCCTTTCTTGAAATCTTCTTTTCCTTTCCATTGAGTTCTTTCTCCTTTTATTCCTTCTTCTTCTTGATCATTAGACAATCTTTTCATACGTGCCCCTTCTTCTTGCACTCAAAAAAAATAATGTCATTTGAAAATTTATTGACTTTCTTCCTTGTTTTTGGATGAATCTTCTGAATCTTCTCGTTAGAAGAGCAAGCTCCTCTTCTTCATCGAAATTGGAGTCATCAAAGTCCGATACCTCCTTTAAAGCTTTGAAAGCAAGCTCCTCTTTCTTGCTTATGGATTTTTCTTCATTCTTCTTCATATTTTCCAACTGGACTTCATATGCCATGAGGCTTCCAATTAACTCATCTAAGGAGAGAGTAGAAAGATCTTTTGCCTCTTGGATGGCTGTAGTCTTTGGAGACCAATCGCTTGTAAGGGATCTTAAGATTTTCTTTACAGGCTACTCCTCCTTCAGCTTGACTCCAAGATTCTTCATTGGATTCACAATCTCTCCAAATCTTATGTACATCCCTTTGATTGTTTCACCTTTCTACATCCTGAAACACTCATAGCTTTCTGTTAGAATAGAAATATGTGTTTCTTTAACCTTACTCATACCTTCATAGGTGATTCACAAAGTATTTCATATCTTGTAGGCGGACTCGCATGCGGAGATCCAGTTGAACTCTTCCCTTGATAATGCACAATAGAGTGTGTTCATCACCTTCGTGCTTCCCGCAATCTTTTTCTTTTGCTCAACTGTCCATTCAACTCCTTCCAGAGGTTCCAGATCCATGTACCTCTCTTGAATGAGAGTCCACGAATCTTCATCCATGGCTTTGAGGAAAATTTGCATCCTCCTCTTCCAGTATCCATAGTCCATCCCATCACAGAAGGGAGGATGAGTGGATGATTGTCCTTCGGTGCACTTGACTGAAGATGCCCTTGCAAGTTGATTTGTCACGTCTTCTCACAACTTAGCTCTGATACCACCTATAGGATCTGTAAATCACAAACACACTAGAAGGAGGGGATGAATAGTGTGGGAAATAAAAATTACAAGACAAAACTAACCACAAAAGAAAAAGGCATAAGATATATAGTGGTTCCCCTCACTTGGGTACTCCACTACCTAAGTCTCCTGACTTAGGATTTTTAACCTGATTCCCTCAACTCAGAGGGAATCAATTTACTAATGTCAGAGGTAATTAACGGATTCCCTCAACCCAATTACAACATATGAAAAGTGATAAAGATACAGGTGTAAGCAAAATGTAAGTAGTAGCTTACAACTATTTCCTAAGTCTCCAACAAGAATATTTCTTACAACAAGTATAAACAAATCTAACAAGAAAACTAAGGCGTAAAACAAATGATTGAATACAGAAAAACACGATCGCCTTTGATGATTTGTTGCAAATGGTGAGAGGCCTTGAAAGGTATGCAACAAACCAAGCTCTTTTTCAGCTTGAAAATTGAGGATTGAAGGTGTAGAAAAGAGTATGATTTTTTATTTTTTTGTTTGAGAGATATTAAAAAGAAAAACTCAAAGAGTGCTTATATAAGTCACTAATCACCTCTCCCACGAATTCTAGCCGTTAGGGGTATTTTAGGAACATTAGAAATAGGATTAATTGCAAAATAGCCGTTAAGACTGGTCACAATGGTTAGTTGGTACCGGTACTGACAGCATACAGTCAGTACAACCAAATCACTGGGTACCGGTACTCATTGTGAGTATCGGTACTTGTGACACACAGACTTGGGTCCTATGACCTACATGTACCGGTACTCATGATGAGTACTGGTACTTGTAAGATCCAGACAAAAACCCAGTGCACAAACAATGACCACTTGATACTGGTACTCATGATGAGTACCGGTACTTGATGTTCACAGTTTGGAACTTTGGTCCAAACCTGTGCCTAGTATGTACCAAAGATCATTAGTGTAAATCAATTTTTAGAGGAATCCAATCTACTCTAGGAAACTTTATTTTGAAAGAGTCAATTTTGAGTTAAGAACTGAGTAAATGAATGATATTCTGAATCCTAGTTATCTCTACTTTGATTTTAACACCTAGATTATATTTTACTTGTTTGGAGACATACAAAAATTCTAAGATACAATAAAAACTAAAGTCTACAAAACTTCTTCCTTCATGTGCAATCTTTTTGCTTGCATCCACAGATTCTTTTGGCCTGTAATTACTTCATAAACATATTAGATTTTAAAATGGTTTTGTTAACACCAAAACACAGAAAAGAGATGGAACTAGGGTCCAACAGTTAGATGCAAGGATCATCTACCTAATCTCCGACAGTCGGTGGGTGAGTCCAATCCAAGTTGTGCCTAAGAAGGCAGGGCTCACCGTCATCATGACTGAAATCGGAGAAACCATACCGACTCATATAGCAAACTCGTGGAGAGTTTGCATTGATTACAGAAGACTCAATTCCTCCATGAAGAAGGATCATTTCCCACTACCATTCATTGATCAGATCCTCGAGAAACTAGAGGGAAATCGATTCTTCTGCTTTTTGGATGGGTACTCCGATTATAATCAGGTCACAATCCACCTTGAGGACCAAGAGAAGACCACCTTCACCTGTCCCTTTGGAACATACGCATTCTGAAGGATGCCATTTGGTCTCTGTAATGCACCTACCACTTTTCAGCGATGCATGCTTGTCATATTCTCATATATGGTAGGTGAATACCTTGAAGTCTTCATGGATGACTTCTCGGTATTTGGTAAACATTTGATGATTGCCTCCTGCACTTGGTCCAAATCCTCAGGTGGTGCATCAACGTGAACTTGGTTCTTTCCTGAGAAAAGAGCCACTTCATGGTGCCTGAGGGAATTATCCTGAGACATCTCATCTCTGAAAAAGGCATCCAGGTTGATCGAGCCAAGTTGAATATAATTTCCAAACTCCCTATGCCTAGCTCAATCAAAGACATTCGATCCCTCTTGGGGCACATTGGTTTTTACCATCAATTCATTCCTGATTTTTTGAAAATCGCATACCCCCAGACTAATCTTCTATCTAAGGATGTCCCTTTTGAAATCTCCAAGGAGTGCACTCAAGCATTCGAGATCCTACGTGATCGAGTTACCCAAGCACCTATCCTACAGTCCTCTGATTGGTCTCAACCCTTTGAGATCATGTGCGATGCATCTGATTATGCTGTAGGAGTGGTACTTGGGTAGAAAGAAGATGGGAAAATCGTGGTTATCTACTACGCTAGCAAGACACTTGAAGAGGCTCAGTGTAACTATATAGTTACTGAGAAAGAGCTACTAGCCATAGTATTTCCCCTAAAAAAATTCAGATCATATCTATTGGGTTCCCGTGTTATCATATACTCAGATCACACTGCAGTGAGGCACCTCCCTGTGAAGAAGGATGTGAAACCTCGACTAGTCCACTGGATCTTGCTATTGCAAGAATTTGATTTCGAGATTCGCGATAAAGCAGAAAAGCAAAATGTGGTAGCTAACCACTTATCTCGCCTTCCTTCTAACAGTGTCAACCCTTCCAGACCCATCACAGAACATTTTCCCAATGAGCACCTCTTGACTATTAGTACGGAACTTCCTTGGTTTGCTGATTTAGTGAACTACTTGGCATCACATCAGATCCAGTCCGATTGGCCGAAGGCCAAGAAAGATAAATTGCTCTCCGATGCCAAGCACTACATGTGCGAAGATCCGTGCCTCTTCTGCATTGGTGCTAATCAGATCATTAGACGGTGCATCCCAGAATCGGAAATTCAGGACATTTTGTCCTTCTGCCATGACCAGGCCTACGACGGACACTTTTCCGGACACAAAATCGTAGCAAAAGTCCTATAGTGCGGCTTTTATTGGCCCACGATTTTTGAAGACTCATACAATCATTGTAAAGCATGCACGCATTGCCAAACCTTGGGCAACATGAGCCACTATGATACGATGCCTTTACAACCGATTCTCGTATGCAAAATCTTCGACATCTAGGGAATTGATTTCATGGGACCCTTCCCTATTTTGGACGGCTTCGAATACATTCTTCTCGCTGTTGACTACGTGTCCAAATGGATCGAAGCCATTCCGACCCGAACCAACGGTCATAAGGTGGTAATCAAATTCATTCATCATAACATCTTTTCTCGGTTCAGGATTCCACGTACCATTATCTCTGATGAACCCATTTCACAAATGCTCAGTTCAGATCACTAATGACCAAATACAGGGTGTCTCACTGAATCTCTACTCCTTATCACCCCCAAACCAACGGTCTAGCTGAGCTATCAAATCGGGAGATCAAGAAAATCCTTCAGGTCACTATCCGACCTGACAGGAAGGATTGGTCGACTTGACTTCCAGAAGCTTTGTGGGCCTATAGGACCGCCTACAAAATCCAATTGGGCATGTCTCCTTTCAGATTAATGTACCAGAAGGCATGTCACCTCCCCATCGAGTTGGAGCACAAAGCCTATTGGGTTGTACGGAAGTGTAATCTAGATCTTTCTAAGGCAGAAACCCACAGAAAGCTTCAAATGAGTGAGATCGATGAATTACGCAATGATGCGTATGAGAACTCACAAATTTACAAAGAGCAGGTTAAAGCCTTTCACGACAAGCACATATCCAGAAAGATCTTTCACCCAGGTTAGAAAGTCCTACTCTTTGATGCCAAACTCAAATTGTTCCTAGGAAAACTCAGATCAAAGTGGATTGGACCATATCTTATCAAATGAATCTTTGGAAATGGAGCCGTTGAAATCAGCCAACCAAACCTTGATTCAGAACCCTTTGTCATGAACGATCAGCGACTTAAGTCGTTCATTGAACTCACCGATATTAATAGGGCTGAGGTATCTTTTGATCTCTATTCTCCCTGAGCTCATTACACTCGGCTGATGGCGTTAAACTCAGTGCTTAATGGGATGCAACTCGTCATTTTGAAAAAACCTGAAACCCTTCTTGACACATCTTATGCTGAACTCATATTGCACTTTAGGGTTCGTCCTTTGGAATAGCTGACTCCAACTCTGGTACCCATACCCGAGCATGAAATCATCCGCAACAGTCATCCCGACCCGCCCACCCATCCAAAATTGATTCTAATGTACAATCTAAGTTGAACTTGAACCCACCTAATTTACAATGAAGACATTACAAATCGTAGGCATGGGAGGGTATTAAAGTGCAAAACACTATGAGAATCACTTCACAAGAAAGGGTTTCATAAAAAAAAAACACATATTCCAAAAATCAAAAAAATAAAAAATTTGAAAAAAGAACATAAATAGGAGAAGCTTAAGTATTAGGTCTAAGGCTTAGGGATTATTCGACTTTGTTAACTGACCTCTGGTTTGCAGGACATGGTAACCTAAGCACCTGAATCCACACACAGTCTTCTTCAATGCGCTTAATTATCAAAATCACGCAAAGGTGTTAAAACTGTTCTGAGAAGGTTACCTAGAATAGGAGCGGTTGATCAACACAAGTTGATTTGAACGAGTTCCCCTCACGGAGAGGCAGGAAATTTCCCTCGAAGATGTGCAATAACATATCGTCTCCTCGGTGCTTGTCTCCTAGGATATCTAAATATCCTACTGGGGGCATGTAAGCACCTTATGCTGGTTCAGATGCCATGGGAAGCATTATCACGAAATGTCAGCTGTAAGGGTCTAAATTTAGCTACAGAATGCGATGGGTGGGATTATCTCGAAATCTCAAAAGCCAGGGTTCTGGGGGTTGCCATGGGTGGTGCTATCTCGAAGCATCGATTGCTAGGGACCCTGCGATGATTGATGGTGGGAATTAGGAATCCGATACAGACCTTGTTGTAAAGCTAATCCGAAGCTAGGAATAAAAGGAAAAGAGAGAGAAAACTCTCCAAAAATAAATAAAAATTCTTCTGTCTCTCTCTTACAAAAATGCACTGCAAACTGAACCTGTGCTAAAACTTATTAAAGCACAGGTGCTTTAACCGCGGAGTTCGACGAACCTTAGCTTAGTTCCTGTGGGCCTTAGAAACCTTCTTGGTGGACTGAGGCTAGAGCTGGTCAGGTCCGGATCTTGGTTGGTACTTGATTACCTCTATGCCTATTATCGGCATTCTGACTTAATCTACAAAAGAAAGCACACAACTGAGTTCTGAGCATAAAAGACATGTGGTTTAGAATTTGAAATCCCTTGAAATTTTGCTAAGGGACTAGCAAAAGCTAGGCATGGTGGTATGATGGGAATACCATCATGAACCATAACTAACTCAATTTAATCTGATTAGGTCATTAAATGCTCCTACATAACCACCAGAGGATTGTAATTCATTGCATTAGCATTCTGAGAGAAAGGCAAGAAATTAGGGTTAAAACTGTAATCTTACCATCATAACTTGAATACAGTACAACCACGGGTTTTCTTAGGGATTAATTAAGGGTTAAATTGTCCTAAAAGGCTAACAAGTGGGTTAGAATAGATAGAAAAGGGTTTTTGCATGTTTTGAGAATTAAATGATTTTTTGAAACTTTAAAAATAGACCCACTTAATTAACTGAGGTTCTGGTCAGAATAAAATTCACCTAAACCCTCTAAAATTCATAGAAAAATATACTCTCTGGTTTGTTACCTTCAAATTAACCATCAGAACCCGTTTTGGCCCAAAATAAAGTTTTAGATAGACATTTACTCTAATTTGGATTTTTGCATAAATTACCTAGATAAACGTGATCAAAACCAAAATTCAACTTCACCATTGGATTCCTTAGGTCCAAATTAGGTTTGTACCAAAATTTGGACCCAAGTTGAAATTGTCTTGACCTAGTTTGTAACTTGGTCCTGTCTAATTGCATTTATGCCCTTAACTTTAAAAATATTTACAAAAGGACCCCTAACTTTGTTATCATTTTCACAAATAGGTCCCTACTACAATTAATCCTATTCTGACAAGCTCCGGCGACCTAAAATTGGCAACATCTCCTTGATTCCTTGACGAATCCCTTTCAAATTTGAAAGGGAAGTTCGTCAAGGAATTCCCTTCCTTTTGAGCCAATTCCCATGCCCCAAAACCTTCCCAATCTCTCATGCGAACATATGAGAGATTAGGGTATCAAAAGATCCCAACTCTGACCAAGCCTTCCAAGTTTGGGAAGCTTACTTCCCAAGCCCCAAGCTTCCCAAGCCCAAAACCTCCTCTAAAGCCTATAAAAAGACCTCCTGATCAAACCATTCTCCTCACGCTCGAATTCAACCTTGAACACCTCAAATTGCTCTCCTCTTTCTTGGCCAAATTGCTCCTCGACGTTCGGTGATCCTCCCTACCTCCCTCCATTCGCAATACCGACGATGGAGCTATCTCCCCCATCTTCCTCCGCGTTGAGCCGTACCAGCCGACGCCCCCTTTTCTGTCTTCCTCACTGTTTCCTACCTACTAGAGCTCCCTCCTTCTCCGGTGCTGGCCATACCACAATCGACGCCATCCCCTTTCCCCTTCATCTGCTACTACTCTTAGTCGACTCCTCAACTTCTCATCACGCCAGCATATCCGACACACCGTTTCGACCTTGCCAATTCCCTCCACGACTCTGTCTTCCACCTTGCCAGCGTACCTCCGACAAGCCCTAGCGGCTTCCACACTTGCCCAAATGCATCGCTTCCATGCTCCACATCTCTGCCTCATCACGATGATCAAAAGCCTTCACTCATTGAGAGCTATTGATCCCCCTATAGTGCCACTGAACACACCCACCTTCACGCGCATAGTTCGCCTCCACCAGCCTTCATCACCCACGACCATGCCACACCGACCCCCTTAGCAACTTTGCCATGCTCCAATGATCATTCCTAAATATTTTGATGCGGTCGAAAGGTCTTTTTGATGATTTCAAGTGCTAACCCTCTTACCCAGCACTTGCAAGCTCCAGACAAAACCCCAAGCGTAGCGGAACCTACCTAGGAATGTAACCCAGGAGCCAATTTGGCTCTTTGACTGTGTCTTTGACCGCAATCACGTGAAGAAGCAGCAATGTAGCATACGCAGAAGAAGGGGTTAGGATTAGTCCCACCTTGGAAGTTGAAGAGAATCCACAGTGCAATAAGAGGAAAAAGTGTTAGTGGATTATCGCCTCCTAACACACGAGGGTGAGGTCCTCCTTACCCACTCGCCTCGCTCGTGGCACCACCACGTGGGCCTGGCTCTAACCCGTTAACCTGCCTATGCCCGCGCACTCCTCAACTGCGACCCACACCCGCAGCCCTAGACCTGGATGCATGCTAGGTCCAAAAACTCGATAACCTGCTACTATTGAAGGCTCTGGGAGAGCGTGACCCAAGGAGAGATAGAGAGAATAGTGTGTGGGGGCAGGGAGTTTTCCTCTGAGAAGGATTGGCTGACACTTAGCCAAAATTGAGGATCCTTCCCCCTCTAAGTGAAGAAGAGTAGAAGAGCAAAGAAAGAAAGAAGAAAAGTGGAGCCGGATAGAAGGAAGAAGAAGAAGCCTGAGCCGCAAAATGGCAAGGAAGAAAAGAGTTCTGAAGAAGAAGAAAGGAGAAGAGAAAGAGAGAAGTAGAGAAAAGAGACCCTTAAGTCTCTTGGAAGCACTGTAGCAACCGGCTGTTTAAGCTGTCTAATACAAGCCTAGATCGTCTGATTGCATACATTTGAGGCTTTATTTCCTTGATTGATACTGTTGATTTAGTTGCTATTTTTGTGAGGAGTAATTGATGATTCAAATCACCATTTCACTCCTTTTTGTACATTGATGCTTGACAGTATTATTATTACAATCTTTTATCTCTTCGATTCAAATTGTGATCTTGAGTTTTAAATTGCCATATTGCTCCCTATGTTCGACCTCGGACTTTCATTGAAGTTTATTTGTTTGAGCACTATTTTGGCTATATTACAATGAAGTAATTTTAAAACACCGATTTATCGCTTAAATAGTCAATGATCGAAGAAGGAAGATGGGATAAATGCTTAGCTACCACATTATGTTTTCCTGCCTAGTCGCAAATTTCAAGATTGAATTCTTTCAACAGCAAGATCCAGCGGATTAATCTAGGCTTCATGTCCTTCTTCGTGAGTAACTGCCTCACTGTAATGTGATCCGAGTATATGACGATGTGGGAGCCCAGGAGGTATGACCTGAATTTCTCCAGGCTAAATACTATAGCCAGTAACACTTTCTCTATAATTGTATAATTATGCTGAGCTTCGTCCAATGTCATGCTGGCGTAATATATGACCACCGATTTCTCGTCAATTTTTTGACCCAGCACTGCTCCTACTGCGTAGTCAGATGCATCACACATGATCTCGAAAGGGTGAGACCAGTCAGGAGATTGCAGGATTAGTGCTTGGGAACTCGATCACGCAGGATCTCAAATGCGTGAATGCACTCACTTGATATCTCAAATGGAGTGTCCTTCAAAAGTAGATTTGTCAAGGGGCACGCAATCTTAGAGAAATCATGTATGAATCGACGATAAAATTCGATGTGTCCCAGGAATGATCTGATGTCTTTGACTGAGTTAGGCATAGGTTGTTTGGAAATCAGATTCACCTTAGTCTGGTTGACCTGGATACGTCTCTCAAAGTCGAGGTGTCCAAGTACGATGCCCTCAGGAACCATGAAGTGACTCTTTTCCCAGGAGAGAACCAGGTTCACTTCGATGCTTCTTTTAAGGATCTGGATCAAATGCAAGAGGCAATCATTGAAAGATTAACCAAACACCGAAAAGTCATCCATGAAGACCTCAAGGTAATTATCTACCATATCTGAGAATATGGCTAGCATGCACCGCTGAAAAGTGGTGGGTGCATTGCATAGCATAAAAGGCATCCTGCGTAACGTGTACGTACTGTAGGGGTAGGTAAAGGTGGTCTTTTCCTGATCCTTGGGGTGAATTGCCACCTGACTATATTTGGAATATCCATTCAAGAAACAGAAAAATCAATTTCCCGCCAGTTTCTCGAGAATTGGGTCAATGAACGAAAGTGGGAAATGATCTTTCTTTGTGGAGGCATTCAATTTCCGATAGTCTATGTAGACTCTCCATGAATTCACGATGCGGGTCGGGAAGGTCTCTCCATATTTAGTTGTAACCACAGTGAGCCCTATCTTTTTGGGACAACTTAGATCGGGCCAACCCAGCGACTATCAGAGATCGGGTAGATGATACCAGCATCTAACCACTTGATAATCTCTTTCTTCATGACCTCCTATAGATTTGGATTAAGTCTTCTCTGTATCTCTTGAGATGGTCGTGAACCCTCTTCAGTGTAGATACAATGTGTGCAATATGAGGGACTTATCCCAATCAGATCATCGAGTGTCCATCCAATGGCTTTTCTATGTTATTAGAGAATAGAAATAAGCTTAGTTTCTTGATCAAGTGTGAGTTGAGAATTGATGATCACCGGAAAGGTTTGATTTAAACCCAAGAAGACGTATTTCAGGTGATCTAGGAGGGGCTTTAGTTCCATAACCAAGTTATCAGCAGTAGGTGGGGGTTCAGGATGTGCCTCAGAAGATAAAGTGGGAGCTATGGGTGAATCTAGGTCAGCTCTAGGCTCCTCCATCTGTGGGTCAAGATCTCGAGGTTGAGGATCGAGGATAATCAGGTTTTCTTTGTAATCGAGTCCTCAACCACAGAATTGATGTTGCATACTTCTTCGATTGCCCCACAATTTATTCCTTTTTGGGCCTTAAAGATATTAATCCTTAATGTCTTATTCCCGAATTTTAACTCGATCTGGCCCTCTTCACAGTTGATATTTGCCCTAGCTGTGGCCAGGAATGGTCTCTCTAAAATGATCAGTGTGTTCCTTACATTTTCAGGAGTATCCATGTCCATTACTATGAAGTCCATCGGGAAATAGAAATCTCATATCCAAACTAGAACGTCCTCAAGAACTCCTCTAGGTGACTTGATTGTTCTATCTACCAACTGTGAGGTCACCTCAGTCAGTGTAAGCTCAGTTTCCTCGAAATGGTCTAATAGGGATGTAGGGATAAGGTTTATGGAGGCTCCTAAATCCAACAATGCTTGATCAAATTCTAAATCACTAATCTTATAGGAGATCAAAGGAGTGCCAGAATCTTTTGCTTTCTATGGGAGTTCGCTCAGGATGATTGAGTTGACTTGCTCGGACAATATGATCGGACTCCCATCCTTATTTCGCGGCTTACGCTTTGGTGCATGTAAATCCCTTAGAAATCGTGCATAAGCCAGCACGTGGCAGATCGCATCAATCAAGGGGATGTTTATTTGAACTTGCTCAAAGAGCTTAACCAGATCTTCCTCAAGTGCCACGGGCTTGAGTTTCCTCTTTCCTTTGGTCAAGGCCTCAAGAAATGGAACCTCTGTAGGTTCCTCTAGGATTGGTTTAGGTTCTGGATCTGGGGTGGGGGTATCCTGGATAACCTTCCTAGGGTCAGGCTCTGAACTACCAAGCTTAGAGTGGGTAGGATAAAGTGGATCCTAAGTCGACTTGCCACTATGAGTGGTAACAGAATTAAGACCTGCCTAGTTTTGGTTCTGAGTCAGCAAAATAGGGGATTGCTGCTGATATCCTAAATATGATGTCGAAGCCTCCATCCCATCGGGTGATGGAGTAGAAGGGGCCTGATAAACCTAGTGGGCTTGGCCTTGATTCAAGTTCATAACGCGCCTCTGGTTTGGCACGTTATTCGGATTCGACAGAGGTTGAGACGGAAGTGCACCTGGCTGGCGAGACCCAATCATCTGTGCAAGCTAATTTCGAACCTCTATGATTTCAGCTTTGTGCTGTTTCTACATTGCCGCATTGGTCTTTTGGATGTCAACCAGGGTTTGTAGAATCAGAGTCATATGATCTTCTCTTGGTGGCCCTAATTAGTAATTAGGGTTGGGCCTAGGCTAAGTGGGCTGATATGGGTGCGGAGCCTGTGGTCGGTGCTGGAATTGAGGTCTGGTGTTCTGACTATTTCCTGACCACACAAAGTTTGGATGATTATGCCATCCAGGGTTATAGCTATTAGAGAATGGATCATTCTGGATGGCATAGAGATCCTCGTAGGTCTGAGGAACTCCAGAAAAGTTAGAGTATGAGGGCTCAGAGTTCCCCAACTAAAGTAGGTAGGTCCGGAGTTTCCTCCGAAATCAGGATCGGACGGGGGTGGATATAGGTCCATCCTCTGGTGAAAGTGGTGGTAAATGTTATGCATAGCCTCCCTGCTTGTGGGTGGTTGTGCATACATGTTTTACTGAATGGTGGTTGTTCTTTGTAGATGTCGAGCTAAGTCATCCACCTTTTCTCAATGATTGAGACCTTGTCCGAACGACCAGCTACCAACTCCCGATCGACGGATGCGAATAGGCCTCGAGTCTCGTGTGCCCCCCATGTGTTTGCCAATGTATGGGTGGTCGTCCGATCGAACACACCCAGAAACTCATTGTTTATGGAGTTCTTGCACATGTTCTTGAGAATCTCCCAAACTGTATCTTCATGTTGTCCCATGATGCTTCCATCATAGGTTGCATTGATAAAGAGCTTGATATCCTCACTGAGCCTATGGTAAAAAGACTGGACTTGTTCCCATTTAAGAACTCCTTGATGGGGGCATTTCCTCATAAGATTCAAAAAGGGGTTCCATGCCTCATGAAATGGTTCTCACACATTTTGCGAGAAATGTGTGATTTGGTGCCTTAAAGCATTCGTCCGACCAACTGGGAAGAATTTTTGCAGGAATTCAATTTGGAGTTCCCCCCATGTGTTGATCAAAAGGGTCAAAGTTTGAAACCAATTGGTAGCTTTATCCATGAGAGAGAAGGAGAACATCTTCATGAGTAGAATGTCCCGATTCTGAATAGGTGGCCTGAAGGTCTGGACTAGATGTTTCAGTTGCTTGATGTACTGGAAGGAATCTTCGGAGTTCAAGCCATGGAATTTTAGGATAGCATGAATCAGATTAGGCTTGAGTTCAGCATCAGGCCCTCTAGTTAGGATTTGTACCTTGGGTTCAATTTCCACCATGGTGGGATTGTAGTGATCTCACATCTGAGGATGCGGCGGTGGATTTATGTATGCATGGAAGAGATCATTGAGGCACTGTAGCTAATTTTGGAAATCAGGTTCTTCTTCATGATTCGCCATGGATGCGGATGAAGGAGATTTGGGCTCAGAAGTAGATGATTCGAAAGAGATGTCACTCTAGTCGTCGAGGCTTGGCCTCGACAAGAATGGACTGCTATTAGGGGCCTCAAGGGTGGTCTTAAGAACCTCCTCCCGAACATGCACTACAGAGCCAGATGAGGGACAGAATGTGTGATGGACCCAATTGAGGCACCCAAAAAAAATCTTTGGATGACTAAGGAGGTTCGAGGCGGATGATACCTCTTGATAAGAAAGTCACTCACTCGAGAAGTACTTGGGCAGCCAGGAAGGGAGAGCCCCACAAAAACTCCTACACGGTAGAGTGTCCCCATGGGTTATAGGGTTTCCCACACCCGACCTTCCTTGCACTAAGAATTCAAGTAGACCAGAATGAGCAACTTGACCCCTAAGTCTACCAATTTTATTCCTGAATTATGGTGCCTTGAATTTCACTTGAACTTTAAAGTTGATTGTGATTTATGACCTAATTTGGAGGTTGGTTAACCCACAAGGTGGGTCAACTTCACCTAACCTGTCCTAAAGTTTAGGATGTGAGGTTTGCAAACAGGTTATTAAGTCTCAAATTTTAGGAATTCATGTGAGTATTAGAGCTTTCTTTTAGGGTTTTCTTGCTTAGATCAATTCAATCAGAGCATAGGTAACACACGATGCAGGAAATCAATTCTCTTTAAAATCAGGCAAATGTGTTTTCTTGAAACCCTAAAATGGAAACCCTAATTTAGCTTTGTTTTCCAAGTCCAATTCTTTCCAAAATTGGCACGTAGGGCTCAATAAAGAAGGTAAATAACCCTAGGCACCTTAAGTCCTTGGTAGGTGTAGATATTTGAATGGGGATTTCTGTGCAAATCAAATCAAGAAACTCAAGTGATTAAATCTATGAAATAAGGTGAGTTGTTCCCAATTGTATTTTCTTTTTAAACCTTCTAGAAATGAGGGGCTTAAGAAAAAGGAAATAAGATTACCTACCCTTGAAGTGGCTATTGTGCAGCTGATCTTCTCCTGTGTACCTTGCACAATCACAACAGATCAGAGAAATCAAGTTAGTATCAAATCAGATTTGTAATCAGTGAATGAAATACGCCTTGCTCCCTGATAATGGTGCTAAAATGTTTAAGCATAATTGTCGAGTGTTAAGTAAGAGGTTCATCATAGTATAGTCAACAAAAATGCAACAAACACTTAAATTTATAAAACTCAAAATCGATGTGAGTTTGAGGTCATTCGTAGGGAGAAAATTGGAAATTTCAATTAACTAATCACAATATCGCAGAAGAATATGTAATTGAAACCACAATAATACTCAAAAGAATATTTCAATAAAGTCAGAGAGTCAAAGTGCAAAAAGATGGGGTTAAAATGGTGATTTGTATCACCAAATTAACCCTAATGTTTAAGCTCAACAACTATCTCAAATAAATGAACAGTAATGCTCAATCAAGTGTAACCAAAGTAGCCAACAGGATCAGAACCAGCCGGTCAAACGTCGGGTTATAGGCTCAAAGGCCTTAACGGCAGGAGCCTCAGAAGACACACAAAGGTCTCACAGCACAACGCACGAAGGCCTTATCTCGAGCTTCAAAGAACCCAAGGCACAGCAGTAGCACACTAACACAGAGGCACAAGGGCCTCTTCAGATTTCAGCTAAGTGTTGAGAGAGAGGGAGACCATGAATCCCAAAGCAACAGAGCAAAACCCTCCCCCCTCTTCCTTGATTCTCTTCCCTGTCTTTCAGATCAAACCCGAGTGAACAGTACCAGGTATACAAGCATTCGAACAAGGGACCAGACCTGCCTGCGTGGTGTAGCGGGTAAGTGAGCACACATGCAGTGAGTGGGACCTCACCCTGTGTGCTGAGGCGAACAACCTCTGTCACAAATTACTTTTATCCGCTGCAGTGCACTTCAAAGTCCTCGATGCGAGACTAAAGGGCTACCACATCTTCACGTAAGTTGCAACTTGGTGTTACTTCTTATTGGAGTTAAAGTTGATGCCTGTTGCTACAATTGAGGACCTAGATTTTCTCGTAGGAGAATTCCGCAACACCTGGAGGGAATAGCAGGGATGAAGCCGGTCAAAGAACTATGAACAGAGCTGGAGAAGGTTATGGTGGCGATGGTGCTCCGGCATGTACCTGACATGAAAAATACGGCCTTGCGACCTTATCAGATGTGCTCAGAAGGTTCATCGTGAGGAGGCGAACATGATGGTGGTGGTTTCAAGTCATGCGGTGGTCGGTGGAGTGCTAATGGTGACGGAGAAGGTGCAGGTGAGTGGGTGTGCTTGGTGGGTCGTGTGCATGGACAAAAGTCCCAATAAAGTTGGGGCTTTTGACCAATGGATTAGGGCAGACCTAATGGAGGCGATGGTGTTGTGTTTGGTGTGGTGTAGCCCTGACGCGAGCTTGCTGGAGCTCATGCCGGAAGTGAGGAAGATAAGGGTCTTGAGGGTGAAGTGGGGGTTGATAGCAAAATTTGAGTGGAGAGAAATGAAGTGTAGGAGATGAGTTTAGAGGGACTTAGGGAGTGAGACAGAGGAGGGGGCATCCAACTTTGATGGGCCGAAGCCGAAGAAGGGGAAAGCTCTGATGAGAGAGAACGGCGATGTCGAAGAGAAAAGGAGCCCCTAGTTGGTATGGAAAGGAGCGGATGACGGAGGGAGGAAGATTCCATCTGCCTATGGCATGTGGCAGAGGGCAATGAAGGTAGATTCGAGGAGTCACCAAAGTAGGTTGGAGCAGGTCGGAGGTAGGAGGAGAAGAGGTGTTTTTGGCCTTGAAACATGCTAAGGAGCACGACCTAGCGAAGGGGGTCCTTTTAAAGGTCTAAGGACAGCCTCTAATCTTGGGAAGGAGCTTAAAAAACTGAAAATTTCTGGGAGAAGAATCCCTAGAAATCTTGAGTTTTCTCAAGCTTTGGAGCTTGATTTGGAGGTCAAGATGTGGTCCACCAGATCGGGCAACTTCTCATGGATCTTCCCTCCAAGTTTGGAGGTGATTGGACCTGATTCGAGGGAGAAAATCTCCCTCGAACCTGCTAAAGATGCGTTGGCACTGCTAATGGTGGCAAGGACAAACTGAAGAAAATGATGAGAAGTTAGGAGTATATTTGCAAATACTTCAAAACTTGATGGGGTAAATGTGAAGAATAGAGTTTCGAAGGGATAAATTGCAAACTTGGTCAATATGGACTTTGATTGAGCCCAAATTTTGGTAATAACCTAATTTGGACCCAAGGAATTTGATGGTGAAGTTGGATTTGAGTTTTGACTATGTTTGACTAGAAAATTTGCACATAAGCCCAAATTAGGGCAAAATCCCATCTAAGACTCTATTCTAGATCAAAATGGGTTCAGATGATCAAACCAAGGGTACCAAACCTCTTAGAATATTTTTATATGAATTTTAGAAGATTTTGACTAATTTTAACCTAGCCACAACCTCTCTATTTTAAGCAGGTCTAAAATTAGGGTTCTATGTGTTATTTCGGTTCTTGAAATGTGCGAAACCCCATTTCTGTCTATATGGACCCACTCATTAAACTTTAGTGCTAATTTGACCTTTAATTAAGCCCTAATAAACCTCATGGTTAACTTGTGTTTATGATATGCTGTTAAAATTATAAAATTAACCCTGATTTCCCTTTCTCTTCTAAAATTAGAATAATGCAGGATTACGACCCTCAGATGATTATGTAGAAGCTTTAATCAATTAAACCTGACTAAAAGTGCCTAGTTAAGACCTATGAAGGTGTTCCCATCAGTCACCACCCCTCTATGAAAAACCTGAAATGACCTACTATCAGGGAGGCCCCAAGAACCTCAATTTCTTGACTGCCCTGGACTAAAACTAAACCCACCCAATCCTAAACCAAACCATTTGGTTTAGGTAAACTAGGTCCAAGATAGGGTGTTGGCTAACTTAAGGAACACCATTCAATCTTTAGAAGCTCAGCCAACTCCCTGTACTGAAGAATTAGAGCCTCTGATTCACATGATTGATGATCTTAACAAGTATTTGTTGGATTGGCTCCAAGATGTTAAGGATAAGGGCCCAGGTGAGTTTTTACTTAGGAAGTTGTCAAAATTGAAGATGAAATTTGTGATTGCTCTAATCCAATATTGGGATGATTCTCACAATGAACCCCCTTCAGGAGAACCAATGTTAGAACCTGCTCAAGCACCTGTAGGGGGGACACATTTTATGAGACTGAAGATGACTAGGTTGGTCTAGAGCAACCGATTGAGGATAAATTGATTTCTTCACCTAAGAATCCTAAACCAGGGTACGAGGAAAAGCGTGTCTCCTTGGACTAGGCAATGATAGATGATTTTGAGACATATATAAATGCAGATTCAGAATTCTTTGATTCTAAAGGTGAAGAATCTTTATGTGAAGTCTAACCTGAGTTTGAGGAAGATAATTTTAGTGAGACAAATGGGCCCACGGAGTATGATAATTCATTTGATGGCCCTATAACTAAAGACTATGATGCTACTGGGGCTGACATGGAGGATTTAGATCCTGAGTTAATGGATGATTTAATCAATAACCCCAATCCTCACATACATCCCGTTGAGCATAATGATGATTCTATTTTATAGATTACCAGACCAAAGTCCATTCTGATTTAGCCACAAATCTTGGACTTGGATACTTTAGATAGGGTGAATAACATGCAGGAGGTCCCAGAATCTAGAATTATGATTATGGAGGATAGGAGCTAGGAAATGAAGATTTGGGAAGCCAATTCCAGGGGAAGCAGAAATTTGAGTCTAAGGGTTCCTATAGACCTGAAACCACCAACCTTCTACCAAGACCCTTATGACATTTTCAACTCAGAGGATTTCTAACCTAAGCACAATTTAATTGATTATCATTGTGATCTTAATTTTTCTATTGGTCAACTTTTTGGACTTGGTTTGCATCCTCACAAACCGCAGGCTTGGCCTGGCTTGCATGATGATCTAAGGTTCTGGGTAATTTTTATCCAGAACCGTAGAACCACTCGACCTTGGAGTATGGGTCTACACCACAATCTTATCCACATCTGTGGACATCTTATTCTTGCGGGTCCAAACATTGATCTTTTTATTTTGATCCTGACCTACATTTGTGAATTCTTTATTTCTTCTTTGTTTATATAGTGTGCCAATTGAAGGCAATAAACTTAACACATATACAGTCTATTGTCATCTTGAAGATGACCTGTTAATAATAAAATTCAGGTGTTTTCTTCTCTATTCCACTCTTTTTCATATCTTTTTAATACAATGAGGACTTTGCATTAGATAGGCATGGGGGGTTGATATATATATTCATCTCTGAATCATTTTGTTAGCTCCATAAATTCTTTTTATTTTCTCTTTATTATTTTCTCTTTATTTTTGAAAAAAAAAATGAATTAGGAAAAGAGAACTTGGGTATTATTCAACTTTAGGGAATAATACAATAAGACCTGAACACTTAGACCCTTTAGGTCTTCGAGCTTAATCAACCTAGGTATCCACTAAAATGTGGACTTGATTCTCGAGTCCTTGCCATTCGTAAATTTATTTGTAATTAGTTAAACAAGTTAGGGTGATAAGTATATGACTTATCAACCCACCCTCTGATTTGAGGGGACTTTAAGTCTAAGCATCTACACACTCTTTGTACTAATTCACTTTTCAACGATCTTAATGGAAATTGGGTAGCTAATAAACCTTCTAGGGTGGTATGGCTAGCAAGTTGTCATGGGTAACAAACCATTGGCCGATTGTCCAGAGCCCAGCTCACAAAATGCATAAATAATTCTTAAACACTTAGAAAGAAGCAAGGAAGTAGAATAAGTCTAGAAGATATACACTGGGTTAACCCTTGTGTTGACCCCATAAAAAAAAAAGTAGGGAGAAAGCTACTAGTCGAACAAATACACCTTTAGGTAGAAATTTTTCATTAGGGTCACCTTGTGTTCATAGAAACTTGAAGTCCATTCTAGTTGTCGATCAGTGAGTATCATAGTCACAACAAGATGCTCAGCACTTAGAGTTCTTTTCAAGTCTTGGGTAGGTTGAGTAGCCGTAGAAAGCTGCCCAAAAACTCTAAATACAAAAATCCAAAAAAATTAGAAAAGAAGAGAAAAAAAGATGTATTTGCTTTTGAATAAGGCGAAAGCTTGGGCGGTCTGCATTTTGGCAGATACCTAGGAACTGTTGAGTCTCTGCAGTTCAGGTCTTTAGTAGAAATTTCTTAGTGTTGAGAAGTAACTATTATCCAAGTAATTTGATCTAATTCCATGTAGTTTTGCTAGGGACTAGCAAAAGATAGGCATGAGGGTGTGATGTGCACACATCTACTTGGCCTAAAATGTCTATTTATGTATGTTCCTAGGTTTATAGAAGCATCATGCATTATAAATATTGCATATCATGCATCATCATGCATTTAGATTAGTTTGTACAAATTATAGGTTAATTTGCCTCTTTTGCGATCAGGGGACAAGGCAATATTTATAGGGGCCTTTGGTTGAAGATCCAACCATACGGATCTGATCAGGGAAGCAATCGGAGTCTAACGCCTTCAAGATTGCCCCTATTGGACCTCCATAGCACCAAATGCAGTCCGAGGAAGATCAAAGGTCAAGGGGAAAGGTTATGCAAATCCGTATCTCAGATGATAAATCCAACCACATGAATGGGTTTGGATCGACGATCATAGCTTAATAGCACGAAAATCGACCCAATCTAACATCTATGGCACCTCCTATGGACAGCCCAGATGATGCCACGTGGCAACATCCAAGCTACCCATGGCCATCCGTAGCATCCCTTCATCCATGCTTCATCAACTCTCAGCCATTTGGATAAGATCCAATGGCTAAGATGCGTCCTAGTCGTGCCCATTCAGACCTTCAAGGCGAGACCAAGAGAAGTCATTGGATTGAGATCCAATGGTCAAGAGTGATTGAACCTTGAATCAAGAACTCACCTCAATTGAGCATGTAATGCAGTAGTTGTACGCTGCGTTATGAAAAGAGCGGCGCAAGCTTGAGCTCTGCCCCGCCTTACATCAAGCACGCGTGCTAGTGCGGCGAAATGCAACCGCTCGATCAAGATGGAGCGGCAATGGCGGAGGCAACATGGCATGCCTAGGGGCACTGGAAGGAAGCACAGTGTGCATGCGCGAGATGATGTGCGATCGTACGTGGGTGCTATGCATGGTGAAGGCGAAGAAGCCTCGTGCATTCTTGACTGTTCGATCGAGCAATCAGACAGCCAAGATTGTGCGTGGCACGATGAGGCGTGCAACGCTTGAAGATGAGAGGGCGTCGATGTGGCTTCACAAGGCCACTTGGATCTCCATCGAGTGGCCGACATTGCATGTGCACCTTTAGCAATGCTTGCCTATAGCGATAAATGCATCTGTCACTAAAGACCCCAACATTCATTTCTAAGCCTTCAAATAACCAAATTACCCCCACAACTACATCTATAAAAGGACCACCATTACCACACATTTCTTCATCCCTTTCTCTCTTCTCTCACCCCCTCCAAAGCTCTACAATCTAGTCTCATATCCAAGATGCTCCACTATAACTAGAGTAAAATAACTTTCCCATCTTCTCATCCCCTTCGTGGAACATCCCATGGTTGTCTTCTCGCCACCATTTGGGAAGTGGATCTCACTATGACGCCACCCTATTTTGTCCTCCGTCCACCAGCTCCGCTCTCCCTCATCCAACATCTCACCACCCCCATCTAGGCACTCCGTCAGTGCAGCTCGTCCTCCAAGCAGCCATCGAGGAGGATTTTCTCATCCCTCTCTTTTTATCACTTTCTATTGTAGATTTCCAGCTTTGTAGTAGTAGCAAATAGATGTAATGAACATGCTCCTATGGTTATAAAATATTTGTTCATTCTCTCCCTATTTTCTCTTTCTTTGTATTATTCTATCTCTCTCTTCTATTGTTTATTATTTAAGTAGAATAGCTAGTGTGGATTTAATTCGACTAGGTAATCTCCTTTGTGGCAATAATTCCTAATGTGGTTTTAATCAAACATTCACCTCCCTGTTTTCGACCCAGGACTCACACGAGTTTTGCTAAAATTTATCTGATAGAGAATTTTTACACAACTACAATGACAAGTGACTAACTCAATCTTTTACGCGTACGAATTCTTGCTTATCACCCTCCACCCTACCCTTTGCTACTCATCTCTTCCTACACCACCACTACCCATTCAAGAGCTTAAGAAACTTTCCCAAAATCTCCATCCACCACTCTTAAGCCCTAGGTGCCCTATTAGAGTTAAGAAACCCTTCCCTTTCCCTATATTCATCCAACACCTCACCATCATCATAGGGTATCCTACGTCTGTCCTCTAACCCCCATTCCAGGAAGAGATCACCTCTACCTCCTCACCCCTATTGTTGTAGTTTACAAGGCTCTTCCCTCATCCCAAATTCCTCCATAGCTTAGGCTAAGCCTCCCTCTACCCATAGTCTTCCTGCATCTCACCTCCGTCATCTAACTTCGCATATCTGTCGTCTGGGCTACTGCCAAGCACCTCGTCTGGCCAGGCAACCATCTCGGGAGATTATTCTCACCTCTCTTTTTTGTTATTGTATTTTCTTTTATAATATTTTGTTTGCTTAGTTTGTAATAAAAGCTCTTGATTTCAATGTAGCAAGTTTTTTTCTCTCTCTTTCTATTTCATTACTTAGATTGTTATAGTTAGTCTTTGCTCCTCACTCTTGTGCTTTATATATAAAATCACATAAAAATTACAAAACCCAAAAATATCAAAAAGAAATAAACTCAATGTGGATTTTCTAAATCAAGCATTTGTCTTCATGTATTCGACCTGGGACTCACCATCCCGATTATAAATTATATTTGATCATGACGATTTGCTCGTACAACGACGTGGGTTTTATAAACCTAAATCCTTTGCAAATTTCCGTTGATCATGAATGCAAAGTCAACTAGAAGTGGAATAACCTGAACTAGGAAGTAACAACTAGAACTAAGATAGAGGCAAGTAATAACTAGAACAAATAACTAGAAAAAATGTGAATACTTGAAGGCAAGTAGACAATCAAAGCAACAAGAAATTTTATTGAAATAACAAAGTTATAACACAAGTAGTAGAGATATTGCTACTAGAAATAAAATTTTACAAGTAGAACTCAACTGGAACTACTAATAATGTAGAAGATAGAAAATTAAATAATGCTAGAAGATGACTTTGAAGGTGGCATCTAGAACACAATGGAGAGCAATGCAGGATCAAATGCGAAGGTGCACCCTAGAGGCTTTCTTGAAGGTTGAGATGCGCAAGGTATCGGAGAGACAAAACCTCCTTAGAAGAGGGGCCGGCTGAAGTGATTTTGAAAAAAAGAAAATTGAAGCAGGAGCGACGGCTGTGGTGATTTGAAAGTAACATAAAGAATGCCAGAGCCGGTGGAGTTCGGTGCACAATATATATCCCAAGAGAGAGAGAGAGACGGTTGAATTTGTTGCACGGATTGGCGGTGGACGTTGGTTGTTCGGGATAGGGGTGCATTGCATGATCGGTGGGGGTGGGTGGGGGCGTGGGGGTGGTGTGGATGGGATTTAAGGTGTCTTGCATGGGATTTGGACGTGGGTGCGTGGGTTTCGGATATGGGGTTCACGTGGTGTTTGCATGTTCCGTGGAGGGTGTTTTGGTGGGATTGGGTATACGTAGGTTGCATGGATTTGTTTTACGTAGGGGGGAGTTTGATGGGGAATTTTTGATGCAAGGAGATAGGTGGCGTTGAAAGTATGGGATGGTACGTGGAATTTATTTGGTGTTGAGTGAACTTGTATTATTGCATTGGGAGGTTACGTGGGATTTAGGTAAAGGCTTTGGTTGGGTGTGTATTTAAGTTGGATGTTTATGTGGTTTAGGTTTTAGGAAACTATTTGGGTATTTTTCTTGGAAATTGAAACGAAGGAGATTGGGACATTGGATAAATAGGTTTAGGCTAGGAATTAGGTAAAGGAAATTGGTTTCTGGCCGACACTAAGATCTAATTAGGCTAGCGTTAAGGTTGGAAATTGACCCAGCCTCTTCCGCAGGTGGGATCAAATCGGCTTCTCCTCTCTATAATGCTCCAATCAATCTTATATTTGGCACTTGCACACATATAAATAGGGATAATAAAGTACCAAATATAGATACTGGAAATATTGCATAAAAATCCCAAAAAATGTATTATTTAGATAATGATGCTATATGACTAAACTAACCTATTCTAATGCCATTAGACCCAAATTACCTTCAAACCAATAGTAGTTAAGCATAAACTGCTTAATTAAAAATGAATATATCAGTTTGCAAGCACGTGAAATAGATATTTTTGCTTTAGATGCAAGTCCTCCTAGATGCAACTCCTAAGGCTCTCCCTAATTGGTTGTGGCTAAGATATATGTGGATTGATTTTAGTACTATGGGTGGAACAGCCAAACAATACAACAAAGGCTTCTCAAATTCCACCCATCAAGAGATAATACAACCAAAGGTTTTTCAAACACAAATGAAGGGTGGCTATAGGAAAATTAAGTCTTAATGGTTTACCTTATACATGTATCTCCTACTAATTTTATGCCCAAAAGAATTGGTTTTAGGTCCTAGATGGCAGGGCTTAGGTCAAACAATCTCCCACTACTAGTACTCTTCCACCCGTTAGGATAGTGCAAAAAGATATTTTTTCACAATTTTTCCAAGGGGTTCAGATATTAAAAATGATTTTTTAGTTCGAACATTACTAAAAATTCATCCAAAAAAAGATTAATCTCTTCTCCAAAAATTTCCCCCAAAAAATTGGAGACACTAGATAAGATAAGAAATAAAATGAACCAAATTTCACGGAATTTGGAACGTGCTCACAAAATCGTAAAGTCAAAATTTTTTTATTTTGTTTCAGTCTGGACCTATGTTCACTCAGCGAATTTTTAAAAATTCCAAAAGTAGAAATTTTCCATGAATTTTGTTCTAGATGAAAGGTCATTCAAAGGGCAATCACTAATCAGAATCTCAAGATTTTAGTGGTCGGAATTGCTCGCAACAAATTTTTGAAGTCAAATTAGCTACTTTATGCTGCCTGACCCTACAACAGAGATGTGGTGTTCAAAAAAATGGGGGTCAAGTAGCTTTACCCACCATGCAAATTTTAAGCCTTGTTTATTTGTATTTCTATATTTAGATTTTGTCTTTGCTTTTGGACGAGGAAGAAAGAAGAGGTGAGAGAGGCCTACCTCCAAACGGATGTCGAGTCATGAGGGTAGCTCCTTGTTCCTCGTAGTGACTGCGAGATTCAAAGAGACGCAAGCACAACAATTTATTTAAGAAAACCTAAAGAGAGATGTAAAAACCAGAAGATGGCCATTGCCTCCGTGACAACAACGCTGAATGGTGAACTACACAAAACTTGATGAAATAAGAATGCATCATTGTAGCATGAAATGCGTGTAAACACTTTTAATATTATTGGATTTGCAACGAATTAAACATGATGCTGAGTCCAAGTCAAAGATAGGGAGGCTAGTGGATTCATTCTCTCACCTAGTCCTCTCTATATTTAATCTCTTTTTATCTTTTCTTTTTCATTTCAAAGTTATGCAAAATTTTTTGACCCTTTAGATGATAGTCCAAATGATGAGAAATGACAAGTACTATGAATGTGGAATGAAGGCCGCAGAATGATCTCACAAGGGGCACAGCATGTTCTAATGTAATCACTCCAAGGCCAAGAAAACTCAAGTAGATAATAAGAGAACATCAAATGAAACCAAAGTGAATTTTATTTAATAAAGGAGAGTGTAACATACAAGCTTAATACAACAAAAGAAAAGATAATACAATCACTAGAAATGATGGCTAAGAGTTGAGCTCACAAAAGGGAATAGGGTATCCCTCTTGTAATCATCAAGGGACAATTACAAAAAAAAAAACAAAAGAAATCGCAACAACTAAGAAAAACCAACAAAAACATGACTACTCTCCTGTATGGATACATGCGCTTCAAATGCGACCGCTTGAAGCCTTCATGGAGGAGATGATGGTGGTGTGTGTGTGGCTAAGGGAGGAGATGGTGGTGGTGTGTGGGAGTAGGAGAGCAGTGGAGAGTGTGTCTGCACACAAGTGAGAGTAGGAAGTGGGTGGGTGGGGGAGGGGGGGTGTCCCATATGGATAGGGATGGCCTTGGGTTTTGTGTCCAATTAGGTGGGTTTTATGGAGTGGATGGGGGTGCCTCATGGGACTATTTGGTATGGGCTTGAGTTTAGTGGGCTCAGATTATTTTATGTCTCCATACACACAATTTGTATCTTTAAATATATCTCCCTTGGTCTTCATTAAACCTGGACTCTTTCTTCTCCTCAAGTTGAGTTAGACCTGCATAAGGAAACATTCGTTAAGCACAATTTACCTTTATTCTCTAAGAGTATGTAAATATGCATGAATATGTGTTATATACAATGTCTTAATGCATGAAAACTAACAAAATCAGGCATGCTACATATATGAACTATGCATTCATCGAGTACTTTCTTTTTTTTTCAAAGCTAGTGGTAGAAAGGTGATTTTTGGATCATTTTGGATAGTTATTGCGTGCTTACATTGTATGATGCCACCACAACTTCAACTATGTTATTATAACATCTCAAGTCCCACCTCAAGCATGCATCAAGGTATTACCTAGCTAACATCATTAAGTCTCAAGTCCCAAAGGACTTACCACCACTCAACTCAAAATGCTTAAGTCCATGTTAACTAATAGCTTACCTCCACCCTTATATATCACTTGAAACTATTTTAAAATTTTCATGTGATACTATCTTTTGAGGGCACATTAAACATCGTATATCCTCCTCTACTTTAAGATTGCAACATGTTCATTGCTGTTGACCTAAATCTACCTCCTTCAGCAATAGTGGTGGCTCCATCTCAGCTACCCTCCTTTCTAGTGGTGGCTCCACATCATGGATATCCCTTTCTTGGCATTTTGGGTCGATTGAATGCAAGTTCATTGAGGTTTGCGACTAAATGATGTTGACTAGGTAGCAAGTTAATGGCATGCATAATGTGGAATGCCAATGTGTCATAGGATGGTATCAAAGCACAACTTTCCTCTATAAGCCTTAATAGAATGGAATCACTCTCGAGATTTAAGCCAATTTCAACAAAGACGTTGCAGTCTTAAATTGGGGGAGAATGCCAAACCACCTCAATATACCTCCAAAGATAGTACCACATGGAAAATTCAAAAGAGTTTCAAGTGGTACATAAGGTAAAGGCATGCAATTAGTTAACATGAGCCTAAACATTTTAGGTTGGTTGGTGGTAGGTCTATCAAGGCTTATGGCTCAATACTGTCAACTAGTTTCCTGGTGACATGTTGATGTGGAATGCGAGATATCATAAAATGAGATTTTGTGATGTACTAGATTCCACTCCAAACATGCCACTAGGTTGCTATTTAAGCATCATTGATCCATAAGTCCCAAAAATCCTACTATCAACCAACATAGAATGGTTAAACCCATGTTAACTAGTAGCATGCCTCCACCATTATATACTACTTGAGACTCTCTTGAGTTTTCCATGTGGTACCATGTACATCGGAGTGCTCAAGTTGATGTGCTTACATTGAAATTCTTGCTTTCTCCTCTACTTTAAGATTGCAACATCCTCATTGCAATTAGCCTAGGCTTTCTTCCCTAGTAGTAGTGGTGCTCTGCCTCGAGGGTAACCCTTTCCTTCAAGTAGAGAGTTGTGTTCTAATATCATTTTGTGATGTTGGACATTCCACATAAGGCATGGAAAAGGATTTTATCTAGTTAATCATTGAGTCATAGGCCTCATTGCTTACCACCAACTAGCTCAAAATACTTAAGCCATGTTAACTAATAGCTTGCCTCTATCCTTATACACCACTTGAAACTCTTTTGAGTTTTACATGTAATGCTATCTTCTAAGGGTATATTGATGTGCTTACATTAGGATGCTTACATTCTCTCTTACTTTAGGATTGCAACAACTACTTTGCGGTTGGTTTAGGCTATCTCTTCTAGTGGTAGTTTTAGATCCATCACAAGGATAACTCTTTCCTCCCAGTATCTTTACTAGTAGCGGCTTGTTGATGTGTCTCGATCGTGTTTTAACAGTTAATTACCTCGTAGTATAGGTGATCAAGCGTTATCAACAAATAAAAGTTTTATTACTCTAAAACCTAAGTATCCGAGGTCAAACACAGGGAGCAATTGGAATTTATTACTAATCTCAAGAATGTAATTGAACACTTAATTACTCAAAATGTAATTCAAATATAAATGCATGAGTTTGAAAAGTAATTGTGGTAAAAAGAAGAAATTGGACGTCTGATCATGGGATCAGACGTCTTAAAAATATGTTTCCCTTCTCTTATTCTTCTTCTTCTGATTTTCCTCCTTTCCTCTTCTTTGTGCTTCTTTCTCTTCTGCAGTGCTTCTTTTCTTCTTATTTTCTTCTGCCTTGCTTCTTTCTTCTCCTACAATATCTTTCTCCTTACGGGTCTTCTTCTTCTTCCTTGGCTCTGCTTCCATTGCTTCAGTTCCTCTTCTTCTTCTGCTTGTCTTCACCTTTCTCTATTTCTTCTTTCTTCTTCAGTTCTTCTTCTCTTTTTCCTTCGCCTTTTCCTTTCCTTCTCTTTTTTCTCTGCAATGGCTTCCTTCCTTCTGCTTCTTTTCCTTTGCTAGCAGCGGCTAAGTGTTGGCTTCTTTTCTCCCATCTGCCTGCCCTACACAAACCACAGCAAAGCAAAACCTATCCCTCTACCCACACCCGCACGTCTCTCTCTGTGTAAACCACACTCTTCAGCACGCTCTCCCAGAGCCTGGTAAACGGGTCGGATCTCGCACCCGGGTCCAGGTGCACCGGCGTGAGGGTGGTGCACGAGGAGTGCTTAGGGCAGTGTCGAGTCGGGTCGCCAGATCTGTGTGGTGAAACCATGGACGAGGCAGTGAAGATAGGTGAGGGACCTCACCCCAAGTGTGTTCGGAGGCAACGAGCCCATATCACCAAAACATTATAAATCACTCCAGCGGTTTGTGACTTCACGATGTGGGACTAATGCTCCCCCTCTACTTCGCACGTGCACGCAGGAGTCTATCCTTCAATTTCCACTTCTGTGGACTTTGCAGCGCCTCTTGCTGGATCAGATGTCCTCGCGATGCTTCCCTGAGTTAGCTGCACCTGGACCCCTACAGTCCTGCGACATGGAACAAGCTTGGAGCTTCTTCAAGTTGCCGCTAATGGCAGCCGAGGCGTGAAACCTATCAGACACGAAAAGAACCTCGGGGCTTAATCATATCACCGGGGGACCTACTCCATGTCACGGCGAAGGTGAAACGCTAGGTGGCAGGTCACGGGGTGGCCTAGGCATGCGTGTCGAGGTCGCCCAATGGCCGGATGGATGGGTGTGTTCGGGGGACTGCTGGGTAGGTGTAGAGGGACTATGGACGGGTGGAGGATACTCAGTGAGGTGAGGCGGAGGTTATGTGATGGTCGGCGAGGCGTGTGGGGCTCGATCGTGTTTTAACAGTTAATTACGTCGTAGTATAGGTGGTCAAGCGTTGTCAACAAATAAAAGTTTTATTACTCGAAAACCTAAGTATCCGAGGTCGAACACAGGGAGCAATTGGAATTTATTACTAATCTCAAGAATGTAATTGAACACTTAATTACTCAAAACATAATTCAAATATAAATGCATGAGTTTGAAAAGTAATTGTGGTAAAAAGAAGAAATTGGACGTCTGATCATGGGATCAGACGTCTTAAAAATATGTTTCCCTTCTCTTATTCTTCTTCTTCTGATTTTCCTCCTTTCCTCTTCTTTGTGCTTCTTCTTTCTCTTCTACAGTGCCTCTTTTCTTCTTATTTTCTTCAGCCTTGCTTCTTTCTTCTCCTACAATATCTTTCTCCTTACGGGTCTTCTTCTTCTTCCTTGGCTCTGCTTCCATTGCTTCAGTTCCTCTTCTTCTTCTGCTTGTCTTCACCTTTCTCTATTTCTTCTTTCTTCTTCAGTTCTTCCTCTCTTTTTCCTTCGCCTTTTCCTTTCCTTCTCTTTTTTCTCTGCAATGGCTTCCTTCCTTCTGCTTCTTTTCCTTTGCTAGCAGCGGCTAAGTGTTGGCTTCTTTTCTCCCATCTGCCTGCCCTGCACAAACCACAGCAAAGCAAAACCTATCCCTCTACCCACACCCGCACGTCTCTCTCTCTGTGTAAACCACACTCTTCAGCACGCTCTCCCAGAGCTGGGTAAACGGGTCGGATCTCGCACCCGGGTCCAGGTGCACCAGCATGAGGGTGGTGCACGAGGAGTGCTTAGGGTAGTGTTGAGTCGGGTCGCTTGATCTGTGTGGTGAAACCATGGACGAGGCAGTGAAGATAGGTGAGGGACCTCACCCCAAGTGCGTTCGGAGGCAACGAGCCCATATCACCAAAACATTATAAATCACTCCAGCGGTTTATGACTTCAAGATGTGGGACTAATGCTCCCCCTCTACTTTGCACGTGCACGCAGGAGTCTATCCTTCAATTTCCACTTCTGTGGACATTGCAGCGCCTCTTGCTGGATCAGATGTCTTCGCGATGCTTCCCCGAGTTAGCTGCACCTGGACCCCTACAGTCCTGCGACATGGAACAAGCTTGGAGCTTCTTCAAGTTGCCACTAATGGCGGCCGAGGAGTGAAACCTGTCAGACACGAAAAGAACCTCGGGGCTTAATCATATCACCAGGGGACCTACTCCATGTCACGGCGAAGGTGAAACGCTAGGTGGCAGGTCACGGGGTGGCCTAGGCATGCGTGCCTAGGTCGCCCTGTGGCCGGATGGATGGGTGTGTTCGGGGGACTGCTGGGTAGGTGTAGAGGGACTATGGATGGGTGGAGGATACTCAGTGAGGTGAGGAAGAGGTTATGTGATGGTCGGCGAGGAGTGTGGGGCTCGATCGTGTTTTAACAGTTAATTATGTCATAGTATATGTGATCAAGCGTTGTCAACAAATAAAAGTTTTATTACTCGAAAACCTAAGTATCCGAGGTCGAACACAGGGCGCAATTGGAATTTATTACTAATCTTAAGAATGTAATTGAACACTTAATTACTCAAAACGTAATTCAAATATAAATGCATGAGTTTGAAAAGTAATTGTGGTAAAAAGAAGAAATTGGACGTCTGATCATGGGATCAGACGTCTTAAAAATATGTTTCCCTTCTCTTATTCTTCTTCTTCTGATTTTCCTCCTTTCCTCTTCTTTGTGCTTCTTCTTTCTCTTCTGCAGTGCTTCTTTTCTTCTTATTTTCTTCTGCCTTGCTTCTTTCTTCTCCTACAATATCTTTCTCCTTACGGGTCTTCTTCTTCTTCCTTGGCTCTGCTTCCATTGCTTCAGTTCCTCTTCTTCTTCTGCTTGTCTTCACCTTTCTCTATTTCTTCTTTCTTCTTCAGTTCTTCTTCTCTTTTTCCTTCGCCTTTTCCTTTCCTTCTCTTTTTTCTCTGCAATGGCTTCCTTCCTTCTGCTTCTTTTCCTTTGCTAGCAGCGGCTAAGTGTTGGCTTCTTTTCTCCCGTCTGCCTGCCCTGCACAAACCACAGCAAAGCAAAACCTATCCCTCTACCCACACCCGCGCATCTCTCTCTCTCCGTGTAAACCACACTCTTCAGCACACTCTCCCAGAGCTGGGTAAACGGGTCGGATCTCACGCCCGGGTCCAGGTGCACTGGCGTAAGGGTGGTGCACAAGGAGTGCTCAGGGCAGTGTCGGGCCTGGTCGCCATATCTGTGTGGTGAAACCACGGACGAGGCGGTGAAGATAGGTGAGGAACCTCACCGCAAGTGCGTTCAGAGGCAACGAGCCCATATCACAAAAACATTATAAATCACTCCAACGGTTTGTGACTTCACGATGTGGGACTAATGCTCCCCCTCTACTTCACACGCACCCGTAGGAGTCTATTCTTCAATTTCCACTTCTACGGACTTTGCAGTGCCTCTTGCTGGATCAGATGTCTTTGCGATGCTTCCCCGAGTTAGCTGCACCTAGAGCCCTGTAGTCCACCGACTTGGAGCTAGCTTGGAGCATCTTCAAGTTACCGCTAATGGCGGCCAAAGCGTGAAACTTGTCAGACACGAAAAGAGCCTCGCAGCTTAATCAGATCACCGGGGGACCTTCGCCATGTCACAGCAAAGGTGAAACGCTAGGTGGCAGGCCGCGGTGCGGCCTAGGCGTGCATGCCTAGGTCGCCCTATGCCGGATGGATGGGTGTGTTCGGGGGACTGCTGTGTAGGTGTAGAGGGACTATGGACGGGTGGAGGATACTCAGTGAGGTGAGGTTGAGGTTATGTGATGGTCGGCGAGGCGTGTGGGGCTGCGGAGAGACGGGGGCATCTCGCCGGAGGGTGGCTAGAGATGAGGAAGGTGGTCGTGAACAGCGGTGGTCGAGGGATGCTTGATGAAATAAAATGAGGGAGATGAAAGAGGGGATAGAGGAGAATAGTTTTAACCTCACTAAAGGGACGAAGGGGATGAGGAGGCGGCCAGCAGTACCTGCTGTCGTCGGAGAAGAAGACGTCCAGTGGAGGAAGACGGCGACGACGATGGGGCTAGTGCAGCGCGTGCGGGTGTTGCACGATGCAGAGGAGGATGGGGAGGATGGCTCTGCCACTGGTTTTGTGGCAGAGCGACGAGGAAGAGAAGGGGGGCTCGCCGGAGCTCGCTGGACCCCTTGGCCGGAGAAGAAGGAGATGAATTTGAGGTGGACCCCGGCCAAGTCGAGCTGAGGAGATGCGGCCGGAGTTAGGGTTTAATTTATAGGTGTTGGCCATGCTTCTGGTGCGTGGAGGGAACGTCTTCTGCCACCGATGTCTCGCCGGAGATGGAAGGTAGTTAGATACCCAAATCTCTCGTGCATTCGCACGAGAGATTGGGTGCAAATCAGGGGTTCTGATCAGGCTCAGATGGAAGGGGATTCCTCAGAGAATCTCCCTTCCAATTCTGGAAGGAGATCTCTGAGGGATCAGAGAGCATTCCCTCTCTAATCCTCGTTGGAGTAGGATCTCTCCCCAATAATGGCAGAGGGACCTGAATGTAAGATTGGCGAGAAAGCTAGGGGGTCTATGTGATGGTTTTCAAAAGATAGGGACCAAAATGTGATTGGGTGTACTAAATTGTAAAGTAGGTCAAGATGACCTCCCCTTAGGTCCAAATTTTGGTACAAACCTAATTTGGACCTAGGGAATCCAATGGTGAAGTTTGATTTTAGTTTTGACCACGTTTGACTGGATATTTTGCGTAAAAACCTAAATTAGGTCAATTGATGAGTTAGGACCCTAATCTAGGTCAAACTAGGTTCCAAAGTCCAAATTTATTGTTCTAAACCCTAGGAAATATTTTTTCATGATTTTTAGAGGGTTTACTTGATTTTTATCCTGACCGAATCCTTGTTGAATTAAGCGAGTCTCTTTTAGGGTTACAAGATGTCATTTAATTCCTGAATTGCACATGAACCCATTCCGGATTGAATCAACCCACTTTTTATCTCATTTAGACCATTTGACCTATGTTTTGTCTCTGAGAAATCCCGTTTATGTACTGCAATGGTAAAATTGCAGTTTTAACCTTTATTTCATGTTTTCTTCTCAGAACACTTATTCCTCCAATTAAGCCCTCTTCTAGGTCATGTAGGAGCTTTTATTCTTATTATTAGGTTAAAATGGGCTAGTTATGGCTCATGAAGAGGCTCTCATCATACCCCCATGCCTAGCTTTTGCTAGTCCCTTAGCAAAATTTCAAGGTTTTAACTTTTGTTCTAGACCCTGTCTGTCATCAATTATGATAAGTGCTTCTCTTTTTCTTTTTGTGATTAGGTCAGAATGCCGACAATAGGCCAAGAGGTACTCAAGTACCAACCAAAATCCGGACCTGACCCGCTTTAGCCTTAGTCCTCTGCAAAGGTTTCTAAGGCCCACAGAAACTAACCTAGGGTTTGTTGGACTCCGTGGTTAAATCACCCGTGCTTGTGACATTTCTATCCTAGGTTCAGTTTGCAGTGCATTTTTGTAAGAGAGAGACAGAAGATTTATTTGTTTGGAGACCTTCTCTCTCTTTTCCTTTTATTTCTAGCTTCGGATTGGCTTCTCAACACGGTAAGTATCGGATTCCTCGTCCCCATCATCAATCCTCAAGGGTCCCTGGCTATCGATGCTTCGAGATAACACTGCCCATGGCAACCCCCAAAACCCTGGCTTTCGAGATTTCAAGATAATCCCGCCCATGGCGTTCCGTGGCCGAATTCAGACCCTGGCGATCGACATTTCGTGATAATGCCGCCCATGGTATCTGAACTAGCAGAGTGCTTACATGACCCCAGTAGGATATTTAAATATCCTAAGAGACAAGCACCGAGGAGATGATATGTTGTTATGCATCTTCGAGGGGAATTTCCCACCTCTTTGCACCAGGAACTCGTCCAAATCAACTTGTGTTGATCGGCCGCTCCTAATCTAGGTGACTTTTTCAGAACATTAAACGCTTTTGTGTGATTTGGATATTTATGCACACTGAACTGGACTGTGTGTGAATTTGGGGTGCTTAGGTTACCGAATCTCGCAAACTGGAGGTCAGTTAATGAGGCCGAATACTTCCTAAGCCTTAGACCTAATACTTAAGCTTTGCATTTTCCCCAACCTCTTGAGGATTATCCAGATTTTAGCGGATACGTGAATTTTTATGCTAAGGAATCTAGCCCAAGTGGCCTAAGACCAGCGTTCTTGCTAATCTCTTGTTATGTCTCCTTAGCACTTTTCTTTTATTTCTTTTCTTGATCTGGTCTAGAACTTGAGTTAATTCCTTAATCTTTTACTAATGACTATTTCTTTTTCTTTTTCATTTTGTGCTCCTTTTTGTCATTTTTGCCCTTTTTTTCCTCCTTATGATTATGTGGCTCACAAAATTTACTCCCTCCCCCATTTTTGTGTTCTTTTTCATAATTTTTCAATTTTTTTGTGTTTTTGACATATGTGAATTTTTTTGTGTGAGAATCCTTCTTATGCTTTCTTGGTCCTAAATGTATGCACTTTATCACCCCCCCCATGCCTAAGTTTTACAATGTCGTCATTGTAAACGGAGGGTGTGAAATAGTGTTAAGGTCAGGGGCTTAGAACAGGATACATCGAGTGGGTGAATGAGTCTGAAATGATTGATGCGGACGATTTCAAGCTCCGGTACATGTACCAGAGGTGGGATCAACTGTCTAAGGATGAACTCAAGGTGCAATGGACGTGGAGTACAGAGGGATAATCAGATGGGTCTCTATTTTTGGAATGGTGGGTTCCCTCCCGTTAAGCGTTAAATTTAATGCCTTCAGCCGAGCGGAAAATGGGGTGGAGAGGGAGTGGTCAAATCAACGAAATTTTGTAAAACAAGCACCTTGCTTAAGAGCCTAGTTGGTCCAACCAGGTGCTTGTTAAGATCAGTGGGATGATGATGCAGCCCAAACCCAATAAGTCTGGTGGGTTGATAGATGTAGATCAACAGATGCGGAACCCACCATATGCAATGGTATTCAGATGGATATGGAAGTGAAAACTCTGGTTTGGGCTGAGTCGAATCAGCCTGGTCAGAGTAGGGTTACAAAAAATAATTAGTGTATGGTGTGGAAACCCTACAGGGGTGATCAAAGAATGATGGCTCCTGATTTTCGGTCTGATCAATACCCGATACCCGATATAGATATGGCGTTGAATCATCTGCAAACGGCTCAGTGAGAGGTGAATCAGAATAGAAATTGAGTCCGGTTGCGGGTCGAGGTAGAGAACGGGTTTTGATTGATTCTGTATATGTTGAGCAGGTGGCTTCAAAGAGAATTGGCTTGTTATAATCAGGAAGCAGATTTTCTTCGATGTTATGGTCAGATTCGAAATCGTCGGAGAGTTTACGAAAATCAAAATCTGAATGAGATTCAGGATCATGAGTTCCACCATAGAATAAATCATATGTTGTAGATTCAGCAGCTTGACTGGGGTCTAGCCTAAATGTTAATTCTGAACTTAGAAAGGTATCCTTTTCTGGTAGAGGCTCAGGTTCTAAGCTAGTAAGGCAGACCCAATTGAAACCGCACTCATCCAACACCTCAGTTTCTATATCGTAAATAGACATGACTTTCGAAAAATCGATTAGTTCCTCTGAGGATGTTGGCGAGAGATATTCATCAAATAGAGGCCCAAATCATATTCTTCATTGAAAGATTGATCTTCATATGGGGCCTTGAAATCTTCAAAATAGGTTTCAGATCTAGATTCTGGGCTTAGGATGTGGGTTGAATTACTAGAATCTAGGTCTGTGTAAGCTTCGATGGTCACCTTATCAGAATAAGGGACGGAATTTACACCCTCGAGAGGTTCAGTTCTACTTTCATTATTGTAGGAGTTTTGGGATTCTAAGCCTGGTGATTCATGGTCTAGAGTGGGCTCAACATGGTATTTTCCTGCATTTGAAGCTTCCCAACCTTCTTCAATATTAGGCACATTGTACTCCATCTGGGTTGGGAATCCACAGCCATTTTGTACCTCAAACCCGAGATCGGATTGATCCTCGATGTTGTCCCAAGATGGTTCATTCTCTGTTTGTGGTATATATGGGTACTTCTGGTCAATAATTTGTTTTACTAATCTCATTATCTCTTCCCATTTTTCAAGACTATCTTGGTGTTGCTTCCAAATTCAAGGATTTGTCATACATTGAAGGTATTCAAGATTATGCAATTTTTCTATCTCAATGTATCCTGTGATGAGCAAGTCACGGGTTGATTCTTTTGTGGCTTCTGCTAATAGTACTTGGGCACAAGTTATGATAAAGGTTGTGGTTGTTGGGACATCAACTTGAATGTTTCCTACTGGTGTTGAGGTTTCTTCTTTTTCATAGAATTTCATGGCATCCTCTATCATTCTATCTCTCATGGATCTCCGATATTCAGGTTTCTTGAATGGTAGTCCTAAGTGGTTTGGCTGCATATTTGAATCAGGTGGTGGAATCAAGATGTAGAATCAAAGTTTGAATCAAAATGTAGAATCAAGTTATGAAGCAATTAGATCTGAATAATGAGTCCCACTGAAAATGTGTGTGTGTGCTCTAAAGAGAAAAGATGAGGGACTGGAGATGTTTTTGACCCAATCAAGACACCCAAAGACGTTTGGATGACTATGGAGGTTCGGGGCGGATGGTACCCCTTGATCGGAAGATCGTCCACCTGAGAATTACCTGGGCAGCCAGAGAGGGAGAGTCCCGCAAAGACCCCTACATGGTAGAGCGTCCCCACAGGTTACAGGGTTTCCCCCACCCGACCTCCCTTGTCACTGAGATTCCAGGTAGACCAGAATGGGGACCTTGACCTCTTAAGTCTATCACTTTTATTTCAAAGGTGCTTCAGGGTTCACACTTGTACTTTAGATGTTTTGATGTTGTGACCAAATTTTGAGGTTGGTTGACCCAAGGGGTCAACTTCACCTGACCTGTCCTATAGATGGCAGAATGATTCTAGGCTTGGGACCTAGTGATCACCCTGATTTGACTCCCAGTTTATTAGGTCCAAAAATTTTAAGATTCAAGTGATTTTAGAGCTCAATTTTTCTTAGGGTTTGTCTTGTTTAGATCTCTTCAATCACGGGCTTGGGTAGCACAATGACGAGGGTGGGTTCATTTCCTTTTATGTAGGCATGTGTGACTAGCACTCCAAGACCCTACTGTAGAAACCCTAATTTGGTTCTATTTCCAATCCTCTTTTTCTTTTTTTTTTGAAAAGGTTCTCTTTGGACTTAAAAGCAAGAAGTGTGTTGTCCACAGAGATTAAACATGATTTCTATTAGGCACATGAATTTGTGGGATAAAATCTAAAAAAATCGCTCCAACTTCAAGAAGATTTGAAAAATTTTCGCAAAATCAGGAAACATTTTCTTTAAAGATCGTGATTCCTATAGAAAGATGGGAATTGATTCCTAAATTAATTTCTTCCTTTTGTCTTTCAAAACTTAGTGGACAGTTTAAGGAAGAAAAGAAATTACCTGCCCTGGAGTGGTTGACTTGCAGGAGGGATTTTCTCGTGCAATACCTGCAAGATCACAACAAAGCAAAGTAGGGCAAGTTAGTGTTCAATATGATAAAAAAATGTAGAGACTAGTGATAAATTGTGCGTTGCTCCCCGGCAAAGGCGCCAAAATGTTCACGTGTCTCGATCGTGTTTTAACAATTAATTACGTCGTAGTATAGGTGATCAAGCGTTGTCAACAAATAAAAGTTTTATTACTTGAAAACCTAAGTATCCGAGGTCGAACACAAGGAGCAATTGAAATTTATTACTAATCTCAAGAATGTAATTGAACACTTAATTACTCAAAATGTAATTCAAATATAAATGCATGAGTTTGAAAAGAAATTATGGTAAAAAGAAGAAATTGGACGTATCGTAAGAGAGAGACAGAAGATTTATTTGTTTGGAGAGCTTTCTCTCTCTTTTCCTTTTATTTCTAGCTTCGGATTGGCTTCTCAACACGGTCTGTATCGGATTCCTCGTCCCCATCATCAATCCTCAAGGGTCCCTGGCTATCGATTCTTCGAGATAACACCGCCCATGGCAACCCCCAAAACCCTGGCTTTCGAGATTTCGAGATAATCCCGCCCATAGCGTTCCGTGGCCGAATTCAAACCCTGGCGATTGACATTTCGTGATAATGCCGCCCATGGTATCTGAACTAGCAGAGTGCTTACATGCCCCCAGTAGGATATTTAAATATCCTAAGAGACAAGCACCGAGGAGATGATATGTTGTTACGCATCTTCAAGGGGAATTTCCCACCTCTCCTCATCGGGAACTCATCCAAATCAACTTGTGTTGATCGGCTGCTCCTAATCTAGGTCACTTTTTCAGAACATTAAATGTTTTTGCATGATTTGGATATTTATGCGCATTGAACCAAACTGTGTGTGAATTTAGGGTGCTTAGGTTACCAAATCCTGCAAATCGAAAGTCAATTAACGAGGCCGAATACTTCCTAAGCCTTAGACCTAATACTTAAGCTTTTCATTTTCCCCAACCTCTTGAGGATTATCAAGATTTTAGCGGATACATGAATTTTTAAGCTAAAGAATCTAGCCAAAGAGGCCTAAGACCAGCGTTCTTGTTAATCTCTTGTTATGTCTCCTTAGCACTTTTCTTTTATTTCTTTCCTTGATCTGATCTAGAACTTCAGTTAATTCCTTAATCTTTTACTAATGACTATTTCTTTTTCTTTTTCATTTTTTGCTCCATTTTGTCATTTTTGCTCTTTTTCTCCTCCTTATGATTATGTGGCTCACAAAATTTCCTCCCTCCATTTTTTTGTTCTTTTTCATAATTTTTCAATTTTTTTGTGTTTTTGACATATGTGAATTTTTTTGTGTGAGAATCCTTCTGATTTTTTCTTGGTTCTATATGTATGCACATTATCACCCCCCCATGCCTAAGTTTTGCAATGTCGTCATTGTAAACAGAGGGTGTGAAATAGTGTTAAGGTCAGGAGCTTAGAACAGGATACATCGAGTGGGTGAATGAGTCTGAAATGACTGATGCGGACGATTTCAAGCTCCGATACATGTACCAGAGGTGGGATCAACTGTCTAAGGCTGTACTCAAGGTGCAATGGATGTGGAGTACAGAGGGATAATCAGACGGGTCTCTGTTTTTGGAATGATGGGTTGCCTCCCGTTAAGCGCTAAATTTAATGCCTTCAGCTGAGTGGAAAATGGGGTGGAGAGGGAGTGGTCAAATCAGCAAAATTTTGTAAAACAAGCACCTTGATTAAGAGCCTGGTTGGTCCAACCAGGTGCTTGTTAAGATCAGTGGGCTGATGATGCAACCCAAACCCAATAAGTCTGGTGAGTTGATAGATGTAGATCAACAGATGCGGAACCCACCATATGCAATGGGATTCAGATGGATATGGAAGTGAAAACTCAGGTTCGGGCTGAGTCGAATCAGCCTGGTCAGAGTAGGGTTCCAAAAAATAATCAGTGTATGGTGTGGAAACCCTACAGGGGTGATCAAAGAATGATGGCTCCTGATTTTCGGTCTGATCAATACCCGATACGCGATATAGATATGGGGTTGAATCATCTGCAAACGGCTCAGTGAGAGGTGAATCAGAATAGAAATTGAGTCCAGTTGCGGGTCAAGGTAGAGAATGGGTTTTGATTAATTCTGTATATGTGGAGCAGGTGGCTTCTAAGAGAAGTGGCTTATTATAATCAGGAAGCAGATTTTCTCTGATGTTATGGTCAGATTCGAAATCTTTGGAGAGTTTGCGAAAATCAAAATCTGAATGAGATTCAGGATCATGAGTTCCACCATAGAATAAATCATATGTTGTAAATTCAGCAGCATGATTGGGGTCTAGCCTAAATGTTAATTCTGAACTTAGAAAGGTATCCTTATCTGGTAGAGGCTTAGGTTCTAAGCTAGTAAGGCAGACCCAATTGAAACCACACTCATCCAACACCTCAGTTTCTATATCGCAAATAGACATGACTTCCGAAAAATCGATTAGTTCCTCTGAGGATGTTGGCGAGAGATATTCATCAAATAGAGGCCCAAATCATATTCTTCATTGAAAGATTGATCTTCATATGGGGCCTTGAAATCTTCAAAATAGGTTTCAAATCTAGATTCTGGGCTTAGGATGTGGGTTGAATTACTAGAATCTAGGTCTGAGTAACCTTCGATGGTCACCTTATCAGAATAAGGGACGGAATTTACACCCTCGAGAGGTTCAGTTCTACTTTCATTATTGTAGGAGTTTTGGGATTCTAAGCCTGGTGATTCATGGTCTAGAGTGGGTTCAACATGGTATTTTCCTGCATTTGAAGCTTCCCAACCTTCTTCAATATCAAGCACATTGTACTCCATCTGGGTTGGGAATCCACAACCATTTTGTGCCTCAAACCCGAGATCGGATTGATCCTCGATGTTGTCCCAAGATGGTTCATTCTCTGTTTGTGGTATATATGGGTACTTCTGGTCAATAATTTGTTTTACTAATCTCATTATCTCTTCCCATTTTTCAAGACTATCTTGGTGTTGCTTCCAAAGTCAAGGATTTTTCATACATTAAAGGTATTCAAGATTGTGCAATTTTTCTATCTCAATGTATCCTGTGATGAGCAAGTCATGGGTTGATCCTTTTGTGGCTTCTGCTAATAGTACTTGGGCACAAGTTATGATAAAGGTTGTGGTTGTTGGGACATCAACCTGAATGTTTCCTACTGGTGTTGAGGTTTCTTCTTTTTCATAGAATTTCATGGCATCCTCTATCATTCTATCTCTCATGGATCTCCGATATTCAGGTTTCTTAAATGGTAGTCCTAAGTGGTTTGGCTGCATATTTGAATCAGGTGGTGGAATCAAGATGTAGAATCAGAGTTTGAATCAAGATGTAGAATCAAGTTATGAAGCGATTAGATCTGAATAACGAGTCACACTGAAAATGTGTGTGTGTGCTCTAAAGAGAAAAGATGAGGGACTGGAGATGTTTTTGACCCAATCAAGACACCCAAAGACGTTTGGATGACTATGGAGGTTCGGGGCAGATGGTACCCCTGGATCGGAAGATCGTCCACCTGAGAATTACCTAGACAACCAGAGAGGGAGAGTCCCGCAAAGACCCCTACATGGTAGAGCGTCCCCACGGGTTACAGGGTTTCCCCCACCCGACATCTCTTGTCACTGAGATTCCACATAGACCAGAATGGGGACCTTGACCTCTTAAGTCTATCACTTTTATTTCAAAGGTGCTTTAGGGTTCTCACTTGAACTTTAGATGTTTTGATGTTGTGACCAAATTTTGAGGTTGGTTGACCCAAGGGGTCAACATCACCTAACCTGTCCTATAGATGGCAGAATGATTCTAGGCTTGGGACCTAGTGATCACCCCGATTTGACTCCCAGTTTATTAGGTCCAAAAATTTTAAGATTCAAGTGATTTTAGAGCTCAATTTTTCTTAAGTTTTGTCTTGTTTAGATCTCTTCAATCACGGGCTTGGGTAGCACACTGATGCGGGAGGGTTCATTTCCTTTTATGCAAGCATGTGTGACTAGCACTCCAAGACCCTACTGTAGAAACCCTAATTTGGTTCTATTTCCAATCCTCTTTTACTTTTTTTTTTTGAAAAGGTTCTCTTTGGACTTAAAAGCAAGAAGTATGTTGTCCACAGAGATTAAGCGTGATTTCTATTAGGCACATGAATTTGTGGGATAGAATCTAAAAAAATCGCTCCAACTTCAAGAAGATTTGAAAAATTTTCACAAAATCAGGAAACGTTTGCCTTAAAGATGGTGATTCCTATAGAAAGAAGGAAATTGATTCCTAAATTAATTTCTTCCTTTTTCCTTTCAAAGCTTAGGAGACAGTTTAAGGAAGAAAATAAATTACCTACCCTAGAGTGGTTGACTTGAAGGAGGGATTTTCTCGTGCAATACCTGCAAGATCAAAACAAAGAAAAGTAGGGCAAGTTAGTGTTCAATATGATAAAAAAAATGTAGAGACTAGTGATAAATTGTGCGTTGCTCCCCGGCAAAGGTGCCAAAATGTTAACGTGTCTTGATCATGTTTTAACAGTTAATTACGTCATAGTATAGGTGATCAAGCGTTGCAAACAAATAAAAGTTTTATTACTCTAAAACCTAAGTTTCCGAGGTCGAACACAGGGAGCAATTGGAATTTATTACTAATCTCAAGAATGTAATTGAACACTTAATTACTCAAAACGTAATTCAAATATAAACGCATGAGTTTGAAAAGTAATTGTGGTAAAAAGAAGAAATTGGACGTCTGATCATGGGATCAGACGTCTTAAAAATATGTTTCCCTTCTCTTATTATTCTTCTTCTGATTTTCCTCCTTTCCTCTTCTTTGTGCTTCTTCTTTCTCTTCTGCAGTGCTTCTTTTCTTCTTATTTTCTTCTGCCTTGCTTCTTTCTTCCCCTGCAATATCTTTCTCCTTACGTGTCCTCTTCTTCTTCCTTGGCTTTGCTTCCATTGCTTCAGTTCCTCTTCTTCTTCTGCTTGTCTTCACCTTTCTCTATTTCTTCTTTCTTCTTCAGTTCTTCTTCTCTTTTTCCTTCGCCTTTTCCTTTCCTTCTCTTTTTTCTCTGCATGGCTTCCTTCCTTCTGCTTCTTTTCCTTTGCTAGCAGCGGCTAAGTGTTGGCTTCTTTTCTCCCATCTGCCTGCCCTGCACAAACCACAGCAAAGCAAAGCCTATCCCTCTACCCACACCCGCCCGTCTCTCTCTCTCCGTGTAAACCACACTCTTCAGCACGCTCTCCCAGAGCCAGGTAAATGGGTCGGATCTCGTACCCGGGTCCAGGTGCACCGGCGTGAGGGTGGTGCACGAGGAGTGCTCAGGGCAGTGTCGGGTATGGTCGCCATATCTGTGTGGTGAAACCACGGACGAGGCGGTGAAGATAGGTAAGGGACCTCACCCCAAGTGCGTTCCAAGGCAACGAGCCCATATCACAAAAACATTACAAATCACTCCAACGGTTTGTGACTTCACGATGTGGGGCTAATGCTCCCCGTCTACTTCGCGTTCACCCGCAGGAGTCTATCCTTCAATTTCCACTGCTGTGGACTTTGCAGCGCCTCTTACTGGATCAGATGTCTTCACGATGCTTCCCCGAGTTAGCTGCACCTAGAGCCTTGCAGTCCTACGACATGGAGTTAGCTTGGAGCTTCTTCAAGTTGCCGCTAATGGCGGCCAGAGCGTGAAACCTGTCAAACACAAAAAGAGCCTCGCGACTTAATCAGATCACTGGGGGACCTTCACCATGTCACGGCAAAGGTGAAACGCTAGGTGGCAAGCCGCGTGGCGGCCTAGGCGTGCGTGCCTAGGTCGCCCTATGGCCGGATGGATGTGTGTGTTCGGGGGACTGATGTGTAGGTGTAGAGGGACTATGGACAGGTGGAGGATACTCAGTGAGGTGAGGCGGAGGTTATGTGATGGTCGGCGAGGCGTGTGGGGCTGCGGAGCGACGGGAGCGTCTCGCCGGAGGGTGGCCGGAGATGAGGAAGGTGGTGGTGAATAGCGACAGTCGAGGGATGTTTGATGAAATAAAATGAGGGAGATGAAAGAGGGGATAGAGGAGAATAGTTTTAACCTAACTAAAGGGACGAAGGGGACGAGGAGGTGGCCGACATCACCTACTGTCGCCGGAGAAGAAGACGTCAAGTGGAGGAAGATGGCGGCGATGACAGGGCTAGGGCAGCGCGTGCGGGTGTTGCGCGATGCGGAGGAGGATGTGGAGGATGGCTCTTCCACTGGTTTTGTGGCAGAGAGACGAGGAAGAGAAGGGGGGCTCGCCGAAGCTCGCTGGACGCCTTGGCCGGAGGAGATGAATTTGAGGTGGAATCCCACCAAGTCGAGCTGAGGTGATGCGGCCGGAGTTAGGGTTTAATTTATAGGTGTTGGCCATGCTTCTGGTGCATGGAGGGCACGTCTTCTGCCACCGACGTCTTGCCGGAGATGGAAGGTAGTTAGATACCCAAATCTCTCGTGCGTTCGCACGAGAGATTGGGTGCAAATCAGGGGTTGTGATCGGGCTCAGATGGAAGGGGATTCCTCAGAGAATCTCCCTTCCAATTCTGGAAGATCTCTGAGGGATCAGAGAGTATTCCCTCTCTAATCCTCGTCGGAGCAAGATCTCTCCCCAATAATGGACGAGGGACCTGATTGTAATATTGGCGAGAAAGCTAGGGGGTTCTATGTGATGGTTTTCAAAAGATAGGGACCAAAATATGATTGGGTGTACTAAATTGTAAAGTAGGTCAAGATGACCTCCCCTTAGGTCCAAATTTTGGTACAAACCTAATTTGGACCTAAGGAATCCAATGGTGAAGTTGGATTTTAGGTTTGACCACGTTTGATTGGATATTTTGCATAAAAACCCAAATTAGGTCAATTGATGAGCTAGGACCCTAATCTAGGTCAAACTAGGTTCCAAAGGCCAAATTGAATGTTCTAAACCTCAGGGAAATTTTTCCATGATTTTTAGAGGGTTTACTTAATTTTTATCCTGACTGAAACCTTGTTGAATTAAGCGGGTCTATTTTAGGGTTACAAGATGTCATTTAATTCCTGAATTGCACATGAACCCATTTCTGATTAAATCAACCCACTTTTTATCTCATTTAGACCATTTGACCTATGTTTTGTCTCTGAGAAATCCCTCTTATGTACTGCAATGGTAAAGTTACAGTTTTAACCTTTATTTCATGTTTTCGTCTCAGAACACTTATTCCTCCAATTAAGTCCTCTTCTAGGTCATGTAGGAGCTTTTATTCTCTTTATTAGGTTAAAATGGGCTAGTTATGGCTCATGATGAGGCTCTCATCATGGCTCCACCTTTTAGGCAATCCCTTCCTCCTAATATAGGGTTATACTCTGATATCATTCTATGGTGACATAGGTTCCCCATAGAATACACCACTAGGATACTACTTAGTTAACATCATTGAGCCATAGGCCTCAATGGATCTGCCACCAACCTTAAAATGTTTAAGCTCATGTTAACTAGTAGCATGTCTTTATCGTATATACCACTTGAGACTACTCTTGAGTTTTCCATGTGGTGCTATCTTTTGATGTACATTTAGGTGCTTATATTGAGGTGGTTTTTGCAGTTATGCTCCTAGGGTGACTAACTGAATGATGTCATATATTGATAGCATTTCCCTATCATTCTATGCAAAGGACTATGCATTTATATGTTTCTTGGAATGTTACAATATTTGCACCTTTTAAGAAAATGATTAATAAGGTAATGGCAACTATAAATATCAAGGACAACAAAGAACTAATTTGGTGGTGAATATTGAAGCTAATTGTCACGCACCAAAAACCCAGGCCCCCAATGAGGGTTGGACTTGCGGGGAATGGCAATGGAAGCAATTCTAGCCTATTTTCAGGTTGTAGCTAGCTAAGTCGAGCTATCAAGGAATTCTATTTAATAAGAAAATGGAAGAAAATATTGGGAGAATGGCACATAAATGATAATGTATAGTACAAACTAAACATGCACTAAACTTGCATGTTAAAAAAATTCACCGCAAAACCAAAGGATAAAAGTTACTTGCCAAAAGTCATCGCAAAAAAAAAATCTACGCAGCGATAAATCCCATGTGTTGATGTCAAACAACGACAACCTAAAATTAGGTCACAAAGTAGGGATGAGTGATAACTCTACATCCAATGATGATAATTCTATCAACTAGAGTTAATTTTGAGGATATATGTGCGTTAATGACATACAATAATGGGATTGGGAGCATTGCATGTATGACGAATTAAGATTGCTTATAATCAATGTTTAATGGCTATGTGTACAAGTGCATGTTGAAATATGCCTCAGATAAGCAATCGGACTGCATGGATGGATCCAGATTGACAAACGGATTCCAACTGACTCAAAATCGCTTAAATCCAACATCCGGAGTTCCCCCAACAAGCCCATGAAGTTCTAGTCGTTGATATGATGATCAACGGCCCACAAACGGCCACATGGCACCATCTGCCATGCTCCCACCAATGCAGCACCCCCGCTTCATCACACAGAAGCATCCTAAGCCATCTAATCCAAGGATCGGATGGCTGAGGAACCACAAGTGCGTTGACCTTGCCAACACGCTTTTCATCCTGCCAAGATTCAATCTCGATCATCCGATCACCATCGGAAAGCTAAGAGTTCATGCACAACAGAGACAAAGCATGGAGGCAGTGAAGCGGTCAGTGCCCCACTGCACGAACTCGCGATGCACGTTCGATATGCACTGGCTGCGTCTGAGTGCACAATTGAAATTCAGCCGATGATGGGTGCGTGAACGGATTAGATGGAGGCATGCAGCGCGATCTCGAAGGCCCAATGTAAACGCGCATGATGACACACGCTCATCACGTGCAAGCCACGATCCACAACACCCAGTCGCGTGCAATCTTAGCCGTTGATGCGAGATCAGGTGGTCAGCATTCCTCATATCGTGAGGTCGGACACCCGCAGGTGCCTAGGGTGACATGGCGCACCCTCAGCTATCTGATGGTGATCTGTGCCTCGGATCCGATAGCTGAGGACACGCGAGTAGGGATTCAAGGAGGAAACATGTGCGCCTCTAAGGACCAGTAGTCGAGGGGCTTCACCGACATTTCTGGAATGGGTTTAGCGATGTCCTGGATGTCGCTAGAACCCTTACTGATAAACGCCAGTTTATCATCATTGTTAAGCATTAAAACAAACCTAGCACTTAGGATTTTGCTCTGCAAACGGGTTTTTGGGCTTCATTTAGGCATCAATTAGGTTAGGCATGCATTGCACTCTTTATTATCTTTTTAATGTGTTTTTGTGTGTTAAGGATATATATATTGACATATCTCTAAAATCATAGCACTCAGGAAGGCAACTAGTGAAGGAGAAGCTCAAACCAGCTGGAACTCAGCTTGATCTAGCTCACCATAGTTGGAATCCAGCTCACCATAGTTGGAATCCAGCTCACCATAGTTGGAATCCAGCTCACTTTAACTAGGGTTAGCTCATCCTAGCTCCATTCAGCTCATCTCAGTTGAATGGCAGCTCAAGAGAGCTCATCTTAGCTTATCATAGCTCAAGTCAGCTCATATCCAATTCAACTTAGCTGAGTCTAGCTCATCTCAGCTCCCATTAGTTCACAGGGAGCTTTAGCTAGCTCAACTAAGTTGATTGGAGTTCACCTCAGCTCAGGACTAGCTTGATCCAACTCCACTCAACTCCAGCCAGCTAAAGATGACTTCATTTCAGCTCAGGAAGCTCAAGTCCAGCTCCTGGGAACTCAGCTTAGTTGAGCTAAGCTACCTTAGCTACCTCAACCAGCTCGATCCTTCCTGGGAGAACCAGACCCAGCTCACCTCAGCTCTTTGTGGCAGAAGCCAACTTACATTAGCTTGGCTTAGCAGCTAGCAAAGAACTAGCAAGCTAAGCCAGCTAAAGTATCTCCATGCCATCCTCTTCAGCAGCTACCAGCTCCATTTCAGCTCCAGACTTCTTCTGTCCAGTTCCTCTCCTCAAACCCTAGCTCCCATTGCCTAATCCTCTACTCCATTACTAGCTAAGCTAGCTTAGCTTAGCTAGGTTCTAGCTCCCTTGGCATTTACCACCCTAAAACTCTACCTAACTAGCTCCACCAACTAAGCCCTACCTAAGCTCACCTAAGCTAGCTCCATCCACTCCAAGTTGCCGCCACCACCATCACCACCTTTCACCCCTCAACCACCACCAAAGGGCACCAAGAAGTTGGTGCCAAAACCACCCTAACTACCCCCCTTTTTGGCTCCAACTTTTCCCTCCAAAAATGCCCTAATCTCCACCCTACACCTAAGCCTATAGCCCATCTCCACCTTCCATTTTCCCTTCAAAATTCCCCCCATTCTAGAACACCATTTTGGCACCAAAATGGAGGCACTCCCTCCACCATGGATGTCCACCATAGGGTGCCTCCATGTCCTTAACTACCCCCTCCACATCTCTTTGAGTGGCACCAAAAATCCATGATGATAGATCCCATAACCACCACTCCAAACTCCATCTTAGACATCCATTCCAAGAGCCACCTATACCCCCCATCCTACTCTATAAAAAGACTTTTAACCACCACCATTTTCCCTATCCTCCCATTAGTATAAGTCTACCATAAATCCACCTACACCCTACGGCCAAGAGAAGAAGGGAGGAAGAAGATTAAGGGAGCACATCACCTGCCCCCTTGGTGCCTTCTTCCTCCCCACACTTCTTGTGCCATGCCAAGGAGGAGGAGCAATTCTTCATCAAGGAGGATGGCTAGGCAAGGAAGAAGCACCTAGGGTGGACGTCCACCCTTGAGGAGAAGCTTAGGGCACGCCCCCTTAGGGCTTGCCTTGGAGGACGTCATCTTGGTGAAGCTTTCAAAGAGGAGTTGGAAGATTTCTTTTCAAGCTAGGGAGCTACCAGGCTTGGAGCAAGAAGCCCCTCCTCTTCACCAATTTTTAAGAGGATTTGTGTTTTACTTTCTTATAGTTTCAATTTAGAATAGAAGCATTCCTTTACATGTGCTTTTTGTAAAATAGATTTCTATTAACTCAAGTTGCCTTCTTTTATCTTTTTTTGTTGCATAGTTTTGTAGAATTTTTTGTCCAGCATTTTTTCACTCCCTCTCCTTAATTACTCTAGGCCTCCACGTGACTAGAGTGAGCTTAGGGAGAGGCTCTACTTGTTACTTTAGTAGTAGTGTAGTGGATTATTGTAGGCAATTTTCTTGCTATCAACAAACCTGCATTATTCTCATTATTTCAAAACCTATAAAAATCATATATATAAAACACCAAAAAGAAATTTGAGTTCAATTTCCAAGCAAGAGACATAATTTTGCAAACATTTGGCCTCCCTGGACAACCCTAGATACTCCCCTATCTAGGTTACAAATTTTAAAAGCGAAACAGATTTACGTGTTACAATACTTTCAAAACCCTAATTAACAAATTGTGTATTTTCATCATCACTTTTTGGCGCCGTTGCCGGGGAGGCACGACTTTGCTTTTATCACTTTTCTCTGGCTTGAAGTGGATCTCATCCCCTTCTCTTTTCTTCTATCTTGTGTGTGCAGGAACTACAGGAAGCAAGTAGGAATTCTGGAAAGAACTTAAATCTCTTGTCTTCTCGTGGATTCAAGTTGGTTCCCTTTATCTTGTCACATAAAGCATTAAAAGACTACCAAAATATACTAAACTTGGCTTTCAAGACCTTAAAAAACTTAATTAAGTGGAGTGGTGTAATTTAAAACTCATTGTTTGCTTGTTTGCACCATTAAACACCATTCCATCTCAAGTGTTGGTGTTCTGTTTTTCAGATCCGGACTTTTGTTTGGATTTGAAAAATCAATTTGGAACACCACAGGTCTCCTAAAATCTTGAAATTTCACATAAAGATTACAAATCAAGTTGAGAATAATTTTCCAAATTTCAAACTAATTGGGTTTGTACTTAATTTTTAAAAATTCATAGACTGCAGAGGGGTCACACACTCTAATCTTTTTTGTTTTGCTACAGTCTGCAAATTTTTAGAATTTTTAAACTCATCTAACTTTTGTGAAATTTAGCTTTCTGGAATCTTTGTGAAATTCTACACATCACCAAAAATCACCAAAATTTTATGAGGTTGGTGGTGATACTGAAAAGTCTAAAATACCCACGGGTATCATTTCTAGACTTTGACCCTAGCATAAATAAAAATTCTTTAAAAATAGCAACAAATTCCTAAAATCCTAAAAAAATCTTTTCTGGAATCCTTGTTTCATTTTCTATAAAGTAGTGGTGTTTTTTGATTTGTTTAGACCACTACTTAATACAGAAAGCCTAAAAACGATCCATTGGTAGTTAAATTTCTATCCTAGGATCAATTGGATTAGGGTTTCTTTTTCATTTCTAGAGATCAACAATTAAAAGGAAATTAATCTTCACCCATACAACTTGATTTCCTCTTGTTTGTGGAATCTCAAACTTGATTGAAAACTTAAAAAGAAAACCCTAAAAATATACTAAGTTAAATCCAATCCTAAAAGCAGAAATACATTAAATTGTGTGACAACTTGCTTTTGATTGGAATCAACTTCAAATTCTTGCACATACTACAAAAATTGAAATAATAGGGCAATAACCCAATCAATGGCCTCTACATTCCGTGTGCACTTTAGTATCATAGACCTAATTAAAATTTATAGCAATTTGACCTCTAAGGTTTCATCAACTTAGGGTTGCTATCTAGGTCTTAAGTTTTCTTTAATTAATATCAATTCTATCATCTATATCTGGTGTTCAGGCTGAGGGGCCGTGTCAAATGACCAGGCGTGGGTTTGTACAAGCACTTGGGGACTTTCCTGGGAAATGCTTGGGCCCAAACCTCCCCTTAAACAACTTGGCTAGATTTGTTGACAGAACAGGTATTCGCTAGTGATTACTTATTTCCTAGGTAGACCAAGTCTTAGGTTATTTTTAGCGAGTCACAATTAAGTTAGGTCTAGAATTTATTGTTTGAATTGCACACTTTCTCTCATCTATCTCTCTTCTCCTCCCCTCCAATTCTTCCAAAAAAAGTGCATGCACGGGCGAAGGTCCCAAAAACCACATCTTGATGGACCATCTGATTTTGCCCTCCACACCATAAAATCTTTGTTTTCTTCTCCTTCCTCTTCTAAAAATATGAAAAATCTGGAAAATCTACAAAAAAATTTTGCTTCTGCTTCTAACCCATCAATCGACACACAAGCTGACTTCCCGATCCCTAACCTCCCTCATCTAGAGCAACCAGAAATTCCTGCAGGGCCAGGTGGCCCTCAAATCCAAACTCACCTTTGCCTTTATGGTCGACCATTTGGTTCGGCTACAACAAAACCAAGAGAATTTGGCTAGAACTGTGACTAACCTAGCCAACCAAGGGCAAAACCCACCACCCTGCCAGCAGCCTGTCGTTCCTCTTAAGGATTTCTATGATCCTTCCAACAATGAGGAAAGACCCGAGGTGGTCATACCACAAGGGGATTTTGAGATCAAACAAGCTATTCTGAACCTGATCAAGCATTTCCGTGGTCTTCCAAGAGAGGACCCTTTTTGTCATCTCGAGGAATTAACTGCCCTCGCTCAAACCACTCATTCCTGCAATGTGCAGGAAGACGTGTGGATGATGAGACTTTTTCTTCTCTCTTTAAAAGATAAAGCTTCACACTGGTTTAGAACGGTTGGGTGCCCAATCACCACCTAGCCCCAATTAAAGAGCACTTTTCTGAAAAAAAATTTTCTGATCGGTCAAACTAACGCTTTAAGAAGATCCATACTGACCTTTCAAAAAAAAATTGGTGAACCCTTCCATGAAGCTTGGGAAAGATTCCAAGAACTTTTAAGAAGTTGTCCCCACCATGAAATTCCGCAATGGCAGTTAGTGTAGATCTTCTATCATAGATTAGAAGATCAATTGAAGCGATTTGTGGATGCCTCATGTGAGGCCAATTTCCTTAATAAAGATGTCGAAAGTGCCTATCTCCTCTTTGAAGAAATGAGTAAAAACTCATTTAATATGACTTCAATGGACACTTTTGGTAGAACTCAAAACCCCAGACATAGAGTCAATGAAATTGACTCCAAATCCACCTTTGTTCTAGTCACTTAGGATGATCTATATATGTTAGCTCAATGAGTGGACTAGATGCAAATTCACCCGAAAAAGATGGAAGAAAAGCTCACTCACAAACATGCTCCACACCTTAATTCTCCACACTTCAACTCTCCACATACTAACATTCCACATCTTCTCCAAAGAGAAAATCTACACAACATTGATGCCACACCTACTAGTCAGCAGTTTTCTACTAATTTTCCACAAGATTTGACTGGAAATTTTGATTATCTAAATCAAAATATTCTTGATCCCACCACGAAAAATATTTATGCTTTTCAAGAGCAATTTACAAACCCCTCCAACACTTACAATCAAAACCAAAGAAGCAACCCAAATCACTCCTGGAAAGCCCCGAACCCGATTCAGTTTCCCAAACAAAATCACTTTGGGAATTTTGGGCAACCTACATATCAACATGAACCATCCTCGGAAGATATCAATACCCAGGTCATGAAAACTCTGCAAGGTATGTTGAACCAAATGACAGAAGTAACCCGCAAGATTACCAACTTGCAACACCAAGTTAAGGTTACTCCTGATCATCGATCTGCTGGGAATTTACCTTCCCAACCCATGCCCAACACAAATAATCAACGGAATCAATTCCAAGGTGGATATCCTAGTCAACTCATTCAACCAGCACCTCAGCATCCCCTGGGTTTCAATAATAGTCAAGCTTCCCATCCTCATCCTAGAAACAACCAAACTGCAAATGCAGTCATTTTGAGGAATGGGAAAACCACTCAAGACCCCCTGCCTATTGAAGAAACTCATTTCAATGAAAAACATATCAACTCTTCTCCATCTTCCTCTAACACTGTTCAGGAACCTAATAATGCAAAATAGGAAAACCCTGCACCATTTCCACAAGCCCTCCATTCTTCATAAAATAAGAAAAAGAAGAAATCTGAGCCCACTGATAAGGAATTGATGGATTTATTTGGGCAAGTTGAAATTAACATCCCTCTCCTAGATGACATAAAATACATCCCTGCCTATGCAAAATTTCTAAAGGATTTGTGTACCCCAAAAGGACAGCCTAGAAATTTAGGAAAGGTTATCCTTCTCGAGACAGTCAGCTCAGTTGTGAAGAGCTGACTGCCTCTTAAGAGAAAAGATCCAGGCACTCCCCTGATTCAAGTAATCATTAATGATAGTTCTTTTGATCGTGCCTTATTGGATCTCAGTGGCTCAATTAATCTTATCCCCACAATTATTTTTGAGGAATTTAAGATTAGTGAATTAAAGCTTATTAAGGTTACTCTTCAATTAGCAGACTGATCTACAATTAAAGCGAGGGGAATTGTTGAGGATGTCCTTGTCTGAGTCAAAAATTGTCTATTTGCGGTAGACTTTTTAGTCCTAGACATAGAGGTACCAGAAGCTTTAAAGTTTTCCCCTATAATTCTTGGAAGACCATTCTTAACCACTGCCCATGCAATATTGATTGTGATTCTGGCAAAATGATCATGTGTGGCAGTGAATCTATAATCCTAGATATTTTCCAAGCTTCTAGGAGGTTCCAAGAACATAATTTCTTTGATGAGTAAGATTCAGAAATGGAAAATATAGTGGAGGAAACTTTGCATATTTCACATTTGGGTTCCTGTTTTGCCATTAACACGGTTCTTGCACAATGCACTTCATTCCACCCCCCCACCCTAGCCACACATTCAGCTAACACTCCAGCGGACCCTTTCACTCTCACTTCACCATTAACACAAAAAGTAGAAATTCTTTCCGAGCTAGGCCCACAACTGGAGTTAAAACCTTTGCCTGACTCCCTTAAATATGTTTTCCTGGGTCCAAATTAGACCCTGCCCCTAATTATAAATTCTGGACTTACTGAGGCACAAAAACACAACTTCTCTAGGTTTTGAGTAAATATAGAAAAGCTATTGGCTAGACCCTTTCTAATCTTAACGGTATTCATCCGTCCTACTATACAAATCGTATATATCTAGAGGACGATTCTCATCCCTTCTGCCAACCACAAAGGCACTTAAACCCTAATATGCAGGAGGTGGTAAAAAATGAGATTATTAAGCGGCTTGATGCAAATATCACCTACCCAATTTCTGATAGCTCTTAGGTTAGTCTAACACAAGTAGTGCCCAAAAAGGTTGGACTAACAGTTGTCACCAACAAAATTGGGGAGAATATAGCCACTCGAACCACCTCTTCTTGGTGCATGTGTATTGATTACAGAAAATTAAACACTGCCACCAAGAAGGACCATTTTCCGCTCCCCTTTATTGATCAAATCTTGAAGCAATTAGCTGAATGGGATTTTTGCTGTTTCCTGGACGGTTATTCCGACTATAATCAGGTAGCGGTTCATCCTAAGGACCAGGGAAAAACAACTTTCACCTACCCCTTCGGAGCCTTTGCTTTCAGAAGAATGTCTTTTGGCCTTTGCAATGCACCTGCGACTTTTCAAAGGTGTTTGCTTACAATATTTTTGAACCTGCTAGGTGACTGCTTAGAAGTCTTTATGGACAACTTCTCTATTTTTGGAGATTCTTTTGACCGTTGTCTCAAGAACCTTGAAAGAACTCTCCAAAAATGCATAGAAGTCAATCTGTTCTCAGTTAGGAAAAAAGTCATTTCATGGTCTAAGAAGGTATTGTCCTGGGCCATATTATATCAAAACGAGGAATTGCGGTAGATAAAGCAAAAATAGATGCTATATCTAAGCTCCCACCACCCACTGTTATAAAACAAGTCAAATCCTTTTTAGGTCATGTGGGTTTCTACCGTAAATTCATACAAAATTTTTCCCAAATCTCCAAGCCCTTAAGTCAGCTTCTTACTAAAGACCAGCCATTCGATTTCAATGATAAATGCCTAGAGAGTTTCTTGAGGTTGAAGAAGGAAGTTACCGAGGCACCAATTTTGCAGGGACTTGATTGGAATAGTCCCTTTGAATTAATGACGGATGCCTCAGATTTTGCTGTGGAGCCATTTTAGGGCAAAGAATTCACAAGAAGCCCGTTGTGATCTATTATGCTAGCAAAACTCTTGATGATGCACAACGGAATTACATGGTTACTGAAAAAGAACTTCTTGCCATTGTATTTGCCCTAGAAAAATTTATATCCTATCTTTTGGGGTCACATGTCACTGTATATACCGACCACTCAACACTTAAATATTTATTGACAAAAAAAGATGTGAAACCCTGCCTTATCCATTGGATCCTGCTGCTCCAGGAATTTACCTGGAAATCAAGGATAAGGGGAGATTGCAAAATGTAGTGGCCAACCATCTCTCTCGTCTTATGACAAATGACATAATGACACCCTCTGATCAATTCCTCGATGAAAGCATTTTAGCTGCCACCACCCTCCCTTAGTTTGCACCCATCGCAAATTATTTAGCAACAAAATGAATCCTCGCTGATTGGCCAAAAACAAAAAGGGATAAGTTCTTTGCTGATATTAAATACTATTTTTGGGAGGAGCCCAACCTTTTCCGCATTTGTGTCGATCAGGTCATTAGACGATGTGTCCCTGATTCAAAAATCCATGATATTCTGGCACATTGTCATTCAATGGCCTATGGCGGACATTTTTCAAGCAAGAAATCTACAGCTAAAATCCTTAATGCGGGACTCTTTTGGCCCAGCTTGCACAAAGATGCTCATAATTTTGTTCGGTCCTGTGTGAGTTGCCAGAGCATCAGCAACATGACTCAGAAGGATATGATGCCCCTTAATCCTATTTTAGAGGTTGAAATTTTCGATGTATGGGGCATCGACTTCATGGGACCGTTCATCAACTCTGGTGGATATTTGTATATACTAGTTGCAGTCGACTATGTTTCTAAATGGATTGAAGCAATACCCACCTGCACCAATGATCACCGAGTGGTTGTCGAATTCATTAAGAAAAATATTTTCTCATGATTTAGCATTCCAAAGGCCATTATCAATGACGAAGGCTCACACTTCACTCACTCACAATTCCGTCACCTTCTTTCTAAATATGGGATTAATCACAAAGTTTCCACACCTTATCATCCCCAAACAAATGGTCAAGCAGAAGTTTCTAACCGGGAAATAAAAAATATTTTACAAAAGATGGTTAGGCCCGATCGTAAAGAGATCCACGAAATTAGACAATGCTTTATGGGCCTACCGTATCACTTTCAAAACCCTGCTTGGCATGTCTCCCTTCTATCTAATTTTTGGGAAGGCATGCCATCTCCTGGTAGAACTTGAGCATAGGGCTTTTTGGGCAATAAAGCAATTAAATATGGACTTATCTGATGCCAGTATCCATAGAAAATTACAATTGACTGAAAAAGAAGAATTACGTAATTTTTTGTATGAAAATGCGTGGATTTATAAAGACTGAACAAGAAAATTTCATGATAAATACATTGTTCGAAAACATATGACGTTAATCAACACGTTTGGCTTTTCGATGCACGGCTACGTATTTTTCCTGGAAAGTTGAAATCAAAATGGACCAACCCCTTTATTATCCTAAAACATATCCTTACGGTACTGTTGACCTTTGTGATCCTAAAACTAATACAACTTTTCAAGTCAACGGCCAACATTTAAGGCCCTATTTTGATCATGCTCCAAATCTTCCATCTAAATCTTTCGATTTCACTGAACCAAACACAGCTGATCATTGATGCACACTACGCCCGGTTGAATGGCATAAAAGATAGCACTGGATGGGAGGTAACCCATCATTTTCTCTGCTTTCTTTTTCTTTCTTTTCCCCAGGTTTTGACTATCCTAAATCCGACCGCCTTTTACTAAGGTAATCCCTCTTTCCCTCCTAATGCATGAAGACATTGCATATCTTAAGCATGGGGGGATGTTTTTAAATTTTGACGATCGATTTAGGATTTTCAAAACCTAAAAATATGCATTTTTTTCTTTAGTCATTTTTGTTTTATTTTTCTTGCATGCATACCCAAAAAAAAAATGTTGAAAACTTTTTAAGGAAAAATTTCAAATCGGGACTAAGGTTGACAATTCACTTTCGGTACAATGGGATTTTATCTTTAACAAACTAAGGATGAGGATATGGATCTGATCATTCGAATTTCAGGGTCTATTTTTAGACTAGATCAGATATCCTTCTCTAAAATTTCACCTGAACTCATGATAGTTCAGGTGACTTGATCCTCTTTTGTAATATGGAAAGTATCTGGCTTAGTTTCTGATTCAAAAACTTGCATTTCATGCGAAATTTCCTGTGTCAAATTTCACACACAAGCAACACAAAAAAACTAGAAACTAGAAAAGCCCCCTTGTTTGAACTTAGTAAAAGTCTGAAGTAGATCATTGGTTTGAGTCCCACTGCCGAGAAGGAGGAAAATGCCTCCTTTGAGGATGCGATGTCAACATGTTACCGCCTCGGTGCTGCTCTATATCTATATTACATATCTTTAGATGGAGCATTTAAGCGCATTTTTGCAGCTCAAGTGTCTTGGACGGTGCTCTACCTATAGTGTCGGAGCAAGAGCTTCAATTCACTTGGAGCACCCCTTTGCACCACATTGTGTTCTGGGGTTGTGAGCTCCTGGGTGGTGTCATGGACAGTACTATCTCAAAGTACTGGTGCTAGAGCCCCCTTAAGGATTGGTAATGGAAATGATGATCTTGACACATCTGTTGTAACACTAAACTAAAAATAAGCATGGGGGGAGAAAAAAAAAATTAAAACAAAAAACACACCTTATAAATGTTGTCTTTTCACAAGCACGGACACAGGGTTTTAAAGGTTATTGCAAGTTGCGAATCAGATTCAAGAGATAGAAAAAATCCTAAAAACAAAAATTTTAAGTCATCTGAATTAACAAGAGGTTAATCTATGAATTTTTTGGAGGATATATTGATCCCATTTTTGTCTAATTTTCTGATCCAAAAACAAATCCTGATGTTTATCCATAACGAATCCCGTACCTCCTGTGTTTGGATCATCCTATGTCCCATAATCTCTCTCTCCTCAAAATTCGAAAAAATTAGATTTCCCAAAAATTCCATTTTGTAAAAATTAAAGTTTTGCTAAGAGACTAGCAAAAGATAAACATGAGGGCATGATAAACGCCAGTTTATCATCATTCCTATGCATTAAAACAAACCTAGCTCTTATGATTTTGCTCTGCAAATGGGTTTTTGAGCTGCATTTAGGCATCAATTAGGTTAGGCATGCATTGCACTCTTTATTGTCTTTTTAATGTGTTTTTGTGAGTGTTAGGGATATATATATTGACAGATCCCTAAAACCTTAGCACTCAGGAAGGCAACTAGTGAAGGAGAAGCTCAAACCAGCTGGAACTCAACTTGATCCAGCCCACCATAGCTGAAATCCAGCTCACTTGAACTATGGTTAGCTCATCCTAACTCCATTCAGCTCATCTCAGCAGAACGGCAGCTCAAGAGAACTCATTTTAGCTCACCATAGCTCAAGTCAGCTCAGATCCAATTCAACTTAGTTGAGTCTAGCTCATCTCAACTCCTATTAGTTCACAGGGAGCTCTAGCTAGCTCAGCTGACTTGACTGGAGTTCACCTCAGCTCAAGACCAGCTTAATCCAGCTCCACTCAACTCTAGCCAATTGAAGATGACTTCATTTCAACTCAGGAAGCTCAAGTCCAGCTCCTGGGGACTCAGCTTAGCTCAACTTAGTTGAGCTAGGCCACCTTGGCTACCTCAACCAGCTCGATCCTCCTCGGGAGCACCAGACCCAGCTCACCTCAACCTCCTTGCGGTAGAAGCTAGCTTAGTTTATCTTGGCTTAGCAGTTAGCAAAGAACTAGCAAGCTAAGCCAGCTAAAGTAGCTCCATGCCATCCTCTTCAGCAGCTGCCAGCTCCATTTCAGCTCCAGACTTCTTCTGTCCAGCTCCTCTCCTCAAACACTAGCTCCCATTGCCTACTCCTTTACTCCATTACTAGCTAAGCTAGCTTAGCTTAGATAGGTTCTAGCTCCCTTGGTATTTACCACCCTAAAACTCTACCTAACTAGCTCCACCAACTACGCCCTACCTAAGCTCACCTAAGCTAGCTCTATCCACTCCAAGTTGGTGCCACTACCATCACCACCTTTCACCCCTCAACCACCACCAAAGGGCACCAAGAAGTTGGCGCCAAAGCCACCCTAACTACTCCCCCTTTTGGCACCAACTTTTCCCTCCAAAAATGCCCTAAGCTCCACCCTACACCTAATCCTAAAGCCCATCTCCACCTTCCATTTTCCCTCTAGAATTCCCCCCTTCTAGAACACCATTTTGGCACCAAAATGGAGGCACCCCCTCCACCATGGACATCCACCATAGGGTGCCTCCATGTCCTTAACTACCCCCCTCCACATCTCTTTGAATGGAGCCAAAAATCCATGACCATAGATCCCATAACCACCACTCCAAACTCCATCTTAGCCATCCATTCCAAGAGCCACCTATACCCCCCATCCTACTCTATAAAATGACCTTTAACCACCACCATTTTCCCCATCCTCCCATTAGTATAAGTATACCATAAATCCACCTACACCCTATGGCCAAGAGAAGAAGGGAGAAAGAAGATCAAGGGAGCACATCACCCACCCCCTTGGTGCCATTTTCCTTCCCATTCTCCTTCTTCTGCCACACCGAGGAGGAGAAATTCTTCATCAAGGAGGATGGCTAGGAAAGGGAGAAGCACCTAGGGTGGACGTCCACCCTTAAGGAGAAGCTTAGGGCACGCCCCCTTAGGGCTTGCCTTGAAGGACATCGTCTTGGCTAAGCTTTCAAAGAGAAGGAGTTGAAAGATTTCTTTTCAAGCCAGGGAGCTACCAAGCTTGGAGCAAGAAGCTCCTCTTCTTCACCATTTTTTATGAGGATTTGTGTTTTACTTTCTTGTAGTTTCAAGTTAGTATAGAAGCATTCCTCTACATGTGCCTTTTGTAAAACAAATTTTCGTTAATTCAAGTTTCCTTCTTTTATCTTTTTTTGTTGCATAGTTTTGTAAAATTTTGTCTAGCATTTTTTCACTCCCTCTCCTTAATTACTCTAGGCCTCCATGTTCCTAGAGTGAGCATAGGGAGAGGCTCTACTTGTCATTTTAGTAGTAGTGTAGTGGATTAGTATAGACTATTTTCTTGCTATCAACAAACCTGCATTATTTCCGTAATTTGAAAACCTATGAAAATCATATATATAAAACACCAAAAAGAAAGTTGAGTTCGATTTCCAAGCAAGAGATATAATTTTGCAAACATTTGGTCTCCTTCGATGACCCTAGATACTCTCCATCTATGTTACAAATTTTAAAAGCGAACGGATTTATGCATTACAACAACTTCCAAAATCGTAATTAACAAATTGCGTATTTTCGTTATCACTTACCTAGTTTGGAAAACCCTTCTTCTCTATATAAACCTCCTCAACCACCCCATTGAAGAGCATTCAATTCTCATTCACTCTCCATGCAACACTAGCCCTCTCCTAGCTCCACCAAACACTCCATATCCGCCCTCGGAGTTATCGAGCCGGCGCCGGAGCCCCCCTCCACTGCCGTGGCCGCCTCGCCTCCTCCTCGCACTCCCTTTTACTCTAGTTTTATGTTGCAGTAGTTTAAGCTTTCATCTATTGTTAAATTTGTAAACAATCTCCAATTGCATGCTATATGTTAATTATGCTTCTTATATCGTAATTCACATCTCCTTAAAGTGATTGTCATATTTTAAACACAAGCTCTAACCCTACTCTCTCTCTCTCTCTCGCTCTTATTTTCTCGCAACAAAACAAAATAAACATTCTTGTGACACCTAAAGCAACAAACTAATCCAATTTCATGCCTCCTCGTGTTCGACACTTGGACTCACTAATACATATCTTAAATTAAAACCAACGTCGCGAGCACATGCTACAATGACATAATTAAACCAACACGTTCCGCGTGCATCAATTTTTGGCACCGTTGCCGGGGAGGCAATGGATTTCTTTTGTCACTTTCATCCCGCACTAGTATTCACATCTTTTGACTCATTTTTCTCTTTCTACTTGATTGGTTGTAGGAACTCAATGCCTTGGCGACGGAGGAGCGTGATCCAGGACAATAGACAAGGAGTAAAGTTCTACGAAAACTGTTGTGAGTATTACTCCACCCATTGATTGTTTGCTTGCCTAAAAGAAATACAAAAAATATATAAATTTAAATTGGCGTGGTGAATGGCTACTTGACCCAGATTCCAAACTCAGCACCCAACCAAAAAAAAATACATTCTGTTAACGAGCGAAATTGAGGTTATAAAAGTTGCGTCGTAGTATAGGTCGAAATCGCTTGAAAAAAAATAGAATTTTATTACTTGAATGGAAGTTTGAGGTCGAACACAGAGAGCAATTGGCAAAAATGATTCTCAAGATTGCAATTCCACACAATATAAGCAGTTTATAATAAAATTCCAAGCAGTAATGATATATGAATGAAAGTGTATGTCAAAGAGTGCAAAAAGAATGGGGTAAAATGGTGATTTGAATCACCAATTACCCCTCACAATTATATCAAATATTTCAATAGTAACAATCAATCTAAAGCAACGTAGGATAAGTGAGTTGAATCTCAAATGTCTGCTCAGCCAATCAGATGGCTTAACCTACTCACTGCTACAATGCCATTCTGCTTCTTCTTCTTCTTCTTCTTCTTCTCTGGCTCTCTCCTTCTTCTTCGGTGCCTTCTCTCTTCTTTCTCTTCACGCACAAGGGGAAGGATTCCTTAAATGGCTAAGTGTTAGCCATTGAACCACAAAGCAAAACCCCTGCCCTTGTACTCTCTTTCTCTCTTCTGGGATCCTCTTCCTCGCCTTCTCAAGGCCCTTCACAGTATCAGGTTATCGGGTTAACAAGCACATGCACACCTAGGACCAAGCTCACCGACAATGGGTGGTGAGCGAGGAGTGCTTAGATTAGGCAGATAATCGGATGCACCAGACCCGTGGGGGACATGTCACGAGTGAGGCATGCATGGGTAAGGAGGATCTTACCCTCATGTTAGGAGGCGAAGAGGCTAAGGCAGAAATTCAATTTATGTGCTTGTAGGAGCTTGCGAGTTTACGATGTGGGACTAAAGTCCCACACTGTCATCTTTGTTCATAGTAGCAGCTATCTTCGGCTGATTCGTGAAAGGGAGGTGGTCAACACCCCAATTGACTGGTCAGGAGTGAAACTGGGTCGATTCCGTGTTGCCTGATGTGGATACCTGGAACTATAGCTGCTAGAGAAGGCTTCAAGCAAGCTCCAAGCTTGCACGTTAATGGCGACTGAGGTGAAAACCTGAAACATGAAATAGGGCCTCGTGGCCATGTTAGAATACCTTAGAAGCTTCGTTGGACCACGGCAAGTGTAGCGAAGGTGGTTTCATGGAGAATGGTGATTTGTGGTGGCTGATCGGAGTCTGGGAAGGTAACCAGTGATGGGTGTGTGAATGGAGAGATAAGGAGAGGGCTTTTGTGCAGAAGGATGAGGCAAAGGTTATGAGGTGGTCGGCGAGGCTTTTGGAGTAGTGGGATGAGCGGAGAGCCTCGCAGGAGATCTGGTCGGAGTGGAGGACGTTGGAGGTGAACGGCAGCGTTAAGGGTAGAAATTGGGATATGGAGAGCGGGAAAGATAGTGTAAACCTAAATAAGACTTACTAACCTAATCTAAACGGACGAAAGGGGGGAGAATCCTCACTGGGGGTACATCGGCGACAGAGAAGACGAAGTGCTCCGGTGAGGGTAGGAACGGTGACGACGACGGGAAGGAGGCTCCTACTAGTACGGCCAAGAGTGGATGAGAGAGAGGAATGAAATCTGATCGATGGTATTGCGGACAGACGACGAAGGAGGTCAGGAGAAATCGTCGAAGCTTGTGAAGCTTCTCGACCGGAGCGAAGAGAGGAAGGGAGGGGTTTCACGGCTGGAATCAAGCTTGGGCTCTTAGGTCTAATCTGGTTGTCCTTTTATAGGCCTCTGGATGGTGTTTTGGGCTAGGAAAGCTCACTGGAGATAGGAATTCTATGATAGCCGAATCTCTCATGCATTCGCATGAGAGATTGGGAAACTTTTAGGGCTTAGGAATTGGCTCACAAGGAAGGGAATTCCTTGGCGAACTTTCCTTTCAAATTTGAGAGGGATTCATCAAGGAATCAAGGAAAACATGCCATTTTAAGGTTTCCGGAGTTGTAGAATTAGGATTCATGGCGGTAAGGACCTTTGTGTAAGAAATTCAAAAGCTAAGAACCCATGTGGAATAAAGGAAATCAGACTTGGACCAAATTGCAAACTAGGTTGAAACAATCTTAGATTGAGCCCAAATTTTGGTATAAATCTAATTTGAACCTAAGGAATCCAATGGTAAAGTTGGATTTTGGTTTTGACTTAGTTTAACTGGGTAATTTTCAAAATTACCCAAATTAGGGCAAATGTCTGTCTGGGAATCTATTTTAGGTCAATATGGGTTCCAGTGGTCAGTTTGAAGGTACCAAACCCTAGAGAATATTTTTCTATGATTTTTAGAGAGTTTAGGTGAATTTTATCCTAACCAAAACCTCAATGGATTAAGCGGGTCTATTTTTAGGATTTTAGTTGTCCATTAATTCCTGTAACGCATGAAAATCCTTTTTTGTCTGTTCTAATCCACTTATTAGACTCTTAAGACCATTTGACCCTTGCTCCACCCCTGAGAGAACCCGTGGTTATTCTATTTTTGTGATAGAATGCAGAAATAACCCTGTATTCTTATCTTTTTATTAAATCAATGTTTTGTGCCCTTAAGACCTTCTGATGGGTATGTAGGAGCTTTTATTGACTTAATTAGACTAAACTAAGCTAGTCATGGCTCATGATGGTGTTCCCATAACACCCTAACATTCTTGAAGAAATAATCTTTCTGGAGTGTTCTTCTTTATTTTGAGTGGTGTTTGTGAAGCCATCATGATTTGACTTGGGTTGCACCACTCACCATAATTAAAATCAACACACATGGTAGAACTGCATGAACACTAGGGTGAATACATTAGGGTTGTTTCTCTAGGGCCACATCATTCTAAAGGAAATCGACTTTTGCCCATTATGTGCAAAACCTTGTGTGCCCAAATGAGCATTGTTTGAAAACATTAAGGGATTTCAACCCTAAAAATCACTGAAGCAAGGATGAATCATTGAAAGACAGCACATCCTAAAAACCTTACTTGAAAGCCATGTTTTGTTGAGTGCACGCGCACACTCAATTAGACTAACTAAGAGGCACAACCCCAAACAACGCCTCATCACATATCCTAAGTACAAGCACTAACCTAGCCCTCATTAAAATGGAGTAGACATGCCCTAGGAAGGACCAATCTAAGTCCTGAAGGAGTAATTGGGTTTGTCAAGTGCTTAGCCTTAATTCCTATCATGGAATCTGGTGTCTAGGTTGCGAGAAAGTGTCAAATGACCGCAGTTGTGAGGTCTACGGAATTGGCAGCGCAAGCCAAAGGAAGAACCTTCCCCTCAATCCCTTCATAATCAACCTATCCAGATTAACTTTGGGAAGGAAGGTTAAGTACTTGCAAGTTTAATTATTCCCTCCAAGGCTTTTTAGGTCACCTAGGTCTACACCATAAGGACTAGACTTACTTGATTGTTTGTGCATACACACTTCTCTCACATGTTCCTCTCTCACCCCTCCACCTCTTCCCAACCATGGATTTCAATGCCTATCCATCTTACCCAAACTATCCCCAACATGATTTGTATTCTAACCCAGGTAGATCATATCCATAATAACTTACTTGAGATAACCAGCCACCTAGTTTGGGATATAACCCAGAATACCCCCCTTGCCTCAACTATCCCAATTGTAACCAACCCGCACCAACCTCTTTTTGGGATACATCCAACCCACCCACCCAGGGGTATGACCCAAACCTTGGGGATCCTTATCTCGATTCGCTTCATGATGACTCTCCAGTTAGGTCCCACACACTCACTAACCACTTTGATGGGACCTACACTCTAGGAGAACACCAAGATCCCTGCCCTTCCTAGGACTATAACCAAGAAAGGTAATCTAAATTCAAGGATCTCTCCTACTTGACCTTTGGATTGGAAGGGCTTCTAGACAAATGGAAATCAAAGGATGATTAGAAACCTAGGCAAATCAAGAATGATCAACCTTTGATTTGGTCCCCTAATAAAGAATCTGACTGGGAGGACTTAGAACCTCAATTATTCTGGAGTAGGACTAAACAAAGAATGGTTCCTCTTGAAGAATTGGACCTTGAAAATGATAGAATAGAGGACATAAGAACTTAAACCCCAATGCAGATTCTAGTACATATCCTCAACCACACCTTCCTAGCCCTGATTTGAAGAAAGAGATCCAAGGGAAACTGAATGACACCCTATCAATTCTTGATAACCTCTAGTCAGAGTTACACAGATAGAATAAGGAATTGATTAAAGGGAAATAGGCCCTGATGGATATGTTCCAACAACTGGAGGAAGAGGGCCAAAGAAAACTGTTGAAAACAACTCCATTTACAAAATTTGTGAAGCAAGGCCCTGTCGTGATCAATTGGACTACACCTATTTATCCAAAATTGGTTTAGCCCACCATTAATACTCCCCAGGAGTTGGACAACTCCATAGAAGATGTCATTAAGGATTCCTCATAACATTATTTGGGGAGAGTTGAGGACACACATCAAGAGGAAACTACGAATTTAGGGGGTGATGTCATGGAATCCAAATCTAATCTTCCTGAGGAAAGTGATTTGGTGGAAAAGACATCCAACATTGGAGATGGGGAATGGGATTACAACTTCGAAATAATTGATTTTGAATCATTTGAAACCCTCATCACAAATTTAGAGGAGGACCAACAGAAGGAATCTGAGCTAGAGGATGAAATCAGCCCAACCTCTAAAGCAACCTCGAACATTGAGTCTGATATGAAAGAGGTTGAAGAGAATATTCTTGGGGTCAAGGACTTGGAGAGAATAAGCAATGAAACCATAGTTGAAGAAGAGATGGATTTTTCTTTGTAGAGTGACCTCATGCTTGATTTTAGGGCTCATTATGAAAGTCTTGATTTTGTTACATGCCCTACCAGAATAAAGATCCCGCAACCTGAATGCACTAGAATTGATACACCTTTGAGGGATTACAATTTTATAGGGACACAAGCTGACTATAAAACTGTTTAATGGGCAAGATCAATGTTTAAAATCAATGCGTCATAGTATAGTTGAAATTGCTCGAAAACAAATAAATTTTTATTATTCGAAGTTTTAAGTCCGAGGTCGAACACAGGAAGCAAATTGGGGTTTAAAAATCAAGAGCACAACTTTTGAGAAATTGAATATGCAATGTAAATCAGAGTTGTAATGCAAAGATGTAAATATAAAGACACTGGACCAATGTATATAAAGAGCACAAAAAAAATGGACGTCTGATTTATAAATCAGACATCTTAAATTGGTGATTGCTATGGTACTATTTCTGATCTTTTTTCTCTTCTCTGTCTCTAATCTCTATCTGGCTTTCTTTCTTCTTCTTTTCTTTTCTTTGTGCCTGTGCTTCTTTTTCTTTTGTCTTCTTCTTCTCTTTCTTCTTTCTCTGGCGGCTTCCCTTTCTTCTACCTTCAGCTCCTTCTTCCTTTTCTTCTTCAACCCTTCAGCCTTCAGCTCTTCCTCTTCAGCCTTCCCTTCTCCTTCCTTAGCATTCGTTGGCTTCAATCCTCTTCTTCCTTGTCTTTTCTTCTCCTTCCATGTGAGAGAGCAAAACCTACCCCTACCCGCCCCCTCTATCTCTCTTCCTCTTTCCTTTTCAGGCTTGCTCTCCCAGAACTGCTTCTCGGGTAATCAGGTCGGGTATGCGCACCCGGTACCAGGCCCACCAGCGTGCGGTGGTGGGCAAGGAGTGCAGGTCGAGTATATGGGTCAAGCCAGATCCGTGTGGGCAGTGCCACGGACGAGGCCGTGAGAGGAGTGAGTGCGACCTCACCCCATGGCCAGGAGGTGAAGAGGCTATGTCACTTTTGCAATTTATCTCACGGTGCCCACTCACAATCTTCCGAGGTGAGACTATGTTCTCCCACCTTCCTTCAAGAGTGCCCACAGTAGGAATCTCCTTGATTGCAGCAGCTACGTGGGGCTTCAGTGCCAATCGCTCATCTGGAGTTGTGCGTGAAGGAATTCCGCACACCTTGGACCTATAGCCTAGATCGAGGAGACCTGGGGGAAGCTCCCAAGCAAGCTCCTTGCTGGCATTAATGGCAGCGGGCCTCTAAACCTGTCAACCACAAAAATGGCCTTGCGGCCTCATCAGAAGGCTTAGACAGCTTCGCCTAGACACGATGAAGGTAGTGCGAGGGTTGGCGTGGTGTGGGGTAGCCGAAGCGTGCGTGCTTAGGGCACCCTGTGTGCGTGAAAGTGGGTGTGTTCAGGGGAGTGTGGAGTGAGGCTAGTCCTGCGTGGCGCTGGCGGTGTGGCGTGGTGAGTGGAGTGAGGGTTTATGGTCAGTGGAGTGTGGAGATGCTTATGGGGTAGTTGGCGAGGTGGATGGAGGCGTGGAGCGGTAGGGATGCCTCACCGGAGGTCTAGCCAGAGATGAGGAAGGTGAGGGTGATAGCGTGCGTTAAGGCGTGTTTTGAAGAAATAAAGATAGAAAAATGTTGAGAGAGGTGAGAGAACTTGGCTAAGCATGGATAGACAAAGGGGGATGTAGAGAAGGCGACCGGCTCATATTGCCGTCGCAGGAGACGAAATACTAAGTGGAGGAGGACGGCGACGATGAAGGGGCTGCAGGGACGTCGGTTGGTGCGGTACGACGTGGACGAAGAAGAGGAAGAGAACCCTGCCACTGGTAATGTAGCAGAGCGAAGAGAGAGAGGGGGGTCACCAAAGCTTGCTGAGTTACTAACCAGAGGGGGAAGAGAAGAAATAGAAGGTTTCTCAGGCCAATTTCAAGCTTAAAGGATGCGAAGGGCTTTGGGTTTGCTTTTATAGGCTCTGGAAGAAGGTTTCGTGCTTGGATGAGAGACTTGGGTCTCATTTGACCTTCCATCTTCGGCAAGGTTTCCATGCTTGGAAGCCAAGCTTCCAAGCATGGAAACCTTGCCGAAGATGGAAGGTCAAATGAGACCCAAGTCTCTCATGCATTCACATGAGAGATTGGATACGAAATCGAGCTTGGAACTGTGTTCAAACTGAAGGAGATTTCTCAGAGAATCTCCCTTTCAATTTTGAAGGGGATTCTCTAAGGAATCAGGGAGATCTTTCCCTCGAAACCTCACCGGAGTAGGATTCCCTCTGCTATAATGGCAGGGGGACCTAATTGCAAAGAATGAAGATAAAGATATGAGGGTTTATACAGGAGTTTTCAAAAGTTAGGGGTAGAAATGTAATTGGGCTGGACCTGTTTGCAAAGTAGGTCAAGGTGAATTCTTTTTAGGTTCAAATTTTGGTACAAACCTAATTTGGTCTTAAGGAATCCAATGGTGAAGTTTGATTTTAGGTTTGACCATATTTTACTGGGCAATTTACGTAAAAACCAAATTTAGGCCAAATATTTGACTAAGACCCCAATTTAGGTCAAAATAGGTTCCAATGGCCAAATTGAAGGTTCTAAACCCTAGAGAATATTTTTCCATGAATTTTAGAGGGTTTAGGTGAATTTTATCCTAACCAAAACCTTGTCAAATTAAGTGGGTCTGTTTTAGGGTTACAAGAAGTCAATTAATTCCTAGAATTCACATGAACCCTTTTCTATTTGAACCAACCCACTTTTTATCGTGTTATGACCATTTAACCTGTGTTTAGCCCATGAGAAATCCCGTTGTTGTACTGCAATGGTAAAATTGAAGTTTTACCTCTTGTTTCTTGCTTTTCACTCAGAATGGTTATTTATTGATTTAGGACCTCCAGTTGGTTATGTAGGAGCTTTTGTTCTCTTTTCTGGGTCAAAATGAGCTAGTTAGGGCTCATGATGGTATTCCCATCATACCCCCATGCCTAGCTTTTGCTAGTCCCTTAGCAAAATTTTAAGATTTTAACTTCTGTTCTAGACCACGAATTCCTTGATGTTCAGAGATTATGATGAGTGCTTTTTCTTTTCTTTTTGATTAGGTTAGAATGCTGACAGTAGGCCTAGAGGTACTCAAGTACCAACCAAGATCCGAACCTGACCAACTCTAGCCTCGATCCTCCGTGAAGGTTTTTAAGGCCCATAGGAACTATCCTAAGGTTCGTTGAACTCCGCGGTTAAAGCACTCATGCTTGTAACGTATTTTAGCCTTGGCTCAGTTTGCAGTGCCTTTTTTCTGTAAGAGAGAGATAGAGGATTTTTTTTTGTTTGGAGAGTTTTCTCTCTCTTTTCTTTTTATTCTAGTCTCGGATTGGCTTCTCAACATGGTCTATATCGGATTCCTTGTCCCCATCATCAATCCTCGAAGGGTCCCTGACAATCAATGCTTCGTGATAGCACTACCCATGGCAACCCTCAAAACCCTGGCTTTCGAGATTTCAAGATAATCCCACCCATGGTGTTCTGTAGCTAAATCCAGACCCTAGCAATAGACATTTTGTGATAATGCCGCCCATGGCATCTGAACCACCACAAGGTGCTTTCGTGCCCCCTGTAGGATATGTAAATATCCTAGGAGACAAGCACCGAGGAGACGATATGTTATTGTGCATCTTCGAGGGGAATTTCCCACCTCTCTGCACCAAGAACTCGTCCAAATCAACTTCTGTTGATTGGACGCTCCTAATCTAGGCGACTTTTTTAGAACACTTAAATGCTTTTGCGTGATTTTGATAATTATGCGCATTGAACTAGACCATGTGTGGATTGGGGTGCTTAGTTTACTGAGTCCCGCAAACAAAAGGTCAGTTAATGAGGCTGAATACCCCCTAAGCCTTAGACCAAATACTTAAGCTTCGCATTTTCCCCAACCTCTTGAGGACTATCCAGATCTTAGCGAATACTTGAATTTTTAAGCCTAAGAGTCCAGCCCAAGAGGCCTAAGATCAGCGTTCCTACTAATCTCTTTTGTGTCTCATTAGCACTTTTTACTTCATTTTTCTTTTTCTTGATATGGTCTAGAACTTCAGTTAATCCCTTAATTTCTTACTAATGACTATCTCTTTTTTTCTTTTTCATTTTGTGCACCTTTTTTGATATTTTTCACTTTTCCTCCTCATTTTCTCCTCATGATTTGTATGGCCTCAAAATTATCTCTCCCCTCAGAATTTTTTGTCTTTTTTCAAGATTTTTTCATTTTTTTGGTGTTTTTTGTGATATGTGATTTTTTCTGTTGAACATTTTCTTGTGAGATGAGTTTTCATGGTGTTTTGCACTCATACCCCCCATGCCTATGATTTGCAATGTCCCCATTGTAAATTAGGTGGGTTCAAGTTCAGCTTAGATCATTCATTAGAACAGGCTTTAGGTGGGCGAATGGGTCGAGGTGACTATTGCGAACGATTTCTAAACTCGGGTACGGGTACCTGGAGTGGGGCCAGCTGTTCTAATGGATAAACCCTAAAGTGCAATATGAATTCAGCATAGGAATGCTAAGAAAGGCTTCGGGTTTTTCAAGAATGACTGGTTGCCTCCCGTTAAATGCTGAGTTTTATGCCATCGGCTGGGCGCATGAGCTCAGGGAGAATGAAGGGTAAAGGATATCTCAGCCAAATTTGTATCAGTCAAGTCAATGAACGGTTTGAGTCTTTGACCATTCACGATGAAAGGTTCTGAATCGTGGCTGAGTGGACTGATTTCAATGTCTCCATTTCCAAAGATTCGTCGGACAAGGTAGGGTCCGATCCATTTTGATCGTAGTTTTCCTGGGAACAGTTTAAGATTGGCATCAAAGAGTAGGACTTTTTAACCAGGATGGAAGATCTTTCTGGATAAGTGCTTGTCGTGAAAGGCCTTAACCTGCTCTTTGTAAATTCGCAAGTTCTCAAACGCGTCGTGGCATAATTCATCGATCTCGCTCATTTGAAGCTTTCTGTGGGTTCCTGCCTTAGAAAGATGTAGGTTGCAGTTCCGTACTACCCAATAGGCTTTGTGCTCCAATTTGACGGGGAGGTGGCATGCCTTCTCGTACACCAATCTAAAGGGAGACATACCTAATTAGATTTTTTGGGCAGTCCTATAAGTCCATAAAGCTTCCGGAAGTCGAGATGACCAATCCTTCCTGTTAGGTCGAACAGTAACCTGGAGGATTTTCTTGATCTCCCAATTGGATGCTCAGCTAGACCATTAGTTTGGGGGTGGTAAGGAGTAGAGATTCAGTTCGACACCCCGTATTTGGCCATCATTGACATGAACTGAACGTTAGTGAAATGGGTCCCTTCGTCAGAAATTATAGCATGTGGAATCCTGAACTGTGAAAAGATGTTCTGATGAATGAATTTGATAACCACTTTATGATCATTGGTTCGGGTCGGAATGGCTTCGATCCATTTGAACATGTAATCAACAGCAAGCAAAATGTACTCGAAGCCATCCGAAACAAGGAAAGGTCCCATAAAATCAATCCCCGATATGTCGAAGATTTCACATACCAGAATTGGTTGTAAAGGCATCATATCACGGTGGCTCATGTTGCCTAAGGTCTGGGAACAAGTGCATGCCCTACAATGATTGTATGCATCTTTGAAAATTATGGGCCAATAGAAGCTACACCGGAGGACTTTCAATGTGATTTTATGACCTGAAAAATGTCCACCGCATGCCTGGTCCTGGCAGAAAGATAGTATGTCTTGAATTTTCGCTTCCGCAACACATCATCGAATGATCTAATCAGCACCGATGTGGAAAAGATACGGGTCTTCCCAAAAGTAATATTGGCATCGGAAAGCAATTTGTCCTTCTTGGCCTTCGGCCAATCGGACAGGATCTAATGTGATGCAGGTAGTTTACTATATTAGCAAACCATGGAAGCCCTGTATTGATAGTCAGGAGGTGCTCATCAGGAAAATGTTTCGTGATGGATCTAGAAGGGTCGATGATCTCAGAAGAAAGGCGGGATAAGTGATCAGCTACCACATTCTATTTTCCCGCTTTATCGCAAATCTCGAGGTCAAACTCTTGCAACAGCAAGATCCAATGGATTAATCGAGGTTTCACGTCCTTCTTCGCAAGGAGATGCCTCACAGCTGTGTGATCAGAGTAAATGATAACACGGGAACCCAGGAGATAAGATCTAAATCTTTCCAGGGATAATACTACGGCTAGCAGCTCTTTCTCAGTAACTGTGTAGTTACGCTAAGCCTCGCCAAGTGTCTTGCTAGCGTAGTAGATGACCACGGGTTTCCCGTCAATTTTCTGCCCAAGTACCACTCCTACAGCGAAATTATATGCATCGCACATGGTCTCAAAGGGTTGAGACCAATCAGGGGACTGTAGGATCGAGGCTTGGGTAACTCGATCACTGAGGATTTTAAATGCTTGAGTGCATTCCTTGGAGATTTCGAAAGGTACATCCTTAGAAAGTAGAGTGGTCAGGGGGCGTGCAATCTTTGAGAAATCAGGAATGAATCGATGGTAAAAACCAACATGCCCCAGAAAAGATCGGATGTCCTTGATCAAGCTAGGCATAGGGAGTTTGGAAATCAAGTTCACCTTGGCTCGATCGACTTGGATGCCCTTTTCTAAAATGAGGTGTCCCAGGATAATTCCTTCAGGCACCATGAAATGGCCCTTTTCCCAGGAAAGAACCAGATTCACATCAATGCACCACCTGAGGATTTGGACCAAGTGCAGGAGACAATCATCAAATGATTCTTCGAATATTGAAAATTCATCCATGAAGACTTCCAGATAATCACCTACCATATCTGAGAATATGGCAAGCATGCACCGCTGAAAAGTAGCAGGTGCATTGCAGAGACCAAGAGACATTCTTCGGAACACGTACGTCCCGAAGGGGCAGGTGAAAGTGGTCTTTTCTTGGTCCTCAGGATGGATTACCACCTAGTTATAACCGGAGAGCCTATCCAAAAAAGTAGAACTTATTTCCCGCAAGTTTCTCGATGATCTGATCAATAAATGGTAGTGGGAAATGATCATTCTTCCTGGAGGAATTGAGTCTTCTATAATCAATGCAGACTCTCCACGAGTTCTCCACACGGGTTGGTATGACTTCTCCAGTTTCAGTTGTGATAACGGTGAGTCCTGCCTTCTTAGGCACAACCTGGATTGGACTCACCCACCGACTGTCGGAGAACGAGTAGATGATCCCTGCATCTAACCACTTCATGATCTCCTTTTTCACAACCCCTTGCAGATTAGGATTCAAACGTCCATGCATTTCACGGGAAGGTCATGTGCCCCCTTCGGTGTAGATATGGTGTGTGCAATAAGAAGGACTAATACCAGTCAAATCATCGAGAGTCCACCCAATGACTCTACGATGTTGCTGTAGAACAGTAATCAGACAGGATTCCTAGTAAGGTGTGAGTCTAGAGTTGATAATCATAGGAAACGTCTGATTGGAACCCAAAAAGACGTACTATAGATGGTCAAGAAGAGGCTTGAGTTCCAAAGCGGGGTTATCAGTAGCAGCGGACAGTTCAGGGTGTGTGTCAGGAGCAAAGGAAGGAGTTAAGGGTGTATCTAAGTCAGATTCAGACTCCTCTGATTGCGGGTTTTGATCTTCTTGTGGTTGATCGGAAGTAATCAGGTTGTCCTCAATAGATGGTTCATCAACCACGGCCTTGATATCACATATCTGTTCTATAACTCTACAATTAATCCCTTGTTGGGTGTTAAAGCTACGAGTTGTGTTTGGTTTTGAAAACTTGTTGTAGTTTGAAAGCGAAGAACTCATGCTCAATAAATAAAATTTATACCGGAATAGAAATCCCGGGTCAAACTCAGGAAGGGGGACATTTGATTAAAAAATACGCGTTTGTTTTATTTGTCACGAAGTAAAATTTAATTGATTAAAAACTGTCTATCTATTTAGAAGAGAGAGAGAATGAGAAAGAGAGAGAATATTACAAACAAAAACCAAAAAGAGATGTAGGATGAACATGGAATTCATTATCAAAGAGATTGTTCATTACACTAAACAATATGACTAGAAAATAGAAAATGATTACACTAGAAATCAGTAAATCTACTCTAGAAAGCATTAAAAAGAATAGAGAGAGAATTATCCTCCTCGACGGTCGCTTAGACAACAAGTCGGATGGGACGACGCCTGGAAGATGGGGAATGGAGCAGGATGAAAGAGGACGAAGTGGGAAGAACGGGAATGGGGTAGCACATTATCGTCGTCGTGGGATCCACTTTCGAAAGCGGGATGAAAATTGGACTTTATCTCTTGAGAAGCATCCTAGGTGTGGGACAAGCTTCTCTTGAGCTTTGGAGAGGGAGAGAAGAGAAAGAAGGGATGAGAATTTCATATGGAGGGGGTCTCCTTTTATAGTTGCAAGGAGTGAGGGCAATTTGGTCATTACAAGTTGAAAATCATTAATTCAGGACCATTAGTGAGGGATAAATCCGTCACTAAAGGCCTGAACGTGGCCATAGTGGGGCGGCGTGCGCATGTCCGCTCATCTCCTCGCGCTCAACGCCTTTCCACATTCTTTAAATCTCGGTCGTTCGATCACGAGATCGAACGGCTGAGATGCACCCTCACCCACTTTCTCATCGCGCGCTCGGGCATGCAATCCAGTGTCTTCACCGTGCATCTGATTACACGTGAGCTCTATCAAGCGTGCACAGCCACTTGATCGCGATCGAGCGCTCCTTACACCCGCTCACCCATGCGCCCCTCTCCTTCTCCTTGCCGCTCGAACCCACACCCAACCGCGAGCGAGCGCTCTATCCACTACGCTACGTGTGTGGATGGGTTGGTGGAGTGTCTTCTGGTCGCATGCTCTAGACCGTTGGATTGAGATCCAACGATCGAGATTGTTTCTTCAAATGGCCTTCAGAAGTTGAGGGCAGTCGATTGAGTGCCACTCTCAGCCATTGGATCTTGATCCAACGGCGGAGATGTGTGGGTGCTAGCAGCTTCAAAAGTTGAGGGCGGCCAATTGGGCGGCCAAGATGGTGCCACATGGCACCATCTTGGCTGTCCATCTTCTAGATGATGTAGATGGTGCCACAGTTGTCGGATTGTGTCGATTTTCACGCTGTTAGGCTGCAATCGTCGATCCAAATCCATCCATGTAGATGGATTTGTCGTTTGAAGTGCAAATTCACACCATCTTGGCCCTTGATCTTCTAGGGTTCCCCGATCTCTATCTAATGCTACAGATGTCTGATTAGGGCAATCTTGAAGTCGTTGAACTCCAATCGTCGCCCTGATCAAATCTGTATGGTTGGATCTTCGATCCGAGGCCCCGATAAAAATTTTGTCCTATCCCTGAACATAAAAGGAGACAATTAACCTCCATTTTATTCAAACTAATCTAAATGCAAGATGATGCATGTTATGCAATATTTATAGTATGCAATGCAATTCTATGCTTAAGAACATACATAAATAGACATCTTATGTAGTGTAAACATGTTTACATCACACCCCCATGCCTATCTTTTGCTAGTTCCTAGCAAAAACTATATTCTATTTATAAAAGAATTAGGTTGGATTATTTGGGCATGAGTTATTTTCAATCATTAAGAAAATATTTACTTAAGATCTAAACTTTCAAAGACACAACAATGCCTGGGTGCCTGCCAAAATGCAGACCGCCTCAAGCCCTCGCCTTATTCAAAAAATTTCTTTCTCTTTTTCTTCTTTTCTAATTTTTTTTTTTTTTGGATTTTCGAGTTTTAGGGTTTAGGAGTGGCTTTCTACGACCATTCAACTCACCCAAGATTTGATGAGAACCTTAAGTTCTAAGCATCTTATTATGAATGTGATAGACTCGTTGATGGATAGTAAAAATAGACTTCCGATTTCTACGCCTCTAGGTGACCTTAAAAAGAGAATTCTGCCTAAAGGTGTATCTTTACAACCAGTAGCTTTCTCCCTACTTTTATTTTTCTAGGGTCAACACAAGGGTGAATCCAATGTATATCTCCCAGGTTTATTCTACTTCTCCGCTTCTTCCTAAGTGTTTTGGGAATTTTCAGTGCATTTATTGAGCTGGGTTCTGGACAACTGATTGATGAGCTGTTACCACCGACAACTTGCCAGCCATACTCGTGTGGCGAAGTATGGTTTATTTCTTTTGTTTTCTTCTTTCCTTTTTTTTCTTTTCTTTTCTTTTTCTCTCTTTTTTTAATTTTTAAGTAGGTGGCTTCCCTGGTCTAAGATTTACCTAAAGGCAGCAAAAAGAGAAAGGTCAAGTGACTGGGCTCTGGACAACCTACCTATGGGCTGTTACCCACGATAACTTGCCAGTCATATCACCCTAGAAGGTTCATTAGCTACCCAATTTCCGTTAGAACCACCGATTAATGAGTCAATGACAAGATAATGTGTAGATGCTTTAGGCTTAAAGTTCCCTCGAATCAGAGGGAGGGTTGATAAGTCATGTACTTATCACCCAGACTTATTTACTCAAATTAAAATAGAATTCAAGTTGGCGATGACTTGAAAAATAAATCCATATTTTAGTGGATACACAGGTGATTAAGTCTGAAGACCTGAAGGGTCATTGTGTTCAGATCCTAATGTAATATTTCCTAAGATTGAAAATTTTCTTAAACCCAAGTTCTCTCTCCTAATTCCATAATTTTTTTTAATATATAAATAAAAGAAAATAAAATTAATCTACAGAGCTGACGAATTTATTCAAAGAAAGAATATCCACCCCCCCATGCCTATCTAATGCAATGTCCTATCTAATGCAATGTCCTCATTGTATTAAAAAGACATAAAATAGAGTGGAATAGAGTAGAAAGCACCTGAATTGCGTGAATGTTGGGTCTGCTCCGAGATAAACAAAAAAAAACTGTATATGTACTGAATTTAGTGCCTTCAGTTAGGCACACTATACAAAGAAAAGAAGTAAAAAATTCACATGTGCAGGTCAGAATCAAAATAAAAAGATGAAACCTCTGACCTACCAGCAGATGTCCACAGATGTGGACCAGATTGTGGTGCACACCCATACCCCATAATCGAGAATATCTAAGGTTCTGGATAAAAATTACCCAAAACCTAAAATCAGTATGCAAGCGGAGTCGGGCCTGCGATTTATGAGGATGCAACCCAAGACCAAAAAGTTGGGTTACAGAGAAATCAAGCTTCAAAGGATAATCAATGAATGTATGCTTAGGTTGAACATCCTCAGAAGAAATGTCATAAGGGTTTTGGTTTGATGGTTTCAGATGAAATGGAACCCTTAGACTTGATCTTCTATTTCCTCCGGAATTTGCTTCCTAAATCAAAATTTCCCAGCTCCTATCATCCTTAATTGGTTACTCTAATTCAATCTGGTCAGCCTCGTAACATGTGTCACCCCCAACAGGTGCCTAAGCAGGTTCTAACATTGGCTCTCCTGAAGGGGTTTCATCCTGGGAATCATCTCACGATTGAACCAAAGCAACCACAAATCTCATCCTCAATTTCGCTAACTTCCCAAGCAAAAACTCACCCGGGTTCTTATCCTCAACAACCTGGAGCCAATCTAACAAATACTTGTTCAAATCATCAATCATTTTAATCAGGGGCTCCAATCTTTCAATGGAAGGTATTGGCTGAACTTCTAAAGATTGAATGGTATTCCTCAGGTTAGCCAAAACCTTATCTTGAACCTGGTTAACCTGAACCAAATGACTTGCTTCAGGGTTGGGTGGGTTTGGGATCAATGCAGGGGAATTAACGAATTGAGATTCATTATACCCTTCCTGATAATAAGTCATTTCAGATTGTTTAAAAGGTGGTGATGACCTAAAGGTAGTGTAATCAGAGGATGGGTAAGAATCAGTGTATCCTTCTAGATTGTAGATCATATTAGGTTGTCCATGAAAGGGTGACAACCTATAATCGATGTGGCTCTGAGAAGGATAGAAATCACAATCATAGTGTTTAGGGTTAGACCCAAAACATAGAGGTTTGAAACTGTATCCCAAATCTGAGTTATCCCAACTAACTGATGGCTGATTACAGTACAAATCGGGATAATCGTCATGTTGAGGATAATTCAAAACAGGAGGGAAAGAGCAGGAATGCGTATAATATGTGGAAGGATTCATGAGAGACGGGAGGAAGAAAGGTGCCCTGCAATACAAGCAATCAAACCTGTCCTTAAGTGGGCTAGCCTAAAGACCTACAAACTCCCAAAACTCATCTTGAGATAAAGAAATGATTTGATCTACTTATATCTATTCAATCCAACCAGTTAGGAGGGACTAGGGAGAAGATTCTTCCGTTGGCTTGCGCCTCTGGTTCCTAGTGTATCCCCCAGCCGCGATCGTTTGATTCTGCTCTCCTTGCTAGACATCAGATTGAACAGTAGAAACAGGCTAATCAAAAGTAATCTCGTTCTGGGCTCCGAAGAGCGAGTCGAATCCTTAAGGCCAACGTCTACTCTATTTTATTTAGGGCTAGGTTTGAATGTGCTTTGGAATGTATGGACCCTTTATCTGGGTTGTGCCCTTAATGATTGATTGATGTGTGTGTGCATGCACAACCAATGGTTTTCAAGCAAGATTATTTTTGATGCGGTGAATTTTAGGGTTCAAATCTTGCTTAGTAGCTTTTAGGATTCAACTTTAGGTATTTTCAAACAAGTTTTGCTGGCACACCAGGTTTTGAAAGCACAGGTGAAGATGTTTTCCTTCGAAACTTAAAAGAACATGGAGGGCCTAGTAAATCCCTTAGAGTTGAATCTATGTGGTAGCTACTTGATGAGTTGATTTTAATTGAAGTGATGTGGCCCAATCAACTCAAACAATTGGCCTATTGCACCACTTAATTAGGCACACAAGTGATTACCTAATATGATTTCTACTCAATTATGTGTTTGGATTTGTGCATCGGTTCCAAAGATAGATTTACCGGTTGAGTTTGAAAATCAGATGAGGTTGTGTACCTCTGTGAGATTTTTTTTTATATTTTTCTTTTTAAATGTGGAGGTTGAGGTGGGTGTATGCGTCAAACAAACAAACAAAACTGACCTTAGGGTTTATAAGAACACCTAGGCTGATTAATGTTTGTGTTATTATGTGGTGAAATGAAAACTAATGGGTGGGAGGTGGGGGATAACTTACAGAACCTTCAACAGAACTTTGCTCCAATCTACCACTTTTGCTCATCTCAAAAGAGTACCTGTAATCACAATAAGAAAGGAGAGAAGCGTGGTAAATGATTTGTAAGTTATAAAATGCGAAAAAAAATCAAAGAGCATTGCCTCTCTGGCATCGATGCTAAAATGTTGAAGCTACGAGTTGCTACACTATCGTGTTTGATTTTGAAAACCTGTCATTTTAGTTTAAAAGCGAAGAACTCATGTTCAACAAATAAAATTTATACCGGAATAGAAATTTTGGATCGAACTCAGGGAGGCGAACGTTTGATTAAAAAATACGCATTTGTTTTATTTGTCACGAAGTAAAATTTAATTGATTGAAAACTATCTATTTACAATAATTACAAGAGAGAGAGAATATTACAAGCAAAAATCAAAAAGAGATGTAGGATGAACATGGAATTCATTATCAAAGCGATTGTTCATTACACTAAACATTACGACTAGAAAGCAGAAAACGATTACACTAGAAAGTAGTAAATCTACTCTAGAAAGCATTAAAAAGAATGGAGAGAGAATTATCCTCTTCGACGATCGCTTGGAGGACAAGCCAGACAGGACGACGCTTGGAAGATGGGGAATGGAGCAGGATGAAGGAGGACGAAGCGGGAAGAACGGGAATGGGGCAGCACATCGTCGTCATCGCGGGATCCACTTTCGAAAGGGGGACGAAAATTAGACTTTATCTCTTGACAAGCATCCCGGGTGTGGGACAAGCTTCTCTTGAGCTTTGGAGAGGGAGAGAAGAGAAAGAAGGGATGAGAATTTCGTATGGAGGGGGTCTCCTTTTATAGTTGCAAGGAGTGAGGGCAATTTGGTAATTACAAGTTGAAAATCATTAATTCAGGACCTTTAGTGGCGGATAAATCCGTCACTAAAGGCCTGAACGTGGCTGTAGTGGGGCGGCGCACGCATGCCCACTCATCTACTCACACTCAATGCCTTTCCACGTTCTTTAAATCTTGCCCGTTCGATCGCGAGATCGAACGGCTGAGATGCGCCCTCACCCGCTGCTTCATCACACGCTCGAGCGTGCGATCCAACATCTTCACCGCATGTCAGATTGCACGTCAGCTCTATCGAGCGTGCACAGCTGCTCGATCGCGATCGAGCGCTCCTCATGCCCGCTCGCCCGCGCATCCCTCGCCTTCTCCTTGCGGCTTGAACCCGCGCCCAATCGCGAGCGAGCGCTCTATCCACTATGCTACGCACGTGGATGGGTGGGTGGAGTGTCTTCTGGTTGCGTGCCCTGGACCGTTGGATTGAGATCCAATGGTCGAGATCGTTTCTTCAAATGGCCTTTAGAAGTTGAGGGCGGTCGGTTGAGTGCCACTCTCAGCCATTGGATCTTGATCCAACGGCGGAGATGTGTGGGTGCTAGCAGCTTCAGAAGTTGAGGGCGGCTGGTTGGGCGGCCGAGATGGCACCATGTGGCACCATCTTGGCTTTCCATCTTCTGGATGATGAAGATGGTGCCACGGTTGTCTGATTGAGTCGATTTTCACGCTGTTAGGCTGCGATCGTCAATCCGAATCCATCCGTGCAGATGGATTTATTGTTTGAAGTGAAAATTCACACCATCTTGGCCCTTGATCTTCTAGGGTTCCCTGGTCTCTATCTAATGCTACAGATGTCTGATTAGGGCAATCTTGGAGTCGTTGAACTCCAATCATCGCCCTGATCAAAACTGTACAGTTGGATCTTCGATCCGAGGCCCTGAAAAAAATTTTTCCCTGTCCCTGAACATAAAATGAGACAATTAACCTCCATTTTATTCAAACTAATCTAAATGCAAGATGATGCATGTTATGTAATATTTATAGTATGTAATGCAATTCTATGCTTACGAACATACATAAATAGACATCTTATGTATTGTAAACATGTCTACATCATTGGGCCTTAAAGATGTCAATTTTCAGTGTTTGGTTCCCAATTTCTATTCAATTTGGCCCTCCTCACAATTTATATTAGCCCTAGCAGTGGCCAGAAAGGGTCTCCCTAGTATAATTGGTGTATCCCTCGGGTTTTCTGGAGCATCCATATCTAAGACAACAAAATCCACCGGGAAATAGAAATCCCATGCCCTAATGATGACATCCTCGAGTACTTCTTTAGGTGACATAATAGATCAGTCAACCAACTGCAATGTCACCTCTGTTGGTTTAAGCTCAGATTCTTCAAGGTGGTAAAGGAGGGATGTAGGTATTAGGTTTATGGAGGCACCTAAATCTAATAAAGCTCTATCGAATTGGGTATCACCAATGGTACATGAAATCAAGAGAGTACCTGGGTCTTTAGCCTTAGGTGGGAGTTTGCTCAAAATTACAGAGTTGGCTTGGTCTGATAGTACGATCGGACTCCCACTTTTGGTTCGCAGCTTACACTTGGGTGTACACACATCCTTTAGAATTCGTGCGTAAGCCAGTATGTGGCGGATTGCATCCATCAAGGGGATGTTTATGGACCTGTTCAAAGAGCTTGACCAGATCCTCCTCAGGAGCCATGGGTTTGTTTATCCTCTTTCCATTGGTCAAGGCCTCAGGAAATGGAACCTTGGTTGGTTCCTCTAGAATAGGTCCAGGTTCTTGATCTAGGATAGGGGTGTCCTGGATAACTATCCTAGGGCTTGGGTTACTACCAGGCTGAGAATGGCTTGGATAAGGTGGGTCTTGTGTTGCTTTACCACTACGAGTTGTTACAACATTCAGTCATGCTTGGCTTTGGTTTGGAGTTGGTAAAATAGGTGGCTGCTGTCGAAATCCCGCATAAGATGTCGAAGCTTCCATCCCATCGGGTGGTGGAATAGAAGGGGCCTGATAAATCATGTGGGCTTGGCCCAGATTTGGGTTCATAACGCACCTCTGATTCAGCATGTTATTTGGATTCTGCAGAGGTTGCTAAGGGAGTGTGCCAGGTTGGCGGGAATTCGCCATCTAGGTGAGTTGATTGCGAACCTCTGTGATCTCAGCCTTGTGCTATTTTTGCATAGCCGCATTCGTCTTTTGAATGTCAGCCAGAGTCTGAAGGATAAGAGTAATTTGATCTGCTTGGTTTGTCCCAGATTGACAGGTGGGGTTGGGCCAAGGTTGAGGTGGCTGATATGGATGAGGGGATTGTGGATGGGGTTGATATGGTGGTCTTTGATTCTGATTATTTCCTGCCCACAGGAAGTTGGGATGATTCCACCATCTAGGTTATAAGTGTTAGAGAATGGGTCATTTTAGATGACATTGAGGTCTTCGTAGGTCTAAGGAACCTCAAGAAAGTCAGAATACGAGGGTTCAGAGTTCCCCCAACTAGAGTAGGTTGGATCGAAGTTTCCTCCAGTCCTAGAGTCAGGCGGGGGTGGATATGGGTCCATCCCCTGAGAAGATTGGTGATAGATGTTATGCACAGTTTCCCTTACAAGAGGTGGCTGTGCAAACGGGTTTTGCGCAGAGGTGGCTTGCTGTAGATGTCGAGTCAGCTCATCCACCTTCTTCTCTATGATAAAGACCTTGTCCAACCAACTGGCCATCAGTTCCAAGTCGACGGATGCGGATAGGCCCTACATCTCATGTGCTCCCCTTGGATTCTTCGATGCATGGGCATTCGTCCGGTCGAATAAACCCATGGAGTCATTATTGATGGAGTTCTTGCACATATTCTCGAGAATCTCCCACACAGTGTCTTCGTGTTGACCCATGATATTTCCTTCGCAGGTTGCATTGACAAATAAGCGGATGCCTTCATAGAGTCCCTGATAAAAAGACTGGACTTGTTCCCATTTAGGAACTCCGTGATGGGGGCACTTTCGCATGAGATCCAAGAAATGGTCCCATGCCTCATAAAGATGTTCTCCAGATTGCTGGGTGAAGTGTGTGATATGGTGGCATAGGGAATTCGTCCTACCAACTAGGAAGAACTTTTTCAAGAATTCGTATTGCAGTTCAACCCATGTGTTGATTGGATGCATCTGAGTCAGATACCAATGAGTTGCCTTGTCCATGAGAGAGAAGGAAAACATCTTCATAAGAAGAATATCTCAGTTTTGTACATCTGACCCAAAGGTCTGGGCCAGATGTTTGAGTTGTTTGATGTGCTGGAAGGGATCCTCGGAATTAAGCCCATGTAACTTTGGAATAGCATGAATCATGTTGGGTTTGAGTTCAGAATCAAGACCTCCAGCCGGGATTTGGACTCAAGGTTCAATCGCCACTGTAGCGGGATTATAGTGATCTCACATCATAGGACGCTGCAGCGGGTTCACAAAGTTTTGAAATAGATCATTCAGGTGCTGGAGTTGGTGTTCAAGATTGTTCTCTTCTTCAACTGGTTGTGCCATGATGATGGAAGGAGAATTAGGTTCTCATGAATCAGAGGAGATGTCTATGTGGTGGGATTGCTACACAAACATGGACGTCGAGGCTTGGCCTCAGTGGGAGTGAATCACTAAAGGAGGTCTTAAGGATGGTCTTAAGGACCTCCTACCAAACATGCACTGATGGTTTGGACGAGAGTAGAATGTGCTGGACCCAATCAAGACACCCAAAAATTTGGATGACTATAGAGATTCAGGGTAGATGATACCCCTTAGTCAGAAAAGCCATCCACCTGAGAAATACCTGGGCAGCCAGAGAGGAAGAGTCCCGCAAAGACTCCTACATGGTATAGCATCCCCACGAGTTACAGGGTTTCCCCCACCCGTCCTCTCTTTTCACTGAGATTCCAGGTAGACCAAAATGGGGACTTTGACTTCTTAAGTCTACCACTTTTATTTAAGATCAAAGGTGCTTTGGATTCCACTTGAACTTTAGATGTATTGAGTGCAAAAGTGATCTAATTCCAAGGTTTGTTGACCCAACAAGGGGGTCAACTTCACCTATTTGTCCTTTGAGAAGCTTTAGGTCTTTTCTTTTTAGAATTCAACTGAAATAAAGAGCTTGAATTTTAGGGTTTCTCTTGAATAAGTCTTTTCAACCAAGGCTTAGGCACACCTCTTTTTGGAATAGTTGATTCTTTGCTTAGAAAGATGTGTCTCTAAAACCCTAAATTGGAATCCTTAAGTTTGCTCTAATTTTGGTCCAATTTAGTTCCCACAAATATGGTATCTAGGGCTCAATCAAGAAGGTGGTAGCCCTAGTTACCTTAAATGGATGCAAAAATCAATATTTGTTGAAATCAAAATCAGGCAACTTTGGTGACTTAGCTAAAGATGGAAAGCAGGTAGCCCTAATTGATTTTTATTTTGTTTTTCCTTTTCAGAATGAGGGGATTAAGAGAAAGGGCTAATCAGAGATTACCTGCCCCGGGTGTGTTTGCTGTTCGATCGTCTTCCTTTCAATCTTCTCCCCTGAAACAATCACAACAAAAGAGATGTATCAAGTTAGTATCAAATCAGAAATTGTGATCAAGATTTCTAAATCACCTGTTGCTCCCCGACAACAGCACCAAAATGTTTAACGGGCGAGATCAATGTTTAAAATCAATGCGTCGTAGTATAGTTGAAATAGCTCGAAAATAAATAAATTTTTATTACTCGAAGTTTTAAGTCCGAGGTCGAGCACAAGGAGCACATTGGGGTTTAAAAATCAAGAGGACAACTTTTGAGAAATTGAATATGCAATGTAAATCAGAGTTGTAATGCAAAGATGTAAATATAAAGACACTGGACCAATGTATAAAAAGAGCACAAAAAAATGAACGTCTGATTTGTAAATCAGACGTATTAAACTGGTGATTGCTACAGTGCTATTTCTGATCTTTTTTCTCTTCTCGGTCTCTGATCTCTGTCTGGCTTTCTTCCTTCTTCTTTTCTTTTCTTCGCGCCTGTGCTTCTTTTTCTTTTGTCTTCTTCTTCTTCTCTTTCTTCTTTCTCTGGCGACTTGACTTTCTTCTGCCTTCAACTCCTTCTTCTTTTTCTTCTTCAACCCTTCAACCTTCAGCTCTTCCTCTTCAGCCTTCCCTTCTCCTTCGTTAGCATTCGCTGGCTTCAGCCCTATTCTTCCTTGGCTTTTTTTTCTTCTCCTTCCCTACGAGAGAGCAAAACCTACCCCTACCCATCCCTGCGATCTCTCTTCCTCTTTCCCTTTTAGACTCACTCTCCTAGAGCCGCTTCTCGGGTAATTGGGTCAAGTACGCACGCCCGGGACCAGGCCCACCGGCGTGCGGTGGTGAGCGAGGAGTGCAGGTCGAGTATACGGGTTAAGCTAGATCTGCGTGGGCAGTGCCACGGACAAGGCTGTGAGAGGAGTGAGTAGGACCTCACCCTATGGTCAGGAGGTGAAGAGGCTATGTCACTTTTGCAATTTATCTCACGGCGCCCGCTCACAATCTTTCGAGGTAGGACTATGTTGTCCCACCTTCCTTCGTGAATGCCCGTAGCAAGAATCTCCTTGATTGCAGCAGCTACGTGGGGCTTTAGTGCCAATCGCTCATCCAGAGTTGTGAGCAAAGGGATTCCGCACACCTGGGACCTGTAGCCTGGAGCAAGGAGACCTGGGGGAAGCTCCCAAGCAAGCTCCTTGCTAGCGTTAATGGCGGCGAGCCTCTAAACCTGTCAACCATAAAAATGGCCTTGCAGCCACATCAGAAGGCTCAAACAGCTTCTCCTAGACACGACGAAGGTAGTGTGAGGGTCGGCATGGCGTGGGGTGGTCAGAGTGTGCATGCCTAAGGCACCCTATGTGTGTGTTCGGGGGGAGTTCTGGGGGTGTAGCGTGGTAAGTGGAGCGAGGCTTTATGGTCAGTGGAGTGTGGCGATGTTTATGGGGTAGTAGGCGAGGCGGATGGAGGCGTGGAGCGACGGGGATGCCTCGCCGGAGGTCTGACCGGAGATGAGGAAGGTGAGGGTGATAGCGTGCGTTGAGGCGTGTTTTAAACAAATAAAGATAGAAAAATGATGAGAGAGGCAAGAGAACTTAGCTGAGCTTGGATAGACGAAGGGGGATGCAAGAAGGCGGCCAGCTCGTGTTGCCATCGCCGGAGATGGAATACTTAGTGGAGGAGGACGGCGACAATGAAGGGACTGTAGGGACGTCGACTGGTGCGGTCCGTCGCAGACAAAGAGGAGGAAGAGAACCCTGCCACTGGTATTGTGGCAGAGCGAAGAGAGAGAGAGGGGGGGTCACCGGAGCTTGTTGAGTTACTGATCGGAGGGGGAAGAGAAGAAATAGATGGTTTCTTAGTCCAATTTTAAGCTTAAAGGATGCGAAGGGCTTTGGGTTTGCTTTTATAGGCTCTGGAGGAAGGTTTCGTGCTTGGAAGCCAAGCTTCCAAACATGGCAACCTCGCCAGAGATGGAAGGTCAAATGAGACCCAAATCTCTCATGCATTCGCATGAGAGATTAGATACCAAATAGAGCTTGGAATTGTGTTCAAACTGAAGGAGATTTCTCAGAGAATCTCCCTTTCAATTTTGAAGGGGATTCTCTGAGGAATCAGGGAGATCTTTTCCTCGAAACCTCGCCGGAGTAGGATTCCCTCCGCAATAATGGTGGAGGGACCTAATTGCAAAGAATGAAGAAAAAGATAGGGGGTTTCTGCAGGAGTTTTCAAAAGTTAGGGGTAGAAATGTAATTGGGTTGGACCTGTTCACAAAGTAGGTCAAGGTGAATTCCCCTTAGGTCCAAATTTTGGTACAAACCTAATTTGGTCTTAAATAATCCAATGGTGAAGTTTGATTTTACTTTTGACCATGTTTGACTGGGCAATTTACGCAAAAACCAAATTTAGGGCAAATATTTGACTGAGACCCCAATTTAGGTCAAAATAGGTTCTAAGGGCCAAATTGAAGGTTCTAAACCCTAAATAATATTTTTTCATGAATTTTAGAGGATTTAGGTGAATTTTATTCTGACCAAAACCTTGTCAAATTAAGTGGGTCTGTTTTAGGGTTACAAGAAGTCATTTAATTCCTAGAATTCACATGAACCCTTTTCTGTTTGAACCGACCCACTTTTTATCTTGTTAAGACCATTTGATCTGTGTTTAGCCCATGAGAACTCCCGTTATTGTACTACAATGGTAAAATTGCAGTTTTACCTCTTATTTCTTACTTTTCTCTCAGAATAGTTATTTATTGAGTTAGGGCCTCCAGTTGGTTATGTAGAAGCTTTTGTTCTCTTTTCTGGGTCAAAATGAGCTAGTTAGGGCTCATAATGGTGTTCCCATCAAAAACCTACATCTTTAGTGTCCGACATGTCATATTCGGGGTGTGCTCATCCACATCAACTTCTCTGCATGCCCGTAGACTGAGGAACATGCACGGGCATGCATGTTACAATTGTTGCAGAGTTCCCATCCCTTAGGGACGGGACTCCACCACAACCTAGTTCGCATCTATGGACTTCTGATTTTGGGTCTTGCTGATTTTGTCTGCACCTTCTTGACCCAGACCATTCCTATTTGTGCATTATGCCTTGCTAAGGGCACTAAACTTAAAGCTTCCTGGAGGCAACCCAAAAGATTCAGGCTGATCAGGTACACAGCTGCACTCAGGCGATTTCTTTCTGTACCTCCTTGCATACATTTATTTACCAATGAGGACATTGTGCAACTTAAGCATAGGGTGGTGGTAATTCGCATTCTCTAAGTTTATATTATCAGCCTGAATTATATATATATAAGAGAAAATTAGGAAGGAAAACTTAGGCATTAGCAGCTTGTCAACTATAGGAAATAATACAAGAAGAACCTGAATACTTAGACTTTTCAGGCCTTCAGGCTTAATCAGCCCAGGTGTCCACTAAAATGTGGATTCAGCCCCAAATCCTGACAACCTTAATTTACATTAATCTAATCAATAAAGTAAGGTGATAAGTATACGACTTATCAACTCGCTCTTTAACTCGGAGGGACTTTTAGTCTAAGCATCTGCACACATTTTTGCACTGACTCACTCCACAAAGATTCTAACAGAAATTGGTAGCTAATGAACCTTCTAGGGTGATATGGCTGGTAAGCTGTCGTGGGTAACAGCCTATTGGCTGGTTGTCCAAAGCCCAGCTACAGGACCATTCTCTTCTATTATTGCCTCTAGGTAAATCTTAGATCAGGGAAGCTACCTACAAAGACAACAAAAGAAAAGGAAAAGAAAAAGGGAGAAATAGAAAAATAGAAAAAGAAGAAAAAGAAGAAAAAGGATAAATAAGCCACACTTCACGTCACAAGTATGATTGGCAAGTGGTCGTGGGTAATAGCCTATTGGCCTGTTGTCCAGAACCCAACTAACTAAATGCACTAAAAAGCCCAAATCACTTAAGGAGGAAGTAGGGAAGTAGAGCAATCTGGGGAGATATACACTGGAAGCACCCTTGTGTTGACCCCACACAAAATAAAAGTAGGGAGAAAGCTACCGATCGAACAGATACACCTTTAGCCAAGCATTTTCTTTTACAGTCACCTAGGGGCACAGAAACCCAAAGTCTGTTTTAATTACCGTTGAGTGAGTCTATCACAATCTTCACACCAAGATGCTTAGCACTTAGAGTCTTTTTCGAGTTATGGGTGGGCTGGGTAGCCGTAAAAAGTTACCTACACACTCTCAACTCCAAAAATCCAAAAATATTAGAAAAGATGAAAAAGAAAAGAATATATATATCTGTATATATGCTTTAAAACGAGGACTTAGGCGGTTTGCATTTTGGCAGACACACGGGCGTTGTTTAGTCTCTGTGGATTAGGCTCTTAGTATATATTTCCTCCCGTTGACAAGCAACATATGTCTAAGTAATCAATTCCTAATTCTAACTGAAAATAATGGCTAGGATAAACCCTGCTAGGGACTAGCAAGGGATTAGCATGGGGGTATGATAACTCTACATCTAATGATGATAATTCCATCAACTAGATTTAGTTTTGAGGATATATGTGCGTTAATGACATACCATAACAGGCTTGGGAGCATTGCATGCATGACGAATTAAGATTGCTTATAATCAGTGTTTAATGGCTATGTGTACAAGTGCATGTTGAAACAGGCCTTAGATGAGCAATCGGACTACACGGATGGATCCAGATCGACGAACGAAGTCCAACGGACTCAAAATCGCTTAAATCCGACATTTGGAGCTCCCCCAACAAGCCCAAGAAGTTCTGGCCGTTGATCTAATGCTCAACAGCCCACAAATGACCACATGGCACCATCTGCCACTCTCCCACCAACACAACACTCCCGCTTTATCACGCCGAAGCATCCTAAGCCATCCGATCCAAGGATCGGACAACTAAGGAATCACAAGTGCACAGGCCTCGCCAACGTGCTCTTCATCGAGCCAAGATTCAATCTCAGCCATCCGATCGCCATTGGACGATTGAGCATTCGTGCACAACTAAGACAAAGCACATAGGCAACGCAGCGGTCAGAGCCCCACTACACGAATGCGTGACGCACATTCGATTCACACTAGTTACGTCCGCACGCGTAATTGAAATTCAGCCGCTGATGGGTGTGCGGATGGATCAGATGGAGGCATAAGGCACGATCTCGAGCGTCCATCGTAAACAAGCATGATGACACACGCAAGGCGCGATCCAACGCACCCAGTTGCACATAATCCCAACTGTTGATGCGCGATCGAGCGGTCAACATTCTTCATCGCGCGAAGGTGCACACCTACAGGTGCCTAGGGTGACGTGGCGCACCCTTAGCTATCCGATGGAGATCCATGCCTCGGATCCAACGGTTGAGGACATGTGGGCGAAGATTGAAGGAGGAAACATGTGCGCCTCTAAGGACCAACGGGCGAGGGGCTTCACCAACACTTCTGGGATGGGTTTAGCGACGTCTTGGACGTCACTAGAACCCTTACCTAGTTTGGAAACCCCTTCTTTTCTATATAAACCTCCTCAACCACCCCATTGAAGAGCATTCAATTCTCATTCACTCTCCATGCAACACTAGCCCTCTCCTAGCTCCACCAAACACTCCATATCTGCCCTCAGAGTTGTTGAGTCATCGACGGAGCCCCCCTCCATCGCCGTCGCCGCCTCGCCTCCTCCTCTCACTCTCTTTTACTCTAGTTTTATGTTGCACAAGTTTAAGCTTTCTCCTATTATTGAATTTGTAAACAATCTCCAATTGCACGCTATATGTTAATGTTTCTTCTTATATCGTAGTTCACACCTCCTTAAAGTGATTGTCATATTTTAAACACAAGCTCTAACCCTACTCTCTCTCTCTTTCTCTCTCTCTCTCTTGTTTTCTCGCAAGCAAACAAAACAAACATTCTTGTGACACCTAAAGCAACAAACTAATCTGATTTCACACCTCCTCGTGTTTGACACTTGGACTCACTAATCCATATCTTAAATTAAAATCGACGTCGAGAGCGCATGTTACAAGGACATAATTAAACCAACACATCCCGTGAGCGTCAATGAGCCAATCGGCTTAGTAGAGAATAAACAACTACTGTATCACAACAAAATAGTATAGTGCATAGTTTCACTAACCAGCTAGATCCCTAGCCCACACCCAACATTCTAGGTTTTGACTCCTAAAGCCAATTAATTAAACCTTACCGACCACCATGTTCTAAACACACTAATCATCTTGCCCATTACCTCATAATTTGATATTAAAATTTGTTCCCTCACTCGCCTCAGTGATCAGATTTTGGGAATCATCCCCCTCTACCAGAGGAGATTGAGATGCATCCTTTCCTTGGATTTCCATCTTGATAGTCTCTCCTTGGCCAGGGGAGAGGCTAGTAAGTCTGTTGATCCTCAAAAAGGCATGCCCATTCTGAGGGGTGTTTTCCCACATTACTTACATAAATGATGGCTCGAGGGTTTGGGAGGGACGATGGCGGCGATGGAGGGGCTAACCAAGGATGGCAAACATGGAGATCCAGGGGATGGCGATGCAGGGATTCTGGCAGGAAAACCTTCGGTGCAACCTCCCATAGGATGTGGGCAGAGGGTAGGAATGGGAGATGGAATCAGAAGAACAGAGATGTTGAATGCTATAGATGTAGAAGGCGAAGGCACATGGCAACCGTTTGTAGGGATCCAATTCTTTGCCTTGTGTGTGGTGGCTTGGGGCATAAGAGGGATTCATGTAGTAAGAGTAAGACATTGAAACCCTACGGAGATAAGGTGCCCCGCAACTAGGTTTGGGGGAGGACCCGTCTTCCCCCCCTAAGGTTCTGGACGAGGTGATGGATGTGGAGGTGCCTTATACTGATGAAGTCGCTACTACTAAGATGGTGCTACGGGGTGCCCTAATTGGGGAGATCACAATGGGGTCTGCAAGTCTTGATGAAATCTATAGATTGGTGAGTTCTTTGTCCCTTTCCTCCTCTAATTGGAAGATCTCGATGTTGGGTAAATCGAGATTTATTTTATTTGGGCTGGGAATGCTTGATGTGGAGAAACTGACTCAGCACAAGCTGTTTCGATTATTTAACGATAATTTGGTGGTTGGTCACTCCTTTTGACAGTGCCTCACAGGAGAGGCCCCTCAGTGTGCAGAGGTTAGGATGGGGAGGTTGGAGATCTGGGGCCTACCTCTACATTTGAGGATGAGAAAGTAACTGCAGGGTTCGTGACTCTTGAAGAGGGCATTGAGGTGAGACTACAAGAAGGGGATGGAAGATCTACAGTGGTGGAGGTTCAAGTGACTAGAGGGGGGTCTGTGCCGGAGAAATTTATTCTTCGATATAGGGGAAGTTCATGGATGCTCCGTCTGAAAATATTGTTTAGCGAAGTGCGGGCTACTAAGCAAGGGGATGGAAGATCGTTTGCAGAGACAGTCAGTGGTAGGTGCAGACCTGAATATCGTAATAACGTACAGGTTGACTATCCAGAGCCTAAGAAAAGGAAGGAACACCATGAATTTGAGGGTTTGGAAGATGAGGCTATAGCTTCTGACCAACCTATTAGGGTGATGGCTAAATGTAGTGGCGTTGGAGGGGATCAAGAAGGTAGCTGTGCAATGGAGGGAATATAAGGGAGAGAGCTGGAGGAAGGGCAGGATGGGAAGGTTGTGATGGTGCTTAATCCTACTACTGTGGGGAGTTTAAAGTTTGGTGTAGGATCTTCCTACAAAATGAAGGCAGTTAGGTCTCCCTACAAGTTGAGGGGACGCATAGTGGGAGGTGGGAAGGGGACTGATGAGAAGGCCATTGCGGCTATTTTACAGGTGGAAAGCTTTCCAAATGGAAAGATGGGTGATAATTAGGTGAAGGAATGAAGATCCTCACCTGGAATGTGCGTGGGTTGCACGATGGTGTTGAAGCTACGAGTTGCTACGCTAACGTATTTGGTTTTGAAAACTTGTCATTGTAGTTTGAAAGCGAAGAACTTGTGTTCAACAAATAAAATTTATACCAGAATAGAAATCCCGGGTCGAACTCAGGGAGGCAGACGTTTGATTTAAAAATTCACGTTTAATTTATTTGTCACGAAGTAAATTAATTGATTAAAAACTATCTATCTATTTACACTAAATAGAAGAGAGAGAGAGAGAATATTACAAACAAAAACCAAAAAGAGATGTAGAATGAACATGGAATTCATTATCAAAGAGATTGTTCGTTACACTAAACATTATGACTAGAAAGCAGAAAATGATTACACTAGAAAGCAATAAATCTACTCTAGAAAGCATTTAAAAAGAATGGAGAGAGAATTATCCTTCTAACGGTCTCTTGGAGGATGAGTCGGACGAGATGATGCCTGGAAGATAGGGAACAGAGCAGGACGAAGGAGGATGAAGTGGGAAGAATGGGAACGGGGCAGCACGTCGTCGTCGTTGCGGGATCCACTACCGAAAGGGGGATGAAAATTGGACTTTATCTCTTGAGAAGCATCCCAGCTGTGGGATAAGCTTCTCTTGAGCTTTGGAGAAGGAGAGAAGAGAAAGAAGGGATGAAGATTTTGTATGGAGGAGGTCTCCTTTTATAGTTGCAAGGAATGAGGGCAATTTGGTCTTTTTAATCTCAAAACATTAAATCAGGGATCTTTAGTGACGGAATAAATCGTCGCTAAAGCCCCATCGTGGGCGACATGCTCCACCCGCTCACCTCCTGCAGATGAAACGCACGCTCATGTCCTTCAATTCTCAGCCGTTCGATCGCGAGATCGAACGGCTGAGATGCACCCTCGCCTGCCTCGTCATCGGGCACTCGCCGCGTCTGATGGCGCATCACGCGTGGGCGCTATGGAGCGCTCGCGGCCGACCGATCATGATCCAACACTCCTCGTGCCCGCTCGCCCGCTCCTCGCGACTCGAACGTGCGTCCTCCCTTCATGAAAGTGCGTTTGACCAACGCACTACAAGCGCATTTGTGTCGCGCTTACAAATTGTGCACTCGTGATCAGGACCATTGGATTGAGATCCAACGGTCAAGGCATCTCTTTCAGGTGCAGCATCAAAGGATGGGCACGCCCGTTGGGATGCAATCTCAGCCGTTGGATCTTTATCCAACAGCGGAGATTAATGGGTGCTAGTGGCTTCAGAAGTTGAGGGCAGCCGGTTGGGCTGTCGAGATGGCACCACACGGTGCCATCTTGGCCATCCATCTTCTAGATGATGTAGTTGGTGCCACGGGTGTCGGATTGAGTCGATTTTCACGCTGTTAGGCTGCGATCGTCGATCCGAATCCATCCGTGCAGTCGGATTTGTTGTTTGAAGTGTGGATTCACACCATCTTAGCCCTTGATCTTCTAGGGTTCCTGTGATTGACCTCGGATACTCCGGTCTTCGAGTAATAAAATTCTTTATATTTGTTTAGACGTTTTGTCGGTTATACTACAACGTGACATCCTTTAAACCCGCACAGAACCTCGACAACATTTTTGGCGCCGTTGCCGGGGAGCAATGCGCAATTTACCACTAGTCTCTACATTCTTTTTATCATATTGAACACTAACTTGCCCTACTTTGCTTTGATGTGATCTTGCAGGTACTTCATGAGAAAATCTCTCCCGCAAGTCAACCACTCCAGGGCAGGTAATTTCTTTTCTTCCTTAATCATCCCCTAATCTTTGAAAGACAAAAGGAAGAAAATCAATTTAGGAATCAATTGCCTTCTTTATATAGTAATCACCATCTCTAAGGCAAAACATTTCCTGATTTTGAGAAAATTTCTGCAAATATTCTTGAAGTTGGAGTGATTTTTTTATTTTTTTTCCCATCCCACAAATTCTTGTGCCTAATTGAAATAACGCTTAATCTCGGCGGACCACACACTTCTTGTTTATAAGTCCAAAGAGAACTTTTGAAAAAGAAAAAGAGGATTGGAAATAGAACCAAATTAGGGTTTCCACATTAGGGTCTTGAAGCACTAGTCACACATGCCTGTGTAAAAGGAAATAAACCCTCCCGCGTCAGTGTGCTACCCAAGCCCTTGATTGAAGAAAGCTAAATAAGACAAACCCTAAAATTGAGCTCTAAAATCACTTGAATCTTAAAATTTTTTGACCTAATAACCTGGGAGTCAAATCAGGGTGATCTCTAGGCTCTGAGCTTAGAATCATTCTGCCATTTATAGGACAGGTCAGGTGAAGTTGACTCCTTGGGTCAACCAACCTCTAAATTAGGTCACAATACCAAAAACATCTAAAGTTCAAGTGAGAACCCTAAAAGCACCTTTGAAATAAAAAGTGATAGACTTAAGAGGTCAAGGTCCCCATTCTGGTCTACCTGGAATCTCAGTGACAAGAGAGGTCGGGTGGGGGAAACCCTGTAACCCGTAGGGACGCTCTACCATGTAGGGGTCTTTGCGGGACTCTCCCTCTCTGGCTGCCCAGGTAATTCTCAGGTGGACGATCTTCAGATCCAGGGGTCCATCCGCCCCGAACCTCCATAGTCATCCAAACATCTTTTGGGTGTCTTGATTGGGTCAAGAACATCTCCAGTCCTGCATCTTTTCTCTTTAGAGCACACACACTCATTTTCAGTGGGACTCGTTATTCAGATCTGATCGCTTCATAACACATCTTGAGTCAAACTCTGATCTTGATTCCACCACCTGATCCAAATATGCAGCCGAACCACCTAGGACTACCATTCAAGAAACCTGAATACCAGAGATCCATGAGAGATAAAATGATTGAGGATGCCATGAGATTTTATGAAAATGAAGAAACCTCAACAACAGTAGGAAACATTCAGGTTGATGTCCCAACAACCACAACCTTTGTCATAACTTGTGCCCAAGTATTATTAGCAGAAGCCAACAAAGGATCAACCTGTGACTTACTCACTACTGCATACATTGAGATAGAAAATTTTCACAATAGTGAATACCTTCAATGTATGACAAATCCTCGACTTTGGAAGCAACACCAAGATAGTCTTGAAAAATGGGAGGAGATAATGAGATTAATAAAACAAGTGATTGATCAGAAATACCCGTACATACCACCAACAGAGGATGAGCTATCTTGGAACAACATCGAGGATAAATCTGACCTCGGGTTTGAGGCACAAAATGGTTGTGGATTCCCAACCCAGATGGAATATAATGCACCTGATATTGAAGAAGGTTGGGAAGCTCCAAATGCAGGAAAAGACCATGATGAGTCCATTTTAGAAACCCAAGACTCCTGCAAGTATGAGAGTAGAACTGAACCTCTCGAGGGTGTAAATTCCGTCCCTTATTCTGATAAGGTGGCCCTCGAAGGTTATTCAGACCTAAAATCTAGTAATTCAACCCACATCCTAAGCCTAGAACCTAGATCTGAAACATATTTCGAAGATTTCAAGGCCCCAGATGAAGAAAACCAATCTCTTAATGAAGAATATGATTTTGGGCCTCGATTTGATGAATATCCCTCATCAACCTCCTCAGAGGAACGAATCGATTTTGCGGAAGTCATGCCAATCTACGACACAGAAACCGAGGAGTTGGACGAGCAGGACTTCAATTGGGTCAGCCCTACTAGCTTAGAATCTGAGCCTCTACCAGATAAGGATACCCTTTTAACCTCAGAATTAACATTTAGCTAGATCCCAGTCAGGCTGCTGAATATACAACATATGATTTATTCTATGGTGGAACTCATGATCTAGAATCTCATTCAAACTTTGATTTTCGCAAACTCTCCGACGATCTCGAATCTGACCATAACATCGGAGAAAATCTGCCTCCTGATTATAACATGTCAATCTTCTTTGAAGCCACCTGCTCCACATATACAGAACCAATCAAAAGCCATTCCCCACCCCGACCCGCAACCGGACTCAATTTCTATTCCGATTCACCTCTCACTGAGCCGTTTGCAGATGATTCAACTCCATATCTAGACCAGGTATCGGGTACTGATCAGACCACAAATCAGGAGCCTCCATCCTGTGATCACCTCTGTAGGGATTCCACACCTTACATGGATAATTTTTCGAAACCCTACTTTGACCAGGCTGAACCCGAGTTTTCACTTCCATATCCATCAGAACGTCACTGCATATGGTGGGTTCCACATCTGCTGATCTACATCTATCAACCCACCAGACTTATTGGGTTCGGGCTGCATCATCAGCCCACTGATCTCAACAAACACCTGGTTGGACCAACCAGGCTCTTAATCAAGGTGCTTATTTTCCAAAACTCCATTGATTTGACCACTCCCTCTCCACCCCATTTTCTGCTCGGCTGAAGGCATTAAATTTAGCGCTTAACGGGAGGCAACCCGTCATCCCAAACACAGAGACCCGTCTGATTATCCATCTGGACTCCACGTCTATTGCACCTTGAGACCAGCCTTAGACATATGATCCCACCTCTGGTACACGTATCAGAGCTTGAAATCATCCGCATCAGTCATTTACGACCCATTCACCCACCCGATGTATCCTGTTCTAAGCCCTGACCTCAACACTAATTCCCACCCTCTGTTTACAATGAGGACATTGCAAAACTTAGGCATGGGGGGGTGATAAAGTGCATACATACAGAACCAAGGAAAAATCAGGAGTCTCACACACAAAAAAATTTTTGCATATGTCAAAAATGCAAAAAAATTGAAAAAAATTAAGAAAAAGAACAAAAAATGGGGGGAGGGAGGAAATTTTGTGAGCCACTTAAGCATAAGGAGGAGAAAAAGAAGAAAAATGACAAAAAGGAGCACAAAATGAAAATGAAAAGAAATAGTCATTAGTAAAAGATTAAGGGGTTAACTGAAGTTCTAGACCGAATCAAGAAAAAGAAAAGAAAAGTGCTACGGAGATATAACAAGAGATTAGCGGGAACGCTGGTCTTAGGCCTTTTGGGCTAGTACCTGTAGCTTAAAAATTCACGTATCCGTTAAAATCTGGATAATCCTCAAGAGGATGAGGAAAATGCGAAGCTTGAGTATTAGGTCTAAGGCTTAGGGAGTATTCAGCCTCGTTAACTGACCTCCGGTTTGCGGGATTCAGTAACCTAAGCACCCAAATTCACACACAGTCTGGTTCAGTGCGCATAAAACATCCAAATCACGCGAAAAGCGTTTAATGTTCTGAAAAAGTCACCTAGATTAGGAGCGGTCAATCAACACAAATTGATTTGGACGAGTTCCCAGCGCGGAGAGGCGGGAAATTCCCCTCGAAGACGCGTAACAACATATCGTCTCCTCGGTGCTTGTCTCTTAGGATATTTAAATATCCTACCGGGGGCATGTAAGCACTCTGCTGGTTCAGATACCATGGGTGGCATTATCACGAAATGTCGATCGCCAGGGTCTGGATTCGGCCACGGAACGCCATGGGCGGGATTATCTCGAAATCTCGAAAGCCAGGGTTCTGGGGGTTGCCATGGGCGGGATTATCTCGAAATCTCGAAAGCCAGGGACCCTTGAGGATTGATGATGGGGACGAGGAATCCAATACAGACCGTGTTGAGAAGCTAATCCGAAGCTAGAAATAAAAGAGAGAGAAAAGCTCTCCAAACAAATAAATCTTCTGTCTCTCTCTTACAAAAAAAAAATGCACTGCAAACTAAACTTAAGCTAAAAATGTCTCAAGCACGGGTGCTTTAACCGCGGAGTCCAACAAACCCTAGGTTAGTTTCTGTGGGCCGTAGAAACCTTTGCGAAGGACTGAGGCTAAAGCGGAACAGGTATGGATTTTGGTTGGTACTTGAGTACCTCTAGGCCTATTATCAGCATTGTTACCCAAATCACAAAATAAAAAGAGAAGCACTTTTCATAGTTGTTGACAGACACTCAGGGTCTAGAACGGAAGTTAAAACTTTGAAATTTTGCTAAGGGACTAGCAAAAGCTAGGCATGGGGGTATGATGAGAGCCTCATCATGAGCCATAACTAGCTCATCTTGACCCAATAAAGAAGATAAAAGCTCCTACATAACCTAGAAGAAGGCCTAACTGAAGGAACAAGTGCTCTGAGAAGAAAACATGAAATAAAGGTTAAAACTGCAATTTTACCATTGCAGTACATAAACAGGATTTCTCAGAGGAAAAACATAGGTCAAATGGTCTAAATGAGATAAAAAGAGGGTTGAGTCAATCAGAAATGGATTCATGTGCAAATCTAGGAACTAAGTGACACTTGGTAACCCTAAACAGACCCGCTTAAATTAACAAGGTTCCGGTCAGAACAAAAAGCAAGTAAACCCTCTACAAATCATGGAAAAACATCCTCTAGGGTTTAGAACACTTAATTTGGCCTTTGGAACCTAGTTTGACCTAGATTAGGGTCTTAGCTCTTAAATTAACCTAATTTGGGTTTTTACACAAAATGTCCAGTCAAACGAGGTCAAACCTAAAATCCAACTTCACCATTGGATTCCTTAGGTCCAAATTAGGTTTGTAGCAAAATTTGGACCTAAGGAGAGGTCATCTTGACCTACTTTGCAATTTAGTACACCCAAATCACAAATTGGTCCCTATCTTTTGAATACCTTTACGGAGAGCCCCCTAGGTTCTTTGCCTCCTTTGCAAACCGGTCCTGCCGCCATTGCTAGGGCAGAACCGAGCTCCGACGAGGTTCGGAGAGGGATTGCTCTCTAATCCCTCAGAGATTCCCTCCCAGAAATGGAAGGAGGATTCTCTGAGGAATTCTCTTCCTCATAAAGTCAATTACAATCGCCGGTGTGAACCCAATCTCTCGTGCGAACGCACAAGAGATTTGGGTATCCACCTTCCTTCCAACTCCGGAAAGTCGGCAGACCTAATGGCGCGTTCTCCACGCGCTGGCAAGAGCGGCCAGCACCTATAAAAGACACCCCAGACCCTGCCGCAGAAGGCGAGCTTGATTTGGCCGAGTGTCCACCCCAATTCGTCTCCTCCTGCCCGGCCAAAAGTCCCAGCAAGCTCCGGCGAGCCCTCCTTCCCTCCCTCTTCGCTCTGCCACAAAACCAGTGGCAGAGTTAGCTTCCTGACTTCCCTCCGCGTCGCGCAGTACCCGCACACGCCGCCTCAGCCCCGTCGTCGCCGCCGTTCTCCCCCACTGGGCGTCATCTTCTCCGGCGACAGCAGGTACTGCTGTCCGCCTTCCGTCCCCTTTCGTCCTTACAATTAGGTTATAACTCCTCTCCATCCTCTCCTCTCTCTTTTCCCCCTGTTATCTCATCTGATTACCCCTCGACCGACGCTGACCACCCTCATCTTCCACATCACCGACCGACCTCCGGCGAGCCGCTTCCACCATTCCAGCCCCCCACCCAGCTCGCCAACCACCTCGAGAGCTCCGCCTCACCACCAGGAACTCGCTCCACCCCACAACTGCCACTCCAGACCTCCATAATCACCCCCCGAACAACCCACCATCTCCGGCCACCGGTTGACCTAGGCACGCACGCCCAGGCAGACCGGCAGCCTGCAGCATCGTCCACCGCCTTCGCCGTGCCACGGAGAAGGTCTCTAACTGATCTGATTGGGTCGAGAGGCTTGCTCTATGCATGACAGTGTTTGAGCCGCTGCCGCCATGGACGACCTCTGATGAAGCTCCAATGAAGCTCCAGGCATCAGGATTCCCAGGCTGCAGATGCAGGAGACTCACGCGAGTGTCGCAAGGTGAGTGAGCCCAGCACGGAGCGCCAGCAGAGCCATTCGCTTGGGCAATTGCATACGAGAGTCTGCGGGCGCGCGGGAAATCAGGGTGGCCCCTTTAGTCCCACATCGTGGGTTTGCAACACTCAGGTACACTATAAATTGTATTTGTGCTTTAAGCTGGTTGCCTCCGTAAGCACAGGGGTGAGGTCCCTCACTGCCCTCACACGCCTCATCCGCGGCTTGACCTCGCGGATCTGGCTGATCCGACCTGACCTAGACCTACGCACTCCTCGCGCATCACCACTTGCCGGTGCGCCTGGTCCCGAGTACGATCCGACCCGATTATGGTTGTGGCTCTGGGAGAGCGTCCATGAGCGAACTGCTTAAGAGAGAGACGCGCGGGTAGAGGGAGAAGGGTTAGGTTTTGCTCCTGTGCAGGCAGAGGTTGAACGCAGGAGAAAAAGGACTTGGCCGCTACAGAAGAAGAAGAAGGAAAGGCAAGCCAAAGAAGAAAAGAAAGAAGGAGCAAGACAGAGAAGAAGAAGAAAGAAAGAAGCTTCCGCAGGAGAAGGAAAGCAGAAGAAGAAGACGAAGGCTTCGTAGGAGAAGAAGGAAAAAAGAAGAAGAAAGAGCAAGACACAGAGAAGAAGAGAGGCAAAGGAAGATTAGAAGATCAAAAGAAGAAGAAGAAGGCTTCGCAAGACAAGAAAGAAAGCAGAGAAAGAAGAAAACGAGAGACTGCAGAAGAAGAAAAGGAGAAATACTTTTAAGACGTCTGATATTGTGATCAGACGTCCAATTTCATATTTTTGTCCTAATTATTTTTAATTGCATACATTCACATTTGAATTGATATTTTGAGTAAATTAGAGTGTTCAATTACATTTTGACTAGTAGTAAATTCCATTTGCTCCCTGTGATCGACCTCGGATACTCCGATCTTCGAGTAATAAAATTCTTTATATATGTTTAGACGTTTTGTCGGTTATACTACAACGTGACATCCTTTAAACCCGCACAGAACCTCGACAACATGGGATGAACTTTCTCATGTAGCAGTAAGGACATCTGGGAAGCCATGGCTAGTGGGGGGTGATTTCAACTGCACACTATCTGAGGTAGATAGGGTGAGGAAGAGGGTTGGTCAAGCGTCGACAGGGTTTCAGTTGGCCGTTGCAGAGCTAGGTCTAAATTAATATCCATCCACCGGAGCTGAATATACATGGAGGAATGGTAATGGGCAAATGTCCAAGTTGGATCGCTTCTTCGGGAACTCTAAATTGCAGGAGACATTCCAATTATCATCGATGGTAGGCCTGGATCGTCCTTTTTCAGATCAAGCTCCGCTCATGTGGGATTGTGGTGAAGGTGCCTTGTGTGGTACCTATTTTAAATTTAGGAAGTCATGGCTCAAGGAGGAAGGCTGTAGGGAGATGATTTCTCATTGGTGGAACTCAAAGCTCATGGCTGGCTCTGCAACCATTAGGTTAAGCACTAAACTGAGGGAGTTGCATAATGTTTTGAGGGAATTCAAACACACCTCTGAGATTCTGAGAGGTCAATGACGATCTAAGGCTCTAGAGATGGTGAAGAGTCTAGATATCAGAGAAGATATGGGCCTAATGTCCGAGGTGGAAAGGTGCCAGCGTATCCATTAGCAATCGGTGGTGGCTGAAGAGGACTTGAAGAGAGAAATTGACCAGAGGGAGAAATATCGATAATTGTGTCTGAAAGAAGGGGACGCGAACACTAAGTTCTTCCACTTAGCAGCCAGTTCAAGACGATGTCACAATCTCATAGCTACATTGAGAGTGGGGGATCAAGTCCTCACAACTATGGATGAAATCAAAAGAGAAACAATCAAGTTTTTCAAGAATTCCACTAGATCCTTAGGGAGGGGGCAGTGGAGGATGAAATCTTCATATATGCCAAGAGTTGGAAATGAAGAGGGGGAATAGTTGATAGCACCTATCTCTGAGCAAGAGGTGGTAGAAGCCATGCAAGATCTGAATGCTGAAGGGTCTCCAAGCCTAGATGGTTTCCAAATTATTTTCTACAAGGAATTTTGGCCAACTGTAAAGGCTGATGTGTTGGAGGTCATAAGAGAGTTTCAGGCTAGGAACTCTGGAGTTGAGAGATTTAATAGATCCTATCTACTCTTGTTACCAAAGAAGTCGGGGGCAGAGAGCCTATCAGAGTTTAGACCGATTGCCTTGTCCAACTCCATTTATCTAATTATTTGGAAAATTTTGGCCAATAGATTGAAGAGGGTACTGAAGGACTTGATCAACCCGGTGCAATTTTCCTTTCTTCCTGATAGGTCTTTGCAGGAATCCTTCATTGTTACATAGGAAGTGGTGATGGGGTGGCATAGAAGAAGGTGTAAGGCCTATATGTGGAAGGTGGACTTTAGACGAGCGTACGATTCAATATCTTGGCATTATCTATGGGAAATTTTTAAGCAAAGGGGATTCCCTTCTATTTGGATCCAATGGATGAAGAGACGCATAACAATGGCATCTTTTTCTCCGTTGATCAATGGGAAACCGTGTGGTAATTGGATTCAGCCGCAATGCGGAGTCCGACAGGGATGTCCCTTGGCTCCCTTGGTCTTCAACCTGGCCGTGGATACCCTTGCCAGGTTTGCTTGCAAGTTATCAGGTGTGGGCATGATCAGAGGGTATTCAATGTTGAACTCCTGATCTTTGGCACCGATTCTCCGATATGCTGACGATACAGTTTTTTTTGTGGAGGGTGGTGCAAGGGAAGCTACGATGTTGTTTAGCATGGTATCTATTTTTGGGGAAATTTTTGGCTTGAAGCTCAATGAGACAAGTCCTCCCTGATTTGCTTCAGGAGGGGCAGGAGAGCACCATGATTTCTGAAATTCTACACACTCCAATCACTACTTTGCCTGTGAAATACTTTGGGCTGCCACTGAAAGACTCGAAACTGAAAAAGAGTGATTGGAAAGTCCTCTTCGACAAAATTGCTGCGAATCTTGAGAACTAGAATAATCGATTTCTATCGTAGGGGGGGAGACTAATCCTTCTGAATACTGTCATCACCTCCATTCTGGTGTTTTATTTCTCCATGTTCAGATCTCGAAAATTCATATGGAAGAGGTTGGATGTGCTGCGCAAACGGTTCTTTTGGAAAGGGGTTAAGTCTGAAGGGAATTTCCTCCAGCCGATGAATGGCATGGGATGTGTAGACTAAAGAAGGAGGGTGCTATGGGGATACAATCACTGAAGGAATTCAATGATTCCTTACTGCTGAAATGGGTGATTAAGCTTCTTGGTGGTGGCAACAACTTGTGGACTGAACTGATCATGGATTCATATGGAGTTTCACACATGGAGAGATCAAGATTGAAACCATGCAGACCTTTACCTTTCTGGAAATCAGTGGCCAAGGCTATGCAAGAGAACTGGCAGCTCTTCAAGCCACTGCTTGGTGATGGTGCAGACTTTATGTTCTGGACTGACCGATGGTCTCAGAGGGGGCAGCTGAAAGACATGTATCCACAAGCATTTGCTGTAGCAATAGAGAAGATAGCATCAGTGGTCAGTTGCTGGGATGTAGACAGTAAGCTTTGGGCGCCAGCTAGGTGCAACCTACGTGAAGGTGGCAGAGCAAGAGAAGAGATGGATAGATTGCTTCATGATCTGGAAAGCTTCGTGCCAAAGGGTGGAATGGACAGGTTTGAATGGTCCCATGGAAGTTTCACGTCGGTTGCAGCATATAGTGTTTTATCGTGTGCAAATGATTCAACTGACATGGAGGAGATTGATAGACAATGCACAGGTTTATGGAAGCTACGCATACCCCTTAAAGTGCAAATTTTCCTCTAGCTGTGTAGAAGAGAGGGACTTGTCACGGGAAAGCTGTGACACAAAAGGATGGGAACCCAACTACAACACTGCCCCCTATGCGATTTCCCCACTGATAGTGCAAGACATCTATTCTCGTCACGTTTGGTGACTAACCAAATATGGAGATTTATGTATGGATATCCCTTGCCAACATGGGAAGGCCTTTGGAGGGATTTTCAAACGCATGGGAAACCACAAGTAACTATGGCAGCCGTGCTTTGGAGTGTGTGGAGGGTTAAAAATGAGAAGTTATTTAAGGGTTGTCAGTGTGTGTGGGGAAAATTGTGTGGAGTTGTAACTCCTTTGTTCAGGAGTGAAGTGATTCCTTGTAAATTCTTATAGTTGATTTTTTAATAGAATAATTCCCAGTTTGCTATTGTTTTCAAAAGCATTCCTTTCAATCTCAAAAAAAAAAGGCATGCCCATTCTCGACATATCGAGAATGTTACTAACCTCAGTCAGAAGAATCAAGCCTCTTGGGAGCTACCTAGGCCTATACCTTATGACCACAAAGTGCAAGCTTGGTTCGTGTCCAACAAGGACCAACCACAGATAAATCAAATCATCATCACAGGATTGGCCAGAATTGTGGAGCCACACCAATGCTCCCACCAAGAGCAGCTCCTCAAAGGAGCACAGTCTCCAGGTGTGCCCTCTCAGTCTGTTGTCGGATGAGATCTCAACCAATCTATCACAGTACTTCAGTACTTTCGTACATATGGGTGCCCAGTGAGTCTCCAGCTATGGGTACCATGTACCTCAGTATCCCCCGCTGCGCATACGGGAGCCAACAGAGCCTAAAGCCACAAATACCTCTGCATCAAGTCAGATTTGGCTACGTCCAAGTACCAAACACTGATGATCACCCAAGGCCTGTCACCAAACCCAAGAACCTTCCAAGTTTCAAGGCAAAATTCAGTGGTAGCCTCCAGCTATCGTAATAGCTTGGGTCCTCTACCTGAGCAGTGAACCCATGGTTCACTATGTTCAAGGGTGCAGCCTTACGAGCTCACCCAGTTAACCTACTATCACTTAATTTCGTTAAGTTTCGTGTCCAGAACAAAGCCCTAGAGACCTAGTGATGAGAGCCTCATCATGAGCCATAACTAGCTCATTTTGACCCAATAAAGAAGATAAAAGCTCCTACATAACCTAGAAGAAGGCCTAACTGAAGGAACAAGTGCTCTGAGAAGAAAACATGAAATAAAGGTTAAAACTGCAATTTTACCATTGCAGTAGATAAATGGGATTTCTCAGAGGCAAAACATAGGTCAAATGGTCTAAATGAGATAAAAAGTGGGTTGAGTCAATCAGAAATGGGTTCATGTGCAATCTAAGAACTAAAAGACACTTGGTAACCCTAAAACAGACCCGCTTAAATTAACAAGGTTCCGGTCAGAACAAAAAGCAAGTAAACCCTCTACAAATCATGGAAAAACATACTCTAGGGTTTAGAACACTTAATTTGGCCTTTGGAACCTAGTTTGACCTAGATTAGGGTCCTAGCTCTTCAATTAACCTAATTTGGGTTTTTACGCAAAATATCCAGTCAAACGAGGTCAAACCTGAAATCTAACTTCTCCATTGGATTCCTTAGGTCCAAATTAGGTTTATACCAAAATTTGGACCTAAGGAGAGGTCATCTTGACCTACTTTGCAATTTAGTACACCCAAATCACAAATTGGTCCCTATCTTTTGAATACCGTTGCAGAGAACCCCCTAGGTTCTTCGCCTCCTTTGCAAACCGGTCCTGCCGCCATTGCTAGGGCAGAACCGAGCTCCGGCGAGGTTCGGAGAGGGATTGCTCTCTAATCCCTCAGAGATTCCCTCCCAGAAATGGAAGGAGAATTCTCTGAAGAATTGCCTTCCATTTAAGACCGATATCGATCCCTGGTGTGAACCCAATCTCTCGTGCGAACGCACGAGAGATTTGGGTATCCTAACTCCTTTCCATCTCCGGCGACCAACCTCAGGCAATTACGTGCCCTTCACACCCTGCACACCAAGTCCAGCGCCTATATAAGAACCCACAACTCCGGCCGAAGAGGCTGAGCTTGGTTTGGCCGAAGTTCCACCCCCAATTCCTCTCCTCCTGCCCGGCCAAACTCCCAGCAGGCTCCGGCGAGGCCCCCTCCCCTCCCTCTTCGCTCTGCCACAAAACCAGTGGCAGAGTTAACTTCCTGACCTTCCTCCGCGTCGCGCAGTACCAGCGCACGCCGCCTCAGCCCCGTCATCGCCGTCGTCCTCCCCCACTGGGCGTCATCTTCTCCGGCGACAGCAGGTACTGCTGTTCGCCCTCCGTCCCCTTTCGTCCTTACAGTTAGGTTAGAACTCCTCTCCATCCTCTCCTCTCTCTTTTCCCCCTGTTATCTCCCTTGATCGACCCTCGACAGATGCTAACCACCTCCATCGTCTTCGCCTCCAACCGCACTCCGGCGAGCCGCCCACACCACTCTAGCCCTCCACACGGCTCGCCAACCACCTCGAAAGCTCCGCCTCACCTCCAGGAACACACTCCACCCTACCACTGCCACTCCAGCCCTCCACAATCACCCCCCGACCAACCCACCATCTCCGGCCACAGGTTGACCTAGGCACGCATGCCTAGGCCGACCTGCGGCCTGCAGCACTGCCCACCGCCTTCGCCGTGCCACGGTGAAGGTCTCTAGCTATTCTGATTTGGCCGAGAGGCGCGTTTTGTGTATGACAGGGTTCGAGCCGCTGCCGCCATGGACGACCTCTGATGAAGCTCCCACGAAGCTCCAGGCACCCGGTCTTCCAGGCTACAGGTGCTGCATACTAGCGCAAGTGTCGCGAGGTGAACGAGTCCAGCCAAGGAGCGCTAGCAGAGCCAGCAGCTGCGGGGCAATCGCACGACGAGGCTTCTGTAGGCGCGCGTGAAGGCGAGACCAGATAGTCCCACATCGTGGGATTGCAACCCTCAGGTACCATATAAGTTGTTTTTGTGTTTTACTCTTATCGCCTCAGTAAGCACAGGGGTGAGGTCCCTCACTGATCCCACACCCGCCTCGTCCGCGGCCTGACCACGCGGACCTGGCGGATCCGACCCGACCTAGACCTACGCACTCCTCGCGCATCACACACCTGCAGGTGCGCCTGGTCCCGGGTACGATCCGACCCGATTAAGACTGTGGCTCTGGTAGAGCGGTTTGAGTGAATTGCTTGAGAGAGAGAGACGCACGGGTAGAGGGAGAAGGGTTAGGTTTTTCTCCTGTGCAGGCAAGCTGATCGCAGGAGAAGGACTTGGCCGCGAGAAGGAAAAGAAAGAAAGAAGAAGGAATGGCAGAGAAGAATAGAAGAGGAAGAAACAAGGCAGAGAAGAAGAAGCAAGAAAGAAGCCTTCGCAGGAGAAGAAAGAAAAGAGCAAGCCAGAAGCAAAGGCACAGAGAAGCCAAGTGAAGACTTTGCAGAGATCAGAAGAAGAAAAGAAAGAGCAAAGACTGCAGCAGAAGAAGAAGAAGAATAATCAAGAAGAAAAGGAGAAATGCTTTTAAGACGTCTGATCACAAGATCAGACGTCCAATTTCATATTTTTTTGCCCTAACTCCTTTTAATCGCATACATTCATACCTGAATTGATATTTTGAGTAAATTAGAGTGTTCAATTACATTTTGATTTAGTGGTAAGTTCCATTTGCTCCCTATGTTCGACCTTGGATACTCCGGTCTTCGAGTAATAAAAACTTTGTATTTGTTCGAACGTTTTGTCGGTTATACTACAACATAATACGCTTTAAATCCGCACGAAACGCCCGTGACGCTTTCATCAACTTTAAATTTGTGTCATAGCATAGTCAACAAAAGTGAATTAACACTTAAATTTATAAGCTCGAATGTGAGTCCGAGGTCATCTCAGGGAGCAAAATAATTGCAATTCAAACACTAATCAAATGAATATAATTTTAAGCTCAAAAACTTGATGCAAAAAGGAATATATTGCTCAAAGAATTATGCCATCAAGCTCAAAAATAAAAGATAAGGTCAAGCCAAAAATATGTGTTTTTCAAACTAAAGAAGGCCTTCAACACTTAGCCAAATGTCAAGCCCAAAGGGCCTCTTAAGCCAAACCAAAATCAAACCAAGGCTCAGCCCAAATGACCCAAAATCAGCCCATGACCATGCCTAGGTGCACCCATGTTTGTGCAGCTGTGCGTGTGTATGGATGTGTGTGGGATGGGGACCTGACCCCCTATGACTTGGGCAATCGGGTATAGCAAGTGTTTCTATTTATGTGTGATCCAGCCCTTTGTTTACATGAGGTGGGACTATCAGTCCCACACCCCTTTGTCTTCAACGTCTTCAAGCTCACTAGCTACTACATTTGATTGATGATGATCCCACCATTGGATCTTGAATCCACCACTGGGATAGTTTCGAATGATGAGCTCGCAGCAAGTGGATGTGGAGTGATCACCCTTGAATCGTCGGATGTCCACTACTATTGCTGGAGAAGAAGACAACTCTGGCAAGCACTTGAAATCACCAATAAGGCCTCACAACCAAAATTAAGCATGTAATAAGGTCCGACGAGCTACGTCAAACAAAAACCCTAAGAAAATTGAGAGCGAGGATGGCCAGATGATGGTGGCGGAGGAGCTTCGCAGGACCTCCGACGATGATGGATGATAGTGGAGGGGATGTAAGGTCCAATAACCTTGGGTGAAAGCTTTGCGTGGAAGTAGGGAGATGGAGCTCTAAAGCTCCCTAAAGCTAATTAAGAGGGGAAAGAAGAGAAGCCCTAACCTAATTTTTGGAAAGGAAGGAGGGAGAAGCTCGCCAGAGTTTGCTAGAGAGGAGGAAGTAAGCGGGGATGGTTGGAGCAGAGGAAGGTGAATTGAGGGCCGAACCTTCGTGGAAGCTCGGGCAAGAGAACCCCTCTACCTATCGTACGTGGTAGAGGGTGAAGAAGAGGTTCGAAGTAGCTCCAATGGTGCATTGATCTCACCGATGTTGAGGAAGAATAGGGTCGAAATTTAGCATGAATTCATGCTTGTGAATGCTAGGCCCTTTATATAGAGGTGATTCCTTCTTCAAATTAGCCAAAAATCATAATTTTTGGCTTGTGATTGGGTTAGTTTTTGAGCTTGAAATCTCAAGCTTCGCTGGAGGAATTTTAATCGTGATTGATCTCAAGAAGATGTCCATTGGATTGGGAATGATCTCAAAATCAATCCCACCAAGTTTGGTGGGATTTGGTCTTGATTTAATCAAATTGAGAATTGAATTGCAACATTCATGGGTGGTTCGGTTACTATAGTTGCCATCTTTGAAACAAGGAAGAAGATGATGGTGGAAGGAATTGAATGCAAGAAAACTCAACTTAGGGGGGATTATGTAATAAATTGGAGTAAACGGGCTAAAATTGAAACTAGGTCAAGATGGACTCTGATTGGGCTCAAAATTTGAGGTTAACCTAATTTGCATGCAAGGAATCTAATGGTGGTCTCAAGTTTGTGTTTTAGTGAGGTTTGACTAGGTAATTTACATTGTAGCCTAAAATAAAGTAATTTCTCGCTTAGGTCTCTATTTTTGGTCAAAATGGGTTCCTTTGGTCAAAGTGAAGATTCCAAACCTTATAGAATATTTTTCAATGATTTTTAGGAGGTTCAGATTACATTTATTTCTATTAGAACCCATTCAATTTAAGTGAGGTTGTAATTAGGATTTTTGTTATTAAAATAATCTTCAAATCATAGAAAACCATAATTCAATCAATTCAAGCCCACTTCTTGGGAATTTAAGTTCATTGACCTTAGATTAAGAATTAATTAACCCCTCAATTAATCAACATTCATGATTTCTCGTTAAAACAATAGAATTATCAAAATTTCCTGCTTTCTTCTTGCATTTGGCTCAGAACATAGTTATGACCCTTTGATGCTTATTTAAGGAGCATTTATTACTTGATTTAGAATCAATTAGGCTAGTTATGATGGATGATGGTGTTACCATCACTTAGTGGATAACTTGGGATCTTACTCAAGAGCTTGGGATCTAAGCATTCCATTTATAAAACTCTAGCCAAGTCACAAATATCATCATGTGATGTTCAAGGAATTACTTTACCTAATTCAGATTGCTTATAATCCATTTAGAGAGCTTCAAACTCAAATTAAAGACACACACACATTATCTATCTAGGTTTTAACTACAGTTTCACCATTTTCCCCATTTATTAGGGCACCTACCAGACCCTCAATTAGTTTCCATAGTAGGCTCCATCATTTCTTAGGATTCCTAGTGTTAGAAACTAATGGTAATACCATCATGAGCCATAACTAGCTTTAATTAGTCATAATCAATTGACAAATTCTCCTACATGATCGCCTAAGAGCCATAATTCCATACAAATCCATTCTGAGAAGAAAACATTAAATCAGGGTTAATTCTGCAATTTTAACATCACATCATGAAAGCATAGTAACCACGGGGTTTGCCAGGGGTTAATCTAAGGTCAAATGAGCTTTAACGTCTAATAACTGGCTCCGCACAGATAGAAACAGAGTTTCGTACGTTTTAAGAACTAATACATCACCTAAAACCCTAATTTTAGACATGCTTGAATTACAGAGGTTCTGGTCAGGATAAAATTCATCTAAACCTCCTAAAATTCGTATAAAAATATTCCTAGAGGTTTGGTATCCTTGGTTTGACCATCTAAACCTATTTTGACCTTGGACAAAGTCTCACATAGAAGTTTTCCCTGATTTGGGTTTCCAAGCAAATTACCTAATCAAACTTAGTCAAAACTCAAATCTGACTTCACCATCAGATTCCTTGAGTCTAAATTAGCTTTGAACCAAAATTTGGGCCCAATCAGAGTCCATCTTGACCTAGTTTACATTTTAGTTCATTTAAACTCTATTCCTCTCAGTTAAGCCCCTAATTTTTGAAATAATTTCAAAGAGCCCCTAACTTTTCATCATTTTCTTCAAATAGTCTCTGCCACCATTAACATGATGAACCTCTTCAATCTAGGATTTCTACCTGATTTCTCGACCAAATCCTTCCAAAATTGAAATGAATGATCTTGAGAAAATCCCCAATCATCTGAACCATACCTCGGATTCTGATTCACATCACAGAGTTCGTGCGAACTCCTCGAGATCAGGGATCTTCTTCCCCAAAATTTCAAGATTCTCAAGCTTGTTTCGAAGCTTGGAAGCTACCCTTTTTTCCTTTAAAAGGTCCCCCATAGCGAAGCCTTGTTCCTTAGCTCGGTTTGGCCGCATCTCTTCACAAAATCTCTCTCCGGCCACCTCCATCGTAGCTCCGATGACATCCCTTCCTCCAACTTCCTCGCTTGCTACCACATACAATAGGTAGCAGAATCATCTTCCTCGCCTTCTTCCACTCCTCGCTAGCCACAGCAAGAGCTCCCAGACCCCCTCGTCGTCGCTGCTTCCTTCACAGAAGGCTTCACCATCTCCGACACTGGCCAATCAAAGCCGGTGCTTCCCTCGCCCCCTTCATCTTTAAATAGGTTCTGAATCTCCCCCTCTCTCTCTGTAGTTTAGGTTTAGCCCTTTAGATCTTAGGTTCGACCGACCATCCACTACCTCCCACATCATCTTCCTCCACTCCAGCCAAGCCTTTGGCAAGGCCATTCGCCTTCCACAGACCATCAAACACCCCACCAACACCTTCATTAGCTTCGTCTTGCCACCACCATCAAAACCCCTCTCACTATTTCACCTATCACACCTCCAAAAGTCCAGTTGAACTCTATCTCCTCCGCACCACCTTCGCCGTCCTCTGGTGATGCTTATGGACTATCAGATTAGAGCCTAGAGCCTGTGCTTGTGCATTTCAAGTCAGGCCGGAGCTCGTCGCCGACGTTGTCCTCTTTCGTCACCACCACCACACTCCATCCACATCCGACTTCAAGATAACCATCAACAGCTACAGCTTCTCCCAGAGGACCAAATTGCATCTCCAATTGAGCAAATAATAGCAGCAATTGCAGCGACCTTCACTTGAAGCTTCATGCGAATGAAGCAAGAAAGGATAATCCCACATCATATAGGACAAAATTCTAACAATGCATAAAAGGATTTCCTGTTCTGTGCTTACTACTGAAGACACTGGGGGGTTGGGTCCCCCACTCACATGCCTTACACACCTCACCTGCGGCCACTACCACGTGGGTCTGGTCCCCTATGCTCATGACCTGTATACCAGATTACCCGATTATGCACTCGGTTCTGAGAGAGAAGAGGAGAGTTTGTAAGGAGGAGGGGGGAGGATTTTGCTTCATAGATAAATGCCTTGGGGCATGTGCTGAAGGAAGAGGCTTTACACTTAACCTCTGAGGAGAGTTGGCCCCGTGTTGTTCTTAAGAAGGTCTAAAGAAGAGAAGGCCTTGAGAAGCTTTGGCACCCTTGTGTGCCTTCTGTGATGCTATGCCACTTTTGATAAGGCATCTGATGTCTAATTCTGTCATCTGATTGAGCCTTTGATTCTGGGTACTGTGAAAACATTTAAGTACTTAAGTTGGCTTTGATTAATTGATTGAGGAATACTGTTGATCTATTTAAATGATTTGAATGCTTGGGATATGCTTAATTAAGAAGAATAATTGATGATTTAAATCACCATTGTTTTGTCTTTCTAATTCTTTTTATCCCATGATCTTTTGAGATACATTGATTTACATTTGAAATGATCGCATGCTTTTACTCAACTCAATAATTAAGTTAATTTCACTTAATTAAGAGTAGAAGAAGTCACTTAGGTTAACTCGAAATTGTGTCAGTTGTGTAATATAGGGTCGAATTAACCTAACATTCTAGAAATTTGTACTAGTTGAGTCCAGGTCATTCACTAGGAGGTATAATAATTTCTACATTCACCAATTTTCTTTTATTTCTCTATAAGTTTAGGAGGTATAACTAAGTTGATTTTAAAACATGAATTTTACCAAAATATTTAAACTATAAAGAATATACAAAATTCCATATGAAAAACATATTTACTTAAAATGATGTTTGTTTTCCAATTTTATTTCAAAGAAATTAAGGCAATAAAAGTTATTCTATTAAAACATGCCTTTCTACAATTAAAACAAATTCAAAAAGTAATTAAAACGATGCAAGAAAAATATTATCCTTTCTTTACTTCTTCAGCCTCTCTCTTCTTCTCTCTTTCTTTTATTTTCTTCTCTCTCTCAAGCTCTCTTTCTTACCTCTCTTCTTTTGTTCCTGCCTTCTTCTCTTCCCTTAGTCTTCTCCTGTTCTTCCCTTAGTACCTGTTCTCTTAGTTCCTTTCCCTTAGTCTTCTTCTGCCTTCTTCTCTTCGTACCTGTTCTTTAACACTCCTTAGCACCTGTTCTCCTCCTTTCCTTAGCCTTCAGCACTTAGCTTAACAACCATCGGCTTCTCTTTCAATTCCCTTAAACTTTCAGCTGAACCAGGTTTTTTTCTTTACTTACCAAAAATTATTTTTATTTACGACGAGGACCTTTTGAGGATACACAGCACCCTGGGACCAGGGTGGGACCAGACCCTACTCGGTCCTCGCCTAATCTCAATTAGGTTCGTTTTCAGTTCATTTCATATCGGTTCATAGTCCCGAGCCAATTCGTCTCAACCCGGCCTCCCAGGCCTTGCCCTCCCAGAGCACAACACACGCTCACGCCCACAAGGGCGCACACCCACAGGCACACAAGCCCGCACACACATATGCACATGCTCAGATCAGATCGATAACCGGTGCGCCGAGCACTGACGACTGAATAGCCGGGGTAACAAAATCGTTTTATCCCCATGCGCGTGCTCAGAATCTGACGATGTGGGACTATCATAACCCCTTCCAGACCCAACTTCAAATGATCATAACTTCCTACCCAGAGCTCCAAATTGAGTGATTTAAAGTTTGTTAGAAAGCTCTAAGGTTGATCTACACAATTACAGGGTCAATTTAAGGATTAGAGGATGTTTTCCTCTTCAATTTGAAAGATAAAATTGGGTGTTCCTATAGTTTATTTATTGCCTGGAAATGATTTTTACATCTATAAAGTCCTCAGATGGACTTTTCTCTCTTAATTACAGGTCTATACAAGTTCTACAAATGATTCCGCATCTGTTAGAGTAAGTTTTAAGCTCACAAGACCTTCAGGCAATGTACAGAAGGTTGAAGCTTCTCTGAAAGCTTCAGAGTTCAAATTTCCGACTAAAATGAATGAACAGACACAGAGAAACATCTCTAATCGACTTAAACTAGTTCTAAGGGTTGTAATTAACTCAACTAGGTAGGATTTAAATTCATATCTCATCAAAATGATACTCCTGTTAATTTGGGTTCGAAAGTAACCCAAACTGACAGAGTTCAAATTCTCACTAAATAAATCATCTAAGCTCACTTTAATCACTTTAAAACCATCAAACAAGATCCCAGAAACAACTTAATCTCATCAGTTCCTCAAATTGAGCTCAGAACTCCATAATCACACTTAGTTTGACTGTGAAGGCACAAAAGTTTGACTTTCTGTTAAAAACTTCACAGGAAATCAACGCCTCGAATAGGATCTTCTTAACCTCAGAGACTCATTCAGATTCTCAGGTAGGTGTTCTAACTAATATTTCTAGGGTTGCAGGCTCGCCGCCTGAAGTTCAAAATATGTTTGTTCGACAGAGCATTAGGAAGGTTGTTACAATATTCTAAGGGTTTAAACAGCTTCAGTGCATTGCACTGAAGCTTCTAGGTTCCTTCAATGCTCTTCAGATCTCTCCTAACAGACTTCTCCAACTCTGTCAAAGTTGGAGAAGATGAAGTTCATTCTACAGCTCCAGTCATTTAATCCTCAAAGAAACATCCTTAAAACAATCAGTGATCCACATTATACCATTCTGGAGCTTCTCAACAAATTCTAGAGGCTGAAATACAAATTTGGCTAGGAGCTTCGGTGAGTCCAGAGAAAGTCAAAATTTTGTACAGATTGTTAAAACTTGTCATTTTTTATTTAGAAAGGATTATGAGGTTGCAAGGAACCTCAGTATCACATTTAATTCTTCATTTGTCCATTAGAATTAAGATTTGATAGTGAATTCATTTTTCTAAAAATTTGATTTGAAATAAGATTAGGACTTGTTTAACCACTCAATTGAGAGGTTACAACAAGTCAACAGATGTTTATATTCATAAATATATATTTAACTTAAGATTTGAACTGCTCCTGAGCCGCCATTGACAGCGAGCTCAGGAGCTTAATTAAGATTGGGCCTTTAATTTATATGTGGTAATTATATGCATTATAGTGTCGATTAGGGTCCATAAGTGGTGGATAAATGATGAAAGACCCAATGGAGGTGGAATTAACTCGACTACTGTCCCATGGACAGTGATAGTAGTCGATGGAGGTGGAATGTGAATTAGGCAATTAGGTGATCAATTAAACGATTAAATGTGCTAGAAGTGATTGTGAAGGTTAAAGGAAGGTGGAAAGTGAATTAAAAAGACAAGATTAAAGCTCTGGCAAGCTCAAGAAGCTCGCTGGAGTCGGAGAAGATGAAACTAAAATTCTAAAATTACTCTATTCTAACTACCTAAACTAACTAACTAGGCTAGCCTACTCCTCCTACTCCTAATCTACTATTACCTGGATGAAGGGGTCAATAGGGTTCCACCAAAGGTTCATAGCGGACGACGAAATCAGAGGGTGGAAGAAAGATCTCTGATGGGAGGATTTGAGGTGGAGCGGAGGATTCCTTTGGTCGGCGCCTGTGTCAGGGATGTGGAAGACCATGGCGGATCTCCTTGGCTAATCAGAATGAATGAAGTCGAAAAATGGAATGGGAAGTCGCCGGAGTTTTGGACGAATAGCCTATCAAAGTCGGCTACAATGTTAGAAGAGGGAAGGGAGCGAACTTGAGTAAAATCTAAGGGGTGTGGGGGTATTTCTAGCAGTTGGCAACGAAGAGAATGGTAGGGTTTGGCCGAAGAAGGAGCTTGAGGAGCTTAACCTCCGTTGTCGTCTCCGACGACAGTGAGGTTATCTCCCACTGAAAAATAGGATTTCTAGTTAATCCAGACTGGTGGATCAAGAGGAGGTGGTGAGCGCAAGCTGCAAGAGCTTGGACAAAGAAGGTTGATGTCGGCAGGGAGGTGATCATGTGGTGGCGTGACTCTCTGCCGCCAGCCGTTCATTCGGCTGAAGAAGAAGAAGGAAAGGGACTTAAATGTAATAAAACTTAAGGACCTATGTGAGAAATAAGGACCCGACTGTAATGAATTTTAAGGACCAAAATGTAAACCCAGGTTTTGAAGGTTTATTTTCACTTAGATCTTTTTCAACTTTTTATATATGTTAGTAAATAAGGTAAATATTATGTTTTCACCTTGAATTTACATTTTTGACCTTTTTAGGTTAATTTATTAGATTAAGTAAAATCACTTAAGTTATTATATACTTAGGTATACATTATGTTTAAGTTACTTATCTTATTAATTAAGGGAATGATTAACAAAATTTTGAGTCCAATTATTATCCAAATTATTAATAATGTTAATTGAATGATAAAATGCCATTTTTAACTTATTTTAAGGTCCTTTACTAAATATCCCTTTTTTTATAATTAACCCTTATATGTTCATAACCTTAGCTAATTAACTAGGAAGACTAGGTAATTAAGGGTAATTAGAGATCATGATGAGTGTCTCATCAAATATCAATTTGACCAATTTATTCATTGCATATCTTTTATTGCGCTCAATGTACTGTGCTCATTTATTCTGAATTGAGATTAATGCATGAGTTCCACATTTGCTCCCTACAAATGACCTCAGACTCCAATTAGATTCTGAGTTTATAAATTTAAGTGTTTTGCATTTCCGTTGACTATACTACACGTGTATTTCCTATACATCGATGATTTCACGCAAACAGAAACCCTAATTCCAGGCCAATTAGTATTTCCAACAGACTACCTAACGTTATTGACCTATTACCCTAACATTAAGGAACCCTCCAGTAGCCATCTATCATTAGGTAAACATGACCTAACGTTAAGTCAGGCTACAAGTTGAATTCAAAATTGCAAAACCTAACTTTCGTGCCCAAAACCTACCTTTCGTGCCCAAAACCTGGGTTTTGTGCCTTCAAACCACCTACAAATTAGACCACCAATACACACACACCAGGAACATTTTTAATCAAGGTGACCCCTGATCCCAATATTTTGGATTCAGTCCTTCACTTAGCTAGTTTCAATTAACTTTTAATCCTCTTCTTAAAGTTCAAGTAAGATGGAACAAGTATACCAATACCAGTCCTAGTCCTAGGTACCGATACTGGGTAGCCACTGTCCTAAAACCACAATACCAGCTAATACTAGCATTGAGTACCAATACCGCTACTAGGCACCATTCACATCCTTCTAAGTAATCTAGCCAGTACCAGTACTGAACACTAGTATTGGTACTGAGCACCCATTGCCAAGGCTACTGAACTCCCTCTATACTATTACTGGTCACCAGTATCGGTATGAGGTGCCGTCAGTACCAGACTTAAGTCCCTTCTTAGCTCGTGCCGAGCCAACTAGTACCCTTGACAGCAGCAACTATAGAAGCTCCTTCCCCGACGATGATGGTGGTGACAACGAGGTGGCTGGCCAACAGTGGAGAATGGAGTGAAGTGGCTTGGGGAGGAAGAAAGAAGTGTCTCACTCTCTCTTCTTTTCTCTTTTCTCTCAAGAACACAGAGGAAAAGGATCAACTTGGAGGAGAAGCAATGAGGGTCTTCTCTTACTAAAAGGAAAGGAGGAAGAAGAGTGGCTTGGAGGGGAAGCTTAAGGAGGATGAATGGCTTGGAGGGGAAGCAAGAGGAGGAAGAGTCCTTCGCAAGTCAAAACAAAAAAATGAGGCTTCCTTGGCAAGCTAAATCAAGAATGAGGCTTCCTATGCAAGATAGGGGGAATGATTCCTACTGCCCTTAATCCACCATTAAACATCTAATTAGAACTTTAATTAGCTAATTAAATGTATTAAAAATCCAAGCCCTTACACTAATAATAATAATAATAATAATAATGAGGCTAACAATTGGATTAATTGCTTATTACCTATTTCTTATTCTTTGTTTACAATTTCTATTCATTTTCATTCTACTCTACTTTGCATTTGCTAACATCTTCTTTGGACTCCATAATCAAGTGTATTTTAGCAAACCAATCATAGAAGTTGTATCAAAAATGACTGGTGTAGGCCAAAAGTTGATAATGACTGGTTTGAGACAATTAGAGATCTTCTATTTACCTTCTTTTGTTTAGTTTTTCTTTATTTAGTTTCTTTGATTTAGAAGTTGAGAATCTATTCCTTTTTTTTAAGATGTGGACTTATAGCTGCAGTGCATACTTTGGTTGACAAATTATTTTCATTAACAAAGGAGGTATTGCCTACATGAAATGTGATGGGATTAATGGGCTGCAGGAAGTTTCTATATTGTACATCCTAAGAAATACCTATCATTGCCCATGTAAGATTAGCCCATTATCCAAAGGAAGTCTCAAAATGGATAAAGACTTCCACATCAGAAAAAAGATTGATAAAGGTCTAAAAATAACAATCCACTGATGAGGTGTGGCGCGTCATAGTTAAGATGCCAAAGTTAAGCTAGAAACTAAGTTAAACACTATCAAATTAATACAATATAAGGAAAATGACCTAAAGCATCAAAAATGTGTTAAAAATGCATAATTAGGTCACTTTTGAGAGATTTCATACTTAAGTGTATAAATGGATGTATTAAATGTCAATTGAACACAAAATGAGCTCAAATTTATAAATCAATGGTTGGATTATGTTCTAAAATGTTCAAAACACTTGCCATAAAAGTCTCATTGCATTTTGACCTCATTAGGACCCTGGAACTCAGGTTTTACACTTAAGTCCTTATCCCATGTCAAGTCCTTTACATTTTCTTAACAGAAAACTTTTCAAGGACTGTTCTAAAAATGAAAGGGACTCCTTTGAAAGCATTTGGAGACTTATTTGCACTAATTCTCTTCACTTATGGGCTATTGCATAAATTACACACAACTTCGACTAGGGGCCTTACCTACAAAAACACCAACAAACCTGGAGGTCTTCTCTTCTTCTCCTCTAGGCACGATGAACCTAGTCAGTCTTAGCCATTCATTCCAGCTTCTTTGAACCTATGGTCATCTCCACTCAACTTCCTATAGTTGGTGCCAAAATGTTCCAACCCATTCTTAGATCACATCTAGCGGCTCACACTTCATCTAATTCACTTCTCACCCTCCAGATCAAATACCCTTCCTTGATTACCAACAACCTTCACCTTCTACACCCAATGATCTTGAGCTCCCTCACCTATATAAGGAGCACCCTAGCGGCCCTTTGGGTCTTTATCGACTCCCTCCCCCTTGAGCTGATCGTCGTCTACCCCTTCAGCTCCATTCTCCCCTTATTCGACTATTAGTGACAATGATAGCTTGCTCCCTCAATTCTTATCCATCGGTCGTCGATTGTTGGATCCCAGGGAACCACCTTCTTCCATTGTAGGTCTTCTCCCCTTTCATCGTCTTCAGCCATCAGCTACTGACCCTTGACAGTCCCCTTCATCTGTAGAGTAGAATTTATTGCTTTTTAGATAGATTTAATCACTTTCTTAGATTAGAGTATCTTAGATTAGCTAGATTAGATTAGAATCAATATTCAATTGCTTCTATTGAGAGTAGATTAGTTTTGACTATTAGTTTTCCTCGATCAGACCTCTCTGATCAATTTAGATCAGAGAGGCTAGTTCGTCCATCCATCTCAATTCATAAGCCTTCCTCTACACTTCACAAACTCACATTCAATATATTTTTCAATGTTTTAATGCCAGTCACTCCATCCATCAGAGTAAAATTAGATCTGAAGTTCTCTAGCTTCTAAATCTAAATTGCACTCAAATCCATTAGAGGGTTCTTCCATTCATTGTAAGAGATCACAAGGACCCTCCTGATGCTTTGATTTGAACCAATTTGATCTTTTGAATCAGATTTGATTTTATATGCTAATTGAGGAATTTTTTGAACAATTCAATTTTAATCTGATTTAATCATTCAAATTGAGTTGTTTGAAGTATAATTGGATTGAATGTGATGAGTGTGAGCTAATTTGATTTGATTGTTATTGCTTGTTGAGCTCATGCCCAAATTCTTTCTCTAATATTATTTTTCTTCCTTGCCTAGGTAGTGGGAACCTATGGGAAATTGATGCATAGATTTGAGGTTTCTACAATGACCTAATGTTTTCTAAATGATCTCATATGTTTCCTACACACTAATCAATGGTGTGCAAGAGTCCTAAGTGACCAAGTCACTATGGCAATTATACATCAAGAGTCCAGGTAGATGATAACTTAATCAGATCTTAATTTATTTTAATCTACTATTGGAGGTTTGAATAAGGTTTAAGATACTTGAATGAAGGCCTGTGACTCAATTCCATTTGGTTTGCATGCCTGATCTGGTCTCTTGCATTTACTCTATCTATAGCATAAGGATAGAGATCGATTAGGGTTTCTAAGGTTTTACTATTCTTGATCTAATTGAATTTGAGTTCCAAACCTGTCAGTGAACATTTGCGATGACTAAGATTGGATTTTCAGTGATTTAAGTTCAATTTGGAAGTGCAACCTCAAAACTCATATTCTAGATTAACATTGAGGCCTGTAGCTTCAGTCTAAACTCTCATGATTTGATTAAGGATTTAAAATGAATTGTGATTCTTATGTAGTAATTAGAATGATCGCATTTGTGTTTCAAGCTTTAAGCTTGATTAAATATATTTTCTTGCCAGTTTCAGTTGCTTTGAATTGGATGAGTTTTGAATGACTTTGATTGAAGATTTAAAGTAAATATTGTTGAACTTAAGATTTTTCTGGAGTAAATATTGTAAGGATTTTAATTTCAAATAGACAATGAAGTCTTGGAATGTGAAGGTCAAGCTATGGATTAAAATGAAAGCCTTATTGAACAATAGCTGTAGTTGGATATATGTTAAGATCTCCTAAAGATTGAACTGATGAATTAAAATGATTTTGACGTTATTTAGAGTTCAGTTAGGTTTTCCTAGCTAATATGATGTAGAACAAAGTTTATCAAGCATTCTTGTACATTTAAGCTACTTTGGAATTGATTGAAAATCAATGGAGAATTCTTTGTCAGCAATCAATTACCTATTAACTATTTAAATTGAGCAGCCATGTGTAATTCAATGATTAAAGCATGTTTTTATGTTTGAATCTAAACTTAAATGATGTTTAGAAGTTAAACATGTTTTATCTATTCTGTCCAACATTTTTGTATGATTTTATTGGCTTGGAATCAAGTTCTCATCATTTTATAACCACTTTCTAGCACTTTCATGATAAAATATGTGAAAATACAAAACTATAGTAAATAAATAAACAAAATGTGTCTTGAGTTAGATTAGAGTATATTTGATATGTGTGTGTGTTTACTTTTAGGATTTGAGTCCTCTCATTAGGAGAACATACCTATAGAAGTTCTAGACATCTCAGGTTAGAAATAAAGAAACTCAAACATAAAAGTCTCAAAAAGACCTCTCTTCCCTCCTTTGTAGCTTTCTCTCCTATTTCTTTCTCCTTATAAACACAAAAACAAAATAAAAATCATAAAAATCTAAAAAATCCTAAAACTAACCTATGTACATAATGTAAATATGTATATATTATAATATTGCATAGTATATTAAATTATATATTTATTTGTTTAAAAACTATTTATATATGTAATATTTATAGGTAGATAATGTATTATGTATATAGGTAACTTAAATATATCTTATCTTATTTATTAAATTATAATATCTATTATTCTAACTAAATATGTATAATAATATATATAATATTTATTACTTTTATATATATGTATATAATTATACTGAATGTATATATATATATATGGATATAGTATCTATAGTATTTATTATATAAAGTAGCATATTTATAATTTGTTTACTTAATTATGTAATGTATATGTATATTATCCTAATTTAATAAAGTATATCATTAATTTAAGTAGATCTAAATTAGCAATTTAATTAAGTAATATACTAAGTTATACTGTGCTCTTTTAATTTATATTTTAACTTAATTTAATCTTATTTATAACCGTATATTTATATTGTAGGATAGTATGTACATAATGTATAAATAACCTGTACATAGTAAGTATAATGTGCATAATAAGTAATAAACCTAATTAAATTATTTTAAATTATTAATTAAACATCTAAATATGTAAATTAACTTAATTAGGAACTAACTATATGATTTATGTAGTAATTTATAATGTACATTAGCATATATTAACTTATTGTAACATTACTTGTACATATGTACAACTACTGTAAATATGTATTTATAAGTATAACTAATCTAATTAATGTAATTGATAGCCTATATGTTATCTATAAGGTCATATAATTTATTTGCAGATTAGACCCTTAATTATGCACTAATTAAACCCCTAATTATTGAATAAACACACATGCACACTGTAGCTGGCATAGCTGAAATGCACTTCCCTTTAGCACCACATTGGGCACGAGCGAGTGACCTGAGTGATATAAGTTGAATCCTCTCCATAGCCTCATCGCCTGACACCAAGGGGATGGGCTCCCTCAGTGCACGTGCTTAGCATTGTTTGACCTATAGAATAGAGCCCATTAGGTTAAGGCCCAATTAGGGCAATCCACTCGTGTCATGGCCTAGCAAGGTGGCCTCTGGGTGCGAGGTGGCGAATTATCGTTGGGTAGGCTTGGTAGCATCTACTTCGGTTCGTCCATTGAGACTGTGTGAAAATCCCACCAATCTTTTTGGGATCAGTGTTGATTTGTGTTGTGTTTAAGTTAAAATAAAAGCTAAGTGTTGAGTGTGTTGTATGGGCTCTAAAATTAGCTAAGTGTCTGCACGTGTGCGTAAGTGTTAGTGTGTTATATATATATAGGCAGTGTTAAGTTATGTGTGTTAACAAAAATAAGTTAAGTGTTGATTATGTGTTAGAGTTAGATTTATATAAGTTAGTACGTACAGTATTTATTAACTAGGTAGTTAATGTGTTAGTATGTTGTCTGTTAGTATTTTGTGTGTTATGTGTGTTGGTGTTAAGTGTATATATATACACTTAATGTTTATATGTATTGTATATATACGTTTTATATGTACATATATATATATCATAGGTTAAGTTAATATCTATATTGTTTTTTTTTTTTTTGAAACAGTGAGGATTGCTATCGTGACCCGATAGCAATCCGGAGGGCAGTATATTTCATATCAAACAAAACATTACAAAAGAGATCCCCAGCTACGTATGAGGGAGCAGCGTTCATTTACAATGTTCTCACATCTAACCGGTCTCTCCTGAAAAAATTTATCATTACGCGCCCTCCACACACACCACAAAATGGCAGCCATACCCCCATATGGCCGACCAGGAGCAATCAACCTCTGCCACAGGGAATCCCAGGTGGGAAGAGGTTCCAAGCAAATCATCCTCCAAATCTTTTCGGTGACCAAGCAAGAGGAGAAAATATGTGACGTACTGTCAGAGTGTAATCCATAGAGATGGCAAGCATTTAAAGTAATCCCCATTCTTCTATCTCTAAGATCACTAGTGATCAGGCCTTCCCATCTGCAGAGCCACAAGAATATCTGAACCTTCAAGGGGACTTTCAATAACCAAATCTTCCTGTCAATAGGGTCACACTCCACCTCAATGTTAGACCTAATGACCTTCTCATACGCCTGCTGCACTGAAAATACACCCTACCAGACATATGTATCAGTCACATTCTCCCTAGGGCGCACCTGTTGTAGAGCAGCTATTAGGTTCTTCCTATCCTCCCAAAATCGAGTGCCTGATCTGCAATGTTCCAACCCTTCCAGCCGCCAGCAGCCCTCTACATTAGACCACAAGCTGCTGACTTTGGCCCCCTTGTCTGCAGCAGCAACATAAGCTCTTGGATACACCTCTTTCTGCACCACCAGACCAGACCACTGCTCATTCCACAAACTAAAATCTCTACCATCTCCGAGTCTAGGCTGCAGCATGTGCCAGTACCTGATGATTGCACTGATAACTGATCACCAAAAGGGGGAAGGTTTCAATGGTTGTAGCCTCTGCAGATTGCTATTTGATCCACCATAGCTATCCCTTATCAGATCTACCATCAAACCCTCCTTGCAGTCTAGAATCTTGATGGCCCATTTAATCAGTAAAGCCTCATTGAACTCCTTGAGAGCCTTAATCCCCATACCACCAATCTCCTTTGGCCTACAGATTTTGTTCCATCTGATGGGCTGCATAAAGCCACCCTCATGACCAACTCCTTTCCAAAAAAATCTTTTCCTCATAACATCCAATCGCTTCCAAATAGACTTCGAGGCCTTGAATATGCTAAAATAAAAGACCGAGATGGATGTAATGACCGAGTTCAGAAGGATTAGTCTCCCACTATTAGATAAGAACTTACTACTCCATCCTTTCAGTTTTCCAGAAACCTTATCAAACAAGACATTCCAATCAGACTTCTTCAGTTTTCCAACCCTCAATGGCAGTCTGTAACGACCCGGTTCCCGAGTCCCTACGAGACACGAGAACCGGACCGACTCGACTAATCCCAAGACCCAGTCGTCCAACGAGGAAGTAACCAAAAGACAGTAAAATAAACCACATTCAGCATGAATATAACTAACAGTAAAAAGTACAGCAGTAAGGAAAGAAACTACTACAGTAGGCACCACCACAACAGTAAAACAACATATATCATATAACAAAGACTGCAGGTAAAGAAGGTACAGCGGAAACAAAACTACTCACTAGAACAGAAACAAAAGAAGGTACAAAACTGTGGCAACTCTACTGGACCCTACTCGGCCCAGCGTCCTCTGCAGCCGCCGACCCTGGCTGCTCAACACCTGGTCCTGAAAAAGGTAACGAGTGTAACACGTCAGCAAAACGCTGAGTAGAGTGGCAAACTAACTAAAGGCAACAGTAGAGTGTACAGTAGCTGTTATGTTCTATTACTTCCTTTATTTACATCTTTCAATTTTTCTCACTATTTCATTTACTTCTCAGATCCTTTACTTGATCTCGAATGTCCTCGTGGGACGATCTTGATTGCAGTCTTTTCCAACAGTAGAAGTAGCACGTGGTGCTCTCCTGGCCGGGAGAGTCCCCCGTGGTGATCCTACCCTCAGTCAACCACCCCAAGGTCACTGACAGACGTAACGGTGACTACGGCACGCGCGATAAACGCACAGGTAGCTAGCCCGTACTGGCACGCGGTCAGTCGTTTCCGTTAACGGGTGCGCCCAAAGCACAGCACGGAACCAGGGCAGAGCCCTCGCAGTAACAGGGGTCCAAACCCTCCACAGTAACCAAACCGGGGCCTTGCCCCTCCACAGTCCGCGCACCCTCGTCTGACTACCCTGGTTTGCCCTAGTGGGCCTAACAAGTCGGTGAAGGAGGCTAGCAGAACCCCGGGGCCCGTGGGGTAGCTAGTACTCTCCTAACACTACTAGCTCTCCTCGGTACTACGTACACGAGGGCCAACAAGTCGGTACAGAGCGGCCAAGCCTAACCCCGGGTCCCTGGGGCGGCTGGCCCCACTCTGCACTAAAACAGGTACAGGTACTTCCCTTGGTACTGCGTACCCAAGAGACAGTACAACTACATCTCAGTTCCATTCCTTTTCTTTCCAGGAGTTCCACTCCTAATTCCCCGTAGGGTTCCAGCCCTTTATCTCAGAACATCATATGTTTCACTTTCCAGATTCACGTTCTCAATTTCCATGATCTCAAACATGTTTCTTTGTTCATAACAGGCAGCTGTTAATTAATTTCACAGGCAGCTTATATATTCCTTTCCATTTTTCCAAGACTGCAGTAATATACATTCCACTAGTTTTTCCATCCTACGATTCATGCCATATCCTAGGATCTATCATACAATCTAGTTTTCCGGCCCTAGGATTCATGCAACACCTAGGAGCTATCATTCCATACATTTCTCATTCCTAGGGTTCATGCAATGCCCTAGGTTCTAGTTATGGTTCCATACTTTAACAGATTTTATTAATGCTTAAAACCACTCTACCAGGTACAACGGAAGTAATGGGGGCGTGGTCGGGAATCCCGCGCGCCTCCGCGACTCTCAAGACGGCAATCGAACGAGGTCCTATCACAAGGATCAAACACAAGGAGTGTCTCAAAACAGTGTATAGCTACTGTAAGCGGGTAGAGGAATAAATTCTGAATCGAACGCAACTCGAATCGTGGAAGACGGAGCCCAAACGGGCCCTAAACGGGTCGAGAAAGACAATACTGTGCAAAATCAGACGTCTGGAACTCCTTCCAGACGTCTTAAACGGTGGATCAGAGAATTACCTGTTCGGCGTGGTTCCCCGGACGTCCAGAAGTCTGTGGCGACGTCTCTCCTAGATCCCAGACGTCCGATGGTCTCTCCGGACGTCTGGAGGTCACTCCCGCCGTCTGGTACAACTTCCAGACGTCGGATTCGCAAAGGATGACGAATCCGAACACCTGCGCACAGCCAACCCTCCTCCTTCAGTACGGTCAGTCGACAAAAGAAGAAGGAGAAAGCGGAACTCACCTTTCAGACGTCTGTATGATCACACAGACGTCGACCTTGCCGTCTGGATATCAGTCCAGACGTCTGATTCTGGAGATTTTTCCAGAATCAGAACCTCGCTCGGCCTCCGCTCGCGACGCCGCCCGCGTCGCACCTCGCGCGTCCGCTGCTCCGCCCGCAGCAGGTCCCTCTTCGCGACGCTCTGCGCCCCCTGCGCCCTCCGCCGGCCGGCCAAGCCGCTCCCGGCGAGCTCGCCCTCACGGCAGAGTCCCGCCCTCGCACGCCGCAGCTCCTCCGCGCCTTTGCTGCGCCGCTGCCGCTGCGCCCTCGCGTCCGCTCGCTCCGCCCGCAGCAGGAGAGGAGGAAGATGGTGGAGACGGGAGGGGAGGCGCGCCCCCTCCCCCTTTTAACGCCGCGCGGAGAGGAGGAGAGAGACGGCCGCAGTCGCCTGCAGCCGCAGAGAAGATGCGGATCGCAGGTCTGCGCGCACAGGCGCGCAGACGAATATCCCGTGCGAATATAACTGTTCGTCAGACGTCTGTAAACTATCCCGGACGTCTGGTCAGACGTCTGGATGTGATCCCAGACGTCTTGACAGACGTCTGGGCCACCTCCCAGACGTCTTAAAATACGTCTGGGGTACGCGCTCGTTACAATATAACAAACTCAAAGGAAGTTTCGTCCCCGAAACTTGCGCCAACTAGGGTGCGGAAAAAGGATGTCCAAATAACCATAACAAACTCAAAGAGGACCGAAGCCGGTCCGAAAAGACGTACCCGCGAAAAGCTCTGGGTACCGCTCCCGCATTGCCGCCTCAGGCTCCCATGTAGCCTCCTCGTACCGCTGGCTCCTCCACAAAACCTTTACCAGGGGTACTTGCTTTCGTCTCAACCTGCGGACTGCTCGGTCTAGGATCTGCACTGGCCGCTCGGGGTAGGTCAGGTCGTCGCTCACCTCGACGCTCTCGTGACTCAGTACGTGGCTGAGATCGGCTACGTACTTCCTGAGGTTGGACACGTGGAACACGTCGTGCACACCAGAAAGCTGCGGGGGAAGGGCAAGTCTGTAAGCAACGGGTCCAACCCGCTCCAGGACCTCGAAGGGCCCCACGAACCTCGGCGCGAGCTTCCCTCTCACCCCAAACCGCTGTAAGCCCTTCATGGGCGAAACACGAAGAAAGACGTGGTCCCCAACCTCGAACTGCACCTCTCTGCGTCTGCGATCTGCGTAGCTCTTCTGTCTGCTCCTGACAGTGCGGAGTCGTCTGTGGATCTGTTCAACTACCTCCTGACTCTGCCGGATCAACCTGGGGCCAACCTCCCACTTGGTCCCCACCTCAACCCAACTCAAGGGTGCCGTGCATTTCCGTCCGTACAGAGCCTCGTAGGGAGCCATGCCGATGCTCGAGTGATAACTGTTGTTGTATGCAAACTCTGCCAGGGGCAGGTGTTCCTCCCAAGAGCCCCTCCAGTCTAGTACACAGGCACGCAAAAGATCCTCAAGTGTCTGTATCGTGCGTTCCGACTGTCCGTCCGTCTGGGGGTGGTAAGCCGTGCTAAACCTCAACCTCGTCCCCAAAGCCTGCTGAAACTCAGCCCAAAACTGGGACGTAAAGCGGGTATCCCAGTCGGATACGATCTCCCGCGGAACTCCGTGTAGTCGCACCACATCACGGATATACCTCTCTGCCAACTGTGCTGGTCCCAAAGTGACTCGGATCGGCAAGAATCGTGCCGTCTTCGTCAACCTATCCACTATTACCCAGACCGCGTCGTGTCCTCGCTGGGTAACAGGTAAACCCACCACCAAGTCCATGGTGATGCTCTCCCACTTCCACTCTGGCACTGGAAGCGGCTGAAGCGGCCCTGCAGGCCTCTGATGCTCGGCTTTCACCTGCTGGCACACTAAGCACTGCTGCACGAACTCACCCACATCCCGCTTCATCCCTCTCCACCAGAACTCGCGTCTCAAGTCATGGTACATTTTCGTGTTTCCGGGATGTATGGTGAATCTGGAACCGTGTGCCTCAGTCAGGAGCTCTCTCAACAGCTCCTCGTCTCTGGGGACGCACAGCCGTCCCCTCAAGCGTAACACCTGGTCTGTGAAAGAGAAGTCCCCTGGGTCCCCTGACAGTACTCTGTCGCGCAAAGACTGCAAGTACGGATCGGCCATCTGTCCCGTGATGATGCGGTCTATCAACTCTGGTCTGGTCTGCCGTGTCACCGTCACTGCCCCACAGTATCCTCGTAACTCTAGAGGTCGCCAACTGCCCACCTCCTCCAAAAGGCTCCAACTCTGTAACTGTAGACTGGCCAAGCGTGCGGGCGCCTTACGGCTCAAGGCGTCAGCCACCACATTGGCCTTTCCCGGGTGGTAGGAGATGCTGCAGTCGTAGTCCTTCAGGAGCTCCAACCAACGTCTCTGTCTCATGTTGAGCTCCTTCTGGTCAAAAAGATATCTGAGGCTCTTGTGATCTGTAAAAATCTCGAAGGTCTCACCGTACAAGTAGTGCCTCCATGTCTTCAGCGCGAAGACAACAGCTGCCAACTCTAGGTCATGGGTAGGGTAGGTATGCTCATGGGGCTTCAGTTGCCGCGAAGCGTAAGCGACCACGTGACCCCTCTGCATGAGCACACCTCCTAACCCCTGCAAGGAAGCGTCCGTGTACACGACGAACCCGCCACTACTGTCAGGAATGGTGAGCACGGGAGCCGAGGTCAACCTCTCCTTCAGCTCCAGAAAACACGCCTCACAGGCGTCTGTCCAAGTGAAAGGCACATCCTTCCGAGTCAACTGTGTCATAGGACGTGCAATCTGCGAAAACCCTCTGATGAAACGTCTGTAGTAACCTGCCAGTCCCAGGAAACTGCGAATCTCAGTGACTGAACGCGGTCTCTCCCACCTGAGCACTGCCTCGACCTTGGCGGGATCCACCGCCAGGCCGTCTCCAGAGATCACATGACCCAAAAAGGTCACCTCCCTCAACCAGAACTCGCACTTGCTGTATTTGGCGTACAGCCTGCGTCGTCTCAGAGTGTCCAGAACCATCCGCAAGTGCTGTCCGTGCTGCGTCCGATCTCTAGAATAGATGAGTACATCATCTATGAAAACCACCACAAACTGGTCCAAGTACGGTCTGAACACCCGGTTCATCAGGTCCATGAAAGCAGCGGGGGCATTGGTCAGCCCAAACGGCATGACCAAAAACTCGTAGTGTCCGTACCGGGTGCGGAAAGCTGTCTTGGAGACGTCGGTCTCCCTGATCCTCAACTGGTGGTATCCAGACCTCAAGTCGATCTTGGAAAACACCGTGGCACCCCGCAACTGGTCAAACAAATCGTCAATCCTCGGCAGCGGATATCTGTTCTTGATGGTGACCCTATTCAGCTGTCTGTAGTCCACACAAAGGCGTAGGGTCCCATCCTTCTTCTTCACAAACAGTACCGGGGCTCCCCAGGGAGACGCACTGGGCCTCACGAAACCTTTCTCCAAAAGGTCCTGCAACTGAGACTTGAGCTCTCGCAGCTCAAGCGGTGCCATCCTGTATGGCGCGGTGGAGATGGGGTTGGTCCCTGGTACTAGTGAGATCTCAAACTCGATCTCACGCTCGGGCGGTAGTCCTGGTAACTCGTCTGGAAACATGTCGGGGTACTCTCTGACCACCGGGATGCTCTGGAAGTCTGCCACGGGGCTGTGCTCTGCCACCACACAAGCTAAGAAGCCCTCACACCCCTGGCTCAAAAGTCTCGCCGCCCGAAGTGCCGAAATGCACCTGAAACCTCCGTCCACTGGCTGCCCGTGAAACTCGAAGGAAGGCAACTCCGGAATGGAGAAGACAATCTTCCTCTCAAAGCAGTCTACCAATGCGTGGTAAGCGGACAGCCAATCCATCCCCAGGATCACCCCAAAGTCCTCCATCTGTATCATAATCAGGTCAGCTGGCAGGCTGTGTCCCCCGATGCTGACCCCGCAACCCGTGTACACCTCCTCAGCTACAAACAGCTGACCACTCGGACCTCTGATTACGAACGGGTTCTCTAACAATGTATAATCCTTGTCCAAACTAACTGCGAAACTGTCTGCGACAAACGAGTGCGTAGCGCCGGAATCGAAAAGCGTGTAAACGAGTCTGCCAGAAACTGAAACCATACCTGCTACCACGGATCCCGAAGCTCTGGCGTCCCTGTGTGTTAGGGCGTTGATACGCCCCTCAGCTCTAGGTGCGGACGAAGCAGCCACACTCTGCGTCGGACGGGTAGGTGCTGGCCGGTACCCTCCTCGCGACTGCGGTCCTCCTCCTCGCGACTGCGGTCCTCCTCCTCGCGCCTGGAAACCGCGGCCTCCTGCGCGCCCTCCAGTGCTCTGCGCGGGAAGTATCTGCTGACCTCCTGCCCTAGATGGGCAGTCCCTCCTGACGTGGCCCGGCTGGCCACACTGGTAGCAGAGGGGAACCCGACTCCCGCCCTCAGTGAGTCCCTGCTGTCGGCTAGGCGGGGGTCCGGTGCTGGCGACTGGCCCCTGTCGAGGGCCCCCAAAGGCCAGTGATGGCCCTGCACAACGTGACGGCTCTCCTGCGGACGCCACGTGTCTCCGTTCTCGCCGGCCCTGTGAGAAGTCTGGCTGAAAGGGCCTCTTCCGCCCGCCGTCGGTCTCTCGCGCGGACGGGTTGGTCTCCTCGAAAGTCATGGCTGCCTCTACCACCCTCGAAAACGTCGGCAGCTTCAGGGGTTTGACATACCCCCGGATCGCAGGCCGGAGCCCCTCGGTGAACCTCCAAAGGCGCTCCTCCTCAGTGGCTACCGCTGTCGCTGCAAAGCGGGACAGCTCCAAGAAACGCGTGCGGTACGCGCTCACGGTCATCGTCCCTTGGCGGAGAGTGTGGAACTCCCGCCTCCTCTGGTCCTGCCACGTCTGGGGAAAGTACTGCTCGCAGAAGAGGGTGACGAACTGGTCCCACGTCGGCTCGTCCCTCTCCTGTCCCCGGACCGCCCTCCACCACCGGTGTGCCGCACTCTCCAGCTGGTACGTGGCAAAGGCCACGCGGCACTCCACCAGGGGGCGAAGGGTGTCGAAGATCTTCTCCAGCTGCTCAAGCCAGTCCTCTGCCTCGGTCGGGTCCTCATCCCCCTTGAAGGAGGGGGGCTTCAGCTTCCGGAACTGCCCGAAAAGCTCGAAGTGGTGCTGTAGGGGAGGTGCTGGTGCACCTCCAGGCGAAGGTGCCTCGTGTACAGAAGTGTCGGAGGAAGGTGGGGGCGGCAGGGGCCCATCCCCTCCCTCGTGTCTGGCGCCGCGTCCGTCGCGTGGTCCCACAGAGGACTCCCCCTCTGCAACCCCAGGAGGAGGTGCTCGGGGCGGTGGGTGGAGCTCCTCTCGTACAATATCCCGTATCAGTCGGGCGAGGTCCTGGGCCTGGATGCCAGGGAGTGGTGGCTGGTCCACCGAGACGTCAACGACAGCACGTCCACCTCGCCGTCCTCGCCCTCGGCCGCGCCCGCGGCCAGTCTCGCCAGTCCCACGACGAGGCATCTCCTGCAAGGAGACGCGAAACAAAACGGAAACGTCAAAACAGACGGTACCTAACAACACTTCTAAGAACTCATGTCAAGAGATATGTTGTGGTGGCTACTCTAGCTATAAACATGTGAATTGGTTATTTTCCAGTCAGTTGATTCACTTCTCGGGACGACCTTGCTCTGATACCATCTTGTAACGACCCGGTTCCCGAGTCCCTACAAGACACGAGAACCGGACCGACTCGACTAATCCCAAGACCCAGTCGTCCAACGAGGAAGTAACCAAAAGACAGTAAAATAAACCACATTCAGCATGAATATAACTAACAGTAAAAAGTACAGCAGTAAGGAAAGAAACTACTACAGTAGGCACCACCACAACAGTAAAACAACATATATCATATAACAAAGACTGCAGGTAAAGAAGGTACAGCGGAAACAAAACTACTCACTAGAACAGAAACAAAAGAAGGTACAAAACTGTGGCAACTCTACTGGACCCTACTCGGCCCAGCGTCCTCTGCAGCCGCCGACCCTGGCTGCTCAACACCTGGTCCTGAAAAAGGTAACGAGTGTAACACGTCAGCAAAACGCTGAGTAGAGTGGCAAACTAACTAAAGGCAACAGTAGAGTGTACAGTAGCTGTTATGTTCTATTACTTCCTTTATTTACATCTTTCAATTTTTCTCACTATTTCATTTACTTCTCAGATCCTTTACTTGATCTCGAATGTCCTCGTGGGACGATCTTGATTGCAGTCTTTTCCAACAGTAGAAGTAGCACGTGGTGCTCTCCTGGCCGGGAGAGTCCCCCGTGGTGATCCTACCCTCAGTCAACCACCCCAAGGTCACTGACAGACGTAACGGTGACTACGGCACGCGCGATAAACGCACAGGTAGCTAGCCCGTACTGGCACGCGGTCAGTCGTTTCCGTTAACGGGTGCGCCCAAAGCACAGCACGGAACCAGGGCAGAGCCCTCGCAGTAACAGGGGTCCAACCCCTCCACAGTAACCAAACCGGGGCCTTGCCCCTCCACAGTCCGCGCACCCTCGTCTGACTACCCTGGTTTGCCCTAGTGGGCCTAACAAGTCGGTGAAGGAGGCTAGCAGAACCCCGGGGCCCGTGGGGTAGCTAGTACTCTCCTAACACTACTAGCTCTCCTCGGTACTACGTACACGAGGGCCAACAAGTCGGTACAGAGCGGCCAAGCCTAACCCCGGGTCCCTGGGGCGGCTGGCCCCACTCTGCACTAAAACAGGTACAGGTACTTCCCTTGGTACTGCGTACCCAAGAGACAGTACAACTACATCTCAGTTCCATTCCTTTTCTTTCCAGGAGTTCCACTCCTAATTCCCCGTAGGGTTCCAGCCCTTTATCTCAGAACATCATATGTTTCACTTTCCAGATTCACGTTCTCAATTTCCATGATCTCAAACATGTTTCTTTGTTCATAACAGGCAGCTGTTAATTAATTTCACAGGCAGCTTATATATTCCTTTCCATTTTTCCAAGACTGCAGTAATATACATTCCACTAGTTTTTCCATCCTACGATTCATGCCATATCCTAGGATCTATCATACAATCTAGTTTTCCGGCCCTAGGATTCATGCAACACCTAGGAGCTATCATTCCATACATTTCTCATTCCTAGGGTTCATGCAATGCCCTAGGTTCTAGTTATGGTTCCATACTTTAACAGATTTTATTAATGCTTAAAACCACTCTACCAGGTACAACGGAAGTAATGGGGGCGTGGTCGGGAATCCCGCGCGCCTCCGCGACTCTCAAGACGGCAATCGAACGAGGTCCTATCACAAGGATCAAACACAAGGAGTGTCTCAAAACAGTGTATAGCTACTGTAAGCGGGTAGAGGAATAAATTCTGAATCGAACGCAACTCGAATCGTGGAAGACGGAGCCCAAACGGGCCCTAAACGGGTCGAGAAAGACAATACTGTGCAAAATCAGACGTCTGGAACTCCTTCCAGACGTCTTAAACGGTGGATCAGAGAATTACCTGTTCGGCGTGGTTCCCCGGACGTCCAGAAGTCTGTGGCGACGTCTCTCCTAGATCCCAGACGTCCGATGGTCTCTCCGGACGTCTGGAGGTCACTCCCGCCGTCTGGTACAACTTCCAGACGTCGGATTCGCAAAGGATGACGAATCCGAACACCTGCGCACAGCCAACCCTCCTCCTTCAGTACGGTCAGTCGACAAAAGAAGAAGGAGAAAGCGGAACTCACCTTTCAGACGTCTGTATGATCACACAGACGTCGACCTTGCCGTCTGGATATCAGTCCAGACGTCTGATTCTGGAGATTTTTCCAGAATCAGAACCTCGCTCGGCCTCCGCTCGCGACGCCGCCCGCGTCGCACCTCGCGCGTCCGCTGCTCCGCCCGCAGCATGTCCCTCTTCGCGACGCTCTGCGCCCCCTGCGCCCTCCGCCGGCCGGCCAAGCCGCTCCCGGCGAGCTCGCCCTCACGGCAGAGTCCCGCCCTCGCACGCCGCAGCTCCTCCGCGCCTTTACTGCGCCGCTGCCGCTGCGCCCTCGCGTCCGCTCGCTCCGCCCGCAGCAGGAGAGGAGGAAGATGGTGGAGACGGGAGGGGAGGCGCGCCCCCTCCCCCTTTTAACGCCGCGCGGAGAGGAGGAGAGAGACGGCCGCAGTCGCCTGCAGCCGCAGAGAAGATGCGGATCGCAGGTCTGCGCGCACAGGCGCGCAGACGAATATCCCGTGCGAATATAACTGTTCGTCAGACGTCTGTAAACTATCCCGGACGTCTGGTCAGACGTCTGGATGTGATCCCAGACGTCTTGACAGACGTCTGGGCCACCTCCCAGACGTCTTAAAATACGTCTGGGGTACGCGCTCGTTACACAGTCCTAGGTACCTTAGTGGAAGTTTAGCTCGAGGTGATCCCAATGTATTCTCCACATCCATCTGCTCCTGTTCATTCATGCCAAAACATATCAAGATAGACTTTTCCTTGTTCAAACATAGGCCTGAAATATCCCCAAAGATCTTTACCAATAACCCTAGAGCATGTGTCGCAGGCTTGGACCCTTCCACAAAGAATACCGTGTCATCTGCATATTGCAGAATAGGGGCTAGATTTCTCCTATTGGATAATGAATACCCTTTGATTAAACCCACCTCTGACAATCTACAAGCATACCTTGCAAGCCCATCCACCACAAGGTTAAAAGCCAAAGGGGCTAAAGGACATCCTTGTCTAACCCCACGTTGAGGCTGAATCCAACCACCGCAAGGCTTTCCATTGATCAATGGGGAAAAGGAAGCAGTTGTGATACAACATTTCATCCATTGGATCCATAAAGGAGGAAAACCTCTCCTTTTAAAAACCTCCAAGAGATACGGCCAAGAGATCGAATCACATGCCTTCTGGAAATCAACTTTCCACATGAATGCCTTGCATTTCCTTCTGTGCCATTGATGTAAACATGTTTAAACTACTTAAGATGTCTATTTATGCATGTTCTTAAGCATAGGATTGCATTGCATACTATAAATATTGCATAACATGCATCATCTTGCATTTAGATTAATTTCAATAAAATGGAGGTTAATTGTCTCCTTTTATGCTCATGGGTAGGGCAAACCTTTTATCGGGGCCTCGGATCGACGATCCAACTGTACAGATGTGAACAGGGCGACAATTGGAGTTCAACGACTCCAAGATCACCCTAATCAGAATCTGTAGCATCAGATAAAGACTGGGGAACCCTAGAAGGTCAAGGGCCAAGATGGTGTGAATCTGCACTTCAAATGAAAAAACTAACCACACGGATGGATTCAGATCGACGATCACAGCCTAACAGTGCAAAAATTGACTCAATCCGACAACCGTGGCACCATCTACATCATCCAGAAGATGGACGGCCAAGATGGCACCACGAGGTGCCATCTCAGCCACCCAATCAACCGCTACACCCACCGTGCACTCTTTTCTTCAACGATTCTCCACCGTTGGATGCACATCCAACGGCTGTAAGCGCGTGCACACAACACTCAAAGCACGACACAAACGTACTTGTAGCACATTGGTCGAGCGTGCTTACGCGAGCGGGTGACGAGCGTTCGAATCGCAAGAAGTAGTGAGCGAGTGCGGGCGAGCGGGTGCGATTGACCGCTCAATCGCGATTGAGCGGTCATGCGAGCGTAATTGTGCTTACGCCATATCGCACGCCGCACCTCACGCAAGATCAGACGAGGGCGGGCACGTGTTGAGGAGCAGGCGGAGGCGTGAGATAAGCCATCCGATCTCACGATCGAACGACTAAGAATCACAGATCGTGGAGTATGCGTTACGCGCGAGCAGGCGAGCAGCCGCACGGGCGGCACCCCACTACGCCCACGATGGGGCTTTAGCGACGGTTTTATCCGTCACTAACGACCCTTTATTTAATGTTTTGAGATTTAAATAACCAAATTGCTCTCACTCCTTGCAACTATAAAAGGAGACCTCCTCCACACGAAATTCTCATCCCTTCCTTCTCTTCTCTCCCTCTCCAAAGCTCAAGAGAAGCATGTCCCACACCCGGGATGCTTCTCGCGAGATAAAGTCAATTTTTCATCCCCCTTTTAGAAGCGGATCTCGCGACAACGACGACGTGCTACCCCGTTTCTGTTCTTCCCACTTCGTTCTCCTTCATCCTACTCCATCCTCCTTCGTCCAGGCGTCGTCCCGTCCGGCTCGTCTTCCAAGTGACCGTTGAGGAGGATATCTCTCTCCCCATTCTTTTTACTGCTTTCTAGAGTAGATTTACTGCTTTCTAGTGTAATCATTTTCCCGCTTTCTAGTCATAATGTTTAGTGTAACAAACAATCTTTCTAATGATGAATTCCATGTTCGTTCTACATCTCTTTTTGCCTTTTGTTTGCAATACTCTCTCCCTCTTACTCTCTCTATCTCTTCTATTTATTGTAAATAGTTAGATAGTTCTAATCAATTAATTTTCTTCATGACAAATAAAACAAACGCGTGTTTTTAAATCGAACGTCTGCCTCCCTGTGTTCAACCTGGGATTTCCATTCCGGTATAAATTTTATTTGTTGAACATGAGTTCTTCGCTTTCAAACTACGATAGGTTTTTCAAAACCAACCACATTAGCGTAGCAACTCTCAGCGTTCAACATTTTGGCGCCGTTGCCTGGGAGGCAATGCTCTTTGATTTTTTTTTTGCATTTTCCAACTTACAAATCATTTACCTCACTTCTCCCCTTTCTTATTGTGATTGTAGGTACTCTTTTGAGATGAGCAAAAGCGGTAGATTGAAGTAAAGTGCTGTGGAAGGTTCTGTAAGTTATCCCCCACCTCCCACCCATTAGTTTTCATTTCATCACATAATAACACAAACATCAATCAACTTAGGTATTCTTATAAACCAAAAGGTTAGTTAGTTTGTTTGTTTGACACCCACACCCACCCCAACCTCCACATTAAAAAATAAAAAATAAAAAATAATCTCATAGAGGTACACAACCTCATCTGATTTTCAAACTCAATCGATAAACCAATCTTTGGAGCCGGTACACACATTCAAACACATAATTGAGTAGAAATCAGATTAGGTAATCACTTGTGTGCCTAATTAAGTGGTGAAATAGGCCAATTGTTTGAGTTGATTGGGCCGCACCACTTCAATTAAAATCAACTCATCAAGTAGCTGCCACCTAGGTTCAACTATTAGGGATTTACCAGGCACTCCACATTCTTTTAAGTTTTAAAGGAAAACATCTTCACCTGTGCTTTCAAAACCTGGTGTGTGAACAAAACTTGTTTGAAAATACCTAAAGTTGAATCCTAAAAGCTACTGGGCAAGATTTACACCCTAAAATTCACCACATCAAAAATAATCTTGCTTGAAAACCACTGCTTTTGCACACACACACAAATCAATCAATCATTAAGGGCACAACCTATATAAAGGGCCCATCACATTCCAAAGCACATTCAAACCTAGCCCTAAATAAAACAAAGTAGACGTTGGCCTTAAGGATTCGACTCGCTCTTCAGAGCCCAGAACGAGATTATTTTCGATTAGTCTGTTTCTACTGTTCAATCTGATGTCTAGCTAGGGGAGCAGAATCAAACGATCACGGCTAGGAGGTACACTAGGAACCGAAGGCGTAAGCCGAAGAAAGAACCTTCTCCCCAGTCCCTCCTTCTAACTGGTTGGATTGAACAAACAATAGTAGATAAAATTGTTCCTTTATCTCAAGACGGGTTTTGGGAGTCTGTAGGTCTTTAGGCTAGACCACTTAAGGACGGGTTTGATTGCTTGTATTGCAGGGCGCCTTTCTTTCTCCCGTCTCTCATGAATCCTTCCACATATTACACGCATTCCTGCTCTTTCCCTCCTATTTTGAATTATCCTCAACATGACGATTATTCCAACTCGTACTATAATCAACCATTAGTTATTTGGGATAACTCGGATTGAGGATACAGTTCCAGACCTCCGTGTTGGGGTCTAACCCTGAACACTATGATTGTGATTTCTATCCTTCTCAAAGCCACATCGATTATAGATCGTCAACCTTTCATGAACAACCTAATACAATCTACAATCAAGAAGGATACACTGATCCTTACCCATCCTCTGATTACATTGCCTTTAGGTCATCACCACCTTTTGGACAATCTAAAATGACCTATTATCAGGAAGGGTATAACAAATCTCAATTTGTTAATTCCCCTGCATTGACCCCAAACCCGCCCAACCCTGAACCAACTCATTTGGTTCAGGGTAACCAGGTTCAAGATAAGGTTCTGGCTAACTTGAGAAATATCATACAATCTTTATAAGTTCAGCCAATACCTTCCATTGAAAGATTGGAGCCCCTGATTGAAAGGATTGATGATTTGAACAAGTATTTGTTGGATTGGCTCCAGGATGTCAAGGATAAGAACTCGGGTGAGTTTCTACTTGGGAAGTAAGCGAAATTGAGGATGAGATTTGTGGTTGCTTTAGTTCAGTCGTGGGATGATTCCCAGGATGAACCCTCTTCAGGAGAGCCAATTTTAGAACCCGCTCAGGCACTTGTTGGGGGTACATGTGCTACGGGGCTGACCAGATTGAATTAGAGCAACCAATTAAGGATGATCTGTTTTCTTCACCTGAGATCCCTAAGCCAGGGTACGAGGAAACGTATGTCTCCTTGGAACAAAAAGTGACAGATGATTTTGGGACATACATTAATACGAATCTTGATTTCTTTGATTCTGATGGTAAAGATTCAAGTTGCGAAGTCTCACGCGAGTTTACAGAACAGGATTTCTATGAGACGATTGGGCCTGAAGAATCTGATAGATCATTTGATAGCCCAGTAATTGAGGAAACTGATCTTATTAGTGCTCACATTACGGATCCAGAATCGCATTTTCTGGAGGATTCAATCCAATGCCTTAATTATCAGTTACACCCCATTGAGCTTATCGATGATTCTGTTTCTGAGATAACTAGACCCAAGTCAATTCTGATTCAGCCCCATCTTTTAGACTTGGAAATTTCAAATGGGGTGATTAATATGCAAGAGGTCCCGGAATTTAACATTCTGATTGAGGATAGGAGTTGGGAAGTTCTAATTTGGGAAGTTAACTCTGGATGAAGTAGAAGACTGCATCTAAGGGTTCCATTTCAGCAGAAATCATCAAACCAGGACCCTTACGACATCTGTTCTAAGGATGTCCAACCCAAGCACACATTCAATGATTATCCTTCTGAATTCTCTGTAACCTGACTCTTCGATCTTGGGTTGCATCCTCATAAATCGCAAGCCCAACCCCGCTTGCATACTGATTTTAGGTTTTGGGTAATTTTTATCCAGAACTTGAGATATTCTCGATTATGGGGTATGGGTCTGCACCACAATATGGTCCACATTTATGGACATCTGCTGACAGGTCAGAGGTTTCTTATGTTTATTCTGATTCTGACCTACACCTGTGAATTCTTTATTTATCTTCTTTGTATAGTGTGCCTAGCTGAAGGCACTAAATTCAACACGTATACAGTTCTTTTTAGTTTCTATCTCGGAGCGGACGTGACATTCACGCAATTCATGTGCTTTCTATTCTATTCCACTCTATTTTGTCTTTTTAATACAATAAGGACATTGCATTAGATAGGCATGGGGGGGTGGATATTCATCTCTGAATTTATTCATCAGCTCCGTAGAATTGCTTTATTAAAAAGAATTGTGGAATTAGGAAAGAAAACTTGGGTTTAAGAAAATTTTCAATCTTAGGAAATACTACATTATGATCTGAACACAAAGACCCTTCAGGTCTATGGACTTAATCAGTCCGTGTATCCATTAAAATGTAGATTTATTTTTCGAGTCCTCACCAACCTGAATTCTATTTTAATTGGAGTAAATAAGTTTAGGTGATAAGTACACGACTTATCAACCTGCCCTCTGATTTGAGGAAATTTTGAGTTTTAAGCATCTACACACTATCTTGTCACTGACTCGTTGTTCGACGATTCTAATGGAAATTAGGTAGCTAATGAACCTTCTAGGGTGATATGGTTGGCAAGTTATCGTGGGTAACAGCCTATAGGTAGGTTGTCTAAAGCCCAATCATTGGACCCTTTTTTTTTTTTTTGCTGCCTTTAGGTAAATCTTAGACCAAGGAAGCCACCTACTTGAAAAAAGAGAAAAGAAGGAGAAAAGAAAAAAAGAAATAAGCCACACTTTGCCGCACGAGTATGGCTGGCAAGTTGTCGATGGTAACAACTCATCGATCGATTGTCCAGAACCCAGCTCAATAAATGCACTAAAAAATCCCAAAACACTTAGGAAGAATCAGAGAAGTGGAATAAATTGGGGAGATATACACTGGATTCACCCTTGTGTTGACCTCGTAAAAATAAAAGTAGGGAGAAAGCTACCGGTTGTAAAGATACACCTTTAGGCAGAATTCACTTTTTAAGGTCACTTAGAGGCGTAGAAACCTGAAGTCTGTTTTTACTGCCGGTCAACGAGTCTATCACATTCACAATAATATGCTTAGAACTTAAGGTTCTCATCAAATATTGGGTGAGTTGAATGGCCGTAGAAAGCCACTCTTAAACCCTAAAACTTGAAAATCCAAAAAAATTAGAAAAGAGGAACAAGAGAAAAAGAAATTTTTCTTTGAATAAGGTGAGGGCTTGAGGCGGTCTGCATTTTGGTAGATACTCGAGCACTGTCGTGTCTTTGAAAGATCAAATCCTAAGTAAATATTTTCTTAATGATTGAAAATAACTCAAGCCCAAATATCCAACCTGATTCTTTTATAAAGAGCATATAGTTTTTGCTAGGGACTAGCAAAAAATAGGCATGGGGGTATGATGTAAACATGTTTACACTACTTAAGATGTCTATTTATGCATGTTCTTAAGAATAGGATTGCATTGCATACTATAAATATTGCATAGCATGCATCATCTTGCATTTAGATTAGTTTCAATAAAATGGAGGTTAATTGTCTCCTTTTATGTTCATGGATAGGGCAAACTTTTTATCGGGGCCTCAAATCGAGGATCCAACCGTACAGATGTGATCAGGGCGACGATTGGAGTTCAACGACTCCAAGATCGCCCTAATCAGACATCTGTAACATCAGATAGAGATCGGGGAACCGTAGAAGATCAAGGGCCAAGATGGTGTGAATCTGCACTTCAAACAACAAATCCGACCGCACGGATGGATTCGGATCAACGACGCAACCTAACAGCGTGAAAATCGACTCAATCTGACAACCGTGGCACCATCTACGTCATCCAGAAGATGGACGGCCAAGATGGTGCCACGTGGTGCCATCTCAGCCGCCCAATCGGCCGCTACACCCACCGCGCCCTCTCTTCATTGATGATTCTCCACCGTTGGATGCACATCCAATGGCTGTAAGCGCGCACACACAAAACTCAAAGCGTGACACAAACGCACTTGTAGCGCGTTGGTTGAGTGCGCTTACACAAGCGAGCGGCACGCGTTCGAATCGCAAGGAGCGGCGAGTGGGCACGATTGACTGCTCGATCGCAATTGAGCGATCGTGCACGCGCAATTGCGCTCACACCGTCTCGCACCCTACGCCTCACGCGAGATCAGACGCAGGCGGGTGCATGCTGAGGAGCAAGCGGAGGTGCGAGATAAGCCATCCAATCTCATGATCGGACGGCTAAGAATCACAGATCATGGAGTGCGCGTTACGCGCGAGCAGGCAAGCTGCCGCACTGGCAGCGCCCCACTACTCCCACGATGGGGCTTTAGCGACAGTTTTATCCATCACTAAAGACCCCTTATTTAATGTCTTGAGATTTAAATGACCAAATTGCTCTCACTCCTTGCAACTATAAAAGGAGACCTCCTCCACACGAAATTCTCATCCCTTCCTTCTCTTCTCTCCCTCTCCAAAGCTCAAGAGAAGCTTGTCCCACACCCAGGATGCTTCTTGCGAGATAAAGTCAATTTTTCGTCTCCTTTTCGGAAGTGGATCCCGCGACGACGATGACGTGTTGCCCCGTTCCCATTCTTCCCACTTCGTTCTCCCTCGTCCTGCTCCGTCCTCCTTCGTCCAAGCATCGTCCCATCCGGCTCGTCCTCCAAGCGACCGTCGAGGAGGATATCTCTCTCCCCATTCTTTTTACTGCTTTCTAGAGTAGATTTACTGCTTTCTAGTGTAATCATTTTCCCGCTTTCTAGTCGTAATTTTTAGTGTAACAAACAATCTTTTTAATGATGAATTCCATATTCGTTCTACATCTCTTTATGCCTTTTATTTGTAATATTCTCTCTCCCTCTTACTCTCTCTATCTCTTCTATTTATTGTAAATAGTTAGATAGTTCTAATCAATTAATTTTCTTTGTGACAAATAAAACAAACACGTGTTTTTAAATCAAACGTCCGCCTCCCTGTGTTCGACCTGAGTTTCCATTCCGGTATAAATTTTATTTGTTGAACACGAGTTCTTCGCTTTCAAACTACAATGACAGGTTTTTCAAAACCAACCACATTAGCGTAGCAACACTCAGCGTTCAACAGCCATCCACTCACCATTTCTTGAGCCAAAATGAAAGATTCTTGGAGTGATCTGTTAGGCAGGAATGCAGCTTGCACTGGATGGATCAGGCTCTGTAATACTATTCTCAGCCGGTTAGCCAAAATCTTGCTGATGACAAGGTATATGAAATTTGAAAGGGAGATCGGCCTAAAGTCTGAGAATTTTTCTATGCCCATAGATTTAGGTAGTAGAAAGAGATATGACTTGTTAATCCTCTCGAACCCAGCATTTCCCTTCTCAAATTCTTTAATGACATCCATCACTTCCTTGCCCACCACACTCCACATCTCCCTGTAGAAGAAGACTTGTATTCCATCAGGGCCCGGGGACCCTTCCATATTGAGCTCTTTAATTGCCTGCAGGGTCTCATGTTCAGTGATGATTGCAGTCAGCTGAGAGGCCCATTCACTCGTCACCCTAGGAGCATCACTTCCTGCCATTCTCCATTTCCCCCTCTTAGCTGCCTGAGAAGCATCTCTAAAATATTTAATGGCTTCACATTTTATCTCCTGAGTGGAGGAGATCCTATGTCCATCTCTGAGAATAGAAGATATAAAATTAACACGCCACCGAGAGCTAGCCGCAAGATGGAAGAATTTCGTGTTGGCATCTCCCTCCTTAAGCCATAATTGCCTTGATCTCTCCCTCCAATCGATTTCTTATTTAAGGTCTTCATCCAGTATCACACCCTGCCACACCTTCCTCTCAGCAAGTTCTTCCTCAGATAAAGGGCCAGCAGCTTCCTTAGAGTCCAACTCCTGAATTTTATTCAAAGCCTCCCTCCTCATTTTCTGCCTCATCATGCTAACAGTAACTCCATACTCTTTTAGGACAATGCGCAAGTCAGTCAGCTTGGTTGCCAATCTAACAATAGCAGAGCCCTCCACCTTTTTAGCTTGCCACCAAGAGCTAATCATCTGACAGAAGCCTGGCTCATTCAGCCAAGATCTTCTAAGCTTGAAGTAAGAGCCAACTTGGGTTTCTTCCCCATTGTCCCACACCAAAGGGTTGTGATCAGAGAAAGGTCGATCCAAACCACTAACAGTCGACAACTGAAATCTTTCAAGAATGTTCACATTCCCAAAAAATCTATCTAGTCTGGATGCCAGCCCATTTCCATTGCGCCATGTAAATTCCACACCAGAAGATGGATACTCACTCAGATGAAGAGATTGAACCACCATCTGGAAGCCAACCGCTGAGCTGTCTGTGCCACCATTAGGCATGTCTGCCCCTGTTAACACACAATTGAAATCCCCACCAGTCAACCATGCACCCCCCTGCACCAACTCAGCTACAGCAGTCCACTCCTCCCACATCTCCTACCTAGTAGACGCAGCACATGGGCCATATACCCCAGTAACCCAGATATACTCATGCCCCTGGTGAATTTGGAATTTGCAAGTCAACATATGCCTAGCTTTGTGAACTTCCAGACATTGAGCCCACCCCTTCCTCCACCAGATAGCAATACCCCCCGATCTCCCCTATGCATCAACCTTCACACATTCATTCATCCTTGAAGCCAACAAGTCATACCAAAGTTTATCAGAGTTGCTCTCAATGTGCGTCTCTTGAATGATCACACATTCAATCCCCCATTCTCTCAAATATCTCATCTGAGAAGCCCTCGGGCTTTTGTCGTGCAACCCACGCACGTTCCAAGTGAGGATTCTCATCTATCCTCATGAGACCCCTCCCCCCTGAGGGTTTGGCACTTACATACCTGCATAACCTCCGCAATCTTGTCTTCATCCATCAAACTGATAGCCTTTGACTTCCTCTGTCTAAGGCTATAAGGTGATCTTCCCTTACCAGTTTTAGCACAAGAACTACCATCAAATTTAAGGCCCTCAATCTCATGCAGATCCTATTTATCCTTCAGATACTCAAGCTGCGTCTCTCGAACCCCCTGCTCCTCAATCTCCACACCGCCAGGCAGCACATCCCCTACCACCATGGACGTTGGTCCTGATGTTTCCACCCCACCTGAATCCTCCTTCTCTATATTCAAAAGCTCCCCCTTTTCCCCCACAGGAAGGTCCTTACGATTTTTGATAAATGGGGGTTCTTCAAATGGAGCCGTGCACAGGTCCTGCGCAGCTACCTCCTCATCAGCTTCAGGTCCAGATGACTTATCTTGCTTTGCTACAGTGTCACCCAGCAAGAACCTCAGCCTCAGCAACCATGAGCTCCCACCACATCTCATAATCAATCTATCAGGTACCGAGCCAGCTTTAAATACATCGACCATCACATTCAACAAGTGCCCATCGCCCTCAAGCAGTCCAACAAATGCATCTTCTGCCACTGATGCAAATCCTGATATCATTGATGATATGACCTCCTTTGACCTCAAATGCAGAGGCAATCCCTCGATCTCAAGCTTTCCCGATCTGGACCCCACTCTCTAGGGTGGCCTCTCTGGCAAAGCTCCATCAAAACGAGAAACCAATCTCCAGATCACCGTGAGGCCATCATAGCAGGACGTCTGAAATCGCAGCCTCTCAACATCCACCATTCCCAATCCAAGGAGAACAAATCGTGTAGTTGATAAAAAAAGCAGACTGCCAGGAGTTGGTTGAAAGGGGAAGAGAGTTTACCAGGATGCGGACATTCTCTGTCGTCAGGTCTTCCAGACATAACCTCCCCAACCAGTGCTCCACGCAAATCCATCTTTGCCGCTTTGATGTTTTCAGTCATAGGAACCTCCACATCAACCATAAGCCCCCCCCAAGCTGCGCAAAGAAGGGGGTCAAGGAGGCGCCTGCAAAGCCCTAGAATTCAAAATTCCAGAGCGTGGGAAAAGACGATCTTTCATCTGCCCCCTGGGACCCTTACACAAATCCCTCTTGTGACCAATTCCCCCACATTCTAAGCACACCACGGGAGATCGGCAAGTAGCCGCCACATGTCCCCATCGTCGGTAGCAGAAACATAAGATCTGCCGTGCACCTTTGCACCCCTTCTATCAGACCATCTCACCTCCATCACCCTTTTACCGTTACATCAGAGTCCCTCCGCTCCTTCTGCCTCCAAACCCTCGACCTCCAAGTATGCCAGCCTTCGCCTTCCCTGATTCCACCGATTGCTGCCCTAGCTTTGCCTACTATCGCCCTTGACATCACTGAAAATCCTCACAACTCATCTATATTGTATATTATATGTATGTTAGTATTATAAGTTACTTAGCTTAGTATTATTATATATATAAGTTAGATGTATATAAGTTATATATATATACATATTATATTAGTGTATATATATATTTTTATGCCTTGTTTGTATGTAGTTTTTAGGGCATTGTATGATATTGTATATATTTTGTTTAGTTGTAAATAATTAGGTACTTGTATATATGTATTTAGAGATGTAGTATGTAAAGTAAACCATTCATTTTAGCCTTTATGTTTTTGATGTTTGAGGCAAAGTTTGTATATAAACATTCATTCATTTTTGCTTAATCTTGTATATAATTAGTTGTAGGCAATTAGATACTTGTGTATATAATTAACCTAACTTCAACTCATCATTTTGATGCCTTTATTTTGTGTGTATTCTTGAGGCATTGTTCACTAACACTAATTCATTTATTTTTATTTGTAAATGATTAACTTAGATTAGATCATTCTTTGATTGTATTGATTCTATTGTAAATAAAACTAATATTTGGAATAAAATATTATTTTGGATAATAGAGAGTGATGTATATCAATAACTGCCAGTGAACAACTTGGAAAAAAATCAGTAAAAATTTTATATAAATAAGTTGATAGTTGTCTAGATTGAGACACTATACTACTACAACAATAATCAACCCTAATTAACATGTGATCCAAATAGATCATCACAAACCTTATACTTTGTGTAAACATCTTACCACATACAACAAATATTCATCTATCATTATACATAACCATTCCATTCAAAATGCTCACATACACTCGCAAGCAATAACCCAAAACTCTTGCAACACAATGCTATGCTGTATTTAGGGGGCTAAGGAACCTCCCTAAGATGTAGGTTCATTTAAAAGGTGAACCTAATCCAAAAAATCCCTCGATGTTGCTTACAATTGCCTCATTTTGCCCTTATATTTATTTGATGGACAACTTGCAGATTCAATAGTGTAAGTTGGATCCAAAGACCCTTCACAAAGAAACTTTAAAAGGGTACCATGTAAATTAAATGAGGTAGGGACTAATAGAAAATAGAAGAGGTAAGATAGAAATATTCAATCGCACATAAATCGTGTGTTCATGCTTTGTATTTATAGATACAAATTACAAATATTTTCGATACAAGAGTTTACTTGAATCCGAAGTATCTCAGATCTGTTGAAATAGACTAACCTCATTACTAGGTATTTTGTTATAAGATATTTTTGACCTGAGAATCCTTAGTTGTTATAATCTTTGATTCAAGAATCTTCTATTTTTTGTTGTTGCTCTCTAGTTTATTAGTCTTCTTATTTATTGATGTAGTTGCTATAATATCCCCCTTCAGTCTAAAGAGCTACGTGATTGCAAACTCTTGAATATGGAGTTGTTAGTGAATGTGTTGGAAGGCACATTTGGTGAGTGGTTTTTTTAAAGATATTTTCTAGTTGGTCCTTTGATGATATAAACTTGACATATAGAGATTTACGAGCAACTTCATGAACAAAATGATAATTTATCTCGATATGTTTCATGGGACCTTGGAAGACAAGATTAGTAGAGAGATAAGCAGCATCGAAATTGTCACACTAGAGAACTAGAGCTTTGGTGTTGGAAATATGTAGTTCACATAATAATGATTGTACGTTACCAAATTGGTTTTGCAGTAGCATTGGCAACTATCTTATATTCGGCTTCTGTGGATGACCCTGATACACTTTGTTGCTTCTTTAAAAACCAAGAGATAAAATTATTACTAAGGAAGACAAGATATCCACTCAAGGACCTGTTATCTTCTATGCAACCTATCCAATCAACATCAGAGTAGGCTTGAGGAGTGAATGTACAAGAAGGTCTAATAAGAAGTCCAAACAATAGTGTTCCTTTGAGATGGCAGAGAATGTGCTTCACATGATCCCAATGCCCAATCGTTGGATTTTGCATGAACTGGCATGCTTTATTGACTGTGAAGGAGATGTTTGGCTGGGTCACTAGTAAATATTGAAGAGTACCTATAATTTGCCTATATAAAGTGGGATCATGAAATGGTTTCCTACTACTAACCAAATTGCTAGAGGTGGCCTTTAGAATCTGGTCTAGCTTGCATGTAATCATATTGACTTTGCATAGGAGATCAATCATGTATTTTCATTGAGACAAAAGTAGACCTTGACTTGTATGACATGTCTGAATGCTGAGAAAATAGTTGAGAGGAGCGGGATCTCTGATGTGAAATTTATCTTGAAGACAATAAAGCAGCCATTTTATTTTGGAGGAAGAGTTGCTAGTAATTATTATATCATCAACGTAAATGAGTACATAAAACCATTGATTTTTAGTAGCCCAAATAAATAACCAAGTGTCAATTTGGAAGGATGAAATCCTACTGATGAGCCCATATTTGTGGGCTAATTAATTACTTAGATGGCTACATATTAGATTAATATTAACAGATAGATAGCTTGCATTAAGATGTCAATAATGTAGTTTACATATATTTTCTTGTATGCATTACATTTATACATAAATTATTCATCATGCATTAGAATTTAAATGGGCTAGTTAGTATTTAGTTTGCATGCATGCATTACATGCATTGTTTAAAAGAAATTTCTCCATGCGTGAGAGCTTCTCAAAGCAATTCCCCTGTTGCTACAGGGAATAACTTGTATTTGTTATTAGATTTCCCTACCATTGCCGTGGATGAAATTTTGAATTATTATCTTATTCTGGAGGTTTTATGGCAAAGGCCATTCTCTTTTACGTAATTATTCTTGCAGCATTACTCGTCATTGTTAGCCTAATCTAAAAGGAGTTGTGGCTTTGTTTCTATGCAGAAACTTCGGTAAACATTTATTTTCAAATCTTATGAGTTTTAACGTGTGTGTTCCTCCCTGTGGATACGACTCACTCCATCTGTGAGTGGTTTAATTTCTCTTGTTTTGATTGTGCATTTTTGCCTCTCAACACTCTATTTCTATACAACAACTCAATCTTAGATCATATTTTCAAGCACCATTTTAGCGCTCAATCAAATGGTGCCGTTGCCAGGGAGGCAACGGGCCTGTTAAACTTGTAATTAGTTATTTATTTGTTCACACATTATTTTTGTTTGAGGCATATTTCACTTCAATCTTTTTGGTGAGAGGTACGCATATCTCCTACATCTTGCCGCACAAGCCTCGGAGATTAAGCAACCCTTGATGTCGCCAATGGGCCACACATTGGGGAAAGGGGTACCACAGCCGCTGCGTTCACGATTGAGGTGGACCTTATTTCCACCATCGGAGGAGAACATTTAGAGTGATTATCATCTTTATCTCCGTTGATCTTTAGTAGTTAGATTTTGAACACTATTTTCTGCACATTCGTTTGAGACCCGTGTTCTGGGGTAGTTTTGAGGTGTTTGTTCCCGGACCTTCTTTTAGGTCCCTACGTGGGTAATTTTTTGGGAGTCTGTTCCCATTTCTTTAGATTTAGTTTTTTATTTTCTTTCATGGTTAGTTTATCCTTTTTCTTGTTTGTGTAAGTAGGGTTGATAAAAACATAAAAAAAAAATCACAAACTACCTGCTAGAAGCCGCATGCCCTAGGACAACCATTTAGGTGTGTATGAGCAGCCTCTAGATTTTTTTTCTTGCATTTGCATACATTTCATTATTGATCGCTAGAGGCAAGGTGCATTTTCTTTTCCTTGCATTCTATCTTGTTCACACATTTGCATCTGGATTTAATTACAAGACCACCTATTTTAATTTGAAACAATCTAACAAGTGGTCACCTTTAAATTCTAAAAAAGACTTAACTAAAGGAGGGACATTAAAACCAAGGAGCTAAATTGGAAACTTGAAGAGTGGTTCAAAAATTCAAACTCAATTTTTTTTTTACAATGAATGAACACATGTATGATTATGCACCAAGGCACGCATTTAGACACTACTAGGTTTTTGAGCTACTAGGAAAGGACCCAACTACCGTTGGTTTCCGAAGTGCTTGAAACTCAAGATCAAATGTTTTGTAACTCAAAGAAGGGGGATACCTGTCAAAAATTTTTTAGGGTAGTTAAGAAGCATCATGAAAGCACAGCTTCAAAGGAAGGCTTAGGCCTATTTGCATCCCTTGATCTTCCATCCTTGGAGTACTTTACCATTTGAACTTTAGGGAAGAGCACCTAAGTTCCAACTAGGTCTTCTTAGGCATATCATAGGTCGACAAGTAGGTGCGTAACTATTTGGATAACTTGTATTGTCACCTACAATCTGACTTAAAACCAAATGCCTAAATTGGTAAAGACTTAAAAAGTCCTTCTGAATTGTGTTTGCTTGGGGAAGAATCTGCCTTTGATGTGGTAAGAATGGACCACTTTGACCACCACCCTTTCACCTCTTGCCCACACCCTTACCCCCATTCTGTGATCTTTGATCCCATTCATCGAGATGGTCCATTCCAGGATAGACAAAATGACAACCCGTGGGATCCTTTTTACTCCTACTATAGGAGTATTGGGCTGGTTAAGCCCCAAATCAGTGAGCAAAGCTAGGAGCGGGATACACCTTGCCTGATATCCCACATACTGAAGACATACCCAGCCCACCCTCCCTAAATGATTTTAATGGTTAGATAGAAACTCCTAGGTACTACAACCCTAAGCCTGACTTCTCTCCTGATAGTAACAATGACCTCTCCACCTTGAAGATAGAAATACAGAAAATGCAAATACAAATGATGGAACTCTTAGGAGAGTCTTCTAGAGCAAGCCAACAAGATAAAGAAGACATTAGCCACCCAACTTACCTCGTTAAGGATGACTTTCATCCCTCTACACTAGATGCATTTCCCTTGAGAGAACCATGTCCTAAGTTGGAGGGGAATTTTGGGGATTCTGAAAGGAAGAATAGCTACTTTTCTAGGATTGATTTTGAACCTTCCCCGCTAGATGACACTTCATTGAGAGGTCCACACCTTAAGTGGGAGGAGGATATGAATGAAAGTAGCTACCATTTAGATTTAGAAAGGTGGCAACCCGAGGATGACATTGAGGTTAAGTACCCACTTGAGTTACATTGGAGTCAAAAGAAGGGAATGATGATACCATCGGAAGACCTCGACCTAGACGATAGTATTTTCGTGACATTTGATGAAGTGGATCGAAGTCAAATTGTTAATCCTACCCTCCCTTTTGATGATGATCAACCAATGGAACTTAAACCCTCCCTTAGGGAATCTGATCTTGAATTTCACCTATCTAAGGAGTTTGAGGATGCAAGTATAAACCCACTACCCCAAATAGAGTGCCCTAGGGGATCTAATAACATGTTGGAACAATTTATACCTCGGGTAGATGATGAATTACTTATTAAGAAGGAGGATGAATTATGTGAGGAATCTGCACTTAGGATTTGGAGTGACACTGAGGGTAAATATAGCATCTTTGAGGAATTAGGACCCGAGGATGTCACAAAGTTGATCAAATCAAGTTTACTCAACACACCCATTGATGATATCCCTCCTCATGATAATCAAAAAATGGAAAATGTGGAAGCAACTTTTGAGATTTATGTGGATTCACATAGACTCCAAGGAGGATATAAGTAAAGTACAAGAACCCAAGGATGACATTGATAGGATAATCCCTAGATCGTTTGCTTCCAACCTACCTTCATATATTTGGGAGTCACCCTCTGATTCGCCTATGTCTAAAGGTGAGAATTTGACTCCATGTGTAGAAATGATCACTAATGAAGTGCAAGATGATATATATGAAATCAGTAGGGATGCTAGCGATGCAATTGAGGAACTGGAAAGGTTGTTAAGAATGGACACCGAGCTAACTAGACCCAACCTAAATCTTATGATCATCACGCAGCCTCGAAACTTGGACACCATAGACAATCCTTGGCTTAAAGGCATGCTCACTACTTTTTTTACCAAGGGGCTTATTAGACCAACATTTCCTGTATTGGGGTATCGGATATGGATTGATGCTCTCTCTAGTAGTCCATTACCCTGGGGGTTTATCTCTGCACTATTCCTTCCCCATCTCTTTTGAAGGATCATTGTCATCCTCCCCCTACCCCTCAGCAGGTCGTTATGGCTACCTATTATTTAGAACCTCCTTCGGTGACCTAGGAAGATTTCATTCCCATCTTGGTTGGGCAAGCATTTGCTATCGGGATTCATCATCAGCTCACCAACATCCTAGGTTACCTATTTTCTAGACCTGCATTGTTACGCTCATTCTATGGGCCGACCACTGTGATCCTTAAACCTGACTTGCAGGTTCCCAACCTATCTGGCTGCTAACCTTAAATGCAGCGTTCATTGGGAGGCAACCCAATTTTGACCTAGGTAATACCTTTCTATGCAATGGGGACATTGCAAATTTTAAGAATAGGGGGTGTGCTTAGGGGATATACATACCATGTATACATAATTGCATACATTTCCATTTCAAAAAAAAAATTGCATTTAGGCCATGATGTTATGCTTAATTGGCTGGGCTCTGCATCTTTAGGCATGAGACCAAGACTCTGGGTTTGTTTAGCTGACTTTAGGTGCCTAATTTTAGAAGCTATGGTTGAACTATTGACTTTATAACTCTAGGGTCTATTTGGACTTAAAAACTCAAGTAGGAGTTAAGTTGAGAACCATTCCTCAAGATGTTGTGGAAGGAAGCTAGGGATTGAGTTAAAGGATGGGTAGTACCTAGTGTCTTCTTTTACCTTTTGGTTTACAGGTCCTCGTAACCTAAGCATCCACATTTCACACAGTTAGTCTTGTATAACTAGTGATCACCTTAATTCCTTTCTTGAAGAAAATTTGACTCTCTCGGTTCTGACTTAGGAGAAGCTTGAAAACATAACTTGATTGGATGAGTTCCTGATTAGCCCATATTTGTGGGCTATTTAAATGTGTAAATGCTTAGATATTAAGATATCCTTAACATTTAGCTAGCATATATTAGGATGTAAATAAATTATTTCATATTTTTTAGCTTAATCGCATAATTCATTATTGCATGCATTTAGAATTAACTTAGAATTGCATGCATTTGATTAGTTAATCAATTAGGTGAATTACTTGCATTATTTTAATTTAACATAGAAGTTAAGGGTTTGTGCATAAATAACCATAATATTTTATTATTTTCTTATTCTCTTCCTCCACAGGTAATGGCTGCTTCTCCTCGTGCACCCATTCACACATAGCTACAGGCATTCATTGGCCATGAAGAGTATCTGATCCCGCCTCTTTGGATTTCAAATTCATCACCTGCATCTATAAATGGAGGAGGAGATGACCATGCAAGACATCGCCCCACTACACCACCGTGTACTCCACTCCACCACCGTGGTCTCCAAGGCTGAGCTCCACCACACCGTAGGCTGGCGAGGTGACCACCCACCGTGCCAATCCGGTGAGCTTCGCCATCACCGTGCAACTAGCAGATCTCCCTCCCTGTCCATGCACCACCAACACCATCTTCTTCTTCTTCTTCCTCTTCCTCTGTTTTGAGAACAAAACCATCCCCTCATCCTCCATGCTGCACCTCCACCCCATAGAAGCAGCAGCATGCAACCTCCTGCATACACTCCCTTACCATTCCAGACCACATGCCACCCAGCTCCATCGCGGTAGGCATACTCACGCCCTTGCTGTGTGCACCGACCTCCATGCTCCAGTCCCTAGCATACAGCCACCAGTGCCCATCAGTGCACCCATTCGCCTCCTGCATGCGCTCGCACTCCCTGCAGCGCGCCATCAACACTCGCAGCAACAGCGACCGCACGTCCTCCAGCCAACCGGCCCTCACTTGCATGCACAGAGCATGTGCTACAACAGCTCCACCTGCGTGCAGAGCGCACATCCTCCAGAACCTCTAGCAACCACCGGAACCCACCTTCACTATATCTCCATCCAACCAGCTCCAGCCACCTCACGTTTCGCCATGACCACCATCGCGAAGCCCTCGGTCTAGAGATCTTCCTCCGTGCTTTGCTCCTTCGGCTATTCCCTCCTCGTGGACGAACATGGGGAAGAAATCCCCTATTTTTGCACAGTGAAACTTGCATTAGTTATTACCATCATATGCCATTGCCACTTCAATTTTCTGATTTCATTATTATGGTGATTTTGTGAGAACCCCCTTCATTGTTTAGCTTATTAAGCAAATCAATTTCTTATTCTTAATCTAAGTGGGTTTGCATTCAATTCTTGGAAGAATTTTGCTATAGGAGAAGCTTAATTCGTAATTACATTTAAGTGACATTGTAAGGATTTTATTCTTATTTTATTATGATACACATTACATTGAACCCCCTCCTATTTACCTTAAATGCAATTTCAACTTGCACTTTTATTTAAACTCATATCTACGCTAATTTTTAACACCATTTCTTGAGGAAATAATTTTGAACAATAATTTTTAATTATCACTAGTTTTAAATAGGTCATTGCCTCCCTGTGGACACAACTTGCTCTCCTGTGAGTGGTTTAATTTTAATTCTAATTGTTTTGATTATTCGATTTTCCACCACTTAGAAATACAAAGATAAATCTTCTTAATCATCATTTTCGAAAGAGAAAATCGACTCATCAAATGGTGCCGTTGCTAGGGACGCAACGAGCCTGTTAAACTTGCATTCATTTATTTATTGGTTCACACATTTTTTTTGAGGCGTATTTAACTTCGATCTTTTTGGTGCAAGGCACTCATATCTGCTTGACGAGTTGTTGCACTAGCCTCAGCTACATCGAGGTGGACCTTGTTTCCACTTCTCAGAGGACACTGGGAGCTCCATTTCTGAAGGTAGGAGCTTGACGCACTGTGGTGGGCCTTGTCTCCACCACCGAAGAAGGACATCTAGAGTGATCGTCTTCATCTCTATCGATTTTTTTTTTCGGTAGATAGAATTTAGGTTTTAGAACTTAATTTTCATTGCACATTTGGTTTGAAACCATTGTTTTGGGGTATATTTGAGGGGTTTGTTCCCCAACTTTCTTTTAGGCCTTTGTTAGGTAACTTTTCGGAAGCCTGTTCCCTTTTCTTTAGATCTAGGTTTTCTTTTGTGAATTGATTTTATTTTTCTTGCTTGTGCATAAGTTGCTAAAACAAAAAAAACAAAAACAAAAAAAAAAACACGAGCTGCCTACCTTAGGACGACCATTTAGGTGTGAATGAGAAACCTCTAGATTTATTTTGCTTGCATTTGCGTGCACCTTGCATTGCTAATTGCTGGAGGAAAGGTATGCCCTCTTTCTTTGCATTCTATATTGTTCACGCATGTGCATTTGGATTTAATTACAAGACCACCAAATTGAATTGAAAAGATCTAACAAGTGGTCACATATTTCTTGAAAAAGGACTTTAAGTTAAGGAGGAACACTAAAAACCAAGGACTTGAATTGAGACATTGTGCTGCGGTTCAAAATTCAAAACTCAAAATTTTACGGTGTATGGACACTTGTATCTCTTGCACCACGGCACGCATTTAGACACTCCTAGGTCTTGGAACTACTAGGACAAGAGCCCTCCCACCATTGGATTCTGAAGTGTTCAGAACTTGAGATCAAAGGTTTTGTAAATCCAAAGAGGGGGATACCCTGTCATGGATTTTTGTGGGTAGTTAAGAAGCACCACAAATGCACAGCTTCAAAGGAAGGCTTAGGCCTACTTGCATCCCTCGATCTTCCGTCTTTGGAGTTGCTCTTCCATTTGAGATTTAGGGAAGAACACCTAAGTTCCAACTAGGTCTTTTTAAGCATTTCGAAGGTCGACAATAGGTGCATAATTGATTGGGCAACTTGCTTTGTCATCTACAATTTGAATTAAGTCAAAAGCCTAAATTTGTAAAGACCTAACAAGTCCTTTTAAATTATGTTTGTAGTGCATGCTTGGTAGGTGATCTCTTAGGAGACAACTTGTGCTTGATCCTAAAATAGAAAGAATCTTAAGAAGGAACCTCCCAAGGGAAGAAATGGCTGGTCAAAGGAGCCTTAAGGAACATTTCATTCCAACCAATCAAGCTGGTCCTACACTACATAGACCTAGAGGGGACAATCCTTATGAGATCAAAAGCAGTACCATATCCTTGCTACCCTCCTTTTATGGTACTGCTAGGGAAGACCCTTGCAGGCATATAGAGGAATTCACCGAGGTCTGTTCCACAGTGAAGCTGCAAGGTGTTACTGATGATGCTCAAATGCGAACCCTCTTTCCTTTCTCCCTCAAGGACAAAGCCAAGTATTGGTATCATACCCTTGATGATATTAACACTTGGGATGCCCTGAAGGAGTTTTTGAAGAAGTACTTCCCCATGAGCAAAACAAATCACTTTAGGAGGGAAATTATGAGTTTTGTTCAAAAGGATGGGGAAGCTTTCCATGATGCATGGGAGTGCTTTAATGACCTGTTGAGACTTTGATCACATCACCAGGTGCCTAAGTGGTAACTGGTTGAAAGGTTCTACACCGGACTTAATGATTCACATAGGAAGACTGTGGATGGTGCCTATGCAGGAACCTTTCTATCTAAAACTAAGGATGAAGCTTGGAGCCTTTTTGATACTTTGAGTGAAAATTCTATTCACTTGAATTCTGCCTACATGGATAGAAAACCCACTCTCATGCAAAGAAAGTCAGAGGCGAATGAGGCAAAGGACACCCAGAATTTACCCTATCAGATTCAATCGTTGAATCAAAACATGGAAAGGCTTATGTCGAGCCCGGGCCAATTCGTATCTAGCACCTCCACATCCCAAGCTTCTAAATTCTCCATTTGCCAAGGCAATACACAAGCCACTGTGGATTGCCACTTGGCCTCCCAATTCCCTGAGCTTGTACAGGAGGATCTGAATGCCGCTCAAGGGTTCCATCCTAGACCTCGTAATGACCCTTTTTCCAACACTTATAATGAGGGATGGAGGAATCACCCAAACTTTTTCTAGAGACAAGGGAATGTTTCAAATTCAAGGAATTGTAAACCAGAACCCTTTCAAATTCAACAAATGAACCAACCTCAAACCTTTGCCCAACCTAAGACCTCTGAGATGGATGTATTGAAGGCAATGTTGAGAACTATGCAAGAAAGTCAAAGTGCCATCATCCAATCTCATGACAAGGCTATACATGAAATGAAATCGTAGATAGGACACCTTGTTGAGGCCATTAGACAAAGGGAAACTGAGAATCTTCCCAGTGCTACTGAGGAGAATCCTAAAGGAAAAGGGATTGTCTTTAGGGAGCATGCTCAGGAAGTGACTATTCTGAGGAGTGGGAAAGAAATTTTCAAACCTAACGCTCTTATAGTCTCACCCTCTGAAAAACCATCCACCCCAACTTTCACCCCCACCGGAGAAGACTTGCCCAAATCTCGTTCGCTTGAAATCACCTCACCGGGAGAAGTTGCCCCCATTTCACCCCTTACTCAAAATGACAACCCTTCCACCCAAAGATCAAGAGTGCCCTTTCTAGAGCGCTTATCACCCTCTGGGCAGACTTTTGCTGGCTCATCTGGAGCTAAAGATAAGATGGATGAGATCATGGAAACTTTCAAGCAAGTGTAGGTTAACCTGAAAAGACATCTAAACCCTAATATGAGGGAGGTGGTTAAAAAGGAAATCCTGAAGTGGTTGGATGCTGGGATCATATATCCCATTGCAGATAGTAAATGGGTAAGTCCTATTCATGTGGTGCCAAAGAAGGCAAGCTTTACTGTGGAATTTAGTGACCAAGGTGAACAAGTTGTGACTAGACCCTCAACTGGATGGAGGGTATGTATTGATTACGGCAAGCTGAACATCGCTAACCAGAAGGATCACTTTCCCTTGCCTTTTATTGATCAAATTCTCGAGAGATTGGAGGGGAATAAGTACTATTGATTTCTCGGTGGATATTCTAGGTACAACCAGGTTGCAGTCTTCCTTGATGACCAGGAGAAGACAACGTTTACGAGTCCTTACGATACCTTTGCATTCAGGCGTATGCCGTTTGGATTATGTAATGCCCCTTCAACCTTCCAATGGTGTATGATGTCCATTTTTTTGGACATAATTGACGAGTGTGTTGAAGTGTTTATGGGTGACTTCTCCATTTACGGCTCATCTTTCGACCAGTGTCTCTTGCACCTAGAGAATGTGTTGATGCGATGTAAGGAGATTGGTTTAGCCCTCAGCTGGGAGAAAAGCACTTCATGGTACAGAAAGGAATTATACTTGGGCATGTTGTGTTTGAGCGAGGCTTGGAAGTAGATAAAGCCAAGACTGATTCTATTTCCAAACTTCCATTGCCCACGAACGTCAAACAAATTTGATCCTTTCTGGGCCATGCCGACTTTTATAGGAACTTTATTAAAAATTTCAGTAAAATTTCTAGGCCACTTTGTGACCTGTTGGTGAAGGAATCTTCCTTCAATTTTGATTCAAAGTGTGTCGAGGCCTTTCAAACTCTAAAGGAGGCCTTGATCTCTACGCCTATTCTCCGAGCTCCTGATTGGACACTCCCATTTGAGCTGATGTGTGATGCTTCAGATTATGCAGTGGAAGCAGTCCTTGGACAGAGGGTTGAGGGAAGACCTCATGTGCTACATTATGCTAGCAAGACTTTAACCAAACCACAGCAAAACTACACCGTCACTGAAAAGGAATTACTTGTAGTTTTTGCCCTAGAGAAGTTTAGGTCTTATCTTCTTGGGTCTAAGGTGGTTATTTTCACTGATCATGCGGCAGTGAAACATCTCATTACCAAGAAAGATTCTAAGCTACGTCTGATTAGGTGGATCCTACTCCTTCAAGAATTTGACTTGGAGATACGTGAAAAGAAAGGAATAGAAAATGTTGCGGCTGACCACTGTTTACGCAGCGAAATCGATGTTTAAGAGATAAATGATGTTGCATCGTAGTATAGTTGAAATTGCCTTGTAAACAAATAAGAATTTTTATTACTCGAATGTTTAAGTCCAAGGTCGAACATAGGGAGCAAATGGAATTTATTCACTAATCTCAATAAATGTAATTTGAACACTTAAATCTACTCAAAATCTAATTAAGAATATAATGCAGGAGTTTTATGAATAAAATGTAGAAATAAAAGAGAAATTGAGAGGAAGAGGATAAAAAGTTTGATTCTTCTTCTCTTTGACTTATTCTTCAGCTTCCTCTTTCTCTACCTTTCTTTCCTTCTTGTTTTTCTATTCTTTGATTTCCTTCTCAGACTTTCTCTTCTTCTTTGTCTTTCCTCTTTCTTCTTTCTCTAATGTCTCTTGCAACAGTGCCTTTCTCCTTCTTTGTCTTCTTCTTGATTTCTCCTTCCTTCTTCTTTATCTTCTTCTTCCTTGATTGCTTTCCTTCAGCTTTGCCTTTGCTCTTTTCTTCAGCCGCACCCTTCTCTGCTACAGTGCTTCTTCTTCCTTCCTTAGCTTCTAGCTTGGCCACACCTTCTCCTTCCTTAGATCTTCTTTAGCTTCCTCTTTGGCCTCAGCTTCCTCTTCCTTCGCCTCCCTCTCTGCAGCTGCAGCTTCCTCTTCTTCCTTTCCCTGCACACATGAGTGCCAAACCTACCCCTACCCTCCCCGGGTACACTCTATCTCTATTTCTCTCTTTGGTTCGCTCTCCCAAAGCCAATCGAGTATTCGGGTCAGGTTACGCTCACCCGGGTCCAGGCACACTGGCATGGGTGGTGTGCGAGGAGTGCTGGGTAAACGGGTTAGGCAGGCCAGGTCCACGTAGCGTGGTCACAGACAAGGAGGGTGAGCGGGTGATGAGAACCTCATCATGAGCCATAACTAGCTCATTTTGACCTAATACAAAGGATAAAAGCTCCTACATAACTCAAGGAAAGGCTTAACTCAGAGAATTCTGAGTTTAAGGAGAAAACGAGTCATAAGGGGTAAAAATGCAATTTTACCAGTATAATCTACATACAGGGTAATTCAGGGTCCAAACATAGGTCAAAGCAACCTAATAAGAATAAAAGTGGGATGAGATGATCTGACAAGGGCTACAGCAATTCCAAGGAACTAAATGATAATCTGTAACCTTAAAACAAACCCACTTTAATTCACGAGGTTCGAGGCAAAGTAAAAATAGAATAAACCCTCTAAAATTCATATAAAAATAATCTCTAGGGTTTAGAACCTTCAATTTGGCCTTCAGAACCCATTTTGACCTACATTGAGAACCATGCCCAATTAATAACTTAATTCGGGTTTTTGCGTAAATTGACTGGTCAAACAAGGTTTAATCTAGAAATAAAATTCACCATCAAATTCCTTAGGTCCTAATTAGTCATGTATAAAAACTTGAGCCTAAGAAGAAACCTTCTTGACCAACTTTACACTTTGGTCCTCATATATTTACTTTTTGGCCCTCAACTTTTGAACCCTCACATTTCTACCCCTAACTCTCCTTCGTTCTTTGCATTCAGGTCCCTCCTGCCAAAACCTGACCAGCACCATGCTCCGGCGACCTTGCGCGGAGCATGGCGCCGCGCAGGGTAAGGGGGAGGGTCTGGCAAGTAAACCGGGGGTGCCCTGCGTCGTCAGCCGTCGCAGGGACACCCCCCTGGTCGCTGCAACCCACCATACCGGCCGTGCGAACGCACGGACGGTATGGGTCTCCATCTCCGGCGAGGGAGACACGTCGTCTCCCTCCGCCCTCCTCTCTGATTCTACCCTATAAGTACCCCCCGTCGCTCCACCGTTCGAGGGAGCTCGGATCTGACGGAGAAAACCCCCACTTTCCTCTCTTCTCACTCCGGCAGACGCCCACCAGCTCCGGCGGTTCTTCCTCCTCCTCCTCTTCGCTCTGCCGCAATACCAGCAGCAGAGACTTCTTCCCCTGCTCTTCCCGCGTCGCGCAATACCGGCGCGCGCTGCCTCTGCCCCGTCGTCGCCGCCGTCCTCCCCCACTGGGCACCTTCTTCTCCGGCGACAGTAGGTACAGCCGTCCGCCTCCTCGCCCCCTTCGTCACTTTAGTTAGGTTAGAACTACTTCCCTCTATTCTCTCTCTCTTTTCCCCCTGCTATTTTTATCTAATTACCCCTCGACCGCGCCTAATCACCCTCACCTTCTCCGCCTCCGGCCATCCTCCGGCGAGTCGCTCCCATCACTCCAGCAACCCACACAGCTCGCCGACCACCGCAGAACCTCCGCCTCCTCACCCTGATCAACCTCCGCCCTTCCACTTCCCCCAAATCACCCTCTGCAACTCCACCGAACAAACCCATCTCCAGACCCACAGTCCGACCTAGGGCATCCCTTAGGCTCCGCCCCACCGCCTGCACACCCCCCGACCACCTTCGCCGTGCCACGGCGAAGGTCCTCCGCGTTTCTGATTGGGCCGAGAGGCCGTTTCTCTGTGGGCAGGTACCTGCGCTCGTCGCCGCCATTGTTGAAGCGAAGCAGCTTCTTCACCTGCTGCCCCAGGTGCGCCACGCCCAGGTCACGCTCCCAGACAGTGCAAGGCGTCTTCGCGAAGTACCAGGCTACAGTCGAGTCGAAGCTCTCGCGCGAAGCCCCCGCGCTTCGCCTCGACTGCCGCTGCTTCCTCCGCGCAGGCACCCAAATTGGGGTGGGACATTTAGTCCCACCTCGTAACCTTTCAGAGGAGCGCGCCCGCATAAAGGCAAAAAGTGCCTTATGCTCGTTGCCTCCTGAGCACGGGGTGAGGTCCCTCTCACTCACTCGCTCGACCCGGCCTCGTCCGCGACCACGCCCCGCGGACCTGGCCCGACCCGACTTAGACTGACCCGCACTCCTCGCCCACCACGCACGCCGGTGGGCCTGGACCCGGGCGCGACCCGTACCCGACTACCCGGCAGCTCTAGGAGAGTTTTCCTAAGAGCGACTTCTGTGAGAGAGAAACGCGGGGGGGAGGGTAGAATAGGTTTTTGCCCGCTGACGAGAGCTTTGAAGTGTGCAGGCACAGGCGAAGAAGAAGAAGACGAGCGAGGCAGAGAAGAAGGACGACGAAAGCTGAAGGAAGGAGGAGCACTGTAGCAGCGGCGGTTTAAGTCGTCTGATTGGAAAATCAGACGACATCCTGAAGGCAAAGAAGGAGAAGGAAGGCGAGGCAGAGGAGAACACAGAGAAGCCAAGGGAAGAACTGAAAGAAGAAGAAGAGCACGAGAAGAAGAAGATCTGAAGAAAGGAAAAGAAGAAAGAAAGAAGAAGAAGAAGAACAGGACCGCTCTGCAGAAGAAAAAGGAAGAGACAAGTAGAAACAGCTGAAAGAAGAAGAAGAACATCACCACTGCAGATAAAGAAGAAGAACAAAGGAAGAAAGCAGAAGATCTGAGAAGGAAGAAGAGGAGAAGCAAAGAGAAAAGAAGAAAAGCCAACAAATTCTCTCTCTCTCTCTTTATTTTTGTAAAAGAAACTTTCTACCCCTAGAATACAACTTGCTCCCTGAGTTCGACCTTGGGAACTCTTTATTTCCGAGTAACAAATTGTATTAAACTGGTAATCACCTCTCTATACTATACTACGACGAAATAATAAAACTATAGAAAAAGGTCGCCACCAGCGGGCGAGGGGACCTCACCCCGTGATCTGAGGCGAAGAGCTTAAAACACAAAAACACTTTATACCGCTCAACGCACTCTTAACTTTCCAAGGTGGGACTAAAAGTCCTACCCGCTTCTCGTGCATGCCCGCAAGGGGTCGCCTTTAATTGTCGCGGCTGCAATGCTCTCTCAAAGCTTCTATGCTCTCTCAAAGCTGCTCTCTGGCAGGGTGTGTGAGCGAACTCCTTCCGCATCACCTGGGCCTATTCGCCTGGAGCGCAACTGCCTGGAGCGAGCTTGCGAGTTCCTTCACGCCTGCTCTAATGGCGACAGAGGTCAGACCTATGTTTCAAGCAATACAGCCTTTCAGGCTCATTAGAGCACACAGGCAACTTCGTCGTGGCACGGCGAAGGTGTATAAGTGGGTGGCTGGCCACGGGGTAGCCTAAGCGTGCGTGCCTAAGTCGCTCTGTGGCCGTGATGATGGGTGTGGTCAGGGGGCGAGAGTGGAGGTGATGGCGGTCGATGGAGATGGGAAAAGTGGTCAGTGGATGATGGCAGAGGTTATGAGGGGTCTGGCGAGGCATTTGGATGAGTGGAGCGATGGATGCGCCTTCGCCGGTGGTCAGCCGGAGATGAGGACGATGGTGGTGGTCTGCGGTGTCGACGGGTTGAAAGTAGAAATAAGGAAGGGAGAAATGAAGAGAGGAGAGAGGGGAAGAGTTCTAACCTACTTAAGGGACAAAGGGGGATAGGAGAGCGGCTGGCGCGTACCTGCCGTCGCCGGAGAAGAAGATTCCAGTGGCGGGAGAATGGCAACGACGAAGGGGATTTTGGTGCGTGCGTAGGTACGGCATGACGTAGAGGAAGGAAGTGAAGATGGCTCTGCCACTGGTATTGTGGCAGAGTGACGAGAAGGAGGAGGAGATGTCATTGGAACCTGCTGGATGTCTGGCTAGAGGAGAAGAGAAGAATGGGAGGGTGTTCTCCAGCCAAACCAAGCTGATTCTGATCGGCCGGATCAGGGGGTCTTTTTATAGCATCTGGCAGAGGCTCTTGTGCTTGGAAGGCAAGCTTCCAAGCGCAAGAATCCTCATCGGAGAAGGAATGTGAGAGATACCCATATCTCTCATGCATTTGCAGGAGAGATTGGGTGCGAATCAGATTTTGGAAGTGCATTCAGATGATAGGGAATTCCTCAGAGAATCTCCCTTTCAAATCTGAGAGGGGATCTCTGAGGAATCAGGGAGAAATCCTCCTCAAATCCTCGCCGGAGTAAGACTCCTCTGCTGTAATGGCAAAGGGACCTAATTGCAAAGAGTGGCAAGGAAGATAGGGGGTCTGTGCAATGATTTTCAAAAGTTAGGGGTCAAAATGTAATTAGGTGGACTGTTTTGCAAAGTAGGTCAAGGTGACCTCCCCTTAGGTCCAAATTTTGGGATAAACCTAATTTGGACCTAAGGAATCCGATGGTGAAGTTGGATTTTAGGTTTGATCACGTTTGATTGGACATTTTACATAAAAACCTAAATTAGGGTAAATAATTAGTTAGGACCCCTACTTCGGTCAAAATAGGTTCCAAAGGCCAATTTGAAGGTTCTAAACCCTAGGAGGTATTTGTCCATGAATTTTAGAGGGTTTAGTTGATTTTTATCCTGACCAGAACCTTGTTGAATTAAGTGAGTTTGTTTTAAGGTTACAAGAAGTCATTTAATTCTTAGATTACACATGAACCCATTTCTAATTAAACCAACTCACTTTTTATCTTGTTAAGATCATTTGACCTATGTCTAGCCCCTGAGAAATCCTGTTGATGTATTGCAATGGTAAAATTACAGTTTTACCTTTGTTTCATGTTTTCTTCTCAGAATAGTTATTCCTTGAATTAGGCCCTTCTCTAGGTTATGTAGGAGCTTTTGTTCTCTTTTCTAGGTCAAAATGAGCTAGTTAGGCCTCATGATGGTGTTCCCATCAAGCACCTATCTCGCCTTCCACTTAATGACTCTTCATCTGGAGACATCCACGAGACATTTCCTGATGAAACCCTTATGGCGGTAACACTAACTTCACCTTGGTATGCTGATACCGTCAATTACTTGGTCACTGGAGAAACTCCTGGCTCTTGGGATGAGCAAAAAAGAAAGAGATTCATTTCCCAAGCTAGATATTTTCATTGGAAAGAGCCTGAATTATTTAGAATTGGACAAGACCAAGTATTGAGACGATGTGTACCTAAAGAGGAGCAACAAAGTGTGCTAAGTTTTTGCCATGAACCTCATTGTGGAGGACACTTTGGTGCTAAGAAAACTGCTTTTAAGGTTCTCCAGTCCGATTTTTGATGGCCTTCATTATTTAAGGATTCTCATAATTTTGTTAAGGCCTGTATTAGATGTCAACGAACTAGAACGATTGGGAAGAGGAATGAGATGCCTCAACACCCTATTCAATCTGTTGAAATTTTTGATGTGTGGGGAATTGATTTTATGGGCCCCTTCCCTTCATCCCATGGTTATGAATATATCTTGGTGGCAGTTGATTATGTCTCTAAATGGATAGAGGCCATTCCTACGCACACAAATGACCACTCTGTGGTCTTGAAATTTGTGAAGGCAATATCATATCTCGTTTTGGCTACCCCAATACCATTATAAGTGATGGGGGACCTCATTTCCGAAACCACCACTTCAATCAGCTACTCAGGAGTCTGGTAGTAACTCACAAGGTCACTACCCCTTACCATCCTCAGATGAGTGGCCAGGTTGAAGTGTCGAATAGGGAGATAAAAAATATCTTAGAAAAGACCGTTAGACCTGATAGGAAGGACTAGTCCCAAAAGCTCGATGATGCTTTGTGGGCGTATCGAACGGCCTATAAGACCCCTTTGGGTACGTCTCCCTTTCAGATTGTGTATGGGAAAGCATGCCATTTGCCCGTTGAGCTAGAACATAGGGCACTTTAGGCTATTCGAAGTGTTAACATGGATTTAGAAAAGGCAGGTAAGGCACGATTTCTGGAATTAATTGATCTTGAGGAGGTGAGGAATGATGCTTATGATACCTCTCAAGCATATAAAGAGAGAACTAAGGTCTTGCATGATAAGTATATCCTTAGAAAGAACTTTGAGACCAACCAACAAGTCTGACTTTTCAATTCCAGACTTAAGCTTTTTCCAGGGAAATTAAAATCTCGTTGGGATGGGACTTACATAATCACTAAAGTGTTTCCGCATGGAGCTATGGAGATTAAGAGCCCTTCCTCTTCAGCAACTCCCTTTATCGTCAACGGCCAATGGTTAAAACCATACATTACTTTGGATGGCCATCTGGTTGACAAGATCACTCTTGAGGAGCCTTAGCTCCTGTCATTCTCCGCCTCAGGTAATATCTTCCTTTAACTATTTTGTTTCCAATGAGGACATTGTTTGAACCAGGCATGGGGGAGAGGACCTGAGGCATCAATTTATAGAATGTCTACATTTTGCATTCATTCATGCATATTGCATTCAAAAAAAAAAAAAGAAAAATATTTTGTATTATTGAGCTTAACTGGTTGGGCCCTGCATTCTTAAGCAGACCAGAACTTTAGGTTAGACTAAGTTAATTCTAGGTGTCAAACTTTAGAAGCTAAGTGAGCTACTAGCTTTAGACCTTTAGGGTCCTTTGTGGACTTAAAAACTTAAGTAGGAGTTAAGTTGTGGACCATTCCTCTAGGGATTGAGTTAAAGGCTGGGTAGTACTTGGAGTCTTGTTCTACCTTTTGGTTTATGGGTCCTCGTAACCTAAGCATCCACATTTCACACACACTTGATCTTGTGTAAATGGTGATAACCCTAATTCATTTCTTAAAGAAAAGTTGGTTCTTTTAGTTTTGACTTAGGAGAAGCTTGAAAATACAATTTGATTGAAAGAGTTTCTGCCGCAGGAGAGGTGGAGTATATACTCACCTTGAGGATGCGATGATAACATGTTACCTCCTCGGTGCTTGTCTCTTAGGATATCCATCCTACTGGGGGCATGTAAGCGCATTGTGTGGTTCAAGTACCATGGGCAACACTATCTCAAAGTGTCGATTGCCACAGGCTTGAATTTGCTTAAGAAATCCATGGGTAATACTATCTCAAAGTGTTGATTGCCAGGAGTTCTTGGGGTCGCTATGGGCGATGCTATCTACAAGTATCGAAATCCAGGCACCCTTTGAGGTTCGGTGATGGGAACAATGAATCCGACACAGACCATGTTGATAGCTGATCTAAGGTTAGACTTAGAGAAATCAAACAAAAATATATATGTTACCAAAAACAAATCATTTTTACTCTCTTTCTAGGTTGGCAATCATACCAACCTCAAATAACTCAGACTAATGCACATGCACAGATGCTTTAATCTCGGGGACCAATAAACACTATGGTAGAAATATGCCCTAGCCAATATTTGTGGGCTATTTAAATGTGTAAATGCCTAGATATTAAGATATCCTTAACATTTAGCTAGCATATATTAGGATGTAAATAAATGACTTCATATTTTTTAGCTTAATTGCATAATTCATTCATTACATGCATTTGATTAGTTAATCAATTAGGTGAATTACTTGCATTATTTAATTTAACATAGAAGTTAAGGGTTTGTGCATAAATAATCATAATATTTTATTATTTTCTTATTCTCTTCCTCCACAGGTAACGGCAGCTTCTTCTCCTCGCGCACCCATTCACGCACAGCTGCAAGCATTCATTGGCCATGAAGAGCATCTGATCTCGCCTCTTTGTATTTCAAATTCATCACCTGCCAGCTACAAAGGGAGGAGGAGACGACCATGCAAAGTGAGACACCGCCCCACTCCACCACCGTGTACTCCACTCCACCACTGTGGTCTCCAAGGCCGAGCTCCACCACACCGTGGGCCGGCGAGGAGACAGCAAGCCGTGCCAATCCGGTGAGCTTGGCCATCATCGTGCAACTACTAGATCTCCCACCCTGTCCACGCACCACCAACACCATCTTCTTCTTCTTCCTCTTCCTCTATTTTCAGAACAAAACCATCCCCGTGTCCTCCTTGCTGCACCTCCACCCCACAAATGTAGCAGTGCGCAACCTCCTGTGCACACTCCCTCGCCATTCCAAACCGCACGCCATCCAGCTCCATCGCGGCAGGCACGTGCACGCCCTTGCTACGTGCACCGACCTCCACACTCTAGTCCCTAGCGCACGCCCACCAGCACCCGTCAGCACACCCACTCGCCTCCTACGCGTGCCTGCACTCCCTACAGTGCACCGTCGATGCTCGCAGCAACAACGGCCGCACGTCCTCCAGCCCACCGGCCCTTGCCCGCACGTGAAGCGCGTGTTGCACCTCCACCCGCAGCCCCTCCAAGCGCTGCTCCAGCAGCAACAGAGCTACTCTGGCCGCACACAGCGCGCGCTCCCTCGTCATTCCAAACCTCCGCCTGCTCACAGCGTGCGTCCTCCAACGCCCTTCAGCAGCTCCGTCCACGCGTAGAGTGCACGTCCTCTAGCACCTCTAGCAGCCATCGGAACCCACCTTCACCATAGCTCCATCCGACTGGCTCCAGCCACCTCACATTTCGCCATGACCACCATCGCGAAGCCCTCGGTTTAGAGATCTTCCTCTGTGCTTTGCTCCTTCGGCCATTCCCTCCTCGCGAACGAACATGGGGAAGAAATCCGCTATTTTTGCACAGTGAAACTTGCATTAGTTATTACCATCATATGCCATTGCCACTTCATTTTTCTGATTTCATTATTATGGTGATTTTATGAGAACCCCCTTCATTGTTTAGCTTATTAAGCAAATCAATTTCTTATTCTTAATCTAAGTGGGTTTTCATTCAATTCTTGAAAGAATTTTGCTATAGGAGAAGCTTAATTCGTAATTACATTTAAGTGACATTGTAAGGATTTTATTCTTATTTTATTATGGTACACATTACATTGAACCCCCTCCTATTTAGCTTAAATGCAATTTCAACTTGCACTTTTATTTAAACTCATATCTACGCTATTTTTCGACACCATGTCTTGAGGAAATCATTTGTGAACAATAATTTTTAATTATCGCTAGTTTTAAATAGGTCATTGCCTCCCTGTGGACATGACCTGCTTTCCTGTGAGTGGTTTAATTTTAATTCTAATTGTTTTGATTAGTCGATTTTCCACCACTTATAAATACAACAATAAATCTTCTTAATCATCATTTTCAAAAGAGAAAATCGACCCGTCAGTTCCTGCCACATGAGAGGTGGAGTATATACTCACGTTGATGATGCGATGATAACATGTCACCTCCTTGGTGCTTGCCTTTTAGGATATCCATGCTACTGGGAGCATGTAAGCACATTGTGAAGTTCAGGTACCATGAGGGACCCTATCTCAAAGTTCCTATTGCCACAGGCCTGAATTTGCTTAAGAAATCTATGGGCAATACTATCTCGAAATGTCGATTGCCAGGGGTTCTTGGGATTGCCATGGCAGTGCTATCTCGAAGCATTGAAAGCCAAGCACCTTTCGAGGTTCGGTGATGGGGACAATGAATCTGTCACAGACCGTATTGATAGTTGATCCAAGGTTAAACTTAGAGAAATCAAACTCAAAAGAAAAACAAAAAAGAAAAAAAATAAACAAAATCCTTCTTACTTGCTTTCTAGGTTGGCAATCATACCAACCTTAAATAAATAAGACCATTACACATGCACAAATGCTTTAAACTCTAGGACCCAATAAACCCTAGGGTAGAGCTAGAAATCAAGGAAACCTGTGCTTACAACTTGTCCTTAGCTGACTTAGTCTGTAACTTAGCAACTACTTAGGAACCTTATGATCTAGGGTTAGATAGTTCAACTTGATTTCGGTGAAAAGGTCAATTGAGTTAGTTTGGATAACTTGGAGTGCTAGGTTGTTGATTATATTTTCTAGGGACTAGCAAAAATTAAGCATAGGGGTATTTGATGAGCCCATATTTGTGGGCTAATTAGTTACTTAAACACCTGGACATTAGATTAATATTAACATATACATAGCTTGCATTAAGATGTAAATAATGTAGTTTATATATATTTTCTTGTATACATTACATTCATATCTAAATTATTTAGCATGCATTAGAATTTAAGTAGAGTAGTTATTATTTAGTTTGCATGCATACATTACATGCATTGTTTAAAAGAAATAAGATTTAAACATTCTTCTGGGCTTTGTATATAAATAAGATAATCTTTTCTTTATTTCATTTATTCCTTTCTTTCTATGCATGACAATTCTTGCAATCGATACCACACCACTGGCTACGAGCATTCATCCTTCGTGAAAAGTGGATCTAGAGCCTTCAATGCCCATGCTCCATTTCAAATCCAAGTAGCTGTAGCTACAAAAGAGAGCAGGAGGCTGCCATGCTTGGGGAGACTTTGCCCCACTCCACTACCGTGCTTCATCCACCACCATCAATCTCCAAGGTTGAACTCCACCCTTCATGGGTCGACAGGGTGACAAACTGTTGCACCGAACCGATGGACTCAACCATTACCGCGCACAAGCTCATTATAGCTTGCTTATCACCGAACAACAAATAGCACCATCACCACCACCCTTGAAGCACTCACGACCACCACTGTGATTATGTCTATCACCGCGACCACCACTGCGATCTCCACCGTGTCCATCACCACGGCCTTTCCTTTCTCTTCCCCTTCTTTTCATCTTCACTTCCCTTTTCTTTTGTAACTCCAATCACCTCCATCCTCTCTTCATCTTCATGTTCCTACCACTGTTCATCTTCTTCATCGAGAACCCAATACCTCCACCACTCCACCTCGCCACCAATGCTTCTTCGACCACCCTCTATGGCTGCCAACACTGCAACCGCCCATCGACCTTGTTGCCCCTTGCCTCCAGCACGCGTGCTCCCCCTACCTGCATGCAACAGCTAACTGCAGTGCCGCCCAACAATGCCCCTCATGCACCATCACCCCCTGCCACGAAGGTCGACTCACCGTCGGCTTCTTCCCACGTGAAGACCGACTCGTGGTCAACCTCCCCTCTCCTCTCCACATGCCAAGCTACTTCATAGCAGCAGTAGCCAACCGCCACCGACCGGCCTCCTCTACTCCATCCGACCACCTCCAGCCACCATTCGTCACGCTGCCACCATCGCCTCGAAGCTCTCCCTTCAAGCTATCTCCAGCGAGCTCCTCACCTCTATCCTTCCTCTCTTCCATGTGTGAGAGCTTCCTAAAGAAATTTCCCTGTTGCCACGAGGAATAACTTGTAGTAGTTATTACATTTCCCTACCATTGCCGTCGATGAAATTTTGAGTTATTAATATCTTATTCTAGAGGTTTTATGGCAAAGGTCATTCTCTTTTACGTAATTATTCTTTCAACATTACTCATCATTATTAGCCTAATTTGAAAGGGGTTTCAGCTTCGTTTCTGTGTGGAACCGTCGGTGAATGCTCATTTTTAAATCTTGCGAGTTTTGACAGGTGTGTTCCTCCATGTGGATACGGCCCGCTCCATCTACGAGTGGTTTAATTTCTCTTGTTTTGATCACTCATTTTTGCCACTCAACACTTGATTTATGTACTACAACGCGATCTTCATATTTTCGAACACCATTTTAGCTCTCGATCACCTACGTTCTCCAAAAAATTGCTTAGTCGACTGTACCACGCACAGGTAGCTTATTTCAGGCCATATAGAGCATGTTTCAATCGACATACGTGATGTGGTTTGTCTGGATTAGAGAACTCTAGAGGTTGGGAAATGAGCACAGTCTCATTAAGCTGCCAATTAATTAGCAATGCATTACTGACATCAACTTGATGGAAAGCTGATGAATAGAAAAATTATTAGCTAAATCATGTCTAATTTATATTTGTTTTATAACAACCATGGCATAATTGCATTAGAATTAGGGTATTTTAGGCATTAGTGCATTTTAGGGTTCATGTATTTTAGGACCTATTGAAGATTTATAAATGTCCATAGTCTTTGCAGGAAAAACTAAGCTCAGGAAGGAGACAAAAAGCTAGAAGCTTCATCCAACTCACAAGTCAGGCCAACTCATGATGTCATCTAATCATAATTCCACACTAGCTGTAAACCCTAGCCTCCTCTCCACCAAATAAGCTTACTCAACCTTAATTCTACCTAATAGCACATGCCACCTAACCCTAACCTAAAACCATAATCCTAAATTCTATAACTGGCACTGCCACTAACCTTAACCCTAGCCTTATCCTATGGCCCATGCCACCTTAACCGTTCCACCTCATCATCTTGGCCACATCCCCTCTTCTTCTCCAACTATCATATGCAACTTCACCCCCTCCATTCCTCATCCTTTCAAAAACAAAAAAAACTTCACCCCCTCCACATCATAGCCTACGCCACACTTCCTCCTAGCTCATCACCATGTGCCCTCTTCCTCCACTCATATTTCGCCAACTAAGCCTAGCTGATCCAACCACATTTTTTATTGCCCATTAATATATTTTGCTAGGTTTTTGAGCCAATTAGGTTAGAAGCAAGATCATACAACATACATTTAGCATGTTTTGCATTTTAGATAGGCATTCATCCAATTTTGCGTAATTTCTATAATTATAAGAAATCCACTGTGGTCTCTTGTGAGCTCATTACTTGACCTTCCCTTGTTAATTATCACCTTACTCTTTTCCTTAGTTTTAATTCATTGAATGTGCGTGATAGAAATCTTTATCAACATTTGTGTTTGCCTTTACTTTTGTTATATCCAAATGACCAAAAAAATGTTAAAAAGATAAAAATATAAACAAGAAATAAGGTGAAGCTAAGGGTTTTGAACATAACACCGCATCACCTTGAGACAATCTGGTTACTCACAAGTTCTTCGGTTTATAAATATTAAAAGTTGAACTTCAATTTCATGTTGCAACGACACGCTTTTATCAAATCACTATTTTGACACTACACTTTTTTGGACTATTGCTGAGGAGGCATGATTTCACTTACTTCTTTGCCTTTAGTTTGCCATTTTAGAGTTCTAACACATTTTCCTTTGTCTCATTTGCTGGTGTGTAGGTAGCAATTTTGTCAAAGACAGTAGGGGGAGTGGGAAAACTCGAAGTGAAAGCTTTAAGTGTTCTTTTCTTCCCACAGGTAAAAGTAGGTATCTCGCACTTGGACCAACAACAAAAAAGAAAAAAAATTTATCTAAAAAAAACATTTGCTTTCTTTTTATAAAGAAAACCAAAAAATACATATTTTCCAAAAACAAAAAGATAAAAAATAAAATATTTTTTGGAACCTAACTAAAAGGTGAAACCACACACCAAAACCATTGCTTGTTTGACTTTGGTTGCATCCTTGTTAATTAAAATCAATTCACCTTAGAAGTTGCTTGAACCTTAAGGGTGAAAACATTAGAGTTATTTTGTTCTTAGTGACCACATAATTTCTAAAGGAAAATTACCAATACTTGTTGTTTGTAAAACTTTGATGTGCCTACTACAAACCTTGATTGAATTTATCTGAAAACTTTAACCTTAAAAGACATTTAAACAAGGCTGAATCTTAAGATATATTTCACGTAAAAACCTTCTTTGAAAACCTTTGTTTTTGTACCACATTATACACTTTGAAATTGAATCTTAAGGGCACCACCCCAATCAACACCCATCACATTCCAAGTGCACAATAGATCCCAAGCCTTAATTTAAAATGGAATAGCTACATGACTCTTAAGAATTGGATAACTAGGTTTTAGAACCTTAGTTGAGATTGTGCTTAATTTGGCTCGACTTGCCTAAGCAAAATCTGGTGTTTAAGGCTGCGGAGTAACACCAAATGGTTGCGGTTGGGGGGTACAAAGGAACCTTGGCAAGAGCCTTGGAAGAACCATCCCTCCAATCCCCTCATACTCAACCTGGACAAATTAGCCTAGGGAAGTCCAGTCATTTTGATTTCATTCTTAGATAAGGCTTCTAAAATCTTAGATCCTTAGGAGCAACCTCTAGGATCAGATTTGTGTTGATTGCTTGGCTATGCACACACTCTCATCTGTCTCCCTTCTCATCCCCTCATATTTCTTCCACTCTAAGCATGGTCACAGATCCCAACAACCATATCTGTTGAGAGGACTTAGTGCCATCTCCAGAAGGCAAATTAATTTTGATTGCAACCCCCGACTCTCCAACCTTGATTCTGATTTGACCAATTCTGAGTGCAATTCAAAGATGGCAGAAATGCTGGAAAATGAAAGGCCACCCTCACCTCCACCTCATAATGAACAAGATCCACTTAATCCATTGGAAATCCAAGCCAAGTTGACCAATCAAATGAACCAAATACACACAATGCAAATGTAGATGACAGAACAGATAAACATGAGGAATGAAAACAAAGCAAGACCTCTGAGGGATTTTTATGATCCCTCCAACTTTGAGGAAAGACCTAGTGTGAGAATCCCTGAAGGGGATTTTGAGATTAAACCCCAAGTACTGAGTCTGATTCCACATTTCCATGGCTTGACCAAAGAAGACCCCTTCCAGCACTTGGAAGAACTGACTCTAGTTGGAAAAACCACCCAGGTAAGATATGTGCCTTTGGAACTCTAGCTAATGCAGATCTTTCCACATTCCTTCAAAGATCAGGCCACCCACTGGTTCTTGTAACTACCTCTGTTTTGATGCACCAAAATTATGTTATCTGTCCAGACTAATCTTTCAGGACTCTCTCGTTGATTCATGGATTGGAGCAAGAAGCTCACGATATCTCTCATAGAGTCTTTTTATTTTCTGAGTCTAGAAAATTTTGTAAGTGTTGAGGGGCGAATTCGGAGTTTTAAAATCACTTCGTTGTTGCACAGCTGAAATCACTTGTCAACAAATAAAATTTATAACTCAAATATCTAAATGAAGTCCGAGGTCGAGCTCAGGGGGAAAATAGGAATTCAAGCTCTAATCTTTAATTAAAATATAAATGAGAAAAATAAATGAAGCATTATAAAGATATTTCAATGAATATTAATCTATCACATTAAATATTCAATGAAGCTCAATGTATTTCAAGACAAAAAGAATAGAGAAGACAACATAATGGTAATTTAGATCACCAATTATTACCCTTAATTAAGCACATATCAATTGCTCAAATGTTTGAAATAAATGAACAGTGATCAGACGTCGGATATCAAGTCAGACGACTTAAATGTCGTCTGCTACAGTGCCTTTCTTCTGATCTTCTTCTCTTTGTTCTTTCTCCTTCTGCTGCTCTCTTCTTCTTCTCTTACTACCTTTCCTTTTCTTCTTCACATCTCTTCTTCTTCAATCTTTAGCTCCTTCTCGCACCTCTTCTTCTTTCAAGCTCTCATGGCTAAGTGTTGGCCATCGCACAGAGGGGCAAAACCCTCCCCTCCCCTGCTCTCTCTCTCTCTCCTTCTTTCCTTCTCTTCTCTCAAACCTAGATCAATTGGGTAATCAGGTTTAGCACAGTAACTGGGTGACCAAGGTTGTGTGCGTGGGTGTCGCAGCCGAGGAGTGAGAGAGCTTAGGCAGGTCAGATCGTGTGCGGGTGTGAGAGACCTCACCCCAAGTGCTTAAGGCGATAAGGCATGTACAGAAAATCAATATATACGTGCACATGAGGTCATCCATTGACGATATGGGACTAATCTAGTTCCCTTGTCTTCATGCACCTACAGATGAAGACACCACCAAATGAGGCAGCTGCAGATGGCTTGATCCTCAATTACCCACCTGGGCATGTGCCTAGGAGTACTCCGTGCTACCTGGAGATGTCACCTAGAGCTATCGTGGTCTCGAACAGGAAGAACAAGGCGACGACGGTGGTGATGGCGGAGCGATGGCAAGACCTGAGAATCATGAATAAGGCCTTACGACCACATTAAAATAGCTCATAAGCATCGCCAAACCACGGCAAGTGTGTGAGTGGTGGTTTTGTGGTGTGAGAGTACGTGATGTGGTCGAGCAAAGGCGAAGATGGAGTGTGAATGGTGGGTTATTCGACAGCGATCGTGGGAGCATGGACGGTGAAATAAGTATGGGGGTTTTGTGTAGGTGGATGTGGCGGAGCTTGTGGGACTGTCGGTGAGGTGGTTAGAGTTGTGTAGCGAGTGAAGGTCCACGCCAAAGGTGCAGCCAGAGGTGGAGACAAAGGTGGCATGCGTATGCATCGAGGGTTTGTTTTTTGGTTTTGACTAGTGGAAACTAACCTAAGCATCTAAGGGAACTAATCTACCTAATCTAATTGGACGAAAGGGGAGAATGGTGTCGGTTGTGGTTTCGCCGGCACCGTGGAAGGTGAAGCCTCCAATGTGGGAGAATGGCAAGGAAGAGAGGAGAAGGCAGCCCTCGCTGGTATTACGAGTGATGGAGGAGCTTGAGGAAGAGCAACCGGCTGACTATAGTGTGTGACGGCTGGCAAAGAATGTAGATGGGGAAGCTCATCGGAGCACGTGGAGCTTTTGGTCGAAGAAAGGAGAAGAAGGTGGAGACACCAGCCAAAACGAGCTAAGGAGGTAAGGCATGCCCTGGGCATGCTTTTATAGGCTCTACGGAGGAGTTTCAAGCTTAGAAACAAGCTTGTAATTCCATGATTTTCGTAAGTAGGACATGCGGATTCAAGGAGTTCGTATGAGATTTTGGATGGATTTGGAAGGTTATGAACATGCTCAAATGGAAGAGGAAGGTCTCAAGATCCTCCCTTCCAATTTTGGAAGGGATTGACCGTGAAATCAGGGAGTTCTCCCTGATTGAAGGTTGGCGCAAGGTGGTTTAAAAGTTATGCAACCATGGAGGTGGTAGGGACCTACTTTTGAAGAAGATGATGAAGTTAGGGGGCTTTTTGCAAAGATTCAAAAGCTAGGGGTGTGCGTGTAAGAAAAAGAGTCAGATTAGACTAGAATGCAAACTAGGTCAAGATGATCTCTGATTGGGCCCAAATTTTGGTACAAACCTAATTTGGACCCAAGAAATCTGATGGTGAAGTCAGATTTTTGTTTTGACCAAGTTTGACTAGGTAAATTAGGTAGAAACCCAAATTAGGGCAACTGTCTGTCTGAGACTCTATTTTAGGTCAAATTAGGTTCCAATGGTCAAAGCAAGCATACCAAACCTTACAGAATATTTTTCTATGATTTTATTTAGGTGAATTTTATCCTGATAGAAACTTCATTTAATTAAGCAGGTCTATTTTTAGGATTTTAGATGTTCATTAATTCTCAAAACACGTGAAAACCCATTTCAGTCTACATGAACCAACTTATTAGATATTTATGACCATTTAACCTTTATTTAACCCCTGGGAAACCCTGTGATTATTCTGCATTTAGGATATTCTGTTAAAACTGTAGATTTACCCCTATTTTAATGCATTCCTCTCATAATGAATATGCAATGAATTATGGTCTTTTGCTGGTTATGCAGGAGCATTTATCAATAGATTATGACTAATTAAAGCTAGATATGGCTGATGATGACGTTATCAACATACCCCCATTCCTAACTTTTGCTAGTCCCTTAGCAAAATCTTATGAAATGAACTCGAATTCTAGGCCATGCCTTGATGCTCAAAGCCCTAATTTATTCTTCTTTTTAGAAATTAGGTCAAAATGCTAATAGTAGGCCTAGAGGTACTCAAGTACCAACCAAGATGTAGACTTGACCAACTTTAGCCTCAGTCTACCACAAAGGTTTCCAAGGCCCACAGAAACCATCCTAAGGTTCGTTGAACCCAACGGTTAAAGCGCCTGTGCTTATAACATGGTTAGTCCTGGTTTAGTTTGCAGTGTGTTTTTATAAGAGAGAGGGATAGAAGAATTTTCTCATTTTTGTAGAGTTTTCTCTCTCTTTTTATTTTCTTTATTTCTAGCTTCAGATTGGCTTAAAAACATAGTTTGTATCGGATTCCTAATTCCCACTATCAATCCTCGCAGGATCCCTGCCAATTGATACTTCGAGATAGCACCGCCCATGGCAACCCCCAAAACCCTAGCTTTCGACACTTCGAGATAGTGTTTGTTGCCCATGGCATTTTGTTGCTAAATTCAGGTCCTAGCAATCGAGATTTCGGGTTAATCCCGCCCATGGCACCTGAACCAGCACAAGGTGCTTACATGCCCCCGGTAGGATATTTAGATATCCTAGGAGACATGCACCGAGGAGACGATATGTTATTACTCATCTTCGAGGGGAATTTTCTTGCCTCTCCGCATCGAGAACTCCACTAAATCAACTTGTGTCTATAAGCCGCTCCTAATCTAGGTAGCTTTTTCATAATAGAATAAATGCTTTTGCATGATTTTGATTATTAAGCGCACTGAACCAGACTTGTGTGTGGATTAGGGTGCTTAGGTTACCAAGTCTCGCAAACCAAAGGCCAGTTAACAAGGCTGAATAATCCCAAAGCCTTAACCTAATACATAAGCTTCGCATTTTCCTCAACCTCTTGAGGATTATCCATATCTTATCGGATATGTGAATTTTAAGCCCTAAAACAAGCCCAACAGGTCTAAGATCAGCACTCATACTAATCTCTTTGTCTCTCTGTTATTCTAGGACTTAATTTTTTCTTTTGATTTGGTCTAGAACTTAAGTAGATTCCATAATCATTTGCTAATGATTAACACTTTTTTGTTTCAAATTGTTGCTCCTTTTTTACATTTAAATCACCTCCTCTCTTCCTCATCAAAAATAATATGCAGTTAGTCTCTCAAAATTTACTCCCTTTTCCATTTTTTGTTCTTTTTCAAAATTTTTTGGGCCTAAATTTTGGTATAAATCTAATTTGGACCCAAGAAATATGATGGTGAAGTCGGATTTTGGTTTTGACCAAGTTTGACTGGGTAAATTACGTAGAAACCTAAATTAGGGCAACTATTTGTCTGAGACTCTATTTAAGTCAAATTGGGTTCCAATGGTCAAAGCAAGCATACCAAACCTTATAAAATATTTTTCTATGATTTTTAGAAGGTTTAGGTGAATTTTATCCAGATTGAAACTTCACTTAATTAAGCGAGTCTGTTTTTAGGATTTCAGATGTCCATTAATTCTCAAAATGCGTGAAAACCCATTTCTGACTACATGAACCCACTTATTAGACATTTATGACCATTTGACCTTTATTTAACCCCTGGAAAACCCCGTGATTGTTATGCATTTCGGATATTCTATCAAAACTGCAGATTTACCCCTATTTTAATGCATTTCTCTCATAATGAATATGCAATGAATTATGGTATTTTGGCGGTTATGTAGGAGCATTTATCAATAGATTATGACTAATTAAAGCTAGATATGGCTGATGATGACATTATCATCATTAAGGAACCTCAAATGAATTTTGCACTAAACGTAAATCTTTAAAAATCAAGTTTTTAGGTTAATTGATTAACTAAATAAATTGATTGATCGACCAAACCGTTAATTAATCGATCAAACCAGCATAAATTAAGAAGTTGATTAATATACCTTTGATTGACCAATTAGCTTAATTAGTCGACTAATTGGTGATCGATCAAATAACTAGTTTAAATGACCAAAACTCATTTTGATTGACCAAACTACCTTAATTGATCAACCAATTGGATTCAGATTACTTCCCATTTTGATCGCTTTTCTAGTATAAATAGAGATACTAGGTAGCCCTTTTTCCACACACATTCCAAGAAGAAATCCCTCTAGAAAAAGAGCACTCGTACATTCTCTCTTGTGCTTCTACACTTCTGCTTCTACGCTTTCAAAAGCACGCTGATCAAATACCTCAACAAAAATTTAGTTTGATTTCTTTTAAGGTTCCATAGGATTCTGTTATATTTATCTTTATCTACTGCTTTGATTTCATGTCCCAGGTTGTTAGGAAGATCCATTACTGTTGTGCTTCTTTTTAGGTTGAAAAGAGAAGGGATTCTTGTAAGAGGTTGTGCCACCTTGTTTAAGTGGTGCATTAGTGGATCGACTAGCATTGCCTAGTCAAAAAAATCCTAAGCTAGGAGGCTTAGGTAATGGTTTTTATTCGAAAGGGTTTCCACTATAAATTAAGTTGTCATATGTGCATGTTATTTTGTGACTTCAATTTATTCTTTTGTTATTATTTTTTTAATTATCAAGCGATACTATTCACCCCTTCTGTCTAGTATACCGCTTACATCCACATGACCCACACTTGGTATCAGAGCCTAACCTGTCCAGAAGATGTCAAAGTCCTTTGCCAACATCTATGCTGAGGGGCAATCTACTATTCGACCTCCATAGTTTGATGGAATGAACTATGGCTATTTGATGTAAACACATTTATTGAGGGTAAAATGCCTATTCATGCATGTTCCTATTCTTAGATTTGCATTTAATGTTATAAATATTGCATAGCATGCATCATTCTACATTTAAAGTAATAGTATATAATTTAGGTTAATTGAGTCCTTTTTGTGGTTAGGAGAGAAGGATATTTATTTCGAAGCCATGGATTAACGATCCGACCGTACGAATCTAATCAAGACGACGATCGAAGTCCAAAGCCTTTGAAATCGCCTCGATCAGAGTCTCGTAGCACCATATGCAGTCCGAGGAAGATCAATGGCCAAGAGACTAGGAGACACAATTTGGAGCTTCAAATGATAAATCCGACTATGCGGATGGATTCAGGTCGACAATCGTAGCCTAACAGCGTGAAAATTGACTCAATCCGACCTCTGTAGTAGCCCCTACAACAAGAAGAAGATGGACACCCCAGACTGTGCCACGTGACGCAGCCTAGGCTGCCAGCGCACGCACGCAGTAGAGCAGGAGCACGCCCACATGCGCAGGCCCGCATGCGCATAGCGCAAAGTAGCGCGGCGCCAGTGCGTGGGCGCGTGCACGTGTGGTAAGGCAGGAGCACAGCACCAGCTATGCATGGCCTAGACCTATAGCGACTCATGAGCTAGACTTACAGCGACGCTTACAGCTGTCGGTAATTCATTGCATGCCAGCAAAGCCAATTGTGGGCGCTAGCGGGCATAGCTACCTACAGCAACATTTCCAGCGACGGCCTGGATGTCACTAATGGTCCCATGCCTATTTTTGCCTCTTCTCCTCCGCTATAAAAGGACCTACACCACCTCCCAAGCCATCTCTACCTACTCTACTCCCACCTACTCCCAAGCTCTAGCAAGCCTACCAACGCTCCATTAGAGCTTGTTCTCAAGCTCCCAAGGTGCCTATTAGTGTAGCGAACCTCTGCCCCACCAAATACTCCTCCTACTTCCCGTCTCCCTTCATAGGTCGCCTTGGAGCTGTCCTCCCACCTCCATTCAGGTAGCAGATCACCTCCATCTTCTCACCTCCATTTCGGAGCCACGCCGAAGCTTTCCTCAACACAACGTCCTCCTGCATCTCACCTCCATTGTCCCTCTCCTCAGCTCCTTCGTTCGAGCTTCCGCCAAGCACCCTCGTCTCATCGAACAGCCGATTCGAGAGATTTCTCTCACCCCCTTCTCTTTTTATGCTTTTATAGTTCATTGTAATCAACATTATATTGATATATATATCATATTTGTTCCATTTCTATCTTGTGATTCATTCTACTTGTCTTTTATTTCAAAAATACAAAAAAAAATAACAAAACCCAAAAATACTAAAAAGAAATGAATCGAAGCACGATTTTCAGTAAAGTAAATGTCGCCTCCCTATGTTCGACTCGGGACTCCCTTGGAGTTTCGATATAAATTTTATCCAATCGACGTGTTTTGCAACTACGATGACGGGTTACTTGTAACCTCGATTTCTAACATGCGAAACACGTTGGACCATTTTGGCGCCGTTGCCAGGGAGGCAACGGAATTTACTTTATTATTTTCTACGTTTCTTTGCATTTACATAGCACTAACCCTACTTGTCTTTGATCTACTGTCTTGCAGGTACCCTAGCATAAAGATCCAAGTGTCAAGTGTGGTAGACCAGAGTAATGTGTGGGTAGAGTGTTTTGTAAGTGTCCCCCACACCACCCCCACTTTAGTTTTCATTCCATAACCTAATAACTCAAACCCAAATCAACTTAGGTGCTTTTTATAAACCCTAGGATAGATTTGGCTGTTTGTTTGCTACCTCCACTCACCTCACCATCCACATAAATAAAATAAAAATAAAAAAAAGTGTTATCTGATTGTGGGATTTTCTGAAAGCTACACAGTTAACACCCACAACTTCTTATCCTAAGGCGCACAATCACTTTGATTGTACCACTTAACCAGGATCTGACCTGTGGACCCAGTACACTTCAACTAAATACACATAAGTAGAAATCTAAATAGGTCAAATAATTTTGTGTGCCTTAACTAAGTGGTGCAATAGGCCAATTGATTGAGTTGTTTGGGCTGCACCACTCAATCTAAAACTGATTCATTAAGTAGCTTGCCACTTAGGGTTGATTTTTAGGACTGAACCAGGCACTCCACATTTTATTTCTGATTTTTAAAGGAATATATCTACACCAGGGCTTTCAAAACTTGGAGTGTTCTACTGATCCCTGATTGAATATACCTAAAGATTAAACCCTAAAAGCTACTAAACAAGGTTGAACCCTAAAACACACATCATCGAATAACCTTGTTTGAAAACCCTAGTTGTGCACGCACACACATTTTAACTGATCATTAAGGGCACAACCCATCTAAAGGGCTCATCACATTCCTGAAGCACCATTGTCCCAAGCCTAACTAAAATTGATTAAACGTTGGCCCTAAGGACTGGTTCGCTCGTCGGGATCCAGATTGAGATTGTTCACGATTAACCTACTTATACTAGTCAATCTGATGTCTAGCTAGGGGAGTAGCGTCAAACGGTCATGACTAGGGGATACACTAGGAACCGGAGGTGCAAGCCAAAGGAAGAACCTTCTCCCTAGTCCCTCCTTCTAACTGGTTGGATTTCCTGGACATAAGTAGAGTAAATCGTCTATAATCTTAGGATAGATTCTAAGAGTCTGTAGACCTTTAGGCTACCTAAACTAAGGATAGGCTTGTATTTTTGTATTGCAGGGCACCTTTTCTCTTCTCCATTTTCTCTCCTTTTCTACCATGTACCCTTCCACATCCTACACACATTTCACATCCTATCCTCCTACCACCACTTATCCCCAAGATGATTACTATCCTGACTTGACTTGTAATTACCCATCCACTAGCCAGGATGACTTTGATTGGGGATATGAATCCGGACCTCAATGTCCAGGGCCTAACCCTGGACAACAAGACTATGATTATTATCCTTCCCAGAGCTATAATGCTTATGGATCTCCATCCTTTGATGACCAAACCAACCCGATCTACAATCAGGAAGGATATCATGATTATAACACCTACCCTCCCTAGTATTCCACTGAATATAGGTCACCACCATGCTTTGAACAACCTAGAATGACCTACCTTCAGGGAGGGACCCGAAAACCTCGACATCTTGACTCCCCTAGATTTAACCCAAACCCACCCAAACTTGAATCGAACCAGTCGGTTTAGGTGGACCAGATCCAGGATAGGGTGTTGGCTAATTTGAGGAACACTATACAATCGTTAGAAGCTCAGCCAACACCATGCACTGAAGCATTGGAGCCTATGATCAAAATGATTGATGAGCTGAATAGCTCTTTATTGGATTTGCTCCAAAGTGTTAGGGATTAGGACCTGGGTGAGTTTCTTCTTGGGAAATTGTCGAGCTTAAGGATGAAATTTGTGGTTGCCCTAGTTAAATCTTGGGATGATTCTCAAGATGAACCCCCTTCAGGAGAGCCAATGTCTAAACCCGCTCAGACGCCTATCAAGGGGGATACATTTTTTGAGATCAGAGATGACCAGGTTGGGCTAGAGCAACCCATTGAGGATGAACCGATTGATTCACCCGAGATATCCAAGCCAGGGAACGAAGAAGAATATGTCTCCTTGTCTGATGAAATGACTTGTGATGTTGAGACATATACAAATGAGGACCATGAATTCCTTGATTTTGAAGGTGAGGAATCTCTTAGTGAAGTCTCACTTAAGCTTGAGGACAATGATTTTAGTGAGACATACGGGCTCGAGGAGTATGACGACCAAGTTGGTAGCCCAACAACTGAAGATTCTGATTCGGTTGGGGTTAACATGGAGGATCCGATACCCAACGACTCAATTAGTAGCCCCATTCCTCAACCACACCCCGAAGAGCTGAATGAACATACTTTTGAGATCATTGTGCCAAAGTCAATCCTAATTCAGCCACAATTGTTGGACTTGGGTACTTTAGATGGGGTGTACAACGATCTAGAGGTCCCAGAAACCTTGATTTCAGAGGATAGGAAGTCGGAAATAAAAATTTGGGATGCTAATTCTGAGGGAACTTTGATTTTGGATTTAAGGGTTCCTATTGACTTAAAACCTTCAACTTTTTATCAGGACCCTTATGATATCTTTCACGTGCAACCCAAGCTCGAAATAACTGATTATTTTTCTGAGCTTGATGTTAAGTGGACAACCGCACCTATTGAACCATCTTTACCTGTTGTCTGACACTTTGGTCTTGGGTTGCACACCATTAAACCGCAAGCCCAGCCCCGCAAACACAACAACCTTCGATTCTGGGTGATTTTCATCCAGAACCTGAGAACCACTCGACCCTAGGGCATGGGTCTACACCATAATCTGGTCCACGTCTGTGGACATCTTCTGTTGGCGGGTTTCAGAATCAATATTTTTATTTTGATTCTGACCCGCACTTGTGAATTCTCAATTTCTTCCTTGTATGTATTTTATTTCTAGCTGAAGGCATTAAATTTAGCACATGTTTATATTTCACGTTCCCTATGAAGCTGACCGGGTTCCTTACGATGTTCAGGTGATATTCTGTTTACTCCACTCTTTTCATGTCTTTATTTTTACAATGAGGACATTGCTTCATTTAGGCTTGGGGAGGTGGATAATCGATTCTTGAAATCATTATGTTAACTCCGTAGAATTTCTTTTAGTTTCTTATAAAATTAAAAAAAATTGAAAATTTGAAAAAAGATAAAAAAAAAAGAAGAAAGAAATTAGGAAAAGAGAACTTAGGCATTTGGAAGTTATTAACTTTAGAAAATGATACGAGAGGACCTAAACACTTAGACTCTTCAAGTCTTCGAGCTTAATTAGCCCTGGTGTCCACTCGAATGTGGACTTAGTCTCGAGTCCTCTCCAATTGAAATTCATTTTAATTTGGTAAATAATTTGGGATGATAAGTATACGGCTTATTAACCCGCCCTCTGATTTGGGGGGAAGCCTAAGCATCTACACATTTTTTTTGCACTAACTCACTTTCCAGCAGTTTTTACGAAAATTGGGTAGCTAATGGACCGACTTGGGTGGTATAGCTGGCAAGTTTTCGGTGGTAATAGCTCATCGGCCGGTTGTCCAGAGCCCAGCCACAAGACCATTTTCGTTGTACTACCTTTAGGTAAATCTTAGATCAGGGAAGCCACCTACCTAGAAAGAAAAAGAGAGAGAGAAACACTCAAAAAGAAAAGAGAAAAAAAAAAGAAAAAGGAGAAAATTTTAAAAAAAATAAAAAATAAAACCACACTTCACCGCACGAGTATGGCTAGTAAGTTGTCGGCGGTACTAGCTCATCGGCCGGTTGTCAAGAACCCAACTCACAAAAAAAAAATGCACAATAATTCCCAAAGCACTTAGGGAAGAAGCAGGGAAGTAGAATAAACCGAGGAGATATACACTGGGTTCGCTCTTGTGTTGACCCCATAAATAAAAGAAGTAGGGAGAAAGCTACCGATCGTAAAGATAAACCTTTAGGCAAGGTCACCTAGGGTCGTAGAAACCCGAAGTCTGTCTTAACGGTCGTTTTGTGAGTCTATCACATTTTCACAAAGATGCTTATTACTTGAGTCCTTTTCGAGTCTTGGGCGGGTTGGGTAGCCATAGAAAGTTATCCCAGAACTCTCAAACTCCAAAAGTATAAAAAAATTAGAAAAGAAGAAAAATAATAAAAAAAAATGTATCTTCCCTTTTTAAATAAGGTGAGGACTTGGGCGGTCTGCATTCTGGCAAGCACCCAGGTACTGTTGAGTTTTCGTAGTTTAGGACCTTAGTTGAAATTTTCTATTGTTAAGAAATGACTTGGGCTTAAGTAATCTAGTCCTAATTCTGCTTTTATACATAGCATATTGTTTAATTTTGCTAGGGACTACCAAAAGATAGGCATGGGGGTATGATGTAAACACATTTATCGATGGTAAAATGCCTATTCATACATGTTCCTAATCTTAGATTTGCATTTAATGTTATAAATATTGCATAGCATGCATCATTTTGCATTTGGAGTAGTTGTATATAATTTAGGTTAATTGCATCCTTTTTGTGGTTAGCAGAGAAGGATATTTATCTCGGAGTCACGGATTGACGATCCGACCATACGGATCTGATCAAGACGACGATCAGAGTCCAACACCTCTGAAATTGCCCCGATCGGAATCCAATAGCACCATATGTAGTCCGAGGAAGATCAACGGCCAAGGGACTAGGAGACATAATTTGGAGCTTCAAATGATAAATCTGACTGTGCGGATGGATTCGAGTCGACAATCGCAGCCTAAAGGCGCGAAAATCGACTCAATCCGACCTCTGTAGTAGCCCCTACAACAAGAAGAAGATGGATGGCCCAGACTACTCCACGTGGCGCAGCCTAGGCCACCAGTGCACGCAGCACTGCACATGCATAACACGCGGGTGCACGCGCGTGCACAGGCGCGCATGCGCGCAGCGCAACGCAGCACCAGCGTGAGAGCGCGTGCGCGCGCGGGGCAAGGCAGGAGCGCAGCACCAGCTATACATGGCCTAGACCTAGAGCGATGCATGAGCTAGCCTTACAGCGACGCTTACAGCCGTCGGTAATTCATCGCATGCCAGCAAAGCCAACTGTGGGCGCTAGCGGGCATGAGCTACCTACAGCAACATTTCCAGCGACGGCCTGGATGTCACTAGTGGTCCTATACCTATTTTTGCCTCTTCTCCTCCACTATAAAAGGACATACACCCCCTCCCTTCCAAGCCATCTCTACCTACTCTACTCCCACCTACTCCCAAGCTCTAGCAAGCCTACCAACTCTCCATTAGAGATTGTTCTCAAGCACCCAAGGTTCCTATTAGTGTAGCGAACCTCTGCCCCACCAAATACTCCTCCTACTTCCCATCTCCCTTCATAGGTTGCCTTGGAGCTATCCTCCCACCTCCATTCCGGTAGCAGATCACCTCTGTCTTCTCACCTCCATTCCAGAGCCATGTCGAAGCTTTCCTCAACACGACGTCCTCCTACATCTCACCTCCATCGTCTTGCACCTCACCTCCTTCGTCCGAGCTTTCGCCAGGCGCCGTTGTCTTACTGAACAGCCGATTCGGGAGATTTCCTCTCACCCCCCTCTCTTTTTATGCTTTTATAGTTCATTGTAATCGACATTGGATTGATATATATATCATATTTGTTCCATTTCTATCTTGTGATTCACTCTAATTGTCATTTATTTCAAAAATACAAAAAAATAACAAAACCCCAAAATACCAAAAAGAAATGAATCAAAGCACGATTTTCAGTAAAGTAAACGTCCCCTCCTTGTGTTCGACTTGGGACTCCCCTGGAGTTTCGGTATAAATTTTATCTGATCGACTTGTTTTGCAACTACGACGACGGGTTACTTGTAACCTCGATTTCTAACACGCAAAACATGATCGACCACTATTGGAAGACCAAAATGCAGATCTTTCTTGAGACAATGGATTTCGAGGTATGGGATGTCATCACCTCCAAGTATACACATCCAAAAATCAAGGAAGGAGTGGTGGTGACTCCAGATCAAAAGAAGTTGGCAACACATAATGTTAAGGCTATGAACACGATATTCTATGGACTCTAGAAGGAGAATTTCAATCGTGTATCAGCCTGCAAAACTACTCACGAGATCTGGAGCATCTTGGAAGTCACCCATGAAGGTACCTCTAAGGTAAAGGAAACCCAAATCAATTTACTAACCCAAAAGTATGAGTTATTCAGGATGAAGAAAGGGAGTCTATTAAGGAGATGTTTACAAGGTTCATGGAAATTGTAAACTCTCTACGAAACTTGGACCAAGAAATCAAGAATGAAGCCCTGGTGAGGAAGATTCTCCGATCTCTCACCAGTAATTGGGAAACAAAGACCACTGCCATCTAGGAATCAAAGGATCTATCTACCTTAAAGCTAGATGATCATATTGGTAGTCTTATGGCATACGAAGTTCAACTCCAACACATGAAGGATAATGAAAGTGAAGGAACCAAGAAGAAGACTGTAGCACTTGAAGCCAATGATCATTCAGAGGAAACCTCAAGTGAAAATGAAGATGACATTGCTCTCCTCTCGAGGAAGCTCAGAAAGTTCCTCAAAAATAAAAGGAACCGGAGAAAGAAGCCCAAGGAAGACACCATCATCTACTACAACTATAAGAGAAAGGGACGCATCCGAAAGGATTGTCCACTCCTTAGAAAGGAGACAGAAAGGAAGAAGAAATTCCCAAGGAAGGATGGAAAGAAGAAAGCTCTTCAAGTAACCTAGGATGAGTCTGACCCAAGCTCAAAAGAAGAAGAAACCTCCAGTGAAGAATCTCTTCTAGGACTCATGGCTCTAGAAGATGAGGTAACACCTTTTTCTCCTAATGAATTATTAGAAGCCTTTTTAGACATGCTTGATGTAGCCAAATCACTTAAAACAAAAAATAGAAAATTAGTAAAAACTCCAGAAGAAGAAAAGGCACTAAAAGAGATATTTACATCGTAAAATAAGGAACTATCACTTGAGATCACATCACTTAGATCACAAATAGATGACTTAAAACTAGACATTGACAAGCTTAAAGAAAAGTCTGCTACTCTTACAGATGATCTAGCAAAATTTACAAAAGGTAGTTGTAATCTGCATAAATTACTAGGAACACAAACCTAGACTACCACGAAATTTGGGTTAGGATACATACCCAAAAATGATCATGACGCATCTAGTTCAAACCAAAAGAACGAGAAATGTAGCTTGCCTAAACAGGCAGCATCAACTAACAAACATGGACCCAAGCAAAAATGGGTACCAAAAGCACTCTTGAAATCTTGTTTTGTAGGTCTAGTAGATTATTAAAGGTGGACTTATCGTGAATCAAATGGAAGCTTGAAGCCAATATATAAATCCCATGATCCCAAACCTCACAAACATAAACAAATGACAAGATCAAGGAGAAAGAAGGTGGATCATGGATAGTGGGTGCTCCAAACACATGACAGGAGAAGAAGGCCTGTTCTTGCATCTCAGTCTCCAGGAACGTGGTACAATTACAATTGGGAACAACCACAAGGGTTGTATTATTGGTAATGACCAAATTGGTGACTCTTCTACCTCTTTTGATAATGTACATTTCATTAAAGAGATAAAACATAATTTGCTTAGTGCAAGTCAAATCTATGACAAAGGTTATAAAATTAGTTTCAACTCAACTGGTTTTAAAATGAAAGATAGAGAATCCAAGCAAATCTTGCTTAAAGGTCACAGGTATAAAGATATTTATATTGTCAACTACAACAAATGCAACAACTTTGAATATCTTGTGGCATCTGACAATGAGGCAATACTCTAACACAAATGACTAGGTCATGTTCACATGAAGAATATCAGTAGACTTGTGAAACATGCGCTTGTCAAAGGCCTGTCAAAAATTAATTTCAAGGAAAGTAAAGTTTGTGATTCATGTGAAATTGGTAAACAAACTAAAAACTCATTTAAGCCAAAAAGGGTGGTCAGCACTTCTCAACCTCTAGAATTGCTTCACATACATTTATTCAAACCAACTAAATCTGAAAGCATAAGTGGGTGTAGATACTGTCTTTTCATAATCGATGATTTTTCAAGATTTACCTATGTATCATTCTTGAAAAGTAAGGATTTGGGTATTGATGTTTTCAGTAAGCTAGTAAGAAGACTATAAAATGAGAAAGGATCGGATCATGGTGGAGAATTTGAGAATTAATCTTTTTCTGACTTCTGTGATGAATATGGGTTAAAACATGAATTTTCTTTTCCTAAAGCTGCACCTTAAAATAGAGTTGTTGAAAGAAAAAATAGGACCTTGCAAGAGTGTGCCCGCACAATACTGTGCGAGTCAAAGCTGCCTCGATATTTTTGGGCCGAGACTGTAAATAATGCTTGCTATATCCAAAATAGATCCTTGATCAGACCCATCCTAAACAAAACACCTTTTGAACTCTATCATGGGAGAATACCTAGAATTTCCTATTTCAAGATATTTAGTTGTAAATGCTTTCTTACTGAACACAAAGGATAATCTTGATAAATTTGATGCTAAGAGCTCGAAAGGAATCTTCTTAGGTTACTCAATCAGAAAGTAAGGTCTATAGAGTGTTTAACAAATAGAATTCTGTTGATGAGGAAACTCTACATGTATCTTTCAATGAGACTCTAGCTCAACCACAATCTTCTCATAATGATGATGATGACCACATAGGAGATCCTTCAAACATACCAAAACAAAACATATCGGATGAACTACCAAAAGATGTGTCTTATATGAAGGATCACCCAAAGGAACTTGTAAGAGGAGACCTATCCAAAGGAGTTCAAACTAGATCTTCAACCAACACCTTAGCCTTTTCAGCTTTTTTCTCCCAACTAGAACCTAAAAATGTTAAAGATGAATTTTCCGATGAATGTTGGATTATTGTGATGGAAGACAAATTGAATCAATTTGAAAGAAATCAAGCATGGGAACTTGTTCCAAAACCAGACACTCAGACTATCATAAGAACCAAATGGGTTTTCAGGAATAAGCTGAATGAATCAGGAGAAGTGGTTAGGAACAAAGCTAGACTTGTGGCTCAAGGGTATAATCAAGAAGGAATTTATTTTGATGAGACATATGCACCTGTAGCTCTCTTGGAATCCATCAGAATGCTGTTAGCCTATGTTTCCCACATGGAGTTTAAACTCTTTCAAATGGATGTCAAAAGCACATTTCTAAATGGATTTATCAAGGAGGAAATCTATGTTAAGCAACCTCTAGGTTTTGAAGAAGTGAACCATCCAGAATATGTCTATAAATTAAATAAAGCCTTATATGGTCTGAAATAAGCTCCACCAGCTTGGTATAACAGATTAAAAACTTATTGATTGAACATGTTTTTAAAATTGGCAAAGTAGATCCAAACTTCTTTACAAAAAAATAAAAAATGATCTCTTATTAATTCAAGTCTATGTTGATGACATCATTTTCGATGCTACTAATGATCATTTATGCCAAGAGTTCACCAAGGTTATGCACGATCAGTTTGAGATGGGCATATGGGAGAACTTCGGTTCTTTCTTGGCCTTCAAATTGACCAACTATCCTCTGGGATATTCATCTCTCAAACAAAGTACACCATGAAGATTTTGAAGAAATTCTCCATGAATAAGGTGAAAGGAAAAGAAACGCCTATGAAAAGTGATGAAACAGGTAAGTCTATAGATCATAAATTATAAAGAAACATGATAGGTTCTCTACTATATTTAACTGCTAGAAGACCTGACATTTTGTTTAGCACTTGCTTGTGTTTTCGATTTCAAGTTGACCCCAAAGAAACACACCTAAGTGCTATAAAAGCAATACTCAAGTACCTAAACCACACATCAGACCTAAGACTATTCTATCCAAAGCCAGCCACATTGGATCTTTATTCCTCTTGTGATGCTGATTATGTGGGTAGTTTCACTAACCGAAAGAATACTAGTGGAGAGTGTCAATTTCTTGGAAATTCACTAGTCTCTTGGTTTTCTAGAAAACAACATACAGTTTCCTTATCCACAACAGAAGCTAGTGTATAGTTTCATCTTTATCTTGTTCACAACTATTGTGGATGAAACAAGCACTAGAAAACTTTAGCCTATCTTATAAAAATAACAAAATACTTTGTGACAATACTAGTGCCATCAATCTATCTAGAAACGATGTCCAATACTCTAGAACTAAACACATTGATGTTAGACATCACTTCCTAAGAAACTATGTCCTAAAAGGTGAAATTAACTTAGAGTTTATTCAAACTGAGAATCAGTTAGCTAATATCTTTACCAAACCCCTACTAAAAGATAGATTTAACCTTATATGTGGCAACCTAGGATTATCAAGGTTAAAAGAGCTAATTAAAAAATAGTGATTGACATATTTTACACTTTTGATCGATCCAAACTGTTTGATTAATCAACCTTCCAAATTTGATCGACCAAATCTTTGGTGGGAATTTTCCCTCCAAAAATTTGAAGTTGAGCTGCATGCTATTTTTATTCCTCATTGAACTACCTGTTTAAGGGGGAGAAGATGAAAATTGAAGTTATCTACTTTACTTTTTACTGAAATAAAAAGGGGGAGATATTATGCATAACTCTTAAATTTTTATTTCTCTATACATAATTATAATTTTTTTGTCATCAAAAAGGGGAGAATGTAAGTACCTCTATTTTGATGCACCAAAATTATGTTATCTGTCTAGACTAATCTTTCAGGACTCACTCGTTGATTCATGGAATGGAGCAAGAAGCTCATCGATATCTCTCGTAGAGTCTTTTTATTTTCTTTGAGTCAAGAATATTTTGTAAAGAATCTCAAATGAATTTCGCACTAAACATAAATCTTTAAAAATCAAGCTTTTAGGTTAATTGATCGACCAAAACTCTTTGATCAACCAAACTGTTAATTAATCAATCACAAATTAGGAAGTTGATTAACATATCTTTGATCAACCAATTAGCTTAATTAATCAACCAATAGGTGATCTATCAAATAACTAGTTTGACCAACAAAAACTCCTTTCGATCAACAAAACTACCTTAATTGATCAACCAATTGGATTCAGATTACTTCCTATATTTGTCGATTTTCTAGTATAATAGAGGTCCTAGGTAGCCCTTTTTCCACACACATTTCAAGAAGAAATCTCTCTAGAAAACGTGCTCTTGTTCTTTCTCTTAAGTGTTCCTACGCTTCTACTTCTACGCTTTCAAAAGCACGCAGATCAAATACCTCTATGAGAAATTCAATTTGATTTCTTTTGAGCTTCCATAGATTCTATTGTATTTATCTTTATCTACTGCTTTGATTTCGTGTCCCAAGTTGTTGGGAAGACCCGTTGTTGTTGTGCTTCACTTCAGGTTGAAAAGAGAAGTGATTCTTCTAAGAGGTTGTGCCACCCTCGTTCAAGTGACACGTTAGTGGATTGACTAGCATTGCCTAGTCAGAAAAATCCTATGATGGGAGGCTTAGGTAGTGGTTTTTACCCGAATGGGTTTCAACTATAAATTCAAGTATCATCTGTGCTTGCTCTTTTGTGACTTGAATTTATTCCGTTATTATTTTTTAAATTATCAAGCAATGATATTCACCCCTCTCCTCTAGTATACTGCTTAGATCCGTAGGACCCACGGTTCCATACCATTAGAAATCCCATCAACACCTAGAACCAACTTAAAAGAGCCTTTCCTAGGAAATACTTTCCCATTGGATGAACCAATGCCCTTAAGAGAGCCATCACTACATTCAACCAGAAATTAGGAGAACCCATGCATGAGTCATGGGAAAGATTTCATAAACTGTTACGGAATGCCCCCACTACGTGGTGGCATAATGGCAACTTGTGCAAACCTTTTATCATGGATTAGAAGATCAACTCAGGAATTATTCATGCCTCATGTAGGGGCAACCTTTTGAAAAAGACCCAGAGAGCGCCTATGAACTATTTGAGGAGATGAGAGAAAATTTGCTCAACCATGCATCCATGGACACATTTGGTCACAATTCCAATCCGAGAGCATGCATACATGAGATCGTGTATCAGAACCTGTCCTCAACCCAAATTGACACAACATGGAGCTCATTTGCAAGAAACTTGATCAAGTCGATTTGGTGAACAAGAAACTAGATGAATTAATGAGTCAAAATTGCCAATCCCCCCAAACTTCCCAAAATCAAGGACCTATTCAACCCACTCAAATCCTTCTCGCTCCTGCGGGTCGCAAATTTGTCCACAACTTAAATTTTTCTCCATTTGGGAACAAAACCTTTCTCCATACTGCACTAGAGACTCACATGAGGATTTTGACTATGACCAATTCGAACAAATGCCGTCACTTCTTGCCTATAAAGATGCCAGCTTCCGCCAATCAAGCCATTCTCCAACTCATATAATTCAGGTTGGAGAAATCATCCAAACTTTTCATGGAGGAACACAAGCTCAAAAACATACCCCGCTTCGACCCAAAGACCTACTCTGGGATACCAACAAAACCAATTTGGGGGACCTAGGCAGAACTACCAGGCATATCATCAATCAGGACCCACGCACCCACCCTCATCTTATCTCATGCAAAAGATGCTAGAAACTTAAAACCTGATGATGCAAACAATGCAACTGGGGATGTCCCAGTTGACCCAAGCCATCCAAGGCTTGCAAACCCAAGGTGGGCCTACACTTGATTCACATCAACAAGGATCACTTCTGGCACAACCAGTGCCTAACCCTAGGAACCAAAGACCACACCAAGGGAATATCAAAAATGCCACTGCTTATTCTACGATCTTGAGGAGTGGCAAGAAAACCCAAGACCATCCACCAATAATTTAGATGAATGGGATTTGAAAGAAACACCTACACCCCATTTTGGCAAAGAAAACCAACACGTTCCATTTCCTAAAACCTTGACTTCTACAAGAAAGCCCAAAAAGATAATTGAGCCCAACACTAACGTATTAACGGAATTATTTCTCTAAGTCCAAATCAATATCCTGCTCTTGGATGCTATCAAGCACAACCTGACCTATGCTAAGTTTCTAAAGGAAATATGCACCTAGAAGCGTAATGCTAAGACTGAACCTCTTAGGAAACTGGTCATTTAAGAATCAGGTAGCTCTATTCTTCTAAAAAACCTACCTCCTAAGAGAGGGGACCTAGTAACCCCCATGATTGCTTGCACGATTAATAACTTGGCCTTTGATAGGGCCTTAATTGATTTTGGGGCTTCCATCAACCTATTACCCACATAGATCTATGAGAAGATTGGACTCAAGGACCTTGAAACTAGTTTGGTTCAAATTAATGATTTCTACTACACTGTGTGATGGTAACACCATCATGGGTCCTAACTAACCACAATTAGTCATATTTAAATGATAAATGCTCCTAAATGATCATCTGAGGTTCACAATTCCGCACTGATCTGATTTGAGAAGATAAGAAAACAAGGTTAATTCTGTTGTTTTAACAGCACATCACAAATGCATATTAACAATGGGGTTACTTAAGGGTTAATTAAAGGTCAAATGAACTTTAAAGAACAAGAAGCGGTCTCACACTAACTGAATCAGGGTTTCACACATTTCGAGGGTGAAAATAGTATTAAAAATCCTAATTATCAACCCTACTTAAATGAAAAGGCTCTACTTGGGATAAAATTGATCTAAATCTCCCAGAAATTATTGAAAAATATTCTAAGAGGTTTGGTACCTTCACTTTGACCATCTGAACCCATTTTGGCTTATAACAGAAATTTTAGACGAGAATTTTCCTCAATTTGGGTTCCTGTGCAATTTTCCTAGTCAAACATGGTCAAAACTGAAATCCAAGTTCACCATTAGTTTCCTTGGATCCAAATTAGGTTAACACCAAAATTTAGGTCCAATCAAAGTCCATCTGAACCTAGTTTGCATTTTAGTCCCTAAAAACTTAATTTCTTACATCTAAACCCTTAGGTTTCAAGTTCATAACCAGATGGCCCATAACTTTCTCGTTGCCTTCACAAAATAGTCCCTACCACCATTGTTGTGCGAACACACAATAGGGCCAAGTTTAAAAGAATATTTCTCTCAAATCAGCACCAACTCCCTATAAATTTGGAGGGATTAATGTTCAGACCATAAGGAATCAATTGGACTCGATTCCAAGTCCTAACTCGAATCCTAGAACCTTATCAAGCTCGCAAAAATTAGGGGTCTTGTTTGCTAAAAGGCTTGACCAAAATTCATGAAATCTTCAATTAGAGCTCGAATCTAAGCTCTATATAAGCTCCCCAACATTCCACGGTCAAATTGAGTCTGGTTTAGGCCCAAAAATACCTCTTCCTCCTCTTCACTAGCCACCTCCGACCGCGACTCCGGCAAGCCTCCTCAACCCCTTTATCAGGCCAGCTAATGGCCAAATTGACCAGTCCTTTGTCTACCTCACCGTCCTTCACTCCTTGCTGGCCACAGTAAGAGATGCCTACCCCACTCTTCCTCGCCTCTCCCCCCATCGAAGGCTTCACCTTCCCCGTGACCGGTGAGGCAAGCCGTCGCAGTTTCCTACCTTTTTGACCACATAATTAGGCTCTCTCTCTCCCTTACTCTATAGTCTAGGTCTAGCCTCTTAGCTTGTCAATTTGACTGCAAACTCACGCTCTCCCTCTCTGTCTTCTTCATGTCTGGTGAAGCTCAAGTGAGCTTTGTCCGACCATCACCGAGCATAAAACACACAATCACCACCTCCACTACCTTCATTTCACCTTCATGAACGAAAGCCCAAACTTTATTTGGCATTTCGACCACCCAACTTCTCAGCCGGAGAACCCATCATTTTGCCAACCACCTCGTCACCATCTGGCTACCTCACTTCGCCATCCACCAAATTACGACCACCAACACACTCTCCCACTCACATCAAAGCTTTTGAGCAATTTGATTAGGGCCTTCTGCCCGTATTCGTCTTTACAGGACATCGTCGTCACCATCATTCAAGCCACCGTCATCCACTGTGCTTCGCCATCACCTGCCACTCTCTGAGCTCTGCTCTACTCCCAGTAGATGCGGATTGAGCCGAAGAAGCTTCCCAGGACCATGATTGAGCAACACAACAATAGCAGCTACTTCAATTTTGGAGGGAGCTTGATAGCTACTGCACGCAAAGAAGAGGGTGCCCGATAGTCCCACGTTGGATGACCCTAATTTTGTTTTTATTCATAACGTTTTTGCACAGTAGCCTTATCACCTCAACTTCACGGGGTGAGGTCCCTCAAGTGCACCCTCGCTCGCTACCATGTTGGCGAGGCTGGGCCTCGACCCGTTTACTTGACCAGACTATCCTAAACCTAATTTAGAAAGAGAGAGAAAGGGAGAATTCTGAGAGGATTGGAGGGGTTTTGCACTATTCAACATTGGGATCTATGCCCACACTTAGCAAAATTTGAGTGGTGCTTTGGTTGCTACCTGAGGCATCTCAGCCTTGATCTCAACGTCTGATTTTAGAGAAACATTGGCTTTGAATTGGTTTGAAAGTACTGTTGAGAAATTTGGGATATTGTGCTTAATTGTTGGGGATATTTGGTGGTTTCAACCATCACTTTTCTCTTTTATTTTTACCCTAAGATAAAATTTCTTGAGTATTAATTAATTATTCTATTTTGATCGAACCTTCATTGCATTATTATCCTTGATTATTGTGATTAGTGGATTGAATTGCTACACTTACTTCCTACAAACGAAAATGGAACTCACAGCTTTTCGAGCTTTATAAATTTAAATGTCGTATCAATTTTCATCGCTATACTACAATGCAATGTTTTCCTAAACTACGACGATTTTTGACACAATACTGTGGACATCACTATTTTCGATCTCGAAATTCCCGAGGATTTGAGACAGGCCCTGATTATTTTGGGGAGACCATTCTTAGTGGCTGCAAAGGCCCTAATTGATTGCAATGATGGGAATATGGAAATAGCCTTTGGAGAGGAAAAGATGAAACTCAACCTATTAATGCATATAAGGAGACCAATTAAAGATGTAGGTTGATCGAACAATTAAATCAGGTTAAGAGTCTAATCAAAGAAAATGTCACTTTGGAGGATTCGAAATTAGAGCAAAATATGAATAGATCTAAATATGAGACATTTCTTTTCGAGGACAAGATCTTTAATGAACCTGAATTAGAAAGATTTACATTTAAGGAAAATTCCCTTCCTAAAGTAGGTGAAACACAAAAGCTAGATGGACCTTCAATGACTAGTTTCACCTTTACATCAGATCTGGAGGAATGTGAAATGGAATCATTTATTTAGGATCTTGATTATACATCTAATGTAACCAAGTCTAATCTTAATCTCAATGATCCAAAAGACTTGGACTTCAAGGAAGAAAATAAAGAGATAATGGAATTGAGGATTTTTGGGGAGATAACTTGGAAGATCTAAGGGTGCCTTTACTTTCAAAACCTCCAATTCTTTATAAGGACCCTTATGATATGATTAAATCTGATTTTTTTGAACCCACGTTGGTCAACCTCTACACCCTTACTAACACTGGGGACAACACTTTATAAATCAAAAATCTTTTGCACTTGGGTTACACACCTTAAGTCCTAGCTCTACACCTCATCTCTTTAGTAGTGAAAGCCACTAGGTGCAGCTTTTCATGATCTATCTATCCTACACCCGACCTAGTGGAGTGGGGTTGTTAGTTCAACCTCTCCTAATATATGTTTTAATGATTTTACAAAATAACAAAAAGAAAAATAAAATCAATCAAACCACTATTTCCACCTTTATCATAACCCACTTGCAGGTATCATTTCATCTCATCATCTAAAAGGAAGATCAAAGGTTGAAGATGTCATGTAGGTCTTAGGCCAATTTGCATATGTTTATGAAAAGAGTTGTAATTTTTATACTTATTGTGTCTAGAAGAATTGTACAGAGCCCCCATCTAGATATAGGAACTCTAGACTTAGGCTCACAACATTAGGTAAAACTTAGAAACAAAATCCAATTTTAAAACCAAATCATTCCTTAGTATCAGATGTCTAATGGTTCATCCAGGCATCTGATATAAAAAGTTAAGTCATCTAATACTTTGATCAGATGACTAAATGCTACATACACTAACCTAATACTTTTAATACATAGGCTTTAGACGACCATATTAAGTACCAGTGTCCATAATCCACTCCAAACATCTAGACACACTCTCAGTCATCCAATAACCTACCGTTAGGACATAATCTACTTAGATCAGAATAAAAGTTTCACAAACCTTCTCTGGAATAATTTAATATTATTTTAAGATGTCCAAACCTCATCCTAGATATCTAATATTGGAATGTTGGGACTAATTTGAGTTAAGGTAAGATTTGTCAAGTCAAATCTCACTTCATAGATTCGTAAGAAATCATAATCTGTGGTCATTATGACCATCAGACATCCAACATTAATGACAGACGTCAAGTAGACATCTAATCAAAATACACTAGATCCTTGTTTGGATTTGATCTAATCTAGGAACAAACTCACACATTATTAGACGTCCAAAAATTCCATCAAATGTCTTAAACTGAGTTATTAGACGTCTAAATATTAGTGACAAGTACACTGTTTAGATCCAATCAAATCCAATAACACTGATCCTTGTTATCGGACATCCAAATCTTATATCAGTTGTCCAAAAACCTATTAGCAAACCTTTGACACATATTTAAGATGTCGATCCTATTGTCAAAAATATTTATTACCTGGTCTGATTTGGATTTCAAGCAAATCAAAGGAGATTTGTCTTCAATAGCTAGGGGGATGCTCCTAAGCCTTCTTGAAGGTTCCTTTGAGCTCTATATATACCCATTAACCCTCCTTACCCTTAACCCTCCTTAGGCAAGACACACAAATTAAAGATAAAATACAAGCCATATACTAACTCTACTTACATACTCTCTTGCCCTACTACTGTACATTCTTATCCTTGGGCAAATAGTACTCCATCTCCCTCACCACTTTGCTGCTACCCTTGCTCATAGGGAGTCTCTTACTCACCCATAGTAGCTAGACAACTTTAGTATCTATTTGGGGTGTGCTCTATAAGGTGTTATTTATTTTTCATTTTTTTTTTTGTTTCTTATATTTGGGTATCTGGATTGTCAGATCCCCATTTCTTCCTTATGAAGGGAGAAACCTCCATTTAAGGATCAGAGGTGGGCTTGGTATTGAGGTACACCACCCTTGTTTTAAAGTGATGTGGTTAATGGATTGATCATATAATGATTATAAATCCTAAGTCAAGATTGACTTAGGTGGTGGTTTTCTCCCAATTTGGATTTTCACTTAAAAACCTTTATGTTCATTTTGTGATTGAATTTTTATTACATATTATATTTCAATTTCACTATTCACCTCCCCTCTAGTGTAATTTCAAGGGTTACATCACCAATTGATTTACTTATTGGGACACCTTCTATTTGAGTTCTACATCTTTTACACACCTTATACTTGTGGGTGCCTGATGATTAATATTGCTTTAGTGAAAAAATGATCTGTTTGATTGATTGTATTAGCCTAGCTGAAAGTGTTAAACCCATCATTCATTGGGAAGCAACCCAACTCAATTTTGATGCATTTATCTTTCCTTCAGTTTGTGCAAATAACATCTTGCACTTCCAAATCTCGCGACCAAGCATGAACTCAGACTCTCTTTTTAGGTACTCACTTTTCTCGCTTCATGCAATGAGGACATTGCAAGGTTTAGGCATGGGGTAGGGGTACAAACATTTTGACTACAATAGCAATTTTTGTGGGACCTTGCATTCATGCATCATTGAAAAAAATACACAAACTGCATAGTCAACTGATGAGCAAGATTTTGTTGCGAAAAGTTGAATTTGGAAAAACCTAAGTAGTAAAATTTGCAAGAAAATTTGTTACCAAATGAATTTATTAAAACTCTGGTGAGTCCTAGGTCGAACACGGGGAAGCAAATGTCTGATTAAAAACTACATTGGCAATTATTGTCACAAAGTAGATTAGCTGGTTGAATTTAATCTACACGAGCTAAACTACTTAAAGAATAAATAATAAAAGACAAAGAGAGAATATACAAAGAAAGAGAAAAATGGAGAGAAAATGAACAAATATTGCAGTTAAATTTTTCAGAGTCTATTACAACTACTTAAAGAAAATAAAACTACACTAGAAAGCAGTAAAAAAATAAGGGTGAGAAATCCTCCTCGACGGGTGCTTGGAGGAAGAGCCGCATTGATGGAGCGCCCGGAAGAGGGTGGTGAAATGCTGGACGAGGGAGAATGGGGCTGAAGGACGGAGAATGAAATAGGGTGACATCGCAATGGGATCCACTTCCCGAATGGTGGTGAGAAGACAACCACGGGATGCTTCATGAAGGGGGTGAGAAGATGGAAAATTATTTTACACTAGCTCCAGTGGAGCATCTCGAGTATGGGACCAGCTTGTAGAGCTTTGGAGAGGGTAAGAGAAGAGAGAAAGGGATGAGAAAGTATGTGGTAGGGGTATGATATTTATAGGTATAGTCGTGGAGGTAATTTGGTCATTTGAAAGCTTAGATTTTAATGTTGGGGTCTTTAGTGATGTTTATGATCGTCACTGTAGGCGCATGTCATTGAAGGTGCACCTACATGTGAGCCATCCATTGTGCATTCAACGCTGCAAATGCTGCCATGTCGACGCTGCCCTACCTTCAGCCGTTGCACGCTTCATCACATGCACTCGCTCTCAGTTGTCCAATCGCACGATCAGACAGCTTAGACCTGCGTGTGCTTCGCCTTCGCAACACATGTTGCACCCACGTACGATCGCACGTGTGTAGCACGAGCGTTCATCCGACGAACAAGAAGGTGCCAAGTCACCGCTACAATGACCGTTCGCACCGCATCAACGACCCAATTTCTGCACACATCGTTTCTCGATTGATGTAAGGCACGCGAGGATTCGACCCGACGCCTTCGTCTCTTCTTCTAAGGTCATGACCACTACACTAAAGCCACTACATTATTGCGTTTTCATTTTAAGGTTGTGCCACTCTCAGCCGTTGGATGGAAATCCAACGGCTGGGATTGATCATATGGTGAAAAGGTCTTACGGGCAATCTTAGTAGCTAGGATGGCGCCAAGTGGCGTCATCTAGGCTGTCCATCTTCTATTGCTTATAGGTGGTGCTATAGTTATCAAATTGAACCAATTTTCACGTTGTTGGGCTGCAATCATCAATTCGAACTCATCTGTGCAGTTTGATTTGTCATATGAGGTATGGATTTTACACCACCTTGCCCCTTGGCCTCTGATCTTCCTCGGACTGTATCTAATGCTATCGAAGCCTGATCGAGGCGATCTCGGAGGCATTAGACTTCGATCATTGCCCTAATCAGATCCATACGGTTGGATCTTCAATCCGAGGCCCCAATAAATATCGCCTTGCCCCCTGACCACAAAAATAGGCAAATTAACCTATAATTTGTACAAACTAATCTAAATGCATGATGATGCATGTTATGCAATATTTATAATATATGATGCTTCTATAGACCTAGGAATATGTATAAATAGGTATTTTAGACCAATTAGATGTGTGCCCATCATCAATAAAAAAAAGGGAAGTAAGTAATGAGGCTTAGGTTGTTAAACATGATGAATTTTCGGTATTAGGGATCGGCATTTTCGAGGTGAAGCTTAAAAATTCTGGACTTAGATTCATCAAAACTAAAATATTCTTAATTGTCTAAGTATCACTTAAATTGGAGTTGGTTTCCAAGCCTTTACGGTGACTGGCTAACTTTAGAAATGTACGATCGATGTTCATAGTACTTGACCTGATTTTATCCCTTTGTTTTGGATAGTCTAATGATTAAAGTGTCAAACATTTTTCACACACTTGGTACACCAGCAAGCTCAATAAAATAAAAAATCACGAAAACTTCCATTTCTTCGCATAACCTTTAAGTTTTGACATAGGAGAGGGTCAAAAATGCAACTTATTGGATGAGTTCCCAACATTGAGTGGAAATGCAATTTTCCTTCTATGACGCAAGATAACACGCCACCACCTCGGCACTTATTCTTAGGATATCTAAATATCCTAAAGGGCATGTAAGCACATCGTGTGGTTCGGGTGCCATAGGCGGCGTTATCTCGAAATGTCGATTGCCAAGGCTCGGATTCACTTCAGAATGCCATGGTGACACTATCTCAAAATGTTGATTGACAGGGTTCTGTGGGCTACCATAGAAGTTTTATCCCAAAGCATCGACTGCTAAGGGCCCTTCGGGGATCGATGATGGGAACAAGGAGCCTTATACTAACTATGTCGAGAGCCAATCCTAAGTTAAGCCTAGAAAGAAATCAAAAAGAAAATAAAATAAAAACACTTCGCTAACATCACAAAAATTCAATCGCAAGCTAGTGAAACCATTTTGCACTTTGCACTGACCCTTAAAATCCTAAGGCTAAACAAACTACGGGATGAGAAATAGGCCAAGGAAATCCTTGTTGGGAGTCCAGATCTAGGTCAACTGAAATCCAAAAGGGCTAGGCTGCTCCACTTTAGGTAGATACCAGGATGCTGTAAATCTAGGCCAAGAATCAAAGAGTCTATCCCTGTGCGAATAAATCCTGCACCTTCTAACTTAGGAATACAACTCAAAGCCTTGTGAAAATTTCCCTCAAACCAAAAAGAGTTTTTTTCTCAAGGAAGGTTTTGTTGGTGTAAGGACACCATGATAGTTAATTTTGATGATAACAAAACACTTGTTATTTAACATTTGTATTGAGTTTCAGATTTTAGGATAGATGCAAATGGTTACAAGTGTGAAGGAGCTCAAGCTCGCATCCATGGTGGAATGGAGGAATGATGTAAATATGTTTATATTACATAAAATGTCTATTTATGCATATTCTTAAGCATAGAATTGCAATACATACTATAAATATTGCATAGCATGCATCATCTTGCATTTAGATTAGTTTGAATAAAATGGAGGTTAATTGTCTCCTTTTATGTTTAGAGACAGGGAAATGTTTAATCGGGGCCTCGGATCGAAGATCCAACCATACAGATCTGATCAGGGCAACAATTGGAGTTCAACGACTCCAAGATTGCCCTAATCAGACATCTGTAGCATCAGATAGAGATCGAGTAACCCTAGAAGATCAAGGGCCAAGATGGTGTGAATCCACACTTCAGACGACAAATCCAACCGCATGGATGGATTCGGATCGACGATCACAGCCTAACGATGTGAAAATCGACTCAATCAGACACCCGTGGCACCATCTACATCATCCAGAAGATGGACGGCCAAGATGGCGAGGTGCCATCTCGGCCACCCAACCGGCCGCCCTCAACTTCTAAAGCTGCGAGCACCCACGCATCTCCGCCATTAGATCAAGATCCAACGGCTGAGAGTGGATCCCAATTGGCGCTTGAAGACTCTGAAGGACCGTTGGAAGGTGCAACCTTGACAATTGGATCTCAATCCAACGGTCCAAATCGCGCGATCAAGAATCACTCCACCCGCCCATCCACGCACGTAGCGCAGTGGATAGAGCGTTCGCTCATGGATGGATGCAGGTTCAAGCCGCGAGGAGAACAAGCTGAGGTGCGGATGAGCGGGCACGCTTAACCGCCTGATGGTGATCCAGCGTCCACATGCGCTCAATCCCTCTCACGTGCCATCGCACCCCTGCATGTAACGCAAGATCGTACGCATAGGTGCATGATGAGGAGGAGTGGCGAGGATCTCTCTCAGCTGTTCGATCTCACAGTCGAACGACCGAGATTTAAAGGACGTGAATGAGCGTTGCACCTTGAGGAGATAAGGGGAGTGCGCACACCACCACTACACCCACGTTCGGACCTTTAGCGATGGATTTATCTGTCACTAAAGGTCCTGAATTAATGATTTTCATATTAAAAAGACCAAATTGCCCTCACTCTTTGCAACTATAAAAGGAGACCCCCTCCATACGAAATTCTCATCCCTTCCTTCTCTTCTCTCCCTCTCCAAAACTCAGGAGAAGCTTGTCTCACACCCAGGATGCTCCTCTTGAGATAAAGTCAAATTTTCGCCCTCATTTCGAAAGCGGATCCCTCGACGACGACGACGTGCTACCCCATTCTCATTTCTCCTGCCTCGACTTCCCTCTTCCCACTCCATCCTCTGTCTTCCAGGCGACATCTCATCCAGCTCATCTTCCAAGCGATCGTCGAGGAGGATAACTTCTCTCTCCCATTCCTCTTTTCAGCTTTCTAGAGTAGAATTTTCTTGCTTTCTAGTGTAATAGATTTCCCGCTTTCTGGTGTAATTTTTCCCTGGTTTTATTGTATAAACATTTTAAAATATTAAGTGCATGTTTTCTCTCTCTCTCTTTCTCTCTCTCTCTCTCATTTATCCTGATTGTCTATATTACTTCATTGCAATTACGTCGCTGCACTTTTCAACAAAAACTCTAATAAAAAATATAATTGCGACTATAGATCGACATAGCCACCCTAAGTTCGACCTGGAATTTCTATTCCGGTACAAATTTTATTTGTTGAGCATGAGTTTTACGCTTTCAAGCTACGATGACAGGTTTTTCAAAACCAAATACGATAGCATAGTAACCCGTAGCTTCAACATTTTGGCGTCGTTGCTGGGTAGGCAACAATTTTTGATCTTTTTCGCATTTCACGCACTTTATTATCTTCTAACTTGCTTCCTCTTGTATCTTTTGTTTTGCAGAGACCTCCATCAAGGAATCGTCAAGTGGTAGACTGGAGTAAAGTGCAATTGAAGACAACTGTAAGTGCTTCCTATTCTTCTCCCCTCCATAGATTTCATTTGTCACATTAAATCTAAATTCCAATTAACCTAGGTGTTTGCATAAATCCTAGGATTAGTTTGGTTGTTTGGATTCTCACTCACACTCATTCCACCCTCATTTATAAAAATAAAAAACAAAAAGATAATCTTGTGGGGTAATTTTCAACAGACACACAACATACACACACATTCAAGGCACTTAACCTACTTGATTTATTTCTACTCAACTGGGTTCTGATCTATGGAATAGGTACACACAAATCAACACATAAAAGAGTAGAAATCATTCTAGGTTAACCATCTTTGTGTGCCTAACCTAGTGGTGCAGTTGTGGCCAGTTGTTTGAGTTGTTTGGGCCGCACCACTCTACTTAAAATCAACTCATCAAGTAGCTCCTCTTTAGGGTTTTCAATCTAGGTCCAATCCAGGCACTCCACTTTATTTCTGGTTTTAAAGGGAAGCAATTTTCACTCGTGTTTGAAAACCTAGTTTGCCTCAAAACTTGATTGAAATCAACCTAATTTCAAACCCTAAAAGCTACTTAAGCAAGATTTGAACATTAAAATCCACACATCACAAATAATCTTGCTTGAAAGCCCTGGTTGTGCATGCACTTACATAATTCTCAATCAATCATTAAGGGCACAACCCTTTTTAAGGGCCCATCACATTCCATAAGCACCACAATCCTAGGCCTTAATAAAATTAAGTAGACGTTGGCCTTAAGGACTAATTTGTTCTTCAGGGCCTAGTCTAAGATTGTCTTTGATTAACCTACTTATACTGATTAATCTGATGTCTAGCTAGGGGAGTACCATCAAACGATTGCAGCTGGGGGGTACACTAGGAACCAGAGGTGAAAGCCGAAGGAAGAACCTTCTCCCCAGTCCCTCCTTCTAACTGGTTGGATTGAGCAGACACAAGTAGAGTAAATCATTTACAATCTTAAGGCGGGTTTTGGGAGTCTGTAGATCCTTAGGCTACCCCACTGAAGGACAGGCTTGTTTTGTTGTGCTACAGGGTCCCTATCCCCAGTCCTTCCGACCTTCTCCTAGTTTATGCTGGGAAGACGGTCATTGAATCCCCGATTAGAAGGACCACTAGAGTATTCTAGGAGGCACAAATTGGATTTTGGTCAAATTGATCCCATGGCCGACCAACAGCCTCCTCTACCTCGGGATCCACAGGAGGAATTCTGAAGGCAGCTGGAACAAATGCAGAGAATGCAGGAATGGTTCCAGAGAATGCAGGGCACTCAGCCCTTGAAGGATTTTTATGATCCTTCAAATTACGGGGAACGTCCCGGCATCCAGATTCCGACTGGAGACGTAGAAATCAAGCCCCAGGTGTTAAGCCTGATCAAACATTATCATGGGCTTGGCTCCGAAGACTTGTTTCAGCACTTGGAGGACTTGACCACTTTGGTCCAGATGACCAAGGCACGAAACGTGAACAACGAGCAAATGATCATGAGGCTCTTCCCCCACTCTCTTAGGGATAAGGTCGCTCATTGGAACAAGATAATAGGAAGACCAATTGCAACTTGGAATGAGTTGAAATTAGCCTTTCTGAAGAAATTCTTCCTAGTCGGACATACTAATGCCTTGAGACGGGCAATCACTACCTTTACCCAGTGGCTGGGGGAGCAGTTTCATGTGGCCTAGGAGCGATTCCAGGATCTATTGCGGAGGTGTCCACACCACGAGGTGCCGAAATGGCAACTCGTGCAGAACTTCTATCATGGGTTGACTGAGCAACTTAGAAATCATGTGGATGCTTCTTGCAGAGGCAATTTCCTCAATAAAGACACAGATAGTGCACACAATTTGTTTGAGGAAATGAGCGAGAATTCAATCAATCATGCCTCCATGGATACTTTTAACCGGTCCCAGCAGCCCAGATCAAATGTCAATGAAGTCCATGTCTCTCATTCATTTGATATGGAATTTATTTGTAACAAACTTGAGAAGGTGGACTTGGTTGCTAAGAGAATGGAAGAGTGGATAGCTGGAAATTCTATGAACAACTCTTGATCCACTCAATCCCAAAATTCGGGATTCCATTCTTCGTGAGCTCCTTCTGGATGGGAGTTCGTGAATCAACTCAATGCGGCTCAACCGATGAGTCAGCATTTTTCGAAACCTCATGGGTTCCAAACCGGGGCCTTTGATCCCAGTTTTTCTGATCCTTCTCTTTCTTTCTCTCCATCCTCACCCTATGATGATGTCTGTGCTGTACAGGAGAATGTTAGATCCAACCCCTACTCTAATGCTTATAATCCGGGTTGGAAAAATCACCCTAACTTCTCTTAGAAAAACCTGGGGCAACAGACCCAATTCTGACCCGGCAACTATGCTCCGCAACGACCAATGGGTCAGGGTCATGTGTATACTCAGTTGCCCCCAAATCAGGTCAATCAGCCAGCTTGGAATGCCCGTCAACCCGTAGGGCAGGCTGATTTGAACCAACAAATGGTAGAGATGCAAGGATCCATGCTCCAGCTCATGCAACAAATGAAAACCTCGCTGGACAACTTGCAGACTGGGCTTACTGCTAACTCTCGTCAACCCGGATCTCTACCATCCCAACTCGTACCCAACCCGTGAAATATTCTGAATCCGGGTAATCAAGCCCATGGGTACGGAAATCAAAGGGACCCACACACACATGCTCAGGTGGTTGAGCAGGGTTCCTCCTATTCTTCTTCTTCTACACATCAACAATTCCTAGCTAATCAAGCCCCTCCAATCTTCCCTAACCCTCCCCAAGAACCAAACTCTTATGCTTCTGCAAATTCTGTCACCTTGAGGAATGGTAAGCAGACTCAAGATCCACAACCACACTGTTCTGATCTATCGAATCTTGAAGAGCCTGAGGAGAGAGAGGAGAATTCTGGAGAAGAAATCAAGGCTCAGGAACCTGATTCCAAAGATCTGACTCATGTTCCTTTTCCTGAAGCCTTGATCAAATCAAAGAAGAAGAAGTCAGTTGATAGCAATGAGGAGCTTCTAAATATCTTTAAGAATGTTGAGATCAATATCCTACTCGTCGATGCTATCAAACATATACCGGCTTACGGGAGATTTTTAAAGGATTTATGCACACAAAAGCGTAAGTCGAGAGAATCTATTCCGAGGAAGGTTGTACTCTTCGAGCAGGCTAGTTCTGTTATCCTACACCAATTCCCTCATGAAAAGAGAGATCCAAGTGCTCCGTTGATTTCTTGTGTCATCGAAGATTACATGTTTGATAGAGCACTTTTGGATCTAGGTGCATCCATCAACCTAATTTCGACTTCTCTTTACGAGAAGTTTGGATTAGGTAAACTTCGGCTGACATCAGTAACGCTACAGTTAGCGGACCGTTCAGTCACAAATCCGCGAGGCGTTATTGAAGATGTTATAGTTAAGGTCAAGGATTTCTATTTTCTTGTAGATTTCCTTGTCCTTGACATGGATGTACCAGAAAATCTGAGGAACAAGCCCATCATTCTGGGGCGTCCATTCCTAGCTACCGCTAAGGCCAACATTAACTGTGAAAGCGGTAGCATGGAAATCGCCTTTGGGGATCAACAAATGAAATTGGATATTTTTAAGGAGATTAATAAATTTGAGGATTGTGGATATATTGAGGAACTTGAGGAGGATAATGTAAACATTGAAACTTGTTTGATGGTTTCTTCAATTAAAAGTTCCTCCTTTGATGACGAATTGGACCCGCAACCCTCTATGGCAGACCTGCCATCTTCTGAAGAGGTTATTAATTTTGTTCACTCACAACCTCTTCCTCTTGTTGAGTCTTCAACATCTTCCTTACCGTCAATCATCAACCTACCCCAGCTTGAACTGAAACCATTGCCTGAGAATTTGAAATATCAATTTTTAGGACCTCATAAGACACTCCCTATGATTATTAGTGCTAAATTAACAAAGGAGCAAGAGATTAAATTGATCGAGGTCCTTAAGGAACACAAGGAGGCAATTGGTTGGACCATTCATGACCTTAGGAGGATTGAGCCATCTTACTGCAATCATAAAATATTCTTAGAAGATGGATCTTGCCCTTCTCACCAGATGCAGAGGAGATTAAATCCAAATATGCGAGAAGTGGTCAAAAAGAAAATCATTAAGTGGCTCGATGTAGGAATTATTTATCCAATCTCTGATAGTCCTTGGGTAAGTCTCGTGTAGATTGTTCCCAAGAAAGCCAAGATTACCGTTGTGACTAACGAGAGAGGAGAATCTGTCACAACTCGTTCAGCTTCCTCTTGGAGGGTTTGTGTTGATTACAGGAAGCTGAACATGACCATGAAAAAGGATCATTTTCTCTTGCCTTTCATTGAACAAATCTTGGAAAGATTAGCCGGGCAGAAGAACTTTTGTTTTCTTGATGGCTACTCGAGATACAACCAAGTTCCTATCCATCCCGAGGATCAGGAAAAAACTACTTTCACCTATCCCTACGGAACCTTTGCTTTCCGTAGGATGCCTTTCGGTTTATGCAATGCACCTGCGACTTTTCAAAGGTGTATGCTAGCCATATTCTCTGACATGGTGGGAGAGTTTGTGGATGTCTTCATGGATGATTTCTCTATTTTTGGAGAATCGTTTGGCTCATGTTTAGCTAATCTGGAAATGATTCTTAAGCGATGTATCAAAACACGATTGGTCCTTAGCTGGGAAATGAGTCATTTCATGACACAAGAAGGCATTGTCTTGGGTCATGTACTCTCTGAACGAGGAATTGAAGTGGATAAAGCTAAGGTTGATGCTATCGCTAAACTTCCTCCTCCCACATTTGTTAAACAAATCCGATCATTTCTTGGTCATGTGGGATTCTATAGAAGATTCATCAAGGATTTCTCGAAGGTTGCTCGTCCCTTGAGCAATCGTATCATCAAAGAAACGCCGTTTGTTTTCGATGAATCATGCCGTAAGGCATTTGATTTCTTGAAAATGGCAGTCACTTGTGCTCTAGTGTTGCAACCACCGATTTGGACAGCCCCTTTTGAGATCATGACCGACGCTTCTAATTACGCAGTCGGGCCTGTCTTAGGTCAAAAAATAGATAGGAAGCCCTCTGTCATCCACTACGCTAGGAAAACTCTGGATGAAGCCTAGAGGAATTACACTGTTACTGAAAAGGAATTACTAGCTGTAGTGTTTGCATTGGAAAAATTCAGGGCTTATCTCTTAGGGTCTCATGTTATCATCTATACCGACTACTCGGCCTTGAGACATCTCTTGGCCAAAAAGGATGATAAACCCTGATTTATTCATTGGATTCTTCTTCAAGAATTTGATCTTGAAATCAAGGACAAAACCAGGTTACAAAATGTGGTGGCGAATCATTTGTCGAGACTCCTTAGTGATTCTTCTCATCCGGACATCCCGATTGCTAACACTTTTCTAGACGAAGCTATCCTTACAATTTCAGGTGTCCAAACCCTATGGTTTGTTGACATTGTTAACTATTTGGCCGCTGGTGAAATCCTCCAGGATTGGACCAAGTAACAATGGGATAGACTTAAAACTGAGGCCAAATACTACTTCTGGGATGACCCTGAACTGTACCGCATCGGCTCTAACCAGATTATTCGCCGATGTGTTCTGGAGAATGAATTCAACAGTATACTCGAGTTCTGCCATGCATCTGTGTGTGGTGGACATTCCTCCGAGAAAAAGACGACTTCTAAAATTTTGCAATCTGGCTTCTATTGGCGGTCTTTATTTAAGGATGCCCAGGATTTCTCAAGGTCATGTTCTCAATGTCAGGCACTCGGGAGCATAACTAAGAGAGATATGATGCCCCTAAACCCAATTCTTCCTATCGAAATCTTCGATGTTTGGGGCATCGATTTCATGGGACCCTTTCTCCCTTTATTTGGACATCAGTACATTCTTGTTGCTGTTAATTATGTGTCCAAATGGATTGAGGTGATTCCCACCCGAACCAATGACCACAAGGTGGTCATCGATTTTGTCAAGAAAAATATCTTCAGTAGGTTCAGGATTCTGAGGGCCATCATCAGTGATGGTGGCACTCATTTTACTAATTCCTAATTCTGGAATTTGTTGGCCAAATACGGGGTTAATCACCGAATTTCCACACCTTACCATCCCCAGACGAATGGACAAGTCGAGATCTCCAATCGGGAGATCAAGAACATTCTGCAGAAAACGGTTAGGCCTGATCGCAAGGACTGGACTCAAAAGATTGAGGCTCTTTGGGCCTACCGTAGAGCATATAAAATGCCCATCGGAATGTCTCTGTTTTGTTTGGTGTATGGAAAGGCGTGCCATCTACCCGTAGAGATTGAACATAGGGCATTCTGGGTGATCAAACAATGCAATTTAGATCTGAATTTAGCTGGGAAGACCAGGAAATTCTAACTATCTGAGTTGGAAGAGCGTAAAAATGATGCATACGAGAATGCCAAGATCTACAAGGCCCGGACCAAAGCTCTACATGATCAATTGATTTCCCGCAAGGGCTTTGAGTTGAACCAGAAGGTCTGGTTATTCAATTCTCGACTCAAGCTCTTTCCTGGAAAACTTAGATCTAAATGGAATGGCCCATTCATTGTTGACCAGATTTTTCAACATGGAGCTGTTCAGGTCTCTGACCCAAAGATGGGTAACACATTTAAAGTCAACAGCCAACGTCTGAAGCCTATTATTGACCGTACTCTTCCAGAACCTATCTCAGACACGGTTGCTCTAGCCATATTGTGCCTTCTTTGGCTAGACTTCGCCTAGCTGACAGCATTAAACTCAGCAGTTGTACATATGACACCAAGCTGACCCGAGCTTCATATTCAGGTGACATCTTTCATACTCTACCCTTTCTTTCATGTCTCTTTCTCAATGTGGACATTGCATCAGCTAGGCATAGGGGGTGGATTCATTCATTTTTGAATCATTTTGTCAGCTTTGTGAAATTCTTGCAAATTGTATTTCTCTTCTTATTTATACATAAAAAAAAAATTGAATTAGGAAGGAATATTTGGATATTAGGACTTTTCAATCTTAGGAAATATTACATTAGGATCTGAACACAAAGACCCTTCAGGTCTTTGGACTTAATCGGCCCGTGTATCCACTAAAATGTGGATTTATTTTTCGAGTCCTCGTCATCTTAATTCTATTGTGATTTGAGTAAATAAGTTTGGGTGATAAGTACACGACTTATCAATCCACCCTCTGATTTGAGGGAACTTTGAGTCTTAAGCATTTACACACTTTCTTTTCACTGACTCATTGCTCAACGATTTTAACGGAAATTGGGTAGCTAATGAACCTTCTAGGGTGATATGGCTGGCAAGTTATCGTGGGTAACAGCCCAAAGGTAGGTTGTTCAAAGCCCAGTCACTGGATAATTCTCTTCTTGCTGCCTTTAGGTAAATCTTAGACCAGGGAAGCTACCTACTTTAAAAAAAAAAGGAAAAAAAAGGACAAAAGAAAAAAAAATAAAAGAAATAAGCCACACTTCGCCGCACGAGTATGGATGGCAAGTTGTCGATAATAACAGCTCATCGACCGGTTGTCTAGAACCCAGCTCAAGAAATGCACTTAAAAATTTCCAAAACACTTAGGAAGAAGCGGAGAAGTAGAATAAACCGGGGAGATATACACTGGATTCTGTTGGTGCTAGAGCACTACGATCGATTGTTTTGACGATAACAAAACACGTGTCATTTAACATTTGCACTTGGAGTCTTAGATTTCAGGTCAATTGCAAATGAAGACGTGATTAGACGGAGTTCGAGCTCGCATCCAAGATGAATTGGAGGAGCTTGATGGAAAACAGAGGAGATTCGCGAGGAGCGATAGATTGAAGATGGAAGGAGAAGAAGAATAGGATAGAATTCTATTTATTTCTTTCATGTACTTTTGTCTTTATTTCCTTGCTCTTTTTTTGTTCCTTAGAACATCATGTTAAAGAGCCTCAAAGTACCCTAACAGTAGTCCAAGGAACACCGACACAACCCTAGGATACTTAGGTTTTCTGTAGAAAACCTAGAAAAGCAATATAGGATTCAAACAGCCTTTCAAGACGTCTAATTCCAAAAACAGACGTCTGATAATGGGTTTTAAGACGTCTGACTGTTGATTAGACGTCTGATAACATTTAGGCTGGACTTGTCAGCTCTGTCTGATGAAATCAGACGTCCAGACTTTAGACCAGACATCTTAGAAGACGTCTGATATTTTTGCCAGACGTCCAATTAGTGGACCGTTGGCTGGTTTACCAAACGCTGAAAGATATGACCGTCAGAGCCTTATCAGACGTCCTTAAGCCTTTCCACATGTCTGATAAATGATCGTTTTGCCTCGACTGACCCGAAAATCTCTTCTCAGAGATTGTCTAGCCGTTGCACTCTCTTGGAAATCCATTCCCGCAGAAAAGTAGGTTTCCAGACGTCCAGACATAGTGCCAGACATCCTATATCTCGTCTGATGGACTTGCACTAGAACCCTGTTTAGATCTGATTCATGTCAGGATGAAACCCGCCTAAAATCAGACGTCTGACTTTGTTTCCAAACGTCTTAAACAGGTTTCCAGACGTCCGATGCCAGGATCAGACGTCTGATTACCCCGTCAGTGCAAAGATTGTTCCTGATTTCGGACTGATTCTCTTGGACTTTGCACCCAACGGCTATGGAAGCTTTCCTAAGCCTTCCTAAGGCCTCTATAAATAGAGGGAAGCCTCTGCCACTCCACACACACCGAGACACACCCAAGCAACATACTTTCAACTCTTTTGTGTCCTAGAAAAGCTCTTGCTCTCCAAGCTCAAGTTCTCCATCTTGAGAGCATTAAGCCTTTGCGCACCCGCTCTCCCACCGTAGTTCACGAGAGCGATGTTGCGCCGTCGTGTAGCTCATGCACCCCGGTCATTGATTCGACGTACTCCTTGCAAAGGGAAGCATCTTAATTTCTATGGAAGCTTAGGTTAAAAATTACTTTGTTGGCTCTATAGGATTGTTGTTATTTATCTTTGTTCTTTGGTTGGGTATTCACTTTGCGAATTCCCATCTCCTTCGTGGGACAAAATCCTTCTCGTGAAGAGAAGGGGTTTTAGGTACGCTACCCTCGTATAAAGTACCGTGGTTGTAATTGAGGTTGAATCACCCTCATTTAAGTGATTCATTTAGTGGATTTGATCAACTTGGTTGATCGGAAAATCCTAACTCGAGAGGGTTAGGTGGTGGTTTTCACCCAGTTTGGGTTTCCACCTAAAAATAATTATGTACATTGTGTGATTGCATTTTTTGTGAGATTGTTTATATTCTATTCTGTAATTTATTACGTCACCCCCTCCTAGTAGGAATCTACAATTAGTATCAGAGCAAGGTTCTTGCAGATCGGAGTAACACCCGACAAGAAGATCATAGAGGGGAGCAGTTCTGCAATCCGGATCTCTGAGGGGCAGTCCACGACCCGCCCACCATTCTTCGACGGGAGCAACTACCCCTACTGGAAGCTGCAAATGAAAACTTGGCTTCAAGCCAGTGACTTCACGATTTGGGCCAGGTGCGAGACGTCATTTAACATCCCAGAGAAACCCACGGGAGGCTACTCGCAACAAATTCGTGAGCTCTCTTTGAACGCAAAGACCATGAACGCCCTTTACTGCGCGCTCAGCCTAGAGGAGTTCAACAGAATCTCGCAATGCGCCACCGCATACGAGATTTGTCACACACTTGAGGTAACTCACGAAGGTACCTCTAAGGTAAAAACTTCTGAAATAAATTTACTTTCTCAAGAATTTGAATCTTTTTCAATGAAGCCTAACGAATCTTTAAGTGAGATGAACACTAGGTTCACTCTCATTGTAAATAATTTGAAAGCTTTAGGGAAGACTTTCATCAAGGGAGAGCTTCAAGGGAAGCTTCTTCGTTCCCTTGGATCGGAGTGGGAACAGAAAGTCACCGCCATCGAGGAGGCAAACGAAGTGGAGCCCAACATGGAAGACCTCCTAGGCAATCTAATGGCCTACGAGACAAAGTTGAAACAAAAGAAGAAGGATACACCGGAGCCAAAATCGAAGAAGACTCTCGCCTTCAAGGCTGCGTCGGATAACAAGGTAAGTTCCGATGAAGAAGACTTTAAAATTTTACTTAAGAAATTTTCCAAGTTTTGTAGGGAATCAAAGAAGAAGAAGAAGAAGAAGGAGAGCCCAAGACGTTGCTACCACTGCAACGAGAAGGGGCATCTGCGACCAGAATGCCCTCTTCTCAAAAAGGAGAACAAGAAGGAAAAGGAGAAGAAATCTAACAAGAAGGCATTCCAAGCCACTTGGGACGATTCGAGCTCGGAGGAAGAAGAAGAAGAAAAATCTATAGAAGAACAAACCGCTTGCTTTGGTTTCATAGCTAGATGAAGTAATAGCGACAGCAAAAGAGAAAGCGACTTCGACAACGAGGCAAATTTCGATTTACAAGAAGCTTTTAATGAACTATTTGATGTTAGTAAATCATTAAGAATAGAAAATAAAAGCATTAAAAAGAACCTTAGCTTTCTTAAATCTGAAAATGATAGGTTAGAAATAAAACCTAGGGACCTAGAAAGTAGCTCTAGTCCTAAGGATAATAACCTGTTATTAGAAAATATAGACTTAATCAATGAAAATACTAATTTGATTGAGGAAAATGCTAGTCTAAAATTAGAAATTTCTGATTTCAATACTAAGATACATATTATAGAAAAAGAAATCGCATGTCTTAGAGAAAACTCTAACAAATTAATCAACAAAGTAGATAATTTTTATAGCCCTAAGATTGCGAAAGGATCTCCGTCAAGGAGACCTCCTAACAGATCCGGATCCAAGCTCACTTAGATACCGAAGAAAGAATTGGAATCTTGTTTTGTAGGTTTCAGGGATAACTACAACACAAAGGACTGGACCTACAAGCTCAAGGCTGGTCAACTCGAGTTGGGAGAACCAAGGAGTAGACCAAGGAGGAGAACAAGAAGACCGACGAGACGGCAAACAAACGATGGACCCACCACACGTCAACCACCAGACTGGAGACTGGCGCCGATGCCCGAGCCTCCAGGCTACGGATGGGAGCCCCATCCTATGTGGCATCCACCACCATCATTTGGGTCATTTTATTGGCCATGGTAGGTGAGGTAAAAATTTATTTACCCTATCCTTTTATCATTAGCATTTAGATAGGGGGAGTTAAAAAATTATGAGCCAATTGTCAATTTTTAAGGGGGAGATGCAAGTTAGCTAAATTTCCTTTAGTAAGGGGGAGAAAAATAATAGCTACCTTGTATTTACAAAAAGGGGGAGGACATTACTTTTGTTAAAAGAAATTCATAGAAGAGCATATTTTAAGAGGGAGTTATAGGAAATTTAAAATCAATCAAACCATTTTGATAATGTCAAAAAGGGGGAGGATTTTTTTGCATTATTTATGATTTTGTCATCATCAAAAAGGGGGAGATTGTTGGTGCTAGAGCACTACAATCAATTATTTTGATGATAACAAAACACGTGTCATTTAACATTTGCACTTGGAGTCTTAGATTTCAGGTCAATTGCAAATGAAGACGTGATTAGACGGAGTTCGAGCTCGCATCCAAGATGAATTGGAGGAGCTTGATGGAAAACAGAGGAGATTCGCGAGGAGCGATAGATTGAAGATGGAAGGAGAAGAAGAATAGGATAGAATTCTATTTATTTCTTTCATGTACTTTTGTCTTTATTTCCTTACTCTTTTTTTGTTCCTTAGAACATCATGTTAAAGAGCCTCAAAGTACCCTAACAGTAGTCCAAGGAACACCGACACAACCCTAGGATACTTAGGTTTTCTGTAGAAAACCTAGAAAAGCAATATAGGGTTCAAACAGCCTTTCAAGACGTCTAATTCCAAAAACAGACGTCTGATAATGGGTTTTAAGACGTCTGACTGTTGATTAGACGTCTGATAACATTTAGGCTGGACTTGTCAGCTCTGTCTGATAAAATCAGACGTCCAGACTTTAGACCAGACATCTTAGAAGACGTCTAATGTTTTTGCCAGACGTCCAATTAGTGGACTATTGGCTGGTTTACCAAACACTGAAGGATATGACCGCCAGAGCCTTATCAGACATCCTTAAGCCTTTCCAGGTGTCTAATAAATGATCGTTTTACCTCGGCTGACCCGAAAATCTCTTCTCAGAGATTGTCTAGCCGTTGCACTCTCTTGGAAATCCATTCCCGCGGAAAGGTAGGTTTCCAGACGTCCAAACATAGTGCCAGACGTCCTATACCTCGTCTGATGGACTTGCACTAGAACCCTGTTTAGATCTGATTCATGTCAGGATGAAACCCGCCTAAAATCAGGCGTCTGACTTTGTTCCTAGACGTCTTAAACTGGTTTTCCAGACGTCCGATGCCAGGAGCAGACGTCTGATTAACCCTTCAGTGCAATGATTGTTCCTGATTTCGGCCTGATTCTCTTGGGCTTTGCACCCAATGGCTATGGAAGCTTTCCTAAGCCTTCCAAAGCCTTCCTAAGGCCTCTATAAATAGAGGGAAGCCTTTGCCACTCCACACACACCTAGACACACCCAAGCAACACACTTTCTACTCTTTTTTGTCCTAGAAAAGCTCTTGCTCACCAAACTCAAGTTCTCCATCTTGAGAGCATCAAGCCTTTGCGCACTCGCTCTCCCGCCATAGTTCACGAGAGCGACGTTGCGCCATCGTGTAGCTCACGCACCCGCGTCATCGATTCGACGCACTCCTTGCAAAGGGAAGCATCTTAATTCCTATATAAGCTTAGGTTAAAAATTACTTTGTTGGCTCTATAGGATTGTTGTTATTTATCTTTGTCCTTTGGTTGGGTATTCGCTTTGCGAATTCCCGTCTCCTTCATGGGACAAAATCCTTCTCGTGAAGAGAAGGGGTTTGAGGTACGCTACCCTCATATAAAGTAGCATGGTTGTAGTTGAGGCTGAATCACCCTCGTTTAAGTGATTCGTTTAGTAGATTTGATCAACTTGGTTGATCGGAAAATCCTAACTCGAGAGGGCTAGGTGGTGGTTTTCACCCGATTTGGGTTTCCACCTAAAAATAATTGTGTACATTGTGTGATTGAATTTTTTGTGAGATTGTTTATATTCTATTCCGTAATTTCTTATGTTACCCCCTCCTAGTAGGGAATCTACAGATTTACCCTTGTGTTGACCCCATAAAAATAAAAGTAGGAAGAAAGCTACTGGTTGAAAAGATACACCTTTAGGTAGAACTTACTTTTTAAGGTCACCTGGAGGCGTAGAAACCCGAAGTCCGTTTTAATTGCTGATCAATGAGTCTATCACATTCACAATAAGATGCTTAGAACTTAAGGTTCTCATCAAATCTTGGGTGAGTTGAATGGCCGTAGAAAGCCACTCTTAAACCTTAAACTCAAAAATCCAAAAAAGTTAGAAAAGAAGAAAAAGAGAAAAAGAAAATTTTCCTTGGATAAGGGGAGAGCATGAGGCAGTCTGCATTTTGGTAGATAGTGGGGCATTGTTGTCTTTGAAAGTTTAGATCCTAAGTAAACATTGTCTTAATTATTGAAAATAACTTATGCCCAAATAATCCATCCTAATTCTTTTATAAATAGCATATAGTTTTTGATAGGGACTAGCAAAAGATAGGCATGGGGGTGTGATGTAAGCATGTTTATATTACATAAAATGTCTATTTATGCATGTTCTTAAGCAAAGAATTGCATTACATACTATAAATATTGCATAGCATGTATCATCTTGCATTTAGATTAATTTGAATAAAATGGTGGTTAATTGTCTCCTTTTATGTTCAGGGATAGGGCAACTTTTTATCGGAGCCTCGGATCGAAGATCCAACCGTACAGATCTGATCAGGCCGACGATTGGAGTTCAATGAGTCCAAGATCGCCCTAATCAGACATCTATAGCAACAGATAGAGATCGAGGAACCCTAGAAGATCAAGGGCCAAGATGGTGTGAATCCACACTTCAGACGACAAATCCAACCGCACGGATGGATTCAAATCGACGATCGTAGCCTAACAACGCGAAAATCGACTCAATCAGACACCTGTGGCACCATCTATATCATCCAGAAGAAGGACCAGCAAGATGGCACCACGTAGTGCCATCTCGGCCGCCCTCAACTTCTGCCCACGTAGCGCCCACGCATCTCCACCGTTGGATCACGATCCAACGATTGAGAGTGGATCCCAACTGGCACTTGAAGACTCTGAAGGACTACTGGAAGGCACAACTTTGACCGTTGGATCTCAATCCAACTGTCCAAATCGCGCAATCAAGAAACACTCCACCCGCCCATCCACGCAGGTAGCGTAGTGGATAGAGCCTTCGCTTGAATATGGACGCGAATTCAAGCCGCGAGGATGAGTTGAGGCACAGGCGAGCGGGCGCGCTTGACCACCCGATGGAGATCCAGCGGCCACGCGCATTCAATCCCGACCACGCGCCATGGCACGCCCGCGCGTAACGCAGGATCGCACGCGTAGGAGCGCGATGAGGAAGCATAGCGAGGATCTCTCTCAGTCGTTCGATCTCACGATCAAACGACCAAGATTTGAAGGGTGTGATTGAGCGTTGCACCTTGAGGAGATGAGGGGGTGCACGCGCACCGCCACTACGCCCACGTTTGAACCTTTAGCGACGGATTTATCTGTCACTAAAGGTCCTGAATTAATGATTTTCAAATTAAAAAGACCAAATTGCCCTCACTCCTTACAACTATAAAAGGAAATCCCCTCCATACGAAATTCGCATCCCTTCCTTCTCTTCTCTCCCTCTCCAAAGCTCAAGAGAAGCTTGTCCCACACCCGGGATGCTCCTCGAGAGATAAAGTCAAATTTTCACCCTCATTTTGGAAGCTAATCCCGCAACGACGATGACGTGCTACCCTATTCTCGTTCCTTTTGCCTCGACCTCCTTCCCGCTCCGTCCTTCATCTTCCAGGCGGCATCTCGTTCAGCTCTTCCTCCAAGCGATCGTCGAGGAGGATAACTTCTCTCTCCCATTCCTCTTTTCAGCTTTCTAAAGTAGAATTTTCCTGCTTTCTAGTATAATAGATTTCCCTCTTTCTAGTATAATTTTTCTCTGGTTTTATTGTATAAACATTTTAAAATATTAAGTGCATGTTTTCTCTCTCTCTCTCTTTCTCTCTCTCTCTCTCTCTCTCATTTATCCTGATTGTCTATATTGCTTCATTATAATTACGTCGCTTCGTTTTTCAACAAAAACTCTAAAAAAATATATAATTATGAATATAGATTTACGTAGCCTCCCTGAATTCGACCTAGGATTTCTATTCCGGTACAAATTTTGTTTGTTGAACATGAGTTCTACGCTTTCAAACTACGATGACAGGTTTTTCAAAACCAAATACGATAGCGTAGTAACCCGTAGCTTCAACAAGGAACTTGATGGAGGAGAAGGAGCTTCGCATAGAGCGAGAGCTTGAAGACAAGAAGATGAAGAATAGGATAAAAGTTCTTTCTATTTTTGTTCAATGTATTTGTCGTCTTGTTCTTTGCTTTTTATTTAATTAAATCATTTGTTAAAGAGCCCCAAAGTAACAAAAAGTAGTCCTAGGAACACATACACAACACTAGGATACTTAGACTTCTTGTAGAGAACTTAGAAAACCAAAGTAGGCATCAAACAACATAATCAGATGTCCAATCTGGATATCAGACGTCTAATCTTAGACTTTAAGACATCTAACTGTTTGATCAAACGTCCAAAACACTTAAGCTAGAAACCACTCTCTGTCTGCCACTTTCAAATGTCCAACCCTTAGTCCAGACATCTTAGAAGACATCTGATGACCTTGCCAGACGTCCAACTAGAAGATCGTTGGCTTGTCAGACGTCCTTAAAGTATCCCAAACATCTGATAAATAGACGTTAGGCTCAATCCACCTCAAATCACTTTTTTTAGTGATTGTAGTCGTTTGAGCCTCGGGAAATCCATTCCTGCAGTCATTTTTGTTTCCAGACATCCAACTTATCGTCTAGGCAACTTATCCTAGAACCTTATTTAGGTCTAAACAAACCAAGAAGGAAACCCATCTTAAATTAGATGTCTGATTAGATTCCCAAACATCTTAAAACACCTCATTAGACGTCCATCTTGATCCAACCCTAATCAGATCTCCCACTCTTCTAGATCAGACGATCGATCCCTTGATCAAACGATGGCCCAGATGTCTGACCTTAGAGCTAGACGTCTGATAACCCTGTCAGAATCATAAATGATCTTGATTTCGGCCTGATTTGCCTTAGATTTGTGTCCAACATCTATAGAAGCCTTCCATGACCTTCCTATGGCTTCCTAAGACCTCTATAAATAGAGGAGCACCCTTCCTAAGCTAGACACACCAAAGCAATACTTCTTCCACTCATATTGTGTCCAAGAGAAGAAAGAATCAAGAAGGAAAGTCACCCTGCCCTCCAAGCACCTAAGTATACATCTGAGAGCATATTTTTAGCTGCACAACTGCTCTCCCGTCTTCGCACATTCGAGAGTGCCTCCATGCCTTGTGCAATTCACGCACTCTGACTTCCATCTAAAGGAAGTTTCCTTTTCCTATAGTAGCTAGATTAACATTAGTACTTTGTGGCACTATAGGACTGTTGTAATTTCCTTTTGTAGTTGAGTATTTGCCTTGCGAATTCCCATCTCCATTGCGAGACAAAATACTTCTCATGAAGAGGAAGGGTTTTGAGGAACGCTACCCTCATACATAGTAGCGTGGATGTATTGAGGTTGAGCCACCCTCGTTTAAGTGACTCAATTAGTAGATTTGATCGACTAGGTCAATTAGAAAATCCTAAGTCGAGAGGCTTAGGTGGTGGTTTTTACCCAGGTTTGGGTTTCCACCTAAAAATCCCTTGTGTACTTGTGTGATTGTTAATTGTGTGAGATTGTTTATTATTCTTTCGCATTATTTCATTTATCACATAAATCTCACCCCCTCAATCAGAACCTACAAGTTTTGCTAGGGACTAACAAAAGATAGGCATCAGGTGGTGATTAAACCACATTTTCTATTTCCCATGAATATATTTTGCTAGATGTCTAAGCCAATTAGGTTAGAAGCACGATCATACAACATACATTTAGTATGTTTTGCATTTTAGATAGGCATGCATCCAATTTTGCATAATTTTTGTGATTTGTACTAATTAATGATATTTTGTCACCACATGATTAAAGGTTGAGAAAAAGAAAGAAGAAGAAAGGAAGAATTGAAGAAATTAAGTTGGAGATTTGAACTCAGGAGCTTCACAAACCTCATGCTCCAACTCAATTAAACAAAAAACTATCTTGCATCAATAATTAATGAGCTCCTCTACTTCATTTATTAAGCTCCAGGTCCACACAGAAAAATCCACCTAGAACCACCTTTGCACATCCTCCATAGCACATTTAAGTCCCTCTCCCCAATTGTAAAAAACCCACCCTCATTATGGATGAATATTTCACCACACCTAGATCCCTCCACTAATTAATAGCCCCCCAACCCAAAACCAAGAACTTATCATTAAATCTCAGGACATCTAACCATAATGATGTAAATACATTTATATCACATAAACAGTCTATTTATGCATGTTCTTAGGTGTAGAGTTGCATCATACATTATAAATATTGCATAACATGCATCATCTTTCATTTAGGTTAGGTTGTGCAAATTTTAGGTTAATTTTCCCTTTTTGTGGTCAGGTAACAGGGTGACTTTTAATTATGGCCTCGAATCAAAGATCCAACCATACAGATCTGATCAGGGCGACGATTGGACTTCAACGACTCCAAAATCGCCCCGATCGGATTTCCGTAGCATCAGATATAATCCGAGGACAGTCAGAGAGAAAGGGCCAAGTTGGTGTCAATCCACACTTCAGATGACAAATCTAATGGCACGAATGGATTCGGATCAACGATCGCAGCCTAACGACGTAAAACTCGATCCAATCTGACATCTGTGGCACCATCTACAAGACGTAGAAGATGGACGATCAAGATGGAGCCACGTGGTGCCATCTCAGCCACCCAATTGGCTCATACCCAAATCCAAGCTCTAAGACCAAACGATCTTAACCATTGGATCACCATCCAACGGTTGCGAGCACCTGGCCTTAAAACATCCGCACAACCAAAAGTGCCCCACAGCGTAGTAGTCGAGTGCTTCTTCGCGAGCAAGAGGTGCGGTTCGATCCCCGCTATGCCCCAAATCAAGGTGCGGGCACGGAGCGACTGATTTCAACCGTTGGATGCGACGCGAGCGATCAGATGGCATGCAACGTGGCTGCACGGATGAGAGAGGATCACATGCGGGCACTTGTGTTGACGAGGCATGGACGCGATGCGATCTGAGCCGTCAGATGCAAGATGGACGGTTGAGAGTTGGCGTACGCATGTGTTAAGGCGTTAAAGCAACGAGCGGGTGCGTGCATCTTAAGCCGTCCGATCTCACGATCGAACGGTTGAGAAGGCGCATACGTGCACGTGCATTGAGGCACGGGGAGAGGAGGAGGTGCAGCATACGCGGTGGCTACGCCCTCAAGATGGGCTTTAGTGACGGTTTTATCCGTCACTAAAGACCCTGATTTAATGTTTTAAAGTGTAAAGACCTATTTGCCCCCTTCAATCTTCACCTATAAAAGGACCTACAACCGCCACACTTTCTTCATCACTTCCTCTTCTCTCACCCCCTCCAAAGCTCTAAGAGCTTGTCCCAAACCTGGGATGCTCCTCTAGAGTAAAAATTAGAATTTTTCCACCTTCTCTCCCCTTTGTGGAGCATCCTATGGTTTTCATCTCACTCCATTCGGGAAGCGGATCCTGTGATGACGACGCCGTCCTGCCTCGCCCCCGGTTACTCCCGCTTTGTCCTCCTTCCCGCTCTGTCCTCCGTCTTCTAGGCGTCGCCCCATCTAGCTCATCCTCCAAGCAATCATCGAGGAGGATACTTCTCTCTCCATTCTCTTTACCACTTTCTAGAGTAGATTTACTGCTTTCTAGTGTGGATTTCTTGCTTTCTAGTTGTAATGATTAGTGTAATGAACAGCATTTGATACTGAAATTCATGTTTATTCTACCTCTGTTTTCTCTTTATTTGTAATATTCTCTCTCTGTCTTCTATTCTTTATTGTTTAAGTAGATAGCTAATTTAGATTCAATTCGATTAGCTAATTTGCTTCGTGACAATTAAACAAATGCGATTTTGAATCAAACGTCCACCTCCCTGCGTTCAACCCAAAATTTCTTTACGAATTTCGATAAAATTTTATCTGTTGACAAATTGCTTCGCAAATCGAACTACAACGATGGGCTTTCAAAATCTAATTCCGATCGCGTAGTTTTCCGCATACAACACAACCATAATTATTGGCACACCCCTCCCTCCTTCCCTTTTGACCCCTCTCTACCTCTATATAAGGCCATCCATTCCATCCTTCAAAACTATCTTTGGCAATCCCATTTGTTGAGTAGAAAGGGAGGGCTTAAGGAATACCTAAGTCCAAATTTTAGGCATTGAGATGGAGTTACTCCACCATGCTTCAAATGCCAGTCCACCATCATTTCATTCTTCTCGCATCCACTCAAGCCACCATTGAGGAGGTTCTTAGGAGTACACCAAGCTTGAGAGCAGGTCCACGCCAAGGAGCTACCTTGGAGGACATCTTCACTGCCACTTTTTCATGAGCTTCTCCTTTGTCTTTTATTTTGATGTTCATGATTCATTTTCGGCTCTTATACTAGTAGCCATTTTGATTAGTGCTTTAGTTGCTCTTGGTGAATCTTGTCTCATTATCTCCTGTTGAACTTGCTTATGTTATTAACGAAGATCTCAATGTTATTTTCCTTCTAATCTTGTTGGGCGTGTATTTTGAAGTCAAGTAGTGATTACAAGAAATCCACCATGATCTCTTGTGACCTCATTACTTTAGTTAGGAAGCGATTAGAACCTGTGCCTCCCTATGGGATGACTCAAACTTTCATCTTCACTTAAATCTTTACGAGTTTGAAATATATAAATTTAAAACAACCGTGATTTTCGTGCTACGACAGTATTATCAATTGACGGATTTCATGCGTCAAGAGCCCAATTGTTCAAAACTATAATAGATAAAATGGTGGCTGATTGTAGCATTTTGTAAGTAACCTAGCCTTGTATGTGTCAATTTGACCATTGGGCTAGAATTTAAGGCAAAAAACTCATTTGCAACCAACACCATTCATACTAGGCATATGATGAACTAGAGTCCATGTTTTATTGGACAATAGAGCATTATATTCTGTGATCATAGCTGCACGCCAGTTTCGATCGTTATTTACTTGAGAAAAACACGTGGATTCCTTGACTGGGTTAACTATTGAGAGCAAAGCTTGTGTAATAAGATGAGCAGATACTCGTTTGAGACCAACTAACGTACGATAGTCAACTAGTTGGCATTGTCATAATCGTTGTCGTACCAAAGGTGTAGTAGTCGACAGAGTCATTGGAGGCAATGTTGGGGAAGGCAAAGAAGTTGCAGAACTCATGTTTGTGAGAGGAAGGGGATCAAACAACCACCGAGAGGTGAGTTTGACGAGAGGTAATGGGGCAAGAATAGAGACATTTTTATAAGGAAAGATAATTTCACCAAATTGCGTATGGCGAGCTGTGTGTATTTTCTTGTTTTGGTGGTCATAGCATAGATAACCAAGGTGGTCTTTAGCATACCCAAGGAAGATACACTAAGTTGTCTTGTATGAAAACTTGTGTTTGTCGTATGGAGGCAAAAGAGGGTACATAGCACAACCAAAAACTCATGCATTGAAGTCCATAATATGAAATGGCAAACAACTGCAAGAGCATTCGTGTACACCTTTTAACCCTACATTGCAACAAAGTTGAATTCTTTTGAAATTAAGAACTTTAAAGACCTTTGGAGGCTCCATAATATCTCAAATACTCTAGACTAAGACCTTTATTATTAGATAGATCCATTCTCTAATGTGATAAATTTTCATATGAAAAAGTTCCAATTAATTTTATCCATGTGCAACTTTATATGAATTGTTGTATATTATTCAAATGAATTAGAATTACAGGAGATGTGCCTATTGAACCTTGGCAACTTTACCAATGGACCAAAGATTTGACCACCCTACCTGCTATTTATCACGTTGAATCAGGTTTTAAGAATATCGCGTTGTAATATAGCCGAAAAAGTGTTCAAAATAAATACAATTTTATTACTCGAATTTTGAAGTCCGAGGTCGAACACAGGGAGAAAATTGGTGTTTTAGAAATCAAGATCACAATTCAGAATATGCAATAATATCAATGTCACAGTGCAAAAATGTAGGAGTAAAGGTATAGCACAAAATATTCAAGAACTCAATTATGAATAAAAAAATAGAATTTCTGCTCTCTCTCTAATTCTTTTCTCCTTCTGATTTTACCTTGGCGAGCTCTTCCTTTCTTTGTCTTCTCCTTTCTTCTTCTAATTTCCCTTGGCTTCTCTCTTCTTCAGCTTTCCTGCCTTAGCCTTTCCTTGAGCTTTCTCTGCCTGCTTCTTCTTCTTTGGCTTTCTTCTTTCTCTCTCTTTCTGCCGATTGCCTTCTTTTTTCTTTTTCCTTGCTTCCTTCAACTTCTTCCTTCTCTTCTTCTTTCTCTGCCTTAGCTTCTACAGCTCTTTTCTTTCCTTTAGCTCCTTCCTCTTCTGCTTCAGCCCTTAGCCTTCTCCTTCCTCTTCTTCAGCTTCGCTTCTCCTCCTCTTAGCCTACAGAGCAAAACCTACCCCCTACCCTCGTGAACTCTCTCTTTTCTCTCTTAGGTTCTGCTCTCCCAGAGCCACGCTTGACTCAGGTAAACGGGTTGGGTACACGCCTAGGACCAGGCCCACCGACGTGCGGTGGTGGGCGAGGTGTGCTAGTCGGGTTTGGTCTACCAGGTCCGCGGGACGTGGTCGTGGATGAGGCGGTCGGGTCGAGTGAGAGGGACCTCACCTCGTGAGTTGGAGACGATAAGCCACTGGCAGGAAATCAACTTATGCAGGCATTGCGCTCTTTCCAGTTCCGAGGTGGGACTATCTTCCCACCTTACTCGTGCTCGCCTGCAGCAGAGGTGCTCTCCTTGATTGCGTCAGCTGCAACTACCCTTGGCTTCAATTGGATGCCTAGAGTTGCGCGCGAAGACATTCCACGTAGCATGGGACACTAGCCTAGGGTTGGCATGGCCTGGAGCTCTTGCAAGCAAGCTCCGAGCTTCACTTCAATGGCGGATGGCTGCCTGCACCTGAAATCACCACAACGGCCTCGCGGCCACGTCAGAATGTTCAGGAAGCTTCACCGAGGCACAGCAAGTGTGCTGCGGTGGTCGATGTGGTGTGGGAATGCCTGAGTGAGCGTGCCTAGGGCACACTGTGTGCGTGTGTGTGGGTGTGTTCGGGGGTATGTTTGGGTAAGTGTTTGGGTGATATGAGTGAGGGGTTGAGGTCAGGGGATCGAGGGGATGCTTATGGACTGGTCGGCGAGGAGGGAGATGGTCTGTGGAGGTGGAGCAATCTCGCCAGAGTTGGTGGTTGGAGGTGAAGGGGATGGTGGTGGTGGAGTGCGGCAGTAGTCGAATAAGGGAAATAAAGAGGGGGAAAGATTCTAAAGGGTGAGAGGAACTTATCTAGGTGGTGAAGAGACGAAAGGGAGACGGAGATGGCGTCTGGCTCGTATTTCCGACGTCGGAGACGAAGATGCTCAGAGAGGACGGTCAGCAAGGATGAAGGGGAGGCAGGGGTGTCAGCGGGTGTTGCGCGATGTGGACAAACGTGAGGAAGAAGAACTTGCCACCGGTATTGTGGCTAGGCGACAAGGGAGAGTAGGAGAGGTCGCCGGAGCTTGATGAGTGAGTCGGCCGGAGGAGGAGAGACGAATTTGAGGGGGTTCTCCAGCTGATTTCAAGCTTTGGAGATGCGATTGAACTGGGGCTCCTTACATGGAGCCCTGGAGGTCGATTTTGTGCTTGGAAGACAAGCTTCCAAGCAAGGCAGGGTCGCCGACGATGGCAACTCGAGAGAGACCCAAATCTCTCATGCATTTGTATGAGAGATTGGGTATCAAGTAGGGCCCCAAATTAGGTTCACATTGGAGGGAATTTCTAAGAGAATCTCCCTTCCAATTTTGAAGGGGATTCTCTGAGAAATCAAGGAGAAATCATCTTCTAAAGCTTGCCAGAGTAGGATTCCTCTACTATAATGGTGGAGGGACATAATTGAAAAGAATGATGAAGAATCTAGGGGGTCAAATGTAAGGATTTTTGAAAGATAGAGTAGAAATGTAATCAGGCTAGACCTATTTGCAAGGTGGGCAAAGATGAGTTCCCCTTGGGTCCAAATTTTGGTAAAAACCTAATTTGGACCTAAAGAATCCAATGGTGAAGTTGGATTTTGGGTTTGACCACGTTTGACCAGGTAATTTACACAAAAACCTAATTTAGGGCAGATATATGTTTGAGACCCCATTCTATGTCAAAATAAGTTCCAATGGCCAAATTAAAAGTTATAAACCCTAGAGAATAAATTTATATGATTTTTAGAGGATTTAAGTGAATTTTATCCTAACCAAAACCTTGGTTAATCAAGTGGGTCTATTTTAGGGTTACATGAAGTCATTTAATTCTCAGAACTCACACGAACCCTTTTCTATCTGATTCAACCCACTTATTATCTTGTTAAGACCATTTGACCTATGTTTAGCCCTTGAGAAAACCCGTGGTTGCACTGCAATGGTAAAATTATAATTTTACCCCTTGTTTCTTGCTCTTCTCTCAGAAAGGTTATTCAGTGAATTAGGACCTTCAGTTGGTTATATATGAGCTTTTATTCTCTTCATTGGGTCAAAATGAGCTAGTTAGGTTGAGCAATTTTTGTTTCGACCCAACCCATTATTTGACAAGCTTATTGGATGACTAGCCTTAGGCAAGACCTCCTTTGACATGACCCAACTGACCCATTGTCTAAAAAATGAAGTAGATATGTATACATTCTTTAAAATAGATACGTGTAAACCAACACTCAATCCATTCAAAACCCTCCCCACTTTTCCACCTAATGATATATGCATTGAGTTATGTGATTAATTTATAGGTGCTATGAATTAAGTTTTTTTTTTTAATTCCCCTGAAACTCTTATGTTATTGATATTTCTAGACCCATGGGTCAGCTCTGTTGGTGCAACAGCACTACGATCATTGATTTTGATCATAGCAAAATACTTGTTATTTAACATTTGCATTTCAATGTATAAATTTCAAGATAAATGTAAATGGAAGCAAGTGAGAAGAGCTCAAGCTCGTGCCCATGGCAAATTGGAGGAGCTTAATGAAAGAGAAGAGGAGATGGAGCTTGTCACAACCCAATCCCAGCTCCCTACAGGACCCGAGATCGGTTCACCTCGACTAAATCCCAAGACCCAGTCGTCCAACGAGAAATAACAAAAAGCAGAAAACATTCTACAACCACACATGCAATGTAACTAAGCAAAAATAAATAAGAGATAGTAATGAAAATCAGAACAAGTCTCAAAAATATTACATGCCACAAGTGGAAGAGTACTATAACATACATAGCCATCACAATTACAACAGAGGGAAATAGAACATAAATATAGCAAAAACAGCTAATACATACTAAAGGTACTCACTACTACAAAAGTCTCTACAATAAAAAAGAGAAAAACACAACTAGGCTCAACTGGGCCCAGCACCCTCGGCAGCCGATGGTGCTGGTTGCTCAACTCTCTGACCTGAACATGGTTATATAATCCGTGGTCAGCTAACGCCGAGTAGAGTGGTGGTTATGCCATTTACATGTAATTTAACATAAAGAAACAAGCAAATAGCTAATCATTCATTTCCATTTATCTCAACTAGGTGTTTCTAATTCGTTTATTCTAATAAGGATCCACAACATTTCTTAATCCTTTTGTTCCCTAACGGAACGATCTTGATTGCAATTTATTCCACGATGTAGGATGTACACGTGGCACTATCCTAGCAGGGAGAGCCCCCGTGGTAGTCCTACACCCGGTCTACCACCATGAGGTCACAGTCGCGACATAGCAGTGACTACTGAACGCGCGATAAGCACATGGGTAACTACCCTGCACTGGCACGCGGTCAGTCATTTCCGCTAGCGAGTACGCCCAAACATACAGCACAGAATAGAGCAGGGCCTTACCCTATCAGAACAGGGATCTCGCCCCTCAGAACAGGGATCTCACCCCGCAAAAGTCTGCGTACCCTCACCCGACAATTCCAGTTTGCCCAGTGGGCCTAACAAGAGTCGGTGTAGAGTGGCCAATCCTAACCTCGGGCCCCATGGGGCGACTGGCTCCCCCCTACACTAAAGTAACAAGAGTCGATGTAGGGGTTCATTCCTAACCCCGAGTCTCAACCCATGGCAACTAGCTCCCCCATACACTAAAGTAGCAAGAGTTGGTGTAGGGGGCCATTCCTATCCCCGGATCTCAACCCAAGGGCGGCTAGCTCCCTCCTACACTAAAGTGACGATAGCTCTCCTCAGTACCTCGTACACGAGGGCCAGCTCATTTCCTATGCAAAAGAGGTAGTTTCTCTCCTCGGTATCGTGTACCCAAGAACCAACTCACTTCCCTCCTACATGAGATATTCGATCTGCATACGTGAGTTCCTCTTCTAGTTTCCTGCAGGGTTCATGCATTGTATTCATTTCATTTCGTTTCACGGCATGCATATATCGTTGTTCACATCTCGGTTCTTAACCATATAACAGGCAGCTCGTGATTTAATAACTAAAAGAAACATCACATCATTTAACTATTCATTTTGCTAGTATGAAAGGTTCTAACATGCATTTCAGAATAAACCGTGTGGCTCAAGCAATGTTCATTCACTCAATTCTTCCCTAGGGTTCATTTCATATCCTAGGGTTCAATCAATCCATTCTAAGATAGCATGCATTTTGATTAATTAAGTCATAGTATTAAGAAAAACCACTCTACCGGGATAAACGGGTGGAATGGGGGCTCAACTCGCAGATCCCGTCATCTCCGCGGGCCCCGTATACTCTACTGGCTGGAGACATATTCAATTGACCAAATCACGTCAAACGAGTCCAAAATAGTATATGAGTGACACAAACATGTAGAGAACACCGAACTGAAACTAATGATACTTCGTTTGCGCAAAACCGACTCCATTTGGGTCATGAATGGGCCAAAAACGTGCACTCTGACTAAAATCAGATGTCTGGGACTAGACCCAGACGTCATAAACGGCCACAGAGGCTCACCTTGCTTTCCTGAAGCTTCCTCAAATGTTCGAACTCCTCCGCAACCATCTAAGGGAGATCCCAGATGTCTGACACTCCTTTCAATTATCTAGGAGTGCAATCAGACGTCTGGCACTATCTCCAGACGTCCTAAAGCACCTCGAAGGGCGTGCCACGCACCTTTCCAATGCACTCACACTTGCGTACGCACGTGCTGCTTCAAAAACATGACACATAACTTAACGTATGTGCATGCAGGCATGTACAGAGTACATACCTCGGTACTTTGCGTGCTGTCAAACGTCCGACGCCAGCTCCGAACGTCTTAAGGCTCTTCCAGACATCTGGATAATGTCCCAGATGTCTGATACTGCAGAAAAATGATTCCGTAGAATGCCTCGCGAACCTTCTCCCTGCGCGGACCTCTGCTCGCAGAACCGCAGCTACAAGAGGTCGTAGAGGTCCTCTCCACGAGCTCCCTTGGTCGCACCTTCTCTCCCGAGCTCCTCCGGCCGCACCTCCTCTCCCACGCTCTCCCTCTCCCTCACCCATGCTCTCCCTCTCTCCTTCTCCTCCATCTCGAGCTCCCCTCCTTCCCTACTCATGGCTGTAATGGGACGGGGAAGAGGGAGGCTGCCAGTGCAAGGTGGTGGGGTGATGGTGGAGGTGGTGGTGTGGAGATGGAGAGGGTGGAGGGGTGTGGGTTTTTAAAGGTGAGGGTGCATGCGTGGGTATGTTGTGTGGGAAGGGAGAGAGAGAGGGATAATTTACGAAATCTCCCCTGTGATGTTCCTTCCTTCCTCGCATAGCCTAAGATTTAAACCTAGGAGGTTTAAATTTGCGCTTACACCCCTACCCTTTTGGGAAAACCTCAAACAACCCTTGGGGATGGTCATTTCAACATAACAAACTTAAAGGAAGTTTTGCCCCTAAAACTTGAGCTAACTAGGGTGCGAAAATAAACGTAAAAACACATAACAAACTTAAAGAGGATCAAAGTAGGTCGGAAGCGACGTACCCTCAAAAAGCTCCAAGTACTGTTCTCGCATCATCGCCTCAGGCTCCCAAGTTACCTCCTTGTACCGCTGGCTTCTCCATAGGACCTTCACCAGTGGCACCTCCTTTCGTCTCAGACTTCGAACGGCTCTATCCAGTCTCTGAACTGGTCTCTCAGGGTAGGTCAAGTCGTCTCCCACCTCGATGCTCTCGTGGCTCAGAACATGGCTGAGATCGACGATGTACTTCCTAAGGTTAGACACATGAAACACGTCATGCACTCCAGAAAACTTAGAAGGAAGGGCAAGCTGGTAAGCAACGGGTCCTACCTGCTCCAAGACCTCAAAGGGCCCCACAAACCTCGGTGCAAGCTTCCCTTTCACCCCAAAACACTGCAAGCCCTTCATGGGCGAAACACGGAGGAAAACGTGATCCCCAACCTCGAACTGCACCACTCTGCGCTTCCGATCAACATAGCTCTTCTACTTGCTCCTGACAGTATGGAGTCATCTGTGAATCTGCTTTATCACCTCCTGACTCTGACGGATCAGCCTAGGACCAACCTCCCACTTGGTCCCCACCTCGACCCAACTCAACGGTGCAGTACACCTCCTCCTATACAGAGCCTCGTAAGGTGCCATGCTGATGCTTGAATGGTAGCTGTTATTGTATGCAAACTCTGCCAGGGGTAAATGCTCCTCCTAAGAGCCTCTAGAGTCTAGTACACAAGCGCATAGGAGGTCCTCGAGTGTCTGTATAGTGCGCTCTGACTTCCTGTCAGTCTGGGGGTGGCAGGTGGTACTGAACCTCAAACGAGTCCCCAAGGCCTGCTGAAACTCTGCCCTGAACTAGGAAGTGAAGCGAGTATTCCTGTCGGATACGATCTCGAGAGGGACTCCATGAAGGCGCACCACATCTCTGATGTATCTCTCTGCTAGCTGTGCTAGCCCAAAGGTGACTCGAATCAGTAGGAACTACGCCGTCTTTGTCAACCTATCTACTATCACCTAAACTACGTCATGTCCTCGCTGTGTAACTAGTAGCTCCACTACCAGGTCCATGGTGATACTCTCCCACTTCCACTCTGGCACAGGAAGTGGTTGTAGCAGCCCTGTAGGCCTCTGGTGCTCGACCTTCACCTGTTGGCATACCAAGCACTGTTGGACGAACTCACCAACATCCCGCTTCATTTCCCTCCACCAGAAGTTGTGGCACATCTTTGTGTTCCCAGGATGTATGGCGAACTTGGACCTGTGTGCCTCAGTCAGGAGATCTCTCAACAGCTCCTCGTCTCTAGGAATGCACAGACGTCCCCTCATACGCAATATCTCATCAGAGAAAGAAAAATCTCCTAGGTCCCCTGTTAACACCTTGTCCCGTAATGTCTGCAAATATGAATTGACCATCTGCCTTATAATGATACAGTCTATCAGCTCTGGTCGTGCCTGCCGCATCATTGTCACTGCCCCGCAGTACCCTCATGACTCCTGGGGTCACCAACTACCCACCTCCTCCATGAGTCTCCAACTCTGTTCCTATAAGCTGGCCAAGTGGAAGGGTGCCTTCCGGCTCAAGACATCAGCCACCACATTAGCCTTCCCTGGGTGGTAGGAGATGCTGCAGTCATAGTCCTTCAGGAGCTCTAACCAACGTCTCTATCTCATGTTGAGCTCCTTCTGGAAAGACGTCGGGGTACTCCCAGACCACCGTGATACTCTGTAAGTCGGCCACAAGGCCAGGCTCTACTACAACATAAGCGAGGAAGCCTTCATACCCTTGGCTCAGGAGCTTCGCTGCCCGAAGCGTAGAGATGCACCTGAAACCTCCGTCTACCGGCTAACCGTGAAACTCAAAGGGTGGCAACTCCAGTATGGAGAAGAAGACCTTCCTCCCAAAACAATCCACTAGGGCATGATAGGCAGACAACCAGTCCATCCCTAGGATCACGCCAAAGTCCTCCATCAGGATTACAATCAGGTCAACGGGAAGACTGTGTCCCCTTATAGCAACCTCGCAGTCTGTGAAGACCTCTACGACAAACAACTATCCACCTGGGCCTCTAATCAGGAACAAAACCTCTAACAGTACACTGCTCAGGCCCAAACTGATGGCAAAACTCGTGGCGACAAAAGAATGTGTGGCACTAGAATCAAAAAGTACGTAGACTAATCTGCCAAAAACTATAACCATGCCTACCACCACGGAGCTTGAAGCTCTAGTGTCTCTCTGAGTCAAGGCATTGACACGCCCCTCAGCACTAGGTATAGAAGAAGCGGCCACACTCTAGGTCAAGCGAGCAGCAGCTGGCTGGTACCCTCCTCGTGACTGCTATCCTCCTTCTCGTGCGTGGTAATCGCGGCCGCTAGGTCGGCCTCTAGTGCTTGGTGCTGGGAGCATCTGTTGTGCTCTGGCCCTAGATAGGCAATCCCACCTTATGTGGCCCAACTAGCCACACTGGTAACAGAGAGGGGCAAGACCTCTCTCAGTCGGTCAATGCTGGTGACTGGTCGAGAGTCCGATGCTGGCAGCTGGCCCTTGTTTGGGGCCCCTAAAGGCCACTGGTGGCCCCACAGAGCAAGACAACTCCCCTACGGGTGCCGTGTGCCTCCTCTCCCGATAGCCCTGTGAGTACTCCAGCTGGTAGGGCCTCTTCTGTCCTCCATCAGTGTCTTACACGGTCTGGTTGGTCTCCTTATAAATCATGGCCACCCCAACCACGCGAGAGAAAGTAGGTAACTTCAGGGGTTTCACATACCCCTGAATAGTAGGCCGGAGTCTGGCCCTCAGTAAACCTCCACAGGCACTCCTCTTCTGTAGACGCAGTTGTCGGGGCGAAGCATGACAGCTCCAGGAAACACGTACGGTACGCGCTAACTGTCATCGCCCCCTGGCAGAGAGTGTGGAACTCCCACCTCCTCCGGTCTTACCAGGTCTGTGGGAAGTACTGCTCGCAGAAGAGTGCCACGAACCGGTCCCACGACGACTCTCTCCCCTCCTATCCCCTGACTGCCCTCCACCACCAGTGGGTTGCACTCTCCAAATAATACGTGGCAAAGGCCACGCAGCACTCTGCAGGAGAGTGGAGCATGTCAAAAACCTTCTCTATCTGCTATAGCCAATCCTCTGCCTCAGATGGGCTCTCATCCCCCTTGAAGGAGGGGGGTTTCAGCTTTTGGAACTAGCCAAATAGCTCATGGTGGAGCTGCAACGGGGAATAGGCATGCCTCCAGGCAAGGATGGCTCATGCTCAAAAGTGTCTGAGGGTGGTGGGGGTGGTAGAGGATCACCTCCTCCAACTCGTCTAGCGCTACGTCCCCTGTTTCATAGAAGACTCTCCCTCCACATCCTCAGGGAGGGGTGGCTGAGGAGGAGGCTGCTGGAGCTCCTCCCACACTATGTCCTGAATCAGTTGGGTGAGGTCTTAGGCTTGGATGCCTGGAAAGAGGGGTGGGTCAACTGGTGCCTCAAGTCCAGCACGTCTACTCCAATGACCCCACCCACGGCCACGTCCACAGACTGCCTCAAGAACTCCTCAACGAGGCATCTCCTACAAGGAGATAAAAGAGAAAGAATAGGGACTGTCAACGATACCAGGTTACATAAAGAAATAAGACTCGAAAGTGAAGATCAAGGCAATACGTTGTGATGGCTATCCTAGCTACATATACATGAGTGGTTACTTTCAAACCATTTGGTTCATTTCTCGAGATGACCTTGCTCTGATACCATCTTATTACGACCCGATCCCAACTCCCTACAAGACCCAAGATCGGTTCGCCTTGACTAGATCCCAAGACTCAGTCGTTCAACGAGAAAAATCCAAAAGTAGAAAATATTCTACAACCACACATGCAATGTGACTAAGCAGAAATAAATAAGAGACAGTAATGAAAATCAGAACGAGAAGTCTCAAAAATATTACATGCCATAAGCAGAAGAGTACTATAACATACATAGATATCACAACTACAACAGAGGGAAATAGAACAAAAATATAGTAGAAACAACTAATACATACTAAAGGTACTCACTACTACAAAAGTCTCTTCAACGGAAAAGAGAAAAACACTACGGCTGGGCTCGGCTAAGCCCAACACCCTCAACAGCCAGTGGCGCTAGCTACTCAACTCCTTGACCTAAACATGGTTATATAATCCGTGGTCAGCTAATGCTGAGTAGAGTGGTGGTTAAGCCATTTACATGCAATTTAACATAAAGAAACAAGCAAATAACTAATAATTCGTTTCCATTTATCTCAACTAGGTGTTTCTGATTTGGTTATTCTAATAAGGATCCACAACATTTCTTAATCCTCTTGTTCCCTAAGGGAACGATCTTGATTGCAGTTTATTCCGCGATGTAGGATGTACACGTGGCACTCTCCTGACCAGGAGAGCCCCTGTGGTAGTCCTATACCCGGTCTACCACCCCGAGGTCACGGTCACGACGTAGTGATAACTACGACACGCGCGATAAGCACACGGGTAGCTACCCCGCACTAGCATGAGATCAGTCGTTTCCTCTAGTAGGTACGCCCAAACATACAGCACAGAATAAAACAGGGCAACGCCCTATCAGAACAAGGGTCTCGCCCCTCAGAATAGGGATCTCACCCCCAACAGTCTGCGTACCCTCGCCCGACTATTCCGGTTTGCCTAGTGGGCCTAATAAGAGTTGGTGTAAGGTGGCCAGTCCTAACCCCGAGCCCCATGGGGTGGCCGACTCCCCCCCTACACTAAAGTAACAAGAGTCAATGTAGGAGGCTATTCCTAACCCTGGGTCTCAACCCAAAGGCAACTAGCTCCCCCCTACACTAAAGTAGTAAGAGTCGGTGTAGGGAGCCATTCCTGACCCTGGGTCTCAACCCAAGAGCGGCTAGCTCCTCCCTACAATAAAGTGACGGTAGCTCTCCTCGATACTGCGTACACGAGGTTCAGCTCACTTTCTATGCAAAAGGGATAGTTGCTCTCCTCGGTACCGTGTACTTGAGAGCCAGCTCACTTCCCTCCTACATACGATATTCATTCCGCATACGTGAGTTCCTCTTCTAGTTCCCCGCAAGATTCATGCATTGTATTCATTTCGTTTTGCTTCACAACATGCATATCTCATTGTTCACACCTCGGTTCTTAACCATATAACAGGAAACTCATGAATTAATAACTGAAAGAAGCATCACATCATTTAACTGTTCATTTGCTAGCATGAAGGGTTCTAACATGCATTTCAGAATAAACTGTGTGGCTCAAGCAATGCTCACTCACTCAATTCTGCCCTAGAGTTCATTTCATATCTTAGGCTTCAATCAATTCATTCTAAGCTAGCATGCATTTTGATTAATTAAGTCATAGTATTAAGAAAAACCACTCTACCGGGATACATGGTGGAATGGGGGCTCGACTCGCAGATCCCGTCGTCTCTGCGAGCCCCGTATACTTTACTGGTTGGAGACCTATACAATTGACCAAATCACATCAAACAAGCTCAAAATAGTATACGAGTGACACAAACATGTAGAGAACTCCAAACTGAAACCAATGATACTTCGTTTGCGCAAAACCGACTCTGTTTGGGCCCTGAACGGGCCAAAAAGTGCACTCTGACTAAAATCAGACATCTGGGACTAGACCTAGATGTCTTAAATGACCACAGAGGCTCACCTTGCTTTCCTGCGGCTTCCTCAGACGTCCAAACCCCTCCACAGCCATTTGAGGGAGATCTCAGACATCTGACACTCCTTCCAGTTGTCTGGGAGTGCAATCATACGTTTGGCACTATCTCCAAATGTCCTAAAGTACCTCGAAGGGCATGTCACGCGCCTTTCCAATGCACTCGCACCTGCATATGCACATGCCGCTTCAAAAACACGACACATAACTTAACATACATGCATGCAGGCATGTACAGAGTACATACCTTGGCACTCTACCTGCTGTCAGACATCCGACCCCAGCTCCGAACATCCTGAGGCTCCTCCAGACATCTGGATAGCATCCCAGATGTCTGATACTGCGGAAAAATGATTCCATAGAATGCCTCGCAAACCTTCTCCCCGCGCAGCCCTCCGCCCGCAGAACTGCAGCTGCTGCTCCAGCAGCTGTAGGAGGTCGCAGAGCTCCTCTCCACAAGCTCCCTTGGCTGCACCTCCTCTCCCAAAATCCTCTGGCCACACCTCCTCTCCCATGCTCTCCCTCACCCTCGCCCATGCTCTCCCTCTCTCCTCCGTCTTGAGATCCCCTCCTTCCCCACTCGTGACTACAAGGTGATGGGGAAGAGGAAGGGAGGCTTCCGGTGCAAGGTGGTGGGGTGAAGGTGGAGGTGGTGGTGTGGAGATGGAGAGGGTGGAGGGGTGTGGGGTTTTAAAGGTGAGGGTGTGTGTGTGGGTGTGTTGTGTGGGAAGAGAGAGAGAGGGACAATTTGAGAAATCTCCCCTGCGAAGTTCCCTCCTTCCTCGCATTGCCCAAGATTTAAACCCAGGGGGTTTAAATTTGTGCTTACACCCCTAAACTTTCAAGAAAACCTCAAACAACCCTTGGGGAGGGTCATTTCAGAGCTTCGCTTGGAGCGAGACCTCGAAGAAGAATGAGAGGAAGAATAGGATAGATGTTGTCTTTCATTTGTAATTGTATTTATTCTTTGCTCTTTATTTCTTAGATACATGTTAAAGAGCCCAAAAGTACAACACCTTAATTCTAGGATCACCCTCCCATACCTAGAACACGTAGATAAACTTAGCAAACCAAAATCGAAATCAGATAGATTGATCAGATGTCTAACATGATCATTAGACACCTAATCCTGACATTTAAGTCGTCTAACCTTTTTCTAAACGTCCAGTGACCTAGGCTGGAAACCCATAGTCTGTGCCTTCCCCTTTAGATGTCCTGCCCTTAGTCTAAATGACTTATAAAACATCTAATGACCTTGGCAAGCATCCAATAAGAGAATCGTTAGACATTTCCCTTGCGAGCGAACCTAGGATAATTTAGCGTTTATTTCCAAATGTCCATAGAGGTGTTCAGACATTTGATAAAGAAACGTTGGACTAAAATCCAAGAATGTCAAACCTATATCTGACCGTTAGTTCCTTGAAATCAATTCCCACAGCTTTTAGACGACCAGACCTTCATTCAGACATCCAGACCGTCGTCTGAACCTTAAAATCTAGAACCCTATTTAGATCTAGACCAAAATAGGAACAAACCCGTACAAAGTTAGACGTCCAATTTATTGTGCAGATGTCCTATAATTACATCCAAGATGTCTGGCCATTAGACACAAGAACCATGTTTCCATCTAATTCATTTCAAGAACACTAACCCTTTAGATCAGATGACCAATAATAGTATTAGACGACTGATAAGATGTCTGACTCAAAAATCAGACATCTGATCCTGTTGTCAGTGTAATTATGAGCTTGATCTGATTTTGATTTCAACCTAATCTTCTTTGCAATCAACCCCAATGGCTATAAGGACCTTCTAAAGTCTTCGTAAGAGTTCCAAGTCCTCTATATATATGACAGAACCTTCACTTGACAAAAACATGCAAGAGATAATACTTCCCACAATTCTAGTGATCAAAAAGAGAGATAAAGAAGGTGCCATTGCTAATCCTTGCTATCAAGAGCACCGACCCACTAAGCGAATTCACGCTTGCACACTTCCATTTTAAGGAAGATTTCTTGCCCATAGAAGCTTAGGTTTAATCCTCACATTTTGGGCTTTATAGGTTTTGTTACTTATATTCTATTTTCTTTGGTTGGGCATTCCATGGTGAATTCCCGTCTCCATCGTGAGACAAAATAATTCTCATGAAAATGAGGGATTTTGAGGTATGATACCCTCGGGTTAAAGTAGCATGGTTGTACTTAAGGTTGTATCACCCTCGTTCAAGTAACACTTAGTGGATTTGGTCGACTCAGTCGATTGGAAAATCCTAAGTCAAAAGGCTTAGGTGGTAATTTTTACCTGGGTTGAGCTTCCACTTAAAAAATACTTCTCATTTGTGGTGAATACTATTTATGTGATTGAATTGATTTTATTTTCATATATTTTTTACTCCGCACCATTCATCCCCCCTCTAATCCAGAATTTCAGGGTCAACCTTGACAAACTCGAGTCTAGGCCAAGCATAGTAGCTAGCCAACCAGGCCGACCTAAGCTTAGGCAAAGCTATTTTCAAGTTTGGCTTGATCCGTGGCCCGTCTTGAACTAGTGCATGAGCAAGTCTATTTGATCAGGAGCCCTATTGGGTTCACAAATAGGGAAAAGGTTCACTTAAAAAAACAATCATATCGAAGACGAGTTTGACGACTCAATTTCACCTGGAATAGGTGTACGTCTATAGAAGGTATGATCACCCTCAAAATTTTACTAAGTCGATAGAGTGAAGATACAAGAACTCTCTTTTTCTCTACTTGCCTTATGCACGTGTGCCCCCATATAAAGGCAACGACTCAAATAACCTAATTCTTCGCAACGTGTTTATTAACTATCAAGCATAATATCCAAGAATACATCATGCATGTTTCAAAGCACATTGCCCATGTTCATCAAAGATCATGGAGTAATGTATGTGATAACCATTATCCAATTGAAATCTACTAGATAGGTTTATCCATCCATCTACCAGGACTTGTAATTGGCTTAAAAGTTTGCCAATCCACCTAACCATATAGTTTGATATGCCCAACATATATAGTACATTAATTTGAACCATCCAACTAATCATATCTATGTTTAACCCGATTGCCGATATTAACCCATCTAATTGAGCAAGTATCTGCCAAATGATTCTTTTATCTTAGTCAAATCTTGTTATATTGAACTTTTTACCTCAAGTGGATGGGCCGCTAAGGTCTTCTTCTTGAGCCTTTATAAGATCTTTTTTGTTGAACTTAGATGAAAATTTTTCATCCCTTCATCACTATCTGAATGCCAACCTACATCCTATGGTCATCCTTTTTTCATTGGAAAAAAAAAATCAATTGCTTGACATTTTTTTTTTTCTGGTAGATGTTACCTTCGATTGCATGTCTGTTTTCCCCAAAGATTTCCTTAATATTCAATAATGAATAGCGTGACACAATACTGACAAATATTGATCAAGTGAAAGCACATAGACAAGATAGATTATTAGGATATTATTGATTATAATTTCAATAAGCATAAAACGTAGTGCCTGTGAACACCATGACACTATCATTCTCTATCCCAAGACCTTTAGAAATTTTAATCTAAAAATTGGGTACGTCTGTTAGAATACGTAGGTACAATTTGAAACTTGAAGCATATATGTCATATTCGCTTGTCTAACGTCTCTAGATCGGTGAAAAGTAGTCTGATATGCTATGGCCCTTCTTGACGGTTTTCACTTGCTTTTGGGGCCGTAGCAACTCTTGTACTTCTCTTTGGATCTCCAAAGGGAGCTCGTCCACAACAGATGGGTCAATATCATCAATGTTATATGACCAAGTGCTGCTATTATGGACTGGCTGGATCATGTCGCTTAGCTGACTCATCATCTTCGAATGTTCGTTGTTGCATTCTCCTGCCTTCAGTGGCTCCGAATTGCAAATGTTTCCTTGAACAGAATATCAGACAGTTAAGTTTTAACAGAGTCAAAACACAACAATTACAACAATAAGAACAAAGCCTTTCTCCCGCATGGAGTGCGGTTGACTGCATGGATTCTTTGTAGTTCATAAAATTAAAGCTTCGCTCTCCAAGTCTCCGTTTTTTGCCTTTGCCTGGTTTTTGCTTTTCTTTATATCAATTTGGCCAGAAAAACTATGCAAGCTGGAGCTAAAGTATAATCAGACAGAAACAAACCTTGAAGTAACATGGCTGCTGGGCCAGGATTGTATTGGTCATGCCCGCGATTCCCTATACTTGATCTAGAAGAAGGCAACTTGCTTTTGTGAAAGAATCTCATAATCAAGCAGGGCTCCTAGTGAAGTCAGAGGGCATATACTGAATTATTATTATGGACTACGAAAACTTATTAACATAACATAGTATAAACTAAATCGTGGAAAATTTCCACCAAATAGATGAAAAGGTATGTACGGACTCCATATGCAACATTATCCACGGTATCTATATGAAGAAAATGCCTAACAGGATGTGGAGAAAGCAGGAGCAGCTTATCCGCTGAAACAGCAAACTAGGAATACCTTTTTGTTAGAGATAAAAACAATTATCACATGAGGTAAATGATTATCTGCTTCATTTAAGAAATAAGGGGTTACAACATCAAATATCATAATCTAGCCCAGGAACCCTTAAAAGACATCCCTAGAAACATCTAGAATACAAGGATTCCCTCAAAAAATACCACCATTCCACTGGCATTGCAACCATATTGTCCAAAGCACTGCAAAAGGATTTGCTTATCTGTGCTTCATCCAGGATGCCCCTCCTCCAAAACTCCTCCAAAAGTCCTCCCAACATGCATAATTTATCCATTGTCCACCAACCTGCCTGCAAATTTCCTATGTGAATGGGCAAGAAAAAAACAAGTGCTCATCCTCCTATATGCTTCCCCAACAAAAGAATAAGTAGGATCTGACTAGGGTGCAATCTTCAAATGACACACTTTGGTCATGACCCTCTTCTGTTGCAGCAGACATGCAAAGAATCAAACCTTCAAAGGCACCATAGATTTCCAAATCAGCCCTCGACCCATGCTAAGAGCATGGTCAATGTGATTAGAAAGAACCTTGTACACTTGACTTCAAATTGAACAACCTATCTTCCCAAGAACACCCATCTAAGACACTCTCCCCAAGACAAGCAGCCGGAATAACCTTCTGCAGTTCCGAAAATCTTCCATGCTCCACTTGGAAATATTGCCCCAAAAGAACGGTCTCCAAGCATCTCCCATCGAATCCCAAAAATCTGCCACTGACACATGCAGATCAGTAGACAAAGCAAAGAGCTGAGGGCACCTATCAAGTTATCAAGAAATGTGCCCCCACCTGGACCAATCTTCCAAACAGAAGATAAATCCTTTCACATCCCCTAATTCAGATTAGAAAGAAAACATGAGAGGCATAACAGGCAACAACCTCTACAAAAAGTCGAGTTACCCTCTCCTTCGCAACCATCCCATCTACCAATCTAGCATTTTGCCATAGCCACCCTTAATTGTAGTTGAGAAAACGCTCCCATCAGTTCCCATAGTCAAGGCAATCCACTTCGCCAATAGTGCTTAGTTCATGATGCTTAGATCTAGCACAGCCAATCTCCCATCTGCGGTGGGGAAGCATGCCTCCTCCCAGGATACCATGGCCATACTCTTACTTCCCTCTCCTACTCCTCTACATAAGAACTTGTGCTTTAAGATATCCAATCTATCTCCCATCTAGACATTTAAAAGATGGGGATAGCTGAGAGAACCAGTTTCTGTAGCATCAATTTTCCACTACAAAAGCAGTGGCAATTTCCTCAAGTCTGCTCTCAAGCTTCTGCACAACCACATTCCAATCAGCAACCTGCATTGGATGATTGGAAATTGAAAGGCCCACATACTGTAAAGGGAGCAAGTCCTTTGGAGTCACAAGAATAGCTACACACCTGATAACCTCTGCCTTAACCATCCCAAAGGCAACAAAGGAGGATTTCTCCATGTTAATGTCTAAGGCCTGAGAAAAGTCCAAAGATGTCAACTACAATGGACACACTCCACCGCTTTCTCAGACCCTTCAAGGAAGAAAATCATGTCATCTGCATAGTGTAGCACAGGTACCAAATTGGCATCATTCCTAGGGTTAAATCCCACAAGTAAGCCACTATCACATGTTGAACAGTAACTTTGGCTAAGGCATCTACCGCAAAAATAAATAGCAACAATGCAAAGGGTCATCCCTATCTAACCCCATGTTGTGGCTACATCAAACTTTCTGATCTTCCAATCATAAGCACGACCAAAGAGTTCCTTGCAATACACCTCATCATCCCAGCAATCTACACTTCAGGAAAAAACCCCTTTGCAAAGGTCAGTCCACAAAGATGCCAGGTCCAAGGATTCAGAAGCCTTTACTAAGTAAACCTTCCACAAGAACCCCTTTGAACCTACCCTCTTCTAGTGACTAACGATGTCCAGGCTATAGCTACACTATCTACCATATGCTTGACTTGAATGAAAAGCCATTTGCACAGGACTAGCCACATTATCCAAAGACCTTACACAGGTTATTTGCCGATATCTTTGCAGGAATAAGGTAGACTACATTGGAAAAGGAGATACACTTATAGTCCTCTATCGTTGCTACCGCATCCTTGTTTGATAGCAAGAAAAAAGAGATTTTCAATTTCTTAAAGCCACTATTTCCCTCCCTCAATTTGACCAGGAGCTACATGATATCTTGTCCCATAATTAACCAAAAGTCCTTAAAAAAGCAAAACTGGTAACCCATCGAACCTAGCAGCACCTCCCCATTCAACCCTACTAAATCCTCTTGCACCTTCACTTCTATGTGTCTTCCTGCTCTCCTGAAATAGAAGGTGCCCCTCTCCCTGTCCATCTCCAACAACCATGTAATCCACACCTTGTGAAAGCTGGAAAGTGCTCTGCCACTAATCTGTCAATGTATTCCCTACCTGAGTACTCCATCCTATTAACCTATATGCACTCCTATGTGATTCCTTCACCTCCGACCATTCACCACCATATAAAAGAAAGACATTTACATCTTTAAGCCAAAGATGCCTAAACCTTTGTCTCCACTTCCTCCTTCCTGTCCTCCTTGGCAAGGACACGTTGCTCATTCTTTCTATCCTGCACCTCATCCTCAATGAAAGGCTCAATATCCTCCCTTCTATTAAACTCAACTTTCTTGAAGATAGCAATCTTTCTTTGCCACCATTCCACCTTCACCCTTTTCGTGTAAGCAATCAAATGTGTTCTCAAGACTCGTAATCTTCTCATTGAAGAAAGTATGGCAGAACAAAAAGACAGTGCCTGACACCACCAATCCACTATTTCCGTGAAACACACCTCAAGAAGCCACATACACTAGAACTCAGAGTAAGAGGAAGGGTGGAGAGTATTCAAGTTCCAAGTACATGGTGTGCATGGTTTGAAAAGGATCTAAGGCTAGCCATGACCACATACAAAGGAAAGGCCTCCAAGAAACTTGTTTGGAGTTTGTCACTGCTGTACTTCTTCGAGTGTATAAGCAATATGTTAAGCTAAGATCTTGCAATCTGAGGTTGGACAATCTCTAAGAACTCCAAGCCAACATTGAAGCTACCTCCATCATCTGGTCTATCATTAGCATAGAGGGTGATAATGAAATGAACTACTGATATGAAATTCTTTCACAACTCATATGAGACTCTGCCACCAAGGGGATATACACAACCATTAACTTGAACATTAGCCCATCCACTTCATTGCCAAGGTTACATCCACAACGCATCACCCTATCTAACCCTTATGAAGATCAACCATCTGACTATCCCATGAAATGACAATGTTGGCCAAACTAATGTGCATTTACAAAGACAAATTAATCCAACTTATGCCTCCCAACCACCTGGCACAATTTGTGATCACAAGATTACCACTTGGTTTCTTAAAGCACTATTCGACAAATAGAAGTTCAACCAAGAATCTTCACTTAGCCATTGATCCTTGTCCCACTACAGTAGCCTCGTGACCCTTGCAAACTCCTACCATGTACACAAGATGGTTCTTTGTGTCCCTATGGCAATAAATTATGATTGTAGACAAAGCAGAAATATTAACAGCATGAACTGCATCATCTCCAAACCTGATAGTTATTAACCACTGCCTTTGACCGTTGGCAATGAGTAACCCTCTTGCAACCACTCTACCAGTGTCGCCCTCAAAAACTAGAGCAGGAGTGGCGATTTATTTCCCCTATCATGTGGTAAAGCATCCCTAGAACTTGAAATAAATGTAGGCCAGATCAGGCAAAACCACTCCCTCGAAATTGAACACTATAGGATCCGACCCGAGTACAAGCTGCCAAGGAAAGGTATGTGCAATCCAAATGGGCAAGGACAAATATACACCCCAGGACGTAGGAATGACATTTGCCAACGAATCCCAACAGTCATGGAGATAGTATCATACAAGGATCGAGGGTGATGCTTCCAATCCTTGATGGTGATTGCCTGCATCTCTCCACATTCGCACTGCCAAACACAACCATCAAACCTAGGCTTCCAAACCAATTGGCAACAAACTCCCACCACCTCTAGCAACCTTGCCTCCTTCATTTCACCCGCAGCCACGCCAAGAAGCAGACCAAAAGATGGAGAGAATGTTACTCAGGCTAGACCTCCATCCTCACAGAAATATAGTGGAAGTTCAGCTCCTCAAAGTTAGGGATAACACAACTACTTAATCTTCCAAATGAATAAGCAAAGGATCCACAACCTCCATACTCAGCATCCTGATTGAGAACCCAAAGAAATCAAACGGGATCACTAGTAATAATAGTGCTCACTCCTGCAATGCATCCTTTAGCTTCAATGGATAATATCATTGGACAGTGCCACGAGAGAACAGGAAAGTTGACAACAACCGTCAGCCCTCGTTGCCATTCAAGTATTGGACCAATGCCTCCGTAATGGCTTCCCTTATAGGTGCACCATCCCATGTCATGGATGAAAGAAACATGAACTACCCTGTATAAGATGGTGGAGGCTTGTGAGCATGGCGCCTCAATAGTCTCAGCGATGAACCAAGGGCCGATTGCATCTCATTCCTCTGCCTTCCTCATTGTGGACATGAATACCCATGGTGACCAAGGCCCCCACAACTCTTGCACATCACTGGTTCTTGACAATCCTTCGCAACATGTCCTCGCCATTTGAAGCATTGATTCTCCACTACTTTTAATCACAGGTGAACAGGATTCTTTTTTGTTCTTTGTTATTGCTCCACTAACACCCAACCATCAGCTCTCTCCCCTCATGTCCATCGCAATCAAAGTCATCTTATCTTCAAACTAGGAATACTATCAACAGAATTTTGTATTGAATAAGGCATATAACATATAAATTATGGTTAAAATAGTTCAAGATAATAATGATAGGATTTAAATACCTTGCCTTTAGTTTTGACCCTACTTGGTTCAGTTCCCTGCCAATCATTGGCAGATAAATCACTGTCACTTGGAATCTCTTCAAGCATTGATGTAGCTCCACTCATACTCTCATTATGTTCTGTTTCACAGAGCTCACTTTCTGAAATGCACACCTTCAATTTCTTAGAAGAAAGATAAAACAGTGTATACATTAAAAAGCGTGAAAGTGGAGATAGATCTAATGGAGGAGTTATATTTACAATGAGACATGAATGGACCCATACAGACCTTCATTTGAAGGTAGAGTTGTCTTCTTTCCATGGAAGAATTTTAATATTGAAGATGTACCCTGACACCAAAATGAGCAGAAGAAAATGGCATCGTGAGTAAGATCATTAATCTAAAGGAATGAAAGAGAAGGAACGACCAATCACCCCAGTGCCAAGTTTTATAGAAAGCTTTTTTTTTTTTGAAAGAAGAGCTTTATAGGCAGTGTTCATAGGAACAGAATACCATTCTAGATCTTAACATGGTTGAAATAAACATGTTGAGGGAAGAAGAGAATGAACTATCAAAACCCTAGGTCTTTTAACGTAGAGAGAGAGGCTTTGGAAAGATAACACAAGATACCCTCAATAAAAGACAAAACAACAAAACACTCCTACATACATAACTCCAACACTCCCCTTCAAGTTGGAGCATATATGTCTAACATGCCCAACTTAGAACATGAGAACTCAAGGCATTTCCTGAAGAGGACCTTGGTGAAGATATCTACAACTTGCTATTTTGATGTAGTAAGAGTATATATCTTCCCTCTAGAGACCATGTCTCGTACAAAGTGACAGTCCACCTTAATATATTTAGTACGCTCATTGAAGATAGGATTTGATGCAATAAAGGTGATCGACCAGTTATCACAGAACATAGGCACCAAAAGCTTGACCTAAACACCTAGATCCTCAAGAATATGAATCGACCACATAATCTTTTAGGCCGCATGGCCCATGGCTCTGTACTCAACCTTTTCTCTAGACCTAGAGACCACACTCTGTTTCTTGCTCCAACTAGATTCCACCAAGAAATGTGGAGTATCTAGTTGTAGATCTCCTATCCTCCACAAAGCTTGCAATAATCAGTATCAGAATAGACATGCAAGTCAATGTACCCATTATTCTTCATAGAGAGTCCTTTCCCTCGACTACCCTCGAGATACCTGAGGATGAGACACACTGCCTGCCAGTGACTATAGCATGGATTCTCCATAAACTAACTCGCTCTATTCATGGTAAAACTAACTATGTTATAGTAACAGTCACATATAACAAGGGAAAGAATGTTTAAATCTAATTATCAAATGACCCAACCCTTCTTTATATAGAGGAGGTATTGGGAAAATAACAATGCATGTCCAACATAAAATAGAAAATAATAAAACAAGACAAAGAGAGTAATAAATGGAGTATCTCAACACTCCCCCTCAAGTTAGAACATAGATATTAATCATGTTCAGCTAGAAATAGTAGTCATCAAAGGCCGAACGTGGAAGAGGCTTCATAAAGATATCAATTGTCTGGTCCTCAGAGGTGACAAATGTAGTGTGCAACATCTCATGCTGAATCAGGTCCCTGGTGTAGTGGCAATCTACCTCAACATGCTTTTTGCATTCATGAAACATGGGATTGTTGGCTATATATGTGGCTACCCTATTATTGCATCTCATCTCCATGAGTTCTTCAATCTAGACATGCAAATCAAACAGTAAACACCTCACCCAGATCATCTCTGCGGCTATCTGGGCCACCGCCCGACATTCTAACTCAATACTGGAGCAAGAAGCCACTCCTTATTTCTTGCTCCTCCAAGTAACCAAATTTCATGCCACAAATATACAAAACCCAATAGTGGATTTTCTATCAGCAAAACACCCTACAAAGTCAGCATCAGAATATCCAACTACTATCATGGGAGAACCTTTCTGGAACAGAATCCCATGTCCAAGTGCCTTCAAGTATTTAAGCACCTGCATAGCTGCCTTCCAATGTTGCTTAGTCAACTTCTCTATAAACTGACTAAACTTTCCCACAGCCATATCAATATCTAGTCTGGTAATTGTCAAGTACCGAAGTTTCCCCATAAGCTACCTATAGGCTTTATTGTCAACACTCTTCCTACTCATCATAGAAGTGCACCTTGGGGTCCATAGGAATATTGGCTAAGTTGGACCCCAACATTCCTATCTCCCGTAGCACATCTAAGGCATATTTGTGCTGAGAAAGTACAATGCCCTGCTTGCTTCTAGCTACCTCTATGCCTAGAAAATATCAAAGCTAACACAGGTCCTTCATAACAAACTACTCAACCAAGGACCTCTTGACCTCAACTATTCTAGTAATGTCATCACCGGTAATGCTAAGATCATCAACATAAACAAGCAATGCCATAATTCCCTTCTCAATCTTCCTAACAAAAAAAGATTGGTCTGAAGATCTTTGCAATCTCATCTTCACCACCTCTAAGGCCAGAAATGACCTTCTTTAACCTACATACACACTCCCCCTAAAACTTAAACCCATGAGGCTGCTGCATATATACTTCCTCCTGAAGATCGCCATAGAGAAAAACATTCTTCACATCGAGCTGGTGAAGCATCCAATCCTTGTGAGTAGCAACAGAAATGAGTATCCGAACTGTCAACAGGCGAGCAACCAGGGAGAATGTATTAAATAAGTCCACTTGTACATTTGGGTGAACCCCTTTACCACCAATAGAGCCTTGTATCTTGAAATAGACCCATCGGATTGTATTTTAGGGCAAAGACCCAACGGCATCCCACTAAGCGAGCACCAGTGGGAAGAGAGGTCAACTCCTAAGTCTGTTTGCTCCAAAGTACAACCATCTCATCCTCCATGGTTGTATGCCACTTTGGATCAAGTAAAGACTGCTAGTACATGGAACGAATCTCTGCAGTAGCCAAAGCCGTAGTAAAGAGCCCAAATGTAGTCCCCAGATTACTTATAGTTGATACTCCCAACTACATGATACTGAGCATGAGAACGGGGAGCCTTCCTATCAATAATAGGAAGGTCACCATCTGGGATATTATCACCTTGTCCTGTACAATCACCATTAGAAACAACATTGTCGAATACCTCAACACATACCTAACATGGGGAGGATGGTGGATCTGAAGTAGGGGGTGCGTTGCTTGTAGGTGACTGGCAACTGAAAAGTAATAGGTAGATCCCTGAATCTCTGATTATTAGTACCACTATCGGTGTCAAACTACTCATAGGTGTCTGACTACCACTGTCATGCGTAGGACCAACCTCAGATATAGGAAACTCATCCATATGCACAAATGGAACCGACATAGGGGAAAACTCAGCCTTAGGAACTAACTGTCATGTTGCAAGAGAGAAATAAGATACCAATTAATGGAAGGTAACACCATCACTCATATAGTCCTTCCATCCATCGGATCAAAGCATCGGTACCCCTTTTGTGTCCGTGAATAGTCAAGGAAGACACACCTCACCGCTCTAGGTGTTAACTTGTCTCTTCTTGATTCCGGTAAGTGCACAAAGGCGACATATACAAACATCCAAGGGGGTCACTGAAATAACTCTCTGTCAAGATACAAAACATGCCACAAGGCTCATGTAACATAAAAGATGACATTCTATTAATAAGATAAGTTGTAAACATAGCATCACCCCAATATAAATATGTCACACATTGGTGAATCAGAAGAGTACGAGCCACATCTAATAAATGTCTATGTTTCCTTTCTGCCACACTATTTTGCTGTAAGGTGTGAGGGCAGGACATCTGATGTACAATGGCATAAGACCTGTAAACCTAGTGGTGCAAAACTCTAATGCATTATTAGATCGCACAATCTTAGCCGTAACAGAAAATTGATTCTTTAGTTTTAATAAGGTCTCAATCACATGTCCAACATCAGACTTATTCTTTAGCAAAAAAACCATGACAGGTGGAAAAAATAATCTATAACTAGATAATATCTATGTCCCTATCGGTGATGAATTTGAGTAGGGCCCCAGGCATCCATATGAAATAGCTGGAACATAACAATAGTCCCTGGTGCAGTACTAGAAGGAAATGAACTCTGGTGATTTCCCAACTGACAAGCATCACAATGAATCTCAGTGGTAACTGAAAAGTGCGGGATGATGCATCTGAGCCTATCTAGAGAAGGATGACCAAGGTGACGGTGCCACTGCAAGGCACTCCCAACAGTAGAACTCAAATCACTCTAGCAAGCAGCAACAAGTGGTGTCTGAAATAGGCAATACATACCCCCTCTTCATGTCCTTCACTAATCATCTTCCCCATTGATTTGTCCTAAAATATGCATCCAAGTTCATTAAATATAGCACGACAGTGAAACAACTTTGTAATATTACTAATAAATAACAGATTCAATGAAAAATCAGGGACAAAAAATGCATCAGGCAATCTCATAATGAGAGTTAGGGCCACCTCCCCCTGACCACCAATCTGCGCATGTCTGCCATCTACAACCTGCACTGTCCTACCATAGGATGCAGACTGTAGCCTACTAAAACACCCCTGATCTGCTGACAGTGTGAAGCACCCAAATCTACTAACTATGTCATACCTGCAGAAGCCTATGCACAAATATCTATGATTGATGAGGAGGCAAAGGTGACAGTCTCAGTGGGAGATGTGGCTAACTCCTGAGTCAGTTAGGAAAGATGCTAAAGGCATCATAGTCTACTCTTAAAATAGGCACATCAATAGTATCCTGAGTAGTCACAGAGTCTTAGTTAGCCATTGGAGGTCATCCATGTTTGGCCTAGCAGAAAGCCTCCACATAGCCAACTTTGCCACAGTAGGTGCAAGTGGTGCGAGATCTCCCAAAGACACAATGTCCTCTCCCACGTCCATGGGGGGAAGTTGCTCCCGACCACCTTATCCAGCAATAACAAGGGAAGATGCCGGATTAATCTCTCCCGTCTATGGTACTGTCACATCAATATAACTCAGGCGACTATAGACTTCCTCTAAGGTAGTGAGTTCTAACAAGGTAAGGATCTGAGATCAGGCAGCAGTGTGTACTTTGAATCAACGCCTGACAGGAACTGATACACAACCACCTTTCTGCGGTACTCTCTTTACGTAGCACCAGTGCAGACTGGATTGCGCACATTGTACTTCTCCTAAAGCCCTTTAAGGGCTAAGTAGTACTGGGACAAAGATCTTTCCTCCTTCAACTGGGACAACTTATGACTGATATGAAATACTCGGGATGAGTTCTCTCATGTGAATAGGTGTCACAAAGAATGTCCCACATTGCTTTGGCTGTCAGATAATATACATGATCATGTCTCCAATCCATGGGATAACACACTTCATCAACCAAGCTTTGACCATTGCGTTGTCTTTCCATGTGGCATACTTTCCCATCTTGTCTGTAGGCTCTAACTCCAATAAAATATGTTCCTTATCATGACCTTCAACTATCATCAAGAATATCTGAGACCATCTGGGATACTTGATCTTGTCCAACTTGATGATTGGACCAAAGAATGAGCTCTTATAGGCCCCAGAATCGGGAACGACACCTGATGTCACTTCAGAAGAACTAGAACTTCCCATGGCAGACTGGAAAATATGCCAAACAATCAATCTAAAAAAAAAAATTATATCACAAAAAGCATCAAGAACAATATATTAGGCCTCGAGCGTGGAGATCTAGAGTTCTAGTAATCTAGAATCCACGGTCAAGGTGAGGAGAGGCCCCTTACACGGTGCTGTAGGGTGTGTTGAGGCCTAGGGGAAGACCAACACACCCACACATGGAGAGGCTCTCCTCTACGCCGCTGCCAGTGGGCAGCAGCCACCCAGCAGCGTTGCCTGCACCATCGAGGAGGCCTACTGCCACAGCTACACCACCATTGGGCATCGCTGAAGGCTACCGGAGTCCCCCCCTCACCACCTACTACTACTGGACTACTAATGATGAAGAGAGAGAAGGTAGCAGCAATGAGAGAGAGAGAGAGAGGGCTTGGGTGTTAGGGTTTCAGGTTTTTTTTCAATGGGATATTAAAACTTGGCCTAGGACTGCATTCTAATACCAAGTGGGAGAATATTTAAATCTAATTACCAAAGGACCTAACACCTCTTTATATAGAGGAGAGGTATTGGGAAAATAACAGTGCATGTTCAATGTTAAACCCTTCGATCTTCTGTTATTTGGTTGGGTGTGCTCATATACTAGAGATTGTCTTTGCTTATTTCCTTTTATGGGTTGTGTAATGTTTTGTTCCCACCTCTCTCCATATATAGAGAGGTAGGGTTTCAGTGAATAATGATTTTGCTCATTTTCTCCTACTTGATATTAGAGCAACGATCCTAGGTCGGTATTCTGGTATTTGATCACTAAAATACGTGATTTATAAAAGTAGGTTTTTATGCCGTAACATGCAAATTGGATCGCTTTTAAATTTATAGAATCCGAGTACTTTGGTAAGTATTCGAGTCGTCCTAAGAGAAGCAACTAAGCTTTTAAATCAAAAAAATCTTTGGAAATTAACATCCTTTTAGGGATTTTGGAATATGTAAGTTTTGTTTTTTGGTTTTTTTGAATAGAGCAAAAAGAAATGTGGAGAGAAAAACGAAAATCTAAGTTATGGAAATTGTAAGGCAACTAGTGCCTTACTTCTTCAACTCACCCTAAGTATGAAAGGTCTAGTGTAATGAAGAAGTAAGCCACAAAATAATCACAACTTTTTAAACTTAAAGTAGAAGAATGCTTCTTAATCAAAATAGTTTTACAACGGGAATAGAAAACTCGTAAGTGAAATAAGTTTCCACTTATAATTTCCACCCAAGTAGAAAACTAGCACTAAACTACTATGCAACTAAACAACAAAAAAGTAGAAGAAAGCTTAGAAGATGATGATGATGATGGTGCTGCCCGAAATTCCTGCTCCAGTCCTGGTTGCCCCAAGACTAAAAGGATTCCTTTGCTCCTTCCTGGACGTCCTCCAAAGGCAAACCCTAGATGGGCGTGCCTTCTCCTTCCTAGAGTGGATGGCTCCCACTCCAAGAACTCCTCCTTAAGGTGGTGTAGACCACCTTTGATTCTTCCTCTAAGGGTGGTAGTGCACCACCCTCAAATCCTCCTCTTCCTAGGGTAGGTGTGTACCCTAGGTTGTCTTCCAATGCCTGGCTTCCTCCCTTGGCTAACATGGACACAACAGAGAAGAGAAGAGGGGAAGGCACCAAGGGGACAGGGTATCCCCTTAATCTTCTTCTCTTGGCCATGAGCTCTATGTGGATATAGGTGGAAAAATTATGTAGCCAAGGTTGAGTTTTAATGGTGGTGGTAGGGGGTTTAGGGTAGTTAATGGATGGAGGGTTAGGATGGCTTGTTGGAGGTAGTTAAGGGATCCTAGGGTTGATAATGGTTGGCGCAAAAATGGGGGGATGTAAGGTGTTTGGCGCCAATCCTAAGAGGGGACTAGGGTTAGGATTTATGGTGGTAGAGTTAGGTGGCGTGTAGGTTATGTGTAGGGTTAGGATGGTGTTGTTGGGTGGTGGTTATGGGATGAAGGGTAGATATAGGGTGGCGCCAAAGGGGAGGGTTGCTTGAGGTGGTAGTTATGGTGGAGTTAAGGGAGTTGGCACCACTGTAGGTGGGTTAAGGGGGAGGTTTAGGTGGCGTCACTAGATGGAGGGCTAGGATAGGTTGGGGGGTAATATGTAGGGTGTAGATGGGAGGAGGTGTTGGCGCCAAATGAAGGGGTGTAGGGGGTGATTTTTGGTGCCAACTAGGGTAGGGTTTAGGGTAGTTATGGAGGGTTAGGTTTGGTGCCAATGGAGGGCTTCTAAAAGGGGTTAGGTGTAGGGTTTAGATGGCCTTGGTTGATGAGGTGCAAGGCTCGGAATTAGGCACATGTTGGCGCCAAAATGAAGGGATGCCTAAGGCATTTTTGGCGCCAAAATGAGAGGGTGGTGGTTAGTGTGGGTTGGCACCAAGGATAGGTTGGGTTAGGGTTTGGTTAGGGTTAAGGGTTGAAGAGTGGACGGCCATGGAGTTTTTGGTGGAGCTAAGGGCTTAGCTAAGCTAGCTTAGCTAGTAGAGTGGAGGTGGAAGAATTAGGGTTTCATGAAGGAGCTGGGGAAGAAAATTCTGGAGCTGATGGTAGCTATGCTGGAGCTGGATCTACTAAGGCAGCTTCAAGGGGACCTCTACTACTGAACTCAGCTACTTGGTTCTTATGCAAGTAGCCAAGCCTGGGTAGTTGAGCTCAATTGAGCTAACCTCAACCTGGCTGGAGCTAGGTTGAGCTGGAACTGCCTCTAATGAGGACTCCAAAGCTAACTAAGCTACTAGTTGACAAGTAGTAGCTCAGCTAGCTTAGAGTCTAGCTACTGTGAGCTGGCTGGAGCTGAGGGGAGCTAAGCTTGAGTTGAGGTGGACTCAAGTCAACTCAGTTGAGCTAGCTAGAGCTCCCAGTGGACTGATCGGAGCTAGGATGAGCTAGACCCAACTTAGTTGAGCTGGATTTGAGCTGAGCTGAGGTTGGTCTAGCTAAGTTGAGCTACCTTCAGCTACCATTCAGCCAAGATGAGCTAGGTAGAGCTAAAAGGAGCTAAATTTAGCCAATGTGAGCTGGAATTCAGCTGAGGTGAGATGAATCCAGCTAGGGTTCAGCTAATTTGGGCTTCTTCACTTTCTTCCTTCTTGAATGCTAGGGTTTTGATGATCTGAATATTTACTTAACCTTACCTCTCAAGTAGGGATGTTAAAAATCCAAAAAAGAATGCAATGCATGCCTAATCCTAGATTATGCCTAAATGCACCCCAAAAATCCGTTTGCGAAGCAAAATTCTAAGAGCTAGGTTTGTTTTAATGCATAAGAATGATGAGAAACTGGCATTTATCAGTATCCCACCCTTACAAAGCCTCTGAACCCTAACCACCAAATCCCTCTCTCTCTTTCTACTGCCGCTAATCTTATGGGTGTCAGCACCAGCTACCAGGGTCGTTGCCGCGAACCCAGCAACCACCAGGGTCGTCGCCTACTCCTCAGCCACCCTCTACCCTCTGGGCAATGCCACTAGGGGCCTCCCTATGCCCTGGTGTGTGCCTATGCCTAATTCGAGGAGGCTTTGGTGATTCTCCCCTCGATGTCCAAGACTCCATTGTCTTGGATTTCATGATCGGGAGATTACCGTTTGTCTAATAACTTGATTTCAGATCTAATAATCCATTCTCAAATCAATTCTTGTGGTCTTTTGGTCCTTCTTAAGGCACAATGTCATCATTGGAGGATTTAGAGATGGCATTGGATACCGCCAATCAGGTAGGGATAGTGGAGTATGTCGAAGTGATTAATTAGGAACATGACTGGAGTCATAATAATGCGGGTTGGTTGATTAACTCAAGAGCATCCCAGCACCTTTATGGAGATAGGAGGCATTTTCGATATCTTATTCCTATCTCTCCAGGAAGGAAAGTGTAGGTTGCTGATGGCAGACTGTCTAGAATTAATAGTCAGGGGGAGGTGCCTGTAAACCCTACTTTGCGATTGCCAAATGCATTACATGTGCCAGACTCTCCATTCAATCAGTTGCCTATCAGTAGAATTATAAAGGATCCTAACTGCAGGGTCATCATTGATGAAGTTGGTTGTACTCTACAGGATAAGCTTACAGGGAAAATCATCACTAGTGGGACTGAGGAGAATGGTGTATATCATCTTGGACAGGTGGCTTTTGCAGGTGCAGGTAATGGCCAAAATAGATATGTTGATAGGAGTGCCTTGTAGTGGCACATTCGTCTTGGCCATTTCCACTGAATCATCCTAGGAGAGTTATTCCTCACATCTCTCCTGCCACCACTATTACATGTGATGCATACCAGCTGCGTAAGCATCATCGTTCTTCCTTCCTACTAGCACATCACTTGGATCCAAGGCTTTGTTTGAGTTGCTTCATATGGATGCTTGGGATCCTAGTAGAGTACTAGGCAGGCTGGGCCACAAGTATTATCTTGTGATTGTTGATGATTTTTCCCACTTATCCTGGGTATTTCTCTTGAAGAATAAGGTTGATGTTGGCACCATCATTGAGACCTTGTTGAAAGTAAAGACAATATTCTGCCACAGTCAAGGTTGTAAGAACAAATAATGCACTTGACTTTTGTGCCCCCAGGTTAACCAACTTTTACAAGGCTTGAGGTATTATTCATCAGACCACATGTCCTCATACCTCTCAGCAAAATGGTGTTGCTGAGCGGAAGCATAGGTATTTGTTGGATGTGGCCCACACACTTCTGATTCACCCTAATGTGCCTCAACGGTACTGGGGAGATGCAATCTTAACTACATGCTATCTTATCAACAAGATGCCCAGTTCGGTGATTCAATCACGAGCAGATTCCATGACTTCTCCATCCAGATAAAGATCCCTTCCATGTTTCACCACAAGTATTTGGATGTCGCTTTTGTGCACCTACATTCCGAAGGTCAAGACAAACTGAATCAACGAGTAGTCAAGTGTGTGTTTTTGGGATACTCCAAGACTTAAAAGGGATACAAATGTTATAACCCCTATACAGGCAAGCATTACATTAGTGCAGATGTGACATCCCATGAGTATCTTGTTTTTTTTCCGCAGCTACTCAGACATGCACTTCAGATGATGACATGGCCCTATGCCAATTCCTCCTGTACCTTTTGGGGCAATTCCTGTTATTGAGCCACATCCTACTACTCTTACTACTACGTAGGCACCTTAAAGATTTCAAGATCCCATTGCAATATACAGGAGGCCTCACACTACACTGCAGACGCCTCCTTCGTTCCCCTCTTCATCCACACATGAGAATACAGATGTTTTGGATAATGATACTACTATCCCGAGTGATGAACCTACAGGTCCACCTAAAGATATGTCTACCCCAGAGCCTATCCATGAGTATGTGCCTAATGACCTTGACCTTCCAATTACCATTCAGAAGGCGCCTCGCCATTGCCCAAGATACCCTTATATAGGAGCAGTTCCTACAGAAAGTCTTGGGACGACATTTAGCAAGTTCTGTCAAGCTCTTTCCACCATCGAGATTCCCTCCAATCATCAACAAGCCATGCTGGATCCCAAGAGGTGCTAGGCTATGGATGATGAGATGGACACTCTTCGCTCGCGTAGTACCTGACAGCTTACTCAGTTGTCGAGACGTGCCACAATGGTTGGCTGTAAATGGATGTTTGCACTCAAATACAACCTTAACGGGTTAATTTCCAAGTACAAGGCCCTCATGGTTGCTAAAGGGTTCACTCAGACATACAAGGTGAACTTCTTTGACACATTTTCACCTGTTGCATGCCTATCCACAGGATTCTGATTTCAGTTGCAGTGCAAAAAGACTAACAGCTTCATCAACTGGAAGTGAAAAATACTTTTCTTATATGGATACCTACGAGAGGAAGCTTACATGCAATAACCCCCTGGTTATGAGGCTCAGAGGAAGTGTGTGTGCAGGTTGCAGAAGGCTATCTATGACCTTAAGCAGAGCCTGAGAGCTTGGTTTCACAAGCTCTCTCAAGTGGTGGAGTCTGTTGGGTTCCAAAGGCTGTTGGGTTCCAGAGGTCATCAGCTGATCACTCCCTGTTTGTTAGAAGATAGAGAATGGGGTGGTGGCACTATTAGTCTATGTTGATGATCTAATTGTTACAGAAGATGACATTGCAGGGTTACAGAGATAAAGCAGCGCCTAGTGGAGCAGTTTGTCATGAAAAATCTGAGCTCCTTACGCTACTTCCTTGGGTTAGAGGTAGCTCAGAGCAGGAAAGGCATTGTCTTATCCCAGAGGAAGTATGCACTTGATGTGTTGAAAGAGACTAACATGCTAAATGCCAAACCAGCAAATATCCCTATGGACCCCAAGACACAACTGTATGACAAAGAATCAGAGGCGATGGATAGTAGACGATATAGGCAGTTGGTTAGCAAGTTGTTGTACTTGACTATCACCAAACTTGACATCTCGCTTGCAATTAGCAAGTTAAGCCAGTTCATGGATAGACCAACCAAATGATGGTTCTGAGATACCCAAAGAAGGCACCAGGACAGAGACTTTTGTTTACTAGGGGAACATCCATGACAGTTGTGGCATATTCTGATGCTGATTATGCAGGTTGCCTAAGTCCATGAATGATTTTTGCACTTATGTTGCTGGGAATCTGGTTACATGGAAGAGTACGAAGAGGCACTTGTATCCAGATCTAGTGTAGAGTCTAAATACAGGGCAATAGCATTGACAACTGCAGAGTTGATGTGAGTGAGATCCCTATTAGCTGACCTTCATGTGTAGATTGATGGCCCTATGGAGATGCGGTGTGACAACCGTGCAGCTACCTACATAGCAAACAACCCCATGTTTTATGAGCATACTAAACATGTCGAGGTGAATTGTCATTACACCGGTGATCTTATTTAGAGAGGGCTTCATTTATACCTCTCATGTATCTACTGATGATCAAGCAGCAGACATCTTCACCAAGCCACTAGCTCATTCTTCATAAATGCTTGTTGCTCCAAGCTAAGCGTTATTGACATCTAGGCTCTAACTTGAGGGGAAGTATTAGACCCTTACAGTCTCTTGTTATTTAGTTAGGTGTGCTCATGTACTTAAGATTGTCTTTCCTTATTTCCTTTTATGGGGTTGTGCTATGTTTTATTCCCACCTCTCCCTATATATAAAGAAAGGTAGGATTTCAACGAATAATGATTTTGCTCATTTTCTCCTACTTTCAACATAAAATAGAAAATAATAAAACAAGACAGAGAGTAATAATCAAAGTATCTCAACATAACAATTTGCCAACAATGCTCTTATACCTTCTCTTATCTTCAAATAGTGGATCATCTTCCTCACTAAGTCTCCCTTGTGGCTCAACTGGAATAAAGGCTTTGCACCTAGCAATCTTATCTCCTCCAAAAACTCTAACACATACTTCCTCTATGATAGAGATGTTCCACATGAATTTCTTGCCACCTCAATGTCAAGGAAGTACTTTAATGTGCGTAGATCCTTAGTAATTGTTAAGAATAGGAGCACGGAAAAGTTCTTCACGCATGAGAGAGTTAACGTCTAAGAGAACACAAGAGAGATCAGTGGTGTACGATTCACATAAACAGTAAAGCTATTGTTCACGGTGAATAGTAACCTATTGTTCACGATGAAGAGCAACCCAACGTTGAGGAAAGAATATAGAAGGGGAGTTCTAGATAGAAGTATTGTTTCATTCAACTTAAACAAAACACGTAGATGGTGAACCTAAAACTAAATCAAATCTCAATCATAACAAATCATATCCTAACAACCAACCTATTCCTATTTTAACTTAATCCTAAATTGAACTCTAATTAATTAAAAGAACTTGCCACATGTGACACAAAACTTGGCATGCAAGCCACCTTCCTAAAAACCTAAACAGGTCGCACGACCTTGGACTCGCTGACTCAATGCCATGTGGCCTATCCACATGGAAACTATGCCACATAGCAGTTCACGTGGCATTACTCCTTCGTTGTAACTGTTGAGCACTCTAGTTATCCTTTACGTTTTATGCTTGTTAAGGACTTTAATTATTTTATATTTTTGCTTGGTTCTCTTATGTAATACTCCTAACACCTCTTTCTATATAAAGAGATGTAAGGTTTTCTTTAAGAATAAAATTTTTCATTTTGTCTCACTTGGTATCAGAGCAGCGATCCTTGATCGGCGCTCGAGTATCCTATCGAAACAAGCTGCCTAACCCTTCTACCAAAACCCTAACCCTTTCTCCGTGTCGTTTACCATCTTCATCTCCCTCACCAGCGGCGACATAGCCGATAGGGGGCATCAGCGACAGCGGGGCATGGCACTGAAGGGGCCTGCTGCCCTTATGGCAGCATTGCAGGGGCACGCAGCCTCTGTGGTGGCATCGTAGGGATGCCTACAGTGGCAGGTACCCGACGACGCTGGGCTGGGAGTGGCAGTGGTGATCTGCTACGTCAGCAAACCCTCCATCGACAGGCAATAAAGCCGCTAGTGGGTCTTGTTGACCCAGCACAGTGAGGAGGGCAGTAGCCCTCTTTTGAGGGCCTCTAGGGGTGCCTTTGGTCCCTAGTAGGCCCCTACCAATTGTTGGAGGGCTACCATGCTTGTCTAACGTGATTTCCAAGGAAGAGATAGCTTGGATTTCATGTTAAATCACTTTCTTTTGTGATCTACAGTGATTCAAATTTCAGAACTAATGTTTGGCTTCTTCCCATAGCTTCAGAGCATCATGGCTTCATCTACATTTTCTGAGGTGAAATCAAAGACTAGTCAGGAGAGCGGGAACTACCAAAACCCGTTCTTTGCCCCTATTGTGAAGTTGGATGAGACCAACTACGCTCGTTAGTCTCAAACATTCTTGATGACCATTGAGAGTCATGACAAGGAGCACCTCTTACTAAAGCTAGAGCCTCAAAACAAGATTGGGAAGTACACCTCGTGGAAAAAGGACAACACTATGGTGAGAGCGTGGATCATGAATGTAGTCTCACCACGGATTGAAAATGGCATCATCTATTATAGGACCGCCAAGGAGATGTGGGATACATTTCATAACACATTCCCATGAGAAAAATTCTAGCAAGGTCTATCAGATCTACAATGAGATGTTCTCCCTCAAATAGGAAGGACAACCCTTAATGTAATACTACACTACGTTGAAAGGGCTTCTGGAGAAGTACAATGCGTACAGGCCTATGTGTACATGTGATACTCATCTGAAATATCGCAAGAAGATAGCAGTCCTTCACTTTCTCTCTGGGTTAGGCCCAGAATATGATCTGGCATGCTCTCAGATTTTGACATTATCAAAGTTTCCATCACTTGAGGAGACTTATAGCCAACTAAGTCAAATCACAGTGGCTACTCCTACTCTTGAGATCACTGGACAGAAATCCACACTGGCAGTTGGTGGAGGTCAAGGCACTAGAGGTTTATCCTCAACTCGCAGATGTGGGCGTAATAGAGGACAAACAGGCAAACAACGTCCCACGTGTACTTTCTGTGGTAGAATTGGTCACATGGAGACCTCATGCTAGTCTAGGCATGGGAAGTCTCCCATTGCCAATCAAGTTGCTGCTTCTGAGACAGAATTTGACACAGTGTCACGTGCTAAGTATGATGCTATAGTACAGAGGATTGCTCAGATTACTCAAGTGACTCTGTCTTCCTCTTCAGATACTACTACCATTGCCTCCTCAAGTACATGGTGTGTTTTTGCTGTCTGACAGGTCTACTTGGTTGGTAGATTCGATGCATCACAACACTTGAGTGGTGATCACAGTGATTTTCAGCATTTTCAGTATGTAAGTCTTGGTAGGACTGTTCAAGTAGCAGATGGGAGGCATACCAGATTTGACGGTCAGGGGGAGGTGCCAGTCACCCACAATATGAAATTGTCCAATGTTCTTTTTGTCCCAGATTTCCCGATAAATTTGTTATCTGTTAACACAAGTACAAAAGACCTTAATTGCAGGGTGATTTTTTATTACGGTTGTGTGTTTTAGGACAAGCTCACAGGAAGGATGATTGGTGGCGAACATAAAGAGGGGGGTACGTATCACCTGTCTCATATGCTAGTTGTTGAACAGTGTTAGGCGGTTGTGTGTTTCACTACAGGGAATGCCTTACAATGGCTCAATCGCCTTGGTCATCCATCTTTGGATAGGCTTCGCCGTATCATACCTCATCTTTCGCCAACCACCGAGATTATTGTGATGAGTGCCAGATGGGAAAGCACCATAAATCTACTTATCCTACTAATTCTATTACTTCTGAGTCTCTTTTTGATTTGCTGCATTTAGATGTACGGGGCCCTAGTCGAATTCCAGATCGACTAGGACATAGGTACTACTTGGTGATTGTGGATTATTATTCCAAATTATCTTGACTATTTTTGTTAAAGTATTACTCAAACATTGGATCTCTAATTGAAAACTTTATTATTTAAATAAAGTTACTTCCACTGTCAAAGTTGTGCATACCAATGATGCACTTGAGTTTTGTACTACACGTATGAAAGCATTTTATAGATCCCATGGAGTGGTTCATTAAACCACATGTCCCCATACATCTCTGCAGAATGAGGTAGCAAAGAGAAATATTTTGAATGTAGCCCGGACTTTTTTGATACATCATAATATTCCATCATTAGTACTGAGGAGATGAATTGCTTACTACATGCGACTTAATTAACAAGATGCCTAGTTCTCTTATTTCTGAGCAAGTATCACGGCAAATATTCTACCCAGACCGAGAGTTATTTCAGTTGCCACCTTAGACCTTTAGTTGTGTAGCCTTTGTGCATATCACTGAGCCAAGTAGAGATAAACTTGTGCTTAGAGCTGTCAAGTGTGTCTTTATGGAATAGTCACACCCAAAAAAGCTACGGATGCTATAATCCCCCACAGAAGAGGCACTATGTTAGTGTCGATGTTACTTTTCATAATGCATTCCCATATTTTTCTGTTACTGGCAAACAGTTGAGACTCGAGGCAGAGAGGGCTCCCATGCCTATTCCTTCTATTCAATTTAGTGACTTTCTTGCTACTCAAATTGCATCACTAGATACTACAAATACTAATTGTGCCCAGTTCAGAGATCCTCCACTGGTATTTAGGAAACCAGTGACATATTGGCAACATACCCCCTCTTCAACACTATCCTCCCTATAGCAGGTATGTGTTGAAACTACTGACCATTGTGTGTGGTGATAATCTTGCAGGTGCTATACCAGTTGTCTCTGAGCCTCCTCCTAATGATGATGAAGCATTACCATCTGAGCTACATATTAAGACTGAGTCTGCCTCTAATGATATGGATCTTCCGATTGCCATTCGGAAGGTTCCCAGGAGTTGTGCGCACTATCAAGTGGCAGGAGCAGTTTCCTCTGATTGTCTAAGTCGCCCATTTGCCTTGTTTACAAATGCTCTTACCTCTACACAAATACCAGTCACTTATCAGCAGGCTATGCTCGATCCGAAATGGCATCAAGCCATAGAGGATGAGATGGTTGCACTCCAGTCTCAGCAGACATGGGAACGTACTCTGCTACCTCCTGGTGCATGCACTGTTGGCTGCCATTGGGTCTTTGTCGTGAAGTATAACCCAAACAGTTCTATTTCTCAATACAAGACTTGACTTGTAGCAAAGGGTTTCACCCAAACCTACGGGATGAACTTCTTTGACACCTTCTCCCTCATGGCTCGGCTTCCTACTGTGCAGATTCTCATTTCTGTTGCTGCCAATGTTGTAAAAGTCGGTAGTCGGTATTCAGTTGGTCAGGCCATTGACTAAGGAGTATACAGTATGTGGGGGAATAGTCGGGGAGTACTCGGTCGGACATTTTATATATATATGAGGCAGATCCTACGCGCATTGTACTCATTTTACTATTTATAAGATATGCCTTGCAGCCAACCAATTAAAATCTAATGGTTCTATATAAAACCACTAATCTAACTTAAAGGTGATTTCGTAATACGAAAACAACATAAACCTTACAAAAAAAATACCAGTCTTATCATTAAATATGTCAGATTCCAAAAAGAAAAAATGTTAAATGAGATACGTTACTTCCATAAATATCGAAATCCCTTTAATGTAGCAACCAAACCATGACCAAAATTCAAATTTCAAAATATAAATGGTGCAAAATATGGTACATCTTATATTTTTGTCGTATTATGTGCATCTAGTTGACGTAATATAAGATACAAAAGGTTGTAACAAGTGATTCATGTAGTCGTAATGAAGATAATGACAGATTGTAACGAAAGCATAAAGTAGTCGCATGGTGTCACAAAATGAACTAATAACATATCTAAACTTTGATGTGTTTACAACCGTAATACAATAATTTTTAAAATTGTTATTACGAATGCTCTATTTTGATAATATGACAACATTGTAAACGCATGTCTTTTTTTTCTTTTTCGAAACAGTGAGGAAAGCTATCGCAAGACGGTAGCAATCCGAGGGGTACTATATTTCAAATCAAACAAAACATTACAAAATAGATCCCCAATTGTGTATGAGGGACCAGCACTCATTTACAATTTCCTCACATCTAACCGGTCTCTCCTGAAAAAACTGTTCATTTCGCACCCTCCACACACACCATAAGGTGGCAGCCATACACCTGTACGGCTGTCCAGGAGTGTCAAACCTCTGCCAAAGGGAGTCTTAGGTAGGTAGAGGTTCCTGGCAAATCTTCCTCCAAAGCTTGTCTGGGACCAGGCAAGAAGAAAAAATATGCGACACACTGTCAGTGTGTAATCCACAGAGATGACAGGCATTCAACGTAGTCCTCATTCTTCTGTGTCTAAGATCGCTCGTGATCAAGCCTTCCTGCCTGCATAGCCACAAAAAAAATTGAACCTTCAAAGGGATCTTCAATAGCCATATTTTCTTGTCAATTGGATCACTCTCCATATCTGTGTTTGATTTGATGATCCTCTCATAGGCCTGCTGCACTGAAAAGACCCCATTCCAGCCATAAGTATCAACCGCACTCTGCCTAGGATGCATCTGCTGCAGTGCAGCCAACATATTATGCCTGTCCTCCCATAACCGAGTGCCTGATCTGCATTGCTCAGAGCCTTCCAGCTTCCAGCAGCCCTCTGCAGCAGACCACAAACTGCTGACAGTGGCCTCTTTATCTACAGCTGCTGCATATGCCCTCGCATATGCATCTTAGTATCCCCAAATCTGACCATTGCTCATTCCACAGACTGAAGTCACAGCCATCTCCAAGCCTAGGCTGCAGTAGGTGCCAGTTGCATTTGATTGCAAGGGTAACAGATCTCCAAAAAGGGGATGGTTTCACTGGTTGTAACCTCTTCAGTGCACTATTAGAACCACCATAACAATCTTTGATTAAGTCTGTCATTATTTCATCCTTGCCCTCCAAAACCTTGATGGCCCATTTGATCAGAAAAGCTTCATTGAACTCCTTGAGTGCCTTAATCCCCATACCACCTGTCTCCTTTGGCATGCATATCTTTTCCCATCTCACGGGCTGCATAAAACCTCCCTCATGACCAGCTCCTTTCCAAAAAAATCTTCTCCGCATAACACCAAACGTTTTCAAATAGATTTCAGGGCCTTAAAGATGCTAAAATAGAAGACCGGGATGGATGTTATGATTGAGTTTAGGAGGATTTACTACTCCATCCTTTCAGTTTGCCAGAAACTGTCAAACAATATATTCCAATCATTTTTCTTCAGTTTTGCAGCTCTCAATGGCAATCCCAGATACTTCATTGGTAGCTTAGCTCAAGGTGAGCCCAATGTAGTCTCCAGCTCCTTCTGTTCCTGCTCATTCATGCGAAAGCATATCAAAGTAGACTTTTCCGTGTTCAATTTCAGGCCTGAAATGTCCCCAAAGATTTTTACCATAAGCCCTAAAGCATATGCAGCAGGATTGGTCCCTTCCACAAAGAAGACCGTGTCATCTGCATATTACAAAATGAGAGCCAAGGACCTCCTATTGGATAGTGAGTACCCTCTGATGACCCTCACCTCTGTCATTCTGCATGCATATCTTGCAAGCCCATCCACTGCAAGGTTAAAGATCAAGGGGGCTAGAGGAGACCCTTGTCTAACCCCACGTTGAGGTTGAATCCAAGCATCACATGGCTTCCCATTGATCAACGGAGAGGAGGCAGTTGTGATACATCGCTTCATCCACTGGATCCATAGAGGAGGGAATCCTCTCTTTTTAAATACCTCCCAGATGTAAGACCAAGAAATCGAATCATATGCCTTTTGGAAGTCAACTTTCCACATGAATGCCTTGCATTTCCTTTTGTGCCATCCACTCACCATTTCTTGGGCCAAAATGAAGGATTCTTGGAGTGCTCTATTGGGCAAGAAAGCAGACTGCACAGGGTGGATTAGGATCTGAAGAACAGTTCTCAGTCGATTTGCTAATATCTTACTCACCACAAGGTAGATGGAATTTGATAATGAGATCGGCCTGAAGTCTGAAAACTTCTCAACTCCTAATGTCTTTGGCAGTAGGAAGAGATATGATTTGTTGATCTTATCAAAGACTGCACTGCCCTTCTCAAATCCTCTTATGACTTCCATCACCTCATTGCCAACCACACTCCACGTTTCTCTATAGAAGAATACTTGTATCCCATCAGGATCTGGGGAACCTTCCATATTAAGTTCTTTAATTGCCTGCAGGGTCTCCTGTTCAGAAATGGCTGCTGTCAGTTGAGAAGCCTGTTCCCTTGTAACTCCTGGTGCATCATTCCCTGCCATCCTTCATTCCCCCCTTCTTAATTGTCCGAGAGGCTCCCCTATAATATTTGATAGCTTCTGACCTTATTTCCTGAGTAGAAGAGATCCTATGTCCATCTTTGATAATGGAAGGATAAAATTTGCACGTCTCTTAGAGCTAGCCGCAAGATGAAAGAATTTCATGTTGGCATCTCCCTCCTTAAGCCACAATTGTCTTGATCTCTCCCTCCAATCAATCTCCTGCTTGAGATCCTCTTCCATTATCACTCCTTGCCACATTTTCCTATCTGCAAGTTCCTCCTCTGTTAGAAGACCTGCTGCTTCCTTAGAGTCCAACTCCTGGATATTACTCAAAGCCTCTACCCGCCTTTGTTGCCTTAAAGTGCTCACAGTAGCACCATACTCTTTCAAGGTTGTGCGCAAGGCTGCCAGCTTGGATGCCAATCTGATAGTAGCAGAACCCTCCACCTTTTTAGCTTGCCACCATGAACTGATCATCTGATGGAACCCCGGTTCATTCAGCCATGATCTTCTAAGTTTGAAGTATGAGCCGACTTGGATCTCTTCCCCTCTATCCCAAACCAAAGGGGGGTATGGTCGGAGAAAGGTCGGTCCAGGCCAACAACACTCGACAATTGGAATCTGTCAAGGATGGTCACATTACCAAAAAATCTATCAATTTTGGAAAGCAACCCGTTACCATTGCACCAAGTAAACTAAACACCTGATGAAGGGAACTCATTCAGTTCAAGAGATTGAACCACCAACTAGAAACCAATAGCTGAGCTGTCTGTGCCACCATAAGGCCTGTCAGCCCCTGCCAGCACACAATTGAAGTCTCCTTCTATCAGCCAGGCTTCCCCTTGCACCAACTCAGCCGCAGCAACCCAATCCTCCCACAATTCCTACCTTGCAGATGCAACACAGGGGCCATACACACCAGTAACCCAGATAGTGTCATGCCCCTGGTGAGTTTGGAATTTGCAAGTCAATGTCTAGCCTTGTGAACTTCCAGACTGTGTGCCCAAGCCTTTCTCCACCAAATAGCAATGCCCCCCGATCTACCATGTGCATTAACCTTCACACATTCATTCGCCCCCGCAGCCAACAAGTCACAACATATTCTATCAGAGTCATTCTCAATGTGTGTCTCTTAAATGATAGCACACTCAATCCCCCACTCTCTCAAGTATCTCATCAAGGAAGCCCTCCGACTCTTATCGCACAACCCGCGCACATTCCAAGTGAGGATTCTCATCTATTCTCACGAGATCCCTCCCCCTATGATTATGACATTTGCATACCTGCATAATCTCTGCAACCTTGTCTTCATCCAGAAGCAGGTCGGCCTTTGATTTCCTCTGCCTGAGACTATAAGGTGATCTACCCTTAGCAGATTTAGAGCAAGATCCAACACCAAATTTGAGACCCTCCACCTCTTGCAGATTCGATTGATCCTTCAGGGAATTAGGCAGAGTCTCTTGTACCACCTGCACCTCATTGTCCTCAGCGTCTAGCAGCACACTCCCTGCATCCTCAATCGCAGGCCTCGTTGCTTCCATCCTTATCGATTCCTCCTTCCCTTCAGCCATCATCTCTCCCCTTTCCCCCAAGTGATGGTCCTTGCGCTTTTTGATAGAGGGGGATTCTTCAGGAGAGAGCCTACACCCACCCTGCGCATTCACCTCTTTAGCAACTTCAGAATCAGACAACTTATCTTGCCTCACAACAGTGTCACCCACCGTGAACCTCAGCACCAGCAACCATGAACTACCACCACATCTCAAAATCAATCTGTCAAGGACCGAACCTGCTTTAAACACATCGACCATCACCTTCAACGAGCGTCCATCACCCTCCATCAGTCCTATAACCGCATCTTCTACCATTAAGGCAAATCCAAATATCATGGATGCCACAACCTCCTTCAACCTCAGGTGTAACGGTAAACCCTTGATCTCAAGTCTCCCCGACCTAGATCCCAATCTCTGGGGCGGCCTCTTCGGTAAGGCTCCATCAAAAGGAGAGACCGATCTCCAAATCACCGTTAGGCCATCACTGAAGGACGTTTGAAATCGCAATCTTTCGACATCCATCATCCCCAATCCAAATAGCACAAAACGTGTTGGTGACAGAGAGGCGAACTACTACGAGTTAGTCGATGGGGAAAGAGAGCTTACCAGATTGCGCAAGTTCACCGAGGTCAGGTTCCCGGTCATAACCTCTCCGATCAGCGCCCCTCGCAATACCAGCTCTGCCACTCTAATGTTCTCTGTCAAAGGGACCTCCACGTCAATCGTATGACCCCCATAGGTACGAGGGGGTGGTGGTGGCGTCGGCTGAACCCTAGCATTCAAAATTTCAGAGCGCGGAATTGGGCGACCTTTCATCTGCCCATCAGGAACTCTACACGAGTCCCACTTGTGACCAAATCCACCACATGCTAGACACACAATGGGAGAACGACAGATAGCCGCCATATGGCCCCATCGCCAGCACTGGAAGCACACGATCCTTCTGTTTTCCCTTGCACTCCCTCTATCAGTCCTCCTCGCCTTCATCACCCTTTTACCATGTACATCAGATTCTCTCCTCTCCTTCCACCTCCATGCCCTCGACCTCCATGTAGTCCATCCCTCGTCTTCCCTGATTCTACCTGTTGCTGCCCTGAGATCGCCTGTTGCCGCCCCGAGACCGCCCTGAGATCGCTTGTTGCTGCCGGCATGGTGTCCCGAACGCATGTCATATTACAACGCTTGTAGTACAACATTTTTCTATTTATAACAAAAAAAACAATTGTTATTACAATTGTAAAATGATTGTAAAACAAGACTGTTGTAAAATGATCAAGAATGTTATATTATAACAATTGTAAAAATGCATATGTCGTATTATAATGCTTGAAATACAACATTCCTCTAATTAAAAGCTTGATTGTAAAATGATTAAGAATGATGTATTACAACGATTGTAAAATGCATATATCGTATTACAACACTTGTAATACAACATTCTTTTATTTATAATGATAATCTATCGTCATTTATTACGAATGCTTTATTTTTTACTAGGTATGTTGTAAGCGCATATGTCGTATTAAAATGTTCGTAATACAACTTTCTCCCTATTATAACAATAATCTATTGTCCTTCATTACGAATGCTTTATTTTGAGAGACAATGTGTATCATCTCTAACGAGGTGCATTGTAATATAACGGTTATAAAATGCATATGTTGTATTACAACGTTTGTAATACGACTTTCTTCATATTATAACAGTAATCTATCATTTTTTATTATGAATGCTTTATTTTGTGAGACATAATACGTATCATGTCAAACAAGAGTATTATAATGGATCATACAATGGTCATGTTTTTCTTCTTTGTTTCAAAAACAAAAAGTATAAATATATATCAACTATGTTACCACGTTTCATAGATAAATACCTTGAATACCTTCAACAGTAAAAGATGCATCCATATTCTCACTCGAGCATAATCGATCCATAGAGTCCCGTGATTAAATAAAATGAGAGCACTGCGATTTTTTTTTTTGAGATAAAAATGACGATAATAAACAAAAGGAAAGAGAGTTATCTGTTATGTACCTAATGATCCTATCATTTTTTCGGTGAATGTATGGTAACTGAATTAAAAAGCTATTAATTGATTACTTCCGTGAATCAAGGAAACCACCATGATATGAATAGTGGTTTCTGATACCATGGTGTAAATTGAAAAGCAGAATTGCATTCTGACGTATGCAATCGAATGCCTGAAATCAAGTGCTCATTTTTAATCTTTTGAGCACTATGCTCAAAATATACTTTTCCTATATATATGTGTGTGTGTTTATAGACACATCAAGAAGCAAAATATATCATTGCATAAAAGTAAACATATTCAAGTTCAAGGTTATAAAGTAAGTTACAAAGTACAAAAAATATCAAATTCATTACAAATTTAATAATTAAACTACGGTATGAACTATTACAAATACATTACCAACAACATAGTAACATAAACCAAGAATTAATATATGCTTTAATCAAATACATTACAATATATGCTTCGACGGTGGAAGGCTTTTTGCTTGGTCGAAGAGGAGTCTCAGGTGAAAATAAACGATTTAAAGGGAGTGGTTAGGGGAGGGGGGTCGAGTGGGATTTTATTTGACCTAAAAAATATATATACCTACATACCTATTTTTCCCTCTGCAAAAATCAGCCTACTACTCAACCGACTACACCGACTACTCGGCCGAGTAGTCGGTGTTGCCAACTATAGCACCGACTACTCGGCCAAGTAGTCGGTGTTGCCAACTATAGGCCCGATTATGAGTTATTCAGTCGATAGGGCACCGCATAGGAGGCCAAGTAGTCAGTGTTGCCAACTATAGGCCCGATTATGAGTTATTCAGTCGGTAGGGCACCGCATAGGATTACTCAATCGATTACTTAGCCAAGTAGGTCGATTTTTACAACACTGGTTGCTGCTCATTTTGACTGGTCGTTATATTAGCTGAATGTGAAGAATACCTTCTTGTATGGTGATCTACAAGAAGAGCTGTAAATGCAACAGCCCCCGGGGCTCGAGACTCAGAGGGAGTGTGTGTGCAGGTTGAAGAAGGCAATATATGGCCTCAAGTAGAGTCTGAGGGCCTGATTTCAGAAGCTATCAGAGGTTTTTGAAGATATAAGACTCATTCAGTCTACTATTCATTCGTTGTTTGTGAGGAAGACAAACAAGGGGATTGTGGCTCTCCTTATCTATGTAGATGACCTCATTATCACTAGTAATGATGCCACTAGGATAGTTGAGGTCAAGTAGAGGCTAGCAGAGAAATTTGTTATGAATGATTTAAACTCACTGAGATCTTGGACATAGAGGTAGCAAGAGGAAAGAGTTGTATTATCCTTAGCTAGAGGAAATACACTCTTGACTTAAGGACACTGGGATGTTAGGATCCAAGTCTGCCAACATACCCATGGATCCGAAGATGCACTTATATGATTCTAAGTCACAGGTTGTAGAGAGCAAAAGCTACAAACAACTGATTGGGAATCTGCACTACCTCACTATTACACGTCCAGACATCTCGCTTACAATTGACAAACTTAGTCAATTTATGGATAGACCGACCAAGCAGCGTTGGGATGCTGCTATGCAAGTGCTCAAGTACCTGAAACAAACACCAAGACGTGGATTGTTGTTTAAAAAAGGCAGGTCTATGACCATAGTACGGTACTCAGATGCAAACTATGCTGAATGTCTTTCTGACAAGAAATCCACTACTGAATTTTGTACTTATGTGGCTGGTAACTTAGTAACTTGAAGGAGCAAAAAGCATAGCATTGTCTTGCTCGAGTGCAGATCAGAGTATAGAGCGCTAGCACAAATGGCAACTGAACTTGTACAGATCAGATCTGTCTTACTTGACTTACATGTCAAGATTAAGAAGCCCGTAGAGATGAGATGTGACAATAACGTGGCTACCTACATAGCAAATAATCTCATGTTTCATGAGCATACGAAACATGTAAACATTGACTGTCACTACTCCAGAGGTCTAATTCAAAGGAGACTTCTCTTCACCTCATTAGTTGCCTCAGAGAATCAGGCAACATATATGTTTACCAAGCCTCTTGCCAGATCTGCATTTGAGGCTTGCTGTGACAAGCTGAGCATGATAGATATCTATGCTCTAGCTTGAGGGGGAGTGCTGAACACTCTAGTTATCCTTTACGTTTTATACTTGTTAAGAACTATTTATTTATTTTATGCTTTTGCCTAGTTTTCTTATGCAATTTTCCCAACATCTCTCTATATAAAGAGGTGAGGGCTTTCTTTAAGAATAAGATCCTTCATTACATCCCACTGTAACAAATGTTGTTTGCAAGCAATTCTATCTCCTATATCCCTGAGGCATCATCACTAGTAAGGACCATGTCATCAACATATACTGCAGATTCCTTGCATATCACAGAAACAAAATGGTTAGAAGTAGACCTATGAAACCCAATGTTCTGAATCTCATAATTGAGTCTCTTAAACCAAGCACATACACTCCATTTTAGGCCATAAATAGCCTTCTGGAGTCTGCAAACTTTTTCTCCCTCAACCACAAAACCAGGTGGTTGGGTCATGTAGACCTCCTGTAGATCTTCATATAAGAATGTGTTATTGACATCAAGCTAATATAGTGGCCAAGCTTTATTCATTGCAAGTGAAATAATGACTATAACAGAGTTAAGGCACACCATAGCAGAGAAGGTGTAGTAGTCTCCACCATAAGTCTGAGTGTAGCTCTTTACCACAAGTTTAGCCTTGAGACACTCAACAATCCCATCCAAGTTGTACTTCTCGGTGGCACCCTCCGAAAGGTCTGTCGTCTCCTAGGTGCTAAGAGAGATGAGAGCCGCCATCTCATCCTCCATAACCTGTTGCCAACCAGGATCTTGTAGTGCCTCATGATGATGTCTAGGAACAACCATAGAGCGAGAGTCGTAGAGAACTACTATAACGCTAGATTAAGATATTCAGTAGTAATATAGTAAGACATTTGATGTAAAGTATAAGTTGTAACAACTTTCTTAAGAGCAATAGGCAAGTCATTAGATTGCTAAGGAGGAACATTCGAACCAGATGTTGGAGGGGAGGATTGAGCAACCTAACTGTCCTCAGTAAACTCAACCTACATAGAAGACAATGGGATAGACATAGGATCCTTCTAATGACGCTTATATGTATGGGCAACCTAACCTAGAGAGTACCCCTCATTAGAGAAATAAGGGATCATCTCAAAGAAAGATACATTAATCGACAAATAGTAACATTTACCTACTGTGCCAAAACATCTGTACCCCTTCTAGGATCTAGGATAGCCCAAAAAACACACTAGATAGAACTTGGGGAGAACTTATCAACTCCAAACAAATGGACAAAGCAGGTACATTCAAAAATCCGCAGTGGCAATGCAAAAAGAGAAGTATTAAGTTGTAACAAAAGAAGGGGTGTATCACCATCAAGCATAGGTGAGGAGACCCGATTAATTAGATTAGCAAGAATGGCATCCCCCAAAAAATACTTGGGCACATTCATAGCAATCATTAATGTCTAGGTTACATCAAGAACATGGCGTAGTTTGCGCTCAGCCAACCCATTCTATTAGGATATGTAAGCACAAAGTATGAAGAGTGCCATTTGCAGACAAAAACTCAACTGCACTATTTTGCATAAATTCAAGAAATTTTTTTGAAAAGCATAAATTCAAGAAAATTATCTCTATGAAATATCTTACTATGCGTAGAATAAAAATTCTTAACTTCACTGAAAAACTTAGGAGTAACAAACCCAATCTCAGACCAATCATTAAAAAGTCTATGACAACTAACTATAATCATCAATGAAAATCACAAAATGCAGGTAGATCAATTGGTGACTTATCTGACATGGATCCAATACATCATAGTGAATAAAATCAAAGGGAGCTAGAGTCCTCTTATTTTGACGAGAAGCAAAAGAAACATGATGGTATTTGCCAAGTTGGCAAGCTTCATAGTCTAGCTTGTCAAGAATAGAAGACTTCGGAAACATCTTCCAAAGTCTGGAGATGGAAGGATGACTTAGACGACGATCGCACAAAACTGGATCGGTCGAGATGTATGTAGCGCCCGTAAAAATGTGAAGAATATCAACGTAGTAGAGGCCATCATGCTCAATACCCCCACCAATCATCTTCCCCGTCCGAATGTCCTAAAAAAAGACAAAATGCTTATAAAAAATCACCTACCAGTGAAGCTCTTTACATAGTCAATAAACAAGCAATAAACTTAAGGGAAACTTAGAATCATAGTAAACATCCATCAATCTCAATAAGTCAAAAACCTGGACATCTCCTACTGTCGTGACAAGAGAATAAGTTTCATTGGCTAGACAGACCGAAGTAACAATAGAGGCCTGGCGTAGAGACAAAAGTGCATCCTTCTTACTAGTAAGATGGTTGGAAGCACCTGAATCAACCACTCAAGACAAAGTAGATGCAATAGTATCCAGGTTAGCAGAACTACCAGTTGCTGCCAGAGATGCAGAAGTATCTGGTAGGACTTCCTGTCTCAGTATCTCCATAATACAGGCATAGTCAACTATCAAGGTAGAAAGTCAAAGTGGGCTAGGAGCAATCTCCCCCTAAACAACGACTGCATTTGCCCGACCAGGATAGCCAAACTTGGCCTAATACTTCTCAGAAGGGTGGTTGGTCCTTCACCAGTGAATACACGAGCCATAGGTCTGACCATGTCCATGACCTCGTCCATGTCCTACACCAGGAGCACCACACCCACCAGATACTACAAAGGCAAACGTCTCTGTAGTGGTGGGTGGTATAGCAGTATAGAAAGTGCCCGACCCAATATCAGAGAAAATCTTCTGGAGCCTCCCATAGATAGCCTTCAAATCAGGAATGTTCTCCATGTCAAGAATTTGATCACATGCCGACATGTATCTAGTGCTCAATCTATCCACAAACATGTAAACCTACCAGGTCTGCCTCTATCCAATCTAGGTAACACAACAGGAAGGCTAGAAGATACTAAGCGCAAATAATCCCTCTATCTTAGTAAAATAATCAAGTAGAGAATGATCCCCCTTAGAAGTAGACCATATGCAACAATAAATATCAAAGAGGTGGGTGTAATTGGGTTTGTGGGAGTATTTCTTCACTAAACTCTCCCAAATTCTTTAGCATTCTTCTTGTATAGTAGATTCACTACAATCTAAGGCTCCATACTATTCATCATCTAATTCATAACAAAATAGTTGTCTTGCTCATATTTATCAAAATTAGGAGCATTGGCCTTAGGAGGATCCTTAGTGAGTATGTAGAGCTTCTTTTGGTCACCAACAAAGATCTTAAATGCCTAGGCCTAAAGGAGGTAGTTCTTGACATTGTTGAGTTTCATATAGGTGCCTTGGACTACTGAAGAAGTATATGAAGTCATAAGTTTGATTTCAGAAGAAGAAGACCTAGACGTAGCCATGTTGAGGCCAAAAGATCAAGTTCCTTAAAAATTAAATAAAAGCACGAATTTCTTCAACTACAAGTTGCTCATGTGTCTTGGGCCTTACATAGACTCTCAAGAGACCCGAGACACCAAGGAGATTGAAGGTTGCACAAGATAGCAACCTAGAGACCCACCAACAAACTCATTAACTAGGACGAGAACCCTTGGTGGCGAGGAAGAACAACCCGCAAGGGGTACTGGTGGCAATGGAAGGGAGCAAGTAATCACATAAGGTCTATAGCCAGTCCTACAGAGGCAATAACAGCGCACAAGCAAGCCAACAGTGGCCCCGTTTGCATGCAGTGGCACCTCAAAGGTCTTCCCCACGCACTAGCAACGCTGGGGCAAGACCTAGCAATGGCAACGAGTGCCTAGCAGCAGTGGTGCTAGTGTTGTTGGGGCTCCCTAGCGGCGGTGTAGAACGTTGACAGTGAGAGAGAGAGAGAGAGAGAGAGAGAGAGAGAGAGAGAGGTCTCTCTCTAGGTTTAGGGTTTATTTGGTGGAGAGCGGTACTCAAGTGTGAAGAGTTTAGGACTCACCTCACTCTGATATCATGTTAAGGGAAGAAGAGAATAAATTGTCTTATTCATAAAAGAACCATAGGCCTTTTATATAGAGAGAGGCTTCAAGAAGATTACACAAGATACCCTCAATAAAAAACAAAATAACAAAACACTCCTACATAAGTAACTCCAACAAAACAAATGAGGACAGAAAATCCCAATAGAAAGAGGACTTGTTGGAATAGCTTCATGAACATTTGTAGAAAATGATGGGTGCAAATAGTGTAATATTGCAACAAAGAAAGATTAATGTAGAAGTGAAATTGGTTTTCAAATAATCAGGCATTTCTCCGTACCCCTTGAACTGCAAAAATACTGCAACTTGATCAATTTATGCTTACATCTTGAAACTTACAAGGTTGCCTTGAAACTTACGGATGGCATTGCTACTACTTTACTTGCACGTATAGACAGGGATGTTACTCCCCACCCAATATTTTGCAATGCCAGAAATTCCTGAAGACCAGCTTCAAATAATCTAAGAACATCTTCTTGAATTTTTGTAGCCCCATAACGTAAGGGGCATGATTTGGATGGAAACTTCTTGTGAGACTTTGAGTCATTATTAGCCTGCAGAATTCCAAGGTTAGATAAGAACCAAATAATAACTAACATCTGCGGCACATAGCAATAAATGTTCAAAAGACAAAATGGGAGACCTTGAAAGCTATAGCATGCAGTGTCAATGTCTGTGCAATCCTCTTATTTTTGTCAAGATCTGACTGTATACGCTCACTAAGTTCTTCGCCAAGTTGATTAAGCCAATGTTCAACCTGAATGATAACTATATAGGCATCAACATAGTGGAGAAATGATACTTATGACCGTAAGAAGTTGCAATTATATATTCTTCTGGACATGGTGAATTGTAAATAAGGAATTGAGGACAAAACATAAAGAAGCATTCCAATCAGAATAAAAAATTTGCAGATTGCAGCACAGGGCTTGAAAACGTTGGTATGGTGACAAAAGCATTTGAAAAAGACAACGAACTCTACGGAGGAAAAATTCAAAAATACACCAAAATCCTTAGCTAGGTTTAGGCTAACCCATAATCATTAAAATATCTAATTGCCCTCTTTTTTTGAAAAGGAAAATTGCCCTTTATTTTTCAATATTAGTTTTAGTTCGCTCGATAATTGAAGAATGTTAAGATGTTTGTGTTGGTAAAAGTATGTTCCGCAGAGTATCCCATCAAAAGATATTGTGGCTTCCCATCAAAGATGGATCCCCAGAGTACTCCATCAAAAGCAATTGTGGCTTTCCACCAAGGACGAGCCCCTGATACATTAGCCAGCAGCCCTCCCATGGCAACATCACCACTCACAATCCACCAGAGGCAACTTACTTGTAACTGAGTCCTTGAATTGTTACCTGCCATTGTCAAGCCACACCTTACTGGGAATTATTCCTGTGAGTTGCACGGCTATTCTGCTTGTGGTGGTTGAATACCTACATAGCACCTCTACTGAGCAATCATGAGATTTCTCTGCTTACTATTCTATGTCATGATATGCTATGCTATTACGCCAAATCTATGGTGGACATTCCTTCCGACTATTGATACATTGTCACTTGCCACAGGACTACTGCCCATACATGACCAGATATAAACCAGCTACCTCTGAAGCTACATATCAAAATGGGTTTGCATTGCAAATGGAAAATGCCTGGACTGACGTTTACACTAAAGGGCAGCCTATGCCCTAAACATTTTCTGGAAGCAGCCGGCTTAACACATGATTATTGAGAGATTCCCATCGTGAGAAAATTCTAAATAAATCCCAATTAAATTATGCATTCCTCCATGAAGAAACTGACTACCCTACGCCTTAAATGGCACCCTTAGAAGGTTCCATGTCTTTAGTGTCTGCACACATATTGCTGAGAATTGTGTAGTTTGTGAGAGTTGCCTTATGTGTCCTCATTTATGTTTTTTCTTATTTTATATGGACTACTCTTTGTACATATCTATATATTGAGGTGTAGGGTGACGGAATAAGGTTAAGTTGCTTATTTCTTTCAACATGATATTAGAGTAGTGGTCCTAAGTCGATGTTTGATGCCTACCTTGATTCCCATCCCTTTCTTTTTCTTCTTCAACAACAAAAAACCCTAACCTTAGGTGCAACCTCAACCAAAAATCACCAAAAACCTACCAGAGGGCAACACCAACACGCCACCAGGTCCCCCATCAACTAGAGACCACTTTGGTGGTCCCTATCGACCCCCAACCACCAACAACCGACCAAAGTTAGCTTGAAACCGATAGAAGCGACAAGTGTTGTCATGTTTTCAGTCCTATATGGTCGTTATCGAGGCTTAGAAGGCCTACCAGGCCATCGTAAGGTCTGGTTGGGACCACCACCTATCTCAGGCACCGCCAGTGACAACCTATCACTAGCAGTGATTAAGCACTGCCAACAGCAAGAGCGTCACCACCCATATCTTGTTGCTAAGCTTTAGCGACCTCCAAGTTATCCCTCTCGCCTTCAAAGTCCTCACAATCCACCAACTCCTCCAATGGCCCTGGTTGCCTCTTTATGATGATTATAGGTTGTTCTTTATGCACAATATCTCGATTTCCTTACATATTCAGGCTTTGTTTAGTAGTGATGCATCAAACGTTCAATGCCACCTTATTTAGTTTGTTCTGGCTCTAATTAGGGAGAAGATGCCTCTAGAAGATTCGACAGAGGTGACAACAGGGCAAACAACAAAGATGGGGCCTACAAGAGCCCATTCTTTAATCCAATAGTCAAGTTAGATGAGACCAACTATGCCTAACGATCGTAGACCCTCTTGATGACTATGAAAGGTCATAATAAGGAGCACATCTTGCTCGAATCAGAGCCCATGCAGAAGAGTGGCAAGGATGCTACATGGAAGAAAGATAATGCTATGATCCGTGCATGGCTCATGAACTTGGCCATTCCCAGGATAGAGAATGAGATTTTGTACTACAAAATGACCAAGGAAATTTTGGATAGTTTAAAGGATAAATATTTATATGAGAAGAAGAGAGTTGCTACTAGTGAGTATCATGCCTTTACAACATTAGGAGTAAACATGATACTATGACTATTCCTAGGAGCAAGTATGAGATATTGCTTTAAAGACTATCAGCATGATGCACCTTAATAAGGAATTGCACGACAATCTCACGCAAAGGAAGCAAACTAGCTAGTTGATTCATATGCATCCCAACACGTGGTGATTAAGGGTGCAAAAATTGATCTATGCGGCCAATTTTTTTAAAAAAATCTATGCGGCCAATTAATCGGCAGCATAATCATATGCAGTCCAAAAATGTAATGAGTACCTATATTCAGCTCTATAGTCCATCTACTCGATTAATTAACCGATTATCCAATTAATCAACCGATTAACAAGTCGAGTAAGTTTTAAGGTTTTAATTTTTTTTTTTGAAGTCACCAAATCCAAAGGTATCAACTCTCCAGCACTCTTCTCCTGTGGAAGCGTGTAGAGTCGTACGGGCCCCAATCGACCATCGGGGCTTGATCAGGGCCCCCCCTTCCCACTCTGGTGCTACTTCCCGACCTCAGGAGCTCTCCTTCGACCTCAGTCTCGACATGCATGCTGATCCAAGCTATCGCAATGGGGCCCTAGCAAGGCGGCGGCGGTCGTCTCCTCCTTCGAGTAGTGGGTGCGGCGGACGGCGAGGTCTTCCTCGGTTCTGCCATGCTTTGCTGCGGCTCGCATGCGATGAAGGTGCTTCGCTAAGCAGTGTGGGGGCGGTCTTCGGTGTGCGGCGAGCAGTGAAGGTGCTTCGTTGCGTGGCTCCATACAGCAGAGATGGTGGCTCCACAGCGAGTGGCGAAGGTGCGGTTGGTCGGCCTTCGGCGACGTGGGTGCAGAGGGGCTTGGCAGCGTCTGACGTGTTGCATCTCAATGGCTCCGTGCGGTGGTTTTGGGTGTACCACTCTTTACGTGCTCGTAGGTGGTGCAATGGCAGCGTGTCCTTGTTTGATGTTGTTGGTGGCTCCTTTCCTTTTCTTTCTCTTTAGTGTAGTTTTTTGCTTAGGATCGTGTGAAAATTTGGGCTTATCATGGCCGAGTATCCTGACCTAGTCAGAAATCGACTTGGACATGCTGGTCTAAATTCGATCTACTCGTTGGCGCATTCATCGAGATTTGTCTCAATGGTGCCTTGCCATATCTTTAAGCATGGGGTTGACCTGTTCCTGATTTCGAGTTGCATCTTTCTTTTTCTTTATCCTTTATTTCTTGTCTTATTTCTGAGTTTTTGTGTTCCCTCATTTCAACGAGGTATAACTTTCCCCTCGCTGAGGGTGTTAGGATTTCCTCTCTTCCTCCCTCTCAGGGGTGCATCTTCTTGTACCATGTTCTTCCATTCAATAGATATATTTCTCCATAAAAAAGGAGAGGATTCACAAAAAAAAAAAAAATTTGAAGCTTTAATGCATGTGCAATGCACCCCCAAACCAAAACCCGACTAAACCCAATGCCTAAATGCACCCAAATAAACCTGACTTCTGCCATTATCCCACGTTCCCAACATACACAAGCCTCAACCTTAAGCAAAACCCATGGTCCTGAGTCCCTCTTCTTGTCGCCTTTACCCCAACTTGTCTCCTTTAGATTTATGATGCACCAATCTTAGTTTATTTGTCTTATTTTATGTGTTGTGATATTGATAGATATTTGTTAGAAGCTATATTGAAAGAATATGTATATCAAAAAAATAATATTAATATATGTGTGATATTTCAATTCATATATATGTATACTGAATATGTATACTCATATATATAACTATATTTAAAATTTTAAATATTAAAAATACTACATCGATTAATCCCCGATTAATCACCCACATACCACATAACAGATTGAATACCAACTACCAATTTCTATATCGATGGTGGTGATGCAAGACATTTATCCACGCTCAGGCCGAATTATACCGGTAGCCGATGGGCAGCATCCCCGATTGCTAGTCAATGAAAGGTTCATGTGGCTCCTTACATGAAATTGAAAAATGTCCTTCTAGCTCTAAATTTCCCTCCGAGTCCACTCCCTATCAGTCGAATCACAGAGGAGCTGAATTACAGGACAGTATGTGATGTTGTATCTCTCACTTTCGAAGATGATGTAACTAGACGTACAATGAGGCATGGTAGTAAAGAAGGTGGTGTTTATCGCTTTCTAGAATAACCCTATGCATGCTATGTCTCTCTTCCTTTAGGAAGCGCTTCTAGCTACTTTTGGCACATCTGATTTAGCCATCTCCCTTGACATAAACTTCGAAGGATGCTACTGTAAATTCCACCAACAACCACCTTCCAATGTAAGGCATGTCAACTTGGAAAACATCACAAGAGTGCATTTCTAAGGAGCCAATGTCGGAGTTCTGAAGCCAAGTTCTAGTTACTTCATCTGGACATCTGGGACCTAGTCGCATGCTAGATTGTATGAGGCACATTTTTTTTAATGGCAATGGATGATTTCACACGTCTTAGATTTTTCTGTTGAAATCAAAGTCCAAAGCTGGTGTTATGATCCGAGCTTTCCTAGTAGAAAATAAAAATCAATTTGAGCCAGACAATGTCCTCGAGTTTTGCACCAGCTCCCTTCATGCCTTCTATCAAGAAGATGGAATCATCCACTAAATAAGTTGTCCCTACAAATCACAACAAAATGACGTAGCAGAAAAGAAGCACCGACATATCTTAGATGTTGCAAGGACACTATTAATACAAAATAGTGTTCTAGATAGGTACTAAGGAGATGTAGTGTTAACTATGTGTTTATGTCATTATTTGGATGTCATCTATGGTTCTTGACGAACAGGTTCTTTATTCCATTTTATTTCCTGATCGTGAATTATTTGGGGTCTCACCCAAGGTCTTCAGTTCTATGGCATTTGTTCACCTTTACGGTCCCAACAGGGATAAACTTATTCCTTATGCAATCAAGTGTATCTTTCTAAGATATTTAAAACTCAGAAGGGGTACCGATGTTATGACCCAGTTGGGAGGCACCACTGTCAGTGTTGATGTTACACTTTCATGAGTACCTTACCACTCTACATTTGACTCTCACATTCGCACTCTTGCACCTGAGGATGTTACTGTCATACCACTTGTATCCTTAGATACTCCACAAAGAAAGTCACCCAAAGGTCCATCTCTTCCTAATGGTCACCCTAATAACATGTTCAAGAGGATCTATTTTCACCGTCCTAGACAAGATCCTCCTCCACCAGTGGCAAGACTGTCATCTCCTAATACTCCATCTCGACATGGTGTATCGGATAGTGTCTATGACATTCCAACTTCTCATGTCAACTCTCCACCACCAGAGTTAGGTGAGACAGATGAGTCCGTAGGTGACTAACGTGATGTTAATCTTGATCATCGTATTTATTGTCGATAAGTCAGTATTGGTGGGTTGAATGATATCGATACAACCTTCCATATCTTTTTTCCCAAGTATCGCTCGATATGTTGCTAATATTGAGGGATATCGGTGACATATAGCTAAAAGTGAGCCCTATCAGTACAATTTTGTCATCATTTCGACGATATATGACCGACACAGGTGATATGTCAGTTAGATTCCCTATCTAGCACCCTGCACTCTTCTCCATTTCTCCTGTCATTTTCAACTCTTCCACACCACACCCAACTGCTGCACCTCCGAAATTTCCTTCACCATCTTCTTGGGTGATTTTCAATCTTCTCTCATCTCTCAACCTTACTTTGGAAAAAGAGTAAGGCAATAAATGACTTTTATTCAAGATGCACGGTCAATCACTACTTTCATTTACGATCACTGACATATACTAGCATTAATGAGACAATTTTGTAAGAGTAAACTCGTAAGACCATCCATCACCCGATTTGCAATTAATTACATGACACTGCAAAGTATTCTAGATAACAAAGTTGGATTGAAGTAGACGTTCATCTCCAATGAGTGTTATGCAAAAAGATAGCAGAATGTAAAGGGATTGATGACCACTACAAAATTCTGGGACAGCTGTTCACGGGTTATGAAGACAATGAAACCTGATGTGGTCATGCTAAAGATGGTTGATGATGATAAGAAACTAACCTTAGCAAATATAAATGCAACCATGGAAATAATGAAGTAAAAGGTCAAAAAAAATATTAGGAAGTCAGGTCGCCAATACATTAAGGTAATTGATGAGAGATAGAAAGACTTATTCTTGCATCCACTTCAAAAAGCTAGTATGAATTTATTACTTAACTATTAAGTTTCATTCATATGTTTTCACCTTCAGCCATAACTCATTACTTTTTAGTTTGTACTTTGTAGTGCTTACTATTAAATCCTAATTTTGCAACATATTATCTCAAGCTAAAATATCACTACAAGTATGAACTTCGTAGTGATCACAAGCTCCTCAAAGCAGTGCAAATGATTATCTATAAGCTAATGAAGGATGTACAAGAACAAACAACTTGTAAAGTTTTCCTGGTATGGTCGTCATCATGTGATTTGTGAAATTTGAATTCTTTTCACAATTCACATGTTACATGAATGAATTAATCATAATAAGTTTGTTTTCATTTTTTATTATAATTGAATGGTGGCATTTGCATGGCACGAATGGTCTCAACCTTTGCCGAGTTGCTGTAAAAATTTTATCACAGACTGCATTGGCAAGAGGGTATAAGAGAAATTGGAGTATGTTTAACTCTTATCTTTTATGTTTGATGTACCTTTTTATTATTTTATATTTTTGTCTAGTTTACATACATAATTCTCCCAACACCTCTCTATATAAAGAGGTGTAGGCTTCCTTTGAGAATAAGAATCTTCATTTCGTCCTACTTAGTATCAAAGCGGAGATCCTAGATCAGTACTCAAGTATCCCACCGAAACAAGCCGCCTACCCGCCTCCACCAAAACCCTAGGGCTATCTCCCTACCGCTCACTACCTCCCACCTTCACCAATGCACCTCCAGACCAACAAAGGGGATCCAGCAACAGCAGGCGGCGATGAAGTACCCTCCGCACCGATCTACTGCGATGCTGCAGGGGCGACATGCTCCTGTGGCGGCTCTGCGAGCGATCTAGCATGGCAAGCAGCAGCGCTCTTACCCAATCTAGCACAGTGGAAATAGTAAAGCAATCCCTGCTGCTCGATCTAGCGCAATGGCGACACTCTACATGACCTATTGCAGGCAATCGAGAATAGCAATGGCGACGCTACAAGGGCTAGGCGTGATCAGATCGCCTGATCTTTCACCGATAGGGCAACAGGGCCACCAATGGGGGTTTGTGCTCCAGTGCAACAAGGAGAAAGCGAGTAGCCCTCCGTTTAAGGGCTACTAGGGGTGCCATCGGACCCTAGTAAACACCTACTAGTTGTTAGAGGGCTGTTATGCATGTCTAATTTAATTTCCAAGCAATAGATGACTTGGTTTTTGGGTTAGATCACTTGTTATCGTGATCTATGTTGGTTCAACAGATCCGAAAATTGGATTGCAGATCTGATCTTGGTGACTTCTTGGTGCTTGAAACGTCATGGCTTCTCCTTTTGAGGTTACGTCAAAGACAAGTCAGGAGAGCGGAAATTACAAGAATCTATTCTTTATCCCGATCGTAAAGTTGGATGAGACCAACTATGCTCGTTGGTCTCAAGCCCTTCTGATGATTGTTGAGGGTCACGACAAGGAGCATCTAATACTAGAGCCAGAGCCTCAAAATAAGACTGAGAAGTACACCTCATGGAAGAAAGATAATGCACTAGTGAAGGCCTAGATCATGAATGTCATGTCACCATAGATTGGAGACGACATCATGTATTATAGAACTGCTAAGGAGATGTGGGGTATGCTTCATGACACGTATTCCCATAAGAAGAATACTAACAAGGTCTATCAGATTTACAATCATATGTTCTCCCTCAAACAAGAGGGACAGACCTTGACACAATATTATGTTGCTCTGAAGGGGCTTCTGAAGAAATACAATGCCTGTAGACCAGTGTGTACTTGTGGTACTCATCTGAAGTATCGCAAAGAGACAACGGTGCTTCACTTTCTTTCTAGACTGAGTCCAGAATATGATGTTGCACAATCTTAGATCTTGACATTATCGGAGCTTCCAACACTTGAGGAGACTTACAGCAGACTGAGCCGGATTACTGTTACGGCTCCTACTCCTGAGATTACTAGACAGACCTCCACACTAGCTGTTGGTGGAGGTCGAGGCATGAGAGGTGGCTCTACTCATGGGCGTTGTCATGGTCGTAGTCGTGGCAGAGGACAGACAACCAAACCACGACCCACGTGCACTTCTGTGGTAGGATTGGTCACTCAGAGGCTGCCTACTAGTCTAAGCATGGGAGACCTCCTGTCAAAAATTAGGTTGTTGCTTCTTCTAAGACAGAGTCTGACACAGTGTCACATGCTAAGTATGATGCTGTAGTCCAAAGGCTTACTCAGATTACTCAGGAGGCTCCATCTTCTTCAGATGTTGCTGCTATTGCCTCAGGTATAGAGACTTTTTGCTGTCTGGCAGGTTTACTTGGTTGGTAGATTCAGGTGCATCCCAGCACCTAAGTAGTGATCATAAGGGATTTTAGCACCTTTAGTTTGTACATCCTAGTAGGACTATTCAGGTGACAGATAGCAAGCACGCTAAAGTTAATGCTCAGGGGGAGGTGTCAATCACCCCCAATATGAGATTGCTGAATGTTCTGTTTGTTCTTGATTTTCCAATGAGTTTATTGTCTATTAGTCAGATTACAAAAGATCTCAATTGCAGAGTGGTTTTTAATGATGTTGGTTGTGTTTTTCAGGACAAGCTCACAAGGAGGATGATTGGTGGCGGACATAAAGAGGGAGGGTATATATCACCTGTCTCAAACGTCGTTTACTACATAGTGCCAGGGAGATGTGTGCTTTGCTATTAGGAGTGTCTTACAGTGGCACAATCGCCTTGGTCATCCTTTACCAGATAGGCTACTTCGTATCATGCCTCATATTTCGCCAGCCACCGAAATTCACTATGATGCTTGTCAAACAGGAAAGCACCACAGATCTTACTCTACTAGCTCTACAATTTCTGAGTTTTTATTTGATTTGTTGCATTTAGATGTGTGGGGTCCCAGTCGTATTCCAGATCGACTGGGACATAGATATTATTTGTTGATGGTGAATGATTGTTCCAGATTATCTTGGTTATTTTTGTTAAAGAATTAGTTGGACGTTGGATCTACGATTGAGAACTTTATTATTGAAATAAAGAATCAATGTGCTTCCATTGTCAAGATTGTACGCACTAACAATGCATTAGAGTTTGTACTACTTATATGAAGAATTTTTAAAGATCTCATGGAGTGGTTCATCAAACCACATGCTCCCATACATCACAGCAAAATGGGGTTGCTGAGCGGAAACACAGTCACATTTTGGATGTGGCGAGGACTCTTTTGATACACCATAATGTGCCTTTACAGTACTGGGGAGATGCAATGTTGATTGCATGTTAATTGATTAACATAATTCTGAGCAAGTGCCATGGCAGATATCATACTCTAATTGGGATTTGTTCCAGTTACCACTCTGGACTTTTGGCTGTGTAGCCTTCGTCCATATTATTGGGCCAGGTAAAGAAAAACTGACCCCCATATCATTTAAGTGTCTTTCTGAGTTACAGTCATGCTCAGAAAGGATACAGATGCTTTGACCCTCTACGAAAAAGGCATCGTGTCAATGCTGACGTCACTTTTCATGAGTTCAGTCACTGGGAGACAGTTGGAACTTGAGGCAGAGAGGGCTCCCATGCCCCTTCCTTCAGTTCAATTTAGGGATTTTCCTGCAATTCAGATAATGTCACCAGATACAACAGTTACTGATACTACCCGATTCAGAGATCTTCCATTAGTTTTTCAGAAACCAGTCACATATAGGGAGCATACCCAGCATACCCCCCACTTCAGCACCATCATCCTCCCCATAGCAAGTATTGTTGAGACCACTAACTAATGTGTATTTGGTGATGATTTTGCAGGTATTATACTAGCCACTTCTGAGGATATTCCTAGTAATGAGGGAATATTCCAATCTGAGCCTGAGTCTGCTTCTGCTGATATGGATCTTCCGATTGCTATTCAAAAGGCCCCTAGGAGTTGTGCGAAGTATCAAGTGGCAGGCATCATGTCTTCTGATGGGTTGAGTTGCCCATTTGCCTTGTTTACAGATGCCCTCACCTCTACACAGATACTAGCTACTTACCAGCAAACTATGCTCGATCCAAAATGGCATTAAGTCATGGAGGATGAGATGGCTGCACTTCAATCTCGCCAAACATGGGAGCTTACTCCGTTACCGCCTGACACACGAACCACTAGTTACAAATGGGTCTTTGCCGTGAAATATAATCTAGACGAGTCTCTTTCTCGGTACAAGGCTCGACTTGTGGCAAAGGGATTCACCCAAACCTATGGGGTAGATTTCTTTGACACCTCTCCTGTGGCTCGCCTTCCTACGGTCCGGATTCTTATTTCTGTAGCTGCACATTTGACTGGCCGTTATATCAGCTGGATGTTAAGAATGCCTTCTTGTATGGTGATCTACTAGAAGAAGCGTATATGCAGCAACCCCTGGGTTTTAAGGCTAAGGGGGAGTGTGTGCAATTTGAAGAAGGTGATTTATGGCCTTAAGTAGAGTCCGCAGGCTTGGCTTCACACGTTGTTAGAAGTTGTTGAAGATATGAGACTTATTCGCTCTACTTCCGACCATTCCTTGTTTATGAGGAAGACAGACAAGGGGATTGTGGCTCTCCTTGTCTATGTAGATGATCTCATCATTACCAGTGATGGCACCACTAGGATAGTTGAGGTCAAGCAGAAGTTGGCAAAAAAATTTGTTATGAAGGATTTGGGCTCATTGAGATACTTCTTCGACATAGAAGTAGCAAGAGGGAAGAGCAGGATTGTCCTTAGTCAAAGGAAATATGCTCTTGATTTACTACAAGAGATAGGGATGTTGGGCTCTGCCAACATACCCATGGATCCAAAAATGCACTTATATGACTCTAAGTCCAAGTTCATAGAGAACAGAGGCTACAAGTAGCTGATTAAGAAGCTACTCTACCTTACTATTACACACCCAGACATCTCACTTGTAGTTGGCAAGCTCAGCCAGTTTATGGATAGACCGACCAAGCAGCACTAGGATGCTGCTTTGCAGGTGCTCAGGTAATTGAAACAAGCACCAAGACATGAACTACTATTCAGGAGAAGCAGTTCTATGAGTATAGTAGGATTCTCAGTGCGGATTATGCTGGATGTCTTTCTGATAGGAAATCCACTATCGGGTTATGTACTTATGTAGTTGGTAACCTAACAATGTGGCAAAGCAAGAAGCAAAGCATAGTGTCTCACTCGAGTGCAAAGTCAGAGCACAGAGCCGTGGCATAGACGGCAGCTGAACTTATGTGGGTCAGATCAGTCTTACTTGACTTACATGTCAAAGTTGCAAAGCCCATAGAGATGAGATGTGACAATAGGGCAGCTACCTACATAGTAAGCAATCACATGTTTCATGAGCGTACCAAACATATAGAGATTGACTGTCATTATACCAGAGATCTGATTCAGAGAGGACTTCTCTTTACCTCATCAGTTACCTCAGAGAACCAGACCGCAGATATGTTTACCAAGCCTCTTGCCAGATCTGCCTGTAAGGCTTGTTGTGACAAGTTGAGCATGATAGATATCTATGCTCCAGCTTGAGGGAGAGTGTTGAACTCTCTATATACTTTTATGCTTTATGTACCTTTTCATTATTTTATATTTCTATCTGGTTTACATATGTAATTCTCCCAACACCTCTCTCTATATAAAGAGGTGTAGGGTTTCCTTTGAGAATAAGAATCTTCATATCATCCTACTAAATACCTTCAACCTAATTCACTCACAAAGAAGTAATCGTCTCAGTAGTGACAAGTTAATGGACTTGGTATTCGTGCACTATAACATCAAATTAAAGATGAAAGATATACGAAAAGGAGAAAATAAGGAAGAGTATATGGATCCAATTGATGTGGCATACCATTTTGGAGAAAGAGAAGAGCGAGATGTTTTATAAGAATAATTGAATAACACCGGAGAACCATTGCTTGATTAAAATGGTCCCGATCCTAAGATGGTAGAAAAATGAGGGCAGATGTATCTAAATTTGTGTGCAGTAGATCTAATAGAAGAGTAATTCGTGGACTTGAAACTAAAGAGAGTCCAGTGGAAGATTCGCCACTTTCAAGAGGAACAAAAGACGATAATGATGTAGTGATGGTTGACAAGCCACAGGTAGAAAGTAGTGGAGATGGGAGATATCATCATCAAGATCCTAGTAGAGAAGATGCCATGTAAATACATGCAAAGATATGCAAATATATATGGAAACCACATGGAGACCCCGTGTCAACTTCACCTCGTGACTATGACGTAGGAACAGGGTAAGGGTATGCCTTAGGCCATTCTATAATGTCCATTGATGATTTAAGTTCATCGGTGGGATGCCTTAATTTGGTGGCAGAATCAATCTTTGGAGGTGGTCCTAGACCATCATCATCGTGTTACTATGGTGATTACGAATCTCATTACATCAGCCCTCAATATCAACCCCAAACGCAAAGTTCATCTCATTACTTCCCCAACTACACCAACCCTCCATCTTATTATGGCTCCTCCTATGGGTATAATGGATGCCACCAAAGTGAGTATCTAAAGTAATCCTGCAAATGCACGTTATGGAATATTCCTTAACTATTTTGTACCTCAAGGTCCCTAACCATTTTCTTATCAACCTTCCCACTCTATTGTAGCACCACTTCCGCCTCAACCACCACAGAGTTCATCGATGAGACAGCGTGAGCCTTCTAAATCATCATGTTCTACATTGAGACAAGGTGGTTCTACCGAGTCCAAACATTCAAGAGGACATCAATATGAGTCTACTCAGGGTCAATCTAGAACTAGAAGCAGGAGCAGCTCCTCCAATAGTCACAGTCGATATCTGCGTCTTGGAATACTTCCATATTGCAGTAATGAAGACTATCAATAATACATCAATGAATATAATACTCGATATAACTACATAGTGTAGGATTCCTACTGTGAGTATCTTTGAGTGTTACAAATAGAGGAAGATAATCAGAGGGGAACTATCGAGTCAGGTCGAAGCTCAACCTAGTATTAATTTGGTGGCATTGGTTGGTGCTTCCGTACTTGGTGTAGTCCCCTAGTAGTATGATACTATTAACATTTTATTTCTTCTAGTGAGTGGTATTACTATAAATATTTTTCAATTATTATCATGTTATGTGCATTTTCTTTTCAATATATGACTGTCAATATGTTAATAGCATGTTTCTATTATGTTTTCATTAAAAATTTATGATTTGTCTTCTAGGCATTTCTTCATACATGTAATACTTATTAAAATATTAATTTTCATCAAACTTGTGACATTTTGGGTCTTTTGAGTGATTTCTCCAAAATTCACCGATATCAGTGACATCCCCGACATATCCCATTTTCGACTTGTCGATAAGACATCGATATCAACATTTAAAACCTTGATCTTGATTTACCGATTTCCCTATGGAAGGGGACCAAGACATACACCATTCATTCCATTTTCAAGCATGTTTCTGTGGCCAATCCCCTCAATACAGGAAGTTTGCCATGGCACTCTCTAGTGAATAGGTATCTAGTTCGCATCAACAAGCTCTTCTTAATCCAAAGTAGAGGCCAGCTATAAAGGATGAGATATTTACTCTTATCTCTCATCGTACCTGGGAATTTACAGAAATTCCTCCAAGAGCTACAATAGTTGGTTGCAAGTGGGTATTTGCTGTCAAATACAATCCAGATGATACTATTGCCAGTTACAAGGCCTACCTGGTGTCAAAGGCTTCACCCAGACATATGGGGTTGCTTCGTTGATACAATCTCCCCAGTGACAAGCCAACCAACTATCCAGATCCTTATCTTTGTTTCTGTTCAACAAAACTGGCCACTCCATCAGCTGGATGTCAAAATTGCCTTTCTGAATGACGATCTACAAAAGGTGGTCTATATGCAACAACCGCTAGGATATGAGTCTCAGGGGGAGTGCTCTAAAGTCTATTGTTTGCGTAAGGCGATCTATGACCTGAAACAAAGCCCAGGGGCCTGGTTTTAGAAGTTGTTAGAGGTTGTTAAGACATCGGGGTTTCGCAGATCCTTGTCAGATCATTCCCTATTTGTGCAAAAGACTGTGTAGGGACTGATGGTCATGCTTGTATACGTGGATGACATCACTGTCATAGGTGATGATGAAAAGGCATTACTAATCTAAATTTCCTTGTAGAAAACTTTGTAATCAAAGACTTGAGACCACTTTCCTATGGATCCGAAGGTCTATATGATGAGCAATCTGAGCTAGTGAAAGAGGATTAGTTGAAAAGCTTCTCTATCTAACGATCACACGACTTATATTTCTCTAGCAGTTGAGAAGCTGAGTAGTTTATGGACAAGTCCACCAAGTAGCATTGGGATGCTACTATGATGGTACTAAGGTACCTAAAGAATTCTCCAGGGAAGGGGATTCTATTTACAAAAGGTACCTCTCTAGATATGGTAACATATATAGGTGCAGACTATGCAGGATGCATTGTTAACCAAAAGTCCACTATAGGCTTTTGTAAAGTCTACTTAGTCACATGGAAGAGTAAGAAGCAAGCTATTGACTCAGTACGAAGTCTGAATATCGAGTAATGGCTCAAACTGCTGTTGAAATGATGTGGATACAATCACTTCTGTCAGAATTGCATATCTTAGTTGAGCCTTCAATGAAGATGAGGTGCGACAATCGAGCTACCACTTATATAGTGAATAATGTTATGTTCCATGAGAGAATCAAGCATGAAAAAGTTGGCTACCACCATACACGTGACTTGATCAACCATGGATTTATTCGCACAACTCATGTGGCTTTTGAGGACCAAACCGCTAACATCTTTAACAAAGCATTCCCATGGGCTCTCTTCAACAAATGTTCCAAGCGGAGCATGATTAATATCTATGCTCTAATTTGAGGGAAATGTTGAGAGTTACGTGGTTTGTAAGAGTTGTCTTATGTGTCCTCATTTATGTCCTTTCTTATTTTATATGTACTGCTATGCACTTTTCCTACATCTCTATATATTGAGATATAGGGGTTCCAGAATAATGTTAAGTTACTCATTTCTTTCAACACGTATGATACCAAATTTGCTTCAGAAGTTTGTAAGTACAGGCTAAAGTGCTGAATTATAGTCTAGGTCCATGAAAACTATGTAGTAAATACACCTGAAAAACATCAAATTATGAGTCCACAAAGAAAATAAACAGCATGCATAGTAGTGGAAATCTGAGTCAAAACCACAAGGATGCTGAAAAATGCAAGAAACTCTTGGCAAACTTAAGGAAGAACATTTGTTCATGGAAACATTGGTGATTGTATTGAAGAACAATAACAATCATAACATCCCTTCCCTCCAGCAAACTAACCACCGAGGACTGCCACCTGATATGTAATTTCCCTCGTGAACCAATCTAGAGAATGCAGAGTGGAGTCATGTCATGTAAAGTTCCTGCTCCAGGGAAACCATACAGCTGCAGTGATCAACCACCAAAATCACATTAAGCTCTCTCCCTAATCTGCAAATAGACAGGAATAAGTATTCTGTCATTGTTGTAGCGGTAGACGTGAACACCAGCCTAGTTACTTTATGCTCAACCTAGGATGGCACAAGGTGAGCTTCCTGTGTGACATGTTGATACCCACTTCAAGATGGAGTGAAAAGTTGTTTCAGCCACATATAGATAAAGTCAACAACATCCTTTTGGATTGGATGAGAAAGCATTTTCCAAAATGGAGAAAACTATCCTCTTGGGCTCTATGGTGGGAAGTACTATAAGATTTTGGCTTGATTGCACTGATGCTGTTTTGTATTTTGGCACCTTCCCACCTTGATTTTTTTTTAATAGGCCTTCCCACCTTGATGGCCGACTTTCTCTTGGATGGCAAAGCTCACTTGCTTTCTTGGGGAGGCGTCTATCTTCCTAAACTAGAGGGTGGTATGAGTCACCTGGATCCTTCAGACTTTAACCTTCTTTACTCATTTGGAAGACTATCCAGTGCTTTTTCTCAAGTTCACTCCACTCGAGCTGGTTTGTTTGCACAGGCCTATGAAGTGGTGTCACCAATGGAATAACCGAAGAATTGGTGGAATGGGTCCCTTGTTTCAAAATCCCTTGCGAAAGTATGCCCTTTTTCTTACCTAAGAGTTTTCCAATGGATCTGTCAGAAATACTTGTTGGAGTTGGCTGAGAAAAAAGAAAAAAAAAACAATAAATAAACCCTCCAGACTTCCAATATTCCATAAGCACTACAGATGTCTCCCTAAATGCAGGACATGAACATGCACTATAAGAAAGGGTCAATCCTCCCAATTGACTCAAGAGGCACATCCTCCATCTGTCAGCATATCCTAAGATAACAGCCTGTCTTCCATTAAGAGTCTCTCCTAAAGGTCAAACAAAGAGCAACAGGATCACATTGGGACACAGGACAGGAACCAAATGGCTGAAAAGGCAGGGGTGGTCTCAACTCTGGATCTAAGAATCTCACATAAGCTCTCAAGTTTCAGCTTCCAAATGCTAAATCTGGTAAATCCCAACAAGCATTCTTAGAAGAAGCCCTAGAGAACTCCAAGCAACAAGAATGACTGTGCTTATATAAGGGATTTCCTATGAGGGAACCATTCCACCTATCCTACAATGGTTACATTGGGGACAACAGCACATATACCCTTGTTTTAACCAACTAGCCTAAGAAGAGTGAATGGTACAAATAAAATGGAGTAGCCTTCTATGTAACAAAGAGTCAAGTCTGATAATCCTTGAGCCCTAACCCACCATTCAATCTAGGAAGACAAATGGCTTCTCAGGAGAGAGAAAGTGCACTTTGTCATCACAGATAAAGTCAGCCATCAAGGTCTAAAGGCACCACAATACAAAAAAGGGCCAAGGTGCAAAGAAGCCAAAATCTTTTAATAACCCCCACCACAGAGAGCTCAGAAGGATAATTTTCCCCATTCTAGGAAGATGCTTTCTCCGCCAACCACATAGGAGATCACTGACTTTATAGCAACCACAAAAATAATTTCTCTCTCTACAAGGGACCATGAGAGAGTGCAAAGAATCAGAGAGTGAGTGCTAGCAAAGGAGAAAGAGCAAGGGAGATAGGATGATGGAGTGATGGAGAAAAAGGAGGGGGGGAGATGGCCATCCTCTCCCTGGAAGCACACACGATGTTTAAAGGCTAAGGTACGATGTTTCTTGTGTCTTTCTACAACCTACAAGCCATTTTGCGCAGAGTATACCTCTAACATATCTATATAAGGCTTGCTTTGCATCGGGGCACCAATCGATGCATTGTAGGAACATGGCCAATCGTAAGCAACTCTCCGGTCACCCCACTATGGGGTCAAGAAATGTTTTGATTTTGCTAAGTAGGGCCGTCAAAGTCACCTTGATTGTTAGGGACACTATGTACGACAACGCCTTGAAAACTCTTTACACGTTGGTGGATCATAAACCTCTTAAGATTGCTCGTGATATTGATCATCTTTCACTTTTTGTCCATAAAGGTATCTACCGCAAACTCGTTGGCACAGTTCACCGCCTCTCACAAGGTGGGTTTATGGCTCTTATTGATGCTGAGCTCCTTACCATGTCGGTCACAGTTGGAATCAAGTTGAGTGACTCCATAGTGGTTGACATCGCTCCAATTGCCTCCATCGCCAATTCCAAAATGGATGCTTGTTGCCGCAACTATGGCTGAGAAACTAGAAAGCCAAATGGTCACATTGCTAACCGTGCGAATTTGGAAGATGAAAGTGATTTTGCAATTCTAGCATTTCGTGTGGGGTCCATTATGGTAGGCCCAAGGTCAGCATCTCTAGTCACCTTTACAACTAGGGATTTGAATCCCACATCCTTAATGCCTCTTCTGGATCTACCTATTTCTTCTACTCTTAGATCTCCTAGTTCCAGGTTTGAGTCAGGAGCCACCTTTCACTTTGTTTCCTGGTAGCTCAAAACTCTGTATAGATGGCAAGGGCTTTGCTTCTATCATTGACCAACATTGGAGCATGATGAACTCTAAGGCAAGGTCTTCCCCTTCGCTAGCAAGGACCTGTAGTAATGTAGCCTTACTAAAAGCTATCCATGTTTGCGACTCGAGCAACTTGAGGGACAACTCAAGCCATCAACGGTGACTCAAGTTGAGGAGCAGGTCACAACGACGACGCTCGAGATGGGAGTTTTGTCAATGATCAACCCATGGTGGGGGAACCACTGGCACTTATGTCCATTAGCTTCCATTACCTTCATTTTGGGAAACAAGTGCAAGTAGCTTCCATTAGCAACCACAAGATCCAATTTGCAATATTTTCTAGATCCATATGAGGGCATCCAAGAGAAGTAATTCCATTCAGATGCAATATCAAAGAGACCAACCATGCAATACCAGATAGAACCATGCTGAATTCCCAAAAAGCTATCACAAACGCTACAACCATCACTTACCTTGGAAGCTAACAACCTTTAAACCACCCAGGGCTAACCAAACCCTATCTATAGCATGTTCATGGTCCTTTGAGGTATTCCAAATCTTCTCCTCCACCCTATCATTAGTAGCATCATAAAGGAAAGGAAATCACCAACCAACCATGTTTAGTAGCGTTAAATAAGACAACCAGCATTAATGAAGCCGATCAAGTTTCCAACTCATGTGGAAACTTTAAAATTGAATGAGAGAAAATTTCAAGCTATACATAGGTCTCCAAAAGGCCAACACCCATAACGGGAGGTGGAACAACTCCAATTGCTTCCATGGGTCATTAAGCCCCTTAATGTTAAGGATTTGTAACAAACATTAAGCAAAATTCTTTCCACAACTCTTCTAGGGTCCATTTGTTTAGGGGAATAAAATAGAGCCTTCGGTGTTTGGGTTGAGAAAACCCGGAAAAAAGTTAAACCGGAATAGGCCCACTTACGTCGCCATAAAGTTATTCCAGGGGGCTCCTGCAATAACTGTATTCCGCTCCCCCCCTTCCTCCAAACGTGGAACACCAGCCCTTTATTCCTTCTCATGGCTAAAGTTGGACCCAAACATCCAAAGGGACTTATTCCTCCACTTAATTTATAAAATGCTAATTGCATGTGAAATTCCTCAAAATCTCATTCCTCGAACCAAACATATGCCCTAAGGGAAGCCTTCCTTTCTATTTCCATTCATGTTCGTTTTTGGTTTTTTTTTTTGGCCCCCTTTGTTTTTTAAATATTTTGTTCATAGATTTTTAAGGGATTTGATTTTAAAATGCAAGAAGCCATGATCTAACCCTTAAATTCCACCAAGTATATAAAAGAATGTGGATACTAATGCAGACAACTCAACAAGTTGAAATGTTTAAATAACACAGAAGTAATAATATCAAAACATAAGAAATCAAGGAACGCTTGGGTTTACGTGGAAACCCCACTCACGAGGAGCAGGGAGAAAACCACTGGAGAAGGCCCCAATAGGGCACTGATTTTGTATTTCTTCTTCTCAAATGAATAGGTGGGGGGATACACGCCTATTTATAGGCCACCACTCACACAAGAAGTCCACATCTTCCAATGTGGCACTAAACCCACAACTCAATTCTCTCAACACTCCCCCTCAAGCTAGAGTATGGAATGCTCAGCTTGTAACACAAATAAACACACTCTACACAGCAGAACAAACAACACTCTGGACTGATTCATGCTTGTAGGTAGAAACATGGGCTGGAGCTACTAGATGAATTATAGCTGGCTTTGAAGATCTGGTGTTGATGGCTCTCCATTTAGTATCTCTAAAATAGGGTCTTCCTCTGAAGACCTCGAAGGTGGATCTCCCTTTCTAAAGTCTATGAAACTAGATCTCCCACATAGAAACCTAAAATGAGCCCTTCCTTTGAGGACCTCAAAACTCTGGACCTCCCAGAGTTGGGTTTCTTATGTGGAATCCATAAACAAAAGAGACTCCTGAATGGGGATGATTACAACAAGCTTCCACACTCCCCATTTTCTCCCATACTCGTATGGGAGAAAAGTAACAATGATGAGAAGAAAAAGAAAACAATAAAAACTAGAGAAGACTTCACATCTTCTCTCAAACATAAACTTCATTTTTTTTCTTTTTTCGATTTTTCTCTATCTCCTTATTTTCTTTTTTTATTTGATTTTTTCTCTTTTTTCTCCTCTTTTCTTTTTCCTTCTTTCCTTCCTTTTTCCTTTTTTTCTCCCTCCTTTTCCTTTTTTTATTAAATGAGGCATATCAATAGCAAAACATATGGAGAACAAACACATATAAGATAGAAACAACCCCTTACAACCTCACCTTAGGGTTCGTAGAGAACCCAACCGCACAGTCGTGCCTCTGGCTCCCATGTCTGCGTCTGCCGCCACCATCGGCCATGTCCTCTCCGACCGCCAACGCCGCACTACCCCTGCGTCCTCACCGCCAATGCCGCAAGATGCGGGCTTGCAGACTACCGCACCGTCGCTGCATGCATCTCACCGCACGCCACCGTCAGCATCATGCGTGCGGATCATCTCCCTACGATGGTCGTCACTTCCGCAGCCTCCAATGTGCAGATCCCAATGTGTGATCTGGTGAGCATGGGAGGAGAAGCGAACACCATGAAGCAGATATTGCTCATCAAGTTCCCACAGAAGCGACCGAAGCCCTAGTGCCACAGTAGCAGGCACCCTCACAAGCTGATACATGTGCACCACCTGGTGACCTCGCCTCAACGTCCTCCACGAGTACAGCCTCCTCCCCAACATCTACAGCCACGTGCAGCACAAAGGACCCCGTGCCGAGGTCCACCAGCTATGTCGATGTCTGATATGTATCAACAACCGCAGGAGGGCATCCCATATCCATCGACCTCTAGCAACATCCGTCACGATGCATGATCCCACATCATCAAAGCTTGAACTTGCCTTCGATCTTGAAGGCACAAGAAGAATCCTAATAACAAGTGGAATCGAATACGAACAAAAGATAAAACCCAAAATCAACTTGCTTTGATACCAAGTTGAAATGTTTAAATAACGCGGAAGCAATAATAACAAAGTATAAGAAATCAAGGAACACTTGGATTTACGTGGAAACCCCACTCACGAGCGAGGAGAAAACCAAGGGAGCAAGCTCCGATGGGATACTGATTTTGTATTTCTTCTCAAATGAATAGGTGGGGGGGTACAAGCCTATTTATAGGCCACCACTCACATAAGAAGTCCACATCTTCTAATGTGGCACTAAACCCACAACTCAATTCTCTTAACACAGCATAGTCCTCATGGTTAGTCAAATGCAGCTCGAAGATCAGCGAGGTGCATAATCTAACATCTGAAAATGTCTAGCAAGCTACATTTAGCAGCTCCACCTGCCTTTGATGCATGAAAATACGATCCTGGTATTTAAAGATTTAAGGGTTCCCTTCTACCTTTATTATCCTTTTCAACCAGTGTTATACCCCTTCTTTCTATTTGAAAAAGCGCTTCCTTGTACTAGCGCAGCGTAGCAAAGGGCTAAGTATCAATAGGCCCATCCCAATTCTCAAAGTTTCAATGCCAAGTGATCCAGTTGTATTAAGCTCCTCTAGTCGGACATGCTATGAAAACCCATTTCCATTATAGGAATAATCTAAAGCCCTACTCCTACTATCACCTACCTTTTTTTGAATCTCAAAAGTTAAATCCTAAGCTAATGTAGAGAAAGATCCATGACGATCCTAAGTGCTTTGCAAATCCTGTACGCTATCAAGTATGAGATAGCCAATGATGTTGTTAAGAAATAAATTAATTAGGAATATTTGATTAGGATATACTATTTTTAGGTCTTAGTTGGTTTCCATGTTTGCCCTTGCCTCCCTCTATATAAAGAAGGCTAGGGCCTCTCTTTTCAATAATAACAAGAATCATTTTTGCCACCTAAAATCTCTACATAACATCAGAGCCACCGACCTTAGTGCTTTAGGGTTTGGGAAAAGAAAACCTCGAGGGGGGGAGGCCCTCCGACGGCGCCGCCAACCTCCAACGAGCCACCAAAGAGGCTGTCTGTTCTCCCACAACCTATCATCTTCCTCTTCTACTCTTCTACTTCCTCTTCCGCTAGTGCTGCTGCTTGTTGCCAGAGGGAAAAGCACCACCGGCGTCACCTCTGGCCACCGTTCGGCGAGGGACCACTAGTGGGGTGGTCACCGAAGCCCTAGCGACCAGACTGACCATCGTCGGTGGTCCTCCTGCGAGCCATGCGCCGGCGAAAGTCAAATCTTTGTCCAGCGCCGCCCATCAGCCATGAGGCTCGAATCTCTGTTTCAACCCTTCTAACCTCGTTTGTTCGACGTTTTAAGGGTACCACTCGGCCAAATGGAGGCTGCTCTACCGAACCAAGGTGGCCCGGTCCTCCTCCGACCTACCAGAGCTTCACCGTGCACTTCCCTGCCACTGTAGCGCCACCGTCAACAAAAAAAAAGGATGAAAAGAAGGAGAAGAAGAGGGAGCTGATGGTGGCTCCTCTCCTCTCTTCCATGTTTGCTACAACAGTCGATGTTGCTGCCGTCATTTGACGCCCAACAGAGGAGCACCAGCGAAGAAGAATAAAAGAAGAGGAAGAAAACCCTCCTTCGGTCTTTAGTGTTGCTTTAAAAAGAAAAAAAAATTAGGGTTATTTATGATTGAGTCAACTTTTCTGTTTTCTTTAAAGTCTAGTCTTCTATTGTTAGGGTACTTATCTGTAACCCCTCAAGGTTTTGAGTTGTCTCAGTTGGGTCTTTATATGTTGAGTGGAAGACACAAGAGTTGAAGATGAGAGCCACCTCAAAATGTCAAAGTTAGGGCAATACTCTCACGCACCTTAAGAGAAACCAAGTATTGACTAGTTCTGTGAGGGCATACAAAAAGGAACACCGAAGGTTGAAGACACGAAAAGAGGACTTCCACATCAACAAAAGTGGATCTTCACTACCTCAAGGATCTAAGTCTTCGCCATCTCCCGCGTCTCGATTTGTGAAGGAGTGTTAGGAAATAAATCAATTAGAAATATTTGATTAGATTTACTATTTTTAGGTCTTGGTTGATTTCCATGTTTGCCCTTGCCTTCCTCTATATAAAGAGGGCTAGGGCCTCTTTCCATATAACAAGAATCATCTTTTCCACCTAAAATCTCTACGGATGTCATACAGTTAGTGTGATTAAATGGAGGAAGAGTCTAATAAGTTATACTTTTGAGCATAGTATAGGAATGGCACTCTCTCTCCCTAATTGCTCTCCACTTAGTGCAAAGTAATTGGGGATGAGCCCTTGGACCATCTCTACATGTCATTTTATAGAGTACAAGAATCTTAAATTTTATTAGGATTTACCCCAACAGCATATAGAAAGAGGATTTCAAGATTGAAGGAGAATTCCTTAATGGAATTCCCTCATGTACGAGCTCCACTCATTCTGCTTCGCTTCACTTCATATGAAAGCGAGTAAGTCGAATGATTAGGAGGCGAGCCTTATTCCGCTTTATTTCACTCCCCTACACTTCCATACGTTCCACATCCTTTAGCAGATACCCGCCCATCCTTTAGTCGTCTTAGTGGTTAAATCCTTTAATCCTCCTGGCCATGAGACCTTTTTCCCACCTAAATGGGCTTTTTGGCCTTTATTTGCCTTTTCTGAGGGTAAAATTCTCCCCTTATTAGTTAAAAGGGATAACTTTTGAGCAATAAAATAATATTTGGAAGTCCCCTGTTTGTTGTTTGGCAACAATAGGAATTAGGGAAGGGGAGGATTACTTTGAGTTATTGCGAGTAGGTTGTTTGGAAGGAAGATAAGTTTAAACATAAGAGAGTCAAATTTATGACATAAAATAAAGGGAGGGATAAAAAGTTCCATGGGGGTAGGTTTGTTTAGAAAGGGGGATAAGCTTAAATGGAGGAGAGTCCCAAATTTCTAACACAAGATAAAGGAAGGGACAAAGAGTTCCACCTTCCCCCATGGAACTTTTTAACCCTGCGCTAGAACCACTTAACTTGGGATTTCTTATCCTTAGGTTGTCCCCACCCAAACAAGGGTCTTCCATGGAAGGCCCGCCTTCCAAATGGGCCCTAATGCTTCTTTAATCCACAAAATTTACGGGCATTAAAACCTATGAACCCAAAACTCCAAGAATCAGAATTTATGAAGCCCAAGCACATTCGTGGCCACTAAGGCCTTCCCATCGAAGTCCATGAAGTTGGAAACTACTATGTCACAATTACATGGACAAAGAGAAATTCAGCATGTCAGGAGTCAGGGCTTAAAAGACAAGTGCATTATAGTTCATATTTCCATGGTAAAAAAACAGGAAGGAACCTTTTCAAAAAAAAATGGAGGAAGTGTAAATGAAGGCAGAAAGGTATTTAAATTTAGGTTGTAATGTTCTCTAGAAGGGTGTTAAAGTCCTGCATTGAAGCCGCTTGTGCAAGAGGCTATGGCTGCTATTTATTGTATGTGGTTTCCATCTTGCATCAGTCTTAATCTTCTAGCTCCGCTAGCCCAAGACAGATTAACTTGTCTTCAAGAAGAATCTAGTGTCCATCCATCCATCTACCTAAATCTACTTCAGAACAAAGAATACAAGCTCGATGCAAAGCATAAATCCTTTCTTGACTCCTATAATAGGAAAATTAAACAATACTGGCTACACTTTGTCCACTCTTGCCTTTTTGCAAATTATTGCAAATAAACAAGAGTGAACTGCAATGTGTGGAGGTATCACTTTTGAAAGGGCATTGCACATGCTGCGAATGAAAACATAAACAATTTTGCTCATCTAGTCCTATCACTTAAAACTCATCAGACTACAAAACCTTTTTTGAAAGAGATAACAAAACAATTGTAGGCGAGATAATGCATGATCAGGCGTTAGTATGTCATGAAGAAAATTTGGGTAAGTAATAAAGGGAAAGACAGGCGAACATGAAAAATTGCTTCTAACATGTAGTCCACTCTTGTTGGTCTTCTTTCAAAATTAAAGGAAAGGCATACAAAATGGCATGAAGAAAAGCACCGGTCACTAGATAGCTAAAAAGATATTCATGTTGCAAAATCAATTGATATTTCTACTTAACATGTAGTTCATTCATGTTGGTCTTTTTTCAAAATTAAAGGAAAGGCATACATACATGAAGAAAAGGACTTGCAATTAGATCACTAAAAGATATTCGTGATGCAAACTACAGAAGGTCAATTGACAAGAAAACAAAAAACTATAGGCAGAGATTACAAAACAATGTCAAAATTTACAAGATAGAACTGATTGAAATATGTAAATGCACCAAAGAAACTTGACAGTGGAGAATATTGGTAAAAATAAACAAGAAATCTTACAGAAGTAATGGTCCTCAATGCTTGTGGACCTGGAAATGTCTTCCCACATCCATGACTTTTGGGAAGAAGACGGCCTCGCACTTCCTCCCCGTTTATGCCTCTTGCAATGTTCCATAACCATGACCTGGAAAAGTTTAAGTAATAACATCCCAAAAGAAAAAGCATGTCTTAGTGGATTGAAAGTCAAGGATGAAACTTTTGACTGCCTTCTTGATGCCTTCTTTACTTAAGCATTTGTTTTGAGTTGGATGATTAATATGCAAATTGTTTTGAGTTAGACAATCAAGCATATTGACTATTTCCAGTGTTGAATAATTAAATGATAAAGAGCAACATCAGGAGTGCCACGTATAGACCTTGGTTTACTGGAAAACTCCTCTCATGGAGAGAAGGAAAAACCCGTGGAGAAGAACACTTACAGGTTAGATCTTCTATTATTCCATCCCCGTGAACAAAAGGGATACAAGAGCCTTTGCATATGCCACCATACACCTCCCAAATTCTCACTCACACAAGATGAGACCAAATCACAACTGGATCTTTACTGAATCCAATCCAGTAACCCAATAACCAACATTCTCTTGCCACTCTCGTGCAAGCTAGAGCATGGAATGGTCAAAGTATACAAAATAAATCTTCACTCTTGCAAGCAAAAAAAAAACTCAAAAGGTGCAACGGGGTAATAGCACCCCAGCAAATAATGACAAAGCTACATTCTTGTCATATAGGTGGGTGTTAGGTTGCAAATGACATGATTCTAATTAGAATAATCCCAGGGCCCTTTATATAGAGAGCACCCAAAGGGAAAGATTACAAGAATATCCCTATAAAAAATAGCATAATACAGAATAGGACATATAACTCAACACTCCCCTTCAAGTTGGAGCAAAGACATCAAGTATACTCAGCTTGAAACATAATAACACGACGTTTCTTAGGAAATGCTTTGGTGAAAACGTCTGCAACCTGATCTTCGGTAGCAATATAAGGTGTCACAATTTTCCCAGCAGTGATGGCATCTCTGATAAAGTGACAGTCTACGTCTATGTGCTTTGTCATCTCATGGAATGCAGGATTATTAGTAATGAAAGTAGCTGCCTTGTTGTCACAATACACGGGAGTAGGTCCATACACTGATTCTCCAAAATCTCCAAGGATGGTTCACACCCACAGAAGCTCACAAGTAGTATGGGCCATAGCCCTATACTCAGATTTCACACTGGATATGGATGCAACATTTTGTTTCTTACTTCTCCATGTAACAAGGTTACCACCCACATAAATACAATGGCCAGTAATGGACCTTCTATCTTCATGTGATCCAGCATAATCTGCATCCGAGTACCCCCAGACCTTAAGATGGCCATGCTTCATTAGAGACAGCCCCTTTCCTGAAGCTTGCTTGAGGCATCTAAGCACCTGACAAACACCATCCCAATGAACTTCTCTAAGAGACTGTATAAACTGACTCAAACTACCCATAGCAAAGCATATATCCGACCTTGTGATAGTCAAATATATTAGCTTTCCTACCATAGCTCAGTATCTAATGACATCCTGAAGTAAAGGACTCTCTAAATCTCCAAAAGGCAAGGAGGGATCCATAGGGATGCTGGCAGGTTTGCATCCCAGCATCCCTGTCTCCTTCAATATGTCAAGCACATACTTTCGTTGTGATAACACTAATTTCCCATCAATATGTTGCACTTCAATGCCCAGAAAATAATTTATCGTTCCCAAACCTTTAGTAATGAACCGAGTATGCAGAAGTCTTTTAGTGTCTTCTATTCTTGTTCCATCACTCCCAATAAGCAATATATCATCCAAATAAACAATAATGATAACTGATGTTGTGGCTCTGTACATGGTAAAAACAGAATGATCTGTAACAGATCTAGTAAAGCCAAACTCTTGTACAGCTTTATTAAATCTCTCAAACCAGGTCCTGGGACTTTGCTTAAGGCCATATATTGCCTTCTTCAATCTGCAAACCTTCGAACACTCCCTCTCAACCACAAAACCAGGTGGTTGATGCATATACACCTCTTCTTCTAAATCGCCGTAAAGGAAAGCACTTTTAATATCCAGCTAAGAGACGAGTCAGCCCTTGTTGACTACCACAAACAACAGTATCCTTATAGAATTTAGTCTGGTCACTGAAGAAAACGTCTTAAAGTAATCAATCCCAAAGATTTGTGTATAACCTTTGGCAACCAGTATGGCTTTGTATCTGTCTACTATGCCATCAGGACGACACTTTAAGGTGAACACCTACCTACACCCCACAATAGTAGCACTACGGGGTAGGCCAACTAGTTCCCAGGTTCCTCTAGACTAAAGAGTAGACATCTCATGCATGGCAGAGGTTTAGGAGGAATCCTAAAATGCCTCGATATGATTACTAGGAACTTAGCGCTATCAACTGCAAGGGACAGTAGCCTTCCTGTTGTAAATAAACGATCAAGTGACATATAATTGGAAATAGAATATTTTGCACAAGATCATTGTGGCTTCCTCTGAGCAATAAGAAGATCCACATCAGATATCTCTAGGGTGTAGGGTCTGGACCTCCATCCGAATCAGCAGTGTCAGTAGGGGACTAAGCAGGAATGTGGATAATGGCTCCTCTGGTATAGTGGTAGTGGGATGTCTCTGCTTAAAATGTCGAGGGAAGGTCTCCGTCATAGGCGCCTCAGGATGTGTAGGGTAGGATATAGGAGGGCCATCATGAGATGGAGGTGGCTCAGAGGAACCTAGTGGTGCAACCGTATGCATGGGTAAAGGAATCTCAGGAGTAGCATTAGTGTTCTTTCCTATGGTAAAGTAGTATGGTATATCCTCAAAGAAGGTAATATCTCTGCTCACGTAAAAGCAATGTACCACTGAATCAAAGCATCTGTACCCTTTTTGGGTTCTAAAATAATCCACAAAGACACTTTACGGATCTAGGAGCATGTTTATCCACCTTAAATAAGTGGACAAAGCACACACACTCAAAGACTTTAGGAGGCACAGAAAACAGCTCCTGATCCAGACATAAAACAAAATAGGGTACTTTCCCATGGAGAATAGAGGGAAACACCCGATTAATTAAGATGGCAGTTGTAAGAACAGCATCTGCTCAGAACATGGTAGGAACATTCATCTGAAACATGACCGTCCAGGCAACATCAAAAAGGTGTCTCAGCTTGCATTCAGCCACCCCATTTTGTTGGGATGTATGAACACAAGTGTAATGTATAATACCATGAGAATGGAAAAATTGAATTAATGCAGAGTTAACAAACTCAAGCCCATTTTCAGTACGAAACATGAGGACAATAGTAGAAAATGGACTCTTTATTTCATTCACAAAATTTTTAATCAAAATAGGAGTTTAAGATTTTTCTTTCATAAACACCCAACAGACATGAGTGCAATCATCAACAAAAATAAGAAAATACCGAAAAGCCCTAGGACTTTGGACCTGACATGGGCCTCATAGATCATCATGAACAAGAGAAAACAGAGTCAGTTCTTTTATTATTACTGGGAAGAAAAACCCTATGATGCTTGCCAAGTTGACAACCATCGCAAGTAAAGAAATCAGGAAACTCCATATCCGGAAATTAACGATGGAGAATAGAGATGCTAGGATGTCCCAATCTACGGTGCCACTGCAAGGCAGAAGTGGCAAGGAAACAGCTATAGTGGAATGCTCAGGAGGCAGGTAGTAGAGGCCATCCTGCTCAAGTCCACCAATCTGCTTCATCATCTGGAAGTCCTGCAAGAAGAAATGATCATGAAACACTGCTCTGCAATTTAATGTCTTGATAATCTGATTAATAGACATTAAATTTAAAGAAAACTTGGGTGCGTGCATAATATTAGATGACGAATAGACATTAAATTTAGAGTAAACTTAGGTGCATGCATAACATCAAATAATGGTAAAGTAGAAGACAAAGAAATGTCACCCAACCCTATCACAGGAGTCAGGGCACCATCTGCTACTTTGCCATGCACAGTAGTCAATGGTTGAAAAGCGGTAACATCTCCAATAATATGAGATGAAGCACCAGAGTCTGCAAGTCAAGTTAGCATACGAGTCTCTCTGACACTAGCAGCAATACCTAGCTTCTGGGAGATAGACACGCCCACAGTAGAAAAGGGCAAAGAAGGCATCAGTCGATCATATTCTTCCTTGGAAATTGTGACTTGCAGAATGACATGCTTCTCCTCCTGATAATGTTGGCTCTCATCTCCACCATAAGTAACCTGATTAGCCTGATGGCCCTAAGGAAAACCATGCTTTTGTAGTTTCCTACAGGAGGGGGTGAGATTTGCGTGATGCGGAAATAAGCAGAAATAAATATAACAATCTCACAAAAATCACAATCACACAAATACACTAGGATTTTTAGGTGGAAACCCAAACCAAGGTAAAAATCACCACCTAAGCCTCTCGACTTAAGATTTCCCGATCGACCGAGTCGATCAAATCCACTATCCGAACTACTTGAACGAGGGTAGTTCAACCTCTTACAACCGATGCTACTTTGAACGAGGGTCGCATGCCTCAAACCCCTCCTCTTCACGAGGAGCATTTAGTCTCTCGATGGAGACGGGAATTCGCAAAGCAAATACCGAACCAAAGACAATGAAAACTACAATAATCCTATAGAGCCACAAAGTGAATAATTAAATCTAGCTACTATAGGTAAAGGATCTTCCCTTTGGTGGAAGTGTGTTAATTTGGCAACACGGATGTGTGAACCATGCAACGGCACGAAGTCGCTCTTGTTATCGTAGGTGCGAGAGCGGGTGCACGGCGAGAAAGAAGCTCTCAAGATGAAGACGATGGCTTTTGAGAGCTAGAACTTCTACTTCTCTAGAACACAAATATGGTGGAAAGTAGTGTTCCTTAGTGTGTCTTGGTGTATCTAACAAAGGAAGGGGCCTCTCCTATTTATAGATGGCTTAAGAAGGCTTAAGAAGGCTGTGGAAGCCTTAGGTAGTCGTTGGGAATTAACCGAAGGCAAAACAAGTCGAAAACAGGATCATTAATGATTCTGACAATGTTATCAGACGTCAGGTTCTAATATCAGATGTCTGGAAAACAAGTATAAAACGTCTGGGAATCAAAATAGGCGTCTAATACTAAATGATTTCCCTTCCTGATTTGAGTCAGACCTAAACAGAGTTCTAGTGTAAGTCAGTCAGACAATAGGTTAGACGTCTGGCACTATGTCAAGACGTTTGTAAACCTAAATTACTGCGAGAATGGATTTCCCAAGGCACAAATGGCTATATCTCATATGATAAGTGATTTTGGCCCAATCAAGGGCTAATGTTTACTTATCAGACGTCTAAAAGAATATTAAGGGTCAATCCTCAACAATTATATTTCTAAGCCAACGTTCCATTAATTAGATATCTGCCAAAGTCATCAGATGTCTGCTAAGATGTTTGGATTGAAAGCTGGATGAGCAAATCTGACAGACAGTAAGTGGTTCTCCAACCTAAGTGTTTTGGACGTCTGATCAAACAGTCAGACGTCTTAAAAGTCAAGATCAGACGTCTGAAGTCTCGATTGGACGTCTGATCAGGCTGTCTGATGCCTACTCTAATTTTCTAAGTTCTCTACAAAATATCTAAGTGTCTTAGGGTTGTGTAAAAGTTTCTAAGACTACTGTTATGTTACTTTGGGTTTTTTAACAAATACTGTAAAAAAATAAAAGAGCAAATAACAAAAGATAGAAAGTACAAGATAAAAGAGACATCTATCATATTCTTCTAGTCTATCTTCAAGCTCTCGCTCTAAGCGAAGCTCCTCCAACGAGATCCTCCAATCCACCATGGACACGAGCTCTTCACACCTCACCTTTAAACTTGTATCCATTTGCAAATAACCTAAAATCTTAGACTTCAAATGCAAATGTTTTGTTATCATCAAAATTGCCAATCGTGGTGCCCTTGCACCAACAATCTCTCCATTTTTGATGATGACAAAAGCATAAATAAGAATCCAAAAATTCTCACCCTTTTTGACATTATCGAAAAGGTTTAATAACTTTTAGTCATTTATCGTATACTCCCCCTTAAGACATACCATTCTAATTTTGGGTTAATTTCCTCTTTTTAACAAGAGTAACAATCTCCCTCTTTTTAAAGGCAATATAGCTAATTTTTAAGTCCTCCCCCTAATAATGGACAAATAGCTTCAACAATTTTAACAACTCCCCCTATCTAGATACTATTGAAAGAAAATAGGGTTTAGTGTACCTCACTTACCATGGCCAATAGAATGGCCCAAATGAGATTGATGCCAAATTAGATGGGGCTCCCATCCAAAGCTTGGAGGTTCGGGCATCGGCACCGATCTCCAATCGAGCAATCGACGCGAGATGGCTTGGTTATTTGTTCGTCGTCACATCATTCTACTCTTCTTCCTCGGTTTACTCCTTGGTACTCCTAGCTTGAGTAGACCATCCTTAAGCTTATAGGTCCAATCTCTCGTATTGTAATCTCCCTTGAAACCTACAAAACAAGATTCTAATTGATCTTTCGATATCCAAGTTAACTTGGATTCGGATTTGTTAGTTGGTCTCCTTGAAAGAAATCCTTTCTCAACTTAGGGCTATACAAATCATCTACTCTGCAATCAATTTGTTAGAATTTTCCCTAAGACATGCAAGCACATCTTCTATAACATGCATTTTAGTTTTTAAGCTAGAAATTTCTAATTTTAAACTTGTATTCCCCTTAATCAACTCACTATTTTCATTGATTAGCTTTTTATTTTCTAGAAGTCATCATCTTTAGGACTAGAATTAGTTCTAGATCCTTAAGTTTTATCTCTAATCTTTCATTTTCTAATTTAAGAAAACTAAGATTATTTTTAATACTTTTGTTTTCTACTTTTAGAGACTTACTAAGCTCATAAAATTCACCAAAAGCATCTTGTAATGCAAAGTTTACCTCTTCTTTGTCGAAGTCGCTATCGCTTGCAATAGCCATGAAACCCATGCAAGCGGTTTCATTCTTCTTCTCAGGATCTTCCTCTTCTTTCTTCGAGCTCCAGTCATCCCAAGTTGCTTGGGACGCCTTCTTGTACTTCTTGTCCTTCTCCTTCTCCTTCTTGATAAGAGGGCACTCGGGTCGAATGTGCCCCTTCTTGTTGCAATGATAGCAACGATTTGGGCTTTCTTTCTCCTTTTCCTTCTCTCTTTTCTTTCTTTGAATCCCTACAAAACTTGGAAAATTTTCTAAAGAAAATTCAAAGGTCTTCGTCGTCGGAACTTACCTCGCTATCCGATGCGGCTTTGAAGGCGAGGGTCTTTCTCGGCTTCGGTTCTGGTGTGTCCTTTTGCTTCAACTTTGTCTCATAGGCCATGACGTTGCCTAGGAGATACTCCGTGTTGAGCTCCTCACCTTCGTTCGCCTCCTCAATGGCGGTGACCTTTTGTTCCCACTCCGATCCAAAGGAACAAAGAAGCTTTCCTTGAAGCTCCCCCTTGATGAAGGTCTTACCTAAGGCTTTTAAACTATTAACAATGAGAGTGAACATAATGTTCATCTCACTCAAAGTTTCGTTAATCTTCATAGAAAAGGATTCCAATTCTTGACCAAGTAAATTGATTTTAGAAGACTTTACCTTAGAGGTACTCTCGTGAGTTACCTGAAGTGTATGCCAAATCTCATATGCGGTAGCACATTGTGAGATTCGTTTGAACTCTTCCAGGCTCAATGCGCAGTAGAGGGCGTTAATCGTCTTAGCATTGAGAGAGAGCTCCCAAACTTGCTGCTGCGAGTAGCCCTCCACAGGTCACTCCGGGATATTAAACGACATCTCACACCTAGCCCAAATTGTGAAGTCGTTGACTTGAAGCCACGTCTTCATTCTGAGCTTCCAGTATGGGTAGTTGCTCCCGTCGAAAAATGGTAGACGGATGGTAGACTACCCCTCAGATATCCTTGTCGCGAAGCTGCTTCCCTCCATTGGATCCTTACCACGTTGTTACACCGAAATGCAAGAACCTACTCTCATACCAAATGTAGTTTCCTACGGGAAGGGGTGAGATTTGCGTGATGCGGAAATAAGCGGAAATAAATATAACAATCTCACAAAAATCACAATCACACAAATACACAGGGATTTTTAGGTGAAAACCCAAAGCTGAGTAAAAATCACCACCTAAGCCTCTCAACTTAGGATTTCCCGATCGACCGAATCGATCAAATCCACTATCCGAGCTACTTGAACGAGGGTAGTTCAACCTCTTACAATCGACGCTACTTTGAACAAGGGTAGCGCGCCTCAAACCCCTCTTCACGAGGAGTATTTAGCCTCTCGATGGAGACCAAAATTCGCAAAGCGAATACCCAACCAAAGACAATGAAAACTACAATAATCCTACAGAGCTACAAAGTGAATAATTAAATCTAGTTACTATAGGTAAAGAATCTTCCCTTTGGTAGAAGTGTGTTGACTTGGCAACACGAATGCATGAACCACGCAATGGCACGATGTTGTTCTCGTTATCGTAGGCGGGAGAGCGGGTGCACGACAAGAAGCTCTCAAGATGAAGACTATGGCTTTTAAGAGCTAGAACTTCTACTTCTCTAAGACAAATATGGTGGAAAGTAGTGTTTCTTAGTGTGTCTTGGTGTATCTAATAAAGGAAGGGGCCTCTCCTATTTATAGATGACTTAGGAAAGCTGTGAAAGCCTTAGGTAGCCGTTGGAGATGAACCCAAGGCAAAACAGGCCAGAAACAGGATCATTAATGATTCTGACAGTGTTATCAGAAGTCTGGCTCTAATATCAGACGTCTGAAAAATAAGTATAAGGCGTCTAGGAATCAAAATAGACGTCTAATACTAAATGGTTTCCCTTCCTAATTTGAGTCAGACCTAAACAGGGTTCTAGTGTAAGTCGGTCAGACGATAGGTTGGACGTCTAGTACTATGTCAGTACGTCTAGAAACCTAAATTACTGCAGGAATGGATTTCCCAAGGCACAAACGGCTATATCTCTGATGATAAGTGATTTTGGCTCAATCAGACATCTGAGGTCGTTTATGGACATCTGAAAGAAGATTAAGAGTCAATCCTCAACTATTATATTTCTAAGGCAACGTTCCACTAATTGGACATCTGGCAAAGTCATCAAACGTCTAGACTAAAGGCTGGACGACAAAATCTGGCAGACAGTAAGTGGTTCTCCAGCCTAAGTGTTTTGAACGTCTGATCAAACAATCATACGTCTCAAAAGTCAAGATCAGATGTCTGAAGTCCAGATTGAACGTCTGATCAGGTTGTCTGATGCCTACTTTGATTTTCTAAGTTCTCTACGAAATGTCTAAGTATCCTAGCGTTGTGCAATAGTTCCTAAGACTACTGTTATGTTACTTTGGGCTCTTTAACAAATACCCTAAGAAAATAAAAGAGTAAATAATAAAAGATACAAAGTACAAGATAGAAAAGACATCTATCATATTCGTCTAGTCTATCTTCAAGCTCTCGCTCCAAGCGAAGCTCCTCCTCCAGCGAGCTCCTCCAATCCACCATGGATGCGAACTCTTCACACTTCACCTTCAAACTAATATCCATTTGCAAATAACCTGAAATCTTAGACTTCAAATGCAAATGTTAAATATAAGTGTTTTGTTATCACCAAAATTACCGATCGTGGTGTCCTTGCACCAACAGCTTTATCCAGCATCAATTCACCGTGTGGTTTATCTTGTGACAATGATCACAAAACAAGCCACGTCCTCTGCTACGACCACCTACTCTCGCTCCACGTCCCCTCCCCCTACCTCCTAGGTTCCCTTGCCATGACCTGTAGCTGCCATGGCCGAGGAATCAGCAACTAAGACAAGGTCAGAGATCTCAAGTTTGGATAAGCGAGCATAGATCTGCACAGGTGTAGGGATCTTCTCAAGTGTCATAAACCGATCTTTAACAAACTTGAACTCAGGGCCAAGCCTACAAGCAACTGAACAGAACGAAATGCCTCACGTTGCATTGCAATAACGATGACATCTGTGGAGATTGACTGATACGTATCCTGCTCATCTTAAAGGTTCTTCATAGAGCCATAATATTCGGCAAGGGACAGTTCCCTTCCGAAAGGAATGTAACTCCTCAATTACCCTATAGAGGCGACTAATATTGCTTTTATGAGAATGAATCTCGTGAAGAACTTCCCACATCTTCTTTGTAGATGCATATGACATAACCTGCTTCGCGATAAACTCCTTCATGTTGTTCAACATGCAAGTCGCCACCCAATCATTGTCTACCTCTAAGTCGACAGACTTGACAAGAAGTTCATCTTGCATCAAGATATATTTCTTCCGGTGTGATCCCACAAATCGGGAAAAAAAGGTAGACCACAGAAGAAAGTTGGTGTCATCCAACTTGATAGAGGTTCCTCGCATAAAAGAATGTGCGCTTAGGGTAAATATCTTCCCCGCCAAGTCACCAGAAGCATCCTTCTTGTCTTCCATGTCACTCGACTTGTAGGAAAACCAAGATAAGGGGATTTCAATAAAAAAATCAAACAATATAGAGGTCTGAAACCTTCATAGATTCGCGAATAGTCACAAAATCAAACCATAAGTGACCACTTGAGGCCCTGTAGCACTGCAACCCGTGTCTGCTGCACATACACTGCCACCAAAGGGCTCAGGCAGCCCTAGGGGCGACGCCGCTGCCAATGAAGAAGACCGCTGGCCTCCTATGGCGGCACTGGGAGGTCCCCAGTGCCCCTAATGGCGACGCTGGGCACTACTGAGGGCGATACTGAACACCGGGAGCAACTACGTGTGTTGTAGGCGACGCTAAGGCAGCACTAGGGGCGACGCTGAGCACCGTAAGCGACTGCGCACACTATAGGCAGCATTAAGGCAGCGCTAGGGGCGGCACTGCAAGTAGATCAGGCCCTGATGAAGGCTTTTGCAGCGTCTGGTGGCTGTTACAAGTGTTGCCGACGCTACAGTAGCCACTGATGGTAGTGGTAGCCGTCGGTGAGGAAGGAGAAGGAAGATCTAGGGTTTTAGTGGAGGTTTCGAGGCTAGGTATTTGGTGAGATACCCAGACACCAGTCTAAGACTGCTTCTCTGATACCATGTTAGGTTGCAAATGACGTGATTTTAATTAAAATAACCCTAGAGCCATTTACATAAAGAGGCACCCAAAGGGACAGATTGAAAGAATGTCCCTATGAAAAATAGCGTAATACAAAATAAGACATAACTCATCAGTGGGTATGCTAATGACAACACATTTTTTAGTCGCAAAGATGAAGTTCAGAAGCTAAACTCTAATAGGTTTCTCTCATGGTGACCTCAGAAGAGTAGGTGCCTTTACTATGCAGAGATCCAAAGAGAGCCTCACCCCTAAAGATCTCAAGAATGAATGTCGCCAAGACACGGAAACAAATATCTCAATATATCAACAATATATCCAAAGCGTGACTCATATCGATATCACGAGAATACCTTTTTTCCAAGATATCAACAATATATTGTTAATATCCGTGGGTCTTAATCGATGTCCCTAAATTTCAAGGGATTTTGATGCATATATTCAATAAAACAAGAAATATTGGGAGATATGTCTTTCATATTACCATGTCCATTATATTATTCTCAAGTCCTAAGGTTTATTGGCTTTGGTTTATACTCTTTGAGCCTCTACTCGGGTATCTAGCACTTTCGCTTCTCTAATCTCTTTTGATTCTCCACTTTCTCTATGATTTAAGATTTTATTTTTCTTCCCTCCATCTTTATTTTTTTATGGAATTTTTTTTTCCTTATTGTCACTAATCAATAAGGCCACTAGATACTTCAGTTAGGAAATGCAAGAAGTTGAAGGCTGAACCTACTAAGAGGAGGCGAGGAAAACCAAACAAGTGTTGGAAGGAAACTATTAGGTATGACCTTAATTACTTTAATTTAAGTTCTAAAATGGCTGAAAATCGTTCTGCGTGGAGGCAAAGAATCCATATAGTCGACCCCACTTAGTGTAGGAAAAGGCTTGGTTATTGTTGTATTGCCACTAATCAACCCTTACCATATATGTAAGCTATGCTTCACTTATGTTTATACTTACGTTGACCATCTTAATAAGCCATATGTGTAATCAACCCATGCTAACATTATTTTAGCTTACCGTCACCAATTAACTCATACCATACATGTAAATTATGCTAATGCTTAGCTCATATTTGAGCTTGTATGCTAGTTTTCTCATGTTTTCTCCATCTATTTCTTATAGATCATTTTATAAATATTACACTTAAAATCTTCCATATCACATGATCTATTTTATTTTTTCGTACTCGTAGACTATTAATACTACTAGTTTTCTATGATCATTAAAGAAATAGTTATCAACTTTTCGCTATCTTTATTTTATAGTGAGTTATCATACTACTTATGAGCATATTATCATGTCTTTTATTATTCCTTTTAAAATATTATGAATGTAATGTATTTTCATCGTGTCATTTAAAATTTACAATTTCAGTATATGGTAGTAATTAAAATCATAATTTTGTACACTATCGATAAAATCATAGTTTTTTCTAAATTATGACATTTTCAACCATTTTGAACCAATGATGGGATATCGACAATATGTCAACGGTACGTCCCAAACATGCCCCCTTTTTGACTTGTCAATATGGTGTCAACATCGACATCCAAAACCTTACTTCCAGATGGAAACTCAAAGTAGGGCCTTTACTTTAAGGAAACTGAGAACCAAGCCTCTCCCTAATGAAGACTTGCACAGATGGGACCAAGAGTAAGTTCATATAGTGTTAGCATATGTTTTCTATTTCTATTTTCTATGTTGTATGACTATTGAGTTTGGTTTGCTCCTCAGGAGATTTAATGTACTTCCACCCTTTCGGTCTCTCTCTATATAAGAGAACCCTAGGATTTCTAATAAGACTTGAATCATTTCAACCAATTTGGTATCAAAGCACCAATCATGGACTGTGGCTCTCGATATCCCACCCCCAAGGCCTCCAAACCCTACACCCATGCCCTCTTCACTCCCAGCAATAGTAGTAGCGTCGGATCTCCTGCGATGACGCTCCTAGCAGCCGTACGCGGCGACGCACATGCACGCAGGTCCGGTCTGAGTGCAACACCGCTTGCAGCGGCGCTCGTGGGTTCGATCTGAGCGCAGCACCACGTGAGGCGATTCTCAGGGTGGCCTGATCTAAGCGCAGCAGCTTCAACGATGCAAGTGTGATGATGTTGCAGGGCACAGCAGGTGCTGCGGCCACGCTGGGTAGCACATCGGTTGCTCCAGCGACGTTAGGCGACGCAGCGTGCTCTAAAGCGACACGGCGTTGTCTACAATGGTTCACCTGTTGCTGTGAGGAGTTGATAGCCCTTTTCTAGGGCTACTTCTCTTTTATTTGCAAGGGAGAGAGACACCTAGGTCCCCTTGGGGCAATCTCAGGTGTTCTCCCCGCACCCGGGTGAGGCCTACCCTTGTCCAAGGGGGCTTTCTACAAGAATGCAAGTCTGAATACGTCGTGTTTCAGATCTATGGATGATTTCTTGACTAAGAAAGGCTGATTAAGGCTTCAAGATTGCGAAGATAGCTTCAGATGATTAGTCAGAAGTAACTTCAGACTCTATTTTAGACATCAGGGTACTGAAAAATCAGTTCTTTGGTTCTGTTGTAAAGTTGGATGAGACCAACTACCCGCGGTGGTCCCAGACCTTTCTTATGATAGTCAGCGGTCATAAGAAGAGCCACATTTTTACGGATCCAGAGCCTGCGAACAAGACGGGTGTGAATGCCAATTGGGACAACGACAATGCCATGATCTGTGCATGGCTTATGCAGACTGTTATTCCCCAAATAAGGGATGAGATTATGTATTACACTACACCGGAGCAAATGTGGGAGTCCTTGCGTAATACTTATTCATATGCCAAGAACTCTGCACGGGTGTTTCAGGTCTTCTATGACCTCTTCTACTTGCGACAGGAAGGACGCACACTGTCATAATACTACTCCCTTATGAAGGAAATGTTGGAAAGGCATCACTCCTATCTGCCGGGATTGGCTTGTGAGTCTTAGAAGAGCTTTAGGAGACAATTGGCAGTCTCTCTTTTCTTAGCAGGCCTGAGGCCTGAGTACACCGCAGCCAGAGATGAGATCATCACCTCTCCTGAACTTCCTACCCTAGAGGAAGCTTCTAGCAAACTCAGCAGAGTTGCAGTACGCACCCCTGCTCCTAACTCTGGTACTCAGACATCCGCACTGGCCGCTATCCCTAGACGTGGCAGGGGTACTCCCTCTCATGCACATGGTCATGGACACTCTTTTGGTACACGCACTAGAACTCCGTGTACCTCTTGTGGCAAACTTGGTCACCCTGAAGTTACATGCTAGCAAAAGCCTAGTAGGCCACCTGTGGCCAATCAGGCAGTAGAGATCTCAGATGCAATGCTCCCTAGTCCTGATATTAGTTCCTTGAGCACAGAGATTGAGACCTTGCAGCAGCAGATTGCTCAGTTGACTGAGGCATCTTCTTCTCAAACTCCAAACACTGCGGCTATTGCCACCTCTTCTAAGACACCTACGACTGGTTTATCGTCACTCTTGTCTTCTGGTAATTGGTTGATTGATTCTGGTGCATCTAAGCACCTATGTTGCGACAGAGACTCGTTTTCTCAGTTAGCGCCAGTTACACCAACTAGGACAGTACAAGTAGCAGATGGGAGACATTCGCCACTTGTTGGCAAGGGAGATATGTCTTTATCTCCTACTTTGAGACTAGCAGATGTCTTTTATGTGCATAATTTTCCTTTGAGTTTACTATCTATTAACAGTATTACAAAAGACTTGAACAGCTGAGCAATTTTTTATGCGTCTTCTTGTGTCTTGCAGGATAAATTCACTGGGAAGACAATTAGTGGAGGGCATGAGGAACATAAGGTGTACCGTCTAATCCATATTGCTATTGTTGCTTCTGCTACCCATGGCCTTGCTTCTACTGGATCTTCTCCCCAGTGGCACAACCGCCTTGGTCACCTACCTATTGATCGCCTCAGACATGTTCTACCGTACATACCCTCTACTACTGCTCTCACCTGTGATGCTTGTCAGCTTGGCAAGCACCACAGGGCTACTTTTTTCAGTTCTTCTGCTCCATCTGTTGCTACATTTGATTTAATTCATATGGATGTTTGGGGTCCCAGTCGTACTCCTGATCAACTTAGGAATATATATTATCTTATTTTAGTTAATGACTTTTCTCGTGTTTCTTGATTATTTCTTTTGAAAAAGAAGTCCAATGTGGGACAAATCATTGAGAACTTTGTTAAAGAAATAAAAACTCAGCATTCATGTTTGGTGAAGTGCCTTCATTCTAATAATGCCTTCAAGTTTTGCACTATGCATTTGCGCAGTTTCTTTTCTAGTTGTAGCATTATCCACGAGACCATGTGCCCTTACACCTCTCAGCAAAATGGTGTTGCTAAGAGGAAACATCATCATATTCTTAATGTTGCTCGTTCTTTGTTGATTCACCATTCGATCCCCTCCCTTTACTAGGGTGACGCTGTTTAGACTGCATGTTTTTTTATTAATCAGATGCCTAATATCACATTACATAAACGGATTCCTTTACAGGTTATGTATCCTAATCGACCCCTGTTTCACGTCACCCCTCAGACTTTTGATTATGTTGCCTTTGTTCATTTGTTGGAACTGGGTCGAGATAAACTAGCACTAAGAGCAGTTAAGTACATCTTTCTTGAATATACCCAGACACAAAAAGGGTATCGATGTTTTGATATGTTTACTTCTCAAAACTATGTTTCTGCATATGTTACCTTTCAAAAGGTAATACCTTTCTTTTCTATGACTGCTTCTGAGATGCCTCCTGAGGGTGATATGGTGCCTAGGCCATATACCCCCATTCGCTTTGGGAGTTTCCCTAAGATCCCTATCCCTACTGCACCACCACCACCACCTCATGCCACGCATCCCTTTCCTCGATTGACTAAGCCACTCCAAACATATGTCCACCCTCATACCCCCACACTCGACTTCACCATCAGCTTCTCAGGTGAATCCTTTAGACAGTGATGCATGTTTGCCATGTGATGATCACAAGGACAGAACAGATGATGTAGCAGGTGATGATCTTGATCTTCCGATAGCTATTCGAAAGCAACCACGAACCTACACTACTTATCCCACGGTTAGGGCACTTGATACTGATGGCTTAACCCGTGGGTTTCCTAGATTTACTCAAGCGTTAGCTACTACCCAAATTCCAGCTACTCTCGTGAGGTCATGCTTGATCCAAAATGGAGGGCAGCCATGGAGGATAAGAAGGCAACTCTTAGAGGCCGTGAGACCTGGGAGCTTACTCCACTTCCTGTTGGCGCTACCCTTGTTGGCTGTTGATGGGTATTCACTGTGAAGTTCAACCCAAATGGCGATGTTGCTAGATACAAAACACGTCTCATGGCAAAGGGGCTCACCCAAACTTATGGAGTGGACTTCTTTGACACCTTATCACCCGTTGCCAGACTTCCTACCATACGGGTGCTTGTTGCAATGGCAGTTCAGTAAGATTGGCCTTTACATTAACTGGATGTGAAAAATGCCTTCCTTTATGGGAACCTTTAAAAGGAAGTCTACATGCAATAGTCACCTGGCTTTAAGGCTGAGGGGGAGTGTGTATGCCAACTACAGAAAGTCATCTATGGCCTTAAGCAAAGTCCCAGAGTCTTGTTCGAGAGGTTGTCATAGGTTATAAAGGCAACTGGATTCAAAAGGTCGACAGCCGACTTTTCTCTTTTTGTTAAGAGGACTAGACGAGATACTATGGTACTTCTTGTTTATGTTGATGACTTAATTGTCACAGGAGATAATGAACAGGGTGTTCCTGCGATTAAGTGCATCCTAGCAGAGCAGTTTGTCATAAAGGACTTGGGAGCTCTACGATACTTTCTTGGTATTGAGGTTGCTCGCAGCAAAAAGGGCGTGATTTTGTCTCGGAGGAAATACGCTTTGAACATCTTGCAAGAGATTGGTATGCTTGGGGCCAAGGAGTCTAATATTCCTATGGACCCCAAGATGCTACTATATGATGAGGATGCACAATTAGTGGACAACAGGCAGTACAAGCAGATTGTGAGCAACCTGCCATACCTTACTCTCACAAGGCCAGACATCTCCTTTGCAGTAAAGAGAGACTAAGTCAGTTCATGGCCAAGCCAACACGTCAGCACTGGGATGCAGCATTGATGGTGCTCAAATACACCAAGAAGGCTCCTGGGAAGGGTCTTCTCTTCTCCAATGGGTCTTCCATCACTTTGGTTGGCTACTCTGATGCGGACTATGTCGGATGTCATGTGGATCGTAAATCAACTACTGGGTTATGCACCTTTCTAGCAGGGAGTTTGATTACATGGAGGAGCAAGAAACAGGGCACAGTTGCGAGATCCAGTGCCGAGTCTGAGTACAGAGCTATGGCTCAGACGACTGCGGAGATAATGTAGATTAGATCCCTGCTTGCTGACTTGCAGATACAATTTTCTAGTCCAATGAAGATGAGATGTGATAATAGAGCATCCACCTCTATTGCCAACAACCCAACATTTCACAAGAGGATGAAGCATGTTGAGATTGATTGCCACTATACCAAAGACATAATTCAGAAGGAGTTGCTTTATACCACACCAATCACATCTGAGGAGCAAATTGGTGATATCTTTAGCAAGCCCGTAGCAAGATCTCTATTTGATTCATGTGTATCCAAGCTGAGCATGATAGATATCTATACTCCAACTTGAGAGGGAGTGTTAGCATATGTTTTCTATTTCTATTTTCTTTGTTGTATGACTATTGGGTTTGGTTTGCTCCTCAGGGGCTTTTATGTACTTCCACCTTTTCGATCTCTCTCTATATAAGAGAACCCTAGAATTTCTAATAAAACTTGAATTATTTCAACCAATTTATAGCATAATGACAAAAATTGAGTTCCTCTCACATAAGAACCACAAAGAATGGCTCTCTCCTATGGGGCTTCAAGAGGCTCAAATACAAATACTCCCCTTTCTCTCATACTTGTCGAATTAATAAAGCTCACTAACTAGGTTGGGAGAAGAAAAAGAAAAGAAAAGAGCCTCTATCCTCTTCCTCTTCATTTCTCTCATTTTTCTCCTTTTTTTTTCATCTTTCTACCTCCTCTGTTTAGGTTTGATTCGCAACTTCTTTAAACAATGACTTATTTGCACAAAGATAACTTGCAGACCAAAGGAGGAAATTACTCCAAGGACCCAGATTGACCTTGGAACACAGGGCCAATCTGCAATTAATGTAAATAGTGTGCTAAAGTGCAATTCCTAGAATTTCGGAACTGACTTGAAACTTAGGAAGATTATTCACACTGGTTTGTAATTCAGGAAATAACTTTGATGTTGTGAAAATGTTAGAATTTGAGGGTTATTCTAAACTATGCAAAATTAAAGGACTGTTATGCAACTTTCCACCTTCTTTACTTCTTTCGATTAGTAAAATATCCAACATTCATCTTCTCTTCTGGTTGGTTGTCAAATTAGGACAGCAGCCCATCTTATACGGCAAGAGTAGAATATGATAAATAACTTCTGGGCTGCCTTCTTTGAGGTAGTAAAGTGAACACTAGTCTTCTCTTCATGTTGGTTCTCGAATTAAGACAGCAGCCCATATTATATGGAAAGACTGACTATGATACATAACAACCACCATTATGATATGAAGTAAAGCACCAATTGTTACATTTCCTTTTTTTTTTTTTCTTTACAGCAGTAAGCAATGGACTATCAGTAGCATGCAGCTGTAACCAATGGAGAGGCTAATAAGAAAATCCAAGATGGGACCTGTTCTTTTACTTGTAGATATGACAAGGTTGGAAGAAGAATATAATAGACAGGTGGGAAAAATCAAATAGATGCTTAACTTAGGAATTCCGCTTGTCTTCTTTCTCATGAAATGCAAGAAGGTAATAGAACGTCCTGACTTCTTACAAATATCAAACAATCAATCAGCCAAGAATAATTTGTTACCCCTTTTTTTGATTCTGCAGACTCAAGCATTGAAATACAGCAACTGCGATTCATGGTCTGTGGTTGCAACCCTTGAAGTTGAGTAACGGATTAGAGATCATGGAATTGGATCATAAATAGCTGGGCACTGATTGTCTATATCTTCTTTACAACGCAAGCTTAATAGATCTTTCAGCATCTCTGACAAGATCTAGAACTAAAATCTTTTTGAAAACTTATTATATAGGTCTAATTACAAAACATATTGTCGAGTTATTTATTTTGTGTATTTGGGGTGCACTTATCACTTTTATTTTCTCATGGGGTTATTATGTAATTTATTTTCACCTCTCTCTCTCTATATATATATACAAAGAGAGGTAGGAGTTGAGAAGAAATTAACTTGATTATTCTTCCCAACTTGATATCAAAGTAGCGATCCTCGACCAGTGTCCTAGGTACCACCACCAAATAAGCCATCCACACCTCCACCGTCACGCCTGCTCTCCCTCTCCTCACAGGATCTGCCACACGCCAGCCTGCCCTCTCCTCCAGCGAGCATCACAGCAACAGCAACCCCACCTGTGCCACTGCTGGTGGTGGTTAATGGCCCCTGTACGCCGCCGCTGGGGTCCATCTGAACCCTAGCAGCACCACCTGTCCTCCACCGGCAGCGCAGCCTGCTGCTGGGGCTCCTGCTGCTGCCACTAAGGCCTCCACGTGCAGCGCAGCCTGCTGCTGGAGGCATCTGCTGCATTACTAGCCCTGCAGGATCTGGTGCTAAGGCTGATTTCCTTGGTAGGGACGATTCTGAGTCCTCTCTCTCTGTTTCGTCGATTTTAAGCATCAAGGAAGGAGAGGCTACACCTTTAGGGGTTGATCTTGCCTCTAATAGGTGTAGCTATGTCTTGGATGATCTGAAATTCGAGATTTCAGATATGAGATCTCACATTTATGTACTGATTTGATGGTCTGATTGATCTCTACCGATTTTAGGTTCATGGGTGCAAGCGAGATGACGTCCTTTAGTTCATCCGAGGTGACTTTGAACTTGAGTATAGACACGGAGGCATACAACAACCTGTTCCTTGGTTCTACAATTAAGTTGGATGAGATCAATTACCCTCAATGGTCGCAAACATTTCTTATGATCCTGAGAGGTCATGAAAAGGAGCACATCTTGCGTAACCCAGAGCCCATGGACAAGACAAGAGTCAATGCAACCTAGGATAAGGATAATGTAATGGTTAGTGCATGGATGATGAATTGCATTATCCCTAGGATAGGAGATAAGATCATGTACTACAATATCGCAAAGCATATGTAGGATACTCTTCGTGAGACATACCATGAGTTATTCATGGTTGCGCCAGGAAGGGCATTCATTGGATCAATATTATTCCACTATGAAGGGTCTCTTAAAGAGACATTATGCTTTCAATCCTGCATGCACGTGTGCTTCTCAATGGGAGTTCAGGAGAGAGTTAGCTCTCTCTCTTCCTATCAGGCCTTACACCTAAGTTTACTGCTGCACAAGATCAGATTTTAACCCCCTCTGAGGTGTAGCCTTCTGTTGTTGAGAACGGGTTAGACCTCTACTCTAGTTGGGACCCCCAGATGTGGTAAAGCTGCTCCATCTACACATGGTCATGGCCGAGGTTGTGGATCTAGGAGGCGTGGTCGTACCCCATGTAACTACTATGGATGTCTAGGACACTCAGAGGCCACTTGTTGAACCAAGCATGGTCGTCCTGCAATAGCCAATTAGGTTGCTGAGTCTACAGAGGTTCCTTCTGAGATAACTTCTCGAGCCGAGTTTGAAGATCTTCTGTAGCGTTTCTCTCGACTATCTCAGTCAGCAGTGCCTTCCTCCTCTGAGACAACAACCCTTGCCTCCTCCTCAGGTACCAAGCTAGCCTGCTCTTCTTCTGTGTTACAGTAGGATGGAGATTGGTTGATAGATTCTGGCACATCGCACCGATTGTGTCGAAACCAAAGTTTCTTTTCATCTCTCAGATTAGTACCTCCATGACACAATTCAGATGGCAAACGGGGACATTCCCATATTGTAGGACGGGGGGAGATTCCTTTATCCTCCATGTTACGATTGTCTAACGTGCTTTTTGTGCTAGATTTTCCTATGAGCTTACTGTCTGTTTACAAAGGAACTAAATTGCAGAGCAATTTTTTATGCATAGTCTTGTATCTTGTAGGACAATCTCATGAGGACGACGATTGGTGGAGGACGTGAAGAAGAGGGGGTATACCATTTGAGCTAGACTACTGTTGCTGCTGTGAGCCATGGGGCGGTAGCCTTTGCCTTTGAATCTCCTTTCTAGTGGCACCTTCCCTTTAGTCATCTTTCCTTGGATAAGCTCCGACGTGTTATACCCCATATCTCTCCCACGACCATCATCACTTGTGATGCTTGCCAACTTGGCAAGCATCAACGTTGCAGTTTCCCGTCGTCTCAGAGTGTTGGGTCTACTTTGTTTCAACTTATCCATATTGATGTGTAGGGGCCTAGTCAGATTCCAGATCGGCCAGGTCACTGTTATTTTTTTGTCGTTGTTGATGATTTTTCTAGGGTGTCATGCGTATTTTTATTGAATAATAAGTCAGCTATTAGTACTGTTATTGAAATAAAGATCCAATTTTCCACTACTATCAAAGTTGTTCGCTCTAATAATGCTTTAGAGTTGTGTACACATCGCTTACATTCTTTTCATAAATCCCAGGACATCATTCATCAAACTGGTTGTCTTGGTTCCTCTCAACAAAATGGTGTTGCTGAGAGAAATCGTCATATACTTGATGTTGCACGCACCCTCTTGATACATCACTCTATGCAATCGCTTTATTGGGGTGATCTTGTTTTGACTATATTTTTTAATCAACAAGATGTCTAACTCCACTACTCATGAACAAATTCCCTGGAGTATATTGTGGAGTATATTGTATCCAGATAGGGAATTATTTCTTATTGTTTCTAAGGTTTTAGGTGTGCTGCCTTTGTTCATGACTTTACTCTTGGACGGGATAAATCGGTACTTAGGGCGATGAAGTATGTCTTCTTGGGGTGCTCTCAGACTCAAAAAGGGATTAGTGTTTTCATCCCTTGTCTACTCGACACTTTGTATCTCCTGATGTCACCATTTATGAGTCCATTGCTTACTTTCAATCACTAGGAGAGAGATTTCCACCAATACTACTGTTGCTCCTATGCTTATTCCCCAATGTCCTTTTGAAGAAATTTCGATTTCAGAGCCACCATCTATCACTACCACCACTCCTAACATGCCTCAAAAATATAATGATCCTAGTGAGGATTTGAGCGATATGGGAGTATGGAGGCTCTTCCACATGGGAAGAGAAGGCAACAGCAAGGTGCAGCCAATGGGGCAGCACACGTTGAATAGGAGAGAGAGAGAGATGGAGGCCAACGGTGAAAGAGCCGGAGAAAGGAGTTGTTATGTTGGAAAAAAAATATTGCATTAACTCAATCTCCAAACAATTACATAGGTTCTCCCTTATAAAAAGAACAAAACTCAATCTGTGGGAAACAAACTTAATCATATCTCCTAAAAATAGAAAAGACCAAATCCTCTTAATGACTTGCCTAAAAGACAAAATACCATACTAAAAAGATCATAACTTAGACTACAAGTAAAACCAAAACTCATCCTTAGGGTTGGTGCCCCTTAGGGTGGACACAACCTACACGTGGCCAAACTGATCTGTCACGTGGCACTACCACGTGGCATCCTATGCCCCACAATCCCATTGTTACTTATAAGTGGCCTCATACTACACTACAGATACCTCCTCTTTCATCACCTTCGTCCTCCCCAGGTCAAGTGAGCACAGAGATTTTAGACACTAATGATACTTTTCTTAGCGATGGCTCTATAAGTGATACTACTTCAGGCAGTGACGATGTGGACATGACAATAGATTCAGATCTTGCAATTGTTATTTGGAAGGCACCCCGTACTTGTGCTAAATATCATGTGGTGGGTGACCTGACCATCGATAGTCTCAAGAAGACTTTTGGGAGCATTTGTTGTGCAATTTCTTCTGCAAAGATACCATCTACATATCAATAGACCACATTACATCCAAAATGATGCCAAGCCATGGAGAATGAAATGGCAACGCTTCACTCTCGTGGCACATGGAAGCTCACGCCCTTACCCCGAGGAGCAACTGTAGTGGGTTGTCATTGGGTGTTCGCACTTAAGTACAATCCGAACTAGTCGATTTTGAGATACAAGGCCTGTTCGGTGGCAAAAGGTTTCACTCAAACATACAGGGTTAATTTTTTTGATACTTTTTCTCTAGTTGCACATCTATCCACTATTCGTATACTGTGTTTATCGCAGTACAGAAGGATTGACAGTTCCACCAGCTAAGTATGAAGAATGCTTTCCTATATGGAGATCTTCAAAAGGAGATATATATGTTGCAGCCCCCTGGCTACAAGGTTCAAGGGCAGTGTGTATGCCATCTACAAAAGGCTATTTATGGTTTGAAGTAGAATCCGAGAGCTTGGTTCCAGAAGCTCTCTCAAGTGATAGAATCAGTTGGTTTTCAAAGGTCGTCTACTGATCATTCCCTATTTGTCAGGAAGACAGGGAAAGGAGTAGTAGAATTATACGTTGATGATCTTATAGTTATTGGAGATGACATGCCAAGGATGACAGAGATAAAAAGGACTTTGACAGATCTGTTTGTCATGAAGGATATAGGGCCACTGCAATATTTTCTTGGGATAGAAGTAGCTCATAGTAAAGGTGAAATTGTTCTATCTCAAAGAAAATATGCCCTAGACATATTAAAAGAAATAGGTATCCTGGGGCCCAAGCCAGCTAATGTTGCTATGGTTCCCAAGGCACAGCTATATGACAAAGATACAGAGACAGTGGATAGCAAACGATATAGGCAACTTGTGGGAAAGTTATTATACTTGACCATCACCAAACCTAATATCTCTTTTGTTGTGAGAAAGTTGAGCCAGTTCATAGAGAAGCCTACAAGGCAACATTGGGATGCAGCTATGATGATGCTCGGATACATGAAGAGAGTACCAGGGTCTTCTACTTACTAGAGGGACTTCTATGACAATGATTGGATATTCTAATGTAGATTATGCAGGTACCCATGATGATTTGAAGTCTACCACAGACTTCTATACTTATGTTACAGGGAATTTGGTGACCTAAAAAAGAAAAAAACAGACAGTTGTTTCCAGGTCCAATGCAGAGTTTTGAGTACAGGGTATGGCTCAAACGTCTGCTAAGTTGATGTGGGTAAAGTCCCTTTTGAGTGATTTACATGTGGAGATTGATGGACCCATGCAATTACGATGTCATAATTAGGCTGCCACTTATATTGCCAATAGCCCCATGTTTCATGAGTGACCAAGCATGTGGAGGTGGACTATCACTACACTCAAGATTTAATCCAGAAAGGCTTCATCTTCAATATACAGGTTGCTTCAAATGATCAGACGGCCGATATCTTCACCAAACCCTTAACACGCTCTTCCTTTGATGTTTATACCTCCAAGCTAAGCATAATAAACATCTATACTCCAGCTTAAAGAAGAGTGTTGAGTTATTTATTTTGTGTATTTGAGGTGCACTTATCAGTTTTATTCTCTCATGGGGTTATTATGTAATTTGTTCACACCTCTCTCTATATATAAAGAGTAGTAAGGTTTGAGAAGAAATTAACTTGATTATTCCTCGCAACTTATATCTTGATCAATCTCATGAGAACCATATTACACAAGATGACAATCCATAGCCATGATATTCAACTTTGCAGCATGGGTACAGATATCTCGATATGTCAACAATATATCCATATCCCCAACATGACCCATATCGATATCACAGGAATATCTTTTTTCCAAGATATCGATGATGTATCACCCCTATCAGTGAAAGCAATGTCGCAACATATCGACGACATGTCCCCGATATGCCAATATCACCAACAATACCAGTGTCGACATTACCAGAATGTCTTTTCCAGGATGTCAGGCAAAACATCGCCTAGGTAAACGTGTGTCAGCAATATATCGTCAAAATTGAAGAAAATGCATGTAATTTTTCCTAAATATCATTGATATTTGGCGACATCGAGCGATACCTCTGCAACTGTTCTCCGGTCTCCTCTTTCTTTGCTTTCTTCATTTCCTCTCCTTTTCTCATTCTCTTTTGCTGCCTACTGCGAGCATTTATCGCTATGTTTGCCTCAATTAGTAAGTAATTTGGAGTCTATGTTCATCTCTTAACAAGGTAATCACCTTAATTTTACCATTTTTTACATCATTAGGCCTAAATCACCTCGATTTGACCTTAGTTTCTGTTCATACCAAGGTTAAATCTTGTGCTCTACTCGATTATTGTACAAATTGATGTGGTATACACATTATTTAAGCAAGATCCCTAATTAATCCCTGAATTGGTGATGATTTCTGGCCTAAATCATCATAATTTAACATAAAGATGAGCCTGGTAAGGGTCGATCTAGAAACAGGAGCAGCTCCTCTAACAGTCATAGTAGATATCCACGTCTTGGAATACTTTTGAACTGTAGTGATTAAGACTACCAACGATACATCAATGAATACAATACCCGATACAATTTCATGGCATGGGAGTCCTACTATGAGTGTGTTAAAGTATTACAAATAGAGAGAAAATCGGCGGAGAGGTATCGAGTCAGGTCAAAGTTCAACATGGTATTGATTTCGTGACATGGGGTGGTGCTTGGTGTGGTCCACTGGTACTGCATATATTTCATTTTTTCTGATAAGTATTACTATAAACACCTTCCGTTATTATCATGTACATTTTCTTTTCAATACTATGATATGACTTTATCAATATGCTAATAATGCATTTCTATTATATTTTCAATCAAAATTTATGATTTTATATTTCAAGGCATTTCTTCGTACATATAGTAATTAAAAAGTTAATTTTCATCAAATTTGTAAGATTTTAGGCCATTTTGAGCTATTTCTCCAAAATTCATCGATATTAGCGACATATCCCCGACATATCCTCTTTTTGACTTATTAATATGACATTGATATCGACATTTAAAATCTTATTTGCAAAACAATGCAACACAAACTTTTTTTTGAAAGGTAAATGCAACGCAAACTTCAAAACAAAATCTTAACTTTGAAAAGCAAATTAGCATGAATCTCAAGACATTCCAAGATCACTAGTTAAGAAAAGAAAATTAGCATGAACCTCAAGACATTCCAAGATAACTTGGCTGATACCATGTTGAATAATAAAATGATAAGCCATAGCATCAAGAGGGCCATCTAAAAGCCTTGGTTTATGTGAAAAACCCCTCTTAATGAAACAAGGGAAAAATCATAGGAAAAAAGCCCCTATGAATCGAATCTTCTATTATTCCATCTCCAAAAATAAAGGGGGTACAAGAGCCTTTGTATAATCCACCACACGTCTCTTAGATGCTCACATGAGGTGGGAGTCATGGGACTAAATTAAATAGTTTCAATAACTCAACAACCAACATTTATCTCTCTCAACATCAAGCCTATGAAGAACATGCACCTTGCAGAGGTATGATTAGTGATGGGACAAATGAGCAAATCATTTACGTCAAGGGGCCCTACGTGCCTTTACATAGGCATAAAGGAAAAATAACACACACACCCTTCCAAAAATAAATAACAAGATCAAACCATATTAAACACTACATAACTCAACAGTCCCCCTCAAGTTGGAGCATACACATTTGACATGCCCAGCTTGGAACCAAGGCTGCCAAAGGCAAGAAGTGCTAAAAGGCGAGGGGGGTCCAAAACGCCCGAGGTGCGAGGTGCTAGGTGCTTGCTTAGGAGCTCACCCGAGAAAAATAAGCCGCTAATATACATACATATGTATATATATATATGAGGGTGGGGAGCGTGCAGGTGCAGCAATATCTCCTACCACGAGTAATGTTTTGGATTAAAAATTTGGGGATTGAGATAACTTCATATGAACATATTATGCACCAAATTTGAAGCCAATCCAATATTCCTAGCACATACATCAAAGGGGACTCATTTTTTACAGCCTAAGTATCACAAAATTCAACCATGCTGCGCTAGGAATGTTAGATTGGCTTCAAATTTAGTACATCACATGTTCATATAAAGTGATCTCAATCACCAAATTTTTAATCCAAAACATTACTCATGGTGGGAGATATTGCCACACCTGCATGCAAGTTACGTGCAGGTCAACTACACGCTCCCTTTTCCCAATATATATATATATATATATATATATATATATATATATATATATATATATATATATATATATATATATATATATATATAGTAACCAAAATATGATATATTATGATTGCACATATATAATATAAAAGATATATAAGTGATTAGACAAACAGGCACAATGCACATACATATGCACATTAACACATATCATAAGTGTGCATACAGTTTCATATATTTAGATATACACATATGTAAATGTACATATTATATTTATATGCTATACTTATGCACATGTGTGCGTATGTACATATATATTTATATATATAAGTTGACATGTACATACACACATACACAAACATATAAAATATGTGTGTGTATATATCTACTATATGTATATATCTATTTAAGCACATATATATGTATATATCTATGCATATGTGCACATACATACGCATAGGTATGTGTTTAACTAAGAGAGAGCACTCAATAATTAGGTGAAAAGAAATTAAAACCCTTAAAAGTATTTAGAAAATAAAAAATCAGCAAACTCGGTTCAGGCGCTCGCTCGGAGCACCTAGCGCCTTAGCCCAGGCGCTCACCTAGGCAGCGCCATAGGTAAATCAGGCGAGGCGAGCCTTGTCGAGGCATTAGGGCCTCGCCTCACCTGAATCTATCACCTAGGTGCACCTAGGCAAGCACCTTGACAGCATTATTGGAACACAATAACTCAAGGCGCTTCTTTGAAAGTACTTTCATAAAGATATATGTAATCGATTCTTCAGTGGCAATATAGGGTGTTGACATCTTCCCTGCTAGAATGGCATCTCGAATGAAGTAACAATCCACTTCTATATGCTTCATTCGCTCATGAAAAGCTAGATTGTTTGCAATGAAGGTTGCAGCCTTTTTATCATAGTATATGGGAGTGAGACCCGAGGTAGAAACACCTATATCCTATAAGATGGATCTCACCCACAACAGCTCACATGGAGTATAGGCCATCTCCATATACTCAGACTCCGCACTGAATCTAGAGACTACATTCTGTTTCTTGCTTCTCCAGGTGACAAGATTGCCACCCACATAGGGGAAATAGCCTGTAGTAGACCTATCCATATGTGCCCCAACATAGTCAGCATCTAAATAGGCCCATATATCCAAATGACCATGTTTCCTAAAGGAAAGTCCCTTTCCAGGAGCCCACTACCTCAGCACCTGGCACACACCATCCCAGTGTACCTTTCTAAGAGATTACATAAGTTGGCTAAGTCTCCCAACAGCAAATGCAATATTAGGCCTTGTCACTGTCAGATACAAAAGCTTTCCTACCATTGCACGATATCTGGTCACATCCTAAAGTAGTTGGCTCTCATAATCAACAAGAGGTGTGGACAGATCCATCGGAACACTCACAGGTTCACAACCAAGCATTCCTACCTCTCTCAACATGTCAAGCAAATACTTCCTCTGTGACAAAAAAGGCCACCATCAATGTGCTACACCTCAATGCCTAGAAAATAATTTATTAGTCCCAAGTCCTTAGACACAAACTGAGAGTGTAGAAATGTCTTGCCAGTCTATGCCCTCTTTATCACTCTTTGTAAGCATAATATTATCTACGTACACAATAATGATGATCAAACTAGTAGTCCTGTGCATAGTGAAGACTGAGTGATCAGTTGTGGATCTAGTAAAGCCATACTTCTGAGTGACCGTACTAAATCTCTCAAACCAGGCCTACAGACTCTGCTTCAAACCATAAATAGCATTCTTCAATTTGCATACCTTCTAACACTCCCCTTGAAGAACAAATACAGGAGGTTGCTGCATATAGATCTCTTCCTCAAGGTCACCAAAAAGATGCATTTTTAATATTTAGCTAAAAGACAGGCCAACCACTGTTTACTACCAAGGATAGGAGAATCCGTACTGAATTGAGATGAGCAGTAAGGGAGAATGTCTCAAAATAATCAACACCAAAGGTCTGTGTATAACCCTTAGCAACCAGCCAAGCTTTGAATTGTTCAATATAACCATCTGGACGACACTTGAGGGTAAACATCCACCTACACCCACAATCGTAGCATAAGGGGGTAGGTCAACAAACTCTCAGGTTCCTCTAGATTTGAGAGCTACCAACTCTTCTTCCATAGCTAATGTCCAAGAAGGGTCCCAAAATGCCCCTATATGATTCCTGGGAACATAGTGACTGTCCATTGCAAGAGATAGAAGCCCCCCTGTTGTAGGTAAATGATCAAGTGACCTAATGTAAAACAGAATATTTTCCACAAGATCATTGTGGCTTCCTCTTGGCAATAAGCAAATCCACATATGTTACCTCAGGTGTTCCAGGCTTTGGATCTCTAGTTGAATCTATAGGACCAGCAGAGGACTAAGCAAGAATAATAGAAAGAAGCTCATCTACTAGAGAGGTGGATGTATGCATGCGCTGGAAATGTCTAAGAAAGATATCTGTAACCTCAAGATGTCTAAGAAACATGTCACCAGTAGAAATATTCGTCTGAGGTACAGCAGGCTCAGAGGGCACAGGTGGCAAGGCAGATGGCACAAGAAGAGGTACATCTTGTGTAACAAAAAAAGGTTTCCCTATAGCAAAATAATAGGAAATCTCCTCAAAGAACATAACTTGATAGCGAAAAAGCGTGATTTGTAAATTAAGGTTTTATTGTTGTAACACGTAATTCCAATTGCTTTTGAAATTTATAAAAATCGAGTACTTGGAAAGTATTTGGATCATCCCAAGAGAGACAGAAATGTAGATTAGAAGTCTCTTAATTGAAAAACAAAAATCAACTTTCTTTTTGGGTTTTGAAATATATAATTTTTAGGGTTTTTGTTTGAGCAAAAAGTGGTTGTGGAGAAAGATAGGAATTAGAAATGCTAATTTAACGGCAACAAGTGTCTTGCTTCTCCAAGTCACTCCAAGCACGGGAGGCTTGGAGTAATGGAGGGGCAAGAGCACAACAACTACTCACAAAGTCAAACTTAAAAAGAAAACTATAAAGGAATGCTTCTTATGCAGAAAATTTATTTACAAAATGTGGAGAACTCATAAGTGAGAAGGGCTCTCACTTGTAATCTCCAACAAGAAAACACACCCTACAATGCAAAAACAAGAATGAAAGTAGAGAAAGGCTTAGTGATAAACATGATGCTACCCGAAACTCCTGCTCCAGTTCTGGTTGCCCTAGAACCAAAAGGAATTCCTTAACCTGGACGTCCTCCTCTTGGCAAACCCTGGGTGGGCTTGCCTCCTCCTTGCAAGCCTAGATGGCCTACTTCCTGGCTCCTCCTAGGGTGGACGTGGACCACCCTTGATTCTCCTCCTCTTTGGTCGTCCTCCTGCCTGACTTGATTCCTTGGCTTGGTGTGGACACAAGGTAGAAAAAGGGAAGAAGTTGAAGGCACCAAGAGGGCAAGAGCACCCCCTTAATCTTCTCCTCTTCTCCTTGGTCGTTGGGAATGGTGGAGTGAAGGTGGAAATATGCTTGAATGACGTAGCCAAGGGTGGTATGGAAGTGGGTGGTTGATGGCCTTTTTATAGAATGGATGGGTGACGGTTGCCTAGTTGGTGTTAACTAAAGTTAAGGGTGGCATGGTGCTGTGGATGGCTAGGATTAGGTAATTAATGGATGAAGGGTGGATTAGGGTTGGTGTGGAGTGTAGGGTTGTGTTGAGTGGTGGTTATGATGGGGTTGAGTGGAGTCGGCGTACACTCTTGTTGGGTTTAGGAGGGTTGGCATGAAGGTGGATGTAGGGTTAGGATTAGGTCTTTAGGTGGTAGTTGTGGGATGAAGGGCTATGGTGAGCTGGCGCCATATGGAGAGGTGTGGGTAGGTGTGGTTGAAGGAGCGTTGGCGCCACATTTGATGTGGTTAAGGGGGGATTGATGAGGACGGCTAGGATGGAGTTATAGGGTGGTTAAAGGATCCGAAGGTTAGAGTGCATTGGTGCCAACCCAAAGGACACCCAAGGTAGTTGTGTCCCTTTGGTTTGGCACCAAAACATGGGTTCTAGAAGGGGGTTGAGGTGGATGGAGGAGATGGCCTTATGAGGATAGGTGTAGGGTGGGGATAGGCTTCTAGGTTGGCGCCAAAATGGGGAGGTGTGTGGTCCTTTTTGGCGCTACCTTAGGTGGTGGTTATAGGAGGAAAGGGTGTCATGGCTGGCGCCACTTTGAAGACATGCTAGTGGTGTGTTTTGGCACCAACTAAGGTGGTTTAGGGTTAGGTCTAGGTAGGGTTAAGGTGGGGTTAAGTAAGGAGTGTGGACGGCCATGGAGTGGAAATGGTGTTGAGCTTAGCTAAGCTAGCTTAGGGTAGTAGTGGAGGAGCTAGTGTTTAGCTGAGAGGAGGTAGCCTTGAGCTGCTCTGAAGCTTGTGGGAGCTGACAGTTGCTGAAGAAGTCTTCTTAGGAGTTCAGCTACTCAACTTTAGCTAGCTAGTTCTTGCTAGCTACTAAATTGAATAGGTTGAGCTGGTCTCAACTATTCTGGAGTTGGGGGGAGCTAGCTGTGGACTTCCTTGTTGACCTAGCTTAGCTAGCTGAAGATTAGTAGCTAAGCCAAGTTGACCAGAGCTCCTATGGGCTGAGTAGAGCTATGATGAGCTAGGATGAGCTGAGCTAGAGTTGGAATGAACTTCTGTCAACTAAGTTGAGCTAGCTTAAGCTCCCAGTGAACTGATTATAGCTAGGATAAGCTAGACTCAACTAAGTTAAGCTGAATCAGAGCTGAGTTGAGCCAAGCTAAGCTACCCTAAGTTGTCATCCAGCTGAGATGAGCTGAATGGAGTTAGGATGACCTAAGCCCAACCTAGTTGAGCTGATATCCAGCTATGATGAGCTGGATTCAACTAGAGTTCAGCTGAATTGATCTTCTTCTTCACCTTATGCCTTCTTGAGTGCTAGGGTTTTAGAGGTGTGGCAATCTGCTTATCCTTAACACTCAAGTAAACATGTTAAAAAGACAAAAAATATGCAATGCATGCCTAACCTAAATAATGCCTAAATACAACCCGAAATCCTGTTTGCAGAGTTAAAGTCTTAAGAGCTAGGTTAGTTTTAGGGCATAAGAATGATGATAAATTGACATTTATTAGCACTAACATAAAATGGATAAGCCAATGGATTGTAGCACTTATATCCTTTCTAGGTCCTAGAGTATGCCAAGAAACTACATTTAGCTGATCAAGGAGACAATTTGTTCACCTTGAAAAGGTGAATAAAAAATACACCCAAAAACTTTAAGGGGTAAAGAAAAAAACTCACGGTTAGAAAAAAGAAGCGAATAGGGCATCCTATCACCAAGGATAGAGGATGACACCTTATTAATCAAGAAAGCACTAGCAAGCTTAGCATCAACCCAGAAATGTAAAGGAACATGCATCTGAAACATAACAATACATGCTACATTAGGCAAGTGTCTCAAATTGCGCTTAGCCACCCCATTTTGTTAGAATGTATGAACACATAATGTTTGATGGATAACACCCAAAGACTAAAAAGATAGAGAAATTAGAATTTACAAAGTCCATTACTAGTCTTGAACATGCGATTAAGAGTGGAAAATTGAGTCTATTTCACAACAACAACCAAGCATTTTCCCACACTAAGTGGGGTCGGCTATATGGGTTCTTTGCCTCCACACAGATCGATTTTCAGCCATTTCAGGACTTAAATTAAAGTAATTGAGGTCATACTTAATAGTTTCCTTCCAACACTTGTTTGGTCTTCCTCACCCCCTCTTAGTGGGTTTAGCCTCCAACTTCTCGCATCTCCTAACTAGAACATCTAGTGGCCTTCTTTGTAAATGTTCAAAGCATCTTAGACGTGCCTCTCTCATTTTATCCTCTATTGGTGCCACCCTAACCCTTTTTTTAATAAACTCATTTGAAATACGGTCGTTTTTTGTATGACCACACATCCATCTTAACATCTTCATTTCCGCCACAGACATCTTCTGTACATACCTATAGTTTATAGCCCAGCATTCAGAACCATACAACATGGCTGATCTTACCACAGCTCGATAGTATTTTCCTGACTTTTAAAGGAACCCTTTTATCACAGAGAAAACAAGAAGCACCCCTCCATTTCAACCATCCTGCATTAATTTTATGTGTAACATCTCCATCAATTCAACCATCATGTTGGAAAATAGATCCCAAGTACTTAAAAATAAAATTTCATTGAAATGCACTCTTCTCCAATTTTTACATCAATCCCTTCATTGTTCCCTCTACTACTAAACTTGCATTCCATATACTCAGTCTTCGTCCTACTTATGCGTAATCCTTTATCTTCCAGGGCTTCTGTCCAAAGCTCAAGTTTTCTGCTCACTCCATCTCGTCTCATCAACCAACACAATGTCATCAGCAAAAAGCATACACCAAGGCACCTCAACTTCGATATGCTTCGTCAACTCATCTATGACCAAGACAAAAAGATAAAGGCTTAAAGTCGAACCTTGATGCAAACCAATGGTGATATCAAAGTAGTTCGTCAAATCATCCTTAGTCTTCACACAAGCTGCAACTCCATAGTATATATCCTTTATGAGGTTGATATATATAACTGGTACTTGTCTCTTCTCCAAAATTCTCCACAAGATATCTCTTGGGACAGAATCATAGGCCTTCTCTAAATCAATAAAAATCATATGTAAATCATTTTTCTTCACTTTGTATGTCTCCATCATACGTCTCAAGAGATGTATTGCCTCAATAGTAGACCTGCCTAACATAAAGCCAAACTGATTTTCAGTTACCATAGAGACTTGCCTCACCCTTCTTTCAATTATTCTTTCCCAAAGTTTCATCGTATGACTCATCAACTTAACACCTCTATAGTTGGAACAATTTTGTATATCACCCTTGTTCTTATATAAAGGTACCACAAAACTTTTCCTCCATTCCTCTGGCATCTTCTTGCCTCTCCGCACAGTATTAAATAAATTTGTGAGCCAAGTTATACCCCGTTCTCCCGTCATCCTCCAAACGTCTATAGGAATATCATCAGGCCCAACAACCCTCCCACTTTTTATCATCTTCAAAGCCTCCTCTACTTCTTTCTTTTGTATCCTTCGATAACATGCCCGATTCACATACTCTTCTGAGTCTATTTCATTCAAAAAAAATTAATCAATACAGAAGCTCAGACTTCATCATAAAACCCAACATACACAGCAATAATCATCAACTAAGAAAAAAAAATAACGAAAACCCCGACACTACGGACTCTACATAAGCCTCATAAATTTGCATGAACCAAAGAAAATGAAGTCACAATTCTCTTATTTCTACTCGAAAAAGATGTCCTATGGTGCTTGCCAAGATGACAAGCATCACAGAAAAAGGAATATGTCTGGAAAATGACAACGGAGAACATGGATACTAAGATGCCTCAGGCAGAGGTGCAATTGAATAGGAAATGTGTCACAAGCGACAGTAGTAAATGGGTGGTCAGATGAAAGGTAGAGGTAGTAAAGGCCACCCTGATCAAGTCCACCAATCTGATTCTTCGTCTAGAGATCCTGCAAATAGAAAAAATGATCATGAAAAATGAATAAACAATTTGGGACTTTTGTAATCTAAGTGACATCAAATTTAGGGCAAATTTTAGGGCATACATAACATCTATCAAAGAAAGTGACTAAAACAAAGAGATGTCACCAAGGCCTATCACAAGTGACAAGACACCATCTGCCACCCTGACATGAATAGGAGAAGCAAGAGGACGAAGAGAAGAGAACAAGGTAGCATCTCCTGTGATGTAAGAGGAAGCACCTGAATTAGCTAACCAAGTGGGTACACGAACACTCCTAGCACTGGCAACAATACCTGCTAATGAGAAACTGACGCTCCAGCTATAGATGTAGGTTGTAAGGCAACAAATTTGTCATAGTCCTCTCGAGATGATAACCTGAGAAGCAAACTAATCCTAGTCCTAAGATAGACTCCCCTCTCCTTCATAAACAACCTGGTTAGCCTGATGGCTCTGTGGAAAACCATGCATGATCTAGTAGCGATCAACAATGTAGTTTGTCTTGTGGCAGTGCTCACAAAACCAACCTGTGTAGCCACAACCTCGACCTCCCCCTCGAGCAACACATCCTCTCCCCCTTCCTGCAAGAGCTCCACAACCACGACCAACAGATGCCATGGCAAACAAGTCAGAGGAAGGAATAGGATCTGAAGTCTCCAAATGAGACAATCAGGCATAGATCTAGGCTGATATAGGAATCTCCTATGTCATGAATTGATCCTTCATTGCCTCGTATTCTGGACCAAGACCTACTAGCATCTGAACAGATCTCATGGCCTCCCGCTGCCTGGTCAGACCAGAGATGTCGGTAGAGAAGGGCTGGTAAATATCATACTCATCCCATAAATTATTCATGATACGATAAAACTCTGCCAGAGGCATCGTTCCCTTCTGGAACATATGAAGTTCCTCAACCACCCAGTAGAGACAAGTGATATTACTCTTATGGGAGTATATCTCATGTAACACATCTTGCATCTTCTTTGTAGAGGAATAGACCAGAACCTACTTGGCTATTATCTCCATATTATTAAGCATGCATGTGATCACCTAATTATTGTCTACTTTCCAATTTACTGTCTTAACTTTTGGTTCATCTTGGGTAAGGATATACTTCCTATGCAATCCAATGAACCAGGAAAAAGCGGTAGACGAAAGAAGGAAATTGTGTCCATCCAATTTTGTAAACGTTCCTACATGTGAGGGGAAGCACTCGTGGTGGATAGTATTCCCATCGAGTTGCTTATAGAATCGTTATTGTCTGCCAAGTATCTCTGGTGCATAAAGAGAATTCAATAACACATTATAACGGCAAAAATCAGATCATAAATTTTTCAGATACCCATTATCTTGGTCTGAAACCACTATTTCAGATCATCAAAAAGGTGCAGCCGCACTTTCAGGAGCAAGATCGGGCCCCATGCAAGTGTAGCCTCTCTCTTGAGGTCTGGGCAATGAGGATGGAGGGCACCGGAGCCCCTTCAGATGAAGATCTAGTGCTAGATCTCCCTCCCACACACTTGGCCTGTTACTGCAGGCATTAGTGATCGTGCACAGGAGGGTTGAGAGAGGAGGTAGTGCCACTAGGGATCACAAGGACCACCCAGCGGCAGTGCAGAAACGAGAGAACTGTCGACTGCGGCAATGTTGGGACTGATGGCACCAATGAGGGCTGGTGATGGTGAGAGAGAGAGGCGAGCAAGGGTTTTGGTGGAGATGTAGGTGGCTAGGTTTGGGTGGGGTACCTAGGCACTGATCTAGGACCATTACTCTGATATCATGGTGGGATAAATGAGTGATTCATTTAATTCATGGGGCCCTATATGCCTTTATATAGAGAGAGGCACAAGGAAAAAATAGCATGCACACCCTTCCAGAAACAAATAAAAAGATCTGGAAACAACCTATCATCTTGATTACTGACGATCATTTTTTTTGTTGATTTATTGAAATTTGATCAGAAACTTCAACTAGTTGAAACATCAAATACACATGAACGAGATTCTTTGCAGTTCAGCCATATCCAAAGACATGTACTGCACACCACTTTGTCCATCTCTCAACACTACCGAAGTGGGAATAAATGATATTAACATATTACAAAAACTTACAAATGGGTAAGGAAAACAATAAACGGGAAGTCAATAGGCTGACTCGAGCATCATACAAAACTGAAAACAACCCTAACAATTGGATTGAAAGATGAGCTAACTCAAGTAGTACCAAAAAATAACGATCCTTTCCGTGGTGAATAAGTGTGGCCACGTGGGCTACCATGTGGCACAATGGGCCACGTGGTAGGTTGGTCGATCAAGAGGGGCACCGGCCCTAGTGGTCTTGACTCTTGTTTTAGGGTTGTCTTGGGTCCAAGTTATCCTATTTTAATATGTTAGGTGTCAAATAATTACTGTAATATTTACTTATTATTTTTAGCCAATTATTGATTTGTTAGTTATTGTTTTCCACATTTAGAGTTAGGAATATCTCTCCGTAGAGAAAGAGATCATATGTTATTCTTAATTGAGTTGAGCAATAATATTTCTCATCTTTCTACAACTCCTCTCCTCTCCAAACGTGCCCTCTCTTTCTATCACCCTCTACGCTCCACGCGTAGGATCTTCCACGTGCCAAGGCCCATCTCGCTTCCACGAATCCTCACATGGTATCAGAGCAGGTTGTCCTAGCCGACTAAGATTCTACGTGTGGATTGGAGAACGAGATCTCCAGTGACCTCACCTTCTTTTGGTGACCTTATACACACCTGGAGAAACTGGGCACCTTATGTTGGGTTGCGGGGTATAGGAGCAACGACACTAACTTGGATTAAGGGAGTATGTGGAACCCTCTAGCATGCTGAGGAATGCCAAGATCAAGTGTTTGGCTCTCGGGTGTAGAAAATAGGCACAGTGTCTGCTCTCAACCTTTTAAAATGAAGTGATGGTAGATTCGAAGATCCATGCTACTTGAGAAGGTGCCTGAGATGAAAAATGCAACTAAGAAGAAATGGGAGGAGAATTATTTGGCCCAAGTCATCGTCCTCCCGACCACCACTTGAAGGGGAGCGTGGAGAATAAGCGTGACCACTTCGACTACTACGTGGCACATTGGTCGGTCAAGAGAGGCACCAGACCTAGTGGTCTTGTTTTAAGGTTGCTTTGGATCCAAGTTATCTTATTTTAGTATGTTAGGTGTCAAATAATTAGAGTTGTTAATAGGATATTTGCTTACTATTTTAAGCCAATTATTAATTTATTAATTACGATTTTCCACATTTAGAGTTAGGACTAATGAGAAAGGCGAATCTAATTGTTCCCAAGAAAGTCGAGAATTCTGTTGTGACTAATGAGAAAGGCGAATCTATCACGACCCATTCAGCTTCCTCTTGAAGAGTCTATATCGATTACAAGAAGCTGAACACAGCCACCAAAAAGGATCATTTTCCGCTTCCTTTCATTGACCAAATTCTTGAAATGTTAGCCGGGCAAAAGTATTTCTGTTTCCTGGATGGGTATTCGAGATATAATCAAGTTACTATCCATCCCGACGACCAGGAAAAGATAACTTTCACCTGTCCCTACAGAATCTTTGCATTCCATAGAATGTCTTTTGGACTTTGCAATGCACCTGCGACTTTTCAAAGATGCATGCTTGCCATCCTTTTAGACATGGTAGGAGATTATATGAAAGTATTCATGGATGATTTCTCCATTTTCGGAGATTCATTTGAAACTTGCCTTGTTAATCTAAAATTGATCCCAAAGAGATGTATCCAAACTCGTTTGAGCCTTAGCTGGGAGAAGAATCACTTCATGACACAAGAAGGCAAAGCCTTGGGTCATGTAGTCTCTGATCGAGGAATTGAAGTTGATAAGGCTAAGGTGGATGCTATCTCCAAACTTCCTCCACCCATATCTGCTAAACAAATCCGATCATTCCTTGGTCATGTGGGCTTTTATAGGAGATTCATCAAGGACTTTTCCAAGGTTGCTCGGTCTTTAAGCAATCTTCTGGCCAAAGACACGTCGTTTGATTTTGATGAATCATGCCACAAGACACTTAATTTACTCAAAATGGCAGTCACTTGTGCTCTGGTGTTGCAACCACCGGTTTGGACAATCCCATTTGAGATCATGACCAATGCTTCTAATTATGCTGTTGAGGCTGTCTTGGGTCAAAAGATTGACAGAAAGCCCTCTGTCATCTACTACGCTAGTAACACTCTAGACAAGGCCCAGAGGAATTATATTGTTACAGAAAATGAATTGCTAACTGTAGTTTTTGCATTGGAAAAATTCAAGACTTATCTTTCAGGATCTCATGTCATCATCTATACCGACCACTCAGCCCTGAGACATATCTTAGCCAAAAATAATGCGAAACCCTGACTCATCCAATGGGTTCTTTTACTTCAAGTATTCGATCTTGAAATTAAAGACAAATCTGAAGCCAAAAATGTAGTGGCAGATCATCTTTCGAAAATCCTAATTGGTTCTCCTCATCCATATATTCCAATTAATAACATCTTCCCAGACAAGACAATTCTTACAATTTCGAGTGTCCAAACCCCTTGGTTTGCTGACATGGTGAATTATTTGGCCATTGGTCAAATCCCTCAGGATTGGACCAAGCAACAATGGAATAGACTTATATCCGAGGTCAAATAGTACTTTTGGGATGACCTCGAACTGTATCGCATCGGCTCTAATCAAATTATTCGTTGATGTGTCCCGGAGAATGAGTTCCAAAGCATACTTGAGTTCTGCCATGCATCTGCGTGTCAACATTTTTCTAGGAAAAAGACAGTTGTGAAGATTTTGCAATCTGGATTTTATTGGTCATCTTTATTCAAGGATGCCAAGGAGTTCTCAAGGTCATATTCCTGATGCAGGCATTCGAGAGCATAGCCAAGAGAGACATGATGCCTCTAAATCCGATTCTTCCCGTCGAAAGCTTCAACGTTTAAGGAATTGATTTCATGAGACCCTTCATTTGGACACCAATACATTCTCATAGCTGTTGACTACGTGTTCAAGTAGATTGAGGCTATTCCCGCCCGAACCAATGACCACAAGGTGGTCATCGATTTTGTTAAAAAGAATATCTTCAATCGGTTCGGGATCCCGAGGACCATCATCAGCGATGATGGTACTCCACCAATGCCTAGTTTCGAAACTTATTGGCAAAATATGGGGTGAATCATAGGATTTCCATACCTTATCATCCCCAGACGAACGGACAGGCCGAGGTCTCCAATCGAGAGATCAAGAACATCCTGCAGAAAACAGTTAAGCATGATAGGAAAGACTGAACTCAAAAGCTTGACAACGCTCTTTGGGCCTATTGTACGGTGTACAAGACACCTATCAGCATGTCACCATTTCGTCCGGTGTATGGTAAAGCGTGCCATTTACCTGTAGAGATTGAACACCGACCATTCTAGGCAATTAAAAATGCAGTTTTAACCTTAGTTTAGCCGGAAAGACCAGGAAACTCTAACTATCTAAGTTGAAGGAGCTTAGAAATTATGCATATAAGAATGTCAAGATCAATAAGGCTAGGATCAAAGCTCTACAAAAGAGCTTTAAGTCAAACCAGAAGGTCTCACTCTTTGATTCTCGATGTAAGCACTTTCCCGGCTAGCTTAGGTCAAAATGGAACAGTCCGTTCATCATTGATCAAATTTTCCCAAACGAGGCCGTTGAGATTTCTGACCCAAAGGCGGGTAATTCTTTCAAGGTCAACGGACAACATCTAAAACCTTATGTTGACCGTGTTATTCCAGAACCTATCTAATACAAGGTTGCTTTGACCTTGATCTAACTTCTTTAACTGGACCCTGCCTAGCTGATGACACTAAACTCAGTATTTGTACAGTCTGACTCAAAGCTAACCAAAGCATCATAGAATACAAGTGATATTTTCTTCATTCTGCCCTTTTCTCATGCCTTTTATTTTCAATAAGGACATTACATAAGCTAAGCATGGGGGTTGGATTCATTTCTGAATCATATTGTGAGCTCTGTGGATTTCTTATAAATTTCCCTTATTTTTCTCTTTATTTAGAAAAAATGAATTAGGAAAAGATAACGTGGGCATTAGAAATTTATCAACTTTAGAAAATGACACAATAGAACCTGAACACTTAGACCCTTCAAGTCTTCAAGCTTAATCAGCCCAGGTGTCCACTAAAATGTGGACTTGATTCTCGAGTCATTACCATTCGAAAATTTATTTCTAATTGGTTAAATAAGTTGGAGTGATAAGTACGCGACTTATCAACCCAACCCTTAATTTGAGGGGATTTATAGTCTAAGCATCTGCACACTATTTACACTGATTCACTTTTCAGTGATTTTAATGGAAATTGGGTAGCTAATAAACCTTCTAGGGTGGCATGGCTGACAAGTTGTCATAGGTTTGACGCTCCATTGGCCAGTTGTCCAGAGCCCACCACATGACCATTGTCTTTCTGCTAGCTTAAGGTAAATCTTAGATCAAGGAAGCCACCTATTTAAAAGGAAAAAAAAATGATAAGAAATAGAAAAGAAAAAAATAATCTTAAGCCATACTTCACCGCATGAGTATGGCTAACGATTTTAATGGAAATTGGGTAGCTAATGAACCTTCTAGGGTGGTATGGCTAGCAAGTTGTCATGGGTTTAACGCCTCATTGACCGATTGTCCAGAACCCAGCTTACAAAATGCACATTTAATACCAAACACTTAGGAAAAAGCGGGGAAGTAGAATAAGCTAGGGAGATATACAATAGGTTCGCTCTTGTGTTAACCCCCATAAAAATAAAAAGTAGGGAGAAAGCTACCGATTGAACAGATACACCTTTAGGCAGAAATTTTTCATTAGGACCACCTAGGGTTCGTAGAAACCTGAAGTCTGTTCTGATTGCTGAATAGTGAGTCTATCTCATTTACACAAAAGGATGCTTAAAACTTAGAGTTCTTTTCGAGTCTTGGGTGGATTGAGTAGTCGTAGAAAGCTACCTCGAAACTCTAAACTCAAAAATCAAAAAAAATTAGAAAAGAAAAAAATATATATTTGCTTTTGAATAAGGCGAGAACTTGGGCGGTCTTTATTTTGGCAAACACCAGGACACTATTGAGTCTCTACAGTCTAAGTCTTTAATAGAAATTTCTTAGTGTTGAGAAATAACTATTGCCCAAGTAATTTGACCATAATTTTGCTTATAAATAGCATGTAGTTTTGCTAGAGATTGACAAAAGATAGACATGCGGTGTGATGTAGATACATCTATTTCACAAACTGTTTATTTATGCGTGTTCTTAAGTATATAATTACATTTATGCATTATAAATATTACATAACATGTGTCATCATGCATTTAAATTAATTTATATAAATTGTATAGTAATTTCTCTTATTGTGGCCAGGAGATAGGGTGATTCATTTCGAGGATTCGGATTGAAGATCTAACCGTATAGATCTGATCAAAGTAACGATCGGAATCCAACGCCTCTGAGATCGCCCTGATCGGATCTCCGTAGAATCAGATGCAGTCCGAAAAAGACCAGAAGCCAAGGGCAAGGTGGTGAAAATCCAAACTTCAGATGACAAATACAACCACACGGATGTTCGGATCAACGATTGGAGCCAAACGACGCGAAAATAGACCCAATCCGACATCCGTAACATCATCTACAAGCATTGGAAAATGGACAGTCGAAATGGTACCACGTGGCGCCATCCAAGCCGCCCACAGCCACCCGGCCTCCTCCATCCACGCCATCAGATCTCCCTGTTGGATCGAGATCCAAGAGTCAAGATGCAGCCACATCACCCTCCCCACCACTGAGCATTCTCTAAAGATCAAAAGCTTGCGCAATCTCGATCATTGGATGTTCATCCAATGGCTAAGGGCGCACCAACCTTAAAAACAAAACACAACTGAAGGGGTAACGCAGTGGTTGAGCGTGCTATGAAGAGCACGCGACGTAGGATCAAGCCACGTGAGGGGATGCAATTTGCTGAAGAAGCGTGCAGGTGAAATTCGCCCGTTGGATGCGCGATAAATGGTTAATGGAGCAGCTACGTGGTGGCATTAGGCACGCTGCACACACGCGCGATCACGCATGATCACACCCACAATCGCACGTGGGCACTGCACACGTGGTAAGGTGAAGCGTGCACGTGATCCTAAGCCGTCCGATCATACAATCGGATGGGTGAGGTTGATTGGGCACAATTGAGGCACGAACGACTAAAGGAGAAGCGATGGTGACGTGGCTTCACAAGAGCGGTTGGATTGGCATTGCACAACCTACGTTGCACGCGCATGCTTCAGCGACGTACAACTTCAACGACGTGTACATTCGTCACGACAGGCCTGCATTCATTTTTAAGCCTTTAAAATGACTTTTTTACCCTCAAACCTCACCTATAAAAGGGCACCTACACTCCATCCGTCCATCATCCCTTCATCTCTCAACCTCCCAAAGAGCTAAGAACAACGTTCTCAAGCTTGCTCTAGTGCTCCCAATCTACGGGAAGCTCCACTAGAGTTAAAAAACAAATTTTTCCACTTCTCACCCCCTTCGCGAAGCTCTCGCCAATTGTCCTCTCGCCTCCGTTCCGAAAGCGGACCCCACGACGTCGATGTCCTGCCCCATCCCAAGTTCTTCCAAATTCACCCTCCATCCTCCGTCTTCACTTTCCTTCCAGGCGTCGTTTGTCCAGCTCGTCCTCAAAGCATTTGTTGAGGAAGATAATTTCTCATCCCTATCTTTTATCGCTTTCTAATATAGATTTTTAACTTTCTAGTTGTAGAAATTCTTTATAATTGACATTATCATAGTTATAAAATTGTTTATCATAATTATAAAATTGTTACTCTCTCCCTCTCTCTCTCTTTCTCTCTTGTTTATATTGCAAGTAGATTAGTTGTTCATAGCTATTGTGAATATTTCCTTTATCAAAAAAATACAAAAAAAATTATTGCAGATACGATCGACGAAGCCTCCTCATGTTCGACCCGAGACTCACACGAGTTTCAGTTATAAATATTATTTGTTAGAGGATTTTCTTGCGAACTTGCAATGACTTGGGTTTTCCAAACTTAACTTTTCGCAACGATTTTCTCACTCATCAAGAATATCTCTATACATAGAGAGATCATATGTTATTCTTGATTGAGTTGAGCAATAATATTTCCCATCTTTCTACAACTCATCTCCTCTCCAAACATGCCTTCTCTCTCTATTGCCCTCCACACGTGGGATCTCCTACGTCCCAAGGCCCATCTCAATTCTACGAATCCTCACATGGCATCAAAGTGAGCTATCCTGACCGACTAAGACTCTACACGTGGATTGAAGAAGGAGATCTCCACCAACTTCACCTTCTTGTGGTGACCTTATACACGTCCGGAGAAATCAAGCACCTTATGTTGGGTCATGGGGTGCAAGAGCAACGGCACCGACTCGAATTGAGGGGGTACATGGAATCTTCTAACACGCTGGAGAATGCCAAGATCAAGTGTTTCACTCTCGGGTGTAGAAAAAAGGCACAGAGACCGCTCACAACCTTCTCATAAAGCGATGATAGATTCGAAAATCCATGCTACTTGAGAAGGCACTTGAGACGAAAGATGCAGCTAAGAAAACAAAATGGGAGAAGGAGAATTATCTAGTCCAAGTGAGGGGTAGTGTGGAGAATAATGGTGGCCACATGGACTACCACGTGGCATGGTGGGCCACATGGTAGTGCCACGTGGCAAGTTAGTTGGTCAAGAAGGGTGTCAGCCCTAGTGGTCTTGTTTTAGGGTTGCGTTAGATCCAAGTTATCTTATTTTAGTATGTTAGGTGTCAAATAACTAAAGTTGTTACTGGAATATTTGCTTACTATTTTTAGATAATTATTTATTTATTAGTTATTGTTTTCTACATTTAGAGTTAGGAATATCTCTCTATATAAAGAGAGATCATATGTTATTCTTGATTGAGTTAAGCAATAATATTTCCTATCTTTCTACAACTCCTCTCCTTTCCAAACATGCCCTCTCTCTCTCTATTGTCCTCCACCCTCCACGTGTGGGATCTTCCACATGCCAAGGCCCATCTCACTTCCACAAATAATCACTTTCAGTTCATAAATGCATTAACGCAAGTATCAACAAAATGATGCTTTAAAATTATCTACCCAGTATTTATGCCATAATACTCTTGCAACTTCTCCTCTGAGAAATGTAACAAGTCCCCCACAGTATTAATGCCAAGGCCACTTTGTAAAGAACTCCCTAACTTCCCACCAAGTTGCTTCCTGTGAAGTACCAATCAAATAGTGAAGTTTAAAAAACAAATACAGAAGGAATTAAGAGTGTAACAAATAAAAGCGGGCATTATTGAAATGGGAAATGCTAAAATGATTACGGCTAACATATAAGAGTTTACATTTTCTTAATGGGGAAGGAAGCAAGCAAGTTTTTAACGGATGAAGATGGAACAACAGTCTGCTGTGCTGGTTTATGCATTCCACTTGCCAATTTCGCTAGCATCTGCAATTAAAAGATGAAGATGCAAAAAAATGGGTGACATGGCAATGGAAAAGCTGAAATTATCTAGCTACTGCAATGTGAAAACTACCGTCTATGTGGCAAGTTCTGGTATCACGTTATGCTGATGTTCATCAACAAATAAAACTCAACCAAACACTGAAGTTGCACACACCCACAGAAGGTTTGATGCACACTTGCATATTATGCACATAGGAATCAAGCAATCAAGATATTTTTTTTCTTTTTAAGGGATAATCATTATACAAGATAAAAATTTTAAAAAAAAACCTTTTAGATAATAATATGCGAACCTTATTATGAGCAATGCCAGCAGAACATGTAAAAGAAGTCTCCTCCAATACTCGCATTCTCAGTTGTGCAACAATGATAGCTCCACAAGCTAGAAGCTTATCTCGATGCTCAGCATCAGTTCGACATATCCATTCTTTCATACGCTTCTCAACATCACAGTCTTCCTGGGAAAATTCACCTTCGAGTCACGTTTTGAATTAAAACAAAAAAAAACAAAAAATTGTGCACATACAAATAAACTGATTGCAAACCAACAAATAATTGATAAATGATCAAATGTTAATTGTTACAATTCCGTGATGATGAGGCGGAGAAAAGATTTGAATTTCGAAATCCATCGTCGTAATTAAATTTGTAAGAAAATTCATCAACCAGATAATATTTATAATCAAAACTCGAAAGATGAGTCTCATGTCGAACATATGGAGACGAACGTTTAATTTGAAAACATTCACATTTCATTTTTTAACTCTTTTTGTCGTGTTTATCTTTTATAATTTTTTTTATATTTTTGTCAAATGAGAGATCAGATCGATGAAAACTTTATCTACTTGCAAAAATAATGGGGAGAGAGAGAGAAAGAGAGAGATGGAAACAATCATATATTTCTGATGAAATGTTTCTACAACTATGAAAGCGAGAAAACTACACTACAAAAGCGAAAAGATAAAGATAGGTGAGAAGAATCCCCCTCGATGGTCACTTGGAGGACGGCTCACTCTGACGGCGCCCCAAAGAAGGTGGTGAGGAGAGGGACGAGAGAGAACAACGGCGGAGGAAGGAGGACAAGTGTTGAGCGCGGAAAACCATACGTTCGCAGTTGGATTCGAAAATCCGTCATCGTAGTTCGAGTCGCAAAGAAATCCATTCAACAAATAAAATTTATACCGAAAATCCGTAAAGAAGCTACGTCGATCTCAAAATCCATAATTATATTTTTTCTTTTTTTTTTTAAAGGCGAAATAATCACAATGGAATCAATATACATAATAAGAGAGAGAGAACAATCACTTGGTATTTGAATAATGTTTTTACAACTAAGAAAGCGAGAAATGATTATATACTAGAAAGCGGGAAATTCTATTATAGAAAGCGATAAAAGAAGGGAGAGAGATGTTATCCTCCTCGATGAATGCTTGGAGGATGAGCCGGACGGAGGAGACGCCTGGAAGATGGAAGATGAGGCGGGAAGGAGGACGAAGTCGGAAGAACGGGAACGAGGCAGCACATCGTCGTCGTCGCGGGATCCACTTCCGGAACGGGTGCGAAAGCTTGGAGTTAGCTCTTGAGGAGTACCCCGGGTGTAGGACAAGCTTCTCTTAAGCTTTGGAGAGAGAGAGAGGTGAAGGAAGGGATGAGAATTTCGTAGGGTAGAGGTCTCCTTTTATAGTTGCAAGGATTTGAGGCAATTTGAACATTTTAACTTCAAAATATTAATTAAGGAACCTTTAGTGATGGAATTCAACGTCGCTAAAGGCCCGTCGTGGGCGATGTGTGCACGCTGCGTGCGTGCCTGCTCCTCTTCCGCGCCTAAAACGTACGCCTATGTTTGGGCAATATCAGCCGTCCGATCTTAAAGACATCCTCACAGCGCTTGTTCAAATGCCCCTGCCGCGTGCCCGTGCGTGCGATGAGGCGTGCAGACGCGAGTCATCGCACACGTACGCGATCAACACTCCTCTTTGCGCCACGTCTTCGCTTCTCGTGCGCACGATCTTCATCTGACGATCGAATTGCGTTCACCCTGCGCCCATGCCTGATTTGACGCTAAGCAGTGTTCGAACGCGTGACTCGCGCTTCGCCCGCAGCAACATAACCAATGCACTGTCGTTGAAGCTTTGTCGCAAAGATGAATTAAGCGCGTAGATCCGTGGCCGTTGGATCAAGATCCGACGATCCGGATTTGCAGCGCCCAAATGCCTTTTGAAGAGGAGAGCAGTGCTTCAGAGTTAATCATGACCGTTGGATCAAGATCCAACAGCTAGGATTGCTCGATGGAGGGTCTTTGGAGATGCAATTGCGGTTCCTTGGGGCCGATGGGGCGGCTAAGATGGCGCCACATGGCGCCATCTTGGCTATCCATCTTCTGTGTGTTGTAAACAGTGCCATAGATGTCAGATTGGATCGATTTTTGCGTTATTAGGCTGTGATCATCGATCCGAACCCATCCGTGTGGCCGGATTTGTCATCTGAGGTGCGGATTAACACCATCTTGGCCCTTCATCTTTAGGCTTCCTCGGTATATATATATGATACTACGGATGTCCGATCAGGGCAATCTTGGAGTCGTTGAACTCCAATCGTCGCCCTGATAAAATCCGTATGGTTAGATCTTCGATCCGAGACCCTAATTAAAAATCACCATGTCCCTAACCATAAAAGGAGACAATTACTATACAATCTATACAACTTACCTATGCATAATTATACATGTTATGCAATATTTACAATGTATGATGCTAATATGACACTAAGAACATGCATTAATAGACATTTTTTGCTATTTAGATGTATGCACATCATACCCCCATGTCTATCTTTTGTTAGTCCCTAGCAAAAACTATATGCTACTTATAAAAGAATTAGGGTTGGATTACTCAGGCACAAGTCATTTTCAACATTAAGAAATTTTTACTTAGGACCTGAACTTTCAAAGACACAACAGCGTCCGGATATCTACCAAAATGCAGATCGCCTCAAGCCCTCGCCTTATTCAAAGAAAGTTCTTTTTCTCCTTTTTCTTCTTTTCTAATTTTTTGGATTTTTGAGTTTAAGGTTACAGAGCAACTTTCTATGGTCACTCAACCCACCCAAGACTTGATAAGACCCTTAAGTTCTAAGCATCTTTTTATGGAAGTAATAGACTCGTTGATCGGCAATCAGAACGAACTTCGAGTTTCTACGCCCCTAGGTGAACTTAACAAAAATTCTGCCTAATGGTGTATCTATACGACTGGTAGCTTTCTCCCTACTTTTATTTTTATGGGATCAACACAAGGGTGAATCCAGTGTATATCTCCCCAACTTATTCTACTTCTCCGCTTCTTCTTGAGTGTTTTAGGAATTTTTATGTACATTTCTTGAGCTGGGATCTAGACAACTGGTCGATGAGCTGTTACCACTGACAACTTGCCAGCCATGCTCGTGCGGCGAAGTGTGGCTTATTTCTTTTGTTTCTTTTTCTTTCTTTTCTCCTTTTTCTTTTTCTTTTTCTTTTCTTTTTGAACTTTCTTTTTCTTTTTAAGTTGGTGGCTTCCTTGGTCTAAGATTTACCTAAAGGCAGCAGAAAAAGAATGGTCCAACGGCTAGGCTCTGGACAACCTACCTATTGGCTGTTACCCACAATAACTTGACAGCCATACCACCCTAGAAGGTTCATTAGCTACCTAATTTCCGTTAAAACCACCGAATAACAAGTCAATGACGAATAGTGTGTAGATGCTTAGACTTAAAGTTCCCTCAAATCAAAGGACGGGTTGATAAGTCGTGTACTTATCACCCAAACTTATTTAATAAAATTAAAATAGAATTCAGGATGGCGATGACTCGATAAACAAATCCACATTTTAGTGGATACCCGAGCTGATTAAGCCCAAAGATCTGATGAGTCTTAGTGTTCAGATCCTACTGTAATATTTCCTAAGATTGAAAGGTCCTAATGTCCAAGTATTCCTTCTAATTCAAATTTTTTTTTAAGTATATATAAGAAAATAAGTAGAATTTACAAGAATTCCACAGAGCTGACAAATTGATTCAGAAATGAATCCACCCCCCATGCCTAGCTGATGCAATGTCTGCATTGAGAATAAAAGACATGAAAGGAAGGTAGAATGTAGAAGATATCACTTGAATATGATGCTCGGGTCAGCTCTGAGTCAGATTGTACAGCTGATGGGTTTAATGCCATCAGCTAGGTGAAGTCCATCCAAAGAGATCACAACATGATGAAAGCAACTATGTCTGAGACGGGTTCTGGAACAATACGATCAATAAAAGGCTTCAGACGTTGACCATTGACTTTGAATCAATTACACGTCTTTGGGTCAGAAATCTAAACAGCCCTGCTTGGAAATATATGATCGATAATGAACGAGTCGTTCCATTTCGACCTAAGTTTGCCAGGAAAGAGCTTAAGTCGATAATCAAAGAGGCAGACTTTCTGGTTCGACTCAAAACTCTTGCGGGAAATCAACTGGTCATGAAGAGCTTTGGTCCGAGCCTTATAAATCTAGGCATTCTCATACGCGTCATTTCTAAGCTCCTCCAACTCAGATAGTTGGAGTTTCCTAGTCTTCCCAGCTAAACTCAAATCTAGATTACATTACTTGATTGCCCAGAATGCCCTATGTTCAATTTCTACAGGTAAATGGCACGCATGTCCATACACCAAACGAAACGAAGACATGTCGATGGGCGTTTTATACGCTATACGATAGTCCCAAAAAGCGTCCCCAAGCTTTTGAGTCCAGTTTTTGCGATTAGGCCTAATCACTTTCTGCAGAATATCCTTGATCTCCCGATTGGAGATCTCAGCCTATTCATTTGTCTGGAGATGGTAAAGTGTGGAGATTCTGTGATTTACTCCGTATTTTACCAATAAATTACGAAATTGGGCATCAGTGAAGTGAGAACCACCATCGCTGATGATGGCCCTTGGAATCTCGAACCGACTGAAAATGTTCTTGACGAAATCGATGACCAACTTGTGGTCATTGGTTCGGGTTGGAATGGCCTCGATCCACTTGAACACGTAATCAACAGTGACGAGAATGTACTGATGTCCAAATGAAAGGACGAAGGGTCCCATAAAATTGATGCCCCAAACGTCGAAGATTTCGACAAGAATCGGGTTTAGGGGCATCATGTCTCTCTTGGTTATGCTCCCAAGTGCCTGGCATCGGAAACACGATCTCGAGAATTCGTGGGCATCCTTGAATAAAGACGGCCAAAAGAATCCAGATTGCAAAATTTTTGTAGCCGTCTTTTCCCGGAGAAGTGTCCACACGTAGATACATGGCAGAACTCGAGTATACTCTTAAATTCATTCTCCAGAACGCATCGACGAATAATCTGATCGGAGCTGATGCGATACAATTCAGGGTCCTCCCAGAAGTAATATTTGGCCTCAAATTTGAGTCTATCTCGTTGTTGCTTGATTCAATCCTGAGGGATTTGACCAACGGCCAAATAGTTTACGATATCAGCAAACCACGGAGTTTGGACACCTGAAACTATAAGGATAGCCTCATCTGAAAAAGTATCAACAATCAGGATATCTGGACGAGAAGAATCACTCAAAAGTCTTGAAAGATGATCCACCACCACATTATGTGCCCTGGATTTATCCTTAATTTCAAGATCAAATTCTTGAAGCAGAAGAATCCATCGAATAAGCTAAGATTTGGCATCCTTTTTGGCTAAGAGATATCTCAAGGCTGAGTAGTCGGTATAAATTATGACATGAGACCCTAAGAGATAAGTCCTGAATTTCTCCAAAGCAAATACTACAACTAGTAATTCCTTCTCAGCAATAGTGTAATTCCTCTAGGCTTCGTCCAGAGTTTTACTAGCGTAGTAGATAATAGAGGGCTTCTTATCAATCTTCTGACCCAAAACAGCCTCGACCGCGTAATCAGAAGCGTCGGTCATGATCTCAAATGGGGTTGTCCAAACCGGTGGTTGCAACGCCGAAGCACAAGTGACTGCCATTTTAAGAAAATCAAATGCCTTACGGCATAATTCACTCAAATTAAATGGCGTATCATTGGCGAGAAGGTTGCTCAGAGGGCGAGCAACCTTAGAAAAGTCCTTAATGAACCTCCTATAGAATCCCACATGACTAAGAAATAATCGAATTTGTTTGACAGATGTGGGAGGAAGTTTAGAGATAGCATCAACCTTAGCTTTGTCAACTTCATTACCCCGTTCAGAGATTACATGACCTAAGACGATACCTTCTTGTGTCATGAAATGACTCTTTTCCCAACTAAGGACCAGTCTTGTTTTTATGCATTTTTTAAGAATCATTTCAAGATTAGCCAAACAAGAATCAAATGATTCTTCAAAAACAGAGAAATCGTCCATGAAAACTTCCATGAACTCTCCCACCATGTCAGAGAATATGGCCAGCATACACCTTTGAAAAGTCGCAGGTGCATTGCATAAGCCGAAAGGCATCCTACGGAAAGCAAAGGTTCCGTAGGGACAGGTAAAAGTTATTTTTTCCTGATCCTCGGGATGGATAGGGACTTGATTGTATCCCGAGTAACCGTCAAAGAAATAGAAGTACTTCTGTCTGGCTAGTCTTTCAAGGATTTGATCAATAAAGGGCAAAGGGAAATGATCCTTTTTCGTGGCTATGTTCAGTTTCCTGTAATTAATACAAACTCTCCAAGAGGAAGCTGAACGAGTTGTGACAGATTCTCCTTTCTCGTTAATCACAACGGTAATCCCAGCTTTCTTGGGAACAATTTGTACGGGACTTACCCAAGGACTATCAAAGATCGGATAAATGATTCTTGCATCAAGCCACTTGATAATTTCCTTCTTGACCACTTCTCGCATATTTGGGTTTAATATCCTCTGCATTTGGTGAGAAGGGCGAGATCCATCTTTTAAAAATATTCTGTGATTGCAATAAGATGGCTCGATCCCCCTAAGGTCATGAATGGACCAACCAATTGCCTCCTTGTGTTCCTTTAGGACCTTAATCAGTTTAATCTCCTACTCCTTTGTTAATTTAACATTGATAATAACAGGGAGCGTCATATGTGGTCCTAAAAACTGATATTTCATATTCTCAGGCAATGGTTTCAGTTCAAGCTAAGGCGGGTTAATGATTGAAGGTAACAAAGATTCTGATGAAGACTCATCAAGAGGAAAAGGTTGAGAGTGAACAAAATCAATAACTTCTTCAGAAGGTGACGGGTTTGCCATATAGAGAGAGGATTTGGGCAGGATAAGCAACAGGAAAGAGTTGCATTCCAAAGTAAGATTGCTTTGAAGGATAGAAAGCAAGAAATGGATTAGAGGCAAAAGTTTAGGCAATCGTGGCTTCAGAAGGGAGATTCCAACACAAGATTCTTTTATCTATCTGCTAGTGCAAGGAGAAGAGCCAATATGATTTTTTCCATTCGGATCAGTGATTACGTTCACCAGCAGAGGCAGCAGATTTGTGATACTGTTAGTGGACAATTAAGGCCTTTACCAAAAGGAGGCCAGAGGGGAGGTAGAGGTTGAGGTCTTCAAATTTGAGGAGATTAGATGATCAAGCAAGGGTTGTTTTGGTTCGAGACATTTCTAATGAGGGGGTTTTGGCTACTCTTCATGGTCTTAAGCCGGAGGGATCTCCGAGACCTGATGGACTCCTAGTTTTGTTATATAAGGAGTTTTGGGATCTTGTCGAATGAGATGTTTTGGCGATGATTCACAAGTTCATGTAGGGTAATTTTGGATGCTCCCCAAGAAATATGTTGCAGAAATTATTGATGACTTCAGGTCCATTGCCTTATAGAATGTTATTTAATTGTGGCTAAGGTCTTCACTAATAGGCTCCATGAGGTGCTCCAACAATTGATTTCCCCAATCCAATCTGCTTTCGTTTTTGGTAAGGCCCTTTGTAACTCTTATGTGTTGGCTGACGAGATGGTGTTTTGGAGGTCGTAGACGCGAGCTTTTCTGTGGAAGGTCAATTTTTCCAAAGCTTATAATTCTATAGGTTGGTCATATCTATGGGAAATTCTGAGGAAGAGAGCTTTCCCTAAGGCTTAGGTTAGGATTATAAAGAGATGCATCACGCCTTTTTCTATTCTGGTTAATGGTAGGCACAACTGCAAAGCGGTGTTAAACAGGGTTGTCTACTCACGCCATTGCTTTTTATTGTGGCAGTGGATACGCTTGCTCTTTTGGCTTTCAAGCTTGTAGGGGAGGTCTTTATTATGGCTTTACCTTGAGATCTGACGGATCTTTGCTCACTCAGATTCCGTAGTATGCTAATAACACAATTGCTTCATTCAAGGTAGGGATCGTCAAGTAGAGCATGTGGCACAATTGATTAGCCTTTTTGGGGAAATATCAGGGCTTCTAATCAACAAGTCTATGGTTGTCCCTTTTCACATGGAGGCCAGGGAGGAAGCCATCTCTAGTGCTTTGAGCACACCTGTCGCTCGTTTTCCTATTGTTTATCTGTGTCTCCCTCTACAAGGGAGGCAATTGGTGGCTGCTAATTAGAGACCAGTTAGGGAAAGACTTGCTACGAGGTTGAATGGGTGGTGAAATGACCCGTTGCCATTATGGGTTAGTTAAGACGTCTGGATGAGCCATCAGACGTCTATCCAGACGTCTGGATAGAGGGTCAAACGTCTGAAAGCAAAAGAACCGTACCTTGTTTTCTTTTCCGCACGCACGCTACACGCGCACACCCCCTCTCTCCTCACCCCAAACCTTAACCCTTCCTATTTAAACCCCTCCACCCCACTCCATCTCCACTACCCCTACCTCCTTTCCCCGATTTGCCGACGCGCCGCCAACGACCTCCTTTCCTCCACTTACAGCCATGCACGGAGGAGAGATGCTCGTGTAAGGAGGAGAGAGGGATAGAGGGTGTGTGCGCAAGAGAGTGAGGGAGTGGGAGAGAGGAGGAAAGCTCAGGGAGCTTGGGTGCGTGGCGGGAGAGCTTGCGCGAGGAGAGCTTGCGCAACCGGAGGACGGCTGTGGGAACTCGGTGGAGCTCGAGGAGGCGGAGCTCGGCAGGAGGAGTTCGGAGGCTCGAGGGAAGGAGTCGTGCGAGAAGGAGGAGCTCGCAAAGGTGAGCTTCGCGACCTCCTGAAGCTGCTGGCGTAGCAACTGCAGGCGGTGCAGAGGGCCCACGCGGAGAAGGCTCGCAAAAGTTCTGCATACTGGATATTTTCCAATATCAGACGTCTGGAGCACATCTCAGACATCTAGAGTAGCAGGGGGACATCCGGAGCTGAAGCCGGATGTCTAAAAGCACGTGTAGTGCCAAGGTACATGCTTCTGCACGGTTTCCAGCCATGCAGGCCGTACCACAGGGGTGTGTTTAGCCATTTTTAGCTCTGCGCGTGTGTATGCAGGGGCAGAGCGTTGGAAAGGCGCACGGTGCACCCTTCAAGGCACTTTTGGACATCTGGGCACATCGCTAAACGTCTGATCGTACTTCCAAACGACCGGAAGGGGAGTTCAACATCTGGAACCCTCCTCAGACGATCGCAGAAGGAACCGGACGTCCGAGGAAGCCGCAGGAAACCCAGGGTGAGTACTGACGTCTTTTAAGATGTCTGGGACTGATTTTGGACAGTATGCGTGTTTTTAACCCGTTTAGGGCCCAAACGGAATCAGATTGCCGCAAACAAAGTACCGTTATTTTTCACTTGAGTTTCTCTACAAGTTAGTGTCACTTATATATGGTTTTGGACTTGTTTAATGTAGTTGGTCAATTGTATAGGTATCCAACCAGTCAAATACGTGAGACCCGCGGAGGCAACGGGATCTGCGATCAGAACCCCCATTCCTCCCGTGTTTTCCGGTAGAGTGGTTTACATTAATATTATGATTTAACAAATGAACTGCATGTTTAGAATAACTTAAATGAACCTTAGGATGAGAATGAACCCTAGGATGAGAATGAACAAATGAGTATAGTTGAGCTACACGGTTTGAGATACATGTAGAACCCTAGGATGAAAATGAACCCTAGGGCAGGAACAAATGAGTATGGTTGAACTACACTATTTACTTTAGATACATATAAAACTTTAAATGCTAGTAAATGTATTGGTTATTTTTAATGTGATACTTTGTCAGTTAGAAAATCACAAGCTGCCTGTTTTAAGAATAGAACTGGTAATGTAAATAGAGAGATCTGAAAGTTTGGAATGTGAAACGAAAGAAATACCAGCATGAACCTTACGGGGAATTACGACAACTCCTGTAGACGAGAAGTGAGCTAGTCCTTGTGTATGCGGTACCAAGGAGAGCTACTATCTTTTAGTGTAGAGGGGAGCTAGCCGCCCCTTGGGTTGAGACCCGAAGTTAGGACTAGTCATTATACACCGACTCATGTTCGACCCTCGCGTACGTGGTACCGGGGTGTGCTACTTAGTGGAGGGAGGGAGCTAGCCGCCTCACGGGGCCCGGGGTCAAGACTAGCCACCCTACACCGACTCTTGTTAGGCCCACTAGGCAAATCAGGATAGTCAGACGATGGTACGCAGACTGTGGAGGGGCGAGACCCCTGTTCTGTTTTGAGGGCGAGACCCCTGTTCTGAGAGGGTAAGGCCATGTGCTGTACTTTGGGCGTACCCGCTAGCGGAAACGATTGACCGTGTGCCAGTGCAGGATAACTACCCACGCGCTTATCACGCGTGCCGTAGTCACCGCTACGTCGCAACCGTGACCTTGGAGTGGTTGACTGAGTGTAGGACTACCACGGGGGACTCTCCCGACCAGGAGAGCACCACGTATACCTCCTACATCATGGAAAAGACTGCAATCAAGATCGTTCCCGTGAGAAATAGGCCAGATCAAAAAATGTTTTAAGTGAATAAAGGAACAAATTAGAAGTACTTGATTGAACTCAATGAAAATAGATAATTACCTAATTGCATTGATTAATTGCTTGTCTTAATTACATGTAAATGGCTAAATTACCACTTTACTCAACGTTCGCTAACTCCAGAAATTTTATAACCTTGTTCAGGTCAGGGAGTTGTGTAACTAGCACCACCGATTGCAGAGGGAGCTGGGACCAGTCGAGCCCAGCCTTAGCTGCGTTTTCTTACTGTTCCCTAGCTCCTGTTGTACTAGTGAGTTTTTTTTTTATTATATGTAATATTGTTTCAATTACTTTTCCGTTGGTACTTTCCTCTGTTGTAGTTGTGATGGCATGTAATATTGATAGACTATTCACTCTCTTTCTTTTACTGTCTCTTAATTTCTTTCTGCTTAGTTACATTGCATGTGTGGTTGTGAAAATGTTTCCTACTTTTGGTTATTTCTCGTTGGACGACTAGGTCTTGGGATTAGTCGAGGCGGGCCGATCTCGGGTCCTAAGGGATCTGGGATCGAATCGTAATAGGTGGCGTAGGAAGCTTCTTTCCTGAGGGAAGGCTGATGTTGAATAAAGCAATTCTGACAGCGGTCCCAGTGTTTTACCTGTCCATGTTTAAGTTGCCAAAGAAAGTTCTTGCTAAGCTTGATCTAACTCAGAAAAGATTCTTTTGGAAGGGTACGAATCACGAAGAACATTTCTTGCAGTTGATCCCTTGGAAGGAGATCTGTAGACCCAAGTGTAAGGGGGGATTAAGGATTAGGCGACTTAACATTGGTCATGAAGTGGCTTGTTAGATTCTTAGCTAAAGGTGTAGGGTTGGTTAACAAGCTTTTAAGGGATTTCTATGGTTCCCCTGTTGATGTTGTATGTAAGAGATCTCCTATTGTGCAACCTTTAGCTTTTTAGAGCGTGGTTGAACCTACCATTCGTACAAGTATGGAGTCCAGACTTTTTAGGTCGAGGCTTGGCTGTGGTAGTTCTTTTCGTTTTTGGAGAGATGACTGGATGGGTAGGACTTTTTGTGTTATGTTTCCTCGCCTTTATGGCCTGTCTTTGCAAAAGGACATTCCAGTCTCTGAGGTGTGGGATGCTTGTTCTTCTTCTTGGTCTCTTATTTTTCAATCAGCTCTATCTGAGGCCACCATGGAGGAATTGCAAGGTTTGCTAGGCCTCTTGCATTGCTTATCTCTTGGGGAGGATGTTATGAATGGATTTTCTTGATCTTGTGGTACCCTTTCGATGAGCAAGGCTTATAAAAAACTAACCTTGGAGTTTGCGTCGAATTTGTTGGTTTGGGAGAATTATTCGTTAGTTTGGAGATTGTCTTTGCCGTTGAAGGTTAGGATTCTTTATAGATCTTCCACAGAGAGAAATTGGTTACTAAAGAGCTTAGATCTACCTGAGGTAGTGACTAAGATGTTAAGTATGCCTTATGTGATGATGCAGTGGAATCTATTAGGCATCTATTCTTTGGGTGTTGTTTGTCTTTTGATGTTTGGAGAAGATTGAGTATCCATAAAGTAGATGTTTCCTCTTTCTATTCTTAGTGGTCTTCTTTTCGATCCTTGGTTCATGCTGATACGACTGGCTGGGTCAGAGCTTCTGCTGTGCTTTAAGCTATTTGGTTACAACAAAATGCTACAATTGTCCTTAGGAAGCAAGCATAGGTTAAGAATGTTGTAAGAGAAGCTGAGTTGTGGCTTAATGTCTTGTAAGCTTGTTCCAATTATTTTTTAATAAAATCTCCTTGCCGAGTTCTAGTAATCTTCCTTTTCTTTTGAGTACAAAATTTCTAAGTATGTTTAATCGAAGAATTTAAAGCGTAAAGAGCTTTAAGAGCACAACTATGATCTCCTTGATCTTATAAATTTTCTCTTATGTGTTGTGTGCATAAATAAGAGCAAATTAATTTGTACAGCTACGTGTGTATTGCAGTCCTAAACTTCATTTTGAAATTAAGGAGGAACTATGACTCACTTGCACAAGTACTCTAAAATTCGTACCGGTGCACAAACTTATTTCGTATTTTAATGAATGTTGAAAGTCCAATTTTTGGTCATTTAATCCTAATATACTTCCACTAATTTAGACTTAATTTCATTTTGAAATTGAGGAACTATGACTCACTTGCACAAGTACCCTACAATTCGTACCGGTGTACAAACTTATTTCGTATTTTAATGAATGTTGAAAGTCCAATTTTTGGTCTTTTAATCCTAATATACTTCCACTAATTTAGACTTAATGCAGACCTTTTTTGAAACGATTCTCGATATGATTCTTTGAAAAATTCTCAAATGCAAGTTCGGGAGTGAGTAATAAAAAAATATTAAAATCAAGTTATTTCTAAGTTGTTTTTACGACTCAATTCTTGAAAACGCAGCTTCACATAAATTCTAAAGAATAAAGCTTGAAACTTGATGGTATGATGCATGCAATACTCCTACGAATGCACGTATGCATAATGCATTATACCTGGAGAGGTCTAACTTGTAGTCTCAAGGACAGGAGACTGCACAGCATTCCTACTCAATCTGCTATATATCTCCTCAAGAGATGGAAGTCCAACAAGGTCAAAATCTGATCTCGAGCAGCAATAAACTCAGGTCCAAGGCCTGATAAGAAGAGAGACAACCAACTCTCTTCTGAATGCCCTCTGAGAAGCATGCGAACATGCAAGCTGGTAAGCATTGTGTCTCTCCAAGAGACCCTTCATAGTAGAATAGTATTGTGCCACCAATCGTCCCTCCTATCGCAGCTGGAAGAGCTCATGATAAGTCTGGAATACTCGAACTGAGTTCTTATGAGAGTAGGTGTCACAAAGGGTGTCCCACATCTCCTTCGCAATGTTATAATACATTATCTCATCTCTAATCCTGCGAATAACACAATTCATCATCCAGGCACTAAGCTTTGCATTATCCCTAATCCAAGTGGCTTCCCTGTAGGTTCTAGGTAAGTCAAAATATGCTTGTTTCTATGATCTCTCATAGTCATAAGAAATTTCTACTACCATTAGGGATAATTAGTCTCATCCAACTTAATCAAGGGACTAAAGAATGGGCTCTTACATACCCCCATGACTACAACACTCATGTCCAACATCACCTCAGACGAACTAGAGAATGCCATGATGCCTTCACCCATAAACCCAAGGAAAATTAAAGATGACTACATCAACCCAGATCAAGATCATGAGAAGTAGAGTCTAAAAAATTAATTTTTCAGACCAACCAAAGCATAGCTACACTTGTTGGGACCAAGATCAACCCCTAACAAAGTAGGGTCCCCCCCCGTTGACCATCAAGAATGAGGAGAAGAAGAGGAAGGACACACAATGCCCCTACCAAAGCATTCCCAAATCTGGCGGTAGGAGGGAGCCACCAAATGTCTGCAGCAGCAACAGAACACCCCCAATGGAGCTAGTGGCAAGGAGGACAATCCCAACAAATGCTGGGCAACACCCCAAATGTGCCAAGTGATGCCGCTAGCGCGTTAAGAGGGCAACAACAGCAGTGTTGGGTACCCTAACCACCACCAACAGTGGTGCTAGTAGTGGTTGTTGCTGTCGTGCTACCTATAACAGAGGAAAAGCAGCCAACGAGAGGAGATCCATTGAGGGGGAGGAAGAGAGAGAAGGTTGACAATGGAGGGGTTGAAGGCCTTTTAGGTGGTGGTACCTAGGGCTTCGATCTAGGACTACTGCTCTGATAGCAAGTTGGGAAAAATGACAAGTTATATATTACTCAAAAACCCTAACTCTCTATATATAGAGAGAAGTGATAGCAAATTACATAATATTCCCACAAGGAAAAATAATATAGCACCCAAATATAATAATCAAATAACTCAACAATACCCACCTTGATCCCCATGATTCCTTCTCCACCAAAAAGAAAAACCCTAACCTAGCAAGGACTTGGGGAGACACCACCACTACCAGCCTCCATTGGCCATTCGGTAGGCCTTTTGTTGCCCCGCAGCCTCGCCTAAGGCCTACAGCACTGCCTCTTACCGATTGATGGTGCCTACAGTGTCGCCTAAAGCAGATGCCGCCACCCCCTATTGGTCGAAGGTCCTGCAACACCACCCTTGCCAATCTCCTACATCGCTTCACGCCGGTCTGCCAATCTGTAGCATCGCCAAGAGACTACAGTGCTACCCAAGTTTGATCTACAATGCCAAGTGGCCTTCCCCAGTAGGTCCAACAGCACAATGCCAAGAGGAACTTTAGTTCCTAACTGATGGTTTGATTTTTCCTCTCCTGTGTTCATAGATGTTGTTTTGTTTTGGTCAAAGTTGATATGATGTCTGAAACTTTGTCTGAGGTGACATCAAAGAGCATTTCTAAATCAAGGGTGTGTGTGAGCCCCTTCTTTGATCCCATATGAAGCCAAATGGGATCCATTGCTCTTAATGGTCTCAGACATGTGTAATGACCATAGGAGGTCATGATAAAAAGCATACTACGCTTCGACCAAAACTAAAGAAGAGAGTTTCTACTACTTAGTATAAGGCCTTTGCTAAGCCAGAAAGGACACATGATACCATCATTGTTCCTATGAGCGAGTATGAGATATTGCTTCGGGTATTTAGTCAGCATGATACATGTCAAGCTGGAGCAACATGTCAATCTCAGGAAGGGGAAGTATATTGACTTGTTGACTTAGGTGCTTCTCGACATATTTATGGTGATGCGAGAGAATTCTCTACTATTCGCTCAATTCCATCAGGCAAAACTGTGCAGGTTGCTGATGGGCGACATTCTCCTATATCCGGTCAAGGGAAGGTTCGTATGACTCCTCACATGAAGCTGGAGAATGTTCTACTTTACTGTCAGTTAGTCGTATCACAAAGGACTTAAACTGCAAGACAATCTTCAATGCAGTATCTCTCATGTTTAAGGATGTTTTCACAGGATGCACCATTGGATGTGGTCGTAAAGAAGGCGGAGTATATTGTCTCCTATAGTCACCCTATGCAGGCCATGTCTCTCTCCCTTCAAGGAGTGCCTCCAACTACTTGTGGCACCTTAAGTTATGCTCATCTCCTTCTGCCTTAACTTTGGAAGATGCTGCCACAAATTCCTCTAACTACTAGCTTTCACCATGAGGCATGTCAACTTGGGAAGCACCATAGGAGTAGTTTCCCAAGAAGTCAACATCAAGGGTCTCAAGCCTTGTTTCAATTGCTTCATCTGAACATTTAGGGACCTAGTAAGACCCCAGATCGTTTAGGGCACAAATTTCGTTGAGAGAATTGAGTGATTGTTTAGTACCACATTGTAAAATGTGGGCTTTGTATGTGACAGCCTATAAATAGGCGTGTACTCCTCCCATTTTACTTTAAGAAGAAATACAAAGAAAACACATCCACTAGGCGCTTCTCCCATGGTTTTCTCCCCACTCCTCATGAGTGGGGTTTCCACGTAAACCCAAGCATTCCATGATTGTCTTATTACTTTGATTTTATGCTTCCGCATTATTTAAATTTTTAACTTTGTATCAGAGCAAGTCGCTCTTGGGTTTTATCTTTTGTTTGTATTCGATTCCCATTTGTTATTAAGGTTCTTCTTGTGCCTTCGAGATCCAAGACAAAGTTCAAACTTAGGTGATGTGGGATTGTGCACAGAGATCACCGCGGACGCCTCTAGGAAGGTAGATCGAGATTCCCAAACCCATCATGCAAATTGGCGGTCAGGGAGCAACATCCGCAAGGAGAAGAGCATGGTGGAGCCGATGGCGATGCACTCCTGCGGCGATTGTAGATCAGACACTGACGCATGGTGGAGCTCGACCTACCAGATGCAATCATGCAAGGAGGAGCACCATCACGACCAACAAATCGCTGGGGCGACGCGTTGTGCGAGGTCTAGCAATGATGATCTCGGCGAAGTGCAAGCCCATGCCACACTCCTGGTTGCCAAAGCTCACGCCCACATTGAGCACCAGCCTCCCAGCGATGAGCATGTAAAGGTTGACGCCAATGGCATTGAGCACAACACCAACGATGGATGGACAGGTGGCAGTCGCTAGGGTGTAGCGACGGTGTTGCCGCTCGAGATTGGAGGCACTGGCAATTAGAAGGTGAAGAAGGCGATGGAGAGGCCCATGCGATCGCGGTGGATCTGTGCGACAAAGCACGAGCGACGACTACGGCGACACGCATGCGCAACAGGGTGTGTGCGGGTAGCGACGACGACCAGCACCTCGAGACACATCTAGCAGCAATCAAGGCGAGGATTTGGTTGCTCGCGAATGGCGATGGAGGGGACCGACCTCCTTGCTACAGTAGCACTGCTATGGGCACAGAGAGGACGATCGTGGTGATGTTGGGTTGTTTCAAACCCTAGGCGGATGACTCAGCTTGGTTGTTTTGATTCTCTTAAATAAAAAGGAAGGTGAGAAAGGAAGAGGTGGCAGATATAAGAGGATGTCAAAAAAAAAATAAGAGAGAAAAAAGAGAGAAGGGCAGAAAGAAAAATAAAAGAGAAGAAAAAAAAATAGAAGATGGTGTGAAAAAAAAGGAGAAAAAAAAAAGAAAAAAAGAAGAAAAAATGGAGAAGGTAAAAAAAGATGAAGAGGTTTATGTTTTAAAAGGAGGTGGAGAAGTCTTATCAAGTTTTTTATTGTTTTATTTTCTTCTCGTCATTATTATTTTTTCTCCCATACGAGTATTGGAGAATGGAGGAGTGTGGAAGCTTGTTGTAGTCACCCCCGTTTGGGAGTCCCTTTTATTCATGGATTCCACATGAGAAACCCAACTCTGGGAGGTCCAGAATTTCGAGGTCTTCAAAGGAATGACTCATTTCATATTTCTATGTGGGAGATCCAGTTCGTGGACTCCAGAGAGGGAGATCCACCTTCAAGGTCATCAGAGGAAGACCCATTTTTAGGGATACTGAATGGGGAGCCATCAACACCAAATCTTCAGAGACAACCATAATTCCTTCAGCAGCTCCAGCCTATGTTCCGCCTGTGTAGGGTAGGTTTCTTTGTGTTACAAGCTGAGCATTCCATGCTCCAGCTTTAAGGGGAGTGTTGAGAGAATTGAGTGGTTGTTTAGTGCCACATTATAAAATGTGGGCTTTGTGTGTGAATGATGACCTATAAATAGGCGTGTACTCCTCCCATTTTACTTTGAGAATAAATACAAAGAAAGCACGCCCATTGGGTGCTTCTCCCGTGGTTTTCTCCCTGCTCCTCGTGAGTGGGGTTTCTACGTAAACCCAAGCATTCCATGATTGTCATATTGCTTTGATTTATGCTTCTGCATTATTTAAATATTTTAACTAATAGTATTTAGCAATTGTGGATGATTTCTCCCATGTCACTTAGATATTTCCGTTGAAGGCCAAGTCTAAGCTGACAATGTGATTCGTGCTTTTCTGGAAGAGATCCAGAATCAGTATGAGGCGGAGGTGAAAATCATTAGATCATATAATGCTTTAGAGTTCAACACTCCTCTCGATGTGCTTTTTATCAGGACTAGGAAATTATTAATCAGATTGGTTGTCCCTATACATCTCAATAGAATGATGTGGTAGAACGAAAGCATCAACATATCTTAGATATTGCATAAACACTCTTGATTTAGAACAGTGTGCCATATAAATATTGGGCAGATGCAATGTTAACTGCATACTATCTTTTTAATCGAATGCCATCTACAATTTTTGACGAGCAAGTTCCTTATTCCATCTTATTTCCAGACAATGATTTATTTGGAGTATTACCTAGAGTCTTTGCATGTGTTACATTTGTGCATATCCATGGGCCCAATAGCATTAAGCTTGCTCCCTGTGCTATCAAGTGTATCTTTCTTGGGTATTCGAGAACACAGAAGGCGTATAGATATTATGATCCAATTGAGAGATGCCACCATGTGAGTGCAGATGTCACCTTCACGAATCCATTCCCTACTTTTCCACTACCAAGAGAAGTCTCTCTCCTAAGGTTGCTTACCTATTCCTCCTACACCCTTAATGGTAATTCTGATCACTGATTCTGTACCACAGCCATCTAAGCCACCACTCTTTTAGTCTAGGAGGTTTCGTGAGCCCCAAGTCACATACAGGCTTCCTGTTATGTACAGGCAGTGGCCCCCTCTCCCTACTGCATCAACGCCTCTCCCACCTCAGGTAACTACATATACTTTATAGACTGATGAGATTGTGCTCAATGATAATGTAGGATATCTACAGGACGGCAATGGTAACGTTGTACTTAGTGCTAAGACGAAGCCTCTTGCGATAGATGACCTTGATCTTCCCACCACAATTCGTAAGGCACCACAGAGTTGTTACCGATATCCCATATCACATGTCGTGTCCACTGCATTTTTAGGAGGGGCCTATAGCATGTTTTCCCATTCTCTCTTTGCCATATCCATTCCTACTAGTGATCAACATACCATGCTTGATCCTAAGTAGCACCAGGCCATAGAGGATGAGATGGCCACTCTCCACTCCATGGCACATGGGAACTTGCAAACCTGCTCCCACGAGCTTCGATTGTCAGGTGTCGATGGGTGTTTACCATCAAATATAACCCCAACAAGATGATTGCCAGACATAAAGCCCATCTTGTGGTCAGCAGATTTATGCAAACTTATGAGGTTGCTTTCTTTGACACTCTCTCCAATGGCATGTCCTACTGTCCACATCTTGATTTTTGTCGTCGTACAGCATGACTAGCCTCTCCACTGACTTAATGTCAAAAAAGCTTTCCTATATGTTAACCTGCAAAAAGAAGCATACATGCAGTAACCTCCTAGTTATAAGGTTCAGGAGGAGTGTTCCCGAGTGTGTTGCCTACGCAAGGTAATCTGTGGTCTAAAACAAAACCCTAACACATGATTCCAGAAGTTATCAGAGGTTGTTGAGACACTGGGCTTCTGGAGGTTGTCTTCACATCATTCCTTGTTTGTTAGAAGGACGGCATAGGGTGTGGTGGCACTACTGGTTTATGTGGATGATATCATTCTTATAAGGAGTGATGGACATGGTATTGTTGAGGTCAAGAAGAGTTTGGCGACTAATTTTGCTATAAAAGATCATAATCCTCTCAGATACTTTCTTAGGATTAAGGTGGCACAGAATAAGAAAGGTGTTGTTCTTTCCTAAAGGAAGTATGCACTTAACTTGTTATAGGAGACTGGCATGCTGGGAGCAATGTCAGCCAATATTCCTACAAATCCAAGGGTGCATTAGTATGATGAGGCTAAGGCAATGGATAGTCAGCAAAACAAAGGCCTAGTGGGCATCCTTCTGTATTTGACCATCACCAAACCTGATATTTCCCTTACTATTAGGAAATTAAGCCAGTATATGGATAGACCTACTAGGCAGTATTGGGATACTGCAATGATGGTGCTAAGGTACCTAAAAAAGGCACAAGGGAGAGGGATCCTATTCACTAAGAGAACCTCTGAGTGTTGTGACATACTCGGATGCAAAGTATTCAAGATGTCTGGCGAATAAGAAATCCACTACTAGTTTTTACACCTACATAACAAGAAATCTAGTGACTTGGAAGAGCAAGAAATAAATTGTTATCTCTAAGTCTAGTGTAGAGCTAGAATATAGGGCCATGGCACACACTACATCCAAGATAATGTGGGTGAGATCTCTTCTTGCAAGCCTATATGTTCCTATTGATGTCCCTATGGAGATGAGGTGTAATAGCAAGGTAGTTACTTGCATCGCCAACAATCCGATGTTTCACGAAAAGGACCAAGCATGTGGAGGTTGACTGCCACTACACACGTGACTTGATCCAAAGAGGTCTCATCTTCAACACCCGTGTCTCCTTTGACGACCAGATAGCAAATATCTTCACCAAGACACTACCCAGATCATCCTTTGATATTTGTTGTTCTAATCTGATCATGATTAACATCTATGCTCTAGGTTGAGGGGGTGTTAGCCCCTACGGTCTTGTATCACTTATGTTTATTTCGTTATTTCCTGAGTTTCCTAAGTTATAGTACTTTTATTTCTTTGAGAATTCATGTAATTTTCCTACCTCTATATATTGAGAGATAGGATTATGAAATAAGATATGATTCATTTGTTCTAACCAGATAAAATGTTAATAAAATTTTGCAATATTATAGAATAGTCGGTGATAATGATTTGTCTTATTCAACTCCAAAACCCTACACCTCTTTATATAGAGAAGTGAAAAGGTAAATTGCAACATAAGTCCAAGTAGAAAAAATAAATAAACAGAATAATAAGAGTGCATAGATATAGAAACTACTAATCCTAATACTCTCCCTTAAGGTTAAGCATAGATATTTATTATGCTCAGCTTGGAATAGCAGGCATCAAATGCGAAGCGAAGAAGAGGCTTCATGAATGTCTATTGTCTGATCTTCAAAGGTCACTTAGGTAGTATACATAATCTTACAATGTATCAAGTCTCTAATGTAACGGTAATCAACCTCAACGTGCTTCGTACAGTCATGAAACATTGGGTTGTTTGATATATAAGTAGCAGCGCAATTACCACAACTCATCTCCATCAGTCCCTCAACCTAGACATGTAAATCCTGCAAAATTGATCTGACCCAGACCATTTCTGCAATTGTCTGTGCCATGGCACAATATTCTGACTCTACACTCGACCTGGAGACAACTTGTTTCTTACTCCAGGTCACCAGAGTCCCAGCCACATACAAAAACTAGTTGACTTCTTGTCAGCCATGCACCCTGCATAATCAGCATCAGAGTAGCCAATAATATTCATCATTCACCTTTCCTAAACAAAATGCCCTTACTTGGTGCTCCCTTCAAGTACTTGAGCACCTACATAGCAGCATCCCAATGCTGCTTGGTTGGTTTGTCCATGAACTAAGTATCCCAACTGTAAGAGAGGTCAGGATGAGTAATAGTCAGATATAGCAATTTACCAACCAACTGGCTATAAGACCTATTGTCAATAAGCTGAGACTCAGTATCATAGAGATGTCCTTTGGGATCCATTGGTATATTTGCAGGCTTAAATCCCAACATCCATGTCTCATGTAATATATCAAGGGCATACTTACGCTAACTGAGAACTATACCATCTTTACTCCATGCCACCTCAATACCCAGAAAGTATTTGAGCTCACCAGGTCCTTCATAACAAAGGAATCAGCTAGCTTCTGCTTGACCTCTGTTATCCGAGCTGTGCCATCTCCAGTGAGAATAATATCATCAACATAAACTAGGAGTGCCACAACTCCTCCTTTGCTCTTCCTAACAAAGAGCAAGTGATTTGCAAAGGACCTCAAGAGCCCCATAGTTTGTACCTCCTCTGGCAACCTCTGGAACCAGGCATGTGGACTCTACTTCAGGCCATAGATGGCCTTCTTCAGTCTACACATGCACTCCCCTTGAGTCACAAAACCTGGAGGTTGTTGCATGTAAACTTCCTCCTGAAGATTACCATATAGGAAGGCATTTTTCACATCGAGCTGATGTAGCAATCAATCATAATGTACAGCTAGAGTAGAATACGGATAGTAGGAAGCCGTGCCATAAGTGAAAAGGTATCAAAGAAATCCACCCCATAGATTTGGGTGAATCCCTTTGCTATTAGTCTCACCTTGTGACGAGATATGAAGCCATCTGGATTATACTTCAGTGCAAAGACCCAACGGCAACTAACAACCTTTGAATGTCTGGGTAGATCTGTAAGCGCCCATGTCCCTCAAGAATGCAAGGCAGCCATCTCTTCTTCCATGGCCGAATGCCATTTCGGATCGAGCATGGCATGCTGATATGTAGCAAGGATCTGTGCAACAAACAAGGCAGCAGTAAACATAGCAAACAATCTCCTAAGATTGGTAGTAAACACTACCCCAACAGTCTGATAGTGTGCACAACTACAAGGCACCTTCCGAATAGTAATCGGAAGGTCGAGATCGTCCTCCTCAGTCTCCAAAACCATGAGAGGAGAGACTTGCTCCTCAGAAGGATGACTAGAATCATCAAAAGGACCTACATGACCACCACTAGAACAACTCACGTCAATATCAACACATATCGGACTAAGGAGGAGAGGGTGGCTAAGGTGGTGGGGGGTGTGTATTTGGCGCCTTTCATGTAGCCTGTAACTGAAAATCTATAGACATGAGTGGGCTCTGGCCTCTATATAGGGTAATCCTCTGTAATAGTGATGGTATCCTGGTTGTGAGTAATAGGGATATGTTCCAAAGGAGTTGGTAGCACTGGCATAGGGGTAGGACTTCCCTCAAAAGACAACTGATGGCCGACAATGGAGAAATATGAAACAGGCTCATGAAAAATAACATCAGCACTAACATAATGCTTCTTGCCTTGTGGATCATAACACATGTATCCTTTTTGGGGTACACTGGGTACTGTTGTACCCCAGAAAGACACTTCACCATTCTTGAGGCAAGTTTATCCCTGCCTGGTCCCAAAATATGAACACCACACAACCAAATATCCTGGGTGGTACATAAAACAAGTCCTTATTCAAATGGAGAACATGCCATGGGACCTGCTCCTATATTGTCGAGTTAGGCAGCTGTTTATCAAATAACACGCAGTAAGCAATGCATCTCCCCAATATATTTGTAGCACATTGTGATGAATAAGTAGTGTCCTGGCCACATCCAACACATATCTGTGTTTTCTCTCAACTACCCAATCTGCTGTAACGTATGGGGGCAAGATGTCTAATGAATGATACTAAGAGACCTGTAGAAAGTGGCTAACTTTGCCTACAAAACTCTAATGCATTATCAAAACGTACAATCTTCACAATTAGGGTGGAGCATTGGGTCTAACAACTCAATCCCGACCTGAACCCAACCCAAAAAAGCTCGACCCGACCCAAGCCCAAAAATTATATGGGTCAGGCCCAAGCCTTAATCTTTTAAAAAAATTAGATTTAGGCCTAACCCAACCTGAACCCGAAAAAACCCAAATAAGCCCGTTAGGCCCGTTTATATATAATTTTGTAGTGTTATTTTATGACATATAATTTTATATATATAAGTTTATGATTCTTGAATAGGGATTGCAAATAGTTAAGATGCGATGACTATTTAGATAAGGTATAATTTTAGTTGAAAATTTGATATGTTTCTTTTTTTCTAATTTTTGTTAAGTTTGCTTAATGCAAACTAATTATTGTAGGTATTTTTTGAAAAAGGAAAGGGTAGTTATCCAGAATGATAACTACCCAGAATCTTATAAAATAGAATCAATAATAAACAATATTACAATAGGTAGACACCAAGGTACCCCACTCACAACAACTCAACCCAAAGAGAAAACAAAGAGTCGACAGACTCAACAAAGTTCACCACGTAAGGTCTCAAGCCCCGGAAGACCAACGCATTCCTGCCCAACCAGATTCCCCAAAGGACCGCCAACGGCCTGGCCATCTCCTTCTTCGTACGGAAAACAAACCGTCCGCCACCACCACCTCTACTTCTAAAGCTATGCTAGAATTCCTCAAACAGCCGACACTCCCACCATCTCCCGCCCATCCTGTCCCAAATCTGCACCACAAAAGGGCAATCGAAAAAAAGGTGGTCAACGTCCTCCTCACCACCCCCACACAAAGAGCATACCTTACACTCTCCAGGAGCCCACCTTGCCCTCCACACCTTAGTCACCAGCCTTCTCCTCCCAAGCAGCCAAGCAAAAATCTTGACTTTCAGTGGACACGCGACTTTCCAAACCTGTCTGCAGTCCCTTACCAGATCCAGCTCCACCTCAGGATCACCAGCGGACAATCTCCTGTACGCGGCCGCAACTGAAAACTAACCTTCATCCCAACCAAACATGTCTGTACCAGCCACCGGATGCAGTCCCTCCAACTCAGCAAGTAAGGTCTGGAAATCATGCGTTCTCGCATCTGACAGACTGCCAACAAAACGCAGGCACCACCCATCATCCCACACCTCAACCACAGACGCCATCTTGTTTTGGGACAAGGCAAACAGTCTCTGAAATCTTCTGCAAAGCGCTCCATCACCTGTCCAGTCATCCTGCCAAAATCTGAAAATCCCCCCTGTTCCCAACACAGGGACGAAGCAGTTCCTCACCCTAGGGGCCACCGTCGACGAGCCTTTTAGGAAGTGAGAAGCATCCCTAGGCAGAGACACCAGGAGATCCCAACGCATCGGACAGCCATATGTCGTCTCAAACACCTTGCACAACAGATCCCCCTTTCCTTCCAACAGGCACCCCACCCACTTCACCAACAAACTGTCATTAGATCTCTCCAAATCCCTCACGCCGAGCCCCCCATCTCTCAGCGGTCTGCAGACCTCCTTCCAAGCAACCAACCTGGCACCCTGTCCACTCGTCCCCTGATTGGACCAAAAGAAACTCCTCATTGTTCGTTCAATCTTTGCAATCACTTGTCGAGGCATCTTCAGTACAGAAATGAAATATGACGGCATCACCGACAGAACCGCCTTGAGCAGGATCAACCTCCCACCTCTAGACAGAAGCCTGGACACCCACCCCTCCAACCTCCCAACCAACCTCTCCACCAGGGAGGTCCAGTCTCTCACCAGAATCCTCCCATCTGACAGCAGCAGGCCCAAATACTTAACCTGAAGCTTACCCTGTTCTGTGCCAAGACCTAAACTACACCCCCTTGCCTCTACCTCAGTCATGTTGAAAGGGATAAAATCCGACTTAGCCAGGTTAATCTGCAATCCGGATGCCTCACCCAGTAAAAAAAACAAGGAACCTCAACCTTCTGGCCTCCGTTTCTCCACCTTCAATAAAGAAGATCGTATCATCCGCATATTGGAGCAAAGGGATACTCGTCCCATCCCTCAGGGAGAAACCACTCACCAATCTTCTTTCACAAGACCTCCTCGCCGCCCTAGCAAGAGCATCCACAGCAATCACAAAGAGCATCGGGACTAGCGGACAACCTTGCCTTACCCCCCTCCTAGGTTGGATCCAACCCCCAGCTAGGTTTCCATTGATAAGAACTGAGAAAGACGTCGTAGTGACGCACCTCTTCATCCATTCGATCCACACTGGCGGGAACCCCCTCTTCACCAAGGACGCCCAAAGAATCGACCACTGGATCGAATCATAAGCTTTGCTGAAATCGACCTTCCATAAGAAAGCCTTCTTCTTATCTCTCTTCCAGGATGAAAGGATTTCCGAGGCCATCACATAACCCTCCAAAATATTCCTGCCAGGGACAAAAGTCGTCTGCACCGAGTCTATAATCTCACCCAAAGTCCTCAATCTGTTCGCCAGAAGCTTCGCTACCACCAAGTAAATAGCATTCGAAAGAGCTATCGGTCTGTACTCCTGAATCTCCTTAGCACCCTCCCTCTTCGGCAATAAGAACATATAGAATTTGTTCAGCCTATTAAATCCCGAGTTGCCCGTTCTAAACTCTTGTACCACTTGCATTACGTCTTCTTTCACCACCGGCCAGAACTCTCTGTAGAAGGCAACCGGAAAGCCATCCGGCCCTGGACACCCATCCGCATTCAACCCCCAAACTGCCTCACGGACCTCATCCTCCCCAAAAGAGTCCGTCAAGAGGTCGGCGTCCGTCTCCCTGATCTGTGGTATCCCAGATCCTAACCACCTCCACCTTCCCCCCTGTCTCCACCCCGTAAAACCTCTAAAATAACTTGCAACTGCCCCTCCCACCGCTTCCCTTCCCACAAACTCCTCCCCATCCACCACCAATCTGTCAATCCAGTTCCTCCTTCTCCTGCCCGATGCAGCCATATGAAAAAAGCGGGTATTGGAATCGCCCTCCTTAAGCCACTTCTGCCTAGATCTCACCCTCCACTCCACCTCCGCTTTCCGGTCTTCCTCCTAAATCACCTGAGTCTGCCTCACTCTGTAAACCTTGTCATCTTCTGAAAGGAGCCCAACATCCTCTACTCTGTCCAGGCGTGTAATCGCAGCAAGAGCCTCATCTTTCTTCCTCCCGTGTTCCTCCCTAATCTGCTTGATGTGGGTCTTCAAGAAAGATCTCAAATCCCTCAGTTTCGCTTCCAATCTGGCAGCCGCCGACCCTTCCGCCTGAGAAGACCTCCACCGTTCCTCAACCAAACCCCTAAAGCCCTCCTCCATGAGCCACGCTTTGTTGAACTTAAAGTAAGTGCCATGCCTCCACACCTCATTCGACGTCCACATCAAGGGGGTGTGATCCGAGAATGAGCGCTCCAAAGGCCTAACCTCCACCATCGGAAACAACTCTGCCATCGTTGTCGAAGCCAGAAATCTGTCAATACAGGACCGCTGCCCTCCAGAGTTCTCCAAGTGAATAGACAGGACAATGGAGGCATATCAACCAGCCCCTGGTCCGCCACAAAGTCCGCAAACGCCTCAGAGCCCTGGTCCAATCTCCCTCGTTCGCCCGACCTGTCCTCAGCCCGCAGAGTAACATTAAAATCACCACCAATCAACCAAGGAACCCCCTGGAAAGCTGCCGCAACCTGTCCTAGATCTTCCCATAAGACCTGTCTCCTCTGACCCTCCGTCGGGCCATAAACCGAGGAGAGGAGCAAACATGTGCCGTCCCGACGTCTCTGAAGTCTGACAGTGACAACGTTGGATCCAAACAGAGTGTCCAGCAAGGAGAACTCCTCCCTCCACCCCACAGCAATTCCCCCCGCACTCCCATCTGCATCCAGGGCCAGGAAGCCCCTACAACTCTCTCCCCCCACCTCCCTCCACAACCTTCCATCACAGCTCCCCCACTTCGTCTCTTGGAGAAAAACCACATCAGGCCCCCATCTCTGAATGTACCCTCGCAAAACAGCCCTTCTCGACGGGTCATTCAGACCCCTCACATTCCAGTACAGGACCTTAATCATGAGGTCATCCGGGAGCCGCCTCCAGACGTCAGCCATCTGAACCCCATCATTTCCACCACCTGGTCCTCCTCTTCTATCAACAGACGATGGACCTTCTGGCTCCCCTCACCACCACAAACCTTTCCTTCTCGCCCCGCCGTCTCCAGACCGCCAATAGTCAGCAGCTCCCCGCCGCTACCACCATCCCCCAGCAGCCCAGCTCCGTCTCCTAACGGCTCAGCCGCCTCAACAGCCTTCTTCTCCACCCTTGCAGCCACCAACCCCCTTGCAATTGCCATCAGCTCATCTGCCACAGCTTCTGCCACCACTGCACCAGACACCAGCACCTACCACCAGCACCTGCCACCTCCACCTTGCCATCTGCAGCTGCCTCGCCCCCACCTTCGTCCACCAACTGCCGCCCCACCGCTACCTCCGGAACAGACAGGTCTCCGCCGCCGCCCCCAGCAGACGCCGTCGCTGGCGACCCGGCTCCACCAAGCGACCCCAGCCCCTCCAGCGATCGACGTCGATCGACCCCAACCGCCCCCCCCAGGCAGGGTCTTCCGAGCCAAACCCCTACGGTACGACCACCGCGGCCGGTAGAAGAGCCTATGAGAACCGGTCCCCCTCCGCTCCCGTCGTCGCCCGCCCCCCTCTCCGCCAGTCGAGTTCTGTCCTGCTACCCCCTTCTCCACTCGGATCGGATCCGCCAAAGGGTGTCTCGAGTCCTCTCCAGCAACGTCCCGCCTCTCCTCCACAGAGAGCTGGGGGCGCGGTGCCGCCCGCGCAAAACCCAACCCAGCAAGTACATCGGGGCCCTCAAACTCCATAACCGGGTCACGCACACCCGACCCGAGTCCGCCAGCCACCCCACCTTCAAAGACAGGGCTCGAATCGGCACCGCCAGCGCACCCGCAATCAGCGGAGCCACCCGGCCTCAACGCTGCATCCACTTCCCCCGACCCCTCCGCAAAAGGTCGCAGCGACCCTCCGCATCCCCGCCCCTTCGTCTGCCAATGATTGCATCACGGGAGTCGCAACCGCCCCGCCATCCCCGCCGCAATCTTCGCCATGACCCTCGACCTTCCCGAGGGCGGTTCGGCCCTCCTCCGCCCAACCGCCGCTACCGCCTCCGCACACCGCCGCCGCTCCACCACCCACCACCTCAGCAAAAGACCTAGGGTTCTCGGAACCCCAGGAAACACGGAGGAGCCAGGCGGAGCCACCCCACCTGAGCACCGACCTCTCCACCAACCGCAGCCCCGGCCGCATCTCCACCCACGCCTCAACCCGCGACAGATCAGCCGCCTTCAGGCCGAGGCCCCCGCATCCGCGCAACCTCGCGAAAGGGGCAACCACCGCCGCCACCACCTCCACCGTGCGAAGGAACGGGATCCCCTCAATTAAGACCCTCCTCACGCCTGCCGGTGGTCTCTCCGCCAAAGCTCCATCAGACCTGATCGGCCACCGACATCTCGCCACACCACCAACACACCGGAGCACCCTGAAAACCACCCACCTCAACTCCACCCGGCTCAGTCCCAGCACCACCATCCGCCCGCCTCCCAGAGAGGCCACCCCCAACCGACCTCCGTCCACCCCCAAGTAGGCGGCAACCGCCTCCCTTAGGGCTTCCACCTCCACCGATCCCTCCAAAACCACCGCCACCAACGCCGATGACAGCCTTCCTTCCTACGCACCCATCTCCGACCAAGGAGCTTCGACCTCCACGAGGGGCTCTCCCTCCGGGGGGGACGGACGTGTCCCCTCTCCCCAAGGAGATCCCCACACCCGACCTCCGCCGCCAACAGCTCGACCTCCGATGACCCAGGGCGCCGCACCGCAGACACCGCACCGGGTTCCTGCACATCGCCGCCACCTGCCCCTCACCAAGGCATTTGAAGCACCTCACCGACGTCGCATCCTTCCTCGATCTCCTACCCACCACCGTCCAGCCCGGGCCAAACCTCCCCGCCCCCATCGCCAGACCTCTCTCTCCCTCTCCCTCTCCCTCTCTCATTTTCCTCCTCCAAAAGGCTCCCAAATATTCACTAGATAGAAAAATCTATTGTAGGTTAAAAAAAGAAAGTTGCTTCATAGGACAAATTTTCTCTTCCAAAGTTCCATTTGTTAAATGAATATAACCTAAAGTTGTAAGATAACGTGCTTAGCTGAATTATATTTCGTTCATAATAATATATTTTATTCGTAGTGGTATCTATGAAGTTGTAAGATTATCATAGAAGGATCACTATATTTTGAAATTATTATGATTATACCCATCTAATTTCAACTTTAAATTGGGCCTTAACGGGCTTGACTGGGCCTTACTTAGATAACAATAAAAAAATTAACTTTAGTAAACTTAGATAAGTCTTATTTAAAAATCAATGAAAATATATCCTAATAGATTTTTTAGGCTTTAACGGGCTTTTCTTGGCCCAACCCAAAAACTTAGCCCAAACAACGAAATCAAGCCCAACCCGACCCGACCCTAGGCCCATAAACATGGACCTTGGTTTACTAAAAATTTTGGGCCTTAGGCTCGACCTAAGGCCCAAAAAATAAAATGGGCTTTCTTGAGTTTGGGCCGAACCGAGTCGACTCCACCCTATTTACAATAGTGGAAAATTAAATCTTTATTTGCATAATAAAGGTTTCAATAACCAATCCAACATCAAACTTATTCATTATCAAAAATAACCAAGACATTCTAGAATAGTCATCCACAATAAACAAATAAAAATGTTAACCTAGTCTATCAAACACTCTACTTGGACCCCAGACGTCCATATGCAACAGATCAAAACATGAACTAGATCTCTGAGAACTCGCAAGAAAACTGGCTCTATGATGCTTCCCCAACTGGCAAGTACCGCAGTAAATCTCAGCAGTAGGCGAAATGTGAGGGATGACGCATCATAGCCTGTCCAATGAAGGATGTCCAAGTCGACGATGCCACTGAAGAGCAGTACTAGCAAATAAGGAAACCTCTCCCTAACATGTAGCAGTAAACAATGTCTGGATCCGGCAATACACACCTCCCTTCTCATGTTTGCACCAATCGTCCTCCCTGTAAGCTTATCCTAAAAGGTACATCCCAACTCATCAAAAATAGTACGACAATATAAGTCTTTTATAATTCTACTAACAGACAAAAGACTAACAAGAAAGTCAGGATATCTGGCAATTTCAGTGATGGAGTCACTGCCACATCTCCTCTGCCATCAACTCTGGAATGTCTGCCATCTCCACCTAAACAGTTCTACCAGGAGGAACAGTCTAAATGCGCATAAAACAACTCCGACCTCCACTAAGGTGACGAGATGCCCCTGAATTGACTAACCATATAATGTCATCAGAAATGCTACTACCAGAGATCGAAGTAGAAGCTATACCTGAGGAGGCTAAAGCGATTGTATCTATGGTAGTCGTAGGCTCCTGAGTAAGCTGAGCGAGGCACTGCACAACTGCATCATAGTTAACACGAGACAATGTCGCTCACCCCCTCTGAAGAGATGGCTTGGTTGGTGAGCCATGGGAGGTCTACCATGCTTGGACCGGCAGGTAGCCTTCAAATGTTCAACCTTGCCACAGTGAGAGCATATAGTTCAGGGTTTACCAGTCCATGCCCTCGCCCCCTGGTAGATGGACCACCGCATACACCACATCCTCCAGTCGCCAACAAGGCAGAAGTCTGTCCAACATCTGGTGTAGACTGCTTCACAACCACGCTACTTATTCGACTATACACTTCCTCTAGAGATGGAAGCTCTGCAAGAGTCAGGATCTGAGACCTGACGGCCTCGTGCCCTGGTCCAAGACCATCAAGAAACTGGAGAATAGCATACTCTCTCCTATAAGTCCTCTGCGTGGCACAAGTATAGACTGATCTACACATTATATTTCTCCAAGAGCCCCTTCAAGGTAGCATAATACTGGAATAATGACTAACCTTCCTGCTTCAAACTCCCAATCCCATGGTGAATCTTAAAAACCTTGCTAGAAGTCTTTTCGTGTGAATAGGTTTTGTGTAAAGAATCCCACATCTCCTTTGCTATCCTGTAATACACAATCCCATCACCAATCTAAGGCTCCACTAAATTCATGATCCATGCACAGACCATGTCATTATCCTTCTTCCAGGTGGCGTATTTCCCTATCTTATTCTGTGGTTCAGTCTCTATCAAAACATGTTCCTTATCGTGTCCCTCAACTATCATGAAGAATGCCTGAGACCATCTGGCATAGTTAGTCTCATTCAACTTGGCAATAGGAATGAAGAACGGGCTCTTGTAACTCCCAACATCCGTAACGGCATCTGATGTCACCTTAGAACTGCTGGAGGATGGCATTGTGCCTTAGGAAGAGGGAAGTATGCCACCAGAGAAAATTTGAACGGTGAGTTCATATCTGAAAATACCATAAATTAGGAAGATCATGATCTCTTGATCATGAAATCTAAGATCTAGAGACCTTAGAAATCATCCCAAGAGATATAGCAGCCCTTTAAGCTCAAACAAGATGCATGTTAGAGCATGGGAAAACCACTAACAGCATCCCTAATGGGCGCTTCACCCCCTTGTCAATGAGAGCCCCCACTGATCACCACCACCCATCGATGGTGGTGGCAGCCACCCTAGCAAGTTGCCAACAGAACAGAGCAGCGGTAGCGGTGGCCCCTGCAGGCGGCAATGATGGCCCTTACAAGCCAGCAGTGGCAAGAGGGTTGTTGCTACCCCTAACAGCAACGGTGAGGGTGACCAACGAGAGATAGAGAGAGGAGTTAATGTGGAAGGTATGCAAAGGCTTGTACGGGTGAGATACCCGAGCGCCGATCTAAGATCATCACTCTAATACCAAGTCGGTGATAATGATTTATCTTATTCAACTCCAAAACCCTATACCTCTTTATATGGAGAGAGGTAAAAGAGTAAATTGCAACATAAGTCTAGGCAGAAAAAATAAATAAAGACTCAGTCCAATAGGAGTGCATAAATATAAAAACTACTAATGCTAACAAGAATTTTACAAATAACTCCTTCCTAACTACATAAACATGGAAACACTAGATAAGAATTAACATATGAGAGAAGAAAGATCCATATGTACAAGATAAAGAATGGTACAAAAAATTAGATAGAAGAGGTAACAAAAGGCACCAAAGTTGGAAAAATAGCATAAATTCTTTGGAAGAATGAAATACCATGTACCCTTCGATGTTTAGAAGAAATAGTTAATAAGAAAAATATCTATTAGTTTTTAGGGTGGCAGTTTGAGTTCATGCATTTGGAAGAAATTTACCCTTTAGGAAAGAGAGAGCCTAGATAGAAGAAATGCCATTTCCACCAGAAAAGTAATTTGCTCTAACCTCATCAACTCCCAAAACATGTGCCTTTAGGACTTCCACATCAAGTTCTTTAGCTAATTCAGGAGGATTGTCAGATAGCATTTTTTCAGCTGCACAAGTAAGGTCTAGATACACTTCATCAATAGATGCCCGTTCACACCGTCCTCTAGTTGAGAGTATGGAGACCACCTGTATAGTCATCATTAACCAACAGTAATAATGCTTTTGCCAATGATTAAGCAGCACTCAGTTACAACCTCAGAACCAGCATCACGATATGAATTCAGGTCAGCTTTGCCACGTAAAACTGGAACCTGGACCAGATTTATATTTGGGCAGACTTTCTTGGCTTCATCTCCTCTCATTGAACTGAAACGTTGTTCCAATCATTTTATTTGCAACAAAATATCTCTTAAGCATAAATGCAAACTAGTTATTTTTAGGGAAAAAAAATATGGCATATAGTCTTCAGAGAAGAAAACTCACCGTTTTACACCAAATTTACGAGCCTCATAGCCAACAGCAATCAGTGCTCCACCTTTCCAAGCATTATACTGGATTACCGCTGATGGTAAACCCCGCAACTCAGGATTTTTTCTTTGTTCAACTATAAAAATAAAAGGGCATAAAGCAAAACTATCAATAATAAATACAGCATTCCCTTTCTGAGAAGAGTAACTGATGCATCATATAAAAGGACATGAAACAACTTTTTTAAAACAGAATAAAGAGGGTTAACACAGGTTGTTAACCCCCGGAAGGACATGAAACAACTTATCAGTAGCAGCTCATATATCTCCTCAGACAAGAGTCGCATGATAATTTCTTATGGCAAGGCAGTTGGAAAACACAACTGTCACTATACAGTATTTCAACCAATATGTTTACAGGTTGAATAGAGTTACTAGCAGTTATACCCAACAATATTGAACTTTAGGGATTTTTGCTACTCAGCAAATTCTTTCTCCAGGACACCCTACTCAGCCTAGTGGAAAGATGGATACCTGAAAACACAATCCAGTGATACTAGATTTGTTTGGCCCCTAATCAACCATACTCCTGCAATTTACGTAACTCAGCAATGTGCAATAAGATACTGTTCTAACTATAAGGCATCTATTCTCCAGATTTGAAAATTTTAATTACAAGATCCATGCCAGTTTTGTTGCGATAATATCTGTCTCCTAGTTACAGTTGCAGGTAGCAATTGGACTTGTTAACGTGTAAGATGAGATAACCGGGGTATTGTAATTTTTTCTGCTTTATTGAACTTCCATGTAATTTGCTCAGTTTCTCTTCTATAAAAGAGAGCCTAGGGCTTCTTTGATTAAATAAGAAACATTACTTCCCTTCAACATGATATCAAAGCCTAATATCCCACCAAATAAAAATGTTTGGATCATTAATGACATGGTGATCCAGAGAATGATTGATGAAGGAGGCACCCACAGCCGCAACGAGTTGACACCACAAGGAAACCCAGCAACGCCACTGCCACATGCCAAACTGGCTGCAGAGCCGCTAACTGGCTTGCTACGGTCTTCAACGTGGTGCTACACACACAAGGGAGATCCGGAGAAGGCGGAGCCAATGTTCATTCCATGTTTTTCTATGTGATGAGTCTTCTCTCACGATTTAGTCAGTTTTTATTGGTGATGAGTCTTCTCTCACAAGTAGTGATCAAGTTCTCTATAGGCATGATGAGCTTTCTCTCATGCAAGTCAAGTTCTTTTTGCCCAAGGAGGCAAAAATCAGACCAATGTGGTATTGGTCTCTCAATACACAAGGGATCCAATAGGAGCAACAAGAGGCTTGGTGAAAGGGATCGGTCAAACTGACCTAGCGCATCATGGAAGCGTGAAAACAGGTAGTTTAAAATTTTTTGTTTCGTAAGATCGGATTGATGCCAAAACCCAATCAAAAAACAAAAACAAAATAAAAAATCCTAAATAGGAAGCACATGGGAGAAACTATTTTCCTTTTGAGATCCCACGAGTATAAGAAATTTATACCTTTGCGGCTAGCATCGTACAGCACACCACGTGTGGTGCTTCCTAGAATAAGTCTCAGCAATTCACCGAACTCCCTCTCCGTGACAGTTGGATGAAACCTCTCATGTCATAGAGTTGATCCCAAACAAAATCCGCAAAAGTAGGAGAGAATAACTGTTGGTGCAAGAGTACCTCGATCGTTAATTTTAATGATAACAAAACACTTGTTATTTAATATTTATAGTTGAGTTGGATAAATGCAAATGGAATCAAGTGTAAAGGAGTTCAAGCTTACATCCATGGTGGATTGAAGGAGCTTGATGGAGAAGAGAAGATGGAGCTTCACGTGGAGCGAGAGCTTGAAGAAGAATAGGATAGACGTCTTTTTGTCTTATACTTTGTATTTGTTGTTTTTGTTCTTTGCTTTTTTATTTCCTAGATGATTGTTAAAGAGCCCCAAAGCAACATACCATAGTCTTAGGATCACTTACACAACCCTAGAATACTTAGACAAACTCTTAAATAAATCAAAAAACCAATATAGAAATCAAACAGCCTGATCAGACATCCAATATGGACATCAAACGTCTGATCTTGAACTTTAAGACATCTAATCTTTTGTCCAGGCATCCAAACACTTAGGCTTAACTTAATGCTTCCTGTTCATTGATTTCAGACGACCAGCCTATAGTCCAAACGTCTTAGAAGACATCTGATGCCAATGACAGAAGTCCAACAATAGGACCGTTGGACTATCAGAAGATCCTCAGAGATTACCTTATAATTAATTCTATAATACTTTTAAACGTCCATAGATCATCCTAGCCGTCTAATAAATAGACGTTAAGCTAAGATCTGACCCAAATCACTTTTGTCAGAGGATCTAGCTGTTAAGCCTCTCGGGAAATCCATTCCCACAAAGGATTGTCTTTCCAAATGTCCAAAGACTTTGCCAGACAACCGACCTATCGTCTGACCTAAAAGACACTAGAACCCTATTTCGATCTTGTGAAAACAGGAAGAAAGTCATCTTAGGATTAGACGTCCGATTAATATCCCAGACGTCTTAAAATAGAGTTTTAGATGTCCGTCTTGATCCAATCCTAATTAGTTCATCCACCTTTCTAGATCAGACAACCGACCTTTAGATCAAACGAAGACATAGACATCTGACCTTAAGTACAGATGTCTGATAACCCCGTCAGAATCATAAATGACCCTGATTTCGGTGGGATTTTAAACCACTCTCTTGAGCCTTGTTCCCAATGGCTACAAGAGGCTTCCAGGGCCTTCTTAAGACCTTTATAAATAGAGGATCACCCTTCCTAAGCTAAGTACACCTTAAGAATACTACTTTCACTCATATTGTGTCCAAAAAGACATTAGAATCAAAGAAAAGTGTTGTTTCTCTCCAAGCCCTCTAGCATTGATCCGAAAGCACTGTTACATTGCCGACTTCACGTCGTACCACTTCCATCTAAGGGAAATCCTTTTGCCTATAGAAGCTAGTTAGATTTACATTTGCTTTATGACTCTATAGGATACTTTGTATATTATCTTTGTTCGAGTATTCACTTTGCGAATTCTCGTCTCCATCGCGAGACAAAATACTCCTCGTGAAGAGGAAGAGTTAAGGTACGCCACCCTCATACATAGTAGTGTGGTTGTAAGAGATTAAGTCACCCTCATTTAAGTGACTTGGATAGTAGATTTGATCGACTAGGTTGATCGGGAAATCCTAAACCGAGAGGTTTAGGTTTCCACCTAAAAATTCTTGTGTGCTTTGTGAGATTGGCTTCTATGTGATTGTCATATTATTTCCGCATTACTTTCATTTTTCACGCTCAATCTCACCTCCTCTGTAGGGAATTACAATCGGTATCAAAGCGGGTCTCGCGACATCGGCGTAACACTGGCGAGGATCCAAGCATGGAGGGAAGCAACACAATGACAAGTCATGCCAAGGGGCAGTCCACTACCATCCTCCTTATTTTGATGGGACGAATTACAAGTACTGGAAATTGCGGATGAAGATGTGGCTTCAAGCCACCGAGTTTGCAATCTGGGAGAGATGTGAGACTCCCTACGACATCCCGGAGAAGCCCACAAGAGGATACCTCAAGAATCAAATCAAGGAGCTATCCATCAACGCGAAAGCAATGAACGCGTTGTACTGCGCATTGAGCCATGAGGAGTTCAACCGCATTTCGCAATGCGCCACCGCATACAAGATATGGTACACGCTTGTGGTAACTTACAAAGGTACTTCCAAAGTAAAATCTTCTAAGATTAACATTCTTTCTCAAGAATTTGAATCCTTTTACATGAAAACTAATAAATCCTTAAGTGAGATGTATATTAGGTTCACTTAAATAGTGAACAATCTTAAGTCTCTAGGGAAAACATTTATCGAGGGAGAGCTTCAATCAAAGCTCTTGCATTCCCTTAGATCGGAATGGGAACAAAAGGTCACTGTCATTGAAGAGGCGAACGAAGTAGAGGACCTCAACATAGAGGATCTCTTAGGCAATCTCATTGTCTATGAGACGAAGATGAAGCAAAAGAAGAAAGATACACCGAAGCCAAAGCCAAGAAAGACTCTCGCCTTCAAAGTCGCATCGGATAGCGAGATAAGTTCCGACGACGAATACCTTAGGATTTTATTTAAGAAATTCTCTAAGTTTTGCAGAAACTCAAAGAAAGAGGAGTGAAATAGCCTAGTACATTTGCTATCATTGCAACGAAAAAGGGCATCTTCAACCCGAATGTCCTCTTCTCAAGAAGGAGAAGGGAAGGAGAAGAAATACAAGAAGAAGGCTTTTCAAACCACGTGGGATGATTCAACCTTGGAGGAAAGAAGATCCCAAAACAAAGAATAAAACCGCTTGCATGGGCATTGTGACATTAGCGGATCTTAGCGAGGAAAAAGATGACAACAAAGAGGTAAATTCTTTTAATGAATTGCAAGAAGCATTTGAAGAATTGTATGAACTTAGTAGATCATTAAAGTTAGAGAACAAAAATTTGAAGAAGGAAAATAGTGTCTTAAAAAGTGAAGTATATAATCTTGTTAAAAATCAAGATTTAAATGATTTTGATTCCATTAAATCTGAAAAGAATGCTCTTGTAATAGAAAGTTATGACCTTATTTTGAATAACGCTAAATTGATTAAAAAAAATACATTGCCTATATCTTTGATTTCTATCTTAAAAAGCAAGATGAGTTTTATTAAAAATAATCGTACTTGTCTTAAAGAAAAATCAAATAAATTGTTAAATGGAATTAGCACTAGCCAAAAGGTTGAGAAAGGATCTCCATCAAGGAAATCAACTAACAAGGCTGGATCCAAGCTAACTTGGATACCAAGAAATCAATTAGAATCTTATTTTGTAGATTTCAAAGGAGATTGCAATACAAAAAATTGGACCTACAAGCTCAAGAATGGTCAACTCGAATTGGAAGGACCAAAAAATAAACCAAGGAAGAAGACAAGAAGACCGACGAGACGACTGACAAGTGATCAAAGTGCCTTACGTCAACTACTCGATTGGAGACCGACTCCAATGCCCGAACCTCCAAATCACGGATGAGAGCCCCATCTACCTTGGCATCAACCTCCATTTGGGTCGCCATGATAAGTGAGGTAGTCCCTTTACCCTTATTTTTGATAAATAACAACTAGATAGAGGGAGTTAAAAATTTACATACTATATGCCCATCATTAAGGGGGAGAGATTTCCTTAAATTATAAAGGGGGAGATCTTAAAAAATAAAAGTAGGTATGTTTCCATGAGAAAGGAGTCGATGGATAAAATGAATAGTTATCTTGTTATGACAAAAAGGGGCAGAATGTTATTCTTGTCAAATAGAAAAAAAGGGACATTAACACAAAATTAGAAGAGCATGTTTTAAGGGAGATCATAGGATAAAATAGCTAAAATTGGTTAAACGTTTTTTATAACGTCAAAAAAGGAGAAATTTTTGAATTATTATGTGTGGTTTTGTCATCATCAAAAAGGGGGAGATTGTTGGTGCAAAAGCATCTCGATCGTTGATTTTGATAATAGCAAAACACTTGTAATTTAATATTTACATTTGAGTTATAGTTTCAGGATAAATGCAAATAAAATCAAGCGTAAAGGAGTTTTTTTTTTTTTAAGGGAAAGGGTAGTTATCCACCTAATAACCACCCAGAATGTAATATAACAAAAGATATGGCTTTTCAGCCTACATTAGAGCCCACAAACAACAGCAAAGACCACTCACAGCGACTCACTCCACATTCTAACCATAGCAATAATGGACTCCACAAAATTTTCTATATATGGTCTCTGCCCCTGAAAACCACCTCATTTCTCCCCAACCAGATGCCCCAGAGGACCGCTAGAGGCCTAGCTCTCTCATTCTTCGACCAGAAGACATTGTAGCCTGAGTTGACGCCTCTGCACCTAAAAGAACTCCAAAACTCCTCAAAAGACAAGTGGTTCCACCACCCAGCTCCCATGCAGTTCCATACCTGAGACACAAACGGATAAGAGAAAAAGAGATGTTCCCCGCCCTCATCAACATCTCGACACAAAGGGCACACCTTATCCTCCCCCATGGCCCACCTTGCCCTCCACACTCTCGTCATGAGCCTACGCCTTCTCAGCAACCAAATGAATATCTTAACTTTCAAAGGGCATGCTGCCATCCAAACCTACTTGCAATCTCTAACCAGATCCAAGTCACCAATGGGTCCCCCACCCAATAGTCTCCTATAGGCAGCCCTCACCGAGAAATCACCTTCATCCCAAGAGAAAGAAGCATTTCCCATCACTGGTTGGAAGCCTTCCAGCTCCCCAAGCAAAATATGAAACTCCTGAATCCTCACATCTGAAAAATTCCCAGCAAAGGACAGGCTCCACCCACCTTCCCAAACTTCCGCCACTAATGCATCTCTATTCATAGACAATGCGAAAAGTCTAGGGAATCTTCCACACAGACTCCCCTGCCCCATCCAATCATCCTGCCAAAATCTGAATACATCCCCTGACCCCATCACCGGTACAAAGCAATCCTGCACTTTAGGAGCCACCAAAAAGAGACCTTTAAGGAAATGCGAGGCATCCCTCGGCAAGGACAGGAGAAGACCCCACCACACCGGGCCATCATAAGAAGATCTGAAACCCCTTACCACCAAACCATCCCCATTCCCCAATAACCCTCCAATCCACTTTGTCAACAAGCTATCATTCATTCTCTCCAAGTCTCTCACATCAAGCCCTCCCTCCTCCACCGGCTTGCAAACCTCCTCCCATGCCACCAACCTCGCACCTGGCCCATTCAACCTGTGGTTCGACCAAAAAAATTCCTCATCAAGCCCAGAATATTTTTTATAACCTACTGAGGCATCTTCAGGACAGAGATGAAATACGACGGCATCGCGACCAGCACTGCCTTGAGTAAGACCAACCTCCCTCCCCTCGACAACATCCTAGAAGCCCATCCTGCCAGTCTCCCTTCTAGTCTTCGAATTAAAGAGGACCACTCCTGTACCAAGATCCTCCTGTCTATCAAGGGAAGGCCCAGATACGTAATAGGTAATTTCTCCTGCTCCGTGCCAAGACTCAAACTGCATGCCCTCGCCTCCTCCTCCGTCATGTGGACCAGAACAAAACTCGATTTGGAGAGGTTAATCTATAACCCAGAAGCCTCCCTAAACAATTCAAGCAAAATCCGCAGTCTCCTAGTTTCCTCCTCTACACCTTCTATGAAGAATAAAGTATCATCAGCATATTGAAGCACTGAAATCTATGTCCCATCTTCCAAGGAGAAACCTCTAACCAGATTTCTCTCACATGATCTACCTGCTGACCTTGCTAACGCATCTGCCGCCAGAACAAAGAGCATCGGGGCCAAAGGACACCCTTGTTTAACCCCTCTTCTTGGTTGGATCCAACCCCCTGCCGGATTGCCATTAACAAGGATCGAAAACGAGGTTGTGGTGACATACCTCTTCATCCAGTCAACCCAAAGGGGCAGGAACCCCCTCTTTATCAAAGAAGCCCACACGAAAGACCATTGCACTGAGTCATATGCCTTGCTGAAATCCACCTTCCACATGAATGCCTTCCTCTTTCTCCTCCTCCATCATGACAAAAGGAGTTCATGCTCGCAACCATGGCGGATTGGAGGAGCTTGATGGAGAAGAGAAGATGGAACTTCGCGTAGAGCGAGAGCTTGAAGAATAGGATAGATGACTTTTTGTCTTGTACTTTGTATTTGTTGTTTTCGTTCTTTGCTTTTTTATTTCCTAGATGATTGTTAAAGAGCCCCAAAGTAACATACCATAGTCCTAAGTTCACTTACACAACCCTAGGATACTTAGACAAACTCTTAGATAAATCAAAAAACTAATATAAAAATCAGACAGCCTGATCAAACATCCAATATGGACATCAAACGTCTGATCTTGAACTTTTAAGACATCTGACCTTTTGTCCAAACATCCAAACACTTAGGCTGGACTTAGTGCTTCTGTCCGTTGATTTCAGACGACCAACCCATAGTCTAGACGTCTTAGAAGACGTCTAATGCCAATGACAGACGTCCAACAATAGGATCGTTGGACTATCAGAAGATGATCCTTGGAGATTACCTTATAATTAATTCTAGAACACTTTCAAACATTCGTAGATCATCCTAGCCATCTGATAAAGAGACGTTAGGCTAAGATCTGATCCAAATCACTTTTGTCAGAGGATTTAGCCGTTAAGCCTCTCAGGAAATCCATTCTCACAAAGGATTGTCTTTCCAGACGTCTAAAAACTTTGCCAAACGACCGACCTATCGTTTGACCTAAAAGACACTAGAACCATGTTTCGATCCTGTGAAAATAGGAAGAAAGTCATATTAGGATTAGACGTCTGATTAATATCCCAAACGTCTTAAAATAGAGTTTTAAACGTCCATCTTGATCCAACCTTGATTAGTTCATCCACCCTTCTAGATCAAACGATCGACCTTTAGATCAAACGAAGACCCAGACGTCTAACCTTAAGTACAGACATCTGATAACCCTGTCAGAATCATAAATAACCCTAATTTTGGTAGAATTTTGAACCACTCTCTTGAGACTTATTCCCAACGATTACAAGAGGCTTCCAAAACCTTCCAAAGCCTTCATAGAAACTTTATAAATAGAGGAGCACCTTTCCTAAGCTAAGTACACCTTGAGAATCTACTTCCACTCATATTGTATCCAAGAAGAGATTAGAATCAAAGAAGTGTTGTTCCTCTCCAAGCCCTCTAGCATCCATCCGAGAGCACCATTACGCTGCCAACTTCACATCGCACCACTTCCATCTAAGGGAAGTCCTTTTGCCTATAGAAGCTAGTTAGATTTACATTTGCTTTGTTGCTCTATAGGATACTTTGTATATTATTTTTATTCGGATATTCGCTTTGTAAATTCCCGTCTCCATTGCGAAACAAAATACTCACCATGAAGAGGGGTTGAGGTACGCTACCCTTGTAAATAATAGTATGGTCGTAAGAGGTTAAGTTACCATTATTTAAGTGACTTGGATAGTGGATTTGATCGACTAGGTCAATCGGGAAATCCTAAACCGAGAGGTTTAGGTGGTGATTTTTACCTGGGTTTAGGTTTCCACCTAAAAATTCTTGTGTGCTTTGTGAGATTGGCTTTTGTGTGATTGTCATATTATTTCCTCATTACTTTCGTTTTTCACGCTCAATCTCACCCCCCTCCATAGGGAATTACAATAATTAGTCTTATTTCTCAGAAAGAACCCAATAACTATTTATATAGAGAGAGGTTTGAGTACATAATAATGCATGTCCAGAACAAAATGAGAAATAACAAAATACACCCAAAAATGGTAAAATAGCCAAGGATAAGTAACAATCTAAACACTCCCCCTCAAGTTGGAGCATAAATGTCAATCATGCTTAGCTTAGAACAGTAATAGTCAAACGTTGATAAGGTAGAGGCTTCGTGAACACATCAGCAATCTGATCCTCAGATGCAACATAAATGATACACAGCAAAGCACACTGTATGAGATCTCTGGTGTAGTGGCAATCAACCTCAACGTGTTTGGTGGGCTCATGGAACATTGAGTTATTAGCTATGTATGTACCCACCCGATTGTCGCATTGCATCTACATTGGTTCCTCAATCTGGACATGCAAATCATGTAGTAGAGACTATATCCAGACCATCTCTGCAGCAGTCTGGGCCATCGCCCTATACTCTGACTCTGCTCTGGAGTGGTAACCTGCCACATGTTTCTTGCTCCTCCAGGTAACAAGATTACCTACCACAAAAGTACAAAAATTATTGGTAAATTTCCTGTCATCCACACATCCTGCATAATCAATATCAAAATATCCTACCATTATCATAGGAGAGCCTTTCTAGAAAAGAATCCCACAACCTGGTGCTTCCTTCAAGTATCTCAACACCTGCACAGTTGCCTGCCAATGCAGCTTCGTCGGCCTTTTCATAAACTGGCTAAGCTTGCCTACTACCAAGGTAATATCAAGTCTGGTAATAGTCAGGTACAACTTGCGCACAAGCTGTTTGTATGCTCTACTATCAGTTGCCTCTACCTCCTCATCATGACAATGTGTCTTAGGGTCCATAGGAATATTAGCTGGCTTGGACCCCAGCATACCTATCCTATGAAGAACATCCAGCACATACTTGCATTAAGAAAGAGCAATCACATCTTTGCTCCTAGCAACCTCGATCTCCAAAAAGTATCTAAGCTAACCCAGATCCTTCATAGCAAACTGATGTGCAAGAGACTCCTTAACCTATCTCATCCTACCCTCAACATCGCCAGTGATAATCTGGTCATCTACATAAACTAGTAGTGCAACTACGCCATTCTCCATTTTCCTGATAAATAGAGAGTGATCCGAAGAAGACCTCTATATCCCCATCCTCTGCAATACATCAGAGAGCTTCTGAAACTAGGCTCTCAAGCTTTGTGTCAAGCCATAGATAGCCTTTCTGAGCCTGCACACACACTCCCCCTAAACCTCAAAACCTAGGGGTTGTTGCATGTAAACCTCCTCTTGAAGATCATCGTAGAGAAAGGCATTCTTCACATCAAGCTGGTACAATCGTCAATCTCTGTAAGCCACAACAGAGATAAGTACACAAACAATAGCGAGACACGCAAAGGAGGATAAAATATCAAAGAAATCCACCCCATAAGTATGAGTGAACCCATTTGCCACTGACCTAGTGTTATACCTTGAAATAGATCCATCAGGGTTGTACTTCAAGGCAAAAACCCATCTGGAGCCAACTAGTCGCACGCCTGTAGGAAGCGAGGTGAGCTCCTAGTCAATCTACTCAAAAGTGCTACCATCTCATCCTCCATGACTTGGTGCCACTATGGATCAAGCATGGCCTACTGGTAAGTAGATGAAATGTGAGGCAGTAAGTGCCTGGCAAAATCTACCAAATTGAGAACCAAGAACATCTGTAGCCAAACTGCCTACATCACGATATCTGGACTCGCATGTGTGGGGCACCTTCTTAATGGCAATAGGAAGGTCGGAATCATTGTGATCTACACTATCCGGGGGATCAGGTTAAACTAGACTGTCACTGTCATCAGAACCCACTCAACTGCTTATGGAGAATCAATCATTAATGACGGTGGCCTTTGTAGTGTCGCATGAGGTCTACTATACGTGCACAGTGGACCATGCAATCTCTGGTAGTCATCCAAGGAGGTAGTGGAGCATGAAAAAATCGGCTGAGGTGTGGAGATCGAAATCACCTCTAATGAAGCAGGAGGAATAGCATGAGAGCTGCATCATCATGAACACTCGTCTATCCAGTAACTAAAAAATATGGTGTTGTCTCATGAAAAGTCACATCAACACTGACATAATACCTATGGTTAATGGGATCGTAACATCGATACCCCTTCTGACTCCTGGAGTACCTTAAGAAGACCCACTTAACAGCACAAGGAGCAAGCTTATCACGACCTGATGATGGCACATGAACAAAAGAATCACACCCAAAAGTCCTGCGAGACACATGGAAAAGCTCACCATCTGAATGTAATAAAAGAATCGATATCTGCTTGTAATGGACTGAACTCGGCATCCTATTAATGAGATCGCATGCCGTTAAAACAGCATCCCCTCAGTATCTTTGTGAAACACTGTGATGGATAAGAAGAGTGCGAGCAACCTCTAACAGGTGTCTGTGCTTTCGCCCTACAACCCCATTCTGCTATGAGGTATGGGGATAAGTAGTCTAGTAGATAATCCCACGAGTCCTGTGGAACTCAGTAAGTCTAGTAGTGTAGAACTCAAGGGCAATATCTGTCCATACAATCTTTACTGTGGTGGAATACTGAGTCCTGATCTCCAAGAGAAGAATCCCTATAACACCTCCAACATTTGCCTTGTTCTTCAGAAGAAATACCCAAGACACTAGTAAAATCATCGACAACAAGATAGTAACGATGTCCCATCCTGTTGAGAACTCTACTCGGTCCCTAGACATCCATATGGAGAAACTCAAAAGCAGTCGTTATTCCAAGAGAAGTACTGGTAGGAAGAGAAAACCAATGATGCTTACTTAACTGGCAAGCGTCACACCTAATAGTAGTGGCAAGTGAAATGTGTGGAATCATCCTCCTGAGGCAATCCAAAGATAAGTGACCTAGACAAATGTGCCACTGTAAGGCACTCCCACCATCATACCTGCTAGCTCCTACAAACGGTTCCTGGCCGAGGTGATAAAGACCATTCTCCTCTGTACCTCTAGGGATGGTCTTCTTAGTGAACTTATCTTGCACGATGCATCCAACCTCATCAAAAATAACCTTACAATGAAGATCATTCATGATCCTACTCACGGACAATAGGCTCATGGAAACTTCAATACATGTAGTGCTTTCAGCAACCACAACGTGGGGGTTACAAACACTTCCCCTTGATCAACAACAAAAGTATGTCTGCCATCAGCAACCTGCACCATTCTCCCTGGTGCAACAGAACTGAATGACCGAAAATAGCCTTGATCCCAACAAAGATGCTGTGAAGCACTAGAGTCAACCAGCCATCCTGCACCATGGTGACTCACGTCATGCTCCGGTAGCATTAAGCTCACATACTTCACCATCCTCATCGTAGTAGCGGTATCCAATGCCATCTCTGCTCCTCTTGAGATTGACATTGTGCCTAACAGGGACAAAGGGGATCACCAAGGGCTTGAACTTGCCATTTTTTAGCAAAACACATGGAGAAATATGCCACAAACAAATCTAAAAAATAATTTCAAATCATAGAACAGCTCTTGAACGGGCAGCAGGGGCCTTAGGCGTGAAGATCCAAGGTAATCAAAGTTGGAAACTTCACGCCCAAGGCAAGAGAAGGCCCCCTAGGCAAGGCCACAAGGTGTGTACAGCCCAAGAAAGGACCTACACACCCGCAGCTCGAGGAGAAGACCCTCTACAGGGTTGCCTAGGGGAGAACATCCCCCAGCAACACCTCCTGCAGCGCTAGAGAGCTTCTCTGGTGAGTGCAGCGCCATCCACTGCCGCCTAACACCGATGGGACACCGTCACTGCCTATAACACGAGGAGCCACCGCCTGACGCCTCTGCCTCCGCCTCTAGGACGTCGCCACTAGGATGCACCTACAAAACGAAGAGTCCAGCTCCCTTCTGTCCACCACTGTCACCTGACAACACCACCACTGGCTGCTGCTGGGATGATGCGCTTACAGCAGGAAGAGGAGAGGAGCACCCGACGACCCTCTCTGACCCTCCTACCGGTGAGGAGGATCGACGACGTTCCCTTCCTCCAACGAAGAGGTTGACAGCGGGAAGGAGACTAGGGTTTTTGGTGGTTAGAGTTTTGGAGGTTATTTTTTGGTGGGATACCAGAACCCAACCTAGAACTACGCTCTAATACCAAGTGGGAGAGAATGACTAGTCTTATTTCTCAGAAAATCCCAATACCTCATTATATAGAGAAATGTTTAGGTAAATAACAATACATGTCCAGAACAAAATAAGAAATAACAAAATACAACCAAAAATGGTAAAATAGCCAAGGATAAGTAAAAGTCTCAACAGCAAACAATTCACGATCCTGGAGCGACCCCTCGCTCCGAACCTCGAATGCACACTAAAAGACCCTTCAAAAAGAGTAAAAAGACTCACCGCAGTACTAGTGAGTCAACCAATGAGGAAGATAAGTCAACCCGCTATTAATGGGGAGTGGCTGTCACACAATCCAACTCCCTGAAGTCGTCCCATAGTAGTAGCTGGTTGATTTGCGCAACAAGTCGACTTGCTACAACATAGAAGGTCAACCAATATTGAAATTGGTCAACTTGCTACAATAAGGAATGTAAGGGTTTGGATTTAAACAGCCTCTTTAAACATACTGAAACCCTTATAGACTCTATAACTATGGAAATATGGGTCCCTTAGATTTGGATTAGTTAAAATAGTTTTAGCAATCCTTCGATGGTAAGGGGCTTTGGGAGTGAAAATTCTTTTGGTGGACTTTTAAATAAACAAGCGTTGGGTGGAGGGGCACACTTGGGGAATTTTTCCATCCCAAATCTTTTTTTATTAGTTTGGTGTGGCTTGGAAGGCAAGCCAAGGGTCTTGGTGGCTTGAGGGAGTGGAGAACCGCCCAAAAACCCCCACTGTCGACTACCCCAAAATCCTTCACCTTGCTCACCAATCTTTCTCCCCTCTCGTCGACCACCCTCGCCTGAGGTGGTCACGTCCTACTACTACAATTGTTGTGGCTGGGGCTGTAATGGGCATAGGGGAAAGAAGAGAAGGCCATCCCTCCTCATCCTCACCGACCCCATCCCCTTTCCTCCCTGTCGGCAAGCAAACAGCAGCACCACCACCGCAACTGCCACTACTGTTGCATCTGGTTGTCGTTGCTACAACCACCCTTGCTCGCACATGAGGGCTGCAGTTACGCGGCTGATGCTGCTATTGCTACTACTGCTATTGAACCGAGGAAGGGCCGACGGAGGAAGATGATCCCCGGCAGGTTCTCGCACATGGTGAGCACTCCTCATGCCCTATGCTATCCCTAACCGTAGGTTGTCCTAACCTTGAGGATATGGGGCCTTTTAATGCTCTAAGGACTGATTTGGTGGTGGTGTAACACTGATGTGTTGTCGTTTGTTGTTGATGCGAGCGATTAAGGACCGCCATCTTCCAAAGAGCATGTCAAACCTATGGCAAGGTAGGGATTTCTAATTTTCCTTTCTCTTAATCCCATCTCTTGAACACCTAATAAATTAGAAATTGTGGTATCTTAGATCTGAATTTTAGACTTAACGCGTTCCGTTTCAAGTCTCTTAAGAATGGTGAATGTGAAGGACTTTAAACCTGTTAAGGCTAGGGTGTGAAGGTATAGCTGTTGGAGCTAACAAGGTGGTGGATGCCTATGATTATATCACGTTGTATGTGGCTACATGTAGGTGATTTTTTTTCTAAAATGCAACGGTATGTTGAGCTCTAAGTTGGAAGAGTTTTCTTTGTTCATGATAATCCATAGACATATCTTGGTGGTGGCTTATGTCGGGTCTAAAGATAATAGATCCATTTGAGTGTTATGGCTATACGATGCCCTTAGTATGGATATTAACTAGTTATGAAGGCTTGTGAATACATGGGAATGACTTTGGAACATACTAGAGTGGTGTCATACTTGTTTCATTATGGGGATTTTTACGGTTGGAATGCCATTTTTTATACCATATGTGTGACAAATTGAGTCCAGATCCTTGGGGTCAAGGGAGGGGTTCAGGCATGGTGTGTGTGACCCTATTATCATTTATATCTGGGTGTTGGAAACACCCATTACCAATACTAAATATTAGTACCAGTACTAGGTGATTATTCTAGGCCATAATGCTTATAAGTCAAGGGGCTTGTAGTGCCCAGTATCGATACTAAGTAACTGGTACCGGCACTGGCCATTTTCCCAGGCCCAAACGGTTTGTAATGAATATCTAGGGATGCCCAGTATCAGTCCTAAGAGTTAATAACAATATTTCGCATCAATTGGTGGCCAGGTTGATCCACAGAATTAACTTAATTGAATCCTTATTAAGTCCTTTTCAAGGGGGCAACGTTAGACATTTTCTTTATATCCCCATTTTGAACATCGAAAGGAAAGCCTTGTACGGCCAAACCTCTAAGATAAATGGTTAGAAAGAGTTTGTAAGCTCTTTAAAATAAGGCTAGAAACCAGTTTAAATTGGATAATTAATGAAGTCAATCTAAACATTTTACATAAATGACTACCCAGGGTCTAATAAAGAGGACAAATTCTTGGATCCGAGGGGGTTCAAGGGAAACCTTAAGAGATCTAATAGGTCCATAAGATTGTGGGATCCTAGTAACGGACAAGAAATTGAGTAAAGATGATGAATAGGTCCTAACATGTGGAATCGTAAGGATAACACCTTGACTTGGTGAGCCAAGGGTTCACTGCCTTTGACTGAAGGCTCGAAGAGCGAAGGTAGCTAATGACTACCCGTGGCAGACCTTGGAAACCTGGAAGGTTCCCAATCACAACGACATGTCTAGTGCTGTCATCGAGTAAGAGTGCCAATGAGTACCCTAGAAGGGCTCAATAAGTTGAATGTGTGGGATACGGGACTTAGTCATGACCTCACTACCGAGGGTGGACTGAGAAGGCGCATTCAGAGGATCGTGTTCCACGAGGGAGCAATGGTGCAGCCCATTAAACATCTAACCAACCCTGCCTGAGATGGGTAAGAGTTGTAGCCTTAGTTAGATGGTTGGTTGAGTGGGCACACCCAAAGTACGTGCTCCTAGCGAGAGGCACTGGTGTGGCCCGTTAAACATCCAACCTACCCTACCACAACTAAATACAAATAATCATGGCCATACCTCAATGGATACGAGCTGAGTTACTCTTTATAATCCCGAGGATTTGGCCTAGGTAGCTCCCAAGAGACCCGACTCTTATGGCTAAGGTCAACAACATTCTTGATGTGTCAAGAACAAGTACACTTTTCACAAGGGTTATCAGTTTTGCTAGCCTCTCCCCTTGCCAAGGAGAGACTATGAGGCTGGGATCCGAGGGAAGGGCTACATCTCAATCACCTCTAGTAGAGAGAGATAATCCCCAAAATCTAACTTCTGTGGTGAGAGAGAATAAATCATGTGATAATAAAATTCGATAACCATGTGAACAAAGCGTGGTAAATGACGAAAAAGGGTTGTGGCCAGCCTGTAGTGTTGATAAAACATAGGTCAACTATGAGAGTTGGGTAAAGGCTTGTGGTTGACTTGTTACATAAGTGAATGGGAAAAATGATTGGGTGTTGGCCTTGGTACATAAACCCTTCCTGCTTTAGTGTTAGATGTGGTTTTATCCCTACTGAGCTATTTGGCTCATTCCTGCTTTGTGACCCATTTCAGGTAAGGTTGCCATAATGCAAGTGGCATGCCATGTCAGGTTCAGTCCTAGGAAGGCCTAAGCGAAAATTTGAAGGCCAGTTGTTTTCTTATTTAAGGGTAAGCGGTTGAAGTTTGATGTAAATATTGTAGTTGAGCTTCTTCTGGTTAGATTGTCGCAAGATTTTTTTTATTTCTTAAAGGTTGTAAATATAAACTTTGGATGGTGGTACATGTTATATTGTGTTAACATTTACTTAGCATTGTTTTTCTCGCTCTTTTTCTATGTTTTTACCGCTTTTGGATGTGAGTTGTGCCTACTTGATTTTTATCGCTTTTACTCCTTTCACTCTTCAGTGGTGGGGTGTGTCCACCCTTATATTTTTTAGTATGCATGCACAGGTACAAGTTACAAGTACTGATATTGGGAAAATATCCAACATACAGGTGAAACTCTACTGGATTTTTGCCAAGTTTCGACCACAGAATTTATTTCAAAAATTCAACTTTTCCTAATACATACCCATTGATAGGACTATGACTTATAACCTAAGCCACCCGATAGCTGGGACCTTGGTGTGTGCATACTCGGTAATCCGCTCCCGATCCGTCAGGAAGAATTTCGGGGCGTGACAAGGAAGCCTCTTGCCAGCTACTATTCGTGGTGGATGTTGGTGGGATTTGATACTAGAGACATTAAGGTTGTACTAGGGAGATATTTATAGGATTTCCACCACTAAACCTAATTTGATGGTGACCCTTAGATCTCCATCCAAGGGTAGAGTTCGATTCCTACTTTTGACATTTGCAAGATAAGCACATAACCTTTGTTATATTTTTATCTACTACACAAGAATAACTTAATTGCAATCCAACACTTCGATTCTTTACCTAATCAAATTAGACGCAATTAAATGCCAAATAAAGTATAATGTAACTCCTTAAATCACAATTGATTTCTCTATTAAATAGGAACCACCAAAATTATAATTGGTTTCATCACTCTAATAATGAATCTTTAGGTTATATGGAACATTGGCACAACATCCCCACAAGTATTCCAAATACTCATGATTCCTTTATACATGGAGGAAAATACTATCCCAAGGTCTAATCCCATTAGACAGTAATCATTCCTCCTTAGGTAATATTATTCTTGACATCTCCTATCATTGAAATAAGAACGAAGATCAAAAGCTTTCCCAAAGGTCTATCTTCTTTCCCTCTTGCATTGACTCTGATCAGGACTCTACGACCACATGTTGAATTGTCATTCTTAACATATGTGGAGTAAGTTCATACCTCCAGTCTATTACATGCACCTATGTAATAGACTTGTGTGATCCTTTCAAAAGATCATGCATCTCCTATCATTTTCCCATATGCATCAGCTTTTTAGAATTTTGCACTACGATGGTTGCATCTACTAATGGTCCACCAAATGCATATCTTTGTAAACAGAGACACATATCTATCTCAAGTCAAAGGATACACCTTTTCCATGATAGCATTGGAGAAGAACTTCCACTATCTCTTATTTCATCAGGTTCACTCTTTAACCCGACTCGCGTGATAGTCCTTGAATCTCCATTCAAGAACATCAATCAGGCAACGACCTCTAAAGAAGGTTGTCATCCCAACTTGGTATGGAAACATATGATCGAATCAAATGATTTCTTGATATGTTATCAAATCCTCTAAACTACTTAAATCTCTAAATCAACACACATCGGGTTTATTTAATCCGACCAAATACATCACCCTATTCTTACTACGAGACCTAATTCATTTACTAGAAATCAAACAAATTCTTTTATTCAGATAAAGAATATAATCATATTACAATACTCGAAATACTCGCCAAGGGTATACAAAAGTCAACAAAGTCCCACTTACCCTCAGAGCCATTCCAGAACCTCTTTCAGCCTCATACTACATCATGCCAATCAAATGACTCTCTAATAAAGACTTTCGTCAGCGGATCAACAATGTTATCTACAGAAGCCACCTTCGTGATGATCACAGTTCTACACTTGACAATCTCCCGGATGATATAATACTTCCTCTCAATATACTTGCTCTTCTGATGAAAGTGAGACTCCACCTACGTAATGGCACCTATATTGTTGCACAATAGTAGGATTGGCGGCTGTATCGAGGGATGTCAACTTCCTCAATGAACTTACATATCCACATCTCCTCATTAGATGCAGCGATATATTTGGCTTCTATTATTGAATCAATCGTGATTGCCTGTTTCTTGCTTCTCCATATCACTATTCAATAAGAAAATGAATCCTGACGTCGATTTTCTATGATCAATACCCAACTGAAAGTCAGAATCGATGTACCCTAACACTTGGAGATCCCCATCTCTAAAGAGTAGGCAGTAATCTATTGTCCTCAAGTATTTGAGAAGGTTCTTGATAGCAATCCAATGTTCTTGTCTCGGGTTGGATTGGTAACAGCTTACCACTCCCACTGCATGATAGATGTCTAATCGTGTACATAACATGGTATACATCAAACTGCCCACTACAAATGCATATGAACATCCACCCATGGCTTTCTTTTCCTCAACTGTTTGGGAAGACACCCTTTGAGAAGAAAATCCCATGTCAAAAGGGTAGAAAGCCTTTCTTGGAGTTATCTATGCAGAATCACTCCAAGACCTTGGTTATATACCCTTGTGATAATCCTAGTATCCACTTTTCTCTATTTCTGGATATCTTGAAACCTAAGATATAAGAGGCTTCTCCGAGATCCTTCATCTCAAAGTTCTGGGAAAACCAAAGTTTCAACACCGAATAACATTACTACATCATTCCAAGTGATTATAATGTCATTCATGTACAACACCAGAAAAGTGATAGCACTCCTACTGGCCTTCTTGTAGACACATGGTTCATCCGGATTTTGATGAAACCCAGAACCATTTATGGTCTCATCAAATCCATGTTCCAACAATGATGAGTCTGCTTAAGTCCATAGATGGACTTCTTTAGCTTATACACTTTTCTTTCCTCGCCATTTACTAGGTAACCCTCAGGTTGCTCCAAATAGATGTCCTCCTCAAGGAAAGCACTCTTGACATCAATTTGCTAGATGTCATAGTCATGATATGCAGCTATGGCTAGTAAAATCCAAATGGATTTAAGCATGGCAACAAGAGAGAAGGTTTTCCCATGGTCAACCCCTTCTTTCTAGGTGTAGCCCTTTCCTACAAGCCGTGCTTTGAAGGTCTCTACCGTCCCATCCAGACTCCTCTTTTTCTTGTAGATCCATTTGTACCCATTGGGTTTTACCCCATCAAGAGGATCTACGAAGGTCCATACATTATTCTTATGCATGGAGTTTATCTCAGACTGCATTGCTAGCCTCCACCTATCTACATCAAGATCCCTTATTGCCTCATCATATGTGACTGCGTCAATCTCAAACTCTTCTGAGATGTGGAATCCATATCATTCAGGTAGATGCACCACTTTATAACTCCTAAGCGGAATGGGAACATCACTAATTTCTGATTATTCTCTTTCTTCTGTGTTTGGACCTTCATTAAGCTCATTAGACTCGATAAGTTCCCTTCATTTTTGTCTTGACTTTCAAGGAATTCATCTTCTAAGAATCTGACACTCCTTTGGGTCTCAGAGTTATAGAAATAATACCCTCTAGCACCCTTCAAGTATCCAATGGAGTAGCACTTGGTAGTGCATGATTCCAATTTGTCGAGATTCATGTTCTTAAGATGAACCATACAACCCCAGATCCTTAAGTGTCCACTTGGTTTCTTCCCATACAACATCTCATGTGGAGTTTAGGGATGAATTTGGTTGGAATCATGTTCACTATATATGTTGTCTCTAATGCATATCCCCAAAAGTAAAGTGAAAGTTATGCTTTTCTCATCATAGGTAGTACCATGTCCAACAAGGTGTAGCTATGTCTTTCAAAGACACCATTCAACTGTGGTGTATCGAGGGTGTGAGTTCAAAGATAATTCCTTTTTCCTTGAGGTATTCCTTGAATTCCTCATAAAGGTATTCACCTCATCAGTCTAACCGAATTACTTTGATTCTTTACCCATTTGGTTCTCAAGCAATGCTTGATACTCTTTTAACTTTTCAAAGATTTAAGAATTGTGGCACATCAGGTAAATGAATCCAAACCGTGAATGATCATCAGTAAAGATCACAAAATACTGTTAGTCATTCCTAGTCGCAGCACTAAATGGACCACATACATCTGTATGTATAAGGTCTAGCAAATCCTCACATCTCACCCCTTTTCTTAGAAAGAGTGGTTTAGACATATTCCCACGAATACAATATTCACAAGTAGGTATAGGTTGGACCTCCGGAAAGTCCAAAAGTCCATCCTTTACAAGTCTATTGATCCAATCAATAGATACATGTCCCAAGTCTTTGATGCCAAACCACAATGGATTTGTTTGTACCTTCCTTAGCACGTTCAGAAGGTGTATGATTCTCAATCATAACATCAAAAACGTTCAAGACACATTCACAATCACCCAACTAATACAAACCACCGGGAGCAATGAATCCAAAAGCAATTTCTTTATTATAACGTCTTACAATAAAAGTTTGCTAAAACATGAAAAGAATAGCCATATCTAGCTAGTTTAGATATGGACAAAAGGTTCTTCCTTATGAAAGGTACAATAAGACATTCTCTTAAAAATAGGATGTACCCCTTGGGCATCTTAAGTTTGCAGGTCCCTATGGCTTCTGCTGTAACCATTACCTCGGATTCCATCATGTCCACTTCTCCCTCCTTATGCATTCTGGTCACCTGAAAACCATACCACAAATTGCAGTGTGAACAAATGCACTAGAATCCACAACCCAACTTCCTACTCGTCCAACGAGTAAGTTGGTTTCAATGATGAGAAGAGATGTGTTACCTACATTGGCCTTGCCTTTGCCCTTCTCTAAAGATTTCATGAACTCTGGACAATTCCATTTCCAGTGGCATGGCTTCTTACAGAAGTGACGCATCTACTACCTTGTCCTTCTTCTTGGAAGAAGCAAGATGTGCAAAAGCAACTGAAGACTTGCTCTTCTTTTGGCAACTTTTCCCTTTGCTATGATTCTTCCACTTGAACCTCCTGCTTTCAATAACCATTGCCTCAGGTGGGCTCTACTTCTTAATGATGTCCTCTGCAAACTTGAGCAAGAAGATGAGCTCAGTAACTCAATTGTGGTCATCTTAATCTTTCCCATGTGAAATGAGACGATGAAGTTGGTAAAGCATTTTAGAAGCGATTGCAAGATAATATCCGAAAGAGTCTCATCATCAACCGCCATCCCCAACCTTTAAAGCTCTGAAATATGTCCTACATTTTCAAAACATGCTCCCTTACTGGAGCCGCTGCCTGCAATCTTACATGTAAGTAACCCCCTGAGCACATTATAGCGTTGAATTCAATTCACATCCCCGACCATTTCCATAAAGCTTGTTAAGATCTTAGAGGCAATTTTCATTTCCTCATGTTTACTTCTGAAACACATTGCAGAGCAAACCAAAGATATAACGCCAGCAAGTGTATTGTCCTTGTCCCAGTTCACATTAAACTCCCTCTCCTGAGATTTCCTAAGATTCTCGTGCTTGTTCTACTCGATCACATACTTTATGCGATTCGGCTGGGAGAACAAGCTCAAGATTATGGATCAATTAATTCTTTTCTAGTAAACGGCTGAGCGGATTGAGGTTCTTCATCTGAAAAGAATTAAAACACGTTTAAAAATCCAGCTTATGAAAAATTCTGTTTCAGAATTTTGAAAACAAAAAGCCCCACTACGTCTAATTTGAATGTTATTCCCTCCTTAGCACTTAAACCAAGAGACATGCTAACCCTAACGCCTCAAGTAGGATCGGATTCCCCTCTTCAATGAGACGACACATCTGTTAAAGCAATCTACACCATCTCAATGAGAAGGGTGAGAACACCTTCCTTTTCACAAGTTCACATGATTCCGTCCTTTGGTGTACTCTACACCATGCACCTCAATTGTCGCTAAGAGTTTGTGTGACGATGCATAAGACCCATAAATACATCTAACCTAAGTGCTAAGGACTACATCCAGGAAATAGATGTGCAGTCCATCCCTTTTGAGAAACAAGCGAACCAACTCCACGTGTGCATTATGCCAATGTTGTCCCTCTGGGATCTTACCCACTGACATAATCTGGCGGTTATAGTTCCCTCGCCTTGGAGGAGACCACAAATCATCATCATCATGACTAATTCGTTGACGAATTTGAGAAATAAGGGAACCAATCCTACTGGGAATTTGACTGTCTTGTTTGAGAAAAAGTTCAATTTAATCCAATTAAATTAACAATTCTCGACCTAGTCTAAAATTAGAATTATATTCTAATCTTGTCCTATGTTTCGTGTTTGAGATCGCATCCCATGCATCATAATCACACACAAAACGTTCAACAAAAATTACATCATATGTAAAAATTTCCAAATCAAAGGATTACATGAAAAATAATTCAACATGCTCACAATCGCTCCACTATACCTAAGATGATCTCATCATCACACATTCCACAATCAAACCATCAAATCGTTGAATAAAAATGGCATACAAACAATAACCACAACATCACATGTCAAGGGATGTGATTACCTTTTCTCCTATTGATTACTAATTAATCAAGTGATCGTAGTTGATTATTTTACTAATTATAATCCTAATTTGAGATTATGTGAAACGTAGCGGCATTCTATTGTTTTGAAATGCTTTACTCCAAATATTAATCCAATTAATCTTGAGATCAATTTTCAAAACAATCTTTTAGGGTTTGTATTATTTTCAAATACTATGCACCTATCTCTACGAGGATCATAATCCACAAAAATTAGGGCATAAATCAAAAACACAAACAAAATCACAAAATATCCTGGAAAAACACACGAATGTTCTAGAAATGTATCAGGTTTCTCCCACAATGGTCAGATCAAATATGATGTAATTTTAAGCAATAAACACACCATAATCAAGTTCTACATACTAACCAGTCAACCAACAGCCAACCAACTACAACAAGCATGACTCAATAATTTTCATAGTGGTCAAACAACTAACCAACCCATCAGTCATTTGGTTACCTAGTAACCGATCGACTGACAGTCAGACATGCCATCTAACTATAGTATCATGCCCTGCAGTTTCAACAGGAACGATTCACATTGTAGCTAGTTGTCCAGTAGTGGAGCTAGTCAACCGGTTAATGCAATGTTAGTCGTCAAGTACGATTACCCGTCAATAGATCTCTTGATATATTGCCCTATGTTTGATTTCAAAAATCAAACACATGAGTTTTCACAATTCACCAATCAAACATCTAGCTCCAATGTAGCCGGTCACCTAATTAAACAACCGATTGGTCGGTTACATAACATAAAACCCTAAAATCCGAAGTTTCTCGAAAAAATTGGATCGACCAAGGCCTTGATACCACTGATGGGATCGATCAAACCGACCTACGGCTTCGCGAAAGCATAAAAATAGGTATTTTAAATTTTTTCGCATCATAAGATTATATCAATGCCAAAACCCAAAAAACAAAACAAAATACCCAAAATCGAAATCATATGGAAGGAACTATTTTCCTCCCATTCCGAGATTCCACGAGTACAAAAAATTTATACCTTCACAGGTGGCATCATACAACACCCCACGTGCAGTGCCTCCTAGAATAAGTCCCAGCAATTCCTCAAACTCCCTCTCCGCAACGAGCAGATGAAACCTCTCATGTCGTGGAGAGTCGATCCCAAACAAGATCCCTGAACGATTTGCAATCCCGAAGCGACCCCTCACTCCAATCCTCGACACATGTCAAAAGACCCTCTAAAAAGGGTCAAAAGACTCGCCACAATTCTAGCAGGTCAACCAATCAGGAAGATAAGTTGACCTATTAAAGGGGAGTGACTGTACTGTCACACCTCGCTTCCTGAAGTCGACCCACAGTAGTAGCCGGTCAACTTGCTACAACGAGGAAGCCTCCTGTCGGATGCTGTTCTTAGTGGATGTTGGTAGGATTTGATATTGAAGTCATTAGGGTCGCACTAGGGAGATATTTGTAGGGTTTCCACCACTAAACCTAATTTGATGGTGACCTTTAAATCTACATCCAAGTGTAGAGATCTATTCCTACTTTTGATATTTGCAAGATAAGCTCATAATAACCTTTGGTATGTCTTTATCTAGTACACAAATAACTTAATCACAATCCAACATTTATACTCTTTACTTAGGTGCAATTAAATACCAAATCAAGTATAATTTAACTCCTAAAATCACAATTGATTTCTCGATAAGTAGGAAACCACCAAAATCATTATTAGCTTCATCACTCCGATCATAAAGCTTTAAATTATATGGAAAATTAGCACAGCACCCTCACAAGTATTCCAAATACTCATATTCCTTCACATGAAGGAAAGTACTATTTCAAGGTTTAATCCCATTAAGCAACCATCATTCCTCTTTAAATAATATTATTCTTAACAACTCCTTGTATCATTAAGATGAGAACAAAGATCAGAACTTTTCCCAAACATCTATCTTCTTCCCCTCTTGCCTTAAGTCTAATCAAGACTCTGCAACCACACGAGGAATTATCATTCTCAATATACACGAAGCGAGCTTATGCCTCCAGTCTCTTACATACACCTATGTAATAGACTTGTGTAATCCCTTCGAGAGATAATGCATCTCCTGTCCCTTTCCATATGCACTAGCTTTCCAGTATTAACACTACGATAGGTGCACCTACTAACGATCCACCAAGTGCACATGTTTGTGAATAGAGACATCTATCTCAGGTCAAAGGATACGCCTTCTCCAATGATAAAATTAGAGGACTTCCGTTATCTCCTGTTTCATCAGGTTAACTCCTTAACCCGACCCGCATGACAATGCTTGAATCCCCATTCAAGAACACCAATCGAGCAACGACTTCTAAAAAAGGTTGTTATCCCAACTCAGATCGAAAACATATAATCAAATCAACTGGTTTTTTAATGTGCCATTGGATCTTTTAAATCATTTAGATCTTTGAATCAACACACATTAGGTTTATTCAATCTGGCCAACTACTAAGAGACCCAATTCATTTACTGAAAATCAAACAAATTATTTTATTTAAATGAAGAATGTAATTATATTATAATACTTAGAATGCTCGCCAAGGGCATACAAAAGCCAACACCTAGACCATGGGGTCATAGATTCGGGTGCATCAATTCATTTTACTAGGAATACCGAGGTGTGAAGAACCCCTCCAGACCACGTAGAATCAAGGATGTCAAAGTGGCTAATAGGGCAACCTCTCCAATCACCACAATTGGAAAAGTTCAAGTATCACCAGTTTTACGTGTTAATGACGTGCATTGTATCCCAGAATTTCCAATGAGTTTACTATCATGAGCAAGATATGCAAGGATCATCAATGCAAAGTAGTGTTCGATGATAGATATTGCTATTTCCCAAATAAAAGTACCAATGAAATCATTGGTGGTGGGATAGAGAAAGACAACCTCTACTATTTTGATGTACCCGCATCATTTATTGGAGCTGTGATTATTGCCAATGAGAAAAACCTTTTTTAGGCCACCTCCAATTTTGCCAAGATCTTCTTTAGAGGTTTAAATAAAGAACAGTAAAAATCAGGAATTGCAGACAACACCGCCTTAACCAAAACAAGCCTCCCACCCTTAGATGGGAGTCTTTCACTCCAACAATTCAACCTTCTAGCTAATCTCTCCTCGACAGGCCTCTAGTCTGACATCACCAATTGCTTTCCCTTCACTGGTAATCTGAGATACGTAACCAACAGCCTAACAGTCGACGTGGCTAAGATGTGAGAAATGCTCTGCTCTACACTTCTATCCAAATGAAAAGGAATGAAAACCGACTTCCTCCCATTAACCAGTAGTCCAGAGATATCTCCAAATAACCTCACCAAATGCCCAACATGCTCAGCCTGGCTGACACCTCCCTATATAAAGAAAATTTATCATCGGCATACTGCAATAACGGAGTGAGCAAAGAACCATCTTCAACCAGCGTGAAGCCAAAAAAGAGACCCTCCCTACACCCCATGTAAGCCAAAAAAGCCAGAGTGTAAATAGCAATATTGAAAAGTAGCGGTGCCAACAAACAACCCTGCCTAACACCCCTCTGCAACTGCCTCTAAGATCCTGAAGACCTTCCATTAATAAGCATCGAAAAAAATGTTGTCGTGACACACCATCTCATGAGCCTGACCGAAGCCTCTAAAAAGCCCCTTCTAAAAATCTCCCACAAATAAGTCCAAGAAATGGAGCCATGGCCTTTAAGAAGTCCACCTTCCACATAAAAATAAGCAAAATAGACTGGTTCCAAGAAGCGACCATCTCTTCAACCAACACAAAAGAATCCATAGTGGACCTCCCTAATATAAAGGTGGACTACACCAAAGATATCAGAAGAGGCAACACAGATCGCAAACGATTTGCAAAAGTCTTAGTTACAATCAAATAAATCCAATTAGATGAAAATTGTCGACACAATCCACTCCAACCTTCTTAAGGAGTAAAAAAAAGAAGAATCGATTCAACCTATCAAAGCCACGATTCTCTTGAAAAACCTCCCTCACAACTGCCAACACATCATCCCTTACCACACCCCAAACCTCCCTAAAGAACAAGACTGGCAACCCTTCCGAGCCCGATGAGCCTTCCGCCTTTAATCCACGAATAGCCTCCAACACCTCCTCCCTAAAAATAGGTCTAAGCAAATCCATCCTCGCCACCTCATCCAACTTGCCTAACTCAGAAGAGTCCCTCACAACTGCCAACACATCATCCCTTACCACACCCCAAACCTCCCTAAAGAACAAGACTGGCAACCCTTCCGAGCCCGATGAGCCTTCCGCCTTTAATCCACGAATAGCCTCCAACACCTCCTCCCTAAAAATAGGTCTAAGCAAATCCATCCTCGCCACCTCATCCAACTTGCCTAACTCAGAAGAGCCCAATCTCCACCTGCCTTAGGGCTGCCTCTTAGTAAAGGTATCAAAATGGTTGACGAAGGGCCTGCATGTCTGCTGTCTAGCCCACCGATGGCAGTAGACCTCAAATCGCCGCTCACTGACCAGCAAAGGCACTGCCGATGAGGATTCTCTCTCCCTTCAACAGCAAGGAGGGGCAGTAGCTCCTAGATGGCTATGGTAGGGTGTTTCCCTGCATACTAGTGCGGCCTCTATTAGTTCCAGGGGCTCCTTTGACTCTTTTAATCAGATTTCCAAGCGATGTGTGCTTGGATTTTTTGATCAAGAGGTTCATAAATTGTTCATGATTTGAAATTGTCGATTCAGATCTAGGTTTCTCCCTCTCAAGACACGATGGCATCATCAGAAATCGGATACTGCTGAACGTATAAAAATCCATTTTTTAGGCCTATTTCCAAGCTTAATGAGACCAACTATGCTTGATGGTCTCAAAAATTCCTCATGACCATGGAAGGTCATGACAAGGAGCACATATTGCTGCTTTTCAAAAAAGGAGCACATATTGCTAGAATCTGAGTCTACAAAAAAGACTGAAAAATATGCAACTTGGAAGAAGAATAATGAAATGTACGCTCATGGATTATGAATGCAGTTCAACCTCGTATTGGAGATGAGATTATGTATTACAAAATAACCAAGGAGATGTGGGATTCATTGCATGACACATATTCCCATGAGAAGAACTTCAGCAGACTGTTCCAGATTCACCATAATCTAGGATTGCCTCAAACATGAGGGATAGTCACTTACTCAGTATTATACTTCTCTTAAGGAACTCCTTGAGAAGTATAATGCTTCCCGTCCTGTATGCACTTGTGCCAACCTGAGGGAGTATCATCGGGAGTATGTAGTACTCCAGTTCTTAAATGATCTTGGACCATAATATGATGGTGCACGATCTCAAATTTAACCCTCTCAGAACTTCCCTCACTAGAGGATACTTACAACCGACTCAGTAGAATCGTGGTGAAGCCATCTACTACCGATACTCTAAGTCAAACGACAGCCTTAGCAGCCTATGGAGGCCATGGAGGATGGGGAGCACCCTCCACTCGTGGTAGAGGATGTGGACGCAATTAGTCTAGTAGGCCCCAGACTACGTGCACTTTTTCTAGCAGAGTTGAGCATGTTGAGGCTACATGTTGGATCAAACATGGCAGACCTCCTATGGCTAATCAGGCCCCCACTTCTTCTAAGGATTAGTCTAATATGGTCTCCCATGCAGAATATGATGCAGCTGTTCAGAGACTTTCTCAACTGACACAGGATTCTGCACCTACTACTAATATTGGAGCTTGTGCCTCCTCCTTAAGTAATACCCTCGCTTTTAGCTCATATACTGGCTCAGCAAATGGTGCTATGTAGCTTGTTGACTTAGGTGCATCCAGGCACCCAAGTGGGGATCATTCTTCTTTTAAAAAGATGCAAGCAGTTCCACCAGGTCAGATTGTACAGGTTGCAGATGACCAATACTCTCAAATAAATGGACAGGGGGATGTTGTGGTTAACCCCATTATTAGGCTACCTAATGCTTTGTTTGTTCCTAATTTTCTGATGAACTTATTATCTGTTAGTAGAATTACCAAGGAGCTCAATTGTCGTACAATTTTTGATGATGTTGGATATATATATCAGGACAAACTCACAGGGAGGACGATTGGTGGCGAACATAAGGAGGGGGAGTTTATCGCCTGATCTAGTCTCCTATTGCTGCTTCTTACCAGGGGAAGGTTGCTTTCACTACTAGTATAGCATTACAGTGGCACCAACGCCTAGGACATCTTTCCTTAGACAGACTACGATGAGTGATACCTCATATTCACCTACTACTAAGCTTCTCTGTGATGCATGTCAGATGGGAAAATATCACCAATCTTCATACCCTGCTAGTTCTTTGAGCTCTACTGCATGTTTTGATCTAGTTCATATGGATGTATAAGGTCCTAGTCACATTCCTGATAGATTAGGATATCGTTACTACTTGGTTATAGTAGATAATTTTTTCATATTATCTTGGTTGTTTTTACTTGAGAATAAATCAAAAGTTAGCAATATACTTCAGACATTTATTATACAAGTAAAGACTCAATTTTCTACAATTATTAAGATTATCCAGTTCAATAATGCTCCTAAGTTTTGCACAGGCACCTTGACTACTTTCTATCATTTGCATGGAATTATAAACCAAACTTCTTGCCTCCACACATCTCAACAAAATAGAATTACAAAAAGTAAACATCGTCATTTATTGGATGTGTAAGAACATTGCCGATACATTACAATGTACCATCCTTGTATTAGGAGACGTAGTCCTCAGTGCTTGCTATTTAATTAATAAAATGCCCAACTCAACCATTCAAGAGCAGATACCATGGCAGACACTCTATCCAAACAGGGACTTGTTTACTGTTCCACCCAAGATTTTTGGTTGTGTACCATTTGTACATTTACTTGACCCAAGACGTGATAAGCTTCCACCACAAGCTACCAAATGTGTCTTTTTGGGTTATAATAGCACCCAAAATAGATATCGAGATAGAATCTGCTTCAATGCCAATTCTCCCTATTTCTTTGGAGCATATTCCTATCAATTCTAGCACAACTGAATCAGAATAGAACATAGGCAAATTTGATGATCCAATCAAAATATATAAATGCCAATGTCATATGCACCAAGACATCCCCCTCCCCATTCCACCATCTCCCCCGGATCAAGTATGTATTGATAATACTGATGTTCCCTCTTCTAGTGATGTTCCTGCAGGTTCTTCTGATCTCTGTCCTACTACTAAGGAGCTTCGTGTGCTTGAGGCTCCTGATTCTAGTGTGGATCTTCCCATTGCTGTTAGTAAGGCTCCACATTCGTGTACCCACTACAGGACTCCAAATGTTCTTCCACAGGCCAATTTAGGGAGGTCCTTTGGTCTCTTTTATTCTACACTGACAGCATCCATGATTCGTTCCTCTTATCAGTAAGCTATGCTTGACCCAAAATGACGTCACACCATAGAGGACGAGATGGCTACATTACGTTTCAACGGAACTTGGGAGCTGACTACGTTACCACCAAGTGCTCATTTGGTGGGCTACCGTTAGGCTTTTTCCCTTAAATATAATCCACACGGATCTATTTCACGGTACAAAGCTCGACTTATTGCAAAGGGATTCACTTATACCTATAAGGTGGACTTTTTTGACACGTTTCCTCCAGTGATGCGGCTTCCAACCGTTCGGATTTTACTATCCGTTGTTCATTATTATTGGCCTTTATTTCAACTGGATGTGAAGAATGCAATTTATATAGTGATTTTGAATAAGTCTATATGCAGCAACCTCCTGGTTTGGAAGCTCAGGAGGAGTGTGGATGTAGACTTAAGAAGGCTATTTATGGTCTCAAGCAAAGTCCTCGTGCATGATTCCAGAAGTTATTAGAAGTGGTGCAGGATATTAGTTTTCAGAGATCTTCAGTAGATCACTCTTTGTTTGTACAGAAAAGTGACAGAGGAGTTATAGTGCTCATGGTATATGTGGATAACATTATTATTACTAGGGATGATAAGGCAAGAATAAAAAAAGTGAAGAAGACTCTAGCAGAAAAATTTGTTATGACAAATCTAGAGAGCTTAAGATATTTTATAGGCATTGAGGTGGCACGAGGTAAGGATAGCATTGTTATTTCATAGCGCAAGTATGCACTTGATGTTCTTCAGGAAACAGGGATGTTAGGTGCCAAGTCTGTCAATATCCCTATAGATCCTAAAAAACATTTGTATGATGCAGAGTTTTCTCCAGTTGACAGCACTTCTTATAGGCAACTTGTCGGCAAGCTACTTTATCTTACTATTACCAGACTGGACATTTCCCTAATAGTGGGAAAATTCATCCAGTTCATTTAGGCCACCAAGCAGCACTGGGATGCTTGTATCCAGGTGCTTAAATACCTAAAAAAGGCACCTAGTCATGGTCTATTATTTTCCAAAGGTACTTCCATGCATGTAATTGGGTATTCTGATACCAATTATGCAAGATGCAGAGCTAATAGGAAGTCTATCATTGGGTTCTGCACTTATGTAGCTGGGAAAGTTGTTACCTGGCATAGCAAAAAGCAAAGTGTTGTTTCTTACTCTAGTGCAAAGTTTGAATATCATGCTATAGCACAAACAGTTGCAGAAATGGTCAAGGTAAGATATGTCCTACAGGATTTATATATCCAAATAGAGGCTCCCATGAAGATGAGGTGTGACAATCGAGCTACAACTTATATTGCAAATAATCCTATGCACCATGAGCGTACAAAGCATGTCGAGGTGGATTGTCACCACTAAAAATATGATTCAGCAGAGCATTATCTATACATCTCCAATGGCTTCTAAAGACCATACGGTAGATGTTTTTACTAAACCTTTATCTCATTTTACTTTTGACATTTGTTGTGACAAGTTGAGTATGATTAACATATATGCTTCAACTCAAGGGAGAGTGTTGTAGGACTCCTCTTTTGTCATTTTTATTTTATGTCTGATCTTCTTGTGTTATCTATCCACACCTCTTATTATATAAAAAGGTGTAGGGCCTTTCTTTCATAATAGGATAAATCATTATTTCCTACTATACTTGTACGAAATAACCATTTCTACCAGAGGTATTAATATTTAAATAACGAAGCCATTTAATTTCATTCCACCTTTTATCGTAATATTGATTTCCATTTATATACAAAAAATTAACTCTCCTACACATCTTTAAATTTTTGTTGCCATTTATATTTGTCTAATAAATATTTTTTCAAGAAAATTTGTCTAATAAATAATGGATTAGGATTCATATTCAAGTCTAATCAATACTAAATTTATATTTGTATTCAATCAATATTCGATTCGAATTCAATTAATATCCGATATGTATTTGAATTCAATTTATTTCTGATTCAAATTCATATCCAATTTTATTAGGATATGTTAATAAAAATTCCTATCCAACTTAGTATCCAAATTGAACCCAAATTCGATTTTGGAAAACAAATACAGATATAGAATACTGAACCGAATCCGATCTGATTTCATTCCTACTCCTAGAGAAGTATAATGCTTGCAGACTCGTCTGTACTTGTGCAACATAGAGACCCCATTTGGTAAAAGTTTAAAGTTTAAGATTGGATAAAGTTTAGAAAGTCTTAAGGAGGATAAGTAGATTAGTAAGAGGAAGGTTAGTGGATGTGGATGTAATAGTTAAGTTGATATGTTATTATTGATTTTTTATTTTTATTTGTATTGGAAGTTAGTGGAAGGTAGATGTGATGAATGTGAGAGTTAGTGGGGGTATATAATGATTGGTGAAATATAGATGTGATAGATGGTGGTAGATGTGATGGGTGAGGAATAAAACTTTTGCATTGTTGATGCACTGTAGAAATTATAACTGACATGTAGGATAAAAATCTCGTTTAAAATCATGCCAAACAGGGTCAGAGGGTGTACCAGAGAGAGTTTGCAATTCTGCAATTCCTATATGAACTTGGACTTGAGTATAGGGTTGCCAAGTTACAGATTTTATCACTTTCTAAGCTTTCATCCCTTAAGTATATAATAGGATGACTAGAGTTGCTGTGAAGATTTCTACTCCTGATGTTGGATAGACATCAGCACTTTTGGCTACTGGTGGACATGGTACTCCTACAACGGGGAGAGGGGGTGGTCAACGTTAGACAGGCAAGCCTCGTACTATATGCTCTCATTGTGGCAAAGTTGGACGTGTTGAGGCTACATGCTAGTCCAAGCATGGTAGACCTCCCATGACCAACGAAGCCGTTTTTTCAGAGGAGCTGGGTGATACTGTATCACGTGCAAAGTATGATGCAATAGTACAGTGTTTCGCTCAACTAACACAGGACAGGAGTCTACTACTTAGACAGATACTACTACTTTCGCCTCTCCAAGTATTGTTCCTACCTTGAGTTCCAGTAGTAGATTTTCTGATGGCACCATGTGGCTAGTAGATTCAAGTGCATCCGACCATCTAAGTGAAGTCCAGAGTTGTTTTCAGCACATTTAGTTTGTTCCTCCTAATAAGGCAATTCAGGTTGTAGATGGCGAGCATTCCAAAATTGATGATCAGGGAGATGCTGCAATTACTCCATTGTTGAGATTACCATATATTTTATTTGTCCCTGATTTTCCTATTAGTCTCTTATCTATTAACAGGATTACCAAGAATCTACATTGTCGTGCAGTCTTTAACAAGTTAGGTTGTGCTCTTCAGGACAAGCTCACGGGGAGGACGATTTGTGGCGGACATGAGGAGGAAGGTGTATATCACCTGGTCCAAACACCTTTTGCTACTAATTGTCGAAGAGAGGTTGCCTTTAGTGCTGGTACAGCTCTTCAGTGATATCGTCAACTTGAACATTCTTCTCTAGACAAGCTAAAATGAGTCACCCTCATATTTCACCTACTGCTGAGATTCATTGTGATGCTTGCCAGCTGGGAAAGCATCACCATTCCAGTTTTCCTACCAGTTCTTCTCAGAGTTCTACTTCCTGTTTTGATTTGTTGCATATGGATGTCTAGGGTCCAAGTAAAGTTCCAAATCGATTGGGTCAGCGCTGTGAATGATTATTCTCAGATGTCATGGTTATTCTTGTTACGAAATAAGTCTGATGTAGACATTGTGATTGAAACATTTGTGTTGCAAATAAGACCTAATTTTCTTTTGTTAAGATTTTCCATTCTAACAAAGCACTTAAATATTGCAGGGCAAAGTTGGCTACTTTGTACAAGTCTCTTGGTATAATTCATTAGACCTCTTGCCCCCATTCATCATAGCAAAATGGAGTGATCGAGAGGAAAAATCAGTATATGTTGGATGTGGCCAAGACATTGCCTATTCATCATTTTGTACCATAGTTGTACTGGAGAGATGCCATGCTTACTACTTGCTACTTAATTAACAAGTTGCCTATGGCAATACAAGAACAAGTTCTTGGCAAGTTCATCCTAATAAGGAGTTGTTTCATGTACAGCCACGGGTGTTTAGTTGTGTAGCATTTGTTCACATTATGGAACCAGGACGAGACAAGTTAGCACCTAGAGCTGTGAAGTATGTATTTCTAGGGTACAATAGTATTCAAAAGGGTTATAGGTGCTATGATCAACTGGACAGAAAGCATTATGTAAGTATGGATGACACTTTTCATGAGACCACGTATTTTTCTACTTCTGGACACCAATTGCATTTTGAGGATAACCCTGCACCTATGCCAGTGCCACCAGTTCCTTTGGAATAGATGCTTGTTACTCAAAGTACAAACGATACTACTTCAGATAGGGGTTCAGATACTATACGCTACTTGGAACCACCTCAGATTTACAAGTTACCGATGTCTTATAGACAACACACACACACCCCCACCCCCTCAATCACCATCATCCTCCCTAGGTCAGGTACGTGTTGAAACTGACGTGAGTTGTCCCAGTGGTGATAATGCAGGTTCTTCTGGCTATACTTCTGGAGATGGTGTCTCACCTACTTATTGCAAGAGAAAATGAAGGATCTCAACCTTTCGATTGCTATACCGAAGGCACCTAGCAATTGTGCTCAGTACCAAATTGCTTAGGCACTATCTACTGCCAATCTAGAGAGGTCATTTGCAATGTTCACTGATGCCCTATAAGCAACACATATTCCCACGACATATCAGCAAGCCATGCTTGATTTGAAATGACATCAAGCCATAGAGGAGAAAATGGTTGCTCTCTGTTCTTGCGGGACATGGGAGCTCATTAACGTTTCTAGAGGTGCAAAAGTGGTTGGATATCGTTGGGTCTTTGCATTGAAGTGCAATCCAAATAGATCCATTTCTCGCCACAAGGCTTAGTTGGTTGCAAAGGGGTTCACCCAGATATATGGAGTAGATTTCTCTGACACATTTTCTCTCATGGCAAGACTTCCGACTATCCATATTTTCATCTCAGTAGCTGCACATTATGACTGGCCATTATATCAGCTAGATGTGAAGAATGTTTTTCTCTATGGTGATATTCAGGTGAAAGTTTATATGCAGTAGCTTCCAGCTTTTGAGACTTAGGGGGTGTATGTAGACTGAAGAAAGCCATCTATGAGCTAAAGCAAAGTCCACGTGCATGGTTTCAGAAATTATCAGAGGCAGTACAAGTTATGGGACTCAGGAGATCTTCAGCAGACCACTCACTCTTTGTTGGGAAGAGTAAGAGAGGAGTTGTGGCACTCCTTGTCTATGTTGATCTTATTATTACTAATGATGATAAAGCTAGAATAGATAAGGAAAAGCATAAGCTAGCTTATTCTGTTAACATACTATATGTATTTCTTTTCTATATTTCTTTTGTAGTTGTGGCTTGTGTGCTCCTAAGGGCAAAGGTGTACTTTTGCCCTTCTAGTCTCTCTCTATATAAGAGACCTAGGGTTACAATCAATCTATCTCATTTCAACCAACTTGGTATCAGAGCGGCGATCCTAGATCAGCGCTCCAGTATCCCACCTTCACAAAGCCTCCATACCTTGTTCACATAAAACCCTAATCTCCATTGGAGGTACCCAGAAGAGTCTCCACCGCCGGCCAGCGGCGTCTGTCAATCGCCGTTCAGCCCCTCGCCGCCGCCAACCAGCCTCATCGGCCTTTGATGCCGATCAGGCTGCCTTGGAAGGCCCCAAACTGACCTCCACAGGCACGCACTACCTCAGAAGACTCCGTCAGCGTTGCCAGCCACCGGTGCAACATCGCTACGTGCCACTACCTCCGCTTCTAGCCTCGCCAATCCCCTAAAGCTTCACCTGCAGGCCTTCAAGCTTCGTCTAAGGCGTCGTCTGCGTTGCCTAAGGCGCTGCCTGCACTGCCTAAGGCGCTACGAGCACCGCTAGACCTTATCAGTGCCACGTAGGGTGCCGCCAACGTCGCCAGTGCCGCCCAAGGCCCCACCAGCACCGCCAGCGCTGCCCAAGGCGCCGCCAGCGCCACCCAGGGCACCGCCAACACCATTAGCGCCGCCTAGGGCCCTGCCTGGTCTCCATCAACGTCGGTGAGGCTTTCTCGGGTGGTCTTCCCGCACCCGGGGTAGGCCAAAGCATGTCCAACATGAAGATTTCAGACCTGATTGATGATTTCTTGGATATAGAAGTTTGATTGCAGCTCTAAGATTGTAAGGATGGCTTCAGATGATCAGTCCGATGTGAATTCAGGCACTTCTCTGGATACCAGGGTGTTGAAGAATCCTTTTTCTAATCCTATCATCAAGTTGGATGAGACCAATTACCCACGGTGGTCTTAGACTTTCCTCATGATTGTCAGGGGTCAAGAGAAGAGCCACATCCTTACAGATCCGGAACCCAAAAGCAAGACTGGCATCAATGCCACTTGGGATAGAGAATGCCATGGTCTCTGCGTGGCTTATGCAGACAATTATTCCCCGTGTAGGGGATGAGATCATGTATTACAACACTGCAAAGAAGATGTGGGAGTCCTTGCGCAAGACCTATTCTCATGCCAAGAACTCTGCACGAGCTTTTCAGGTCTTCTACGACCTTTTTCTATTTGCGTTAGGAAGGACGCACTCTACCACAGTACTACTCCCTCTTGAAGGGAATGCTGGAGAGACATCACTCTTATCTGTCGGGATCTACCTGTGAATCTTGGAGGAATTTTCAAAGACAGTTAGTTGTCTCTCTCTTCTTGGCAGGTCATGGACCCGAATATACAGCTGCCAGAGATCAGATTCTCACAGGTCCTAAGCTTCCTATCCTGAAGGAGGCTTACAGTAGACTCAATAGAGTTGCAGTTTGTACTACTGCCCCAGACACAGGTACCCAAACATCTGCACTGGCAGCGACTCTTGGACGTGGCAGGGGTACTCCTTTCCCTGCACGTGGTCGTGGTTGTGGACATGGACGCTCGTCTGGTGCACATACCAAGACACCATGCACTTTCTGTGGCAGACTTGGTCATCCAGAGGCTACATTCTAGTAGAAGCACGATAGGCCACCAATGGCCAATCAGGTAGCTAAAGTTCTTGATGGAGTGCCTACCAGTCCTGATGTGAGTTCCTTAAGTATCGAGATTGAGACTCTTGAGACAGCAGATTGCGCAATTGACACAGGCTTCATCCTCCTCTCAGATTCCCGACACTACAGCCATGGTCTCCTCATCAGAGACACCTACGACTAGTATGTCGTCACTTTTGTCTTCCGGTGAGTGGTTGATTGATTCTGGTGCATCCAAGCACCCATGTGGAAACCGTGGATCATTCTCTTAGTTGGCACCTGTTACACCTGCCAAGACAATACAGGTGGCTGATGGGAGACACTCGCCACTTGTTGGCAAGGGAGATATGTCATTATCTCCTACTTTGAGTATTGCAAATGTTTATTATGTGTCCTATTTTCCCTTGATTTTATTGTCTGTTAGCAACATTACTAAGGATCTGAACTACCGAGCGATTTTTGATGCGTCTTCTTGTGTCGTACAGGACAAATTCACTGGGAAGACGATTGGTGGAGCACATGAGGAACATGGGGTGTATTGTCTAAGCCGTACTACTTTCGCTGCTTCTACTACCCAGGGCTTTGCTTCTTCTAGATTTCCTCTCCAGTGGCACCACCGTCTTGGCCATCTACCCTTTCATCGCCTCAGACGTGTTATACCGCATATTCCCTCCACTACTGCTCTCACCTGTGATGCTCATCAACTTGACAAGCACCATAGGGCTAGTTTTTCCAATTTTACTTCTGTTTCATCTATCACTGTTTTTGATTTGATCCATATGGGTGTGTGGGGTCCCAATCGTACTCTTGATCAACTTGGGAACAAGTATTATCTTGTTTTAGTTGATTTTTCACGTCTGACTTGGATGTTTCTCTTGAAAAATAAGTTTGATGTGGGACAAATTATTGAGAACTTTGTCAAAGAAATAAAAACTCAGCATGCTTGTTTGGTGAAGTGCTTTCACTTGTATAATGCCTTGGAATTTTGTAATTTACGTTTGCGCAATTTCCTTTCTAGTTGTGGCATTATCCATAAGACATGTCCTTATACCTCTCAGCAAAATGGTGTTGCCAAGAGGAAGCATCATCATATTCTTGATGTTGCTCGTACCTTGTTGATTCACCACTCAGCCCCTTCTCTCTATTGGGGTGACACTGTTTTGATTGTTTATTTTTTGATTAACCGGATGCCTAATGTTGCGTTACATGAACAGATTCCTATTCAGGTCATGTATCCTGATTGTCCCCTGTTTCACATCACCCCTCAGACGTTTGGTTATGTTACCTTTATCCATTTGTTGGAACCAGGTCGAGATAAACTAGCACCGAAAGCAGTTAAGTGTATTTTTCTTGAGTATACCCAAACACAAAAGGGGTATTGTTGTTTTGATCCGCTTACTTCTAGACACTATTTCAGTGAATGTTACCTTTCATAGGTTGTACCTTTCTTTTCTATGACAGCTGCTGAGATGTCTCCCGAGGGTGATATGGCACCTATGCCATATTCTCCCATTCTTTTGAAAGCTTTCCTGAAATTTCTGTCCCTACCACACCACCACCACCTACTACGCATCCCTTTCCACGCCTGACCAGGCCTCTACAAACATGTTCGCCATCATGCTACCTATAAGGGACCCCCATCCTTACCCTCACCATCGGCTTTTCAAGTGAGTCCTTTAGACACTAACGTATGCTTACCATGTAATGGTCACAGGGACAGGACAGGTGATGCGCCAGGTGATGATATTGACCTTCTGATAGCTATTCGAAAGCGGCCACAGATTTACACTACTTATCCCACGGCAGAGGCACTTACTACTAATACTCTTGCTCCTGGATTTACTGGATTCACTTAAGCGTTAGTTACTACACAGATTCCAGCTACGTACCATGAGGCCATGCTTGATCCAAAATGACGGGTAGCCATGGAGGATAAGATGGTTGCTCTTCGAGGCCGTGACACTTGGGAGCTTACTTCACTTCCTGATGGTACTGCACTCGTTTGCTATCGATGGGTATTTACTGTGAAGTTCAATCCTAATGGTAGTATTGCTAGGTACAAAGCCCACCTTTTGGCAAAAGGGTTCACCCAAACCTATGGGGTAAACTTTTTAAACACCTCTCCAGTTGCTAGACTTCCCACAATCCGGGTGTTGATTGTAGTGGCAGTTCAGTTAGATTGGCCCTTACACCAATTAGATGTGAAGAATGTATTCCTTTATGGTGATCTCCAAGAGAAAGTTTATATGCAGTAGCCACCTGGATTTGAGAGACAGGGGGAGTGTGTATAACGATTACGGAATGCTTTATATGGCCTCAAACAGAGTCCCTGAGCCTGGTTTCAAAGATTGTCACAGGTTGTAGAGGCAGCTGGATTCAGGAGATCGACAGCTAACTTTTCCCTCTTTATCAGGAGGACTAGATGAGGTATGTAGTACTTCTGGTTTATGTAGATGAGTTAATCATCACGGGGGATGATACGAAGGGTATTACTGAGGTTAAGCACATCCTAGCGGAGCAGTTTGTCATGAAGGATCTTGAGCTTTACGATATTTCCTTGGTATTGAGGTTGCTCGCAGCAAGGAAAGTGTGGTCTTATCTCAGCGAAAGTATGCTTTAAATATTTTACAAGAGGTTGGTATGCTGGAGGCCAAGGAGACCAGTATTCATATAGATCCTAAGATGCTAATCTATGATGAGGATGCACAGGTGGTAAACAACAGAAAGTACTGATAGCTTGTTGGCAAGCTGTTGTACCTTACTATCACAAGACTGGATATCTCCTTTGCTGTCGAGAGACTGAGTCAGTTCATGGCAAAGCCGACATAGTAGCATTGGGATGCAGCATTGATGGTGCTTAGATATGTTAAGAGGGCTCATAGGAAGGGTCTTTTCTTTTCCAAGGGGTCCTCTATGACGTTGGTTGGATACTCGATGCTGACCATGCCAGATGCCATGTGGATCGTAAATCCACTACTGGATTTTGCACCTTCTTTGCAAGAAATTTGATCACCTGAAGGAGCAAGAAACAAAGCACAGTTGCGAGGTCTAGTGCCGAGTCTGAGTACGAAGCTATGGCTCTGACGACTACAGAGATGATGTAGATCAGATCCTTACTTATTGACCTATAGGTGCAGTTTTCTAGTCCTATGGAGATGCGATGTGATAATAAAGCAGCAACCTTCATTGCCAACAACCCAGCATTTCACGAGAGAACAAAGTATGTTGAGGTTGACTGTCACTATACCAGAGACATTATTCAAAAAGGGTTGCTATATATCACTTATGTTGCATCTGAGGAGCAGACTGTAGATATTTTTACCAAGCCCTTAACCAGATCTTCATTTGATTCATGTATATCCAAGCTAAGCATGATAGATATATATGCTCCAACTTAAGGGAGAGTGTTGACATACTATGCGTATTTCTTTTCTATATTTCTTTTCTAGTTGTGCTTATGTGCTCCTCAGGGACAAAGGTGTACTTTTGTTCTTTTGGTCTCTCTATAGGTTACAATCAATCTATCTCATTTCAACCAACTTATTCCTTTGTAATAAAGGACCTGGGTAAGCTGTGGTATTTCCTGGGTATTGAGGTGGCAGGGAGCAAGGATGGTATAGTTCTTATGCAATGCAAGTATGCCCTTGATGTGCTATAAGAGACAGGGATGCTGAGATCAAAGCCTACCAACATACCCATGGATCCTAAAAGGCATCTCTATGACACTAAGTCTGAGGCTATTGACAGTAGATCCTACAGACAATTGGTTGGCAAGTTGTTATATCACACTATTACTTGCCTGGATATTTCCCTTGTTTTAAGAAAACTTAGCCAGTTCATGGACAAACAGACTAGACATAATTGGGCAGTGTTTTGAATGCCCACGGCGTGCCCACGACATGCCAGCAATATGACCATTTTCTAATGTGAGGTGATATCTACATCATGTAATATCGAAATGCAAGGATGTCATCGATATTATACCAAATATCAAAATAATAAGTTGATATCGACCAAATGGATGATATTAGGTACAATTCTTAAGTTATTACCATATTTCAAGGTTGACACGCAACTCAGTAACCCATTTCTACCCATGACTGTTGCCACATGCTTATTGGAGTGATAAAAACTCTCGTAAGTATTTTCTCTCTATTTGTTATATCATTAAGGTAATTTAATTTCTCCAAAGTTAAATAGTATTTGTTTCTTATTATCTAAGCTAAATTTAAGCTATAATCAATAGATTTAAATCCTATTGTGGGTTTTAACAATTACATTTGCAGATCCATGAGTTTATGATAGATTAACCGTTACATGATTGTTTGATCTTCATATTTTACATTGTTAGATCATACGATTCAATGTTTAAATATTTTTTTGATAAGAGTAATGTTAAAGTATTTTTCAAGTTTCCCTAACACAATTATATGAATTCAATATAATCCTAATCATTCTAATAGCAGTGATCAAGATACCGTCAGCATGCAGGGGTGTCAACAGTATGTTGACAATTTCGACCACGTTAACTATTTTGATGATATGTCGATGGGCACAACCATTTCAAGGCATGCTACCACCTGCTAGCTACTGCTCTACTCTTGCATGTAGGTGTAGTTGCCTACTACAGCGATCGGAGTGGTAGGTTTAGTTACTTCGATAGTGGTAGTACTGTGGCTTACGTCTCACAAGGAAGAGGGAAGAGAGGTGGTAGGTCACTGTTGGGTCACATGGAGGAGAGGGGAGAAGATTCAAGGTGGAGGGTCTGTTGGTGGTGGAGTAAGGGGATGGGTTACAATGGGGAAGATGAGGTAAGAAGAGAAGAGGAGAGGGAAAAGATGAAGAGATGCCATTTTTGTCAGCATGCGTCAATCTACCTTCGACATGCCCACGGTATATGCCTCCAAAATGGACTATTTTCCAGACATCGAAATATACCGTCAAAATACAAGTGTTTCCACGATGTGTCCTCGACATGCCTTTGAAATGTGCATTTAAAAATTTATCGAAACGATGTCGAAATCAGCATTTAGAACTTTAGCATTGGGATGCAGTAATGCAAGTGCTCAAGTGCCTAAATAGAGCACCAGGTTGTGATACTTTATTCAGTAGAGGAGAATCCATGATTGTGGTAGGCTATTCAAATGCAGACTATACAGGAAGTATAGTAGATAGGAAGTCTACCACAAGATTTTGTACTTATGTGGCAAAAAATCTTGTGACTTAGAAGAGTAAAAAATAGCAGGTTGTATCCAGGTCTAATGCAAAATCTGAATATCATACCATGGCATAGACTATGGTAGAGATGGTCCGCATGAGAATAGTATTACAAGATTTATATGTCCAGATTAAGGAGCCAATAGAGATGAAGTATGACAGCCATGCTGCTACTTATATAGCAAACAACCCGATGTTCTATGAGCGTACCAAGCACATCGAGCTTGATTGCCATTATACCAAAGATCTGATATAGCGCGAAGTCAGCTATACCACTTTAGTTACTTCTGAAGACCAAATAGTAGAATCTTTACCAAGCCTCTTACACGTCCCGCATTTTGTCTGTTGTTCCAAACTGAGCATGATTGACATATATGCTCCAACTTGAGGGGGAGTCTTAGTATGTTAGATAATACCCCTTTGATCATTTTGTACTTGTTTGCTATTTTATATTTTTGCCTGTAATTGTCTCTTCAACTCTCTTTGTATAAATAGGTATAGGATTTCATGGTTTAATAAGAATTCTCATTTTCTCTGACTTATCCAGCTCGGTTGAGGCTTTTAACACCTCGCTTCTCATATTATATCGCATTCGCCTCACCTCCTTTTCAAACTCCATCATTGCTTCCCTAACCACCTTAATGCACTCAACTATCGTGTGGACTGCAAAGGTAGAACCAAGAACTCCCTACCACTTCTCAGCCACTAATTCCCGAAACCTAGACTCCAGGAGTCGACTTTTGAAACTTGAAATTGGCCGCAAAAAGAGCCTCATTTCCATTATCCTACAGTAGAGGGGTATGATAAGAAAAGGGTTTCACCAAAGCAAAGACAAAAGAGCCATGAAAGGCCTCAGTTGAAGGAACATTACAGAAGAATCTATCAATGCGCAACATCTACCCTGCCCCATTTCTCCATGTATACAACATTCCGGAGATTAGAAGATCCATCAACCCCAGCTCATCAACCACCTCCCGACACTCCACAGATGACGAATCCAATCTCCCATCCAACCGATCCTCCATGGTTAACATAGTATTAAAGTCTCCACCAACCAAGATCTCCCATCAACTCTGGTCGTTGCTTGCCTCAACTCCTCCCAAAAATACCTACGCATCGAAGTGTCACATGATGAATAAACACTAGAAATAGAAAAGTTGATGTCATTGGTCTTATGGGAGAAGAACCCAGTAAGAACATGGGAGCCCAGCAATGAGTCTTCAAGCCTGAAAAGGTCCTCATTCCAAACAAGCCATTGACCCCCGACCTTCCGATACATTAGCTGCCAAGAAATCAAATAAAGATCCACTCCAAACACTATCTGTAAAAGTTGAAGAAAATAAACTTCCTTAGGTTGCCAAAAAGTCCCTACACCTTTATATAAGTGTGGGAAAAGTACATCATAGACCCACTACACAAAATAAAATAACACAGCAACCCTTGCAAACATAAATATAACTCAACACCCCCGTCAAGCTGGAGCATATATATCCATCATATTCAGCTTGTTTCTACACTTCTCAAACTGGGGACATGGCAACGGCTTGGTAAACATGTTAGAAGTCTGGCCCGAGGAGGCAAGACAAGTAGTACGAAGCAGACCCTATTGAATCAAACTCCTGGTGTAATGACAATCCACTTTCACATGTTTTGTTCTCTCATGGAACATAAGATTATTTGCAATGTAGGTAGCAGCTCGATTGTCACAATGCATCTCCATAGGTTCCTAAACATCAATATGAAGATCTCGTAACAGAAATCTGATCCATATCATCTCAGCAGCAGTATGTGCCATGGCCCTGTACTCAGACTCAGCACTAGAGCGTGAAACAACACTTTGTTTCTTGCTCCTCCAAGTTACCAAGTTCCCAGCAACAAAGGTACAGAAACCAGTAGTAAACCACCTATCCCCAACATCACCTGCATAATCTGCATCTGAGTATGCAACAACTGTCATAGGTGCTTTACTTTGAAAAAGAATGCCTCTACCTGGACATCCCTTAATGTACCTCAACACCTGCATCACAGCCTGCCAATGAACCTCAGTGTGCCTATCTAAGAACTGACTCAGCTTCCCCACTGCAAGGCTAATATCTAGCCTAGTGATAGTCAGATATAACAGCTTCCTCACCAGTTGTCGATATGCCTTCTTGTCCTTTAGCTTCACATTATCCTCAAACAGATAGATTTTAGGATCCATAGGAATATTTGCATCTTTGGATCCTAACATGTCTGTCTCCTGAAGAATATCAAGGGCATATTTCCTCTGCGCTATAATTGTCCCTTGCTTACTTGTAGCAAACTCAATGCCTAAAAAATATCTCAGCTTCCCAAAATCTTTCATGACAAACTAGTGTGCCAAGTATTTCTCCATTTAAGATACACCCTCTGCATCATCACCTATGAGAATATCATCCACATACACAAGTAAAGCCACTGTACCCCTACTGGTCTTGCTTACAAATAGTGAATGATCCGATGAAAATCTCTGCATCCCAATAATAGACAATGCCTTAGACAGGTGCTGAAACCAGGCTCGAAGGCTCTGCTTAAAACCATAAATGACCTTACGAAGCCTGCATACACACTTCCCCTGAATCTCAAAGCCAGGTGGTTGCTACATATATATCTCTTCCTCCAAGTTTCCGTACAGAAATACATTTTTAACATCCAACTGATGTAACTGCCATCCATAATGAGCTGCAACAGATATAAGAAGTCGAACAGTAAAGAGTCGTGCAACAGGGGAGAACGTGTCAAAGAAATCCATCCCATATGTCTGAGTGAATCCTTTGACCACTAAGCGGGCCTTATACCTTGAAATAGACCCATCTAGGTTGTATTTTAAGGTAAAGACCCATCTGACTCCAACAAGATGTGTGCCAGACGGTAAAGGTGACAGCTCCCAAGTACCTCTGGTAGTAAGTGCAGACATCTCCATAGCTGCCTTTCAATGTAGATGTAGTAGAACCTGCTGGTACAAGGTAGGTAACTCAGCACTAAATACAACAGCTGTGAATGCATGAAACTCTGAACTTAGAGAATCATTAGTAACACCACTCCCAACAACACGATACTGGGCACAAGATTCGCGGAGCCTTCCTAATAGCAATTGGAATATCTTCATCAGTACTCATGGAATCAGGACCTGGAGAACTATCCTCAGGTGGTAGACTCCCACCTACTACATCTGCTGACACTGTGCCTGAAACAGTCTCCTGAGTATTAACCACCTCTAGGTTATCAACACTAACCTGAGGAGTCTGTGGAATAAATAAAGGGGGCTTTGCCCTATACACAACTGGCAACTGATAGGTGTGACCCTTGAAGGCTCCTTCATCCACTGGTGCTGGTCAGAATGTGTTGGTAGGTGACTCATCAACCTGAGAAGGACTACTAGTATCTGCGAATATACCAAATGGTATAGGAGCAACTGGTACAGGCACACTCTCCGACACACTCTGCACCTACTTGGCAGTAACAGAAAAATAAGATACTGCTTCATGAAAGGTGACATCTGCACTAATATGCCTCTGATGGAGGGGATCAAAACACCGATACCACTTTTGAGTACAAGAATAGCCAAGAAACACACTTTACTACTCTATGTGCTAATTTATCATGCCCAGGTCCAAGGAGATGTACAAAAACCACGCACCCAAATGTCTTGGGTGGAAGATCAAACAACTTATCATTTAGATAAAGCACCTGCCATGATATCTGCTCGTGAATCACTAAGGAGGGTAATCTATTAATAAGGTAGCAAGCAGTGAGAACTGCATCTCCCCAATAGTTCTGTGGCACATTATTATGGATAAGAAGAGTTCTGGCCATATCAAGGAGATGTCTGTGCTTCCTCTCTACGACTCCATTTTGCTGAGAAGTGTGAAGACATAAGGTCTGATGAATTGTACCATGTATGCCATAGAATTCTGCCAACCAACGAGTACAAAACTCCAGTGTATTGTCAGATCTAAGAGTCTTAATGAAAACATCAAACTGATTTTTTATCATCAACACAAACTTCTCAATCAATGGACCTACTTCAGACTTATTTTTCATGAGAAATAGCCAAGACAATCTGGAAACATCATCAACCACAATCAAATAGTACCGATGTCCTACTCTATCAGGAGTCCTACTGGGGCCCCAAACATCAAGATGCACTAACTGAAAACATGAAGTTGAATGTGGTCCTGTGGCAGCTGGAAAGGAAGATCTATGGTGCTTCCCAAGTTGACATGCATCGCAGGAAAGTTGCGTAGTTGAGGACACATGAGGAATAAGCCTGCGTAACTTTTCCAAAGAAGGATAACCCAACCGTCTATGCCACTGTAAAGTACTCCCACATGTGGTACTAACCCGACATGCAGCAGCCATAGGACCCTACTGAAGTCGGTAAACTCTTTCATATCCACTACCAATAATCTTCCCTGTCATTTTATCCTGGAAAATACATCAACGCTTATCAAAGATGGCCCGACAATTCATCTACTTAATAATCTCACTAACAGAGAGCAAGTTCATGAATAAATCTGGAACAAACTGAACATGATTAAGCTGCATAGAGGGGGTAACATTAATTTCCCCTTGACCACTAATAGGAGCAAATTGCCCATCAGCCACGTGTACTGTACAACCCCGAGAGACAGGTTGAATATGTTCAAAACACTGCAGATTCCCGAATAAATGATTGGAAGCACCTGAATCAATCAACCACGTCACACCAGTGGTTTGAGTATCACCCACGGCAGTTCCTAGTGCAATCTCTGACTGAGACACTGCCATGTTTACTAAACCACACTGCCTCAAACAAAGTTCGACGTGCCACAGAGAAGGGTACACACCCCTGAACTTCTTCACACTTCAGATCTAAAAATTGGCAGAAAATGGGGACTACACACCCCAACAAATATACCAACCGGGGAATACACATCCCAAAAATCTCCGCTCACACGCGGTCAGTACTCAAGGGGACTACATACCTCAAAAGCATGCATCAACGGGGAATAGACACCCCAAAAGTCATCCACGATGGGGAATACACACCCCAAATTAGATCAAAAGATCAAGAAGTTCATACCACCTGTTGAAAGATTTTTGCTTCAAACCCTCATCTCCACGGTAAGCGATCAAGAGCAACCGGCACCAATGACGATCAGGGAGCTGCGACAAGGCAACCGGGAGCAACACCGAGGGAGATGCGCCCTGGTCAGGCTACTGGCGGTGCAAGTGTTGCAGCAGGCTGCTGGCGGCGGCAGCACCGAGGGTGCTACAGCGCAAGGGAGGCGTTAAGGAACCGGTTGCGCCCCAATCTGGCACGAAGGGTTGGCTGCAACAGTGGCGGCAGTCGATGCTGCTGCAGGCGGCGGCGGTGGCCCTACGCTACTGCTGCTGCTGTTGGCGGCAGCGGTGGCCCAATGTTGCTGCTGGCGGCAGCGGTGGCCTAGTGTTGCTGCTGCTGCTGGCGGCTGCTGGCCTATTGCTACAGCAGCTAGCGGCAGCAATCGGTGCTGCTGCTGCGGCGATGGTCCGACGCCGGCGTGGTTGCCGGTGGTGGCGGCAGTAGCTCCGATGAGAAGCTTAAGGTAGGGTTAGGGTTTTGTTTTTGGTGGAATCCTCAACCTTGGCTCTGATACCAAGTTGAAGAAAACAAATTTTTTTAGGTTGCTAAGAAGTCCCTACAGCTCTATATAGGTATATGAAAAGTACATCATAAACCCACTACACAACATAAAATAACATAGCACCCCTTACAAACATAAATATAACTCAACAATAAACGATCAATCTAAACTCCCAATGTGCGTCTCCTGTAACAGTGTAATGTCCACACCCCACTCGGCCAAGTACCTTCTCAAAATAGACCTTCATGCCCGATCATGAAGGCCTCTCACATTCCAAGAGAGGGCCCTAACCATAAGAAGCCTTCTTATCCCTACCGCCATTACCACTAGACACCTTCAAATTTAGAGCTTTGTCCACCCTAGACTCCACATCATCCTCACAACCCCTTCCATCAAACCTCTTGTCCTTCACAAATTTCCCCTTTCAACAAGATCGGTACAAAGGGCCACTCTTAACACATAAAAACCTCCTAGCTCCCAATGTCCTAGACTCAGAAATAGGGGTACCACCTCCCCTTTTACTCTCAACCATCTTTGATGAGGTCCAAACATTAATAGGAACTGTTGCATCCATTAAAGCAACCTAAGCAACGTTTCCTAAAGCCACATATGTAGCCTCAAGAGTAGCAGCAACAGGATGGGCACATGCCCAACACCACCAGCAAGTCCAAATGAAGGTTGGGCAAACCGCACGGAGGCTTCAAAGGACAGCTTGCAAACTAAATGCAACCCAAAAACAGCACCACCAGTAGGTCTACCTGCCACAATAGCCTCAACGTCATGTCGAACCTCTTCACAACCACCAACAACACTCCCAGTAGAAGCATCACCTCTCCTACACTCAGGATTAACGAAAACACAACTACCAGGAATGGGATTGGAAAATAAACCTGGGTTATCAAGTTCAAACAAAAAACTAATCTGAAAAGGATCCGAAATGGAACTCACCAACTCCGAATCAGTTTCCGAATCCGAAGGCACCCTATTTAATGCCAGAATAATTGACCGTGGGACCCAAAATATTAGCACGTGCCACATCAGCACAATGTTGATTTTCCAAGGCACAATTGTTAAGCACGAAAGAACCCAATGGAGCACCATTCGAAGCAAAAACCACGTCAGCAAAATGCCTTTTCATCACCGCAACATCACGCAGTGAAATATCTCTAGGGCATCACTCTAGCCTGCACATCCTTTAATTGCTCCATAATTATAGGAACCAAATTGGAAACCTTACTGGCACCTAATTCAAAATTTGAATTGGTCGAATGACCCTTCACCTTCCAAATGTGCTTCATCTTCTTCGTCAGAGCACCGCCAATCACCCACCTCTGATCACCAACGAGAAGAACCTCAGCAAAGGTCCCTCTCGCACGGCAAACACGACCTCTGAAATCGCAGCAACCACGAGCATCCTCGGAACCTCACCATGACTTCACTCAGCAAAGATTCACCCTCTAAAAGTTCTCGTTGAACAAAAATACGAGACAAATCCCCTTCACAAATGTCCAATCCCCAACACGAAATCACCTTCAAAAAATTAGAGCACAATTCTTCAACCACCCCCGACACCGCAATCACAGAGGGGCACCGATCATAGATAATTCTATGATCAGCCCCACCAGAGGACAAGCATTGATGGCACCTTAATATAAAAAAAGGCAATCCCCACTGAATTGTGTCATCCCCGACCACCATCTCTATAAACTTTAACCACTCCAAATCAACCCTCTCCAATCCAAAAAGAAATCGATTCAGTGAGAGAGAAGATAACCTCCAAGCCGAACCCAACCCACACCATTGAAGATGCTTCTTGACAAGTAGAAGAAAAACAGAACCCCACCCAAGGTGCCCACCAATGAATTCTTCAAGACTTCTTCAACCGCATATTGAGAGGGAATTCCTCTAAGTGTAATATCCATTGCAAGTGGTGTAAGAGAAGTAAGAGGTCAAGGAGGTGAAGATACCTTCGTTCTCAAACAATCCCACCACTAGTGACCCACACCCCTGCAAACCATGCAAACAATGGGATCTCTACTCTCAGCCGCACGGTGTCAACATTCTCAGCAGTTGTAGCAAACCACATCCCTCTACTGCTAACCAACACCTCTCCCCCATCGCACCTCCACCTTCGCTCTCCCTCTCATTGCTCCCCAATCGAGATACAAGTATTGAAGAAGCCCGCTCTCATATTGAAGCTTTCTTCTTGAAAACATGTCAATAGCCATCCATTTCACTAATCTGAAACAAAAGGAAGTTAAAAGAACTGCAACCAGAAATTAAGCAAATACAAAGCTTCCTTTGTGACATTGTCAACCCATACCCACCCCCCTGTGAATGCCACTCTGTTCTACTCTAGCCAAATCAACCAGAGGCCACGAAAAAGACCTTTGTCCACAGCATCAAGTTGGTCCAAATGCCACCTTTAAACATACATCAAAGATCTCCAAAAGAAGCAATCTCCATTAAAAAAAAAAAATTGCTCCGCACTTCCTTGGCAACCCCTACTTATGAAATAAGTACACCAAATCCTCATCATCAACTTCACAAAGTGAATAGGAAATTTCTACTTCTTGAATCCATCTCATACCCTCTGCAACCAGTCACCCCTCCTAAAAAACGCAAACAATTTCATTTTTGACAAAATTGTCAACTTCTAGACACCCACAAAATTCACCTCTTAGATTGTATCATCATTTCCTACGCTGCCTTTAAGCAGGAAGTAAGCTTTCAATGGAGAAGGCATCTGGCATGTCTGCCTTTGGCCAATATCCCTTAACCTCTGCCAGAACCACCTGTAGGTCATCCATCCTTGCATCTAAAAGGCTTGCACCAACCTGCAGAATCCAAACACCTGAGTTTCTCCTTGACGATCACTTCCAACAATTAGCTCCCACAGAACTTATTAGCTACTAGTGCAATCAATCATGTCTCAAACACAGCCAAACTCCTTAAGCCCATCCAATTGCCTCTCCAAAATTGAAAGCTGACCCATTACCAAGCACTGACTCAAAACGATGGGACACCCGACCCACTACAACATATATACCTCTCCAAAATTTGATGCACCATAGGAGAAAATGGACTTATCCATCCCAACAGAAATGTATGAATCAAGCAAGGCTTTGTGCCACGTATCACTTTTAATCCAAATTATCGTCACCCCCACTTTGTCAATAAAGCATTATTGAAATTATAGAGGTGACGAACATCAAGTTCTCCATGCTTCAAAGGACTAAAGGTGTCATCTCATGCCATTGGGTGCAAAAGGCTACCTTTATGCAATGCCCCTTTCCAGAAGAATCTCTTCCTTATGACACATTATCATTTATCCTTATTATTATCATTGAAAATTAATAATTGCAAAGTCAGAATAGCCAATAGGATCGACTTCAAGAACATCGGTGCCCTCAGAAAGTAGCCTACCCTCCATCTTGCTAACCTACTTTCAAGTTTCTCAATCAATGGAAACAAATCACCAACAATGGTCTATTTTCCCTTTAAAGGCAAACCCAAACGCATGAAAATAAAATGCAAGATCATTGGGGTTGTGTCAAGAAACTAGGAGCATCTTCCCACCTCACACTACATAAAAATAAATTTCCATAACTTAATATCAAATCTCCATCCACTTATCCACTCCCAATACAAATAAAAACATATACTCCTAACAATATATTAGCTCAACATCACATCCACACCTACTAACCCTCATCTTACCTACTCACTTATCTCTCCTTAAGACTTCCTAAACTTCACCCAATCTCAAACTTTAAACCTACACCAAATGGGGCCTTAGAGTAGCATGCCATTCCAACTCTAGAAAAATGAATATTAAATGGAAGATTCTATTGTAAATGCCTTGCCAATACCCTTCTTAACTCTTAAAGAGATGATATTAAAAAATAAAAGGCGAAGTTGTACAAGAAAATGAATAGGGTTCCATATACAAAAAGACTCCTAAAGTGTGTTTTCATAAGTAATTACATATTCATAGCAATAACTGAACTTGACAAATAGCCCCTCAACAAATACAGATCAATCAAACTGTGGACTCTACTGTTCAATGGCCTCTCAAGAGAACCAAACACAATCTTATATCCAAATTCTTTATGTTCAACACCTATTGTTAGCCCTTTATTTGTTAAGTGCTTTATTTATATTTTTTTATTTCCTTTAAGAGTACTCTTGTTATTTTCCCACTCTATATATTGAGAGATAGGGTTATAAAATAAACTATTTAGTTCATTTGTTCTAACTTGGTATCAGAGCTACGATCCTAGGCTGGGGTTCAATACCCACCTTGATTCACATACCTCCTCCACCAAAAGAAAAAAGAAAAACCAACCCTAGAGAGGTCTTAGGGAGACAGCACCACCACCATCAGCCTCCCTTGGCCGGTCGGTGGGCCACCACACGTTCCCCTCTCCTTGCAATGCCTCCTCGTTACCCTAGCCAATCTGGTGCTCTCTCTTCTAAACACCACAAGACCCTATTGGGGTTGAAGGGAGCACCACCAGCCACTACAACGACGAGCAGCACTGCCAGCATGCTTCTCAGAGCACCGCTAGCACCCCTGCTGGCCTACAGAGCGCCACCAACGACCCCCCAGGCTGCCACCAATGCTGCTGCTGCCCTCCTGAGCGCTGCCAACACCTAGAAGAATAGCCTAGGGATCCTATGGGTCTACCTACAGATCTTCTTCCTGATTTTGACGTGTACTTGCGTAGGCAGGGGTTCTAGTCCCTGCTTGATGGTCTGATTTTCTTCCTCGTGTACGTGGACATTGGTCGGTTCTGGTTGAAGTTGATATGGCGTCTGAAAATTCGTCTGAGGTGACATCGAAGAGTGTCTCTATGTCTTGAGTGTACAAGAGCCCCTCTTTGGTCCCATGGTGAAACTAGATGAGACCAAATACACCCGGTGGTCACAGAACTTTCCTTCAAACTCAAGGGTGCTTAACTAAGTGGATCATTCATACAAGGAGGAGATGCACCAGCACTTCGTCTTCCTTGGGTAAGTTTTCAACGCAATCCACACAAGAGCGCGGCCAATGTTATGGGAACAGAGCACCATGCCAAAACCGTAGGCCAAGTACAGATGCCACCTTTATCTCTATCTGCAACGAAACACTCTCAACAACAACAACAACCGACAACGATCTTGGTCTGTGGGAGAAGGTAGAGTGGTGGGGATATTGGTGGGTAATGAATCATATATAATAATACCTTGGACGTAGAAGCAGTCCATGTCGATGTGGGCGATCACGCGCGCATCCTGCGGCTCTGGGCGCGCAATCGGCATCTTCGATCCCTACCCTCTCTCGCTCTCGCTCTCGCTCTCGGTGCGTGCGTGTGAGTGCGTGTAGGTGCGGTCCTCCTCGCTCTCCCTCGCGCCCTCTTCTTCTTCCCTCCAAAAAGGAAAAAAAGAACCGTTCAGTCATATTTGGTGTAAATATCATTTTACTAACCGAAAGACCTAAAAACGGTGGTAGAGCACTCGTGTAAAAGAAGATGTTGACTTTTCTCAAGACCAGAGGCCTAGTTCGGATCTACTTTGACCTCTAAAATTATTTAGGTTAGGAAATTAACTTAAACACATCTATGAAAGGATTAATTTTAGTTAAGTTATTTCACTCGTGGGATGAGATAATCTTAACCTTAACTTGCAAGATAACCCTAAACCCAAGATAATCTCATAAAGCCATCTTGCAAATCTCATTCAAGTACTTGATTGACACAATCCTATTATCCCTCATATGGCAAAGGTGTACCAAAGATGTCCCTTCCCTCTCAAGCTTAAGCGTGAAGCTCTCTCCCTCACCACCAATGGCGAAGGCATGATTTTCTTAATGTGGACACTACATAGAGATAATGATGTCATATCACTTCTATGTTATTTTATTAATAGTCAAGGTTATCTCATTTCTTACATTTTCCTTACATTGCATTCTATTTGATTATATTTACTATATAATTTATTTCTAAATCTAGTGTAGGCACTTGCCCACCTTTTGGTGTATGTGACACCATCATTGCTCACCACGGTTGTCCTCCCCATGCACCTTTTAGAAACCTACTCACATCCTCTCCTTAGTATTATCATCCTCGTGCAATTACACAGTGGATACAATAGCGAGGTCCCATGACTTTCACATTCCTTGAGCCATTATTGCAAACCACATGTTGATGCTTTACAACATCTATTGTCGCATGCATAAGCAGTCTTGATCGATTAATGCTCATATCAATCTAGGGTTTTTCTACATAAGTTGGGGAGAGGGAACTCAAGGGACAAAAGTATCCTCCTCTCTTGCTGGGTAAGCACTATTTTGTCTTCTTTTCATCTTCTTCATAGCATGATCTTCTTATTTTTGGTTTTAACCACCTCCTTCTTAATAGTAGAGCTTGTTGCTAGTCATGGTGGTGCCCTATTATTATGCCCTAGGTTTGGTATCATATACTTTGTTTAGGTATGTAATCTTGCCATTATTTATCTTGCTTCTTGTTTGTCAATTTCAATTTAGTCAAATTTGATCTTGAAATTGGAGTTTTTGTTCATGATCTAGAATATGCTACTACTTTTATCTTTGATTTGTAGAAGGAATGGTGATTCCAATCAATGTCATTTGATTTTGCTCCAACATTTTATTGAAGAATGTAATGGGTTTGGCAATTAGGGAATTATGTTAAGATTGAACGAGCCATAAAAGAAGCACCCTTTGGGGATAAATTTGGGGTTAGGATTTTAATAATGCTTACTTAAAAAATTGCAACTCAAATTCGCTCATAAGAGGTTGCTAGAGTTATCTTTACTCAAGATGTGAATTTAATGCCAAATGCATAATGTTAAGTTTGACATTGCCTAAAAAGATCAAATTGTCTACACACAAGGAGGATGAATAGTGTATGATAAAAAAACAATGTTAAATTGAAAAATTCAAACTACAAGCATGAGGCAATGGCATCTCAATTTATAGTGGAAACCCTTGAAAGTAAAAATCATTACCTAAGCCTCTTAGCTTAAGATTTTTTTGACTAATCATCGATAGTAAATCCACTATTCGTATCACTTGAACAATGGTGGCACAACATCTTACGAAAACCACTCTTCTTTGATTTACTAAGAAAAGTAACAACTCGAGATTCCCAATATATTGGGTCCTAATCAAAGCAAGAAATAAAGCATTACAAATAAAAATCTATGGAGCCTCAGGAAATAAAATAATACGAACCGAGCTTTTATAGAAGTGCAGGGCAGCATGCTTTGAAGAGTATTGAAAACGAACACGAAAGCACGAGAGCTTTTTGAGTTTAGAGAAAGAGTTGGAGCTCTTTTTCGTTAAGAAATAGCTTTGAAAGTTGTGTATTAAAAAGGCTACTAATGGGTCCTATTTATAAGTAAAAGATAGGTGATTGAAGAATACTTTTAAATATCTCTTGAATCATTTGGATCAATCAAAATTACTCATTGATTGATCAATTTGATGATTGATTGGTCAGTTCATTATTGATGAAATATTTAATTGGTCAATCTAATTTTGCAGGAAAGAGATTTGAATTTAGGCTATATGGTTAATCAATTATTCTATTTTGATCAATCAATTGGTTTGATTAATCAAACTTATAGTCTTAGTCGATCAACTTACAAATTAAACTTAGTCATAAAAACATTATCGACTTAGAAAGTGTAGATAAAATCCTATGGTTTCTTACATCATTTCTAGACTTAAGAAATAAAAAGAATTATAATTGACTTTATACAAAAGCTCTTCATCTTAATCCATGAGAAATGATTTAATTACGCGACCATAATCCTAAAAGATTAGTTTACAAAAAGCATAATTTTGTTTTATCAAAATAGATGTCTCAACATTCTTCCACTTTTAGATGATGACAAATTACAATTATGCAAGTGATAATTAATTCTTAACAAGCATATGTTGTTAAGTTTGCAGGGCATATTCTTTTTAATCAACATATTTAATCATCATGCATAATCTTTATAGCTATCGTGCATAATTATCTATCCCTTTTGTTATTGGCAAAAAGATACATACTAATGAAATCGTCCTTTCATTATCTTATGTGATTTTGTGATAGCGAATTTGATTTTGTGATTTATGTGCATTTTGGTGTTTCAGGTCCAACTCAATTAGGAATAGAATGATGGCTCTTGTAAATTGTTTGATAGGCTTTTTGTGAGTTTACATTTGAAGCTAATTTATTTATTTACTTGTTAGCCAATCCCACCTAGTGTGGAAAAAAGCTTTGTTGTTATTATTGTTATTTATGTACTTATCTTTTGTAGTGTATCAATAAAATGGGTGCGAGAGGCATCCGAATATAAATGTTGAGTCATGTTATAGTTGGATTCTACACATACTATGATCAAGAATAAGGATAGGTTCCTTTCAAAAAAAGAAAATAAGGATAGGATTATGATTAGGAATAAGATTAGGATCTAGGCCTATAGAATGAGCAGTAAACAACCTAGTTTTCCTTGAGAAGCTTCAATGCAATAAGCTTTGTTGTTCATCTTCATGAAGTGAATACCTTTTCTATCAGTAGATGTTGCTTGTTTATAGAGTCATTGCTTTTTGTGTTGATGCTCTTCTTACTTTACCTTGTCATCCAGTGCTCATGATTTGTTTTTGACAGTAAACAAACTTACTGGGAACGAACCGTAGATCAATTCCAACATAATGACATGTGGCACAATTTTCTTCTTTGGAGGAGTGATTGTAGCAATCAAGGGTGCTTCAACTTTGGTTGATCTGTTTTCTAATTTTTCAGGATGGCAGGTAAATTATGATAACTCTCTTTTCTTCCTTTTTGTTCTCAACAGAGCAAGTCCCTGTGAAACCTAAAGGATCTCTGAAACTTTTAAAAGAAATAATAATTGATCCATGCCAATTTAACTTCCATCCAAACCTTTAATTGCCAACATCACAAAAAACAAAAAACTCATAGTTACCATTCCTGGGTCTGACTTGTGCTACCTAGCTTTTGTCACAATCCTTTTGCAGTGCTAGTGTTTTATGTACCCATGATGTGCCAGCAACATGCTAGCAAAATGTCCTCTTCCTGGTAATGTTTTATGTACCCATGACATCCACTTGCACAGGCTTCACATTTTGACTACTATAGTCCATTCCTACTTGAGAACTTCCCTGGTATAGATGTTGAGGTGGGGGTTGATTTGGAAGAGATGGTTGGCCCTGAGGGAAAGAAGTCAGTGAACCTGACCAAGGTTGGAATATTGGTTCTGATAGAAGCTATGGAGTTGTACTTGATGGGTGAAAGCTCAAGTTTTGAGGAGCCTGTAAATGAAGTTGATGTGGAAATGGTTGGAGGGAAGGAGGCTTAAGATTTGATAGCATAGGTGCTAGGAGTGGTTGATGGATTATTCTTTGTTTATTCTTCTAATTTATCTCTTGTACTGTAGGGAAACAAGCTGATTGAGGTACCTAAAGATTTGATCATTTCTTGCAGCATGCTTACCAAACTAAATGCAGGTACCATTTTGCACATCTTATAAGAAGTATAGAAAATATTCGATGAATGCCTACTCATGCATCGACATGGTAGGGGTCAAACATGAAATTCTTACACAAAACACAACAGGCTGAAACTACACCTAATCTTATTATAGAGGCTACACCTAATTAAAATCTTAATCAAAAAATGACCTTTTGGTGTGTTGCCAATCGGATTGATCTTATACAAGTTGAAACTACATCAGTTTGGATTACCCAACCACCCTAAAAAACAAGAGAGGAAAAAAGGAAGAGATTTATCCCAAAGAAACAAAGAAAAATAGGTATCATGCCAACTTCCAGCCAAATCCTCAACAAGAATTTTAACATATATAGTATGCATTAAACTTTTCCTTGTTATGATCTTTTTTTTCTTTTGCCACTCAGAACTGATGAATTAATAATTCTTAAGTGATCAACTACATATTTATGAATCAGATGCTCCCGTAGAGAGCAATTACCTTTGTAGGGAGAAAGTTTAATGTTGTTTTTCACTAAAATAGCTAAATTTCTAGAAAACAGTACAAGATAACAAAGCACTTACACTCTATTGGTTCACATATGTAAAGACCCGTCCCACTTTTATCCTTTTAAGACGTCTGGAGTGTCAGTCAGACGTTTGTCCAGACGTCTGGACCCTTTCCCGGATGTCTGCAAATTAAAATTTTGTATGCAATCTGCATTCTGCGCGTAGGCGGCGTGCAGAACTCTCCTTCTCTCTCTCTTTCCTCCTTCCTCCCCCCTACAAAACCCTAACCCTCGGCCTTTATAAAGGCCACCCTCCCCTCCTCTCCTCTCCACTCCACGCACCACCATCTCCACCTTTAGAGTGCGACAGAGCAGCGAGAGGAGGTGAGCGAGGGAGCGCGTGAGAGCGAGGAGGAGGAGAGTGCATGAGAAGGAGGAGGCCGAGGTCGGGAGCTTCGTGGAAGCTCGTCGGAGCTCGCACGGTCACCGTGGCACATGCTAGAGGAGGAGGGAGTCCGGAGCGTCGTCCTCGACCACCTACAGTAGCTAGAGCTACGGCGGAGCAAGGAGAAACGCGGTGGAGCGCGGCGAGGAGCACTGGGAGCGCGGTCTGATACTAGAATTTTTCCAGTATCAGACATCTGGAGTGCAATCCAAACGACTGGTTGAGCGTCTGGATATTTGGAGTCAAAACCAGACGTCTGAAAGCACCTTTATCGTGAAGGTACGTTCTCTTCGCGGTTACGGCCATGCAGCCCGCACTACAGAAGATATGTTTGGCTAATATAGGGTGGCCGCTCTGTCGTACGCAGGAGTAGCCTTAGGAAGGTGCGCAGAATGCCTTTCCACGCACTTTCGGACATCTGAATAGCTCATCAGACGACCGGAGGTGCTTTCAGACGACTGGAGGAGTGGGCCGACATCTGGAACTGCTTTCAAACAATTGCAGGGGAGTCCTAGACGTCTGAGGGCACCGCAGGAACTTGATGTGAGATTCTGTAACTTTTAAGACGTTTGGACTTGTTTCCAGATGTCTAATTTTGGTCAGTAGATACGTTTTTTATCCGTTTGGGGTCCGATCGAGATCCGTTTTATGCAAATAAAGTATCTGTAGTTTCCTTATGAGTTTCTCTACGTATTAGAAACCTTTATACACTATTCTGAATCTTCCTTTGTGATGTATTCCTTGGTATAGGACTTCGACCTGCTGCATGTCTGGGGCTTGCAGAGATGCCTGGGTCTGCAGTTCGAGCCTCTAGTACTCCCGAATTGTCTGGTAGAGTGGTCTACCCCTGTTAGTCTTATTAAATAAGAATGTATCTGAGGAATTAGCCAATTGGAAACCTAGGATGTGGCATGAACCCTAGGACAGAGAAATGATTGAACAAATTATTCTGCATGATTGTATTTGTATACATGAATAAGTTAAACTGTTAGCCATTGCTTGTAAATAAGTATGAGCTGCCTTTTAGAATATGATTTGCCTGAGATAACTAAATAGTTACCTGTGAAATCATTAGTTGCATGTATTAAATTGTGGAAATACGAGCCATCGGTATATAAACGAGAACTGAATTGTGAATGATGAAATCCGGATTTGAATAATATGGTGAACATGAGCATGAACCCTACAGGGAGATAGGAGTAGAGCTCCTGTGGTTAGATGGAAAATTTGGAATGTGGACGGGAAGTGTGCTGGCCCTTGAGTACGTGGTACCAAGGAGAGCGACTGTCCCCTTTTGTGTAGAGCGGAGCTAGCCACCCTTGGGTTGAGACCAGGGGTTAGGATTGGCTACTCTACACCGACTTCTGTTGGCCCTTGTGTACACGGTACCGAGGCAAGCTACTAGTGTAGGGAGGGATCTAGCCACTCCACGGGGCCCAGGGTTCAGCTAGCCACCCTACACCGACTTGTTAGGCCCTCTGGGCAAACCAGGGTAGTTAGACGAGGGTGCGCAGACTATGGAGGGGTGAGACCCCTGTTTGGTTCTGAGGGGCTAGACCCCTGTTTTTGAGAGGGCTAGGCCCTATACTGTTCCTTGCTGTACTTTGGGCGTACTCGCTAGAGGAAACGACTGACCGCGTGTCAATGCGGGGTAGCTACCCATGTGCTTATCGCATGTGCCGTAGTCACCGCTACGTCTAACAGAGACCTTGGGGTGGTTGACTGGGTATAGGACTACCACGGGACTCTCCCGGCCAGGAGAGCACCACGTGTACCTTCTACTCTTCGGAAAAGATTGCAATCAAGATCGTTCCTACGAGGAACATGCCCAATCAGGAAATCTGAAAGTTGACGAAAAGGGGTGAAAAGGAATTACATGTAAAATAAAATGACTAGAAAAGATAATTAAACCTATACTTTTACTTCTTTAGATAGTATAGTTACCACTCTACTCAGCATTCGCTGACTCTGTCTTTTTCATAACACTGTTCAGGTTCAGGAGTTGAGCAGCTTGAGCTTCCGGCTGCGGAGGGTACTGGGCCCAGTCGAGCCCAGCCATAGTTTTCTGCACTCTTTGTTGTACCCTCTTTACTGTTGTTGTGAGTTTTGGACTTTTAGCTATTGTTCCTGTTACTGTTGCTTTCGTTTCCGTTGTTCCTGTTGTTGTAGTGGTATGTACTAGAATAACAGCTTTTACTTTCCTTTACTGCTTGTACATTTTTACTACTTAGTTATATTGCATATGTGAATGTGGTTTATTTTCCTACTTTTTGGTTATTTCTTGTTGGACGACTAGGTCTTGGGATTAGTCGAGGCGAGCCGGTCTCGGGTCCTGTAGGGATTCAGGAACCAGGTTGTAACAACAAGAAAGCCCCTACAGGTAAATTACCAACATTGACAACTATGGGAAGCAGGAGGGGATGAAGAGCCATAGGGCGTTTGTCAATAACCTCATACTTGTTGTTGTACTCGTTGTCATGGTCTCCTTCGCTACTGCATTCACATTACCTGGCGGCTACAATGTAAATCTTGGTGCTGACAAGGGAGAGGCACTACTGGCTAAATGTTAATTTGTTCATGCTTAGTTTTGCACCAAATAGGCCTATATTGTAATAGTTTAAACTTCTATTGTAAAGAGGAAAAAAAAACCAAGAGTTGAGTGCTCTTTTGTATTATGATGCATTTTTTTATTGTTTTTTTTTGTATTTTCTTCAAAATATTGTAACAAGTGCTTTGCATTTTAATTTCAATAAAAATAATGCCTTATGTCAAAGATTACTTTTGTCAAGTTGTCCATGTTATATGTATCACTAAAATTAAAAAAAAATCGATGTTTTATCTTAATGATTTACATCCATAATTACATAATCTTGAAAAGATTATGAGGGGCAATTATTTTTGTTCTTAAAACTTGTAGTGACAAAGCAATACGTCCCTAAAAAAATTAAATGGCATGTCGTTAACTTTTTTTTGTATCCAATATATTGTGACTAATTTTTGTCACAATAGTTTTGGGGACGAAAAATCCATCTTCAAAACTTCTAGTGACCCTCATTTGGGGGATGAATTTTTGGGGATGGATTTTCTGCCCCCTACCCTAACATTTGTCCCTATAGTCTTAAATTCCGTCCTCAAAGGTTGTCACTACAAGTGTATTTTGTTGTAGTGTAAACATGCATAAGTCAATAAATTTCTTTTGGACAAGTGTAATTCTAAGTAAAGAATGTCTAGATTTTCTCCCCTTTATTGAAGCAAGTATTCATTGTCAATTTTATCAAAACAGGATATGCGCATCAATTAGGAAAAGATAACATTCATTTTCATGAATACAAATTTTTCTCCCCCTTTCAAAGGTAATCTAAGGCATGATTGCATATTAAGTTTATGATACTAACGTATATGAAACTTGAATCTCAATAGGCAAATGTAATTTAAGATAAAATATTGCCATTTCATCAACATCCAATAAAGCTTGTACTAATCAAAAGATGTCCAACATAATAGAAATGAACATAAACAACAAAATAAGCATGTCCAAACTAAGCTAAATGAAGCCATCAAAGTAGCAGAAAAAGAAAACATAAATATAGTAGCTGGTGGGAGTGAGAAGAGTCTCCCTAATGGAATCTGATTGGGTCTACTGGTGTAACTCAACAAATGTAGGACCCTTAAATGGACGCCCAAAATCTCATAAATGACATCCAAGTTCACCAATACTTCAATACCATAAACATTGAATGCCAATTGAATGTTGAAACCTTTGCCAATGTTTTTCAAGATTTTGTAAAAGAAATGACATGCCATGGGGTAGACACTAGGAATATGACTAGACGAGCATTGACGTAAAAATTACACTCAAAAAGATGGAGAATTTTTGTGATGCGTAAATCGATCTCATATCCCTAGAAATATGGTCTCAAAATATGTGAAATTAATACGTCAACCAACGTAGGGAGTTAACTTAGCCAACACTGAAAAACGATCATATGATGCTTCAATGATGAAGAAATGATCAAAAGTATCATCATAGGGAGTGGAAGAAGAAGCAGTAGTCGCATGCTTGGGAGACATCGGACGCAATTTGATTAATCAAAAAGAAAATATTGGTCGATCAAAAGGATTGTTGATTGATCAAAGTGACAGACTGATCGATCAAAAATGTTGAATGGTCAATCAAAAAGTGTGTTAATCAACCAATTTGCATGGAAAATGGCTACTGGAAAAGGGGTCTTTGATTGATCAAACCATGAATTGATCAAACAGAAGTGAAAGCCATGGATTTGAATTGGAAAATAGACATGATAAGCTTACAAAACATGGTTTTGGAGCAAGATCAAGTAAGAAATATAGGGAAAAGCCTACAACACATCAACCAACCACAAAGAACGTGATTTTTAGTTTAACATTCAACCTAAAAATGAATTAGAAGGAAGGGTTGAGTTGAGTGTTTATATCTCGATTGACCAAGTATTGATCGATCAAAGGGAGCTGGTTGAGGATGAAGAGAGGCTACTCACAGATGTGTGAGCGCGAGGAGGTAAAAGGTTACCGACAACATTGAGTAAGGAGAGGGAGAGGGAGAGGGGTGGTGGCGACACTTGGGTTGAGGGTGGGGCTTTTGTTGATTGAGGGTGGTAGGGTAAGGAGAGTTTATTTGGTGGTGTTTAATGATTGGAATAAAAAAAGAAGTGGTTTGAAGGTGTTTTTAAAGGTTTGAATATGTATATACAAGGTAATGATGAATAAGAAGGTGTTTAGGTGATTGATTTCAATCAGTAGATCTAATTAGGCAAAGAGAATCACCAATCAAGGTAGTAAAAGTGATTTTTATGCAACTTGATTTTCACTCCGATTTGAACGATCAAAGTACCATTTTCGTCAACTGAAAACTTATTTGATCGATTAAGATCAGACTTTGATCCATCAAATTCTTTGATCGATCAATCTTAAATATTGATTGATCAACCACTAAGAAATTTTAATTTCAAAAGTAACACTGAAGTTCTTGAAATCAAGAAAGTCCTAGTTCTTGACAAATTGTTATGAATCTATCTTTTGCTAGGGGTTTGGTAAAAATATTTGCTAACTATTTTTCTATTTCTACAAACTCTAGAGAGATTCCATTTTTAAGTACATAATCCCATAGAAAGTAATGCCAAACATCTATATGTTTAGTCCTAGAGTATCATGTTGGATTTTTTGGGAGATTCATGACACTAGTGTTGTCACAAGTATTCTATTATTTATATAAGTGAGGCCATGATCTTCTAGGGTTTACTTCATCCACAATAGTTGTGAACACGCTAAGGAAGCAGCAATGTATTCAGCTTTCGTTGTGGATAAAGATACACAATTTTGTTTCCTAGAGAACCAAGAGACAAGGGAATTTTTGAGATCTTGCGATTTGTCTAACTTCCCTCATGGTAAGCATCATAATAGGAGTATAAATCCAATGTGACAAACTTATGATAGAATAGACCTAGATCAATTATGCATTGTAGGTACCTAAGTATCCTTTTTACAACATTAAGTATGATTTCTTAGGGTTTATTTGAAAACAGGCACAAAAACAAGTGGCTCTTTTGATAGGATGTGTTCGTTTGCATATCTATGCATGGCTAATTTCTTTTTGCATGCGAGTAAGGGGGTAGAATTGACACACTTTTATCGTAGATGGGTTTTTATCGCTCTTGTTTGGCTGTTAGAAAAATGAATTGTTTCATGCGTGTGTAAATTCATATAGGATAGTCCATGCCTAGGATTTCAAATTCAAGTTGGGTTATAGCCTTAATGAGTTTGCATGGGATGAGACAAGCCTACGATAGAACAATCATTAGTGATTTAACCTGTATAATTATCTTTTATTAGTTGATTTTATTTTTGGAAACCTGCCGCAAAGTTTTGCATTGATTGAGTCTCATTTCATGTAATTCTGCTTTTGTGAATTCGCACAAATTTTGATTTCCGACTTCAAAACTTTATGCAGTAGATTCTAGGTTTCCAAAATTTGTCACATTTTGTCTGGAGTTAGGCCTTAAAGTAGGGAAGAATTGTACCAAATTTCATAGCCTAATTCGTAGTAAAAAAAAGATAAAATTCACGCATTGATTGGGGTCACATTAAAAATAAAACCTAAAATTTCTGACTTGTCAAATTTTTGGAGAATTATTTACAACTTAAATTTATGTGAAATCAGTGGCTAAATCTTCCTTACTAAGTCTAAAGTTAGGGATAAATTTTATATATCTTTCTGGGGTCTTTAATATTAGGTTTTAGTTTGCACGTTAGAAGAGGGTCAGAATTGTCCATTTGACCCACTTTACTTAAAAGGTCCCAAAAGACTTAGAAAATACCTTCAAAAATACCAAAAAAAAAAAAAGAACTTGTCTAACTCATCAAAAAATACATCCACACAATCTCCCTCAGGTTCAACTCGACTCACATTTTATGCAAATAATTAAGTTGATTATTAATTTCGGTGTGCTATTTTTCCTATTTGAGCACGGCACTCACCAAATTTTGGTGTTGTTGCCGAGGATGTTTCACATTGTCTTTCTTTGATAGTTAGCAAGTATTTTTGTTTATAGCATAGTAGTTGCATTCATCTTGCATTCTTAAGCCTCACTTTTGTTTGTTTTGTGCAGGTTCGTGGGATTTGTTGCAGCATGTGATAGCAGGTTGCAGGGAGTTTGTGGGTTTGGGCATAGGGAGGCTTTGTAGATTAGGGTTTAGTTTTAGAATTATTTTTATAAACTTTGTATTTGGGTAAGAGAGTGATTATTTTTGGTCTTGTGATAACTTAGACTCTCTAGACTCTCTCTCTCTGATTGCTTGCTTGCTTAATTGCATGATTACGTGTACATTAAAAGCAAATACTTGCACATAAAAGAGATTCATATCTATTTAGAAGCAGTATACCCTAGGCATCCATAGTAGGATTGATTTAGCTGCCTTTAGATTTAATTTCCTATCAATTTGCATATTGAAGAAAGCAGGAGTCAGGTACGCATCTCTAAACCCTCTTAGTTACCTATTGTTTACAACACAATCAGAGGTATTAAATCACCTAAATAATGTTAGAAACCTAGCTATTGTGTTCATATTTCATTCATATCATGCATAACATGCATTGCATTATTTTGTATAGTTGTACATAAAATAATGTTAGCACATTACATTATTTGATGCTTTTAATTTTGTAATGCAGATAATAAGAAGACTAAGTGATGATGCAGATATAGAATAAAGCTAAGTAGCAAAGTATATGGACACCTAAAGAAGAATAAAGTACAATGAATAAAGAGCTAGAGAAGAAATGTAGGTGAAGAGAGAGATAAAGGATAACCAAAATCCTATATCCTATACTTAAATGCAAACCATCCTAAACATAGCCCTAAGCCTAGCCTACTCCAAACCCTACATCCTAACACCCTAACCTAAACATTCAAATCTGAGCCTAATCCAAATCCCTTTCACCTAAGCCACTATCCATAAGCCTATCTACCTTCCTATGCACCTTAGCTTACTTATCCCTAGCTTAATTTTCCATTACCAACTCCAATTGACCTAATAGGCTTTAGGCAGGTCTAGTGGCTACCCAATTAGGCTCAATTGGAACCCAATTATATCAAGCCCATCCTAATTAGGTTCCCCCTTATTGTTGTCCACCACCTTACCTTAATGTGTACTCTTCCTAACCTATTCCTAGCCTAGACCTTAGGCATACCAGACCTAGACCTAAAACCTCTAAAAAGACCTTAAGACAATAAAACCCAAGGCTTATTCTTCTTCTTCTTCTTAAGCTACCTTAGTCCCCTCCCACCACCGAAACCCTCCTCCCACCTTCTTCCTCCTCTTGTCTCCTCCCTCCTCTTTCAAGAAGGGCAACCAATGTTTCTCCCCAAGGTGATGGTGGCCTCATCCATGGCCTAATAGTCACCTCCTCATCCTTGATGGTGTGTAGTCAACCCTCCTATGGCCATGGACTAGCCATTGCCACCACAATAAAAGGTTTCCGACGTGGCGGTTTTGAGTTTTCTTTCTTGTCATTATTTTCTTCCTCTTCTTTCTCTTTTGTAGTGTAGTTTTTTATGTTTCAATCTGATGTTGACATCTTCATTTTTGATATGATGATGGTTATTAGATGTTGATGTTCTTATTGTTTTGATTTATGTTTTGACAGAAGTGAGAAAAAAAATGCAAAAAAATAACAAGATGAGTGAATGAACTAAGCAAAAGAGAGTGTCGATTTTCATTCCTCCCTGAGTTTGACTGGGATTCACCAACTAAAAAAGAAATAAAAAAAGATCCAAAGTTGAGTTTCATTAATATTTTATTTGAGTTTTAGGTGTGAAACGTATTACAATGGAATTTTTAACAATTTTCCCTTGCATCTAAACCCAACAAATGATGTCGTTGACGAGGAGGCACGACACATATCAAGGTCTTGTTTGATCTCTTATATATAGCATTTAGGTTTGATTGCATTTAGGTTGGATGCTCTTGCTTTTAGGTGTTTAGGATTTAAGTTTTTGGGTTCGAATTTGTTCTGTCAGTTTGTGAGTTGACTTGAAAAATTCATTTGACCCCTATGATGCTTGAAAAGATCTAAAATTTTTGTTAGTGAGAGATCGTCAAATGAGCTTTCAAATGATATAAGTTGCATTGTCTAACTCTCAATAAAGAAAAAGATAAAATTCAAAAACTACAAGTTGGTCAGATCTGATTTTTGTCTTTATTTTAGAAATTCAAAGATTTTTTAAAAATCATATACAAATTTGTTTTGGATGAAATTTATTGCAGTGTTTTCCTAATCGAATCTAGTTTATTAGGAAAAGATATCAAAAAATAAGAAATGAATTTGAATTAGTGCCCATGCAATTATTTGACAGAAGGTGATTTCGAGCAGATTAACCTTCCTTAATTGGAAATTCAAAATAAAATATTTTTAGGCCCTATAAATTTTTTTAAAAAATCTATTGTTGCTCTATATTGCAAATGTTGCATTCCTACCATGTTTCATTAACATCAAATGACATTTGAACATTTAGTGGCCATTTTCTTTATGATCTTTACTTTTGTGGGGTTGTTGCAGCGAGTCAGAATGCACACACATTGGGCCATAGTAAAGACCTAAGGTAAGTCTTCTATCCCTTTCTTTGTGATTTCCAAACTAAAAGTAAAAAAAAGGATTGAAATTTATAAAAAAACTACAAAAAATTTGAAATAAAAATGGCATGGTTGAAACTTATGTGCTCCACATCAAGAACTACACCTCTTAGGGTAGTTTAAGGCTTAGACAGAGTTGTGCAACTGATTTCAAAAATTTTCTGTGCACTATCTATGACCCTAAAATTTTTGAAATTGCTATTGGAAGTGAGCATTTGATATTTTCATTAATTATGCCTAACTAATGCTATTACGAGGGTTAATTAGGGTAGAATGCATTTAGTTAGGTCAGTTTAGTCAATAGGTGCATTTTATAAATATTACATAATTTTGGGTTTTTCTACAATTTTTCCAAAACTTATATCTAGTGCCTTGATGTCTTTGTTTTATTATGTGTAGGTGCTAGGTTTGGAGCAATTTTGAGCCTTGGAGAGTAGGCTTTCATGTTTGAGCTTACTTATGTAGAAGAGGATGAGCCTATTTAGCTAATCAAACCTATTTAACAATTGGGCTAGCCTCTTTAGAGACCCAATTTTTTCCAACATAGGACTCACCCACCTAGTCTAATTAGAAACCTAATTGGGTCAACATAGGGCTTATTTGAAAACTTATTATGTTGGCTAAATCCACCTATTTAGATCCTAAAAGCCAAAACAACCTTATCTTATCCTTTTCCTTAACACTTAGTAAAAACCCTGTAGGATCCTTAGATGCTTATCTATGACCTCCATTCAGATCTTATCCTAAGCATTTTCCTAATGCACAAAGGTGCATATCCTTTCCCTCCTTTAAATCCAACCATCCATCATCTTTCCTAATAAATCATAGTCTTCCATCCTATTCCAACAAAAACAACCTACTAGATTCGATCCTAGCCTTTGATCCTAAACCTATTCAATCCTAGCCCTCCATTTAAAACCTAGAAAACTCTATAAATGGAAGCCGACCCCTCCCCCTTCCTTAATTAAGTCTTCCTTAGTTTTAGAATAGTTCCCATATCTCACCACCTTCTCCTTAGCCCTCCTAATTAGTCGACGACCTCACCACCCTTCCTCCAATAGCAAGCTTCTCCACATCCAACCGCTGCATCTCCTGGTGGTCGCCCTCCTCATCAAGTCCAGACTCTCTTCCTCACCTTTGTCTCATCTTCAAGGCAGCTGCAACAACAGACCATGCTCCATCTCACCTTTTTCTAGTTCTCTCTGTTTTTTAGTTCTAGTTACTTTTCTAGTTGTAATTCTAGTTGCTTCTCTAGTAGTTCTAGTTATAACTCTTACTTTTATTTTAGTAGAAATAAAGTTCTCTTTGCAAATCCTACTTCTCACCCCCTTCTCTATACAATTGCCTGATTCGTGTTCCTTCCTCTCACCTTCGTCTTTATAAAGAAAAATACCAAAAAAAATATTTAGTATTAGTTCATGTTTTCTTGCATCTAGGTTAGAACAATTCTACACTTCCTGGTGTTCAACTCAGGACTCACCAAGGTCTTGGTTATTTTTATTTCTATTTTTGAAAAAATCATGCTACAACGAACTCTTTTATCACTTTGCAGTTTCTTCGAATCAGCATTCAAGCTAGATTTCTAGTGCCACCAATTTTAAAGCAAAACTCTCATTATACGAATTTTAAAAATTCGCAGAGTGAGGGTGTATCAGCACTGTCCAGAACTGATTTTTAGTTGGATTCAAGATTCTGTTGAAACCTCCACACAACTCCAATTGACCTTAAATCAGTGGCATTTGAAAGCCTTGGAAGTCTAATGTCTCTAGCATTTTTCTTGGATTTTTCTAAAGTGTTTATTTTGGGTGTTCTATTGATTGTTTCCTGATGTCATTTTTGGCTACTTGGCCTTGTTGCACTATAAATCTATATAAATTCACGCATACATCCAAAAATCATACAAAAAATCAATTTAGTGCCTCCAATTAGGAGGAACAATCCCCATCATTGGGAACTGATTCGGTACTATTTCCACCTTCTAAGGGTGCAAACATCATTGTTTGGGTGATTTTTAGTAGAAGCAGTATCACACATAGGGTGTTTGAACCTAAGGTTTCATTTCACTTAAACACCCTACATCCATTTTGCTTATGGCCTTGGTTGTTTTCTTCTAGTAGGACGAGGTTTGAGAAGCTGTAGTTGCATTAGTTGGTTGCCCCACCTACATTAATTAATTCACATCCTTACACTTAGCAACAACTATTAGGGAGCCCATTTAGGTTAGTGGCATCATTGCAAGTAAAGAAAATAAACTCAACCAGATTTGATTGCAAAACATTTGTGTGCCACTACAATTTGTGTGAACTAATTAAAAAAAAAACTTAAAAATCCTGAATTGGGCTAAACAAGGATTAACCCTAAAATTCTTGGACTCAACTACTTGAAGGATTCCTTGTTTTTGCGGCTTGCCACCTTCACACTCATCGAATTAATCATTAAAGGCAACCTCACCCCTAAAAGAGTCTATCACATCCCATGTGCATGTACTCAACCTAAGCCTAATCTAAAACCAATTTGACTTCGACACCTAAGGATTCATCATCAGTGGAATTTTAGGTCAATTAGGGGTACATCATAAGGACTAGTCTTGTTTAATTGTGTTTGTTGGAATTGCACATACTCTTTTTTCCCTCATCTGTCTCTCTCTTAGCATCTCCACCCTTCTTATGTAGCATTCTTAGGAGAGCACACCACCACCATTTGTTTAAATTGATTGAATATCCTTATGATCTCACTCTTAGAATTAGGTGACCCTCCTATCCACTAACATGGATTCATACTCTTCTTCATCCAATTACGCAAACATAATACACTCCACGATTACTTCAGTTGGGAGGCTTCAACCCCTCTTCAAAACCTGGGAATTAATTATTCATCTCCATCCTGCTACCTTGGTTACACTTATACCCATCACTTGTCATCCATGATGGACTAGCATGTCACTAGGATGACTCAACAACTTGATTGGTCCAACTTAAAACCCATTGATGAGTCCATTTCAATGGACTATTTATAAGCCTAAGTTTGTAGGTCTCTATACTTTAGCTTGTATTAAGCTTTTCATTTGGTTATAAAATAGATGCATGCTCTCGGATTTACATTTACATACATTCTTTTACAATTTATAAACCTATCATGTATATAAATAATTATTGCATATATTGTTGTTTCAGAAATAAATACAAAGAAATACCATCACACATCCAACCCAATGTCTTTATTTTGTTCTTCCCCATTTCCTTAATCCCAACAATACACAAACCCTTCCATGCATTCATGTCCCATATATCCTTGATCGCTAATTAATTTTCATGTCCAAACCACCACCTATACTAACCAACCAGCACACACCCTCCAACAAAACCCAAAGCCCATACAGTTCCCATAAAATCCCCTCTTACTCATCTTAAAATCCCATTACATTTTTATCACCAAATTCCTCAACGAGCCCATTACCACAACCCATTCCTCTCACTTCTCATGCATAGACAAAACCCGATACCCCAATGCTTCCCACTCCATTCTCACCTGCAGATTGCTATAGTCCCATGCACACCCGACTACCTGTGACCCAACTCTCCTCGCAACTGAGTGCAGGTCCTAAGGGGTGCTTGCACTCACGATAGAGAGGAGATATTCCCCATCGCACGACAAAGATCTCCACCGTCGACCTCGTCGTAAGGGAGGAGTGCATGCACACTAAGGCGCTACCTCTTGCGCCTCCTCTCCTCTCCTCACTCCACCAGCACTTCCCTCTCCATCGCTCCTCCTCTTCATTGTGATGAGGGAGGAACCTTAGGTCACTACCCATCTCCATCTCAGGCTGACGATCCCTCACCTTCACCACTACAGCCCACCACCACCACCACCACCTCTCATCACCACCATTGGCTCCTCATCATTAACCGTCCATCACCACAGCCCGCCAACCACCACCTTCATGACCATCTCCACTCACTACCACGTCTCCACCTTCTCTTTATCTTCTTTATCTTCTCCTCATTGGACTGAAGGAGAGGCTAGCGTGGACACCAGGTTGTTCTCCTCCTCCTCTATGTGATCTCCATCAAGAGAGTAGACACTAGGCCATGCTCTTCCTCGACCACCGTAGAGGCCTCACATCGATAGCCCCCTCGCAGTAACAGTGCAAGGTGTGTGTGTGTGTGCTGGCCATCTTCTTTAGGGAACCTTCGGTCAACCTTCATCCATCAGCACCCCATCAACAGTCCAACCACCTCCATCCATCAGCACCTCACCAGCAATCCAACCACCTCCATCCTAATCGCAGCCATACTCTCCCTCGTGCGAGGGGAGTTTTAGTTCTGATCTCTTTCCTTCATTTGCAAGTGTTAGCGGTTTCATTGGCATGTGAATAGTGTTTTGAATATATGTGTTTCTTATTAGATGTTTATTTTCAAATAAATGAGATCTAGAGGTGAGTTTGATTAGCCTTCTTGTGGATACAACATATCCCCCTGCTATACGTGGTTTAATCATTTTTTTATTTCTGTTCGATCGCTTTAGCCACCACACACAATGATTCTATTTTTTTTTCATTGGCAAAGCGATCCTGATCACTCGTCCCATAAGGAACTAATCCATACCTTGACCGGAGCCAAACCATAGGTCCTAACACCACACACCAATTAAAGCACCAAATAGTGGCCCAATTAACACAGAAATTATTGGAGTTCGAAGATCGATATGACAAGCAAATAGCAGAACTTCAAGAGCAATATAAGTAGAACCATGCCCTGCTGGATGGACTAAGCCAACAGACTCACTCCTCCTAGGTACAAGAGACTTGGAGTGCCCAGCCTAGTGGATCCAGTGACTCCTCTTTAGGATCCACTGACCATATGGGACCTACTAGGAACTCCACAGACCCTTGCTACCCCAAGGAGGTAGCCTGGATTCAACTAGACAAGGAGGCACCATTGGACCTACATTTTGATTTGGGTAGATCATTTGGGGAATACATCCTTTCTGACACTTCCATACCTGATGATATCTTACTTAAGAATTGGATTAACAGATCATATGTACAAGACCAAGCATCGAGTTTAGGATTACTTATTGATGAATCAATTCACCACATAATTAGCCCCATTCAGGTAGTACATAGTTTGACTTGTACTTAGATTCATACAACCTTGAGTGGAGAAATAACCCTAATCTTTCAAGGCCTCCACAGAAACAAAATTAGATCGAAAATCAAGTTAGGCCTGCCCTAAATCCCATTCCATCCATCTTAGGGAAACCATCTAGTCTAGTTCAACCCACAATTACACTTGAGACTATCATGAATTTTCTGCTGGACTGGGACAAGAAACATGAAGAAAGGTTGACTTGTTTGACAAAGGAACTTCAGTCTTAAGGGCATAAAATCAAGAGACTCCAAGGAACTTTTATCCCCTTCTATAGACTCCTTACCAATATCATCCACCCCTACTTCTCACCCCTCCTCCAATATATCACATTTACCACTGTGTAGGTCTTAATTACTTGACCCATAGGAAAAAGAAAAAAGAAAGAAGCCCATCTAAATGATATGATCCAGGACCATCTAAAAACCCTGAGGTGAAACCTGCATCAGACTCTGACTCAGTCTCTCGGAAGAAAAAGAAAAAGAAGACCCTTGAATCCAATTTCATACCCTTTCCTGAGGCCTTGAAGAGAGAATCAAAGAAAAAGACTTGCACAACGAAGGAGGTAGTATTGTTTGTGAAGATGAGTGCATTTGTTTTAGGTACTCTACCACCTAAAAAGAATGACCCTGGAAAGCCTCTCATATCCTATGCCATCATGGGATTCACTTTTAACAAAGCCCTTGTGGACTTGAGGCTTGCCATTATTTTGATTCCTATCACACTTTTTGAGCATGTAAAGCTTGGAGATTTGCATCATACATCATTGACCATTAAATTGGTAGATGGATCCACCAACATACCTAGGGGGTAGTACAAGATGGGATTATTAAGGTGTAGGATCTTATCTTCTCAGTTGATTTTATTATTGTGGATATGGAAATGCCGGAGAAGTTAAGTGATTCACCCATTATTCTCGGTCGCCCTTTCTTGGATATGGCCATTTCTCGAATAGATTGTGACTCAGGATACATGAAAATGGGCAGCGGAAAGGAGAAGATTCACATAGATATTTTTGCAGCTGCTAAGAAATTAAAGTCAGAGTATCATGAGAACGATTCATAGATTGATTCGGAGGATGACTTTGAAGAGAGCATGATGATTGATGCATGGGTAGGATCTTGAAATGTAATCATGCCAATTAGACCCATTAGAAACATCGAAAACAGAACACAAGCATGCACTACAACAAAAAAGATCAAAAGTGATGTTTAATTAAGTCTAACATCACTATCTTTGATGACGTTAATAAATTACCACAACAAAAATAATAAAAATAACATGAACTTCACTTATATTGATGTCTTTTTAATTAAACGTCATTTAAAAAATTAAATGCAAACATTTAAAAAAAACCCATCCCCAAACATGGTAACAAACGTCGTTTCTCTTTATCCCATGCCCTCCATTCCTAAAAAAAAAAAAAAATGCCCCCGCACCTTGTCACCTCACTCCTTTAATCAAAATGCAAAACCCTTTCATCCTCCTTAATCCCTCCCCCGACCCGCCCTCAATCCCTCTTCTCCTCCTCTAAACATCGCCCTCCTCGCCTCATCAACCTCCTCATCTACGTCGTCACCAAGACCTTCTCTCTCTTCCATCTCGCCTACGCTCACCCTCCACCTCGTTGATGAGCTCGCCCTCCTTTGCCTCGTCGTCGTGCTCGGCACCCTCTGCCTTGTCAGCCTCCTCGTCCGCATCATCGTCAACGCACTTGCCCTACTTCACCTCACCTTGCTGTTTCTCGCTCTAAATCAGGGTTTTAAAAATGATATGTTATAGTATAGCTGATAGAGCACAAAAAAAAATAGAATTTATACTCGAATGGAAATCCGAGGTCGAACGCAAGGACTAATCAACAAATCAATCTCAAGATCACAATTCTAAGTAAAAGATATAAACAATTGCAACCAAAACTTATTCAAGAATGATATTTCAATAATTTAGGTATCAATATGCAAAAATATTAAGGTAAAATGGTGATTTTAATCACCAAATTCCCTCTTTTAGTTTAAGCTTCACAATTTATTCTAAATATATGAATAGTGATCAGAATCAAATAAGCCACAGCAATCAAATATCCCAACAGTGTTTAGAACCAGTAGAATCGAGCACTAGTAGAGGCACAGTGGCAAAGGCCTCTTCTTTCCTTCAAGCCTCAAGGGAGAGGCACACAATACAACACCAACAGAGGAACGAAGGTCCTCTCAGAGACAAAGTGTACAGAGATCATAGAGTAAGGCAAAAAACCCCCCTCTCTCTCTTCTTTTCTCTCTCAGAACAAGTAGACCAGACCGGACCTGGTAGTTGGGTAATCAGATCAAGGTCCAGACCCACGTGGCGTGAGTGCGGGGGAGGGCACGTGCGTGGAGTGTGCAGGCGGGACGTCACCATGGTGCTCTCGAAGGTGATAAGGCAGAGACACAAATTCAGCTTATCCCCTGCGTGGGCTTCAGCAACTTACGAGGTGGGACTATCCCACCAGCTTCGTTTCTTCGCGCGGCAGTAGGCACTTCTCTGTTGAATTAAGACAGTGGCTGAGATTGGCATCCCCAATTGAAGACCTGGTGATGACCCTTAGGTGATTCCGCACTGCCTGGAGCTAAAGCCTGGGAGTGGAGTCACAAGAACGCAACCTGGAGCTCTTTGAAGAAGCTTCGACAATGGTGGCTTCAACCTGGGACCTAAAAATGAAAAGAAGGCCTTTCGGCTGAGTCAGACAAGTTCAAAAGCTTCGCCTTGGTGAGGTGAAGTCAATGGTGGTGACTGCGTGGTGTGGCATGGTGTGTGTGGGTGGAGCGAGGTCGAAGAAGGTGCGTGGAGGTGGCTGTGCTTAACAGGAGTGTAGAGCGGTCAATAGCCCTAATAAAGTTAGGGCTTTTGACCAGGAGGTTGTGGCGAAGCTAATGGAGGTGGTAGCGACGAGAGTTGAGTGGTGTAGCAGCGAGAAGGCGTCGCTAGAGCTTTGTGGGAGCGTAGAGAGACGATGGTGTAGTGGGTGGTAGCTGATTACGCATCAATCATAGGTCTTAATAGTCTAGAATTAGGTTAAGACTTAGCATAAGTTAGGATAATTCTTGCATGCAAAAGCATTACTTGCATCTTTACTGCTTTCTTTTAGCTATGCATAAAATAATGCTATAATGTGTTGATTAGGTGCATTATGTCAACTACAGGTAACAAGTTGACCAGAAGGTAGATCTGAAGCTGGATTTAAAGTTGGATTTGAGGAATAAAGAATAACTGGTGTTGCAGTAGAGCCGGAGTGGAAGACCTAGATTAGATGTAGTAGATAACAATGTAAGGGAGTTAAGGTATGCTATTCTATTAAGTAGGAATAAAGTAATAAATTGTGAAGAATTTAGTTCTATCCTAGGCCAAGGACAGCCTAGAAGCCTCCCCAAGCCTTAGCCACCCTTAGATTAGTTCACCGCACCCTAGGAAACCCTAAAACCCTAATTCTAGCCTCTATCTGGACGTCCAGATGAGTTATAGGATGTCTAGAACCCTTAGCCAACTCCTGCACACCTTAAACCCACTTTTGCAGTGTTATTGGACGTCCAGACACTTGGTCAGACATCCAATTTCTGTAGAATAGCCAAGACAGAACCTAGAATCCCTCCTGACTCTGATTGGACATCTAGACAACAAGTTTGGACTTCTGATTTTTCACTATAAGACGTCTAACACTATTATTGGACATCCAGAACTACCCTCCAGACCCTATTTTGAGATTCAAGCCTTGATCTTGGATCTCTAGGTCTCTAAGCCCAATTCTAACCCCATAGGAACCTAAGTTAAGGTACCCTAACCCTAGTACATCACCTCTAAACCTCCCTAAGGACCTAGTTAGGTCCTCACTAAACCTAATTGACTTGTATCTTAGTCAATTCCATCAGCCTATTCAATTGGACTCATTGAGTCCAATTGAGCCATGATCTCAGCACACATTGTCCAATTGGACTCAGTAAGAGTCCAATTGACCTAGGCCTGATTTAATTGAGTTATTTTACTCTCAATTAGGTTTCCACACACCCAATTAAACTTGTATTAAGTTTAATTGCACTTTACCTTAGTGAATTAGGGTTTACAACCCTAATTTGAGACTTACCTTGACCTAAACCCACTAGAACCTAACCTAGTCAACCTAACCACTTAAGTTTCGACCCACACACACCCACACACACCATCCACACGAAAATACCTAGCCTAGAGTTCTCTAGAACTCTCTACCATGTGTTGTTGCCTTGGTTGCTAAAATTAGCAACCAAGAGCCATTCAATTTTTAGATCCACATTTGGTGGATCTAAAAACCACCATCCATCCTCTCTCTCTCACTCTCCCACGAGCTCCCACCAAAGGCCTCTCTAGAGAATTCCATAATTCTCTAGAGAGCTTCCCTTAGGTCTATAAAAAGACCTAAGGGGTGGCCATTTGCGCCCATCCACTCTTGGCTTCATCCACTCTTGGATTCGATCTAGTTTAGTTACATCCACGAGTAGCATCACCATGGCCACCACCATCTCCACGTCAAGATGTTGGATCACCTCTCTAACCTCTCTCCAAGGGCCGGCCTATGATGGGAACACCATCATGAGCTCTAACTAGCTCATTTTGACCTAGAAAAGAGAACAAAAGCTCCTACATGACTAACTTGAGGTCCTAACTCAACAAATAACCCTTTTGAAAGAAAGTAAGAAACAAGGGGTAAAACTGTAATTTTACCATTGCAGTGCAACAATGGGTTTTCTCATGGGCTAAGCACAGGTCAAATGGTCTTAACAAGATAAAAAGGGGGTTTATTCAAATAGAAAAGGGTTCATGTGAATTCTAGGAATTAAATGACTTTTTGTAAGCCAAAAACAGACCCACTTAATTTAACAAGGTTTTGATCAAAATAAAATTCACCTAAATCCTCTAAAATTCATGAAAAAATATTCTCTAGGGTTTAGAACTTTCAATTTGGCCCTTAGAACCTATTTTGACCTAAATTGGGGTCCTAGTCAAATGTTTGCCCTAAATTAGGTTTTTATGTAAATTGCTCAGTCAAACGTGGTCAAACCTAAAATTCAACTTCACCATTGAATTTCTTAGGTCTAAATTAGGTTTGTACCAAAATTTGGACCTAAGGGGAATTCACCTTGACCTACTTTGTAAATAAGTTCAGCCCAATTACATTTTTACCCCTAACTTTTGAAAACTTCTGCAAAAACCTGCCTAACTCCCTCGTAGTTCTTTGCAATTAGGTCCCTCTGCCATTATAGCAGGGGGAATCCTACTCCAGCGAGGTATCGAGGGAAAGAGCTCCTTGATTCCTCAGAGAATCCCCTTCAAATTTGAAAGGGAGATTCCCTAAGAAATCTCCTCCAGTTTGAACACAGTCAGAGGTTTGATTTGGCACCCAATCTCTCATGTGAATGCATGAGAGATTTGGGTCACCTTGGACCTTCCAACTCCGGCGAGGTTGCCGTGCTTAGAAGCTTGTCTTCCAAGCACAAGACCTTCTGCCAGGGGTTATAAAAGGGTGCCCAGATCATTCTGCACCTCCCAAGCTTGAATTTGGCTTGAGATACCCCTAATTCATATCTTCCCCCTTCGGTCAACCACCCAGCAAGCTCTGGTGACCCTTATCTCCCTCTCGTCGCTCTGCCACAATACTAGTGGCAGAGTTCCCTTTATCCCCTTCGTCTGCGTCGCGCCGCAACAGCCGACGCCCCTGCACCCTTCTTGTCGTCGTGTCCTCCTTCCACTGGGACCTTCGTCTCCAGTGACGGCAGCACGAGCCCGCTACCACCTCTGCATCCCCCTTCGTGTATTCCCCCTCAGTTAAGTCCTCTCTCTCGTTTCATCCTTTTATTATTATTTATTTTTGCAAATCTGCCTCAACGATCGCAAACCACCTCCAGCAAGGTGTTCCCGCCGCTCCACGCCTCCATCCACCTCGCCAACTACCTCACAAGCTTCGCCTCACCTCACTGACACAAACCCCTCACTCCACTTACCATGCCAAGTCCCCAGAACGCCCCCCGAACACACCCACCTTTGCACCCATAAGGTGACCTAGGCACGCACGCTCAGGCCACCCCACGCCATGCCGACCACTGTACCACCTTCGCCGTGTTCAGGCGAAGCTCCTTATGTGTTTTGATGAGGCCGCAAGGCCATTTTCTTGTTGACAGGGTTCAGGTCTTCGCTGCCATTGACAGAGCACGAAGCAAGCTTGAGAGGTTCACCCAAGACTCCAGGCCCCAGGCTCTAGGTCCCAGTTTGCGCGGATTTCCTTCACGCACATCCTCAGCCCAGTAATTCGAGTCAACGTCCCATGTAGTTGCTGCAATTCGTGAAGACATCTGTTGTGGGTGCCTGCAAAGAAGGTGGGACAACATAATCCCACCTCGGAAGTGTTGGAGCGGGAGCAGCCGAATAAAGTGAAAAGTGTCATGGGCTTATCGCCTCCAAACCACGGGGTAAGGTCCCACTCGCCCACCGCCTCATCCGTGACCCCATTGCCCGTGGACCTGGCTCTGACCTGTATACCCGACTAGCCTGTGCACTCCTTGCCCACCACGCATGCCGGTGGGCCTGGTCCTGGGCACGCATACCCCACCCGATAACCCGAGAAGGCTCTGGGAGAGCGAGCCTAAGAGAGAAGGAAGGAGAGAGATCGTGAGGAGGGTAGGGGTAGGTTTTGCTCTTAGGAGAAGAAGAGGGAGCCAAGGAAGGAAAGGGTGGCAACCAGAGAAGCTAAGGAAGGAGAAGGCACGACTGAAGAGGAGCAAGGCTGAAGAGGAGCTGAAGCCAGAGCAATCAAAGAAAGAAAGAAGAAATCAGAGAAGAAGAAGAAGACAAGGGCCAGAGCAAAGAAAGAAATCACAGAAGAAAGAAGAAGAAGATGCCAAGAAGAAAGAAGGACCGAGAGCAGAAGAAAGAAAAGAAAGGAGAAGAAGGAAATTAGAGACAGAAGACAAAGAAGAGCACTATAGCAATTTCACATTTAAGACGTCTGATTTTCACATCAGATGTTCATATTTTATTTTATGCTTCTGTATACATTGACATTATATTTCTTGCATTTTAACTTTGATTTTTCATTGCATATTATATCAAATTTGAAAGTTGTGTTCTTGATTTTTGGACCCCAATTTGCACCTTGTGTTCGACCTCGGATTTAAAACTTCGAGTAATAAAATTCATTTATTTTCGAGCGATTTCAACTATACTACGACGCATTAATTTTACATTGATCTCGACTCGATTAAACACCGCCCCTCCTTCTCCTCTCAACTAAGGGAAGAAGTCCGCCTATCTTGCTAGAATTTTTACTAGGGGTTAAGTACAGGCTTTAGAGGTGAATTAGTTTTTCACTCGAGTCCATTGCAAAAGTTATATAGCTACACTTTCACGATTGTCTGGATTTCTAGAGCATAGGATGAAAACAAAAAGGAGAAAAATCTCTAGGCATACACTTGATAAAATAATCAATCCCTTAGGGACCCTTCTGTGAATAATTTAGTTTTGCATTTGCTAGGGACTAGCAAGATTTAGGCATGGGGTGTGATTGTGCAGCAATCATAGGTCTTAATTGTCCGGAATTAGGCTAGAACTTAGCATAAGTTAGGATAATTCATGCATGCAAAAGCATTACTTGCATCTTTACTACTTTCTTTTAGCTATGCATAAAATAATGCTATAATGTGCTAATTAGGTGCATTATGTCAACTACAGGTAATAAGTTGACCAGAAGGTAGATCTGAAGCTGGATCTAAAGCTGGATCTGAGGAATAAAGAATAACTGGTGTTGCAGCAGAGCTTGAGTGGAAGACCTAGATTAGATGTAGTAGATAATAATGTAAGGGAGTTAAGGTATGCTATTCTATTAAGTAGGAATAAAGTAATAAATTGTGAAGAACTTAGTTCCATCCTAGCCCTAGGATAGCCTAAAAGCCTCCCTAAGCCTTAGCCACCCTTAGATTAGGTCACCGCACCCTAGGAAACCCTAAAACCCTAATTCTAGCCTCTATCTGGACGTCCAGATGAGTTATCGGACGTCTAGAACCCTTAGCCAACTCCTGCACACCTTAAACCCACTTTTGCAGTGTTATTGGACGTCCAGACACTTGGTCAGACGTCCAATTTCTGTAGAATAGCCAAGACAGAACCTAGAATCCCTCCTGACTCTGATTGGACATCTAGACAACAAGTTTGGACTTCTGATTTTTCACTATAAGACGTCTAACACTATTATTGGACATCCAGAACTGCCCTCCAGACCCTATTTTGAGATTCAAGCCTTGATCTTGGATCTCTAGGTCTCTAAGCCCAATTCTAACCCCATAGGAACCTAAGTTAAGGTGCCCTAACCCTAGTACATCACCTCTAAACCTCCCTAAGGACCTAGTTAGGTCCTCACTAAACCTAATTGACTTGTATCTTAGTCAATTCCATCAGCCTATTCAATTGGACTCATTGAGTCCAATTGAGCCATGATCTCAGCACACATTGTCCAATTGGACTCAGTAAGAGTCCAATTGACCTAGGCCTGATTTAATTGAGTTATTTTACTCTCAATTAGGTTTCCACACACCCAATTAAACTTGTATTAAGTTTAATTGCACTTTACCTTACTGAATTAGTGTTTACAACCCTAATTTGAGACCTACCTTGACCTAAACCCACTAGAACCTAACCTAATCAACCTAGCCACCTAAGTTTCGACCCACACACACCTACACACACCATCCACATGAAAATACCTAGCCTAGAGTTCTTTAGAACTCTCTAACATGTGTTGTTGCCTTGGTTGCTAAAATTAGCAACCAAGAGCCATTCAATTTTTAAATCCACATTTGGTGGATCTAAAAACCATCATCTATCCTCTCTCTCTCACTCTCCCACGAGCTCCCACCATAGGCCTCTCTAGAGAATTCCATAATTCTCTAGAGAGCTTCCCTTAGGTCTATAAAAAGGCCTAAGGGGTGGCCATTTGTGCTCATCCACTCTTGGCTTCATCCACTCTTGGCTTCATTCACTCTTGGCTTCCATCTAGTTTCGTTACATCCACCTCCACTTCATCTCCACGATTAGCATCACCATGGCCACCACCATCTCCACGCCAAGATGTTGGATCACCTCTCTAACCTCTCTCCAAGGGTTGGCCTAAGCACCATTGGCCACCCCTCCTCCTGTCAACCAGCTCAAAGGCCATCGGAGCCCACCTCCGAATGCCCTTATTTCTGCTAGACTAGATTATAGTTCTTCTTAGATTTCCATGCTTTATTTATTGCTTAATAGTGTAGTTCCTTACTTCTCCCCCAATGATGCATGCAAAATCCCCCCATAGATTCATGTATGCAGTCGTTTTCTGGTAGCGAGTAATTTTATTTCTCTGTACAAGCATTCCTCTACTTGTGCTCTGCAACTCTAATATCATCATCATCTTTTATATATATAAATATATATGTTGAAAATCACCATGTGCCTAGTTATCATCTTTTGGTGTGATTGAAGTTGCATGTTTTGATTACTATCTTTTGGCAACTAGCATGTCGTACATCAATATGTAAATCACTGTAAATTGACATGAGACTTTAAGCAAGTAGAGCGAAAGAGATCGATTTCAAATCTGCATTTCCATAAACGCCTCCCAGAGACGAACCATCGGGACTCAAGTCTCGTTATCTTCATGAATATTTTTGTTGATCATATTACGCACTATACTACGATGCTTATTCTGATAAAATACATGTTGTACGAACCCCAACAGTAGCGTGGTTGATTTGAAGTGTAGGTGAGGGGAAAGTGATGTCAGGGAGTAGAGGAGAAAGTAGAGGGTCTTAAGAGTAAGGTAGAGAGCCGGAGAGCTCTGGTCGTGGCTTGACCGGAGCTGGAGAAGGAGATGAGGATGGCGAGGTGGCAACGAGGACGGAGGTAGAGATGGCAGTCATGCTTTGGCTGGCTACGACTGCGATGAAGAAAGGAAGATGGTCAGCCGTTCAATTTGATGGTTGGATGGCCGGAAGAGGAGAGCGGAGGGGAGTCGCTGGAGCTGAGTTCGAAGGTGGCTGGAGATGGGGAAGAGGGGGTTTTCTCAGACCAAAACTCGCTAAGGAGGTAAGGTAGGAGTTCCAGGGCTTAAACAGAGCTCCAAAGAGGGCTCCAGATCAGGAAAGAGCTTTGATTTGCTCTTTAGGAAATCAAGAAACACCCATTGATTCTGTGCATTCGCATGCACAAATCAAAGGGTTTTAGGAGTTAAGATCTGTCCCAATAGGTTTGTCCAGGTGTGAACATCAATCCCACCGAAGTTGGTGGGATTTGATTACCATTAGAGTGGGATTTAGCCCGGTCAAAGCTCACCTGGAGGTCGGTTGACCTTCAATGGCAGAAAGGTCAAATCTGCAAAGAAGGTGAAGAAGTTAGGGGCATTTTGTAATTATTTCAAAAGTTGAGGGGCTATTTGAAATAATAAGAGTCAGACTTGGACCAAAATGCAAACTAGGTCGAAATAATCTCAAATTGGGCCCAAATTTTTGATACAAACCTAATTTGGACCCAAGGAATTTATTGGTGAAGTCAGATTTAGGTTTTGACCAAGTTTGAATAGGTAAATTATGCAGAAACCCAAATTAGGGCAAATGTTTGTCTGAGACTCTGTTTTAGGTCAAAATGGGTTCTAATGGTTAAATTAAAGATACCAAACCTTATAGAATATTTTTCTATGATTTATAGAAGGTTTAGGTCAATTTTATCCTGACCATAACCTTAGTGAATTAAGCGGGTGTATTTTTAGGGTTTCAATTATCATTTAATTCTTGTAACAGGTGAAAACTCGTTACTGTCTGCATGAACCCACTTAGTATACATTAATGATCATATGACCTTTAATAAACCCCTGAAATGTCCCATGGTTATTCTGTATTTGTGAAATGCAGTTAAAATTATAGAAATAACCTTAGTTTCTTATCTTCTCAAAACAGATCATTATGCTCATATGACCCTCTGATGGTTATGTAGGAGCTTTTATGAACTTTATCAGACCAAATTGAGCTAGTTATGGTTCATGATAGTATTCCCATCACCTGCTACCTCTTTGGCCACCAGCCACTTCCACCACCCTCCTCAAAGGTGAGCTCTCTTAACCCTTCTCACTGATGACCCTCCGTCACCCTCCCTTCCTCCCTCAGCCGTGATCCCCACCAATGCCCCATCGCCCTCCTCCCCTCCCTCAGTCGCCCCCTCAACGACCTCGCACCACCCTCCTCCCCTTAATTGCCACCACCAACTCCTCCATCCCCCTCCCCCCTCATTTGATGGTGCCCCACCACCCTCTTGATCGATGTCATTGAGATGTTGAGCTTTCATTTTAGATCCGATATGTATTTATCAGTGGTAGTAGTAGCTGCTGAGCATTTTTTTGATGAAGTTCACATGGTTTTGATAGGAGATTTTAAATGTGTTTTTGATGAGCTTATGCTTACATTGATTTATTTGGGAGAGATCTTTTATAGATCTATCTTCCAGACTCATTGGAGTAAATAAAAGCATTACGTTAGCCTGATTGGTCATCTAATAGAAATAGCTGCTGAGTATTATTGGATTGAATGAAGGATGTTTGAATCGAAGATTTGAAATAATTTTTTGAAGGATTGAATGGTTACAATGATTTTTCTAGAGAGATCTTGCATAGATCCATCTCCTACAACATCTGAGCAGCTCTTGAAAATTTAGATAATAGATCTAATCCCCTTTGATAGTAACAACCACTTTAAGAATTGCCAGACCTGCGGAGTGTTTGATCCACGAATTGGTGTAGTTCCTGAGCTTGTTTCAAGTGTTAATGAGGTTTCTTAGATGGTCTAATTTTAGAATAGTATTTTTAAAGCATGTATTGATTTTATCTTGCCTTGAAATGGATTGAAGAGCATGTAATCTCTGTTAGAATTTCTTTGTCAGCAATTATGATGATTGCTACCTGTCAGGTTGAGTTTTGTTGTTAATTCCAATCTAAATCATCTTCATGTGTTTGATTTTGATGAAATTCAATTTATGGAAGTTTAACTTGTTTGAATCTTTATTTCCAAATTTTTTATAGAATTTAGGGCTTAGATTCATTTTCTAACCTTTAATTGTCCCATTTCATGCTTTAATACAATAATTAGGGTGTTAATTAGATAATTAGTGTAAATAAATAAATAAAAAGTGTAGTGAGTAGGTTTAGAGTATATTAAACATGTTTAGACCCTTAGATCTAAATTTCCATGTGTTTAGATTAGAGAAAATGCCAGCAGAAGCTTGTACATTCTCTTAGGTTAGAAATAAAAGAAAAAGAAAATAAAAAATAAATCTAATACTATGGAGTCATAGAAGGATTGGCCATATTTCAATTTCTTATTATAGGGAGCAGATTTCTCAAAGGACAAAGTGCTACCCTAATGCTTCCCAGATGATCTTTGTCCTAGATTACAATATGCCAATAATCAACTATTGTTATCTGATGCCCTTCTTAAGCTTGAAATAATGTATAGTTGCCTCTGGAAGTTCTAGGTAGACAATGCTCAATCTACTCAAGCATCAACTATGGTGCAGGAGTCTTCTATACTTGCTGTGACCTCTGGATGTGAAAGTTGTGTTGGTGGTAAAGATAGCGATCATGCTTACTAATTGTGTTAATCCACATCACTGATAAACAAATTTTTTATTTGCCATTCCTTTCAACTAATTCTATGCTAATCAAAACAAGGAATAAAAATATCTAAACATTGCCTTGGAGAAGGTGAAGAGAAATTCTCTTGAAGAAAAAAATCAAAACCTTTTCATACTTATCATGTGAGACAAAATCCATAGGTATTTCACATGGTTTGGAGGTAAGGTAACATGGAAAACACTCAAACAAATCCAATTTCAATTACTTATAGATCATACCTTATGCAATTATTAAAAGCTTTAAGTCAGTATATAGTGGAAAAAGAAATAATAACTCCACTTATTTCTTACCAACATATGGAAACTTAACCACTTGGATTGTTCAATCAGCCAACAATGCTTCAAGTTTAGGAAACTACCCAAAGGTATGGCTGGGTAGATCAAAAGCATTATTTAATGAAAAAAATTGTTTTCAATTTTGTTGTTTACTTTATTTATTTTGACCAGGGCTAGGACTCTTGCATCTTTGCAATGTATAACATTTTGTGATACATTAGTTTCAAAATCTTGCCTCATCTATACCTCCAAGAAGAAATGTCTAATTGAGAATATGCATCTTTGTCAAGCTTTAGAATAACTTAAGGCCCCCTTTGATAGAGGTTTAAAGTTTATGACCGAGTAAAGTTTAGGAAGTCTTAAGGAAGGATAAGTGGATGGGTAAGAGGAGGGTTAGTGATGTGATAGGCCAAGGGATTTTAATGGCACACTATCGAATGGTGATAGGCCAAGGGAAAGAAGGGACACCAATTTGAATGGCCTATGTGGAGTTAAGGTGCATCTACTTCTTGTTATGTCTTGTATAGAGTACTATGCAGTTAATAACTTGTAGGGAAATCAAAAATTAATTTATTTTGAAATTGCTAGGTTGGATGCTAATATCTTAATAAACCCTTCCTCATGGGTGGGCAAAAGTATCGAAGGCGACGTTTAATTAAGTCTAACGCCACTATCTTTGCTGATGTTAATAAATTACATAACCAAAATAATAAAAATAAGATGAACTTCACTTATATTGATGTCTTTTTAATTAAACATCATTATAAAAAAATTAAATGCGAACATTAAGAAAAAAAATCACCAAACATTCCCTCCATCGTTTCCCTTTCCGTCCCAGCAACCTCCATTCATACGAAAATAACTTGCGACCTATTGTGACTCGTATAGCGCATGTGGGATTAGAAAAAGCGTCGTAGTATAGTGCGCAATACTGTTAACAAAAATAATTTCTAAAGATAACGAGACTTGAGTCCCGGTCGTTCGTCTCTGGGAGGTGTTTATGCAAATTTGAAATCGATCTCTTTCGCTCTACCTACTTAAAATCGCATGTCGATTTATGGTTATTACGTATTTATGCACGACCTGCTTAGTTGCCAGGATATCAGAAATTAAAAGCAGGCAACTTTAATCACACAAAATATATTACAATAAGCTCATGGTGATTCTCAATGCATAGATATATATATATATAGAAAAAGATCTTTCATTAATTCATCATGGTGTTTGCAACATGGAACTCATGGAAAGCTTATAGACGAAAGCTTGAAAACGTAAATCTAGCTAACAGAAAACGATCGCATACATGAATCTAAAGGGGGATTATTCATGCATCATTGGGGGAGAATATAGAGCTACACTACTAAACTGTAATAAAAGCATGTAAACTATGAAGAACTAAGCTACTAATCTAGCAAAAATAGGGGCATGAAGGTAGGCTCCGATGGTCTTTGAGTTGGTTGAGAGGAGGAGAGGCGGCCAATGGTGCATAGGCCAGCCCTTGGAGAGAGGTTGAGGAGGTGATCCAATATCTTGGCGTGGAGGTGGTGGTGGCCATGGTGAAGCAACTCGTGAAGGTGGAGTGGAGGTGGAATGTAGCTAAGCTAAAATGGAGCCAAGAGTGAATGGGTGCAAATGGCCACCCCTTAGGTCTTTCTATAGACCTAAGGGAAGCTCTCTAGAGAATTATGGAATTCTCTATAGAGGCCTATGATGGGAGCTCGTGGGAGAGTGAGAGAGAGGATGGATGGTGGTTTCTAGATCCACCAAATGTAGATCTAAAAATTGAATGGCTTTCGGTTGCTAATTTTAGCAACCAAGGCAACAACACATGGTAGAGAGTTCTAGAGAACTCTAGGCTAGGTATTTTTGTGTGGATGGTGTGTGTGGGTCGAAACTTAGGTGGCTAGGTTGATTAGGTTAGGTTCTAGTGGGTTTAAGTCAAGGTAGGTCTCAAATTAGGGTTGTAAACCCTAATTGCTAAGGGGGAAATGCAATTCAACTTAATACAAGTTTAATTGAATGAGTGTGAACCTAATTGAGAGTGAAATAACTCAATTAGATTGGGCTTAGGTCAATTCGACTCTCATTGAGTCCAATTGGACTTGTATGGGTTGAGATCAAGGCTCAATTGGACTGAATGAGTCCAATTGAATAGACTGAAGAGATTGGCCATGATCCAAGTCAATTAGGTTTAGTGAGGACCTAATTAGGTCCTTAGAGAGGTCTAGAGGTGATGTACAATGGTTAGGGCACTTTAATTTAGGTTCCTAGGGGGTTAGAATTGGGTTTAGAGAGCTAGAGATTCAAGATCAAGGCTTGAATCTCAAAACAGGGTCTGGAGGGCAGTTCTGGATGTCTAATAATAGTGTCATACATCTTATAGTGAAAAATCAGAAGTCCAGACTTGTTGTCTGGACGTCCAATCAGAGTCAGGAGGGATTTTAGGTTCTATTTTGGGTATTCTACAGAAATTGGACGTCTGACTAAGTGTCTGGACATCCAATAACACTGCAGAAGTGGGTTTAAGGTGTGCGGGAGTTGGCTAAGGGTTCTGGACATCCTATAACTCATCTGGACATCCAGATAGAGGTTGTAATTAGGGTTTAAGGTTTCCTAGGGTGTGGTGACCTAATCTAAGGGTGGTTAAGGCTTGGGGAAGCTTCTAGGCTATCTTAGGGCTACGATAGTCCTAGGTTCTTCATATTTTACTACTTTATTCTTATTTAAATAGAATAGCATACCTCAACCGCTTACATTATTATCTACTACATCTTATTCTAGGTCTTCTGCTCCAACTTTGCTGCAACTCCATTTATTTTTTATTCTTTAGATCCAGCTTTAGATCCAGCTTCAGATCTAGCTTCTGATTTGCTTATTACATGTAATTGACATAATGCACCTAACCAGTACATTATAGCATTATTTTATGCATAGCTAAAAGAAAGCAGTAAAGGTGCTAGTAATGCTTATGCATGCATGAATTACCCTATCTTATGCTAAGTCCTAGCCTAATTAGGTCGATTAAGACCTATGATTGTTACACAATCATACCCCCATGCCTAAATCTTGCTAGTCCCTAGCAAATGTAAGACAAAATTATTCACATAAGGGTCTCTAAGGGATCGATTATTTTATCAAGTGTATGCCTAGATATTTTTCTCCTTTTTATTTTCATCCTATGCTCTAGAAATCCAGACAATCGTGAAAGTGCAGTTATGTAGCTTTTGCAACGGATTCGAGTGAAAAAATAATTCACCTCTAAAGGCTACACTTGACCCCTAGTAAAAATTCTAGCGGGATAGGCGGACTTCTTCCCTCGGGGTATTCAAAATATTCTATGAATTCCACCTGACTTTAAGCTTTGGTAAAGAATCTTAGAGGGAAAAGATTATATATTTGGTGTCTCACTCTCGACTGGTGCTATATAGAGATTAGTACTATGGATTCTAGATTCCCAAATTATTACGTAACTCAACTCAAAGAAAGACGAGAAAAGCTATGCTCTCTTTTGATTTCTTTGTATTCATTCTCTCTTACTCCTTTTCTTTTTCTTTCTTTTTCTTAGAGCTCACAATCTCACCAGATTCACATATATGACCTGTATTTGGTGGTCTCACTTGACATTAACACTTTAATTGAGTTCTCATAACCTTGACACTAAGTCAGAATTCCTTAGCCAGCATTCGGGCAGTTAGAAACACAGAAAAATAAGTTAAGGTCATATTTGGTGGATCTCAAATTTATTTGGTGATATTGTCTCAATGCAAATGAAATAAACACTAAATATTCACAAACTCTTTTTTTTTCTTACTTTTTCTTCTTTTTCTAATTTCTTTTTCAATTTTTTTTTCAATTTTTTCATCATTTTTTTTTCTTTTTTTCCTTTTTTTCTTCTTTCAACACAACACAACTAGCACATATCCATGAACTTTATTGAGAAGGCATTATTAGGGATATTGGGTGGTACTCAAGAGATATTGGGTGGCTTATTTGGTGGAAGTGCCTACTCACGGCACCGGGAGAGACGGATAGGACAGTGTATTTCTAACCTTGACATCAATACCCTCCTTTAGCTGAGGATTCCGTAAAGAATGGTTGTAACCATCCACCTTAGCCCTAGTTTTATGAAAACTTGCTCTCCGCGTATTTGACTTATTTGGTGGCTCTCAAAATTTCACACAAAATGTATACGCAGGAATCGAGATCGAAAACTATGCCTAATCTCTGAGTATCATCACCTAATTATCTAGGATTCCGGATTCATTGCACTAATCTTAGAGCACTAGTACACTCTACTCTCATCTCACACTATTTGGTGGATTTTTGGAGGAAAATTTGCCTAACTCCCAAAACACTGTCCAGGGGTTTAGGAGAAGAAGCACTGCTTCTTCTCGACAGACTAAAGACGTTTATCAGCCTTCACCGTGAATCCATTGCAAATTCTACGTGTGTGTGAAAAGTTGTACTGGATGCCAGATTACAGGAACCAACTAGAGGAAAAAAATCCTAATACATTCTCTTCATAAAAATCTTATTCATGAATGTAATATGTATATATGCTATAAACAAGTAACCTCGTATAATTTTTACTTCGTAAAATTCCCATATCGGGTTTCATTTAGCTTGATCCGAAATTTCAGAACAGGATGGGTGAGCGGGTGAGTTGGAAATGGCTGTTGCAGATGATTTCTAGCTCTAATGTGAGCATTGGAGGTGGAGTCGGTTGTTCTTTTATTTAGGATCCTAAAGTACGTGTAACATGCAGCTCCGAGGTTTTCCTAAGGGTTGGCATAAAAATTTTTCAGTTTTACTGTATCTACCCTCCCATGCCTAAGTTCTTGCATGTCCTCATGCATGAATATAGGAGAAAATAAATACAGCAGGGAGTAAATGGGTAGAAATCACTTGTAATTGCTTCTGAAATTATACATTCAGCACCGGCCAACCTGATAGTATGCAATATGCAGAAAGAAAATATGCCTAAAGAGAAATATGCTATATATAAAATTGAATATGTATAGGGTGATGGATGCGGAGTAGATATTGATTTTAACGCCTCCAGTTGGGTGAAAACTCAATCACACGTCCTCAATAAGATGATCGATCTCGTCAGCTGGAGGAGGTTCCTGGGCCAAAAATGGCTTGAGGCACTGGCCATTTACCATAGATATATGCCCAGATTTTGGGTCCCTAATCTGGACTTCCCCATTAGGATATGGGTGAATCACAACATAGAGGCCAGTCCACTTGGACTTGAGCTTCCCTGTGAAAAGTTTTAATCGTGAATCAAACAACCAGACTTGCTGGTTGGGTGTGAATGCTTTCCTCCGAATGTGGCGGTCATGAAAGGCATTGGTCTTGTCCTTGTATATCAATGCGTCCTCATAGGCCTCCCACCGGATCTCTTATAATTCGCTGAGCTGGAGTTTCCGTTCTTGACCTCCTGCATCGAGGTCAAGGTTACATTTTCGCATCGCCCAAAAGGCGCGGTGTTCCAGCTCTACAGGAAGGTGACAGGCCTTGCCATATACCATACAATATGGTGACATTCCTAGTGGGGCCTTGTACGCGGTCCGATATGCCCAGAGTGCATCAACTAATTTATCGGACCAGTCCTTGTTGTCTGGTCTAACCATCTTTTGGAGAATCAGCTTGATTTGACGGTTAGACACTTTATCCTGCCCATTGGTCTGCGGGTGATACGGGGTGGCTATACGGTGATGTACCCCGTATTTCTTTAATAATGTCCTGAAGTGGGAATGGATGAAGTGGCTTCCCCCGTCGCTAATCAGAGCGTGGGGTATTCCGAATCTCGCAAAGATGTATTTCCGTACGAAAGAAATGACGGTCTTATGATCAGCTCGTCTCGCCGGGATGGCCTCGACCCACTTCGAGACATAGTCAATGGCTAGTAATATATACTCGAAGCCATGCGAGTTCGGAAAAGGGCCCATAAAATCGATGCCCCAGACATCGAACACTTCTACAACCATGATGGGCTGGAGTGGCATCATGTCTCTCCTGGTCATAGAACCGACTGACTGGCATCGTTTGCAGTGTTGGGCGTATTCGAGTGTATCTCTAAAAATAGTTGGCCAGAAAAATCCCGACTGCAAAATTTTTGCAGTGATTTTCCGTCCAGAGAAATGACCACCACAAGCATCATTGTGGCAAAAGGGTAACACATTGGGGATCTTAGAATCTGGGATGCATCTTCGAATAATCTGATCTGCTCCAATGCTGAAGAGCAGTCGGTCATTTTAGAGGTAGAATTTGGCTTCTGCAGTAAATTTGAGTTTCTGTTCCTTGGATAGGTTCACGGGAATCTTGCTTGCGGCAAGATAGTTCACGATATCCGCGTACCAGGGGAACTCAACAGAGTGAACTACCAAAAGGGATTCATCCGAAAATTGGTTGTGGATAGCCAAGGAATAAGGACTCAAAATATTTAGTAATACAAAAAAGATTTGCTCAACCTCGAGGTAATACAAACCACAAAGGACGCAAATACTTAAACAAAATATTAGTAATACAAAAAAGATTTGCACAAATAATTCAAACCACAAAGGACACAAAATGTATAGTGGTTTCCCACTCACTTGGGTACTCCACTACCTAAGCCTCCTAGCTTAGGGTTTTTAACCTGATTCCCTCAACCCCGAGGAAATCAATCTACTCACCGAGGTAATTAATGGGTTACCTCAACCCAAGTACAAAAACGGGTTTGTTACAACCCAATGAGCAAATGCTCAAGAACAAATGAAATACAGGTGTAAGACAAAAAAGATCTTACAACCAAGACCTAAGCCTCTCAACAAATATATATATAATATAACACCAGTTTGAGAATCTAGGAAGGACTCGAATCGCCTTGAATTGTGTGAGCAAAACACGTCAGTATGTTTGCATACTAATAGCACTATTGGAAAGCAGTAAACACGATTTCTTCTCTTGAATATTTGGTGGAAAATATGAATTATATGCTCTATAATTTTCTCTTATGCCTCTTATATATCTTGTGTGCAAACAAAGAGTCCAAGACTCATTTTATTGAGTTTAGGACCTCAGGTAGTCGTCAAATAGACGTTGAGATTTAATTCCCAACGTTCACATTTACAAAATTAATATTCCAGTCGTTCTGTTTTGGGCTAACGGCTAGCTGGTATCGATACTAAAGTACCTATATCGGTACTAGCAGCTCACTATCACCTGTTCGGTGCCTAATTTTGGTTTTAGAAGTTATTTAGTTGTAGTATAGAGTGAAAACACGTTGAAAAATAAATGTATAAAACTCCTGTGAGTACCGGGTCATTCACAGGGAGGCAATCTCAATTTATGCAAAAGTGTTTCAATAAAACTAATTCTAACTAGATATATGTATAAAGTAGATATCCAGAGAATCAGAATTTTATTGCAATTAGATAAAGCTTTTCACAGTAGAAAATGCTAATAGAGACAGATAGCTAGAGAGAGAGAGAGAGGAAAGTGGCAGAGAAACAACGCCGCTTGTGGGATGCTTGTGCGAGATGCGGTAGCACCTCAGATCCAGAGCACCGGGATGGAGTTGCAGAGGAGATGGAGAATTGCAGAGAAGACGGTAGAAGAGATCTGGAATTGATGGGAGAGAGAGATTCTAAGTTGATGCCTTCAACTGGGGGGCCCTTAGCCTTCTTTTATAGTTTTGATGGAGGGAAAAATGGTATGTGAGGCCTTAATCTCATGTAACAACATCTGGGTGATCTGATCCGTTGATTGGGAGATCAACGGCTCTGATTTGGCCTCAAAATAGCCTTCAAAAAGCCTTATACGCTCGGATTTGCTTTGGTGGCGACATGTGGCAGTTGGTGGATCAAAGATCGCACGGCCTCGCTTCCTCCTCGCGCACCCGCTGCAACAACCTCTTTTCGCGTGCGCACCCGCAAGGCCCTTTTTAGGGCCTTATCCTCAACCGTCTGATCGTGACGATTGGATGACCTATGTGTGCTTGCTTGCCTTCCTAATCTCGCAAAACACGTGCGATCATGTGTCCACCCGTGGAGGGCTCTGGTCGCGCTCGGTCATACTCATCTTGTGCCACATGGCACCATCATGGCCGTCTATCTTCTTTTCCTTGTATCTGGTGATGTAGACCTTTGATCGAGTTGATTTTGCACCGTTGGATTGCGATCGTCAATCTAGATTCATCCGTGCAGTTGGATTCTTCATCTGAGGCTCGGATCTTTGTCCTTTGGCTCCATGATCTCCGTTCTTCTATGGACTGCACACGATGCTCTGGTTGTCTGATCGGGACGATTTTGGAAGCGTTGAACTCCTGTCGTCATTCTGATCTTACATCTACGGCTTCGAATCGTATGCGATTAAAATCATCTCTCTTTTAGGTCATAAAATGACGATATTATCTATATGGCTACTCAAACTAACTAGTATGCGAATTACGATGCTTATGCATGCATTGACTCGAAGTTATGCTAGAATTTGTCTCAATTCAGGTGTTTTAGGTTGCACGGTTGTTGTGTAATCACCACTTGTACATGTGTCATTGTACGGGTACTCATCATGGGTACCGGTACTTGTGACTCCCAGGTTTGAAATTCCTTAGGCACAGTAACCCATCTGTACTGGTACTCATCATGGGTACCGGTACTTGTATGGTTCAGGCCAGAAATAAGGCTTCAACCTATGGCTAACATGTACCAGTACTCATGGTTGGTATCGGTACTTGTTGTTCACAGTTTGAGACAAATTCTCAAACCTGTGCCTTGCAAATACCAGTACTGATGAACAGTACCGATACTTGCTTACAAGTACTTATTTTAGGTAAATTAATCCATTTCGTGCTTTGAAAATGTTCGCAATATAAATCCTAGTTTATCTCTAATTTATTTTATGATCTAAGCTATGATTCTTTGTTAAGAGGCATATACAATCTATAAATATAAAATCTAAACTAAAAGGTCGAAGATGATCTTCTCCTCCTCGACTCTTCCATGTCATCTTGCCTCCTCCATGACATGATCCTTTTCTTCTCACCATCATACCTCCATCATTTCTTGTTTGCCTTGCTCCTTCACCTAAATCTGAAAAACCCTTAATGGCAAATATTAATCCATAATAATTTTGTTAACACCAAAATAAGAAGTGGAACAAGGTTCCAATAATCTCCCCCTTTTTGGTGTTGGCAAAATTATCTTGCAAATAGATAATTATGAAAAGGAATTTAACAATGCTATATGAGAAAATTTTTTAATTAAATCCTCTCCCTCAAAATATGCTCCCCGTAAAAATTTTACTATTTGCCCTTTATCTTTCTCCCCCTTTTTGTCAATCACAAAAAAATGAAGAAATATCATACCATAAAGTTTACCAATAGTAAAATGGAGCTTGTGGATACCAAGCATCTCTCGTCCAGCATTCTTGATCTTCATCCAACCTATAGAAAGGTTGAAGTGTTCCGTTATGTGCCTTGAACACCCATTGATTACTTTGATCTACTCCTGCAAAACAAATATCTTTTCTAGGTACCCTTTTTCTTATGGGTCCTTAGAGTTAGCACCTTTCAAATCCTAAGATTTATAGACCTTTTTAGTGTTAGATCTATAATTCTTGAGATTTTTACCTTTTTGATACATCCATGAATGCCTACATGCATGTGACTGATTTTGTGTGTTCTTTTTATTTTTAAACTTTGCTTTTAAATCATCACAAAATTCTATATTTAACCTAGTTGTTGTTTTTAGATTATTTAAAGTTCATTCAAAGTGCTCATAAATATCTTCTAGTTCTAATATCTTTGCATGCAACTGATTATTAATCTCTTTTGACATTTCTAATTCTATTTCTAAACATGACTTTTCTAATTCTAATGTTTGATAATTATTCTTTAAAATCTTATTTTCTTTTTTAAATGACCTAGTTTTATGATATAGTTCTTTATATGCTTCTAATTCTTAAAAAGAGAAATCAGGGTTTACCTCATTATCTGTGTCTTCCATAGTTGCTACTAAGCAAAGATGTGCAACCTCATCATCATCCGATTCGCTAGAGTTGGTGTCCATGTCAGAGTCGCTATCATCCCATGTCGCTTTAAATGCTTTCTTCTTCTTCTTAAGCTCTTTTGTTTCTTTCCTATTGTCCTCCTTGTTTACGAGGCAATCCTTTCGCAAGTGACCCTTTTTCTTGAAATCAGAGCAAATAACATTAGTTGAAATTTTATTGACTTGCTTACCTTGTTTCTTAAGAAATTTCTGGAATTTCCTAGTAAGCATTTTCATCTCCTTGTCTTCAGATTCTAATGTTGTTGAGTCCGAGTCCTTCGTGATTGCTCTGAAAGCAATACTTTTCTTCCTACTTATCGCCTTCTCACTTTTCTTCATGTTCTCCAATTGAACTTCATACTCCATGAAGCTTCCAATCAGATCATCCAAGGGGAGAGTGGATAGATCCTTCGCCTCTTGGATCACTGTGGTCTTTGGAGACCAATCGTTTGTAAGTGATCTCAAGACCTTTCTTACAAGCTGCTCCACTTTCAGCTTGACTCCTAGATTTTTCATTGGATTCATGATCTCTCCAAATCTTGTATACATGTCCTTGATTGTTTCTCCTTTTTCCATCTTGAAACACTCATAATTTTTTGTTAAAATAGAAATACATGTTTCTTTTACCTTGTTTGCTCCTTAGTAGGTGACCTCGAGAGTGTTCCATATCTCAAATGTTGACTCGCAAGCTAAGATGTGGTTGAATCCCTCCTTTGATAATGCACAATACAATGCGTTCATCGCCCTTGCATTGCTCATGATGTTTTTCTTCTAATTTGTTATCCATGCTACTCCTTCTTGCGGCTCCGAATCTGAGTATTTTTCTTGAATGAGGGTCCAAGCCTCCTCATCCATTGCTTTGAGAAATACTTGCATCCTCTTCTTCCAATACCATAGTCCGTCCCATCGAAATACGGAGGATGGGTAGAAGACTGTCCTTTGGTGCACCTTGATGTAGATGCCATTGCGAGTTGATTTGTTACGTCTTCTCGCAACCTTGCTCTAATACCAACTGATAGGATCTAATAGAATAGATGTGGCTACACGCACAAATACTTAAACAAAATATTAGTAATACAAAAAAGATTTGCACAAATAATTCAAATCACAAAAGACACAAAATGTATAGTGGTTCCCCACTCACTTGGGTACTCTACTACCTAAGCTTCCCAGCTTAGGGTTTTTAACTCGATTCCCTCAACCCTAAGGAAATCAATCTACTCATCGAGGTAATTAATGGGTTACCTCAACGCAAGTACAAAACTGGGTTTGTTATAACCCAACGAGCAATTGCTCAAGAATAAATGAAATACAGGTCTAAGATAGAAAAGATCTTACAACTAAGACCTAAGCCTCTCAACAAATATATATAAGATAATACCAGTTTGAGATCCTAGGAAGGATGCGAATCGCCTTGAATTACGTGAACAAAACACGTCAATATGTTTGCGTACTCGTAGCATGATTGGAAAGCAGCAAAGACGATTTCTTCTCTTGAATATGTGGTGGAAAATATGAATTATATGCTCTAGAATTTCCTCTTATGTCTCTTGTATAGCTTGTGTGCAAACAAAGAGTCCAAGACTCATTTTATAGATTTAGGACCTTAGGTAGTCGTCAAATAGATGTTGGGATTTAATTCCCAATGTTCACGTTTACAAAATTAATATTCCAACCGTTCTATTGTGGGCCAACGGCTAGCTGGTACGGTACTAAAGTAAATGTATCGGTACTAGTAGCTCACTGCCACCAGTACATGAGTCCTGGTCGATACTTCTGACTCCCAGGTTTGAAATTTCTTAGGCACAGTAACCTACCTGTATTGGTACTCATCATGGGTACCGGTACTTGTAAGGTTCAGGCCAAAAATAAGGCTTCAACCTGTGGCTAACATGTACCGGTACTCATGGTTGGTTCCGATACTTGTTGTTCACAGTTTAAGACAAATTCTCAAACCTGTGTCTTGAAAATACCAGTACTGATGAACAGTATCGGTACTTGCTTACAAGTACCTATTTTAGGTAAATTAATCCATTGCATACTTTGAAAATGCTCACAATATAAATCCTAATTTATCTTTAATTGATTTTACGATCTAAGTTATGATTCTTTGTTAAGAGGCATATACAATCTATAAATATAAAATCTAAACTAAAAGGTCGAAGTTGATCTTCTCCTCCTCAACTCTTCCTTGTCATCTTGCCTCCTCGATGACATGATATTTTTCTTCTCACCATCATACTTCCATCATTTCTTGTTTGCCTTGCTCCTTCACCTAAATCTGAAAAGCACTTAATGGCAAACATTAATCCATAAAAATTTTGTTAACACCAAAACAAGATGTGGAACAAGGTTCCAACAATTTCCCCCATTTTGGTGTTGACAAAACTATCTTGAAAATAGATAATTATGAAAATGAAATTAACAATGTTATATGAAAAAAAATTTTAATCAAATCCTCCCCCTTAAAATATAAAATAGAATAGATGTGGCTACGCGCACAAATACTTAAACAAAATATTAGTAATACAAAAAAGATTTGCACAAATATTTCAAATCGCAAAGGACACAAAATGTATAGTGGTTCCCCACTCACTTGGGTACTCCACTACCTAAGCCTCCCAACTTTGGATTTTTAATCCGATTCCCTCAACCCTAAGGAAATCAATCTACTCACCAAGGTAATTAACAGGTTACCTCAACCCAAGTACAAAAATGGATTTGTTACAACCCAACGAGTAAATGCTCAAGAATAAATGAAATACAGGTGTAATACAGAAAAGATCTTACAACTAAGACCTAAGCCTCCCAACAAATATACATATAAGATAATACCAGTTTGAGAACCTAGGAAGGATGCGAATCGCCTTGAATTGCGTGAACAAAACACATCAATATGTTTGCGTACTCGTAGCACGATTGGAAAGCAGCAAAGACGATTTCTTCTCTTGAATATGTGGTGGAAAATATGAATTATATGCTCTAGACTTTTCTCTTATGTCTCTTGTATATCTTGTGTGCAAACAAAGAGTCCAAGACTCATTTTATAGAGTTTAGGACCTTAGGTAGTCGTCAAATAGACGTTAGGATTTAATTCCCAACGTTCACATTTACAAAATTAATATTCCAGTCGTTCTGTTTTGGGCCAACGGCTAGCTGGTACCAGTACTAAAGTACTGGTACTAGCAGCTCACTGCCACCAGTACGTGAGTTCTGGTATCGGTACTCACCATGGGTACCGGTACTTGTAAGGTTCAGGCCAAAAATAAGGCTTCAACCTGTAGTTGACATGTATCGGTACTCATGGTTGGTGCCGGTACTTGTTGTTCACAGTTTTAGATAAATTCTCAAGCTTGTGCCTTGCAAATACCAGTACTAATGAACAGTATCAGTACCTGCTTACAAGTACTTGTTTTAAGTAAATTAATCCATTACGTACTTTGAAAATGTTTGCAATATAAATCATAATTTATCTCTAATTGATTTTACGATCTAAGTTATGATTCTTTGTTAAGAGGCATATACAATCTATAAATATAAAATCTAAACTAAAAGGTCGAAGATGATCTTCTCCTCCTCAACTCTTCCATGTCATCTTGCCTCCTTCATGACATGATCTTTTTCTTCTCACCATCATACCTCCATCATTTCTTGTTTGCCTTGCTCCTTCACCTAAATCTGAAAAACACTTAATGGCAAACATTAATCCATAATAATTTTGTTAACACCAAAACAAGATATGGAACAAGGTTCCAACAACTACCAGATTGAAGGAGAACATGTCTCAAATACTTGAAATTTAAAGCAAAATGCAAGGCATTCTGTAAGTATGTTGAGAGTACCTAAACATTACCAACCTATGCTCCATCTTCCAACCAAATGGTCAATATTGCATCCACTTATTGATCTCTAGCTGAACTTGTGAAGAAAGTTATTTTATTCTGACAAGAACCTTGTGAAAAAGTTATAGTGTTGCTATCCTCCTGCCAGAAATGATACTAGTCTAGAAACCCTTATATGAAGAAACGTTAGGCCAATCAGGCATATTTCCTATCCAATGGGAAATTAAGATGCTTAGGCAACATTTAGTAGGTGTTTAGTGCATGTGTTGGAGATGGGTGGATAAGATCAATATTAGAGAGTGGATGATAGGGTTCGTGAGGGGTATTCGCCACATTGCTACTTATAACACATCATATTCACCAGTTTTATCCAACAAAACAATAAGAAAAAGCAACACAAAATCAAATATAAAACTGATAAATTATGATCTGTTCTCTAATTAAATAACATTTGCGCACCCATTGCTCCAAACTCGCTATTTAATCCACCACCAAAACTGACAATTTTTACAACTAATTATCCCTTCATAAAATCTAACTCTTGTCGGAATGTAGCATTTAGTGCCTTGGACCAAAGAAGAAGCACGTCTAGGTTTGCATGTTTATCCCAATGGACTTGTAGTGCAGTTAGCTATCTTTTCCTCAATAATAAGCACATGAACAAAATGCCCCGTGAACTGAACCTTAGATTTTCCTCAAAAGTTTTACCTTAGTTCCAGATCAGCCTAGAATTTAACAACTTCTAGAATTTGAAGCCAAAACTTGCTGACCGTTGTATGCTAAGTATTAAAAAAACATTTGGTGCCCAACAAGGTTTTAAATATCAATTTTGACATCATTTTAATGATTTTGGAGATATCCATTTTGGAGGCATGCTAAGGAAATGCCAGAATATCGATATTGAATTTCGATAACCTTGACACTCCTAAAAACTTGTATTTTTGAGGCATGTCGGAGGCATACCATGGAAATCTCAGAATTCTTTTAAAATGATTAGAATTGTAGTGACTTCATATAATTGTCTTAGAAAAACTTGATAAATATTTAAACATTAATCTTATCAAAGTAATATTTAAGCACTAAATCCTAAAACTGACAATCTAACTCCATAAAACGTATAGATCAAGTGATCATAGAATTAGTTAATGTACATTAAACTCATGGATGTGCAAATATAATCATTGAAATCTATAAATCTAAGGATTATAATTTAAACACTATTTAATTTTAGAGAATCTAATACCTTAAAGATTTAACAATTACAGAAAGAAGACACTTACAAGAGTTTTTATCACTCCAACAAGCATGCAACAATTATAATGGGTAAAAGTGGGGTACTGACCTACCTATGTCGACCTTAAAATATGGTAATAGTCTATGAATTGTGCCTATTGCCACCCATTTTGCCAAAATTATCTACATGTTATATTGGTATTTAGCAAAATATCACCAATACTCTTGCATTTTGACATTACATGTGTGTCAATATGGCCTCACATCAGAAAATGGCCATTTTGTTAGCATACCATGGGAATTCAAAACACTGGTGCCCAAACCTAAGTGCCAGAATAGCGATTGATTGAAACAGATAGCAGATAAACCTTCTAATAGGATTAGAAACTCAAAACCACTTGGGTCAGACAAATGATCAAAAATATTTGGTACCCAAGCGCCAATATGGGTGCAAGTGAGATCGAATCAACAATCAATCATTGATGTCAGTTGGTGCTATGCTAGAGTGGATAGTGTTGTGTATTGAGTTGTGATGATGCCCAAGGGAGATCATGCATCCCTCCAAATTGGAAACATTCCCTTCCCAGCCTTGGTCTTAAGAAAGGTTTCTACACCTGCAAATAGAGGCTAGTGAAGTCACCATTGAAAAGAAGAGGACTCACTAATGACAAACTTCCTTGACATTGAAACACATGAAGTAAGCTTGTTGAATGCTTAGTGTTATTGCCCATTTGGCAAGCAATCCTTTGGCCAACAACCACTTGCCCCAAAGATGTAAACCACCTTCAGTAAATTGAGTGCAGACATCATCCTGTGAGATAGGATAACTCTCTTCGAAGACAAGAGATGCTCAACCTCTTATTGGCAAGTGGAGTGGATAAGAATGATGGGGTAGAAGCAGAGATCTGATCTTGCTCCATATGAAGGCAGCTGGGAAGGAAGACTACCTTAACAATTTATTAACCATTTATTTTCGAGAACAATGCCCTATTAGCCACCCTAATCAGGAAGGCAAAAGGAGGTCAAGTATTCAAAATAGATAAATGCTCCTTTGGTGATCTAGGAGTTTATGATGTCTAGAACTATTCTAGAGTTTGTAGATTGCGAACAACTATCTATGGACTTAAGCTGAGTCCTTAGGTGTGGTTTCAAAAGCTTTTAGAGGTGGTGGAGGCCATTGGCTTCAAAAGGTCCTCATCTGATCATTCCTTTTTCATTAGAAAAATAAAGGGAGGTACTGTTGTGCTCCTAGTCTATGTTGATAATTTAATTATTACTGGAGATGACAGTGTAGGTATTACAGAGGTCAAGAAGTGCTTGTTAGGGACCTTTGTGCCGAAGGATCTTGGACCATTGAGGTATTTCCTTGGGATAGAAAGAGTGCATAGTTCTCCCTTAAAAGAAGTATGCTCTTGACCTACTTCAGGAAACTAGTGATAAGCCCATATTTGTCGGCTAATTAGTTACTTAAATGCCTAGACATTAGATTAGTATTGACATAGAAATAGCATACAATAATATGTAAATAGATTAGTCTAATTATTGACTTATATGCATATTTCATGCTTTGCATTCATATCTAAATACATTTAGAATTCATTTAGAATAACATGGATTGAAATAGTTAGTCTATAGGTTGAATTACATGCATGTATTAGAATTAACATTTTATGTGAGGGTTTGTAGATAAATAACCCATCATTTATTTTCTTATTAATCCATTTCTTCTTCGTCTTCAATGGCTACTGTCTCTTCACACCAGCTGCTCGCACTAAAGACCTGCATTCAGGGAGGAGCAGGAGAAGTGGATCTGGTCGACGCCCCATCCTCGTCTTCATCTTCCCCTGTAGGTATAAGAAAGGGGGAGCCACAACCGGGCTGGAGGAGGCCACCACCCACTCCATCATCGTGCATTGCTCCCACCGTCGGCCTCCATGGACAAGTTCCACCACACTGTGGGTCGACGAGGTGACAACTCGCTGCGCCAAACTGGTGGACTTGTGCCAACAATGTGCATAAGCCTTCACGGCTCCACCTTACTGTGAGCACCTTAGCATGCATATCCCTCCATGTTGCAACAACAACGTGCACCACCACCATCACCAACACCGCCACCTCCTCACTGGCCCAGCACCTCCGCTCGCAAGCAGCAGTGCGGGTTCTCCTCGCGCGTCCATCGTGCATCACCACCACCGCAGCCACACATCAGCAACCATCCACATGCGGTTAAGATGTTCGGGAAGATTCCCGAACATTTGATGACCCAACCTGCATCTTCTCCACCTTGCACACAGTACCTCGCCCCCTCACCGCCTCATCGTGCAGCCGCACGCACGCACCGCATGCCTGCTGTGCACACAGCAGTGTCACCACTACACCTCTCCCCCGAGACTACACCTCAATGCACCACCACCATCTTCACTTCTTCCTTTTCGTTTCTTCTTCTTTTTCCTCTGCAACCAAAATGACCCAACATCACCAACCTCCAACAACCACTTGCAGCACCACCTTCACCACCCTCGCTTCACCCCAAGCAGTCAATAGCCACTGAAACCTCCTCATGCGTGCCACCCTCCTTGCGTGCATGCCTCCAGCAGCGTGCCATCGCCTCCCACGCGTGGCCAGCAACACGCTCATGCACACCATCCAGTGGCACACATCTCCCCTTGTCGAGCTCCCACGTGCGGCCTGAACCGCGCTTGCATGCCACCCTCCTCGCGTACGCACCTTCGTGTGCAGCAGCCAGCAGTGTAGAGCAGCTCCACCGCCGGAACCCACCTCCACGGTACCTTCATTCGGCCACCTTGAGCCGCCCTGCACTTTGCCGCGACCGCCATCGCGAAGCTCTCGCTCCACTTGACCTCCACGAGCTTCTTGCCTCCAGCCTCTCCTCTTCCATGCGTGGAGAACAAAAGCAAATCCTCTGTTTTGATTGTAATCAATAATTACATTTTTTTGCCATTGAGGAGGAAGGGATTTTTTTAGTTATTAATATTATATCGATTGATTTTATGAGCATATCCCTCTTATTTTTCATAAATACCATTCCAGCATATCATGTCATTGATTAGCTAGTCTAAAGGGAATTTTAACTTGATTTTGGGGGAAATCAATAGTGGACATCGATTTTTGACCCGTGCAAGTTTTAATAAGTCATTGCCTCCCTGTGGATACGACCCGCTCTTTTGAGTGGTTAATTTTAAATGTTTTGAATAGCGATTTTCCACCACTTGCATACTACAACACGACATTATCATTTTATTGTTATCATCTTATTTAAGTGAAAACCCATCTTTTCAAATGGCACCATTGCCGGGGAGGCAACATGCCTGTTAAACTCGCATTTATTTATTTATTTATTCACACATTATTTTTGAGGCATATTTAACTTTGATCTTTTTGGTGCGAGGTACACATATCTTCTACATTTTGCTGCACCAACCTTAGAGATCAGGAGACCCTTGACGTCGTCCGTTGGCCACACATTAGGAGCATCATAGCCACTGTGCGTACAATTGAGGTGGACCTTGAGCCACAATTCAGGGGAGAACATTTCGAGGGAGCTGCAAGCATCAACTCCTCCATTCTGAATAGATAGAATAGATAGTATATTAGATTAACTTAGATTTAGTTTAGACTTTACATTTGGCTTGAGACCCTTATTCTGGGGTATATTCGAGGGGTTTGTTCCTCGATTTTGTTTTAGGCCTGTGTTGGGTAATCTTTTTGGGAGCATGTTCCCTTTTCTTTAGATTTAGGTTTTCTTTTATTTTGTAGGTTGTTTATCCTTTATTTATTTGTGCACAAGTAGGTAGATAAAAAAAAAATCAAAACATGAATTGCTTGATAGAAGCTGCATGCCCTAGGACGACCATTTAGGTGTGTATGAGTAGCCTCTAGGTTTATTTTGCATTTGTGTACATTTCATTGCTGATTGCTGGAGGTAAGGTTCGTTTTCTCTTCCTTACATTCAATCTTGTTCACGCATTTGCATCTGGATTTAATTGCAAGACCACCTAATTGAATTGAAAAGATCTAACAAGTGGTCACATATTTTTCTTGAAAAAGGACTTTAACTAAAGGAGGAACATTACAAACCAAGGACTTGAATTGAGAACTTGTCGTGCAATTCACAAAACTCAAACTCAAAATTTTACGGTGAATGCACACGTGTATGATTGTGCACCAAGGCATGCATTTAGACATTGCTAGGTTTTTGAGCTGCTAGGAAAGAACCCTCCTACTGTTGGTTTTGAAGTGCTTGAAACTCAAGATCAAAGGTTTCGTAACTCCAAGGAGGGGGATACCTTGTCACGGATTTTTGAGGGTAGTCAAGAAGCACCGTGAAAGCAAAGCTTCAAAGGAAGGCTTAGTCCTACTTACATCCCTCGATCTTCCGTCCTTGGAGTACTTTACCATTTGAATTGTAGGGAAGAGCACCTAGGTTCCAACTAGGTCTTTTTAGGCATTCCGTAGGTCGACAATAAGCACGTAAATTTATTGAACAAATTGTATTGTCACCTACAATCTGATTTAAAACCAAATGTCTAAATGGGTAAAGATCTAAAAGGTCCTTTGATTTGTGTTTGTATTGGGAAGAATTTGACCTGGGTGTGAGTTAGAATGGACCAATTTGATCCCTCTCTTTCACCTCTTGCCCACACCCTTACCCCTACTCTGCAATCTTCTATCCTAAATGCCGAGATGGTCCATTCTTTGATGGACATAATGACAGTAATTGGGATCCTTTTCACTCCTACTATAGGAGTATTGGCCTGGTTAAGCCCTAAATTAGTGAGCATAACCTAGGAGCAGGATTTGCCTTGCCCAATATCCCATACAACATAGAAATGCCCAACCCACCCTCCCTGAATGATTGTAATGGTTAGACAGAAACTCCTAGGTACTATAAGCCTGAGCCTGACTTTTCTCTTGAAAGAAATGATGACCTCTCCTCCGTACTATAAGCCTGAGCCTGACTTTTCTCTTGAAAGAAATGATGACCTCTCCTCCTTGAAAATGGAAATACAGAAAATGCAAGATGAAATGATTGAATTATTAGGAGAATCTTTGAGAGCAGGCCAATAAGAAAAAAAAGAAATTAGCCACCCAATCTACCCCATTGAGAATGACATGCACCCCTCTATGCTAGATGCATCTCCCATTGGAGAGCCACACCCTAAGTTGGAGGGAAATTTTGCGGATTATGTAAGGGAGAATAGCTACTTTTCAAGGATTGATTTCGAAACCTCCCTGCTAGATGATACATCCTTGAGAGGTCCATGCATTAAGTAGGGGGATGATAATATGGATCAAAGTAGCTACCATTTGGATGAAGAAAGGTGGCAACCTGAGGAAGATGATAATCATGTTAAGTATCCACCTGAATTATATTGGAGTCAAAAGAAGGGAATGATGGTACCATTGGAAGACCTCAACCTAGATGATAGTATTTTCGTGACATTTGATGAAGTGGGTCAAAGTCAAGTTGTTAATCCCACCCTCCCTTTTGATCATGAGATGAAACTCAAGCCTACCCTTAGGTAACCTAACCCTGAAGAAATTCACCTATCTGAGGAGTCTAATGTTACCAGTGTGAACCATTTACCCTAGATAGAGTGCCCTAGGGGACCTGTTGAGATTTAGATGATTTTAGACCTCGAGTACGTGATGAATTGTTTGATGAGGAGAAGGATGAATTATATGAGGAACCTACATTCAAGATCTGGAGTGACACTGAGGGTGATTATGTCTTATTTGAAGAATTAGCCCCTGAGGATGTCACAGATTTGATCAACTTAGGTTTCCTTTGTGCTCTTATTGATGATATCCCTCCTTAAGATGAAATACTGGAAAATGTGGAAGCAAATTCTGATATTTATGTGCATTCACATATAGACTCCAGGGAGGCATTGAGTAAGGAACAAGAACCCAGGGATGAGATTGATAGGGTAATCCCTAAATCTGTTGCTTCCAACCTGCCTTCATTTGATTCGAAGTCATCCTTTGATTCACCTATGTCTGAAGGAAAAATTTTGACTCCATACCTTGAAATGATCACTGATGAAGTGCTGAAGGATACTTGTGATAGTACAAGGTATGCTAGGGATGTGATTGAGGAATTAGGAAGGTTGTTAGGAATGGACACTATGTCGATTAGACCCAACCTAGATCTTATGGCCATCCCGCAACCTCGAAACTTAGACACCCTAGACAATCCCTGGCTTAAAGACATGATCACTACTATTTTGACCGGGGGGCTTAACAGACCAATATTTCCTATATTGGGGTACCGGGTATGGATTGATGCTTTCTATGGTCAATCTATCACCCTAGGGGTCTATCTCTGCACCATTCCTTCCCCATTGCTTTTGGAGGATCCTTGTCATCCTCCTCCTATCCCTTTAGAGGCCGTTATTCCAGTATATCCTTTATAACCTCCTTTGGTGACCTGGGACAATTTCATTCCCATCCTGGTTGAGCGAGAATTTATTATCGGGATTCATCATCAGCTCGCCAGGTTTTCTAGGCCAGCATTACTTTGCTCATTTTTAGGGCCTATTTCTTTGGTTTTGGAACTTGACTTGCAGGTTCTTTGGCTACTCAACTGCCAACAAAATAACGGCAGCCAAACTCTGACCCAGGTAATATCCTTCTATGCAATGGGGACATTGTAGATTTTCGGCATGGGGGGGTGTACTTTGGGATATACATAGCATTTATACACAGTGCAGTCATGCATTTAGTTAAAACATTCTACATTGCATACATTTGCATTGATAAAAAAAAGAAATTGCATTTTGGCCTATAATTACATTGAGCTTAACTTGCTGGGCCCTGCATTCTTAGGCATAAGACCAGAACTTTAGGTTAGACTAAGTTGACTCTAGGTATCTGACTTTAGAAACAAAATTGAGCTACTAGCTTTAGACCATTAGGGTCCTTTGTGGACTTAAAAACTTAAGTAGGAGTTAAGTTGCAGACCATTCCCCAAGAGTTTGAGGAAGGAAAGCTAGGGATTTAGTTAAAGGCTGGGTAGTACCTGGTGTCTTTTTCTACCTTTTGGTTTGCGGGTCCTCGTAACCTAAGCATCCACATTTCACAGACACTTGGTCTTGTGTAAGTAATGATCACCTTAATTCCTTTCTTAAAGAAAATTTGCTTCTCTTAGTTCTGACTTAGGAAAATCTTGAAATCACAACTTGATTGGATGAGTTCTTGCCACAGGAGAGGTGGAGTGTATACTCATCTTGATGATGTGATGATAACATGTCACCTCCTCGACACTTATCTCTCAGGATATCCATCCTACTGGGGGCATGTAAGAGCATTGTGCGGTTCAGGTACCATGGGCGACCCTATCTCGAAGTATCGATTGCCATAGGCTTGAATTCGCTTAAGAAATCCATGGGCGATACTATCTTGAAGTGTCGATTGCCAGGAGTTCTTGGGGTTGCCATGGGCGGTGCTATCTCGAAGCATCGAAAGCTAGGCACCCTTCGAAGGTCGGTGATGGGGACAATGAATCTGACATAGACCGTGTTGATAGCTGATCCAAGGTTAGACTTAGAGGAATCATACAAAAAATATATATATATTAAAGAAAAAAATCCTTCTTACTCTCTTTCTAGGTTGGCAAGCATACCTGTTGAACGCTACGAACCTACGCTAACGTGTTTGGTTTTGGAAAACCTGTCGTTGTAGTTCGAAAGCGAAGAATTCGTGTTCAACAAATAAAATTTATACCGAAAATAATTCCGGGTCGAACACAGGGAGGCTACGTTGATCTATTCCGCAATTATATTTTTTTTAAGATTTTCTTTAAGCAAGGCGTTATAATTACAATGGGGCTATCAAACTATGAGAGAGAGAGAGAGAGAGAAAGAGAGAGAGAGAAAGAGACATGCATTCAATACTTCAATAGTTTATAAAAGTTACACTAGAATGCGGAAAATCAATTACACTATAAAGCAGAAAATTCTACACTAGAAAAGCTGTAAATAAGAATGGAGAGAGAAATGTTATCCTCCTCGACGATTGCTTGGAGGACGAGCCGGACGGGACGACGCCTGGACGAAGGAGAACGAAGCGGGACGAAGGAGGATGAATCAGAAGAACGGGAACGAAGCAGCACGTTGTCGTCGTCGCGGGATCCACTTCCAAAGGGGAACGAAAATTGGACTTTATCTCGCGAGAAGCATCCCGGGTGTGGGACAACCTTCTCTTGAGCTTTGGAGGGGTAGAGAGGAGAAAGAAGGGATGAGAATTTCGTATGGAGAGGGTCTCCTTTTATAGTTGCAAGGAGTGGGGGCAAAATAGACATTACATCTTCAAAATAATAAATAAGGGGTCTTTAGTGACGGATAAATCCGTCACTAAAGCCCCGACGTGGCCGTCGTCGCCGCGCCCACGCGCGCCTGCTCGGCTGCCTGCGTGCGTAACGCCTACGCACGTCCGCGAAGTCTCAGCCGTCCGATCGCGAGATCGGACGGCTTAAAACGCGTCCGCACCCGCTGCAACCCGCCCGCCTGCGCGTGCGATCGCGCGTTACGCGGGGCGTCCAATCGCGCGTCGACGCTATCGGGCGCCCGCGACCGCACGATCTCCATCCGACGCTCCACGCGCCTCAATAACCAACGTCTCCAATCCACTCGCCGCGGCTCGAACCCGTGCCCCACGCTCGCGTAAGCGCGCTCAACCGCTGCGCTACGGGGCGCGGATGGTCGAGCGCACGTTTTAAGCGCCGGGTGGCCACAGCCATTGGATCTCCATCTGACGGTGGAGAGCGATCGGGTGGGGGCCTTCACAAAATGCCAGCGGCCGTTTGGGCGGCTGAGATGGCGCCACGTGGCGCCATCTTGGCCGTCCATCTTCTGGAAGTTGTAGATGGTGCCACGGATGTCGGATTGACTCGATTTTTGTGTCGTTTGGCTGCGATCGTCGATCCGAATTCATCCGTGTGGTCAGATTTGTCATCTGAAGTGCGGATTTACACCATCCTGGCCCTTGATCTTCTAGGGTTCCCCGGTCTCTATCTGATGCTACGGATGCCTGATTAGGGCGATCTTGGAGTCGTTGAACTCCAATCATCGCCCTGATCATATCCATACGGTTGGATCTTTGATCCGGGGCCCCGATAAAATATTTGCCCTGTCCAAGCACATAAAAGGAGACAATTAACCTCCATTTTATTCAAACTACTCTAAATGCAAGATGATGCATGTAATGCAATATTTATATCATGAAATGCAATCCTATGCTTAAGAACATGCATAAATAGACATTTTAAGTAGTGTAAATGTGTTTACATCATACCCCCATGCCTATATTTTGCCAGTCCCTAGCAAAAACTATATGCTATTTATAAAAGAATTAGGTTAGATTATTTGGACCTGAGTTATTTTCAATCATTAAGAAATTGTCTACTTAGGAACTGAACTTTCAAAGACACAACAGTGCCCGGGTATCAGCCAAAATGTAGACCGCCTCAAGCCCTCGCCTTATTCAAAGAAAATTTTCTTTTTCTCTTTTTACTCTTTTCTAATTTTTTTTTTGGATTTTCAAATTTTAGGGTTCAAGAGTGGCTTTCTACGACCATTCAACTCACCCAAGATTTGATGAGAACCCTAAGTTTTAAGCATCTTATTGTGATTGTGATAGACTCGTTGACCGGCAATTAGAACGGACTTCGGATTTCTACGCTTCTAGGTGACCTCAAAAAGAATTCTGCCTAAAGGTGTATCTTTACAACCGGTAGCTTTCTCCCTACTTTTATTTTTTAACGGGGTCAACACAAGGGTGAATCCAGTGTATATCTCCCCGGTTTATTCTACTTCTCCGCTTCTTCCTAAGTGTTTTGGGAATTTTTAGTGCATTTTCTGAGCTGGGTTCTGGACAACCGGTCGATGAGCTGTTACCACCGACAACTTGCCAGCCATACTCGTGCGGTGAAGTGTGGCTTATTTCTTTTTGTTCTTTTCTCCTTTTTGATTTTTTTTTTTTTTAAGTAGGTGGCTTCCCTGGTATAAGATTTACCTAAAGGCAGCAAAAAGAGAAAGGTCCAGTGACTGGGCTCTGGACAACCTACCTATGGGCTGTTACCCACGATAACTTGCCAGCCATATCACCCTAGAAGGTTTATTAGCTATCCAATTTCCGTAAAAATCGCCGAACAACGAGTCAGAGAAAAGAAAGTGTGTAGATGCTTAAAACTCAAAATTCCCTCAAATCAGAGGGCGGGTTAATAGGTCGTGTACTTATCACCCAAACTTATTTATTCCAATTATAATAGAATTAAGATGGCGAGGACTCGAAGACAAATCCACATTTTAGTGGATACACAGGCTAATTAAGTCCAAAGACCTGAGGGGTCTTTGTGTTCAGATCCTAATGTAGTATTTCCTAAGATTGCAAATTTTCTTAAACCCAAATTCTCTTTCCTAATTTCGAATTTTTTTTTTTATAAAAGAAAATAAACAAATCTACGGAGCTGACGAATGAATTCAGAGATAAATATCCACCCCCCCACGCCTATCTAATGCAATGTCCTCATTGTATTAAAAAGACATAAAACAGAGTGGAAAAGCGAAGAAAGCACCTGAATTACGTGAATATCAGGTCTGCTCCAAGATGAAAATGAAAAAGAACTGTATAAGTGCTGAGTTTAGTGCCTTCAGCTAGGCACACTATACAAAGAAAAGAAATGAAGAATTCACATGTACAGGTCAGAATTAGAATGAACAGAAGAATCCTCTGACCTGTCAGCAGAGGTCCACAGATGTGGACCAGATTGTGGTGCAGACCCACACCCCATAATCGAGAATATCTTAGGTTCTGGATAAAAATTACCCAAAACCTAAAATCAGAATGTAAGCGGGATCGGGCCTGTGATTTCTGAGGATGCAACCCAAGACCAAAAAGTCGGGTTATAGAAAATTGAAGCTCAAAAGGATAATTGTTGAATGTGTGCTTGAGTTGAACATCCTCGAAACAAATGTCATAAGGGTTCTGATTTGATGGTTTCAGCTTAAAAGGAACCCTTCGACTCAATCTTCCATTTCCTCCAAAATTAACTTCCCAAATCAGAACTTCCTCGCTCCTATCCTCCTCATTAAGTGTTTCAAATTCCAAGACCTCTTGTATATTCATCACCCCATCTGGAATCTCTAAGTTTAAATGATGTGGCAGAATCAAAATTGACTTGGGTCTAATTATCTCAGAATTAGAATCATCAATAAGCTCAACAGGGTGTAACTGATAATCAGGGCATTGAATTGATTCCTCCAGAAAATGCGATTCTGGATCCATATCGTGTGCCCTAATAAGATTAGTTTTCTCAGTTATTAGGCTATCAAATGATCTATCAGATTCCTCAGGCCCAATCGTCTCACAAAAATCGTGGTCTGAAAACTCGCGTGAGACTTCGCAACTTGAATCTTCACCATCAGGATCCGTATCAATGTATGTCCCAAAATCATTTGTCACTTTGCGTTCCAAGGAGACATACGTTTCCTCGTAACCCGGCTCAGGGATTTCAGGTGAAGAAATCAGATCGTCCTTAATTGGTTGTTTTAATTCAATCTGGTCAGCTTCGTAACACGTGTCCCCCCCAACAGGTGCCTGAGCGGGTTCTGTCATTGGCTTTCCTGAAGAGAGTTCATCCTGGGAATTATTCCAAGATTGAATCAAAGCAACCACGAATCTCATCCTCAATTTTGCTAATTTCCTAAGTAGAAACTCACCCGGGTTCTTATCCTTAACATCCTGGAGCCAATCCAACAAAGACTTGTTTAAATCATCAATCATTTCAATCAGGGGCTCCAATCTCTCAATGCAAGGTATTGGCTGAACTTCTAAAGATTGAATGATATTCCTCAAGTTAGCCAGAACCTTATCTTGAACCTGATTAACCTGAACCAATTGAGTTGGTTCAGGGTTGGGTGGGTTTGACATCAATGTAGAGGAATTAACGAATTGAGATTCGTTATACCCATCCTGATAATAGGTCATTTCAGATTGTTCAAAAGATGGTGATGACCTAAAGGCAGCGAAATCAGAGGATGGGTAAGGATCAGTGTATCCTTCTTGGTTGTAGATCGTATTAGGTTGTTCATGAAAGGTGGACGATCTATAATCGATGTAACTCTGAGAAGGATAGAAATCAGAATCAAAGTGTTCAGGGTTAGACCCTAAACACGGGGGTCCGGAATTATATCCCCAATCCGAATTATCCCAACTAATTGATGGTCGATTACAATACGAGTTGGGATAATCACCATGTTGAGGATAATTTACAACAGGAGGGAAAGAGTGGGAATGCGTGAAATATGTGGAAGGATTCATGATACACGGGAGGAAGAAAGGTGCCCTGCAATACAAACAATCAAACCTGTCCTTAAATAGGTTTGCCTAAAGACCTACAGACTCTCAAAACCCGTCTTGAGATAAAGGAACGATTTGATCTACTTCCGTCTGTTCAATCCAACCAGTTAGGAGGGACTGGGGAGAAGGTTCTTCCTTCGGCTTGCGCCTCCGGTTCCTAGTGTACCCCCCAGCCGCGATCGTTTGACTCTGCTCCCCTAGCTAGACATCAGATTGAACAGTAGAAACAGACTAATCGAAAATAATCTCGTTCTGGGTTATGAAGAGCGAGTCCAATCCTTAAGGCCAACGTCTACTTAGTTTTATTTAGGGCTAGGTTTGAATGTGCTTTGGAATGTGATGGGCCCTTTAAATGGGTTGTGCCCTTAATGATTGATTGATTTGTGTGTGAGTGCACAACCAGTGGTTTTCAAGCAAGATTGTTTTTGATGTGGTGAATTTTAAGATTCAAATCTTGCTTAGTAGCTTTTAGGATTCAACTTTAGGTGTTATCAATCAAGTTTCGTTGGCACACCAAGTTTTACAAGCACAGGTGAAGATGTTTTCCTTTAAAGTTTAAAAAGAATGTGGAGTGCCTGGTAAATCCCTAAGAGTTGAACCTAATTGGCAGCTACTTGATGAGTTGATTTTATTTGAAGTGGTGCGGCCCAATCAACTCAAACAATTGGCCTGTTGCACCACTTAATTAGGCACACAAATGATTACCTAATCTGATTTCTACTTAATTATGTGTTTAGATGTGTGTACCGACTCCTAAAATTGGTTTACCGGTTGAGTTTGAAAATCAGATGAGGTTGTGTACCTCTGTGAGATTTTTTTTTTTTTTAATGTGGGGGTTGGGGTGAGTATGGGTGTCAAACAACAAACAATCTAACCTTAGAGTTTATAAAGACACCAAGGTTGATTGATGTTTGAGTTATTATGTGATGAAATGAAATCTAATGGGTGGGAGGTGGGGGGTAACTCACAAAACCTTCTACAGCACTTTACTCCAATCTACCACTTTTGCCTGCCTCCAAAGAGTACCTGCAATTACAATAAGAAAGGAGAAAAGTGAGGTAAATGATTTGTAAGTTGCAAAACGCGAAGAGAAATCAAGAATGGGGAGAGAAATGTTATCCTCCTCGACGATTGCTTGGAGGACGAGCCGGATGGGACGACGCCTGGACGAAGGAGAACGAAGCGGGACGAAGGAGGACGAATCAGAAGAACGGGAACGAAGCAGCACGTCGTCGTCGTCGCGGGATCCACTTCCGAAGGGGAACGAAAATTGGACTTTATCTCGCGAGAAGCATCCCGGGTGTGGGACAAGCTTCTCTTGAGCTTTGGAGGGGTAGAGAGGAGAAAGAAGGGATGAGAATTTCATATGGAGAGGGTCTCCTTTTATAGTTGCAAGGAGTGGGGGCAAAATAGACATTACATCTTCAAAATAATAAATAAGGGGTCTTTAGTGACGGATAAATCCGTCACTAAAGCCCCGACGTGGCGGTCACCGCCGCGCCCACACGCGCCTGCTCGGCTGCCCGCGTGCGTAACGCCTACGCACGTCCGCCAAGTCTCAGCCTTCCGATCGCGAGATCGGACGGCTTAAAACGCGTCCACGCCCGCTGCAACCCGCCCGCCTACGCATGCGATCGCGCGTTACGCGGGGCGTCCAATCGCGCGTCGACGCTATCGGGCGCCCGTGACCGCACGATCTCCATCCGACGCTCCACGCACCTCAATAACCCGCGTCTCCAATCCACTCGCCGCGGCTCGAACCCGCGCCCCGTGCTCGCGTAAGCGCGCTCGACCGCTGCGGGCGCGGATGGTCGAGCGCACGTTTTAAGCGCCGGGCGGCCACAGCCGTTGGATCTCCATCTGACGGTGGAGCGCGATCGGGCGAGGGCCTTCACAAAATGCCAGCGGTCGTTTGGGCGGCTGAGATGGCACCACGTGGCGCCATCTTGGCCGTCCATCTTCTGGAAGTTGTAGATGGTGCCACAGATGTCGGATTGACTCGATTTTTGTGTCGTTTGGCTGTGATCGTCGATCCGAATTCATCCGTGTGGTCGGATTTTTCATCTGAAGTGCGGATTTACACCATCCTGGCCCTTGATCTTCTAGGGTTCCCCGGTCTCTATCTGATGCTACGGATGCCTGATTAGGGCGATCTTGGAGTCGTTGAACTCCAATCGTCGCCCTGATCATATCCATACGGTTGGATCTTTGATCTGAGGCCCCGATAAAATATTTGCCGTATCCAAGCACATAAAGGGAGACAATTAACCTCCATTTTATTCAAGCTACTCTAAATGCAAGATGATGCATGTAATGCAATATTTATATCATGAAATGCAATCCTATGCTTAAGAACATGCATAAATAGACATTTTAAGTAGTGTAAATGTGTTTACATCAATACCAACCTCAAACAATTCAGACTAATGCACATGCACGGATGCTTTAATCTTTGGGACCAATAAACCCTAGGGTAGAGCTAGAAATCAAGGAAACCTGTGCTTGCAACTCATCCTTACCTGACCTAGTTTGTGACTTAGCAACTACTCGGGAACCTTAGGTCTAAAGTCTGTAACTTAACAGGTTTCTAAGGGAAGATTGATTGGGTTGGCTAATCTATTTGGAGAGCTGGGTTATTGCTTAAGTTTGCTAGGGATCAGCAAAAACTAGGCATGGGGGCATTTAATAAGCCCATATTTGTGGGCTAATTAGTTCCTTAAATGCCTAGACATTAGATTAGTATTGACATATAAATAGCATACAATAAGATGTAAATAGATTAGTCTAGTTATTCGCTTATTTGCATATTTTATGCATTGCATTCATATCTAGATACATTTAGAATTCATTTAGAGTAACATGCATTGAAATAATTAGTCTATAGGTTGCATTACATGCATGTATTAGAATTAACATTTTATGTCATGTATTAGAATTAACATTTTATGTAAGGGTTTGTAGATAAATAACCCATAATTTATTTTCTTATTAATCCATTTCTTCTTCTTCTTCAACGGATGTTGTCTCTTCACACCAGTTGCCCGCACTGAAGACTCGCATTCAAGGAGGAGCGGGAGAAGTGGATCTAGTCGATGCTCCATCCTCGTCTTCATCTTCCCCTGTAACTATAAGAAAGGGGGAGCCACATCCAGGCTGGAGGCCACCACCCACTCCATCACCGTGCTCCGCTCCCACCACCGGCCTCCATGGACGAGTTCCACCACACTATGGGCCGACGAGGTGATAGCACACCGCACTAAACCAGTGGACTTGTGCCAACACTGTGCGTGAGCCTTCACGGCTCCACCTTACCGTGAGCACCTCAGTGTGCATATCCCTCCATGCTGCAACAATAGCGTGCACCACCACCATCACCAACACCGCCACCTCCTCGTTGGCCCAGCACCTTCGCCTGTGAGCAGCAGTGCGGGTTCTCCTCGCACGTCCACCATGCATCACCACCATCGCAGCCACGCATCAGCAGCCATCCACGCGCGGTTAAGTCATTTTGTATATGTATATCCCCACGTATCCTCTGCAACCAAAACGACCCAACATCACCAACATCAAACAACCACCTGTAGCACCACCTTCACCACCCTCGCTTCACCCCAAGCGGTCAATGGCTGCTGAAACCTCCTCTCGCCCACCACCCTCCTCGCATGCGTGCCTCTGGTATAGCAGCCAATAACGCACCATCGTTTCCCACGCACGGCTAGCAACACTCTCGCGCACTCCGTCCAGTGGCACGTGTCTCCCCTCGTCGAGCTCCCACGCGTGGCCTGAAGCATGCCTGCATGCCACCCTCCTCACGCACACGCCTCCACGTGTAGCAGCCAGAGTGCAGAGTAGTTCCACCGCCGGAACCAACCTCTATCATAGCTTCATCAGGTCACCTCGAGCCACCCTGCACTTTGCTGTGACCACCATCGCGAGGTCCTCGCTCCACTTCACCTCCAGCGAGCTTCTTGCCTCTAGCCTCTCCTCCTCCATGCGTGGAGAACAACAAAAGCAAATCCTCTATTTTGATTGTAATTAATAATTACATTTTTTTGTCATTGAGGAGGAAGGGATTTTTTTAGTTATTAATATTCTATCGGTTGATTTTATGAGCATATCCCTCTTATTTTACGTAAATACCATTCCAGCATATCATGTCATTGATTAGCTACTTTAAAGGGAATTTTAACTTCATTTTGGGGGAAATCAATAATGGACATCAATTTTTGACCTGTGCGAGTTTTAATAAGTCATTGGCTCCTTGTGAATACGACCCGCTCTTTTGAGTGGTTAATTTTAAATGTTTTGAATAGCAGTTTTCTGCCACTTGCATACTACAACACAACATTATCATTTTATTGTGATCATCTTGTTTAAGCGAAAACCCATCTTTTCAACTAGCATGTTAGGAGCCAAGCCACCCAACATTCTCATGGATCCCAAGACTCATTTGTATGATGAGAAGTCAGAGCCAGTTGACAGTAGGTAGTATAGGGGATTAGTGGGCCAACTTTTGTACATCAACATCACTAAGACTGCTATTTCCCTTATAGTTGGGAGACTCTACCAGCTCTTAGATAGACCTACCAAGCAGCATTGGGATGCTGCTATGATGGTGCTAAGATACTTAAAGAAGGCACCAGGCAGAGGTATTTTCTTTATCAAGGGGACTTTCATTAGCATTGTTGCCTATTTAGATGCAGAGTATGCTAGGTGTTTGGCAAATAGGAAGTTCACCATAGGCTTTTGCACCTATGTGGCAAGGAACTTGGTGACATGGAAGAGTAAGAAGCAATCTGTGGTCTCTAGATCAAGTGTGGAGTCTGAATATAAGGCCATGTCTTATACTACCTTGGAAATGATGTGGGTGAGGTCCCTTATAGTTGATCTTCATATATTGGTGGATACTCCTATGGAGATGCGATGTGACAATTGTACCATTATCTACATTGCTAACAATTTTGTGTTCTATGACAGGACCAATCACGTGGAAGTTGACTGTCAGTACACGTGATTTGATCCAAGATGACTAGGCAACAGACATCTTGATGGGAACACCATCATGAGCCCTAACTGGCTCATTTTGACCCAGAAAAGAGAACAAAAGCTCCTACAAAACCAACTGGAGGTCCTAACTCATTGATTAACCCTTCTGAAAGAAAAGTAAGAAATAAGGGGTAAATTGTAATTTTACCATTGCAGTGCAACAACGGAATTTCTCATGGGCTAAACACAGGTCAAGTGGTCTTAACAAGATAAAAAGTGAGTTGGTTCAAATAGAAAAGGGTTCATGTGAATTTTGGGAATTAAATGACTTCTTGTAACTATAAAACAGACCCACTTAATTTAACAAGGTTCTGGTCAGGATAAAATTCACCTAAACCCTCTAAAATTTATGGAAAAATATCCTCTAGGGTTTAGATCCTTCAATTTGTCCCTTAGAACCTATTTTGACCTGAATTGGGGTCTCAGTCAAATGTTTGCTCTAAATTAGATTTTTGTGTAAATTGCCCAGTCAAACGTGGTCAAACCTAAAATCCAACTTCACCATTGGATTCCTTAGGTTCAAATTAGGTTTGTACCAAAATTTAGACCTAAGGGAAATTCACCTTGACCTACTTTGCAAACAGGTCCAGCCTAATTACATTTCTACCCCTAACTTTTGAAAACTTCTGTAGAAACCCCCCTAGCTCCCTCATCATTCTTTGCAATTAGGTCCCTCCTCTATAATGGCGGAGGAAATTCTACTCCGGTGAGGTATCGAGGGAAAGAGTTCCCTGATTCCTCAGAGAATCCTCTTCAAATTTGAAAGGGAGATTCCCTAAGAAATCTCCTTCAGTTTCAACACAGTCAGAGGCTTGACTTGGCACCCAATCTCTCATGCAACTGCATGAGAGATTTGGGTCACCTTCGACCTTCCAACTCCGACGAGGTTGCCATGCTTGGAAGCTTGGCTTCCAAGCACAAGACCTTCTGCCAAGGTCTATAAAAGCTTGCCCAAATCAGCCTGCAACCTTTAAGCTTGAAATTGGCGTGAGAAACCCTTGATTTCTTCTCTTCCCCCTCTGGTCAGTAACCCAGCAAGCTCCGACGACCCCTCTCTCTCTCTCATCGCTTTGCCACAATACCAGTGGCAGGGTTCTCTTTATCCTCTTCATCCGCGTCGTGCCGCACCAGCCGACGTCCTTGCAACCCCCTTGTCGTCGTCGTCCTCCTCCCACTGGGTATTTCATCTCCGGCGATGGCAATATGAGCTGACCGCCTCCTCTGCATCCCCCTTCGTCTATCCACACTTAGTTAAGTCCTCTCTCTCTTCTCATCATTTTTCTATCTTTTATTCTTGCAAACACGCCTCGACGCTCGCAAGTCACCACCACCTTCTCCACCTCCGGCCAAACCTTCGGTGAGGTGTTCCCGCCGCTCCACGCCTCCATTCACCTCGCAAACTACCCCACAAGCACCGCCACACCTCACTGACCCTAGACCCTTACTTCACTCACCGCGCCAAGCCCCAAGAACTCCCCCCGAACACACCCACTTTCGCGTGCATAGGGTGACCTAGGCACGCAAGCTCCGGCCACCCCACGCCACGCCGACCACCGTACTACCTTCGTCGTGTTTAGGCGAAGCTCCCTGAACTTTCTGACGAGGCCGCAAGGTCATTTTCTTGTTGACAGGGTTAGAGGTCTCCACCGCCATTGACGTAGCAAGGAGCTTGCTTGGGAGCTTCATTCAAGACTCCTCGCTCTAGGCTACAGATCCCAGGTCACGCGGACTCCCTTCGCGCACAACCCTAGCCAAGCGATTGGTGCTGAAGACTGAGGGGGCTGCTGCAATTAGGGAAGCTTCTGCTGCGGGTGCTCACGAAGAAGGTGGGACGATTAGTCCCACCTCGGAAGTGGAGGAGCGAACGTAGCGAAATAAATGATAAAAGTGATAGGGGCTTATTGCCTCCTGACCATGGGGTGAGGTCCCACTCGTCCTCACTGCCTCGTCCGCAACCCACTACCCGCGGACCTGGCCCTGACCCGTATACCCGACCAGCCTACACTCCTTGCCCACCATGTATGCCGGTGGGCCTGGCCCTGGGCGTGCATACCCGACCCGATTACCCGAGAAGGCTCTAAGAGAGTGAGCCTAAGAGAGAAAGAAGAAGAGAGATCGCGGGGGCGGGTAGGGGTAGGTTTTGCTCTCACAGGCAGGAGAAGAAGAAGCTAAGGAAGGAGAAGGCAAGGCTGAAGAGAAGGCAAAGCTGAAGAATAGCTGAAGGCTGAAGAGGAAGAACTGAAGGCAGAAGAGAAGGAAAGAAAGGAGAAGAAGAAGCCAAGAAGAAAGAAGAGCCGTTAGAGATTGAAAGAGAAAGAGAAGCTGAAGGCAGGAAGAAGGCTAAGGCACGAAGAAATCAGAGAAGAAAGAAGAAGGAAGAAAGCCAGCCAGAGACAGAGAACAGAGAAGAGCAATAAAAGCACTCTAGCAACCTTATATTTAAGACGTCTGATTTCCAAAATTAGACGTCCATTTTTTTTGTGCTTCTTCTATATACATTGACATTGTGTTTTTGCACTGTACTTTGATTTTCATTGCATATTATATTCAATCTTAAAGTTGTGCTCTTGATTTTTTAATCCCAATTTGCTCCCTGTGTTCGACCTCAGATTTACAATTGAGTATTAAAATTCATTTGTTTTTGAGCGATTTCAACTATACTACGATGCATTGATTTTAACATTGATCTCGCTTCGTTAAACATTTTAGCACCGTTGTCGGGGAGCAACGGGCGATTTAGAAATCTTGATCACAATTTCTGATTTGGTACTAACTTGATACTTCTCTTTTATTGTGATTGTTTCAGGGAAAAAGATTCAAAAGAAAGCCGCACAACAACCACACCCGAGGCAGGTAATCTCTGATTTGCCCTTTTCTCTTAATCCCCTCATTCTGAAAAGGAAAAAACAAGATATAAATCATTTAGGGCTACCTGCTTTCCATATTTAGCTAATTCACCCAAGTTGCCTGATTTTGATTTCAACAAATATTGATTTGTGCATCCATTTAAGGTAACTAGGGCGACCACCTTCTTGATTGAGCCCTAGATACCATATTTGTGGCAACTAAATTGGACCACAATTAGAGCCAAATTAAGGATTCCAATCTAGGGTTTTAGAGACACATCTTTCTAAGCAAAGAATCAACTATTCCAAAAAGAGGTGTGCCTAAACCTTGATTGAAAAGACTTATTCAAGAGAAACCCTAAAATTTAAGCTCTTAAGTTCACTTGAATCATAAAAGAAAGGACCTAAAGCTTCTCAAAGGACAAATAGGTGAATTTGACCCCCTTGTTGGGTCAACCAACCTTGAATTTAGGTCACTTTTGCACTAAATACATCTAAAGTTTAAGTGAAATCCTAAGCAACTTTGATCTTAAATAAAAGTGGTAGACTTAAGAGGTCAAGGTCCCCATTCTGGTCTACCTGGAATCTCAGTGACAAGAGAGGTTGGGTGGGAGAAACCTTGTAACCTGTGGGGGCACTCTACCGTGTAGGGGTCTTTGTGGGACTCACCCTCTTTGGCTGCCTAGGTAATTCTCAGGTGGACGACTTTCTGATCCAGGGGTATCATTTGCCCCGAACCTCCATAGTTGTCCAAACATTTTTTGGGTGCCTTGATTGGGTCAAACATGTAGCCCCTCATCCCTTTTCTTTAGAGCACACACATAGATTTTCAATGGGATTCTCTATTCATAACTAATCACTTCAGTCTAAGATCTAAATTCTGATTCTACATCTTGACTCCACCATCTGATCCAAATACGCAGCCTGGTTACTTAGGAATACCATTCAAGAAACCTGAATCGCAAAGATCCATGAGAGATAGAATGATTGAGGATGCCCTTGAATTTTATGAAATTGAATACAAAACCTCAAAACCAGTAAAAGACTTTCAGGTTAGTGTACCAACAACAACAACCTTCAACATAAACTGTGCCCAATTATTATTAACAGAAGCAATAAAAGGATCAACCTGAGACATTCTCATAACAGGATATATTGAGATAGAAAAATTACATAACTTTGAATACCTTCAATGCATGACAAATCCTGTACTATGGGAACAACACCAAGATGATCTTGAAAAATGGGAAGAGATGATTTGATTATTGAAGCAAGTTATCGATCAAAAATACCCATACATGCCCCAAACAGATAATGAACCATCTTGGAATAGTACTGAGGAGCAATCTGATTTCCCAAATCCCAGGTTCGAGGCACAAGGTTGTTGTGGATTCCCAACCCAGATGGAAAATAACATGCCTGATCTTGAATTCGATTGGGAAGTCCCAATTGCAGGGGAACACGATTTTGAGCTAGCCCTAGAAAACCAAAATCATGGGTCATCAAGCATAGAATTCCGAGACTCCTGCAATGATGAGATTAAAATTAAACCTTTCGAGGGTGTAAATCCTGCCCCTTATTCTGATAAGGTGACCCTCGAACGTAATTCTAACCTAAATTCTAGTGATTCAACCCACACCCTCAGCCTAGAATTTGGATCTAAAACTTATTGGGAAGATTTCAAGGCCCCGTATGACGAAGATCAAAGTTTAAATACAGATTATGATTCTGGGCCTTTATTTGATGAATGTCCCTCTCCAACATCCTCAGAGATACAGATCGATTTCTTGGAAGTCATGCCAATCTATGATACAAAAATTGAGGAGTTGGAAGAGTGGGGATCTGATTGGGTCTTTCCTACACACCTAAAACCTGAGCGCAGACCCTATAAGGACATCTTTTTAAGCTCAGAATCTACATATAGACTAGACCCAAGTCGGGTTGCTGAGTCTACATCGTATGATTTATTTTGTGGTGGAAACACTGATCTCAAATCTCATTTAGAACTTGATTTTCGCAATTTCTCCGATGATTTTGAATCTTACCATGATTTTGGAGAACCTCTGTTTCTTGACTTCAACGAGCCAATCTACGACCTTAGCTCACATGATTCATTCTCCGACTTCGACTCTGAAGTCCCTGATCCCGAGATCACTGATTTAAATTCAGGTTCCAGTGAGATGGAATCATTTCTTTTCGATCCTCAGGAATCAAAACCAGAAAATGTCGAGAGTGACTGCAACCCAGAGTTCGAATCCTTTCTTGACTCAGATTTTCCTCATCCTATAAACACTCTTAAGGCATTCACTTTTGAATTTGATAGCTACTATGAGGAGCCTCTAAATGAAACCACCTGTAACTCCTTTCTAGAAGAACCCTCATACACAATTCTTATTGAAGCCATCTCCTCCACATATACAGAACCCACCCAAACCTGTTTTCAACTTCGATCTGCAACTGGACTCAATTTCTATTCTGATTCCCCTCTTACTGAGCCGATTGCAGATGATTCGCCTCCACACCTTTATCGGGTTTCGGACATTAATCAGATCACAAATCATGCTCCATCATTCTCTGATAACTCTTGTAGGGTTTCCACATTATCCACTAATTACATTACAGGTCCCTACTTAGACCAGGTTGATTCAACTCAGCCAAACCCTGAATTCGTACTTCCACATCATTCCGAGCTCCATAGTATATGGTGGTCTCCACATCTCTTGATCTACACTTATCAAACCACCAAATTGATTGGGTTTGGGCTGCATCATCAGCCTGTTGATCTGAACAAACACCTGGTTGGACCAACCAGGCTCTTGATCAAGGTGCTTGTTCTACAAAACTCAGTTGATTTGACCACTCCCTCTCCATACCATTTCCCGCTCCACTGAAGGCATTGAATTTAGCGCTAAACAAGAGGCAACTCGTCATTCCAAAAACTTGAGATCCTTCTGATTATCCGTTTGTACTTCATGTCTATTGCACCCTGAGTTTGATCTGAGAACAGTCGATCCCACCTTTGGTACACGTGCCAGAGCTTGAAATCATCCGCATCAGTCATTCTTAACCCATTCGCCCACTTGATAAATCCTATTCTAAGGCCTTGAACCCAACACTATTTCACACCCTCTGGTTATAATGAGGACATTGCAAAACTTAGGCATGGGGGGGTGGTAATGTGCAAACATACAGAAATCAAGAAAATTCAGAAGGGTTCTCACAAAAAAATCTCATATGCCAAAAATACCAAAAAAATAGAAAATTGTGAAAAAGAACAAAAAATTGGAGGAGTAAAGAAAATTTTGAGACCATACAAAAATGAGGAGGAAAAGAGAAAAAAAGGAGCACAAAATGAAAAAGAAAACAAGATATAGTCATTAGTAAGAAATTAAGGGATTAACTGAAGTTCTAGACTATATCAAGAAAAAGAAAAATGAAGGAAAAAGTGCTAAATGAGACACAAAAGAGATTAGTAGGAACGCTGATCTTAGGCCTCTTGGGCTAGACTCTTAGGCTTAAAAATTCAAGTATCCGCTAAGATCTGGATAGTCCTCAAGAGGTTGGGGAAAATGTGAAGCTTAAGTATTAGGTTTAAGGATTAGGGAGTATTCGGCCTCGTTAACTGACCTTTGGTTTGCGGGACTCGGTAACCTAAGCACCCTAATCCACACACAGTCTGGTTTAGTACGCATAATTATCAAAATCATGTAAAAGCATTTAAATGTTCTGAAAAGGTCACCTAGATTAGGAGCGGCCGATCAACACAAGTTGATTTGGACGAGTTCCTAATGCGGAGAGGTGGGAAATTCCCCTCGAAGATGCGCAATAACATATTGTCTCCTCAGTGCTCGTCTCCTAGGGTATTTACATATCATACTGGGGGCACGTAAGCACCCTGTGCTGGTTCAGATGCTATGGGCGACATTATCATGAAATGTCAATTGCCAAGGTCTGGATTTAGCTACAGAACGCCATGGGTGGGATTATCTCAAAATCTCGAAAGCTAGGGTTCTAGGGGTTGCCATGGGTGGTGCTATCACGAAGCATCGATTGCTAGGGACCCTTCGAGGATTGATGATGGGGACGAGAAAATCGATACAGACCATGTTGAGAAGCCAATCCGAAGCTAGAAATAAAAAGAAAAGAGAGAAAACTCTCCAGACAAAAAAATCCTCTGTCTCTCTCTTACAAAAAATGCACTGCAAACTGAACTGAGGCTAAAATACGTTGCAAGCATGGGTGCTTTAACAACGGAGTGCAACGAACCTTAGGATAGTTCCTGTGGGCCTTAAAAACCTTCGCGGAGGATCGTGGCTAGAGCTAGTTAGGTTCAGATCTTAGTTGGTACTTGAGTACCTCTAGGCCTATTGTCGGCATTCTAACCTAATCAAAAAGAAAAGAAAAAAAGCACTCATCATAATCTCTGAACATCAAGGAATTCATGGTCTAGAACAGAAGTTAAAATCTTAAAATTTTGCTAAGGGACTAGCAAAAGCAAGGCATAGGGGTATGATGGAAACACCATCATGAGCCCTAACTAGCTCATTTTGACCCAGAAAAGAGAACAAAAGCTCCTACATAACCAATTGGAGGTCCTAACTCAATGAATAACCCTTCTGAAAGAAAAGCAAGAAATAAGGGGTAAAACTGTAATTTTACCATTACAGTGCAACAGTGGGATTTCTCATGGGATAAACACAGGTCAAATGGTCTTAACAAGATAAAAAGTAAGTTGGTTCGAACAGAAAAGGGTTCATGTGAATTCTAGGAATTAAATGACTTCTTGTAACCCTAAAACAAACCCACTTAATGTAACAAGGTTCTGGTTAGGATAAAATTTGCCTAAACCCTCTAAAATTCATGGAAAAATATCCTCTAGGGTTTAGATCCTTCAATTTGGCCCTTAGAACCTATTTTGACCTGAATTGGGTTCTCAGTCAAATGTTTGCCCTAAATTGAGTTTTTATGTAGATTTCCTAGTCAAACGTATTCAAACTTAAAATCCAACTTTACCATTGGATTCCTTAGGTCCAAATTAGGTTTGTACCAAAATTTGGACCTAAGGGGAATTCACCTTGACCTACTTTGCAAACAGGTTTAACCCAATTACATTCCTACCCCCAACTTTTGTAAACTTCTGCAGAAACCCCCTTACTCCCTCTTCGTTCTTTGCAATTAGGTCCCTCTGCCATTATAGTGAAGGGAATCCTACTTTGGTGAGGTATCGAGGGAACCCTGATTCCTCAGAGAATCCCCTTCGAATTTGAAAGGGAGATTTCCTGAGAAATCTCCTTCAGTTTGAACACAGTCAGAGGCTTGATTTGGCACCCAATCTCTCATGCGAATGCATGAGAGATTTGGGTCACCTTCGACCTTCCAACTCTGACGAGGTTGCCGTGCTTGGAAGCTTGGCTTCCAAGCACAAGACCTTCTGCCAAGGCCTATAAAAGCTTGCCCAGATCAACCCGTAGCCTCAAAACTTGAAATTGGCCTAAGAAACCCTTGATTTCTTCTCTTTCCCCTCCGGTCAGAAACCTAGCAAGCTTCGGAGACCCCTCTCTCTCTCTCTCTCATCGCTCTGCCACAATACCAGTGGGAGGGTTCTCTTTATCCTCTTCATCCGCGTCGTGCCGCACTAGCCGACGTCCCTGCAACCCCTTCGTCGTTGCCGTCCTCCTCCCACTGGGTATTTCATCTTCGGCGATGGTAATATGATCCGGTCACCTCCTCTACATCCCCCTTCGTCTATCAACACTTAGTTAAGTCCTCTCTCTCTTCTCATCATTTTTCTATCTTTTATTCTTGCAAACACGCCTTGATGCTTGCAAGTCACCACCACCTTCTCCACCTTCGGCCAAACCTCCAGCGAGGTGTTCTCGCCGCTCCACGCCTCCATCCGCCTCGCCAACTACCCCACAAACACCACCACACCTCACTGACCCTAGACCCTCACTCCACTCACCGTGCCAAGCCCCCAGAACTCCTCCCGTGCGCACAGGGTGACCTAGGCATGCACGCTCCGACCACCCCACACCACGCCGACCACCGCACTACCTTCTCCGTGTTTAGGCGAAGCTCCCTGAACTTTTTGACGAGTTCGCAAGGCCGTTTTCTTGCTGGCAGGGTTAGAGGTCTCCACTTCCATTGACGCAGCAAGGAGCTTGCTCGGGAGCTTCATTCAGAACTCCTCGCTCCAGGATACAGGTCCCAGGTCACGCGGACCCCCTTCACGCACAACCCCAGTCAAGCGATTGGCGCTGAAGACTGAGGGAGCCGCTGCAATCAGGGAAGCTTCTCCTGCGGGCGCTCACGAAGAAGGTGGGACATTTAGTCCCACCTCGGAAGTGGAGGAGCGGACGAGCGAAATAAATTGTAAAAGTGATAGGGGCTTATCGCCTCCTATCCGCGGGGTGAGGTCCCACTCGCCCTCACTGCCTTGTCCGCGGCCCACTGCCTGCGGACTTGGCTGTGACCCGTATACCCGACCAGCCTGCACTCCTCATCCACCACGGACGTCGGTGGGCCTGGTCCCGGGTGTGCATACCCGACCCGATTATCCGAGAAGGCTCTGAGAGAGCGAGCCTAAGAGAGAAAGAAGAAGAGAGATCGCGGGGGCGGGTAGGGGTAGGTTTTGCTCTCACAGGCAGGAGAAGAAGAAGAAGCTAAGGAAGGAGAAGGCAAGGCTGAAGAGAAGGCAAAGCTGAAGAATAGCTGAAGGCTGAAGAGGAAGAACTGAAGGCAGAAGAGAAGGAAAGAAAGGAGAAGAAGAAGCCAAGAAGAAAGAAGAGCCGTTAGAGATTGAAAGAGAAAGAGAAGCTGAAGGCAGAAAGAAGGCTAAGGCACGAAGAAATCAGAGAAGAAAGAAGAAGGAAGAAAGCCAGCCAGAGACAGAGAACAGAGAAGAGCAATAAAAGCACTCTAGCAACCTTATATTTAAGACGTCTGATTTCCAAAATTAGACGTCCATTTTTTTTGTGCTTCTTCTATATACATTGACATTGTGTTTTTGCACTGTACTTTGATTTTCATTACATATTATATTCAATCTTAAAGTTGTGCTCTTGATTTTTAAATCCCAATTTGCTCTCTGTGTTCGACCTTGGATTTACAATTCCGAGTAATAAAATTCATTTGTTTTCGAGCGATTTAAACTATACTACGACGCGTTAATTTTAACATTGATCTCGCTTTGTTAAACACATCTTCACTGAGGCATTGCCTTGTACATCTGTTGATATTTGTTGTTCCAAGTTGGGCATGATCGATATATATGCTCCAATTTGAGAGGGAGTGTTGAGCTCCTTTGTTCTTTTATTGTTCTTTTCATTATTTCATATTTTCTTATTTTCTCATGGGCATGTCATGTTATTTTTCCACCTTTATATATTGAGAGGTAGGGTTAAGGAATAAACTGATTTACTCATTTCTTTTAACTAGACCTCCATGTGTTTTTCAAAACCAAAGGGAATAAAGATGAGTTATTTATTGCACTGCAAAAATACACCTGCAATTGTGGCGTCTTGTGCTATTTCCTAGCATTACCAGTGGATATTAGGGTTCCATAGTCGCATTTGTGTAAATACATGTATGCATGCATTTAATTGAGAGGGGAGGAGAGTGAATAAAATGGCCTCGCAATTCACATTTTTCCTCAAGTGCTGCTTTGCAAAATTCACCATCTTTTTATTTTTTATTTCACTTGACTTTGAATTCTTCTTCCTGCAGCTGCTAGGAATGGTTCTTCCTCCTCGCGCCATTCCCTGCTCAGGCCCTTTCCCTGCACCAGCCTCTCCCTGCCATGAGCCATGCATGAGCATGCACAGCCAGGGCATGGCTGTGCATGCTCTCCTCTTCCTCTATAAAACAGCCACGGCTCCTCCTTTGCAAAAGCAGCCTAGTCCTCACCAAAAAAAGGCCAAAACAAAAAAAACCAGCACTTCTCCTTCCAGGCCACCGCCCCCTCCCCTCTCCCTCCACACGTCGGCCCTCCTCCTTCGAGGAGACACCCGGCAGACAGGAGCACCTCACGGTGGTGCACAACCACCACCGTGAGTCCACCACCGCCCAGCTCACCATAGAGCTGGTGGGTGTGGTGGCTCTTCCCTGACTTCTTCGTTTCCACACCATTTCAGCCATTACCGCAAGCTTCAAGCTTGAAGCTCAAAGCTCTACCAGCGGCAGTGAGGCGGCAGCAGCAGCCGCCCCAGCCCTTTCCGCGCACACCTGCAGGCCTCCCTCGCCTCCAGCGCACACTTGCAGGCACCATTGCCTCCCGCTTCTTCGCCCTATAGAGCTCTCTCTTCTGCCCGTAACCCACCACTGCGTGCCTCTGCAGCGGCCGGCCAAGCCTCACCACGCACCCCAGCCAGCACCCACAAGCCTCCACGCAAGCAGCAGGTCGCCCTCACCCTCCATCGCGCATGCCAGCAGCCCTCTTCGTGCGCTCTGTCGCGACATCTCTCCCGCAAGCCACCAGCCGGAGCCACTCTTCCGTGCGCACCGAGCCGTCCGCACTCATAGCACCGCCCGCTCCCGGTTGCGCGGCTTGCCCGGTCACTGTAGCCACTGTTCACGCGTTTCTGCGGAACACTGTGGCTACAGTGGGGTGACCGGTGAGTTTCTCACTTAACCGGTCACCCGGCGTGCCGCTACCTCCCATCGCCCGCGCACGCGTGCAGTCCCGCGCCCGCTCCACCGCCCGCCCACGCGTCTACCTTCGCCCACACTCGCCCGCTTCAGCATCTGCGAGCGCCCGCGTCTACCAACCCGCACCCGACTCTTCGCGCAATGCGGTGCGCTGTGGCCTCCTCTCCTCGCGCCCACTCTCATCTGTGTGCTGCAGCCTCTTCTCTTCGTGCGCATACGCGCCTGCACGCGTGCGTGGAAGCTCCAGATGCCTTAATAACGCCATCTCTCCCGCTCTCTCTCTCTCTCACTTTCTCTCACAACACTCTCTCACTCTCTTTACCGATGCTCACACACACATACACTCACACTTCCATACACACACACCTATACACTATTATATACATATATATATTTATATCTATATATATATATATAGTATTTATATAACTAAGTATTAGTATACATATATATATATACACATACAACTATATACTTATATATATATACATATATATTTACATATATACATATACTTATATACATATACATATATATATATATATATACATCTATATACTTATATATATATACATATATACTTATACATACATATATATACATATACATATACATATATATATATATATATACATACATACATATATATATATATCTATAACTATATATACATATATACATACATATCTATCTACATATATCTATATACATATATTACCATATATAGATATATATTTATATATTTACATCTATATAGCTATATATACATACTTATACATATATATATACATATATATATATCTATACATATATCTATCTATACATATACTTATATATATATATATATACGTGTACATATATATATATACATATACATATATACATATATAACTACATATATATACCTATATATTTATAACCATACATATATATAGATATATACATATATATATTTTCACATTATTTATCATACGTGGTATTGCGGGAATATCTGCACCAGTTGCTGATATTCCCCTATACACGCGTACAAAAAGCGTGGTCGCACACATCTTCCGCCATCCACCTTACACTCCACGCGGCACCTTGTCCCGTTGGTTGCGTCTTTCTAGACGACAACCAACTCGACACCGTGCTAAACTCCATCTCCGCCTCCACCCCCACCCCTTTATATATATATAGTATATACATATATATCTATACTATATTTACTTTAGTTCTATTTCTCTTGCATACTAGTAAAAAGATAAAAAAAAATATATAAAAGAGAAAAGATAATCTTTGACTTGCAGGTACTCCGTCTTGCGAATAGCAAGACCCGTTTTGAAACCCTGTTTTGGCTCAAAGCCAAGAACTTAATTTTGAGGGTGTGCCTCAAGGAAAAAGATTACCAGAAAAAAATCTAAATAGAAAAAACACCAAAAACACAATAAACGAACGGAAGAGATTCGTTGTAGGAAAGGCGTAGAAACTTGACTTGTAACCCCACTTCCCTGAGTTCGACCCTGAGCGTAAAAGTGACTAAGATAAAATCAAGTAGGCCAGATTAAAAATTTTGTAAAGAGATGGTTAGGTCCGATTTAGGTTAACCACTATATACATTTCAACGATAAAATCACCATATTAACAACCTAACCGGGTCCGACACCATAACTTTTCTAGCGCCGTTGCCGGGGAAGTGCGCCTTCAAGTAAGTTTTTACTCCATTCTTGTAATTTTTCCCTTCTCACACCCTTCTCTTCACAGGTGTTTTTGTTTTTGGTGTGCAAGTAAACCTGTTGCAAGGAGAAGACAGGCAGACGAAGTCAGAAATGTGGGCAGATCCAAGACGGGAACGAGAGCATGAAGACACCGACACCGCATTGGAGCTTCGCACACATTGCTGCACAAGTAAGTCTTTCTTTCTTAGCAACCTAGGTTAACTTGTAACCTTAGTAAAAAAAAAAAATCATTAAAACTAAAAAACTAGAAAAACTTATGGGGATCTCTTGGGGCAAGTGGATTAAAATTCGCTTGTTTGATTGTTTGCCCTTACTCCCACCGCCCCAGGATTTCCCGCCTTACTTCGCATAAGCGAAAATCCAAGAATCTTGATTCTTGAATTTTTCGCTGTGTGAAGTATTCTTTGAGGCAAACATAAAAAGATTGATTGCACCCCTCTTTTGCCTCACTTATTTACATTTCAGGATCATCTTTTTGGTGGGGAGACTTGGAATTAAGTTAATTCCAACCCCACCACGATTTTTCAACTTGCCTAAGATTCGATCCTGAATACTTCAACCCCAACAATTTGATTTTCTTTATATTTTGGTTGAAGCCTTGTGTGTGGAAATCATTTTTGGTGATTGGGAGCACTTGAAATGAAGTGCTTTGGCTCCCTTTCACACTAATCTAAAACAGATTCGTGCATCCACACATAGAAATCTCCATTTAGGGTAGCCCATTGCATTTTAGCATGCATTAACCAATTGAAATTGAAGAAGGGTTTGTTGGGCTTAGAAAGAAAACTTGTATTCTTGCAAAACCTGGAGATTGGTTGAATTGGTATTTCAGGGAAATCCTAAAATCCATACTACTTAAGGCTGAACTCTAAAAACCATTCACCAATAAAAACTTCAATTCGGGGAGATTTCCTCATTGCATGCTTGTTTTACACACTCTGAAAATCAATCACTTGGGCATTACCCGTAAACAACGCCCTTCACATTCCAAAAGCACTTGACCCTAAGCCTCTAACTAAAATTGGTAGTAACTTGACCCTCATTAAGGATTGGAGGTCTAACTACTTGCGTGTAGTGTCTACGTGCTGGTGAGGGTTCCTGCGTGCTATCGGGTGTCTAAGACTGGGGCAAACGGCCTTTCAATCTGGCCTGGTGGTTCCGCGGTGCTCGCATTTGGTTCCATAGTTTGTGATAGTAGGTAACTTAGATCTTTAGGTCTAAGGGCACACTGTAGAGGTTAGGAATTTGACTGAATTGATTTGTCATCAAGTGTACCTTTGCGGCGTCATTTCTCTCATCTCTTTTCCCTTCTTATCTCCCCAATTCTTCTTACGGTAGTGCATGTTTGGGAGGAGGTCACAAAACCCTGAACTGTTTGAATTGCCTGATAAATTTAGAAAAGAAGCCGAATCGTCCTCCTCCTCCACAAACATGGCTGCACGCCCACCCCCAAATCCCGAGGGAGGAAACCGCCCTCAGAACCCACCTGGTGGTGGAGCCTTAGATCCCATAACCCGCCTCTAATCCCAAATGGAAATGTATAATGAGCAAATGGAAGCCATTCGGGAAACATTGGAGGAAATACAGAACCCTCCCGAACTGGAGGAGCCTAGGTCACTTAGCTCCTATCAGAATCCCACTTCTACGGAGACCATAGGACAAATTCGGGTCCCCATGGGCGGGGACGACTTTGAATTGAAACCGAACATAATTGGCCTAATAAATTTTCACTTTCATGGTCTTGCAAGTGAAGATCCTTTTCTCCACTTGGAAGATTTAACCCGATTGGCTGAAACTGTTAAACCTAGAAATATCGGGTTACCTATAGTCCTCATGAAAATGTTCCCATTTTCATTGCGGGACAAAGCGTCGCAGTGGTTACGCACCCTTGGGAGAACCATCCATTCTTGGGAAGAGATGCGAACAATGTTTCTCAGGAAGTTCTTCCCAATCGGGCGAACCAATGCGCTTCGCCGTGCTATCACTTCATTTACGCAACAAAATGGCGAACAATTTCATGAGGCATGGGAGAGGTATAACGACCTCCTCAGGAAGTGTCCGCACCACGGTCTGCCTAAGTGGCATATAGCCCAGATTTTCTACTATGGGCTAAATGAGACTTTGAAGTAGATTGCAGACGCTTCCTGCGGAGGGAACTTTATGAATAAAGACGAGATTGGAGCATTTGAATTGTTTGAAAGTATGAGTGAAAACTCAATGAACAATGCTTCCATTGTCTCCTTTAATCATACCAGCCAGCCCCGTAATGTCCACGAAGTTGACATGGGACCCTCCCATTCATCCACAGATCTAAGCCTTATCGCACAAAAACTGGATGAAGTCTCCATTGTGCACAAGAAGCTGGACGAGCTTCTGGCCAACCCCGCCCGTTCTATGGCAAACACCCCTACCTCACCACTTCGTCACAATCCCAATTCTTCCAACACCAGGCTTATCCCGAGAAACCCCGTAAGACCTTCCTTACCGAGTGTCGTGCCAAGCAACTCGGTAAGTCATGTGGAACTGGCTTCTGCAAGCCAGTATTTCGACACGGAGGACCAAGCCTCCGTGTCCTCAGACGCATATTTACATGCGGACACGTCTTCTGGCATAGAAGATGTTTGCGCCCTGGGGAACAACCCGTTCTCTACCACGTATAACCCAGGGTGGCGAAATCATCTAAATTTCGCATGGTCCAACAACCCGTAGCGCCAAAATCCCGCGGGTGGACCAATGCGACGGTCCGCACCCGTCGTCCCAAGGGCCCAATCTAATCCTACGGTGAATCCGCCATCAGGCCCTTGCGTATCGTAAACTGAACACGCATCAAGTCTTCTTGATAAATTGATGCGAATGATGACGGAAATGTCAAAGCGCCATGAAGAGAACATGACATCTCTTTAGCACCAATTGGCGTAGCAGAATGCTGAGATCAGTCAACTACGCATGGCGACTTGATCTCAGGGCACTCTTCCCGCCCAACCTGTTCCAAACTCGTGAAACTTTGTACCCCGTGGTCCTCAGCCACAGGTACGACTTTCTCAGGGGCAAGTTAATCAGATTCTTCAAGCTCCGAGCTTTCCATCAGGATTTCAGGCTAATCCCGCTGCAGCACTGCACTCTTATGTCCCTATTGCGAACCCTCCTCCGCCGTATGATCCCACTGGACCCACATCATCCAATGCTATCACTACGAGGAGTGGTAAGCAAACCGTCAATCCGCCTCGAACTGATCCTGGCTCGTCTTCTTATTCATCACCCTCTCATTCAGGATGCGCACCGCATTCACGAGAGGACGATACACCCAAATTGGTGCCAGAATCAGTCCCATTCCCTGAGGCTCTACTGAGGGAGCCAAAAGGCAAGAAGAAAGACACGCAGGCCTTTGATAACCTGCGTAATTTGTTCAGGGATGTAGTAATCAAGGTACCCCTGCTCGAGGCTATTGACCACATAGCTACTGTCGCCTGATTTTTCAAAGACTACACAACACCCAGGCGACAGTCAAAGAAAACTAAGAATCCGGTGGTTCTCTCGCTTCATGTGAGTTGTGCTATACTGTCAAACCTACCACTAAAGCAGAAAGATCCGGGCACACCGCTTATTTCCTGTAGCATCCAAGGCTGTAGTTTTAACCATGCCCTACTTGATCTAGGATCTTCCATGAATCTTATACCAACCATCATGCTCGAAAAATTTTCCTTGGGAAATCTGAAACCCACCCCTGTCACGTTACAGTTGGTAGATCGTTCTATCAAAATCCCGAAGGGTGTGGTGGAAGACGTGGTGGTTAGGGTCAATAGTCTCTGTTTTCCTGTTGACTTTCTTGTTTTAGATATGGAAGTTCCTAGCTTACTTTCTGATTGTCCGATCATCCTTGGTCGACCTTTCTTGGCCACAGCTCGCGCCCTTATCGACTGCGAGTCGGGCTGTATTGAGATTGCTGTTGGTTCTGAGAAGCTTAGGCTTAACATCTTTAAGGCAGCCAAGAACTTTGATTGCGATTGCATCGAGATGACACGTTTGACGAGGACATGGCCATCAGCGCATGTATCGGACCGATTGGGACCTATTCTGACTATTGCAGATTACCTGAAAACACTGATGACTGCCTGACCAACACATATTGTGACGTTCCCCCATCCCTCCCTTGTCCCGTACCTTCTCCTAGCCAGACTTCTGACGAGGTTTTCTCCGCTTCTCATACCTCGTGGTCTGAGTCATATCTGGGCTACTCACCGCCGGTCCACACTCTTGAAGATCGGATTGTCCTTTCTTTCTCGCCAAATCAGGCGGAGTTGCAAATCCACACTGGGACCTTGAGCCCATATCTTATTCACTGGGGCTATTCCTTTTTGGATCCATCTATCCAAGAAGCCCCTCTTCTTGGCCAATCTGAGGGCCAACTTCTTCTTCCCGACTTGTTCTCCGATCCGCCTGGGACACTCTCGTCCCATGAAATGCCAGACCTTTCACCATCCACCATCACTTTTCATGCCACTATCACGATCGCTTCACTTTTCACTTCACCACCCACCATCCACCCACCCTACCACCTTGCTATATACCCTGCACCTCAGCTCTCATTACCCGATCTTTTGTCCTTTCTCTGCCTTTCCCTGCATGCATATGAGGACATAGCATCGTTTGGCATGGGGGGGTGGATAGGCATCCATAGGATCTAGGTATTTTATGGTATCATGTAGTTTCCACCTATTTATAAATATGCAAGAAAAAGAAAATATATATATATTAATAAAGGGTGTTTAGTAATGATCTGAAATTTGAAACAAAAATACAATAAGTGTTTATGGATATTCAACCTCTATTTTGAAGACTTTTCAGGCCACAGAAGCTTGATTCGCTCAGGCTCAGCTTAATTCACTTGAGCATTGACAAAATAGATTGGAATCTCTCCTAACTAAGGACGTATTCTTGTACCTAAGACACTAGTACAAGATCTGTTGGTTTGCTTCTACTTAAGAGCCTAAGTAATCTTGGTCCACACTACACATATCAAGAAAGACCAGGTGAATATAAGATCCAACCCTAGTGTTCATTAGGGAAGGTGGAGTCCTTACCTGTGCGTGCAGGTAGACATTTTATCCCAGGCTTTAGTCTTGTGTTTAGGAGCGACTCTTTCCACCAAGAAAGAACTCTCCCACCAAAAATAAAAGTGTGCTCCTCCAAATAATGTTGTAAGAGATATACTGACATGTGGTTCAAAAAAAAAAGTTGCAAATTAGTCAGTATATCTCGCAAATGTCTGTAAAGTCTCTACCCTAAAAAGGTTTTTCAGAGCAAGTCGCAAATACCTTGTGAGCCACAAATGTCAGAAAATGGGAGTTGAGTTTTCCGTCATCTTTCAAGGGTCAATCCGAAAACACGAGTTGAAACTGGGACCAACCTGTACTTAAAAATTCGTGAAACCCTGGGCTTGAGTCTTAATGTTCATCTGGTCAGTCTTGATCCTTCACTATGCACAAGCCATAACCTCTTGAGCTCTCGAGTGCGGCAAAAACCTCCTGGGTCCTGGAAATCGTACTTAAGGTTTAAATATCAAGAGTCCTTTTTAGTTGAGAGATGATCTATGTCATGTGAGACTTAAAGTACTGGTAGTCTTCTCTGCAATTGGTTCTCACAATATCAAACAATAAACACACCTATGTCGCCTCAGAAGAAAATCTTCAGCTTAAAGATCATTTCTAAATACTACAAAAATGTTTTGCTAGGGACTAGCAAAAGATAGGCATGGGGGTATGATTGCACCGCAAAAATACACCCGCAATTGTGCCGTCTTGTGCTATTTCCTAGCATTACCAGTGCATATTAGGGTTCCATAGTCGCATTTGTGAAAATACATGCATGCATGCATTTAATTGAGAGGGGAGGAGAGTGAATAAAATGGCCTCGCAATTCACATTTTTCCTCAAGTGCTGCTTTGCAAAATTCACCATCTTTTTATTTTTTATTTCACTTGACTTTGAATTCTTCTTCCCGCGGCTGCTAGGAATGGTTCTTCCTCCTTGCGCCATTCCCTGCTCAGGCCCTTTCCCTATGCCAGCCTCTCCCTGCCATGAGCCATGCATCAGCATGCACAGCCAGGGCATGGCTGTGCATGCTCTCCTCTTCCTCTATAAAACAGCCACGACTCCTCCTTTCCAAAAGCAGCCTGGTCCTCACCAAAAAAAAGCCAAAACAAAAAAAACCAGCACTTCTCCTTCCAGGCCACCACCCCCTCCCCTCTCCCTCAACACGTCGGCCCTCCTCCTTCGAGGAGACAACCGGCGGACAGGAGCACCTCACGGTGGTGCACAACCACCACCGTGAGTCCACCACCGTCCAGCTCACCATAGAGCCGGTGGGTGTGGTGGCTCTTCCCTGACTTCTTCGTTTCCATGCCATTTCAGCCATTACTGCAAGCTTCAAGCTTGAAGCTCAAAGCTCCAGCAGCGGCAGCAGCAGCAGGCGTCCCAGCCCTTTCCGTGCACGCCTGCAGGCCGCCCTCGCCTCCAACGTGTGCCTGCAGGCACCATCGCCTCCCGCTTCTTCACCCTGTCGCGCTCTTTCTTCCGCCTGCAACAGACCATTGTGCACCTCTGCAGCAGTCGGCCAAGCCTCACCGCGCACCCCAGCCAGCACTCGCCAGCCTCCGCGCAAGCAGCAGGTCGCCCTCGCCCTCCACTGCGCACGCCAGCAGCCCTCTTCGCGTGCTCTGTCGCGACATCTCATCCGCAAGCCACCAGCCGGAGCCACTCTTCCATGCACGCTGAGCCGTTCGCACTCACAGCACCGCCCGCTCCCGGTTGCTCGGCTCGCTCGGCCACTGTAGCCATTGTTCACGCGTTTCTGTGGAACACTGTGGCTACAGTGGGGTGACTGGTGAGTTTCTCACTTAACCGGTCACCCGGCGCACCGCTAATGCCCATTGCCCGCGCACGCGTGCAGTCCCGCGCCTGCTCCAGCGCCCGCCCGCGCGTCTGCCTTCGCCCGCACCCGCCCGCTTCAGCGTCTGCGAGTGCCCGCTCCCAGCGCCTGCGTATGCCAACCCGCACCCGACTCTTCGCACAGCGTGGTGCGCTGCGGCCTCCTCTCCTCGCGCCCACTCCCGTTTGCGTGCTGCGACCTCTTCTCTCTGGGCGCATACGCGCCTGCGTGCGCACGTGGACTCCAGACGGCACGTGGAAGCTCCTGACACCTTAACAGTGCCATCTCTCCCGCTCTCTCTCTCTCTCACTCTCTCTCACAACACTCTCTCACTCTCTTTACCGACGCTCACACACACATACACTCACACTTCCATACACACACACACTTATGCACTATTATATACATATATATATATATACGTGTACATCTATATATTGATATATATACATATATTTATATACATATATATATATATATTTATATCTATATATATAGTATTTATATAACTAAGTATTAGTATACATATATATATATATACATACATCTATATACTTATATATATATACATATATATTTACATATATACATATATATATATATATTTATACATATATATCTGTACATATATTAATACTTATATAAATATGTATTAGTCTAAATACATACATACATACATATATATATATATATATATCTATAACTATATATACATATATACATACATATCTATCTACATATATCTATATACATATATTACCATATATAGATATATATTTATATATTTACATCTATATAGTTATATATACATACTTATACATATATATATACATATATATATATCTATACATATATCTATCTATACATATACTTATATATATATATACATATACATATACATATATACATATACATATATACATATATAACTACATATATATACCTATATATTTATAACCATATATATATAGATATATACATATATATATTTTCACATTATTTATCATATGTGGTATCGTGGGAATATCTGCACCAGTTGCTGATATTCCCCGATACACGCGTACAAAAAGCGTGGTCGCACACATCTTCCGCCATCCACCTTACACTCCACGTGGCACCTCGTCCGTTGGTTGCGTCTTTTTAGACGACAACCGACTCGACACCGTGCTACACTCCATCTTCGCCTCCACCCTCACCTCTTTATACATATATAGTATATACATACATATCTATACTATATTTACTTTATTTCTATTTCTCTTGCATACCAGTAAAAAGATAAAAAAAAATATATAAAAGAGAAAAGATAATCTTTGACTTGCAGGTACTCTGTCTTGTAAATAGCAAGACCCATTTTGGAACCCTATTTTGGCTCAAAGCCAAGAACTTAATTTTGAGGGTGTGCCTCAAGGACAAAGATTACCAGAAAAAAATCTAAATAGAAAAAACACCAAAAACACAATAAACGAACGAAAGAGATTCGTTGTAGGAAAGGCGTAGAAACTTGACTTGTAACCCCACTTCCTTGAGTTCGACCTTGGTCCTAAAAGTGACTAAGATAAAATCAAGTAGGCCAGGTTAAAAATTTTGTAAAGAGATGGTTAGGTTCGATTTAGGTTAACCACTATACACATTTCAACGATAAAATCACCATATTAACAACCTAATCGGGTCCGACACCAGTTATCCATGTTTCACATGTTTTTCTATGCAAAATGGAATAAAGATGACTTATCCATGTTGATCAATAGATTTGAAATCTCATAGAATTGACTGGGCATTAGTTGTCAAAATATTATACTCTCCCTGGACAACCAATCAAGTATGAAGAGAAAAGGAACCGTCATCACCAATTAGGAAATCCTTAAATGAATCCCTTGTACATGTGTAGGAAGTAGAAGATAGGCAAAGCATTGGCTGCAAGGACAACATTTCAGCATCAGTGAAATTTTTATCTTACCCCTTCCAGCACATCTTTCATTTTATTTTTTCTTTGTGCTTCATTGACCTTTGTCCTTGAAAATCATGAAAGGTCACCCTTAGCGCACAAAGCTCTTGGTAAGTATGGATTTAGCGAAGGAACTTGGGCCACTTTGGGTCTATCAGATGTAGCCTCTTACCCTACTTTTGGGAAGATGTTGTTTCTCTGAAACTCATAATCTAGATATATGTGCACTTCCACATTATTTTCCACTACATGCACCTCACATGTTCGAAAACTTAACAGCCCTTACTCCTTGGTATTTTGGGTTGTTTCCACCGTGTATTTATCTTTATGTTCAAGTGATCTTGTTGATGGAACACATGGTGTGTGCCTCCAATTGAACCCTAATTCAAAGACCTAAAATCTACTAAAATCAGAGTCTTGCTATATTTGTGTTTGTATTGGTGGTGTTGTGTGCATGGTTAGAACTCTTTAGGAAGTTTTAATTTTGAATTAACAGAAGCCTGTGAGAGTTTAAACTACTTGATTAAAAGTGATGGACCCCCCTTACTCCTATCTTTCAGATAATTAGGACTAATACTTTCAATCTTTAAACTATTATCCCATGTCGCAAGCCTATCCATCCTTTGATGGATATAATGATAACTCATGGGGTTATTTATATCCTCACCTTGGGAGTACTGTCTAGATATCTTCCAACTATTATGAGTATAACCTAGGAGCAGGATTGCCTACCCTTGGAATCCCTTCTAGAATGCAAACACCCAATCCTCCCACCCTTCATGAGTCTTTTTATTAGGATTAGATTCAAACCCCTAAGAAACAAGAGCATGAGTTTGATCTTCCTCCCCGAACTAATAGTAGCTTGTGCTCTTTTATGATAGAAATGCAAAAAGAACAAATGCAAATGGAATCTATGGGAGAGATATTGACGAATAGTCAACAATTCAATGAGGAAATTAGAAACCTTAACTACCCTCCCATGACTGATCCTAATCCTTACTTCTACACCCCTGATCTTAGGATCGATTTTGAGGAAACAACTGAAAAAAGGGATCTTTTTTCGAGTAGTTATCACTTAGACTCCACTCACGAGATGTGGCCGCTAGAGGAGGACAATCCCATTGATTATTCATCTAAACTTTATTGGAGTCAAAAGAAAGGGGAGATGGTACCGTTGGAGGAACTTGACCCAGATGACAACATATTTTTCACTTTTGATGAGTAGGGTCAAGGTTGTGTTGTCAATACCACTACCCCTATTGATCAAGTATTGGAACCTTATTTGACCCTTAGTAAGCTAAACCCCGACCCAACCCTTAGAGAATATATCCCTGATATCCATCTAGCTGAGGATTCGCCCACTATATTTGACAACCTATCATCCCAGATAGATTTCCCTAGGGAGTATGAAATGAGAGATGAACTTATTGAGGAATCATTACCCTAGGTGGATGTACAGTCTAAGTTGGAGGTGGATGAACAAATGATTGAGGAGCCTACTTTGAAATTATGGAGTGACTCTCGGGGCAAATACGTATCATTTGAGGATTTATGCCCCGAGGAGATCAAAGAATTGAGAGACATAGCCTTTCTTCATTCTTATAGCATTGAGAATGATCCTCCTCATGAAGTAATAGAGGATAATGAAGCAACTCTTGCCCTTAATGAAGAATTGCATATACACCCTAATAAGGATTTAAGTGATGACAAAGAGCATGGGGGTGAAATCAATGTTTTTGTTCTAGTTGCTTCTACCTTGCCATCAAATGGATGTGATTGGGAGTCACCCATCGATTCGTCTATGCCTAAAGGTGAAAATCTGACTCCAAGTCTTGCAGTAATCACTAGTGATTGGAAGGGAGAATTAAATTCCTTCACAAAGTCCGTTAGGGATGATATTATAGAATCTGAATGATTGTTGGGAATGGAATTAGAGCATACTAAGCCTTCATTGGACTTAATCATTACCCCTCAACCACCTACGCAAACTTTAGACTCCCTAACCAATCCATCCTTGGCTCAAATCTTTGCTTAAATTCATTCTTTCTAGGGAGAATATTAGGCCAATACATCCCTAGGTGAAATGGTGATTGTGGATCGATGCTTGTACTTTTAATCTCGCCATTCAAAGGTCTAAAATAGTTCTGATTACATCTTTTAAAACCCTTCCTACTTTGGAGGACCCTTATTGTTTATGCGAAAGCAAAATCGAGTTTGTAAATATTGTGTTGCAGTATAGTTGAAATCTTTTCGAAAACAAATGAAAGTTTATTACTCGAAAAACTATGAATCCGAGGTCAAACACGGGGAGCAAATTGGGATTTAAAAACTAAAAACACAACTTCAATTTGATAAAATGTGATGTTCAATCAAATTCTGAAGCAATAAAAATAGTTTCAATGTATCTAGAAGCTAAAAAATATGAATATAGATGTAAAAATCAGATGCTTTTGGCTTTGGGCTTTCTCTTCTTCTTCTTCTTTCTTTCTTCTTTTCTCTTCTTTCTCTTTCTTTGACTTCAGCCGAGCCCTCTTCTTCCTCTTCTTTCTTCTTTTTCTTCCCTACCTCTGCGTGCTGGCCTTAGCTTCTCTTTCTTCTCTTCTTTCTCTGACTTCTCCTTCCTTCTTCCTTCCTTGGGCTTCTATTCCTTTCTACCTTCTCTGCAAACGTGCCTTCTCCTTCCTTATCCTCTTTCAGGGTCCTCTTCCTTCTTCAGCTTCCTCCTTTAGCTTCCTTCTTCTCTGCAGCTTCTTCTGCCTTTAGCTTTTCCTTCCTTAGCTTCTCCTTCAGGGTCCTCTTCCTTCTTCCTTTCGTTGCAAGCAAGTGCAAAACCTACCTGATCGTTTCTTTCCCAACTCAGTTAATTAAGTTAATTTTACTTAATTAAGAGTATAGAAAAGTAACTTAGGTTAACTCGAGATTGTGTCGGTTAGTACTATAGGATCGAATTAACCTAACATTTTAGAATTTTTTAACTGGTTGAGTCCAAGTCATTTGCTGGGAGGTATAAGTCATTTTAAATTCACTAATTAACTCTATTTATCTTATAAGTATAGGAGATATAATTAAATTAATTGTAGAAACATGAATTTTGCAAAAATTGATTTAGTTTGAAGAGATATGCAAAATCCCATTTGAAATCTAATTTTCAACGGTTATTTCAAAAGCTTAAAGGCAAATAAGAGTATCTATTCAAAACATATGCCTTATTACAACATTTAAAAGCAATAGAAATTAACAAGAAAAATAACTTCTCTATTTCTTTTAATTCTTCAGCCTTCAGCCTCTCTCTCTTTCTCTTTCTTTTCTTTCTCTTTTTCTTTATTTCCTTTTATTCTATTTATCCTTTATTTTTCTCTTTCTCTGTTTATTTCTCTTTTATTCTCTCGAGCTTCTTTCTTTCTTCTTTCTCTATTGCTCCTGCCTTCCTCTTCTCTTCCCTTAGTCTTCTTAAGCTTCCTCCTTATTTCTTAAGTCTTTGCATCTGTTCTTTATTCCTTATCTTCTCCTTTCTTTCTCTTTATGAGTTCTTCTTCCTTAACCTTTCTTTTTCCTTTCCCTTATTCCTTTAGCCTTCAGCTTTCTTTCCTTCAGCACTTGGCTCTTAGCTTATTTAGCTCCTTCTTCTACCTTCAACACTTAGCATTTAACCTTCTGTTGCTTAGCTTTCTTTGGCTTCAACTGAACCGAGTTATTCTTTTAACCAAAAATTGGTTTAAGGTTTGCAGCAAGGACCTTTCGAGGATACACAGCACCCTTCTCAGGGTGGGACCAGACCCTACTCGGTCCTTGCCTGATTCGAGTTATGGTTTATTTTTGATTTATTTCTTTCTTTCGAGCCGAACCGACTCAACCACCTCCCAGGCCTCACCCTCCCAGGGCCAACATCGCACATGCCTACTCGGGTGCACACCCGCAGGCACACACATGCCCACAAACACACACACGGATATGCTCAGAAGTTTGGTTCAGATTTCGCACTGAACGTTTGACGACTGGTTAGCCCATTGCACAAATCAGTTTTATACCAAGGCGTGTGCTCGAAAATTTCCAATGTGGGACTTTGTTTTTCCCTTCCAGACCCAACTTCAAATGAAGATATCTCCCGACTCAAAGCTCCAAATCAAGTGATTCAAAGCTTGATGGAAAGCTCTAAGGTAGCTCTACAAGATTGTGCAATCAATTTTAGGTTAAGGGAATGTTTTCCTCTTTGATTTGAAGAGAGAAACTAAGGGGTTCCTACGGGGTATTTAATGTCTGGAGGTGAAATAATGCTCACAAGGTCTTCAAATTGGACTTTCTAACTTAGCTAAAGGTTTAATCATGTTCTATAGGTATTTTTGCAGCAGTTGGAGTGGGTTTTGAAGCTCCTAAAGCTTCAGGAACAACTGAGAAGCTTCAAGCTTCTCTAAAAGCTTCAGAGAATGGATTTTAGACTCTAAATAGGTGTAACAGACAGCTAAGATCATTCTTAATCAATTTAAACAAATTCTAAGGGTTATAACAAACTAATTTGGGTAGGATTTGAGATCAAATTTCATCCAAATACCACTGCCATTAGTTTGGGTTCGAAAATAACCCAAACTGGCAGGGTTTGAATTCCTACAAAATTACAAGTCTGAGCTCAATAAAATCATTCTAAAACTTTTCAACAGAGTCTCAGAATCCATTTAAGCTCCTTAATTTCTCAGATTGAGCTCAAAATCAAGATCTCCTACTCAGTTTGACTATGAAGCTCAAAATTTTGACTTTCTGTTTAATGCCTCTTCACAAGAAATTAAGGCCTCAAGTAGCATCCTCTCAACCTCAGAAACTTACTCAATCCCTTAGACAGGTATGTAAACCCTAGAAATTAAGGTTTCAGGCTCATCGCCTGAACTCCTAAGGTGCTTTGTTCGTCAGAAGAGTTGGAATGCTTCTACAAAGATCTGAGGTTAGGAATAGCTTCAGTGCACTGCACTGAAGCTTTTAGACACCTAAAATGCATCTTTTAAACTTCTATATAGGCTTCTCCAACTCCACCAGAGTTGGAGAAGATGATACCTCAACCTGTGCTCCAGTTATCAAAATTCTAAATAAACTTCCTCAAATTGTTCAGTGATCATCATTTCATCATTTTGGAGCTCTTCATCAACTTTTATAAGCTGTAGAATAGAAATTGACTTGCCAGAGCTTGTCGGAGCTCTGGTGAGTCCAGACAAAGTGAAATGTGTATACAGAATGGTGAATCGTGCCATTTTCAATTTGAAAAAGTTCCTGAGGTCACAAGAAACCTTAGGATTGCATTTAATTCCTTTTAAATTCATTAGATGAATGATTAATTAGTAAAATTCAGTTTGAATAGATTTTGAGTTGTTGAGGCTCAGGACTTGGTCTCCCACTCAAATGAGTGGAGAAATCAAGTCAACAGTTATCTGCGATCATAATTATATAAATAATTTATAATTTAAACTGCTCTTGAGCTCCATTGACAGCGAGCTCAGGAGCTTAATTAAAATTGGGCATTTGCATTATAGATTGTAATTACTCATATTAAAGTGTGGAATAGAGTCCTTAGGTGATGAATAGATGATGAAGGACCTTGTGAAGGTGGAATTAGCTCAACTACTGCCGCCTTGGACAGCAACAGTAGCTATTGGAGGTGGAAGTGATTTAGGCGATTAAGTGATCGATTTAGTGATTAAATGATTTAGAAGTGATCATGAGTGATAGAAGAAGGTGGACAGTGGATTCAAAAGACCAAATTAAGGCTCCAGCAAGTTCAAGGAGCTCGCCGGAGTCGAAGAAGATAAACATTGAAATCTGAAATTACGCTAATCTAACTAACTAACTAACTATCTAGACTACTCCTCTTCCTACTCCTACTCCTACATACTGTTACCTGGACGAATTAGGTAGAGGAACTTTGTCGAAGGCTCATGACGGAGGACTAAATCAGAGGGTATTGAGGAAGATCTCCGGTGGGTGATTATGGATGAAGCAGAGGCACTCCTCGGTCGACGCCTTTGTCCAAGGATGCGGCAGACCTCAGTGAAGTTCCTAAGCTAATCGAGATGGACGGAGGAAGTCAGAGGATGATGTGGAAGGTCACCGAACTTATGGAAGAATAGCCTATTGGGTCGACTACAGTGAAGAAGAGGGAAGGGAGCCAACTTGAGAAAAATCAGGGGGGTCAGGAGCTATTTATAGTTGACCGCAATGAAGAGGGCGGTGGAGTTTGGACGTGTGAGGAGCTAGAGGAGGTTAACCACCAGCGTTGTCTCCGATGACGGTGAGGTTAACTCCCACCTAAAATTAGGATAAAAGTATCATCCAGACTGATGGATGAAAATGGGATGGTGAGTGCAAGCTCTAGGAGCTTGGAGAAGGTGGAGTGACGTCGGATGTGCGGTGGAAGCACCCTCAGTCGTTAGCTGTTCAACTGGCTGAAGGAAGAGGAAGAAGAAGAAGAAGAAGACATGGACCTTTATGCAATGAAACCTAAGGACCTATATGAGAATTAAGGACCCGATTGAAATGAATTAAAAGGATCTAAATGTAAACTCAGGTTTTTAAGGTTTATTTTAATTTAGATCTTTTTCAACTTTTTATATATGATTATAAATAAGGTAATTATTATGTTTACACCTTGAATTTACATTTTTGACCTTTTTAGGTTAATTTATTAAATTAGATAAAGTTACTTAGGTTATTACATACTTATGTATACATTATACTTAAGTTAATTAACTTATTAATTAGACGAATGATTGATAAGATCTCGAGTCCAATTATTAACCAAATTATTAATAATATTATTTGAATGATAAAATAACATTTTTAACCTATTTTAAGGTCCTTTACTATATATCCTTTATTTTATAATTAACCCATAAATTCACATATCCTTAGCTAATTAACTAGGAAGACTAGTTAATTAGGGGTAATTAGAGATCATGATGAGTCTCTCATCACTACCCCTACCCTCTCCCGCGAACTCTCTCTCTTTTCTCTCTTAGGCTCGCTCTCCCAGAGCCTTTCTCGGGTAAACAGGTTGGGTTAGCGTGCCCGGGACTAGGCGCACCGGCATGGGTGATGCGTGAGGAGTGCACAGGTAATCGGGTTAGGCTACCAGGTCCACGGAGGAGTGAATCGTGGACCAGGCATGGGACCTCACCCCATGTCAGGAGGCGATAAGCCCCTGACACAATTACAATTTATGCCACACAACCCACTCCAAACTTACCAAGGTGGGACTAAAAGTCCCACCCGCTTCTTTGTGCACGCCTATAGGGGATGTCGCACTCAATTGCTGCAACTGCGGATGCTGGGACTCCAATTGCTGGGAGCAAGTTGTTCGCAAAGGAGTTTCGCACGTCTGGAACTTGGAACCTGGAGCGGGGCCACCTGATTCAAGCTTGCGAGCAAGCTTCGCTCCTTCTCCAATGGCGGATAGGGGTCAGACCCTGTCAACACAAATACGGCCTCATGGCCTTATCAAAATGCTCAGAAAGTTTCATCGCGACATGGTGAAGGTGGCTCAGGTGCTGGTGTGGTGCGGGACGGCCTGGACGTGCGTGCCTAGGTCGTTCTATGGCCGTGAAGGTGGGTTTGTTCAGGGGTAGTGTATGGAACGTGTGGCGGTGGATGGAGAGGGGGAAGATGATCAGTGAAAGGTGGCTGAGCTTCTGGGGTAGTTGGCGAGGCGTATGGGTGCGTGGAATGACGGGGGCATATCGCCGGTGGTCTGCCGGAGGTGGAGACGATGGTGGTGGTCTGTGGTTGTCGAGGGGTGTTTTGGGAAATAAAGAGGGGGAAAATAAAGAGAAGAGAAAAGGAGACTTATCTGAGAGTGGCTGGACGAAGGGGGAGGCAGAGGGGCAGAAGGCACGTATCTGCCATCGTCGGAGACGAAGACCCTGAGATGGAGAGACGGCGACGACGAGAGGGAGATAGATGCGGGCGTAGGTGTGGCGCGACATGGAAGGAGGCGGAGATGACCCTGCCATTGGTATGGTGCCAGAGTGATGAGAAGAGGGAGGAGGAGTCTCCAGAGCTTGCGGGCTTTTTGGCCGGAGGGGGAAAGAGGAATTTTGGGGGATTCTTAGGCCAAAACAAGCTTGGGATGGATGGGAGGATCTGGGGGCCTTTAAATAGTTGCAGGTGGAGGGCCTTGTGTTTGGAAGGCAAGCTTCCAAGCACGGCAACCTTGTTGGACTTGGAAGGTTGAGAGATACCCACATCTCTCATGCGTTCACATGAGAGATTGGGTGGGAATTAGAACGCCTAATTGGGTTCACATGGTCGGGAATTCCTCAGAGAATTTCTCTTTCAAATTTGAGAGGGATTCTATGAGGAATCAAAGAGATATCCTTCTTGAATCCTTGTCGGAGTAGGATTCCTCCGTTGTAATGGTGGAGGGACCTAATTGCAAAGAATGATGAGGAAGATAGGGGGTGTCTGCAAGGTTTTCAAAAACTAGGGGCATAAAAGTAATTGGGTTGGACTATTTTGCAAAGTAGGTCAAGGTGAACTCCCCTTAGGTCCAAATTTTGGTATAAACCTAATTTGGACCTAAGGAATCCAATGGTGAAGTTGGATTTTAGGTTTTACCATGTTTGATTGGGTGGGTCCTAGAGGATATTTTGCACAAAAACCCAATTTAAGGTAAATATTTGACTAGGACCCCTATTTAGGTCAAAATAGGTTCTAAAGGACAAATTGAAGGTTCTAAACCCTAGAGGATATTTTTCCATGAATTTTAGAGGGTTTAGTTGAATTTTATCTCGACCAAAACCTTGTTAAATTAAATGTGTCTGTTTTAGGGTTACAAGAAGTCATTTAATTCCCAGCTCTCACATTAACCCTTTTCTGATTGAACCAACCCACTTTTTATCTTGTTAAGACCAATTGACCCATGTTTAACCTCTGACAAATCCTGTTGTTGTACTGCAATGGTAAAATTACAGTTTTACCCTTTGTTTCTTGCTTTTCTTTCAAACCAGTTATTCCTTGATTTAGGCCCTTCACTTTGTCATGTAGGAGCTTTTATTATCTTTTCTAGGTCAAAATGAGCTAGTTAGGACTCATGATGGTGTTCCCATCACTTGTTGTCCTCCACTTATTCTGTTTCGAGAGGTCCCTTCTCCTTCTCCTATTCTTAGACCTCTCCAGGTAGCCCACGAGGTTCCTTGCTTTTATGTTTTTTTGGTGAGCATTTGGAATCACAATTCATTATTAGCTTGCCAATGTTAGGGGCTACCTATTCTCTAGGTCTGCACTTTTACACATATTTTTAGGGCCTAGTTCTTTCTGTTTGGAATTAGACTTAAAGGTTCCCTATAAGTCTAGCCACTGACAGAAAATGCAATGCTCTTTGGGAGGCAACCCAACCCCAAAGAATAATCCCTGCACACCTTAAGTGTACTCTATTCCCTTATTCCTTTATCTTTGCTTTATAATGAGAACATTGTAAAATTTAGGCATGGGGGGGAGATTACATCTGTTATCTTGCATTTTCATGCTTTATTTAAAAATAAATAATGTTAAAAAAAAGGTATCAAATAATAAAATAAAGCAATTAATATTATATAAATGAGAACACAATCTGGGCTAGGAGAAAAGGTTGAGACGAGACAAGTAATAATGTTAAAAAAAGGGTATCAAATAATAAAATAAAGCAATTAATATTATATAAATGAGAACACAATCTGGGCTAGGAGAAAAGGTTGAGACAAGACAAGTAGTCTTTGACTCTTAAGGGATTTGGGAGAAGTATTAGGTCTAGACTCTTTGGACCTAAAGTAGGCTTAAAAATGTGAGTACTTATTAAGATTTGGGCTATTTTCTTTGTTCTTGAAGACACTTTGAGTCCAATGTATTAAGTCAAAGGCTTAGGGAGTATTGGACTTTCATGTTTGCCCTTTATTTTGAGGATTTTTGGTAACTTAAACATCCACCTCTCATACATTTTGATCTAACTCAGTGCGCTTAATAAGACAAAACCATAAAAATTTCTTCTTTTAAAAAATAATTCTCTCAAGATTTTGGCTTAGGAGAGACTCGAAAATATAATTTTATTGGAAGAATTCCCACCACATGAGAGGAGGAATATATACTTGCCTTGAGGACGCGATGATAACATGTCACCCCCTCGATTCTTATTTGCTAGGATATTTAAATATCTTGTCGGGGTCATGTAAGCACATCGTGCTATTCAGGTGCCATGGGTAACACTATCCCGAAGTGTCGATCGCTAGGGCCTAGATTAGCTTAAGAATACCATAGGCGGTGCTATTATGAAGTATCGATTGCTATGGTTCTTGAGGTTGCCATGGGCGATGCTATCATGAAGCATCGAATGCCAAGGACCCTTGGAGGTTTGGTGAAGGGAGCAATGAATCCGATACAAACTATGTTGAGATCCAATCTAAGGTTGGACTTAGAGAGATAACAAAAGAATTATAAAAAGAAAAATTACAAAAACATCATTTCCTTCTCTCTCTTATTAATACACTTGCAAGCTGAATCAAGACTATTGTACACATGCACAGATGCTTTAACTGATGGTAACACCATCATTATCCATAACTGGCTTTAATTAGTCAGAATCAAGTGACAAATGCTCCTACATAAACGCTTGAGAGTCGTAATTCCATGCAAATCCATTCTGAGAAGAAAACACTAAAACAAGATTAATTCTACAGTTTTAACATTATGTTGTAAATGCAGAGCAACCAAGGAGTTTCCCAAGGATTAATTGAAGGTCTAATGAGCATTATAGTCTTAAGAGTGGGTCCACACAGACAGAAATAGGATTTCTCGCATTCCGAGAATTAAATCAGAACATAAAAACCCTAATTTCAAACCCAGTTGAATTGAAGAGGTTATGGTCAGGAAAAAATTCATATAAACCTCATAAAATTCATAGAAAAATATATTGAGAGGTTTGGTACCCTTGGTTTGACCATCTGAACCCATTTTGACCTTGGAAAGAGTATCAAACGGGATTTTGCCCTAATTTGGGTCTCTATGCAAATTTCCCAATCAAACGTAGTTAAAACTAAAATTTGAATTCTCCATTATATTTCTTGGGTTTAAATTAGGTTTGTACCAAAATTTGGGTCCAATCAGAGTTTATCTTGACCTAGTTTGCATTTCAGTCCATTAAATCTCTATTCCTCTCAATCAAGCCCCTAACTTTTGAAATATTTGCAAAAAGGCCCATAACTTTCTCATCTTCTTCATAGATAGGTCCCTACCACCATTAGAGGTTAATAGACCTAAGATCTGACTTTGACCGCCTCAAAACCTAATCAAATCATCATCAAATCCCACCAATTTTGGTAGGATTGATGTTCACACAGTAGGGAATCACATGAATGTGATCTTGGGCTCTGATTCACGGTAGAGAGACTGTGAAAACCCATGAAAATTCGTGGGGATTCTTGATCCCAAACTGAGGCACAATCAACCTCTTTCTTCATTTGGTGCTTGGTTATGAGCTCTATATAAGCTCTAGATCTTTGGGCCGTGTTTTTTAGAAAAGTTTGAGGCCAAGGACCTTCTTCCCTTCCTTCCCTGGCCTCTTCCGACCGAAGCTTCGGTGAGCACCCTCTCCTCCTTCCTTAGGCTGGCCAATGATCAAATTGATCAGCCCAATACCTCCCTCTCCTTCCTCTACTCCTCGCCAGCCACAACAGGAGATACTTTTCCCATCATTGTCGCCGTTCTCCCTCATCGGAGACTTCAACCCCTCCGGCTCCGGCAATCACATCGGCATGCCTATTCCTCATCCCCTTTTTCCTTTATCTAGGTAAGCTCCTTCCTCTCCCTCTCCTGAACCTTTCTAGCTCCTTCCTCGATTATTTTGACTGACGACCACCACTCTCTCCCTTCATCTTCTCCATGGCCAGTGAAGCTTTGGTGAGCTTGCCCAGCCAACACACGCCACCAAACACCCCATCACTTCCTCCCACACCTTCCCCATGTTCCAGAGATCAAAAGCCCTAAGGTTATTGGAGCTTTTGTCCTTTGGAACCATCGGCCGGACTCACCCACTCACAGCCACCTCCGTCGTCATCGTCCGGCCACCTCACACTCTCTCGCACTAAACCAAACACCGCCACTGTCTTCACCGTGCTCCGGCGATGCTGATGAATGCCTTCATTCGGGCCTAAAGCCCATACCTTTTGTTTTAGGTGTTTGCCGAACGTCCACTGCCACCTTCATCTTCATTGACGCCGACCGCCTCTCTATGACCACCATCCGACCTGCTGCCATCCTCAATCAAAGCAGCTTCGTCTCCTCAAGTCTCTAGTTGCTCTGATTGAGCAAACAACAGCAGTAACAACAACAATTGTAGTGACATTCACTTGAAGCTTCGCGTAAAGGAAAGGGGATGATATTAGTCCCACATCGTGCATTTGCAAGACTCGCACGACATAAAAGTTGATTTCCTACCTTAAACCCTTCGCCAAGTAACACGGGGAGTCGGGTCCCCCTTCACACACGCCTCCTCGCGCTCTCACTTCTCGCTCGTGTACACAAGCAAGCAGGCCAGGACCCAACCCGAATCCGATTATCCACCTAATGACCCGATTATTTGGTACTAAGAGAACATGAGGAGAATCTGGGGGGGGAGGGTTTTGCTTCAGAGTACGTGCCCTGTGCCTTGAGATTCATGCTAATGTTCTCAACACTTAGCATCTTTGAGGCTTTGCCTTGAGACTCTTGTGCTGTGTGAAGCCTTGTGCTAAGGCTACTTCTAAGGCTTAGCACCCATGTGAATCTTGGTGAGGCTTTGTGCCTTGTGCTGTGAGGATAATTGGCTCTATGCTTGGGTTTGGCTTGAAACTCTGATACTGTGGATATATTTGGTATCTTATCTGATGTGGATAAGTGGTTGATACCACTGTAGCGATATTTGAGTTAAATTGAATAAATCAGATGCATTCTTAATTAGAGAATTAAGTGGTGATTTAAATCGCCATTTGTTTGATTCTCTCTTTATTTTTATCATAGTGGTTTCTTGAGATATTATTCAACATATTTCTGCATATATTATTCGTTGCATATCTTTCTTGTACTTAATTGATTGTGCTCATTATTTCTGAATGTGATTAGTGCGTGAATTCCATATTTGCTCCTTGCGAACGACCTCGGACTCATTGTTTTCGAGCTTTATAAATTTAAGTTCTTGTCGCGTTTTTGTCAACTGTACTACAACACAAATACATATCTTAACATCGACAATTTCATGTAAACATTAACCATTAAGGTTAACAAAACCTTGGGCAGGCTTGGGGGTCTAAGAAATCTTTGTCGGCGGCCCAAAATAGTGATGGATTGGAATCTGATAGGACAAAGAGGTCTTTATCTTGGTCGGTACTAGAGATCTGAGTTTAGATCTTTAGATTTTGAATTTCTTCCTTTAGGGTTGATTAGTTGAGGGCGACTTGACTACTGCACCCTAGTCTAGAAGACTATTTTTAGTGTCACAATGTTTTGCTTGGGACTAGCAAAACATAGGCATAGGGGCATTTGATAGGTCTATATTAGTGAATTATTATTGAGCTTAAGTTTGTTGGTCCTTGCATTTTGGATGCGTTAATAGTCATGTTTGGGTCATAAAATAATTGCATGCTTTAGTAACTAGGTTTACATAATTTTCTTGCATTTTATAATCTGCTATAAATAATTATATGCATTTCATGTTTTAGGAATAAATATAGAAAATGGCCTACACCACCACTTAATGCCTTTGCTCGCTAATCCTATCATTTTCCTATCTCCCTAATCACCTCACTCCTAATTAAACTCCACTCAACACAACCCTCTTCTTCATTTTCCTAAATAAACTCCCCTCCACTTATTCATTTAATTCCCATACACAATCGACCCATTAATCCCTTATGCCCCTCTCCACTTCTCACACCCAACAAGCCCATGACACATTCCCTTACTCGGACACACACTCATTCGTGGCCTACAAGGTGTGACATCCATGTCCATCGCACATAGATCCCCCATTCCCCATCGCACTCACACACATTGTGACTCCAGAGGGAGAAAGAGGAGACCACATGCCCTTAGTCCCCCCAGATTCCTAGCAAACGCTTGACACCTCACCTCTTTAACACCCCAGTGCACACACAACACTTGGCAACCACCATCTCACCTCATCACTGTCGACCACCTTTAAGCCACGACCATCACCACCTTCACCACCACATCTCCACCCTCCACCCATCTCAGTAGGCTTTCCTTGCTCACCCTTGCAACACCCCCCCATTGATGATTGGCCACCTAAGAATTGACACCAAGTTGCCCTCTTCCTCATTGACCTCACTGTCCTCACGCCCCAAGCGAGGTGCTTGGACATGCTCAAGCTCCGACCAACCATGCTTACATTGTCTTCCTCGTGCTGCACACCACCTTGATAGCCCCCTTACGGTGACAACGTGGGGGGCATGTGGGTGTCACGACCATTGCCATCACCATCAATGCCATTCGCTGCCACTTGTCATTCCCTGGCAGTCATTGTTTGGAGCATAATTCACATTTTAAAAGTTTATTTAGTTGTAGTATAGTGCGAAAATACGTCAACAAATAAATTTACAAAACTCCGGTGAGTACTGGATCGTTCGCAAGGAGGCAATAGCAATTTATGCAGAAGCGTTTCAATAAAACTAATTCTAACTAGATATGTATATATGTATAAAGTAGATATCCAAAGAATTAGAATTTTATTGCAATTAAATAGAGTTTTTCACAATAGAAAATGCTATAGAGATAGATAGATAGCAGATAGATAGAAAGAGAGAGGGAGAGAGAGAAGAAAGTGGCAGAGAAACGACGTCGTTTGTGAGATACTTGTGCGAGATGCTACAGCACCTCAGATCTAGAGCATCAGGATGAAGGTTGGAGTGGAGTTGCAAAGGGATAGAGAGTTGCAGAGAAGGTGGAAGATGTCTGGAGTTGATGGAAGAGAGATGCTTCAACTGGGGGTAGTGGGCCTTCTTTTATAGCTTTTGTGGAGGGAAAAAAGGGTATTTTAGCCCTTAATCTTGTGTAACAACTCCTGTTTGATCAAATCTGTTGATCGGGAGATCAACGGATCAAATTTGGCCTCAAAACACCTTCAAATTTGCCCTCTATGCGTAGATTCAACTTGGTGGGGACACGTGGTGTGCCTTGTGCCTTGGATAGTGATTTGACGGCCCTGCTCGCACCTCGCGCTCGCCTAAGCTAGCTTGCCACTTCTCCCTCCTTACGAGTCTGCGTGAATTTAAATTGCGCCCAACGAACTCTGTCGTTCGATTGTAGGATCAGACGGCTCACGTGCACGTGCAACTTTCGATTTTGTAAAACACCTGGGATCGGGCGTCCGCTCGTGGCTTGCTCTGATCGCACCACATGGTTGCGCTGCCACCCTTTGATGGCTCAATTGCGCCTGCGCCCAACACTGCTTCAATTTTGCACAACGCTTTGCTTGAACGCATGTCACGTACTTTCATGCGAGCACGTGAGCCAACGTGCTGCATGAATGTTCTGTTATACTTCCTTGATTGTTTCTATTTATACTTATCCGGCCGGACAGGAGATGTGGCGCACTGGTGGCCGTTGGATGAAGATCCAACGGCCTACAGCATGCGAGGTGGCTGATGAGAACCTCATCATGAGCCCTAACTAACTCATTTTGACCCGAGAAAGTAAATAAAAGCTCCTAGATAACCTAAAGGAAGGTCCAATTCAAGGAAGAACTGTTCTGGGAGGAAAACATGAACTAAAGGGTAAAACTACAATTTTACCATTACAGTACATCAACGGGATTTCTCAGGGGCTAAACATAGGTCAATTGGACTTAATAAGAGGAAAAGTGGGATGGTTCAGTCAAAAAAGGGTTATTGTGAGATTTACGAATTAAATGACATTCTCTAATCCTAAAAAAACCTACTTAATTTCATAAGGTTTTGGTCAAGATAAAAATCAACTAAACCCTCTAAAATTTATGAAAAATCCCCTAGGGTTTAGAACCTTCAATTTGGCCTTTGAGACCTATTTTTACCTAGATTGGGGTCCTAACTTATTATTTGACCTAATTTGGGTTTTTGTGCAAAATATCTAGTCAAACGTGGTCAAACCTAAAATCCAACTTCACCATTGGATTCCTTAGGTTCAAATTAGGTTTGTACCAAAATTTGGGACTAAGGGAAGGTTACCTTGACCTACTTTGCAAAAAAGTCCACCCAATTATATTTTGGCCCCTAGCTTTTGAAAATCCTTGCACATACCCCCCTATCTTCCTGGCCACTCTTTTCATTCAGGTCCCTCCACCATTACAGTGGAGGAATCCTACTCCGACGAGGATTTGAGGAGGATTTCTCTTCGAATCCTAGATCTCCTAGATTTGGAAGGGAGATTCTTTGAGGAATTCCCTACCGTCTGAACGTGATCCCAAGATCGGATTTTCAACCAATCTCTTGTGCGAATGCTCGAGAAGATTGGGTATCATTCACACCTTCCATCTCCGGCGAGATCTTTGCGATTGGAGGCTTGCCTTCCAAGCACAAAGGTCTCGGCCAGCAGCTATAAAAGGACCCCTGGTCCTTAACGCATCTTCCAAGCTTGATTTGGCCGCGGGTACCCCCTTAATTTCTTCCTCCCTTGTCTCCGGTCAACTGCCCGCAACCTCCGACGATCCCTCCTCCCTCTTCTCATCGCTCTGCCACTATACCAGTGGCAGAGTTATCTCCGCCTTGCTCCTCCGCGTTGCGCCGTACCTGCACGCGCCTCTCCGACCCCTTCCTCGTCGCTGTTATCCTCACCTCAGGGCCTTCTTCTCCGATGATGGCACCTACGCACCGCTCGTCCTCTGCCTTGCCTCCTTCGTCCAACTACCCTCAGTAAGTTCCCCTCCCTCTACTCTCTCTTTTCCCCTACTTAATTTCAGAAAACACCCCTCGACAGCCACTAATCGCCTCCGTCTCCCTCACCTCCGGCCGACCACCGGTGAGGCGAATCCGATGCTTCACCCCTCCACACACCTCACCACCCATCTCAAAACCTTCGCCATCACTCACTGATCACTATCCACTCCACTGATTTCCACACATGCCCTACACCCTCACCCGACACACGTACTTCCACGGTCACAGTTCGACCTAGGCACGCATGCCTAGGCCGTTCTGCGCCACGCCAAACCCGCCTCACCATCACTGTGACACGGAAAAGCTCCCCAAGGCATTTAATAGGGACGCGAGGCCGTGTTCGTGTGTTTCAGGTGTGAGCCCCCGCAGCCATTAGTGACGATTTGAAGGAGCTTGCAAGGTTGCTCTAGGCCTCAGCGCTCTAGACTCCCAGGTCTAGAAGGCGTGTGTTATGAACAGGGCATCAGACGTAGTTTAAGACGTCTGGGAAGTGGCCTAGACGTCTTGCCAGACGTCTGGAACCCTTCCCAGACGTCTGGTATTAAGTTTTTTCGGCGTGCGGGTTCGCGTCTGCGCGCGTGCGCGCGCAGACTGAACTTGCCGCCTTCGTTCTTCTCTTTCTCTCCTTGCAGACGCAGCTTTCCTCTCTCTCTTTCTCTCCCCGCGCTGCCTTCAAATAGCGCCTCCCTCTCCCTCACCCTCACTCCACCGCCTTCTTCTCCCTGTCAGCGAGCGAGCGCACGGGCGAGAGCGGCAGCAGCGACTGCTGCGGGTGTGTGGGGAGGAGGAGCTGTTGCGAGAGGAAGAAGGAGCTCGACCGCGAGGGTGCGAGCTTGCTGGGGCAGCTAGAGCCGGTCGGTGGGAGAGTAGCGAGCGTGGGGTGTCGCGGAGGAGCTGCTGCAGCTTAGGCAGCAGGCGGACGCGACGCGGCGCGGCCGTGCGTTGCGGGCGGAGAGCGAAAAGGGTCCTGATTCTGGGAAAATTTCCCAGAATCAGACGTCTGGACTTACGTCCAGACGACGCAGAAGACATCTGGAGGAAGGTCCAGACGTCTGATAGGTACAATATTTATTTTCTTCTCCTTCTTTCGCGTGTATGGCCATGCAGCCGTCCGTCGAGTGTTTCTGCACCTTTTCGTGATGAGAGCGGCCGGTGTGTGTGCAGGAGTTGTTCGGGAGGGCGCGAGGGCTTGCCATCCCACACCGATCAGACATCTGGGCACAGTACCAGACGACGGAGAGGACCTCCAGACGTCCGGGGTGACAATCGGACGTCTGGAAACTAAGTCCAGACGATCCAGCGGGCTTTTGGACGTCTGAAGGACTGCGCAGACCAAGGTATGGTATGATCGACCTTTTAAGACGTCTCGAAGAAGTTCCAGACGTCTGATTTTGGGCAGACTCGTCGTTTTTGACCCGTTTAGGGTCTGTTTGGAGTCCGTTTTCCGCGTTTCAAGTTTCGTTCTTTCCAGATTTATTTCCTCTACCTGTTTACAGTAATTGTATACTATTCTGAGTAGCTCCTTCTCTTTGATCCTTGTATTAGGACCCCATTCCGTTGCGGCTCTGGGGGTTGCGGAGGCACGCGGGATTGCCGACCACGCCCCCAGTACTCCTGATTTTGCAGGTAGAGTGGCCTTTTCAATTATTTATAAATGGTGAAATAATTAATAGAGTCTAGGACATTGCATAAACCCTAGGGCTGAAAAATTAGATTGAATGATAGACCTAGGGTATTGCATGAATCCTAGGACTAGAAAACTAGATTGAATGATAGATCCTAGGGTATGGCATGAATCCTAGGACTGGAAAACTAGTTGAATATATATATACATTGCAGTCTTGGAAAAGTAGAAAGGAAACGATAACTGCCTACAAATTGGTTAACAGGTGCATGTTTAAGAATGAATAATCACTGTTGAGAACATGGGTTATATGGATATAAAGCTGAAATGGTGAAACCTAAATTGGCTGAGTTAAAAGAGCGTGAACCCTACGGGAAATTAGGAGTAGAACTCCTGGAAGTGAATGGAATAGAATTGGGGAAGTGGGCTGGCCCTTGAGTAAGGAGTACCGAGGAGAGCAACTGTCCCCCCTGTTTAGTGCAGAGCGGAGCTAGCCGCCCCAGGGACCCGGGGTTAGGTATGGCCACTTTGTACCGACTTTTGGCCCTCGTGTACACAGTACCGAGGAGAGCTACTAGTGTAGGGAGAGCACTAGCTACCCCACGGGCCCCAGGGTTCTGCTAGCTCTCCTACACCGACTTGTTAGGCCCACTGGGCAAACCAGGGTAGTCAGGCGAGGGTGCGTGGACTGTGGAGGGGCAAGACCCCTATTTGGTTACTGTGGAGGGGTTGGACCCCAGTTACTGAGAGGGCTCTGCCCTATAGTGGTTCCGTGCTGTGTTTAGGCACACCCGTTAACGGAAACGACTGACTACGTGCCAGTGCGGGGTAGCTACCCGTACGTTTATCACACGTGCCATAGTCACTGTTATGTCTGTCAGCGACCTTGGGGTGGTTGACTGAGGGTAGGACCACCACGAGGGACTCTCCCGGCCAGGAGAGCACCACGTGTTACTTCTACTTTTCGGAAAAGACTGCAATCAAGATCGTTCCCACGATGAACATTCAAGATCAAGAGAATTATCTGAGAAATAAATCATTAGTGAATAAATGAAAAAATATAAAGAAAGAAAGTAAAAATTATAACAGCTACTGTCCACTCTACTGCTTCTTCTAGCTTTTAGTTGCCACTCTACTCAGCGTTTCGCTGACGTGTCACCCTTGTTACTTTTCAGGACCAGGTGTTGAGCAGCCAGAGTCGGCAGCTGCAGAGGGCGCTGGGCCTAGTAGAGCCCAGTTGTGTTACTAGTAGTACCCACTGTACTTTTCTTTCCGTTGTAGTGAGTAGTTTCTGTTACCCCCTGTACTCTCTTTATTGTAAGCTTCATGTTTATGTATATGTTATTTCTCTACTGTTGTGGTGGTGTATACTGTAGTATTTCTTTTCTCTACTGCTGTATTTTGTTACTGCTAGTTATATACATGTTGAATGTGGTTTATTTTACTGCTCTTTTGGTTACTTTCTCGTTGGACGACTGGGTCTTGGGATCAGTCGAGTCGATCCGATTCTCGTGTCTCGTAGGGATTCAGGAATCGGGTCGTTACAGCGTGGGTTGGTCTCGTGCACACACACCGCCAGGAAATTGGCTTAGCGAAGCACCCAGCTATTGCAATTGAAGGAAAGCCTCCTACGGGCGCTCAAGTAGAAGCGGGTGGGACTTTAGTCCTACCTCGGAAACTCAGGCACACGGTAAGTTACTTAAATTGTTTTTGTGTTCTCTGTTGGTCGCCTTAAGTAACACGAGGTGAGGTCCCTCACCCACTCCACCTGCCTCGTCCGCAACCACACCTACGTGGACCTGGTTGACCCACTTACCCTGCACTCCTCACGCACCGCCCACGCCGGTGCGCTTGGACCTGGGCATGCGTAACCCGACTTGATTACCCGGCTGGCTCTGAGAGAGAGAAGAGAGAAATAGAGAGAGAGCGACGTGGGGGAGGGTAGGGCTAGGTTTTGCTCTGTGCTGTGCAAGGAAGGAAGGAAGGGTTGAAGCCAAGAAGGAAAAGAAGCTGAGGCAGAGCTGAAGGAAGACGAGTGTAGCTGAAGAAGGATAGAGAAAGAAGAGGCCAAGGGACTTGAAGGCAGGAGCTAAGGAAAGCCAAGGGCAGAAGAAGCAGAAGTTGAAGAAGGAGAAGGAAACCAAGGCCAAGCAACGAAGCCAAGCAAAGAAAAGAAGCCAAGAAGAAAGGCAGAGAAGTCAAGGAAGAAGAGAAGAAAAGCCAAGGCCAAAGCATGCAGAGAAAGAGAAGAACCAAAGAAGAAAAGAAGCTAAGGGAAAAAAGAGAAGAAAAAGAAGGAAGAAGAAGACTGAAGAAGAAGTCACAGAAAGAAAGAAGAACTCAGAGAAGAGAGAAGAGAGACATTCCATTTCTTTTTACATTTTTCTTATTCTCTTTAAGCTTTCATATACATTGAATTTCATTGATATTATTGTTGAACCTCATCTTTTGAGTTATTTGAGATTATGATCTTAGTTTTTAAAGACCAATTTGCTTCTTGTGTTCGACCCTAATACTTAAGTTTTCGAGTAATAAAATTCTCATTTGTTTTCAAGGTGATTTCAATTATACTGCAATGCACATCTTTTAAAATCAATTTTGCCCTGTTAACAGTGGCCTTCCTAGATGGGCTGGTGGTGAGGGAGCGGTTGTGATGGTGCCACATGGCGCCATCATGGCCATCCATCTTCTTTTCCTTGTATCTGGTGATGTAGACCTCCAATCGAGTTGATTTTTGCGTCGTTGGACTACGATCGTCGATCCAAATTTATCCATGCGATTAGATTCTTCATCTGAGGCTCAGATCTCCATTCTTTTATGGACTTCACAAGGTGCCTTGGTTGTCTGATTGAGACGATTTCGGAAGCGTCGGACTCTCGTCGTCGTTCTGATCAGATCTGTCCAATTTGATCTAACATCTGTAGCTTTGAATCATCTGCGATTAAAATCATCTCTTTTAGCTCATAAAATGAGGATATTATCTATATGACTAATAAACTAGCTATTATGCAAATTATGTTGCCTATGAATGCATTATACCTAGGTTATTCTAGGTTCTAGCTTAATTCAGGTGATTTAGGTTGCAAGATTGCTGTGCAATCACATCCCCATGCCTAAATCTTACTAGTCCTTAGCAAATGCATGACTAAATGCAAAGTGGTCCTACATGAGTAATTTTTATCAAGAGTTTGACTGGAGGCTTATGTTTTTGTTTTCATCTGAAGCTTTAGTAATCCGGATAATCGTGATTGTGTTTTGTTGTAGCTTATGTAATGGATCCAAGTGAAAGCCAATCCTCATCTAAAGCTCGTACTCCACCCTTAGTAAAAATCTATTGGGATAGGCAAACTACTTCCCTCGGGATTATAAAGTAACCTGTATATTCAGCCTTAGTTTTTGGCTTAGGTAGAAGATTTCTGAGTCAAGTAGATTTGTATTTGGTGGCTCACACTCATCTGGTGCTACATGTAGACTAGTACTTTAGAACCTATATTTCCAGATTATGAAATAATTTAACTTAGAGAGAGGCGAGAAACTGTGCTTTCTTTAGTTCCTTTATACTCATTCTCTCTCTCTCTTTCTCTTCATTTTTCTTTTTCTTATCTTATCTTTTCTTTTCTTTCTTTTTGAGCTCACAATCTTACCAGATTTATCAATATATTTGGTGGTCTCTTTTGGCATTAACACTTTGATTAGGTTCTAATAATTCTTAGACTAAGTTAGAATTCCTTAGCCCGTATTCAGGCGGTCAGAAATACAGAAAAGTAGGTTAAGGCTGTATTTAGTGGATCGTGAGGGTGGTAGGTGTTGTTGCCTCATTACACTTGAAATAAATTCTAACTCATAAATTCATTTTTTTTCTTTTTCTAAAATTTTTTCTATGTATATATATATTTCTTCTTCTTCTTTTTTCTTTTTTTTTCCGCATCCAAATATCTACTAATGCAATGCAACATACGAACTTTTATTTACGAGGCATTATTCGAGATTATGGTTGTTCAAGAGGATATCAGGTGGTTTATTTGGTGGAAGTGCCTATTCTCGGCACCTGAAAGGGAATGGAAAGGATAATGTATTTCTGACTTTGACATTAATACCCTCCTTTAGCCGAGGATTCTGTAAAGAATGGTCGTGTCCATCCACCTTAGTCCTAGTTTTATCAAAACCCACTCTCTACGTATTTGCCTTATTTGGTGGCTCTCAAGATATTCACGCTAAGAATTTGTACGCAAAAATCGAGAGCGAAAACTATGCCTAACTTCGAGTATCATGGTCTAATTATCTAGATGTTAGGATTCCTTATACAAGCCTTAGAGCACCAGTGGACTTTCTACTCTCACCTCACACTTGTGTGGCGGATCTGTTAAAAGATAGTTTGCCTGACTCTCTAATTACTGTCCAAGGGTTTAGGAGAAGAAGCATTGCTTCTTCTCGACAAACTAAAGATGTTTATCGGTCTTCACAGAGGATCCATTGCAAATTCTATGTGTAAATGTGAAATTATACTGGATTCTAAACTCAGGAATCAACTTAAGAATAAATCCCTATAAAACCTTAATAAAAATTCTTTATGCCTAAATGCATTTTTTTTTGACATAAAAATAAGACATGCAATGTCCACCCCCTCATGCTTATTCATTACAATGTTCTCATTGAAATGTATGCATGAAAATTAAAATATAATAAGCAAGAGGAGGGGATATCACCTGACTATGCTTGTTAATCCAGGTTAGTGTGGATGCAGAGGATGTAGAGCTACCTGTATAGAGTACTGGGTTGCCTCCCAGCCAATGCTTAGTTTAACGTCGTTTGCTGGACTCAGTTTAACTTTTAAGAAGATTCCAGAAGGTTGATGTGACAATCGGGAATGGGATCACAGTTCTACGTCATAAAAGGCTTCAATCTCTGACCATTCACCTTTGTCTCATTGTTAGTCTTGGCCCAGGATAAGCACAGCTCCATGAGTGTAGACTTTTCTTATAATGAAGGGACCTGTCCACTTTGATCTTAATTTTCTCTGAAAGAGTTTCAAGTGTGCATCAAATAACCAAACCTTTTGATTAGGGACAAAGCTTTTTCTGGAGATGTACTTATCATGTAAAGCTTTTGTTCTATTCTTATAGATTCTCGCACTCTCATAAGCATCATTCCAGATTTCATCCAATTCAGTCAATTGGAGTTTTCTTTGTCGTCCAAATCGATCAAGATCCAAGTTAAATGTTCTGATTGCCCAATAAACTTTATGTTCAAGCTTAATGGGCATATGGCAAGATTTTCTGTAGACCAGACGAAATGGAGACATTCCAATCAGAGTTTTATACGCAGTCCGGTAGGCCCAGAGAGAATCATCCAATTTGGTAGACCAATCCTTCCAATTCGGGCAGACCATCTTTTGAAGGATCTTTTTAATTTCTCGATTGGAGATTTCAGCTTGTCCGTTGGTCTGCGGATAGTATGGAGTAGAGATTCTGTGAGTGACTCCATACTTGGGTAGTAAGGTCCTGAATTGGTTGTGAGTGAAATGGGACTCGCCATCACTAATCAGAGCTTTGGGCACACCAAATCGACTAAAGATGTTCTTCTTTACAAAATCCATGACCACTTTATGATCATTGGTTTGAGATGGGATGGCCTCAATCCATTTGGATACATAATCAACTGCCATCAGAATGTACAAGTACCCAAATGAATTGGTAAAAGGTCTCATAAAATCAATGCCCCAAACATCAAAGATTTTGACTTCAAGGATTGGGTTTAGGGGTATCATGTCATTCCTGGTCATGTTTCCTAAAGTTTGGTAATTGATACATGACTTACAGAAGTTGTACGAGTCACGGAATAAAGACGGCCAATATAATCCACTCTACAGTACCTTGGCTGCCGTCTTTTTTCCTAAGAAGTGACCTCCACAAGCAAAAGTGTGGCAGAATTCTAGTACACTTGTGATCTCCTCGTCTGGAATACAACGGTGGATAACCTAATTTGCGCAAACTTTGAATAGTTTTGGGTCTTCCCAAAAATAGTATTTAGCATCAGAAATCAACTCATCCCGCTTATGCTTAGGCCAATCCATGGGTAGTTTTCCAATGGCCAAATAGTTGACAATATCTGTAAACCAAGGTAGTTTGCAAATAGTCTAGAGAGTCTCATCAGGGAAAGAATCACAGAGTTGAGGAGTTGTAGAGTCTATAAGAATTCTGGAGAGATGATCTACTACTACATTTTGGGCACCAGATTTGTCTTTGATTTCTAAATCAAATTCTTGCAGCAGAAGGATCCATCTGATTAATCTGGGTTTTGCATCCTTTTTAGACATCAGATGCCTTAATGCAGTGTGATCTGTGAAGATTGTGACATGAGATCCTAGTAGGTAAGGTCTAAACTTCTCCAGAGCAAAAACTACGACTAGCAACTCTTTTTCTGTAGTGGTGTAGTTTCTTTGAGCCTCATCCATAGTTTTACTAGCGTAGTAAATCACAGATGGTTTCTTGTCTACCTTTTGTCCCAAGACTGCCCTGATGGCATAATCAGAGGCGTCGGTCATGATTTCGAAGGAATGATCCCAACTAGGAGGTTGTAATATGGGTGATTGTGTAATAGCCTCCTTCAGCTGATTAAAAGCCTTTAAGAAATTTGAATTAGAATCAAAGGATTCATCTTTTACCAGCAAGTTGCTTAAGGGCCTCGCCACCTTAGAAAAGTCCTTAATAAATCGACAGTAAAATCCCACATGTCTGAGAAACGATCTTACTTGCTTAACCATCGAAGGTGGCAAAAGTTTGATTATAGTGTCCACCTTGGCTTTGTCCACTTCAATTCCTTTTTCAGACACAGCATGGCCAAGGACTATGCTCTCCTTGACCATGAAGTGACTCTTTTCCCAAGATAGAACAAGATTCACCTCAATGCATTTTTGTAAAGTCTTTTCAAGATTGATCAGACATGATTCAAAAGAGTCCCCGAACATAGAAAAATCATCCATGAAGATTTCCATGAAATCACCCACCATGTCTGAAAAGATTGCAAGCATGCACCTTTGAAAGGTTGCTGGTGCATTGTATAATCCAAAAGGCATTCTACAGATGGCAAATGTTCCATAGGGACATGTGAAGGTGATTTTCTCTTGATCCTTAGGGTGGATGGCTACTTGATTGTAGCTGGAATAGCCATCCAAGAAATAGAAGAATTGTTGGTCAGGTAGTCTTTCCAGGATTTGATCAATGAAGGGAAGTGGAAAATGGTCTTTCTTGGTTGCACTATTCAGCTTCCTATAGTCAATATAGATTCTCCAAGAGGAAGTTGTGCGGGTTGGAATCAATTCCCCATTATCATTAGTAATCATAGTTAGCCTGGCTTTCTTAGGAACTACTTGTATAGGACTGATCCACGGGCTGTTAGAAATTGGGTAGATTATTCCCGCCTCTAACCACTTGATTATTTCCTTTTTCACTACCTCTCGCATGTTAGGATTCAACCGTCTCTGCATTTCTTGGGAGGGTCTCGATCCGTCCTCAGAATAGATTCTGTGGGTGTAGTAAGTGGGATTGATTCCCTTCAGATCATCTAATGTCCAACCAATTGCTCTATTGTTTCTTCCCAACACTTGAATCAATTACTTTTCTTGAGTTTGGGTTAGATGAGAGCTAATGATTAAAGGGTAAATCTAATCAGATCCTAAGAAAACATATTTTAGATGATTTGGAAGAAGTTTAAGTTCAGGTTTGGGTCCTTGGAATAAAGGGTTCAGTGGTGGATCACAGTTACCCTCAAGAGGTCTTGGAATCAAGTTAGTGATTAATGGGCTGACCTCTTGATTGGTTTTGGTGTCAAGGCCTGTAGGATTAGATTGGGTTATTCTTAATTCCATACAATATTCAATGGTATTGTCCTTAGAATCTTCTATCATTCCACAATCCTCAAATTATTTTATGGCCTCAAAGATGTTAATTTTTTTCTTCTTATCCCTAAATTTGATTTCCATACTACCAGATTCACAGTCAATATTTGCCTTGGCAGTAGCTAAAAATGGTCTTCCTAGAATTATCGGGGTGTTCTTCAAGTTCTCTGGTACCTCTATGTCAAGGACCAAGAAATCCACAGAAAAATAAAAATCCCGAACCTTGACAATTATATCCTCAACAATCCCCCGTGGTGTGGTCATAGATCGATCGGCCAGTTGTAATATGACCTCAATAGGTTTTAACTCTTCAAAGTTAAATTTTTCGTATAACATAGTGGGGATTAAATTTATTGAGGCACCTAAATCTAACAGAGCCCTATCAAAAGTAATATCTCCAATTACACATGAGATCAAAGGGGCTCCTAGATCTTTCTATTTTTGGGGTAGGTTTCTAAGGATAACTGCACTAGCTTATTTAGACAACACTACCCTTTTAGTTGATTTGGCCTGGTGTTTAGGTGTGCACATTTCCTTTAAAAATTTTGCATAGGCTGGGATATTCTCAATAGCTTCAAGGAGTGGTATGTTCACCTGGACTTGTTTAAAAATATCAAGCCACTCCTCAGATGGATTGGTTTTCTTTTTCCTATGTTTCAAGGCTTCAGGAAAGGGAACTTGAGAGAAATCATGAGTGGTTGGGTCTTGATCCTTGTCTTCTTGATCTCCTAGGTTAAATTTGGGCTCCTCAAGATCTTGTTTAGATTTAGATTTAGAAGGGTAAGGATCTTGGATCTGTCTCCCACTTCTCAAGGTTACCGCACCAGCAAAAGCGTTAGGGTTAGAAAGTTAAGGTGGGTTCTGCAAAATAGGTGGAGGCTGATTAGGGTTAGTAAAGCCAGGTGGGTGATGGGGAGCAGGCTGAATTAAATGTGCCTGTTGCTCTCTTGTGTTGTGCTGGTTAATCCTATTGACATTTCTTGGGTTTGGGATAGGTTGGGATGGCAGCATCCCGTGTTGTCTAGCATCTACTAGCTGGTCTAGTCATCCTGTCAATTCTGTCTTCAATTGATTCATTTCTTCTTTATGTCTTAGATTCATTTCTCTCATTTCTTTGAGGACCAGACTTAGATTAGTGGGTTGGTTTTCCTGAGTAAGTTGTGGCTGGTACGTGTGTGGTTGTGTGTACCTACTAGGTTGCCCATAAGTTTTGGTTTGGTCAAGTTAGGACCCTAGGCGGGTTTCTGACTTGACTAAACAAAGTTAGGATGGTGGTGCCGTCTAGGGTTGTAAGTGTTTGAATAAGGCTCATTTCCAGTGTAACCTTGGAGTGCATTCACATCCTCAGGATAACTAGGCATCGGGCTACCTAGTTCAGAATTTGAGGGCATCAAGTCCTTCCTTGGTACCTAGAAAGAGATGGATCCAAGCATAGTTGGCTCATAGGTGGAGCCATGGTTAGGTCATTGATGTTGTGCACTGATTCCTGACCTAAAGGGTTGGGGAATTGGTTGTGGGTTAATATAGGCACTCTTTGGGTAGGCATAGGATTTAATCTGGATTGTGTACCTAAGGAATTCCCGCCCTTTAGAAGGTTATCCAGCTTCTTATCCAAATTCTCCACATTCTTTCCCACGAGTTCCACCTTATTTAATCGTTGTGCAATTAGCTCTAAATCAACCAAGTTTGAATTATTGTTAACTTCATAAACTCCGCTCCTTGGTTGATTAGCTCTGTTAAAGGTGGACATTGAGGCATTGTTGAGGGAATTTCACTCATATTCTCAAACAATTGAAAGGCTCCCTCAGCATCTCGACTCAGGAAATTGCCCCCACATGCTGCATCAACAAAATTCTTCAGATTATCACTCAACCCATAGTAGAAAATATGGGCCATGTGCCACTTCAAAATCCCATGATGAGGGCATTTCCTAGCTAAATCATTGAACCTCTCCCAAACCTCATGTAGTTGTTCCCCAGGGTTCTGCTTAAAGGTTGTTATGGCACATCTAAGGGCTTTAGTTTTTCCTACAGGGAAGAATTTCTTTAGGAATGTGCTTCTTAGGTCTTCCCAAGTTAGGATTGGTCTACCAATTATTTTTAACCAATGTGCAGCTCTATCTTTCAAGGAAAATGGGAACATTTTCATCATTAGGGTACCCTCATTCATGTTCCTAGGGCCAAAGGTTCTTCCTATGTGTAGGAGCTCTTTAAGGTGGTGAAAGGGATCATCTGACTCACGGCCATGAAAGTTGGGAATCAAGTTAATGATCTGAGGTTTGAGTTCAAAATCTTCCCCATCCTAAGGTACCCTAACAAAGGGTTCAGGTTGGGCATTAGGAGGGTTATAGAAGTCACGGAGGGGTCGATCTGTCCTTCCATTTTTGGAGTCGAGTGATGACCTGCACTATGAATTCCATTTGTTGGTCATGATGTTGGCCCTGCTTAGTGATCTACCTTTGTAAGAGAGTCATAGGATCAAGATTTTGTTCATCAATCTCTTCTTCCTCATGATTACTAGCCATTATAGAGAGTTTAGATTCAGATCCTGGATAAATAGGTCTTCTCCTAGGATTTCTTTCTAATGGTGGTAGCAAATCAGGATTTTGAGATCTTCTACCTTGCATGCACCAGAAGAATGTTTGTAGATGAGAGAGAAGACAGTTGAGAGAAACCCTCGCCTACTCAATGCAAGCAATCAAACTGGTCCTTAGAGTGTTAACCCAAATTAGACCTGATCCTGGCTCCCTAAAATACGACTAGGTTAGATCAACCCTTGAATTACATGGCTGGCCAGAAGGGTGGGACCCATTAGGACACCCCGCACGGTGGGAGACCACTAAAGGTTAACACGGTTACTGCACCAACCATTCTTGTCCCTAGTGGGTCCAAGTAGATAAGGCTTTGACCTTAGCCCAATCTAGTTTCAAGTCCCCAAGTCTATTAGTCCTGCCTAGGGCATGTCTACTCAGTTTTAGTTGTGGGTTTGATGTGCTTTTGGAATATGATGGGCGTTAGGGGGGTGTTTTCCCTTAAAAATTGATTTTGAAATGTGTAAAGTGCTCAGGCAAACATGGTTCACAAGCAATTTCTTATGATGAAGTAAATTTTAAGATTCGAATGCTTGTGTTAATGCGTTTTAGGATTCACTTGAGTTAATATTTTCAATCAAGGTTTTGATGAGGCACACAAAAGTTTTGCAAATCCCAATTTGTTTGATAGATTTCCTTTAAATATGGAAATGCAGGTGTGCTCTATCCTTAATGTGAAACCCTAAGCACAGATAATTTTAGATGATTCTTTTAAGTTTAAAATCAGATGAGTGGTGAGACCTAAGCAATGCAATCAATTGGTTCTATTGCACCACTAACTAGGTACTCAAAAAATATTTTTCAAGAATTTTTAATGCATGTTTTCTATTTTTTTTGGTTTAAAGAGTACTAAGGGTTTTGTAGTCTGTTTTGACCTCTAGTTGATGATTTGATAATCCGTGCAATCAAAGGTGTAAGAAATAATTTTTTTAGATTTTTTCTAAACTCTTTATTATCTCAGAAATTTATTACCACAAATTTCAAGTCAATTGGAGTTGTATAAAAATTTCTATGATATTTTTAACTCTAAAAAATAAGGAATAATAACCGTATTGATAATAGATCAGTGGTAGAATTTTTAAAATTTTTCTATAATTCATATTTTATCTAAATTTTGATATGTTGTTCCTGACTTTGAAATCTACGTCCACTAAAAAATTGGCAATTTTTTGACATACAGATCTCGAGGAATTGAATTTTTAATGTAAAACTTTATTTCAGATTGAAAATTAAGAGATTTTTTTTTATAAGAAAACAAATTCTAACTAATCCTAGAGTTCAAGCAAATCCTAAATCTAACTAATCTAAATTATGGGTACTTACTTGAGGTTCGAACCCATAATTCCCATTGTCGTATTTTGTTCTGATTTCCTTGCTTTCCTGCACACATGAAGTCAACAAAAATAACAAGTTAGAAATCTCAAATCCGCATCAAAGAAAGCTTCAAAAATTTTTGTTGCCTCCCCGACAACGGTGCCAACTTATTTGGCACGTAATTCGCGTTTTAAAAGTTTCTTTTGTTGCAGTATAGCACGAAAACACGTCGACAAATAAATTTATAAAACTCTGGTGAGTACCAGGTTGTTCGTAGTGAGGCAATCACAATTTACACAAAAGCATTTCAATAAAACTAATTCTAACTAGATAGGTATATATGTATAAAGCAGATATCTAGAGAATCAAAATTTCATTGCAATTAAATAAAGTTTTTCACAATAGAAAATGCTAATAGAGACAGATAGATAGTAGATAGATAGAAATAGAGGGAGAGAGGGAGAGAGAGAGAAGAAAGTGGTAGAGAAATGGCGTCGCTTGTGGGATGCTTGTGCGAGATGCGGCTGCACCTCAAATCCGAAGTGACGGGATGAAGGTTGGAGTAGAGTTGTAGAGAAGGTGGAAGATGTCTGGAGTTGATGGAAGAGAGATGCTTCAACTGGGGGGCCTTGGGCCTTCTTTTATAGCTTTTGTGGAGGGCAAAAAGGGTATTTTAGTCCTTAATCTCGTGTAACAACTCCTATTTGATCAGATTTGTTGATCGGGAGATCAACGGATTAGATCTAGCCTCAAAACATCTTCAAATTTGCCCTCTACGCGCGGATTCAACCTGGTGGCAACACGTGGCACACTCTTGTGCCTTGGATCCCGATCTAATGGCCTCGCTCGCACCTCGCACCCGCCTAACGCCCATTTGCCGCTTCTCCCTCCTCGCGAGTCTGCACGAATTCAAATCGCACCCAATACAATTGGACGGCTCACACGCGAGCGCAACTTTCCGATTTCGCAAAACACGTGGGATCGCGCGTCTGCCTGCGGCGCGCTCTGATCGTGCCACGTGGTCGCGCCTCCACCCTTTGATGGCTCAATTGCGCTTGCGCCCAACGCTGCTTCAATTTCGTGCAACGCATGGCTCGAACGCACGTCACGTGCTTTCGTGCGAGCACGTGAGCCAATGCGCTGCACGACCGTTCTATTATACTTGATTATTTCTATTTATACTTTTCCGACTGGACGAGCGATGTGGCACGCTCGTGGCTGTTGGATGAAGATCCAATGGCCCACAGCGTGTGAGGTGGTCTTCCTAGATGGGGCGGTAGTGAGGGAGTGACTGTGATGGCACCACGTGGCTCCATCATGGCCATCCATCTTCTTTTCCTTGTATCTGGTGATGTAGACCTCTGATCGAGTTGATTTTTGCATCGTTGGACTGAGATCATCGATCTAGATTCATCCGTGCAGTTAGATTCTTCATCTGAGGCTCGAATCTTTGTTCTTTGGCTTTATGATCTCCGTTCTTTTATGGACTGCATAAGGTGCCCGGTTGTCTGATCTAGATGATTTCGGAAGCATTGGACTCTCGTCATCGTTCTGATTAGATCTGTTCTGCTTGACCTGATATCCGCGACTTCGAATCATCTGCGATTAAAATCATCTCTCTTTTAGGTCATAAAATAACGATATTATCTATATGACTAATAAACTAGTTATTGTGCAAATTACGATGCCTATGAATGCATTATACCTAAGTTATTCTAGGTTCTAGCTTAATTCAGGTGATTTAGGTTGCATGATTGTTGTGCAATCAGTCGTGTGCACGTGACGCATGCCACTGTGCGGGGTGTGACGCAAAGACGAATTCGATTTATTACATGTTTAATTGGCGAGATGGTTCGAATAGGTTCTAGGTGGCTCTAGTGACTTTCCAATTAGGCTCAATTGGAACCCAATTAGGCCAATCCAATCCCAATTAGTTTCTTTCTTATTGTGGTCCACCACCTTACCTTGAGTTGTACCCTTCCTAATCTATTCCTAACCTACACCTTAGGCCTAAAACCTATAAAAAGAGCTTAAGGCCACAAAACCCAAGGCTTATTCTTCTTTTTCTTCTTCATCTTAGTCCCCTCCCACCACTGAAACCCTCTTCCCATCTTCTTCCTCTTCTCGTCACCTCCCTCTTCCTTCAAGATGGGCGACCAAGGTGATGGTGGCCTCATCCATGGCCTAATCGACACCTCCTCCTCTTTAATGGCGTGTAGTCGGCCATCTTATGGCCACGGAGTAGCCATTGACACCACAATAAGAGTCGATGGTCCTTGAGGTTTTCAGCATGGTGGTTTTGAGTTTTCTTTCGATTCATCATTTTCTTCTTTTTCATCTTTTGTAGTGTAGTGTTTATATCTTCATTTTGATATGATGATGATTATTAGATGTTGATGTTCTTATTGTATTGATTTATGCTTTGACAAAAGTGAGAAAAGAAAAGAAAAAATAAATAATAAGATGAGTGATGAGTTGGGACTCATCATAGCTAAATCACCTAAGTTAAGCTAGAAACTAGGTTAAACATTATCAAATTAACACATAAAAAGGGTTAAGTGTGGAAAATAGAGAAAAGACCTAAAACATCAATTGTGTGTTAAAAATGCATAATTAGGTCATTAAATGAGATATTCTATTAAAGAAGGTTAAATAGTGATCCAAGTGCAAATTGAACACATAAATAAGCTCAAAATTCCAAATCAAAAGTGTAATTAACTTCTAAAATGTTCAATTAAGCTTCAATAAAAGCTTGGGTGCATTTTGACATCACTAGGGCCTTGCAATTGAGGATTCACATCTAGGTCCTTCACACATCACATTTTGTTCATTAGAAAACCCTCCAAGGACTTATTTGTAGGTCGCAGGGACCTATTTGCAAGCCTTAAAGGGTCGCTTTGTAACCTTTCTTAACAACTAATGGGCTGCCTTGAAATATTTCCACCGTTTCACCTGAGGACTTTTCATGCAATTTCACCAATAGAAACAACGCCCACTTGCAGCTCACGTGCTACTGTAGCCACGAAGAACTGAGGCCATTATGGCTGTTCATTCTCTTGATCGCTCGATCTGATGGCTCATTTTCATTGGAAGCTTCGCGCAAATTGGAGCATAGCTTCACCCCTTTCTCCAGATCCTATCTAACAGCCGTAATTTGGTTTGAAGCTTCCACAAGCTCTCTCCTCAAATCGAGACCGCTCATGCCCTAATAGCCTAATTCCACTGCGAGGTGACCTGATCCATTGTCACTCTACTTAAGCACCTCCACTGATCGCGTGCGCGCTATCGAATCCCTCCCCCATGAGCTGATCCTTTCATCCACATTAGTAGTTTCCTCACCCCCACTTTCCTTCGTCGGCTGTGACAGAGATGGCGCTTCCCTCCCCAATTTCACTCGTTGCCAACCGACCGGGTGGCAGACCTTAAACATCTTCATCAGTTGTTGATCCTCCTTCCCCCTTCATCGTCACCAGCTGCCGGTGAGTGACCTTAGACATCTTCCTCCCTTAGAGTAGCTTTTTAATGCTTTCTCAGATTAGATTTACATGCTTTCTAGGAGTAGGAGTAATTAGAGCTGATCTGACGACTGTTAGTGTAGTTTAGGAGTAGATTTAGAGTAGAATTCACACTGCACCTCCTTTGATTATTTTAGATAAAAGGAGATGAATTCACACCCTTCCCATTAATCATATTTCTTCCCCTTTATATTTCCATTCCGCATTCTGTTTTCCTTCGATGTAATTTCACCAATCACCCAACCATTAGGTCTAATTTTAGATATGAGGACTTCATGCTCAGATCTGAAATTAGCACCAAAGACCATTTTGGGGGGTCTTCCGCTCATTTTGCAAAGTCACAAAGACCCCCAGATCTCAATTCGTCAACTCGAATTGCTCGATCTTATTTAAAATGGTGTTACTATTCAGATTAGTAATCTGACACTCATTTGGATTTTATCAGATTTAATCGAGTTTTTTGAGATTGGATGGGGTTGATTAGGTATATGCAATGATTCCAATGGTTTGGAGTTTTATTTTGATTATATGGATGAGCATGTATCTAAGTTAATCCTATTGTTGGAGAGTCTATCAAAGAAAATCAGTTAACTTTGATTTGAGATAAGACAATGACCCAACAGTTCTTGATCTATCCATATGATTGCCTTGAACATCCATCAATGGTGTTCAAGGAGATCAAGTGGAGAAATCAATGTAAGATCCAAATCAAAAGCCCTAAATTGGGCGACATTTTATTCCTCCCCTATTTTCACTTGCATGATTTTTTATGGCGGTTTTAAAGAAGAAGATGAGATCTGATTCCAATAGATAAACATCCCCATATCAGTCTTAATTAGTCTGATTTTGGGGTGTTCATGTACTGAAATATAGATATAAGCCACTGATATTTGAATTCAGACATTGCTATAGACAATTGGAACTTTTTTAGGATGTCTGAATTCAATTTAGATGATCTGAATTGGGCTGTAACAGTAATAACAGATCCTACAGTTGCTATTTCAGCAGCTGAAGGACCTATTCTTGTTCCAATGGCTTCTGACTACTTCTGCAGCTGCTACTACGTCTGAAGATAGTAGGACAGTAGCTTAGGTTTTAATCTTTTAAATTAGCTGACTTGTTTTCACCGCTATATGGCATCTGTACAGGCTTTCATGTACTTTTATTTGATTTAAATTCAATTTCGAATGGCTTGTTGCATGCTCAAATCTTTCTTTGTCAACTAACTTTGTAGCATAATTGTCCAATTTGGAAAACTAATCAAATTTGAAGTGGAAATTGTGTTTATCTGCCCATACATCTTTCATATGTTGTGTTGAATGATATTGAATGCTTAACCCTTATGTTCAGCATATAGATCTCACTTTTAGGCCTTAGGATTCACTTGTTAAAACCCTTTAGGCTCAGGTTGTGCCAACTTTGTAATTAAATAAAAATGATATAAAAAATAAAATAAAATAAAACAAACCTGTCTTAGTGAAGATTAGGTAAATTTTTACAAATATGCCAAGTTTCAAGGCATTCTAAACCCTCAGCTTGGTAGAACATACCAACCGATGGTTTAGTTTACCTTAAAACTCAATAAAAACCCCTTAACACAAAAATACTAAAAAATAATCTATTCTTCTTATCTCTTTCTTTCTTTCTCATCCCTTATCTCTACAAAACATATAAAACCCTTAAAAAGTGAAAAACTTTAAAAATACCTAAAAACACCTTGTATAATATGTTTATATATGTAAATATAAGTTTTATACTAAGTTATAAATGTATATATTGTACAATAGAGATATAATCTCTTTATATAACTTATATACGTGTTATATAATGTAACTTTAGTATTTAAGATAACTTATTATGTATATAACTTATCTGTACAATTATTTATTAATTATTCTAACTTATATGTACAATACTCTAAGTAAATTAACAAAGCCTTATAAATAAACAAATTTATGAATGATATTGTACATACATATTTATATGTATATTATGTACATAATAAACCTTGTACCATAATTTAATTATATACATAGAATAAATAATTAATTTATTAAGTTACTAGCTAAGTTATTAGATTAAATTAAAATAAATTAGTAAGTTAAGTTATAATTGAATTAACTTATACTATACATTTATATAATAATATTTTAAGTAAATTAAACTAATTTAACAATATTTGTAATGTATTACATGATTTATACCTAATTTACATGAATAACACTCTGATATCACCTATTTAAATGTAAATAAATCAAAATAAGTCGTGTAAAATACAATAAAAATCTGTAAATGTATATTAATACTGTACAGGGTTAATTCGACTAGTAAATAACTAATTTATACATTAATTAAGAAATAAACTTAAAAATCAGCATGTATAAAGTGTAAATCTTAGGTAAGTTATTTATATAGTAAACGTAATTAATTCTATAAATAAATTATATAATTAAGTAGCCCTTTGTAAATACTTTGTAACCCTATAATTTATTTTTAAATTATAATAAATTATGGCCCTTAAATCGAGGCCAAAAATTCGAAATTAGGATGCATCCGCTGAGAATGCAGTGACTGAGAGGCACTAAAGATAGTGCCACATCGGTAACGCACGAGAGTTGAAAGGCGCTTTTATTGTTTTTTTTCTCTTGGCTATTCATTCGACATGTGCTGGGCATGAGAAACCCCTTACCCTCTTATCCCCTTAGCATGTATGGCATATGGCATATGGCATTGATGTGTGAACGGTGTGCAGTGTGTGCCTGGGAGCCATGCACTGTGCGAGGGCTTGATTAAGCCCATCAATGAGCTTGAATCGTGATTAAGAGGCTTAATTAACAAATCAGGGGGGGCTTAGTAGAGGTCTGGTCCCACCCGAGAGGGTGTTGTGTATCTCTTGAAAAGGTCGCTGGCTAACTTAAAAACCTAATTTTTGTATTAAGTGAGGGTTAATAAGGGGTTAACTAAGAGAGGAAAGGGTGTTCTGTGGCTAAGTGTTGAAGCCCTCAGTGAGCATCTTAAGTGTGAAGTGACCTCTGAGAGTGCCATAGAGGAGAGGACCAGAAATAATCTAAGTGTCTGAGAGAGCCCTCAGAGAGACTAAGTAGAAAAGAAGTAGAAGAACAAAAGAGGAAGAAGAAACAGCTAAGTTAAAACACAGAAGTAGAAGAGAAAGAAGAGTTATGCTGCCTAAGTGTAATGTGTATATACAAGTATATGTAACATATATAGAGTATACTGTAAATAAATAATATGTATAATACGTATATGTAGTATAAGTAATGTTTGGGTGATATATGTACATAAATAATAGTATAGCTTTACTGACAACCTAATCTGTCACTGTAAATAGAATAAGTGTTACTATAGACCCTAGTTTTTACCTTAGGTTATGTATATACTTTTTCTTAAGGTTTAGCAATGTTTATATATGTTGCTGAACATACTATATATGTTACTGTATATGTTAATATACTAAGTTAAGTTAGTATAGTATATATTATTACTTATTATCGTGTATATATGTAAGTATTAGTATTATAAGTTATAAATAGATAGTATATAATATTTAATTATAGTGTTTGATGCTTGTTTGTAATTAGGTGTTTGTAAGTATTTTAGTTAATTCTTTTGTACATAATTAAGATATTATTTCATTCATTGATTATTCATTAATTCATTCATTTATAATTGTATATAAAATTGATCTTTTTGGAATTAAAGAATAATGTTGGACTTAGAGAGTGATGTATATCAATAACTGCCTCCCAGTGAATGACTTGGAATAAACCGGTAAAAATTATGTAATTAAATAAATTTGACGCGATAATGGTTTGTATTTGTGACATATACTATAACAATGGCGATTTTTTTATGCAAACGGTGGTTGATTGCACCATATTTTTGGCGCCGTTGCCAAGGATAAAAACCCGACGACAACGTTTTATTGTGAAGTTGATTAGCCCATAGTTGTGGGCTATTTAAGTATTAAGTGCCTACACATTAGGTTAATTCTAACATTTATTTAGTATAAATTAGGATGTAAATAGATTAATTCATAGTTTTAATTTAATTACATAATCCATGCATTGCATTCATACTTTAAGTACATTTAGAATTAGTTTAGAATGGCATTTATCTAATTAGATAACCAATTAGGTATATTGTTTTTATTAACATAAAAGTTGAGGGTCTGTATATAAATGGCCCTAATATTTTAACATTATTTTATTTTCTTCTTGCAAGAATGGCTGGCTGCGCTCCAACGACGAACGGCTGGTGCAGTGAAGAACCCATTCAAGTGGGAGCGGATGTGATGGATCTGGTCGGGTGGATGATTTCAAATGTGTGCAGGTCACTACAAAAGGAGGAGGGAGGCAGCTGAGCTCGGGAGGCCTCCGCCACAGACCCACCACTGTGCAGAGAGAACCTCTCTGTTCCACTCCACACTGCCGGCCTCTACCGTGGCGGCGAGTCTCCACCACCGTGGGCGTGTGGTGTGACAGGCCACACCGCCATCCTGAGCTCGCCCGCATTACCGTGAGCACCTTAGCGTGCAACTCCCTCGCCGTCGTCACCAACCACCACCGCCGCAACCACCGTCATTGCAATCACCTTCTCATTCACTTAAGACGTCCGGAAAATTTCCCGGACGTCTGAAGCTACCCGCTCACCTGCGATCACCCGCCTGCGTACCCGTCTGAACTCCACCCACACCCGCACAACCACATCCGCCCATCTCACCGTTCACGCCCGCACCACCACCCCCGCGCCTGCGCCTTCATCCGTGCGCACCCACGCCTGCAGTGCCACCCACCAGCCTCCAGCGCAACCGCGCCCACCATCAGCCTTCGCCATCTCCACGCCCTCCAGATTGCGCACGCCCTCCTCAGCCAGCAGCGCCCACCTCCCGCGCCTGCAGCAGCAACCGCGCCTGCAGAACTCAAACCGCAACCGCACCCGCGCCTGCCGAACCTCCAGACCGCGCTCACCAGCCTGCAGCACCCTTCTCCCGCGCCTGCAGAACCGCCACCAGCAGCGCCCTCTTCCCCGCGCCTGCAATCCAGCACTCACCACGCCTGAGCTCCCGTGCCCACACCAGCCGCAGCAGCGCCCACGCCAGTAGCAGCAGCCACCCCCCGCAGCAGCAGCGTGCGGCAGACTTCACGCCAACAGGCCGCACCCACTCAACCGCCTGCAGCCGCCACCAGCAGCACCTCCGCCGGAGCTCGTCCGGCCACCTCTGGCCGCCGCTCAACTCGCCGCCACCACCGATTCGAAGCTCTTGGTCCAAGGGACCTCCTCCGAGCTTCCCGCGCCCGGTCATCGGCCCCTCGTCGCGCAAGACAACGGGGAAAAATTCCCCTGTTTTGCTACAGGAAACCTTCAATTAAAATTTACATTTCCTGCCATTGCCAAATTTTAATCATATTTTATTGACTCTGCATTGCGGAAAATATCCTAGAGTTTCTCATAATTGCCATTTCAGCATTGTTTCTTGCTTAAACCTTAATCTAAAGGCAATCTTGGCTTGGTTCTTGTCCAAATTGACTACGAACAAACATTTTTAAGTGGTGCGAATTTTAATACGTTATTGCCTCCCTGTGGATACGACCCGCTCCTCTGCGAGTGGTTATTTCTTGTTAAAAATTGATTAGTCGATTTTTCCACCACATTAAACTACAAACGACTTAAAAGCGAAAGATCGACCAGTCAGAAGTGATTGATTAACATGTCGTAGAAAGTTGATTATTTTTGGTGGTGTTGCCGTGTTTAAAAAAACTCGACAACAGCGTTTTATTGTGAAGTGATTGATTAATATGTCACAAAAAGTTGATTATTTTTGGCGCCGTTGCTGGGGAGGCAACTCTCTATATGCCAAAATTATTCTTTAGTTCTTAATTTGTAAATAATTTTTGTTTTTATATATAAATTCATTCATATTCATTGTTTGTATATAGGCATTCTTTTATTCATTAATTCTTTGTTGTATATACAGTCTTTGATTCTTTTACTAATCAATTGTTGTTTTTGCAGCACTTGAGGAGTAGGAGGAGCAGCGTTGTCTTCTAGGCGGAGATCGTCTTCCTGGCGGATCCGCTGCGCTTCAAACACTACATCCTGGTGGAGTTTTTCCCTTGGAGCTGCAGTACTAGAGTAGTATAGTATAGTTTAGATTTAGGTATATTAATTAGGATCATTTGTTAGGCATAAGTTGTGAGAGCCTGTTCTCATACATTATTTTGTAATAATTGTGGACTCTCTCCGGACTCTCTTTTATCTCTCTAACTCATTTCTCATCGATGCAGTTTTTCCATTTGCAGGTTTTCCGTATTGATTTCTTTCTTTTGTTTTTGTTTGTTGCATTATAGAAAAAAAAATATAAAATCAAAAAATTCAAAAAAATCTCATCCTTATCTAGCAGCAGCATATCTCTAGGCATCCATCTTTAGGTTGCACATTTCCTGCTAGATTTTAATTCAAAGTCAATTGCATATTATAGAATTGCTAGAGTCAAGTACGCATTCTCTATCTTTCCTTAACTCCTGCCATCCTTGCATTTGACTCAAATTAAAAAGACCGTCGCTTGTTTTGAAATGATTAAAAAAGCGAGACAAGAAGCATAAAAAACAACTTCCAAATACTCGAACCAAATCAAAAGGAGACATTAAAATTTGTTTGAAACCCTGACTGAGATTTTCATCGCTTTCGTGTTGAATGCTATCGTCCACACAGCACGATCATTTAAGATACACATACACGGGTTTCTACCTCATCTCCTTTAGCACCCACAGGACCTGGATTCGCACGCCAGTCTTATCCAGACTCCCAGTGGATTGTAGAGGTTTGCACTTTGCTAGGTCTATCTTTAGGATGCGTACAATTGTTTGAAACATTTGTTTGCGTACTATTATCTTTACGTAGCAGCCTCTAGGAAAAATTCGATTCATCTCGCTTGCTTGTTTGATTGGTCTATTGCTTTGATTGAGATTGATTAGGATTTCTGATTTTTGTGAGATTGAGATAGATTTATGCTTTCCTTTGAGTTGTGACTGATTTCAAAAACTCATTTTCAAAAATTGACTCAATGGAAGGTAGGAGATCCCAAAACCCTGAACTAGGACTCCCCTTGGGTGTTGATGCTCAAGCCACCACTTTCACTTCTTTGCCTTCCACATCCAATCCATACCTCTTGAACCTCAAACTCCCATCCACTACTCCACACATCATGAGGATGATCATGATTCTGCACAGTTTGAGGATTTCGAAGAACTTCCTCCACATCTTGTTGCACATCCTCCACCACCACCACCAACCCATAGGTTCCAACCTCCACCATATCCTAATTTCCCTAACCCACCACCAAAGAGAGGACCTATGCCTCATCTTCAACACTTGTTTGAAACACAACTTCAAATGAATACCCTTACACAATAGGTGCAACAGCTTACACAAGTTGTTAATCTATTAGCAAACCCTCAGGCACCACCTCAACCTCGTAGACGTCAACTGTGGGATTACTATAATCTCGCAGTTGCCCAACCTATGCCTATGGTACGTTATCCCGATGGGGGTCGTGCTGTTGAATTGAAGCCGTACATCATAGCACTTATTCCTCACTTCCATGGACTTGCTTTTGAGGACCCTTTTTAGTATTTAGAGGAGCTGAAAAATCTTGTTCAAACTTTGGGTTCGCAAGGCCATGATCAGCACACGCTTTTAATGAAAATGTTCACCTTTTCATTAAAGGATAAAGCTACCTTTTGGTTCAGAACTCTTGCACAGACTACACCAATAGACACATGGGCTTTTTTGGAACATGAGTTCCTAAAGAAGTATTTTCCCGTAGGCCACACCAATGCTTTAAGGCGTGCTATCACTACATTCACCGAGAATTCAGGAAAACAAATGCATAGGGCTTGGGAGAGATTCCACGAGCTTCTTAGAGAGTGTCCCCACCATGGTGTCCCACGTTGGCAACAGGTCCAGATCTTCTATCATGGGCTCCATGATGACATAAGGAATTTTGTAGATGCTGCTTGTGGAGGCAACTTCCTGTGTCGGGACGAGGACTCAACCTTTGAGCTCTTCGAAGGCATGGTCAAAAACTCTATTAACAATGTGTAACGACCCGGTTCCCGAGTCCCTACGAGACACGAGAACCGGATCGACTCGACTAATCCCAAGACCCAGTCGTCCAACGAGGAAGTAACCAAAAGACAGTAAAATAAACCACATTCAGCATGAATATAACTAACAGTAAGAAAGTACAGCAGTAAGGAAAGAAACTACTACAGTAGGCACCACCACAACAGTAAAACAACATTTATCATATAACAAAAACTGCAGGTAAAGAAGGTACAGCGGAAACAAAACTACTCACTAGAACAGAAACAAAAAGAAGGTACAAAGCTGTGGTAACTCTACTGGACCCTACTCGGCCCAGCGTCCTCTGCAGCCGCCGACCCTAGCTGCTCAACACCTGGTCCTGAAAAAGGTAACGAGTGTAACACGTCAGCAAAACGCTGAGTAGAGTGGCAAACTAACTAAAGGCAACAGTAGAGTGTACAGTAGCTGTTATGTTCTATTACTTCCTTTATTTACATCTTTCAATTTTTCTCACTATTTCATTTACTTCTTAGATCCTTTACTTGATCTCGGATGTCCTCGTGGGACGATCTTGATTGCAGTCTTTTCCAAAAGTAGGAGTAGCACGTGGTGCTCTCCTGGCCGGGAGAGTCCCCCGTGGTGATCCTACCCTCAGTCAACCACCCCAAGGTCACTGACAGACGTAACGGTGACTATGGCACGCGCGATAAACGCACAGGTAGCTAGCCCGTACTGGCACGCGGTCAGTCGTTTCCGTTAACGGGTGCGCCCAAAGCACAGCACGGAACCAGGGCAGAGCCCTCTCAGTAACAGGGGTCCAACCCCTCCACAGTAACCAAACCGGGGCCTTGCCCCTCCACAATCCGCGCACCCTCGCCTGACTACCCTGGTTTGCCCTAGTGGGCCTAACAAGTCGGTGAAGGAGGCTAGCAGAACCCCGGGGCCCGTGGGGTAGCTAGTACTCTCCTAACACTACTAGCTCTCCTCGGTACTACGTACACGAGGGCCAACAAGTCGGTACAGAGCGGCCAAGCCTAACCCCGGGTCCCTGGGGCGGCTGGCCCCACTCTGCACTAAAACAGGTACAGGTACTTCCCTTGGTACTGCGTACCCAAGAGACAGTACAAACTACATCTCAGTTCCATTCCTTTTCTTTCCAGGAGTTCCACTCCTAATTCCTCGTAGGGTTCCAGCCCTTTATCTCAGAACATCATATGTTTCACTTTCCAGATTCACGTTCTCAATTTCCATGATCTCAAACATGTTTCTTTGTTCATAACAGGCAGCTGTTAATTAAATTCACAGGCAGCTTATATATTCCTTTCCATTTTTCCAAGACTGCAGTAATATACATTCCACTAGTTTTTCCATCCTAGGATTCATGCCATATCCTAGGATCTATCATACAATCTAGTTTTCCGGCCCTAGGATTCATGCAACACCTAGGAGCTATCATTCCATATATTTCTCATTCCTAGGATTCATGCAATGCCCTAGGTTCTAGTTATGGTTCCATACTTTAACAGATTTTATTAATACTTAAAACCACTCTACCAGGTACAACGGGAGTAATGGGGGGCGTGGTCGGGAATCCCGCGCGCCTCCGCGACTCTCAAGACTGCAACCGAACGAGGTCCTATCACAAGGATCAAACACAAGGAGTGTCTCAAAACAGTGTATAGCTACTGTAGGCGGGTAGAGGAATAAATTCTGAAACGAACGCAACTCGAATCGCGGAAAACGGAGCCCAAACGGGCCCTAAACGGGTCGAGAAAGACAATACTGTGCAAAATCAGACATCTGGAACTCCTTCCAGACGTCTTAAACGGTGGATCAGAGAATTACCTGTTCGGCTTGGTTCCCCGGACGTCCAGAAGTCTGTGGGGACGTCTCTCCTAGATCCCAGACGTCCGATGGTCACTCCGGACGTCTGGAGGTTACTCCCGCCGTCTGGTACAACTTCCAGACGTCTGATTCGCAAAGGATGACGAATCAGAACACCTGCGCACAGCCAACCCTCCTCCCTCAGTACGGTCAGTCGACAAAAAGAAGAGGAAAGCGGAAACTCACCTTTCAGACGTCTGTATGATCTCACAGACGTCGACCTTGCCGTCTGGATATCAGTCCAGACGTCTGATTCTGGAAATTTTTTCCAGAATCAGAACCCTGCTCGGCCTCCGCTCGCGACGCCGCCCGCGTCGCACCTCGCGCGTCCGCTGCTCCGCCCGCAGCAGGTCCCTCTCCGCGACGCTCTGCGCCCCCTGCGCCCTCCGCCGGCCGGCCAAGCCGCTCCCGGCGAGCTCGCCCTCACGGCAGAGCCCCGCCCTCGCACACCGCAGCTCCTCCGCGCCTACTGCGGCTGCCGCTGCCGCTGCGCCCTCGCGTCCGCTCGCTCTCGCGCACAGGCAGGAGAGGAGGAGGAAGATGGTGGAGACGGGAGGGGAGGCGCGCCCCCCCCCTTTTAACGCCGCGCGGAGAGGAGAGAGAGACGGTCGCAGTCGCCTGCAGCCGCAGAGAAGATGCAGGATCGCAGGTCTGCGCGCACAGGCGCGCAGACGAATATCCCGTGCGAGCATAACTGTTCGCCAGACGTCTGTAAACTATCCCGGACGTCTGGTCAGACGTCTGGATGTGATCCCAGACGTCTTTACAGACGTCTGGGCCACCTCCCAGACGTCTTAAAAGACGTCTGGGGCACGCGCTCGTTACACAATGCTTCGATGAGCGTGTTTAATAGAAATTTCTCACATTCCCACTCACATTCGGGGGTACACGAAGCCCAATCCAGCAGCAGAGACTTAGAGATAGTGGCTAGTTAGGTGGATAAAGTGGGCTTAATCGAGAAGAAAGTAGATGAAGTATGGAAATTTCTCTCTAAACCTTCATCATCTCCTTCTTCTCAATCACCTGCACAACACACTTCTCAGTTTCCCACAGGGAGGGAAACTGTGAATAACCTTTCCGTGACACATCTTGCACTACCGGACTATTCATTTCCTTATCCTATGGTGGTTGGAAGAACCTTTGTTCCTCCTTTCACTGACTTCCCTGCACCTTCTGGAGCTTCGGAGGAGCTCCATGCCATTCACAATGACCCTTTGCAGAAACCTACAACCCTTGATGGCGTAATCATCCAAATTTCTTGTGGTCGGGAAATTCTCAGAGACCTCCATATCAACAACCTTCTGCACCACCACAGCACAACCCAATCCAAGAACCACCTCCACAATCACACAGGTATCCACTGTGTGCCTACCAGCAACCCCAACCTAAGCCTGCCCAATACTCTCAACCTGGGCCTACACGAGATGATCAGTTGGGGTCTATCATGAAAGCTCTTGCTGATATGCAACAACAAAACATTGCTATGTAGTAGAGACAGGACGCGGCACTGTTGAGATGAGAGCTCAGCTATTGCACTTGACGGAATCTCGTCAGCCACATTCACTCCCATCTCAAGCAGAACCCAATCCGAGGAACATACTTGCCCAGAGGTATGTCCAACCTAGACTTTCCCAAGGCCAAGCACATGTCATATCATAAGCCTTACACAATTCTGATCCATCCACACCTTACTCAGATCAGCAACCACCTCTTCTACCCAACCCAAATTCATCCTCTTCATCTTGACTCTGCATTAATTGATTGAAGAGGTGGGAGCTGTTGATTCTTTTTGGATATACACTGTTTGTTTACTTGGACCTTGAGCCAAGTAATTCTGAGATGACTATTTGTCTACTTGGATCTTGAGCCAAGTATCTCTGATTTGATACGTGCTTTCTACTTGGGCCTTGTACCAAGTATCTGATTCTGATTTATGTTGACTAAGGAGCCATTCTTATCACCCTTGAGATTGACAACATAAATTACTTCTACATCATGATCTAAACCCTTCATTGAGTCACATGATCTTAGACTTGTCAATTCTACCATTTCGCTCCTACAATTTGAATTACTCACTGGGTTTATGCCTAGCTGAAGGTGTTAAACTTAGCAAATCTATCCTTGTATATAGCTGTTTTCACCTTTCTTATTTTCACCTTTCTTGCATTAGGCATCTACCCTTGCATTTTAAGCATTCATCACATTGTCACATATGCCATGCATTTCACTTCTTAGCCCGACTTTCCACTCTGATCTTGTATCAGACTGAAATCATCCGCACAGAGATTTTTATCTCCTCATTCCGACTTCCTTCCGTCACCCAGTCTAGGATAGTGAAAAGCAGAGCATATATTTGCATCCAACCTATTCATTCAATGAGGACATTGCATCATTTATGCATGGGGGGGTGTAAATGGTGAACCATTTACTAAAATGCAATTGTAGACACAACTATAGTGTATATAATATAGTATTATTAAAAATACCAAAAAAATTGAAAAATTTTTGAAAAATTTTGAAAAAAAATTACAAAGCCAAAAATACAAAAAAATGAAAAAGCATAAAAATTCCAAAAATACAATAAGGGACTTATACCTATTGTTGAGGGAGAACTCCAAAGAAAATTCTAAGGAGAGAAAAGTTTTAAAATAATTATAAGTATTTAACCATGATCTTTTAGCTGAAAACAAAAATAGAATAAGTGTTTATGGACATTTAACCTTTACTGGTTTGACTTTCTGGGCCACTATAGCCTGATTCGTCTAGGCTTTGGCTTAATACACTTTGAGCTTTGACAAGATAGACCACAACCTCTCCTAATTTTAGGACGTATTCTTGTACCTGAGTCATCAGTATAGGATTCGCTGGTTTGCTTTGACTTAGGAGTCTAAGTAACTTTGGTTTACACGACACAGTGTCGGGAAAGACCTTGTGAATTTGAAATTCAACCCTAGTGTTCATTAGGGAAGGTGGAGTCCTTACCTGTGTGTGCAGGTAGACTCTTTGTTATAGTCTTTAGTCTTGTGTCTAGGAGAAACTCTTTTCACCAAAGAACTCACCCACTAAATAAGGTGCGCTCTACCAAATAAAGTTGTCAGAGACATACTGAGAAAGTTAGAAAAAAAAAGAGAAGTTTTAAAAAGTTCTTTAGAATAAGTCAAGTATGTTCTTTAAGTTCTGTAAATACAAAAATTCCACCAAAAGAATGTTTTTAGGGTTCAGTACAAATACCCTGTTCCACCAAATATTCTTTGAGCCATAAACGCAATAAGAGTTGGGCTTGATGAGGTATGGATCATCATAACTAAAATGCCAAAGTTAAGTTAGAAAATAAGTTAAAACACTATTAATTAACACAAGAAAAGGGTTAAGTGTGTGAATAATGGAAAATGACCTAAAACATCCAAATTATGCTAAAATGCATAATTAGGTCATATTAAAGAGATTTGTACATATAATACACATGGTTGTATCAATTGTCAATTGAACATCAAAATGAGCTTAGAATCACAAATCAATGGTTGGAATTTGTTTTAATAAGTTCAAAATAGTTGCCATAAAAACCTTACTGAGATTTGACTTCATTAGGACCTTAGAATCAATGATTTTCATTTAGGTCCTCTCTTTGTATTCAACCCTTCACATATTCTAAGTAAACAAGTTCACAGGGACTTATCCATAAGCTTGCAGGGATCTTTTAGTAACATATCCTTCCACTAATGGGCTCAACCTACAATTATTCCACTGGTTTGAGTTTGAGATTTTAGTAAAAAAACACCAAAACACCTGGAGCACAGCTCTTCGCCTCAGGTTCTTCTTCGATGCACTTAAGGCCTTCTGGCCATCCATTCTCTCCCTTACATGACCTACGATCGATCTTGCTCCAACCTACTTGAGCTAGTTTCTAAGGCTTCTTGCCCAATTCTAGATCTGATCTAGCGACTGCCATTTATTCTAGACCTTCCTGTGATCACAAATACCATCTACACTATCCAAGCCTAACGGACCTCCACCTCTGATCCTAGGTCACTCCTAGCCTCATTGCCTATTTAAACACCTCCCTTATGGCCTTGACTCCTTTACTAGCTCCCCCCTACTTCCTTGATCCTAGTCATTTTTCCCCTCTAGTTCCCTTCCTCCTTCGTCGCCATTGGTGACAGAGGTGGCTCACCTCTTCCTCCCTTCTTCCCTCACTGATAGGGATTACGTAACACTTGAGAGCGAGCCTTGAGTTCCTTTAGGAGCTTTCGTCACTGGAGATCTTCTCCCTCCATTTATCGCCATTGGTCACCTGCCATGGTTCCCTGAGGTCCCCTTCATCCCTTTAGTTTAGGATTTTAATCACTTTCATAGATTGGTTTCAATGCTTTTCTAGTTAGATTAGATAGTTTAGATCGAAATTCATTGTTTGGTTGCTTAGATTAGAAGTATATTAAAGTAATTTGTAGACTCTATCAATTGTTCCTCTCTAATCAATTCATATCAGAGAGGATGTTCCATTCGTTCATTTCGATCCACCGATCTCCATCACCTCACATTCACTTTCGACTTCTTTCCTCGTTGAATTGATCACAATTCACTTCCATCCATCAGGGCAACTATGAGATCTGAAGCTCTATAGCTATCAGATCTTATAGTGCACCAATTCACCTAGAGGTCTCCTCACTCACTTCACATGATCACCAAAGCCCTCCTTGAGTGTTGAATTGAATGGATTCACTTGATTTAATTGATTTTGATTTTCAAGTCTGATCTAATGATTAGAGATCTAAATTGATTGCAAAGGGCTTTAATTGAGTGAATTTGGTTTATGATTATGTAATTGAGTGGATTGAGGTTGTATTGATATGCTTTGATTGGAGTTTGATCGCAATTTGAGGTTATTCCCAATTTCACCATTAGATGTTGTTTTTCTTCTTTGCTTAGTAACAATGGCCAATGAGTTTCGATGCATTGAATTGAGGCCTTTGCAATGACCTAATTATTTTTAGAGGATCGTAAAGGTCTCTAGAACACCAATCCATGGTGTGCAAGACATCTAAGTGACCAAGTCACAGTGGTGAGACTAGATCAATAGCCCAGGTTGGCAATAGTGTGCTTTTGAATTATAGTGTTTTAATTTGCTAATGAGAAGTTGAACACGATTCAATGGATTTCAATGAAGCTCTATAACTAGTTTGGAGTTGATTTTATGTCAGATTTGATCTCTCATCTTTATGCTGTCTGATGAATACATATTTATTTAGGGTAAAATGACTATTTATGCATGTTCCTAAGCTCATAGAAACATCCGACATTATAAATAGTGCATAACATTCAGCATCATGCATTTAGAGTAGATAGTATAACTTGTATATTAATTTTCTTATTTTAATGGCTAGGGAACAGAGCAACATATTTCTGGGCTTCATATTGTAGATTTGACCATACGGATGTGTTCAGGGTAATGATTAGAGTCTAATGCCTCTAAATTCACCTTGATCGGACATCAATAGCATTCGCTAGGAGCCATAGAAGATTGACAGCCATGGGGCAGGATGATGCAAATTCGAACCTCAAACGAAGAATCCAACCATATGGATGGATTCGGGTCGACGATTGCAACCCAATGGCACGAAAATTGACCTAATTCGATATCCGTAGTGCCACCTGCAAACTGAGGAAGATGGATGACTAGGATGGCATCATGTGGAACCATCACAGTCGCTTAATGCCGCCCAATGTTGCCCAAAAGCCCCTGCTCAGCCTATAAAGCACATGTAAGGCACGATCTGGGCCGTTGGATCTTGATCCAACGGTTAAGAATGCTCCACATCGCTTGCCCCTTAGCCTCTACAAAGGAAATATCACGACCATTGGATCTTGATCCAACGACCACGATCTTTCGAGTGCACTCCTAGCATAGTGGCAATGTCGCACCCTCTCAAAAGAGGGATGCGCATTCGAATTAATCTCGAGAAGGGACGTTGAAGGAGGCACACTGATGAGCCCATATTTGTGGGCTAATTAAATGTGTAAATGCCTAAACATTAAGGTAACACAGTCATGTACATTGCATACATTAGAATGAAAATCGGATTAAAAAGAATTATTTGTTTCATGCATTTTATGCATTATAGGCTGATATATTTATATTTATTTACATAATTTATGTCTAACTATTGTTAGTTTAAGAGTAAATTAGTTCACATTGTATTAGATTAGATTATATTAGTCACATTATAGCATTTTGTAAATATTACATTTTTAGAGGTTTAATTATAATTTTTTGTTTCTACTTACATCTGGTGGCTTGATATTTTTTGCTTATATGTGTGCATGCGTAAAGTTTGAAACTGATTGGAGCTTTATAGAGAAGAGAAATTATTTTGAGTTCAAATGTATGATGGGGTTGAACCTATTTTCTATACCGAAGTCTAATTTAGCCCTTACATTTAGCCTAGTTAGGAACCTATTTTCCCACCTATACCATTAAATCCTAAGTCAAACCCAATCCCAAATACTCTACATTTCCTATCCTATTAAATCGTACGTTACCACATATATAAATCCACTCCATACCTATACGAACAATTTTATCCCAACATAACCCCATGCAATATCCTTCCCCTCCAACTTATTCCCTCTCCACCGACTTCACAAAAATCCACTCAATTCCCACATCTCCATCCAACAAACCCCCTACGTACACCCATATCCCTTCCACTGACATATTCCCCCGTCTACACCTACGTAAACTTTTCCCATCCCAACAAAAAAAAATCCCACCGTATTTTATCCCCCTTCTACCGAATCCCAAAACAAAAATATCCCACCCCACGTTATAGAAAGGCCCCACGCATGTATTCCCTGGCGCTCGCTCCTTCTCCCTCCTCTCTCTCTCTTCCTCGTTCTCTCTCTCTCTTCCCTTCCCATGCAAACGCACGAAGCACCTGCGGCTTCGGCTTCTCCTCTGCCCAACGTCCGAGCTTCCTCCTCTCTGCTGTTGTTCCTCTCGTTCCTGACAGCACGCCTAGCTCCAGCCCGCAACCTCCTCCTCTCCAGCCTCTTCTTCTCCTTACGCAGCGATCTCCGTCCACCTCTTCTCTCCGAGCTTAGCAGGTCCACGTTCTCCCTCCTCTTCACCTTTCCTCTTCCTCTTTCTTCTTTTTTTTCTTTTTCTTTTCCTTCCATTTCTCTCTCTTCTTTCTCTCTGGTCCACGTTCTCTTTCTTCCTCTCTCTCTCTTCACATCCATCATCACCATCACATCTCTCTATTTTTGCATTTTTTTTCTCAATACTTTCTTTTTGTTCTTAGGTTGCTTGGCAAACTCCACATGTTCTTCAGCGTGTTCCTGCACTTTCATGATGTCTTTCTGCAACCTCTCGCCTTCGCGCACATTCTCCACCGATGACCGTCGACGACACTCTCCACCCCGATCACAATTAGCTGGCCCTCTCCCCTCGATCTCTGACTCTTCTTGATAATTTCTATTTTCTCTATTTTCGTAGTATTCTGACTTTCTAGTAGTAATAAAGTTCTTATATGCATTTATGTGTTCTCTTCCTATTTGTTTCATTTATTTGCTTTTATTATAAAAAATAAAAAATATAAAAAAAATTATAAAAAAATAATTGACTTAGTCAGGTTGGAAACTATCTAGATATCTTTACCTCCATGTGAGATGACCCATACTCCTGACATTATTCTCGTATTTTTTTCGAAGATGATTTTATAAATTTGAAACATATTTTTGCACCTATGATGAAAGATTTATCATTATCGTGATTTTACGGTCATAGGCATATGTAAATGCCATCTAGAATTTATTTTAGATAGCATGCACTAGTAGATGAGTAGGCTAGTTTGTAATTAGCTTGAATGCATGCATCTCACACATTATATGCATTGGTTTAGATTAAAATAGGATTTATAACTTCTTATGGGCTTTGCATATAAATAACCCATATATATATTTATAAACAACTCTTCTTCTTCGTGCATGTAGGAACGACTGACTTGTCTTCTTAATGATCGAGAAAGGTGGATTTGGACTTCAATGGTGGACACTCCATTTCAAAGCCAACCTTTCCTCTCCCCTCCTTTGTTATAAGAAGAGGAGCACCACTACTGGGTTCATGGACACCACCACCCAATTCCACCACCATGAAGAGATTCAAGCTCACCTCTACTCCACCACCGTGGGCCTCCACGGTTGAGCTCCACCACACCGTGGGTCGATAGGGTGACAGACTGTCGTGCCAAGATGGTGGACTTAACTATCACCATGTGCAGCTCTTGTAGCCACTTTCATCGTGTGCAGCTCTTGCAGCCGCTTTCACCGTGAGTGAGCCTATTGGTGCACGACCATTACCCTGCATCACTGTGCTTCTCCAACACCATCACCACCATCTTCTTCTTCTTATTTTATTTTATTACTATTCATCTTCTTCCGCCTCCAACAACCCAACACCACTGCACACGCCCATCACCTTCCTCTATATCTCAATCCATCAAAGTAAACCCAACATCCCACATGCCTACACCACTACATAATCCCATACCTCATCATCTTCTTCTTTGTTATTCTTCTGCAACTCCACCAACGATCCTAATACCATCACCATCATGTGCAGCTGCTGCTGTAGTGATGGGAACACCATCATAAGCCCTAACTAGCCACTTTTAGTCAGGATTGAAAGATAAATGCTCCTACATAACCATATGAGGATTACAACTCCACATTATTCTGTTTTGAGAAGAGAACAAGAAAGTAGGATTAATTCTATAATTTTAACAGCATATCATGAACGTAGAATAACCACAGGATTTTTCAGGTGTTAACTGAAAGTCAATCGAGCATTAAAGACTAATAAGTGGGTCCATGCAGACAGAAATGAGGTTTCACGCATTTCGAGAACCAATATAGCACCCAAAACCCTAATTTTAGATCCGCTTAAAATACAGAGGTTTTGGTCAGGATAAAATTCATCTAAATCTACTAAAATTTATATAATAATATTTCTTGAGGTTTGATATCCTTGATTTAACCATATGAACCTATTTTGACCTTAAACAGAGTTACAAATAAAGTTCTACCCTAATTTGGGTTTCTATGCAAATTACCCAATAAAAAATGATAAAAAATGAAATATAACTTCACCATCAGGTTCCTTAGGTTTAAATTAGATTTGTATCAAAATTTGAGCCCAATCAGAGTCTATCTTGACCTAGTTTGCATTTTACTCCATTTAAACTCTATTTCTCTCAATCAAACCCCTAGCTTTTGAAATTATTGCATTTAGCCCCCCAACTTTGTTATTTTATTTGTAAGAAAGTCCCTACCACCATTAGAGCTCAACCAACCTCTAAGAAACCTTTAATCGCACCTAAACCTACTCAAATCATCATCAAATCCCACCAAATTTGGCGGGATTGATGTTTACACTATGGGGAATTGATTAGGACTGATCTTGGCTTCCAAACCACAAGGAAAACCTCGTGCGAACACACAAGATTTTTGGGTAATTTTCCCTCCATTGCAAGCCTTTCTTAAGCTCTTTCCTTGTCTAGAGCTTGCATAAAGCTCTATATAAAGCTCCAGAACTCAAAGCCAAGCTCCTTAGTGAAGTTTTAAGCTGGAAAAGCCCTCTCTTCCTTAACTTCGGTCGTCCGCACCTTCGTCTCCGATGAGCCTCTCCATCCTCTTCGATGAGCCGACCAATGGTAAAATTGACCAGCTCAACATCTTCCCCTCGTCCTTGCGACCGTTGCTAGTCAAAACACGGTCGCCCTCTCCTTCTCCTTCCTCGCTGCCGTGTCCCCATCGCCTTCACCTTCTCCAGCTTCGACCCATCACAGCCGGACACCCTCGACCGTTCTCCCTCTCCCTAAGTTCTCTAAACTCCTCCCCTACTCTACTTCATTTCTACCCACTTAAACCACACTTTCGACTATTATTCCACCCGTACCCACTTCGTCTTCCTTTACTCTGACAACGCTCTGGCGAAGCCCTCCACTCGCTCCACTGCACCAAATTTCCTACCACTGGTTCCTACACCTTCACCATTCCTTGCCCACCAAAACCCCTCAAGAAATTGAGGGGATTGGCCACTTAATACCTCCACCGAGCACCACCCTCATTGCACCACCTTCTCGACCTTGCCAGCACACCACACACACCCTCACTCCATGAAACCACCACTAGTGAACTTACCATCCACTGGCGATCCTTCTGAGCTTCTCTGATGTGGCCATAAGGTCGTATTCTCTATTTCAGGTCTTTGCCATCACTTTGTTGCCGCCACCATCATCTTCGACTTCAGTTGCAGATCACTGGCCATATTCTTCATGGCTTCCACTCCCAGGTTATGCGGCCCAGCTCAAGGTCCCTTCCTAGGTCCTCAATCGAAGACTTCGGCTACAGTTGCTGCTCTAATTAACACCTTCAACATCCTCAGCTATTGCGCGAGAAAAACACTCTATGGGATAGCCCCACATTGTGGACTGAAGGCCCCCTAGCAACACATATAAGCAAAAAGTGACGAGGCCTTATCGCCTTCGAGTCACTAGGACCAAGTCCCTACCACACGCCCCCACACCTGCCATGCCACATGCGTTTGTCCACACCCTTGCTTGCACTCATGCCTCGCAGGTCTGGGTGGTGGATCCGGTTATCTGCTACCTGGGTTTGGTCAAATTCTGAGCTTGGGAAAAGAGACAAAGAATCTAAGAGAGGGGGGATGGGTTTTGTTGCCTTGGGATTTGAGCCTTCCCCTCTCTCTATACTTAGCGATATTTGTGAGGCCCTTGAGCCTCTGTTGCTGCTGCTGCTGTGTTCTTGAGGCTCTTGAAGGAGAAGAGCCTTGTGCTACTCTTGACAGGAACTTGAGCCCCTTTTGATAAGGCATCTAAAGCCTTTGGTCGACATCTGCTGGTTACTATTGGATTATTTGAATAACTTGATTGACGTGGATTAATAGTTGTGATTTATTGTTGAAATATTTAAGTGGTTGTGAGTATAACATTGAGGGTTAATTTGGTGATTCAAATCACCATTTTAACTCGATCATTTTGCATTATTCTTTTGATTTTATTGAAATATCATTTTAAGTATTATTGTTTTCAATTGCATATCATTTCTTATATTGTGATCAGTGGATTGAAATTGCATCTTTGCTCCCTGCTAACGATCTTGGACTCTACTTTCTGAATCCGAGTTTATAAATTTAAGTGTTTTGAGTGATTTTGTCCTATACTACAACACATTTCCTAAACAACGACGAACCGTTCTCCACGCTTAAGACTCCAGCACCACGCCTCCACTCCTCCATGATCCACGCCTGTTGCAGTGCTGCCTCTACGCTCGACACTCCAACGGTCGGCATCCTCGCCGTCACTCCTCGCTCTCTTGCCTGCGTGAAACGTTGATGCCCTCTCGCCTGACGCATGGCCAGCGCGCGACCAACGCCTCCCCCCTGTGCAATTGTTTTTGCGGCTGGCACCCATTGCCGTCCACTCCTCTGTTCAGCAGCTCCGACTGCCTTGCGACTCACCACCACCACCACCATGGAGCTCTAGCTCCCCTTGATCTCCTGTGAGCTCCTCGAGACCAGCCGTCCCCTCCTTCGCACCAGCAATGCCACGAAGAAAAGCTCTATTTGTATCCAATTAATATTTACATTATGTGCCATTGACACTTTTTATTGATATTTTATTGTTGTGAACATTGCATTGAACTCCCTCCTGTTTGGCATAAATGTGATTTTAGCTTGTGCTTTCATTCAAACTCATATCTAACACGGTTTTCGACATAATTTTTGGGGGGAAACGATTTGTGAACATTAGCTTTTGGACCTTGTGAGTTTTAGTGGGTGCATTCCTCCCTGTGGACACAATCCACTCTCATCTCGAGTGGTTATTTTAATTATTTTGATTAGCAGTTTTCTACCATGCAACTAAATATAACGACAAAATATTTTATATGTAAAACATCATTGAAAATGAAAATTGTCTTTTCACAAACCAATTTCAATTGTGGCCACTTGATTAGGTGTGAACAGCACTGATGAAGCCACTTCGGCACATTAAGATTGCCTCATAGTTAGAGTGTGCGACATGTGCTTGTTGGGGGCCATTAGATTCAAATCAAGCGGTAGTGGGAGTGGCCACGTGTCTGTACGGATGGGTGCTTGCATGATAGCATGCCATCAGACACGGGGAGCATGTGATGGGTGCAAGATTTAGGCCCTCCGATCAATGATCAACGGTCGTGGTTCACCCTCGTGCGCTCCAGCAAGCTCTAACAGATGCCAACGCGTGCGCACATGCCCTTGTCCCCTTCCCCTTCATCCCTTCTCCATTCTAACCCTCTCTAAAGCTTGTCCCAAGCATAGGATGCTCCATTAGAGTAGAAAATAATTTTGTAACTCCCTCTTTCTCATCCTCATTTGTGGAGCACCCGTGGCTATCTTCTTACCCCTTTCTGGATGTGGATCCCACTGCGATGTCATCCCACTTCATCCTTAGTTCTTCTAGCTCCATCCTTTTTCGCCCAGCTCCTCATCACCTTCTTTTGGGCGTCACGTCAACGCAGCTCATCCCCCAAGCAGGCAACGAGGGGGATTCTTCTCTCTCTTCCCTTTTATTTGCTTTGTAGAGTAGTTTTATATTATGAATTTAGTTTGTAATAAACATTTGAATTTGCTTATATAATATTTGTTCTTTCTCTCTCTCTAATTATTCTATAAGTAAAATTATTCTGATATGACTTAGTTCTATCTAAAATACCAAAAAAAAAAGTAGGAAATCTCCAAAAACAAATAAAACAAATGCGGATTCTTTTAAATCAAATGTTTACCTCCTCGTGTTCGACTTGAGACTCACCTAAGTTTTGGTTAATTTTATTTGATAAGTGGATTTTTGTGACTACGATGACTGGATTTTAACAACCTCGATTTTTCTCGTCCAAACTCCCGTTCATCATTTTGGCACCATTGTTGGGGATCAAACCTAGGTCGCTTGCGTGACAAGTGGGAATACTCACCACTATACTACAACGACTTAGGTGCCTACATAAACCCTATGTTAGATCTTGATTGTTTGTTTGTACTCCACCCACCTCACTCACCCACATTAATTAAAAAAAATACAAAAAAATGTTTTCTTTTTGATTGTGGGACATAACTAAATATATAAACATTTATACCCACATTTCTCAACCTAAGGCGCACTGTCACCTTGATTCTACCACTTAATCGAGATCTGATTTGTGGATTTGATACACATTAATTCAATACACAAATAAGTGTGTAGAAATTTGAATAGGTCAAATCATTGTGTGTGCCTCAAGAAAAGTGGTGCTATAGGCCAATTGATTGACTTATTTGGGCCGCACCACTTAAGATAAAATTGATTCATCAAGTAGCTGACCCTTAGGATTCAATTGTTAGGACTGAACTATGCACTTCGCATTATTTTAAAGGAATATATCTTCATCTGTGCTTTCAAAACCTACTGTGCTTCATTGAAACTGATTGAATGAACCTAATGATTGAACTCTAAAAGCTACTAAACAAGGTGGAACCCTAAAAGACATCATAAAATAACCTTGTTTGCAAACCTTGGTTGTGCATGCACACATGAATTAATTGATCTTTAAGGGCATAACCTAGATAAAGGCCCATTACATTCTAGAGCACATTCAAACCTAAGCCTAATTAAAAATAAGTAGACATTGGCCTTAAGGATTGACTCACTCTTCAGGGCTCAGACTGAGACTATTTTCAATTAATCTGCTTCTACTAGTTTATTTGATGTCTTGATAGGGGAGTATGATCAAACGACAGTAGTTGGGGGATATCAAAGGAACTTGAGGCGTAAGCCAAAGGAAGAAGCTTCTCTCGAATTCCTCCCTCTAACTGGTTGGATTGACCAGATAAAAGAAGATCAAATTGTTTATAATCTTCAAACGGGTTCTGGGAGTCTATAGGTCTTTAGGCTACCTGCTTAAGGACAAGTTTGATTGCTTGCACTGCAGGGCATTGATTAGCCCATAGTTGTGGGCTATTTAAGTATTTAAGTGCCTAGACATTAAGTTAATTTTAACATTTAGATAGCATACATTAGGATGTAAATAAATTAATTCATATTTTTAGCTTAAGTGCATAATTCATGTGTGGCATCCATATCTAAATTTATTTAGAATTAACCTAGAATTGCATGCATTTGATTAGTTAATTAATTAGGTGCATTACTTATATTGTTTTAATTAACATAGAAGTTAAGGAGTTATGTATAAATAATCCTAATTATTTATTATTATTCTTTTCCTTCTGCAGGAACGACTCCACCTCTCCTCCTCCAACCATACCTCCTTAATGGCTATGAGAAGCGGATCTGCTCTCGCCTCTCCATTTAAAACCCATGTGCACGGCTACAAAGGGATGAGGAGATGACCATGCAAGTGGAGACACGCCCCACTCCACCACCGTGTACTCCACTCCACCACCATGGTCTCCAAAGCCGAGCTCCACCACACTGTGGGCCGGCGAGGTGACAGCTCGCCGCGTCGAACCGGTGGACTCGTGCCATCACCGTGCACATGCGTCTCCGACGGCCACGCAACCATCACCGTGTAACCATTGGATCACCTTCCCTGTCCACGCACCACCAACACCATCTTCTTCTTCTTTCTTCTTCTTCCTCTGTTTCTTTTCACCAAAAAGAACCTAAACTGTCATCACCATCTCCACCACCTCACCATGCAAATAACCCTCCTCTCCGTCCTCCTGCAGCAGCACCATCCCCGCGCACGTCCCTTTCCACGTGCAGGCATCTCCTGCAGCACGCAACAAGCGCAGGCACCGCCCTCCAGCACCTGCTAGCATGTAGGCACCACCCTCCAGCACTTGCTGTGCGCAGGCACCTCCTGCAGTAGTGCCATTTTTGCGTGCCTACCCCTCGTTGCATCTCCGCCAGCATTCAGTAGCTCCACAGCAACACCTTCAGCAGCCCGCTACCGTCTACTTCAGTGCCTCCGCCAGTGTGTAGCAGCGCACTTGCTCACACAGCAAGCATACGCATCTAGCAGTAGCCCGAGAGCGTGGCTGCACGCACCTCCTCCTTGCATGTGCAGCTGCGTGCACCATTCGCGTCTCCTCATCTCTGCACACAACAGTAGAGAGCTCCACCACACCCACCAACCCTTCTCCTCGTTGTGACTCTCTCCGACCACCATTTTCCACGAGAGCACCACCATTGGAAGCGACGTGGCTCCTTCTCCCTCCAACGAGCTCCTCCCCTCCAGCCATCACCCCTCGTGTGTGCTCACGGCAAGGAAACATTTTCTCCTATTTTGCCTCATATTTGTTTTTACATTGCAATGCCATTGTAGATTCAATGAATTTTAGGTTATTGTTATTATAATGGTAGTCATTTTATAAAGAAGGCCCTCCTCTTTTGCATTATCATTATTTCAGCATATCATGTCATAGATTAACTTAATCTAAAGGGATTTTTAACTTGATTTTTGGGGGAAATAAATAGTGAACATTTGTTTATAACCTGTGCAAGTTTAAATTGGCCATTGCTTCCCTGTGGATACGGCCCGCTCCCTCGAGTGGTTTATTTTAATTGTTTTGTTAAGCTATTTTCCACTACTTTGATACTAAAATGACAAATCATCTTAATCATATTATTCGAAAGTGAAAATTGTCTTACCAAATGGCACCGTTGCTAGGGAGGCAATGAGCCTGTTAAACTTGCATTCATTTATTTATTGGTTCACACATTATTTTTGAGGCGTATTTAACTTCGATCTTTTTGGTGTGAGGAACTCATATTTGCTTGACAAGTTGTTGCACCAGTCTCAGCTACATCGAGGTGGACCTTGTTTCCTCTTCTCAGAGGACACTGGGAAGTCCATTTCTGAAGGTAGGAGCTCGACGCACTATGGTGGGCCTTGTCTCCACCACCGAAGGAGGACATCTGGAGTGATCATTTTCATCTCCGTCGATTTTTTTCAGTAGATAGAATTTAGGTTTTAGAACTTAATTTTCATTGCACATTTGGTTTGAGACCCTTGTTCTGGGGTACATTTTTAGGGGTTTGTTCCCCGATTTTGTTTTAGGCCCGTGTTGGGTAATAATTTTCGGGAGCTTGTTCCCTTTTCTTTAGATCTAGGTTTTTATTTTATTTTGTGGTTGTTTATCATTTTCTTTGCTTGTGCATAAGTAGCTAAACAAAAATAAAAAAAGAAATGAGCTGCCTACCTTGGGACGACCATTTAGGTGTGAATGAGCAGCCTCTAGATTTATTTTGTTTGCATTTGCATGCATCTTGCATTGCTGATTGCTGGAGGAAAGGTACGTCCTCTTTCTTTGCATTCTATATTGTTTACGCATGTGCATTTGGATTTAATTGCATGACCACCTAATTGAATTTAAAAGATCTAACAAGTGGTCACATATTTTCTTGAAAAAATACTTTAAGTTAAGGAGGAACACTAAAAACCAAGGATCTGAATTGAAACATTGTGCTGTGGTTCAAAATTCAAAACTCACAATTTTACGATGTATGCACACTTGTATCTCTTGCACCACGTCACGCATTTAGACACTCCTAGGTCTTGGAACTACTAGGACAAGAGCCCTCCTACTGTTGGATTCTGAAGTGTTTGGAACTTGAGATCAAAGGTTTTGTAAATCCAAAGAGGGGGATACCCTGTCATGGATTTTTGGGGGTAGTTAAGAAGCATCGCAAAAGCACAGCTTCAAAGGAAGGCTTAAGCCTACTTGCATCTCTCGATCTTCCATCTTTGGAGTTGCTCTACCATTTGAGATTTAGGGAAGAAAACCTAAGCTCCAACTAGGTCTTTTTAGGCATTTTGAAGGTCGACAATAGGCACGTAATTGATTGGGCAACTTGCTTTGTCACCTACAAGTTGAATTAAAGTCAAAAGCCTAAATTTGTAAAGACTTAACAAGTCCTTTTGAATTATGTTTGTAGTGCATGCTTGGTAGATGATCTCTTAGGAGACAACTTGTGTTTGATCCTGAACTTGAAAGAATCTTAAGAAGGAACCTCCCAAGGGAAGAAATGGCTGGTCAAAGGAGCCTTAAGGAATATTTCATTCCAACCAATCAAGCTGGCCCTGCACTATGTAGACCTAGAGGGGACAATCCTTATGAGATCAAAACCAGTACCATATCCTTGCTGCCCTCCTTTTATGGTACTACTAGGGAAGATCCTTATAGGCATATAGAGGAATTCACTGAGGTCTGTTCCACGGTGAAGTTGTAGGGCGTTACTGATGACGCTCAAATGCGGACCCTCTTTCCTTTCTCCCTCAAGGACAAAGCCAAGTATTGGTATCATACCCTTGATGATATTAACACTTGGGATGCCCTGAAGGAGTTTTTGGAGAAGTACTTCCCCATGAGCAAAACAAATCACTTTAGGAGGGAAATTATGAGTTTTGTTCAAAAGGATGGGGAAGCTTTCCATGATGTGTGGGAGCGCTTTAATGACCTGTTGAGACTTTGCCCACATCACCAGGTGCCTAAGTGGCAACTGGTTGAAAGGTTCTACACCGGAATTAATGATTCGCACAAGCAGATTGTGAATGGTGCCTGTGCAGGAACCTTTCTATCTAAGACTGAGGATGAAGCTTGAAACCTTTTTGATACTTTGAGTGAGAATTCTATTCACTTGAATTTTTCCTACAAGGATAGAAAACCCACTCTCATGAAAAGAAAGTTGGAGGCGAATGAGGCAAGGGACACCCAGAATTTAGCCTATCAGATTCAATTGTTGAATCAAAACATGGAAAGGCTTATGTTGCACTCGGGCCAATTCGTATCTAACACCTCCACATGCCAAGCTTCTGAATGCTCCATTTGCCAAGGCAATACACATGCCACTGTGGATTGCCACTTGGCCTCCCAATTCCCTAAGCTTGTACAGGAGGATCTGAATGCCGCTCAAGGGTTATGTCTTAGACCTCGTAATGACCCTTTTTCCAACACTTATAATGAGGGATGGAGGAATCACCTAAACTTTTCCTAGAGACAAGGGAATGTTTCAAATTCAGGGAATTATAAACCTCAAACCTTTGCCCAACCTAAGACCTCTGAGATGGATGAATTGAAGGCAATGTTGAGACCTATGCAAGAAAGTCAAAGTGCCATCATCCAATCTCATGACAAGGCTATACATGAAATGAAATCGCAGATAGGACACCTTGTTGAGGCTGTTAGACAGAGGGAAACTGGGAAGCTTCCCAATGCTGCTGAGGAGAATCCTAAAGGAAAAGGGATTGTCTTTAGGGAGCATGCTCAGGCGGTAACTATTCTGAGGAGTGGGAAAGAAATTTCCAAACTTGATGCTCCTATAGTCTCACCCTCTAAAAACCATACACCCCGACTTTCATCCCCACCGGAGAAGACTTGCTGATGCGAAATTCGACGTGATTTATAAAAGCGGGTTTTTAAGTCGTAACAAGCCAAATCGCATATGCTTTTAAATTTATAATCCTAGATAGGGGAGTATCTAGGGTCGTCAAAGGAGGCAAATTTGCAATTCAAATCTCTTGCTTAGTAAATGAATCTCAACTTTCTTTTTGGTATTTTAAATATATATATATTTTTTTTCAATTTTGAAATAATGAGGGCAAAATGTGAATTGTGACGAAAAAGTACTAACACCTATAATTACTAAGCTAAAACTTAAGAGATAAATATGCCCCCTCCCTAAGCTCACTCTAGGCAAGTGGAGGCCTAGAGTAATTAGGAAGTGGAAGTGAAACAAGTGCTAGAACAAAGACAAACAATTGCAACAAGAAATTAAAAAGAAGGCAAATTAATTTAGTAGAATTTATGTTCTTTTACAAAGACAAGTAGAGGAATGCTTCTACTAGAAATGGAAAATATAAAAAGAAATAGAAGAAACACAAATCCTCTTGTAGAATCTGGTGAAGAAGGGAGTCTTTTTGCTCCAAGCCTAGCTGCTCCTTGGCTTGAAAAGAGGGTCTCCTTCTTCTCCTTCCTTGAAAGCTCCTCCAAGGTGGATGCTCTCCACCTCAATTCCTTCCTCCAAGGGTGGGTGTGCACCACCCTCAAGCTCTCCTCCAAGGTGGCATGAACCACCTTCAAGACCTCCTCCAAAGGTCTTCCTTGCTTGGCTCCTCCTTTGGTTGGCATGGGCACAAGAGAGAATGGAAGAGGGGAAGGCACCAAGGGGACAGAATATCCCCTTAATCTTCTTCTTCTTCTCTCTTGGACGTGGGCTTTTGGTAGAATATGAGAGAAAATTTGCTAGCCAAGGATGGGTTGTAAGGTGGTGGGTGGTTGTCTTTTTATAGGGTAGGATGAGGGGTTAAGGTGACTCTTGAGATGGAGGGCTAAGATGGGAAGATGGAGGTGGTTAGGTGATCCTAGGGCTAAGGAGAGTTGGCGCCACCTAAGGGGTGTAAGGGGGTAGTTATGGGTGGCCAAGGGACACCTAAAAGTGGCACCAACCATGGAGAGGTGCCATGGGTTGGTGCCAACTTCTAGGCTTCTAGAAGAGGGTTGAGGTGGATGGTGGAGATGGCTTGGAGGGGTTATGTGTAGGGTGGGTACGGGGGTTGAGGTTGGTGCCAAAAGGGAGGTAGTTAGGGTTAGTTTTGGCACCAACTTTAGGTGTCTTTTGGTGGTTAGTTGAGGGGTGAAAGGTGGTGAAGAGGTGGCGCCAACTTGAGTAGAGGTGGAGCTAGCTTAAGTGGGCTTAGGTGGACTTGGAGTGGTAGGTTATGTGGGTGGAGTTAGGGTTAGGTTTTTGGTGCCATGGAGGTGGATGCTAGCTAAGCTAAGCTAAGCTAGCTTAGCTAGCTATAGAGTAGAGGAATAAGCATGTGGAGCTTAGGGTTTGAGGAGAGGAGCTAGATATGTAGAGTCTGGAGCTAAATTGGAGCTGGCAGCTACTGAAGAGGTTAACATGGGGCTACTCTAGCTGGCTTAGCTTACTAGTTCTTTACTAGTTGCTAAGCCAAGCTAAAGTGAGCTGGCTTCTGTTGAATGGAGTTGAGGTGAGCTGGGTCTGGTGCTCCCGGGGAGAATTGAGCTAGTTGAGATAGCTAAGGTAGCTTAGCTCAATTAGCTTGAGCTACGCTAGGTCCCCGGGAGCTGGACTTGAGCTTCCTGAGCTGGAATGAATTCATCTTCAGCTGGCTGGAGTTGAGTGGAGCTGGATATAGCTGAACCTGAGCTAGGTGAACTCCAGTCAACTCAGCTGAGCTAGCTAGAGCTCCTTGTGGACTAGTGGGAGCTGAGATGAGCTAGACTCAGCTAAGTTGAGCTGGATCTAAGCTGACCTGAGCTAGGGTGAGTTAAGATGAGCTCTCTTGAGCTGCCATTCAGCTGAGATGAGTTGAATGGAGTTAGCATGAGCTAACCCTAGTCCAAGTGAGCTTGGTTCTAGTTGTGGTGAGCGGGATCAAGCTGAGTTCCAACTAGTTTGAGCTCCTCCTTCACTAGTTGCCTTCTTGAGTGCTAGGGTTTTAGGGATCTGTATATTTGTTCATCCCTAACACTCACAAAAACACATTAAAATGATAAGAAAAAATGCAATGCATGCATAACCTAGTTAATGCCTAGATGCATCCCAAAAACCCGTTTGTGGAGCAAAATCCTAAGAGCTAAGTTTGTTTTAATGCATAAGAATGATGATAAACTGGTGTTTATCACTTGCCCAAATCTCCTCCGCTTGAAATCACCTCACCGAAAGAAGTTGCCCTCGTTCCACCCATTACTCGACATGACAACCCTTCCACCCAGAGATCGAGAGTGCCCTTTCCAGAGCGCTTATCCACCTCTGGGCAGACTTCTGCTGGATCATTTGGAGCCAAAGATAAGATGGATGAGATCATGGAAACTTTCAAGCAAGTGTAGATTAACTTGCCTTTGCTTGAAGCTATCAGGCAGATTCCATCTTATGCCCACTTATTAAAGGACCTATGCACGAAAAAGCGACAATCTAGGAAATAGGTCCAATCAAAAGTTGTCTTGCCTGATTTTGTTAGCTCAATTGTTCAACATGGTACACCCTCGAAACTTAAGGACCCAGGAGCCCCGTACATCTCAGTGGTTATTGGTGACTTACAGATTGATGAGGCTCTACTTGATCTGGGTAAGGGGGTGAACATCCTTCTGAGCTACGTGTATGAACAACTTGGGGGAGGTAATCTACAGCCTAGCCCGGTAATCCTCCAAGTTGCTGATCGATCACTTAAGACACCGTGGGGAATTTTGGAAGATGTCCTCGTGAGAGTGGAGGATTTCTTCTTCCCCGTTGACTTATTAGTTTTGGACACTGACCCTACCAACAAGCCAACCAAATCCTCCATCATTTTGGGCCGCCCCTTCCTTGCAACTTTGCATGCTTCAATCAATTGCAATACTGGGGCATTGAAAATGGGCTTTGGGAATAGGAAACTCTGGCTTAATGTGTTTGATGCTTATAAACAAGCCGGGCTTAAGGATTGTTCTCAAGTTGAGGTGATAGATGACTTGATTGAAGAGGCAACCCTTGCAATGTTATGTGATGACCCCCTTCAGCATGTCATGCTAAATGAGCATTCCCATCTCTTGGAGGAATGCGAAGGGGATATACTAGAACTTGAGGAGTTGCTGGGTGTTTCTGCTGAGTCACTTTCCCTATCATCTCTGCCCAAGGTATATCTGCTACCTGAGGTGGGGACATCTATTATGAAACCCTCAACCATACAAGTCCCCGACCTTGAGTTAAAACCTCTCCCTGACACTCTCAAGTACGTTTTCCTGGGTGCCAATGATATGCTCCCCGTTATCATTTCGGTTATGCTATTTGAGGCATAGGAGGGAGCCCTGATTGAATGCTTGTCTAGGCACAAGGAAGCTATTGCTTGGAGCATTGCTGACGTTAAGGGTATAGACTCTACACTCTGCATGCACCACATTTATACCGATGATTCCATTAAGCCATTTAGGGACATGCAGAGACATCTGAACCCTAATATGAGGGAGGTGGTTAAAAAGGAAATCCTGAAGTGGTTGGACGCTGGGATCATATATCCCATTGCAGATAGTAAATGGGTGAGTCCTATTCATGTGGTGCCAAAGAAGGCAGGCTTTACTGTGGAATTTAATGACTAACGTGAACAAGTTGTGACTAGACCCTCAACTGGATGGAGGGTCTATATTGATTACCGCAAGCTGAACACCGCTACCCAGAAGGATCACTTTCCCTTGCCTTTTATTGATCAAATTCTCAAGAAATTAGCGGGGAATAAGTACTTTTGCTTTCTCGATGGATATTCTGGGTACAACTAGGTTGTAGTCTTCCCTGATGACCAGGAGAAGATGACGTTCATGAGTCCTTATGGTACCTTTGCATTCAGGTGTATGCCGTTTGGATTATGTAATGCCCATGCAAACTTCCAGCGGTGTATGATGTCCATTTTTTCAGACATGATTGATGAGTGTGTTGAAGTGTTTATGGGTGACTTCTTTATTTATGGCTCTTCTTTCAACTAGTGTCTCCTGCACCTGGAGAATATGTTGAAGAGATGTAAGGAGACTGGTTTAGTCCTCAGCTGGGAGAAAAGTCACTTCATGGTATAGAAAGGAACTGTACTTGGGCATGTTGTGTCTGAGCGAGGCTTGGAAGTAGATAAAGCCAAGATTGATTCTATTTCCAAACTTCTATTGCCTACGAATGTCAAACAAATTAGATCCTTTCTGGGCCATGTTGGCTTTTATAGGAGCTTTATTAAAAATTTCAGTAAAGTTTCTAGGCCACTTTGTGACCTGTTGGAGAAGGAATCTTCCTTCAATTTTGATTCAAAGTGTGCTGAGGCCTTTCAAACTCTGAAGGAGGCCTTGATCTCTGTGCCTATTCTCCGAGCTTCTGATTGGACACTCCCATTTGAGCTGATGTGTGATGCTTTGGATTATGCAGTGGGAGCAGTCCTTGGACAAAGGTTTGAGGGAAGACCTCATGTGCTGCATTATGCCAGCAAGACTTTATCTAAACCACAACAAAACTACATCGTCATTGAAAAGGAATTACTTGCTGTAGTTTTTGCTCTGGAGAAGTTTAGGTCTTATCTTCTTGGGTCTAAGGTAGTTATTTTCACTGATCATGCGGCAGTGAAACATCACATTGCTAAGAAAGATTCTAAGCCATGTCTGATTAGGTGGATCCTACTCCAAGAATTTGACTTGGAGATCGTGAAAAGAAAGGAGTAGAAAATGTTATGGCTGACCACCTATCTCGCCTTCCACTTAATGATTCTTCATCTGGAGACATCTGTGAGACATTTCCTGAAGAAACCCTTATGGTGGTAACACCAACTTCACCTTGGTATGTTGATATCGTCAATTACTTGGTCACTGGAGAAACTCCTGGCTCTTGGGATGAGCAGAAAAGAAAGGGATTCATTTCTCAAGCTAGATACTTTCATTGGGAAGAGCCTGAATTATTTAGAATTGGATAAGACCAAGTATTGAGACGTTGTGTACCTGAAGAGGAGCAACAAAGTGTGCTGAGTTTTTGCCATGAACTTCATTGTGGAGGAAACTTTGGTGCTAAGAAAACTACTTTTAAGGTTCTCTAGTTCGATTTTTGGTGGCCTTCGTTATTTAAGGATTCTCATAATTTTGTTAAGGCCTATATTAGATGTCAACGGACTGGAACGATTGGGAAGAGGAATGAGATGCCACAACACCCTATTCAATTTGTTGAAATTTTTAATGTGTGGGGAATTGATTTTGTGGGCCCCTTCCTTTCATCCCATGGTTATGAATATATCTTGGTGGCAGTTGATTATGTCTCTAAATGGATAGAGGACATTCCTACACGCACAAATGACCACTCTGTGGATTTGAAATTTGTGAAGGCCAATATCATATCTCGTTTTGGCTGCCCCAAGGCCATTATAAGTGATGGGGGACCTCATTTCCGAAACCACCACTTCAATTGGCTACTTAGGAGTCTGGGAGTGACTCACAAGGTCGCTACCCCTTACCATCCTCAAATGAGTGGCCAAGTTGAAGTGTCGAATAGGGAGATAAAGAACATTTTAGAAAAGACCGTTAGACCTGATAGGAAAGATTGATCCCAAAAGCTCAATGATGCTTTGTGGGCGTATCGAACGGCTTATAAGACCCCTTTGGGTACATCTCCCTTTCGGATTGTGTATGGGAAAGCGTGCCATTTACTCGTTGAGCTAGAACGTAGGGCACTTTGGGCTATTCGAAGTGTTAATATGAATTTAGAAAAGGCGGGTAAGGCACGATTTTTGGAATTAAGTGAGCTTGAGGAGATGAGGAATGATGCTTATGACACCTCTCAAGCTTATAAGGAGAGAACTAAGGTCTTTCATGATAACTATATTCTTAGAAAGACCTTTGAGCCCAACCAACAAGCCTAGCTTTTCAATTCCAGACTTAAGCTTTTTCCAGGGAAATTAAAATCTTGTTGGGATGGGACTTACATAATCACTAAAGTGTTTCCACATGGAGCTATGGAGATTAAAAGCCCTTCCTCTTTAGAAACTCCCTTTATCGTCAACGGCCAATGGTTAAAACCATACATTACTTTGGATGGCCATTTGGTTGACTAGGTCACTCTTGAGGAGCCTTAGCTCCTGTCATTCTCCACCTCAGGTAATATCTTCCTTTAACTATTTTGTTTCCATTGAGGACATTGTTTGAACTAGGCATGGGGGAGAGGACCTGAGGCATTTGTTTATAGCATGTCTACATTTTGCATTCATTCATGCATGTTGCATTAAAAAAAAAGGAAGAAAAAGGAAGAAGAAAAATATTTTGTATTATTGAGCTTAACTGGCTGGGCCCTGCATTCTTAAGCAGACCAGAACTTTAGGTTAGACTAAGTTGATTCTAGGTGTCGAACTTTAGAAGCTAAGTGAGATACTAGCTTTAGACCATTAGGGTCCTTTATGGACTTAAAAACTTAAGTAGGAGTTAAGTTGTGGACCATTCCTCAAGAGGTTGAGGAAGGAAAGTTAGGGATTGAGTTAAAGGCTGGGTAGTACCTGGAGTCTTGTTCTACCTTTTGGTTTACGGGTCCTTGTAACCTAAGCATCCACATTTCACACACACTTGGTCTTGAGTGATCACCCTAATTCATTTCTTTAAGAAAAGTTGGTTCTCTTAGTTTTGACTTAGGAGAAGCTTGAAAACATAATTTGATTGGAAGAGTTCCTGCCATAGGAGAGGTGGAGTATATACTCACCTTGAGGATGCGATGATAACATGTTACCTCCTTGGTGCTTGTCTCTTAGGATATCCATCCTACTGGGGGCATGTAAGCTCATTGTGCAGTTCAGGTACAATGGGTGGCCCTATCTCGAAGTGCCGATTGCCACAGGCTTGAATTCACTTAAGAAATCCATGGGCGATACTATCTCGAAGTGTCGATTGCCAAGAGTTCTTGGAGTCGTTATGGGTGGTGCTATCTCGAAGCATCAAAAGCCAGGCACCCTTCGAGGTACGGTGATGGGGACAATGAATCCAACACAAACTGTGTTGATAGCTGATCCAAGGTTAGACTTAGAGGAATCAAACAAAAATATATATATTAAAAAAAAATCCTTTTTCCTCTCTAGGTTGGCAATTATACCAACCTCAAATAACTCAGACCAATGCACATACATGAATACTTTAATCTCTGGGACAAATAAACCCTAGGATAGAGTTAGAAATCAGGGAAACTTGTGCCTGCAACTCGTCTTTAGCTGACCTAGTCTGTAACTTAGTAACTACTTCGGAACCTTAGGTCTAAAGTCTGAACTCAACATGTTTCTAAAGGAAGACCGATTGGGTTGGCTAGTCTACTTGGAGTGTTAGGTTAATGCTTGAGTTTGCTAGGGACTAGCAAAAACTAGGCATGGGGGTATTTGATTAGCCCATATTTGTGGGCTATTTAAGTATTTAAGTGCCTAGAAATTAAGTTAATTTTAGCATTTAGGTAGCATACATTAGGATGTAAATAAATTAATTCATATTTTTAGCTTAAGTGCATAATTCATGTGTGGCATCCATATCTAAATGCATTTAGAATTAACTTAGAATTGCATGCATTTGATTAGTTAATTAATTAGGTGCATTACCTATATTGTTTTAATTAACATAGAAGTTAAGGAGTTATGTATAAATAATCCTAATTATTTTTTATTATTCTTTTCCTTCTACAGGAATGGCTCCGCCTCTCCTCCTCCAGCCATACCTCCTTAATGGCCATGAGAAGTGGATCTGCTCCTGCCTCTCCATTTCAAACCCATGTGCACGGCTACAGAGGGAGGAGGAGACGACCATGCAAGTGGAGACACCGCCCCACTCCACCATCGTGTACTCCACTCCACCACCGTGGTCTCAGAGGCCGAGCTCCACCACACTGTGGGCTGGCGAGGTGACAGCTCGCCGCGTCGAACCGGTGGACTCATGCCATCACCTGTGCGTGCATCTCCGACGGCCACGCAACCATCACCGTGCAACCATCGGATCACCTTCCTATTCCACGTACCACCAACACCATCTTCTTCTTCTTTCTTCTTCTTCCTCTATTTCTTTTCACCAAAAAGAACCCAAACTGTCATCACCATCTCCACCACCTCACCGTGCAAATAACCCTCCTCTCCGTCCTCCTATAGCAACACCATCCCCGTGCACGTCCCTCTCCACGCACAGGCACTTTCTGTAGCATGCACCAAGCGCAGGCACTGGCCTCCAGCAACTGCTAGCATGTAGGCTCCACCCTCCAACACCCGTCGCACGCAGGCACCTCCTGTAGCAGCTCCATTCCCGCGTGCTTGCCCCTCGTTGTGTCTCCGCCAGCATTCAGCAGCTCCACAGCAACACCTTCAGTAGCCCGCTGCCATCCACTTTAGCGCCTCCACTACCGTGTAGCAGCGCGCTTGCTCACATAGCAAGCACGCTCATCCAGTAGCAACCCGAGCGCGTGGCTGCATGCACCTCCTCCCTGCATGTGCGGCCGCGCGCACCACTCGCATCTCCTCATCTCTGCGCACAACAGTAAAGAGCTCCACTGCACCCACCTACCCTTCTCCTTGCTGTGACTTGCTCCGACCACCATTTTCCACGAGACCACCACCATTGGAAGCGGTGTGGCTCCTTCTCCCTCCGACAAGCTCCTCCCCTCCGGCCATCACCCCTCGTGTGTGCTCACGGCAGGGAAACGTTTTCCCCTGTTTTGTCTTGTATTTGTTTTTACATTACAGTGCCATTGTGGATTCAATGAATTTTAGGTTATTTTTATTATGATGGGAGTCATTTTATAAAGAAGGCCCTCCTCTTTTGCATTATTATTATTTCAGCATATCATGTCATAGATTAACCTAATCTAAAGGGGATTTTAACTTGATTTTTGGGGGAAATAAATAGTGAACATTTGTTTATAACCTGTGTGAGTTTAAATAGGCCATTGCCTCCCTGTAGATATAACCCGCTCTCTCGAGTGGTTTATTTTAATTATTTTGTTAAGCGATTTTCTACCACCTTAATACTAAAGCGATAAATCATCATAATCATATTATTCGAAAGTGAAAACCATCTTACCAGGCACCTTTCTCTTCTCTATTTTCCCTCTTGCTTTTCCATATATCCTTCCACCTTTTACTCACACTTTCACTCCTACCCTCCTAACACAACTTATTCCCAAGATGATTATTATCCTGACCCAACCTATAACTACCCATCCACTAGTTGGGATAACTCTGATTGGGGATATGATTCTAGACCTTAGTGTTCAGGGCCTAACCCTGGACACCAAGACTATGAGTACTACCCTTCTCACAGCTACACGGATTATAGATCTCTACCTTCTTATGAACAATCTAATCTGATCTACAATTAAGAAGGATATGAGGATCATAACCCATACGCTCCCCAAGATTACACTTCTTATAGGCCACCACCCCTCAATGAACAACCTGAAATGACCTATTATCAGGGAGGAGGACCTCAAGAACCTCAATCTTTTGACCCTCATAGGCTAAACCTAAACCCATCCAATGTTGAACCGAACCGCTCGGCTCAGGTAAACCAGGTCCAAGATAGGGTGTTGGCTAACTTAAGGAACATCATTCAATCTTTAGAAGCTCAGCTAACCCCCTGTACTGAAGCAATGGAGCCCGTGATTAAAATGATTGATGATCTTAACAAGTCTTTGCTTGATTGGCTCCAAGACGTTGAGGATAAGGATCCAGGTGAGTTATTACTTGAGAGGTTGTCAAAATTGAGGATGAAATTTATAGTTGCTTTAGTCCACTATTGGGATGATTCTCATGATGAACCCCCTCCAAGAGAGCCAATGTTAGAATTCGCTTAGGCACCTAGGGGGACACATTTTACGAGACCTAGGATGACAAGGTTGATTTAGAGCAACCAATTAAGGATGAACTGATTTCTTCATTTGAGATCCTTGAACTAGGAAATGAAGAAAATGTCTCTGTGGACCAAGGAATAATATATGATTATGAGACATATATAAATGAGGATCAAGAATTCTTTGATTGTGAGGGTGAAGAATCTATAAGAGAAGTCACACTTGATGTAATGAATTTAAGGAGAATGATTTTAGTGAGACATGGGCTTGAGGAATATGATGAATCAATTGAGGGCCCTATAGTTGAGGATTATGATTTAATTGGGGCTAACCTAGAGGATCCAAATCCTGACTTAATGGATGATTTAATTAGTAGCCTCAATCCTCACCCACACCCCGAAGAGTATAATGATTTTGTTTTTAAAAACACCATACCCAAGTCAATTCTTATTTAGCCACAATTTTGGACTTGGATAATTTAGTTGGGGTGTGTAACGATTTGGAGGATCCAAAAGTTGGATTTTAGAGGATGGAAGTTTGGAAGTGAAATTATGGGAAGCTAATTTCGGGGGTAACAAAAGTTTGGATCTGACGGTTCCTATATGCCTAAAACCACCAACCTCTTACCAGGATCCTTATGATATTCTTGATTTTGAGGATGTGCAACCCAAGTACGGAATAATAGATTATCTTTTTGAGCCGAATGCTAAATGGACAACCACACCTATTAATCTAGACCTACCTATTGTTTGGTACTTTAAACTTGGGTTACATGAGCACAAATTGCAAATCTAGCCCCACAAGCCTAAAGGTCTTCAATTTTGGATTTTTATCTTTCAAAGCCTCAAAACTACTCGACCCTAGGGCATGGGTTTGTGTTCGGCGCATAAATCACATTTCAAAAGATGATTTAGTTGTAGTATAGCACGAAACACGTCAACAAATAAATTTATAAAATTCGGTGAGTACCAGGTCGTTCGCAGGGAGGCAATCTCAATTTTATGCAGAAGCTTTTCAATAACACTAGTTTTAAAAAGATATATATATGTATGTATGTATGTATATGTATAGAGTAGATATCTAGAGAATTAGAATTTTATTGCAATTAGGTAGAGTTTTTCACAATAGAAAATGCTAATAGAGACAGATATGTAGCAAATAGATAGAGATAGAGAGAAGAATAAGGTAGAGATATGATGCTGCTTGTAGGATACTTGTACAAGATGCGGCAACACCACAGATCCAGAGCGTCGAGATGATCGTCAGAGTTGCGAAGAGAGATGGAGGATTATGGAGAAGAAGGTGGAAGAAATGTCTGGAGTTGATGATGGGAGTATATTCTTCAACTGAGGGGCCCTGGGCCTTCTTTTATAGTTGTGTTGAGGGGCAAATAGGGCATTTGAGTCCTTAAATTCATGCAACAACCTTTGGATTAATTAGATTTGTTGATTGGGAGATCAACAGACCTGATTAGGCCTCAAAACACCTTTAAAATCCTTTTCTACGCTCGGATTTAATCTCTGGCTGACACGTGGCACGCTCTTGTGTGTTGGATCAAGATCGGATGGTCGCAGATCTCTCTTCGCGTGCATGTTGCATTTCCCGCTCACTGCTCGCCTTTAAAATGTGCCTCAACATCAGCCGTCCGATCGAGAGATCGAATGACTTAACGTGTGTGCCTTGCCTCTTTTATTGCATAGAAACGTGTGTGATCGCGCGTTAGACGCGCATCGAATTGTGAGTTCGGCCATTGAGCGATCTCGTTGCGCCACGTGGTCTAATCTCCACCCTCCGCTCGACATTCGATGGCCCTATTTCCTCTGCGCCCGATTCCACGAGAAGGGTGGTTCGAATGGGTGATTAACGACTCACGAAGAGAGTGCTAACCAACGTGCTACTCCCACTTATCGTTGCATTTTCATTTTTGTTGGTGCACGCTCTCGACCGTTGGATGAAGATCCAACAGTCGAGAGTCACTCCTCTTTGATGAAGCGCAGGTGGACTGCTGACGTGGCGTGTTTGTGACCGTGGGATGGAGATCTAATGGTCCTCAGTGTGCGGTGAAGAACCTTCACAAATGGGGCGGCGATGCAGAGGTGGCTGTGATTGCGCCACGTGGCGCCATCATGACTGTCCATCTTCTTTTCCTTGTATCTAGTGATGTAGACCTTCGATTGAGTTGATTTTGCGTCGTTGGACTGCGATCGTTGATCTGGATCCATCCATGAAGTTGGATCTTTCATCTGAGCCTTGGATCTTTGTCCTTTGGCTCCATGATCTTCATTCTTCTGTGGACTGCACACGATGCTCTGGTTGTTTAATCGATATGATTTTGGAAGCATTGGACTCCCGTCGTTGTTCTGATCAGATTTGTTCGATTTGATCTGACATCCGCTGCTTCAAATCATCTATGATTAAAATCATCTCTCATTAGTACATAAAATGACAATATTATCTTATGCAGCTAATCAAAGTAACCATTATGCAAATTATGATGCTTATGCATGTATTGTCCTTAAGTTATGCTAGAATCTAGCTTAATTCAGGTGTTTTAGGTTGCATGATTCTTGTGCAATCACACCCCTCATGCCTAAATCTTGCTTGACCCTAGCAAATGCAAGACTAAATGCAAAGTGATCCTACATGACAAATTTCTATTAAGAGTTTGACTAGAGATTTATTTCTTTTGTTTTCATCCAAAACTTTAGAAATTCAGACAATCAGAAAATATTTTGTTGTAGCCTATGCAACAGATCCAATTGAAAAGTCAATCCACATCTAAAGCTAGCACTTGACCCTTAGTAAAAATCTATTGGGATAGGCAGACTTCTCCCCTCAGGGTTATAAGATAATCTGTAAATTCAACCTCGATTTTTGGCTTAGGTAGAAGATTTCTAAGTCAAGTAGATTTGTATTTGGTGGCGCACACTCATCTAGTGCTGCATATAGATTAGTACTTTAGAACCTAGATTTCTAGACTATTAAATAATTTAACTCAAAGAGAGGCGGAGAAATTGTGCTCAATTTAGTTCCTTTGTACTCATTCTCTCTCTATTTTTTTTTCTTTTTCTTTTTCTTTTTCTTATCTTATCTTATCTTTTCTTTCTTTTTGAGCTCACAATCTCACCAGATTTATCAGTATATTTGGTGGTCTCTCCTGGCATTAACACTTTGATTAGGTTTTGATGACTCTACGACTAAGTTAGAATTCCTTAGCCCGTATTCAGGTGGCTAGAAATACAAAAAAGTAGGTTAAGGCTATATTTGGTGGATCATGAGGATGGTAGGTGTTGCCTCAATACAATTGAAATAAACTCTAAACACATAAACTCATTTTTTTTCTGCTTTTTTTTTCTTCTTTTTTCTATATATATTTTTTCTATGTATATATATATTTTTCTTTTCTTTTCCTTTTCTTTTTCTTTTTTTTTTCTTTCACATCCAAGTATCTAACGCAATGCAGTATAGCATACGAACTTTTATTTATGAGGCATTATTCAGGATTAGGGGTGTTCAAGAGGATATTGAATGGTTTATTTGGTGGAAGTGCCTATTCTCAGCACCAGGAAGGGAATTGATAGGACAGTGTCTTTCTGACCTTGACATTAACATCCTCTTTCAATTGAGGATTCCGTAAAGGATGGTTGTGACCATCCACCTTAGTCCTAGTTTTATCAAAACCTGCTCTCTGCGCATTTGCCTTATTTGGTGGTTCTCAAAATATTCGCACTAAGAACTTGTACGTAGAAATCAAGAGTGAAAACTATGCCTAACTTCGAGTATCATTATCTAATTATCTAGAAGTTAAGATTCCTCATACTAGCCTTAGAACACCAGTAGACTTTCTACTCTCATCTCACACATGTTTGGTGGATCTGCTAGAAGATAGTTTGCCTGACTCCCTAATTACTGTCCAAGGGGCTTAGGAGAAGAAGCATTACTTCTTCTCGACAAACTAAAGATGTTTATTGGTCTTCACAGAGGATCCATTGCAAATTCTACATGTAAGTGTGAAATTATACTAAATTCTAAACTCAGGAATCAACTTAAGAATAAATCCCTAATAAAACCTTGTTGGAACATTTTTTATGGTTAAATGCATTTTTTTTTATGACATAAAGAAAAGACATGTAATGTCCACCCCTCCATGCCTATTCATTACAATGTCCTCATTGAAATGTATGCATGAAAATCAAAATATAATAAAAAAGAGGAGGGGATATCACCTGACTATTCTTCTTAATCCAGGTCAGCATGGATGCAGAGGATGCAGAGCTACCTGTAATGAATATTGGGTTGCCTCCTAGTTAGCACTAAGTTTAATGTCATTTGCCGGACTTAAACCCAAAAATGAACGATCAGATTAACGGGTTGAGTCAGGATTAAAATGAAGATATGATTATGTAATGCAAGGATCATTGATCCACAAATGTGGATCAGCTGATGGTGAATACTAAGCCCAAAAGGTCAGACAAATAAAGTGAATAGGCTTGAAACTATTTGCAGCTAGATGCTACAAAAGAGAGAAACATTAGTGCGGGTGCCAGAGTGAAAAGTAGATAGTGGCAACCTTAAGAAGTGATGCATGAGGAAGGCATATGAGGTGGATAAAGTGTGGTCCATGGGGAATAAATCATATAGGTCCTGAAAGTGATGGGAAATGAAAGGAGGAACCCGAGTGGTGTAGTCTGAAATGGTATGGGAAACCACTTCGCAAGTTAAGTTAGGTGTAGATGGATGTAGAGTAGTTGAGTCAAATAGGATCCAGTGGTCCATCTTACTAATTCCGGATATACCCACATCATGCTGGATATCTGGTGGCGACCTTCCTCTATAGTTTTATTATTTCGTCGTAGTATAGTATAGAGAGAGGTGATTACCAGTTTAATACAATTTGTTACTCGGAAAATAAAAGAGTTCCCGAGGTCGAACTCAGGGAGCAAGTTGTATTCTAGGGGTACAAGTTTCTTTTACAAAAATAAAGAAAGAGAGAGAGAGAATTTGTTGGCTTTTCTTCTTTTCTCTTTGCTTCTCCTCTTCTTCCTTCTCAGATCTTCTGCTCTCTTCCTTTGTTCTTCTTCTTTATCTGCAGTGGTGATGTTCTTCTTCTTCTTTCAGCTGTTTCTGCTCGTCTCTTCCTTTTTCTTCTGCAGAGCGGTCCTGTTCTTCTTCTTCTTCTTTCTTTCTTCTTTTCCTTTCTTTAGATCTTCTTCTCGTGCTCTTCTTCTTCTGCAGAGTCTTCACTTGGCCTCTCTGTGTTCCTCCTCTGCCTCGCCTTCCTTCTCCTTCTTTGCCTTCAGGACGTCGTCTGATTTTCCAATCAGACGACTTAAACCGCCGTTGCTACAGTGCCGCTCGGTGCTCCTCCTTCCTTCAGCCTTCGTCTTCTTCCACGGTTCTTCTTCACCTGTGCCTGCACACTTACACAGCTTGATCAGAGGGGCAAAACCTAACTCTACCCTCCCCCGCGTCTCTCTCTCACAGAAGCCACTCTTAGGAAAGCTCTCCCAGAGCTGCCGGGTTGCCGGGTACGGGTCGCGCCCGGGTCCAGGCCCACCGGCGTGCGTGGTGGGCGAGGAGTGCAGGTTAGTCTAAGTCGGGTCGGGCCAGGTCCGCGGGGCGTGAGCGCGGACGAGACCGGGTAACCGGGCGGGTGAAGGGGACCTCACCCCGTGTGCTGAGGCAATAAGCCTGCAGCACTTTTTCGCTTTATACCGCTGCGCTCCTTCAGAGCCTTCCGAGGTGGGACTAAATGTCCCACCCCAATTTCGCGCCTGCGCGGAGGAAGCAGCTGGTAATCGCAGCTTTACGCGAGGCCTTCGCGCGAGGGATTCGCCTCAACTGCAGCCTAACGCTTTGCCGAAATGCCCCCGCACAACCTGGGAGCGTGACCTGGGCGCGGCGCACCTGGGACAGCAGGTCGAAGCTGCTTCGCTTCAACAATGGCGGCGACGAGCGCAGGTACCTGCCCACAGAGAAACGGCCTCTCGGCCCAATTAGAAACGCGGAGGACCTTCGCCGTGGCACGGCGAAGGTGGTCGGGGGGTGTGCAGGCGGCGGGCAGAGCTACCCTAGGTCGGACTGTGGGTCGGGAGATGGGTTTGTTCGGTGGAGTTGCAGAGGGTGATTTGGGGGAAGTGGAAGGGCGGAGGTTGATCAGGGTGAGGAGGCGGAGGTTCTGCGGTGGTCGGCGAGCCATGTGGATTGCTGGAGTGATGGGAGCGGCTCGCCGGAGGATGGCCGGAGGCGGAGAAGGTGAGGGTGATTAGGCGCGGTCGAGGGGTAATTAGATAAAAATAGCAGGGGGAAAAGAGAGAGAGAATAGAGGGAAGTAGTTCTAACCTAACTACAGTGACGAAGGGGGCGAGGAGGCGGATGGCTGTACCTACTGTCGCCGGAGAAGAAGGTGCCCAGTGGGGGAGGACGGCGGTGACGACGGGGCAGAGGCAGCGCGCGCCGGTATTGCGCGACGCGGGAAGAGCAGGGGAAGAAGTCTCTGCTGCTGATATTGCGGCAGAGCGAAGAGGAGGAGGAGGAAGAACCGCCGGAGCTGGTGGGCGTCTGTCGGAGTGAGAAGAGAGGAAAGTTGGGGGTTTTCTCCGTCAGATCCGAGCTACTCAGAACGGCGGAGCGACGGGGGTATTTATAGAGGCCGAATCAGAGAGGAAGGCGGAGGGAGACGACGTGTCTCCCTCGCCGGAGGACGCCGGAGATGGAAACCCATACCGTCCGTGCGTTCGCACGGCCGGTATGGTGGGTTGCAGCGACCAGGGGGGTGTTCCTGCGACGGTTGACGACGCAGGGCACCCCCGATTGTCTTGCCAGACCCTCCCCTTTACCTTGCGCGGCGCCATGCTCCGCGCAAGGTCGCCGGAGCATGGTGCTGGTCAGGTTTTGGCAGGAGGGACCTGAATGCAAAGAACGAAGGAGAGTTAGGGGCATAAATGCGAGGGTTCAAAAGTTGAGGGCCAAAAAGTAAATATATGAGGACCAAAGTGTAAAGTTGGTCAAGAAGGTTTCTTCTTAGGCTCAAGTTTTTATACATGATTAATTAGGACCTAAGGAATCTGATGGTGAATTTTATTTCTAGATTAAACCTTGTTTGACTGGTCAATTTACTCAAAAACCCAAATTAAGTTATTAATTGGGTATGGTTCTCAATGTAGGTCAAAATGGGTTCTGAAGGCCAAATTGAAGGTTCTAAACCCTAGAGATTATTTTTCTATGAATTTTAGAGGGTTTATTCTATTTTTACTTTGCCTCGAACCTCGTGAATTGAAGTGGGTTTGCTTTAGGGTTACAGATTATCATTTAGTTCCTTGGAATTGCTGTAGCCCTTATCAGATCATCCCACTTTCCTTCTTATTCGGTTTGTTTGACCTGTGTTTGGACCCTTAATTACCCTGTATGCAGATTATACTGGTAAAATTGCATTTTTACCCCTTATGACTTGTTTTCTCCTTAAACTCAGAATTCTCTAAGTTAAGCCTTTCCTTGAGTTATGTAGGAGCTTTTATCCTTTGTATTGGGTCAAAATAAGCTAGTTATGGCTCATGATGAGGTTCTCATCAATATCCGAGTTAGAATCCTCAATCTCATCCTTGGGGTGATCAAAAATCTTATTTCAGTCGCTCGAATCATGATGCAAGTCTTCAACTGTAATGGACGAAAATTCATTATTCCTTAGAATCACAGCCCCAGGGGGAGTAAGATCAGGGTTTAGATTAGTCAACACCTCAAATCCTTTTTTGACTATATCTTCTGAGGGAATGTCTTCTTGTTTTTCATCAATCAAGTCAAATTCTTCAAAATTTCATGATTCAGCTAAATTCTTTGCTTCCTCAGATAGATCCTCATAAGTCATCCCCAATAATTCTGCAATTTCTTGAACATCTTTTTCATAAGGGGATTGTCTGTTTTGCTTAATCTCGAGAGGTTGAGAATAAGGGTCAGGTTTTTCCTCAGGACTCTAGTGGATGGGAAGAGAAGGGTGCGAATTAGATGAAACAGAAGTGAAATTAGATTCGGCTTCTATATGGGATATCTTAGAATGATTAGTATTGCCAAATCCAGATATCGAATCGTTTAAGCACATCTGATCATGGTAATCTTCAGACAAGAACATATCAGAGCCATCTAATCATGCTTGGTTGGGAGTGTCATTATCCCCAATCTTTCTATGTTCTTGATCTTGCTCTGATTTTCCTAAATCATCTATGTAGTCCAATTGTGTGTCTTTAAACATAAAAGACTCATACTCTAGCCCACCATGGATTGGCTCCTCAAAATAAAATGGTTGCAATTCAGGGCCTAAATCAAGATATAATTCCTCAAGTGAGCCTTCCTTCTTAAAGTTAATTTTTGGGATATCAAAAGGGATTTGTTCTGCATAATCACGAGGCTGGTGGGTGGGCTTAGTGTATGTAGAGGTTGGGATTTGATAAGATGTCATACTTAAGGTTGGATCCTCAACCTTGAGTGGCTTACCACCAACTTGTTTCATACTCGGACCAGTTTTATCACCTTGTGCTTTCTGGATTCTATTGAGTTGTTTTGTCAGATTATCTGTATTTCTTTTAGTAGCTTCTCTCATCCCCTGGACTACTTGGAGTAATTGGGTGATCTTAGGATCACTGCCATGGTAAGGGATTTGATCAGGCTGAGGATAATAATTTTCAGGATTTCTTTCCTCAGTTGAATCAGAATATCTATTATCTGAATACCTAGGGTAAGAATCATATCCTTGGTTGGGCGGTGTAGGGTTATCCCAATAAGAAGGTGAAGTTGTTTGGGTGGAATTGGGATAATTTACAAAGTGATTTCGAGGATAGGATTGATATTCTAGGTATTGGGACTTTGAGGCATATCCCTGGTCCGAGGAGAGATGAGTTTGGCTGAATCACTCAAGATAGTTGGTCATGCCAATTAGGTTCTGGTCCTTCATGGAGAGTGTCTTTTGAGGTTGTAGAGATCCTTGATATCTAGCGATTCATGTGGAATTTGAGGTAGGCCTAGCTATACTCGAGGAATATGAGGTGTAGGCAAGGGAATCACGCCCCGGGTGTTGAGGAGAGTTCTCCTATCCTGAAGAAGTTGAAGTAAGGGAAGGGTTGGGATAGGGAGAATAGAGTGAGGCAAAAGAGTATGGGTCCATGGTTTCCTCCTCAATCAGTTCTTCCTCATGGCAATTGGTTATTGGAATGTATTCAAAAAAATTGGGTCTTCTCCTTAGTTTACTCTCTAAAGGTGGTACCAAGTCAGGGTTTAGAGACCTTTTAGCATCCATGTACCAGAAGAAGGTTAATAGATGAGAGAGAGAAGACAGATGAGAGAATTCCCCTGCCCTTTCAATACAAGCAATCAAATTGGTCCTGAGAGTGTTAACCCTAAATAGACTTAATCCTGGTTCCCTAAAACACGATTGGGTTAGGTCAACCCTTGAATTACTTGGCTGGCCAGAAGAGTGGGATCCCCTAGGACACCCTGCATGGTGGGACACCATTAAGAGTTAACGCGATTACTGCACCAACCTTTCTTGTCACCAGTGGGTCCAAGTAGATAAGGCCTTGACCTTAGTTCAGTCTAATTTCAAGTCCCCAAGAATTATTAGTCCTACCTAAGGCACGTCTACTCAATTTTAGGCTTGGGTTTGATGTGCTTTTGGAATATGATGGGCATTAGGGGGTGTTTGCCCTTAAGATTGATTTCAGAGATGTGTAGTGCTTAGGCAAAGGATTCACAAGCAATTTTTTATGATGAAGTGAATTTTAAGATTCAATTTCTTATGTTAATGCGTTTTAAGGTTCACTTGAGTTAATATTTTAAATCAATGTTTTGATGAGGCACATAAGAGTTTTGCAAATCACAATTTGTTTGATAGATTTCCTTTAAATATGGAAACACAGGTGTGCTCTATCCTTAATGTGGAACCCTAAGCATAGATAGTTCTAGATGTTTCTTTTAAGTTCAAAGATCAGATTAGTGGTGCAACCCAAGCAATGCAATTAATTGGTCCTATTGCACCACTAACTAGGCATTCAAAAAATATTTTTTCAAGAATTTTAATATACGTTTTCTATTTTTTTCTGATTTAAAGTGTACTAGGGTCTTGCAGTCTGTTTTGACCTTCAGTTCGTGATTTAATAATTCGTCTAATCAAACGTGCAAGAAATATTTTTTTTTTCAGATTTTTCCTAAATTCTTGATTATTATAGAAATTCAGTGCCATAAATGTCAAGTTAATCGAAGTTGTATAAAAATTCTTATGAAATTTTGAATTCCAAAAAATTAGGAACAATAACCGAATTGATAACAGATCAATGCATGAATTTTTAAAAATTTTCTATAACTCAGATTTGTGCAAAATTTGGATATGTTGTTCCTGACTTCAAAACCCATGTCTAGTACACATTTGAGAATTTTTCGACATGTAAATCTTCAAGAATTGAATTTTTAAGATAAAACTTTATTTTAGTCCAAAAATAAAGATAGATTTTTTTTTCAATAATCAAGCAAATTCTAACTAATCCTAAGTTTCAAGCAAACACCTAATTTTTTTTTCTAAATCTAACTAATCTAACCTACGAGTACTTACCTGAGATTTGAACCTGCGATTTCTCCATTTTTTGCAACTTTCCCTTGGATTTTTGCACTTCCTGCATACGCAAATAGAATAGGTTAGAAATCTCAAATAAACACTATGAAGAAAGGCTTCAAAAATTTCTGTTGCCTTCCCGGCAACGGGGCCAACTTGTTCGACGCATAAATCATGTTTCAAAAGATGATTTAATTGTAGTATAGTGCGAAATGCGTCGATAAATAAATTTATAAAATCTGGTGAGTATCGGGTTGTTCGCAGAGAGGCAATGTCAATTTTATGCAGAAGCTTTTCAATAACACTAGTTCTATATATATATACGTATGTATGTATATATGTATAGAGCATATATTCAAAGAATTAGAATTTTATTACAAATAGATAGAGTTTTCCACAATAGAAAATGCTAATAGAGACAGATAGATAACAGATAGAGAGAGACAGAGAGAGAGGAATAGGGAAGAGAGATGACATCGCTTGTAGGATTCTTATGTGAGATGTTGCAACACCTCAGATCCAGAGCATTGGGATGATCGTCGGAGTTATGGAGAGAGATGGAGGATTGCAGAGAAGAAGGTGGAAGAAATGTCTGGAGTTGATGATGGGAGTATATTCTTCAACTGAGGGGCCCTAGGCCTTCTTTTATAGTTGTGTTGAGGGGCAAATAGGGCATTTGAGTCCTTAAATTCGTGCAACAACCTTTGGATTAATCAGATCTGTTGATCAGGAGATCAACAGACTTGATTAGGCCTCAAAACACCTTTAAAATCCTTCTCTACAATCAGATTTAATCTCTGGTTGACACATGGTATGCTCTTGTGTGTTGGATCAAGATCAGATGGCCGCGGATCTCTCATTGCGTGCACGTTGCATTTCCTTGCTCACCGCTCACCTTCAAAATGCGCCTCAACATCAGCCGTCTGATCGGTAGATCGGACAACTTAACACGCGCTCCTCGCCTCTTCTGTTGTGTAGAAACATGTGCGACCATGCGATAAATGTGCTTCAGATCATGCGTTCGGCCGCGGAGCGATCTCGTTGCACCACGTGGTCTGATCTCCACTGTCCACTTGACATCCGATGGCCCTATTTCCTCTACGCTTGATTCCACGTGAAGGGTGGTTCGAATGGGTGCCTAACGACTCGCGGAGAGAGTGCTAACCAACGCGCTACTCCCAGTTATCGTTGCGTTTTCATTTTTGTTGACGTACGCTTTCAGCCGTTGGATGAAGATCAAATGGTCGAGAGTCACTCCTCTTTGATGAAGCGTGGGTGGACGGCCGACGTGGCACGTTCGTGACTATTGGATGGAGATCCAACGGTCCTCAACGCGCGATGAAGAACCTTCACATATGGGGTGGCGACGTGGGGGCGGCTGTGATGGTGCCACATGGTGCCATCATGGCCGTCCATCTTCTTTTCCTTGTATCTAGTGATGTAGACCTCCGATTGAGTCGATTTTTGCACTGTTGGACTACAATCATTGATCTGGATCCATCCATGCGGTTGGATCTTTCATTTGAGGCTTAGATCTTTGTCCTTTGGCTCGATGATCTCATTCTTCTATGGACTGTACATGATGCTCTGGTTGTCTGATGGAGACGATTTCGGAAGCATTGGACTTCCGTCGTCATTCTGATCAGATCTGTTCAGTCTGATATGAGATCTGCGGCTTCGAATAGTTTATGATTAAAATCATCTCTCATTAGTACATAAAATGACGATGTTATCTTATGCAACTAATCAAACTAACCATTATGCAAATTACGATGCTTATGGATATATTATCCCTAAGTTATGTTAGAATCTAGCTTAATTCAGGTGTTTTAGGTTGCATGATTGCTATGCAATTAGTTTGCATCAAAATCTGGTCCACATTTATGGACACATTCTCCTAGCAAGTCTAAGAATCAATCTTTTTCTTTGGATCTTGACTCGCTACTCTGATTCATTTATTCTTTTACTCTATTGTATATTATGCTTAACTGAAGGCACTAAACTCAACCCTTGTATAGTCTATTTTTATCTCAGAATATACTAGATCATCATAGAATTCAGGTGGTTTCTTATCTACTCCGCTCCTTTTCATGACTTTATTTTTATAACGAGGACATTGCATTAGCTAGGCATGGGGGATGGATATTCATATCTAAATTATTTTGTTAGTTTCGTAGATTCCTTTTAGTTATTTACTCTTTATAGAAAGAAAAATGAGAATTAGGAAAGAGGACTTAGGCATTAAGAGTTTTTCAACTTTAAGAAATGATACAGCAGGACGTGAACACTTAGACTCTGCAGGTCTTTGGGCTTAATTCACCCGGGCATCCACTAAAATGTGGATCTATTTCTCAAGTTCTCACCAATGTTAAGTCTATTTTAATTGGTTAATAAGTTGGTGTGATAAGTACACAACTTATCAAGCCACCCTTTGATTTGAGGGGACTTATAGTCTAAGCATCTACACACATCTCGCACTGACTCACTACTCAGGTGGTCTTAACAGAAATTAGGTAGCTAATAAACATACTAGGGTGGTATGGCTGGCATGTTTCTATGAGTAATAGCTCATAGCCGGGTGTCTAGAGCCTAGCCACATGACTTAATCTCTTTAGCTATTGCCTTTAGGTGAATCTTAGATCATGGAAGCCACCTGTTTAGAAAAAAAAAGAAAAACATTCAAAAAGAAAAGAAAAAAAGGGAAACTAGAAAAAGGAGAAAAAAAAAGTCACACTTCACCGCATGGGTATGGCTGGCAAGTTACTGTGGGCAACCCCCATTATCATTTATCCAGAGCTCAACCCACAAAAATGCATAAATAATCCAAAACTTAGAGAGAAGCGGGGAAGTAGAATAACCCAGGGAGATATACACTAGGTTTGCCCTTGTGTTGACCCCACAAAATAAAAGTAGGGAGAAAGCTACCGATAAAAAAGATACACCTTTAGGCAGAATTTTTCGTTTAGGGTCACCTAGGGTTTCTAGATACTTAAGGTTCGCTTTGATTGTCGTTTAGTGAGTAAATCACATCTACAGAATAAGATGCTTAGTACTTAGAGTTCTTTTGAGTCTTGGGTGGGTTAGGTAGCCGTAGAAAGCTGCCTCGAGACCCTAAACTCAAAAATTCAAAAAAAAAAAGAAAAGAAGAAAAAGAAAAAAATTCACTCTTTTTTAGTCAGAATAAGGCGAGGACTTAGGCAATTTGCATTTTGGTAAGCACTTTGGTGCTGTTGAGTCTTCGTAGTTTAGATCCTTAGTACAAATTTCTTCTTGTTGATAAATAACAAGTGCCTAACCAATCAGTTCTTAATTCTATTTATAAATAGCATTAGTTTAATTTTGCAAGGGATTAGCAAAAGATAGGCATAAGGGTGTGATGAATACATATTTATTTAAGGTAAAATGCATATTTATGCGTGATAAATGCCAGTTTATCATCATTCTTACGTCTTAAAATACACCTAGCTATTAGGATTTTAATTTTGCAATTGGGTTTTTGGGCTGCATTTAAGCATTTTCTAGGGTAGGCATGCATTGCAAATTATTTTGTTTATTTTACATCTTTATTTAAGTGTCAGGGATGAATAGATAGTCAAATCCCACAAAGCTTGGCACTGAGAAAGGCAAAAGATGAAGGAGAAGTCCAATTCAGTTGGATCTCAGCTGAATCCAGCTCAACTTAGCTAATCCCAGCTCCATTTCAGCTCCTTGCAACTCCTGGTAGCTGAACTCAACTTAGCTTAGCTACTAGTCCTCAACTAGCTAAGCTAAGTCAACTAAAGAGTCACCAACCAGCTTAGGGCAGCTAAAGTTTAGCTCTATGAAGCTCAAGACAGCTCCTCCTACTCAACCTTAGCTCCTATCCTCTACTAGCAGCAACTAGCTAAGCTAGCTTACCTAGTTAACCTAGCTCCTACCCTACCCCTCATGGTCGACCACCCTCCTCATCACATCCACCATTCAATCACCACCAAGCACCATCCTAGCCCTCCATTTTTCCCTCCAAAATCAGTAGCTTCTAGAAGGTATTTTTGGAGGGAAAGCCAAGGCACCTCTTCATTTCCCTCCCATTTTTCCCTCTAAAAATATCTACACACCCCTTCATTTCCCTCCAAAAACACCATAACCACCCCTCTTCCCATCCTATAAATACCTTACCCTACCACCACATAATTCCCATCCTTGGCTACATTAATTCCCACGTAGGTACACCTTATATTCGACCATAGGAAGGAGAGGAGAGAAGAAGATCAAGGAGGCTATCCCTTGCCTCCTTGGTGCCTTCTTCTTCTTCCCTTCTTCCTTGGTCCAAGCTAAGGAGCAACAACACTAAGGAGGATGACCAGGCAGAGGAGAAGAGCTAGGGTGTATGCCCACCCTTGGAGGAGCTTGAGGAGAAGCTTTCAAGGAGGAGGAATGACCCTTCTTCAAGTTTAGAAGTTGCTGTGCATGGAGTGAAGGCTACTTCATCTCCTTGGGAGTTTCTTCTACCTTTCTTAATTTATTTTTTTATTGTTTAGAGTCGTAGAAGCATTCCTCTACTTGGGGATTATTTGTGCGATTCCCATCCACACAAGTAAGCTCTCAAAGTGGTTGTAGACCTTTCATTTTTATCAATCAATCAAGTGCCTTTCTATATTTTGTGCCTTATTATTTCATGTGCTTTTAATTCCTAGTTTTTAAAATTATTGAGCACCTACCTTACCCTTTCAATTACCTTAGGCCCACTTGCCTAAGGTGAACTTGGAAGGGAAGGCTTACATTAGTTGTAGCACTTAGGTGTAGTTTTATATCATCACCCCGATTATTCTAAAACCCTAAAAATAATAAAACAAAAATACAAAAAGATTGAAGATTTGTGAAAGCAAGAGAGAGAAATTACTTTTGAAAACTAAAATTGCCTCCTTGAACGACCCTAGATACTCCACTATCTAGGTATTATAAATTTAAAAGTTGATCAAATTTTGTGTGTTACAACGACATCAAAACCTTGTTTTAACAAATCACACATTTTTCGTATCACTTTTTGGCGTCATTGTCGGGAAGGCACGTCTTAGCTTTCCATTCATCTCTCTCATGATACTTGAGTCTTCACTAGTTTTGTTTTATTTTTGATTTAGGTGCGAATCAGGAGTGGGAGTAGGATTAGGAGTGTTGGGAGTGGGAGCAAGATTAGGAGTGTTGGGAGTAGGAGCTTCAAGACATATTTTCTTCCCGCATACTCCAGGTAAGTACCTCAGGCCAAATCCTTTCAAATTAAAAACAAAAATCAGTTTAAAAATCTTTAAATTATCAAAAAAATAAAAAACAAGAAAAATTTAGGGGGTGGAACCCTAAAATCAATTTTGTTGCTCGTTTGACTCATATTTCCACCACTCTTTTCTTATTAGTGTCTGGTTTTTGAAAATCCAAACTTTTACCTTGATTTTCAAAAATTAGGTTTGGGCACTTAAAGGCTTCCTAAAATCACCAAATGTCACCCAAGGAAGCCCCTTTGAGTCAGGAACCTTGCCTCCAAATTTCAAAAAGTTTTGATAAATTAAAAAAATTAAAAAATTCATGGTCTGAATAGGGGTCATACCCTGTTTCCTTACTATTTTCTTACTATCCATTAATTTTCTAATTTTTTTTACTTACCAAATTTGGACGAAATTTATACTTCTGGAATCCTTGAGAAAATATCTATGACATATAAAATTTTCAAAAATTCTAGAGATCGTTTGAGTTTTCCATAGAATTGATTTTCCAAATCTATACTTTCTACATTTTGACATTAATAAAGAAAAAAATTCCAAAATAATATCAAACAATTTTCAAAAATCTTAAAAAATCATTTTTGAATTCCTTGTTTGATTTCTTGTCAGGTGGTGGTGTTGTTTGTCTTAATTGAACCACCACCTAAAAAGGTTTTATAAAAAGAGATTTATTTAGGAGTTGCATAACTAGGATTTCAACTTTAGGATTTTTAATTCTCTCTTAGTCACACATACATTAAAGGAATCAACCTTTACCAACTAAAACTTGGTTGCCTTATTTTGCATGATCAATTTCAAACTTGTTTGAATACTTAACTAGGAAGAATCTTAAAATTCACCAAAACCATATCAAACCCTAAAATCCTTCAATTGTATTCTTTGTTTGCAAACCTCTTTTGTTTTGGCTTGGGTATCACATTTCCTGCCCAATTCGCACACACAAAAAATAAAATAATTAGGCATTACCCAAACTATCGCCCTTCATTTCCCATGCACACTAAGTCCCTAAACCTAACTAAAATTTGTAGTAACTTGACTCCTAAGGATTTCAACTTTCTTAGGCTTGATATTCAGAATCTAGGAATTCTCTAATTGTTCCTAATTCCCCTAATTATACCCAATGTTTAAGATTAAGAGGGAAGTCAAACGACGAGTAAAGGTTTATATAAGACCTTAGTGATTTTCCTAGGACATGCTTGGGCCCAAGCCACCTCTTTAAGTTGGCCGGGTTGATTTTGGGAAGTGGGTTCCATTAGTGATTTTCTATTTTTCTGGGTTCCTAAGCCTTAGGTTACCTAGGGAGTCTGCCATAAGTTAGGTTTAGATTTTGTTTGCTTGATTTGTACACTTATCTCTCCTCTTGTCTTCTCTCATCCTCCCGTTCTTATAATTGCATGCATGGGCAACGGTGTGAAAAATCCTCACTTGGAAGGACCACTTGATTTCTCCTGAATCTAATTTCCATGCTGACCTCCCCATCCCTAACCTCTGCCATTTAGAAATGCCTCAAAACCCTGAGATGCCAAATAATCAAAATCAAAGTCCCCTATCCAATTCCTAATATATGATGGTTGAGCATCTGGCTCAACTACAAGCCAATCAACAACAGTTGGCCAGGATTGTAACGAACCTGGCTAACCAAGGGCAAAATCCACCACCCCCTCAGCAGCCTATCCTTCCTCCTAAGGATTTCTATGATCCTTCCAATTATGAGGGCAGACTGGGGGTGGTCATACTAGAAGGGGATTTCAAGATCAAGATGGCAATTATGAACCTAATGAAGCATTTCCATGGCCTTCCAAGGGAAGACCCATTTAGCCAATGTAAGAAAAGTTAAAAGATAGGGGGCAAGATGTAATAAATAGAGATAATTGGGTTAAAATGCAATGTAAGTCAAGATGAACTCTGATTGGGCTCAAAAGTTGAGGTTAACCTAATCTTAACCCAAGGAATCTAATGGTAACCTCAGATTTAGGTTTTGATGCAATTTGACTGGGTAATTTACATTGTAACTTACAACAAAGTAAATTCCCGCCTAAGTTTCTATTTTTGGTCAAAATGGGTTCCTTTGGTCAAAGTGAAGGTTCCAAACCTCATATAATATTTTTAAATGATTTTTAGGAGGTTTAGATTATATTTATTTCTACCATAACCCATTCAATTGAAGTGAGGTTGTAATTAGAGTTTTTATTAATATAATAATCTTTAAATCGCAGAAACCCTGATTTAGTTAGTTTGAGCCCAATTCTTGGAGAATTTATCACTAGATTTTGACTAAATTAGGTTAGTTATGATGGATGATGGTGTTACCATCATACCTTCATGCCTAACTTTTGCTAGTCCCTAGCAAAATCCTATGGAATAAACTAGATCTCTAGATCTGATTTTACCGTTTGGATGCCTTATTGTGCCACCTCTCTAAAGATTAGATCGAAATACCAACTTTAGGACTAGAGGTACTCAAGTACTAGCCAAGATACGGACTTGACCAGCCTCAGTCTTGGCTTCGCAACAAAGGTTTCTAAGGCCCCAGAATCTACCCAAAGGTTCGTTGACCCCAGCGGTTAAAGCACCCGTGCATACGTGCAGCAAGGTCTCGGTTCAACTTGTCAATGTATTTTTAGAAAAGAGAGATATTTTTGAGAGTTTTCCCATTTTTCTTATTTTTTTAGATTCCCCCTAAATCCAACATCGGATTGGCCCTCAATACGGTCTGTATCAGGTTGCTTGTCCCCATCATCAATCTTCGAAGGGTCCTTGGCAATCGATGATTCGGGATAGCACTGCCCATGGCAACCCCTAGAACCCTGGTAATTGACATTTTGAGATAATGCCGCCCATGGCACCTGAACCAACACAAAGCGCTTACATGCCCCTGGTAGGATATTTAGATGTCCTAGGAGATAAGTGTCAAGGAGACGATATGTTATAATGCATCTTCAAGGGGAGTATTTACTCCTCTCCACGGCGGAAACTCATCTAACCAACTTGTGTTTTTGAGTTGCTCCTAAGCCTAATCTTCGAGAAATCATTTTCTTTTTTGGAATAGATCACTTTTAGCATTATTCTTTGTTAAGCTCACTAACCAGAATAGTGTGAGTTTTGGGTGCTTAGATCACTTTTAGCATTATTCTTTGTTAAGCTCACTAACCAGAATAGTGTGAGTTTTGGGTGCTTAGGTTACGAAGTCTCGCAAACCAAAGGGCAAACACTGAGACTGAATAATTCCTAAGCCTTAGACTTAATACATCAGCTTTGCAACTCCCTCACCCTCTTGAGGAATAGTCCAGATCTTAACAAATGCATGAGTGTTTAAGCTCAAAATAGGCCCAAGAGGCCTAAAGTCGGTATCCCTCACTTATCTTGTTTTCTTTAGACTTCAAGATTTAATTCATCATCCGATATGGCCTAGAACTTAGGTATGTTCCATACTCAACTACTGGGACTAACAAAATTTATGTTTTTGCTCCTTTTCTTTTTGTATTTCTCCTCTTTTTCCTCCTCTTTCATCCTTTTTTTTGTGAGAACCCCTCAAAAGAATCAAATCTTGACTCGTTTTGCACCTTATTACCCCCATGCCTAAGTTTTGCAATGCCCTCATTACAAACTAGGTGGGTTCAAATTCAGCTTACTTCATATTTTAGAATAGGTTCACAAGGGCGGGTGATCGAGTCATGATGGCTAATGCGAACGATTTCAAGCTCCAATATGAGTATCAGAGGTGGAGTCGACTGTTCTAAAGTGCAAAACCTAAAGTGCAATAGGAATTCAGCTCAAAAAGGGTAAGAAGGGTCTCTAGTTTTCAAATGGTAGGTTGCCTTCCATTAAGCGCTAAGTTTAACGCCATTAGTTGGGCGCAATGTAGCTTATGGTGATGGAGATCAAAAGATTTATCAACTAGATTTGAATTGGTAAGCTTGAGGAATGGTTTCAGTCTTTGATCATTCACTACAAAAGGGTCTGAGTCATGGCTAAGTTCATTGATTTCAACAGCTCCATTTCCAAAGATCCTTTGGACTAGAAAAGGTCCAGTCCATTTTGATCTTAGTTTCCTTGGGAAGAGATTGAGTCAGGCATCAATTTTTTTTTTTTGAAACGATGAGGAATGCTACCGAAGATGGTAGAAAACCAAGATCCTTTTATTTATATATAAAATAGATCTCATTACATGAGGTTCTCCCACTCTTTCACATGCCCATAGCATTCCCTTACAATATTTCCCACATTGATGGATCCACCTCTAAACAAACACTCATTACGAGCACGCCACACACTCCACATAACTGCCACCTTCTTCACCTGCACTCCAAAGATTCCTCGAAAGTTCCTCCCAAGTAGCCAGGGGTTCCCCACAGAGTCCCCTCCAAATTTGATCCATCACCAAACATGACACAAATAAATGTTCCCTGCTATCTATGGGGAGGAGTTAGGCATCAAATTGAGCACTTTTTGACCAGGATAGAAAGATTTTCGTGAGATGTGCTTATAACGAAAGGCCTTAATCCACTCCTTGTAGATATGCAAGTTCTCGTACACGTCATTGCGTAGCTCATCGTCCTCGCTCATTTGCAAACGACGGTGGATTTTAGCCTTCCTGAGATCCAGATTACACTTCTATACTGCCAGTAGGCCTTGTGCTCCATTTCTACAAGGAGATGACATACCTTCCCATAAATAAGTCTAAACGGAGACATCCCTAGTTGGGTTTTATGGGTGGTCCTATAGGTCCATAATGCTTCTAGAAGTCAAGTCGACCAATCCTTTTTGTCAGGTTGAACAGTGAACTGAAGAATTTTCTTAATCTCTTGATTGGAGAGCTTAGCTAGTCCATTAATTTGGGGATGATATGGAGTTGAAATACGATGTGAAACCCCATATTTATTCATTAGGGACTAGAAGTGCACATTCACGAAGTGGGTCCCTCCATCAGAAATGATTTCGTACGGGACATCGAACTGAGAAAAGATGTGCTCATGAATGAATTTGATTACTACTTTATGAACATTGGTTCGGGTCAGAATGACTTCGATCCATTTGGACATGTAGTCTATAGCCAGAAGGATGTATTTGAAATTGTTTGAATTCGAGAAAGGACCTATGAAATCAATCCCCCAAATGTTAAAAATTTTGCACACGAGAATCAGGTTCAAGGGCATCATGTCGTGGTGGCTCATGTTGCCTAAGGTTTGGCAATGAACGCATGCCCTATGATAATTATGTGCATCCTTGAAGAGTGTGGACCAATAGAAGCTGCATTGGAGGATTTTCGTTGTGATTTGTGGCCAAAGAAATGGCCACCACAAGCCTGGTCATGACAGAAAGATAATATATCATTAACCTCGGAGTTGGGAATGTACCTCTGGATGATTTGATCAGCACTGATGTAGAATAGGTATGGATCTTCCCAGACATAATATTTGGCATTTGAAATCAATTTGTCTTTCTTGGCTTTTGGCCAATTAGACGAGATCTGGTTCGATGCCAAATAATTAACAATATCGATGTACCAGGGAAGTCCAGCATCAATGCTCAGAAGATGCTAGTTTGGAAAATGCTCAGTAATAGGTCCGACGGGGTCAATGATTGAAGAAGGAAGATAGGACAAATGGTCAACAACCACATTCTATTTTCTTGCCTTATTGCATATTTCGAGGTCAAATTCTTGCAAGAGCAAGATCCACTAAATCAACCTTGATTTAGCAACTGTCACTAGGAAGTGCCTCACAACAGTGTGATCCAAGTAAATAATGACATGGGAGCCTAGGAGGTATGATCTGAATTTTTCTAGACCAAATACTACGGCCAGTAGCTCTTTCTTTGTAATTGTATAATTACACTGAGCCTCGGCCAGTGTCTTGCTGGCATAATATATTGCCACCGGTTTCCCATCAATCTTTTGTCCAAGTACTACTCCTATTGTGTAGTTAGATGCATCACACATGATCTCAAATGGTTGAGACCAGTCAGGAGATTGTAGGATTGGAGCCTGGGTTACTCGGTTGCGCATGATCTCGAAAGCATGAACATACTCACTTGTCATCTCAAAGGGTGTGTCCTTTAAGAGAAGATTCGTCAAGGGGCATGCAATTTTTGGGAAATTCAATATAAATCATCAATAGAAACCGACGTGACCCAGAAATGATCGAATATCTTTGACCGGGGAAGTCACAGGTAGTTTGGAAATCAACTTCACCTTAGCTCGATCAACTTGGATACATTTCTCAGATACGAGGTGTCCAAGTATGATGCCCTCAGGAACCATGAAATGACTCTTTTTCTAAGAGAGAACCAGATTCGCTTCAATGCATCGTCGGAGGATCTGAACCAAGTGTTGAAGGCAATCATCGAATGTTTGATTGAATATCGAGAAGTCATCCATGAATATGTTGAGGTATTTACTTACCATATCAGAGAATATGGGTAGCATGCACCACTAAAAGGTGGCAGGCGCATTGCATAGCCTAAATGGCATCCTACGGAATGTGTATGTCCTGTAGAGGCAAGTAAAGGTGGTCTTCTCCTGATCTTCAGGATGAATTGCCACTTGGTTATATCCGGAGTACCCATCTAGAAATTAGAAAAATTGATTCCTCTCCAGCTTCTCAAGGATTTGGTTAATGAATGGTAGAGGGAAATGGTCTTTCTTTATGGAGGTATTCAATTTCCGATAGTCGATATTGATTGTCCACGAGTTTGCAATTTCTGTGGGGATGGTTTCTCCAAATTCAGTAGTAATTACGGTGAATCCCATCTTTTTAGGCACAACTTGAATGGGACTCACCTAGTAGCTATTAGAGATGGGGCATATGATTCCCATATCAAGCCACTTGATGATCTCCTTTTTTACGACCTCCTAGAGATTCGAGTTGAGTCGTCTCTGCATCTTGTGAGAAGGTTGTGAGCCCTCTTCAGTATAAATATGATGAGTGTAATAAGAGGGACTTATTCTGGTCAAGTCATCTAGAGTCCAACCAATGGCTCTACGATGCTGCTGGAGAATAGAAATCAACTTTGTTTCCTGATCGGGAGTGAGTTGAGAGTTGATAGTCATTGGAAATGTCTGATTTGAACCCAAAAATGCGTACTTCAGATGGTTCGGGAAAGGTTTCAGCTCTAGAATTGAGTTATCAGTAGCGGGTGGGGATTCGGTGTTGGCCTCAGAAGATAATGTAGAAGCTAAGGATAGGTCTAAATCAGATTTAGGCTCCCTAATCTATGGGTCAAGATCTTCTTGTGGTTGAGATCCTTGGAGAATTGAATTCACCTTGGGAATCGGATCCTCAACTAAAGAGCCTATGTCATAAACTTCCTCAATTGCCCCACAGTTTATTCCTTTTTGAGCCTTAAAAATATCGATCCTCAATGTTTTATCCTTGAATTTCAATTCGATCTGGACTTTTTAGCAACTGATATTCACCTTAGCAGTCGCTAGGAACGGTCTCCCCAAGATGATCGGCATATCTCTCAGATTCTCAAGAGTATCCATGTCCAAGACAATGAAATCCACCGGAAAATAGAAATCTCGTACCCTAATCAGAACATCCTCGAGAACTCATGGTGACCTAATCGATTTGTCAGCTAGTTGCAAAGTCACCTCAGTCGGTTTGAGCTCAATTTTTTCAAAGTGATCTAGTAGGGAGGTGGGAATTAGATTTATGGATGCTCCTAAATCCAATAAAGCTAGATTGAACTCTAGGTTTCCATACTCGCAAGAGATCAAAGGGGTGTTAGAATCCTTTGCTTTCTATGAGTTTACTCATAATTATAGAGCTAGCTTACTTTGATAACACAATTGGACTCCCATCTTTGTTTCACAGCTTGCACTTTGGTGTACACAAGTCTTTCAGAAATCATGCATAAGCTGGTATGTGGCGAATCACATCCATCTAGGTAATGCTAATTTAGACTTGCTCAAAGAGTTTGATCGAGTCCTCCTTAGGTGCCACGAGTTTGGATTTCCTGTTTTCTTTGGTTAAGGCCTTGGGAAATGGAACCCCTTTAGGTTTTTCTAGGATTGGTTCAGGCTCTGGGTTTGGGGTAGGTTTGTCCTTGATATCTATCCTGGTTTTAGGTATTGAACTACTCGCACCAGATTGACTAGGATAAGGTGGGTCTTGAGTAGTTTTGCTACTTTATGTAGAGACGGAGTTTAGGCCTGCCTGATTTGGATTTGGAGTTGGCAGGAGAGGAGGTTACTATTGATAACTCATGTATGAAGTAGAAGCCTCCGACCCGTTAAGTGGAGGTGTAGAAGGGGTCTGATAAATGTAATGTGCTTGGCCTTGATTTGGGTTTGTAGCGTGCCTCTGGTGTGGCATGTTGTTTGGATTGATAGAGGTTGAGACAAAAGTACACCAAGCTGGCGAGTCCTAGCCATTTGTGTGAGTTGATTATGCACCTTTGTAATTTCCGCATTGTGCTGCCTTTTCATGGCAGCATGGTCTTCTGCATATCATCCAATGTCTGTAGAATCAGGCTCATCTGGTCTTCCTTGCTAGGTCCAGTATGAAAGTTTGGGTTGGGTCTAGGATGAGCAGGTTGATATGGTTGTGAATTTTGTGGTCGGGGTTGGAATTGAGGTCAAGAGTTCTGATTATTTCCTGACCAGGCGAAATTTGGATGATTACACCATCCAGGGTTGTATGAGTTGGAGAATTGATCATTCTGAATAGTGTGGAGCTCCTCGTAGGGTTGAGTAGCTCCAAAGTAATCAGGATACGGGGGTTCAAAGATCCTCCAACTAGAGTAGGATGGTTTGAAGTTCCCTCCGAAATCGGGATCAGATGGAGATGGATATGCATCCATCCCCTGATATGAGTGATGGATATTATGCACGACCACCCTGTGGGTGGACGTGCATACGTGCTCTATTAAGAAGTGGCTCTTTGGAGTTGACGAGTCAAATTGTCCAACTTCTTCTCGATGATAGTGACCTTATCCAATTGACTGGCCACTAACTCCAAATCGATGGATGCGAATAGGTTTCATGTTTCATGTGTCCCACTGGTGTTTGTCAATGCATGGGTAGTTGTCTAGTTGAACATACCCATAGACTCACTGTTTATGGAGTTTTTGTACATGTTCTCGAGAATCTCACAAACGGTGTCTTCATCTTTACCCGTGAAGTTCCCTCCACAGGCTACATCGACAAATAATTTGATATCCTCACAGAGTCCTTAGCAAAAAGACTAGACCTGTCCTCATTTAGGAAATCCATGGTGAGGGCATTTCCGCATGAGATCCAGAAAGTGATCCCATGCCTCATGAAGTGGTTCCCCTGCATTTTGCAAGAAAGGCATGATTTGGTGCATTAGGGCATTAGTGCACCCTACTGGGAAGAATTTCTTGAGAAATTCAGTTTGCAAACCCTCTCATGTGCTGACCGATCGAGTTAGAGATCGATACCAATGGGCATTTGATGGTAACGGCATTATCTGTCTAGAGATAAATGCTCCTAAATGATCGCCTGAGAACAATAATTTCACTCTGATCTGTTTTGAGAAGATAAGAAAATATGGTTAATTCTACTATTTTAACAACACATCACAAATGTAGATTAACCACGAGGTTACTCAGGGGTTAAATAAGGTAAATTGAGCATAAAAGTCTAAAAGTTGGGTCCACACTGACTGAAATAGGGTTTTACGCATTTCGAGGACGAAAACAGGATTGAAAATCGTAATTATCAACCCCACTTAAACTGACGAGGTTATGGTCAGGATAAACTTAATCTAAAACTTATAAAATTCATATAAAATATTCTAAGAGGTTTGGTACTTTCGGTTTGACCATCTGAACCTTTTTAGATCTTGAATAGAGATTCAGACGGGAATTTACCCTAGTTTGGGCTCCTGTGCAATGTACCTAGTCAAACATGGTCAAAACTCAAATCCAGGATCACCATTAGATTCATTGGGTCAAAATTAGGTTAACAAAAAAATTTGGGCCTGATTAGAGTCCATCTTGATCTAGTTTGCAATTTAGTCCCTAAAATCTCTATTTCTTACACTCAAGCCCCTAGGTTTCAAGTTTCTTACAAAAAGGCCTCTAACTTTCTCGTCATATTTGAAATTAGGTCTCTACTGCCATGTATGTGAATAGAACCTCCATCGCTGACTTTGAGCGAAGATTTCTTGTTCGATTCTCACTCAAATCTATCCAAACTTGGAGAGATTGTTCTTGAGATAATTACCTACCCATTGGACTTGATCCCAAGCCTTGATTCGTCTCCTAAAACCTTAGTGAACTCACAAAATTAGTGTGGATTCCTTATGATTTTCGTGAGGAATTTTTATTGATTTTCATGCAATTTAGGGTTACTACATGCTCTATATAAGTTCCCCTACTTCCTAGGTTCAATTTGAGCCCGGTCACTGCCAAAAACACCCAATTTCTCTCTCCTCCAGCCACCACCATCGCAGCTCCGGTGACCTTCTTCCTTCTTCTCCCTACGATCTCCCAACGGCCAAATTGGGAGTGCCCCCTTCATCCACAATGTCGTCCGCTACTCGCCAATCAAAGCAAGAGCTTCCTCCCTTCTCCTCGTTGCCCTCTTACTTGCTGGAGGTCTTGTTCCCTTTGTGTCAGGCAAGTCACGCCAGTACGGATCCTCCCTCCTCTCATCTGTTAGGGTAGGTCTATCTCTTCCTCTCTCTCCCTAGATTAGGAATTAGTCCTTTAAACCTCAATTTGACCGCCGACTACCTCTCTTCCCCTTCGTCTTCTTCATGGCTGGAGAAGCTCTAGCGAGCTTCGCTCAACCACATCACGCCACCAAACGACCATAGGACACCACCAAAACCTTCACCTCACCTCCACTATCAAAAGCCCTCTCCTAATTTAGGGTTTCACTCACTTAAAACTCCGGCTGGATAAACCCATCAACCACCTTCGTCTTTGACACTGTCTGGCCACCACAGCGCTTCAATCACCTCACCACCATCGTTGTCAAACTCCTTGACTCACGGTGACTCTATTGAATGCCTTAATTTGGGCTTTGAGCCCGTATTTGTGTTTTAGGGTCATCACCGGCGACCTCACTTTCGCCGCCTCCACCTGCCACCGTCGGCTGCTCTTCGATCGTGCCTCCACCTCGAGCTGAGCAGAATACCCCGGCGAAGCTTTCTAGGCTTCCAATTTGGGAAGAGAAACAACAGAGGCTTCTAATTGAATGAGAGCTTCACTGTAGCTATGTGAAGAAAGGAGAAGGCATTGTTTAGTCCCATAGCGTGGGCACCAAATCTGGAAACACACATAAATTGATTTTGTCACTGTGGCTTACTGCTTCATGACACAAGGGTTAGGTTCGTCTCACTCTCTCTCTCTCACTCCTCGTCCACCACCACTATCGGTGGGCATGGTCCTTATACCTGACTCGATTACCTGATTGGAAAGAGAGAGGATTTTGAGGAGGGTAGGGGTGGTTTTGCCTTGGGTGCGTGCACACGTGCCTCAGAAAGCATGCCTACATTCTTAACACATCCATTTCAAGAGGTTGTGCCTTATGCTTGTGCTAAAACTTGGTGACTTTAAGGCGTTTGACCTTAGGGTTTGACGTCTGATTGGAAGGCACTGCGGGCTTATTAGAAATTTGGCTGACATTGTTAAGTGGTTCAAGACCATTGTTGAAAAATTGGAGTTACTGTTGGCATTGGGATATGTGCTTGATTGAGGAAATTAATTTGTGATTCAAATCAACATTTTTAGGTTTTAAATTCTCTTTTATCCCATTGATTTTTGAGATACAAATTACTATTATTGAATATCATTTTGAGTAAATCATTTATTCATTGAATATCTTTATTATGATTGATTATTGTGCTCATTTACTCCTCACATTTTGACTAACGTTTGAATTCCATATTTGCTCCTTATGGACGACCTTGGAACTCACGTTTGTTTTCTGAGCACTTATAAATTTAACTATTGTTGTTGCAATTTTTGTCACTACACTATGATGCATTTTACTCACACTAATTATGACGATTTTCGATGCTTCAACAACAGCCTTATCCTTCAATGAGAAGGGGAGCATTTTCATGAGCACGGTGTTCCGATTCTGAACATTTGGCCCGAGAGTCTGGGCCAGATGTTTCAATTCTTGGATACATTGGAAAGGGTCTTCAGAGCTCAATCCATGAAAGTGGGGGATCAAGTTGATAATATTTGGTGTCAACTCAGTATCAGGTCCCCTAGCTGGAATATGCACCTTGGGTTCAATCGCCACAACTGCGGGATTATAGTGATCCCACATCTGTGGATGAGGTTAGGGGTTGGCCAGTGCATGAATCAGGTCAGTGAGAGTTTGCAACTGGTCCTGCAGGTGTTGAATATCACCCCCTTCTTGTTCTGGATTGTCCATAGAAGCAGAGGATGGAGAATCAGGATCAGATGTCAATTAATCAAAAGAGATATCAAATATATCGGAAGAAGACCCAAATAAGCGGGTTGGGGTCTGACCCTGATAGGTGTGCCTTGATAATGGAGGTCTCAAGACTGGTCTCAAAGACCTCCTTTAGTACATGCACTACAGAAGAGATGAGGGACTAGAAATGCTTTGGACCTAATCAAGGCACCCAAAATAGTTGGATGACTATGGTAGTTCGAGACAGATGGACCTCTGGATCAAAAATCCATACACTCGAGAATTACTTGGGTTGTCAAGAAGGGAGAGCCCCACAAAGACCCCTACATGGTAGAGTGTCCCCACGGGTTACAGGGTTTCCCCTACTTGACCTTCCTTATCACCGCGGATCCATGTAGACTAGAATGTGTGAATTGAGCCCTAAGTCTACCAATTTTAAGCCTAATTGTGCCTTGAATATTCACTTGATTTGAAAAGTTGATTCAAATTGTGACCTAATTTGAGGTTGGTTGATTCACCACGTGAACCAACTTCACTTGACCTGCCCTAAAGTTGAGGATGGGATTCAGGTCAAGTCACCCAAACCACTCTGATTTGGTTCTCAACAAGTTATTAGGTCCCAACTTTTATGGTGAATTTAGAGCCTTGATTTTAGGGTTTGATGATAGGATTAGTTCAATCAAGTGCTTAGGTAGCACACAAATACAAGAAGATCTGTTTTCGTTATAGATGGCAAGTGTGTACTAGCACTTTAAACCCTAATGTGGAAATCTTAATTGGCTCTATTCCAAGTCTAACTTGATTCCAGATTTAGCATCTTAGACTCAAACAAGAAGGTGAATAGTACAAGGTGCTTTATGTCCCTAATAGGTGCAAGTAGCAAGGAATTAGGTATTTTGAATCAATTCAATTCAATTCAAATCTGATCGTAATTAATCAAGATAATAAGGAAATTCTTTCCTAAAATAATAATTCTAGAAAAGTAAGGTAGGATTGAATTCGTAATTCCTTTTCATTTCCTTTTTTATCTTCCCAGGATAGAGAGAGGATAAGGGAAGAAGTCAGAATGACTAACATGCCCCTAGTGTGGTTACTCTGTGGATGATCCTGAGTGAGTATTCACCTCAAAACAATCAAACATAGCAAGTTAGAAATTGAATCAGACAAAATAATGATATGAATAGTGGTGAAATTGCACTTTACTCCTCGACAACAGTGCCAAAAGTGCTAATGTGCTTTCGTCGAGTGTAAAATATTTGTTGTAGTATAATCAACAAAAGTGAATCAACATTTAAATTTATATCTCGAATGTGAGTCCATGATCGTCTCAAGGAGCAAATAATTGCAATCAACCACTACTCAATTGAATAAAATTAAAGCTCAAGAACTTGATGCAAAAAGAAATAGATTAATCAAATAATATCAAGCCCAAAAAAAATGAATGTAAGTGTTAGGGAAAAAGTATATTTTTCAACTAAAGCAAAGCCCTCAACACTTAGTGAATATTTCAAGCCCAAAGAGCCCTTACAAGCCACGCCAAAATTGGCTTAATTTCTGCACAAGAGCCTCAGATAGTCAGACTTAAAATCTGACCCAAACTGAACCCAATGAACCGCTCAAAACCAGCCTAGACCCAAGCCTAAGAACCAACCAGAACCGGCTTAGGCTTACGCCCAGGCTCACCCGCGTGTGTGTGAGCGTGTGCGTATGCTCATGATAGGATGGGGACCCGACCCCCTATTACTGAGCATGCCTTAGGGGGTGGAATCCCTTATGAAGCCAATCTAGATTTAGCTGTTCATGATGTGGCACTATGTGTGCCCCTCGCCTTCTTTATTTCTTCTTCAGCTGTAGCATGCTTCATTGTGGAGCGGCATCTCTTAATTGAAGCTTAGTTGGCTTTAGATAGCCAAATCAACCACCTAAGTGTGGTCCTCAAAGGAGTTTGCACCTATTGAAGGGGTCCTTGGTCATACGCTTGCTAGATGGTGGTGAATAGTGTCAGAGAAGGAGGCGATGACGACGGATGACCTAAAATGAAAACATGAGACCTTGGCCCTAATTAGACACCTAGAAAGCTTCACCGCGATGCGACAAAGGTGGTTTTAGTGGTTAGTTGGTGTTTGTAGGTGTGTGGTGGCCAGATGAAGGTCGCAGAGGCGGTGAATGGAGATGGAGTCCGGTCGAGGGCTTGGGGAGTCAAAAGCCTCAATTTCTCAAGGGCTTTTGCCCCCCAAGTTGTCGTGGAGCTTGTGAGGTAAATGGTTTGATGGATGGTGGCATGGAGTGGCAGTTTGAGCTTGTCGAAGCTCTTGTTGGCCGCAGGGAAGAAGCAGAAGAATGATGAGGATCTACTCTAATTCCTACTCCTAATGGATTTAATTTGATCTATGAGAAGAGAGGAAAATGTAGGGCTACCTAAGTGGATGAATCAGGGAAGAATCACGTCTGGCATTGGTCGGCCGGACATGAGGAAGAAGATTGCTCCAGTGGGGGAGAATGGCGACGATGAAGTGGCTAAGGTGACCTAGCTATGGTTGGTTGGCGTCAAACGAAGATGAGGAGAAAGATGGTGGTGCTCGTTGGTCGGATGCACGCACGGAAGAAGAGGTTGAAGAAGGGTTGTCAGAGTCAGATTGGAGTGGTCGGACAGAGGAAAAGAGAGGGAATTTTTGGCCTAATCTCGACTAAATTATTCTTCGGAACATGCTATAGCTTAAATAGAGGTGGAATTTTCCCTCAATTGCTTCCAATTTGCACGCTTGCTTGTGAATTTGGCAAATTAAAGCTTCAAAATTTCTGAGTTCGCCGAAGCTTAAATGCTCCAAATTGGGGCATAAGATTTGGTTCAATTGGAAGGGCATGATCTCATGACCAATTCCCTCAAATTTGGAGGGATTTGGTCCTAATTTGAAGGAGAAATCCTCGAATGAAGATTGCAGGTTTGGGTTGCTTTTTATGCTCTACTGTTGTTGTGTTTGGGAATGAAGATGATAAAGGTGGGACCTTAATGCAAGAAAAGTTGAAAGATAGGGGGCTAGATGTAATGAATAGAGATAGTTGGGCTAAAATGCAATCTAAGTTAAGATGGACTCAGATTTGGGTTTTGACACAATTTGACTTGGTAATTTACAATGTAACCCAAAATAAAGCAAATTCCCACGTAAGTCTCTATTTTTGGTCAAAATGGGTTCCTTTGGTCAAAGTGAAGGTTCCAAATCTCATAGAATATTTTTCAATGATTTTTAGGATGTTTAGATAACATTTATTTCTACCAGAACTCGTTTAATTGAAGTGAGCTGTAATTAGGATTTTTATTGATAAAATAATCTTCAAATCGCAGAAAACCCTGATTCAATTAGTTTGAGCCTACTTCTTGGAAATTTACGTTCATTTGACCTTAGATTAACCCCTCAATTATTCTACATCTATGTTAAAACGACATAATTAACGGGATTTCCCTCCTTGCATATGACATAGGATTAAATTACTACCTTTTGAAAGTTATTAAGAAGCATTTATTACTGGATTTTGAGTAAATTAGGTTAGTTATGACGGATGATGGTGTTACCATCAGGCTACACCTAACTGGACTGGGACATTTGATTGTGGAGACCATAACAACCCTAGCTCGATTACAGAGAACATTTCCGCCCTTTAGGAGTACTTTAGAAATCCCTCCAATGCAAATTGAGGGAATAACCTGAACTTCTCCTGGAAAGCTCCTAATCAAGTTCCTTATCAAAGATCGAATCAACCTTGGGTTCATGGATAGAATCAACTTGGAATTCCTCAAGAAGATATTAATACCCAGGTTATAAAACCCATGCAGGGTATGCAAAATCAAATGGCAAAAGTAACCTATGCTATTACCAATTTACAAAACCAAATTAGGGTTACACCTAATCAAAGACCTGTAGGGAATTTACCTTCCCAACCCATGCCTAACCGTAACAACTAAAGGAACCAATATCAAGGTGGAAATCCCCATTACTCTCACCAACTCCCTACCTAACAAGTCTCGCAGCATCCCCCAAGTTTCAACCAAAACTAGGCCCCCTACCCCCTCCCAGGAACAATCACATTGCAAATGCAGTCCATTTGAGGAGCGAGAAAACAACTAAAGATCTTGGGCCCTCTTATTCTACACATGAAACCCACCCATACCAAATGCAAGTTGACTCTCCTCCCACCCTAACTTAAGAAGAACAAGAAAAAGATTCGAAAGACAAATCTCCCATTCCTTCCCCCAAGCTGTACATTCCACCACTAACAAAAGAAAAAAGACTGAGCCCACAACTGAGAAACTCATGGATTTATTCAAGCAAGCTCAGATTAATATCCTTCTCCTAGATTCAATCAAGTATATCCCTGCCTATTCCAAATTTTTGAAAGATATTTGTACTCCAAAAAGGTAGACCAAAAATCTAGGTAGAGTGCTGATTGCACGTGTTTCACGAGTTTGAAATCAGGGTTACAAGTAACCTGTCGTAGTTGCAAAACTTGTGAACAAATAAAATTTATACTGAAACTCCAAGGGAGTCTCGGGTCGAACACAAGGAGGCGACGTTTACTTTAATTGAAAACCGCACTTTGATTTGTTTCTTTTTGGTATTTTAGAGTTTTGTTATTTTTTTTTTGTATTTTTGTAAGAAGTAGACAAGCAGAATGAATCACCAGAGATAGGGAACAAATATGATATAGATATTACTTCAATGTCAATTACAATCAACTATGAAAGCATAAAAAGAGAGGGAGGCGAGAAGGAATCTCCCGAAGTGGTTGTTTGGTGAGACGACGGCGCCTGGCAGAGGCTTGGATGAAGGAGGTGAGGAGCGGGACGACAGAGGTGAGATGTAGGAGGATGTCGGGTAGAGGAAAGCTTTGGCATGGCTTTGGAATGGAGGTGAGTATTTGGAGATGATCTATTATCGGAATGGAGGTGGGAGGACGGCTGCAAGGCGACCTATGAATGGGGATGGGAAGTTGGAGGAGTATTTGGAGGGGCAGAGGTTCGCTATACTAATAGGCACCTTGGGAGCTTGAGAGCAAGCTCTAACAGAGCATTGGTAGGCTTGCTAGAGCTTGGGAGAAGGTGGGAGTAGAGTAGGTAGAGATGGCTGATAACACTGCATCTTGGGGTGATAATTCTGTTAAATGGGGTCCATCTTAAGAACAAAATGCACAGTTAACACATCATAAATAGAATGAGAGCATTGCATGCATCATACATCAAGATTGCTTATAAAATAGTATTAATGGCCATTTGTATAAGTACTTGTCAAAGCAGGCCTCAGATGATCAATCAGACCACACGGATGGATTCAGAGCAACGAACGGAGTTCAACGGACTCGAAATCGGCCAAATCCGACATCCGGAGTTCTTGCAATGGTCCTAAGAAGTTCTGATAGTTGATCTGATGATCAACGGCCCACGACGCGCCACGTGGCACCCGCTCGCTGCATCCAGACCGTCGATCAATCTTGCCTTCACCCGGAGGACGAATCTCAGTCATCGATCTTCAATTGAACGACTGAGAGCCGCTCATGCGCCCGCCCTTGCCGCGACAAAGCAGCGGGTGCAGCGTAGTGGTCGAAGCTCTCACCAACGCTTATGCGACGTGGGTTTGAAGCACCCTGTGCGAAAATTGCGAGGCGAAGGCACGCGTGGGCAAAACTGGATCGCTCGATCAGCAGCAGACGGGAGAGATTGCGAGACGTGGCGCCCGCAGATGCGCCTTGAGCAGACGCGCGCGATGACGCAGGGGCGTGGGCGCGATCCAAGCGTGCACCCCGCATAGAATCTCAACCGTCCGATCTTCGATCGGACAGCTTACGACGCACGCACGCGAATCAGGCGTGAAGAAGCACAAGGCACACGTGAGCGACCGGCGGGTAAGGGCCTTCACTGACGTTTTGGGAAGGGTTTTAGCGACGTCCTGGAAGGTATTCACTCCACTTGCAAGTGTTCTATCTCCCTCCTAGCTACCTTTAAGCCCTTTTGTAATCGCCGGAGACGACAAGCCGCCGACGGAGCCCTCTCCACCACTGTGGATGCCTCGCCGTCCCCTCTCTCTCTCTTTCCTTCTTTTAAGCTTTACTTTACTTATGTTCAAGCATTTATCTAGTGTTGTAATTATGAACTAAAGTTGCATGTTAAATGAAGTTGTTTTCTATTCAATTGCTTGCTCTATTTTCTATTCAAGTTGCATGTTGCGAAAGAAACAATTCTAACCCTAATCTCTCTCTCTTCTCTCTCTCTCTCACTCACTTTTCACCCATGACTTTTCGCAAGCAAAAACCCATTATTTTCGTGACATTAAGTGACAAGAGAAATCTGATTTTCACGCCTCCCTGAGATCGACACTAGGACTCACGTCCGTTTCTTTATTTTAAAACTGACGTTGCAAGCGCAAGCTATAACGACTCTTCCAAACACACGCACACGCACACGCCACTTTTTGGCACCGTTGCTGGGGAGGCAACGGATTTGTTTTGTCACTTCCATTTTACATCCATGCTCACATCGTCTAACGCCTTGTTTCCTTCTACTTGATGGTTGCAGGAATTCGACGCTTGGACGGCAAAGCAGTGCAACTCGTGACGGTAACAAGGGAGTAAGCGCAACAAGGACCGGTCGTGAGTATTTCTTCACTCATGGTTGTTTGCTTGCTTAAAAATCTAAAAAAATTTGTAAAACTGAAAAAAAATTGGCGTGGTGTATGATTGCCTGACCCACACGCTTAACACATCACCCAACAAAAAAATATATACACTCTAACATTATGAATAAATTCTTGGAGTGTTCTTTTCTCTTTTTGAGTGGTGTTTGTGAAGCCACCTTGAATTGACTTGGGCCGCACCACTCAACCCTAAAAATGACTCATCTAATAGAAGATGCATGATCACTAGGATGAGTATATTAGGATTTTAGAGCCTCTACACAATAAAAGGAAATCTACTCTCATCGAATTGTGTGCAAAACTTGACGTGCCCACTGAAACTTGTCTGAAAACATTAAGACATGTCAATCCTAAATGACACTAAAGTAAGGATAAAACATTAAAAGACACCACATCTAAAATCCTTGCTTGAAAATCATGTTTTGATAGGAGGACACACACTGAAAGTGGAAAATTAAGAGGCACTACCCCAATCAATGCCTCATCACATAACCCTAGCACAAGCACTATCCTAGCCCTTTAAAACAGAGTAGACGTGACTTAGGCAGGACTGGGTTAAGTCTCGAGAGGCGGGGTTTTGTTTGTTGGACACTTGGCTTTCATTCCCTTAGTAGAATTTGGTGACTAGGCTGCGGGGCAGTGTCAAATGACAGCGGTTGTGGGGTCTATGGAACTGGCAGCTCAAGCCAAAGGAAGAACCTTCCCTGCAATCCCCTCGTAATTAACTTGGCCAGATTAACTTTGGGAAGGGGAGTCTAGTGCTTACGGACTTAATCACCCTTTTGGAGATTTCTAGGTCCCCTAAGGAACACACCATAAGTACTAGGCTTGTTTGCTTGGTTGAACACATAACTCTCTCTCATCTGTTCTTCCCGCATCCCTCCATTTCTTTCAAACCATGGATTTCAATACCTATCCATCTTACCCAAACTGCCCCCAACATGATTTGTATGCTAACCCAAGTAGACCATATCCACAGCCTACTTAGGCTAACCAACCACCAAGTTGGGGGTACGACCTAGAATATCCCTCTTGCCCCAACTGTCCCAGTTATGACCAAACCACACCAACCCCTTATTGGGATACACCCAACATATCCACTCAAGGGTATGATTCAAATCATGGGGCTCCATATCTCGATTCTCCTCATGATGCCTCATCATTTAGGTCCCACCCGCTCTCTAACCACTTTGATGGGACCTACACTCTAGGAGAATACCAAGAACCCTACCCTACTCAGGACAATAACCAAGAAAGGTCATCTGCATTCAACGACCTTTCCTACTTGACCTTTAGATTGGAAGGAATTCTAGACAAATGGAAATCAGAGAATGATCAAAAACCTAGGCAAGCCTAGGATCATCAACCTTCGATTTGGTCCCCTGATGAAGAATTTGACTGGGAGGAGGACTTAGAACCTCAACTATTCTGGAGTAGGACCAAATGGAGAATGGTTCCTCTTGAAGAACTAGTCCCCTGAACATGATAGAATAGAGGACCCACCCAAGAACCTAAACTCTAGTATGGATTCTAATCCACAACCTCAACCACACCCTCTTAACCTGGATTTCAAGGAGGAAATCCAAAAGACATGTTGACGCGCGAAACTCGATCGTGTTTTAACAGTTAATTACGTCGTAGTATAGGTGATCAAGCGTCGTCAACAAATAAAAGTTTTATTACTCGTAAATCGGAGTATCCAAGGTCAAACACAGGGAGCAATTGGATTTTACTACTAATCTCAATGTAATTGAACACTTTAATTACTCAAAACTTTAATTCAAATGTAAATGCATGAGTTTGAAAAGCAATTATGGTAAAAAGAAAGAATTGGACGTCTGATCATGAGATCAGACGTCTTAAAAGATGTCTTTCCCTTCTTTTATTCTTCTTCCTTTCTTCTTTCTCTACAGTGCCTTGCTTTTCTTCTGCCTTCTTTCTTTCTTCTCCTGCAGTGTCTCTCTCTCTGCTTCTTTTCTTCTGTCTTGTTTGCTCTGTAGTTAGTTTCTCTCTGCAGGTCTTCGTCCTTGGCTCTGCTTCCTTCAGTTCCTCTTCTCTGCCTTGGCAGAACTTCCTTCCCTCGTTTCTTCTTCCTTTCTGCTTTGCCTTTATTCCTTGGCGCTTTGTCTGCCTACACACGAGGCAGCAAAACCTATCCCCTTCCCTCTACCCGCATGTATCTCTCTCTCTCTCTCTCTTTGCAAATCGCTCACAGGAAGTTCTCCCAGAGCCAGGTTAACGGGTCGGATAGCGTACCCGTGACCAGGCGCACCGGCGTGAGGGTGATGCGCGAGGTGTGCTCAGGCAAGGGTAGGGTCGTATTGCGCCAGATCCGCGTGGTGAAATGGCGGACGAGGCGGTGTGAGAGAGGTGAGGGACCTCACCCCAGGTGCATTCAGAGGGACTCAAGCCATATCACAAAAGCATTTAAACCATGCCAGCGCCTTGTAAGTTACCGATGTGGGATTAATTTCTCCCCCTCTACGTCGCGCGCGCCCGCAGAAATCTATCCTTCAATTTCCACAGTTGCGGAGGTCGCAATGTCTCTTGCTTGGTCAGATAGCTTCGCAGTGCTTCCTCGAGTGAGCTGCACTTGAAGCCTTGCAGTCCTGAACCCTGGAGCGAGCTTGGAGCTTCTTCGATTCGCCGTCAATGGCGGCAGGGGCTGGGAATCTGCCAGACACGGAAATGGCCTTGCGGCCTAATCAGATCACCGGGGAACCTTCGCCTTGTCACGGCGAAGGTGAAGGGCAAGGTGGCAGGCCATGGGGTGGCCTAGGCGTGCGTGCCTAGGTCGTCCTGTGGCCGGATGTATGGGTGAGTTCGGGGGATTATTGTGGAGGCGTAGAGGGACGGTTGATGGGCGGATATTACTCAGTGATATGAGGTGGAGGTTATGTGATGGTCGGCGAGGCGTGTGGGGCTATGGAGCGACGGGAGCGCCTCGCCGGAGGGTGGCCGGAGATGAGGAAGGTGATGGTGAACAGCGGTAGTCGAGGGGTTTTGGATGAAATAAAATGCGGGGAATGAAAGAGGGGGTAGAGAAGAAGAGTTTGAACCTAACTAAAGGGACGAAAGGGGACGAAGAGGCGGATGGCTGTACCTGCTGTCGCCGGAGAAGAAAGCGCCCAGTGGAGGAAGACGGCGGCGACGACGGGGCTAGGCCAACGCGCGCGGGTATTGCGCAACGCGGAGAAGGATGAGGAAGATGGCTTTGCCACTGGTTTTGTGGTAGAGTGAAGAGGAAGGGGAGGGGGGCTCGTCGGAGCTCGCTGGACACCTTGGCCGGAGAAGGAGATGAATTTGAGGTGGAATCCCAGCCAAGTCAAGCTGAGGAGGTTCGGTCGGGTTTGGGGGTTCTTTTATAGGCACAGGCCATGTGTTCTGGAGTGTGGAGGGCAAGCATTCATCACCGACAGCTCTCCGGAGAAGGAAAGTGGGTGGATACCCAAATCCCTCGTGCGTTCGCACGAGAGATTGGGATCAAATCAGGGATTATGACTGGCCTCAGATGGAAGGGAATTCCTCGGAGAATCTCCCTTCCATTTCTGGGAGGGGATCTCTGAGGAATCAGAGTATTCCCTCTCTAATCCTCGCCGGAGCAGGATTCTGCCCCAATAATGGAGGAAGGACTTGATTGTAAGATTGGTCAGAAAGATAGGGGGGTTGCTGTGATGGTTTTCAAAAGATAGGGACCAAAATGTGATTGGGTGTACTACATTGCAAAGTAGGTCAAGATGACCTCCCCTTAGGTCCAAATTTTGTTACAAACCTAATTTTGACCTAAGGAATCCAATGGTGAAGTTGGATTTTAGGTTTGACCATGTTTGACTTGACATTTTGTGTAAAAACCCAAACTAGGTCAATTGATGAGCTAGGACCCTATTCTAGGTCAAACTAGGTTCCAAAGGCCAAATTAAGTGTTCTAAACCATAGAGGATATTTTTCCATGAATTTTAGAGAGCTTACTTGATTTTTATCCTGACTGAAACCTTGTTGAATTAAGCAGGTCTGTTTTAGGGTTACTAGATGTCATTTAATTCCTAGATTGCACATGAACCCATTTCTGATTGAATCAACCCACTTTTTATCTCATTTTGACCATTTGACCTATGTTTTGTCTCTGAGAAATCCCATTTATGTACTGCAATGGTAAAATTACAATTTTAACCTTTATTTCATGTTTTCTTCTCAGAACACTTATACCTTCAATTAGGCCCTCTTCTAGGTCATGTAGGAGCTTTTACTCTCTTTATTAGGTCAAAATGAGCTAGTTATGGCTCATGATGAGGCTCTCATCATTCCCCCATGCCTAGCTTTTGCTAGTCCCTTAGTAAAATTTCAAGGTTTTAAATTCCATTCTAGTCCCTGAGTGTCTGTCATTAATTATGATAAGTGCTTCTTTTGTGATTAGGTAAGAATGCCGACAATAGGCCTAGAGGTACTCAAGTACCAACCAAAATCTAGACCTGACCCGCTTTAGCCTCAGTCCTCCACAAAGGTTTCTAAGGCCCACAGAAACTAACCTAGGGTTTGTTGGACTCCGTGGTTAAAGCACCCGTGCTTGAGACATTTTTAGCCTAGGTTTAGTTTGCAGTGCATTTTTGTAAGAGAGAGATAGAAGATTTATTTGTTTGGAGAGCTTTCTCTCTCTTTTCTTTTTATTTCTAGCTTTGGATTAGCTCCTCAACACGGTCTGTATCGGATTCCTCGTCCCCATCATCAATCCTCAATGGTCCTTGGCTATCGAGATTTCGAGATAATCCCGCCCATGGCGTTTCGTGGCCGAATTCATACCCTGGCGATCATCATTTTGTGATAATGCCACCCATGGTATCTGAACCAGTAGAGTGCTTACATGCCCCCAGTAGGATATTTAAATATCCTAAGAGACAAGCACCAAGGAGACGATATGTTGTTACGCATCTTCGAAGGGAATTTCCCGCCTCTCCGCGTCGAGAACTCGTCCAAATCAACTTGTGTTGATTGGCCACTCCTAATCTAGGTGAATTTTTTAGAACATTAAACGCTTTTGCGTGATTTGGATATTTATGCGCACTGAACCAGACTGTGTGTGAATTTTGGGGTGCTTAGGTTATCAAATCCCGCAAATCGGAGGTCAGTTAACGAGGCCGAATACTTCCTAAGCCTTAGACCTAATACTTAAGCTTCGCATTTTCCCAACCTCTTGAGGATTATCCAGATTTTAGTGGATACGTGAATTTTTAAGCTAAAGGATCTAGCCCAAGAGGCCTAAAATCAGTGTTCCCGCTAATCTCTTGTTATATCTCCTTAACCCTTTTCTTTTATTTCTTTTCTTAATTTGGTCTAGAACTTCAGTTAATTCCTTAATCTTTTACTAATGACTACCTCTTTTTCTTTTTCATTTTGTGCTCCTTTTGTCATTTTTGCTCTTTTTCTCCTCCTTATAATTATGTGGCTCACAAAATTTCCTCCCTCCCCTATTTTTGGTTCTTTTTCATAATTTTTCAATTTTTTTATGTTTTTGACATACGCAAATTTTTTTGTGTGAGACTCCTGACTTTTTCTTGGTTCTGTATGTATGCACTTTATCACCCCCCCATGCCTAAGTTTTGCAATGTCCTCATTGTAAACGGAGGGTGTGAAATAGTGTTGAGGTTAGGGACTTAGAACAGGATACATCGGGTGGGTGAATGGGTTGAAAATGACTGATGGGAACGATTTCAAGCTCTGGTACGTGTACCAGAGGTGGGATCAACTGTCTAAGGCTGAACTCAAGGTGCAATGGATGTGGAGTATAGACGGATAATCAGACGGGTCTCTATTTTTGGGATGACGGGTTGCCTCCCGTTAAGCGCTAAATTTGATGCCTTCAGCCGAGCGGAAAATGGGGTGGAGAAGGAGTGGTCAAATCAGTGGAATTTGGTAAAACAAGCACCTTAATTAAGAGCCTGGTTGGTCCAACCAGGTGCTTGTTGAGATCAGTCGGCTGATGATGCAGCCCAAGCCCAATAAGTCTGGTGGGTTGATAGATGTAGATCAACAGATGTAGAACCCACCATATGCAATGAAGTTCTGATGGATATTGAAGTGAAAACTCAGGTTTAGGCTGAGTCGAATCAGCCTGATTAGAGTAGGGTTCCGAAAAATAGTCAATGTATGGTGTGGAAACCCTACAGGGGTGATCAAAGAATGATGGCTCCTGATTTTCAGTCTGATCAATGCTCGATACCTGATATAGATATGGAGTTGAATCATTTGCAAACGACTCAGTGAGAGGTGAATCGGAATAGAAATTGAGTTCGGTTGCTGGTCGGAGTAGAGAACGGGTTTTGATTGGTTCTATATATGTGGAGTAGGTGGCTTCAAAGAAAATAGGCTTGTTATAATCAGGAAGTAGATTTTCTCTGATGTTATGGTCAGACTCGAAATCGTTGGAGAGTTTGCGAAAATCAAAATTTGAATGAGATTCAAGATCATGAGTTCCACCATAGAATAAATCATATTCAGTAGCCTGACTGGGGTCTAGCCTAAATGTTAATTCTGAGCTTAAAAAGGTGTCCCTATCTGGTAGAGGCTCAGGTCCTAAGCTACTAGGGCAGACCCAATTGAAACCCCACTCGTCCAACTCCTCGATTTCTGTGTCGTAGATTGGCATGACTTCTGAAAAATCGATTCGTTCCTCTGAGGATGTTGGCGAGGGATATTCATCAAATAAAGGCCCAAAATCGTATTCTTCATTAAAAGATTGATCTTCTTCATATGGGTCCTTGAAATCTTCAAAATAGATTTCAGATCTAGTTTCTGGGCTTATGATGTGGGTTGAATTACTATAATCTAGGTCTGAATAACCTTCGAGGGTCACCTTATCAGAATAAGGGACGGGATTTATACCCTCGAGAGGTTCAGTTCTTCCTTCATTATTGCAGGAGTTTTGGGATTCTAGAATAGGCTCAACATGGTATTTTCCTGCATTTGGAGCTTCCCAACTTTCTTCAATATCAGGCACATTGTACTCCATCTGGGTTGGGAATCCACAACCATTTTGTGCCTCAAACCCGAGATCAGATTGATCCTCGATGTTGTCCCAAGATGGTTCATCTTCTATTTGTGGTATATACAGGTACTTCTGGTCAATAATTTGTTTTACTAATCTCATTATATCTTCTCGTTTTTCAAGACTATCTTGGTGTTGCTTCCAAAGTCGAGGATTTGTCATACATTGGAGGTATTCAAGATTGTGCAGTTTTTCTATCTTAATGTATCTAGTAATGATCAAGTCACGGGTTGATCCTTTTGTGGCTTCTGCTAATAGTACTTGGGCACAAGTTATGATAAAGGTTGTGATTGTTGGGACATCAACCTGAATGTTTCTTACTGTTGTTGAGGTTTCTTCATTTTCATAGAATTTCATAGCATCCTCAATCATTTTATCTCTCATGGATCTCCGATATTCAGGTTTCTTGACTGGTAGTCCTAGGTGGTTTGGCTGCATATTTGGATCAGGTGGTGGAATCAAGATGTAGAATCAAAGTTTGAATCAAGATCAAGTTATGAAGCGATCAGATATGAATAACGAGTCCCACTGAAAATGTGTGTGTGTGTGCTCTAAAGAGAAAAGATGAGGGACTGGAGATGTTTTTGACCCAATCAAGACACCCAAAGATGTTTGGGTGACTATGGAGGTTCGAGGCGGATGGTACCCCTGGATCAGAAAGTCGTCCACCTGAGAATTACCTGGGCAGCCAGAGAGGGAGAGTCCCGCAAAGACCCCTACACGGTAGAGCGTCCCCACGGGTTACAGGGTTTCCCCCACCCGACCTCTCTTGTCACTGAGATTCCAAGTAGACCAGAATGGGGACCTTGACCTCTTAAGTCTACCACTTTTTATTTCAAAGGTGCTTTAGGGTTCTCACTTGAACTTTAGATGTTTTGATGTTGTGACCTAATTTAGAAGTTGGTTGACACAATGGGTCAACTTCACCTGACCTGTCCTATAGATGGCAGAATGATTCTAGGCTTGGAGCCTAGTGATCACCCTGATTTGACTCCCAGGTTATTAGGTCCAAAAATTTTAAGATTCAAGTGATTTTAGAGCTCAATTTTTCTTAGGGTTTGTCTTGTTAAGATCTCTTCAATCACGGGCTTGGGTAGCACATTGATGCGGGAGGGTTTATTTCCTTTTATACAGGCATGTGTGAGCTAGCACTCCAAGATCCTACAGTAGAAACCCTAATTTGGTTCTATTTCCGATCCTCTTTTTCTTTTTGAAAAGGTTCTCTTTGGACTTAAAAACAAGAAGTGTGTTGTCCGCAGAGATTAAGCGTGATTTCTATTAGGCACATGAATTTGTGGGATAGAATCTGAAAAATCGCTCCAACTTCAAGAAGATTTGAAAAATTTTCGCAAAATTAGGAAACGTTTGCCTTAAAGATGGTGATTACTATAGAAAGAAGGCAATTGATTCTTAAATTAATTTTCTTCCTTTTATCTTTCAAAGCTTAGGGGATAGTTTAAGGAAGAAAGAAATTACCTGCCCTGGAGTGGTTGACTTGCGGGAGGGATTTTCTCGTGAAATACCTGCAAGATCACAACAAAGTAGGGCAAGTTAGTGTTCAATAAAAAGAATGTAGAGACTAGTGATAAATTGCGCGTTGTTCCCCGGCAACGGCGCCAAAATGTTGATGTGCGTTACTCCCCGGCAACGGCGCCAAAATGTTGATGTGCGTTACTCCCCAGCAACGGCGCCATTTTGTTGACGTGCGTTACTCCCCAGCAACGACGCCATTATATTGACGTGCATTACTCCCCGGCAACGGCGCCAAAATGTTGACGCGCGAAACTCGATCGTGTTTTAACAGTTAATTAGGTCGTAGTATAGGTGATCAAGCGTCATCAACAAATAAAAGTTTTATTACTTGAAAATCGGAGTATCCGAGGTCGAACACAGGGAGCAATTGGAATTTACTACTAATCTCAATGTAATTGAACACTTTAATTACTCAAAACTTCAATTCAAATGTAAATGCATGAGTTTGAAAAGCAATTATGGTAAAAAGAAAGAATTGGACGTCTGATCTCATGATCAGACATCATAAAAGATGTCTTTCCCTTCTTTGATTCTTCTTCCTTTCTTCTTTCTCTGCAGTGCCTTGCTTTTCTCCTGCCTTCTTTCTTTCTTCTCCTGCAGTGTCTCTCTCTCTGCTTATTTTCTTCTGTCTTGTTTGCTCTGTAGTTAGTTTCTCTCTCTGCAGGTCTTCGTCCTTGGCTCTGCTTCCTTTAGTTCCTCTTCTCTGCCTTGGCAGAACTTCCTTCCCTCGTTTCTTCTTCCTTTCTGCTTTGCCTTTATTCCTTGGCGCTCTATCTGCCTGCACACGAGGCAGCAAAACCTATCCCCTTCCCTCTACCCACATGTATCTCTCTCTCTCTCTTTGCAAATCGCTCACAGGAAGTTCTCCCAGAGCCAGGTTAACGGGTCGGATAGCGTACCCGTGACCAGGCGCACCGGCGTGAGGGTGATGCACGAGGTGTGCTCAGGCAAGGGTCGGGTCGTATTGCGCCAGATCCGCGTGGTGAAATGGCGGATGAGGCGGCGTGAGAGAGGTGAGGGACCTCACCCCAGGTGCATTCGGAGGGACTCAAGCCATATCACAAAAGCATTTAAACCATGCCAGCGCCTTGTAAGTTACCGATGTGGGATTAATTTCTCCCCCTCTACGTCGCGCGTGCCCGCAGAAATCCATCCTTCAATTGCCACAGCTGCGGACGTCGCAGCGTCTCTTGCTTGGTCAGATAGCTTCGTAGTGCTTCCCCGAGTGAGCTGCACCTGAAGCCTTGTGGTCCTGAACCCTGGAGCAAGCTTGGAACTTCTTCGAGTCGCCGTCAATGGTGGCAGGGGCTGGGAATCTGTTAGACACGGAAATGGCCTCGTGGCCTAATCAGATCATCGGGGAACCTTCGCCTTGTCACGGCGAAGGTGAAGGGCAAGGTGGTAGGCCACGGGGCGGCCTAGGCGTGCGTGCCTAGGTCGTCCTGTGGCCGGATGGATGGGTGAGTTCGGGGGATTATTGTGGAGGCGTAGAGGGACGGTTGATGGGCGGATATTACTCAGTGAGATGAGGCGGAGGTTATGTGATGGTCGGAGAGGCGTGTGGGGCTGCGGAGCGACGGGAGCGCCTCGCCGGAGGGTGGCCGGAGATGAGGAAGGTGATGGTGAACAGCGGCGGTCGAGGGGTTTTGGATGAAATAAAATGCGGGGAATGAAAGAGGGGGTAGAGAAGAAGAGTTTGAACCTAACTAAAGGGATGAAAGGGGACGAAGAGGCGGACGGCTGTACCTGCTGTCGCCAGAGAAGAAAGCGCCCAGTGGAGGAAGACGGCGGTGACGACGGGGCTAGGGCAGCGCGTGCGGGTATTACACAACGTGGAGGAGGATGAGGAAGACGGCTCTGCCATTGGTTTTGTGGCAGAGCGAAGAGTAAGGGGAGGGGGGCTCGCCGGAGCTCGCTAGACACCTTGGCCGGAGAAGAAGGAGATGAATTTGAGGTGGAATCCCAGCCAAGTCAAGCTGAGGAGGTTCGGTCGGGTTTGGGGGTTCTTTTATAGGCACAGGCCATGTGTTTTGGAGTGTGGAGGGCAAGCATTCATCACCGACGGCTCACCGGAGAAGGAAAGTGGGTGGATACCCAAATCCCTCGTGCATTCGCACGAGAGATTGGGATCAAATCAGGGATCATGACTGGCCTCAGATGGAAGGGAATTCCTCAGAGAATCTCCCTTCCATTTCTGGGAGGGGATCTCTGAGGAATCAGAGAGTATTCCCTCTCTAATCCTCGCCGGAGCAGGATTCTGCCCCAATAATGGTGGAAGGACTTGATTGTAAGACTGGCGAGAAAGATAGGGGGGTTGCTGTGATGATTTTCAAAAGATAGGGACCAAAATGTGATTGGGTGTACTAAATTGCAAAGTAGGTCAAGATGACCTCCCCTTAGGTCCAAATTTTGTTACAAACCTAAGTTTGACCTAAGGAATCCAATGGTGAAGTTGTATTTTAGGTTTAACCATGTTTGACTGGATATTTTGCGTAAAAACCCAAATTAGGTCAATTGATGAGCTAGGACCCTATTCTAGGTCAAACTAGGTTCCAAAGGACAAATTAAGTGTTATAAACCCTAGATGATATTTTTCCATGAATTTTAGAGGGTTTACTTGATTTTTATCCTTATCGTAACCTTGTTGAATTAAGTGGGTCTGTTTTAGGGGTACCAGATGTCATTTAATTCCTAAATTGCACATGAACTCATTTCTGATTGAATTAACCCACTTTTTATCTCATTTAGACCATTTGACCTATGTTTTGTCTCTGAGAAATCCCATTTATGTACTGCAATGGTAAAATTGCAGTTTTAACCTTTATTTCATGTTTTCTTCTCAGAACACTTATACCTTCAATTAGGCCCTCTTCTAGGTCATGTAGGAGCTTTTACTCTCTTTATTAGGTCAAAATGAGCTAGTTATGGCTCATGATGAGGCTCTCATCAAGACACCAAATGACACCCTGTCAATTCTTGATAACCTCCAGTTAGAGTTACATAGACAGAATCAAGAATTGGTTAATGGGCAACAGGCCATGTTGGATATGTTCCAACAATTGGGGGAAGAAGGCCAGAGAAAGCTATTGCACACAACGCCATTCATGGAATTCGTAAATTAATGACCTACCATGATCAATTGGACTACATCCAGTCACCCTAATTTTGTTCAATCCACCATTGATACCCCCCAGGAGTTGGACAACTCAATGGATAAGGTCATTGAGGATTCCTCGGAACACAATTTGGGTATCATTGAGGACAAACATCAGGAGGAAACTGAGAATGTGAGGGGAGATGTCTTGGAATCCGAATCTAATTGACCTGAGAGAAGTGATCCGATGGGAACAACAACCAACATAGAAGATAGGGAATGGAGTTACAATTTCAAAGAAATCGATTATGAATCGGTTGGGATCCCCATCACAAATTTGGAGGAGGGCCGAGAGAAAGAATATGAACTAGAGGATGAAATTGGCCCTACCTCTAATACAACCTCAAACAGTGAATCTGATACAAAGGAGGTTGAAGAAAATATTCTTGAAGTCAAGGGCTTGGAGGGAATGAGCAATGAAACCGTAGTTGCGGAAGGGATGGATTCGTCTTTGGAGAGAGACCTCATGCTTGATTGTAGGGCTCATTATGAAACTCTTGATTTTGTTACCTGCCCTACCAGAATAAAGATCCCGCAACCCGAATGCACTGGAATTGATACTCCTTTGACGGATTGCAATTTTATGGGGACACAAGCGGAGTATAAAACCTACATCTTTAGTGTTTGGCATGTCATATTCGGGTGCGCTCGTCCACATCAACTTCTTTGCATGCCTGCAAACTAAAAGAGGATCTGACACAGGCATGCATGATACATCTGCTGCAGAATTCCCGCCCCTTATGAACGGGACTCCACCACAACCTTGTTCGCATCTGTGGACTTCTGATTCTGGGTCTGGCTGATTTTGTACATGCCTCCTTGACCTAAACCATTCATGTTTGTGTACTATGCCCAGCCGAAGGCATTAAACTTAGCGCTTCCTGGGAGGCAACCCAGAGGATTCAGACTGATCCGGTATTCTACGTCACTCAGGTAATATCCTTTCAAACCCCTGTTGCATCCATGTATTTTCCAATGAAGACATTATCCAACTTAAGCATGGGGGAGGGTGGTAATTGCATGATCCTGAGCTCATTTAATTAGCCTGAATAGAATATATATATATATATATAATGAATTTAGGAAGAAAAACTTAGGCATTAGAAATTTTTCAATAGTGGAAAATAATACGGAAAGAACATAAACACTTAGACTTTTCAGGCCTTCAGGCTTAATCAACCCTGGTGTCCGTTAAAATATGGATTTAGCTTTAAATCCTTGAAACCTTAAGCTACTCTAATCCACCAACTAAATAAGGTGATAAGTATACGACTTATCAACTCACCTTCTAACTCAGAAAGACTTTGAGTCTAAGCATCTGCACACATTTTTGCACAGACTCACTCCTCGGAGATTTTGACAGAAATTGGGTAGCTAATGAACTCTCTAGGGTGGTATGGTTGGCAAGTTGTCGTGGGTAACAGCCCATTGGCAGGTTGTCCAGAGCCCATCCACGGGACCACTTCTTCTTCATTGCCTCTAGGTAAATTTGAGATCAGGGAAGTCACCTACCAAATAAAAAAAAGGAGAAAAATCAAAACAAAATAAACCACACTTCACCGCACGAGTATGATTAGCAAGTGATCGTGGGTAACAGCTCATTGGTCGTTGTTCAGAGCCCAGCTCAGTAATTGCACAAAAAGAACCAAAACACTTAAGGAAGAAGCGGGGAAGTAGTACAAGCCGGGGAGATATACACTGGAAAAATCCTTGTGTTGACCTCAATTAAAACAAATGTAGGGAGAAAGCTACCTATCGAACAAATACACCTTTAGGCAAAACACTTCCTCTTCCAGTCACCTAGGGGCGTAGAAACTCGGAGTCTGTCTAAATTACCGTTGAGTGAGTCTATCATGATCTTCACACCAAGATGCTTAGCACTTTGAGTTTTGGGTGGGTTGGGTAGCTGTAAAAAGTTACCAACCCACTCTTAATTCCAAAAAATCTAAAAATAAGAAAAAAAAAAATATATATATATATATTTACATACATTAAAGCTAGGATTCAGGCGATTCGTATTTTGGCAGACACCCAGGCGTTGCTTAGTCTTTGTAGATTAAGATCTTAGTATATTTCCTCCTATTGACAAGTGACGAAATGTCTAAGTAGTTACTTCTTAAATTCTGACTGGAAATAAAGGCTAGAATAAACCTTGCTAGGGACTAGCAAGGAGTAAGAATGGGGGTATGATAACATTGCATCTTGGGGTGATAATTCTGTTAAATGGGGTCCATCTTAAGGGCAAAATGCACAGATAACACATCATAAATAAAATGGGAGCATTGCATGCATCATACATCAAGATTGCTTATAAAATAGCATTAATGGCCATTTGCATAAGCACTTGTCAAAGCAGGCCTCAGATGAGCAATTGGACTGCACAGATGGATTTAGAGTGACGAACGGAGTCCAACAGACTCGAAATCGGCCAAATCCGACATTCGGAGCTCCTGCAATGGGCCCAAGAAGTTCTGACCATTGATTTGATGATCAATGGCCCACAATGCACCACGTGGCGCTTGCTCACTACATCCAGACCACCCACCGATCTCGCCTTCACCTGGAGGATGAATCTCAGCCATTGATCTTCGATCGAATGGTTGAGAGCTGCTCGCACGCCCACCCTCGTCGCGACAAAGTAGCGAGTGCAGCGTAGTGGTCGAAGTGCTCACCCACACTCACGCGATGCGGGTTTGAAGTGTACTGTGCAAAAATTGTAAGGAGAAGGCGCCCGGAGGCGAAATTGGACCGCTCAATCAGCAACGGAAGGGTGCGATTGCGAGACGTGGTGCTTGCAGATGCGCCTTGACCAGACGCGCGTGATGACGTGGGGGCGTGGGTGCGATCCAGGCGTGCGCCCCGCACAGAATCTCAGTCGTCTGATCTTTGATCAGACGACTTACGACGCGCTCATGCGGATCAGGCGTGAAGAAGCACAAGGCGCGCGTGAGCGACCGACGGGTAGGGGCCTTCACTGACGTTTTGGGAAGGGTTTTAGCGACGTTTCAGATGTTGCTAAAACCCCTTCTTCATTTGGAAAGCCCTTCTTCCTATTTAAACCCCTTCCAACCACCCATGGAAGGCATTCACTCCACTTGCAAGTGTTCTATCTCCCTCCTAGCTACCTTTAAGCCCTTTTGTAATCACCGGAGATGACGAGCCACCGACAAAGCCCTCTCCACCACCATGGTTGCCTCGCCATCTCCTCTCTCTCTCTCTCTTTCCTTCTTTTAAGCTTTACTTTATTTATGTTCAAGCATTTATCTAGTGTTGTAATTATGAACTAAAGTTTCATGTTAAATGAAGTTATTTTCTATTCAATTGCTTACTCTATTTTCTATTCAAGTTGCATGTTGTGAATGAAACAATTCTAACCCTAAACTCTCTCTCTCTTTCTCTCGCTTTTCACCTGCGCCTTTTCACAAGCAAAACCCCACGATTTTCGTGACAATAAGTGACAAGAAGAATCCAGTTCTCACGCCTCCTTGAGACTGACACTCGGACTTACATCCGTTTCTTTACTTTAAAATCGATGTCGCAAGCACAAGCTATAATGACTCTTCCAAACACACATGCACGCGCACGTTGATGGGACAGCCCGGATAGGTTGTTAATATGATATTTTTATCGTTGAAATGTGTATAGTGGTTAACCTAATTCGGACCTAACCATCTCTTTACAAAATTTTTAACCTGACCTAATTGATTTTATCTTGTCGCTTTTAGGCCCAGGGTCGAACTCAGGGAAGTGAGGTTCAAGTCGAGTTTCTACGTTTTCCTTAAAACGCGTCTCTTTCGTTCGTTTATTGTGTTTTTGGTATTTTTCTTATTTAGGTTTTTTTCTGGTAATCCTTGTTCTTGAGGCACACCCTCAAAATTGTGTCCTTGGCTTTTAGCCAAAACAGAGTTTCAAAACACGTCTTGCTACTTACAAGACGGGGGTACCTGCAAATCAAAGATTATCTTTTCACTTTTATACTTTTTTTTATCTTTTTACTAAGAAGGAAGCTAATAGACAGAAAGTAAATATAGTAGCTATAGATATATATTTATATGTAGTATATATATAAAGGGGTGGGGGTGGAGGTGACGATGGAGTGTAGCACTATGTCGAGTCAGTCGACGTCTAGAGAGACGCAACCAACACGACTAGGTGCCACGTGAAGTGTGGATGGAGGATGGGTGATGTATGGGACCACGCTTTTTTTTGTACGCGTGTATCAGGGAATATCAGCAACTGGTGCAGATATTCCCGCGATACAGCGTATAGTAAATAACGTGAAAATATATATACATATGTATGTATATAAGTAAATATATCTATATATATATATAAATGTATAGTTATATATGTATAGATATATATATATATAGATATATATGTGTTTATATATATAGGTGTATATATATATATATAAGTATATGTGTAAGTATATAGATATATATATATATATACATATATATATATTATATATGTATGTATGTATACATAACTATATAGATATACTATATATATATATGTTACTATATATATGTATACGAATAGATATATATATGTTTATACTAGTGTTTATGTGTGTGTGGGTGTGTGGAAGTGTCGGTGAAGATGTGTGTGTGCGTTGGTGTAGTGTACTGAGAGTGAGTGAGAGAGAGAGAGAGAGAGAGAGAGCGGGAGAGAGAGAGAGAGTATACGTGACAGAGAGCGGGAGTGGGAGATCGGCAGAGAGAGAGAGAGCGGGCGAGCGAGAGATCGCGGACGCGCGAGTTAAGACGTCTGCTGCCTCCGGCGGACGTCTGACGCCGCGTCGTCTGAAGGCGGAGGCAGACGTCTGAAGACGGCGGGTGCGGGCGCGGCTTCGCGTAGGGTTCCTGCAGGCGTGCGCGAAGGCGACGGGCGGGCGAAGGCGTGGAGGAGCGAGCGTGGAGGAGGTCTGCAGGTGGTCGCGGAGGGTCGCGGAGGAGGGCAGGGGGCGGCGCGAGGCCGTAGCCAGCCGCTGCAGTGCGCGCGGCGGACGGCTACAGGTGCAACTGCGGGGACGTCAGGACGGAGGTTGAGCGGGGAATGGCCCTGCAGGCGCGCGCGAAGTCGACGGGCGGCTGCGGGGATGGTCGCTGAGGAGCGGGAGGACCTGCTGCTGCTGCGTGGCTGCTGCTGCCGTGGCTTCAAGCTTCGAAGCTTGGAGCGGCGGCAATGGCGTTAAAGAGAAAAAAAACGAAGCGAGGGAATGCACCACGCCCACCGGCTCGTCGAAGAGCTGGGCGGTGGTGCTCCCACTGTGGTGGTGTGCACCACAGTGGGTTCTCCTGCTCGCCGGGTGCCTCCTCGACGGAGGGCCGACGTATGGGAGGGGAAAGCGGTGGAGAAGATGGCTGCGGGTTTTTTGTTGCTGCAGCAGCCTGCGTGTCTCCTCCGTCGCGAGGAAGAGTTGCGGCTTTATAGAGGAGAGCATGGTGGGGAGGCATAGCAGCAGTAGGGAGAGGCGTTGGAGAGTGGCAACCGCAGGGAGAGGCGTTGGCAGGGTATGGCATAGCATGCAGCATGGCGTGGACGAAATTCAGCCGCGGGAAGTAGAAGAACCGCGGGAAGAAGAAAGAAAGATGAAAATAAAATATGGAGAGGGGACTTTTGCAAAGAGACACTTGAATAAAAATGTAAAAATGCAAACCATTATTTTATTCTCTTCTCTTCTCAATTAAATGCATGAATGCAAGTGTTTTTACGAATGCGACTACAGGATCCTAATATGCAATGTTAATGCTAGGAAATAGCATAAGAAGGCATTATTATAGGCGTGTTTTGAGGTGCAAACACACGTCAATGGCTTGGAAGGGAGGGGTGTAGGTCCTTTTATAGTGGAGAAGAAGAGGCAAAAATAGGTATGGGACCATTAGTGATCTCTAGGCCATCGCAGGAAGTGTCGTTGTAGGCAGCTCATGCCCACTCACGCCCATAGCTGGCTTTACTGGTGCGCGAAGAATTAGTGATGGCTATAAGTGTTGCTGTAGGTCTAGCTCATGTGTCACTGTAGGTTGGCGCTAACCGAGCACGTACCCACGCTGCCGCTGCGTTGGCGCGCTCTCCGCGCATTGCACTCTTCACGCGCCAGTGCTCCTCGTGTTGTGCCCGAGCACCCACTTGCATGTGCTACGCTGCTGCTGCGTACTATTGCGGCTGTGCGCGATGCGTGGCTGCGGCTGTGGCTGTGCGTGGTGTGCTGCGAGCGGCTGTGGCTATGCGCGTGTGCTGCTGCTGGCTGGTGTTGGGTGGCCTGGATGGCGTCACGTGGTGCCATATAGGCCATCCATTCTTCTTTCTTTTGTAGAGGGTGTCACGATGCTCAGATCGAGATGATTCCCACGCTGCTGGACTACGATCGTCACTTCGGATCCATCCATACAATCAGATTTTCTATTCAAAACCCATATGGATGTCGCATTGCCCCGTGGCCGTTGATCTTCCTCTAATTTTGTATGATGCTATGGTTCTTCGATCTAGACGATTTTGGAGGCGTTAGACTCCGATCGTCGTCTTAATCAGATCCGTACGGTTTGATCATCCATCCGAGACCCTGAAATAAGTCTTCTTCTCTCCTGACCATAAAAAGGACCTAATTAACCTAAAATATATACTACTCTAAATGCAAAATGATGCATGTTATGCAATATTTATAACATGAAATGCAAATCTAAGCCTAGGAACATGCATGAATAGGCATTTTAACCTAAATAGATGTGTCTATATCAAGTGCATTTTTTTGAGATAGTAAGCTCTGTCATCTAGAGCAAGCTGCCTCCTAAGATGAAAGACCCAGGCGCAGCTCTCATTTCGGTGAGCATTGATGACATAACTTTTAACTACGCCATTCTTGATCTAGGTGCTTCTGTCAATATCATTCACACTGTTTCATTTGAGGAATTTAAGATCGGGTATCTAAAGCCTGTTGAGGTCACTTTACAATTAGCAGATCAATCTTCAATTAAACTGAAGGGGATTGCTGAGGATGTGCTTGTCAAGATCCAGAACTATGTATTCCCAGTTGACTTTCTGGTCCTTGACATTGAGGAACCTAAAACTCTGATTAATGCCCCTATTATCCTTGGAAGACCCTTTTTGGCCACTGCAAAAGTGAATATTAATTGTCATATCAGTAAAGTGGACATTAGTTGTGCTGGCCAAACAATTACTTTGGATATTTTCAAAGCTTCCAAGAGATTCCATGATATTGATTTCTTTGAGGACTTAAACACTAAAATAAATGAATTGGTGGAAGAGCTAATGCTTGTGGATTCCTATTATCCTTTGACCAATTCAGACCGTAATTTCTTTGATGATTTGGAGTCTAATGTGGAACCAATGGTCAAAGACACAAATGACCTGGAGACTTGCCTTACATCAACCTCTCTTCATGACCTATTACCATGTCCATCACCCCTGATTTCACCTTACCCTCCCACACTAAGCTCACTATCCACTCCCACCCTCACTCCTAATAATTCTAACTCCCACTTTCACCTGGACCTTCCACCTGATCCCCCCGAGCTCAGCCTCCATTTTGAAATAAAATCTTGGCCAGACTAGGGTTCTTTTTCCACTTTTCCATCTCATTTTAGTCCTCTCATTTCTACTTCTTATCTTTTAAGGACCAAGAGGAAGATTTAATTAATGAGGGCATTCAAGTGTCCAATTTCCTTCATGATTTTCCATTGCCTGTGTTGTACCATACATCCAGCTGAATGATGTTAAAGATAGCCCTGGGTTAGAGGTAACCCACTATTTTCCTGCTTTCCTTTGTTATTTCTTTTCCTAGGTTTTGACCAGCTTGATCCCAACCTTTTCACTTAGCTGACATCTTTTTCCTTCCTTATGCATGCAGACATTGCGTATCTTAAGCATGGGGGGATATTTTAAATTTTGATGGTTGTTTTAGGATTTTAAAACCCACAAAAAAAAATTAAATTTTTTTTTTGCATTCATTTTCATTTAGAAAAAATCAAAAAACACTTTTTGAGGAAATTTTGAAAACTCGAGACTAAGGTTGAGACTTCAATTCAAAAAGGTATACTTTGGGATTTAATCTTTAACAAACTAGGGACAAAATGTGGATCCGTTAGAATTTTTGGGTTTATCTTAGACTAAATTAGGTATCTTTTGAAAAATTCCTCCTGAACTCTTGATAATTCGGGTAACCTGATTTATTTAGCGACCTGGATAGTACTTGGCTTAGTTTTTGATCAAAAAACTTGCATCTCTTTTGAAAATCTTGTGTCAAACATTTCACACACAAAGCCAACACAACCCAAGCCCTAAAAAACATTAAATATTTAAAAACCCTTGTTTTGGCCTTGGTGAAAGTCTGAGGCAGATAATTGGTGTGAGTTCCCACCGTAGGGAAGGAGGAAAATACCTCCTTTGAGGACATGATGTCAACATGTTATCGTCTCAGCTCTGCTCTATATCTATATTCCATATATTTAGACAGACATTAAGGTGCATTTTGCAGCTTAGGTGTCTTGGATAGTGCTCTACCCATAGTGTAAGAACAAGAGCCTGAGTTTGCCTAGAGCGCCCCTTTACATCACTTTGTGTTTTAGGGTTGTAAGCTCTTGAGGAGTGTCTTGGATGGTGCTATCTCAAAGTACCAGCGCCAGAGCTCCCTCGAGGATTGGTAACGGGAACGATAATCCCGACACATTTGTATTAGGACTGATATGAAGCTAAACATGGGGGAGAAAATAAACAAAAATTGTTATATATATATATAGTTTCAGAAAAACACGATTGTATGCATATGTTATCCCAAAAGTGTTGGCAAATCACAAGCACTGACACTTGATTCTTCATAGTATTTCAAGTTGCAGATTTGGGTTCATGAGCCAAGGAGGTCCTAACTACGAAAATAGTTTCAGGTCATTTGAATTAGAAGAGAGTTAATTAGTGAATTCTTGAAGGATACATTGATCCTAATTAATCTAACCCTTGTATTCAAAGATGAATCTTGATGTTTTATCCTTAACAAATCCCATACCTTCCTTATTCTCAATCAACTAAAGTCCTGTAGTAATGTTTTCCTTAAAAGTAAAAAAAAGGTTTTTCCCTAAAAATCATTTTGTAAAATTCAGTTTTGCTAAGAGACTAGAAAAAAGATAAGTATGGGGGTGCGATAAACGCCAGCTTATCATTATTCTTATGTCTTAAAATACAGCTAGCTCTTAGGATTTTAACTTTACAATCAAGTTTTTGGGTTGCATTTAAGCATTTTCTAGGGTAGGCATGCATTGCATATTGTTTGGTTTATTTTACATCTTTATTTAAGTGTCACGGATGAACAGATAGTCAATTCCCGCAAACCCTGGCACTGAGAAAGGCATAAGATGAAGAAGTCCAATTCAGCTAGATCTCAGCTGAATCTAGCTCAACCTAGTTGGGACCAACTCATCTTAGCTCCATTCAACTCACCTCAGCTACATAGCAGCTTAGGCTAGCTCAACTCAGCTGATCCCAGCTCCATTTCAGCTCCTCCCAGTTCATGGTAGCTCAACTCAACTTAGCTTAGCTACTAGTCCTCAACTAGCTAAGCTAAGTTAGCTGAAGAGTCACCAACAATCTTAGGTCAGCCCATTATCAGCTCGTGAATACTCAACTTAGCTTAACCTAGTTGAGCTTAGCTACTGGACCTAAGCTAGCTAGCTAGGAAGTCTTTAGGCATATTAGACTCAACTCTCCTCAGCTCTAGACTAGTTGAGTCGATCCCAACTCAGCTCATCTTGCTTACCCTAGCTATTAGCAAAGAACTAGTTAGCTAAGCTAGTAGCTGAGCTCACAGAAGGTCTACTTCAGCTAAAGTTTAGCTCTATGAAGCTCAAGACAGCTCCTCCTACTCAACTTTAGCTCCTATCCTCTACTAGCAGCAACTAGTTAAGCTAGCTTAGCTAGCTAACCTAGCTCCTACCCTACTCCTCATGGTCGACCACCCTTGTCATCACATCCACCATTCATTCACCACTAAACACCATCCTAGCCTTTCATTTTCCCCTCCAAAATCAACACCTTCTAGAAGATATTTTTTGAGGGAAAACCAAGGCACCTCTTCATTTCCCTCCCATTTTTCCCTCCAAAAATATCCACATACCCCTTCATTTCCCTCCAAAAATACCATAACCACCCCCTTCCCATCCTATAAATTCCCTACCCTACCACCACATAATTCCCATCCTTGGCTACATTAATTCCCATCTAGATACACCTTATATTTAGCCATAGGAAGGAAAGGAGAGAAGATTAAGGAGGCTATCCCTTTCATCCTTAGTGCCTTCTTCTTCTTCCCTTCTTCCTTGGTCCAAGCTAAGGAGCAACAACCTTAAGGAGGATGGCCAGGCAGAGGAGAAGAGCTAGGGCGAACGTCCACCCTTGGAGGAGCTTGAGGAGAAGCTTTCAAGGAGGAGGAACGACCCTTCTTCAAGTTCAAAAGCTGTTGTGCTTGGAGCGAAGGCTACTTCATCTCCTTGGGAGATTCTACCTTAATTTATTTTTGTGTTCTTTAGTGTAGAAGAAGCATTCCTCTACTTGGGGATTATTTGTGTGGTTCCCATCCACATAAGTGATCTCTCCAAGTGGTTGTAGACCTTCCAATTTTATCAATTAATCAAGTGCCTTTCTATATTTTGTGCCTTGTTATTTCATGTGCTTTTAATTCCTAGTTTTTAGAATTGTTGAGCACCTACCTTACCCTTTCAATTACCTTAGGCCTACTTGCCTAAGGTGATCTTGGAAGGGTAGGCTTACTTTAATTGCAGCACTTAGGTGTAGTTGATGGGAACACTATCATGAGCCATAACTAGCTCAATTTGATCTAATAAAGTCAACAAAAGCTCCTACATATCAGTCAGGTCTTTTGGGCAAGTTAAATTATTTTGAGAAGAAAAGATGAAAACATGGTTATTTATGCAATTTTACCATCTTACCACAAATACAGAATGACCATGGGGTATGCCAGGGGTTTATTAAAAGTCATTTAGTCATTAATGCCTAATAAGTGGGTCCATGCAGACAGAAATGGGTTTTCATGCATTTCAAGAATTAAATGACATCTGAAACCCTAAAAATAGACCCGTTTAATTAACTGAGGTTCTGGTAAGGATACAATTCATCTAAACCCTCTAAAAATCATAAAAAAATATTCTTTAGGGTTTAGCATCTTTGATTTGACTATCTGAACCCATTTTGACCTAAAATAGTCTCAGACAGACTATTGCGCTAATTTGGGTTGTTGCATAAATTACCCAGTCAAACTAGGTCAAAACCAAAATCCAACTTCACCATTAGATTCCTTAGGTTCAAATTAGGTTTGTATCAAAATTTAGGCCTAATCAAAGATTGTCTTAACCTAGTTTGCAATTTGGTCTAGTCTGACTCTTTTTCTCTCACACAACCCCTCAGCTTTTAAAATTCCTTGCAAATACCCCCTATCTTTGTCATATTCTTTGCAAAAAGGGCCCCAGCACCTCCATGTCCTATTCCTACAACTCTGACGACCTTCAATCATAGTTTTCTCCCTAATTTCACATTTAATCTCTTCTAAATTTGGAAGGAAGATTGCTAAGAGATTTCTCTACAATTTGAACATATTCGTGGGCTCCAATTCTTTCCCAATCTCTCATGCGAATATATGAGAGATGTCAGTGTCCTACTCCGGCAAGCTTACCAAGCTTGAAAGCTTGGTCTCCAAGCTTGAAGCCCCTCCCCATTGCCTATAAAAGGATTAGGGGCAAGAACCCTAGCTCCTTAGCAATTTTTGGTTAGAGAAAAACTCTCTTCCTCCTCCTGCCATCTTTGCACTTTGCTCCGGCGACGTTCTTCGTTATCCTATCCTAGTTCGGCCGTCCAATAGCCAAATTAGATGGCCTATCTTCCTGCCCTCATTGTCACGCACCTCTCTGGAGGGTGTTTCTCTCACTCGTTCGTCGTCGTCGCCTCTACGTCCCCCTCATCTTCTCCGGCACTGGTTTGCCACAACTGACCTCTTTTAGCCACCTTCTCTTCTCCTAAGCCCCTATATCCTCTTCTCTCTCTCTCCCCTACTTCTTTTTCCCACACTTACAACACACTCATGACCACTGTTTCCCCCTCGACGTTGTCATCTTCCTCCACTCCGGTGACACTCCGACGAAGCCTTCCTGCCACTCCACCACATGAAAACTGTCACTATCACCTCCACTAGCTCCACCGTGGCTTGCTCTACAAAAGCCTCACTCAATTTTAGCTTTCACTCACCATAACCTCTCCCCGAACACAACCACCTACGCACTCGCTCACCGACGTCGCTACACTCACATGCACACTCTTGCACCATGCCAACCCCCTCATCACGTTCGTCGAAGGCCGTCGATCCTCCTGAGCATATTTAACATGGCCACAAGGCTGTACTTTTCCTTTTAGGTGCTGACCAGACCTCCCCCGCCGTCCGTGACTTCGCTGACCACGCCTCCAATTTTCTGGCCACAACTGCTCTAGGTTTCACTCCTAGGCTCCACAGCTATGTCCCAGGAAGCGAACCTGACGCTTGATTGAACTCCAAAGCCTCCTTCTCGACCTCAATTGGAGGCATCTTCACCAGCTACTACATCGCGACAAAGGAGAGACCAGATAGTCCCACATCATGAAGCGGCATGCCTCTTGCAACACATAAGTTGATTTTCTACCTCAGCCCCATTGCCTCAGTGAGCACAGGGTGAGGTCCCTCTCCACGTGCACACACACGCCCTCGCCCGCAGTCATGCCACGCGGGGCTGGGCTCTTATCCGATTACCATATACCTAGATCCGATTAGCATATTTCTAAGAGAAGAAAGAAAGGGAAAGGAAGAAGAGAGAGAGTGGGGGAGGGGGGTTTTGCTTCGCTGCCTACCTCTCGACACTTAGCAAATTCTGAGGGGGCTTTCACCTTTGTTGGTGTTGGTGCTGAGCTCTATTGTGCCTCTCCCTGAGGCTTGGGAAAGAGAGGCCTTTGCCTCTATTGTTGGTTCTGAGTGCACTGTGCACTTATCATACATGGCATTTGGTTGATTGATACTATAGTATTATTTGAGTATAATTGTAATAGGGTAATTGGTGATTCAAATCACCCTTTTACCCTAATTTTTTTGCCACATTGACTTTTAAATCTTTGTATATATCATTTGTGCTTAAAATTACTATTACATTGTTATCTTCTTGCTTATGATTGTGATCTTGAGATAAATTGCCATATTGCTCCCTGTGTTCAACCTCAGACTTCAATTCGAGTAATAAATTGTATTTGTTTGATGTGATTTTGTCCTATACTATAATGTATTTCTTAAACATCGACGGTTCGCATAAACAGTAGTTTTATATCATTACCCCGATTATTTCAAAGCCTTAAAAACAACAAAACAAAAATACAAAAAGAATGAAGATTTGAGAAAGTAAGAGAGAGAAATTATGTTTGAAAACTAAAATTTTCTTCTTGGACGACCTTAGATACCCTACTATCCAGGTATTATAAATTTAAAAGTTGATCGGATTTTGCATGTTACAACAACATCAAAAACCTATTTTAATAAATCACACATTTTTTGTATCAATGTGTGTTCTTAGGCTCATAGAAGCATTCATTATTATAAATAATGCATAACATGCATCATCATGCATTTAGAGTAGATTGTATACTTTGTATATTAATTTTCTTATTTTAATGGCTATGGGATGGGGCGACATGTTTCTAGGCTTCAAATTGTAGATCTGACCATATAAATGTGATTAAGGTGATGATTGGAGTCCAACGCCTCCGAATTCACCTCGATTGGACATTTATAGCATTTGTTAGAAGCCATAGAAGATTGATAGCCATGGGGTAGGATGATGCAAATCCGAACCTCAAATGAAGAATCCAACTGTATGGATGGATTTAGGTTGATGATCGTAGCCTAATGGCTTGAAAATTGACCTAATTCAATATTTGTAGTAGCGACACCTGCAAGCTAAGAAAGATGGACGGCTAGGATGGTGCCACATGATGCCATCATAGCCACCCAATGCCACTCAATGTCGCCTAAAAGCCCTTGCTCAGCCTTTGAAGCACGCGTGAGGTGCGATTTGGGCCATTGGATCAAGGATCTTGCGAGCGCACTCCAAGCATAGTGGCAACATCATGCACTCTCAAAAGAGGGGGATTGAGGGCGGTGCACCAATTTCAGTGGTGGCCACTCGATGAGGCTTGGATGGTGCTGATGAAGCCACACCAGTGCATTAAGAGAGCCTTACAGTCTGAGCATGCGATGCACAATCGTTGGGAGCCATTCGATTTGAGTCAAGAGGCAGCGGGTGCAGTCGTGTGACTGCGCGAATGGGTGCTAGCATGATAACACGCCATTAGACGTGGGGAGCGTGCAATGGGATCGATATCTGTGCCCTCCGATCGATGATCAATGATCGTGGTTCACCCTTGCACACTCCAGTGAGCTCTAGCGGATGCCAGCACATGCGAGCGCGTCCTTGTCCCCAGCGCATGCATTCAAGCCATTTTGTGCCAAATGATTTGATCCAAGCCTATAAATAGCCATACCACTCCCCTCCCTCTTCATCCCTTCCTTCTCCATTCTAACCCTCTCTAAAGCTCCAAGAGCCACTCTAGAGCTTGTCCCAAGCTTGGGATGCTCCATTAGAGTAAAAAATAATTTTGTAACTCCCTCTCTCTCATCCCCATTTGTGGAGCACCCTTGGCTGTCTTCTCATCCCCTTCTAGAAGTGGATCCTGCTGTGACATTGTCCCGCTTTGTCATCAGTTCTTCCGACTCCATCCTCCTTTGTCTAGCTCCTCATCACCTTCTTCTAGGCATCACGTCAACGCGGTTCATCCCCAAGCAGGCGTTGAAGGAGATTCTTCTCTCTATTATCTTTTATTCACTTTTTAGAGTAGTTTTATATTTTGAACTTAGTTTGTAATAAACATTTGAATCTTCTTATATAATATTTGTTCTCTCTCTCTAATTATTTTGCAAGTAGTAGTTAGATAGAATTATTTTGATTGGATTTCTTTCTATCTAAAATGCCAAAAAAAATATACAAGTAGCAATCTCCAAAAACAAATAAAATAATGTAGATTCTTTTAAATCAAACATTTTCCTTCCTGTGTTCGACCAGGGACTCACTTGAATTTAGATTAATTTTATTTGATAAGTAGATTTTTGTGATTACAATGACCGGATTTTCCCAACCTCGATTTTGCTTGCACAAAATCTCGTTCATCATTGTCTATAGCTTGAGATGGGGATCAAATTAGTGTTTTGTTGTCAGGGCTTCATCGAGTGTTAAAATATATGCATCTTAGTATAATCGACAAAATCTTACAACAAACATTTAAATTTACAAACTCAGAATCTAAAGGGAGTCCGAGGTCATTTGCAGGGAGCAAATATGGAATTCATACATTAATCTTCATTCAGAATTAATGAACACAGTAAATTGAGCATTAAAATAGATATTTAATGAATACAACTTGCCAGATTGTAATTCAAATGATGATGAAATAAAAAGAATAGAAAGACAAAATAATGGTGATTTGAATCACCATTTATTCATCTAAATTAAGCATATATCTCATAATCAATTTCATTAATGTTAACTATAGTACTTAAATAATTCAATAGTGCCTGGAATAATCCTCAATCAGACGTCAGGAAGATAGTATCAGATGACTTAAGTGAGCACAAGCACAAGGCTTTTCTCTTCTAAGCCTTCTCCCTTTCTTCTTCTTCTTCTCTAGGCCTTCCTCTCAAGCCTTTCCTTCTTCACCACAGGGCACAGTATTTCTTTTCAGAGGCTAAGTGTCGCATAGGGGCACAAGGATAGCACAACAAAACCCTCCCCCCTCTCACAAATCCCTCTTTTCCTCTCATCTCTTTCAAACCCGAGCTCTATCGAGTATACGGTCGAGTATTCGGGTCGAGAATAGTAACCACGCCTGCGGGAGTGTGTCACAGGTGAGGTGTGAGCGTAGGAGGGTAAGCGGGTGAGTGGGTGAATGGGGACCCGACCCCCGTGTACTTGGGTGAGGAGGTAAGAGCACAAAAACAATTTATGCGCTATTGAGGGTTTGGCAACTGACGATGTGAGACTATCCCACTTATTTCTTCCTTCACGCATAGTAGCAGGTTTCTTCTTTCTATTGATGGTGTTCCAGTTGCTGTGAAACCCAATTGAAGCTCTAGAGGGTGTCCTAAGGCAAATCCGCAACACCTGGAGTTAGAGGTAGTGGTGATAGTGGTCGGAGCACTGCTAGCAGAGGTGGAGACGATGGAAACGACGGCAAACTCCGGTCAACACCTGAAACACACATACGGACTCAAAAACCCTAGTTAAATGGTTCAAGAGAGTCGCCGTGACTCAAGGAACGTGATGGTGGTGGTCCGTTGGTGGATAGATGTCGGGCGTGGCTGGACGGTGATGGAGAAGGTGAGCGGAGGTTGAGTTTGGTGGGTGATTCAGTGGGTGTTTGATGGAATTGAGAGAGGGTTTTTGTGCGGAAAGGTGTGGCGGAGCTTATGGAGGTGGTAGCGGGGTGTTTGGTGGCTTGTGGTGTCGGGGAGGCCTCACCGGAGCTCGGTCAGACGTGGAGAAGATGGAGGGTGAGCGGTGGCGTCGGTGGTCGAAATAAGTAAAGAAACTGATAGGGAGATTTAGGAGAAGAAGAGAGAGAGGATGAGACCTAACTTAAGGATGAAAGGGCAGGGGAGGCGCCGACTGTGATTGGTCGACGCCAAAGGTGAATCTCCTGAGGGTGAGGATGGCAACGAGGAGAGGGGAAGGCAGCTCCTGCTGTGGCTGGCGAGGAGTGGACTAAGTCTGGGATGAAGGAGAACCAGCCAATTTGATTATTGGCTGGTCGTAGGAAAAGCTTGAGGAGGTGTTTCCAGAGCTTGGTTGGAGACGACCGGGGGAGGAGTTGAAGAGGATTTTGGGGCCTAAACCTTGTTAAGGAGTTCGACTTTCTGATGGAGGTGCTTTTATAGAGCTTCAGGTAGGCTTCTAATCTTGGAAACAAGCTTGAGGAGCTCGTAAAAGTAGGGAAGAGGATCTGAAATCATAAGGGTTTGCACAAGCTCTTTGGTCCAAATTTGAGTCCAAGATGTCATTTGTGCGATTACGGACATCCTCAAGATCAGCCCTTCCAAATTTGGAAGGGATTGGTCGAGAAATCAGAGAGGTATCCTTGATTGATGCTTAGATCTTATGGGTTCCTGCCATGGCAGAAGGGATCCTTTTGTGAAGAAGACAGTAAAGTTGGGGGTTATTTGCAATTAATTCAAAAGTTAAGGGGCTAATTGAGAGAGAAAGAGTCTGATTGGACTAAAATGCAAACTAGGTCAAGATGAACTCTAATTGGGCCCAAATTTTGGTACATACTTAATTTGGACCCAAGGAATCTGATGGTGAATTTAGATTTCAATTTTGAAGGAGTTTGATTGGGTAATTTATGTAAAAACCCAAATTAGGGCAGAATTGTGTCTATGACTTTGTTTAAGGTCAAAAATGGGTTCCAAAGGTCAAATCAAGGATACCAAACCTCATGAAATATTTTTATATGAATTTTATAAGGTTTAGATGAATTTTATATTGACCAAAACCTCTATAATTCAAGTGGATCTGAAATTAGGGTTTTGGGTGCTGTATTAGTTCTCGGAATGCGTGAAACCCTTTTTCTGTCTATGTAAACCCTATTATTAGACTTTAATCCTTATTAAACCTTAGATTAACCTCTGGAAAACCCCGTGATTATTTACATTCATGGTATTATGTTAAAACTGTAGAACTAACCCTGTTTTAATGTATTACTCTCAGAATGGATATACAAGGAATTATGGCTCTAAAGCGATTATGTAGGAGCATTTGTTAATTAATCATGACTAATTAAAGCTAGTTATGGCACATGATGATGTTATCATCAGGTTTTATGGGTTATTTAATGTTAGATCTTCATTACGATAAGTTTCAGATCCTTCGAGGAGCAAGTGCAACGCCTGAGTTTGATTTTTAGTTGATTTAAATATGATATGAGATTCTTGGCTTAGTCATCTAGGTCTGGGTGAGCGTTTGGAGTTCAAGCATTCAATTAGTGTGCTAGAGCTATGTTTAAGGTTTGAAATTGATTCACAATATTTCTAGAGCATGAAGAGCATAATTGAAGTTTAAGCTTAAAATCAAATTTGAAGGTGTTTTGACAGTAGTAGCTATAGTGAAGAAGAGTCAGAACTGCCTGATGACTTTGGGGTTGGACATTGAAAGAAATCTCAATCATGTACAGAGCTTAATTAGGTTTTTTGAGTTAATATGATGTATAACAAGGTTTCTGAAGCATTCATGTACTATTGATGTATTTTGAGTTATTTAGAATAGCATGTGAATCATTTTAGAAACTTTTGTCAGCATTTGTTATTTTTGAAGTTTGTATAAATAGTGAGTGATGTGCATTTTAATGCTCAATTCCATGTTTTAAGTTTGATTCTAGTTTATATTGATATCTAGAAGTTTATTTTATGAGAACTTTCAATTCTAGCATTTATATCTGAATTTTATGGCTTGATTTGGATTTCTACCATTTTATGAGCCATTTTTCCAACATACTCCTGAAAAATACATGAAAAATACAAAAATAATGCAAATAAATAAAAGAAATGTGTCTTTAGTGAGTTTTTAGTATTTTTTAGGTGTTTGTGTACTTAGTTGTAGGTTTTGGATCCTTTAGCTAGGAGAACATACCTGTAGAAGTTCTAGATTTCTTAGGTTAGAAAAAAGAATTCAAAGATAAAAATCTAAAAAGAACATTTCTTCCCTCTTTGTTTAGCCTTCCCTCCTCTTTCTTCTCATAAAACCTAAAAAAAAAAAAAAAATCAAAAAATTCCCAAAAGCTCTAAAAATCCCCTATGTACATAGTGTAAATATGTATATAATGTAAAATTGTATAGCATAGTAAATTATATGTACATATTTATATGAAGTAATTATTAGATCTAGTAATTATATGTAAATAAGGTATAATGTAGATAGATAATTCAAGCATAACTTATTTTATTTATTAACTTATAATATCTAGTATTATTTATATATGTAAACTAGTATGAACTATGTATATATATAACCTATACATGTACAATAGTATTTATATATATATATTACTTAATACACTGATTACAGTATTGATTATGTAAAATAACATATTTTTATTATATATACCTAATTATGTATTATATATATTACTTTAAGTTATTGGAGTATATTATTAAATTAAGCTAATTTAAGTTAGTAATTTAATTAATTAATATACTAATTTATACTGTAATCTAATGATCTATATTTTAACTTATTTTAAATATATTTATTATAAGTATGTATATAGTGTATAATTAATTATTATTTAGGTACATAGTATATATATATGTATAAATTATGTAAATGCATAAATAAATCTGATTAAATTATTTAAAAATATTAATTAAGCATATAAATATATAAATTAACTACATTGTTTCTCAATTGAGTAATTTATTCATTAATTTATAGTATACAAGAGAATTTATAGCTAATTATAATGTGTAAATACACCTTGAGCGTTAGGGGTGTCCTAGTTGGTCCTTCCCATCACCGTAAGTCTCCCTGTCCAGGGTGGCGTGAGTTTGACTCGCGTATTGCCCATACTGGCATAGATTTCGGGTTGGTGTTGCTCATTGGCCATTCCGTCAGGCCGCACCAGCGTCTTCGAGACGGTGTGGAGATTGGGCCACTGGAGTTTATCTCGGACGAATGCGTCGGGAGTTCTCTGTTATCAAAAAAAAATTTAATGTGTAAATACACCTAACTTTAATTAATTTAAAAACATATTTATATATATATTTAACATAATCTAAGTATCATAATCAATAGCTCTATATGTTAGCTACATAATTATATAATTTATTTGTAAATATAATCCCTAATTAACCCCTAATTAAGGGTTTAAACTTCATAATAAATCACGCAGCAACAGTGCTAATAAGTGCTATTTTTAGTTCCACATTAGGTGTTGAGAAGCGCCTGGTGCAATATTTAATGATTTGTGTGTGTATGTCGTTTACTCGAGAACGAGGGTAGGCTCGCTTGCAGTGCATGAGTAACGCGTGCCGTTGGTGTGTTCATGTGCTGCTCGTGTGTGTGTAGGTCATAGAGGTTAGAGCCCATAGGTTAAGGCTCATTGGGGCGGTTCACTAGGGGCATGGCCCTGCGAGTTGGGTGGCTTCTGGGCACCAAGTGGTGATTTATTATGGCTTTGCCCTCCCCCATAGGGGTCACCTTAGTAGTGGTACCTATCTAGCCTCTAAGGGGTTGTTGATCTTGTGAAAAGGTGGCCCATTCTTTTTGGTCTCAGGTGTATTAAGTGTCCAATTAAACTAACAAAAGTTACTAACTGTTGAAGTTGTTGTCTGTAAGTGTGTGTTAAGTACTAAAAGAGTGTGTTAGATTTGTTAAGTTAATATATATGTATAGCTGTGCATTATATATAGTTATATATAGAGGTTAGATATATAATAGATATAATTTATGTGTGTATATATATTTTGTGTAGTATGCATATGTGCTATGTTTATATACATACTAAGTATTATAGGTGTAGTAAGTATCCATAGTATTCGTATATATGTTAAGGGTGCATGAGTTTATGTGTATTATCTATATCTATGTATATATTATGTGTTGTGCATATAGGATAAAGTAATTACTTATGTATAGATGCATATATGTTAAATATATTAGTAATGTATGTAATATATATGAATAAGTGATACGTTGAGTTGTGTTAATAATATATAGCTAACTAGTGTGTGTATATTACGTATTAAGTGTTATGCATGTGTATTATATATATATTTGTATATTATCATATGAACTTATGTATTGTATGTATGTGCAATATAACCATTAATATTAGTGATAGGATTATATATTACTTTTGCCTTCTCTTTGTTTATAATTTGTTTATAAATGGTTATCCTCTTTTTATTCACTTGTATAAAATTTAGCTTGTAGAAAGAGATCAAATGCAAATTAGTTTAGTTTAATTTAGACTTATTTTTGATGTCTTTAAATTGTAAATATTCTTGAGCCAATAATGTACTATTAATCATTCTATTGCTTTAAATTATAAATAATTAACCTAGATTAGTTGATTCTTTGATTGTATCAATTTTAATTCATTCTTTTGTAAATGAAATTGACATTTTTGGAATAAAAGATAGGTTTTGGATAATAGAGAGTGATGTATAGCAATAATTGCCTCCCAGTGAACGACCTGGAATAAAATCAGTAAAGATTGTATATAGATAAAATGATATCTATTTGGATTGCACACTATACTACTACAGTGATTAATTAACCCTAATTAACAAGCAATCCATATGGTACATCAAAGGTTAACAAGTCTGTCTCACTTGCACCTCAGGGAGTCTGGTGGTGAGCGGGCTCAACTTGAGACCTTTCTAGTCCTAGTAGTAGGTCCTCCTAAAGCACTCCATAGGTCAGCTTGTAGGGTGTGCAAAGTTTTGAAAGCCACATAAAATCAAGCTCTCTATTTTGCATTTGTTTGTAGGTTCTATGCTTGTGTATGCTTGGTTGACATTTCTTAGAACCTAGGTTGACCTACACATCTGATTTGGAGAAGCTCTTGAGAAAACTTGACCTAGGGCTAACTATGGCTGAGAGAGAAGAAGCTGAGGTACCTCATGCTAAGAAAACCCGAGAGCCCTAAAAGACTACTTCCTTCCTAGTGATTATCCTAATGCTCATCTTAGAAGACCTCAAGGAAACCTTCCACCCTATGAAATTAAGAGTAGTACTATCCAGTTGCTCCCATCGTTTTAGGACGAATCATGAAGACCCTTATAGGCACTTGGAAGAGTTTTCCGAGGTTTGTTCTACTGTTAAGATCCAAGGCTTTACTAATGAAGCCTTGATGAGGAGCCTATTCCCTTTGTCCCATAAATACAAAGCTAAGCACTGGTACCACACATTGGATGAGAATTGTGCTACATAGCCAGTTCTTAGAGTTGAATTCCTAAAGAAATACTTCCCAAAGAGCAAAACCAATCACTATAGAAGAGTAATTATAGGATTCTTACAACAAGAGAGAACAATTTCATGAGACTTGGGAGATATTCAAAGACCTTCTTATGATGTGCCCACATCACCAATTCACTAGATGGCAATTAGTTGAAAGGTTCTATATCGATTGATTGATACAACCAGAACATTGATGTTGCTTGTGCAGGAACCTTTTTGACTAAAATCGAGGATGAGGCTTGGAACCTTTTCGAGACCCTCAGTGAGAACTCTATTCACTTGAAGTTTTCCTATGGGGATAGATCTTAAACTCTTTTACAAAGGAAGAGGGATGTAAACGAAGTGGGCGCGAATCGAGATGTTGCTTATCAATTAGAAATGTTGAATAAAAAATTTGATAGACTTCTTTCATCTAGATCTCAACCCATGTGGCCTACTATTAACCAAGCTAGCCCTTAGTAGAATGGTCCCTGTGCCAAAGCACTTACTACTGCACTCTTGATTGCCATTTGGCACAATAATTTCCTAATTTGAACTAAGAGTAGGTCAATGCTACTCAAGGATACCCATGACCCGGGAAAAATCCTTATTCCAACACGTACAAGTTAAGATGGAGGAATCATCCTAACTTCTCTTGGATAAATACCTACAATACCAAGCCCTCGACTTCAGGGTTCAAGCTACCTTCCACCTTTTAGAAGCAATGCTTCCAAAACCCTCCACCTAAGACTCAATCTTCTGATTTAGAGAAGATGAAGGCCATGATAAAGTCCATGCAAGAATCGAATCAAATGCTCCTTCAATCTCATTCTAAGATTATAATTGACATGCAATCCCAAATAGGACATCTTATGGGAGTGATAAGGAAATGAGAGGACAGAAAATTGCCTATTCAGTCGGCGGGGAATCCCAAATGGAAGGGTGTGGTATTTAGGGAGCAAGCCCAAGCAATCACTATTTTGAGAAGTGGGAAGGAAATATAGAAATTGGACCCTCCTCAACCATGTTAATCGCTCTGAAATGGGTTTTAAAATCATCACGTTGTAGTACAGTTCGAATCAATGCAAAAAATAAATAAAATTTATAACTCGAATGAAAGTTCGAGGTTGTTCGGTGGGAGCAAATAGGAATTCTCATGCTAATCTCAATATATAATGTAAATAAGCACACAATTTGAGTCAAAGATATAAGAAATTGCAATTAGAATTAATTTAGAATGATATAGCAATAATGTCAAGTATCAATGTACAAAAAGAATAGAGTAAAATGGTGATTTGAATCACCAATTACTCCTCACAATCATAGCAAGTAAATGTTCAATATTAATCAAGTTAATTAGCCTGAAATAGCAGAATTGGACATCTGATGGTAGGATCAGACGTCTTAGATGTCTGATTTTACAGTGCTTCTCTTCTCCTTTCTCTTCTTCTCTGCTTCTTCATCTTCAGTTCTCTGCTTTGGCTTCTGTCACTTCTCTTCCTTCTCTTCTTCGGCCTTTCTTCTCCTTTGTCCAAGCCTTCTTCCTTCTTCTTCTTCGGCCCTTCTGATGCACAGGGGGAAACTTACGAAATTGGCTAAGTGTTAGCCAATGCATAGAGCAAAACCCCCCACGCTATCTTCTCTCCTTTTCCTCTCTCAGGGTTCTCCTCTTTCATGCCCTCCCATGGCCATGCACAGTATCGGATAGTCAGGTTTCGAATCTAAGCGCACCCAAGACTAGGGCTGTGGGCATGGGTCATAGCCGAGGTGTGTGCGGGTTAGGTGGGTCGGGTCAGAGCCTGGCCTGTGTGGAACAGTGTCACAGGTGAGGTGCGTGTGAGGGTGCAGGGGACCTCACCCCCTGTGTGTCGAGGCAAACAACCCGTATCACTTTTGCAATTTATGCGCTGCTGGATGCTCAGTGGTTTCCAAGGTGGGACTAAATGTCCCACCTTCCTTGCGCACACTACTACAGTGGATGATGCATCCAATTGAGGGAGCTGCTGATGGTAGAGCTTCCAATAGAAGCCGTGGAACGCGTCCTGGGATCTTTCCGCTCTGCCGAGGACTTCCACCTAGGACTTGCAGGTGCTGGAGCAAGCTCAAAGCTCTTCGTTAATGGCGGGGTCAACCTGAGTACTTGAAATCAAAAGATGGCCTCTTGGCCTCGTCAAAACAACTCAGGAAGCATCACCGAATTTTGTGGAGTGAAATGGTGGTGGTGCGGAGGTGATTGGCGGAGTGAGGAGGTCAGATGACCTCGGAATGTGCGTGTGATGGTGGGTCTGTTCGGCAGAAGGTTTGGAGGGGCAATCGACCTAACCATGTTAGGGCTTTTGCTCCTAGAGTCGAGGAGAAGGTGTAGGGAGTGTCGGCGAGGCAGATGGAGGGGTGTATTGACGGATACACCTCACCAGAGGAGCGGTCGGAGACAGGGAAGATGGGGATGAACGGCGACATTGAGGGTTATTTTTGGGTATAAAACTAACCTAAGGGTCTAAACTAACTAAACTAACCCTAATCTAATAGACGAAGGGGGGGGGGGGAGAACGGCACTGGTGTTGGTAGGCCGATGCTGGGGAAGAAAACACTCTGGTAGAGGGGGACGACAACGACGACAGAGGTAGAGCGACGACGGTTGGCATTGCACGATGTGGAGGAAGGTGAGGAAGAAGAATCAGCTGCCGGTATTTTGATCGGAGGACGAGGATAGGCAGAAGGAGTCATTGGGGATTGAGGAGTCTTTCGGCTAGAATAGGAGGGATGAAGTAGAGGGTTTTCCAGGCCGAAATCAAGCTTGAAGAGAACGGTTTGATATGGGGATTCTTTTATAGGTCTCTAGATGTCGATTAGAGCTTGGGAAACAAGTTTCCCAAGCTAGGAAAGTCGTCGGAGTAGGAAAATCGAAAGATACCCAAATCTCTCATGCGTTCGCATGAGATATTGGGAAGGTTGTTGGGCTTCGGATCTGATTCATTGGAAAGAGGACTCCTTAAGGAATCTTCCTTCCAATTTTGGAAGGGACTGAGCGAGAAATCAGGGAGATCTTCCCATTTGAAGGTCATCGGAGCTTTAGGATTAGGAGTTGAGGGTGGAAGGGGCTTTTTTGTGAAGAAGATGACAAATTTGGGGGGCAATTTGTAAGAAATTCATAAGCTAAGGGCATAAGTGTGAGATAAGAGAATCAGACAGGACCAAATTGCAAACTAGGTCAAGATTATCTCGAATTGGGCTCAAATTTTGGTACAAACCTAATTTGGACCCAAGGAATCCAATGGTGAAGTTAGATTTAGTTTTTGACGAAGTTTGATTGGATAAATTGCATAATTACCCAAATTAGGGCAAAAGTCTATCTGTGGGTCTATTTTGGGTCAAATTGGGTTCCAATAGTCAAATAAAGCTTGCCAAATCTTAGCGAATATTTTTATATGAAATTTAGAGGGTTTAGGTGAATTTATCCTAACCAAAACCTTAGTTATTTAAGTGGGTCTATTTTTAGGGTTTCAGATATCATTTAATTCTCAAAACATGCGAAAACCCTTTTTTGTTTGTACTAACCCACTTGTTAGACTCTTAAGATCATTTAACATTTAATTAACCCCTAGATAAACCCGTGGTTATTCTACATTTGAGATATACTATTAAAATTATAGTTTTAACCATGGTTTCTTGTATTTCTCTCAGAAAAGATTTGTAATGAATTACAGTCCTCTGGCGGTTATGTAGGAGCATTTATTTCTTGATAATGACTAATTAAAGCTAGATATGGTTGATGATGACATTATCATCATACCCTAATGCCTAACTTTTGCTAGTTCCTTAGCAAAATCTTATGGAATTAACTCAAATTCTAGACCATATGTTCAGATATCTGACGTGTGCTTTCTTTTGATGATTAGGTTAGAATGCCAATAGTAGGCCTAGAGGTACTCAAGTACCAACCAAGATCCGGACCTGACCAGCTTTAGCCTCAGTCGACCGCGAAGGTTTCTAAGGCCCACGGGAATTAACCTAAGGTTTGTTGAACTCCGTAGTTAAAACACCCGTGCTTAAAACATTTTTAGTCTTAGTTCAGTTTGCAGTGTGTTTTTTTAAGAGAGAGACAAAAGATTTTTTTTATATTTTTGGAGAGTTTTCTCTCTCTTTTCTTTATTTCTAGCTTCGGATTGGCTTTACACCACAGTCTATATGGATTCCTAGCTCCCACCATCAATCCTCGCAGGGTCCCTGGCTTTTGATGCTTTGGGATAGCACCACCCATGGAAACCCCAGAACCCTGGCTTTCGACACTTCAAGATAGTGCCGCCCATGGCATTCTGCAGCTAAATTCAGGCCCTGGCAATTGACATTTCGAGATAATCTCGCCCATGGCACCTGAACCAGCACAAGGTGCTTACATGCCCCCGGTAGGAGATTTAGATATCCTAGGAGACAAGCACCCAGGAGATGGCATGTTATTATGCATCTTCGAGGAAAATTTCCCTCCTCTCTACGCCAGGAACTCATCCAAATCAACTGGCATTGATAAGCCGCTCCTAATCTACGTAGCATTTTCAGACATAATTAATGATTTTGCGTGATTTTGATAATTAAGTGCACTGAACCAGACTGTGTGTGGGTTAGAGTGCTTAGGTTACTGATGAGAGACTCATCATGATCTCTAATTACCCCTAATTAACTAGTCTTTCTAGTTAATTAGCTAAGATTATGAATATATAAGGGTTAATTATGAAGTAAGGGATATTTAGCAAAGGACCTTAAAATAAGTTAAATGAGATATTTTATCATTCAATAAAAATTATTAATAATTTAATGAATAACTGGACTCGAAATCTTATTAATCATCCCCTTAATTAATAAGTTAAGTAACTTAAACATAATGTATATCTAAGTATATAATAACTTAAGTAACTTTACCAAATTTAATAAATTAACTTAAAAAGGTCAAAAATGTAAATTCAAGGTGAAAACATAATAATTACCTTATTTACTAACATATATAAAAAGTTGAAAAAAATCTAAGTTAAAATAAACCTTCAAAACCTGGGTTTACATTTTGGTCCTTACTTCTCATTACAATGGAGTCCTTAAGTTTCATTACATTTAAGTCCCTTTTCGTCTTCTTCTTCACCTGAGTGGACGACTGACGACAAAGAGTTACGCCACCGCGCGATCATTGCCCTGCCGACATCAACCTTCTTTCTCCAAGATCTTATAGCTTGCGCTCACCACTCCATTTTCATCCATCGGTCTAGATTAATCGGAAATCCTAATTTTCAGTGGGACATAACCTCACTGTTGTCAGAGATGATGCCGGAGGTTAAGCTCCTCAAGCTCCTTCTTCGTCCAGACCCCGCCACTCTCTTCGTCGCCAACCACTATAAATACCCCCTCACCCCTCCGATTTAACTTAAGTTGGCTCCCTTCTCTCTTCTAACACTGAGCCGACCCAATAGGCTATTCGTCTGCAACTCCGGTGACCTTCCATCTCAATCTCTGACTTCCTCCATCCTTCCTGATTAGTTGAGGAGATCCGCCGAGGTCAGCTGCGTCTCTGGACACAGGCGCCGACCAAGGAGTCCTCCGCTTCACCTCACATTCGCCCGCCAGAGATTCTTCTTTACACCCTCTGATTTCATTGTCCGCCATGAACCTTTGGCGGAACCCTATTGACCCCTTCGTCTAGGTAACAGTAGATTAGGAGTAGGAGTAGGGTAGTTAGGTAGGTAGTTTAGTTGTAATTTTAGATTTTAAATGTTCATCTTCTCCGACTCCGACGAGCTCCTTGTGCTCGCCAAAGCCCTAGTTTTGTCTTTTGAAATCATTGTCCACCTTCCTTTAACCCTCATGACCATTTCTAATACATTTAAACATTTAATTGATCACTTAATCGCCTAAATCAACTTCACCTTCACCGACTACTGTCGCTGTCCATGGTGACAGTAGCTGAGTTTAGAACCACCTTCATAGGGTTCTCCATCATTTATTCACAACCTAAGGACCCTAATTGACACTTTAATAAGTAGAATTAACACATATAATTTAAATGCCCAATTTGTAATTAAGCTCCTGAGCTCGCTGTCAATGGTGGTTCAGGAGCAGTTCAAATCCTTAATTATATATATATTTATAATCGCAAGTATTTGTTGATTTGTTTTGACCACTCAATTGAGTGGTGAAACAAGTCCTGAGCTTAATCCAACACGGATCCTTTGAGAAATGAATTTTCCTATCTAACCTTAACTCTAATGAACAAATGGAGAATTAATTGAGTCCCTGAGGTTCCTTGTAACCTCAGGAACCTTTTTAATTAAAAAAATGGCATAATTCTCATTCTGTGCATAGTCTGCATCTTTTTTTGGACTCACCAAAGCTTCGATGAGTCATTTTCGACCTTCAGCCTTTAGAACTTGTTGAGAAGCTCCAGAATGGTTCAATTTTGATTCTTGATTAGTTTGAGGTTGTTTATTTGAAGATTAAGAGAATGGAGTTGTAGATTGAGGTTCATCTTCTCCAACTCCGATGGAGTTGGAGAAGTTTGATAGATAGGTCTGAGGAGCATTTAGTGAACCTAGAAGCTTTAGTGCAGTGCACTGAAGCTATTCATGTCTTCAAATATGTGAAACAATCTTTCAATTGCTTTGACGAATAGACCACATTAGGATCTCAGGCGGCAAGCCTGGAACCCTAATTTCTAGGGTTTAACCATCTGTTCTAAAGGTTGGATGAGTTCCTGAGATTGAGAAGATTCTATTTGGGGCTTTAATTTCTTTTAAGAAGGCTTTAATTAGATAGTCAAAACTTGAGGCCTTTTAGTCAAACCTAGGAAAAAGATTCTGATTTTGAGCTCAAAATGATGAATTGATGGATTCAAACTGTTTCTAGGAAGATTGTGAATGATTTAAAAGATAATTGAGTGAGCTTTGATGGATTAATTGATAGGATTTGATTTCTGTCCAGTTTGCCTTATTTTTGAACCCAAACTGACGACTGTGGCATTTTGTTGAGATTCAATCTTGAATCCTGCCTAGATTAGTCAGTTTCAATCCTTAGAACTTGTTGGAATCGATCAGATATGTTCTTAAGTGTCTGTTCACCTATTTTAAGTTGTAAATTCCTATCTTTGAAGCTTTCAGAGAAGCTTGAAGCTTCTCTGTGTTGCCTAAAGCTTAAAGAGCTTCAAATCCCACTTCTGAAGCTGCGGAATCATTTATAGAACCTGTTCAGACCTTTAAATAAGAGAGACAAGTCCATCTGTGGACACTGTAAGCATTAATTTCACTTTCCAGGAAGTATACCCATAGGAACCCCCTTATTTTACTCTTTAAATTGAAGAGGAAATCATCCTACAAACTTAAAATTGACCCTGCAACCTTGTAGATCTATCTTAGAGCTTTCCAACAAGCCTTGAATCACTTGATTTGGAGCTTTGAGTAGGGAGATATGATCGATTGAAGTTGGGTTTGGAGGGGGGAACATAGTCCCACATCGGTAGATTTCGAGCAGATGCATGGGAACAAAAGGAATTTGTTGCATGGGCTATGCAGTCCTCAAGCGCTCGGCGCGATCTGATCATCTGGCATTACGAGCATATGTGTGTGTGTGTGTGCGGGCATGTGTGCCTGCGGGTGTGTGCCCGAGTGGGCGTGAGTGAATGTGGCCATGGGAAGGTGAGGCTTGGGTGGCGTGAACTGATTCGGTTCGAGAGAGGGCCGGTTTGGCTCAAATGAAATAAACCAAAATCGAATCATAATGAAATCAGGCGAGGACTGAGTAGAGTCTATTCCCACCCTGATATCAGGGTGCTGTTTATCCTCGAAAGGACCTCGCCGCAAATAAAAATAATTTTTGATTAAAGAGTAAAAATAAACCCGGTTCAACTGAAAGTTCAAAAGGGAAAGCTAAGGAAAGGTAGAGCTGAAGGTTAAATGAAGGAGCTGATGGCTAAGGAAGCTAAGGAAATAAAGAAGAAGAACAGGCACTAAGGGAATTAAGGAAAGACTAAGGGAAGAAGAAGGCAGGAGCAGAAGAAGAGAGGAAAAATAAAGAGCTTGAGAGAGAGTAAAAGATAAAGGATGAATAAAAGAAGAGAAAGAAAGAAAGGAGAAGAAGAAAAGAGAGAGATAGAAGCTAAAGAAATAAAGAAATGAAATTGTTTTTCTTGTATCATTTTAATTTCTTTCTGTTCTTGAATGTTGTAATAAGGCATCTTTTAATAGAAAAACTCTTATTTGCCTTATTTCCTTTGAAATAAAATAGAAAACAAACATGTTTACATGCTAATAAAGTAAATCATTTGAGTAAATATATTCTCTTATGGGATTTTGCATATTATTTCAATCTAATCAATTTTTTCAAAATTCATGTTTCTAAATTAACTTAAATATACCTCCTAAATTTATAAAGAAAATAAAAGATAACTAGTGAATTTAGAATGAATTATACCTTCTAGTGAACGACTTAGACTCAACCAGTAAAAATTTCTAAAATGTTAGGTTAGTTCGACCCTATACTACACAACTGACATAACTTCGAGTTAACCTAAGTGACTTTTCTATACTCTAAATTAAGTAAAATTAACTTAATTACTAAGTTGTGTAAAGAAATGCATCATTTCAATGGCGCCGTTGCCGGGGAGGCAATCCTTTAATTCACTAAAAAATAGTTGGTTTAATTGTTTAATTAGGAGGTATTTTGTAAATATATTTTTGTTCTAATTAGTTGTATTTTGTTTTGTTTTTGTTTTTGTTTTTTGTTTTCTGTCTTCTTTTCAGGTTTACCTTCGTGAGTAATCTCAGGAGAAGGCGGGAATCCATTTTTTTGTTTCTTCTTTTTGTGAGTATTCTATACTTTTGTATTGTTGTATTAAAAAAATAAAAAATACAAAAATACATCTTTTTCTGACTAGCAGCAGCATATTATAGGCATACACGCTTAGGAGTGCATTATCTGCTAGTAGTTTATGCGAATCTGACTCGAGAATTTTTAATTATTTTTCTCGCATCAGTGGGAAAACACGAGAAAACCCACGTAGATCCTTGTTCTCTGAGATATTAAAAGGACCACATATTTTTTGTTTGAAAAGATCTAAAATGCAGCCATTGTATTTCTTTTGATATATTTTTGAAAAAGATTAATTAAAAAGAGGAAGTTAAAAATTGTGACTTAAATCTGATTGCAGAATGCATGCAGGTTTTTCTATCACTATCGTCTGTTGCATGCTATCGTGCACACAACGCGATCACTAGAGTCACACGAGTCTATTTTTCTATCTCTCCTCTTTGCACCTCTTAGGGCTTTGATCGAAGATCAACAAATCTGTCTCACTACTAGAGCCCCGGGGAGCCAGTAGTGAGCGGTCTCGATCCTAGACTTTAGGCCTTTGAGCTTTAAGGTACGCACCTGCATAGACATAGACTAGGACACGTATTTTGGTACTGTTACTCTATTTGTTTGCGTCAAATTACTTTTGCGTACCTTAGGAATCTCTTCTTTCCTTTGAAAAAAGAGCAAAACCCACGTTTTTGCGCTGTTTTGCGGGTTTTTTGTGCCGCTGTTTTACTGGTGGTGTGTGTGTGCCCTTGCACATTATTTTCCATTTTATGGACGGGAGGCGGTCCTTGCATCCGCCTCTTGCACCATCATTGACAAGTGATCCTAGGCCGGTTGCAGATAAGCAACCAATGATTTTCCTGTCTGATCCATCTACTTCTATGGATCAAATGCAGAATCTTAATCCTGAGATCCCTTCTTCTTCCGGTCAGGAGGAGATGCCGCCTTTTGATATTCATGAGGCACTCCTGAACCAGAATCCTAGGATGCTAGAGCAAACAAGACAAATCAATTTATTAATAGCAGCCCTAAATAATTTATAGACTCTTCAAACCCGTCCTCCACCTCGACCTAAGGCGGGTTTTGAAATCCCTGATTTATCGATACCTCGTCCAAAGCCTCTACTTAGAGATTATTACAACCCATATAATGCACAAGTAGAGCCTAATGTTAGGATTCCTATTGGGGAAAATGATCCTGAATTAAAGCCAAATATTATAGGTTTAATCTCCCACTTTCACGAATTTGCATCCAAGGATCCATTTCAACACATTGAAGATCTAAAAAATCTATCTCAAACTCTTGGTCCTCGAAATCAAAATAAGGAAATCCTACTAATGAAAATGTTCTCTTTTAGGCTTAAAGATAAAGCAGCATATTGGTATAGAACTATAGCAAGACCAATCTCAACTTGGGATGAACATGAATATGCATTTTTGAAGAAATTCTTTCCTATTGGTTGAACTAATTGTTGGACCCTAGTTCCATCTCTCTTCTGTGTTTTGATGCTAACAAAACCGTTTTAAATTCTAATATGTTTATGAAGTATTTCAGGTCAAAAGAATTTGTGGATGCAAGCAAAAAGATTGCACATGAAGGAAGAAGTTTTTGAAGACCTTAGTTTTTATTGTATCTTAGAATTTTTATATGTCTCCAAACAAGTAAAACTTAATCTAGGTATTAAAATCAAAGTAGAGATAACTAGGATCCAGAATATCGTTCATTTACTCGGTTCTTAACTCAAAATCGACTCTTTCAAAATAAAGTTGCCTAGAGTAGATTGGATTTCTCTATTTGATCTTTGGTACTTGCTCGGCATAGGTTTGGACCTAAGTTCCAAACTGTGAACATCAAGTATTGGTACTCATCATCAGTACCGGTATCAAGTGGTCACAGTTTGTGAACTGGGTTTTTGCCTGGACCTTACAAGTACCGATACTCATCATGAGTATCGGTACATGAAGGTCACAGGAACCATGTCTGTGAGTTACAAGTACTGGTACTCATCATGAGTACAGGTACATGTAGGTCACAGGATCCAAGACTGTGCGTCACAAGTACCGATACTTAAAATGAGTATCGGTACCTAGTTATTTGGCTGTACTGACTGTATGTAGTAAGTATCGGTACCAACTAACCATTGTGACCAGTCTGAATGACTAGTTTGCAATTAGTCATAATTTAATGTTCCTAAAATACCCCTAACGGCTAGAATTTGTGGGAGAGGTGATTAGTGGTCTATATAAGCACTCTTTGAGTGTTGTTTTAGACACATCTCTAAAAAAGAATTATACTCTTGGCTACACCTTCAATTCTCCATTTTCAAGCTGAAAGAGAGTTTGTTTTGTTGCATACATTTCAAGGCATCTCATCATTTGCAACAAATCATCAAAGGCGATCGTATTTTTCTGTAATCAATCATTTGTTTTACACCTTAGTTTTTCTCGTTAGATTTGGTTATACTTGTTATAAGATTTATTCTTGTTGGAGACTTAGGAAATAGTTGTAAGCTTCTATTTACATTTTGCTTACACCTATATCTTTATCTTTTCTTCATATCTTGTAATTGGGTTGAGGTAACCCGTTAATTACCTCTGATATTAGTAAATTGATTCCTTCTGAGTTGAGGGAATCGGGTTAAAATTCTAAGTCAGGAGACTTAGGTAGTGGAATACCCAGGTGAGGGAAACCACTATACATCTTGTGCCTTTGTTTTTGTGGTTTGATTTGTCTTGCAATTTTTTATTTCCTACACTATTCATCCCCCTTCTAGTGTGCTTGTGATTTACAGATCCTATAGGTGGTATCAGAGCGGGTTGCGAAAAGAAGTGACAATTCTCTTTCGCTATGGCATCTCCAGTAAAGCGCATTGAAGGACAGTCATCCACATGTGTTACGAACGCGTGCCCCAGACGTATTTTAAGACGTCTGGGAGGTGGCCCAGACGTCGGATCAGACGTCTGGGATCACATCCAGACGTCTGACCAGACGTCTGGGATAGTTTCCAGACGTCCGAAAAATAGTTATTTTTCGCACGAGAGATTCGTCTGCGCGCCTGTGCTCGTAGACCCGCGATTCCTCTCTCTCTCTCTTTTTCCCCCTCTCTCTGCGGTTGCAGACCTGCCGCGCACTCTCTCCCTCCTCCTCGCGCGGCCTTAAAAGGCCACGCCTCCCCTCCTGTCGTCTCCACCGTCCCCTTCCTCTTCTCCTTCCTGTGCGCGAGAGCGAGCGAGCGCGAGGGCGGCAGCGGCGGCCGCAGTGAGCGCGGAGGAGGTGCGGCGTGCGAGGGCGGAGCTCTGCCGTGAGGGTGAGCTCGCCGGAGCGGCTTGGTCGGCCGGCGGAGGGCACAGGGGGCGCGGAAAGACGCGGAGAGGGACCTGCTGCGGTCTGAGCAGCAGACGCGCGAGGTGCGACGCGGGTGGCGTCGCGAGCGGAGGCCGAGTGGCGCCCTAATTCTGGAAAAAATTTCCAGAATCAGACGTCTGGGTTGATAGCCAGACGGCGAGGGAGACGTCTGGAAGCTCATACAGACGTCTGAAAGGTGAGTATTCCGCTTTCTTCTTCCTTCCTGTCGACTGACCGTACTGAGGGAGGGAGTTGGCTGTGCGCAGGCTCGCTGATTCGCCATCCTTTGCGAATCAGACATCTGGAAGTTGTACCAGACGGCTGGAGTGACCTCAAGACGTCCGGGGTGACCATCGGACGTCTGGGAGCTAGGCCAGACGTCCCCGCAGACTTCTGGACGTCTGGGAAACCACGCTGAATAGGTAATTCTCTGATCCACTTTTTAAGACGTCTGGAAGAAGTTCCAGACGTCTGATTTTGCACAGTATCGTCTTTTTCGACCCGTTTAGGGCCCGTTCGGGCTCCGTTTTCTGCGATTCGAGTTGCATTATTTTCAGAATTAATTCCTCTACCCGTCTACAGTAGCTATACACTATTTTGAGACACTCCTTGTGTTTGATCCTTGTGATAGGACCTCGTTCAGTTGCAGTCTTGGGAGTCGCGGAGGCACGCGGGATTCCCGATCACGCCCCCATTACTCCCGTTGTACCTGGTAGAGTGGCTTAAGTTTATTATTAAAATCTGTTAAAGTATGGAACCATAACTAGAATCTAGGACATTGCATGAATCCTAGGAATGAGAAATGTATGGAATGATAGCTCCTAGGTGTTGCATGAATCCTAGGGCTGGAAAACTAGTTGTATGCTAGATCCTAGGATGTGGCATGAATCCTAGGATGGAAAAACTAGTGGAATGTATAATACTGCAGTCTTGGAAAAAATGGAAAGGAATATAAAGCTGCCTGTAAATTGAATTAACAGCTGCCTGTTACGAATAAAGAAACATGAATGAGATCATGGGTCGTAAGAACGTGAAACTGGAAAGTGACACCTGGATGTTTGAGTTAAAAGGATGGAACCCTACGGGGAATTAGGAGTGGAACTCTTGGAAAGGGGAAGGAATGGAACTGAGATGTAGTTTGTACTGTCTCTTGGGTACCCAGTACCAAGGGAAGTACCTGTACCTGTTTAGTGCAGAGTGGGGCCAGCCACCCCAGGGACCCGGGGTTAGGATTGGCCGCTCTGTACCGACTTGCTGGCCCTCGTGTACGTAGTGCTGAGGAGAGCTACTAGTGTTAGGAGAGTACTAGCTACCCCATGGGCCCCGGGGTTCTGCTAGCCTCCTTCACCGACTTGTTAGGCCCACTAGGGCAAACCAGGGTAGTCAGGCGAGGGTGCGCGGACTGTGGAGGGGCAAGGCCCCGGTTTGGTTACTGTGGAGGGGTTGGACCCCTGTTACTGAGAGGGCTCTGCCCTGTACTGGTTCCGTGCTGTGCTTTGGGCACACCCGTTAACGGAAACGACTGACCGCGTGCCAGTACGGGTTAGATACCTGTGCGTTTATCGCGCGTGCCGTAGTCACCGTTACGTCTGTCAGTGACCTTGGGGTGGTTGACTGAGGGTAGGATCACCACGGGGGACTCTCCCAGCCAGGAGAGCACCACGTGCTACTTCTACTTTTTGGAAAAGACTGCAATCAAGATCGTTCTCACGAGGAACATTCGAGATCAAGTAAAAGATCTGAGAAATAAATGAAATAGTGAGACAATTGAAAGATGTAAATAAAGAAAGTAATAGAACATAACAGCTACTGTACACTCTACTGTTGTCTTTAGTTTTAGTTGCCACTCTACTCAGCGTTTTGCTGACGTGTTACACTCGTTACATTTTTCAGGACCAGGTGTTGAGCAGCCAGGGTCAGCGGTTGCAGAGGACGCTGGGCCGAGTAGGGTCCAGTAGAGTTTACCACAGTCTTTTGTACCTCTTTTGTTTCTGTTATAGTGAGTAGTTCTTGTTTCCGCTGTACTTTCTTTACCTGCAGTTCATGTTATATGATAAATGTTGTTCTACTGTTGTGGTGGTATCTACTGTAGTAGTTTCTTTCCTTACTGCTGTACTTTCTTACTGTTAGTTATATTCATGCTGAATGTGGTTTATTTTACTGCTCTTTTGGTTACTTCCTCATTGGACGATTAGGTCTTGGGATTAGTCGAGTCGGTCCGGTTCTCGTGTCTCGTAGGGACTCAGGAGTCGGGTCGTTACAACATGTCCTCCCTACTTTGATGGGACGGACTATGGATACTGGAAGAGGAGGATGCAAATCTTCCTGAAGGCCATGGACGAGGACTCATGGATGTTTATCCAAGAGAAGTACATGGATCTAGAGCCACAAGAAGGAGTGGCATGGATGACAGAACAAAAGAAAAGGATTGCGGGAAATGTGAAAGCGATGAACGCACTCTATTATGCATTATCAAGAGAAGAATTTAATCATATCTCTGCATGCGAGTCTGTATACGAGATATGGAACACATTGCAAGTCATTTATGAAGGTACAAGTAAAGTTAAGGAAACACATATTTCTATTCTAACAGAAAGCTATGAGTGTTTCAAGATGCAGAAAGGTGAAACAATCAAAGGGATGCACACAAGATTTGGAGAGATTGTTAATCCAATGAAGAATCTTGGAGTTAAGCTGAAGGAGGAACAACTTGTAAGGAAAATCTTAAGATCCCTTACAAGCGATTGGTCTCCAATGACCATAGCCATTCAAGAGGCAAAAGATCTTTCTACCCTCTCATTAGATGAGTTAATTGGAAGCCTCATGGCATACAAAGTCTAGTTAGAAAATATGAAGAAGAATGAAGAAAAATTCATGAGCAAGAAAAAGGAGCTTGCTTTCAAAACTTTAAAGGAGGTATCGGACTTTGATGACTCAAATTCCGACGAAGAAGAGGAGCTTGCTCTTCTAACAAGAAGATTCAGAAGATTCATCTGAAAACAAGGCAAGAAAGTCAATAAATTTTCAAATGACATTATTTGTTTTGAGTGCAAGAAAAAGGGGCACGTACGAAAAGATTGTTTAATGATTAAGAAGAAGAAGGAAGAAAAGAAGGACAAAGAACTCGATCGAAAGAAAAAGAAGACTTTAAGAAAGGCGTACAAGGCAACTTGGGATTATAGTGATTCCAACACGGAATCAGCTTCCGAAGAATCTAAAGAAACAGAAGTTGCACATCTTTGCTTTATGGCAAACGATGACAACTCTGAAAATGAGGTAGATTCTGAAGTCATCTTTAATGAATTAGTACAAGCATATGAAGATTTATATAATAAGGCTAGGATGATTAAAAAGGAAAATAAGGTTTTGCATGATAGTTATAGAACTCTAGAAATAGAGAAATCTTGTTTAGAAATAGAATTATATATGTCCAAAGAAACAAATAATCAATTACATGCAAAAATAGTAGATTAGAGGACATTTATGAACACTTTGAGGACACTTTGAATAATCTAAAAACAACAACTTGGCTGAATATGGAATTTTGTAATAATTTAAAAGCTAAGTTCAATAATAAAAAGAACACACAAAATAAATCACATGCACCTAGACATGCATGGATTTATCAAAAGGTTAAGAATCCTAAAAATTATAGATCTAACACTAAAATGATCTATAAACCTAAGGATTTGAAAGGTACTAACCATCAAGGACCCAAAAGAAAATGGGTACCTAAAATAGATTTAATAAATTATCTTGCAGGTCAAAAAGGAAAAATGGATCCTAGACAGTGGGTGTTCCAAGCACATGACGGGACACTCCGACCTCTTTATCAAATGGACCAAAATCGAAGATGGAGGACACGTCAAGTTGGGTGACAACAAACGTTATTGCATTATTAGTAAAGGTACAGTAGGAAACTCTTCTAAGCAGGTACGTAATGTTCTTTTAGTAGAAAACTTTAAACATAACCTGCTTACTATTAGTCAAATATGTGATAATGGATGTGATGTCTTGTTCACTAAAGTTGGATTTAAAATATTAAAACAAGTAACAAATACGATTTTAATTGAAGGATTTAAATATGAAAATATCTATGCTCTTCATTTTTCAAAAGAGAAGTATGTAAAATGTATGCTTGCCTCCCATATTGAAGTAGATCTTTGGCACCGTAGGCTAGGTCATATTAATCACAAACATCTTAATAGGTTAGCCAAAAATGAGTTAGTAAGGGGCCTACCTAAACTAACTTATAAGAAGGATGTTTTGTGCAAGTCGTGTGAACTCGGAAAAATGCACAAAACTTCTTTTAAACCTAAAGACTTAGTTTCAACAACACGACCTTTAGAGTTGGACCTTAATCTATTTGGACCAGCACGATTTGAGAGTCTAAATGGATCAAAATTTTGCCTAGTTATTGTTGATGACTTCTCTAGGTTCACTTGGGTCATCTTCTTGAAACATAAGGATGACTCATTTGATTCCTTCCTAAGTCTTACTCGAAGACTTCAAAAGGAAAAATCATCCTCTATTCTTAGACTTAGGACTGATCATGAGAGTGAATTTGAAAATGAAAAATTTTCAAGTTTTTATGTCAATTCTGGCATAACCCATGAATTTTCATTTCCTCGGACTCCATCTCAAAATGGTGCTATAGAGTGCAAGAATCGCACTCTACAAGAATGCGCCCGAACTTTGCTCTTGGAGTCTGGGCTTCAAAAATATTTCTGGGTAGAAGCCATTAATATGGCATGTTATGTTCTAAATAGAACACTTTTAAGGACTATTATTAAGAAAACTCCATATGAGCTTTATTATGAGAAGTCTCCTAGGATATCATATTTCAGGGTATTTGGAAGTAGATGTTATTTATTAAACACCCGTGACCGGCTTGATAAGTTTGATGCTAAAGGTGATGAAGGCATTTTTATTGGCTATTCAACAAGAAGCAAAGCTTATCGAGTCTTTAATGAAAGAACTTTTGTAATTGAAGAATCCCTGCATGTTTCATTTGATAAAGCAAACTTAGGTGAACCAAAACCAAATCATTTAGATTCTGATGATGAAGATACCCCCTTCATTGATGTATCAAAAATAGAAGATTCACGAAATGTACATGATCTTCCAAAAGAATGGGTACACCATAAGGATCACCCTCAAGAACAGATTATTGGTGATATTGAACAAGGTGTAAAAACCCGATCTCACTTTAGAGCTGATTTTGTCCTTAATGCTTTTGTTTCACAACTTGAACCTAAGAAAGTTGATGAGGCATTAAAAGATGAATCATGGGTTGTAGCTATGCAGAGGAGCTACTCCAATTTACTAGGAACAATGTATGGAACTTGGTACCCGCTCCTGAGGGTAATTCCATCATTGGAACCAAGTGGGCGTTCCGAAATAAATTGGATGAATCTGGTTCAGTGATCAGGAATAAAGCTAGACTTGTAGCTCAAGGTTATAACCAACAGGAGGGTATTGGCTTTGATGAGACATATGCTCCTGTTGCTTGCATGGAGTCCATACGGATGCTACTTGCCTTTGCAAGTGCAAAGTACTTCAAGTTATATCAAATGGATGTCAAGAGCGCTTTTCTTAATGGTTATATTAAGGAAGAAGTTTATGTTCATCAGTGTTGAACGTTGGGTTGCTACGCTAACGTGTTTGGTTTTGAAAAACCTGTCGTTGTAGTATGAAAGCGAAGAACTTGTGTTCAACAAATAAAATTTATATCGGAATGGAAATCCCGGGTCGAACACAGGGAGGTGGACGTTTGATTTAAAAACAACGCGTTTGATTTATTTGTCACGAAGTAATTCAATTGATTAGAACTGTATAACTATTTACAATAAATAGAAGAGAGAGAGAGAATAAGAGAGAGAGAATATTACAAGAAAAAACCAAAACGAGATGTAGAATAAACATGGAATTTCATCATCAGAACGATTGTTCATTACACTAGAAAGCGGAAAAAATGATTACACTAGAAAGCAGTAAATCTACTCTAGAAAGCATTAAAAGAATGGAGAGAGAAATATCCTTCTCGACGATCGCTTGGAGGACGAGCTGGATGGGACGACGCCTGGATAAAGAAGGACGAAGCAGGATGAAGGAGGGTGAAGGAGGAAGAACGGGAACGAGGCAGTACGTCGTCGTCGTCGTGGGATCCACTTCCGAAAGGGGGACGAAAAATTGACTTTATCTCGCGAGAAGCATCACGGGTGTGGGACAAGCTTCTCTTGAGCTTTGGAGAGGGAGAGAAGAGAAGGAAGGGATGAGAATTTCATGTGGAGGGGGTCTCCTTTTATAGTTGCAAGGAGTGGGGGCATTTTGGTCATTCCAATTTTAAAAACATTAATTCAGGACCTTTAGTGATGGATAAAACCGTCGCTAAAGGTCCAAACGTGGGTGTAGTGGGCGGCGCGCGCGTGCCCGCTCGCTTGCCCACGCGTTCAATGCACGCGCACGTCCAACAGATCTCAGGCTTTTGATCGAGAGATCGGACGGCTTAGATCGCACCTCAGTCCGCCTCCTTTGCGCACCCCATCGCATGCGATGCCGCGTCTTCGCCACGCGTCTAATAGCGCGTGGGCGCTATCGAGCAATCTGGGCCATCCACAGCTGATCAAGCGGTCGCCTTTAATAGCGTGCACGCCATAGATCGCGAGTCGAACTCTCGTCTTGTGATCGCGCAACGACTCGCGACCGCTACGCTGCGCGGTTGAATGTGTCGCGCGGATGTTTTAAGGACCGTGCATCCACAGCCGTTGGATCAAGATCCAACGGCCTAGATCATGCATTGGATCTTCTTTTGGAGAGGCGACGGCGGTCTTGAGGGCCGGTTGGACGGCTGAGATGGCACCACGTGGCGCCATCTTGGCCGTCCATCTTCTGGATGATGTAGATGGTGCCATGGGTGTCAGATTGAGTCGATTTTCACGTCGTTTGGCTACGATCGTCGATCTGAATCCATCCGTGCGGTCGGATTTGTCGTTTGAAGTGTGGATTCACACCATCTTGGCCCTTGATCTTCTAGGGTTCCTCGGTCACTATTTGATGTTACAGATGTCTGATTAGGGCGATCTTGGAGTCGTTGAACTCCAATCGTCACCCTGATCACATCTGTACGGTTGGATCTTGGATCCGAGGTCCCGATAAAATGTTTTCCCTGTCCATGAACATAAAAGGAGACAATTAACCTCTATTTTATTCAAACTACTTTAAATGCAAGATGATGCATGTTATGCAATATTTATAGCATGCAATGCAATCCTATGGTTAAGAACATGCATAAATAGACATCTTAAGTAGTGTAAACATGTTTACATCATAACCCCATGCCTATCTTTTGGTAGTCCCTAGCAAAAACTATATGCTATTTATAAAAGAATCAGGTTGGATTATTTGGGCTTGAGTTTATTTTCAGTCATTAAGAAAATGTCTACTTAGGATTTGAACTTTCAAAGACACAACAGTGTCCGAGTATCTGCCAAAATGCAGACCGCCTCAAGCCCTCGCCTTATTCAAAGAAAAATTTATTTTTCTCTTTTTCCTCTTTTCTAATTTTTTTTTTGGATTTTCAAGTTTTAGGGTTTTAGAGTGGCTTTCTACGACCATTCAACTCACCCAAGATTTGATGAGAACCCTAAGTTTTAAGCATCTTATTGTGAATGTGATAGACTCGTTGACCGACAATCAAAATGGACTTCGAATTTCTACGCCTCTAGGTGACCTAAAAAAGAATTCTGCCTAAAGGTGTATCTTTACAACCGGTAGCTTTCTCCCTACTTTGAAATTTTTTACTGGGTCAACACAAGGGTGAATCCAGTGTATATCTCCTCAGTTTATTCTACTTCTCCGCTTCTTCCTAAGTGTTTTGGGAATTTTCAGTGTATTTATTGAGCTGGGTTCTGGACAATCGGTCAATGAGTTGTTACTATCGACAACTTGCCAGCCATACTCGTGCAGCGAAGTGTGGCTTATTTTTTTTTTTCTCCTTTTCTTTTTGAGTCTTTTTTTTTTTTAAGTAGGTGGCTTCCCTGGTCTAAGATTTACCTAAAGGCAGCAAAAAAGAGAAAGGTCTAGTGACTGGGCTCTGGACAACCTACCTATGGACTGTTACCCACGATAACTTGCCAGCCATATCACCCTAGAAGGTTCATTAGCTACCCAATTTTCGTTAAAATCGTCGAACAACGAGTCAGTGACAAGATACTGTGTAGATGCTTAAGACTCAAAATTCCCTCAAATCAGAGGGCAGGTTGATAAGTCATGTATTTATCACCTAAACTTATTTACTCCAATTAAAATAGAATTTAGGTTGGCGAGGACTCGAAAAACAAATCCACATTTTAGTAGATACATGGGCTGATTAAGTCCAAAGACATGAAGGATCTTTGTGTTCAAATCATAATGTAGTATTTCCTAAGATTGAAAACTTTCTTAAACCCAAGTTCTCTTTCCTAATTCCACAATTTTTTTTAATAAAAGAAAATAAAACAAATCTACGGAGCTGACGAATAAATTCAGAGATGAATATCCACCCCCCCATGCCTATCTAATGCAATGTCCTCATTGTATTAAAAAGATATAAAATAGAGTGGAATAGCGTAGAAAGTACCTGAATTGCGTGAATGTCAGGTTCGCTCCGAGATGAAAACTAAAAGAACTGTATATGTGCTGAATTTAGTTCCTTCAGCTGAGCACACTATACAAAGAAGAGAAATAACAAATTCACAGGTGCAGGTCAGAATCAGAATAAACATAAGAAACTTCTGACTTGTTAGCAGATGTCCACAGATGTGGACCAAATTGTGGTGCAGACCCATACCCCATAATCGAGAATATCTCAGGTTTTGGATAAAAATTACCCAAAACCTAAAATCAGTATGCAAGCGGGGTCGGGCCTGCGATTTATGAGGATGCAACCCAAGACCAAAAAGTCGGGTTACAGAGAATTCAAACTCAAAAGGATAATCATTGAATGTGTGCTTGGGTTTGACATCCTCAGAACAAATGTCATAAGGGTCCTGGTTTGATAGTTTCAGCTTAATAGGCACCCTTCGACTCAGTCTTGTACTTCCTCCAGAACTTACTTCCCAAATCAAAATTTCCCTGCTCCTATCCTCCTCATTCAGCATGTCAAATTCCAAGACCTCTTTCATATTAATCACCCCATCTGAAATTTCCAAGTCTAAAAGATGTGGCAGAATCAGAATTGACTTGGGTCTAATTATCTCAGAAACAGAATCATCGATAAGCTCAATGGGGTGTAACTGATAATCAGGGCATTGAATTGAATCCTCCAGAAAATGTGATTCTGGATCTGTAATGTGAGCCCTAATAAGATATGTTTCCTCAATTATGGGCTATCAAATGATCTATCAGATTTCTCAAGCCTAATCATCTCATAGAAATCGTGTTCTGTAAACTTGCGTGAGACTTCGCAACGTGAATCTTTACCATCAGAATCAAAGAAATCAAGATCCGTATTAATGTATGTCTCAAAATCATCTGTCACTTTCTGTTCCAAGGAGACATACATTTCCTCGTACCCTGGCTCAGGGATCTCAGGTGAAGAAATCAGATCATCCTTAATTGGTTGCTCTAATTCAATCTAGTCAGCCCCGTAACACATGTCCCCCCCAACAGGTGCCTGAACAGGTTCTGAAATTGGCTCTCTTGAAGAGGGTTCATCCTGGGAATCATCCCATGATTGAATCAAAGCAACCACAAATCTCATCCCCGATTTCACTAACTTCCCAAGTAAAAACTCACCCGGGTTCTTATCCTTAACATCCTGGAGCCAATCCAATAAATACATATTCAAATCATCAATCATTTTAATCAAAGGCTCTAATCTCTCAATGCAAGGTATTGGCTAAACTTCTAAAGTTTGTATGATATTCCTCAAGTTAGCCAGAACCTTATCTTGAACCTGGTTACTCTGAACCAAATGAGTTGGTTCAGGGTTGGGCGGGTTTGGGGTCAAAGCAGGGGAATTAACAAATTGAGATTCATTATGCCCTTCGTGATAATAGGTCATTTCAGATTGTTCAAAAGGTGGTGATGACCTAAAGGCAGTGTAATCAGTGGATGGGTAAGAATCAGTGTATCCTTCTTGATTGTAGGTCGTATTAGGTTGTTCATGAAAGGTTGATGATCTATAATCGATGTGGCTTTGAGAAGGATAGAAATCACAATGAAAGTGTTCAGGGTTAGGCCCTAAACATGGAGGTCCGAAACTGTATCCCCAATTCATGTTATCCCAACTAACTGATGGTTGATTACAGTATGAGTTGGGATAATTGTCATGTTGAGGATAATTCAAAATAGGAGGGAAAGAACGGGAATGCGTGTAATATGTGGAAGGATTCATGAGAGACGGGAGGAAGAAAGGTGCCCTGCAATACAAACAATCAAACCTGTCCTTAAGTGGGCTAGCCTAAAGACCTATAGACTCCCAAAACCCGTCTTGGGATAGAGAAACGATTTGATTTACTTCTGTCTGTTTAATCCAACCAGTTAGAAGGAGGGACTAGGGAGAAGGTTCTTCCTTCGGCTTGCACCTCCGGTTCCTAGTGTACCCCCCAGCCGCAATCGTTTGATTCTGCTCCCCTAGCTAGACATCAGATTGAACAGAAGAAACAGACTAATCGAAAATAATCTCGTTCTGGGCTCTGAAGAGCGAGTCAAATCCTTAAGGCCAACGTCTACTCTATTTTATTTAGGGCTACGTTTGTATGTGCTTTGGAATGTGATGGGCCCTTTAAATGGGTTGTGCCCTTAATGATTGATTTATTTGTGTGTGCGTGCACAACCAATGGTTTTCAAGCAAGATTATTTTTGATGTGGTGAATTTTAGGATTCAAATCTTGCTTAGTAGTTTTTAGGATTCAACTTTAGGTGTTTTCAAACAAGTTTTGTTGGCACGCCAGGTTTTGAAAGCACAGGTGAAGATGTTTTCCTTTAAAGCTTAAAAAGAATGTGGAGTGCCTGATAAATCCCTAATAGTTGAACCTAAGTGGCAGCAACTTGATGAGTTGATTTTAATTGAAGTAGTGCGACCCAATCAACTCAAACAATTGGCCTGTTGCACCACTTAATTAGGCACACAAGTGATTACCTAATCTGATTTCTACTCAATTATGTGTTTGGATGTGTGTACCGGCTCCAAAGGTTGGTTTACCGGTCGAGTTTGAAAATCAGATGAGGTTGTGTACCTCTGTGAGATTTTTTTTTTAATTTTTCTTTTTTTTAATGTGGGGGTTAGGACAGGTATGGGTGTCAAACAACAAACAATCTAACCTTAGAGTTTATAAGAACACCTAGGTTGATTGATGTTTGTGTTATTATGTGGTGAAATGAAATCTATTGGGTGGGAGGTGGGGGATAACTTACAAAACCTTCTATAGCACTTTACTCCAATCTACCGCTTTTGCTCGTCTCAAAAGAGTACCTGCAATCACAATAAGAAAGGAGAGAAGTGAGGTCAATGATTTGTAAGTTAGATAACGCGAAGAAAAAAATCAAAGATCATCGCCTCCCTGGCAACGATGCCAAAATGTTGAACGTCGGGTTGCTACGCTAACGTGTTTGGTTTTGAAAAACTTGTTATTGTAGTATGAAAGTGAAGAACTCGTGTTCAACAAATAAAATTTATATCGGATTGGAAATCCTGGGTCGAACACAGGGAGGTGGACGTTTGATTAAAAACAACGCGTTTGATTTATTTGTCACGAAGTAATTCAATTGATTAGAACTATCTAACTATTTACAATAAATAGAAGAGAGAGAGAATAAGAGAGAGAGAATATTACAAACAAAAACCAAAATGAGATCTAGAATAAACATGGAATTTCATCATCAAAACAATTGTTCATTGCACTAGAAAGCGGAAAAAATGATTACACTAGAAAGCAGTAAATCTACTCTAGAAAGTAGTAAATCTACTCTAGAAAGCATTAAAAGAATGGAGAGAGAAATATCCTCCTCGACGGTCGCTTGGAGGATGAGCCGGACGGGACGACGCCTGGATGAAGAAGGACGAAGCAGGATGAAGGAGGGTGAAGGAGGAAGAACGGGAACGAGGCAGTACGTCGTCGTCGTCGTCGTGGGATCCACTTCTGAAAGGGGGACGAAAAATTGACTTTATCTCGCGAGAAGCATCACGGGTGTGGGACAAGCTTCTCTTGAGCTTTGGAGAGGGAGAGAAGAGAAGGAAGGGATGAGAATTTCATGTGGTGGGGGTCTCCTTTTATAGTTGCAAGGAGTGGGGGCATTTTGGTCATTCCAATTTTAAAAACATTAATTCAGGACCTTTAGTGACAGATAAAACCGTCACTAAAGGTCCGAACATGGGCGTAGTGGGCGGCGCACGCGCGCCCGCTTGCTTGCCCACGCGTTCAACGCACACGCACGTCCAGTCGATCTCAGTCATCTGATTGCGAGATCGGACGGCTTAGATCGCGCCTCCGCCCGCCTCCTCTGCATGCCCCATCACGTGCGATGGCATGTCTTCGCCGCGTGTCTAATAGTGCGTGGGCATTATCGAGCGATCTGGGCCGTCCACAGCTGATCAAGCGGTCGCCTTTAATCACGTGCGCACCACAGATCGTGAGTCGAACTCGCGTCTTGTGATCGCTCAACGACTCGCAACTGCTGTGCTGTGCGATGGAATGTGTTGCGCAGATGTTTTGAGGCGCGTGCATCCACAGCCGTTGGATCATGATCCAACGGCCCAGATCGCGCGTTGGATCTTCTTTTGGAGAGGCGGCGCGGTCTTGAGGGCCGGTTGGACGGCTGAGATGGCGCCACGTGGTGCCATCTTGGCCGTCCATCTTGTGGATGATGTAGATGGTGCCACGGGTGTCGGATTGAGTCGATTTTCACGTCGTTAGGCTGCGATTCTCGATCCAAATCCATCCATGCGGTCGGATTTGTCATTTGAAGTGTGGATTCACACCATCTTGGCCCTTGATCTTCTAGGGTTCCCCGGTCACTATCTGATGCTACAGATGTCTGATCAGGGCGATCTTGGAGTCGTTGAACTCCAATCGTTGCCCTGATCACATCTGTACGGTTGGATCTTCGATTCGAGGCCCCGATAAAAGGTTTTCCCTATCCATGAACATAAAAGGAGACAATTAACCTCCATTTTATTCAAACTACTCTAAATGCAAGATGATGCATGTTATGCAATATTTATGGCATGCAATGCAATCCTATGCTTAAGAACATGCATAAATAGACATCTTAAGTAGTGTAAACATGTTTACATCAATCAGCCTCTCGGGTTCGAGGACCCAGCACACCGAGAGCATGTATACAAGCTCAATAAGGCGTTATATGGACTTAAACAAGCTCCCAGGGCCTGGCATGATAGGCTCAGGACCTTTCTTCTTCAGCACGATTTTAGAATTGGAGTTGTTGATTCAACACTTTTTGTAAAATAAGGTAGTGACATCTTATTGGTTCAAATATATGTCGATGATATTATATTTGGATCAAATAAGGAGTCCCTGTGCCAACATTTCTGTGAGACTATGAAGACTGAGTTTGAAATGAATATGATCGGTGAACTTAGATTGTTTTCAGGACTCCAAATTCAACAATTAGACACAGGAATTTACATTAGTCAAACAAAATATGTTCTTGAAATTCTCAAGAAATTTGACTTTGAAAATGTAAATGGCAAAGAGACTCCGATTGCTCTATCTACTTCTCTTGGTGAAGATTTATCCGGTAAGAGGGTAGATGAAAAGAAATACCGAGGAATGATAGGTTTAGTACTATATCTGACAGCTTCTAGACCTATTTTTTTTTGCTACATGTTTATGCGCTAGATTCCAGTCCGAACCTAAGGAATCTCATTTTAATGTAGTAAAAAGAATATTTAGATACCTAAATAGCACAAATGACCTTGGTCTTTTCTATCCTAAAGCACAATCTTTAGATCTATTATCCTATAATGATGCAGACTATGCAGGGAGTCAGACAGATTGAAAGAGCACAAGTGGCACATGTCATTTTATTGGAGAATCTCTAGTCTCATGGTTCTCTAAGAAATAGACTTGTGTTTCACTTTCTACAACTGAAGCTGAGTATATTGCAGCTTCACTTGCTTGCTCTCAGGTCATTTGGATGAGACAGACTTTGTCCGACTTTGGATTGATTTTTGCGTAATCCAAGATATTATGTGATAATACAAGCGTAATAAATTTATCAAAAAATTCGGTACATCATTCACGTACCGAACATATTGACATTTGACATCATTTCCTCAGAGATAATGTTCTTCAAGGTTCTATTCAATTAGAATTCATTGACACTTAAAACCAATTGGCAGACATCTTTACAAAACCTCTTGCAGTAGAGAGATTCTGCTTTATAAGGAGAAAATTAGGACTTTGTACAATAAAAGAGAATCTAATCTAACATTTTATTTGATATAAACTTTGTTTGTATTTATGAAAATTCTTAAGGGCTTTTTTGTAAATTACCCATTCTTACTAAAAGAGGGGTAAAATGTAATACTTCCATATGTTTGGAAATACCAGGGCATTGTTTGCAATTTGGTTGCTTAACTTAGGTTATTGATCACATTATTTTTTCAACACCTAAGTTAATTTTTCTTCTCTCAACCACTTAAGTGGTCATGTGACAAGCACATGACCCATCCCATATAAAAGAGGTCAAGTGTAAACACTTGCCTCATTTCTTCACAACCAAACCCTAGTTCCACCACAAGTCCCTCCAAGCCCTTGCCAAGAAGAAGAAGAATCATCTCCAATCTTCATACCCTAGGTACATTCTTCTCTTCTCATCAAATCTTGTTTCCTTGATTCGTTCTATATCATGTTTTTTGTTTCTCATCGTTAGTTCTGCTGCTACAATATGTTTTCATCAGGTACCAAATGGTACCGGTACCCATCATCGGTACCGATACTCGCTGGGTGCAGCAGTGCCTACTTTACAGAGCAGGTACCGGTACTGAAGATGAGTACCGGTACTAGCTCGTATTTCTGGTTGAGACAGAAACCAACTAGTACTGGTACCAATCACCAGTACCGGTACATGCAGGCTTAAATGTGCTGTTACTTGAACACATGATCTTGATCTCTAATTGTATTCCTATTTCTTGTTGTTGTGTGTTTTCAGATGGCACCAAAATCTAAAAGTAAGGGAAAAGCACCTCAAGATGCATTCCACAAGTTTTGCATCAATGAGGATGCTAAATCAAAATTTGATTGGTATAAAGGCCTAAAACTCCATCATTGTAGGCTTATTGAGTGGAAATATTTTTCTCTACAAATCTATGAGTTCACTACCTATCTTTCCAATCAGCATCTTATGCATTTCTTTGATGAGGCATTTTTTGTTGATGTTCCTGGAGTTTACCTTGACATTAATTGTCTATTTTTTGCTAATCTCCAAGAACAAGAAAATCGAGGCCATCTAGTCTTAACTTCTAAAGTCTTTGGTCAAAAAATCACCATTACTCCTAAATTTTTATCAACCATCACCCAACGCCCTAATGAAGGTCATCCTTTTAACACACTTAAGGAGCAATTTCCTACTCACAAAATTCATGAAACTTTATTGCTTCCTAATTGCCAGGGCAAACAATTGGTTGCCCCCAATATGACTCTTTTTGCTCATGTTCTTTTCCGTATCTTAGCATGGAATTTAAGGGCTAAAAATTCAGGTTTTCACAAAATTCCCGTTGACATTTTACCCTTAATTTATGCTATCATTACAAGATTTCTGGTAAACTGGAACACGATTTTCATTCACTTTCTTAGACCTCATTACTATTCATCGGCTTTACCCTTGGATATCTTGGTGTCCCACATATTTCATAAAAATAAAATCGACCTTTTTAATTTCACTCCTCTTAGAAAAGTGGTCTATTTCAAATGGACTACTCTCTGGAAAATGGGAGTGAAACCCATTAGAGAGGAATCTACTAGTGATGATGAAGAGGATGAAGTTGATCCAAATGCTCAATCTTCTTCTCATCCACCTCCTGAATCATCTTCTGCTTTTGTCCCCATACCTATCCCTTTCCGGAAGCTGAAACTCCTTGGAAGAACCTATCTCATGAGTCTGGCACCGATCCCTACATGATCAACGCCTTCAATTACATTGGCCAAAATTTAACCAATCTGAATTTTGCCTTCCATCACATGGAACACAAATTTCATGATCTTTCTATGTCTCTTGAGTCTTCCTATGTTGCACTTCCACTCAACATACCAAACAAAGGAAGCAGACTCAACCAAAAGCACCTCCGGAATACAGCGAAAGAAGACAGTAACACTTCCAAGATCCATCTCTTGTAGCAGAAAAAGAACCAATTATTAATGAAGATGAGGAAGAAGAAGACAGAAGATGAAGAAAATGTTTCATATGAAGAAGACAATGATGATGATGATGATGATGACGGCAAAGACAATGATGACGATGATGACGGCACCAATGATGATGATGACAATGACGATGATAATGACGATGATGAGGATGAACAACCACTTATTAGAAAACGTTGTAGAAATTACTTTAGTTTTTTAAGTATGTAAGCTTGTTGTTGATTGTATGATTCTTAACATTGTTAAACTTCTATGGCTCTTAATATTTATTTTGTGTCATGAACTTTATCATGTTATGAAATTTGATGCTTTGTTTGATTATGTATTTATGCTTTGTTATGAGATTTAAACTTTTATGGTATTTGCTCAATTTTTTGCTTGCTTGACAAAAAGAGGGAGAAATGAAATGAATGAATGGATACTTCATATCTAAAATAAGGAGAGCTTAGTTTGAGGGGGAGGTTTTTTATTCTCTTGTGGAGTTTTTTATTCTTCTCTTATTAAGTCTCTGTTTATTTTTAATATGAGTATCTTATTTGTTTTGTCAACATAAAAAAGGGGGAGATTGTTGGACCCTAGTTCCATCTCTCTTCTGTGTTTTGATGTTAACAAAACTGTTTTAAATTCTAATATGTTTATGAAGTAATTTCAGGTCAAAATAATTTGTGGATGCAAGCAAAAGGATTGCACATGAAGGAAGAAGTTTTTGAAGACTTTAGTTTTTATTGTATCTTAGAATTTTTGTATGTCTTCAAACAAGTAAAACTTAATCTAGGTATTAAAATCAAAGTAGAATAACTAGGATCCAGAATATCGTTCATTTACTCGGTTCTTAACTCAAAATTGACTCTTTCAAAACAAAGTCGTCTAGAGTAGATTGGATTTCTCTATTTGATCTTTGGTACTTGCTCGGCACAGGTTTGGACCTAAGTTCCAAACTGTGAACATCAAGTACCGGTACTCATCATGAGTACCAGTACATGAAGGTCATAAGAACCATGTCTGTGCATTACAAGTATTGATACTTATCATGAGTACCGGTACATGTAGGTCACAGGACCCAAGACTGTGCATCACAAGTACTGGTACTCACAATGAGTACCGGTACCTAGTGATTTGGCTGTACTGACTGTATGTAGTCAGTACCGGTACCAAGAGTTCAGTACTGATACCAACTAACCATTGTGACCAGTTTGAATTACTAGTTTGCAATTAATCATAATTCTAATATAACTAAAATACCCCTAACGGCTAGAATTCGTGGGAGAGGTGATTAGTGGTCTATATAAGCACTCTTTGAGTGTTGTTTTAGACACATCTCTAAAAAAGAATTATACTCTTGCCTACACCTTCAATTCTCCATTTTCAAGCTGAAAGAGAGTTTATTTTGTTGCATACATTTCAAGGTATCTCATCATTTGCAACAAATCATCAAAGGCGATCGTATTTTTCTGTAATCAATCATTTGTTTTACGCCTTAGTTTTTCTCGTTAGATTTGGTTATACTTGTTATAAGATATATTCTTGTTGGAGACTTAGGAAATAGTTGTAAGCTTCTATTTACATTTTGCTTACACCTGTATCTTTATCTTTTCTTCATATCTTGTAATTGGGTTGAGTTAACTATTTTGAAATCGTTGGAAATCGTAGTATAGTCACAAAAACCACTTGTCAAAGATATTTGTGATAACAAAACTCGCATAGATCTTTATTCATTTTAGAACTTGAGCCCCAGTCGTTCGTCTCTGGGAGGCGTGAAAATGAATCGAGATTTGGATCGGCTTTTATAACCTAAATCTAACCTAAGCTACTATTTTTGTCTTTTTGTGTTTTTGATTTTTTATTTTGAAAAGCGAACTGAAACCTAGATCTAGATAAACTAGCAAAACGTAAGTGACTACGTGCATCTAAATGAGGCCATGGTGGCCGTGCATGGTGTGAACAAACCAAAGTGTCATATAGGCAAGCAAACATGTGGACAATCAATCACAGAAACATCATAAAATTATTTATGCATAAAAAAATTATCACATATCATCTACACTAGAAAGCATATAAATAGAAGAAAATCCCTCACGCTGGAAAGTTGCCACTAGGGCCATCGGCCTTGTGTGAGGGTGTAGGCTAGACCTTGGGTATGCAAACCCGTCTACACGCCTACCAAAAGAGATGGCTAGCCACAAGAGGCAATGGGTGATCCTTCATGGTCGTCCAAGAAGAAGAAGAAGATGGGGGCGAGTACACCCAAGTGGAGAGAGGAGGGTGTTGCTCCCTTTCTCTACCAATGGCCGTCCTTGAAGCTTTGGAGAGAAGCTTCTCTAGCTAGCCGTCCATGGAGCCTTGGAGGAGGATGAGGAGGACATCCTTAAGGTTTTAGAGGGTGGAAGCAAGTTTAGAGTGGAGAGTATGGATGGGAGAGTGTATGGAGCTGGTCCAATTTCATAGCTCTCTCTTTGCCCTTATGGAAGGCTCCATTTGGTTGCCACTTTTGGTGGCTCGAAAAATAGCCAATGGCACAATTTTTGGATCTAGGTTTGACACAAGGTTTTAGGGTTTCCAAGAGAGTGTGTGATGAGAACCTCATCATGAGCCATAACTAGCTCATTTTGACCCAATACAAAGGATAAAAGCTCCTGCATAACTCAAGGAAAGGCTTAACTCAGAGAATTCTGAGTTTAAGGAGAAAACAAGTCATAAGGGGTAAAAATGCAATTTTACCAGTATAATCTGCATACAGGGTAATTCAGGGTCCAAACATAGGTCAAAGCAACTTAATAAGAATAAAAGTGGGATGAGATGATCTAGCAAGGGCTACAGCAATTCCAAGGAACTAAATGATAATCTGTAACCCTAAACAACCCACTTCAATTCACGAGGTTCGAGGCAAAGTAAAAATAGAATAAACCCTCTAAAATTCATAGAAAAATAATCTCTAGGGTTTAGAACCTTCAATTTGGCCTTCAGAACCCATGTTGACCTACATTGAGAACCATGCCCAATTAATAACTTAATCTGGGTTTTCGCATAAATTACCCGGTCAAACAAGGTTTAATATAGAAATAAAATTCACCATCAGATTCCTTAGGTCCTAATTAATCATGTATAAAAACTTGAGCCTAAGAAGAAACCTCCTTGACCGACTTTACACTTTGGTCCTCATATATTTACTTTTTGGCCCTCAACTTTTGAACCGTTGCATTTTGGCCCCTAACTCTCCTTCGTTCTTTGCATTCAGGTCCCCCCTGCAAAACCGGCCAGCACCATGCTCCGGCGACCTTGCGCGGAGCATGGCGCCGCGCAGGGTGAGGGGGAAAGCCTGGCAAGTAAACCAAGGGTGCCCTGCGTTGTCAGCCGTCGCAGGGACACCCCCCTGGTCGCTGTAGCCCACCATACCGGCCGTGCGAACGCACGGACGGTATGGGCTTTCGTCTCCTGCCATCCTCCGGCGAGGGAGACACGTCGTCTCCCTCCGCCTCCCTCCCTGTTTTGATCCCTATAAATACCCCCGTCGCTCCACCGTTCTTCCCAGCTCGGATCTGACGGAGAAAATCCCCAACTTTCCTCTCTTCTCTCTCCGGCAGACGCTCACCAGCTCCGGTGGTTCCTCCCCCTCCTCCTCTTCGCTCTGCCGCAATACCAGCAGCAGAGACTTCCTCCCCTGCTCTTCCCGCGCCACGCCGTACCCAGCTGGCGCCTCTCCGGCTCTCTGCTCGCCGCCGCCTCCTTCCCTGAGCATCTTCTTCTCCGGCGACAGTCGATACGACTGTCGCCCTACTGCTCCCCCTTCGTCCCTGCAAGTAAGTTAGAACTACTTCCCTTCTTCTCCTCTTTCTTTCCCCGGTTTCAATTTGTTCAATTAAGCCCTCGACCGACCCTGACCATCGTCACCCCCTTCGACTCCGGCCACCCTCCGGCGAGATGTTCCCATCGCTCCACAGCCTCACACACCTCGCCGACCCTCACCGAACCTCCGCCTCATCACACTGAGCACCCCCCACCCCTCCACTGCCACTCCACACCTCCGTAACGCTCCCCCGAACAAACCCATTCCTCCGGTTGCAGTCCAACCTAGGGCTGCCGCCAGACACCACCTTGCGGCCTGCCGCGCAGCTCCTCACCTTCGCCGTGCCACGGCGAAGGTTCCCCAGTGGTTTGATCAGGCCGAGAGGCCATATTCGTGTCCGACAGGTTTTGAGGTTCGACCGCCATTAACGCACATTGAAGCAGCTTCTCCCGTGCTCCAGGCTTGAGGACTCCAGGTCTCCAACTGCTGCGGAGTACGGGGAGTCTTGCGAAGGCAGCCAGCCAGCAACCTATGCAAATCGAAGCCGCAGCTGCAGAGGCTAGGCCGCGGTCTCCCAGCAGGCGCACGCGAGGAGAGGTCTCCGTTTAGTCCCACATCGGTAAGCCTCACACCCTTTCCACTGTTTAAATTGATTTTGTGCACTAGCCTTACTGCCTCAGCACATGGGGTGAGGTCCCCTTCACCCGCCCGGTTACCCGGTCTCGTCCGCGCTCACGCCCCGCGGACCTGACCCGACTCGACTTAGACTGACCTGCACTCCTCGCCCACCACGCACGCCGGTGGGCCTGGACCCGGGCACGACCCGAACCCGATTACCCGGCAGCTCTGGGAGAGCTTTCCCAAGAGTGGTTTCAGAGAGAGAGAGACGCGGGGGGAGAGGGTAGAGTAGGTTTTGTCCTCTGACGTAAGCTCTGAAGTGTGCAGGCACAGGTGAAGAAGAAGAACCGCGGAAGAAGAAGGAAGCTGACTGTAGCAACAGGCAGTTTAAGTCGTCTGATTTGGAAATCAGACGACGTCCTGAAGGGAAAAGAAGAAAGACGGAGGAAGATCTGAAGAACAACAGAAGAAGGCGAGGCAGAGGAGAACACAAAAGAACAAGGGAAGAACTGAAAGAAGAAAAACAAAGAAGAAAGACGGAGGAAGATCTGAAGAACAACAGAAGAAGGCGAGGCAGAGGAGAACACAAAAGAACAAGGGAAGAACTGAAAGAAGAAAAACAAAGAAGAAAGAAGAAGATCTGAAGAAAGACAGAAGAACAAGGAGGAGCAGGAACAGCAGGAAGAAGAAGAAGAGCATCACCATTGCAGAAGAAAGACATCACCTCTGCAGACAAAGAAGAAGAAGAACTGAAAGAAGAAAACAAAGAAAAGAAGACAACAAATTCTTTCCCTCTCTCTTTCTTTTTGTAAAAGAAACATGTATATCTCTAGAATACAACTTGCTCCCTGAGTTCGACCTCGGGAACTTTTTTATTTTCCGAGTAAAAAATTATATTTGAAATGTTGGCAATAACTGGCTATACTACAACGCTATAACAATAAAACCCGGTTATCTCTCGAAGCCAACGTCTCAATTAGTGTGCATGGGTTTGGTGGGAGTAAAATGGGAAGGTGTGTGTGTGTGTGTGTGGGTGTGTGTTTTTCACAGGGCTAGGTTGTGGGTTTTGGTAGGATTAGGTGCTAAATAGGTTGGGTCAATCTAGATTAAGTGGGTGTGGACCTAATTAGGCTTAGGAAAGTCTAATTGGGTAGGAGTGAACCTAATTAGGTCTAGGTCAAGCCTAATTAGATGTGTGCATGTGATTAGACTAGGGTAACCATAATAGGTATGAGTTAATTAGATCTTGGGTGGATCTAATTGGGCTCGGGTGCACCCAATCAACTGTAGATGCACCCAATTAGGTATGGGATGGTTCAATTGGGTTAGGGATAGGACAAGTAGGGCTATGGATAGTGGACTAGGCTTAGGAGGTCTCTACTTAGGTTTCCTAGGGTGTCCGGTGGTGTTCCTAGGTCAAAATAGGCAAGCTAGGGCTTCCAACACCAGAATCAGGAACCAAACAGCAGTATCAAACGTCCAGGATAGTGGTCAGATGTCTTATACTACAAAATTGGACATCTGGACACTAAATTAGACATCCAATTCTATGTCAGTATGAGTTTTGGCTTCCTGGATTGTTATTCTGCAGAAATCAGACGTCCAGCCAGATGTCTGGACGCCTTAAAAGGTGCTAGAGAGTGGGTTTTAGGTTTTCTAAGGTTGGTTTTGGTTCCTAAGTGTTTGGGAGAGGGATAGGGTGGATAAGAACATGGATAGTGCCATCCATGTTTGGGTTTTGAGGCTAAGGTGCCCTAATGGAGGTTGTTTTGGGTTTGGGAAGGCTATCCTCCTCACTCCTCTTATCTGGATCAGTCTTCTTCTTCCTTTATTGCTTTATTCCACTATCTCCATCCTGGATCACTTTATTATCTGCAAATAGCAATAAAAACCATTAACTAGCAGGATATCTTGTCTTATTCTAAATAGACTGATGCAATGCATGATATGCAAGATATGAGTGCAATATCCACAATTTAAGCTAGGTTTAGACATTATTTAGGTTGATTAGGACCCATGATTGCTATGTAATCAGTAACCCGTTAATTACCTCTAATAGTAGTAAATTGATTCCCTCTGAGTTGAGGGAATCGGGTTAAAAATCCTAAGTCAGGAGACTTAGGTAGTGGAGTACCCAGGTGAGGGGAACCACTATACATCTTGTGCCTTTATTTTTGTGGTTTGATTTGTCTTGCAATTTTTTATTTCCCACACTATTCATCCCCCTTCTAGTGTGCTTGTGATTTACAAATCCTACACTAATGCATTAAGGAGTGCTATTACTACTTTCAATCAAAACCAAGGAGAACCAATTCATGAGGTGTGGGAACGTTTTCATGGATTGCAAAGGAAATTCCCACATCATGACATCCCTCGTTGGCAACTCATGCATATCTTTTACTATGGTTTACAAGAGGGCATTTGCAATCTAGTTGATGCCTCTTGTGAAGGGAATTTTCTAAATCACGACGCAGAATCCGCCTCAGAATTATTTGAAGGGATGGCAGAAAACTCAATCAACAACGCATCTATGTCACAATTCATGCGGGGTGCAAACACGAATCATCAAAATCTGCATAAGGGCATTCACGAGATTGGTAATCTGTCCAGTTCAAAGGTTTTAGAGATAATTGTAGAAGAACTGGATAAAGTCGATATCGTAGCAAAGCATCTCGATGAGGTCAGAAACACAATGAAGACTCTTACGCCTCTACTTGCTATAAATCCTGCGTATTCACCTATTTCGCAAATTCCTGCGGGGAAGGAATTTGTGAATAATCTGGATTCTAGAGATCCATCTTCCTTGGGTTTTCCATCTACTCCTTCACCAACCCAAGGAGGGACCTTTATCCCACAATCTTACCCACCCTTTTCCCTACCCTTTCCTGTTGTAGAAAACACGTCATATCTTTTAGGTTTACATGCCATCCAGGAAAACACTCCAAGACCAAACCCTTATTCAAATTCCTATAATCATGGATGGAGAAGCCACCCAAATTTCTCTTGGGCTGATAAAAATCAAAATCAAAGACCAAATTATCTAAATCAGACCCATTTTAACCCACCTCCATTGCCTCCTCAGTAATCAAATTTAAGGCCTAATCCTGAGTATGCAGAATTACTCTAGGCCTATTAGAGATACATAGCTAGATCAGATTTTAAGAGCTATGTCAGAGAGTCAGTGATAAAATGCTGAAGCTCTCGCTGAGATCCATAGGCAATATAAGGTAGAGTTGGCTGATTTACGAAATCAGATCACGCTTTTGGCTGAGTCTCGTCAGCCAGGTACTCTTCCATCTCAGCCAATTCCGAATCCTAGGAATCTGCAAAATCCTAGGCAAAATCAAGGCCAAGTCCATTTTCTTAATTAGGCCTTTGATTCTAATCATAACCCGTCCTCTATATTACCTGAAAATAACCCACCAAACCCGCATCAGCAACCTATTTTGTATCAAAATGATCCACCTATTACTGAGAATCAAAACTGACTTTGCTAATCTTCTGAACTTGGTGGAATCATTTTTTCTTATAAATTGCCGTAATCTTGAACATTCTACATCTCAACCTAAATCAGATCTAATCTTCACGAGATTCACTCTGATCTTCTTAAGATTTTTCATGAGAATCTGATTTTGGTTCTGCGAGATCTATTCTAGGCAATTTTAGGATGAGTTTTGATTGGGTGGTTTAATTTATTTTCTGTTTTTGATCCAATTCTTTCATAACTCCTCTGTTTTTACCATAAACCTATCTTTTTAGGAGTTCTTTACTAGGGTTTATGCCTAGCTGAAGGCATAAAACTTAGCACTTGTATATAGCTATTTCCTGTTTTTACCTTTTGATTTTCTTCTACACTTACTTTAAAATTTCACTTCATATTTCACTGATTACCTTCATTTAGTCTGACTGACCATTCTGACCTTTGGTCAGACTTGAAATCGTCTGCACAGAGATTTTTAATCTCCTCTATTCGACTCCTTCCATCACCCTATACTAAATGAAGTGTAATATATTTTCACCCTTCTTACAATGAGGACATTGTAAAATTTTGGCTTGGGGGGTGTTGAAGTGAAATTTTCACTTTAAATATGGTTTAAAAATAAAAAAACACATAAAAATTAAAAATCCACGAAATTTAAAAAATTAAAAATTCCAAAAATGATAAAAATTTTAAAAAATAAAAAATTTCATAAAAATTTAAAAAATTTTTGAAAAAATCATAAAAATAGAAATCTTATATGCATAAAAAAAAAATATATAAATACAAAAATATGAAAAAGAAAATTCATAAAAATAATAAGAGGGGTATATTCATTAATAAAGATGAAAAGAAGAAGAAAAAATATATATATTTATTATAATTAAGAGCTTAATTTTTTTTTAGGTCAGAAGTTTAAAATGTATATAGAATATATATAGAATATTTAAGAGCATTTAATTCTTAATTAGATTTTTACTTTAAACATTTTGTAAAGCACACTTTTATTTTTTTTAAAAATAAGATTTTATTTGAATTAGGAATCTTTAATTCTTTTAATGATTTATTTTTCTATTCTTACTTGAATTAAGAAACAAGTGTGTTAAGATTTAAACTTAAGTGTTGGAATTAAATTATAACTTTCTAATCAATTAGATTAAGTAATCCTTTTGCTTTTTGAAAATTTAATTTTATCATAAAGTTAAAGTAAAAAGCCATATATTCAGAGTTAATTTGATAGAGAGTTAGTAGAATTTTAGTTTACAAGAGTTACAGGCTAAAGATAAACAAGTAGACTTGGTAAATTTTGTCTTGACGGATCCTATAGGAGGAAACTAAGAATTTGAAGAACCTGAGAGTGAAGGGCTTTGTTGTCCAAGCTCTGGTTTGAGAGCTAAGTAAGTAACCTAAACATCTAAATTCACACACATAGAATTGTCTTGTTGGCATCTGAGATCGCGAAAACACAGAGGTTAAGAGATCGATTCTGAATCTTCTTTAGTCCAAGGATTTCCGTGGGGCAGTTCTTGAAAGGGTGAAGGATGTGCCACTCACCTAGAAAAAGGATTTGGAGAATAAAGTTAGTAAGAAAAATGAGAAGGGGGAAAAGAAAAAGAAAAAGAAAAAAAAAAACACCCTACAGTTAAGTGCCTCATTACAAAAGGGTGCTTATGCAGTTTTTCCATTAATAAATAAAAACATCTCGTTACAAATGGATGCTACCGGTCCTTCCATCAAATAAAAAGAATACCTCGCTATAAATGGGTGTTCTAACCTATAGAAAAAGTAAAAAAATATGGAGATAAAAATATTAGGAATAAGAGACCCAGTGATCCACCGGGAGATATACACAAAAAGTGTTGACCTCAGGATAGAAAAATGGTGAGGAGAAAGCAACCAAACCTGAGTAAGGCCAAGCCAAAGTCTTGAATTGGAGTAATTGGGATTGGAAATTGATGTCTTAAGATCTGGATTTTTGCAACTTTGGATGCCTTTAGGACAAATCTCTTCACTAAGCACAGATGTTTTAGAATTATAGCTACTGAACCTTGGTATTGGGTAGTGAAACCTAAGAAATCGGGTTTTGAAGATTTTAAGTTGAGACCTAAAGGAGAAGAATTGACAGAATCCTAGGTCAAGAAGTTGTTCTTTAGTATTGTAGGCTAGTAAATTAGAGTTTTACTACTCTAAGTTTGATTAATAATGAGCATCTGGTTAATTTGCTTAAACTTATATTGATAAAAGTCAAATATCATAAACAAAGGATCAACTTAATTCTATTGAGTTTTTGAGTTAAAATTTAATTCTCAATCCTTAAGTTTTGTTTCCTTAAAACACTTTGTATTCTAATTTGAGTTAAGAATAGTTACAAGGATTAAGAGATTTTTGAATAATTCTAATTTTGAATAAAATTCTTGTTAACAAATTATTTTAAGTGTGTTTTGAAAATGTTATAAGTATAAGTCTAAGTAAGAAAATTTTCAAGTGCTCTATACATTAAACATTTATATTAAACTTTAAAAAAAAAATTTTCTGACCTAAGCTTTCCTCTACATAGTTACTATTTATAATAATTTAAACCCAAGTGCTTTAAATCATCATAGTCTTAGTTAATTTTGCTAGGGACTAGCAAAACTTTGGCTTGGGGGTATGATGAGAGACTCATCATGATCTCTAATTACCCCTAATTAACTAATCTTCCTAGTTAATTAGCTAAGATTATGAATATATAAGGGTTAATTATGAAGTAAGGGATATTTAGTAAAGGACCTTAAAATAAGTTAAATAAGATATTTTATCATTCAATAAACATTATTAATAATTTAATTAATAACTGGACTCGAAATCTTATTAATCATCCCCTTAATTAATAAGTTAACTTAAACATAATGTATACCTAAGTATATAATAACTTAAGTAACTTTACCTAATTTAATAAATTAACTTAAAAAGGTCAAAAATGTAAATTCAAGGTGAAAACATAATAATTACCTTATTTACTAACATATATAAAAAGTTGAAAAAAATCTAAGTTAAAATAAACCTTCAAAACCTGGGTTTACATTTTGGTCCTTACTTCTCATTACAATTGGGTCCTTAAGTTTCACACAGGTCCTTAAGTTTCATTACATTTAAGTCCCTTTTCATCTTCTTCTTCTTCTTCACCTGAGTGGACGACTGACGACAGAGAGTTACGCCACCGTGCGATCACCGCCTTGCCGACATCAACCTTCTTTCTCCAAGCTCTTGTAGCTTGCGCTCACCACTCCATTCTCATCCATCGGTCTGGATTAACTGGAAATCCTAATTTTCAGTGGGAGATAACCTCACCGTTGTCGGAGATGACGCCGGAGGTTAAGCTCCTCAAGCTCCTTCTTCGTCCAAACCCCGCCACTCTCTTCGTCGCCAACCACTATAAATGCCCCCTCACCTCTTCGATTTAACTTAAGTTGGCTCCCTTCCCTCTTATAACATTGAGCCGACCCAATAGGCTATTCGTCTGCAACTCCGAAGACCTTCCATCTCATTCTCCGACTTCCTCCATCCATCCTGATCAGCTGAGGAGATCTGTCAAGGTCAGCCACGTCTCTGGACACAGGCGCTGACCATGGAGTCCTCCGCTTCACCTCACATCCGCCCGCCGGAGATTCTTCTTTACACCCTCTGATTTCGTCGTCTGCCATGAACCTTCGGTAGAACCCTATCGACCCCTTCGTCCAGGTAACAGTAGATTAGGAGTAGGAGTAGGGTAGTTAGGTAGGTAGTTTAGTTGTAATTTTAGATTTTAAATGTTCATCTTCTCCGACTCTGGCGAGCTCAAGGAGCTCGCCAGAGCCTTAGTTTTGTCTTTTGAAATCGTTGTCCACCTTCATTTAACCCTCATGACCATTTTTAATACATTTAAACATTTAATTGATCACTTAATCACCTAAATCAACTTCACCTTCACCGACTACTGTCGCTGTCCATGGTGACAGTAGTTGAGTTTAGAACCACCTTCATAGGGTTCTCCATCATTTATTCACAACCTAAGGATCCTATTTGACACTTTAATAAGTAGAATTACCACATATAATTTAAATGCCCAATTTGTAATTAAGCTCCTGAGCTCGCAGTCAATGGCGGCTTAGGAGCAGTTCAAATCCTTAATTATATATATTTATAATCGCAAGTATTTGTTGATTTGTTTTGACCACTCAATTGAGTGGTGAAACAGGTCCTGAGCTTAATCCAACACAGATCCCTTGAAAAATGAATTTTACTGTCTAACCTTAACTCTAATGAACAAATGGACAATTAATTGAATCCCTGAGGTTTCTTGTAACCTTAGGAACCTTTTTAATTAAAAAAATGGCACAATTCTCATTGTGTGCATAGTCTGCATCTTTTTCTGGACTCACCGGAGCTACAACAAGTCATTTTCGACCTTCAGCCTTTAGAACTTGTTGAGAAGCTCCAGAATGGTTCAATTTTGATTCTTGATTAGTTTGAGGTCGTTTATTTGAAGATTAAGAGAATGGAGCTATAGATTGAGGTTCATCTTCTCCAACTCCGGTGGAGTTGGAGAAGTCTGACAGATAGGTCTGAGGAGCATTTAGAGAAGTCTGACAGATAGGTCTGAGGAGCATTTAGTGAACCTAGAAGCTTTAGTGCAGTGCACTGAAGCTATTCATGTCTTCAAATCTATGAAACAATCTTTCAATTGCTCTGACGAACAGACCACATTAGGATCTCAGGCGGCAAGCCTGGAACCCTAATTTCTAGGGTTTAACCATCTATTTTAAAGGTTGGATGAGTTCCTGAGATTGAAGAGATTCTATTTGGGGCTTTAATTTCTTTTAAGAAGGCTTTAATCAGATGGTCAAAACTTGAGGCCTTTCAGTCAAACCTGGGAAGAAGATTCTGATTTTGAGCTCGAAATGATGAATTGATGGATTCAAACTATTTTTGGGAAGATCGTGAATGATTTAAAAGAGATTGAGTGAGCTCTGATGGATTAATTGATAGGATTTGATTTCTATCCAGTTTGCCTTATTTTTGAACCCAAACTGACGACAGTGGCATTTTGTTGAGATTCAATCTTGAATCCTACCTAGATTAGTCAGTGTCAATCCTTAGAACTTGTTGGAATCGATCAGATATGTTCTTAAGTGTCTGTTCACCTATTTTAAGTTATAAATTCCTATCTTTGAAGCTTTCAGAGAAGCTTGAAGCTTCTCTGTGTTGCCTTAAGCTTAAAGAGCTTCAAATCCCACTTCTGAAGCTGCGGAATCATTTATAGAACCTGTTCAGACCTTTAAATAAGAGAGACAAGTCCATCTGTGGACACTGTAAGCATTAATTTCACTTTCCAGGAAGTATACCCGTAGGAACCCCCTTATTTTACTCTTCAAATTGAAGAGGAAATCATCCTACAAACTTAAAATTGACCCTGCAACCTTGTAGATCTATCTTAGAGCTTTCTAACAAGCCTTGAATCACTTGATTTGGAGCTCTGAGTAGGGAGATATGATTGATTGAAGTTGGGTCTGGAGGGGGGAACATAGTCCCACATCGGTAGATTTCTAGCGGATGCATGGGAACAAAAGGAATTTGTTGCATGGGCTATGCAATCCTCAAGCGCTCAGCGTGATCTGATCATCTAGCATTATGAGCATATGTGTGTGTGTGCGGGCATGTGTGCCTGCGGGTGTGCGCCTGAGTGGGCGTGAGCGAATGTGGCCATGGGAAGGTGAGGCCTGGGAGGCGTGAACCGATTCGGTTCGAGAGAGGGCCGGTTTGGCTCAAATGAAATAAACCAAAATCGAATCATAATGAAATCAGGTGAGGACCGAGTAGAGTCTGGTCCTACCCTGATATCAGGGTGCTGTGTATCCTCGAAAGGACCTTGCTGTAAATAAAAATAATTTTTGGTTGAAGAGTAAAAATAAACCCGATTCAACTGAAAGTTCAAGAGGGAAAGCTAGGGAAAGGTAGAGTTGAAGGTTCAATGAAGGAGCTGATGGCTAAGGAAGCTAAGGAAAGAAAGAAGAAGAACGAGCACTAAGGGAATTAAGGAAAAACTAAGGGAAGAAGAAGGCAGGAGCAGAAGAAGAGAGGAAAAATAAAGAGCTCGAGAGTGAGTAAAAGATAAAGGATAAATAAAAGAAGAGAAAGAAAGAAAGGAGAAGAAGAAAAGAGAGAGATAGAGGCTGAAGAAATTAAGAAATGAAATTATTTTTCTTGTATCATTTTAATTTCTTTCTATTCTTGAATGTTGTAATAAGGCATCTTTTAATAGAAAAACTCTTATTTGCCTTATTTCCTTTGAAATAAAATAGAAAACAAACATGTTTCTAAATTTGAGTAAAGTATATCATTTGAGTAAATATGTTCTCTTATGGGATTTTGCATATTATTTCAATCTAATCAATTTTTGTAAAATTCATGTTTCTAAATTAACTTAAATATACCTCTTAAATTTATAAAGAAAATAAAAGATAACTAGTGAATTTAGAATGAATCATACCTCCTAGCGAATGACCTGGACTCAACCAGTAAAACTTTCTAAAATGTTAGGTTAATTTGACCCTATACTACACAACCGACATAACTTCAAGTTAACCTAAGTGACTTTTCTCTACTCTAAATTAAGTAAAATTAACTTAATTACTGAGTTGAGTAAAGAAACGCATCAGTTATCGAGTCCCACAAACCAGAGATATGTTAATGAGGCTAAATAATCCCTTAGCCTTAGACCTAATACTTAAGCTTCGCATTTTCCTCAACCTCTTGAGGACTATCTAGATCTTAGTGAATACTTGAATTTTTAAGCCTAAACATAGCCCAAGAGGACTAAGATCAGCGTTCATACTAATCTCTTTTGTCTCTTAGCACTTTTGTCTTTTATTTCTTTCTCCTGAATTGGTCTAAAACTTAGTAGATTCCTTAATCTTTTACTAATGACTAACTCTTTTTTTGTTTCAAATTGTTGCTTCTTTTTGACATTTCAAAATCACTTCCCCTTTTCCTCCTCAAGAATGATTTGCAATTAATTCACTCAAAATTTCCTCCCTTCTCCATTTTTTTTGTTTTTTTTTCAATTATTTATTTTTTTTGGTTTTTTGTAATATGTATTTTTTGTGAGAATCCTTTAGAAACTTGAAAATTTTTGTATGTTTGCACTTTAACACCCCTCCATGCCTAAGTTTTGCAATGTCCTCATTGTAGACGGAGGGTATGAAATAGTTTTGGGTTCAAGAATTAGTATAGGATTATCAGGTGGGTGAATGAGTCAGGATAATTGTTGCAGACAATTTCAAGCTCTGATACGAGTACCAGAGGTGGGATCGATTGTTCTAAAATCGAGCTTAGAGTGCAATAGATGTGAAGTACAGAAAGGATAATTATAAGGATCTTAGGTTTTTTTGGAATGACGAGTTGCCTCCCGTTAAGCGTTAAATTCAATGTCTTCAGCCGAACAGAACATGGTATGGAGGAGTGGTCAAATCAAATGAGTTTTGTAGAACAAGCACCTTGATCAATAGCCTGGTTGGTCCAACTAGGTACTTATTCTGATCAGCAGGCTGATGATGCAGCCCAAACCCAATCAATCTAGCAGGTTGATGAATGTGGATCAAGAGATGCGGTACCCATCAAATGCTGTGGAGCTCAAAAGGAAGTGGAAGTGTATAGCTAGGGTTTGGCTAAGTCGAATCAGCCTGATTAGAGTACGGATCCTCAAATGAAAAAGAATCAGTGGAGGACGTAGGAACCCTACGAAAGTGATCAGAGAAGGATGGGGTGTGATTTGTAGTCTGATCGATGTCCGAAACCCGATTGGAATATGAAGGAGAATCATGTGCAACCGGCTCATCGAGAGGAGAATCAGAGTAGAAATTGACTTCGGTTGTGGGTCGGAGTTGAGAACAGGTTTGGGAAGGTTCTGCATGTGTAGAAGAGGTGGCTTCAATAAGAATTGTGTGTGAGGGCTCCTCTAGGAAGGATTCAAAGGTGGGTTCATCTAGAGAGTTCTCATAATAGCCATCAAAATCAAAGGTAAATGCCTGAAGAGTGTTTATAGGATCAAGGAAATCTAAGTCAAGAAAAGATTCGAACTTTGGGTTGTAGACACTCTCGGCAGCTTTTGTTTCTGATTCCTGAGGATCAAAAAGAAATGATTCCATCTCAATGGAACTTGATTTTGAATCAAATATCTCGGGATCAGGGACCTCTAAGTCAGAGTTGAACAGTGGATTATGTATACTGAGGTCGTAGATTGGCTCATAGTCACCGGGAAACAACAGTTCTCTGAAATTAGAATAAGATTCGAAATCATTAGAGAACTTGTGAGAATCATATTCTGAATTTGATTTCGGATCAGAGGTTCCACCACAGAATAAATCAAGATGTGAAGTAACAACCTAACTTGGGTCTAGCCTATTCTTAGATTCTGAACTCAAAAAGGTGTCCCTATTAGGCATAGGCTCGGGTTCTTGGCTCGTAGGGAAGATCCAATCAAATCCCAACACTTCCAACTCCTCGATTTCTGTATCGTAGATCAGTGTGACTTTCGAAAAATCAATCTGTATTTCTGAGGAGGTTGGAGAGGTGCATTCATCAAATATAGGCCCAGAATCATAATCCAAATTCAAAATCTGATTTTCATCACACGAGGCCTTGTAATCTTCCCAATAAGGCTCAGATCTAGATTCTAGGTTAAGGGTGTGGGTTGGATCACTAGAATCTAGGCTGGGCTCGACAAGGATGTCAGAATTATCCTCGAGGACCACCTTATCAGAATAAGGAGCGGAATTTATGCTCTCGAGAGGTTCTGACTTAATCTCATTATCATAGATGTTTGGGAAATCTAAGCTTAGTGAACCAGTCTTTTGTATCTCTAGGGCTGGCTTGAAATCGTGATCAACTGCAATCAGATTCTCCCAACCCATCTCAAGATCAGGAATGTCAATTGTTATGAAATTTGAATCCGAAGTTATTTGGGTTAGGGATCCACAATTATCATCATTGAACCTAGGATGTGGGAGATTTTGTTGATCACTAGTCTCACTCCAAGATGTTTTGTTAGTTTCTAATGAGTATTTTTGATCAATTGTTCTATATAACTTATTTAGCAATTTCCCTTGTTCTTTTAAAAATTCCTGGAATTTTTCTAGAATTGAAGGGCTTGACCAACATTGCAGACACTTATTGTGTGTAATTTCACCAATTCACTGTGTTCTGCTAATAGGTGATCCCGGGTTGAACCGTGTTTCATTTGTGTCCATATTATCTTCATATGGTTCAAAATGTGGTTCATTGATTTTGCAAATTTTTCCTGAATGTCCCTTTACAATATTCTTCATGGTTTCTATAGGCGTTCTAATTATCTTTTCTTTCAAGCCCATTTGGGACTCAGGTTTTCTAAATAGTCTTCCTATATAGCCAGGCTACATTTTTGAATCAAATAGTGGAATCAAGATGTAGAACCAAAACTCAGGTTTAGATTGGAGTTGATTAGATCTAAAAGAAATCCCCAAGATGATCTAGTGAGGCTTCTTAGGTTAAAAACCTAATAGCCTTCCTATCTATGTGCTCTAATAGAAGGGATGAGGGACTGGATATGAATTTTGACCTAATAAAGGCACCCAAAGATTCTTGGATGACTAAGGAAATTTCGAGGTGGACGATACCTCTGAATTAGAAATTTGCACACCCGAGAAGTACCTGGGCAGCCAAGAAGGGAAAGCCTCGCAAAGGCCCCTACATGGTAGAGCATCCTTACGGGTTACAGGGTTTCCCCCACTCGACCTTCCTTGTCACTGAGGATCCAGGTAGACCAGAATGTACGAACTTAAGACCTTAAGTCTACCAATTTTATGTCCTAATTTGTGCCTTTGATTTCACTTGATTAGAAGTTAATTTGACTTGTGACCTAATTTGGAGGTTGGTTAGCCTAAAATGTAGACTAACTTCACCTGACCTGCCCTAAAGATGGCAGAATGATATCTAGGTAAAGACCCAAAAATCACCCTGATTTTACTCCTAGGTTATTAGGTCCAAGATTTTAAGGTTCAAGTGAACTTAGAGCCTGATTTTAGGATTTTTCTGATTAGATTGTTTCAATCAAGGTCTTGGGTAGCACACAAATGCGGGAGGGTAACTTTCCTTTAATTCAGGCAAGTGTGAACTAGCACTCCAAAACCCTAAAATTGAAACCCTAATTGGCTTTATTCTGCATCCAATTTGATCTTAACTTGTTCACCTTGGGCTTCAAGCAAGAAAGATGTTAGCCCAAAGTGATTTAGAAATTAAGCGTACTCCTTAATAGGTGCAAGCAAATAAGGTAGGGAATCTCTAATAGAATCGTCTCAAGCTTCAATTAGATTTGAAAAAAAAAAATTTGCAAATCAGGAAACTTGCCTTTTTAAATGATGATCACTATAAAAGTAAGGTAGATGATTCCTAATTAATTGTTTCCTTTTTTGTCTTCCCAAGATTAAGAGGTTGATTAGGGAAGAATAGAGAAGTTCCCACCCTGGAGTGGTTGATTTGTGCCGAAGATCTTCTCATGAAGCACCTCGCAAAATCACAAGAAATCAAACATGGAAAGTTAGTGCTCAAATATAAAAAATATACCAAGAGAATAGCGGTGAATTTCACGTTCTCCCCAACAACGGCGCCAAAGTATTTGTTGCTTTGAAACGGGTTTTAAAATCGTCGCGTTGTAGTATAGTTCGAATTAGTGCGAAAAACAAATAAAATTTATAACTCGAATGAAAGTCTGAGGTTGTTCGCTGGGAGCAAATAGGAATTCTTGCACTAATCTTAATATATAATATAAATGAGCACACAATTTGAGTCAAAGATATAAGAAATTACAATTATAATTAATTTAGAATGATATAGCAATAATGTCAAGTATCAATGTGCAAAAAGAATAGAGTAAAATGGTGATTTGAATCACCAATTACTCCTCACAATCATAGCAAGTAGATGTTCAATATTAATCAAGTTAATTATCCTAAAATAGGAGAATTGGACGTTTGATGGTAGGATCAGATGTCTTAAATGTCTGATTCTATAGTGCATCTCTTCTCCTTTCTCTTCTTCTCTGCTTCTTCTTCTTCGATTCTCTACTTTGGCTTTTGTTTCTTCTCTTCCTTCTCTTCTTCGGCCTTTCTTCTCCTCTATCCAAGCCTTCTTCCTTCTTCTTCGGCCCTTCTGATGCACAGGGGGAAACTTACGAAATTGGCTAAGTGTTAGCCAATGCATAGAGCAAAACCCCATACCCCCGTTCTCTCTTCTCTCCTCTTCCTCTCTCAGGGTTCTCTTTCATGCCCTCCCATGGCCATGCACAGTACTGGATAGTCGGGTTTCGAATCTAAGCGCACTCGGGACCAAGGCTTCGGGAGTGGGTCACAGCCAAGGTGTGCGCGGGTTAAGCAGGTCGGGTCAGAGCCTAGCCCGTGTGGAACAGTGTCACGGGCGAGGCGCATGTGAGGGTGTGGGGGACCTCACCCCCTTGTGTGTCGAGGCAAACAGCTCATATCACTTTTGCAATTTATGCGCTGCTGGATGCTCAGTGGTTTCCAAGGTGGGACTAAATGTCCCACCTTCCTCGCGCACACTACTACAATGGATGATGAATCCAATTGAGGGAGCTGCTGATGGTAGAGCTTCCAATAGAAGTCGTGGATCGCATCCTAGGATCTTTCTACTCTACCTAGGACTTCCACCTGGGACTTGCAGGTGCTGGAGCAAGCTTGAAGCAAGCTCAAAGCTCTTCGTTAATGGCGGGGTCGACTTGAGTACCTGAAATCAAAAGATGGCCTCTCGGCCTCGTCAAAACAACTCAAGAAGCATCGTTGAACGTCGTGGAGTGCAACGGTGGTGGTGCGGAGGTGATTTGCGGAGTGAGGATGTTTGACAACCTTAGAATGTGTGTGAGATGGTGGGTCTATTCGATGGAAGGTTTGGAGAAGCAATTGACCTAACCACATTAGGGCTTTTGCTCCTGGGGTCGAGGCGGAGGTGTAGGGAGTGTTGGCGAGGCAGATGGAAGGGTGTAGCGACAGATACGCCTCGCTGAAGGAGCAATCAGAGACGGGGAAGACGAGGATGAATGGTGGCATCGAGGGTTATTTTTGGGATTTTTGGGTATAAAACTAACCTAAGGATCTAAACTAACTAAACTAACCCTAATCTAATAGACGAAGGGGGGAGAACGACACCAATGTTGGTAGGCCAGTGTCGGGGAAGAAAACACTCCGGTGGAGGGGAACGACGACGACGACAGAGGTAGAGCGACGGCGGTTGGTATTGCACAATGCGGAGAAAAGTGAGGAAGAAGAATGCGCCGCTGGTATTGCGGTCGAACAACGAGGATAGATAGGTGTCGCCGGAGCTTGAGGAGTCTTTCAGCCGAAATAGGTGGGATGAAGTAGAGGGTTTTCTAGGCCGAAATCAAGCTTGAAGAGAACAGTTTAATCTAGGGATTCTTTTATAGGTCTCTAGAGGTCGATTTAAGCTTGGGAAACACATTTCCCAAGCTAGGAAAGTCATCGGAGTAGGAAAATCAAAAGATGCCCGAATCTCTCATGCGTTCGCATGAGAGATTGGGTAGGTTGTTGGGCTTTAGATCTAATTCATTGGAAAGAGGACTCCTCAAGGAATCTCCCTTCAAATTTTGGAAGGGATTGAGCGAGAAATCAGAAAGATTTTCCAATTTGAAGGTTGTCAGAGTTTTAGGATTAGGAGTTGAGGGCGGCAGGGACCTTTTTGTGAAGAAGACGATAAAGTTGGGGGGTATTTGCAAGAAATTCAAAAGTTAGGGGCATGAGTGTGAGATAAGAGAATCAGATAGGACTAAATTACAAACTAGGTCAAGATGATTTCGAATTGAGCTCAAATTTTGGTACAAACCTAATTTGGACCCAAGGAATAAAATGGTGAAGTTAGATTTGGTTTTGACGAAGTTTGACTAGAGAAATTGCATAATTACCCAAATTAAAGTAAAAGTCTGTCTGTGGCTCTATTTTGGGTAAAACTTGGTTCCAATAGTCAAATAAAGCATGCCAAACCCTAGAGAATATTTTTATATAAATTTTAGAGGGTTTAGGTGAATTTTATCCTAACCAAAATCTCAATTATTTAAGCGGATCTATTTTTAGCGTTTCAGATGTCATTTAATTCTCAAAACATGAGAAAACTCTTTTCTGTCCATACTAACCCACTTGTTAGACTCTTAAGATCCTTTGACCCTTAATTAACCCCTGGAGAAACCCACGGTTATTCTGCATTTGAGATATGCTGTTAAAACTGTAGTTTTAACCCTAGTTTCTTGTATTTCTCTCAGAAAGGATTTGCAATGAATTACAGTCTTCTGACGGTTATGTAGGAGCATTTATTCCTTGATAATGACTAATTAAAGCTAGATATGGTTGATGATGACGTTGTCTTCAAACCACCCCACTTTTGACCATTTCTGAGCTACTATGTCCATTTTTGACCCATTTCTGTCCATTTCTCTCTACAATCCTGACTTAGCTTGCATGAATTTGAGACTAAGGAAGAGGAGAGAGATGAGAACCATGATACTATTAAAGACTCTTCCTCCTATGAGCCTAAGCCCCCTTTCTAGAGCGATTGAAAGATCTAAACAATACGAGGCCTTTCTATGATAAACAAAAAGCTAAGATGGAAGAAATAATGGAGACTTTTAAACAAGTCCACATTAATCTACCATCACTTGATGCTCTTAAATAGATCCCATCTTACGCCAAGTTTCTAAAAGACTTGTACACTTAAAAGAGAAAATCTAAGAAATAAGTCGACATTAAGGTTGTCCTACCTGTTCCGATGAGCTAAATTATTCAGCATGGTACCCTACCCAAACTTAGAGACCCAGGAGTCCTGTACATCTCGGTTGTGATTGGTGATCAACGTATATATGATGCTCTCTTTGATCTAGGCACGAGGGTTAATATATTATCGAGCTTTGTTTATGAACTACTTGGAAGAGGTGAATTAAAGCCAACTCCTGTGACCCTCCAAGTAGTGGATTAATCCCTAAAGAAACCCTAAGGTCTACTGGAGGATGTTCTAGTTAAAGTTGAGGAGTTCTATTTCCCAATAGACTTCCTGATTTTAGACAATGACCCATCGAATAAATCGACTAAACCTTCAATTATCTTGGGCCAACCCTTCTTGGCTATTGAAAATTCCTCTATAAATTATAAATTAGGAGCCTTGAAGATGGGTTGTGGGAACAAGAAGATATCTCTGAATGTCTTCAAAGCTTGCAAGCAGACTGAGCATGAAGAATGTTCCTAAATTGATGTTCTAGAGGAGCTTGTAGAGGAGGTCTCACTCAACATGCTCCAAAGAAATCCCTTGCAAAACTTGATGGAGAATAGTTGTTTAGATGATTTACAATGCGAAGATGATATACACAAGATAGAAGAGTTGGGTGCAAAAGCCAAATCATTGACACCTCCTTGGACTATCAAAGTTGACCCTTTACCCGAATTAGGCAAGTCCACTCTAACCCTCTATACATCAAGATCCCGAGGTTGAGTTGAAACCCTTCCGTAATACTTTAAAGTATGCCTTCCTTGGACCCAATGACACTCTATTTGTGATTATATCATAATTAACTATGGAACAAGAAGAGAAATTACTTGGTTGTTTAAGAGATTTCAAGGAGGTGAATGGATGGACTATTGTTGATATTAAGGGAATTGATTGACCCTTTGCATGCACTGTATTTATATTGATGAATCTATCAAGCCATGTCGGGACATGAAAAGGAGACTTAATCCAAATATGAAAGAGGTGGTTAAGAAGGAGATCATTAAGTAGTTGGATGTAGGGTTACCTACCCAATCTCTGATAGCAAATGGGTAAGCTCAATCCACATAGTTTCGAAGAAAGCAGGAATTACAATGCATGAAAATGACAAAGGAGAGTTGGTGATTACTAGATTACCTACAGGGTGGAGATTTTGTATTGAGTACTGCAAGTTGAATAATGCGACCCAAAAGGATTATTTTCCCTTGCCCTTTATTGATCAGATTTTGGAGACTGGTAGGGGATAATTACTATTGTTTTCTTGATGGGTACTCGAGATACAATAAAATTGTGGTATCTTTGAATGACTAGGAGTAGACAACATTCACAAGTCCTTATGGCACCTTTGCGCTTTGACAAATGTTGGCTGGCTTGTGTAATGCTCCTGCTACATTCCAAAGATGTATGATGCCGATATTCTCTAATATGATTGATGATTTCTTGGAGGTCATTATGGATGATTTTTTCATCTTTAGAATAACTTTTGATCAATGTCTCCTCAATTTGACTAAAGTTTTGACTAGATGCATGGAGACTAACCTAGTACTTAGTTGGGAGAAGAGTCATTTTATGGTGCAACAAGGAATCCTACTAGGACATATTATCTCAGGAAAGGGGATTGAGGTTGATAAGGCAAAAGTTGAGATGATCTCTAAGCTCCCAACCCCTAATAATGTGAAATAAGTACGATGCTTCCTTGGCCATGTTGGATTCTACAGGAGATTCATCAAAGACTTTAGCAAAATTTCTAGACCCTTATGTAAGCTTCTTTTTAAGGATATTACCTTTGTCTTTAATGAGGAAGTGTAAGAAGGCCTTTCAACACCTTAAGTCTGCACTCATTTTTGCTCCCATCATTCAACCCCCTAATTAGATTTTGCCCTTTGAACTTATGTGCAATGCTTTAGATTCTTCTATAGGGGAAGTCCTAGTCCAAAGAAAAGATAAGAAACCTCATGTGCTTTACTGTGCTAGCAAGACCCTAACTAACACTCAGTAAAACTACATAGTCACTGAGAAGGAACTTTTAGCCATAGTCTTTGCTTTAAAGAAGTTTAGGTCTTATCTTCTGGGATCTAAGGTTGTGGTGTTTATTGATCACTCTACTTTGAAGCATCTCTTAACTAAGAAAGACACCAAACCTTGATTGATTAGATGGGTTCTGCTATCACAAGAGTTTGATTTGGAGATTAAGGACAAAAAGGGTGTTGAGAATGCAGTAGCATATCACCTTTCTAGGATCTCTCATGAGGACTTTGAGTCAAAAGAAGAGATTAGAGACACATTCCCTTATGAATAGTTATTGGTAGTCACCTAACATCTCCATGGTATGCAGATATTGTAAACTAGTTGGTCACTGAGAAAATCCTAGGAGGATGGAATAGGAATAAGAGAGAATTTTTTGTTTGATGCTAAGAGATATTACTAGGAAGATCCTGCATTGTTCAAATATTATCCTGACCAAGTGATTAGAAGGTGTTCTCCTGATCATAAGCAACAAAGTGTCCAAAATTTTTGCCACACTTACATTGTGGTGGCCACTTTAGTGGTAGAAGACAACAACTAAGGTCCTCTAGTCTAATTTTCTTGGCCTACTTTGTTTAAGGATGCACATAATTTTTCCTAGGCTACACTCGATGTCAACAAATTGGAACTATTGGAAAAAGGAATGAGATGCCCTTAAACTTGATATTTTGTTGAGATTTTTGATGTTTGGGGCATATATTTTAAGGGGCCTTTTTCTATATCTCATGGATGTGAGTATATATTGGTTGCAGTTGATTATGTGTCCAAATGGGTTGAAGCAATCTCGACGAGGACAAGTGATCATTCTGTGGTTTTGAAATTCATTAAATCTAATATTTTTGCAAGATTTAGCTGCCTAAGAATAATTATTAGTGATGGAAGTCCAAACTTTAAGAACTACCACTTTGCTCTTGAAGAAGTTTGGTATCACGCATAAGGTGGAAACACCTTACCATCCCTAGACAAGAAAGCATCGGAAGTTTCTAATAGGGAGATCAAATCAATTTTAGAGAAACTGTAAGGCTTGATAGAAAAGATTGGTCATAGAGATTGGATGATGCTTTATGGGCCTATAGAACTGCTTACAAAACTCCCATTGGTATGTCTCCCTATTGGTTAGTATTTGGAAAAGCTTGCCAAGTACTTATTGAGTTGGAACATCGGGCCTTTTGGATGATCAAAGCATTGAATCAAGATTTGGAATAGACCGGTAAAGAGAGGAAATTACAATTGAGTGAGCTTGAGAAATTAAGGAATGATGCTTATGAGAGCTCATATATAAAGAATTCACTAAGGCTTTTCATGACAAATATGTTCTTAGGAAAACTTTTGAACCCAACCAGAGAGTCTAGCTCGTTAACTCCCTCCTGAAGCTATTTCCTGGGAAGTTGAAGTCCAAATGGGATGGGCCCTTTGTTGTGGTGCGTGTCTTTCTACATGGTGCTATAGAGATTTAGGATCCCAAGTCTGGGAATGCCTTTAAGGTTAATGGCTGAAGGTTTAAACATTATATAGATAATATTCAAAATGGCCAGATTATTGACACCTTCTACCTGGCTGAGCCTTAATTTTTATGAAGCTGCATTTGGCTGTCGATGTAAAATGTAGTGCTTCTTGGGAGGCAACCCAACGGAGGCTATTAACACATATTAACCTTGGTTGTTTCTTTCCTTACTCCCTTCTTTTTACAATGAGATCATTGCAACATTTAGGCATGGGAAAGAGGATTCATTTTTAACATATCATGCATTGAATTAGGTCATGTGTCATGTGCAATAAGGTTGGATTGAATGGAATTGAGACCTTATCTATTTAGAACCATTGGTGATAAGACAGAATAGTGTAGTAACCATGTTAACCTTTAGGGGGAATCACCGTGTGGATTTTTGTAAGGATCCCTTCCATCTGACCAACCAAGTAATTCAAAGATTGAGGATGTTTGATTTAACTTTAGTTGCATATGTTTAGGTGTGTGTGTGTGTGTAGGATATGTATCTAGAGAGCACTATGCTCATAAAACTAAAAAAAAACACAACATTTTTGCCACGTGATCTTGACACCACTTGATGAAACCGCTTGCTATTGTTTTAGTGGTTTTTATTTCTGGTTTTGTTAATTTTGAATTTTTATGGTATCTTAAGTGTTAAGTGATTTTTGGAAACAAACCTCCATTATCTCACGTAAATTACGAATGGGTTGTTTTGGTGTTGCTCACACGATCACATGGTGGTTCTCATGATTTCATATTTTGTTTTGAAGCTTTGTTCTTGTCCCCGTCGTCTTCTTGCTTGCGATTCTTCCTTTAGCCCAGGTTAATAGTGCAGGTTCCAGAAGTTGCTGGCCTCTTTACACTACAACAAAATACTCTGATTATAGATTTTTCATCCTTAAAACTATTGTGACAGAAAATTAGTCACAATAGATTTGACACAAATGAAGGTAATGACTTGGCATTTAATTTTTTTAGGGATGGCTTGCTATGTCTCTACAAGTTTTAGGAACAAAAATAAGCACCCTCATAATTTTTAAAGATTATGTAACATTGAATGTAAATTATTAATATAATCATCAAAACATTCTTAATTTTAGAAATACATATAACATGGATAGCTTGACAAAAGTGATTAATAACATAAGACATCATTTTTATTGAAATGAAAATACAAAGTACTTGTAACAATATTTTGAAGAAATTACAAAAAAGAAAAATAAAAAAATTACATCATAATGCAAAAGAATACTCAACTCTTTTTTTTTTCCTCTTTACAATAGAAGTTTAAACTATTCCAATCTAAGCCTATTTGGTCAAAAAGTAGAGTGATTCCAAATCTAGTAGCCAAAATTAGCCCAAGAATATTGGCATAGTTGATTGTGCTTGCTGTAGATATAGATACTCCATTAGCATAAGTCAAGACCATCGGTGCTTCATAAACACCAGCTTTTATTTCCAAATTACTAGCAAATGGTGTATCAATTGAAACGGGCAAGTTGTTAACTGTTGACTGCAGCCACTGTGGCAAGGAGCCTGTACTAATAGTTTTCAAAGGCTTCACATTAGCGTAATGGACTCTGCTGTTTGCAACTTTTCCAACTTGTCGTTGTGTTAAACTATGCATCAGTAACATGTCATATGCAGCCTCCACTTGAAAAGAGCACAAAATATGGTTGCAATGCTTAGAATCAGACAGTGGTATCTACTAGAAGTTAAAATGTTGATGATAAATATAAGTGATAAGGAGAAAAAATTTCATGGCCTCTAGAAGTATGGAGGTTTCAAAAATCATATAGAATAACACCTGTTGTGAGTTGTGAGAAGACCTTAGATATTCACAAGTTTAGAGAGCGTAGTAATTTCATCTATAAAAAAACACTAGACTTTAAAAAAGAAAACAAAACGTGAACGAAGTAAAAAGTATAGAGTTTAAAGTTGGATTTCAAAGGCAGATGCCTCAATTGAAGTTTAGGTGGAAATCACTAAAATGCCCAATTTGACAAGCTGCAATAATAGCCTCTTTTCTTTTTTCTTTTCCTAAAACTTTAAAGACAACCAACAACATGATAACCATCTCCTAAGTTTTTTTTAAAAGCAAAATTAGACCTTCCTTCGATATACTAAAAAGTAACATAAGAGCCAATAGAGACATGGCTCATTGAAAATAGCACACAGATAACATCCCCTCATTAAAAAAAAAATCCAAGGTAGAGTTATCAAACTTCATACACAACATCACCAAAGACATCTAGGAAACAAGAACATTCTAAAATTCTGTGTATCATCACGAAGAAGAATCCCCCTCCCCTCATGGGGATCAGTGGTTGGGCTGTGGAATCTACAGGCAATTCTCATGCAATGTGGCTAGACCATACCTTCTCTTATCATCCTTCTTTGCACTCTGTGTCTCATCTATAAGAGTCAATGCTTGTAGTTGCTTCCTCAGCTTCCTTAAACTCATATCATTCATCTCTTCGACCATCAACTTCTCCTGATTCTTCTTCATCACTATTCTCCAGCATCAGCATGTCCGCTGTCACCTTCATTACATCGTTAAACATAACCATTCCCTAAGTTATTTTTTAAAAATCATAATAACAAGAACAACAGATTGTGCATATAGAGATATGCTCATCATCAATTTACCAGAGCAGCTTGCTGCTAAATAGTAAAGAGCGAAGTTGATAACAACCTACAGATTTCCCATTTGATTATATTTATATAGAATAACACCAATCTTACAAAGGGTGCTACCTAAGGGTGAGGCTCTTGGGTCATTGCCTACCTTTGAGGTTGGTGAAAGTAGCACTGGTCAGGTAGGAAATTACAAACATTTGTTTCAAAACAATGTCAGTTTACACTCACCCTTTCAAACAAAGTGTATCTTCAGATGCATTTGTGGAAGATAGGAGAATACCTTCCTGGATATCATAATGAGTGGGGATTAACATTTCACATTCTTTGAAAGGCCTAGCAGCTACAACCTGCTATCACCATCGCTGCCAATGGGAGAACCATATAAACAAGAAGTTTCTTGAAGATATGGGGATCACTAGGGATGACTTCCATGCCATTACTTGGTTCAGTAATTGGGTAGTGGATGCCAATCATAATTCTAATCTCTTGACTTCCATCAACGAGGAAGAGCCCCTTCAAAAAATCGAGATCACACATATAGATGTAGGAGACAAAGATGTAGAGGTAGTGATATGAAACATGAAACAGCTAATTCCTTGTTAAAAAAAAAGGACGTGAGTTGGAAAATGAAAAGTTGATGCAAAAGTTGACGCATAGTTGTAAATGTGGTCGCTCCCTTCCTTTTATGCAAAAAAATGCTGACACATGGTTGGGTCCACCACTATTGAAACCAACAACAAACCACTTTTGTAAGGGTGAGCGATTGTGCAAAATCACTTTACACCTTCAAAAAAATTTTGCTTGGGTGCAAAGTAAGATTGCACCGATGCAATCTTACTTTGAACTACTTTGCACCAGTGTAATATTTTTTTGCACGGGTGCAAAATAAGATTGTACCTTACTTTGAACTACTTTGCATTGGTGCAATATTTATTTGCATAGGTGCAAAGTAAGATATTACCTTACTTTGAACTACCTTTCATCGGTGAAATATTTTTTTGCAAGAGTGCAAAATTAAATTCTAAGTGTTTCTTTACGTATGATAAGTGATTTTACACTTGAAAGATGATTTTTCACCTTAGGGTTTATGGTTTAGTCTTTAGTGTTTAGGGTTCCTAAATCCTAGATCCTAAACCCTAAGGTGAAAAATCATATTTCAAGTGAAAAATTACTTCTCATACGTGAAATCACTTTCCATAAAACTAAACCCTAAACTCATAAGCCAAAATCACTTTGGACAAGTGCAAAATTACTTTGGGCAAGTGAAACTACCCTTAGAATAATTTATCACTCGTGTAAAGTAGTTTATCATCATTGCAAAATTTTTTATAACTTGTGCATTTTTTAGGTTAAAGTAGTGTGGTGATTTTTTTTAAATGTGATGGAGACTACCACGTAACAAGCCTTAGGTTCTTTTATTTCTTTACATTAAATATCAATTATCAAGTGGGCCAACATTCTCACACTGTGTAAAGTACGAAAATAGTACCTTGCGTCACTTTTTGCATCACAGCCTGTGTTTCCCTACTTTTTGGCTAAAAAAAAAATGAGATCAAAGATAAAACCTCTGTTGGGGGTGCTATAGATTAAGTGTTGGTGACATTGACCTTGCCGTCATCAATCTCCTGTTGGAGCTCCTTAGGATCCTTGCCGTTGACGGTGCATCCGACAGAGAAGCAAGTGCCGAGGATCTCCTTGACGATGCCCTTGAGGTCCTTGGCCATGGAGGTCGGGTGCATGATGCAGGCGATCTCGACGACGTCATCAAGGGAGATGTTGCCGGAGTGCTTGATGCTCTTCACCTTCTTGCAGTTGCACTCGGGCTCCTTGAGGGCCTTGATGACAAGGGCGGCGGTGAAGGGCATCACGACGACCTTGGCCTGGCAGTTCTAGATGGTGAACTTGACGATCACGTGGAGGCCCTTCCAATCCTTGGCGATCTCCTTGCCGATCTTCTTCGGGGAGAGCTTGAGGGGGCCAATCTTGCGAGCGAGGGAGGAGGCTGCATCGACCTCGCCGTTGGTCACCTGGACCTACACATCTACCAATTGGGTGGGGTCAAACTTGGGAGGCATGGCTGGCAGATGGGAGGAGGTGGCAGCGGTAGGAGAGGGAGGGAGTGGAGAGGGAGAAGCCTTGGAGGGGGAGGTGGTAAGGGAGAGGCCTGGGGTTGTGGGTGATGGGAGGAGTTGAAAGGGTCAGAGGAAGGGTAGGGTTTGTGTGGGATTTTAGTGGGAAAGTAAAATTATGGCTGGGTGATCAAATTTTGATGACCAAATATCGATCATAAAAATACTAAAAATTTTTTGAGACGATTTTTTTGCCACTCACCTCTTTTTGCTCACCAAAAATAATTTGTCCTTAAAATGTGGTTGCCAAAGATATATTTTGTTGTAGTGTCAATCAGGCTAATAGTGTAGGTTCAGAAGTTTATTGCCTTTGCATTTGGTAGTTCTCAAAAGTTCATTGTTTGCTTTCGCATCTTGGAGTTCTTGAGGCCCCGTTTGGTAAGGGGAATAAGTTTGTGGAATAAGTTGAAGGTGTGGAATAAATGGTGGAACAAGTGAGTTAACCCGTTTGGACGTTTTGGCAGGTTAAAGTTATTCCACAGAGGGTGGAATAACTTTACGCCGGATTAAGTCCACTTAACCTGACGTGAACAAGAGGCAGGTTAAGTGGCAGGTTAAATGCTTAACCTGCCAACCAAACAAGGCCTGAAAGTTCATTGTTTCTGAAATCGTTGCTAATGTAATGAAATTGATTTTTAATTTCCAGTTGATTGTACTGTTATATCGTTTATTTTTTTATTGTTATATCATAAAATATTTTGACATGTTTATTGTTTATCATTCTCTATTTTTTTTTAGGGATGGATCTCGAGATGAATCATTGGATTATTTGGCTTCCATGAAAAGATCGCAACATAGTATTTCGAGTTGAACAAATATTGTTATCCATCAGATTTTAGGCAATTCCATTATACCAGTTTATCTCTTTGTTACAAATAAACCATGCTTATAGTTTATGTAATATAGTAAAATTTTTGTGGCACACCTTTATATATCATCGTTCATTGTATTACAATACATTATTTTGAAGATACCACGTATCTTTATTGCTACGATAGTGTTGAGTTGTAACACAGTTAATTAATGTTTGGTTTATATTTGTTTTTTTCCTTTTTTTATGTACTTCATAATGTAATACAAGGCTGATACTCATTCTTGTTTGTGACACACCTTTATGTATCATCATTCATTGTATTACAATAAACTATTTTGATGATACCAACTCTCTTTATTGCTTCTATAGTGTCGAGTTGTTGTAACACAATCAATTAATGTTTGGTTTATATTTGTTTTCTTCTTTTAATGTACTTAACAATGTAACACAATTCTAATATTGCTAGTTAACAATGTAATACAAGTTTGTTGTTTTCTTTCTATAGATCTTCATACCCTACAACAAAGAAGGGTTTTGGTCATGGTTAAAAATCGTGACTAAAGGGTTTAGAATCCTCACCAATTAGTGTCACCAAAAGTTGTGTGGTGGAAGGGTCTTTCGTCACGGTTCCACCCAAAACCGTGACTAAATCCGCCTATTAGGTATTTAAACCGTGACAAAAGACGTTTAGTCACAGTTTCATAACCGTGACCAAAGAAACATTTTGGTCATGATTAGTAACCACGACTAAAAAGGGCTCTTTTGGTGACGATTGGTTAATCATGACCAAAGGTCTCTTAAAAAAAAAAACTGTAAATATGTTTGATGGGTCCAATTGCAAAAATATCTTTTAAAAAAATATTTATTTTTTCTTATTGCACACTTATTATCATATATCTTAATATGTCATTTTATCATATTTGTGATATTAGTTTAGATAGTGGTTGATTTTTGCCCATTGATGCCTCAATGTCCTGCTACATTATGTTTATCCCTCTAATGTGGTGAATCTACATTCTGTTCGTTGAACTATGTTGACGTTTGTTTGTTTTTTCTAGTACAAAACATGTATATTTCATATTCTCTTGAATGTTATATTTATCATTGAGATTTCCTTTTGCTGCAAATTCTTTTTTGTTTGTATATTTCAAATGTTAGCATCATTTATTTTGTTGATCAATGTAATATATTTTTGGTGTAATAGAATGCACCACATGGGCACCACTATATATGCCGTGTAATACTTAGTTAAATGTATATGAAGATGAATTTTTGGTAAATTCATATACATGCATATACGTATTGAAACCAATCAAAATCATGGGATTTTTATTGACATTCGCAACGTTATCTACCCTTGTCAAAAAGCATTTTAGTATTACATTTTTTATACATAGTGTTTGCAATTTAATATCTTAACAATGTAACATTATTTGCATCATTTATACCTTAGTTATCCAATGCTCTCAAACCATTGAGATACACTTTAAATATTCAATGTAATAATCAATAATGGTATTTGCAAAGGATCGAATGCTTTCAAAATTACCAATAAATGTATATGAAGATTAATTTTTGGTCAATTCATTCCTATGCATAGACGTAATGAAGCAATCGAAATCATGGGATTTTTATTGACATTCGTAATGTTATCTACCATGGCCATAAAGTGTTTTAGTATTACATTTTTTTATACATAGTGTTTGCAACTTAATATCTTAAAAATGTAACAATTTTCGCATCATTTTTACCTTGGTTGCCTAATACACACACCCACAACACTACACATCTCATGTAATTCATAGTTAGATGTTTATCAACGTTGAATTTTTTGCTACATTCATATCTGCGCATAAAATTATTGAAATCTACCCAAATAATGGTCATTATTTTATAGTTCATAATGTATTCTATTATGGTCATAATAATTTTTATAGTTATTATTTGCATTTAAATTTTGTAACAAAGTAACACTCAATGCATTATTGTATCCTGGTGCGAAATGATTGAAAATCATTGTAATACGCATTTGAAATATTATGTAAGACAATAATAGTATGCTCAAATTATTGAAAACATCCAAAATTAATATTCATCATTGTGCTACAGTCAACATGTAAAACAATTCATTGTATTACAATGTATGATGTGGCAAGCTTCATCTATTCCATTGTATAGTTAGTTAAATGTATACGAAATTTAGTTATTGTGACATTCACGCTTGTTAACCTGTAAATGTAGTGATAAATCATAGATGTTAATATCATTCAACTAAAGTATCATTTAGTATTGCAATTACCTCAATAAGATTGTAGTAGAAAATATGTATGCGTTGATCAAAGTAACCTAGCTAATTGTTCTGAGTGAACAAACAAAATAATGTAATATCAGATCCAAATAGAGTTTTAAATCTTTGCAAGTCACCAAAAACATAACCATTGTTTCAACAAAATAAAATCTATCTCAGCCATCTTCTATGAGCTATATAATATGCTTATGACGACTTCTTTGTTCTTACTTTAGTGAGGTAGTTGTAAATGAGGCTTTCATTTTCTTTAGTGTAACATTGCAATAGGATTGTAGCTATTTGAGCTCTGAATTTCCCAATATCACAATGTGTGAACGTGGCCTGCTCTCCTGCACAGATGTAATCCATATATTTAAGAAGATAAATACTACAATTGATACTAGTTGGTGGCCACATTGGTACGTTGGTAACAAAATTGATTTTCCATGCCCTTGTCTTTGCTTCTGGCAAGACAATTGCAAAGAGTCTTGGTGTGATATCTTTCTGCAAGTTATGTATTTAATGAATATTAACTCAACTTTTAAAAACACATTTTTAATTGTACTGCAATTTTAATTCATAGATGCACACATGTTGAAGGTATACTCAGCCATCTATAAACTTCACCCTTGCTCCTTTGATCATGGCCCAAAGAGTTATACACCAAGTATTCACCCTTTTCTAAGCAAGCTACAAGTAGTATCCAATGCCTTGGTAAATGTATGGGGAAGAATGCCTTCTTGATATTCCCATATGTACTTGGCCTTGCTTCGAAAATTTGTTGGAGGGTTGCTTATTCACTATTTGTCAATGTGGCAGTTTTACTTTTTATTAAGCTCTGTAGATAATCAAGTGTCAACTATTATAAACCACAAAAACATCACAACATGTTTGTTATATCTAATTTAATTAATAATATGATTACCATAATGGTCAAAGATACAAAAAAGTATGGTGCCTCTTCTCTATTAAATGTGGAATACTTGAAAAATAAGTGGTAAATGTTTATATACTTGAAAAAATTGTTGGTAAATATCACAACAATTTACCACTGATTGTTCATGTCCTTTTTCTTCAAAATGTTGGAGCCAGTCCATTTCCTCAACCTTGGTCTTAGATCACGGTTGATGTAGGAGTCCCTGAAGTAATGTTCTGGGACCCATACCTACAGGTTATTAACTAGTAAATGTTCAACAAACCTTGCATATTATTTATTAAATTTATCTAAGCAATGTACTCTCTTTAGAGTACTTACATATAAGAAAGCCACACAGCCATTCAAGTAACCAAGGCTTTCACTGATTTCGGTCTCTTTCATTGAGGTTATCTTCTTGGCCATGTCCTTCATTTTGAAAAGAATGAACTCTGCAACTACGGATGACCAATTGAAGTATTTTGTATCCTCCAAGGAGTCAATGTAATTCAACAGTATCCTTGGGAGTAACTCGAATCTGGGAATAGGAAGGTCATAAACGTCATACATATTAAACATGTTACGTAAATGTAAATGGAGTGGGAATCCTTAAAGTGATAATATGTATGCATCATTGGTTCCAATGACCTCCTATCTATGTGCCTTGCGTGCTTGAGTATCGTTTGATTGTAGTAGCTTGCCTAGGGAAGCGATCTCTCATTCACTTTTATATCATACCCACTACTAGGAATTCCAAGTATCAAATCGAGGTCATCATTTGTGAATTCAAGGACTATTTCCCCTATGAAAAACTTTCTGTTTCCCATGTAACATTCAACTATCCACTTTAGCACCTTGATATCTATATTAACCTTTGTTACCCCTATCAGCTTGTGAAAGGCGATTTTCTCTAGTAATTCCATTTGCTCTTAGTCATTGGATGCTTATCCATGAATTCTTTGAAGTGTTGCATATAACATCTATGGGTAAGTTTTCCATCATCTACAAGTTTGTAAATTAAATGTACAATGAGTAAGTCTCATCTCAAGGAATGTAAATGTAAGTTTACAAGATTATGAATATTGTTTTTAAACAAATAATCGTCATATATATGGAATTGTGAACCTTTTGCCTTTGACATAACAACATTTATGCTTGATGTTGCAGTTGATTTTTCTTTTGCTACTCATTTTGATACCTTTTTTTCCACCACTTCTGCATCATGCATATGACTCTATTGTTCCTCGACATCTTGTGGTGTTTTATCATCAGATCTTGTCTTGCTCGTTCTTTTGGAGCAGTTTTTCTCCTCACCCTCTATTCGTATGCTCTACAAATCAAATTTTTTGTTTTGAAAATAGTTGGAGTTAGTATATATGAATCAGTGTATCTTTTTTTTTTGTGTATGCATATACTGAATATTTTCTACAATTCTTATTCCTCATTATATCAGACAAATATTCATATCTAATCATATAACCCCTTTTTATACATCCATATGTCATCTTCATTCCACTACAATGATAAAGAAGGCATGCTTCAGTACATTATGTGAAATATGTGTTGTATTACAATATATACTAGAAGTAAAAGAAGTTGTGTGTTCGTACTTTCTAAGTTTGAAGCTTTAAACAAAACCCTAGTTAGAACAACTCCAAATGCTTTGATTTTATCATCTAAAAGTATTCTTTTGTAATCGAAGCTCATCAATTGACTATAAGTTAAGGTTAGATGTACATATTAGTATACAAACTTACCTGATGTTGATGTGTGGCTCTTCACTAAGAATGTGTAGGTTGTTGTACTATTCGCTGCTGCTTCTCTCCCTTTCTGCTCTGCCTTTTGATTGGTGCGGTTTGGCAAAACATACGATCAATAGTTTCCTTTATTGTCTTTTTTTTAATACATCTTTTTGTATCATATCAACCGCTCTTACAATTGATATAGTGCACTGTCAAATCACGTATTACAATGTAACTTTCTTTAAACACACGTTACATATGAGTCACAACACATTTATGATTGTATTAAAATTCTCAAAACCTCTGTTGCATACAATTTTTTTTATATCCACACATGTATTACAACTATTACACTTTGTATTATTTGTAACACACGTTAAATTCATTATACAATGGATAACCCGCTTATTAATTATATTGATTATATTACAACATCATTTTACCCTGACAACGTTACAACTCGTACATGTATTCATTACAACTTACATTTATCTTATTATCTTGTTTAATATAAACCTATATTGCAATGGTTCATCGAAGCTTTTACTATGCTTTGTTGGTGTTCTTTGTATACGTAATGTCATTTGTATATATTAAATCATTTTATTTGATTAGAACCCTCTTTGGCATACATTTTTTGATTAACCCTAGTTGCATTACAACTTTGTCTATTATGACATTGTTCCAACCTGATCATGCTTTTGTTACTATAATCGTTTGTTATATTACAACTATAAAGCATATTTGTTACAACCATATACAAACCCTATTACAAATCATATACCATGTTGTTACAATATTTTTAATTTTTCTTTTACTTGTTACACATGGTTTTTATTATGCAAATAACTGTATTCAAGTTCTATTTTTAGTATTTTTTTATTCTAATTGATTTGATTAGTTGCAACTTTTTAGGAATGGATTTTTTTTAGTTACAAATGGCTTTTTTTTAGTAACATTCACTTTCTTCGCATCGTTCCAATATCATGATTGGTTAAGTTGATGGTATTTATTCCATTCATCAGATTAAAATCTAATGGCTTATACCGAGTGCTTATTTTAGGGTTTTTTAGCACAGTGCTTTCTAGATAAGCCCCCTATATATATACACACACACATACATAGAGGAATGATCCTTTGAGAAGCCCTTCTTGATGAGAACATGAAAACAATCTATATAAATTGTTGGGTATTTCCTCAACTTATCAATGGCCACCCCTTCCCTCGAAAAAATTTCGTACAACTTATTTTTTAAAAATATAATGCATTATTTACATGCGTGAAAAAATAAATCGTTATTTACTTTGCCAATAATAACAAAGTCGTGTCCTCTGGACATGACTTTTCCAATAATAACCAAGTCGTGTCCTCAGAACATAACTTCGACTTTGGTAGGAACCTCTTGCGGCCACAGCTACTGCTGCTCATGCTACTGATGCTGCTGCTGCAGCTGCTCATGCTGTTGCTGTTGCTGAAGGTAAATGCAAAATGGTGCTAATGGTCCTACTGTTGTTAATGCGCTTTGGCTGTATTTCAAAATCTTATGTTGTAGTATAGGTGATCAAAGCAAATTAACATTTAAATTTTTAATACTCGAATTAACAAAAAATCTGAGGTCATCTCTAGGAACAAGAAAATGTGCAAAACATCACTATCACAATAAGAATAATGCAATTGATGCTTAATGTATATCAAATATGTCTTCAATTGGAAAAATATAGAAAGATTAGTCTAAAAATCGTGGTTTGAACCACCAAATTTGACCCTAATGTCTAAGCACAAAGCACCTCAAATAATTAAATAGTACCGGCAATTAAATTTTTCACATAGAGCTCACAGAACCAAGTCAGGCCCTAGCCCTTAGACGTTGAGTATAAGGCACAGATGCCTTAACTTACTAAGGCAGTAGCGCAAGGCCTTGCTATGACCAAGTACTGAGGGGGAAAGCATGAATCTCGAGGTGCAAAACCCTCGTCCCTAAGTTTTCTTCGTTCTTAGACCAAGTCTAATCCGGGTAACCGAATCCAGATCCCAGACTCACAGGTGTATTCATAGGCAAGGGCACGTGAGCGGGTTCTTGAGCTTGTGCGCTAAGGACTCGACCCTTGTGTTTGTGGGTAAGTGATTGCGCAGCAATCATAGGTCCTAATATATCTGAATTAAGTTAGATCCTAGCTTAACTTAGGCATATTGCATACATACGCATCATACTTTGCATCATAGTTGATTTATTAGTTTTGTAAATAGTAATGTCATATTATATTCTAATTGAGAGGTATTAATAATAGCGAGTAATTCAAGGTTGCGGATGACCGATCCAACCACATGGATCAGTCTGCTGAGAACGATGATGGGAGTCCAACGCTTCCAAGATCGCATCGATTAGACTCCTGTAGCATCCTATGGAGTCTGCAGAAGAGAAAGGACTAAGAGGCAAATAGGTGGAAATCCAGACCTCAGATGTCAAATCCAACTGCACAAATGGATTTGGATCAACGATTGTAGTCCAACAATGCAAATATCATTTCAATCAGAGACCTACAGCACCATCTACAAAGAAGAGAAGATGGACGGCCACAATGGCGCCATGTGGCACCATCACAACACGTTCACGTCACCGCTCCCTCGCGCTTCATCAAGGAAGGATTATCCTCAGCCATTAAATCTTCATCTAATGGCTAAGTGCAACCGTGTGAAGAAAGGAAAGCGCGACACAAACACGCTTGTAGCGCATTGGTTAGAGCGCTGGAGCCAAAGCTGCGACACGAGATCAAAGCATAATCCACACTCAAATCATCAGGTAGTAGCACGTGAAGGAAATCTAGCTGTCGGATCTGCATCAAGTGGTGGGGATGCGAACGCACGACGCGTTGCTCTACGTTGGATGGAGACCTGCATGATTACGCACAACCAAACACGTGCGAACGCATGTTTGAAATTCAAAGGTGGTGCGGGTGAGGCTCTTAAGTCATCTGATCGCTAGATCGAACGGCTAAGGATTGAGTGCACAATTTCAGCGCTCGTGGTTGAAGAGCGATTGGCGGTGCGGGTGAGTGCAAGTGACAGACGTTAGATGAAGATCCGAGGCTAGGGAGTGCGCTACATGTCAGCTCCAGAGGCGATTCGCATGTAGAGAACGATTTAGAAGGCCTTTTGAAGCACGATTTGATCCGTTGATCTCCCGATCGATGAATCTGATCAATTTGAAGTTGTTGCACAAGTTGGAGGGCATAAATGCCCACTTTGCCCCTCAATGAAGCTATAAAAAGAGCCCTAGGTCCCCCAGTTGAAGAAGAACTCTCTCCAGACCCTCTCCAACTCTCTAGATCTTCTCTGGCTCTCTCCCTCTGAAGCACCCACCAAGCCACCTTGGTGCACCGCTATTGCTCTCCCCAACCTCTCCAAAAGGCCATCACGGACCACCCGTGGTGCCCTTTTACTGATAGATAGATATTTTTAATTCTTGCTTTAGCTTTACATGTCTTGGTGATAAACCAGCTTACTTGATTCACTTTTTATATATTGTGATTAGTGTTTTAGATAGATCTAAATCAGTTTTTGAAATCAAAACTGTTTTCTAACTCCCTGAGTTCGACGAGGACTCACCTCTCATCAAACTTGTATTTGTTTCAACGTATTTCGCACTATACTATGACGTATTCATTCTTTTAATGCGATCCATGTGACGAACAATGAGCAGTACAGGGGTCGAATTCCTTATATCATTAAAGCCCGATGCCTTCTCTCATGATGTGGCACTAAATGTGCCCCTTGTCTTCCTCATTTCTTCTTCAATGTCAAAGTGCTTCACCATGGAGGAGCTTAACTCAATGGAACTGCAGTTGGCCTCAGATGGCCAAATTGGCCACCTATGTATGGTCCTCGAAGAAATCTGCACCTATTGAGGTTGGTCCTTAGTTACATGCTCGTTGGAGGATGGTCGAATGGCACTGGAGAAGGAGGTGACAACGACGGAGGACCTGAAATAGAAACACAGACTTTTGGTTTGGATTAGATAGCCAAAAACTTTCATCGGAGTGAGGCGAAGGTTGTGGTGGCGATAATTTGATGTGAGGAGGTCGGTGGAGGGTTTGCAGACTCAATGAAGGAGCAAATGACGGGAAGAGTCGGGTGAGGTGTTCGGTGATGCAATCCCTCAAATTGATTGAGGGGTTCTTTTCATGGTGATGTGGCGGAGGTCGTGAGGGTGTCAGCGACTCAGGAGGCAGTGCAGGACATCACAGGTGTGTCTGCTGGAGTGGTGGCCGATGGTTGATTGGCAGTGAGGAAGATGAAGTAGAGGGGGGGTTTGAGAGGTTGACTCGGCAAGGTGGAAGGTCAAGAAGGTAGAGGAGAAGAGGGGGAGTAGAAACCCTAAGTCTATTGGAGAGAAAAGGTGAGGTGACCGATGGTGGTGATGGGCTTGCCGGCGATGAACGGAGGCAAAATTGAGGTCGAGGAAGGGGTTGGAGAATTGATTCCTTAGCTGGGAAGCACGGCGGAAGAGAGACGAAGCCAGCCACACTCTCGTTTGATGGTGAGAGTTGGCGGAGCGATGGGGCGAAGAGGACCTCAAGGTCTGGTAATGGCGGTGCATGGAGGAAGGGGATGGGAGGATTTTTGCACTTGATTTCCAGACATCGGGCAGCAAAGGAGATGGCCAGACCTTTATAGAGATGCTGCTATGCTTAAGGGGGTTGGAAGTTGAGAGAATCATTCGTAACAACTTGCAACCTTCGCACCTGTTTTTACTTGAGATCATGGGTGGTAGAGGCGGTGATTGGTGGTGGAACGAACATCGATGGAAGTGGAATGGCAAGAGGAACACATCTTCTTCAGTCATCGAGGTCAGCTGTGGACTGAGGTAGTAAGAATCTGTGCCCAAATCTCAACCATGAGAGGAGCTTTAGTTTTGTCAATCGGTTGTTGGCGAGGAAGATGACTAATGTCAGCACGACGTCAGTCAAGGATCGTTATGCTATAGAGAAGGACCTAAAAGTAATAATTTTGGACCTATTTGAAAATATTTCAAAAATTAAGGACTTGATTGCAAAATAGGTCCAACTTTTTATGGAAGGTTGGTAGAACCTGGGGAATCTAGTTGTAACCTAAATTTTGAGTTTTGAAGTCATTTGCTTAGTCAATTTATAATTAGACCCAATTGGCATTACTAATTCACCTAGGTTATTGTTCTAGGTCAACTTGGCTCTTTTGATCAAATTGATCACCTTAAACCTTGTACAGTATTTATATATGATTTTTAGAAGGTTTACTTTGCAATTTTTTTCATTAGAACCTAGTCAATTTGAGTTAGTCCAGAAATTGTGGTTTAATCATTATTTTTATAGCCTGATTTCTAGAGAAAAACCTAGATTGACTGTTTTGGGCTCATTTAGCTATCTTTTGGGCTCATTTGATGATTCTTTTCCTTTTGATTGAATTATACCCCTTTTATGTATGATTTAGGTGAATTTACCCTTAAAACTTAGCAAAACTAGGATGGCTATAGTGAATGATGGCGAAGCCATCATATCCCTATGCCTACCATTTGCTAGTCTCTTGGCAAATCCCAGAGTTCAGCACAAATTTTCACTGTAAGGGTATTTTTGACATTCATCTCAAAAAGATTTTATCTCTCTTCCTCCTCCTTACCGATTACCAATATACATTTCAAGCTTGTTCTTAATCCTTGGTATAAATTTATCAGGATAGGCAAACTTCTTCCCTCGGGGATGACATGGTAGGTGGTCTGTGATTTAACCCTAGCTTTTAGGTTTAGGTTGAAGATGTCTGAGTCGAAGGGTTTTATTTTTGGTGGCTCACACTCTTTTGGTGTTACATGTAATTTAGTACTTCAGACTCTAAATTTCTAGATTATCAAACAAATCAACACGAAGAAATGCTAAAAAACTGTGCTCTCTTTTAGTTCCTTTGTGCTCACTCTTCTTGTTTTTTTTCCTCATTTTTTTTATAAGAGCTCACAATCTCACCAGATTTGTTAATATATTTTGTGGTCTCTCATGGCATTAATACTTTGATTAAGTTCTGATAACCCTATAACTAAGTCATAATTCTTCAACCAGTATTCAGGTGGTTAGAAATATAGAAGGTAGGTCAAGGCTGTATTTAGTTGATCACAAATGGTAGTGGGTATTACTACCTCAATGAAATTTATTCATAATGAATCAACATATAAACACAACTATGAACTCAAACACTATTTTTTCTTCTTTGAAAAAATATATATATATAAATATATATATTTCTTTCGAGAATATCTAATATATTTTTTTTCTTCTTTTTTTTATAAACAAACATCAACACAATGCAACACAACTTTCATTTATGAGGCATTATTGGGAAATGATGGTGTTCAAGAGGATATTATGTGGCTTATTTGGTGGAAGTGCCTACTCTCAGAACCGGGAAGGAATGAGTAGGACAATGTATTTCTGATCTTTGACACTAACACCCTCCTTCAGCCGAGGATTCCGTAAAGGACAGTCGTAACCATCCACCTTAGTCATCCTAGTTTTATTAGAACCTGCTCTTTGCGTATTTGTCTTATTTGGTGGCTCTCAGGAATTCACACAAAATGTTCTCACATAGGAGTTGAGAGTGAAAAGTATGTCTAACTTCGAGTATCATTATCTAATTATCCAAAACTTAAGAATCCTCTGACGCGAAGAATGTGTGATTTGTTAAAACTAGGATTTAAGTCATTGCAATGCACAATTTTGCAATCGCTTTTAAATTTTATAAAACCAAGATAGTGGGGTATCTAGGGTCGTCCAATGAGGCAAGTTTGCAAAATTCAACACTCTTGCTTGAAAATGGGGAAATCAACTTTCCTTTTAGGTTTTTAGATATAAGATTTTTTTTATTTTTTAAATAACAGGCGATTACACAAATGCAGTGGGAAAACGAACAGACCTAATTGCTAATGCTAGTACCTAAGTGAAAAAAATGGCTTCTGTCTAAACTCACCCTAGGTACATGGAGACCTAGGGTAATTAGAGAGAGGGAGTGAAAAGTGCTAGAAACAATTAGTAAAGATGCAACAAAAATGAAAACAAGGCAACTTTAATATAGTAGAATTATGTTTTACAAAAGACAAGTAGAGGAATGCTTCTACTCTAAAATAAAAATACAAAAGAAGTAAAACACAAATCCTCTTGATGATGGTGGTGAAGAGGAGAGAGTCCTTATTCCAAGCTCAATTGCTCTTGGGAATGAAAAGGGTCTCTCCAACTCCTTCCTTGAAAAGCTCCTCCAAGGTGATGTCTTCCTTGGCAAACCCTAGGGGGGGCGTGCCTTTGCTCCTCCAAAGGTGGATGATCCCCACCCACAAATCTCCTCTTAGGGTGGCGTGCACCACCCTCAAGACCTCCTCCTAAGGTCTTCCTTGCCTGGTTGCTCCTCTAGCTGGTGGGGGCACAAGAGAGAAGGGAAGAGGGGAAGGCACTAAGGGGATAGAGTGTCCCCTTAATCTTCTTCTTCTCCTTCTTCTCTTGGCTGTGGGAATGGTGGGATGAAGGTGGAAATTATGAAGCCAAAGGATGAAATTATGGTGGTGGTTAAGGGGGGTATATATAGGGTTTATGAAGGGAGAGGTTGGCATGGACACATGTAGGGCTAGGATGGGTTCAAAGGGTAGTTATGGGTGGTTAGAGGGATCCAATGGAGGGGGTTAGTTGGCACCACCTAAGGGGATGCTATGGGGGTGGTTATGGTTGGCTAAGGGGTGTTTAAAGTTGGTGCCAACCATGAAAGGGTGCCATGGTTTGGCGCCAACTAAAGGGGGTTCTAGAAGGGGTGTAGGTGGATGGTTAGGATGGCTTGTAGGGGTAGGTGTATGGTGGTGATGGAGGGGTTTTTGGAGGGAAAAAGTGGTGCCAAAACAAGGGTGGTTATGGGGGTTTTGGTGCGACCTTTTTGGTGCCTTTTGGAGGTGGTGATGGGGTGAAGGGTTGTGATGGTGGTGGCACCAAGTTGGAGTAGGAGTAGGTGTAGGTGGTTAGCTTATTTGGTGGACTAGTTAGGTGGTGAGGTGGAGTTAGGTTATAGGTGGTGGATGGCCATTGGGAGCTAAGGTGTAGCTAAGCTAAACTAGTTAGGTTAGCTTAGCTAGTAGTTGAGTAGAGGAGGAGGTGGGATGGAGCTAGGGTTTAGGGAAGAGGAGATGAGGAAGGAATGTCTGGAGCTAAATTGGAGCTGGTAGCTACTGAAGGGAGTTGCAGGGAGCTACTTTAGATGGCTTAGCTTGCTAGTTCTTTGCTAGTTGCTAAGCCAAGCTAAAGTAAGCTAGCTTTTGCTGAATTATGCTGAGGTGAGTTGGATCTAATTTTCCTGGGGAGGACCTACCTAGTTGGAGTAGCTAAGGTAGCTTAACTCAACTAGGAAGAGCTAAGTGGAGTCCCTGGGAGCTAGCCTTGAGCTGGCCTGAGCTATGTGAAGTCATCTTCAGTTGACTTGAGTTGAGTGGAGCTGGAAGTTGCTGGACTTGAGCTGAGGTGGACTCCAGTCAACTTAATTGAGCTAGCTAGAGCTCCCAATGAACTGAATGGAGCTAAGGTGAGCTAGACTCAACTAAGTTGAGCAGGGTTTGAGCTAACCTGAGCTAGGATGAGCTAAGATGAGCTGCCCTGAGCTACCATTCAGCTAAGATGAGCTGAATGGAGGTAACCCTAACTCAAGTGAGTTGATATCCAGTTATGATGAGCTAGATTTAGTTAAGTATCAGCTGGAATGAGCTTCCTCTTCACTAGTTGCCTTCATGAGTGTTAGGGTTTTAGGGATCTGTCAATCTATTTGTCCCTAACACTCAAACAAACGTATTAAAAATACAACAAAATATGCAAATGCATGCCTAACCTAATTGATGCCTAAATGCAGCCCAAAAGCCCATTTGTAGAGCTAAAAACCGAAGAGCTAGATCTGTTTTAGGTCATAAAAATGATGATAAACTGTCATTTATTATACCTCATTATTTATCTTTTGCTAGTCTCTTAGCAAAACAAATTTTTACAAAATGGAATTTTTTGGGAAAACTAGTTTTTCTAACTTTTTTAAGGAGAAGGAGATCATGGGACCTTTGTTGGTTAAAAACACGGGAGGTGAAGGATTTGTTAAAGATAAACATCAAGATTTTTTTTTGGATCCAAAGAATTAGTTGAACCGGGATCAATATATCCTCTAAAAATTCAAAAATTAACCTCTTGTTAATTCAGATGAGTTGAAATTTTTGTAGTTAGGATTTTTTCGACTCTTAGATCCGATTTGCAACTTGCAATAACCTTTAAAACTTTATGTTTGTGCTTGTGAAAAGCCAACATTTACAAGGTCATGTTTTTGGTTTAAAACTTTTCTTTTTGTCACCCCCATGCTTATTCATAGCTTAGTCTTACAACAGATGTTTCAGGATCATCATTCCCATTACCAATCCTCGAGGGGGCTCTGGCACTAGTATTTCAGGATAGTACTGTCCATGACACCACCCAGGAGCTCACAACCCCAAAATAAAATGTGGTGTAAAGGGGTGCTCCAAGCAAACTCAAGCTCTTGCTCTGACGCTATGGATAGAGCACTGTCTAAGACACTTAAGCTGTAAAAGTGTGCCTTAATGCTCCTTCTAAAGATATGAAATATAGATATAGAGTAGTGCCGAGGCGGTAACATGTTGACATTGCATCCTCAAAGGAGGCATTTTCCTCCTCAGTGGTGGGAACTCAAACTAATGATCTGCTTTGGACTTTTACTACGGCCAAACAAAGGGTTTTTCTAATTTCTAATTATTTTTAGGTGTTGGCTTGTGTGTGAATTTTGACATAAGAAATTTTGCACGAGATGCAAGTTTTTGAATCAAAAACTAAACCAGATACTTTCCATGTTACAAAAGAGGATCAAGTCACCTGAACTATCATGAGTTCAGGTAGAATTTTAGAGAAGGATATTTGATCTAGTCAAAAGGTAGATCCTGAAATTCTAATAATCAAATCTGTATCCTTATCCCTAGTTTGTTAAAGATTAAATCCCATTGTACCAAAAGTGAATGCTCAACCTCAGCCCCAATTTCAAAATTTCCTCAAAAAGTTTTCAACATTTTTATCTTTTTGGGTATGCAAGCAGAAAATAAAATAAGAAAATTACATGTTTTTGGGTTTTGAAAATCTTGATTTGATTGCCAAAATTTAGAAACACCCCCTCCATGCTTAAGATGTGGCATGTCCGCATGCAATTGGAAGGGAAAATGGATTACCTTGGTGAAGGCAATCAAAATCTGGATAGTCAAAACCTCTGAAGAGAAAAAAAGAAAAAATTGTGAAAAGTAGGAAAAAATGATCAGTTACCTCCCATCTAGTGCTATCTTTTACGTCATTCAGTCGGGCGTGAAGTGCATCAATGATCATTAGTGGGTAAGTCGGTTAAATAAAGTGTGTCAGAAGGAAGATTAGGAGTATTATCGAGATAGGGCTTTAAATGCTGGTCGTTGACTTGAAAGGTATTGTTTGTCTTGGGATCAAGAAGATCAACAATGCCATATGGATATGTTTTGAGGATAATAAAAGAGTCGGTCCATTTGGATTTTAATTTTCCAGGAAAAATATGTAATTGAGTATCAAAAAGCCAAACGTGTTGATTGACGTCAAAATATTTCTGAATGATATATTTATCATGGAACTTCTTTGTTCGCTCTTTATAAATCTGCACGTTTTCATAAGAGAAATTATGTAATTCTTCCAATTCAGTTAATTGCAATTTCCTATGGGTACTAGCTTCAGAAAAATCCATATTTAATTATTTTATTGCCCAAAAAGCCCTGTATTCAAGTTCTACCAGAGGATGGCATGCCTTTCCAAAAGTTAGATGGAAAGGAGACATGTTTAATAGAGTTTTGAAAGTAGTATGGTAGGCCTATAAAGCATCATCCAATTTATTGGACCAGTCTTTACGATCAGGCCTAATTGTCTTTTGTAAAATATTTTTTATCTCCCGGTTAAAAACTTCTGCTTGGCCATTTGTTTGGGGAGGTAAGGAATGGAAATTTTATGATTAACCCCATATTTAAAAATAAGGTAACAGAATTGAGAGTGAGTGAAATATGATCCTTCATCACTGATGATGGCCTTGGGAATGCCGGATCTCGAAAAAATATTTTTCTTGATAAATTCGACAACCACTCTGTGATCATTGGTGCGTGTGGGTGTTGCTTCGATCCACTTTGATACATAGTCGACTGCAACTAATATATACAAATACCCACAAGAGTTGATGAACGGCCCCATGAAGTCGATGCCTCATACATCAAAAATTTCAACCTCTAAGATTGGATTGACGAGCATCATATCCTTTCGAGTCATGTTGTCGATGCTCTGGCAATGCACATAGGACTGAATAAAGTTATGAGCATCTTTGTGCAAGCTGGGCCAAAAGAATCCAGAATTGAGGATCTTAGCTGCAGTTTTCTTGCTTGAGAAATGTCTGCCATAGGCCATGGAGTGACAATGTGTCAGAATATCATGGATTTTGGAATATGGGACACATTGTCTAATGACCTGATCAGCACAAATGCAGAAAAGGTCAAGCTCTTCCTAAAAATAATATTTAATGTCAGCAAATAACTTATCCCTTTTGGTTTTTAGCCAATTAGAGGGGATTTGTTCTGTTGCTAGGTAGTTTGCAATAGGTGCAAACTAAGGGAGGGCATTGGCAGCTAAGATTGTCTCATCAAGGAATTTATCAGGGGGTCAACATATCATTCGTCATAAGATGAGAGAGATGATCAGCCACTACATTTTGCGATCCCACCTTATCCTTGATTTCTAGGTCAAATTCCTGGAGCAGCAAGATCCAACGAATAAGGCGGGGTTTCTCATCCTTCTTGTTCAGCAGATATTTAAGTGCTGAGTGGTCGGTATATACTGTGACATGTGACCCCAATAGATAAGAGAAAATTTTTTCTAGGGCAAAGACAATGGCATTCTTTATCAATAATCATGTAATTTCGTTGTGCATCATCAAGTGTTTTGCTGGCATAGTAGATCACAATGGGCTTCTTGTCAATTATTTGCCCTAGAATGGCCCCCACAGTAAAATCAGAGGCATCAGTCATTAATTCAAAGGGATAATTCCAGTCAGGTCCATGTAAAATTGGTGCCTCTATGACAGTCTTCTTCAGCTGATTAAAACTCTACAGGCATTGGTCATTGAAGTCAAAAGGCTGGTCTTTGGTTAGTAATTGACTTAAGGGCTTGGAGATTTGGGAAAAATTTTTAATGAAACGGCGGTAGAAACCTACATGCCCTAAAAAAGATCGGATCTATTTTATAGAAGTGTGCGGTGGGAGCTTAGAGATAGTATCGATTTTAGCTCAATCTACTGCAATTCCATTTTTCGAAATGACATGGCCCAGGACAATACATTCCTGGACCATGAAATGACTTTTTTCCCAGCTAAGGATAAGGTTAACTTCTATGCATTTTTGGAGAGTTCTCTCAAGATTTCTAAGACAAAGATCAAAAGAATCTCCAAATACAAAGAAGTCATCCATAAAGACTTCTAGACATTCACCTACTAGGTTTGAAAAAATTGCAAGCATACACCTTTGAAAAGTCGTAGGTACATTGCAAAGATCGAAAGACATTCTTCGGAAAGTAAAGGTTCCGAAGGGGCAAGTGAATGTAGTTTTGTCTTGATCCTCAGGATGGACCACAACTTGATTATAGCTGGAATAACCATCAAGAAAATAGTAGTAATCATGTCCGGCTAACCACTCCAAGATTTGATCAATAAAAGGGAGAGAAAAATGGTCCTTCTTGGTGGTGGTGTTCAATTTTCTATAACCAATGCACACATGCCAAGAAGAAGCGGTCTGAGTGGCCATATTTTCCCTATGTTCATTAGTGACAATTGTTACTCTAGCCTTTTTAGGAACTACTTGTGTGTGACTAACCCAGGAGCAGTCAGAAATAGGGTAAATGATATCAGCATCAAGCCACTTTATTATCTCCTTTTTTACGACCTCCTGGATATTAGGGTTCAAGCACCTTTATGGTTGGCGGGAGGGGCGAGAATCGTTCTCAAGATAAATTTGGTGAGTGCAATAGGACAGATTAATACCCTTAAGATCAGAAAGGGTCCAGCTAATAGCTTTTCTGTCTTTGCTCAAGACCTGGAGAAGTTTTTCCTCTTATGCCCCAGAAAGTCCAGAATTGATAATTAGGGGCATGGTCTGGTTTGGACCAAGGAAAACATATTTAAAAGAGTCGGGCAAGGGTTTTAATTCCAGTTGAGGGCTTGGCTCCAAAATGATTTTTGCTTGTGGAGTGAGGGGTGAGGTGATAGGGAGAGAGTTAGAGGAAGGGTTAGATGGAGAAGGTGTGGTTAGGGTGGGAGGGTGGGTTAAATCAAATTGTTCAGGAACTATGTGAATTGCAAAATAGGAACCCAGGTGTGAAATCTGCATTGTTTCCTCCACTAAATTTTTAATTTCTGAATTTGAGTCATCAAAGAAATTTGGTTCTTGGAAATGCCTAGAAGCTTGGAAAATATCTAGGGTAATAGATTCACCGCCACACATGATCTTCATCTTTCCAAAGTCACAATCAATATTGGCCTTGGCAGTGGCTAAGAATGGTCTTCCAAGAATTATAGGGGCATTCTTCAAAGCTTCTGGTACCTCTATGTCCAGGACCAAAAAGTCTATGGCAAATAGACAATTTTTGACCTGAACTATTACATCCTCGACAATCCCCTTGGGTTTAATTGTAAATCAGTTTGCTAGTTGAAGTGTTACCTCGAAAGGCTTTAATTCACCGATCTTGAATTCCTCAAAAACAACAGTAGGGATAAGATTAATTGAGGCACTAAGATCCAATAGGGCACGATCAAATGAAGTGTCATTAATGACCACTTGAATTAGGAGGGCGCCTGGATCTTTTCTTTTTAGAGGCAGTTTGCTCTGCACAACTGAGCTTACGGTCTCTAGAAGGATCACCTTTCCTAGGTTTCTAGGCTGCCTTTTTGGGGTACATAAATCTTTCAAGAATTTGGCATAGGCAGGAATGTATTTTATGGCATCTAGGAGAGGGATATTGATTTCTACTTCCCCAAAAAGATCCATTAATTCCTTATCAGTGGGCTCGGATTTCTTTTTTCTAGTTTGTGAAGAGTGAAGGGCTTGTGGAAAAGGTGCTGGGTGCACCTATTTTGTATTTTTGGGTTCCTAAACAGGGTTAGAAGAAGAGGGAGAAGAGCTGATCTACTTTTCTTTTAGGCGGGTTTATTGAGCAGGCAAGAGATCATGAGTGGTTTTCCCATTCCTCAGGGTTATTGCATTTACAGTATGGTTATTTCAGGGAGGAGGATGAGGGGCCTAATTTTGATTAAAACCCAGTAGGCGCTGTGGTGCTGGGTAGATAGGTTGACTGGGATATCCACCTTGATATTGATTCTGTTGATTGTTAGGATTGGGCATCGTTGGGATGGCAGATTGCCAGCAAGTCTATGATCAGGAGTAACCTTAACTTGATGTTGCAAGTTGGTTATCATGTGGGTTACTTCTGTCATTTGATTCTGCATACCTTGTAGAGTCTTCATGACCTGGGTGTTGATATCTTCCTGGGATGGTCCAGATTGATATAAGTTTTGCCCATAGTTCCCAAATTGATTTTGTTTGGGAAACGAAACCTGATTTGGGGCTTTCTAGGAGGGGTTCGGGTTGGTCCTCCAGTTTTGATTGTAAGTATTGGAGGGATTTCTAAACTGCTCCTGGAGAGCAAAGATGTTTTTGGTGGTGGAGTCAAGAAAATTTTGATTCATGTAATCAAAAGTCCTAGTCAATAGATCTTGTGAGAAATCAGAAGAAAATTTCTACCTAGCAGAGGTAGCATTGATATTGTGTAGATTCTCTCTTTTGAGAAGGTGAGGAGAGTTAGGATAAGGAGCTTGTTTTTGGGTGAGCTTTTCTTCCATTTTTTTCTGGTTGATTTGCATCTGATCCAGTTGTTGAGCTATCATGTGTAGATCATCTTAAGTGACTGGAAAAGATGTGGATTTGGAGTCAATTTCATTGACTCCAAGTCTTGGGTTGTTGGTTCTACCAAAAGTGTCCATTGAAGCCATATTAAATGAGTTTTCACTCATTTCTTCAAAAAGGAGGTAGGCACTTTCGACATCTTTATTAAGGAAATTACCCCTACATGAAGCATCCACGAATCATTTTAATTGATCTTCTAATCCATGATAGAAGATCTGCACTAGCTGCTGATGAGAACCTCATCATGAGCCATAACTAGCTCATTTTGACCCAATACAAAGGATAAAAGCTCCTACATATCTCAAGGAAAGGCTTAACTCAGAGAATTCTGAGTTTGAGAAGAAAACCAGTCATAAGGGGTAAAAGTGCAATTTTACCAGTATAAGCTGCATGCAGGGTAATTCAGGGACCAAACACAGGTCAAAACAGCTTAATAAGAATAAAAGTGGGATGAGATGATCTAGCAAGGGCTACAGCACTTCCAAGGAACCAAATGATAATCTGTAACCCTAAAACAACCCACTTCAATTCACAAGGTTCGAGGCAAAATAAAAATAGAATAAACCCTCTAAAATTCATAGAAAAATAATCTCTAGGGTTTAGAACCTTCAATTTGGCCTTTAGAACCCATTTTGACCTACATTGAGAACCATGCCCAATTAATAACTTAATTTGGGTTTTTGCGCAAATTGACCGGTCAAACAAGGTTTAATATGAAAATAAAATTCACCATCAGATTCCTTAGGTCCTAATTAGTCATGTATAAAAACTTGAGCCTAAGAAGAAACCTCCTTGACCGACTTCACACTTTGGTCCTCATATATTTACTCTTTGGCCCTCAACTTTTGAACCCTCGCATTTTGGCCCCTAACTCTCCTTCGTTCTTTGCAATCAGGTCCCTCCTGCAAAACCCTGCCAGCACCATGCTCCGGCGACCTTGCGCGGAGCATGGCGCCGCGCAGGGTGAGGTGAGGGACCTGGCAAGTAAACCGGGGGTGCCCTGCGTCGTCAGCCGTCGCAGGAGCACCCCCCTGGTCATTGTAGCCCACCATACCGGCCGTGCGAACGCACGGACGGTATGGGTTCGTGTTCCGACCATTCTCCGGCGAGGGAGACACGTCGTCTCCCTCCGCCTTCCTCCCTGTTTCATCCCTATAAATACCCCCCGCTGCTCCACCGACGAGGGCAGCCTGGATCTGACGGAGAAATCCCCAACTTCCTTCTCTTCTTTCTCCGGCAGTCGCTCACCAGCTCCGGCGGTTTCCTCCCCCTCCTCTTCTTCGCTCTGCCGTAATACCAGCAGCAGAGACCTCCTCCCCTGCTCTTCCTGCGCCACGCCGTACCCAGCTGGCGCCTCTCCAGCCCTCTGCTCGCCGCCGCCCCTTCCCCTGGGCATCTTCTTCTCCGGCGACAGTCGATACGACTGTCGCCCTGTCTCGGCCCCTTTCGTCTCCATAGCTAGGTCAGAACTCCTCCCCACCTCCCCCTCTTTCTTTTCCTCACTGTCTTTTATTTGATTAAACCCTCGACCGCTCCTGTTCACCCTCACCCTCTCCGCCTCCGACCACCCTCCGGCGAGCCGCTCCCATCACCTCAGCGACCCACACGGCTCGCCGACCACCGCAGAACCTCCGCCTCCTCACCCTGATCCTCTTCCGCCCCTCCACTTCCCACCAAACGCCCTCTGCAGATCCACCGAACACACCCACTTCTTCTCTCACAGTTTGACCTAGGACGACCTGTTGGCTCCATCACGCCCCCTGCAGACCCCCTGACCACCTTCGCCGTGCCACGGCGAAGGTCCCCCGCCTGTCTGATTTGGCCGAGAGGCCGTTCTTCTGTGACCAGGTGACTCGCCCGCCGTCGCCATTACTGAGCAGGTAGAGCTCCTTCACCTGCAGGTGCAGGCACGCCTTCGCCCAGGTTCGACTCCCAGGTTGCGCGGGGAGTCTCCGCGAAACGTCCCAGGCTCGCGGATGGGGCGAAGGCCGTGCGTGAAGCCACGATCGCCCACTGCTCCCTCCGCGACGGGCGCTCAATTGGGGTGGGACATTTAGTCCCACCTCGGAACTTCTCAGAGGCGCGCGGACGCATAAAGGCAAAAAGTGCCTTATGCTGTCTGCCTCCTGACCACGGGGTGAGGTCCCTCTCACCCGACCCGGCCTCGTCCGTGACCACGCTCCGCGGACCTGGCCCGACCCGATTAAACCGACCTGCACTCCTCGCCCACCACCGCACGCCGGTGGGCCTGGACCCGGGCGTGACCCGAACCCGATTACCCGGTAGCTCTGGGAGAGCTTTCCCAAGAGTGGTTTCAGAGAGAAAGAGAGACGCGGGGGAGGGAGGGTAGAGTAGGTTTTGCCTCTTGACGAAAAACTCTGAAGTGTGCAGGCCAAAGAAGAAGAAGAAGACCCGCGGAAGAAGAAGTGCAGACGAAGAAGAAGGAGCTGCACTGTAGCAAATGCATAGTTAAGTCGTCTAAGCACCGGGTCAGACGACGGAAAGTCAGCAGCCAGAGCAGGAAAGAAGGAACAGCAGGAAGAAGAAGGAAGAGCAACGGCCAAAGCAGAAGAAGAAGAAGAGAAGTCAAGGCAGAAACCGAGGAAGAAGAAGAAAGAGATCTGAAGAGGAGCATCACCTCTGCAGAACGAAGAAGAAGAACAAGGAGCTCTGAAGAAAGAAGAACATCACCAAAGCAGGAACAACAGGAAGAAGAAGACGAGCGTCACCACGATTGCAGAAGAAGAAGAAGAGAGGTCAAGGCAGAAAACCAAAGAAGAAGAAGAAAGAAGGAGATCTAAAGAAAGAGAGAAAGAAGAGCATCCCCCTCTGCAGAACAAAGAGAAAACAACAAATTCTTTCCCTCTCTCTTTATTTTTGTAAAAGAAACATGTATATCTCTAGAATACAACTTGCTCCCTGAGTTCGACCTTGGGAACTCTTTTATTTTTCCGATTAAAAAAATTTATATTTGAAATGTTGGTAATAACCAGCTTTACTACAACGTTATAACAAACCCGGTAAAACCCCACGTTCCATTTTGGCGCCGTTGCCGGGGAGCAACGGCTATTCTAGAGGTAAACATTCCTGTATCTTTTAATTTCTGATAATCTCCTCTCTTTTGTGCAGCTACAGGAACTCAAGAAGACAAGCAACCACACGACAACCACTCCGAAGACAGGTAAATTTTTCCTCTCACTATGAACCCCTAAACTCTAAAGAGGAAGAAAAGAAAAGAACAAGCAATATAGGGCTAACCTGTCTTCCATACTTAGTAACCATAAAAAGTTGCATGTTTTCAACTCATCACTCCTGCACACTATTAAGGGTATTTAAGGGCTAACACATTCTTGCTTGAGCCCTAATTGCCCAACAAAGAGTTAAATGGACCAAGTAGAGCCAACATAAGGTCAAACATTAGGATTTCAGTAGAGACACACCCCTTAATCAAGAATTAAGGAAATCCAAAAGAGGTGTGCCCAAGCCATTGATTGAAAATAATTAACAAGAAAAATCCTAAAACAATTGGCTCTCTCTAAACACTTGAACCCTAAAAGACAGGACCTAAAAGCTCTTAAAGAAAACAATAGGTAAAGTTGACCCCTTGGGTCAACCAACCTTAAATTAGGTCACTCTTTGCACTTAAAAAGACTAAAGTTCAAGTGAAACCTTAAGCACCCTGATCTTAAAATTGGTAGACTTAAGAGGTCAAGATCCCCATTCTGGTCTACCTGGAACCGCAGTGACAAGAGAGGTCGGGTGGGGGAAACCCTGTAACCCGTGGGGACGCTCTACCGTGTAGGGGTCTTCGCGGGACTCTCCCTCTCTGGCTGCCCAGGTAATTCTCAGGTGGACGATCTTTCTGATCAAGGGGTCCATCTGCCCCGCACCTCTATAGTCACCCAACACATTTTTTGGGTGTCTTGATTGGGTCCAGCACCTTCTAAACTTACCTCTCCCAACTGTGCATGTACGGAAGGAGGTCTCTAAGACCACCCTTAAGACCTCCATTAGAAATTCGCTCTCGTCAAGGCCAAGCCTCGACGCCCGTATTTGTGCAGCAACACCCTCACATTAGTCTCTCTTCTGATTCAGAACCAAGTTCTTTTTCTTCCCCCATCATGGCTCAGCCAGTTGAGGAAGAAAATAATCTGGAACACCAGCTCCAGCGACTCAATGACCTCTTCCAAAACTTCGTGCACCCACCACAGCGTCCTATGATGCGGGACCACTACAATCCTGCTGCGGTGGCCATTGAGCCTCGAGTCAGAATCCCGATTGGAGGACCTGATTCCGAACTAAAGCCCAACATGATTCATGCTATACCTAAATTCCATGGGCTTAATTCTGAAGATCCCTTCCAGCACATCAAACAGCTTAAGCATCTGGCCCACACTTTTGGATCAGATGCGCAAAATCGGGATATTCTTCTCATGAAGATGTTCTCCTTTTCTCTTATGGACAAGGCCGCCCATTGGTATCAAACTCAGACCCGGCCGATCAACACTTGGGAAGAACTTCAATCCGAGTTTTTGAAAAAGTTCTTTCCCGTTGGTCGGACCAACGCCTTGCGCCATCAGATTACACACTTCACTCAACAATCAGGAGAACCTCTCCATGAGGCATGGGATCGTTTTCAGGATCTCATGAGAAAGTGCCCCCATCACGGAGTTCCTAAATGGGAACAAGTCCAATCTTTTTACCAGGGACTCCGTGAGGACATCCGCCTTTTCGTCAATGCAACCTGCGGAGGAAACATCATGGGTCAACATGAAGACACCGTATGGGAGATTCTCGAAAACATGTGCGAGAACTCCATCAACAATGACTCCATGGGATTATTCGACAGGACGAATACCCGCGCAGCGACGAATCTTAAGGGAGCACATGAGACGCAGGGCCTGTCCGCATCAGTCGACCTGGAATTAATGGCCAGTCGATTGGACAAGGTCTCAATCATTGAAAAGAAGGTGGATGAGCTGACTCAGCACTTGCAGCGAGCCACCTCTGCGCGTAACTCCTTTGCACAACCTCCTTCCACACAGGAAACTGTGCAAAATATCCTCCACCGATCCTCCCCTGGGATGGATCCATATCCATCCCCATCTGATTCTTGGACTGGAAGATCATCCGATCCTTTCTACACCAGCCGGGGGAACTCCATTCCTCCTTTCCCTGATTCTCAGGAGGTTCCTCAGACCTGCGAGGACCTCAACGCCATCCAGAACGACCCATTCTCCAACACTTACAACCCTGGATGGCGAAACCATCCCAATTTTCAGTGGGCGGGAAATTCCCAAACCCAAAGACCACCTTTTCAGTCCCGCCCACAGCCATCTCATCACTACCAGCCGCCTCAGCCTCGGCCCAACCCTACTTATCCATCAGGGCCAAATCAAGATCAAATGTCCTTAATCCTTCAGACTCTGGCTGACATTCAAAAAACGAATGCGGCTATTCAAAAACAGCACAAGGACGAGCTTACTGAAGTTAAAACTCAGCTGGCCCAGTTGGCAAATTCTCGCCAGCCAGGCACACTCCCTTCCCAACCTCTTCCTAACCCAAATAACGTGCCAACCCAGAAGCGCGTTATGAATCCAAATTTAGGCCACGCTCAATGGATTTATCAGGCCCCCACTGCTCCATCTCCAGACGAGATGGAAGCCTCTACTTCTCGTGCGGGATTTCAGCAGCAGCCACCCCTCCTACCAAACCCAAACCAAAACCAGGCTGGATTAAATTCTGTAACAACACGTAGTGGTAAGACAACTCAAGACCCGCATTATCCAAACCACTCCCAGCCTGATAACCATGACCCTAGGATAGTTATCCAAGGTACCGCTGTTCCAGACCCACAACCTGGACCTATCCTAGAAGAACCAACCAAGATCCCGTTTCCCGAGGCCCTGACCAAGGGAAAGAAGACCACCAAACCCGTGGCCCCTGAGGAGGACCTGGTCAAGCTCTTTGAGCAGGTCCACATAAACATCCCCTTGATGGATGCAATCCGCTACGTACCAGCTTACGCACGATTTCTAAAGAATATATGTACACCCCAGCGTAAGCCGCGAACCAAGGGAGGGAGCCCAATTGTTCTGTCAGAGCAAGCCAGCTCTGTAATCCTTAGTAGACTCCCACCCAAGGCAAAAGATCCTGGAACTCCCCTGATCTCCTGTAAGATAGGTGGTACCCAATTTGATAGAGCATTATTAGACTTAGGTGCATCTATAAATCTGATACCCACATCCTTACTTGACCATCTAGAAGAATCTGAGCTGAAACCAACCGAGGTGACATTACAATTAGCAGATCGATCTATAAAGTCACCAAAAGGGATTCTCGAGGATGTTATCGTGAGAGTGCGGGATTTCTATTTTCCAGTGGACTTTATAGTCTTAGACATGGATGCACCTGAGAACCCTAGGGATACACCAATCATTCTAGGGAGACCTTTCTTGGCTACTGCTAGAGCCAACATCAGCTGTGAGGAGGGCCAAATAGAGCTTAAGTTTGGAGATCAAACACTGAAAATTGATATATTTAAGGCCCAACAAGGAATTAATTGCGGCGTCATCGAGCAAATTTGTGACATCAAGACTTTGGTTGATGAATCACACCTCCAGAATGACTTGAGTATGCCTCATCAACCACAGAAGGATCTTGACCCGCAAACAGAGGAGTCAAATCCAGATGTGAACAACCCAGTAACTCCCACCCTTGAACCTCACATCTATACTGAACCACCCGCTGCTGCTGAAAACCCCATCCTCGAACTGAAACCCCTTCCTGCTCACTTAAAATACGTCTTTTTGGGTTCTAATCAGACCCTTCCTGTGATCATCAATTCCAACCTCAGTCCTGAACAGGAATCCCGTCTGATTGTTGTCCTCCAGCAACATCGCAGAGCCATCGGATGGACTCTCGATGATTTGACTGGAATAAGTCCCTCTTATTGTACTCATCATATCTATTCAGAAGAGGGCACACGACCTTCTCGTGAAATGCAGAGACGCTTAAACCCCAATCTGCAGGAGGTCGTGAAAAAGGAGATCATCAAGTGGTTAGATGCCGGAATCATCTACCCGATCTCCGATAGTCGTTGGGTGAGCCCAATTCAGGTCGTGCCCAAGAAGGCAGGACTCACCACTATAACGACTGAGACCGGAGAAATCATTCCTACCCGATTAGCCAACTCGTGGAGAGTCTGTATAGATTACCGTCGACTCAATTCCTCCACGAAGAAGGATCATTTCCCACTACCCTTCATTGATCAAATTCTCGAAAAATTAGCGGGAAATAGGTTCTTCTGCTTCCTTGACGGGTACTCCGGTTATAACCAGGTGGCAATCCATCCTGAGGACCAAGAAAAGACCACGTTCACCTGCCCCTTCGGAACATACGCTTTCCGAAGGATGCCTTTCGATCTTTGCAATGCACCCGCTACTTTTCAGCGATGCATGCTTGCCATATTCTCAGATATGGTAGGTGATTATCTGGAAGTCTTCATGGATGACTTTTCAGTTTTCGGAGCATCATTCGACGATTGCCTCCAACACTTGGTCCAGATACTCAGGCGGTGCATCGACGTGAATTTGGTTCTTTCCTGGGAGAAGAGCCATTTCGTGGTGCCTGAGGGAATTGTCCTGGGACACTCAATTTCGGAGAAAGGTATCCAAGTGGATCGAGCTAAGGTTAATCTGATTTCTCACCTTCCTATGCCTAGCTCGATCAGGGACATCCGATCCTTTTTAGGGCATGTCGGTTTTTACCGACGATTTATCCCTGATTTTTCAAAAATCGCACGTCCCCTGACCACTCTTCTCTCCAAGGATGTTCCCTTCGAAATCTCCAAGGAATGCACTCAAGCATTTGAAATCCTGCGTGACCGAGTCACCCAAGCCCCGATCCTACAGTCCCCTGATTGGTCTCAACCCTTTGAGATCATGTGTGATGCATCCGACTTCGCTGTAGGAGCGGTTTTGGGGCAGAAAAATGACAAGAAACCTGTGATCATTTACTACGCCAGCAAAACACTCGATGAGGCTCAGCGTAACTATACAGTTACTGAGAAAGAGCTGCTAGCTGTAGTATTTGCCCTAGAGAAGTTCAGATCGTACCTTCTGGGTTCCCATGTCATCATATACTCGGATCACACGGCTGTGAGGCATCTCCTTGCAAAGAAGGACGCGAAACCTCGATTGATCCGATGGATCTTGCTGTTGCAAGAATTTGACCTTGAGATTCGCGACAAAGCGGGAAAACAAAACGTGGTAGCTGATCACTTGTCCCGTCTTCCTTCTGAAATGATAGACCCTTCCGGACCCATCACTGAGCATTTTCCCGATGAGCACCTGCTGACTATTGGTACTAGCCTTCCATGGTTTGCTAATATTGTAAATTACTTGGCATCTCATCAGACCCCGTCCGATTGGCCGAAGGCCAAGAAAGACAAATTACGCGCCGATGCCAAGTATTACATTTGGGAAGACCCGTACCTCTTCCGCATAGGTGCCGATCAGATCATCCGGAGATGTGTCCCGGAAGGGGAAGTCAACAATATCCTCTCTTTCTGCCATGACCAGGCATGCGGTGGCCATTTTGCCGCGCATAAAACCGCATCAAAAGTCCTCCAGTGCGGCTTTTACTGGCCCACACTGTTCAAAGACGCACACAGTCATTGCAAGGCATGCAGTCGTTGCCAGACTTTGGGCAACATGAGCCGTCGTGACATGATGCCTATGCAACCGATTCTAGTATGCGAAATCTTTGATGTTTGGGGGATTGATTTTATGGGCCCCTTTCCTGTTTCGGATGGTTTCGAATACATTCTGTTGGCTGTGGACTACGTGTCCAAATGGATCGAAGCCATACCGACTCGAACCTGTGATCACAAAATCGTTCTCAAATTCATTCATCAACACATTTTCTCAAGGTTCGGGATTCCTCGTGCAATAATTTCTGATGGGGGGACCCATTTCACAAATGCTCAGTTTAGGTCACTGATGACCAAATACGGGGTGTCTCACCGAATCTCTACTCCTTACCACCCCCAAACTAATGGTCTAGCTGAGCTGTCTAATCGGGAGATCAAGAAAATCCTGCAAGTCACTGTTCGACCTGACAGGAAGGACTGGTCGTCCCGACTTCCGGAAGCATTGTGGGCCTATAGGACCGCCCACAAGACCCAATTGGGCATGTCTCCCTTTAGATTGGTGTACGGAAAGGCATGCCACCTTCCCGTCGAACTGGAGCATAAAGCCTATTGGGCAGTACGGAACTGTAATCTGGATCTTTCTAAGGCTGGGACCCACAGAAAACTCCAAATCAGCGAGATCGATGAATTACGCATAGACGCGTACGAGAACTCGCAAATCTACAAGGAGCGGGTTAAAGCCTTCCACGACAAACACATCTCGAGAAAGATCTTTCATCCTGGTCAAAAGGTCCTACTCTTTGATGCCCGACTCAAACTCTTCCCAGGAAAACTGAGATCTAAGTGGGTCGGACCATATTTGGTCCGACAGGTTTTTGGAAATGGAGCAATCGAAATCAGTCCACTCAGCCACGATTCTGAACCTTTCATCGTGAACGGTCAGAGACTCAAGCCGTTCATTGATGTAGCTTCTACTGATTTGGCTGAGGCATCTTATATCCTCCTTTCCCCTTGAGCTTATTGCGCCCAGCCGATGGCGTAAAACTCAGCGCTTAACGGGAGGCAGCCCGTCATTCTCTTTGAAAACCTGAAACTTGTTCTGACACCTTTCAGCACTCGAAGTTCACCCTTATAGACAGCCGACCCCAACTCAGATGTTCGCATCTGAGATTTGAAATCGTCCGCAGAAATTCAACCCGACCCATCCACTCACCCAAATTTCTGTCTTAAGGAATAAACTAAGACCCCCTAGGTTACAATGAGGACATTGCAAATCTTAGGCATGGGGGGGTAGGAAAGTGCAAAAACTTGTAAGAAAAGGTTTCAAACAAAAAATTCACATATGCCAAAAATACCATAAAAATTAAAAAATTTTTTTCGAAAAAGAATAAGAGGAAAAGAGGAGAAGGAAAATTTTGTGAAGGAGAAAAGAAACAAAATGAAAAAGGAGCACAAAATTATGAGAAAAAGTGATAGTCATTAGTAAGGAACTAAGGAATTAACCTAAGTTCTAGACCTCATTCAAGAAAATAATTGAAAAGTGCACAATGAGATTAGTAAGAATGCAAACCTTAGGCATTCTTGAATAGACTCTTAGTACCCATTAAGATCTGGACACTCCTCAAGAGGTTGAGGAAAATGAAAAGCTGAAGTATTAGGTCTAAGGCTTAGGGAGTATTCGGCCTCGTTAACTAATTTTTGGTTTACGGGACTCAGTAACCTAAGCACCCTAATCTCACACACAGCCTGGTTCAGTAAGCGTAAAAATCAGAATCACGCAGAAGCGTCGCAAAAATCTGAAAAGAACACCTAGAATAGGAGCGGCCGATCAACACAAGTTGATTTGGACGAGTTCCCAGCACGGAGAGGCGGGAAATCCCCTCGAAGATGCGTAACAAAATATCATCTCCTCGGTGCTTGTCTCTTAGGATATTTACATATCCTACGGGGGGCATGTAAGCACTCTGCTGGTTCAGATTCCATGGATGGCATTATCTCGAAATGTCAATTGCCAGGGTCTGGATTCGGCCACGGAATACCATGGATGGGATTATCTCGAAATCTCAATAGCCAGGGTTCCGGGGGTTGCCATGGGCGGTGCTATCTCGAAGCATCGATCGCCAGGAACCCTTGAGGATTGATGATGGGAGCAAGGAATCTGATACAGACCGTGTTGAAAAGCCAATCCTAGGCTAGAACTAAAAAGAAAAAGAGAGAGAAAACTCTCCAAACAGAAAAACTTTCTATCTCTCTCTTACAAAACGCACTGCGAACTGAGCCAGGGCTAAAATCATTTCAAGCACGGGTGCTTTAACCACGAAGTCCAATAAACCTTAGGTTAGTTCTTGCGGGCCTTAAAAACCTTTGCTAAAAGACTGAGGCTAAGGCTAGACAGATTTGGATCTTGACTGGTACTAGAGTACCTTTTAGGCCTATGATCAGCATTCTAACCTAATCTATGAAGGCACTTATCTAAAACTATTGAAAACTTCATGGTCTAGAACAAGGGTTGAAACCTTAAGTTTTTGCTAAGGGACTAGCAAAAGCTAGGCATGGGGGTATGATGAGAACCTCATCATGAGCCATAACTAGCTCATTTTGACCCAATACAAAGGATAAAAGCTCCTACATATCTCAAGGAAAGGCTTAACTCAGAGAATTCTGAGTTTGAGAAGAAAACCAGTCATAAGGGGTAAAAGTGCAATTTTACCAGTATAAACTGCATGCAGGGTAATTCAGGGACCAAACATAGGTCAAAACAGCTTAATAAGAATAAAAGTGGGATGAGATGATCTAGCAAGGGCTACAGCACTTCCAAGGAACCAAATGATAATCTGTAACCCTAAAACAACCCACTTCAATTCACAAGGTTCGAGGCAAAATAAAAATAGAATAAACCCTCTAAAATTCATAGAAAAATAATCTCTAGGGTTTAAAACCTTCAATTTGGCCTTTAGAACCCATTTTGACCTACATTGAGAACCATGCCCAATTAATAACTTAATTTGGGTTTTTACGCAAATTGACCGGTCAAACAAGGTTTAATATGAAAATAAAATTCACCATCAGATTCCTTAGGTCCTAATTAGTCATGTATAAAAACTTGAGCCTAAGAAGAAACCTCCTTGACCGACTTCACACTTTGGTCCTCATATATTTACTCTTTGGCCCTCAACTTTTGAACCCTCGCATTTTGGCCCCTAACTCTCCTTCGTTCTTTGCAATTAGGTCCCTCCTGCAAAACCCTGCCAGCACCATGCTCCGGCGACCTTGCGCGGAGCATGGCGCCGCGCAGGGTGAGGTGAGGGACCTGGCAAGTAAACCGGGGGTGCCCTGCGTCGTCAGCCGTCGCAGGAGCACCCCCCTGGTCATTGTAGCCCACCATACCGGCCGTGCGAACGCACGGACGGTATGGGTTCGTGTTCCGACCATTCTCCGGCGAGGGAGACACGTCGTCTCCCTCCGCCTTCCTCCCTGTTTCATCCCTATAAATACCCCCCGCTGCTCCACCGACGAGGGCAGCCTGGATCTGACGGAGAAATCCCCAACTTCCTTCTCTTCTTTCTCCGGCAGTCGCTCACCAGCTCCGGCGGTTTCCTCCCCCTCCTCTTCTTCGCTCTGCCGTAATACCAGCAGCAGAGACCTCCTCCCCTGCTCTTCCTGCGCCACGCCGTACCCAGCTGGCGCCTCTCCAGCCCTCTGCTCGCCGCCGCCCCTTCCCCTGGGCATCTTCTTCTCCGGCGACAGTCGATACGACTGTCGCCCTGTCTCGGCCCCTTTCGTCTCCATAGCTAGGTCAGAACTCCTCCCCACCTCCCCCTCTTTCTTTTCCTCACTGTCTTTTATTTGATTAAACCCTCGACCGCTCCTGTTCACCCTCACCCTCTCCGCCTCCGACCACCCTCCGGCGAGCCGCTCCCATCACCTCAGCGACCCACACGGCTCACCGACCACCGCAGAACCTCCGCCTCCTCACCCTGATCCTCTTCCGCCCCTCCACTTCCCACCAAACGCCCTCTGCAGATCCACCGAACACACCCACTTCTTCTCTCACAGTTTGACCTAGGACGACCTGTTGGCTCCATCACGCCCCCTGCAGACCCCCTGACCACCTTCGCCGTGCCACGGCGAAGGTCCCCCGCCTGTCTGATTTGGCCGAGAGGCCGTTCTTCTGTGACCAGGTGACTCGCCCGCCGTCGCCATTACTGAGCAGGCAGAGCTCCTTCACCTGCAGGTGCAGGCACGCCTTCGCCCAGGTTCGACTCCCAGGTTGCGCGGGGAGTCTCCGCGAAACGTCCCAGGCTCGCGGATGGGGCGAAGGCCGTGCGTGAAGCCACGATCGCCCACTGCTCCCTCCGCGACGGGCGCTCAATTGGGGTGGGACATTTAGTCCCACCTCGGAACTTCTCGGAGGCGCGCGGACGCATAAAGGCAAAAAGTGCCTTATGCTGTCTGCCTCCTGACCACGGGGTGAGGTCCCTCTCACCCGACCCGGCCTCGTCCGTGACCACGCTCCGCGGACCTGGCCCGACCCGATTAAACCGACCTGCACTCCTCGCCCACCACCGCACGCCGGTGGGCCTGGACCCGGGCGTGACCCGAACCCGATTACCCGGTAGCTCTGGGAGAGCTTTCCCAAGAGTGGTTTCAGAGAGAAAGAGAGACGCGGGGGAGGGAGGGTAGAGTAGGTTTTGCCTCTTGACGAAAAACTCTGAAGTGTGCAGGCCAAAGAAGAAGAAGAAGACCCGCGGAAGAAGAAGTGCAGACGAAGAAGAAGGAGCTGCACTGTAGCAAATGCATAGTTAAGTCGTCTAAGCACCGGGTCAGACGACGGAAAGTCAGCAGCCAGAGTAGGAAAGAAGGAACAGCAGGAAGAAGAAGGAAGAGCAACGGCCAAAGCAGAAGAAGAAGAAGAGAAGTCAAGGCAGAAATCGAGGAAGAAGAAGAAAGAGATCTGAAGAGGAGCATCACCTCTGCAGAACGAAGAAGAAGAACAAGGAGCTCTGAAGAAAGAAGAACATCACCAAAGCAGGAACAGCAGGAAGAAGAAGACGAGCGTCACCACGATTGCAGAAGAAGAAGAAGAGAGGTCAAGGCAGAAAACCAAAGAAGAAGAAGAAAGAAGGAGATCTAAAGAAAGAGAGAAAGAAGAGCATCCCCCTCTGCAGAACAAAGAGAAAACAACAAATTCTTTCCCTCTCTCTTTATTTTTGTAAAAGAAACATGTATATCTCTAGAATACAACTTGCTCCCTGAGTTCGACCTCGGGAACTCTTTTATTTTTCCGAGTAAAAAAATTTATATTTGAAATGTTGGTAATAACCGGCTTTACTACAACGTTATAACAAACCTGGTAAAACCCCACGTTCCAGCTGCCATCCTAGAATTTCATGGTGGGGGCAACTTCTAAGAAGTTCTTGAAATCTCTCCCAAGGCTCATGGAGAGGTTCACTAGATTTCTGTTGAAAGGTCATTATTGATCGGTGTAAAGCATTTGTATGACCTATCGGAAATTTTTTTTTAAGAAAAGCGCTTTTTAATTGGGGCTAGGTGGTGATAGGACGCATGACCATTCTAAACCAGTGTGATGCTTCATCTTTAAGTGAGAGAGGAGAAAGTCTCATGAGCCACACCTCTTCCTGCACATTGCAGGAACAGGTGGTTTGAGCGAGGACAGTTAGCTCCTTGAGGTGGCAAAAGGGGTCCTCTCTCGGAAGACCATGGAAATGTTTAATTAGGTTTAGGATGGCAGGTTTAATTTCAAAATCCCCTTGGGGTAAAACTACTCTGGGTCTCACTTCATAATTAGAAGGATCATAAAAAATCCTTAAGCGACATGAGAGGTTCCCTGAGTGGCTGACCTGGTCTCTAATTGGCTAGGTTCGTGACAGTCCTAGCCAATTGTTGTTGGTTTTGTTGAAGTCGAACCAATTAGTCCACCAAAAGAGAAAAGGGGTTTGAATTGGGATTTAAAGAGCCACCTGGCCGATCAGGGTTTTGTGGTAGCTCCAAATGTGGAAGGTTAGGGATGGTGAAGTTTGCTTGTAGGTCAGCTGACGGGTTAGTGGCAGGTTGAGATGTGGAAGCATAATTTTTTTAATTGTTTTCCATATTAAAGACAGAGGAAGAAGAAGAAAACAAAGATCTTTTGGTGTAGGGGGAAAAATTAAATGGTCCCTCAAGATGTGGATTCTGGGACCTTCCCTCGTGCATGCACTTAATGGAAGAACGGGAGGAAAGGAGGAGAGAGATTGATGATAATGTCATCATCAGCCATATCTAGCTTTATTTAGTCATAATCAATTGATAAATGCTCCTACATAACAGCCACAGAGTCCTAATTTACTACATAACCATTCTTAGAGCTAAACATGAAAATAGGGGTAAAACTGTAATTTTAATAGAATATCCTAAATGCAAAACAATCACGAGATTTTTCAAGGGTTAATTAAAGGTCAAATGTCCATAAATGTCTAATAAGCGGATTCATGCAGATAGAAACAGGTTTTCACGTGTTTCAAGAATTAAATGATTCTGAAATCCTAAAAATAGATCCACTTAATTAACTAAGGTTCTGGTTAGAATAAAATTTACCTAAACCTTCTAAAAATCATATAAAAATATTCTCTAAGGTTTGGTATCCTTGATTTCACCATTGGAACCCATTTTGACCTAAAATAGAGTCTTAGGTAGACAATTGCCCTAATTTGGGTTTCTATGCAAATTACCTAGTCAAAGTTGGTCAAAACCTAAATCCAACTTCACCATCAGATTTCTTGGGTGCGAATTAAGTTTGTACCAAAATTCAGGCCCAATCAGAGATCATTTTGACCTAGTTTGCATTTTGGTCCTATATGATTCTTCTTCTCTCACTTAAACCCCTAGCTTTCAAAATTATTTGCAAATAGCCCTCTAACTTCATCATCTTCTTCACAAATAGGTCCCCACCACCTTTAGACTCCTAAACCCAACTCTGACAACCTTTAATCAAGGAGTTCCCCCTGATTTCTCGCCCAATCTCTTCCAAATTCGGAAGGGAGACTCCTGAGAGATTTCCCTACGATCTAAACCTAGTCTTGGGCTCTAATTCTTTCCCAATCTCCCATGCGAATGCATGGGAGATGTGGGTATCCCACATTCATAAATTAGATGAAGCTTGAAAGCTTCCTTCCATGCCTGGAACCCTTCTCTAAGACTTATAAAAGGACCCATATTGCATTCCTCACCTCCTTAGCTTGATTTGGCCGCATTTTCGCAGCAAAAACTCCTTTCTCCGGTCTCCTTCGACCAACTTTGGTGAGCCCTCTTCCCTGATTTCTTTGCCCTCTGCCACATACCATAGGCAGAGGGAAACAACTCCCCTCCTTTGTTCGCTCCTTGCAACACCGGCGAAGAGCTCTCCGACCCTCTCTTTCCTTGCCGCCCTCTCTCCAGAGAAGTTCTCTTCCATGGTGCCACCCATACAACAACCGGTGCCATTTCCCCCTTTTTGTCCATTAGTTTAGGGCTAGATTAGTTCCCTAAGTTTTATCCCACTACCCAAAACCAACCCTTGACCTCCAAGCATGCCACCTTCATCCTCCGCTGCGGCCGAACCTTCGGTGAGGTCCTTTGCATGCTCCACACCTCCAAAAGCCTCGCTAATGCTCCCAAAAGCTCCACTACATCACACTCATCAAAACCCCTTACCTATTCCACCCTTTCGGCCACTCACAACTGCCACTGAACAAACTCATCACTGACCACCTTCTCCGTCACCGTCCAACCGCCACACACCTCCATCCTCCATGCCACAACCATCACCGCACTCCTCGTCCACTGGAGATGCTTGTGAGCTATTTTAATGTGGCCAAAAGGCCGTGTTTATGACTTGCAGGTCTTCATCGGACCACTGCCATCGTCACCGCCATCTTCGCTTGTTCTTCAAGATCCAGGCCACATTCGCCCCAAGTGCTACACTCAGGAGATGCGGGTGACCTCCAGGACCCTTCCCAAGTCCTCGGTTGGGGACGCCAACCTTAACAGCTGCATCAATTGAAGGAGTCTTCACCGCAGGCGCACGCGAAGAAGGATGGACATATAGTCCCACATTGTGAGATTAGGAGCAACCAACGCCGCCTAAGTTGTTTTTCCCAAATGGGGGTGAGGTCCCCACTCACCTGCACTTAACCTAACCCACGTAAGCCTTGTTCACTCCTCAGTTGTGACCCATGCCCACAACCCTAGACCCAGGTACGCGATCCGATTACCCAATTAAACCGGATTTCAGAGAAAGAGAAGAGAATGAAGGAAAAAGAAAAGAGAGAGAGAGAGCGCGGGGAAGGGGAGGGTTTTGCTCCTCTATGTGTATGCTCAACACTTAGTTGTTAAGAATAAAAGGAAGCTGATGAGAGCCTCATCATGAGCCATAACTAGCTCATTTTGACCTAATAAAGAGAATAAAAGCTCCTACATAACCTAGAGAAGGGCTTAATTGAAGGAATAAGTGTTCTGAGAAGAGAATATGAAATAAAGGTTAAAACTTCAATTTTACCATTGCAGTACATAAACGAAATTTCTCAGAGACAAAACATAGGTCAAATGGTCTGAATAAGATAAAAAGTGGGTTGGTTTAATCAGAAATGGGTTTATGTGCAAACCAGGAATTAAATGACATCTTGAAACCCTAAAACAGACCCGCTTAATTCAACAAGGTTCTAGTCAGGTTAAAAATCAAGTAAACCTTCTAAAATTCATGGAAAAATATCCCCTAGGATTTAGAACCTTTAAATTGACCTAGATTATGGTCCTAGCTCATTAATTAACCTAATTTAGGTTTTTATGCAAAATATCCAGTCAAACGTGGTCAAACCTAAAATCCAACTTCACCATTAGATTCCTTAGGTCCAAATTAGGTTTGTACCAAAATTTGGACCTAAGGGGAGGTCATCTTGGCCTACTTTGAAAATTAGTACACCCAATTACATCTTGGCCCCTATCTTTTGAAAACTATTACATAAACCCCACTAACTTCCTCGCTACTCTTACAAACAGATCCCTTCGCTATTAATGGGGAGAAATCCTACTCTGGCGAGGAATAGAGAGGGAATACTCCCTGATTCCTCAGAGATCTCCTCCCAGATTTGGAAGGGAGATTCTCTGAGGAATTCCCTTCCATCTGAACTCGATCCTAATCCCTGATTTGCACCCAATCTCTCGTGTGAACGCACGAGAGATTTGGGTCTCTTAACTGATTCCTTCTTCAGCGAGTATTCCCGCGCTTGGAAGCTTGTCTTCCAAGCACAGGAATCCCAGCCAGTGCCTATAAAATGACCCTCAACTTCGGTTGCACCTCCTCAGCTCGACTTGGCCGGAATTCCATCTCAAATTCTTCTTCTTCGCCTCCGGCCAAGTGCTCCAGTGAGCTCTGGCGAGCCTCCCTCCTCTTTCTCATCGCTTTTCCACAATACCAGTGGCAGAGGTGTCCTCCCCTTCCTCTTTCACGTTGCACAGCACCTGTGTGTGCTTCCCTAGCTCCGTCGTCACCGCCGTCTTCCTCCACTGGACACCTTCTTCTCCGACGACAGTAGGTATTGCCAGCTGCCCTCTCGCCCCCTTCTTCCACTTAATTAGGTTAGAACTGTTCGTCTCTATCCCCTCTTTCATTTACCTCATTCTATTGCACACAACATCCTTCGACTGTCACTGTCCATGCCATCTTCCTCATCTCCGGCCACCCTTCGGTGAGATGCCTCCGTCACTCCGCACCCCCACACGTCTCGCCACCCACCTCACAACCTCCGCCTCACTCCACTGAACATCCTCCACTCATCCACAGACCCTCTACACCACCACAACTGCCCCCCGACCTAACCCATCAATCTGGCCACAGAGCGACCTAGGCACGCACGCTTAGGCCACCCCGCGGCCTGCCACCTACCGCCTCACCTTCACCGTGACACGGCGAAGGTGCTCCTGTGGTCTGATTGAGCCGTAAGGCCCTTTTTGTGTCATACAGGGTCCGAGCTCCAGTCTCCATTAGCGACGACTCGAGGAGGTTGCAAGCTCGCTCCAGGCTGAAGCGCTTCAAGATTCCAGGTCCAGCAGGTGAGGGGAGGTCTTGTGTAGTCAGTTGTTCCAGCAAGTGGCGCTGCAAGGCCTGCAGCTACTGCAATTGGAGGAACGATATCCTGCGGGTGCACGAGCAAAAGCAGTGGAACATTAGTCCCACCTCGGAAAGCAGTGACCTTGTTGAGTACTTTAAATTGATTTTGTGATATTGTTGGGTTGCCTCCAATTCACTGGGGTGAGGTCCCTCCTCACCTATGCATGCCTCATCCGTGAACTAGCCCGCGGACCTGGTAACCCGACCCGATTATCCTCCTGTGCACTCCTCGTGCACCACACCCACGCTGGTGCGCTTGGACCTGGGTGCGCGACCCGACCTGATAACTTGGCTTTGGGAGAGCATACTGAAGAGAGATTCAGAGAGAGAGATGCGCGGGAAGGGTAAGGGAATAGGTTTTGTTGCGTGGTGCTTGTGTAGGAAGAGGACGCTAAGGAGGAAGCAACAAGAGAAGGAAGTAGGGACTTAGCCGCTGCAAGTGAGGAAGAAGAAGAAGAACACCCTGTAGCAGAGGTGCGGCAGACTAAGAGCAGAGAAAGGAGCTGCAGAGAAGAAATAAGGAAGAAGAAGCACATGGCCAAAGAAGAAAAGAAGAACAGAGGAAAATTAGAAGTCAGAAAAGAATAACAAGAAGCGGACAGGAGAAAACATCTTTTTAAGATGTCTGATCATGGGATCAGACGTCCAATTCCTCTATTTTTACCACAATTAACTTTTAAACTCATGCATATATATATTTTGAATTAAGTTTTGAGTAATTAAGTGTTCAATTACATTCTTGAGATTAGTAATAAATTCCAATTGCTCCCTTTGTCCGACCTCGGTTACTTAGGTTTTCGAGTAAAAAATTTTTATTTGTTGACAACGCTTGGTCACCTATACTATGACTCAACTGACTGTTAAAACACGATCAAGCCGCGTGAACATTCTGGCACCGTTGCCGGGGAGCAACGCACAATGTATCACTAATCTCTGCATTCTTTTTGATCATATTGAACACTAACTTGCCCCACTTTGCTTTGTTGTGATCTTGCAGGTATTTCACGAGAAGATCTCTCTCGCAAGTCAACCACTCCAGGGCAGGTAATTTCTTTTCTTCCTTAAACCATCCCCTAATCCTTGAAGGGCAAAAGGAAGCAATTAATTTAGGAATCAATTGCCTTCTTTCTATAATAATCACCATCTTTAAGGCAAACGTTTCCTGATTTTGCAAAAATTTTTCAAGTCTAATTGAAGTTGGAGTGATTTTTTTTTTTTAGATTCTATCCCACAAAATTCATGTGCCTAATAGAAATCACGCTTAATCTCTGTGGACAACACACTTCTTGCTTTTAAGTCCAAAGAGAATTTTTGTGAAAAGGAGGATTGGAAATAGACCAAATTAGGATTTCTACAGTAGGGTCTTGGAGTGCTAGTCACACATGCCTGTATAAAAGGAAATGAACCCTCTCACATCAGTGTTCTACCCAAGCCCTTGATTGAAGAGATCTAAAAAAGACAAACCCTAAGAAAAATTGAGCTCTAAAATCACTTGAATCTTAAAATCTTGGACCTAATAACCTGGGAGTCAAATCAGGGTGATTCCTAGGCCCCAAACCTAGAATCATTCTGCCATTTATAGGACAGGTCAGGTGAAGTTGACCCCTTGGGTCAACCAACCTCCAAATTAGGTCACAACATCAAAACATCTAAAGTTCAAGTGAGAACCCTAAAGCATCTTTGAAATAAAAGTGATAGACTTAAGAGGTCAAGGTTCCCATTCTGGTCTACCTGGAATCTTAGTGACAAGAGAGGTCGGGTGGGGGAAACCCTGTAACCCGTGGGGACACTCTACCGTGTAGGGGTCTTTACGGGACTCTCCCTATCTGGCTGCCCAGGTAATTCTCAGGTGGATGACCTTCTGATCCAGGGGTATCATCCGCCCCGAACCTCCATAGTCATCCAAATGTCTTTAGGTGTCATGATTGGGTCAAAAACATCTCCAGTCCCTCATCTTTTCTCTTTAGAGCACACACATACATTTTCAGTGGGACTCTTTATTCAGATTTAATCGCTTCATAACTTGATTCTACAGCATGATTCAAACTCTGATTCTACATCTTGATTCCATCACCTGATCCAAATATGCAGCCAAACCACTTAAGACTACCATTCAAGAAACCTGAATATCGGAGATCCATGAGAGATAGGATAATTGAGGATGCCCTGAAATTCTATGAAAAGGAAGACAAAACCTCAACACCAGTAGAAAACATTCAGGTTGATGTCCCAACAACCACAACCTTTATCATAACTTGTGCCTAAGTACTATTGGCAGAAGCCACAAAAGAATCAACCCGTGACTTGCTCATCACAGGGTACATTGAGATAGAAAAATTGCGCAATCTTGAATACCTTCAATGTATGAAAAATCCTCGACTTTGAAAGCAACACCAAGATGATCTTGAAAAATGGGAAGAGATAATGAGATTAGTAAAACAAATTATCGACCAGAAGTACCTGTATATACCACAAACAGAAGATGAACCATCTTGGGACAACATCGAGGATCAATCTGATCTCGGGTTTGAGGCACAAAATGGTTGTTGATTCCCGACCCAGATGGAGTACAATGTGCCTGATATTGAAGAAGGTTGGGAAACTCCAAATGCAGGAAAACATAATGTTGATCCCACTCTAGACCATGATTCACCAGGCTTAGAATCCCAAAACTCCTGCAATAATGAGAGTAGAACTGAACCTCTTGAGTGTGTAAATTCCGTTCCTTATTCTGATAAGGTGACCCTCAAAGGTTATTCAGACCTAGATTCTAGTGATTCAACCCACATCCTAAGCCCAGAATCTAGATTTGAAACCTATTGGGAAGATTTCAAGGCCCCATATGAGGAAGATCAATCTTTCAATGAAGAATATGAGTTTGGGCCTCTATTTGATGAATATCCCTCGCCAACATCCTCAGAGGAACTAATCAAATTTTCAGAAGTCATGCCAATTTACGATACAGAAACTGAGGAGTTGGACAAGTGGGGTTTCAATTGGGTCTGTCCTACCAGCTTAGAACTTGAGCTTCTACCAGACAAGGACACCTTTTTAAGCTCAGAATTAACATCTAGGCTAGACCCCAGTCAGGTTGCTGAATCTACAGCATATGATTTATTCTATGGTGGAACTCACGATCTTGAATCTCATTCAGATTTTGATTTTCGCAAACTCTCTGATGATTTCAAATCTAACCAAAACATCGGAGAAAATCTGCTTCCTGATTATAACAAGCCAATTCACATTGAAGCCACCTCTTCCACACATATAGAACTAATCGAAACTCGTTCTCTACCCCGACCCGCAATCAAACTCAATTTCTATTCTGATTCACCTCTCACTGAGCCGTTTGCAGATGATTCAACTCCATATCTATACCAGGTATCGGGTATTGATCAGATCAAAAAACAGGAGCCATCATTCTCTGATCACCCCTGTAGGGTTTCCACACCATGCACGGATTATTTTTCGGAACCCTACTCTGACCAGGCTGATTCGACTCAGCCTAAACCCGAGTTTTCACTTCCATATCCATCCGAGCCACATTGCATATGGTGGGTTCCGCATCTGTTGATCTACATCTATCAACCCACCAGACTTATTGGGTTTGAACTACATCATCAGCCCATTGATCTTAACAAGCACCTGGTTGGACTAACCAGGCTCTTAATCAAGGTGCTTGTTTTACAAAATTCCACTGATTTGACCACTCCCTCTCCACCCCATTTTTCGCTCGGCTGAAGGCATTGAATTTAGTGCTCAACGGGAGGCAACCTGTCATTCCAAAAACAGAGACCCGTCCGATTATCCATTCATACTCCACATCCATTGCACCTTGAGTTCAGCCTTAGACAGTTGATCCCACCACTGGTACACGTACAAGAGCTTGAAATCGTCCGCATCAGTCATTTCCGACCCGTTCACCCACCCGATATATCTTGTTCTAAGTCCCTGACCTCAACACTATTTCACACCCTTTGTTTACAATGAGGACATTGCAAAACTTAGGCATGGGGGGACGATAAAGTGCATACATACAGAACCAAGAAAAAGTTAGAAGGATTCTCACAAAAAAAATTCACATATGTCAAAAATAAAAAAAAATTTGAAAAATTATGAAAAGAACAAAAAATTGGAGGAGGGAGGAAATTTTGTGAGCCACATAATTTTAAGGAGGAGAAAAAATAGCAAAAATGACAAAAAGGAGCACAAAATGAAAAAGAAAAAAAAAAAGTGATAGTCATTAGTAAGAAATTAAGGAATTAACCGAAGTTTTAGACCACATCAAGGAAAAAGAAAAATGAAAGAAAAGTGCTAAGGAGACATAAAAGGAGATTAGCAGGAACGTTGATTTTAGACCTCTTGGTCTAGATTCTTAGGCTTAAAAATTCACATACCCACTAAGATCTGGATAATCCTCAAGAGGTTGGGGAAAATGAGAAGCTTAAGTATTAGGTCTAAGGCTTAGGAAGTATTCGGCCTCGTTAACTGACCTTCGATTTGCGGGATTCGGTAACCTAAGCACCCCAATTCACACACAGCCTGGTTCAGTGCGCATAAATATCAAAATCAAGCAAAAAACATTTCAATGTTCTGAAAAAGTCACCTAGATTAGGAGCGGCCGATCAACACAAGTTGATTTGGATGAGTTCCTGGCGTGGAGTGGCAGGAAATTCCCCTCGAAGATGCGTAACAACATATCATCTCCTCGGTGCTTGTCTCTTAGGATATTTAAATATCCTACCGGGGGTATGTAAGCACTCTGCTGGTTCAGATATCATGGGCGGCATTATCATGAAATGTCGATCACCAAGGTCTGAATTCGGCCACGGAACGCCATGGCTGGGATTATCTCGAAATCTCGAAAGCTAGGGTTCTAGGGGTTTCCATGGGCGGTGCTATCTCGAAGCATCGATATCTAGGGACCCTTGAGGATTGATGATGGGGACGAGGAATCCGATACAGACCGTGTTGAGAAGCCAATCCGAAGCTAGAAATAAAAAGAAAAGAGAGAGAAAACTCTCCAAACAAATAAATATTCTATCTCTCTTACAAAAATGCATTGTAAACTGAACCTAGGCTAAAAATTTCTCAAGCACGGGTGCTTTAACCATGGAGTCCAACAAACCCTAAGATAGTTTCTGCGGGCATTAAAAACCTTTGCAGAAGACTGAGGCTAAAGCGGGTCAGGTTTGGATTTTGGTTGATACTTGAGTACCTCTAGGCCTATTGTCGGCATTCTAACCTACTCATAAAAGAAAAAGAAAAGAACTTATCATAACTGATGACAGACACTAAGGGTCTAGAACAGAAGTTAAAACCTTGAAATTTTGCTAAGGGACTAGCAAAAGCTAGGCATGGGGGTATGATGAGAGCCTCATCATGAGTCATAACTAGCTCATTTTGACCTAATAAAGAGAATAAAAGCTCCTACATAACCTAGAGAAGGGCTTAATTGAAGGAATAAGTGTTCTGAGAAGAAAACATGAAATAAAGGTTAAAACATCAGTTTTACCATTGCAGTACATAAACGGGATTTCTTAGAGACAAAACATAGGTCAAATGGTCTGAATAAGATAAAAAGTGGGTTGGTTTAATCAGAAATGGGTTTATGTGCAAACCAGGAATTAAATGACATCTTGAAACCCTAAAACAGACCCGCTTAATTCAACAAGGTTCTAGTCAGGTAAACCCTCTAAAATTCATGTGAAAATATCCCCTAGGATTTAGAACCTTTAAATTGACCTTTAGAACCTATTTTGACCTATATTAGGGTCCTAGCTCCTTAATTAACCTAATTTTGGTTTTTATGCAAAATATCCAGTCAAACATGGTCAAACCTAAAATCCAACTTCACCATTGGATTCCTTAAGTCCAAATTAGGTTTGTACCAAAATTTGAACCTAAGGGGAGGTCATCTTGGCCTACTTTGAAAATTAGTACACCCAATTACATCTTGGCCCCTATCTTTTGAAAACCATTACATAAACCCCACTAACTTCCTCGCCACTCTTACAAACAGATCCCTTCGCCATTAATGGGGAGAAATCCTACTCTGGCGAGGAATAGAGAGGGAATACTCCCTGATTCCTCAGAGATCTCCTCCCAGATTTGGAAGGGAGATTCTCTGAGGAATTCCCTTCCATCTGAACTCGATCCTAATCCCTGATTTGCACCCAATCTCTCGTGCGAACGCACGAGAGATTTGGGTCTCTTAACTGATTCCATCTTCAGCGAGTATTCCCGCACTTGGAAGCTTGTCTTCCAAGCACAAGAATCCCAGCTAGTGCCTATAAAATGACCCTCAACTCCGGCCGCACCTCCTCAGCTCGACTTGGCCGGAATTCCATCTCAAATTCTTCTTCTTTGCCTCCGGCCAAGTGCTCCAGCGAGCTCTGGCGAGCCTCCCTCCTCTTTCTCGTCGCTTTGCCACAATACCAGTGGCATAGGTGTCCTCCCCTTCCTCTTTCACGTCGCACAGCACCCTCGTGCGCTTCCCTAGCTCCGTCGTCACCGCCGTCTTCCTCCAGTGGACACCTTCTTCTCCGACGACAGTAGGTACTGCCAGCTGCCCTCTCGCCCCCTTCGTCCACTTAATTAGGTTAGAACTGTTCGTCTCTATCCCTTCTTTCATTTCCCTCATTCTATTGCACATAACACCCTTCGACTGTCACTGTCCACTGCCATCTTCCTCATCTCCGGCCACCCTCCGGCAAGACGCTTCCGTCACTCCGCACCCCCACATGTCTCACCACCCACCTCACAACCTCCACCTCACTCCACTGAACATCCTCCACTCATCCATAGACCCTCTACACCACCACAACCGCCCCCCGACCTAACCCATCAATCCAGCCACAGAGTGACCTAGGCACGCATGCCTAGGCCACCCCATGGCCTACCACCTACCACCTCACCTTCGCCATGACACGGCGAAGGTGCTCCTATGGTTTGATAGAGCCGCAAGGCCCTTTTTGTGTCATACAGGGTCCGAGCTCCAACCTCCATTAGCGACGGCTCGAGGAGGTTGCAAGCTCACTCCAGGCTGAAGTGCTTCAGGATTCTAGGTCCAGCATGTGCGGGGAGGTCTCGCACAGTCAGCTGTTCCAGCAAGTGGCTCTGCGAGGCCTGTAGCTGCTGCAATTGGAGGAACGATATCTTGCGGACACGCGAGCAAAAGAAGTGGAACATTAGTCCCACCTCGGTAAGCAGTGACCTCTTTGAGTACTTTAAATTGCTTTGTGATATCGTTGGGTTGCCTCCAATTCACTCGAGTGAGGTCCCTCCTCACCTATGCACGCCTCGTCCGTGAACTAGCCCGCGGACCTGGTAACTCGACCCGATTATCCTCCTGTGCACTCCTCGCGCACCACACCCACGCCAGTGCACCTGGACCCGGGCGCACGACCCGACCTGATAAATCGGCTCTGGGAGAGCGTATTGAAGAGAGATTCAGAGAGAGAGAGATGCGCGGGAAGGGTAGGGGAATAGGTTTTGTTGCGTGGTGCTTGTGCAAGACGCTAAGGAGGAAGCAACAAGAGAAGGAAGCAGGGACTTAGCCGCTGCAAGCAAGGAAGAAGAAGAAGAACACCCTGTAGCAAAGGTGTGACAGACCAAGAGCAGGGAAAGGAGCTGCAGAGAAGAAACAAGGAAGAAGAAGCACATGGCCAAAGAAGAAAAGAAGAACAGAGGAAAATCAGAAGTGAGAAGAACAAGAACAAGAAGCAGATAGGAGAAAACATCTTTTTAAGACATCTGATCATGGGATCAGACGTCCAATTCCTCTATTTTTACCATAATTAACTTTTAAACTCATGCATATATATATTTTGAATTAAGTTTTGAGTAATTAAGTGTTCAATTATATTCTTGAGATTAGTAATAAATTCCAATTGCTCCCTGTGTTAGACCTCGGTTACTTAGGTTTTCGAGTAAAAAATTTTTATTTGTTGACAATGCTTGGTCACCTATACTACGACGCAACTAGCTGTTAAAACACAATCAAGCCGCGTGAACAGAAGCTTTGCTTGTGAAGAAGGTTGAAAGAAGGGAGGAAGAAGAATAAGAGGAGGCACTGTAGCAAGGTGATATTTAAGTTATCTGATATTCATTACCGACGTTTGATGAGGCTGATTTAGCTTAATACATTTGCTTGTGTGGAATTAAACTTAAGTGGTTCAAGCCATTGTTCATTTATTTTAGATATTGAGTGATTGATATGTATATACTTAAGACTAATAATTGGTGATTCAAATCACCATTATTTTATCTTAGACATCTTTCTGCCTCATTAAACTCTTGATATACTCATGTTTTATCATTGAATATCAATTTTGAGTAGTGTTATTCATTGAAATATTATTCTTGGCTTATTTCCTGTGCTCATTTAGATTTTAATCAAGATTAGCATGTCAATTCCTATTTTCTCCCTGTGTTCGACCTTGAACTTTCTTAACGATCTTTTGAGTTATAAATTATATTTGTTTTCATGTGAATTCAACTATATTGCAATGCAACGATTTTAAAATATCGATTTCGCGTGATAAACAGAGATAGATGAGAGAAAGTATGCAAATCCAACAATCAGGCCTAATTTGTCTTAAGATTGACTACTTAATGCAACCTAAGACTTGGGAACCCAATAAGGAAGAAATTAATAAGAGAACCTAGTTCCTTAAGATTACCCAGCTAGACTAAAAGAGGTGGATTAGACCCAAGCGTTTCCTGGGAAAATCACCAGGGGCTTGTGTAAACCCACACCCGTCATTTGACTTCCCTCTTAGTCTATCGCTGCATATTTCAAAAGGAATTAGGAGCACTTAGTAATTCTTAGATATTTGATATCAAGCCTAAGTTTTTGTGAAGTCCTGAAGTGGTCAAATGACTACTTGTTTTAATTTAGGCTTGGGTATCTAATTGTGCATGGGAATGTGGAAGGCGTTGATAGGGGTAATGCCCAGTTATTTTAATTTTTTAGTGTGTGCAAAGATTGGAAAAAGTGATTCCAATATCAATCAAGTTGTCACAATTTTTTTTTTCTGCTTTTAGGATTTGATTTAGCCTAGTGTCTTTTAGGGTTTTCTTTTTAAGTTTTCAAACAAGTTTAAGATCCACAAACAAAAAGAAATCAAGTTGTATTGGTGAATGTAGATTTCCATTTAAGATGTAGGTCTCTAAAAAATGAAAAGAAACCCTAATTAAATTGATCCTTAAGTAGAAATGTTACTACCGATGGATTGTTTCAAGCTTTTCTTTTTAAGTAGTGGTCCAAGAAAAGCAAGAAACACCACTACTGGAAGGAAAATCAAACAAGGATTTCAGAAAATATTTTTTTTGTGATTTTAAGAATTTATTTGATATTTTTTAAGATTTTTCTTTGTGTTGGTGTTAAAGTCCAAAAATGATACCCGTGGGTATTTTGGACTTTTCAATACCACCACCGACTACCAAAAATTTTTATGATTTTATAGGACGTGTAGAATTTCACAAGGATTCAAGAAAACTAAATTTCATAAAAATTGGATAAGTAGAAAAATTCCTAAATAGTAGCAAAATAGTGAAATTAGAGGAGATGACCCCCTTGTGGTCCATGAATTTTTAAAACTTGTCTACACTCCAATTGCTCTGAAATTTGTAACAGGTATTCTTGACGAGATTTGAAATCTTTGGGTAAAATTTCAAGATTTAGGAAGCCCGTGGTGTCAAAAATTGATTTTAGAAGTCCGAACAAAAGTTTGGACCTGAAAATCAGAACACCAACACTTAAGGTAGAGTGGTGTTAAATGAATCAAACAGCCAAATAATTGCTTTTAAAGGTCACCACTCTACCTAATTTTTATGTTTGTGATCCTGAAAGCCTGATTTAGTATTTTTGGTAGTTTTTAAGAGAAATTATGTGACAAGTAGCAAGGAACTAACTTGAAATTCATTGGAAGAAAAGGGACTTTAAGCTATCGCTTCCAAATTCCCGCTTCCTTCTTGTAATGCTCTTTCACACACGAAATGAAAGAAAGAAAAGGGGATGAGATCCACTTATCTAGCAAGAGAATTAACTAAATGCAAAGCCATGTCTCCCCGGCAACGGTCCCAAAAAGTGATGCGAAGAATGCATGATTTGTTAAAACTAGGGTTTAAGTCGTTGCAGCACACAATTTCGCAATCGCTTTTAAAATTTATAAAACCTAGATAGTGGGGTATCTAGGGTCATCCAAGGAGGCAAGTTTGCAAAATTCAACACTCTTTCTTGAAAACAAGGAAATTAACTTTCTTTTTAGGTTTTTAGTTATAAGATTGTTTTTGGGTTTTTTAAATAACGGGTGATTACGCAAATGAAGCGGGAAAACGAACACACCTAATTGCTAATGCTAGTACCTAAGTGACAAAAATGGCTTCTTTCTAAACTCACCCTAGGTACATGGAGACCTAGGGTAATTATAGAGAGGGAGTGAAAAGTGACAGAAACAACAATTAGTAAAGATGCAACAAAAATGAAAACAAGGCAACTTTAATTAAGTAGAATTATGTTTTACAAAAGACAAGTAGAGGAATGCTTCTACTCTAAAATAAAATTACAAAAGAAGTAAAACACAAATCCTCTTGATGATGGTGGTGAAGAGGAGACAGTCCTTGCTCCAAGCTCAGTTGCTCCTGGGCTTGAAAAGGGTCTCTCCAACTCCTTCCCTAAAAAGCTCCTCCAAGGTGATGTCTTCCTTGGCAAACCCTAAGGGGGGCGGGGGCGTGCTTTTGCTCCTCCAAAGGTGGATGATTCCCACCCACAAATCTCCTCCTAGGGTGGCATGCACCACCCTCAAGACCTCCTCCTAAGGTCCTCCTTGCCTGGCTGCTCCTCAGACTGGTGGGGGCACAAGCGAGAAGGGAAGAGGGGAGGGCACCAAGGGGATAGAGTGTCTCCTTAATCTTCTTCTCCTTATTCTCTTGGCCATGGGAATGGTGGGATGAAGGTGGAAATTACGAAGTCGAAGGATGAAATTATGGTGGTGGTTAAGGGGGTATATATAGGGCTTATGAAGGGATGGGTTCAAAGGGTAGTTATGGGTGGTTAAAGGGATCCAATGGAGGCGGTTAGTTGGTGCCACCTAAGGGGATGCTATGGGGGTGGTTATGGTTTTCTAAGGGGTGTTTAAAGTTGGCACCAACCATAGAAGTGTGCCATGGTTTGGTTCCAACTAAAGGGGGTTCTAGAAGGGGTGTAGGTGGATGGTTAGGATGGCTTGTAGGGGTAGGTGTATGGTGGTGATGGATGGGTTTTTGGAGGGAAGAAATGGCACCAAAACAAGGGTGGTTATGGGGGTTTTGGCGCCACCTTTTTGGTGGCTTTTGGAGGTGGTGATGGGGTGAAGGGTTGTGAAGGTGGTGCTGCCAAGTTGGAGTAGGAGTAGGTGTAGGTGGTTAACTTACTTGGTGGACTAGTTAGGTGGTGAGGTGGAGTTAGGTTGTAGGTGGTGGATGGCCATTAGGAGCTAAGGTGTAGCTAAGCTAAGCTAGCTAGGTTAGCTTAGCTAGTAGTTGAGTAGAGGAGGAGGTGGGATGGAGCTAGGGTTTAGGGAAGTGGAGATGAGGAAGGAATGTCTGGAGCTGAATTGGAGTGGGTAGCTGTTGAAGGGAGTTGTAGGGAGCTACTTTAGTTGTCTTTGCTTGCTAGTTCGTTGCTAGCTGCTAAGCCAAGCTAAAGTAAGTTGGCTTCTGCTGAATTATGCTGAGGTGAGTTGGGTCTAATTTTCCCAGGGAGGACCTAGTTAGCTGGAGTAGCTAAGGTAGCTTAACTCAACTATGTTGAGCTAAGTGGAGTCCCCGGGAGTTGGACTTGAGCTGGCTGAGCTGTGTGAAGTCATCTTCAGTCAACTTGTGTTGAGTGGAGTTGGAAGTAACTGGACTTGAGCTGAGGTGGACTCTAGTCAACTTAGCTGAGCTAGCTAGAGCTCCCAGTGAACTGAATGGAGCTAAGGTGAGCTAGACTCAACTAAGTTGAGTAGGGTCTGAGCTAACTTGAGCTAGGGTGAGCTAAGATGACTTGCCCTGAGCTACCATTCAGCTAAGATGAGCTGAATGGAACTAACCCTAACTCAAGTGAGCTGGTATCTAGCTATGATGACTTGGATTTAGTTGAGTCCCAGCTAGAATGAGATTCTTCTTCACCAGTTGCCTTCATGAGTGCTATGGCTTTAGGGATATATTTATCTGTTTTCCCCTAACACTCGAACAAACGTATTAAAAATACAACAAAATATGCAAATGAATGCCTAACCTAGTTGATGCCTAATTGCAGCCCAAAAACCCATTTGCAGAGTTAAAAACCTAAGGGCTAGATCTATTTTAGGTCATAAGAATGATGATAAGCTGGCATTTATCATCCTCATACTAGACTTAGAGCACCAGTAGACATTCTACTCTCACCTAACAATTATTTGGTGGATCTAATGGAAGAAAGTTTGCCTAACTCCACAACTGTCTGTCCAAGGGTTTGACAAACTAAAAATGTCTATTGATTTTTTTTTTTGATGGTGAGAACCTTTCAAAAATGATTTTTAGATGATTTGCACTTTAATCCCCCCCATGCCTAAGTATTGGAATGCCCTCATTGCAAATAGGATGGGTTCATATTCAGTTTACTTCATAATTTTAGAGTAGGTTAGTTCTTAAATTAGGAACCCTGAAGTGCAGTAAGAGTGAATTTCAAATAGATTAAGAAAGGTCTCAGGGTATTTTAGAAGAATGATAGGTTGCCTCTCGTAAGCACTAAGTTTACTGCTATCAGCGGGGTACAATGCAGCTCTGGTGGAATGGAGGTCGAGAGACTTGCTGATCAGGCTCAAGTCAAGAAGTTCAAGAAAAGGTTTGAGTCATTGGCCATTAACAAAAAATGGTGTAGAGTCAAGATTGGGAGGTGAGATTTCCACAGCTCGATTTCTAAAGATCCTCCTTACAAGAAATGGTGCAGTCCACTTAGATCTGTGGTTGCCCGGGAGTAGTTTGAGACAAGCATCAAACAGAAATACATTCTGACCAGGACTGAATGATTTTCGTGAAATGTTCTTATCATGCAAGTCCTTTATTCGTTCCTTGTAAATTTGCAAATTCTCATATGCGTCATTGCGTAACTCATCGAGCTCGCTTATTTGCAAGCTACGGTGAATGCCAACCTTTTCGAGGTCCAGGTTGCATTTTTGTATTGCCTAATAGGCTTTATGTTCCATTTCTATAGGAAGGTGACATGCCTTCCCATAAACAGTCTTGAAAGGAGACATTCCTAACTAGGTCTTATGGGCGGTCCTATAAGTCCATAATGCTTCCCGAAGCTGGGTTGACCAATCCTTTCTGTCAGGCTGAACAGTGACCTGCAAAATATTTTTGATTTCCTGATTTAACAGCTCGACCAGTCCATTTGTTTGCTGATGATATGGTGTAGAAATGTGGTGAGATACCCCATATTTTCTAAGCACAGACTGGAAATGCACTTCACAAAATGGGTCCTTCCATCAGAGATGATTGCTTTAGGGACACTGAATCGAGAGAAGATGTTATCGTGAATAAATTTGATAACAACCTTATGGTCATTGGTTTGGGTTGGAATAGCTTCAATCCATTTGGACACATAGTTGACAGCAAGAAGAATATACTCGAAGCTATTTGGGTTTGGAAATGGGCCCATGAAATCAATCCCTCAGATATCAAAAATCTTGCACACAATAATCAGGTTTAAGGGCATCACATCGTGATGGCCCATGTTGCCTAAGGTCTGGCAACGAGCACATGACCTACAGTAATTGTGTACATCTTTAAATAGAGTTGGCCAATAGAAGCCACTTTGTAGGATTTTTGCTGCGGTTTTATGCCCAGAAGAATGCCCACCACAAGCCTGGTCATGACAAAATGAAATGACATCATTGACCTCGGCATTAGGAATACATCGCCGGATCATTTGATCCGCTCCAATGCAAAAAAGATATGGATCTTGCTAGAAGTAAATTTGTCCTTTTTGGCTTTGGGCCAATCAGACGGAATCTGGTTTGATGCCAAGTAGTTCACAATGCCTGCATACCAAGGAAGCCCAGCATCTATGCCCATAAGTTGCTTATCTGGGAAATGTTCAGTGATAGGTGCTGAAGGATCAATGATAGATGAGAGAAGGCAGGATAGATGATCTGCAACTACATTCTATTTACTCGCTTTGTCGCGAATCTCTAAATCAAATCCTTGTAAAAGCAAGATCCAATGAATCAGGCAAGACTTCGCATCCCTCTTGACGAGTAAGTGCTGAATTATGGTATGGTCCGAGTATATGATAATGTGGGACCCAAGAAGGTATGACCGAAATTTTTCCAGGGTGAAGACCACAGCCAGAAGTTCCTTCTCAGTGATCATGTAATTACATTTGGCTTTGTCCAACATTTTACTTGCATAATAGATCACTATGGGTTTCCCATATATTTTCTGACCAAGGACTACCCCTACAGCATAATCTCAAGCATCGCACATGATCTCAAAGGGTAGAGACCAATTAGGGGGTTGCAGTATGGGTGCCTTGGTGACACGATCCTTAAGAATTTTGAAAGCTTCTACACACTCGTCCGAGAAATAGAAGGGGACATCCTTCGATAACAAGTGATCAGGAACCTAGCGATTTTTAAGAAATCAGAGATGAAATGTTGGTAGAACCCGACGTGCCCCAAGAAGGATCTAATGTCTTTGACTGAGGAGGGAGGAGGAAGTTTAGATATCAAATTGATCTTCGCTCGGTCAACTTGGATGCTTTTTTTAGACACAAGGTGTCCAAGAATGATGCCCTGGGGAACCATAAAATGGCTCTTTTCCCAGCTCAGGACTAGATTTACGTTGATGCATCGTTGGAGGATCTTAGTCAAGTAGCCCAAGCATTCATCGAATGCTTTTCCAAATATAGAAAAATCATCCATGAAGACTTCTAAAAATTCACCTACCATATTAGAGAATATTTCCAACATGCACTGCTAGAAGGTGGCAGGTGCATTGTAGAGACTGAATGGCATCCTACGGAACGCAAATGTCCCGTAGGGGCAAGTGAATGTGGTTTTCTCCTGGTCTTCAGGATGAGGCCACTTGATTATAGCCAGAGTATCCATCTAAGAAATAGAAGTACTGATTTCCCGCTAATTTTTCAAGAATCTAATCAATAAAGGATAGCAGGAAAAGGTCCTTCTTTGCGGAGGTATTCAATTTCCTGTAGTCTATGTAGACTCTCCACGAATTTGTAACACGGGTAGGGATGGGTTCTCCAGACTTGGATTTAATAACAGTGAGCTCGACCTTCTTACGCACTACATGACTTGGGCTCACCCAATGGCTGTTAGAGATGGGATAAATAATATCTGCATCAAGCCATTTTATTATCTCTTTCTTCATGACCTCTTGAAGATTTGGGCTGAGTCGGAACTGTCCTTTGCACGTAAGTCATGAGCCTTCTTTTGTAAAGATGCGATGTGTACAGTAAGAATGGCTTATACTAGTGAGATCATCCAAGGTCCAACCAATGGCCATGCGATGTTCTCAGAAGACAAAGATCAAATGCATTTCCTGATTTATGGATAGAAAAGAATTGATAATCATGAGAAATGTGTTGTTTGAACCCAAAAAGACGTACTTGAGGTTGTCAGGAAGCGATTTTAACTCAAGTACTTGATTCTCAGCAGCAGTGGGAAGATCGGGGTTAACCTGAAGGGGAACTAGAGGTGGACTAGGTTCCTCAAAGTGTAACTGGGTTTGGGCTTCTAGAGGTTCTTGCTTAGGAGTAATCAAATCCAAATTATCAGAAATCGGATCCTCAAGAAATGAATTAATTCTATTCAATTCCTCAATCACCACAATTAATTCCTTTATAGGCTTTAAAGATATCAATCTTCATTGTTTTATCCCCGAATTTTATTTTCATCTGGCCTTCTTCACAATTAATGTTTACCCTAGCTGTTGCTAGGAATGGTCTCCCCAAGATTATAGGTGTCTCTTTCAGATTCTTTGATGTATCCATATCTAAAATAATAAAATCAACTGGGAAGTAGAAATCCCAGATTCTTACAACAACGTCCTCCAAAATTCGATGGGGTGACTTAATAGATCGATCTACTAACTGTAAGGTCACTTTCATGGGTTTAAGTTTAGGATCCTCAAAATATTTTAGGAGGGATGTAGGAATAATGTTAATGGATGCACCTAAATCTAAAAGAGCTCAGTTAAATTCTAAATCTTTGATCTTGCAGGAGATCAGAGGGGTGCCAGGATCTTTTAACTTTTTCGGAAGCTTGCCCAAAATGATAGAGCTAACTTGCTTTGGTAGCAAAATAGGACTTTCGTCAGAATTTTTCAGCTTTCGCTTGGGTGTACAGAAATTCTTCAAAAATCTCTCATAAGCCGGTACATGATGTATAACATCGATCAAGGGAATGCTAATCTGAACTTGCTCAAAGAGCTTGACCAAGTCCTCATCAATCTAAGGTGGTTTCCTACCCTTATTTCCCTTGGTCAAGGCCTCAGGAAAAGGTGTAGTTCTAAGCTCATCCAGAATGGGTTCTGTTGATCCTTGGTTATCCTTAATAATAACCTCGGATTGATATGTACTTGGATTAGTTTTAGTGTATCTCTTAGGCTTAAGATTCTGAGTACATTTACCACTGTGGGTTGTTACAGAATATAATCCTGTAGGATATGGAGTGGGTAGGATTGGTGGCTACTACTGCTGAGATGTATCAGATACAGAAGTTGATGCTTTTGACCCATCTTGATATACAGGTGCAGATGGGTCTGGTTGCACATAGTTGATTTGGCCTGATTTTGGGTTCACAACATACCTCTGGTTTGGTACGTTGATAGGGTTTGGTAGTGGTTGCGAGGGTAATGCGCCTGGCTGGCGAGTCCCAGCCATTTGCGCAATTTGGTTGTGCATATCTGCCATATCCACGGTATGTTTCCTCTACATGCAGCATTGGTCTTCTGCACATCTGCCAATGTCTGAAGAATCATGCTCATCTGATCATCTTTACTAGGCCCAGGTTGAAAATTCAGATTGGGCCTAGGTTGAGCTAGTTGATATGAGTGCGGATTTTGTGGTCAGGGTTGATATTGAGGTCTAGGATTTTGAGGATAAGAGTTCCTCGACCATGAAAAATTGGGATGATTATGCCATCAAGATTATAGGAATTGGAATAGGGGTTATTCTGGATGACGTGGAGTTCCTCACAGAGTTGAGCAACTCTAGAGAAATTAGAATATTAGGGTTCAGAGGACCCCCAACTAGAATAAACAAGTTTGGAGTTTCCTCCGAAACCTGAGTTAGAAGAGGATGGATACACATCCATCTTAGTATGGTGAATATTATGCATGGCTTGCCTCCCTGCGAACGGACGTGCATGCATGTTTTGTTGAGAAGAAGTGATTTTTTGCAGCTGGTGAGTCAGATCGTCAAGCTTCTTCTCTATTGTAGAGACCTTGTCCAGTCAACTAGCCACAATCTCCATATCGATGGAGGAGGATAGGTCTTGTGTCTCATGTGCCCTGTGTGTGTTAGTCGATGCACAGGTAGTCATCCCTGTTGAACATACCCATTGATGCATTGTTTATGGAATTCTTAGACATATTCTCAAGAATTACCCAAATGGTGTCCTCATGTTTGCCCATAAAGTTGCCTCCACAGGCTGCATTGACGAAAAGTCGGATATCTTCTCAGAGTCCCCGGTAAAAAGATTTGATCTATTCTCATTTAGGAACTCTGTGATGTAGGCATTTCGGCATGAGATCGAGAAAGCAATCCCATGCCTCATGAAGTGATTCCCCGGCATTTTGTTGAAAATGCATAATCTCATGCCTCAGGGTGTTAGTATGCCCTATTGGGAAGTATTTTCTCAAAAATGTGGCCTACAATTCTTCTTAGGTATTAATCGGTCGATTCAGAGACCGATACTAGTGGGCAGCTTTCTCTTTAAGTGAGAAAGGGAACATCTTCATGAGTAGAGTGTTCTGATTTTGAATAGTTGGCCCGAGGGTCTAAGACAAATGTTTCAATTCTTGAATGTGTTGGAATGGGTCTTCAGAACCCATTCCATGGAAATAGGAAATCAAGCTTATAATATTTGGCTTGAGCTTAGTCTCAGGTCCCCCAATTAGAATACATACTCTGGGTTCGATACCCACTCTTGCAGGATTATAGTGATCCAGCATTTGTGGGCATGCTTGGGGGTTTGCTAGTCCATTGATAAGATTTGTGAGAGTCTGAAGTTGGTTATGAAGTTGCTGGATGTCGCCCCCTTCTTCTTTTGGACCAGGGTTCTCCATTGAGTCAGAATCAGAGTATGAAGAACCTAGATTTGATGTAGATGGGTCGAAGGAGATAGGAACCAGATCAGAAGAGGACCTAAACAAGTTAGCCAGATGCTGATCCCGACGTGAGTGAACTAATGAAGTAGGTCTTAAGAATGGTCTTAAGGACCTCCTATCGTGCATGCACTATAGAAAAGTTGAGGGACTAGATTCTAATCAGACCCAATCAAGACGTCCAAATAGTTTTGGATGGTCTAGGCTGGTTCGAGAATGATGGCCTCTAGATCACAAATCCTCCCGCCCGAGAATTACTTGGGCAGCTGGAAAGGGAGAGTCTTGCGAGGACCCATACATGGTAAAGCGCTCCCATAGGTTACAGGGTTTACCCCACCCAACCTTTCTTGTCACTGAGGTTCCAAGTAGACCGGATATGTGTGAATTGGGTCCTAGGTCTACCGAATTTTAAGCCTCTTCGTGCCTTGAATTATCACTTGATTTAGAGTTAGACTCAAAGTTGTGACCTAATTTCTAGGTTGATTGGTTCACCAAGTGAATCAACTTCACTTGACCTAGCCTAAAGTTTAGGATGCAATCCGGGTTAACTCACCTGAATCACCTTGTTTTGGTTCAACAAGTAGGTATTAAGTCACCGCTTTTATGGTTCAAGTGAGCTTAGATCCTGCATTTTAGGGTTTGAGTTGTAAATCAATTCAAACAAGGCTTAGGTAGCACACAATGAGAGTAATGCTTCCCTTTATGGCTTTGCAAATGTGTACTAGATAACCCCCCTAAAATTTCACCCTAATTTGGTTCTAAAGTGGATTCCAATTCAATTTCAATGATCCCTTTAGACTCAATCAAGAATGTGTTAGTCCAAGGGTTTAGTTAATTTCAAATAAGTCCCTATAGGTGCAAGAATTTTTGGGTCGTGTCCTCTAAGCAGGTTTATTTCCTTAACCACAATTAAATCTCAGAATCAAAAATTCTTGCCACAAATAATATTGCTAAGAAAATAGAGCAAGGTTGAATCCTAATTTTTTTTTAATCTATACTAAGAAATAGGGGATTAAGAAGAAAGGAGAGAGACTTACCTGCCATGGAGTGGTTGTCCTCAGATTCAAGAAGTCAGATGCTTAGGTTCAATTTGCAAGCCAACCAAAACAAGGTAGATGCGTCAAAAATTAGAAATATTCACAAATAATAGTGATAATTACGCGTTGCTCCCTGGCAACGACTCCAAAATGTTAACGCATTTCGATCGTATTTCAAAATCGTACATTGTAATATAGGTGATCAAAGTAAATTAACATTTAAATTTTTAGTACTCTAAATAACAGAAAATCCGAGGTCATCTTTAGGAGCAAGAAAATGCACAAAACATCACTATCACAATAAGAATAATGCAATTGATGCTCAATGTATATCAGATATGTCTTCAGACAGAAATATGTAGAAAGATTAGGGTAAAAATGATGGTTTGAACCACCAAATTTGACCCTAATGTCTAAGCACAAAGCACCTTAAATAATTAAATAGTACTAGCAATTAAATTTTTCACGTAGAGCTCACAGAATGAAGTCAAGCTTCAGCCCTTAGACGTTGAGTATAAGGCATAGACGACTTAAATTACTAAGGCAGCAGCGCAAGGGCCTTGTTATGACCAAGTACTGAGGAGGAAGCACGAATCTCAAGGTGCAAAACCCTCTTCCCTCCTCATTTTTCTTCGTTCCCAGACCAAGTCCAATCCAGGTAACCGGATCCATAGCCCAGACCTGCGGGCGTATTTGCGGGAGAGGGCACGTAAGCGGGTGCGTGAGCTCGTGCGCTAGGGACCTGACCCATGTGTTCATGGGTGAGCAGTACATGGGTTGAATTCCTTGTATCATCAAAGCCCGATGCCTTCTCTCATGAGGTGGCACTAAATGTGCCCTTTGTCTTCTTCATTTCTTCTTCAACATCAGAGTGCTTCACCGTGGAGGAGCTTCGCTCGATGGAACTACAGTTGGCCTCACATGGCCAAATTGGCCACCTATGTATGGTCCTTGAAGAAATCTACACCTATTGAGGTTGGTCCTTGGCTATATGCTCATTGAAGGATGGTCGAATGGCGCTGAAGAAGGAGGTGGTGACAGCGGAGGACCTGAAACAGAAACATGGGCTTTTGGTTTGGATTAGATAGCCAAAAACTTTCATCGGAGTGAGGCAAAGGTGGTGGTGGCGACAATTTGATGCGAGGAGGTTGGCAGAGGGTCGGTGGACACAACAAAGGCACGGATGGCGGGAAGAGTCGGGTGAGGTGTCTAGCGATGCAATCCCTCAAATTGATTAAGGGGTAATTTTTGTGGAGAAGTGGCAGAGGTCGTGAGGGTGTTAGCAACTTAGGAGGCAGTGTGGGATTTCATGGGTGTGTTTGCCGGAGTGGTGGTCGGTGGTTGATCGGCAGCAAGGAAGATGAAGTAGAGGGGTGCTTTGGGAGGTTGACTCGGTAAGGTGGAAGGTCGAGAAGGTAGAGGAGAAGAGGGGTAGTAGAAACTTTAAGTCTATTGGAGAGAAAGAGGCGAGGAGACCGATGGCGGTGATGAGCTTGCCAACAATGAACGATGGCAAAATTGAGGTTGAGGAAGGGGTCGGAGAACTGGTTCCTTGGTTGGGATGCACGACGGAAGAGAGACGAAGGTAGCCGCACTCTCGTTTGATGGGAGAGCTGGCGAAGCGATGGGGTGGAGAGGACCTTAGGGTCAGGTAATGGTGATGTGTGGAGGAAGGGGAGGAGAGGATTTTTGCATTTAATTTCCAAACATCGGGCAGCGGAGGAGATGGCTGGGCCTTTATAGAGATGCTGCTGTGCTTAAGGGGGCTGGAAGTTGCGAGAATCGTTCGCAACAACTTGCAACCTCTACAATTGTTTTGACTAGAGATCACGGGTGGTAGAGGCGGTGATTGGTGGTGGAACGAACATTGATGGAAGTGGAACGGTGAGAGGAACACATCTTTAGTCGTCGAGGCCAGCTGTGGACTGAGGCGGCGAGAATCCGCGCCCGAATCTCGGCCACGAGAGGAGCTTCAATTTTGTCAACTCGTCGTTGGCGAGGAAGATGGCTGATGTCAACATGATGTTAGTCAAGAACCGTTATGCAATAAAGAAGGACCTAAAAGTAATAATTTTGGACCTATTTGAAGAGATTTAGAAAATTAAGGCCTTGAATGCAAAATAGGTGTGAATATTGTCAAAATAGGTCCAGCTTTTTATGGAAGCTTGATTAGAACCTAGGGAATCTAGTTGTAACCTAAATTTTGGGTTTTGAAGTCATTTTCTTGGTCAATTTATAATTAGACCTAATTGGCACCAATAATTTACCTAGGTTATTGTTCTAGGTCAACCTGGCTCTTTTGATCAAATTGATTACCTTAAACCTTGTAGAGTATTTATCTATGATTTTTGGAAGGTTTACTTTGCGATTATTTTCATTAGAACCTAGTCAATTTGTGTTAGTCCAAAAATTAGGGTTTAATCATTATTTTTATAGCTTGATTTCCAGAGAAAACCCTAGATTGACTGTTTTGGGCTCATTTAGCTACCTTTTGGGTTCGTTTGATGATTATTTTCCTCTTGATTAAATTATACCCCTTTTATGTATGATTTAGGTGAATTTACCCTTAAAACTTAGCAAAACTAGGCTGGCTATAGTGAATGATGGCGAAGCCATCAGCTGCTTAGATACATTAACAAGAAGAGTTGATATTTAAGGAAGGGCTAACTACTTCAACAATTGTTATATACATGATATCAATTCCACACCTTTAAAAAAAAATGAAATCAATTCCATAATGCTTGCCCATAGACAAACTAAAACATTCCACTGGAGAGCATGTGATACCCCTTTATTTAATGAAAACATAAACTGAGACTAATTTTTATATATATACGCAAACCAAAGTTAAAAGTATAGTATAATATAACATGAGACTGATATCCTTACATCAAATGGGGACACTCCCATTGCATTTATACAGTCAAACATAAATAGAAAGGAACAAAAAGAAGCTATTGCTTTTTTCTTTTTCTCTTGTAAATCCTGGTAGACTTTGTTGTGGTATTTGTTCAATGCGAGATTGTGAGCCAACCTCGTCATTAAGTGAGCCTATCCTAAACAGAAAGGATCGCAATGGTGAATGTGTAATATGCGATGAATCCTGTGTAATCCTCTCCCCCAACTGATCATGTTCTACATGGATCTTCAGAGGTGCACCTAGAGTGATAGGCGATGCATCAGTTGTAGTGACTAATGGAGTCACAAAATCAATAACACTTGCAGCATTCGATGATGATGCTCCTTGCTGCGTCGATTGGTCATGCTCATGATCTATCTCTAGCTGGTCGTGCACCTTCATCGTCGACTAGTCATGCTCATGCTTTATCTCTGGCTGGTCATGCACCTCCATCGTCGACTGGTCATGCTCATGCTTTATCTCTGGCTGGTCATGCACCTCCATCGTCGACTGGTCATGCTCATGCTTTATCTCTGGCTGGTCATGCACCTCCATCGTCGACTGGTCATGCTCATGCTCTATCTCTAGCTGGTCGTGCACCTCCATCACTGGGTCATGTAGGTCCTCATCTTGCTAATCATCATCCATATGGACTAGTACATCTCCATGACCTCTCGGTTGTCCTTGACCTTGACCTCATTGCAGTCATCAACCTCGTCCTCGTCCTCGTCCACGTACATGTCCATGTCCCATTGGAGGATGAATGGCCTCGTCATCATCATCATTAAATCTGGGAGGCTCAACCTCAACAAAATGTTGGCCAATCTCATCACACAAGTCTTCCCTTGCGCCTTCGATAAGTAATCATAGCTCAAGGAGATTAGGCCTTTTTTCCACTAATAGGTTGGTAGCTTTATCCCACTTATCCAACTGAAAAATCAACATAAAGGGAAAAATTAAAATAAATAACAAGTACTAACAAGCTGTAATTTAATTGTTTCTGAACTACATACCTTGCTCCATAAAACTTCTCCATGACGACTTATACATCTTTGAGTAATGCCATGATACCACTCAACATAGTATGGTGTCAAGCTCTGCTGCTCATCACCATGGGTTCGATCTGTACTTCTCGTTGTCGACGTGCATCCCATTCATGTGTGTGTGTTGCATGCCGCTCCACCCAGTCGACATCATTTTTTTCCCTCAGGTCCATCCCATGAAGATGGGAATCTATGTCACATTTATCGGGTATTCCTTGACGTCCTCCAAACTGACGCGAGACACCATCTGTAAAACAATGTTCCACTATGTGGAACATAATGAGTGGTACTCGAGCTTGCCAACGAGGCATGATGGTGGTACTTCTGAGTACTGCCTCAGTGTATGGTTCCCATACGACCTATAGGAAAGAATGGTTAACATTGATACGGAGATGTGGTAATTGAATTTTGTAAAAATTGAATGAAAGAAGATCATGTATCTGATCCACAGATTGTAAATCAAATGAATCACGGTAAGGTTGAAGAAGAAGTGATGGATGATCTATCACATCAAAGTTGTCACCCCACCTAAATGCCATAGGTCTATCATGCTAATCAGGTGGGTGGTCCACAATAGTAGAATGTGTGGAAATTGCTCCCATGCCTAAATCTGTAGCAATATCAATGAACCCCCTATCTGTCTCATGATATTATGTGCAGTCAAACACAACTATCGATATAGATAGGCAACGCATGCATATCCCCAACTATATCTCACCGTTACCCCGAAGTCCCTCAATAGGGGCAAGAAAATCAATGATACTAAACATCCTGACTTGTTTGGGAATAACACCCTGATGAGGTGTGGCTTATCATAGTTAAAATGTTGAAGTTAAGCTAGAAACTAAGTTAAACACTACATAATTAACACAAGAAATGGGTTAAGTGTGAGAATTAACAAGAATGACTTAAAACAACAAATTAGTGTTAAAAATGCTAAATTAGGTCACAAATTGAGATATTCTATTCAAAGTGTAATATGGTGATCCAAATTGCTAATTGAACACACATTTGGGTTCAAAAGATCAAATTGAAAGAGAAATCAACTTCTTAAATGTTCAATTGTGCTTCAATGAAAACTTGGTGGCATTTCGACATGAATAGGTCCTTGTATTTAGAGTTCTTCATTTGGGTCCTTTAAGCATATGCATTTATCTACGTTTTAAACCTCCAAGGACCTAATTGCAAGCTGTGGGGACCTAGTTGTTACCTTGCAAGGACCTCTCCGCATCCTTTCTAGTCACTAATGGGTTTTCTTGAAAGTGTCATAACCCTTCACCTTAAGGGTCTCCTCGCAAAGGCACCAACACAACTGTAGTCAGAGGTCTGCAGTAGACGTGCAAAGAACACGCGCTGCCACAGCCGTTGATTCCTTGCACTTGTGATCCAATGGCCAATCCTTATCCAAATTTCACGTGCCTTCACGCGTGGCCTCACCTCCCATCCTAGATCTGATCCTATGGATAGATTTCATCCAAATGCTTCCCTCTCATCATCCTTCCCATCACCACTACCCATGCCCGAATTGCCTAAATCCACCATGGCAGTGATTTGATCCACTCCAGCGACTACTTAAGCTCACCATTGAGCTCGCACGACGCCTAACCAGCTCCCTCCTCCTTGAGTGGTTCCATTCGTTTACTTCCTTAGCTTTCCACCTCGTTTCCTCACCTGCGGTGACAGAGTAGGTTACTCTCCCTTCGTCGATCGCCTCTAGTTGCCGCCTGTTGGCTCTTGGACACCTCCCTCGTTAGCTGAAGAGTCTTCCCCCCTTTCATCGTCATTAGCTGTCGGCTGGTGACCTAGAACACCACCTTCATCTGTTATTTAGATTTACTAATTTCATAGATTAGTTTTTCTGCTTTCTAGATTAGTTTTAGTGTTAGTGTAATTTAGATTAGTTAGGTGTAGTTAGGTGTCAAATTTGATGATGGATTTGTTTAGATTAGCTCTATGATAGATTAGGCTTAGTTTAGCTCCGATCCGCACTTCTCTGATCAATTCAGATCAAAGAGGTTTTCGCACACATTTCCATTGATTCATACAACTCCCTCTTCACCTCACAATTCACATTCATTCACTCGATGCATCATTCACTAAACACCCATTCATTAGAGCATTCAATGAATTTAAAGCTAATTAGCTCTTAGATTTATTGAGGCGCTAAAAAACCAAATTAAGGGCATTCCACTCAGGCCATACATCCACAAATGCCCTCTTCTGATTTGCAACGATTGGATTTGACTGAATTGATTGAGATGGATTTTTAAAGTTGATTGAATGAGTTTTGGATTAATTGCAAATCATTTAGATTTAATTGCTGAAATCAGATTTATCTGGATTTGATTTGGATTTCTGCAATCGATTTAAACTTGTTTGATCAGAATTTCGCTGAGTTTATTCATGGTGTTTTATGTGAAGTTAGGTTTTGAATTTTGATGAATACTAGGTAGTTTGGACCGATGAAAGTCAGTTACATTGATTTGAGGTCTTGATAATGACCTAATGGGATTGTTATCATTTCATTGGATGCCTGAACACCAATTAATGGTATGAAGGTATCCTAGATGATTAAATCATCTCGGCAAGCTCAAATTAAAAGAATTCCAAATGGATGACATGTGATCTAAATTTGAGCATATATTCTTTGCTGACCGGGACTTTGACTGAGGTTTGATTGAGTTTTAATGAAGGATGGAAAGTCATTTTGAGTGGATTTTCAGTGTTCCTATTGATCTCTCTCTATTAAGCTATCTATGGCTTGATAGAAGAGTCAGTTAGGTCCTAATTGGGTTTTGATATGAGATCTGGATTTTAAGAGTCTTGAATGAGTTTACACCTTGATTAAAAGTGATGTCATTTGAATTGTTTATGAGCTTCCTGATGTATGATTTGGGTTGATAACTATGATGTAGACACATCTATGTCACACAAACTACCTATCTATGCATGTTCTTAGGCATATAATTGCATTCAACATTATAAATATTGCATAGCATTATTCTACATTTAGATTAGTTTGTACAAATTATAGGATAATTTTCCCTTTTTGTGGTCAGGGAATAGGATGATATCATTTTGGAGCCTTAGATTGAGGATCCAACCATACAGATTGATCAGGGCGATGATCGGAGTCTAACGCTTCCAAGATCGCTCTGATCGGACCTTCATAGTATCAGATGTAGTCCAAGAAAGATCAGAGGTCAAGGGTTAAGGTGGCGTAAATCTATACCTCAAATGACAAATCCGACCACACGGATGGGTTTGGATTGATGATCACAGCCTAACGGCGCAAAAATCAGTTCAATCCGACATCTGTGGCACCTCCTACGAACAAAGGAAAATGGAGGGCTAGGATGGTGCCACGTGGCACCATCAAAGCTGCCCAAGGTTGCCTACCCAATCTTTGAACTACTCTCAATGCTCAATGGGCTGTTGGATCCTCATCCAATGGCCATAGAACCGCCACGTAGCTGGATCAGCCACGCCAAATCTCTACCACTGGATCACAATCCAACGACCAAGAGCACTCCTCACCAAGGCTCTCTTTAACAAAAAGGCAACCATCGGGTGATCATAGCCATTGATCTTTGATCTAACGGCTTTGAGCTTTTGCACAAAGGAATGGCCTTCTCAATAATCCATGAGCATAGCGTAGTGGATAGGAACCTTGCGCCAGCGAGGGGGGTGCTGGTTCGAAACTCCGTCCTCCTCAAATTAGGTGTGTGAAAGGTGCGCCACTTAATTGAACCGTCCATTAAATGCCAAATGCCTATGGAAGCGGCTACATGGTGTGCTTAGTTGTGCCAAATGAAGGAGTGCGCACACGCACATGATGATGAGAGATCATGCGTGCCATCGAACGCGGACGCACATAATGTGTAAAGGCGAAGCGACGCGTGTGGATTTAAGTTGTTCGATTGTGCGATCAAACGACTGACATCGCTTGGGCGTGATGAAGCGTGGAATGGCTAAAGGCATGGAGTCGCTGATGTGGCTATGCGAGGTGCGTCCAATCAGTGCGCAACGATGGAGATGGAGTGCGTGGCTATAGCGTCGCTCACCTATAGCAATGGATGCATCCGACACTAAAGACCCCAACATTAATTTATAAACCTTCAAATGACCAAATTACCCCCATGACTACACTTATAAATAGCCTACACCTTCCACACATTTCTTCATCCCTTCTCTTCTCCTCTCACCTCCTCTAAAGCTCTACGAGCTGTCCCATACCTGAGATGCTCCACTAGAGCTAGAGTAAAATAATTTTCCCATCTTCTCACCCCCTTCAAGGAGCATCCTATGGTTGTCTTCTTGCTACCATCCGAGAAGCGGATCCCACTCTGATGTCACCTTGCTTCGTTCTCCGTCCTCGAGCTCCATTCTCCCTCGTCCAACATCTCATCCCCATCGTTCGGGCGATCCTTCAACGTGCTCGTCCTCCAAGTAACCGTCGAGGAGGATTTTCTCATCGCTCTCTTTTTACTACTTTCTAGTGTAGATTTTCAGTTTTCTAGTTGTAAAAATTAGCTGTAATGAACAGATGGTTATAAAATATTGGTTCTCTCTCTCTCTCTCTTTTCTCTGTATTATTCTCTCTCTCATTTCTATTATTTATTCTTTGAGTAGAATAGCTAGCGTAGATTAATTTCAACCAGCTAATTTTCTTTTTGAAAATAATTCCAAATGCGATTTTTAATCAAACGTTCACTTCCCTATATTTGACCTGGGACCCACCAGAGTTTTGGTTATAAATTTTATTTAATAGTGAATTTTTATGCAACTGCAACGACGGGTTCTAACTCAATCTTTTAGCATACGAAATCTTGTTCATCATTTTGGCACCGTGGTTGGGGAGGCAACACTCTTTAATATTCTGCATTTTTCGCCTTACTGATCTTTTACCTCACTTTTCTCTTTTCTTACTGTGATTGTAGGTACTCTTTTGAGGCGAGGCAAAGCTGTAAGATTGGAGTAAAGTGTTGTTGAAGGGTTTGTAAGTATACCCCACCTCCCACTCACTAGTTTTAATTTCACCACGTAATAACATAAATGAAAATCGACCTAGGTGCTCTTATAAACCCTAAGGTACATTGATTGTTTGGTTGCCACCTCCATCCACCTCACCCCCACATTAAAAAAAACTGATTGTGGGATTTATTTAAACTCATACATCTTAAACACCCACACACCAAGGCGCACTCTTCTTGATTCTACCACTTAGCCAGGATTTGACCTGTGGGCCTGATAAATGCTTGTTTATCATCATTCTTATGCCCCAAAACTAACCTAGGTCATAGGGTTTTAACTTCGCAAATGGGTTTTGAGTTGCATTTAGGCATTTACCTAGGATAGGCATGCATTGCATTTTAATGTATTTTTGATGCATTTATTTGAGTGTCAGGATTAGGTAGAATGTCTGATCCACACATCTTGGCACTCAGGAAGGCAGAAGATGAAGAAGAAGCTCCTATCAAGTAGATCCTAGTTTGATCTGGCTCATTTCAGCTGAATCCCAGCTAGATCTAGCTTATCCCAGCTGGATCCTAGCTCCTTCTAGCTGGATCAACTCACCCTTAGCTCCATTCAGCTCATCTCAACTGAATGGTAGCTCTAGCTAGTTCACCTTAGCTCCATTCAGCTCACCTCAGCTGGATGGTAGCTCAAACTAGCTAGAGACAGTTGATCCTAGCTCCATTCTAGCTCTTCCAGCTCAGAAGAGTTCACTGGAAGTTCAACTTGACTAGGGCTAGCTACTGCTATCAACTAGCTAGACCTGGTCAGCTGAAGATGACCTTAACCAGCTCAGGCCAGCTCAAGTCCAGCTCCTAGGGACTCCACTTAGCTCAACTTAGTTGAGCTAAGCTACCTTAGCTACTCCAACTAGCTAGGTCCTCCCCAGGAATATCTAACCCACCTCACCTCAGCTTACATTAGCTGAAGCTAGCTCATCTTAGCTTGGCTTAGCAGCTAGCAAAGAACTAGCAAGCTAAGCCAGCTAAGGTAGTTCCTTGCAGCTCTCTTCAGCAGCCACCAGCTCCAGTGCAGCTCAAGATAACTACCTCCAGCTCTTCTCCCCCAAAACCCTAGCTCCAAATGCCTCCAACCCTACTCCCTACTAGCTAAGCTAGCTAATCTAGCTTACCTTAGCTAGCCACCTCCTTGGCAACCCTACCTAAACTCCACCTAACAACCCTAAACCTAATTCCACCTAAGCTAACTAGTCCTACTCCACTTTGGCGCCAACTTTACACACCCTTTCAACTCACCATCACAACTAAGGGACACCATATTTTGGCGCCAAAACTCCCTCCCTAACCACCATCAAAATGGCGCCAACCCAACTCCTTATCCCAACCCTTCATCCACCATCAACCATGATCTCCACCATCCATGTTTTGGCACCAACCAAGCCTTCTAGAAACCCCCTCCTTTAGCACTAACTTGATGTGTCTCTTCACCACCAAAAGCGACCAACACCACCTACAACTACCCCCCTTCACACCCTTAAGTTGGCACCAACAAGCCTATACCCTAGGATTCCCATAACCACCCTTAACTACCCACCAAACTTAATCCTAGCCCTATACCTAAGCCCATGCCAACCACCCCTCACCTACTCTATATATACCCCACCTATCTACCACCTAAAAAACATCTTCTCCCTTAGTTAGTGTTGTCAACGTTTTTGTGCGGATTTAAAGGTGTATTACGTTGCAGTAGAACCGACAAAACGTTTAAACAAATATAAATAATTTTATTACTCGAACAACTAGAGTATCCGAGGTCGAACACAGGGAGCGAACTCAGTACTTTGTAAAACCCAAGAATACAACTGTTAAATGCAGATATAATTGATTCAAAGAGTTTTTAAGAAAGATGTAAAAAAAATAGAATTAGACGTCTGATTTATGTATCTGACGTCTTAAATGTGATCCTTCTTTCTCTGTTCCTTCTTCTGCTTTGCCTTTCTGATCTCTTTGCAATCTTCCCTTGTCCTTCTTCTTCTTCTCCTCTGTGAAGACTTCTAATCTTTCTGCTTTCCTTCTTCTCCTGCGAAGACTTCGTTCTTTCTTCTTCTGTCTTGCTCCTCCTTTCTTCGTTGCCTTCTTCTTCTTCTTTGGCTTGCTTTTTCCTTCTTCTGCAGCGGCCAAGTCCTTCTGCGATCAGCCTGCCTGCACAGGAGCAAAACCTAACCCTTCTCCCTCTACCCTCGCGTCTCTCTCTCTCAAGCAATTCACTCAAACCGCTCTACCAGAGCCACAGTCTTAAATCGGGTCGGATCGTACCCGGGACCAGGCGCACCTGCAGGTGTGTGATGCGCGAGGAGTGCGTAGGTCTAGGTCGGGTCGGATCCGCCAGGTCCGCGTGGTCAGGCCGCGGACGAGGCGGGTGGGGTCAGTGAGGGACCTCACCCCTGTGCTTACTGAGGCGATAAGAGTAAAATGTAAAAACAACTTATATGTTACCTGCCGGTTGCAATCCCACGATGTGGGACTATCTGGCCTCGCCTTCACGCGCGCCTGCAGAAGCCTCGTCGTGCGATTGCCCCGCAGCTGCTGGCTCTGCTAGCACTCCTTGGCTGGACTCGTTCACCTCGCGACACCCGCGCTAGTATGCAGCACCTGTAGCCTGGAAGACCGGGTGCCTGGAGCTTCGTGGGAGCTTCATCAGAGGTCGTCCATGGCGGCAGCGGCTCAAATCCTGTCGTACACAAAACGCGCCTCTCGGCCAAATCAGAATAGCTAGAGACCTTCGCCGTGGCACGGCGAAGGCGGTGGGCAGTGCTGCAGGCCGCAGGTCGGCCTAGGCGTGCGTGCCGAGGTCAACCTGTGGCCGGAGATGGTGGGTTGGTCGGGGGGTGATTGTGGAGGGATGGAGTGGCAGTGGTAGGGTGGAGTGTGTTCCTGGAGGTGAGGCGGAGCTTTCGAGGTGGTTGGCGAGCCGTGTGGAGGGCTGGAGTGGTGTGGGCGGCTCGCCGGAGTGTGGTCGGAGGCGAAGATGATGGAGGTGGTTAGCGTCTGTCGAAGGTCGATCAAGGGAGATAACAGGGGGAAAAGAGAGAGGAGAAGGTGGAGAACGTATCTGGGGTTGTCTGGAGGGAAGGGAGGCGGCGGAGAGGACGGCTCGTAACTGCCGTCGTCGGGGAAGAAAGACCCTGGGGGAGGAAGCGGCGACGAAGATGAGGTCGGGAGCTTGCGCGCAGGGTACAGCGCGCCGCGGGAGGAAGAGGCGGAGAGGACTCTGCTGCTGGTATGGCAGCAGAGTGACGAGAAGGAGGGAAGGCGGTCGCCGGAGCTTGTGGGTCGTTTGGCCGGAGATGGGAGAGAAGAAATTTGGAGGGGATCTCCGTCAAAATCAAGCTTCCGATGAGCAGCCGGGTCTGGGGGGTGTTTTATAGGTGCTGGCCGCTCCTATCAGTGCGTAAAAAATGCGCAATTAGGTCAGCCGGCTCGCCGGAGTTGGAAGGAAGAAAGATACCCAAATCTCTCGTGCGTTCGCACGAGAGATTGGGTTCACGCCAGCGAATTTGATTGGCTTTAGAAGGAAGGTAATTCCTCAGAGAATCTCCCTTCCATTTCTGGGAGAGAATCTCTGAGGAATTAGAGAGCAATCTCTCTCGAAACTTCGTCGGAGCTCGGTTCTGCCCTAGCAATGGCGGCAGGACCGGTTTGCAAAGAAGGCGAAGAACCTAGGGGGCTCTCTGCAAGGATATTCAAAAGATAGGGACCTATTTGTGATTTGGGTGTACTAAATTGCAAAGTAGGTTAAGATGACCTCCCCTTAGGTCCAAATTTTGGTACAAACCTAATTTGGACCTAAAGAATCCAATGGTGAAGTTGGATTTCAGGTTTGACCTCGTTTGACTGGACATTTTGCGTAAAAACCCAAATTAGGTTAATTGAAGAGCTAGGACCCTGATCTAGGTCAAACTAGGTTCCAAAGGCCAAATTAAGTGTTCTAAACCCTAGAGTATGTTTTTTCCATGATTTATAGAGGGTTTACTTGCTTTTTGTTCTGACCGGAACCTTGTTAATTTCAGCGGGTCTGTTTTAGGGTTACCAAGTGTCATTTAGTTCTTAGATTGCACATGAACCCATTTCTGATTGACTCAACCCACTTTTTATCTCATTTATACCATTTGACCTCTGTTTTGCCTCTGAGAAATCCCGTTTACGTACTGCAATGGTAAACTTGCAGTTTTAACCTTTATTTCATGTTTTCTTCTCAGAGCACTTGTTCCTTCAGTTAGGCCTTCTTCTAGGTTATGTAGGAGCTTTTATCTTCTTTATTGGGTCAAAATGAGCTAGTTATGGCTCATGATGAGGCTCTCATCAGTTAGGTTCACCATCTTCCACCTCATCTCCACATCAAGGAAGAAGAAGGAGGGAAGAAGATTAAGGGGGCAACCTACCCGCCCCCTTGGTGCCTTCTTTCTCTCCCTCTTCTCCCTTACCGATGCCAAGGAAGAGGAGATCTTCACACTATATGGATGACTAGGAAAGAGGAGACTTGAGGTGGTTGACGCCTACCTTGAGGAGAGACTGCCTGGAGGAGGACAACTCCAAGAAGAATCTAAGGAAGAATTCTTCTCAAGTGTAGGACGATTGCACTTGGAGCAAGGGCTCTCCTAAACTTCCACAGAGGATTCAACTTCTTCTTTATCTTCTTCTATCTTGTATTAGCTAGTTTAGTTTCTCTTTTTCTTTTAGAAGCATTTAGCTACTTGTAATTGACTTTGCTAGTAATACAAGTCATAGATGCCTTCCAAGTTCATGTCCTTATCTTATTGTATTTTTCATGTTATGCTAGTGTAGTGCACACCAAACTCCTCTTCTAATTACCCTAGGTGCACTTGCCTAGGGTGAGCTTAGAAGAGAGAACTCAATTCTTGTCACTTAGGTTTAGTGATAGGTGAAGTTGTAGCGTAATTCCGTCTTCACATATCTCAAGCCCGATTGTTTTGAAAAATATAAAAACAACAAAGTCAAAATCACAAAAATAAAGTGCGGATTTGAGAGGTGAGAGAGAGAACCACTCATGTGATTAATAATTTGGCCTCCTTGGATGACCCTAGATACCACCACTATCTAGGTCTTACAAATTTAAAAGAAAATTGATTTTTGTGCATTGCAACTTATAAAACCTGCATATTACAAATCGCGTAAAAACCCGATCACGGCCCGGTACACTCTAACCTCATACACATAAGTGAGTAGAAATCTAATAGGCTAATCATCTTGTGTGCCTTAATCAAGTGGTGCAAGAGGCTAATTGATTGAGTTGTTTGGGCCGCACCACTTAAGATTGATTCATTGAGTAGTTGCCCCTTAGGATTCAACTTTTAGGAATTAACCAGGCACTCAACATTCTTTTTGAGTTTTAAAGGAAGATATCTTCACCTGTGCTTTCAAAACCTGGTGTGCTAACTGAACTTTGATTGAACAACCCTAGCAATTGAACCCTAAAAGCTACTAAGCCAGATTTCAACCCTAAAATTCATTGCATCCAAAAATAATCTTGCTTGAAAACTATTGGTTGTGCACACACACACACATTGAAACTGATCTTTAAGGGCACAACCCAGATAAAGGGCCCATCACATTCCAGAGCACATTTAAACCTAAGCCTAACTAAAATCAAGCAGACGTTGGCCTTAAGGATTTGACTCACTTTTTGGAGCTCAGATCGAGATTATTTTTTATTAATCTACTTCTACTGGTCCATCTGATGTCTAGCTAGGGAAGTAGTGTCAGACAACCGTGGTTGGCAGGTATCAAAGGAACCTGAGGTGAAAGCCATGGGAAGAACCTTCTCCCCAATCCCTCCCTCTAATTGGTTGGATTGACTGGAAAGAAGTAGACCAAATCGTTTCTTTCATCTCAAGATAGGTTCTGGGAACCTGTAAGTCTTTAGGCTATTCCACCTAAGGACAAGTTTGATTGTTTGTACTATAGGGCACCTTTCTTTTCTTTTTCCTCTCGTTTCATCATGGATCCTTCCACATCCTACTTGCATTTCCACTCCTACCCTCCTGACACATCTTATCCCCAATATGATGATTATTATCCTGACCCATGCTGTACTTAACCATCTACTAGTTGGGATAACTCGGATTGGGGATACAATTCCGGACCTCCGTTTTCAGGGTCTAACCCTGGACACCATGATTTTGATTTTTATCCTTCTCCGTGCTGCACCAATTATAGATCACCACCCTCATATGGACAACCTAATACTATCTACAATCAAGAAGGATATGATGATTATAACCCACACCCTCCCTAGGATTACACTGCATATAGGTCACCACCCCTCTATGAATAACCCGAAATGACCTACTATCAGGGAGGGCCCCAAGAACCTCAATTTCTTGACTTCCCTAGACTGAACTCAAACCCATCCAACCCTGAACCAAACCATTTGGTTAAGGTAAACCAGGTCTAAGATAGGGTGTTGGCTAACTTAAGAAATACCATTCAATCTTTATAAGTTCAGCCAACACCCTACACTGAAGAATATGAGCCTTTGATTGAAATGATTGATGATCTTAACAAATATTTGTTGGATTGGCTCCAAGAAGTTAAGGATAAGGACCTCAGTGAGTTTTTACTTGGGAAATTGTCAAAATTGAGGATGAAATTTGTGGTTGCTTTAGTCCAATCTTGGGATGATTCCCAGAATGAACCCCCTTTAGGAGAGCCAATGTCAGAACCTACTTAGGCACCTGTAGGGGGGACACATTTTACGAGATCGGGGTTGACTAGTTTGGTCTAGAGCATCCAGTTGAGGATAAATTGATTTTTTCACCTGAGATCCCTGAACCAAAGTACGAGGAAAAGTATGTCTCCATGGACCAAGCAATGATAAATGATTTTGAGACATATATAAATGCAGATTCAAAATTCTTTGATTTTGAAGGTGAAGAATCTTTATGTGAAGTCTCACCTGAGTTTGAGGAAGATAATTTTAGTGAGACAAATGGGACTAAGGAGTATGGTGGATCATTTGATGGTGCTACAATTGAGTAAATTGATCCTGTTGGGGCTAGCTTGGAAGATATGAATCCTATTTTCATGGATGATTGAATCAATAGCCACATTCCTTAATCACACCCTAAAGAGCTGAATGATGATGTTTTTGAAATCATTGTAGCTAAGTCAATCCTAATTGAGCCACAATTGTTAGACTTTGATATTGTATATATGGCATGTAATAAACTAGAGGTCCCAGAAATCCTGATTTTGGAGGATAGGAATCTAGAAATGAAGATCTAGGAAGCCAATTCAAGGGGAAATAGAATTCTAGATTTAAGGATTCCTATAGACCCGAAACCATCAACTTTTTATCAGGACCCTTATGATTTTTTTGACTTTGAGGATGTGCAACCCAAGTGCAAATTCATTGATTATCTTTTTTATCTTGATTTTTCTATTGTTCAACTTTTTGGACTTGGGTTGCATCCTCACAAACCATAGGTTCGGCCTCGCTTACACATTGATCTCCAATTCTGGGTAATTTTTATCCAAAACCTTAAAACCACTCAACCCTGAGGTATGGGTCTGCACCACAATCTCGTCCACATCTGTGGACATCTTCTCATTGCGGGTCCAAAAATTAAACTTTTTATTCTGATCTTGACCTGCATTTGTGAATTCTTTATTTCCTCTTTGTTTGTATAGTGTGACTAGCTAAAGGCAATAAATTCAGCATGTATAAAATCTATTTTGATCTCGAAGCTGACCTATTAATCATGAAATTCAGGTGTTTTTTCTCTACTCCACTTCTTTTCATGTTTTTTAATACAATGAGGACATTGCATTAAATAGGCATGGGGGGGTGGATATCTTTATCTGAATTATTTTGTTAGCTCATTAGATTCTTTTTATTTTCTTTTTATTTACAATAAAAGAAATTGAATTAGGAAAAGAGAACTTGGACTTTAGAAATTTGTCAACTTTAGGAAATGTTATGATAGGACCTGAACACTTAGATCCCTCAGGTCTTCGGGCTTAATCAGCCCAAGTGTCCACTAAAATGTGGACTTGTTTCTCAAGTCCTCACCATCTTTAATTTGTTTCTAATTGGTTAATAAGTTGGGGTGATAAGTATACGACTTATCAACCCGCCCTCTGATATAAGGGGATTTATAGTCTAAGCATTTACACACTATTTGCACTGACTCACTTTTCGATAGTTTTAATGGAAATTGGGTAGCTAATGAACCTTCTAGGGTGATATGGCTGGCAAGTTGTCATGGTAACAGCCCATTAGTTGGTTGTCCAGAGCCCAGCCACACGACTATTCTCTTTCTGCTGCATTTAGGTAAATTTTAGATCAGGGAAGCCACCTACTTAGAAAAAAAAAGAAAAATCTAAAAAGAAGAAAAAAAATGTGAGAAATAGAAAAGAAGAAAAAAAAAAAGCAACACTTCATCGCACAAGTATGGCTGGCAAGTTGTTGTGGGTAACAGCCCATTGGCTGGTTGTCCAGAACCCATCTCATGAAATGCATGTTTAATTCCAAACACATAGGAAGAAGTAGGGAAGTAGAATAAGCTAGGGAGATATACACTAGATTCACCCTTGTGTTTACCCCATAAAATAAAAAGTAGGGAGAAAGCTATTGGTTAGACAAATACAACTTTAGGTAGAATTTCTTTTTAAGGTTACCTAGGGCGTAGAAACCTAAAGTTTGTTCTGATTGCTGATCAATGAGTCTATCACATTCACACAAAAAAATATGCTTAGAACTTAGAGTTCTTTTTGAGTCTTGGGTGGGTTGGGTAGCTGAAGAAAGCTGCCCTGAAACTCTAAACTGAAAAATTCAAAAAAATTAGAGAAAAAGAAAAATAAAAGAATGTATTTGCTTTTGAATAAGGTGAATGCTTGGGCGGTTTGCATTTTGGCAGACACCCAAGCACTGTTGAGTCTTTGTATTCAGGTCTTTAGTAGAAATTTCTTAGTGTTGAAAAATAAATATTGCCAAAGTAATTTGATCCTAATTCTTTTAAAAATAACATGTAGTTTTGCTAGGGACTAGCAAAAGATGGGCATGGGGGTGTGATGTAGACACATCTATGTCACATAAACTGCCTATCTATGCATGTTCTTAGGCATATAATTTCATTCAACATTATAAATATTACATAGCATGCATCATTCTGCATTTAGATTAGTTTGTACAAATTATAGATTAATTTACCCTTTCTGTGGTCAGGGAACATGGTGATATCATTTTGGGGCATCGGATTGAAGATCTAATTGTACGGATCTGATCAAGGCGATGATCGGAGTCCAATGCTTCTGAGATTGCCCCAATTAGACCTCCATAGAATCAGATGCAGTCTGAGAAATATCAGAGGTCAACGGTCAAGGTGGTGTAAATCCATACCTCAAATGACAAATCCAACTGCACGGATGGGTTTGGATAGATGATCGCAGCTTAACGGCTCAAAAATCGATTCAATCTGACATCCGTGGCACCTTCTATGAACAAAGGAAGATGGATGGCTAGGATGGTACCACTGGCACCATCAAAGCCACCCAAGGTTGCCTGCCCAATCTTTGAACTGCCCTCAATGCTCAGTAGGTCGTTGATCCTCATCCAACGGCCACAGAGCCACCACGCAGTTGGATCAGCCATGCCAAATCTCGACCGTCAGATCACAATCCAATGACCGAGAGCATCCTCACAAGGCTCTCTTTTCCAAAGAGGTAGCCATTTCGAGATCATAGTCGTTGATCTTTGATCTAACAGCTATGAATGCGCACATAGACGAATGGCCTTCTCAACAATCCACGTGCATAGCGTAGTTGATAAGAATCTTGCGCCAGCGAGGGGGATGCTGGTTCAAGCCTCCGTCTTCAAATTGGGTGCACATAAGGTGATCCACTTAATTGAATCGTCTGATCAACATCGAACAACTATGGAAGCAGCTACGTGGTGCGCTTAGATCCGTTGAATGGAGGAGCATGTGCACGTGCATGATGACAAGTGATCAAACATGCCATCGCACGTGGACGCATGTAATGTGTAAAGGCGAAGCAGTGCACGTGGATCTAAGCCATCCGATCGTGCTATCAGACGGCTGAGATCGCTTAGGCGTGATGAAGTGTGGAACGGCTGAAGGTGTGGAGTCGCTTACGTGGTCGCGTGAGGTGTGTCTGATCAACGCGCAACAGTAGAGATGGAGTGCATGGCTATGGTGTTGCTCACCTACAGCAACGGATGCATCCGTCACTAAAGACCCCAACATTAATTCTAAACCTTCAAATAACCCAATTACCTCCATGACTACACTTATAAATAACCTACCCCTACCATACATTTCTTCATCCCTTCTCTTCTCCTCTCACATCCAAAGCTTTATGAGCTAGTCCCATACTTGGGATACTCCATTAGAGCTAGAGTAAAATAAATTTCCCATCTTTTCACCCTTTTTGTGGAGCATCCAGTGGTTGCCTTCTCACCACCATTCGAGAAGCAGATCACACTGCGACGTCACCCTGCTTCGTTCTTCGTCCTCCAGCTCTGTTCTCCCTCATCCAGCATCTCATCCCCATCGTCTGGGTGCTTCGTCAACGTGGCTCGTCCTCCAAGCAACTGTTGAGGAGGATTTTCTCATCCCTCTCTTTTTACCACTTTCTAGTATAGATTTCCAACTTTCTAGTTGTAGAAATTAGTTGTAATGAATAGATGGTTATAAAATATTGGTTCTCTCTCTCTCACTTCTCTATATTATTCTCTCTTTCATTTCTATTATTTATTCTTTAAGTAGAATAACTAGCATAGATTAATTTCAACCAACTAATCTGCTTGTCGAAAGTAATTCCAAATGTGATTTTTAATAGAACGTTCACCTCCCTGTGTTCGATCCGAGACTCACCAGAGCTTCGGTTATAAATTTTATTTGATACCGAACTTTTACGTAACTGCAACGATGGGTTTCTAACTTAATCTTTTAGCATACAAAATCTTGTTCATCAAATTATCAAGCAGAGAAGCTGATTAGCTGCTTGTTTTCAGCAGACAGAAGCAACTATTGGCTGCTGAAATGGCTACAGCAATAGCTACAGCATGGTTTTATGACATCAGGTCAATTTTGTCAACCTCTTATCTGATATGAAATAGAACAATAGCAGCAGCTACTGAATTTGAGCAGCAGATCAGCCCTATTGGCTGGGCTTTTGGTTGAATATGATGATTGTAATGAAGAGCTGACTTGTGTATTATGATAAAACTAGATAACAAGCATTCAAGTACAATTTGGTAACTTTAAATCTGATTTTGGATCGCTTGTAATGGTTCTTAATTTCATTGTCAGTTATCTTTATTTGGAATTAACTATCCAAAATGGAATTTTGAAGAAATTAGAAGTAAAATCATGTTTATTATTCTAAACCCTTGTCATGGGATGTGTTGAAGGTATTTGAATGTTTACACTCATTTTTCACTCATCATATCTCTTCTTGAGGCCTTAGGTTTTCTTTCAAAAATTCATTTAAGGCCTAAAATGGAGTCAACATGTAAATAAATAAAATACGTAAAGAAATCATAAAAAATAAAATAAACTTGTCTTGAGTAAGATCATGTATTTCTTTAGATGTGTGCTAAGTTTCAAGGTAATATAAACCCCCGGCTTGGTAGAACATACCAGCTGACGGTTTAGTGTAATAAAAGGCCTAAGTTCAAAAACACCAAAAAGAAACTACAATCTCTCATCTCATTCTTTCCCTCTCATCCCCTATCTCTACTATACATATAAAAACTATAAAAATCAGAAAACCCCCCAAATACCCAAAAATACCTTGTATATTTTGTATATACTTGTAAATATAACTTAAACCTAAGCTATATGTAAATAATGTATAATATCTAGATAATGTACGTAATTAACTTATATATGTATTCTATATATTAAATTAACTATTTAAAATGATTTAATATATATGTATATAACTTTATTGTATTATTATATATTAATTTATATAAACTAAATGTTTAATAACTTATGTAATTATATAAACTTATCTAAATGTACATAATTATATCTAATACTATATATACGTATTTAACTATATAATATATACTTTATAATACCTGTAATTTAATTTAATTATGTATTTATAGTAAATAATTAAGTTATTAAGTTAATTAGGTAATTTATTAACTTAAACAAAAATAAATTAGTATTTAAGTTAATAATGATGTAATTTATAATGTACACTTTATAATATTACATTAAGTATTTTCAACCTATTTATATTGTATTTACAGTGTAGTATAGTATTTATAAATTATCTATGTATATAACAAACTTAAACATGTATTTAAATGTAAATAAATTAAAATAATGACTCTAAAATACAATAAAAAATGTATAATAAATAATTTACTATATAAATTAACTTTGTATAAGGTCAATTGTATAATTAATTAACTAATTTATACTTTAATTAAGAAATTAACACATAATTTAATGTGTATAAACCATAAATTTTGACTATTTTTGTTATATAGCTAATTTATTAATTTATCTAAATTAATTGTGCCATTATATAGACCTATATAAGGGCTCCGTAATTATATAATTAATTTTTATTTTATACTAATTTATGACCCTCAAATTGAAGGCCAAAAACCTCAAATCGAAATGCTGCCCAGCATAGCACCGCATAGATTTGGCATCTCAGATAGTGCCACATCGTGGCCTTTAGACCGCTCATAGGGATATAAGTTGATCTCGTGCCCTTAGTCGCTTAGTCGTTACGAGTGCCAGGCGTCAAAATACCCATTACCCATTCCCATGAGCATATGAGCATAGACGTGTACAGTGGTGGCCAGGGGCCACGCATTGTAGTAGGCCTGAATTAGGCCTATAATCGGATAAAATGCATCTAATTCAAACTAGGGCCAGTCGCTAGTAGAGGTTTGGTCCCGTTTCAATGGTGCTATGTATCCCTTGAAAGTGGTTGACCTGCCCAATAAACAACATTTTGGGCCTATGAATAGTGAAAGTGAGAAGAGTGTAAAAAGTACTAAGTGTCTTGAAGAAGAGAGGAGAGTTAGCTGCAAATTTAGCAAGTGTTGGACAACTGTGTGTATGTGTATATATGTGTGTGTATATGTAACATATGTATATATACATATATACTGTATAAGTATAATAGTAAGTAATATATATATGTAAATAAGATATGTATATGGTATAAGTATATAAGTAGTATATATGTATACGTTAAGTATGAGTAGTAGAACTATGTTTGAGATCTTATATGTATATAAATAAACTAGAGCTTTAGTGACACACATATCTGTCACCGTATATCTATTTATACGTTAGTATAGATAACTATTTTTGCCTTAGGTTATGTAGATATGTTACTAGGGCTTTGGTGACGTATATATGTGTTACTGTATATATAATATATGTTACTATAGATATTAATATGTTAAGTTAATTTAGTATAGTAGATATTAATAGCTATTTTTGTACCTATACTTAGGTATTACTTATAGTAGTTGTATATAAGTAACATAGTACAATCTTAGCAAGTTTTTTAATGCGTGTTAGTTGTACATTTGTTTAAAGCATTGTAGGTAGAAATAATTGATTCTTTTGTATATAATTAATCAATTCATTCATTCATTTTGTAAATAAAATTAACATTTTTTTGGGATAAAAAAATATTTTTTGGACCTAGAGAGTGATGTATATTAATAACTATCTCCCAATGAATGACCTAGAAACAAACTAGTAAAAATTGTAATTAAATAAAATTGAAGCGACATCAGCTTGCATTTATGATGCCTTTACTACAATGACAACACTTAAAACACCATTTTTACTGCAAATCGATAGTCGACGATCATATTTTTGGTGTCGTTGCCAGGGAGGCAACTCTCTATTTGCAAAAAATTAACTTTTGTCTTTTTCTTGTATATATTTTTTATTTCTTTGTATATAGTGATTCTTTTATTCATATTCTTTGTTGTATATATATTCTTTTATTTGTTATATTCTTTGATTCTTTTTGTATATATAGGTTTGAATAATTATTTTTCTTTTGTTTGTTTTCATGGTACCTAAGGAGGAGTTGGAGGAGAATTACTACTTCCTGGTGGACCTATTTCCTAATTTCTCTTCGATTCCAGGACTTCTTTGATGAAACCATGTTTAGATTAGTTTAAACATTAGGATTTAGGTTAAATTTTATTTTTAGTTTCAGGATTCTTTATATAGACATAAGTTGTGAGAGCATGTTCTCGCACATTTGATGTAATAATGTGGACTGTGGACACTTATTCTTTTATTCTTTATCTTTTTAGTTTTTTGATTTTATTTGATTTCTTGCAAAAAAAATTTGCAAAATTGAAAATACCAAAAATATTTCATCTCGACTTATCTAGCAGTAGCATGACATAGGCATGCCATCTTAGGTTTGCATTAATTTTTGCTAAATTTACTTTATGTCAATGTGCATTAAATGTTGAGTGCTAGAGCCAGGTATGATTTGTAACTTTCTTCAGCTCTTGCTATCCTTGCATTGAACATAATTAAGCAAGACCACCACTTGTTTGCAAAAGATTAAAAAGTGAGACCTACCTGCATGAAAAGCACTCTTAAAGAGAAGAACCTAATTCAAAGTGTGACTCAATTAAATTCTCTGAAAGCTTGTGTGGCTTTTCATCACGTCTCTGTTGATTGCTTATTGTGTACACACTACACAATCACATAAGGTACACAAGAACACACTTTTCTATGTCATCTCTCTAAGCACCCACAGGAGCTTGGATTTGCATGCCATTCTTATCTAAGTTCTAGGTGGATTTAGGGGTCTGCACATCGTTAGGTTTCTCTAAGGATGCGTACAATTGCATTGATAATGTCTATTTGTGCACTATATTTTTCGTAGCAGACAAATATGAAAAATTCATGACTTTTATCTCACTTGAATTCTGTGGTCTTGATTCTGAGATTAAGATGTTTCTTGGTTGGATTGATTTTGCCGTGAGTTTGTGATTGTTTCACAAAATGTTTTCAAAAACCAAACTCATGGATGGTAGATGATTCTTGACACCAACCACTAGTGCTTCCTTTGGGTACTAATGCCCAAGTCACCTATACTTCCTCCTTCTTTATAGTCTCCTTAAGGGAATGTACTATGAACAATCCATTTGTGACACTACTGTTCTAGAGGAACCTTTGTTCCTTAATATCTTGATCCTTCTGCACCTTACTCAGATTAGCAACCACCCCTTCTTCCCAACCCAAATTCATCTTCTTCATCTTGATCCTGCATTCATTGATTGAAGAGGTGGAAGTTGTAATTCATTGATTCCTTCTGGATATTATGATTCTTTACTTGGACCTTGAGCCAAGTAATTATGAGATGACTTTAGTCTATGTACTTGGACCTTGAGCCAAGTCTCTCTGATGTGATACCCACTCTTTACTTGAGCCTTGTACCAAATATTCTAATTTTGATTCATATTGACTATGGTGCTATTCTTCACCTTTGAGATTGACAAACTTCTATACCATGATTTGTATCTTTCATTGAGCTTCATTAACTTGTCAATTCTCTACCCATCCTTTAAGCTCCTACATTTTTGACACCTTTACTGGGTTTACGCCTAGTTGAAGGTGTTACACTTAGCAACCTATCCTTTGTATGTAGCTGTTTTCACCTTTCTTATTTTACATTTCTTGCATTAGGTGTCTATCCTCGCATTTGTAGCATGCATTCATAGTCACATATGTCATGCATTTCACTACTTAGCCCGACTTCCCACTCTGATCTTATATCAGACTAGAAATCGTCTGTATAGAGATTTTATCTCCTCATTCTGACTTCCTTCCATCACCCAGTCTAAGTTAGTGAAAAGCAAAGCATGCATTTGCATCTACCCTATTCATACAATGAGTACATTGCATCATTTAAGCATGAGGGGTGTAAATGGTGAAATCATTTACTGAAATGCAATTATATACACACTTGTAGTGTATATAGTATAGTATTATCAAAAATACCAGAAAAATTGAAAAATTTTGAAAAAATTACAAAGTCAAAAATACCAAAAATAACAAAAATAAAAATTCCAAAAATATAATAAGGGACCTACTGATCTTGAAAGTTGAGGGAGAGCTCTAAAATAGAAATTCTGAGAGAAAAGTTTTGAAAGAATTGTAAGTGTTTAATTATGATATTCTAGCTTAAAACAAAAATAAAATAAGTGTTTATGGATATTCAACCTTTGCCAGTTGACTTTCTTGGCCACTGTAGCTTGATTCGCTCAGGTTTTAGCTTAATACACTTTAAGCTTTGACAAGATAGACCAGGATCTCTCCTAACTTAGCATGTATTCTTGTACATGAGTCACCAGTACAGAATTCGCTGGTTTGCTTTGGCTTAGGAGTCTAAGAAACCTTGGCTTACACTACACAGTGTCAAGAAAGACCTTGTGAACTTGAATTCAATCCTAGTGTTCATTAGGGAAGGTGGAGTCATTACCTGTGCATGTAGGTAGACTCTTTGTCCTAGCCTTTAGTCTTGTGTTTAGGAGAAGCTCTTTCCACCAAAGAACTCACCCACCAAATAAGTGTGCTCTACTAAATAAAGTTGTTAGAGACATACTTACATTTATTTGCTAAAAAAAAAATCAGAAAAAGTCAAAAAGAATCTGCAGAAAAAGACATTCTTTTAAATAAGTCAAGTATGCTCACCAAGTCCTGTAAATATTTCCACCAAAAATATTTTTAGGGTGCATTACAAATAGCTTGTTTCCACCAAATATTCTTTAAGTCATAACACAGTAAGAGTTGGGTTTGAGTCTTCCTTATTTTTTAGAGTCAATTCGAAGACATGAGCTGAAGCTAAGACCAACCTGGACTTAAGAAGAAGTGAAACCCCAGGATTGAGTTTTGAAGTTCACTTGGTTAGTCTTGACCTATCTCTGAGCACAACCATAACCACTTAGCTTCTGAGCCTTGTAAAACCTTCTAAGTCTTGGAGATCGCACTTAAAGTTTAAATATCAAGAGTCCATGTTGGTCGAGAGATGATCTATGTCATATTAGTCTTAAGTTTTGGTCAGTCTTCTCAAGTGACAAGTTCTCACAATGTCCAAACATAAACACAGTTGGATTATTAGAAGAAAATCTTTCAACTTAAAGATCATCTCTAAACACCTAACAATTTAAGAAAAGAAAAATAGATATCTCATCACACTTGTCCAGCTGATACTTAAATGTTTTTCACTTTAATGAGTTATTTGCTAAGAGACTAGCAAAACTTAAGCATGGGGGTATGATGAGGTGTGGCTCATCATAGTTAAAATACTCAAGTTAAGCTAGAAACTAGGCTAAATACTATATAATTAACACAAGAAATGGGTTAAGTGCGAGAATTAATAAGAATGACCTAAAACAACAAATTAGTGTTCATCTAAAAAAAACAACAAATCAGTGTTAAAAATGCTAAATTAGGTCTCAAATTGAGATATTCTATTCAAAGTGTAATATGGTGATCCAAATTGCTAATTGAACACATTTGGGTTCAAAAGATCAAATTTAAAGAGAAATCAACTTCCTAAATGTTTAATTGTGCTTCAATGAAAACTTGGTGGTATTTGGACATCAATAGGACCTTGTATTTAGAGTTCTTCATTTAGGTCCTTTAAGCATATACATTTATCTATGTTTTAAGCCTCCAAGGACCTAATTGCAAGCCGTGGGGACCTACTTGTTACCTTGCAAGGACCTCTCCACATCCTTTCTATCCACTAATGGGTTTTCTTGCAAGTGTCATACCCCTTCGCCTTAAGGGTCTTTCGCAAATGCACCGACACAACTGCAGCCGAAGGTCTACTGTAGATGCGCGAAGAACACTCTTGCCACAGCCGTTGATTCCTTGCACTCGTGATCCAATGGCCAATCCTTATCCAAATTTTGCACGCCTTTGCACGTGGCCTCATCTTCCATCCCAGATCTGATCCTACGGCTACATTTCATCCAAATGCTTCCTACGCATCATCCTTCCCATCACCATCGCCCATGCCCTAATTGCCTAAATCCACCATGGCAGTGATTTGATCCACTCTAACAGCTACTTAAGCTCAACATTAAGCTCGTGCAATGCCTAACCATCTCCCTCCTTCCTAAGTGGTTCCATTCATTTACTCCCTTAGCTTTCCACCTCCTTTCCTCACCTGCGGTAATAGAACAAGTTGCTCTCCCTCCGTTGATCGCCTCTAGATGCCGCCTGTTGGCTCTTGGACACCTCCCTCGTCAGCTGAAGAGTCTTCTCTCCTTTCGTCCTCATCAGCTGTTGACTGGTGAACTTGGACACCACCTTCATTTGTTAGCTAGATTTGCCGCTTTCATAGATTAGTTTTCCTACTTTCTAGATTATTTTCAGTGTTAGTTAGTGTAATTTAGATTAGTTAGGTGTAGTTAGATGTCAAATTTGATGATGGATTTGTTTAGATTAGCTCTAGGATAGATTAGGCTAAGTTTAGCTTCGATCTACACCTCTCTGATCAATTCAGATCAGAGAGGTTTTCAAGCACATTTCCATTGATTCATACAGCTCCCTCTTCACCTCACAATTCACATTCATTCACTAGATGCATCATTCACTAAACACCCATTCATTAGAGCATTCAATGAATTTGAAGCTAATTAACTCTCAGATTTATTGAGGCGCTCAAAAACCAAATTAAGGGCATTCCACTTAGCCTATACATCCACAAATGCCCTCTTCTGATATGCAATGATCGGATCTGATTGAATTGATTGAGATGGATTTTTAAAGTTGATTGAATGAGTTTTGGATTAATTGCAAATCATTCAGATTTAATTGCTGAAATCAGATTTATCTGGATTTGATTTGGATTTCTGCAATCGATTTAAACTTGTTTGATCAGAATTTCACTGAGTTTATTTATGATGTTTTATGTGAAGTTAGATTCTGAATTTTGATGAATATTAGGTAGTTTGGGCCAATGAAAGTCAGTTACACTGATTTGAGGTTTAGATAATGACCTAATGGGATTGTTAGCATTGCATTGGATGCCTGAACACCAATCAATGGTGTGAAGGTATCCTAGATGATTAAATCATTTCGGTAAGCTCAAATTAAAAGAATTCCAACTGGATGACATGTGATATGAATTTGAGCATATATTCTTTGCTGACCGGGACTTTAACTAAGGTTTGATTGAGTTTTAAAGAAGGATGGAAAGTCATTTTGAGTGGATTTTTAGTGTTCCTATTGATCTCTTTCTATTAAGCTATGTATGGTTTGATAGAAAAGTCAATTAGCTTCTCATTGGGTTTTGATATGAGATCTGGATTTTAAGAGCCTGAGATCAAGATTTTAAGAGTCTTGAATGGGTTTACGCCTTAATTAAAAGTGATTTTCTGATCTGAACTTTTTATGAGCTTCCTGATGTATGATCTGGGTTGATAATTATCAAGTAGAGCAACTGATTAGCGGCTTGTTTTCAGCACACAAAAGCAACTATTCGCTGTTGAAATGGCTGCAACATGGTTTTAAGATGTCTGATCAGTTGTGTCAACATCTTATCTAATATGAAATACAACAGCAACAGCAGCTGCTAAATTTGAGCAGCAGATCAACCCTGTTGGCCGGGCTTTTTATTGAATCTAAGGATTGTAGTAAAGAGCTGACCTTAGTATTATGATAAACAAGCATTCATGTACAATTTAGTAACTTTAAATCTGATTTTGGATCGCTTGTAATGGTGCTTAATTTCATTGTCAGCTATCTTCATTTGGAATTAACTGTCCAAAATGAAATTTGGAAGAAATTAGAAGTAAAATCATGTTTATTATTCCAAACACTTGTCATGGGATGTGTTGGAGGTATTTGAATGTTTACACTCATTTTTAGTCAGCTGATCTCTTCTTGAGGCCTTAGGTTCTCTTTCAAAAATTCATTCAAGGCCTAAAATGGAGTCAACTTGTAAATAAATAAAATACTTAAAGAAATCATAAAAAAATAAAATAAACTTGTCTTGAGTAAGATCAGGTAGTTCTTTGGGTGCATGCCAAGTTTCAAGGTAATCTGAATCTCCGGCTTGGTAGAACATACCAACCGGCGATTCAGTATACCTTGGAATTTAATAAAAGACCTAAGTTCAAAAACACAAAAAAAAATTGATATCTCTCATCTCATCCTTTTTCTCTCATCCCCTATCTCTACTATACATATAAAAACTATAAAAATCAGAAAAAACTCCCAAATATCCAAAAATACTTTGTATATTATGTATATACTTGTAAATATAACTTAAACCTAACCTATATGTAGATAATGTACGTAATTAACTTATATATGTATTCTATATATTAAATTAAATATTTATAATGATTTAATATATATATATAACTTTATTGTATTATTATATATTAATTTATATAAACTAAATGTATAATGACCTATGTATTTATATAAACTTATCTAAATGTACATAATTGCATCTAATATTGTATATACATATTTAAATATATAATATATACCGTATAATACCTGTAATTTAATTTAATTATGTATTTATAGTAAATAATTAAGTTATTAAGTTAATTAGGTAATTTATTAACTTAAACTAAAATAAATTAGTAATTTAATTAATAATGAACTAATTTATTTAAATTAATAATGAACTAATTTATAATGTACACTTGTATAATATTACATTAAGTATTTTCAACCTATTTATACTATATTTATAGTGTATTATAGTATTTATAAATTATTTATGTATATAACAAACTTAAACATGTATTTAAATGTAAATAAACTAAAATAATGACTCTAAAATACAATAAAAATGTATAATAAATAATTTACTATATAAATTAACTCTGTATAAGGTCAATTGTATAATTAATTAACTAATTTATACTTTAACTAAGAAATTAGCTCATAATTTAACGTATACTCTATAAACTTTGACTAATTTTATTATATAGCTAATTAATTTATTTCTATGAATTAATTGTACCATTATATAGACCTATATAAGGGCTCCATAATTGTATAATTTATTTTTATTTTACACTAATTTATGGCCCAAAAATCGAGGGCCAAACACCTCAAATCCAAATGTTGCCTAGCGCAGCACCATGTAGATTTAGCACCTTAGATAGTGCCACATCGTGGCCTTTAGACCGCTCATAGCAGTATAAGTTGATCTTGTGTGCTCAACCGCTCAGTCGTCACGAGCACCAAGCATCGAAACCTATTACCCATTACCCATTCCCATGAGCATATGAGCATAGACGTGTATAGTAGTAGGCTGGGGGCCACGCACTGCAGCAAGCTTGAATTGGCATCTAATTCAAACTAAGGCCAGCTGCTAGTAGAGGTTTGGTCCCGCCTCTATGGTGCTGTGTATCCCTCAAAAGTGGTTGACCTGCCCATTAAACAACATTGTGGGCTTGTGAACAGTGAAAGTGAGAACAGAGTAAAAAGGACTAAGTGTCGTGAAGAAGAGAGGAGAGTTAGCTGCAAATGTAGCTAAGTGTTGGACAACCATGTGTATGTGTATATATGTGTGTGTGTATATGTAACATATGTATATATACATATATACTGTATAAGTATAATAGTAGGTAATATATATATGTAAATATGATATGTTCAACTCAAAAAAGTTGTCCTACATTGACGGTGTGACTACACCGACATCAAACATAAGTCACAGTAAATTATACTATAAGTTGCTAATATTAATCACTACACTGACAGGCACCTATAGGACAAAAGAAAAACAACAGGGGAAAATAAGTTCTCTTTCACATCCAGCCCTTTTCAACTTTAACCCTTAAGCTCTCCTCCGGACTTCTCATCAGACCTCAGAGTTGATGCCATTTCTACCGATCTGAGCTCCTAAGGCAACACCATCCTCCTTGCTACTCTTGATCAATCGTAGCCTCACATCCTACTCGATCTCTCTCAGGTTAGTTAAAGTTGTTTCTCTCTCGATTCTTCTGCCCGATCTCTTACATTCTTAGCCCTCGTCGGAGATCACTGGAGGAGGAGAGATCTTTCTTAGGGTTTTGGGTTAATCTCTCGCTCAGATCTGCACTCAAATCTGATCTCTCGCTTTGATCTACACACAAATCTAATCTCTCACTTAGATTCTCTTTATAGGTTTCTGAAATTTGCACTCAAATCGATCCCTCTCTCTCAACCTCTCTCACTGTTCCATTGATCAGATTCCACTCGATCAGATCTTTCCCACTCAACTCGACCTCTCTCACTCAATTTTTCTTTATCAATCTCTCTTATTGTTCCTTTGCTCAGATCTATGATCAATTAGATCTCTCCAACTTGATTTCTCTCATTCACTCTCTCTCTCTATTGATATTTGTTTCTTTGATCTGTATTTGATCAGATCTGATGAGATAAAAAAACATGACTCTTAAGTTCTCTGTCATCATGGCCTTCATCGTGACTTCTCTTTTCCTTACCATAATAATAGTTTTCTACTAGAGCGAATCTCCTTGGGAAGCTACAGTAATTGATTCAACTTCTTAGTCCTTGCTATCAATGCTAAATCAATTTAGGTGCATGTGGATCGATTCTTGCTAAATTTCTATAGTTGTTGACAAAATTTGAATTTTAGATCTGAATTTCATGAATGGGATACCTTTCTTGCCTCTGTTAGGTCAAATTAAATGATCTTTAATTTCTTGTTCTTGTATTTCTTCTTTTTGTGGACGTGGTGTTGCCCATTGGTTTGATGGAGATTTTGGGTATTCAATTTGTTTAATGTGTTGTTAGAGATATGCATTTGATTTTTACTGGAGAAGTTTGTAGGTTTTGTTTTGGCATGTTGAATTCTGTATGAATTGCTTATCATAATGCTGCTTTAGATTCTCTTGTTTTTGGGTTTCTTGTTTTTGGTTCTCTTTGTGGATGTGGCAATGCTAACTGGGTTGATGGAGATTTTGGGTATTGGATTAGTTTAAGGCTTTTTTTTTGGGTGGGTAGGAGGGGGAAAGGATGTGTATTTGAATTTTTACTAGAGGAGTTCATTAGGAATGTTTTCATTGTTGTTCGTGTGCTAATTTCTTGTAGATAGTCTTGTCTTCTTGACTATGATAATCAAGTGTGTGTATAGGTTGTCTATCATTTTTCTGCTTTTAGATGCTCCTTTTTGGGATTTATGGCTTTTTTTATGTTTATGGATTTGGTAATGCCAATTAGTTCATTGGAAATTTTGGATCTTGTGTTTGTTCACAGATTTTTTTGGGACTATTCATTTGAATCAAGTGGAGGGGAGAGTCCATGTTTTGTGTTAATTTATTTTGGAGTGGCATGCAGATCCACTAGGGTTTAATGTGGTGAGTGTTGAGACTAGTTATTGTTGCTTAATGTAAATTTGGGACTTCTATTAGTGCAAAGCTTCTATCTTGGGGCTTACTTAATGTGTTTGGATGTAAAACTTCCTTCTTCCTCTGCCTTTTAATTGTATATAGCATTTCGTTTCCTGATAATCAAAATGCACTATTAAGCTATGATATCTTACATTGTCATCATGCTAGATTTTTTGGCCTTTAGGTTGCAAATTTTGATTACCTGAACTAGTTGTTCACAGGAATTTGTTGCACATGCTTTGAGTATCGGCTACCTAAAGATCGGCCAGAAAACATTTGGGTGCTTCTAACTAGTGACGAGGCACAAGGTCAACCTTTGGTCAATTGGTAAGCCCCACGCCATACTGGTCGGTTGGATAGAAATGCTGTTGATTTTGCTTTTTTTGTACTGATTGCCATTGTTACCATTCTTGTATGCATTGTTTTTTCTTAGCAAACTTATTCAATCATACAAGTGCAGCTAGTCTGTAAGTATTTTGAATCTTTGCTAGAGCAACCAGTGAATCAATAAAGTTGTGGGATGTAAAGGAGGTTAAGGGTACTAACTTAGTTTCATGACTTGTGCCTTATAGGGTGCTTGGATGCTAAGCAAGTAAAGCTACAACAATTTTCAATCACCTAGGTGTCATTTTTGGTTGTTTTATCATGGAGTTGTTTAGACATTTTCAGGACATAGGTCGAATTGTATATCTTTTTTTTTTGAATTTAGAATTGTATATCTTTTGACTTTCATCCTTTCGAGGAGCTTTTTGCCTCTAGTTCCTTGGATAAAAATATGAAGATCTTGGATATAGGAAGGAAAGTATGCATTCATACATACAAGGATCACACTTGAGGGGTTGACACAATTGGATCTACACTAGATGACAATTGTGTTGTTTCTAGTGGGGAAGATAATGTTGTAAAGGTACCAAATGGGAACTTTTTTACCACGTACGAATTCAAGTAATGCAAGAATAATTGTATGCCTGTTAGAATTTCCGTCTACTTTTTTGGATTAAGTTCCTTGATAAGGAATGATCCTACATGACATGTTCTGAAGTTTGATTCCAATTTTGCTACTTATGAAATTTCTTCGTTATTTCTTAAAGTCTTTTCCTTGATATACAATTGCTAAATTTTCTGTTGTTTGGATTTTCATTTGTGGTAGAAGCTAATGAAGTTATTTTCTTGTCTCATAGTTACTTGTGTGAATGTTCATTTTTAGCACATAAAAGATTGACAGTGACAGGTCTTGTATTGTTCCTTGATATGAACAATGCTGCTTGGAAGAATGATTTCAAAACCAAATCAGAACAAATATCAAGTAAGGATTGAAAAAAGAATAATAGAATCTCATTGATATTACCAAATATAATGAATACAACAGTCATAAGGGCAAAAAGATTAAGGGCTTATCTCAAACCAATGCAAACTGTATTGATGATATCAAGTTATCAATTCTTTCCATATAGGTTTACGTGATATGCTTGAGCATATTGGTATTTGGAATAGAATAAACTTACGAGTATACCAAGCTTGACAAAGCAAATTTTCTTGTAAAATATAGGAAAAACAAAGATGCCACTCATAAATTTATAAAAGACACATGCAACAAGCCTGGTGGCAATGTCAAAACCATAAGATAAATGTTTGGGGACACTTTCATGAAACATCAAATTTGTAAGTTTTCAGATCAAATATGTAGATATCTCTGAAGCAGTTGATGGCAATCAACCACTACCTGTCAGCGTTGGTAAACATCTTGGTGATGGGTGGTTTAGTAGGTTGAGAATTCTTGCTAACTTCCTTTCTAACGGGCACAAATGTATGCAATAACTCTAACTTGCCCACATTAACCATCTGTCCATTATGAAAAGTTACAAGTTGAATAGACCAAGTGAATTAATGCTTTGGAATTCACAAAAATAAAAAAATAAGGCAAACACAATCCACACACCCCCCAACACAAAATAGAGAAGTCAAACATAGATGCAATGCTTGTTGGTTGAAGTTGAAAGTAGCTTTAGGTATTTTATGCAACAAGAGATTCATTTGATGGTTAAAGCAACTAATCGAGTTGATATGATCAAGTTGATATAACCAAGTTGACCATTTGCTCTATTTGGGACTAGAGTTGGACTGTTAAAGGATGTGTTCAATCTTCTTCTTTGATATTCTACATTTGAGTTGTATGATGGGCTACCATCTTGATGATTTTTTTCGCTATCATCTTCATTGTTTAGATTGCTCAAAACCCAGCTAGCCTCTGTCAGCAATCTTATAGCTCTCCAGCATCAATGAGCAGTTGTGGGACTTATGGTAATGAAGATACACTTGTAATACTACATAAATTTTTCTTTCTACATATATATTGATGGTTGGGTCCCTCATGGGAGTATAGTTTTTTCTATGTTGTTGGCCTAAATTATCCTCGATAAAATTAAAAATATCATATGTGCTTAGCACAAACATATTTGGGTACAAGGTTTAGATGTTATCCTATTTTTAGTTTAATTGAGTTTTGTTTCCATAAGAAGTAAGAAAATTCAAATCTTGTTGAGCCCTATGCTCCCTTATAAAAATTCATTGTATTATTATATCTACATGCTTCACTATGTGGTGATTAACGAATAGGGTTGCTACGCAATTTCCTAGAGTGTGAGTCCAACATATGTCAACAACATGATAAGTCCCCTTTTATTTCCCTCATATGGACTACATATTCAATTTTGCCACATGGGATCTGCATGGTGTAGAGTGGAGGTTTCAACACATATACAGAGGTATTTCTTTGTATTCTTTTTCTCCTGTGCCATTACTGGTTTCAAGTGACACAATGCTGATGCCTACGGATTTCGTGTTTATGTTTGATGTGAATTCTGGTCTTAGTGATTAAATGTTATTTGCTTTAACACCTAGTAGAATTTCTTTCAAATGAGTGTGACGAGAATGCTTGTTGTACATTTTGCTTGCAATTTTAACTATAAATTGACCGGAGATAATAAGGTTCGATGAGCTGGACTAACAGTTAAGTCATCATTTTTACATGACTAAATGTTGTTTGCACATTTTGTATATTCTCTGGTGATGAGTAGAGCCTAGGTTTGATGAGGCCGGCTCAAGCTCAGCTTAATAAGGTTTGCAAAACAACCTTATTGAGGGCTATCAAATTGATCCTGACCCAGTTTTGAGCTCTGATAAGCTTATGAAGCCAAGCTTGAGTTGAACTAGTTTCAGTTCAAATAATTTACTCAATACTTAGAAGTATATGACACGACCATATGTGATTGTTGCCAAAGTGGTAGTATAGATGTATATGATTATTTTTTGGTTGGTATCCTCCCAGTATCTCTATGTTCTTGGGATGCTTTAGGTTCCCAATGTCATGTCTCTTTATTTGGTGTGGGAACTGATCAATTTTCCCACATTGTTAGAGAGGAAGCAAATGGAATGTCATCATCCATAAGATAGTGTGCCTGGACTTTGCCATTAAATTAATAAAGATACGTAGGTTTGAGCTCCAATTGTCTAAGCTTTGAGCCTCCTTTGTTGGGCTCAATTGACTTCGAGTAGAGCTTAACCATAGCTTGACTATATTGAGATGAGCTTGAATTTGGGCTGGTTCGGTTCTGCTGGCTTGATAGCCATCCTAACTAGAGAATTTGTCTTGACATGGGCATAAAGGATCGTGGAGATGCTACAGCTAAAACAGACTGCTTTTCATTCTACATAAATCAAGATCAGATAGGGGATGAAAGATAATGATAATGAACGCAAAGAAAGATAGGGAGTGGGATTGGAACTGCTAGAAACATAAGTTCTGTGAAGCATAAAGCACATGGAGAAATGGTTTATGACTAAGAAAGATTTTGAGGTTTGATAGGCAGGTTCAAAAAATGATGGGATGGTTTTGAAATAAATGTCATGCCTAAGGGAGGTGGCTATTAATTGACTGACCCAAGTGGCAAATGGGAGCTCATGCAATTCTTTGGCAATTTGTCTAGAAAATGGCCCTTTATCACCAGTCCTACAGAGTTATGCACGCTATTTTAGTTTTAGCATCACATGCATTTTTACCTGGTTTTGATACATGATAAAGATAAAAGGATCTGAGTCCTATGCTTAAGTTGAATGAGATGACAAACTTAGGTCAAATTTATTACTACCTATTTATGTATGTGCAGATTTATTTATTAGACATAAGTTCTATGTTTACAAGACCTGTACTAAGCTTTTTGCTTTCATATGAGTGGATGCTGACAACATTTTGCATATTTGATCTTGTTTATGCAATTTGCATGTTTTCTTTCAAAAGAACAAAAGCCATGCATTTCCATTTTCTATTAGTGGCATTGATATCTAGAGCACCTTGAACCAGTTCATAAGCATCAAATTCAGCTAAAATTCTAGGATCTTAAACTTTTTGAGGTCAATATAAATCAAGCTCTAGTAGCCATGTGTGCTTTAGTTTCCACCTTCATTAAGTGCTTTAAATTCCATATCTTAAGAAAAGTAATAATACCTATATCAAGAAACATGCGTATCAATATTATTTTCATAATGAAATTAAATCATTGTATTGGTGCTTATTGACTTAGGTTATGGTTTAGTATGTGACCATCATTATGTGTGGTAAAAGTTGATCGGATACCAAGGCAAGGAATGACCATATCAAATTGTTCAGGTAAGGAGTCGGTTGGATACATATGCTTGTTTCTAGTTTCAACATTATAAGAAAGGGAGAACTACCCTTGTGTATGATCTTCTAAAAAAGGATGGTGCTTTCCCTTGATGCTTTACTTTATGCTAAATGTCATTCCCTAGAATATGCCTATTTTATTGAAATAGGGTAAAGAAATTACATTTGGTATAGTGTTGCCACATATGGCAGGAAATCAACCTAATAGACTTTTCATTATGATTATGTTGACCATCCACAAGCCTCGAAACATTTGCCAATATCATTTTGGTATACATACCTGGACTCTCTGTCAAGTATTTGTAAGCTAATTTCCATGGTATTATTTACAAAGTAACGTGCTTGCCATGAACTATTTAAAAACAAAAAAGAAACATTACTTACCACTATATAGTGTCAGTGTTTCAACAAGACAATAAAGGAGTAAAGCTTCTTTTGATGGCATTGGTAGCCTTGCCATTTTTGCCTAAAGATTGAATCCAAAAAATAATTGCCCTCATCTATCGATTCAAAAGCAAACCTATGAAAAATTTGATCCCACATTCTTAAATGATCCTCCAAGTTAAGGAGTGATTTTATTTCTTGGTTTAAACATGGAGGGTTCAACAACTAGTGCTTAGGGTGCTATTTTTAGAGTGCACAAGACAATTAACTCAACTTCTAGTTATTCTTATAATATACACACCAAAATCAAAACCAAAATTCTCCTTGGCAAATCGTATTATGTACATAGCAGGGTATTCCATCATGCCCTTTATTGCTGAATCATAACTCCTGAGCTTGACCTGATATGCACCGATTTTATTATGTCATGCATATAACACATTAGTTCTTGTTTGCAGTTTCCTACTAACCAAGATATGTTACTCTCTCTGCAAAGTGTGTTAAGACCCATGCCATCAAAGCCCTTTAAGACGTCTGGGACTTGGGTCAGACGTCTTGTCAGACATCTGGACACCTTCCCAGATGTCTGGAAATCAATTTTTGTGTGCATACGTTCTCGAGTCTGCACGCGTGCCACACACAGACTGAGCTCAGCCACATTTCTTCTCTTTCTCTTCCCCTCGTCGAATGCAGAACCCTAACCCATGCCTACTTATACCCCCTCCTCTCCCTCACGCCACCCTACTCCCATCCACCTTCTCCTTCCTCCAGCGAGAGCAAGAGCGGCGAGTGCAACCGAGTGTAGCGGCAGAGAGGAGGAGCAGCGAGAGAAGGGAAGAGAGGAGAGCGCACGAGCCATGAGAGAGCTCACCAAAGAAGCTCATGGTTGGTCGGCGTGTGCAAGGCAGAGAGGTGTGTCGGGGAAGTCCTCCCCGACACTGCTGTAGCTAGAGCAATGGGCGAGCGAGTGCGGCGTGGCCACGCATAGCACGAAGAAGACGAAGAAGCTTCTAGTTCTGGGGATTTTTCCCAGAATCAGACGTTTGGATCTACATCCAGACAATGCGGACGACGTCTGGAGGAGGCTCCAGACGACTGAGAGGTAAATCCTGTGCCCTACGCCTCCCTTTGCGGATATGGCCTGCCGCCGAGGCTCTGCTACGTGTCGTATTGAGAAGTTTTTCCATTGCGTGTGCAGGATTCATTTCGGGAAGGCACGGACACGCCCTCCCACGTAGTTCAGACGTCTAGGCGTAGCACCAGACAGCGGGAAGCATCCCCAGACATCCGGAGAGGTGGTCGGACGTCTGGAACTAGGTCCAGACGGTTCAGAAGGATCCCTGGATGTAACGACCTGGTTCCTGAATCCCTACGAGATACGAGAATCGGACCGACTCGACTGATCCCAAGACCCAGTCGTCCAAAGAGAAAGTAGCCAAAAGAGCAGTAAAATAAACCACATTCACCATGTATATAACTAGCAGTAACAAAATACAGCAGTAAAGAAAAGAAATACTACAGTATACACCACCACAACAGTAAAGAAGAAAACATGAACATAACCATGAAGCTTACAATGAAAAGAGTACAGAGGTAACACAACTACTCGCAACAACAAAAAGAAAAGTACAGTGAGTACTACACAAGTAACACTACTGGGCTCTACTAGGCCCAACGCCCTCTGCAGCCGCCGACTCTAGCTGCTCAACAGCTGGTCCTGAAAAGGTAACAAAGGTGACACGTCAGCGAAACATTGAGTATAGTGGCAACTAAAAGCTAAGAAATAGTAAGGTGGACAGTAGTTGTTATATTTTAAATTTCTTTCTTTATAATTTCCGTTTACTCGTTATCGAATTATCCCTCAGATTCTTCTCTTGATCTTGAATGTTCCTCGTGGGAACGATCTTGATTGCAGTCTTTTCCGAAAAGTAGAAGTAACACGTGGTGCTCTCCTGGCTGGGAGAGTCCCCCGTGGTGGTCCTTCCCTCAGTCAACCACCCTAAGGTCACTGACAGACGTAACGGTGACTACGGCACATGCGATAAATGCACGGGTAGATACCCCGCACTGGCACGCAGTCAGTCATTTCCGTTAACGGGTGCGCTAAAAGCACAACACGGAACCAGTATAGGGCAGAGCCCTCTTAGTAACAGGGGTCCAGCCCCTCCACAGTAACCAAACAGGGGTCTTGCCCCTCCACAGTCCGCGCACCCTCGCCTGACTACCCTGGTTTGCCCAGTGGACCTAACAAGTCGGTGTAGGAGGGCTAGCAGAACCCCGGGGCCCGTGGGGTAGCTAGTGCTCTCCCTACACTAGTAGCTCTCCTCGGTACTGTGTACACGAGGGCCAAAAGCCGGTACAAAGTGGCCAGACCTAACCCCGGGTCCCTGGGGTGGCTAGCTCCGCTCTGCATTAAACAAGGGGACAGTCGCTCTCCTTGGTACTCCGTACTCAAGGGCCAGCTCACTTCCCCAATTCCATTCCATTCACCTTCCAGGAGTTCTACTCCTAATTCCCCGTAGGGTTCGTGCTCAGCCAATTTAGGTTTCATCTTTTCAGCTTTATATAGCCCATGTTCCCAACCGTAATTATTCATTCAAAATCAGGTAGCTGTTAACCAGTTACAGGCAGTTATCGTTTCCTTTCTACTTTTCCAAGACTGCAATGTATATGCATTCAAGCTAGTTTTCCACTCCTAGGATTCATTCCATACCCTAGGATCTATCATTCAATCTAGTTTTCCAGTCCTAGGGTTCATGCATTACCCTAAACTCTATTAATTATTTCACAATTGCATAATTTTTTGATAAATAATTGAAAGGGCCACTCTACCCGCAAAATCGGGAGTACGGGGGGCGTGGTCGGCAATCCCACGTGCCTCCGCAACCCCAGAGCCGCAACGGAATGGGGTCCTAACACAAGGATCAACACAAGGAATTACTCAGAACAGTATACAATTACTGTAAACAGGTAGAGGAACTAAATCTGGGAAGAACAAAACTTGAAACGGGGAAAACGGACTCCGAACGGACCCTAAACTGGTCAAAAACAACTAGTCTGTCCAAAATCAGACGTCTGGAACTTCTTCCAGATGTCTTAAAAGATAGCTCAGGTCATACCTTGGTCTGCGCAGTCCTTCAGACATCCAGAAGCCCGCTGGACCATTTGGACATAGTTTCCAGACGTTCGATTGCTACCTCGGACGTCTGGAGGCCCCCTCTGTCATCTGGTGCTCTGCCCAAACATCTGATCCATGTGGGATGGCGTGCCCTTGCACCTTCCCAAACAAGTACTACACACACACACCCGCTCTCATCACGAAAGGGTGCAGGAGACTTCAGCGGAACGGCTGCATGGCCGTACACGTGAAAGAAGAAGGGATAAAAAAATAACGTACCTGTCAGACGTCTGGACCTTCCTCCAGACGTCTCCTGCATCGTCTGGACGTAAGTCCAGACGTCTGATTCTGGGAAATTTTCCCAGAATCAGAACCTTCTTGCTCTCCGCCTGTAGCGCACGACCGTGCCACATCGCGTCCACCTGTTGCCCAAGCTGCAGCAGCTCCTCTGTGGCACCACACGCTCGCTGCTCTCCCACCGGTCGGCTCTAGTTGCCCTGGCAATCTCGCACCCTCGCGTCGAGCTCCTTCTTCCTCTCACAACACCCCTCCTCCCCGCACACTTGCAGCAGTCGCTGCTGCTGCTCACGCTCTCTCACTAACAGGGAGAAGAAGAAGAAGGCGTTGGAGTGAGGGTGAGGGAGAGGGGAAGCGTATTTGAAGGCAGCTGTGGGGAGAGAGAAAGAGAAAAGCTACATCTGCAGGGAGGGAGGAAAGAGAAGGAGGAGGGCGGCAGGTTCAGTCTGCGCGGCATGCGCGCAGATGCGAACCCATACACCGAAAAAATTTAATTCCAGACGTCTGGAAAGGCTTCCAGACATCTGGGCCACTTCCCAGATGTCTTAAACGACGCATGATGCCCTGGTCATAACACTGGACGTCTGAGGAGCAATGCAGAGTGAGGTATGATTCTGGACTTCTTTTAAAACGTCTGGAAGGTGTACCAGAGTTTGATTCGAGTCAGGATTGTTGTTTTTGACCACTTTAGGGTCTGTTTGAGGTCCGATTTCCGCAATTAAGATTTTGTTCTTCTTCGTATAAGTTCCTCTACTTGTTGGAATGCTTTTATCATGTTCTGAGTAGTTTCTTGTGGTTGATCCTTGTGTTAGGACCTCATTCTGTTGCAGATTTGGGGGTTGTGGAGGCATGTGGACCTGCCGATCAAGCCCCCATTACTCCTGGTTTTCTTGGTAGAGTGGCTTCCCCTAGATTAATTACAAACATGAATGCATATCTGGAATGAATGTTAGATCCTAGGGTATGGCATGAATCCTAGGACTAGAAACACTGGAATAATTATATTGAATGCATGAATTGCAATCTTGGATGATTAAATAAAATAATAACAATTGCCTATAATTGGATAACAGCTGCCTGTGGAATGTAAAGTACTATTGTTAGCAGCTGTTGCATGTATGTTCCTGTTGCTGCAATTAAATACGAGCTGCCTGTATATGAAATGGAAATAGAAATGATGAAACCTAGTATGGCTTGGCCTAAGAAATATGAGCATGAACCCTACGGGGAATTAGGAGTAGAGCTCCTGGAAATAAATGGAATAGAATTGGAAATGTGAATGGGGAAGTGAGCTGGCCCTTGAGTACGGAGTACCAAGGAGAGCGACTGTCCCCCTATTTAGTGTAGAGCGGAGCTAGCCGCCCTAGGGTTGGGACTCGGGTTAGGACTGGCCACTTTGTACCGACTTTTTGGCCCTTGCGTACAAAGTATTGGGGAGAGCTACTAGTGTAGGGAGAGAACTAGCCACCCCACGGGGCCCGGGGTTCACCTGGCCATCCTACACTGACTTGTTAGGCCCACTGGGCAAACCAGGGTAGTCAGGCGAGGGTGCGCGGACTGTGGAGGGGCAAGACCCCTGTTTGGTTCTTGGGGGCTAGACCCCTGTTACTGAGAGGGCTATGCCCTATACTGATTCAGTGTTGTGGTTTGGGCGCACCCGTTAACGGAAATGACTGACCGCGTGCCAGTGCGGGGTAGCTACCCGTGCGCTTATCGCGCGTGCCGTAGTTACCGTTATGTCTGTCAGCAACCTTGGGGTGGTTGACTGAGTGTAGGACCACCACGGGGGACTCTCCCGGCCAGGAGAGCACCACGTGATATTGCTACTTTTTGGAAAAGACTGCAATCAAGATCTGTAACGAGCGCGTACCCCAGACGTCTTTTAAGACGTCTGGGAGGTGGCCCAGACGTCTGTCAAGACGTCTGGGATCACATCCAGACGTCTGACCAGACGTCCGGGATAGTTTACAGACGTCTGACGAACAGTTATGCTCGCACGGGATATTCGTCTGCGCGCCTGTGCGCGCAGACCTGCGATCCGCATCTTCTCTGCGGCTGCAGGCGACTGCGACCGTCTCTCCCTCCTCTTCGCGCGGCGTTAAAAGGGGGAGGGGGCGCGCCTCCCCTCCCGTCTCCACCATCTTCCTCCTTCTCTCCTGCCTGTGCGCGAGAGCGAACGGACGCGAGGGCGCAGCGGCAGCGGCGGCCGCAGCAGGCGCGGAGGAGCTGCGGCGTGCGAGGGCGGGGCTCTGCCGTGAGGGCGAGCTCGCCGGGAGCGGCTTGGCCGGCCGGCGGAGGGCGCAGGGGGCGCAGAGCGTTGCGAAGAGGGACCTGCTGCGGGCGGAGCAGCGGACGCGCGAGGTACGACGCGGGCGGCATCGCGAGCGGAGGCCGAGCGAGGTTCTGATTCTGGAAAAATCTCCAGAATCAGACGTCTGGACTGATATCCAGACGGCAAGGTCGACGTCTGTGTGATCATACAGACGTCTGAAAGGTGAGTTCCGCTTTCTCCTTCTTTTTTTGTCGACTGACCGTACTGAGGGAGGAGGGTTGGCTGTGCGCAGGTGTTCGGATTCGTCATCCTTTGCGAATCCGACGTCTGGAAGTTGTACCAGACGGCGGGAGTGACCTCCAGACGTCCGGAGAGACCATCGGACGTCTGGGATCTAGGAGAGACGTCCCCACAGACTTCTGGACGTCCGGGGAACCAAGCCGAACAGGTAATTCTCTGATCCACCGTTTAAGACGTCTGGAAGGAGTTCCAGACGTCTGATTTTGCATAATATTGTCTTTCTCGACCCGTTTAGGGCCCGTTTGGGCTCCGTTTTCCGCGATTCGAGTTGCGTTCGTTTCAGAATTTATTCCTCTACCCGCCTACAGTAGCTATACACTATTTTGAGACACTCCTTGTGTTTGATCCTTGTGATAGGACCTTGTTCGGTTGCAGTCTTGAGAGTCGCGGAGGCGCGCGGGATTCCCGACCACGCCCCCATTACTTCCGTTGTACCTGTAGAGTGGTTTTATGTATTAATAAAATCTGTTAAAGTATGGAACCATAACTAGAACCTAGGGCATTGCATGAATCCTAGGAATGAGAAATATATGGAATGATAGCTCCTAGGTGTTGCATGAATCCTAGGGCCGGAAAACTGGATTGTATGATAGATCCTAGGATATGGCATGAATCCTAGGATGGAAAAACTAGTGGAATGTACATTACTGCAGTCTTGGAAAAATGGAAAGGAATATATAAAGCTGCCTGTAAATTTAATTAACAGCTGCCTGTTATGCATAGAGAATCATGTTGAGATCATGGAATGTGAGAACGTGAATCTGGAAAGTGAAACATATGATGTTCTGAGATAAAGAGCTGGAACCCTACGGGGAATTAGGAGTGGAACTCCTGGAAAGAAAAGGAATGGAACTGAGATGTAGTTTGTACTGTCTCTTGGGTACGCAGTACCAAGGGAAGTACCTGTACCTGTTTTAGTGCAGAGTGGGGCCAGCCGCCCCAGGGACCCGGGGTTAGGCTTGGCCGCTCTGTACCGACTTTTTGGCCTTCGTGTACGTAGTACCGAGGAGAGCTAGTAGTGTTAGGGGAGTACTAGCTACCCCACAGGCCCCGGGGTTCTGCTAGCCTCCTTCACCGACTTGTTAGGCCCACTAGGGCAAACCAGGGTAGTCAGGCGAGGGTGCGCGGACTGTGGAGGGGCAAGGCCCCGGTTTGGTTACTGTGGAGGGGTTGGACCCCTGTTACTGAGAGGGCTCTGCCCTGGTTCCGTGCTGTGCTTTGGGCGCACCCGTTAACGGAAACGACTGACCGCGTGCCAGTACGGGCTAGCTACCTGTGCGTTTATCGCGCGTGCCGTAGTCACCGTTACGTCTGTCAGTGACCTTGGGGTGGTTGACTGAGGGTAGGATCACCACGGGGGACTCTCCCGGCCAGGAGAGCACCACGTGCTACTTCTACTGTTGGAAAAGACTGCAATCAAGATCGTCCCACGAGGACATTCGAGATCAAGTAAAGGATCTGAGAAGTAAATGAAATAGTGAGAAAAATCGAAAGATGTAAATAAAGGAAGTAATAGAACATAACAGCTACTGTACACTCTACTGTTGCCTTTAGTTACTTTGCCACTCTACTCAGCGTTTGCTGACGTGTTACACTCGTTACCTTTTTCAGGACCAGGTGTTGAGCAGCCAGGGTCGGCGGCTGCAGAGGACGCTGGGCCGAGTAGGGTCCAGTAGAGTTGCCACAGCTTTGTACCTTCTTTTGTTTCTGTTCTAGTGAGTAGTTTTGTTTCCGCTGTACCTTCTTTACCTGCAGATTTTGTTATATGATAAATGTTGTTTTACTGTTGTGGTGGTGCCTACTGTAGTAGTTTCTTTCCTTACTGCTGTACTTTCTTACTGTTAGTTATATTCATGCTGAATGTGGTTTATTTTACTGTCTTTTGGTTACTTCCTCGTTGGACGACTGGGTCTTGGGATTAGTCGAGTCGGTCCGGTTCTCGTGTCTCGTAGGGACTCGGGAACCGGGTCGTTACAAGATGGTATCAGAGCAAGGTCGTCCCGAGAAGTGAATCAACTGACTGGAAAATAACCAATTCACATGTTTATAGCTAGAGTAGCCACCACAACATATCTCTTGACTTGAGCTCTTGGAAGTGTTGTTAGGTACCCGTCTGTTTTGACGTTTCCGTTTTGTTTCGCGTCTCCTTGCAGGAGATGCCTCGTCGTGGGACTGGCGAGACTGGCCGCGGGCGCGGCCGTGAGCGAGGACGGCGAGGTGGACGTGCTGTCGTTGACGTCTCGGTGGACCAGCCACCACTCCCTGGCATCCAGGCCCAGGACCTCGCCAGACTGATACGGGATATTGTACGAGAGGAGCTCCACCCACCGCCCCGAGCACCTCCTCCTGGGGTTGCAGAGGGGGAGTCCTCTGTGGGACCACGCGACGGACGCGGCGCCGGACACGAGGGAGGGGATGGGCCCCTGCCGCCCCCACCTTCCTCCGACACTTCTGTACACGAGACACCTTCGCCTGGAGGCGCACCAGCACCTCCCCTACAGCACCACTTCGAGCTTTTCGGACAGTTCCGGAAGCTGAAGCCCCCCTCCTTCAAGGGGGATGAGGACCCGACCGAGGCAGAGGACTGGCTTGAGCAGCTGGAGAAGATCTTCGACACCCTTCGCCCCCCGGTGGAGTGCCGCGTGGCCTTTGCCACGTACCAGCTGGAGAGTGCGGCACACCGGTGGTGGAGGGCGGTCCGGGGACAGGAGAGGGACGAGCCGACGTGGGACCAGTTCGTCACCCTCTTCTGCGAGCAGTACTTTCCCCAGACGTGGCAGGACCAGAGGAGGCGGGAGTTCCACACTCTCCGCCAAGGGACGATGACCGTGAGCGCGTACCGCACGCGTTTCTTGGAGCTGTCCCGCTTTGCAGCGACAACGGTAGCCACTGAGGAGGAGCGCCTTTGGAGGTTCATCGAGGGGCTCCGGCCTGCGATCCGGGGGTATGTCAAACCCCTGAAGCTGCCGACGTTTTCGAGGGTGGTAGAGGCAGCCATGACTTACGAGGAGACCAACCCGTCCGCGCGAGAGACCGACGGCGGGCGGAAGAGGCCCTTTCAGCCGGACTTCTCGCGGGGCCGGCGAGAACGGAGACACGTGGCGTCCGCAGGAGAGCCGTCACGTTGTGCAGGGCCATCAGTGGCCTTTGGGGGCCCTCGACAGGGGCCAGTCGCCAGCACCGGACCCCCGCCTAGCCGACAGCAGGGACTCACTGAGGGCGGGAGTCGGGTTCCCCTCTGCTACCAGTGTGGCCAGCCGGGCCACGTCAGGAGGGACTGCCCATCTAGGGCAGGAGGTCAGCAGATACTTCCCGCGCAGAGCACTGGAGGGCGCGCAGGAGGCCGCGGTTTCCAGGCGCGAGGAGGAGGACCGCAGTCGCGAGGAGGGTACCGGCCAGCACCTACCCGTCCGACGCAGAGTGTGGCTGCTTCGTCCGCACCTAGAGCTGAGGGGCGTATCAACGCCCTAACACACAGGGACGCCAGAGCTTCGGGATCCGTGGTAGCAGGTATGGTTTCAGTTTCTGGCAGACTCGTTTACACGCTTTTCGATTCCGGCGCTACGCACTCGTTTGTCGCAGACAGTTTCGCAGTTAGTTTGGACCAGGATTATACATTGTTAGAGAACCCGTTCGTAATCAGAGGTCCGAGTGGTCAGCTGTTTGTAGCTGAGGAGGTGTACACGGGTTGCGGGGTCAGCATCGGGGGACACAGCCTGCCAGCTGACCTGATTATGATACAGATGGAGGACTTTGGGGTGATCCTGGGGATGGATTGGTTGTCCGCTTACCACGCATTGGTAGACTGCTTTGAGAGGAAGATTGTCTTCTCCATTCCGGAGTTGCCTTCCTTCGAGTTTCACGGGCAGCCAGTGGACGGAGGTTTCAGGTGCATTTTGGCACTTCGGGCGGCGAGACTTTTGAGCCAGGGGTGTGAGGGCTTCTTAGCTTGTGTGGTGGCAGAGCACAGCCCCGTGGCAGACTTCCAGAGCATCCCGGTGGTCAGAGAGTACCCCGACGTGTTTCCAGACGAGTTACCAGGACTACCGCCCGAGCGTGAGATCGAGTTTGAGATCTCACTAGTACCAGGGACCAACCCCATCTCCACCGCGCCATACAGGATGGCACCGCTTGAGCTGCGAGAGCTCAAGTCTCAGTTGCAGGACCTTTTGGAGAAGGGTTTCGTGAGGCCCAGTGCGTCTCCCTGGGGAGCCCCGGTACTGTTTGTGAAGAAGAAGGATGGGACCCTACGCCTTTGTGTGGACTACAGACAGCTGAATAGGGTCACCATCAAGAACAGATATCCGCTGCCGAGGATTGACGATTTGTTTGACCAGTTGCGGGGTGCCACGGTGTTTTCCAAGATCGACTTGAGGTCTGGATACCACCAGTTGAGGATCAGGGAGACCGACGTCTCCAAGACAGCTTTCCGCACCCGGTACGGACACTACGAGTTTTTGGTCATGCCGTTTGGGCTGACCAATGCCCCCGCTGCTTTCATGGACCTGATGAACCGGGTGTTCAGACCGTACTTGGACCAGTTTGTGGTGGTTTTCATAGATGATGTACTCATCTATTCTAGAGATCGGACAGCACTTGCGGATGGTTCTGGACACTCTGAGACGACGCAGGCTGTACGCCAAATACAGCAAGTGCGAGTTCTGGTTGAGGGAGGTGACCTTTTTGGGTCATGTGATCTCTGGAGACGGCCTGGCGGTGGATCCCGCCAAGGTCGAGGCAGTGCTCAGGTGGGAGAGACTGCGTTCAGTCACTGAGATTCGCAGTTTCCTGGGACTGGCAGGTTACTACAGACGGTTCATCAGAGGGTTTTCGCAGATTGCACGTCCTATGACACAATTGACTCGGAAGGATGTGCTTTTCACTTGGACAGACGCCTGTGAGGCGTGTTTTCTGGAGCTGAAGGAGAGGTTGACCTCGGCTCCCGTGCTCACCATTCCTGACAGTAGTGGCGGGTTCGTCGTGTACACGGACGCTTCCTTGCAGGGGTTAGGAGGTGTGCTCATGCAGAGGGGTCACGTGGTCGCTTACGCTTCGCGGCAACTGAAGCCCCATGAGCATACCTACCCTACCCACGACCTAGAGTTGGCAGCTGTTGTCTTCGCGCTGAAGACATGGAGGCATTACTTGTACGGTGAGACCTTCGAGATTTTTACAGATCACAAGAGCCTCAGATATCTTTTTGACCAGAAGGAGCTCAACATGAGACAGAGACGTTGGTTGGAGCTCCTGAAGGACTACGACTGCAGCATCTCCTACCACCCGGGAAAGGCCAATGTGGTGGCTGACGCCTTGAGCCGTAAGGCGCCCGCACGCTTGGCCAGTCTACAGTTACAGAGTTGGAGCCTTTTGGAGGAGGTGGGCAGTTGGCGACCTCTAGAGTTACGAGGGTACTGTGGGGCAGTGACGGTGACACGGCAGACCAGACCAGAGTTGATAGACCGCATCATCACGGGACAGATGGCCGATCCGTACTTGCAGTCTTTGCGCGACAGAGTACTGTCAGGGGACCCAGGGGACTTCTCTTTCACAGACCAGGTGTTACGCTTGGGGGGACGGCTGTGCGTCCCCAGAGACGAGGAGCTGTTGAGAGAGCTCCTGACTGAGGCACACGGTTCCAGATTCACCATACATCCCGGAAACACGAAAATGTACCATGACTTGAGACGCGAGTTCTGGTGGAGAGGGATGAAGCGGGATGTGGGTGAGTTCGTGCAGCAGTGCTTAGTGTGCCAGCAGGTGAAAGCCGAGCATCAGAGGCCTGCAGGGCCGCTTCAGCCGCTTCCAGTGCCAGAGTGGAAGTGGGAGAGCATCACCATGGACTTGGTGGTGGGTTTACCTGTTACCCAGCGAGGACACGACGCGGTCTGGGTAATAGTGGATAGGTTGACGAAGACGGCACGATTCTTGCCGATCCGAGTCACTTTGGGACCAGCACAGTTGGCAGAGAGGTATATCCGTGATGTGGTGCGACTACACGGAGTTCCGCGGGAGATCGTATCCGACCGGGATACCCGCTTTACGTCCCAGTTTTGGGCTGAGTTTCAGCAGGCTTTGGGGACGAGGTTGAGGTTTAGCACGGCTTACCATCCCCAGACGGACGGACAGTCGGAACGCACGATACAGACACTTGAGGATCTTTTGCGTGCCTGTGTACTAGACTGGAGGGGCTCTTGGGAGGAGCACCTGCCCCTGGCAGAGTTTGCATACAACAACAGTTATCACTCGAGCATCGGCATGGCTCCCTACGAGGCTCTGTACGGACGGAAATGCACGGCACCCTTGAGTTGGGTTGAGGTGGGGACCAAGTGGGAGGTTGGCCCCAGGTTGATCCGGCAGAGTCAGGAGGTAGTTGAGCAGATCCACAGACGACTCCGCACTGTCAGGAGCAGACAGAAGAGCTACGCAGATCGCAGATGCAGGGAGGTGCAGTTCGAGGTCGGGGACCACGTCTTTCTTCGTGTTTCGCCCGTGAAGGGCTTACAGCGGTTTGGGGTGAGAGGGAAGCTCGCGCCGAGGTTCGTGGGGCCCTTCGAGGTCCTGGAGCGGGTTGGACCTGTTGCTTACAGACTTGCCCTTCCCCCGCAGCTTTCTGGTGTACACGACGTGTTCCACGTGTCCAACCTCAGGAAGTACGTAGCCGATCCCAGCCACGTACTGAGTCACGAGAGCGTCGAGGTGAGCGACGACCTGACCTACCCCGAGCGGCCAGTGCAGATCCTAGACCGAGCCGTCCGCAGGTTGAGACGAAAGCAAGTACCCCTGGTAAAGGTTTTGTGGAGGAGCCAGCGGTACGAGGAGGCTACCTGGGAGCCTGAGGCGGCAATGCGGGAGCGGTACCCAGAGCTTTTCGCGGGTACGTCTTTTCGGACCAGCTTCGGTCCTCTTTGAGTTTGTTATGGTTATTTGGACATCCTTTTTCCGCACCCTAGTTGGTGCAAGTTTCGGGGACGAAACTTCCTTTGAGTTTGTTATATTGTAACGAGTGCGTACCCCAGACGTCTTTTAAGACGTCTGGGAGGTGGCCCAGACGTCTGTCAAGACGTCTGGGATCACATCCAGACGTCTGACCAGACGTCCGGGATAGTTTACAGACGTCTGACGAACAGTTATGCTCGCACGGGATATTCGTCTGCGCGCCTGTGCGCGCAGACCTGCGATCCGCATCTTCTCTGCGGCTGCAGGCGACTGCGACCGTCTCTCCCTCCTCTCCGCGCGGCGTTAAAAGGGGGAGGGGGCGCGCCTCCCCTCCCGTCTCCACCATCTTCCTCCTTCTCTCCTGCCTGTGCGCGAGAGCGAACGGACGCGAGGGCGCAGCGGCAGCGGCGGCCGCAGCAGGCGCGGAGGAGCTGCGGCGTGCGAGGGCGGGGCTCTGCCGTGAGGGCGAGCTCGCCGGGAGCGGCTTGGCCGGCCGGCGGAGGGCGCAGGGGGCGCAGAGCATCGCGAAGAGGGACCTGCTGCGGGCGGAGCAACGGACGCGCGAGGTACGACGCGGGCGGCGTCGCGAGCGGAGGCCGAGCGAGGTTCTGATTCTGGAAAAATCTCCAGAATCAGACGTCTGGACTGATATCCAGACGGCAAGGTCGACGTCTGTGTGATCATACAGACGTCTGAAAGGTGAGTTCCGCTTTCTCCTTCTTTTTTTGTCGACTGACCGTACTGAGGGAGGAGGGTTGGCTGTGCGCAGGTGTTCGGATTCGTCATCCTTTGCGAATCCGACGTCTGGAAGTTGTACCAGACGGCGGGAGTGACCTCCAGACATCCGGAGAGACCATCGGACGTCTGGGATCTAGGAGAGACGTCCCCACAGACTTCTGGACGTCCGGGGAACCAAGCCGAACAGGTAATTCTCTGATCCACCGTTTAAGACGTCTGGAAGGAGTTCCAGACGTCTGATTTTGCACAGTATTGTCTTTCTCGACCCGTTTAGGGCCCGTTTGGGCTCCGTTTTCCGCGATTCGAGTTGCGTTCGTTTCAGAATTTATTCCTCTACCCGCCTACAGTAGCTATACACTGTTTTGAGACACTCCTTGTGTTTGATCCTTGTGATAGGAACTTGTTCGGTTGCAGTCTTGAGAGTCGCGGAGGCGCGCGGGATTCCCGACCACGCCCCCATTACTTCCGTTGTACCTGTAGAGTGGTTTTATGTATTAATAAAATCTGTTAAAGTATGGAACCATAACTAGAACCTAGGGCATTGCATGAATCCTAGGAATGAGAAATATATGGAATGATAGCTCCTAGGTGTTGCATGAATCCTAGGGCCGGAAAACTAGATTGTATGATAGATCCTAGGATATGGCATGAATCCTAGGATGGAAAAACTAGTGGAATGTACATTACTGCAGTCTTGGAAAAATGGAAAGGAATATATAAAGCTGCCTGTAAATTTAATTAACAGCTGCCTGTTATGCATAGAGAATCATGTTGAGATCATGGAATGTGAGAACGTGAATCTGGAAAGTGAAACATATGATGTTCTGAGATAAAGAGCTGGAACCCTACGGGGAATTAGGAGTGGAACTCCTGGAAAGAAAAGGAATGGAACTGAGATGTAGTTTGTACTGTCTCTTGGGTACGCAGTACCAAGGGAAGTACCTGTACCTGTTTTAGTGCAGAGTGGGGCCAGCCGCCCCAGGGACCCGGGCTTAGGCTTGGCCGCTCTGTACCGACTTGTTGGCCCTCGTGTACGTAGTACCGAGGAGAGCTAGTAGTGTTAGGAGAGTACTAGCTACCCCACGGGCCCCGGGGTTCTGCTAGCCTCCTTCACCGACTTGTTAGGCCCACTAGGGCAAACCAGGGTAGTCAGGCGAGGGTGCGCGGACTGTGGAGGGGCAAGGCCCCGGTTTGGTTACTGTGGAGGGGTTGGACCCCTGTTACTGAGAGGGCTCTGCCCTGGTTCCGTGCTGTGCTTTGGGCGCACCCGTTAACGGAAACGACTGACCGCGTGCCAGTACGGGCTAGCTACCTGTGCGTTTATCGCGCGTGCCGTAGTCACCGTTACGTCTGTCAGTGACCTTGGGGTGGTTGACTGAGGGTAGGATCACCACGGGGGACTCTCCCGGCCAGGAGAGCACCACGTGCTACTTCTACTGTTGGAAAAGACTGCAATCAAGATCGTCCCACGAGGACATTCGAGATCAAGTAAAGGATCTGAGAAGTAAATGAAATAGTGAGAAAAATCGAAAGATGTAAATAAAGGAAGTAATAGAACATAACAGCTACTGTACAATCTACTGTTGCCTTTAGTTAGTTTGCCACTCTACTCAGCGTTTGCTGACGTGTTACACTCGTTACCTTTTTCAGGACCAGGTGTTGAGCAGCCAGGGTCGGCGGCTGCAGAGGACGCTGGGCCGAGTAGGGTCCAGTAGAGTTGCCACAGCTTTGTACCTTCTTTTGTTTCTGTTCTAGTGAGTAGTTTTGTTTCCGCTGTACCTTCTTTACCTGCAGATTTTGTTATATGATAAATGTTGTTTTACTGTTGTGGTGGTGCCTACTGTAGTAGTTTCTTTCCTTACTGCTGTACTTTCTTACTGTTAGTTATATTCATGCTGAATGTGGTTTATTTTACTGTCTTTTGGTTACTTCCTCGTTGGACGACTGGGTCTTGGGATTAGTCGAGTCGGTCCGGTTCTCGTGTCTCGTAGGGACTCGGGAACCGGGTCGTTACAAGATCGTTCCCACGAGGAACATTCGAGATCAAGAAAAAGACTTGATAAATAAACCAAGTGATGAAAGAAAGAATAATTAGTTAAATAAAGAAAGAAATTAGAAACAACAACTACCTGTTCACCTTTACTGTTTTTAGTTAGCTGGTTGCCACTCTACTCAGCGTTAGTTGATTTTGTGTACTCATAACCTTTTTCAGGTCTAGGTGTTTAACAGCCAGAGCCTACGGTTGCAGAGGGTGCTGGGCCTAGTAGAGCTCAGTAGTTGTACCTTTTCGTTGTACCCCGTTTCTTGTTGTAGTGAGTAACTTTGTTACACTTTTGTACTCTTTATTGTAAACTTTATATTCCTGTACCTGTTTAAATTCTCTACTATTGTGGTGGTGTGTACTGTAGTAGTTATTTCTTTACTGCTGTACTTTTTATTACTGTTAGTTGCTTGCATGGTGAATGTAGTTTATTTTTACTGCTTTTTGGTTACTTTCTCGTTGGACGACTGGGTCTTGGGATCAGTCGAGTCGGTCCGATCTCGTGTCCTGTAGGGATTCAGGAACTGGGTCGTAACATAGTGCATGAATGCTGTCGTTCCAGCCTACATAACCTCGTTCAAGCATTGCAAGAGCATGCCATTCTTGGAGCACCACAAGAGATGGCAGCAGCTTAGGAGAGGATGCTATGTTGAGTTCAACTTGGTATTGCTTTAAAGTCTTATTTCTTGCTATGATATGTGGCATTGCGCTATTGTAAGAACATGCATTGAACTTGTTTATGTTCTATCTCAGATGTATGACTATGGTACTACATTTAGATTGAAGACTGGTGGTTGCACTAAGAACATTCTTGTTTCTCTTCCCCTATCAGCAAGATGGGAATATGACCATGTAAGTTTACCAACATATAGAGGAATAACATATTTATCTATCAGTTATATCCATAAACATAGTGGTTTATTTATAAAATCTTCTCTCATATTAGTATAATTTAGCTTAATTTCTTTCTTTCTTTTTTTTCTTATAAGTAAAAGGTTTTTACATTTGGGCCTTATTGCAGCATCTGCACTCCCCATCCATTCTTTATTCCCTTATAAACGAATTCAATTGCTACCACATTTAATTCTATACATGAAACACTATTTGAGAATTCTTTTTCTTTTACTTTCAGCTTCCAAAGGAAGGAAGCGAGGAAAGGAAGCTATTGGATGCATGCATTAATCCAAAAGATTGGATCTGATCTTAGTTAGGAATTTGATTGCTGTGCCATTCTTGTTACTTCATGAGATTGGTGGGATTTCTCCCTTTTCTGTTTAACCTTGTTAGTATAATCAGGATCATTAGGTATAGCTAGATGATAGGGCTTAGATGGTCACTAAGTTAGTTATTTATCTTCTTTTCCAAAAAAAAGTCATTGACCTTACTAATGAACTGATGAGGGTCCAAGAAAAAGCCCTCTTAGTCACTCTCCATAACATAAAACCCCCCTTTCTTAAGTCTGAATTGCTAAAAACCTACCGACTTTGTCCTATTATCAACTTGGATCTAGGGTGGATCCAAGAATGAGCATTGGTAGTTTTGAAAGGTGTAGCAACTCCCCATGGTAATCCATTACCGATGAGAATACTTTGAAAAGTAGAGGAAAGATCACAAATGCACAGAGGGATTAGGTGCATTTGTGAAAACTACCAATGCTACACCTTTCAAAGTATTCTCATTGGTAATGGTCACTTTCCCTGCTCTTAGCCTCTACACAAGCAATACTTTGCTCTCAAGTATGGTCAGACTATTCCATTCTTCAATGAGTAGAAACTAGTTGATTATAAATATAGGTATTCTCATTTGTTGATGTTGTTTTCTATCCTGGAAGATATAAATATAATTATTATGGAATTGGCATATTGTAATTTGCTTCGTGCAACTTTTTTTTCAATTTTCACATTTTCAAGCTTCTCTAAACAAGAGAACAGTGGCAACAATTTTTTTGCAGTTATAGAATGAAATCATTGTTAGCTTCTAAGAAGAGGATCTCATAAGTAATAGGAAATGCCTCAACCATATAGTAGAAGACTAGCTAATGTTTCATTGAGTTATTCTACTTCTTTCTGTAATGAATTCACATAGACGTTCTCTTTATAGGGAATGGGAACATGGTATTCATCCCATTTGGGTAGCTAAAGGATATGCAATGGCTTCCAGAATAGCTCTAGGTCATTTAGATCACATTTCTCAGAAATTTGAATTTGGTGCATTAAACATTAAACCTTTAGTACAGACATGTATGACCATTTTGTCTTTAAAGATGTGAGTTTCCTCTTCCCCATTTTACAATGTGGTTCTTGAGTTCCTTAACTAACTCGATCATTTACACAATGTGCATTTTGGTTCATGTCAATCTTGCATTGTCTTCATCTTCTAGTACCATGTTTGAAGCATTCACTGATAATAGTTCTTATGTAGAGTTAATTTCTATAAGCGAGCTCTAGTTGGGATTGCTGTAAAGGCAGTACTTGCTATTGTGGATTTGGAGAGAAAGGATGTTAACTTGGATCTGATTAAGGTAGAAGGAAAGGTAGGAGGAAAGCTAAAAGATACTGAGCTCATTTATGGGAATATAGTTGACAAAGACATGAGCCATCCTCAAATGCCAAAGTGACTTAAGGATGCAAAGTTTGCCATCTTAACTTGTCCATTCGAGCCACCTAAGCTAAAGACTAAGCATAAGGTTGACATAGGCACAGTTGAAAAGTTCCAAACGCTATGACAACTAGAGCAGAAGTACTTTGATGACATGGTTCAATAATGCAAGGTATGTATTTTATCTATTTTCTGGTTACTATAGATATTAACTACGTATCGGGTTGAACTGACCGAATAAGTTGGTTATATCTGTCTTTATTTCCAAAACCCACAAGGACTGAGCCATCCAAAAAAGTACATAAAAAAAGTCAATTCTTTTCCATAACAATTGTAACCAAAATAGATCTTAGAATTCATAAATCTGGCAACTACAAGAAGGTTGTGGCTACAACTCACCAACGTTGATAAGGCAATCAAGGTTTTTTCTACTATTTTCATATTAGTTTCCTTGGATAACCTACATGAATATCCTTTACTTTCATGGATATTCTACCTTGATGGTGTGTGGTCTTGGAATCTCACTGTATTGCATATAGTTGGATTTGTATTTGTTGTCTTATCTCTTAATCTTCAATTTCTTTTTTTTTCTTGAAAAGTTGTTCAATTTCATTTTTGTGGTAAATATTTAGCTGTTTGGTTTATGAAACATGAATAGCACCTATGGTCTAGTGGTAGAATAGTATCCTTCCACGGTACAGACCTAGGTTCGATTCCCAACTGGTGCATCTTTCTTTAGTTCCAAGTTAAAGCATCTATTTTTTAATCTTTATGTTTCATGAATTTCTTTATGGCAAACACACAAATGGAAGGTTGTTCAAGGATGCAATCATGAAGTGTGATAGAATTATAAATAATTACATGATGTTAATTTCTTGCATGTTTCATGACAGTCATGCAACTTGTATTTAAAATTTGGAGGAAATGTTATGTTCATCCTAGGATGTTTGGTTAAATATTTTTGGGGCAAAATGACATGGAGGTGTATAAAGTGCAAAAAATATATATAGAGAATAACATTCATATATCATGCTATTTGTTCATGTTAAATCAAAATTAAGGAATAGTGTTAAACTTGTACAAATAGATGATTTTTTATTGATACAATAATTATATCATGAAGCAATTCAAGGAAGGGTGATGATGAAAAGGTAAGCCAATGTAAGTGCTAAGTGCAATGTATTAGTGCCCTCTTTTCTTTGGCCTATTGATATATTAGAATGCATAGTTTATATTTGTGTTAGTTGTACTTAATGTGTTGATTATTGTAATAGGGTATGAATTGCATTTGACCACGTGAAAGGGAACTACCTATAAGCTTTATAGTAGGTGTGAGACTTCAATCCAAATATGAATTCCTCGATGCCTTGGGATTAAAAAAAATACTTAGATTTTTTTTCTTCTTTTTATGGGTAATTAAGGTGTTGGGTGTTTGCTATTGTTGGTGTTTGAAACATGGTCATACTTTCAAGATGGACCACCTTTTATGTTGAATTCTTATACAAATGTTGAATTTTTTTTATTTCAATATTTATATTTGAAAATGGTTGTAGGAGATTCTTTTGTTAATTTATATTAGTTATGTTAGATGACTTTTGGTTATCTATATTGGAAATTTCATTTATGTATAATATATATTTGATGTTTATAAGGAATAGGTCATTGAAGTAATAGTGATACCAATGAATATTACATGAAAGACCTACTCTGACAATTGTAGTGACAAATAAAATTGTCAGCTCTACTCACAAATTTTCTCATTGGTGAACATATAGAGTTACACTAACATAAACAATTGTCAGTGACAGCATCTACACCGATGGTCAAAACTATCGTTAATGCTATAAACACAAAATTGTGTAGCCTTCCAATGTTGACTGTCGCTATAGCACCTAGTGCAATTCCAATGGTTTTTACCATTAGAGTACCCTACAGTGATGCCACTTAACACAACACCACAATTGGCTGTCAGAATAAGTCCTCGAAGAAACAACGATGGTATTGTTGACCTACACCGACGATTTTTGATTGTCGGTGTAGGTATAAACTATTGTAATGGTATATGGTATAAGTATATAAGTAGTATATATGTATACATATAAGTATGAGTACTAGAACTATATTTGAGCTCTTATATGTTTATAAATAAACTAGAGCTTTGGCAATAGACATAACTGTCATCGTATATTTATTTATACGTTAGTATAAGTAACTATTTTTTGCCTTAGGTTATGTAGATATGTTACTAGGGCTATAGCGACGTATATATGTGTTACTGTATATGTAATATATGTTACTATAAATATCAGTATGTTAAGTTAATTTAGTATAGTAGATATTAATAGCTATTTTTGTACGTACACTTAGGTATTACTGATAGTAGTTGTATATAAGTAACACAGTGTTGTCTTAGCTAGTTTTTTAATGCCTGTTAGTTGTGCATTTGTTTACGACATTGTAGGTAGAAATAATTGATTCTTTTGTATATAACTAACCAATTCATTCATAGTTTGATTCATTCATTCATTTTGTAAATAAAATTAACACTTTTTTTTGGGATAAAAGAACATTTTTTGGACCTAGAGAGTGATGCATATCAATAACTACCCCCCAGTGAATGACCTAGAAACAAACCAGTAAAAATTGTAATTAAATAAAATTGATGCAACATCGATTTGCATTTGCGACACCTTTACTACAACAACAACACTTAAAACACCATTTTTTTTGTGAATCGGTAGTCGGCGATCACACCCCTCCAAACAACTGCAGAATGTAGGCCTAGGAGTATTGATGAACAAAACATCTAGTGCTCCCTCTGGCAAGTCATGAAATGTCTGGGTGAACCATGTGAGGCTCACGCGTGCCCCCTTCAAGCTGGGAGGTCTAACTCCAAGTAGCTCCTGGCATATGTCATACTAGGAGTCCACTTTCGTTATGCCTAAAAAAAAAAAATCACATTTAATGGGAAATTATATTGCAAACAATGTTGTAATGATGGTAAGCGATCATATTGTTTATAATGTAGTACTTGTGACTGCTAACCTGCTAATGGGGAGGCTGAGGATCATCGCTACATCGTGGAGAGTAATGGTCATCTCCCTATGACGCATGTGAAAAGTATGCATCTCGAGTCGCCAGCACTCCACCAATGCTATGATGAGATGCCAATCCAAAGAGATAAATGGTATATGCAAAAGATGTCTGAAACTAGCCTTACGGATGCATGTCACAATACGGCCGTCTAGCTAGTTATGACGTAGCTTTGCTTCTGTCCTCTTACATTTTAGCCATGCTGACCCTGTAATAAGTAATTTGCAAACATATTAGACAGATGAATAAATTTACTAAAAAAAATTTATATATTTGCAAAGAGATTGATGCTTACATGGCCTTCTTGCACAAATCATGAATGATGCTCCCCTTACAAGTACAAAACCTAATGATAAATGGGTCCTAGATCCATCTGCATATGCACAAGAGCTCGTGATTAACAAAAGAGTGAGGAACTACCTTTAATAAATGAAGAGTGGTTGTATGCATTTGAAACTTTTCCAAATAAGGGATATTTTTTTTTTAAAGAAAGAAAAAAAAGATATCTAGATCCCTCGATCTAGATTGATGTTTTCATGCAGTTTCATAGGAATAGGACATCCTACAGTTTCATTTTCATGTGGGAAAAGTGGGACTATCCCTGAGGATAGTGGCTATGGCCATGCTTCTGAGTTCATGTATATATGTATGTATGCATGCATTTTAATAGGAATAGGATGCAAGAGCAAAAAAATAACAACCAATAATACAATTTAAGATATTGGTTTAAAGTACAAAGAATTATCATTGTACAAAGATATTAATTTAATATCGCATACCTAGATTATGACGATGTCTCCTATTATGTCCAAGGCCACCACACAAATCACATTTATTTAAATTCTTTCATGCATTAGTATCCCTTTGTTGCTTGACACGTGTCGAAGGGCTTCTTTTACTGGATGATGGCTAATTTTCATTTGCCACATTTATTTCTTTAGATGGAGGCACGTTTGTTGACAATGCAGTTGTAGCTCTAGGAGGACAATTATGCCTTGTGTGTCCAACACTACCACACTTGGTACAATTATTGAGTTGTGATGATTCCCGAAAGTCCATTTCATTTCGGATATGAGTAGATCTAGGACAACCATTTATATGCTGACGCTCTAAATCTGGAATGACTTTGGAGAAGTCAATCGGCATTCAAGTCCATGACTGTTCATCAAGAATAGGATAAAACCTTCCTTGATAGGATTGAAGCTACTGCTCCCACCTATGCCAATGTGGCATGAAATCATCCAAATTCAGATTCCTATGTGCAAGTGCAACCAAAGCATGTGAACATGTGACCAAGTTATTTTAGTTTTCAAAAATATAAATCAAGATCGTTGTAGTATAGAAATCGAGTGGCGAACAACGTAAATCAAAACAAATTAAATAAACCACTCATGAAGGAGCAGGTTGAATCCATAGGGAGGCAATGGCCTATTAAAACTCACATAGTCAAAAATTGATGTCTGTAATTAATTTCGCAAAGAAACTGAATCAAAATCACCTTTCAATTAAGATAATAAGATATGAATCAGCTGATATTGTATTTTCGTGAAAGGTGGAGGGAGTTCTCACAAAATCACCAGATTAGAATATTATTAACTCAAAAATCCCACATCTCATCAATGGCAAAATCGCCTTTCAATTAAGATAATAAGACATGAATTAGCTGATTTTGTATTTCGTGAAAGATGGAGGGCGTTCTCACAAAATCATTGAATTAGAATATTATTAACTCAAAAATCTCACATCTCATCAATGGCATGCAAATGTAAATAAAAATCAAACCCAAAATGGAGCTTTTCTTCCCTTCATGTGTGCGTGGAGGAGAGGCGATGGTGGACCGCAAGAAGCTCAGAGAAGGTTGGCTGTGGTGAGGGCTACTCATGGGTGGTGACGGTGCATCGAATAGTGGCCAATGGCAGTCACTGGAGAGAAGGATGCCGCTGGTGGTGGGAGCGGCTCCGTGCTTGTGCGGGGTTGCAGATGGCACGATCGAGGGTATGGCTAGTCTCATGGAGTTAAGGCAAGCACAACGGAGGCGACGACGTGGAGAACGGAGGTCCGTGGTGGTGGCTGCGTGTAGAGGAACGACGATGGTTGTTGGGTTCCTCCTCCCTGTTGTGACGGAGGCTGCATGATGGAGAAGAAGAAGATGATGGGGAGGTCAACTACTGTTGTTGTTGTGGATGGCGTACGTGTATGCGCACGTGAGGTGGGTGTGTGCAAAGGTGTGTTGCATGCGTGAGGACGTGGTGCTCTCGATGGTGGCATCGATGATGGTTAGGTGCACTGGGCTGGTGGCATGGCGAGTTGTAGCAGCGCGTAGAGGAGAGGGCAACACACGCTAGAGGTGCATGCGGGTGCACTGCTGGCCGTGCGTGTGAGATGAAGGTGTAGGCGTGATGGTGCACTGCGTGCAGTGGTGAGGGGGTGCGGTCACGTGCGTTGAGGGCCGGCGAGGAGGTGGCAGTGCTGTGTTGGGCCTTCAGAAGTCTGGGAACTTTCCCAAACGACTTAACTAGAGGGGATGGCAAGGTGAGGATGGATGCAAAGTGCACGTGAAGATGATGAAGATGGAGATGGCATTGGTGCAGTGGATAGTGGATCACGATGGTAGGGTTGAGAGGTCTCCTCCTTGTGGAGGAAGATGATGGAGAGGAAGAACCTCTCGTGGAGGGATGATCATAGACAGGGGGATGTGGTGTTGGTGGTCAGGCAGTGGCACAGTGAGGTTGTAATGTGGAGCTCTGCAATGGCAATGCGAGCTGTCACCCTGCACGCCCACGGTGGCGAAGCTCCATCACGGTTGAGGCCAGTGGTGGTGGAGCGGACGAGAAGCTGAGTTATCTGCACAGTAGGGAAATGGATGAAGGCTTGATGTGTGTGGTCATCTCTTCCTCTCTCTTGTAGCTGCAGCTAACGTATTTGAATTGCAAAGAGGCGGGAGCAGATCCACTCTTCTCGTCGAATGAATGCTGGCAGCTGTGAGTAGTGAATGGGCACAGGAGGAAGAAGTAGAGCCATTACCTATGGAAGAAGAAGAATAATAAAATATTAGGATTATTTATGCATAAACCCTTAACTTCTATGTTAAATTAAAACAATGCATGTATACACCTAATTGCTTAACTAATCAAATGCATGCAATTCCAAGTTAATTCTAAATGCATTTAGATATGAATGCAACACATGAATTATGCAATTAAGCTAAAAATATGAATTAATTTATTTACATCCTAATGTATGCTAGCTATATGTTAAAGATATCTTAACATCTGAGCATTCATATACTTAAATAGCCCACAAATATGGGCTAATCAAATGCCCTCATACCCAATTTTTGCAGCCCTTAGCAAATTTAAGCAACAACCCAGCTCTCCAAGTGGACTATCCAACCCAATCGGTCTTCCTTTAGAAAGATGCTAAGTTCAGACTTTAAACCTAAGGTTCCCAAGTAGTTGCTAAGTTAGAAACTAGGTCAGCTAAGGATGAGTTGCAGGCACATGTTTCCTTTATTTCTAGCTCTACCCTAGAGTTTATTGGTTCCAGAGATTAAAGCATCCATGCATGTGCATTGGTCTGATTTATTTGAGGTTGGTATGATTGCCAACCTAGAAAGAGAGTAAGAAGGATTTTTTTTAATATATATATATATATATATATTTTGATTCCTCTAAGTCTAACATTGGATTAACTATCAACTCGATCTGTGTCGGATTCATTGTCCCCATCACCAACCTCGAAGGGTGCCTGTCTTTTGATGCTTCGAGATAACATCGTCCATAGTGACCCCAAGAACTCTTGGCAATCGACACTTCGAGATAGTATCCCCCATGGATTTCTTAAGCAAATTCAGGCTTGTGGCAATTGACACTTTGAGATAAGGCCACCCATGGTACTTGAATCGCACAATGCACTTACATGCCCCCAGTAGGATGGATATCCTAAGAGACAAGTGCCGAGGAGGTGACATGTTATCATTGCATCATCAAGGTGAATATCTACTCCACCTCTCATGCGGCAGGAACTCATCTAATCAAATTGTGTTTCAAGCTTCTCCTAAGTCAGAACTATGAGAAGCAAATTTTCTTTATGAAAGGAATTAAGGTGATCATTACTTACACAAGACCAAGTGTGTGTGAAATGTGGATGCTTAGGTTATGAGGACCCATAAACCAAAAGGTAGAAAAAGACACCAGGCACTACCCAGCCTTTAACTCAATCCCTAGCTTTCCTTCCTCAACCTCTTGAAGAATGGTTTGCAACTTAACTCCTACTTAAGTTTTTAAGTCCACAAAGGACCCTAAGGGTCTAAAGCTAGAAACTCAACTAAGCTTCTAAAGTCAGACACCTAGAGTCAACTTTAGTCTAACCTAAAGTTCTAGTCTTATGCCTAAGAATGCAAGGCCCAGCCAATTAATCTCAATGCATTTTTTTTTATCAATGCAAATGTATGCAATGCAAAACATTTTAACTAAATGCATGAATGCACTATGTATAAATTCTATGTATATCCTCAAGTACACCCCCCCATGCCTAAAATCTGCAATGTCTCCATTGCATAGAAGGATATTACCTAAGTCAGAGTTGGGCTGTCGTTATTTTGTTAGCAGTCGAGTAACCAAAGAATCTGCAAATCAAGTTCAAAAACCAAGGACATAGGCCCTAAAAATGAGCAAAGTAACACATACCTAGAAAATAAATAACCTAGGATGTTGGCAAGCTGATGATGAATCCTGATAGCAAATGCTCGACCAACCAGGATGGGAATGAAATCATCCCAGGTCACTGGAGGAGGTTCAAAATGATAGGAGGGAATAACAACCTCCATAGTGGTAGGGGAGGATGACAAGGATCCTCTAAAAGGAATGGGGAAGGGATAGTGCAAAGATATACCCCCAAGGTGATGGATTGACCATAGAAAGCATCAATCCATACCCAATACCCCAATACAAGAGATATTGGTTCACTAAGCCCCCTGATCAGAACAAAAGTGAGCAGTTGCCTAATCCAAGGATCGTCTAGGGTGTCTAAGTTTTGAGGTTGCAGGATGGACATAAGATCTAAATTGGGTCTAATCGGTTTAGTGTCCACTCCTAACAACCTTTTCAGTTCTTCAATCACTCCCCTAGCATCTCTAGTAATATCACAAGTATCTACCTGCACTTCATTAGTGATTAGTTCAACGTATGGAATCAAAATTTCGCCTTCAGACATAGGCGAATCAGAGGGTGACTCCCAGCCAAATGAAGGTAGGTTGGAAGCAACAGATTTAGAGATTACCCTATCAATCTCATCCCTGGGTTCTTGTTCTTTACTCAATTACTCCCTGGAGTCTATATGTGAATCCACATAAATCTCAGAAGTTGTTTCCACGTTTTCCATTATTTCATCATCATGGGGAAGAATATCATCAATGGATTGCTAAGGAAACCTAAGTTGATCAAATTTGTGACATCCTCAGGGACTAATTCTTCAAATAAAACATAATTGCCCTTAGTGTCACTCCAAATCTTGAATGTAGGTTCCTCACATAATTCATCATTCTCCTCATCATATAATTCATCATGTACCAGAGGTCTAGAATCATCTAAAATCTCAGTAGGTCCCCTAGGGCTCTCTATCTGGGGTAAATGGTTCACACTGGTAACATTAGAGACTCCTCAGATAGGTGGATTTCTTCATGGTCAGGTTCCCTAAGGGTGGGCTTGAGTTCCATCTCGTGATCAGAAGGGAGGGTGGGATTAACAACTTGGCTCTCACCCACTTTATCAAATGTCATGAAAATACTATCATCTGGGTCAAGGTCTTCCAATGGTACCATCATTCTCTTCTTTTGACTCCAATATAATTCAGGTGGATACTCAACATGATCATCACCTTCCTCGGGTTGCCACCTTTCTAAATCCAAATGGTAGCTACTTTGATTCATATCCTCTTCCCAATTAAGGCGTGGGCCTCTCAAGGAAGCTTCAAAATCAGTCCAATAGAAGTAGCAATTCTTCCTTTCAGAATCCTCAAAATTCCCCTCCAACTTTGGGCATGGCTCTCCCATGAGAGATGCATTTAGCGTAGAGGGGTGCACATCATCCTCAATGGGGTAGGTTGTGTGGCTAATGTCTTCTTTTTCTTGTTGTCCTACTCTCGAAGATTCTCTTAATAATTTGATCATTTCATCTCGCATTTTTGGCATTTCCATCTTCAAGGAGGAGAGGTCATCATTACTATCAGGAGAGAAGTCAGGCTCAGGCTTATAGTACCAAGGAGTTTCTATCCAACCATTAAAATCATTCAGGGAGGGTGGGTTGGGTATTTCTATGGTGTGTAAGATATTGGGCAAGGCAAATCCTACTCCTAGGTTATGCTCACTAATTTAGGGCTTAACCAATCCAATTCTCCTATAGTAGGAGTAAAAAGGATCCCAATGACTGTCATTATGTCCATCAAAGGATGGACCATCTCGGCATATGGGATCGAAGATTGCAGAGTGGGGGTAAGGGTGTGGGCAAGAGGTGAAAGGGTGGTGGTCAAATTGGTCCATTCTAACTCACACCAAGTTAAATTCTTCCCAAGAAAACACAATTCAAAAGAACTTTTTAGGTCTTTACAGATTTAGGCACTTGAGTTCAGTTCCATTTTGCAGGTGACAAAACAAGTTATCCAAACAGTTACGTGCCTACTTGTTGACCTACGAGATGCATAAGAAGACCTAGTTGGAACTTAGGTGCTCTTCCCTAAAGTTCAAATGGTAGAGTACTCCAAGGACGGAAGATCGAGGGATGCAAGTAGGCCTAAGCCTTCCTTTGAAGCTGTGCTTTTGTGGTGATTCTTAATTACCCTCAAAAATCCATGACAGGGTATCCCCCTCCTTGGAGTTATAAGACCTTTGATCTCGAGTTTTGAACACTTCATAATCCAACGATAGGAGGGTTCTTACCTAGCAGCTCAAAAACCTAAGAGTGTCTAAATGCATGCCTTAGTGCACAATCATTCATGTGTGCATACGCTGTAAAATTTTGGGTTTGAATTTTGTGAATTGCACAAGTTCTCAATTTAAGTCCTTGGTTTTTAATGTTCCTCCTTTGGTTAAAGTCCTTTTTCAAGAAAAATATGCGACCACTTGTTAGATCTTTTCAATTCAATTAGGTGGTCTTGCAATTAAATCCAAATGCAAATGCTTGAATGAGATAGAATGCAAGGAAAAGAAAACGTACCTTGCCTCCAGTAATCAACAATGAAATGTACATAAATGCAAAATAAATCTAGAGGCTACTCATATACACCTAAATGGTCGTCCTAGGGCATGCAGCTTCTAGCAGGCAATTCGTGATGTTTTTTTTTTATGTTTTATATCTAACCTAGTTATGCACAAACAAGAAGGATAAACTCCACAAAATAAAAACAAAAACCTAAAGCTAAAGAAATGGGAACAAACTCTTGAAAAATTACCTGCGTAGGGGCCTAAAATAATGGTAGGGAACAAACCCCTCAAGACGTACCCCAGAACAAGGGTCTCAAACCAAATGTACAGGGAAAATAAAATTAAATCTAAAGTCTAAATCCTACTCTAATCAAATCAACGACTAAATGTGCGAAGATGATCGTTACATCCTCGTTCTTCCTCTCCTGGCAATCTGGTTCCTTGCAAGGTGGCTCGAAGAATTTCTTCTTTGGTGATGTCAAGAGTCACCTCTCACAACAGCTAGTGTGATGGCGAGTCGTAGAATGTGTCGCAGAACGTATGCACTCTCACCACAACAAAAAGATTCAAAGTTAAATATGCTTCCAAAATTTAAATCAACGTGAACAAATGAATGAATGCGAGTTTATTAAGCCTATTGCCTCCCCAGCAATGGCTCCATTTTTTACCATGTTATTTTAGTTTTTGAAAATATAAATCAAGATCATTGCAGTACATAAATCGAGTGGAGAACAATGCAAATTAAAACAAATTAAATAAACCACTCATGAAGGAGTGGGTCGTATCCACAGGAAGGTAATAGCCTATTAAAACTCACACTAGTCAAAAATCGATGTTCGTAATTAATTTTGCAAAAAAACTGAATCAAAATTGCCTTTCAATTAAGATAATAAGACATGAATCGGTTGATATTATATTTTCATGAAAGATGGAGGGAGTTCCCACAAAATCACCAGATTAGAATATTATTAACTCAAAAATCCCACATCCAATCAATGGCATGCAAATGTAAATAAAAATCAAACCCAAAATAGAGCTTTTCTTCCCTTCATGCATGTGTGGAGGAGAGGCGATGGCGGACTGCAGGAAGCTCGGAGAAGGTTGGCCACGACGAGGGCTACATGTGGGTGATGACAGCGTGTCGAACGGTGGCCGACGGCGACCACTAGAGAGAAGGATGCCGCCGGCGATGGGAGTAGCTCTGTGTTTGCACGAGGTTGTAGATGGCGTGATTGAGGGTATGGCTGGTCTCATGGAGTCGAGGCGAGCTCAATGGAGGCGATAGCGTAGAGAACAAAGGTCTGTGGCGGTGGCTGGGTGTAGAGGAACGACGATGGTTGTTGGGTTCCTCTTCCCTGTTGATAGAGAAGAGAATAGGGAGGCTGGCAGCTGTTGTTGCTGTGGGTGGCGCGCGTGTATGTGCATGCGAGGAGGGTGCATGAAAGGGTGTGCTGGACGCACGAGGAGGAGGTGTGCTCGATGGTGGTAGCGATGATGGCTAGGTGCGCTGGGCTGGTGGTGTGGTGAGTTGCAACAGCGTTTAGAGGAGAGGACGACACGTGCTGGAGGTGCAAGCAGGTGCGCTGCTAGGCGCGCGTGCAAGACAAAGGCGTGGGCGTAATGGCGCACTGCACGTGAAGGTGAGGGGGAGCGGTGGCATGCGTTGAGGGCCGTCGAGGAGGTGGCAGTGGTGTGTTGGGCCTTCAGACGTTTGGGAACCTTCCCAGACGACTTAACTAGAGGGGATGGCACGGTGAGGATGGATGCAAGGCACGTGTGAAGACGATGAAGAAGGAGATGGCGTTGGTGCAGTGGACAGTGGATCACGGTGGTGGGGTTGAGAAGTCTCCTCCTCGTGGAGGAAGATGATGGAGAGGAAGAACCTCTCGTGGTGGGATGATCATGGATAGGGGGATGTGGTGTTGGTGGTCAGGTGGTGGCATGGTGAGGTTGTAATGCAAAGCTTTGCAATGGCGGTGCGAGTTGTCACCCCCCCACGCCCACGGTGGCGAAGCTTCGCAGCGGTTGAGGCTGGTGGTGGTGCAGCAGATGAGAAGTTGAGTTCTCTGCACAGTAGGGAAAGGGATGAAGGCCTAAGGTGTGTGGTCATCTCTTCCACTCTCTTGTAGATGCTACTAACGGATTTGAATTGCAAAGAGGCAGGAGCAGCTCCACTCTTCCCGTTGAATGAATGCTGGCAATTGTGAGGAGTGAATGGGTGCAGGAGGAGGAAGTGGAGCTGTTACCTGTGGAAGAAGAAGAATAATAATAAAATATTAGGATTATTTATGCATAAACCCTTAACTTCTATGTTAAATTAAAATAATGCTTGTAATTCACTTAATTGGTTAACTAATCAAATGCATGCATTTCTAAGTTAATTCTAAATGCATTTAGATATGAATGCAGTGCATGAATTATGCAATTAAGCTAAAAATATGAATTAATTTATTTACATCCTAATGTATGCTAGCTAAATGTTAAAGATATCCTAATGTCTAGGCATTCATATACTTAAATAACCCACAAATATGGGCTAATCGACATGGAATTCGCCAAATTTGCCATTTTCCACATGTGCATGTATTTGCCGCTATATTGACTGATCTAGTTCTTCCTCCTTTCATGCGATATGTTGTAGGTTGTTCCCCAGTTACAACTTCATATTGGAATTCTAGACTCTAGTGATATAATGCTACAGTATGGCCATGGGCGACTATTCTCCACTTTTGCAATTTAGTATTAGCCTAAGTGATATAAACTTCAGATCTACCTAATGTTGCTTCCGTATCACCTCTACGATCTCTAAAGTATGACATACAATTATGAAATGTTTTTTTCACCAAGTTAGCAACCGGTAAAGATTTTGCATCTTTTAAGACTACATTATAAGTTTCACACATGTTGGTTGTCATATAGCCCCACCTATATCCACCATCAAAAGCAAGTGTCCACATTTCTTGTGGGATTGACTGTCTCTCAACCAAGTTGGGGCATCTTCCTTTAACTCCTTAAGTTTTTCCATACAAGTATTAAACTTAAGGGGACAAGCTTCAAGGGAAGCTCTTTGCACAAGTTTTTTCATTGTCATGCTTTTGTACACGTCATTGAAATTACTAGAAACGTGACGCGAACAAAATCTCCATTGCACAAATGGAGGAAGCATCCCAACATCTGGATTTCTCATTGCTACCTTTATGCCAACATGCCAATCTAAAATGATGCATATGGGTCCATGCCTCTCTCCAATAATAAGGTATCTTACATGTGTTAGAAACCACGCCCATGTTTCTTCCCTTTCTTCGTCAACTAGAGCAAAAGCTAATGGGACAATGTGATTGGCTCCATCCTTGCTGTTAGCAATAAGCAACTTGTGCCTATACTTGCCATATAAATGTGTGCCATCAATGCTAATAAGTGTGGCCTACATTGTTGGAATGCCTTGATACATGGCCCGAAGGCCCAAAATGCTTTTCTAAATATTCTTCTACCATCTCTCATGGGTCTCATGTCCCATTCAAAGTCAATCTCCGTTGCGAAATTTGTTTCCTTGATTGCATAAAGTAAGTGTATCATGTCATTGTAGAATTCATCCCAATCACCATATGCAATCTCTATTGCTTTTCTTTTTGCATCCCAAACTTTTCTTTTGCTGATCTTGCATTTAAACTCACCATCAACGAAACTCTTCAATTCCCTAACCTTGATAGTTGCTGATTTTTGCACATATTTTATGAGATAGCGTGCCATGAAATTGCAATCTAACTGGGGGTGGTCTAAACCCATAATAGGGTTATGACATGTGTGTGGTCCATCAACAACACCAACAAAAAATTTGCCATCAAATTTCCTCTAATGTCTATGAAGTCTCCACCTACAACCCTTCTCCTTGTGACTGCATTCAGCAACCTACACTTTCCTATCTGATTCACGAATGGAGAAGTTATATTTCTGTCTAACATGAAAATCTTTCACCGCAAAAGTTAAATCTTTCTTTGTATTGAATGCCTTTCTGATGTAGAATTGTCCACCAAGTCTCATATCGTCAACACTTTCCTCCCAATTGATATATCCAAACCCAATTGGAACGTTATAGAAACTATTGTCCATAATGTAATGTGCACTGTTGTTACCACATTCATCCATTTTCTATGCCATGTGGCACATCATTGGGTTCCTCATCATGGCCACTATTATCATCGCCTGATGGTATGTCATTGAAACCACCATGATCATTTCCAAAACCATGACCACCATCCCCTAACTGAATAACTACAGTACTCGGTACATGCTGAACAACTGTTGTACTCATAGGAGGTTGGAAAACAGTAGTACACTGTGTAGGTTGGACGGCCGTAGTAGTCACTGGAGGTTGGATGACCGTAGTAGTCACCGAAAGTTGAATGACTGCAATCCTCACTAGAGGTTACTCAATGGAGGTTGCATAATTGGAGTACACATATAAGAATAAATAACTAAAGAAATAATTGGAGGTTGGACTACGAGTGTACTTACTGTAGAATGGGTAGCTAGAGTACTCAGTGAAGGAATGCATCTTCTCTCATGGATCGTAATATACAGTTCCAAGAAATACTCTATGCCCATGGTATTTGTGGTCCCAACAACTGAATCAAGATCATCCTCGTCTATAATCTGTGAGGATATATAAGTTGTTCACTTGTAATCTCCACTTCTCACAATCATTGAAAATCTATGTCTCAATGTCATGTGTTAAAGGATCAATCTTTAACCTCCTAATTATCTTCTCCTTGAACTTGTCAAAGTCTTTTTCATCTCTAAAAATCAGCATATTCTTGCAAAATGATCTATCATATCTGACCCCATCTTCTCAATTAATAATATTCCCATGTGCATGCAACAAGCACACTAAACTTGGTGCCATTTCAACAACTAACTTGAAACATCATTACTTAAATCAAAACATTCCAACTCATAAAATAAATCCATTCAAATTAACTCCACAAAATTAAGTTACGTAATATATTGTAAGCGAGGAAGACTAACCAATTTCCCTGTCATTATCTATATGACTTATATTCCAATAATGAACCTAAACAACCATATCTCACTAAAAACCTAATCTATTAACCTCATTTAATTGTAAACTAAATCCATGTAAACGATTATTTGCATTAATCTATCTTAAGCATCTCAATCAAGCATATTTTTAAGAATTCTTTATTTTAAGAATTTTACCTTGTGCCTTACCCATCTTCACAAATCAATTTCTTAACTAAATTTATTTTACGTACTTATCCCTTAAACAAAATCAAATGATAAAAAATTGCTAAGAAGAAGATTGGTTACCATTACCTGAGGTTGGGACGTAAGTGTGCCAACAGAGGCGAGGAGGAACAGCAGCGGTGATGATCAATGGCTACACTAGTGTGGGGGGAGGAAGGTCCAATGGAGGGTAGCTGGCAGTGACGACCAACATCGGTGGAGGCAAGGGCAATGTTGCGTTGAGGGTTGGGATGGAGCAGTAGCAGTAGTAGCATCGGTGGAGGCAAGGGCAATGTCTGGAGCAGCGGTAGCAGTAGCATCTGGAGCAGCAGTAGCAACTCGAGGACTTTGTGGGTGACAATGGAGTGGGGGAAGGAGGGAGGAAGGGAGGCACGAGTTTAAAAATACCTCTACCAAAGTCGTGTTCTCATAACATGACTTCTCTATTAATATAGAAGTCATGCTTTAAGGATATAACTTTATTATTATTATCAAAGTCATATTTTCAAGGCACGACTTCATCATAAATAATAATTTATATTTTTCAAACATGTAAATAACGTATTATATTTTTAGAAAATCGACCGTACTAATTTTTTCCCCCTTCCTTCCCCCTTTCCCCATGGATAACCCGTCACCTCCCCCACAGGAAACCCATGTTGCTGCAACTCTCCAACCCTCTCCCCGACGCCCCTCTTTCTAACCCTCCTCCCTCCCTTCTCTCTGGCGACTCGCCAATGAATTCCCTCCTGGTCGACGCCCTCCTCTGTCCTTCTCTCCTTCAATCAACAACCCCCATCCTCTTCTTCTCCCTTAACCCCATCACCCTCTACCACAGTCGACTCCCTCCTCCCTTCCCTCTCACCCCTCCACCCCCCTCCCACACCTTCCCCGAGGACTCCCCTCTCACCCCTCCTCCCCCATCAACCACCGCCTCTCACCCCTCCGGCAAATCCCCTCCATCCTCCTCTTACCCTCCTCCCCTCTTCTCCCCCCATCACACCTCCTCCCCTCTTCCTCAATCCCATCACCATCCTGCCATTTTTTAACATGATGCACCTGATTTAAATGGATTGAGATGGCAAGACGTGCTTATTTTTTAGTCACAGCAAATCTATTTACCATTAACCTGTGATAAATGCATACATTCTCTTAGTTATTATTGAAATGGAATTCCTACAAGGTTCAGATCCTTTTGCAATGTTCGATTTTTTTTATGTAGATTTTCTTCTTTCTTTTATTTTTTTCCTGATAAGGTAGCATGATATAATCATCTTGCAACTTGTTGGATTCATATTCTCTATTCCATCAGTGGGATTGTCATATGCTGATACCCTTAGGCATACTAGAATGGGGTTCCTTTAGTACTCGGTGTGAAGTTGCTGCATTTGAATTGTTATCCAAAAAATAGTTTTTAATAGCACTAAGGTGTGAACGGACAGTGCTGAGTGGGTATTACGAGGTTTGATCTATGTCCCTTTCAAGAAAAAAGAAAAAAAAATTGATTTATGTCCAAGGAAGGATTGAAGTCATCTTCAAACCTGAACTAACACCCTCATGGATTCCAAGTGGTAAAATCCCAGCAACGTGATACAAATAGTAAAATCCCTGATACATGGTTGTAGCCTTCTAAAAATATAGCACAACAATCATTTTTCTTTGTGAATTGTTATCCAAACTATATCTGATCCTTGTTGAACCTAATTGCACTTCCTTGTCAGAAACAGCAGTAAGAAAATAGTAAATCCATCAAGAGGTTGGTATGCTAAATCCAACGATAAGAAAGGAAAGTAAGTGGAGCTAAATTTCAAAGAAGCATCCTAATTTTGTTTCAGTATGGTATCATATTCATCTTTAGTTTACTTTTAGTTTAATTTAATTTTTTCCAATTGAGATTGAATACACTGAAAGTTGGTGATGCTATCTATTTGCGTGTTTGTTACTGGTTAAAACATAGATGCTTGCTCGATCCAAGAAGTTGTTAGAAGAAGGTAGATTGAAGCAAATGCTAGCTAGTGATGGTGAAATTAAACCCATGTTGAGAGTCTTGCTTGGATAGTAGCCCTAGCCTAGGTTTTGGTGAATTTTTCTTTCTAATTTTCCCTAGTTCCAAAGACATTGAACATACTTGAGTTGCTTTTCTTTATCCAGAAAAGTGCAACTCCCAAAAAAAAAAAATGACGACAGCAGCAAAGAAAGAGAAGGGTAGAGGTAAGGATTGTTCGGTACCTTCTTTTTCCTTAGGGTCAACCTCACAACATAAATATCATTTAACATGAGCATTGTTCATCAGGCGGATGTTTACACTGAAATTTATTTTTTGTGCCTTTGACAGAAATTGCAAAGAAGGCTTGGTGGAAAAAGGAGCAAAACAGATCATCCACCAATCACGATCCCAACCAACAAGAAGCATAATGTCAAAGGATTAATGCCAATGGGGGGAGACATTGTTAGTAGGCAAGCCTTGAGATAGTAGAGTTAAACTGGAGAGGCATGTTGGAACCCTGGAGTGGAAACCTCCTAAGGATGCTCTTCATGTAGTGCAGCATTTATCTAGCTTTGTGGTCGCTTTGCAGATGGAAGGCTGATTGTAGAGTCCTACTCAGATCTTCGACTTACATCTTGTGTTTTGGAACATTATAAAATTTACATGTAGGTCTATTTTTGGATGTTGACGTTTGCACTTCAATGGGTTGTGCCAAAAGTCCTTGTATGTTTTGGTTAAGATAATGTTGATATTCTGATCGAGATAATGCTTCTTTGTTAAATTGGATGAGCACAGGAGAAAATTGGGTTTTGCCTTGGATGCACTTCACCATCATTATTCATTACCTAATCATAAGCAGGTTTCCCATTTTTGGGCTGCAAAAAATTATATTAATCATCTGAACATAGCACGTGAAATTGGCTGCGAGGAATGAAAATAGCAAATAGAAGATAGCTGATATCTATTCCACTTTAATTGGTACGCACAGAAGAAGTAGGGAGCAAGTAGATGTACTTTTTATTTTCCACCTTTTTTAGGCCAAATATGAATAAAACTTTGTATGTCACATCCATATTCGTGCATTGGTGTTTGTATGGGTATATATAGTTTGACTCATGTTTCATAACAAAGTTATATTGTTGGATAAGTAAAATAAATTGGTTGGTAATTTGATCGCTATTGCCATAACTTGCCTTGTTGCTATAAAGTGGCATCCGTCTATGACATCCATCAACCAAGAAGTTCAAAAGAAAAAAGCATAAATCCAACCATTTCACTTGGACACTCACTCGAGTGCCTGTTGCTTGGGACCAAGTCACTTGCCTTGGTAGTGCCTAAGCAAAAATGCCTTTCCTTTGGTTGACACACCAAATCGCCTCACCTCAAGCTAGTGCCTAGCTACTTGCCTTAATAGCTCTAATAAGGAACTTGAGCATAAAATAGAAAGATACAAAACTCTTGGGAGCAAGAGTGAGTCTCATCCACGAAGGCTACTTGGCCAAATAAGATGCAAAAAGAAAGATGAACAAAGATGACCAAGAAAGAGTCACAAGAAATTTGGAGAAAAAGTCACAAGAGGTTGGCGACCATCCATTTCATTAACAATGAATAGAGCCATTACAAATTATAAGCACCTCTACATCCCCATTAAACTGTTGATATCTTTATACACATTCTCTACACATGCATTTTTTTCCTCTGAAAATGGTTGAAGTTCTTTGCAACAAAATGGCCAAAGGATAGCAATAGGCTTCACCTACTCCTTTATGTGAAAGGGATGGCATCTAAAACTCATCCAAAACTGTCTAGCAAAAGATGAATTCACCCAAACCAACCTTGCAACCTGGGGATGTTCTTTGCAACAGGTTCTTTTCTTTTTTGCCTCTTCCTAACTAAGGAATTAATTTTTCCCACAAACCAATGGTTGGTTGGTGAATTTGATTCATAGATCCAAACTGAGAACACTTCTTTTTTGGGGGAAAAATATATCTTTTGGTTTCTTTTTTCTATTTCAGCTCTGTCTTTTGGTTTTCTCTTTTTCTTCAGAAGACAAAACTTAAGCTTCTTATATGATAAACTAAATGCAACCCACAAGGTGAATCCCACCATCAACCACTGAAATATCATCAATCACAATGCTGTATGATTAAATCTACCACAACGACATCAAATTAATACAACTCACATAGGCATTTCAGACCTCTACTAGCATTCACAAAGGGCATACATGTCGTACCTTAAAATGTTTTAAGTGACAGCAAAGGGAGAATTTGAAAGTAGTATAGGGACACAAGAAAAGCACAAAACCCCACTCACCATGTAGCATTCATGAATTGATCAAACCCTCGTATAATGCTAATAACAACTCAATTTGCATTGAGCTTGATTTGCAGCTTCTTGTCCATGTACTTCTTGAGATCCGGAGGCTACCACAGATGATTACGGAGGGTGTCGTGGGAGGTGGCCATTTGGCTTCTTTTTTTCTTGTTCCTTCAAGATTTCCTTTAGGAATTGACCATCGATTTTTGAAGCCTTATTTTTTTCAGCATTATCTTCGACTTCATCAAATAAAAGGCCTATATATAATATTATTGGAAATCAAAATTCTAGTGTTTGTCAAGAACATGAAGATTAATATAAAAAAAAAATCACTTGGGGGAGAAGAGGAGGATGTGTGGTGGTCATGGAGTTGAGGGAGAAGAGAAGTATGGGTGGTGGTGGGGTCAAGGAAGAGGGGAGAAGGTGCGGTAGGGGTAAAAGGGGGGAGGTGGGTGAGAGGTGGTGGCAGAGGGGAGTTGTTGGGGTAGGAAGGTGGGCGAGGGTAGTGGAGGTGTGAGAAGGAAGGGAGGGGGTGCTGCAGAGAGGGAGAAGAGGGGGGTGGTGGTAGTTGTTGTGGTGGGGGTGCTACAGAGAGGGAGAAGAAGAGGGTTAGTGGTGGTGGGGGTGTTGTGGAGAGGGAGAAGAGGAGGGACGATGCTGGCGGTCGTGGTTGGGGTGCTGTGAAGAGCATGACGAGAGGAGGATGTTGACAGAGAGAGTCGCTGGAGAGCCAAGTGAGTGAGAGAGAGAGACCAATGGTGGTGGTGGTGGGTGTAGGAGATGATTGCAGCCGTGTGTGGTGGTGTATGGGATGAAGTTGCAACCGTGTGTGGTGGTGGTTGGTGTGGGAGATGATGGGACATAAGGTTGAGGGAGGTGGGAGATGAAGTTGTTTTAATCTCAGCCGTTCATTGATTTGAGATAGATCTAATGATTAATATCTATTTTTCTCATGTTCTCACTAAAAAGCCCTTCTCAGAGGATCATTCCTCATATAAATATATATGTGCATTATAAAAAAAATCCACAAAAGTTATAGAATTAGAGAAAGGATGAAGAGTTTAGGATACTATGAGTTTTTAATTTTGGATTTATGTGAGATCTCCTGGTTAGACTCTTCAAGTCAGGTTGACTTAATCAACTCAAGTATTTACTAAGATTTGAACTTGTTTCTGAGTCCTAGAAGAAACTGATTAGGCTACAGTATTACGTCGATTTTATGGGAACTATTTGGCTTTTTCCCACCCTAAGGAGTTGATGGATTTTTTGAGATCTAAGTTTCTCACTTTTGCACTTGTACTATGAAATGGTTGGTGGCCTCCAAAAGAATATGAGTCCTAAGTCTCTATGTTCTATTAAGAAAATCTTGAAAATCAATAGAGAGGAGTACCATACTCAAGAAAAGGTTTGCTTAAATGATAAATACATTGTAGCCAAATGACGGATATCAAAATATTGACTGTAACAGGTCAGGTGTCTCTTATGGCATCATCCCAAGACATCAGAGTGTAGGGCTTGGCTTGGAGGGTGCCTCTTACGATGTCATCCCTAGGTGTCAGAGTGTAGGGCCCTTAATATACGTATATATGCATCAAAGAAATCAAAAGAAAAAGGATAATGTCTCTTGTACTTAATAGAGAAAATCTAAGTGGGAGATATAGAGTGATGGATACATAATAAGGAAAATGTCAATTTCCATATCATTCTTACAAACACTTGTACTCAGTCTTTTTGAGACTGTTAAAATCGATAGGTGGATTTTCGAGCCTTAGAACCTTGTATTTGAGACCTAAGTTTGAAGCTTGTTAGAATCTAATAGGACAAAGTAGCTCTTATTTTGGTTGATACTTTAGTGCTATTGACTCTATGTGGTGAGAATTTTACATATTTCTGGAAGTTTTTGATGATTAGTACCTTTGAATTTTGAAATTCGAACTCGAATTCCATAATTTTTTCATTCCTACATTTTGCTTGGGACTATAAAAACTTAGGCATGAGAGTGTAATGAACATAGATATATTTATCTAAATAATGCCCAAATAATGTTAGTTTCATGGTAGTAAAGTCATAATTGCATTTAGATAGCTTATATTCTGCATATTTGCATTAGGTAAAAATGCATGCATTGCAGGTTGTTTTTGTGTTGATGAGCCTAATTTTGGTTCAGTATAGTAATTCATGATTCTTATATAGGCTGAGTCAAGATTGCAGAGAGAAATGGAAGTTAGAACCAAGCTAGAGCAAGAAATGGGTTAGAAATGGACAGAATTGGTTAGAATGGTAAAAAATGGTAGCAAAACCTGCAAAAAACCCAATTAGAACATGCCTAATTTAACCTATAAGTAAATCCCTAATACAAAACCCTAAATAGGTATATTGATCTCCCTAAACCCTAGCCTTAACCTTAGACCTCATCGCAAACCTATTCCTAAAAATTCAGCTCACTCTCCTAGTGACACTACCTTAATTCTATTCTTAATCCTATCTTCTAGAACCCTCTACCTTATCCACTTGCCACATAATATTTCCTATACCTAAAAAACCGAAAAATATTCTTCAGAATCATCTAATCAAATGTGGTAATCAATCAATTTAATTACATTTTAATTACATCCCATGATTTTAGTCAATCAAGATCCTAATCCTAAAATTCGTGACAGCCTAACACATCTTTAGTATGTTGGCCATAACCTTTTTATTTTAATTTAAATTGAGTTATTCAAGTTGCATCTAAAAGTTGATTTCAAGGGCTACAATTTTTATTTTATCTGTAATTTGAAATTCAGAACATATAGAGGCCAACAATTGAAGATAATTTAGGGAAACCCTAAAAGGATATTGCAACACCCTCTATAAATCTACCACCACCTCTTCCATGCCCACCACCCTTCTACTACCTTATTGGCTGATGACCACCACCTTCATTCCACCCTTTGGATGGCCACCAAACCTTCCTCAAGAGTTGGACATCCCCTCTACCCTTGCTATAAGGCCATCTCTTCGCACATGCATCAAGAAAGCTTCATCTTTCGCATTGAGATAATTTTTGGAGGAGGTTCTTTGTGAGGAGCTTTTGCGAAGAGTTTGTGGGACTTGGAGCACATGAAAACTACTATGAGGAGTCTCGCATGTGGAGCCACATTCGTTATCTCAAAGGGTTCAAGGGTTTCTCTTACTTCTCTTGTTATTCTTTATTGTAGAACTCTTGATTGATTTCAATGATGATTATTAATTCTTTTGAGATGATGTGTTCTTATTGCATATCTATGTGTGGCTAATTTTTTTCTTTGTGCGGGTGAGGGGGTAGAATTGACACACTTTAGTGTAGATGCATTTTTATTGCTCTTATATGGTTGTTGGAAAACCAAGTTGTTTCATTCGTGCATAAGTTCGTATAGAATAGTCCAAGCCTAGGATTTCGAATCTGAGTTGGGTTATAGCCTTAATGGGTTTGTGTGGGATGAGACAATCTTAAAGGAGAGTAATCATCAATGATTTGACTTGTTTAATTATCTTTTATTATTTGATTCTATTTCCCAAAATCCACCGTGATGTGTTGCATTGATTGGGTCTAATTTCATGTATTTTCACTTTTCTGAATTCGCACAGATTCTGATTTCCGATTTCAAAAATTTCTAATGTAGATTCTAGGTTTCCAAAAATTGTCTAGAGTTAGGTCTTGAAGTAGGGAATAGCTATACCAAATTTCATAGCCTAATTCATAATAGAAAAAAGATAAAATTCACACACTAATTGGGGGTTGATACGGATTTTGCACGATTTTATAAATGCTGGTTTTTGTTATTGAAACGTGTAAAACCAATCAACTCTTACAATTTCTAATACCTAGATAATGGAGTATCTAAGGTCATCCAAGGAGGCCAATTTGTTAATCACAAGAATTGATTCTATCTCTCGCCTCTCGAATTCGCACTTTATATTTTTATTATTTTTAGGGTTTTGAAACAACGTGCAGTTGAATGTGAAAGTGATAATGCTAAAGCTATGCCTATCAACTACTCTAAAGTGACAAAAATGTCCTCTCTTCTAAGCTCACCCTAGGCAAGTTTGCCTAGGGTAATTAGAAGAGAGTTGTGGTGCCCTACAACTACAAGAAAATCACACTAAGTAAACAAGAAATTGGAAGGCAAGAAGCTTTGTATTACTAGTAAAGTTAACAACATGTAGCTGAATGCTTCTTACAAGAAAATGACAAACTACACTAGCTAATACAAACAAAGTAGAGATGAAGAAAAGTCCTCCAAAGATGGTGAAGGAGTGGTCCTTGCTCCAAGCATAGCAACTCCTGTGCTTGAAAAGAGTTCCTCCTTGCTTCCAATATGATGACTCCTCCAAGCTTTCTCCTCCAAGGTCGACATCAACCACCTTGATGAAGATCTCCTCCTTGCCTGGCCATCCTTCTAGAGGTAACCTCCTCCTTAGCATGGCACAAGGGAGAAGAAGGAGAGGAAGAAGGCACCAAGGGGGCAGGTAGGTTGCCCCCTTGATCTTCTTCTCTTCTTCTTCTTCCTTGGCGTGAATGAAAGGGGATGTAGGATGGTTTGGGTGGAACCTAAACTAATGGAGAAGATGATTTTTGGGTGGTGGTTAGGTGGGGTATATATAGGAATGGAGAGGGGAGTTGGTGTGACTTTTTTGATGTAGGGTTAGGATTGGTTTTGGTGGGTGGTTGGTGATCCAATGGCCTAGGATAGTTGGTGCCAATCCAAAGGGCGCTATAGGTGGTAGTTGTGGGTGGTTACCACCCTTGGTGGCTTTTAGTTTTGGCACCAAAATAGGTCTTCTAGAAGGAGGTTTTTGGACGGAAAAATGGAGGGTGGTGATGGCATTTAAGGTTGGATGGATGGTTAAGATGGAAGGGTTTTTGGAGGGGAAAAAATGGTGCCAAAAGGGAGGTGGTTGGAGGTGGGTTTTGGTGCCACTTTTGGTGTCCTTTGGAGGTGTGGGTTGAAGGGATGTAAGTTGGTTGGTGCCAACATGGGTAGAAGTAGGTGGACTCAAGTGGACTTGAAGGGTTACTTGGTGGAGCTTTGGTTAGGTGGGGTTTTAGGGTTAGGTATTGGTGCCATGGAGGTAGACCTAGCTAAGCTAAGCTAGCTTAGCTATCTTAGCTAGTAGGGAGTTGGGTAGGAGGCATAGGGAGCTAGGATTTTGGAGGTAAGGAGCTGGAAGGAGTTGGAAGTAGCTGGAAGGAGTTGCACTGGAGCTGGTAGCTGCTGAAGAGAACTGCAAGGAACTACCTTAGCTGGCTTAGCTTGCTAGTTCTTTCCTAGCTACTAGGCCAAGCTAAGATGAGTTGGCTTCTGCCGATATGAGATGAGGTGAGCTAGGTTTGGTCTTTCCGAAGATTACCAAGCTAACTAAAGTAGATAGTTTAGGTCAAGTATCTCAGCTCAACCAATTTGAGTTAAGTCTCTGGGAGTTGGACTTGAGTTGGCTTGAGCTAGTTGAGGTCATCTTCAGCTGGCTAGGTCTAGCTAGTTGATAGTAGTAGCCAGTCCTAGTCAGGTTGAGCTTTTAGTGAACTGTTTTGAGCTGGAAGAACTGGAATGGAACTGGGACCAACTGTATTGAGCTAGTTTGAGTTATGATCTAGCTGAGGTGAGCTGAATGGAGCTAAGGTGAACTAGCTAGAGCTACCATTCAGCTGAGATGAGCTAAATGGAGCTAGGGATGAGTTGATCCAGCTAGAAGGATCTAGGATCTAGCTAATAGGGGCTTCTTCTTCATCTTCTACCTTCCTTGGTGCCAAGGTATGTGGATCTAACTTTATATCTATCCCTGACAAATCAATTGAACATATTAAAAATATAATAAAATGCAATGCATGCCTATTTTAAGTAAATGCCTAAATGCAGCCCAAAAACCCAATTGCGGAGTTAAAACCCTAAGAGCTAGATCTATTTTAGGTCATAATAATGATGATAAACTGGCATTTATCAGGGGTCACACTGAAAACAAAACCTAAAATTTTTGACTTAACAAATTTTTAGCGGATTATTTACAACTTCAATTCGCATGAAATTAGTGGTTAAATCTTTCTTATTGAGTTTAGAATCATGGATAAATTTGCATATTTTTCTCAGGTCTTTAGGATTAGGTTTCGATCTACACATTAGAAGGGGGTTAGAAAAGTCAATCTGACCCGCTTTACTTAGAAAATCTCAAAAAAATCAGAAAATACCTTTAAAAATACCAAAAATCTTCCTGAACCTGTCTACCTCATCAAAGAATGCATCCACACAATCGCTTAGGGGATTCAACCTAGCTATCACTTTACACAAATAATTAAGTTGATTATTAATTTCGGTGTGCTATTTTCCGATTTGAGCATGGCACACACCACGTTTCTTACCTAATAATGGTGATTGGATAGGTCAAATGGTAGATCAAGATGAGACTATATTTTTTCCAGAACAAGAAAGTGATGCCACAACTACTATTGATTAGATGATTGGAAGATGAAAAATCAAAGAAGATTTGCAAGAAGATATGAGAAAGTAGAGTATCCACATTAGAGGGCAATATAAGAAGATTGCATTAAAGAAAAAAATCAACCATTAAATATGTCAATAATAATTGCAAGTGGAATTTACATGCATCTCCATGTAAGAACTTTGGTGATTGGATAGTCACTAAGTACAGGAAAGAGCACAATTGCATTGTTAGATCATAAATAATGTAATGCTAGGTTAAACTATTAAGGATTTAATTTTAAGAAATTAATTATAAAATATTTATGGAAAATATTAAGAAGAGATATTGGGGGAGAGGTATTTAGAATGATGAAGATATTGAGTTATGATGAGAATGTTGAAAAAGGAGAGATATGTGAAATGTATAAATAAGGAGTTTTGATGTTAACAAAATATGGTTATACTAATGTTTATTATGTACAAAAAGTATATGCGTTATGAAGTGTTATAGGAAAATTAGTAAGACCAAGGCAACATGATACTCAGAGCAGCTGGACCATTAGATTACTTAAACCAAGATATCTATTCAAGAAGATTGTAATAGATCAAGGATTACAAGATTGAAAGACTCAAGATACATAGTTAAGAAGATGGATCTAAAGATCAAAGTAATGAAATACAAGCAAAAGAAGAAGAATTACAAGTTTGAAGTGATGAGTTGTAAATTTGAGGAAAAAAATCACATGATCAAGTTGAAGAATAAAGGATGCTGACCAAGTCCAAAATTCATAAAGATAAAGATTAGAAGACCTACAAGGAGACGAAGATGTCAATTGGGTTAGATTCTATAAACTCTTATCCATTTTGTCAAGATATATGGTATTCGGCACAATTAAGGATAAAAAGATTTCACCAATTTTAAGCATAATTTGATAATTTTGATGATTTACATTCAATTGGGACAAGTGAACCAATTAAAGCAAGTTAATTGATTAAATAGGTCAAAGAAATTATTTAGACCCATTTTCAATTCAAATTCAACCATTAAGAACAAAATAAGATGTCATTAATGTGTTTCTCTCCCATTAGAAACTTAATTGATGTAGTCACGATTTTTAACTGGTCAAACAAAGTTCATTCAGTTAGCAACAGTAAACCAACCGGTTAGGAAGTTTTCAATCGGCTAGCTAGGATATAATTTTAGCCATTGGAGAAGATATTTTGGTTTTGAAATTGCTCTCGAATATTTGTTATTAATGTAGGTTTTATGCATATGTTAAGTATTTGAAATGGATTGATTTGCCCATGATTTTTAGCCATTAGAAGGGAAAAACCTGGTCTTTTGGAGAGAGGGGATGTAGAGGCATTTCAACATAGAAGCACACACAACACAAGCAAGCAAAGCTTGAAAGCTCTCTCTGTGTCTCTCTCTCTCTCACTCTCTAGGAGCTACAATTCAGATATTTTGATGAAGAGCGATTCTACTACTTTGGTCATATAAGGAGAGGTGCTCCTAAGTTTCATATAGAGAGAGGTTCTCTTAGAGGAGATTCTGGTGAAGTGATTATGGTGAAGCTATTCTAAAGGAGATTTTGGTATGCTCTATAAAAGATATTCTTAGAGGAATCTCAAGAAACTTGATTCGAGAGGAATCTTTAGTGCACTGAGATTCCAGTGGAATCTCTGGTGGATTTGGGATTCTGGAGTAATCTCAAGTACATGAAGATTCTGGAGGAATCTTGAGAGGAAGTGTTCGTTGCTCACGAGACGCATTTAGAAAGATCAAATATTATGTTCGTAGTGTGAGTCGCGATGAAACAAATAAATTTATAAAAGCTGGGAGTACCGAGTCATTCGCAAGGAGGCAATCATGATTTTTGTATGGAAGCTTTTCAGAAAACTCACTTTAAACAGATATATATATATATATGTATATATGTATAGGGCATATATACAGAAGATCAGAATTTTATTGTATTCAAAAATAGTTTCTCAAAATAGAATTTGCTATGCTAAATAGAGAGAGGAGAGAGAGTGAAGGCAAATAGATGATGATGCCGCTTGTGGGATTCTTGTGTGAAGCGCAGCGGTGCTTCAGATCCAGAACGTAGAGACAAAGTCCGGAGAGGAGTTGTAGAGAGGGAGAGAGGCTGGAGTTGTTTCTGGTGGAAGTCTGGTGGAAGATATCCTTTTGGGGGGGCCTCGGGCCTTCTTTTATAGCTTTTACAAGGGGCAAGAGGGGCATTTGAGCCCCCAAAACCATGCAATAACCTTCTGGTTATCAGATCCATTAATCGGGAAATCAACAGATCAGATCGCACCTTAATAGGCCTTCATTTGCACCTTCTACTCTTGGATTGCCTCTGGTTACGCCATGTGGTGCATTCTGGAGCCTTGGATCATGATCTAACGGCTCAGCTTCTTCGCGTGCACCCAACGCTTCTTCCTCTCTTTGCACGCTTCTGCATGCCTTCGTCGAGTGCCTTATCCTCTGCTGTTCGATCTTACGATCGGATGGCTTAGATTCATGCCCACGCAGCCTTTGAATTCCTACTTCACGCGCACGTGCGTTTACTCGCATGTTATCATGCACATCTTCTTCCAACGCTTGCCAGCGCGCCACGTGGTCATGCCTTAGCCGCTCAATGTCCATTGGATGCTTGACATTCACCCACGTGCATTGCCACCTTGATCTCCTATGGATCACGATTCGATCCTGCATCATGCGTCGTTGTTCGAGTGTGCTCTCCACTGCGCTAGTCCTCTTGTGCTGCATTTCCAAGTCGTGCGCAGCCGCTATCAGCCATTGGATGAAGATCCAATGGCTGATCTTTATTCCTCCTTGATAGAGCATAGGTGTGATGGCGACATGACACGCCATGACATTCACTTCGAAGTCTTCCGAGGTGGGACTAAATGTCCCACCCCAATGTGAGCGCCTGCGCGAAGGAAGTAGCGGCAGCGAGAACTTCGCGTGAGGGCTTCGGGCGAGGGCTTCTCTCGAACTGCAGCCTGACACTTCGCGAAGCTACCCCGCGAAGCCTGGGAGTCTGACCTGGGCGTGGTGTTACCTGGAGCAGCAGGTCGAAGGAGCTTCGCTGCTCAGCAATGGCGATGGCGGGCGCGACACCTGTTCACAGAAGCACGGCCTCTCGGCCTAATCAGATATGCGGAGAACCTTCGTCGTGGCACGGGGAAGGTGGTCGGAGGGTCTGCAGTGGGCGTGGTGGAGCAAAAGGGTCGCCCTAGGTCAAACTGCGGGCGAAGAAGTGGGTGTGTTCGGTGGATCTGCAGAGGGCGTTTGGTGGGAAGTGGAGGGGTGGAAGAGGATCAGGGTGAGGAGGCGGAGGTTATGCACAGGTCGGCGAGCCGTGTGGGGTGCTGGAGAGATGGGAGCGGTTCGCCGGAGTTTGGCCGGAGGTGGAGAAGGTGAGGGTGATCAGTGGGAAATCGGGGCCGACAGTAAGGGTTTTCAGTATGGAAAAGAAAGAAGGGAGGAAGAAGAGAAGTTTTACCTATTAAACTGGACGAAGAGGGGTTGGCGCAGGCGACAGTCGTATCGACTATCGCCGAAGAAGAAACTGCCCAGAGGAAGGGGCGGCGGCGAGGAAGGGATCGGAGAGGCGCCAGCTGGGTGCGGCGTGACGCGGAAAGATCGAGGGAAGGTAACCCTGCTGCTGGTAGTGCGGCAGGGCGACGAGGAGGAGGAGGAGAGGCCGCCGGAGCAAGGGGGCATCTGTCGGAGTGGGAAGGGAGGAATTGAGGGGGTTGTCTCCGTCAGATCCGAGCTGGGAAGAACGGCGGAGCGACGGGGGTATTTATAGGGGCAGAATCAGAGAGGAGGGCGGAGGGAGACGACGTGTCTCCCTCGCCAGAGGACGTCGGAAGTGGAGACCCATACCATCCGTGCGTTCGCACGGCCGGTATGGGTGGGTGCAGCGCTCAGGGGGGTGTCCCTGCAGTGGCTGACGACGCAGGGTACCCCCCATTGACTTGCCAAGGCCCCTCCCTCACCCTGCGTGGCGCCATGCTCCGCGCAAGGTCGCCGGAGCATGGCGCTGCTCAGGTTTTGCAGGAGGGACCCGAACGCAAAGAACGAAGGAGAGTTAGGGGCCAGAATGTGAGGGTTCAAAAGTTGAGGGCCAAAAAGTAAATATATGAGGACCAAAGTGTAAAGTTGGTCAAGAAGGTTTCTTCTTAGGCCCAAGTTTTTATACATGACTAATTAGGACCTAAGGATTCTGATGGAAAATTTCATTTCTAGATTAAACCTTGTTTGACTGGTCAATTTACGCAAAAACCCAAATTAAGTTGTTAATTGGGCATGGTTCTCAATGTAGGTCAAAATGGGTTCCAAAGGCCAAATTGAAAGTCCTAAACCCTAGAGATTATTTTTCTATGAATTTTAGAGGGTTTAGTTGATTTTTACCTTGCCTCGAACCACGTGAATTGAAGTGGGTTTGTTTTTAGGGTTATAGGCTGTCATTTAATTCCTTGGAGTTGCTGTAGCCCTTATTGAGTCATTTCATCCCACTTTTCTTCTTATTAGGTTGTTTTGACCTATGTTTGGACCCTGAGTTACCCTATTTTCAGATCGGATTGGTGAAATTGCATTTTTACCCCTTAGTTTATATTTTCTTTGCAAACTCAGAATCTCTCTGAGCCAAGCCTTTCTAAGGTTATGTAGGAGCTTTTATTCTCTGCATTAGGTCAAAATGAGCTAGTTATGGCTCATGATGAGGTTCTCATCACCTATGCAATGGATCCAAGTAAAAAGCCAATCCTCATCTAAAGCTCATACTTGACCCTTAGTAAAATGCTATTGGGATAGGCAAACTTCTTCTCTCAGGGTTATAAAGTAATCTGTAGATTCAGCCCTGGCTTTTGGCCTAGGGAGAAGATACTTTTAGTCTAGTAGATTTGTATTTGGTGGCTCATACTCATTTGGTTCTACATATAGACTAGTATTTTAGAACCTAGATTTCCAAACTATTAAATAAATCAACTCAAAGAGAGGTGGAAAAAATGTTCTCTCTTTAGTTCCTTTGTACTCATTCTCTCTCATTCTCTTTCTTTCTCTTTCTTTTTCTTCTTTCTTCTCTTTTCTTTTCTTTCTTTTTAAGCTCACAATCTCACCAAATTTATCAGTATATTTGGTGGTCTCTCCTAGCATTAACACTTTGATTAGGTTCTAATAACCCTATGACTAAGTCAGAATTCCTTAGGTAATATTCAGGTGGCCAGAAATATAAAAAAGTAGGTCAAGGCTGTATTTGGTAGATCATGAGGGTAGTAGGTGTTGTTGCCTCAATACACTTGAAACAAATTCTAAACTCATAAACTCTTCATTTTTTTTTTCTCTTTTCTTTTTCTAAATTTTTTTTCTATGTATATATATATTTCTTTTCTTTTTCTTTTTCTTCCTTTTTTTTCTATATATGTATATATATTTTTTCTTTTTCTCTCCTTTTCTCTCTTTTTTTTTTCATATCCATATATCTACTAACGTAATGCAGTATAGCATATGAACTTTTATTTACGAAGCATTATGCAGGATTGGAGATGTTCAAGAGGATATCGGGTGGCTTATTTGGTGGAAGTGCATTACTCTTGGCACCGGGAAACAAATGGATAGGATAGCGTATTTCTAACCTTGACACTAATACCCTCCTTCAACCGAGGATTCCGTAAAGGACAGTCGTGACCATCCAATTTAGTCCTAGTTTTATTAGAACCCTCTCTCTACGTATTTACCTTATTTGGTGGCTCTCAAAATATTCGCACTAAGAATTTGTACGTAGAAATCGAGAGTAAAAACTATGCCTAACTTCAAGTATCATTATCTAATTATCCAGAATTTTAAGATTCCTCATACTAGCCTTAGAGCACCAGTAAACTTTCTACTCTCACCTCACACTTGTTTGGTGGATTTGCTAGAAGATAGTTTGCCTGACTCTCTAATTACTGTCCAAGGGTTCAGGAGAAGAAGCATTTCTTCTTCTCGACAAGCTAAAGATGTCTATCGATCTTCACAGAGGATCCATTGCAAATTCTACATATAAGTGTGAAACTGTATTGGATTCTAAAGTAAAGAATCAACTTAAGAATAAATCCCAAATAAAACCTTAATAAAAATTCTTTGACTATTTTTTTTTTGACATAAAAATAAGACATGCAATGTCCACACCCCCATGCCTATTCATTACAATGTCCTCATTGAAATGTATGCATGAAAATCAAAATATAATAAGCAAGAGGAGGGGATATCACCTAACTATGCTTGTTAATCTAGATTAGCATGGATGCAGAGGATGTAGAGCTACCTATATAGAGTATTGGGTTGCCTCTCAGCCAATGCTAAGTTTAACGTCATCTGCCGGACTTAAACACAAAAATATGTAGTTCAATACTGTGGGTTAAGAGAAGAAGTAATAACTGTTGCAAGGGCATTTAAGATTTGTAGAAAGATATGATCATTTGGTCCCAGAATCAGTGATCCACAAATGCGGACCATCTAATGACGCGGCCCTATTCTAAGGAGTCTGTCTATTTGGAATATGAAATAGGGTCGGGTGGATGAGGTTCAAATTGCAAAGCCTGTTTGTCAATCCAGTTCCACAAATCAAGAAGAGGTGGTATAGGGTTTGGATTGAAATCATGATTTAAAATTAAATCTGGTTCTAAATCAGAGTAGTAAGGGTCTTCATAATGGTAGTTGATATCAAAAATCATGAGTTCTCCAGGCTCTAGGTCATATGAGGATAGGGGTAGAGTTGTGTGGAATTCTTCCAAATCTTCATCAGAAATTTCCTCCCTCATCTGAAGTCACTTCTTCTAAGTCAAGCCATCCATTTGAACTAGTTGGCTTATAAGTTCTTCCCCAGTCCATTATGTGTTGAACTTCTTCTTCTGGGGTTACTTCTTGGTTCATGTCTTTAAATTGTCCATTTTCTTGAACTCCCTCGGAATTCAAAAGTTCTTGAATTTCAGGGTGGATGTACTGAGGATTCTTTATATTATCATCTAACTCCTCATAAGTTACTCCCAAGAGTTTCTCAATCTCTTTAATGTTAGAATAATCCTCAAGTACATCCCCTTGCCTTTAATGCTGATCTTGTGCTTTGGCAAGATTCGGATCATCTTTAGTGTGAATTGCCAAAACTTGTTCAATTGTTCTTATAACTTCAATGGAACCATAATTCACCTTATTATTTTGGGAAGCTTTAAAGATATTGAGTTGACAATTTTTCCTTCCAGAGGTGATGTGCATAATCTCCATCTCACAATTGATTAGAGCCTTGGCAGTGGCCAAGAAAGGTCTTCCTAAGATTATCAGGGTACGGTTCAAGTTTTCTGATGCCTCCATATCCAGAACAAGGAAGTCCATAGGGTACACAAAATCCCTCACTTTTATAATCACATTTTGTATTAGGCCCTTTGGAATTTTGGTTGACCTATCAGCAAGTTGAAGGGTCACATCAGTGTGTTGCAAGGGGCCTAAATCCAGCTCTTCATATAATTTTGTGGGGATTAAGTTGATGGAGGCCCCAATGTCTAGTAAGGCTCGATCTAGGATGAAACCATCTATTTCACATGAGATTAAGGGGTCCTTAGATCTTTCCTTTTAGGAGGGAGCTTATTTAGGATGATGGCACTGGCTTGTTCAGAAATTATTACCCTTTTTGATGATTTGGCCTGGCATTTCGGTGGGCATAATTCCTTCAGAAATTTTGCATAGGCTGGGATGTTCTCAATAGCCTCAAGGAGTGGTATGTTCACCTGGACTTGCTTTAGAATCTCAAGCCACTCCTTAGATTGATAGATTTTCTTTTCCCTGGGTTTGATCAAGGGTTCAGGAAAAGGAGCTTGGAAAAAATCATGAGTGTTCAAATCCTGAGTCTTGTTTTTTTTATTAGCTTGGTCTCTCAGGTCAGATTCAGGCTTCTCAAGTTCTTGGTAAGATTTTGATGTAGAGGGATCTTGGATTTGTTTTCCACTTCTCAAAGTGACAGCACAGGCATGTGCATTAGGGTTGGAAGGGTAAGGTGGGTTCTGCAAGATGGGTTGAGCCTAGGTTGGGTTAAGGTTAACAAAGCTTGGTGGGTGCTGGGGAGTAGGCTGAATTAGATGCCTGTTGCTCCTGTGTGTTGTGTTGGTTAACCCTATTGAAGTTCCTTGGGTTTGGGACGGGTTGGGATGGCAACATCCCGTGTTGTCTAGCATCAACTAGCTGGTCTAATCGTCCTGTCAATTATGTCCTCAATTGATTCATTTCTTCCTTATGTCTCAGGTTCATCTCTCTCATTTCTTTGAGGACCAGGCTCAGATCAGTGGACTAGTTTTCCTGAGTAGGTTGTGGCTGGTATGTGTGTGGTTGTGTGTACCTACTAGGTTGCCCATAAGTGTTTATTTTAGTCAAGTTAGGACCCTGGGTGGGTTTCTAACTTGACCAAGCAAAGTTAGGATGGTTGTGTCATCCAGGGTTATAAGTGTTTGAATAAGGCTCATTTCTAGTGTAACCCTAAAGTGCATTCACATCCTCGGGACAACTAGGCATTAGGCTGCCTAGTTCAAAATTCGAGGAAATCAAGGTCCCTCCTTGGTAAACAGATAGAGATAGGTCCAAGTACAGTTGGCTCATAGGTGGAGCCATGGTTAGGTCATTAATGTTGTGCACTGATTCCTAACCTAGTGGGTTGGGAAATTGGTTGTAGGTTAATATAGGCACTCCTTGGGTAGGCATATGATTTAATCTGGATTGTGTACCTAAGGAATTCCCGCCCTTTAGAAGGTTATCCAGCTTCTTATCCAAATTCTCCACATTCTTTCCTACGAGTTCCACCTTATCTCATCGTTATGCAATTAGCTCTAAATCAACCAAGTTTGAATTATTGTTAACTTCATAAACTCCATTCCTTGGTTGATTGGCCCTGTTAAAGGCGGACATTGAGGCATTGTTGAGGGAATTTTCACTCATATTCTTGAACAATTGAAAGGCTCCCTCAGCATCTCTACTAAGGAAATTGCCCCCACATGCCGCATCAACAAAATTCTTCAAATTATCACTCAACCCATAATAAAAAATATGGGCCAAGTGCCACTTTCGAATCCCATGATGGGGACATTTCCTAGCTAAATCATTGAACCTTTCCCAAGCCTCATGTAGTTATTCCCTGGGGTTCTGCTTAAAGTTTGTTATGGAACATCTAAGGGCATTAGTTTTTCCTACGAGGAGGAATTTCTTTAGGAATGTGCTTCTCAGGTCTTCCCAAGTTAGGATTGGTCTACCAATTTTCCTCAGCCAATGTGCAGCTCTATCTTTCAAGGAGAATGGGAACATCTTCATCATTAGGGTACCTTCATTCATGTCCCTAGGGCCAAAGGTTCTTCTTATGTGTAGGAGCTCTTCAAGGTGGTGGAAGGGGTCATCTGGCTCACGGCCATGAAAGTGGGGAATTAAGTTAATGATCTAAGGTTTGAGTTCAAAATCTTACCCATCCTGAGGTGCCCTAACAAAGGTTGGGCATTAGGAGGGTTGTAAAAGTCACAGAGGGGTCGGTCTGCCCTTCCGTTCTAGAGTCAAGTGATGGCTTGCACTATGACTTCCACCTGTCGGTCATGATGCTGGCCCTGCTTAGCGACCTACCTTTGTAAGAGAGTCATAGGATCTAGATTTTGTTCATCAATCTCTTCTTCCTCTTGGTGACTCGCCATTGCAGAGGGTTTAGATACAGATTCTGGATAAATAGGTCTTCTCCTAGGATTTCTTTCTAATGGTGGTAGCAAATCAGGATTTTGAGATCTTCTACCTTGCATGCGCCAGAAGAATGTTTGTAGACGAGAGAGAAGACAGATGAGAGAAACCTCGCCAACTCAATGCAAGCAATCAAGCTGGTCCTTAGAGTGTCAACACTAATTAGACCTGATCTTCGCTCTCCAAAACATGACTGGGTTAGATCAACCCTTGAATTACTTGGTTGGCCAGAATGGTGGGACCCCTTAAGACACCCCACAGGGTGGGACACCACTAAAGGTTAACACGATTACCGCATCGACCTTTTTTGTCACCAGAGGGTCCAAGTAGACAAGGCCATGACCTTAGCCCAATCTAGTTTCAAGTCCCCAAGTCTATTAATCCTGCGTAGGGCACGTTTACTCAGTTTTAAGCTTGGGTTTGATGTGCTTTTGGAATATGATGGCCATTAGGGGGGTGTTTGCCCTTAAAGTTGATTTCAGATGTGTGAAGTGCTCATGTAAAGGGTTCACAAGCAATTCTTTTATGATGAGGTGATTTTTAAGATTTGATGCTTGTGTTAATATTTTTAATCAAGATTTTGATGAGGCACATAAGAGTTTCGCAAATCGCAATTTGTTTGATAGATTTCCTTTAAATATGGAAATGAAAGTGTACTCTATCCTTAATGTGGAACCCTAAGCACAGATAATTCTAGATGTTCTTTTAAGTTAAATTCAGAGAAGTGGTGCGACCCAACCAATGCAATCAATTGGTCTTATTTTACCACTAACTAGGCACCCAAAAAATATTTTTCAAGAATTTTTTTGCATGTTTTCTATTTTTTTCAGATTTAAAGTGTACTGGGGGTTTTGTAGTCTATTTTAACCCCCAGTTGGTGATTGGATAATCTGTGCAATCAAACATGTAAGAAATAATTTTTTCATATTTTTCCTAAATTCTTGATTATCTCTGAAATTCAGTGCCACAAATTTCAAGTGAATTAGATTGTATAAAAATTCCTATGATATTAATCAGGAACAATAATCAAATTGACAATAAGTCAGTGCATGAATTTTTAAAATTTTTCTATTACTCTGATTTACAACAACATTTTATATGTTGTTCCTAACTTTGAAACCCACATCTACTAAAGATTTGAGAATTTTTGGACGTACGGATCTTCAAGAAATAAATTTTTAAGATAAAACGTTATTTCAGCCCATAAATCAAGAGAGATTCTTTTTTTAATAAGCAAATAAATTCTAACTAATCCTAGGGTTCAAGCAAATCCTAAATCTAACTAATCTAAACTACGGGCACTTACCTAAGGTTCAAACCCGCAATTCCTGTTGTCGTGTTTCGCTCTGATTTCCTTGCTTTCCTGCACACACTAAATCAACGAAAATAGCAAGTTAGAAATCTCAAATTCGCACCAAAGAAAGCTTCAAAAATTTCTGTTGCCTCCCTGGCAACGTTGCTAATTTGTTTGACACGTAATTCATGTTTAAACCATTATTTTAGTTGTAGTATAGCGTGAAAATACATCAGCAAATAATATTTATAAAATTGGTGAGTACCAGGTCATTTGTAGGGAGGCAATCACAATTTATGCCAAAGCATTTCAATAGAACTTGTTCTAAACAGATATTTATATATGTATATATGTATAAGAATCAGATATATGCATTCAGAATTTCAGAATTTTATTGCAATTAAAATAGAGTTTTCACAATAGATAATGCTACTAGAAACAAATAGATAGATGAGAGATATAGAGAGAAAGAGAGATAGAAAGTGGTAGAGAGATGACACCGCTTGTAGGATGCTTGTGCGAGGTGCGGCAGCTCAGATCCAGAGTGCTAGGATGAAGGTTGGAGCAAAGTTGTAGAGGGACGAAGAGTTGCAAAGAAGGTGGAAGAGTTGTATCTGGAGTTGATGGGAGAGAGATGCTTCAACTGGGGGGGCCTGGGCCTTCTTTTATAGTTTTAATGAGGGGCAAAGTGGGTATTTAACCCCTTTATCTAATGCAACAACTCTTATTTGATCAGATCCATTGATCGGGAGATCAACGGATCAGATCTGTCCTTATAATAACCTCCAACGTGCCTCCATCGTGAGGATCGCACCTCTGGCTGACATGTGGCGCCTGCTGCACCCTTGGATCGTACTCGCCCGCTCATCGCACCCACCGCTCGTTTTGATCACGTGCTTCGAATTCAAAATGCGCAAGTGATCGGGTCGATCCTTCGCTTTTAAGTCGTTTGTAGTTTAATGTGGTGGAAAAATCGACTAATCAATTTTTAATAAGAAATAACCACTCGCAGAGGAGCGGGTCGTTTCCACAGGGAGGCAATAACGTATTAAAATTCGCGCCACTTAAAAATGTTTGTTCGGAGTCAATTTGGACAAGAACCAAGCCAAGATTGCCTTTAGATTAAGGTTTAAGCAAGAAGTAATGCTGAAATGGCAATTCTGAGAAACTACAGGATATTTTCCGCAATGCAGAGTGAATAGAATATGAATAAAATCTGGCAATGGCAGAAAATGTAAATTTTAATCAACGTTTTACTGTAGCAAAACAGGGGAATTGTTCCCCGTTGTCTTGCGCGACGAGGAGCCGATGGCTGGGCGCGGGAAGCTCGGAGGAGGTCCCTTGGATCAAGGGCTTCGAATCGGTGGTGGCGGCGAGTCGCGCGGCGGCCGGAGGTGGCCGGACGAGCTCCGGCGGAGGTGCTGCAGGCGGTTGTGCGTGGGCGCGCGGAGGGTCTGCGGAGGGCGCTGGCGCGCGGAGGCGTGGCTGCGGTGGTCTGCAGGCGGGCGCTGGCGTGTGCGGTGGAAGCTGCAGAGGTCGGTTGCTGGCTGTTCTGCAGGAGGTTGTGCGTGGGCGCGCGGAGCGTCTGCGGAAGGCGCTGGCGTGCGGAGGAAGCTGCAAAGGTCGGTTGTTGGCGGTTCTGCAGGCGGTGTGGTGAACGGCGTGGACTGCAGGCGGTTGTGCGTGTTTGAGCTGAAGGTTGACGGACGTGGGTGCGCTGAAGGTTCTGCAGGTGCGGGAAGGGGTCTGCAGGCGACTTCAGGCGTGTGCGGTGAAGTGAGCGGGTAACTTCAGACGTCTGGGAAATTTCCCAGACGTCTTAAGTTACTGAGAGGGTGGCTGATCAGTAGGTTGGTGACGGTGGTCGGCGACGACGGCGAGGGAGTTGCACGCTAAGGTGCTCACGGTAATGCGGGCGAGCTCCGGATGGCGGTGTGGCCTGTCACACCACACGCCCACGGTGGTGGAGACTCGCCGCCACGGTAGAGGCCGGCAGTGTGGAGTGGAAGAGAGAGGATCTCTCTGCACAGTGGTGGGTCGGTGGCGGAGGCCTGCTGCAGCCGGCAGCTTCCGTGCTCCTTTTATAGTGTCTTGAACAATTTTGAAATCAGCCGCCGACCAGATCCACCACATCCGCTCCCCCTTGAATGGCTTCATCACTGCAGCAGCCGGGCGTTGGAGCGGCAGCCAGCCGTTCTGAAAGAAGACGAATAAAGCAAATATTATTAAAATATTAGGGTTATTTATGTATAGACCCTCAACTTCTATGTTAATAAAAACAATATACCTAATTGGTTATCTAATTAGATGAATGCTATTCTAAGCTAATTCTAAATGCACTTAAGATATGAATGCAATGTATGGATTATGTAATTAGATTAAAACTATGAATTAATCTATTTACATCCTAATTTATACTAAATAAATGTTAGAATTAACCTAATGTGTAGGCACTTAAATACTTAAATAGCCCACAACTATGGGCTAATCAGCAAGCTTAATCTCAGTCATCTGATCTCATGATCAGACGGTTTAACTCGCACTCGCATCTCCTTCGCAACGAAGGAAACATGTAAGTTCACGCCTAGATGCATGCGTGCAGCCACCAAGCACTCAGATTGTGCCACACTTTCACTCCTCTGCCCTCCGATGCTGATCCAATGGCTAATCACATGCTTGCTCAATGCTTTCCTAATTTTGTGCTCAGACAGTTTCAAACCCACGTGCTTCGCTTTCAGTGTAAGCACGTGAGCCAACGCGCTACGCGTGAGTTTTGTTATAGTTTCCTCTTTGTATCTATTTATTCTTATCTGACTGGACGGGCGACGTGGCATGCTCGTGGCTGTTGGATGAAGATCCAATGGCCCACAGCATGCGAGGGTGACCTTCCTAGATGGGGCGGTGGTGAGGGAGCAGCTGTGATGGCACCACGTGGCACCATCATGGCCGTCCATCTTCTTTTCCTTGTATCTGGTGCTGTAGACTTCCGATCAAGTTGATTTTTTCTTCGTCAGACTGCGATCGTCAATCCAAATTCACCTGTGCAGTTGGATTCTTCATCTGAGGCTCGGATCTTTATCTTTTGGCTTTATGATCATCGTTCTTTTATGGACTACACAAGATACCCTGGTTGTCTGATCGAGATGATTTCGGAAGCGTTGGACTCCCGTTGTCGTCCTGATCAAATCTGTATGGTTTGATCTGTCATCATCGGCTTTGGATCATATGCTATAAAAATCATCTCTCATTGGCACATAAAATGACGATATTATCTATATAACTAATAAACTAGCTATTGTGCAAATTACGATGCCTATGAATGCATTAATCCTAAGCTATGCTAGGATCTAGCTTAATTCAGGTAATTAAGGTTGCATGATTGCTGTGCAATCAATTAGTCCCACCACGAAAACATAGGAGCGAGTAGATGCGCATAAATTGAATTTGTCACTGTGGCTTATCGCCTTGAACACATGGGGTGAGGTCCCTCACACCTGCACTCGACCTAACTCGCCTACTGTACACTCCTCGGCTATGACCCCACGCCCGTAGCCCTGGACTTGGTTACGCATGCCTGTATACCGGATTACCCAGCTATCTGAGAGAATAGGAGAGGAGGAAGGAAAGAGAGAGAGAGTGGGGGAGGGGAGGGTTTTGCTCCTGGAGTATTTGAGTTGAGAAGGAGAAGACTTAAGAGGAAAGGAAGAGAAGGACCATAGAAGGAAGGAGAGAGAAAAGAAGAAGAGAAGAAGAAACTATGGAGAATAGAAGATTAAAGACACTGTAGCAGGTGACATTTAAGTCATCTGAGCCACCTGCCAGACGTCTGATTACTGTTCATTCATTTCATATTCATTGAGTAAGTGATATATATGTGCTTAGACTAATAATTGGTGATCTAAATCACCATTATTTTGTTCTAGGTATCTTTTTGTCATCTTTAACTCTTGAAATACATTAAGCATCATTGAATGTCTAATGTGATAGATTAATACTCATTGAATATCATTATTGTGCTTATTTCTGTGCTCATTTATACTTTAATTGAAGATTAGCATGTGAATTCCTATTTGCTCCCTATGTTCGACCTCAGACTTCATATTTAGATATTAGAGCTATAAATTTTATTTGTTGACAAGCGATTTCGACTATACTGCAACGCAATGATTTTAAAAACATCGATTTCGCCCATCAACATTTTGGCACCATTGCCAGGGAGCAATGTGCAATTCACCGTTGTTCTTTGTTTTATCTGATTATATCTGAGCACTAAAGTGATGGGAAATGAAAGTGCGGTCCGTTGGGAATAAATCATACGGGTCCTAAAAGTGATGGGAAATGAAAGGAGGAATCCTAGTGTTGTAGTCTGAAATGTTATAAGAAACCACTTCGTAAGTTAAGCCAAGTGTAGATGGATGTAGAGTAGTTGAGTCAAATAGGATCCAGTGGTCCATCTCACTGGTTTCGAATTTACCCACATCATGCTAGATATCCAGATTAGAATCCTCAATCTTAGCACTGGGGTGATCAAAAAATCTCATTTGAGTCGCCCAAATCTTGTTTTAATTCATGATGCAAGTCTTCAAATGTAATGGATGGAAATTCATTATTCCTTAGAATCACTACCCCAGGGGGAGTAAGATTAGAACCTAGATAGACAAAATCTCAAATTCTTTTAGCTCTGTGGACTTCTAAATTTGATCCCAATTGTCTTTCTCTTGAATTACATCTTCTAAGGGAATGCTTTTCTGTTCCTCATCAGTCAAATCAAACTCCTCAGGATTCCACAATTCAGCTAAATTCTTTGCTTCCTCAGATAAATCCTCAAAAGTCACCCCCAATAATTCTACAAATTCTTAAACAACTTTTTCATAAGGGGATTGTCTGTTTTGTTCAATCTCGAGATGTTGGGATAAGGGTCAGGTTTTTCCTCAGGACTCTGGTGGATGGGAAGAGAAGGGTGCGAATTTACTGAAATAGAAGTGAAAGCAGATTCGGCTTCTAAATGGGATATCTTAGAATGATTAGTATTGCCAAATTCAGATATCGAGTCGTTTAAGCACATCTGATCATGGTAATCCTCAGACAAGATCACATCAAAGCCATCCAACTGTGCTTAGCTGGGAGTGTCACTGTCCCCAATCTTTCTATCTTCTTGATCTTACTTTGATCCTCCTACATCATCCATGTAGTTCAATTGTGTGTCTTTAAACATAAAAGACTCATATTCCAGCCCACCATGGATTGGCTCCTCAAAATAGAATGGTTGCAATTCAGGGCCTATAATTCCTCAAGTAAGCCTTCCTCCTCAAAGTTAGTTTTTGGGACATCAAAATTATTTATTAGTTCAGCTTTAGGCCTAAGTAGGATCTGTTCTGCATAATCACAGGGCTGGTGGGTGGGCTCGGTGTATGTAGAGGTTGGGATTGGATAAAATGTCATACTTAAGGTTGGATTGTTGATGGGATAAATCGATGGTTTTAAAATTGTTGCATTGTAGTATAGTAGAAATCACTCGTTAACAAATAAAATTTATAGCTCGAATATCTAAATATGAAGTCTGAGGTCGAACACAGGGAGCAAATAGGAATTCACATGCTAATCTTCAATTAAAGTATAAATGAGCATAGAAATAAGCACAATAATGATACTCAATGAGTATTAATCTGTCACATTAGACATTCAATGATGCTCAATGTATTTCAAGAGTTAAAGATGACAAAAGGATACCTAGAACAAAATAATGGTGATTAAGATCACCAATTATTAGTCTAAGCACATATATATCAATTAGTCAATGAATATGAAATGAATGAACAGTAATCAAACATCTAGCAGGTGGCTCAGATGACTTAAATGTCGCCTGCCGTAGTGTCTTCAATCTTCTCTTCTTAGTTTCTTCTTCTCTTCTTTTCTCTCTCCTTTCTTCTATGGTCCTTGTCTTCTTTTCCTCTTGAGTCTTCTCCATCTTCTCAGCTCAAATCCTCCAGGAGCAAAACCCTCCCCTCCCCCTCTCTCTCTCTTTCCTTCCTCCTCTCCTCTTCTCTCAGATAGCTGGGTAATCGGGTATACGGGCATGCGTAACCGGGTCTAGGGCTGTGGGTGTGGGGTCACAGCCGAGATGTGTACAGTAGGCAGGTCGGGTCAAGTGCGGGTGTGAGGGACCTCACCCCATGTGTTCGAGGCGATAAGCCAGAGTGACAAATTCAATTTATGCGCATCTACTTGCTCCCGTGTTTCCGAGGTGGGATTAATGTCCCTCCTTTTTGCGTCTGCACCAATAGCAATAGGTGACTTCAATTTGCATCTGGGGAGTAGTCAAAACTCCCAGTTGACCACCTAGGAGTGGTCCTTGGGTGATTCCGTGTCACCTGGAGTAAGCATCTGGGAGTGGGGTTGCAAGAACACCTGCTTAGAGGTCGTTTGAAGCTCTGTCAATGGCGGCGAAGGGGCAAACACCTGAAAACAAGAGCACGGCCTTTCGGCCAAGTTAAAGCAGCTTAGAAGCTTCGCTTAGGAGAGGCGAGGGTGTTGGTGGTGCTGGCATGCTGCGAAGGTGGACGTAGGTGGCTGGCGAAGGCAGAATAGGTCGAAGAAGGTGGTTGTGTTTGGCGGAGCATTTGGATGGGTGGAATGCGTAATAAAGAGGGGGGTTCTATGCAGGTGGATGAGGCGAAGGTGCAGGGAGTTTCGTCAAGGTGTGTGGTGCAGTGAAATGACAGGAAGGCCTTGTCGGAGATGTGGCCAAAGCGAAGAACGATGAAGGGCGAACGGCGGCGTCGGGGGTTATTTTTGGGTTTTGAGTATGGGAAATTAACCTAAGGATCTGAATAAACCTAACTAACCTACTTTAATTGTCGAATGAGGTAGAATTGACACCGACTTTGGCTAGCCGACTGATGAGACACTCATCATGATCTCTAATTACCCCTAATTAACTAGTCTTCCTAGTTAATTAGCTAAGGTTATGAATATATAAGGGTTAATTATAGAATAAGGGATATTTAGTAAAGGACCTTAAAATAAGTTAAAAATGACATTTTATCATTCAATTAACATTATTAATAATCTAGATAATAATTGGACTCGAAATCCTATTAATCATTCCCTTAATTAATAAGTTAAGTAACTTAAATATAATGTAAACCTAAGTATATAATAACTTAAGTAATTTTACTTAATCTAATAATTAACCTAAAAGGGTCAAAAATGTAAATTCAAGGTGAAAACATAATATTTACCTTATTTACTAACATATATAAAAATCTGAAAAAGATCTAAGTTAAAATAAACCTTTAAAACTTGAGTTTACATTTTGGTCCTTAAAATTTATTACAATCGGGTCCTTATTTCTCACACAGGTCCTTAAGTTTCATTTCATTTAAGTCCCTTTCCTTCTTCTTCTTCGTCTTCAGCTGAATGAATGGCTGGCGACGGAGAGTCACGCCACCGCATGATCACCGCCCTACCGACATTACTCTTCTTTGTCCACGCTCTTGCAGCTTGCGCTCACCACATCCTCTTCATCCACCGGTCTGGATTAACTGGAAATCCTAATTTCCAGTGGGAGATAACCTCACCGTCGTCGGAGATGATGCCGGAGGTTAAGCTCCTCAAGCCCCTTCTTCGGCCAGACCCCGCCACTCTCTTCGTTGCCAACTACTATAAATACCCCCTTACCCCTCTGATTTAACTCAAGTTGGCTCCCCTCCCTCTTCTAACACTATAGCCGACTTCGATAGGCTATTCGTCCAAAACTCCAGTGACTTTCCATCTTACTTTCCGACTTCCTCTATCCATTTTGATAAGCCAAGGAGATCCACCGTGGTCTGCCACGTCTCTGACACAGGCGCCGACCAAAGGAATCCTTCGCTTCACCTCACATTCGCCCGTCGGAGATCTTCCTCTACACCCTCTGATTTCGTCATCCGCTATGAACCTTCGGCGGAACCCTATTGACCCCTTCATCCAGGTAATAGTAGATTAGGAGTAGGAGTAGGTTATCTTAGTTAGTTAGATAGATAGATTAGATGTAATTTTAGAATTTCAGTGTCATCTTCTTTGACTTCGACGAGCTCCTTGAGCTCGCCAAAGCCTTAATCTTATCTTTTTAACTCACTGTCCACTTTTCTTTATCTCCCACGATCATTTCTAATCCATTTAATCATTTAATTGATCACCTAATTTCCTAGTTCATCTTTCACCTCCACCGACTACTGTCATGTCCATGGCGACAGTAGTCGAGCTAATTCTACCTCCACTGGGTCTATCATCATCTATCCATCACTTATGGACCCTAATCGACACTATAATACGTAGAATTATCACATATAAATTAAATGCCCAATTTTAATTAAGCTCCTGAGCTCGCTGTCAATGGCGGCTCAGGAGCAATTCAAATCTTAATTAGCTATATAATTATAATTGCTATTATCTGTTGACTTATTTTAACCACTCAATGAACAAATGAAGAATTAATTGAGTTCTTGAGGTTCCTTGCAACCTCAGGAACCTTTTTAGATTAAAAATGGCAAGTTTAAACAATCTATACATAGTTTACATATTTTCTGGACTCACCGGAGCTCCGGCGAGCTCTGGTGAATCATTTTCGACCTTCAGCCTGTGAAACTTGGTGAAAAGCTCCAGATCAATGATTTAACGATCACTGATTAATTTGCAGATGTTTAATTGAGGATTTAGCCACTGGAGCTGTAGATAGGTCTTCATCTTCTCCAAGTCCGGTAGAGTTGGAGATGGGTGACAGATAGGTTCTAGTCCTATTTAAGTCTGGAAGCATCATTGTTGATCTCTAGGTTCATTTCTGTGATCCAACCAGTGTAATAACCTCTGATTTCCTCTGACGAACACACACCTTTTCAATCTCAGGCGATGAGCGTGAAACCATAGGATCTTCAGTTAAAACACCTATTTTAGGGTCTGAGCATATTCCTAGGATTGAGAAGATGTTGTTTGAGGTTTTAATTTCCTGAGAAAAGGTTTAAATGAGAAACTCAAAATTCGAGGTTTTTCAGTCAAACTTGAGTTTGATTCTCTGATTTTGGATTCAATCTGTTGAATTGAGGAGTCTAAAGTGTTTCTGAGATTCATTTGAATGATTTTAGAAAGAATTGGTTGAGCTTTGGGAGTTAATTTGGATGGAATTGCAAACCTACCAGTTTGGGTTATTTTCAAAAACAAACTGATGACAATGTCATTTTGTTGAGTTTTGATGTTTAATCCTGCCCAGATCAATCTGTTACAACCCTTAGAACTTGTTTAAATCAATCAGTAATGTTCTTAAGTGTTTGTTCACATATTTTAAGTTTGAAAATTCGAACTCTGAAGCTTTCTGAGAAGCTTTGAGCTTCTCTGCTATTCTTGAAGGTCTTGTGAGCTTAAAAACTACTTTAGCAGATGCGGAATAACTTGTAGAACCTATTCAAACCTTTAAATGAGAGAGAAAAGTCCATCTGAGGACTCTGTGAAGTTAATTTCCACTTCCAGGCATTTTTACCCATAGGAACCCCTTTATTTCACTCTTCAAATTGAAGAGGAAAACATCCTCTTATCTTTAAATTGACCCTGCAATCCTATAGAGTAACCTTAGAGCTTTCCAACAAACTTTAAATCACTTGATTTGGAGCTCTGAGCAGGAAATTCATCGATTTAAGTTGGGTCTGGAAAGGGGGAACACAGTCCCACATCGGTAATTCATGAGCACGCGCATGGGAATAAAAGTGATTTGTTGCATAGGTCGTTCCATCGTCAGCACTTGGTGCACCGGTTACCAATCTGATCATCTAGCATTCTGAGCATGTGTGTGTGTGTGTGTGTGCGGACATGTGTGCTTGCGGGTGTGCGCCCGAGTGCGTGTGAGCGAGTGTGCCCTGGGAGGGCGAGGCCTGGGAGGTCGGTTGAGCCGGGTTGGCTCGAAACTATGGCTCAAATGAAATAAATCGAAATAGAACCTAATTGAAATCAGGCGAGGACTGAGTAGAGTCTGGTCCCACCCTGGTCTTAGGGTGCTGTGTATCCTCGAAAGGACCTCGTCGCAAATAAAATAATTTTTGGTTAAAAAGTAAAATAAATCCAGTTCAGCTGAAGGATCAAAGGAAAAGAAGAGCGATGGTTAAATGCTAATTGTTGAGCTGATGGCTACGTGCTAAAAGCTAAGGTTAAGTGAAGAGCTGAAGGCAAAGGAAAGAAAGAAGAGCAGGCATGAAGAAGCAGGCATGAAAGGAACTAAGAGAACAGGCACTACTAAGAAAACTAAGAAGACTAAGGGAAGAGAAGAAGAAGGCAGGAACAGAACATAAGAGAGGTAAGAAAAGAGCTCGAGAGAGAGAAAAAAAATAAAAGATTAAAGGCAAGGAAGAAAGAAATAAGTAAAGAGAGGCTGAAGAAATGAAGTTTTATTTCTTTAATTTCTTTGAATTTGTCTTAATTGTAATAAGGCATGTTTTAATAAAAGAACTCTTATTACCTCAATTTATTTTGAAATAAAATTGGAAAACTAACATGTTTACTTATTAATAAAGTAGATCATTTTGAGTAAATATGTTCTCTTATGGGATTTTGCATATTACTTCATTTTAATTAATATTTTGGCAAAATTTATGTTCTTAAAATCAATTTAGTTATACCTCCTAAACTTATAAAGAAAATAAAAGATAATTGGTAAATTTAGAATGAATTATACCTCCCAACGAATGACCTGAACTCAACCAGTAAAAATTTCTAAAATGTTAGGTTAATTTGACCCTATACTAAACAACCGACACAACTTCGAGTTAACCTAAGTGACTTTTTCTACTCTTAATTAAGTAAAATTAACTTAATTACTGAGTTGAGTGAAAGTTACCGATCACAAGCGTTGTGGAAGACGAATTCTCCTCAGAGGGATGGCGACAAGGAATGAAGAGGACAGCCCTCGCTTTGACTAGCGAGGCAAGGAGGAAGACGAGGAATAGGATGGGCAGGACAATTTGGCCGTTGGCTGCCTGTAGGATGAATGGGATGGAGGACCACAGGAGCTTGGTCGGAGAGGGGCCGGATGTAGGGTTATGAAGATGTTTTTGGCCCCAAACCTTACTAAGGATGTAAGGTTTGCAATGTGGATCCTTTTATAGGCCATAGGGTCGAGCTTTAAGCTTGGAAACAAGCTTAAAAGCTCAGAAATTAGGGGCTTAGGTTTAGGAATTTCCAAGAGTTCACATGAACTCTGGATGATTTAGGCAAGTCATGGATGAGCTTAGATGGAAGTGGATCTCCTTAGGAGTCCTCTTTCCAATTTTGGAAGAGTTTCTCCGTGAAATCAAGGAGAGAACTCTAATTGAAGGTCGGCACTTGTTGGGTTCACATGGCCATGGCGGTAGGGACCTACATGTGAAGAAGACAATGAAGTTAGGGGGGTATTTACAAGGATTTCAAAAGTTAGGGGCATATGTGTAAGGAAGAGAGTCAGACTAGGACTAGAATGCAAACTTGGTCAAGATGATCTCTGATTGGACCCAAATTTTGGTACAAACCTAATTTGGACCCAAGGAATCTGATGGTGAAGTTGGATTTAGGTTATGAAGTTTGATTGGGTAATTTGCATAGAAGCCCAAATTAGGGCAACTATCTGTCTAAGACTCTATTTTAGGTCAAAATGGTTTCTAATGGTTAAATCAAAGGTACCAAACCTTAGGGGATATTTTTCTATGATTTTTAGAAGGTTTAGATGAATTTTATCTTGATCGAAACCTCAGTTAATTAAGTAGGTTTGTTTTTAGGGTTTCAGATGTCCATTAATTCTTGAAACACGTGAAAACCCATTTCTATCTGCATGAACCCACTCATTAGGCATTTATGATGAATTTACCTTCATTTAACCCCTGGGAAACCCCGTGATTGCTCTACATTTAGGATATTTTGTTAAAACTGTAATTTTACCCCTGTTTTAATATTTATCTCTTAGAATGGATGTGCAATGAATTACGGCTCTTTAGCAGTTATATAGGAGCATTTATCAATGGATTACGACTAATTAAAGCTAGATATGGCTGATGATGACGTTATCATCACACCCCCATGCCTAACTTTTACTAGTCTCATAGCAAAATCTTATGGAATTAACTCGAATTCTAGACCATGCTTTGATGTTCAAACTCTTGATTCTTTCTTCTTTTTAGAAATTAGGTTAGAATGCCAAAAGTTGGCCTAGAGGTACTCAAGTACCAGCCAAGACCCAGACCCAACCAGCTTTAGTCTCAGTCAGCCGCGAAGGTTTCTAAGGCCCACAGAAACTATCCTAAGGTTCATTGGATCAAGGGGTTAAAGCACCCGTGCTTGTAACATGGTTAGTCTAGGTTCAGTTTGCAGAGCATGTTTGTAAGAGCGAGAGATAGAAGAATTTTTTTCATTTTTTCGAGACCTTTCTCTCTCTTTTTCTTGATTATTTTAGCTTCGGATTGGCTCAAAAACATGGTCTATATCAAATTCCTAGTCCCCACCATCAATCCTTGCAAAGTCCCTAGCAATCGATGCTTCGAGATAGCACTGCCCATGGCAACCCCCAGAACCATGCCTTTCGACACTTCGAGATAGTGCCTCCCATGGCGTTCTGTAGCTAAATCTAGGCCCTAGCGATCGACATTTCAGGATAATCCCGCCCATGGCACCTGAACCAGCATAAGGTGCTTACATGCCCTCGATAGGATATTTAGATATCCTAGGAGACGAGCACCAAGGAGACGGTATGTTATTGCGCATCTTCGAGGGAAATTTCCTACCTCTCTGCATCGGGAACTTGTCCAAATCAACTTGTGTTGATAAGCCTCTCCTAATCTAAGTAGCTTTTTTAGAACAATGTAAATGCTTTTGCATGATTTTAATTGATTAAGCTCACTGAACCAGACTTGTGTGTGGATTAAGGTACTTAGGTTACCGAGTCCCACAAACCAGAGGTCAGTTAACGTGGTCGAATAATCCCTAAGCCTTAAACCTAATATGTAAGCTTTGCATTTTCGTCAACCTCTTGAGGAATATCCATATCTTAACAGATACATGAATTTTTAAGCCCAAAAACAAGCCTAAGAGGCCTAAGATCAGTACTCATACTAATCTCCATGTCTCTCTATCATTTTAGGACTTAATTTTTTTCTTTTGATTTGATCTAGAACTTAAGTAGATTCCATAGTCATTTACTAATGACTATCTCTTTTTTGTTTCAAATTGTAGATCCTTTTTAACATTTGAATCACCTCCCTGTTTTCTCCTCAAGAATGAGATGCAATTCTCTCAAAATTTCCTCTCCTTTCTCTATTTTTTTGTTCTTTTTCAATTTTTATTATTATTATTTTTTGGTTTTTTTAGAATGAGTAATTTTTGTGAGAACCCCTCAGAAACTTGATTTTTTATGTGTTTGCACTTTAACACCCCCCATGCCTAAGTTTTACAATGTCCTCATTGTAAACCGAAGGGTATGAAATTAGTTGGGTTCATGGTTTAGGATAGGGCCAAAAGGGTGGGTGAACAGGTTGGGATGACTGTTGCGGACTATTTCAAGCTCTAGTACGAATACCAAAGGTGGAGTCGACTGTTCTAAAATCAAAGTCTAAGTGCGGTAGACGTGAAGCTCAAAAGACGATCAGAAGCGTCTCGGGTTTTTGCAATGATGGGTTGCCTCCCGTTAAGCGCCAAATTCAATGCCTTCAGTTGAGCAGAAGATGATCATGGAGGAGTGGTCAAATCAGATGAATTTTGTAAAACAAGCACCTTAATCAATAACCTGGTTGGTCCAACCAAGTGCTTGTTCATATCAACAGGCTGATGATGCAGCCCAAACCCAATCAGTTTGGTGGGTTGATGGATGTGAATCAAAAGATACGGGGCCCACCAGATGCTTTGAGGCTTAAACAGATATGGTAGTTAAAATCGCAGGTTTGGCTGAGTCGAATCAACCTAGTCAGAGTAGGTATCCTCAAATGAAAAAGAGTCTGTGGAGGATGTAGGAACCCTACAAGAGTGATCAGAGAAAGATGGGACATGATTAGTAGTCTAATCGATATCCAAAATCTGATCAAAAGATGGAGAATCATATGTGATTGATTCATCGAGAGGAGAATCAGAGTAGAAATTGATTCCGGTGGTGGGTCGAGGTTGGGTTTGGATTCGAGAAGGTTCTGTATGTGGATTTGGGGAGGTGTCTTCCTTGAGAACTATGTGTGTTCAGGGCTCCTCTAGAAAGGATTCAAAAGTAGGTTCATCTAGAGAGTCCTCATAATGGCCATCAAAATCAAAGGTAAATGCCTGAAAAGTGCTTATAGGATCATAAAAATTTAAGGAAAAGGTTCGAACTCTAGATTGTAGACACTCTCGGCACCTGTTTCTGATTCCTAAAGATCAAAAAGGAATGATTCCATCTCAATGGAACCTGATTTTGAATCAATGGTCTTGGGATCAGGGACCTCAGAGTCAGAGTCGAATGATGGATCATGGATGCCGAGGTCATAAACTGGTTCATAATCGTCAGGAAATAAAGGTTCTTCGAAATCAGAGTAGGATTCAAAATTGTCGAAGAACTTACGAAGATCATGTTTTGGACCTGATTCCAGATTGGGAGTTCTGCCACAGAGAGAATCAACATGTGTAGAATCAGCAACCTGACTTGGATCTAACCTATTTTCAGATTCCGAGCTTAAAAAGGTATCCTTATTAGGCATTGGCTCAGGTTCTTGCCTCTTAGGGTAGACCCAATAGATTCCCAACTCTTCCAATTCCTCGATTTCTATATCATAGATTGTCGTGACTTTCAAAAAATCAATTAGTGTCTCTGAGGAGGTTGGAGAGGTGTATTCATCAAATACAGGCCATGAAGTGTATTTCAAATTTGAAATATGCATTTCATCACATGGGGCCTCGTACTCATCCCAATTAGGCTCAGATCTAGATTCTAGGTTAAAGGTAGGCATTAGGTCACTAGGATCTAGCTAGGCTCTACAGGGATGTCAGAATCATTCTCGAGAATCACCTTAACAGGATAAGAATCAGGATTTACATTCTCGAGAAGTTCTGTTTTAAGCTCATTATTGATTGCGAAGTAATCGTAGGCCCTAATTCGCTTGAAATAGGGTAGAACCTAGCTTAACATGGGCATTCTGCATGCATGCACATCATACTTTGCATCATAGATGATTTATATGTTTTATACATAATAATGTGCTATTTGAGAGGTATTAATAATTGCAGGTAATCCAGGGCTACAGATGACCTATCCAACCTTATGGATCTATTCGGAATAACGACGGGAGTCCAATGCTTTCAAGAGTGCATCAATCAGACTCTCGTAGCACCCTAAGGAGTTCACAGAAGAAGCAGGAGTCATGGGGAAAATTGAAGAATGTCCAGTCCTCAGATGACAAATCCAACCACACAGATGGATTCAGATCAATGTTCACAGTTCAATGGTGTAGAAATCAACTCAATCGAAGGCCTACATCATCAGATACAAGGAGAAGAAGATGGACGGCCACGATGGCACCACGTGGTGCCATCGCAGCCGCCCCTCACCGCACCCCAATCTGGAAAGGAGAGTCATGGTTCGTTGGATCATCATCCAACGGCCATGTCGTAGCCACATCGCTCGCAACTAGCTACCTCATTACGCGAGGGCGGGATCTCAACCGTTGGATTCCCATCCAACGGCCAAGGGTGGCCGCACAGGAATTTGAAAGCGCGACAATCCGCGCTTGTTGCGCAACGGAGAGCACGCTTAGCAAATCGCGCATGACGTAGGATCGAAGTGCAATTAGGAGACAGGTGCCCATAGATGAAATTCGATCGTCGGATCAGCAGCAAACGTGTGGCGAGAGCAGAAGCATCGGATGCAGACACGTACGATGATGTGCGCCTTAAGACTCAGCAAGTGCTGTGTAGGCTTTTTAAGCCATTCGATCAGGAGATCGGACGGTTGAGAGGCTTTACGAGTTAAGGCACTGATTAATGGGCAACGTAGGCTTGAATCTGAACCGTTTGATCTTACGATCAGATGGTCGATGATCAGGTGGGTTTTGAAGGCGAGTGATGAAGCGAGAAATAAAGTAGCAGGCGTGCAGGTGAGTGGGAGCCATCGGATTCAGATCCAAGGGTGCACAGGTTGCCACGCGGCAGCACCAGATTAAATTGAGGATAAAAGAAGGATTTGGAAGGCTTAATCAGGGTCGCTAATCTCTCGATCAATAGATCTAATTAATCTAAAGCCTTTTCACAGGATTAAGGGCTCAAATATCTTAATTTCCCTTCATATAAGCTATAAAAAGAGGCCTAAGGGCCCCCTTTGAAAGGCATTCTTTAGAATTTCTTCTTCCTCCATCTATAACCCCTCTTTCTTCTTCTTCTTCCCGTCTTCTTTGCATCCATCTCTGCACCTCCGTTTGAAGTGTTCGTTGGGCCACCCTAACAGATCGTTGTTGCTCTTCCCAACCTCTCCAAAAGGCCACGATGAACCACCCGTGGTGCCCTCATTCTGTGACATAAGTAGTTTACGTTTATGTTGGAATTTTTTTAGTTAGATGTATGCAATTCATGTTCAAACTCTTTGATTGATATATATACTGTGTCCATATTATTTAGTATTTACATTTGGAACAACGCATGAAATCAAAAGTGCTTTCTGCCTCCCTGTGATCGACTGAGACTCACCAAGTTTCGTTAATTTATTTGCTCAAGACGTATTTCATGCTATACTACAATGCGCTAATTTTCTACACAATCTATGCCACGAACAAATTGATTTTTGATTTTATCTCTAACATAGTATTTTTGTGTGTAGGTACAATAAAATGAAGTAGCGAACGAGGCAAAGCAGGCGCTGCGAAAATCAGGTGCACACATTCTTATTAGAAATTCAGCCAGAAAGTAAGTGTCACCATTAAAATTCAATATCCGTGTAAAATCCTGAAATTTGGATTGAAACTAGATCTTCAAATTATCTTTTCAACACCACCTTTTTCCAAAAAGAAATTTCTTCTGTGGAATTTTTAAAAATTCATGGAGTACATACTACTCAGATTGCGTGAAAATAGAACTTTTACGACTTTAGAAATAAAGTCTAACTAACATACAAATCAGATTTGCTCATGATTTATGGGGTTTGAAAGATAATCAAATTAGCTTTCAATATCATATTTTTACAAAATTTTTGGAGCATATTTGATATCGTTTCCAATAGGAAAACCAAAATAGGGTCTAAATTCCAGATTTGACCTTTGGTTTGTTAAAAATTTATAACTAATTGTTGAAAAGAGTAAAAATTTTGGAAAAATACTCTCTGAAAAGCTTATTGAAAAAGGAATCTTCTTACCAAGTTTCAAATCATTTGGATTCCATTTTACTTTAGAGTATACAATTGAATTGTGGTCTTCAATTTGAAAAGAAACTTAGAAGTGCATGAGCCAATAGGACCACATAAATTAACTTGGACTCCGACAAGCCCAAAAGTTAGTTGGTGAGGCAAGTCACATTGTGGATGGCCCACCATCTACTAAATTGAAGAAATAGGTTAAAAATTCACGAAAATACATTAAATAACCTACGTTTGGCTTGAAATTACTAGGTAGTTTCAACCTCCCTTGCAAAACCTAGTGACTAAGCCTGCAGGGTAGTGTCAAACGACTGTGGCTGCGGGGTAATGGAACCGGAGGCGAAAGCCAAAGGAAGAACCTTTCTCATAGTCCCCTCGTAACCATACTGGCTGGGTTAGCCTGAGAGGCGAGAATTCCTTGCAGTCGGTTTCTCGTCGAATTTTTAATAACACAAACTTAAACGAAAAATCCAGTCATCTGATTTAAAGGACCACCCTGATTAACAAGGCCTTAGCCTTATTTTGCTTGACTACACCAACCCTTTGAGTTGGTGTATGCAAGGAAGAAGGTTGTTAAGACCTAAACTTGCAGGACCTTGGGAGTCGAACCCAAGGTGGCAAAGGTAATTTTCACCTGACCTTTCTTCTCAACCTTCTTCCACTCGATTAGCTAAGATGGCTAATCCCGGTCCTCGAGTTCATCAGGACCTTGAGAATTAGGACCTAATGGCTCGTCTGGAAGCCAGGGTCGAGGAAATGGAACAAAAATATGAGCAGAGCATCGACCAGATTCTCACAACACTTGACAGGTTGCAGCATCCACCACGCGGAGAACAACTGCAGGACTTCTACGATCAGGTGGCAACAATCATAGCACCTCAGGTCTGGATTCCCACAGGCAGAGACACATTCGAGTTGAAGCCGAATATCATAAGTCTGATTCAAACTCATTTTCATGGAAACTCAAATGAGGATCCCTTCCAGCACATCGAAGATCTAAGTTGGATTTCAGAGTCAATTCGACCCAGGAATATAGATATTGGAATTATTCTCATGAAGCTTTTTCCTTTTTCTCTCAAGGATAAAGCTACTTATTGGTTCAAGACCATCAGGAGGCCAATTGGAGCCTAGGAGGAATTACGTCACGAATTCCTCCAAAAGTTCTTCCTGATCGGTCAAACAAATGCTATGAGGTGCATGATCACAACCTTTGCCCAAGGCCTTGGAGAGAAGCTGCATGACACCTGGGATAGATTCCACAATCTTCTCAGGAAGTGCCCACTGAAAGGGATGGTCATCGGACCCGGTTAGGTTGTGTTAATATGGTGATTTTATCGTTGAAGTGTGTATAGTGGTAAACCTAAATCGAGCCTAACCATCTCTTTACAAAATATTTTTTTACCTAGTCTATTTGATTTTATCTTGGTTACTTTTAGGCCTAGGGTCGAACTCAGGGAAGTGGGACTAGAAGTCAAGTTTCTATGCCTTTCCTACAACGAATTTCTTCCGTTCGTTTATTGTGTTTTTGGTGTTTTTCTATTTAGATTTCTTTTTTCTGATAATTCTTGTCCTTGAGGCACACCCTCAAAATTAGGTTCTTGGCTTTGAGCCAAATCAGGGTTCCAAAACGGGTCTTGCTATTCACAAGACGGAGTACCTGCAAGTCAAGGATTATCTTTTCTCTTTTATATATTTTTTTGTTTATCTTTTTACTAGCAAGAAAGAGAAATAGAAATAAAGTAAAATATAGTATATATATATGTATATATTATATATGTATAAAGGGTGGGGGTGGAGGCGGAGATGGAGTGTAGCATGGTGTCGAGTCGGTCGTCGTCTAGAAAGATGCAACCAACAAGACGAAGTGCCGTGTGTAAGGTGGATTGGTGGAAGATGAATGCGAACACGCTTTTTGTACGCGTATATCGAGGAATATCAGCAACTGGTGCAGATATTCCTGTAATACCACGTATGGTGTGTGATATGAAAATATATATGTATATATGTAAATATATATATCTATATGTATATATATATATATGGTTATAACTATATAGGTATATGTGTACTTATATATGTATATATGTATATATATATATAGGTATGTAAATATATGTATAGATAGATATATGTATAGATATATATATATATATGTATATGTATGGATATATAACTATATAGATGTATATATATATATAGGTATATATATATAGTAATATATGTATATAAATATATGTAGATAGATATTTATATATATATATATATGTATATATAGTTATAGATATGTATATATGTATGTATATTTATATATATATGTATAAACATATGTGTATATATATGTATATATATATAAGTATATAGATGTATATATATATATGTATGTATATAGACTAATACATAGTTATGTAAGTACTAATATATGTATAAATATAAGTATATATATATGTATATATATATATGTATATAAATATATGTATATTTATCAATATATATACGTATATGTATATATATATAAATATATAATAATATATAAGTGAGAGTGTGTGTGTGCGAGAGTGTGTGTGTGTGTGAGAGAGAGAGAGAGAGAGGGAGAGCGTCTGCTGAGGAAGAGAGAGGCGTTTAAGTCGTCTGCAGCAGTGGGGCCTGATGTCTGGTGTCTCACGCGCGCGTGCAGGCGCGTAGGCGCACGGAGAGGCGCACGCTGGAGGGAAGTGGGCGCAGAGGAAGGACCCGCAGCGCACAGCGCTGTGCGAAGAGTCGGGTGCGAGCAAACACAGGCACTGGGAGCGAGTGAGTGTACGTGGGCGAAGACGCTAAAGCAGGCGGATACGAGGGCGGGTGCTGGTGCTACCAGATACGCGGGCGGGTGCTGGAGCAGGATGCGGGCGGGACGCACGCGTGGGCTGCGGTCGGTTGCGGCGCGCCAGGTGACCGGATAAGTGAGAAACTTACTGGTCACCCCACTTTAGCCACAATGTTCCACTGAAACGCGTGAACAGTGGCTATAGTGCCTGGGCGAGCCGCGTAATCTGGTGCGCCCGGTGCTGAGTGTGGGAGGCTTGCGGTTGGCACGTGCGTGGAAGGGTTGCGCCGGCTGGTTGCGGGCGCAGAGAGGCGGGCGTACGCGAAGAAGCGGAAGGCGAAGGCAGCCTGCAGGCACGCACGGTGGCCTGTTGGCTTGCATGGTGGCCTTGCTACTGCTACTGCGTGCGGAGCTTTGAGCTTCAAAGCTTGAAGCTCCTGCTCCAATGGCTGAAGTGGCTTGGACGTTGGAACAGGGAAAGAACCACCACGCCCACCGGCTCATTGATGAGATGGGCGGTGGTGGACTCACGGTGGTAGTTGTGCACCACCGTGAGGTACTCCTGCCCGCAGAGTGTCTCCTCAGAGGAGGAGGGCCTGCGTATGGAGGGAGAGGGAGGAGACGACCTGGAGAAGAAGACAAGCTGCTGTGTGTTTTTTGGTGGACTAGGCTCCCTTTGCAAAGAAGGAGCCGTGCTCTTTTTAATGAAGAAGAAAGCATGCACAGCCATGCCTTGGTTGTGCATGGCTTGTGCATGGCTTGGCAGGGCTTGGCAGGGCATGCGGCAGCAGAGATGGCTGAGCAGGACATGGCGCGAAGAAGAAGAGGCCATTCCTTGTAGCCGTGGGAAGAATTTCAAAGTCAAATAAAATTAAAAATAAAGATGGAGATTTTGCAAGGCAGCACTTGAGGAATTTGTTAATTGCAAGGCCATTTTATTCACTCTCCCCCCTCTCAATTAAATGCATGCATGCGTGTATTTTTACAAATGCGACTATGAATACCTAATATGCACTGGTAATGCTAGGAAATAGCACAAGACGGCACAATTGCAGGTGTATTTTTGCAGTGCAATCACCCACACCATGGTGTACCCAAATGGCACCTCTCTCAAGTATTTTACCATGGGCTGGATGACACACATCGATACCTTGCCGATGCATCTAGCGGTGGGAATTTTCTCGTGAAGGACGAGAACAACGCATTTCAACTGTTCGAGTCCTTAGCAAAGAACTCGATGAACACCGCCTCAATAAACTAGTTCCAGCGACCTGGACAGCAACGAGTCAGCATCCACAAAGCTCAAGCCAAGTCTTCCTGAGTCGACATGGACATTATCACCAAGAAGCTGGACAAGGTGGATCTGCTTGATAAGAAGCTCGATGGAATAATGCAAGCAAGATATGGATCTTATGGCAGCACTGCTCTATCTTACTCCTCTCAAGCATCCTGAGCCCCCTCTACTCGTACATATCCGTTTACTCGGGATGTTTTCTCTCCATCTCCGCGGGATCCTGCGTACTAGGAACCCATGAACAATATGGATCTGGCACTGTGCAATCAGGGTTACGAACCACATGATGATGCAAGTGTGTATTCTTTTGATGAATTTGCATCTGAGATGTCTTCGGCCTATGAAGATGTCAATGCTATTCATGGTTATGGGAGTAATAGCCCATATTCTGAAACATATAACCCTGGTTGGCACCAGCCAATTTCTCCTGGTCTGGTAACCCACAGAGATCAAGTCAAGCTCCACACTACCAAACCAAACAATACGAGAATGCGCAGAACATGTATCCTAGGCAGTAGCCATTCCTATCTCAGCAACAATAGACACGCTCTATTTATCAACCGCTGCACCAAGCTGCCAACTACCATCCAAAGCAGGCCGACCCTTTGGAGTCTCTGAAGGAGGAATTGCAAGCATCAATTCGAAAATCTACTCATGACAACCTGCAAATAATGAAGGCAATGGCTGACCAAATACAGAGTATATAGAACACGCAAAACTAGATGATGCAGAAGCATAGGTCGTAGGGAGGTTTGCCCAACCTGTCCCAAACCTGACATATGTGCAGAATCAGGGTGCCCATCCTAGATTCCAAGCACCACAGGGGTAGGCACACGCTGTTCTGCAAGCACCTCCTACACCACTTGGTTATGGGCTCGGTCAACCACCTCTGTTACCAAACCTTGTGTATCCATACCAACTCGCTCCTCTACCCCTTCATGGACAGCACACCAGTGCAAAAGCTGTCACTCTAAGGAGCGAAAAGACTACATAGGACCTGCTACCTAAGCAAGCGGGTAATGATTTTTCTTGCGCTCTACTACTAGATGGCTCACAACCCTCGAGATGGCTCACAACCCTCTTCCTCTCACAAGCCATCTTCATTAAATAAAGGAAAAAATCCTCTAGACCCTGAAATTCCCATTCCTTTTCTCGCGACTCTAGCACGAGATTCAGCACGGAGAAAGGACACGCGAAATTTCGAGGACATGAAATCTATATTCAAGGAAGTTCACATTCAGGTCCCTCTCCTCGAAGCAATAGATCACATCCCTACTGTTGCTAGGTTCTTCAAGGACTACTGTACTCCGAAGCGACAGTAGAGAATCGGATGACAGGTAATATTATCTGAGGAAGCCATTGCGGTCATCTTAGCTGACTTACAGCCCAAAAAGGACCCAGGCACACCATTGATTTCCTACTTTTTGTAGGATTCCCCTTTTGATAGGGCCCTTCTTGATTTAGGGTCGTCTATCAACCCAAATCCCACCACAGTATTTGATCGATTTCGATTTGGGGAGTTAAAGCCCACCTCATTTACCATACAGTTGGCTGGCCGATTGGTGAAAACATCGAGGTGGTGGTTGAAAATGTGATCGTAAAAGTCCAAGGATTTTTCCTTCTAGCGAACTTTTTTGTTCTTGATATGGAGGTTCCTCCTAATCTCTGTGATGCACTGATTATTCTAGGTCGCCTGTTCTTGGCAACCACCTACGTGAACATCTACTGTGCATCAGGGTGCATGGAGATTGCCCTAGGGAATGAAAAGCTTAGACTTGACATTTTCAGGGCATCAAAGAACTTTGATTGCAATTTAATCGAGGAGGATAGTGAAGACAAAGATTCAGCTTTCTATGGGAACATTGGGCTCCTCTGCAGTGACCCAATGGCACATTCATCTTCACTATCAGGGGTTTTAGATCGCAATCCACATGGGACTGAGACTAATGACATACACATTTCATCCCATGGATCTGGTTTTCATGGGTGTTCATCTGCTTCCAACACCCCTAATCTTGACTATTCTGTCCTATCTAACACTGATATCTTAAGGCAGGATTACATGACCATTGTAGGTGGATTCTCCAGAAGTCAGGATCAGTAGATTTCCGCCATTGTTTCCTCTTCTCCCCTGCATAAACCCCCTCCCCACCCTCCGCTACTAGAGTTACAACCCTTACTTGATTTGCTCAAGTACGTGTTTCTAGGAGAAAGTGAGACGTATCCCATGATTATCAATGCTCACTTAACCCCAAACCAGGAACACCAATTGATTTCCATTCTACAAGCACATAGGGCTACTATCAGGTGGGACATTGCTAATCTCCATGGGATTCGCCCCTCATATTGCACTCACCATATCTACACTGATCAAGGGGTGAGACCATCAAGACAACCTCAGAGATGCCTAAATCCAAATATGTTGGAGGTTGTCAATAAGGAGATCATTAAATGGCTGGACGTGGGCATTATCTATCCTATTTCTGACAGCCAGTGGGTGAGTCCCATTCGGTTAGTGCCCAAAAAGGTAGGACTTACTGTAATAAAAAATAAATTGGGTGAATCCATCCCAACCTGCACCACGACTTCTTGGCAGGTCTGCATTGATTATAGGAAGCTAAACTCGGCTACCAAAAAGGATCATTTTCCTTTACCCTTTATTGATCAGATTCTAGAACGGCTAGACGGGCGTAGTTTCTTCTGCTTTTTGGATGGATACTCCGGGTACAATCAAGTTGCAATCAACCCGAATGGTTAAGACAAGATGACTTTTACGTGTCCCTTTGGAACATTCGCTTTTAAGCGGATGCCTTTCAACCTCTGCAACGCACCAGCTACTTTTTAGCGATGCATGATGGCCATCTTTTCAGACATGATCGGGGACTGCGTAGAAGTGTTCATGGATGACTTCTCTGTGTATGGAGACGATTTCTCGTCTTGTCTTGATAACCTCACAAAGATTTTGAGGAGATGTATAGAGGTTAACTTAGTACTTTCATGGGAAAAAAGCCATTTTATGGTGAGGGATGGCATCGTACTAGGTCACAGGATCTCCTCTAATGGACTTGAGGTCGACCAAGCTAAGTTTGAAATCATTTCATGATTACCTCCGCCTAGCTCGATTAGGAAAATCAAATCATTCTTAGGGCATGTCGGATTTTATCGAAGATTCATTCGAGATTTCTTGAAAATTGCTAGTCCATTAATGAATCTTCTAGTAATTGACACGCCCTTTGATTTTAACTCCTCGTGTCTCAGCACTTTCGAGACCTTGCAAAGTGTTGTCTCAAGTGCACCTATTCTCCAACCCCCCGACTGGTCGCTTGACTTCGAGATGATGTGTGACGCCTCCGACTTCACTGTCGGAGTAGTTCTTGGCCAGTGTCGGGAGCGCCATCCATTTGTAATTTACTACTCTAGCAAAATGCTAAACAAGGCTTAGCGTAACTATGCAGTCACTGAGAAAGAATTGCCAGCTGTGGTATTTGGGTTGGAGAAATTGAGGTCATACTTACTCAGGTCCAAAGTTATCATCTACACTGACCATTCTGCCCTTTGACATTTGTTGGCAAAGAAGGATGCCAAACCCTGCCTTATCAGGTGGATCCTTCTTTTGCAATAGTTCGATGTCGAGATTCGCAACAAAGCCAGAGCACATAATGTTGTGGTGAATCACTTGTCCTGGCTAGACCCAGACTACATTCCGTACTCCCCGCCGATATTAGATCGATTTCCGAATGAGTCTTTGCTATCTATCAACTCTATTGAGTTTCCTTGGTACACTGATATAGCAAAATATCTCATCGTAGGCAGGCTACCTATGGGATTATCCAAGGATCAAAAACTCAAATTTATATCAGAGGCTAAATTCTATTTTTGGGATGACCCACTGCCCTTTCGCATTGGGGCTGATCAGATTATCCTAGATGCATCCCTAATTCGAAAATCTCTAGTGTGCTATCCTTCTGCAATAGCGATGCTTGTGGGGATCATTTTTTGGCCCAAAAGACCGCTACAAAGATTTTGCAGTTAGGATTTTTCTAGCCAACTATTTTCAGAGATACACACGAGTTTGCCAAGTGCTGTAAGCGATGCCAGGCGGTCGGTTCTATGATCCGGAGAGACATGATGCCTCTCCAATCCATTCTTGTTGTGAAGTGTTCGACGTCTGGGGCATCGACTTTATGGTGACCCAGAGAGACATGATGCCTCTCCAATCCATTCTTGTCGTGTAGTGTTTGACGTCTGGGGCATCAACTTTATGGGCCCCTTCCCGAACTTGCATGGCTTTGAGTACATACTCCTCGTAGTAGACTATGTCTCAAAGTGGGTAGAAGCTATCCCAGCAAGACAAGCTGATCATAAGACTGTTATATCCTTCGTCTGAGAATTCATTTTTGCGAGATTCAGAGTTCCCTTCACCTTGATAAGCGATGGGGTAGTCACTTCATCCATTCCCATTTCAGGTCATTATTGAAGAAATACGGGGTGCAGCACCGCATTGCTACTCCATATCACCCACAGACCAATGGGCAGGCTGAAGTATCAGACTGCCAAATTAAGTTTATCCTTCAAAAGATAGTTAGATCTAATAGGAAGGATTGGTCCGATCGGTTGATTGATGCCCTATAGGCATATCGGATCGTGTACACGGCCCCACTCAAAATGTCGCCATACCACATGGTGTATGGAAAGGCCTATCACCTTCCTGTGGAGCTGGAGCATTGTGCCTTTTGGGCAGTGTAGAAGTGTAATTTTAATCTCGAGGTCGGAGGTTATGAAAGGAAGCTCCAGCTCAATGAGTTAGAGGAGACTAGGTGGGAAGCATATGAGAATGCAAAAATATACAAAGACAAGACAAAGGCTTTCCATGATCGACACATTCGGAGGGAGGAGTTCGCACCTAACCAGCAGGTCTGGTTGTTTGACTCTCGACTCAAATTCTTTACGGGAAAGCTCAAGTCCAAATGGACTGAGCCATTTCTGGTGGTCCACCCGTATCCTAACGGGGCGGTCCAAATTAAAGTCCCAAAATTTGGGCATATTTTTACGGTTAATGGCCAACGCCTCAAACCATTCTTTTCCCAGGAACCTCCTCCTGCTGCCGAAACGATACATCTTCTTGAGGACATGTGACTGATGAGTTTCCCAGTTGGAGGCATTAAACTCAGCACATATACATATATACATACCATATATACATAGCATATTTCATTTTCGCATATTGTTTTGCATTTTGTGTATGGCATTACAATGATGGCGTGAGCTGAACGACAACTCAGAAGTAGTTTCAGGTGATTTCTATCCACATGCATTCTTTTATTCATGCATGAGGACATGCAAACACTTAGTCATGGGGGGGTAGTCCATAAAACTTGAAACTTTTATGCCAACAAGTGGGGGATTAGATTATTTTATCAAGAAGTTTTATTAAAGGTTTATTCTTTAGTAGATTCCTAAACTTAGAATCCAGTATAACCTCACAGCTATATATAGAATTTGCAATGGATCCATTGTGAAAATCGATGGACATCTCTAGTTTGTCGAGAAGAAGCATTGCTTCTTCTCCTGAACCCTTAGACAACAATCAGGGAGTCAGGTGAACCATCTTCTAGTAGATCCACCAAAACATATGTGAGATGAGAGTAGAGAGTCTACTAGTGCTCTAAGGCTAGTGTAAGGAATATTTAATCTTTAATAATTGAATAATGAGGAGATGGGCATAGTTTTCGCTCTCAGTTCTTGCCTACTAATTTTGTGAGAAATTTTGTACGAAAGCCACTAAATAAGGCAAAAACACAGAGAGCAGGTTCTGATAAAACTAGGACTGAGGTGGATGGTCATGACCATCCTCACGGAATCCTTGGTTGAAGGAGGGTACTGATGTCAAGGTCAGAAATACGTCATCCTATCCGTTCCTTACCCGGTGCTAAGAGTAGGCACTTCCATCAAATAAGCCACCTGAGATCCTCTTGGTCATCCCCAAAAATCCCAAATAATGCCTCATATGTATGTCATGTTGCATTGTTGCATTATGTTATGTTGGTAAAGGCATCGTGCCAGTAGATATATATATAAAAAGAAGAAGAAGAAGAAAAAGCATACAAAAGAGATATTTGCTTGTGAAAAAAAAAAGTGTTATGTTAGGAAGTTTGAGTTATGTAAGTCAAAATGTTTTGAGGCAAAAACACCTACCATCTCCACAAACCACCAAATATAGCCTTAACCTATTTTTCTGTATTTTTGACTGGCTGAATATGGGCTAAGGAATCTGGCTTAGTCATAGGGTTATTAGAACCTAATTAAAGTGTAATGCCATGTATGACCACCAAATACAGTTGCAAATGTGGTAAGATGTGAGCTCAGGAAGAAAAAGAAAAAGAGAGTGACAGAAAGAGAGAAAAGAAAACATACAAAAGGTTAAAGAGAGCACAGTTTTCTAGCCCTTCTCTAAGTTAAGTTATTCAATAATCTAGAAATTTAGATTCTAAAATACTAGTCTATGTAGCACCAGAAGAGAGTGAGCCACCAAATACAAATCCAGTTAACTCAGACATCTTCTACCTAAGCCAAAATCTGGGGCTAAAATCAGAGAATAGTTTATATCCCTGAGAGAAGAGATTTTCCTATCCCAACAGAATTTCACTAAGGGTCAAGTACAAGCTTTAAATGTGTATCGACTCTTCGCTTGTATCCGTTGTAGAAGCTACAACATTATATATTCATGGTTATCTGGATTCTGAATTTTTGGATGAAACAAAAAGAAATAAACTCTTAGTTAAATTCTTGATAAAATGCATTTAGTCTTGCACTTGCTAGGGATTAGCAAGATTTAGGCTTGGGGGTATGATTGTGAAGCAATCGTAGGCCCTAATTCGCCTGAATTAAGGTAGAACCTAGCTTAACATGAGCATTCTGCATGCAAGCACATCGTACTTTGCATCTTAGATGATTAATATGTTTTATACATAATAATGTGCTATTTGAGAGGTATTAATAATTACAGGTAATTTAGGGTTGCAAATAACCGATCCAACCTTATGGATGTGTTCGGAATAATGACGGGAGCCCAATGCTTCCAAGAGCGCATCAATCAGACTCCCGTAGCACCCTAGGGAGTCTGCAGAAGAAGCAAGAGCCAAGGGGCAAATTGAAGAATATCTGGACCTCAGATGACAAATCCAATTGCATGGATGGATCCAAATCGATGTTCGCAGTCCAACGGCGTAGAAATCAACTTAATCGGAGGCCTACATCATCAGATACAAGGAGAAGAAGATGGACGGCCACGATGGCACCACGTGGCGCCATCACAACTGCACTTCACTGCGCCTCAATCTAGAAAGGAGAGCCGTGGGTCGTTGGATCGTCATCCATTGGCTGTGATGCTACCACGTCGCCTACCTCCAGCCACCTCATCACGCGAGGGCGAGATCTCGACCGTTGGATTCCAATCCAATGGCCAAGGGCGGTTGCACAAGAATTGGAAAGAGCGACAATCCACGTGTGTAGCACAGTGGAGAGCGCGCTTAATAGATCGCACATGATGCGGGATCGAAGCGCAATTAGGAGACAGGAGCCTGCAGATGAAATTCGATCACCGGATCTTCTTCGGGCAGATTGGTAGTGAACGCATGGCAGGCGTGGAAGTGTCAGATGCAGACACGCGAGATGATGCATGCCTTAAGACTTAGCGGGCACTGCATAAGCTTTTTAAGCCATCCAATTGAGAGTTCGGATGGCTGAGTGGCTTTAGGAGTTAAGGCACTGATCAAAGGCCAGTGCAGGCTTGAATCTAAACTATTTGATCTTACGATCAGACGATCGATGATTGGGCGGGTTTTGAAGGCGAGCAACGAAGCGAGAAATGAAGCAGTGGGCGTGCGGGTGAGCAAGAGCCGTTGGATTCAGATCCAAGGGCTCACAGGCTGCCACATGGCAGCACCAAATTAAACCGAGGATAAAAGAAGGATTTAGAAGGCTTAATCAAGGTCGTTGATCTCCCGATCAATGGATCTGATTAATCTGAAGCCTTTGCACGAGATTAAGGGCTCAAATACCTTAATTTCCCTTCACAAAAGCTATAAAAAGAGTCCTAAGGGCCCCTTTTGAAAGGCATTCTTTAGTTTTTCTTCTTCCTCCTCCTTTTACACCTCTCTCTTCTTCTTCCCATCTTCTCTGCATCCATCTCTGCACCTTCGTCTGAAGCGTCCGTTGGGCCACCCCAACGAATCGTTGCTGCTCTTCCCAACCTCTCCAAAAGGCCACCACAAACCACCTGTGGTGCCCTCATTCTGTGACATAACTAGTTTATGTTTATGTTGGAATTTGTTTAGTTAGATGTATGTAATTCATGTTCAAACTCTTTGATTGATATATATACAACATCCATACTATTTAATATTTATATTTGGAACAATGCATGAAATCAAAGGTGCTTTCTGCCTCCCTGTGATCGACCGAGACTCACCAAGTTCCGTTAATTTATTTGCTCGAGATGTATTTCGCGCTATACTATAACGCGCTAATTTTCTACGCGATCTACTCCACGAACAATTATCATAGGTGTCGGGAAATCTAAGCTTGATGGACCAGCTTCCTGATTTCCTAGGATCGATTTAGAATTGGGAACACCTGCAATTGGATCCTCCCAACCCATCTCAAGATCAAGAATGGCAATTGTTATGAAATTTGAATCTGAATTCATTTGGGTTGGAGGTCCACAATAGCCTTGATTCTTGAACCCAGGATTTGGGAAATTATGTTGATCACTAGAATCACTCTATGATGTTTCATTAATTTCTAACGGGTATTTTTTTATCAATGGATCAATATAACCTATTTAGCAATTCTCCACGTATTTCCAAAAATTTTTGGAGGTCTTCCGAAAATAAAGGATTTGACCAACATTGTAGACAATCATTGTGTAATTTCACCAATTCACTGTGTTCTACTAGGAGATCATCCTGGGTTGAACCGTGGTTCATTTGTATCCATATTATCTCCACACGGTTCGCAATGTGGTCCATTGTTTTCTGAAATTTATCCTGAATGTCCCTTTTAAAGTATTCCTCGTGGTGTCTATAAGCATCCTTAATCATCTTTTCTTTCATGCTCATTTGGGACTTAGGTTTCCTAAACAGTCTTCCTAGATTGCTAGGTTGCACTTTTGAATCAGATGGTGGAATCAAGATGTAGAATCAAACTCAGGTTAGATTGAAGTTGATCAGATCTGAAAGAGATTCCCAAGAAGATCTAATGAGCTCTCTTAGGTTAAAAACCTAAGGACCTTCCTATGTATGTGCTATATAGAAAAGATGAGGGACTGGATATTATTTAGACCCAATCAAGGCACCCAAATATTTTTGGATGACTAAGGTAATTTCGAGGTGGATGGTACCTCTGAATTAGAAATCTGCACACTTGAGAAATACTTGGGCAGCCAAGAAGGGAGAGCCCTGCAAAGACCCCTACATGGTAGAGCGTCCCCATGGGTTATAGGGTTTCTCCCACCTGACCTTCATTATCACTGCAGTTCCCAGTAGACTGGAATGTATAGACTTAAGACCTTAAGTCTACCAATTTTAGCCTAGTTAGCACCTTGAATTTCACTTTATTAGAAGTTGATTTGACTTGTGACCTAATTTGAAGGTTGGTTGGCCTACAATGTAGACCAACTTCACCTGACCTGCCCTAAAAATGGCAAAATGAAATTTAGGTCAAGACCTAGAAATCACCCTGAATTGACTCTCAAGTTATTAGGTCCAAGATTTTAGGGTTCAAGTGAAATTAGAGCCTGATTTTACGGTTCTACTTGATTAGATCTTTTCAAACAGGGGCTTGGGTAGCACACAAATGCGGGAAGGTATGTTTCCTTTTATGCAAGCAAATGTGAACTAACACTTCAAAACCTTAATGTTGAAACCCTAATTGGCTCTATTTCAAGTCCAATTAAATCTCAAATTATTCTCCCTGGACTTCAAACAAGAAGTGCGTAGTCCAAGGAAGATTAGAAATTACACGCAATCCCTAGTAGGTACAGGAAATCAAGGTAGAGATTTCTAAACAGAATCACCCCAAGCTTCAATCAGATATGAAATTTTTGCAAATCAGGAAAACTTGCCTTTTAAATGATGATTTGCTAAGAAAATAAGGTAGGTAGTTCCTAATTGATTTTGTTTCCTTTTCTCTCTTCCAAGGATTAGGAGATTAGGGAATAAGAGAGATTACTTGCCCTGGCAGTGGCTGATTTGCGCGGAAGATTGCCTCGTGATGTACCTTGCAAAATCACAAGAAATTAAACAAGGCAAGTTAGTGCTCAGATATAATCAGATAAAATAAAGAATAGCGGTGAATTGTGCGTTGCTCCCCGGCAACAACGCCAAAATGTTGATGGGCAAAATCAATGTTTTTAAAATCGTTGCATTGCAGTATAGCCGAAATCGCTTGTCAACAAATAAAATTTATAGCTTGAATATCTAAATATGAAGTCCGAGGTCGAACACAGGGAGCAAATAGGAATTCACACGCTAATCTTCAATTAAAGTATAAATAAGCAAATAAGTAAGCACAATAATGATATTTAATGAGTATTAATATGTCACATTAGACATTCAATGATGCTTAATGTATTTCAAGAGTTAAAGATGACAAAAAATACCTAGAACAAAATAATGGTGATTTAGATCGTCAATTGTTAGTCTAAGCACATATATATCAATTACTCAATGAATATGAAATGAATGAACAGTAATCAGACGTCTGGCAAGTGGCTCAGTCGACTTAAATGTCGCCTGCAACAGTGTCTTCAATCTTCTATTCTTCTTAGTTTTTCTTCTCTTCTTCTCTACTTTCTCCTTCCTTCTATGGCCCCTCTCTTCATTTCCTCTCGAGTCTTCTCCTTCTTCTTAGCTAAAATACTCCAGGAGCAAAACCCTCCCCTTCCCCGATCTCTCTCTCTTTCCTTCTTCCTCTCCTCTTCTCTCAGATAGCCAGGCAATTGGTATACAATTATGCGTAACCGAGTCCAGGGTTACGGGCGTGGGGTCACAGTCGAGGAGTGTACAATAGGTAGGTTGAGTCGAGTGCGGGTGTGAGGGACCTCACCCCATGTGTTCGAGAAGATAAGCCATAGTGACAAATTCTATTTATGCGCATCTACTCGCTCCTGTGTTTCCGAGGTGGGACTAATTGATTACACGGCAATCATGCAAACTTAATCACTTGAATTAAGCTAGATCCTAGCATAACTTAGGATTAATGCATTCATAGGCATCATAATTTGCACAATAGCTAGTTTATTAGTCATATAGATAATATCGTCATCTTATGTACCAATGAGAGATGATTTTTATAGTAGATGATCCAAAGCCGCGGATGACAGATCGGACCATACAGATCTGATTAGGAAGACAACAGGAGTGCAACGCTTTTGAAATCGTCTTGATCAGACAACTATGGTATCTTGTGCAGTCCATAAATGAATGGAGATCGTAAAGCCAAAAGACAAAGATCTGAGCCTCGGATGAAGAATCCAACCACACGAATGAATCCGGATCGATGATCGCAGTCCGACGATGAAAAAATCAACTCGATCGGAGGTCTACAACACCAGATACAAGGAAAAGAAGACAGATGGCCATGATGGTGCCACGTGGCGCCATCACAGCCACTCCCTCACCACCGCCCCATCTAGGAAGGCCACCCTCTCACACTGTGGGTTGTTGGATCTTCATCCAATGGCCCTAAGTGTGCCACGTCGCCCATCCATTCGGATAAGAATAAATAGATACAAAGAGGAAACTATAACAAAACTCACGTGTAGTGCATTGGCTCATGCGCTTGCACTGGAAGCGAAGCACGTGGGTTCGAAGCTGCCTGAGCATGAAATCAGGAAAGTATTGAGCAAGTGTGCAATTGGTCGTTGGATCAGCATCGAAGGGTAAAGGAGCAAAAGCATGGTGCGATTTGAGTGCTCGATGGCTGCACGCGTGCATCCACGCGCACTCACGTGTTTCCTGATAACTCCACTTTCGTGGACCATTATTTGGCCTAAGTACTCTTTAATTAGTTGTTCTTAGTTGATATTTGATTAGGAATTAAGTAGGAATTCAACGTAGTCTGCGTATCATCTTATGTACCAATTTTATGTTTAATAACATATGATATGTTATGATAATCATTTGGTGGATGTAGGCTAAGCACATGACACCTGAAGGCATCAGGCAAATAGCCAAAATCACTCTACATGACGTTTGAAGTTTAACTTGGAATATCTGAGAATCTCCATCGAGAACCACTACTATCTACACATTTTAAGACATCCAGAACATCAATCAGATGTAAGTTGGTTCTTTTCACTTGAATCAATTACCTAGGCTACTATCACTTCACATTTGTATGGATCTCTGAATTTTTGAAATAAGAAAAGAAGAAACCTTTTGGTTACTTCCAGTGTTTTTCAGTTTTTCCTAGGGACTAGCAAAACATAGGCATGGGGGCATTTGATAAGTCCTTTTTTGTGGACCATTATTTGGCCTAAGTACTCTTTAATTAGTCGTTCTTAGTTGATATTTGATTAGGAATTAAGTGGGAATTCAACGTAGTTTGCATATCATCTTATGCACCAATTTTATGTTTAATAACATATGATATGTTATGATAATCATTTGGTGGATGCAAGCTAGGCACATGACACTTGAAGGCATCAGGCAGATAGCCAAAATCACTCTACAAGACGTCTGAAGTTTAATTTGGACGTCTGGTAACGCCATCAAAAACGCATTGATGTCTACACATTTTAAGACGTCTAGAGAATTTATCGGACGTCTGATGAAAAACCACTAGAACTTATCCATCTGTTTCAACCACTCGCGATGTTTGCGAGTGGTTGAAGAAGTTGGTGGCCGAAGGAGAACAAACCAGGGACTTTTAAAAGAGGGCCAGCTATCTTCTTCAAAAGGATCTCCCTCCCCCCTGCGGGGATCTTCGCCCTCGCCACCACCGTGCAGCAGGCGTGCACCGTGACCAGAGCTTAATCTTTGGCCAGAGCATACATGGTGGCCCCTGCATCCTCAACATCACCTTGCCTTCACCAACTCCACGGCGTGCACGGTGACAGCGTGTGTGCCTCCCTTGCCTCGTCGACATCACCACCACCACAGCAACCACACCTAGCCATCCTCTCCCTCTCAAACCAAATCCTACCACCATCCCCCTGTTCACCTTCTTCAACCTCCTGTCGCCTCCCATATTTCACCTTCACCACCACCTGCAAACCACTGCCCCCTCTGTGAACCCAACATCCGCACGCGAGCGGCACCACCTTCAGCCATCGATATAGACCACCCCATAGCCATCCCTGCCCACAACCCCTTACACAGCCAACCACATTTGCTGCTTTCTCTTCTTCTTCCTCTTCTTCAACCTGCTTCCCCTATTACTCAAGAAGAACCCAAACTCGCAGCCACCTTCTAGCCTCTCGCAGCCACTATGAGCAACCAATATCACCACCAACATCACCGTTCTTCTTGTCTCACTCCCACGGACTCCGCACGATCGCCAGCTGCCCTCGACGACCTCCTTACGCACCACCTGCTGTCGTCGTTGCCAGAGTTCTCCTCTACCACCTCCAGTTGTGCCACTACCACCATTGTGAGCCTCTCCTCCCACACGTCTCCCCCTCCCAAACTCGCGACCGGTGAACCCCTCCTCCACGTGTGCGAGCAAGGGAAACCTTTCCCCTGTATCATTATAGTGCATGCCATATTAAAAATTACAACTTATGCCATTGTAGGATACACTATCATTTATTTTCCTGATTTAATATAAGGTAGAATTACATGGACACCCCTCTTTGTTATCTAAATTACTTTAAGTTACATGCTTCTCTTAAAGAATATAGAATATGAGTTATTGATTATATGAGTGGGCTCTGCTCTGAAAGAGATAAATATTAACATGTTTTTACCTATACCAATATCAAGATTATTCTATTCCTATAGTGGTGATTTTGCATATGCACACCTATATTCTTGATTAATTATTTAAATCAAGAATTATGTTGAAAATAAGTGCACCAGTTAGTATGTGCATGCGTTGAGTATCCCGAATAAACGAGACACCATTCACTGTTTAATTGGCTAATTCCTCCCTGTGGAGACAACCTAACTATTTTCGTGGTTAGATTCTGAGAATTAAAAGGTTTTGAAAGCGATTTTCTACCACACGATTAAATACGACACATCATTTTATGTTAAAGTTTTTATCGAAAACAAAGATCGCTCTTTCAAATGTAAGTACGAACTGCAAATGTGACATATGATGAAAAACCATCGGAACTTATCTTGTTGTTCCAACCACTTGGGATCTTGGCCAAGTGGTTGGAGAGGCTTCCGGCCAAAGAAACAAATAGATAGAGTTTTTAAAGGGAAGGCTGGCCATCTTCTTTAGAATCCTTCCCCCCTACGAGGGTCTCCTCCTTCCTCCACTGTGGAACAAACACACCCTGTGGACACTGCGTGCACCATGGCTTAGGTGTGCTGCACCTCTACTCTTTCTCCCTCTCACCGTTGTACGGTGACAGCGTGCAGCCACAACACCACCGCACATAGCCCCCCCTCAGCCATTGTTTCCTCCTTCTTCTTCGTTTTCTTCTTCCCCTTCCTCCGTTTCACCCTAAAGAACCCAAACAATCATAGTACACTACCTACCTGCAGCCATCGACACCATCAATACCTTCAGTCGTTCACCACCAACATATAACTCCAACCACCAACGCCACCTCCCCCTCTCTTCCCTCTTAGTCTTCTCCTTCTTCCTTATCTTTTTCATTTGCCATCTAAATGAAGGACCCATCACCACCTGCAACCTCCCCCGTCAAACCCATCAGAGTCGGCTCCATCACCCATCGTCCGGCCTCCTACCACACAGTTGGCCACCTCTCATCACCCTGTCACCATCATCTTGAAGCCCTCCTCTCAACCAACCTCCTCCGACTAACCCTCCCGCCAGCGAGCCCCTCTCCGTGCACAAAGAAGAGAGAGAAAAAAAAGCTCTGTTTCTCCTCTAATTAATAATTACGAATCTTGCCATTACCACTTTACTATTGCTTTATTTAATGAATTAATATATTGAAAGGAAATTGCATGAATATCCCTCTATTTTTGATTAATTACTTATTACTGAATTCTCCTCATGAATGATATTAAATATGGGATATTAGATATAGTAAACAGGCTCTGTCTTGTAGGAAATCAATATTTACGGGTTACCTGTATCAAGATCACTATTTTACCTGGTATTATATTGTGGTAGTTTTGCATGTGCACCCTTACATTTTTTATTAATTATTTAGAATGGGAACCTATGTTGAAAATAAGTTGCACTAGTTAGCATGTACAGTCAGATTTCCTCGACAACAGCGCCATTTGAAAGAGCGATCTTCATTTTCAATCAAAATTTTAACATAAAATGATGTATCATTATAGTTTGGGAAATTTATATTATGTTTATGCTATTTTGAAAGCTTTTTTGAATTATTGACATTGGTTCTCTTTGTGTGCACGAACTGAATGACGAACACGACAGGCACGCATGGTGGAGACATTATTTTTGGTGGACCTTGACGCCACCTATAGGGCAGCAACAGGTGCTTGTGGGCCTTAATCCCATGCATGTGAAGGCGTACGGAGGAGCCTTTCCTAATTTAGTCATTAGATTTTAGTTTAGATTTAGGCTAGATAGACATTAGACATTTAATTTCTATTTTTTGGACCCTTGGTGGGCATTTTTGGGAATGTGTTTCCAGTGCTTTTTATTTCTTATCGCTCTTGTATGCGGGAGCATATTTTTGGGAGTGTGTTCCCATTTTATTTAGATTATAGGTTTATGTGAATTATTTAAACTACATACTAGTTAGTTAGTTAGATTCGATTTGTTTTCTTATTATAAAAAAAAGAAAAATAAATAAATAAATATTCTAATTGACTATTAGAAGCTACATATCAATAGGGTAACCATCTAGGATTGAATGAGAAGTGATGGGAACACCATCATGAGCCCTAATTAGCTCATTTTGACCCATAAAAGAGAACAAAAGCTCCTACATAACCAACTAGAGGTCCTAACTAAATGAATAAACCTTCTGAAAAAAAAGCAAGAAACAAGGGGTCAAACTGTAATTTTACCGTTGCATTGCAACAATGGGATTTCTCATGGGCTAACCACAGGTCAAATGGTCTTAACAAGATAAAAAGTGGGTTGGTTCAAACAGAAAAGGGTTCATGTGAATTCTAGGAATTAAATGACTTCTTGTAACCCTAAAACAAACCCACTTAATTTAACAAGGATTTGGTCAGGATAAAATTCACCTAAATCCTCTAAAAATCATGGAAAAATATCCTGTAGGATTTAGAACCTTCAATTTGGCCCTTAGAACCTATTTTGACTTAAATTGTGGTCTTAGTTAAATGTTTGCCCTAAATTAGGTTTTCATGTAAATTACCCAGTCAAACGTGGTAAAACCTAAAATCCAACTTCACCATTAGATTCCTTAGGTCCAAATTAGGTTTGTACCAAAATTTGGACCTAAGGGGAATTCATCTTGACCTACTTTGCAAATAGGTCCAGCCAAATTACATTTCTACCCTATCTTTTGAAAACCTTTATAGAAACCCCCCTAACTTCCTCTTCATTCTTTGCAATTAGGTCCCTCCACCATTATAGCAGAGGGAATCTTAGTCCAGCGAGGTATCAAGGGAAGGATCTCCCTGATTCCTCAGAGAATCCCCTTCAAATTTGAAAGGGAGATTCTCTGAGAAATCTCCTCCAGTTTGAACATAGTCAAAGCCTTGATTTGGCACCCAATCTCTCATGCGAATGCATGAGAGATTTGGGTCACCTTCCCACTCTGGCTAGGTTGCCGTGCTTGGAAGCTTGGCTTCCAAGCATAAGACCTTCTGCCAGGGCCTATAAAAGCATGCCCAGATCAACTCGCAGCCTCTAAGCTTGAAATTGGCCTGAGAAAACTCATATTTCTTCTCTTCCCCCTCCGGTCAATAACTTGGCAAGCTTCGGTGACCCCTCTCTCTCTCTCTCGTCGCTCTGCCACAATACCAGTGGCAGGGTTCTCTTTATCCTCTTCATCCGCGTCGCATCGCACCAGTCGACGTCCCTGCAACCCCCTCGTCGTCGTCATCCTCCTCCCACTGGGTACTTTGTCTCCGACGACGGCAGTATGAGCCGGCCGCCTCCTCTGCATCCCCTTTCCTCCATTTTCACTTAGCTAAGTCCTCTCTCCCCTCTCATCATTTTTCTATCTTTTATTCTTGCAAACATGCCTCGACACTCACAAATCACCACCACCTTCTTCGGCCAGACCTTCGGTGAGGTGTTCCTGCCACTCCACGCCTCCATCCACCTCTCCAACCACCCCACGAGCACTGCCACAACTCATCGACCCTAAACCCTCACTCCACTCATTGCGCCAAGCCCCCAGAACTCCCCCCGAACACAACCACTTTTACGCACACAGGGTGACCTAGGCACACACGCTCTGACCACCCCACGCCACGCCGACCCTTGCACTACCTTCGCCGTGTTTAGGCAAAGCTCCCTGAACTTTCTAACAAAGTAGTAAGGTTGTTTTCTTGCTGATAGGGTTAGAGGTCTCCACCGCCATTGACACAGCAAGGAGCTTTCTTGGGAGCCCCCTCCAGGACTCCTCGCTCCAGGCTACTGGTCCCAGGTCGCGTGGACTCTCTTTGCATACAGCCTTAGCCAAGCAATTGGCACTGAAGCCCTATGCAGCTGCTGCAATCAGAGAAGGATTTCTGTTGCGGGCACTCGTGAAGAAAGGTGGGACATTTAGTCCCACCTCGGAAGCTGACAAGAGGGCACAGCGAAATAAGAGGAAAAAGTCACAGAGGCTTATCGCCTCCTGACCACGGGGTGAGATCCCACTCACCCTCACTGCCTCGCTCGTGACCCACTGCCCGCAGACCTGGCCCTGACCCGTATACTCGACCAGCTTGCACTCCTTACCCACCACACACGCCGGTGGGCCTGGTCCCAGGCATGCATACCCGACCCGATTACCCGAGAAGGCTCTGGGAGAGCGAGCCTAAGAGAAAGAGAAGAAGAGAGATCGCGGGGGTGGGTAGGGGTAAGTTTTGCTCTTGTAGGCAGGAGAAGAAGAAGCCAAGGAAGGAGAGGGCGGCAGCCAGAGAAGCTAAGGAAGGAGAAGGCAAGGCTGAAGAGGAGGAAGTTGAAGAAGAGCTGAAGGCAACCAGAGAAGGAAAGAAAGGAGAAGAAGCCAAGAAGAAAGAGGAGCCATCAGAGATAGAAAGAGAAGGAGAAGAAGCTAAAGATAGAAAGGCAAAGGCACGAGAACAGAAGAAATCAGAGAAGAAAAGAAGGAAGGAGATTAGAGACAGAAAAAGAAGAGAAATAGCACTGTAGCATCTATACATTTAAGATGTTTGATTCACAAATCAGACATCCTTTTTCTTTTGTGCTTGTCTTCATATATTGATTTCTTGATTCTCTTGTGCTTACATTTCTTGAACTATAACTCTGATTTTTCATTGCAAATTATATCCAATTTGAAAGTTGTGTTCTTGATTTTTAAACCCCAATTTGCTCCCTATGTTCGACCTTGGATTTACAATTTTTAGTAATAAAATTTAGTTGTTTTCGAGGGATTTCAACTATACTACGATGCATTGACTTTAAACATTGATCTCACCTCGTTTAACAAGCAGCATCTAGTTTATATTTCTGCATTGCAGACATTTTGCACGAAGAAAGCTGGAGTAAGATACGTCTTTTTTTGAGTATCAATTACCTGTCATGCATCTGCATTGGACTTAAATCTAAGACTACTAAAGTCTTTGAATTGAATTAATTTAGTGGTCACTTTAAAAATTGGGTCTATTAAGAGGTTGGACCTTAAAATCGATGACTTGAAATTGTGTGCAAAAGGATTTGATTGTGAGATTTTAAAATACAAAAATGCGAACGTGTGTTGCACACTTGAGATACTGTGCACATCACATATAAAGTCACTAGATAAAATTCTACCACTCCCCTTTTGCACCACAAGGGAAGTTAGTCGAAAATCAACAAGCCTATCCACCAAGTTACTTCGGTTCCTCTTGTGTGGGCTCGATTCGAGACTTCCATCCCTTGCAAGTAGGTTGTAGGCACCACTGAAGGTCGGCATAGGAAGTGTAATTCTTGCAAAACTTGTTTGGCCACCAACTGAACACCTAATTCTAAGACCTAGAATCTATTAAAAACAGATCCCATTGTATTTGCGTTTGTTTTGATAGTGGTAGAACTCTCTAGGAAGTTTCTGCTTTTGTTCTGATTTCTTCTAAATTCCAAGAGAGTTAAACCTATTTGGCTTAAAAGAAATGGACTATCCTTACTCCTATCATTTTAACCAGGATCCCATGCCCCGAGCGTATCCATCCTTTGATGGGTACAATGACAACTCATGGGATCAATCATATTCCTATCCTGGGAGTACTGGCCCGATAGCTCCCACTTTTGAGCAGAGCCTAGGAGCAGGATTTTCCACCTATGGAATCCCCACTACTATGCAAACACCCAACCCTCCCACCCTTCATGATTTTCCTTATCGAGGTTGGATCGATACCCCTAGGCAACTAGAGCCTAAGATTGACTATCCTCCATAATCTGATAGCAGTAGCCTCTCATCTTTTATGATAGAAATGCAAAAACAACAAAAAGAAATGATGGAGTCTATGGGAGAGATGTTGAGGAATAGTCAACAATTGAACAAGGAAATTAGACAGCTTATCTACACTCTTACTATTAATTCTGATCTCTACCTGTACAACCGTGATTATGAAAATAATTCTGAGGAAACCAATGACAATAGGGATCCCGTTTTGAGTAGCTATCACTTAGACTCTCCCCATGAGACATGGCCACTAGAGGAAAATGACCCTAGCGATTATCCACCCAAGCTATATTGGAGTCAAAAGAAAGGGAAGATGGTACCTCTTGAGGACCTTGACCCTGATGACATTTCCTTACCCCTGATAACCCTAGTCAAGGTCGTATTGTTCATGTCACTTCCCCTATTAATCATGTGGTGGAACCCCATTCTTTCCTTAGTGAGCCTAATCTTGACCCTCCACTTAGGGAATCAACACCTACCATTCAACATTCTGAAGATTTAAAAGCACCCAATGAAGGTGACCCTAAGGGAATGGAGGATGAATTGGATCAATTTTGGTCTCAAGGATATAAAGAGTCTATTTTAGAGGAAAATGATAACCCGATGGAGGAACCCGATCTGAGAGTTTGGAGTGAATCACAGGGGGATTATATGTTATTCGAGGACTTACCCCCTGAGGATATAAATAATCTGGTGAAATTCGGATTCCTCCCTTCTTTCAATTTTGAGAGTCATCCTTTGCAAAACCAGGAGTTGATATTGAAGGAGAACGAACATAATAGTGAGAAGCCTAGAAGAGACTCTTGGGGACAATACACATCAATTGAGGATTTATGCCCCGAGAAAAATAAAGAATTGAGTGATATAAGCATACTCCAAAACATTTTGACTGATCCTCCTTAAAAAATAATTAAGGATACTGAAGCAACTCCTTTCTTTACTAGTGAATCACATATACACCCAGACAAAAACTTGAGTGAACCAAAAGAATCTGGGGATGCAATTAATGAAAAAGATTTTGTTGTTTCGACCCTGCCATCAAAGGAATTTGATTTGGAGTCCACCATTAATTCACATATACTGGAAGGTGAAAATATGACTCCAATCATTAATGATAGGCAGGGTGACGTCAATTTTTCTACAACTATTAGGGAGAATAATACATAATCTGAATTGTTGGACTTGATACAAAGTAAGCCCTCCTTGGACTTAACCATACCACCCAACACCACAAACAACCCTTATACTCCTTAACCGATCCTTAGCTCAGGTCTCTGCTCACATACATTCTTTCTGGGGAGCATATCAGGCCAATACATCCTCTGGTAGAATGGCGAGTGTGGATTGATGCTTGTACTTTTAGTCTCGCCATTCAAGGCTTTGAAATTATTATGTCTATATCTTTTAAAACCCTTCCTACTTTGGAGGATCCTTGTTATCCTCCACTTATTCCATTTCGAGAGGTCCCTTCTCATGTTCCTTTTGTTCAGGTAGCCTAAGAGGTTCTTTATTTTCATATCTTCTGGTGAGCATTTGGGTTAACCATGCATCATCAGCTCGCCAACATCCATGGCTACCTATTTTCTAGACCCACAGTGTTACGCATATTTTTAGGGTCTAGCTCTTTCTGTCTAGAACCAGACTTACAGGTTCCTTATAAGTTTGGCTGCCTACAGAAAATGCAGCACTTGTTGGGAGGCAACCCAATGTTCAGAATAACACCATCATTACGTGATTTCCTTCCTTTCTCCCCCTATTTTAATTTTACAATGAGGACATTTTAGGATTTAGGCATGGGGGGTGCATTTTGCATTTTTAGGCAATATTCATGCATTTAGGTTAGGTGCATTAGCAAAAAAAAATCTCTCTTTTATTGAGCTAAATTAGTTAACCCTTAGCAAAACATCTTTATCAAGGAGGTGTCATTGAAAATTTTCTTCTTAAATTGTTTCTTAAATTTAGAATCTAGTACAGTTACTTCACTTGCACGTAGACTGGGTAATGGATCTTTGTAGAAAATCAATAAGAATATTTAGTTGGTTGAATCCTTGGACAATTTGAAGGGAGTTAAGCACACTATCCTCTATTAAGATCCACCTAATATCTCTGAGAAGAAAGTAGAGACTACTGGTGCATTAAGTCTAGTGCAAGGACCCTTAAGTTCTGGATAATTAGATGATGATACCTCAGAGTTAGGCATAGTTTTCTCTCTCTATTCATGTGTGCGTACATTGTGTGAATCCCTGAGAGACGCCAAATAAGGCAGATACACAGAGATGGAGTTCTAATAAAACTCTGACTATGGTGGATGGTTACAACTGTCCTTTATAGAGTCCTTGGCTGAAGGAGGGTAGTAATGCCAAAGGTCAGAAATACAATTGTCCTATCCATTCCTTCTCGGTGCCGAGAGTAGGCACTTCCATCAAATAAGCCACACAATATTCTCTTGACCATCATCATTCCTAATAATGCCTCATAAATAAAAGTATGAGTCGTTTTGTGTTAGTAGGTGAAAAAAAAAAAACAAAGAAGAAGAAAAAGAGAGAAAAAAGGAAATATTTATATTTAGACATAAATAATTTAAAAAAAAAGATAAAAAGAAAAAGAAACGAGTCCGAGTTTGGAGTTTTATCTTCATGTCATTTTTGGTGTCAATGTTTTTGAGGCAACAACAAAAGCACCCATTGTGATCCACCAAATATGACCCATACCTACTTTTCAGTATTTCTGATCGCCCAAATACTGGCTGAGGTCCTCTAACTTAGTTGCAGGGTTATTAGGACTTTAATTGAAGTGTGAATGCCATGTGAGGCCACCAAACAGTGAGTACATTTACAAACTCTGGTGAGATTTGTGATCTCAAAAAGAAAAGAGGGAAAAGAGTGAAAACAAAGAAACGTCAAGAGAATACAGTTGTTTAGCCTCTCTCTAGGTTGACACATTTGATAGTCTAGAGAGTTAGAGTCTGTAGTACTAGACTACATGTATCACTAGATGAGTATGTGCCACCAAATACAAATCCATTCAATTTAGTATCTCCTACCTAAACCAAAAAGTAGGGGCCAAATTACAGATTATTTTCTACTTTATCCCCGAGGGAATAAGTTCCCTATCCTAATAAAATGTTTACCGAGGGATAAGTACGAACTGTAAATGTAAGTTGGCTTTTCACTTGGATCCGTTACCTAGGCCAATATTACTTCACTTTGGTCTAGATCTCTAAATTTTTTGGAATAAGGGAAGAAGAAATCTTTTTGTTACTTTCATTGTTTTTTACTTTTGCTTGGGACTAGCAAAACTTAGGCATGGGGGCATTTGATAAGTCCACTTTCGTGGACCATTATTTGGCCTAAGTACTCTTTAATTAGTCGTTCCTAGTTGATAATTGATTAGGAATTAAGTGGGAATTCAACGTAGTCTGCATATCATCTTATGCACCAATTTTATATTTAATAACATATGATATGTTATGATAATCATTTGGTGGATGCAGGCTAGGCACATGACACCTGAAGGCATCAGGTAGACAGCCAAAATCACTCTACAAGACGTCTGAAGTTTAATTTGGAACATCTGAGAATCTCCATCGAAAACCACTGCTATCTACACATTTTAAGACGTTCGGAACATCAATCAGACGTCTGATAAAGAACGGTCGTCCCTTTTCTACAGTTCCAACCACTCGCATTCTTTGCGGGTGGTTGGAGAAGCTTTTGGCGGAAGCAACAAACTGCAAGTGTTCTGATAAGAAGAAGAGAGGCTTCGGGCGGGCTCTCCATTTTTCCTCCTCTCCACCGTGATCTTGCCTACACTGTGCACCAGACTTACACCGTGAACTCCAGCGTGCACCGTGGCTAGAGCGTACTCCTCCACCTTTCAATGCTGCATCTATCCTGATGGTTCTCGGTGACAGCGAGGACCCATCGCCATTGGCTACACCACCTAACCATCACCATCTTCCTCTCTGTTTCCCTTCTTCTTCTTCCCTCCTTCAACACCACTGACTACTATTCATCTTCTTCCTCCAGCGCACCCAGCATTCATCCACGCACCACCACCACTGCCACCCCACGCCAATGCCAGCGTGCCACAGCCTCTCGTGCGTCGCGTGCCCTCCACTAAAACACATAGTCGCAATAGCCAGCAGCCACGTAGCTACGCATGCCACAAGCCTTGTGCACGCACAACCTGTGCGTGCATGCCCGCACATGCTTACAGCCCCTCTCCTTCTTCTCCGTCAGCAGGGGGTGAAGAACCCATCACCAACACTGCCCCCTTCCACACAACCGCCACTCCAAGCCAACGTTCAACACGCCGACGATGTCAGTGGACCTGCCTCACCCTCACGAGGCTATCCACACCTCCAGCAGCCCTTCCGGTAGCCTCCATAGTTCATCGCACCTTCTCCTCGCCGCTGGCTCTTCCTCCTCCATCCGACCGTCGCCGGCCACCTCCTATCGTGCCGCTACCACCGTTGCGAACCTCTCCTCCTGTACGTCTCCTCCACCCAGACTCGCGGCCGACGAACCCCTCTTCTGCACGTGCAAGCAGGGGAAACCTTTCCCCTGTTTCTCTATAGTGCATGCCATATTAAAAATTACAACCTATGCCATTGCAGGATGCACTATTCATTTATTTTCCTGATTTAATATATATCAGCAAATTACATGGACATCCCTCTATTTGATTAAAATTATGCATAGTTGAGTTCATCAAAATTATGACTTAATGGTTAAAACGAACAAACTCTATGTTGTTTGAGATTCAAATTCACGGTGTTTACTAGTATCAAGATAACGATTCACATAGTTACATGGTATCATATTATGGTCATTTTGCATGTGAACACCTATATTCTTGATTAAGTACATAAAATGATGACTTATGTTGAAAAAGAATTGCACGAATTAGCATACACACCCGTTGAGTTTCCCGAATAAACGAGATACCATACACACCCTGTGGAGACGACCTGACTATTTTTGTGGTTAGATTTTGAGTAATTAAATATTTTGAAAAGCGATTTTCTACCACGCGACATACTATGACGACACGTCATTTTATGTTACAAATTTTATCGAAAACGAAGATTGCTCTTTCATTTCCTTTGTTGCGAAAGAGATGCGAGCGTAAGCTAAGCTGTTCGATTGCGAGATTGGATGGCTGAGATCAAGCTCACGCATTTTGAATTTGAAGCACGTGATGATAACGAGAGGTGGGTGGGAGGACTGGGCAGGCGTGATCCAAGGGTGTAGCGGGCACCACGTGTCAGCTAGAGGTACGATCCGCACGATGGAGGTGCGTTGGAGGTTATTTTGAGGCCAGATCTGATCCGTTGATCTCCCGATCAATGGGTCTAATCAAATAAGAGTTGTTGCACTAGATAAAGGTGTTCAATACCCACTTTGCCCCTCATTAAAACTATAAAAGAAGACTCAGGGCCCCTTAGTTGAAGCATCTCTCTCCAATCAACTCCAGATACAACTCTTCCACCTTCTTTGCAACTCTTCGTCCCTCTGCAACTTCGCTCCGACCTTCATCCCGGCACTCTAGATCTGAGGTGCTGCCACACCTCACACAAGCATCCTATAAGAGGCATCATCTCTTTGCCACTTTCTATCTCTCTCTCTCTCTCTCTATCTCTCTATCTATCTATCTATCTGTTTCTAGTAGCATTCTCTATTGTGAAATCTCTATTTTAATTGCAATAAAATTATGAAATTCTGAATGCATATATCTGATTCTTATACATATATACATATATAAATATCTATTTAGAACAAGTTCTATTGAAACACTTCTGCATAAATTGTGATTGCCTCCATGCGAACGACTCGGTACTCACTGATTTTATAAATATTATTTATTGACGTGTTTTCGCCCTATACTATTACTGAAATAATGTTTTAAATGCGAATTACATGCCGAACAAATTGGTGTTGTTGCCGAGGTGGCAATGAAAATTTTTGAAGATTTCTTTATTGTGAATTTGAGATTTCTAACTTGTTATTTTCGTTGATTTCGTGTGTGTAGGAAAGCAAAGAAATCAGAATGAAACACGACAACGGGAATTGTGGGTTCGAACCTCAAGTAAGTACCTGTAGTTTAGATTAGTTACATTTAGGATTTTCTTGAATCCTAGGATTAGTTAGAATTTGTTTGCTTATTAAAAAAAATCTCTCTTGATTTACGGGCTTAAATAAAGTTTTATCTTAAAAATTCAATTCCTAAAGATTTGTACATCCAAAAATTCTCAAATGTTTAGTGGACATGGGTTTCAAAGTCAGGAACAATATATCCAAATTTTGTGCAAATCAGAGTTATATAAAAATTTTAAAAATTCATGCATTGACCTATTATCAATTCGGTTATTATTCCTTATTTTTAGGAATTCAAAATATCATAGAAATTTTTATGCAACTTCGATTGACTTGAAATTTGTAGAACTGAATTTCTAAAATAATCAAGAAATTAAAAAAAATCTAAAAAAATTATTTCTTGCACGTTTGATTACACGGATTATCAAATCACCAATTGGGGGTCAAAACAGACTGTAAAACCCTCAGTACACTTTAAATCTGAAAAAAATAAAAAACATTCATTAAAAATTCTTGAAAAATATTTTCTGGGTGCCTATTTAGTGGTGCAATAAGACCAATTGATTGCATTGCTTGAGTTGCACCACTTCTCTGAATTTGACTTAAAAGAACATCTAGAATTATCTGTGCTTAGGGTTCCACATTAAGGATATAGCACACCTACATTTCCATATTTAAAGGAAATCTATCAAACAAATTGAGATTTGCAAAACTCTTGTGTGCCTCATCAAAACCTTGATTGAAAATATTAACTCAAGTGAACCTTGAAATTCATTAACACAAGCATCGAATCTTAAAAATCACCTCATCATAAAAGAATTGCTTGTGAATCCTTTGCCTAAGCACTTTACACATCTGAAATCAACTTTAAGGGAAGACACTCCCCTAATGCCCATCATATTCCCAAAGCACATCAAACCCAAGCTTAAAGCTAAGTAGACATGCCCTAAGCATGGCTAATAGACTTGGGGACTTAAAACTAGATTGGGCTAAGGTCAAGGACTTATCTACTTGGACCCACTAGTGACAAGAAAGGTCGATGCGGTAACTGCATTAACCTTTAGCGGTGTCCCACCGTGTGTGGTGTCCTAAGGGGTCCCACCCTTCTGGCCAGCCAAGTAATTCAAGGGTTGATCTAACCCAGTCGTGTTTTGGGGAGCCAGGATCAGGTCTAATTAGAGTTGACACTCTAAGGACCAGTTTGATTGCTTACATTGAGTGAGCGGGGTTTCTCTCATATGTCTTCTCTTTTGTCTACAAACATTCTTTTGGTGCATGCAAGGTAGGTTTCAAAATCCTGATTTGCTACCACCATTAGAAAGAAATCCAAGGAGAAGACCTATTTATCCAGAATCTGAATCTAAACCCTCTGCAATGGTGAGTCACCATGAGGAAGAAGAGATTGATGAACAAAATCTGGATTCTATGACTCTCCTACAAAGGCAAATTACTAAGCAGGGCCAGCATCATGATCGACAGATGGAAGTCATAGTGCAGGCCATCACTTGACTCAAGAACGGAAGGGCAGATCGGCCCCCCGTGACTTTTATAACCCTCTTAATGCCCAACTTGAACCCTTTGTTAGGGTACCTCAGGATGGGGAAGATTTTGAACTCAAGCCTTAGATCATTAACTTAATTCCCCACTTTCATGGCCATGAGCTAGATGACCCCTTCCACCACCTTGAAGAGCTCCTACACATAGGAAGAACCTTTGGCCCTAGGAACATGAATGAAGGTACCCTGATGATGATGTTCCCATTCTCCTTGAAAGATAGAGCTGCACATTGGCTGAGGACAATTAGTAGACCAATCCTAACTTGGGAAGACCTGAGAAGTACATTCCTAAAGAAATTCCTCCCCGTAGGAAAAACTAATGCCCTTAGATGTGCCATAACAACCTTTAAGCAAAACCCTAGGGAACAACTACGTGAGGCTTGGGAGAGGTTCAATGATTTAGCTACGAAATGCTCCCATCATGGGATTCCAAAGTGGCACTTGGGCCATATTTTCTATAATGGGTTGAGTGATAATCTGAAGAATTTTGTTGATGCGGCATGTGGAAGCAATTTTCTGGGATGAGATGCTAAGGGAGCCTTTCAATTGTTTGAGAATAGGAGTGAAAATTTCCTCAACAATGCCTCAATGTTCGCCTTTAATAGAGCCAATCAACCAAGGAGCAGAGTTTATGAAGTTAACAATAATTTAAACTTAGTTGATTTAGAGCTAATTGCACAATGATTAGATAAGGTGGAAGTTGTGGGAAAGAATGTGGAGAATTTGGATAAGAAGCTGGATAACCTTCTAAACGGTGGGAATTCCATAGGTACACAATCCAGATTAAATGTTATGCCTACCCAAGGAGTGCCTATATTAACCTACGGCCAATTCCCCAACCCACTAGGTCAGGAGTCAGTGCACAACATTAATGACCTAACCATGGCTCCACCTATGAGCCAACTGTACTTGGACCCATCTCTTTCTGGGTACCAAGGAGGGACCTCGATGCCCTCGAATTTTGAACTAAGCAACTGATGCCTAATTGTCCTGAGGATGTGAATGCACTCTAGGGTTACACTAGAAATAAGCCTTATTCAAACACTTATAACCTTGGATGGCGCAACCATCCTAACTTTGCTTGGTCAAGTTAGAAACCCACCCAGGGTCCTAGCTTGACTAAACCAAACACTTATGGGCAACCTAGTAGGTACAAACAACCATGCACATACCAGTCACAACCTACTCAGGAAAACCAGCCCACTGATCTGAGCCTAGTCCTCAAAGAAATGAGAAAGATGAACCTAAGACATAAGGAAGAAATGAATCAATTGAGGACAAAATTGATGGGACGATTAGACCAGCTAGTTGATGCTAGACAACACGGGATGTTGCCATCCCAACCCATCCCAAACCCAAGGAACTTCAATAGGGTTAACCAGCACAACACACAGGAGCAACAAGCACACCTAATTTAGCCTGCTCCCTAGCACCCACCAGGCTTTGTTAACCCTAACCCAACCTAGGCTCAACCCATCTTGCAGAACCCACCTTACCCTTCCAACCCTAATGCACATGCCTGTGCTATCACTTTGAGAAGTGGGAAACAAATCCAAGATCCTTCTACATCAAAATCTTACCAAGATCTTGAGGAGCCTGAATCTGACTTGGGAGACCAATCTAATAAAAAAAAACAAGACTCAAGATTTAAACACTCATGATTTTTCCCAAGCTCCTTTTCCTGAAGCCTTGATAAAACCCAGGGAAAAGAAAATCGATCAATCTAAGGAGTGGCTCGAGATTCTAAAGCAAGTCCAGGTGAACATACCACTCCTTGAGGCTATTGAGAACATCCTAACCTATGTGAAATTTCTAAAAGAATTATGCACACCAAAATGCCAGGCCAAATCATCAAAAAGGGTCATAATTTTTAAACAAGCCAGTGCCATCATCCTAAATAAGCTTCCTCCTAAAAAGAAAGATCCAGGGACCCCTTAATCTCATGTGAAATAGATGGTTTCATCCTGGATCAAGCCTTACTGGACCTTGGTGCCTCCATCAACTTAATCCCCACATAATTATATGAAGAGCAAGATTTAGGCCCCTTGCGACACACTAATGTGACCCTTCAGCTTGCTGATAGGTCAACCAAAATTCCAAAGGGCCTTCTACAGAATGTGATTATAAAAGTGAGGAATTTTGAGTATCCCATGGACTTCCTTGTTCTGGATATGGAGGCATCAGAAAACCTGAACCACACCCCGATAATCTTAGGAAGACCTTTCTTGGCCACTAACAGGGCTCTAATCAACTGTGAGACGGGGATTATGCACATCACCTCTGGAAGGAAAATTTGTCAACTCAATATCTTTAAAGCTTCCCAAAAGAATAAGGTGAATTGTGGCTCCATTGAAGTTGTAGGAACAATTGAACAAGTTTTGGCAATTCAGCATGAAAGGCAAGGGGGTGTACTTGAGGATGATTCTGACATTAAAGAGATTGAGAAACTCTTGGGAGTAACTTACGACGAGTTAGATGATAATATAAAGAATCCTCAAGACATCCACCCTGAAATTCAAGAACTTTTGAATTCTGAGGGAGTTCAAGAAAATGGACAACCTAAAGACATGAACCAGGAAGTAACCCCAGAAGAAGTTCAACACATAATGGACTGGGGAAGAACTTATAAGCCAACCGCTTTAAATGGATGGCTTGACTCAGAAGAAGTGACTTTGGATGAGGAAGAGGAAATTTCTGATGAAGATTTTGAAGAATTCCACACAACTCTACCCCTATCCTCATATGACCTAGAGCCTGGAGAACTCATGATTTTTGATATCAACTACCATTATGAAGACCCTTACTACTCTGATTTAGAACCAGATTTAATTCTAAATCATGATTTCAATCCAAACCCTATACCACCACTTCTTGATTTTTGGAACTGGATTGACAGATAGGCTTTGCAATTTGAACCTCATCCACTTGACCCTATTCCATATTCCAAATCAGAAAGACTCTTTGGAATAGGGCTGCATCATCATCTAGTTCGCATTTGTGGATTACTGATTCTAGGACCAAATGATCATATCTTTCTACTAATCTTAAATTCTCCTGCAACAGTTATTACTTCTTCTCTTAACCCACAATATTGAACTACATATTTTTGGGTTTAAGTCCAGCAAACGACGTTAAACTTAGCGTTGGTTAGGAGGCAACCCAGTACTCCGTACAGGTAGCTCTACATCCTCTACATCCATGCTGACCTGGATTAACAAGCAAAGTCAGGTGACATCCCCTCCTCTTGCTTATTATATTTTGATTTTCATGCATACATTTCAATGAGGACATTGTAATGAATAGGCATGGGGGGGTGGACATTGCATGTATTATTTTTATGTCAAAGAAAAAAAACATTTAGGCATAAAGAATTTTTATTAAGGTTTTATTAGGGATTTATTCTTAAGTTGATTCCTGAGTTTAGAATCCAGTATAATTTCACACATACATGTAGAATTTGCAATGGATTCTCTGTGAAGACCAATAGACATCTTTAGTTTGTTGACAAGAAGCAATGCTTCTTCTCCTCAACCCTTGGACAGTAATTAGGGAGTTAGGCAAACTATCTTCTAACAGATCCACCAAACAAGTGTAAGGTGAGAGTAGAAAGTCTACTAGTGCTCTAAGGCTAGTATGAGGAATCTTAAACTCTGGATAATGAGATAATGATACTCGGAGTTAGGCATAGTTTTCGCTCTCGGTTTCTGCATACAAGTTCTTAGTGTGAATCTCTTGAGAGCCACCAACTAAGGCAAATATGCAGAGAGCGGGTTCTAATAAAACTAGGATTGAGGTGGATGGTCACGACCATCTTTTACGGAATCCTCGGCTGAAAGAGGGTATTAATGTCAAGGTCAGAAATACAATATCCTATCCATTCCCTTCCGGGTGTTGAGAATAGGACTTCCACCAAATAAGCCACTCGATATCCTCTTGAACACCCATAATCCTAAATAATACCTCGTAAATAAAAGTTTGTATGCTGCGTTGCGTTAATAGATATTTGGATGCGAAAAAGAAGAAAAAAAGAAAGAAAGAAGAAAGAAGAAAAAGAAAAATATATATATACATAGAAAAAATTTAGAAAAAGAAAAGAGTAGAAAAAAAATGAGTTTATGAGTTAGACTTTATTTCAAGTGTAATGAGACAATAACACCTACCACCCTCGCGATCCACCAAATACAGCCTTGACCTATTTTTTTGTATTTCTGGCCTCCTGAATACGGTCTGAGGAATTCTGACTTAGTCTTAGAGTTATCAAAACTTAATCAAAGTGTTAATGCCAAGAGAGACCACCAAATATACTAATAAATTTGGTGAGATTGTAAGTTCAAAAAGAAAGAAAAGAAAAGAAAATATAAGAAAAAGAAAAAGAAAGAGAAAGAGAAAGAGAAAGAAAGAGAGAATGAGTACAAAGGAACTAAAGAGAGCACAGTTTCTCCGCCTCTCTTTGAGTTGAATTATTTAATAATCTAGAAATCTAGGTTCTAAAATAAAAGTCTATATGTAGCACCAGATGAGTGTGAGCCACCAAATACAAATCTACTTGACTCAAAAATCTTCTACCTAAGCCAAAAACCAGGGTTACAGATTATCTTATAATCCCGAGGGAAGAAGTTTGCCTATCCCAATAGATTTTTACTAAGGGTCAAGTATGAGCTTTAGATAAGGATTAACTTTTCACTTGGATCCGTTGCATAGACTACAACAAAACACATTCATGATTATCCAGATTACTAAAGCTTTGGCTGAAAATAAAAGACATAAACCTCTAGTCAAACTCTTGATAAAAAAAAAATTACCCATGTAGGACCACTTTGCATTTAGTCATGCATTTGCTAGGGACTAGCAAGATTTAGGCATGGGGGTGTGATTACACAGTAATCATGCAACCTAAATCACCTGAATTAAGCTAGATCCTAGCATAACTTAGGATTAATGCATTCATAGGCATCATAATTTGCACAATAACTAGTTTATTAGTCATATAGATAATATCATCATTTTATGTAGCAATGAGAGATGATTTTTATCGCAGATGATCTAAAGTCGCGAATGACATATCATACCGTACAGATCTGATCAGGACGACAATGGGAGTCCGACGCTTCCGAAATCGTCTCGATCAAACAACCAGGGTATCTTGTGTAGTCCATAAAAGAACGAAGATCATAGATCCAAAAGACAAAGATCTAAGCCTCAAATGAAGAATCCAACTACACGGATGAATCTGGATCGACGATCGCAGTCCAACGACAAAAAAATCAACACGATTGGAGGTCTACAGCATCAGATACAAGGAAAAGAAGATGGATGGCCATGATGGTGCCACGTGGTACCATCATAGCTGCTCCCTCACCACTACCCCATCTAGGAAGGCCACCCTCGCACGTTGTGGGTTGTTGGATATTCATCCAATGGCCATGAGAGCGCCATGTCACCCGTTCAGCCAGATAAGAATAAATAGATACAAAGAGGAAACTATAACAAAACTTGCGCGTAGCACCTTGGCTCACAAGCTTGCACTGGAAGCAAAGCATGTGGGTTCGAAATCGCTTGAGCACGAAATTAGGAAAGCATTGATCAATTGTGCGATTGGTTGTTGGATCAGCATTGGAGGGCAAAGGAGCGAAAGCGTGGAGCAACCTGAGTGCTCGACGGCTACACCCATGCATCCACACGCAAGCTCACATGTTTCCTTCGTTGCGAAGGAGATGCGAGCGAGAATTTAAGCCGTTCAATCGTGAGATCAAATGCTGAGATTAAGCTCACATGTTTTGAATTTGAAGCGTGCGATGAAAATGAGCGGTGGGCATGAGGAGCAGGTGGGCACGATCCAAGGGCACAACGGGCACCACGTGTCAGCCAGAGGTGTGATCCGTGCAATGGAGGCACGTTGGAGGTTATTTTGAGGCCAGATTTAATCTGTTGATCTCTCAATCAATAGATCTGATCAAATAAGAGTTGATCCACTAGATAAAGGGGTTAAATACCGACTTTGCCCCTCATGAAAACTACAAAAGAAGGCCCAGGGCCCCCCAGTTGAAGCATCTCTCTCCCATCAACTCCAGTTACAACTCTTCCACCTTCTCTATAACTCTCTGTCCCTCTACAACTTTGCTCCAACCTTTATCCCGATACTCTGGATTTGAGGTGCTGCTGCACCACGCACAATCATCCTACAAGCGGAGTTGTCTCTCTGCCACTTTCTATCTCTCTCCATCTATCTATCTATTTGTTTCTAGTAGCATTCTCAATTGTCAAAACTCTATTTTAATTACAATAAAATTCTGATCTTTTGAATGCATATATCTTATTCTTATACATATATACATACATAAATATCTATTTAGAACAAATTTTATTGAAACACTTCTGCATAAATTGTGATTGTCTCCCTGCGAACGACTTGGTACTCACCAATTTTATAAATATTATTTGTCGACATGCTTTCGTGCTATACTACAACTGAAATAATATTTTAAACGTGAATTATGGGTTGAACACTAATTTCCCTCCTTTTCGTGTCTACAGCAGCAGCAATAGGTGGCTTCAATTGGCATTTGGGGAGTAGTCAAAACCCACAATTGACCACCTGGGAGTGGTCCTTAGGGGATTCCGCATCGCCTGGAGCGAGCACCTGGGAAAGGGGTCACGAGATTGGATGGCTGAGATCAAGCGCGTGCGTTTTGAATTTGAAGCACACGATGAAAACGAGTGGCGGGCACGAGGAGCGGCAGGCACAATCCAAGGGTGCAGCGGGCGCCACCTATCAGCCAAAGGTGCGATCCGTGCAATGGAGGTGCATTGGAGGTTATTTTGAGGCCAGATCTGATCTGTTGATCTCCCGATCAATGGATCTGATTAAATAAGAGTTGTTGCATGAGATAAAGGGGTTAAATACCCACTTTGTCCCTCATTAAAACTATAAAAGAAAGCCTAGGGCCCCCTAGTTGAAGCATCTCTCTCCCATCAACTCCAGATACAACTCTTCCACCTTCTCTGCAACTCTCTACCCCTCTGCAACTCTGCTCTGACCTTTATTCCAGTGCTATGGATCTGAGGTTTTACCACACCTCACACAAGCATCCTACAAGCAACGTCGTCTCTCTACCACTTCTATCTCTCTCTATCTCTCTCTCTCTCTCTATCTATCTATCTATTTGTTTCTAGTAGCATTCTCTATTGTGAAAACTCTTTTAATTGCAATAAAATTCTGATCTTCTAAATGCATATTTCTGATTCTTATACATATATACATATATAAATATCTATTTAGAACAAGTTCTATTGAAACGCTTTTGTATAAATTGCAATTGTCTCCCTACGAATGACCCGGTACTCACCGATTTTATTTTTTTCGAGAAAGAAAGGAATGATATCGAATCACCGATAGCCAACCAGGAGTGCTTTTATTAATAAAAATGAAAGATTACATGATCGAGCCCCAATGCTGTGTGAGACTCCAGCAAAAATTTACAATATTTTCCACATACACTGGGGTCTCTTGAAAAACACACTCATTCCTAGCCCTCCATATAGACCACAACACAGCCACCATATGTAAACATGGCTTATTCCCATCCACTAGATAATGCCACAGATTCTCCCAGGTGGGGAGAGAATCATTACATACTCTCCTCCATACATAATCAGTGATCACACATGAAGAAAAAATATGAATGTTAGAGTCGTTATGCATCCCACATAGGTGGCAAAACTGACTGGAAGTACCCATTCTCCTATGCCTCAGATCTCCAGTAATCAGACCGTCCCTTCTGCAGAGCCACAAAAAAATTTGTATCTTCAATGGTATTTTTAAGTTCCATAGCTTCTTCCCCACCTCATCAAATTCTGCCATCCTGGAAGATACTATCAGCTTGTCATAAGCAGCCGCAGTAGAAAACTTACCCTCCCATTTGTATGTGTCATATTCATGAGGCATGGGTTTGAAGGCAGCAAGCTCTTGCATGAGACGTTCATTCTCTGCTTGTGTTCTTGTCTCATGAGTATTCCACATATCATTATTAAAAGATCACTTCTCAGACTCCACATCCCAATAATCAAGCACCACAACATTTTTATCCAAAGCTGCTGCATAAGCGAGAGGGAACCTATCTTTAAACACCCCCCCAGGTACCCAATTCTCCAACTAGAATTTGAAGCTTTTCCCATCACCTAATACAGATTTGAAAAAATTCCAATTGTCCCTCAAGGCACGCACCACTGAAGACCAAAAGGGAGATGGTTTATGGGGGTTTAGACGATTCTTCTCATCATTGGCAGTCCCATAACTGTCCTGAATTATTTCTGTCCACATTTTTTTTCCCCCTGCAGCAATCAAACAGCCCACTTCAACAGCAGAGCATCATTGAATTCCTTAAGAGATCTAACACCCATACCACCAATCTTTTTTGGCTTGCAAATTGAATCCCACTTCAGAGGTTGAAGAAAAGCCCCTTGGTGAGAGGCCCCTTTCCAAAAGAATCTTTCGCTTATCACATCAAGTTTTTTCCAGATTAACTTCAGGGCTTTGAGAACATAGAAAAAGAAGATTGGAATCGAAGTGATGACAGAATTCAATAGTATATACCTCCCCCCTTTTGATAGGTATTTACTGCTCCAGCCCTCCAATTTTGTAGCCACCTTTTCATATAGAAATGACCAATCTGCTTTCTTCATTTTAGAACATTTCAAAGGCAAACCCAGATATTTGATAGGCAGTAAGACCACAGGTGTACCTAGAATGGTAGAGATGTCATTCTATAACATTCCATTCATCCCAAAACAGACCAGGGAGGATTTGTTTCCATTAAGTCTAAGACCAGAGATCTCCCCAAAAATCTTTACCATATGTTGAAGCGCTTGCGCTTCCCTTTTTCCCCCTTCCACAAAAAAAATAGTGTCATCTGCATATTGAAGTATGGGAGCTAAAGCCCTGTTATTAGACATTGAGTACCCCCTTATGAATCCATCCACTGCTAGTTTGCAAGCGTATCTTGCCAGAGTATCCACTGCGAGATTGAAAATTAGAGGGGCAAGTGGGCATCCTTGCCTAACTCCACACTGAGGCTAGATCCAAGAATGACATGGTTTCCTATTTATCAATGGGGAAAAAGAGGCTGTCGTGATGCATCTCTTCACCCACTGTATCAATAAAGATGGAAATTCCCTCCTTTTAAGGATTTCCCACAGATATGACCAAGAGACTAAATCATACGCCTTGGAAAAATCTACTTTCCATAAAAAAGCCTTGGTCTTTCTCCTGTGCCAACCCATTACCATCTCCTGCGCTATAATGAAGGACTCTTGTAGTGATCTCCCAGGAAGGAAAGCAGATTGGACTGGCATTATCAAGTCCTTCAAGACCTCCTGCAGTCTGTTGGCTATAATTTTACTAATAATAAGGTAAATGGAATTAGACAGTGCAATGGGTCTGTAGTCAGAAAACCTCTCTGCACATGATTTTTTAGGAAGCAGAAACAGATAGGATTTGTTCAACCTCTCAAAACCAGAGTTGCGCAATTCAAATTCATGAATAACTTTCAATTCATCCACCTTGACAACATTCCATAGTTCTCTGTAAAAGAAAACCTGAAACCCATCCGGGCTAGGGGCCCCTTCATTATTTAAATCTTTAATTACTTTTAGTACTTCTTGTTTAGATATAGGAGTAACTAATATATCTCTCTAATCACAACTGACACAAGGGAAATCCGCCGATGCCATCCTCCAAGAGCCTCTTGGAGCAGCCTTGGATATTTCTTTAAAATATTTACTTGCTTCAGCTCTGATTTCACTAACAGAAGTAACAGTCCTCTCCTCTACTTTAACTGATGAGATAAGATTGAATCTCCTTCTAGCACTGGCCGCGAGATGAAAAAACTTCATGTTCGCATCACCCTCTTTGAGCCATAGTTGTCTGGATCTTTCACGCCAGTCCAATTCTATTTTCAGATCCTCCTCCTCCACTACAGATTGCATCAGTTGCCTTTGCTGCTGCTCCTGGAGGTTCAAAGATTGCCTACATTCCTTCAAATCCAAGTCTCTGATAACTGCCAGAGCCTCCCTCCTCTTCTGTTCTCTGATCAAGCCACAGCCTGTCCATATTCTTTTAGCATGTCACGCAGGCCTGACAATTTTGCAGCCAACTGCTGTGTAGCAGACCCTTGCACAACCTTGTTCTTCCACCACTGAGACACCATTTGCACAAAACCTTCCTCCCTAAACCAAGATCTCTTGAGTTTGAAATATGATCCAATGTCTGAATTTGTCCCGCTGTCCCATACAAGTGGAGTATGATCAGAGAATGACCTATCAAGGCTCATAACTGATGATAACTAATGCCTCTCCAACAATCTAGGACTACCAAAAAACCTGTCCAATTTAGAAATCTGTCCACTGCCATTTCTCCAAGTAAACGCCACGCCACTAGTAGGGTATTCTGTCAGTCCCATACTCTGCACAACCATTTGAAAGCCTGCCATTGAGCTGTCCAACCTCCCATCAGGACTGTCGTCACTTGAGAGATAACAATTAAAGTCACCCCCTAAGAGCCAAGGGACCTCCTGCACTCTTTGGTGCATTGATGACAGATCCTCCCATAGACCAGCCTTGTCTGCAGCCACACAAGGGCCATAAATGCAAGACACAAACCATTCCATATCACCTTGGGGAGATTGGCATCTGCAAGTAAGCATGTACCTGTCACGAATGACTTTAGTTACCACAAGGCAAGACTTTCTCTACCAAAAAGCCATTCCACTAGACCTTCCAGATGCACCCTTTACCACAACATCACTGTGACCAAATTGCTTAAAGCAATCCCATTCCTGACCATTCTCCATCTCCAAATGTGTCTCTTGAATAAGAGCACAATCAATTTCCTACTCAGAGAGATATCTACACAAGGAAGTCCTCATCTTATTGCGCAACCCACGCACATTCCAAGTCATCACTCTCATTCCTTGCCAGATTGATCCCCTTGAGTCATGCTACCCACAAACTCTACCATAATTGAGTTTGCAATATTCTGCTCCTCAATAGGGGGTAAATTCTCCTTCCTTCTCCTTCTAAGCATATAAGGAGATCTACCCACACCTCTTTTCTGATTGGATCCACTGCCGTATTTTAGATCAGTAGGAATTGAGAGCTGCATCTGGTTTGCCTCTTTGAGAGCTCTGCTGCCATTTCTGAGTACCAGCTCCCTTCCTGTCCTGCCCTCCTCTTTGCTACTAAGCACATCTGAATCTATTACAGAATTCTCAGCAACTTCCATATAACCATCCTCTTTAACTACTAGGGCTCAGTTGCAATCTCCAACTGCATCAACCTCTTCCATCAGGTCCTCCTCTGCATAATCTTGGTGGCAGTCCTTCCTCTTTTTGGACTCAGGAGCTTCATCAGGTGAAGTGCGGCTGACCCTTTCATCATGTTTCCTCACCTCAGTGCAGACTCCAGACATCTTAACCTGCCCTTGTTCAAACTGCCCAAGCACCTGTCCAATGACTGTTAGCCGAATAAGCCATGAGGAGCCCCCACAACTAATTGTAACCATGTCAGGAATCGAGCCAGCATTGAAGACACCAGCCTCAATTCTAAGAGATCAGATGTCCCCTTCACCAATCAAGACATCGGACCCTTCACTGATGGATGCAAAGCCTGCTAATATCTTGGTAACAACCCTCTTAGATCTCAGATGCAGCAGTAGTCCATTAATCTCAAGAAGGATCCTCCTAGAGCCCACTCTTTGAGGAGGTCGATCAGGGAGAGCCCCATCAAAGGGGGACACCATTCTTTAAATCACAATGAATTCTTCAAAGGAGCTCGAATGAAATCTCAGTCGCTCAACATCCATCATACCCAAACCATATACCAGAAATCGAGATTGGGAGAGCATGGCTACCTTCCATCCCACAGACAAGAGATTTAGGGAACATACCAGGTCTTGAAGCCTTTCTATCGATGGTTTACCTACCATAATCTCGCCAATCAAAGCGCCCCTCAGCATGATCTTTGCAGACGAGATCTCTTCAGAAATCGGGATCTCAACTTCGATTGAATGCCTACCCAATGCTGACGGTGGTGGCAATCGGGCTTCTTTCTTCACCATCTAGATAGGGTGCGAGAATTCCCTCTTTGTTTGCAGCGGAGCCCTCTTAGGGCATGACTCGCGTTTGTGCCCTTCGCCCCTGCACTCCAAGAAGATCAAAGGGTTTCTACATATCGCCGCCAAATGCCCCTTTGTCTACATCTGAAACAAAGAACGTCGCCGTTCAACCTCCTCCAGGGCCTTCTTGAAAATTTCTCAGACGTCCTACCAACCCTCTCCTACCAGACCCGCTCCCTTCTCATCCAAGTCCTCGATCTCCACATCCTCCACTTGCCTCCTTCTCCAGACCTAGATGCCTCTGCCACACCGCCGCCCACCGCCCGACACCGATTGCTCTCTCGCCCTCTCTCACCGATTTTAGAAATATTATTTGTCGACGTGTTTTCTCGCTATACTACAACTAAAATAATATTTTTAACGCGAATTACGCGTCGAACACTAATGTCCCTCCTTTTTGTGTCTGCAGCAGTAGCAATAGGTGGCTTCAATTGGCATCTGGGGAGCAGTCGAAACTCCTAATTGACCACCTGGGAGTGGTCCTTAGGTGATTCCACGTCACCTGGAGTGAGCACCTAGGAGCAGGGTTGCAAGAACACCTGTTTCAAGGTCGCGTGAATCTCTGTCAATGGCAACGAAGGGGAGAACACTTGAAAATAAGAGCACGACCTTTTAGCCAAGTTAAACCAACTCAGAAGCTTCACTTGGGAGTAGCGAGGGCATTGGTGGCAGTGGTGTGCTGCAAAGGTGGACGTAGGTGGCTAGCAAAGGCAGAAGAGGTCAAAGAAAGTGGTTGTGACTGGTGGAGCATTTGGATGGGTGGAATGCGTAACAAAGATGGGGGTTTTGTGAGGGTGGATGAGGTGAAGGTGTAGGGAGTTTCGGTGAGGTGTGTGGTACGGTGGAATGACAGGAAGGCTACACTAGAGATGTGGTTGGAGCAGAGAACGATCAAGGGCGAACGGCGGCGTCAAGGCTATTTTTGGGTTTTGAGTGTGGGTAATTAACCTAAGGATCTAAATAAGCCTAACTAACCTACTCTAATGGTCGAAGGGGGTAGAATTGACACCGGCTTTGGATAGCCGATGCCGTGGAAGACGAATTCTCCTGAGAGGAACGGCAGCGAGGAACGAGGAGGACAGACCTCGCTTTGATTGGCAAGGTGTGGAGGAAGACGAGGAATAGGATGGACAAGCCAATTTGGTTGTTGGCTACCTATAGGATGAAGGGGATGGAGGACCGCCTAAGCTTGGTTGGAGAGGGGCCAGAGGTAGGGTTAGGGAGAGGTTTTTGGCCCCAAACCTTGCTAAGGATGTAAGGTTTGTAATGTGGATCCTTTTATAGGCCATAGGGTCGAGCTTCAAGCTTGGAAACAAGCATGAAATCTTGAAAATTAAGGGCTTAGGTTTAGAAAATTCCAAGAGTTTCCATGAACTCTTGGATGATTTAAGCAAGTCATGGAAGAGCTTAGATGGAAGTGGATCTCCTCAGGAGTCCCCTTTCCAATTTTGGAAGAGTTTCTTCGTGAAATCAGGGAGAGAACTCTGATTGAAGGTTGGCTCTTGTTGGGTTCACATGATCATGGTGATAGTGACCTACGTGTGAAGAATACAACGAAGTTAGGGGGTATTTACAAGGATTTCAAAAGTTAGGGGCATATGTGTAAGGAAGAGAGTCAGACTAGGACTAGAATGCAAACTCAGTTTGATTAGGCATATTTTGGTACAAACCTAATTTGGACCCAAGGAATCTGATGGTGAAGTCAGATTTAGGTTTTGACGAAGTTTGATTGGGTAATTTGTGTTGAAATCCAAATTAGGGCAACTGTTTGTTTGAGACTATATTTTAGGTTAAAATGGGTTCCAATGGTCAAATCAAAGGTACCAAACCTTAGGGAATATTTTTATATGATTTTTAGAAGGTTTAAATGAATTTTATCCTGATCAAAACCTCAGTAAATTAAGCAGGTTTGTTTTTAGGGTTTCAGATGTCCATTAATGCTTGAAACGCGTGAAAACTCGCTTTTAACTACATGAACCCACTTATTAGGCATTTACGACCAATTAACCTTCATTTAACCCCTAGGAAACCCCGTGATTACTCTGCATTTAGGATATTCTATTAAAACTGCAGTTTTACCCCTATTTTAATGTTTATCTCTCAGAATGGATGTGCATTGAATTACAACTCTTTGGCAGTTATGTATGAGCATTTATCAATGGATTATGACTAATTAAAGCTAAATATAGCTGATGATGACGTTATCATCATGGATCCTCAACCTTGAGTGGCTTGCCACCAACTTGTGGCTTTCTCGAACCAAGTTTACCACCTTATGCTTTCCAGATTCTATTGAGCATTTTTGTTAGGTTATCTGTATTTCTTTTATTAGCTTCTCTTATATCTTGGACTACTTGGAGTAATTGGGTGATCTCAGGTCATCGCCATGGTCAGGGATTTGAGCGGGTGATTGCACAGCAATCATAGGTCTTAATCGACCTAAATTAGGCTAGGACTTAGCATAAGTTAGGGTAATTCATGCATGCATAAGCATTATTTGCATCTTTACCACTTTCTTTTAGCTATGCATAAAATAATGCTATAATGTGTTGATTAAGTGCATTATGTCAATTACAAGTAATAAGCTGGATCTGAAGCTGGATCAGGAATAATTGGTGTTGCAGCAGAGCTGGAGTAGAAGACTTAGATTAGATGCAGTAGATAATAATGTAAGGGAGTTAAGGTATGCTATTCTATTAAGTAAGAATAAAGCAGTAAAATATGAAGAACTTAGAACCATCCTAGCCTTAAGATAGCCTAGAAGCTTCCCCAAGCCTTAGCCACCCTTAGATTAGGTCACCTCACCCTAGGAAACCTTAAAACCCTAATCCCAACCTTTATCTGGATGTCCAGATGAATTATAGGATGTCCATAACCCTTAGCCAACCCTCGCACACCTTAAACCCACTTCTGCAGTGTTATTGGATATCCAGACACTTGGTCAGACGTCCAATTTCTGCAGAATACTCAAGACAGAACCTTGAATCCTTCTTGACTCTGATTAAATGTCCAGACAACAAGTTTGGACTTCTGATTTTTGAGTGTAAGTCGTCTAACACATTTATCAAACGTCTGGAACTATTCTCCAGTTCCTATTTTGAGATTCAAGCCTTGATCTTGGATCTCTAGTTCCCTAAACCCAATTCCAATCCCATAGGAACCTAAATTAAGGTACCCTAACCCTAGTACATCACCTCTAGACTTCCCTAAGGACCTAATTAGGTCCTCACTAAACCTAATTGACTTAGATCATAGTCAATTACCATTGCCTAGCCAACTGGACTCATAGGGTCCAATTGAGCTCAGATCTCAACCTGCACAAGTCCAATTGGACTCAGGGAGAGTCCAATTGACCTAAGCCCAACCTAATTGAGTCATTTTACTCTCAATTAGGTTCACACCCATTCAATTAAACTTGTGTTAAGTTTAATTGCAATTCCCCCTTAGCAATTAGGGTTTGCAACCCTAATTTAAGGCCTACACCAACCTAAACCCCTTAGGACCTAACCTATATCACTTAGACACCTAGGCACGACCACACACACACACACACCCATTCACGCACTCCCACACAACCTAGAGTATTCTAGGCTCTTCCAAAGGTGGCGCCACTCTTGGTTGCTAAATTAGCAACCAAGAGCCATTCAAATTGAGATCCACTTTTTATGGATCTAAGAACCACCTCTCTCTCTCACTTGGCCAGCCACTTATGTGGCTCTCGCTAGAGAGTTCCACACTTCTCTAGAGAGCTTCCCTTAGGTCTATAAAAAGACCAAAGGGGTGGCCATTTTCACCCATCCCATTCTTGGCACTCATTCACACTTAGGTTAGCTACATTCACCTCCATTCCACCTCCACGAGTTGTGCACCATGGCTGCCACCATCTCCACGCCAGGTTGCTGGATCACTTCTCCAATCTCTCTCCAAGGGCCAGCCTAAGCTCCATTGGCTGCCCCTCCTCCTCTCAACCATTCAAAGGCCATCGGAGCCCACCTCCGAATGCCCTTATTTTCTGCTAGATTAGTAGCTAGTTCTTCATATTTACATGCTTCTATTTACTACTTGGTAGTGTAGCTCTTATTTTCCCCCAATGATGCATGCAAAATCTCCCCATAGATTCCTATATGCGATCATTTTTTGTTAGCCAAATTTATATTTTCAAGCTTTCCTTTGATAAGCTTTCCTCTAATTCCATGTTGCAAACACCCTCCTGAATGAATGAATAAAAGATATATTTTTTATATACATATCTCTGTGTTGAAAATCACCATGAGCTTATTGATTGCAATCTATTTCGTGTGATTCAAGTTGCCTGCTCTTCATTTTTATATATTGCAACCAGCATGTCAGTACTTGAAAATATTGAGGATTTAACTATCAATGCATTTTCCGTAAACAACCACCACATAACTAGAATTGTGTGTACCGAAACTCACACTTTCACCATCATCATCTATCTAACACATGCGTAGGTAATCAGAGTTCACAATGAAAGTGGCAAAACTTTAATCCGACGATTGGAAACCGGCATGCGATTCTAAACAAGTAGAGCGATAAAAGATCGATTTCAGATTTGCATAAACACCTCCCAGAGACGAACGACCGAGACTCAAAGTCTCATTATCTTTATATAAATATTTTTGTTTGATTGTATTGCGCACTATACTACGACGCATTTTCTTATCAAAAATGTGCTTTTATGAGTCACAATAGCAGGCTGAGGATAATAATTTTCTGAATTTCTAACCTCAGTCAAATTGGAATATCTCATTTGAATACCTAGGGTAAGAATCATATCCTTGGTTGGGTGTTGTAGGATTATCCCAATAAGAAGGTGAGGTTGTTTGGGTGAAATTGGGATAATTTGCAAAGTGATTTCAAGCATAGGATTGATATTCTAGGTATTGGGATTTTGAGGCATATCCCTGATCCAAGGAGAGATGAGTCTGGTTGAACCAGTCAAGATAGTTGGTCATGCCAATTAGGTGTTGGTCCTACATGGAGAGTGTCTCTTGAAATTGTAGAGTCCTTGATATCTAGAGATTCATGTGGGATTCAAGGTATGCCTAGCTATACCTAGGGAATATGAGGTGTAGGCAAGGGAATCAAGTCCCAGGTGTTGAGGAGATTTCTCCCATCCTGAAGAAGTTGAAGTAAGGGAAGGGTTGGGATAGGGAGAAAAGGAGGAATAGTGTGAGGCAAAAGTGTATGGGTCCATGGTTTCCTTCTCAATCAGTTCTTCCTTATGGCAATTAGCCATTGGAATGTATTTAGAAAAATTGGGTCTTCTTCTTAGTTTACTCTCTAAAGGTGATACCAAATCAAGGTTCAAAGACCTTTTAGCATCCATGTACCAGGAGAAAGTTAATAGATGAGAGAGAGAAGATAGATGAGAGAATCCCCACCCTCACAATACAAGCAATCAAACTAGACCTTAGAGTGTAAACCCTAGATAGACCTAATCCTGGTTCCCCAAAACATGACTGAGTTAGATCAACCCTTGAATTACTTGGTTGGCCAGAATGGTGGGACCCCCTAGGACACCCTGCACGGCGGGACACCACTAAGGGTTAACGTAATTACCGCACTGACCTTTCTTGTCACCAGTGGGTTCAAGTAGACAAGGCCTTGACCTTAGACCAACCTAATTTCAAGTCCCCAAGACTATTAGTCCTGCCTAGGGCACGTCTACTTAGTTTTAGGCTTGGGTTTGATGTGCTTTTGGAATATGATGGGCGTTAGGGGGTGTTTTCCCTTAAAATTGATTTCAAATGTGTAAAGTGCTCATGCAAAAGGGTTCACAAGCAATTTCTTATGATGAAGTGAATTTTAAGATTCAAATGTTTATATTAATGCATTTTATGGTTCACTTTAGTTAATATCTTCAATCAAAGTTCTGATGAGACACACAAGAGTTTGCAAATCCCAGTTTGCTTGATAGATTTCTCTTAAGTATGGAAATGCAGGTATGGAAATGCAAGTGTGCTCTATCCTTAATGTGAAACCCTAAGCATAGATATTTCTAGATGATTCTTTTAAGTTCAAAATTGAATGTGTGGTGTGACCCAAGTAATGCAATCTATTGGTCCTATTGTAGCACTAACTAGGCACAAAGAAAATATTTTTTCAAGAATTTCAATGCACATTTTCTACTTTTTCTAAATTTAAAGTGTATTGGGGGTTTTGTAGTCTGTTTTGACCCCCAGTTCATGATTGAATAATTAGTGTAATCAAACATGCACGGAATATTTTTTTCATATTTTTTCCAAATTATTGACTTTTTCATAAATTCAGTGCCACAAACTTCATGCCAATCGATGTTGTATAAAAATCCCTATGATATTTTGAACTAAAAAAAAATTAGGAATAATAACCGTTTTGATAATAAATCAGTTCATAAATTTTTAAAATTTTTCTATAACTTCGATTAGCATGAAATTTGGCTATGTTGTTCCTGGCTTCAAAACTCACGTTAAATAAAACTTTGAGAATTTTTGGGCATGCGGATCTTTGGGAATTGAATTTTTAAGATAAGACTTTATTTCAACCCGAAAATCGAGAGATTTTTTTTTCAATAATCAAGCAAATTCTAACTGATCCTAAGGCTCAAGCAAATACCTTTTTTTTTTGGAATTTTTTTTCCTAAATCTAACTAATCTGACTACAAGTACTTACCTGAGATTCGAACCCATAATTTTTCCGTTGTCGTTTATGGTTCAGATTTCCTCTTTTCCTACACACAGGAAAAAATAGCAAGTTAGAGATCTTGAAGAAGCACCGAAAAGCTTCAAAAATTTTCATTGCCTCGTCAACAACGAAGCCAACTTGTTCGTCGCTCACGAGACATGTTTAGAAAGATGAGATATTATCGTTGTAGTGTGAATCACGATGGAACAAATAAATTTATAAAAGTCGGGAGTACCGGGTCATTTGTTGGGAGGAAATCATAATTTTTGTGTGGAAGCTTTTTAGAAAACTCTCTTTAAACAGATATATATGTATATATGTATAGAGAAAATATGCAGAAGATCAAAATTTTATTGTATTCAGAAATAGTTTCTCAAAATAGAATTTGCTGTGCTAAATAGAGAGAGAGAGAAGGCAGATAGATGACGACACCATTTGTGGGATTCTTGTGTGAAGCACAGCAACGCTTCAGATCCAGAGTGTCGGGACAAAGTCCAGTGAGGAGTTGCAGAGAGGGAGAGAGGTTGAAGTTGTATCTGGTGGGAGTTTAGTGGAAGATATCCTTTTGGGGGGGCCTTAGGCCTTCTTTTATAGCTTTTATGAGGGGCAAGGTGGGCATTTGAGCCCTTAAAACTATGCAACAACCTTCTAGTGATCAGATCCATTGATCGGGAGATCGATGGATCAAATCGCACCTCAATAGGCCTTCATTTGTACCTTCTGCGTTCGGATTGCCTCTGGTTGCACCACGTGGCACGTTCTGGAGCCTTGGATCATGATCTGACGGCTCAGATTCCTCTTCGCGCATGCCCAATGCTTCTTCCTCTCTTTGCACACACTTGCATGCCTTCGTCGAGCACCTTATCCTCGATCGTTCAATCTTACGATCAGACGGCTTAGATTCATGCTCGCGTTGCCTTTGAATTCCCACTTCGCGCGCACACGTGTTTACTCGTGCATTATCATGCACTTCTTCCAACACCTGCCATCATGCCACGCGGTCGCACCTTAGCCTCTTGATGTTGATCAGAGGCTTGAGATTCACCCGCATGCATTGTCGCCTTGATCTCTTGCGGATCGCGATTCGATCTCGCATCATGCATCGCTATTCAAGAGCATTCTTTATTGCACTACTCTTATGTCACATTTCCAAATCATGCGCAACTGCTATCAGCCTTTGGATGAAGAGCCAACGGCTGATCTTTATTCCTCCTCGATAGAGCGCGAGCGTAATGGTGACGTGGCACGCTCGTGGTCGTTGGATGGTGATCCAACGACCCACAGTGCACGGGGAAGTCTTCTTCAGGGGTGGGGTGGTGATGTTGGGTGGCTGCGATGGTGCCACGTGGCACCATTGTGGCTGTTCATATCCTCTTCTTTGTAAATGGTGATGTAGACCTCCGATTGAGATGATTTTTATGCCGTTGGACTACGATCATTGATCCAGATCCATGTGGTCAGATCTTTCATCTGAGGCTTGGATTTTTGTCATCTTGCTCCCTAGCCTCTATTCTTCTATGGACTGCACAAGATGCTATGGTTGTCTGATCGAGACGATTTCAGAAGTGTTGGACTCCCATCGTCGTCCTGATCAGATCTGTACTGTCTGATCTACCATCCATGGCTTCGAATCATCTGCAATTAATTTTATCTTTCTTTTAGTGCATAAAATGACAATATTATCTATGCAGCTAACAAACTAACTATTATGTGAATTATGACACTTTTGCATGCATTATTCCTAAGTTATGCTAGAATCTGACTTAATTCAGGTAATTTAGGTCGTATGATTACTGTGCAATCAGGAAGCAAGCGATATTTTGACTTGGATTTTTCTGTGACATCTTAAGGGGTCAATTGCTTTGATTTCAAATTTTGGTAACATTTGCTAAGGGACATTTTTCTGATTTAATCCTAATCTTTTAGCCATGGTAGTGCTGAAAATATCTTGCTATCTTGATTAATTGGATAAGTCTCACATTGCTAGTTTGCTTAACATTTGTTGTGGTTAAGCATTGTTGTATTACATATTTTAGCTCTCTAGAAAGAGAGAAAGGATTTTTCTCCAAGGTTGTGGAGAGGAAAGATTTTCTCCAAGGTAGTGGCGAAGAGAATTGCTCATGAGAAGTTATTCTTGGAGTGGTTGTAAGTGGCTTGGTCCTCACTTGTTCAAAAGGATCAGATTTAGTGAAATCCTAAGAAGGACTCTCGAGGAGTGGATGCAGCCCAAGTGGGTGAACCAAGATAAAATCCTCCTGTGCATTGTGTGCTTTGATTGTTCTTGCTCTCTATATTTTTGATTTGATTAATTTTTGGATTATGTATTGTTATTACTTATTGTTTTGGTTGGAATTTGAGCGGCAGTATTCACCCCCTTTAATGTCATCCACCCACAAATGGTTCATCATACATTGCCATATTTCATGGAAAATCTTAGTTTATATCTTAAACAAATACAAGTCATGATTGAGGTAAAGGGTAAGTGAAGATAAACTATGATCGATTAAGCACTATATGTTTAGAAGAAGGCTTTTGAGTGTGTGTATTCCAATATCAAAAATCCTTCTTAGATTTGCAATGTTTTATAGGGTAAATATTTTAAAGGAATTTAGGTATGACTTACTATTTAATGGATGCACCTTCATCAAGCCACTGGAAAATTGGAGTTCCATCAATTATGTTAGGTTTTAGGCTATCTATTAAGGGATTTTAGTATTGTCGTCCTGTTCTTTTCATTAATGTCATATTTCTATGAGTGTTGGGACATTTTTTATTGCAAATGGCATTAATCAAAATGGAAGATTATTTTTGTTAACTTTTTCTATTGTCAAGAAAGGAGAGAATAATAATAGTTAGCCATGGTTTTTGACGCATCCTGCACAAGTTGTAAATCTTGTTGGTATATGCATTAATAGTGACGTTTTCCTGGACTAGGGAACCTAGTTCCTCAATATTTTAGCCTAAACGAGGTCATTTGCATAGGCATTGCTTTGATTAGATTTTTGTCTTTATGGATTGAATTGTATTGGATTAGGAAATTCGAATTTGTTAAAAATTGGAATAGATTAGGTTAACACGTTAATCTGACCTGATTAAATCCATAATCCATAAAATGATAATATTCGTGTAGATATATGATATAGTTTCAATAGAGAAATTAATTTTAGTATTTGCAGGATATATAATAGAAATTCTTCAAAATAATCTCTCTTCCAATTCCAAATCTTTCTCTCCTCAACTGTTGCCTTTCCTTAACCCTTGTAAACCCTACCCTACTTCATCGAATAGTCCCTACTTCCCTGCTTCGCCTAACTTTGGAGTCATATCCTTTATTTTATTATAAGTTCCATGAAGTTAATAATTTTTTACATCTTTAGCACTATTTTTTTAGTTTTTTTGTGAGATGTCATTGTGCTAGCATGAAAAACTCAAGAAGTAAACAATAAATTTCAATTTTAAAATCTTATTCTTTAAGACTTTGCATTAACAAATAGGAAAACATGTTGACAATCATGTATTGTTTGAAAAAAATAAAATAAAATCTGATCCAATCCAAACCAATCCAAAATTTTACGAATTGCATTGGATTGAACCAAATCATAGATTGAATTGGATGGACTTGGAAAAATCTCATTCATGAAGGTGGCTTGGATTATGGATTTAGCAAAATCTGTTCCAACAAAGTCTGGTCCATGTGCACCCTATATATAGATAATTTTATGTTGCCGGTTGTGCATTGACAACATATAAACACTAGTTTTTCAGAGATATCCAATGCATGAGTGACACAACATAGAGATAGGTTATACAACAAAATGATTGCAATTGAGCATACTAGGAATTATGCTAAGATAACCAATTCATTTAATTTGAATGCTTTAATATTTTCTAAAGGATTGTAGAGGATTACAGATTATAGATTTCATTACAAAAGCATACTTTCATTTGAGAAAGCATTTTATATATTAAGCATTATGATGAAGAAGAAGTCATGACAATACTATTTACTCCAAATTTTGAACTAATTGTGAACAAGAGTATCACAAACTCATAAAGACTACAAGTTGTGAGGTTTAGGAAAAATAAGCTTAAGATTGGTGAAGAACCATAGCCATACAAGGTTGAAATCAATGATAGAAGATGATGTATAATGTGATGTTTTTATGCTGGTACATGTAATTAAAATAATTTTGACTAGCCTCCATGTAGATGGTCCTTTAGTCACAGGTGTTGTACAACATGAAACTTGGAGGCAAAAATGCATAAGTTGCTTGGAGAAGATCCACTCGAGGATCCAAGTAAGAAGTACTCATGTTCAAAAGGGTTAACATGAAATAGTTGAGATCGACATTTATTGATCGACTCGATGAACTAAATCAAGTGAATGATGCAATGCAATATTAATTTGCCTAGGAGCTAATATCTTTTGAGATTCAATTGCAATTAGAGTCCTAGTTAAGTCAGATAATATCATTGATTAGATTTGTATATATTTCTAATGCAGTTTATTAATTCACAATTGTATTTATGGATATTAAAGTATGTAGGCAACTTTCTTGGAGTGCTACTGTACTTGCATAGTTATACCACTAACCAATGAAGTAGTATGGCATTAAGCAAATAATGTTTATGCATGCATTTTTCATGATGCTCCAAGCAATAAATTATTCAACAATACAATTGTCTACAACCATCCCAATTTTTATAGTTGAGTTTGGAAACATCTACATATTAGAAGACTATGAGAGATGAGCTTCTGCATGGGCTAATGAATATTGCACCATTAGCAGTGTGTGCTGGAGTTGTATGCCCTTGGTGAGTCATCTAATTATGTGCACTACAAGGATCTTCATCATTGCTGATGCTTAAAAACCATCGACAATGATGATTTCATCGTCGATAAATAGGGTCAACAAATGTTGTGTCACAGTTGTGTTTTGTCAATGGGTTTACAACGTTATCGACGGGACAAAAGCAGCCCCTCATTTGGCATGTGATTGTATATTAATTAGATATGTCTTCTTTATTCATTTGAATAAACAATTTTTTGAGCACGAATATGTGTTATTGGTCTTGCTTATGCTTTTAGGGTTACTCAGAAAATACATGATCATACAAGTGAGGATAGTGGATCAACTATCTGGAATGGTTCTAGATAGAAGATATAAGATACAGATTTGTACATGATCACTATTGTTAACTCATTGTCTTGATCATAGTTTCCAATCTTTGAAAGAGATGGCAATCTTCTAGCTTTATCATATGAGATTAAGACTCAAGTAAATTTCTGATGGAAGAAGTTCCATAGAGAATGGAGATTCTGAAATTGTCATGTGAGCATGATCAAAAAGTTGTTCAACAGAACTGAGATTGTGGAAGCCCTCTTTCGATCACTGTCCTTAAAGAAGAGGCACATTTTCTTATACCTAAGGCAAGAGTCTATCTCAGTATCTAGCCTCTGTATATTTGACAATCCAATGATAGAGATTTCATAGAGTGTGAGGCCAATATGTCATCAAGCTGGTCTGCATAATTCAATACAGGATATAGATGTCTTCTCAAGATGGGATTTATACAAGTATCATTATATCTTTAGAGGTCCTATTCCATCGATGGTCATTTTGATAGGTAGAATGGGAATGAAGGAACTAGATAAACTTGGAAAAGTTATCTAGGATGTCTTTCATCCAAAGAATAATGGTAATTTATACAAACAATTCTTGAAGGGACAATAATGAGATGGGATCCTAAACCTTGAATTGCTCATATGTGTCTTCGTATGTGTAGGACATTTGGGATATATGGTGTAACGAACGCGTGCCCCAGACGTCTTTTAAGACGTCTGGGAGGTGGCCCAGACGTCGGACCAGACGTCTGGGATCACATCCAGACGTCTGACCAGACGTCTGGGTCCGTTTCCAGATGTCTGGAGAACAGTTATTTTTCGCACGAAAGATTCGTTTGCACGCCTGTGCGCGCAGACCCGCGATTCCTCTCTCTCTCTTTTTCCCTCTCTCTCTCTACGGCTGCAAGCGACCTGCCACCTCCTCTCTCCTCCTCTCGCGGCTTTAAAAGGCACGCCTCCCCTCCCGTCTCCACCGTCTCCTCCTTCTTCTCCTTCCTATGCGCGAGAGCGAGCGAGCGCGAGGGCGGCAGCGGCGGCCGCAGTGAGCGCGGAGGAGGTGCGGCGTGCGAGGGCGGAGCTCTGCCATGAGGGCGAGCTCACCGGAGCGGCTTGGCTGGCCGGCGGAGGGCGCAGGGGGCGCGGAGCGACGCGGAGAGGGACCTGCTGCGGTCTGAGCAGCCGACGCGCGAGGTGCAACGCGGGCAGCGTCGCGAGCGGAGGCCGAGCAGCGCCCTGATTCTGGAAAAATTTCCAGAATCAGACGTCTGAGTTGATAGCCAGACGGCGTGGCCGACGTCGGGAAGCTCATATAGACGTCTGAAAGGTGAGTTTTCCGCCTTCTCCTTCCTTCCTGTCGACTGACCGTACTGAGGGAGGGAGTTGGCTGTGCGCAGGTTCGCTGATTCGCCATCCTTTGCGAATCAGACGTCTGGAAGTTGTACCAGACGGCGGGAGTGACCTCCAGACGTCCGGGGTGACCATCGGACGTCTGGGAGCTAGTCCAGACATCCCCGCAGACTTCTGGACGTCTGGGAAACCACGCTGAACAGGTAATTCTCTGATCCACTGTTTAAGACGTCTGGAAGAAGTTCCAGATGTCTTATTTTGCACAGTATCGTCTTTTTCGACTCGTTTAGGGCCCGTTCGGGCTCCGTTTTCCGCGATTCGAGTTGCGTCCTTTTCAGAATTAATTCCTCTACCCGTCTACAGTAGCTATGCACTGTTTTGAGACTTTCCTTGTGTTTGATCCTTGTGATAGGACCTCATTCAGTTGCAGTCTTGGGAGTCTTGGAGGCACGCGGGATTCCCGATCATGCCCCCATTACTCCTGTTGTGCCTGGTAGAGTGGCTTAAGTTATTAAAATCTGTTAAATTATGAAACCATAAATAGAACCTAGGACAATGCATGAACCCTAGGAATGAGAAATAGATGGAATGATAGCTCCTAGGTGTTGCATGAATCCTAGGACTGGAAAACTAGATTGTATGATAGATCCTAGGATATGGCATGAATTCTAGGATGGAAAAACTAGTGGAATGTATAATACTGCAGTCTTGGAAAATGGAAAGAGATATAAAGCTGCCTATAATTTGAATTAATAGCTACCTGTTGTGAATAGATAACGTGGTTGAGAACATGGATTGTAAGAATGTGAAACTGGAAAGTGAAACCTGGACGTTTGAGTAAAAAGGATGGATCCCTACGGGGAAGTAGGAGTAGAACTCCTGGAAAGTGAATGGAATAGTATTGGGGAAGTGAGCTGGCCCTTGAGTACGGAGTACCAAGGAGAGCGACTGTCCCCCTGTTTAGTGCAGAGCGGAGCTAGTCTCCCTAGGGACCCGGGGTTAGGACTGGCCACTCTGTACCGACTTGGTGGCCCTCGCGTACTTAGTACCGAGGAGAGCTACTAGTGTTAGGAGAGTACTAGCTACCCCACGGGCCCCGAGGTTCTGCTTGCCTCCTTCACCGACTTGTTAGGCCCGCTGGGGCAAACCAGGGTAGTTAGGCGAGGGTGCGCGGACTGTGGAGGGCCAAGGCCCCGGTTTGGTTACTGTGGAGGGGCAAGGCCCCAGTTGGTTACTGTGGAGGGGCTGGACCCCTGTTACTGAGAGGGCTCTGCCCTGGTTCCGTGCTGTGCTTTGGGCGCACCCGTTAACGGAAACGACTTACCGCGTGCCAGTACGGGGTAGCTACCTGTGCGTTTATCGTGCGTGCCGTAGTCACCGTTACGTCTGTCAGTGACCTTGGGGTGGTTGACCGAGGGTAGGATCACCACGGGGGACTCTCCCGACCAGGAGAGCACCACGTGCTACTTCTACTTTTTGGAAAAGACTGCAATCAAGATCGTTCCCACGAGGAACATTCGAGATCAAGTAAAAGATCTGAGAAATAAATGAAATAGTGAGACAATTGAAAGATGTAAATAAAGAAAGTAATAGAACATAACAGCTATTGTACACTCTACTGTTGCCTTTAGTTAGTTGCCACTCTACTCAGCGTTTTGCTGACGTGTTCACTCGTTGCCTTTTTCAGGACAGGTGTTGAGCAGCCAGGGTCAGCGGCTACAGAGGACGCTGGGCCGAGTAGGGTCCAGTAGAGTTTACCACAGTCTTTTGTACCTCTTTTGTTTCTGTTATAGTGAGTAGTTTTGTTTCCGCTGTACTTTCTCTACCTGTAGTTCGTGTTATATGATAAATGTTGTTCTACTGTTGTGGTGGTACCTACTGTAGTAGTTCTTTCCTTACTGCTGTACTTTCTTACTGTTAGTTATATTCATGCTGAATGTGGTTTATTTTACTGCTCTTTTGGTTACTTCCTTGTTGGATGACTAGGTCTTGGGATTAGTCGAGTCGGTCCGGTTCTCGTGTCTCGTAGGGACTCGGGAATCGGGTCGTTACATATGGTATATCTCAAAGGATTTGCTATCGCCTTAACAATCTGGTAGACATCACGCTTCATGAGATGAACACCTAATAATTTTTATTAGCAATGGAACTAATTGATATGTTAGAGATTACTTACAATTAGAGAGTTATGGAGTAATGCTTAAAATAATTTATCAGTATAGATTATTAGGAAATTATTATTAGAATGAAATTAGATTAATTTTTGATCTAGGCTCTTAATCCGGGGTACTGATCATATTCATAGACAAACTATGGATTGGCTACAAGATCTCCGGATTTCAACACAATACAACAACTAGATATGAAAAAGAAAGAGGATATGTTTCAAATATTTGAAATACATAATTAGTATGTTCTTAGAAAAGTAGCAAAGGCACTTTGGTAGTTATTAAAATGATAGAATTCTCCTTAAATAGAAATATGGATAAAGAGGGGATATTATTGAAATTTTAGAAAAATATGATTTCTCTAAAACTTTGAGATTAGGAATCGCTAGATAAGGAGAGGTGTTCCAAATTGAGGATTGATCAATTGATCGAGAATACAAAAAGAGGACCCCTTTTAGCCTCTTGGTCATCCCCCTCATAGAGAGAGATGGAGGGGACGTCCCCTTCCTTCCTCCTTCTCAGTACTTTGCTTCTTTAAGAAGAAGCAAAGGTTTTTCGCTATAGGAAGATCATCTTCATTATGCAACTTCATCATCTCGCTCATCAATGAACCTAGAGGAGTTGCACCTTGTGTTGGTAACTTCAAGTAAATGCATGGAATTGCTTCCATGTATTGCTATATTCCTGTGATAGCCAACCATAGAGGCAATATCTCTAACTTATGCGATTCATGGAAATTGTTTTTGATTTTTTAATCCGATTCGATCGGTTTTGAGATCATGCTTTTGTGTTTTTGAAAATTTTAAATGATCCCTTATGCTTCTATGATGTGCCACTTCCTTCAGTGATATGCATAAGATATTTAATACAATATATAAGAACTTTTTGATTTGTTAATTTTATTTGTCTTGACTTTATAATCTAATTTAAGTGATATGACAAGAGGAGAGGGGGTAAAGAATTTTATAAAAGTGTAAGAACTACTAAGCACATACACTACAAAATAAGTTGGATAAACAACGTAGTTGTCAAATAAGTGCTAATTGCCTTGACTGTGATTAACTTAAAATTATATATTTTGCATTTTTTGTAATTATAAATATTTATGTTGATGTAGTGACATTGGATCTGTACACTGATGAAAGGACTCAGTTTCTTCATTACATCTACTTAATAAGTTCTACTACATGGTGTTCTAAGATGTACCTAATCTACTACAACATAGTTTTTTATGCATGCACTTGATTGCATTATGGCATGATTTAGTATGAAGCAACACATACTTGAGACTATGGAACAAATATATGTTGATGGACATATTAAACAATTAGAAGTTAGGCAACGTATCATTGAGGCTACATCGAATAGTGGACTCAACAGCTATAGACAGTTGAGGAATATGATTTGTCGAGTAAGACTAAGGAGATTAGAGATACATTGTAGGATCTAAAAGGCACAAGCACACTAGAAGGGGGGATGAATAATGTGGTAAATAAATATTATGCAAATAAAGCAAACCACAAAATATAATACCAGATGTATAGTGGTTCCCCTCACTTAGGTACTCCACTACCTAAGTCTTCCGACTTAGGATTTTTAACCTGATTCCCTCAAGCCCGAGGGAATCAATTTACTATAAACGGAGGTAATTAACAAGTTACCTCAACCCAATTACAAGATTAGATAAAAATGAAAAAGATACAGGTGTAAACAAAAAATAATTTAGCATACAATTAAGTTTCTAAGTCTTCAACAAGAATTAGCTTCAAAGATAGTTGATCAATCTAACGAAAAAAACACTAAATTGAAAAAGAGTGATTTTACGAGGGAGAATGAATTCGCTAGAAAAGACTAGTTGCAAAGAGTATCGCTTTGAAGAAAAATGCAACAAATCAACAATCCTTGCAGCTTAAATTGAGAAATATGTAAATTTTGAGCAAGGAGATTTTTTTTTTTGCTTGTGATGTGTGCAAATGACGCCCACAAGGTGCTTATATAAGCCACTAAACACCTTCCCTATGATTACTAGCCGTTAGGGGCAAAATGGGAAGATTAGATATAGCATTAATTGCAAAATAGCCGTTCAGCAAAATAGGTACAACGGTTAGTTGGTACCGGTACTAAAGTTGTGGTACCAATACTGACTGCTCACAGTTGACCAGCAACTAGCCTGTAACGACCCGATTCCCGAGTCCCTACGAGACAAGAGAACCGAACCGGCTCGACTAATCCCAAGACCTAGTCGTCCAACGAGGAAGTAACCAAAAGAGCAGTAAAATAAACCACATTCAGCAAGAATATAACTAACAGTAACAAAAATACAGTAGTAAGAAAAGGAACTACTACAGCATGTACCACCACAACAGTAGAACAACATTTATAACATAACAGAACTACAAGTAAAGAAAAGTACGGGGGGTAACAAGAACTACTCACTACAGTGGAACAAAAGGGGCACAAAAGAACAGTGGTAACTCTACTGGACCCTACTCGGCCCAGCATCCTCTGCAGCCGCTGACCCTGGCTGCTCAACACCTGGTCCTGAAAAGTAACGAGTGTAACACGTCAGCGAAACGCTGAGTAGAGTGGCAGCTAAACTAAAGAAGCAGTAAAGTGTACAATAGCTGTTTTATTTTCTTTCTTCCTTTATTTACGTCTTTCTATTGTTTCACAATTTATCTATTTCTCAGATCCTTAACTTGATCTCGAATGTTCCTCGCGGGAACGATCTTGATTGCAATCTTTTCCGAAGAGTAGAAGTAACACGTGGTGCTCTCCTGGTCGGGAGAGTCCCCCGTGGTGACCCTACTCTCAGTCAACCACCCCAAGGTCACTGACAGACGTAACGGTGACTACGGCACGCGCGGTAAACGCACGGGTAGCTACCCCGCACTAGCACGCGGTCAGTCGTTTCCATTAACGGGTGCGCCCAAAGTACAGCACGGAACCAGTATAGGGCAGAGCCCTCTCAGCAACAGGGGTCCAACCCCTCCACAGTAACCAAACAGGGGCCTTGCCCCTCCACAGTCCGTGCACCCTCGCCTGACTACCCTGGTTTGCCCAGTGGGCCTAACAAGTCGGTGTAGGTGAGCTAGCAGAACCCCAGGGCCCGTGGGGTAGCTAGTACTCGCTCTACACTAGTAGCTCTCCTCGGTACTGTGTACACGAGGGCCAACAAGTCAGTAAAAAGTGGCCAGACCTAACCCCGGGTCCCTGGGGCGGCTGGCTCCGCTCTGCACTAAGCAGGTAACAGGTGCTTCCCCTGGCACTACGTACCCAAGAGACAACACACCTCCACATCTTTCCTTCTCAGTTCCATTTCATTCTCTTTCCAGGAGTTCTACCCTTAACTTCCCGTAGGGTTCCAGCTCTTTTAGCTCAGCACATTCAGGTTTCACGTTCATACAACTCATATTCTCAAACATGTTCATTTATTCATAACAGGCAGCTCTTAAATCAATTTACAGGCAGCTATTATTTCCTTTCCACAATTTCCAAGACTGCAATATCTATATTCATTTCACTAGTTTTCCAGTCCTAGGATTCATGCCGTACCCTAGGATCTATCATTCAATCTAGTTTTCCAGCCCTAGGATCTATCATTCAATCTGGTTTCTCATTCCTAGGATTCATGCAATGCCCTAGGTTCTATTAATTGTTCCATAATTGTAACAAATTATGCTAATAATTTCTAAAGCCACTCTACCAGCTACAACGGAAGTACTGGGGGCGTGGTCGGAAATCCCACGTGCCTCCGCAACCCCCGAGACTACAATGGAACGGGGTCCTAACACAAGGATCAAACACAAGGAGTTTCTCAGAACAGTATATAATTACTGGAAATAGGTAGAGGATCTTATTACGAAAAGAACGCAACTCGAAATGCGGAAAACGGACTCCGAACGGGCCCTAAACGGGTCGAAAACGACGAAACAGTCCAAAATCAGACGTCTGGAACCTCTTCCAGACGTCTTAAAAGGTGGCTCAGAGGATACCTTCACTCTGTGTAATCCCTCAGACGTCCAGAAGCCTGCGGGGGCATCTGACCTAGTTCCCAGACGTCCGATGGTCACCCCAGACATCTGGAAGTCCTTCCCGTTGTCTGACACTGCGGCCAGATGTCTGATTCGCGTTGGATGGCGAATCTCAGAACCTGCACATACCCACTCCTTGTTCTCAGTACGAATGGACGCAGAAAAGGAAGAAGGACGAAAATAACTCACTTGCCAGACGTCTGGACAGTCCTCCAGACGTCTTCACCGTCGTCTGGTTGGAAGCCCAGATGTCTGATTCTGGAAAAATTTCCAGAATCAGAGCTCGACTCGCTCTCCGTCCGCGACGCACGGCCGCACCGTGCCTCATCCGCCTGCTGCTTGAGCTGCAGCAGCCCTCCAGCGATGCTCCACGCCCGCGGCTCCCCCGCCGGCCGGCTCTAGCTGCCCCGGCAAGCTCGAGCCCTCACGGTCGGGCGTCTTCTCCGTCGCGTGACACCTCCTCCCGCAACTCGCCGCCGCTGCCGCTGCCGCCGCTCGCTCGCACTCTTGCACTAGCTGGAAGAAGAAGAAGGAAGCAGAGGAGATGAGAGCGAGGGAGAGGGCGAGGACCTTATAAGGTCACGCAGGGAGAGAGAGAGAGAGCTCAGTCTGCGTCTGCAGGAGGAGAGAGGGAAAAAGGGGAAGGTGCGGTGGTTGCAGGTCTACGCACGCCTGCGTGCAGACGCAGCCCCGCACGCCATAGAAAAATAGATCCCAGACGTCTGGAAGGGGTTCCAGACATCTGGTCAGACGTTTGGGCCACCTCCCAAACGTCTTAAAAAATCATCTTGGAAGGCGTTCGTAACAATATAACAAACTCAAAGGAAGTTTCATCCCCGAAACTTGCGCTAACTGGGGTGCGGGAAAAACGTCATATAAAAACATAACAAACTCAAAGAGAACCGAAGCTGGTCCGAAAGACGTACCCGCGAAGAGCTCCGGGTACCGCTCCCGCATTGCCACCTTAGGCTCCCAGGTAGCCTCCTCGTACCGCTGGCTCCTCCACAGAACCTTCACCAGGGGTACTTGCTTTCATCTCAAATGGCGGACGGCTCGGTCAAGAATCTTCATTGGCCGCTCGAGGTAGGTCAGGTCGTCGCCCACCTCGACGCTCTCGTGACTCCGTATATGACTGGGATCGGCTACGTACTTCCGGAGGTTGGACACATGGAACACGTCGTGCACACCAAAAAGCTGAGGAGGGAGGGCAAATCTGTAAGCAACGGGTCCAACCTGCTCCAGGACCTCAAAGGGCCCCACGAACCTCGACGCGAGCTTCCCCCTCACCCCAAACCGCTGTAGGCCCTTCATGGGCGAAACATGAAGAAAGACGTGGTCCCCAACCTCGAACTGCACCTCTCTGTGTCTCCGATCCGCATAGCTCTTCTGTCTACTCTTGACAGTGCGGAGTCGCCTGTGGATCTGCTCGACTACCTCCTGACTCTGTCGGATCAACTTGGGGCCAACCTCCCACTTGGTCCCCACCTCAACCCAACTCAAGGGTGCCGTACACCTCCGTCCGTACAGAGCCTCGTAGGGAGCCATGCCGATGCTCGAGTGATAGCTGTTGTTGTATTCAAACTCCGCCAGGGGCATGTGCTCCTCCCAAGAGCCCCTCCAGTCTAGTACACAGGCACGCAAAAGGTCCTCAAGTGTCTGTATCGTGCGCTTAGACTGTCCGTCCGTCTGGGGGTGGTAAGCTGTACTAAACCTCAACCGCATCCCCAGGGCCTGCTGAAACTCAGTCCAAAACTGGGACGTAAAGCGGGTATCCCGATCGGATACAATTTCCCATGGAACTCCGTGTATTCATACCACATCGCGGATATACCTATCTGCCAACTGTGCTGGCTGGTACCCTCCTCGTGACTGCTGTCCTCCTCCTCGCGCCTAGGAACAGCGGCCTCCTGCGCACCCTCCAGTGCTCTGCGCGGGAAGTGTCTGCTGACCTCCTGCCCTAGACGGGCAATCCCTCCTGATGTGGCCCGGCTGGCCACACTGGTAACAGAGGGGAACCCGACTCCCGCTCTCAGTGGGTCCCTGATATCGGCTGGGCGGGGGTCCAGTGCTGGCGACTGGCCTCTATCGAGGGCCCCCAAAGGCCACTGATGGCCCTGCAAAATGTGATGGCTCTCCTGCGGACGCCACGTGTCTCCTCTCTCGCCGGCCCTATGAAAAGTCTGGCTGAAAGGGCCTCTTCTGCCCGCCGTCAGTGTCTCGCGCGGACGGGTTGGTCTCCTCGTAAGTCATGGCTGCCTCCACCACCCTCGAAAACGTAGGCAGCTTCAGGGGTTTGACATACCCCCGAATCGCAGGCTGGAGCCTCTCGGTGAACCTCCAAAGGCGCTCCCCCTCAGTGGCTACCGCTGTCGCTGCAAAGCGGGATAGCTCCAGGAAATGTGTGCGGTACGTGCTCACGGTCATCGTCCCTTGGCGGAGAGTGTGGAACTCCCGCCTCCTCTGGTCCTGCCACGTCTGGGGAAATTACTGCTCGCAGAAGAGGGTGACGAACCGGTCCCAGGTCGGCTCGTCCCTCTCCTGTCCCCTGACCGCCCTCCACCACCTGTGTGCCGCACTCTCCAGCTGGTACGTGGAAAAGGCCATGTGGCACTCCACTGGGGGGCGAAGGGTGTCGAAAATCTTCTCCAACTGCTCGAGCCAGTCCTCTGCCTCGGTCGGGTCCTCATCCCCCTTGAAGGAGGGGGGCTTCAGCTTCCGGAACTGCCCGAAGAGCTCGGAGTGGCGCTGCAGTGGGGATGCTGGTGCACATCCAGGAAAAGGTGCCTCGTGCACAGAACTGTCGGAGGAAGGTGGGGGCGGCGGCGGCCCATCCCCTCCCCCATGTCCAGCGTCGCGTCCGTCGTGTGGTCCCACAGAGGACTCCCCCTCTGCAACCCCAGGGTGAGGCGCTCGGGGCGGTGGATGGAGCTCCTCTCGCACAATGTCCCATATCAGCTGGGAGAGGTCCTCGGCCTAGATGCCCGGGAGTAGTGGCTGGTCCACTGAGGCGTCGGCAACGGCACGCCCACCACGCCGACATCGTCCTCGGCCGCGCCCGCGGCCCGCCTCACCAGTCCCGTGACGAGGCATCTCCTGCAAGGAGATGCGAAACAAAATGGAACACGTCAATATGGAACGATACCTAACGGAAACGTCTAAGAGCTCATGTCAAAAGATATGTTGTGGTGGCTACTCTAGTTATAGACATATGAATTGGTTATTTTCCAGTCAGTTGATTCACTTCTCGGGACGACCTTGCTCTGATACCATCTTGTAACGACCTGATTCCCGAGTCCCTACGAGACACGAGAACCGGACCGGCTCGACTAATCCCAAGACCTAGTCGTCCAACAAGGAAGTAACCAAAAGAGCAGTAAAATAAACCACATTCAGCATGAATATAACTAGCAGTAACAAAAATACAGCAGTAAGAAAAGGAACTACTACAGCATGTACCACCACAACAGTAGAACAGCATTTATAACATAACATGAACTACAAGTAAAGACAAGTACGGGGGGTAACAAGAACTACTCACTACAGTGGAACAAAAGGGGCACAAAAGAACAGTGGTAACTCTACTGGACCCTACTCGGCCCAGCGTCCTCTGCTGCCGCTGACCCTGGCTGCTTAACACCTGGTCCTGAAAAGTAACAAGTGTAATACGTCAGCGAAACGCTGAGTAGAGTGGCAGCTAAACTAAAGAAGCAGTAAAGTGTACAGTAGCTGTTTTATTTTCTTTCTTCCTTTATTTACGTCTTTCTATTGTTTCACAATTTATCTATTTCTCAGATCCTTCACTTGATCTCGAATGTTCCTCGTGGGAACGATCTTGATTGCAGTCTTTTTCGAAGAGTAGAAGTAACACGTGGTGCTCTCCTGGCCGAGAGAGTCCCCCGTGGTGATCCTACTCTCAGTCAACCACCCCAAGGTCACTGACAGACGTAACGGTGACTACGGCACGCGCGGTAAACGCACGGGTAGCTACCTCGCACTGGCACGCGGTCAGTCGTTTCCGTTAACGGGTGCGCCCAAAGCACAGCACGGAACCAGTATAGGGCAGAGCCCTCTCAGCAACAGGGGTCCAACCCCTCCACAGTAACCAAACAGGGGCCTTGCCCCTCCACAGTCCACGCACCCTCGCCTGATTGCCCTGGTTTGCCCAGTGGGCCTAACAAGTCGGTGTAGGTGAGCTAGTAGAACACCAAGGCCCGTGGGGTAGCTAGTACTCTCTCTAAACTAGTAGCTCTCCTTGGTACTCTGTACACGAGGGCCAACAAGTCGGTACAAAGTGGTCAGACCTAACCCCGGGTCCCTGGGGCGGCTGGCTCCGCTCTGCACTAAGCAGGTAACAGGTGCTTCCCCTGGCACTACGTACCCAAGAGACAACACACCTCCACATTTTTCCTTCTCAGTTCCATTTCATTATCTTTCCAGGAGTTCTACTCCTAACTCCCCGTAGGTTTCCAGCTCTTTTAACTCAGCACATTCAGGTTTCACCCTTTCAGTTTCACGTTCATACAACCCATATTCTCAAACATGTTCATTTATTCATAACAGGAAGCTGTTAAATCAATTTACAGGCAGCTATTATTTCCTTTCCACAATTTCCAAGACTGCAATATCTATATTCATTTCACTAGTTTTCTAGTCCTAGGATTCATGCCGTACCCTAGGATCTATCATTCAATTTAGTTTTCCAGCCCTAGGATCTATCATTCAATCTGGTTTCTCATTCCTAGGATTCATGCAATGCCCTAGGTTCTATTAATTGTTCCATAATTGTAACAAATTATGTTAATAATTTCTAAAGCCACTCTACCAGCTACAACGGAAGTACTGGGGGCGTGGTCGAAAATCCCGCATGCCTCCGCAACCCCCGAGACTGCAATGGAATGGGGTCCTAACACAAGGATCAAACACAAGGAGTTTCTCAGAACAGTATATAATTACTGGAAACGGGTAGAGGATCTTATTCCGAAAAGAACGCAACTCAAAACGCGGAAAACGGACTCCGAACTGGCCCTAAACGGGTCGAAAACGACGAAACAGTCCAAAATCAGACGTCTGGAACCTCTTCCAGATGTCTTAAAAGGTGGCTCAGAGGATACCTTCGCTCTGTGTAATCCCTCAGACCTCTAGAAGCCTACGGGGGCGTCTGGCCTAGTTCCCAGATGTCCGATGGTCACCCCAGACGTCTGGAAGTCCTTCCCGTTGTCTGGCACTACGGCCAGACGTCTGATTCGCATTGGATGGCGAATCTCAGAACCTGCACGTACCTACTCCTCGTTCTCAGTACGAATGGTCGCAGAAAAGGAAGAAGGACGAAAATAACTCACTTGCCAGACGTCTGGACAGTCCTCCAGACGTCTGGACAGTCCTCCAGACGTCTGGACAGTCCTCCAGATGTCTTCACCGTCGTCTGGTCGGAAGCCCAGACGTTTGATTCTGGAAAAATTTCCAGAATCAGAGCTCGACTCGCTCTCCGCCCGGGATGCACGGCCGCGTCACGCCACGTCCGCCTGCTGCTCGAGCTGCAGTAGCCCTCCAGCGATGCTCCACGCCTGTGGCTCCCCCACCGGCCGGCTCTAGCTGCCCGGCAAGCTCGAGCCCTCACGGTCGGGCGTCTCCTCCCTCGCGCAACACCTCCTCCCGCAACTCGCCGTGGCTGCCGCTGCCGCCGCTCGCTCACGCTCACACTCTCGCACCGGCTGGAAGAAGAAGAGGGAAGCGGAGGAGATGAGAGTGAGGGAGAGGGCGAGGGCCTTATAAGGTCGCACGTGGAGAGAGAGAGAGAGTGCAGTCTGCGCCAGCAGGAGGAGAGAGGGAAAAAGGGGAAGGTGCGGTGGTTGCAGGTCTGCACGCGCCTGTGCGCAGACGCAGCCCCGCACGCCACAGAAAAATAGATCCCAGACGTCTTAAAAAATCATCTTGGAAGGCGTTCGTAACATAGCCCAACAAAGCCTGGGTATCGATACTCATCTTAGATACCCGTACTTAGTGCTTATAGTTGAGTACCAACTAAGTCACTAGGTACCGGTACTCATGATAAGTACCAGTACTTGTGACTCATAGATTTGGGTCAAGTTATAAACTGTGACCTACATGTACCAGTACTGGTGATTAATACCAGTACTTGTAAAGTCTAGGCAGTTCCCAAGTCAACAAACTGTGAGCACTTGGTACCAGTACTCATGATGAATGCCAGTACTTGTTGTTCACAGTTTGGGACTAGGACCCCAACTTGTGCCTAGCAGGTACCAGTACTAATGAATAGTATCGGTACTTGCAACAAGTACCTTGAATAAAATTTATTCATCAATCTAAGTGATGTTTGAATGCAAATATATGATTAATATGACAATGAAATAATATTTACTTTTTCAAACAAATGATAGAACGAGAGTATGATTCCTAATTATCTTTATTTTGATTTTAACCCCTAAATCATTTTTCTTGTTAGGAGACATACAAAATCTAAATTACAAGATATAAGAACAATTTGAAATCAATCTTCATTCTCCATGCCATCCACACTTCTTTTGTAATTCCTAAATCCTTTGATTTCCTGTAAATGACACTTCATAAACTCATTAGTTCTAAAACAGTTTTGTTAACACCAAAACATAAAAAAGAAGTGGAACTAGGTTCCAACAATCTCCCCCTTTTTAGTGTTGACAAAACAATAGAAATGCTTAGATTTAAAATAATAAAAACCTTACAAGAGAAGGAATACAAAATACTCCACTAGGAGTGAAACCTCCTCAAACTAAGCTTCTTATTTTAAATATGATGTATTATTTTCCATTTCTCCCCCTTTTTGTCAATCAAACAAAAAAATATAACTAGATGCATAAACAATGACCAAGCATAGGAAAAGAATGTATAGAAACAAAATAAGCATACAACCAATTTGATAGCCATACATCATAAATTCATACATCATAAAGAGCATGAACTCAAACATGAACATATTGGAAAGTCATAAAAACCAAGAAAATATAGTTAAATTGTCTCATTACAGAATATTGTCTCATAACTAATTGTGAGGTCATTTTCTGATATACTTTTGAGCATGTCTACTGCTAGTTCCACCACCATCATCGTCGTCATCGTCATCGTCATCGTCATCATCTTCTTCATCTTCATCATCTTCTTCTTCACTATCAACATCATCTTCTTTAGCTTCATCTTCATCTTCACTTTCAGCATAAGAAATCTCTTCATCATCTTCATTTTCTTCCTCCTCTTCATCATCATGAAGAATAGGTTCTTCTTCTTCCATTGGAGAGGAAACATGTGACGGGTCTTGAAAATGCTTTTGCCATCTCTCACTGTATTCTTTTGGCACTTTTGGTTGAGTATGCTTCCTTTGCTTAGGATGTTGAGTGGAAGAAGCAAAACGAGAGGACTCAATGGAGAGTGAAAGATCATGGAACTTGTGTTCCATGTGATGGAAAGCAAAGTTGAGATTTGAAATATTTTGACCAATATAATTAAAGGTGTTAATCATATTAGGATCAGTCTAGACACATGAGACAAATTGACCCAAGGAATTTCAGCTTCTGGATATGGATAAGTTATGGGAACAAATGCTAAGGATGAGTTAGGAGCTGGATGAGAAGAAGATTGAGCATTTGGATCAACTTGATCTTCTTCATCATCATTGGATGATTCCTCTCTAGCCAGCTTTACTCCCATTTTCTGAAGAGTGGACCACTTGAAGTAGACTACTTTTCTAAGTAGAGTAAAGTTAGAGAGATCAATTCTACTCTTGATAAGTATGTGAGATACAAGAATATCAAGAGGTAGAGTTGAAGCATGGTAATGAGGTCTTAAGAAATGGATGAATGCCATGTTCTAATTAACAGGAAAACTTGTGACAATAGCATAGATTAAGGGTAAAATATCTACAGGAATTTTATGGAATCCCGAGTATTTGGCCCTTAGATTCCATGCTAAAATTCTGAATAGAACTCTAGCAAATAAGGTCATGTTAAGGGCAACCAAAGCTTTTCCCTGACAGTTAAGGAGCAAGAGTGTTTCATGAATTTGTGAAGAACTAAATTTCTCTTTAAGAGTATTGAAAGCATGACCCTCATTAAGACATTGTGTTATGGTGGATAGGAATTTTGGTGTAACAGTTATTTTTTGACCAAAAATATTTGAAGTTAAGACAAGATGACCTCGATTGTCTTGTTCTTGGAGATTTGCAAAAAATAGACAATTACTGTCAGGATAAACTCCAGGAACATCCGCAACAAATGACTCATCAAAGAAGTGCATGAGATGTTCAGATAAACGAGCAGTGAAGTTAAAAAGATGAAATGAAAAAGTCTTTCCACTCAACAAGCCTACAATGATGAAGCTTAAGGCCCTTATACCAATCAAACTTTGACTTGGCATCCTTATTGACGTAAAATTTGTGAAATGCATCTTGAGATGCCTTTCCCTTACTCTTAGATTTAGGTGCCATCTGTAAACATACAACAAATAGAGGAGAAACAATGAGAAAGCCAGAATATTTTCTTTCATGTGTGCATACAAAAGCACACTTAAGCCTGCATGTACTGGTATTCGTGATTAATACTGGTACTGGTTGGTTCCAGTTCCAACCAGAAAATCGAGCGAGTACTAATATAAATCATTAGTATCGGTAGTTGCTGTCACAAGCAGGCTCTGTTGCACCTAGCAAGTACCAATACTGATGATGGGTACCGGTACCATCTGGTACTTGACAAGAAATACAATGCAGCAGTAGGAGTGATTTAGGGAAAGGGAAAAACAAGGAATAGAATGAACAAGATACCAAGATGTACTAAGGGAATAAGAGAATACCTTGAGTAGAGATTTGGAGGAGATCCTTCTTCTTCTTTTTGGCTAGGGTTTGGAGGTTCTTGAAGAGAATGGGAACTAGGTTTAGAGAGAACAAAATGAGGCAAGTGTTTGCACTTGTCCTCTTTTATATGAGATGGGTCATGTGCTAGTCACATGACCACTTAAGTGGTTGAGAAAATATCAATAAACAACTTAAGTATTGAAAAATAATGTAATCAATATCCTAAGTTAAGCAACCATATTGCAAACAACACCGTAATATTTCTAGAAATATGAAAATATTACAGTATAACCCTTTTTAACAAAAATGGGTAAATTACAGTTAGGCCCTTAGGGATTTTTATAATTACAGACAAGTTATAAAGCATTCAATCTTTTAATTTTGAATTTCTTTAATTGTACAAATCCTCAATTTTCTTCTTATAAAGTAGAATCTCTCTGCTGCAAGAGGTTTTGTAAAAATATCTGCCAATTAGATTTGTGTATTTATAAATTCTAACTGAATGGCACCTTGAAGTATATTGTCTCTAAGAAAATGATGTCTAACATCTATGTGTTTGGTACGTAAATGATGTATCAGATTTTTAGATAAATTAATTATGCTTGTGCTATCATATAGAATTTTAGATTGCGTAAAAGATAATCCAAAATCAGACAAAGTCTGTCTCATCTAGATGACCTGAGAGCAAGCAAGTGAAGTAGCAATATATTCTGCCTTAGTCGTAGAAAGTGAAACACATGTCTGTTTCTTAGAGAACCATGAAACTAGAGATTCTCCAATAAAATGACAAGTGCTGCTAGTGGTCTTTCAGTCTGTCCGACTCCCTGCATAATCTGCATCACAATAGGATAATAAATCTAAGGTTTGTGCTTTAGGATAAAAGAAACCAAGATCTCTTATACTATTTAGGTGTCTAAATATTCTTTTTACTATGTTTAAATGAGATTCCTTGGGTTCAGATTGGAATCTCGCACATAAACATGTAGCAAAAAGAATATCAATCCTAGAGGCTATAAGGTATAGTAGTGAACCTGTCATACCCCCGATATTTCGTTTCATCTACCTTCTTGCCAGATAAATCTTCACCAAGAGAAATAGATGGAGCAATTTGAGTCTCTTTTCCATTTACTTTTTCAAAGTCAAACTTCTTGAGAATTTCAAGAACATATTTTGTTTGACTAATGTAGATACCTATGTCTAATTGTTGGATTTGGAGGTCTAAAAAGAATCTAAGTTCACCCATCATGCTCATTTCGAACTCAGTCTTCATAGTCTCACAAAAATGCTAACACAGGGACTCCTTGGTTGATCCATATATAATATCATCGATGTATATTTGAACCAACAGGATGTCATTTTCTTCTTCCTTTACAAAAAGAGCTGAATCAACAACTCCAATTCTATATCCATGCTAGCGAAGGAAGGACCTAATCCTATTATACAAGGCCGTAGGAACTTATTTAAGTCCATATAACGCCTTATTAAGCTTGAATACATGCTCTAGGTGTGATGGGTCCTCGAACCCAGGAGCCTGATGAACATAAACTTCTTTCTTAATATAGCCATTAAGAAAAGTGCTCTTGACATTCATTTGAAATAACTTGAAGCCCTTTGCACTAGCAAAGGCAAGTAGCATTCAAATGTACTCCAAGCAAGCAACAGAAGCAAATGTCTCATCAAAGTCAATTCCCTCCTGTTGGTTATAGTCTTGAGCTATGAGTCTGACCTTATTCCTGATAACTGAACCAGATTCATCCAATTTATTTCGAATCGCTGATTGCACAACAATCATGCAACCTAAATAACCTGAATTAAGCTAGATTCTAGCATAACTTAGGAATAATGCATTCATAGGCATCGTAATTTGCACAATAGCTAGTTTATTAGTCGTATAAATAATATCGTCATTTTATGTACTAATGAGAGATTATTTTAATCCCATATGATTCAAAGCTACGGATGTCAGATCAGGCAGGAAAGATCTAATTAAAACAATGACGGAAGTCCAACACTTCCAAAATCGTCTCGATTAGACAACCAGAGCATCATGTGGAGTCCATAAAAGAATGGAGATCATGGACACAAAGGATAGATCCAAGCCTCAAATGAAAAATCCAACCGCACGGATGAATCCGGATCAACGATCGTAGTCCAACAACGGAAAAATCAACTTGATCGGAGGTCAATAGCACCAGATACAAGGAAAAGAAGATGGAAGGCCATGATAGTGCCACGTGGTGCCATCACAGCCGCTCCCTCACCACCACCCCATCTAGAAAGGCCACCCTTGTATGCTGTGGGCCATTGGATCTTCATCCAACAGCCACAAGCGTTGCATGTCGCCTGATGTAAACACATTTATTAAGGGTAAAATGCCTATTCATGCATGTTCCTAGGCTTAGATTTGCATTTCATGTTATAAATATTGCATAGCATGCATCATTCTGCATTTAGAGTAGTTGTATATAATTTAAGTTAATTGCGTCCTTTTTGTGGTTAGGAGAGAATGATATTTATTTCGGAGCCTCGGATTGACGATCCGACCATATGGATCTAATCAAGACGACGATCGGAGTCCAACGCCTCTGAAATCACCTCGATCGGAGTTCCATAGCACCATATGCAATCCGAGGAAGATCAACGGCTAAGGGACTAGGAGACATAATTCGGAGCTTCAAATGATAAATCCGACCCCGCGGATGGATTCGGGTCGACGATCGCAGCCTAATGGCACGAAAATCGACTCAATCCGACCTCTATAGCAGCCCCTACAACAAGAAGAAGATGGACGGCCCAGACTACGCCACGTGGTACAGCCCAGGCCGCCAGCACACGCACACAGCACCGCACGCGCGTAGCAGCACGGGTGCACGGGCGGGCGCGCATACGCACAGCGCCAGTGCCTAGGCATGCACGATAAGGCAGGAGCGGCACCAGTGTAGTGTAAGGTGAACTACAGCGACGCATGTGCTGGACTTACAGCGACACTTATAGCTGTCGGTAATTCATTGCATGCCAGCAAAGCCAACTATGGGCGCCAACGGACGACGACCTAGATGTCACTAATGGTCCCATACCGATTTTTGCCTCTTCTCCACCACTATAAAAGGACCTTCACCCCCTCCCTTCCAAGCGATCTCTACGTACTCTACTCCCACCTACTCCCAAGCTCTAGCAAGCCTACCAACTCTCCACTAGAGCATGTTCTCAAGCTCCCAAGGTGCCTATTAGTCTAGCGAACCTCTGCCCCACCAAATACTCCTCCAACTTCCCATCTCCCTTCATAGGTCACCTTGGAGTCGTCCTCTCACCTCCATTCCGTAGCAAATCAACTCCGTCTTCTCACCTCCATTCCGGAGCTACGCCGAAGCTTTCCTCAACCTGATGTCCTCCAGCATCTCACCTCCGTCGTCCCGCTCCTCACCTCCTTTGTCCGAGCTTCCGCCAGGCACCGTCGTCTCATCGAATAGCCGATTCAGGAGATTTCCTCTCACCCCCCTCTCTTTTTATGCTTTTATAGTTCATTGTAATTGACATTGGATTGACATATATATCATATTTGTTTCATCTCTATCTTGTGATAAGTTTGCTTGATTTCCTGTGTTTCAAAAATACAAAAAAATATCAAAACCCTAAAATACCAAAAAGAAATGAAATGAAGCACGATTTTCAATAAAGTAAACATCGCCTCCCTATGTTTGACCCGGGACTCCCTTGCAGTTTCGGTATAAATTTTATCTAATCAACGTGTTCTGCAACTACGACGACAGGTTACTTGTAACCTTGATTTCTAACACGCGAAACACGCGCGACCATCGCCCGTCCAACTGGATAAGGACAAATAGACACAAACAGGAAACTATAACAGAACTCTTGCGTAGCGCTTTCACCAACACACTAGCATGGAAGTGCAGGATGTGCGTTCGAGCGGTGCTGAGCGAAATTGAAGGAGCGCTCATGTTGGTTGATCGATAGGATTTTTCACTTTTCAGAGATGATGTTTATCAGAAAAATACTGCATCGTAGTATATAATGTGGTGGAAAACCTTCGATCAAAGTTACTAAAATACTAAAATAATACCACACTTCAGGTCGTATCACAAGGAGACATAGAACCAATAAGATCACCAATATCAATTCGACGTAAAATCATGTTCATGAAAAATAAATTGCCATTGATATCAACTCATCATGGGAGGAAAGAAAACAAAATGCATTAGCTAGTAAACCAATCCTCCAATATTGTCACAATAAACCAAGAGAAGGGCCTCCCACAAATTTACTATAATAGAATAATTAATACCAAAATCTCATTCTTTGACAAGGGCAATCAATGTAAATTTTAATTCAACCTTTACTGTAGAGAAATAGGGGACTTCGTTCCCCTCGTCGGCGCGTGGTGGAGGAAGCACGGTTGATGGTGCGAAGCTCGGAGGAGATCACTGGGGGTGAGGGGCACCCACTGGTGGTGATGGTTCGGCCAACGATGGCCGGAGATGGCTGGTTGGTGGAGAAGAACCCACCAGCTGTGGTGGCTTCCCACAACATGTGTGGACTGTGAGAGAGCCGACTGGCGATGGAAGTGAACTCGAGGTGTTGAGGCGAGGTCAACTGCGTCAACGGTGTGGTGTACGGTGGCCAGACGAGGTGGCTGCACGTCAAGATGAGTAGCCAGCGGTGGGTTCTTCTTGGAGAAGAAGAACTATGCGTGGAGTGGGGGAGGACAGCTGGCTGCTATGGCTGGTGTGCGTAGAGGACGTGCGGGTGCAGGAGAAGGTGTTGCAGCACTGGTGGGCGTGATGGAGGTGCTGCTTCAATGACAGGAGCGAGCGGAAGTGCTGGCCTCACGCTGGCATGCACGCATGGGATGGTGCTGCGTGCATGAAAGGGCTGGCTGTGAGGCTGTGGTTGCATGCGATTGTGGCTGCGCACAGTGAGGGGGTGTGCGCACAGCTGGCTGCGATTGGTGAGGGGGTCACAGTGCGCTCGGCTGGCTGCAGTGCATGCTCTCTTTACGGTGGACAGGAAGGGAGCCGCCACCTCAAACCCCCAAAGAGATTCTTTAACCTTTTCCAGATCCACAATGTCTGCCTCTTCCTTCGCATGCGCAACCGCTGGATTTGAACGCTGGCGGAGGGAGCGGCGATGAGGGAAATTATGGGCATACCCTCCTTCAAATGCTAATTCATGTCCAGCCACCTATTATACTTTTATTTTTTTCTCTCTTCATGCACATATCAAATAATAAGTATAAATGTATGTATTAGAATGCAAAGCAGATACAAAAATATTCGGAAGCTAAGATTAATTACTACTTAGCTTAGGTCATTAAACTATAAGGAAATGTATTTCATATGTACTTAAGCCAAATAAATGTCCAATAAATTGGACTTATCAAATGCCCCCATGCCTAAGTTTTGCTAGTCCCGAGCAAAAAGTGAAAAATAATGGAAGCAACCAAAAAGATTTCTCCTTTTCTTATTCCAAAAACTAAGAGATCCAGACAAATGTGAAGTGATTGTAGTCTAGGTAACGAATCCAAATGAAAAGCCAACTTACATTTGAAGTTCGTACTTAACCCTTGGTAAATATTTCTATCGGGATAGGCAACTACTTCCCTTGGGGATAAAGCAGAAAATAATCTATTATTTATCCTCGGCTTTTTGGCTTAGGTAGGAGAAACTGAGTTAAATAGATTCATATTTGGTGGCACACACTCATCTAGTGCTACATGTAATCTAGTACTACAGACTCTAGATCTCTAGACTACCAAACAAGTCAACTCAGAGAGAGGCTAAACAACTGTGCTCTCTTAATGTTCCCTTGTGCTCACCTTTTCCTTCTTTATGATATCACAAATCTCACCAGATTTTGTAAATGTACTCACTGTTCGGTGGCCTCACATGGCATTCACACTTCAATTAAAGTCCTAATAACCCTACAACTAAGTTAGAGGACCTCAGGCAGTATTCGATCAGTCAAAAATACTGAAAAGTAGGCAAGGGTCATATTTGGTGGATCGCAATGGGTGTTTTTATTGTTGCCTCAAAAACATCGATATATAATGAAAAAATGATATGAAAATAAAACTATAAACTTGAACTATTTTCTTTTTCTTTTTCTCCTTTGTTTATATAAATATTTCTCCCTTTCTTCTTTTTTATTCTTTTTTTTTCATAAATCAACATAACACGATGTAGACTTTTATTTATGAGGCATTATTTGGAATGATGGTGGTCAAGAGGATATTGTGTGGCTTATTTGGTGGAAGTGCCTACTCTCGACACCGAGAAGGAATGGATAGGACAAGCATATTTCTGACCTTCGACATTATTACCCTTCTTCAACCGAGGACTCTATGAAGGACGGTCGTAACCATCCACCATAGTCATAGTTTTATTAAGGCTCAATTTCTATGTATCTGCCTTATTTGGTGACTCACAGGAATTCACACAATGTACACACACAGGAACAGAGAATGAAAACTATGCCTAACTCTGAGGTATCATCATCTAATTGTCTAAAACTTAAGAGTCCTTGCACTAAACTTAGCACACCAGTAGTCTCTCTATTTTCTTCTTACAAATATGAGATGAATCTAATAGAAGATAGTATGCCTGACTCCCTATTAACTATCTAAGGGTTCAGTAGACTAAAAATGCTTATTGGTTCTCTTCAAAGATCCATTACCCAATCTACGTGCAAAATGTACGCACACAGGAACAGAGAGTGAAAACTATGCCTAACTCTGAGGTATCATCATCTAATTGTCTAAAACTTAAGAGTCCTTGCACTAAACTTAGCACACCAATAGTCTCTCTACTTTCTTCTTACAAATATGAGGTGAATCTAATAGAAGATAGTATTCCTGATTCCCTATTAACTGTTTAAGGGTTCAGTAGACTAAAAATACTTATTGGTTCTCTTCAAAGATCCATTACCAAATCTACGTGCAAAATGTACGCACACAGGAACAGAGAGTGAAAACTTTGCCTAACTCTGAGGTATCATCATCTAATTGTCTAAAACTTAAGAGTCCTTGCACTAAACTTAGCACACCAGTAGTCTCTCTACTTTCTTCTTACAAATATGAGGTGAATCTAATAGAAGATAGTATGCCTGACTCCCTATTAACTGTCTAAGGGTTCAGTAGACTAAAAATGCTTATTGGTTCTCTTCAAAGATCCATTACCCAATCTACGTGCAAGTGAAGTAAATGTACTAGATTCTAAACTTAAGAAACAATTTAAGAAGAAAAATCTTTAATGACACCTCCATGACAAAGATGTTTCGCTAGGGACTAACCAATTCAGCTCAAGAAAAGAATTATATATATATGCTAACCTAAATGCATGAATACTTCCTAAAATGCAAAATGCAGCCCCCCATGCCTAAATCCTACAATGTCCTCATTGTAAAATTAAAACAAGGGGAGAAAGGAACGAAATCACCTAATGATGGTGTTATTCAGAATGCTAGGTTGCCTCCCAACAAGCGCTGCATTTTCTGTCAGCAGCCAAACTTATAGGGAACATGTAAGTCTGGTTCCAAATAGAAAGAGTTAGGCCCTAAGAATATGCGTAACAGCACGGACTTAGAAAACAGGTAGCCACGAATGTTGGTGAGCTGATGATGCAACGTTATCCCAAATGCTCACCAGAAGACATGAAAGCAAATAACCTCGTAGGCTACCTGGGGAGGTCTAGGAATAAGAAAAGGAATATGAAAAGGGACCTCCCGAAACAGAATAAGTGGATGATAACATGGGTCCTCCAAAGCAAGAAGGGTTTTAAAAGATATAAACATTATTATTTTGCACCCTTTAATGGCGAGACTAAAAGTACAAGCATCAATCCACACTCGCCATTCTACCCGAGGATGTACTGGCCTGATATGTTCTCCAGAAAGAATGTACATGAGCAGAGATCTGAGCCAAGGATCGGTTAGGGAGTGTAAGGGTTGTTTGTGGTGTTGGAAGGTAATGATTAAGTCCAATGAGGGCTTAGTCGGTGTCAAGTCCAATTCCAACAATGATTTAGATTGTGTATTCTCCCTAACAATTATTGCAGAAAAATTCAAGTCACCCTGCCTATCATTAATGATCGGAGTCATATTTTCACCTTCCAGTATATGTGAATCAATGGTAGACTCCAAATTAAATTTCTTTGATGGCAGGGTCGAAGCAACTGAATAATTATCATTAATTTCATCCCCAGATTCTATTGATTCACTTGAGTTTTTGTCAGGCTGTATATGTGATTCACCAGTAAAGAGAGGAGTTGGATCAATATCCTCAATTATTTCTGAAGGAGGATCCGTCTTAATGTTTTGGAGTAAGCCTATATCACTCAATTCTTTGTTCTTCTCAGGGCATAAATCCTCAATTGACGTGTTTTGTCCCCGAGAGTCTCTCCTAGGCTTCTCATTATTGTGTTTGTCCTCCTCCAATATCAACTCCTGGTTTTGTGGAGGATGATTCTCAAAAGAAGGGAGGAATCCAGATTTCACTAAATTATTTATATCCTCCGGGGGTAAGTCCTCGAATAACACATAATCCCCCTGAGATTCACTCTAGATTCTAAGGTCGGGTTCCTCCATCAGGTTATCATCCTCCTCTAAAATAGACTCTTCATACCCCTAGGACCAAAATTGATCCAATTCATCCTCCATTCCCTTAGGGTCACCTTTATTGGGTGCATTTAAATCGTTAGAATGCTGGATGATAGGTGTTGATTCTCTATGTGGAGGGTCAGGATTAGGCTCACTAAGAGTAGAATGGGGTTCCACCAAATAACTAATAGGGGAAGTGATATGAACAATATGACCTTGACCCAGGTTATCAAAGGTAAGGAAAATACTGTCATTAGGGTCAAGTTCCTCAAGAGGTACCTGTAATTCCCTACTTGGAGGGGGTGAGATCAGTGTGACGTAAAAAAATGCGGAAATGAAATATAAATAATCTCACAAATAAGCAATCCCACAAGTACACAAGTAATTTTAGGTGGAAACCCAAACCGGGTGAAAACCACCACCTAACCCTCTCGAGTTAGGATTTTTCGATCAACCAAGTTGATCAAAATCCACTAAACCGAATCACTTTAAACGAGGGTGATTCAACCTCAATACAACCACGCTACTTAAACGAGGGTAGCGTACCTCAACCCCTTCTCTTCACGAGAAGGATTTTGTCTCGCGAAGGAGACGGGAATTCGCAAAGCGAATACCCAACCAAATAATAAAGATAAAATAAACAAGTAATCCTATAGAGCCAACAAAGTAATTATAAACCGAGCTTCTATAGGAATTAGGAAACTCCCCTTTGCAAGGAGTGCGTCGAGTTGATGACGCGGTGCGTGAGCCACGCGACGGCGCAACTTCACTCTCGTGAACAACGGCGGGAGAGCGGGTGCGCAATAGCTTGATGCTCTCAAGAGAATGGCGCTTGAGCTTGGAGAGCAAGAGCTAGCTAGGACACAAGAGAGTGGAAAGTGTATTACAAAGTGTTTCTTGTGTATCTTGGTGTCTCTAGGTGTTTCTTAGTGTGTGTCTGTGTTGCAAAGGTTCCCCTCTATTTATAGAGGCCTTAGGAAGGCTTTGGAAGGCTTAGGAAGGGTTCTATAGCCGTTGGGAACAAAGCCCAAGAGAATCAGCCCGAAATCAGGAACAATCATTGTTCTGACAGGCTTATCAGACGTCTAATTCTGGAATCAGACGTCTGGAAGACCACTTTAAGACGTCTGATTTCAAGGTCAGACGTCTGATTGTGGGTGGGTTGCTTCCTGACTTGGATCAGATCTAAACAGGGTTTTTGTGCAAGTCCATCAGACGACATACAGGACGTCTGGCACTATGTCTGGACGTCTGGAAACCTACTTTTACTGTGGGAATGGATTTTCCAAACGTTGCAACGGCTAGAAAATCTCTGAGAAGAGATTTTGGGTCAGCTGAGGCAAAACGGTCAATTATCAGACGTCTGGACAGTCCTATGGACGTCTGATAAGGCTCTAACGGTCATATTCTTGAGTGTTTGCTGAGCCAGCCAACGGTCCACTAATTGGACGTCTGGCAAAATCATCAGACTTCTCCTAAGACATCTGGTCTACGGTCTGGACGTCTGATTTCATCAGACAGAACTAACTATCCAGCCTAATAGTTATTAGACGTCTGAAACAACAGTCAGACGTCTTAAAATACTTTATCAGATGTCTGATTTGGGAATTAGATGTCTGGAAACTCTTTTTGAACCCTATATTGGTTTTCTAAGTGTTATACAGAAAACCTAAGTATCCTAGGGTTGTGCAGGTGTTCCTAGGACTACTGTTAGGGTACTTTGAGGCTCTTTAACAGAAATCTAAGTAACAAAAATAAAGAGCAACAGAAATAACGAAAAATACAAGGAGTACAAGAGAAGGAAATCTATCCTATTCTTCATCTCCTTCCTTCTTCAATCTATCGCTCCTCGCGAATCTCCTCTGTTTTCCATCAAGCTCCTCCAATCCATCCTGGATGCGAGCTCGAATTCCGTCTAAACACGTCTACATTTGCAATTGACCTGAAATCTAAGACTCCAAGTGCAAATGTTAAATAACACGTGTTTTGTTATCATCAAAACAAATGATCGTGGTGCTCTAGCACCAACAGTACCATCTTCCCTTTCTTTTGACTCCAATATATCTCGGGTGGATAATCACTAGGATCGTTCTCCTCTAGTGGCCGTGTCTCATGGGGAGAGTCTAAGTGATAGCTACTTAAAACAGGATCCCTATTGTCATTGGTTTCCTCAGAATTATTTTGATGATCATGGTTATACGGGTAGGGATCATAATCATTAGTAAGAGCGTAGCTAAGCTGTCTAATTTTCTTATTCAATTGTTGACTATTCCTCAACATCTCTCCCATAGACTCCATTTCGTTTTGTTGTTTTTGCATTTCTATCATAAAAGAGGAGAGGCTACTACTATCAAATTCAGGAGGATAGTTGATCTCAAGCTCTGGTTGCCTAGGGGTATCTGTCCAACCTCGATAAGGAAAATCATGAAGGGTGGGAGGGTTGGGTGTTTGCATAGTAGTGGGGATTCCATGGGTGGAAAATCCTGCTCCCAGGCTCTGCTCAAAAGTGGGAGCTATCGGGCTAGTACTCCCAGGATAGGAATATGAATGATCCCACGAATTGTCATTGTACCCATCAAAGGATGGATACGCTCGGGGCATGGGATCCTGGTTAAAATGATAGGAGTAATGATAGTCCATTTCTTTCAATTAAACAGGTTAAACTTGTTGGGTTGTCATTCTCAACACAGTTAATTAAGTTAATTGTGCTTAATTATGTGCAGAAGAAAGTAACTTAGGTCAACTTGAATTTGTGTCGATTGAGTAATATAGGGTGAAGTTAACCTAACATTTTAGATTTTATTTCTTTTGACTGGTTGAGTCCAGGTCGTTCACTGGTTGAGTCCAGGAGGCATAGCTTATTTAGAATTCACCATTAAGTCTAAGCTACTTATAAAGAGTATAATTAAATTTATTTTAAGAACATGAACTTTGCTTAATGATTTCAAATTAAAAGAGTATGCAAAATTCCATAAGAAAATACATTTACACAAATGATCTTCTTTAACAAACAAGTAAACATGTTTATTTCATTTTATTTCAAGAGATTAAGGCAATAGAAAGTATTACTAATGAAAATATGCCTTATTTAAACTAAAAAAAAGAATGAATAATATGCAAGAAATTAAACCATTTCTTTCTCTTCTTTTTCTTTAGCCTCTTTCTTTCTCTTCTTCTTTTACCTTTTTCTCTTTCTTTCTCCTTTCTTTTTATTATTTATTAATCTTCTTAATCTTCTTCTTAATCTTTCTCGAGCTCTTTACATGTCGTCTTTTCTTTCTTTCTTTTCTTCCTTCTCTGCCTTTTCTCTTTAGCACTTGTCTGTTTACCTTTCTTCTCCTTACGAGCTCTCTCTTTCTTCTCCTTCTCTTTTGAGCCTTAGCATCCTTTCCTTCAGAACTCTTGCAGACCTTTCTTTCTGAACCGAATCGGTCTAACTATTCTATTTAAACCAAAAATTAGGTTTTTCATTGTCAGCTTGGATCGGTCGGGGATACACAGCACCCCTCTCAGGGTGGGACCAAACCTTACTAGGTCCAAGCCTGGTTTATTTAGTTTCGGTTTATTTTCGATTTGCATAGTCTCGAGCCCATCCAGCTCATGGCCTCCTAGGCCCATGCACACGCCCTCACGGGCCTACACTCGCACGCCCACAGGCGCACACACACCCGGGCACGTGCACTGCATGCACCCACACACACACCAATAATGCTCATTCGTTTCCTTGCGCCGTGTGTTGTCAATTGATATGCCCATAACACAAATGCATTTTATACTCATGCCGCCGCTCTGTTCTACTGAGGTGGGACTAAATTTCCCCCTCCCAGTCTGAACTTCAAACGACGATTCCTTCCAGCTCAGAGCTCCGTTCCAAGTAAATAAAAGCTTGTTGGAAAGCTCTTGAGATGTTCTACATGATTGAAGTGTTAATTTGATACAAAAGGGAAGTTAAGCTCTTCTATTTGAAGGGTGAAGGGTCTGGGTTTACTACGTCTATTTTGGCTGCAGAGTGGATTTTTCAGTTCTAAGGTCCACAGACTGGACTTTAACTTCCAGATGAAGTGTTAAAGGGATTTAGAGGTTAATTCCATGGCTATTGATGAAGGTATTAAGCTCTCAGGAGCTTCAGGAAAGGTGCAGAAGGTAAAAGCTTCTCAGGGAGCTTGAGAACTTCAATTCAAACTCTAAAGGTCCTAACAGACAACTATAGACCTAATTAATCAATTCAAACAACCTTTAAAGGTTGTTATGAATATGTCTGGGTAGATTTTCCATTCAAATCTCATCAAAAAGCTACTGTCGTCAGTTTGGGTTCAAAAACAACCCAAACTAACAGAAATCAAATTCTACTATATAATCCATCAAAGTTCATCCAAATCTCATCTAAAACATTCACAAACAACTTAGCAACAATTTGAACTCCTCAACTTGTCTGATTGAATCCAAAATCCAAGGATCAGACTTAGGGTTGACTATAAAGCCTCGAATTTTGACTTTCTGAGTTTAGCTGTTTCAAAGAAAATTAAAGCCTTAAACATCTTCTCTTCAATCACAGAAACAAATTCAAACCCTTAGATTGATGTTTCAACTAAAGTTCCTAGGGTTCCAGGCTTGTCGCCTGAGCTTGAAAAGGAGTTTGTTCGTCAGGACAAACCAAGGTTTGTTACAGTGATTGAATCATAGAAATGAACTCAGGGCATAGCACTGGTGCTTTCAGACCTTCCAAACAAGGCTTAAACCTAACTATCGATCATCTCCAACTCTACCGAAGTTGGAGAAGATGAATACCTATCAAAAACTCCAGACACTAAAACCTTAATTAAAATGTCTCATCATAATCAATATACTTCAAATCAGAGTTCTGGAGCTTCACACTAAGTTCTACAGGCTGAAGAGCTTGTTTTGACTCGCCGGAGCTCTGGTGAGTTCAGAAAAAGGTGAAATTGTACATATAATGTGAAATTATGCCATTGATGATTCAAAAAGCTTCCTAAGGTCACAAGGAACCTCAGGAACAATTTAATTTCACTAATTGTCCATTAAAGTGAAGATTAAATAGTGAATTCATTTTACACAAGATCTGAGTTGGATTTGGCTCAGGACTTGTTTTCCCACTCAATTGAGTGGAGGAAACAAGTCAACAGATATTTGCGATGGTATATATGTATATAATTAATGATTTGAACTTCCCCTGAGCTGCCATTGACAGCGAGCTCAGGAGCTTAATTAAAATTGGGCGTTTAAGTTATAGGGGGTAATTATTCAAATTAGAGTGAGGATTAGAGTCCTTAGGTGATGGATAGATGGTGGAGGACCCCAGTGGAGGTGGAAATAGCTCAACTACTGCTGCCATGGACAGTAGGAGTAGTTGGTGGAGGTGGAAGTGGTTTAGGCAATTAAATGATCTATTCAGTAATTAAAAATGATAGAAATGTTCATGGAAGGTGTGGGAAAGTGAACGGTGACTTAAAAAGACAAAAGGATTGCTCCTGACAAGCTTAAGGAGCTCACTGGAGTTGAGGAAGACGAGTGTGAAATCTAACATTACACTACCTAATCTACCTAACTATCCTAACTAATCTACCTACCTAATCTACTATTACCTAGACGAAGGGGATAGGAGATCTCCGTCGATGACTCATAACGGAGGAGGAAATCAGAGGGTTGTCAAAAGAGTCCGGCGAGCGGTTCTGAGGTGAAGCAGAGGAACTCCTAGTCAGCACTTGTGTCAGAAGATTGAGCTGACCTCGGCGGAGGTCTAGAGCTATCGAAGATGGATGGAGGAAGACAGATGAAGCGAAGGAAATTTGCCAGAGTTTGGAGAGAATAGCCTATCGAAGTTAGCTCAATGAAGGAGCCAACTTAGTGGAAATCAAGGGTATGGAGGGGTATTTATAGGTGGCAGCGGCTGAGATGGAGGTGGAATCTGGACGGAGAAGCGGCTAGGAGTGGAGTAACCACCGGCATCTTCTCCGATGCCTGTGAGGTTATCTCCAACCCTAAAATAGGATTTTAGCATCATCTAGGCCGGTGGATGAAAAGGAGATGGTGAGCACAAGCTCCAGGAGCTTGGAGAAGTAGGGATGACGTCGGATGAGTAGTGATCAAATGGTGGATGCACCTCTTGTCGTCAGCCGTCCAGATGGTTGAAGGAAAGAAGAAGCAGTTTCAGGGACTTGTTCGTAGTGAAAAGTGAGGACCTAAATGAATAATAAGGACCTGATTGGAATATAATTTAAGGACTAAAATGTAAACTCATGTTTTCAAGGTTGATTTTAATTTAAATCTTTTTCAACTTTTTATATTTGATTATAAATAAGACAATTATTATATTTAAACCTTGAATTTACATTTTTGACCTTTTAGATTAATTTATTTAATTAAGTAATGTTACTTAAGTTAACACATACTTAGGTTGTAACGACCCGGTTCCCGAGTCCCTACGAGACACGAGAACCGGACCGACTCGACTAATCCCAAGACCTAGTCGTCCAACGAGGAAGTAACCAAAAGAGCAGTAAAATAAACCACATTCAGCATGAATATAACTAACAATAAGAAAGTACATCAGTAAGGGAAGAAACTACTACAGTAGATACCACCACAACAGTAGAACAACATTTATCATATAACATGAACTGCAGGTAAAGAAAGTACAGCGGAAACAAGAACTACTCACTATAACAAAAACAAAAGAGGTACAAAAGACTGTGGTAAACTTTACTGGACCCTACTCGGCCCAGCGTCCTCTACAGCCGCTGACCCTGGCTGCTCAACACCTGCTCCTGAAAAAGGTAACGAGTGCAACACGTCAGCAAAACGCTGAGTAGAGTGGCAACTAAAACTAAAGACAACAGTAGAGTGTACAGTAGTTGTTATGTTCTATTACTTTCTTTATTTACATCTTTCAATTGTCTCACTATTTCATTTATTTCTCAGATCTTTTACTTGATCTCGAATGTTCCTCGTGGGAACGATCTTGATTGCAGTCTTTTCCAAAAAGTAGAAGTAGCACGTGGTGCTCTCCTGGCCGGGAGAGTCCCCCATGGTGATCCTACCCTCAGTCAACCACCCCAAGGTCACTGACAGACGTAACGGTGACTACGGCACGGGCGATAAACGCACAGGTAGCTAACCCGTATTGGCACGCGGTCAGTCATTTCCGTTAACGGGTGCGCCCAAAGCACAGCACGGAACCAGTCCCGGGCAGAGCCCTCTCAGTAACAGGGGTCCAACCCCTCCACAGTAACAAAATCGGGGCCTTGCCCCTCCACAGTCCGCGCACCCTCGCCTGACTACCCTGGTTTGCCCCAGCGAGCCTAACAAGTCGGTGTGGGAGGCTAGCAGAACCCCGGGGCCCGTGGGGTAGCTAGTACCTCCCTACACTAGTAGCTCTCCTCGGTACTACGTACGCGAGGGCCAGCAAGTCGGTACAGAGTGGCCAGTCCTAACCCCGGGTCCCTGGGGCGGCTAGCTCCGCTCTGCACTAAACAGGGGGACAGTCGTTCTCCTTGGTACTCCGTACTCAAGGGCCAGCTCACTTCCCCAAAACTATTCCATTCACTTTCCAGGAGTTCTACTCCTACTTCCCCGTAGGGTTCCATCCTTTTTACTCAAACATCCAGGTTTCACTTTCCAGTTTCACATTCTTACAATCCATGTTCTCAACCACGTTATCTATTCACAACAGGCAGCTATTAATTCAAATTACAGGCAGCTTTATATCCCTTTCCATTTTCCAAGACTGCAGTATTATACATTCCACTAGTTTTCCCATCCTAGGATTCATGCCATATCCTAGGATCTATCATACAATCTAGTTTTCCAATCCTAGGATTCATGCAACACCTAGGAACTATCATTCCATCTATTTCTCATTCCTAGGGTTCATGCAATGTCCTAGGTTCTATTTATGGTTTCATAATTTAACAGATTTTAATAACTTAAAGCCACTCTACCAGGCACAACGGGAGTAATGGGGGCGTGATCGGGAATCCCACGTGCCTCCGCGACTCCCAAGATTGCAACTGAACGAGGTCCTATCACAAGGATCAAACACAAGGAAAGTCTCAAAATAGTGCATAGCTACTGTAGACGGGTAGAGGAATTAATTCTGAAAAGAACGCAACTCGAATCGCGGAAAATGGAGCCCGAACGGGCCCTAAACGGGTCGAAAAAGACGATACTGTGCAAAATCAGACGTCTGGAACTTCTTCCAGACGTCTTAAAAAGTGGATCAGAGAATTACCTGCTCAGCGTGGTTTCCCAGACGTCCAGAAGTCTGCGGGGACGTCTGGCCTAGCTTCAAGACGTCCGATGGTTACCCCGGACGTCTGGAGGTCTCTCCCGCCGTCTGGTACAACAGCCAGACGTCTGATTCGCAAACGATGGCGAATCAGCGAGCCTGCGCACAGCCAACTCCCTCCCTCAGTACGGTCAGTCGACAGGAAGGAAGAAGAAAGTGGAATAGTCACCTTTCAGACGTCTGTATGATCTTCTAGACGTCTCCCTCGCCGTCTGGCTATTAACCCAGACGTCTGATTCTGGAAATTTTTCCAGAACAGGGCACCACCCGGCTTCCGCTCGCGATGCCGCCCGCGTCACACCTCGCGCGTCTGCTGCTCAGACCGCAGCAGGTCCCTCTCCGCGTCGTTCCGCGCCCCCTGCGCCCTCCGCCGGCCGGCCAAGCCGCTCCGGCGAGCTCGCCCTCACGGTAGAGCTCCGCCCTCTCACGCCGCACCTCCTCCGCGCTCACTGCGGCCGCCGCTGCCGCCCTTGCGCTCGCTCGCTCTCGCGCACAGGAAGGAGAAGAGGAAGGGGACGGTGGAGACGACAAGAGGGGAGGCGTGGCCTTTTAAGGCCGCGCGTGGAGGAGGGAGAGAGAGGAATCGCGGGTCTGCAACCGCGGAGAGAGAGGGAAAAAGAGAGAGAGAGAGGAATCGCGGGTTTGCGCGCACAGGTGCGCAGACGAATCTCTCGTGCGAAAAAAAAAAACTATTTTACAGACGTCTTGAAACTATCCCAGACGTCTGGTAAGACGTCTGGATGTGATCCCAGACGTCTGGTACGACGTCTGGGCCACCTCCCAGACGTCTTAAAAGACGTCTGGGGCACGCGTTCGTTACAATATAACAAACTCAAAGGAAGTTTCGTCCCCGAAACTTGCGCCAACTAGGGTGCGGGGAAAAGATGTCCAAATAACCATAACAAACTCAAAGAGGTCCGAAGCCGGTCCGAAAAGACGTACCCGCAAAAAGCTCCAGGTACCGCTCCCGCATTACCGCCTCAGGCTCCCAGGTAGCCTCCTCGTACCGCTGGCTCCTCCACAAAACCTTTACCAGGGGTACTTGCTTTCGTCTCAAACTGCGGACGGCTCGGTCTAGGATCTGCACTGGCCGCTCGGGGTAGGTCAGGTCGTCGCTCACCTCGACGCTCTCGTGACTCAGTACGTGACTGGAATCGGCTACGTACTTCCTGAGGTTGGACACGTGGAACACGTCGTGCACACCAGAAAGCTGCGGGGGAAGGGCAAGTCTGTAAGCAACGGGTCCAACCCGCTCCAGGACCTCAAAGGGCCCTACGAACCTCGACGCGAGCTTCCCTCTCACCCCAAACCGTTGTAGGCCCTTCATGGGCGAAACACGAAGGAAGACGTGGTCCCCAACCTCAAACTGCACCTCTCTGCGTCTCCGATCCGCGTAGCTCTTCTGTCTGCTCCTAACAGTGCGGAGTCGTCTATGGATCTGCTCAACTACCTCCTGACTCTGCCGGATCAACCTGGGGCCAACCTCCCACTTGGTCCCCACCTCAACCCAACTCAAGGGTGCCGTACACTTCCGTCTGTACAGAGCCTCGTAGGGAGCCATGCCGATGCTCGAGTGATAACTGTTGTTGTATGCAAACTCCGCCAGGGGCAGGTGCTCCTCCCAAGAGCCCCTCCAGTCCAGTACACAGGCACGCAAAAGGTCCTCAAGTGTCTGTATCGTGCGCTCAGATTGTCCGTCCGTCTGGGGGTGGTAAGCCGTGCTAAACCTCAACCTCGTCCCCAAGGCCTGCTGAAACTCAGCCCAAAACTGGGACGTAAAACGGGTATCCCGGTCGGATACGATCTCCCGCGGAACTCCGTGTAGTCGTACCACATCACGGATATACCTCTCTGCCAACTGTGCTGGTCCCAAAGTGACTCGGATCGGCAAGAAACGAGCCATCTTCGTCAGTCTATCCACTATTACCCAGACTGCGTTGTGTCCCCGCTGGGTAACAGGTAAGCCCACCACCAAGTCCATGGTGATGCTCTCCCACTTCCACTTTGGCACTGGAAGCGGCCCTACAGGCCTCTGATGCTCGGCTTTCACCTGCTGGCACACTAAGCACTGTTGCACGAACTCACCCACTTCCCGCTTCATCCCTCTCCACCAAAACTCGCGTCTCAAGTCGTGGTACATTTTCGTGTTCCCGGGATGTATGGTGAATCTGGAACCGTGTGCCTCAGTCAGGAGCTCTCTCAACAGCTCCTCGTCTCTGGGAACGCACAACCGTCCCCTCAAACGTAGCACCTGGTCTGTGAAAGAGAAGTCCCCTGGGTCTCCTGATAGTACTCTGTCGTGCAAAGACTGCAAGTACGGATCAGCCATCTGTCTTGTGATGATACGGTCTATCAGCTCTGGCTTGGTCTGCCGTGTCACCGTCACTGCCCCACAGTATCCTCGTAACTCTAGAGGTCGCCAACTGCCCACCTCCTCCAAAAGGCTCCAACTCTGTAACTGTAGACTGGCCAAGCGTGCGGGCGCCTTACGGCTCAAGGCGTCAGCCACCACATTGGCCTTTCCCGGGTGGTAGGAGATGCTGCAATCGTAGTCCTTCAGGAGCTCCAACCAACGTCTCTGTCTCATGTTGAGCTCCTTCTGATCAAAAAGGTATCTGAGGCTCTTGTGATCTGTAAAAATCTCGAAGGTCTCACCGTACAAGTAGTGCCTCCATGTCTTCAGCGTGAAGACAACAGCTGCCAACTCTAGGTCGTGGGTAGGGTAGGTATGCTCATGGGGCTTTAGTTGCCGCGAAGCGTAAGCGACCACATGACCCCTCTGCATGAGCACACCTCCTAACCCCTGCAAGGAAGCGTCCGTGTACACAACGAATCCGCTACTACTGTCAGGGATGGTGAGCACGGGAGCCGAGGTCAACCTCTCCTTCAGCTCCAGAAAACACGCCTCACAGGCGTCTGTCCAAGCGAAAGGCACATCCTTCCGGGTCAACTATGTCATAGGACGTGCAATCTGTGAAAATCCTCTGATGAACCGTCTGTAGTAGCCAGCTAGTCCCAGGAAACTGCATATCTCAGTGACTGAACGCGGTCTCTCCCACCTGAGCACTGCCTCGACCTTGGCTGGGTCCACCGCCAGGCCGTCTCCAGAGATCACATGACCCAAGAAGGTCACCTCCCTCAACCAGAACTCACACTTACTGTATTTGGCGTACAGCCTGCGTCGCCTCAGAGTGTCCAGAACCATCCGCAAGTGTTGTCCGTGCTGCGTCCGATCTCTAGAATAGATGAGTACATCATCTATGAAAACCACCACGAACTGGTCCAAGTACGGTCTAAACACCCGGTTCATCAGGTCCATGAAAGCAGCGGGGGCATTGGTCAGCCCAAACGGCATGACCAAAAACTCATAGTGTCCGTACCGGGTGCGGAAAGCTGTCTTGGAGACGTCGGTCTCCCTGATCCTCAACTGGTGGTATCCAGACCTCAAGTCTATCTTGGAAAACACTGTGGCACCCCGCAACTGGTCAAACAAATCGTCGATCCTCGGCAGCGGATATCTGTTCTTGATGGTGACCCTATTCAGCTGTCGGTAGTCCACACAAAGGCGTAGGGTCCCATCCTTCTTCTTCACAAACAGTACCGGGGCTCCCCAGGGAGACGCATTGGGCCTCACGAAACCTTTCTCCAAAAGGTCCTGCAACTGGGACTTGAGCTCTCGCAGCTCAAGCGGTGCCATCCTGTATGGCGCGGTGGAGATGGGGCTGGTCCCTGGTACTAGTGAGATCTCAAACTCGATCTCACGCTCGGGCGGTAGTCCTGGTAACTCGTCTGGAAACACATCGGGGTACTCTCTGACCACCGGGATGCTCTGGAAGTCTGCCACAGGGCTGGGCTCTGCCACCACATAGGCTAGGAAGCCCTCACACCCCTGGCTCAAAAGTCTCGCCGCCCGAAGTGCCGAAATGCACCTGAAACCTCCATCCACTGGCTGTCCGTGAAACTCGAAAGAAGGCAACTCCGGAATGGAGAAGACAATCTTCCTCTCAAAACAGTCCACCAAGGCGTGGTAAGCGGACAGCCAATCCATCCCCAAAATCACACCAAAGTCCTCCATCTGGATCATAATCAGGTCAGCTGGCAGGCTATGTCCTCCAACGCTGACCTTGCAATCCGTGTACACCTCCTCAGCTACAAACAGCTGACCACTCGGACCTCTGATTACGAATGGATTTTCTAACAGTGTATAATCCTGGTCCAAACTAACTGCGAAACTGGCTGCGACAAATGAGTGCGTAGCGCCGGAATCGAAAAGCGTGTAAACGAGTCTGCCAGAAACTGAAACCATACCTGCTACCACGGATCCCGAAGCTCTGGCGTCCCTGTGTGTTAGGGCGTTGATACGCCCCTCAGCTCTAGGTGCGGACGAAGCAGCCACACTCTGCGTCGGACGGGTAGGTGCTGGCCGGTACCCTCCTCGTGACTGCTGTCCTCCTCCTCGCGCCTGGGAACCGCGACCTCCTGCGCGCCCTCCAGTGCTCTGCACGGGAAGTATCTGCTGACCTCCTGCCCTAGATGGGCAGTCCCTCCTGACATGGCCCGGCTGGCCACACTGGTAGCAAAGGGGAACCCGACTCCCGCCCTCAGTGAGTCCCTGCTGTCGACTAGGCGGGGGTCCGGTGCTGGCGACTGGCCCCTGTCGAGGGCCCCCAAAGGCCACTGATGGCCCTACACAACGTGACGGCTCTCCTGCGGATGCCACGTGTCTTCGTTCTCGCCAGCCCTGTGAGAAGTCTGGCTGAAAGGGCCTCTTTCGCCCGCCGTCGGTCTCTCGCGCGGACGGGTTGGTCTCCTTGTAAGTCATAGCTGCCTCTACCACCCTCGAAAACGTAGGCAGCTTCAGGGGTTTGACATACCCCCGATCGCAGGTCGGAGCCCCTCGGTGAACCTCCAAAGGCGCTCCTCCTCAGTGGCTACCGCTGTCGCTGCAAAGCGGGACAGCTCCAAGAAACGCGTGCGGTACGCGCTCACAGTCATCGTCCCTTGGCAGAGAGTGTGGAACTCCCGCCTCCTCTGGTCTTGCCACGTCTGGGGAAAGTACTGCTCGCAGAAGAGGGTGACGAACTGGTCCCACGTCGACTCGTCCCTCTCCTGTCCCCGGACCGCCCTCCACCATCGGTGTGCCGCACTCTCCAGCTGGTACGTGGCAAAGGCCACGCAGCACTCCAACGGGGGGCGAAGGGTGTCGAAGATCTTCTCCAGCTGCTCAAGCCAGTCCTCTGCCTCGGTCGGGTCGTCATCCCCCTTGAAGGAGGGGGGCTTCAGCTTCCGGAACTATCCGAAAAGCTCGAAGTGGCGCTGTAGGGGAGGTGCTGGTGCACCTCCAGGCGAAGGTGCCTCGTGTACAGAAGTGTCGGAGGAAGATGGGGGCGGCAGGGGCCCATCCCCTCCCTCGTGTCCAGCGCCGTGTCCGTCGAGTGGTCCCACAGAGGACTCCCCCTCTGCAGCCCCAGGAGGAGGCGCTCGGGGCGGTGGGTGGAGCTCTTCTCGTACAATATCTCGTATCAGTCTAGCGAGGTCCTGGGCCTGGATGCCTGGGAGTGGTGGCTGGTCCACCGAGACATCAACAACAGCACGTCCACCTCGCCGACCTCGCCCTCGGCCGCGCCCATGGCCAGTCTCGCCAGTCCCGCGACGAGGCATCTCCTGCAAGGAGACGCGAAACCAAACGAAAAAGTCAAAACAGACGGTACCTAACGAAACTTCTAAGAGCTCAAGTCAGGAGATATGTTGTGGTGGCTACTCTAGCCATAAACATGCGAATTGGTTATTTTCCAGTCAGTTGATTCACTTCTCGGGACAACCTTGCTCTGATACCATCTTGTAACGACCCGGTTCCCGAGTCCCTACGAGACACGAGAACCGGACCGACTCGACTAATCCCAAGACCTAGTCGTCCAACGAGGAAGTAACCAAAAGAGCAGTAAAATAAACCACATTCAGCATGAATATAACTAACAGTAAGAAAGTACAGCAGTAAGGGAAGAAGCTACTACAGTAGATACCACCACAACAGTAGAACAACATTTATCATATAACATGAACTGCAGGTAAAGAAAGTACAGCGGAAACAAGAACTACTCACTATAACAGAAACAAAAGAGGTACAAAAGACTGTGGTAAACTCTACAGGACCCTACTCGGCCCAGCGTCCTCTACAGCCGCTGACCCTGGCTGCTCAACACCTGGTCCTCAAAAAGGTAACGAGTGCAACACGTCAGCAAAACGCTGAGTAGAGTGGCAACTAAAACTAAAGACAACAGCAGACAGTAGCTGTTATGTTCTATTACTTTCTTTATTTACATCTTTCAAATGTCTCACTATTTCATTTATTTCTCAGATCTTTTACTTGATCTCGAATGTTCCTCGTGGGAATGATCTTGATTGCAGTCTTTTCCAAAAAGTAGAAGTAGCACGTGGTGCTCTCCTGGCCGGGAGAGTCCCCCATGGTGATCCTACCCTCAGTCAACCACCCCAAGGTCACTGACAGACGTAACGGTGACTACGGCACGCGTGATAAACGCACAGGTAGCTAACCCGTACTGGCACGCGGTCAGCCGTTTCCATTAACGGGTGCACCCAAAGCACAGCACGGAACCAGTCCAGGGCAGAGCCCTCTCAGTAACAGGGGTCCAACCCCTCCACAGTAACCAAACCGGGGCCTTGTCCCTCCACAGTCCGCGCACCCTCGCCTGACTACCCTGGTTTGCCCCAGCGGGCCTAACAAGTCGGTGTGGGAGGCTAGCAGAACCCCGGGGCCCGTGGGGTAGCTAGTACCTCCCTACACTAGTAGCTCTCCTCGGTACTACGTACGCGAGGGCCAGCAAGTCGGTACAGAGTGGCCAGTCCTAACCCCGGGTCCCTGGGGCGGCTAGCTCCGCTCTGCACTAAACAGGGGGACAGTCGCTCTCCTTGGTACTCCGTACTCAAGGGCCAGCTCACTTCCCCAAAACTATTCCATTCACTTTCCAGGAGTTCTACTCCTACTTCCCCGTAGGGTTCCATCCTTTTTACTCAAACATCCAGGTTTCACTTTCGAGTTTCACATTCTTACAATCCATGTTCTCAACCACGTTATCTATTCACAACAGGCAGCTATTAATTCAAATTACAGGCAGCTTTATATCCCTTTCCATTTTCCAAGACTGCAGTATTATACATTCCACTAGTTTTCCCATCCTAGGATTCATGCCATATCCTAGGATCTATCATACAATCTAGTTTTCCAGTCCTAGGATTCATGCTACACCTAGGAGCTATCATTCCATCTATTTCTCATTCCTAGGGTTCATGCAATGTCCTAGGTTCTATTTATGGTTTCATAATTTAACAGATTTTAATAACTTAAAGCCACTCTACCAGGCACAACGGGAGTAATGGGGGCGTGATCGGGAATCCCGCGTGCCTCCGCGACTTCCAAGACTGCAACTGAACGAGGTCCTATCACAAGGATCAAACACAAGGAAAGTCTCAAAACAGTGCATAGCTACTGTAGACGGGTAGAGGAATTAATTCTGAAAAGAACGCAACTCGAATCGTGGAAAACGGAGCCCGAACAGGCCCTAAACGGGTCGAAAAAGATGATACTGTGCAAAATCAAACGTCTGGAACTTCTTCCAGACGTCTTAAAAAGTGGATCAGAGAATTACCTGCTCAGCGTGGTTTCCCAGACATCCAGAAGTCTGCGGGGACGTCTGGCCTAGCTTCAAGAGGTCCGATGGTTACCCCGGATGTCTGGAGGTCTCTCCCACCGTCTGGTACAACAGCCAGACGTCTGATTCGCAAACGATGGCGAATCAGCGAGCCTGCGCACAGCCAACTCCCTCCCTCAGTACGGTCAGTCGACAGGAAGGAAGAAGAAAGCGGAATACTCACCTTTCAGACGTCTGTATGATCTTCCAGACGTCTCCCTCGCCGTCTGGCTATTAACCCAGATGTCTGATTTTGGAAATTTTTCCAGAACAGGGCACCACCCGGCTTCCGCTCGCGACGCCGCCCGCGTCGCACCTCGCGTGTCTGCTGCTCAGACCGCAGCAGGTCCCTCTCCGCGTCGTTCCGTGCCCCCTGCGCCCTCCGCCGGCCGGCCAAGCCGCTCCGGCGAGCTCGCCCTCACGGCAGAGCTCTGCCCTCGCACGCCGCGCCTCCTCCGCGCTCACTGCGGCCGCCGCTGCCGCCCTTGCACTCGCTCGCTCTCGCGCATAGGAAGGAGAAGAGGAAGGGGACGGTGGAGACGACAGGAGGGGAGGCGTGGCCTTTTAAGGCCGCGCAAGGAGGAGGGAGAGAGAGGAATCGCGGGTCTGCAGCCGCAGAGAGAGAGGGAAAAAGAGGGAGAGAGAGAGGAATCGCGGGTCTGCGCGCACAGGCGTGCAGACGAATCTCTCGTGCGAAAAAAAATAACTGTTTTAAAGACGTCTTGAAACTATCCTAGACGTCTGGTAAGACGTCTAGATGTGATCCCAGACGTCTGGTACGACGTCTGGGCCACCTCCCAGATGTCTTAAAAGACGTCTGGGGCACCCGTTCGTTACATAGGTATAGTTAACACATTAATTAGATGAATTATTAAATATATTTCGAGTCCAATTATTAATTAAATTATTAATAATACTAATTGGATGATAATATAGCATTTTAAACTTATTTTAAGGTCCTTTACTATTTATCCCTTATTTAATAATTAACCCATATATTTACATATTTCTAGCTAATTAACTAGGAATACTAGTTAATTAGGGGTAATTAGAGGCCATGATGAGCTTCTCATCATACCCCCAAGCCAAAGTTTTGCTAGTCCCTAGCAAAATTAACTAAAAATATGATGATTTAAAGCACTTGGGTTTAAATTAATATAAATAAGAACCAAGTAGAGGAAAGCTTAAGTCAGAATTAATTTTTTTAGATTTAATATAAATAATTAATATATAGAGCATTTTGTGAAATTTTCCTTAGACTTAACTCAAAACATCTTCAAAACACACTTTATTAAAAATAGAGTTGTTAACAAGATTTTTATCAAAAATTAGAATCTCAAAAATCACTTATTCTTTGTAACCATTCTTAACCCTTAAAACGTAGAATTCAAAGTGTTTTAAAAAAATAAAATCTAAGAGTTGGAAATTAAATTTTAACTCAAAAACTCAATAGAATTAAGTTAATCCTTTGTTTATGATATTTGATTTCTATCAATCTAAGTTTAAGCAAATTAACTAGATATTCATCATTAATCAAACTTAGAGTAGTAAAACTTTAATCTACCAGCCTACAGCACTAAGGACAAACTTCTAGACCTAGGATTTTTTCAATCCTTCTCCTTTAGGTCTCAATTGAAAATCCTCATAACTTGATTTCTTAGGCTTCATTGCCCAATACCAAGGTTCAGTAGCTATGATTTTAAAACATCCGTGCTTGTGAAGAGAGTTGTCCTAAAAGTATCCAAATTTGCAAAAATCCAGATCTTAAAACATCAATTTCCAATCCAGATTATTCCAATTCAAGCCTTTGGCTTGGCCTTACTCAGGTTTGGTTACTTTCTCCTCACCAGTTTTCTATCCCAAGGTCAACACTTTTGTGTATATCTCCCCGGTGGACCACTAGGTCTCTTATTCTTAATTTTTATCTCCATATTTTTTTTCAACTTTTTCTATAGGTTAGAACACCCATATGTAGGGAGGTGTTCTTTTATTTGATGGAAACAAGGGTAGCATCTATTTATACCGAGATGCTTTATTTTTCTGGAAAAACTGCATAAGTACCCATTTGTAGCGAGGTACTTAACTGCAGGGTGTTTTATTATTTTTTTATTTTTCTCCCTATTCTCATTTTTCTTACTAACTTTGTTCTCCAAATCCTTTTTCTAGGTGAGTGGCACATTCTTCACCCTTTCAAGAACCGCCCCGCGAAAATCCTTGGACTAAGGAGGATTTAGAATTGATCTCTTAACCTCTGTGTTTTCGCGATCTCAGATGCCATCAAGACAATTCTATTTGTGTGATTATTTTTTGAATGTTTAGGTTACTTAGCTCTCAAACTAGAGCTTGCACAACAAAGCCATTCACTCTCAGGTTCTTTAAACTTTTAATTTCCTCCTATAGGATTTGTCAAGACAAAAATTACCAAGTCTAGCCAAATGTCCTTTAGTTGATTAAATTAACTACAGCCTGATAGACTTGAAGACTAAAATTCTACTAACTCTCTACTTAATTAACTCTGAATATCTTACCTTTTTACCTAACTTTATGATAAAATCAATTATTCAAAAAGCAAAAGGATTACTTAATCTAATTGATTAAAAAGTTACAATTTAATTTCAAAACTTAAGTTTAAAACTTAATACACCTTAGTTTCTTAATTTCAGGGTAAGAATACGAAAAACGAAGCTTTAAGGTTTAAAGATTCTAATTCAAATAAAATCTTGCTTTAAGATTTTGAAAATAAAAGTGGGTTTTTACAAAATGTTAAAAGTAAAAATCTAAACAAGAATTTAATGCTCTTATATATATATACTTTATATATTCTTGATATATATTTTTTGGTTTCTGACTTAAAAGAAAAATTAAGCTCTTAATTATATATTTTTTTCTTCTTCTTTTCTTTATTCTAGATGAAAATACCCCTTTTATTATTTTTATAATTTTTTAATTTTTGTATTTATATAAATTTTATTTTTATGTTTTATAAAATTTTCCAATTTTTATGATATTTTTTATTTTGAAATTTTTAAAATTTTTGGTATTTCTATTTTTTTAATTTCATGGGTATTTAATTTTTATGTGTTTTTTTTATTTATTTTCTCTACACATACACTTGAAGTGAAAATTTCACTTCACACCCCCCCAAGCCAAGATTTTACAATGTCCTAATTGTAAGAAGGGTGAAAAGATATTACACTTCATTTAGTGTAGGGTGATGGAAGGAGTCGGATAGAGGAGATCAAAGATCTCTGTGTGGATGATTTCAAGTCTGACCAAAGGTCAGAGTGAATAGTCGAACTAAATGAAGGTAATCAGTGTAAGATAAAGTGAAAAATCAAAAAAGTGTATGGGAAAAGAAAATTGTAGAAAGTAGGAAACAAATATGTACAATATAGTTAGATAGTGGCAAACCCTAATGGAGCATGTAACAATCTCTAACAAGACCCAAAGGATGTAATTCCAAGAAAGGTTTTAAGCGTTGACCATTAACTTTGAAGGGTTGATCCTTGTTGGGTTCGGTGATTTCGACAATTCCGTTGTCGAAGACTCTAACAACAATAAATGGCCCTTGCCATTTAGACCTAAGTTTCCCATGGAAGAGCTTCAAATGGGCATCAAAAAGCAACACCTTCTGACCAGGTGTAAAAGATTTGCGGGAAATATATCTATCATGGAAGGCTTTAAGTTTTTCCTCATACAGCTTTGAACTCTCATAGGAATCATGACGCAATTCCTCAAGTTCGCTAAGCTACAACCTACGATGATCACCAGCCTTCGCAAGGTCTAAATTACAGGCTTTAATTGCCCAATAGGACTTGTGTTCAATTTCTACAGGAAGATGACAGGGTTTCCCGTAAACAAGTCTGTATGGTGACATGCCTATTGGTGTTTTGTAGGCAGTCCTATAAGCCCACAAAACCTCATCTAAATGGGAAGACCAATCCTTCCTATCGGGTCCGATTGTCATTTGAAATATCTTTTTGATCTCTCGATTAGAAACCTCAGTTTGCCTATTAGTTTGGGGATGATAAGGTGTATAAATACAATGTGTAACCCCATACTTTCTAAGTAGATTTCTAAACTGGGCATTAATAAAATGGGAACTGCTGTCGAAAATAATGGCACAAGGTACCCCAAAACGAGCGATAATGACTCTGTATAAAAGGAATGACAACTCGATGATCGCTTGTGCGTGTGGGTATGGCTTCAATCCAAGGAGAAATGTAATCAATAGCAAGTAAAATGTATTCGAAGCCAAAAAGCACGGAAATAGACCCATAAAGTCTATGCCCCAAATATCAAAAGTTTCACAGACAACAATCGGGTTCAGAGGCATCATGTCTTTTCGTGACATGCCACCAAGAGTTTGGCAGCGACTACATGCCTTACAATATGTCTGTGAATCAATAAATAAAGTGGGCCAATAAAACCCGCATTGCAGAATTTTTGCAGTGGTCTTTCGACCAGAAAAATTACCACCACAAGCCTGGTCATGACAAAAAGAGAGGATAGAATCAATCTCAGAAGAAGTGACACAACACTTGATGATTTGATCATTACAGAGTCGGAAAAGATACGGATCTTCCCAGAAATAGTATTTGGCTTCTGCTTTGAGTTGTGATTTGCGATTCCCATCCCAGTCTGGCAAGAATTGATGTGTAACCAAATAATTAACAATATCTGTGTACCAAGGAAGGTCTGAGGATATAGTCAAAAGATGTTCATCAGGAAAGTGTTCAATTATTGGAGGAGATGATTCAATAGTATCAGAAGGAAGGCAGGAAAAGTGATTGGCAACAACATTCTGTCATCCCGCCTTGTCATGAATTTCTAGGTCAAATTCTTGCAAAAGCAAGATCCATCTGATCAACCTAGGTTTCGTGTCCTTTTTGGAAAGAAGGTGTCGGATAGCTGAGTGATCAGAGTACATAAGGATTCGAGATCCGAGTATATAAGATCTGAACTTTTCTAACCCAAATGCTATTGCTAGTAATTCCTTTTCTGTAACTGTGTAATTCCTTTGTTTCTCATTCAAAGTTTTACTAGCATAGTAAATTACTACCGGATTCTTCTCAACTTTCTATCCCAAAACAGCTCCTATTGCATAATCTGATGCATCACACATGATCTCAAATGGTAAATCCCAATTAGGTGGTTGCAAGATCGGAGCCTGTGTAACTCTGTCTCTCAATGTTTCAAATACTGATATACACTCCTCACTCATCTCAAAAGTAGCATCCTTTGTGAGGAGGTTTGTGAGTGGTCGAGCAATTTTTAAAAAATCAAGTATAAAAATCTCCTATAAAATCCTGCATGCCCGAGAAATGATCTAATGCCTTTGATCGAGTCAGGAATCGGAAGATTTGCAATTTTCTTGATCTTAGCTCGATCTACTTGGATACCTCGCTCAGACACGAGGTGACCAAGTACAATGCCCTTTGCAATCATAAAATGGCTCTTCTCCCAACTGAGGAAAAGGTTCACTTCTATACATCTCTTAAGGAGCTTCGATGAATTATCCAGACAAATATCAAATGTTTCCCCAAAGACTGAAAAATCATCCATGAAAACCTCCATATATTCACCCACCATTTCAGTAAAAATGGCTAACATGCAATGCTAAAAAGTCGTGGGTGCATTGCAAAGCCCAAATGGCATTCTTCGGAAAGCAAAAGTTCTGAAGGGGCAGGTGAAATTCATTTTCTCTTGATCTTCGGGATATATTGCTACTTGATTATAGCTAGAGTAACCATCTAAAAAGCAGAAGAACCTATTACTAGCTAATCTCTCAAGGATGTGATCAATGAATGGCAAAGGAAAATGGTCCTTCTTTGTAACTGTATTTAGCTTACGATAATCAATACAAACCCACCACGAATTCTCAATTCGTGTGAGAATGGTTTCTCCAGATTCAATTTTAATTACGGTGAGTCCTGCCTTTTTAAGTACCACTTGAATTGGACTCACCCAAGGGCTATCAGATATGGGATATATAATATCAACATCTAGTCACTTGATTATTTCTTTCTTAATGACCTCCTTTAAATTTGGATTTAGACGTCTTTGAGCTTCTCTTGAAGGTCATGCCCCAGCTTCAATATAGATGCGATGAGTACAAAAATTGGGGCTAATCCCGGTGAGATCATGTAGAGTCCACCCAATTGCCTTCTTGTGATCTCGAAGAACCTTGATCATTTGGATTCTTGTGATTCAGAAAGATGAGAGTTGATAATTACAGGATATGTTTGATCAGATTCGAGATAGACATATTCAAGATTATCAGGCAATGGTTTCAATTCTAGTACAAGAGTGGAATCAATAGTAGGATTTGGGGCAGGATTTTCGATTGCGAGAAGTGAGTTAGATGAGTCATAAGATTCAGATTCAGGATTGAGTAAAGGTTCTAATAAAAGAGTTTCATTGTTTTAAGGGTATGAGTACCAAAAGGTGTGCTCTCTAGTTCTAAGGAACTAATGTCATCCTCAAAAGCTGCAATAGATTTGATTTCCTCAATCCAATCACAATCCAATCCTCTAGAACCTCTAAAAATATCTAACTTAATTGTCTTGTCCCTAAATTTCAATTTAATCTTTCCAGATTTACAATCAATGTTGGCCTTTGCAGTGGCCAAAAAGGGTCTCCCTAAGATAATTGGGGTATCTCTAATGTGTTCGGGTACTTCCATATCAAGGATCATAAAATCTACTGGGAAATAAAAATCCCGAACTCTTACAATTACATCCTCCAACATTCCTTTAGGTGACTTAATAGATCTATCAGCTAATTGTAAAGTCACATTAGTAGACTTAAGGTTTTCTATGTCGAAATGTTTTACCAAAGATAAAGGAATGGGGTTAATAGATGCTCCTAAATCTAGGAGGACTCTATCAAAACACTGACCCCCAATTATACAGGACATAAATGGAGATCCTGGGTCTTTCTTTTTCAAAGGAAGCGTACTTGAAATTATAGAGCTCACATGCTTTGAAAGTACCACAGTGCTTCTTTTCTTCAGCTTACACTTAGGAGTACACAACTCCTTAAGAAATCTCGCATAAGTTGGAATGTGTTTGATAGCATCTAGGAGTGGGATATTAATGTGTACCTGTTCAAAAATTTTAATTAAATCTTCATCTAATGTAACAAGTTGTTTTTGTTTCCTAGTCTTCTCCAAAGCTTCAGGAAATGGGGAGTGGATTTCTTGTTCTACTGAGGTATTTCCAGGATCTCACGAATTAGCGGGAACTGCGGGATCGGGTTCTGCACCTCTTTTAGGTGTAGAAACAAGGATCGTTCTAGATGTACTAGGGTCTTGGGATAGGTTCCTTGGATAAACTGTATCCATAGTGGAAGTTCCACGGCCAGTTGTAACAGAGTTAATACTTGCATGAGAAGAGGAAGCCGATGAAGAAGAAGATGCTTGTTGATTTTGGAAAGATGAATTAGAAATCAAAGGTTGATTTGAAAATGATTGCTGTTGATTAAGATATTCAAAATCATGATTAGCAGAGGGTGGATTTGGATTTTCATTCAGATTTAGATTCAGGGGTAATTGATTAAGGAAATGGACATGTCCTTGATTCGGATTTTGCACTCCTGGGTGTTGGCTCTGCTGGATATTCCTAGGGTTTGGAATTGGGTGGGATGGAAGGGCCCCTAGCTGACAAGATTCAACTAATTGCGTGATTTGGCCCCTAAGATCAGCCAACTCTATTGAACATTGCCGTTGGACTTCAGCAAGAGCCTCAGCATTTTGTCGTTGGCTCTCAGTCACAACTGGCAAAATTTGCTCAAGCTGTGAATCTTTATTTGACCCTATGGGGTTTTGCAAACCTGCATAAAATGGCCTCGCATTAGGTTGTTGAAACAGCAATGTAGGCAAGTTTTTCCTAGTTTGAGTCGGATATGATGGTCTTTGTGAATGGTCAGCCAAGAGAAATTAGGGTGATTACGCCATCCAGGATTATAGGAATTAGAATATGGGTTTGATCTTGGTGCATATCCCTGAATGGTGTTCAAATCTAAAGGATAGGGCGTGTTTTCTACAAAAACAAGAGATGGGGAAAAAGGTGAAAAAGATTGTGGGACAAAGGTCCCTCCTTGGGTTGGTGCAGGAATAGATAAAAAACCCAAGGAAGATGGATCTCTAGAATCCAGATTATTCACAAATTCCCTCCACAAGAGGCATCGACTAGATTGAGAATGCCCTCTTGCAATCCATAATAGAAGATATGCATTAGTTGCCAACGAGGGATGTCATGATGTGGGCATTTCCTTTGTAATTCATGAAAGCGTTCCCATGCTTCATGAATTGGTTCTCCTTGATTTTGATTGAAAGTTGTGATTGCTCGCCTTAAAGCATTCGTGCGACCAATAGGAAAGAATTTCTTCAAAAATGCAGATTCGAGTTCAGCCCAAGTTGAGATTGGTCTTGCAATAGTTCTATACCAATATGCTGCTTTATCTTTAAGGCTAAACGAGAACATCTTCATGAGTAGGATTTCCCTATTTTGATTTCGAGGTCCAAGAGTTTGAGATAGATTTTTAAGATCTTCAATATGTTGGAATGGATCCTCATATGCAAATCCATGAAAATGTGGGATTAGACCTATAATGTTTGGCTTCAATTCTAGGTCATTTTCCCCAATGGGAATCCTAACATTAGGCTCTACTTGTGCATTAGATGGATTATAGCAGTCTCGAAGTAGAGACCTAGGACGAGGAATCGGTAAATCAGGAAGGTCAAAACCCACCTCAAGTTGAGGTGGAGGACGGGTTTGAAGATTCTGTAAATTATTCAAGGCAGCAGTTAAAAGATTAATTTGACAATTTTGTTCAAGCATTCTAAGATTTTGGTTCAAGAGCGCCTCATGAATGTCAAAAGGCGACATCTCCCCCTGACCAGAAGAAGAAGGGATCTCGGGATTTTGATTTTGCAATTGATCCATAGAAACAAATGAATCAAACGGGAATTTAAGTGGTTGCTTAGCTACAACTGGCTTAGGAGCACCTGTCAAAGGAGTTACAAGAGGCGGATGCAAGGATCGCCTCCCGTGCATAAAATGAAAAGAACGTGCAAAGGCACACTCATACCACCATAAATAAGCGGCAACAAAACCCGCAAAACAGCGTGAAAAAGTGGGTTTTTCTCTTCTTTCCAAGGAAAGAAGAGAGTCCTAGAATACGCAAAAATACTTTGGACGCAAACAAGTATAATATCAGTATCAAAATACGCATCCTAATCCTATGTCTACGCAAGTGCGTATCCTTAAAGCTCAAAGGCCTAAGGTCAAGGATTGAGACTGCTCACTACTGGCTCCCCGGGGCTCTAGTAGTGAGACAAACTTGTTGATCTTCGACCAAAGCCTTAAGAGGTGCAAAGAGGAGAGATAGAAAATTAAGACTCACGTGACTCTAGTGATCGCGCTGTGTGCGCAATAGCATGCAACAAACAATATAGATAAAACCTGCATGCATTCTGCAAATAGATTTAAGTCACAATTTTTATTATCCTCTTTTTTACTTAATCTTTTCAAAAATATGATCAAAAGAAATAAAGTGATCACTTTTTAAGTATTTTCAAAGAATATGTGGTCTTGATATTATCACCAGGACAGGGATCTACGCGATTTTTTTCACATGTTTTCCTGCTAATGTGAGAAAAACAGTAGAAATCTTCCCAAGTCAGATCGTAAAGTACTAGCAGGTAAATGCACCCCTAAGAGTGTATGCCTATAACATGCTGCTGCTATTCAGAAAGTATGTATTTTTGTATTTTTTTATTTTTTAACTAACTAATATGCAACAATTCAAACTAAACTAGAGACTAAGGAAATAATACTTACAATGGTATTTATAATGAAAAATAGAAAAGGAAAACCCGCCTTCTTTCCTGAGATTACCCGCAAAGGTAAACTTGAAAAGAAGACCGAACACAAAAAAAACAAAACTAATTAATACAAAACACTAAAAATAGTAATAATGGCGAATATAATTACAGTTACCTCCAATGGCACCATTAAAATGATTGTTAGACATAATTTGTGTAGGGGAATGTTTTAGTGAATTAAAATGAAGCAAAATATTACCTCCCCAGCAACGGCGTCACTAAAATGTTGGGTCGTCTTTCTTAACATAGATAATTAAGTCAATTATGCTTAATTATGTGCAGAAGAAACTAACTTAGGTCAACTTGAATTTGTGTCAATTGAGTAGTATAGGGCTAAACTAAGCTAACATTTTATATTTTATTTCTTTTAACTGGTTGAGTCCAGGTCATTCACTGATAGTCATAGCTTATTTAGAATTCATCATTATGTCTAAGCTACTTATAGAGAGTATAATTAAATTTATTTTAAGAACATGAACTTTGCTTAATGATTTCAAATTAAAAGAGTATGCAAAATTCCATAAGAAAATACATTTACACAAATGATCTTCTTTAACAAACAAGTAAACATGTTTATTTCTTTTTATTTTAAGAGATTAAGGCAATAGAAAGTATTACTAATGAAAATATGCCTTATTTAAACTAAAAAAGAGAATGAATAATATGCAGGAAATTAAACCATTTCTTTCTCTTTTTTGTCTTCAGCCTCTTTCTTTCTCTTCTTCTTTTACCCTTTTCTATTTCTTTCTCTTTTCTTTTTATTTATTTCTTAATCATCTTCTTGATCTTTTTCTTAATCTTTCTCGAGCTCTTTACATGTCTTCTTTTCTTTCTTTCTTTTCTTCCTTCTCTGCCTTTTCTCTTTAGCACTTGTCTATTTACCTTTCTTCTCCTTACGAGCTCTCTCTTTCTTCTCCTTCTTTTCCTTTCCTTTGCTTCTTCTCCCTTCTCTTCTGAGCCTTAGCATCCTTTCCTTCAGAACACTTGCAGACCTTTCTTTCTGAACCAAACCAGTCTAACTATTCTATTTAAACCAAAAATTAGGTTTTTCATTAGCAGCCTGGACCGGTCAGGGATACGCAACACCCCTCTCAGGGTGGGACCAGACCCTACTAGGTCCAAGCCTGGTTTATTTAGTTTTGGTTTATTTCTGGTTCGCATAGTCTCAAGCCCATCTGGCTCACAGCCTCCCAAGCCCATGCACACACCCTCATGGGCCCACACTCGCATGCCCACAGGCACACACACACCTAGGCACGTGCACCGCACGTGCCCACACACACACCCATAATGCTCATTTGTTTCCTTGCACCGTGCGCTGTCGACTGATATGGCCATAACACAAATGCATTTTATACTCATGCGGCCACTCTGGTTCTACCAAGGTGGGACTAAGTTTCCCCCTCCCAGTCTGAACTTCAAACAATGATTCCTTCCAGCTCAGAGCTCCATTCCAAGCAAATAAAAGCTTGTTGGAAAGCTCTTGAGATGTTCTACATGATTGAAGTGTTAATTTGACACAAAGTGGAAGTTAAGCACTTCAATTTGAATGGCAAAGGTTCTGGGTTTACTATGTCTATTTTGGCTATAGAGTGGATTTTTTAGTTCTAAGGTCCACAGACTGGACTTTAACTTCCAGATGAAGTGTTAAAGGGATTCAGAGGTTAATTATGTGGCTATTGATGAAGGTATTAAGCTCTCAGGAGCTTCAGGAAAGGTGCAGAAGCTAAAAGCTTCTTAGGGAGCTTGAGAACTTCAATTCATACTCTGAAAGGTCCTAACAGACAGCTACAGACCTAATTAATCAATTCAAACAACCTCTAGAGGTTGTTATGAATATGTCTGGGCAGATTTTTCATTCAAATCTCATCAAAAAGCTACTATCATCAGTTTGGGTTCAAAAACAACCCAAAATGACAGAAATCAAATTCTACTATATAATCCATCAAAGCTCATCCAAATCTCATATAAAACATTCACAAACATCTCAGCAACAATTTGAACTCCTCAACTTGTCTGATTGAATCCAAAATCCATGGATCAGACTCAGGGTTGACGATAAAGCCTCGAATTTTGACTTTCTAAGTTTAGCTATTTCAAAGGAAATTAAAGCCTTAAACATCTTCTCTTCAATCACAAGAACAAATTCAAACACTTAGATTGATGTTTCAACTAAAGTTCCTAGGGTTCCAGGCTTGTTGCCTGAGCTTGAAAAGGAGTTTGTTTGTCAGGACAAACAAAGGTTTGTTATACTGATTGAATCATAGAAATGAACTCAAAGCACAGCACTGGTGCTTTCAGACCTTTCAAACAAGACTTAAACCTAATTGTCAATCATCTCCAACTCTACCGGAGTTGGAGAAGATGAATACCTATCAGAAACTCCAGACACTAAAACCTTAATTAAAATGTCTCAGCATAATCAGTATACTTCAAATCAGAGTTCTGGAGCTTCACACTAAGTTCTATAGGCTGAAGAGCTTGATTTGACTCGCTGGAGCTCTGGTGAATTCAAAAAAAGGTGAAATTGTACATATAAAATTATGCCATTGATGATTCAAAAAGCTTCCTGAGATCACAAGGAACCTTAGGAACAATTTAATTTTGTCAATTGTCCATTAAAGTGAAGATTAAACAGTGAATTCATTTTACATAAGATCTGAGTTGGATTAGGCTCAAGACTTGTTTTCCCACTCAATTGAGTGGAGGAAACAAGTCAACAGATATTTGCAATGGTATATATGTATGTAATTAATCATTTGAACTTCTCTTGACCTGCCATTGACAGCGAGCTCAGGAGCTTAATTAAAATTGGGCGTTTAAATTATAGGGGGTAATTATTCAAATTAGAGTGAGGATTAGGGTCCTTAGGTGATGGGTAGATGGTGGAGGACCCCAGTGGAGGTGGAAATAGCTCAACTACTGCTGCCATGGACAGCAAGAGAAGTTGGTGGAGGTGGAAGTGGTTTAGACGATTAAATGATCTATTCAGTAATTAAAAATGATAGAAATGTTCATGGAAGGTGTGGGAAAGTGAACGGTGACTTAAAAAGAAAAAATAATTGCTCCTGATAAGCTCAAGGAGCTCGTCGGAGTTGAGGAAGATGAGTGCGAAATCTAACATTACACTACCTAATCTACCTAGCTAACTATCCTAACTAATCTACCTACCTAATCTACTATTACCTGGACGAAGGGGATAGGAGATCTCCGTCGATGGCTCATAACGGAAGAGGAAATCAGAGGGTTGTCAAATGAGTCTGGCAGGCGGTTGTGAGGTGAAGCAGAGGAACTCCTAGTCAGCACTTCTGTTAGAAGACTGAGCTAACTTCGATGGAGGTCCAGAGCTATCGAAGATGGATGGAGGAAGACGGATGAAGTAGAGGAAATTCATTGGAGTTTGGAGAGAATAGTCTATCGAAGTTAGCTCAGTGAAGAAGAGGGAAGAGAGCCAACTTAATGGAAATCAAGGGTATGGAGGGGTATTTATAGGCGGCGGCGGCTGAGATGGAGGTGGAATCTAGACGGAGAAGCAGCTAGGAGTGGGGTAACCACTGGCATCTTCTCCGACACCTGTGAGGTTATCTCCAACCCTAAAATAGGATTTTAGCATCATCCAAACTGGTGGATGAAAAGGAGATGGTGAGCACAAGCTCCAGGAGCTTAGAGAAGTAGGGATGATGTCGGATGAGAGGTGATCAGATGGTGGACGCACCTCCTGTCGTCAGCTATCGAGACAGTTGAAGGAAAGAAGAAGAAGTTTCAGGGACTTGTTCGTAGTAAAAATTAAGGACCTAAATGAATAATAAGGACCCAATTGAAATACAATTTAAGGACTAAAATGTAAACACAGGTTTTCAAGGTTGATTTTAATTTAAATCTTTTTCAACTTTTTATATATGATTATAAATAAGAAAATTATTATATTTAAACCTTGAATTTATATTTTTAAACTTTTTAGATTAATTTATTTAATTAAGTAATGTTACTTAAGTTATACATACTTAGGTATAGTTAACACATTAATTAAATGAATTATTAATAATATTTTGAGTCTAATTATTAATTAAATTATTAATAATACTAATTGGATGATAATATAGCATTTTTAACTTATTTTAAGGTCCTTTACTATTTATCCCTTATTTAATAATTAACCCATATATTTACATATTTCTAGCTAATTAACTAAGAAGATTAGTTAATTAGGGGTAATTAGAGACCATGATAAGCTTCTCATCAAAACTCTCTTAGGATTTAAAAGAAATTAGAACACAAGCAGAAACTTCCTAGAGAGTTCTATCGTTGTCAAAACAAACGCAAATACAGTGGGATCTATTTTTAGTAGATTCTAGGTCTTAGAATTAAATGTTCAGTTAGTGGCCAAACAAGTTTTGCAAGAATTATGTTTCCTAGTCCAACCTTCGTTGGTGCCTACAACCTACTCACAAGGGATGAGGAGCCAAAGTAACTTGGTGGATAGGCTTGTTGATTTCCGACTAACTTCTCTTATGGTGCAAAAGTGGAGGTAGAAATTTACTAGTGACCTTATGTATGATGTGCATAGTGTCTAAGGTGTGCAATTCACATTCACATTTTGAGTTTTGAAATCTTGCAAATAAGATGCTTTTCACACAATTTCAAGTTACAGATTTTATGGTCCAATCTCTTAACAGTCCCAATTTTTAAACTGACCACCGAATTAACCCGATTCAAACACTTTAGTGGTCTTGAATTTAAATCCAATGCAAATGCATGACAGGTATTTGATGCTAAAGAGAAGACGTACCTTACTCTAGCTTTCTTCGTGCAAGAATGTATGCGATGCAGTAAAAATAAACTAGATGCTGGTCATCCAATCCTAGATGGTCGCCCTATTGATATGCAGCTTCTAGTAGGAAGTTTGATTTTTTTTTATTTTTAATAATATTAAGAAAACAAACCTAATCTAACTAACTAACCTATATGCGTTTCAAACAATTCGAATAATCCTATAATCTAAATAAAATGGGAACACTCTCCCAAATATATGCTCCCGCATACAAGAATGATAAGCAATAAAAGCACTGGGAGCACGTTCCCAAAAATGCCCAACGAGGGTCCAAAAGACAGATTAAGTTCTAATGTCTATCAAAACTAAATCTAAACTAAGATCTAATGACTAAATCAGAAAAGGGCTCTTCCGTACGCCTACGTGCATGGGATCAAGGCCCACAAGTACCTGTTGCTAGCCTCCAGGTGGCATCAAGGTCCAACAAAAATATTGCCTCCATCGTGTATGCCCACCACGTTCGTTTCCTTCAAACAGATGTACCTCGACAGGAAAAAGAAACAAATCAATGATTCAGAAAAGCTTCATAATAGCATAAAAATAATATAAAATTCCCAAAAAAAATTAATAGGCGTGTTTCCTCCTCAGCAACGACGCCATTTGAACAGTAGGATTTTTTGCTTTTCAGAGATGATGTTTATCAGAAAAATACTACGTCGTAGTATATAATGTGGTGGAAAACCTTCGATCAAAGTTACTAAAATACTGAAATAATACCACACTTCAGGTCGTATCACAAGGAGACATTAAACCAATAAGATCACCAATATCAATTCCACATAAAATCATGTTCAAGAAAAATAAATTGACATTGATATCAACTCATCATGGGAGGAAAGAAAACAAATGCATTAGCTAGTAAACCAATCCTCCAATATTGTCACAATAAACCAAGAAGAGAAGGGCCTCCCACAAATTTACCGTAATAGAATAATTAATACCAAAATCTCATTCTTTGACAAGGGCAATCAATGTAAATTTTAATTCAACCTTTACTGTAGAGAAATAGGGGACTTCGTTCCCCTCGTCGGCATGTGGTGGAGGAAGCACGGTTGATGGTGCGAAGCTCGGAGGAGATCGCCGGGGGTGAGGGGCACCCGCTGGTGGTGATGGTTCGGCCAACGATGGCCGGAGATGGCTGGTTGGTGGAGAAGAACCCACCGGCGGTGGTGGCTTTCCACAACATGTGTGGACTGCGAGAGAGCCGACTGGCGATGGAAGCGAACTCGAGGTGTTGAGGCGAGGTCAACTGCGTCAACGATGTGGTGTGCGGTGGCCAGACGAGGCGGCTGCACGTCAAGATGAGTAGCCAGCGGTGGGTTCTTCTTGGAGAAGAAGAACAGTGTGCGGAGTGGGGGAGGACAGCCAGCTGCTATGGCTATGGCGTACTTTCATGGGTGGCGCGAGCAGCGGTCGCTGCTGTGCATTGAGGACGTGTAGGTGCAGGCGAAGGTGCTGCAGCGCCGGTGAGCGTGATGGAGGTGTTGCTGCAACGACAAGAGCGAGCAGAAGTGCTGGCCTCACACTGGCGTGCACGCATGGGATGGCACTGCATGGGCGAGGGGGGGTTGGCTATGAGGCTGTGGCTACATGCGGTTGTGGCTGCGTGCGGTGAGGGGGTGTGTGCGCAGCTGGCTGCGGTCAGTGAGGGGGTCACAGTGCGCACGGCTGGCTATGGTGCATGCTCTATTCATGGTGGACAGGAAGGGAGCCACCGCCTCAAACCCTCGAAGAGATTCTTTAACCTTTTTTGGATCCATAATGTCCGCCTCTTCATTCGCATGCACAACCATTGGATTTGAATGTTGGCGGAGGGAGCGGTAGTGAGGGACAACTATGGGCATACCCTCCTTCAAATGCTAATTCATGTCCAGCCACCTATTATACTTTTATTTTTTTCTCTTTGCATGCACATATCAAATAAGAAGTATAAATGTATGTATTAGAATGCAAAGCAGATACAAAAATATCCGTAAGCTAAGATTAATTACTACTTAGCTTAGGTCATTAAACTATAAGGAAATGTATTCCATATGTACTTAAGCCAAATAAATGTCCAATAAATTAGACTTATCACTGGTGCAATTACGTCGTCGGATGGCGATCGAAGGGCGGAGGCGCGACCACGTGGCATGATCAGAGCACACCACAGTTGAACTCGTGATCCCACACATTTTACGAGATCAGGAAGGCAAAGCACATGCGCTCGAGCCATCTGATTATGAGATCGGACGGCTGAGGATGAGGCGCTCAGATGAGGCTTGTGGGCCCGCGCATGGATAGAGAATCATTTCAGCGAGCGCACGAGGAGAAAGCGGGGCCGTGCAATCTTGATCTAAGGGTGCAACGGGCACCACGTGTTAGCCAGAGAGTGAATCCACGTGATGGAGGCACGTTGGAGGTTGTTTTGAGGCATAATCAGGTCTATTGATCTCCTGATTGACGAATCTGATTAATCCTAAAGTTCTTGCACATGATAGAGGGCCAAATGACCCTTTTTGCCCTCCATAAAAGCTATAAAATAAGGCCAAAGCCCCCCAGTTGAAGGCATCTCTAGATACATCTCTCTTCCATCAACTCTAGACATCTTCCACCTTCTCTACAACTCTCTGTCCCTCTGCAACTCTACTCCGACCTTCATCCTGACACTCTTGATCTGAGGTGCTGCCGCACCTTACACAAGCATCCTATAAGCAATGTCGTCTCTCAGCCTCCTTCTATCTCTCTTCCTCTCTCTTTTTTCTATCTATCTATCTATTTAATTCTAGTAGCATTCTCTATTGTGAAAACTCTATTTGATTGCAATAAAATTCTGATCTTCTGAATGCATGATATTTGATTCATATACATATATACATATATAAATATCAGTTTAGAGAAAGTTTTATTGAAAAGCTTCTGCAAAAATCAAGATTGCCTCCCTGCGAATGACTCGGTACTCACCGAAGTTTTATAAATTTATTTGTCGACGTGTTTTCACACTATACTACAACTAAATAATCTTTTAAAATATAATTTACATGGCGAACAAGTTGGCACCATTGCCGAGGAGTCAACGAAAATTTCTAAAGCTTTTCAGGTGCTTATTCGAGATCTCTAACTTGTTATTTTTCCGTTGATTTTAGGAAGCAAGGAAATCTAAACTAGACACGCCAACGGAGAAATCACTGGTTTGAACCTCAGGTAAGTACCTGTAGTTTAGATTAGTTAGATTTAGGATTTGCTTGAACCCTAGGATTAGTTAGAATTTTTTCTTATAAAAAAAAATTCTCTCTTGATTTTCAGGCTGAAATAAAGTTTTACCTTAAAAATTCAATTCCTAGAGATCCGTATGTCCAAAAATTGTAAAAGTTTTACTAGACATAGATTTCAAAGTCAAAAACAACATATCAAAATCTCACATAAATCTGAGTTATAAAAAAATTTTATAAAAGTGAGGGATTTTGAGTACCCTATGGACTTTCTTATTCTAGATATGGAGGCATCAGAAAACCTAAACCACACCCCAATAATATTAAGGAGAGCTTTCTTGGCCACGGCCAAGGCTTTAATCAACTGTAAGACGGGATTATGCACATCACCTCTAGAAGAAAGAATTGTCAACTCAATATCTTTAAAACTTTCCAAAAGAATAAGATGAATTATGGTTCCATCGAGGTTGCAGGAACAATTGAACAAGTTTTGGCAATTCACACTAAAGATGATCCAAATCCTGCCAAAGCTCAAGACTAGCACGAAGGGAAAGAAGGGGATGTACTTGAGGATAATTCTGATCTACCATCTCCCATGGAAAATCAAATTTAATAGGAAATTAGTGAGATTGAGAAACTCCTGGGAGTAACTTATGATGAATTAGATAATAATATAAAGAATCCTTAATACATCCACCTTGAAATTCAAGAACTTTTGAATTATAAGGGAGTTCAAGAAAATGAACAATCTAAGGACATGAACCAAGAAGTAACCCTAGAAGAAGAAGTTCAACACATAATGGACTGGGGAAGAACTTATAAGCCAACTGGTTCAAATGGATGGCTTGACTCAGAAGAAGTGACTTCAGATGAGGAAGAGGAAATTTCTAATGAAGATTTTGATGAATTCCACACAACTCTACCCCTATCCTCATATGACCTAGAGCTTAGAGAACTCATGATTTTTTATATCAACTACCATTATGAAGACCCTTATTACTCTGATTCAGAACCAGATTTAATTCTAAATCATGATTTCAATCCAGACCCTATACCACCTCTTCTTGATTTGTGGAACTGGATTGACAGACAGGCTCTGCAATTTGAACCTCATCCACCTGACCCTATTTCATATTCCAAATCAGAAAGACTCTTTGGAATAGGCCTACATCATCAGCTGGTCCGCATTTGTGGATCACTGATTCTGGAACCAAATGATCATATCTTTCTACTAATCTTAAATTCCCCTACAACTATTATTACTTCTTCTCTTAACCCATAGTATTGAACTACATATTTTTGGATTTAAGTCTGGTAAATGATGTTAAACTTAGCGTTGGCTGGGAGGCAACCCAATACTTTGTATAGGTAGCTTTGCATCCTCTACATCCATACTGACCTGGATTAACAAACATAGTCAGGTGATATCCCCTCCTCTTGCTTAGTATATTTTGATTTTCATGCATACATTTCAATGAGGATATTATAATGAATAGGCATGGGGGGGTGGACATTGCATGTCTTATCTTTATGTCTAAAAAAAAGGGGGGGCATTTAGGCATAAAGAATTTTTATTAAGGTTTTATTAGGGATTTATTCTTAAGTTGATTCCTGAGTTTAAAATCCAGTATAATTTCACACTTACACGTAGAATTTGCAACGGATCCTCTGTGAGGACCGATAAACATCTTTAGTTTGTCGAGAAGAAGCAATGCTTCTTCTCCTAAACCCTTGGACAGTAATTAAGGAGTCAAGCAAACTATCTTCTAACAAATCCACCAAACAAGTGTGAGGTGAGAGTAGAAAGTCTACTGGTACTCTACAGCTAGTATGAGGAATCTTAAACTATGGATAATAAGATAATAATACTTGGAGTTAGGCATAGTTTTCGCTCTCAATTTCTGTGTACAAATTCTTAGTGTGAATATCTTAAGAGCCACCAAATAAGGAAAATATGTAGAGAGTGGGTTCTGATAAAACTAGGATTGAGGTGAGTGGTCACGACCGTCCTTTACGGATTCCTCGGCTGAAGGTGGGTATTAATGTCAAGGTCAGAAATACATTGTCCTATCTATTTCCTTTCCGGTGCCAAGAATAGGCACTCCCACCAAATAAGCCACCTAATATCCTCTTGAACACCCCTAATTCTGAATAAAGCCTCGTAAATAAAAATTTGTATGCTATACTGCATTGCTTTAGTAGCTATTTGAAAGGAAAGATATATATATATACAAAAAAAGGGAAGAGGAAAAAGAAAAAAAATAAAAAAATAAAAAAGGAAAAATATATATATATATATATGGATAGAAAAAATTTTAGAAAAAGAAAAGAGCAGAAAAAAAATGAGTTTATGAGTTAGAGTTTATTTCAAGTATAATGAAGCAACAACACCTATCACCCTCATGATTCACCAAATACAACCTTTACCTACTTTTCTACATTTCTGGCTGCCTAAATACGGGCTAAGGAATTCTGACTTAGTCTTAGAGTTATCAGAACCTACTCAAAGTGTTAATGCCAGGAGAGACCACTAAATATACTGGTAGATCTAGTGAAATTGTGAGCTCAAAAAGGAAAGAAAAGATAAGAAAAGATAAGAAAAAAAGAAGAAGAAAAAGAAAGAAAAAGAAAGAGAGAGAATGAGTACAAAAAAACTAAAGAGAGTACAGTTTCTCCACCTCTTTTTGAGTTGAATTATTTAATAATCTGAAAATCTAGGTTCTAAAGTACTAGTCTATATGTCGCACCAGATGAGTGTGAGCCACCAAATTCAAATCTACTAGACTCAAAAATCTTCTACCTAAGCCAACAATCAGGGTTGAAGTTATAGATTATCTTATAACCCCAAAGGAAGTTTGCTTATCCCAATAGATTTTTACTAAGGGTTAAGTAGGAGCTTTAGATGTGGATCGACTTTTCACTTAGATCCGTTGCATAGACTACAACAAAATGCATTCACGATTATTTGGATTACTAAAGCCTCGGATGAAAACAAAAGACATAAACCTCTAGTCAAACTCTTGATAAAAATTACTCATGTAGGATCACTTTGCATTTAGTCATGCATTTGCTAGGGACTAGCAAGATTTAGGCATGGGGGTGTGATTGCACAGCAATCATGCAACCTAAATCACCTAAATTAAGCTAGATTCTAGCATAACTTAGGAATAATGCATTCATAGGCATCGTAATTTGCACAATAGCTAGTTCATTAGTCATATAAATAATATCGTCGTTTTATATACTAATGAGAGATGATTTTAATTGCAGATGATTCGAAGCTGCAGATGTCAAATCAAACCAGAAAGATTTCATTAGAACGATGACGGGAGTCCAACGCTTCTAAAATCGTCATGATCAGACAACCAGAGCATCATGTGGAGTCCATAAAAGAATGGAGATCATGGACCCAAAGGACAAAGATCCGAGCCTCAGATGAAGAATCCAACCACATTGATGGATTCGAATCAACTATCATAGTCAAACGACGGAAAAATCAACTCGATCAGAGGTCTACAACATCAGATACAAGGAAAAGAAGATGGACAGCCATGATGGCTCCACGTCGCGCCATCACAACCGCTCCCTCACCACCACCCCATCTAGGAAGGCCACCCTCGCACATTGTGGGTCGTTGGATCTTCATTCAACAACCACGAGCATGCCACGTCGCCCGTCCAGCTGGATAAAGATAAATAGACACAAACAGGAAACTATAATAGAACTCTTACGCGGAAGCGCGATACGCGCGTTCAAGCGGTGTTGCGTGAAATTGAAGGAGTTCTCACGCAGGTGCAATTGCACCGTCAAATGGCGATCGAAGGGCGGAGGTGCGACCACGTGGAGTGATTAGAGCGTGCCACGGCCGAATACGTAATCCCACACATTTTGCGAGATCAAGAAGGCGAGGCACGTGCGCTCGAGCTGTCCGATTGTGAGATCGGATGGCTAAGGATGAGCTACTTAGGTGAGGCTTGTAGTGCGCATGCAGAGAGAGAATCGTTGCAGCAAGCACGTGAGGAGAAAGTGGGGTCGTGCGATCTTGATCCAAGGGTGCAGCGGGCACCACATGTCAGCCAGGGAGTGAATCCGCGTGATGAAAGCACGTTGGAGGTTGTTTGGAGGCCTAATTAGGTCTGTTGATCTCCCGATCGATGGATTTGATTAATACTAAAGTTGTTGCACGAGATAGGGGACCAAAAGACCCTTTTTGCCCAACATAAAAGCTATAAAATAAGGCCAAAGCCCCCCAATTGAAGGCATCTCTAGATGCATCTCTCTTCCTTCAACTCTAGATATCTTCCACCTTCTCTGCAACTCTCCATCCCTCTGCAACTCTGCTCCGACCTTCATCCCGGCGCTATGGATCTGAGGTGCTGCTGCACCTTACACAAGCATCCTACAAGCAACGTTGTCTCTCTGCCTCCTTCTATCTCTCTTCCCCCCTCTCTCTCTTTCTATCTATCTATCTGTTTAATTGTAGTAGCATTCTCAATTGTGAAAACTCTGTTTAATTGTAATAAATTCTAATCTTCTAAATGCATGATATCTTATTCTTATACATATATACATATATAAATATCTATTTAGAGCAAGTTTTATTGAAAAACATCTGCAAAAATCGAGATTGCCTCCTTGCAAATGACCCAGTACTCACCAGAGTTTTATAAATTTATTTGTCGACGTATTTTCACGCTATACTACAACTAAATAATCTTTTAAAATGCGATTTACACGCCGAACAAACACCCACTTGGTTCCAATAATAGAATTACCCTCAAGAGCGGGTACCAAGTCCAATACATTGTTCCTTATAAATTGGAGTAGCTCCTCTTTCATAGGTACAACCCATGACTCATCCTTTAATGCCTCATTAACTTTCTTGGGTTCAAGTTGAGAAACAAAGGCATTAAGGACAACTCTAAAATGAGATTGGGTTTTTACACCTTGTTCAATATCACCTATAATTTGATCTTGAGGGTGATCCTTGTGGTGTACCCATTCTTTTGGAAGATTATGTACATTTCATGTATCTTCCATTTTGGATACATCGATGAAGGGGGTATCCTCATGTAACGAGCGCGTGCCCCAGACGTCTTTTAAGACGTCTGGGAGGTGGCCCAGACGTCTGTAAAGACGTCTGGAATCACATCCAGACGTCTGACCAGACGTCCGGGATAGTTTACAAACGTCTGGCGAACAGTTATGCTCGCACGGGATATTCGTCTGCGCGCCTGTGCGCGTAGACCTGCGATCCTGCATCTTTCTCTGCGGCTGCAGGCGACTGCGACCGTCTCTCTCTCCTCTCCGCGCGGCGTTAAAAGGGGGGGGGCGCCTCCCCTCCCGTCTCCACCATCTTCCTCCTTCTCTCCTGCCTGTGCGCGAGAGCGAGCGGACGCGAGGGCGCAGCGGCAGCGGCAGCCGCAGTAGGCGCGGAGGAGCTGCGGCGTGCGAGGGCGGGGCTCTGCCGTGAGGGCGAGCTCGCCGGGAGCGGCTTGGCCGGCCGGCGGAGGGCGCAGGGGGCGCAGAGCGTCGCGGAGAGGGACCTGCTGCGGGCGGAGCAGCGTACGCGCGAGGTGCGACGCGGGCGGCGTCACGAGCGGAGGCCGAGCAAGGTTCTGATTCTGGAAAAATTTCCAGAATCAGAGTCTGGATTGATATCCAGACGGCAAGGTCGACGTCTATGAGATCATACAGACGTCTGAAAGGTGAGTTTCCGCTTTCTTCTTCTTTTGTCGACTGACCGTACTGAGGGAGGGGGGTTGGCTGTGCGCAGGTGTTCTGATTCGTCATCCTTTGCGAATCAGACATCTGGAAGTTGTACCAGACGGCGGGAGTGACCTCCAGACGTCCGTAGTGACCATCGGACGTCTGGGATCTAGGAGAGACGTCCCCACAGACTTCTGGACGTCCGGGGAACCAAGCCGAACAGGTAATTCTCTGATCCACCGTTTAAGACGTCTGGAAGGAGTTCCAGACGTCTGATTTTGCACAGTATCGTCTTTCTCGACCCGTTTAGGGCCCGTTTGGGCTCCGTTTTCCGCGATTCGAGTTGCGTTCGTTTCAGAATTTATTCCTCTACCTGCCTACAGTAGCTATACACTGTTTTGAGACACTCCTTGTGTTTGATCCTTGTGATAGGACCTCGTTCGGTTGCAGTCTTGAGAGTCGCGGAGGCGCGCGGGATTCCCGACCACGCCCCCATTACTCCCGTTGTACCTGGTAGAGTGGTTTTCAGTATTAATAAAATCTGTTAAAGTATGGAACCATAACTAGAACCTAGGGCATTGCATGAATCCTAGGAATGAGAAATATATGGAATGATAGCTCCTAGGTGTTGCATGAATCCTAGGGCCGGAAAACTAGATTGTATGATAGATCCTAGGATATGGCATGAATCCTAGGATGGAAAAACTAGTGGAATGTATATTACTGCAGTCTTGGAAAAATGGAAAGGAATATATAAGCTGCCTGTGAATTTAATTAACAGCTGCCTGTTATGAACAAAGAAACATGTTTGAGATCATGGAAATTGAGAACGTGAATCTGGAAAGTGAAACATATGATGTTCTGAGATAAAGGGCTGGAACCCTACGGGGAATTACGAGTGGAACTCCTGGAAAGAAAAGGAATGGAACTGAGATGTAGTTTGTACTGTCTCTTGGGTACGCAGTACCAAGGGAAGTACCTGTACCTGTTTTAGTGCAGAGTGGGGCCAGCCGCCCCAGGGACCCGGGGTTAGGCTTGGCCGCTCTGTACTGACTTGTTGGCCCTCGTGTACGTAGTACCGAGGAGAGCTAGTAGTGTTAGGAGAGTACTAGCTACCCCACGGGCCCCGGGGTTCTGCTAGCCTCCTTCACCGACTTGTTAGGCCCACTAGGGCAAACCAGGGTAGTCAGGCGAGGGTGCGCGGACTGTGGAGGGGCAAGGCCCCGGTTTGGTTACTGTGGAGGGGTTGGACCCCTGTTACTGAGAGGGCTCTGCCCTGGTTCCGTGCTGTGCTTTGGGCGCACCCGTTAACGGAAACGACTGACCGCGTGCCAGTACGGGCTAGCTACCTGTGCGTTTATCGCGCGTGCCGTAGTCACCGTTACGTCTGTCAGTGACCTTGGGGTGGTTGACTGAGGGTAGGATCACCACGGGGGACTCTCCCGGCCAGGGGAGCGCCACGTGCTACTTCTACTTTTGGAAAAGACTGCAATCAAGATCGTCCCACGAGGACATCCGAGATCAAGTAAAGGATCTGAGAAGTAAATGAAATAGTGAGAAAAATTGAAAGATGTAAATAAAGGAAGTAATAGAACATAACAGCTACTGTACACTCTACTGTTGCCTTTAGTTAGTTTGCCACTCTACTCAGCGTTTTGCTGACGTGTTACACTCGTTACCTTTTTCAGGACCAGGTGTTGAGCAGCCAGGGTCGGCGGCTGCAGAGGACGCTGGGCCGAGTAGGGTCCAGTAGAGTTGCCACAGCTTTGTACCTTCTTTTTGTTTCTGTTCTAGTGAGTAGTTTTGTTTCCGCTGTACCTTCTTTACCTGCAGTTTTTGTTATATGATAAATGTTGTTTTACTGTTGTGGTGGTGCCTACTGTAGTAGTTTCTTTCCTTACTGCTGTACTTTCTTACTGTTAGTTATATTCATGCTGAATGTGGTTTATTTTACTGTCTTTTGGTTACTTCCTCGTTGGACGACTGGGTCTTGGGATTAGTCGAGTCGGTCCGGTTCTCGTGTCTCGTAGGGACTCGGGAACCGGGTCGTTACACCTCATCATCAGACTCTAGTTGATTTGGTTCTGGTTCTCCTAAAGTTGTTTCATCAAATGAAACATGTAGGGATTCTTCTACAATAAAAGTCCTTTTATTAAAGACTCGATAAGCTTTGCTTCTTGTTGAATAGCCAATAAAGATGCCTTTATCACCTTTAGCATCAAACTTATCAAGTCGATATCGGGTGTTTAATAAATAGCATCGACTTCCAAACACTCTAAAATATGAAATCCTAGGAGACTTCTCATAATATAGCTCATATGGAGTTTTCTTAATAATAGGCCTTAAAAGAGTTCTATTAAGAACATAACATGTCGTATTAATGGCTTCAGCCCAGAAATATTTTTGAAGCCCAAACTCCAAGAGCAAGGTTCGGGTGCATTCTTATAGAGTGTGATTCTTGACTCTACAACACCATTCTGTGATGGGATATGTTAGAATTGACACAAAAACTTGAAAATTTTTCATTTTCAAATTCACCTCCATGATCAGTCCTAAGTATAATAATTGAAGATGATTTTTCCTTTTGAAGTCTTCAAGCAAGACTTAGGAAGGAGTCAAATGAGTCATATTTATGTTTTAGGAAGATGACCCAAGTGAATCTTGAGAAGTCATCAACAATAACTAGGCAAAATTTTGATCCATTTCGGCTCTCAAATCGTGTTGGCCGAAATAGATCAAGGTGTAACAACTCTAAAGGCCATGTAGTTAAAACTAAGTCTTTGGTTTAAAAGAAGCCTTGTGCATTTTTTCGAGTTCACAAGATTTGCACAATGCATCTTTTTTATAAGTTAGTTTAGGTAGGCCCCTTACTAACTCATTTTTGGCTAATTTATTTAAATGTTTGTGATTTATGTGACCTAGCCTACGATGCCATAAATCCACCTCAACATGAGTGGCAAGCAGACATTTCACAAATTTCTTTTGTGAAAAATGAAGAGCATAGATATTTTCATATCTAAAACCTTCAATTAAAATTATATTAGTTCCTTCTTTTAGTATTTTACATTCAGTTTTTGTAAACAATACATCATAACCATTATCACATATTTGACTAACACTAAGCAGGTTATGTTTTAAATTCTCTACTAAAAGTACATTTCGTACCTTCACAAATAATACAACAACGTTTGTTGTCTCCCAACTTGATGTGTCCTCCATCTTGAATTCTTGCCCATTTGATAAAGAGGTCGGAGTGTCCCGTCATGTACTTAGAATACCTACAGTCTAGGATCCACTTGTCTTTCTTGACCTACAAAATAATTTAATAAATTTGATTTAAGTACCCATTTTCTTTTGGGTCCTTGATGATTAGTTCCCTTCAAATCCTTAGATTTATAGATCACTCTTGTGTTGGATCTATAATTCTTGGGATTCTTGACCTTTTGGTAAATCCATGCATGCCTAGGTGCATGTGATTTATTTTGTGTGTTATTTTTACCGTGAAATTTTACTTTTAATGCATTACAAAATTCAGTATTCAATCTAGTAGTTGTTTTAAGATTATTTAAAATTCCCTAAAAATGTTCATAAATATCCTCTAATTCTACTATCTTTGCATGTAACTGTTAATTAGTGTCTTTTGCTATATCTAACTCTATTTCTAAACAAGATTTTTCTATTTCCAAAGTCATATAATTATTATGTAAAACTTTATTTTCTTTTTTAATTAACCTAGCTCTGTAATACAAGTCTTCATATGCTTGCAATAATTCATTAAAAGTGTTGGAATCACTATCATCCCAAGTAGCTTTATACACTTTTCTTGAGATCTTCTTCTTACGATCAACTTCTTTATCTTTCTTCTTTTCTTCCTTTTTCTTCTTGATCATTGGACAATCTTTTTGTACATGTCTCCTTTTCTTGCATTCAAAACAAACTATGTCATTTGAAAATTTATTTACTTTTTTACCTTGCTTTCGGATGAATCATCGAAATCTTCTTGTTAGAAGAGCAAGCTCTTCTTCTTCGTTGGAGTCGGAGTCTTCGAGATCTAATTCTTCCTTTAGAGCTTTAAAAGCAAGCTCTTTCTTCTTGCTTACTTATTTCTCCTCATTTTTCTTCATATTCACCAGTTAGACCTCATAGGCCATGAGACTTCCAATCAGATCATCAAGAGAAAGGACTAAAAGGTCCTTTGCCTCTTGAATTGCTGTTGACTTCGGAGACCAGTCGCTTGTAAGAGATCTTAAGATCTTTCTTACAACTTGCTCTTTAGTGAACTTCACTCCCAAATTCTTCATGGGGTTGACTATATCCTCAAATCTCGTGTACATCGCTTTGATGATTTCACCTTTCTCCATTCTGAAACACTCATAGCTTTCTGTTAGAATAGATATGCATGTTTCTTTTACCTTGTTAGTACCTTTGAAGGTGACTTGCAACGTGTTCCATATCTCATATGCAGATTCACAAGCTGAGATATAGTTAAACTCCTCCTTTGATAACACACAATACAGTGTGTTCATCGCCTTTGCGTTGCTCACAATCTTTTTCTTCTGATCTACCGTCCATGCTATTCCTTCTTGCGACTCTGGATTACTATATCTCTGTTGAATGAGGGTCCACGATTCCTCATCCATCACCTTGAGGAAGACTTGCATCATCCTCTTCCAGTACCCATAGTCCATCCCATCGAAATAGGGAGGACATGTGGATAACTGACCTTTGGTGCACTTCATTGATCATGCCATGGCAAGTGAGATTTTCTACTTCTTCTCGCAACTCGCTCTGATACCACCTGTAGGATCTAAAAGGCACAAACACACTAGAAATGGGGGATGAATAATGTGGTAAACAAAAATTATGCAAATAAAGCAAACCATAAAATATAACACCAGATGTATAGTGGTTCCTCTCACTTGGGTACTTCACTACCTAAGTCTCCCAACTTAGGATTTTTAACCCAATTCCCTCTACCTAGAGGGAATCAATTTATTATAAACGGAGGTAATTAACAGGTTACCTCAACCCAATTACAAGATTAGATAAAAATGAGAAAGATACAAGTGTAAGCAAGAAATAATTTAGCTTACAACTAAGTTCCAAAGTCTCCAACAAGAATTAGCTTCAAAGATAGTTGATCAATCTAACGAAAAAAACACTAAAGCGAAAAAGAGTGATTTTACGAGGGAGAACGAATTCTCCAGAAAAGACCTATTGCAAAGAGTATCGCCTTGAAGAAAAATGCAACAAATCAACAATCCTTGTAGCTTGAATTGAGAAATATGGAAATCTTGGGCAAGGAGATTTTTTTTTGCTTGTGTTGTGTGCAAATGACACCCACAAGGTGCTTATATAAGCCACTAAACACCTTCCCTACAATCACTAGTCATTAGGGGCAAAATGGGAAGATTAGAGATAAGATTAACTACAAAATAACCATTCAGATTAAGCACAATGGTTAGTTGGTGCCAGTACTAAAGTTGTGGTACCAGTATTGACTGCTCACAGTTAATCAGCAGCTAGCCCAACAAAGCCTGGGTACTGGTACTCATCATAGATACTGGTACTCAGTGCTTACAATTGAGTACTAATGTAGACACATTTAATTAGGTCAAAATGCCTATTCATGCATGTTCCTAGGCTTAGATTTGCATTTCATACCATAAATATTGCATAGCATGCATCATTCTGCATTTATAGTAGTTGTGTACATTTTAGGTTAATTACATCCTTTTTATGGCCAAGAGGGAAGGAGATTTATTTTAGGGCCTCAGATGGATGATCTGACCGTACAAATCTGATTAGGATGACGATCAGAGTCTAACACCTCTGAAATCATCTAGATCGTAGCACCATATGATGTTCAAAGAAGATCAATGGCCAGGGGGCAATATGACATCTTTACAGGCTTCGAATGAAAAATCTGACCGTACGGATGAATCCAGAGCAATGATCGTAGTCCGACAATGCAGGAATCATCTCGATCTGAGCACTGTAGCACCCTCTGCAACAGAAAGAAGTTGAAGGCCTAGATGGCACCACGTGGCACCATCTCGGTCGCCCAACATCGGCCAGCAGCACCCGCCCACATCACACCTCATTTGCGACCTCCATTCCTAGCCGTTGGATCTTGATCCAATGACTAAGAAGTTTTCTCCACTGTGAGCCCATAAGACGTCTTGGTGTCACAAAAGCCAGCTTGTCCCATTGGTTGAAGCACTGATCTTCAAGGGAGGGGCGCGGGTTAAAATCCCCATGGCCCACCTAATTGAGCAATTGATCCAGCTGCGTGCACAGCACAGCTGCGGCCACAAGTAGTAGCAGCGCAGGCATGCCAGCGTGCACGTGCGCGACATGGTGCTGGAGGCACGGGCGCTTGATGTGCGGGCCAACGGGAGCATTGAATGGTGCGGATCTTCAGCGATAGCCTAGGTGGGTCTTTAGTGATGCTTGCAACTGTCACTAATTTCCTGTGCGCAGGAAGCCTTTCCTCCTTCCACAATAAAAGGACCTACACCCCTCCATTCTTCACCATCTCTTCCTTTCTTCTCCTCACCACCTCCAAGGCTCTAGAGAGAGCTTGTCCCAAGCTCGGGATGCTCCTCTAGAGTAGAAAACAAACATTTGTTCTTGCCTCTCATCCCCTTCATGGAGCATTGGTCTCACGTGTTTCGCGTGTTAGAAATTGGGGTTACAAGTAACCCATCATCGTAGTTGCAAAACACGTCGATCAGATAAAATTTATATCGAAACTCCAAGGGAGTCCTAGGTCGAACACAGGGAGGCGACGTTTACTTTAACTGAAAACCACGCTTTGATTTGTTTCTTTTTGGTATTTTAGGGTTTTGGTTTTTTTTTTTGTATTTTTGTAAGAAGAAAACAAATAAACGAATCACAAGATAGAGATGGAACGAAAATGGTATAGGTGTTACTTCAATGTCTATTACAATCTACTATGAAAGCATAAAAAGAGAGGGGGGTGAGAGGAAATCTCCCGAATTGGTTGTTCGGCGAGACGACGGTGATTGGCGGAAGCTCGGATGAAGGAGGTAAGGAGCGGGACGACGGAGGTGAGATGTAGGAGGACGTCGAGTAGAGGAAAGCTTCAGCGTGGCTCCGGAATGGAGGTGATCTGCTACTGGAATGGAGGTGGGAGGATGGCTCCAAGGCAACCTATGAATGGGGATGGGAAGTTGGAGGAGTATTTGGTGAGGCAGAGGTTCGCTAGACTAATAGGCGCCTTAGGAGCTTGAGAGCAAGCTCTAACAGAGCGTTGGTAGGCTTGCTAGAGCTTGGGAGTAGGTAGGAGGAGAGTAGGTAGAGATGGCTTGGAAGGGAGGGGGTGTAGGTCCTTTTATAGTGGAGGAGAAGAGGCAAAAATAGGAATGGGACCTTTAGTGATCTCCAGGACATCACTGGAAGCGTCGCTATAGACAGATCACATCCTCTCATTCCCTTAGTTGTCTTCCAATGAAGTAGCAACGGCTGTAAGCGTTGCTGTAGGTCAGCCCAGCTGGCACTGAAAGCTGGCACCAACCGCGCCCGCGCTGCGTTGCCGCCCATCACGTGCGCTGATCGTGCGGCGTCCTACTGGTGTGCTTGCTGGCGTGCGCTAGCGTGTGCACACTGCGCTACCATTGCTGCTTGCGTGTAGTGCTGAATTAAGTTTGGGGGGCCCGCGGGGATTCAAACCCGCGCCCCTCCCTTGAGAACCGCCGCTCCCACCATTGCGCCAAGTCTGCCAATGCGTCGTGAGGAAGAGCTGCAACTACGTGGTGAGGGTGAGCTTTCAGCCGTTGGATTCTCATCCAACAGCTGAGATCACTTGATGATCGGCCTTTAGAGAAGTGGCGAGTGGCGTTGGGTGCTCTAGATGGTGCCACGTGACACCATCTAGACCATCCACCCTTCATTGCTTGCATTGGTTGCCACGGTGCTCTGATCGAGGTGATTTCTACGTTGTCGGACTGCGATCAATGCTCCGGATCCATCTGTATGGCCGGATTTTTCATCCGAAGTCTGTAAGGATGTCACATTGCCTCCTGGCCATATAAAATGGAGTTAATATACAAAACATACAACTATCCTAAATGCCATGCAATCGATGTTATGCAGTATTTATAACATGATATGCAATGCTAAGCCTAGGAACTATCATAAATAAGCATTTTATCATGAATTCATGTGTGTTTATCAAGCATCCTACAGCCATCCTCTCATCTCCTTTTGGGAAGAAGATCCTCGCCGCGACGCCGTCCTACCCTGCCCTCCGTCCTTCAGCTCTGTCCTCTTTCGTCCCACTCCTCACCACCTTCCTTCAGGCGATGTCAGAGCAAGTCATCCTCTGAGCAACCATCGAGGGGGATTCTTCTCATCTCCACCTATCTTTACTTCTTTCTAGGGTAGTTTTTCTCACTTTCATAGTTGTAGAAACACTTGTTGAGATTTATGTGATTATTTCTCTCTCTTTCTTATATTTTGCAAGTAGATTAGTCAGATAAGAATTCATCGACCTAATCTCTTGCCTGCTAAAAATGCGAAAAAAATTAGAAAAGACAAAAATGACAAAAACAAATAAAAGCGAAACACGTATTTTTCAAACCAAATTTTCGCCTCCCTGTGTTCGACCCATGACTCACTTTTCGAGTTTCGGTTATAAATTTTATCTGATTGACAAATTTTCTCGCGAATCAAATTACAAAGACGGGTTTTCCAAAATCCAATCCTTTTCTCATGTGAATCTGTTGTCATCAAGTACCAACTAAGTACCAAGTACCGGTACTCATGATAAGTACCGGTACTTGTGACTCATAGATTTGGGTCAAGTTATAAACTGTGATCTACATGTACCGATACCAGTGATTAGTACTGGTACTTGTAAGGTCCAGGCAGTTCCCAAGTCAACAAACTGTGTGCACCTGGTACCGGTACTCATGATGAGTACTGGTACTTGTTGTTCACAGTTTGGGACTAGGACCTAAACCTATGCCTAGCAGATACCGATACTGATGAACAATACCAGTACTTGCAACAAGTACCTTAAATAAAATTTATTCATCAATCTAAGTGATGTTTGAATGCAAATATACGATTAATATGACAATGAAACAATATTTACGTTTTTCAAATGAATGATAGAACGAGAGTATGATTCCTAATTATCTCTATTTTAATTTTAACTCCTAAATCATTTTTCTTGTTAGGAGACATACAAAATCTAAATTACAAGATATAAGAACAATATGAAATCAATCTTCATTCTCCATGCTATCCACATTTCTTCTATACTTCCTAAATTCTGTGATTTCTTGTAAATGACACTTCATAAACTCATTAGTTTTAAAACAGTTATGTTAACACCAAAACATAAAAGAGAAGTGGAACTAGGTTCCAACATACATATGTATAATGATACAATAATAGATGTTGGAGCCTTAGGTTGCATATAAACCATGAAAACTAATCAAGAGAAACTTGGTAAGATGATCCCTAATTAGATGAATATCATTAGCTTATTCTAAATGTAGGTGTCACTGATTTATTTTGATTTTACAAAGTGAATATCAAATTTACAACACGAAAAGCAAAATAGATTGCTGAACATGCATCGTTTTCCATCAAATGTGAGATAAAAAAATATATAGGAACTATATGAGCAGCTAAAGAAGAAGATATTTAAGCATAACTTACGAGATTTGTAAGATATTGTATAAGAAAATAAAGACAGATGATACTACAGTCAAACCAGATTCAAGGCCTGATGATAACACCATCATTAGCCATAACTAGCTTTAATTAGTCAAAATCAAGAGGCAAATGCTCCTACATAGTCGCCTGAGAGACATAATTTCACTCAGATCCATTTTGAGAGAAGAACATTAAAACATGATTAATTCTGTAGTTTTAACAACACATCATAAAAGTAGAGTAACCATGGGGTTTGTCAGGGGTTAATCTAAGGTCAAATGAGCATTAAAGTCCAATGAGTAGGTTCACATAGATAGAAATGGGGTTTTACGTGTTTCGAGAATCAAATCATAACACAAAACCCTAATTTCAAATCCTCTTGAATTAAAGAGGTTCTGGTCAGGATAAAATTCATCTAAACCTCTTTTTCAAATTCATAGAAAAATATTCTAAGAGGTTTGGCATCCTTGGTTTGATCATCTGAACCTATTTTGACCTTGAATAGTCACAGATAGAATTCTACCCTAAATTGGGTTTCTACACAAATTTTCTAGTGAAACTTGTTCAAAAACTCAAATCTAGCTTCACCACTAGATTCCTTAGGTCCAAATTAGGTTTGTACCAAAATTTGGACCCAATCAAAGTCCATCTTGACCTATCTCAGTCCTTTGAATCTCTGTTTCTTACAACTAGCCCCTCAACTTTCAACTTTTCTTACAAATGACCCACTAGCTTTCTCTTCTCCTTCACAAATCAACCCTTGCCTCCATTGCTGTGTGAACAGCATCTTGAACCCAATGGCTGCTAACTTCAAAGGAGGCATTCTCCTCCAATCTGCATCCAATCCCCTCTAAAATTGGAGGAAACAATTGCCATAAGATCTCCTATCATCTAAACGTGATCTTGAGCCTTGATTTGAGACCAAGAGCTTAGGGAAAGATCCGAAAATCCACGTTGAAACCCAAGCCAAATCACAATGAAATCACGATAATTCCTTCTGATTGAGGCATGGTCGTACTCTATTTAAGCTTTAGCATCTCCCACCGTGCTCCTTAGCTCGGTTTGGCCTTAATTCTTCACCTTCTTCTCTCTCCGATCACCTCCGACTACAGCTCCGACGAGCTTCTCCAACCTCCGTCTTTGCATGTTAATGGGCTATCGAGAAGTTTTAAGGAGTAATTGTCATAGAAAAGACTCAATCGCTTGAAAACAATTAAATTTATAACTCAGAATTGCAAAAGAGTCTGAGGTCGATCATAGGGAGCAATTAATGGCAATTCAATCCACTAACACAATTTAATCAGAAATGTAAGTAATCAGGACCAAAGCTTCATTTAGAACAACTAAAAATAATATGTATATGAAATCAAGTAGTAAAGTGAAAAAAGATTGGGTTAAAATGGTGATTTGAATCACCAAATTAACCCTTAAAATTAAGCTCAAATAAATGCACAGTATCTCTCAATCAAATATACCACATCAACCAATTTTACTATTCCAACAGTATGTAGAACTAAGTCACTAGTAGAAGTCAGATGAAGGCATAAGGCATCAAATGCCTTAAGTTGCTCAAGAGCACAGCTCCAACAGAAGAGGCAAAGGCCTCCTCTCTCCTTCGTGCCTCAAGAGAGAGGCAAGCATAGCATAGCATAGAGGCAAAGGCCTCAGAATCAGCTAAGTATAGAGAGTAGAGGTGCGAAGGGCAAAACCCCCCCTCTCTCTCTGATTCTCTTCTTCTCTCAGACCCGGGCTTAGTCGGGTAATCAGTCGGGTATTCGAGCGTGAACAGGGACTAGGCCTACAGGCATGTATCGTAGGTGAGGAGTGTGTAGAAGCAGGTAAGCGGGTGAGGGTGAATGGGGACCCGACCCCCGTGTCTTGGGCGAAGAATGGGTGGCACGAATTCCTCTTATGTGCGGTCGCGGGTCCTTCTCTCTATGATGTGGGACTATCCCATGTAGCTTCTTCCTTCACGCAGCAACAGCTGAAGATGCCTCTGATTGCATGTCTATCCCACGTCAAAGAAGCTCAGAAGCTTCTCCTGAGAGAGGCAAATATGTTGGGGGGTGTGGTGTGCTGTGAGGAGGTGTGTGGTGGTCTGGAGAGGTCAAGAAGGTGGAGCGGAGGTGTGTGTGTCAGGTGGAGTTTGTGAGAAGCCAATCCCCTCAATTACTTGAGGGGTTTTGGTCATAAGGGCATGGCAAAACTTTTGAGATCGATGGGGAGCGGCTTGGTGTAGTGTGGCGGATTAGCAAAGTTGCCGGAGGTACGCTGGAGACGAAGGAGACAACGGTGGCACAGGCGTGAGGGCACGCTGAAGAGGATGCTGGGTGTGTGAATCGAGTCAGGGGGAGACACAGAGTTGAACTAGAGTGGTTGTTGACGAAGGGGATGCGGAGATGGCACCAGCTATGATTAACCAATGTCGGAGACAATGGTGGCTCTAGGAGGGAGGACGGCGATGTCTGAAGGGAGAGGAAGCCCCTCGCAGGTATGGCGAGGTGCGAACGAAGCTGGGGAAGTCGGACCTATTGCCTATAGTATGTGGCAGTAGGCAAGGAGATCGGAGGGAGGAGGTCGCTGGAGCAGAGTCTGGAGCTGGCCGAAGGTACGGATGATGAGGGGTTTTTTGGGCCTAAATCTCACTAAGGAGTTCGGCTATGCATTGGGGATGCTTTTATAGGGCTTCAGGAAAGCTTCCAAGCTTGGAAACAAGCTTAAGAAGCTCGGATTTTCAGGGAAAGAGATCCCTGAAATCCATGAATTCGCACGAGCTTCATGAGGAGATTTGGAGTCCAAAACTAGGTTTAGGCGATCAGGAATTTCCTCAGGATCATCCCATCCAATTTTGGAAGGGATTAATTGAGCAATCAGGGAGGAATCCTTGATTGAAGGTCAAAGTTGAAGGGTTCACACTATCAATTGAGGTAGGGACCTTTTTGAAGAAAATAATGAGAAGTTTGGTGGCTAAATGCAAAAATTTTGAAAGCTAGGGACTTAAGTGTGAAAAATAGAGTTTAAATGGATTAAAATGAAAACTAGGTCAAGATGAATTCTGATTGGGCCCAAATTTTGGTACAAACCAAATTTGGACCCAAGGAATCTGATGACAAAGTTGGATTTCATTTTTGACCAAGTTTGATTGGAAAATTTGTGCAAAAACCCAAATTAGGGCAGAATTGTATCTGTGACTCTATTTAAGATCAAAATAGGTTCCAAATGTCAAATCAAAGGTACCAAACCTCAAGAAATATTTTCCTAATCAACCTCCTAATCTTGGGAAAGAGAAAAAGGAAATAAACAATTAGGATTCACTTGCCTTATTTTTCTAGTAATTATCATTCAAAGGCAAAAATTTCTTGATTTGCGAACTTGCTTGATATCTTATTGAAGTTGAGACGATTTTGATTAAAGATTCTTCATCCTGATTTCCTGTACCTACTAGGGATTTACGCTTAAATTTTAAAACATCTTAGACTACTCACATTCTTGTTTGAGTCCAAGGTGTTACATTTGAGATCAAATTGGACTTGAAATAGTGCCAATTAGGGTTTCTACTCTAGGATTTTGAAGTGTTAGTGCACACTTGCATGCATTAAAGGAAATTAATCTTCCCACATTTGTGTGTCACCCAAGCCCTTGTTTGAAAAGATTTATTCAAGGAAAATCCTAAAAATCAGGCACTAAATTCACTTGAATCCTAAAACTTTGGACCTAATAACCTAAGAGTCAATTCAGGGTGATTTTGGGTCTTAACCCAAATTTCATCTTTCATCTTTAAGGAAAGTCGGTGATGTTGGTCTACTTTGTGGGCCAATCAACCTCCAAATTAGGTCACAAATTGAATCAACTTTTTAATCAAGTGAAATTCAAGGCACAAATTAGGACTAAAATTGGTACACTTAAGGTCTCAATTCTCACATTCCGATCTACTTGGAACTGCAATGATAAGGAAGGTTGGGTGGGGGAAACCCTGTAACCCGTGGGAATGCTCTTCAGTGTAGGCTTCTTTACGAGGCTCTCCCTTCCTAGCTGCCCAAGTACTTCTCGAGTGTGTGGATTTTTTATTCAGAGGTATCATTCGCCTCAGAACAGCCTTAGTCATCCAAAAATCTTTGGGTGACTTGATTGGGTTCGATTCATATCCAAGCCCTCATCTATTCTTTAGGGCACATACACAGGAAAGGTCCTAAGGTTTGACCTAGAGGCCTCCATTAGAGTTCTTCTTGGGGATTTCTGATCTAATCTGATCGATTCAATTTGAACCTGAATTTGATTCTACATCTTGATCCACCACCTGATTTGAAAATGCAACCTAATAATTTAGGAAGAATATTTAGAAAACCTGAATCTCAAATGAGCATGAAAGAAAAGATGATCGAGGCTACTCTTAGACATCATGATGAGTATTACAAAACCTCTGATCCATCTAGGCACATTCAGGTTAATGTTTCAAAAATAACCCACATAATGAACCGTGTTGTAATGATATTGATACAAATGTACATGGTTCAACCTGGGATGATCTCTTATCAGAATACATTGAATTAGGGAAATAACATAGCAATGAGTATCTACAATGTTGGTCAAATCCCCTGCTTTTGGAAAAACACTAAGGTCTCATGGAGAAACATGGAAAATTGCTGAATATGGTATATGAAGCCATCAATCAAAAATACTCATATATCCCCTCAGAAATGGATGAGACATCTTGGAACAACATTAAGGATCAACATGATTTCCCAGAATTAGAGTTTGAAAATAGAAGTTGTTGTGGACCCCCAACCCAAATGGAATCAGATTTAAATTTTATGTAGAATGACATACCTGATCTTGATGTTGGTTGAGTGGATCCAGTTACAGGTGTTCCTAATTTTGAACCAGCCTTAGAAAGCCATGAAGCTGGTCCATCATGCCTTGATTTCCCAAACACCTGTAGTGAGCTTGAATCAAAACCTCTCGAGGATGTAATTCCTTAAGCTTATCCTGTTAAGGTAATCCTCATGAGTAATTCTGACATCTCAATGGACTCAAGTCCAAATTCTAGCGACCTAATTCCTAACCTTGACCTAGAATCTAGATTTGAGCCTATTTGGGATGATCATAGGGCCCAATATGATGGAATCAGATTTTAGATCTGCATTATGATTCTGGACCTATATTTTATGATTACATCTCTCCAAACTCCTCAAAAATACAAATTGATTTTTCAGAAGTTATACTGATTTAAGATATAGAAACAGAGGAGTTGGAAGAGTTAGTATTTGATTGGGTCTACCCTAGAAGCCACGAACCTGAGCCTATGCCTAATAAGGACACCTCTTTGAGCTCAGAATTTAAGATTAGGTTAGATCCAAGTCAGGTTGTTGATTCTATGCATCATGATTTATCCTGTGGTGGAAATCCTAATCTGGAATCAGGTTCAGAAATTGATTTTCACATATTCTCCGATGATTTCGAATCATACTCTAATTTTGGAGAACCTTTGTTTCCTGACAATTACAAGCCAATCTACGACCTCAGTATCCATAACCCATTCTTTGATTCTAATTCTGAGGTCCCTGATCCCAAGATCATTGATTCAAAATCATGTTCCATTGAGTTGGAATTATTCTATTATGATATGCAGGAATCAGAAACAGTAAGTGCTGAGAGTGTCCACAATCCAGAGTTCGAATCATTCACTGACTCAGAATTCCATCATTTTATAAGTACTCTCCAGGCATTTACATTTGATTTGAATGAGCATCATGAAGACTCTCTAGATGAACCTCTCTTTGAATCATTTCTAAAAGAGCCCTCACCACACCCAAATTTTGAAAAAGCCACACCTTCCATCACAGAGCCAGAGCCATCATGAAGACTCTCTAAAAGAACCTATTTTTGAATCATTTCTAGAAGAGCCCTAACCACACCTGATTAGCCCATATTTGTGGGCTATTTAAGTATTTAAGTGCCTAGACATTAGGTTAATTCTAACATTTATTTAGCATAAATTAGGATGTAAATAGATTAATTCATATTTCTAATTTAATTACATAATTCATGCATTGCATTCATATTTTAAATGCATTTAGAATTAACTTAGAATTACATTCATTTAATTAGTTAACCAATTAGGTGCATTGCATGCATTAATTTAAGTTAACATAAAAGTTGAGGGTTTGTATATAAATAACCATAATATTTTAACAATATCTGTTATTCTTCTTTTCAGCAACGACTCGGCTGCCGCTGCAACGCCACCTGCCGCACTAAAGCCTACATTCATGGATTAGCGGAGAAGGTGGATCTGCTCCTACCTCTCCATTCAAATTCATGCAAGCAGCTACAAAAAGAGGAGAGAGGCTGCTGAGCGGAGTAGGCCTCCACCCCAACAATCCACACTGTGCAGAGAGTTCATCTAGTCCATTTCACCACCGCTGGCCTCAACCGCGGCGACGAGCCTCCACCACCGTGGGCGTGTGGTGTGACAGGCCACACCACCATCCGGAGATCGTCCGCGTTACTGTGAGCACCTCGCAATGCACCACCCTCGCCGTCATCACCAACAACCTCCACAACCGCTACTGCAATTTCACTCCTCAGTCAGTTAAGATGTCCGAGAAGTTTCCCGGACGTCTGAAGCTTCGACCCCCTCCACTCCAGCAGCAACCACCCTTGCTGCACTTCACCTCCAGCGCCAACCGCTAGCCCTCGCCCGCATCACCTCCAGAGCCAACCGCCTTGCAGCCTCGCCCGCATCCTACTACGCAAGACCGCCTTCAAGCCATCTCCAGCCTGCAGTGCACCTACTCACTCCTCGCCGTGCGCCTTCCTTTGAACTTTGGCACGCTGCATCTACTCCAGCACGCCTTCCGTGCAGCATCCACCAGCGGCATCCAGCAGCAGCGACGCACCTGTAGCAGCACCACCCTCAGTGCGTGCGCCTCCTCACCTTCAACGTGCTCAACTCCCCCGCACTCGCAACAGCAGTGCCCGCGTGCACCACCTGCAGCAGCCTTCGCGCGCGCACAGCCGCCCCTCCTCCAGCAGGTGCAGCCACCGTCAAAAGCCACCTTCACCGAAGCTCCGTCCAGCCGGCTCTGGCCACCTCGCGACTCGCCGCCACCACCATTGTGAAGCCCTCGGTCCAAAGAACTTCCTCCGAGATTCACGCCTCCAGTCGTTCCTTCCTCTTTGCGCACAGCCAAGGGGAAGAAATTCCCTGTTTTGCTACAGTAAAAGGGCCATTAATATTTACATTTTCTGCCATTGCCAACTTTTATTGATATTTTATTGAATCTGCATTGCAAAAAATATCCTCTAGTTGTTAAAAATTGCCATTTCAGCATGTTTTCTTGATATTACCTTAATCTGAAGGCAGATTTGGCTCGATTCTTGCTTAAACTAACTACGAATAAATGTTTTTAATTGGTGCAAACTTAAATACATCATTGCCTCCTTATGGACACGACCTGCTCTTCTGCGAGTGGTTATTTTTAATTATTAATTAGTCAATTTTTCCACCACATAAAACTACAAACGACTTTAAAGCTAACAATCGACTCGTCAACACCTAAATTTTGAAAAAGCCACACCTTCCATCACAGAGCTAGAGCCTTCCAAAATCCGATCCCAACCCCAACCCGCCACCGGAATCAATTTCCACTCTTATTGACCTCTCTCTGATCCGGTTACATATGATTCACCTCCATCAAACCATTAATCACTTCTTATCCTTCTCTGATCTCACCCATAGGGTTCCTGCATCCTCTATAGATCCATTTTCTTTTGAGAACCCCTACTCTGATAAGGCTAAATCAATTCAACCAAACTCGCAATTTGCATTTCCATATATTTCCGGCCACAAAGTATCGGGTTGGCTCCACATCTACTGATTCACATCCATCAACCCACCAGACTAATTGGGTTTGGTCTGCATCATCAGCTTATTAATCTGAACAAGCACTTGGTTGAACCAACCAGGCTACTTATCAAGGTGCTTGTTCTACAAAATTCTTTTGATTTGACCACCCCTTCTCCTTGACCACCTTCTTCTCAACTGAAGGCATTGAATTTATCACTTAACGGGAGGTAACCCATCATTCCAAAAACCCAAGATCCTTCTGATCATCTTTTTGAGCTACACTCCTATTGCACTTTTGAGTTCAACTTTAGAATGGCCGACTCCACCTTTGATACTTGTATCAAAGCTTGAAATCATCTGAACAGTCATCCCGACCCATTCACCCACCCTTTGACCCTACTCTAAACTTTGAACCAAGCTAATTTGTACCCTCCTAGTTTACAATGAGGACATTGCAAAACATAGGCATGGGGGGGTGTTAAAGTGTAAACATATGAAAATTCAATTCTCTAAGGGGTCCTCACAAAAATATATATATACTTATTAAAAAAATCAAGAAAAAATGGAGAAAGGGAGGGAAATTTTGTGAATTGTTTGCAAATCTTTCTTGAGGAGGAAAAGAGGAGGAAATTCAAATGTCAAAAAGGAGCAAAATCAAAACAAAATTGATAGTCATAGCAATTGATTATGGGATTTACTTAAGTTCTAGACCTAATCAAAAGAACGATTAAGTCCTAAAGTGCTAGAGACAAGGAGATTAGTAATGAGTGTTGATCTTAGGTCTCTTAGGCTTGTTTTAAGGCTTAAATACTCACGTATTCGTTAAAATCCAGATTAGTCCTCAAGAGGTTAAGGAAAGTGTGAGGCTGATATAGTAAGTCTAAGGTTAGGGATTATTCGACCCTGTTGCCTACCCTTTGATTTGCAGGACTTGGTAACCTAAGCACCCAAAATCACACACTAAGTCTAGTTCAGTGCACTTAATAAAGAAAATTATGCCAAAAGTATTCTGTTCTGAAAAGCCATGTCAAAGATTTAACTTAGGAGCGGCTCGATAACACAAGTTGATTGGATGAGTCCCAACGCAGAGAGGTGGGAAATTCCCCTCGAAGATGCGTAATAACATATCATCTCCTCGGTCTTGTCTCCTAAGATATTTAAATATCCTACTAGGGGCATGTAAGCACCTTGTGCTGGTTTAGGTTCCATGGACAAGATTATCTGGAAATGTCGATTGCCAGGGCCTGAATTTAGCTATAGAACTCCATGGGCGGAACTATCTCAAAGTGTCGAAAGTCAGGGTTCTAGGGTTGCCATGGGCGATGCTATCTCGAAGCATCAAAAGCCAGGGACCCTTCGAGGATTGTTGGTGGGGAAAAGGAATCTGATATATACCGTGTTGAGGGCCAATATGATGCTAGATTTAGGGAAATCTAAGAAGAAAAAGAGAGAAACTTCTCCAAATGAAAAATCCTTCTATCTCTCTCTCTTACTAAAAATGCACTGGCAAACTAAACCTGGACTCAATACGTCTCATGCATGAGTGCTTTAACCACTGGTTTCAAAGAACCTCTAGGCAGTTTTTGCGGGCCATAGAAACATTCGCGGATGACTCAGGCTGAAGCTGGTCAGGTCTGGATCTTGATTGATACTTGAATCCTTCTAGGCCTATTATTGGCATTCTGATCTAATTTCTAGAGAGTAGCACAAATCAGGCATCTAACATCAACGCATGGTCTAGAGATCTAGTTCTTTCCATAAGATTTTACTAAGGACTAGCAAAAGTTAGGCATAGGGGTATGATGGTAACACCATCATTAGCCATAACAAGGTTTAATTAATCAAATCAAGAGACAAATGCTCCTACATAGTCGCCTGCGAATCATAAGTCCACTCAGATCCATTTTGAGAGAAGAACATTAAAACATGGTTAATTCTGCAGTTTTACATCACATCATGAAAGTAGAGTAACCACGGGATTTTCCAGGGGTTAATCTAAGGTCAAATGGGCATTAAAGTCCAATGAGTAGGTCCACACAGACAGAAACAGGGTTTCATGTGTTTCGAGAATCAAATCATAACACAAAACCTAATTTCAAACCTGCTTGAATTAAAGAGGTTTTGTTCAGAATAAAATTCAACTAAACCTCTTAAAATTCATAGAAAAATATTCTAAGAGGTTTGGCATTCTTAGTTTGACCATCTAAACCTATTTTGACCTTGAACAGAGTCACAGACAGAATTTTACCCTAAATTGGGTTTCTACGCAAATTGCCAATCAAACATGGTCAAAACTCAAATCTGACTTCACTACTAGATTCCTTGGTGTTGAAGGGATTCTAGATAGGAGTTTTAAATGTGTCTCGTTGTAGTAAAGTCTCCTAAATAGATCTCTTAACAAATAAAATTTATAACTCAAATATCTAAAAGAAGTCCGAAGTCGAACATAAGGAGCAAATATGGAATTCACACACTAATCTCAATCAAAATAAATGAGCACAAACATTTAAGCACAGTAATGAAATTCAATGAATAATTACTACTCAAATCTGATATTCAATAAGAACATAAGTATTTCAAGAGTTTCATGAGGCAAAATGATGTCTAAGACAAAATAATGGTGATTTGAATCACCAATTATTAGTCTTAAGCATATATCAATTACTCAAATGAACCAAATAAATGAATAGCGATTAGACTTCTGCTTTGGTAATCAGATGACTTAAATGTCGCCTTCTACAGTGTTTCTTTAAAGCTTTCTTCTGTTCTTTTCTGTCATGACTCCTCTCTTCCTTTCTTCCTTCAAATCTTCTTCTTTTAGAGCTTTCTCACCCTTCCCTCTTCATTCAAGCCTACCTCAAGGCCTTCAGAGACTTCTCACGCATAGAGCACAACTTCTCTTCTACGGCTAAGTGTTGCACAAGGCTTTCTTCCTTTTTAGCATAAGGTAGAGGAGCACGCAGCAAAACCCTCCCCTCCCCTGCTCTCTCTCTCTCTTTCCTTCGTTTCCTCTTCTCTCAAATACCCAGGCTTAATCAGGTATATGAATTTGGGTGACCAGGGCTACCGGCAATGGGTAGTAGCCAAGGTGGGATAGGTTTACGTAGGTCAGTGAGCGGGTGAAGGGGACCTCACCCCTAGTGTCGAGGCGATAAAGCACAATCAGAAATTCAATTTATGCATGTGTGGGCTCTCTTCCACGAACGATGTGGGACTAAACATCCCCTTGTTCTTTGCATGCGCCTGCAACAAAGAAGTTTCTCCAATTACAGCAGCTGCAGAGGTTCACGCCCTCAATCAAGGACCTCGGAAGGGCCTTGAAGTGTATTTGCGACTCCTGGGCGAAGCACTTGGTTCTTTCCACGTTGGAGGACTGAAGATGAGGTCGAAGATGATGGCGGCAGCGACGATGGATGGCAATGCCTGCAAGTCATCAACACGGCCTCTTGGGCACATTAAAATAGATCATAAGGTTCACCGTGGTGTGGCGAGTGTGGCGACGGTGGTTGTGTGGTGCAAGAGCGTGTGTGGTGGTCAGTTGGTGACAAAGATGGCATGCGAAGGATGGGTTGTTCGACAGCGTGTTCGGATGGACGAGAGGATGAAAGAGGAGAGGGGTTTTGTGCGAGTGGATGAGGCAAAGCTTGTGGACATGTCGATGAGGTGTTTGGAGGTTCATAGCGTGCGGAGGACCTCACCGGACGTGCGGCCAGAGGTGGAGATGAAGGTGGCATGCAATTTTGTCGAGGGGTTATTTTTGGGTTTTGAAGATGGGGAATTAACCTAAGAAACTAAGGGAACCTAACTAACCTAATCTAACGGTTGAAAGGGGTAGGGTCCGCATTGGTTTTGGCAGGCCAACGACAGAGAAGAACTCTCCAGTGGGGGACGGCAAGGAAGAAGGAGGTCTAAGAACCTTCGCTTTGACCGGCGAGAGGTGGAGGAAGGTGAGGAAGATGATGAGCCACTTGATTTGACTGTTTAATGGCTGGAAGAAAGGGGTTGAAGAAGCTCGCTAGAGCTCAGTTGGAGAGGGGCTGTAGGTAGGGATTTGAAGAAGCTTTTGGCCCCAAACCTTGCTAAGGAGGTATGGTTGTGCACGGGGGTCTTTTATAGGCCATTGGGCAAGTCTCCAAGCTTGGAAACAAGCTTGGAGAGCTCAAATTTTGTGGTATAGGTTTAGGAGTTTTCAAGAGTTCGCACAAGCTTTTGGACGAGTTTGGAAGGTCATGAACAAGCTCAGATGGAAGAGGATCTCGTTAGGAGTCCTTCCATTTTTGGGAGAGATCCACCACAGATTTAAGGAGAAAACCTCGATGGAAACCTTCTATGTATGGACAGAAGGTTCTAATGGTGGTAGGGACCTTTGTGCAAAGAAGATGACAAACCTAGGGGGCCATTTACAAAGAATTTAAAAGTTAGGGGTATGTGTGTGAGAGAAAAGAGTCAGACTTGACCAAATTGCAAACTAGGTTAAGATGATCTCAGATTGGGTCTAACTTTTGGTACAAACCTAATTTGGGCCCAGGGAATCTGATAGTGAAGTTGGATTTTGGTTTTGACCAATTTTGACTAGGTAATTTGCGTAGAAACCCAAATTAGGGCAATTGTCTATCTGAGACTCTATTTTAGGTCAAAAAGGGTTCAGATGGTCAAATCAAGGATACCAAACCTTAGAGAATATCTTTCTAGGATTTTTAGAAGGTTTAGGTGAATTTTATCTTGACCAGAACCTCAGTTAATCAAGCGAGTCTTTTTTTCAGATGTCCATTAATTCTCGAAACGTGAAAAAACCTGTTTCTTTCTACACGGACCCTCTTATTAGATATTTATGAACATTTTACCTTTAATAAATCCCTGGAAAATCCCATGATTGTTCTTCATTTAGGATATTCTATTACAATTGTAGATTTACCCTTGTTTTAATGCATTTCTTTTAGAAAGGATATGCAATGAATTACGATCTTCTAGTGGTTATGTAGGAGCATTTATCAATGGATTCTGACTAATTAAAGCTAGATATAGCTGATGATGACGTTATCATCATACCCCCAAGCCTAACTTTTGCTAGTCCCTTAGCAAAACCTTATGAAATGAACTTGAATTCTAGACCATGCTTTGAAGTTTAGAGCCCTGATTTTATTCTTCTTTTTAGAAATTAAGTCAGAATGCTAATAATAGGCCTAAAGGTACTAAAGTACCAATCAAGATCCAGATCTGACCAGTGTTAGCCTCAGTTTGCTGCGAAGGTTTCTAAAGCCCACAGAAAGTATCCTAAGGTTCGTTGAACCTAGCGATTAAAGCACATGTTCTTGTAACATGGTTAGTCCAGGTTCAATTTGTAGTATGTTTTTGTACAAGAGAGAAATAGAAGAATTTCTTTGCATTTTTGGAGAAATTTCTCTCTCTTGTTCTTTTCTTTATTTCTAGCTTCGGATTGGCTAAAAAACACGGTCTATATCGGATTCCTTGTTCCCACCATCAATCCTCGCAAGGTCCCTGGCAATCGATGCTTCGAGATAGCACCGCCCATGGCAACCCCTAGAACCCTAGTTTTCGACACTTCGAGATAGCACCGCCCATGGCGTTCTGTAGATAAATTTAGGCTCTGGCAATTAACATTTCGAGATAATCCCGCCCATGGCACCTGAATCAGCATAAGATGCTTACATGCCCCCGGTAGGATATTTAGATATCTTAGGAGACAACAACCAAGGAGATGGTATGTCATTGTGCAACTTCGAGGGGAATTTCCCACCTCTCCATGCCGAGAACTTGTCCAAATAAACTTGTGTTGATAAGCCACTCCTAATCTAGGTAGCTTTTTTAGAATAGAATAAACGCTTTTGCGTGATTTTGATTGATTAAGCGCACTGAACCAGACTTATGTGTGGATTGGGGTGCTTAGGTTACCGACTCTGGCAAACCAAAGGTCGGTTAACGAGGTCGAATAATCCCTAAACCTTAAACTTAATACATAAGCTTTACATTTTCCTCAACCTCTTGAGGACTATCTAGATATTAATGGATACTTGAATGCTTAAGCCTAAGAATGAGCTCAAGAGGCCTAAGATCAACACTCATACTAATCTCCTTATCTCTCTATTATTTCAGGACTTAATTTTTTTTTCTTTTGATTTAATCTAGAACTTAAGTAATTTCCATAATCATTTACTAATGACTACCATTTTTTTGTTTCAAATTGTAGCTCCTTTTTGACATTTTAAAACACCTCCCCAATTCCTCCTCAAGAATGATACGCAATCAATTTCTCAAAAATTTCCTCCCCTTTCTCCATTTTTTTGTTCTTTTTCAAATTTTTTTTTATTTTTTGGTTTTTTGAATATGTATTTTTTTGTGAGAACCCCTTAGAAGTTTTGATTTCTATGTTTTTGCACTTTAACACCCCCCATGCCTAAGTTTTACAATGTCCTAATTGTAAATTGGAGGGTATGAAATCAGTTGGGTTCAAGGATTAGAACGAGTTCAAAAGGGTGGGCGAATGGGACGGGATGACTATTGCGGATGATTTCAAGCTTTGGTACGAATACCAAAGGTGGTGTCGATTGTTCTACTCTGAACTCTGAAGTGCAATAGACGTAAAGCTCAAAAGATGATCAGAAGGGTCTTGGGGTTTTGGAATGATGGGTTGCCTCCCGTTAAGTGCTAAATTCTATACCTTCAGCCAAGAAGAAGGTGGTCATGGGGAAGGAGTGGTCAAATCAGAAGAATTTTGTAGAACAAGCACCTTCTTCAAAAGCCCGGTTGGTCCAACCAGGTGCTTGTTCAGATCAACAGGTTGATGATGCAGCCCAAACCCAATCAATCTGGTGGGTTGAGGGATGTGAATCAATAGATGCAGTGCCCACCAGATACTTTGAAGTTCAAACAGATATGGAAGTGAGAATCTAGGGTTTGGTTGATTCCAATCAGCCTGGTCAGAGTAAGGATCCTCAAACGAGAATGGAGCTGTAGAGGATGTAGGAACCCTACTAATAGGATCAGAAAAAAATGGGAAGTGATTATCGATCTGATCAGAGTCCAAAATCAAATCAAAAGATGGAGGAGAATCATATGTGACCAGATCATCGAGAGGAGAATTAGAGTAAATATTGACTCCGGTGCCGAGTCAGGGTTGGAATCAAATTTGAGAAGGCTCTGAATGCGGATTCGAAGAGGTGGCTTCTTTGAAATCATTAACCTCAGTGTCAGAATCAAAGGACGAGTCGTAGTTGCTGAGGTCGTAAATAGGTTTGGAGTCATTAAGAAATAACAGTTCTCCAAAATCAGAGTAAGATTCGAAATCGCCAGAGAACTTGCTAAGATCGTGTTCTAAACTTGATTCCAGATCAGAGGTTCCACCACAGAAAGGATCAAGATATGTAGAAGCAACAACCTGACTTGCAACTAACCTAATTTCATATTTCGAGCTCAACAAGGTGTCCCTAGTAGGTATAGGCTTGTGTTCTTGGCTCCTAGGATAGACCCAATCGAGTCCCAGCTCTTCCAACTCCTCGATTTTTGTATCATAGATTGGCATGACTTTCAAGAAATCAATTAGTGTCTCTGAGGAGGTTGAAGAGGTGCATTCATCAAATACAGGCCCGGAATCGTATTCTAGATTTAAAATCTGATTCTCATCACATTGGGCCTCATAATTATCCCAAATAGGCTTGAATCCATGTTCTAGGTTAAGTGTAAGGATTAGATCACTAAGATCTAGGCTGGGCTCTAAAGGGATGTCAGAATTACTCTCAAGAGTCACCTTTATCAGAATAAGGGGTGAAATTTACACTCTCAAGAGGTTCTATTTTAAGCTCATCATTACAGGTCTCGAGGAAATCTAAGCTTGATGGACTAGCTTCCTGGTTTTCTAGGGCTGGTTTGGAATTGTGAACACCTGCAATTGGATCCTCCCAACCCTCATCAAGATCAGGTATGTAAATTGTTATGAAATTTGAATCTGAATTCATTTGGGTTGGAGGTCCACAACAACCTTGATCATCAAACTCAGGATTTGTGGAATCATGTTGATCATCAAAATTACTCCAAGATGTCTTATTATCTAACAGGTATTTTTGTTCAATGGTTCTATATAACTCATTCAGCAATTCTTTTCATTTTTCCATGAGATCTTGGTTTTTTCCAAAAGTGTAGGATTTGACCAACATTGCAGATACTCGTTGCTATGTAATGTCATTAATTCATTGTATTCTACTAAGAGATCATCCCAAGTCAAACCGTGTTTTGTTTGTGTCCATGCTATTTTGAAATGATTTAGAATGTGGTATGTTGTTTTTATAAATTTATCCCGAATGTCCCTATCTAAGGATTCATAATATTCTTCATGGTGTCTATAGCCAGCCTTAAGTGGTGGAATCAAGATGAATCAAACTTAGGTTAGATTGAAGTTGATCAGATCTGGAAGAGATTCCCAAGATGACCTAATAAGATCTCTTATGTTAAAAACCTAATGACCTTCATGTGTGTATACTCTAGAGAAAAGATGAGGAACTAGATGTTATTTGGACCCAATCAAGGCACCCAAAGATTTTTGGATGATTAAAGTTGTTTTAAGGCAGATGATACCTCTAAATTAGAAATTTGCACACCTGAGAAATACCTGGGTAGCCAGAAAGGGAGAGCCTCGCAAGGACCCCTACACGGTAGAGCGTCCCGATGGGTTACAAGGTTTCCCCCACCCGACCTTCCTTGTCACTGCAGTTTCAAGTAGACTGGAATGTATGAACTTAAGACCTTAAGTCTACCAATTTTATTTCTAATTAGTGCCTTGAGTTTCACTTGATTAGAAGTTGATTTGACTTGTGAGCTAATTTGGAGGTTGGTTGGCCTACAATGTAGGTCAACTTCACCTGACTTGCCCTAAAGATGGCAGAATGAAATCTAGATTAAGACCCATAAATCACCCTGAATTGACTCTCAAGTTACTAGGTCCACAATTTTTAAGGTTCAAGTGAAATTAGAGCCTAATTTTTAGGGTTCTTCTTGGTTAGATCTTTTAAAACTGGGCCTTGGGTAGTACACAAATGTGGGAGGGTTTATTCTCTTTATGCAGGAAAATGTGTACTAACACTTCAAATCCTAATGTTAAAAACCTTAATTGGCTCTATTTCAAGTTCAATTTGATCTTAAAATGTTCACTTTGGGCTTCAAGCAAGAAGTGTGTTAGCCCAAAGTGATTTAGAAATTAAGCGTAGTCCCTAATAGGTAAGACAACCAAGGTAGGGATTTTCTAATCAGAATCGCTTCAAGCTTCAATCAGATATGAAATTTTTCGCATATCAGGAAAACTTGCTTTTTAAATGAAAATTACTATGAAAATAAGCCAAATGAATCCTAATTGATTTTGTTTCCTTTTCTCTCTTCCAAGGATTAGGAGATTAGGGAAGAAGAGAGGTTACCTGCCTTGAGAGTGGTTGTTTTGAGCAAAAGATCGCCTTGTGATATACCTCACAAAATCACAAGAAACAAACAGGGCAAGTCAGTGCTCAAATATAATCAAATAAAATAAAGAATAGCGGTGAATTACGCATTGCTCCCGGGCAATGGCGACAAAATGTTAAAGGGATTCTAGATAGGAGTTTTAAATTTGTCTCATTGTAGTAAAGTCTCCTAAATAGATCTCTCAACAAATAAAATTTATAACTCGAATATCTAAAAGAAGTCCGAGGTCGAACATAGGGAGCAAATATGGAATTCATGCACTAATCTCAATCAAAATAAATAAGCACAAGAATTTAAGCACAGTAATGATATTCAATGAATAATTACTACTCAAATACGATATTTAATAAGAACATGAGTATTTCAAGAGTTTCATGAGGAAAAAGATGTTTAAGATAAAATAATGGTGATTTGAATTGCCAATTATTAGTCTTAAGCATATATCAATTACTCAAATGAACCAAATAAATGAATAGTGATCAGACATCTGCTTTGGTAATCAAACGACTTAAAGGTCACCTTCTATAGTGCTTCTTCAAAGCTTTCTTCTATTCTTCTCTAGCACAGGTCCTCTCTTCCTTTCTTCCTTCAGATCTTCTTCTTTTAGAGCCTTCTCAGCCTTCCCTTTTCTTTCAAGCCTGCCTCAAGGCCATCAGAGACTTCTCACACACAGAGCACAACTTCTCTTCTGTAGTTAAGTGTTGCACAGGGCTTTCTTCCTCTTCAGCACAAGGTAGAGGAGCATGCAGCAAAACCCTCCCCTCCCTTGCTTTCTCTCACTTTCTTTCCTTTCCTCTTCTCTCAAATATCCGGGCTTAATCGAGTATACGGATCTGGGTGACCAGGGCTACTGGCAGTGAGTAGTAGCCGAGGTGTGTTAGGTTTAGGTGGGTCAGTGAGCGGGTGAAGGGGACCTCACCCCTAGTGTCGAGGCGATAAAGCACAATCAGAAATTCAATTTATGCATGTGTGGGCTCTCTTCCACGAACGATGTGGGACTAAACATCCCCTTGTTCTTTGCATGCGCCTGCAACAAAGAAGTTTCTCCAATTGTAGCAACCGCAAAGGTTTACGCCCTCAGTCAAGGACCTAGGAAGGGTCCTAAAGTGTATCTGCGACTCCTGGGTGTAGCACCTGGTTCTTTCGACGCTGGAGGACTGAAGATGAGGTTAGAGATGATGAAGGCGGCGATGATGGACGACGATACTTGCAAGTCACCAACATGACCTTTCGACCACATTAAATAGCTCATAAGGTTTGCCGTGGTGTGGCGACTGTGTCGGCGGTGGTTGTGTGGTGCAAGAGCATGTGTGGTGGTCAGTCGGTGACGGAGACGACGTGCGAAGGATGGGTTGTTCGACGGCATGTTTAGGTGGATGAGAGGATAAAATAGGAGAGGGGTTTTGTGTGGGTGGATGAGGCTAAGCTTGTGGACTTGTCGGCAAGGCGTTTGGAGGTACATAGTGTGCGGAAGACCTCGCCAAAGGTGCAGCCAAAGGTGGAGACGAAGGTGGCATGCGATTAGGTCGAGGGGTTATTTTTGGGTTTTGAAGATGGGGAATTAACCTAACAAACTAAGGGAACCTAACTAACATAATCTAACAGTCGAAAGGGGTAGGGTTCATGCCAATTTTGGCAGGCCAGCAATGGAGAAGAAGAACTCTCCGGTGGGGGATGGTGAGGAAGAAGGAGGTCTGGGAACCTTCGCTTTGACCGGTGAGAGGTGGAGGAAGGTGAGAAAGATGATGGTCCACTTGATTTGACCATCTAATGCTCAGAAGAAAGGGGTTGAAGAAGCTCGCTGGAGCTCGGTTGGAGAGGGGTCGAAGGTAGGGATTTGAAGAAGTTTTTGGCCTCAAACTTTTTAAGGAGGTAGGGTTGTGCACGAGAGTCTTTTATAGGCCATTTAGCAAGTCTCCAAGTTTGGAGAGCTTGGATTTCGTGGTATAGGTTTAGGAGTTTTCAAGAGTTCGCACGAGCTTTTGGACGAGTTTGGAAGGTCATGAACAAGCTTAGATGGAAGAGGATCTTGTCAGGAGTCCTCCTTCCATTTTTGGGAGAGATCTGTCGCAGATTTAGGGAGAAAACCTTGATGGAAACCTTCCATGTGTGGATGGAAGGTTCTAATGGTGGTAGGGACTTTTGTGCAAATAAGATGACAAACTTAGGGGTCCATTTGCAAAGATTCAAAAGTTAGGGGTATGTGTGTGAGAGAAAAGAGTCAGATTGGACCAAAATGCAAACTAAGTCAAGATGATCTCAGATTGGGTCCAACTTGGTGCAAATCTAATTTGGACTCAAGGAATCTAATGGTGAAGTCGGATTTTGGTTTTGACCAAGTTTGACTAGGTAATTTACGTAAAAACTCAAATTAGGGCAACTATTTGTTTGACGTTATGTTTTAGGTCAAAATGGGTTCAGATGGTCAAATAAAAGATATCAAACCATAGAGAATATTTTTATATGATTTTTAAAAGGTTTAGGTGAATTTTATCCTAAACAGAACCTCAGGTAATCAAGTAGGACTTTTTTTAGGGTTTCAGATGTCCATTAATTCTTGAAACGTGCGAAAACCCGTTTCTTTCTGCATGGACCCTCTTATTAGACATTTATGAACATTTGACCTTTAATAAATCCCTGAAAAACCCCATGATTGTTTTGTATTTAAGATATTCTGTTAAAACTGTAAATTTACCCCTATTTTAATGCATTTCTCTCAGAAAGGATATGCAATTAATTACGATCTTCTGGCAGTTATGTAGGAGCATTTATTAATGGATTCTGACTAATTAAAGCTAGATATGGCTGATGATGATGCTATCATCACTTGGGTCCAAGTTAGGTTTGTATCAAAATTTAGGCCCAATCAAAGTCCATCTTGACCTAGTTTGCATCTCAGTCCCTTGAATCTTCGTTTCTCACAACTAGCCCCTCAACTTTCAACTTTTCTTACAAATAACCCCTTAGCTTTCTCTTCTTCACAAATCAGCCCTTGCCGCCATTGCTGTGTCAACAGCATCTTGAACCCAAAGATTGTCGACTTCAAAGGAGGCATTCTCCTTGAATCTGCATCCAATCCCCTCTAAAATTGGAGGAAACAATTGGCATAAGATCTCCTAGCATCTAAACGTGATCTCGAGCCCTGATTTGAGGCTAACAGCTCAAGCGAATCTCCAAATATCCATGTTGAAACCCAAGCCAAATCACGATGAAATCGCGATAATTCCTCTTGATTGAGGCATGGACGAGCTCTATTTAAGCTCTAGCATCTCCCACCATGCTCCTTAGCTCGATTTGGCCTTAATTCTTCACCTCTGACTGCCTCGACCGCAGCTCCAGCAATCTTCTCCAATGTCCATCTTCGCCCTCTACCACATACCATAGGCAGAGGGACACGTCTTCCCTTTGTCTGCTTCTCTTAATACCAACAGGAGCCTTCCTATCCCGTCTTCCTCGTCGATCTCCCTCATCGGAGACTTCATCCCCTCCGGCTTCGACAATCACACTGGTATGCCAAATCCTTCCCCCTTCATCCTTAATTTAGGTCCAACCTATTCTTCTTCTTCTCTAGATCTTTCCTAACCCTTTCCCCTCTTATTTCAATCGACTCTCACCTTGCTCCCCCACCATCTTCTCCATGGTCAGTGAAGCTTTGGTGAGCTCGTTCGGCCAACACAGACCACTAAACACACTTCTACCACCACCACTACCTTCGCCGTGGCCCCTAGAACAAAAACCCTAACATTATTGGGCCTATTGACCATCCTACCATCGCCTCGATCAACCCACCATAGCAACTTCGTCTTTGGCACTGACACACCTCCACACACCCCCAAACGCCATGAAAACACTGCCACCACCTTCGTTGTGCTCTGACGATATTGATGAACACTTTAATCTAGGCCTAAAGCCTGTACTTTATGTTTCAGGTCATGATTGGAGCTCAGCCATCGCCGTCAAATCTTCGCCTTTGTCCGTCATCATCCACCCATCACACGACCCATGCTCACTTCCAATTAAAGCGACTTAACTCCACGAGGAAGTCTATATCTTCTATTGAGCAAAGAAATCAGCACAACAACCCCAATTCAACACTCCAACTCACGGTTGCTCGCGAAGAAGGGATTTCATAGTCCCACATCATCCGCGACAAACGAGTGAAGACACATAAGAGGAAATCCATACAACGCCTTATCGCCCACATACACGAGGGTTGGGTCCCCTCACGCTTACCCGCACACCCTCGCCCATGCACACCTACACACGGGCCTGGACTTGACCCATATACCTGATTAGCCCTAAACCCAATTATGAAGGAAAGAGAAACAAAAGTTGAAGAGGAAGGGGGAGGGTTTGGTTGTAGCTTGATCTACCTCGAGGCACATGCTAAAGAGAGGCTAACACTTAGTCTCTGAGGTGCTTGTGCTAGCCTTGTGTTGTTCTTGAGAAAAAGCTCTTATGCTTGAGAGGCGCTCTTGTGTGCCTTACTGTGGTGTTATGCTTTGATAGTTAAGGCATCTGTCTTTCATATCTGACATCTGATTTGGTTGAAACTACTGTTGGATTATTTGAATGATTAGATACTTGGGATATATGCTTAATTAAGAGAATTAAGTGGTGATTCAAATCACCATTGTTTTGATTCTCTCTTTCTTTTTATCCCATGAATCCTTGAGATACATTGATTTATATTTGAATATTATTTTTGAGCAGTTTTATTCTTTGAACATCTCTATTGTGCTTGATTTATTGTGCTCATCATTCCTAAATTGAGATTAGTTTCGTGAATTCCATTTGCTCCCTGTGAATGACCTCATACTCCAAGAAGATTTCAAGTTTATAAATTTAAGTGTTTTGTGCGATTTTGTTAACTATACTACGACTCATTTTCTAAACAACGATGATTTCACTACAACAAGGCCATTGATGATGTACTAGGATACAAGAGTACCAAAATAGTATGTTAGTACTAATACATGTGGCCTAGCTCCAACACAATATAGCCAAGAAAATCTTTACGATAGCCACCTATGATAGCTTAGTATGTATAGCCTTCAACATCTTTATTTGATAGTAGGCCTAGCCATCACTTTGGAGAAGGATCATCTTCATAGAAGCCTTTATAGATGTTACATTTCTCTTTGTATGAGAGTTAGTCTTCTAGTTTCATGGATCTACTTTTTAGTCTTATGGAAAACCCATACTTCGTATTAAGATATTCTCTATCAGATCCACCTATATTGCCACTACAGCTAGTACCTCAATTTCAGTTGATATCTACATTCAGTTGGCATGGTAGATATATTTACAAGAAGTCAAACACTAAATACAAGGAGAACATGATGACAATATAGATAATGAGAGTTATGTAGCTGAGAGAAGCAATGTCCATGGGTGAGGTCTTACTAGTACTAGACCATTTCTTATAAAGAGAGGTCAATGTGGTAGAGAATGAGGGAAGAGTAGCTCGAGGAGAATCTTCACGGGAAGGAATGACTGCAAGTGAATGGAGAAGAAGAGAAGGTGGAAGACATGGGGAAATTATTAGACACATAAAGGTTGCAGTGAAAAGTGTTGTAACTAGTGTTGTTTGGCCATGTTTGGACCTTAATTGAAATTGATTAATGTGAATTAGAAAGACAATTTTATTATTTTTCAATAAATTCTAATATTCATGAGATTATTTACAATGGTCATGTTGAAGTTCATTATTCACAATTTGTCTTTATCTTTGCAATTAGAGATGGATGGATGGAAGCGAGAGGGAGCTAGGCCTCCTTAAGAGTCTAATGAGATTGTATTGGAGGGAATCTTACATAGGAATTTGAATCAATGATATCACTAAAACCCTATGTAAAATAGGGGATTATTTTTTATTTTCATTTTTTAAATGTTTACTTTTTTCTTTTTTTCACTTTTTGTTGTCAACTTTCTTAACTCTTAGCTAGGTTGCTAGAAATTTATTGTTTAAGGAAAATATGTTGTATAGTTATACTTATAAGCAATAAATTTAATTATAGTTAGAAATAGATGAGCATCAAATCTTATCCAAGAATGATTTTTTTTGCTTTTCTAACCTCTCTAAATATTTTTAAAATCAAGCTTAAAGAATCTTCTAAATAACATTCGTAGAAATTCTAAATAATATTATTGATGATATATGAGGGTTTTTATATAAATGTCATTGAGAGTTTTTGAAATTATGTAAACACTATAAGAAAATTCATTTTTAAGTAAATGCCATAAAAGTCATATCTCTATTTACATATTTTCCATTTCTTTTAAGATACCGCTAAAAAGTTAACTAATGTCATGACCTTAGTTGGGTTAAATGTGAATCTTAAATTGTGAGTGAATGTTCTAGATTGCATCTTGAGATGCATGATAATTGACACCTAGTGACATTTTTTATAATGGAAGTGGAGATGTAAATTTGGATTCATCCGTTCCAAACCTGAGTTGACTCAACCTAAATATGATGGATAAAATGTGACTAGTTTATAAATGAGGTAGGTATTGGTTTTACTTTCAAAGCCTGAATGGGTATTGGTACAGGTATGAGTTTAAAAAATACCCATTTACCTAACTTGTTTACATAAATATATGAATGCAAGTAATATATATGTTAGTCTAATGTTTCTCAAATATTCTGTACTATTTAATAAATCTATGTTGTCATAGAAGATTTCTAATATTTTATTTCAACTTATGTTTTCTATTTTCATTTTAAATATATCACATGCTTTTTTCATTGAGAATTACTTATATGTGATGAATCTTACAACTCTTAGACAAATGGGTACTTGATGGGATATGAGTATTGATTTGGATCTAAAGATCCAATGGGTAAATGTGTGGGATATAAGTAATGGATTTCTAAATGGGTATAGATTTGGATATAATTAAATTTGACCTATTTACATCCCTAAATGAAAGCATAATTTTTATAACATTTAAGTAAGAATTCCAATAGATAAAGGGAATCTATTAATCCAGCACAATATATAATTTTTTATATGGATGTAAGTGTAAAAATCACTTCGGCATAAAAAATTAATGCATTTCCCATTATTACCTTAAAATCACTCTCGTAATAGGTTTATCATTCCCATCAAGTGAGTGTGATGCATAGAGTAGTGCGGACAAAGTTGGTGGATCATCCACTTACTTTGTGCATTCTTTTTCCAAATTGAGGCATTCCTTGCCCCCTGCTTCCAAATGTCCACGGAAGAAGATCTAGATGAATGGTTAGGATTAATTTGGAAGTGGGGTGTGGTGATGACGACGAGAAAGAATAAGAATAATAACAAGAACAAGAAACGAAGAGCATAGTCCCTGTAAAGAAGTGACACAAGGAGACGAAGGTGGTGAATGATAGGAAATTGGAAAAGTGTGAATCAATATATCTTCAATTTTGGTTGCATCTAGGAGGGTTCTATGTTAGGAAAAAGGAAAAGAGACGGATCCATAATAAGAAGAAATGAAGGTGACTTTCCATTAGAGTGAATGTGGAGGAAACAATGCTACGTTTGAATAAGGATCATGAAACGAAGTTTATACAATTAGGATGTAGAATTTTATTAAGGAGAAATGCAAAATGTAACTCCAAAACACACGCCAAATCTCATGTAAGTACCACCGTCGAAACATGCATCGGTGGAGCCCATCACAATGTAAGCCTCGTGCCCATGTCATGTAGAGGTAATTTTTGCTTTTGCATTAAGAAATCACCAACGCTTTGTAACTGTAACTTAAAAAATTACGTGTGGGTAGATTTTTACGTGAGGTCACACAGTAAAAATTATCGGTAATTTTGAATCACAATCGAAAATTCATTCTCTTCGTGAGCCCCATTGGGTACTTTATTTTTTTTTAGTGGGTGTAATTGTACGAAATTTCCTGTGATTTTTTCCTTTTTGAGTTAATAAACCCAAGTCTTTTTATTAACGAGACGATAGATAGGGGTAGAGGTTGCAGTGTAGTTTGTCAGCATAAGACAAACTTTTGGGATTAGAGATAAGGTTGTGTAGTGGCTAGTTTTTAGTTGAACGGAGATAGCATCGACATTCTTATTAAAATAAATTTTCATTATTAAACCCTAGTTAAATCTTTATTAATGTAGATCTCCATTATCTTAACCTTACTTATGCTTAATTAACATAAATCATAATCATTTAAAATCTAATTAATAAATAGACACGATTATAGTTAACAATCAATCAATTGAAAATAAGAATTGGATGAAGATCAAAAATACTTGTTAGAAATAATTTTTAATCGATTTAAAATAAAATTACGTCAATATATTTTAATTTTTTATTGATAAAAAATAATTTTCAATTAGAATGTAACGTTTTATCTGTAATAAATGATCTTTCACATGTAAAGTAATATTTCATCAATGAAAAATAATTTCCACCAATAAAAATCTAACATACATATGTTGGAATCATCACTCTTATTGATACATTACAAAACATGTTATAAAATATATATTTATATATATATATATATTTATTTATTTATTTTCTTTTACTAAATCATCAACAAAAACCTTCAATTATCATTTAAACGAATCAACACATTAATTGCAACACATGATGAATAGTTAACGTGAGGTCAACTCATGTGGGGATCGGTCCAAGCCGATCGACCGTGAGGTCAAAGTCCCCATGGATCGACCACCATCTTCAGCCATTAATGGGTACTTGATGTATTGTCTATGAACTCCAATGTCCATCAATTTAATGCATTAAATTGAAACCCGCTAAACTAGATACTCTGGGTTCGGGTTCATGACCCTTTTCCGGAAGTTTCCCCATGAAATGGGTATAAACAAGTATGCAAAATTGTGATCTAATCGGCAAAGAATATCTTCATTCGTCGTAGCCTATTCTCGTACCCATGTCACTCTTACTTTGTTTGAGCAGCATATCAGCTTACTTTTCTTCGTGACCAATGCCTCCAAGATCAAGGTTTAAGGGAAGAATCTCACACTGTTTGGCTAGGGGAAGTAAAAAAAAAAAGAAATTATGTAAGAAAATATGTGTTTACAAAATAAATGAAAGAATTATGTGTCTTTTGTGTTTAAGTAAAAAAATTATAACTAAAATAGGTGTTTGGAGTAAAAAAAAAGGTGTCATGTCATGAAAGTGAACATTATTTACCATCCAAAGAAGGAGTAGGAAAGACAATTCTTGCAACCCCTTAAAAAAAAATTACCCTAAAGAAAGTAAGCATACAAAAAAAGAATAAAATGTAAAATTCCAAAGGGTGGGTTCGACTACTTATTGGTAAGAGAAAAGTGAAGTTAGTATATACTTTGATGTATAAATTAGCATCCCCCAAACATTTCCCTTTCGGTTATTATAATGACAATAGAAAAGATCCATGGAGAAGTAACTTGCATATACATTACTTCTTCTTGATTGAGATATAGTTCTCTTTTTTTATCTTCACGTCCAAGTAATTTTTGGGCATGTGGTGGCTGAGTTTTTCATCTTTAATTAATTAAAAATATTGCCAATCGTCACATGGGCCATTCATTCTCCTTCAACGGTAAAGGTAGCGTGCCGTCGAGAGTAAAGAGTGTCAGCATCTTATTTTGCGAGAGCAACTTTTCCGGGAAAATTTAATAAAAGTACCTCGGTGAATTTGGTCTGTCTCAGGGTTATTGCCACTAAGCTTGTAGAAATTAATCATACGATACATTGGAGATTAAATAAATCTAAAGTACCCTGCTACCTCCTATCTTATAACATGAAATCATCAAGTTTTATTGCAAGTGCTATATAAATAAATAAACGAACCTATTAATCTTCTATGGTCTTAGCTCTACAGTTGACTGACTCACTTTCTTTTTTCTTCGAGGATATCCATCTTGGACTTTTGCTAATTGAGAAGATAAAAAGGACTTTTCGACCAAGATCTTCTTAATGACAATTTGATAATACATAGGTTTGGATTTTTTGGATATTGCTGCAAGAAAAAAGGATTTTAACCACAGCTAAAAGTCATAACCAAAAGCCTAAAATTTATTATCAATTAATGTGATCAAAAATTACGTGACGAAAGAATTTTGGTCAAAGAATTTTGACCATGATTCTACTTAAAATTGTAATTAAAAATTTTAACTTTTAGTCACAATTCTAAATAAAACGGTAAGCAAAATCCTACTCTGTCAACTAGACTCCAAAGTGTTTGGTCATGATTATGCATGCTTCTACACACATCAAAGAGTTACGGGGGTATACTTATGATTATATTGGAAATTTGGATGAGGACTTTTGCTTGAGGGGGACATATGGTGATTTATGCCCGCCCTTCCATCTATCCATGACTCTTTTTTTTGATTTTTTGAGTTTTTTAGGCCTCCAACCATCCATCCATGGTTTGGGAACTTGTTTTTCTTCCTCAACTGTATATTTGCAAAGTCTATACATGATGCACTGTATAATCGTAAGGAATTACAAATACTCACATCTTTCGTACATCTCTCGTGATTTTCACACACAATTCCTCAACTGTATATTTCATCGTAGTGCAGTGCATCCGCAAGTAATTGCACTCTCCATAGATGCCACACTGTCTCACGTGAGAGGGGACTTGGTTTTTCTCAAGTAAGGTGCGCACGTAAAATCTCTCCATCAATCAACCACATGGAACGGAACACCATTTAACAACTTAACAACGAACAATTAATGGAGAACAATAATTAATTACTAGATTTATTCAGACAGCACTCGCAGCAACACGTCAGATAGTCCACACCACCAAAGCCTTAGAATCACAGGACTCGAGAGAGAGAGAGAGAGAGAGAGAGAGAGAGAGAGAGATCATAACGTCCGTCGATCCCGTCGATCGAAGAGGACACCCAAAGCATACAATTAAATTAAAGGCACAAGAACAGGTCCCAACAATTAGTTATAATGATCCATATATATATATATATATATATATATATATATATATCAGGTGGAAGGGCACTGGTAATCGGAGGGCAGGCGCTTGCCGCAGTCGATGAGCACCTTCAGGGCAATGGGCAGCACGAGCTTGAGGCTGAGGAGCTTCGCCCTAATGGTGGTGCAGAGGCACAGCCCCGCGTCGAGGTCCAGCAAGCCCCCGAGCACGGGGCAGCACACGTCCGCCGCGTTGCGGCCGACGACCGCGTGCACGAGCCCCCCGAGCACGTCCACGCACGCGTCCAGCTTCAGGGCGTCGATGGGGCAGCCGCACCCCGTCGACGTCGACCTCCCTGGTGGCGTCGTGCAGTGCTCCTTGGGAGGTGGCATGGAAACGCCGCCGTGGCAGTGGTGGTGGCAGGCGGTGGAGGAGGAGGGAAGCATGAGAAAGATTATGAGAGCTACCGAGAAGAGGAGGGGAGCAAAGGTGATGAGGTCCTTCGCCATTATTGTGTACGAGTGACAGCCCGTGAGTTGTGACGTGCAACAGCAGAATGATGTCTCCTTGGTAGAGGAGGGCCCTTTATATAGCGCCGGAGGAGGCCTTCGGGCTGTGTCTGACGTGGAAATGCCCTTCAAATTATTTGTAATAATCACGCCATCGGTGGGCATTTACAGCTCTACAATATTTCCTTTTCTTTCTAAGAAAAGCAGCATGTGAGCTGCAGTCTTGAAAGTAGCTCGTTGAGCTGCACGTTGTTCGTGAAAATCCTAAATAGATTAATACGCGTTGTTATGGTTGAAAATTTGTGAATGTTTTAATATTTATAAATCAAACTTGAAAATTGATTTGCGAAATACAGTAGGAGTTTGGGTCGTGAGGCGAAACGTAGTTTTGAATCGTTTTCAAAGCGTTCATTTATTTATTTTTCAGTATTTTCTATTCTATAATTTTTTAAGGGGTTTTGAATATCAATCTAAATGCAAAGTGATTGATTACCATAACTAAGTGGGGAAGATGAGAATTACAAAACTGAAAAGCGAATAGAAATAAATAAGTAATTAGAAGCAACCAGAAGAAGAGACACAAGGAATGTAAATCTGAAAATGACCTTTATTGTAACGGTCTGAATTTTATATATCTATAGTAGACTAACTCAACCCTTACAAAGGTCTTATTAATTTTATTGAGTCAATTAAAACCTAAGTTTTAAGCTTTGGTTCAGGGATGGTTATTTTTGTCCATATGAGTTGAGTCTCTTGGTTACTTCTTTTCAACCCTCGTTAGAACGATTGGAGAATTTCTCCTCATGGTGGATAATCTTTACAAATTAAATTAAGGAGAGACCTTTGACATGAGAGTTTAGTCAAAGGACTCTTCCTTAATGTAATGTTTTGCGATGGGGGGGGTGTGGGGAAGGGGGGGTGGTGTGTGTGGGTGGGATATTCTTAGCTACACACACACCCATCCAATTGAGGGTGACTTGGGGAGGAAGCCAAGTCCACCTCATCCATTTTTTTTCCTGCAATAACAATCTTTTCCACTGCCACCTTGGGCAATCCATCCTCCCATCTTAAGTGCTCGACTTCTCCTCCTTCGATGGCTTCTCTGGTCACCGATGTCCACTTGGTCCCCACCGGCGACCCCCACGGCGACGCTCCTCCTCCTCCTCCCCTCTTTTCCGCCGGCTGCCACCTGCACGCATGACGTCGGCCACCCTCGAGCGCAGCGTAATTGTAGGTTGCCGGGGTGCTAGCTGCAGCTACTGCCGCCACTTCTGCTGCGACGCTTGAGGAGGGGTGTGTTCCCCCTGCTGCTGCAGCCAACCACTTCGCGCGCACAACTGCTCACTACCACGCTAGCTGCAGTCAGAGCTGCTGTAGGTCGTCGCTGTTGCTGCGGCTGCTGTTGCCATTGTAATCGTAATCGAGGGTCGACGGAGGTTTGGAACTCTGTCAAGGGCTCACACAAAGTGGGTGTGTCCCCCTTCTTCTGTCCTTCATTTAAATACCTAGTCATAGGTCTTACTGATTTTAGGGATTTAAGGATTTAAAATTGTGTTGGGACTGTTTTTGGGCGGGGCGGGTGGGGTGGTGATGGGGGTGTTTAATATGCTTCAAGGACTGACCTTAGTGATTAATCTCTGATGGATGTTATGTAATATTGATTTTCTCGGGAAGGGCGACCACTTATTGTTGAGAAAGATGGGATGCTCGAGGCTAAGGATCCCTTGCCTCTTATATGGTTCCTTGTGATTTTTAAAAGATTGTGCCATACAAATTATGGTAATCTACTATGATTTTGATGTTTTATGTGTATGTTATTTCAACGTGGTATTATAGTAGCCAAGCTTGGAACTTCAACATTTGTTATGTTGTCCTTGTAAAATCAAGGGATTTTTAGTTACTAAATATCCCAATTTTTATGCTCTTATGGAGATTAAATGTTTTCTCAAAGTCCTTGTCGTATGACATGATTCATGGATTTATTTCTCAATGCTTACAATACCACTATGTTGTCTATTTAAAGGTGATTTTTACAATCAGCATTAGTGTTGATTTATTCGATGTAGGTGCTCCATGTAAAAGAGTAAGAATACGAGATCTAGAATTGAAAAACTTACAACCAATTCATCAGACAATGGATAATGGATATGGAAACAATTGTGTGTCCCAAGACATCAATTGAAATGTCTTTTTGGTGAAAGAAAATAAAATTATTATCATTGGATCTCTACTTCTAGGTCTTTATTCAAGTTCATGACAGTGCAAGCCGTTTGTTCTTTCTTTTCTTCCATCATTCTCAAAATAGTCGTAAAGACAGTATAAGCAAGAATACTAATAAGAGATGAGGCCCCAAGAGCAAGAACAAATTGAATGCATCCTATGCACTTCTCATGAACTCTTGTCAATTATACCTCAACTATAGATGCAATTGGGTTTGTTCAAGAACGACATGCCCTTTGTTAATATGTAATTAAATTGAATTCTTCCATGAATGCTAAATATCATACAAAATTAGAAACCAAGTTGTTCTGGTTAAGGATGGGTCTTGGAAGGGTCACATGAGGTTATTCATGATTGAGCATCGGTATTGATTGATCAATACTGGCATAGGCTCGTAAACTCGACCTGATGAGCATACAAATTAAATGAGGCTGGGAGTGCCTAGTATTGGTGTTGATTGATCAGTATCGATATTGGCCATTTTCCCAGGCCTGGATTATGTACAAATGGAGATCTAGGGAAATGGCGAGTATTAATACCAAGAAGCAGTATCAGTACCAACCATCAACCTAGGTTAGTTTGAAGTTGGATCTGAGGACAAAAGGTGCCTAGTACCGATCCTAAGAATCAGTATCGTTACCGCACTACTTGATGACCAGTAGGTAGTGGACACTGATTGCGCAGCAATCACAGGTCCCAATCAACCTAAATAACATTCAAACCTAACTTAATTTAAATATTGCATTCATATCATGCATATCATGCATTGCATCATTCTATATAGAATAAGATGAGATATCTTGCTATTTAATATTTTTGTTGCTATTTGCAGGTGATAAAGTGATCCAGGATGCGAGATAGAGTGGAATAAGGCAATAACGAGAGAAGATTAATCCAGACATGAGGAGTGAGGAGGATAGCCTTATCCCTACCCTTAGAAACCCTAGGATTGCCTTCCTAAACCAAAAACCACTTCCAATAGGACATCTTGGCCTTAGAACCTAAAACATGGATAGCACTATCCATGTTCTTATCCACCTTATCCCTCTTCTAAACACTTAGGAAACAAAAACCTACCTTAGAAGACACAAAGCCCACTCTCCAACACCTTTCTAGATGTCCAGATATTAGGCTGGACGTCTGATCTCTGTAGAAAATCAATCCAGGAAGCTAAAACTCGTACTGACACAGAATTGGACATCCAATTTACTATCAAGACATCCAACTTTGGACTTTAAGACGTCTGATATGTTCCTTGGATATCTGATACTCTTCCCTAGTTCCTGTTTTGGGTGCTAGAAGCCCGAGCTTGCCTCTTCTAACATTAGAAACCCCACTAAACACCTTAAGAAACCTAATTAGAGACCTCTTAGGCCTATCCCACTATCCATACCCTCACTTATCCTATTCCTAACCCAATTAATCCAGCCCATATCTAATTGGATGCATTTACAGTTGTTTGGGTGCACCTGAACCCAATTTGATCCACCCAGGATCTAATTGACTCCTACCCACCCATACAAGTTTAGTTAGGCTCAATAAAACCTAATTAGACTTGACCTAGACCCAATTAGCTTTACTCCTCTCCAATTAGACTCTCCTAAGCCTAATTAGGTCCACACCCACCTAATCTAGATTGACCCAACCTATTTAGCACCTAATCCTACCAACACCCATAACATAGCTCTACGAAATTCAAACCACACACACACACCTTCCAAAACCAACCTTCCTAATCTACCCTCCCTATTTTTGGTCGTCAACACTAAGGCCACCAAAGGTGGCGACTTCTAGTTTGGGAGCCACCAAAAGTGGAGACTACCAAAAAGTAGGCCTTCCCATAAAAGCCAAGAGAAAGGTGTCACACATCATTCAACAAATTCTCTTCTCTCCATTTTGAACTTGCGACCACCAAACCCTCCCTTCCACCCTCCAAAGGTTGTCCACTCTCCTCCTCCATGAACAGCTAGGTGAAGCTCCAAGGTGTTCACCTCGAAGGCTTCAAGGATGGCTAGAAGAGAAAGGATCCACCACCCTCTTCTCCTCTTCTTCTTCATGGGCTTGCTCTCTTCCCTTTCCTTTAAAGATGAGTCCACGCCCCATCTTCTTTTCTTCTTAGACGGCCATAGAGGAGACCATGCCCTCCTCTCTTTCTTCTTAGTGGACGGTCAAGAAGGCTTCTCCATAGCCTCACTTGATTGATCCCATTATTTAGTCGTTTAGCTTTCTTTTCATGTATCTAGATTTTATAGCTACTTAATATTTGATGCATGATATTCTGTTATCAAGTGGTTTTATGTGCATGCTCGTGATTTCACTTCTTACGATTTTGATGCATGCCTCTTAGTCTCCTTAGGAACATCCTCTTTAGGGTTAGTCACACCATGCATGGCCACCATGGTCTCACTTAGATGCACTTAGTCACCTAGGGTTACTGGTACGTAGTTAGATTTAGGTTGAGTCATGTTAGGTTTCGCTTTTCAAAACAAAAATAAAAAACACAAAGAAATCACAAAATACAAAAAGACCAAAAAGATTGGGTTAGGTTAGATTTAGATTAGAAAAGTGGATCTGAATTTAAAACTCATTTTTCACGCTTCTCAGAGACGAACGACTGGGATTCAAGTTATAAAAGAAAAGAAATCTCTACGCGAGTTTCATTAAAATAAGTATTTTTGATTGAGGGTTTAGCACAACTATACTACTGATTAGCCCATAGTTGTGGGCTATTTAAGTATTTAAGTGCCTATACATTAGATTAATTCTAACATTTATTTAGTATAAATTAGGATGTAAATAGATTAATTCATAATTTTAATCTAATTACATAATCCATACATTGCATTCATATCTTAAGTGCATTTAGAATTAGCTTAGAATAGCATTCATCTAATTAGATAACCAATTAGGTACATTGTTTTCATTAACATAGAAGTTGAGGGTCTATACATAAATAATCCTAATATTTTAACATTATTTTCTTTATTCTTCTTCTTTCAGAACGGCTGGGTGCCGCTCCAACGCCCGGTTGCTGCAGTGATGAAGCCATTCAAGGGGGAGCGGATGTGGTGGATCTGGTCGGCGGCTGATTTCAAACTTGTTCAGGCCACTACAAAAGGAGCAGGGAGGCAACCGAGCTTGGGAGGCCTCCGCCACCGACCCACCACTGTGCAGAGAGAATCTCTCTCTTCCACTCCACACTGCCGGCCTTTACTGTGGCGACGAGTCTCCAGCACCGTGGGCGTGTGGTGTGACAGGCCACACCGCCATCCGGAGCTCGCCGCATCACCGTGAGCACCTTAGCGTGCATCTTCCTCGCCGTCGTCGCAGACCACCACCACCAAGCTACTGATCAGCCACCCTCTCAGTAACTTAAGACGTCTGGGAGATTTCCCAGACGTCTGAAGTTACCCGCTCACCTCCACTTCCTCAGCCTGCACTCTCCAACCGGCCACCAGACCGCCTGCACCCTCCACCGCTCACCGGCTGCAGACCTGCGCACTCCTGCAGATCAGCCCACGCCACCTTCCCCACGCCCATCAGCCTGCAGCACACCCGCGCCCACCATCAACCGCGCCTGCAGACCACCGCAGCCATCTCCACGCGCCTGCAGACCACCGCCCACGCCAATCGCGCCAGCGCCCTCCGCAGACCCTCCGCAGCGCACGCCATCCTCCAACCGCGCTGCAGCACCCTCCGCCACGCTTGCAGAACCGCCTGCAGCGCCCTCTTCCCCGCTCCTGCAGACGAACGCCTGCCACGCCAGACGCAGCAGTGCCCACGGCAGCGGCAGCAGCCACCCCTGCAGCAGCAGCAGGCGGCGGACTTCACGCCAACAGGCTGCGCAAGCTGCCGGCTGTAGCACCTCCGCCGGAGCTCGTCCGGCCACCTCCGGCCGCCGTGCGACTCGCCGCCACCACCGATTCGAAGCCCTTGATCCAAGGGACCTCCTCCGAGCTTCCCGCGCCCGGCCATCGGCTCCTCGTCGCGCAAGACAACGGGGAAAAATTCCCCTATTTTGCTACAGTAAAACGTTAATTAAAATTTACATTTTCTGCCATTGCCACATTTTAATCATATTCTATTGACTCTGCATTGCGGAAAATATCCTGTAGTTTCTCATAGTTGCCATTTCAGCATTGTTTCTTGCTTAAACCTTAATCTAAAGGCAATCTTGGCTTGGTTCTTGTCCAAATTGACTACGAACAAACATTTTTAAGTGGCGCGAATTTTAATACATTATTGCCTCCCTATGGATATGACTCGCTCCTCTGCGAGTGGTTATTTCTTGTTAAAAATTGATTAGTCGATTTTTCCACCACATTAAACTACAAACGACTTAAAAGCGAAAGATCGACAAGTCAACTACAAATCTGATGTATTTCAAAACACATGTTAAAATGCTTTGTCAAATGACGCTGTTGCCGAGGAGGCAATGGGTGAGTTTTTAGATTTGGATTTGCTTAACATCTTTGTATTTAGGTTGTAGGTCAAGACGTGGATCGGCGCACGCATCAATTCGTGGTGAAGATCACAGGTGTTATTCTTCATCCTCTATTTTGTTGCTTTCTTAGGTTTGAAATAAGGAAAAAAAGATTATATAAAAAAAATTCAAATTCAAATTTTTGGATTTGAATTTAATAAAAAGAAAAAAAATCTTTGTTTAGTGTATATTTGGCTTGGAAACTACCTAAAATACACCAACTTTATATTTAGAAACTCGGCTTGAAATTGATTTTGATTTTCAGAAATTAATTACTGCAAAATAGGAATTCAAAAATCTTGGGATTTGGTCTAATATTAAGGTTTCAAACCATCTTTCCAACATCACCTTTTATGAGAAAAAATTCGCACTGTACGAATTTTGAAAATTCAGACAGTGGACAAGGGTCAGAACAGTTTGTACATTGATTTTACCCAACTTTAAACATTAATTCTGGTCTCTACATAAATCAAATTGATTTGAAATTTGTGAGGTTGGAAAGACACTGAAACTTAGCTTTTTATATAAGTTTTCAAAAATTTTTGAATTTCTTTTGCTACTGTCTCAAACCGAATTACTCATAGGGGGTCCATTTGACCTATTTGACCCCTTGACAGTAAAAAATTCGTGAAAAATTGTATAAAATAATAAAAATCTTTGAAAAACACTCCCTGAATTTTTTATTGTAAAAGGAAGATATCTGTCAAATTTAATTATATTTGTCTTCCTTTATTGATCTGAGGAGTGATTTCAAGCTAAAATAAGGTATGACTGTAGGTATTTAGAAGAGCATAAACCCTAGGACATAAAACTTTAGGGTTTAAATTTTTTTCTAAAGACCTAAACAGACTTGACTCAACGTAGTTACCTAGTAGGTGAGGTTGATTTCTTGATTGACCCCCTCACCTACCTAAATTAAACTGATTTACATTTCAAGTTAGTCAACCACTTAGGTCTATTTCGCTTAGTAGTGGTGCACTAGGACCATTATTTTCTTTGATTGGGTCGCACCACTTCTACCTTGTTGGACTTAAAATCATCATATAGACCTATCTGATATTAGGGTTTCCACATTAAGGTAGAGCACATTTGCATTCCATACTTAAAGGAAATTCATAAAACAAATTGTGACTTGCAAAACTTGTTGCGTGCTTCACTACAATCTTGTTTGAATTGACTTAAACAAGAAAACCCTAAAAGAAATTAATACAAGCACTTGAACCATAAAAGCCAGTACACCAATTAAAGCTTGCATTGTAAACCCTTTGTCTGTGCACTTCACACTGCTAAATCTAATTTTAAGGGCAACACCCCCATAATGCCCAATCACATTCCAAGAGCACTTCAAACCCAAGCCTAAAACTAAGTAGATGTGCCCTAGGTAGGATTAACTTACTTGGTAACCGAAGTTTAATTGGGTGAAAATCAAGGCATTGTCTATTTGGACCAACTGGTGACAAGAAAGGTCAGTGTGGTAACCACATTAACCTTTAGTGGTGTCCCATCATGCGAGGTGTCCTAGTAGGTCCCACCCTTTTGGCCAGCCAAGTAATTCAAGGGTTGGTTTAACCCAAGTCCATTTTAGGGTGCCAGGTTTAGGTCCATTTAGGGTATACAATTTAGGGCTAGCTTGTTTGCTTGATTTAGAGCTTTCTCTCATCTTTCTTCCTAGGCCTTTGCCTTATTTTCACCAGCCCCTTGTAGTTGGTTGTGCCTTCCTGAGGAAGACCCTCTCTTATCTCTATTCTCTCCTTGTCTCGAATATCCATGAACCCATATCATCCTTTTGACCCTCAGGGTTCTCCATCTCCCAACCCAACCATGATTTCGACTCCTCCTGGTTGGGAGACTCATCCTTAGTAGCGGGGATATGATTATTCTCATACTCCTTATCCCCCAGCTTATTTAGAACTTGAACCTCATGGATCTGACCCTTATCTAGATTAGAACTAATTGAAGGTCATAGTTGTTGAATTTTGAGTGTATAACAAGGATTATAAGGATCAATGTGCCAAGCTCCTGAAGCAAATTAGACAAAACCAGGCACAATCTCAATCTTATCACTCCTCCCAAGAACAAGAGACCTGGAATACCCAGCCTAGTGGATCAGGTGACCCATATTTTGGATCCATTGGCTACTCTACTAACTCTTGCCACCTAGGGGAGGTACCCTGGACTCAGCCAACCCAGAAGGCACCTTTGGACCTACTCATGATTTAGGTAGATCACGTGGGGAATGCACTATTTCTGATATACCTGTACTTGATGATATATCACTTAAGAATTGGAATAATGGATCACAAGTACAAGATCATACATCAAGTTCTTAATCAACTCCCTTTATAGTCAGCCCTACTTAGGGTGATACACACTTTGATTCATATCTTGATTCATATAACCCAGAGTGGAGAGACAATTTTGATCTTTTATGGTCCCCACAGAGAAAAAATCAAACTCAAGATCAATCTAGTCTAACCCAACCCACAACCACCCTTGAGGATATCATGAACCTTTTGTTGGACTTGGATAAGAAAAATGAAGAAAGGCTAACTAAGCTGGAAAATCAAATGAAATCTCAAGGGGATCAAATCAAGAGACTTCAAGAATCATTCTATCCCCGTATGCACACTCCTCTTCACTCTTGTTCTCCACCTATTCTTCCGATCCTTCCTCCAATTTATCATATGTGACATTGTGCAGGTGCTAATTCTTTGGCCTTTAAAAGAAAGAGAAAAGCTAGGAACCCACCTAAATGATCTAATTCGGGCTCAACCAAAAATCTTAGGACCAAACCTGCATCCAGCTCTAACTCAGACTCTAGGGACAAAAAGAAGAAAAGGCTCCTAAAGTTGATATGACCTATTTACCCTTTCCTAGGGCCTTAATGAAAGAGTCACAAGAAAAGAAAAAGACTTTCACACCTAAAGAGGTGGTTCTTTCTGCTAACATAAGTGCTTTTGTTTCTGGCACTCTACCACCTAAAAAGATCGACCTTGGAAAATCGTTCATATCTTGTGCCATCGAGGGATTCACCTTTAATAGAGCCCTTGTGGATCTAGGGTCTTCCATCAGCTTTATTCCTACTGCTCTTTTTGACCACACTAGACTTGGAAATCTGCACCACGTACCTATCACCATTAAAATGGCAGATGGCTCCTTCAACACACCTAATGGGGTAGTTCATGATGTTATCATTAAAGTGCAAGGTCTTAGCTTTCTGGTTGATTTTATTGTTTTGGACATGGATATACTGCACAAGCTAAGTGATTCACCCATTATTCTGAGTCGCTCTTTCTTGGCTACGGCCAATGCACGAACTGACTGTTACTCAAGATGTATGGAAATGAGTAGTGGCAATAAGAAGATTCACTTTGATATTTATGCAGCCTCCAAGAAAACAAAGTCAGGGTATTTTTTGGATGATATGGAAAGTGATTCGGAGAGTAATTCGGAAGAAACCATGGCAATTAACACCTGGGTAGGATGACATGACTCGAATCAAGAATCTACTAAATCACAAGAGTCACCATCAATATAGGATCAAATCTTTGATGGCATGGTTGACTATCTTGACTGGTCTAGCCCAATTCAAACCCCTACCCCTTGCAACGAATCCCATATTACTTAATTGATCAAAATGGTTCATGAAATAAAAGAAGCTAGTGCGAGAGAATATGATGATATAAGAAAAGAGCTTCATAAAATCCGGGATGAGCAACAAAAATCAGAAATGTTTGAATTTGGGTCAGGTGTGCCACAATGGATTTGTGATTCTGAGGTGGTCATTGAGGATTCTGTAGATCAGGCACCCAAGGTGGATGGTATTGATGTTCCTATTGAAGTTGAGGAAGGAGATTCATTTGAGGATCTTGATCTTGATTTAGGACATGAATATCAATCATTTCATTTTGAGGAACCAATCATTAATGGACCTGAATATGATTTTGTTGTATTTGAGGATACCCATGTAGACATTGATGAATTGATTCATATAATCACAAACACTAAACAACAAAATCAAAAAGACTTTAACGACTCCTCAATCAATGATTCAACCCATTCCACTTTCTTGGAGGGACTCACTACCGAATCTAATGCCCAATTCCATCTAAGTGAGAGGGAGGAAATATCCCCCTATGAAAAAGATATTCAAGAGATTGAAAATTTATTGGGGATTACATATGATGAGTTATCTATGGAAGCTAAAAGTTTTGCTGAATCATGTGATAATTGGGAATTAGAATTGAATTATTTGAAAAAAGAAGAGGATGATACTTAGGAAGAAACATCTTTGGGAGACATAGAGATTGATCACTGGACCTTGATTTCCAGATTTGACCACACCACTTGGGTCATGCCTTTCATTCATCACCATTATCAGGACCCATATGATTTTTCCCCACACGACTCCGCTCATACCCCAACCAGTCGTCTTCTCCATCACCTCTTCGGGATGCCTTCATTTTCATTTCTTCCAGGCACCCGCATTTATTTGTCTTTCTGCTGTAGCACTTGGCTGCAGATAATCCCAAGCCCCATCTACATATTTTTTTGATTATTTGGGCTCAGAATTCATGGCTAGCTAGTCCGCATATGCAGCCCACTGTTGGCGAACGAGATTAAAATTCTTATCATTTTACTCACCATTCTTAATACAGTATTGACATATCCTTTTTGAGTGTACGCCCAGCTGGAGGCGTTAAACTCAGCACTTATATATATCATATTTTATTTGGCACATTTTATTGCATATTTATTTTACTTCTTAGGTGTTGGATTAAGTAGAACGAAAAATTCAGGAGCTATTCCAGGTGATTTTTGGCCATTTACTTCATGTCTTAATTTATTTTTCATTATATTCATGCATGAGGACATGCAAGAAAGTAGGCATGGGGGGGTAGGGTAGTATATGTAATCTGAAAATTTTTTTACCAACAGCTAGGAAAAACCTTTCATACATCATGCTAACTGCACTTTAGGGTCCTTAAATTAAGAATAACTGACTCCACCTCCAATGTTTGCATTGGACATAGAAATCGTTCACAACAACCACTTCTAACTCATCCACTCACCTTTTTGTTTTGAATTAAGGACCAAGATGAATGTAAACCGAATTAGGGAAATCTTCGAAGTGCAACTTTGAAAGGTTCTACATAGCATTTATATATACATAGTCATGCATTAATTTTTATCAAGGAAGTTTTATTAGGGATTTTATTCTTGAGTTGATTCTGAATCTAGAATGCAGTACAATGCTTACACTTGTACATAGATTTTGCAATGGATTCATTATGAAGATTGATAAACGTCTTTAATCTGTTGAGAAGAAGTATTGCTTCTTTTCCTGAACCCCTGGACAATGTTTAGGGAGTCAGGTGAATCTTCTTCTAAAATCCACCAAATAGTGTGAAACGAGAATAGAGTGTTACTGGTGCTCTAAGATTAGTGTAAAGATTCTGGAATTCTGGATAATTGAGTGATGATACTCGGAGTTAGGCACAGTTTCGCTCTCAGTTCCCGTGTATAACTGATTGTGTGAATTTTTAAGAGCCACCAACCAAGGCAAATACACGGAGATCGAGTTCTAATAAAACTAGGACTAAGGTGGATGGTTACGACCATTCTTTATGGAATCCTCAGCTGAAGGAGGGTATTGATGTCAAGGTTAGGAATACACCATCCTATTCATCTCTTTCTCGATGCTGAGAGTAGGCACTTCCACTAAATAAGCCACTCGATATCTCTTGAACACCAATCCTTAATAATGCCTCTTGAATAAAATTCGCATATGTAATGTGCTGTATTGAGTTGTGTTGAAAAATTATATAGAAAAAAAAATATTATTAAAAAAAAGAAAAAAAAGGAGAGAAAAAAAGCAAGAAAGAAAAAAATGTATCTAGAAAAAAAGAGAAAAATTTGAAAAAGCAAAAAAAGAAAAAAAGTAATGAGTTTATGAGTGCTTTAGTATTTATTTTAATTACATTGAGGCAGCATTACCTATCGCAATTGCGATCCACCAAATATGGCCTTAACTTAATCTTTTTTGTATCCTTGATCGCTTGAATACTGGCTAAGGAATTTTGACTTAGTGTTAGGGTTATTGGAACTCTATTAAAGTGTTAATGTCATACGAGACCACCAAATATAGATTATATGTATAAAGCCAGTGAGATTGTGAGCTCAAAAGAAAAAGAAAAAAAAGAAAGAAAAAGAAAAAAAGAAGAAGAGAAAAGAAAAGAAAAAGAGTGAGTGAATACAATGGAACCACAGAGAGCATAGTTTTTCTCGCTTTTCTCTGGGTTGATTCACTTAATAATTTGGGAATCTAGATTCTATAGTACTAACCTCTATGTAGCTCCAAATGACAGTGAGCCACCAAATACACACTTATTTGCCTCAGACATTCTTTACCTAAGCTAAAAGTCAGGGTAGAAATCATAGAATATCTTTGATACACCAAGGGAAGAAGTTTGCCTATCATGCTAGTATTCTACCAAGGGTCAAGTACAGGCTGTAGAGGTGAATTGACTTTTTACTTGAATCTGTTGCATAAGCTACACAGCTGCACTTTCACAATTGTCTGGATTTTTAGATTTCTGGATGAAACAAAATGAAAAAAATCTTTAGTCAAACACTTTGATAAAAAGAATAAGCAGTCCTTTAGGTACCAAACTTGTAAATAACATAGCCATACACTTAGTCTTGCATTTATTAAGGACTAACAAAGTCTAGGCATGGGGGTATGATTTCGTAGCAATCATAGGTCCCAATCAACCTAAATAATGTTTGAACCTAGATTAATTTGTAAATATTGCATTCATATCATGCATATCATGCATTGCATCATTTTATATAGAATAAGATGAGATATCTTGCTATTTAATGTTTTTGTTGCTATTTGCAGGTGATAAAGAGATCCAGGATGCGAGATAGAGTGGAATAAGGGCAATAGCGAGAGAAGAAGATTGATCCAGACATGAGGAGTGAGGAGGATAGCCTTATCCCTACCCTTAGAAACCCTAGGATAGCCTTCCTAAACCCAAAACCACTTCCATTAGGACATCTTGGCCTTAGAACCTAAAACATTCTTATCCACCTTATCCCTCTCCCAAACACTTAGGAACCAAAACCAACCTTAGAAAACCTAAAACCCACTCTCCAGCACCTTTCTGGATGTCCAGATATTAGGCTGAACGTCTGATTTCTGCAGAAAATCAATCCAGGAAGCTAAAACTCGCACTGACACAGAATTGGATGTCCAATTTACCATCCAGATGTCCAACTTTGGACTTTAAGACATCTGATATGTTCCCTGGACATCTGATATTGTTCCTTGGTTCCTGTTTTGGGTGCTAGAAGCTCGAGCTTGCCTCTTCTAACCTAAAAACTCCACTAAACTCCTTAGGAAACCTAATTAGAGACCTTTTAAGCCTATCCCACTATCCATACCCTCACTTATCCTATCCCTAACCCAATTAAATGAGCCCATACCTAATTGGATGCATCTACTGCTGATTGGGTGCACCTGAACCCAATTAGATCCACCCAGGATCTAATTGACTCCTACCTACCCATACAAGTTTAATTAGGCTCAGTAGAAACTAATTAGACTTGACCTAGACACAATTAGCTTCACTCCTCTCCAATTAGACTCTCCTAAGCCTAATTAGGTCCACACCCACCTAATCTAGATTGACCCAACCTATTTAGCACCTAATCCTACCAACACCCACAACATAGCTCTACGAAATTCAAACCACACACACACACACCTTCCTAATCTACCCTCCCTATTTTTGGTCGTCAACACTAAGGCCTCCAAAGGTGGTGACTTCTATTTTGGGAGCCACCAAAAGTGGCAACTACTAAAAAGTAGGCCTTCCCATAAAAGCCAAGAGAAAGGTGTCGCACATCATTCAACAAATTCACTTCTCTCCATTTTGAACTTGCAACCACCAAACCCTCCCTTCCACACTCCAAAGGCCGTCCACTCTCCTCCTCCATGGATGGCTAGGTGAAGCTCCAAGCTGTTCTCCTCCAAGTTTTCAAGGATGGGTAGAAGAGAAAGGATCCACCACCCTCTTCTCCTCTTCTTCTTCATGGGCTTGCTCTCTTCCCTTTCCTTTAAAGATGAGTCCATGCCCCATCTTCTTTTCCTCTTAGATGGCCATAGAGGAGATCATCTTCAAGGTCTTCTCAAGGATGGACATTGGTAGAGAAAGGGTGCAACACCCTCCTCTCTACTTGGGTGCACATGCCCTCCTCTCTTTCTTCTTAGTGGATGGTCAAGAAGGCTTCTCCATAGCCTCACTTGGTTGATCCTATTCTTTAGTTGTTTAGCATTCTTTTCATGTATCTGGATTTTATAGCTCCTTAATATTTAATGCATGATATTCTGTTATCAAGTGGTTTTATGTGCATGCGCATGGTTTCACTTACGATTTTGATGCATGCCTATTAGTCTCCTTAGGAACGTCCCCTTTAGGGTTAGTCACACCATGCACAACCACCATGGCCTCACTTAGATGCACATAGTCACCTAGGGTTACGGGTACATAGTTAGATTTAAGTTGAGTCATATTAGGTTTCGCTTTTCAAAACAGAAATCAAAAGCACAAAGAAATTGCAAAATACAAAAAGACCAAAAAGATTAGGTTAGGTTAGATTTAGTTTAGAAAAGTGGATCTGAAACTAAAACTCATTTTTCACGCCTCCCAGAGACGAACAACCGGGACTCAAGTTATAAAAGGAAAAAAATCTCTACGTGAGTTTCGTTAAAACAAGTATTTTTGGTCGAGGGTTTAGCGAACTATACTACAAATCTGGTGTATTTCAAAACACATGCGAAAATGCTTTGTCAGACATCTAGAACAGGTATTGGTGCTTTGAAATTGATGATACAGATGTTAAACCTTGCCCTATTGTAGTAAAGAGAAAAGGGGGGAAAATGTGAGGAAATCTAATACACTAAGAACTATTAAGAACTTGAAGACTTAAATGCCACCCATGTTATTGGTGGCCAAGCATGTTATGGAAATATCTAAGGAGACAGATTAAAACCCAAAGTATAATAAGATAAATAACAAGTCAGACCTGGAATATTAAAGCTTGGTGGCTCTGTCACGAGTTTGAAAAGGGATCTTGGATCCTAAGGTCTAAGACCAGACCCCAGATGATAAAATAGGTTTCTAGAATTTTGTTCTTAGTACGAGATCAGAAATAGGTTAAAAGATGAGTAGGTAGACTAGGCGAGTTAGTAAGGTTGCACCCATCAACTTTGTTAATTGTGGGTTCACTGTTCGAGTTAGAGTCCCAAGGATGTGTGGTGGCTAAAGGTTACCTAAGATCTACCTTGGAACATGAATGTTTCTTGGGTATGGCAACGAGCTATGGGCTGTCATCGAGTTAAGTTACTTGGAAGTACTCGAATCTGACTCGATGTGGAGGTACTCATAGCTCTAGGCTATGCAGGCGCTCATATGCATAGCTGAAAATGTCGGGGTACTTGGTACTCACAACTAGAGGCTCATTAGGCGTTGGCATAAGCGAAGGTTGCCAGGGTACCCTGAGGGGTTTGGTTGAGATCTTATTCGTCGACAGATTGGGAGGGTACACCTGGAGACCACACTTCTAGCAGGAGCATTAGTATGACTTGACAATTTTGACCAACACTGTGACTTTTGATCTGGAATGATCTATGACTGGACCTTGTGGGGCACGAATCGAGATTGCTCTTCGTTGTCGCAAGGATTGGACAGGGTAGCTCCTAAGAGGCCCTACTCTTTTGACAAAGGTTAGCAACGTTCTCAATACGTCAATAATGAGTACGTCTTTCATGAGGGTTATCAACTCTCCTAGCCCCTCCCCTGGCTAGGGGAGACTATCAGGCTGGGGTCTGAGGGAAGGATACGTCTTAATTTCCTATAATAAAGAGGGATGATTTTTTCAGAATCTGGCTTCTGAGGCGAGTGAGAGAATAAGCCATGTAATAAATAAACTGAATAATCATGTGGATAAATCCAAGTAAATAGGGACAAAGGCTTGTAGCTAGCCTATAGTGTTAATGAAACTTGGGTTAATTATGGGAAATGGGAAAACATTTGTGATTAGCTTGTTACGTTACTAAGGTATAAGTATTAAGGTAAATGGCTTGTGGTTGACCTGTAGGGTAGAAATCCTCATACCACCCTTCTCTATTTCGACTATGACTTGCATTCTATCCCTACCGAGCCACTTGGCTCATCCCTGCTCTTGTGACCTATTTTTTAGGTATTTGTTGTCGTGGCATAAGCACCTTTTCACACAGGGTTTGAGCCTACGAGGACTTGGGTAGGTAGTGAGCACTTACTTTTGTCTTACCTTGGGTAGATTGTTGGTATATAATGTAAATCTTTTTGTTGGTTTCCATAGAATGTAGCAAGATAATTTCTGTTGTCTATGGGATGTATATCTATCCGTGGACTTTATGCTGTAATATGTTAGTCGTTGATGACATGGTTATGTGGATGCTTGTGACGATGTGTTAGCTGTAATTGGCCTTTGTCTTCTCGATGTTTCTCATGTTTTTACTGTCTTGAGATGTGGGGTGTGCCCACCTATGTTTTATTGCTTTATTTTCTCCTTGGTGTTGAATGTGAGGTGTACCCACTTGATGAGCGTGGAACGCGTTTGTTTAATTATCCCATTATAGTATGCATTCGCAACGTCAATTTTAATTAAGATGTGGATTTGGTGAGTCCAAGTGTCAAACACAAGGAGGCGTAAAATTGGATTATTTTGTCGCTTTAGTTGTCACAGGAATGGTGGGTTTGCTTGCTTGCGAGAAAACATGAGAGAGAGAGAAAGAGAGAGATAGGGTTAGAGATCATGTTTAAAATATGATGATCGTTCTAGAAGATGTGAGCCATGATATATGAAACATTATCAACATATAGCATGCAATTAAAGTTTGTTTACAACTACAATAATGGATGAAAGCTTAAACAAATGCAACATAAACTAAAGTAAAGAGAGAGTGTGAGGAGGAGTCAAGGCGGCCACGGCGGTGGAGGGAGGCTCCGTCGGTGGCTTGACAACTCCGTGGTAGGTATGGAGTATTTGGTGGAGCTAGGAGAAGGCTAGAGTAGCATGGAAGGTGTGTGTGTATTGAATGCCTTTTAATGTGGCGGTTGAGGAGGTTTATATAGTGAAGAGGGGTTTCCAAACTAAGTAAGGGCTTTAGCGACGTCTAGGACGTCGCTAAACCCATTCCAGAAACATCGGTGAAGCCCCTCGTGCACCGGTCCAAGCGTGCACGCATGCTTCCTTCACTCGCGCGATTTGTGTGCATGCCATGTTGATGTAAACATGTTTACACTACATAAGATGTCTATTTATGCATGTTCTTAAGCATAGAATTGCATTGCATACTATAAATATTTGCATAGCATGCAACATCTTGCATGTAGATTAGTTTGACTAAAATGGAGGTTAATTGTCTCCTTTTATGTTTAGGGACAGGGCAAAATTTTTATCGGGGCCTCGGATCGAAGATCCAATCGTATAGATTTGATCAGGGCGACGATTGGACTTTAACGACTCCAAGATCGCCCTAACCAGACATCTGTAGCATCAGATAGAGATCGGGGAACCCTAGAAGATCAAGGGCCAAGATGGTGTGAATCTGCACTTCAAACGACAAATCCGACCACACGGATGGATTCAGATAGACGATCGCAACCTAACGACGCAAAAATCGACTCAATCTGACAACCGTGGCACCATCTGCATCATCCAGAAGATGGATGGCCAAGATGGCGCCACGTGGTGCATCTCAGTCGCCCAACCGTCCGCTACACTCAGCGCACCCTCTCTTCTTTGACGATTCTCTGCTGTTGGATGTGCATCCAATGGCTGTGGATGCGTGCGCATGATTTGTAAGCGCAACACAAACACACTTGTAGTGCATTGGTCGAATGCGCTTTCGTGAAGGGAGGATGCACGTTCGAGTTGCGAGGAGTGGGCGAGTGGGCGTGAGGAGCGTTGGATCGTGATCGATCAGCCACGAGCGCTCAATGGTGCCCGCGCACTATCGCATGCTCACGCGTGATGCACCATCAGACGTGGGCATTGCGGCTTTAAGAGGCGCGGCGAGGGCGCATCTCAGCCATTCGATCTCATGATCGAACAGTCGAGAATCGAGGGACGCGAGCGTGCGTTGCATGCGCGGGAGGTGAGCGGGCGGCGCACGTCGCCCACGATGGGGCTTTAGCGACCGTTTTATCTGTCACTAAAGACCCCTTATTTAATATTTTGAGATTAAAAAGACCAAATTGCCCTCATTCCTTGCAACTATAAAAGGCGACCCCCTCCATACGAAATTTTCATCCCTTTATTCTCTTCTCTCCCTCTCCAAAGCTCAAGAGAAGCTTGTCCCACACCCGGGGTGCTTCTCAAGAGATAAAGTCCAATTTTCGTCCCCCTTTCGGAAGTGGATCCCACGACGACGACATGCTTCCCATTCCCATTCTTCCCACTTCGTCCTCCTTCGTCTTGCTCTGTTCCTCGTCTTCCAGGCATCGTCCTACCTGGCTCATCCTCCAAGTAATCGTCGAGGAGGATAATTCTCTCTCCATTCTTTTTAATGCTTTCTAGAGTAGATTTACTGCTTTCTAGTGTAATCGTTTTCTGCTTTCTAGTCGTAATGTTTAATGTAACGAACAATCTCTTTGATAATGAATTCCATGTTTATTCTACATCTTTTTTTTGGTTTTTGTTTGTAATATTCTCTCTCTCTCATTCTCTCTCTCTCTTTTATTTAGTGTAAATAGATAGGTAGTTTCTAATCAATTAATTTACTTCATGACAAATAAATTAAACACGTATTTTTAAATCAAATGTTTGCCTCCCTAAGTTCGACCCAGGATTTCTATTCTAGTATAAATTTTATTTGTTGAACACGAGTTCTCTTGCAAACTACGACGACAGGTTTTTCAAAACCACATACGTTAACGCAGCAACTCTTAGTTTCAACATTTTGGCACCGTTGCCGGGGAGGTGACGCTCTTTGATTTTTTTTTCGCGTTTTACAACTTACGAATCATTTACCTCACTTCTCTCCTTTCTTATTGTGATTGCAAGTACTCTTTTGAGATGAGAAAAAGTGGTAGATTGGAGCAAAGTGCTGTTGAAGGTTCTGTAAGTTATCCCCCACCTCCCACCCATTAGTTTTCATTCTACCACGTAATAACACAAACATCAATCAACCTTGGTGTTCTTATAAACTCTAAGGTTAGTTTTATTTGTTTGTTTGACACCCACACCCGCCTCAACCTCCACATTTAAAAAGAAAAATAAAAAAAATCTCACAGAGGTACGCAACCTCATCTGATTTTCAAACTCAACCGGTAAACCGATCTTTGGAGCCAGTACACACATCCAAACACATAATTGAGTAGAAATCAGATTAGGTAATCACTTGTGTGCCTAATTAAGTGGTGCAATAGGCCAATTGTTTGAGTTGATTGGGACGCACCACTTCAATTATAATCAACTCATCAAGTAGCTGCCACATAAGTTCAACTCTTAGGGATTTACCAGGCACTTCACATTCTTTTAAGTTTCAAAGGAAAACACCTTCACCTGTGCTTTCAAAACTTGGTGTGCCAACAAAACTTGTGTGAAAATACCTAAAGTTAAATCCTAAAAGCTACTAAGTAAGATTTGAACCATAAAATTCATCGCATAAAAAATAATCTTGCTTGAAAACCACTGGTTGTGCACACACACACACATCAATCAATCATTAAGGGCACAACCTAGATAAAGGGCCCATCACATTCCAAAGCACATTTAAATCTAGCCCTAAATAAAATAGAGTAGATGTTGGCCTTAAGGATTCGACTCACTCTTTGGAGCCCAGAATGAGATTATTTTGGCTAAGTCTATTTCTACTGTTCAATCTAATGTCTAGCTAGGGGAGCAGAATCAAATGATCGCGGCTGGGGAGTACACTAGGAATCGGAGGCGTAAGCCGAAGGAAGAACCTTCTCCCCAGTCCCTCTTCTAACTGGTTGGATTGAACAGACAGAATTAGATCAAATCGTTTCTTTATCTCAAGACGGGTTCTGGGAGTTTGTAGGTCTTTAGGCTAGCCCACTTAAGGACAGGTTTGATTGCTTGTATTGCAGGACGTCTTTCTTCCTCCCATCTATCATGAATCCTTCCACACTTTATACGCATTCCCGCTCTTTCCCTCTTGTTATAAGTTATCCTCAACATGACAATTATCCCGACTCGTACTATAATCAACCTTCAGATAGTTGGGATAACTCGGATTGGGGATACAATTCCGAACCTCCGTGTTTAAGGTCTAACCCTGAACACTATAATTGTCATTTCTATCCTTCTCAGAGCCACATTGATTATAGATCGCCACCCTTTCATGGACAGTCTAATATGATCTACAATTAAGAAGGATACACTGATCCTTACCCATCCTCTAATTATACTGCCTTTAGGTCATCACCACCTTTTGAACAATCCGAAATGACCTATTATCAGGAAGGGTATAATGAATCTCAATTCGTTAACTCCTCTGCACTGATCCCAAACCTGCCCAACCTTGAACCAACTCATTTGGTTCATGGTAACCAGGTTCAAGATAAGGTTTTTCCTAACTTGAGGAATATCATACAATCTTTAGAAGTTCAGCCAATACCTTGCATTGAAAGATTGGAGCCCCTGATTGAAATGATTGATGATTTGAACAAGTATTTGTTGGATTGGCTCTAGGATGTTAAGGATAAGAACCCGAGTGAGTTTCTACTTAGGAAGTAAGCAAAATTGAGGATGAGAATTGTGGTTGCTTTAGTTCAATCTTGGGATGATTCCCAGGATGAACTCCCTTCAGGAGAGCCAATGTCAGAACCCACTCAGGCACCTGTTGGGGGGGATACGTGTTACAAGGCTGACTAGATTAAATTAGAACAACCAATTAAGGATGATCTGATTTCTTCACCTGAGATCTATGAGCTAGGGTACGAGGAAATGTATGTATCCATGGATCAGAAAGTGACAGATGATTTTGGGACATCATTAATACGGATCTTGATTTCTTTGATTCTAATGGTGAAGATTCAATTTGCGAAGTCTCACACGAGTTTACAGAATACGATTTCTGTGAGATGATTGAGCTTGAGGAATCTAATAGATCATTTGATAGCCCAATAACTGAGGAAACTGATCTTATTGGGGCTCACATTATGGATCCAGAATTGTATTTTCTGGAGGATTCAATCCAATGCCTTGATTTTTAGTTACACCCCATTGAGCTTATCGATGATTTTGTTTTTGAGATAACTGGACCCAAGTCAATTCTGATTCAGCCACATCTTTTAGACTTGGAAATTTCAGACGGGGTGATTAATATGCAAGAGGTCTCGAAACTTGACATTCTGAATGAGGAGGATAGGAGCTGAAAAATTTTGATTTGGGAAGTAAATTCCGGAGGAAATAGAAGACTGGGTTTAAGGGTTCCATTTCATCTGAAACCATCAAACTAAAGCCCTTATGACATTTGTTTTGAGGATGTTCAACCTAAGCATACATTCATTGATTATCCTTTTGATATCGAATTTTCTGTAACCTGACTTGTTGGTCTTGGGTTGCATCCTCATAAATCGCAAGCCTAATCCTGTTTGCATATTGATTTTAGGTTTTGGGTAATTTTTATCCAGAATCTTAGATATTCTCGATTATGGGGTATGGGTCTGCACCACAATCTGGTCCACATCTATGGACATCTGCTGGCAGGTCAGAGGTTTCTTCTCTTTATTCTGATTCTGATCTGCACCTGTGAATTCTTTATTTCTCTTCTTTGTATAGTGTGCCTAGCTGAAGGCACTAAATTCAACATGTATACAATTTTTTTTTATCTCGGAGCGGACCGAACATTCACACAATTTAGATGCTTTCTATTATATTCCACTTTGTTTTAGGTCTTTTTAATACAATGAGGACATTACATTAGATAGGCATGGGGGGTGGATATTCATCTCTGAATTTATTCGTCAACTCCGCAGATTTATTTTATTTTCTTTTATTTATATTAAAAAAGTTTGTGGAATTAGGAAAGAGAACTTGGGTTTAAGAAAATTTTCAATCTTAGGAAATACTACATTATGATTTGAACACAAAGACCCTTCAGGTCTTTCGACTTAATCGGCCTGTGTATCCACTAAAATGTGGATTTGTTTTTCGAGTCCTCGCCATCTTAATTCTATCGTAATTGGAGTAAATAAGTTTGGGTGATAAGTACACGACTTATCAATCCACCCTCTAATTTGAGGGAACTCTAAGCCTAAAGCATCTACACACTATCCTGTCACTGACTCGTTAATCAACTGTTCTAACGAAAATTGGGTAGCTAATGAACCTTCTAGGGTGATATGGCTGGCAAGTTATGATGGGTAACTTTACTCAACTCAGTAATTAAGTTAATTTTACTTAATTAAGAGTAGAAAAAGTCACTTAGGTTAACTCGAAATTGTGTCGGTTGTATAGTATAAGGTCGAATTAACCTAACATTTTAGAAATTTTTACTGGTTGAGTCCAGGTCATTCGCTGGGAGGTATAATTCATTCTAAATTCACCAATTATCTTTTATTTTCTTTATAAGTTTAGGAGGTATAACTAAGTTGATTTTAAGAACATGAATTTTGCCAAAATATTAATTAAAATGAAGTAACATGCAAAATCCCATAAGAGAACATATTTACTCAAAATGATTTACTTTATTAACAAGTAAACATGTTAGTTTTCAATTTTATTTGAAAGAAATCAAGGCAATAAGAGTTCTTTTATTAAAACATGCCTTATTACAACATTTAAGAACAAAAAGAAATGAATTTAAAGTGATACAAGAAAAATAACTCATTTCTTTATTTCTTCAGCCTCTTTCTTCCTTTCTCTCTTTCTCCTTTTCTGCTCCTGCCTTCTTCTTCTCTTCCCTTAGTAGTGCTTGTTCTTCTTTCTTTCCTTAGCCTTCAGTTCAACAGTTATCATTTAACCATTGGCTCTTCTTTTCCTCTAATCCTTCAGCTGAACCGGGTTTATTTTCCTTTTTAACCAAAAATTATTTTATTTGCAGCAAGGTCCTTTCGAGGATACACAGCACCCTGCGACCAGGGTGGGACTAGACCCTACTCGATCCTCGCCTGATTTGATTAGGTTCGATTTCGATTTATTTCAATTCGGTTCATAGTTTCGAGCCAATTCAGCTCAACTGGCCTCCCAGGCCTCACTCGCTCACGCCCACTTGGGCGCACACTCGCAGGCACACATGCCCGCACACACACATACACATGCTCAATAGGTCAGATGTTCATATCGGTAACTGATTCGCCGAGCGCTGACGACTGAATGGCTTATGCAACAAATCACTTTTGTTCCCATGCGCACACTCGTGAATTACCGATGTGGGACTATGTTAACCCCTTCCAGACCCAACTTCAACCGATCATAACTCCCTACTCAGAGCTCCAGATCAAGTGAAATAAAGCTTGATGGAAAGCTCTAAGATGGCTCTACAAGATTACAGGATCAATTTAAGGTTCAAAGGATGTTTTCCTCCTCAATTTGAAAGGTAATATTAGGGGGTTCCTACGGGTTATTTATTGCTTGGAAGTGTAAATTAACTTCACAGAGTCCTCAGATGGACTTTTCTCTCTTAACTAAAGGTCTGAATAGGTTATATAAATGATTCCGTAGCTGTTAGAGTAGGTTCTAAGCTCACAAGACCTTCAAAAACAGCAGAGAAACTCAAAGCTTCTCTGAAAGCTTCAGAGTACAAAATTTTCATACTAAAATAGGTGTACAGACACAGAGAAACATTACTAATTGATTTAAATAAATTCTAAAGGTTGTAACAGATTAATCTAGGCAGGATTCATGTTCAAATTTCATCAAAGTGGCACTATCATCAGTTTGGGTTCGAAAATAACCCAAACTGACAGAGTTTGAATTTTCACACAATAACTCATCTGAGCTCACTTTGATCATTCTCAGATTATCCAACAGATTCTCAGAAGCAATTCTATCTCATCAATTCCTCAATTCAAGCTCAGAACCAGAATCTTCTTCCTAGGTTTGACTGAAAGGCCTCAAGAATTGACTATCTGATTAATGTCTTCTCGCAAGGAATTAACGTCTAAAATAAGGTTCTTCCAACCCCAGGAACTTGCTTAGCCTCTTTAATAGGTGTTCTAACCAATATTTCTAAGGTTTCAGGCTCTCCGCCTAAGCAAAAAAATCACTTTGTTCGTCAGAACAATCTAAGAATTGTTACAGTAGAATGAGGTCATGAACAGCTTCAGTGTATTGCATTGAAGCTTCTAGATACCTTAAATGCTCCTCAGATCTCTCTGTCAGACTTCTCCAACTCCACCGGAGTTGGAGAAGATGAAGACCTAACAACAACTCCAGACATTAAAATCTCAATTAAAATACCTCAGCACAATTAGTGATGTTCAAATAATTGATCTGGAGCTTCTCAACAAATTCTAAAGGCTGAAGCTCAAGAATGGCTCGCAGGAGCTCGCCGGAGCTTCGGTGAGTCCAGAAAAAGGCAAAATTGTATACAGAAAGATGAATTGTGCCATTTTCAATCTGAAAAGCATCCTGAGGTTGCAAGGAACCTCAGAATCTCATTTAATTCCTCATTATCTCTTTATATGTAAGATTTGACAGTGAATTCATTTTGAATGAAAATTGAGTTGGTTGAGGCACGGGACTTGATCTCCCACTCAATTGAGTGGTTGAGACAAGTTAACAGATGTCTGTGATACTAAATATATATATTTAATTAATTATTTGAACTACTCCTGAGCTACCATTGACAGTGAGTTCAAGAGCTTAATTAGATTTGGGCGTTTAGGCTATATGTGGTAATTATACTTAATATAGTGTTGATTAAGGTTCTTAGGATATGAATAAGTGATGATGAACCCTATGAAGGTGAAATTAAGCCCACTATTGTCACCATGGACAGTGACAGTAGTCGGTTGAGGTGAAGTATGAATTAGGCAATTAGGTGATCAATTAAATGATTAAGTGGATTAGAAATGATCGTGGGAGATAAAGAAAGGTGGACAGTGATTTCAAAAGATGAAATTAAGTCTCTGGCGAGCTCAAGGAGCTCATCGGAGTTGGAGAAGATGACACTCAAATTCTAAAATTACATCTAATCTACCTACCTAACTACCCTACTCCTACTCCTACTCCTAATCTACTGTTACTTGGACGAAGGGGTCAATAGGGTTCCGCCGAAGTCTCATGGCAGATGACGAAATCAGAGGGTAAAAAGAAGAATCTCCAGCAGGCGGATGTGGATGGAGCAGAGGATTCCTTTGGTCAGCGCCTGTGTCAGAGACGCGGCTGACCATGGCGGATCTCCTCGGCTGATCAGAATGGATGGAGGAAGCTAGAGAATGAGATGGAAAGTCGCCGGAGTTGCAGACGAATAGCCTATTGGGTCGGCTCAGTGTTAGGAGAGGGAAGGGAGCCAACTTAAGTGAAATCAGAGGGGTAAGGGGGTATTTATAGTAGTTGGCGACGAAGAGAGTGGCGGGGTCTGGCTGAAGAAGGAGCTTAACCTCCGGTGTCTTCTCCGACGACAGGGAGGTTATCTCCCACTGAAAATTAGGATTTTCGGTTAATCCAGACCAGTGGATGAAGAAGAGGTGGTGAGCGCAAGCTGCAAGAGCTTGGACAAAGAAGGTTGATGTCGGTAGGGCGGTGATCGTGCGGTGGCGTGACTCTCCGTCGCCGGTCGTTCATTCAGCTGAAGAAGAAGAAGGAAAGGGACTTATATGTAATAAAACTTAAGGACCTGTGTGAGAAATAAGGATCTGGTTGCAATAAGTTTTAAGGACCAAAATGTAAACCCAGGTTTTGAAGGTTTATTTTAACTTAGATCTTTCTCAACTTTTTATATATGTTAGTAAATAAGGTAAATATTATGTTTTCACCTTGAATTTACATTTTTGACCTTTTTAGATTAATTTATTAGATTAAGTAAAATTACTTAAGTTATTATATACTTAAGTATACATTATGTTTAAGTTACTCAACTTATTAATTAAGGGAATGATTAATAGGATTTCGAGTCCAATTATTAAATAAATTATTAATAATGTTAATTGAATGATAAAATGTCATTTTTAACTTATTTTAAGGTCCTTTACTAAATATCCCTTATTCTATAATTAACCCTTATAAATTCATAATCTTAGCTAATTAACTAGGAAGACTAGTTAATTAGGGGTAATTACAGATCACGATGAGTGTCTCATCATACCCCCAAGCCAAAGTTTTGCTAGTCCCTAGCAAAATTAACTAAGACTATGATGATTTAAAGCACTTGGGTTTAAATTATTATAAATAGTAACTATGTAGAGGAAATCTTAGGTCAAAAATTTTTAAGGTTAATGTGAATGATTAATGTATAGAGCATATGTGAAAATTTTCTTACTTAGACTCATACTTATAACATTTTTCAAAACACACTTAAAACAATTTGTAAACAAGAATTTTACTCTGAATTAGAATTCTTCAAAAATCTCTTTAATCATTGTAACTATTCTTAACTCAAATTAGAATACAAAGTGCTTTAAGAAAACAAAACTTAAGAATTGAGAATTAAATTTTAACTCAAAAACTCAAATAGATTTAAGTTGATCCTTTGTTTATGATATTTTACTTTTATCAATATAAGTTTAAGCAAATTAACCAGATACTCATTATTAATCAAACTTAGAGTAGTAAAACTCTAATTTACTACCCTACAGCACTAAAGATTAACTTCTAGACCTAGGATTGTGTCAATTCTTCTCTTTTAGGTCTCAACTTAAAATCTTCAAAATCCGATTTCTTAGGCTTCATTGCCCAATACCAAGGTTCAGTAGCTATGATTTTAAAACATCTGTGCTTAGTGAAGAGAATTGTCCTAAAGGCATCCAAAGTTGCAAAAATCCAGATCTTAAGACATCATTTTCCAATCCCAATTATTCCAATTCAAGCCTTTGGCTTGGCCTTGCTCAGGTTTTGTTGCTTTCTCCTCACCATTTTTCTATCCCGAGGTCAACACTTTTTGTGTATATCTCCCCGGTGGACGACTGGGTCTCTTATTCCTAATATTTTTATCTCCATCTTTTTTTCTCTTTTCTATAGGTTAGAACATCCATTTGTAGTGAGGTGTTCTTTTTATTTGATGGAAGGAAGGGTAGCATCCATTTGTATTGAGATGCTTTTATTTATTTGTGAAAAACTACATTAAGCATCCATTTTTAACAAGGCACTTAACTGCAGGGTGTTTTATTTATTATTTTTTTCTTTTTCTTTCTTTTCTTTTCACCCCTTCTCATTTTTCTTACTAACTTTATTCTCCAGATCCTTTTTCTAGGTGAGTGGCACATCCTTCACCCTTTCAAGAACTGCCCCGCGGAAATCCTTAGACTAAAGAGGATTCAGAACTGATCTCTTAACCTCTGTGTTTTCACGGTCTCAGATGCCAACAAGACAATTCTATGTGTGTGAATTTAGATGTTTAGGTTACTTAGCTCTCAAACCAGAGCTTGGACAACAAAGCCCTTCACTCTCAGGTTCTTCAAATTCTTAGTTTCCTCCTATAGGATCCGTTAAGAAAAAATTTACCAAGTCTAGTTATTTATCTCTAGCCTGTAGGTTTTGTAAACTAAAATTTTACTAACTCTCTATTTAATTAACTCTAAATATCTGGCCTTTCTACTTAACTTTATGATAAAATCAAATTTTTAAAAAGCAAAAGGATTGCTTAATCTAATTGATTAGAAAGTTATAATTTAATTCCAAAACTTAAGTTTAAATCTTAACACACTTAGTTTCTAAATTTAAGTAAGAATAGAAAAATAAATCTTTAAAAGATTTAAAAGATTCCTAATTCAAATAAAACCTTATTTTTAAAAATTTTAAACCCAAAAGTGTGTTTTTACAAAATGTTTAAAGTAAAAATCTAATTAAGAATTGAATGCTCTTAAATACCCTATATATATTCTATATAATTTTAATTTCTGACCTAAAAGAAAATTAAGCTCTTGATTATAATATATATATATCTATTCTACTTCTTTTCTTCTTTAAAAAAGAATATACCCCTTTTATTATTTTTATGAATTTTCTTTTTCAAATTTTTATATTTATATATTTTTATTTTTATGTATATAAGATTTTTCAATTTTTATAATTTTTTTTTCAAAAAATTTTTCAAATTTTTATGAAATTTTTTATTTTTTAAAATTTTTTATCATTTTTGGAATTTCTATTTTTTTTTAAATTTCATGGATATTTAATTTTTATGTGTTTTTATTTTTTTAACCCACACTTAAAGTGAAAATTTCACTTCAACACCCCTCGAAGCCAAAATTTTACAATGTACTCATTGTAAGAAAGGTGAAAGATATTACACTTCATTTAGTATAGGGTGATGGAAAGAGTTGAATAGAGGAGATTAAAAATCTCTGTGCGGACGATTTCGTTTCTGACCAAAGGTCAGATTGGTCAGTCGAACTAAATAATGGTAATCAATATGATATGAAGTGAAAATTTTAAAGTGTAGAAGAAAATCAAAAAGGTAAAAACAGTAAACAGCTATATACAAATGCTAAGTTTTATGCCTTCAGCTAGGCATAAACCCTAGTAAAGAACTCCTAAAAAGAATAGGTACATGGTAGAAACAGAGTTATGAAAGAATTGATTCAGAAATAGAAAATAGATTAAACCACCCAATCAAAACTCGTCCAGAAATTGCCAAGAATAAGTCTCGCAGAACCAAAAATCTGATTCTCGTGAAAAATCTTAGAAAGATCAGAGTAAATCTTGTGAAGAATAGATTTGATTTAGGTTGAGATGTAGAATGTTAAGGCAATTTAAAAGATGATTCCACCAAGTGCAGAAGATCAGCAAAGTTAGTTTTGATTCTCAATAATAGATGTAGATAATCCCTGCATCCAGCCATTTCAGAATATACTTTTTAACAACCTCCCGCATATTTGGATTGAGCCTTCTCTGCAAGTCTCGGAAAGGCTTCACGGACTTGTTCATGTATATATGATGCATGCAAAGAGAGGGATCAACACCCTTAATATCAGCAATTGACCATGCAATTGCTTCCTTATGCCTTTGTAAACATTCAAGCAGAGCTCCTTCCTGCAATTCAGATAATGCAGATAAGATAATAACGGGGAGCGTGTTATTAAGGCCAAGGAAATCATATTTCAATGTGCTCGGGAGGGGTTTCAACTCCAATTCAGGAGCCTTTTGGATTGAGGGTTTTAGTTGAGATGTCCCCGCCTCAGGTAGCAGATCTACCTTCACAGTCCAGGGTGGAGACAGAGACTTAGTGTGTATCCCCAGCAACTCTTCTAATTCAGGCATTTACCTTTCAGTTTCTTTAATAATCGAGGGATGGTCCTTAGATATGACCTTTTGAAGGGGATCTTTACATAAGAGTGCTTGGGTAGTCTCTTCAATTATTTCATCAACAACCTCAATCTGAGAATAATCTTCAAATTCGGATTGCTTGTAAGTATCAAAAATATTCAACCAGATCTTCTTGTTCCCAAAGCCCATTTTAAGTGCCACAGATCTACAATTTATAGAGGCATTGGCTGTGACTAAGAAGGGGCATCCCAGAATAATGGACAGCTTTGTGGGCTTATTTGATGGGTCAGTATCAAGCACCAGAAAGTCAACAGGGAAGAAGAAATCCTCCACTCTCACAAGGACATCTTCCAATAATCCCCGTGGTGTCTTAAGTGACCTGTCTGCAACCTGGAGGATAATTGGACTAGGCTTCAGCTTGCCTCCTCCCAAAAGGTCGTAGACAGAGCTTGGTAGAATGTTCACCCCTGCACCCATATCGAGCAGAGCCTTGTCAATGTGTTGGTTACCTATAACCATTGAAATATATGGGGCCCCTGGGTCTTACATTTTGGGGGGTGTTCCATGCTGGAGAACTGAGATAACATGGTCAGGCAGGATGACCTTGGTTTGGACCTGTTTCCTAGATCGGCGCTTTTAGGTGCACAGGTCCTTCAGAAACTTGGCATAGGACGGGATCTGTTTAATACCTTCCAACAGAGGCAAGTTAATCTGGGCTTGCCTAAAAGTATCCATAATCTCTTCCGTCCTATCCTTGGCTCTATATGAGCTAATAGAAGATTCCCCAAGAGCAGATAGGCGCTCTAGATAGGGCACCCTCGGCTTCTAGGTAGAGGGGTCGTCATGGCGAGAAAGGGGTGGTGGAAGGACGACATCCTCATTGTGGGTGATTTTGTGCGAGGGAGAGCAGTGTGGCTCTTCCTCAGTGGAGATGGAAGTCTGGTCAGGTGTGGAAGGGGAATTCTAAGACGTAACCATAGGAGTGTTATTAGGCTTGTCAATCTTTTCTCCACTCCTCAACACGGTCACTGCTTGGGCGTGCTCCCTGAATACAACCCCCTTGCCCTTAGGGTTTTCCTCGGAAGAGCTAGGCAGCTTCCCCGGATCACGTTGCCTAACTACCTTAGTAAGATGACCAATTTGGGATTGCATATCAGTAATCATCTTATTCTGAGATTGGATGACCATATTGTGATGCTCTTGCATTGCTTTCATCATGGCCTTCAATTCATCCATCTCAGAGGGCTTATTCTGGGGAGGGTTTTCATAAGATGGTTAGTATATGGGTTGGGGAGGTAAGGGTCTTGTATTCCCTAAGTTAGAAGCATCACATTGTTTCCAAGAGAAGTTTGGATGGTTCCGCCACCCCAGATTATAGGTATTGGAATACGGGTTATTGCGAGGGGGGCGGAAACCTTTGGCCGCATTCAAGTCGGCCTGAATCAACTCAGGGAATTAATTTTCCTGATGGCACTCCGTAGTGGAGTGCGTTGTGCTTTGGCAAATGGAGCATTCTCTTGAAGCCTAAAAGATAGAGGCTGCTTGCGGGTTCATGCCGGGGTTTACTAAAAGCCTATCAAAATTTTTATTTAATAGTTGAATCTAATAAGCCAAATCCTGAGAAGCTCCAGCTTCATGAGCCTCTATCTTCCTCTGCAAGATTGATGGTTTCCTTTCTTGATAGGTAGAGGATAGATGTATGGAGTTGTCGCTTAATGTTTCAAATAATGCCCAGGCTTCATCCTCAGTTCTGGTCATGAAGGTTCCTGCACAGGCTGCACCGATGGTTTGCCTATGCCTTTCAGATAATTCGTTATAGAACCTTTCGACCAACTGCCATCTTGGCACCTGATGGTGGGGGCATAACCTAAGAAGGTCATTAAAGTGCTCCCAAGTCTCATAAAATTGCTCCCCTTCCTGTTGAGTAAAACCCATAATCTCTCTTCTGTAATGGTTGATTTTAGTCATAGGAAAATACTTTTTCAAAAATTCTCCCTTAAGGGTGGCCCAATCATTTACCCTTGCATCGAGGGTATGATACCAGTGCTTGGTCTTATCCTTTAGGGAGAAAGGAAATAGAGTCCTCATCAGGGCTTCATCAGTAAAGCCCTGGAGCTTCACCGTGGAACAGACCTTGGTGAATTCCTCCAAATGCCGGTAGGGGTCCTCCCTAATAGTACCATAAAAGGAGGGCAATAAAGATATGGTACTGCTCTTGATCTCATATGGATTATCCCTTGCCGGTCATCTTAGTGCTCGTGCGGGTTGGTTAGTTGGAATAAAATAGTCCCTTAGGGTCCTTTGTTGATTTGCTCCTTGATCAGCCATTCCTTCTCTTTTCTCTCCTAGGTGAGCTCTCCTAAGAATTCTCTCAGGCTCAAGATCAAACACTAGATTACCCTCAAGAGAGCATCTACCAAGCATACAAAATCAAACACAATTCAGGTTCTTATTAAGTGAAACCACCACTCCAAAGATAAGTCAAAAGGTCAAGGCTTATCCCTCCGTTCCTACGTAAGTGGTATAAGAGGGGTGTTGACTTGAAATCTTAACCTTCTTTGTTGAGGAGGTCAAATTAGTTGATATAAATGGCCAAACAAGTTTTTCACTACAATTACATGCCTTAATTCAACCTTCGAGTGCCCTAGGACCTATACTTTGCTTGGATGATACTCCCAGGTGATCAAGTGAGTACTCCAAGGACGAACAAAGGGATGCAAGTAGGGCGAACCCTTCCTTTGAGGCGATGCGTATGCGGTGCCCCTTAACTACCCCTTTGTTCCTTTAAGGGGTGTCCCCCTCCATGAAGTATCAAAACACTTGGTCAAAAGATAGTATCACCACCACCACAAAGCACAATAGGAGGGTTTGCACCGATATAGAGATCAGTGCCTATAGCCTTAAGGGATCGAGCCTTAGTGCAGTGCCTAATGTGCGTGCTCAGTGTCAAAAGTGTGCAACACACCGCAAATATTTGTAATTTCTTTTGAAATCGCGGACAAGTCTCTTAGAATCAGATCAAATGTGAATTGATTTTAGGGTTGAATCTGATTATCAGTCCCACTTTTAGTTATGTGACCACTGAATTAGTAAATTCAAACAACTTGGTGGTCTTGAATTTTAATTTGAATGCAAATGCATGAACAGGAGCTGGATGCAAAAGTTAGAAATGTGTACCTATCTCCAGCAATCTTCGTGCTAATATGCTTGCAATGCAATAATAAGATCTAATGTGTTGCTCAATCACCCCTAAATGCGTGCACCTAAGGGCATGCAACTTCTAAATAGGCAGCTCGATATTTTCTTTTGTTGGTTTTAAAGGCAAGCAAGCAGAAAATAGAATCATGCATGCAAAAAAAAAAAAAAAATGTAAACCCTAGTAGCTAAAGAATGTGGGGACAGACCCCCAAAAATTCAGCTCCAATTACTACAAGGGAGAAAAGATAGAAGTAAATTTTGTGACGACGGAGAATCCCTTGTGAAATCGGGATCCAGGTCTCCTACATCTTTTCCTTGTGTGGCTTAACTCGTGATTGATGTTGCTGCTCTGTTGCACCTCGTCTCGTCAGATTCCTCGCACAATAAAAAAAATGATCAGATAATTGCCCAACTCAGAATATTCAAAAATAACAACATGAATCTATTGCGTCTGTTGCCTCCCTGGCAACGACACCAATTTGACGGAGAGAGTTTCACTTATTTATGATAGCACTAGAAGGATATGTCGTTGTAATTAATGTGGTGGAAATCTCTCAATCAAAGATTAACATAGATATGAATTTAAACCACGAAAAGGATGTCATATCCATAGGGAGGAACAGATTAATAAGTTCACAAAATATTTTCTTCCTTTGTACTTATTCAATCACGTGCGCAATTCGTGTTCAAATCTGATGTGAAATAAGGCGAAAAGAAGGAACACGTAATTATTTAGAAATGTAGGGATATGGATGTAATTTTCCTTTCATGAAATAACTTGTAATGGCATGTAACAAAGTTGTATTTCAAAACATGGGGCTTTCTCTTTTAGGTCATGTGAGTGTATGGATGAGATCTTATGCATTTATCACATCACCATTTAAAAGTTAAGTGTATGAAAGAAATACTATAACATGTAAGGGCATGCATGCAATTTCACTCCAATATAATAATCAACTAAATATTGTAATAGGGTTTTTGGCAATGGCACAAATGGTAATTTTTAATATCACCAAAAACAGAGGAAAATTCCTCTCTCCTCCTTGCGTAGATGGAGAGGCTCGGCTGGCTGCGAGGATCTTGGGGAAGGTGCGTCAGAGTGAAGGCTTCACGTTGGTGATCTCGACGTGAGCCGAGGTGGTCGAAGGTAGAGGATGGTCGACGGCGGAGCTTGCTGCACGGGCTATCGCCGCTGTTGCTGTGTGTGCGCATGCAGGTGCTACAGTCTGCTGAGCGGGCACGGGTGCTGGTGCTACTGACGGTTGGCATGCAAGGGCGCTGGAGGGGCACGGTGAGAGCACTGGTGCAGTTGCGGTGACAGTGTAGGTCTGGTGCAGGCACGGTGAGAGCGCAGGTACAGGAGAGGGTACACTGCGGTGGGAGCACTGGTGGGGTGCCTGCAGGCAGTGCAGGCGCAGTGCCTGCAGGTGGCTACTACGAACGCTGGTGGCTGGGCGCTTGCGGTGGGGCACTGGTGGGGGCGATAGTGTTGGTGCGGGCGCGGGTGCGCGCCTGCAGAGGCCGTAAGTACAAGCCTGCAGGCGATGGAGGGTGGTGCGCAAGGGTGCTGAGCGCCTGTAGGCACTTGGCAGTAGCGGTGATGGCGCTGGAGGGGGCGCGCCTGTGGGGGTGCACCTGTGGGCGTGTGGTGCAGGGGGCGCTTGCAGGCTGGAAGAGCGTGGTGGATGCAGCGCCTGCGGCGAGTGCTGGCCTGCGAGCAGGCTTGCAGGGCACGGTGCAAGGTGTGGGGGCGGTGATGGGTGCAGTAGCGTGATGGCGGTGGAAGGTGGGGCTCAAGGGTGCTAGAGGGGGCGCGGTGATGGTGTGCACAGTGCACGCTGGTTGCACGGTTGGCAGTGCACGCAGTGCTATGATGGATTGCCTTCTCCAATCCCCTCCACCTCTCCTCTATATCTCTTCTCTTCGGCCTCCCAAGGGATTTTCAAAATCCTTTTCTAAATATGGCCAACACCGTTTGCATTTGTTGAGTGAAGTTTTGAGGCCGGTCGGAAGATGAGATATTTGTGGGGAGGTTTGCAGCTGGCCGTTTGTTGGGGGAATTTTACCCCCCCTCCTTGCTCTTTCCAATATCATTCCTGCAACAAAACATAAAATAATTACATACTAAGTTATAAAATGCGATAAAATAGATAAAAACTCAAGTAATGATGCATGCACTTATTTAATGACCTAATGTGATTATTAACAAACATACTATGTTAGAATTGAAGTACTTAGGCGTAACAATAGTCCATTAAAATGGACTCATCAACTTCCTCTTCAGGAATACACCTCCTAATGATCAGGTCAGCACAGACTCTAAACAGCATAGGGTCATCCCTGAAATAGTGCTTGGCTTCAGCTAAGAACTTATCTCGCTGCTATCTGGACCAGCTGTGCAGAGTCTGTCCTACCACCAGATAGTTTACTAAGTCTGCATACCATGGTAGCTTTCTTCCTTGCATGGCTAGAAGTTGTTCATTAGGGAAGGTGTCAGTCAAGGGTAATGAGGGTCTAATGTGGTTCGGATGAAGTCTGGATAGGTGATCGGCTACAACGTTCTTGGATCTGGCTTTGTCACGTTTTTCCAAGTCAAATTCCTGCAAGAGCAGGATTCATCGGATGAGCTTGGTTTAGCGCCATTTTTGGCCAACAAATGCCGGATAGCCGAGTGGTTGATGTAAACCGTCACGTGGGATCCCAGAAGGTATGATCAAAACTTTTCTAATCCAAAGACTATGGCAAGCAGTTCTTTTTCTGTGACAGTGTAATTCCGTTGAGCCTCATCCAACGTTTTTCTCACGTAGTAGATCACCATGGGTTTCTTCTCTCTTCTTTGTCCTAGGACTGCACCAATGGCAAAATATGATGCATCGCACATAATCTCAAAGTCCTGGGACAAGTCCGGGGGTTGTAAAACAGGTGCAGTGGAGACTGTTTCCCTAAGGGTGTTGTAAGCCTTGATGCAATCAGGTGTTAAGTGAAAAAGGGCGTCGTTGGCTAGATGGTCAGTCAAGGGCTTAGAAAGTTTGGAAAAATCCTTAATGAACCTTCTATAGAAGCCAACATGTCCTAGGAAAGATCGGATTTGCTTGACTGAGCTAGGGGGTGGAAGTTTGGAAATTAAATTAACCTTAGCTTGATCCACTTCGATGCCCCTATGTGAGACGATGTGACCGAGGACAATCCCTTCTTGAACCATGAAATGGCTCTTTTCCCAGCTTAAAACCTGGTTGACCTCGATACATCGCTTTAGGATCTTTTCCAAGTTGTTAAGACAAAGGTCGAATGAGTTCTCGAACACGAAGAAATCATCCATAAAAACCTCCAGATATTCACCCACCATCTCTGCAAAAATGGCTAGCATGCAACGTTGAAAGGTCTCGGGTGCATTGCATAACCCGAATGGCATACGACGGAATGCGAACGTGCCATACAGGCAAGTGAATATGGTCTTCTCTTGATCCTCTGGTGCAATAGCAACTTGGCTGTATCCTGAATATCCATCCAGGAAGCAAAAATATTTCTTCCCTGCCAATCACTCGAGAATCTGATCAATGAATGGTAAAGGGAAATGATCTTTCTTGGTGTCCTCATTAAGCTTCCTATAGTCGATGCACACCCGCCATGCAGTAGCGGTGTGGGTGGGGATGGATTCGCCATGGTCATTGGTGACCACTGTGAGCCTAGCTTTCTTGGGTACCACTTGAGTGGGGCTCACCTAGGGGCCATCAAAAATCGGGTAAATGATATCTACATCAAGCCACTTGATTATTTCTTTTTTAATGATCTCTCACATATTTGGGTTCAATCGCCTTTGCATCTGGTGAGAAGGTCAAGCCTCATCTTCCAAATAGATCTTATGAGTGCAATAGGTAGGGCTAATTCCCCTTAGGTCAGAAATTGTCCACCCAGTGGTTGCTCGATGTTCAGAGAGGGTTGCAGTCAACCTAAGTTCTTGATCCATAGTTAAGTGGGCATTAATAATCACAGGGAAGGTCTGGTCAGGTCCTAAGAAAACATACTTGAGATTATCGGGCAAAGGCTTTAGTTTAGGTGTAGGTGGGACAACATTTGATGGGTAGGGAAAAGGGGGGAGTTGATCAACATCAATCTCCTCGAATGGAGGTTGTTGAAGGTAATCAGCTCTACATAGGTCAACCTCCATAGGTTGGGGTGGTTCAGGGCAGTCATCAACTGGTTGAGTCAGATGGTCTGCTGAAGAGCTAAGAGTGAGGCATTCTTCAACTAAAGGTTCCATGGGATCGTACTCCTCAACCTAGCCATAATCAAAAGACTTAGCCGCCCTGAAGATATCCAATTGCATCTTCTTATCTCCAAAGGTGATTTCCATGCATCTCGTGTCTCAATCAATGTTTGCCTTAGCCATAGCTAAGAAGGGTCTGCCCAGGATGATGGGTGTGTTTTGTAGCTGTTCGGGGACTTCCATGTCAAGGACCAAAAGGTCGACCGGGAAGTAGAAGTCCTTGACCCAAACAATTTCACCCTCGACTATCCCTTTCGGGGTTTTCACAAATCTATCAACAAATTGGATAGTCACAAGTGTGGGTTTCAATTCTCCAAATCCAAACTAGTGATAAAGGGTAGTCAAGATTAGGTTGATTGAGGGGCCTAAGTCCAAGAGTGCTCTATCAAATGTCATGTCCTCGATATTACAAGAAATCAGGGGCTCTCCTGGGTCAGTCCGTTTGGGAGGCAAGCTGCTTAGTATCACTGAACTGGCTTGTTCTGAGATCACTACCTTCCTAGGTGCTTGGGTTTTTGGCTTATGCTTCGGCATATAGACATCCTTCAAGAACTTAGCATAAGCCGGGATATGCTTAATTGCTTCGAGGAGTGGAATATCAATTTGGACTTGTTTGAAAATCTCCAATAGCTCCTCATTCTCAACTACAACTTTCTTTTTCTTCCTTTTCTCCAAGGCCTCAGGGTATGGTGTTTGGGTTTGAATCGAGTTAGTCACCAGGTCCTTGGGTTCCTCCCACTCATCCTCAGAATTGGGTATCTTAGGAAGTGAAGTCACGGGAGGGGTTGGCCATTTGGGGTCCTAGGTTTTAGTGTCGCTTCTCAAGGTAACCGCATTGGTCAAGGCGTTGGGACCATGGGTAGATCCTTGAGAAGAAGAGGAAGAAGAAGCACCAACCCCAAGGGGTGTTTGTGGGGCTTGCTGGACCATGTGGGCATGTCCAGGATTGGCTTGGAACCCTTGAGACTTAGGGCCTCTATTGATCACATTTCTCAGGTTTGGTTGTGGCTGAGAAGGAAGGGATCCCTGTTGTTTGCAATTTAACAGCTGGCTCAACTGTCCCTTCACTAATGCCATTTTCTCCTGATGTTTCTGATTCATATCAGCCATCATTTTTATTAGCATGTCCATTTGGCTTTGTGGGGGAGGGGCCACCCTATTCTGATTATAGGGTGGTCTAGTTGGTGGACCTTGCTGATAGGAGGGGGTGTTTGGCCTAGGTTGGTTCTGGAATTTGTTCAGTTTTTGGTTCGTCCAGGCAAAATTCGGGTGATTATGCCATCCGATGTTGTAGTTGTTGGAGAAGGGGTCAGGTTTGGGTAACCTTGGATGGCTTGGACGTCTTCAAAGATAGGGGCCGGGGGGAGGGAGGGAGTAATCAGGGTTTGAGGGAGCAAAGGTCCCTCCCTGGAACATGGTCAGGGGTTGTCCCAGGTGTATCTAGTTCATTGGTTGTACCAAATCTACATTGTGGGCTCCCTTTGCTAGGGAGAGGGTCTGTAGCAGGTTTCTGGTTTGGTTTAACAGCTCATCAATCTTTTTGTCCACCAACTCAACTCGATCCAACTTTTTGGCTATAATGTCCATGTCAACCGTTCCAAAATTGGCTTGCACTTCATAGATCCCACCACGGGGTTGACTGGATCGATTAAACTGGATTATGGAGGCATTGTTGAGCGAATTCTTACTCATGGACTCGAAGAGTTCGAATGCGCTCTCCTCATCTTTGTTCAAAAAGTTGCCTCCACATGAGGCATCAACAAAGTTCTTAAGGTTGTTGTCTAGACCATGGTAGAAGATCTGGGCCAATTGCCACCTTGGAACCTCATGGTGTGGCCATTTCCTCAACAATTCATTAAATCTTTCCCATGCCTTATGGAATTGTTCCCCACCTTGTAGTGTAAATGTGGTAATGGCTCTTCTGAGGGCATTGATTTTACCTATGGGGAAAAATTTCTTCAAGAATGCATGCCTCAGTTCCTCCTGATTGCACAACAATCATAGGTCTTAATTGACCTAAATTAGGCTAGGACTTAGCATAAGTTAGGGTAATTCACTCATGCATAAGCATTACTAGCACCTTTACTGCTTTCTTTTAGCTATGTATAAAATAATGCTATAATGTACTGATTAGGTACATTATGTCAATTGCAGGTAATAAGCTAATCAGAAGCTAGATCTGAAGCTGAATCTAAAGCAGAATCTGAAGAATAAAGAATAACTGGTGTTGCAGCAGAGCTAGGGCGGAAGACCTAGATTAGATGTAGTAGATAATAATGTAAGAGAGTTAAGGTATGCTATTTTATTAAGTAGGAATAAAGTAATAAATTGTGAAGAACTTAGGTCTATCGTAGCCCTAGGACAGCCTAGAAGCTTCCCCAAGCCTTAGCCACCCTTAGATTAGGTCACCACACCCTAAGAAACCTTAAAACCATAATTTTAGCCTCTATCTGGAAGTCTAGATGAGTTATAGGACGTCCAGAACCCTTAGCCAACTCCCGCACACCTTAAACCCACTTCTGCAGTGTTATTGGACGTCCAGACACTTGGTCAGATGTCCAATTTCTGCAGAATACCCAAGATAGAACCTAGAATCCCTCTTGACTCTGATTGGACGTCCAGACAATAAGTCTGGACTTATGATTTTTTACTATAAGTCGTCTGACACTTTTATCAGACGTCCAGAACTGCCCTCCAGACCCTGTTTTGAGATTCAAGCCTTGATCTTGGATCTTTAGCTCCCTAAACCCAATTTTAACCCCCTAGGAACCTAAATTAAGGTGTCCTAACCCTAGTACATCACCTCTAGACCTCCTTAAGGACATAATTAGGTCCTCACTAAACCTAATTGACTTGGATCATGGTCAATCTCTTCAGTCTATTTAATTGGACTCACTGAGTCTAATTGAGCCCTGATCTCAGCACACATTGTCTAATTGGACTCAGTGAGAGTTCAATTGACCTAGGCCTAACTTAATTGAGTTGTTTTACTCTCAATTAGGTTTCCACACACCCAATTAAACTTGTATTAAGTTTAATTGCACTTTGCCTTAGTGAATTAGGGTTTGCAACCCTAATTTGAGACCTAACCTAAACCTAAACCCATTAGAACCTATCCTAACCCACCTAACCACTTAGGGCATGACCACACACACACACACACACACCCATTCACTCACTCCCACACCACCTAGAGTATTCTAGGACCTTCAAAAGGTGGCGCCACCTTGGTTGCCAAAATTAGCAACCAAGGATGAGTCTTCTCATAGATCCACTTTTGGTGGATCTAAGAACCACCCTCTCTCTCTCCTTGGATGGCCACACTTGGGGCTCTCTCTAGAGAGTTCCACACTTCTCTAGAGAGTCTCCCTTAGGTCCATAAAAAGACCTAAGGGGTGGCACTTTGCAACCATTCACTCTTGGCTCCATTTTAGCTTAGCTTCATTCCACCTCCACTCCACCTTCACGAGTAGCTTCACCATGGCCACCACCATCTCCATGCCAAGATGTTAGATCACCTCCTCAATCTCTCTCCAAGGGCCAGCCTAAGCACCATTGGCCTCCCCTCCTCTCAACCAAGTCAAAGGCCATCGGAGCCCACCTCTGAATGCCCTTAGTTCTAATAGATTAGATTATAGTTCTTCATAGATTTAATGCCTTATTTACTACTTAATAATGTAGCTCTATATTCTCCCCCAATGATACATGCATAATCCTTCCGTAGATTTATGTATGCAGTCATTTTCTGCTAGCTAGATTTATGTTTTCAAGCATTCCTCTACAAGCTTTCCATGAGCTTTATGTTGCAAAAACCATCAAGAATCAATGAAAATCTTTTTCTATGTATATATATATCTATTTGTGAAAACTACCATGAGCCTTGTTGCAATATTTTTGTTTGATTGAAGTTGCATGTTTTAATTTCTGATACTCTGGCAACTAAGCATGTCGTACATAAATACGAACTTAGCATAAATTGACATGCGATTTTGAATAAGTGGAGCAAGAGAGATCGATTTCAAATCTGCATTTCCATAAACGCCTCCCAGAGATGAACAACCGGGACTCCAAGTCTTGTTATCTTAGAAATTATTTTTGTTGATCGTATTTCGCAATTGTACTATGATGCATTTTTTATCAAATACACGCTTTACGATCCCAACACCTCCCATGTGGAGTTGGGTCTCCCTAAGGTTCTAAGCCAGTGAGATGCTTTGTCTTTTAGGAAGAAAGGGAACATCTTAATCAAAATAATGTCCAAGCTGATGTTCCTAGGTTTCATTGTTTGGGCGATCCGGTCTATGTCCTCAAGGTGTTGGAATGGGTCCTCATTTGAGCTCCCATGAAAGTGGCTCTGAATTAAGCTCAAGACAATAGGTTTCAGCTCAAAATCATCTCCCCCTCTGGGGACCCTAAGATGTGGCTCGATTTGAATAGCAAATGGATCGTAAAAATCATGCAGAGGCCTAGGTTGGCCCTCAGGAGGTTGTGGTGGGTTAAGTGGGTTCAGTGGGGGTTGCCCCTGAGGGTTTTGCAATCAGTGTATGGCTTGCATGATGGTTTGGATCTGTTGTTGTTGAAGCTGGTGGTTGGCAGAGATCTCGGCCTGAATGATGGCCATAGCATTGGGTGGAGGTTGGTCCATAACCTCATCAATTCTTGGTTCAGCCATTTCCCTTGTAAAATCAAGTCTCTTGATTTCCCTATCTAAAACAAATAGCTCAAGATGCGGTGATCGTCTCCCGTGCATACATTAGAGAAGAATGGGGAGGGATTCAGAGAGAGATAGGTGCAAGAAGTGTGTGCACAAATAAGCAAGAAAGTCTAGTCCTTATAGTGTATACCTTAGGTCACCTAGAAGCCTCAGAGGACTGATCAGATCTGTAAGCACTTAACCACCCTTCCTGATGTTAATCCGGCCAGGTTGATTATGAGGGGATTGAAGGGAAGGTTCTTCCTTTGGCTTTCGCTGCCGGTTCTGTAGACCCCTGATGGGAACACCATCATGAGCTGTAACTAGCTCAATTTGATCTGATTAAGTCATTAAATGCTCCTACATAACCATCAGAAGGCCATAATTCATTGCAAATCCTTTCAGAGAGAAATGTAAGAAACTAGGGTTAAACTATAATTTTACCATCATATCTTGAATGCAGAACAACCACAGGTTTTCTCAGGGGTTAGATAGAGGTCAAATGATCTTAAAAGTCTAACAAGTGGGTTAGAACAGACAGAAAAGGGTTTTCGCGTGTTTTGAGAATTAAATGACTTTCGAAACCTTAAAAATAGACCCAGTTAATTAAATGAGGTTCTGGTCAGGATAAAACTTACCTAAACCCTCTAAAATTCATAGAAAGATATTCTCTAGGGTTTGGTACCTTCAATTTGACCATTGGAACCTGTCTTGAATTAAAATAAAGTCTTAGATAGACCTATGCCCTAATTTAGGTTTTTGCATAAATTACCTAGTAAAACTAGGTCAAAACCAAAACCCAACTTTACCATTGGATTCCTTAGGTCCAAATTAGGCTTGTACCAAAATTTGGGCCCAATCTGAGATCATCTTAACCTAATTTGCAATTTGGTCCTGTTTGACTCTTTTATCTCACACATATGCCCCTAACTTTTGAATTTTTTGCATTTCAGTCCCTAACTTTATCATCATCTTCACAAAATGGTCCCTTCCTCCATGAAATCCTAGTCCTACAAACTTCGGCGACCTTTAAAGGGGAAGATCTTTGTGATTTCTTGACGAATCCCTCTCAAAATTCAAAGGGAAACTCGTCAAGTAATTGCCTTCCAATTGAGCCCATCCAGGGATCCTAAATCTCCCTAGAATCCTAATGTGAATGCTTTGATTGATTGGGTATCAATCTCCGGTGAAGAGCTTAGAGTTTCTAAGCTTGTTTTCTAAGCTTGGAACTCCGTTTAGAGCCATATAAAAGGACCCTTGTGGCCTTGTGCATTCCCTCAGCAAGTTTTGGTGAGTCAACCCTCTTCGATCCTCCTCCTTCGGCCACCAAAACCCTTGCTCCGGTGACCTCTTCGATCCTCCTCCTCTAGTTGTCCAACGACCAAATTGGTCGGCTCCCTCGACTCCTCTCTTCATCGCGACCCTCCCCAACCAAAGGGAGGGCGTATCTTCGCCTACTTCGTTGTCGCCGTTTCGCCATCTCGCCGTTCTCTCCTCCTTCTCTGATGCCGGTCGACCAAAATCGGCTGCCTCTTTCTCTCTCTCACCTAGCTAAGTCCCTCTATCGTTCTCTCTCTCACTCTACTTCTCTTTTTCAGCACTCACAACTCACTCACACTCGCTGCACCACCCGCACCCTCTTCATCTCCTTCCACTCCAAAGAACCACCGGTGAGCCCTAGCGGCTTCCACAAAAGCCCAACCGCACCACTTCCACGCTCCTCACCTCTACCGTGTCCTCCCGACCAAAACCCCTCAAGTAATTGAGGGGATTGGCCTCTCGGACAACCCCTTGAACACAACACTCCACACACACCTTCTTCGACCTCGCTCTGCCCACACACACCATGCCACACCACGCAGCCACTGCCATTGACTTTTCCTCACCAAGGCAAAGCTCTTGAACGTACTAACAGGGGCACTTACCCCGTATTCGTCATTTTTAGGTCTCGAGCCCACAACACCATTAACGGAGGAGCTTCAAGCAAGCTCAAAGCTTCATCTTCAGTGCCAGCTCCAGGTTTTGCACCCAGGCAAAGCAGACTTGGGTCAAGTTCGCACGCAGTCGGTCAATTGAGGTCATTGACCACATCTTCTGCCCCAATTGAACGAATCAACCCTCCAGTAGCTCTCGGCTGTGCGCGAAGAGAAGAGCATGTGGGATATTCCCACATCAGAAAATGCCAAAGCCCATGAGCGGTTTAAATTGAATTTCTACTTCTGCCTCGTTGCCTCAGCATGCACAGGGGGTGAGGTCCCTGCATGCACGCACATACACATGCCCTCGCCCGCACTCACGCCTCATGGGTCTGGGCTCAGTCTGTTTACTCGGATACCTGGATCTGTTCTGGTTTGCTGGTTCTGAGAGAGGAAGAAGAGAAAAACAGAGGATCGGGGAGGGGGTTTTGCTCTGCCACACTCCTCTCAACACTTACGAAATTTGAGGGAGGCCTTTGCCTCAGCTGGCATGCTAAGCCTTGTGTTGTACCTTCTTTGGAGCTTAAGGAGGTAGAAGAAGAGAAGAAGAAGAAGAGCAGTACCTTTGGGTGATTTAAGCTGTCTGACCAGCTGAGCAGATGTCTGAGATTCAACAGAAGTGCACTGTGCACTTATCCTACTTGGCATTTAATTGATTAGCACTATTGAAATATTTGATATAATTGTGAGGGGTAATTGGTGATTCAAATCACCATTTTACCCTATTCTTTTTGCATTATCTGACATTCACTTTCATTTATATATCATTCTTGTTTAGAGTTCTTTTATACATTACTTATATTGAGATCTTGAGAATTATTTTTGCCAATTGCTCTTTGTGTTCGACCTCGGACTTCATTTCTGATCTTCTAGTTATAAATTTTATTTGTTTTTCACACTGATTCAAACTATACTGCAACGTATTGATTTTAAAAACCTAATTTAGTGCGACTAACATTTTGGCATCATTACTGGGGAACAATGCTTAACTTAGGTCTCTTGATTGCAATATTGATGTGCATACATCTGATTAACCTAAAATGTCTATTAATGCATATTATTAGTGTCACATTAGCATTATACATTGTAAATAATGCATAACATGCATAATCATGCATTTAGATCATGTTGTATAAATTGTATAGTAATTGTCTCCTTTTTATGGTCAGGGATAGGACAACTTTTTATCGGGGCCTCGGATCGAAGATCCAAGCATACGGATCTGATCAGGGTGACGATTGGAGTTCAACGACTCCAAGATGGCCCTAATTGGACATCTGTAGCACCAGATAGAGACCAGTGAACCTTAAAGAGCAAGGGCCAAGATGGTGTTAATTTACACCTTAGACAACAAATCCGATCGCACGGATGGGTTCGGATCGATGATCGCAGCCTAACAGCGTAAAAGTCGGTCCAATTCGACACTCGTGGCACCATCAACAAGATTTAGAAGATGGACGGCCTAGATGGCACCATGTGGCACCATCATAGCCTCCCAACACCGGCCGCAGCTCTTCTTCTTCACCCGCTCGACAAATCTCAGCCGTTGGATGCCCATCCAACGGCCGAGATCACGCCACACCACCACTCTTCCAACGCTATCCTCTTCTGAAGGCGCATGCAATGTTTGATCTCGACCGTCGGATGAAGATCCAACAGCCAAGATCAGTCGTGCGCAAAACACTCCGCGCGACACAAATGCACGCTCAGTGCAGTAGTCGAGCACGCTACGCAAGGGCGCGATGCACGTTCGAGCCAGCATTCGCTGCGATCGGGTGCGCGATTGGAGCCGCACGATGAAGATCCAGCGGTAGAGATCGAGCAATAGTGCTCACATGTGATCAGACGTGCGGCACTTACTTGCGATTGCACGCGGGCGTGCGACGTGGGCATAGGCACTTTAAGCCGTCCGATCTCTTGATCGGACGGCTGAGAGTGCTCGAATGTGCGTGAGCATTGAAGGCACGGAGGTGAGGGGGCACGCGAGAGGCGTGCATGTCGACCATGTTTAGGCCTTTAGTGACGGATAAATCCGTCACTAAAGGTCTTGAATTAATGTTTTTCAAGTTGTAATTTCCAAAATGCTCCCACTCCTTGCAACTATAAAAGAAGACCCCTTCCATACGGATTTCTCATCCTTTCCTTCTCTTCTCTCCCTCTCCAAAGCTAAAGAAAAGCTTGTCCCACACCCGGGATGCTCCTCAAGAGCTAAAACCAAGTTTTTGCCCCCGTTCCGGAAATGGATCCTGTGACGACGATAACATGCTACCACATTCCCGTTCCTCCTGCTTCGTCCTCCTTCTTCCCACTCCGTTCCTCGTTGTCTAGGCATACCTTGTCTGGCTCATCCTCCAAGCGATCGTCGAGGAGGATAACTTCTCTCTCCCATTCTTTTTCCTGCTTTCTAGAGTAGAATTTTCCTGCTTTCTAGTTGTAAGAATTTCTCGCTTTCTAGTGTAATCTTTTCTCACTTTCTTAGTTGTAAAAATATTTTTGCAATATCAAGTGAATGTTTTCTCTATCTCTCTCTTATTGTCTATATTGACTCCATTTCATTGTGATTATTCTTCCCTTTAAACAAAAACACAAAAAAATATAATTGTGAATTTTGATCGACGTAGCCTCCCTGAGTTCGACCTAGGATTTCTTTACAGATTTTTTGGTGTAAGTTTTATTTGTTGAACGGATTTCTTCACTAAAACTACAATGACAAGTTTTCAAAACCAATTCCGATAGCGTAGTCGTCCGACGTTCAACATTTTGGTCCGTTGCCGGGGAGGCAATGATTTTCCGATCTTCTTTTCACATTTCACACACTTTACTATCTTCTAACTTACTTTCTCTTGTGTCTATTGTTTTGCAGATACCTCTATTAGGGAATCCTCAAGTGATAGATCGGAGTAAAGTACAGTTGAAAATGACTGTAAGTGCTCCCCATTTTTCACCCATTAGATTTCATTCCACCACAAAATAACACAAACATAAATCAACCTAGGTGTTCTTATAAACCCTAAGGTTAGTTTTGATTGTTTGTTTGACACCAACAGCTGCCTTACCCTCCACATTTAAAAATAAAAATATAAAAAAATCTCATAGAGGTGCACAACCTTATCTGATTTTCAAACTGAACCGGTAAATCGATCTTTGGAATCAGTACACACACCCAAACAGATAATCGAGTAGAAATCAAATTAGGTAATTACTTGTGTGCCTAATTAAGTGGTGCAACAGGCTGATTGTTTGAGTTGACTGGGCCACTTCAAATAAAATCAACTCATTAAGTAGATGCCACATAGGTTCAACTCTTAGAATTTTACCAGGCACTCCACATTCTTTTAAGCTTCAAAGGAAAATATCTTCACCTGTGCTTTCAAAACCTGGTGTGCCAACCAAACTTGTTTGAAAATACTTAAAGTTGAATCCGAAAAGCTACTAAGAAAGATTTGAACCCTAAAATTCACCGCATAAAAAATAATCTTGCTTGAAAACCATTGGTTGTGGACGCACACACATCAATCAATTATTAAGGGCACAACCCAGATAAAGGGCCCATCACGTTCCAAAGCACATTCAAACCTAACCCTAAATAAAACAGAGTAGACGTTGGCCTTAAGGATTGGACTCGCTCTTTGGAGCCCAGAAAGAGATTATTTTCGATTAGTCTGTTTCTACTGTTCAATCTAATGTCTAGCTAGGGGAGTAGAATCAAACGATCGCGGCTGGGAGGTACACTAGGAACCGGAGGCCCAAGCCAAAGGAAGAACCTTCTTCCTAGTCCCTCCCTCTAACTGGTTGGATTGAATGGACATAAGTAGATTGCATCATTTCTTTATCCCAAGATGGGTTCTGGGAGTGTATAGGACTTTAGGCTATCCAACTTAAGGACAGGATTGATTGTTTGTATTGTAGGATGCCTTTCTTCCTCCCTTCTTTCATGAATCTTTCCACATTTCATACACATTCCAGCTCTTTTCCTCTAGTTATGACTTATCCTCAACAACGATTATCCCAACTCATACTGTAATCAACCATCTGTTAGTTGGGATAACTTAGATTGGGGATATAGTTCCAGACCTCCGTGTTCGGGGTGAAACCATGAACACCATAATTGTGATTTCTATCCTTCTTCGAGCCATATTGATTTAGATCGCCACCTTTTCATGGACAACTTAATACGATCTATAATCAAGAATGATACACTGATCCTTACCCATCTTCTGAATACACTGCCTATAGGTCATCACGACCTTTTGAACAATCCGAAATGACCTATTATCAAGAAGGGTATCTCGAATCTCAATTTGTTAACTCTGCACTGATCCCAAACCTGCCCAACCCTGAACCAAGTCATTTGGTTCAGGGTAGCTAATAAACGCTAGTTTATCATCACTCTTATGCATTAAAACAAATTTAGCTCTTAGGATTTTACTCCGCAAACGGGTTTTTGGGCTGCATTTAGGCATAAAATAGGTTAGGCATGCATTACATTTTTTTATTGTCTTTTTAATATGTTTTTGTGAGTGTTAGGGATGTACAGATATACAGATCCCTAAAACCCTAGCACTCAAGAAGGCAAATGGTGAAGGAGAAGCCCAGATTAGCTGGAACTCAGCTTGATCCAGCTCACCACAGCTGGATCCTAGCTCACTTGAACTAGGGTTAACTCATCCCAGCTCCATTCAGCTAATCTCAGCTGAATGGCAGCTCAAGAGAGTTCATCTTAGCTCACCATAGCTCAAGTCAGCTCAGATCCAGCTCAACTTAGCTTAGTCTAGCTCATCTCAGCTCCCACTAGTCCACAGGGAGCTCTAGCTAGCTCAGCTGAGTTGACAGGAGTTCACCCCATCTCAGATCCAGCTACATCCAGCTCCACTCAACTCCAGCTAGTTGAGGAAGAACTCATCCCAGCTCAGGAAGCTCAAGTCCAGTTCCTGGGGACTTAGCTTAGCTCAACTCAGTTGAGCTAAGCTACCTTAGCTGCCTCAACCATCTTGATTCTCCCCGGGAGCACCAGAACTAGCTCACCTCAACTCATTATGGTAGAAGCTAGCTTACTTTAGCTCAGCTTAGCAGCTAGCAAAGAACTAGCAAGCTAAGCCAGCTAGAGTAACTCCATGCCAGCCTCTTCAGCAGCAGCCAGCTCCAATTTCAGCTCCAGACTTCTCCTCCTCAGCTCCTCCCTCCAAACCCTAGCTCCAACACCTTCTCCTCTACTTCTCCATTAGCTAAGCTAGCTTAGCTTAGCTTATCTTAGCTTAGCTTAGCTATGCTCCAACTTCCTTGGCTTGTACCACCCCAAAAACCCACCTAACAATTCCACCCAACTAGCTCCACCTAAGCTCCACATAAGCTAACCTACTTGGCACCAACCTAGCCTACGCACCACCTCCAAAAGACACCTAAAAGTGGCACCAAAACCACCCTAACCACCCCCTTGATGGCGCCACTTTTCCCTCCAAAATTCCCCTTCATCTCCACCAAAAGACACCTAAAAGTGGCGTCGTTGCCGGGGAGGCACGGCTTTGCATTAGTTAATTTTCTCTTGCTTGAAGTGGATCTCATCCCCTTCTCATTCTTTCTTTTGTGTGCGCAGGAATTACAGCGGGAAGGCGGGAATCTGGAAGCGAAAGCTCAAAGATCCTTTTCTTCCCGTGAAATTCAAGTTGGTTCTCCTTTCTTGTCACATTTAGGCTAAAATACTACCAAAAAAATATTAAACTTGGCTTTCAGGACCCTAAACACTTTAATTAAGTGGAGTGGTGCCCATATAAAATCCATTGTTTGCTTGAATGCTTCTTTAACACCACTCCATTGCAAGTATTGGTGTTCTATTTTTCAGGTCCAAATTTCTATCCAGACTTGAAAAATCGATTCCTAACACCACAGGCCTCCTAAAATCATAAAATATCATATAGTGATTTCCAATTAAGTTAGGAACATCTGTTCTAAATTTCAGATCAATTGGATTTGTATTCAATTTTTTAAAATTCGTGGACTACCGAGGGATCACACCCTCTAATCTTCCTGTTTTGCTACTGTTCGTGAATTTTTAGAATTTTTATACTCATCCAATTTTTGTGAAATTTAGCTTTCTGGAATTCTTGTGAAATTTTACACATCATATTAAATCACAAAAATTTTCTGAGGTCGGTGGTAATGCTGAAAAGTCCAAAGTACCCACAGGTATCATTTCTGGACTTTAACACCAGTACAATTAAAATTAAAAATAATTATCAAACAAGTTCCTAAAATCTTACAAAAATATTTTTTGGAATTCTTGTTTGATTTTATTCAAAGTAGTGGTGTTGTTTGACTTGTTTGGATCACTACTTAATTCAGAAAGTCTAAAATTAATTCATTGGTAGTAATTTTTTGTCTTAGGGATAATTGACTTAGGGTTTCTTTCTTTCTTTTTAAAGACTCACATTAAAGGAAAATAACCATCACCAATACAACTTGTCTTTCCTTTGATTGTGAAATTTCAAACTTGTTTGAAAATTTAAAGAGAAAAATCCTAAAACACATTTAATTAAATCAAATCCTAAAAGACAAAAATACAAAAAATTGTGACAACTTGATTTTCATTGGAGCCACTCTCCAATTCCTGCACACAAAAAAAAAAAATCAAAATAACAGGGCAACAACCCAATAAACGCCCTCCACATTCCGTGTGCACTATAGCATCCTAGGCATAATTAAAATTTGTAGCAACTTGACCCCTAAGGCTTTATCAACTTAGGCTTGCTATTTAGGTCTTAAGTTTTCTTTAGTTAGTACCAATTCTGTCATCTATATCTGGTGCTCAGGCTGAGGGGCCGTGTCAAACGACCAGGCGCGGGTTTGTACAAGCACCTGGGGTTTTCCCTGGGAAACATTTGGGCCCAAACCTCCCCCTAAGCAACTTGGCTAGATTTGTTGATAGAACGGGTATTCACTATTGACTACTTATTTCCTATATAGACCAAGTCTTAGGTTATTATTAGGGAATCACATTTAAGTTAGGTCTAGTTTTGTTTGTTTGAATTGCACACTTTCTCTCATCTCTTTCTCTTCTCCTCCCCTCCAATTCTTCCAAGTAGTGCATGCACGGGCGACGGTCCCAAAAACCACACCTCGAGGTACTATCTGATTTCGCCCCCTGCAGTAGGAAATCATTGTTTTCTTCCCCCTCCTCTTCTAAAAAAATGGAAAACCCAGGAAGCCGTCAAAAAAATTCTGCTTCCACTTCTAACCCATCAGCCGACCCACAAGCTGACTTCACCTTCCCTCACCTTCCTAACTTGGAGCAACCAGAAATACTAGCAGGGCCAGGTGGCCCTCCAATTATAACCCAAAATACAAATCCCTTTGCATTAATGGTCGACCATTTGGCTCGACTACAACAAAATCAAGAAGATCTAGCTAGGATTGTCATGAACCTAGCTAATCAAGGACAAAATCCACCACCCCGCCAACAGCCTGTCGTTCCTCTTAAAGATTTCTATGATCCTTCCAATTATGAGGAAAGACCAGGGGTGGTCATACCACAAGGGGATTTCGACATCAAACCGGCAATTCTAAACCTCATTAAGCATTTTCATGGTCTTCCAAGAGAGGACCCTTTCTGTCATCTCGAGGAATTGACTGTCCTCACTCAAACCACTCGTTCCCGCAATGTGCAGGAAGACATGTGGTTAATGAGACTCTTTCCTCTCTCTCTTAAAGACAAAGCATCGCATTGGTTTAGAATGGTTGGGCACCGTATTACCACCTGGCCCCAATTAAAAAGTGCTTTTCCTAAAAAAAATTTTCCGATTGGTCGAACGAATGCATTAAGAAGATCCATAACGACCTTTCAACAAAAAATTGGTGAACCCCTCCACGAAGCTTGGAAAAGATTACAGGAACTTCTAAGAAGTTATCCCCACCATGAGATTCCACAATGGCAGTTAGTGCAGATCTTCTATCATGGATTAGAAGATCAATTGAAATGATTTGTGGATGCCTCATGTGGGGGCAGTTTGCTTAACAAAGACGCCAAAAGTGCCTGTCTTCTCTTTGAAGAAATGAGTGAAAACTCATTTAACATGACTTCAATGGACACTTTTGGCAGATCACAAAACACCAGACACGGAGTCCATGAAATTGACTCCAAATCCACCTTTGTTCCAGTCATGTAAGATGATTTATATATGTTAGCTCAATGACTGGACCAGATGCAAATTCACCAAAAGAAAATGGAAGAAAAGATCATAAACAAACAAGCTGCACACGTCCACTCTCCACACACTAACCCCCCACACATTCTCCGAAGAGAAAATCTACACAATATTGATGCCACATTTGCTGGCCAGCAATTTCTGGCTGATTTCCCACAAGATTTAACCAGGAATTTTGATCAAAATATTTTTGATCCCACCTCGGAAAATATTTATGCTCTCCAGGAGCAATTTAGAAACCCCTCCAACACTTCCAATCAAAACTGGAGGACTAACCCGAATCACTCTTGGAAAAACCCGAATTCGATTCCTTTTCCCAGACAAAACTATTTTGTGAATTATGGGCAGCCTATGTATCAACCTAGACCATCCCAGGATGATATTAATAATCAGGTCATGAAAACTCTGCAAGGAATGCAGACTCAAATGACAGAAGTAACTCGCATGATTACCAATTTGCAACACCAAGTTAAGGTTACTCCTGATCATCGACCTATTGGAAACTTACCTTCCCAACCCATGCCCAACCCAAAAAATCAAAGGAATCAATTCCAAGGTGGATATCCCAGTCAACCTATTCAGCCAGCACCTCAGCATCCGTCAGGTTTCAATAATAGCCAGGCCCCCCGTCCTCATCCTAGAAACAACCAGACTGCAAATGCAGTTACCTTAAGGAATGGGAAAACCACTCACAATACCCTGCCTGTTAAAGAAACCCGCTCTAATGACACACATATTAACTCTTCCCCTCCTATTGTTCAGGAACCAATTCATGCAAAACAGGGCAACCCTACCCCATTTCCACAAGCCCTTCACTCTTCAAAAAAGAAAAAGACAAAATCCGAGCCCACTGAGAAGGAACTAATGGATTTATTTGGGCAAGTAGAAATTAATATCCCTATCCTAGATGCCATTAAGTATATCCCTGCCTATGCAAAATTCTTAAAAGATTTATGTACTCCAAAAAGGCAGCCCAAAAATTTAGGAAAGGTAATTCTTCCAGAGATAGTCAGCTCAGTTGTACAGAGCCGACTACCTTTTAAGAGAAAAGATCTCGGTGCACCCCTAATCCAAGTTATCATTAATGATACCTCATTTGACCACGCTCTGTTGGTTCTTGGTGCCTCAATTAATCTTATTCCCACAGTTGTTTTTGAGGAATTTAAGATCGGTGAATTGAAGCCTGTTGAGGTTACTCTCCAATTAGCCGACCGATCTACGATTAAACCAAGGGGAATTGTTGAAGATGTTATTGTCCGGGTCAAAAATTGTCTATTCGCAGTAGACTTTTTAGTCCTGGACATAGAGGTACCTGAAGCACTTAAGTTTGCCCCGATTATTCTTGGAAGACCATTCTTAGCCACCGCTCGTGCCAATATTGATTGTGATTCTGGAAAGATGAAGATCATGTGTGGCAGTGAATCTGTAACCCTAGACATTCTTCAAGCTTCTAGGCGGTTCCAAGAACCAGATTTCTTTGATGATTCAGATTCAGAAATAGAAAACATTGTGGAGGAAACTTTGCAGATTTCCCATTTAGGTACCTATTTTGCTGTGAATACGGTTCCTGAACAATCCACTTTTTCTCACCCTTCCACCCCAACCACACGTCCAGCTAACATTCCAGCTGACCCTTTCACTCTTACCTCACCTCTAACCCACAAAGCAGAAACTCTTTCGGAGCCAGGCTTGCAATTGGAATTAAAACCTTTGCCCGACTCCCTTAAATACGTCTTCCTGGGTCCAAATCAGACCCTGCCCTTGATTATAAATTCTGGACTCACCGGGGCACAAGAGCACAAACTCCTCTAGGTTTTGAGTAAATATCGGAAAGCTATTGGCTGGACCCTTTCTGATCTTAAAGGCATTCATCCGTCCTATTGTACGTATCGTATATATTTAGAGGACGATTCTCGCCCCTCCCACCAACCATAAAGGCGCTTGAATCCTGTTATGCAAGAGGTGGTAAAAAAGGAGATTATTAAGTGGCTGGATGCTGATATCATCTACCCCATTTCTGACAGCTCCTGGGTTAGTCCAACTCAAGTTGTCCCCAAAAAGGCTGGACTAACAGTTGTCACTAATGAAAATGGGGAAAATGTAGCCACTCGAACCGCTTCTTCTTGGCGCGTGTGTATTGATTACTGAAAATTAAACACCGCCACCAAGAAGGATCATTTCCCGCTCCCTTTTATTGATCAAATCTTGGAGCGGTTAGCCGGACGGGATTTTTACTATTTTTTGGACGGTTATTCTGGCTATAATCAAGTACCGGTTCATCCTGAGGACTAGGACAAAACAACTTTCACATGCCCCTTCGGAACCTTTGCTTTCCGAAGAATTCCCTTCGGGCTTTGCAACGCACCTGCGACTTTTCAAAGGTGCATGCTTGCAATTTTTTCAGACCTGGTAGGTGAATGTTTAGAAGTCTTTATGGATGACTTCTCTGTTTTTGGAGATTCTTTTGACCATTGTCTCAAAAATCTTGGAAGAACTCTCCAAAAGTGCATAGAAGTTACTCTGGTCCTCAACTGGGAAAAAGGTCATTTCATGGTCCAAGAAGGTATTGTCTTGGGCCATGTTATTTCAAAACAAGGAATCGCGGTAGATAAAGCAAAAATTGATGCTATACCTAAGCTTCCACCGCCCACTACTGTCAAATAGATCAGATCCTTTTTGGGTCATGTGGGTTTCTATCGTCGATTCATACAAAATTTTTCCCAAATCTCTAAGCCCTTAAGTCAGCTTCTCACTAAAGACCAGCCATTTGATTTTAATAATAAGTGCTTGGAGAGTTTTCTGAGGTTGAAGAAAGAGGTTACTGAGGCACCAATATTGCAGGGACCTGATTGGAATAGTCCCTTTGAATTAATGACAGATGCCTCAGATTTTGCTGTAGGGGCCGTTCTAGGGCAAAGAATTAGCAAGAAGCTCGTTGTGATCTATTATGCTAGCAAAACCCTTGATGATGCACAACGGAATTACACGGTTACTGAAAAGGAACTTCTTGCCATTGTATTTGCCGTAGAAAAATTTAGATCTTATCTGTTGGGGTCACGTCACTATTTATACCGACCACTCAGCAATTAAATATTTGCTGACAAAGAAAGATGCGAAACCCCGCCTTATCCGTTGGATTCTGCTGCTCCAAGAATTTGACCTGGAAATCAAGGATTAGGCGGGATTGCATAATGTAGTGGCCGACCATCTCTCTCGTCTTATGATAAATGACATAATGACCCCGCCAGATCAGTTCCCCGATGAAAGCATTTTAGTTGCTACAACCCTCCCTTGGTTTGCGCCCATCGCAAACTACTTAGCAACAGAACAAATCCCCACTGATTGGCCAAAAATAAAAGGGGATAAGTTCTTTGCTGATATTAAATATTATTTTTGGGAGGAGCCCGACCTTTTCCGCATTTGTGCCGATCAGGTCATTCGACGATGTGTCCCCGATTCTGAAATCCATGATATCTTGACACATTGTCACTCAATGGCCTGTGGCGGACATTTTTCGGGCAAGAAAACTACAGCTAAAATCCTTAATGCGGGATTTTATTGGCCTAGCTTGCACAAAGATGCTCATGACTTCGTTCGGTCCTGTGTGCGTTGCCAGACCATCGGCAACATGACTCGGAAGGATATGATGCCCCTTAATCCTATTTTAGAGGTTGAAATTTTTGATGTTTGGGGCATTGACTTCATGGGACCGTTCATCAACTCTGGTGGGTATTTATATATATTAGTCGCAGTCGACTATGTTTCTAAATGGACAGAAGCAATACCCACCCGCACTAGTGATCACCGTGTGGTTGTCGAATTTCTTAAGAAAAATATTTTCTCAAGATTCGACATACCAAAAGCCATTATCAGTGACAGAGGCTCACATTGCACCCACTCACAATTCCGTCACCTTTTTTTCTAAATATGGGGTTAATCATAAAATTTCCACACCATATCACCCTAAACAAATGGCCAGGCTGAAGTTTCTAACCGGGAAATTAAAAATATTTTACAAAAGACGGTTAGGCCCGACCGTAAAGATTGATCCACCAAATTGGACAACACTTTATGGGCCTACCGTACCACTTTTAAAACTCCCCTTGGCATGTCTCCCTTCCATCTGATTTTTGTGAAGGCATGCCATCTCCTGATAGAATTAGAACATAGGGCATTTTGGGTAATAAAACAACTCAATATGGATTTATCTGACGCCGGTAACCATAGAAGATTACAATTAACTGAATTGGAAGAATTACGTAATTTTTCCTATGAAAATGCAAGGATTTATAAAGACCGAACAAAGAAATTTCACGATAAATATATTGTTCGGAAACACTTTGACGTTAATCAATGCGTTTGGCTTTTCTATGCGAGATTACGTCTTTTTCCTGGCAAATTAAAATCTAAATGGACCGGCCCCTTTATTGTCCATAAAACATATCCATACGGCGCTGTTGACCTTTTTGATCTGAAAACTAATTCGACATTTCAAGTCAATGGCCAGTGTTTAAAGCCCTATTTTGACCATACGCCTAAAATTCCATCTAAATCTTTTAATTTTACTGAGCCAGCCACCCTTGATCACTAATGCACATCACGCCCAGCTGAATGGCGTAAAAGATAGCACTGGATGGGAGGTAACCCATCATTTTTTCCTACTTTCCTTTTTTCTTTTCTAGGTTTTGATCATCCTAAACCTGACCATTCTTCACTAAGGTGATCCCTTTTCCCTCCTAATGCATGAGGACATGGCATATCTTAAGCATGGGGGGGTGTTTTTAAATTTGACGATCGATTTAGGATTTCAAAACCTAAAAACATGCATTTTTCTTTAATTTATTTCCTGCTTGCATACCTAAAAGAAAAAAAATGATGAAAAACTTTTTGAGGAAAAAAAATTGAAATCGGGACTAAGGTCAAAAAATTCACTTTTGGTACAATGGGATTTAATCTTTAACAAACTAAGGATGAGGATGCGGATCTGATCATTAGAATTTCAGGGTCTATTTTAGACTAGATCAGATATCCTTCTTTAAAATTCCACCTGAACTCATGATAGTTCAGGTGACTTGATCCTATTTTGTAATGTGAAAAGTATTTGACTTAGCTTCTGACTCAAAAACTTGCATATTTTGAGAAACTTCTTGTGTCACTCTTCACACATAAGCCAACACTTGAAAATAACTAAAAATTTGAAAAACTCCCTTGTTTGGACTTAGTAAAAGTCTGAAGCAGATCATTGTTTGAGTTCCCACCGCCGAGAAGGAGGAAAATGCCTCCTTTGAGGATGCGATGTCAACATGTTACCACCTCGGCGCTGCTCCATATCTATATTTCATATCTTTAGATAGAGCATTAAAGCGCATTTTAGCAGCTCAAGTGTCTTGGACGGTGCTCTACCTATAGTGTCGGAGCAAGAGCTTGAGTTTGCTTGGAGCGCCTCTTTGCACCGCATCGTGTTTTGGGGTTGTGAGCTCCTAGGTGGTGTCATGGACAGTGCTATCCCGAGGTACTGGCACCAGAGCCCCCTCGAGGAATGGTAACGGGAATGATGATCCCGACACATATGTTGTAAGACTAAGTAAAAATAAGCATGGGGGAAAATAATAATAATAATAATAATAATAATAACATGGCCTTATAAATGTTGTCTTTTCACAAGCACAGACACAAGGTTTTAAAGGATTTTGCAAGTTTCGAATCAGATTCATAAGCTAGAAAAATTCTAAAAACAAAAATTTCAAGTCATCTGAATTAACAAAGGGTTAATTTGTGAATTTTTTGGAGGATATATTGATCCTGTTTTCTCTAATGGTTGGATCAAAAAACAAATCCTGAAGTTTATCTTTAACAAATCCCGTACCTCCTATGTTTTAATCTACCAAGGTCCCTTAATCTCTTTTTCTCCTCAAAAGTCAAAAAAATTAGATTTCCCAAAAATTTCGTTTTCAAAAAATTAAAGTTTTGCTAAGAGACTAGAAAAAGATAAGCATGGGGGTGTGATAAACGCTAGTTTATCATCACTCTTATGCATTAAAACAAATTTAGCTCTTAGGATTTTACTCCGCAAACGGGTTTTTGGGCTGCATTTAGGCATAAAATAGGTTAGGCATGCATTACATTTTTTTATTGTCTTTTTAATATGTTTTTGTGAGTGTTAGGGATGTACAGATATACAGATCCCTAAAACCCTAGCACTCAAGAAGGCAAATGGTGAAGGAGAAGCCCAGATTAGCTGGAACTCAGCTTGATCCAGCTCACCACAGCTGGATCCTAGCTCACTTGAACTAGGGTTAACTCATCCCAGCTCCATTCAGCTAATCTCAGCTGAATGGCAGCTCAAGAGAGTTCATCTTAGCTCACCATAGCTCAAGTCAGCTCAGATCCAGCTCAACTTAGCTTAGTCTAGCTCATCTCAGCTCCCACTAGTCCACAGGGAGCTCTAGCTAGCTCAGCTGAGTTGACAGGAGTTCACCCCATCTCAGATCCAGCTACATCCAGCTCCACTCAACTCCAGCTAGTTGAGGAAGAACTCATCCCAGCTCAGGAAGCTCAAGTCCAGTTCCTGGGGACTTAGCTTAGCTCAACTCAGTTGAGCTAAGCTACCTTAGCTTCCTCAACCATCTTGATTCTCCCCGGGAGCACCAGAACTAGCTCACCTCAACTCATTATGGTAGAAGCTAGCTTACTTTAGCTCAGCTTAGCAGCTAGCAAAGAACTAGCAAGCTAATCCAGCTAGAGTAACTCCATGCCAGCCTCTTCAGCAGCAGCCAGCTCCAATTTCAGCTCCAGACTTCTCCTCCTCAGCTCCTCCCTCCAAACCCTAGCTCCAACACCTTCTCCTCTACTTCTCCATTAGCTAAGCTAGCTTAGCATAGCTTATCTTAGCCTAGCTTAGCTATGCTCCAACTTCCTTGGCTTGTACCACCCCAAAAACCCACCGAACAACTCCACCCAACTAGCTCCACCTAAGCTCCACATAAGCTAACCTACTTGGCACCAACCTAGCCTACCCACCACCTCCAAAAGACACCTAAAAGTGGTGCCAAAACCACCCTAACCACCCCCTTGATGGTGCCACTTTTCCCTCCAAAATTCCCCTTCATCTCCACCACACAATTCCCCTCGAATCCATCTCCACCATCCGCCTAACCCCCCTTCTAGAAGACCCTATGTTGGCACCAAAATGGTGGTGTCTCTCCACCACCAAAAGCCACCAACACCACCATAACCACACCCTTTAACACCCCTTGGGTTGGCGCCACACACCCTTGGCCATAGGATCACCAACCACCACCATCCTTCCATCCTAGCCCTCCATTTCAAGGGGCACCTTAACCCCCCATCCTACCCTATAAAAAGACCACTACCCACCACCATTCAAGACATCCTTGGCTAGCAAATTCACTCTCATATTCCACCTAGAAGCCCACGTCCAAGAGAGAAGAATAAGAAGAAGATTAAGGGGATATTCTGTCCCCTTGGTGCCTTCCCCTCTTCCCTTCTCTCTTGGGTCACGCCAGCCAAAGGAGAAGCTAGGCAAGGAAGATCTTTGGAGGAGATCTTGAAGGTCGTCCACGCCACCTTGGAGGAGTTTTTGAGGGTGGTGCACGCCCACCCCTTGGAGAGAGCATTGAAGGTGGTAGCTTCCACCTTGGAGGAGCTCTCAAGGAAGGAGAAGAAGGAGGCCCTCTTTTCAAGCCAATGAGTAGCTAGGCTTGGAGCAAGAAGACTCCCTTCTTCACAAAATTTTGCAAGAGGATTAGTGTTTCTTTATTTTCTTTTAAATTTTTTTAGTTCTAGTAGAAGCATTCCTCTACTTGTCCTTGAAAAGAACACTAATTCTAGTCAATTAAATTGCCTTCTTTTAGCTTTTTATTGCAATTGTTACTTTTGGTTCTAGCACTTGTTTCACCTCTTCTTCCTAATTACTCTAGGCCCCCACTTGCCTAGAGTGAGCTTACGAAGAAGATATTTCTATCTTTTAAATTTTAGTTAAGCAATTGTAAGTGTTAGTACTTTCTGTTACAATTCGCATTTTGCCCTCGTCTTTTCAAAACAATAAAAAATTATATATTTAAAATTCCAAAAAGAAAGTTGAGATCTATTTGTAAGCAAGAGGATTAATTTTGCAACCATTTGGCCTCCTTGGATGACCCTAGATACTTCCCCTATTTAGGATATAAATTTAAAATCGTATGCGAATTCGCGTGTTACAACGACGTTAAAAACCCGCTTTTGCAAATCATGCGTATTTCGCTATCAGTAGCCAGGTTCAAGATAAGGTTTTGGCTAACTTAAGGAATACCATACAATCTTTAGAAGTTCAGCCAATACCTTGTACTGAAGAATTGGAGCCCCTGATTGAAATGATTGATGATCCTAACAAGTATTTGTTGGATTGGCTTCAGGATGTTAAGGATAAGAACCTAGGTGAATTTCTATTTAGGAAGTTAGCGAAATTGAGAATGAGATTTATGGTTGCTTTGGTTTAATCATGGGATGATTCCCAGGATGAACCCCCTTCAGGAGAGCCAATGTCAGAACCCGCTCAGGAAACTGTTGGGGGGACACGTGTTACGAGGCTGACCAGATTGATTTAGAGCAACCAATTAAGGATGATCTGATTTTTTCACCTGAGATCCCTGAGTAGGGGTACGAGGAAATGTATGTATCCATGGACCAGAAAATGATGGATGATTTTGGGATGCACATCAATACGGATTTAGATTTCTTTGAGTTTGAGGGTGAAGAATCAAATTGCGAGGTCTCACGTGAGTTAAAAGAGTTCCCGAGGTCGAACTCAGGGAGCAAGTTGTATTCTAGAGATATACATGTTTCTTTTACAAAAATAAAGAGAGAGGGAAAGAATTTGTTGTTTTCTCTTTGTTCTGCAGAGGGGGATGCTCTTCTTTCTCTCTTTCTTTAGATCTCCTTCTTTCTTCTTCTTCTTTAGTTTTCTGCCTTGACCTCTCTTCTTCTTCTTCTGCAATCGTGGTGACGCTCGTCTTCTTCTTCCTGCTGTTCCTGCTTTGGTGATGTTCTTCTTTCTTCAGAGCTCCTTGTTCTTCTTCTTCGTTCTGCAGAGGTGATGCTCCTCTTCAGATCTCTTTCTTCTTCTTCTGCTTTGGCCGTTGCTCTTCCTTCTTCTTCCTGCTGTTCCTTCTTTCCTGCTCTGGCTGCTGACTTTCCGTCGTCTGACCCGGTGCTTAGACGACTTAACTATGCATTTGCTACAGTGCAGCTCCTTCTTCTTCGTCTGCACTTCTTCCGCGGGTCTTCTTCTTTGGCCTGCACACTTCAGAGTTTTTCGTCAAGAGGCAAAACCTACTCTACCCTCCCTCCCTCGCGTCTCTCTTTCTCTCTGAAACCACTCTTGGGAAAGCTCTCCCAGAGCTACCGGGTAATCGGGTTCGGGTCACGCCCGGGTCCAGGCCCACCGGCGTGCGGTGGTGGGCGAGGAGTGCAGGTCGGTTTAATCGGGTCGGGCCAGGTCCGTGGAGCGTGGTCACGGACGAGGCCGGGTCGGGTGAGAGGGACCTCACCCCGTGGTCAGGAGGCAGACAGCATAAGGCACTTTTTGCCTTTATGCGTCCGCGCGCCTCCGAGAAGTTCCGAGGTGGGACTAAATGTCCCACCCCAATTGAGCGCCCGTCGCAGAGGGAGCAGTGGGCGATTGTGGCTTCACGCACGGCCTTCGCCCCATCTGCGAGCCTGGGACGTTTCGCGGAGACTCCCCGCGCAACCTGGGAGTCGAACCTGGGCGAAGGCGTGCCTGCACCTGCAGGTGAAGGAGCTCTGCCTGCTCAGTAATGGCGACGGCGGGCGAGTCACCTGGTCACAGAAGAACGGCCTCTCGGCCAAATCAGACAGGCGGGGGACCTTCGCCGTGGCACGGTGAAGGTGATCAGGGGGTCTGCAGGGGGCGTGATGGAGCCAACAGGTCGTCCTAGGTCAAACTGTGAGCGAAGAAGTGGGTGTGTTCGGTGGATCTGCAGAGGGCGTTTGGTGGGAAGTGGAGGGGCGGAAGAGGATCAGGGTGAGGAGGCGCAGGTTCTGCGGTGGTCGGCGAGCCGTGTGGGTCGCTGAGGTGATGGGAGCGGCTCGCCGGAGAGTGGTCGGAGGCGGAGAGGGTGAGGGTGAACAGGAGCGGTCGAGGGTTTAATCAAATAAAAGACAGTGAGGAAAAGAAAGAGGGGGAGGTGGGGAGGAGTTCTAACCTAGCTATGGAGACGAAAGGGGCCGAGACAGGGCGACAGTCGTATCGACTGTCGCCGGAGAAGAAGATGCCCAGGGGAAGGGGCGGCGGCGAGCAGAGGGCTGGAGAGGCGCCAGCTGGGTACGGCGTGGCGCAGGAAGAGCAGGGGAGGAGGTCTCTGCTGCTGGTATTACGGCAGAGCGAAGAAGAGGAGGGGGAGGAAACCGCCGGAGCTGGTGAGCGTCTGCCGGAGAAAGAAGAGAAGGAAGTTGGGGATTTCTCCGTCAGATCCAGGCTACCCTCGTCGGTGGAGCAGCGGGGGGTATTTATAGGGATGAAACAGGGAGGAAGGCGGAGGGAGACGACGTGTCTCCCTCGCCGGAGAATGGTCGGAACACGAACCCATACCGTCCGTGCGTTCGCACGGCCGGTATGGTGGGCTACAATGACCAGGGGGGTGCTCCTGCAACGGCTGACGACGCAGGGCACCCCCGGTTTACTTGCCAGGTCCCTCACCTCACCCTGCGCGGCGCCATGCTCCGCGCAAGGTCGCCGGAGCATGGTGCTGGCAGGGTTTTGCAGGAGGGACCTGATTGCAAAGAACGAAGGAGAGTTAGGGGCCAAAATGCGAGGGTTCAAAAGTTGAGGGCCAAAGAGTAAATATATGAGGACCAAAGTGTGAAGTCGGTCAAGGAGGTTTCTTCTTAGGCTCAAGTTTTTATACATGACTAATTAGGACCTAAGGAATCTGATGGTGAATTTTATTTTCATATTAAACCTTGTTTGACCGGTCAATTTGCGTAAAAACCCAAATTAAGTTATTAATTGGGCATGGTTCTCAATGTAGGTCAAAATGGGTTCTAAAGGCCAAATTGAAGGTTCTAAACCCTAGAGATTATTTTTCTATGAATTTTAGAGGGTTTATTCTATTTTTATTTTGCCTCGAACCTTGTGAATTGAAGTGGGTTGTTTTAGGGTTACAGATTATCATTTGGTTCCTTGGAAGTGCTGTAGCCCTTGCTAGATCATCTCATCCCACTTTTATTCTTATTAAGCTGTTTTGACCTGTGTTTGGTCCCTGAATTACCCTGCATGCAGTTTATACTGGTAAAATTGCACTTTTACCCCTTATGACTGGCTTTTCTTCTCAAACTCAGAATTCTCTGAGTTAAGCCTTTCCTTGAGATATGTAGGAGCTTTTATTCTTTGTATTGGGTCAAAATGAGCTAGTTATGGCTCATGATGAGGTTCTCATCATTCCCCCATGCCTAGCTTTTGCTAGTCCCTTAGCAAAAACTTAAGGTTTCAACCCTTGTTCTAGACCATGAAGTTTTCAATAGTTTTAGATAAGTGCCTTCATAGATTAGGTTAGAATGCTGATCATAGGCCTAAAAGGTACTCTAGTACCAGTTAAGATCCAAATCTGTCTAGCCTTAGCCTCAGTCTTTTAGCAAAGGTTTTTAAGGCCCGCAAGAACTAACCTAAGGTTTATTGGACTTCGTGGTTAAAGCACCCGTGCTTGAAATGATTTTAGCCCTGGCTCAGTTCGCAGTGCGTTTTGTAAGAGAGAGATAGAAAGTTTTTCTGTTTGGAGAGTTTTCTCTCTCTTTTTCTTTTTAGTTCTAGCCTAGGATTGGCTTTTCAACACGGTCTGTATCAGATTCCTTGCTCCCATCATCAATCCTCAAGGGTTCCTGGTGATCGATGCTTCGAGATAGCACCGCCCATGGCAACCCCCGGAACCCTGGCTATTGAGATTTCGAGATAATCCCATCCATGGTATTCCGTGGCCGAATCCAGACCCTGGCAATTGACACTTCGAGATAATGCCATCCATGGAATCTGAACCAGCAGAGTGCTTACATGCCCCCCGTAGGATATGTAAATATCCTAAGAGACAAGTACCGAGGAGATGATATTTTGTTACGTATCTTCGAGGGGATTTCCCGCCTCTCCGCGCTGGGAACTCGTCCAAATCAACTTGTGTTGATCGGCCGCTCCTATTCTAGGTGTTCTTTTCAGATTTTTGCGACGCTTCTGCGTGATTCTGATTTTTACGCTTACTGAACCAGGCTGTGTGTGAGATTAGGGTGCTTAGGTTACTGAGTCCCGTAAACCAAAAATTAGTTAACGAGGCCGAATACTCCCTAAGCCTTAGACCTAATACTTCAGCTTTTCATTTTCCTCAACCTCTTGAGGAGTGTCCAGATCTTAATGGGTACTAAGAGTCTATTCAAGAATGCCTAAGGTTTGCATTCTTACTAATCTCATTGTGCACTTTTCAGTTATTTTCTTGAATGAGGTCTAGAACTTAGGTTAATTCCTTAGTTCCTTACTAATGACTATCACTTTTTCTCATAATTTTGTGCTCCTTTTTCATTTTGTTTCTTTTCTCCTTCACAAAATTTTCCTTCTCCTCTTTTCCTCTTATTCTTTTTCGAAAATTTTTTTAATTTTTATGGTATTTTTGGCATATGTGAATTTTTTGTTTGAAACCTTTTCTTACAAGTTTTTGCACTTTCCTACCCCCCCATGCCTAAGATTTGCAATGTCCTCATTGTAACCTAGGGGGTCTTAGTTTATTCCTTAAGACAGAAATTTGGGTGAGTGGATGGGTCGGGTTGAATTTCTGCGGACGATTTCAAATCTCAGATGCGAACATCTGAGTTGGGGTCGGCTGTCTATAAGGGTGAACTTCGAGTGCTGAAAGGTGTCAGAACAAGTTTCAGGTTTTCAAAGAGAATGACGGGCTGCCTCCCGTTAAGCGCTGAGTTTTACGCCATCGGCTGGGCGCAATAAGCTCAAGGGGAATGGAGGATATAAGATGCCTCAGCCAAATCAGTAGAAGTTACATCAATGAACGGCTTGAGTCTCTGACCGTTCACGATGAAAGGTTCAGAATCGTGGCTGAGTGGACTGATTTCGATTGCTCCATTTCCAAAAACCTGTCGGACCAAATATGGTCCGACCCACTTAGATCTCAGTTTTCCTGGGAAGAGTTTGAGTCGGGCATCAAAGAGTAGGACCTTTTGACCAGGATGAAAGATCTTTCTCGAGATGTGTTTGTCGTGGAAGGCTTTAACCCGCTCCTTGTAGATTTGCGAGTTCTCGTACGCGTCTATGCGTAATTCATCGATCTCGCTGATTTGGAGTTTTCTGTGGGTCCCAGCCTTAGAAAGATCCAGATTACAGTTCCGTACTGCCCAATAGGCTTTATGCTCCAGTTCGACGGGAAGGTGGCATGCCTTTCCGTACACCAATCTAAAGGGAGACATGCCCAATTGGGTCTTGTGGGCGGTCCTATAGGCCCACAATGCTTCCGGAAGTCGGGACGACCAGTCCTTCCTGTCAGGTCGAACAGTGACTTGCAGGATTTTCTTGATCTCCCGATTAGACAGCTCAGCTAGACCATTAGTTTGGGGGTGGTAAGGAGTAGAGATTCGGTGAGACACCCCGTATTTGGTCATCAGTGACCTAAACTGAGCATTTGTGAAATGTGTCCCCCCATCAGAAATTATTGCACGAGGAATCCCGAACCTTGAGAAAATGTGTTGATGAATGAATTTGAGAACGATTTTGTGATCACAGGTTCGGGTCGGTATGGCTTCGATCCATTTGGACACGTAGTCCACAGCCAACAGAATGTATTCAAAACCATCCGAAACAGGAAAGGGGCCCATAAAATCAATCCCCCAAACATCAAAGATTTCGCATACTAGAATCGGTTGCATAGGCATCATGTCACGACGGCTCATGTTGCCCAAAGTCTGGCAACGACTACATGCCTTGCAATGACTGTGTGCGTCTTTGAACAGTGTGGGCCAGTAAAAGCCGCACTGGAGGACTTTTGATGCGGTTTTATGCCCGGCAAAATGGCCACCGCATGCCTGGTCATGGCAGAAAGAGAGGATATTGTTGACTTCCCCTTCCGGGACACATCTCCGGATGATCTGATCGGCACCTATGCGGAAGAGGTACGGGTCTTCCCAAATGTAATACTTGGCATCGGCGCGTAATTTGTCTTTCTTGGCCTTCGGCCAATCGGACGGGGTCTGATGAGATGCCAGGTAATTTACAATATTAGCAAACCATGGAAGGCTAGTACCAATAGTCAGCAGGTGCTCATCGGGAAAATGCTCAGTGATGGGTCCGGAAGGGTCTATCATTTCAGAAGGAAGACGGGACAAGTGATCAGCTACCACGTTTTGTTTTCCCGCTTTATCGCGAATCTCGAGGTCAAATTCTTGCAACAGCAAGATCCATCGGATCAATCGAGGTTTCGCGTCCTTCTTTGCAAGGAGATGCCTCACAGCCGTGTGATCCGAGTATATGATGACATGGGAACCCAGAAGGTACGATCTGAACTTCTCTAGGGCAAATACTACAGCTAGCAGCTCTTTCTCAGTAATTGTATAGTTACGCTGAGCCTCATCGAGTGTTTTGCTGGCGTAGTAAATGACCACAGGTTTCTTGTCATTTTTCTGCCCCAAAACCGCTCCTACAGCGAAGTCGGAAGCATCACACATGATCTCAAAGGGTTGAGACCAATCAGGGGACTGTAGGATCGGGGCTTGGGTGACTCGGTCACGCAGGATTTCAAATGCTTGAGTGCATTCCTTGGAGATTTCGAAGGGAACATCCTTGGAGAGAAGAGTGGTCAGGGGACGTGCGATTTTTGAAAGATCAGGGATAAATCGTCGGTAAAAACCGACATGCCCTAAAAAGGATCGGATGTCCCTGATCGAGCTAGGCATAGGAAGGTGAGAAATCAGATTAACCTTAGCTCGATCCACTTGGATACCTTTCTCCGAAATTGAGTGTCCCAGGACAATTCCCTCAGGCACCATGAAATGACTCTTTTCCCAGGAAAGAACCAAATTCACGTCGATGCACCGCCTGAGTATCTGGACCAAGTGTTGGAGGCAATCGTCGAATGATGCTCCGAAAACTGAAAAGTCATCCATGAAGACTTCCAGATAATCACCTACCATATCTGAGAATATGGCAAGCATGCATCGCTGAAAAGTAGCGGGTGCATTGCAAAGACCGAAAGGCATCCTTCGGAAAGCGTATGTTCCGAAGGGGCAGGTGAACGTGGTCTTTTCTTGGTCCTCAGGATGGATTGCCACCTGGTTATAACCGGAGTACCCATCAAGGAAGCAGAAGAACCTATTTCCCGCTAATTTTTCGAGAATTTGATCAATGAAGGGTAGTGGGAAATGATCCTTCTTCGTGGAGGAATTGAGTCGACGGTAATCTATACAGACTCTCCACGAGTTGGCTAATCGGGTAGGAATGATTTCTCCGGTCTCAGTCGTTATAGTGGTGAGTCCTGCCTTCTTGGGCACAACCTGAATTGGGCTCACCCAACGACTATCGGAGATCGGGTAGATGATCCCGGCATCTAACCACTTGATGATCTCCTTTTTCACGACCTCCTGCAGATTGGGGTTTAAGCGTCTCTGCATTTCACGAGAAGGTCGTGTGCCCTCTTCTGAATAGATATGATGAGTACAATAAGAGGGACTTATTCCAGTCAAATCATCGAGAGTCCATCCGATGGCTCTGCGATGTTGCTGGAGGACAACAATCAGACGGGATTCCTGTTCAGGACTGAGGTTGGAATTGATGATCACAGGAAGGGTCTGATTAGAACTCAAAAAGACGTATTTTAAGTGAGCAGGAAGGGGTTTCAGTTCGAGGATGGGGTTTTCAGCAGCAGCGGGTGGTTCAGTATAGATGTGAGGTTCAAGGGTGGGAGTTACTGGGTTGTTCACATCTGGATTTGACTCCTCTGTTTGCGGGTCAAGATCCTTCTGTGGTTGATGAGGCGTACTCAAGTCATTCTGGAGGTGTGATTCATCAACCAAAGTCTTGATGTCACAAATTTGCTCGATGACGCCGCAATTAATTCCTTGTTGGGCCTTAAATATATCAATTTTCAGTGTTTGATCTCCAAACTTAAGCTCTATTTGGCCCTCCTCACAGCTGATGTTGGCTCTAGCAGTAGCCAAGAAAGGTCTCCCTAGAATGATTGGTGTATCCCTAGGGTTCTCAGGTGCATTCAAGTCTAAGACTATAAAGTCCACTGGAAAATAGAAATCCCGCACTCTCACGATAACATCCTCGAGAATCCCTTTTGGTGACTTTATAGATCGATCTGCTAATTGTAATGTCACCTCGGTTGGTTTCAGCTCAGATTCTTTTAGATGGTCAAGTAAGGATGTGGGTATCAGATTTATAGATGCACCTAAGTCTAATAATGCTCTATCAAATTGGGTACCACCTATCTTACAGGAGATCAGGGGAGTTCCAGGATCTTTTGCCTTGGGTGGGAGTCTACTAAGGATTACAGAGCTGGCTTGCTCTGACAGAACAATTGGGCTCCCTCCCTTGGTTCGCGGCTTACGCTGGGGTGTACATATATTCTTTAGAAATCGTGCGTAAGCTGGTACGTGGCGGATTGCATCCATCAAGGGGATGTTTATGTGGACCTGCTCAAAGAGCTTGACCAGGTCCTCCTCAGGGGCCACGGGTTTGGTGGTCTTCTTTCCCTTGGTCAGGGCCTCGGGAAACGGGATCTTGGTTGGTTCCTCTAGGATAGGTCCAGGTTGTGGGTCTGGAACAGCGGTACCTTGGATAACTATCCTAGGGTCATGGTTATCAGGCTGGGAGTGGTTTGGATAATGCCGGTCCTGAGTTGTCTTACCACTACGTGTTGTTACAGAATTTAATCCAGCCTGGTTTTGGTTTGGGTTTGGTAGGAGGGGTGGCTGCTGCTGAAATCCCGCACGAGAAGTTGAGGCTTCCATCTCGTCTGGAGATGGAGCAGTGGGGGCCTGATAAATCCATTGAGCGTGGCCTAAATTTGGATTCATAACGCGCTTCTGGGTTGGCACGTTATTTGGGTTAGGAAGAGGTTGGGAAGGGAGTGTGCCTGGCTGGCGAGAATTTGCCAACTGGGCCAGCTGAGTTTTAACTTCAGTAAGCTCGTCCTTGTGCTGTTTTTGAATAGCCGCATTCGTTTTTTGAATGTCAGCCAGAGTCTGAAGGATTAAGGACATTTGATCTTGATTTGGCCCTGATGGATAAGTAGGGTTGGGCCGAGGCTGAGGCGGCTGGTAGTGATGAGATGGCTGTGGGCGGGACTGAAAAGGTGGTCTTTGGGTTTGGGAATTTCCCGCCCACTGAAAATTTGGATGGTTTCGCCATCCAGGGTTGTAAGTGTTGGAGAATGGGTCGTTCTGGATGGCGTTGAGGTCCTCGCAGGTCTGAGGAACCTCCTGAGAATCAGGGAAAGGAGGAATGGAGTTCCCCCGGCTGGTGTAGAAAGGATCGGATGATCTTCCAGTCCAAGAATCAGATGGGGATGGATATGGATCCATCCTAGGGGAGGATCGGTGGAGGATATTTTGCACAGTTTCCTGTGTGGAAGGAGGTTGTGCAAAGGAATTACGCGCAGAGGTGGCTCGCTGCAAGTGCTGAGTCAGCTCATCCACCTTCTTTTCAATGATTGAGACCTTGTCCAATCGACTGGCCATTAATTCCAGGTCGACTGATGCGGACAGGCCCTGCGTCTCATGTGCTCCCTTAAGATTCGTCGCTGCGCGGGTATTCGTCCTGTCGAATAATCCCATGGAGTCATTGTTGATGGAGTTCTCGCACATGTTTTCGAGAATCTCCCATACGGTGTCTTCATGTTGACCCATGATGTTTCCTCCGCAGGTTGCATTGACGAAAAGGCGGATGTCCTCACGGAGTCCCTGGTAAAAAGATTGGACTTGTTCCCATTTAGGAACTCCGTGATGGGGGCACTTTCTCATGAGATCCTGAAAACGATCCCATGCCTCATGGAGAGGTTCTCCTGATTGTTGGGTGAAGTGTGTAATCTGATGGCGCAAGGCGTTGGTCCGACCAACGGGAAAGAACTTTTTCAAAAACTCGGATTGAAGTTCTTCCCAAGTGTTGATCGGCCGGGTCTGAGTTTGATACCAATGGGCGGCCTTGTCCATAAGAGAAAAGGAGAACATCTTCATGAGAAGAATATCCCGATTTTGCGCATCTGATCCAAAAGTGTGGGCCAGATGCTTAAGCTGTTTGATGTGCTGGAAGGGATCTTCAGAATTAAGCCCATGGAATTTAGGTATAGCATGAATCATGTTGGGCTTTAGTTCGGAATCAGGTCCTCCAATCGGGATTCTGACTCGAGGCTCAATGGCCACCGCAGCAGGATTGTAGTGGTCCCGCATCATAGGACGCTGCGGTGGGTGCACGAAGTTTTGGAAGAGGTCATTGAGTCGCTGGAGCTGGTGTTCCAGATTATTTTCTTCCTCAACTGGCTGAGCCATGATGGGGGAAGAAGAAGAACTTGGTTCTGAATCAGAAGAGAGAATAATGTGAGGGTGTTGCTGCACAAACACGGGCGTCGAGGCTTGGCCTTGACGAGAGTGAATTTCTAAAGGAGGTCTTAAGGGTGGTCTTAGAGACCTCCTTCCGTACATGCACAGTTGGGAGAGGTAAGTTTAGAAGGTGCTAGACCCAATCAAGACACCCAAAAAATGTGTTGGGTGACTATAGAGGTGCGGGGCAGATGGACCCCTTGATCAGAAAGATCGTCCACCTGAGAATTACCTGGGCAGCCAGAGAGGGAGAGTCCCGCGAAGACCCCTACACGGTAGAGCGTCCCCACGGGTTACAGGGTTTCCCCCACCCGACCTCTCTTGTCACTGCGGTTCCAGGTAGACCAGAATGGGGATCTTGGCCTCTTAAGTCTACCAATTTTAAGATCAGGGTGCTTAAGGTTTCACTTGAACTTTAGTCTTTTTAAGTGCAAAGAGTGACCTAATTTAAGGTTGGTTGACCCAAGGGGTCAACTTTACCTATTGTTTTCTTTAAGAGCTTTTAGGTCCTGTCTTTTAGGGTTCAAGTGTTTAGAGAGAGCCAATTGTTTTAGGATTTTTCTTGTTAATTATTTTCAATCAATGGCTTGGGCACACCTCTTTTGGATTTCCTTAATTCTTGATTAAGGGGTGTGTCTCTACTGAAATCCTAATGTTTGACCTTATGTTGGCTCTACTTGGTCCATTTAACTCTTTGTTGGGCAATTAGGACTCAAGCAAGAATGTGTTAGCCCTTAAATACCCTTAATAGTGTGCAGGAGTGATGAGTTGAAAACATGCAACTTTTTATGGTTACTAAGTATGGAAGACAGGTTAGCCCTATATTGCTTGTTCTTTTCTTTTCTTCCTCTTTAGAGTTTAGGGGTTAATAGTGAGAGGAAAAATTTACCTGTCTTCGGAGTGGTTGTCGTGTGGTTGCTTGTCTTCTTGAGTTCCTGTAGCTGCACAAAAGAGAGGAGATTATCAGAAATTAAAAGATACAGGAATGTTTACCTCTAGAATAGCCGTTGCTCCCCGGCAGCGGCGCCAAAATGGAACGTGGGTTTTACCGGGTTTGTTATAACGTTGTAGTAAAGCCGGTTATTACCAACATTTCAAATATAAATTTTTTTACTCGGAAAAATAAAAGAGTTCCCGAGGTCGAACTCAGGGAGCAAGTTGTATTCTAGAGATATACATGTTTCTTTTACAAAAATAAAGAGAGAGGGAAAGAATTTGTTGTTTTCTCTTTGTTCTGCAGAGGGGGATGCTCTTCTTTCTCTCTTTCTTTAGATCTCCTTCTTTCTTCTTCTTCTTTGGTTTTCTGCCTTGACCTCTCTTCTTCTTCTTCTGCAATCGTGGTGACGCTCGTCTTCTTCTTCCTGCTGTTCCTGCTTTGGTGATGTTCTTCTTTCTTCAGAGCTCCTTGTTCTTCTTCTTCGTTCTGCAGAGGTGATGCTCCTCTTCAGATCTCTTTCTTCTTCTTCTGCTTTGGCCGTTGCTCTTCCTTCTTCTTCCTGCTGTTCCTTCTTTCCTGCTCTGGCTGCTGACTTTCCGTCGTCTGACCCGGTGCTTAGACGACTTAACTATGCATTTGCTACAGTGCAGCTCCTTCTTCTTCGTCTGCACTTCTTCTTCCGCGGGTCTTCTTCTTTGGCCTGCACACTTCAGAGTTTTTCGTCAAGAGGCAAAACCTACTCTACCCTCCCTCCCCCGCGTCTCTCTTTCTCTCTGAAACCACTCTTGGGAAAGCTCTCCCAGAGCTACCGGGTAATCGGGTTCGGGTCACGCCCGGGTCCAGGCCCACCGGCGTGCGGTGGTGGGCGAGGAGTGCAGGTCGGTTTAATCGGGTCGGGCCAGGTCCGCGGAGCGTGGTCACGGACGAGGCCGGGTCGGGTGAGAGGGACCTCACCCCGTGGTCAGGAGGCAGACAGCATAAGACACTTTTTGCCTTTATGCGTCCGCGCGCCTCCGAGAAGTTCCGAGGTGGGACTAAATGTCCCACCCCAATTGAGCGCCCGTCGCAGAGGGAGCAGTGGGCGATTGTGGCTTCACGCGCGGCCTTCGCCCCATCTGCGAGCCTGGGACGTTTCGCGGAGACTCCCCGCGCAACCTGGGAGTCGAACCTGGGCGAAGGCGTGCCTGCACCTGCAGGTGAAGGAGCTCTGCCTGCTCAGTAATGGCGACGGCGGGCGAGTCACCTGGTCACAGAAGAACGGCCTCTCGGCCAAATCAGACAGGCGGGGGACCTTCGCCGTGGCACGGTGAAGGTGATCAGGGGGTCTGCAGGGGGCGTGATGGAGCCAACAGGTCGTCCTAGGTCAAACTGTGAGCGAAGAAGTGGGTGTGTTCGGTGGATCTGCAGAGGGCGTTTGGTGGGAAGTGGAGGGGCGGAAGAGGATCAGGGTGAGGAGGCGGAGGTTCTGCGGTGGTCGGCGAGCCGTGTGGGTCGCTGAGGTGATGGGAGCGGCTCGCCGGAGAGTGGTCGGAGGCGGAGAGGGTGAGGGTGAACAGGAGCGGTCGAGGGTTTAATCAAATAAAAGACAGTGAGGAAAAGAAAGAGGGGGAGGTGGGGAGGAGTTCTGACCTAGCTATGGAGACGAAAGGGGCCGAGACAGGGCGACAGTCGTATCGACTGTCGCCGGAGAAGAAGATGCCCAGGGGAAGGGGCGGCGGCGAGCAGAGGGCTGGAGAGGCGCCAGCTGGGTACGGCGTGGCGCAGGAAGAGCAGGGGAGGAGGTCTCTGCTGCTGGTATTACGGCAGAGCGAAGAAGAGGAGGGGGAGGAAACCGCCGGAGCTGGTGAGCGTCTGCCGGAGAAAGAAGAGAAGGAAGTTGGGGATTTCTCCGTCAGATCCAGGCTGCCCTCGTCGGTGGAGCAGCGGGGGGTATTTATAGGGATGAAACAGGGAGGAAGGCGGAGGGAGACGACGTGTCTCCCTCGCCGGAGAATGGTCGGAACACGAACCCATACCGTCCGTGCGTTCGCACGGCCGGTATGGTGGGCTACAATGACCAGGGGGGTGCTCCTGCGACGGCTGACGACGCAGGGCACCCCCGGTTTACTTGCCAGGTCCCTCACCTCACCCTGCGCGGCGCCATGCTCCGCGCAAGGTCGCCGGAGCATGGTGCTGGCAGGGTTTTGCAGGAGGGACCTGATTGCAAAGAACGAAGGAGAGTTAGGGGCCAAAATGCGAGGGTTCAAAAGTTGAGGGCCAAAGAGTAAATATATGAGGACCAAAGTGTGAAGTCGGTCAAGGAGGTTTCTTCTTAGGCTCAAGTTTTTATACATGACTAATTAGGACCTAAGGAATCTGATGGTGAATTTTATTTTCATATTAAACCTTGTTTGACCGGTCAATTTGCGCAAAAACCCAAATTAAGTTATTAATTGGGCATGGTTCTCAATGTAGGTCAAAATGGGTTCTAAAGGCCAAATTGAAGGTTCTAAACCCTAGAGATTATTTTTCTATGAATTTTAGAGGGTTTATTCTATTTTTATTTTGCCTCGAACCTTGTGAATTGAAGTGGGTTGTTTTAGGGTTACAGATTATCATTTGGTTCCTTGGAAGTGCTGTAGCCCTTGCTAGATCATCTCATCCCACTTTTATTCTTATTAAGCTGTTTTGACCTGTGTTTGGTCCCTGAATTACCCTACATGCAGTTTATACTGGTAAAATTGCACTTTTACCCCTTATGACTGGCTTTTCTTCTCAAACTCAGAATTCTCTGAGTTAAGCCTTTCCTTGAGATATGTAGGAGCTTTTATTCTTTGTATTGGGTCAAAATGAGCTAGTTATGGCTCATGATGAGGTTCTCATCATGAGTTTACAGAATATGATTTTTGTGAGACAATTGGGGTTGCAGAATCGATTAAATCATTTGATAGCCCAATAACTGAAGAAATTGATCTTATTGGGGCTCACATGACGGATTCAGAATCGCATTTTCTGAAGAATTCAATTCAATGCCCCGATTATCAGTTACACCCCATTCAGCTTACTGACAATTCTGTTTTTGAGATAACTAGACCCAAGTCAATTTTAATTTAGTCACATCTTCTAGACTTGGACGGGGTGATTAATATGCACGAGGTTCCAGAATTTGACATTCTGGATGAGGAGGATAGAAGCTGGAAAATTTCGATTTAGGAAGCAAACTTCGGAGGAAGTAGAAGATCGAGTCTAAGGGTTCCAATTAAGCTGAAACCATCAAACTAGGACCCTTATGACATTTGTACTGAGGATGACCAACCCAAGCACACATTCATTGATTATCCTTTGGAGCTTGATTTCTCTGTAACCCGACTTTTTGGTCTTGGGTTGCATCCTCACAAATCGCAAGCCCGACCCTGCTTGCATACTGATTTTAGGTTTTGGGTAATTTTTATCCAGAACCTTAAATATTTTCGATCATGGGGTATGGGTTTGCATCACAATCTGGTCCACATCTGTGGACATCTCTTGGTAGGTCTTAGGTTTCATCTTTTTATTCTGATTCTGACCTGTACCTGTGAATTCTTTATTTCTCTTCTTTGTATAGTGTGCGTAGCTGGAGGCACTAAATTCAGCACTTATACAGTTTCTGTTTATCTCGGAGCGGACCCATTATTTATGCAATTCAAGTGCTTTCTACTCTACTCCACTCTGTTTCATGTCTTTTTAATACAATGAGGACATTGCACTAGATAGGCATGGGGGGTGGATATTCATCTCTGAATTACTTCGTTAGCTCCATAGATTCATTTTATTTTCTTTTATTTATATATATATATAAATTAATTAAGAAGGAATACTTGGACATTAGGACTTATCAATCTTAGGAAATATTACAATAGGATTTGAACACTAAGACCCTTCAGGTCTTTGGGCTTAATCAGCTTGGGTATCCACTAAAATGTAGATTTGTTTTTCGAGTCCTTGCCATCCTGAATTCTATTTTAATTTGATTAAATAAGTTTGGGTGATAAGTACACGACTTATCAACCTGCCCTCTGATTTGAGGGAACTTTAAGTCTAAGTATCTGCACACTATCTTGTCACTGACTTGTTGTTCGAAGATTTTAACGAAAATTGGGTAGCTAATGAACCTTCTAGGGTGATATGGCTGGCAAGTTATCGTGAGCAATAGCCCATAGCTAGGTTGTCCAGAGCCTAGTCATTAGACCACTCTCTTCTTGCTGCCTTTAGGTAAATCTTAGACTAGGGAAGCCACCTACTTAAAAAGAAAGTCAAAAAAGAAAAGAAAAAGAAAAAAGAAAAAAGAAAAAAAGGAGAAAAGAAAGAAAAAGAAACAAAAAGAAATAAACCACACTTCATCGCACGAGTATGCCTGATAAGTTATCGGTGGTAACAACTTATTTACCGGTTGTCCAGAACCCAACTCAAGAAATGCACTAAAAATTCCCAAAACACTTAGGAAGAAGCAGAGAAGTAGAATAAGCTGGGGAGATATACATTGGACCCACCCTTGTGTTGACCCCATAAAAATAAAAGTAGGGAGAAAGCCACCGGTAGTAAAGATGGACCTTTAGGCAAAACTCTCTTTTTAGGGTTACCTAGAGGCGTAGAAACCTGAAATTTGTTCTAAATGCCGATCAACGAGTCTATCACATTCACAATAAGATGCCTAGAACTTAGGGTTCTCGTGAAATCTTTGATGGGTTGAGTGGCCGTAGAAAGCCACTCTTTAACCCTAAACTCAAAAATCCAAAAAAAAAAAAAATAGAAAAGAAGAAAAAGAGAAAAGGAGATTTTTCTTTGAATAAGGCAAGGGTTTGAGGCAGTCTACATTTGGCAGATACCTGGGAGCTGTTGTGTCTTTGAAAGTTCAGATCCTAAGTAAAAATTTCTTAATGTTGAAAATGATTTTTGCCCAAGTAATCCAACATAATTCTTTTATAAATAGCATGTAGTTTTTGCTAGGGACTAACAAAAGATAGGCGTGGGGGTGTGATGTGCATACATCTGATTAACCAAAAATATTTATTAATGCATGTTCTTAGTGTCAAATTATCATTATACATTGTAAATAGTGCATAACATGCATAATCATGCATTTAGATCAAGTTGTATAAATTGTATAGTAATTGTCTCCTTTTTATGGTTAGGGACAGAGTGACTTTTTATCGGGGTCTCGGATCGAAGATCCAACCGTACGGATCTGATCAGAGTGACGATTGAAGATCAACGACTCCAAGATTGCCCTAATCTAACATTCGTAGCACCAGATAGAGACTGAGGAACCTAAAAGAGCAAGGGCCAAGATGGTGTTAATTTGCACCTCAGACGACCAATCCAACCACACAAATGGGCTCAGATCGATGATCGTAGCCTAACGACGTGAATATCGGTCCAATCCGACACCCGTGGCACCATATACAACACTCAGAAGATGGACGGCCTAGATGGCACCACGTGGCGCCATCATAGCCGCCCAACACCGGCCACAGCTCTTCTTCTTCACCCGCTAGACAAATCTCAGCCGTTGGATGCCCATCCAACGGCTGAGATCGCGCCATGCCACCGCACTTCCAATGCTATCCTCTTCTGAAGGCGCATGCAATGTTTGATCTCGACCATCTGATGAAGATCCAACGGCCGAGATCAGTCGTGCGCAAAACACTCCGTGCGACACAAACGCACGCTCAGCGCAGCGGTCGAGCATGCTACGCGAGCGCGCGATGCACGTTTGAGCCCGCATTCGCTGCGAGCGGGTGCGCGATTGGAGCTGCACGATGAAGATCCAGCGGCAGAGATCGAGCGATAGCGCTCACATGCGATTAGACGCGCGGTGCTTACTTGAGATTGCATGCGGGCACTCGACGTGGGCATAGGCACTTTAAGTCGTCCGATCTCTTGATCGGACGGCTGAGAGTATGCGAACGTGCATGAGCAACGAAGGCATGGAGGTGAGGGGGCACGCGAGCGGCGTGCATGTCGACCACGTTCAAGCCTTTAGTGACGGATAAACCATCACTCAAGGTCCTGAATTAATGTTTTTCAAGTTATAATTTCCAAAATGCTCCCACTCCTTGCAACTATAAAAGAAGACCCCTTCCATACGGATTTCTCATCCCTTCCTTCTATTCTCTCCCTCTCCAAAGCTAAAGAAAAGCTTGTCCCACACCCGGGATGCACCTCAAGTGCTAAAACTAAGTTTTTGCCCCCGTTCCGGAAGCGGATCCTACGATGACGATGACATGCTGCCTCATTCCCGTTTCTCCTGCTTCATCCTCCTTCTTCCCTCTCCGTTCCTCGTTGTCCAGGCATATCTTGTCTGGCTCGTCCTCCAAGCGATCGTCGAGGAGGATAACTTCTCTCTCCCATTCTTTTCTTGCTTTCTAGAGTAGAATTTCATGCTTTCTAGTTGTAACAATTTCTCGCTTTCTAGTGTAATCTTTTCTCACTTTCTTAGTTGTAAAAACATTTTTGTAATATCAAGTGAATGTTCTCACTCTCTCTCTCTCTTATTGTCTATATTGATTTCATTTCATTGTGATTATTCTGCCCTTTAAACAAAAACACAAAAAAATATAATTGTGAATTTTGATCGACGTAGCCTCCCTGAGTTCGACCTGGGATTTCTTTATAGATTTTTTGGTGTAAATTTTATTTGTTGAACGAATTTCTTCCCTACTCAAACTACAATGACAAGTTTTCAAAACCAATTCCGATAGCGTAGTCGTTCGACGTTAAACATTTTGGTCCGTTGCCGGGGAGGCAATGATTTTCTGATCTTCTTTTCACATTTCACACACTTTACTATCTTCTAACTTGCTTTCTCTCGTGTCTATTGCTTTGCAGATACCTCTATCAGGGAATCGTCAAGCGATAGATTAGAGTAAAGTGCAGTTGAAGATGACTGTAAGTGCTCCCCATTCTTCACCCATTAGATTTCATTCCACCACAAAGTAACACAAACATAAATCAACCTAGGTGTTCTTATAAACCCTAAGGTTAGTTTTGATTGTTTGTTTGACACCAACACCTACCTTACCCTCCGCATTTAAAAATAAAAAAAAAATCTCATAGAGGTACACAACCTTATCTGATTTTCAAACTCAACCGGTAAATCGATCTTTGGAATTAGTACACACACCCAAACAGATAATCGAGTAGAAATCAGATTAGGTAATCACTTGTGTGCCTAATTAAGTGGTGCAACAAGCTGATTGTTTGAGTTGACTGGGCCGCACCACTTCAACTAAAATCAACTCATTAAGTAGATGCCACATAGGTTCAACTCTTAGAAATTTACCAAGCACTCCACATTCTTTTAAGCTTCAAAGGAAAATATCTTCACTTGTGCTTTCAAAACCTGGTGTGCCAACCAAATTTGTTTGAAAATACTTAAAGTTGAATCCTAAAAGCTACTAAGCAAGATTCGAACCCTAAAATTCACCACATAAAAAATAATCTTGCTTGAAAATCATTGGTTGTGCACACACACACCCATCAATCAAATATTAAGGGCACAACCCAGATAAAGGGCCCATCACATTCCAAAGCACATTCAAACCTAACCCTAAATAAAACAGAGTAGACATTGGCCTTAAGGATTGGACTCGCTCTTCGGAGCCTAGAAAGAGATTATTTTTTATTAGTATGTTTCTACTGTTCAATCTAATGTCTAGCTAGGGGAGTAGAATCAAACGATCGCGGCTGGGAGGTACACTAGGAACCGGAGGCCCAAGCCAAAGGAAGAACCTTCTTCCTAGTCCCTCCCTCTAACTGGTTGGATTGAATGGACATAAGTAGATCGCATCATTTCTTTATCCCAAGATGGGTTCTGGGAGTTTATTGGACTTTAGGCTATCCAACTTAAGGACAGGTTTAATTGTTTGTATTGTAGGATGCCTTTCTTCCTCCCATCTTTCATGAATCTTTCCACATTTCATACACATTCCAGCTCTTTTCCTCTAGTTATGACTTATCCTCAATAACAATTATCCCAACTCATATTGTAATCAACCATCTGTTAGTTGGGATAACTTAGATTGGGGATATAGTTCCAGACCTCCGTGTTCGAGGTTAAACCATGAACACCATAATTGTGATTTCTATCCTTCTTCGAGCCATATTGATTTTAGATCGCCACCTTTTCATGGACAACTTAATACGATCTATAATCAAGAATGATACACTGATCCTTACCCATCTTCTGAATACACTGCCTATAGGTCATCACGACCTTTTGAACAATCCGAAATGACCTATTATCAAGAAGGGTATCTCGAATCTCAATTTGTTAACTCTGCACTAATCCCAAACCTGCCCAACCCTGAACCAAGTCATTTGGTTCAGGGTAGCCAGGTTCAAGATAAGGTTTTGGCTAACTTAAGGAATACCATACAATCTTTAGAAGTTCAGCCAATACCTTGTACTGAAGAATTGGAGCCCCTGATTGAAATGATTGATGATCCTAACAAGTATTTTTTGGATTGGCTCCAGGATGTTAAGGATAAGAACTTAGGTGAATTTCTATTTGGGAAGTTAGCGAAATTGAGAATGAGATTTATGGTTGCTTTGGTTTAATCATGGGATGATTCCCAAGATGAACCCCCTTCAGGAGAGCCAATGTCAGAACCCGCTCAGGAAACTGTTGGGGGGACACATGTTACGAGGCTGACCAGATTGATTTAGAGCAACCAATTAAGGATGATCTGATTTTTTCACCTGAGATCCCTGAGTAGGGGTACGAGGAAATGTATGTATCCATGGACTAGAAAATGATGGATGATTTTGGGATGTACATCAATACGGATTTAGATTTCTTTGAGTTTGAGGGTGAAGAATCAAATTGCGAGGTCTCACGTGAGTTTACAGAACATGATTTTTGTGAGACAATTGGGCTTGCAGAATCGATTAAATCATTTGATAGCCCAATAACTGAAGAAATTGATCCTATTGGGCCTCACATGATGGATTCAGAATCGCATTTTCTGAAGGATTCAATTCAATGCCCCGATTGTCAGTTACACCCCATTCAGCTTACTGACAATTCTGTTTTTGAGATAACTAGACCCAAGTCAATTTTATTTCAGTCACATCTTTTAGACTTGGACGGGGTGATTAATATGCACGAGGTTCCAGAATTTGACATTCTGGGTGAGGAGGATAGAAGCTGGAAAATTTCGATTTGGGAAGCAAACTCCGGAGGAAGTAGAAGATCGAGTCTAAGGGTTCCAATTAAGCTGAAACCATCAAACCAGGACCCTTATGACATTTGTACTGAGGATGACCAACCCAAGCACGCATTCATTGATTATCCTTTGGAGCTTGATTTCTCTGTAACCTGACTTTTTGGTCTTGGGTTGCATCCTCACAAATCGCAGGCCCGACCCCGCTTGCATACTGATTTTAGGTTTTGGGTACTTTACCTGCCCTCTGATTTGAGGGAACTTTAAGTCTAAGCATTTACACACTATCTTGTCACTGACTCATTGTTCGACGGTTTTAACGGAAATTAGGTAGCTAATAAACCTTCTAGGGTGATATGGCTAGCAAGTTATCGTGGGCAACAACCCATAGGTAGGTTGTCCAGAGCCCAGTCATTAGACCACTCTCTTCTTGCTGCCTTTAGGTAAATCTTAGACTAGGGAAGACACCTACTTAACAAGAAAAGTCAAAAAAGAAAAGAAAAAGAAAAAAGAAAAAAAGGAGAAAAGAAAGAAAAAGAAACAAAAAGAAATAAGCTACACTTTGCTGCACGAGTATGGCTGGCAAGTTGTCGGTGGTAACAGCTCATTTACCGGTTGTCCAGAACCCAACTCAAGAAATGCACTAAAAATTCCCAAAACACTTAGGAAGAAGTGGAGAAGTAGAATAAGCCGGGGAGATATACATTGGACTCACCCTTGTGTTGACCCCATAAAAATAAAAGTAGGGAGAAAGCTACCGGTAGTAAAAATACACATTTAGGCAAAACTCTCTTTTTAAGGTTACCTAGAGGCGTAGAAACCCGAAATCTGTTCTAAATGCCGATCAACGAGTCTATCACATTCACAATAAGTTGCTTAGAACTTAGGGTTCTCATCAAATCTTTGGTGGGTTGAGTGGCCGTAGAAAGTCACTCTTTAACCCTAAACTCAAAAATCCAAAAAAAAAAAATTAGAAAAGAAGAAAAAGAGAAAAAGGGATTTTTCTTTGAATAAGGTGAGGGCTTGAGGCAGTCTGCATTTTGGTAGATACCTGGGAGCTGTTGTGTCTTTGAAAGTTCAGATCCTAAGTAAAAATTTCTTAATGTTGAAAATGATTTTTGCCCAAGTAATCCAACATAATTCTTTTATAAATAGCATGTAATTTTTGCTAGGGACTAACAAAAGATAGGCGTGGGGGTGTGATGTGCATACATCTGATTAACCAAAAATATTTATTAATGCATGTTCTTAGTGTCAAATTATCATTATACATTGTAAATAGTGCATAACATGCATAATCATGCATTTAGATCAAGTTGTATAAATTGTATAGTAATTGTCTCCTTTTTATGGTCAGGGACAGAGTGACTTTTTATCGGGGTCTCGGATCGAAGATCCAACCGTACGGATCTGATCAGAGTGACGATTGAAGATCAACGACTCCAAGATTGCCCTAATCTAACATTCGTAGCACCAGATAGAGACTGAGGAACCTAAAAGAGCAAGGGCCAAGATGGTGTTAATCTGCACCTCAGACGACAAATCCAACCACACAGATGGGTTCAGATCGATGATCGCAGCCTAATGGTGTGAAAATCGATCCAATCCGATACCCGTGGCACCATATACAACACTCAGAAGATGGACGGCCTAGATGGCTCCATGTGGCGCCATCATAGATGCCCAACGTTGGCCGCAGCTCTTCTTCTTCACCCGCTAGACAAATCTCAGCTGTTGGATGCCCATCCAATGGCCGAGATCGCGCCAAGCCACCACTCTTCCAACGCTATCCTCTTCTGAAGGTGCATGCAATGTTTGACCTCGACCGTCGGATGAAGATCCAAAGGCCGAGATCAGTAGTGCGCAAAACACTTCGCGTGACACAAACGCACGCTCAGCGCAGCGGTCGAGCATGCTACGCAAGCGCGTGATGCATATTCGAGCCCGCATTCATTGCGAGCGGGTGTGCGATTGGAGCCGCATGATGATGATCCAGCGGCAGAGATCAGACGCGTGATGCTTACGCACGATCGCACGCGGGCGCGCTGTGTGGGCGTAGGTACTTTAAGCCATCCGATCTCTTGATCAGACAACTTAGACACACGAACATGCGCGAGCGTTGCAGGGCGCGCAAGTAGCCCACAGGTCAGCCACTTTCAGGCCTGAATTAATGTTTTTCAAGTTATAATGTCCAAAATGCCCCCACTCCTTGCAATTATAAAAGGAGACCCCTTCTCTTCTCTCCCTCTCCAAAGCTCAAGAAAAGCTTGTCCTACACCCGGATGCTCCTCAAGAGCTAAAACCAAGTTTTTGCCCCTGTTCCGAAAGCGGATCCCGCAACAACGACGACGTGCTACCTCATTCCCGTTCCTCTTGCTTCATCCTCCTTCCCACTCTGTTCCTCATCGTCCAGGCATTGTCTCATCCGGTTTGTCCTCCAAGCGATCATCGGGGAGGATAATTCTCTCTCCTATTCTTTTTCCTACTTTCTAGAGTAGCATTTTCTTGCTTTCTAGTTGTAATAATTTCTCGCTTTCTAGTGTAATCTTTTCTCGCTTTCTTAGTTGCAAAAACATTTTGCAATATCAAGTGAATGTTTTCTCTCTCTCTCTCTTATTGTCTATATTGATTCCATTTCATTGTGATTATTCTGCTCTTTAAACAAAAATATAGAAAAATATAATTGTTAATTTTTTTCAACATAGCCTCCCTCAGTTTGACCCAGGATTTCTTTACAGATTTTTCGGTATAAGTTTTATTTGTTGAACAGATTTCTTTGCTACTCGAACTACAATGACAGGTTTTCAAAACTAATTCCGATAGCGTAGTCGTCTGACGTTCAATAAATATCAGATTTGGTACTAACTTGCTCTATCTCTTTTGACTATGATCTATTTTAGGGATTCATTAAAGGAAGATCAGCCGCACATCAACCACTCTAACGGCAGATAGAACACAAATCCAATCTCTCCTAAGCTTCTGATTCTGAAAAGCTAAAAGAAGAAATCAATTAGGTCCAACTTGCATTCTATTTTTAGATTCAATCACAAACAAGTTGCCTGATTTGGTTCATTTCTAGAAAACACACAACCCTGATTTGTGCACCTCCTTATGGTTTAAGGTATCTAGGGCAATCACCTTCTTGTTTGAGCCCTAGGTACCATATTTTTAACAAATTAAATTGGACCAATCAAGAGCCAATTAGGGTTTCTAGTTTAGGGTTTTAGAGACACACTTGCTTAATCAAGAATTAACCCTTCCAAACAGTGTGTGCCTAAGCCTTGGTTGAATTGATCTATTCAAGCAAACCCTAAAAGTAGGCTCTTAATCTCATTTGAATACTAAAAGAGGGACCTAAATTTCTCAAAGAACAAAATAGGTGAAGTTGACCCACCTTATCGGGTTAACCAAATCTTCAAATTAGCTCACCTTGTACAAAAACATCTTAAAGTTCAAGTGAAATCATAAGCACCCTTACTCTTAACTTAAAACTGGTAAGCTTAAGAGGTCAAGTCCCCATTCTAGTCTACCTAGATCCTCAGTGACAAGAGAGGTCGGGTGGGGGAAACCCTGTAACTCGTGGGGTCACTCTACCGTGTAGGGGTCTTCGCGGGACTCTCCCTCTCTGGCTGCTCAGGTCATTTTCAGGTGGACGGCTTTCTAACTAAGGGGTATCATCCACGCCAAACCTCTATAGTCATCCAAAATTTTTTGGGTGTCTTGATTGGGCCCATCACATTCTATCCCTCATCTACTCGATCGATGCATGTTCGGGAGGAGGTCTCTAAGACCATCCTTGAGGTCTCCATTAGCTATTCATTCCCGTCGAGGCCAAGGTTCAATGTCCCTGTTTGTGCAATAACCCAACTAGATCGATATCTCTTCTGATTCATCTGAACCTAACTCTCCTTCATCAATCATCATGGAGTAACCAGTAGAAGAAAACAATCTTGAGAATCAGCTTCAACGCCTCAACGATCTATTCCAAGCCTTTGTAAACCCACCGCAGCGGGATTGTAATGCATGATCAATACAATCCCACTGCTGTGGCGATCGAACCTCGAGTCCAAATCCCCGTTGGAGGTCCTGATACTGAACTCAAGCCCAACATGATTCATGCTATCCACAAATTCCATGAGCGTAATTCCGAGGATCCTTTCCATCATATCAAGCAACTCAAGCATCTGGCCCAGACCTTCGGGTTAGAAGCTCAAAATCGGGATGTCTTACTCATGAAAATGTTCTCCTTTCTCATGGACAAGGCTGCTCACTGGTACCAAACCCTAATGTGTCTAATCAACAATTGGGCAGAACTATAATCCGAGTTTCTGAAAAAGTTCTTCCCTGTTGGTCGGACAAATGCTCTACGGCAGTAGATCACGCATTTCACACAGCAAGCAGGAGAACCACTTCACAAGGCATGGGATCATTTTCTGGATCTCATGCGAAAGTACCCCCACCATGGAGTTCCTAAATGGGAACAAGTACAGTCTTTTTACTAGGGACTCCGTGAGGATATTCGATTATTCGTCAATGAGACCTGTGGAGGAAACATCATGGGTCAACATGAAGACACCCTGTGGGAGATTCTCGAGAACATGTGTGGGAACTCCATCAATAATAAATCCATGGGCATGTTCGACTGGACGAATGCCCATGCATTGACAAATCCAAGGGGAGCACATGAGACGCAGGGCCTGTCCTCTTCCGTCGACTTGGAACTGATGGCCAATCGCCTGGACAAGGTCTCTATTACTGAGAAGAAGGTGGACGAGCTGACTCGACACCTGCAATGAGCGACCTTTGCGCAAAACCCGTTTGTGCAACCGCCTTATTGCGCATCAATCATAGGTCTTAATTGACCTAAAGGTATGCTATTCTATTGCGTAGCAACCGCCTTATTGCGCAGCAACCACCTTATTGCGCAGCAATCATAGGTCATAAGGTATGCTATTCTATTAACTAGGAATGAAGCAGTAAAATGTGAAGAGCTTAGGTCCATCTTAGCCCTAGGATAGCCTAGAAACTTCCCCCAAGCCTTAGCCACCCTTAGATTAGGTCACCGTACCCTAGGAAACCTTAAAACCTTAGTTCCAACCCTTATCTGGACGTCCAGATAAGTTATAGGATGTCCAGAACCCTTAGCCAACTCACACACACCTTAAACCCACTTCTGCAGTGTTATTGGACGTCCAGACACTTTGTTAGACGTCCAATTTTTGCAGAATACCCAAGATAGAACCTTGAATTCTTCCTGACTCTGAATGGACATCCAGACAACAAGTCTGGACTTCTGATTTTGAGTATAAGACATTTGATTTCACTTTTGGACGTCTGGAACTGCTCTTCAGTTCCTATTTTGAGATTCAAGCCTTGATCTTGGATCTCTAGCTCCCTAGACTCAATTCCAACCCCATAAGAACCTAAATTAAGGTACCCTAACCCTATTACATCACCTTTAGACCTCTTTAAGGACCTAATTAGGTCCTCACCAAACCCAATTGACTTAGATCATAGTTAATTACCATTACCAAAGCCAATTGGACTCATTGAGTCCAATTGAGCTCAGATCTCAACCCACACAAGTCCAATTGGACTTAGTGAGAGTCCAATTGATCTAAGCCCAACCTAATTGAGTTATTTCACTCTCAATTAGGTTCACACTCATTCAATTAAACTTGGGTTAAGTTTAATTGCAATTCCCTCATAGCAATTAGGGTTTGCAACCCTAATTTAAGGCCTACACCTACCTAAACCCCTTAGGACCTAACCTAAACCACTTAGCCACCTAGGGCATGACCACACACCCACACACACACACACCCATTCATGCACACACACTCATCTTGAGTTCTGTAGAACTCTCTTCAAGTGGCGCCACTCTTGGTTGCCAAAATTAGCAACCAAGAGACATTCAAATTGAGATCCACTTTTTGTGGATCTAAAAACCACTTGGCCGACCACTCTTGGGACTCTCTTTAGAGAGTTCCACACTTCTCTAGGGAGACTCCCTTAGGTCTATAAAAAGACCTATGGGGTGGCCATTTGCACCCATCCACTCTTGGCTTAGTCCCATTCTTGGCACTCATCCACTTAGGTTAGCTACATCTCCACCTCCACTCCACCTCCATGAGGAGCACCACCATGAAGGCCACCATCTCCATGATAGGATGCTGGATCATCTCTCCAACGTCTCTCCAAGGGTTGGCCTAAGCACCATTGGCTGCCTCTCCTCGTCTCAACCATTCAAAGGCCATCGGAGCCCACCTCCGAATGCTCTTCTTTTTTGCTAGATTAGTAACTTAGCCCTTTGTAGTTTTACTGCTTTCATTTACTGCATAGTAGTGTAGCTCTTATTCTCCCCCAATGATGCATGCAAAATCCCCCCATAGATTCCAGTATGCGATCATTTTCTGCTAGCTAGATTTGTGTTTTTCAAGCTTTCCTTTACAAGCTTTCCTCTACATTCCATGTTGCAAACATCCTCTAAATGAATGAATAAAAGATATATTTTTTATATACATGTCTCTATGTTGGAAATCACCATGAGCTTATTGGTTGCAATCTGATTTGTGTGATTCAAGTTGCCTATTTTTCATTTATATATATATTTTGCAACAAGCATTTCGGTTCTGGAAAATATAGAAGATCTAACTATAAATGCATTCTCCGTAAATAGCCATCACATAACTAGAATTGTGCGCACCGAAACTCATACTTTCACCTTTGTTATCTATTTAACTCGCGCACGTAATCAGAATTCATAATAGAAGTGGCGAAACTCTAATCCAAAGTTTGGAAACCGGCGTGCGATTCTAAATAAAGTAGAGCGATAAAGGATCGATTTTTTATTTGAACAAACGCCTCCCAGAGACGAATGATTGGGACTCAAAGTCTCGTTATCTTTTTATAAATATTTTTGTTTGATCATATTGCACACTATACTATGATGCTTTTCTATCAAAACACGCTCTACAATTATCGAACAAATGGCGCCGTTGCCAGGGAGGAAACGTCATTTTTCTTGATTTTGATCTTTTAAACTACCACTGACAAATCTCCCTCTACTTGGTTTGTGGATGTGCAGGACAACACGGAAAAAAAATGAGATCTTGCCACACATCGAGCACGGAAAAAGAGAAATTAGGTGCACATCATCTCCTCTTTAGTCTAGGTTTTCTCTTGAACCCTAGGATTAGATTTGCTTCCAGCAATTTCTTTTGAAAAAAATAAAATTTATTCATTTTCTTGAAAAAGAAAAAAAAAAGAAAATGTAAAAAAAATCTAGATTAGGTTTCTTTGAATCCTAGGTTAGTTTGAATATATATATATATATTTGAAAATCCTTTAAAAAGATCCTTTTTGGAAAATTTGCAAAAGTTTTAGAAAAAAAAACACATTTTTGGTGGAGAGCTTGAATTCCAAACTCAAACACTCTTTAAAAGCTTTTCCATTATTCTCTGATTTTCGACCAAGGTTCAAAATCTCTTTTAAAAATTCGATTGCCAAAAAGCTAGTGAATAAAAAAATCTGAAATTTGGGCTAGATCTTCGCTTTCAAACTATCTTTCAAATGACACATTTCTTTTGAAAAAATTCCAAGAATAAATTTTTAAAAATTCATAAAGTGCAAGGGGGTTAGACTGACCCAGATTCGAGATTTTTCAAATTTCAAAAAGCAATTCCGAGCAATCTGCAAATCTGTTTTGACTACAAATGGTGGGATTTGAAAGTTGATCTCAGTGGATTTATTTTCCATATTTTTTTTGAATTTTTGAAAGTTATTTGATACTGTTTCAAAGTGAAAAATCGACCAAGGGTCAAAATTCAAGATCTGACCCCTTGACATTCAAAAATCTCTAGAAATTCGGTTGAAATAATAAAAATTCCAAAAAAATATTCTCTGAAATGATAATTGAGAAAGAAATCTACTTGCCAAATTTCAAGTTAATTGGATTCCAATTTTTTTCAGAGAACTAATTGCATTCTTTGTGGTTTGCTGAAAAAAAAAAAAATAAAAGAACAAAACCCTAGAATTACATGAACCCTAGGTTACACATTTAGGGTTACAATTTAAAGACCACATTTGGGCTAACCTAGACTTAGTCAAGTCTAGTACTTAGCCAGTGAGCTTGGTCACCTTGTGGGCCACTCACCAAAAGAAAACCCCAACTGAAGAAAATAGGCTAAAAATCAAGTCTAAAGCATGAAATAAACTTGAATTCGTTGTCGTACTACTGGGTGCTTTCAACCTCTTGGCTGGGTTAGCGGAGAGGTGGGAATCTCTTTCAGTCGGTTGTACGATGACTTTTCTTCAGGAATTAGAACTTAAAATGAAAAATCTGGTCATCTGATTCATAAGGACCATCTGATTGGCAGGGCTTTAGCCTTGTCTGGCTTGGCTACACCAACCCAGGTGTTGGATGGTGGGTGATGTATGCAAGGAAGGAGGTCACTTAGACCTCAATTGGTTGGACCTTGGGAGCCACTCCCAAGGGGGCGAGTCACCTCGCCAGGACCTACTTCTCCCCCCACTTCTACTCCCGTAGCCACAATGGCTAATCTTGGACCTGGACCTGGACCTAGACCGGGTCAGGATATTGATAATCTAGACCCGATGGCTCGTTTGGAAGCCCGGGTGGTTGAATCTGAGGAGCAGCATCGGCAGAGCATGGACCGCATTTTGACGGCACTTGATAGGATGCAGCACCCGCCGCGAGGAGAATAACTACGGGATTTCTATGATCCAGCCGCACTAATCGTCGCACCTTTAGTCAGAATTCCTGCAGACGGAGATGTGTTTGAGCTCAAGCCTAACGTAATCGGTTTGATCAACACTCACTTCTATGGAAACTCAAGAGAAGATCCGGTCTAGCACTTAGAGGACCTGAGTCAACTCGCAGAAACGATTTGACCCAGGAACATTGATCTTAGGATTGTTCTAATGAAGCTTTTCCCATTTTCTCTGAGGGACAAAGCTTCATACTGGTTCAAGACCATTGGCAAGCCAATTGGAACCTGGCTGGAATTACGACGTGAATTTCTGCAAAAGTTCTTCCCAGTCGGTCGAACAAACGCGATAAGGCGCACGATCACACTTTCTCCAAAGGAGCTGGGGAGAAGTTTCATGAAGCCTGGGATCGATTTCACGACCTTCTCCAGAAAAGCCTGCACCATGGTATACCCAGATGGCACCTAGCTCAAATCTTTTACCATGGGCTGAATGACACACATCGGTATCTGGCTGATGCATCCAGTGGTGGGAATTTCCTTGCAAAAGACAAGAACAACACATTTGAGTTGTTTGAATCTTTGGTAGAGAACTCGATGAATGCCGCGTCCATGAACCAGTTCCAACAGCCTGGTCAGCAGTAGGTTGGTATCCATGAGGCTCACACTGAATCTATTCTAGTCGACATGGATATCATCGTCAAGCAGCTGGATAGAATAAACCTAATTGAGAAAAAGATTGACCAGATTAGTCAGGGTCAATCTGACATGAACTCTGCCACTTCCAGACCCTCCTATGCACCCCAAGCCTCTCCTGCTCATGTTAATCTAATCACTCGAGATGCATCCTCTCCTTATTTACGAGATCCCGCATATCAAGATCCCATAAACAATCCAGATCTGGCACCTTATGACCAGGGTTACGTACCACTTGTAGATTACAATACGTATCCCCTTGACGGATATACATCTTAGACATCTTCGGCCTACGAGGACGTCAGTGCTATCCAAGGATATGGGCGTAATAACCCATATTCAGGGACGTATAACCCTGGTTGGCACCAGCATCCGAACTTCTCTTGGTCTGGTAACTCACAGAGACCATATCAAGATCCACACTACCAGACCAGGAAATACAGGAATGCGCAAAACACGTACCCTAGGCAGCAGCCATTCTCGCATCAGTAGCAACCCCATTCTTTATACCAGCCGCTACACTAAGTTGCCAGTCACCCTCCAAAGCGGGCTAACCCTTTGGAGGCACTGAAAGAGGAGCTGCAAGAATCGATGAGGAAATCTACATAGGATAGCTTGCAGATTATGAAGGCAATGGTTGACTAGATACAGACTATATAGAACACGCAAAACCAGTTGTTGCAGGAGCATAAGACTCAGGGAGACTTGCCCTCCCAACCCGTCCCGAACCCTCGATATGTGCAGAACCAAGGCACCCCGCCTAGGTTTCAAGCACCACAAGGATAGGCACACGCCATATTATAGGCACCTCCTGCACCACCTGGTTATGCTCAAGGACAGCTGCCTTTACAGAACCCTGCATACTCTGCCCCTTCTGCTCCCCCACCACCTCATGGACAGCAAGCCGATGCACATTTTGTCTCTTTGAGGAGCGAAAGAATGACATTCGACCCACTACATAGGCAGGTGGGTCTTGATTTTTCCCACCCTTCACCGCAGACGGGTTCGACTCCTTCTTCATCTCAGGAGCCACCTTCGGTAGATATGGGTAAGAGGCCACTCGACCCTGAGATTCCCATCCCTTTTCCTGAGGCTCTGACACGGAATGTAGTATGGAAAAAGGACACGTGGAATTTTGAGGACCTGAAATCAATGTTCAAGGAAGTACATATTCAGGTCCCCCTCCTCGAGGCAATTGATCACATCCCCGCTGTCGCTAGGTTCTTCAAGGACTATTGTACCCTGAAGCGACAGCCTAGAATTGGACGATAGGCGGTACTGTCAAAAGAGGCTAGCACCGTAATTCTAGCCGACTTGCCGCCGAAAAAGAAAGACCCTGGTACCCCACTTATATCCTACTTCTTGCAGGATTCTCCATTTGATTAGGCCCTTCTATACTTGGGTTCGTCCATCAACTTAACTCCCACTACCGTATTTGATCAATTTCGATTTAGGGAGTTAAAGCCCACCTTGGTCACGATTTAGCTGGCTGATAGATTAATCAAAACACTGAGGGGGTTGGTTGAGAATGTGATCGTGAAAGTCCACGAATTCTGCTTTCCCGCAGACTTTTTCGTTCTCGATATGGAAGTTCCTCCTAATCTTTGAGATGCACCAATTATTTTGGGTCGCCCATTTCTAGCGACAACTCGAGCAAACATTGATTGTGCATCCAGGTGTATGGAGATAGCCCCAGGCAATGAGTGACTTCAACTTGGCATATTCAAGGCAGCAAAGAATTTTGACTGTGATCGAATAGAGGAGGATGGTGAAGATGAAGATTCGGCATACTGTGGTAACATTGGGCTCCATTGTGACGACCCAATGTCTCATTCGTCTACACTATCAGGGTTCCTGGACCTTGATCCACACATTGCTGAATTGCCCCTGTTGTTGCAGGAAGACGTGACCCCAGCTAACAGGTTTCCTGTTAACGTAGTCACAATCGATTATTTCACAGGAAGTGAATTAGCAGGAATTCATGTGCATACGGATCAGCAGATTCCCACCCTCGAGTTTGCTCCTCCCACTCCCATTTCTGACTCTAACCTACCCGTGATCGAATTGAAGCCCTTACCTGACTCACTTAAGTATGTGTTCTTAGGCAAAAGTAAGACATATCCAGTCATTATTAATGCCCACTTAACCCAAGAATAGGAGCATCAATTGATTTCTACGCTACAAGGCCATAGGGCTGCTATAGTGTGGAGTATTGTTGATCTCCGTGGTATTCGCCCCTTGTATTGCACTCATTACATTTACACGGATGAGGGGGTGAAACCTTTGAGACAACCTCAAAGATGACTTAACCCGAATATGATAGAGGTTGTTAAGAAGGAGATCATCAAATGGTTGGATGCAGGTATGTATACCCAATCTCAGATAGTCAATGGGTGAGTCCGATCCAGATAGTGCCCAAGAAAGCAGGACTTACCATTGTGAAAAACGATAAGGGCGAATCCATCCCGACCCTCATTGTGACATCTTGGCGAGTCTGCATCGACTATAGGAAACTGAACATGGCTACCTAGAAGGATCACTTTCCTTTGCCTTTCATTGATTAGATCTTGGAACGATTAGCCAGACGTAGTTTCTTTTGCTTTCTGGATGGATACTTCAGGTATAATCAAGTAGCGATTAGCTCGGAAGATCAAGACAAGACCACATTCACATGCCCCTTTGGAACATTCGCTTTCAAGCAGATGCCCTTTGGCCTCTACAGCGCACCAGCAACATTTCAGTGTTGTATGATGGCCATCTTCTCTGACATGATTGGGGACTATGTGGAGGTATTCATGGATGACTTCTCCGTCTTCGGAGATGATTTCGCATCTTGTCTTGATAACCTTACCAAGACCCTAAAATGGTGTATTGAGGTAAACCTGGTACTATCCTGGGAGAAAAGCCATTTCATGGTGAGGGATGGCATAGTACTAGGGCACAGGATCTCTAAAAATGGACATGAGGTTGATCGAGCTAAATCTGAGATTATTTCCTACTTACCACCACCTAGCTTGGTCAAGCAGATCGGATCATTCTTGGGTCACGTCGGCTTCTATCGGAGATTTATACGTGATTTCTCAAAAATTGCACGGCCTTTGACGAATCTCCTTGTTGCTGATGTCCCATTTGAATTTGACACCTCGTGTCTCAGTTCCTTCGAGACTTTATGAAGCGCTGTCCCTGATTCCCTGATTCTCCAACCACCCGATTGGTCGCTCGATTTCAAGATGATGTGCGACGCTTCTGATTTTGCTGTCGGTGCTGTTTTAGGCCAGCGTTGGGAAAAACAACCTTTTGTCATATACTGTGCTAGCAAGACGCTGAATGAGGCTCAACACAATTACACTGTCACCGAAAAAGAACTGCTAGCAGTAGTATTCATGTTGGAGAAATTCAGATCATATTTATTAGGGTCCAAAGTCATCATTTTCACTGACCACTCCACCCTCTGGCATTTGTTGGCAAAGAAGGATGCCAAACCATGGCTCATCAGATGGATCCTTCTATTGCAGGAATTTGATATCGAAATCCATGACAAAGCCGGAAAGCAAAATGTTGTGGCGGATCACTTATCCAGATTGGACCCAGGCCACATTCCTTATTCCCTGCCTATCCATGAGCAATTTCCGGATGAATCTCTTTTGGCAGTTCATTTTGTTGAGTTCTCCTGGTACGTGGATATCGCGAACTACCTTGCCACAGGCAAGATTCCCACGAACCTATCCAAGGACCAGAAACTCAAATTCACTGCAGAGGCCAAATTCTACCTCTGGGATGACCCACTACTATTCCGCATTGGAGCGGATCAGATTATTCGAAGATGCATCCCAGATTCTGAGATCCCCAGTGTGTTATTTTTTTGCCACAATGATTCTTGTGGTGGTCATTTCTCGGGATGGAAAGCCGCTGCAAAAATTTTGTAGTCGGGATTTTTCTGGTCAATGTTTTTCAGAGATACACACGAATACGCCCAACACTACAAATGATGCCAGTCGGTCGGTTCTATGACCAGGAGAGACATGATGCCACTCTAGCCCATCATGGTTGTAGAAGTGTTCGACATCTCGGGCATCAATTTTATGGGCCCTTTTCCGAAATCGCATGGCTTCGAGTACATATTACTAGCCATCGACTATGTCTCGAAGTGGGTCTAAGCCATCCTGATGAGATGGGTTGATCATAAGACCGTCATTTCTTTCGTACAGTAGTACATCTTCGTGAGATTCGGAATACCTCGCACTCCGATTAGCAATGGGGGAACCCACTTCATCCATGCCCATTTCAGTTCATTATTAAAGAAATACAGGGTACATCACTGTATAGTCACCCTGTATCACCCGCAGGCCAATGGGTAGGTTGAAGTGTCTAACTGTCAGATCAAGCTGATTGATGTAAACACATTTTTTGAGGGTAAAATGCCTATTCATGCATTTCCTAGGCTTAGATTTGCATTTCATGTTATAAATATTGCATAGCATGCATCATTCTGCATTTAGAGTAGTTGTATATAATTTAGGTTAATTGCATCTTTTTTGTGGTTAGGAGAGAAGCATATTTATTTCGGAGCCTCGGATTGATGATCCAACCGTACAGATCTGATCGAGACGACGATCGGAGTCCAACGCCTCTGAAATCGCCTTGATTGGAGTTTCGTAGTACCATATGCAGTCCGAGGAAGATCAACAGCCAAGGGACTAGGAGACATAATTCAGAGCTTCAAATGATAAATCCGACCGCGCAGATGGATTCGGGTTGACGATCGTAGCCTAACAGCATAAAAATTGACTCAATCTGACCTTTGTAGCAGCCCCTACAAGAAGAAGAAGATGGACGGCCCAGATTGCACCACGTGGTGCAGCCCAAGCCGCCAGCGCACGCACGCAGCACCGCACGCGCGCAGCAGCGCAGGTGCGTGCAGGTGCGCATGCGCGCAGCGCCAGCGCGTGGGCGTGCATGCGTGCGCAGCAAGGTAGAAGTGGCGCTAGCGCAATGTAAGGTGGACTACAGCGACACATGAGCTGGACTTACAGCGACGCTTACAGCCATCGGTAATTCATCATATGCCAGCAGAGCCAGTTGTGGGCACCAGCGGCCATGAACTGTCTACAGCAACATTTCCACCGACGGTCTGGAGGTCGCTAAAGGTCCTTTATCCATTTTTAGCCTCTTCTCCTCCACTATAAAAGGACCTACACCCCCTCCCTTCCAAGCCATCTCTATCTACTCTACTCCCACCTACTGCCAAGCTCTAGCAAGCCTACCAATGCTCCATTAGAGCTTGTTCTCAAGCTCCCAAGGTGCCTATTAGTGTAGCGAACCTCTGCCCCACCAAATATTCCTCCAACTTCCCATCTCTCTTCATAGGTCACCTTGGAGCCGTCCTCTCACCTCCATTCTGGTAGCAGATCAACTCCATCTTCTCACCTCCATTCCGGAGCTACGTCGAAGCTTTCCTCAACCCGATGTCCTCCAGCATCTCACCTCCGTCGTCCCGCTCCTCACCTCCTTCGTCCGAGCTTCTGCTAGGCGCCGTTGTCTCGCTAAACAGCCGATTAAGGGGATTTCCTCTCACCTCCCTCTCTTTATATGCTTTCATAGTTTCTTGTAATTGACATTAGAAGTAATATATATCAGATTTGTTCCAGATCTCTATCTTGTGAATCATTTGCTTGTCTTTTATTTCAAAAACACAAAAAAATAACAAAACCCAAAAATACCAAAAAGCAACGAATCGAAGCATGGTTTTCAATAAAGTAAACGTCGCCTCCCTATGTTCGACCCGGGACTCCCTTGGAGTTTCGGTATAAATTTTATTTGATCGACGTGTTTTGCAACTATGATGATGGGTTACTTGTAACCCTGATTTCTAACACACGAAACACGCCCGACCATTTTGGCGCCATTGCCGGGGAGGCAATGGAATTTACTTTATTGTTTATCGTGTTTCTTTGCATTTACATAGCACTAACCCTACTTGTCTTTGATCTATTGTCTTGCAGGTACCCTAGCATGGAGATCCAAGTGCGGTAGACCGGAGTAAAGTGCGGGTAGAGTGTTTTGTAAGTGTCCCCCACACCACTCCCACCTTAGTTTTCATTCCATAACCGAATAACTCAAACCCAAATCAACTTAGGTGCTTTTTATAAACCATAGGATAGATTTGGTTGTTTGTTTGCCACCTCCACTCACCTCTCCATCCACATAAATAAAAAATAAAAATAAAAAAAAGTGTTATCTGATTGTGGGATTTTTTGAAAGCTACACACTTAACACCCACAACTTCTTATCCTAAGGTGCACAATCACTTTGATTCTACCACTTAACCGAGATTTGACCTGTGGACCTGGTACACTTCAACTAAATACGTATAAGTGAGTAGAAATCTAAATAGGTTAAGCATTCTTGTGTGCCTAAACTAAGTGGTGCAATAGGCCAATTGAATGAGCTGTTTGGGCAGCACCACTCAATCTAAAACTAATCCATCAAGTAGCTTGCCACTTAGGATTGATTCTTAAGGCTGAACCAGGCACTCCACATTATTTTTTATTTTTAAAGGAACATATCATCACCCGTTAGTTCAAAACTTGGAGTATTCTACTAAACCTTGATTGAACCAACCTAAGAATTAAACCCTAAAAGCTACTAGACAAGGTTAAATCCTAAACGACACATCATCAAATAACCTTGTTTGAGAACCCTGGTTGTGCACGCACTCACATTTTAATTGATCATTAAGGGCACAACCCATCAAAAGGGCCCATCACATTCCTGAAGCACCATTGTCCCAAGCCTAACTAAAATTGATTAGACATTGGCCCTAAGGACTGGTTCGCTCATCGGGATCCAGATTGAGATTGTTCACGATTAACCTGCTTATACTAGTCAATCTGATGTCTACCTAGGGAAGTAGCGTCAAACGACCACAGCTGGGGGGTACACTAGGAATCGGAGGCGTAAGCCAAAGGAAGAACCTTCTCCCCAGTCCCTCCTTCTAACTGGTTGGATTGCCTGGGCATAAGTAGAGTAAATTGTCTATAATCTTAGGATGGATTCTGAGAGTCTGTAGGCCTTTAGGCTACCCAAACTAAGGATAGGCTTGTATTTTTGTATTGCAGGGCTCCTTTCTCTTCTGATTTTCCTCCTTACTTCACCATGTACCCTTCCACAACCTACACACATTTCACATCCTATCCTCCTACCACCACTTATCCCCAAGATGATTACTATCCCGACTTGACTTGTAATTACCCATCCACTAGCCGGGATGACTTTGATTGGGGATATGAATCCAGACCTCAGTGTCCAGGGCCTAACCCTGGATAAAAAGACTATGATTATTATCCTTCCTAGAGCTATAATAATTATGGATCTCCATCCTTTGATGACCAAACCAACCCAATCTACAATCAGAAAGGATATCATGATTATAACACCTACCCTCCCCAGTATTCCACTGAATATAGTTCACCACCATCCTTTAAACAACCTAGAATGACCTACTTTCAGGGAGGGACCCAAGAACCTCGACATCTTGACTCCCTAGATTTAACCTGAACCTACCCAAACCTAAACCGAACCAGTCGGTTCAGGTGAACCAGATCCAAGATAGGGTGTTGGCTAATTTTAGGAACACTATACAATCTTTAGAAGCTTAGCCAACACCATGCATTAAAGCACAAGAGCCTATGATCAAAATGATTGATGAACTTAATAATTCTCTATTGGATTTGCTCCAAAGTGTTAGGGATAGGGACTTGGGTGAGTTTCTTCTTGAGAAATTATCAAGGTTGAGGATGAAATTTATGATTGCACTAGTCAAATCTTAGGATGATTCTCAAGATGAACCCCCTTCAGGAGAGCCAATGTCTGAACCTGCTCAGGCGCCTGTCGGGGGGGATACATTTTCTGAGACCGGGGAAGACCAGGTTGGGCTAGAGCAACCATTTGAGGATGAATCGATTGATTCACCTGAGATCCCCAAGTCAGGAAACGAAGAAAATTATGTCTCCTTGGATCAAGAAATGATTTATGATTTTGAGACATATATAAATGAGGATCATCAATTCTTTGACTCTGAGGGTGAAGAATCTTTAGGTGAAGTCTCACTTGAACATAAGGAAAATGATTTTAGTGAGACAAACGGGCATGAGGAATCTGATGAACCATTTGATAGCCCGTTCATTGAAGATTTGGATTCGGTTGGGGTTAACTTGGAGGATCCGAATCTTAATGATTCAATCAATGACCCCAGTCCTCATCTGCACCCCGAAGAGCAAACTTTTGAGATCTTTGTGCCCAAGTCAATCTTGATTCAGCCACGATTTCTGGACTTGGGAGAATCATATGGGGTGAATAATATGCTAGAGGTCCCAAAGCCTGAGCCCTTGATGTTGGAGGATAGAATTGTTGAAATAAAGATTTGGGAGGCTAATTCTGAGGGAAGTTTGATTTTGGATCTAAGGGTACCTATTGACCTAAAACCATCTACTTTCTACCAGGACCCTTACGATATCTTTCACATGCAACCCAAGCTCGAAATAACTGGTTATTTTTCTCAGCTAGAGGTTAAGTGGACAACCGCACCTATTGAACCATCTTTACCCGTTGTCCGACACTTTGATCTTGGGTTGCACACCACTAAATTGCAAGTCCAGCCCCGCAAACACAACAACCTTCGGTTCTGGGTGATTTTCATCTAGAACCTGAGAACCACTCGACCTTGGGGCATGGGTCTGCACCATAATCTTGCCCATGTCTGTGGACATCTTCTGCAGATGGGTTTTAGGATCAATCTTTTGATTTTGATTCTAACCTGCACTTGTGAATTCTCAATTTCTTCTTTGTATGTATGTTATGCCTAGCTAAAGGCATTAAACTTAGCACGTGTGTATACACTCTTCTCTCTGAGGAGCTGACCGGATTTTCACGACACTCAGGTGATGTTCTATTTACTCTACCCTTTTCATGTCTTTATTTTTACAATGAGGACATTGCATCATTTAGGCATGGGGGGTGGATAATTGATTCCTAAAATCATTATGTTAACTCCGTAGAATTTATTTTAGTTTCTTATAAAATTTAAAAAAAATTGAAAATTTGAAAAAAGATTAAAAAAAAGAAATTAAGAAAAGAGAACTTAGGCATTTGGAAGTTATTAACTTTAGGAAATGATACGAGAGGACCTAATCACCTAGACTCTTTAGGTCTTCGAGCTTAATTAGCCTAGGTGTCTACTCGAATGTGGACTTAGTCTCGAGTCCTCACCAATTAAAATCCATTTTAATTTGGTAAATAATTTGGGATGATAAGTATGCGACTTATCAACCCACCCTCTGATTTTGGGGGACATTAAGCCTAAGCATTTGCACACATTTTTTTTGCACTGACTCACTTTCGACGATTTTTACGGAAATTTGGTAGCTAATGGACCGACTTGGGTGGTATGGATGGCAAGTTGTCAGTGGTAACAGCTCATCAGCCGGTTGTCTAGAGCCTAGCAACAAGACCATTTTCATTGTACTGCCTTTAGGTAAATCTTAGATCAGGGAAGCCACCTACTTAACGAAAAAAAAAGAAACACTCAAAAAGAAAAAAAAAGAAAAGGAGAAAATAAAAAAATAAATAAAACCACACTTTACCGCACGAGTATGGCTGGCAAGTTGTCGGTGGCAACAGCTCATTGGCCGGTTGTCCAGAACCTAGCTCACAAAAAAGAAAAGCACAATAATTCCCAAAACACTTAGGGAAGATGCGGGGAAGTAGAATAAACAGAGGAGATATACACTAGGTTTGCCCTTGTGTTGACCCCATAAATAAAATAAGTTGAGAGAAAGCTATCGATCGTAAAGATAAACCTTTAGGCAAGGTCACCTAGGGTCGTAGAAACCCGAAGTCCATCTTAACGGCCATTTTGTGAGTCTATCACTTTTTCACAAAAATGCTTAGTACTTAGAGTCCTTTTTGAGTCTTGTCTGGGTCGGGTAGTCGTAAAAAGTTATCCCGGAACTCTCAAACTCCAAAAGTACAAAAAAATTAGAAAAGAAAAATAAAATATATATATATCTTCCCTTCTCAAATAAGGCAAGAACTTGGGCAGTCTGCATTTTGGCAGACACTTGGGCACTATTGAGTTTTCGTAGTTTAGGACCTTAGTTGAAATTTTCTATTATTAATAAACAACTTAGGCCTAAGTGATCTAATCCTAATTCTACTTTTATACAAAGCATGTAGTTTAATTTTGCTAGGGACTAGCAAAAGATAGGCATGGGGTATGATGTAAAGACATTTGTTGAGGGTAAAATGCCTATTCATGCATGTTCCTAGGCTTAGATTTGCATTTCATGTTATAAATATTGCATAGCATGCATCATTCTGCATTTAGAGTAGTTGTATATAATTTAGGTTAATTGCGTCTTTTTTGTGGTTAGGAGAGAAATATATTTATTTCGAAGTCTCGGATTGATGATCCAACCGTACAGATCTGATCGAGACGATGATCGGAGTCTAACGCCTCTGAAATTGCCTCGATCGGAGTTCCGTAGCACCATATGCAGTTCGAGGAAGATCAACAGCCAAGGGACTAGGAGACATAATTCGGAGCTTTAAATGATAAATCCGACCGCGCGGATGGATTCGGGTTGACGATCGTAGCCTAACGGCATAAAAATCGACTTAATCCAACCTTTGTAGTAGCCCCTACAACAAGAAGAAGATGGATGGCCCAGATTGCACCATGTGGCGCAGCCCAGGCCGCCAGTGCACGCACGCAGCAGCGCGGGTGCGTGCAGGCGCGCATGTGCGCAGTGTTAGCACATGGGCGCGCATGTGCGCGCGGCACTTAGAAGCGGTGCCAACGTAGCGTAAGGTGGACTACAGCGACGCAAGTGCTGGACTTACAGCGACACTTACAGTCGTCGGTAATTCATCGTATGCCAGCAGAGCCAGCTGTGGGCGCCAGCAGCCATGAGCTATCTACAGCAACGTTTCCAGCGATGGTCTGGATGTCGCTGAAGGTCCTTTATCCATTTTTAGCCTCTTTTCCTCCACTATAAAAGGACCTACACCTCCTCCCTTCCAAGCCATCTCTACCTACTCTACTCCCACCTACTCGCAAGCTCTAGCAAGCCTACCAACACTCCATTGGAGCTTGTTCTCAAGCTCCCAAGGTGCCTATTAGTGTAGCAAACCTCTACCCCACTAAATATTCCTCCAACTTCCCATCTCCCTTCATAGGTCACCTTGGAGCCGTTCTCTTACATCCATTCCGGTAGCAGATCAACTCCATCTTCTCACCTCCATTCCGGAGCTATGTCAAAGCTTTCCTCAACCCGACGTCCTCCAGCATCTCACCTCCATCATCTCGCTCCTCACCTCCTTCGTCTGAGCTTCCGCCAGGTGCCGTCGTCTCGCCGAACAGCCGATTCAGGAGATTTCCTCTCACCTCCCTCTCTTTATATGCTTTCATAGTTTCTTGTAATTGACATTAGAAGTAAGATATATCAGATTTTTTCTGTATCTCTATCTTGTGAATCATTTGCTTGCCTTTTATTTCAAAAACACAAAAAAATAACAAAACCCCAAAATACCAAAAAGAAATGAATTGAAGCACGATTTTGAATAAAGTAAACGTCGCCTCCCTATGTTCGACCTGGGACTCCCTTGGAGTTTCAGTATAAATTTTATTTGATCGATGTGTTTTGCAACTACGACGATGGGTTACTTGAAACCCTGATTTCTAACACGCGAAACATGCCTGACCACTGATTCTCCAGAAGACGATTAGACCAGACAAGAAGGACTTGTCCAATAAATTAGTTGATGCACTCTGGGCATATCGGATTGCATACAAGGCCCCACTCGAAATGTCACCATATCGCTTGGTATATGGCAAGGCCTGTCACCTTCCTGTAGAGCTGGAACACTGCACCTTTTGGGCAGTGCGAAAATGTAACCTTGACCTCGATGCAGGAGGTCAAGAATGGAAACTCCAGCTCAGCGAATTAGAAGAGATCTGGCGGGAGGCCTATGAGAACGCATTGATACACAAGGACAAGACCAAGGCCTTTCATGATTGCCACATCCGGAGAAAAGCATTCACACCCAACCAGCAAGTCAGGTTGTTTGATTCATGATTAAAGCTGTTCGCAGGGAAGCTCAAGTCCAAATGGATTGGCCCGTATGTTGTGATTCAGCCATATCCTAATGGGGCAGTCCAGATCAAGGACCCAAAATCTGGGCATATATCTATGGTAAATGGCCAGCGCCTCAAGCCATTTTTGGCCGAGGAACCTCCTCCACCTGACTGGATTGTTCATCTTATTGAGGACATGTGATTGAATTCTCACCCAGTTGGAGGCGTTAAATTAAGCACATATAGATAGCATATCTCACATTCCACCATCATCTATACATAACCATTTTTATATATAGCATATTTTTCTTTTAGCATATTTTCTTTCTGCATATTGCATACTGACAGGTTGGCCAGTGCTGAATGTATACTTTCAGGAAAATCACAGGTGATTTCTGCCCATTTACTCCTTGCTATATTTACTTTCTTTTACATTCATGCATGAGGACATGCAAGAACTTAGGCATGGGGGGGTAGATACAACAAAACTGAAAATTTTTATGCCAACATTTAGGAAAACCTCAGAGCTGCATGTAAAACGTACTTTAGGACCCTAGATAAAAGGACAACCGACTCCACCTCCAATGCTCGCATTGGAGCTAGAAATCGTCCGCAATAGCCATTTCCGACGTACCCACTCACCTTGTGTTCTAGATTTAGGGTCAAGCTGAATGTAACTCGAAAGGGAAATTTTATGAAGTACGATTATAAGAGGTTAATTGTTTATAGCATATATACATATTGCATTCATGAATACGATTATTTTATTAAGAGAATGCATTAGGGATTTTATCCTCTAGTTGATTCCTGTAATCTGGAATCCAGTATAACTTTTCACACATAGAATTTGCAATGGATTCACGGTGAAGGTTGATAAACTTCTTTAGTTTATCGAGAAGAAGCAGTGCTTCTTTTCCTGAACCCCTGGACAGTATTTTGGGAGTCAGGCAGTGTTTCCTCCAAAAATTCACCAAATAGTGTGAGATGAGAGTAGAGTGTACTGGTGCTCTAAGATTAGCACAAGGAATCCGGAGTTCTAGATAATTAGGTGATGATACTAAGAGAATAGACATAGTTTTCGTTCTCGGTTCCTGCGTATACATTTTGTGTGAAATTTAGAGAGCCACCAAATAAGGCAAATACGCGGAGAGCGAGTTTTCATAAAACTAAGGCTAAGGTGGATGGTTACAACCATTCTTTACAGAATCCTCGGCTGAAGGAGGGTATTGATGTCAAGGTCAGAAATACACCGTCCTATCCGTCTCTCCCAATGCCATGAGTAGGCACTTCGACCAAATAAGCCACCCAATGTCTCTTGAGTACCACCAATCCCTAATAATGCCTCCTCAATAAAGTTCAGGGATGTGTGCTAGTTGTGTATATGTTGAAAAAAAAAAAGAGAGAACTGAAAAAGAGAAAAAAAATTAGAAAAAGAAGAAAAAGCAAAGAAAAAAAGAGTGAATATTTAGTGTTTATTTCAGTTGCATTGAGGCAATACAACCAAATAAATTTGAGATGCACTAAATATGGCCTTAACCTATTTTTCTTGTGTTTCTGACCGTCCGAATACTGGCTGAGGAATTCCAACTTAGTGTTAAGTTTATGAGAACTCAATTAAAGTGTTAATGCCAAGTGAGACCACCAAATATATAGGTCATATATGTGAATCTGGTGAGATTGTGAACTCTAAGAAAAATAAAAGAAAAAGAAAAATAAAAGAGTAAGAGAGAATGAATACAAAGGAATCAAAAGGGAGCATAGTTTTTCTCGTCTTTCTCTAAGTTCAGTCACTTAGTAGTCTGGGAATCTAGATTCTGCAGTACTAATTTCTATGTAGCACCAGTCGAGAGTGAGCCACCAAATAAACACTCGTACCCCTTAGAGATTCTCTACTTAAGCCTAAAGTCAAGGTGGAATTCATAGAATATCTTGAATACCCTGAGGGAAGAAGTCTGCCTATCCTGCTAGAATTTTTAGTAGGGGTCAAGTAAAGGCTTTAGAGGTTAATCAGTTTTTCACTCGAATTCGTTGCAAAAGCTACATAGCTGTACTTTCACGATTGTTTGGATTTCTAGAGCATAGGATGAAAACAAAAAGGAGAAAAATCTCTATGCATACATTTGATAAAATAATCAGTCCCTTAGGGACTCTTGCTATAAATAATTTAGTCTTGCATTTGCTAGGGACTAGCAAGATTTAGGCATGGGAGTATGATTGCACAGCAATCATAGGTCTTAATTAACCTAAATTAGGCTAGGACTTAGCATAAGTTAGGGTAATTCATGCATGCATAAGCATTATCTACATCTTTACTGCTTTCCTTTAGCTATGCATAAAATAATGTTATAATGTACTGATTAAGTGCATTATGTCAATTACAGGTAATAAGCTGGATCTGGAGTTGGATCTGAAGTAGGATCTGAAGCTGGATCAGGAATAATGGGTGTTGCAGCTGGGCTGAAGTAGAAGTCTTAGATTAGATATAGTGAATAATGATGTAAGGGAGTTAAGGTATGCTATTCTATTAAGTAGGAATAAAGTAGTAAAATGTGAAGAGCTTAGGCCCATCCTAGCCCTAGGATAGCCTAGAAACTTCCCCCAAGCCTTAGCCACTCTTAGATTAGGTCACCGCACCCTAGGAAACCTTAAAACCCTAGTTCCAACCCTTATTTGGATGTCCAGATAAGTTATAGGATGTCCAAAGCCCTTAGCCAACTCCCACACACCTTAAACCCACTTCTGCAGTGTTATTGGACGTCCAGACACTTTGTCAGACGTCTAATTTCTACAGAATACCCAAGACAGAACCTTGAATTCTTCTTGACTCTGATTAGATGTCTAGACAACAAGTCTGGACTTCTGATTTTTGAGTATAAGATGTTTGATTTCATTTTTGGACGTCTGGAACTGCTCTCCAGTTCCTGTTTTGAGATTCAAGCCTTGATCTTGGATCTCTAGCTCCCTAGACCCAATTCCAACCCCATAGAAACCTAAATTAAGGTACCCTAACCCTAGTACATCACCTCTAGACCTCCCTAAGGACCTAATTAGGTCCTCACCAAATCCAATTGACTTAGATCATAGTCAATTACCATTACCTAAGCCAATTGGACTCATTGAGTCCAATTGAGCTCAGATCTCAACCCACACAAGTCCAATTGGACTTAGTGAGAGTCCAATTGACCTAAGTACAACCTAATTGAGTTATTTCACTCTCAATTAGATTCACACTCATTCAATTAAACTTGGGTTAAGTTTAATTGCAATTCCCCCTTAGCAATTAGGGCTTGCAACCCTAATTTAAGGCCTACACCTACCTAAACCCCTTAGGACCTAACCTAGACCACTTAGCCACCTAGGGCATGACCACACACCCACACACACACACACCCATTCATGCACACACACTCATCTAGGGTTCTCTAGAACTCTCTTCAAGTGGCGCCACTCTTGGTTGCCAAAATAAGCAACCAAGAGACATTCAAATTGAGATCCACTTTTTGTGGATCTAAAAACCACTTGGCCGGCCACTCTTGGGATTCTCTCTAGAGAGTTCCACACTTCTCTAGGGAGACTCCCTTAGGTCTATAGAAAGACCTAAGGGGTGGCCATTTGCACCCATCCACTCTTGGCTTAATCCCATTCTTAGCACTCATCCACTTAGGTTAGCTACATCTCCACCTCCACTCCACCTCCACGAGGAGCACCACCATGAAGGCTACGATCTCCATGCCAGGATGCTGGATCATCTCTCCAACCTCTCTCCAAGGGTCAGCCTAAGCACCATTGGTCGCCCCTCCTTCTCCGCTCAACCATTCAAAGGCCATCGGAGCCCACCTCCGAATGCCCTTCTTTTCTGCTAGATTAGTAACTTAGCTCTTTTTAGTTTTACTACTTTCATTTACTGCATAGTAGTGTAGCTCTTATTCTCCCCCAATGATGCATACAAAATCCACCCATAGATTCCTGTATGCGATCATTTTCTACTAGCTAGATTTGTGTTTTTCAAGCTTTCCTTTACAAGCTTTCCTCTACATTCCATGTTGCAAACATCCTCTAAATGAATGACTAAAAGATATGTTTTTTATATACCTGTCTCTATGTTGGAAATCACCATGAGCTTATTGGTTGCAATCTGATTTGTGTGATTCAAGTTGCCTATTTTTCATTTATATATATATTTTGCAACAAGCATGTCGGTTTTGGAAAATATAGAAGATCTAACTATAAATGCATTCTCTGTAAATAGCCATCACGTAATTAGAATTGTGCGCACCGAAACTCATACTTTCACCTTTGTTATCTATTTAACACATGCGCACGTAATCAGAATTCACAATAGAAGTGGTGAAACTCTAATCCGAAGATTGAAAACCAGCGTGCGATTCTAAATAAAGTAGAGCAATAAAGGATCGATTTCAGATTTGAACAAACGCCTCCTAGAGATGAACGACCGGGATTCAAAGTCTTGTTATCTTTTTATAAATATTTTTGTTTGATCATATTGCGCACTATACTATGACGCTTTTCCTATCAAAATGCGCTCTACGTTTATCGAACATCGCCCTCTTGCAGGGAGGCTGTGCATAACATCTACCATCGATCTTCTCAAGGGATGGACCTGTATCCACCCCCGTTTAATTCTGGGTTAGGAGGAAACTTTGGACCCACCTATTCTAGTTGGGGGAACTCTAAACCCTCATATTCTAACTTTTTCAAGGCTCCTCATACTTGCGAGAACCTCAACGCCATCTAGAATGATCCATTCTCAAACACCTACAACCCTAGATGGCGTAATCATCCTAATTTCATGTGGTCAGGGAATAATCAAAATTAGAGACCTCAAAATCAGCCCCGACCACAAGCTTCTCGTCCATATCAGCCACCTCAGCCTTAGCCCAACCCAACTTATCAATCCGAGCCAACTCACGAAGATCAAATGACTCTTATCCTTTAGACTTTGGCTGACATTCAGAAAATGAATGTGGTTATGCAAAAATAGCATAAAGACGAGATCACAAAGGTTCGCAATCAACTTACCCAAATGGCAAATCCCCGCCAACCTGGTGCCTTCCTTCGCAACCTCTACCTAACCTGAATAACGTGTCGAACCAGAGGCACGTTATGAACTCGACTCAGGGCCAAGCTCACTATGTCTATCAAGTTTCTTCTACTCCATCACCCGACAAGATGGAGGCTTCGACATCGTATGTGGGTTATCAGTAGCAACCTCGTTTGCCCACACCAACCTAGAACCAGGCAGGACTAAATTCAGTTACTACCCGTAGTGGCAAAACAACACAGGACCCACCTTATCCAAGCCACCCCCAGCTTGGTAGTACAAACCCAAACACTAGGATAATCATCCAGGATACCTCTATCCCAGATCAAGAACCTAGACCCATTTTAAAGGAACTCGCAAAAGTTCCATTTCCGGAGGCCTTGACCAAAGGAGAAAGGAAACCCCAACCTGTGGCACTTGAGGACCTGGTCAAGCTCTTTGAGCAGGTCCAAATAAACATCCCCTTGATGGATGCAATACACCATATACCAGCTTACACACGATTCCTGAAAGATGTGTGTACACCCAAGCGTAAGCCGCGAACCAAAAGCGGGAACCTGATCGTACTGTCGAAGCAAGCCAGGTCCATCATCTTGAGCAAACTCTCAATTAACGAAAAGGACCCTGGTACCCCTCTAATTTCATGCAAGATCAGTGATTTAGAATTTGACAAAGAGCTTGAGCAGGTCCAAATAAACATCCCCTTGATGGATGCAATACACCATATACCAGCTTACGCACGATTCTTGAAAGATGTGTGTACACCCAAGCGTAAGCCGCGAACCAAAAGTGGGAACCTGATCGTACTGTCGAAGCAAGCCAGGTCCATCATCTTGAGCAAACTCTCAACTAACGAAAAGGACCCTGGTACCCCTCTAATTTCATGCAAGATCAGTGATTTATAATTTGACAAAGCCCCTTTAGATCTAGGAGCTTCCATCAATTTGGTACCCACATCCCTACTAGACCAGTTTGAGGAATCTGAGCTTAAACCAATAGAGATGACTTTGCAATTAGCAGATTGATCTATTAAGTCACCAAAAGGAATTCTAGAGGATGTCATAGTTAGGGTGCACGATTTCTACTTCCCCATGGATTTCATAGTCTTAGACATGGATGCTCCTGAGAACTTGAAGAATACACCGATCATATTATGAAGACCTTTTCTGGCCATAGCTAGGGTAGATATTAATTGTGAGGAGAGCCAAATTGAGTTAAAATTTGGGAGCAAGATGCTAAAGATCAATATCTTTAAGGCCAAACAAGGAATTAATTGCGAAGTTATTAAGCAAATTTGCGATATCGAGGTCGTGGATGATGAACCATGTATTGAGGAAAACCTGATTATTTTTTATCAACCACAAGAAGATCGAAACTCGCAAGTTGAGGAGCCTGAACCTAACCTAGACACACTCATAGCTCTTTTGCTCTCGACACCCACCCTGAACCACCTACTGCTGCTGACAACCCAGTTATGGAATTAAAGCGATCATCTGAAATACGTCTTTTTGGGTTCCAATCAGACATTTCATGTGATTATCAACTCCCGACTCACATCTAATCAGGAGACACACCTAATTTCTATTCTTCAGCAGCATCAGAGAGCTCCCGACTCTCAATGATTTGACCGGCATCAACCCCTCATACTGCACACAACACATCTATACCAAAGAGGGCTCACGACCATCCTATGAAATGCAGAGAGATACCTGAATCCAAATTTGCAAGATGTCATGAGAAAGAAGATAATCAAGTGGTTAGATGTAGGGATCATCTACCCGATCTCCGACAGTCGGTGGGTGAGTCCAATCTAAGTTGTGCCTAAGAAGGCAGGACTCACCGTGATCACAATTGAAATAGAGAAACCATACTATTGAATGACGGAAGACTACGCTATCAGAATTGGTCTTGAAAACCTTTCGTTGTAGTTCGAGTACTGAAGAAATCCGTTCAACAAATAAGATTTATACCAAAAGATCTGTAAAGAAATCCTAGGTCGAACATAGGGAGGCTACGTCGATCAAAATTCGTAATTATATTTTTGTGGTTTTTTAATTTAAAGAGTGGAATAATCACAATGGAATCAATATAGATAATAGGAGATAGAGAGAGAGAACATTCACTTGATATTGCAAAATGTTTTTACAACTGAGAAAGCGAGAAATGGTTACACTAGAAAGCGAGAAATTATTACAACTAAAAAGCAGGAAAATTCTACTCTAAAAAGTAGTAAAAAGAATGGGAGAGAGAAGTTATCCTCCTTGACGATCGCTTGGAGGACGAGCCGGACAGGATAACGCCTGGAAGACGAGGAACAGAGCGGGAAGAAGGAGGACGAAGCAGGAGGAACGAGAACGAGGTAGCACATCATCTTCGTCGCGGGATCCGCTTCCGGAATTGGGACGAAAACTTGGTTTTAGCCCTTAAGGAGTATCCTAGGTGTGGGACAAGTTTCTCTTGAGCTTTGGAGAGGGAGAGAGAAGGAAGGGATGATAAATCCGTATGGTAGGGGTCTCCTTTTATAGTTGCAAGGAGTGGGGGCATTTTGGACATTACAACATGAAAAACATTAATTCAGGACCTTTAATGATGGATTTATCCGTCACTAAAGGCGTGAACGTGGCCGACGTGTGTGTGCCTCTCGCATGCCCCCTCGCCTCCACGCTCTTCAATGCTCGCGCATGTTCGCGAACGTTCAGCCGTTCGATCAAGAGATCGGACGGCTTAAACCTGCCTTCGCTAGCGCCATGCACACACGTGTGATCGGGCGTTTGCGTTGTGTCTGGTCGTGCGTGGGCACTGTTGGTCAATCTGCACTGTTGGATGCCCATCGTACGGCTCCAATTGCACGCCCGTGTGCAGTAGATGCGGGCTCGAACGCGTGTCTTGCGCTCTCGTAGCATGCTTGACCGCTGTGTTGAGCGTGAGCTTCTGTCGCGTGGAGAATTTTGTGCGTGCATGCGGCCGACTGTTGGATGAGCATCTGATGATGGAAATTTATCGAGCGGGTGAAGAAGAGAAGTGGAGGCAGGTCCTTGGGGCTGGTTGGGTGGCTGGGATGGTGCCACGTGGTGCCTTCTTGGCCGTCCATCTTCTGAATGTTGTAGATGGTGCCACAGTGTCGGATTAGATTGATTTTCACGCTGTTAGGCTGCGATCGATGATCCGAACCCATCCGTGCAGTCGGATTTGTCATCTTAGGTGTGGATTAACACCATCTTGGCCCTTGCTCTTTAGTGTTCCTCGATCTCTATCTGGTGCTATGAATGTCCAATCAGAGCGATCTTGGAGTCGTTGAACTCCAATCATCGCCCTGATCAGATTCGTACAGTTGTATCTTCGATACGAGGCCTGATTAAAAAGTCACCCTATCCCTAACCATAAAAAGGAGACAATTACTATACAATTTATACAACTTGAATTAAATACATGATTATGCATGTTATGCACTATTTACAATGTATAATGCTAATGTGACACTAAGAACATGCATTAATAGACATTTTAGGTTAATCAGATTTATGCACATCACACCCCCATGCCTATATTTTGCTAGTCCCTAGCAAAAATTGCATACTATTTATAAAAGAATTAGGTTAGATTACTCGGGCACAAATCATTTTCAACATTAAGAAATTTTTTACTTATTACCTGAACTTTCAAAGACACAACAGTGCCTAGGTATCTGCCAAAATGAAAACCACCTCAAGCCCTCACCTTATTCAAAGAAAAATCTCTTTTTCACCTTTTCTTTTTTTCTAACTTTTTTTTTTGGTTTTTTGAGTTTAGGGTTATAGAGTGGCTTTCTATAGCCACTCAACCCACCGAAGATTTGATGGAAACCCTAAGTTCTAAGTATCTTTTTGTGAATGTGATAGACTCGTTGATCGGCAATCAGAATGGACCTCGGGTTTCTACGCCTCTAGGTGACCTTAAAAAGAGAGTTCTGCCTAAAGGTGTATCTTTACGACCGGTATCTTTCTCCATACTTTTATTTTTTTGGGGTCAACACAAGGGTGAGTCCAGTGTATATATCACATGCTTATTTTACTTCTCCGCTTCTTTCTAAGTGTTTTGGGAATTTTTAGTACATTTCTTGAGCTAGGTTCTAGACAACCGGTCGATGAGCTGTTACCACCGACAACTTGCCAGCCATACTCGTGTGGCGAAGTGTGGCTTATTTCTTTCGTTTCTTTTTCTTTCTTTTCTCCTTTTTCTTTCTCTTTTTCTTTTCTTTTTGACTTTCTTTTTCTTTTTAAGTAGGTGGCTTCCCTGGTCTAAGATTTACTTAAAGGTAGCAAGAAGAGAGTGGTCCAGTTACTGGGCTCTGGATAGCCTACCTATGGGTTGTTACCCATGATAACTTGCCAGCCATATCACCCTAGAAGGTTCATTGCTACCCAATTTTCGTTAAAATTACTGAAAAATGAGTCAGTGACGAGATAGTGTGTAGATGCTTAGACTTAAAAGTTCCCTCAAATCAGAGGGCAGGTTGATAAGTTGTGTACTTATCACCCAAACTTATTTAATCAAATTAAAATAGAATTCAGGATGGCGAGGACTCGATAACAAATCCACATTTTAGTCGATACCCGGGTTGATTAAGCCTAAAGACCTGAAGGGTCTTAGTGTTTAGATCCTACTGTAATATTTCCTAAGATTGAAAGGTCCTAATGTCCAAGTATTCCTTAAATTTTTTTTTTATGTATATGTAAGAAGAAAAATAGAATTTACAAGAATTTCACAGAGCTGACAAAATGATTCAGAAATGAATCCACCCCCCCATGCCTAGCTGATGCAATGTTCGCATTGAGAATAAAAGACATGAAAGGAAGGGTAGAGTGCGGAAGATATCACTTGAATATGAAGCTCAGGTCAGCTCTGAGTCAGACTATACAACTGCTGAGTTTAATGTCGTCAGCTAGGCAAAGTCTAGCCAAAGAAGTCACAACATGGCTAGAGCAACCGTGTCTGAGATGGGTTCTGGAATAGTTTGGTCAATAATAGGCTTCAGACGTTGATCGTTGACTTTGAATTAATTACCCGTCTACAGGTCAGAGATCTGAATAGCTCCATTTGGAAATATCTGATCGATAATGAACGGGCCATTCCATTTCGACCTAAGTTTGCCGAGAAAGAGCTTAAGTCGAGAATCAAATAGCCAGACTTTTTGGTTCGGCTCGAAGCTCTTGCAGGAAATCAATTGGTCATGAAGAGCTTTGGTTCGAGCCTTGTAGATCTTGGCATTCTCATACACATCATTTCTAAGCTCCTCAAACTCAGATAGTTGGAGTTTCTTGGTCTTCCTGGCTAAACTCAAATCTAGATTGCACTGCTTGATTGCCCAGAATGCCTTATGTTCAATTTCTATGGGTAAATGGCATGCCTTTCCATACACCAGACAAAACGGAGATATGCCGATGGGCGTTTTATACGCCGTACGGTACGCCTAAAGAGCGTCCTCAGGCTTTTGAGTCCAGTCTTTGCGATCAGGCCTAACTATTTTCTACAGAATATTCTTGATCTCTTGATTGGAGATCTTGACCTGTCCATTCGCCTGGGGATGGTAAGGTGTGGAGATTCTGTGATTAACCCCATATTTTTCCAGCAAATTATGGAACTAGGCATCGGTGAAATGAGTGTCACCATCACTGATGATGGCACTTGGAATCCCAAACCGACTAAAAATGTTCTTCTTGACGAAATCAATGACCACTTTGTGGTCATTGGTTTGGGTGGGAATAGCCTTGATCCACTTGGACATGTAATCAAATGCAACAAGAATGTACTGATGTCCAAATGAAGGGAGAAAGGGTCCCATGAAATCGATGCCCCAAACGTCGAAGATTTTGATAGGAAGAATCAGGTTTAGGGACATCATATCTCTCTTAGTTATGCTCCTAAGTGCCTGGCATCAGGAACACGACCTCGAGAATTACTAGGCATCCTTGAATAAAGATGGCCAATAGAATCCTGCTTGAAAAATTTTTGCAGCTGTCTTTTTCCTGGAGAAGTGTCCACCACATGCAGATGCATGGCAAAACTCCAGTGTGCTCTTGAATTCGTTCTTCGGATTGCATTGGCGAATAATTTGATCAGAGCCGATGCAGTACAGTTCAGGGTCCTCCTAAAAGTAATATTTCGCCTCAAATTTGAGTCTATCCCGTTGTTGCTTGGTCAATACTGGGGGATTTGACCAACAGCCAAATAATTAACGATGTCAGCAAACCACGGGGTTTGGACACCTGAAATTGTAAGGATGGTTTCGTCTAGAAAAGTATTAGCAATTGGAATGTTCGAACGAGAAGAATCACTCAGAAGTCTCGACAGATAATCCGCCACCACATTCTGTACCCCAGATTTATCCTTAATTTTAAGATCAAATTCTTGAAGCAGAAGAATCCAACGAAAAAGCCGAGGTTTGGCATCCTTTTTGGCCAAGAGATGTCTCAAAGCTGAGTGGTTGGTATATATGATGACATGAGACCCTAAGAGATAAGCCCTGAATTTCTCCAAAGCAAATACTACGTCTAGTAATTCCTTCTCAGTAATAGCGTAATTCCTCTGGGCCTCATCCAAAGTTTTACTAGCGTAGTAGATGACAGAGGGCTTCCTATCAATTTTCTGACCCAAAACAACCCTGACCGCGTAATCAGAAGCATCGGTCATGATCTCAAAAGGGGTTGTCCAAACCAGTGGTTACAACACTGGAGCACAAGTGACTTCCATTTTAAGAAAATCAAATGCCTTACGACATGATTCGTCGAAATCAAATGGCGTTTCTTTGGCGAGAAGATTGCTCAGAGGATGAGCAACCTTCGAAAAGTCCTTGATGAATCTCTTGTAGAATCCCACATGACCAAGAAATGATCAAATTTGTTTGACAGATGTGGGAGGAGGAAGTTTAGCGGTAGCATCAACCTTAGCTTTATCCACTTCAATTCCCTATTTAGAGATTACATGACCTAATACGATGCCTTCTTGTGCCATGAAATGACTCTTTTCTTAACTAAGGACCAGTCTTGTTTTGATGTATCGTTTAAGAATCATTTCAAGATTAGCTAGACAAGAGTCAAACGATTCTCCAAAAATAGAGAAATCGTCCATGAAGACTTCCATAAACTCTCCCACCATGTCAGAGAATATGGCCAACATACACCTTTGAAAAGTCACAGGTGCATTACATAAGCCGAATGGCATCCTACGGAAAGCAAAGGTTCTGTAGGGGCAGGTGAAAGTAGATTTTTCCTGATCTTCAGGATGTATAGGAACTTGGTTGTATCCCGAGTAACCATCAAAGAAACAGAAGTACTTCTGCCTGGCTAGTCTTTCAAGGATTTGATCGATAAAGGGCAAAGGGAAATGATCCTTCTTCGTAGCTATGTTCAGCTTCCTATAATCGATACAGACCCTCCAAGAGGAAATTGAATAAGTTGTGACAGATTCTCCTTTCTCATTAGTCACAACGGTAATCCCGACTTTCTTGGGAACAATCTGCATGGGACTTACCGAAGGACTATCAGAGATCGGATAAATAATTCCTACATCAAGCCACTTAATAATCTCCTTCTTGACCACTTCTTGCATATTTGGATTTAATCTCCTTTGCATCTAGTGAGAAAGGTGGGATCCATCTTCCAAAATTATTCTGTGATTGCAATAAGATGGCTTGATCCCCTTAAGGTCATGAATGGTCAAACCAATTACCTCCTTGTGTTCCTTTAGGACCTTAATCAGTTTAATCTCTTGCTCCTTTGTTAATTTAGCACTGATAATCATAGGGAGCGTCTTATGTGATCCTAAAAACTGATTTTTCAGATTCTTAGGTAATGGCTTTAGTTCAAGTAGGGGTGGGTTGATGATTGAAGGTAAGGAAGATGCTGATGAAGACTCATCAAGAGGAAGAGGTTTAGAGTGAACAAAATCAATAACCTCTTCAGAAGATGGTAGGTCAGCCATAGAGGGTTGCGGGTCCATTTCGTCATCAAAGGAGGAACTTTCAAATGCAGAAATCATCATATAAGTCTCAATATTTACATTATCATCCTCAAGTTCCTCAATAAATCTATAATCCTCGAATTTATTAATCGCCTTAAAAATATCCAATTTCATTCTTTGATCCTCAAAGGTGATTTCCATGCTACCGCTTTCACAGTTAATGTTGGCCTTCGCGGTAGCCAGGAACGGATGCCCCAGAATGATGGGCATGTTCCTTAGATTTTCAGGTACATCCATGTCAAGACAAGGAAATCTACAGGAAAATAGAAATCCTTAACCTTAACAATAACATCTTCAATAACGCCTCGCGGATTTGTGACCGAACGATCAGCTAACTGCAGTGTTACTGAAGTCAGCCGAAGTTCACCTAATCCGAACTCTCGTAAAGAGAAGTCGGAATTAGGTTGATGGATGCACCCAGATCTAGCAGTGTTCTATCAAAAGTGTAATCTTCGATGACACAAGAAATCAAAGGTGCACTTGGATCTCTCTTTTTCTGAGGGAGGTGGTGCAAAATAACAGAACTAGCCTGCTCGGAGAGTACCACCTTCCTCGGAACAAATTCTCTCGATTTACACTTCTGTGTACATAAATTCTTTAAAAATTTCGCATAAGCCGGTATATGTTTGATAGCGTCAAGGAGCGGGATATTAATCTCGACATTCTTGAAAATATTCAGAAGCTCCTCATTACTATCAACAGACTTCTTCTTCCTTGATTTGATCAAGGCCTCAAGAAAAGGAACATGAGTCGGATCTTTGGAATCAGGTTCCTGAGCCTTGATTTCTTCTCCAGAGTTCTCCTTTCTCTCTTCAGGTTCTTCAGGATTCGGTAAATCAGAACAGTGTAGTCGTGGATCTTGAGTTTGTTTACCACTCCTCAAGGTAACAGAATTAGCGGATGCATACGAGTTTGGGTCTTGGGGAGGGTTAGGAAAGATTGGAGGGGCTTCATTAGCCAAGAACTGTTGATTTGCTGAAGAAGAAGAAGAGGAAGGACCCTGCTCAACCACTTAAGCATGTGCATGTGGGTCCCCTTGATTCCCGTACCCATGGGCTTGATTGCCCAGATTCAGGATATTACGCGGGTTGGGTATCGGTTGAGATGTAGAGAACTAGGTTGACGAGAATTAGCTATGAACCCGGTTTGCAATTTGTCCAGCGAGGTTTTCATTTGCTGCATGAGTTGGAGCATAGATCCTTGCATCTCTACCATTTTCGGTTCAAATTAGCCTACCCTACGGGTTAACGGGAGTTCCAAGCTGGCTGATTGACCTGATTCAGGGGCAACTGAGTATAAACATGACCCTGACCCATGGGTTGTTGTGGAGCATAGTTGCTGGGTCGGAACTGGATCTGCTGCCCCAAGTTTTTCCAAGAGAAGTTAGGGTGGTTTCTCTAACCCGGATTATAAGCATTGGAGTAAGGGTTAGATCTAACATTCTCCTGTACAGCACAAACATCCTCATAGGATGAGGATGGAGAGAAAGAAAGGGAAGGATAAGAGAAACTGGGATCAAAGGCCCCAGTTTGGAACCCGTGGGGTTCCGAATAATGCTGGCTCGCAGGTTGAGCCACATCAAGTTGAATCACGAACTCCCATCCAGAATGAATGGAATCTCGAATTCTGGGATTGAGTGGATCGAGAGTTGTTCATTGAGTTTCCAGCCATCCACTCCTCCATTCTCTTAGCAACCAAGTCCACTTTATCAACTTTATTACAAATCAATTCCATATCGAATGAATGAGAGTCGCGGACTTCATTAACATTCGATCTGGGCTGCTGGGACTGGTTAAAAGTATCCATGGAGGCATGATTGATCGAATTCTCACTCATCTCCTCAAACAAATCGTGCGCGCGATCTGCATCTTTGTTGAGGAAATTGCCCCCGCAAGAAGCATCCACGTGATTTCTGAGTTGCTCAGTCAACCCGTGGTAGAAAATCTGCACGAGTTGCCATTTCGGCACCTCGTGTTGTGGACACCTTCGCAATAGGTCCTGGAATCGCTCCCAGGAAACATGAAACTGCTCCCCCGACCACTGGATAAAGGTAGTAATTTCCCATCTCAACACATTGGTACGTCCGACAGGGAAGAATTTCTTCAGGAAAGCCAGTTTCAACTCATTCCAAGTTGCAATTGGTCTTCCTGTAGTACTGTACCAATGAACGGCTTTATGTCTAAGAGGGTGGGGGAAGAGCCTCATGATCATTTGCTCCTCATTCATATTTCATGCCTTGGTAGTCTAGACCAAAGTGGTCAAGTCCTCCAAGTGCTGAAACGGGTCTTCAGAGTCAAGACCATGGAAATGTTTGATCAGGCTTAACACTTGGGGCTTGATTTCTACATCTCCGGCGAGAATCTAGACGCCAGGATGTTCCCCGTAATTTGAAGGATCACAAAAATCCTTCAAGGGCTGAGCACCCTGCATTCTCTGCATTTGTTCCAGCTACCTTTGAAATACCTCTTGTGGATCCTGAGGCAGAGGAGGCTGTTGATCGGCCATGGGATCAATTTGGCCAAAATCCAATCTATGCCTCCTAGAATACTCTAGTGGTCCTTCCAATTGAGGATTCAATGACCTTCTTCCCAGCATAAACTAGGAAAAGGTAGAAAGGACTGGGGATAAGAACCCTGTAGCATAACAAAACAAGCCTGTCCTTAAGTGGGGTAGCCTAAGGATCTACAAACTCTCAGAACCCGCCTTAAGATTATAAACAATTTACTCTACTTGTGTCTACTCAATCCAACAAGTTAGAAGGAGGGACTGGGGGGAAGGTTCTTCCTTCGGCTTGCACCTTTGGTTCCTAGTGTACCCCCCAGCAACGGTCATTTGACACTACTCCACTAGATAGACATCAGATTGATCAGTCTAAGTAAATTAATCGTAAACAATCTCAGACTAGATCCTGAAGAGCGAATCAGTCCTTAAAGCCAACGTCTACTCGATTTTATTTAGGCCTGGGATTGTAGTGCTTATGGAATGTGGTGGGCTCATAAAATGGGTTGTGCCCTTAATGATCAATTGAGTATCTGTGAGTGCGTGCACAACTAGGGTTTTCAAGCAAGATTACTTGTGATGAGTAGATTTTAATGTTCAAATCTTGCTTAAGTAGCTTCTAGGGTTTAGAGTTAGGTTTAATTCAATCAAATTTGAGGCAAACCAGGTTTTCAAGCACGGGTGAAGATTGCTTTCCTTTTGAAATCAGAAATAAAGTGCAGTGGCTGGTATGAACCTAGATTGAAAACCCTAAGAGGAAGCTACTTGGTGTGTGGGTGTGTATTTTTCATAGGACTAGGTTGTGGGTTTTGGTAGGATTAGGTGCTAAATAGGTTGGGTCAATCTAGATTAAGTGGGTGTGGACATAATTAGGCTTAGGAAAGTCTAATTGGATAGGAGTGAACCTAATTAGGTCTAGGTTAAGTCTAATTGGATGTGTGCATGTGATTAGGCTAGGGTAACCCTAGTAGGTATGAGTCATTTAGATCCTGGGTAGATCCAATTGGGCTTAGGTGCACCCAATCAACTGTAGATGTACCCAATTAGGTATGGGATGGTTCAATTGGGTTAAGGATAGGATAAGTAGGCCTATGGATAGTGGACTAGGCTTAGAAGTTCTCTAATTAGGTTTCCTAGGGTGTCTGGTGGGGTTCCTAAGTCAAAATAGGCAAGCAGGGGCTTCCAACACCAAAATCAGGAACCAGAGAGCAGTATCAGACATCCGGGATAGTGGTCAGAGTCTTATACTACAAAATTGGACGTCTGGACATTACATTAGACATCCAATTCTGTGTCAGTATGAGTTTTAGCTTCCTGGATTGTTATTATGCAGAAATCAAACGTCCAGCCAGATGTCTGGATGTCTTAAAAGGTGCTGGAGAGTGGGTTTTAGGTTTTCTAAGGTGGGCTTTGGTTCCTAAATGTTTGGGAGAGGGATAGGGTGGATAAGAACATGCATAGTGCTATCCATGCTTGGGTTTTGAGGCTAAGGTGCCCTAATGGAGGTTGTTTTGGGTTTGGGAAGGCTGCCCTAGGGTTTCTAAGGGTAGGGATAAGGCTATCCTCCTCACTCCTCTTATCTAGATCAGTCTTCTTCTTCCTTTGTTGCTTTATTCCACTATCTCCTTCATGGATCACTTTATTACCTGCAAATAGTAATAAAAACCATTAAATAGCAGGATATCTCATCTTATTCTAAATAGATTGACGCAATGAATGATATGCAAGATATGAGTGCAATATCCACAAATTAATCTAGGTTCAAACATTATTTAAGTGAATTAGGAGCCATGATTGCTGTGCAATCATACCCCATGCCTAAACTTTGCTTGTCCCTAACAAATGCAAGACTAAGTGCATGGCTAAGTTATTTACAAAATCTATTCCTAAAGGACTGCTTATTCCTCTTATCAAAGAGATTGACTAAAGATTTCTCTCGTTTTGTTTCATCCCAAAATCTTAAAATCCAGATACGTGAAAGTGAAGCTCTGTAGCTTTCGCAACGGATTCGAGTGAAAAACCTGATTCACTTCTAAATTCTGTGCTTGACCCCTAGTAAAATTCTAGTGGGATAGGCGGACTTTTTCCCTCAAGGTATTCAAGATATTCTATGAATTCTACCCTGACTTTAAGCTTAGGTAGAGAATTTTAGAGGGAGATGGTTGTTTATTGGTGGCTCACTCTCACTTGGTGCTACATAGAAATTAGTACTATAGAATCTAGATTCCCAAATTATTAACTCAACTCAGAGAAAGTCGAGAAAAACTATGCTTTGTTTTGGTTCCTTTGTATTCATTCTCTCTTTTTCTCTCTTTTTTTCTCTCTCTTTTTTTTTTAGAGCTCACAATCTCACCAGATTCTCACGTATGATCTGTATTTGGTGGTCTCACTTGGCATTAACACTTTAATTGAGTTCTCATAACCTTAATACTAAGTCAGAATTCCTTAGCCAGTATTCGGGCGATCAGAAACATAGAAAAATAGGTTAAGTCCTTATTTGGTGGATCTCAAATTTATTTAGTGGTATTGCTTCAATGCAATTGAAATAAACACTAAATATTCACACACTTTTTCTTTGCTTTTTCTTCTTTTTCTTTTTCTTTTTCAATTTTTCTCTTTTTTTCATTCATTTTTCTTCTTCCCTTTTTTTCTATGCATAATTTTTTTTTCAACATAACACAAGCTAGCATACATTCACAAACTTTATTGAGGAGGATTATTAGGGATTGGTGATACTCAAGAGACATTGGGTGGCTTATTTGGTGGAAGTGACTACTCATGGCACCGGGAGAGATGGATAGGATGGTGTATTTCTTACCTTGACATCAATACCCTCCTTCAGCCGAGGATTCCGTAACAAATGGTCATAACCATTCACCTTAGCCCTAGTTTTATGAAAACTCGCTCTCTGTGTATTTGCCTTATTTGGTGTCTCTCAAAATTTCATGCAAAAATGTATATGCAGGATCCGAGAGTGAAAACTATGCCTAATCTCTGAGTATCATTACCTAATTATCTACACTAATCTTAGAGCACCAGTACAGTCTACTCTCATCTCACATTATTTGGTGGATTTTTGGAAGAAAATCTGCTTGACTCCCAAAACACTATCCAGGAGTTCAGGAAAAGAAGCACTGCTTCTTCTCAACAGACTAAAGATGTTTATCAGCCTTCATCATGAATCCATTGCAAATTCTACGTGTGTGTGAAAATTGTACTGGATTCCAGATTACAGGAATCAACTAGAGGATGAAATCCTTAATACATTCTCTTGATAAAAATCTTATTCATGAGTGCAATATATATAAATGCTATTTGTAACCTTTCAAAAGTTGCACTTCAAAAATTTCCCTAATTCAGGTTATATTCAGGTTGACCCTAAATTTAGAACAAAAAGATGAATGGATGATTCGAAAGTGGTTGTTGCAGATGATTTTTAACTCCAATGCGAACATTTGAGGTGGAGTCGATTGTTCTTAATTTAAGGACCCTAAAGTGCAATTAGCATGATGTACGAAAGGTTTTTCCTATGTGTTGGTAGAAAAATTTTCAGTTTACAATTACTACCCCCCGCCCCCATGCCTACTTTCTTGCATGTCCTCATGCATGAATACAACAAAAATAAATTAAGACAGGGAGTAAATGGGTATAATTCACCTGGAATGGCTCCTGAATTTTGACGTTCCGCATATTCCAACACTTAAAATTGAATATGTAGGAAAAATATGACAAATAAAATATGCTATATATATGTGCTGAGATTAACGTGCCCAGCTAGGTGTACACTGAAAGAGGATATGTTAATACACTATTGAGAATGGCTAGTAAAATGATAAGAATTTTAATCTCGTTCGCCAACAGTGGGCCACAAATGCGGACCAGCTGTCCATGAATTCCAAGTTCAAATAATCGAAAAAATATGTAGATGGGGATTGGGATTATTTGTAGCCAGATGCTACAGAAGAAAGACAAATAAATATGGGTGCCTGGAAGAAATGAATATGAAGGCATCCCGAAAAGGTGATGGAGAATGTGGGTGGTAGGGATATGGGTGGAGTCGTGTGGGGTGAAATCATATTGGTCCTTATAATGGTGATGAATGGAAGGCATGACCCAAGTGATGTGGTCAGATCTGGAAATCAAGGTCCACTGATCAGTCTCTATCTCTACCAAAGATGTTTAGTTATCATCTTCTTCTTTTATCTCTTCAAAAATTTTCAATTAGAATTCCCAATTATCACATGATTCCCCGAAATTTTTAGATGCCTCCGATAACTCATCATATGTTATCCCCAACAGTCTTTCAATCTCTTGAATATCCTTTTCATAAGGGGATATTTCCTTCTCATTTAGATGAAATTGGTCATTAGATTTAGTAGTGAGTCCCTCCATGAAAGTGGAATGGGCTGAATCATTGATTGAGGAGTTGTTACAGTCTTTTGATTTTGTTGTTCCGTGTATGAGATCATTTGAATTAATTCATCAATGTCTCCATGGGTATTCTCAAATACAACAAAATCATATTCAGGTCCCTTAATGCTTGGTTCCTTAAAATGAAATGATTGGTATTCCGGTCCTAATTGAAGATCAAGATTCTCGAATAAATCTCCATTCTCAACTTCAATAGGATTATCAATATCATCCACCTCGGTCATTTGATCAAAAGAATCCTGCATGACCACCACTGAATCACAAATTGGCAGTGGCACACTTGACCCAAATTCAAATGTTTCTAATTTTTGTTGCTCGTCCCAGATTCTATGAAGGCCTTTCCTTATATCATCATATTCTCTTGCACTAGCTTCTTTTATTTCATGAATCATTTTGATCAATTGAGTAATCTGGGATTCATTGCAAGGGGCAGGGGTTTGAATTGGACCAGGTCGATCAAGATAGTCAACCATACTATCAAGGATTTGATCTGGTATTGACGGTGACTTATGTGATCTAGTGGATTGTTGATTCGGGTCATGTGGTTCTACCCAGGTGTCAATTGCCATAGTTTCTTCCGAATTACCCTCCAACTCACTTTCTGTATCATCTAGAAAATATCCTGACTTTGTTTTCTTAGTGGTTGCATAAATATCAAAGTGAATCTTCTCATTGCTGCTACTCATCTCCATACATCCTGAGTAACAGTCAATCCATGCATTGGCAGTAGCCAAAAATGGTTGACCCAGAATGATGGGTGAATTACTTTGCTTTTCCGGTATATCCATGTCCAAAGCAATAAAATTGACCAGAAAGCTAAGACCTTGCACTTTGATAATCACATCCTAAACTACCCCCTTAGGTATTTTAATGGAGCCATCTGCCATTTTAATGGTGACAGGTGTATAGTGCAGATCTCCAAGTCTGGTGCTGTCAAAAAGAGCGGTAGGAATCAAGCTAATGGAAGACCCTAGGTCTACAAGGGCTCTATTGAAGGTGAATCCCTTGATGGCACAAGATATGAAAGGTTTTCCAAGGTCAGTCTTTTTGGGTGGTAGAGTGCCAGAAACAAATGCACTTATGTTAGCTGATAAAACCACCTCTTTAGGTGTGCAAGTCTTTTTCTTCTTTTGTGACTCTTTCTTTAAGGCCTCAGGAAAGGGTAAATAGGTCAAATCAACTTCAGAAGCTTTTTTCTTCTTTTTGTCCCTAGAGTCTGAGTTAGAGCTAGATGTGGGTTTGGTCTTAGGTTTTTTGGTTGAGCTCGAATCAGATCGTTTGGGTGGGCTCTTAGCTTTTCTCTTCCTTTTAGAGGCCACAGATTTGGCCCCCACACAATGGCATGTATGATAGATTGGAGGAGGGGTCAGAAGAATAGGTGGAGAATAGGAGTGAAAAGGCATTTGCATCTGGGGATAAAGTGATTCTTGATATCTCTTGATTTGATCCCCTTGAGATTTCACTTGATTTTCCAACTTAGTCAGCCGTTGTTCATTTTTCTTGTCAAAGTCCAACAAAATGTTCATGATATCTTCAAGGGTGGTTGTGGGTTGGGTTGGACTAGATGGTTGCCCTAAGGTGGATTGAGTGGAGTATTGAGCTGGCCTAGATTGATGTCCAGTCTGAGTCGGTCTCTGTGGTGGCCATGAAAGATCAGGATTGTTTCTCCACTCAGGGTTATACGAATTTGGATATGAATCAATAGGTGTATCACCCTGAGTGGGGCTGACTATAGAGGGAGTTGATTGAGAACCTGTTATGTGGTCCTGTACTTGCGATCCATTATTCCAATTCCTTAGTGATATATCATCAAGTACAGGTGTATCAAAAATGGTGCATTCCTCAAATGATCTACCCAAATCACGAATTAGGTCCAAAGGTTCCTTTTGGGTTGGCTGAGTCCAGGGTGCCTCCCCATGGTAGTAAGAATTAGTAGAGTAGCTAGTGGATCCAAAATATGGGTCACTAGACCCACTAGGCTAGTTGTTCCAAGTCTCTTGTTCTTGGGAGGAGTGATAAGATTGAGATTGTGCTTGGGATTTTCTAATTTGCTCCAGGAGCTTGGCACATTGATCTGTATAGTCTTTGTTATATTCCCGAAATTCAGCAACTATGGCTTTCAATTGGTTTTGATCTATATAAGGGTCGGATCCATGAGGTTCAGGTTCTAAATAAGCTGGGGGATAAGGATAATCATATCCTAGCTGGTTAGGATGAGTCTCCCAACTAGGAGGAGTCGAAATCATGGTTGGGTTAGGAGATGGAGGACCTTGAGGGTCAAAAGAATGATATGGGTTCATGGATATTTATGAGAAGATGCGGATATAGTCTTCCTTAGGAAGACACAACCAGCTACAAGGGGCTGGTGGAATTAAGGCAAAGTCTTAGGAAGAAAGATGAGAGAGCCCCAAATCAAGCAAACAAGCTAGCCCTAAATTGTATACCCTAATTGGATCTAAACCTGATATTCTAAGATGGAGCTGGATTAAACCAACCCTTGAATTACTTGGCTGGCTAGATTGGTGGGACCCCTAGGACACCCCGCACGGCGAGACACCACTAAAGGTTAACGCGGTTACCGCACTAACCTTTCTTGTCACCAGTTGGTCCAAATAGACAAGGCCTTGATTTTTACCCAATTAAATTTCAGTTACTAAGTAATTTATTCTTGCCTAGGGCATGTCTACTCAGTTTTAGGCTTGGGCTTAGAGTGCTCTTGGAATGTGATTGGGCGATTGGGGGTGTTGCCTTTAAAATTGGATTTAGAGTGTGAAGTGCACAGACAAAGGGTTTGCAATACAAGATTTAATTGGTGTAGTGGCTTTTATGGTTCAAGTGCTCGTATTAATTTTTTCTTTTAGGGTTTCCTTGTTTAAATCAATTCAAACAAGGTTGTGGTGGAGCACGCAACAGTTTTTGCAAGTCCCAATTGTTATATGAATTTTATTTTACTATGGCATGCAAATGTGCTCTACCTTAGTGTGGAAACCCTAATATCAGACAGATCTATATGATGCTTTTAAGTCCAACAACATAGAAGTGGTGCGACCCAATCAAGGAAAACAATGGTCCTAATGCACCACCACTAAGTGAAATAGACCTAATTGGTTGCCTAGGTTGAAATGTAAATTAAATTCAATTTAAGTGGGTGAGGGGGTAGACAACCAATCAAATCAGATCCTCTCTCATGCAATCACACACAAATCAGGCTCAGATGGGTTTGTTTTGGGTCTCTAATTTTAAACCCTAATGTGAATTACCTAGGGTTTGTGCTTCTTCTAAAATCAGCAGTCAGACCTTAGTCTGACTTGAAATCACTCCCCAAATCAATAACTGAAGAAAAATAAAATGAAATTTAGTAGAGATATTTCCTTTTTAATAAGATTTTCAGAGAATATTTTTTTAAGATTTTTACTCTTTCATGAAATTTTTCCTGAATTTTTATTTTCCACGGGGTCAAATAGACTAGATGGACCCTCTGCGAGAAATGCAGTTTGAAACAATATCAAAAGAAATTCAAAAATTTTTGAAAATTTATATAAACAACTATGTTTCAGTGGCTTTCCAACCCCACAAATTTCAAAGAGATCTGATTTATGTAGAGGTCAGAGATAATGATTAAAGTTATATAAAATCAGAGTGCAGACTATTCTGACCCCCTTCCACTGTACGAATTTTTGAAATTCGTACAGTGCGAATTTTTCAAATAAAAGGTGGCACTGAAAATCTGGTTTGAAAACCTAATATCAAACCAAATCCCAAGATTTTTAGACTCCTAATTTGATGGCAATAAATTTTTGAATATCGTCAATATTTGCTAGCCAGATTTCCAAATCTGACTGTGGTGTGTTTAAATAGTTTTCAAGTTAAAACACACACCAAAGAAAGACTTTTTTTTTTTTTTAATTCGAATCCAAAAATTTGAATTTGAATATATATATATTCTAACCTAAGAAAGCAACAAACTAGAGGATGAAGAAAATACCTGCGGTCTTCACCACGGGTCGATGAGTGCACGGATCCTCGTCTTGACACCCTACAATCAAAATAATAAAAAGTTAAGAAAATCCAAATCTAAACTCGCGCATTGCCTCCCTGGCAACGGTGCCATTTGACATGCATGGAATTCGCGAATTTTGAAATCATCGGAAATTGTAGTATAGTCGTGAAATCCCCTTGACAAAAATATTTATAATATCGAAACTCGAAGGATTTTATTCCTTTGAAAACTTGAGTCCCAGTCATTCATCTCTGGGAGGTGTGAAAACAAGTCGAGATTTGGATTGGCTTAATCTAACCTAATATTTTTGTCTTTTAGCATTTTTTATCTTTATTTTGAAACACGAAATGAAAGCATGCATCAAAGTTATAAGCCGTGAAGATAATAGCATGCATATAAAACCATTAGACAAGAGTATCATGCATCAAAAATTAAGTCACTATAAAAATCCGGATACATGGAAATAAAGCTAAACCAAAGAAAGGGATCAACCAAGAGAGGCTAAGGAGAAGCCTTCTTGGCCGTCCACTAAAGAGAGGAGGATGGGTGTGTGCACCCAAGTGGGGAGAGGAGGGTGTTGCACCCTTTCTCTACCAATGGCCATCCTTGAGAAGACCTTGAGGGGGGTCTTCTCTATGGCCATCTAAGAAGAAAATAAATGGGGGCGTGGATCCTCTATGGTGGAAGAAGAGGGCACGCCCACAAGAAGAAAGGAGAAGGTGTTGCATCCTTATGCTCTTCTTCTTCTTGCCACCCTTGAAGAAGCTTGGAGGAGAGCTTCTTCCTAGCCATCCATGGAGGGGGCCTTGGAGGAAGAGGACGGCCTTGAGAGGGAGAGGAGGAGGTGTGGTCGCAAGTTGAGAGGAAGAGAGTGGTGGAGATGGTGAAATTTCGTGGCTCTTTCTTTGCCCTTATGGAAGGCTCCATTTGGTTGCCACTTTTGGTGGCTCCAAAATTAGCTAATGCCACATTTTTAGGATCTAGGTTTGAAACAAGTTTTTTGGGTTTCCAAGAGAGTGTGCATGGGTTTGGTAGGGGTAGAATGGGAAGGTGTGTGTGTGTATGGGTGTGTATTTTTCGTAGGACTAGGTTGTGGGTTTTGGTAGGATTAGGTGCTAAATAGGTTGGGTCAATCTAGATTAAGTGGGTGTGGACATAATTAGGCTTAGGAAAGTCTAATTGGATAGGAGTGAACCTAATTAGGTCTAGGTTAAGTCTAATTGGACGTGTGCATGTGATTAGGCTAGGGTAACCCTAGTAGGTATGAGTCATTTAGATCCTGGGTAGATCCAATTGGGCTCAGGTGCACCCAATCAACTGTAGATGTACCCAATTAGGTATGGGATGGTTCAATTGGGTTAGGGATAGGATAAGTAGGCCTATGGATAGTGGACTAGGCTTAGAAGTTCTCTAATTAGGTTTCCTAGGGTGTCTGGTGGGGTTCCTAAGTCAAAATAGGCAAGCTAGGGCTTCCAACACCAAAATCAGGAACCAGAGAGCAGTATCAGACATCCGGGATAGTGGTTAGACATCTTATACTACAAAATTGGATGTCTGGATATTACATTAGACATCCAATTCTGTGTCAGTATGAGTTTTGGCTTCCTGGATTGTTATTATGCAGAAATCAGATGTCCAGCCAGATGTCTGGATGTCCTAAAAGGTGCTGGAGAGTGGGTTTTAGGTTTTCTAAGGTGGGTTTTGGTTCCTAAGTGTTTGGGAGAGGGATAGGGTGGATAAGAACATGCATAGTGCTATCCATGCTTGGGTTTTAAGGCTAAGGTGCCCTAATGGAGGTTGTTTTGGGTTTGAAAAGGCTGCCCTAGGGTTTCTAAGGGTAGGGATAAGGCTATCCTCCTCACTCCTCTTATCTGGATCAGTCTTCTTCTTCCTTTGTTGCTTTATTCCACTATCTCCTTCATGGATCACTTTATTACTTGCAAATAGTAATAAAAACCATTAAATAGCAGGATATCTCATCTTATTCTAAATAGATTGATGCAATGCATGATATGCAAGATATGAGTGCAATATCCACAAATTAATCTGGGTTCAAACATTATTTAGGTTAATTAGGAGCCATGATTGTTGTGCAATCACCTAGGATTTATGCAAACACGTAGGTCAATTGGAATTTAAATTTAATGTGATGAAATGAAATCTATGGAGGGGGAAGAATGGGGAGCACTTATAGTCGTCTTCAACTGTACTTTACTCCAATCTACCACTGAACGACTCCCTGATAGAGGTATCTGCAAAACAATAGACACGAGATAAAGCAAGTTAGAAGACAATAAAGTGCGCGAAATGTGAAAAGAAGATCGAAAAATCATTGCCTCCCCAGCAACGACGCCAAAAAGTTGAATGACCGAAGACTACGCTATTGGAATTGGTTTTGAAAACCTGTCGTTCTAGTTTGAGTAGCGAAGAAATCCATTTAACAAATAAAATTTATATGAAAAAATATGTAAATAAATCCCAGGTCGAACACAGGGAGGCTACGTCGATCAAAATTCGCAATTATATGTTTGTGGTTTTTTTGTTTAAAGAGTGGAATAATCGCAATGGAATCAATATAGACAATAAGAGAGAGAGAGAGAGAACATTCACTTGATAATGCAAAATGTTTTTACAACTAAGAAAGCGAGAAATGATTACACTAGAAAGTGAGAAATTATTACAACTAGAAAGCAGGAAAATTCTACTCTAGAAAGTAGTAAAAAGAATGGGAGAGAGAAGTTATCCTCCTCGACGATCGCTTGGAGGACAAGCTGGACGAGACAACGCCTGGAAGACGAGGAACGGAGCGAGAAGAAGGAGGACAAAGCAGGAGGAATGGGAATGAGGCAGCACGTCATCGTCGTCGCGGGATCTGCTTTCGGAACAAGGAGAAAACTTGGTTTTAGCTCTTGAGGAGCATCTTGGATGTGGGACAAGCTTCTCTTGAGCTTTGGAGAGGGAGAGCGGAGAAGGAAGGGATGGGAAATCCGTATGGTAGGGGTCTCCTTTTATAGTTGCAAGGAGTGGGGGCATTTTGGACATTACAATATTAAAAACATTAATTCAGGACCTTTAGTGATGGATTTATCCATTACTAAAGGCTTGAACGTGGCTGACGAGCATGCACCGCTCGCGTGCCCCCTCGCCTCTGCACTCTTCATTGCTCGCGCACATTCGCGAACGCTCAGCCGCCCGATCAAGAGATTAGAAGGCTTAAACTTGCCCTTGCTAGAGCCGTGCACCTACGTGCGATCGAGCGTTTGCGCTACGCATCTGATCGTGCGTGGGCGCTATTGGTCAATCTACGCCACTGGATGCCCATTGACCTGTCGATCTTTCGCTTTTAAGTCGTTTGTAGTTTAATGTGGTGGAAAAATCGACTAATCAATTTTTAACAAGAAATAACCACTCGCAGAGGAGCGGGTCGTATCCACAGGGAGGCAATAACGTATTAAAATTCGCGCCACTTAAAAATGTTTGTTCGTAGTCAATTTGGACAAGAACCAAGCCAAGATTGCCTTTAGATTAAGGTTTAAGCAAGAAACAATGCTGAAATGGCAATTATGAGAAACTACAGCATATTTTCCGCAATGCAGAGTCAATAGAATATGATTAAAATGTGGCAATGGCAGAAAATGTAAATTTTAATTAATGTTTTACTGTAGCAAAACAGGGGAATTTTTCCCCGTTGTCTTGCGCGACGAGGAGCCGATGGCCGGGCGCGGGAAGCTCGGAGGAGGTCCCTTGGATCAAGGGCTTCGAATCGGTGGTGGCGGCGAGTCGCGCGGCGGTCAGAGGTGGCCGGACGAGCTCCGGCGGAGGTGCTGCAGCCGGCAGCTTGCGCAGCCTGTTGGCGTGAAGTCCGCCGCCTGCTGCTGCTGCGGGGGTGGCTGCTGCCGCTGGCGTGTGCGGCTGGCGTACGCGGTGGTCGGTTGGGCGGTCTGCAGGCGGTTGTGCGTGGGTGCGTGGAGGGTCTACAGGAGGGCGCTGGCGCGGTTGTGCGTGGGCGGTGGTCTGCAGGAGGGCGCTTGCGCGGTGGTCTGCAGGCGGTTGGCGTGTGCGGTGGAAGGTGCAGGCGGCTGTTGGAGGATGCTGCAGGCTGGTCTGCAGGCGTTGGAGGAGAGCGCGGGCTGATCTGCAGGCGTGCGCAGGTCTGCAGCCGGTGAGCGGTGGAGGGTGCAGGCGGTCTGGTGGCCGGTTGGAGAGTGCAGGCTGAGGAAGTGGAGGTGAGCAGGTAACTTCAGACGTCTGGGAAATTTCCCAGACGTCTTAAGTTACTGAGAGGGTGGCTGATCAGTAGCTCGGTGGTGGTGGTCTGCGACGACGGCGAGGGAGTTGCACGCTAAGGTGCTCACGGTAATGCAGGCGAGCTCCAGATGGCGGTGTGGCCTGTCACACCACACGCCCACGGTGGTGGAGACTCGCCGCCACGGTAGAGGCCGGCAGTGTGGAGTGGAAGAGAGAGGTTCTCTCTGCACAGTGGTGGGTCGGTGGCGGAGGCCCTCTGAGCTCGGCTGCCTCCGTGCTCCTTTTGTAGTGGCCTGAACAAATTTCAAATCAGCGGCCGACCAGATCCACCGTATCCGCTCCCCCTTGAATGGCTCCTTCACTGCATCACCCGGGCGTTGGAGCGGCAGCCAGTCGTTATGAAAGAAGACGAATAAAGAAAATATTATTAAAATATTAGGGTTATTTATGTATAGACCCTCAACTTCTATGTTAATAAAAACAATATACCTAATTGGTTATCTAATTAGATGAATGCTATTTTAAGCTAATTCTAAATGCATTTAAGATATGAATGCAATGTATGGATTATGTAATTAGATTAAAACTATGAATTAATCTATTTACATCCTAATTTATACTAAATAAATGTTAGAATTAACCTAATGTGTAGGCACTTAAATACTTAAATAGCCCACAACTATGGGCTAATCACCCATCGCATGGCTCCAATTTCATGCCCGCACGCAGCAGATGTGGGCTCGAACGCACGTCGCACGCTCGCATGGCGTGCTCAACCAATGTGCTGAGCGTAAGCTTTTGTCGCGTGGAAAATTTTGTGCGTGCGTGCAGCTGACCATTGGATGAGCATCTAACAGTGGGAATTCATCGAGTAGGTGAAGAAGAGAAGTGGAGGTGGGTCCTTGGGGCCGGTTGGGCAGCTAGGATGGCGCCACATGGTTCCATCTTGGCCGTCCATCTTCTGAATGTTGTAGATGGTGCCACGGGTGTCGAATTGGACTGATTTTCACGTCGTTAGGTTGAGATCGACGATTCGAACCCATCTGTGTGGTCGGATTTGTCGTCTAAGGTGTGGATTATCACCATCTTGGCCATTTCTCTTTAGGGTTCCTCGATCTCTATCTGGTGCTACAGATGTCCGATCAGGGTGATCTTGGAGTCATTGAACTCCAATCATCGCCCTGATTAGATCCGTACGGTTGGATCTTCAAATCAGCGGCCGACCAGATCCACCGTATCCGCTCCCCCTTGAATGGCTCCTTCACTGCATCACCCGGGTGTTGGAGCGGCAGCCAGCCGTTCTGAAAGAAGACGAATAAAGAAAATATTATTAAAATATTAGGGTTATTTATGTATTGATCCTCAACTTCTATGTTAATAAAAACAATATACCTAATTGGTTATCTAATTAGATGAATGCTATTTTAAGCTAATTCTAAATGCACTTAAGATATGAATGCAATGTATGGATTATGTAATTAGATTAAAACTATGAATTAATCTATTTACATCCTAATTTATACTAAATAAATGTTAGAATTAACCTAATGTGTAGGCACTTAAATACTTAAATAGCCCACAACTATGGGCTAATCAAATACCCCCATGCCTAGTTTTTGCTAGTCCCTAGCAAAATTAAGCGAAACCTAGCACTCTAAGTAGACTAGTCAACTCACTTAGTCTTCCTTCAGAAGCATATTAAGTTCAGGTTCTAAACCCAAGGTTCCTAAGTAGTTGCTAAGTTACAGACTAGGTCGGCTAAAGACGAGTTGCAAGCACAAGTTTCCCTGATTTCTGACTCTACCCTAAAGTTTATTGATCCCTGAGATTAAAGCATCCGTGCTTGTGCATTGGTCCGAGTTATTTGAGTTAAAGGAAAATTTTTTTATATATACACCCTCTTTTTTTTTTTTTTTGTTTGTTTGATTCTTCTAAGTCTAACCTCAGATCAGCTATCAACACGGTCTGTGTCGAATTCATTGTCCCCATTACCATACCTCGAAGGGTGCCTGGCTTTCGATGCTTCGAGATAGCACCGCCCATAACGACCCCAAGAACTCCTGGCAATCGACACTTCGGGATAGTATCGCCCATGGATTTCTTAAGCGAATTCAGGCCTATGGCAATCGGCACTTCGAGATAGAGCCGCCCATGGTACCTGAACCGCGCAATGCGCTTACATGCCCCCAGTAGGATGGATATCCTAAGAGACAAGTGCCGAGGAGGTAATATGTTATCATCGCATCCTCAAGGTGAGTATATACTCGACCTCTCCTGCGGCGGGAACTCTTCCAATCAAAATGTGTTTTCAAGCCTCTCTTAAGCCAAAACTAAGAGAACCAAATCTCTTTTCAGAAATTAAGTTAATTACCAGACCAAGTGTGAAAAATTTGGATGCTTGGGTTACAAGGACCCGTAAACCAAAAGGTAGAATAAGACTCCAGGTACTACCCCACCTTTTAACTCAAACCCTAGCTTCCCTTCCTCAACCTCTTGAAGAATGGTCCGCAACTTAACTCCTACTTAAGTTTTTAAGTCCACAAAGGACCCTAAAGGTCTAAAGCTAGTAGCTTATTTAGCTTCTAAAGTTTGACCCTAGAATTAATTTAGTCTACGCTAGAGTTCTGATTTGCTTAAGAATGCAGGACTTAGCCAGTTAAGCTCAAAACTTTTTTTTTTTTTTTATATGTACAAATGTATGCAATTATGCTATGTATATCCCCAAGTACACCCCCCTATGCCTAAAATCTGCAATGTCCTCATTGCATAGAAGGATATTACCTGGGTCAAAGCTGGGCTGAATAGCCGAAGAACCTGCAAATCAGGTTCAAGAATTGCAGAAATAGGCCCTAAAAATGAGCAAAGCAAAGTTGGCCTAGAAAATAGGTAACCTAGGATGTTGGCGAGCTGATGATGAATCCCGATAGCAAATGCTCGCCCAACTAAAATGGGAATGAAATCTTCCCAGGTCACCAGAAGAGGTTCTAAAGGATAAACAGTTAAAATAACCTCCAAAGGGGTAGGGGTAGGATGACAAGGATCCTCCAAAAAGAATGGGGAAGGAATGGTATAGAGATAAACCCCCAGGGTAATGGACTGACTAAGGAAATCATCAATCCATACCCGATACTCCATTACAGAAAATATTGGTCTGTTAAGCCCCCTAGTCAGAACAAAAATGAGCAATTCTCTAAGGCAAGGATCGTCTAGGGTGTCCAAGTTACGAGGTTGTGGGATGGCCATAAGATCTAGGTTGGGTTTAATCAGCTTGGTGTCCATCCCAAACACTCTTTCTAAATCCTCAATTTCATCCCTAGCATTCCTTGCACCATCACGTGGATCTTCCTGCTCTTCATCAGGAGTCACAATTTTGCTTTCAGATATAAGCGAATCAGAGGGTGACTTCGAAGTGAATGAAGGCAGGTTGGAAGCAACAGATCTAGGGATTATCCTATCAATGTCATCCCCAGGTTTTTGTTCTTTACTCAAATCTTCCCCGGAGTCTATATGTGAATCCACATAAATCTTAGAAATTGCTTCCAAATTTTCCATCATTTTATCATGAGGAGAAATATCATCAATGGGTGTGCCAAGGAAACCTAATTTGGTCAAATTTGTGACATCCTCAGGGGCTAACTCTTCAAATAATACATAATCACCCTTAGTGTCACTCCAAATCTTGAATGTAGGTTCCTCATATAATTCATCTTCCTCCTCATCACACAATTCATCATGTACCCGAGGTCTAGAATCATTTAATATCTCAGCAGATCCCCTAGGGTGCTCTATCTGAGGTAAATTATTTACATTGGTTACATCAGACTCCTCAGATAGGTCAATTTCTTTAGGGTTAGGTTCCCTAAGGGTGGGTTTGAGTTCCATATCGTGATCAGAAGGGAGGGTAGGATTAACAACTTGACTTTGACCCACTTCATCAAATGTCACGAAAATACTATCATCTGGGTCGAGGTCTTCCAATGGTACCATCATTCCCTTCTTTTGACTCCAATATAAATCAGGTGGATACTCAACCTTATCATCATCTTCCTCGGGTTGCCACCATTCTTCATCCAATGCATAGCTACTTTCATGTGTTTTTTCCTCCCACCTAAACTGTAGATCTCTCAAGGAAGTGTCATCTAATGGGGAGGTTTCAAAATCGATCCTCGAAAAGTAGCTATTCTCCCCAGAATTTCCCTTCAACTTAAAGTGTAGCTTTCCCACGGGAGATGCATCTATTGTAGAGGGGTGTACGTCATCGTCAATGGGGCAGATTGGGTGGCTAATTTCATCTCTTTCTTGTTGGCCTGCTCTCAAAGATTCTCCTAACAATTCACTCATTTCATTTTGCATTTTCTGTATTTCCATCTTCAAAGAGGAGAGGTCATTTCTATCATAAGAGAAGTCAGGCTCAGACTTATAGTACCCAGGAGTGTTTGTCCAACCATTATAAGTTTTCAGGGAGGGTGGGTTGGGTATTTCTTTGGTATGTGGGATATTGGGCAAAGCAAATCTCGCTCCTGAGTTCTGCTCACTAACTTGGGGCTTAACTAGGCCAATACTCCTATAATAGGGAGTAAAACGGATCCCAATGATTGTCATTATGTCCATCAAGGAATGGACCATCTCGGCGTCTGGGATCGAAGGATGCAGAGTGGGGGTGAGGGTGTGGGCAAGATGTGAAAGGATGAAAATCAATGTGGTCCATTCTAACTCACACTTCAATCAGAATTCCCCAAGCAAGACACAATTCAAAAAGGACCTTTTAGGTCTTTCCCAATTTAGGCTTTTGATTTTAAGTCAGATTGCAGGTGACAATACAATTTGTTCAATCAATTTACGCGCCTATTGTCGACCTACGGCTCGCCTAAAAAGACCTAGTTGGAGCTTAGGTGTTCTTCCCTAAATCTCAAATGGTCAAGTAAATCCAAAGACGGAAGATCGAGCGATGCAAGTAGGCCTAAGCCTTCCTTTGAAGCTGTGCTTTCGCGGTGCTCCTCAACTACCCCCAAACATCCATGACAGGGTATCCCCCTCTTTGGATTTACAAAACCTTTGATCTCAAGTTCCGAACACTTCAGAATCCAACGAAAGGAGGGCTCTTGTCCTAGTATTTCCAAACCTAAGGAGTGTCTAGAAGCGTGCCGTGGTGCAAGTGAAATAAGTGTGCATACACCGTAAAAGATTTTGAACTTTGAATCGCACGCCAAATTTGAAAATGAAATCCTTGGTTTTTAAAATGTCCTTCCTTTAATTAGTCCTTTTTCTAAACAAAATGTGACCACTTGTTAGATTTATTCAGTACAGATTAGGTGGTCTTCGCATTAAATCCCAAATGCAATGCGTGATCAAAAATAGGATGCAAAGTAAGAGAATGCGTACCTTGCCTCCAGCGATCTTCGATGCAAAAATGCACGCAATGCAGAAAAGCAAATCTAGAGGCTGCTCATATAGACCTAAATGGTTCGTCCTAGGGCAGGCAGCTCGTTTTTTTTCTTTTTCTGTTTTTTTTAGAACTACTTATGCACAAGCAAATAAAAGAAATAATAAAAAAAAAATAAACCTAAATCTAAAGAAAAGGGAACAGGCTCCCAAAAATTACCCAACACGGGTCCAAAACAAAATCGGGGAACAAACCCCTCAAAATTTGCCCCAGAACAAGGGTTTCAAACTAACTGTAATGAAAAATTAAGTCTTCAGTCTTAATTCTATTCTAATTAAATTAGCGATTAAATACAATGGTGTCCGTCGCGTCCTCATCCTTCTCCTCCTTTCAAAATTGCTTGTCCACTTCTCGTCTGGCGACGTCAAGGGTCGCCTCTCACAGTGGCTGATTCTTGCACAAAATTTCTCGCACAGAAAAGAAAATAATAGATGGTCAAATCTCTGTGCAATTGACAAATAATCAAAATAAAATTAGGCGAAATTATTGCGTCTGTTGCCTCCCCGGCAACGGCGCCATTTGACCTGTCGATCTTTCGCTTTTAAGTCGTTTGTAGTTTAATGTGGTGGAAAAATCGACTAATCAATTTTTAACAATTAATAACCACTTGCAGAGGAGCGGGTCGTATCCACAGGGAGGCAATAACGTATTAAAATTCGTGCCACTTAAAAATGTTTGTTCGTAGTCAATTTGGACAAGAACCAAGCCAAGATTGCCTTTAGATTAAGGTTTAAGCAAGAAACAATGCAGAAATGGCAATTATGAGAAACTACAGCATATTTTCCGCAATGCAGAGTCAATAGAATATGATTAAAATGTGGCAATGGCAGAAAATGTAAATTTTAATTAACGTTTTACTGTAGCAAAACAGGGGAATTTTTCCCCGTTGTCTTGCGCGACGAGGAGCCGATGGCTGGACGCGGGAAGCTCGGAGGAGGTCCCTTGGATCAAGGGCTTCGAATCGGTGGTGGCGGCGAGTCGCGCGGTGGTCGGAGGTGGCCGGACGAGCTCCGGCGGAGGTGCTGCAGCCGGCAGCTTGCGCAGCCTGTTGGCGTGAAGTCCGCCGCCTGCTGCTGCTGCGGGGGTGGCTGCTGCCGCTGGCGTGTGCGGCTGGCGTGCGCGTTGGTCGGTTGGGCGGTCTGCAGGCGGTTGTGCGTGGGTGCGTGGAGGGTCTGCAGGAGGGCGCTGGCGCGGTTGTGCGTGGGCGGTGGTCTGCAGGAGGGCGCTTGCGCGGTGGTCTGCAGGCGGTTGGCGTGTGCGATGGAAGGTGCAGGCGGCTGTTGGAGGATGCTGCAGGCTGGTCTGCAGGCGTTGGAGGAGAGCGCGGGCTGATCTGCAGGCGTGCGCAGGTCTGCAGCCGGTGAGCGGTGGAGGGTGCAGGCGGTCTGGTGGCCGGTTGGAGAGTGCAGGCTGAGGAAGTGGAGGTGAGCGGGTAACTTCAGACGTCTGGGAAATTTCCCAGACGTCTTAAGTTACTGAGAGGGTGGCTGATCAGTAGCTCGGTGGTGGTGGTCTACGACGACGGCGAGGGAGTTGCACGCTAAGGTGCTCACAGTAATGCAGGCGAGCTCCAGATGGCGGTGTGGCCTGTCACACCACACGCCCACGGTGGTGGAGACTCGCCGCCACGGTAGAGGCCGGCAGTGTGGAGTGGAAGAGAGAGGTTCTCTCTGCACAGTGGTGGGTCGGTGGCGGAGGCCCTCTGAGCTCGGATGCCTCCGTGCTCCTTTTGTAGTGGCCTGAACAAATTTCAAATCAGCGGCCGACCAGATCCACCGTATCCGCTCCCCCTTGAATGGCTCCTTCACTGCATCACCCGGGCGTTGGAGCGGCAGCCAGCCGTTATGAAAGAAGACGAATAAAGAAAATATTATTAAAATATTAGGGTTATTTATGTATAGACCCTCAACTTCTATGTTAATAAAAACAATATACCTAATTGGTTATCTAATTAGATGAATGCTATTTTAAGCTAATTCTAAATGCATTTAAGATATGAATGCAATGTATGGATTATGTAATTAGATTAAAACTATGAATTAATCTATTTACATCCTAATTTATACTAAATAAATGTTAGAATTAACCTAATGTGTAGGCACTTAAATACTTAAATAGCCCACAACTATGGGCTAATCACCCATCGCATGGCTCCAATTTCATGCCCGCACGCAGCAGATGTGGGCTCGAACGCACGTCGCACGCTCGCATGGCGTGCTCAACCAATGTGCTGAGCGTAAGCTTTTGTCGCGTGGAAAATTTTGTGCGTGCGTGCAGCTGACCATTGGATGAGCATCTAACAGTGGGAATTCATCGAGTAGGTGAAGAAGAGAAGTGGAGGTGGGTCCTTGGGGCCGGTTGGGCAGCTAGGATGGCGCCACATGGTTCCATCTTGGCCGTCCATCTTCTGAATGTTGTAGATGGTGCCACGGGTGTCGAATTGGACTGATTTTCACGTCGTTAGGTTGAGATCGACGATTCGAACCCATCTGTGTGGTCGGATTTGTCGTCTAAGGTGTGGATTATCACCATCTTGGCCATTTCTCTTTAGGGTTCCTCGATCTCTATCTGGTGCTACAGATGTCCGATCAGGGTGATCTTGGAGTCATTGAACTCCAATCATCGCCCTGATTAGATCCGTACGGTTGGATCTTCAATCCGAGGCCCCAATTAAAAAGTCGTGCAGTCCCTAACCATAAAAAGGAGATAATTACTATACAATTTATACAACTTGATCTAAATGCATGATTATGCATGTTATGCACTTTTTATAATGTATAATGCTAATGTGACACTAAGAACATGCATTAATAGACATTTTAGGTTAATCAGATGTATGCACATCACATGCCAACCCATATAACGAACTCGTGGAGAGTCTACATTGATTACTGAACACTCAATTCTTCCACGAAGAAGGATCATTTTCCACTACGTTCATTGATTAAATCCTTAAGAAACTAGCAGGGAATCGATTCTTCTTCTTCTTGGATGGGTACTCTGGTTATAACCAAGCTGCAATCCATCATGAGGACCAAGAGAAGACTACCTTCACCTGCCCCTTCGGAACATATGCATTCCGGAGGATGCTGTTTGGTCTTTGCAATGCACTCGCTACTTTTCAGCGGTGCATGCTTGCCAAATTCTCAGATATGGTAGGTGAATAACTTGAAGTCTTCATGGATGACTTCTCAGTATTTGGTGAATCTTTTGATGATTGCCTCCTGCACTTGGTCCAAATCCTCGGCAGTGCATCGAGGGAATTGTCCTCTGATTGGTCCAGCAATCATGGCTCCTATCTAACAATATCCTTAGGTACCATGATGATTGTACTGACTAATCTTCTATCTAAGAATGTTCCCTTCAAAATTACCGAGTGCACTCAAGCATTTGAGATCTTACATGATCAAGTTACCTAAGCACCTATCCTGCAGTCCCTTGATTGGTCTCAACCCTTTGAGATCATGTGCGATGCATCTGATTATGGTGTGGGTGTGGTACTTGGGCAGAAAATAGATGGCAAACTCGTGGTCATCTACTACGCTAGCAAGACACTTGACGAGGCTCAGCGTAACTACACAATTATTGAGAAAGAGCTACTAGCCGTCATATTTGGCTTGAAAAAATTCAGATCTTATCTTTTGGGTTCTCGTGTTATCATATAGCCGGATTACATTGCAGTGAGGCACCTCCTAGCGAAGAAGGATGTGAAACCTCAAATAATCCGATGCATCTTGCTATTGCAAGAATTTGATCTCGAGATTCATGATAAGGTGGGAAAGCAGATCGTGGTAGCTGACCATTTGTCTTGTCTTCCTTCTTTAGTCATAGACCCATTTGATCCAATCACCGAGCATTTTCCAAACGAGCACGTGATAGCCATTCACAGTCTCCCATGGCTTGCTGATACTGTCAACTACATGGTTACGGGGAAAGTTCCACCAGATTGGGCAACATCCAAGCAGGACAAATTGATTACCGAAGCCAAGTACTATATTTGGGAGGAACCATACCTCTTCCAAATTGGCAATGATTAGATAATCCGGAGATGCATTCCTGATGACGAGGTCAATGACATGATCTCATTTTGTCATGACCAGGCATGCGGAGGTGATTTCTCTTGGCATAAAACCGCAACAAAAATTATCCAATGTGGGCTCTTTTGGCCTACTTTGTTCAAAGACGCACAGATGTATTGTATGGCATGCGCTCGTTGTCAGAACCTCGGCAACATGGGCCCGCGGGATATGATGCCCTTAAACCTAATTATTGTGTGTGAAATCTTTGACATATGGGAAATTGATTTCATGGGACCCTTTTCCAGATCTAATGGCTTCAGGTACATTCTACTCGCTATTGATTATGTCTCTAAATGGATCGAAGCTGTCCCCACGAGAACTAGTGATCATAAATTTGTCCTCCAATTTATCTAGGAGAACATCTTTACCAGATTTGGGGTTCCTAAGGCCATCATCAGTGATGGCGGGTCTCATTTTAACAATGTGCACTTCCAATCCCTGATGAAAAAGTATGGGGTGTCGCATCGTATCTCGACTCCTTACCACCCCCAGACTAATGGATTGACAGAACTGTTGAACCGAGAGATCAAGAAGATCCTTCAGGACACTGTTTGGCCTGATAGGAAGGATTGGTCTACTTGCCTTCCGAAAGCCTTGTGGGCTTATAGGACTGCCCACAAGACCCAGTTAGGCATGTATCCCTTCAGATTAGTCTACAGAAAGGCATGTCACCTTCCCGTCGAGATGGAGCACAAGGCTTATTGGGCAGTATGGAAGTGCAATCTGGATTTGATGAAGGCTGAAATATACTACCGATTGCAATTGAGCGAGATCGAGGAACTACATAATGATGCGTATGAGAACTCACGTATCTACAAAGAGCGGTCAAAGCCTTCCATGATAGGCACATTGTGCGAAAATCTTTCCACCTTGGTCAAAAGGTTCTACTCTTTGATGCTAAACTCAAACTATTCCTAGGTAAACTCAGATCAAAATGGATTGGACCATTCTTGGTGAGATGAATCTTTGGAAATGGAGCCATTGAAATTAGTGAACTTAGCCTTGATTTTGAACCTTTTGTCATGAACGGTCAGAGACTCAAATCGTTCATCGAATTCACTGACTCAAACTTGGCTGAGGTATCTTTTGCCCTCCATTCTCCTTGAGCTCATTACGCCCGGCCGATGGAGTTAAACTTAGCGCTTAACGAGAGGCAAACCGTCATCTTTTTGAAAAACCCAAAACCCTTTCTGACACATCCCATGCTGAACTCATATTGCACTTTAGGGTTTGTCCGTTAGAACAGCTGACTCCACCTCTGGTACCCATACTCGAGATTGAAATCACCTGCAACAGTCATCCTAACTCATCCACCCACCCAAAACCTGTTCTAATGTATGATCTAAGCTGAATTCAAACCCACCTAATTTACAATGAGGACATTTCAAATCGTAGGCATGGGGGGTATTAAAGTGCAAAACACTGTGAGAATGACTTCACAAGAAAGGGTTTCATCAGAAAAATACATATTCCAAAAAACATAAAAAATTAAAAAATTGGAAAAGAATAAAAAATGGAGAAGGGAGGAAATTTTGAAAATTGCATATCATTCTGGAGGAGAAAAAGGGGAGTTGATATAAAGGTAAAAAAGGAGCAACAATTTGAAATAAAAAGAGATAGTCATTAGTAAAAGATTAAGGAATCTACTTAGTTCTAGACCAAATCAAAGAAAGAAATAAAAGACAAAAAGTTCTAAGAGACAAAAAGAGATTAGTATGAACGTTGATTCTAGGCCTCTTGGGCATTGATTTTAGGCTTAAAAATTCAAGTATTCATTAAGATCTAGATAGTCCTCAAGAGGTTGGGGAAAATGCAAAGCTTAAGTATTAGGTCTAAGGCTTAGGGATTATTTGGCCTTGTTAATTGACCTTTGGTTTGCGGGACTCAGTAACCTAAGCATCCCAATCCATGCACAGTCTGGTTCAGTGCACTTAATTATCAAAATCAAGTAAATGCGTTAATTCTATTCTGAAAAAGCTACCTAGATTAGGAGTGGCTGATCAAAACAAGTTGATTTGAAAGAGTTCTCAGCGCGAAGAGGCAAGAAATTCCCCACGAAGATGCGTAATAACATACCGTCTCCTTGGTGCTTGTCTCCTCGGATATCTAAATATCCGACTGGGAGCATGTAAGCACCTTGTGCTGGTTTAGATGCCATGGGTGGCATTATCACGAAATGTCGATTGCCAGGGTCTGGATTTAGCTACAGAACGCCATGTGTGGGATTATCCCGAAATCTCGAAAGCTAGGGTTCTGGGGATTGCCGTGGGTGGTGTTATCTTGAAGCATCGATTGCCAAGGACCTTGCAAGGATTGATGGTGGGTGCCAAGAATCTGATACAGACCATGTTGTAAAGCCAATCCGAAGCTAGAAATAAAGAAAGAAAAGAGAGAGAAAACTCTCCAAAAATAAATAAAATTTCTTCTGTCTCTCTTACAAAAATACACTACTAACTGAACCGGGACTAAACATGTTTTAAGCACAGGTGCTTTAACCGCGGAGTTCAATGAACCTTCGGTTAGTTCCTGTGGGCCTTAGAAACCTTCGTAGTGGACTGAGGCTAGAGCTGGTCAGGTCTGGATCTTGGTTGGTACTTGAGTACCTTTAGGCCTACTATTGGCATTTTGAAGTAATCTATAAAAGAAAGCACACGGTAGAAATCTAAGCATAAAAAGCCATGGTCTAGAATCTAAGTTAATTCCATGAGATTTTGCTAAGGGACTAACAAAATCTAGACATGGGGTTATGATGGGAACACCATCATGAGCCATAACTAGCTCAATTTGATCTTATTAAGTCATTAAATGCTCCTACATAACCATCAGAAGGCAATAATTCATTGCAAATCCTTTCGGAGAGAAATACACGAAACCAAGGTTAAAACTGCAATTTTAAAATCATATCTTGAATGCAGAACAACCACGGGTTTTCTCAGGGGTTAGATAAAGGTCAAATGGTCTTAAAAGTCTAACAAGTGGGTTAAAACAAACAGAAAAGGGTTTTCGCGTGTTTTAAGAATTAAATACTTCCGAAACCCTAAAATAGACCTGCTTAATTAAATGAGGTTCTGGTCAGGATAAAACTTATCTAAACCCTCTAAAATTCATATAAAAATATTCTCTAGGGTTTGGTACCTTCAATTTGACCATTAGAACCCGTCTTGACCTAAAATAAAGTCTTAGATAGACCTATGCCCTAATTTGGGTTTTTACATAAATTTCCCATTCAAACTAGGTCAAAACCAAAATCAAACTTCACCATTAGATTCCTTAGGTCCAAATTAGGTTTATACCAAAATTTGGGCCCAATCTGAGATCATCTTAACCTAGTTTGCAATTTGGTCCTATTTGACTCTTTTATCTCACACATATGCCCCTAACTTTTGAATTATTTGCATTTAAGTCCCTAACTTTATCATTTTCTTCACAAAATGGTCCCTGCTGCCATTAAATCCTAATCTTACAAACTTTGATGACCTTTAAAGGGGAAGATCTTTGTGATTTCTTGACGAATCCCTCTCAAAATTGAAAGGGAAACTCGTCAAGTAATTGCCTTCCAATTGAGCCCATCCAGGGATCCTAAATCTCCCTAGAATCCTAATGTGAACGCTTTGATTGATTGGGTTTCAATCTCTAGCAAAGAGCTCAAAGTTTCTAAGCTTGTTTTCCAAGCTTGAAACTCTTTTTAGAGCCCTATAAAAGGACCCTCGTGGCCTTGCGCATTCCCTTAGCAAGTTTTGGTGAGTCAACCCTCTTCGATCCTCCTTTGGCCACCAAAACCCTTGCTCCAGTGATCCTCTTCGATCCTCCTCCTCTGGCCATCCAACAACCAAATTGGTCGGCTCCCTCAACTCCTCTCTTCGTCGCGACCCTCCCTAGCCAAAGGGAGGGCATATCTCCGCCTACTTCGTCGTCGCCGTCTCACCATTCTCTCCTTCTCTAGCGTTGATCGACCAAAATTGGCTGCCTCCGTCTCTCTCTCACCTAGCTAAGTCCCTCTATCATTCTCTCTCTCACTCTACTTCTCTTTTCCAATAGTCACAACTCACTCACACTTGTTGCACCACCCGCACCCTCTTCATCTGCTTCCGCTCCAGTGAATGTTTGGCGAGCCCTAGAGGCTTCCACAAAAGCCCAACCATGCCGCTTCCACACTCCTCACCTCTGCCATGTCCTCACAACCAAAACTCCTCAAGTAATTGAGGGGATTGGCCTCTCGAACACTCCCTCGAACACAGCACTCAGCGCACACCTTCAACCTTGCTCTGCCCCCACACACCACGCCACACAACACAGCCACCACCGTTGACTTTGTCTCACTAAGGTGATGCTCTTGAATGTACTGACTGGGGCACTTAGCCTGTATTCATCTTTTTCAGGTCTCAAGCCCACAGCACCATTAACGGAGGAGTTTCAAGCAAGCTCAAAGCTTCATCTTCAGTCGCTAGCTCTAGGTTTTACACCCAGGCAAAGTGGACTTGGGTCAAGTTCGCACGTAGTTGGTCAATTGAGGCTATTGACTACATCTTTTTCCCCAGTTCGATGAATCAACCCTCCAGCAACTCACTACCGTGCGCGAACAGAAGAGCTTGTGGGATAGTCCCACATCGGAAAATGCTAAAGCCCACAAGCAGTTTAAATTGAATTTCTTCTTCTGCCTCATTGCCTTAGCACACACAGGGGGTGAGGTCCCCACACGCACGTGCATATGCACTCCCTCGCCCGCGCTTATGCTTTGCGGGTCTGGGCTCTGTCCTCTTACCCGGATACTCGGGTCTGTTCCGGTTTGTTGGTTCTGAGAAAGGAAGAAGAGAAAAAGAGAGGAGAGGGGGGGTTTGCTTTGCTTCCCTCCTCTCAACACTTGTGAAATCTGAGGGAGGCCTTTGCCTCAGCTGGCATGCTTAGCCCTGTGCTGTGCCTTCTTTGGAGCTTAAGGTAGAAGAAGAGTAGAAGATGAGAAAGAAGAGAAGAGGAGCTGAAGCAAGAGAAGAAGAAGAGCAGTACCTTTGAGTGATTTAAGCCATCTAACCGACTGAGCAGACGTCTGAGATTCAACAGAAGTGCACTATGCACTTATCTTATGTGGCATTTAATTGATTAGTGGTGTTGAAATATTTGATATAATTGTGGGGGGTAATTGGTGATTCAAATCACCATTTTACCCCATTCTTTTTGCATTATCTGACATTCACTTTCATTTATATATCATTCTTGTTTGGAGTTCTTTTATACATTGCTTATATTATGATCTTGAGAATTATTTTTTCCAATTGCTTCCTATATTCGACCTCAGACTTCATTTCTGATATTCGAGTTATAAATTTTATTTGTTTTTCACACTGATTCAAACTATACTGCAACGCATTGATTTTAGAAACCTAATTTAGAGTGACTAACCCCACAACCACGGTCGTTTGACACTTCCCCGCAGCCTAGACACCAGATTCTACAAAGGGAATGAAGGCCAAGTGCCTAGCAAACCTAGTCACACCTTCAAGACTTAGACTAGTCCTGCCTAGGGCACATCTACTCCATTTTAATGAGGGCTAGGTTAGTGCTTGTGCTCAGGATATGTGATGAGGCATTGTTTGGGGTTGTGACTCTTAGTTAACAGATTTGGGCATGTGTGTGTAAAATGTGGTTTTCAAACAAGGTTCAAGTGGGCACACAAGGTTTTGCACACAACAGGCAAAAGTAAATTCCCTTTAGAATGATGTAGCCCTAGAAAAACAACCCTCAAAAGTGTTCATGCAATTCTACCAGGTGAGATGATTTTAATTATGGTGAGTGGTGCGGCCCAAGTCAAGTCATGGTGGCTTCGCAAACACCACTCAAAAGAACGAAGAACACTCCAAAAAGATTATCTCTTCAAGAATGTTAGAGTGTATTTTTTTTGTTGAGTGATGAGTTTGGAATGTGGGTGAAGTAGCTATTCACCACACCAATTTTAGATTTATATATATATATTTGTATTTTTTTAGGCAAGCAAACAATCAATATGTGGAGTAATACTCACAATTGTCTTCACCGCACTTCACCCTCAGTCCACTATCGTGGATTGCGCTCCTCCTTCGCCCAAGCGTTGAGTTCCTGCAACCAATCAAATAGAGAGAGCAAAATGAGTTAGAAGATGTGAAAACAAATGCGAGATAAAAGTGATAAAACAAATCCGTTGCCTCCCCGGCAACAGTGCCAAAATCTGACGCCCGTGGAACACATTTATTTAATTATGCCATTGTATTATGCGTTCGTGACGTCGATTTTAATTAAGATGTGGATTTGGTGAGTCCAAGTGGCGAACACAAGGAGGCATAAAATCAGATTATTTTGTCGCTTTAGTTGTCACAAGAATGGTAGGTTTGCTTGCTTGCGAGAAAATGCGAGAAAGAGAGAGAGAGAGAGAGAGAGTAGGGTTAGAGATCGTGTTTAAAACATGGTGATCATTCTAGAAGATGTGAGCCATGATATATGAAACATCAACAACATATAGCATTCAATTAAAGTTTGTTTACAACTACAATAATGGATGAAAGCTTAAATAAGTGCAACATAAACTAAAGTAAAGAGAGAGTGCGAGGAGGAGTCAAGGCAGCCACGGCAGTGGAGGGAGGCTCCATTAGCGGCTTGACAACTCCGAGGTGAGTATGGAGCATTTGGTGGAGTTAGGAGAAGGCTAGAGTAGCATGGAAGGTGTGTGTATTGAATGCCTTTGAATGGGGTGGTTGAGGAGGTTTATATAGAGAAGAGGGGTTTCTAAACTAAGTAAGGGCTTTAGAGACGCCCGGGACGTCGCTAGACCCATTCTAGAAATGTTGGTGAAGCCCCTCGCCCACCGGTCCAAGCATGCGCGCGTGCTTCCTTCGCCCACACGATCTGTACGGGCACCATGTGGATCATCTGATCGAAGATCGGATGGCTGAGACTGTGCCCTGAGCGCTAGTTCAGATCGTGCTTGTGTGCGGGGAGTGCACGCCTCGCGCGTGATCACGCGCGTTCCCATCGGGCGCTTGAGGGCGTGCAGTGTAGCTTCCATCCGCACCACTCGACGTTGATCGGACGACCTGAATTACCCGTAATGCATGCTGAGGCACAATTTGGGGCGCGACAGGAGTTGAACACTCGCCTCTCACTTGAAAGGGCAAGGCACTACCGCTGCGCTGCCTTTACGCTTAGTCGCAGAGATGACATCAAGCACGGGTGCTAGCGATCGTTGGATGGAGATCCAACTGTCAGATCTTCACACTGAAGGAGTTTGGGCACGGTGGATGAGGTGCTGAGCTCTCGGAATCTCAGCTGTCTGATGAGAGATGTGCGGCTGAGATTGTGCGATGAAGAGAGAGGGCGGTGGATGCGGGCAGGCGGGTTTCATGTGGCGCGTTATGGGTCGTTGATCATCAGATCAATGGTTAGAACTTCTTGGGCTGCTCAAGGGAGCTCCAGATGTCGGATTTAAGTGATTTCAAGTCCGTTGGACTCCATTCGTCGATCTGAATCCATTCGTGCGATCCGATTGCTCATCTAAGGCCTGTTTCAATATGCACTTGTACATATGGCCATTAAACATTAATTTATAAGCAATCTTAAATCGCAATGCTTGCAGTGCTCCTATGCCCATCATGACATGTTATTGGTGCGCATATGTCCTCAAAACTAACCCCAGTTGATGGAATTATCATCATTGAATGTAGAGTTATCACCACCTATTTTTAAGTTTGTTGTTTGCATGTAAAGGTATAGGTTGCAGGTACAGATTTTGGAAACAATCTGATAAATAGGGGACACTCTACTGGATTTTTGGCAAATTTCGACCCCACGACCTATTTAAAAAAATAGACCAGCTTTTCGAAGACTTACCTAGTTGATAGGACTACAAATTATAACTTGATGTAGACACATCTATTTAGGTTAAAATGCCTATTTATGCATGTTCCTAAGCTTATAGATGCATTCCATGTTATAAATATTGCATGGCATGCATCATTCTGCATTTAGAATAGTTTATATAAATTACAGGCTAATTCGTGTCCTTTTGTGGCTAGGAGAGAAGGAGATTTATTTCAGGGCCTTGGATTGATGATCCAACTATATAGATCTGATCAGGATGACGATCGGAGTCTAACGCTTCCAAAATTGCCTTGATCAGAGTTCCGTAGCACCTTATGCAGTCCAAGGAAGATCAACGACCAAGGGGCTAGGTGATGCAATTCAGAGCTTCAAACGACAAATCCAACTGAATGGATGGATTCGGATCGACGATCGTAGCCCAACGACGCAAAAATCAACCCAATCCAATGTTCGTGGCACACATACAAAGCATAGAAGATGAATGGCCACGATGGCGCCATGTTGCGCCATCATAGCCGAACAACGCTGCCGACCTCTCCTCTTCTCTCAAGCATCATTTAATCTGGATCAATGGATTTTCATCCAGCGGTTGCAGACACTTGCATCATGGATCAAGTTCTCGATAATCCACGTTGGTGGAGCATTAGGTAGAGCCTTTGCTTGCGAGATAGGGACTCGCGATCGAAGCCTTACACACGGATTAATCCATTGCATAGTGCACGCGAGTGAAATTCATCCATTGGATCTGATTGGATGGCGTCGAAGCTTCCACGCGGTGCATCCTTGCGCATCAGATGAGAGCAGTGCACGCACGTGGGTGATCACGCGTGATTGCGCACGCGATCTGACGTGCAGTAAGCGTGTGATCTGGAGCATCGGCTAGTGCGTGATCCTAATCCCTTTGATGTAGATCTGATGACTAATCGCGGGTTTGGTTGTCTTAACTATGCTCGAGTTGCTCGCGATCTCAGCGACTTGCTTCTGCCGTTGATGAAGCATCGCATGACTCTCCTTTGACCGTGAGCGGCAGCTATGGGCAAGTGAGCTCTAGCGCAGGCGTGTGAGCTAGGGCTTTAGCAACGCTTGTGGGTGATCTTCAGCAATGACTTGAATGTCACTATAACCCATGGATGGATTTTTTCCTCCTCTCCACTACTACAAAAGGACCACCACTCGTCCCATTCTTCATCTCTTTCTCTTCTTCCCACACCTCCTCCAAAGCTATAAGAAGCTGGTGCTAAGCCCGGGATGCTCCTTAGAGTAGAAGTATAAAAAGATTTTCCCACTTCTTACCCCCTTCGTGGAGCATCCTGTGGCCGTCGTCTCACCTCGATCCGGAAGTAGATTCTCGCCGCAATGCCGTCCTGCCCCACCCTCCATATTCTAGCTTCGCTCTTCTTCGTCCAGCCTCTCACCACCTTCATCAAGGAGTCGCCAAAGCAAGTCATCCTCCAAGCAACTGTTGAGGGGGATTCTTCTCACCTCTCTCTATCTTTTACCGCTTTCTAGTGTAGTTGTACTTTCTTCCTTGATTATCTATAGTAAACTTTGGTTAGCTAAATATTGATATTTTCACACTCTCTCTCTCTCTTTTATTTTGCAAGTAGATTAGCTAGATATTATTGTCCTGATCTCTTACCTTATAAAATACCAAAAAATCACAAAAGATAAAAACACCAAAAACAAATAAAAATCGAAATGTGGATTTTATAAACCAAACGTTCGCCTCACCATGTTTGATCTGTGGCTCACCTCGAGTTTCGGTTATAAATTTTATCTAGTAGCAGAGTTCTACGCACTACAACAATGGGTTTTCAACTCAAATCTTTTTGCATACGAAATCTCACCGACCATTTTGGCACCGTTGCTGGGGAGGCAACACTCTTTGGTTTTCCTCGCATTTTTTGCCTTGCCTAACTTTTATCTCACCTTTTCTCTGATCTTGCTGTGGTTACAGGTACTCTTTCGAGGCGGGCCATGAAAGAGATGTTTTCGCTTAAATAGGATGATCATAATAAAATGATAATGTCTTTATATATTGCATGGTGGAAAACTCTCAATCAACACAATTTAAAATAAACCACTCGCAGATGGAACGGGCCGTGTCCACATGGAGGCAAGGGGCCTACTGAAACTCGCTAAAGTCTTTCACAAAAGTTCACAATTAAAGTCATGAAGAATCGATGCCAAAACCCCTCTCAAATGAGGCTTATAGTGTTCATATATGTTGATAAAGTATTTAGGGAAAAGAGGGAGGTTATCTTCACAAAAAAGCCAGCATTATAATATTCAATAAATAAGAAAAATGAGGCTTGGCAATGGCAGTCCACCGTAATTACTAATTGAAAGGAAACAGGGGATTCCTTCCCCTTGGCAATGCAAGCAGTAGGAGGGATGGCCGGCGGTGAGGCCACGGCCAGAGGTGGACGGAGGCGGTCGATGGTAGTGGAGGTCGGTGGTAGCAAGGAGTAGCTGGTGGGGGTTGTCTGTTGCTACTAGAGCAGCAACTTTGAGTGCTTGTGGGTGGTGAGAGGGCACAGACGAGGACGTGTGCGAGGAGCTGGTGCTGCGTAGGAGTGCTGGTCGATGGTGCTGGTGGTGGTCGCTTGTGGTGTGGGCATGGGAGTGGCTGGTGCATGTGGCTGTGGGGATGGGATGTTGGGTTCTTCTTGGAGAAGATGAATAGTGGAGGCGAGAATAAAAAAGAGGAAAAAGAGAAGAGAAAAGAGATGACGTGAAGTTGGTGAAGGTGGTCTCCTATGATGAACAGGGGGCACGGTGAGGTTGTAGTGCGAAGCTCTGCAATGGCAGTGTAGTCTATCACCCTGTATGCCTACTATGGCGAAGCTCCACCATGGTTTAGGTCGGTGGTTATGAGAGGAGGAGAGTTTGAATTCTCTACACAGTAGTGAAAGGGGTGAAGTCCTGTTCGAGCATGGTAGACCCTCCTCCTCCTTTGTAGCTGTGGCTGCATGGCTTTGAAATGGGAGAGGGGGGCGCAGATCTGCTTCTCACGGCCATTAAGGAATTTCATGGCTGGAGGAGGAGGAAGCAGAGCTTTTTCTTGTGAAGAAGAAGAGAAATGAAATAAAATAAAATATTAGGGTTATTTATGTATAAACCCCTTAACTTCATGTAAACCCAAAACAATGCATGTAATGCACCTAATTGGATAACTAAGTCAATTCAAAATGCATATGAATTCAATGCATGAATTATGCAATCAAGCTAAAAACATAAATTAATTTATTTACATCCTAATTCATGTTAACTAAATCTTAAATATATGTTAATGTCTAGGCATTCACATACTTAAATAGCTCACAAATTGACCTTTTCATATAAATTAGGTCGAACTATCTAACTCTAGATCATAAGGTACCCAAGTAGTTGCTAAGTTACAGGCTAGGTCAACTAAGGACAAGTTAGAGGCACAAGTTTCTTTGATTTCTAACTCTACCCTAGGGTTTATTGGTCCTAGAGATTAAAGCATCTGTGCAAGTGCATTGGTCTGATTTATTTGAGGTTGGTAGGATTGCCAACCTAGAAACAGAGTAAGAGGGATTTTTTTTTAAAACATATATATATATATATATCTATTTTTTTATGATTCCTCTAAGTCTAACCCTGGATCAGCTATCAACACGGTCTGTGTCGGATTCATTGTCCCCATCATCAAACCTCGAAGGGTGCCTGGCTTTCAATGCTTTGAGATAGCATCGCCCATAGCGACCCCAAGAACTCTTGTAATCGACACTTCGAGATAGAATCGCCCATAGATTTCTTAAGTGATCTCAAGCCTGTGGCAATTGGCACTTCGAGATAGGGCCGCCCATGGTACCTGAACTGCACAATGTGCTTATATGCCCTCAGTAGGATGGATATCCTAAGAGACAAGTGCCGAGGAGGTGACATGTTATCATCGCATCATCAAAGTATATACTCCACTTCTCATGTGGTAGGAACTTGTCCAATCAAGTTGTGTTTTCAAGCTTCTCATACGTTAGAACTAAGAGAACCAAATTTTCTTCAAGGAAGGAATTAAGGTGATCATTATTTATACAAGATCAAGTGTGTGTGATTTGGATGCTTAGGTTACGAGGACCCGTAAACCAAAAGGTAGAAAAAGACACCAGGTATTACCCAGCCTTTAACTCAATCCCTAGCTTTCCTTCCTCAACCTCTTGAGGAATGGTTTGCAACTTAACTCCTACTTGAGTTTTTAAGTCCAAACAGACCCTAGAGTTCGAAAGTCAGTAGTTTAACCCTAGCTCCTATAATTAGGCACCTAGAGTCAGCTAAGCAAACCTAAAGTCTTGGTCTCATGCCTAAAGATGTAGAGCCCAGTCGGTTAAGCATAACAACATGGCTTAAATTTTTTTCTTTTTAAACTTAAATTCATTTTATTATTATTATTATTATTATTTTGAATGCAATATGCATGCATGAATGCAAAATGTAGACATGCTATAAACAAATGCCTTAGGTCCTATCCCCCCATGTCTGGTTCAAACAATGTCCTCATTGGAAGTAAAATAGCCAAGGGAAGATGTTACCTGAGGCGGAGAATGACAGGAGCTAAGGCTCCTCGAGGGTGACCTTGTCAACGAGATGGCCATCTAAAGTAATATACGATTTCAACTGTTGGCTATTGACGGTAAAGGGCATACTAAAGAGGAGGGACTCTTGATATCCACAACCCCATGCGGAAACACTTTAGTGATTATGTATGGCCCATCCCAACAAGATTTTAATTTCCCTGGAAAAAGCTTAAGTTTGGAATTGAAAAGCTAGACTTGTTGGTTGGGCTCAAAGGTCATTCTAAGGATATACTTATCATGCAAGACCTTAGTTCTCTCTTTATAGGCTCAAGAGGTGTCATATGCATCATTCCTCAACTCCTCAAGCTCACTTAATTCCAAAAGTCGTGCCTTACCTGCCTTTCCTAAATCCATGTTGATACTTCGGATAGCCTAGAGTGCTCTATGTTCCAACTCAATGGGTAAATGGCATGCTTTCCTATACACTATCTAGAAGGGAGATCTAGAAAAGGTGTTTTGTAAGCCATTTGATAAGCCCATAAAGCATCATCGAGCTTTTGGGACCAGTCCTTTTGATCAGGCCTAATAGTCTTTTCCAAAATATTCTTTATGTCCCTATTCAACACCTCAACTTGGCCACTCGTCTGGGGGTGGTACGTCGTAGCAATCTTATGAGTGACCCCTAGACTCTGGAGTAACTGATTGAAGTGATGATTCTGGAAATGAGGTCCTCCATCACTAATAATAGTCTTAGGGTAGCTGAATCGGGATATGATATTGGCCTTCACAAATTTCAATACCACAGAGTGGTCATTTGTGCACGTAGGATGGTCTCTATCCATTTAGAGATATAGTCAACTGTCACTAAGATAACTCATAACCTTGGGATGAAGGGAAGGGGGCCATAAAGTCTATTCCCCAAATATCAAAAATTTCAACAGGTTGGATCGGGTGTTAAGGCATCTCATTCCTCTTCCTAATCGTTCTGGTTCGTTGACATCTAATACAAGCCTTAATAAAGTTATGAGAATCCTTAAATAAAGTAGGCTACCAAAATTTGGACTGAAGAATCTTAAAAGTTGTTTTCTTAGCACCAAAGTATTTTCCACAATGAAGTTCATGGCAAAAACTCAACACACTTTATTGCTCCGCTTCAGGCATGTATCGTCTCAGTACTTGGCCCTGTCCAATTCTAAATAATTTGAGTTCTTCCCAATGAAAGTATCTATTTTGGGAAATGAATCTCTTTTATTTTTGCTCATCCCAAGAGCCAGGAGTCTCTTTAGTGACCAAGTAATTGACGATATCAGCATACCAAGGTGAACTCGGTGTTACCGCCAAAAGGGTTTCATCGGGAACTGTCTCGCGGATTTCTCCAGATGGAGAGTCATCAAGTGGGAGGCGAGATAGGTGATCAACCACTACATTTTCTACTCCTTTCTTTTCACGAATCTCCAGGTCAAACTCTTGAAGGAGTAGGATCCACCTAATAAGTCGTGGCTTAGAATCTTTCTTGGCAATGAGGTGCTTTACTGCCGCATGATCAGTAAAAATGATCACCTTAGACCCAAGAAGATAAGACCTAAACTTCTCCAAAGCAAATACTACAATGAGTAATTCCTTTTCTGTCATAGTGTAGTTTTATTGTGGGTTAGTTAAGGTTTTGCTAGCATAATGTAGCACATGAGGTCTTCCCTCAACCCTTTGTCCAAGGACAGCTCCCATGACATAATCCAAAGCATCACACACTAGCTCGAATGGGAGTGTCCAATCTGGAGCTCAGAGAATAGGCACAGAGATCAGGGTCTCCTTCAGAGTGTGAAAGGCCTAGGCACACTTTGAATCAAAATCAAAGGAAGATTCCTTTGCTAATAGGTCGCAAAGTGGCCTAGAAATTTTACTGAAATTTTTAATAAATCACCTATAAAGGGCCGCATGGCCCAGAAAGGATCTAATCTGTTTGACATTCAAGGGCAATGGGAGTTTGGAAATAGAATCAACCATGGCCTTATCTACTTACAAGCCCCTTTCAGACACAACATGCCTAAGTACAATGCCTTTCTGTACCATGAAGTGGCTTTTCTCCCAGCTGAGGACTAAACCAGTCTCCATACATTGCTTCAGCACATTCTTTAGGTGCAAGAGACACTGGTCGAAAGATGAGTCGTAAATAGAGAAGTCATCCATAAACACTTCAACACATTCGTTAATCATGTCCAAGAAAATGGACATATACATCGTTGGAAGGTTGTTGACACATTACATAGTCCAAACGGCATACGCCTGAATGCAAAGGTACCGTAAGGACTCGTGAAAGTCGTCTTCTCCTGGTCATCAGGGATGACTGCAACCTGGTTGTACCTAGAATATCCATCGAGAAAGCAATAGTACTTATTCCCTGCCAATTTTTTGAGAATTTGGTCAATATAAGGCAAGGGAAAGTGGTCTTTCTAGGTAGTGGTGTTCAGCTTGCGGTAATCATTGCAAGCCCTCCATCTAGTTGTGGGTCTAGTCACCACTTGTTGTCCTTGGTCATTAATTTCCACAGTAAAGCCTACCTTCTTTGGCATCACATGGATAGGACTTGCCCATTTACTATCTGCAATGGGATATATAATCCTAGTGTCCAACCACTTCAGAATTTCCTTTTTAACCACCTCCCTCATATTGGGGTTAAAACATCTCTGCATGTCCTTAAATGGCTTGATGGAATCACTAGTATAAATGTGGTGCATGCAGAGTGTAGAGTCTATACCCTTAATATCAGCGATGCTCCAAGCAATAGACAAACATTCAATCAGGGCTCCCCCCTGTGCCTCAGATAGCACAGCCGAAATGATAACAGGGAGCATATCATTGGCACCCAGGAAGACATACTTTAGAGTGTTCGGGAGGGGTTTCAGCTCAAGGTCGGGGGTATGTATGGTTGAGGGTTTCATAATAGATGTCCCCATCTTAGGTAGCAGATCTACCTCAGGCAGAGATGATGGGGAAAGAGACTCAGCAGAAACACCAAGCAACTCCTCAAGTTCTAGTATCTCCCCTTCACATTCCTCCAAGAGATGGGAATGCTCATTAAGCATAACATGCTGAAGGGGGTCATAACATAAAATTGCAGGGGTTGTCTTTTCAATCAGGTCATCTACCACCTCAACTTGGGACAATCCTCAACCCCAGCTTGTTTATAAGCATCAAACACATTAAGTCAGATTTTCCTGTTCCCAAAGCTCATTTTTAATGCCCCAGTATTGCAGTTCCTTGAAGCGTGTGAATTTGCAAGGAAGGGGCAACCCAAAATGATGGAGGGCTTGGTTGGCTTGTTGGTAGGGTCTGTGTCCAAAACTAAAAGTCAACAGGGAAGAAGAAGTCCTCCACTCTCACGAGGACATCTTCTAGCATTCCTCGGGGTGTCTTGAGTGATTGGTCTACAACTTGGAGGATTACCGGGCTAGGCTTTAGATTGCCTCCTCCAAGTTGTTCATACATGTAGCTTAGAAGGATGTTTACCCTCGCACCCAGATTAAGCAAAGCCTCATCTATATGTAGGTCAGCAATGACCACCGAGATGTACGGGGCTCTTGGGTCTTTAAGTTTTGGGGGTGTGCCATATTGAACTATTTCCTAGATTGTCGCTTTTTCGTGCACAGGTCCTTTAGAAAGTGGCCATAGGACGGAATCTACCTGATAGCCTCAAGCAAAGGCAGGTTAATCTGCACTTGCTTGATAGTCTCCATGATTTCATTTATCCTATCTTTGGCTCCAGATGAGCCAGCAGGAGTCTACCCAGAGGTGTATAAGCACTCTGGAAAGGGCACTCTTGGTCTCTGGGTGTAAGGGTTGCCATGTTGGGTAAGGGGTGGAGCAGAGACAACCTCTTCCGGTGAGGTGATTTCAAGCGGAGGAGAGTTGGGTAACTCTTCTTCGATGGGGGTGAAGGTCGAGGTGGATGGGTTTTCAGAAAGCAGAACTATAGGAGCATCAGGTTTGGAAATTTCTTTCCCACTCCTCAGAATAGTCACTGCCTTGGCATGCTCCCTAAAGACACTCCCTTTTCCTTTAGGATTCTCCTCAGCAGCATTGGGAAGCTTCCCAGTCTCCCTTTGTCTAACAACCTCTACAAGGTGTCTTATTTGTGATTTCATTTCATGTATAGCCTTGTCATGAGATTGGGTGATGGCACTTTGACTTTCCCGCATAGTTCTCAACATCGCCTTTAATTCATTCATCTCAGAGGTCTTTGGTTGGGCAAAGGTCTGAGGTTGGTTCATTTGTTGGTTTTGAAAGAGTTGTAGTTTATAATTCCTTGAATTTGAGACATTCCCTAGTCTCCATGAAAAGTTTGGGTGGTTCCTCCATCCCTCGTTATAAGTGTTGGAAAAGGGGTCATTATGAGGTCTGGGACGAAACCCTTGGGCAGTATTCAGGTCTGCCTGTACAAGCTCAGGAAATTGGAAGGCCAAGTGGCAATCCACAGTGGCGTGCATATTGCCTTGCCAAATGGAGCATTTTGAATCTTGGGATGTGGAGGTACTAGGTGTGAATTGTCCTAGGCTCGACATAAGCCTTTCCATATTTTGCTTCAGTAATTGGATCTAGTAGGCGAAATTCTGGGTGTCTCTAGCCTCATTTGCATTCAACTTTCTTTGCATGAGAGTGGGTTTTCTATCCAACTAGGCAGAATTCAGGTGAATAGAATTCTCACTCAATGTATCAAACAGGTTCCAAACTTCATCTTTCATCTTTCATCTTAGACAGAAAGGTTCCTGCACAAGCACCATCCACAGTCTACCTGTGCAAATCGCTAAGTCCAGTGTAGAACCTTTCAACCAGTTGCCACTTGGGCACCTGGTGATGCGGGCAAAGTCTCAAAAGGTCATTAAAGCGCTCCCATGTATCATGGAAAGCTTCCCCATCCTTTTGAGAAAAACTCATAATTTCCCTCCGAAAGTGATTAGTTTTGCTCATGGGGATATACTTCTTCAGAAACTCCTTCTTCAAGGCATCCCAAGTGTTAATACCATCTAAGGTATGATACCAATACTTGGCCTTGTCCTTGAGGGAGAAAGGAAGAGGGTTTGCATTTGGGCATCATCAGTAACGCCCTGCAGCTTCACCGTGGAATAGACTTCAGTGAATTCCTCTATATGCTTGTAGGGGTCTTCCCTAGTAGTATCATAAAAGGAGGGCAACAAGGATATGGTATTGCTTTTGACCTCATAGGAATTGTCCCTCTAGGTCTACGTAGTGAAGAGCCAGGGTGAATGATCGGGATGAAATATTCCTTAAGGCTCCTTTGACCAGCCATTTCTTCCCTAGGGTGGTTTCTTCTTAGGATTCTTTTAGGTTCTAGATCAAACACAAGTTGTCCCCTAAGAGATCACCTACCAAGCATGCACTAAAAACACAATTCAAAAGGACTTGTTCGGTCTTTACAGATTTAGGGTTTCGACTTTAGTTTAGATTGTAGGTGACAAAACAAGTTGCCCAATCAATTACGTGCCTATTGTCGACCTACGGAATGCCTTAATAAGGAACCAACTGGAACTTTAGAGATCCTCCCTAAAGACCAAAAAGTTTAGTTACTTCCAAACACGGCAAAGAGGGATGCAAGTAGGATCAAGCCCTTCCTTTGAAGCGTTTCTTTTGCGGTGCTTCTTAACTACCCTCAATCCACAACATTTAGAGGCAACCTCACTTTTGGAATATAGTTTGGGTCACCTCAGTGTCCAGTAATAGGAGGCTCTTGATTGTGCAGCAATCATAGGCCTTAAATGACCTAAATTAGGCTAGGACTTAGCATAAGTTAGGGTAATTCACACATGCATAACCATTACTTGCATCCCTACTGCTTTCATTTAGCTATGCATAAAATGATGCTATAATGTACTGATTAGGTGCATTATGACAATTACAGGTAATAAGCTGACCAGAAGGTAGATCGAAAGCTGGAATAACCGGTGTTGCAGTAGAGCTAGAGCAGAAGACCTAGATTAGATGTAATAGATAATAATGTAAGGGAGTTAAGGTATGCTATTTTATTAAGTATAAATAAAGCAGTAAAGTGTGAAGAACTTAAGTCCTTCCTAGCCCTAAGACAGCTTAGAAGCCTCCCCAAGCCTTAGCCACCCTTAGATTAGGTCACCACACCCTAGGAAACCTTAAAACCCTAATTCCAACCTCTATCTAGACGTGCAGATGAGTTATAGGGCATCCAGAACCCTTGGCCAACTCCCGCACACCTTAAACCCACTTCTGCAGTGTTATTGGACGTCCAGACACTTGGTCAAATGCCCAATTTTTGTAGAATGCCCAAGATAGAACCTACAATCCTTCCTGACTCTGATTAGATATCTAGGATTGAAGTCTGGACTTCAGATTTTTGACTATAAGTCGTCTGATGCTATTATTGGACGTCTGGAACTGTTCTCCAGTTCCTGTTTTGAGATTCAAGCCTTTATCTTGGATCTCTATCTCCCTAAATCCAATTCCAACCCCATAGGGACCTAAATTAAGGTGCCTCAACCCTAGTACATCACCTCTAGACCTCCCTAAGGACCTAATTAGGCCCTCACTAAACCTAATTGACTTAGATCATAGTCAATTACCATTGCCTAGTCAATTGGACTCATAGGGTCCAATTGAGCTTAGATCTCAATCCATACAAATCCAGTTGACTCAATGAGAGTCCACTGAATCCAATTGACCTAAGCCCAACCTAATTGAGTTATTTCACTCTCAATTAGGTTCACACCCATTCAATTAAACTTGTGTTAAGTTTAATTGCAATTCCCCCTTAGCAATTAGGGTTTGCAACCCTAATTTAGGGCCTACACCAACCTAAACCCCTTAGGACCTAACCTATATCACTTAGACACCTAGGGCACGACCACACACACACACACACACACACACACACACACACTCACGCACTTCAACACAACCTAGAGTATTCTAGGTTCTTCCAAAGGTGGCACCACTCTTGGTTGCGAAAATTAGCAACCAAGAGCCATTTAAATTGAGATCCACAAATGGTGGATCTAAGAACCACCTCTCTCTTTCCTTGGCCGGCCACTCTTGGATCTCTCTCTAGAGAGTTCCACACTTCTCTAGAGAGCTTCCCTTAGGTCTATAAAAAGACCCAAGGGGTGGCCATTTGCACCCATCCATCTCTTAGCATTATTCACTTCCATTTAGGTTAGCTACATTCACCTCCACTCCACCTCCACGAGTTGCTCACCATGGCCACCATCATCTCCACGCCAGGATGCTGGATCACCTCTCCAACCTCTCTCTAAGGGCCAGCCTAAGCACCATTGGCAGCCCCTCTTTCTCCTCTCAACCACTCAAAGGCCATCGGAGCCCACCTCCGAATGCCCTTATTTCTGCTAGATTAGTAGCTAGTTCTTCATAATTTACATGCTTTTATTTACTGCTTAGTAGTGTAGCTCTTTATTATCCCCCAATGATGCATGCAAAATCCCCCCATAGATTCATGTATGCGATAATTTTCTGTTAGTTAGATTTATGTTTTCAAGCTTTCCTTTAGTTCCATGTTGCAAACACCCTCCTGAATGAATGAAAGAAAGTTTTTTTATATATATATCTCTGTGTTGAGAATCAACTTGGGCTTATTGATTGCAATATATTTTGTGTGATTAAAGTTGCCTGCTTTTAATTATTATCTATTGCATTATCAGCATGTCAGTACCAGAAAATATTGAGGATTTAACTATTAGTGCATTTTTCGTAAACAGCCACCACATAACTAGAATCGTGCATACTGAAACTCACACGTTCACATTTGTCATTTATCTAACACATGCGCACATAATCAGGGATCATAATGAAATTGGCAATACATTGATCCAACGATTAGAAACCGGCGTGCGATTTTAAACTAGAGCGAAAAAGATCAATTTCAGATTTGCATAAACGCCTCCTAGAGATGAATGGCAGGGACTCAAGTCTCGTTATTTTTGCAAAATCATTTTTTGACGAACATTTTAGTGCAACTATTCTATGATTTCCAACGACTTTAAAATGCGTGAAAACACCTTCTGTCAAATGGTGCCATTGCCGGGGAGGCAATGACATTTTTTGATTTCAATCTTTTGAGCTATCACTAACAAATCTTCCTCTGCTTGTCTTTGGATGTGCAGGAAAAATAGGAAAAAAATGGGATATGCGCACATAACAAGCGCAGAAAAAAATTCTAGGTGCACATCATATCTACCTTTGTCTAGGTTTTTTTTTTAACCCTAGGTTAGATTTGCTTCTAGCAATTTCATTTGAAAAAAAAAGGAAAAAAAGAACTTATTCATTTTCATGAAAAAGAAAAAAAAAGAAAAGAAAAAAATCTAAGTAGTTACATTAGGTTTCTTTTTGAATCCTAGGTTAGTTTTGAAAAAGCAAAAAGAAAATTAAAAATCCTTTGAAAAAAAAAAGAAATTTTCAATTTTTTTTTGAAAAAGAAAAAAAAAATTGGTGGAAAGTTTGAATTTTAAACTCAAATACCTTTTAAAAGCTTCTCCACCACCCTCTGATTTTCGGCTAGACTTTAAAATCCATTTTAAAAATTCAATTGCTGAAAAATTAATGAGCAAAAAATTCTGAAATTTGGGCTAGATCTTTATATTAAAACTATCTTTCAAACACCACCATTCGTTTTAAAAAATTCCAAGTAAAAAATTTTTAAAAATTCGCAAAGTGCAAGAGGGTTAGACTAACTCAGATTTGAGATTTTTCAAAATTCAGAAAGCAATTCCAATCAATCCGCGAATCTATTTTGACTAAAAATGGTGGGGTTTGAAAGATGATCTCATTTTATTTAATTTCCATATTTTTCCTGAATTTTTGAAAATGATTTGATACTATTTCAATTTGAAAAATTGATTAGGAGTCAAAATTCCAAATATGACCCTCTGACATTTAAAAATCTTTATAAATTCGATTGAAATAGTAAAAATTACAAAAAAATATTCTCTGAAAAGATAATTGAAAAAGGAATCTTCTCGCTAAATTTCAATTTAATTGGATTCCAATTTTGTTTATAGAAGTAGTTTTATTCTTGTGGTCTGCTGAAGAAGAACAAAACAAAAGAACAAAAAAACCCTAGAATTACATGAACCCTAGGTTACATCTTTAGGGTTACAATCTAGAGACCACATTTGGGCTAGACTAGACTTAATCAAGTCTAGTTCTTAGCCGGAGAGCTTGGTCAGCTTGTGGGCCACTCACCACAAACCCCAACTAAAGAAAAAGGGCTAAAAATCAACTCAGACACAAAATCAACCCGAATTCGTTGTCGTACTACTGGGTGCTTTCAACCTCTTGGCTGGGTTAGCTTGAGAGGTAGGAATCGCTTTCAGTCGGTTGTACGATGAATTTTTCTTCGGGAACTTGAACTCATAATGAAAAATCTGGTTACCTAATCATAAGGACCATCTGATTGATAGGGCCTTAGTCTTGTCTAGCTTGGCTACACCAACCCAAGGGTTAGGTGGTGTATGCAAGGAAGGAGGTCTCTTAGACCTCAACTGGTTGGACCTTGGTAGCCACTCCCAAGGATGTGAGTCACCTCGCCAGGACCATCTTCTCCTCCCACTTCTTCTACTCCCTTAGCCGCAATGGCTAATCCTAGACCTAGTCCTACACCGGGTCAGGATGCTAGTAATCTGGACCCGATGGCTCATCTCGTGGCCTGGGTTGTGGAATCTGAGGAGCGGCATCAGCAGAGCATGGATCGTATTTTGACGATGCTTGACAGAATGCAGCTTCCACCACGAGGAGAACAACCTCGGGATTTCTATGATCCAGCTGCACCGATCGTCGCACCTTTAGTCAAGATTCCCGTAGGCGAAGACGCGTTTGAGTTCAAGTCCAATGTGATTGGTTTGATCAGCAGTCATTTTTATGGAAACTCAAGTGAAGATCCGTTCTAGCACTTAGAGGACCTTAGTCGACTCGCAGAAATGATTCAACCCAGGAATATTGATCTTGGGATTGTTCTAATGAAGCTTTTCCCATTTTCTCTGAGGGATAAAGCTTCATACTGGTTCAAGACCATTGGGAAGTCAATTGGAACCTTGCTGGAATTACGACGTGAATTCCTACAAAAGTTCTTCCCAATCGGTCGAACGAACATGATGAGGCGTGCGATCACGACTTTCTCCCAAGGAGCTAGAGAGAAGTTGCATGACGCCTGGGACTGATTTCACAACCTTCTCCAGAAATGCCTGTACCATGGTATACCTAGATGGCACCTAGCTCAGATCTTTTACCATGGGATGGATGACACACATCGATATCTGTCAGATGCATCTAGTGGCAGGAATTTCCTCGCGAAAGACGAGAACAACACATTTGAGTTGTTTGAATCTTTGGAGGAGAACTCGATGAATGCTGTGTCCATGAACCAGTTCCAACGGCCTGGTCAGCAGCGGGTTGGTGTCCATGAGGCTCACACTGAGTCTATTCGAGCCGATATGGATATCATTGTCAAGCAGCTAGATAGAATAAACTTGATCAAGAAAAAGATTGACCAAATTAGTTAGGGTCAATCTCACATGAACTTTGCTACCCCAAGACCCTCCTATGCACCCCGAGCCCCCCCTTCTCGAGTTAATCTACTCACTCGGGATGCATCCTCTCCTTAATTACGAGATCCTACAAATCAGGATCCCATAAACAATCCCAATCTGGCACCATATGACCAGGGTTACGCACCACCCACAGACTATAATACGTATCCCCTTGATGGATATACGTCTCAGACGTCTTCAGCCTATGAAGATGTTGACTGGTCGATCTTTCGCTTTTAAGTCGTTTGTAGTTTAATGTGGTGGAAAAATCGACTAATCAATTTTTAACAAGAAATAACCACTCGTAGAGGAGCGGGTCGTATCCACAGGGAGGCAATAACGTATTAAAATTTGCGCCACTTAAAAATATTTGTTCGTAGTCAATTTGGACAAGAACCAAGCCAAGATTGCCTTTAGATTAAGGTTTATGCAAGAAACAATGCTGAAATGGCAATTATGAGAAACTGCAGGATATTTTCCGCAATGCAGAGTCAATAGAATATGATTAAAATGTGGCAATGGCAGAAAATGTAAATTTTAATTAACGTTTTACTGTAGCAAAACTGGGGAATTTTTCCCCGTTGTCTTGCGCGACGAGGAGCCGATGGCCGGGCGCGGGAAGCTCGGAGGAGGTCCCTTGGATCAAGGGCTTCGAATCGGTGGTGGCGGCGAGTTGCGCGGCGGCCGGAGGTGGCCGGACGAGCTCCGGCGGAGGTGCTGCAGCCGGCAGCTTGCGCAGCCTGTTGGCGTGAAGTCCGCCGCCTGCTGCTGCTGCGGGGGTGGCTGCTGCTGCTGCCGTGGGCACTGCTGCGGCTGGCATGGCAGGCGTTCGTCTGCAGGAGCGGGGAAGAGGGCGCTGCAGGCGGTTCTGCAAGCGCGGCGGAGGGTGCTGCAGAGCGGTTGGAGGATGGCGTGCGCTGCGGAGGGTCTGTGGAGGGCGCTGGCGCGATTGGCGTGGGCGGTGGTCTGCAGGCACGTGGAGATGGCTGCGGTGGTCTGCAGGCGCGGTTGACGGTGGGCGCGGGTGTGCTGCAGGCTGATGGGTGCGGGGAAGGTGGCGTGGGCTGATCTGCAGGAGTGCGCAGGTCTGCAGCCGGTGAGCGGTGGAGGGTGCAGGCGGTCTGGTGGCCAGTTGGAGAGTGCAGGCTGAGGAAGTGGAGGTGAGCGAGTAACTTTAGACGTCTGGGAAATTTTTCGGATGTCTTAAGTGAATGAGAAGGTGATTGCAGTGACGTTGGTTGCGGCGGTGGTGGTTGGTGACGACGGCAGGGAGTTGCACGCTAATGTGCTCACGGTAATGCGGGCGAGCTCCGGATGGCGGTGTAGCCTGTCACACCACACGCCCACGGTGGTGGAGACTCGCCGCCATGGTAGAGGCCGGCAGTGTGGAGTGGAAGAGAGAGGTTCTCTCTGCACAGTGGTGAGTTGGTGGCGGAGGCCTCCCGAGCTCGGCTGCCTCCCTCCTTTTGTAGTGGCCTGCAGAAGTTTGAAATCAGCAGCCCGACCAGATCCACCACATCCGCTCCCCCTTGAATGTTTTCTTCACTGCATCAGCCGGGCGTTGGAGCGGCAGACAGCCGTTCTGAAAGAAGAAGAATAAAGAAAATATTGTTAAAATATTAGGGTTATTTATGTACAGACCCTCAACTTCTATGTTAATAAAAATAATGTACCTAATTGATTATTTAATTAGATGAATGCTATTCTAAGCTAATTCTAAATGCACTTATGATATGAATGCAATGTATGGATTATGTAATTAGATTAAAACTATGAATTAATCTATTTACATCCTAATTTATACTAAATAAATGTTAGAATTAATCTAATGTATAGGCACTTAAATACGTAAATAGGCCACAACTATGGGCTAATCAAATACCCCCATGCCTAGTTTTTGCTAGTCCCTAGCAAAATTAAGCGAAACCTAGCACTCTAAGTGGACTAGTTAACTCACTTAGTCTTCCTTCAAAAGCATATTAAGTTCAGGCTCTAGACCAAAGGTTCCTATGTAGTTGGTAAGTTACAGACTAGGTTGGCTAAAGACAAGTTGCAGGCACAAGTTTCCCTGATTTCTGACTCTACCCTAAAGTTTATTGATCCCTGAGATTAAAGCATCCGTGCCTGTGTATTGGTCTGAGTTATTTGAGTTAAAGGTTTTTTTTTTTTTTAAGTCTAACCTCAGATCAGCTATCAACACGGTCTGTGTCGGATTCATTGTCCCCATTACCATACCTCGAAGGGTACCTGGCTTTCGATGCTTCGAGATAGCACCGCCCATAACGACCCCAAGAACTCCTGGCAATCGACACTTCGAGATAGTATCGCCCATGGATTTCTTAAGCGAATTCAGGCCTATGGCAATTGGCACTTCGAGATAGGGCCGCCCATGGTACTTGAACCGCGCAATGCGCTTACATGCCCCCAGTAGGATGGATATCCTAAGAGACAAGCGCCGAGGAGGTAATATGTTATCATCGCATCCTCAAGGTGAGTATATGCTCGACCTCTCCTACGGCGGGAACTCTTCCAATCAAAATGTGTTTTCAAGCCTCTCTTAAGTCAAAATTAAGAGAACCAAATCTCTTTTCAGAAAGACGAAAATTAAGTTGATTACCAGACCAAGTGTGTGAAATTTGGATGCTTGGGTTACAAGGACCCGTAAACCAAAAGGTAGAATAAGACTCCAGGTACTACCCCACCTTTTAACTCAAACCCTAGCTTCCCTTCCTCAACCTCTTGAGGAATGGTCCGCAACTTAACTCCTACTTAAGTTTTTAAGTCCACAAAGGACCCTAAAGGTCTAAAGCTAGTAGCTCATTTAGCTTCTAAAGTTTGACCCTAGAATTAACTTAGTCTACCCTAGAGTTCTGATTCGCTTAAGACTTCAAGATCTAGCCAGTTAAGCTCAAAACCTTTTTTTTTTTTTTATGTACAAATGTATGCGATTATGCTATGTATATCCCCAAGTACAACCCCCCATGCTTAAAATCTGCAATGTCCTCATTGCATAGAAGGATATTACCTGGGTTAGAGCTGAGCTGAATAGCGAAAGAACCTGCAAATCAAGTTCAAGAATTGCAGAAATAGGCCCTAAAAATGAGCAAAGCAAAGTTGGCCTAGAAAAAAGGTAACCTATGATGTTGGTGAGCTGATGATGAATCCCGATAGCAAATGCTCGCCCAACTAAAATGGGAATGAAATCTTCCCAGGTCACCAGAAGAGGTTCTAAAGGATAAACAGGTAAAATAACCTCCAAAGGGGTAGGGGGAGGATGACAAAGATCCTCCAAAAAGAATGGGGAAGGAATGGTATAGAGATAAACCCCCAGGGTCATGGACTGACTAAAGAAATCATCAATCCATACCCGATACTCCATTACAGGAAATATTGGTCTGTTAAGCCCCCTAGTCAAAACAAAAGTGAGCAATTCTCTAAGGCAAGGATCGTCTAGGGTGTCCAAGTTACGAGGTTGTGGGATGGCCATAAGATCTAGGTTGGGTTTAATCAGCTTGGTGTCCATCCCAAACACTCTTTCTAAATCCTCAATTTCATCCCTAGCATTCCTTGCACCATCACGTGGATCTTCCTGCTCTTCATCAGGAGTCACAATTTCGCTTTCAGATATAAGCGAATCAGAGGGTAACTTCGAAGTGAATGAAGGCAGGTTGGAAGCAACAAATCTAGGGATTATCCTATCAATGTCATCCCCGGGTTTTTGTTCTTTACTCAAATCTTCCCCGGAGTCTATATGTGAATCCACATAAATCTTAGAAATTGCTTCCAAATTTTCCATCATTTTATCATGAGGAGAAATATCATCAATGGGTGTGCCAAGGAAACCTAATTTGGTCAAATTTGTGACATCCTCAGGGGCTAACTCTTCAAATAAGACATAATCACCCTTAGTGTCACTCCAAATCTTGAATGTAGGTTCCTCATATAATTCGTCTTCCTCCTCATCACACAATTCATCATGTACCCGAGGTCTAGAATCATTTAATATCTTAGCAGATCCCCTAGGGTGCTCTATCCGAGGTAAATGGTTTACACTGGTTACATCAGACTCCTCAGATAGGTCAATTTCTTTAGGGTTAGGTTCCCTAAGGGTGGGTTTGAGTTCCATATCGTGATCAGAAGGGAGGGTAGGATTAACAACTTGACTTTGACCCACTTCATCAAATGTCACGAAAATACTATCATCTGGGTCGAGGTCTTCCAATGGTACCATCATTCCCTTTTTTTGACTCCAATATAATTCAGGTGGATACTCAACCTTATCATCATCTTCCTCGGGTTGCCACCTTTCTTCATCCAATGCATAGCTACTTTCATGTGTATTTTCCTCCCACCTAAAGTGTAGATCGCTCAAGGAATTGTTATCTAATGGGGAGGTTTCAAAATCGATCCTTGAAAAGTAGCTATTCTCCCCAGAATTTCCCTCCAACTTAAAGTGTAGCTCTCCCACGGGAGATGCATCTATTGTAGAGGGGTGTACGTCATCGTCAATGGGGTAAATTGGGTGGCTAATTTCATCTCTTTCTTGTTGGCCTGCTCTCAAAGATTCTCCTAACAATTCACTCATTTCATTTTGCATTTTCTGTATTTCCATCTTCAAAGAGGAGAGGTCATTTCTATCATAAGAGAAGTCAGGCTCAGGCTTATAGTACCCAGGAGTGTTTGTCCAACCATTATAAGTTTTCAAGGAAGGTGGGTTGGGTATTTCTTTGGTATGTGGGATATTGGGCAAAGCAAATCCCGCTCCTGAGTTCTGCTCACTAATTTGGGGCTTAACTAGGCCAATACTCCTATAATAGGAGTAAAACGGATCCCAATGATTGTCATTATGTCCATCAAGGAATGGACCATCTCGGCGTCTGGGATCGAAGGATGCAGAGTGGGGGTGAGGGTGTGGGCAAGATGTGAAAGGATGAAAATCAATGTGGTCCATTCTAACTCACACTTCAATCAGAATTCCCCAAGCAAGACACAATTCAAAAAGGACCTTTTAGGTCTTTCCCAATTTAGGCTTTTGATTTTAAGTCAGATTGCAGGTGACAATACAATTTGTTCAGTCAATTTACGCGCCTATTGCCAACCTACGGTTCGCCTAAGAAGACCTAGTTGGAGCTTAGGTGTTCTTCCCTGAATTTCAAATGGTCAAGTAAATCCAAAGACGGAAGATCGAGGGATGCAAGTAGGCCTAAGCCTTCCTTTGAAGCTGTGCTTTCGCGGTGCTCCTCAACTACCCCCAAAAATCCGTGACAGGGTATCCCCCTCTTTGGATTTACAAAACCTTTGATCTCAAGTTCCGAACACTTCAGAATCCAACGAAAGGAGGGCTCTTGTCCTAGTATTTCCAAACCTAAGGAGTGTCTAGAAGAGTGCCGTGGTGCAAGTGAAATAAGTGTGCATACACCGTCAAAGATTTTGAACTTTGAATCGCACGCCAAGTTTGAAAATCAAATCCTTGGTTTTTAAAATGTCCTTCCTTTAATTAGTCCTTTTTCTAAAAAAAATGTGACCACTTGTTAGATTTATTCAGTACAGATTAGGTGGTCTTCGCATTAAATCCCAAATGCAATGCGTGATCAAAAATAGGATGCAAAGTAAGAGAATGCGTACCTTTCCTCCAGCGATCTACGATGCAAGAATGCACGCAATGCAGAGAAGTAAATCTAGAGGCTGCTCATACAGACCTAAATGGTTCGTCCTAGGGCAGGCAGCTTCTAGCAGGCAGCTCGTTTTTTTCTTTTTCTATTTTTTTTTTTAGAACTACTTATGCAAAAGCAAATAAAAGAAATAATAAAAAAAATAAAAATAAAAGTAAACCTAAATCTAAAGAAAAGGGAACAGGCTCCCAAAAATTACCCAACACGGGTCCAAAACAAAATCGGGGAACAAACCCCTCAAAATTTGCCCCAGAACAAGGGTTTCAAACTAACTGTAATGAAAAATTAAGTCTACAATCTTAATTCTATTCTAATTAAACTAATGACTAAATGGTGTCCGTCGCATCCTCGTCCTTCTCCTCTGTTTAAAAATGGCTCGCCCAATTCTCGTCTGGCGACGTCAAGGGTCGCCTCTCACACTGGCTGATTCTTGCAAAAAAAAGAAAATAATGAATGGTCAAATCTCTATGCAATTGACAAATAATCAAAATAAAATTAGGCGAAATTATTGCGTCTGTTGCCTCCCCGGCAACGGCGCCATTTGACTTGTCGATCTTTCGCTTTTAAGTCGTTTGTAGTTTAATGTGGTGGAAAAATCGACTAATCAATTTTTAACAAGAAATAACCACTCGCAGAGGAGCGGGTCATATCCACAGGGAGGCAATAACGTATTAAAATTCGCGCCACTTAAAAATGTTTGGTCGTAGTCAATTTGGACAAGAACCAAGCCAAGATTGCCTTTAGATTAAGGTTTAAGCAAGAAACAATGCTGAAATGGCAATTATGAGAAACTACAGGATATTTTCCGCAATGCAGAGTCAATAGAATATGATTAAAATGTGGCAATGGCAGAAAATGTAAATTTTAATTAACGTTTTACTGTAGCAAAACTGGGGAATTTTTCCCCGTTGTCTTGCGCGACGAGGAGCCGATGGCTGGGCGCGGGAAGCTCGGAGGAGGTTCCTTGGATCAAGGGCTTCGAATCGGTGGTGGCGGCGAGTCGCGCGGAGGCCGGAGGTGGCCGGACGAGCTCCGGCGGAGGTGCTGTAGCCGGCAGCTTGCGCAGCCTGTTGTCGTGAAGTCCGCCGCCTGCTGCTGCTGCTGCCGTGGGCACTGCTGCGGCTGGCGTGGCAGGCGTTCGTCTGCAGGAGCGGGGAAGAGGGCACTGCAGGCGGTTCTGCAAGCGCGGCGGAGGGTGCTGCAGCGCGGTTGGAGGATGGCGTGCACTGCGGAGGGCGCTGGCGCGATTGGCGTGGGCGGTGGTCTGCAGGCACGTGGAGATGGCTGCGGTGGTCTGCAGGCGCGGTTGATGGTGGGCGCGGGTGTGCTGCAGGCTGATGGGCGCGAGGAAGGTGGCGTGGGCTGATCTGCAGGAGTGCGCAGGTCTGCAGCCGGTGAGCGGTGGAGGGTGCAGGCGGTCTGGTGGCCGGTTGGAGAGTTCAGGCTGAGGAAGTGGAGGTGAGCGGGTAACTTCAGACGTCTGGGAAATTTTCCGGACGTCTTAAGTGAATGAGAAGGTGATTGCAGTGACGTTGGTTGCGGCGGTGGCGGTTGGTGACGACGGCGAGGGAGTTGCACGCTAATGTGCTCACGGTAATGTGGGCGAGCTCCGGATGGCGGTGTGGCCTGTCACACCACACGCCCACGGTGGTGGAGACTCGCCGCCACGGTAGAGGCCGGTAGTGTGGAGTGGAAGAGAGAGGTTCTCTCTGCACAGTGGTGAGTTGGTGGCAGAGGCCTCCCGAGCTCGGCTGCCTCCCTCCTCCTTTTGTAGTGGCCTGCAGAAGTTTGAAATCAGCAGCCCGACCAGATCCACCACATCTGCTCCCCCTTGAATGGCTTCTTCACTGCATCAGCCGGGCGTTGGAGCGGCAGATAGCCGTTCTGAAAGAAGAAGAATAAAGAAAATATTGTTAAAATATTAGGATTATTTATGTACAGACCCTCAACTTCTATGTTAATAAAAACAATGTACCTAATTGATTATCTAATTAGATGAATGCTATTCTAAGCTAATTCTAAATGCACTTAAGATATGAATGCAATGTATGGATTATGTAATTAGATTAAAACTATGAATTAATCTATTTACATCCTAATTTATACTAAATAAATGTTAGAATTAATCTAATGTATAGGCACTTAAATACTTAAATAGCCCACAACTATGGGCTAATCAGATGTCAGTGCTATTCATGGATACAGGCGTAATAACCCATATTCAGAGACATATAATCCTGGTTGGCGCTAGCATCTGAACTTCTCCTGGTCTTAATTCACAGAGACCACATCAAGATCCACACTACCAGACCAGGCAATACGAGAATGAGCAAAACACATACCCTTGGTAGCAGCCATTCCCGTCTCAGTAGTAGCAATCCTGTTCTTTATACCAGCCGCTACACCAAGCTGTCAGTCACCCTCCAAAGCGGGTTGACCCTTTGGAGGCATTGAAAGAGGAGCTGCAAGAATCGATGAGGAAATCTACATAGGATAGCTTGCAGATAATGAAGGCGATGGCTGACCAGATACAGACTATACAAAACACGCAAAACCAGCTATTGTAGGAGCATAGGACTCAGGGAGCCTTGCCCTCCCAACTCATCCCGAACCCTCGTTTTATGCAGAACCAAGGTGCCCCGCCTAGGTTTCAGGCACCACAGGGATAGGCACCTCCTGCACCACCTGGTTACGCTCAAGGCTAGCCGCCTTTGATGTAGAACCCCGCATACTCTACCCCTTCCTCTCCCCCACCACCTCATGGACAGCAAGCCGATGCAAATGCTATCTCATTGAGCAGTGGAAGGAAGACATTCGACCAACCACATAGGTAGGCAGGTCCTGATTTTTCTCACCCTTCGCCATAGGAGGGTTTGACTCCATCTCAGGAGCCACCTACGGCAAATAAGCGTAAGAGGCCACTTGACCTTAAGATTCCCGTCCCTTTTCCTGAGGTTCTAACGTGAAATGTAGTATGGAAAAAGGACACGTAAAATTTTGAGGACCTGAAGTCAATGTTCAAGGAAGTACATATTCAGGTCCCCCTCCTCGAGGCAATTGATCACATCCCCGCTATCGCTAGGTTCTTCAAGGACTATTGTACCCCAAAGCGATAGGCTAGAATAGGACGACAGGTGGTACTGTCAAAAGAAGCTAGCACCGTGATTCTAGCTGACTTGCTGCAGAAAAAGAAAGACCCTGGTACCCCACTCATATCCTGCTTCTTGTAGGATTCTCAATTTGATTGGGCCCTTCTAGATCTGGGTTCGTCCATCAACCTAACTCCCATTGCCGTATTTGATCGATTTCCATTTGGGGAGTTAAAGCCTACCCCGATAATGATTCAGGTAGCTGATAGATCAATAAAAACACCAAGGAGGGTGGTTGAGAACGTGATCATAAAAGTCCGCAGATTCTGCTTTCCCGTAGACTTTTTCATTCTCAATATGGAGGTTCCTCCTAATCTCCGAGATGCACCAATCATTTTGGGTCGCCCATTTTTAGTGACAGCCCGAGCAAACATTGATTGTGCATCTGGGTGTATGGAGATAGCCCTAGGCAATGAGTGACTTCGACTTGACATATTCAGGGCATCAAGGAATTTTGACTGTGATCGCATAGAGGAGGATGGTGAAGACGAAGATTTGGCATACTGTGGTAACATTGGGCTCCTTTGTGACGACCCAATGTCTCATTCGTCTGCACTATCAGGGTTCTTGGACCTCGATCCACCAGAAACTGAGACCACTGCACTGCACATATCTCCTCGAGGATCCGACTGTTTAGGGTGTGTTTCTGACCACAACACCCCTGACTCTAGCTATCCTAATCCACACACTACTGGATCGCCCCTGTTGTTGCAGGAAGACATGACCACAATTAACGGGTTTCCCGTTAACGCAGTCACAATCGATTATCTCATAGGAAGCGAATCAGTGGGAATTCACGTGCATCCGGATCATCAGATTCCCACCTTCGAGTTTGCTCCTCCTATTCCCATTTCTGACTCTAACCCACCTGTGATTGAATTGAAGCCCTTACTTGACTCACTTAAGTATGCGTTCTTGGGCGAAAGTGAGACATACCCGATCATTATTAGTGCCCACTTAACCTAAGAATAGGAGCATCAATTGATTTCTACGCTACAAGACCATAGGGCTGCTATAGGGTGGAGCATTGCTAATCTCTGCGGTATTCGCCCCTTGTATTGCACTCATCACATTTACATGGATGAGGGGGTGAAACCTTCAAGACAACCTCAAAGATGGCTAAACCCGAATTGCTAGAGGTTGTTAAGAAGGAGATCATCAAATGGCTGGATGCAGGTATTGTATACCTAATCTCTAATAGCCAATGGGTGAGTCCAATCCAGATAGTGCCCAAGAAAGCAAGACTCACCGTAGTGAAAAATGATAAAGGTGAATCCATCCCGACTTGCACTGTGACATCTTGGCGGGTCTGCATCAACTATAGGAAACTGAACATGGCTATCTAGAAGGATCACTTTCCTTTGCCTTTCATTGATCAGATCTTGGAACGATTAGTCGGACGTAGTTTCTTTTGCTTGCTGGATGGATACTCCGGGTATAATCAAGTAGCGATTAGCCCAGAAGATCAAGACAAGACCACGTTCACATGCCCCTTTGGACCATTCACTTTCAAGTGGATGCCCTTTGGCCTCTGCAACGCACCAGCAACATTTCAGCGTTGTATGATGGCCATCTTCTCTGACATGATTGGGGACTATGTGGAGGTGTTCATGGATGACTTCTCCATTTTTGGAGATGATTTCGCATCTTGTCTTGAAAACCTCACCAAGATCCTGAAACGGTGTATTGAGGTAAACCTAGTACTATCCTAGGAGAAAAGCCATTTCATGGTGAGGGATGGCATAGTACTAGGGCACAGGATCTCTAAAAATGGACTCGAGGTCAATCAAGCTAAATCTGAGATTATTTCCCACTTACCGCCACCTAGCTCGGTCAAGCAGATCAGATCATTCTTGGGTTTCTCAAAAATTGCATGACCTTTGACGAATCTCCTTGTTGCCGATGCCTCATTTGAATTCGACACCTCATGTCTCAACACCTTCGAGACTTTACGAAGCGCTGTCTATGATTCCCCAATTCTCCAAACACTCGACTGGTCACTTGATTTCGAGATGATGTGCGACGCTTCTGATTTTGCTGTCGGTGATGTTTTAGGCCAGCGTCGGGAAAAATAACCTTTTGTCATATACTATGCTAGCAAGACGCAGAATGAGGCTCAACGCAATTATACTGTCACCGAAAAATAACTGCTAGCAATAGTATTCAGGTTGGAGAAATTCAGATCTTATTTATTAGGGTCCAAAGTTATCATCTTCACTGACCACTCTGCCCTCTGCCATTTGTTGGCAAAGAAGGATGCCAAACCTCGGCTCATCAAATGGATCCTTCTATTGCAAGAATTTGATATTGAAATCCACGACAAAGCCGGAAAGTAGAATGTTGTGGTAGATCACCTATCTAGACTAGACCTAGCCCACATTCCTTATTCCCTGCCTATCCACGACCAATTTCCAGATGAATCCCTTTTGGCAGTTCACTCTGTTGAGTTCCCCTGGTACGCGGATATCGTGAACTATCTTGTCGCAGGCAAGATTCCCGCGAACCTATCCAAGGATTGGAAACTCAAATTTACGACGAAAACCAAATTCTACCTCTGGGATGACCCACTACTCTTCCACATTGGAGCGGATCAGATTATTCGAAGATGCATCCCAGATTTTGAGATCCCTAGTGTGTTATCTTTTTGCCACAATGATGCATGTGGTGGTCATTTCTCAGGACGGAAAATCGCTACAAAAATTTTGCAATCAGGATTTTTCTGGCCAACTATTTTCAGAGATACACATGAATAAACCCAACACTACAAACGATGCCAGTTGGTCGATTCTATGACCAGGAGAGACTTGATGCCACTCCAGCCCATCATGGTTGTAGAAGTGTCCGACGTCTGGGGCATCGATTTCATGGGCCCTTTTCCAAACTCGCATGGCTTCGAGTATATATTACTAGCTGTTGACTATGTCTCGAAGTGGGTTGAGGCCATGCCGGCGAGACGGGCTGATCATAAGACCGTCATTCCTTTCGTATGGTAATACATCTTCGTGAGATTCAGAAGACCCCACGCTCTGATTAGCGACAGGGGAAGCCACTTCATCCATGCCCACTTCAGGACATTATTAAAGAAATATGGGGTACATCACCATATAGCCACCCCGTATCACCTGCAGACCAATGGGCAGGCTGAAGTGTCTAACCATCAGATCAAGCTAATTCTCCAGAAGATGGTTAGACCAAATAGGAAGGCCTGGTCCGATAAATTAGTTGATGCACTCTAGGCATATCGAACTGCGTACATGGCCCCACTCAGAATGTCACCATATCGTATCGTATATGGCAAGGCCTGTCACCTTCCTGTAGAGCTGGAACACCGCGCCTTTTGGGTGGTGCGAAAATGTAACCTTGACCTCGATGCAATAGGTCAAGAACGGAAACTCCAGCTCAGCGAATTAAAAGAGATTCGACGGAAGGCCTATGAGAACGCATTGATATACAAGGACAAGACCAAGGCCTTTCACGACCACCACATCCGGAGAAAAACATTCACGCCCAACCAGCAAGTCCAGTTGTTCGATTCATGATTAAAACTTTTCGTAGGGAAGCTCAAGTCCAAGTGGACTGGCCCATATGTTGTGATTCACCCATATCCTAATGGGGCAATCCAGATCAGGGACCCAAAATCCGAGCATATAACTACGGTAAATGGCCAGTGCCTCAAGCCATTTTTGGCCTAGGAACCTCCTCCAACTGACGAGATCATTCATCTTATTGAGGACGTGTGATTGAATTTTCGCCTAGTTGGAGGCGTTAAACTCAGCATTTACCCCACATTCCACCATCACTTATACACAACCATTTTTATATATAGCATATTTTTCTTTTAGCATATTTTCTTTCTGCATATTGCATACTGTCAGGTTGGCTAGTGTTGAATGTATAATTTTAGGAGCAATTATAGGTGATTTCTACCTAGTTACTCCCTGCTGTATTTATTTCCTTTTATATCCAAGCATGAGGACATGCAAGAACTTAGGCATGGGAGGGTAGATACAACAAAACTAAAAATTTTTATGCCAACATCTAGGAAAACCTCGGAGCTGCATGTCAAACATACTTTAGGACCTAACTAAAAGAACAACCGACTCCACCTCCAATGCTCGCATTGGAGCTAGAAATCGTCTGCAACAGCCATTTCCGACTCACCCACTCACCTTTTGTTCTAAATTTAGGGTCAAGCTGAATGTAACCTGAAAAGGAAATTTCATGAAGTACAAATATAAGAGGTTACTTGTTTATAGCATATACATATTGCATCAATGAATAAGATTATCTTATTAAGAGAATGCATTAGGGATTTTATCCTCTAGTTGATTCCTGTAATCTGGAATCTAGTATAACTTTTCACACACACATAGAATTTGCAATGGATTCACGGTGAAGGTTGATAAACGTCTTTAGTCTGTCGAGAAGAAGCAGTGCTTCTTTTCCTGAACCCTTGGGCAATGTTTTGGGAGCTAGGCAGATTTTCATCCAAAAGAAATCCACCAAATAGTGTGAGATGAGAGTAGAGTGTACTGGTGCTCTAAGATTAGTACAAGGAATCTGGAGTCCTAGATAATTAGGTGATGATACTCTGAGATTAGACAGTTTTTGCTCTTGGTTCCTGTGTCTACATTTTGTGTGAAATTTTGAGAGCCACCAAATAAGGCAAATATGCGAAGAGCGAGTTTTCATAAAACTAGGACTAAGGTGGATGGTTATGACCATTCTTTATGGAATCCTCGGCTAAAGGAGGGTATTGATGTCAAGGTCAGAAATACACCATCCTATCCGTCTCTCCCAGTGCCGTGAGTAGGCACTTCCACCAAATAAGCCACCCAATGTCTCTTGAGTACCACCAATCCCTAATAATGCCTCCTTAATAAAGATTATAGATATGCACTAGTTGTGTTGTGTTGAAAAAAAAAAGAGAGAAAAAAAAAATTATGAAAAGAAAGAAAAAGAGAAAAATTAGAAAAAGAAGAAAAAGCACAGAAGAAAAAGAGTGAGTATTTAGTATTTAGTTCAGTTGCATTGGGGTAATACCATCAAATAAATTTGAGATCCACCAAATATGGCCTTAACCCAAATTTCTTATGTTTCTGATTGCTCGAATATTGGCTGAGGAATTCTGACTTAGTGTTAGGGTTATGGAAACTCAATTAAAGTGTTAATGCCGAGTGAGACCACCAAATACAGATCATACGTGAGAATCTGGTGAGATTGTGAGCTCTAAAAAATAATAATAATAATAGTAAGAGAGAATGAATACAAAGGAATCAAAAGAGAGCATAGTTTTTCTCGTCTTTCTCTGAGTTGAGTTACTTAGTAATCTAGGAATCTAGATTCTGCAGCACTAATCTCTATGTAGCACCAAGTGAGAGTGAGCCACCAAATAAACACCCATACCCCTCAGAGATTCTCTACCTAAGCCTAAAGTTGGGGTGAAATTCATAGAATATCTTGAATACCCCGAGGGAAGAAGTCCGCCTATCTCGCTAGAATTTTACTAGGGGGTCAAGTACAGGCTTTAGAGGTGAATTAGTTTTTCACTTGAATCCGTTGCAAAGGCTACATAGCTACACTTTCACGATTGTCTGGATTTCTAGAGCATAGGATGAAAACAAAAAGGATAAAAATCTCTAGGCATACAATTGATAAAATAATCAATCCCTTAGGGACCCTTCTGTGAATAATTTAGTCTCGCATTTACTAGGGATTATGAAGATTTAGGCATGGGGGTATGATTGCGTAGCAATCATAGGTCTTCATTGACCTAAATTAGGCTAGGACTTAGCATAAGTTAGGGTAATTCATGCACGCATAAGCATTACTTGCATCCCTACTGCTTTCTTTTATCTATGCATAAAATGATGCTATAATGTACTGATTAAGTCCATTATGACAATTACAGGTAATAAGCTAACCAGAAGGTAGATCGAAAGCTGGAATAACTGGTGTTGCAGTAGAGCTAGAGCGGAAGACCTAGATTAGATGTAATAGATAATAATGTAAGGGAGTTAAGGTATGCTATTTTATTAAGTAGGAATAAAGCAGTAAAGTGTGAAGAACTTAGGTCCTTCCTAGCCCTAGGACAGCTTAGAAGCCTCCCCAAGCCTTAGCCACCCTTAGATTAGGTCACCACACCCTAGGAAACCTTAAAACCCTAATTCCAACCTCTATCTAGACGTGCAGATGAGTTATAGGGCATCCAGAACCCTTGGCCAACTCCCGCACACCTTAAACCCACTTCTGCAGTGTTATTGGACGTCCAGACACTTGGTCAAATGCCCAATTTCTGTAGAATGCCCAAGATGGAACCTACAATCCTTCTTGACTCTGATTAGACATCCAGGATTGAAGTCTGGACTTCTGATTTTTTAGTATAAGTCGTCTGATGCTATTATTGGACGTCTGGAACTGTTCTCCAGTTCCTGTTTTGAGATTCAAGCCTTGATCTTGGATCTCTAGCTCCCTAAATCCAATTCCAACCCCATAGGGACCTAAATTAAGGTGCCCCAACCCTAGTACATCACCTCTAGACCTCCCTAAGGACCTAATTAGGCCCTCACTAAACCTAATTGACTTAGATCATAGTCAATTACCATTGCCTAGTCAATTGGACTCATAGGGTCCAATTGAGCGTAGATCTCAATCCATACAAGTCCAATTGGACTCAGTGAGAGTCCACTGAATCCAATTGACCTAAGCCAAACCTAATTGAGTTATTTCACTCTCAATTAGGTTCACACCCATTCAATTAAACTTGTGTTAAGTTTAATTGCAATTCCCCCTTAGCAATTAGGGTTTGCAACCCTAATTTAGGGCCTACACCAACCTAAACCCCTTAGGACCTAACCTATATCACTTAGACACCTAGGGCACGACCACACACACACACACACACCCACTCACGCACTTCAACACAACCTAGAGTATTCTAGGTTCTTCCAAAGGTGGCACCACTCTTGGTTGCGAAAATTAGCAACCAAGAGCCATTTAAATTGAGATCCACAAATGGTGGATCTAAGAACCACCTCTCTCTTTCCTTGGCCGGCCACTCTTGGATCTCTCTCTAGAGAGTTCCACACTTCTCTAGAGAGCTTCCCTTAGGTCTATAAAAAGACCCAAGGGGTAACCATTTGCACCCATCCATCTCTTAGCATTATTCACTTCCATTTAGGTTAGCTACATTCACCTCCACTCCACCTCCATGAGTTGCTCACCATGGCCACCACCATCTCCATGCCAGGATGCTGGATCACCTCTCCAACCTCTCTCTCGAAGGGCTAGCCTAAGCACCATTGGCAGCCCCTCTTTCTCCTCTCAACCACTCAACGGCCATCGGAGCCTACCTCCGAATGCCCTTATTTCTGCTAGATTAGTAGCTAGTTCTTCATAATTTACATGCTTTTATTTACTGCTTAGTAGTGTAGCTCTTTATTCTCCCCCAATGATGCATGCAAAATCCCCCCATAGATTCATGTATGCGATCATTTTCTGTTAGTTAGATTTATGTTTTCAAGCTTTCCTCTAGTTCCATGTTGCAAACATCCTCCTGAATGAATGAAAGAAGTTTTTTTTTTATATATATATCTCTGTGTTGAGAATCACCATGAGCTTATTGATTGCAATATATTTTGTATAATTAAAGTTGCCTGCTTTTAATTATTATCAATTGCAACCAGCATATCGGTACCAGAAAATATTGAGGATTTAACTATTAGTGCATTTTTCGTAAACAGCCACCACATAACTAGAATCGTGCGTACTGAAACTCACACTTTCACATTTGTCATTTATCTAACACATGCGCACGTAATCAGGGTTCATAATGAAAGTGGCAAAACATTGATCCGACAATTAGAAACCAGCATGCAATTTTAAACAAGTAGAGCGAAAAAGGTCAATTTCATATTTGAATAAACGCCTCCCATAGATGAACGACTAGGACTCATGTCTCGCTATTTTTACAAAATCATTTATTGACGAACGTTTTAGCACACCTATACTACGATTTTCGACGACTTTAAAATACGCGAAAATGCCTTCTGTCAGCTCTTTCCTAGAGGTTCCAACCTTGGGATGTATAGAGTGCATGCTTCAGTGCAAAAAATGTCATACATGTGTGCATTCACCAAAATTTTTTTTAAAAACTTTGAACTGCAGCACAATGTCTCAAATCAACTCCTTGGGTTTTAATGTGTTCCTCCTTTAATTAGTCTATTTCAGAAATTTAATGTGACCACTTAGATCATTTCAAGACAAATTACGTGGTCTAGGAATTAAGTCCAAATGCAAATGCATGATCAAGATATGGATGCAAAGTATGAGGATGCGTACCTTGCTTCCAGCAATTAACGATGCGAGAATTCACGCAATGTAGAAAATAAAGTCTAGATGCTGCTCATACAATCCTAAATGGTTGTCCCTAGGGGCAGGTAGCTTCTAGCAAGTAGCTTGTGCTTCCTTTTTTATTTTTATTTTTTCTTTACCTCTTATGCACAAACAAAGGAAAGGATAAACAACCACAAAATAAAATGAAAACCTAGATCTAAAGAAAAGGGAACATGCTTCTGAAAAATTATCCAAGGCCTAAAAGAAGGTCGAGGAACAAACCCCTAAAATGTACCCTAGAACAAGGGTCTCAAACCAAATGACTGTGTAAGAAAATAAAGAAAAATAAAGTTCTAAAACCTAAATTCTATCTACTAAAAAAAATTGACGGAGATGAAAATGATCACTCCTGATGTCCTTCGGTGGTGGAGACAAGGTCCACCATAGCGTGTCGAGCTCCTACCTTTAGAAATGGAGCTCCTCGTGTCCTCCAAATGGTGGAAACAAGATCCACCTTGATTTCATTGGTGAAATAACTCATCTCGAGTTACACGTACCTCGCACCAAACAGATAATCGAAGTGAAATATGTCTCAAATAAAATGTGAACAAATAAATAAATGCGAGTTTAATAGGCTCATTGCCTCCATGGCAACAATGCCATTTGAAAGAGACATTTTCGCTTAAACAAGATGATCATAATAAAATGATAATGTCGTTATATATTGCATGGTGGAAAACTCTCAATCAACACAATTTAAAATAAACCACTAGCAGATGGAGCGGGTCGTGTCCACAGGGAGGCAAGGGGCCTACCAAAACTCGCTAAAGTCTTTCACAAAAGCTCACAAGTCACGAAGAATCGATGCCAAAATCCCTCTCAAATGAGGCTCATAGTGTTCATAATGTTAATAAAGTATTTAAGGAAAAAAGGGAGGATATCTTCACAAAATAGCCAACATTATAATATTCAATAAATAAGAAAAATGAGGTTTGGCAATGGCAGTCCGCCATAATTGCTAATTGAAAGGAAATAGGGGATTCCTTCCCCTTGGTTGTGTGAGTAGTAGGAGGGATGGCCGGTAGTGTGGCCACGGCCAGAGGTGGCTGGAGGTGGGTGCGCCTAACAGTAGTGAGGAGGCGGTCAACGGTGGTGGAGGCCGGCGGCGGTGAGGAGTAGCTGGTGGGGGTTGTCTGTTACTGCTGGAGTAGCAACTTTGAGTGGCTGCGGGTGGTGCGAGGGTACGCATGACGACGGGCATGAGGAGTTGGTGGCGCGTGGGAGTGCTGGTCGGTGGTGCTGGTGGTGGTCGCTTGTAGTGTGGGCGTGGTAGTGGCTGGTGCATGCAGCTGTGGGGGTGGGATGTTGGGTTCTTCGTGGAGAAGATGAACAGTGGAGGAGAGAATAAAGAAGAGGGAAAAGGGAAGAGAAAAGAGATGACGTGAAGTTGGTGAAGGTGGTGCTGCGGTGATGTGGGTGACTAGCAAGCGTGGAGGTGGTGGTGAAGGTGGTCTCCTACGTTGAACAGGGGGCACGGTGAGGTTGTAGTGAGAAGCTCTGTGATGGCGGTGTAGGCTGTCATCCTACACACCCACGGTGGCGAAGCTCCATCGCGGTTGAGGCTGGTGGTGATGAGAGGGGGAGAGTTTGAATTCTCTGCATGATAAATGCTAGTTTATCATCATAATTATGACCAAAAATAGATCTAGCTCTTAGGTTTTTAACTCCACAAATGGGTTTTCGAGGTTGCATTTATGCATAATCTAGGATTAGGCATGCATTGCATTCTTTTTATTTTTTTTAACATCTTTACTTGAGTGTTAAGGTTAAGCAGATATTCAAACTCGTAAAACCCTAGCACTCAAGAAGGAAGAAAGTGAAGAAGAAGTCCAAATTAGCTAAAACCTAGTTGGATCCAGCTCATCTCAGCTGGATATTAGCTCACATTGGTTAAGTTTAGCTCCTTCTAGCTCCATTTAGCTCATCTTAGCTGAATAGTAGCTCAGGGTAGCTCATCTTAGCTCAACCCATTTCAGCTTAGCTCAGATCCAGCTCAACTTAGTTTAGTCTAGCTCATCCTAGCTCTAGTCGGTTCACTGGGAGCTCTAGTGAAGTCTGAGTGGACTATTCAGACTTTGGAAGACCTGTTGAGGTCCTATGTTATTGAATGGCAAGGATCTTGGGAGGACCATTTGCCATTAGCCAAATTTTCTTACAATAATAGTTACCCTATCGGTATAGGCATGGCACCATTTGAAGCTGTGTATGGGTGGAAGTGTCCTTCTCCCTTGAGCTAGGCAAAAATAGGGGAGAAATTCATGAAAGGCCCTGAGTTGATCCAGCTGATGTCTGAGAAGGTTGCATCTATCTGGAGGAAGTTGCTGGCCTCCCAGTCCAGACAGAAAAGTTATAGTGACCATTGATGAGAAGATTTGCAATTTCAAGTTGGAGACAGAGTGTTTCTACGAGTATCATCGATGAAAGGCATTTATCGTTTTGGAATTAGGGGAAAGTTGAGCCCACGGTACGTAGGCCCTTTCGAAATCGTGGAAAAAATTGGCTGGGTAGCATATCACCTTGCCTTATTTCCTCACCTATCAATCGTACATGATGTTTTTCATGTATCCATGCTAGGAAATATATTGCAAATGAAAGCCATGTTGTGCGTTATGATGACTTGCAAATTAAATCGAATCTCAGTTATGAGGATCACCCAGTGCAAATCCTGGATCATTCAGTGAGAAGACTGTGCAGCAAAGCAGTGCCTTTGGTGAAGGTTTTGTGGCATAGTAAAAAAATTGACGAAGCCACTTGGGAACCCGAAGCTATGATGCAGATCCATTACCCCCACCTCTTCAGGGTTTGAGGTACGCTTGATTCCGTAGGTGAAATCCTTTTAAGGGGTCTAAGGTGTAACAACCCAAAACTTTTGGGTAACATTTGAACCTAGTTAAGTAGGGTGTTTAATGAGTTAAAGGACCCTTAAAACCATGACATTCATTTTGTCAACTAAGCCTTTATCTTTTTGTGGTGGTGAGGGGCCCTTTGTAAGAGAAGTTGGTTTGAGGGACTTGCTTGCCCCTCAAGTAAGAAGTGGGAGGGGGTATGGGCAAAATGACCCTTTAGATATTTAGGTGTTGGCTTCCTTGGAAAGCCAATGGCTACTCTTGGCTCCACCTTTGGCAAGATGAGAGGAGAAAGCATCACCATCCTCCCTTGGTGGCTGTTTTAGCTGCTTCCAGTGCCTTACTGTTGGTGCTGCTAACGTGGGGGGAGGAACAGGAGAAGAGGCTAAAGTGCAAGAGCAACTATTGCACTTGTTCTTGCTGTGTGGTGGTTGCTGCTGTGATTTTAGTAGGTGGGAAGGAGTAGAAGGCAGGAGCTACGGCCAAAAGCTTAAGGTAGGGATGTTAACTCCTTTTCCTTTGAGTGTCGCTTCGGATTACGAGTTAATGGGGGCTAGAGGTATAATGGAATACACGCCTAGGGTTGGTGGATGAAAAAAAAGGGGGTTGGAGACACATTGGGAGGATTAGGAACCTCATCATGTTGCTTATGAGGTTTCACCGGGCACTAAATGCTTGTTTTATACCGAGCATTATTAGGATAATGGAATCCATATAAGGGAACTTTAGGTGATGATGTAAGATTGAAAATGTGCTGGAGTAGGGCTTGGGACTAGATGATCAGTACTAGTACTAGATGGTTCCCAAGACCCCCTAACGTATTCGACAGGGGGAACAGAACCATCCTAGTACCGATACTGATAATCAGTATCGGTACTAGCCTAGATGGGACCACTATACAGAATTGGTCCTGTACCGGTACTGATGATCAGTACGGATACTAGTCTGAAGGGCTATGAATCAGTTGTAGTTGGGGTAGAACTAGCCCAGTACCCGTATTGAGGGTCAGTATCAGTACTGTCCTGAGTGAGCATGCCCCTACTTCAGCACTTGGATAAATGTGGAGAATATGCAAGCCTTGACATGCGATATGAGGTTAAGAAGAATATGTAAATCTGCTAACACCTGAAAGACCACCAGATAAAGGAGGTGATAAATCAATCTTGGGAGGGTACGAACGAAAACTAGATAAATGAATCAAGTGTATGGTAAATATCCAATACATGAAATAGTTGTTTCTAATAAGATCTAAATGTAAACCCCACTAGGATTCGAAAGGTCTTGGATCAGACCCTAGGAAATCCACTAGGTCCTTAGGATGCTATTCCAGACTCAGGACCAAATGAAATAAAAATATAGTAGGTCAACTAGGTGGGCCCGTAAGGTTGTGCCTTAGACTTGGTGAACTGGGTCCACTACTCAGGAAGGAGACTCGAGATACTACGGTAGCTAGGAGCTACCTAAAGATCTACCTTGGAACTTGAGAAGTTCCTAGAAGTGGTGGCGAGCCCTGGGTCGTCATCAAAAGAAGGTACCTGTGTGTACCCGAATCGGACTCATTGCAAAAAGGGTACTTGAGTGAGAGGCTCATCAGGCATCCGCATGTGCGGAGATTGCCGAGGGTACCATCATGGGTCTGGTTGAGATCTCATCTGATGGTGGACTGAGAGGGTGCACCCCCTGGTTACGCTCTTAGTGGGAGCAATGGTGTGGCCCGACAATTCTGACCAACCCTGCAACATGATCCATGTAGATTACATACTAGACCTTATTAACGACGAATGGGGGTGGCTCCTTGCTGCCACGAGGCACTGGCCTGGGTAGCTCCCAAGAGGCCTGACTCTTCATACAGAGGTCAGCAACATTCTCGAGACGTTGAGAATGGGTATGCCTTTCGCAAGGGTTGCTTGTCCTGTTAGCCCCCCTGATAAGGGAGAGGACACCAGGCAAGAATCTAAGGGAAGGATACATCGAAATCTCCTCTAAATAGAGAGGGATGATCTTCTAAATCTGACACATGTGGTGAGGGAGAGAATAAATGTTAGCACTAAAATAACCCATCTTATGAATCCAACTAGATTTTTATGATGGAGATGGTGGAGAGTGAATATAGAAAGCAAAACAAAAAGGTAAAAGAACCCTCTATATCACCTCTTCTTGTTGGATTTCATATGTAGTCCTATCCCTACTGAGCTGTATAGCTCATCCTTATTTTCTTGTGACCCATTTCAGGTTCTGATGCCATGGGCTCACGGATTCCGCCTTACCCGCGAGTAACGCCAACACCTAGCAATGGCGGATCAACTTTTCATGATGACACTCATACACTTGGAGAGGGCGATAGTGAAAGCCTAATACCCTGGAAGGTGGGCGGACTCGCCTACTGAGTCCCTTCAGAGTGCTACTACAGAATTTGTGTGGGTCGTCTGTCAGCTAGAGCAGGCGATCTGTTTTGTGGGTTTTTGACCCAAGAGGACATGGGAGGACTTTTGAGTGACTGGTTCCTCATTTTCACTTGGAGCCTTCTTATGCAAGCCATCTCTTTCTTTTGTGGTTGTTGACAGTTGTGGCTCCCCTTTTGTGGTCCTTCCCTTTGGTTGATGTTGTTACTTTTGTGGTAGGGGAAAGAACGAGGCTTGTATAAATATGTATATGTATGTGTGTGTGTATGACAGTATGTACCAGGGACCTCTGTGTGTCTTTATAGTGAATGATGTTTTACTTGCATGGCTTTTGCATTGTCTTCAGACTGCTAAGATGGTACGGTTACAGGTTCTTCTTGCAAGTGGGGGAGTTTGGAAACCTCCCCTCCAACAGGGATCCTCTGCCGATGTTACTTTACTCTTTCACTTTATTTTACTCAGTTTGATAGAATTAAGCACCTTTCGACTTGTCATGAACTACTTTTGATCCTAACCGTCTTGCTACTGGGCCATTTTTTTTCCTTCACCCTTGGTAATCCATTGAAATGATTTTCGGGGCGTGACATACTACTTGCCCACTTAGTAGCTAAGCTAGCTCGGGAGTTCTCATCAAAGGAAATTCTAGCTCAAACTAGCTTTAGCTAGGTTGAAACCAGCTCAACTTAGCTCAACTACTCAAGCCTAGCTACTAGCATAAGAACTAGCTAGCTAAGCTAAGTAGTTGAGCTCCTCATGAAGACCTCCTCAGCAGATTCAGCTCCAGTGCAGCTCTAATGCAGCTCCAGTCGACTCTTCCTTATCTCCTTTTCTCAAAACCCTAACTCCACTACTATTCCACTAGTTAAGCTAGCTTAGCTAGCATAGCTAAGCTCAAAACCAGCTCCACCTCCACGGTTGTCCACCACTTACTTAAACCCTAACCTAACTCCACCCTAACTCTATTCCAAGTCCACCACCTAAACTAACCACCTACCTCCACCTATAGTTGGCGCCACCTTCCTTGCACCTTTTCACACCACCACCTCCAAGAGCCACCACAAAAGTGGCACCAAGTTTCCCTCCAAAACCCCTTCACATCACCACCATCCATCTCCTTTTGAACCCATCTCCACCATCCACCTAACCCTATTCTAGAAGCCCCCCTTGGTGCCAACTTTAACTCACCCTTTCACCAACCTAACCACCCATAACCACCACCTTAACCCCCTTTAAGTTGGTGCCAAAAACACCTCCACATCCATTCAAAGTTGGCACCTACTTGAATCCCTATCACAACCCTACACCTACCTCCATAAAGCTATCTACACCCTACACATCACCCCCTTCTCGAAAACCCTCTTGGCGCCAACTCAACACCACCCTAACCACCTTATAACCACCACATAGGTGGTGCCAAAAACACCATCAACGTCCCTTCACCTTGGTGCCATTTAAATCCACCCTTAATCCCTTAATTACCACCATATGGAGCCATCACAACCCTTCCTAATTCCCATGCCAACTAACCCACCTAAACCATCCTAGGTTGGTGCCACCCACCTCCTTAACCTAGCCTCCATACATCCCTTTAATTGGTGCCAACCTACCCAAGCCACTCATCTCCTAACCACCATATAACCTAATCCTAGCCATACAACACACCTAACCCATCCTTAACCCTAGCCCCACCTAGAGTTGGCACCAACCACCAACGCCCCACCCTTTTGGTGTCAATTCACCTCAACCCTAGGATCTTCTAACCACCCTCATAAGTCCATCTTAGCCCTCCATCCATTAATCACACCTATCCCCCTACCACACCTATAAAAAGACCTAACCTACCACCAAAATGACCCATCCTTGGTTACATTTTTTTATCCATATTCCACCCATATCCAACGTCCAAGGAGAGAAGCAGAGGAGGAAGAAGATCAAGGAGACACCCTGTCTCCTTGGTGGCTTCAACTTCTTCTTCCTTGTGTTGCCACCAAACCAAGGAGGAAGGCCAGTGATAAACATGCATGAATTCATGATAAAATGCTTATTTATGATAGTTTCTAGGCCTAGCATTGCATCTATAGTAATAATATTGCATAACATCCATTGCACTTCATTTAGGATAGTTTGTGTATTCTGTATATTAATTCTAACATTTTATATGGCCAGGAGGTAGTGCGACATCTTTATGGGCTTCAGATGAAGAATCCGACTGCATGGATGGATCCGGAGCGACGATCGCAGTCCGTCAGCGTGAAAATCACGTCGATCAGAGCATCGTAGCACCCTCTACAAAGAGAAGAAGATGGATGACCTAGATGGTGCCACATGGCACCATCCAGGCCACCCTACATTGGTCACAGCCTCCCCAGCCTTACTGCAAGGAAAGATCCCATCCGTTGGATCTCAATCTAATGGCTGAGAAGCACCCAACCTTATTCGGCCTCCAAAGCTCTACAACAAAGATCCACGACTATTGGATCATCATCCAATGGTCGAGGCCGTAGCTACACCAACACCTCCACGTAACCAACTAGCGCTTATGGCCAAGTGGTAGCACACCTGCTCCGTAAAGGAAGGATGCGAGTTTGAGCTTCAATGTACCGCAACCGCTACAATGCCAAAAGGAATTGGACCACTCGATCTTGATCAAGTGGTCAGCGTGACATACGCACAATCAGACGCCACTTGTTGATGCACATACGTACGCCAGATCAGACACGACTCATCTAGGGTGCTCGTTTAAGTTGTCTGACATAATATCCATCATCTGATTGGGCAGAGGCACGATCCAGAGCATCCTCTCCCACGCGCTCAGAGCCCTTCATCTGCCATCCAAGGGCGGTGATTCACTTCACTCGGATCAAGCATGTGTTAGCGAACGCCAATGGATGCCTGATGGACGCTTACGATGCGAAATGGATGGCCAGTGAGTCTCGAGCATAATCAACGCATGAGATGGAGGGCCAGCACAGTGCGCGAATGAGCGTTCGTGAGTTGTCTACAGCAACACTTGAGTTGGACCTACAGCGACATCCTGGAGGTCGCTATTTGTCTTATGCCTATTTTAGCCTCCTTTCATCCACTATTTAAAAGCCTACATACCTTCCCTTCGAGGTTCATCACTTCCTATGCTACTCACACCCCCTCTAGAGTTCCAAAGAGCCCCCTAAGCTCCTAAGAGCTCCCTCTCAAGCCCTAGGCTACCTAATAGTGCAGAAACCCTTTCCCTCCACCAAATTTTCATCCTATTCCTCATCACCTTCATAGGAGACCTGGAGGCTGTCCCCTCACCTCCATTCTAGAAGTCGATCACCTCCACCTCCTCATCCTCATTCCATGCCTTAGTGAAGCATTCCTCTACCTGACATCCTCCTGCATCTCTTCCCCATTGTCCAGCTTCTCACCTCCTCCATTCAAACTGCCGCCAAGCACCATCGTTTCGCCAAACAGCCGATTTGAGAGATTTCCTCTCACCTCTATCTCTGTTGTTTTTGTCATATTTCTATTTATTGTAATAAACGACATTGCATTATATCAGATTTGTTTCTCTCCACTTGTGTCCATCTTGTTTATTTCTTTACCACCGAAAAAAACAAAAAAAAAATAAAACCTAAAAACACCAAAAATAAAGTGAAGCGCGAATTTCAACGAAAGCAAACATCGCCTCTCTGTGTTCGATCGGGGCTCTCTTGGAGTTTCGATAAAAATCTTATTTGATAACATGCTTTTGCGACTACAGTAATGGGTTTCTCTTAACCCCAATTTTCTTTCACGAATACCCATTAATCATTTTGGCGCTGTTGCTGAGGAGGCAACGGAATTTGCTTTCTTGTTTTCCATGTTTTTTTTGCATTGCTTATTACTAACCTCGCTTGCCCTTAATTTATTATCTTGCAGGTACCCTAGCAAGGAGATTCAAGTATGGTAGATCGGAGTAAAGTGTAGATAGAGTGGTTTGTAAGTACCCCCACATTCCCCCCCACTAGTTTCACTTTCGCCACATCAATAACCAAGACTTAATATATTTAAGTGTTTGCAAAAACCTTAGGGTACAATTTGTTGGTCTTGTTTGCCACCTACACTCATCTCACCCCCGCATATATCTAAAAAAAAGAAAATTATCTTCTGATTGTGGGACAAATCAACATACACACTACATGCACCCACATTTGAGGCACATAACCTTTTGCGATTTTATCTACTCAACCGGGATTCTGACCTGTGGAACTGGTACACATACAAATCAACACATAATGGAGTAGAAATTAGACTAGGTTAATCACCTTTTGTGTGCCTTAATAGGTGGTGCATCTAGGCCAGTTGATTGAATTGTTTGGGCTGTACCACCTAATATAAAAGAAATTCATTCTGTAGCTACCTCGTAGGATTCAATAGTTAGGTCAAGCCAGGCACTCCATATTTTCTTGGTCTACAAAGGAAAATACTTCAACACGTGCTTTCAAACTTGGTTTGCCTCTCGAACATTTAGTTGAATATACCTAATACTTGAATCCTAAAAGCTACTAAGCAAGATTTGAATCCTAAAACTCACTTCATCCTTAATAATCTTGCTTAAAAACTTTTTTGGTTGTGCACATACACACATTCTCAAATGAATCATTAAGGGCACAACCCATTAAGGGCCCATCACATTCCAGAAGCACTAATATCCCAAGCCTAACTAAAATTGATTAGACGTTGGCCTTAAGGATTGATTCGCTCTTCGGGGCCCAAATTGAGATTGTTCCTGATTAACCTTCTTATACTGGTTAACATGATGTCTAGCTAGGGGAGTAGAGTCAAACAACCGTGATTGGGGAGTATCAAAGGAACTGGAGGTGCAAGCCAAAGGAAGAACCTCCTCCCCAGCCCCTCCTTCTAATTGGTTGGATTGATCGGATAAAAGTAGAGTAAATCATTTATAATCTTAAGACAGATTTTGAGAATCTGTAGATCATTAGGCTACCCAACCTAAGGACAGGCTGGCATTTTTGTGCTGTGATTGCATTGGAGATTCGTCTCGAAAAGGTTTGAGTTTGGAAAACCCATTGTCGTTTAATTCACGAGAAAATTCGCCAATCAGATAAAATTTATAATCGAAACTCGAAAAGTGAGTCCCAGGTCGAACACAGGTAGCCAAAAGTTTGGTTTTGAAAATTTGTATTTCGTTTTTATTTATTTTTGTCATTTTTGTCTTTTCTAATTTTTTTGGTATTTTTAATAGGGAAAGAGATTAGGTCGATGAAATCTAGCTAATCTACTTGCAAAATAAAAAGAGAGAGAGACAGAGAGAGAAACAATCATGTACTTTTATAATGAAATCCTTATTACAACTAGGAAAGTAGGAAAACTATACTACGAAAGCAATAAAGAGAAAGATAGGTGAGAGAAATCCCCCTCGATGGTCGCTTGGAGGATGACTCGCTCTGACATCTCTTGGAGGAAGGTGGTGAGGAGTGGGACGAGAGAGGACAGAGCCGGAGGATGGAGGGAGGGGCAGGATAGCGTCGCGACGAGGATCTTCTTCCCGAAGGGAGGTGAGAAGATGGTCACAGGATGCTCCACGAAGGGGGATGAGAGGCAGGAACAAATTCTTGTTTTCTACCCTAGAGGAGCATCTCGAGCTTGGGGCAAGCTCTCTCTAGAGCCTTGGAGGTGGTGAGAGGAAGAAAGGAAAAAATGAAGAAAAATGGGAGGGGTAGGGGTCCTTTTATAGTGGAGGAAAGAATCAAATTTGTATATAGGACATTTCATGACGGTCATAAACATTACTGAAGATCTACCGTAAATGTCGCTGAAGACAACCCACGCTGCTGCTGCGTTGGCTCGCGCTCCGCGCACCCGTGTTGCACGCGTCTGCATGCTACGCACCTGTGTGCATTGTTGCTGCTACACGTGTGTACCTCAGTGCGTGTGCGCACCCGCGCTGTTGTGCATGTGTAGTGGCACGTGCGTGTGCATGGGTGGCATGGGTTGTGCCACGTGGCACGATCTGGGCCGTCGATCTTCTTTCCATTGTAGGGATTGCAACAGAGGTTGGATTAAGTTGATTTCTGTGCTGTTGGGCTACGATCGTCAACCCGAATCCATCCGTGTGGTCAGATTTGTCATTTGAAGCTCCAAATTACATCACCTAGTCCCTTGTCTGTTGATCTTCCTCAGATTGCATATGGTGTTACGGGACTCTGATCAAGGCGATTTCGGATAAACGTTGCTGAAGATCTGCCACAAACGTCATTGAAGACAGCCCATGCGCCCACGCTGCTTTTGCGCTCGTGCATGCTCCGCGTGCTAGTGTTGAGCATCTTCGCGTGCACTGCTGCAGTTGCGCATGTGTGCCTCTGCATGTGCGGGGGTGCCTACGCTGCTGTACGCGTGCGGTGGCACGTGCGTGTGCATGGGCGGCCTAGGTTGCGCCACAAGGTGTGATTTGGGCCGTCCATCTTCTTCCCGTTGTAGGGGCTGCTACAGAGGTCGGATTGAGTCGATTTAGCCGTTGGGTTGCGATCGTCGACTTGAATCCATCTGCTCGGTCAGATTTGTCATTTAAAGCTCTGAATTACGTCACCTAGTCCATTGGTCATTGATCTTCCTTGGACTGCATATGGTGCTACGGGACTCCAATCAAGGTGATTTCGAAGGTGTTAGACTCTGATCGTTGTTCTGATCAAATTCATATGATCAGATCGTCAATTTGAGGCTCCAAAAAAATCTCTTTCTCTCCTGACCACAAAAAAGGTGCAATTAACCTAAAATATATACAACTACTCTAAATGTAGAATGATGCATGCTATGTAATATTTATAATATAGAATGCAAATCTACGCCTACAAGCATGCATAAATAGGCATTTTAACCTAAATGGATGTATCTACATCATACCCCCATGCCTATCTTTTGCTAGTCCCTAGCAAAATTAAACTACATGCTATGTATAAAAATAGAATTAGGACTCGATCGCTTAGGCCTAAGTAGTTTATTAATAATATAAAATTTCAACTAAGGTCCTAAACTATGAAACTCAACAGTACCTGGGTGTTTGCCAGAATGCAAACCGCCCAAGTCCTTGCCTTATTTGAAAAGGGAAGATACATTTTTTTGTTTTTCTTCTTTTCTTTTCTTTTTTTTTGGACTTTTGGAGTTTGAGAGTTTTGGGATAACTTTTTACGGCTACCCGACCCACCCAAGACTCGAAAAGGACTTTAAGTGCTAAGCATCTTGTGAAAGGGTGATAGACACATTAGGCGGCCATTAAAATGGACTTTGGGTTTCTACGACCGTAGCTGACCTTAAAGATTTCTGCCTAGAGGTTTATCTTTTTGAACTGTTGCTTTCTCCCTACTTTTAAATTTTTTATGTGGTCAACACAAGAGCGAGCCCAGTGTATATCTTCCCGGTTTATTCTACTTCCCCGCTTCTTCCCTAAGTGTTTTGGGAATTATTGTGCATTTTTGTGAGCTGGGCTCTGAACAACCGACCAATGGGCTATTTCCAACGGCAACTTGCCAGCCATACTCTTGTGGTGAAGTGTGGTTTTATTTATTTTATTTATTTTCTCCTTTTTCTATTTTTTTCTTTTTATTCTAAGTATTTCTTTTTTTCTCTTTTTTTTTCTAAGTAGGTGGCTTCCCTGATCTAAGGTTTACCTAAAGGCATCAAAAAGAGAATGGTTGTGTGGCTAGACTCTGGACAACCAGCTGATGAGCTGTTACCACCGACAACTTGCCAGCCATACCGCCCTAGAAGGTTCATTAGCTATCCAATTTTCAAAGAAACTACCGAAAAGTGAGTCAGTGCAAACAGTGTGTAGATGCTTAGGCTTAAAGTCCCCTCAAATCAAAGGATGAGTTGATAAGTTGTATACTTACCACCCCAATTTATTAACCAATTTAAAGTAGAATTACTTGGTGAGGACTTGAGACTAAGTCCACATTCGAGTGGAATCCTAGGTTAATTAAGGCTGAAGACCTGAAGAGTCTAAGTGTTTAGGTCCTCTCGTATCATTTCCTAAAGTTAATAATGCCTAATGCCTAAGTTTTCTTCTCCTAATTCTATTTTTTTGTCTTTTTGAATTTTCATTTTTTTAAGAAACTAAAAGAAATTCTACGGAGTTAAGAAAATGATTTCAGGAATTAATTATCAACCCCCCTGATGGTCGGCCTGGATAGGTTGTTAATATGATATTTTTATCGTTGAAATGTGTATAGTGGTTAACCTAATTCAGACCTAACCATCTCTTTACAAAATTTTTAACCTGGCCTAATTGATTTTATCTTGTCACTTTTAAGCCCAGGGTCGAACTCAGGGAAGTGGGGTTCAAGTCGAGTTTCTACGTTTTCCTTAAAACGCGTCTCTTCCATTCGTTTATTCTGTTTTTGGTATTTTTCTTATTTAGGTTTTTTTCTTGTAATCCTTGTTCTTGAGGCACACCCTCAAAATTGTGTCCTTGGCTTTTAGCCAAAACAGAGTTTCAAAACACGTCTTGCTACTTGCAAGACGGGGGTACCTGCAAATCAAAGATTATCTTTTCACTTTTATACCTTTTTTTATCTTTTTACTAAGAAAGAAACTAACAGATAGAAAGTAAATATAGTAGCTATAGATATATATTTATATGTAGTATATATATAAAGGGGTGGGGGTGGAGGTGACGATGGAGTGTAGCACTATGTCGAGTCAGCCGACGTCTAGAGAGACGCAACCAACATGACTAGGTGCCGCGTGGAGTGTGGATGGAGGATGGATGATGTATGGGACCACGCTTTTTTTGTACGCGTGTATCAGGGAATATCAGCAACTGGTGCAGATATCCCCGCGATACAGCGTATAATAAATAACATGAAAGTATCTGTACATATGTATGTATATAAATGTATAAGTATATATGTATAGATATATATAGATATATATATATATATAGGTGTATATATATATATATATATATATATGTATGTATATATGTATATAGCTATGTATATATGTATATAAGTATATATATATAATACTATATAGATATATATATATATGTATATAAGTATATATGTATCTAGATATATATGTATATATATATGTGTATATGTATAAGTATATAGATATGTATATATATATATATGTATATGAGTATGTGTATATATATATATATATATATATATATATATATTATATATGTATATGTATATATATATTATATTATATGTATGTATACATAACTATATAGATATACTATGTATATATAAGTATATATATATAGATATATGTATATGTATATATATATATATATATATAGATATGTATGTATATAAGTTACTATTAGTGTGTGAATGTGTGTGTCAGTGAATGGGTGTGTGTGTGTTGCTGTAAGTGAAAAAAAAAAAGGGAGAGATCGCGGAGAGAGAGAGAGAGCGCCAGAGAGAGAAAGAGCGGGCGAGAGAGATCGCGAGCGCGGCGGGGAGTCTGCAGTCGGTCGCGGAGGGTTGCAGCGGTTCGCGGGGGTCGGCGCGAGGCCGTAGCCGGCCGCTGCAGTGCGCGCAGCGGCCTGTCGCGGGTGGAATTGCAGAGGCGACAGAGCAGAGGCGGAGACGGGGAACGGGCCTGCAGGCGCGCGCGGAGGGTTGCGTGCCTGCGGGGAAGGTCGCGGAGGTGCGAGGGGAGGTTCTGCAGTGGTCGCGGAGGGTCGCGGGGGTCGGCGCGAGGCCGTAGCCGGCCGCTGCAGTGCGCGCAGCGGCCTGCTGCGGCTGTAACTGCGGCGTGGACAGAACGGAGACGGAGGCGGAGAACGGGCCTGCAGACGCGCGCAGAGGGTTGCGCGCCTGCGGGGAAGGTCGCGGAGGAGGCGGGGGTGCTGCTGCTGCTGCTGTCGCCGCTGGGCTGCTGCTGCTGCTGCTGCTTCAAGCTTCGGACCTTGAAGCGGCAGCAATGGCGTGGAGATGCAAACGAAGAGAAAAGAACACACCACGCCCACCGGCTCGTTGAAGAGCTGGGCGGTGGTGCTCCCACTGTGGTGGTGTGCACCACAGTGGGTTCTCCTGCTCGTCGGGTGCCTCCTCGACGGAGGGCCGGCGTATGGGAGGGGAGAGCGGGTGCGAAGGTGGTTGCGGGTTCGAGTTGCTGCCGCAGCTGCGTATTGCAGCAATGTTCCCCCTTTCCTCGCGAGGAAGAGCTACGGCTTTATAGAGGAGGAGAGCATGGCGGGGAGGCATGGCAGCAGCAGGGAGAGGCGTTGGAGAGTGGCTGCTGCAGGGAGAGGCGCGGGAAGGACAGCAGGGAGAGGCGCGGGAAGGACAGCAGGGAGAGGCGGGGGTGCTGCATGCGGCTGCGGGAAGAAGGCAGCCGCGGGAATGAGAAAAAAAAGAAAGATGAAAATAAAAATAGAGAAGGGACTTTTGCAAAGAAACACTTGATAAAGAAAATAATTATGCAAGCCATTTATTCCATTCTCTTCTCCTCTCAATTAAATGCATGAATGCAAGCGTTTTTACAAATGCGACTATAGGATTATAATATACATAGTTAATGCTAGAAAATAGCATAAGAAGGCATTCTTATAGGCGTGTTTTGAGGTGCAAACATATACCCCCATGCCTATCTTTTGCTAGTCCCTAGCAAAACCGTATTTAGAAATGATCTTAAGCTGAAGATTTTCTTCTGAGATGATATCGGTGTGTTTATTATCGGATATTGTGAGAACCAATTGTAGAGAAGATTACCAGTACTTTAAGTCTTACATGACAAAGATTATCTCAACTAACCAGGACTCTTGATATTTAAACCTTAAGTACGATTTCCAGGACCCAGGAGGTTTTTCCATACTCGAGAGCTCAAGAGGTTATGGTTTGTGCATAGTGAAGGATCAAGACTGACCAGATGAACCTTAAGACTCACTCCCAGGGTTTCACGAATTTTTAAGTACAGGTTGGTCCCAATTTCAGCTCGTGTTTTCGGATTGACCCTTAAGATGATTACGGAAAACTCAACTCCCATTTTCTGATTTTTTTTTTTTTTTTTTTTTTTTTTGCTCACCGAAAAACAAAGTATACAAACATTTATGAGATATACCGACTCTTTTGCAACATCTTTTTTTTTTTTTTTTTTTTGAAACACCTGTCAGTATATCTCTTACAACACATTTTGACAGAGCAGATTCTTTTTTTTTTTTTTTTTTTTTTGGTGGGAGAGTTTCTTTTTGGTGGAAAGAGTCGCTCCTAAACACAAGACTAAAGCCTGGGATAAAAAGTCTACCTGCGCGTACAGGTAAGGACTCCACCTTCCCTAATGAACACTAGGGTTGGATCTTATGTTCACCTGTTCTTTCCTGATATGTGTAGTGTGAACCAAGTTTACTTAAGCTCTCAAGAAAAAGCAAACCAACGAATCCTATACTGGTGTCTCAGGTACAAGAAACGTTCTTAGTTAGGAGAGATTTTGATCTATTTCGTCAATGCTTTAAGTGAATTAAGCCGAGCCTGAGCGAATCAAGCTTCTGTGGCCTGGAAATTCTTCAAAACAGAGGTTGAATATCCATAAACACTTATTGTATTTTTTTTTTTTTTTTTTTCAGCTTTTAGATCATTACTAAACACCATTTATTACTAATATATATATATTTTTTTTCTTTTTTTTTCTTTTTCTTGCATATTTATAAATAGGTGGTAATTGTCTAATACCATAAAATACCCGGATCCTATGGATGCCTATCCACCCCCCCATGCCAAACAATGCTATGTCCTCATATGCATGCAAGGAAAGGCAGAGAACGGATGACAGATCAGGTAACAAGAGCTAAGGTTCAGGGTATAGATCAGGGTGGAAGGGTGGTTGGATGGTGGGTGGTGAAGAGAAAAGTGAAGTGATTGCGATAGAGGTGTGAAAAGTGATGGTGGATGGTGAGTGCTGTTAGGGTGCCTCCCAACAAGCGCTGAATTTAATGTCCCCAGCTGGACTCAGAATGAGGCAAAGAATTAGTTACCCTCCAGCAGGGCAACGGTTTCTCCAACGGGGGCAGGTTCATGAGTCAGATAGGGTTTCAAACGCTGCCCGTTGACCGTAAATTTATGCCCAGATTTGGGATCTTCGATTTCGACGGCCCCATTGGGGAATGGTCTTGAGACCAGAAAAGGACCAGTCCATTTGGACTTTAATTTCCCAGGAAAGAATTTGAGTCGGGCATTATAGAGCCAAACTTGCTGAGATGGCTCAAATTCCTTCCGCCGAACATGGCTGTCATGAAAAGCCTTAGTGCGCTATTTAAAGGTTAGAGCAGAATCATAGGCTTCACGACGGAGCTCTTCCAGCTCTTGGAGTTGGAGTTTCCTTTCTCGTTCACACAAGTCTGGGTCGAGGTTACATTGGCGAACCGCCCAATAAGCGCGGTGCTCCAACTCCACAGGCAAATGACAAGGGTTCCCGTAAACGATTCTATATGGAGACATACCAAGGGGAGCCTTGAAGGCGGTCCGATACGCCCAAAGTGCGTCAGTCAGCTTGTCAGACTAATCCTTACGGTCAGGCCGAACCGTTTTCTGGAGAATCTGCTTGATTTGCCGGTTCGACACTTCCGCCTGGCCGTTCGTCTGAGGATGATACGGGGATGCGATACGATGGTGGACTCCGTATCTCCTCAGAAGTGCCCGAAAAGAAGCATGGGTAAAGTGGCTTCCTCCATCCGAGATAATGGCCCGAGGGATCCCAAAACGCGCAAAGATATGGTCTTTGACGAATCGGGTGGAGATAACATGGTCAGCACGGCGCGCGGGAATAGCCTCGATCCATTTTGAAACATAGTCGACGGCCACGAGGATGAATTCGAAGCCGTTGGATGGAGGGAAGGGACCCATGAAGTCAATTCCCCAGATGTCGAAGATTTCCGCAGCTAGGATGTGTTGCAAGGGCATCATGTCACGACGTGCCATTGACCCTAAAGACTGGCACCTAGTGCAATGTTTGGCATAAGCGTGCGCATCCTGGTGAAGGGAGGGCCAAAAGAAACCGCACTGCAACACCTTGGCTGCAGTTTTCCTCCCAGAGAAATGGCCTCCACAGGCCTGATCGTGGCAGAAGGATAGCACACTGGGGAACTCACTGTCAGGAATACAGCGACGGATGATTTGATTAGCACCTATCCGAAAAAGAAGTGGATTATCCCAGAAATAATACTTTGCTTCTGCCATGAGACGCTCACGCTGGTTTTTAGGCCAGCCACGTGGAAGAGATCCAGAAGCAAGGTAATTGGCAATGTCGGCATACCACGGTCCACTTGCCGCATTTATTGCCAATAGGTGCTCATCAGGAAAAACTTCATTAATTGGCAGAGTAAGTCCAATATGGTCAGGGTCCAGTCTGGAAAGGTGATCAGCCACAACATTCTGGGCTCCGACCTTATCACGAATCTCAATGTCAAATTCCTGGAGCAGAAGGATCCAACCAATCAGTCTAGGCTTGGCATCCTTCTTGTGCATGAGATGGCGAATGGCCGCGTGATCAGTGAAAACAATAACGTGAGAGCCCAGAAGGTAAGAACGGAATTTTTCCAGCCCAAAGATGACTGCCAGTAGTTCCTTTTCAGTGGTAGTATAATTACGCTGGGCCTCGTCCAACGTCTTACTGGCGTAGTATACCACGAAGGGGTGTCTATCGCGTCTTTGTCCCAGGATGGCTCCGACTGCAAGGTCTGAAGCGTCACACATAAGTTCAAAGTTGAGGGACCAATCAGGCGGCTGGAGAACAGGGGCCATGGTGACAGCATTACGCAGTTGCGTGAATGCTTGTATACAGTCAGGGCCCATGTCGAAGGGCACATCGGTTGATAGGAGATGAGTTAAGGGTCGAGAAATTTTGGAGAAGTCTTTGATGAATCTCCTATAGAAACCGACGTGTCCCAAGAAGGAGCGGATTTGTTTGACAGAACCAGGCACAGGTAAATCAGCAATGATATCGAGCTTAGCTCTGTCAACCTCGATACCCCTATCGGAGATGATATGTCCAAGAACAATTCCTTCGTGCACCATAAAATGACTTTTTTCCCAGGAAAGCACGAGGTTTACATCAATACATCTCCTAAGGATGCGAGTCAGGTTGGCAAGACATTCGTCGAAAGATGGTCCAAAGACTGAAAAGTCATCCATGAAGACCTCGAGAAAGTCACCCACCATGTCATGAAATATCGCCAGCATGCATCTCTGGAAAGTTGCTGGCGCGTTACAAAGTCCGAACGGCATCCTTCTAAAGGTGAAGGTGCCGAAAGGGCAGGTAAAAGTGGTTTTCTCTTGGTCTCGGGGGTCTATTGCCACCTGGTTATATCCTGAGAATCCATCCAGGAAGCAGAAAAATTTATTTCCCGCTAACCGCTCCAGGATTTGGTCAATAAATGGTAGCGGGAAGTGATCTTTCTTGGTTGCAGCATTGAGTTTCCTATAATCTACACACACTCTCCAAGATGTAGGAGTGCGTGTAGGGATGGATTCGCCCCTGTCATTGACACGGATGGTGAGTCCTGCCTTTTTGGGCACAACGTGAATCGGACTCACCCAGGGGCTATCGCTGATCGGGTAGATTATACCCGCATCCAGCCACTTAATGATTTCATTCTTAACGACCTCCCGCATGTTAGGGTTGAGACGTCGCTGCATCTCGCGAGAAGGTCGAGCCTCCTCCTCCGTATATATACGATGAGTGCAGTAGGAGGGACTAATACCAGATAAGTCTGATAAAGACCATCCAATAGCTGCCTTGTGTTCTAGGAGGACCTTAGTTAGTTTGCACTCCTGCTCCATGGTTAATTTTGAACTGATGATTACAGGGAGCGTTTCATTTGGTCCCAGGAAAACATACTTGAGTGTATTAGGCAGCACTTTTAGCTCGGGAGTGGATGGGGAAGGATCTGGCATTTCTTGGGACGAGAGTGTCCCAGACGGGTAGGAGAACAAGTTAGGAGGAAGAAACTGGCCTTCAGATTGGCCAAGAAGAGGGGCTTCTTGGATAGATGGATCCAAAAATGAATAGCCCCAGTGAGAAGTATATGGGCTCAAGGTCCCAGTGTGGATTTGTAAATCCGCCTGATTTGGCGGGGAAGAAAGGGCAATTCGGTCTTCATGAGTGTGGACTGACAGTGAGTAGCCCGGATATGACTCAGACCACGAGGTATGGGAAGCGGAGAAAACCTCGTCAGAAGTCTGGCCAGGAGAAGGTACTGGACAAGGGAGGGATTGGGGAACGTCACAGTATGCGTTGGTCAGGCAGTTATCAGTGTTTATAGGTAATCCGCAACAGTCCGAATAGGTCCCAATTAGTCCGATACACGCGCTGACGGCCATGTCCTCGTCAGACGTGTCATCCTCAATGCAATCGCAATCAAAGTTCTTGGCTGCCTTGAATATGTTAAGCTTGAGCTTCTCAGATCCAACGGCAATCTCAATACAGCCCGACTCGCAGTCGATGTGGGCGCGGGCTGTGGCCAAGAAAGGTCGACCGAGGATGATCGGACAATCAGAAAGTGAACTAGGAACTTCCATATCTAAAACAAGAAAGTCAACAGGAAAACAGAGACTGTTGACCCTAACCACCACGTCTTCCACCACACCCTTCGGGATTTTGACAGAACGATCTGCCAACTGTAACGTGACAGGGGTGGGTTTCAGATTTCCCAAGGAAAATTTTTTGAGCATGATGGTCGGTATGAGATTGATGGAAGATCCTAGATCAAGCAAGGCACGGTTAAAACTGCAGCCTTGGATGCTACAGGAAATCAGTGGTGTGCCCGGATCTTTCTGCTTCGGTGGTAAGTTTGATAGTATAGCACAACTCGCATGAGGCGAGAGAACCACCGGATTCTTAGTCTTCTTTGACTGTCGCCTGGGTGTTGTGTAGTCTTTGAAAAATCGAGCGACAGTAGGTATGTGGTCGATTGCCTCGAGCAGGGGTACCTTGATTTCTACATCCCTGAACAAATTACGTAGGTTGTCAAAGGCCTGCGTATTTTTCTTTTTGCCTTTTGGCTCCCTTAGTAGAGCCTCAGGGAATGGGACTGATTCTGGCACAAGTTTTGGTGCATCATCCTCTCGCGAATGCGGTATGCATTCCGAATGAGAGGGCGAAGAAGAAGATGGGCCAGGATCAGGTCGAGGCGGATCGACGGTCTGCTTACCGCTCCTCGTAGTGATAGCATTGGACGATGCGGGTCCAGTGGGATCATACGGTGGAGGAGGGTTTGCAATGGGGATATAAGAGTGTGGTGCTGCAGCAGGATTAGCCTGAAATCCCGGTGGAATGCTCGGAGCTTGCAGAACTTGATTAACCTGTCCCTGAGAAGGTCGTACCTGTGGTTGAGAACCACGGGGCACGAAATTTCGCGGGTTTGGAACAGGTTGGGCGGGAAGAGTGCCCTGAGATCGAGTCGCCATGCGTAGTTGACTGATCTCGGCATTCTGCTGCGCCAATTGGTGCTGAAGAGAGGTCATGTTCTCTTCATGGCGCTTTGACATTTCCGTCATCATTCGCATCAATTTGTCAAGAGGGCTTGATGCGTGTTCAGTTTGTGGTACGCAAGGGCCTGATGGCGGATTTGCCATAGGATTAAACTGGACCCTTGGGATGACGGGTGCGGACGGTCGCATTGGTCCACCCGCGGGGTTTTGGCGCTGCGGGTTGTTGGACCATGCAAAGTTCGGATGATTACGCCACCCTGGGTTATAAGTGGCAGAGAACGGGTTGTTCCCCAGGGCGCAAGCATCTTCTATGCCAGAAGACGCGTCCGCATGTAGATATGCGTCTGAGCACACAGAGGCTTGGTCCTCCGTGTCGAAATACTGGCTCGCAGAAGCCAGTTCCACATGACTTACCGAGTCGCTTGGCGCGACACTCGGTAAGGAAGGTCTAACGGGGTTTCTCGGGATAAGCCTGGTATTAGAAGAACTTGGATTGTGACGAAGTGGTGAAGAGGTGGTGTTTGCCATAGATCGGGCGGGGTTGGCCAGAAGCTCGTCCAGCTTCTTGTGCACGACGGAGACTTCATCCAGTTTTTGTGCAATAAGGCTTAGATCAGTGGATGAATGGGAGGGTCCCGTGTCAACTTCGTGGACATTTCGGGGCTGGCTGGTACGATTAAAGGCGACAATGGAAGCATTGTTCATCGAGTTTTCACTCATATTTTCAAACAGCTCGAATGCTCCATTCTCATCTTTATTCATAAAGTTCCCTCCGCAGGAAGCGTCTGCAATCTGCTTTAAAGTCTCATTTAGCCCATAGTAGAAAATCTGGGCTATATGCCACTTAGGCAGACCGTGGTGCGGACACTTCCTGAGGAGGTCGTTATACCTCTCCCATGCCTCATGAAATTGTTCGCCGTTTTGTTGCGTAAATGAAGTGATAGCACGGCGAAGCGCATTGGTTCGCCCGATTGGGAAGAACTTCTTGACAAATGCTATTCGCATCTCTTCCCAAGAGTGGATGGTTCTCCCAAGGGTGCGTAACCATTGCGACGCTTTATCCCGTAATGAAAACGGGAACATCTTCATGAGGACTATAGATAACCCGACATTTCTTGGTTTAACGGTTTCAGCAAGTCGGGTTAGGTCTTCCAAGTGGAGAAATGGGTCTTCACTTGCAAGACCATGAAAGTGAAAATTGATTAGGCCAATTATGTTTGGTTTTAATTCAAAGTCATCCCCGCCCATGGGAACCCGAATTTGTCCTATGGTCTCTGTAGCAGCGGGATTCTGATAAGAGCTAAGAGACCTAGGCTCCTCCCGTTCGGGAGGGTTCTGCATTTCCTCCAATGTTTCCCGAATGGCTTCGATTTGCTCATTATACATTTCCATTTGGGCTTGGAGGCGGGTTATGGGATCTAAGGCTCCACCACCTGGTGGATTCTGAGGGCGGTTTCCTCCCTCGGGATTTGGGGGTGGGCGTGCAGCCATGTTTGTGGAGGAGGAGGACGATTAGACTTGTTTTCTAGATTTATCAGTCAATTCAAATAGTTCAGGGTTTTGTGACCTCCTCCCAAACATGCACTACCGCAGGAAGAATTGGGGAGATGAGAAGGGAAAAGGGATGAGAGAAATGACGCCGCAAAGGTACACTTGATTACAAATCAATACAGTCAAGTTCCTAACCTCTACAGTGTGCCCTTAGACCTAAAGATCTAAGTTACCTACTATCACGAACTACGGAACCGAATGCGAGCACCACGGAACCACCGGGCCAGATTGAAAGGCCGTTTGCCCCAGTCTTAGACACCCGATAGCACGCGGGAACTCTCACCAGCACGTAGCCGCTACACGTAGGTAGTTAGACCTCCAATCCTTAAAAAGGGTCAAGTTACTAACAATTTTAATTAGAGGCTTAGGGTCAAGTGCTTTTGGAATGTGAAGGGCGTTGTTTACGGGTAATGCCCAAGTGATTGATTTTAAGAGTGTGTAAGAACAAGCATGCAACAGGGAAATCTCCCCGAATTGAAGTTTTTATTGGCGAATGATTTTTAGAGTTCAGCCTTAAGTAGTATGAATTTTAGGGTTTTGCTGAATTACCAATTCAACCAATCTCCGGGTTTTTGCAAAAATACAGGTTTTCCTTCTAAAACCCAAGAAACCCTTCTTCAATTATCAGTTAGTTAATGCATGCTAAAATGCAATGGGCTACCCTAAATGGAGATTTCTATGTGTGGATGCGCGAATCAATTTTATACCAATGTGAAAGGGAGCCAAAGAACTTCAATTCAAGTGCTCCCAATCACCAGAAAGATATCCACACACAAGGCTTCAACCAACAGATAAAGAAACTAAAACTGTTGGGGTTGAAGTATTCAGGATCGAATCACAGGCAAGTTTGAAAAGTCGTGGTGGGGTTGGAATCAACTCAATTCCAAATCTCCCCACCAAAAATGTGATCCTGAATTAAAGATAATTGAGGCAAAAGAGGGATACAAGCAATCTTTTTCTTTGCCTCAAAGAATACTTCCCATGGCGAAAAATCTAAGAATCAAGATTCTAGAATTTTCGCTATGCGAAGTAAGGCGGGAAATCCCGGGGCAGTGGGAGTGAAGACAACCAATCAATCAAGTGAATTTTAATCCACTTGCCCTCAAGAAATCCCAAGAAGTTTTTCTAATTTTTAGTTTTAAATTTTTTTTTTTTTTTTTTGTGTGGTGGCAAGTTAACCCTAATTTGATGAGAAAAGAAAACCTACTTGTTCGGCAACGTGTGCGAAGTTCCAATGCGATGTCGGCGTCTTCACGCTCTCGTTCCCGCCTTGGATCTGCTCACGTCCTCGACTTCGTCAGCCTTCTTCTCCTTCCACCAGGTTCACCTGCACACCAAAAACAACAATACCCGTGAAGAGAGAAGAGACAAATTTAAAGGAATTGGATAGAAACTTACTCGAAAGTGCACCTCCCCGGCAACGGCGCCAGAAAAGTTATGATGGTCGGCCTGGATAGGTTGTTAATATGATATTTTTATCGTTGAAATGTGTATAGTGGTTAACCTAATTCAGACCTAACCATCTCTTTACAAAATTTTTAACCTGGCCTAATTGATTTTATCTTGTCACTTTTAAGCCCAGGGTCGAACTCAGGGAAGTGGGGTTCAAGTCGAGTTTCTACGTTTTCCTTAAAACGCGTCTCTTCCGTTCGTTTATTCTGTTTTTGGTATTTTTCTTATTTAGGTTTTTTTCTTGTAATCCTTGTTCTTGAGGCACACCCTCAAAATTGTGTCCTTGGCTTTTAGCCAAAACAGAGTTTCAAAACACGTCTTGCTACTTGCAAGACGGGGTACCTGCAAATCAAAGATTATCTTTTCACTTTTATACCTTTTTTTATCTTTTTACTAAGAAAGAAACTAACAGATAGAAAGTAAATATAGTAGCTATAGATATATATTTATATGTAGTATATATATAAAGGGGTGGGGGTGGAGGTGACGATGGAGTGTAGCACTATGTCGAGTCAGCCGACGTCTAGAGAGACGCAACCAACATGACTAGGTGCCGCGTGGAGTGTGGATGGAGGATGGATGATGTATGGGACCACGCTTTTTTTGTACGCGTGTATCAGGGAATATCAGCAACTGGTGCAGATATCCCCGCGATACAGCGTATAATAAATAACATGAAAGTATCTGTACATATGTATGTATATAAATGTATAAGTATATATGTATAGATATATATAGATATATATATATATATATAGGTGTATATATATATGTATGTATATATGTATATAGCTATGTATATATGTATATAAGTATATATATATAATACTATATAGATATATATATATATATGTATATAAGTATATATGTATCTAGATATATATGTATATATATATGTGTATATGTATAAGTATATAGATATGTATATATATATATATGTATATGAGTATGTGTATATATATATATATATATATATATATATTATATATGTATATGTATATATATATTATATTATATGTATGTATACATAACTATATAGATATACTATGTATATATAAGTATATATATATAGATATATGTATATGTATATATATATATATATATATATGTATGTATATAAGTTACTATTAGTGTGTGAATGTGTGTGTCGGTGAATGGGTGTGTGTGTGTTGCTGTAAGTGAAAAAAAAAAAGGGAGAGATCGCGGAGAGAGAGAGAGAGCGCCAGAGAGAGAAAGAGCGGGCGGGAGAGATCACGAGCGCGGCGGGGAGTCTGCAGTCGGTCGCGGAGGGTTGCAGCGGTTCGCGGGGGTCGGCGCGAGGCCGTAGCCGGCCGCTGCAGTGCGCGCAGCGGCCTGTCGCGGGTGGAATTGCAGAGGCGACAGAGCAGAGGCGGAGACGGGGAACGGGCCTGCAGGCGCGCGCGGAGGGTTGCGTGCCTGCGGGGAAGGTCGCGGAGGTGCGAGGGGAGGTTCTGCAGTGGTCGCGGAGGGTCGCGGGGGTCGGCGCGAGGCCGTAGCCGGCCGCTGCAGTGCGCGCAGCGGCCTGCTGCGGCGTGGACAGAACGGAGACGGAGGCGGAGAACGGGCCTGCAGACGCGCGCAGAGGGTTGCGCGCCTGCGGGGAAGGTCGCGGAGGAGGCAGGGGTGCTGCTGCTGCTGCTGTCGCCGCTGGGCTGCTGCTGCTGCTGCTGCTTCAAGCTTCGGACCTTGAAGCGGCAGCAATGGCGTGGAGATGCAAACGAAGAGAAAAGAACACACCACGCCCACCGGCTCGTTGAAGAGCTGGGCGGTGGTGCTCCCACTGTGGTGGTGTGCACCACAGTGGGTTCTCCTGCTCGTCGGGTGCCTCCTCGACGGAGGGCCGGCGTATGGGAGGGGAGAGCGGGTGCGAAGGTGGTTGCGGGTTCGAGTTGCTGCCGCAGCTGCGTATTGCAGCAATGTTCCCCCTTTCCTCGCGAGGAAGAGCTGCGGCTTTATAGAGGAGGAGAGCATGGCGGGGAGGCATGGCAGCAGCAGGGAGAGGCGTTGGAGAGTGGCTGCTGCAGGGAGAGGCGCGGGAAGGACAGTAGGGAGAGGCGCGGGAAGGACAGCAGGGAGAGGCGGGGGTGCTGCATGCGGCTGCGGGAAGAAGGCAGCCGCGGGAATGAGAAAAAAAAGAAAGATGAAAATAAAAATAGAGAAGGGACTTTTGCAAAGAAACACTTGATAAAGAAAATAATTATGCAAGCCATTTATTCCATTCTCTTCTCCTCTCAATTAAATGCATGCATGCAAGCGTTTTTACAAATGCGACTATAGGATTATAATATACATAGTTAATGCTAGAAAATAGCATAAGAAGGCATTCTTATAGGCGTGTTTTGAGGTGCAAACATATACCCCCATGCCTAAATGATGCAATATCCTCAATGTAAAAATAAAGACATGAAAGGGGTAGAGTAAACATAATATCACCTGAATTTCGTGACAACCCGGTTAGCTCCACAGAGAGAAGAGAGTATACACACGTGCTAAGTTTAATGCTTTCAACTAGGCATAATATACATACAAGGAAGAAATTGAGAATTCACAAATGCAGGTTAGAATCAAAATCAAAAGATTAATCCTTAAACCTGCCAGCAGAAGATGTCCATAGATGTAGACTAAGTTGTGGTGTACACCCATGCCCTAAGGTCGAGTGTTCTAAGGTTCTAGATGAAAATCACCCAGAATCGAAGATTGTTGTATTTACGAGGCCAGGACTATGGTTTGATGGTGTGCAACCCAAGACCAAAGTGTCGAACAGATGGTAGATTTGGTTCACTAGGTTCAGATGTCCACTTAACGTTTAGCTCAGAAAAATAATCAGTTATTCCAGGCTTGGGTCACACATAAAAGGTATCGTAAGGGTCCTGGTAAAAAGTAGGTGGTTTTAGGTCAATAATAACCCTTAAATCCAAACTCCTGCTTTCCTTGAAGTTAACTTCCCAAATCCTCACTTCTAAATTCCTATCCTCCAACATGAAGTGTTTGGGCTTTGGGACCTCTAGCATATCATTCACCCCATATGATTTACCCAAGTCCAGAAATCATGGCTGACTCAGAATTGACTTGGGTACAATGATTTCCAAATCAAAATCAATCCCTTTAGGATGTGGTTGAGGAATAGGGCTATTAATTGAATCTTCTAGTAAATGAGGATTTGAATCATCCAAGTTATCCCCAACCAAATCCAAATCTTCAATGAACAGGCTATTAAATGGTTCGTCATGCTCCTTGAGCCCGTTTGTCTCACTAAAATCATCTTCCTTATGCTCAAGTGAGACTTCACTAAGAGATTCTTCACCCTCAGAGTCAAAGAATTCTTGATCCGCATTTATATATGTCTCAAAATCGTATGTCATTTCATGATCCAAGGAGACATATGTTTCTTCATTCCCTGGCTTGGGGATCTCGGGTGAAACAATCGGTTCATCCTGAATTGGTTGCTCTATACCAACCTGGTCATCTCCGGTCTCAAAACATGTATCCCCCCCCCAACAGGCACCTGAGTGGGTTAAGACATTGGCTCTCTTGAAGGGGTTTCATCTTGGGAATCATCCCAAGATTGGACTAAGGCAACCACAAATTTCATCCTCAACTTCGACAATTTCCCAAGTAGAAACTCACCCAGACCCCTACCCTAACATTTTGGAGCAAATCCAATAGAGAACTATTAAGTTCATCAATCATTTTGATCATAGGCTCCAATGCTTCAGTGCATGGTGTTGGCTGAGCTTCTAAAGATTGTATGGTGTTCCTTAAGTTAGCCAACATCCTGTCTTGGACCTGGTTCACCTAAACTGAATGGTTCAGTTTAGGTTTGGGTGGGTTTGGGTTAAATATAATGGAGTCAAGATATAGAGGTTCTCGGGTCCCTCCCTGATAGTAGGTCATCTCGGGTTGTTCAAAGAATGCAGGTGACCTATATTCAGTGGAATACTAGGGAGGGTAGATGTTATAATCATCATATCTTTCTTGATTGTAGATCAGGTTGGTTTGATCATCAAAGGATGGAGATCTATAATCATTATAGCTTTGGAAGAATAGTAATCATAGTCTTGTTGTCCAGGGTTAGGCCTTGGACACTGAGGTCCGATATCGTATCCCCAATCAAAGTTCTCCCAACTAGTGGATGGGTAATTATAAGTCGAGTTGGGATAGTAATCATCTTGGGTATAAGTGGTGGTAGGAGGGTAGGATGGAAAATGAGTGTAGGATGTGGAAGGATACATGGTAGAACAAGAGGGGAAATCAGAAGAAAGAAGGAGCCTTGCAATACAAGCAATTAACCCTGTCCTTAGGTGGGTTAGCCTAAAGACCTACAGACTCCTAGGACCTATCTTGAGATTATAACCGATTTGGTCCAACTTTGTCCGATCAATCCAACCAGTTAGAAAGAGGGGCTGGGGAGAAGGTTCTTCCTTTGGCTTGCACCTTCGGTTCCTAGTGTACCCCCTAACCGCGGTCATTTGATGCTACTCCCTTACCTAGACATCGAATGGACTAGTAGAAGCAGATTAATAAAAGAAAATCTCAGTCTGAGCCTCAAAGAGTGAATCAATACTTAAGGCCAATGTCAACTTGGTTTTAGTTAGGCTTGGGATGATTGTGCTCTTGGAATGTGATGAGCCCTTTAGATGGGTTGTGCCCTTAATGATCAATTCAAATGTGTGTACGTGCACAACCAGGGTTTGCAAACAAGGTTATTTGATGATGTGTCTTTCAGGGTTTAACCTTGTTTAGTAGCTTTTAGGTTTTAATCTTAGGTGTATTCAATCAAGTTCAGGAGAACACTCTAAGTTTTGAAAGCACTGGTGATGATATTTAGAAATCAGAAAATAATGTGGAGTGCCTGGTTCAGCCCTAAAGATTAACTCTAAGTGGCAAGCTACTTGATGAAGCAATTTTAATTTGAGTGGTATGGCCCAAATAGCTCAATCAATTGGCCTATTGCACCACTTAATTAAGGCACACAAAAAATCTTAACCTAGTCAATTTTTCTACTCGCTTATTAGTGTGTTGAGTTAGGGTGTACCGGATCCATAGGTTAGATTCTAGTTAAGTGGTAGAATCGATGTGATGTGGTGCGCCTTAAGTCGAGAGTTATGGGTGTTTAATGTGTGTCACTTTCAGTAAATCCCACAAGAGAATTTTTTTTTTATATATGCAGAGATAAGATGAGTGGAGGTGGCAAAGAAACAACTAGATCTATCCTAGGTTTATAAAAACACCTAAATTGATTTGGGTTTAAGTTATTAGTGTGGTGAAATGAAATCTAGGGTGGGGGTGGTTGGGGAAAACTTACAAATGTCTCTACCTGCACTTTACTCCAAGCTACAGCCTTCGACTCCTCGATTGGGTTTTTGCAAGACAATAAATCAAAGAAGAAAGATAGGTTAGAAAAATATGTAAGTAATGCGAGAAAACATGAGAAAAAACCAAAGAGCGTTGCTTCTCGGTAACGGTGCCAAAATGATTGCGTCGGAGATTCGTCGCTAAAAGGTTCGAGTTTGGAAAACCCGTCATCGTAGTTCGATTCGCGAGAAAATCCATCGATCAGATAAAATTTATAACCGAAACTCGAAAAGTGAGTCCCAAGTCGAACACGAGGAGGCGAACGTTTGGTTTTGAAAATCCGCGTTTCACTTTTTATTTATTTTTGTCATTTTTGTCTTTTCTAATTTTTTTGGTATTTTTAATAGGGTAAGAGATCAGGTCGATGAAATCTAGCTAATCTACTTGTAAAATAAAAAGAGAGAGACACAGAGAGAGAGGGAGAAACAATCATGTATTTTTATAATGAAATCTTTATTACAACTAGGAAAGCGGGAAAACTATACTATGAAAGCAATAAAGATAGAGATAGGTGAGATAAATCCCCTTCGACGGTTGCTTGGAGGATGACTCGCTCTGACGTCGCTTGGAGGAAGCTGGTGAGGAGCGGGACGATTGAGGACGGAGCTAGAGGACGGAGGGTGGGGTAGTACAACGTCGCGGTGAGGATCTTCCCGAAGGGAGGTGAGAAGATGGCCACGGGATACTCCACAAAGGGGGATGAGAGGCAAGAACAAATGTTTGTTTTATACTCTAGAGGAGCATCTCGGGCTTGGGACAAGCTCTCTCTAGAGCCTTAGAGGTGGTGAGTGGAAGAAAGGAAGAGATGAAGTAAAATGGGAGGGGTAGGGGTCCTTTTATAGTGGAGGAAAGGATCAAATTCATATATAGGACATTTAATGATGGTCATAAACGCTGTTGAAGGCTCGCTGCAAACGTCGTTGAAGGCTCGCTGCAAACGTCGCTGAAGACAGCCCACGCTGTCGCTGCGCTAGCACGCGCTTTGCCCGCCCGTGTCGTGTGCCTCCGTACGCTACGCACCCGCGTGCACTGTCATTGCTGCACGTATGTGCCTTTGCACGCCCATGCTGCTGCTCACGTGCAATGGCGCGTGCATGCACATGGGCAATCTGGGTTGCGCCACGTGGCGAGATCTGGGTCGTTCATCCTCTTTCTATTGTAGAGGCTGCTATAGAGGTCGGATTGAGTCGATTTTCATGCCATTGGGCTCTGATCATCGACCCGAATCCATCCACGTGGATGGATTTGTCATTTGATGGTTCGAATTATGTCACCTAGTCCCTTGGCCATTGATCTTCCTTGGACTGCATATGCTGCTACGAGACTCCGATCAAGATGATTTCGAAGGTGTTAGACTCCGATCGTCGTTCTTATTAGATCCATATGGTTGGATCGTCAATCCGAGACTCTGAAATAAATCTCCTTATCTCCTGACCACAAAAGGATGCAATTAACCTAAAATATACACAAGTACTCTAAATGCAGAATGATGCATACTATGCAATATTTATAATATGGAATGTAAGTCTAAGCCTAGTAACTACATAAATCGACATCTTAACCTAAATGGATGTGTCTACATCATGCTACAGGGTTCCTACTTTTCCCTCGTCCTTCCGACTTCCTTTCAATGTATGCTTGGAAGGAGGTCGTTGAACCCTCGTTTAGAAGGACCTTTAGACCATTCACAGAGGTGGAGGTTGATTTATAGCCAAGCAGATCCCATCGCTGATCAATAACCACCTCCCCCACCCCCAAACCAGCAAGAGCTGATTCAGAGGCAGTTGGAAGAATTGCAGCAATGCAGCAATGGTTCCAACGAATGAATGGTTAGAGCACTCAGCCCTTGAAGGATTTCTATGATCCTTCAAACTATGGGGAGTGTCCCGGCGTCATGATTCCTGTCGAAGACGTAGAAATCAAGCCCCAAGTCTTAAGTTTGATTATGCATTTCCATGGGCTTGGCTCGGAGAACCCATTCTAGCATTTTGAGGATCTGGCTGCTTTGGTTCAGACCACCAAAGCTAGGAATGTGAACGAAGAGCAGATGATCATGAGGCCCTTTGCCCACTATTTACCATGCGAAATCTGGGTTTTAAAATCACTTCATTGCAATATAGTCGAAATAGCATGTAAACAAACACAATTTATAGCTCGAAAGATTGTCAAGAAAATCCAAGGTCGAACGTAGGGATTAGGTGTTGCAATTAATCTCAAAGACCACAATATTACCACAAATATGAGCAAGTTATAATGAAAATTTCATGCAAGAATGATATATATATGTCAATATCAGAGTGCAAAAAGAATGGGGTAAAATGGTGATTTAAATCACCAATTACCCCTCTAGTTAAGCTCAAAATAATTCTAAAATAACTGAATAGTAATGATCAACCAATTATTTCACACAAATGTAAGTAAGCAATAAGTGCACAGTGCACTATGTCAGAGATATCAAACGACAGATCACAATATCAGATGGCTTAAGTAAAGCCTTGCTATAGTGCTTTTGCACTGATCTTTCTTTTTCTCTTTGGCTCTTCTCTTCTTTCTCTTCTTCATGCACAAGGGGCTTCCTATCCTTATAGCGGCTAAGTGTTGGGTTTCCTCTTTGAAGAGCAAACCCCCCCTCCCCTGCTCTCTCATTCCTTCTTTCTCTTCTCTTTCTCTTAGGCAGCCGGGCAATCGAGTAATCGAATATGTGTACCTGGGTCCAAGCTCACCGGTAGTGGGTGATGAGTGAGGAGTGAGGGTTTATGTTCAGTCGAACGTGAAATCGAGTTTGTAAATATTACGTCGTAGTATAGTTGAAATTGCTTCAAAAAACAAATGAAAGTTTATTACTCGAAAAACTATGAATCTGAGGTCGAACACGGGGAGCAAATTGGGATTTAAAAACTAACACAACTTTCAATTTGATAAAATGTGATGATCAATCAAATTATAAAGCAATAAAAATAGTTTCAATGTATATAGAAGCTCAAAAATATGAATATAAATGTAAAAATCAGATAATTTTCTCTTCTTTGCTTCTTGAGCTTTGGCTTCCTCTTTCTCTTTCTTTCCTCTATTGGATTCTTCTTTCTCTCTTCTTCTTCTTCCTTTCTTTCGATTGTTGGCCTTAGCTTCTCTTTCTTCTCTTCTTTCTCTTTCTCTGCTTCTGTCTTCAGCCGAGCCCTCTTCTTCCTTTGCTTTTCTGCTGTAGCTTCCTTCTTCTTTCTTCTTTGGCTTTGGTTCCTCCCTTGTCGGTGACTTCTTTCTCCTTTGCCTTCTTAATATTTCTTCTCTTGGCTTTGGCTTCCTGGCTTCCTCTTCTTCCTTGGCTTCGCCCTCCAAGAGAGCAAAACCTAACCCCTACCCTCCTCGCGGACTCTCCTCTCTTTTTTCTCTCTTAGGCTCGCTCTCCCAGAGCCTACTCAGGTATACGGGTTGGGTTTGCACTCCCGTGACCAGGCGCACCAACGTGGGTGCTGCACAAGGAGTGCACAGTAATCGGGTCAGGCTACCAGGTTCGCAAAGGAGTGAATCACGGACGAGGCATGGGTAGGTGAGTGGGACCTCACCCAGTGTCAGGAGGCGATAAGCCCCTGACACAATTACAATATATTCAGCTTCGCTTGCTTGAAAATGCCCGAGGTGGGACTAAAATTCCCACTCACTTCTTCGTGCACGCTCATAGGGGATCACTCTTAATCACAGGGGCTGCAGATGCTGGGACTCCAATTGCTGGGCGGAAGTCGTTCGCAAAGGAGTTCCGCGCATCTGGGACCTGGAACCTGGAGCGGGGCTACCTGATAAAAGCTTGTGAGCAAGCTTCGCTCCTTCTTCAATGGCAGATAGGGGTCAGAACCTGTCAACACAAATACGGCCTCACGGCCCTGTCAAAACACTCAGAAGGCTTTGTTGTGACACGACGAAGGAGACTCGAGTGCTGGTGTGGTGCGGGACGGCCTAGGCGTGCTTGCCTAGGTCGTTCTGTGGCTAAGAAGGTGGGTTTGTTCAGGGGCAGTGTGTGGAATGTGTGGCGGTCGATGGAGAGGGGTAAAATGATTAGTGGAAGATGGCAGAGCTTCTGAGGTGTTTGGCGTGGTGGATGGGTGCGTGGAATGACGGGAGCACCTCGTCGGTGGTCTGTCGGAGGTGGAGAAGTTGAGGGTGGTCTGTGGTTGTCAAGGGGTGAAAATAGAAATAGAGAGGGGGAAAATATAGAGTTCGGGAACGAGACTTATCTGTGAGTGGCTGGATGAAGGGGGAGGTAGAGGGGCAGACGACGTGTATATGCCGTTGCCGGAGACGAAGACCCTGAGACAGAGAGGCGGCAACGACGAGAGGGAGATAGGCGCAGGCGCAGGTGTGGCACGACGCAGAAGAATGATGTGGAGACAACTCTGCCACTGGTATGGTGGTAGAGTGACGAGAAGAGGGAGGAGGAGTCACCGGAGCTTGTGGGCTTTTTGGCTAGAGGGGGAAAGAGGAATTTTTGGGGGATTCTCAAGCCAAAACAAGCTTGGGATGGATGGGAGGATTTGGGGACCTTTAAATAGTCGTAGGCAGAGGGCCTTGTGCTTGGAAGGAAAGCTTCTAAGCATGGCAACCTCGCCAGACTTGGAAGGTCGAAAGATACCCATATCTCTCATGCATTCGCATGAGAGATTGGGTAGGAATCAGAGCGCCTAATTGGGTTCACATGGTCGGGAATTCCTCAGAGAATCTCCCTTTCAAATTTAAGAGGGATTCACTGAGGAATCAAGAAGTTATCCCTCTTGAATCATTGCCGGAGTAGGATTCCTCCACTGTAATGGTGGAGGGACCTAATTTCAAAGAATGACGAGGAAGATAGCGGGGTGTCTACAAGGTTTTCGAAAGCTAGGGGCATAAAAGTAATTCGGTTAGATTGTTTTGCAAAGTAGGTCAAGGTGAACTCCCTTAGGTCCAAATTTTGGTATAAACCTAATTTTGACCCAAGAAATCCAATGGTGAAGTTGGATTTTAGGTTTGACCACGTTTGACTGGGCATTTTGCACAAAAACCCAATTTTGGGCAAATGTTTGACTAGGACCCCTATTTAGGTCAAAATAGGATTTAAAGGCCAAATTGAAGTTTTTAAACCCTAAAGGATATTTTTCCATAAATTTTTGAGGGTTTAGTTTAATTTTATCTTGATCAAAACCTTGTTAAATTAAGTGGGTCTATTTTAGGGTTACAAGAAGCCATTTAATTCCTAGATTTCACATTAACCCTTTTCTGATTGAACCAACCCACTTTTTATCTTGTTAAGACCAATTGATCCATGTTTAACCCCTGAGAAATCCTGTTGTTGTACTGTAATGGTAAAATTGTAGTTTTACCCTTTGTTTCTAGCTTTTCTTTCAAACTAGTTATTCCTTGAGTTTGGCCTTTCACTTGGTTATGTAGGAGCATTTGTTCTCTTTTCTAGGTCAAAATGAGCTAGTTAGGGCTCATGATTATGTTCCCATCATACCCCCGTGACTAGCTTTTGCTAGTCCCTTAGCAAAATTTTAAGGTTTTAACTTCTGTCCTAGACCGTGAGTTTCTGTCACAATTTATGATAAGTGCCTTTTCTTTTTCTTTTTGATTAGGTTAAAATGCCGACAGTAGGCCTAGAAGTACTCAAGTACCAACCAAGATCCGGACCTAACTAGCTCTTGCCTCGGTCCTCCACGAAGGTTTTTAAGGCCTGCAGGAAATATCTTAAGGTTCGTTGGACTCCGTGGTTAAAGCACTCGTGCTTGAGACATATTTTAGCCTCGATTCAGTTTGTAGTGCATTTTTTTTGTAAGAGAGAGATGGAGGATTTATTTATTTGGAGAGTTTTCTCTCTCTTTTCTTTTTATTTCTAGCTTCGGATTGGCTTCTCAACACGGTTTGTATCGAATTCCTCGTCCCCATCATCAATCCTCAAAGGTCCCTAGAAATCGATGTTTCATGATAGCATCGCCCATGGTAACCCCCAGAACCCTGGCTTTCAAGATTTTGAGATAATCCTGTTCATGGCGTTCTGTAGCCAAATCCAGACCCTGGCAATCGACATTTCGTGATAATGCTGCCCATGGCATTTGAGCCAGCAGGGTGCTTACGTGCCCCCGATAGGGTATGTAAATATCCTAGGAGACAAGCACAGAGGAGACGATATGTTGTTATGCATCTTCAAGGGGTATTTCCCGCCTCTCTACGTCGGGAACTCATCCAAATCAACTTGTGTTTATCGGCCGCTCCTAATATAGGCAACTCTTTTCAGAACATTTAACCGCTTTTGCGTGATTTTGATAGTTATGCGCACTGAACCAGACTGTGTGTGGATTGGGGTGCTTAGGTTACCGAGTCACGCAAACCAAAGGTCAATTAACGAGGCCGAATACTCCCTAAGCCTTAGACCTAACACTTAAGCTTCGCATTTTCCCCAACTTCTTAAGGATTATTCAGATCTTAGTGGGTACTTGAATTTTTAAGCCTAAGAGCCTAACCCAAAAGGCCTAAGATCAGCGTTCCTACTAATCTCTTTTATGTCTCATTAGCACTTTTTCCTTCATTCTTTTTCTTTTGATGTGGTCTAGAACTCCGGTTAATCCCTTAATCTATTACTTATGACTATCCCTTTTTATTTTTCATTTTGTGCTCCTTTTTTGTCATTTTGATCTTTTCCTCCTCATGGTTTGTATGGCCTCAAAAATTTTCTCTCCCCCCCCCCCTCAGTTTTTTTATTCTTTTTCAAGATTTTTTCATTTTTTTTTGTTAAAACCTTTTCTTATGAGATGAGTTTTCATGAAGTTCTGCACTTTCATACCCCTCCATGTCTACGATTTGTAATGTCCCCATTGTAAATTAGGTGGATTCGAATTCAGCTTAGTTCATTCATTAGGACAGGTCTTGGGTGGGCGAACTGGTCGAGGTGACTATTGCGAACGATTTCTTGACTCGGGTTCGGGTACCTGAGGTGGAGTTGGCTGTTCTAAAGGATGAACCCTAAAGTGCAATATGAATTCAGCATAGAAATGTCAAGAAAGGCCTCAGGTTTTTCAATAATGATTGGTTGCCTCTCGTTAAGTGCTGAGTTTTACACCATTGGCTGGGTGCAATGAGCTCAAGGAGAATGGAGAATAAAGGATATCTCAGCCAAATTTGTATCAGTCACATCAATGAACGGTTTGAGTCTCTGACCATTCACGATGAATGGTTCGGAATCATGGCTGAGTGGACTGATCTCAATGGCTCCATTTCCAAAGATTCGTTGGACTAAGTAGTGTCCAATCCATTTTGATCGCAGTTTTCCTGGGAATAGCTTGAGTCTAGCATTGAAGAGTAGGACCTTTTGACCAGGATGAAAGATCTTTCTAGATATGTGCTTGTCGTGAAAGGCTTTAACCCACTCTTTGTAAATTCATGAGTTCTCATACACGTCATGGTGTAATTCATCATCTCGCTCATTTGAAGCTTTCTATGGGTTCCAACCTTAGAAGGATCTAGGTTGCAGTTCCATACTGCCCAATAGGTCTTTATGCTCCAATTCGACGGGGAGGCGACACGTCTTCTCCTACACCAATCTGAAGGGAGACATACCTAATTGTGTTTTGTGGGCGATCCTATAAGCCCACAAAGCTTCCGGAAGTTGGGATGACCAATCCTTCCTGTTAGGTCGAACAGTAACTTGGAGAATTTTCTTGACTCCCGATTTGAGAGCTCAGCTAGACCATTAGTTTAGGGGTGGTAAGGAGTAGAGATTTGGTGTGACACCTCGTATTTGGTCATTAATGACCTGAACTGAGCATTTATGAAATGGGTCCCTCCGTCTAAAATTATCACACGTGGAATCCTGAACAATGAGAAGATGTTCTGATGAATGAATTTGATAACAACTTTATGATCATTGGTTCGGGTCAGAATGGCTTCGATCCATTTGGGCACATAGTCAACAGTGAGTAAAATGTATTCGAAGCTGTTCGAGATAGGGAAGGGTCCCATAAAATCAATCCCCCAAATGTCAAAAATTTCGCATACCAAATCGGCTGTAAAGGCATCATATCTTGATGGCTCATGTTACCTAAGGTCTGGCAACGGGTACATGCCTTACAGTGATTGGATGCATCCTTGAAAATTGTGGTCCAGTAGAAGCCGCACTGGAGAACTTTTGCTATGGTTTTATGTCCTGAAAAGTGTCCACAGCATTCCTGGTCATGGCAGAAAGAGAGTATGTCTTGGATTTCCGCTTTCACGACACATCGTCGAATTATTTGATTCGCACTGATGCGGAAAAGATACGGGTCTTCCCAAAAATAATACTTGGCATCGGAAAGCAATTTGTCCTTCTTGGCCTTCGGCCAATCGGACGAGATCTGATGTAATGCCAAGTAGTTTACTATATCAGCAAACCATGGAAGCCCTGTATTGATAGTCAGAAGGTGCTCATCAGGAAAATGTTCCGTGATGGGTCTGGAAGGGTTGATGATCTTAGAAGGAAGGTGGGACAAGTGATCAGCTACCACATTCTATTTTCTCACTTTGTCACGAATCTCGAGGTCAAATTCTTGCAACAACAAGATCCAGCGGATTAATTGAGGTTTTGCATCCTTCTTTGCATGGAAATGCCTCACAGCTATGTGATCTGAGTAGATGATAACACGGGAACCCAGGAGATAAGATCTAAATTTTTCCAGGGCAAATACTATGGCTAGCAACTCTTTCTCAATAACTGTGTAGTTACACTGAGCCTTGTGAAGTGTTTTGCTAGCGTAGTAAATGACCATGGGTTTCCCGTCAATTTTCTGCCCTAATACCGCTCCTACAGCGAAATCAGATGCATCGCACATGATCTCAAAGAGTTGAGACCAATCAGGGGACTATAAAGATCAGGGCTTGGGTAACTCGGTCATGGAGGATCTCAAAGGCTTGAGTGCATTCCTTGGAGATTTTGAAAGGTACATCCTTGGAGAGAAGAGTGGTTAGGGTGCGTGCAATTTTCAAAAACTCAGGGATAAATCGACGGTAAAAATCTACGTGTCCCAGGAAAGATTAGATGTCCTTGATTGAGCTAGGCATAGGGAGTTTGGAAATCAAGTTCACCTTGGCTCGATCAACTTGGATGGCTTTCTCTGAAATCAGATGTCCCAGGACAATTCTTTCAGGCTCCATGAAATGACTCTTTTCCCAGGAAAGAACCAGATTCACGTCAATGCACCGCTTGAGGATTTGGACCAAGTGCAGGAGGCAATTGTCAAATGATGCTCCGAATACTGAAAAGTCATCCATGAAGACTTCTAGATAATCACCTATCATATCTGAGAATATGTCAAGCATGCACCACTGAAAAGTCGTGGGTGCAGTGCAGAGACCGAACGGCATCCTTCGGAACGCGTACATCCCAAAGGGGTAGGTGAAGGTCTTTTCTTGGTCCTTAGGATGGATTGCCACTTGGTTATAACTGGAGTACCCATCAAGAAAGCAGAAGAACCTATTTCCTGCCACTTTCTCGAGGATCTGATCAATAAACGGTAGTGGGAAATGATCCTTCTTCATGGAGGAATTGAGTCTTCTGTAATCAATGCAGACTCTCCACGAGTTAGCCACACGGGTCGGTATGACCTCTGCGGTTTCAGTCGTAATGTCGATAAGTCTTGCCTTCTTAGGCACAACCTGGATTGGACTCACCCACCGACTATCGGAGATCAGGTAGATGATCCCTGCATCTAACCACTTAATGATCTCCTTTTTCACGACCTCCTGCAAATTAGGGTTCAAATGTCTCTACATTTCTCGTGAAGGTCGTGTGCCCTCTTCGGTGTAGATTCGGTGTGTACAATAAGAAGGACTAATGCTAGTCAAATCGTCGAGAGTCCATCCAATGACTCTATGATGTTGCTAGAGAATAGTAATCAGGCGGGATCCTTGTCAGGTGTGAGTCTAGAGTTGATAATCAAAGGAAACGTTTGATTGGAACCCAAAAAGACGTATTTTAGATGGTCGGGAAGAGGCTTGAGTTCTAGGATGGGGTTATCAGCAGCAGCGGGTGGTTCAGGGTGTGTGTTAGGAGCAAGGGAAGGAGTTATGGGTGCATCTAGATCAGGTTTAGACTCCTCTGTTTGCGGGTTTTGATCTTCTGGTGGTTGATCGAGAATAATCAGGTTATCCTCGATATACGGTTCATCAACCACGGTGACCTAGATTAAGCTAGAACTTAGCATAAGTTAGGGAAATTCATGCACGCATAAACATTATCTACATCTTTACTACTTTACTTTAGTTATGCATAAAATGATGTTATAATGTGCTAATTAAGTACATTATGTCGATTGCAGGCAATAAGTAGATCTGGAGCTGGATCTGGAGCAGGATCTGAAGCTGGATCTTGAATAATGGGAGTTGTAGCAGAGCTGGAGTAGAAGGCTTAGTTTAGATATAGGAACAATAATGTATGGGGGTTAAAGGTTTTCTATTCTATTAAGTAGAAATAAAGCAGTAAAATGTGAAGAGCATAGGTCCATCCTAGCCCTAGGATAGCCTAGAGACTTCCCCAAGCCTTAGCCACCCTTAGATTAGGTCACAACACCCTAGGAAGTCCTAAAACCCTAATTCCAACCCTTATCTGGACGAGCAGATAAGTTATAGGACATCCAGGACCCCTAGCCACCTCCCACACACCTCAAACCCACTTCTGCAGTGTTATTGGACGTCCAGACACATTGTCAGACGTCTAATTTCTGTAGAATACCTAAAACAGAACTTTGATTTCCCCCTACTCAGATTGGACATCTAGAACTGAAGTTTGGACTTCTGATTTTTTAGTATAAGACGTCTAACACTATTATTATACGTCTGATACTTCTCTCCAGTTCATGTTTTGAGATTTAAGCCTTGATCTTGGATCTCTAGGTCCCTAAACCTAATTCCAACGCCATAGGAACCTAAATTAAGGTGCCCTAACCCTAGTACATCACCTCTAGACCTCCCTAAGGACCTAATTAGGTCCTCACTAAACCTAATTGACTTGGATCTTAGTCAATTCCATCAGCCTATTCAATTGGACTCATTGAGTCCAATTGAGCCCTGATCTCAGCACACACTATCCAATTGGACTCAGTGAGAGTCCAATTGACCTAGACCTAAATTAATTGAGTTGTTTTACTCTCAATTAAGTTTCCACACACCCAATTAAACTTGTATTAAGTTTAATTGCACTTTCCTTAGTGAATTAGGGTTTATAACCCTAATTTGAGACATACCTTGACCTAAACCCACTAGAACCTAACCTAATCAACCTAGCCACCTAAGTTTCAACCCACACACACCCACACACACCATCCACATGAAAATACCTAGCCTAGAGTTCTCTAGAACTCTCTACCATGTGTGGTTGCCTTGGTTTCCAAAATTAGCAACCAAGAGCCATTCAATTTTTAGATCCACATTTGGTGGATCTAAAAACCACCATCCATCCTCTCTCTCTCACTCTCCCACGAGCTCCCACCATAGGCCTCTCTAGAGAATTCCATAATTCTCTAGAGAGCTTCCTTGGAATATTCACTCCATTGGTGCCATTCACGCCCACTTCCACTTAGCTAGCTACTCCACAAGCTCACTACCACCACCATGGATGACATCATGCTAGGATGTTGGACCACTCCTCCCTCTCTCCAAGGGTCGGCCTAAGCTACATTGGCCGCCCTTCATTCTCTTCCTGACCACTCCAAGGCCATCACGGACCACCCCTGAATGCCCTTTATTCTACTAGATTTATTTTATGCTCTCCATGATTTTTACTGCTTTTATTTATTGCTTAGCAGTGTAGCCCTTATTCTCCCCCAATGATGCATGCAAAATCCCCCCGTAGATTCTTGTATGCGATGGTTTTCTGGTAGCTAGATTTACATTTTTAAGCATTCATGTACAAGCTTTCTTCTACCTTCCAATTTGCAAACACTCTCTTGAATGAATAGAATATATTTTTATATATATGTCTATGTGTTGAGAATCACCATGAGCTTATTGCAATATCTTTTGAGTGATTAATGTTGCCTATTTTTAATTCCTGATATACTTGCAACTAAGCATGTCGTACTTCAAAACGTAATAATCATAAATCGGCATGTGATTTTAAACGAAGTAGAGCAGCAAAAAGATCGATTTCAAAAGTAAATCAAATGCCTTCCAGAGACGAACGACCGGGACTCAAGTCTCGTAATCTTTACAAACTTAATTTTTGACGAACATTTTTGCTCGACTATACTACTATTTCCGACGACTTTCAAAACACGTGAAAACTATTTCTATCAATCACATACTTGTTCTATAACACCACAATTAATCCCTTGTTGGGCCTTAAAGATGTCTATCTTTAGTGTTTGGTTCCCGAATTTTAGTTCTATTTGGCCCTCCTCACAGTTTATATTGGCCCTAGCAGTGGCCAGAAAAGGTTTCCCTAGTATAATCGGTGTATCCCTTGGTTTTTTGGTGCTCCCATATCCAAGACTATAAAATCCACTGGGAAGTAGAAATCCCGTACCCTAACAATGACATCCTCTAGTACTCCTTTAGGCGACTTGATGGATCGATCAGCTAACTGCAATGTCACTTCTATCGATTTAAGCTCGGATTCTTCAAGGTGGTCAAGGAGGGATGTAGGTATTAGGTTTATAGAGGTACCTAGATCTAATAAGGCTCTGTCGAATTGGGTATCACCAATAGTACATGAAATCAGGGGAGTACTTAGGTCTTTAGCCTTAGGTGAGAGTTTTCTTAATATTACGAAGCTAGCTTGCTCTGACAATATGATCGGGCTCCTACTTTTGGTTCGCGACATATGCTTGGGTGTACACACCTCTTTTAGAAATTGTGCATAAGCCGGTACGTGGCGGATTGCATCCATCAAGGGGATGTTTATTTGGACCTATTCAAAGAGCTTGACTAGATCCTCCTCAGGAGCCACGGGTTTGGTTATCCTCTTTCCCTTGGTCAAGGCCTCGGGAAATGGAACCTTGGTTGGTTCCACTAGAATAGGTCCAGGTTCTTGATCTGTGATCAGGGTATCCTGGATAACTATCCTAGGGCTTGGGTTACTACCATGCTTGGAGTGGTTTGGATAAGGTGGGTCTTGGGTTGCTTTACCACTACAGGTTGTTACGGAGTTTAGTCCTGCTTGGTTTTGGTTTAGGGTTGGTAAAATAGGTGGCTGCTGTTGAAATCCTGCGTAAGATGTCAATGCTTCCATCCTGTCGGGTGATGGAATAGAACAGGCCTAGTAAATCATGTAGGCGTGGCCTGGATTTAGGTTCATAATGCACCTCTAGGTTGGCACGTTATTTGGATTCGGTAGAGGTTGCGAAGGGAGTGTACTAGGCGGGAATTCGCCATCTGGGCGAGTTGGTTGTGAACCTCTGTGATCTCATCCTTGTGTTGTTTTTGTATTGCCACATTCGTTTTCTGAATGTCAGCCAGAGCTTGAAGGATAAGAGTCATTTGATCTGCTTGGTTTGGCCAAAATTGATAGGTGGGGTCGGGCTGAGGCTGAGGCAGCTAATATGGACGAGGAGCTTGTGGACGGGGTTGATAAGGTGGTCTTTGATTCTAAGAATTTCCCGTCCACAGGAAGTTGGGATGATTCCGCCATCCAGGGTTATAGGTATTGGAGAATGGGTCATTCTAGATGGCATTGAGGTCCTCGCAGGTCTGAGGAGCCTCGGGAAAATCAGAGTATGAGGGTTCAGAGTTCCCCCAACTAGAATAGATTGGATCGGAGGTCCCTCTAGTTTTGGAGTCAGATGGGGGTGGATACGGGTCCATCCCCTGAGAATGTTGGTGATAGATGTTCTGCACAGTTTCCCTCGAAAGAGGTGGCTGTGCAAACGAGTTTTGCGCAGAGGTGGCTCGCAGCAGATGTTGAGTCAGCTCATCCACCTTCTTCTCTATGATAGAGACCTTGTCCAACCGACTGGCCATCAGTTCTAAGTCGACGGATGTGGACAGGCCCTACGTCTCATGTGCTCCCCCAGGATTCGTCAATGTGTTGGCATTCGTCCGGTCGAATAAGCCCATGGAGTCATTATTGATGGAGTTCTCACACATATTCTCAAGAATTTCCCACACGGTGTCCTTGTGTTGACCAATGATGTTTCCTCCACAAGTTGCATTGACGAACAATCGAATGTCTTCATGGAGTCCCTGGTAAAAAGACTGAACTTGTTCCCATTTAGGAACTCCATGATAGGGGCACTTTCGCATGAGATCCAAGAATCGGTCCCATGCCTCATGAAGAGGTTCTCCCGATTGTTGAGTGGAGTGAGTGATCTGGTGGCGCAAGGCATTCGTCCGGCCAACGGGGAAGAACTTTTTCAAAAATTCAAACTGGAGTTAAACCTATGTGTTGATCGGATGTGTTTGAGTCTGATACCAATGAGTAGCCTTGTCCATGAGGGAGAAGGAAAACATCTTCATGAGCAGAATATCCTGATTTTGTACATCTGACCTGAAGGTTTGGGCTAGATGTTTGAGTTGTTTGATGTGCTAGAAGGGATCCTCGGAGTTAAGCCCATGGAATTTTGGAATGGCATGAATCATGTTGGGCTTGAGTTCAGGATCATGACCTCCAGTTGGGATTTGGACTCGAGGCTCGATTGCCACCGCAGCAGGATAATATTAATCTTTCATCATAGGATGCTGCGGGGGGTTTACAAAGTTTTGAAATAGATCATTTAAGCGCTGAAGTTGGTGTTCAAGGTTGTTCTCTTCTTCAATTGGTTGTGCCATGATGAAAGGAGAACTTGGTTCTGATGAATTAGAGGAGAGATCTATGTGGTGGGGTTGCTGCATAAACACGAGCGTCCAGGCTTGGCTTTGGTGGGAGTGGATTTCTAAAGGAGGTCTTAAGGACCTCCTACCAAACATGCATCGAAGGATTAGACGAGATTAGAATGTGCTTGACCCAATCGAGACACCCAAAAAAATTTGGGTGACTATAGAGGTTCGAGGCAGATGATACCCCTTAGTCAGAAAGGCCGTCCACCTGAGAAATACCCGGGCAGCCAGAAAGGGAGAGTCCTGCAAAGAACCCTACACGGTAGAGCGTCCCCACGAGTTACAGGGTTTCCCTCACCTGACGTCTCTTGTCACTAAGATTCTAGGTAGACTAGAATGGGGACCTTGACCTCTTAAGTCTACCACTTTTAATTAAGATCAAGGTGCTTAGGGTTCCACTTGAGCTTTAGATCTTTTGAGTGCAAAAAGTGACCTAATTTCAAGGTTGGTTGACCCAAGGGGTCAACTTCACCTTTTTGTCCTTTCAGAGCTTTTAGGTCCTTTCTTTCAGGGTTCAAGTGACTTAAGAGCTTGATTTTCTTAGGGTTTCTCTTGGATAAATCTCTTCAAATAAGGCTTAGGCACACCTCATTTTGAAAATTTTGATTCTTTGCTTAGAGAAGATGTGTCTCTAAAAACCCTAGATTGGAACCTTAAGTGGGCTCTACTTGGTTCAATTTAGTTGCCACAAAGATAGTATCTCAGGCTCAATCAAGAAGGTGCTAGCCTTAGTTACCTTAAATGGATGCACAATTCGAAATGTGTTGAAATTAAAATTAGGCAACTTTGGTGAATTACTAGATATGGAAAGCAAGTAGCCCTAGATTGATTTTCTATTAGTTTTCCTTTTCAGAATTGAGGGGATTAAGAGAGAGGGCTCTGAGAAATTACCTGCCCCTGGTGTGGTTGTTGAGCGGTTGTCTTCTTTTCCTCCCCTGAAACAATCACAACAGAAGAAATAGATCAAGTCAGTATTGAATCAGAAGTTGTGATCAAAGTTTCTAAATTGCCCGTTGCTCCCGACAATGGTGCCAAAATGCTTAATCGAAAGCAAAATCGGGTTTGTAAATATTGTGTCGCAGTATAGTTGAAATCGCTTCGAAAAACAAATGAAAGTCTATTACTCGAAAAACTATGAATCTGAGGTCGAACACGGGTAGCAAATTGGGATTTAAAAACTAAGAACACAACTTTCAATTTGATAAAATGTGATGATCAATCAAATTATGAAGCAATAAAAATAGTTTCAATGTATATAGAAGCTCAAAAATATGAATATAAGTGTAAAAATCAGATAATTTTCTCTTCTTTGCTTCTTGAGCTTTGGCTTCCTCTTTCTCTTTCTTTCCTCTGTTGTCTTCTTCTTTCTTTCTTCATCTTCTTCCTTTCTTCTGATTGCTGGCCTTAGCTTCTCTTTCTTCTCTTCTTTCGCTTTCTCTACTTCGGTCTTCAGCCGAGCCCTCTTCTTCCTTTGCTTTTCTGCTACAGCTTCCTTCTTCTTTCTTCTTTGGCTTTGGTTCTTCCCTTGTCGGTGGTTTCTTTCTCCTTTGCCTTCTTATTCTTTCTTCTCTTAGCTTTGGCTTCCTGGCTTCCTCTTCTTCCTTGGCTTCACCCTCCAGGAGAGCAAAACCTAACCCCTACCCTCCCTATGGACTCTCCTCTCTTTCTTCTCTCTTAGGCTCGCTCTCCTAGAGCCTGCTCAGGTATATGGGTCGGGTCTAGCACCCGTGACAAGGCACACTAGTGTGGGTGGTGCACAAGGAGTGCACGGTAATCGGGTCAGGCTACTAGGTCCACGGAGGAGTGAATCGAGGACGAGGCGTGGGTAGGTGAGTGGGGCCTCACCCCGTGTCAGGAGGCGATAAGCCCCTGACACAATTACAATATATTCTGCTCCGCTTGCTCGAAAACACCTAAGGTGGGGCTAAAATTCTGACCTACTTCTTCACGCGCGCCCACAAAGGATCACTCTTAATCTCAGGGGCTGTAGATGTTGGGACTCCAATTGCTGGGCGTAAGTCATTCGCAAAGGAGTTCTGCACGTCTGGGACCTGGAACCTAGAGTGGGGCTACTTGATAAAAGCTTGCGAGCAAGCTTCTCTCCATTGGCGAATAGGGGTCAGAACCTGTCAACACAAATACGGCCTCACGGCCCTGTCAAAACACTCAGAAGGCTTAGTCGTGACACGGCGAAGGTGGCTAGAGTGCTGGTGTGGTGCGGGACGGCCTAGGCGTGCGTGCCTAGGTCATTCTGTGGCCGTGAAGGTGGGTTTGTTCGAGGGTAGTGTGTGGAACGTGTGGCGGTCGATGGAGAGGGGGAAAATGATCAGTGCAAGGTGGCGGAGCTTCTGAGGTGTTTGGCGAGGTGGATGGGTGCATGGAATGACGGGAGCACCTCGTCGGTGGTCTGCCGGAGGTGGAGAAGGTGAGGGTGGTCTGTGGTTGTCGATGGGTGAAAATAGAAATAGAGAGGGGGAAAATATAGAGTAGGGGAAGGAGACTTATCTGTGAGTGGTTGGATGAAGGGGGAGGCAGAGGGGCATACGACGCGTATATGCTATTGCCGGAGACGAAGACCCTGAGACAGAGAGGTGGCGATGACGAGAGGTAGATAGGCGCGGGCGCAGGTGTGGCGCGATGTGGAAGAATGAGGTGGAGACAACTCTGCCACTGGTATGGTGGCAGAGCGATGAGAAGAGGGGGGAGGAGTCGCTGGAGATTGTGGGCTTTTTGGCCGGAGGGGGGAAAGAGGAATTTTTGGGGGATTCTCAAGTCAAAACAAGCTTGGGATGGACGGGAGGATCTGGAGACCTTTAAATAGTCGTAGGCAGAAGGCCTTGTGCTTGGAAGGCAAGCTTCCAAGCACGGCAACCTCGCTGGACTTGGAAGGTCGAAAGATACCCATATCTCTCATGCGTTCGCATGAGAGATTGGGTGGGAATTAGAGTGCCTAAATGGGTTCACATGGTTGAGAATTCCTTAGAGAATCTCCCTTTCAAATTTGAGAGGGATTCTCTGAGGAATCAAGGAGATATCCCTCTTGAATCCTCACCGAAGTAGGATTCCTCCACTGTAATGGTGGAGGGACCTAATTGCAAAGAACGACGAGGAAGATAGGGGGTGTCTGCAAGGTTTTCGAAAGCTAGGGGCATAAAATTAATTAGGTTGGACTGTTTTGCAAAGTAGGTCAAGGTGAACTCCCCTTAGGTCCAAATTTTGGTATAAACCTAATTTGGACCCAAGAAATCCAATGGTGAAGTTGGATTTTAGGTTTGACCACATTTGACTAGGCATTTTACACAAAAACCCAATTTAGGGCAAATGTTTGACTAGGACCCCTATTTAGGTCAAAATAAGTTCTAAAGGCCAATTTGAAGGTTCTAAATCCTAAAGGATATTTTTCCATGAATTTTAGAGGGTTTATTTGAATTTTATCCTGACCAGAATCTTGTTAAATTAAGTAGGTCTGTTTTAAGGTTACAAGAAGTCATTTAATTCCCAGATTTCACATTAAACTTTTTATGATTGAACCAACCCACTTTTTATCTTGTTAAGACCAATTGACCCATGTTTAACCCCTAAGAAATCCTGTTGTTGTACTGCAATGGTAAAATTGTAGTTTTATCCTTTGTTTCTAGCTTTTCTTTCAGACCAGTTATTCCTTGAGTTAGGCCCTTCACTTGTTTATGTAGGAGCTTTTATTCTCTTTTCTAGGTCAAAATGATCTAGTTAGGGCTCATGATGGTGTTGCCATCAGTTTAGGTCGGGTCGTGAGTGAGGGCGTGGTTGAATCTCACCCCTTGGTTGGAGGCGACAAGCCCCAATCACAAAATCAATTTATACGTCCTCATGCACTCTCCTACTTCCGATATGGGACTAACTGTCCCTCCTTCCTTACGTGAGCAGCCGAGTGAAACTCACGTCCAATTGGAAATGAAGAAGCACTTTAAGCTCCTAATTGGAAGTCTGACGTGAACCTGGAGGGATTCTACGTCACCTGGAGCAGCAGCTTGGACTACTTGGAGCGAGAACATGCTTCAAGCTCTCTTGAAGGAGCTCGTTAATGGCAGCGACGACCTGTGAACCTGAAATGGAAAATACGGGTGCTACGACCCAATTAGAAAGCTTAGGAGCTTCCCTTGGACTTGTCGAAGGTGATGGTGGTGGTGGCGTGCAGTGCGAGTGCGTGTGTTAGCAGAGCGAAGGTGGAGAAGGCCGAAGTTCGTGGAAGTGTTCGGTGGAGGGCTAGGCCAAACAATCCCCTCAATTTCTTGAGGGGTTTTTCTCATGTGATGTGGTGGAGCTTTTGGGAGTGGTGGCGGCCGATTTGGTGGAGTGTAGCAGTCGTGCAAGCTAGCCAGAGGTACGTCGGCGAGGTGGAAGACTGTAGACGTGCGGGCGAGTCTGTGGTCGAAGCGGAGTTGTAGCGGCACGGTGATGATACGTAGATGGAGTAGAGTTGATGAGGCTAGCTAATGGACGATAAGGGGTGGAGGAGGTGTCGGCCGTGATGAGTCGATGCCTGAGAAGGAAGTAACTTCTGTGATGAAGAATAGCGATGACGGAGGGTTAGAGAACACCTCGCCGGTATTGTGAGGTGCGGAAGAGAATGAGTAGGAACCGACTGCCTATAGTATGGCGGCCGACGACGAAGCCAGAGGAGGGAGGTCATCGGAGCGGGGTGGAGTGAGCCGGAGGTTGGGGGAAGAAGAGGGATTTTTGGCTCTATTTCTTGCTAAGTAGGCGAGGTTGTCCATGAGGGTCTTTTATAGGCCATTGGGCGAGTCTTCAAGCTTGGAAACAAGCTTGGAGAGCTCAAATTTTTAGGGAAAGAAGGCTTGAGGTTCAAGGATTCGTACGAGCCATAAGGGAGGGTTTGGAACCCAGAAATAGGTTTAGATGATCAAGGATTTCCTCAGGATCTTCCCTTCAAATTTTGGAAGTGATTGGTCAAGCAATCAAGGAGGAATCCTTGATTAAAATCATGAGTGTGTTGGTTCACACTTGCCATGACAGTAGGGACCCATTTGCAAAGAAGAAGACAAAGTTGGGGGCAGTTTGCAAGGAGTTTTGAAAGTTGAGGGGCTTTTTATAAGAAAAAGAGTCAAACTTGGACCAAAATGCAAACTAGGTCAAAATGATCTCAGATTTGGCCCAAATTTTGGTACAAACCTAATTTTGACCCAAGGAATATAATGGTAAAGTTAGATTTCATTTTTGACCAAGTTTGATTGGGTTAATTGCATAGAAGCCCAAATTAGGTCAACTTTTTATCTAACTCTATTTCAGGGTAAAATAGGTTCTGATGGTTAAATCAAAGATACCAAATCTTATAGAATATTTTTATATGAATTTTATAGGGTTTAGGTGAATTTTATCCTGACTAGAATCTCAGTTAACTAAGTGGGTCTATTTTTAGGGTTTTAAATGTCCCTTAATTCTTGAAATGCGTGAAAACCTATTTCATTCTGCATGGACCCACTTATTAGACATTAATGACCATATTACCTTTAATAAACCCCTAAAATACCCCATGGTTATTCTGTATTTGTAGAATGCTATTAATATTGTAGAAATAACCCTGGTTTCTTATCTTTTCAAAATAGAACATTATGCTTATATGACCCTCTGATGGTTATGTAGGAGCTTTTATCAACTTTATCAAACTAAATTGAGCTAGTTATGGCTCATGATGGTGTTCCCATCACCTACTCTCTCAGGGATAAGGCTAGACATTGGTATCGGACCATTGGAAGGTTGATAGAAACATAGGCTGCTCTTAAGTCGGCTTTCCTAAAGAAATTCTTCCCAACTGGATGGACCAATGCCTTGCGACGGGCGATTACGACTTTCACCTAGTAGCCGGGGGAACCATTTCATGGTGCCTGGGAGCGATTCTAGGATCTTTTGAGGAAATGTCCACACCACGAGATGCCAAAATGGCAACTCATGTGGATATTCTATCAGAGGTTGGTCGAAGAACTCCATAATCATGTGGACGCCTCCGGTGGAGGTAATTTCCTCAACAAGGATATAGATAGTGCATATGACCTATTCGAGGAAATGAGTGAGAATTCAATAACTCATGCCTCCATGGATACCTTCAACCAGTCCCAACAACCCAGGTCGAATGCTAATGAGATCCAAAATTCTCATTCATTTGACATGGAATTGATTTGCAGTAAACTAGATAAGGCGGACTTGGTTGCGAAAAGGATGAAAGAGTGGATGGATGGATACTCAAGAAACACTCCTACATCCACTCATTCCCAAAATGCGGGATTTCATTCTTCACAAGCTTCCACGGGGCAGGAGTTCGTGAATCAGCTAGAATTGGCTCAACCTATGAGCCAGAATTTCTTGGAACCTTGTGGGTTCCAAGTTGGGGCCTTTGATCCTAGCTTTTGTGACCCTTCTTTTCCTCCATCCTCGCTCTATGGGGATGTGTATGCAATACAGAAGAATGCTAGGTCCAATCCATATTCTAACACTTACAACCTAGGTTGGAGGAGCCACCCTAACTTCTCCTCGAAAACTCAGGGGTAATAGACCCAAACATGACCCAGCAACTATGCACCTCAAAGACCTATGGGTCAGGGTCAAGTATACAACCAGTTGCCCCCAAAATTGATTACTCAGCTATCTTGGAATGCCCAACAATCCATAGGGCAGGCTGATCTAAATCAGCAGATGGTAGAAATGCAAGGGTCCATGGTTCAGCTTTTGTAGCAAATGAAGACATCATTGGACAACTTGCAATTATGGCTTATTGCTAACACCCGACAGCCTGGATCTCTACCCTCCCAACCCATACCCAACCCACACAATGTGCAAAATCAGGGCAATAGAGCCCAAGGGTACGAAAATCAAAAGGACCCACACGCACATGCTCAGGTGGTTGAGCAAGGTCCCTTATCTTCTTCTGCTCCTAGATATTTGACCAATCAAGGCCATCCAATCTTTCCTACCTCGCCTCAAGACTCGAACCCATACGCCTCTACAAACTCCGTCACCTTGAGGAGTGGGAAGCAGACCTAGGACCCTGAATTACCTTCTAGAAACCAAAACTCTGGGGAGCCCGAGAGAGAAAAGGAGATTGAAGAAGACAATAAGGCCCAGGGACCTGAAATTGAGGACACCACCCACATCCTGTTCCCTAAAGCCTTATTGAAAACCAGGAAGAAGAAAACACTAGATAGCAATGAGGAGCTCCTGAATGTATTCAAGAGTGCAAAGATCAATATCCCGCTCCTCGAGGTTATCAAGCACATCCTGGCTTACGCTAAATTCCTGAAAGATCTATGTGCTTAAAAGCGTAAGCCAAAAGAACCCACCCCAAGGAAGGTGATTCTCTCTGAGCAGGCAAGTTCTGTCATCCTGCACCACCTTCCTCAGAAGAAGAGAGATCTAGGTGCCCCCTTGATTTCATGCATCATTGGAGATTACACTTTTGATAGGGCACTATTGGATCTAGGTGCATCCATCAACCTAACACCGACCTCTCTTTATGAAAGGTTTGGGTGGGGTAAACTTAGGCTAACCTCAGTAACACTATAGTTAGCAGACCGTTCGGTCACCACTTTGAAAGGTGTTATTGAGGACGTTATTGTCAAGGTCAAGGACTTCTATTTTCTCATAGATTTCCTGGTCCTTGACATGGATGTACCCGAAGACTTGAGGAACACGCTCATCATTCTGGGGCATCTATTCCTAGCTACTGCCAAGGCCGACATAAATTGTGAGAGTGGTAGCATGGAGATCTCCTTTTGGGATAGGAAGGTGACTTGATATTTTCGAGGTGATAAAAGGATTTGAGGATTGTGGATTCATTGAGGAGCTCAAGGATTATGATTTTGAGACTTATATGACATTCAGATTACTCGAGGACTCCACCAGCTTTAGCGAACCCAACCCACAACCTTCTGTGGCAGACTTGCCATACTCGGAAGAGGTTATTGATTTTGTTCATTCCCAACCTCTTCTGCTGAACTGTCCTGATGAATCTTCATCAGCATTCTCCTTACCCTCTATACTGAACCCACCTCAGCTGGAATTGAAACCATTGCCGAAAAGTTTAAAATATGAGTTCTTAGGACCTAAGAATATGCTCCCTGTGATTATTAGTGCTGATTTGACTAAGGAGCAAGAATTGAGATTGATTAAGGTCCTTAAGAACAATAAAGAGGCAATTGGTTGGACCATCCACGACTTTAAGGGGATCGAGCCATCTTACTGTAATCACAGTATTTTTGTGGAAGATGGATCCTGCCCTTCCTACAAAATGCAAAGGAGATTGAACCCGAATATGCGAGAAGTGGTCAAAAAGGAGATAATAAAGTGACTTGATGTAGGCATTATTTACTCGATCTCTGATAGTCCTCGGGTTAGCCCCGTTCAGATTGTACCCAAAAAGGCGGGAATAACAGTTATGACTAATGAGAAACGAGAATCCTTTACCACCCATTCAGCTTTCGCTTGGAGAGTTTGTATTGACTATAGGAAGCTGAACACAACCACCAAAAAGGATCATTTCCCCTTGCCATTCATTGATCAAATCATAGAAAGGTTAGTTGGGCAAAAGTATTTTTGCTTCCTAGATGGTTATTCGGGATATAACCAAGTCCCTATCCATCCCAAAGACCACGAAAGGACAACTTTCACATGTCCCTACGGAACCTTTGCATTTCGTAGAATGTTGTTCGAGCTTTTCAATACACCCGCAACTTTTCAAAGGTGTATGCTGGCCATCTTTTCGAACATGGTGGGAGATTGTCTTGAGGTGTTCATGGATGATTTCTCCATTTTCAGAGATTCCTTCAAGTCATGCCTAGCTAACTTGGAATTGATCCTCCAGAGATGCATCAAGACACGGCTGGTCCTTAGCTGGGAGAAGAGCCACTTCATGACCCGAGAAGGCATTGTCTTAGGTCACATGGTTTCTAATCGGGGTATTGAAGTTGATAAGGCTAAGGTGGATGCTATCTCTAGACATTCTCCACCCACATTTGTGAAATAGATCCAATCATTCCTTGGGCATGTGGGTTTTTATTGAAGATTTATCAAGGACTTCTCAAAGGTTGCTCGACTCTTGAGTAACCTTCTGGCCAAAGACACATCATTCATGTTTTATGAATCGTGCCGTAAGGCATTTGATTTATTGAAAATGATAGTCACCTGTGCTCTGGTGTTGCAACCATCGATCTGGATAACCCCATTTGAGATCATGGCCGACGCATCTGATTATGCCGTTGGGCCTGTCTTGGGTCATAAAGTAGATAAGAAGCCCTCTATGATCTACTACACTAGCAAGACTCTAGATGAGGCCTAGAGGAATTACACTATTACTAAAAAGGAGTTGCTAACCATAGTCTTCGCCTTAGAAAAATTCAGGGCTTATCTTTTAGGTTCTCACGTTATCATTTACACTGACCACTCGACCTTGAAACATCCCTTGGCCAAAAAGGATGCCAAGCCCCAGCTTATTTGCTGGATTCGGCTACTTCAAGAATTTGACCTTGAAATCAAGGACAAAGTCGAGGCACAAAATGTAGTAGTGATCACTTGTCGAGAATTCTAATTGATTTTCCTCATCTGGATATCCCTATCTCTGAAACTTTTCCGGATGAGACTATCTTTACAGTCTCGGGTATCCAAACCCCTTTGTTTGTGGATATCGTCAATTATTTGGTTGTTGGTCAAATCCCCCAGGATTGGACCAAACAACAATGGGGCAGACTTATGTCTGAGGCCAAATACTATTTTTGGGATGATCCAGAGCTGTGCCGCATCAGCACCGACCAGATTATTAGCCGATGCATCCCAGAAAATGAGTTCCATAGTATACTTGTGTTCTGCCATGCATCTGCGTATGGTGACACTTTTCCAGGAAAAAGACGGCAGCAAAAATTTTGCAATCTGGATTCTTTGTCCGTCATTATTTAAGGATGCCCAGAAATTCTCAAGATCATGTGCCTAATGCCAGACACTCGGGAACATGTCCAAGAGAGACATGATGCCCCTAAACCCAATACTTCCCGTTGAAATTTTTGACATTTAGGGCATCGATTTCATGGGACCCTTCCCTCCTTCATTTGGACACCAGTATATTTTGGTCGCCGTTGATTATGTGTCCAAATGGATTGAGGTAATTCCTACCCGAACCAATGACCACAAGGTGGTCATCGATTTTGTGAAGAGAAATATCTTCAGTCAGTTTGGGATTCCTTGGGCCATTATCAGTGATGGTGGCACGCATTTCACACATGCCCAGTTTAAGAATTTACTAGTGAAATATGAGGTGAATCATTGGATTTCCACACGTTACCACCCCCAAACGAATGGACAGGTTGAGCCCTCCAATCGGGAGATCAAAAACATTTTGTAGAAAATCGTAAGGCCTAATAGGAAGGATTGGACCCAAAAGCCAGATGATGCCCTTTGGGCCTACCGTACAGTGTACAAAATGCCTATCAGTATGTCTCCATTCCTTCTGGTGTTTGGTAAGGCATGTCACTTACCCAAAGAGTTAGAACATTGGGCATTTTGGGCCATCAAGAAATGCAATTTCGACCTAGAGTTGGTCGGGAAGACCAGGAAACTCCAACTATCTGAGTTGGAGGAGCTTAGAAATGATGCCTATGAGAATGCCAGAATCTATAAGGCAAGGACCAAAGCTCTTCATGACCAGACGATTTCACGTAAGAGCTTTGAGTCGAACTAGAGGGTTTGGCTTTTTGATTCTCGACTGAAGCTCTTCCCCGGTAAGCTTAGGTCTAAGTGGAACGACCCATTCATTATTGAGCAGATTTTTCCTAACAGGGCTGTCAAAATCTCTGACCTAAAGATGCGTAATTCCTTCAAGGTCAACGGACAGCGCCTCAAACCCTATGTTGACCACATGCTCCCTAAACCCATCTCGGACAAGGTTGCTCTTACCTTGCCTTAACCATTGTTGGCCGAACATCGCCTAGATGAAGTCACTAAACTCAGCATGTGTAAAGACTTTTTGGAGCTGATCGAAATCTCATTGAAATCAGGTGTTATTCTTCCAATTCTACCCTCTTGTATGCTTTTATTTTAACAATGAGGACATTGCATTAGCTAAGCATGGGGGGGTGGATATTTTGTGAAATTATTATTTTGTCAGCCCGTAATAGTAATTTCCTATTCTGTTATCTAAAAAAAAAAAAAAGCTAGAATTAGGAGAAGTGAACTTAGGCGTTAGGAGTTGCAAACTTAGGAATTGATACTTTAGGACCTGAACACTTAGACTCTTCAGGTCTTCGGGCTTAATTAGCCCGAGTGTCCTCTCGAATGTGGACTTAGTCTCGAGTCCTCACCAAGTAAATTTATTTTAACTTGGTCAATAAATTGTGGTGATAAATACGCGACTTATCAACCCACCCTCTGATTTGAGGGGACCATAAGCCTAAGCATCTACACACTATTTGCACCGACTCACTTTTCGATGATTTTTATGGAAATTAGGTAGCTAATGAACTTTTTAGGATAGTATGGCTAGCAAGTTGTCATGGGTAACAACTCATTGGCCAGTTGTCCAGAGCCCAACTATATGACCATACTCATTCTATTACTTTTAGGTAAATCTTAGATCAGGGAAGCCACCAACTTAGAGAAAGAAAAAAATGGTACTCAAAAATAAAAAAAAACAAAAAAAAGGAAAAATAGAAAAATAGAAAAAGGAGAAAAAATACAGATAGAAAAATAAACCATACTTCACCACATGAGTATGGCTGATAAGTTGCCGTGGGTAGCAGCCTATTGGTCGATTGTCCAGAGCCCAACTCACAAAAATACACAAATAATTCCCACAACACTTAGGGAGGAAGCGGGGAAGTAGAATAAACTGGGGAGATATACATTGGGTTCACCCTTGTGTTGACCCCATAAAAAATTTTAAAAAGTAGGTAGAAAGCTACCATTTGGAAAGATAAACCTTTAGGCAGAAACTCTTAAGGTCACCTAGGGTCGTAGAAACCTGAAGTCCAATTTTTTTTTTTTTTGAAACTGACATGAAGTCCATTTTAACGGCCTTCTAGAAGATGCTTAGCACTTAGAGTCCTTTTCGAGTCTTGGGTGGGTTCGGTAGTCGTAAAATGTTATCCCGAAACTCTCAAACTCCAAAAGTCCAAAAAATTAGAAAAGAAGAAAAAAAATAAAAAAATGTATCTTCCATTTTCGAATAAGTGAGGACTTGGGCGGTCTACATTCTGGCAGACACCCAGGCATTGTCAAGTTTTTGTAACCAGGTCTTAGGTTGAAATTTCTAAAGCAATGGAAAAGTCTCACCTAAGTAATCAAACCTCGATTCTACTTTTATACATAGCATTTAGGTTAATTTTGCTAGGGACCAGCAAAAAGTAAGCATGGGGGTATGATAAACACGGATGAATTCATGATAAAATGCTTATTTATGATAGTTCCTAGGCCTAGCATTGCATCTCATAGTATAAATATTGCATAACATTCATTGCACTTCATTTAGGATAGTTTGTGTATTCTATATATTAATTATGACATTTTATATGGCCAGGAGGTAGTGTGACATCTTTACAGGCTTCAGATGAAGAATCTGACCGTAGGGATGGATCTGGAGTGATGATTGCAGTCCGTCAGTGTGAAAATCACGTTGATTAGAGCACCGTAGCACCCTCTACAAGAAGAGGAAGATGGACGGCCCAGATGGCGCTAGGTGGTGCCATCCAGGCCACCATACATTGGTCGCAGCCTCCCCAGCCTCACTGCAAGAAAAGATCCCAGCCGTTGGATCTCTATCCAATGGCTTAGAAGCACCCAACCTCAGCCGGCCTCCTTCAAAGCTCTACAAGGAAGATCCACGACTGTTGGATCTTCATCCAACAGTCGAGGCCATAGCTACACCAACACCTCCACGCAACCAACCAGCGCCTATGGCCAAGTGGTAGCGCGCTCGCTCCATAAAGGAAGGACTCGAGTTCGAGCTTCAATGTGCTGCAACTGCTACAGTGCTAGAAGGAATTGGACCGCTTGATCCTAATTTAGCTGTCAACGTGCCACACACGCAATCAGACGCCGCTCGATGACACACATACGCACACTAGATCAGACGCGACTCATCCAGGGTGCTCGTTTAAGTCGTCTGACACAATATCCATCGTCTGATAGGGCAGGGGCGCGATCCAGAGAGTCCTCTCTTGTGTGCTCAGAGCCCTTCATCCGCCATCCAAGGGTGGTGGTTCACTTCACTCGGATCAAGCATGCGCCAGCGAACGCCAGTGGATGCCTGATGGATGCTTGTAATGGTAGCTAGCGATGCAAGATGGATGACCAGTGAGTCTCGAGCGCAATCAATGCACGAGATGGATGGCTAGCACAGTGCATGCATGAACGTGCATGAGTTGGCTACAGTAACACTTGAGCTGGACCTATAGCGATGTCCTGGAAGTCACTATTTGTCTTATGCCTATTTTAGCCTCCTCTCATCCACTATTTAAAGACCTACACACCTTCCCTTCGAGCTTCATCACTTCCTATGCTACTTACATCCCCTCTAGAGTTCCAAAGAGCCCCCTAAGCTCCCAAGAGCTCTCTCTTTAGTCCTAGGCCACCTAATAGTGCAGAAACCCTTTCCCTCCACCAAATATTCATTCTATTCCTCATCACCTTCATAGGAGACCCAGAGGTTCTCCCCTCACCTCTGTTTAGGAAGTCAATCACCTCCACCTCCTCATCCTCATTCTGTGCCTTGGTGAAGCATCCCTCTACCCGATGTCCTCCTGCATCGCCTCCCTGTCGTCTAGCTTCTTACCTCGTCCATTCAAGCTGCCGCCAAGCATTGTTATCTCACCAAATAGCCAATTTGGGAGATTTCCTCTCACCTTTATCTCTATTTTTTTTGTCATATTTCTATTTATTGTAATAAAAGACATTGCATTATATCAAATTTGTTTCTCTCCAGTTGTGTGCCATCTTGTTTATTTCTTTACCATAAAAAAAATAAAAAAATAACAAAACCTAAAAACACCAGAAACAAACAAAGTGAAGCATGGATTTCACTGAAAGCAAACGTCACCTTCCTATGTTCGACTCGAGACTCCCTCAGAGTTTCGGTAAAATTCTTATTTGATAACGTGTTTTTGCGACTACAACGACATGTTTCTCCTAACCCTAATTTTCTCTCGCAAAAACCCGTTAATCAGCGAGGCAAGGAGGACATCCAGAGGAGGAGATACTGAGCGTGGTGCATGCCCACCCAAGGAAGTGTTTTTGGAGTGGAAATCTTCCACTCTAGGAGGAGCTAGGCACGCCCACTTAGGGCTTGCCAGGAAGAAGAGGAGAGCTAGGCTCCAGGAGCAAGTTTTCTTCAACCCATGGGCAACCTGAGTTGGAGTGGAAACTCTTCAGCATCATCACCATCTTCATAAGCATTCTTCTACATTTTATTTGTATTTTTCATAGTAGTTTAAAGTTTAGTTTTGGTTGGAGATTATAAGTGAGAACCCCTCTGTTGAACGTTACGAACGCTACGCTAACGTGTCCGATTTTGGAAAACCTGTCGTTGTAGTTCGAAAGCGAAGAATTCGTGTTCAACAAATAAAATTTATACCGAAATGAATTCCAGGTCGAACACAGGGAGGCTATGTTGATCTATATTCGCAATTATATTTTTTTAGGATTTTTGATAAGCAAGGCGATATAATTACAATGGAGCTATCAGACTAAAAGAAAGAGAGAGAGAGAGAGAGAGAAAGAGAACATGCATTCAATATTTCAACTGTTTATATAATCAAACTAAATAAAAGTTACACTAGAAAGCGGAAAATCAATTACACTATAAAGCAGGAAAATTCTACACTAGAAAAGCTGTAAATAAGAATGGGAGAGAGAAGTTATCCTCCTCGACGATTGCTTGGAGGACGAGCCGAACGGGACGATGTCTGGACGAAGGAGAACGAAGCAGGACGAAGGAGGATGAAGTAGAAGAACGGGAACGAAGCAGCACGCCGTCGTCGTCGCGGGATCCACTTCCGAAGGGGAACGAAAATTTAGACTTTATCTCACGAGGAGCATCCCGGGTGTGGGACAAGCTTCTCTTGAGCTTTGGAGGGGTAGAGAGGAGAAGGAAGGGAGGAGAATTTCGTATGGAGGGGGTCTCCTTTTATAGTTGCAAGGAGTGGGGGCAAAATGGACATTACAACTTCAAAATAATAAATAAGGGGTCTTTAGTGACGGATAAAACCGTCGCTAAATCCCCCAACGTGGGCGTAGCTTCCGTGCCCACGCGCGCCCGCTCAGCTGCCCCCACGCGCAACGCTTCCGCACGACCGCTGGTTCTTAGCCGTTCGATCGCGAGATCGGACGGCTTAGATCGCGCTTCACCCGCTGCAGCCCGCCCGCCTGGCGCGTCCGATTACGCATCCGCGCCGCGCATTCAATCGCGGGTCAGCGCTATCGGGTGCACGCGGTCGTCCGATCTCCATCTGACGCTCCATGCGCCCGATAGCCTGCACCAAATTTGAGGCTCGCTGGACTCGATCCAGCGACCTCCGCTTCGCCCACGGCTGCGCCACCGCTGCGCTACGCCTTCGAAATGGTCGCACGGATTAATTAGCCAGCCGCATCCACAGCCCTTGGATCTTGATCCAACGGCAGAGAGTCGACGCACTGATTGAAGAAGAAGAGGTGCGGCGATGCTGGAGGCCGTTTGGGCGGCAGAGATGGCGCCACGTGGTGCCATCTTGGCCGTCCATCTTCTGGAAGTTGTGGATGGTGCCACGGATGTTAGATTGACTCGATTTTTGTGTCGTTGAGCTGTGACCGTCGATCCGAATTTATGCATGTGGTCGGATTTGTCATCTGAAGTGCGGATTTTCACCATCCTGGCCCTTGATCTTCTAGGGTTCCCCGGTCACTATCTGATGCTATGGGTGCCTGATTAGGGTGATCTTGGAGTCGTTGAACTCCAATCATCGCCCTGATCACATCCATACGGTTGGATCTTTGATCCGAGGCCCCGATAAAATGTTTGCCCTATCCAAGCACATAAAAGGAGACAATTAACCTCCATTTTATTCAAACTACTCTAAATGCAAGATGATGCATGTTATGCAATATTTATATCATGAAATGCAATCCTATGCTTAAGAACATGCATAAATAGACATTTTAAGTAGTGTAAATGTGTTTACATCACCCTCTCACTTGTGAGTTCTCAAACCCATTTGTTCATCGCGCTTGATCGGGTTTTAAAAGATAACACGTTGTAATATAGCCGAAAAAGCATTCAAACAAATAGAGAATTTTATTACTCAAAAACTGGAGTATCCGAGGTCGAACACAGGGAGCAATCGGAATTTACTACTAATCTCAAATGTAATTGAACACTCTAATTTACTCAAAACTTGAATTCAAATATGAATGTATGTGGTTAAAAAGTAATTATGACAAAAGAGTAAAATTGGACGTCTGATCTTGTGATCAGACGTCTTAAAAGTGTTTTCCCTTTTTCTTTTGCTTTCTTCTTCTTTCTCTGCAGTCTCTCTTCCTTTCTTCTTCTTTCTCTCTTCTGCGAAGACTTCTTCTCCTTCCTTGCCTTTGCTTCTTCTCTCTTCTGTCTTCTTCTTCTTTCTCTTCTCTTTCTGCAAAGGCTTCTTTTCAATTCTGTCTTCTTCTTCTCAGCAGTCTCTACTTCTTCCTTCAGATCTACAGGTCTTCTTCCTGCCTTTGCTCCTTTTCTTGCAGTCCTTTCTCTCTGCAGTCTCTCTTTCTTCCTTCTCTTCTCTTCTTCACTCAGCTTCTTCTTCTGCTTCTTCTCTTTGCGGCTAAGTCTCTCTTCTTCAACCAGCCTGCCTGCACAGAGAGGTGGGAGCAAAACCTACCCTGCCCCTCTACCCGCACGTCGCTCTCTTTCTAATGTTCACTCGAGGACGCTCTCCCAGAGCCACAGGTAATCGGGTCGGATTTCGCACCCGGACCAGGCGCACCGGCAGGTGGGGATGCACGAGGTGTGCTCAGAATGGATCGGGGCGGATCCCGCCAGATCTGCGAGGTGAAACCGCGGATGAGGCGAGCATGGGTCAGGTGAGGGACCTCACCCCTATGCGTTCGGAGGCGAAGAGGGTATAACACAAAAATAATTTATACCGCACTTGCGCTTCGCATTTCGACGATGTGGGACTATTAGTCCTGCCCCGCTGATGAGAACCTCATCATGAGCCATAACTAGCTCATTTTGACCTAATACAAAGGATAAAAGCTCCTACATATCTCAAGGAAAGGCTTAACTCAGAGAATCCTGAGTTTGAGAAGAAAACAAGTCATAAGGGGTAAAAATGCAATTTTACCAGTATAATCTGCATACAGGGTAATTCAGGGCCCAAACATAGGTCAAAGCAGCTTAATAAGAATAAGAGTGGGATGAAATGATCTAGCAAGGGCTACAGCAATTCCAAGAAACTAAATGATAATCTGTAACCCTAAAACAACCCACTTCAATTCACAAGGTTCGAGGCAAAGTAAAAATAGAATAAACCCTCTAAAATTCATAGAAAAATAATCTCCAGGGTTTAGAACCTTCAATTTGGCCTTCAGAACCCTTTTTGACCTACATTGAGAACCATGCCCAATTAATAACTTAATTTGGGTTTTTGCGTAAATTGACTGGTCAAACAAGGTTTAATATGGAAATGAAATTCACCATCAGATTCCTTAGGTCCTAATTAGTCATGTATAAAAACTTGAGCCTAAGAAGAAACCTCCTTGACCGACTTTACACTTTGGTCCTCATATATTTACTCTTTGGCCCTCAACTTTTGAACCCTCGCATTTTGGCCCCTAACTCTCCTTCGTTCTTTGCAATCAGGTCCCCCCTGCAAAACCTGCCAGCACCATGCTCCGGCGACCTTGCGCGGAGCATGGCGCCGCGCAGGGTGAGGTGGGGGACCTGGCAAGTAAACCGGGGGTGCCCTGCGTCGTCAGCCGTCGCAGGGACACCCCCCTGGTCGTTGTAACCCATACCGGCCGTGCGAACGCACGGATGGTATGGGTTCTTGTTTCCGGCCATCCTCCGGCGAGGGAGACACGTCGTCTCCCTCCGCCTTCCTCCCTGTTTGATCCCTATAAATACCCCCCGTTGCTCCACCGACCAGGGCAGCCTGGATCTGACGGAGAAAATCCCCAACTTTCCTCCCTTCTCTCTCCGGCAGACGCTCACCAGCTCCGGCGGTTCCTCCCCCTCCACCTCTCCGCTCTGCCGCAATACCAGTAGCAGAGACTTCCTCCCCTGCTCTTCCCGCGCCACGCCGTACCCAGCTGGCGCCTCTCCGGCTCTCTGCTCGCCGCCGCCCCTTTCCCTGAGCATCGTCTTCTCCGGCGACAGTCGATACGACTGTCGCCCTGTTCCTCCCCCTTCGTCCCTGCAAGTAAGCTAGAGCTACTCCCCTTCTTCTCCTCTTTCTTTCCCCGCTTTCAATTTATTCAATTAAGCCCTCGACCGACCCTGACCATCGTCACCCCCTTCGTCTCCGGCCACCCTCTGGCGAGCCGCTCCCATCACCTCAGCAACCCACACGGCTCGCCGACCACCGCAGGACCTCTGCCTCCTCACCCTGATCAACCCCCGCCCTGCCACTTCCCCCACATCACCCTCTGCAACCCCACCGAACAGACCCATCCTCCGACCCACAGTCCGACCTAGGGCAGCCCTCGCACGCCGCCCCGCGCCTCGCCACCACCCACACGAGCTTCGCCGCACCCTGGCGAAGCTCCTGGCACTTTCTGATTAGGCCGAGAGGCCATTTTCTTGTGAACAGACCACCCGACCTCCGCCGCCATTGCCGCGCAGGAGGAACTGCTTCCGCCTGCAGCTACAGGCGCGCCACGCTCAGCGCCATGCCCAGATTCAACTCCCAGGCCTTGCGAGGCGTTTTGGCAAAACACCAGGCTCGCAGCTAAGGCAGAAAGCTTCGCGTGACGCCGCAATCTCCCGCTGATTTCCCCGCTGCTGGCGCGCAATTGAGGTGGGACATTTAGTCCCACCTCGGAAAAGCCTGAAGAGGCGCAGCGATATAAGATGCAAAAGTGCTGGAGGCTTACTGCCTCAGCACACGGGGTGAGGTCCCCTTCACCCGCCCGGTTACCCGGTCTCGTCCGCGCTCACGCCCCGCGGACCTGACCCGACCCGACCCGACTTAAGACTGACCTGCACTCCTCGCCCACCACGCACGCCGGTGGGCCTGGACCCGGGCCTGACCCGAACCCGGTTACCCGGCAGCTCTGGGAGAGCTTTCCCAAGAGTAGTTTCAGAGAGAGAGAGAGACGCGGGGGGGGGAGGGTAGAGTAGGTTTTTCCTCTGACGAAAAACTCTGAAGTGTGCAGGCACAGGCGAAGAAGAAGACCCGCGGAAGAAGAAGGAAGCTGACTGTAGCAACAGGTAGTTAAGTCGTCTGATTTGGAAATCAGACGACGGCCTGAAGGGAAAAGAAGAAAGGAGGGGTGACGTCCCTGGCTGAAAAAGAAAAGAAGAAGCTGACACTTAGCCGCAGGGAGGAGAAACAAGAAGAAACTCTAAAGAAGAGGCTGAGCAAGGCAGAAGAAGAGGAAAGGCTGCAGAGAAGAAGTACAGCAGAGCCAAGGAAGAAGAAACCTTCACAGAAGAGACTGCAGAAAAAGAAGAAGAGAGGCCAAGACAGAAACCAAGGAAGAAGAAGAAGGAGATCTGAAGAAAGAAAGAGGAGCATCACCTCTGCAGAACAAAGAAGAAGTAGGAGATCTGAAGAAAGAAAGAAAGAAGAACATCACGAGGAGAAAACAAAGAGAACAACAAATTCTTTCCCTCTCTCTTTCTTTATTTTTTAAAAGAAACATGTATATCTCTAGAATACAACTTGCTCCCTGAGTTCGACCTCGGGAACTCTTTTATTTTCCGAGTAAAAAATTTATATATTCGAAATGTTGGTAATAACTGGCTATACTACAACGTTATAACAATAAAACCCGGTTGTCCCTCACCATTTCATTTTGGCGCCGTTGCCGGGGAGCAACGGCTATTCTAGAGGTAAACATTCCAGTTTCTTTTAATTTCTGATAATCTCCTCTCTTTTGTGCAGCTACAGGAACTCAAGAAGACAAGCAACCACACGACAACCACTCCGAAGACAGGTAAATTTTTCCTCTCACTATTAACCCCTAAACTCTAAAGAGGAAGAAAAGAAAAGAACAAGCAATATAGGGATAACCTGTCTTCCATACTTAGTAACCATAAAGAGTTGCATGTTTTCAACTCATCACTCCTGCACACTATTAAGGGTACTTAAGGGCTAACACATTCTTGCTTGAGCCCTGATTGCCCAACAAAGAGTCAAATGGACCAAGTAGAGCCAACATAAGGTTAAACATTAGGATTTCAGTAGAGACACACCCCTTAATCAAGAATTGAGGAAATTCAAAAGAGGTGTGCCCAGGCCATTGATTGAAAATAATTAACAAGAAAAATCCTAAACAATTGGCTCTCTCTTTAAACACTTGAACCCTAAAAGACAAGACCTGAAAGCTCTCAAAGAAAACAAGAGGTAAAGTTGACCCCTTTGGGTCAACCAACCTTAAATTAGGTCACTCTTTGCACTTAAAAAGACTAAAGTTCAAGTGAAACCTTAAGCACCCTGATCTTAAAATTGGTAGACTTAAGAGGTCAAGATCCCCATTCTGGTCTACCTGGAACCGCAGTGACAAGAGAGGTCGGGTGGGGGAAACCCTGTAACCCGTGGGGACGCTCTACCGTGTAGGGGTCTTCGCGGGACTCTCCCTCTCTGGCTGCCTAGGTAATTCTCAGGTGGACGATCTTTCTGATCAAGGGGTCCATCTGCCCCGCACCTCTATAGTCACCCAACACATTTTTGGGTGTCTTGATTGGGTCCAGCACCTTCTAAACTTACCTCTTCCAAACAGTGCATGTACGAAAGGAGGTCCCTAAGACCACCCTTAAGACCTCCATTAGAAATTCACTCTCGTCAAGGCCAAGCCTCGACGCCCGTGTTTGTGCAGCAACACCCTCACATTATTCTCTCTTCTGATTCAGAACCAAGTTCTTCTTCTTCCCCCATCATGGCTCAGCCAGTTGAGGAAGAAAATAATCTGGAACACCAGCTCCAGCGACTCAATGACCTCTTCCAAAACTTCGTGCACCCACCACAGCGTCCTATGATGCGGGACCACTACAATCCTGCTGCGGTGGCCATTGAGCCTCGAGTCAGAATCCCGACTGGAGGACCTGATTCCGAATTAAAGCCCAACATGATTCATGCTATACCTAAATTCCATGGGCTTAATTCTGAAGATCCCTTCCAGCACATCAAACAGCTAAAGCATCTGGCCCACACTTTTGGATCAGATGCGCAAAATCGGGATATTCTTCTCATGAAGATGTTCTCCTTTTCTCTTATGGACAAGGCCGCCCATTGGTATCAAACTCAGACCCGGCCGATCAACACTTGGGAAGAACTTCAATCCGAATTTTTGAAAAAGTTTTTTCCCGTGGGTCGGACCAACGCCTTGCGCCATCAGATTACACACTTCACTCAACAATCAGGAGAACCTCTCCATGAGGCATGGGATCGTTTTCAGGATCTCATGAGAAAGTGCCCCCATCACGGAGTTCCTAAATGGGAACAAGTCCAATCTTTTTACCAGGGACTCCGTGAGGACATCCGCCTTTTCGTCAATGCAACTTGCGGAGGAAACATCATGGGTCAACATGAAGACACCGTATGGGAGATTCTCGAAAACATGTGCGAGAACTCCATCAACAATGACTCCATGGGATTATTCGACAGGACGAATACCCGCGCAGCGACGAATCTTAAGGGAGCACATGAGACGCAGGGCCTGTCCGCATCAGTCGACCTGGAATTAATGGCCAGTCGATTGGACAAGGTCTCAATCATTGAGAAGAAGGTGGATGAGCTGACTCAGCACTTGCAGCGAGCCACCTCCGCGCGTAACTCCTTTGCACAACCTCCTTCCACACAGGAGACTGTGCAAAACATCCTCCATCGATCTTCCCCTGGGATGGATCCATATCCACCCCCATCTGATTCTTGGACTGGAAGATCATCAGATCCTTTCTACACCAGCCGAGGGAACTCCATTCCCCCTTTCCCTGATTCTGAGGAGGTTCCTCAGACCTGCGAGGACCTCAACGCCATCCAGAACGACCCATTCTCCAACACTTACAACCCTGGATGGCGAAACCATCCCAATTTTCACTGGGCGGGAAATTCCCAAACCCAAAGACCACCTTTTCAGTCCCGCCCACAGCCCTCTCATCACTACCAGCCGCCTCAGCCTCGGCCCAACCCTACTTATCCATCAGGGCCAAATCAAGATCAAATGTCCTTAATCCTTCAGACTCTGGCTGACATTCAAAAAACGAATGCGGCTATTCAAAAACAGCACAAGGACGAGCTTACTGAAGTTAAAACTCAACTGGCCCAGTTGGCAAATTCTCGCCAGCCAGGCACACTCCCTTCCCAACCCCTTCCTAACCCAAATAACGTGCCAACCCAGAAGCGCGTTATGAATCCAAATTTAGGCCACGCTCAATGGATTTATCAGGCCCCTACTGCTCCATCTCCAGACGAGATGGAAGCCTCAACTTCTTATGCGGGATTTCAGTAGCAGCCACCCCTCCTACCAAACCCAAACCAAAATCAGGCCGGATTAAATTCTGTAACAACACGTAGTGGTAAAACAACTCAAGACCCGCATTATCCAAACCACTCCAAGCCTGATAACCATGACCCTAGGATAGTTATCCAAGGTACCGCTATTCCAGATCCACAACCTGGACCTATCCTAGAAGAACCAACCAAGATCCCGTTTCCCGAGGCCCTGGCCAAGGGAAAGAAGACCACAAAGCCCGTGGCCCCTGAGGAGGACCTGGTCAAGCTCTTTGAGCAGGTCCACATAAACATCCCCTTGATGTATGCAATCCGCCACGTACCAGCTTACGCACGATTTCTAAAGAATATATGTACACCCCAGCGTAAGCCGCGAACCAAGGGAGGGAGCCCAATTGTTCTGTCAGAACAAGCCAGCTCTGTAATCCTCAGTAGACTCCCACCCAAGGCAAAAGATCCTGGAACTCCCCTGATTTCCTGCAAGATAGGTGGTACCCAATTTGATAGAGCTTTGTTAGACTTGGGTGCATCCATAAACCTGATACCCACATCCTTACTCGACCATCTAGAAGAATCTGAGCTAAAACCAACCGAGGTGACATTACAATTAGCAGATCGATCTATAAAGTCACCAAAAGGGATTCTCGAGGATGTTATCGTGAGAGTGTGGGATTTCTATTTTCCAGTGGACTTTATAGTCTTAGATATGGATGCACCTGAGAACCCTAGGGATACACCAATCATTCTAGGGAGACCTTTCTTGGCTACTGCTAGAGCCAACATCTGCTGTGAGGAGGGCCAAATAGAGCTTAAGTTTGGAGATCAAACACTGAAAATTGATATATTTAAGGCCCAACAAGGAATTAATTGCGGCGTCATCGAGCAAATTTGTGACATCAAGACTTTGGTTGATGAATCACACCTCCAGAATGACTCGAGTATGCCTCATCAACCACAGAAGGATCTTGACCCGCAAACAGAGGAGTCAAATCCAGATGTGAACAACCCAGTAACTCCCACCCTTGAACCTCACATCTATACTGAACCACCCGCTGCTGCTGAAAACCCCATCCTCGAACTGAAACCCCTTCCTGCTCACTTAAAATACGTCTTTTTGGGTTCTAATCAGACCCTTCCTGTGATCATCAATTCCAACCTCAGTCCTGAACAGGAATCCCGTCTGATTGTTGTCCTCCAGCAACATCGCAGAGCCATCGGATGGACTCTCGATGATTTGACTGGAATAAGTCCCTCTTATTGTACTCATCATATCTATTCAGAAGAGGGCACACGACCTTCTCGTGAAATGCAGAGACGCTTAAACCCCAATCTGCAGGAGGTCATGAAAAAGGAGATCATCAAGTGGTTAGATGCCGGGATCATCTACCCGATCTCCGATAGTCGTTGGGTGAGCCCAATTCAGGTCGTGCCCAAGAAGGCAGGACTCACCACTATAACGACTGAGACCGGAGAAATCATTCCTACCCGATTAGCCAACTCGTGGAGAGTCTGTATAGATTACCGTCGACTCAATTCCTCCACGAAGAAGGATCATTTCCCACTACCCTTCATTGATCAAATTCTCGAAAAACTAGCGGGAAATAGGTTCTTCTGCTTTCTTGACGGATACTCCGGTTATAACCAGGTGGCAATCCATCCTGAGGACCAAGAAAAGACCACGTTCACCTGCCCCTTCGGAACATACGCTTTCCGAAGGATGCCTTTCGGTCTTTGCAATGCACCCGCTACTTTTCAGCGATGCATGCTTGCCATATTCTCAGATATGGTAGGTGATTATCTGGAAGTCTTCATGGATGACTTTTCAGTTTTCGGAGCATCATTCGACGATTGCCTCCAACACTTGGTTCAGATACTCAGGCGGTGCATCGATGTGAATTTGGTTCTTTCCTGGGAAAAGAGCCATTTCATGGTGCCTGAGGGAATTGTCCTGGGACACTCAATTTCGGAGAAAGGTATCCAAGTGGATCGAGCTAAGGTTAATCTGATCTCTCACCTTCCTATGCCTAGCTCAATCAGGGACATCCAATCCTTTTTAGGGCATGTCGGTTTTTATCGACGATTTATCCCTGATTTTTCAAAAATCGCACGCCCCCTGACCACTCTTCTCTCCAAGGATGTTCCCTTCGAAATCTCCAAGGAATGCACTCAAGCATTTGAAATCCTGCGTGACCGAGTCACCCAAGCCCCGATCCTACAGTCCCCTGATTGGTCTCAACCCTTTGAGATCATGTGTGATGCATCCGACTTCGCTGTAGGAGCGGTTTTGGGGCAGAAAAATGACAAGAAACCTGTGGTCATTTACTACGCCAGCAAAACACTCGATGAGGCTCAGCGTAACTATACGGTTACTGAGAAAGAGCTGCTAGCTGTAGTATTTGCCCTAGAAAAGTTCAGATCGTACCTTCTGGGTTCCCATGTCATCATATACTCGGATCACACAGCTGTGAGGCATCTCCTTGCGAAGAAGGACGCGAAACCTCGATTAATCCGATGGATCTTGCTGTTGCAAGAATTTGACCTTGAGATTTGCGACAAAGCGGGAAAGCAAAACGTGGTAGCTGATCACTTGTCCCGTCTTCCTTCTGAAATAATTGACCCTTCCGGACCCATCACTGAGCATTTTCCCGATGAGCACCTGCTGACTATTGGTACTAGCCTTCCATGGTTTGCTAATATTGTAAATTACTTGGCATCTCATCAGATCCCGTCCGATTGGCCGAAGGCCAAGAAAGACAAATTACGCTCTGATGCCAAGTATTACATTTGGGAAGACCCGTACCTCTTCCGCATAGGTGCCGATCAGATCATCCGGAGATGTGTCCCGGAAGGGGAAGTCAACAATATCCTCTCTTTCTGCCATGACCAGGCATGCGGTGGCCATTTTGCCGGGCATAAAACCGCATCAAAAGTCCTCCAGTGCAGCTTTTACTGGCCCACACTGTTCAAAGACGCATACAGTCATTGCAAGGCATGCAGTCGTTGCCAGACTTTGGGCAACATGAGCCATCGCGACATGATGCCTATGCAACCGATTCTAGTATGCGAAATCTTTGATGTTTGGGGGATTGATTTTATGGGCTCCTTTCCTGTTTCGGATGGTTTCGAATACATTCTGTTGGCTGTGGACTACGTGTCCAAATGGATCGAAGCCATACCGACCCGAACCTGTGATCACAAAATCGTTCTCAAATTCATTCATCAACACATTTTCTCAAGGTTCGGGATTCCTCGTGCAATAATCTCTGATGGAGGGACCCATTTCACAAATGCTCAGTTTAGGTCACTGATGACCAAATACGGGGTGTCTCACCGAATCTCTACTCCTTACCACCCCCAAACTAATGGTCTAGCTGAGCTGTCTAATCGGGAGATCAAGAAAATCCTGCAAGTCACTGTTCGACCTGACAGGAAGGACTGGTCGTCCCGACTTCCGGAAACATTGTGGGCCTATAGGACCGCCCACAAAACCCAATTGGGCATGTCCCCCTTTAGACTGGTGTACGGAAAGGCATGCCACCTTCCCGTAGAACTGGAGCATAAAGCCTATTGGGCAGTACGGAACTGTAATCTAGATCTTTCCAAGGCTGGGACCCACAGAAAACTCCAAATCAGCGAGATCGATGAATTACGCATAGACGCGTACGAGAACTCGCAAATCTACAAGGAGCGGGTTAAAGCCTTCCACGACAAACACATCTCGAGAAAGATCTTTCATCCTGGTCAAAAGGTCCTACTCTTTGATGCCCGACTCAAACTCTTCCCAGGAAAACTGAGATCTAAGTGGGTCGGACCATATTTGGTCCGACAGGTTTTTGGAAATGGAGCAATCGAAATCAGTCCACTCAGCCACGATTCTGAACCTTTCATCGTGAACGGTCAGAGACTCAAGCCGTTCATTGATGTAACTTCTACTGATTTGGCTGAGGCATCTTATATCCTCCTTTCCCCTTGAGTTTATTGCGCCCAGCCGATGGCGTAAAACTCAGCGCTTAACGGGAGGCAGCCCGTCATTCTCTTTGAAAACCTGAAACTTGTTCTGACACCTTTTAGCACTCGAAGTTCACCCTTGTAGACAGCCGACCCCAACTCAGATGTTTGCATCTGGGATTTGAAATCGTCCGCAAAGATTCAACCCGACCCATCCACTCATCCAAATTTCTGTCTTAAGGAATGAACTAAGACCCCCTAGGTTACAATGAGGACATTGCAAATCTTAGGCATGGGGGGGGTATGAAAGTGCAAAACTTGTAAGAAAAGGTTTCAAACAAAAAAATTCACATATGCCAAAAACACCATAAAAATTAAAAAAAAATTTCGAAAAAGAATAAGAGGAAAAGAGAAGGAAATTTTGCGAAGGAGAAAAGAAACAAAATGAAAAAGGAGCACAAAATTATGAGAAAAAGTGATAGTCATTAGTAAGGAACTAAGGAATTAACCTAAGTTCTAGACCTCATTCAAGAAAAGTGCACAATGAGATTAGTAAAGAATGCAAACCTTAGGCATTCTTGAATAGACTCTTAGTACTCATTAAGATCTGGACACTCCTCAAGAGGTTGAGGAAAATGAAAAGCTGAAGTATTAGGTCTAAGGCTTAGGGAGTATTCGGCCTCGTTAACTAATTTTTGGTTTACGGGACTCAGTAACCTAAGCACCCTAATCTCACACACAGCCTGGTTCAGTAAGCGTAAAAATCAGAATCACGCAGAAGCGTCGCAAAAATCTGAAAAGAACACCTAGAATAGGAGCGGCCGATCAACACAAGTTGATTTGGACGAGTTCCCAGCGCGGAGAGGCGGGAAATCCCGTCGAAGATGCGTAACAAAATATCATCTCCTCGGTGCTTGTCTCTTAGGATATTTACATATCCTACTGGGGGCATGTAAGCACTCTACTGGTTCAGATTCCATGGATGGCATTATCTCGAAGTGTCAATTGCCAGGGTCTGGATTCGGCCACGGAATACCATGGATGGGATTATCTCGAAATCTCAATAGCCAGGGTTCCGGGGGTTGCCATGGGCGGTGCTATCTCGAAGCATCGATCGCCAGGAACCCTTGAGGATTGATGATGGGAGCAAGGAATCTGATACAGACCGTGTTGAAAAGCCAATCCTAGGCTAGAACTAAAAAGAAAAAGAGAGAGAAAACTCTCCAAACAGAAAAACTTTCTATCTCTCTCTTACAAAACGCACTGCGAACTGAGCCAGGGCTAAAATCATTTCAAGCACGGGTGCTTTAACCACGAAGTCCAATAAACCTTAGGTTAGTTCTTGTGGGCCTTAAAAACCTTTGCTAAAAGACTGAGGCTAAGGCTAGACAGATTTGGATCTTGATTAGTACTAGAGTACCTTTTAGGCCTATGGTCAGCATTCTAACCTAATCTATGCTCAAATAAAAAAGGCACTTATCTAAAACTATTAAAAACTTCATGGTCTAGAACAAGGGCTGAAACCTTAAGTTTTTGCTAAGGGACTAGCAAAAGCTAGGCATGGGGGTATGATGAGAACCTCATCATGAGCCATAACTAGCTCATTTTGACCTAATACAAAGGATAAAAGCTCCTACATATCTCAAGGAATGGCTTAACTCAGAGAATCCTGAGTTTGAGAAGAAAATAAGTCATAAGGGGTAAAAATGCAATTTTACCAGTATAATCTGCATACAGGGTAATTCAGGGCCCAAACATAGGTCAAAGCAGCTTAATAAGAATAAGAGTGGGATGAAATGATCTAGTAAGGGCTACAGCAATTCCAAGAAACTAAATGATAATCTGTAACCCTAAAACAACCCACTTCAATTCACAAGGTTCGAGGCAAAGTAAAAATAGAATAAACCCTCTAAAATTCATAGAAAAATAATCTCCAGGGTTTAGAACCTTCAATTTGGCCTTCAGAACCCTTTTTGACCTACATTGAGAACCATGCCCAATTAATAACTTAATTTGGGTTTTTACGTAAATTGACCGGTCAAACAAGGTTTAATATGGAAATGAAATTCACCATCAGATTCCTTAGGTCCTAATTAGTCATGTATAAAAACTTGAGCCTAAGAAGAAACCTCCTTGACCGACTTTACACTTTGGTCCTCATATATTTACTCTTTGGCCCTCAACTTTTGAACCCTCGCATTTTGGCCCCTAACTCTCCTTCATTCTTTGCAATCAGGTCCCCCCTGCAAAACCTGCCAGCACCATGCTCCGGCGACCTTGCGCGGAGCATGGCGCCGCGCAGGGTGAGGTGGGGGACCTGGCAAGTAAACCGGGGGTGCCCTGCGTCGTCAGCCGTCGCAGGGACACCCCCCTGGTCGTTGTAACCCATACCGGCCGTGCGAACGCACGGACGGTATGGGTTCTTGTTTCCGGCCATCCTCCGGCGAGGGAGACACGTCGTCTCCCTCCGCCTTCCTCCCTGTTTGATCCCTATAAATACCCCCCGTTGCTCCACCGACCAGGGCAGCCTGGATCTGACGGAGAAAATCCCCAACTTTCCTCCCTTCTCTCTCCGGCAGACGCTCACCAGCTCCGGCGGTTCCTCCCCCTCCACCTCTCCGCTCTGCCGCAATACCAGCAGCAGAGACTTCCTCCCCTGCTCTTCCCGCGCCACGCCGTACCCAGCTGGCGCCTCTCCGGCTCTCTGCTCGCCGCCGCCCCTTTCCCTGAGCATCGTCTTCTCCGGCGACAGTCGATACGACTGTCGCCCTGTTCCTCCCCCTTCGTCCCTGCAAGTAAGCTAGAGCTACTCCCCTTCTTCTCCTCTTTCTTTCCCCGCTTTCAATTTATTCAATTAAGCCCTCGACCGACCCTGACCATCGTCACCCCCTTCGTCTCCGGCCACCCTCCGGCGAGCCGCTCCCATCACCTCAGCAACCCACACGGCTCGCCGACCACCGCAGGACCTCTGCCTCCTCACCCTGATCAACCCCCGCCCTGCCACTTCCCCCACATCACCCTCTGCAACCCCACCGAACAGACCCATCCTCCGACCCACAGTCCGACCTAGGGCAGCCCTCGCACGCCGCCCCGCGCCTCGCCACCACCCACACGAGCTTCGCCGCACCCTGGCGAAGCTCCTGGCACTTTCTGATTAGGCCGAGAGGCCGTTTTCTTGTGAACAGACCACCCGACCTCCGCCGCCATTGCCGCGCAGGAGGAACTGCTTCCGCCTGCAGCTACAGGCGCGCCACGCTCAGCGCCACGCCCAGATTCAACTCCCAGGCCTTGCGAGGCGTTTTGGCAAAACACCAGGCTCGCAGCTAAGGCAGAAAGCTTCGCGTGACGCCGCAATCCCCCGCTGATTTCCCCGCTGTGGGCGCGCAATTGAGGTGGGACATTTAGTCCCACCTCGGAAAAGCCTGAAGAGGCGCAGCGATATAAGATGCAAAAGTGCTGGAGGCTTACTGCCTCAGCACACGGGGTGAGGTCCCCTTCACCCGCCCGGTTACCCGGTCTCGTCCGCGCTCACGCCCCGCGGACCTGACCCGACCCGACCCGACTTAAGACTGACCTGCACTCCTCGCCCACCACGCACGCCGGTGGGCCTGGACCCGGGCCTGACCCGAACCCGGTTACCCGGCAGCTCTGGGAGAGCTTTCCCAAGAGTGGTTTCAGAGAGAGAGAGAGACGCGGGGGGGGGAGGGTAGAGTAGGTTTTGCCTCTGACGAAAAACTCTGAAGTGTGCAGGCACAGGCGAAGAAGAAGACCCGCGGAAGAAGAAGGAAGCTGACTGTAGCAACAGGTAGTTAAGTCGTCTGATTTGGAAATCAGACGACGGCCTGAAGGGAAAAGAAGAAAGGAGGGGTGACGTCCCTGGCTGAAAAAGAAAAGAAGAAGCTGACACTTAGCCGCAGGGAGGAGAAACAAGAAGAAACTCTAAAGAAGAGGCTGAGCAAGGCAGAAGAAGAGGAAAGGCTGCAGAGAAGAAGTACAGCAGAGCCAAGGAAGAAGAAACCTTCACAGAAGAGACTGCAGAAAAAGAAGAAGAGAGGCCAAGACAGAAACCAAGGAAGAAGAAGAAGGAGATCTGAAGAAAGAAAGAGGAGCATCACCTCTGCAGAACAAAGAAGAAGTAGGAGATCTGAAGAAAGAAAGAAAGAAGAACATCACGAGGAGAAAACAAAGAGAACAACAAATTCTTTCCCTCTCTCTTTCTTTATTTTTTAAAAGAAACATGTATATCTCTAGAATACAACTTGCTCCCTGAGTTCGACCTCGGGAACTCTTTTATTTTCCGAGTAAAAAATTTATATATTCGAAATGTTGGTAATAACTGGCTATACTACAACGTTATAACAATAAAACCCGGTTGTCCCTCACCATTTCATTTTGGCGCCGTTGCCGGGGAGCAACGGCTATTCTAGAGGTAAACATTCCAGTTTCTTTTAATTTCTGATAATCTCCTCTCTTTTGTGCAGCTACAGGAACTCAAGAAGACAAGCAACCACACGACAACCACTCCGAAGACAGGTAAATTTTTCCTCTCACTATTAACCCCTAAACTCTAAAGAGGAAGAAAAGAAAAGAACAAGCAATATAGGGATAACCTGTCTTCCATACTTAGTAACCATAAAGAGTTGCATGTTTTCAACTCATCACTCCTGCACACTATTAAGGGTACTTAAGGGCTAACACATTCTTGCTTGAGCCCTGATTGCCCAACAAAGAGTTAAATGGACCAAGTAGAGCCAACATAAGGTTAAACATTAGGATTTCAGTAGAGACACACCCCTTAATCAAGAATTGAGGAAATTCAAAAGAGGTGTGCCCAGGCCATTGATTGAAAATAATTAACAAGAAAAATCCTAAACAATTGGCTCTCTCTTTAAACACTTGAACCCTAAAAGACAAGACCTGAAAGCTCTCAAAGAAAACAAGAGGTAAAGTTGACCCCTTTGGGTCAACCAACCTTAAATTAGGTCACTCTTTGCACTTAAAAAGACTAAAGTTCAAGTGAAACCTTAAGCACCTCTCACGCGCGCCCGCAGACGATTCTTCTTCGATTGTCAAGGCGGTGGATGTCACAGCACTCCTTGCTGGGCCAGATCACTTCGTACTGCTCGCCTGAGTCCGCTACACCTGAAGCCTAGAGGTCCTGACGCCTAAAGCTGCTGAAGCCTGGAGCTGCTCCAACCGTCAATGGCGGCAGGGGCGGGAATCCTATCAAACACAAATACGGCCTATTGGCCTAATCAAACCAGCTGGGCACCTTCGCCATGGCACGGCGAAGGTGGTGAGCCATGCGGCAGGCCGTGGGATGGCCTAAGCGTGAGTGCCTATGTCAACCTGTGGCCGGGGGTGTGGGTGTGTTCGGGGGACTGTGGTGGAGGCGTAGAGGGATGGTCGATGGGCGGAGGTTGTTCCTTGTGGTGAGGCGGAGCTTATGAGAAGGTTGGCGAGCCGTGTGGAGGGGCAGAATGGTGGGGGCAGCTCGTCGGAGGTCGGTCGGAGGCGAGGAAGATGGAGGTGGTCAGCGACGGTCGAGGGGCAATTAAATGAAATAAAAGGGGGAAAAGAGAGAGGGGAAGATGGAGAATGTATTAAGCCTAACTACAGGGATGAAGGGGGACGGAGAGGCGGACAGCTGTACCTACTATCACCGGAGAAGAAGCTGCCCAGTGGAGGAAGACGGCGGCGACGACGGGGCTGAGGCGGCGTGCGTGGGTGTTGCGCGATGCGGAGGAGAATCAGGAAGATGACTCTGCCACTGGTTTTGTGGCAGAGCGAAGAGGGAGGGGAGGGGGGCTCACCAGAGCTCGCTGGGTACCCTGGCCGGAGAAGAAAGAGAAGAATTTGAGGTGGAAGTCCGACCAAGTCAAGCTAAAAATGAGCAGCCAAGTTTGGGGGTTCTTTTATAGGCACTGGGCCGTGCTTTCAGAGCGTGGAGGGCATGCCTTTACCTCTGCCGGCTTGCCGGAGAAGGAAAGAGGGTAGATACCCAAATCCCTCGTGCGTTCGCACAAGAGATTGGGTTCACATCAGGGATCACGATTAGCCTCAGATGGAAGGGAATTCCTCAGAGAATCTCCCTTCCATTTCTGGGAGGGGATCTCTGAGGAATCAGAGACTATTCCCTCTCTAATCCTCGCCGGAGTAGGATTCTACCCCAATAATGGTGGAAAGACCTGATTGCAAAGGTGGCGAGGAAGTTAGGGGGCTCTCTGCGATGATTTTAAAAGATAGGGACCAAATTGTGATTTGGGTGTATTAAATTGCAAAGTAGGTAAAGATGACCTCCCCTTAGGTCCAATTTTTGGTACAAACCTAATTTTGACCTAAGGAATCCAATAGTGAAGTTGGATTTTAGGTTTGACCATGTTTGACTGAACATTTTTCATAAAAACCCAAATTAGGTCAATTAATGAGCTAAGACCCTAATCTAGGTCAAACTGGGTTCACAAGCCCAAATTGAGTGTTCCAAAGCCTAGGGGGTATTTTTCCATGATTTTTAGAGGGTTTAATTGATTTTTATCCTGACCGTAACCTTGTTGATTTGAGCGAGTTTGTTTTAGGGTTACCAAATGTCATTTAATTCCTAGAATGCACATAAACCCATTTCTAATTGAATCAACCCACTTTTTATCTCATTTAGACCATTTTACCTATGTTTTGTCTCTGAGAAATCCCGTTTATGTACTTCAATGGTAAAATTGCAGTTTTAACCTTTATTTCATGTTTTCTTCTCAGAACACTTATTCCTTCATTTAGGCCTTCTACTAGGTTATGTAGGAGCTTTTATCTTCTTTATTGGGTCAAAATGAGCTAGTTATGGCTCATGATGAGGCTTTCATCATACTCCCATGCCTAGCTTTTGCTAGTCCCTTAGCAAAATTTCAAGGTTTTAACTTATGTTCTAGACCCTGAGTGTCTGTCAACAATCATGATAAGTGCTTCTCCTTTTCTTTTGTGATTAGGTAGGAATGCCGATAATAGGCCTAGAGGTATTCAAGTACCAACCAAAATCTGGACCTGTTCCACTTTAGCCTCAGTCCTCCGCAAAGGTTTCTAAGGCCCACAGAAACTAACCTAGCCTTTGTTGGACTCCGCGGTTAAAGCACCCGTGCTTGAGACATTTTTAGCCTAAGTTCAGTTTGCAGTGCATTTTTGTAAGAGAGAGAGATAGAAGATTTATTTGTTTAGAGAGCTTTTCTCTCTCTTTTCTTTTTATTTCTAGCTTCGGATTAGCTTCTCAACACGGTATGTATCGGATTCCTCGTCCCCATCATCAATCCTCAAGGGTCCCTGGCTTTCGAGATAATCCTGCCCATGGCAACCCCCAGAACCCTGGCTTTCGAGATTTCTAGATAATCCCGTACATGGCGTTCCGTGGCCGAATTCAGACCCTGGCGATCGACATTTCGTGATAACGCCACCCATGGTATCTGAACCAGCAGAGTGCTTACATGCCCCCAGTAGGATATTTAAATATCCTAAGAGACAAGCACCGAGGAGACGATATGTTGTTACGCATCTTCGAGGGGAATTTACCACCTCTCCACACTGGGAACTCGTCCAAATCAACTTGTGTTGATTGGACGCTCCTAATCTAGGTGAATTTTGTAGAACATTAAACGCTTTTGCGTGGTTTGGATATTTATGCGCACTGAACCAGACTGTGTGTGAATTTGGGGTGCTTAGGTTACCAAATCCCGCAAACTGGAGGTCAGTTAATGAGGCCGAATACTTCCTAAGTCTTAGACCTAATACTTAAGCTTCGCATTTTCCCCAACCTCTTGAGGATTATCCAGATTTTAACGGATATGTGAATTTTTAAGCTAACAAATCTAGCCCAAGAGGCCTAAGACCAGCGTTCCCGCTAATCTCTTGTTATGTCTCCTTAGCACTTTTTCTTTTATTTCTTTTCTTGATCTGGTCTAAAACTTCAGTTAATTCCTTAATCTTTTACTAATGACTATTTCTTTTTCTTTTTCATTTTGTGCTCCTTTTTGTCATTTTTGCTCCTTTTCTCCTCCTTATGAATATGTGACTTACAAAATTTCCTCCCTCCCCCATTTTTTTGTTCTTTTTCATAATTTTTCAATTTTTTTGTGTTTTTGACATATGCGAATTTTTGTGAGAATCCTTCTGATTTTTTGTTGGTTCTGTATGTATGCACTTTATCACCCCCCCATGCCTAAGTTTTATAATGACCTCATTGTAAACGGAGGGTGTGAAATAGTGTTGAGGTCAGGGGCTTAGAACAGGATACATCAGGTGGGTGAATGGGTCGAAAATGACTGATGCGGATGATTTCAAGCTTTGATACGTGTACCAGAGGTGGGATCAACTGTCTAAGGCTGAACTCAAGGTGAAATGAACGTGGAGTACAGACGGATAATCAGATAGGTCTCTGTTTTTGGGATGACGGGTTGCCTCCCGTTAAGCGCTAAATTTGATGCCTTCAGCAGAGCGGAAAATAGGGTGGAGAGTGGTCAAATCAGCGAAATTTTGTAAAACAAGCACCTTGATTAAGAGCCTGGTTGGTCCAGCCAGGTGCTTGTTCAGATCAGTGGGCTGATGATGCAGCCCAAACCCCATGAGTCTGGTGGGTTGATAGATGTAGATCAACAGATGCGGAACCCACCATATGCATTGAAGTTCAAATGAATATGGAAGTGAAAACTCGGGTTTAGGTTGAGTCGACTTGGCCTGGTCAGAGTAGGGTTCCGAAAAATAGTCAATGTATGGTATGGAAACCCTACAGGGGTGATCCAAGAATGATGGCTCCTGATTTTCGGTCTGATCAGTGCCCGATACCCGGTATAGATATGGAGTTGAATCATCTGCAAACGGCTCAGTGAGAGGTGAATCGGAATAGAAATTGAGTCCGGTTGCGGGTCGAGGTAGGGAATGGGTTTTGATTGGTTCTGTATATGTGGAGCAGGTGGCTTCAAAGAAAATTGGCTTGTTATAATCAGGAAGCAGATTTTCTCCAATGTTATGGTCAGATTCGAAATCGTCGGAGAGTTTGCGAAAATCAAAATTTGAATGAGATTCCAGATCATGAGTTCCACCACAGAATAAATCATATGTTGTATACTCAGCAGCCTGACTGGGGTCTAACCTAAATGTTAATTCTAAGCTTAAAAGGGTGTCCCTATTTGGTAGAGGCTCAGGTTCAAAGTTAGTAGGGCAGACCCAATTGAAACCCCGCTCGTCCAACTCCTCGGTTTCTGTGTCGTAGATTGGCATGACTTCCGAAAAATCGATTCGTTCCCCTGAGGAGGTTGGTGAGGGATATTCATCAAATCGAGGCCCAAAATCATATTCTTCATCAAAAGATTGATCTTCTTCAAATGGGGCCTTGAAATCTTCAAAATATGTTTCCAATCTAGGTTCTAGGCTTAGGATGTGGGTTGAATTACTAGAATCTAGGTCTAAATAACCTTCGAGGGTCACCTTATCAGAATAAGGGACGAAATTTATACCCTCGAGAGGTTCAGTTCTACTCTCATTCTTGCATGAGTCTTGGGATTCTAAAATGGGCTCAACATTGTATTTTCCTGCATTTGGAGCTTCCCAACCTTCTTCAATATCCGGCACATTGTATTCTGTCTGGGTTGGGAATCCACAACCATTTTGTGCCTCAAACCCGAGATCAGATTTATCCTCGATGTTGTCCCAAGATGGTTCATCCTCTGTTTGTGGTATATACGGGTATTTCTAGTCAATAACTTGTTTTACTAATCTCATTATCTCTTCCCGTTTTTCACGACTATCTTGGTGTTGCTTCCAAAGTCGAGGATTTGTCATACATTGAAGGTATTCAATATTGTGCAGTTTTTCTATCTCAATGTATGCAGTAATGATCAAGTCACGGGTTGATCCTTTTGTGGCTTCTGCTAATAGTACATGGGCACAAGTTATGATAAAGGTTGTGGTTGTTGGGACATCAACCTGAATGTTTCCTACTGGTGTTGAGGTTTCTTCACTTTCATAGAATTTCATGGCATCCTCAATCATTTTATCTCTCATGGATCTCTGATATTCAGGTTTCTTGAATGGTAGTCCTAGGTGGTTTGGCTGCATATTTGGATCAGGTGGTGGAATCCAGATGTAGAATCAGAGTTTGAATCAAGATGTAGAATCAAGTTATGAAGCGATCAGATCTGAATAACGAGTCCCACTGAAAATGTGTATGTGTGCTCTAAAGAGAAAAGATGAGGGACTGGAGATGTTTTTGACCCAATCAAGACACCCAAAGATGTTTCGATGACTATGGAGGTTCGGGGCGGATGGACCGCTGGATCAGAAGATCGTCCACCTGAGAATTACATGGGCAGCCAGAGAGGGAGAGTCCCGCAAAGACCCCTACACGGTAGAGCGTCCCCACGGGTTACAGGGTTTCCCCCACCCGACCTCTCTTGTCACTGAGATTCCAGGTAGACCAGAATGGAGACCTTGACCTCTTAAGTCTACCACTTTTATTTCAAAGGTGCTTTTAGGGTTCTCACTTGAACTTTTAGATGTTTGATATTGTGACCTAATTTAGAGGTTGGTTGACCCAAGGGGTCAACTTCACCTGACCTGTCCTATAGATGGCAAAATGATTCTAGGTTTGAAGCCTAGAGATCACCTTGATTTGACTCCTAGGTTATTAGGTCCAAAATTTTAAGATTCAAGTGATTTTAGAACTCCTTTTTTCTTAGGGTTTGTCTTGTTAAGATCTCTTCAATCAAGGTCTTGGGCGGCACACTGATGCAGGAGGTTTATTTCCTTTTATGCAGGCATGTGTGACTATCACTCCAAGATCCTACTATAGAAACCCTAATTTGGTTCTATTTCCAATCCTCTTTTTCTTTTTGAAAAGGTTCTCTTTGGACTTAAAAACAAGAAGTGTATTGTCTGCCGAGATTAAGCGTTATTTCTATTAGGCACCTGAATTTGTGGAAAAAAATCGCTCCAACTTCAAGAACATTTGAAAAAATTTTCGCAAAATTAGGAACCGTTTGCCTTAAAGATGGTGATTACTATATAAAGAAGGCAATTGATTCCTAAATTGATTTTCTTCCTTTTGTCTTTTCAGGATTTAGGGAATGGTTTAAGGAAGAAAAGAAATTACCTGCCCTGGAGTGGTTGACTTGCGGGAGGAATCTTCTCGTGGAATACCTGCAAGATCAAAACAAAGCAAAGTAGGGAAAGTTAGTGTTCAATATGATAAAAAGAATGTAGAGACTAGTGGTAAGTTGCGTGTTTCTCCCCGGCAACGGCGCCAAAATGTTCATCGCGCTTGATCGGGTTTTAAAAGATAACACGTTGTAATATAGACGAACAAGCGTTCAAACAAATAGAGAATTTTATTACTCGAAAATAGGAGTATCCGAGGTCGAACACAGGGAGCAATCGGAATTTACTACTAATCTCAAATGTAATTGAACACTCTAATTTACTCAAAACTTGAATTCAAATATGAATGTATGTGGTTAAAAAGTAATTATGACAAAAGAGTAAAATTGGACGTCTGATCTTGTGATCAGACGTCTTAAAAGTGTTTCCCTTTTTCTTTTGCTTTCTTCTTCTTTCTCTGCAGTCTCTCTTCCTTTCTTCTTCTTTCTCTCTTCTGCGAAGACTTCTTCTCCTTCCTTGCCTTTGCTTCTTCTCTCTTCTATCTTCTTCTTCTTTCTCTTCTCTTTCTGCGAAGGCTTCTTTTCTCTTCTGTCTTCTTCTTCTCAGCAGTCTCTACTTCTTCCTTCAGATCTACAGGTCTTCTTCCTACCTTTGCTCCTTTTCTTGCAGTCCTTTCTCTCTGCAGTCTCTCTTTCTTCCTACTCTTCTCTTCTTCGCTCAGCTTCTTCTTCTGCTTCTTCTCTTTGCGGCTAAGTCTCTCTTCTTCAACCAGCTTGCCTGCACAGAGAGGTGGGAGCAAAACCTACCCTGCCCCTCTACCCGCACGTCGCTCTCTTTCTGAAGTTCACTCAAGGACGCTCTCCCAGAGCCACGGGTAATCGGGTCGGATTCGCACCCGGGACCAGGTGCACCGGCAGGTGGGTGATGCACGAGGTGTGCTCAGAATGGGTCGGGGCGGATCCCGCCAGATCCACGAGGTGAAACCGTGGATGAGGCGAGTGTGGGTCAGGTGAGGGACCTCACCCCTGTGCGTTCGGTGAGGTCAAGATGACCTCCCCTTAGGTCCAAATTTTGGTACAAACCTAATTTGGACCTAAGGAATCCAATAGTGAAGTTGGATTTTAGGTTTGACCATGTTTGACTGAACATTTTGCATAAAAACCTAAATTAGGTCAATTAATGAGCTAGGACCCTAATCTAGGTCAAACTGGGTTCACAAGGCCAAATTGAGTGCTCTAAACCCTAGGGGGTATTTTTCCATGATTTTTAGAGGGTTTAATTGATTTTTATCCTGACCGAAACCTTGTTGATTTGAGCGGGTCTATTTTAGGGTTACCAAATGTCATTTAATTCCTAGATTGCACATAAACCCATTTCTGATTGAATCAACCCACTTTTTATCTCATTTAGACCATTTGACCTATGTTTTGTCTCTGAGAAATCCCGTTTATGTGCTGCAATGGTAAAATTGCAGTTTTAACCTTTATTTCATGTTTTCTTCTCAGAACACTTATTCCTTCATTTAGGCCTTCTACTAGGTTATGTAGGAGCTTTTATCTTCTTTATTGGGTCAAAATGAGCTAGTTATGGCTCATGATGAGGCTCTCATCACCATTGTAAAACACTTTTCAATTAAACAAAAGCATTCCTCTACTTTCTTTTAGATAGCTTGTGACTGTGTTGTGACTTGCTTCTTCGTTACTCTAGGCCTTCCGTGCTTAGGGTGAGTTGGAGAAGCAAGGCACTTGTTGCTTTGCATTTTCCGTAGCTCTAATTTTTTTCTCTCTCCATGATTGTTTTGCCTGTATTTAAAACCCTAAAAAAATTTACATATTTCAAAACCCAAAAAGAAGTTGATTTCCAAGATTCTAGTGAGAGATTTTGTTTAAAGCATTCCTACCTCTCTTGGGACGACCCGAATACTTTCCTAGGTACTTGGAGTTTATAAATTTAAAAGCAATCCAAATTGTGTGTTGCAACGACTTAATTCATGATTTTTACAAATCATGCATTTTAGAGATCATTGCATAGTAGTGAAAGGGGTGAAGGCCTATTCGAGCATGGTAGACCCTCCTCCTACTTTGTAGTTGTAGCTACATGGATTTGAAATGGGAGAGGTGGGAGTAGATCTGCTTCTAATAGCCATCAAGGAGAGTTCATGGCTGGGTGAGGAGGAAGCAGAGCCGTTTCTTGTGAAGAAAAAGGAAATAAAATAAAATATTAGGGTTATTTATGTACAAACCCTTAACTTCTATGATAAACCCAAAACAATGCATGTAATGCACCTAATTGGTTAACTAAGTCAATTCTAAATGCATATGAATGTAATGCATGAATTATTCAATCAAGCTAAAAATATAAATTAATTTATTTACATCCTAATGCATGTTAACTAAATCTTAAAGATATCTTAATGTCTAGGCATTCACATACTTAAATAGCCCACAAATATGGGCTAATCAAGCTAGAGCGGTTAAATTGGAGGAAAGTGCTGATGAACGTTCTGCAAGTGTACTCCCACCCCAACCCCACCCATTAATTTCTATTCCATCATCTAATAACTCAAACTCAAATCAACCTAGGTGCTTTTATAAATCCTAGGATAGATCTGATTGTTTGATTGCCACTTCACCTCATCTCACCCTTGTATATAAAAAAAAATTGATCTGATTGTGGGATTTGCTTAAAAATTTATACACCCAACACACCCACACACATCTAAAGTGCACCACTTTTGTCTAATTTAATCACTTAACCGGAGATCCAACCTAAGGATCTGGTACACCTTAATGCGCTATACAAATAAGTGATTAGGCATTAGAATAGGCTAAAATTATTTAGGTGCCTTAATCAAGTGGTGTAACAAGCCAATTGCTTGAACTGTTTGGGCTGCACCTCTTAGTTTAAAATTGTTCCATCAAGTAGCTTGCCACTTAGGGTTCAACTTTTAGGAACAAACCAGGCACTCCACATTATTTTTGAGTTTTAAAGGTATATATCATCACCGGTACTTGCAAAACTTGGAGTGTTCTATTGAACTTGATTGAACGAACCTAAAGATTAAACCCTAAAAGACACATCATAAAATAACCTTATTTGAAAACCCTGGTTGTGCACGCACAAGCATCTTAATTGGTCTTGAAGGGCACAACCCATCTAATGGACCCATCACATTCCAAGAGCACAATCATCCCAAGCCTATTAAAATTGAGTAGATGTTGGCCTTAAGGATTAACTCACTCTTTGGGACTCCAACTGAGATTTTTTTTTCGATTAGTCTAGTTCTACCAGTCCATCTCATGTCTACCTAGGGGAGTAGTGTCAAACGATCACAGTTGGGGGGTATTAAAGGAACCGAAGGTGCAAGCTAAAGGAAGAACCGTCTCCCCAATCCCTCCCTCTAATATGTTGGATTAACCAGATAGAAGTACACGAAATCATTTCTTTCATCTCAAGATGGGTTCTGAGAGTCTATAGGTCATTAGGCTACCCACCTAAGGATAGGTTTGGTTTGATTGTACTGCAGGGCACCTTTTTCTCCTCTATTTTCCCTCTTACTTTGCCATGGATCTTTCCACATCCTACTTACATTTCCAATCCTATCCTCCTACCACCACTTGTCCCCAAGATGATTATTATTCTGACTCAACTTATGACTACCCATCCCCTAGTCAGGATAACTTTGATTGGGGATATGATTTCGGACCTCGATGTTGAGGACCTAACCCTGGACATCATGATTATGATTATTATCCTTCCCAAAGTTACACTGATTATAGATCATTGCCCTCTTATGAGCAAGCCAACCGAATCTACAATCAGGGAGGATACGATGATTATAACACCTACCATCCCCAGGATTATATTAAATATATAGGTCATCACCCCTCTTTGAACAACTCGAAATGACCTATTATTAGGGAGGGACCCAAAACCTCAATTTCTTGACTACCCTAGATTTAACCCAAACCCACCCAACCTTGAACTAAACCATTCAATTTAGGTGAACCAGGTCCAAGATAGGGTGTTGGCTAACTTGTAGAACACCATACAATCTTAGGAAACTCAACCAACACCATACACTAAAGCATTGGAGCCTATGATCAAAATGATTAACGATCTTAATAGTTATTTATTGGATTGGCTCCAAGATATTCAGGATAAGGGCCTGGGTGACTTTTTACTTGAGAAGTTGTCAAGATTGAGGATGAAATTCGTGGTTGCCTTAGTCTAATCTTGGGATGATTCTCAGGATGAACCCCCTTTCAGGTGAGCCAATATCAGGAACTGCTCAGGCACTTATAAGGGGGATACATTTTATGAGACCGGGGATGACCAGGTTGGTCTAGAGCAACCCATTGAGGATGAACCGATCTTCTCACCTGAGATCCCTGAGCCAGGGAGCGAAGAAAAATATGTCTCCATGGACCAGGACATGATAGATGATTTTGAGACATATAATGAGGATCGAGAATTCTTTAATTTTGAGGGTAAGGAATCTCTTGGTGAAGTCTCACTTAAGCTTAAGAGAATGATTTTAGTGAGACAGACAAGCGTGAGGAATCTGATGAATTATTTGATGGCCTTGCAATTAAGGAAATTGATCCAACTGGGGCTGACATGGAGGATTCCGATCATGAGTTTTTGGATGGTTCAATCAATAGCCCCATTCTTCAACCACACCCCATTGAGCATAATGATGATTTTATTCTTGAGATTACTAAACCCAAGTCAATTATGATTCATCCACACTTGTTTAAATTGGAAATTTTAGATGGGGGGTATAACGAACTGGAGGTCCTGAAAACCCTGATTTTGGAGGGTAGAAATTTGGAAATGAAAATCTTGGAGGCTACTTCTGAGGGAAATATAATTTTGGATCTAAGGGTTCCTATTGACCTGAAACCACCAACCTTTTACCAGGACCCTTATGATATTTTTGTGGATATGAAACCCAAGTACACAATAATAGATTATTATTTTGAGCAAACTGTTAACTAGACAAATGAGCCTATTGATTTAGACTTACCTATTGTTCGCCATTTCAGACTTCGATTGCATACCATAAAGCTGTAGGCCCGACCCCGCAAGCACAACAATCTTCGATTCTGGGTGATTTTCATTCAGAACCTTAGAAGTACTCGACCTTGGGGCTTGGGCCTGGATCACAATCTGGTCCACATCTATGGACATCTACTAGCGGGTTTGAGGATCAATCTTTTAATTCTGATCCTGACCCGCACTTCTCAGTTCTTAATTTCTTCTCTTTGTTTGTATACTATGCCTAGCTGAAGGCATTAAACTTAGCACGTGTGTATACTCCACTTTCTTTGCGGAGCCAACTGGATTTTCATGAAATTTAGGTGATATTCTATTTACCCCGCCCTTTTCATGTCTTTATTTTTATAATGAGGACATTGCATCAATTAGGCATGAGGGGGTGGATACTTAATCCTGAGATTATTTTGTTAGCTTCATGGAATTTCTTGTATTTTCTTTTAAAAAAATTAAAATTTTAAAAAGACAAAAAAAATTTAGAATTAGGAGAAGAGAACTCAGGCATTAGGAGTTGTTAACTTTAGGAAATGATACTTTAGTACCTAAACACTTAGACTCTTCAAGTTTTCAGGCTTAATCAGCTCGGGTGTCCACTAAAATATGAATCTGTGTCTCGAGTCCTCGCCATGTTAATTTTACTTTAATTTGGCAAATAAATTGGGGTGATAAGTACACGACTTATCAACCCACCGTTTGATTTGAGGGGACTTTGAGTCTAAAGCATTTGCACACTATTTGCATTGACTCACTTTTTGGTAATTTTTACGGAAATTAGGAAGCTAATGAACTTTCTAAGGTAGTATGGCTGTCAAGGTGTCATGGGTAACAACCCATTGGCCAGTTGTCTAGAGCCTAGCTACATGACCATACTCTTTCTATTGCCTTTAGATAAATCTTAGATTAGGGAAAACACCTACTTACAAAAGGAAAAAAATATATACTCACGAAAAAAGAAAAGGAAGAAAAATAAATAAGCCACACTTCACCGCACGAGTATGGCAAGCAAGTTGTCGTGGGTAATAGCCCATTAGCTGTTTATCCAGAGCCCAGCTCACAAAAAATGCACAAATAATTCCCAAACACTTAGGGAAGAAGTAGGGAAGTAGAGTAAAGTGGGGAGAGATACATTGGCTTAGCCCTTGTATTGACCCCTTTAAAAATTTGAAAGTAGGGAGAAAGCTACTAATCAGAAAGATAAACCATTAGGTAGAAACTTTTAAGTCACTTAGGGTCATAGAAACCTGAAGCCCATTCTAAATGTCGCTTAGTGAGTTTATCACTTTTCATAAGATGCTTAGAACTTAAAGTTCTTTTTGAGTCTTAGGTGGGTGTGTAGTTCTAGAAAGTTGCCCCAAAACTCTTAACTCAAAAATTAAAAAAAAAATAGAAAAGAAGAAAAGACAACAAAAAATGTATCTCCCCTTTTTAAAATAAGGCGAGGACTTGGGTGGTCTGCATTTTGGCAGGCACCTGGGCACTGTTGAGTCTTCAGAGTTTAGGACCTTAGTTGAAATTTTCCATTGTTAATAAACAACTTAGGCCTAAGTAATCGAGTCCTAATTCTTCTTTTATACATTGCGTATAGTCTAGTTTTTGCTAGGCTCTAGTAAAAGATAGGCATGGGGGTATAATGTAGACACATCTATTTAGGTTAAAATGCCTATTTATGCATGTTCCTAAACTTATAGATGCATTCCATATTATAAATATTGCATAGCATGCATCATTCTGCATTTAGAATAGTTTATATAAATTACAGGTTAATTCACGTCCTTTTGTGGCTAGGAGAGAAGGAGATTTATTTCAGGGCTTTGGATTGATGATTCAACTATACAGATCTGATCAAGATGACGATCAAAGTCTAACGCCTCCAAAATCGCCTTGATCAGAGTTTCGTGGCACCTTATGCAGCCCAAGGAAGATCAACGACCAAGGGGCTAGGCGATGCAATTTAGAGCTTCAAATGACAAATCCAACTGCACGGATGGATCCAGATCGAGGATTGCAACCTAGTGACGTGAAATCAACCCAATCCGACGTCCGTGGTGCCACATACAAAGCGTAGAAGATGGATGGTCACGTTGGTGCCACATGGCACCATCATAGCCGCCCAATGCTGCCGGCCTCTCCTCTTCTCTCAAGCATCTATTAATTCAGATGGTTGGATTTTAATCCAACGGTTGCTGACTCTCACGCCATGGATCAAGTTCTCGACAATCCATGCCAGTGGCACATTGGGTAGAGCCTCCGCTTGTAAGACAGGGACCCACAATCGAAGCCCCACATGCGGATTAATCTACTACACAGCACACGTGGGTGAAATTCACTTATTGGATTTGAACGGATGGCATCAAAGCTTCCACGCGGCCCATCCTCGTGCACTGGATGAGTGCGACATGCTCACGCGCATGATCATGCGCAATCGCACACATGGTAATCACGCAATCTGGACCATTGGCCTGCGCATGATCCTCAACCCTCTCATGCAGATCGGACGACTGATTGCGGGTCTTGACGTCTTAACTACGCTCAAGCAGTGCACGATCTCAGCTACTCACCTCTGTCGTTGATGAAGCATCGGACGGCTCTCCTTCGATCACGCACGGCAGTTGTCGGCACGTGAATGCTAGCCCAGGCGTGTGACCTAAGGCTTTAGCAACGCTTATGGCGTATCTTCAGTGATGACTTGAATGTCACTATAATCCATGGATGGATTTTTGCCTCGTTTCCAATAGTATAAAAGGACCACCATCCCTCCCATTCTTCTTCATCTCTTCCTCTTCTTCCCACACCTCCTCCAAAGCTCTAAGAAGCTGGTCCCAAGCCTGGGATGCTCCTTAGAGTAGAAATATAAAAAGATTTTCCCACTTCTCACCCTCCATCGTGGAGCATCCTGTGGTCATCCTCTCACCCCAATTCGGAAGTAGATCCTCGCTGCGATGTCATTCTACCCCACCCTCCATCCTTCGACTTCATTCTTCTTCGTCCAGTTTGTCACCACCTTCTTCCAGGCACCATCAAAGAGAGTTTCCCTCCAAGCAGCTGTCAAAGGGGGATGTTTACAAAGCGAAATTGGGTTTAAAATAAATGCATTGTAGTATAGCCAAAATCGCTTTGAAAACAAATGAAAGTTTATTACTCAAAAAATATGAATCCGAGGTCGAACATAGGGAGCAAATTGGGATTTAAAAACTAAGAACACAACTTTCAAATTTATAAAATGTAATGAACAATCAAAATTATGAAGCAAGAAAAATAATCTCAATGTATATAGAAGCTCAAAAATATAAAGATGGATGTAAAAGTCAAATAGTGCTTTTTCAATCTCTCTTATTTTCCTGTCTTGAGCTTTCTCTGGCCCTCCTTTCTTCTCTGATGCTTCTTATTTTTTGATTCATCTTTGGCCCTTTCTTCTCCTTCCTTGCTTCTAACTTCAGTTGAGCCTTCTCAGAATTCTGCGTTCCTTCTTCTTTTGGCTTTCTACTGAGGCTTCCTTCCTCCTTCTGCGACTTCACCCATAACCGCTGCTGTGGCTTCCTTCTTCCTTGGCTTTACTCCCAGCTTCTTTCTTCTTCCTTTCCCTGCAAGAGCAAAACCTACCCCTACCCTCCCCCGTGAACTCTCTCTCTTTTAGCTCTTAGGCTCGCTCTCCCAGAGCCTTTCTTGGGTAAACGGGTCGGGTGAGCATGCCCGGGACCAGGCCCACTAGCATGCGTGGTGGGCCAGGAGTGCGTGGGTAGTTGGGTCAGGCACCAAGTCCGCGAAAGCATGGGTCGCGGATGAGGCATGGTGGGGAGAGTGGGACCTCACCCCATGTTAGGAGGCACTAAGCCCCTGGCACTTTTACAATTTATTCCGCTTCTCCCACTCACAAACTTCCGAGGTGGGACTAAATGTCCCACCTGCTTTTCACGCTCGCCCGCAGCAGATCTTCACTCAATCGTAGAGCCTGTAGGTGCTTTGGCCTCCAATTGTTGGGCATGAGTCGTTCGCAAAGGGAAACCGCGTGTCTGGGACCTGGAATCCTGATGCTTAGAGCTTGTTGTGAAGCAAGCAAGCTCCTTCAAGCTCGCTTTAATGGTGGGCAAGGCACTTGTACCTATCGACATGAATATGGCCTCACGGCCTTATCAAATCACTCAGAAGGCTTCGCCGTGACACGATGAAGGTGGCTCGGGTGTTGGCGTGGTGTGGGATGGCCTGGGTGTGTGTGCGTAGGTCATTCTGTGGCCATGGAGTTGGGTGTGTTTGGGGGGAGTGTGTGGAGGTTGTGGTGGTTAATGGAGGGGGGGAAAATGATTAGTGGGTTGAGGCGATGCTTTCGAGGTGGTTGGTTAGGTGGGTGGGTGCGTGGAATGGTTGGAGCACCTTGTTGGTGGTCTACCGGAGGTGAAGAAGGTGACAGTGATATGTGGTTGGCGGGGCGTGAAATTAGAAATAGATGAGAAGAAAAGAAAGAGTAGAGGAAAGGGACTTATCTGCGAGGTGATGGACGAAGGGGGAGCAAAGGAGGCGGACGGCTAGTATGTGCCGTCGTCAGAGACGAAGACCCAAAGAGTGAGAGGCGACGATGACGAGAGGGAGATAGGCATGGGCGCAGGTGTGGCGCGACACAGACGAAGGAGGCAGAGGCAACTTTGCCACCGGTATGGTGGCAGAGCGATAAGAAGAAGGGGAGGAGTCGCTGGAGCTTGTTGGGCTTTTTGGATGGAGGGGAAGGGAGGAAGTTTGCAGTATTCTCAAGCCAAAACAAGCTTAAGATGAACGGGAGGATCTAGGGTCTCTTTTATAGTCGCAGGCAGAGGTCATTGTGATTGGAAGGCAAGCTTCCAAGCACGAGAACCTCACCGGACTTGGAAGGTTGAGAGATACCCAAATCTCTCATGCATTTGCATGAGAGATTGGGTGGAAATCAGAGCTCATGAGTGGGTTCATACGAACGGGAATTCCTCAAAGAATCTCCCTTTCAAATTTGAGAGGGATTATCTGAGGAATCAAGGAGATATCCCTCTTGAATCCTCACTGGAGTAGGATTCCTCCACTGTAATGGTGGAGGGACCTAATTGCAAAGAATGACGAGGAAGCTAGGGGGTGTCTGCAAGGGTTTTCAAATGCTAGGGGCATAAATGTAATTGAGTTGGATTGTTTTGCAAAGTAGGTCAAGGTGAACTCCCCTTAGGTCCAAATTTTGGTATAAACCTAATTTAGGCCTAAAGAATCCAATGGTGAAGTTGGATTTTAGGTTTGACCACATTTGACTAGGCATTTTACACAAAAACCCAATTTAGGGCAAATATTTAACTAGGACCCCTATTTAGGTCAAAATAGGTTCTAAAGGCCAAATTGAAGGTTCTAAACCCTAGAGGATATATTTTCATGAATTTTAGAGGGTTTAGTTGAATTTTATCCTAACCAGAACCTTGTTAAATTAAGTGGATCTATTTTAGGGTTACAAGAAGTCATTTAATTCCCAGATTTTACATTAACCCTTTTCTTATTGAACCAACCCACTTTTTATCTTGTTAAGACCATTTGACCTATGTTTAGCCCCTGAGAAATCCTGTTGTTGACCATTTGACCATTTGAGTTCCTTTCACATATTATGATGAGTGCTTTTTCTTTTTCTTTTTAATTAGGTTAGAATGCCGATAGTAGGCCTAGAGGTACTCAAGTACCAACCAAGACCCCACCAGCTCTAGCCTTGGTCCTCCACGAAGGTTTTTAAGGCCTGCAGGATCTATCCTAAGGTTCGTTGGACTCCACGGTTAAAGCACCCGTGCTTGAGACATATTTTAGCCTCGGTTTAGTTTGTAGTGCATTTTTTATAAGAGAGAGACAGAGGATTTATTTATTTGGAGAGTTTTCTCTCTCTTTTCTTTTTATTTCTAGCTTCGGATTGGCTTCTCAACACGGTCTGTATCGGATTCCTCGTCCCCATCATCAATCCTTAAAGGTCCCTAGCAATCGATGCTTCATGATAGCACCACCCATGGCAACCCCCAGAACCCTGGCTTTCGAGATTTTGAGATAATCCCATCCATAGCGTTCTGTAGCTAAATCCAGACCCTTGCAATCGATATTTCGTGATAATGCCACCCATGGCATTTGGACCAGCAGGGAGCTTACGTGCCCCCAGTAGGATATGTAAATATCCTAGGAGACAAGCACCGAGGAGACGATATGTTGTTATGCATCTTCGAGGGGAATTTCCCGCCTCTCTGCGTCGAGAACTCATCCAAATTAACTTGTGTTGATTGGCCGCTCCTAATCTATGCAACTTTTTCATAACATTTAAATGCTTTTTGTGTGATTTTGATAGTTATGCTTACTGAACCAGACTGTATGTGGATTGGGGTGCTTAGGTTACCGAGTCCCGCAAACCAAAGGTCAGTTAACAAGGCCGAATACTCCCTAAGCCTTAGACCTAATACTTAAGCTTCACATTTTCCCCAACCTCTTTAGGATTATCCAGATCTTAGCGGATACTTGAGTGTTTTAAGCCTAAGAGTCTAACCCAAAAGGCCTAAGATCAGCGTTCCCACTAATCTCTTTTTGTGTCTCATTAGCACTTTTTCCTATATTTTTCTCTTTTCCTTGATGTGGTCTAGAACTTCGATTAATCCCTTAATCTCTTACTAATGGCTATCTCTTTTTCTTTTTCATTTTGTGCTCCTTTTTTGTCATTTTGCTCTTTTCCTCCTCATTTTCTCCTTATGGTTTGTATGGCCTCGAAAAATTTTCTCTCCCCTCAAATTTTTTTATTCTTTTTCAAGATTTTTTTTCATTTTTTGGTGTTTTTTATGATATGTGATTTTTTGTTGAAACCTTTTCTTGTGAGATGAGTTTTCATGAAGTTTTGCACTTTCATACCCCCCCCCATGCCTACGGTTGCAATGTCCCCATTGTAAATTAGGTAGGTTTGAATTTAGCTTAGTTCATTCATTTGGACAGGTTTTGGGTGGGCGAATGGGTCGAGGTGACTATTGCGAACGATTTCTTGACTCAGGTACGTGTACCTGAGGTGGAGTCGGTTGTTCTAATGGATGCACCCTAAAGTGCAATATGAATTTAGCATAGGAATGTCAAGAAAGGTTTTGGGTTTTTCAAGAAAGACGGGTTGCCTCCCGTTAAGTACTGAGTTTTACGCCATCGGCTAGGCGCAATGAGCTCAGGGAGAATGGAGGGTAAAGGATATCTCGGACAAATTTGTATCGGTCGAGTCAATGAACGGTTTGAGTCGCTGACTGTTCACAACGAAAGGTTCAGAATCATGGCTAAGTGGACTGATCTCAATGGCTCCATTTCCAAAGATTCGTCGGACCAGGTAGGGTCCGATCCATTTTGATCACAGTTTTCCTAGGAACAGTTTGAGTCTGGCATCGAAGAGTGTACCAGGATGAAAGATCTTTATAAATATGTGCTTTTCGTGAAAGGCTTTAACCCACTCTTTATAAATCCATGAATTCTCATACGCGTCATGGCGTAATTCATCAATCTCGCTCATTTGAAGCTTTCTATGGGTTCCAACCTTAGAAAGATCTAGGTTGCAGTTCTGTACTGCCCAATAGCCTTTTTGCTCCAATTCGACGAGGCAGTGACATGCCTTCCCGTACACCAATCTGAAGGGAGACATACCTAATTGGGTTTTGTGGGCGATCCTATAAGCCCACAAAGCTTCCGGAAGCCGAGATGACCAATCCTTCCTGTCAGGTCGAACAGTAACTGGAGGTTTTCCTTGATCTCCTGGTTTGATAGCTCAGCTAGACCATTAGTTTGGGGGTGGTAAGGAGTAGAGATTCAATGCGACACCCCATATTTGGTCATCAGTGACCTGAACTGAGTGTTTGTGAAATGGGTCCCTCCGTCGGAAATTATAGCACGAGGAATCCCGAATTGTGAGAAGATGTTATGATGAATGAATTTGATAACAACTTTATGGTCATTGGTTCGGGTCAGAATGGCTTCAATCCATTTGGACACATAGTCAACAAAGAGTAAAATGTACTCGAAGCCGTCCGAGATAGGGAAGGGTCCCATAAAATCAATCCCTCAAACATCAAAAATTTTGCATACCAGAATCGGATGTAAAGGCATCATATCACGATGGCACATGTTGCCCAAGGTCTGGCAATGGCTACATGCCTTACAATGATTGTACGCGTCCTTGAAAATTGTGGGCCAGTAGAAGCTGCATTGGAGGACTTTTGTTGAGATTTTATGTCCTAAAAAATGTCCACCGCATGCCTAGTCATGGCAGAAAGAGAGTATGCCTTGGATTTTCGCTTCCGTGACACATTGTCAAATTATTTGATCAGCATCGATGAGGAAAAGATACGGGTCTTCCCTGAAGTAATACTTGGCATCGGAAAGAAATTTGTCCTTCCTGGCCCTCGGCCAATCGTACAGGATCTGATGTGATGCCAAGCAGTTTACTATAACAGCAAACCATGGAAGCCCTGTACTGATAGTCAGAAGGTGCTCATCAGGAAAATGTTCCGTGATAAGTCTGGAAGGGTCGATGATCTTAGAAGGAAGGTGGGAAAAGCGATCAGCTACCACGTTCTATTTTCCCGCTTTGTCACGAATCTCGAGGTCAAATTCTTGCAACAGCAAGATCCAACAGATTAATCGAGGTTTCACATCCTTCTTTGCAAGGAGATGCCTCACAGTTGTGTGATCCGAGTAGATGATAACACGGGAACCCAGGAGATAAGATCTGAATTTTTCCAGGGAAAATACTATGGCTAACAGCTCTTTCTCAGTAACTGTGTAGTTACGCTGAGCTTCGTCAAGTGTTTTGCTAGCGTAGTAAATGACCATGGGTTTCCCATCAATTTTCTGCCCCAATACCACTCCTACAGCGAAATTAGATGCATCGCACATGATCTCAAAGGGTTGAGACCAATCAAGGGACTGTAGGATCGGGGATTGGGTAACTCGGTCATGGAGGATTTCAAATGCTTGAGTGCATTCCTTGGAGATTTCGAAAGGTACATCCTTAGAGAGAAGAGTGGTCAGGGGTGCATGATTTTCAAAAATCAGGGATAAATCAATGGTAAAAATCGATGTGCCCTAGAAAAAATCGAATGTCCTTGATCGAGCTAAGCATAGGGAGTTTGGAAATCAAGTTCACCTTGGCTTGATCCACTTGGATGCCTTTCTTTGAAATAAGATGTCCCAGGACAATTCCTTCAGGCACCATGAAATGGCACTTTTCCCAAGAAAGAACCAGATTCATGTCAATGCACTACCTGAGGATTTGGACCAAGTGAAGGAGGCAATCATTAAATGATGCTTCGAATACTAAAAAGTCATCCATGAAGACTTCCAGATAATCACCTACCATATCTGAGAATATGGCAAGCATGAATGGCTGAAAAGTCGCGGGTGCATTGCAGAGACTGAGCAGCATCCTTCAGAACGTGTATGTTCCGAAGGGGCAGGTGAAGGTGGTCTTTTCTTTGTCCTCAGGATGGATTGCCACTTGGTTATAACCGAAGTACCCATCCAGAAAGCAGAAGAACCTATTTCCTGCCAGTTTCTCGAGGATCTGATCAATAAATGGTAGTGGGAAATGATCCTTCTTCGTGGAGGAATTGAGTCTTCTGTAATCAATGCAGACTCTCCACGAGTTAGCCACATGGGTCGGTATGCCTTCTCCGATTTAAGTTGTAATGACGGTGAGTCCTACCTTAGGCACAACTTGGATTGGACTCACCCACCGACTGTCGGAGATCGGGTAGATGATCCCTGCATCTAACCACTTAATGATCTCCTTTGTCACGACCTCCTGCAGATTAGGATTCAAACGTCTCTACATTTCTCGCGAAGGTCGTGTGCCCTCTTCAATGTAGATTCGGTGTGTGCAATAAGAGGGGCTGATGCCAGTCAAATCATCGAGAGTTCATCCAATGACTCTATGATGTTGCTGGAGAATAGTAATCAGACGGGATTCCTGGTCAGGTGTGAGTCTAGAGTTTATAATCACAAGAAACGTCTAATTGGAACCCAAAAAGGCATATTTCAGATGGTTGAGAAAAGGCTTGAGTTCCAGAATGGGGTTATCAGCAGTAGCAGGCGGTTCAGGGTATGTGTCAGGAGCAAGGGAATGAGTTAAGGGTGCATCTAGATTAGGGTCAAACTCCTCTGTTTGCGGGTTTTGATCTTCTAGTGGTTGATCGGGAATAATTAGGTTGTCCTTGGTGTACGGTTCATCAACCACGGCTTTGATATCACATATTTGTTTTATAACACCGCAATTAATCCCTTGTTGGGCCTTAAAGATGTCAATCTTCAGTGCTTGGTTCCTGAATTTTAGTTCTATTTGGCCTCCTCACAGTTTATATTGGCCCTAGCAGTGACCAGAAAAGGTCTCCCTAGTATAATCAGTGTATCCCTTGGGTTTTCAGGTGCATCCATATCCAAGACTACAAAATCCACCGAGAAGTAGAAATCTCGTACCCTAACGATGACATCCTCGAGTACCCCTTTAGGTGACTTGATGGATTGATCAGCTAACTGCAACGTCACCTCCGTCGATTTAAGCTCAGATTCTTCAAGGTGGTCAAGGAGGGATGTAGGTATTAGGTTTATTGAGGCACTTAGATCTAATAAGGCTCTGTCGAATTGGGTATCACCAATAGTACATGAAATCTGGGGAGTACCTGGGTCTTTAGCCTTAGGTTAGAGTTTGCTCAAGATTACAGAGCTGGCTTGCTCTGAGAGTATGATTAGACTCCCACTTTTGGTTCACGGCTTACGCTTGGGTGTACACACGTCTTTTAGAAATCGTGCGTAACCCAGTACGTGGTGGATTACATCCATCAAGGGGATGTTTATATGGACCTATTCAAAGAGCTTGACCAGATCCTCCTCAGGAGCCACGAGTTTGGTTATCCTCTTTCCCTTGGTCAAGGCCTCGGGAAATGGAACCTTGGTTGGTTCCTCTAGAATAGGTCCAGGTTCTTGATCTAGGATAGGGGTGTCCTAGATAACTATCCCAGGGCTTGGGTTACTACCAGGCTTGGAGTAGTTTGGATAAGGTAGGTCTTGAGTTGCTTTACCACTACGGGTTGTTACGGAGTTTCGTCCTGCCAGGTTTTGATTTGGGGTTGGTAAAATAGGTGGTTGTTGTTGAAATCCCACATAAGATGTCGAAGCTACCATCCTGTCGGGCGATGGAACAGAAGGGGCTTGATAAATCATGTGGGGGTGTTTTGGATTTGGGTTCATAACGCGCCTCTGGGTCAGCACGTTATTTGGATTCAGTAGAGGTTGTCAAGGGAGTGTGCCAGGTTGGCGGGAATTCACCATCGGGCAAGTTGATTGCAAACCTCTGTGATCTCATCCTTGTGCTGTCTTTGTATTGCCGCATTGATTCTTTGAATGTCAGCCAGAGTTTGAAGGATAGGAGTCATTTGATCTACTCGGTTTGGCCCAGATTGATAGGTGGGGTTGGGCCGAGTCTAAGGCAGCTGATATGGACGAGGAGCTTGTGGACAATGTTGATAAGGTGGTCTTTGATTCTGAGTATTTCCCCCTACAAGAAGTTGGGATGATTCTGCCATCCAGGGTTATAGGTATTGGAGAATGGGTCATTCTGGATGGCGTTGAGGTCCTCGCAGGTTTGAGGAGCCTCAGGAAAATTAGAATATGAGGGTTCAAAGTTCCCCCAACTAGAATAGATTGGATCGGAGGTCCCTCTAGTCCTGGAGTCAGATGGGGGTGGATACAGGTCCATCCCCTAAGAAGATCGGTGATAGATGTTCTGCACAGTTTCCCTCGCAAGAGGTGGCTGTGCAAACGGGTTCTGTGCAGAGGTGGCTCGCTGCAGATGTCGAGTCAACTCGTCCACCTTCTTCTCTATGATAGAGACCTTGTCCAACCGACTGGCCATCAGTTCCAAGTCGACGGATGCAGACAGGCCCTGCATCTCATGTGCTCCCCTAGGATTCGTCGATGCGCGAGCATTCATTCGGTCGAATAAGCCCATGGAGTCATCATTGATGGAGTTGTCGCACATATTCTTGAGTATCTCCCACACCGTGTCTTCGTGTTTACCCATGATGTTTCCTCCTCAGGTTGCATTGATAAATAATCGAATGTCTTCACGGAGTCCATGGTAAAAAGATTGGACTTATTCCTATTTAGGAACTCCGTGATGGGGGCACTTTCGCATGAGATCTAAGAATCAGCACCATGCCTCATGAAGAGGTTCTCTCGATTGTTGAGTGAAGTGAGTGTTCTGGTAGCGCAAGGCATTCGTCCGACCAACGAGGAAGAACTTTTTCGAAAATTCAGACTGGAGTTCAACCCATGTGTTGATCGGACATGTTTGAGTCTGATACCAATGAGCAGCCTTGTCCATGAGGGAGAAGGAAAACATCTTCATGAGCAGAACATCCCTATTTTGTACATCTGACCCAAAAGTCTTGGCTAGATGTTTGAGTTATTTGATGTGCTAGAAGGGATCCTCGGAGTTAAGCCCATGGAATTTTGGAATGGCATGAATCATGTTGGGCTTGAGTTCAGAATCAGGACCTCCAGCTGGGATTTGGACTCGAGGCTCGATCGCCACCGCAGAGGGATTATAGTGATCTCGCATCATAGGACGTTGCGATGGGTTTACAAAGTTCTGGAATAAATCATTCAAGCACTGAAGTTGGTGTTCTAGATTGTTCTCTTCTTCAATTGGTTGTGCCATGATGGAAGAAGGAGAACTTGGTTCTGATGAATTAGAGGAGAGGTCTATGTGGTGGGGTTGCTACAAAAACATGGGCGTCGAGGCTTGGCCTTGACGAGAGTGGATTTCTAAAGGAGGTCTTAAGGATGGTCTCAAGGACCTCCTACCAAACATGCACTGAAGGATTAGATGAGATTAGAATGTGCTGGACCTAATCGAGACACCCAAAAAATTTGGATGACTATAAAGGTTCGAGGCAGATGATACCCCATAGTTAGAACAAGTTGTCCACCTGAGAAATACTTGGGCAGCCAGAGAGGAAGAGTCTCGCAAAGACCCCTACACGGTAGAGCGTCCCCACGAGTTATAGGGTTTCCCCCACCCGACCTCTCTTGTCACTGAGATTCTAGGTAGACCAGAATGGGGACCTTGACCTCTTAAGTCTACCACTTTTAATTAAGATCAAGGTGCTTAGGGTTTCACTTGAACTTTAGATATTTTAAGTGCAAAAAGTGACCTAGTTTCAAGGTTGGTTGACCCAAGGGGTCAACTTCACTTCTTTGTCCTTTGAGAGATTTTAGCTCCTTTCTTTTAGGGTTCAAGTGACTTAAGAGCTTGATTCTTTAGGGTTTCTCTTGGATAAGTTTTTTCAATCAAGGCTTAGGCACACCTCTTTCTGAAAAATTTGCTTCTTGCTTAGAGAAGATGTGTCTCTAAAAACCCTAGAATCCTTAAGTTGGCTCTGATTGGTCCAATTTAGTTGCCACAAAGATGGTATCTAGGGCTCAATCAAGAAGGCGCTAGCCCTAGTTACCTTAAATGGATGCACAATTCAAAATGTGTTGAAATTAAAATCAGGCAACTTCGGTGGATTAACTAGATATGGAAAGCAAGTAGCCCTAAATTAATTTTTTCTTTGTTTTTCCTTTTCAGAATTAAGGGGATTAAGAGAGAGGGCTCATGCGAAATTACCTGCCCCTGGTGTGGTTGTTGTGCGGCTGTCTTCTTTTCCTCCCCTGAAACAATCACAATAGAAGAAATAGATCAAGTTAGTATTGAATCAGAAGTTGTGATCAAGGTTTCTAAATTGCCCATTGCTCCCCGGCAACGGCGCCAAAATGTTTACAAAGTGAAATCAAGTTTAAAATAAATGCGTTCTAGTATAGCCAAAATCGCTTTGAAAACAAATGAAAGTTTATTACTCGAAAAATATGAATTCGAGGTCGAACACAGGGAGCAAATTGGGATTTAAAAATTAAGAACACAACTTTCAAATTTATAAAATGTAATTATTAATCAAAATTATGAAGCAAGAAAAATAATCTCAATGTATATAGAAGCTCAAAAATATAAAGATGGATGTAAAAATCAGATAGTGCTTTTTCAATCTCTCTTCTTGTTTTTCTGTCTTGAGCTTTCTCTTGCCCTCCTTTCTTCTCTGATGCTTCTTAATTTCTTATTCATCTCTGGCACTTTCTTCTTCCTCCTCTTTCTTCTCCTTCCTTGCTTCTGACTTCAGTCGAGCCTTCTCAGACTTTTGCCTTCCTTCTTCTTCTTTTGGCTTTTTGCAAAGGCTTCCTTCTCCTTCTTTCTTCCTTCTGTGACTTCACCCTTAGCAACTACTGTGGCTTCCTTCTTTCTCTTTTTTTTTGGCTTCACCCTCAGCTTCTTCTTTCTTCTTCCTTTCCCTGCAAGAGCAAAACCTACCCCTACCATCCCTCATGAACTCTCTCTCTTTTCTCTCTTAGGCTCGCTCTCCCAAAGCCTTTCTCGGGTAAACGGGTCGGGTGAGCGCACTCGGGACCAGGCCCACCGGTGAGTGTGGTGGGCGAGGAGTGCGCGAGTAGTCGGGTCAGGCACCAGGTCCGCGGAGGCATGGGTCGTGGATGAGGTGTGGTGGGGAGAGTGGGACCTCACCCTGTGTCAGGAGGTGCTAAGCCCCTAGCACTTTTACAATTTATTCCGCTTCTCCCACTCACAAACTTTCAAGGTGGGACTAAATGTCCTACCCACTTCTCGCACGCGCCCACAGTAAATCTTCACTCAATCGCAGAGGCTGCAAGTGCTTTGGCCTCCAATTGCTGGGCATGAGTTGTTCGTAGAGGGAAACCGCGTGTCTGGGACTTAGAATCCTTATGCCTATAGGCTGCCGTGAAGCTAGCAAGCTCTGTCAAGCTCGATTTAATGGCGGGCAAGGCACCCGTACCTGTCGACACGAATACGGCTTCACAGCCTTGTCACATCACTCAGAAGGCTTCGCCGTGACACGACGATGGTGGCTCGGGTGTTGGCGAGGTGCAGGATGGCCTGGGCATGCGTGCCTAGGTCGTTTTGTGGCCGTGGAGTTGGGTGTGTTCGGGGGGAGTGTATGGAGGTTGTGGCGGTTAATGGAGTGAGGTAAAATGATTAGTGGGATGAGGCGATGCTTTCGAGGTGGTTGGTGAGGTGCATGGAATGGCTGGAGCACCTCGCCGATGGTCTGCTGGAGGTGAAGAAGGTGATCGTGATATGTGGTTGGTGGGGCGTGAAATTAGAAATAGATAAGGGGAAAAGAAAGAGTAGAGGAAGGGGACTTATTTGCAAGGTGATGGACGAAGGGGGAGCAGAGGAGGCGAACGGCTCATATGTGCCGTCGCAGGAGACGAATACCTAGAGAGTGAGAGGCGACGACGACAAGAGGGAGATAGGTGCAAGCGCAGGTGTGGCGCGACGTGGACGGAGGTAGAGGCAACTCTGCCACTGGTATGGTGGTAGAGAGATGAGAAGAAGGGGGAGGAGTCACCAAAGCTTGTTGGGCTTTTTGGCCAGAGGGGAAGGGACGAAGTTTGGGGTATTCTCAGGCTAAAACAAGCTTGAGATGAACTGGAGGATCTGGAGTCTCTTTTATAGTCGCAGGCAAAGGTCCTTGTGCTTGGAAGGCAAGCTTCCAAGCACAACAACCTTGCTGAACTTGGAAGGTCCAGAGACACCCAAATCTCTCATGCGTTCGCATGAGAGATTGGGTCGAAATCAGAGCTCATGAGTGGGTTCATATGAATGGGAATTCCTTAGAGAATCTCCCTTTCAAATTTGAGAGGGATTCTCTGAGGAATCAAGGAGATATCCCTCTTGAATCCTCGCTAGAGTAGGATTCCTCTGCTGTAATGGTGGAGGGACCTAATTGCAAAGAATGAAGAGGAAGCTAGGGGGTGTCTGCAAGGGTTTTCAAAGGTTAGGGGCATAAATGTAATTGAGTTGGACTATTTTGCAAAGTAGATCAAGGTGAACTCCCCTTAGGTCCAAATTTTGGTATAAATCTAATTTTGACATAAGAAATCCAATGGTGAAGTTCGATTTTAGGTTTGACCATGTTTGACTGGGCATTTTACACAAAAATCTAATTTAGGGCAAATATTTGACTAGGACCCCTATTTAAGCCAAGATAGGTTCTAAAGGATAAATTGAAGTTTCTAAACCCTACAGGATATTTTTTCATGAATTGTAGAGGGTTTTAGTTGAATTTTATCCTAGCCAGAACCTTGTTAAATTAAGTGGGTCTATTTTAGTGTTACAAGAAGTCATTTAATTCTCAGATTTCACATTAACCCTTTTCTGATTGAACCAAACCACTTTTTATCTTGTTAAGACCATTTGACCTATGTTTAGCCCCTAAGAAAACTCGTTGTTGCACTGCAATGGTAAAATTGTAGTTTTACCCTTTGTTTCTTGCTTTTCATTTAAACCAGTTATTCCTTGAGTTAGGTCATTCACTTGGTTATGTAGGAGCTTTTGTTCTCTTTTCTAGGTCAAAATGAGCTAATTAGGGCTCATGATGGTGTTCCCATCAGGGGATCTTCTCATCTCTCTCTATCTTTTACTGCTTTCTAGTGTAGTTGTAATTTCTTGATTATCTATAGTAAACTTTGGTTAACTAAATAGTGATATTCTCTCTCTCTCTTATTTTGCAAGTAGATTAGCTAGATATTGTCGACTTGATCTCTTGCCTTATAAAATACCAAAAAAATCAAAAAAGATAAAAACACCAAAAATAAATAAAAATCGAAACGCGGATTTTTATAAATTAAATGTTTGCCTCCTCGTGTCTGACCCGGGGCTCACCTCGAGCTTCGGTTATAAATTTTATCTGGTAGTGGAGTTCTACACACTACGACGATGGGGTTTCAACTCAAATCTTTTCACGTACGAAATCTTGCTCACCATAACCCAAACTACCTGGTAGCTGGGAACCTTGAGCTGGCACACCTGGTGATCCTTTCTTAATCCACTGGGAAGATTATCGAGGCATGACATTTATTGCTAAGAATATTCAGATTACAACGAGAGGGATGCTTGTAAATAGAATAAATTACATCTAGAACGAAGAAGAATGGAAACAAAGTACTAGAACTAATCTAGAAGAATGTAGCTAGAACACAATAAAGAAAAAAGAAAGAGAGGAACAACAGATGCAGTGACTTTGAGTGGAGATCAGGTGGAGGAGACAGAAGTGAAGACGCCACCAAAAGGAGAACCACACCAAAGATGATGTGGTGCCACCTTAGCCCTAAGGAAGCCCCCTAGCCAAGGTGAAGGAAGAGATGGAAGAAAGTGAAGGAGAGGAAACCCACAAAGGGGGATGTCCAAAGGGAGGAATAGATAGATCTAAGGGGTTTGCCATGAGGTGTTTTATAGGAAGGAGGAAGCAATGTGATCAATGGAGGTTTTTGGTCGTGGATCATGGGGCTATGGACGACCAAGATGGGGCTAAAATGAGTGAAGGGATAGGATTAGATATAGGTATTGGCATGGATTTTAGAACCACCAAAATATCAACACCGGATATTTTTTTCAGAATTTCGTAAATCATTTTAATAATTTTTTTATATTTTTATATTTACATTGGTTTGATAAGACAAAATTGACCCTAGTCAAGTAAAATGCCTAAATCAAATTGTTCTAAACCTAAGAAAATTTTAAATATTTTTTTAGAAGTTTTTGATTTGATCAAGAAATCATGGCCACCAATTTTAAGTCTTTGAGATTAGTACATAATTTGTAAAAATTACAAGAACCCACGGAATTTGTGTTCTATTTGCAGTTCCGACCCCCTTCAGTCTAAGAATTTTTAAATTTTTTTCATGAAGAGTTTCTATGGGGAAATTGGTGGGATAAATCCTTACTTAAATGTGAATGTTCAGATAAAATTTGAGGATTTTATGATCTTTATAACTTTTTGAACAGAATTTTCAATCAATGATTGAAGATTTGATCCGACCAGAAGTGGTTGTTCTAGGTTAAGGTTGGTGTTTTAAAGTCTTAGAATCTAAAGTGGGTGGTGGAGATTAACGGTTGATGATAACATCATCACGAGCCATAATTATGGTTGATGATAACATCATCATGAGCCATAATTTGCTTTAATTAATCAGAATCAATTGACAAATACTCCTACATAATCACCAGAGAGTTGTAATTCACTAATATCCTTTCTAAGGAGTGCATTAAAGTAGAATTAAATCTACAGTTTTAATAGCACATCTTGAATGCAAAATAATCACAGGATTTCCTAGGGATTAATCTAAGGTCTAATGAGCATTAATGACTAATAAGAGGGTCCGTACAAACAGAAACGGGTTTTCACACATTTTGAGAACTGATTCATAACCCAAAACCCTAATTTCAAATCCGCTTAATTAACATAGGTTATGATTAGAATAAATTTCATATAAACCATCTAAAATTCATAGAAATATATCCTATAAGGTTTGGTAACCTTGGTTTGACCATCTGAACCTATTTTAACCTGAAATAGAATCTCAGATGGAAAATTATCCAAATTTGGGTTTCCGTGTAAATTATCCAATCAAAATTGGTCAAAACCACAATCTAACTTCACCATCAGATTCCTTGGGCCAAATCAGGTTTGTACCAAAATTTAGGAACAATCAGAGTTCATCTTGACCTAGTTTGCATTTCAATCGAATCAAACTCTTTCTCTCACATAAGCCCCTAGCTTTTGAAATTCTTGCGAATAGGTCCCTAGGTTTATCGTCATCTTCACATTCAAATCCCTGCTGCCATGGCCATGTAAACACAGCTTGCTGCCGACCTTCAATCGAGTTCTCCCTGATTTCACACCTAATCTCTTCTAAAATTGGAAGGGGAACTCCTGAAGAAATCCTCTACAATCTAAGCTGAATCTTGGGCTCTGATTCTTGCCAAAAAGTTGAAGTGAACTATTTGAAATCAAGGGTTTCCTTTTCTGTGAAAGCTCTGAGCTTCCAAGCTTGGAATGCCCCCTAAGGCCTACAAAAGGTCCCCTGATGCAAGGTCGTCTTCCTTAGCTTGGTTTGGACCGGATTCCACCCTTCTCCTCTCTCTATCCAAATTCTCCGCAAGCTCCAGCGAGCTTCTCCATGCACCCTCTTCGTCGGTCGCCATAGACCATAGTCAGCCAATCCTTCTTCCCCATGCTCGTCTGCATCTTGCCATACCAGCAAGTGCCATCTTCCTCCCTTTCCTCGCCGTTCTACCCCACCGGAGGTTCTCCACAACCGGCGCCATCCCCATCCTTTCATACATTAGCTTAGGTTAGTTAGGTTTCGATCTTCCTCTACTTCCCTTCCCTCTCACCAGAACCTAGATTAGATCACCAACACCGTCATTTGCCCGTCATCATCACCACATCCGGCCGCACCTTCGGCGAGGCTTCCCTGATGCCACAAGCCACTAAACACCTTGCCAACACCTCCAAAAGCTCTGCCATACCTCCACAAGCAAACCCTCATCCTTATTGTGTCATCCACCCATTCTCGCGACCCACCGAACAACCCACCCTCTCGCTTTCATTTCCGAACTTGCCAAACCACCTCGCACCCTCTCACGACACGCTACCACCATCGTCACCTTCGCCAAGCCCAGGAGAAGCTTCTAAGATGTTTTAATGTGGTCATAAGGCCTTATTCATTATTTCAAGGTATGACCACACTCCGCCACCGCAGCCATCTTCTTCGTCCTTATTCTTTAAGCTCCAGCCATGTTCTTCATCGAATTCACTCCTAGGTATTATGGCTTGGTTCCAGGTCCATGCTTAAGTTCAATCAGAGGCTCCTACTGCAAGATTGCACCAATTGAATGAGACCCCTACTGCAATTACGTGAGTAGGCCTTTGGGATTATAGTCCCACATTGTGGGATTAAAAGACGTTGCTGCAGAATAAAGGAATCTTTGCTTATGCCATACTGCCTTAAGAACACTGGGTGAGGTCCCTCTTACCTTACCCACTCACACCTTGGCTACCTTCACGCCCGGTAGCCCTAGTCAAGTGGATCCCTGATTAGCTAGCCGACTATCTAAGAAAGAAGCGGAAGGAAAGAGAGAGAGAGTAGGGGAGGGGGCGTGTTTTTCTCTCTTGTGTGTGTGGGTAATACTTTTAGTCGTTGAAGGACTTAATCTGCATGTGCTATGAAGGAGAAGACTCTAAAGAAGAAGAGAAGGCATGTGCTTGCCTTTTGTTAAGGCATCTGATTGACACATCTATCGTCTGATCTTGAGTTTTGGCATTGTTGAATGATTTAAGTATTAAGTTAACATTCAGTTAAATTGATTATGGATGCTTGCTTACTTAGAGATCTAATTGGTGATCTAAATCACCACTTTTTAGCTTCTCTCTATTCTTTTTGTCTCTAAATACATTGGATTTCATTGAATAGCTAATGTGACAGGTTATTATTCATTGAATATCTATTTGAATGCTATATAATTGTACTCATTTATATGCAATTAAGATTAGTGTGTGAATTCCACATTTTCTCCCTGTGACTGACCTCAGACTTCATTGTAGATTCTAAGTTTATAAATTTTCTTTGTTTTCAAGCAATTGAGGCTTACTACAATGAACACATATTTAAAACCTCCTCGATAGCTCGTTAACATTTTGGCACCGTTGTCAGGGAGCAACACGCAATTCACACATTAATCTTATCTTTATTGATTTATCGGAGCACTAACTTGCCCTATCTGCTTTGTTTGTGATTTTGCAAGGTACATCACGGAGAAATCTTCCACACAAATTAACCACTTCTGGGGCAGGTAAACATTCTCTTCTTCCCTAATCAACCTTCTAATCTTCTAGAAGAGAGAAAAGGGAACAAATTAATTAGGATTCATCTGCCTTACTTTCTTAGTAATCATCATTTAAAGGCAAGTTTCTTGATTTGCGATTTCAAAATCAATATCTGATTGAAGCTTAGACGACTCTGTTTAGAGATCCCTACCCAAATTGCCTGTACCTACAAGGGATTTATACTTAATTTCTGATCATCTTATACTACTCACCTTGTTGTTTGAGTCCAGGGTGTACATTTGAGATCAAAATTGGATTTGGAATAGAGCCAGTTAGGGTTTCTACTTTAGGGTTTTGAAGTGTTAGTTCACACTTGCCTGGATTAAAGGGAATTAACAATCCTGCATTTGTGTGCTACCTAAACCCTTTCTTGAAAAGATCTAATCAGAAGAACCTTAAAATTAGGCTCTAAATGCACTTGAATCTTAAAATTGTGGACCTAATAACCTGAGAGTCAATTCAGAGTGATTTTTGGGTCTTGACCCAGATTTCATTCTACATCTTTTAGGGCAAATCAGGTGAAGTTGATCCACTTTGTAGGCCAATCAACCTCCAAATTAGGTCACAAATTGAATCAACTTCTAATCAAGTGGAATTTAAGGCACAAATTAGGAATAAAATTGGTAGACTTAAGGTCTCAATTCATACATTTCGATCTACTTGGAACTGCTGCGACAAGGAAGGTCGGGTGGGGGAAACCCTGTAACCCATGGGGACGCTCTACTGTGTAGAGGTCTTTGTGGGGCTCTCCCTTCCTAGCTACCCAGCTAATTCTCGGGTGTGCGGATTTCTGATTTAGAGGTAGCATCCACCTCGAAACAGCCTTAGTCATCGAAAAATATTTGGGTGCCTTGATTGGGTCCAATTCACATCCAGTCCCTCATCTCTTCTATAGAGCACATACACAGGAAAGGTCATTAGCTCTTTAAAATAAGAGACCTCATTAGATCTTCTACAGGGATTTCTGATTTGATCTAATTGATTCAATCTGAATCTGAGTTTGATTCTGGATCCCAATCCACCACCTGATTTGAAAATGCAACCTGGCAATTTAGGAGGACTAATTAGGAAACCTGAACCCCAAGTGATCATAAAAGACAAAGTGATTGAGGCTTCCCTTAAATATTTTGAAGATTATCCAGCTAGCGAGATTTAGGTTAATGTCCCAGAAATAACAAAATTCATTTTGAACCGTGCTTGTCTACTGCTTACTCAATTAAGAAATGGTTCAACCAAGGAGACCCTCATACCAGAATTCAATGAAGTTTGGGAATTGCATGGCACAGAGGGTTTACATTACTTTGCAAATCCACCACTCTGGGAGATACACCAAGATATCATTGAGCAACATGCAGATATTTTAAATCTATTGCTACATGCCATTAATGAGACATCTTGGAGTGATTCTAGAGCTTTTCCAGAGCCTAGGTTAGACACTCAGAATTGTTGTGGACCCCCAACCCAAATGGAATTAGATACAAACTATATACAGAATGACACACCTGTTCTTGAGATGGGTTGGGAGGATCCGATTGCAGGTGTTCACAATTCCAAATCAACCCTAGAAAATCATCAATCTAGTCCATCAAGCCTAGATTTCCCCGACACCTATGATGATGAGATTGAGTTGAACCTCTCGAGAATGTAACTTTCGCTCCTTATTCTGATAAGGTGATCCTCAAGAATGATTTTGACATCCCTATAGAGCCTAGCCTAGATTCTAGTGACCTAGTGCCTACATTTGATCTAGAATCTAGATTCGAGCCTATTTGGGATGATCATGGGGCCCAATTTAGTGAAAGTCAGATTTTCGATCTAAATTATGATTCTGGCCTTGTATTGGATGAATATACCTCTCCAAACTCCTTCGAGATACGAATTGATTTTTCAGAAGTCATGCCGATCTATGACACAGAAACTGAGGAGTTGGATGAGTGGGGAATTGATTGGGTCTACCCTAAGAGCCAAGAGCCCGAGCCTGTACCAAATAAGGGTACTTCTTTGAGTTTGGAATATGAGATAAGGTTAGATCCAAGTCAAGTTGTTGCTTCTTCACATCCTAATTTACTCTATGGTGCAAATTTTGATCTGGAATCAGGTTCAGAGCATGATTGTCGCAAATTCTTTCATGATTTCGAATCTTACTCTGATTTCGGAGAGCCTTTGTTTCCTGATGATTATGAACCAATTTACGACCTCAGCATCCATGATCTGTTCTTTGATTCTGATGCTGAGGTCAATGATTTGGACCATAAAGAAGCCACACCTTCTAATCCACATACAGAGCCTTCCAAAATCTGATCTCAACGCCGACCCACCACTGGAATCAACTTCTACTCTGATTCACCTCTCTTTGATCTGGTTGCATACGATTCTTCTCCATCTTTCGATCAGGATTTGGACATTGATCAAACTATTAACCATGTCTTATCCTTCTCTGATCACACTTGTAGGGTTCCTACATCCTTCATAGATTCATTTCCTTATAAGGACCCCTCCTTTGATTAGGATAAATCGACTTAGCCAAACCTGCAATTCGCACTACCATATCTTTCTGAGCCTCAAAGCATCTGGTGGACTCCACATCTACTGATTGGCATCCATCAACCCACCAGACTGATTGGGTTTGGGCTGCATCATCAGCTTGTAGATCTGAACAAGCACCTGGTTGGACCAACTAGGCTATTGATCAAGGTGCTTGTTTTACAAAATTCTTCTGATTGGACCACTACTTCTCCTTGATCATCTTTTGCTCGGCTGAAGGCATTAAATTTAGTGCTTTACGGGAGGCAACCGGTCATTTTGAAAATCTGAGACCCTTCTGATCATTCTTTTGAGCTACACTCCTACTGTACTCTTGAGTTCAACTTTAAAACAGTCGACTCCACCTTTGGTACTTGTATCAAAGTTGAAATCGTCTACAATAGCCATCCCGACCCATTCACCCACCTTTTGATTCTGTTCTAATCCTTGAACCAAATTGATTTGGTACCCTCCTGGTTTACAATGTGGACACTGCAAAACTTAGGCATGGGGGGGTGTTAAAGTGCAAACAGATGAAAATTCAATTCTCTGAGGGGTTCTCACAAAAAAAATACATATTCAAAAATTGATTAAAAAAATTGAAAAAGAAGAACAAAAGAGGAAATGGAGGAATTTTGTGAACTAAGTTGCAAATCTTTATTGAGGAAAAGAGAGGAGAATTCAAATGTCAAAAAGGAGCAAAAATCAAGAACAAAATTGATAGTCATTAGCAATGACTATGGGATATACTTAAGTTCTATACCTAATCAAAAAGAAAAAATTAAGTCCTGAGAACAAAGAGACAAGGAGATTAGTATGAGTGCTGACCTTAGGCCTCTTGGATCTTTACTAAGGTTTAAACACTCAAGTATTTATTAAGATACAGATTAATCCTCAAGAGGTTGAGGAAAGTGTGAGGCTGATGTATTAGGTCTAAGGCTTAGGGATTATTCTGCCCCGTTGCTTGCCCTTTGGTTTAAGGGACTTGGTAACCTAAGCACCCAAAATCACACACTTAGCTTGGTTCAGTGTGCTTAATAAAGAGAAATCTGCCAAAAGTGTTTTGTTCTGAAAAATCATCTTGAAGATCTAGCTTAGGAGTGGCTTGGCAACACAAGTTGATTGGACGAGTTCCTGGCGTGGAGAGCTAGGAAATTTCCTTCGAAGATGCATAATAACATATCGTCTCCTTGGTGCTTGTCTCCTAGGATATCTAAATATCCTGCCAAGGGCATGTAAGCACCTTGTGTTGGTTCAGGTGCTATGGGTAGGATTATCCCGAAATGTCGATTGCCAAGGCCTAAATTTAGCTACAGAACGCCATGGGTGGCACTATTCTGAAGTGTCGAAAGTCAGGAGTTCTGGGGGTTGCCATGGGCAGTGCTATCCCGAAGCATCAAAGGCTAAGGACCCTTCGAGGATTGATGGTGGGGACAAGGAATCCGATACAGACCGTGTTTAGGGACAATTTAAGGCTGGATTTAGGGAAAAGTAAAAAGAAAAGAGAGAGAAAATTCTCCAAATGAAAATCCTTCTATCTCTTTCTTACAAAAAAAGCACTAGTAAACTGAACCTGGACATGCTACATTCTATGCACGGGTGCTTTAACCTCTGGGTTCAATAAACCTCTGGGCAATTTTTGCACGCCTTAGAAACCTTCGCGGCAGACTTAGGTTGAAGCTAGTCAGGTTTGGATCTTGATTAATACTTGAGTACCTCTAGGCCTACTATTAGCATTCTGACCTAATTTCTAAAAGAGTAGAACAAATCAAGCATCTAAACTTCAATGCGTGGTCTAAACCTCTAGTTCTTTCCATAAGATTTTGCTATGGGAGTGGCAAAATTTAGGCATGGGGGTATGATGATAACATCATCATAAGACATAACTAGGTTTAATTAGTCATAATCAATTGACAAATGCTTCTACATAATCACCGAAGAGTCGTAATTCACTGAATATCCTTTCTAAGAAGAGTGCATTAAAATAGGGTTAAATCTATAATTTTAATAGGACATCTTGAATGCAGAATAATCACGTGATTTCCCAAGAGCTAATTTAATGTCTAATAAGCATTAATGACTAATAAGAGGGTCCATGCAAACAAAACCCTAATTTTGGGTGCACTTAATTAACAGAGGTTTTGGTTAGAATAAATTCCATCTAAACCTTCTAAAATTCGTAGCAAAATATCCTATAAGGTTTGGTAACCTTGGTTTAGCCATCTAACTCTATTTTAACCTAAAATAGTCTTAGACGGTAAGTTTCCCTAATTTGGGTTTCTACATAAATTACCTAGTCAAACTTGGTCAAAATGAGAATCTAACTTCTCCATCAGATTCCTTAGGTCCAAATTAGGTTTGTACCAAAAATTTGGCCCAATTAGAGTTCATCTTGACCTAGTTTGCATTTCAGTCCAGTCAAACTCTTTCTATCTTACAAAAGCCCCTATCTGTTGAAATTATTGTGAATAGGTCCCTAGGTTTATCGTCATCTTCACGTTTGGGTCCCTACTGCCATGGTCGTGTGAACACAGCTTGCTGTCAACCTTCAATCAAGGAGTTCTCCTTGATTTCACTTCCAATCTCTTCCAAAATTAGAAGGGGAACTCCTGAAGAAATCCTCTACAATCTGAGTCGCATCTTAGACTCTAATTCTTCTCCAAAAGTTGATGTGAACTATTTTAAATCAAGGGTTTCCTTTTGTGTGAAAGCTCTGAGATTCCAAGCTTGGTTTCCAAGCTTGGAATGCCCCCTTGAGGCTTATAAAAGGTCCCCTAATGAAAGGTCGTCCTTAGCTTGGTTTGGATTGGATTCCACCCTTCTCTCTCTGGACAAATTCTCCGCAAGCTCCAGCGAGCTTCTCCATCCACCCTCTTTGTCGGTTGCCATAGACCATAGTCTGCCGATCCTTCTTCCCCACGATCGTCCGCATCTTGCAATACCAGCAGGCGCCATCTTCCTCCCTCTTCCTCGTCGTTCTCCCTCATCAAAGGTTCTCTCTTCTCTAGCACCAGCCATATCACAATCGGTGCCATCCCCATCCTTTCATCTGTTAGCTTAGGTTAGTTAGGTTGCTATCTTCCTCTACATCCTTTCCCTCTCATCATAACCTAGATTAGACTACCAACACCGTCGTTCGCCCGTCATCGTCTCCATGTCCAGTCGCACCTCCAGCGTGGCTTCCCTGACACCACAAGACACCAAACGCCTCGCCAACACCTCCATAAGCTCCGCCATACCTCTGTGAGCAAAACCCTCATCCTTATTATGCCATCCACCCATTCTCATGACCCATCGGATAACCCACCTTCTCACTTTCATTTATGAACTCGTCAGACCACCTCGCACCTTCTCACGACATGCTACCACCACCGTCACCTTTGCCAAGCCCAGGCGAAGCCTCTGAGATGTTTTAATGTAGCTGTAAGGCCTTATTCATTATTTCACAGTATGACAGTTGATAAACACACATGAATTCATGATAAAATGCTTATTTATGATAGTTCCTAGGCTTAGCATTACATATCATGTTATAAATACTACATAACATCCATTGCATGACATTTAGGATAGTTGTATATTGTGTATATTAATTCTTCCATTTTACATGGACAGGAGGTAGTGTGACATCTTTATGGGCTTCCGATGAAGAATCTAACCATACGGATGAATCCGGAGCGACGATCGTACTTTGTCAATGCGAAAATCACCCTGATCAGAGCTCCGTAGCACCCTCTACAAGAAGATGAAGAGGATGGCCCAGATGGCGCCATGTGGTGCCATCTAGACCGCCCCCCACCTGAGCCATTGCGTCGGCCTCAAGCAAGGGTGCACCTCGACTGTTGGATCATCATCCAACGGCCAAGGCGCACGCGACTGCACTGCCCTCCGCTCGACAAAGCGTCGCTTTGGTGCAACGATGAGGATGAGCGCTCTCAAATAGCAAGCGCGAGTTCGAGCCGTGATTCACCGCACCCGCTACAGTTCTAGCTACAATAGGGTCACTTGATCTCAATCGAGCGGTCAAGATTCTCCACGCGCGATCTGATGACGCACACCGACGCGAGGGTGCACGCCAAATCGCATGTGCGCCATCTAGGGTGTGCATTTAAGATGACCGAGAGCGGCGCCCGCTGTCCAATCCTCGCAATTGTATGAGGCGCGCGATCTACGGACGAGCCTCAGCCATGCGATGCCTCATCTAATGATTGCCAGCACACACACCAATGATGCAGATTTCAAACGGTTGCGAGCGTACGTTCTCTTCTCACAATCACAACCGTCTACGCCTGATCCAACGGTCGAGGATCGCCGCGCCTACGACAGCTGTGGCCAAGCGTCCAAGCACCAGCCAAGGCACGTGAATGCTTTAGCAACTTATCTGGCGAATCTTTAGCGACGTCTTAAATGTCACTAAAGGCCCATGCACACAAACCACCTCCATTCCACCACTATATAAACACCCCTACACCCCTCATTTTAAACCATCTCTACCTACTCTACTCCCACCTACTCCTAAGCTCTAGTAGCCTACCAAAGCTCCATTAGAGCTTACTCTCAAGCTCCAAAGGCCTCTTATTAGTGTAGCATTCCTTTATCCCACCAAATGTTCGACCCTCATCCCATCAACTTCATAGGTCCCTCCCACCTCCATTCCGATAGCAGATCATCTCTGCCTCCTCACCTCCATTCCAGAGCCTTGGTGAAGCATTCCATTGTATCGCTCCTCAACTCCTTCATCCAAGCTTCCGCCAGGCATCGTCGTCTCGTCGAACAGCTGATTTGGGAGATTCCTTCTCACCTCCCTTTCTTTTTATGCTTTCATAGATTATTGTAATAGACAATTATGCAATATATCATTTCTCCATTTCTCTTGTGAATTTATTCTGCTTGTCTTTTTATTTCAAAAACACAAAAGAAATAACAAAACCGCAAAATACCAAAAAGAAACAAAACGAAGCGTGGTTTTCAAGCAAGGCAAACGTTGCCTCCCTGTATTCGACTCGGGACTCCCTTGGAGTTTCGGTAAAAGTGTATTTGATAACGAGTTTTGTGACTATGACGACGGGTTCCTCCAAACCCTGATTTCAACCACGCCAAACATGCCTCATCATTTTGGCGACGTTGCCGGGGAGGCAATGGAATTTACTTTCTTGTTTTCTACGCTTCTTTGCATTTACATATTATCAACTTCTCTTGTCTCTGATCTACTATCTTGTAGGTACCCTAGCATGGAGATCCAAGTGCAGTAGACTGGAGTAAAGTGCGGGTAGAGTAATTTGTAAGTGTCCCCCACATTCCCCTGTAACTAGTTTTATTTTGCCACATTCATAACCAAGACCTAATCTACTTAGGTGTTTGCATAAATCCTAGCATAGAATTGTTTGTATTGTTTGCCACCTCCACTCATCTCACCCATGCATTTTATAAAAATAAAATAAAAGATACTTTCTGTGGGATGAATCAATATGCACACTTTATACACCCACATTAGAGGCACATAACCTAACTTGATTTTCATCTACTAAACTGGGATTCTGACCTGTGGAACTGGTACACCAATTCAACACATAAAGGAGTAGAAATCATATTAGGTAATCACCTTTCTGTGTGCCTTAATCGGTGGTGCATTTGGGCTGATTGATTGAATTGTTTGGGTCGCACCACCTAATTTAAAAGAAATTCATTTTGTAGCTACCCCATAGGATTCAATATTTAGATCAAGCCAGGTACTCCATATCCTTTTGATTTATAAAGGAAAAACACTTGAACTTGTGCTTTCAAAACTTGGTTTGCCTCACAAAACATTATTGAATATACCTAATATTTGAATCCTAAAAGCTACTAAGTAAGATTCAAACCCTCAAATTCACCTCATCCTCAATAATCTTGCTTGAAAACATTTTGGTTGTGCACATACACACATTCTAAAACAAATCATTAAGGGCACAAGCCATTAAGGGCCCATCACATTCCAGAAGCACCAATATCCCAAGCCTAACTAAAATTGATTAGATGTTGGCCCTAAGGACTGGTTTGCTCGTCGGGATCTAGATTGAGATTGTTCATGATTAACCTGCTTATACTAGTCAATCGAATGTCTAGCTAGGGAAGTAGTGTCAAACGACCACGGCTGGGGGCTACATTAGGAACTAGAGACACAAGCCAAAGGAAGAACCTTCTCCGCAGTCCCTCCTTTTAACTGGTTGGATTGCTTAGATATAAGTAGAGTAAATCATCCATAATCTTAGGACAGATTCTGAGAGTCTATAGACCTTTAGGCTACCCAACCTAAGGATAGGCTTGTGTTTTTGTGCTACAGGGCTCCTTCTCTTCCTCGTCCTTCCGACTTCCTTCTAGTGTATGCTTGGAAGGAGGTCATTGAACCCTCATTTGGAGGGACCTATTGACCATTTCCGTTGGCGAAGGTTGAGTTTTAGACAAGTAGATCCCATAGTTGATCAACAACCACCTCCCCCACCCCCAAACCAGCATGAGCCGATTCAAAGGCAGTTGGAAGAATTATAGCAGATGCAGCAATGGTTCCAACGAATGAATGGTTAGGGCGCTCAGCCCTTGATGGATTTCCATGATCCTTCAAATTATGAGGATCATCCCAGTGTTGTGATCCCCGCCAATGATGTTGAGATCAAGCCCTAGGTTTTGAGTCTAATTAAACACTTTCACGGGCTTGGCTCAAAGGACCCATTCCAACATTTGGACCTGATCACTCTGGTTAAAACCACCAAATTAAGGAATGTGTTAGAAGAACAAATGCTCATGAGGCTTTTCCCCCATTCACTCAGGGATAAGGCCGCACATTGGTATCGTACCATTAGAAGATCGATTGCTACCTGGAGAGCTTTGAAATCGGCCTTCCTGAAGAAATTCTTCCCAATTAGGCGAACCAATGCGTTGTGGTGGGCAATTATCACTTTTGCCCAGCAGTTGGGGGAACCATTTCATGGGGCCTAGGAGAGATTCCAAGATCTGTTGCGGAAGTGTCCATACCATGAGGTGCCTAAATGGCAACTTGTGCAGATTTTTTATCACGGGTTGAATGATTAACTCCGTAATCATGTGGATGCTTCTTGCGGAGGCAATTTCCTCAACAATGACGCAGATAGCGCATATGATTTGTTTGAGGAAATGAGTGAAAACTCTTTAAACCATGCCTCCATGGAAACCTTCAACTGATCCCAACAAACTAGATCAAATGCTAATGAGGTCCAAGATTCTCATACATCTGATATGGAATTGATTTGCAATAGATTAGATAAGATCTGAAAACTCTAATTTTTATAGATCCACTCAATCCCAGGGATCGGGATTCCATTCTTCATAAGCTCCTATGGAACGATAGTTTGTGAACCACTTGGAGTCGGATTGACCTTCGGGCCAGCTCTTCTCGGAACCTTATGGGTTCCAAACTGGGGCCTTTGGTCCCAATTTTTCTTATCCTTCTTCATCCTCATCTTATGAGGATATTCATGCAGTGCAGGAGAATGTTAGGTCCAACCCTTACTGGAATTCCTATAATTCAGGTTGGAAAAATCACCCTAACTTCTCTTGGAAAGATCAGGGGTAGCAAACCCAATATCAACCCAACAACTATGTACTACAAAAATCAATGGGTCAGGGTCAAGTATATACTCAGTTGCCCTTGAATCAGGTTAATCAGTCCATGTGGAATGCTCAACAACCCGTCGAGCAGGCTGATTTAAACTTGAAGATGGTAGAAATGCAAGGGTCAATGCTCCAACTCATGCAACAAATGAAAACTTCGCTGGATGCCTTGCAATCCGGACTTGGTGCAAACAACCGACAGCCCAGATCTCTACCATCACAACCTATACCAAACCCAAGGAATGTACAAAATTGAGGTGCTAGGCCTCATGGGTTTGGTAATAATGGGGAGTCGTATGCTCAAGCTCATGCTATCTATCAGGCTACCCCAGCCCTTCTCGGAGCGAACCAAGTTCCTACCATAATCAATGGGAGCCTCCTGTTTTTCCCAACCCTCCCTAAGGCACTAACCAACAACATTTTGCCATTGCAAACACCATCACCTTGAGGAGTGGTAGTAGACACAAGGGACCTACCCAGCTCCATGTTAACATCATTAGGCCCCGTAGAAAGAATTCCAGACTCTCAACTAAGAATGTGATCAACAAAACATCAGAGTCTGATTTGGGAGTATGTTGTTGTATGGGCAAACATAAAAAGTCGGAGGCGAAATTGGAGGAAAGGATGTCCTTACTTCAGGCTTTCAAATTGACAATCATTTTACTCCTTGTGGCTATCGGATCAATCCCCGCCTACACCATAGGTTTATTGAATTCATATAAATCAAAGCCTAGAGTGAAATCTGTAAACATTAGGAGAGTAGTCTTGTCTGATAACACAAGCACACTGATCTTAAACAAGCTACCTCCTAAGAAGCAGGACATAGGAGCCCCACAGATTTCCTACACAATAGGAAACATCACTTCTAACCGGGCCCTTCTCAACTTGGGCACTTCCATTAATGTGATCCCCACCCACTGCACATGGAATTGGGTCTAGGCTACCTGAAACACACTAACATAACCTTGCAGTTAGCCGATAGATCCATTACAAAACCAAGGGGTATTTTGGAGGATGTTTTAGTCAAGGTTAATGATTTGCATTACCTTGTTGATTTCATGGTCTTGGACATGGAAGCACCAAAACAACTCAACCACACCTTGATTATTTTGGGAAGACCTTTCTTGGCTACCGCTAAGGCAAGGATTGATTGTGAATCGGGAAATATAGAAATGGCCTCGGGGAATAAAACAAATCGATTTAATATTTTTGAGGTCTCAAAGAAGGATAAAATTAAGTGTGGTTTGATGGAGGAGCTTGGCAGAATAGAGGAGGTAATGGCCATACATACCTTAGATAACCTTTTCAGGGCCAACTCAACCCAAACTCAGGATGAAAATCGCACGGTTGTAGGGATAATTGAGGACAATGACATACAACAAATTGTGGCAACCCAGGATGAGGAAAATAGTCATGAATTTGGAAATTTTTGGAGTCCTCATCTCGAATTTTTAGAGTTTGAGGTTCAACACTTGGGTGGGAATCATGAAGATCAGGATGGTTGGATTAAGCACCCAAATTGTGAGGATGAAATTGAACTTTGGGGAGAAACTCTTGAAATGTTAGATATTTTAGAGTACCCACAAACCCCAAACTTATCACCAAACCCTCATCATCCTTTTTCACCCAACTATTGCACAAATTCTATGTCCACCCACACCTCCTCTATACTAAATCAATAAAACTCCTATTGGAGACCATTTGGGCTCTCCCTACACCACCAGCTTGCCACTTTCATTGATCATCTCTTTGGCAAACCCATTTTTACTCTCCAGGACCCATATCTAGGGGCCTAGAAACTGTGTTATTACAGCCTCACCGTTAGTTATTTGTGATTGAGGACCTCGCCTAGTTGAAGGCATTAAACTTAGCATATGTAAAAACTGTTCCGAGCTGACCTGAATCTGACGAAAACTAGGTGCTATTCTACCACTTCTACTCTCCTACATGCTTTCATTTTTAACAATGAGGACATTGCATTAGCTAAGCATGGGGGGGTGGATATTTCTTATGAATCATTTTGTCTGTCGTAACAGTAATTTCCTATTTTTCATCTAAAAAAAAAAGAATTAGGAGACGAAAACCTAGGCATTAGGAGTTGCAAACTTTAGGAATTGATACTTTGGGACCTGAATACTTAAACTCTTCAGGTCTTCAAGCTTAATTAGCCCGGGTGTCCCCTTGAATGTGGACCTAGTCTCAAGTCCTTTCTAGGTAATTCTATTTTAACTGGTCAATAAATTGGGGTAATAAGTATATGACTTATCAACCTGCCCTCTACTTTGAGAGGACTTTAAGCCTAAGCATCTACACACATTTTGCACTGACTCACTTTCGGCGATTTCTTCGGAAATTGGGTAGCTAATGAACTGTCTAGGGTGGTATGACTGGCAAGTTGTCGGTGGTAACAACTCATCGGTCGATTGTTCAGAGCCCAGCCACAAGACCATTTTCTTTGTACTACCTTTAGGTAAATCTTAGATCAGGGAAGCCACCTACTTAAAAAAATGAAAAGAAAAGAAAAGAAAAAAAATAGAAAAAGGGAGAAAAAAAATAAATAAAACCACACTTCACCACACGAGTATGGCTGGCAAGTTGCCGTAGTAACAGCCCATTAGTCGGTTGTCCAGAGCCTAGCTCACAAAAATGCATAATAATTCGTAAAACACTTATGGAAGAAGCGGGGAAGTAGAATAAACTGAGGAGATATACACTGGATTTGCCCTTGTGTTGACCCCATAAATAAAAGAAGTAGGGAGAAAGCTACTATTCGAAAAGATAAACCTCTTGGCAAGGTCACCTAGGGTCGTAGAAACCCGAAGTCCATTTTAACGGCTGCCTAGTGAGCCTTTCACTCTTTTCACTAGATGCTTAGCACTTAGAGTCCTTTTCGAGTGTTGGACAAGTTGGGTAGTCGTGAAAAGTTATCCCGGAACTCTCGAACTCTAAAAGTCCAAAAAAATTAGAAAGAAGAAAAATAAAAAAAATTGTGTATCTTTTCTTTTCAAATAAGGCGAGGGCTTGGACGGTCTGCATTCTGGTAGACATTCGGGCACTATTGAGTTTTGGTAATTAGGTCTTGGGGTTGAGATTTTCTAAAGCAATTGACAAATTTTGCCTAAATAATTGAATCCTGATTCTACTTTTATACATAGCATTTAGGTTAATTTTACTAGGAACTAGTAAAAAGTAAGCATGGGGGTGTGATAAACACACATGAATTCATGATAAAATGCTTATTTATGATAGTTCCTAGGCTTAGCATTGCATATCATGTTACAAATACTGTGTAACATCCATTGCATGACATTTATGATAGTTGTATATTATGTATATTAATTCTTCCAATTTACATGGCCAGGAGATAGTGCGACATCTTTACAGGCTTCGGATGCAGAATCCGACCATATGAATGAATCCGGAGCAACGATCGCAATTCGTCAACACATAAATCACCTTGATTAGAGCTCCGTAGCACCCTCTACAAGAAGATGAAGACGGATGGCCCAGATGGTGCCACATGGCACCATCCAGACCACCCCCACCTGAGCCATCGCGCCAGCCTCAAGCAAGGGTGCACCTCGACCGTTGGATCTTCATCCAACGACCAAAGCACATGCGACCGCTCCACCGTCCGCTCGATAAAGCGTTGCTTTGGCGTAACGGTAAGGACGAGCACTCTCATACAGCGAGCGTGAGTTCGAGCCACGATTCTCCATGCCCGCTACAGTGCCAGCTGCAATAGGGCCACTTGATCTCGATCGAGCGATCGAGATTCTTCACACGCGATCTGACGCCAACCACCGATGCAAGGGTGCACACCAGATCGTACGTGCGCCATCTGGGGCGTGCATTTAAGACGACCGAGAGCGACGCCTGCCATCTAATCCTCTCAATTGCACAAGGTGTGCAATTTAAATCAGAATACACACGATCTGCTGGCGAGCCTCGACCGTGTGATGCCTCATCCGACGACTATCAGGGCATGTGCCAGCAGTGCAGATTTCAAACGGTTGCGAGCGTACGTTCTCTTCTCACAATCACAACCGTCTACGCCTGATCCAACGGTCGAGGATCGCCGCGCCTACGACAGCTGTGGCCAAGCGTCCAAGCACCAGCCAAGGCACGTGAATGCTTTAGCAACTTATCTGGCGAATCTTTAGCGACGTCTTAAATGTCACTAAAGGCCCATGCACACAAACCACCTCCATTCCACCACTATATAAACACCCCTACACCCCTCATTTTAAACCATCTCTACCTACTCTACTCCCACCTACTCCTAAGCTCTAGTAGCCTACCAAAGCTCCATTAGAGCTTACTCTCAAGCTCCAAAGGCCTCCTATTAGTGTAGCACTCCTTTATCCCACCAAATATTCATCCCTCATCCCATCACCTTCATAGGTCACCTTGGAGCCATCCTCCCACCTACATTCCGATAGCAGATCATAAAATGATGTGTCGTATGTAATCGCGTGGTAGAAAATCGCTTTTCAAAACATTTTAATTCTCAGAATCTAACCACAAAAATAATTAGGTCGTCTCCATAGGGAGGAATTAGCTTATTAAAGTACTATGTTGTGCTTCGTTTATTCGGGAATATCAATGGGCATGCATTCTAACTAGTGAACCTATTTCTAATGAAATGCTTGTTTTAATCAATTGATCAGGAATGTAGGTATTTATATGCAAAATTACCATAATATAATATTCTAAATATTGACCTTGGTAATAGAAAACAATGTTAATATTAATCTCCTACTAATGACACCAATTTACTATAACCAATATCTCATGTTGTATGTCATCCATAAGAAGAAATCAATTATAAGTAATTCAAATTAAAGTGAGGGATGTCCATGCAATTTTAGCCAAATATTATATAAGATAAATAAATGAATAGTGCTTTTTCACAATGGCAAGAAGCGTAAATTTTAATTTGCCATTTACTATAGCAAAACAGGGGAAATGAATCCCCTGCTCGCATGCGCAGAGGAGGCAGTGGCCGGCGTCACGGTCGCCGGTGGTGGGTCTCTGAGGTGCGGCCTTTGAGATGGTGGTGACGGGGCGGCAGTAGGTGGCCGCCGGCGGCCGGACGGAGGAGGAAGAGAACTCCGGCAGTAGCTTGCACACGTGTGCTCGTGGATGGAGGGAAAGATTGTCGTAGTCATGGGTGGGTTCCTGAGTATGAGGCGAGGTCAATGGCATTGTCGGAGTGGAGTTTAGTGGACAGACGAGGCGGCTGCGCGTGGAGATGGATGGTTGGCGTTGATTTTTTCTTGGAGAAGATGATGAACAGTGAATGACAAAGAAGAAGAAGGAAACGAAGAAGAGAGGGGGTTGCGTGCTAGGTTGCTACGCGCAAGGAGGAGTTGCACACACGAGGCTGTGGCGTGAGTGTGCACGTGCTGCTGCAGCTGTGGACGGGTGCGCGTAGCGCACACGTAGCTGGTTGTGCACGCGCATAGGCTGGTGCATAGATGCAGCTATGTGTGGTGAGGGATGCTTGCTGTTGGCGGACGGGGAGGAAGAAGAGGATGAAGATGATGGTTTTAGGCGGTGGTGCTGGTAGTGGTGGAGGCATGCACGTTGTCACCGTGCATGCCGCAGAGTCTATGAAGGCACGGTGGGTTGAAGGGAACGGTGGAGAACTTCTATGCCATAGTGTACGCCATACCCATGGTGTATGCCCTTGGTGCACGGTGGAGAAGATTGGAGATCCTGGCCCCGCCAGGGGGAGAAGAAGACCATCCCTCGCTCCGCTGGCATCCGACTTTTAAAATCTCTACAGCAGACTTCTGCAACCACTCGCGGAGATTGCGAGTGGTTGGAACAGAAGGATAAGTCCTGTCTGTTAGGCATCAGACGTTCAATAAAACTATCAGACGTCTTAAAATGATTGGTTAGCAAGGAGTCCACGCTAAAGGTTACAGATGTCCAGATTAGATTACAGATGTCTTAAAATGGAATTTTGGACGTCTGACAGTTGCCTTTAAGTGTCTTGCACCTAGCCTATATCCACCAAATAATTATCATAACATATCATATGTATTAAGCATAAAATTGGTGCATAAGATGATATACAGACTATGTTGAATTTCCCCTTAATTCCCAATCAAATATTAACTAGGAATGACTAATTAAAGAGTACTTAGGCCAAATAATGATCCACAAAAGTGGACTTATCAGCGTCCTCCTACATCTCACCTTCGTCGTCCCACTCCTCAACTCCTTCGTCCAAGCCTCTACCAGGCGCCGTTGTCTCCCAGAACAGCCGATTCGGGAGATTCCTTCTCACCTCCCTCTCTTTTTATGCTTTCATAGATTATTGTATAGATAATTGTGCAATATATCATTGTTCCATCTCTCTTGTGAATTTATTCTACTTGTCTTTTTATTTCAAAAACACAAAAAAAATAACAAACTCTCAAAATACCCAAAAGAAATAAAACGAAGTGTGGTTTTCAAGCAAGGTAGACGTCGCCTCCTTGTGTTCGACTTGGGACTCCCTTGGAGTTTCGGTAAAATTGTATTTGATAATGAGTTTTGCGACTACGACGACGGGTTCCTCCAAACCCCATTTTCTACCACGCGAAACACGCTCATCAACTGCACTCCGCCGCCGCTGCCATCGTCTCCGACCTTGTTCTTCAAGCTCCAGCCGCATTCTTCATCGAATTCACTCCCAGGTATTGCGACTTTGTTCTAGGTCCACGCCCAGCTCCTCAATCTGAGGCTCCAGCTACGAGCTTGCGCCAATTGAATAAGACCCCCACTACAGCTATGCAAGGAGGCCTATGGGATTATATTCCCACATCATGGGATTAGAAAGTGTTGTCGTGGAATAAAAGGAATCTTTGCTTATGCCATACTACCTCAAGATCACGGGGTGAGGTCCCTCTCACCTTGCCCGCTCACACCTCGGCTATCTTCACACCCGGTAGCCCTCGTCAAGCGGATCTCTGATTACTCGATTAACTACCTGACTATTTGAGAAAGAAGAGGAAGGACTTAATCCCCTTGTGCTGTGAAAGAGAAGACTCTAATGAAGAAGAAGAAGAAGAGAAGGCATGTGCTTGCCTTCTGTTAAGGCATCTGGTTGACACATCTGTTGTCTGATCTTGCGTTCTGGCACTGTTGAATGATTTAAGCATTAAGTTAACATTTTATTAAATTGATTATGAGATGCTTGCTTACTTAGAGATCTAATTGGTGATCTAAATCACTACTTTTTAGCTTCTTTCTATTCTTTTTGTCTCTAGATACATTGGATTTCATTGAATAGCTAATGTGACAGGTTATTATTCATTGAATATCTATTTGAATGCTCAATTAATTGTGCTTGTTTATATGCAATTAAGATTAGTGTGTGAATTCCACATTTGCTCCCTGCGAATGACCTCGGACTCTATTTTAGATTCTGAGTTTACAAATTTTATTTGTTTTCGAGCGATTGAGACTTTACTACAACGAACTTATATTTAAAACTTCCTCAATAGCCCGTTGACAACGGTGATGATGCGGCCATCCAAATGGGGGCTTTATTGGGATTCATGAGTGGCCATACAAAGGATAATTAGGCTAGGTTGATGTTAATTAGGTGAGGTTTGGGAAATTAGGGTTAGCTTATTTAGGAATATGTGAGCTTAATTAATCTCAGTCTAAAGTGGATCTCCAATTGGGACCAAACCTGGTGCCTATGTAGAAACAAACACACACATCAACCCACCAATTATAGATAAGCAGAAATATTATAATAAACCCTAAAGAATGCAATATTTATAGAATGATGCATAATGACTAAAGTGACCTAATATTATGTAATTAGACCTAAATTGATGTTAAACTAGCATAAGTTAGGCATGAATTATATAATTAACTAGGAATTTATCACACGCCATGCTTATCCTTTACTAGTCCTCGAGCAAAACAAAAATGAAAATCAAACGAAAATTCAGAAAAGAAGTCAGAGCTAAGATAAATTAGAAATACAGACATTGAATTTTCATTAGCTCAAAAAAACTATACACAAAATATTAACTACAAAGACTCAAGAGTTCTAGAGTATCAACTCAAATATGAGCTACCTAAATCCAATCAAAGACTCTATTAGCCTTGGCTTTGGGTTTTAGGAGCAACTTTTTATGGCTCTATCAACCCACCTAAGGTTTGAATCAAAATTGAAATTTAAGCATCTAGTGTGTGTAAAAAGGTGACTCATCCAGTGGGTAACCAAGTTGAACTCTAAGTTTTTACTAAGGTGTCACTAGAATATCTTTTCAATCTAATGGACCCCATTTTTGGATTTGCCTTACTAAGGAATGGTAGCTTTCTCCTTGGCCTTTTCTATCCTACGGTTAACACAATGATGAACCTAGCATGCATCTCCTTGGCTGAGTTGTTTGTCTTATTACTATACCTTACTCTTTTAGTATTTTTTTGAATTTTTGACACATAATTTGAAGAAAAAATTCTTTATTTCTTCTTCCTACTACTTTAGTATTTTTATTTTCTTCTTTTTCTTCAATCATTTTTCTAGGCAGAAGGCTCTTTCGAATCCCATTCAAGAACATTTCCTAGACAAAGGCTCGGAAAGCTAAAGATGAAAAGCTGGGATCTAGACATCCTATAGCTTGGGAGCAAACCTAGTGTAACATGCCAGCCACACCCACAAGGGTTGCAAGACCCTTAATCTAAGATTTATTGACTACTTATTTTTCAATAAGTAGTCACCCAAAAGACGAGTCAGTGCATACGTGTAGAAAGACTATAAGAACAATGGCTTATGACATCGGTCATAAACTAACGGCAAAGCCATTAAAATCGACATTATAAAGTGATAAAAATGCTTGTGTCATTTCATTTTCGCGGAGGTTATAAGCATAACTCGACGAGGAATCCTTTGTGCTCTACCAGACAGATTTGAGATTTTACCGTTGTTTGATAATTGACAGTATTTGCATTTGCTGTCATTTACCAAATAAACAATGGCAATTAAACATCACATTTTCCTACGTTCACCCACCACTTGAGTGTCTATACTGTTGGTTCATCTCTTTGTCATTAGTTTTGAAAGCCACAACATATGTATATACGTTGTTGCTTTTGATAAAAAGCCTTGGTAAATAGTCCATCCTTTCAAAAACAGTCGTTTCAAACGGTGCCATTTGGTTGGCATTAGTTGTCGATTAATAAATCGATAGTAAATACATGGATTTTTTTTTTAAATTTGTAAATTATGGGAAGCACCTGCTTTTTTGAATGTGGCATATTTACACTGAAATACACTGTAATGAAATTTACATTGAAAGAAGATATACGTAATATCAAAACTAATAGCAAGTTTAATGTTCAAAATATACAAAATAAGGTATAATTCAAAATAAGTTTGATAAAGAAATATTTACATATGATGAGAAACATGTAATATGATAATACAACAAAAAGAAAATCTCAAAATGCTATTGTGCCAATGCCACCAACCCCACCCATATTGTCGTCATCTCGTCTATAAGTGATGTGATCAGATAAAGATGGAAGCTCTAATTGACCCTTCTTCTGAAGAAGAAGTAGAAGTTGATGAATTTTATTATCTATCTTACTCATATGAGATTGCATGGCATACATTTGATTCTTCATCTGTGCCTTTCTCTTTTCCCTCTCCTCTCCTAGTCTCTATACTATGTTGATCTCTTTTTTTAGCTGATCGACAACACTAGATGACACCACTCCTTTCCTCCCATACTAGCCAGATAAGGTGTGCACTGATGAGGTGTGGCTCATCATAGCTTAAATCCCAAGTTAAGTGTGGGATTTAAAAAAAATGACCTAAAACATCAAATTCATGTTAGAAATGCATAATTAGGTCAAATTAATGAGATACTCTATTTACAAATGTAAATTGTTGATCCAATTGATAATTGAACACAATTTAAGCTTGAAAGTGCAAATCAACTATGGGATTATTTCCAAAAATGTTCAATTATCATGCCTTAAAAGCTTGAGTGCATTCTAACTTCATTAGGACCTTAGATTCAATGATTTGCATTTAGGTCCTTATCACATTTCAAATCCTTCACATTTTCTAAATCAAAATGTTTTAGGGACACATTTGAAAACCGCAGGGACTTGCATGATAGGTTTAAGGGACCTGTTGGTTATCATTCCTACCACTTATGGGCCTCTTCTATAAATATTGCACCGATATGATATAAGCCTTTCTATGCAAAAATCCCAGCTCACCTGCAATCATGCGTGCATTATTCCTCGTGAAGAACATGAGGTGCAGTTGTCATTGATTGCATATTCCTTCGATCTGACGGTTGATTCTCCCCCATCCTTCACATGCCTTTGCACGGAGGATCATAATCTCATTCAGATCTGATCTGACGGTGGAAGTTTGGTATAATACTTCCTGCACATCCTCCCTCCTCATCCCACCATCCAAGACCTAATCACCTAATCTCACCTCTTCGGTGCATAGATCACTCCATCGCCTATTTGGACAACTCCTTTGAGCTCACGCGTGGCCATCAGCTCCCTCCCTTCGAGTTGGTCCCTTCACTCTACCCCCTCAGCTCTCCTCCCTCCATTCCTCACCTATGGTGACAGAGTGGGCTCATCTCTCTCTTTCAATTGTAATTGGCTAACGGCTAGTGGCTCGTGGACACCTCCTTCCTCTATTAGATAGGATTTACTACTTTCCTAGTGTAGTTTACTGCTTTCTAGATTAGATCTATGGCTTTCTAGGAGTATAATTAATTAGTGAAGTCATGGATTGAATGTTAGATTTAGGAGTAGATTAGATTAGGTAGTTTTGTCACCAAACCACCTCCTCTGATCAATTCAGATAAGAGGAGATGAATTCGTCGAGTTACTGCTTCATCTGATCCCCCTCCTCACTTCATACTCACGTCTACACGTTTTCCTCATAATTTAATCGTTGTTCACCCACCCATTCGAGGCATCAAATCAGATTTGATGCTTTGAGCATTTAGATTTGATTTGAGTGCCAAATGTCATCTAAGTGTCATCCCATTCACTCTACTTCTTCATAATGACTCTCTTCTAATTTTGAATGAGTTGAACTGTCAATTTTCTCAGATGTGATTTTGATTTGATGCTGATATGAGTTTTGGTTTTTTGTTGATAGCTAGAGCCAAGGATGACAAGTCCTGCTGATTTAAGGCTCTAGCCATGATCTTCATAGAAGAGATTTAAATTTGCGATTAAAGGATTTCAGTGCACTAATTAGCATTTGAGTCATTTGAGATGTTTTGACAATTTTTGGAACAATTGTTGACTGATTGCATGGTCTAATTTAATTTCTTCTCTTCATGTTTTCTACGGCATGAGAGAAAGATTATATTAGGTCTATCTTATTTTTTGAGCTCTGATATTGATTTGGATATGTTTTAGATCTATCATAAATGGTTTGCAACAAATGGGAGTTAAATTTTCATGTTTTGAGATCTTGATGAGAATTTGCATCTTACACTGTCTATAGTGTAAGATGGAGATCTTGTTAGGATTTCATTGATTTCTAGGAATTGTATTTGGATTCCCTTGAATTTCAGAGTTGTTAGGAAAGAATTTGAGATGGTTTTCCGTGGGATTTATTTCATACATCTTAGATCTGGGTTGTAAATCTTCATTCCAGATCTGAGATGAAATATGTTTTTTAAATGCATTCAATGATGATTTTTATATGCATAGAAGTGATTTTGGGGTTTATTTAGTTTTGGTCTTTCAGTTCAGTATATTAATGGCTGTATAGCAGTGAGATTCATTGGACCAAACTCTGATTTTGGATGAATTTGTGATCTAAGGATTTTCTAGGCTTAATGATTGTTGAACACTTTGAATTGGTGTTTTAAAAGTAATGCATTGTAGTATAGCCGATAAATCGCATAGAACACTTAAATTTATAGCTCGAATTCAAAAGAGTATCCAAGGTTGAACACAGGGAGCAATTATAGCAATTAACCTCATGGATTACAATAGAATCACAAATATAAGCAATTATAACAAAAGGAATAATGATATATCAGAAGATTCAAGTCTAAAAGTGCAAAATGATTAGAGTAAAAATGGTGATTTGAATCACTAAATTACTCTTTAAGTTTTACAAGCACTTCATGTCAACCACAGTATCAACTTCTCAGAATTTCAGAATAAGTGCTCGATGCCTTAACTAACAGAGGCAAAGGCCACTCTCTTCAAGCCTCAGGGGGAGGCACAACACCCACGCACACCAGAGGCAAAGGCCTCTTATTAATTCTTCTAAGTGGTAGAGAATTAGAAAGCGAGGCAAAACCCCCTCTCTTTCTCTTTCTCTTTCCCTTTCTTTCCTTCCTTTTTTCTCTCAAAGACCTGGGGTTAACTGGGTAATTGGGCAGGAACAGTAACCAAATCAGGGTGTAGGGCTGCGTGCGTGGGGTCACAGCCAAGCAGTGAAATGGGTTGGGTCAGGTGAGCGGGAGCGGGGACCTCACCCCCAGTGTGTCGAGGCGATAAAGCCTCGGCACAAAAATAACTTATGCGGCTCTTTCCACTCCAATTACCATGATGTGGGACTATCTATCCTCATTCTTTGCGTGAGGTAGCAGCAGGAGGTGAAGGCTTGATTGCAGTCGACAGAGAGGGCAACTCCTTCAATTGGAGACCTGGGCACACTCCTGGATGAATTCTGCGATGCCTGGAGGTGGTGCCTGGGGTTGTTGGAGCACGAACATTTGCTTCGAGCTCTTCGAAGGAGCTCTGTCAATGGCGATGGCAGCCGTGAACCTGAAACACAAAAATAACCAAAGGGCCAAGTCAGAGAAAGCTCAAGAGAAGCGCGATGATGTGGTGAAGGAGGTGGTGGTGGTGGCGTGTCATGAATGTGGTCAGAGGTGGCTGGCGGAGTCGAAAATAGAAGGCGGAATTGGGTTTGCTCAATAGAGGGCTCAGGTGAGTAATCCCCTCAATTTCTTGAGGGGTTTTGCTCATGTGGACACGGTAGAGGTATAGGGACCGGTGGCAGGTGAAGAGATGGTTTGTAGCGGCTGGAAGGTCTTATTGGAGGAACGCCGGTGAGGTGGAAGACGAAGTCGTGAATGGTGTAGGAGTGGTTGAAACAGCAAAGTAGTGGCATTGTGATGATGTGCGGAAGATAAGGAGTCAAGGAGACTAAGTGGTGGTCGATGAGGGGGAGGAACGACGCCAGGTTTGGTGTGGCCAGTGTCGGAGACAAAGGGAGCTCTGGTGGGAGAGAATGGCGATGACGAAGGGGGAGGGAGAGTCCGTTGGTATGGTGCTATGCGGAAGAAGAAGAGGAAGGTGAATTCGCCACCGGTGTTGCAAGCGGACGACGAGTATGGTCGAAAAAGGTTGTTGTTACGACCCGATTCCCAAATCCCTATAGGACTTGAGATTGACTCGCCTCAACTAATCCCAAGACCCAGTCGCCCAGCAAGAAATAACCAAAAGCAGGAAAATAAACCACATTCATATATGCAATGTAACTAAGCAGTAAAAACATACAAGCAGTAAAAGAAAGTAATAGCTGCTAATTCAGTACATACCACCACAACAACAGGAAAAACAGAATGAAGGCAACAGTAACAGGAACAGTAGCAAAAAGTCTGAAACTCACTATAGCAATAAAGAGAGTACAACAAAAAGTATTGAAAACTACGGCTGGGCTCGAATGTGCCAAGCACCCTTCGCAGCCAGTAGCTCGGGCTACTCAACTCTTAAACCTGAACAGTGTTATGAAAAAGATGAAGTCATCGAATGCTGAGTAGAGTGGTAACCATACTATCTAAAGCAGTAAAAGTAGTAGGTATATTTATCCTTTTCAAGTTATTTTATTTCGCAGGTAATTTCCTTTCACCCCATTTGGTTAACATTCAGACTTCCTTTTTGATCTTGCATGTTCCTCGTGGGAATAATCTTGATTGCAGTCTTTTCTGAAGAGTAGAAGGTACATGTGGTGCTCTCCTGACCGGGAGAGTCCCTCGTGGTAGTCCTACACCCAGTCAACCACCCTGAGGACACTGACAGATGTAGCGGTGACCACGGCATGCGCGATAAGCGCACGGGTAGCTACCCCGCACTAACACGCGGTCAGTTGTTTCCGCTAACGGGTACGCCCAAAGTACAGCACAGAACAATATAGGGCCTAGCCCTCTCAGAAACAGGGGTCTAGCCCCTCAGAACCAAACAGGGGTCACGTCCCTCCACAATCCACGCACCCTCGTCTGACTACCTCAGTTTGCCCAGAGGGCCTAACAAGTCGGTGTAGGGTGGCTAGTTGGACTCAGGCCTCATGGGGTGGCTAGCTCCCTCCCTACACTAGTAGCTCACCTCGGTACTGTGCACACGAGGGCCAATAGAAGTCAGTGTAGAGTAGCCAATCCTAACCCTGGGTCCCAACCTAAGGGCAGCTAGCTTCGCTCTACACTAAAGGGGACAGTCGCTCTCCTTGATACCACATACTCAAGGGCCAGCACACTTCCCGTTCACATTCCATACTTTTCCATCTAACCATAGGAGCTCTACTCCTAACTCTCTGTAGGGTTCATGCTCATGTTCACCATATTATTCCAATCTAGGTTTCATCATTCACCATTCGGTTCTCGTTTATACATAGGCAGCCCATTTTTCCAAAATTTAATACATGCAACAAGTGATATCATAGGTAACTGTTTAGTTATCTCAAGCAACTCATATTCTAACAGGCAACTTGTATTTATTTATAGGCAGTGGCTAACAATTTAGCTCATTCATACAATTTCAATTACACAAAATAATTAGTTCAACCATTTCTTGTCCTAGGGTTTATGCCACATCCTAGGTTTCCAGTTGTCTAATAGATGCATTCATATTTAATAAGTATAACAGGGGTGGACTACTCTACCAGACAATCTAGGAGTACTGGGGGCTCGAACCGCAGCCCCTGGCGCCTCTGCGAGCCCCCGACACGCAGCAGATCGAAGTCCTATACCAAGGAACACATTACAATGGAAGGTTCAGAACTGTGTATAAAGGTTTATAATACGTAGAGAAACTCACAAGGAAACCACAGATACTTCGTTTGCGTAAAACGGATCTCGATCGGATCCTAAATGGGTCAAAAAAGTGTCTGTAGACCCAAATCAGACGTCTGGAAACAAGTCCAGACATCTTCAAAGTCATAGAGACTCACCTCAAGCTCTTGCAGTGACCTCAGATGTCCAGGACTCCCCGCGACCGTCTGAAAATAGTTCTATACATCTGACCAGTCCTCCGGTTGTCTGGAAACGCCTCCAGTGGTCTGATGAGCTGTCCAGACATTCGAAAGTGCGTGGAAAGGCATTCCGCGCACCTTCCCAAGGCTGCTTCAGTGCACAACAGAGCAGCAACCCACTTTATCCTAAACCAAATCTCCTGCGGTGTGGTCTGTGTGGCTGTAACCGCAAAGAAGACGTACCTTCGCGATACAGATGCTTTCAGACGTCTGCTGTTGACGCCAGACGTCCAGCCGACCATTTGTAAGACACTCCGGACACCTGATACTAGAAAAATTCTAGTATTAGACTACGCTCCTGTGCTTCTCGCTGCGCTCCGCCACATCCCCCCTCGCTCCGCCGCAGCTCCAGCTGCTGCAGGTGGTCGAGGACAATGCTTCAATGCCCTCCTCCTCCCGCACGTGGCGTGGTGGCCGTGCGAGCTTCCAACGAGCTTCCACGAAGCTCTCAACCTCAGCTTCTCCTCCTTCTCGCACACCCTCCTCCTCCTCGCTCTCACACTCTCCCTCACGCGCCCTTGATCATGGCAGTGGAGTGTGGGGTGTGGTGGTAGTGGTCGAGTGGAGAGGAGAGGAAGGGGGTGGCCTTTTATAAGGTTAGGCTAGGGTTCTATAGGATGGAGGGAGGAGGAAAATGAGAGAGAGAAGAGTTCTACATGTCGCCCGCGTGTAGAACGCAGAAGGCATACAAAAATTTAATTTCCAGACATCTGGGAAAGGGTCCAGACGTCTGGATAGACGTATGACTGACACTCCAAACATCTTAAAAGGCTAAAAACAGGACGGATCTTTACAATCGTCGAACGTTGTGGAGCTTTTCGGCTAGAGAGGAGGGAAGAAGTATAGGGATTCAGGTTGAAAACGAGCATGGAGAGGATGGTTTGTCCTCAGGGGTCTTTAAATAGGCCTCAAAAGGAGGTTTGAAGCTTGGAAACCAAGCTTTCAAGCTAGGTAAGTTCGCCGTAGTGGGACACCCACATCTCTCATGTGTTTGCATGAGAGATTGGGAAAGAGTTGGAGTCCACGAATAGGTTCAAATCATAGAGAAATCTCTTAGGAACCTTCCTTCCAAATTTGGAAGAAATTAAGTGTGAAATTAGGGAGAAAACTTTGATTGAAGGTCGCTGAAGTTGTAGGAATAGGACTTCTATATTCATGGAGGTAGCGGGGACCTTTTGGTGAAGAAGACAACAAAGATATGGGCCTATTTGTAATGAATTTCAAAAGCTAGGGGCACTTGTGAAATAAAAAGAATTAAATAGGACTGAAATGCAAACTAGGTTAAGACAATCTCTGATTGGGCCTAAATATTGATACAAACCTCATTTGGACCTAAGGAATCCAATGGTGAAGTTGAATTTTGGTTTTGACCTAGTTTGACTGAGGTAATTTTTCAAAAACCCAAATTAGGGCAATAGTCTATTTGAGACTTTGTTTCAGGTCTAAATGGGTTCAGATGGTCAAATCAAGGATGCCAAACCCTAGAGAATATTTTTCTATGATTGTTAGAGGGTTTATATGAATTTTATCCTAACTAGAACCTCAGTTAATTAAGCAGGTCTATTTTAAGGGTTTCAAATGTCTACTAATTCTGGAAATGTGTGAAAACATGTTTCTGTCTACATGGACCCACTTATTAGACACTAATGACTAAATTACCTTTTAATAAACCCCTGGCATATCCCATGGTTATTCTGTATTTGTGATAAGATGGTAAAATTTCATAAATAACCCTATTTTCATCTTTTCTTCTCAGAACAACTTAACTTGCCCAAATGACCTTCTGATTGATATGTAGGATCTTATATTGACTTTATCCAACCAAATTAAGTTAGTTTTGACTCATGATGGTGTTCCCATCAATGACATCTAGATATGAGTGTTACAGACCTGGAGTGACACTTAAGGCCTTGGATTAGGCCTGATCTAGGCATCTAGCACTTGAATGAGTTGATAAAATAGATGTAGTAGCAAATCAGCAACAACAACAGCATCAGTTGCTGAAAATTGATGTAGCAATGCAGCATTCCTACTTGGTTGGAATTGAGTGGATTTTGAGTTATAATTGAGCTATTCATGCATTATACTGTTAGAACAGCATGTGTAGGCATTCATGTACTATTATTTGACTTAAAATCTGGTTCAAATGGTCTGAATTCATTTCAATCTTCATTGTCAGCTATTTGTGATGTATTTAATTGTCTAATGTGTGTTTTGAGTGAAATTAAAGGTCAAAATCTTGTTTAAATGCTCAAACACCTTCCATGTGTTGTGGTGAAGACTTTTGAATGCTTATATCACCCTTCCAGTAGATAGAACTACTTTTGAGGCCATAGGTTCTTTTTCAAAAAGCTCATTCAAGGCCTCTTTTGTGTGATTTTGTAAATATATAAAAAATTCTAAAAAAATCATAAAAAAATAAAATAAACCTGTCTTAGGTAAGATCAAGTATTAGTTTAAGTGTGTGTGAGGTTTTAATGTATTCCAAACCCCCAGGCTACTAGAACATACCAACTGACGGTTCGGTCTACTATGAAATTCAATAAAAGAATCATATTAAAAAAAATCACAAAAAGGAATTCTTCCTTCATCTTACCTTTTCTCTCTCCTCTCCTATCCATATTAAACATAAAGACACTATAAAAATATGAAAAAGTCAAAAATTTCATAAAAAATACCATGTATATAGTATTTATACTTGTAAATATAACTTAATACTAAGCTAAATGTAAATAATAAAGTATATAACTTAAATGTATACAAATAACTTATATATGTATTATATCTATTTAAATAAGTATTTATGTTAAGTTAAACTATATATACTGTAATTATATAATTATCTATTTATTTAATTATATTAAATGTATATACTACTAAGCAATTATAATAACTATGTACATACCTATAATCATATTTATTACTCTACATACATATTTAAGTAATATTGTATGATACATGTATATTTATTTATTTATGTATTTATTGTAGGTAATTAAGTTATTAAGTTAAAATAAAATAAATAGTAAATTGAGTTATTAGTGAGGTAATTTATATTGTATACATGTATACTATTATTTCAATTATTTTTAACCTATTTGTAATCTATTTATAAGGTATTATAGGATTTATACCTTAAATATGTATATATCTAATAAAAACGTGTCTAAATGTACATAAATTAAAATAAATGTTCTAAACTAAATTTAAAATGCTTAATAAATACATTATTGTATAATTTAATTATTTATAAAGTTAATTGCATCATTAATTTATTAATTTATACATTAATTAAGTAATTAAACCCTAAATTAACGTATACATATCAGTAACTTTAAGTAATTTTTATGTATAATTAAATAAGTTATTATTATAAATTAATTACATAATTAAGTAGCCTTATGTAAGGGCTTTCTAATGGTATAATTTATTTTAAATTTGGATTTAATTTAAGCTCTCAACTCAAGGGCCAAAGATGGCTCCAGCACATGTAATGAGCACTTAAGTCAAGCGCTACATTAGTCCCACATTGTGGGATGAGAAGGTCACGCAGTGCTATATAAAGAATTGCGCCTAGTAGCCAATTAATCGACAGCGCTGGGCGCACAATAAACCCATACCTCTAGTCCCTCTAAGCATATGAGCATATTGAGTATATTTGGTGGGCTAGGAGCTTGGTTTAACAGTCTAGTCTGGTTCAGTTGAACTAAATACGGGTTGAAAGAATGCACTGAAAAGCAATAAACTGAAACTAGAACTGGGCTTAGTAGTGGTCTGGTCCCACTCGAGAGGGTGTTGTGTATCCTACGAAAAGCCTGGTCCACCCATGAAAAACCATAATTTTTATAAATGAAGGCTATGGTGAGTAAGGGTCAAAGCCGAAAATTAGACTACGTGTTAGAGACCTATGAGCTCTGTGTGATAAAAAGTGTCCTAATGCCTTTGGTTGTGTGCATGAGTGTTAGTGTGTGTGAGTTGTGAGTGGGTTGTGCATAAATGTATATTGACGTAAACATGTTTACACTACTTAAGATGTCTATTTATGCATGTTCTTAAGCATAGAATTGCATTGCATACTATAAATATTGCATAACATGCATCATCTTGCATTTAGATTAGTTTGAATAAAATGGAGATTAATTGTCTCCTTTTATGTTCATGGACAAGGCAAACTTTTCATCGGGGCCTCGGATCGAAGATCCAACTGTACAAATGTGATCAGGGCGACGATTAGAGTTTAACGACTCCAAGATCGCCCTAATCAGACATCTGTAGCTTCAGATAGAGACTGGGGAACCCTAGAAGATCAGGGGCCAAGATCGTGTGAATCCACATTTCAAACGACAAATCCGATCACACAGATGGAATAGGATCGACGATCGCAGCCTAACGGTGCGAAAATCGACTCAATCCGACACCCGTGGCATCTCGGTCGCCCAACCAGCTGTCCTCAATCACTGAAGACAATAGCTCCCACGCATCTCCGCCGTTGGATCAAGATCCAATGGCTTAGAGAGGAGCTCAACCGGCTCTTGAAGATCCTGAAGAATCGCTGGAAGAAGCTATCTCGACCGTTGGATCTCAATCCAACGGTCCTGATCATGTGTTCAAAAGATCAGCCGCCCGCCCATCCACGCGTGCAGCTCAATGGATAAGGCACTCGGTCACCTTAAGGTGTGGGTTCGAATTGGCATGAGGAGGTGAGTGGGCACGTGCGATCGTGCGATGAGGATCGAGCGGCTGCGGGCACTCGATAGCGCCCACGCGCTATTGCACGCTCGCGCCATCACACGTGCGAGCGCGTGCTGAGGAGCGGGTGGGGAGGTGCGAGATAAGTCATCTGATCGTGAGAATCAGCAAATTGTGAAGCACGTTACACGTGCGAGTAGGCAAGCAAGCACACGGGTGTTTGCACCTCAAAACACGCCTATAAGAACGCCTTCTTATGCTATTTTCTAGCATTAACTATGTATATTATAATCCTGTAGTTGCATTTGTAAAAATGCTTGCATGCATGCATTTAATTGAGAGGAGAAGAGAATAGAATAAATGACTTCATAATTCACTTTTTTCCTCAAGTGCATATTTGCAAAAATTCCCTTCTCTATTTTTATTTCCTCTTGATTTCTATTTTTTCTCCCTATGGCTGCAACTTCTTCTCCGCTGCCTCTCCCTGCCGTCCTTCCCGCTGCTGCAACTTCCCGCGCCCTCTCCCTGCCCAAGCCATTCCCTGCGGCTGCCATTCCTCCCATTCCCCGCATGCTGCATGACCATGCTCTCTTCTTCTATAAGAAGCCACGGGTTCTTCTTCTTCAGAGGCTGGCTGCAGCAAGAAAAAAACCCACCTTCAGCTCATCACCACCACCGTCCTCCCCTCCATACGCCGGACCTCCTTCGAGGAGACACCCGGCGGGCAGGAGCTCACTGTGGTGCACACCACCACAGTGAGACCACCACCGCCCAGCTCTTCAAAGAGCCGGTGGGCGTGGTGGCTCTTCTCTTTTTCATTTTTTTTCCCATTCCCGCACTTCCCGCCATGGCTGCCGCTTCAAGGTCTGAAGCTTGAAGCAGCAGCAGCAGCGGCCCCCGCAGCCTACGCGAGCAACTGCAGGCGCCCCAGCCCCTCTGCGCGCGCCTGCAGGCCTTCCCCGCCTCCGTTCGTCTGCTCTGTCGCCCGCCTCTGCGCCCGCAACCGGTCGCTGCGCTCCTCAGCAGCGGCCGGCCAGGCCCCTTCCCGCCTCCCTGCCAGCACCCACATAGCCCCGCGCGCACTGTCGCGAGCCTCCGCGCTCGCAGCAGGTCGACGCAGACTCCTCATCTCCTCTGCGCGAGTACGCCCCCGTGCATCCGCGACCATCAGACGTCGGCAGCCATCTGCAGACGACTCGACCTCCAGACGTCGGGCGCCGCCTGCAGACGACGCGGCTCCAAGACGTCTGCCGCCATCCACAGACGTCTTAACTCACGCCATCACCAGCTTTCTCGCCCGCTCTCTCTTTGCTGATCTCTCCCGCGCGCGTCCGCCCTCTCTGCCGCCCGCTCTCTCTCTCTTTTTTTATTTAACTCACAGCAACACACACACACACATTCACCGACGCACACACACATTCACCGACACACACTCACACACTAATAGTAACTTATATACATACATATATATATATATATATATATATATATATATATATACATATACATATATCTATATATATATACTTATATATACATAGTATATCTATATAGTTATGTATACATACATATAATATAATATATATATACATATACATATATAATATATATATATATATATATATATATATATACACATACTCATATACATATATATATATATACATATCTATATACTTATACATATACACATATATATATACATATATATCTAGATACATATATACTTATATACATATATACATAGCTATATACATATATACATACATATATATATATATATATACACCTATATATATATATATATATATCTATATATATCTATACATATATACTTATACATTTATATACATACATATGTACATATATTTTCACGTTATTTATTATACGCTGTATCGCGGGGATATCTGCACCAGTTGCTGATATTCCCTGATACACGCGTACAAAAAAAGCGTGGTCCCATACATCATCCATCCTCCATCCACACTCCACGCGGCACCTAGTCGTGTTGGTTGCGTCTCTCTAGACGTCGGCTGACTCGACATAGTGCTACACTCCATCGTCACCTCCACCCCCACCCCTTTATATATATACTACATATAAATATATATCTATAGCTACTATATTTACTTTCTATCTGATAGCTTCCTTAGTAAAAAGATAAAAAAAGGTATAAAAGTGAAAAGATAATCTTTGATTTGCAGGTACCCCCGTCTTGCAAGTAGCAAGACGTGTTTTGAAACTCTGTTTTGGCTAAAAGCCAAGGACACAATTTTGAGGGTGTGCCTCAAGAACAAGGATTACCAGAAAAAAACCTAAATAAGAAAAATACCAAAAACAGAATAAACGAACGGAAGAGACGCGTTTTAAGGAAAACGTAGAAACTCGACTTGAACCCCACTTCCCTGAGTTCGACCCTGGGCTTAAAAGTGACAAGATAAAATCAATTAGGCCAGGTTAAAAATTTTGTAAAGAGATGGTTAGGTCTGAATTAGGTTAACCACTATACACATTTCAACGATAAAAATATCATATTAACAACCTATCCAGGCCGACCATCATAACTTTTCTGGCGCCGTTGCCGGGGAGGTGCACTTTCGAGTAAGTTTCTATCCAATTCCTTTAAATTTGTCTCTTCTCTCTTCACGGGTATTGTTGTTTTTGGTGTGCAGGTGAACCTGGTGGAAGGAGAAGAAGGCTGACGAAGTCGAGGACGTGAGCAGATCCAAGGCGGGAACGAGAGCGTGAAGACGCCGACATCGCATTGGAACTTCGCACACGTTGCCGAACAAGTAGGTTTTCTTTTCTCATCAAATTAGGGTTAACTTGCCACCACACAAAAAAAAAAAAAAAAATTTAAAACTAAAAATTAGAAAAACTTCTTGGGATTTCTTGAGGGCAAGTGGATTAAAATTCACTTGATTGATTGGTTGTCTTCACTCCCACTGCCCCGGGATTTCCCGCCTTACTTCGCATAGCGAAAATTCTAGAATCTTGATTCTTAGATTTTTCGCCATGGGAAGTATTCTTTGAGGCAAAGAAAAAGATTGCTTGTATCCCTCTTTTGCCTCAATTATCTTTAATTCAGGATCACATTTTTGGTGGGGAGATTTGGAATTGAGTTGATTCCAACCCCACCACGACTTTTCAAACTTGCCTGTGATTCGATCCTGAATACTTCAACCCCAACAATTTTACTTTCTTTATCTGTTGGTTGAAGCCTTGTGTGTGGATATCTTTCTGGTGATTGGGAGCACTTGAATTGAAGTGTTTTGGCTCCCTTTCACATTGATATAAAATTGATTCGCGCATCCACACATAGAAATCTCCATTTAGGGTAGCCCATTGCATTTTAGCATGCATTAACTAACTGATAATTGAAGAAGGGTTTCTTGGGCTTTAGAAAGAAAACCTGTATTCTTGCAAAACCCGGAGATTGGTTGAATTGGTAATTCAGCAAAATCCTAAAATTCTTACTACTTAAGGTTGAACTCTAAAAACCATTCACCAATTAAAACTTCAATTCGGGGAGATTTCCCCGTTGCATGCTTGTTCTTACACACTCTTAAAATCAATCACTTGGGCATTACCCGTAAACAACGCCCTTCACATTCCAAAAGCACTTGACCCTAAGCCTCTAATTAAAACTGGTAGTAACTTGACCCTTACTAAGGATTGGAGGTCTAACTACCTGTGTGTAGCGACTACGTGCTGGTGAGAGTTCCCGCGTGCTATCGGGTGTCTAAGACTGGGGCAAACGGCCTTTCAATCTGGCCCGGTGGTTCCGCGGTGCTCGCATTCGGTTCTGTAGTTCGTGATAGTAGGTAACTTAGATCTTTAGGTCTAAGGGCACACTGTAGAGGTTAGGAACTTGACTGTATTGATTTGTAATCAAGTGTACCTTTGCGGCGTCATTTCTCTCATCCCTTTTCCCTTCTCATCTCCCCAATTCTTCCTACGGTAGTGCATGTTTGGGAGGAGGTCACAAAACCCTGAATTGCTTGTATTGACTGATAAATCTAGAAAAAGAGCCGAATCATCCTCCTCCTCCACAAACATGGCACACACCCCCGCCTCACCACTTCGTCACAATTTCAATTCTTTCAACACCAGGCTTATCCCTGGAAACCCTGCAAGACCTTCCTTATCGAGTGTCGCGCCAAGCGACTCGGTAAGTCATGTGGAACTGGCTTCTGTGAGCCAGTATTTCAACACGGAGGACCAAGCCTCCGTGTACTCGGACACATATGCGGACACGTCTTCTGGCATAGAAGATGCCTGCACCCTGGGGAATAACCCATTTTCTGCCACGTATAACCCAGGGTGGCACAATCATCCCAATTTTGCATGGTCCAACAACCCGCAGCGTCGAAACCCCGCTGGTGGACCAATGCGATCGTCCGCACCCGTCATCCCAAGGGCCCAGTCTAATCCTATGGCAACTCTGCCATCAGGCCCTTGTGTACAGAAAACCAAACACGCATCAAAACCTCTTGATAAATTGATGCGAATGATGACGGAAATGTCAAAGCGCCATAAAGAAAACATGACCTCTCTTCAGCATTTGGCGCAGCAGAATGCTGAGATCAGTCAACTAAGCATGGTGACTCGATCTCAGGGCACTTTTCCTGCCCAACCTGTTCCAAACCCGCAAAACTTTGTACCCTGTGGTCCGCAACCACAGGTACAACCTTCTCAGGAACAGGTTCATCAAATTCTGCAAGCTCCGAGTATTCCTTCGGGATTTCAGGTTAATCCCGCTGCAGCACCGCACTCTTATGATGATAGTGATCACATCAAGGATGACACGTCTGACGAGGATGTGACTGTCAGTACGTGTATCGAACTAATTGGAGCCGATTCAGACTACTGCAAATTACCTGACGACTGCCTGACCAACACAAACTGTGACGTTCCCCAATCCCTCCCTATTCCTGTACCTTCTCCTGACCAGACTTCTGACGAGGTTTTCTCCACTTCCCATACCTCGTGGTCTGAGTCATTGCTGGGCTGCTCACCGCCGGTCCACACTATGGAAGATCGGATTGCCCTTTCTTTCCCGCTAAATCAGGCGGATTTGCAAATCCACACTGGGACCTTGAGCCCACATCTTACTCACCGGGGCTATTCCCTTTTGGATCCATCTATCCAAAAAGCCCCCCTTCTTGGCCAATCTAAGGGCCAACTTCCTCTTCCTGATCTGTTTTCTGATCCGCCTGGGACACTCTCGTCCCAGAAAACGCCAAATCTCTCACCATCCACCATTACTTTTCACGCCTCTATCGCGATTACTTCGCTTTTCTCTTCACCACCCACCATCCACCCACCCTTCCACCCTGATTTATACCCTGAACCTCAGCTCCTGTTACCCGATCTGTCGTCCGTTCTCTGCCTTTCCTTGCATGCATATGAGGACATAGCATTGTTTGGCATGGGGGGGTGGATAGGCATCCATAGGATCTGGGTATTTTATGGTATCAGACAATTACCACCTATTTATAAATATGCAAGAAAAAGAAAAAAGAAAAAAAAAAAATATATATATATATATATTAGTAATAAATGGTGTTTAGTAATGATCTAAAAGCTGAAACAAAAATACAATAAGTGTTTATGGATATTCAACCTCTGTTTTGAAGAATTTCCAGGCCACAGAAGCTTGATTCGCTCAGGCTCGGCTTAATTCACTTAAAGCATTGACGAAATAGATCAAAATCTCTCCTAACTAAGAACGTTTCTTGTACCTGAGACACCAGTACAGGATTCGTTGGTTTTCTTTTTCTTGAGAGCTTAAGTAAACTTGGTTCACACTACACATATCAGGAAAGAACAGGTGAACATAAGATCCAACCCTAGTGTTCATTAGGGAAGGTGGAGTCCTTACCTGTGCGCGCAGGTAGACTTTTTATCCCAGGCTTTAGTCTTGTGTTTAGGAGCGACTCTTTTCACCAAAAAGAAACTCTCCCACCAAAAAAGAAAAAAAAAAAAAAAAAAAAAAAATCAAAAATGGGAGTTGAGTTTTCCGTATTCATCTTAAGGGTCAATCCGAAAACACGAGCTGAAACTGGGACCAACCTGTACTTAAAAATTCGTGAAACCCTGGAATTGAGTCTTAATGTTCATCTGGTTAGTCTTGATCCATCACTATGCACAAACCATAACCTCTTGAGCTCTCGAGTACGGCAAAACCTCCTGGGTCCTGGGAATCGTACTTAAGGTTTAAATATCAAGAGTCCTGGTTAGTTGAGAGATGATCTTTGTCATGTAAGACTTAAAGTACTGGTAATCTTCTCTACAATTGGTTCTCACAATATTCGATAATAAACACACCGATATCACCTCAGAAGAAAATCTTCAGCTTAAGATCATTTCTAAATACGGTTTTGCTAGGGACTAGCAAAAGATAGGCATGGGGGTATATGTTTGCACCTCAAAACACGCCTATAAGAACGCCTTCTTATGCTATTTTCTAGCATTAACTATGTATATTATAATCCTGTAGTTGCATTTGTAAAAATGCTTGCATGCATGCATTTAATTGAGAGGAGAAGAGAATAGAATAAATGACTTCATAATTCACTTTTTTCCTCGAGTGCATATTTGCAAAAATTCCCTTCTCTATTTTTATTTCCTCTTGATTTCTATTTTTTCTCCCTATGGCTGCAACTTCTTCTCCGCTGCCTCTCCCTGCCGTCCTTCCCGCTGCTGCAACTTCCCGCGCCCTCTCCCTGCCCAAGCCATTCCCTGCGGCTGCCATTCCTCCCATTCCCCGCATGCTGCATGACCATGCTCTCTTCTTCTATAAGAAGCCACGAGTTCTTCTTCTTCAGAGGCTGGCTGCAGCAAGAAAAAAACCCACCTTCAGCTCATCACCACCACCGTCCTCCCCTCCATACGCCGGACCTCCTTCGAGGAGACACCCGGCGGGCAGGAGCTCACTGTGGTGCACACCACCACAGTGAGACCACCACCGCCCAGCTCTTCAAAGAGCCGGTGGGCGTGGTGGCTCTTCTCTTTTTCATTTTTTTTCCCATTCCCGCACTTCCCGCCATGGCTGCCGCTTCAAGGTCTGAAGCTTGAAGCAGCAGCAGCAGCGGCCCCCGCAGCCTACGCGAGCAACTGCAGGCGCCCCAGCCCCTCTGCGCGCGCCTGCAGGCCTTCCCCGCCTCCGTTCGTCTGCTCTGTCGCCCGCCTCTGCGCCCGCAACCGGTCGCTGCGCTCCTCAGCAGCGGCCGGCCAGGCCCCTTCCCGCCTCCCTGCCAGCACCCACAGAGCCCCGCGCGCACTGTCGCGAGCCTCCGCGCTCGCAGCAGGTCGACGCAGACTCCTCATCTCCTCTGCGCGAGTACGCCCCCGTGCATCCGCGACCATCAGACGTCGGCAGCCATCTGCAGACGACTCGACCTCCAGACGTCGGGCGCCGCCTGCAGACGACGCGGCTCCAAGACGTCTGCCGCCATCCACAGACGTCTTAACTCACGCCATCACCAGCTTTCTCGCCCGCTCTCTCTTTGCTGATCTCTCCCGCGCGCGTCCGCCCTCTCTGCCGCCCGCTCTCTCTCTCTTTTTTTATTTAACTCACAGCAACACACACACACACATTCACCGACGCACACACACATTCACCGACACACACTCACACACTAATAGTAACTTATATACATACATATATATATATATATATATATATATATATATATATACATATACATATATCTATATATATATACTTATATATACATAGTATATCTATATAGTTATGTATACATACATATAATATAATATATATATACATATACATATATAATATATATATATATATATATATATATATATACACATACTCATATACATATATATATATATACATATCTATATACTTATACATATACACATATATATATACATATATATCTAGATACATATATACTTATATACATATATACATAGCTATATACATATATACATACATATATATATATATATATATACACCTATATATATATATATATATATATCTATATATATCTATACATATATACTTATACATTTATATACATACATATGTACATATATTTTCACGTTATTTATTATACGCTGTATCGCGGGGATATCTGCACCAGTTGCTGATATTCCCTGATACACGCGTACAAAAAAAGCGTGGTCCCATACATCATCCATCCTCCATCCACACTCCACGCGGCACCTAGTCGTGTTGGTTGCGTCTCTCTAGACGTCGGCTGACTCGACATAGTGCTACACTCCATCGTCACCTCCACCGCCACCCCTTTATATATATACTACATATAAATATATATCTATAGCTACTATATTTACTTTCTATCTGATAGCTTCCTTAGTAAAAAGATAAAAAAAGGTATAAAAGTGAAAAGATAATCTTTGATTTGCAGGTACCCCCGTCTTGCAAGTAGCAAGACGTGTTTTGAAACTCTGTTTTGGCTAAAAGCCAAGGACACAATTTTGAGGGTGTGCCTCAAGAACAAGGATTACCAGAAAAAAACCTAAATAAGAAAAATACCAAAAACAGAATAAACGAACGGAAGAGACGCGTTTTAAGGAAAACGTAGAAACTCGACTTGAACCCCACTTCCCTGAGTTCGACCCTGGGCTTAAAAGTGACAAGATAAAATCAATTAGGCCAGGTTAAAAATTTTGTAAAGAGATGGTTAGGTCTGAATTAGGTTAACCACTATACACATTTCAACGATAAAAATATCATATTAACAACCTATCCAGGCCGACCATCAACGGGCAGCGCCCCACTACGCCCATGATGGGGCTTTAGCGATGGTTTTATCCGTCACTAAAGACCTCTCATTTAATGTTTTTCAAATTAAAATGGCCAAATTGCCCTCACTCCTTGCAACTATAAAAGGAGACCCCCTCCACACGAAATTCTTATCCCTTCCTTCTCTTATCTCCCTTTCCAAAGCTCAAGGGAAGCTCGTCCCACACCCAGGATGCTTCTCGTGAGATAAAGTCATTTTCTCATTCCCCTTCCGGAAGCGAATCCTGCGACGACGACGACATGCTGCCCCATTCCCGTTCTTCCTACTTCACCCTCCTTCGTCCTACTCCGTTCCCTGTCGTCCAGGCATCATCCCGTCCGGCTCGTCCTCCAAGCGACCGTCGAGGAGGATATCTCTCTCCCCATTCTTTTTACTACTTTCTACAATAGATTTACTACTTTCTAGAGTAGATTTACTGCTTTCTAGTGTAATCATTTTCCCACTTTCTAGTCGTAATGTTTAGTGTAATGAACAATCCTTCTGATAATGAATTTCATGTTCATTCTACATCTCTTTTTTGGTTTTTGTTTGTAATATTCTCTCTCTCTCTCGTTCTCTCTCTCTCTCTTCTATTTATTGTAAATAGATAGATAGTTTCTAATCAATTATTCTACTTCGTGACAAATAAAATAAACGTGTATTTTTAAATCAAACGTCCACCTCTCTAAGTTTGACCCGAGATTTCTATTCCAGTATAAATTTTATTTGTTGAACATGAGTTCTTTGCTTTCAAACTACAACGACAGGTTTTCAAAACCAAACACGTTAGCGTAGCAACTCGTAGCATTCAACATTTTGGCGCCGTTGTTGGGGAGGCGACGATCTTTGATTTTTCTTCGCATTTTCCAACTTACAAATCATTTACCTAACTTCTCTCTATTCTTATTGTGATTGCAGGTACTCTTTTGAGACGAGCAAAAGGGTAAATTGGAGTAAAGTGCTGTAGAAGGTTCTGTAAGTTATCCCCCACCTCCCACCCGTTAGTTTTCATTTCACTACATAATAACACAAACATCAATCAACCTAGGTGTTCTTATAAACTGTAAGGTTAGATTGTTTTTTGTTTGACACCCACACTCGCCCCAACCTCCATATTTAAAAAGAAAAATTAAAAAAAATCTCACAGAGGTACACAACCTCATCTGATTTTCAAACTCAACCGGTAAATCGATCTTTGGAGCCGATACACACATCCAAACACATAATTGAGTAGAAATTAGATTAGGTAATCACTTGTGTGCCTAATTAAGTGGTGCAACAGGCCAATTGTTTGAGTTGATTGGGCCTCACCACTTCAATTAAAATCAACTCATCAAGTAGCTGCCGATTAGGTTCAACTCTTAGGGATTTACTAGGCACTCTACATTTTCTTTTAAGCTTCAAAGGAAAACATCTTCACCCATGCTTTCAAAACCTGGTGTGCCAACGAAACTTGTTTGAAAACACCTAAAGTTGAATCCTAAAAGCTACTAAGCAAGATTTGAACCTTAAAATTCATCGCATCAAAAGTAATCTTGCTTGAAAACCACTAGTTGTGCACGCACACACAAATCAATCAATCATTAAGGGCACAACCCAGATAAAGGGCCCATCACATTCCAAAGCACATTCAAACCTAGCCCTAAATAAAACAGAGTAGATGTTGGCCTTAAGGATTCGACTCGCTCTTCAGAGCCTAGAACGAGATTATTTTCAATTAGTCTGTTTCTACTGTTCAATTTGATGTCTAGCTAGGGGAGCAGAATCAAATAATCGCAGTTGGGGGTTACACTAGGAATCGGAGGCACAAGCCGAAGGAAGAACCTTCTCCCCAGTCCCTCCTTCTAACTGGTTGGATTGAACAGACAGAAGTAGATTAAATCATTCCTTTATCTCAAGACGGGTTGTGGGAGTCTGTAGGTCTTTAGGCTAGCCCACTTAAGGATAGGTTTGATTACTTGTATTGCAGGGCACCTTTCTTCCTCCCGTTTATCATGAATCCTTATTATACGCATTCCCGCTCTTTCCCTTCTGTTTTGAATTATCCTCAACATGACGATTATCTCGACTTGTACTGTAATCAACCATCAATTAGTTGGGATAACTCAAATTGGGGATACAGTTCCGGACCTCCGTGTTTAGGGTCTAACCCTGAACACTATGATTGTGATTTCTATCCTTCTCAGAGCCACATCGATTATAGATCGTCACCCTTTCATGGACAACCTAATACGATCTACAATCAAGAAGGATACACCGATCCTTACCCATCCTCTGATTACACTGCCTTTAGGTCATTACCACCTTGTGAACAATCTGAAATGACCTTTTATCGGGAAAGGTATAACGAATCTCAATTCGTTAATTCTCCTGCATTGATCCCAAACCCACCTAACCCTGAACCAACTCATTTGGTTCAGGGTAACCAGGTTCAAGATAAGGTTCTGGCTAACTTGAGGAATATCATACAAACTTTAGAAGTTCAGCCAACACCTTCCATTGAAATATTGGAGCCCCTGATTGAAATGATTGATGATTTGAACAAGTATTTGTTGGATTGGCTCCAGGATGTTAAGGATAAGAATCCGGGTGAGTTTCTACTTGGGAAGTTAGCGAAATTGAGGATGAGATTTGTGGTCACCTTAGTTCAATCGTGGGATGATTCCCAGGATGAACTCCCTTCAGGAGAGCCAATGTCGGAACCCGCTCAGGCACCTGTTGGGGGGGACACGTGTTACGAGGCTGACCCGATTGAATTAGAGCAACCAATTAAGGATGATATGATTTCTTCACCTGAGATCCCTGAGCCGAGGTATGAGGAAATGTATGTCTCCATGGATCAGAAAATGACAGATGATTTTGGGACATACATTAATACGGATCTTGATTTCTTTGATTCTGATGGTGAAGATTCAAGTTGCGAAGTCTCAACGAGTTTACAGAACACGATTTTTGTGAGACGATTGGGCCTGAGGAATCTGATAGATCATTTGATAGCCCAATAATTGAGGAACTGATCTTATTGGGGCTCACATTACGGATCCAGAATTGCATTTTCTAGAGGATTCAATTAAATGCCCAGATTGTCAGTTACACCCCATTAAGCTTATCAATGATTTTGTTTTGGAGATAAGTAGACCGAAGTCAATTCTGATTCAACCACATCTTTTAGACTTGTAAATTTCAGACGAGGTGATTAATATGCAAGAGGTCCCAGAATTTAACATTTTGATTGAGGAGGATAGGAGTTAGGAAGTTCTGATTTGGGAAGTAAACTTTGGAGGAAATTGAAGACTAAGTCTAAGGGTTCCAATTCATCTAAAATCATCAAACCAGGACCCTTACGACATCTGTTCTAAGGATGTCCAACCTAAGCATACAATCATTGATTATCCTTTTGAATTCTCTGTAACTTGACTCTTTGGTCTTGGGTTGCATCCTCATAAATCATAGGCCCGACCCTGCTTGCATACTGATTTTAGGTTTTGGGTAATTTTTATCCAGAATCTTAAACATTCTCAATTATGGGGTATGGGTCTGCACCACAATCTGGTCCACATTTGTGGACATCTACTCACAGGTCAAAGGTTTCTTATGCTTATTCTGATTCTGATCTGTATTTGTGAATTCTTTATTTCTCTTCTTTGTATAGTGTGCCTAGCTAAACGCACTAATTCAGCACATATACAGTTCTTTTAGTTTCTATCTCAGAGTGGACCTGACATTCATGCAATTCAGGTGTTTTCTACTATATTCCACTTTGTTTTATGTCTTTTTAATACAATGAGGATATTGCATTAGATAGGCATGGGGGTGGATTTTCATCTCTGAATTTATTCGTCAGCTCCGTAGATTTTTTTATTTTTTTATTTTATTTATATTTTTAAAAAAAATGGAATTAGGAAAGAGAACTTGGGTTTAAGAAAATTTTCAATCTTAGGAAATACTACATTAATCAGCTCGTGTATCCACTAAAATGTGGATTTATTTTCCGAGTCCTCGCCAACCTGAATTCTATTTTAATTGGAGAAATAAGTTTGGGTGATAAGTACATGACTTATCAACCCGCCCTCTAATTTGAGGGAGTTTTGAGTTTTAAGAATCTACACACTATCTTGTCACTAACTCGTTGTTCGGCGATTCTAACGGAAATTAGGTAACTAATGAACCTTCTAGGGTGATATGGCTGGCAAGTTATTGTGGGTAACAACCCATAGGTAGGTTGTCCAGAGCCCAATCACTGGACCTTTCTTTTTTTCTTTTGCTGCCTTTAGGTAAATCTTAGACCAGGAAAGCCACCTACTTTAAAAAAAAATAGAGAAAAGAAAGTCAAAAAAAAAGAAGAAAGGGAGAAAAGAAAAAAAGAAATAAGCCACACTTCGCCGCATGAGTATGGCTGGCAAGTTATCGGCGGTAACAGCTCATCGACTGGTTGTCCAGAACCCAGCTCAATAAATGCACTGAAAAATTCTCAAAACACTTTGGAAGAAGAGGAGAAATAGAATAAACCGGGGAGATATACACTGGATTCACCCTTGTGTTAACGTTGTAAGAAAATTAAAAGTAGGGAGAAAGCTACCGGTTATAAAGATACACCTTTAGGCAGAATTCTCTTTTTAAGGTCACCTAGAGGCATAGAAATCCAAAGTACATTTTTACTGTCGGTCAACGAGTCTATCACATTCACAATAAGATGCTTAGAACTTAGGGTTCTTATCAAATCTTGGGTGAGTTGAATGGTCGTAGAAAGCCACTCCTAAACCCTAAAACTCAAAAATCCAAAAAAATTAGAAAAGCAGAAAAAGAGAAAAAGAAAATTTTCTTGAATAAGGCAAGGGTTTGAGGCGGTCTACATTTTGGCAGATACTCGGGCACTGTTGTGTCTTTGAAACTTAAGATCCTAAGTAAACATTTTCTTAATGATTGAAAATAACTACCTGATTCTTTTATAAATAGCATATAGTTTTTGCTAGGGACTAGCAAAAGATAGGCATGGGGGTATGATGTAAACATGTTTACACTACTTAAGATGTCAATTTATGCATGTTCTTAAGCATAGAATTGCATTGCATACTATAAATATTGCATAACATGCATCATCTTGCATTTATATTAGTTTGAATAAAATGGAGGTTAGTTGTCTCCTTTTATGTTCATGGACAGGGCAAACTTTTTATCGGGGCCTCGGATCGAAGATCCAACCATACAGATGTGATCAGGGTGACGATTGGAGTTCAACGATTCCAAGATTGCCCTAATCAGACATCTATAGCATCAAATAGAGATTGGGGAACCCTAGAAGATCAAGGGCCAAGATGGTGTGAATCCGCATTTCAAATGACAAATCTGACCATGCGGATGGAATAGGATCGATGATCGCAGCCTAACAGCATGAAAATCGACTCAATCTGATACCCATGGCATCATCTACATCATCCAAAAGATGGACGGCCCAGATGGCGCCATGTGGTGCCATCTCGGCCACCCAACTAGCCGCCCTCAATCACTGAAGACAATAGTGCCCATGCATCTCTGCCGTTGGATCAAGATCCAAAGGCTGAGAGAGGAGCTCAGCCGGCACTTGAGGATCCTGAGTAATCACTGGAAGGAGCTATCTCGACCATTGGATCTCAATCTAACGGTCCTGATCGCGTGTTCAAAAGATCGGTTGCCCGCCCATCCACGCGCGCAACGCAGTGGATAAGGCTCTCGGTCACCTTAAGGTGCGGGTTCGAATCCGCATGAGGAGGTGAGCGGGCGCGTGCGACCGTACGATGAGGATCGAGCGGTTGTGGGTGCTCGATAGCCTCCACGCGCTATTGCACGCCCGCGCCATCACACGCACGAGCGCGCGGTGAGGAGCGGGCGGGTGGTGTCGGACCCGGTTAGGTTGTTAATATGGTGATTTTATCGTTGAAGTGTGTATAGTGGTTAACCTAAATCGGACCTAACCTTCTCTTTACAAAAAATTTTTTTTACCTGGCCTACTTGATTTTATCTTGATCACTTTTAGGCCCAAGGTCGAACTCAGGGAAGTGGGGTTACAAGTCAAGTTTCTACGCCTTTCCTACAACGAGTCTCTTCCGTTCGTTTATTGTGTTTTTGGTGTTTTTTATATTTAGATTTTTTTCTGATAATCTTGGTCCTTGAGGCACACCCTTAAAATTAGGTTCTTGGCTTTGAGCCAAATCAGGGTTCCAAAATGGGTCTTGCTATTCGTAAGACGAAGTACCTACAAGTCAAAGATTATCTTTTCTCTTTTATATATTTTTTTATCTTTTTATGGGCATGCAAGAGAAATAGAAATAAAGTAAATATAGTATAGATATATATGTATATACTATATATGTATAAAGGGGTGGGGGTGGAGGCGGAGATGGAGTGTAGCACGGTGTCGAGTCGATCGTCGTCTAGAAAAACATAACTGACAAGACAAGGTGCCGCGTGGAGTGTAAGGTGGATGGCGGAAGATGTGTGCGACCACTCTTTCTGTACGCGTGTATCGGGGAATATCAGCAACTGGTGCAGATATTCCTGCGATACAGCATATGATAAGTAATGTGAAAATATATTTATATATTTATATGTATATATGTAAATATATCTATATGTATATATATATGGTTATAAATATATAGGTATATATATATGTAGTTATATATGTATATATGTATATGTATATATATATAGGTATGTAAATATATATATAGTATATGTATAGATAGATATATGTATATATATATATATATATATATGTGTATATATTTCTATGTATATGTATGTATATGATACTATATAGATGTATATATATGTGTGTGTATGTATATAGTAATATATGTATATATAGATATATGTAGATAAGTATATATATATATGTATGTATGTATGTATGTATATATAGTTATAGATATATATATTTATATATATGTATGTATATTTGTATATATATATGTATATATAAGTATATGTGTATATATTTGTATATATACATGTATACGTATATAAGTATATGTATATATGTATATATATATATATATGTATGTATGTATACTAATATTTAAGTATATAGATACTATTATATGTATAGATATAAGTATATATATATATATATGTATATATATGTATATAAATATATATAGATATAAATAAATATATGTATATATATATAAGTATATAATAGTGTATAGGTGTGTGTGTGCAAGAGTGAGAGTGTGTGTGTGTGTATTTGCAGAGAGAGAGAGGGAGAGTGTGCTGTGAGAGAGAGAGAGAGAGCGAGAGCGCCTGCAGAGGAAGGAAAGGGCATTTAAGCCGTCTGCCCGCGAAAGGCGTCGTCTGGTGGTTCAAGCTCGCACGCAGGCACGTATGCGCGCAGAGAAGCGCACGCTGGAGGGCGATGGGCGTGGAGAGAAGACCGCAGGGCACAGCGCTGCGCGAAGAGGTGTACACGGGCGAAGGGAGCAGGCGAAGGCAGGCGCTGGGAGAGGCGGACGCATGCAGACATACACGGGCGGGTGCGGGTGACGCGGGCCAAGACGCGCGCGTGGGTAGCGGCTGGTTGCGGTGCACCGGGTGACCGGTTAAGTGAGAAACTCACCGGTCACCCTACTGTAGCCACAGTGTTCCACAGACTGGCGTGAACAGTGGCTACAGTGGCCGGGCAAGCCGCGCGACCGGCAGCAGGCGGTGCTGTGAGTGCGGATGGCTCGGTGCGTGCGGAAAAGTGGCTCCGGCTGGTGGCTTGCGGGCGAGATGTCGCAACAGAGCGCGCGGAGAGGGCTGCTGGCGTGCGCGGTGGAGGGCGAGGGTGACCTTCTACTTGCACGGAGGCTTACGAGTGCTGGCTGGGGTGCCCGGTGAGGCTTGGTCGGGCGCTGCAGAGGTGCGCGGTGACCGGTTGCAGGTGAAAGAGAGAGCACGATAGGGCGCTTGCACGAAGAAGCTGGAGGCAAGGGCGCCTGCAGGAGCTCACAGAAGCCTGTGTGCGGGCGCGCGGTGGCTTGCACGCCTGCTGTTGTCTTGCTGCTACTGCTGTCGTGGAGCTTCAGACCTTGAAGCCTGTGGCAATGGCTAAAGTGGCTAGAAAGTGAAGAAGTTAGGGAAGAGCCACCACGCCCACCGGCTCTATGGTGAGCTGGGCGGTGGTGGACTAATGGTCGTGGTTGTGCACCACCGTGAGGTGCTCCTGTCTGTCGGGTGTCTCCTCAGAGGAGGAAAGCTGACATATGGAGGGAGAGGGAGGAGATGGTGGCCTGGAGAAGAAGAAGCTGCTGTGGGTTTTCTCTATGGGGGACCAGGCTGTTTGAAGAAGAAAAAAATGCCCTGTTTTATAGAGGAAGAAGGCATGGCTGCACATGGCTTGCATGCAGCTTGTAGGGAGTGGCTGCTGCGACTGGCAGGGTGAGCTGTGAGCAAGGAATGGCTGAGCAGGAAGAGGTGATGGAGAGCATGGCGAGAGGAGGAAGAAGTCAATCCAAGCAGCCGCGGGAAGAATTTCAAAATCAAGTTGAAATAAAAATAAAAGATGGTGAATTCTGCAGAGATGCACTTGAGGAAAAATGTTAATTGCAAGGCCACTTATTTCACTCTCCTCCCCTCTCAATTAAATGCATGCATGCTTGTATTTTTACAATGCGACAATGTCTACCTAATATGCACTAGTAATGCTAGGAAATAGCACAAGACGGCACACTTGCAGGTGTACTTTTACGGTGCAATCGTACCCCCATGCCTATCTTTTGCTAGTCTCTAACAAAACATTTTTTTGTTGTATTTTAGAAATGATCTTTAAGCTGAAGATTTTCTTCTGAGGCGATATAGGTGTGTTTATTATTGGATATTGTGAGAACCAATTGTAGAGAAGACTACCAGTACTTTAAGTCTCACATGACATAGATCATCTCTCAACTAACAAGGACTCTTGATATTTAAACCTTAAGTACTATTTCCAGGATCCAGGAGGTTTTTGCCGTACTCGAGAGCTCAAGAGATTATGACTTGTGCTTAGTGGAGGATCAAGACTGACCAGATGAACATTAAGACTCAAGCCCAGGGTTTCACGAATTTTTAAGTACAGGTTGGTCCCAGTTTCAGCTCGTGTCTTCGAATTGACCCTTAAAAAGATGATGGAAACTCAACTCCCATTTTCTGACATTTGTGGCTCAAAGAAAACAAGGTATTGGTAACCAGCCCTGAAGAACTTCTTGTAGGGCGAAGACTTTACAGATGTTTGCGAGATATACTGACTTATTTGCATTTTTTTTTTGAAACACGTGTCAGTATATCTCTTACAACATTATTTGGAGGAGCACACTTTTTTCTTTTTGGTGGGAGAGTTCCTTTTTGGTGGAAAGAGTCATTCCTAAACACAAGACTAAAGCCTGGGATAAAAAGTCTACCTATGCGCACAGGTAAGGACTCCACCTTCCCTAATGAACACTAGGGTTGGATCTTATGTTCACCTGGTCTTTCTAGATATGTGTAGTGTGAGCTAAGATTACTTAAGCTCTAAAGCTAAAGCAAACCAATGGATCCTGTACTGGTGTCTCAGGTACAAGAATACGTCCTTAGTTGGGAGAGATTCCGATCTATTTTGTCAATGCTCAAGTGAATTAAGCCAAGCTTGAGCGAATCAAGCTTCTGTGGCCTGGAAAGTCTTCAAAACAATGGTTGAATATCCATAAACACTTATTGTATTTTTGTTTCAGCCTTCAAATCATTACTAAACACCCTTTTTCATTTTTCTTCTCTTCTCTCTATTTATATATATATATAGAAACTGCATGATACCATAAAATACCCAGATCCTAGGGATGCCTATCCACCCCCTATGCCAAACGATGCTATATCCTCATATGCATGCACGGAAGGGTAGAGAAAGGATGAAAGATCGGGTAACGAGAGCTGAAGTGCAAGGTATACAACAGGGTGGTAGGGTGGGTGGATGGTGGGTGGTGAAGTGAAAAGTGAAGTGATCGTGACAGTGAAGTGAAAAGTGATGGTGGATGGTGAGTGTTGTTGGGGTGCCTCCCAACGAGTGCTGAATTTAACGTCCCCAGCTGGACTCAGAATGAGGCAAAGAATTAGTTACCCTCCAGCAGGGCAACAGTTTCTCCAATGGGGGCAGGTTAATGAGTCAGATAGGGTTTCAAACGCTGCCCGTTGACCGTAAATTTACACCCAGATTTGGGATCTTCGATCTCGACAACCCCGTTGGGGAATGGTCTTGAGACCAGGAAAGGACCAGTCCATTTGGACTTCAATTTCCCAAGAAAGAATTTGAGTCGGGCATTATAGAGCCAAACTTGCTGAGATGGCTCAAATTCTTTCCGCCGAATATGGCTGTCGTGAAAAGCCTTAGTGCATTGTTTGAAAGTTAAAGTAGTATCATAGGCTTCACGACAGAGCTCTTCCAGCTCCTGGAGTTGGAGTTTCCTTTCTCGACCACACAAGTCTGGGTCAAGGTTACATTGGTGAATCGCCCAATAAGCGCGGTGCTCCAACTCCACGGGCAAATGACAAGGCTTCCCGTAAATGATTCTATACGGAGACATACCAAGGGTTGCCTTGAAGGCGGTCCGATACGCCCAAAGTGCGTCAATCAGCTTGTCGGACCAATCCTTACGGTCAGGCCGAACCGTTTTTTGGAGAATTTGCTTGATTTGTCGGTTTGACACCTCTGCCTGGTCGTTCGTCTGAGGATGATACGGAGATGCGATATGATGGTGGACTCCGTATTTCCTCAAAAGTGCCCAAAAAGAAGCATGGGTAAAGTGGCTTCCTCCATCCGAGATAATGGCTCGAGGGATCCCAAGGCGCGCAAAGATGTGGTCTTTGAAAAATCGGGTGGATATAACATGGTCAGCATGGCGCGCGGGAATATCCTCGATCCATTTTGAAACATAGTCAATGGCGACGAGGATGAATTCGAAGCCATTGGAAGGAGGAAAGGGACCCATGAAATCAATTCCCCAGATGTCGGAGATTTCCGCAGCTAGGATGGGTTGTAAGGGCATCATGTCACGACGTGACATTGACCCTAACGACTGGCACCTAGTGCAATGCTTGGCATAATTGTGTGCATCCTGGTGAAGGGAGGGCCAAAAGAAACCTCACTACAGCACCTTGGCTGCAATTTTCCTCCCAGAGAAATGGCCTCCGCAGGCCTGATCGTGGCAGAAGGATAGCACACTAGGGAATTTGCTGTCAGGAACACAGCGACGAATAATTTGATCAGCACCTATCCGAAAAAGAAGTGGATTATCCCAGAAATAATACTTTGCTTCTGCCATGAGACGCTCGCGCTGGTTTTTAGGCCAGCCACGTGGAAGGGATCTAGAAGCAAGGTAATTGGCAATGTCGACATACCACGGTCCACTTGACACATTTATTGCCAATAGGTGCTCATCAGGAAAAATTTCATTGATCGGCAGAGTAAGTCCAATATGATCAGGGTCCAGTCTGGAAAGGTGATCAGCCACAACATTTTGGGCTCCGGCCTTATCGCGAATCTCAATGTCAAATTCCTGGAGCAGAAGGATCCAACGAATCAGTCTAGGCTTGGCATCCTTCTTGTGAAAGAGATGGCGAATGGCCGCATGATCAGTGAAAACAATAATGTGAGAGCCCAGAAGGTAAGAGCGGAATTTCTCCAACCCAAAGACGACCGCCAATAGTTCTTTTTCAGTGGTAGTATAATTACGCTGGGCCTCGTCCAGCGTCTTACTGGCGTAGTACACCACAAAGGGGTGTCTATCGCGTCTTTGTCCCAGGATGGCTCCGACTGCAAGGTCGGAAGTGTCACACATGAGTTCAAAGTTGAGGGACCAATCAGGCGGCTGGAGAACAGGGGCCTTGGTGACAGCATTACGCAGCTGCATGAATGCTCGTATGCAGTCGGGGCCCATATCGAAGGGTACGTCAGTCGATAGGAGATGAGTTAACAGTCGAGAAATCTTGGAGAAGTCTTTGATAAATCTTCTATAGAAACCGACGTGTCCCAGGAAGGAGCGGATTTGTTTGACAGAGCCAGGCACAGGTAAATCAGCAATGACATCGAGCTTAGCTCTGTCAACCTCGATACCCCTATCTGAGATGATATGTCCGAGAACAATTCCCTCATGCACCATAAAATGACTTTTTTCCCAGGAAAGCACGAGGTTTACATCAATACATCTCCTAAGGATACGAGTCAGGTTGGCAAGACATTCGTCGAAAGATGGTCCAAAGACCGAAAAGTCATCCATGAAGACCTCGAGAAAGTCACCCACCATGTCATGGAATATCGCCAGCATACATCTCTGGAAAGTTGCTAGCATGTTGCAAAGTCCGAACGGCATCCTTCTAAATGCGAATGTGCCAAAAGGGTAGGTAAAAGTGGTTTTCTCTTGGTCTTGAGGGTCAATTGCCACCTGGTTATATCTTGAGAATCCATCCAGGAAACAGAAAAATTTATTTCCTACTAACCGCTCCAGGATTTGGTCAATGAATGGTAGCGGAAAGTGATCTTTCTTGGTTGCAGCATTGAGTTTCCTATAATCTACACACACTCTCCAAGATGTAGGAGTGCGTGTAGGGATGGATTCGCCCTTGTCATTGACACGAATGGTGAGTCCTGCCTTTTTGGGCACAACGTGAATTGGACTCACCAAGGGGCTGTTGCTGATCGGGTAAATTATACCTGCATCTAGCCACTTAATGATTTCCTTCTTAACGACCTCCCGCATGTTAGGGTTGAGACGTCGCTGCATCTCGTGGGAAGGTCGAGCCTCCTCCTTCGTATATATACGATGAGTGCAGTAGGAGGGGCTAATGCTAGATAAGTCTGATAAGGATCATCCAATAGCTGGCTTGTGTTCTATGAGGACCTTAGTTAGTTTGCACTCTTGCTCCCTGGTCAATTTTGAACTGATGATTACGGGGAGTGTTTCATTTGGTCCTAAGAAAACCTATTTAAGTGTACTAGGTAGGTCTTTCAGCTCGGGAGTGGATGGTGAAAGGTCAGCATTTCTTGGGACGAGAGTGTCCTAGGCGGGTTGGAGAACAAGTCAGGAGGAAGAAATTGGCCTTCAAATTGGCCAAGAAGAGGGGCTTCTTGGATAGATGGATCCAAACAGGAATAGCCCCAGTGAGAAGTATATGGGCTCAAGGTCCCAATGTGGATTTGCAAATCTGCCTGATTTGGCAGGGAAGAAAGGGCAATCCGGTCTTCAAGAGTGTGGACCGGCGGTGAGTAGCCCGGATATGACTCAGACCACGAGGTATGGGAAGAGAAGAAAACCTCGTCAGAAGTCTAGTCAGGAGAAAGTACGGGACAAGGGAGGGATGGGGGAACGTCACAATTTGTATTGGTCAGGTAGTCATCAGTGTTTATAGGTAATCCGCAGCAGTTCGAATAGGTCCCAATTAGTCTGATACATGTGCTGATGGCCATGTCCTTATCAGACGTGTCATCCTCGATGCAATCGCAATCAAAGTTCTTGGCTACCTTGAAGATGTTAAGCTTGAGCTATTCAGATCCAATGGCAATCTCAATACAGCCCGACTCGCAGTCGATATGGGCACGGGCTGTGGCCAAGAAAGGTCGACCAAGGATGATCGGACAATCAGATAGTGAGCTAAGAACTTCCATATCTAAAATAAGAAAGTCAACAGGAAAATAGAGACTGTTGACTCTAACCACCACGTCTTCCACCACACCCTTTGGGATTTTGACAGAACGGTCTGCCAACTATAACGTGACAGGGGTGGGTTTTAGATTTCCCAAAGAAAATTTTTTGAGCATGATGGTCGGTATAAGATTGATGGAAGATCCTAGATCAAGTAGGGCACGGTTAAAATTGCAGCCTTGGATGCTACAGGAAATCAGTGGTGTGCCCGGATCTTTCTACTTCGGTGGTAGGTTTGACAGTATAGCACAACTCGCATGAGGCGAGAGAACCACCGAATTCTTAGTTTTCTTTGACTGTCACCTGGGCGTTGTGTAGTCTTTGAAAAATCGGGCGACAGTAGGTATGTGGTCGATAGCCTTGAGCTGGGGTACCTTGATTTCTACATCCCTGAACAAATTACGCAGGTTATCAAAGGCCTGTGTATCTTTCTTTTTGCCTTTTGGCTCCCTCAGTAGAGCCTCAAGGAATGGAACTGATTCTGGCACCAATTTGGGTGTATCGTCCTCTCGTGAATGCAGTGTGCATCCCGAATGAGAGGGCAATGAAGAAGATGGGCCAGGATCAGGTCGAGGTGGATTGACGGTCTGCTTACCGCTCCTCGTAGTGATAGCATTGGGCGATGCGGGTCCAGTGGGTCATACGGCGGAGGAGGGTTTGCAATTGGGACATAAGAGTGCGGTGCTGCAGTGGGATTAGCCTGAAATCCCGGTGGAATGCTCGGAGCTTGCAGAATTTAATTAACCTGCCCCTGAGAAGGTCGTACCTGTGGTTAACGACCAAGGGGTACGAAGTATCGCAGGTTTGGAACAGGTTGGGTGAGAAGAGTGCCCTGAGATCGAGTCGCCATGCGTAGTTGACTGATCTCAGCATTCTGCTGTGCCAATTGGTGCTGAAGAGAGGTCATGTTCTCTTCATGGCGCTTTGACATTTCCATCATCATTCGCATCAATTTGTCAAGATGACTTAATGAGTGTTCAGTTTGTGGTACACAAGGGCCTGATGGCGGATTCGCCATAGGATTAGACTAGGCCCTTGGGATGACAGGTGCGGACGATCGCATTGGTCCACCTACAGGGTTTTGGTGCTGCGGGTTGTTGGACCATGCGAAGTTCGGATGATTGCGCCACCTTGGGTTATATGTGGCAGAGAACGGGTTGTTCCCCAGGGCGCAAGTGTCTTCTATGCCAGAATACGTGTTCACATGTAAATATGCGTCCAAGCACACAGAGGCTTGGTCCTCCATGTTGAAATACTGGCTCGCAGAAGCCAGTTCCACATGACTTACCGAGTCGCTTGGCGCGACACTTGGTAAGGAAGGTCTTATGGGGTTTCTCAGGATAAGCCTGGTGTTGGAAGAATTGGGATTGTGACGAAGTGGTGAACTGGGGGTGTTTGCCAAAGAACGGGCGGGGTTGGCTAGAAGCTCGTCCAGCTTCGTGTGCACGATGGAGACTTCATCCAATTTCTATGCTATAAGGCTGAGATCAGTGGATGAATGGGAGGGTCCCGTGTCAACTTCGTGGACATTTCAGGGCTAGCTGGTACGATTAAAGGAGGCAATGGAAGCATTGTTCATTGAGTTTTCACTCATATTTTCAAATAGTTCAAATGCTCCATTCTCGTCTTTATTCATCAAGTTCCCTCCGCAGGAAGCGTCTGCAATCTGCTTCAAAGTGTCATTTATCCCGTAGTAGAAAATCTGGGCTATATGTCACTTAGGCAGACCATGGTGAAACACTTCCTGAGGAGGTCATTATACCTCTCCCATTCCTCATGAAATTGTTCGCCATTTTGTTGCGTAAAAGAGGTGATAGCACGGCGAAGCGCATTGGTTCACCCGATTGGGAAGAACTTCTTGAGAAACGCTGTTCGCATCTCTTCCCAAGAGTGGATGGTTCTCCCAAGGGTGCGTAACCACTGTGACGCTTTATCCCGCAATGAAAATGGGAACATTTTCATGAGGACTATAGGTAACTTGACATTTCTTGGTTTAACCATTTCAGCCAGTCGGGTTAGGTCTTCCAAGTAGAGAAAAGGATCTTCACTTGCAAGACCATGGAAGTGAAAATTAATTAGGCCAATAATGTTAGGTTTTAGTTCAAAGTCGTCCCTACCCATGGGGACCCGAATTTGTCTTATGGTCTTTGTAGCAGCGAGATTCTGATAAGAGCTAAGAGACCTAGGCTCCTCCCGTTCGGGAGGGTTCTGCATTTCCTCCAATGTTTACCGAATGGCTTCAATTTGCTCGTTATACATTTCCATTTGGGCTTGGAGGTGGGTTATGGGATCTAAGGCTCCACCACCTGGTGAGTTCTGAGGGCGGTTTCCTCCCTCAGGATTTGGGGGTGGGCGTGCAGCCAAGTTTGTGGAGGAGGAGGACGATTCGGCTTCTTTACTAAATTTATCAGGCAATTCACACAGTTCAGGGTTTTGTGACCTCCTCCCAAACATGCACTACCGCAAGAAGAATTGGGGAGATAAGAAGGGGAAAGGAGATGAGAGAAATGATGCCGTAAAGGTACACTTGATGACAAATCAGTACAATCAAATTCCTAACCTCTACAGTGTGCCCTTAGACCTAAAGATCTAAGTTACCTACTATCACGAACTACGGAACCGAATGCGAGCACAGCGGAACCACTAGGCGAGATTGAAAGGCTGTTTCCCCCAGTCTTAGACACCCGATAGCATGCGGGAACCCTCACCAACACATAGACGCTACACGTAGGTAGTTAGACCTCCAATCCTTAATAAGGGTCAAGTTACTACCAATTTATTTAGAGGCTTAGGATCAAGTGCTTTTGGAATGTGAAGGGTGTTGTTTATGGGTAATGCCCAAGTGATTGATTTTCAGAGTGTATAAAACAAGCATGTAATGGGGAAATCTCCCCGAATTGAAGTTTTTAATTGGTGAATGGTTTTTAGAGTTCAGCCTTAAAGTAGTATGGATTTTAGGATTTCCCTGAAATACCAATTCAACCAATCTTCGGGTTTTGAAAGAATACAAGTTTTTTTTTCCCTAAGCCCAACAAACCCTTCTTCAATGTCAATTGGTTAATGCATGCTATAATGCAATGGGCTTCCCTAAATGGAGATTTCTATGTGTGGATGCACAAATCAGTTTTAGATTAGTGTGAAAGGGAGCCAAAGCACTTCAATTCAAGTGCTCCTAATCACCAAAAAGATGTCCACACACAAGGCTTCAACCAAAAGATAAAGAAAATCAATTTGTTGGGGTTGAAATATTCGGGATCGAATCTTAGGCAAGTTGAAAAGTTATGGTGGGGTTGGAATTAACTCAATTTCAAGTCTCCCCACCAAAAAGGTGATCCCGAATTGTAGATAAGTGAGGCAAAAGAGGGGTGCAATCAATCTTTTTATGTTTGCCTCAAAGAATACTTCACACAGCGAAAAATTCAAGAATCAAGATTCTTGGATTTTCGCTATGCGAAGTAAGGCGGGAAATCCAGGGGCGGTGGGAGTAAAGGCAATCAATCAAACAAGTGAATTTTAATCCACTTGCCCCAAGAGATCCCAAGAAGTTTTTCTAGTTTTTTAGTTTTTTTTTTATTAAGGTAACAAGTTAACCTAAGTTGCTAAAAAAAGAAGACCTACTGTTCGGCAACGTGTGCGAAGCTTGATGGTCGGCCTGGATAGGTTGTTAATATGATATTTTTATCGTTGAAATGTGTATAGTGGTTAACCTAATTCAGACCTAACCATCTCTTTACAAAATTTTTAACCTGGCCTAATTGATTTTATCTTGTCACTTTTAAGCCCAGGGTCGAACTCAGGGAAGTGGGGTTCAAGTCGAGTTTCTACGTTTTCCTTAAAACGCGTCTCTTCCGTTCGTTTATTCTGTTTTTGGTATTTTTCTTATTTAGGTTTTTTTTCTGGTAATCCTTGTTCTTGAGGCACACCCTCAAAATTGTGTCCTTGGCTTTTAGCCAAAACAGAGTTTCAAAACACGTCTTGCTACTTGCAAGATGGGGTACCTGCAAATCAAAGATTATCTTTTCACTTTTATACCTTTTTTTTTTAATCTTTTTACTAAGGAAGCTATCAGATAGAAAGTAAATATAGTAGCTATAGATATATATTTATATGTAGTATATATATAAAGGGGTGGGGGTGGAGGTGACGATGGAGTGTAGCACTATGTCGAGTCAGCCGACGTCTAGAGAGACGCAACCAACACGACTAGGTGCCGCGTGGAGTGTGGATGGAGGATGGATGATGTATGGGACCACGCTTTTTGTACACGCTGTATCGCAGAATATCAGCAACTGGTGCAAATATTCCCGCGATACAGCGTATAGTAAATAACGTGAAAATATATGTACATATGTATGTATATAAATGTATAAGTATATATGTATAGATATATATAGATAGATATATATATATATAGGTGTATATATATATATATATATATATATATATATGTATATATGTATATAGCTATGTATATATGTATATAAGTATATATATATAATACTATATGTATGTATACATAACTATATAGATATACTATGTATATATAAGTATATATATATAATACTATATAGATATATATATATATATGTATATAAGTATATATGTATCTAGATATGTAGATATATGTATATAGTTATATAGATATATATATGTATATATGTATGTATATATGTATCAATATATAAGAATGCGTATATATATGTTTATAGTATAGGTGTGTGTGTGTGTGTGTGTGAAAGTGTGAGTGTAGATGTCTGTGTGCGTCGGTGTAGTGTGTGAGAAAGTGTTGTGAGAGAGAGTGAGAGAGAGAGAGAGAGAGAATGGGAGAGAGAGAGAGCAGGAGAGAGCTGGCAGGAGCGGAGAGAACGGAGGCAGCCGCACTGCAGGAGGCGAGTTAAGACGTCCGGAGGTGAAGACCGTCGTCTGATGGTCGCAGGCGCACGGGCGCGTCTTCGCCCAGAGGAGGAGAGGAGTCTGCGTCGCCGGCTGCGAGCGCGGAGGCTCGCGACAGCGCGCTCAGAGAGGGAGGCGGGGAGTCTGCAGGCGGGCGCGGAGGAGGTCTGCAGGCGCGCGCGGACGCTTGCAGAGGTTGGCAGGGAGCGGGAAGACGCTTGGCCGGCCGCTGCTGAGGAGCGCAGCGACCGGTTGCGGGCGCAGAGGCGGGCGACAGAGCAGACGAACGGAGGCGGGGAAGGCCTGCAGGCGCGTGCAGAGGGGCTGGGGCGCCTGCAGACGCTCGCGGAAGCTGCGGGGGCCGCTGCCGCTGCTGCTGCTGCTGCCGCCGCTTAGCTGCTGCTGCTGCTTCCGCTGCTTCTGCTGCTGCTTCCAGCTTCAGACTTTGAAGAAGCAGCAATGGCGGGAAGGGCAGGAACGGAAAACAAATGAAAACAGAGAGCCACCACGCCCACCGGCTCTTTGAAGAGCTGGGCGGTGATGGTCTCACTGTGGTAGTGTGCACCACAGTGAGCTCCTGCCCGTCGGGTTTCTCCTCGAAGGAGGTCCGGCGTATGGAGGGGAGAGGGAGGAGAGGAAGGTGGCGGCCTGCTGGTGTGATTCTTTCTTGCTGCAGCCAGCCGCAGCTGCGTATTGCAGCAATGTTCCCCCCCTTCCTTCGTCGCGAGGAAGAGCTGCTGCTTTATAGAGGAGGAGAGCATGGCGGGGAGGCATGGCAGCAGCAGGGAGAGGCGTTGGAGAGTGGCTGCTGCAGGGAGAGGCAGCGGAGAAGAGGTTGCTGCAGCGGGAGATGGGAGGAATGGCAGCCGCAGGGAATGGCTTGGGCAGGGAGAGGGCAGACGCGCGCGTGCGGCTGCGGGAAGGCGCATGGCGGGGAGAGGTTGCGGAGAAGTTGCAGCCGCGGGAGATGGGAGGAATGGGCAGCGTGGCAGTTGCAGCCGTAAGAGAAAAAAATAAAAATCAAGTGGAGATAAAAAATAGAAGAGATGGATTTTTGTAAAGAGGCACTTGAGGAAAATGTAAATTATGAAGCCCTTTTATTCCAATCTTCCCTCCTCTTAATTAAATGCATGAATGCAAGTATTTTTACAGATGCGACTATAGGATTATAATATACATAGTTAATGCTAGAAAATAGCATAAGAAGGCGTCCCTATAGGCGTGTTTTGAGGTGCAAACATATACCCCCATGCCTATCTTTTGCTAGTCCCTAGCAAAACCGTATTTAGAAATGTTCTTAAGCTGAAGATTTTCTTCTGAGATGATATCGGTGTGTTTATTATCGGATATTGTGAGAACCAATTGTAAAGAAGACTACCAGTACTTTAAGTCTTACATGACAAAGATTATCTCTCAACTAACCAGGACTCTTGATATTTAAACCTTAAGTACGATTTCCAGGACCCAGGAGGTTTTTCCATACTCGAGAGCTCAAGAGGTTATGGTTTGTGCATAGTGAAGGATCAAGACTGACCAGATGAACCTTAAGACTCACTCCCAGGGTTTCACGAATTTTTAAGTACAGGTTGGTCCCAATTTCAGCTCGTGTTTTCGGATTGACCCTTAAGATGATTACGGAAAACTCAACTCCCATTTTTGAAAAACAAATTATACCGACATTTATGAGATATACTGATTCTTTTGCAACATCTTTTTTTTTTTTTTTTTTTTTTTTTTTTTTTTTTTTTTGAAACATATGTCAGTATATCTCTTACAACACATTTTGAAAGAGCACACTTTTTTTTTTTTTTTTTTTTTTTTTTTTTTTTGTGGGAGAGTTTCTTTTTGGTGGAAAGAGCCACTCCTAAACACAAGACTAAAACTTGGGATAAAAAGTCTACCTGCACGCACAGGTAAGGACTCCACCTTTCCTAATGAACACTAGGGTTGGATCTTATGTTCACCTGATCTTTCCTGATATGTGTAGTGTGAACCAAGTTTACTTAAGCTCTCAAGAAAAAGCAAACCAACGAATCCTGTACTGTGTCTCAGGTACAAGAAACGTTCTTAGTTAGGAGAGATTTTGATCTATTTCGTCAATGCTTTAAGTGAATTAAGCCGAGCCTGAGCGAATCAAGCTTCTGTGGCCTGGAAATTTTTCAAAACAGAGGTTGAATATCCATAAACACTTATTGTATTTTTGTTTCAGCTTTTAGATCATTACTAAACACCATTTATTACTATATATATATATATATATATATATATTTTTTTTTTTTTTTTTTTTTTTTTTTGCATATTTATAAATAGGTGGTAATTGTCTGATACCATAAAATACCCGGATCCTATGGATGCCTATCCACCCCCCCATGCCAAACAATGCTATGTCCTCATATGCATGCAGGGAAAGGCAGAGGAAGATCGGGTAACAAGAGCTGAGGTTCAGGGTATAGATCAGGGTGGAAGGGTGGGTGGATGGTGGGTGGTGAAGAGAAAAGTGAAGTGATTGCGATAGAGGTGTGAAAAGTGATGGTGGATGGTGAGTGCTGTTAGGGTGCCTCCCAACAAGCGCTGAATTTAATGTCCCCAGCTGGACTCAGAATGAGGCAAAGAATTAGTTACCCTCCAGCAGGGCAACGGTTTCTCCAACGGGGGCAGGTTCATGAGTCAGATAGGGTTTCAAACGCTGCCCGTTGACCGTAAATTTACGCCCAGATTTGGGATCTTCGATTTCGACGGCCCCATTGGGGAATGGTCTTGAGACCAGAAAAGGACCAGTCCATTTGGACTTTAATTTCCCAGGAAAGAATTTGAGTCGGGCATTATAGAGCCAAACTTGCTGAGATGGCTCAAATTCCTTCCGCCGAACATGGCTGTCATGAAAAGCCTTAGTGCGCTGTTTAAAGGTTAGAGCAGAATCATAGGCTTCACGACGGAGCTCTTCCAGCTCTTGGAGTTGGAGTTTCCTTTCTCGTTCACACAAGTCTGGGTCGAGGTTACATTGGCGAACCGCCCAATAAGCGCGGTGCTCCAACTCCACAGGCAAATGACAAGGCTTCCCGTAAACGATTCTATATGGAGACATACCAAGGGGAGCCTTGAAGGCGGTCCGATACGCCCAAAGTGCGTCAGTCAGCTTGTCGGACCAATCCTTACGGTCAGGCCGAACCGTTTTCTGGAGAATCTGCTTGATTTGCCGGTTCGACACTTCCGCCTGGCCGTTCGTCTGAGGATGATACGGGGATGCGATACGATGGTGGACTCCGTATCTCCTCAGAAGTGCCCGAAAAGAAGCATGGGTAAAGTGGCTTCCTCCATCCGAGATAATGGCCCGAGGGATCCCAAAACGCGCAAAGATATGGTCTTTGACGAATCGGGTGGAGATAACATGGTCAGCACGGCGCGCGGGAATAGCCTCGATCCATTTTGAAACATAGTCGACGGCCACGAGGATGAATTCGAAGCCGTTGGATGGAGGGAAGGGACCCATGAAGTCAATTCCCCAGATGTCGAAGATTTCCGCAGCTAGGATGTGTTGCAAGGGCATCATGTCACGACGTGCCATTGACCCTAAAGACTGGCACCTAGTGCAATGTTTGGCATAAGCGTGCGCATCCTGGTGAAGGGAGGGCCAAAAGAAACCGCACTGCAACACCTTGGCTGCAGTTTTCCTCCCAGAGAAATGGCCTCCACAGGCCTGATCGTGGCAGAAGGATAGCACACTGGGGAACTCACTGTCAGGAATACAGCGACGGATGATTTGATCAGCACCTATCCGAAAAAGAAGTGGATTATCCCAGAAATAATACTTTGCTTCTGCCATGAGACGCTCACGCTGGTTTTTAGGCCAGCCACGTGGAAGAGATCCAGAAGCAAGGTAATTGGCAATGTCGACATACCACGGTCCACTTGCCGCATTTATTGCCAATAGGTGCTCATCAGGAAAAACTTCATTAATTGGCAGAGTAAGTCCAATATGGTCAGGGTCCAGTCTGGAAAGGTGATCAGCCACAACATTCTGGGCTCCGACCTTATCACGAATCTCAATGTCAAATTCCTGGAGCAGAAGGATCCAACGAATCAGTCTAGGCTTGGCATCCTTCTTGTGCATGAGATGGCGAATGGCCGCGTGATCAGTGAAAACAATAATGTGAGAGCCCAGAAGGTAAGAACGGAATTTTTCCAGCCCAAAGACGACTGCCAGTAGTTCCTTTTCAGTGGTAGTATAATTACGCTGGGCCTCGTCCAACGTCTTACTGGCGTAGTATACCACGAAGGGGTGTCTATCGCGTCTTTGTCCCAGGATGGCTCCGACTGCAAGGTCTGAAGCGTCACACATAAGTTCAAAGTTGAGGGACCAATCAGGCGGCTGGAGAACAGGGGCCTTGGTGACAGCATTACGCAGTTGCGTGAATGCTTGTATACAGTCAGGGCCCATGTCGAAGGGCACGTCGGTTGATAGGAGATGAGTTAAGGGTCGAGAAATTTTGGAGAAGTCTTTGATGAATCTCCTATAGAAACCGACGTGTCCCAAGAAGGAGCGGATTTGTTTGACAGAACCAGGCACAGGTAAATCAGCAATGATATCGAGCTTAGCTCTGTCAACCTCGATACCCCTATCGGAGATGATATGTCCAAGAACAATTCCTTCGTGCACCATAAAATGACTTTTTTCCCAGGAAAGCACGAGGTTTACATCAATACATCTCCTAAGGATGCGAGTCAGGTTGGCAAGACATTCGTCGAAAGATGGTCCAAAGACTGAAAAGTCATCCATGAAGACCTCAAGAAAGTCACCCACCATGTCATGAAATATCGCCAGCATGCATCTCTGGAAAGTTGCTGGCGCGTTACAAAGTCCGAACGGCATCCTTCTAAAGGTGAAGGTGCCGAAAGGGCAGGTAAAAGTGGTTTTCTCTTGGTCTCGGGGGTCTATTGCCACCTGGTTATATCCTGAGAATCCATCCAGGAAGCAGAAAAATTTATTTCCCGCTAACCGCTCCAGGATTTGGTCAATAAATGGTAGCGGGAAGTGATCTTTCTTGGTTGCAGCATTGAGTTTCCTATAATCCACACACACTCTCCAAGATGTAGGAGTGCGTGTAGGGATGGATTCGCCCCTGTCATTGACACGGATGGTGAGTCCTGCCTTTTTGGGCACAACGTGAATCGGACTCACCCAGGGGCTATCGCTGATCGGGTAGATTATACCCGCATCCAGCCACTTAATGATTTCATTCTTAACGACCTCCCGCATGTTAGGGTTGAGACGTCGCTGCATCTCGCGAGAAGGTCGAGCCTCCTCCTCCGTATATATACGATGAGTGCAGTAGGAGGGACTAATACCAGATAAGTCTGATAAAGACCATCCAATAGCTACCTTGTGTTCTAGGAGGACCTTAGTTAGTTTGCACTCCTGCTCCATGGTTAATTTTGAACTGATGATTACAGGGAGCGTTTCATTTGGTCCCAGGAAAACATACTTGAGTGTATTAGGCAGCACTTTTAGCTCGGGAGTGGATGGGGAAGGATCTGGCATTTCTTGGGACGAGAGTGTCCCAGACGGGTAGGGGAACAAGTTAGGAGGAAGAAACTGGCCTTCAGATTGGCCAAGAAGAGGGGCTTCTTGGATAGATGGATCCAAAAATGAATAGCCCCAGTGAGAAGTATATGGGCTCAAGGTCCCAGTGTGGATTTGTAAATCCGCCTGATTTGGCGGGGAAGAAAGGGCAATTCGGTCTTCATGAGTGTGGACTGACAGTGAGTAGCCCGGATATGACTCAGACCACGAGGTATGGGAAGCGGAGAAAACCTCGTCAGAAGTCTGGCCAGGAGAAGGTACTGGACAAGGGAGGGATTGGGGAACGTCACAGTATGCGTTGGTCAGGCAGTTATCAGTGTTTATAGGTAATCCGCAACAGTCCGAATAGGTCCCAATTAGTCCGATACACGCGCTGACGGCCATGTCCTCGTCAGACGTGTCATCCTCAATGCAATCGCAATCAAAGTTCTTGGCTGCCTTGAATATGTTAAGCTTGAGCTTCTCAGATCCAACGGCAATCTCAATACAGCCCGACTCGCAGTCGATGTGGGCGCGGGCTGTGGCCAAGAAAGGTCGACCGAGGATGATCGGACAATCAGAAAGTGAACTAGGAACTTCCATATCTAAAACAAGAAAGTCAACAGGAAAACAGAGACTGTTGACCCTAACCACCACGTCTTCCACCACACCCTTCGGGATTTTGACAGAACGATCTGCCAACTGTAACGTGACAGGGGTGGGTTTCAGATTTCCCAAGGAAAATTTTTTGAGCATGATGGTCGGTATGAGATTGATGGAAGATCCTAGATCAAGCAAGGCACGGTTAAAACTGCAGCCTTGGATGCTACAGGAAATCAGTGGTGTGCCCGGATCTTTCTGTTTCGGTGGTAAGTTTGATAGTATAGCACAACTCGCATGAGGCGAGAGAACCACCGGATTCTTAGTCTTCTTTGACTGTCGCCTGGGTGTTGTGTAGTCTTTGAAAAATCGAGCGACAGTAGGTATGTGGTCGATTGCCTCGAGCAGGGGTACCTTGATTTCTACATCCCTGAACAAATTACGTAGGTTGTCAAAGGCCTGCGTATTTTTCTTTTTGCCTTTTGGCTCCCTTAGTAGAGCCTCAGGGAATGGGACTGATTCTGGCACAAGTTTTGGTGCATCATCCTCTCGCGAATGCGGTATGCATTCCGAATGAGAGGGCGAAGAAGAAGATGGGCCAGGATCAGGTCGAGGCGGATCGACGGTCTGCTTACCGCTCCTCGTAGTGATAGCATTGGACGATGCGGGTCCAGTGGGATCATACGGTGGAGGAGGGTTTGCAATGGGGATATAAGAGTGTGGTGCTGCAGCAGGATTAGCCTGAAATCCCGGTGGAATGTTCGGAGCTTGCAGAACTTGATTAACCTGTCCCTGAGAAGGTCGTACCTGTGGTTGAGAACCACGGGGCACGAAATTTCGCGGGTTTGGAACAGGTTGGGCGGGAAGAGTGCCCTGAGATCGAGTCGCCATGCGTAGTTGACTGATCTCGGCATTCTGCTGCGCCAGTTGGTGCTGAAGAGAGGTCATGTTCTCTTCATGGCGCTTTGACATTTCCGTCATCATTCGCATCAATTTGTCAAGAGGGCTTGATGCGTGTTCAGTTTGTGGTACGCAAGGGCCTGATGGCGGATTTGCCATAGGATTAAACTGGACCCTTGGGATGACGGGTGCGGACGGTCGCATTGGTCCACCCGCGGGGTTTTGGCGCTGCGGGTTGTTGGACCATGCAAAGTTCGGGTGATTACGCCACCCTGGGTTATAAGTGGCAGAGAACGGGTTGTTCCCCAGGGCGCAAGCATCTTCTATGCCAGAAGACGCGTCCGCATGTAGATATGCGTCAGAGCACACGGAGGCTTGGTCCTCCGTGTCGAAATACTGGCTCGCAGAAGCCAGTTCCACATGACTTACCGAGTCGCTTGGCGCGACACTTGGTAAGGAAGGTCTAACGGGGTTTCTCGGGATAAGCCTGGTATTAGAAGAACTTGGATTGTGACGAAGTGGTGAAGAGGTGGTGTTTGCCATAGATCGGGCGGGGTTGGCCAGAAGCTCGTCCAGCTTCTTGTGCACGACGGAGACTTCATCCAGTTTTTGTGCAATAAGGCTTAGATCAGTGGATGAATGGGAGGGTCCCATGTCAACTTCGTGGACATTTCGGGGCTGGCTGGTACGATTAAAGGCGACAATGGAAGCATTGTTCATCGAGTTTTCACTCATATTTTCAAACAGCTCGAATGCTCCATTCTCGTCTTTATTCATAAAGTTCCCTCCGCAGGAAGCATCTGCAATCTGCTTCAAAGTCTCATTTAGCCCATAGTAGAAAATCTGGGCTATATGCCACTTAGGCAGACCGTGATGCGGACACTTCCTGAGGAGGTCGTTATACCTCTCCCATGCCTCATGAAATTGTTCGCCGTTTTGTTGCATAAATGAAGTGATAGCACGGCGAAGCGCATTGGTTCGCCCGATTGGGAAGAACTTCTTGAGAAATGCTGTTCGCATCTCTTCCCAAGAGTGGATGGTTCTCCCAAGGGTGCGTAACCATTGCGACGCTTTATCCCGTAATGAAAACGGGAACATCTTCATGAGGACTATAGATAACCCGACATTTCTTGGTTTAACGGTTTCAGCAAGTCGGGTTAGGTCTTCCAAGTGGAGAAATGGGTCTTCACTTGCAAGACCATGAAAGTGAAAATTGATTAGGCCAATTATGTTTGGTTTTAATTCAAAGTCGTCCCCGCCCATGGGAACCCGAATTTGTCCTATGGTCTCTGTAGCAGCGGGATTCTGATAAGAGCTAAGAGACCTAGGCTCCTCCCGTTCGGGAGGGTTCTGCATTTCCTCCAATGTTTCCCGAATGGCTTCGATTTGCTCATTATACATTTCCATTTGGGCTTGGAGGCGGGTTATGGGTTCTAAGGCTCCACCACCTGGTGGATTCTGAGGGCGGTTTCCTCCCTCGGGATTTGGGGGTGGGCGTGCAGCCATGTTTGTGGAGGAGGAGGACGATTCGACTTGTTTTCTAGATTTATCAGTCAATTCAAATAGTTCAGGGTTTTGTGACCTCCTCCCAAACATGCACTACCGCAGGAAGAATTGGGGAGATGAGAAGGGAAAAGGGATGAGAGAAATGACGCCGCAAAGGTACACTTGATTACAAATCAATACAGTCAAGTTCCTAACCTCTACAGTGTGCCCTTAGACCTAAAGATCTAAGTTACCTACTATCACGAACTACGGAACCGAATGCGAGCACCGCGGAACCACCGGGCCAGATTGAAAGGCCGTTTGCCCCAGTCTTAGACACCCGATAGCACGCGGGAACTCTCACCAGCACGTAGTCGCTACACACAGGTAGTTAGACCTCCAATCCTTAGTAAGGGTCAAGTTACTACCAGTTTTAATTAGAGGCTTAGGGTCAAGTGCTTTTGGAATGTGAAGGGCGTTGTTTACGGGTAATGCCCAAGTGATTGATTTTAAGAGTGTGTAAGAACAAGCATGCAACGGGGAAATCTCCCCGAATTGAAGTTTTTATTGGCGAATGGTTTTTTAGAGTTCAGCCTTAAGTAGTATGAATTTTAGGGTTTTGCTGAATTACCAATTCAACCAATCTCCGGGTTTTTTGCAAAAATACAGGTTTTCCTTCTAAAACCCAAGAAACCCTTCTTCAATTATCAATTAGTTAATGCATGCTAAAATGCAATGGGCTACCCTAAATGGAGATTTCTATGTGTGGATGCGCGAATCAATTTTATACCAATGTGAAAGGGAGCCAAGCACTTCAATTCAAGTGCTCCCAATCACTAGAAAGATATCCACACACAAGGCTTCAACCAACAGATAAAGAAAATAAAATTTTTGGGTTGAAGTATTCAGGATCGAATCACAGGCAAGTTTGAAAAGTCGTGGTGGGGTTGGAATCAACTCAATTCCAAATCTCCCCACCAAAAAAGTGATCCTGAATTAAAGATAATTGAGGCAAAAGAGGGATACAAGCAATCTTTTTCTTTGCCTCAAAGAATACTTCCCATGGCGAAAAATCTAAGAATCAAGATTCTAGAATTTTTGCTATGCGAAGTAAGGCGGGAAATCCCGGGGCAGTGGGAGTGAAGACAACCAATCAATCAAGTGAATTTTAATCCACTTGCCCTCAAGAAATCCCAAGAAGTTTTTCTAATTTTTAGTTTTTAAATTTTTTTTTTATTTTTGTGGTGGCAAGTTAACACTAATTTGATGAGAAAAGAAAACCTACTTGTTCGGCAACGTGTGCGAAGCTCCAATGCGATGTCGGCGTCTTCACGCTCTCGTTCCCGCCTTGGATCTGCTCACGTCCTCGACTTCGTTAGCCTTCTTCTCCTTCCACCAGGTTCACCTGCACACCAAAAACAATAATACCCGTGAAGAGAGAAGAGACAAATTTAAAGGAATTGGATAGAAACTTACTCGAAAGCGCACCTCCCCGGCAGCGGCGCCAGAAAAGCTATGATGGTCGGCCTGGATAGGTTGTTAATATGATATTTTTATCGTTGAAATGTGTATAGTGGTTAACCTAATTCAGACCTAACCATCTCTTTACAAAATTTTTAACCTGGCCTAATTGATTTTATCTTGTCACTTTTAAGCCCAGGGTCGAACTCAGGGAAGTGGGGTTCAAGTCGAGTTTCTACGTTTTCCTTAAAACGCGTCTCTTCCGTTCGTTTATTCTGTTTTTGGTATTTTTCTTATTTAGGTTTTTTTTCTGGTAATCCTTGTTCTTGAGGCACACCCTCAAAATTGTGTCCTTGGCTTTTAGCCAAAACAGAGTTTCAAAACACGTCTTGCTACTTGCAAGATGGGGTACCTGCAAATCAAAGATTATCTTTTCACTTTTATACCTTTTTTTTTTAATCTTTTTACTAAGGAAGCTATCAGATAGAAAGTAAATATAGTAGCTATAGATATATATTTATATGTAGTATATATATAAAGGGGTGGGGGTGGAGGTGACGATGGAGTGTAGCACTATGTCGAGTCAGCCGACGTCTAGAGAGACGCAACCAACACGACTAGGTGCCGCGTGGAGTGTGGATGGAGGATGGATGATGTATGGGACCACGCTTTTTGTACACGCTGTATCGCAGAATATCAGCAACTGGTGCAAATATTCCCGCGATACAGCGTATAGTAAATAACGTGAAAATATATGTACATATGTATGTATATAAATGTATAAGTATATATGTATAGATATATATAGATAGATATATATATATATAGGTGTATATATATATATATATATATATATATGTATATATGTATATAGCTATGTATATATGTATATAAGTATATATATATAATACTATATGTATGTATACATAACTATATAGATATACTATGTATATATAAGTATATATATATAATACTATATAGATATATATATATATATGTATATAAGTATATATGTATCTAGATATGTAGATATATGTATATAGTTATATAGATATATATATGTATATATGTATGTATATATGTATCAATATATAAGAATGCGTATATATATGTTTATAGTATAGGTGTGTGTGTGTGTGTGTGTGAAAGTGTGAGTGTAGATGTCTGTGTGCGTCGGTGTAGTGTGTGAGAAAGTGTTGTGAGAGAGAGTGAGAGAGAGAGAGAGAGAGAATGGGAGAGAGAGAGAGCAGGAGAGAGCTGGCAGGAGCGGAGAGAACGGAGGCAGCCGCACTGCAGGAGGCGAGTTAAGACGTCCGGAGGTGAAGACCGTCGTCTGATGGTCGCGGGCGCACGGGCGCGTCTTCGCCCAGAGGAGGAGAGGAGTCTGCGTCGCCGGCTGCGAGCGCGGAGGCTCGCGACAGCGCGCTCAGAGAGGGAGGCGGGGAGTCTGCAGGCGGGCGCGGAGGAGGTCTGCAGGCGCGCGCGGACGCTTGCAGAGGTTGGCAGGGAGCGGGAAGACGCTTGGCCGGCCGCTGCTGAGGAGCGCAGCGACCGGTTGCGGGCGCAGAGGCGGGCGACAGAGCAGACGAACGGAGGCGGGGAAGGCCTGCAGGCGCGTGCAGAGGGGCTGGGGCGCCTGCAGACGCTCGCGGAAGCTGCGGGGGCCGCTGCCGCTGCTGCTGCTGCTGCCGCCGCTTAGCTGCTGCTGCTGCTTCCGCTGCTTCTGCTGCTGCTTCCAGCTTCAGACTTTGAAGAAGCAGCAATGGCGGGAAGGGCAGGAACGGAAAACAAATGAAAACAGAGAGCCACCACGCCCACCGGCTCTTTGAAGAGCTGGGCGGTGATGGTCTCACTGTGGTAGTGTGCACCACAGTGAGCTCCTGCCCGTCGGGTTTCTCCTCGAAGGAGGTCCGGCGTATGGAGGGGAGAGGGAGGAGAGGAAGGTGGCGGCCTGCTGGTGTGATTCTTTCTTGCTGCAGCCAGCCGCAGCTGCGTATTGCAGCAATGTTCCCCCCCTTCCTTCGTCGCGAGGAAGAGCTGCTGCTTTATAGAGGAGGAGAGCATGGCGGGGAGGCATGGCAGCAGCAGGGAGAGGCGTTGGAGAGTGGCTGCTGCAGGGAGAGGCAGCGGAGAAGAGGTTGCTGCAGCGGGAGATGGGAGGAATGGCAGCCGCAGGGAATGGCTTGGGCAGGGAGAGGGCAGACGCGCGCGTGCGGCTGCGGGAAGGCGCATGGCGGGGAGAGGTTGCGGAGAAGTTGCAGCCGCGGGAGATGGGAGGAATGGGCAGCGTGGCAGTTGCAGCCGTAAGAGAAAAAAATAAAAATCAAGTGGAGATAAAAAATAGAAGAGATGGATTTTTGTAAAGAGGCACTTGAGGAAAATGTAAATTATGAAGCCCTTTTATTCCAATCTTCCCTCCTCTTAATTAAATGCATGAATGCAAGTATTTTTACAGATGCGACTATAGGATTATAATATACATAGTTAATGCTAGAAAATAGCATAAGAAGGCGTCCCTATAGGCGTGTTTTGAGGTGCAAACAAAGCTCCAATGCGGTGTCGGCGTCTTTACGCTCTCGTTCCTGCCTTGGATCTGCTCACATCTTCGACTTCGTCTGCCTGCCTTCTCCTTGCAACAGGTTCACCTGCACAGCAATAAACAAAAAACACCCATGAAGAGAGAAGAGAAAAAATGAAAGGAATGGAATTGAAACTTACTTGCAGGCACACCTCCCCGGCAACGGTGCCAGAAAAGTTATGGTGTCGGACCCGATTAGGTTGTTAATATGGTGATTTTATCATTGAAGTGTGTATAGTGGTTAACCTAAATTAGACCTAACCTTCTCTTTACAAAAAATTTTTTTTACCTGGCCTACTTGATTTTATCTTGATCACTTTTAGGCCCAGGGTCGAACTCAGGGAAGTGGGGTTACAAGTCAAGTTTCTATGCCTTTCGTACAATGAGTCTCTTCCGTTCGTTTATTGTGTTTTTGGTATTTTTTCTATTTAGATTTTTTCTGATAATCTTGGTCCTTGAGGCACACCCTCAAAATTAGGTTCTTGGCTTTGAGCCAAATCAGGGTTCCAAAATGGGTCTTGCTAATCGCAAGACGGAGTACCTGCAAGTCAAAGATTATCTTTTCTCTTTTATATATTTTTTTATCTTTTTATGGGCATGCAAGAGAAATAGAAATAAAGTAAATATAGTGTAGATATATATGTATATACTATATATGTATAAAGGGGTGGGGGTGGAGGCGGAGATGGAGTGTAGCACGGTGTCGAGTCGGTCGTCGTCTAGAAAGATGCAACCGACAGGACGAGGTGCCGCATGGAGTGTAAGGTGGATGGCGGAAGATGTGTGTGACCACGCTTTTTGTATGCGTGTATCAGGGAATATCAGCAATTGGTGCAGATATTACTGCGATACAGCATATGATAAGTAATGTGAAAATATATTTATATATTTATATGTATATATGTAAATATATCTATATGTATATATATATATATATATATATATGTATGTATGTATGTATGTATGTATCTGTATGTATATGATACTATAAAGATGTATATATATATATATGTGTATGTATATAGTAATATATGTATATATAGATATATGTATATATATATATATATGTATATATCTATAACTATATATATATGTATATATATGTATGTATATTTGTATATATATATATATATAAGTGTATGTGTATATATATGTATATATATATGTATATGTATATAAGTATATGTATATATGTAGATATATATGTATGTGTACTAATACTTAAGTATATAGATACTATTATATGTATAGATATAAGTATATATATATATATGTATATATATGTATATAAATATATATAGATATAAATATATATATGTATATATATATAAGTATATAATAGTGTATAGGTGTGTGCGTGCGAGAGTGAGAGTGTGTGTGTGTATGTGTATTTGCAGAGAGAGAGAGGGAGAGTGTGCTATGAGAGAGAGAGAGAGAGCGAGAGTGCCTGCAGGGGAAGCAAAGGGCGTTTAAGCCGTCTGCACACGAAGGGCGTCGTTTAGTGGTTCAAGCTCGCACGCAAGCACGTATGCGCGTAGAGAAGCGTGCGCTGGAGGGTGTTGGGCGTGGAGAGAAGACCGCAGGGCACAGCACTGCGCGGAGAGGTGTACGCAGGCAAAGGGAGCGGGAGAAGGCAGGTGCTGGGAGAGGCGGACGCACGCAGACGTACGCGGGCAGGTGAGGGCGACGCGGGCCGAGACGCGCGCGTAGGCTACGGCCGGTTGCGGCGCGTCGGGTGACTGGTTAAGTGAGAAACTCACTAATCACCCTACTATAGCCACAGTGTTCCACAGACTAGAGTGAATAGTGGCTACAGTGTCTGGGCGAGCCGCACGACCGGGAGCAGGCGGTGCTGTGAGTGCGGACGGCTCGGCGCGCGCGGAAGAGTGGCTCTGGCTGGTGGCTTGTGGGCGAGATGTCGCGACAGAGTGCACGGAGAGGGCTGCTGGCGTGTGCGGTGGAGGGCGAGGGCGACCTGCTACTTGCAGGAGGCTTGCGGGTGCTGGTTGGGGTGCAAGGTGAGGCTTGGCCAGCCGCTGCAGAGGCGTGCGGTGGTCGATTGCAGGTGAAAGAGAGAGCGTGACAAGGCTCTTGCGCGAAGAAGCTGGAGGCAAGGGTGCTTGCAGGAGCGCGCGGAAGCCTACGTGCGGGTGCGCGGTGGCCTGCGCGCCCGCTGTCGCCTTGCTGCTGCTGCTGCCGCGGAGCTTCATACCTTGAAGCCTGCGACAATGGTTGAAGTGGCTGGAAAGTGAAGAAGTTAGGGAAGAGCCACCATGCCCACCGGCTCTATGGTGAGCTGGGCGATGGACTCACGGTGGTGGTTGTGCACCATCGTGAGGTGCTCCTATCCACCGAGTGTATCATCAGAGGAGGACGGCCGGCGTATGGAGGGAGAGGGAGGAGATGGTGGCCTAGAGAAGAAGCTGCTGTGGGTTTTCTCTGTTGGCGACCAGGCTGTTTGAAGAAGAAGAACATGCCCTGTTTTATAGAGGAAGAAGGCATGGCTGCACATGGCTTGCATGCGGCTTGCAGGGAGTGGCTGCTGCGGCTGGCAGGGAGAGCTGTGACCAGGGAATGGCTGTGCAGGAAGAGATGATGGAGAGTATGGCGCGAGGAGGAAGAAGTCAATCCAAGCAGCCGTAGGAAGAATTTCAAAATCAAGTTGAAATAAAAATAAAAGATGGTGAATTTTGCAAAGATGCACTTGAGGAAAAATGTTAATTGCAAGGCCACTTATTTCACTCTCCTCCCCTCTCAATTAAATGCATGCATGCGTGTATTTTTACAATGCGACAATGTCTACCTAATATGCACTAGTAATGCTAGGAAATAGCACAAGATGGCACACTTGCAGGTGTATTTTTGTGGTGCAATCAGCTGGGAGGCGCGAGATAAGCCATCCGATCTCACGATCGGACAGCTAGGATCAGCAGATCGTGAACGCACGTTACACGCGTGAGCAAGCGAGTAGGCACGTAGGCGGCGCCCCACTACTCCCACAATAGGGCTTTAGCGATAGTTTTATCCGTCATTAAAGACCCCTGATTTAATGTTTTTCAAATTAAAATGACCAAATTGCCCTCACTCCTTGCAACTATAGAAGGAGACCCCCACCACACGAAATTCTTATACTTTCTTTCTCTTATCTCCCTCTCCAAAGCTCAAGAGAAGCTTGTCCCACACCTAGGATGCTTCTCGCGAGATAAAGTCAATTTTCATCCCCCTTTCGGAAGCGGATCCCACGACGACGACGACGTGCTGCCCCGTTCCCATTCTTCCTGCTTCATCCTCCTTCGTCCTACTCCGTTCCTCGTCATCTTGGCGTTGTCCTGTCCGGCTCGTCCTCCAGGCGACCGTCGAGGAGGATATCTCTCTCCCCATTCTTTTTGCTGCTTTCTAGAATAGATTTACTACTTTCTAGAGTAGATTTATTGCTTTCTAATGTAATCATTTTCCTGCTTTCTAGTCATAATGTTTAGTGTAATGAACAATCCTTCTGATAATGAATTCCATGTTCATTCTACATCTCTTTTTTGGTTTTTGTTTGTAATATTCTCTCTCTCTCATTCTCTCTCTCTCTTCTATTTATTGTAAATAGATGATAGTTTCTAATCAATTATTCTACTTCGTGACAAATAAAACAAACACGTATTTTTAAATCAAACATCTGCCTCCCTGAGTTCGACCCCGGATTTCTATTCCGATATAAATTTTATTTGTTGAACACGAGTTCTTCGCTTTTAAACTACAACGACAGGTTTTCAAAACCAAACACATTAGCGTTGGAAACTCGTAACGTTCAACATATATACATATATAAGTAAAATAATACATATATATATGGAGTATATATGTAAATAATATATACGTAGAGTATATACGTATGTATAGTATGTATTTATATATATTACAACTAAAGTGTTGACCTTGCTTCAATCATATCTCAAAATGTAATGCGTCGTAGTATAGTTCATAGAAGCATGTCAACACTTAAAATTTATAAACTCGAAACATCAGTATTTCAAGGTCGTCTCAGAGAGTAATTAAAAATGCACGAATACCACTATATTGTTACTTCAACCTCTCATATATAATATTTTGATGATTTTACAAAATGAAGAAAAAGAAATAAAATATAAGCGTAGTATATTTTTCTCTCTGCAATAACACAATTGCAGGTTTAATGGAGTTTTCCAAGATGGAAGATTAAAAGCGTGAAAACTAAGTAGCATAAGTATTGTCATAGGTCATAGGATTTTTATGTAAACTTTCAAAGGTTATAATCTTCATTTTATTTGAGTCTAGAGATGTTGAAAAGAGCCCCCAAACATAACTTATAAATAGCTAACTTAGGCTCTCTACACTCAGGATAAATTAGAAACAAAAACCTAACACTAAGACTCAAATCAGACATCCATAACAACTGTTAGACGTCTGACAAGTGTTCCAGATGTCTAATTACCTATAGCACTACCTTTAGTTTATGTCTTCATAAACAACAGTCGAAGCAATCTTCTATCAGATGTCCATAGCCTCATCCAGACGTCTGATACTTTACCTTGACATCCTCAAAACAACCGTTAGACTAAGCACCCATCTTCCTTCTATATATAATGGACGAAATACATTTTCAAATGTCTGGACATGCTTCCAGACATCTACCTTTGGACCGTTGCTCATTTATTTCTGTGCATATCTCATTACGAACGAAAGATATTTTGTCAGATATCATAGCCAAGTCCTTCTAGGTTTTCAAACGTCTAGGCAATCCCACAGACATCCATACAGATGTCTATTCCTTCAGATCTAGAACCCTGTGTGGATCTGGTCAAAACAGGAACGAATCCACACATAATTTGACGTCCAATAATTTTATCAGACGTCTTATGTGAAGATATCAGACGTCCTTGTTTCGATCCAATGAAACCAGTACAGCCAGGCTAATAGTATTAGATGACCATAATTGTAATCAGACATCTTATAAGATGTCTGACCTTAAAATTAGACGTCTGATATTGCTGTTAGACTCATCATTACCCTGATTTGTGGTGGATTTCGTCCCAATCTCTTGGGAATTGCCTCCAACGATTAAGAGATCTCTCCCAAGTGTTCTTGAAGGTTCCAAACTTGCCTATAAATTGACTATAATCCCTCTTAGGCAAAAAACACCTCTTGAGATTCAATTCCCTTGGAAAAATCACTTGCTTGCTACTGTTAGCCTCCTCTTGCCCTTGTGTTGTGCCAACACTCTGATCAAACAGAAAACCCACACTCTCGGTTCACTCCATTCTGCAAATTCTCAAGGAGTTCTCTTTATGCTTAATAGATAAGTAATCAAAGTATTGGGGTGCTCTATAGATGCTATTTTAATTCTTACTTTTGTACTTTGGCTATTCGGCCTGTCAGGTCCCTGTCTCTTCATTATGAAGGGAGAAACCTTCATTTAGGGATTGGAGGTGGGATTTGTAATTGAGGTACACTACCCTCGTTTAAGTAGTGTGGTTAGTGGATTGATCACTTTGTGATCGAAAATCCTAAGTCAAAGGATTGGCTTAGGTGGTGGTTTTCACCCATTTGGGTTTCCACCTAAAAATCTGGTATGACTTTTTGTGATTGAATTTTTTGTATTATAATATTTAATAAATTCACTATTCACCCCCTTCTAGTGCAATTTCATTTGGTATCAGAGCAGGTTTTCTGCTTCCAGGAGTAATATCCACGGAAAGATCACATAGAGGGGAAAGTCATTTCCACTGGCAGATCTGAGGGCAATCCACCACCCGACCACCACTCTTCGAAGGCACAAACTACACTTACTGGAAGCTAAGAGTGAAGAAGTGGCTTCAAGCCAATGATTTCTTCATTTGGGAGAAATGCAAATCCGCATACGTCATTCTTGGGAAACCAGAAATGGGATACATGATTAGCCCATAGTTGTGGGCTATTTAAGTATTTAAGTGCCTAGACATTAGGTTAATTCTAGCATTTATTTAGCATAAATTAGGATGTAAATAGATTAATTCATATTTTTAATTTAATTACATAATCCATGCATTGCATTCATATTTTAAGTGTATTTAGAATTAGCTTAGAATGGCATTCATCTAATTAGTTAACCAATTAGGTACATTGTTTTAGTTAACATAAAAGTTGAGGGTTTGTATATAAATAACCATAATATTTTAATAATATCCTTTATTCTTCTTCTTTTCAGCAACGGCTCGGCTACCGCTACAATGCCTCCGGCCGCACTAAAAGCACATTCATGGATCAGCGAAGAAGGTGGATCTGCTCCCGCCTCTCCATTCAAATTTGTGTAGGCAGCTACAAAAGGAGGAGAGAGGATGCTGAGCGGGGTAGGCCACCACCACCGACCCACCACTGTGCAGAGAGTGCTTCTCTCTTCCATTCCACACCGCCGGCCTCAACCGCGGCGACGACCCTCCACCACCGTGGGCGTGTGGTGTGACAGGCCACACCACCATCCGGAGATCATTCGCATTACCGTGAGCACCTCGCCGTGCACCTTCCGCCGTCGTCATCAATAACCACCGTCGCTGCAATCATCTTCTCAGTCACTTAAGACGTCCGGGAAATTTCCCAGATGTCTGAAGCCCACACCCCACTCCAACAGCAACCACCATCCACCCACTTCACTTCCAGCACCTAAATAGCAGCTCTCGCCCGCTCACTCCACGCTGCCCGCATGCCTCCAGCTGCACGCAAGGAGTGCATAGCCTGCAGCGCCTCACCGCTCACGCCCGCTCACCTTCCGCTTGCAGCCGCACCCGCACAACCACACTCACCCGCTCACTCCCGCATCCACTCCAGGCCGCGCACATCCACCGCACCCACGGCTGCAACCTCACCCGCGCTTACTGCCAACAGGCCGCGTGCGCGCCCACGCCTCCAGCCAACACGCAGCAGTAGAGCCGGCAGAGCCGCCCTTCTCCCGCGCCTGCACCGCCTCCCGCCAGTAGTCCCACGGGCACTACCCGCCAACAGCAACTGCAGCACCGGCTGCAGCCACCTCCGCCGGAGCTCGTTCGGCCAGCTCCAGCCACCGCGTGACACGCCGCCACCACCGCTTCGAAGCCCTCAGTCTAAGGAACTTCCTCTGAGCTTCCCGCGTCCGGCCGTCCACTCCTCGTCGCGCACGGCCAAGGGGAATAAATCCCCTATTTTGCTACAGTAACAAGGCCATTAATAATTACATTTTCTGCCATTGTCAATTTTTAATGATATTTTATTGATTCTGCATTGCAACAAATATCCTCTAGTTATTCAGAATTGCTATTTCAGCATGATTTCTTGATTCAACCTTAATCTGAAGGCAATTTTGGCTTGATTCTTGCCCAAACTAACTACGAACAAACGTTTTTAACTGGTGCGAATTTAAATACGCCATTGCCTCCTTGTGGATACGACCCGTTTTTCTGCGAGTGGTTATTTCTTTTTAAATATTGATTAGTCGATTTTTCCACCACATAAAACTGCAAACGACTTTAAAGCAAACAATCGACTCGTCAAATGGTGCCGTTGCCAGGGAGGCAACAGATGTAATAATTTCACCTGATTTTATTTTGATTATTTGTCAATTGCACAGTGATTTGACCATTTATTATTTTCTTTTCTGTGGGAGAAAGGAAACAATTGACTCGTCCAAAATTTGCTCGTCCGTACGTCCTTCTCCCAACCATTGTGAGAGGCGACCCTTGACGTCGCCAGAGGAGAATTGGACGAGCAATTTTGAAAAGGAGGAGATGGACGAGGACGCGACGGACATCATTGTATATTTAGTCGCTAGTTTGATTAGAATAGAATTAAGACTTTAGATTTAATTTTTCATTGCATTTTGTTTGAAACCCTTGTTCTAGGGTATATTTTGAGGGGTTTGTTCCCCGATTTTGTTTTGGGCCCGTGTTGGGTAATTTTTGGGAGCCTATTCCCTTTTCTTTAGATTTAGGTTTTTAGTTTATTGATTACTTTTATTTGCTTGTGCATAAGTAGTTTAAAAATAAAAAAAATAAAAAAATGAGCTGCCTGCTAGAAGCTGCCTGCCCTAGGACGAACCATTTAGGTCTGTATGAGCAGCCTCTAGATTTATTTCTCTGCATTACGTGCATTCTTGCATTGTTGATTGCTGGAAGCAAGGTACGCATTTTCTTACTTTGCATCCTATTCTTGATCACGCATTGCATTAGGACTTAATGCGAAGATCACCTAATCTGTTCTGAATAAATCTAACAAGTGGTCACATATTTTCTAGAAAAAGGACTAATTAAAGGAGGGACATTTTAAACCAAGGATTTGATTTTCAAACTTGGCGTGCGATTCAAAATTCAAAATCTTTTGCGGTGTATGCACACTTATTTCGCTTGCACCATGGCACGCTTCTAGACACTCCTTAGGTTTGGAAATACTAGGACAAGAGCCCTCCTATCGTTGGATTCTGAAGTGTTCGGAACTTGAGATCAAAGGTTTTGTAAATCCAAAGAGGGGGATACCCTGTCACGGATTTTTGGGGGTAGTTGAGAAGCACCGCAAAAGCACAGCTTCAAAGGAAGGTTTAGGCCTACTTGCATCCCTCGATCTTCCGTCTTTGGATTTACTTGACCATTTGAGATTTAGGAAAGAACACCTAAGCTCCAACTAGGTCTTTTTAGGCGAGCCGTAGGTTGACAATAGGCACGTAAATTGATTGAACAAATTGTATTGTCACCTACAATCGGACTTAAAATCAAAAGCCTAAATTGGGAAAGACCTAAAAGGTCCTTTTTGAATTGTGTTTTGCTTGGGGAATTCTGATTGAGGTGTGAGTTAGAATGGACCACATTGATTTTCATCCTTTCACATCTTGCCCACACCCTCACCCCCACTCTGCATCCTTCGATCCCAGACGCTGAGATGGTCCATCCCTTTATGGACATAATGACAATCATTGGGATCCGTTTTACTCCTATTATAGGAGTATTGGCCTGGTTAGGCCCCAAATCAGTGAGCAGAACCTAGGAACGGGATTTGCTTTGCCCAATATCCCACACATCATAGAAATACCCAACCCACCCTCCATGAAAAATTATTATGGTTGGACAAACACTCCTGGGTACTATAAGCCTGAGCCTGACTTCTCTCATTATAGGAATGACCTCTCCTCTTTGAAGATGGAAATACAGAAAATGCAAAACGAAATGATTGAATTGTTAGGAGAATCTTCGAGAGCAGGCCAACAAGAAAGAGATGAAATTAGCCACCCAATCTACCTCATTGAAGATGATGTACACCCCTCTACAATAGATGCATATCCCGTGGGAGAGCTACACTTTAAGTTGGAGGGAAATTCTGGGGAGAATAGCTACTTTTCGAGGATCGATTTTGAAACCTCCCCGTTAGATGACACTTCCTTGAGAGATCCACACCTTAGGTGAGAGGAAGATACACATGAAAGTAGCTATGCATTGGATGAAGAAAGGTGGCAACCCAAGGAAGATGATGATAAGGTTGAGTATCCACCTGAATTATATTGGAGTCAAAAGAAGGGAATGATGGTACCATTGGAAGACCTCGACCCAGATGATAGTATTTTCGTGACATTTGATAAAGTGGGTCAAAGTCAAGTTGTTAATCCTACCCTCCCTTCTGATCACGATATGGAACTCAAGCCCACCCTTAGGGAACCTAACCCTAAATAAATTGACCTATCTGAGGAGTCTGATGTTACCAGTGTAAACCATTTACCTCAGATAGAGCACCCTAGGGGATCTGCTGAGATATTAAATGATTCTAGACCTCGGGTATATGGTGAATTGTGTGATGAGGAGAAAGACGAATTATATGAGGAACCTACATTCAAGATTTGGAGTGACACTAAGGGTGATTATGTCTTATTTGAAGAGTTAGCCCCTGAGGATGTCACAAATTTGACCAAATTAGGTTTCCTTAGAACACCCATTGATGATATTTCTCCTCATGATGAAATGATGGAAAATTTGGAAGCAATTTCTAAGATTTATGTGGATTCACATATAGACTCTGGGAAAAATTTGAGTAAAGAACAAAAACCCAGGGATGACATTGATAGGATAATCCCTAGATCTGTTGCTTCCAACCTGCCTTCCTTCATTTCGAAGTCACCCTCTGATTCGCTTATATCTGAAAGAGAAATTGTGACTCCTGATGAAGAGCAGGAAGATATATGTGATGGTGCAAGGAATGCTAGGGATGAAATTGAGGATTTAGAAAGAGTGTTAGGGATGGACACCGAGCTGATTAAACCCAACCTAGATCTTATGGCCATCTCGCAACCTCGTAACTTGGACACCCTAGACGATCCTTGCCTTAGAGAATTGCTCACTTTTGTTCTGACCAGGGGGCCTAACAGACCAATATTTCCCGTAATGGAGTATCAGGTATGGATTGATGATTTCTTTAGTCAGTCCATTACCCTAAGGGTTTATCTCTGCACCATTCCTTCCCCATTCTTTTTGGAGGATCCATCTTATCCTCCCCCTACCCCTTTGGAGGTTGTTATACCTGTTTATACTTTAGAACCTCTTCTGGTGACCTGGGAAGATTTCATTCCCATTTTAGTTGGGCAAGCATTTGCTATCGGGATTCATCATCAGCTCGCCAACATCCTAGGTTACCTATTTTCTAGGCCAACATTGCTTTGCTCATTTTTAGGGCCTATTTCTGCAATTCTTGAACCTGATTTGCAGGTTCTTTGGCTATTCAGCCCAGCTCTGACCCAAGTAATATCCTTCTATGCAATGAGGACATTGTAGATTTTGGGCATGGGGGGGTGTACTTGGGGATATACATAGCATAATGCATTCATTGCATACATTTGCATATATAAAAAAAAAAAGAGTTTTGAGCTTAGCTGGCTAGATCTTGCAGTCTTAAGCAAATCAGAACTCAAGGGTAGACTAAGTTAATCCTAGGGTCAAACTTTAGAAGCTAAATGAGCTACTAGCTTTAGACCTTTAGGGTCCTTTGTGGACTTAAAAACTTAAGTAGGAGTTAAGTTGCGGACCATTCCTCAAGAGGTTGAGGAAGGGAAGCTAGGGTTTGAGTTAAAAGGTGGGGTAGTACCTAGAGTCTTGTTCTACCTTTTGGTTTACGGGTCCTTGTAACCCAAGCATCCAAATTTCACACACTTGGTCTGGTAATTAACTCAATTTCTTTCTTTCTGAAAAGAGATTTGATTCTCTTAGTTTTGTCTTAGGAGAGGCTTGAAAACACATTTTGATTGGAAGAGTTCCCGCTGCAGGAGAGGGGAGTATATACTCACCTTGAGGATGCGATGATAACATATTACCTCCTCGGCGCTTGTCTCTTAGGATATCCATCTTACTGGGGGCATGTAAGCGCATTGTGCGGTTCAGGTACCATGGGCGACCCTATCTCGAAGTGCCGATTGCCATAGGCCTGAATTCGCTTAAGAAATCCATGGGCGATACTATCTCGAAGTGTCGATTGCCAGGACTTCTTGGGGTCGTTATGGGCGGTGCTATCTCAAAGCATCGAAAGCCAGGCACCCTTCGATGTATGGTAATGGGGACAATGAATCCGACACAGATCGTGTTGATAGCTGATCTGAGGTTAGACTTAGAAGAATCAAACAAAAAAAAAATATATATATATAAAAATTTAACTCAAATAACTCAGACCAATGCACAGGCACGGATGCTTTAATCTCAGGGATCAATAAACTTTAGGGTAGAGTCAGAAATCAGGGAAACTTGTACCTGCAACTCGTCTTTAGCCGATCTAGTCTGTAACTTAGCAACTACTTAGGAACCTTGGGTCTAGAGTCTGAACTTAATATGCTTCTGAAGGAAGACTAAATGAGTTGACTAGTCTACTTGGAGTGCTAGGTTTTGCTTAATTTTTCTAGGGACTAACAAAAACTAGGCATGGGGGTATTTGATTAGCCCATAGTTGTGGGCTATTTAAGTATTTAAGTGCCTAGACATTAGGTTAATTCTAACATTTATTTAGCATAAATTAGGATGTAAATAGCTTAATTCATATTTTTAATTTAATTACATAATCCATGCATTGTATTCATATTTTAAATGTATTTAGAATTAGCTTAGAATGGCATTCATCTAATTAGTTAACCAATTAGGTACATTATTTTAGTTAACATAAAAGTTGAGGGTTTGTATATAAATAACCATAACATTTTAATAATATCCTTTATTCTTCTTCTTTTCAGCAACGGCTCGGCTGCCGCTGCAACGCCTCCGGCCGCACTAAAAGCACATTCATGGATCAGCGGAGAAGGTGGATCTGCTCCCGCCTCTCCATTCAAATTTGTGTAGGCAGCTACAAAAGGAGGAGAGAGGATGCTGAGCGGGGTAGGCCTCCACCACTGACCTACCACTGTGCAGAGAGTGCTTCTCTCTTCCATTCCACACCATCGACCTCAACCACGGCGACGACCCTCCACCACCGTGGGCGTGTGGTGTGACAGGCCACACCGCCATCCGAAGGTCATTCGCATTACCGTAAGCACCTCGCCGTGCACCTTCCGCCGTCATCATCAACAACCACCGTCGCTGCAATCATCTCCTCAGTCACTTAAGACGTCCAGGAAATTTCCCGGATGTCTGAAGCCCACACCCCACTCCAGCAGCAACCACCGTCCGCCCACTTCACTTCCAGCACCTGAACCGCAGCTCTCGCCCGTTCACTCCATGCCGCCCGCACGCCTCTAGCCACACGCAAGGCGTGCACAGCCTACAGCGCCTCACCGCTCACGCCCGCTCACCTTCCGCCTGCAGCCGCACCCGCACAACCACACTCACCCGCTCACTCCAACATCCACTCCAGGCCGCGCACATCCACCGCACCCGCGCACCCATGCCTGCAACCTCACCCGCGCTTACTGCCAACTGGCCGCGTACGCGCCCACGCCTCCAGCCAGCACGCAGCAGCAGAGCCGGCAGAGCCACCCTTCTCCCATGCCTGCACCGCCTCCCGCGCCTACAGCGCCTCCCGCTAGTAGTCCCGCGCACACCGCCCGCCAACAGCAGCTGTAGCACCGGCTGCAGCCACCTCTGCCGGAGCTCGTCTGGCCGGCTCCAGCCACCGCGCGACACGCCGCCACCACCGCTTCGAAGCCCTCGGTCCAAGGAACTTCCTCCGAGCTTCCCGCATCCGACCGTCCACTCCTCGTCGCGCACGGCCAAGGGGAATAAATCCCCTGTTTTGCTACAGTAACAAGGCCATTAATAATTACATTTTTTGCCGTTGTCAATTTTTAATGATATTTTATTGATTCTACATTGCGACAAATATCCTCTAGTTATTCAGAATTGCTATTTCAGCATGAACCTTAATCTGAAGGCAATTTTGGCTCGATTCTTGTCCAAACTAACTACGAACAAACGTTTTTAACTGGTGCGAATTTAAATACGTCATTGCCTCCCTGTGGATACGACCCGCTCTTCTGCGAGTAGTTATTTCTTTTTAAATATTGATTAGTCGATTTTTCCACCACATAAAACTGCAAACGACTTTAAAGCGAACAATCGACTCGTCAATACACAGTGGTGAAAATTCATCACGTTGGACTGAATGCTAAGGCAATGAACTTACTTAACTACGCACTCAGCTCAGAGGAATTCAACCGCATTAGCCAATGCAAAATCGCCCACGAGAGTTGGAGAACCTTAGAGGTAACTCACGAAGGTACGTCTAGAGTTAAATCCTCAAAAATTAACTTGTTATCACAGGAATTCAAAGCCTTTTCAATGAAGGAAAATGAAAGACTTGGGGACATGTACACCCGATTCACGTTAATCGTGAATAACCTCAAGTCACTAGGAAAGACATTTATAAAGGGGGAGCTTCAAGGGAAGCTCCTTTGCTCCCTTGGACTCGAGTAGGAGAAAAAAGTAACGACAATAAAAGAAGCCAACCAAGTAGAGGATCTAAACATGGAAAATCTACTTGGGAATCTCATGGCTTATGAATAAAAAATGGAGCAAAAGAATAAATCTATCTCATCGGGCCAAAGAAGAAGACTTTAGCCTTCAAAGCTACTTCGGATGAGGAGGTAAGTACCGATGACGAAGAATTCTTTTTATCAGCTAAAAAGTTTAAAAATTTTCTCAGAAATAAAAAAGAGATCAAGGGAAAGAAAAGAGAGGAAGAACCTCTAGTTTGCTATAATTGCAAGAAGAGAGGTCACATAAGGAAAGATTGTCCCCTACTCAAAAGGGATGATCAGAAGAAATCCAAGAAGCCTTCTGACTACAAGAAGATCTCCAAGCCTAAGGGATTCAAGAAGAACGCGTTCCAAGCAACTAGGGATGACTCCACCTCCGTAGAAGAAGAGGAGGAAACAGATGAAGAAATGGCATGCTTGGGATTAATGGCAACAAAAAATGCTTCTGAGTCTGAATCTGAGGAACCTGAGGTAAACTCCTATTCTTTAGATGAATTGCAAGATGCCTTTGATTCACTATATCTAGATCTTAAGAAAATAACAACCCAAAGCAAAGTTTTAAAAGAAGAAAACTTAGAGAATAAGAAATTAATCAATGATCTTGAAGACAAGAATCTAATTCTTACAAAAGAAACCACTACCTTAAATATGCAAATAAGAAATCTAATGATTGAAAATGAGTCATTAACAAATGATTTGTATACGACAATGAGTGAACAAAAATTTCTAGATAGAGAAGAATTACTTGACAAAATCCATGTGCTTGAAAAATCAAACTCCTTTAAAAAGGATGAAAATAACTTACTTAGAGTAGAGATTAGGGAACTAGAAGATAAACTAGACATAATGAAAATAGAAATAAATCAACTTCTTGAGGACTTAGCCAAATTTACAAAGGGGAAAGATTACTTGAACAAGCTCATTGCCCATCAAAAACCTTCCTCAAGTAAATTTGCACTAGGCTTTTATGAACCTAGTCAAAGTGAGCCGAAAAAGGACCCTCCTCTAAAGGAGACCACTAACAAATACGGATCCACATTGCAATGGATACTGAAAAGACAACTCTCACTTTGTTTTGTAGGGATGAAAGGACATTATAATGTCAAAAATTGGATATACAAAATGAAGGATGGACGACTCAAACTAGAAAGACTTATAAAAACACCAAGTCACCAACGAAGATCTTTTGTAGGAGGAAAGAGGTCTACAAGAAAGAAGACAAGGAGACCACCGCCATCAAGGAGGCCGATGGGTGATGGACTCCGGGTGCTCCAAACATATGATGGGAGACAAGCACCTATTTTTGGACCTCCAACCTACGGATGGAGGAATGGTTACAGTTGGCAATAACCACGAAGGTCATATTATTGGCCTTAGTAGAATAGGTAACCTTCTCTCTCCCATCTCAAATGTTTCTCTAGTTAAAGGAATAAAACATAATCTTTTAATTGTCAGTCAAATTTGTGATAAGGGTTTTAAAGTAGTATTTGCTTCAAAAATGTTTGAAATTATGCATGCATTAACCAATGAAACCGTTCTTAAGGGAACTAGATTTAAAGACATTTATATCATAGAATTTGATAAAGATAGCACTTATGAATGTCTTATAGCAAATGATCAGTTAAGTATATGGTATAGAAGACTAGGACATGTTCATATGAAGCTAGCTCAAAAACTAGCTAAACATGAACTAGTCCAAGGTCTTCCTAAAGGAAATTTTTAAATGAGCTTATTTGTGATTCATGTAAATTAGCTAAAATTATGAAATCTAGTTTTAAAAGTAAAGAAGTTATATCCACATCAAGACCTTTAGAACTACTTCACCTAGATCTATTTGGACCAACAAAATATGAGAGCCCTAGTAGATGCGAATATTACCTTGTGATTGTAGATGATTTTTTGAGGTTTTCATGGGTCACCTTCTTGAGATCCAAAGGAGTATTTTCCGTCTTTTTTATTTTTTGTAGGAAGGTTTAAACTGAAAAAGGCTACCAAATCACTCGTATCTGTAGCGATCATGGGAGCGAGTTTGAAAATTCCTTATTTGATGATTTTGTCAAGAGCATGGTATTGTTCATGAGTTTTCTTTTCCCCGAACACGTCAACAAAATGGGGTGGTTGTGAGAAAGAAACTTACTCTTCAAGAGTGTGCTCGAACATTGCTCATAAACTCGGGGTTACCGAAGTACTTTTGGGTCGAGGCAGTTAATGATTGCGCAGTAATCATAGGTCTTAATTAACCTAAATTAGGCTAAGCCTTAGCATAAATTAGGGTAATTCATGCATGAATAAGCATTATCTGTATCTTTACTGCTTTCTTTTAGCTATGTATAAAATAATGCTATAATGTGCTGATTAGGTGCATTATGTCAATTACAGGTAATAAGCTGGATCTAAAGCTGGATCAGGAGAATAGAAGAATAACGGGTGTTGCAGCAGAGCTAAAGCAGAAGACCTAGATTAGATATAGTAGATAATAATGTAAGGGAATTAAGGTATGCTACTTTATTAAGTAGAAATAAAGCAGTAAAATGTGAAGAACTTAGGTCCATCCTAGCCCTAGGATAGCCTAGAGACTTCCCCAAGCCTTAGCCACCCTTAGATTAGGTCACCACACCCTAGGAAACCTTAAAACCCTAATTCCAACCTTTATCTGGATGACCAAATGAATTATAGGACATCCAGAACCCTTAGCCAACTCTCGCACACTTTAAACCCACTTCTGCAGTGTTATTAGATGTCCAGACACTTGGTCAAACGTCCAATTTCTGCAGAATACCCAAGATAGAACCTTCAATTCTTCCTGACTCTAATTGGACGTCTAGACAACAAGTCTGGACTTTTGATTTTTGAGTATAAGACGTCTGATTCTAGTTTTGGACGTCTAGAACTGCTCCCGAGTTCCTGTTTTGAGATTCAAGCCTTGATCTTGGATCTCTAGCTCCCTAAACCCAATTCCAACCCCAGAGGAACCTAAATTAAGGTACCCTAACCCTAGTACACCATCTATAGACCTCCCTAAAAACCTAATTAGGTCCTCACTAAACCTAATTGACTTAGATCATAGTCAATTACCATTACCTAAGTCAATTGGACTCATAAGGTCCAATTGAGCTCAAATCTCAACCCACACAAGTCCAATTGGACTCAGCGAGAGTCCAATTGACCTAAGCCCAACCTAATTGAGTTATTTCACTCTCAATTAGGTTCACACTCATTCAATTAAACTTGTGTTAAGTTTAATTGCAATTCCTCCTTAGCAATTAGGGTTTGCAACCCTAATTTAAGGCCTACACCAACCTAAACCCTTTAGGACCTAACCTAAACCATTTAGCCACATAGGGCATGGCTACACACTCACACACACACCCATTCATGCACACACACTCATCTAGAGTTCTCTAGAACTCTCTTTGAAAGGTGGCACCACTCTTGGTTGCCAAATTTAACAACCAAGAGCCATTCAAATTGAGATCCACTTTTTATGGATCTAAGAACTACCTCTCTCTCACCATGGTCAGCCACTCTTGGGGCTCTCTCTTGAGAGTCACACACTTATCTAGAGAGTCTCCCTTAGGTCTATAAAAAGACCTAAGGGGTGGCCATTTGCACCCATGCCATTCTTGGCACTCATTCACTCTTAGGTTAGCTACCTTCACATTCATTCCACATCCACGAGTTGTGCACCATGGATGCCACCATCACCACACCAGGATGCTGGATCATCTCCCAAACCTCTCTCCAAGGGCCGGCTTAAGCACCATTGGCTACCCCTCCTTCTCTCAACCATTCAAAGGCCATCAGAGCCCACCTCCGAATGCCCTTATTTTCTGATAGATTAGTAGCTAGTTCTTCATATTTACATGCTTTCATTTACTGCTTAGTAGTGTAGCTCTTATTCTCCCCCAATGATGCATGCAAAATCCCCCCATAGATTCCTATATGTGATCATTTTCTATTAGTTAGATTTATATTTTCAAGATTTCTTTTATAAGCTTTCCTCTAAATTTCATGTTGCAAACACCCTCCTGAATGAATGAATGAAAGATATATTTTTTATATACATATCTCTGTGTTGAAAATCACCATGAGCTTATTGATTGCAATCTATTTTGTGTGATTCAAGTTGCCTACTGTTCATTTTTATATATTACAACCGGCATGTCGATTCCAGAAAATATTGAAGATTTAACTATAAATGCATTTTCTATAAACAGCCACCACATAACTAGAATTGTGCGCACCGAAACCCATACTTTCACCTTCGTTATCTATTTAACACATGCACACGTAATCAGAATTCACAATAGAAGTGGCGAAACTTTAATTTGAAGATTGAAAACCGACGTGCGTTTCTAAACAAGTAGAGCGATAAAAGATAGATTTCAATTTTGCATAATGCCTCACAGAGACGAACGACCGGGACTCAAAGTCTCGTTATCTTATTATAAATATTTTTATTTAATCGTATTGCGCACTATACTATGACACATTTTCCTATCAAAACACACTTTACGGATTCAACAGTTAACATGGCTTGTTACGTGTTAAATCGCACCTTAATTCGATCAGGGTTGCAAAAAGCTTGTTTTGAACTATACTATGGAAAAATACCCAAAATAAGTTATTTTAAAGCTTTTGGATGTCGATGCTTTGTTTTGAATACCCGCTCTAATTTAGATAAATTTGATGCCAAAGGTGAAGAAGCCATCTTTATTGATTATTCCTCACATAGTAAGGCATATCAGGTCTCTAACAAGACCACATTAATAGTGGAGAAAACCCTCTATGTTTCCTTCAATGAATCTCCTCACTCTTCCTCCATTGATCGAGTCAATATGGAAGATGAAGATGATTCTACTATTGATGTGTCTAACATTCCAAACTCCAATTTCCATAATCTTCCAAAAGATTGGATATATCAAAGGGATCATCCCGGAAGTTAAGTCATTGGAAGTGTTTCTGATGGCGTTAAAACCTGATCTTGTTTTAGTTGCTCTTTTGGTCTCTCCGCCTTTGTATCTCAAGTTAAACCAAGAGTGTCGAGGAAGCATGCTCCGAAGAACCTTGGATGATGGCCATGCAGGAGGAACTCAACCAATTCCAAAGGAATGAAGTCTGGGATCTAGTACCTAACCCTAAAGGACAAATGGTAATAAGTACCAAATGGATATTCCGGAATAAGTTGAATGAATCCGGTATAGTCATTCGGAACAAGGCTCGACTGGTAGCACAAGGGTACAACCAAGAAGAAGGAATTGATTTTGATGAGACCTATGCTCCTGTAGCTTGACTCGAGTCAATTCACATGCTTCTTGCTTATACTGCTTTTCTTGGCTGTAAACTCCTTTAAATGGACGTTAAGAGCGCGTTTCTTAACGGATTCATTAAGGAGGAAGTCTTCGTAAAACAACCTCCTGGTTTTAAGTCTCATGATAACCCTCATTTTGTCTATAAATTAAAGAAGACATTATATGGTCTAAAGCAAGCTCCTAGAGCTTGGTATGAGAGACTCAAAGGCTATTTGTTAAATGCAAAATTTTCTATAGGGGAAGATGATTCCACATTATTCATTAAAAGAAGAGGAAAAGACATTTTATTAGTTCAAATATATGTGGATGATATTATATTTGGTGCTACTAATGAATCTATGTGTAGAAAGTTTTCAGAAATTATGCAGGAAGAATTTGAAATGAGTTTGATGGGTAAACCCAAGTTTTTCTTGGGCTTACAAATCACTCAACTCGAATTTGGAACCTTTGTATGCAAATCAAATACACAAAGGAGATGCTGAAAAAATTTGAAATGACGAAAAGTAAAGGGAAGAACACTCCTATGAGTGTCACAACTTCCCTAGACTTGGACGAATCAGGTATGCCCATAGATTAAAAGCTCTATCATAGCATGATTGGATCTTTACTGTATTTAACTTCCAGTAGACCTGACATTTTATTTAGTACCTGCTTATGCACTAGGTTTCAATCAAACCCTAAACAATCAAACTTAAATGCTGCAAAACGAATATTTAGATATCTAGTTGACACATCTAGTTATGGCTTATTCTACCCTAGGAGTCCACAATTCAACTTAGTCACATATAGCGATGCAGACTATGCAGGTAGCCGCACCGATAGGAAGAGTACTAGTAAGACGTGCCAATTCTTGGGCGAATTGCTAGTCTCTTGGCTCTCAAAGAAACAATCTAGTATAGCCCTATCAACTACGGAAGCTGAATACATAGCCGCCGCTCTAGCATGTTCCCAAGTGCTTTGGATGAAAAATACTTTGAAGGATTTTAACTTGATATTTAATAAAATAAAAATATTATGTGATAATACTAGTGCTATCAACCTCTCGAAAAATCCCGTACATCACTCCCGTACAAAACATATTAATGTTCGACATCACTTTTTGAGAGATAATGTACTTAAGGGAGAAATCGAGATTGAATTTATTTGTACTGAATTGCAATTGGTTGATATTTTCATTAAACCTTTGAATTATGATCGTTTTAATTATATACGTAGGAAACTAGGCATATGTAAGCTAAGTGATATTTGAAGAATTTAATGATTTAATGGAATTTCTTTTGTCATGAACATAGAAGAAGCGTTGACTTTATCAAGTTAAGAGCCTTCATACTCAGTTCAAACATCAAAATGCACATTCTGTGCAATATCAGACGCCTGATTAACATCTCAGTCGTCTTATACGTAAAAATTCAACGTCTAAAGATATGGGACAAATGTTGATTTTATATCTCAAAAGAGCTGATAAAAGAGCTATTTCAGGCGTCCGACATCATTCACAGACGTCTGGACCGTAGTCCAGATGTGTTGACAGACATCTATCTTTGCATTAGAACATGTATTATGATTCAGACGTCAATTTATATAGTTAGACATCGTATAGGTTGTCTGATCATGAAATCAGATGACAACCTGTAGCTTTAGAGTGAAATCCAGGAAGGTTTGTCTGCAGAAATCAGATGTCTAATTTTAGACTTAGACGTCTGGTAAGTCATTTGATACAGAGATCGGATGACAACCTAGGGAATAAACCATTTTCCAAGGAGGTATGTCTGTAGAAATCAGACGTCTAATTATAAAATTAGTCGTCCGATAAGTCATCTGATGGTTAAAACAGATGACACCATCAAAAGGGTTGAAATCCCAAAGGTCTAATCCTGATGTCTGACAACGTCTCCAGATGTTTGATCTGGCAAAAATCTACCGTTTTGCATTTGTTCTCTAAATGGTTTGCAATGCAAATCTCCCCAACCTCAGGTGGAGACTTGCTCAAAGACCTTGGGACATAACATCCCCGTCGCGAGGTCCCACTTCCCCTCTATCAAATCCCTAAGGTTTCTCTCCTGCTCGACGATTGACGGTTGCAGTTGGTGCTACTCTTCTCTCCACCAGACAAGTGCTCCGCCTCCTCAATGACTTGCGATGTTGCTGCTCCCCTGCGCACATGCCCCCCGCTCCTTGTCCGCACATCTAGAGGCCCTCCCCCGTGGGTATAACCTCTCAACCCTTAGGGCATCTCCACGGGCTTTGCTCAAGATTGGCTTTGCTCTAGTCTATTCATAGCCTCATCTTGTCTTCTTTGATGATCCACTCGACTTACTTGTTATATCATGCCCTTATTTGCCCTATGACCTAAAACCCTAGATCAAACCCTATGTTTTCTATGGAGCATAAATGTTCTATGATTTTGGCAAGGGTATTACCTTACGAGATTCAAGCTGACATTTTAGTGGCTTGAATTCAAAGGTATATGGCCACAACATCATGGCAGGTTGTATTGCCTCAAGGCATACTGCCACACATTTTTTCTTGCATCAATGTTAGTTGCATGTATGTTGGTTGAATTTGAGTGGCATGTTGGCATTATTGGTTGAATGTTGTTTGCATGAATGTTTTTGCAGGTGTTCTATCCTAAAAACACTAATCTTTCCTTCCAAAACCCAACCACTCCCCATCGGAAGCAAGCCGAGGGCTCTTCCACCTCCTCTACCTATTTGGCTGACCAACTGTGGGGCGACATCACTAGGCAGCGATTTCATCGCTTCGCAAATGCCAAAGTCAAGAGCCCTCACTTTATTATTTGGAATGATTTTTCCCATCTAAACCTTTGGGAACACTTTGAAACCCTCCATCTCTTCCATTATTTTGACTGATAGTTCCATTCTGGCATTGGAACTATTGGTGTGTTCCCTATTCTTGTCTGACTTTTTTACGCCAACATCGTTGAAGACTATAGCAACTATGAACTTGAATTACATACCCGCTTATTTGGGCGTGAAATCCATATCACCTCCGACTCTATTTCCATCCTTCTTGCCATCTCCAATGAGGGTAATGACTTCAATGACATTATGAGGCAATATGACTCAGAAGTCATAAATCAAGAATTAATCCTACCTGACAAATATGTTGAAAATCTTGGCACCTTACCATGCAAAAACCTCAAACCTCTTCCCCGATTACTATCTTGCATTTTTGGGTGGGACCTTCTAAGCAAATCAGGAGGTTTTGATTATATCTCGCGCCAACACAAGGCACTCCTTTTTGTCACCGTACGTCACATTCCCTTCAACTATTGCTGCCTTATTGTTCGTGTTATGAATGAGGACCATGGGGCATCTCTACCGTTTGGGTTTATTTTATCCAAAATTTTTGCAAGCCATCGGATCTCCATAAATGACCAGGCGGTTGACAAAAAAATTGAGCCCTACAATCGGGCCACAGCCGCCAAGATGCACATACTTAGGGAGCATCTCGAGCCAGCCGATGAGCCTGTTGAAGAAGAGCCCCTTCCACCTTTTCCGAATTTCCATGAAGAATGACCACTTAAAATAGAAACTCCTCGCTCAAGCTTTGACTAGGCATGGGATCCCGCCATAGATTCCCTCTCCTCTGGCATCTCCTTCTTGCTACGACGAACCGGCGAGATGTACACCTATATGGGGAGTATGCGCCACGACATTGACAAACTTCGTTCAGACATTCAAAATATGCAGATGGGACATGGACCTGCTCGACACCGCCGTCTCCATGATCAAGAAGACTAGTTTAGTTCTTCTATTTTTTCTTTCTATCTTCCATGTTAGTTTGTATTAAGGGGCCTTGACCCCATATTTGAATATTTTGGGAACAATAGCTAGTCTGTGCTTAAATGTTTCTTTCTATCTTCCATGTTGGTTTGTGCACCTACATTCCTTTCCTAGTTAATTTACTTTAATGCTTTGTCATTTTTTATTCAGCATGCAGTTTTATTAATGCTCTCCACTTTATAAATGTCACACTTGTAGTTTAAGTTTTAACCCCCTTTCGGAACCCTTCATGATGATATTCAAAAAGGGGGAGAAGAATGTAGGTAAGAACTTAGGGAATAACATAAAAACAAAAAAAATTCTCAAAATAGGTATAGACTACTAAGTACAACTTTCAAGGGGAGAAAATAAGAACCTACAGGTATATTTTGAAAATCATCAAAAAGGGGGAGGTTGTTAGTCCAACCTCTCATATATAATATTTTGATGATTTTACAAAATAAAGAAAAAGAAATAAAATATAAGCGTAGCATATTTTTCTCTCTATAATAACACAATTGCAGATTTCATGGAGCTTTCCAAGATGGAAGATTAAAAGCATGATGACTAAGTAGCATAAGTATTGTCATAGGTCATAGGCTTTTTATGTAAACTTTCAAAGGTTGTAATCTTCATTTTATTTGAGTCTAGAGATGTTGTAAAGAGCCCCCAAACATAACTTATAAATAGCTAACTTAGGCTCTCTACACTTAGGATAAATTAGAGACAAAAACCTAACACTAAGACTTAAATCAGACGTCCATAACAACTGTCAAACGTCTGATTTTCAACTTTAAGACATCTGACAAGTGTTTCAGACGTCTAATTACCTATAGCTCTGCCTTTAGTTTCTGTCTTCATAAACATCAGTTGAAGCAATCTTCTATCAGACGTCCATAGCCTCATCCAGACGTCTGATACTTTACCTGGACATCCTCAAAACAACCGTTAGACTAAGCACCCATCTTCCTTCTATATATAATGGACGAAATACATTTTCAAATGTCTGGACATGCTTCCAGACATCTACCTTTGGACCGTTGCTCATTTATTTCTGTGCATATCTCATTACGAACGAAAGATATTTTGTCAGATATCATAGCCAAGTCCTTCTAGGTTTTCAAACGTCTAGGCAATCCCACAGACATCCATACAGATGTCTATTCCTTCAGATCTAGAACCCTGTGTGGATCTGGTCAAAACAGGAATGAATCGACACATAATTAGACGTCCAATAATTTTATCAGACATCTTATGTGAAAATATCAGACGTCCTTGTTTCGATTCAATGAAACGAGTACAGCCTGGCCAATAGTATTAGACGATCATAATTGTAATCAGACGTCTTATAAGATGCCTGACCCTAAAATTAGACATCTGATATTGCTGTCAGACTCATCATTACCCTGATTTGTGGTGGATTTTGTCCCAATCTCTTTGGAATTGCCTCCAACGGCTAGGAGATCTCTCCCAAGTGTTCTTGAAGGTTCCAAACTTGCCTATAAATGGACTACAATCCCTCTTAGGCAAAAAACACCTCTTGAGATTCAATTTCCTTAGAAAAATCACTTGCTCACTACTCTTAGCCTCCTCTTGCCCTTGTGATGTGCCAACACTCTAATCAAGTGTCATACCCACACTCACGGTTCACTCCGTTCTGCAAATTCTCAGGGAGTTCTCTTTATGCTTAATATATAAGGAAGTAATCAAAGTATTGGGGTGCTCTATAGGTGCTGTTTTAATTCTTACTTTTGTACCTTGGGTATCCGACCTGTCGGGTCCTCATCTCTTCATTGTGAAGGGAGAAACCTCCGTTTAGGGATCGGAGGTGGGATTTGTAATTGAGGTACAGTACCCTCATTTAGGTAGTGTAGTTAGTGGATTGATCACTTTGTGATCGAAAATCCTAAGTCAAAGGATTGGCTTAGGTGCTGGTTTTCACCCGTCTTGGGTTTCCACCTAAAAATCTAGTGCCACTTTTTGTGATTAAATTTTTTGTATTACAATATTTAATAAATTCACTATTCATCCCCCTCTAATGTAATTTCATATATAATCGATCTCAATTTGAGGAACTTGTGTTAAGTAGATTTCTAGAACATCAACAAGTTCAAAAATACACTCGATTTTATGAATGAAATGATTAAATGTAAATCTTCAAGTGCAACAAATAAATGAGGGTCTTTATAATCAATTAAACCAAAGGGATTAAATATGATTGAAATTAAACAATAAATAGTTATCAACAATAATGTTTGCACAATAAAAATCCTTTAGAATGAAACACAAATCGCAATGCAGTCCTTGAGATATCACCCTTTTTGCAAATGGACCCTTGCAAAATTGCACTCAGATCTCTTGGAGGTTTGTCATCCTTTCAATCAGCTCCCTGCCAGCAAGCAGGGGGGTCTTCTTCCTCCTTGCGTAGGAAGGCCACGGGGAGGTCTCTTTGCAAGGGACCTAGCTAACTTCAAAGGCAGTCGATGCGTGTGGCAAGGGTAGGGAGCTTTATCAGCGTTCCACGAAGCTTCCCGTCAAGCTTGTGAGCTTGGAGGTGCTCACTGGCTGGCATAGAGATGGGAGACGGTGGCTACGGGCGTGAAGAGGTGGGTCGCATGGAAGAGGATGAAGCATCGAACTGAGCAGACAACAAGCTTTGCTCAGACTTGGCGACGATGATGGTTGGTCTGAATTGGTGCGAGGAGGTCGGAGGAGAGCCATTGAGAATGAGAAGGGTGTGGCTACGGGTGGTACTCAACGAGGGGCTTCGATCAATAATCAACCCCATAAACTTGGGGCTTTTACTCGCAGAGGTGTGATGAAGGTTGTGGGGTGGATGGCGATGAGGGATGACGGTCGTTGTGTTAAGGGTGAGTGGCTGGAGCAGACACTGGACCTTGGTCAGTCGCAAGGGAGACAACCACGAGGAGGGGGAAATCACGATCGAAATATACAAAGAAGGGGCCTAAGATGATCTATAGGATGATGGGAACAAAGAGAGGTACTTGAGGAGCGAGGAGGAGGCGAGGAGAAGCTCGACGTGGTCGGTCAGCCTTGGAGGAGGAGAACTCTGGCGAGCTGGATTGGAGCAAAGATGGGGTTGGAGATCCATTTCCTTTGGTAGGGGGAACAACAATGATGAGGGGAAGAAAATCCCTCTACCAATTTCTACAGTAGAGCGGCAGATTGACGAGGCGAGGAAGCTCCAAAGTCGTTGTCGTCGACAACGTCGGGAAAGAAGAAAGAAGGGTAGATGACGTGCCGTGACTTGACAAAAAGATTCACATGGACATGGCCTTGCTTTAAAGATGCTTAGCGATAGAGATTGAAGCGATTTACGACCCAATCAAGGACGAGATGGACGTGGCTTGAATGCACTCCGGCGAGAACTTCGGCCATGAATAGCAGCCTCGATTGATGGTGTCTCGAGATGTAGATTCCTTCTATGGATGCACAAATGATAGGTGAATCTACCTGCCAAATTTGACAAGATTCTGCCGTGTGGATTGATCGCAATTCATGTTCGAAGTTGTGGAGAGAGGAGAGGAGTTCGTTACTACTTGTAGGGACCTTTTGGTGAGGAAGATAAAGAAATTAAGGGTCCATATGCAAGAAAATGGGTTTTTAAGGGCCAAACTGCAAACTTGGCCAAGATGAAGTCGGAATGAGTCTAAATTTTTATGGTAACATAATTTGTACATGATAAATTTAATGGTGACTTGAATTTTTAGTTTTGATGTCATTTTTATGGTTAATTTACACAGAAGCCCAAAATGTATCAAAAATCCGCCTAGGTCTCTATTTAAGGTCAAAAAGGGTCACAATTATCAAATTGATTGATCCAAACCTTATGGAATATTTTTAAATGATTTTTAGAAGGTTTAGATTACATTTATTTTTGTTATAACCCTGTTAATTTAAGTGAGGTTGAAATTAGGATTTTTATTTGAGATTTAGCCTTCAATCTTAATAGAAACCCTAAACCAATCAATGTGGGCCTACTTATTGAGAATTTGAGCCTAATTGACCTTCAATTTAGTGTATGTTTACCCTTGAGTTAATCTACATTTGTATTAATCTGTTAAAATAGCAAAATAAATTAGTTTGCAAGTCATTCCTCTTAATTCTTTGTATCATTAAGTTATACCCTTTTGTTGGTTAATAAGATGAATTTAACCTTAAAACTTAGCCAAATTAAACTAGTCATGAGGGATGATAGTGTTACCATCATAAAGATGTGTAGAGTAGTATAAGCCTTATGTGTATATAAGTTTTTTTAGGCTTTAGTGACATTTTTATTTGTCACTGTAAGTATATATATGTCAGTAAAGATAGTTCTTTTTGCTTTATAGTTTGTACATACTTTTATAGCATATGTTAGTATACTTAGTATAGTACATATTAGTAGTATTTCTATACCTACACATAGGTATTGTTTAGGATAATTGTACATAACTTATATAGAGTAGTTTTACTTAGATTTTGATGTCTATTTAGTTGTAAATATGTTTGAGGTATTGTAGTTAGTATTAATTGATTTATTTTGTACATAATTAACTCATTCATCTATTCTTTGATTCATTGATTCATTTTGTATATATAATTGATATTTTTGGAATAAAAAAGCATTTTTGGAACATAGAGAGTGATGTAAATCAATAGCTGTCTCCCAGTGAACAACCTGGAATAAACCAGTAAAAATTATGTAAATAAATAAAATGACACGACATCTATTTGCATTGTGACGCTATACTATAAACAACAATGACATAATTAAATCATTATTTTTATGCAACATGGATTGTTCGTCATCATGCACCCTCCCCACGCTGCGAATGAAACCACCATGGTTAGGAGGCATCATAGTCTTAAATGCTTCCTCTGGATCTAGAGGTTGCTGGAATGCTGTCTAAATTCTGATCAAAGGGGCGATGCACCAAGTTGACCATTTTCTCCTAAATGTATTTAAAATTATTAGTATAATATATATAGAAAGTTATAATTATTTTCAAATTATGAAACTTACATGTCTCTGCCAGCATGACTCATGAATCCACTTTTGAGCACCCTTACTTGCATAGACCTCCATCCTATTCATCTCTTTCCCATCATTCAAAGTGGATTGAAAATTTGGAAATAATAAAATTTTATCAAGATCATCTCCAAACTAAATAACTTTTAAGTACAAAGTTATAATAAACTTACGTAACGGCTCTTGACTGTCTCAATGCTCATTTGACCTAGACAATGGGGTTATGGTGGAGTTTTGGTTCTTGGCCTTATTCTTCTTGTCTTGCTCCTGCAATGAAAGCATATATAAATTAGTAAACAAATTCATCTATTATTATGAATTTAATATAAACATTTAGAATCAATTGCTAACCTCTTCTTTGGGATCCATCCAATGCTCGCATGCCTTCTTCCAATAATCAAGCATGATATCAGTAGGGGAATTTTTCATTGCCTCCTCGTGCGACATGTTAAAAAAAACTAAATAAAGAATATAAAATGTTAGAAATAATATATGAAATTATGTACATAATAAACATGTAAATGTAAGAAATATTTTTCTCCTCATCTTTGTCCTCTAGTCTCTATGGAGCTTGGTGGTGTGCTTGAGGATATACCTGGGGGCATTGGATTCGTCACCCCAATCGTAACTTACCTACATTTATTTTGAAAAATATATCAATTTTACAAAAAAAATAATTTTAAGGTAAAGTTATAGAAGTAATATTTAAGATGCATGGAATTACCTTCAACTGTCAAAGGAGCTACCTCTTCAGCTTTGCAGGCACCCTCCTTCAATCAAAGTAGCAAAGTGGCATGGTGGACGTCACCATCATGCCCACTCGACTGATGAAACCAAAGTAATTCTCTACTTCCCCTGTGGCTCTAATATTCATGGATATTTTGAGACCTTATGGGACATGCTGTAGATCTAAGTTCTTTGTCTTCCCCTGTCTTCATTCTTTACCTACGTACACATTAATCATATTAATTATATTACATATATAATAATTTATGAAATATAAAAGTAAAAAACTATTAAAAAGTAGCCTTTCTTACCACTACTTGTACCCACCGTGCTCGAGTTGACATGTATTGGGAACGTGCTCTTAACCTCAACCTCCTCCTCCTCCTCCTCCTCCTCATCTTTCTCATCCTTATCCTCCTCCTTTGATGCCCACAATTCCAGCTGATAATCTAGATCAACTAGATTTGACTTGGGCTTAGTAGTAGGAATCTCCTTCCCCTTTCCCTTCCCCCTTGCATATAGTTTAGCATGAGAACATGCTAGATCCTCGAGTTTTAGAAATCGTGACTGGTAGGGAGCTTGCCGGGGGTTGGCTTTGGCTGGGAGGGAGCTTACCAGGGGGGTGGTGGTGGCTGAGCCTAGGGAGGTGGTTGGGGCTGGGTGGATGGCTATGTCCGGTAGGGAGCCTTTTAATTGGCTTTTTCCTTAAAACCTTTCATTTGCAACAACAAATAAATATAGAAATTAATACAGTAGAAAATAATATATGAAACATTAATGCATAAGTAAACAAATACATAAAGGAAACCTATAAGGAAACAAATACATAAAGAAATTATAGAAACACAAAAATATGAAATGCATAAATAAACCTAAAAGGAAACAAAGTTAATAAATTATTACTAACCTTCGATATCCATATCTATTACATCTAAATTTAGATGACCTTCTTCCATTAATTCTTTATACGCTTCAGATTGTGCATCAAAATGTTTGCATGACACTGTTCTTATTGGTATAACTCAACTTCTTTGGCAATTATCGTGATGTAAAACACTTGTGCTGCTTGACATGCCAATGTAAATGGCTTAGAAGGCTAAATATTTGATGATTATGATTTAAACTTAGGAATTTATGTTTCTTGTCAATTTTTAAACCAATGCACTTTTTTGAAACATTAAATCAATGCCATTTAAATAGAACAACCCTGCAATCATATCTGAAGCTGATTTCCATAATTTCTTGGATTTCACCATAGTATCCATATAGATTGGTGGTAAGATCAGAATTGACAATGACTCCAACCTGTTGTGTAACCTTTCTATCATCAATTTTTTTTATTTTGAATCTGATCCCATTTATTATATAACTAAAGTGATAATGTGCATAATTTAATGGTTTATCGGCAATTACATCAAAATCTAGTATCCATCATGGGTCATTATCATCTTTCAATTAATGAACACGGTATTTGAATAAATTGTAAAAGTCAAATTCTGCTGTACTTGAATGAGATGATCATTCAAATTCCTTGTAGAATTGATCAATCTCTAGAATTTGCTTTAAAATGTATAAATGTGCCCAACATCATTCAATTTTCAAAATTGGCTTGTATTTTGTATGAAGAATCGACCTTTCTCTAATATAAAAAATCATCAGACATTCTTCATCATCTTCACTGTATTCCCCCTCATAGTTCCTTTGAATTTTATTAAAGCGATTGTTTGTTTCATTCATATACATGGATGTAAAATTTATATGCTGCTTCACAAAATAATCTTCTACAATCGAACAGTCCAGCTTACCTTGTTTAAAACATAATCTTTTAACTTTTTCAAGGTGCACCTTCTCCTTTAGTGCACCTTGACTTGTTCAAGGCCTTCCTCAAGATCAAGGTGACTCAATGCCACCTTTGGTGTGGAGGTTTTACCAAGTGCACCTTGGTCTCCACTTCTCCGACTTCTACTGCGACTCTCAAGGCTACGCCATTGTGGCCACCTCCACTACAGGAAAACTATGCTTTTGTGTCAGCTGATTGCAATGGTAAATTTTTCTATTGTAAAAGAATCCATTTTTTGTGATAACAATATAACATATCCTATATAAAATCAAGTCATAATATTTTTAGAGACCTAAAATTAATGGTAGAAATAAAAATCAGACAGGTACTCTCCTGCCAATCCAAAAGAATACCCCCTTTACCCTTTCTCTTTCATCCCCTCCTTAATCCCCTCACCCACCACCATCCTTGCCTCATCGCCATACGCTACCGTCGCACCTTCTCCTACATCGACACCCACCTCCTCTCCTACAAGGCTGCCTTAGCCCTCTACTTCTTCAGCATTTGCGAGGGCTACACCTCCTCTAGAACTAGCCTAAGTTCACCTTCGACTCGATGCTCGGTGCCTCCTCCACCACTCTCAACCTCCTCTGCAAACCCCACGAGATCCACAAGTAGTACGAGGCCTTGGAGGCATGGCTCATCATCACCCAGCACTCCACCCACAAGATCCTCGTCGAGCCCTTTATTGACATCGACGAACCAAGCAGCATAGGCGTGGCTTGACTCAGAGGGAGCGTGAGCGAGCATGGGTTTCTCTTTAGGCATTTTGCAATTGTCAGATACTGCTTTTGATGATCTGAGAGTTGGTAACATTTTTTTCTCTATTTTCTGGTTCCATTAGACCATAAATCGATTGTGATGCATCTATCATGATGCATGTTGTTTGAAATTGGATGTAGAATTTAGTGCATGATTTTCTCTCTCCAGAGATTGTGTATTCATCTTATATAAGATGTTATTTGTTGCCAATCATATGCTGTTGTTGTAAACTTCTGGTTATTTTATCATAAGTGGTCTCAACTGTAGAATTTGTTCAGTCATGTTTCCTACTTTTAAATAATAATCAAAGACTAGTGTATCTTATTCCATGAATTTCATGCAGGACAACCTAGGCGACACCTGCTCACAGCAGGTTGGAGTGTTTTTGTTAGCTCCAAAAGACTTGTAGCAGGAGATGCTTTTATATTTCTCAGGAAAGTATCCATCCTTTTACTTCTTTTTTGTCACATAGCATAAGGAATTTTATTCACCTGCATGTATTGTAGCAGAGGAGAGAATGGAGAGCTCCGTGTTGGTGTTAAGCGGTTGATGAGACAATTAAATAATATGGCATCATTTGTCATATCCAGCCATAGCATGCATCTTGGTGCCCTTGCAACTACATCTCATGCTATATCAACTGGAACTCTCTTCTCTGTTTTTTACAAGCCAAGGTATCTTTATTTTCTTGTGACACACTGCTAATTTCATGAACCACATCTTTTGAGGTTATAGTTAATTGTAGAACTACTAGTACCATTTTTCCTTCACGTGGAGTAAGACAAGGCTACCCCCTCTCCCCCTATTTATTTATTCTCTCTACTGAATTTCTCTGTTGATCATTGCAATTATCTTTATCTAATGGCCAAATTTTAGGATACAGGTTAGCAAAGGAAATGCCACCTCTCACCCATCTCATGTTTGCCGACGATACTATTCTCTTCTCTACTGCTTATCTACATGAAGCATGACATATCAAAATTATTCTCAATGATTTTCAATTTATATCAGGTCAAAGAGTTAATTTCCAAAAATCTAAGCTTCATTTTAGTAAAGGAACCTCTCCTGTTGTTCAAGAAGCCATTAAATTAGAACTAGGAATGGTGAAAATGTCCAAGGATGAGCTATACTTGGGTTATCCATTACTTGACTAGATGGCACAAAAAAAGCTAAAAGATCTTGTGCTATCTAAATGCCATAAAAAATTATCCAGATGGAAAGGAAGTATGCTTTCTTAGATTGGAAGGGGAATTCTTATTCAGTCCTCCCTCTTGGCAGTTCCCTATTATCTTATGTTTACCAACTTATTTTCGAAGAAGCCTTGTGTAAAAATTACAAAGATAGTGAAGGACTTTTGGTGGGTTTTCTCTGATGGCAAGAGGCATATGTCACTTAGGGCCTGGTCTTCGATTGCACTTCCTAAACACCTTGGTGGGCTGGGATTCCGGGACCCTTTTTATATGAATCGAGCATGCTTAATGAAGATGGGTTGGAGACTATTAACAGAAGAAGGTTTTTGGCAATCCTACATGAGGGCAAAATATTTTACCATATCTTCATTCTGGGATTTTTCTTCTAATCAAAGAACTCCTTTTATGAAGGCTCTGGCTGAGGTGCAGGGACAACTATATTCTAGTTCTATGTGGCTGGTTGGAAATTGTGAAAAGATAAATGTGTGGAGAGATAATTGGGTCTAGGACTAGAATGCTCTTATTTTACTTGGTGTAAGGAGGGACAATGTTGGATCTTTGTTACATCATTACATATCTAATTCCAATGATTGGAATATGGACTTGCTGCATTTCTCTTTTCATGATGAGTTGATTTCTAGAATTCAAGAGACTCCAATTCATCAGGAAGAAGACTGATATGGAAGCCACATAGATTAGGAATTTTTTCTATTAAATCTGATTATCAAACACTGTTGCGATTTGATGGGAAGGACCTTACTTATAATTCTGAAGTGATTTCCACATGCAAAAAAATTTGGGCTCTCAAAGCTCTTGCTCCTCACACAAAAACCTTCTTATGGAGGGTCACAACCAATGCCTTGTCAACTAAGGTGATTTTAGCTGTCAGACTTCCTTACATTGATCCCACATGTGATTTATGTGGAGCACATTTAGAGGACATTGATCACATGTTTTTCCATTGCCAGGTGATGAGGGCCGTTTGGCTCACATTGGGTATTAGAGTGGATGGCTGCTATGACTCTTGGTTGGACAAAGCATTAACTATGGGGGAACAATTTGCTGCATTTGGACAGAGCTCATTAACCCCCATGTATATTCTTCATGTATTGTGGCTCCAAAGAAATGACTTTGTCATGGGTGGTGCAAATATTCAGATCTCAAATGCTGTCAGCAGGGCACTCAATATGGCAAGATTTTATACTGATTGACCATTTTGTTAGAAAAAACCAGGGACTTCTGTACCAATTATAACAGTCTCTGCCAGTTATGATTCTTCAAATAGTGTCCACCATTCGGCTAGTTTCTCTATTGTAGTCAATGCAGCGATTAAGAATTCCTATATTCTTGTGCTGCTGTGCTTAAAGATGATGATGATCACTGTGCTACTGCAGTGGTAGTTAAACTCCTTACGACCGATCCTTTCGTAGTCGAAATTCATGCTATTCTTCAAGGCTTTCAGCTAGTCTTGAATTTGACGTTGGGTACAGGTTCAATTTCAGTGATGTTGCTGGTCTCGTCAGTCAAATGCTTGAGTTTTTGCAAATTGGCGGTCAAAGCATGTGGTGAATCATTGTAAATTGTTAATTACTTTTGCTCCTTCAATCTCCTTAGTCAAAGTTCCTAGGGAGCAAGCCGCTTTGGCTCACAATCTCACGAGATATTATCTTGAGTCGCATTTTTTTGGTTTTTAGCTTAGGCAAGGCCTTCCTTGTAATCTCTAGGTTGCAATGAATGAATTTTGCTTTTAACTCTAACAAAAAAAACTTTTATCCTATTTTATTTTGAAGTAATGAAACAAATTTTATATGAGCATTATCAATCTTGCTCTCAACTTTCAGGCTCACCTCATGTTCATCTTCTATTGGATAGTTATCAACTATTACTGAATTTGAATTTTGATTTTGAATTAGTATTTTCCTGCACTCAACATGGTTCTTGGTATTTTTCCCATTAGGGTACAATATTAAAGTGACTTTCTGTGCCAGAACAAGTAGATCTGTATTTGTTGTCAGCCTCACCAAATATCTTGAAGCTCAAAATCATAAGTTTTTATTGGAATGAGGTTTAAAATGAAGTTCGAGGGGGAAGAAGCTCCTGAAAGAAGGTATATCTTGCCACTTCAATTGTCTAGTAACTGCCTTCGATCCCTTTTGAAGTTTGCAACCTTTAATTAGATATTGCATTTGTATCGCATTTGAATTTGCAGGTTCAGCGGAACCATAATTCGTGTTGGGGAAAATGCGACGTCACCCTGGGCTGATTTTGAATGGAGATATCTAAAAGTAAGTTTATTCTGTGGCTGTTAAGATGGGTGAATTCCTATTCTTAAAAGAACATCTAATCATTTGTTATTATCCTCTCTCCATTTGCTACTCTCTTAGACTTCTTTAAAAGGAATTTTCCACTGCTAAGGTTTACCAACGTCGTTCTGTTAAGACCATTGTTTAATAGTAGTTTGTCATTTTCCAAGTCTAAGGGGATGAAACCTTCTTCAATCCCTCATCCTGAGCTGGTTTCACCATGGGAGTCTCTGGTTGCATCCAATCCTTCTATTTCCCAAATTCCCTTATTTAGCAACATGCTTTATGCTTGCAAATAAATGTGGTTTAAGGAATTCTTCCCATATTTCATCTTCCTTCCATTTGACTTGTATCTCAACCAAATTTTAACAAAGTATGTAATCTGCGAACCATCAGAATCTTTATATCTTTGGTATTTCTACACTTAAAAGAAGTTAAACTATATTACAGGATTTTTAGTAATTTTATTATTTTATGGTAGCATTATTATTGTAGGACATCCTTGACTTGTCCACTATGCTTCAGAGTTGTAAATGGTCTTATGGACTATAACTACCCATGCTAGATCATGGTTGATGTAGTCACCATGATTGAACATATCGGCAAATTTGAGGGGATTAAGGTCATGCATATTGTATTATCATCTATCGTAATGTTTTATGGAAATCCTTAACATTTATGAACTCTTACATTGCATACAATCCTTAAATTTATCTTGTTGTCAAATGAGGTTGTTTATGTCAGAGATGTTAACAACATTGTCCACTTGTGGCTTCTGTAATTCCATTTCATTTTGAATGTGCTTCTTGATCTTAAAATTTTGTTTTTCTTTTGCAGTAATGTTTTTAGCAACCGCTTGAATGGCTCAATTCCATTGGATTTCAAGAAGTTGGAAACCTTGATGTACTTGTAAGTGTTGTTGAATGTCTAAGATTGTTTCATAAATGTATCATGGTTGATGTTTGTTTGTGGTGTGCCACAAATATGTATAGTAAGAACTATGGTATTGTGTAAGGATATCTACTTTCCATATACTTGGGAATTTTTATGGCTTTTACACCTATAACACTTAGGAGAGCTCCTTAAATGTGATTCCTTTTTTTAGCTGGGATAATTTTGTAGCTTCTGTGCATTTTCTTGTGGCCATTTAAAAATTTAGAGTTGCAACGTGTCTAATCATTTATCCATTTCTTAATTATCCATTTTGAAAGAGGTCATTTGTTTCTTTCTTGTCCTCCAAGAGATGGTTATAAAAATTGTCATTTTCACAATGCGAACTAAGAGCCATATGCATTATGTATGCAACTATTGTTATATCCTTTGTTACTCTATGACAACTTGATACTTTCGTGGAACTCAGTGACCTATGAGGTTTGAAATTTAAACTTTTGCTTTTTGTTGACTTTGGACTAACAACAATATGGTAATTGGGGAAGAGATGTGTGAGAATTTGATGTTCTCTTAGGGCTAACTTTTATTTTGGCTTGTATTCATAGAACTATAGAAGTTGTCTTGCAAGTGGTGGAACCTAAATCTATTGTAGAGGTTGCAATGCCACATCCTCCCATGTTGGGAATGAAGTTAACATGTTGTAAATTAGTGTTTCTTTTTTATCATTATCTCCAAGTAGTGTGGGTACATCCTTTGCTAAGACATGGAAACTAGCCATTGAAATATGTTTGACCTAGCTGGTAATTGGCTTTAGGATTGGAAGGTAAATTACGTGATTGTGCCTACCATTGGTTTAATGTTGATTAATTTGTTACATTATTCTTACTAAATTTTTTAAATAAGATATAAGCAATAATATGATGCATGATATGGTAATCTTCATCATGGGTTGCTTTAACTTAAAAATGAAACATCTAATATATCATGGATGTGCCTATGCACTAATGTTATTGTATCTTTGAAGTTGATTGGTTTATGTCATTTTGTAACTAACTTTTGTGTTGGTACACTTTCAATTTGTTTTGTTGTAATTTCTTTTTCTTGAATTATTGTAGGGTGGATCGACTCCTATACTTTGAAGTACTATTATAGGAAGTAGAGCAAATGGGGGTGATGTTGATGAGAATCAGTTTGAGGATGAAGATGAAGATTATTTTTTAGACTAGTTTCCATTATGGAAGAGATGTATTTATGTATCGTATGGTGTGTGCACCTTTTTCTTATAAGAATTTAAATATTTTGAATTGAGAATGAATGAAGTGTGTTTTGACTTATGCGTGCAAAGATATACTTTTGTTGTGCGTGTGAATGTTTCTATAATGGTGAAAGAAAAGTTAATTACAGGTTATATTATAGTAATTAAAAATTCTGAAATAGGTAAATACATTTTTTTGTGATGAAGAATGAAAGATTTTTATGGTGGTATGTATATTTTGTGACACTTTTAAATGTCATAAATTATCTTTTGTGATAATGAATGAAGAATTTTTGTGATGGTATGCATATTCTAAGATGATTTTTGAATCTTGCAAATTTTGGCATTAAATTAGTTTTGTGAAATGAATCGAAGAATTTGAGATAATAAATTACTATCGCAAATTTGTGATAGTTTTTGATTGTTACATAAGGTTTTTTGTGATGGTTATTAACTATCACATAAGATCTTTTATGATGTTTTTTGACAATAATATTTTTTGAGATGTCACTTTTTGCGACAGTTCTTGTTACCGTCTCAAAAATATTTTTGTGACAGTAGTAGATATTTTTGTTACAATATTATTTTGTTGCAATTGATGTATTTTCATGTAGTGCTCCACGTCATCTTCATCTTTGAATCTTCACCATTTCATTTTAGTTTATTCTAATATATTCTAGTAATTTTAGTTTTGTTTTGATATACTAAGACTCCTTCCATTAATAAAGTTTAATTTGTGAATCTTTTTATCTCTTTTGCATTTAATTTGATTTCTTAGTAGTTAGATCAAATCATCTATATTTTATGTTCCATAAAAACATAAAAAACTTGAAAATAGAGAAAGACAAGAATAATGATAATAATAGGAAGCAAAAATATTGATTGCCTCCCTGAGATGACCTAGAGTCTATTTTCAAAATAGTCAATTTTCTAAGTTTTATTTAAAAATTTTAAGTGTCTTTTGAAATTTTTACTACAACGAATGTATTTTTATGTAATTGATTTCACATAAATCAAAACCCTTCTTGAAGTTATGCATATGGAATATCTCGAAGATTTTCGTTTTGTATCCTTGTTGTGACAATCCCAGTATCCTCTTCTCCCTATTTTTGAATATTTTCAAACCCAAGATATAAGAGACATCCTCGAGATCTTTCATCTCAAAGTTATGGGATATCTAGAGCTTAACACTGGATAACATTCTTACATCACTTCTAATGAGTAGGATATCATCCACATATAGCATCGAAAGGTGATAGCACTCCTACTGGCCTTCTTGTAGACATAAGGTTCATTTGCATTTTGATAGAAATCATAACTCTATGGTTTCATCAAATTGGAGGTTCCAATTACGAGAAGCCTACTTAAGTTCATAAATGGATTTCCTTTGCTTACACACCTTTCTTTCCCATCATCTACTCAGAAACCCTCAGGTTGCCTCATGTAGATGTCCTTTTCGAGTAAGCCATTGAGGAAATCTGTCTTAACATCCATTTGCCAAATGTAATAGTCATGGTCTATACTTATGGCTAGCAAAATCTAAATGAATTTAAGCATGATATTAGGGGAGAAGGTTTCCTCATAGTCAACCCCTTCCCCTTGCTGTAGCCCTTAGCCAAAAATCGTGCTTTGAATGTTTCTACCTTCCCATCTGGGCCCCTCTTTCTCCTGTAGATCCATTTATACCCAATGAGTTTTACCCCATCAGGAGTATCCACGAGGGTCTACACATTGTTCTTATGCATGGAGTTGATCTTAGACTACATTGTTAGCCTCCACCTATTGACATCATGATCCTTTATTACCTCATCATATGTGGCAAGATCAATCTCAAACTCTTAAGATATGAAATCCATATTGTTTAGGTGGATGAACTACTCTTTAACTCCTTCTAAGTAGAGTGGAAGCATCACTAGATTCTAGTGAATCTCTTTCTTCTGAGATGGGGACATCACATGTAACGACCCGGGTCCCGAGTCCCTACGAGACACGAGAACCGGACCGACTCGACTAATCCCAAGACCCAGTCGTCCAACGAGGAAGTAACCAAAGACAGTAAAATAAACCACATTCAGCATGAATATAACTAACAGTAAGAAAGTACAGCAGTAAGGAAAGAAACTACTACAGTAGGTACCACCACAACAATAAAGCAACATTTATCATATAACAAAAACTGCAAGTAAAGAAGGTACAGCGGAAACAAAACTACTCACTAGAACAGAAACAAAAAGAAGGTACAAAGCTGTGGTAACTCTACTGGACCCTACTCGGCCCAGCGTCCTCTGCAGCCGCCGACCCTGGCTGCTCAACACCTGGTCCTGAAAAAGGTAACGAGTGTAACACGTCAGCAAAACGCTGAGTAGAGTGGCAAACTAACTAAAGGCAACAGTAGAGTGTACAGTAGCTGTTATGTTCTATTACTTCCTTTATTTACATCTTTCAATTTTTCTCACTATTTCATTTATTTCTTAGATCCTTTACTTGATCTCGAATGTCCTCGTGGGACGATCTTGATTGCAGTCTTTTCCAACAGTAGAAGTAGCACGTGGTGCTCTCCTGGCCGGGAGAGTCCCCCGTGGTGATCCTACCCTCAGTCAACCACCCCAAGGTCACTGACAGACGTAACGGTGACTACGGCACGCGCGATAAACGCACAGGTAGCTAGCCCGTACTGGCACGCGGTCAGTCGTTTCCGTTAACGGGTGCGCCCAAAACACAGCACGGAACCAGGGCAGAGCCCTCTCAGTAACAGGGGTCCAACCCCTCCACAGTAACCAAACCGGGGCCTTGCCCCTCCACAGTCCGCGCACCCTCGCCTGACTACCCTGGTTTGCCCTAGTGGGCCTAACAAGTCGGTGAAGGAGGCTAGCAGAACCCCGGGGCCCGTGGGGTAGCTAGTACTCTCCTAACACTACTAGCTCTCCTCGGTACTACGTACACAAGGGCCAACAAGTCGGTACAGAGCGGCCAAGCCTAACCCCGGGTCCCTGGGGCGGCTGGCCCCACTCTGCACTAAAACAGGTACAGGTACTTCCCTTGGTACTGCGTACCCAAGAGACAGTACAAACTACATCTCAGTTCCATTCCTTTTCTTTCCAGGAGTTCCACTCCTAATTCCCCGTAGGGTTCCAGCTCTTTATCTCAGAACATCATATGTTTCACTTTCCAGATTCACGTTCTCACATTCCATGATCTCAACATGATTCTTTATGCATAACAGGCAGCTGTTAATTAAATTTACAGGCAGCTTTATATATATTCCTTTCCATTTTTTTTCCAAGACTGCAGTAATATACATTCCACTAGTTTTTCCATCCTAGGATTCATGCCATATCCTAGGATCTATCATACAATCTAGTTTTCCGGCCCTAGGATTCATGCAACACCTAGGAGCTATCATTCCATATATTTCTCATTCCTAGGATTCATGCAATGCCCTAGGTTCTAGTTATGGTTCCATACTTTAACAGATTTTATTAATACTTAAAACCACTCTACCAGGTACAACGGGAGTAATGGGGGCGTGGTCGGGAATCCCGCGCGCCTCCGCGACTCTCAAGACTGCAACCGAACGAGGTCCTATCACAAGGATCAAACACAAGGAGTGTCTCAAAACAGTGTATAGCTACTGTAGGCGGGTAGAGGAATAAATTCTGAAACGAACGCAACTCGAATCGTGGAAAACGGAGCCCAAACGGGCCCTAAACGGGTCGAGAAAGACAATACTGTGCAAAATCAGACGTCTGGAACTCCTTCCAGACGTCTTAAACGGTGGATCAGAGAATTACCTGTTCGGCCTGGTTCCCCGGACGTCCAGAAGTCTGTGGGGACGTCTCTCCTAGATCCCAGACGTCCGATGGTCACTCCGGACGTCTGGAGGTCACTCCCGCCGTCTGGTACAACGTCCAGACGTCTGATTCGCAAAGGATGACGAATCAGAACACCTGCGCACAGCCAACCCTCCTCCCTCAGTACGGTCAGTCGACAAAAAGAAGAAGAAAGCGGAAACTCACCTTTCAGACGTCTGTATGATCTCACAGACGTCGACCTTGCCGTCTGGATATCAGTCCAGACGTCTGATTCTGGAAATTTTTCCAGAATCAGAACCTTGCTCGGCCTCCGCTCGCGACGCCGCCCGCGTCGCACCTCGCGCGTCCGCTGCTCCGCCCGCAGCAGGTCCCTCTCCGCGGCGCTCTGCGTCCCTTGCGCCCTCCGCCGGCCGGCCAAGCCGCTCCCGGCGAGCTCGCCCTCACGGCAGAGCCCCGCCCTCGCACGCCGCAGCTCCTCCGCACCTACTGCGGCTGCCGCTGCCGCTGCGCCCTCGCGTCCGCTCGCTCTCGCGCACAGGCAGGAGAGGAGGAGGAAGATGGTGGAGACGGGAGGGGAGGCGCGCCCCCCCCCCCCTTTTAACGCCGCGTGGAGAGGAGAGAGAGACGGTCGCAGTCGCCTGCAGCCGCAGAGAAGATGCAGGATCGCAGGTCTGCGCGCACAGGCGCGCAGACGAATATCCCGTGCGAGCATAACTGTTCGCCAGACGTCTGTAAACTATCCCGGACGTCTGGTCAGACGTCTGGATGTGATCCCAGACGTCTTTACAGACGTCTGGGCCACCTCCCAAACGTCTTAAAAGACGTCTGGGGCACGCGCTCGTTACAATATAACAAACTCAAAGGAAGTTTCGTCCCCGAAACTTGCGCCAACTAGGGTGCGGGAAGAAGGTGTCCAAATAACCATAACAAACTCAAAGAGGACCGAAGCCGGTCCGAAAAGACGTACCCGCGAAAAGCTCCGGGTACCGCTCCCGCATTGCCGCCTCAGGCTCCCAGGTAGCCTCCTCGTACCGCTGGCTCCTCCACAAAACCTTTACCAGGGGTACTTGCTTTCGTCTCAACCTGCGGACGGCTCGGTCTAGGATCTGCACTGGCCGCTCGGGGTAGGTCAGGTCGTCGCTCACCTCGACGCTCTCGTGACTCAGTACGTGGCTGGGATCGGCTACATACTTCCTGAGGTTGGACACGTGGAACACGTCGTGCACACCAGAAAGCTGCGGGGGAAGGGCAAGTCTGTAAGCAACGGGTCCAACCCGCTCCAGGACCTCGAAGGGCCCCACGAACCTCGGCGCGAGCTTCCCTCTCACCCCAAACCGCTGTAAGCCCTTCATGGGCGAAACACGAAGAAAGACGTGGTCCCCGACCTCGAACCGCACCTCTCTGCGTCTGCGATCTGCGTAGCTCTTCTATCTGCTCCTGACAGTGCGGAGTCGTCTGTGGATCTGCTCAACTACCTCCTGACTCTGCCGGATCAACCTGGGGCCAACCTCCCACTTGGTCCCCACCTCAACCCAACTCAAGGGTGCCGTGCATTTCCGTCCGTACAGAGCCTCGTAGGGAGCCATGCCGATGCTCGAGTGATAACTGTTGTTGTATGCAAACTCTGCCAGGGGTAGGTGCTCCTCCCAAGAGCCCCTCCAGTCTAGTACACAGGCACGCAAAAGATCCTCAAGTGTCTGTATCGTGCGCTCCGACTGTCCGTCCGTCTGGGGGTGGTAAGCCGTGCTAAACCTCAACCTCGTCCCCAACGCCTGCTGAAACTCAGCCCAAAACTGGGACGTAAAGCGGGTATCCCGGTCGGATACGATCTCCCGCGGAACTCCGTGTAGTCGCACCACATCACGGATATACCTCTCTGCCAACTGTGCTGGTCCCAAAGTGACTCGGATCGGCAAGAATCGTGCCGTCCTTGTCAATCTATCCACTATTACCCAGACCGCGTCGTGTCCTCGCTGGGTAACAGGTAAGCCCACCACCAAGTCCATGGTGATGCTCTCCCACTTCCACTCTGGCACTGGAAGCGGCTGAAGCGGCCCCGCAGGCCTCTGATGCTCGGCTTTCACCTGCTGGCACACTAAGCACTGTTGCACGAACTCACCCACATCCCGCTTCATCCCTCTCCACCAGAACTCGCGTCTCAAGTCATGGTACATTTTCGTGTTTCCGGGATGTATGGTGAATCTGGAACCGTGTGCCTCAGTCAGGAGCTCTCTCAACAGCTCCTCGTCTCTGGGGACGCATAGCCGTCCCCTCAAGCGTAACACCTGGTCTGTGAAAGAGAAGTCCCCTGGGTCCCCTGACAGTACTCTGTCGCGCAAAGACTGCAAGTACGGATCGGCCATCTGTCCCGTGATGATGCGGTCTATCAACTCTGGTCTGGTCTGCCGTGTCACCGTCACTGCCCCACAGTACCCTCGTAACTCTAGAGGTCGCCAACTGCCCACCTCCTCCAAAAGGCTCCAACTCTGTAACTGTAGACTGGCCAAGCGTGCGGGCGCCTTATGGCTCAAGGCGTCAGCCACCACATTGGCCTTTCCCGGGTGGTAGGAGATGCTGCAGTCGTAGTCCTTCAGGAGCTCCAACCAACGTCTCTGTCTCATGTTGAGCTCCTTCTGGTCAAAAAGATATCTGAGGCTCTTGTGATCTGTAAAAATCTCGAAGGTCTCACCGTACAAGTAGTGCCTCCATGTCTTCAGCGCGAAGACAACAGCTGCCAACTCTAGGTCGTGGGTAGGGTAGGTATGCTCATGGGGCTTCAGTTGCCGCGAAGCGTAAGCGACCACGTGACCCCTCTGCATGAGCACACCTCCTAACCCCTGCAAGGAAGCGTCCGTGTACACGACGAACCCGCCACTACTGTCAGGAATGGTGAGCACGGGAGCCGAGGTCAACCTCTCCTTCAGCTCCAGAAAACACGCCTCACAGGCGTCTGTCCAAGTGAAAGGCACATCCTTCCGAGTCAACTGTGTCATAGGACGTGCAATCTGCGAAAACCCTCTGATGAACCGTCTGTAGTAACCTGCCAGTCCCAGGAAACTGCGAATCTCAGTGACTGAACGCGGTCTCTCCCACCTGAGCACTGCCTCGACCTTGGCGGGATCCACCGCCAGGCCGTCTCCAGAGATCACATGACCCAAAAAGGTCACCTCCCTCAACCAGAACTCGCACTTGCTGTATTTGGCGTACAGCCTGCGTCGTCTCAGAGTGTCCAGAACCATCCGCAAGTGCTGTCCGTGCTGCGTCCGATCTCTAGAATAGATGAGTACATCATCTATGAAAACCACCACAAACTGGTCCAAGTACGGTCTGAACACCCGGTTCATCAGGTCCATGAAAGCAGCGGGGGCATTGGTCAGCCCAAACGGCATGACCAAAAACTCGTAGTGTCCGTACCGGGTGCGGAAAGCTGTCTTGGAGACGTCGGTCTCCCTGATCCTCAACTGGTGGTATCCAGACCTCAAGTCGATCTTGGAAAACACCGTGGCACCCCGCAACTGGTCAAACAAATCGTCAATCCTCGGCAGCGGATATCTGTTCTTGATGGTGACCCTATTCAGCTGTCGGTAGTCCACACAAAGGCGTAGGGTCCCATCCTTCTTCTTCACAAACAGTACCGGGGCTCCCCAGGGAGACGCGCTGGGCCTCACGAAACCCTTCTCCAAAAGGTCCTGCAACTGAGACTTGAGCTCTCGCAGCTCAAGCGGTGCCATCCTGTATGGCGCGGTGGAGATGGGGCTGGTCCCTGGTACTAGTGAGATCTCAAACTCGATCTCACGCTCGGGCGGTAGTCCTGGTAACTCGTCTGGAAACACGTCGGGGTACTCTTTGACCACCGGGATGCTCTGGAAGTCTGCCACGGGGCTGTGCTCTGCCACCACACAAGCTAAGAAGCCCTCACACCCCTGGCTCAAAAGTCTCGCCACCCGAAGTGCCGAAATGCACCTGAAACCTCCATCCACTGGCTGCCCGTGAAACTCGAAGGAAGGCAACTCCGGAATGGAGAAGACAATCTTCCTCTCAAAACAGTCTACCAAGGCGTGGTAAGCGGACAGCCAAACCATCCCCAGAATCACTCCAAAGTCCTCCATCTGTATCATAATCAGGTCAGCTGGCAGGCTGTGTCCCCCGATGCTGACCCCGCAACCCGTGTACACCTCCTCAGCTACAAACAGCTGACCACTCGGACCTCTGATTACGAACGGGTTCTCTAACAATGTATAATCCTGGTCCAAACTAATTGCGAAACTGTCTGCGACAAACGAGTGCGTAGCGCCAGAATCGAAAAGCGTGTAAACGAGTCTGCCAGAAACTGAAACCATACCTGCTACCACGGATCCCGAAGCTCTGGCGTCCCTGTGTGTTAGGGCGTTGATACGCCCCTCAACTCTAGGTGCGGACGAAGCAGCCACACTCTGCGTCGGACGGGTAGGTGCTGGCCGGTACCCTCCTCGCGACTGCGGTCCTCCTCCTCGCGCCTGGAAACCGCGGCCTCCTGCGCGCCCTCCAGTGCTCTGCGCGGGAAGTATCTGCTGACCTCCTGCCCTAGATGGGCAGTCCCTCCTGACGTGGCCCGGCTGGCCACACTGGTAGCAGAGGGGAACCCGACTCCCGCCCTCAGTGAGTCCCTGCTGTCGGCTAGGCGGGGGTCCGGTTCTGGCGACTGGCCCCTGTCGAGGGCCCCCAAAGGCCACTGATGGCCCTGCACAACGTGACGGCTCTCCTGCGGACGCCACGTGTCTCCGTTGAGTTCTCCTAACACGCCTGGTGTGGCAGCGGAAATCTCGTTCCACCACTAACTCCCCTGTCGTACGCTCGGAAGGGGGAGGGGGTGGTGATGTGGGTGGAAGCTGAAATTCTTCTCGAACCACCTCTCGAATCAGTTGAACGAGGTCCCGAGACGGTATACTCAGGAGAAGAGGAGGGGTAGTATGTATTCCAAGCCCGACATATCTGTCCCCCGGGCCCTGACCTCGGCCGCGCCTGCGGCCCACCCTCCTAGCTCCACGACGCGGCATCTCCTACAATGGAGACGCGAAACAAAATGAAAAGCTTCTAAACAGACGGTACCTAACGAAACTTCTAAGAGCTCATGTCAAGAGATATGTTGTGGTGGCTACTCTAGCTATAAACATGTGAATTGGTTATTTTCCAGCCAGTTGATTCACTTCTCGGGACGACCTTGCTCTGATACCATCTTGTAACGACCCGGGTCCCGAGTCCCTACGAGACACGAGAACCGGACCGACTCGACTAATCCCAAGACCCAGTCGTCCAACGAGGAAGTAACCAAAGACAGTAAAATAAACCACATTCAGCATGAATATAACTAACAGTAAGAAAGTACAGCAGTAAGGAAAGAAACTACTACAGTAGGTACCACCACAACAGTAAAGCAACATTTATCATATAACAAAAACTGCAAGTAAAGAAGGTACAGCGGAAACAAAACTACTCACTAGAACAGAAACAAAAAGAAGGTACAAAGCTGTGGTAACTCTACTGGACCCTACTCGGCCCAGCGTCCTCTGCAGCCGCCGACCCTGGCTGCTCAACACCTGGTCCTGAAAAAGGTAACGAGTGTAACACGTCAGCAAAACGCTGAGTAGAGTGGCAAACTAACTAAAGGCAACAGTAGAGTGTACAGTAGCTGTTATGTTCTATTACTTCCTTTATTTACATCTTTCAATTTTTCTCACTATTTCATTTATTTCTTAGATCCTTTACTTGATCTCGAATGTCCTCGTGGGACGATCTTGATTGCAGTCTTTTCCAACAGTAGAAGTAGCACGTGGTGCTCTCCTGGCCGGGAGAGTCCCCCGTGGTGATCCTACCCTCAGTCAACCACCCCAAGGTCACTGACAGACGTAACGGTGACTACGGCACGCGCGATAAACGCACAGGTAGCTAGCCCGTACTGGCACGCGGTCAGTCGTTTCCGTTAACGGGTGCGCCCAAAACACAGCACGGAACCAGGGCAGAGCCCTCTCAGTAACAGGGGTCCAACCCCTCCACAGTAACCAAACCGGGGCCTTGCCCCTCCACAGTCCGCGCACCCTCGCCTGACTACCCTGGTTTGCCCTAGTGGGCCTAACAAGTCGGTGAAGGAGGCTAGCAGAACCCCGGGGCCCGTGGGGTAGCTAGTACTCTCCTAACACTACTAGCTCTCCTCGGTACTACGTACACAAGGGCCAACAAGTCGGTACAGAGCGGCCAAGCCTAACCCCGGGTCCCTGGGGCGGCTGGCCCCACTCTGCACTAAAACAGGTACAGGTACTTCCCTTGGTACTGCGTACCCAAGAGACAGTACAAACTACATCTCAGTTCCATTCCTTTTCTTTCCAGGAGTTCCACTCCTAATTCCCCGTAGGGTTCCAGCTCTTTATCTCAGAACATCATATGTTTCACTTTCCAGATTCACGTTCTCACATTCCATGATCTCAACATGATTCTTTATGCATAACAGGCAGCTGTTAATTAAATTTACAGGCAGCTTTATATATATTCCTTTCCATTTTTTTTCCAAGACTGCAGTAATATACATTCCACTAGTTTTTCCATCCTAGGATTCATGCCATATCCTAGGATCTATCATACAATCTAGTTTTCCGGCCCTAGGATTCATGCAACACCTAGGAGCTATCATTCCATATATTTCTCATTCCTAGGATTCATGCAATGCCCTAGGTTCTAGTTATGGTTCCATACTTTAACAGATTTTATTAATACTTAAAACCACTCTACCAGGTACAACGGGAGTAATGGGGGCGTGGTCGGGAATCCCGCGCGCCTCCGCGACTCTCAAGACTGCAACCGAACGAGGTCCTATCACAAGGATCAAACACAAGGAGTGTCTCAAAATAGTGTATAGCTACTGTAGGCGGGTAGAGGAATAAATTCTGAAACGAACGCAACTCGAATCGCGGAAAACGGAGCCCAAACGGGCCCTAAACGGGTCGAGAAAGACAATACTGTGCAAAATCAGACGTCTGGAACTCCTTCCAGACGTCTTAAACGGTGGATCAGAGAATTACCTGTTCGGCCTGGTTCCCCGGACGTCCAGAAGTCTGTGGGGACGTCTCTCCTTGATCCCAGACGTCCGATGGTCACTCCGGACGTCTGGAGGTCACTCCCGCCGTCTGGTACAACGTCCAGACGTCTGATTCGCAAAGGATGATGAATCAGAACACCTGCGCACAGCCAACCCTCCTCCCTCAGTACGGTCAGTCGACAAAAAGAAGAAGAAAGCGGAAACTCACCTTTCAGACGTCTGTATGATCTCACAGACGTCGACCTTGCCGTCTGGATATCAGTCCAGACGTCTGATTCTGGAAATTTTTCCAGAATCAGAACCTTGCTCGGCCTCCGCTCGCGACGCCGCCCGCGTCGCACCTCGCGCGTCCGCTGCTCCGCCCGCAGCAGGTCCCTCTCCGCGGCGCTCTGCGTCCCCTGCGCCCTCCGCCGGCCGGCCAAGCCGCTCCCGGCGAGCTCGCCCTCACGGCAGAGCCCCGCCCTCGCACGCCGCAGCTCCTCCGCGCCTACTGCGGCTGCCGCTGCCGCTGCGCCCTCGCGTCCGCTCGCTCTCGCGCACAGGCAGGAGAGGAGGAGGAAGATGGTGGAGACGGGAGGGGAGGCGCGCCCCCCCCCCCTTTTAACGCCGCGCGGAGAGGAGAGAGAGACGGTCGCAGTCGCCTGCAGCCGCAGAGAAGATGCAGGATCGCAGGTCTGCGCGCACAGGCGCGCAGACGAATATCCCGTGCGAGCATAACTGTTCGCCAGACGTCTGTAAACTATCCCGGACGTCTGGTCAGACGTCTGGATGTGATCCCAGACGTCTTTACAGACGTCTGGGCCACCTCCCAGACATCTTAAAAGACGTCTGGGGCACGCGCTCGTTACATCACAGGTCTCGTCAAACTCAATAAGTTCCAATACTTTATTCTTATATTGACTTTCAAGGAACTCGTCTTCCAAGAATCTAACATTCCTAGAAATGGATACCTTTTGGGTCTTCGGGTCATAGAAGTAATAGCCCTTGCTATCCTTTAGATACCTAATGAAGTAACATTTAGCAGTGTGGGATTCCAGTTTGTTCAGACTTATGTTCTTAAGATGAGCCATACAACCCCAAATGCATGAGTGTCTTAGACTAGGCATTTATCCTATCCAGGTCTCATGTTGGGAGTCTTAGGAATGGATTTGGTTGGAATCTGATTTAGTATGTATGCTGTTGTTTTTAGCGCATATCCCCATAAGTAAAGTGGTAATTCAGCTTTGCTCATCATGGACTACACCATGTCCAACAAGGCTATTGCATCTCTCAGATACACCATTTAACTGTGGAGTACCTAAAGGTGTGAGTTCAGAGATGATTTCTTTCTCCTTGAGGTATTCATTGAATTCCTTGAAATCATATTCACCTCCTTGGTCTGACTGAATTTTCTTGATTTGTTTACCTATTTGGTTTTTAACTAATGCCTGATACTCTTTGGACATTTCAAAGGTTTCATACTTGTGACACATCATGTGAACGAATCCATACCATTAATAGTCATCAATAAACGTCACGAAATATTGTTGACCATTCCTAGTTGTAGTATTAAATGGTCCACATACATCGATAAGTATGCGATTTGGCAACTCCTCACATCTGACCCCATTTTCACGAATACAGTATTCATAGGTAGCCAAGGGTTGGACCTTTAGAAAATTCATGGGTCCATTCTTTACAAGTCTATTGATTCTTTCAATAGACACATTTCCCAATCTTTGATGCCATATCACGATGGATCTATCTGCATCATACCTGGCATGTTTAGAAGGTGTTTGGTCTCAATCATAACATCAGAAGTGTTCATAACAGACTCATAATCACCCAGTTCATACCAACCACTAGTAGTGATGAAACCAAAAGCAATATCTTTCCTATAATGGCTTATAGCAAGAGTTTGCTCAAAATGGAAAGCATATCCAAATCTAACTAGCTTAGATACGAATAAAAGGTTCCTCCTAATGGAAGGTACAAAGAGACAATTTCTCAAAACCAAAATGGGCCCATTAGGCATCCTAAGTTTGCAGATCCCTATGGCTTCTGCTACAACCATTTCTTCGAATCCCATTATTATCTGCACTTCTCCTTCCTTAGGCATTCTGGTTACTTGAAACACATGCAACAAATTGCAAACATGATTAGATGCTTTAGAATCCACAACCCAACTTCTAACTCGTTCAATGAGTAAGTTGGTTTCAATGATGAGAGGAGATTTTATACCTGCATTGACCTTGCCCTTGCCCTTCTCTAAGAACTTCATGTACTCCATACAGTTCCGTTGCCAGTGGCTAGGCTTCTTGAAGTAGTGGCACGTGTCTCCTGCCTTGTCCTTCATCTTCCTAGAAGAAGTGATGTGTGGAAGGAGTTGAAGACTTGTTCTTCTTTTGGGAACCTTTCTCTTTGCCCTTCTTCTCCGTCTTGAACCTCCCATTGCTCTCGACAACCATTACCTTAGGTGCGTTCTCCTTCTTAATGATGTCCTCTGTGGACTTAAGCAAGGAGATGAGCTCAACATGTGTCATCTTTATTTTTCCCACATGAAATAAGTCGATGAAGTTGATGAAGTAGCTTGGAAGTGATTATAAGATGATATCTATCAAGGTCATATCATCAATCATCATCCTAAACCGTTGGAGCTTTGAAATATGTCTGTACATTTTCAAAATGTACTCTCTCACCGAAGTCCCTACCTTCACCTTGCATGCAAGCAACTCCTTGAGCACATTGTAGTGTTGAGTTTGATTCACATCCCTAAACATCTCCCACAGGTTGATTTGGATCTTTAAGGCAGTCTTTATCTCCTTATGTTGCTTTTGAAGCACATTGGAGAGAGAACCAAGGACGTAACACCGGTAGAGTGTATTGTCCTTGTCCTAGTTCGCATTGAAGTCCCTCTACTGAGCATTTGTAGGGTTCTCATGCTTGTTCTACTTGATTGCAAACTCTATGTGATCAGTGGCAAGAATGAGCTCGAGGTTGCAGATCCAATCTGTATAGTTAGAGCTTATTAGTTGATTTTTTTCAAGTGGTAGAGTAGATTGAGGTTAATCATTTGAAAAAGAATTTAAGATCATTTGATTTTGAAAATGACAAAATATTTTTGCTTTGGGATTTTGAAAACAAAAATGCCCACTACGTCAAACTTTGAATGTTTTTCCTTCTCTAACACTCAAACTAAGAGGCATGTTGACCTTAATGCCTTAAGAGAAATTAGACTCTCTGATGGCAACACCATCATCCTCTTTACCTAACTCAATTTGACTAATTTCCAAGGCTAATTTAACATAATTGATAGATAAAAGGGTATAATTCGATCTTGGCCAAATTAAGAGGAATCAATGAAAAATAGGTTAATTCTACTGTTTAATAGGCAAATACAAGTGTAGATTAACTAAAGGCTAAACCTACACTTAATTGAAGGTCAACTAAGATCAAATTTCTAATAAGTGGGCTTATATTGATTGATTTAGGGTTTCCATTAAGATTGAAAGATAATTCTAAAAAAGAAAGCCCCTAATTTTAGCCTCACATTAATTCAAGGGGTTTTAATAGAAATAATGTTGGTGCTAGAGCACCACGATCATTTGTTTTGATGATAACAAAACACGTGTTATTTAACATTTGCAATTTGAGTCCTAGATTTCAGGTCAATTGCAAATGTGGACGTGTTTAGACGGAGTTCGAGCTCGCATCCAGGACGGATTGGAGGAGCTTGACGGAAAACAGAGGAGGTTCGCGTGGAGCGAAAGATTGGAGATGGAAGACAAGAAGAATAGGATAGATTCTTTTTTTATCCTTTCATGTATCTCTTGTATTTATTTTCTTGCTCTTTTTGATTCCTTAGAACATTATGTTAAAGAGCCTCAAAGTACCCTAAAAGTAGTCCTAGGAACACCTGCACAACCCTAGGATACTTAGGTTTTCTGTAGAATACTTAGAAAACCAATATAGGGTTCAAACAGCATTTCCAGACGTCTAATCCCAAAATCAGACGTCTGATAAAGTATTTTAAGACGTCTGACTGTTGTTTCAGACGTCTGATAACTGTTAGGCTGGACTTAGTTTTCTGTCTGATGAAATCAGACGTCCAGACCTTAGACCAGACGTCTTAGAAGACGTCTGATGGATTTGCCAGACGTCCAGATAGTGGACCGTTGGCTAACTTAGCAAGCACGGCAGTATATGACCGTTAGAGCCTTATCAGACGTCCATAGGTCTTCCCAGACGTCTGATAAATGACCGTTTTGCCTCGACTGACCCAAAATCTCTTCTCAGAGATTTTCTAGCCGTTGCAACGTTTGGAAATCAATTCCCACGGTAAAAGTAGGTTTCCAGACGTCCAGACTTAGTGCCAGACGTCCTCTATGTCGTCTGATGGACTTGTACAAAAACCCTGTTTAGATCTGATTCAAGTCAGGGAGAAACCCGCATAGAATCAGACGTCTGACCTTGGAATCAGACGTCTTAAAGTGACCTTCCAGACGTCTGATGCCAGAGTTAGACGTCTGATAACCCTGTGAAGTGTAATCATTGTCCTGATTTCGGCCTGATTCTCTTGGGCTTTGCACCCAACGGCTATGGAAGCTTTTCCAAGCCTTCCAAAGCCTTCCTAAGGCCTCTATAAATAGAGGGGAACCTTTGTAAACAAATACACACAAGAAGAGAAACCTAGAGAGACATATACACACTAAGACACACACCTTGCAATACACTTTCAAACCTTTTGTGTCCAAAGAAAAGACTCTCTTGCTCTCCAAGCTCAAGCTCTACATCTTGAGAGCATCAAACAGTTTGCGCGCCCGCTCTCCTGCCGTAGATAACGAGAGCGACGTAGCGCCATCGCGTGGCACACGCACCGCGTCATCGTCGACGCACTCCTTGCAAAGGGGAGTTTCCTATTTCCTATAGAAGCTAGGTTTAATTTTGTTGGCTCTATAGGACTGTTGTTTTATTTTATCTTTGTATTTTGGTTGGGTATTCGCTTTGCGAATTCCCGTCTCCTTCGTGGGACAAAATCCTTCTCGTGGAGAGAAGGGGTTGAGGAACGCTACCCTCGTACTTGTAGCGTGGTTGTATTGAGGTTGAATCACCCTCGTTCAAAGTGATTCGGTTAGTGGATTTGATCAACTAGGTTGATCGGAAAATCCTAACTCGAGAGGGTTAGGTGGTGGTTTTTACCCGGTTTGGGTTTCCACCTAAAAATTACTTGTGTACATTGTGTGATTGCTTATTTTTGTGATATTGCTTTATATATTCAATTCCGCAATTTTATTACGTCACCCCTCCTGGTAGGGACGAACCTTCAATTGGTATCAGAGCAGGTCTTGCTGTTTCGGCGTAACAACCAAGCAAGAAGATCGATGGAGGGAAGCAGTTCCGCGTGTAGGATTTCGGAGGGACAGTCCACAACCCGTCCGCCCTACTTTGACGGGAACAACTACAGCTACTGGAAGCTGAGGATGAGGATGTGGCTTCAAGCCACGGACTTCGCTCTATGGGGACGTTGCGAAGCCTCATACGAGATCCCGAAGCGACCCCAAGGAGGCTACTCGCAGGTGCAGATTCTAGAGCTCTCACTCAACGCAAAGGCAATGAATGCCTTGTATTGCGCGTTGAGTCCGAAAGAATTCGAACGAATCCAAGAGTGCACCACCGCTCACGAGATATGGAGGAGGTTGGAAGGCACTCATGAGGAGACGAGTTCGGAAGAAGATCTCGGAGAGAAGGAAACCACGTGCCTTGGTTTCATGGCAATCGGAGAAAGCGACATCGACAGCGAAAGCGACTCCGACAATGAGGTAAACCTGGATTTACAAGAAGCTTTTAATGAACTTTTTGAGATTAGTAAATCACTTAGGGTAGAAAATAAAGGCATTAAAAAGAACCTTAGTTTTCTTAGAAATGAAAATGATAGGTTAGAAAAACAACTCAAGGACATAGAAACTAGTCCTAAGGATAATAACCTATTATTAGAAAATCAAGACCTCATCAATGAAAATAATAAATTGATTGAGGAAAATGATAGTCTAAAAATAGAAATTTCTGATTTAAAAACTAAGATGAATACTATAGAAAGAGAAATTGCATGTCTTGGGGAAAGCTCTAACAAACTAATCAACAAAGTAGATGATTTTTATAGCCCTAAGGTTGAGAAAGGATCTCCATCAAGGAGACCCGCTAACAAATCCGGATCCAAGCCCACTTGGATACCAAAGAAAAAATTAGAATCTTGTTTTGTAGGGTTCAGGGATGACTACAACATAAAGGACTGGACCTACAAGCTCAAGGCTGGTCAACTTAGGTTGGGAGAACCAATGAGTAGACCAAGGAGGAGAAGAAGAAGACCGACGAGACGGCGAACAAACGACGGACCCGCCGCACGTCGACCACCAGATTGGAGACCGGTGCCAATGCCCGGGCCTCCAAGCTACGGATGGGAGCCCCATCCGATGTGGCATCCACCACCACCATTCGGGCCATTTTATTGGCCATGGTAGGTGAGGTAAAACCCTTTACCCTATCCTTTTATCAGTAGCATTTAGATAGGGGGAGTTAAAAATTTTATGAGCAAATTGTCAATTTTTAAGGGGGAGAAATAAGGTAGCTAAATTTCCTTTAGTAAGGGGGAGAAAAATAATAGCTATCTTGTTGTTACAAAAAGGGGAGAATATTACCTTTATTAAAATAAATTCATAGAAGAGCATGTTTTAAGGGGGAGTTATAAGAAATGTAAAATCAATTAAACCTTTTTGATAATGTCAAAAAGGGGGAGAATTTTATGCATTATTATTTACGGTTTTGTCATCATCAAAAAGGGGGAGATTGTTGGTGCTAGAGCACCACGATCATTTGTTTTGATGATAACAAAACACGTGTTATTTAACATTTGCAATTTGAGTCCTAGATTTCAGGTCAATTGCAAATGTGGACGTGTTTAGACGGAGTTCGAGCTCGCATCCAGGACGGATTGGAGGAGCTTGACGGAAAACAGAGGAGGTTCGCGTGGAGCGAAAGATTGGAGATGGAAGACAAGAAGAATAGGATAGATTCTTTTTTTATCCTTTCATGTATCTCTTGTATTTATTTTCTTGCTCTTTTTGATTCCTTAGAACATTATGTTAAAGAGCCTCAAAGTACCCTAAAAGTAGTCCTAGGAACACCTGCACAACCCTAGGATACTTAGGTTTTCTGTAGAATACTTAGAAAACCAATATAGGGTTCAAACAGCATTTCCAGACGTCTAATCCCAAAATCAGACGTCTGATAAAGTATTTTAAGACGTCTGACTGTTGTTTCAGACGTCTGATAACTGTTAGGCTGGACTTAGTTTTCTGTCTGATGAAATCAGACGTCCAGACCTTAGACCAGACGTCTTAGAAGACGTCTGATGGATTTGCCAGACGTCCAGATAGTGGACCGTTGGCTAACTTAGCAAGCACGGCAGTATATGACCGTTAGAGCCTTATCAGACGTCCATAGGTCTTCCCAGACGTCTGATAAATGACCGTTTTGCCTCGGCTGACCCAAAATCTCTTCTCAGAGATTTTCTAGCCGTTGCAACGTTTGGAAATCAATTCCCACGGTAAAAGTAGGTTTCCAGACGTCCAGACTTAGTGCCAGACGTCCTCTATGTCGTCTGATGGACTTGTACAAAAACCCTGTTTAGATCTGATTCAAGTCAGGGAGAAACCCGCATAGAATCAGACGTCTGACCTTGGAATCAGACGTCTTAAAGTGACCTTCCAGACGTCTGATGCCAGAGTTAGACGTCTGATAACCCTGTGAAGTGTAATCATTGTCCTGATTTCGGCCTGATTCTCTTGGGCTTTGCACCCAACGGCTATGGAAGCTTTTCCAAGCCTTCCAAAGCCTTCCTAAGGCCTCTATAAATAGAGGGGAACCTTTGTAAACAAATACACACAAGAAGAGAAACCTAGAGAGACATATACACACTAAGACACACACCTTGCAATACACTTTCAAACCTTTTGTGTCCAAAGAAAAGACTCTCTTGCTCTCCAAGCTCAAGCTCTACATCTTGAGAGCATCAAACAGTTTGCGCGCCCGCTCTCCTGCCGTAGATAACGAGAGCGACGTAGCGCCATCGCGTGGCACACGCACCGCGTCATCGTCGACGCACTCCTTGCAAAGGGGAGTTTCCTATTTCCTATAGAAGCTAGGTTTAATTTTGTTGGCTCTATAGGACTGTTGTTTTATTTTATCTTTGTATTTTGGTTGGGTATTCGCTTTGCGAATTCCCGTCTCCTTCGTGGGACAAAATCCTTCTCGTGGAGAGAAGGGGTTGAGGAACGCTACCCTCGTACTTGTAGCGTGGTTGTATTGAGGTTGAATCACCCTCGTTCAAAGTGATTCGGTTAGTGGATTTGATCAACTAGGTTGATCGGAAAATCCTAACTCGAGAGGGTTAGGTGGTGGCTTTTACCCGGTTTGGGTTTCCACCTAAAAATTACTTGTGTACATTGTGTGATTGCTTATTTTTGTGATATTGCTTTATATATTCAATTCCGCAATTTTATTACGTCACCCCTCCTGGTAGGGACGAACCTTCAAATAAATGTAATCTAAACCTTTTTAAAAATCATTGAAGAATATTCCCTAAGTTTCTGAATGATCAATTTTGTAAAATGAACCTAATTTGCCCTAAGTGTAAGACCAAGTTTAACAGTTAATACATTTTAGGTTAAAATGTAAATTGACCAATCAAACATCATCAAAACCCAAAATTGAAGTCGCCATTAGATTCCTTGGATCTAAATCATATTACCCTAAAATGTTGAGACCATTTGGATTCATCGCCACCTACTTTGCATAATAGTCATTAACTTTTGAATTTATTTCAATTTGGTCTAAATTTCCTTCATTATGGTCCCAGGTTGATGTCATGATGATGTTAGCCATCTTCAACCTCCAACAGCTCAACAACGTTCATCTCTTGGTGTTTAGCATGACTTTTGGAGCTCTAATTGTCTTAAATCAGGCAACCAAATCCCACCAAATTTGGTGGGATTGATCCTTGATCAAAGCTGAGCATCTTGGTGCTGATTCCAACTCGAAATTCCATCATTGGAGCTTGGATTTCTTAGTCAAAGATTGCACCAAGCTTTCCAAATAAACTAACCATTTCCGAGTCTATTCCTCACCACAATTCACGCAGCCTCTCATCTATAAAGCTTCGCAACTCCTCTGCGATCTTCTTTGTCAAGTTTTGGCGCATCACCATCCCTTATTCCTTCTTCCCCAATGTCACCATTAACAAGGCCTTGGAGCTTCTTTGACCACCTTTTTTGCCACGTCTCACCATTAACTGAGGTCATGGTTATCTCCCTCATGTCTTCGCCGAATCTCCTGCCATAGAGATTGGCTCCTCCACCCCTTTTTTCCTTCCAATTACCCTTGCTGGAGTCCTCATCCTCCTCACGTCTAGTCGGCTGGCCAATTCCAGATGCTCTCTGTCCTCCTCATCTTCTCTTAGGTAGACTTATTTCTCCCTCTTTCTTCGTAGTTTAGCTTAAGCCCCTTAGAGTTAGGATTTATCCCTAAATCCTCCTCATCCTCCTTGTTGTCTTCTCCACGTCTGGTGAAGGTCTGACGAAGATGTGAGGAAAACTCCGCTCATCGCCTTCAACCTTTAACCACCCCACGAGCTATTCTAGACCTTAGCAAACAAAATCCCTCAAGAATTGAGGCTATTATTTGCTGAGGCACCCTGTCGGAGTTCGCCTTTTGCTGCCATCGTCTCCAACTTCGGTAGCCCATCTCTGACTCTCCCATATCAATTTAGCTACTCCACCACCTTTAGCCCAATCAAGTGATGCCTCCTAGCCATTCGCCTGGAACCGAGACTAGCCTTTTCGCTAAGTCAATCTCTGCCTTGTTCGGTCATCTTCTTCGACCATGGTAAGACATCTCCGTCCTCCCTTAGCTCTGAAGCTTTGCAAGAAGCATTGTTGATGCACGAGGAGCACATTATGACTTTTAGTGAGTGATATTACACCTCGACAAGATCTATCAACACCCACCCATCTTTTTTGGCATTGTGTTGGAGATCTGCCGCTTTGATTGCAAGCCCCTTGGCCCCATCACCTTCAGACTGCCTTTGAACTCTCATCCAACTTCTCATCGAAGGGATTCAATGGTGATACTGCAATCACATCGTCAGTTGCACTTTGTTGGAGCATGCACGAGCAAGAAGGAAGCAACATAGTAGAGCTCCTACATGTGAAGCATGGCAGCATAGATGAGGGATTAGTCCAACCCCATTTAGTGGAGAGGTGTGGGGGTGATATATTTTAGTTTCCTCCTGTTGGCTAATCTGCATAAATAGGGAAGGCTCTCCTTAGGCAATGACAAGTGATAAACACCAGTTTAACATTACTCTTATGCCTAAAAACACATCTAGCTCATAGGTTTTTCACATTGCAATCGGGTTTGGGGCTACATTTAGGCATTTCATAGTTTAGGCATTCATTAAATTATTTTCCCTTATTTTTGGTTTTCATACACTTCATGTCATTGCTAGGGATGATCACATAGAAAAGATTACCTAAACCTTGGCAATGTGAAAGGAAGATTATCAAGAAGGAGAAGATGGAACCCAATCCAGCTGGATCTCAACTTAATCTAGCTCTCCTCAACTAGATTCTAGCTCAGATCCAACTCATTCCAGCTCTGACTAGCTCATGACGACTCCAGTCAACATAGCTTAGCTACTAGTCCTCAACTAGCTAAGCTGAGTCATCTAAAGATTCCACAATCTGCTCAAGGTAGTCAACATCAACTCATGAAGATTCACCCTAGCTTAACCTAGTTGAGCTTGTCTATTGGACTTAAGCTAGCTAGCTAGAGAGTCTTCAAGAAGATCAGACTCAGCTCAACCCAGCTCTAGAGTAGTTGAGACCTGCTCAACTCAGCTCAACCTACTTAGCTTACTAGCTAGCATAGAACTAGCTAGCTAAGCTAGTAGCTGAGCTCAGGGAAGACCCTCTTCAACAAACTACTAGCTCTATGAAGCTACATGCAGCTCAAGCTCCCTCCTCCCTAGCTAAACCCTAGCTCCTCCTTGACTCATCTACTAGCTAAGCTCCACCTAAGCTCTACCATGGTCGACCACCCCCCCTACTTAACTCCATTACTCCTACACCCTACTTAAACAAAACCACCACCACAACCCTTCGCTTTTGGCACCCACTCATGGCACCCCTTAGCCCCATAACCACCACCCAAAAGCCACCAAAGTTGGCACCAAAAAGACGTTTCTAGAAGCCCTACATATGGTGCCAACCTTCCCTTTAATCTCAACCCTTTACCACCCCCATAATCCAATCTCCACTCTTCAACTTTCCCTCCAAAACCCTTTTCTAGAAGCCCCCATCTTTGGCGCTAAAGATGGCATCCCTTCACCAACAACAAACACCCTAACCCACCTTAGGTTGGCGCCAAAAACCTATAACCACCACCCTACATATGGTGCCAACACCTGGCCACATCACCACCATCCATCCACTTCTAAAACTTATGCTAGCCATCCCTTTTGGTGCCAAAAATATCTACCCTTCTAGAACCCTTGGTTGGCGCCAACTTAACCCATAAACACCCCTTCTACAACCCTTCACTTGGTGCCACTCATCCTCTACCATAGATCCTAACCCTAGTTAACCTAAGTTGCCGCCAACACTAAACCTCCTACTCTATAAATACACCCTATAACCATCACATAAAACCATCTTTGGTCTACAAAAATGCTCTTCCCATATCTACCATATTCGGCCAAGGAAGAAGTAGGAAGAAGTTGATCAAGGAGACTCTCTTGTCTCCTTGGTGTTCACCTTCTTCTTCCATTCTTTCTTGTGCCAAAGCCAAGGGGTAACCATCAAATGAAGGATCGCCAGCATAGAGGAGGAAGCTAAGGGTGGATGTCCATCCTTGGAGGAGACTGAGAGGAGCATCTAGGAGTAACATCAAGTAAAGAAGCAAAGGAGGTTCTTCTTCAAATACGAGAACAACAGTGTTTGGAGCGAAGGCCCTTCTAAGCTTCAATTGGAGAATTTTCCTATCTTCTTTACTCATGTTTTATCTCTTTTGTATTAGCTTTCATTTTATAATTGTAAGATTTCATCTACTTGTGACACTACATATTTTAGCAATACAAAAGCAAGTTTGCCTTTCAATTCTATGTGTTTTTAATTTCAAGTATTTTCTTTAATCTCTAAGTGCACTACACTCTTCTCTTCGAATTACCTTAGGCGCACTTGCCTAGGGTGAGTTTAGAAGAGAAGATACTTTTCTATCACTTAGACGTAGTTCCCTACTTTCACTATTCTGTAGCCTCTATTATTTCCTAAAACCCTAAAAAAAATTACAAAACCAAAAATACAAAAAAAAATGGAGATTTTAGAGAGCAAGAGAACTGATTATTGACTAATGAATTAGCCTCCTTGGATGACCCTAGATACCTCACTATCTAGGTTCTATAAATTTAAAAGTTGGTTGATTTTAGGCATTGCAATGAAACTAATTTACATCAATTATAAAATCACGTATTTTCGTGTCACTTTTCAGCACCGTTGTTAGGGAGGCATGGCTTAGTTTTTATTTTTCTCTCTCTTGCTTAATTAGATCTTCACTATGTTTGTTTTGGTTTTGATTTAGGTGCAAATCAGGAGCGGGAGCAGGATTTGAAGTCACTTGGAGCAAAAGCTTCAAGTAACCTTTTCTTCCCGCAAGTTTCTAATTAAGTAGCCAAGCCAAAACTCTTTGAAATCTTAGAAAAATCTCCAAAAAAAATCTTTAAAATATCAAAACATATAAAAGCAAGAAAAATCAAGGTTGGTGGACTTTTAAAATTGGCATGTTTACTTGTTTTCTTCAATTCTCCAGCACCTTCTTCTTATTGGTGTTCAATTTTTGAAAATCTAGACTTCTGTCTTCATTTTCAAAAATCAACTTCGGGCACAAAGAAGCTTCCTAAAATCCTCAAACTTTTCCCAAAGAAGCCCCCTTGAGTCAGGAACTTAACCACCAAATTTCAGAATATTTGGATAAATAGAAAAAATTTAAAAATTCTTGTTTAGTCCAGACTTTTCTAAATTCCTTATTGCAGAGTGTCAAGCTCATTACCATTCCACCACCATGGGCCTTGACTGTGGCAACGAGCCTCCACCACCATAGGCATGTGGTGTAACAGGCCACACCGCCATCGATGCTCGATCGCACCACCATGAATCCAGAGACCACTGATTGCACCGCAAAAATACGCCTGCAATTGTGCCATCTTGTTCTATTTCCTAGCATTACCAGTGCATATTAGGGTTCCATAGTCACATTTGTAAAAATACATGCATGCATGCATTTAATTAAGAGGGGAGGAGAGTGAAATAAAATGGCCTCACGATTACATTTTTCCTCAAGTGCTGCCTCATAAATTTCCATCTTCATTTTTATTTTGGTTTGATTTTTCACTTTTTCTTCCCGCGGCTGCATGGCATGACAACATCTTCTTCGCACCATTCCCTGCTCTAGCCCTCCCTGCAGCTGCCTCTCCCTACCGAAGACATGCATAAGCCATGCACAGCTAGGGCATGGCCGTGCATGGCTTCTTCCTCTATAAAAAGCCACGGCTCCACCCTTGCAAAGATAGCCTGGTCCCAGCCAAAAAAAAAACCTGCAGCTTCTTCTCTGGGCCACTGTCCTCTCCTCCCTCTCCCTCCATACGTCGGCCTTCCTCGGAGACACCCGGCGGATAGGAGTCTTCACTGTGGTGAGCACCCACCACCGTGAAACCACCATCGCCCAGCTCTTCAAAGAGCTGGTCGGTGTGGTGGCCTTCTTCACTATTTTTCCATTCCAGCACCTTCAGCCAATGGAGCGCAGGCTTCAAGCTTGAAGCTCAAAGCTCCAGCAAGGCAGCAGCAGTAGCCACACGCAGCAGCCGCACCACCTCTTTCCGTGCAAGCCTGCAGGCCTCCCTCGCCTTCCGCGTGCGCCTGCAGGCCTCTCCGCCTCCCGCTTCTTCGCTCTGTCGCACTCTCTCTTCCTCCCGCAGTCGGCCACCACGCGTCACTGCAGCGGCTGGCCAAGCACCCCAGCGCACCCCAGCAGCGCCCGTGTTGCCCTCGCCTTCCCTCGCACATGCCAACTCCCTCTCCGCATGCTTTGTCGCGAGCTTTTCCGCGCCTGCAACCGGTCGGCGCAGATCGGCTTCCTCACGTGCCAGCCCACGCGTGCGAGCCGGCAACACTCACTGCCCCTGCAGCTCCCAATCACGCGGCTCGCCCAACCACTGTCGCCACTGTTCACGCGAGTCTGCGCGACACTGTGGCTACAGTGGGGTGACCGGTGAGCTTCTCACTTAACCGGTCACCCGGCGCACCGCTACCGCCGATCGCCTACGTGCGTATCTCGCCCTGCGTCACCCGCACACGCTCGCACGTCTGCGTCTCCCGTACCCGTCTGCGTCGCCTACTCCCTTCGCCCGCGCCTGTGAGTGCCCGTTCCAGCCACTCTGCGCAGCGCTGGGCGTGCGGTCCTCTCCGCACCAACTCTCCTGCATGCGCGCTCCTCTCTGCTCGCGCACGCGTGGAAGCCTCCAGACGATGCTCTGAAGCTGCAGACGCCATAAAACCTTCGGCCTTCACTCCAACAGTGCAACCTCTCCCTCTCTCTCTCTCACTCTCTCTCACAACACTCTCTCACTCTCTCTTTACCGACGCTCACACACATTCACTCACACTTTCATACACACACACACACCTATACACTATTACATACATATATATATATATATATACGTATACATATATATTGATATATATATACATATACTTATATATATATATATATATATATATAGTATTTATATAACCTAGTATTAATATACATATATATATATATTTATATATATATTAGTACTTATATAACTATGTATTAGTCTATATACATACGTACATATATGTATATATATATCTATATACTTATATATATATACATATACTTATATACATACATACATACATACATACATATATATATATATATATATATATATATATACACACACATATACTTATACATACATATATATACATATATTTATATATATATACATATATATACATCTATATAGTACTATATACATACATATACATATATATATATATCTATATACTTATATATATATATATCTATACACACATATATACTTACATATATACATATATCTATATATATATATTATTACCTATATAACTAAGTATAGATACATATATATATATATATATAGACATATATACACACCTACTTATATATACATCTATATATACATATATATATATATCTAGCTACATATATCTATATATACATATATTACTATATACATATACATACATATATATTTACATCTATATAGTTATATACACATACTCATACCTATATATATATATATATATCTATACATATTTCTATCTATACATCTATATAGTTATATACACATACTCATACCTATATATATATATATATCTATACATATTTCTATCTATACATCTATAAAGTTATATACACATACTCATACCTATATATATATATATATCTATACATATTTCTATCTATACATATACTTATATATATATATTTACATACCTATATATATATACATATACATATATATATATATAACTACATATGTATACCTATATTTATAACCACATATATATATATAGATATATTTACATATATACATATATAGATATATTTTCACATTATTTACCATACGTGGCATCGTGGGAATATTTGCACTAGTTGTTGATATTCCCCGATACACGCGTACAAAAAGCGTGTTCGCATTCATCTTCCACCATCCATCCTACACCTTACACGCGGCACTTCGTCCTGTTGGTTGCGCCTCTCTAGACGACGACCGACTCAACACCGTGCTACACTCCATCTCCGCCTCCACCCCCACCCCTTTATACATATATACCTATATATATACTATATTTACTTTATTTCTGCTTCTCTTTCATGACAATAAAAAGATAAAAAAAATATATAAAAGAGAAAAGATAATCTTTGACTTGCAGGTACTCCGTCTTGCGAATAGCAAGACCCATTTTGGAACCCTATTTTGGCTCAAAGCTAAGAACTTAATTTTGAGGGTGTGCCTCAAGGACAAAGACTACCAGAAAAAAATCTAAATAGAAAAACACCAAAAACACAATAAACGAACGGAAGATATTCTTTGTAGGAAAGGCGTAGAAACTTAACTTGTAACCCCACTTCCCTGAGTTCGACCTTGGGCCTAAAAGTAACCAAGATAAAAATCAAGTAGGCCATGTTAAAAATTTTGTAAAGAGATGGTTAGGTCCGATTTAGGTTATCCACTATACACATTTCAACGATAAAATCACCATATTAACAACCTATCCAGGCTCGACACCATACCTTTTCTGGCGCTGTTGCCGAGGAAGTGCACCTTCAAGTAAGTTTCTATTCAATTCCTTTCAATTTTTCTCTTCTCTCTCACGGGTGTCTCTATTTTTGGTGTGCAGGTGAACCTGTTGCAAGGAAAAGGCAGGCAAACGAAGTCGAAGACGTGAGCAGATCCAAGGCGGGAACGAGAGCGTGAAGATGTCGACATTGCGTTGGAGCTTCGCACACGTTGCTGAAAAAGTAGGTCTTCTTTTCTTAGCAACTAGGGTTAACTTGTCACCTAAATAAATAAAAAAAATCATTAAAACAAAAACTAGAAAAACTTCTTGGGATCTTTTGGGGCAGTGGACTAAAATTCACTTGTTTTGATTGTCTTCACTCCCACCGCTCCGTGATTTCCCGCCTTACTTCGCATAGCAAAAATCCAAGAATCTTGATTCTTGAATTTTTTGCCGTGTGAAGTATTCTTTGAGGCAAACATAAAAAGATTGATTGCACCCCTCTTTGCCTCATTTACCTGCAAATTCGGGATCACATTTTTGGTGGGGAGACTTGGAATTGAGTTGATTCCAACCCCACCATGACTTTTCAACTTGCCTAAGATTCGATTCCGAATATTTCAACCCCAACAATTTGATTTTCTTTATCTTTTGGTTGAGCCTTGTGTGGAAATCTTTTTGGTGATTGGGAGCACTTGAATTGAAGTACTTTGGCTCCCTTTCACATAAACTCTAAAACTAATTCGTGCATCCACACATAAAAATCTCCATTTAGGGTAGCCCATTGCATTTTAGCATGCATTAACCAATTGAAATTGAAGAAGGGTTTATTGGGCTTAGAAGAAAACCTGTATTCTTGCAAAACCCGGAGATTGGTTGAATTGGTATTTCAGTGAAATCCTATAATCCATACTACTTAAGGCTAAACTCTAAAAACCACTCACCAATTAAGAACTTCAATTTGGGGAGATTTCCCCGTTGCATGCTTGGATTACACACTTTGAAAAATCAATCACTTGGGCATTACCCGTAAACAACGTCCTTCACATTCCAAAAGCACTTGATCCTAAGCCTCTAACTAAAATTGGTAGTAACTTGACCCTTCTTAAGGATTGGAGGTCTAACTACCTGCGTGTAGCATCTACGTGCTAGTGAGGGTTCCCACGTGCTATCGGGTGTCTAAGACTGGGGCAAACGGCCTTTCAATCTGTCCTGGTGGTTCCGCGGTGCTTGCATTCGATTCCGTAGTTTGTGATAGTAGGTAACTTAGATCTTTAGGTCTAAGGGCACACTGTAGAGGTTAGGAATTCGATTGTACTGATTTGTCATCAAGTGTACCTTTGCGGCGTCATTTCTCTCGTCTCTTTTCCCTTCTCATCTCCCCAATTCTTCCTGCGGTAGTACATGTTTGGGAGGAGGTCACAAAACCCTGAACTAATTGAATTGCCTGATAAATCTGGAAAAGAAGCTGAATCGTCCTCCTCCTCCACAAACATGGCTGCACGCTCACCCCCAAATCCCGAGGGAGGAAACTGCCCTCATAACCCACCAGGTGGTGGAGCCTTAGACCCCATAACCTGCCTCCAAGCCCAAATGGAAATGTATAATGAGCAAATGGAAGCCATTCGGGAAACATTGGAGGAAATGCAGAACCCTCCCGAATGGGAGGAGCCTAGGTCTCTTAGCTCCTATCAGAATCCCGCTACTACAGAGACCATAGGACAAATTCGGGTCCCCATGGGCGGGGATGACTTTGAACTGAAACCTAACATTATTGGCCTAATAAATTTTCACTTCCATGGTCTTACAAGTGAAGATCCTTTTCTCCACTTGGAAGACCTAACTCAACTGGCTGAAACGGTTAAACCAAGAAATGTTGGGTTACCTATAGTCATGAAAATGTTCCCATTTTCATTGCGGGATAAAGCGTCACAGTGGCTACGCACCCTTGGGAGAACCATCCACTCTTAGGAAGAGATGCGAAAAGTGTTTCTCAAGAAGTTCTTCCCAATCGGGCGAACCAATGCGCTTCGCCGTGCCATCACTTCATTTACGCAACAAAACGGCGAACAATTTCATGAGGCATGGGAGAGGTATAATGACCTCCTCAGGAAGTGTCCGCACCACGGTCTGCTTAAGTGGCATATAGCCCAGATCTTCTACTATGGGCTAAATGAGACTTTGAAGTAGATTGCAGACGCTTCCTGCGGAGGGAATTTTATGAATAAAGACGAAAATGGAGCATTTGAATTGTTTGAAAATATGAGTGAAAACTCAATGAACAATGCTTCCATTGTCACCTTTAATCGTACCAGCCAGCCCCGAAATGTCCACGAAGTTGACACGGGACCCTCCCATTCATCCACTGATCTAAGCCTTATTGCTCAAAAACTGGATGAAGTCTCCGTCGTGCACAAGAAGCTGGACGAGCTTCTGGCCAACCCCGCTCGATCTCTGGCAAACACCACCTCTTCACCACTTCGTCACAATTTCAATTCTTCCAACACCAGGCTTATCCCGAGAAACCCCGTTAGACCTTCCTTACCGAGTGTTGCGCCGAGCGACTCAGTAAGTCACGTGGAACTGGCTTCTGCGAGTCAGTATTTCGACACGGAGGACCAAGCCTCCGTGTGCTTGGACGCATATTTACATGTGGAAGCGTCTTCTGGCATAGAAGACGCTTGCGCCCTGGGGAACAACCTGTTCTTTGCCAGTTATAACCCAGGGTGGTGAAATCATCCAAACTTCGCATGGTCCAACAACCCACAGCACCAAAACCCCGCGGGTGGACCAATGCGACCGTCTGCTCCCGTCATCCCAAGGGCCCAGCCTAATCTTATGGCGAATCTGCCATCAGGCCCTTGCGTACTGCAAACCAAACACGCATCAAGTCCTCTTGACAAATTGATGAGAATGATGACAGATATGTCAAAGCGCCATGAAGAGAACATGACCTCTCTTCAGCACCAATTGGCAAAGTAGAATGCTGAGATTAGTCAACTACGCATGGCAACTCGATCTCAGGGCACTCTTCCCGCCCAACCTGTTCCAAACCCGCGAAACTTCGTACCCCATGGTCCTCAACCACAGGTACGACCTTCTCAGGGGCAGATTAATCAAATTCTGCAAGCTCCAGCATTCCTCTGGGATTTCAGGCTAATCCCGCTGCAGCACCGCACTCTTATGTCCCCATTGTGAACCCTCCTCCGCCGTATGATCCCACTGGGCCTGCATCATCCAATGCTATCACTACGAGGAGCGACAAGCAGACTGTTGATCCACCTCGACCTGACAATGGCCCGTCTTCTTCATCGCCTTCTCAGTCAGGATGCGCACCGCATTCGCGAGAGGACGATACACCCAAATTGTTGCCAGAATCAGTTCCATTCCCTGAGGCTCTATTGAGGGAGCCAAAAGGCAAAAAGAAAGATATGCAGGCCTTTGATAACCTGCATAATTTATTCAAGGATGTAGAAATCAAGGTACCCCTGCTCGAGGCTATCGACCACATACCTACTGTTGCCCGACTTTTCAAAGACTACACAACACCCAGGTGACAGTCAAAGAAAACTAAAAATCCGGTGGTTCTCTCGCCTCAAGTGAGTTGTGCTATACTATCAAACCTTCCACTGAAGCAGAAAGATCCGGGTACACCGCTGATTTCCTGTAGCATCCAAGGATGCAATTTTAACCGTGCCCTACTTGATCTAGGATCTTCCATAAATCTTATACCGACCATCATGCTCGAAAAATTTTCCTTGGGAAATCTGAAACCCACCCCTGTCACGTTACAGTTGACAGATTGTTTTGTCAAAATCCCGAAGGGTGTGGTGGAAGACGTGGTGGTTAGAGTCAACAGTCTCTGTTTTCCTGTTGACTTTCTTGTTTTGGATATGGAAGTTCCTAGTTCACTTTCAAATTGTCCGATCATCCTCGGTCGACCTTTCTTGGCCACAGCCTGCGCCCATATCGACTGCGAGTCGGGCTGTATCGAGATTGCCGTTGGATTTGAAAAGATCAAGCTTAACATCTTCAAGGCAGCCAAGAACTTTGATTGTATCGAGGATGACACGTTTGACAAGGACATGGCCGTCAGCGCGTGTATCGGGCTAATTGGGACCTATTCAGACTGCTGTGGATTACCTATAAACACTGATGACTGCTTGACCAACACATATTGTGATGTTCCCCCATCCCTCCCTTGTCCCGTACCCTCTCCTGGCCAGACTTCTGATGAGGTTTTCTTCGCTTCCCATGCCTCGTGGTCTGAGTCATATCCGGGCTACTCACCGCCGATCTATACTCTTGAAGATCGGATTACCCTTTCTTCCCCACCAAATCAGGCAGATTTGCAAATCCACACTGGGACCTTGAGCCCATATACTTCTCACTGGGGCTATTCCTTTTTGGATCCATCTATCCAAGAAGCCCCTCTTCTTGGCCAATCTGAGGGCCAACTGCTTCCTCCTGACTTGTTTTCTGTTCCGCCTGGGACACTCTCATCCTAGAAAATGCTTGATCTTTCACCACCCACCATCCACCCACCCTACCACCCTGCTGTATACCCTGCACCTCAGCTCTCGTTACCCGATCTTTCATCCTTTCTTTACCTTTCCCTGCATGCATATGAGGACATCATTGTTTGGCATGGGGGGGTGGATAGGCATCCATAGGATCTGGGTATTTTATGGTATCATACAGTTCCCACCTATTTATAAATATGCAAGAAAAAGAAAAAGAAAGAAATATATAATATATAATAATAATAATAAATGGTGTTTAATAATGATTTGAAAGCTGAAACAAAAATACAATAAGTGTTTATGGATATTTAACCTCTGTTTTGAAGACTTTCCAGGCCACAGAAGCTTGATTCGTTCAGGGTCGGCTTAATTCACTTGTGCATTGACAAGATAGAACGGAATCTCTCCTAACTAAGGACATATTCTTGTACCTGAGACACCAGTACAGGATTCGTTGGTTTGCTTCTACTTGAGAGCTTAAGTAAACTTGGTTCACACTACATATATCAGGAAAGACTAGGTGAACATAAGATCCAACCCTAGTGTTCATTAGGGAAGGTGGAGTCCTTACCTGTGCGTGCAGGTAGACTTTTTATCCCAGGTTGTAGTCTTGTGTTTAGGAGAAACTCTTTCTACCAAAAAGAAACTCTCCCACCAAAAAGAAAAGTGTGCTCCTCCAAATAAAGTTGTAAGAGATATACTGACACGTGTTTCTAAAAAAAAAAAAAAAGAGATGATGCAAATAAGTCAGTATATCTCACAAATATCTATAAAATCTTCCTACAAAAAGTTCTATTTTCCTTGAGCCACAAATGTCAGAAAATGGGAGTTGAGTTTTCCGTCATCTTCTTAAGGGTTAATCTGAAAACACAAGTTGAAACTGGGACCAACCTGTACTTAAAGATTCGTGAAACCCTGGGCTTGAGTCTTAATGTTTATCTGGTCATCTTGATCCTTCACTAAGCACAAGCCATAATCTCTTGAGCTCTCGAGTATGGCAAAAGCGTCCTGGGTCCTGGAAATCGTACTTAAGGTTTAAATATCAAAAGTCCTGGTTAGTCGAGAGATAATCTTTGCAATGTGAGACTTAAAGTACTGGTAGTCTTCTCTACAATTGGTTCTCACAATATCCAACAATAAACACACCTATGTTGCCTTGGAAGAAAATCTTCAGCTTAAGATCATTTCTAAATACATTACAAAAATGTTTTGCTAGGGCTAGCAAAAGATAGGCATGGGGGTATGATTGCACCGCAAAAATACGCCTGCAATTGTGCTGTCTTGTGCTATTCTTAGCATTACCAGTGCATATTAGGGTTCCATAGTCACATTTGTAAAAATACATGCATGCATGCATTTAATTAAGAGGGGAGGAGAGTGAAATAAAATGGCCTCGCGATTACTTTTTTCCTCAAGTGCTGCCTCACAAATTTCCATCTTCATTTTTATTTCTTTTTGATTTTGCCTTTTTCTTCCCGCAGCTGCATTGCATGACAACATCTTCTTCGCACCATTCCCTGCTCCAGCCCTTCCCTGCAGCTGCCTCTCCCTGCCGAAGCCATGCATAAGACATGCACAGCCAGGGCATGGCCATGCATGGCTTCTTCCTCTATAAAAAGCCATGGCTCCTCCCTTGTAAAGATAGCCTGGTCCCAGCCAAAAAAAAAACCTGCAGCTTCTTCTCCAGGCCACCGTCCTCTCCTCCCTCTCCCTCCATACGTCGGCCCTCCTCGGAGACACCCGGCGGATAGGAGTCTTCATTGTGGTGAGCACCCACCACCGTGAAACCACCACCGCCCAGCTCTTCAAAGAGCCGGTGGGTGTGGTGGCCTTATTCACTGTTTTTCCATTCCAGCACCTTCAGCCATTAGAGCGCAGGCTTCAAGCTTGAAGCTCAAAGCTCCAGCAAGGCAGCAGCAGCAGCCGCATGCAGCAACTGCACCACCTCTTTCCGCGCAAGCCTGTAGGCTGCCCTCGCCTTCCGCACGCGCCTGCAAGCCTCTCCACCTCCCGCTTCTTCGCTCTATCGCACTCTCTCTTCTGCCCGCAGCCGGCCACCGCGCGTTACTGCAGTGGCCGGCCAAGCACCCTAGCGCACCCCAGCAGTGCCCGCGTCGCCCTTGCCTTCCCCTGCGCACGCCAACTCCCTCTCCGCGCGCTCTGTCACGAGCTTCTCTGCGCCTGCAACTGGCCGGTGCAGATCGTCTTCCTTGCACGCCAGCCCGCGCGCGCGAGCCGCGAGCCGGCCACACTCACAGCACCTGCAGCTCTCGGTCGCGTGGCTTGCCCGATCACTGTAGCCACTGTTCACGCGAGTCTGCGCGACACTGTGGCTACAGTGGGGTGACCGGTGAGCTTCTCACTTAACCGATCACCCGACGCGCTGCTACCACCGATCGCCTGCACATCTGCGTCACCCTCACCCGTCTGCATCGTCCGCTCCCTTCGCCCGCACGTCTGCGTTGCCCGCACCCGTCTACGTCGCCCGCTCCCTTCACCCGCGCCTGCGAGCACCCTTTCCAGCCACTCCACGCAGCACTGGGCACTGCGGTCCTCACCACACCAACTCTCCTACGTGCATGCTCCTCTCTGCGTGAACACGCGCCTACGCGCGCGCGCGCGGAAGCCTCCAGACGGTGCTCTGAAGCTGCAAACGCCTTAAAACCTTCGGCCTTCACTCCAGCAGCGCAACCTCTCCCTCTCTTTCTCTCACTCTCTCTCTCACTCTCTCTCACAACACTCTCTCACTCTCTCTTTACTGACGCTCACACACATTCACTCACACTTTCATACACACACGCACACCTATACACTATTACATACATATATATATATATATACGTATACATATATATTGATATATATATACATATACTTATATACATACAAACATACATACATACATATATATATATATAGTATTTATCTTACTAAGTATTAGTATACATATATATATATATATATACATATATCTATATACTTATATATACATATACATATATATATATATATATATATATATATATATACACATAAACTTATATACATATACATATATATATACATATATATATATATCTATATATATATTAGTACTTATATAACTATGTATTAGTCTATATACATACGTACATATATATATATATATATCTATATACTTATATATATATATACATATATATCTACATATATACACACACACACACACACATATATATATACACACATATACTTATACATACATATATATACATATATTTATATATATATACATATATATACATCTATATAGTACAATATACATACATATATATATATCTATATACTTATATATATATATATACACACATATATACTTACATATATACATATATCTATATGCATACATATATATAAATATACATATATCTATATATATATTATTACCTATATAACTAAGTATAGATACATATATATATATATATATAGACATATATACACACCTACTTATATATACATCTATATATACATATATATATATCTAGCTACATATATCTATATATACATATATTACTATATGCATGTACATAAATATGTATTTACATCTATATAGTTATATACGCATACTCATACCTATACATATATATATCTATACATATTTCTATCTATACATATACTTATATATATATATTTACATACCTATATATATATACATATACATATATACATATATAACTACATATATATATATATATACCTATATATTTATAACCATATATATATATAGATATATTTACATATATACATATATAGATATATTTTCACATTATTTACCATACGTGGCATCGTGGGAATATTTGCTCTAGTTGCTGATATTCCTCGATACACGCGTACAAAAAGCGTGTTCGCATTCATCTTCCACCATCCATCCTACACCTTACACGTGACACTTCGTCCTGTTGGTTGCGTCTCTCTAGACGATGGTCGACTCGACATCGTGCTACACTCCATCTCCGCCTCCACCCCCACCCCTTTATACATATATACCTATATATATACACTATATTTACTTTATTTCTGCTTCTCTTTCATGCTAATAAAAAGATAAAAAAAATATATAAAAGAGAAAAGATAATCTTTGACTTGCAGGTACTCCGTCTTGCGAATAGCAAGACCCATTTTGGAACCCTGTTTTGGCTCAAAGCCAAGAACTTAATTTTGAGGGTGTGCCTCAAGGACAAAGATTACCAAAAAAAAATCTAAATAGAAAAACACCAAAAACACAATAAACGAACGGAAGAGATTCTTTGTAGGAAAGGCGTAGAAACTTAACTTGTAACCCCACTTCCCTAAGTTCAACCCTAGGCCTAAAAGTGACCAAGATAAAAATCAAGTAGGCTAGGTTAAAAATTTTGTAAAGAGATGGTTAGGTCCAATTCAGGTTAACCACTATACACATTTCAACGATAAAATCACCATATTAACAACCTATCCGGGCTCGACACCAACCACCACCGTGCTTCTGCCTCTCCTCTTTCCCCTCTGTTGTCTTCTTCTTCTCCACTACAACCACGAGAACCCATCATACCCACCATCGCCACCTCCAACAACTGCCAATTCCACCACCTCTCCACTTTCCCCTCCTCCATTTTCTTCCACTACAACCATGAGAACCCATTACACCCACCATCACCACCTCCAATAGTCGCCAATACCACCGTCGTTCACTTCCTACAAGCGGCCAATGACTGCTCCTCTGCCAGCCACTCCTCTGCCACCACCGGCCACTTCCCTCCTCACCGGTGCTCCCCGTGCACCACGCGCAGCCATCCACTTCCATCCCCTTATAACTCCACCACAAGAGAACCCATCACCACCACCTGCAGCACTTCTAACCCACACCTACTCCTCTCCTGCATGTGCCCACCAACACCTGCGTGCTGTCTTTCCTTCCACGTGCAATAGCACGGCCATGCTCGGTTGCCCGTGCCCTCTTTGCAGCAATAGGCTACCACCCCTTCACCGCTGTCCTCCACTCCGTCCGGATGCCATTGGCCATCTCCTGCCTTGTCGGAACCACCATCGTAAAGCTCATTTCGAAGGCTTCCTCCTTGCCGAATCTCATCGACTCTGGAAATCTCACGTGTGCACACCAACTTCACGAAGAAATCCTCTGTTTCCACTCCAATTAAAATTTATGATTGCGTGCAATTGCAGGATTTCATTTTCTAATTTCATTAGTTAAATATTGTGTCACATTATAAGAACACCCTCCACTTTTAACGTAAATGCAATTTCAGCTTGTTCATACATTATTATCTTAATTAAAAAGGGGTTTTGACTTGATGTCTTCGGCTACTCATTTGTGAATATCATTTCTCTTATTTCATGAGTTTTAATGGGCATTGCCTTCTTGTGGATATGACCTAATCAATTTCGTGGTTAGATTTTGAGTATTAAATGTTTTGAAAAGCAATTTTCTACCACGCAACCAAATACAATGACACGACATTTCATATGCAAAACTTCATAAAAAAGTGAAAATCATCTTTTCAAATGGCACTGTTGCTGGGGAGGAAACATGCTTAGCATCTTACGAACAGTTTTCTATTCACATTGGTTTATTTTTAAGGCTAATATCAACGATATATATATTATGTTTGGTTGGTGCGAGGTACACATTGGGAGAAGAAGCACCACAACCACCATGTTCTCGATTGAGGTGGACCTAGATTCCATTGTCGGAGGACACCTGGAGTGATCATTTTCTCCTCCAATCAGCAGTAGTTAGGATTCAGACTTTATTTATTTTCTTTATTTCTTTCCTTGCACAGTTGATTTGTGACCCTTATTCTGGGGAACATTTTAGGGGTTTTTCCTCAACCTTATTTTAGGCCCTTATGTGGGTAATTTTTGGGAGGTTGTTCCCATTGCTTTAGAGTTAGGTTTTTCTTTTATTTCATGGTTCATTTGTTTGTGCATAAGTCGGTAAAAACATAAAAAAAAATTTGAGTTGCATGCTAGAAGTTGCATACCACTAGGACGATCATATAGGGTTGTATGGTTAACATCTAGTTTATTTTCTTACATTGCGTGCATTGCATTGCTGATTGCTTAAGAACAAGGTACGTCCTCTTTCTTTGCATCTGTATATTTGTTCATGCATTGCATTTGGACCTAATTTGCAAGACCACCTAAAGTGATTTGAAGAGATTAACAAGTGGTCACATTAAAATTCTAAAAAAAACTAACTAAAAGAGGAACCTTAAAACCAAAGAGTTGAATTGAAAAACTTGATGTACGATTTACAAAAATTCAAAATGTTTTACGATGTATGCATATGTGCATGATAATTTGCACCAAGGCACGCATTTAGACACTCATAGGTTGAAACCACTAGGAGAGAGCCTCCTATTGCTGGGGTTGGAAGTGACCCAACCTTTAGCTTGAAGGTTCAAGCACTTCCAAAATTGCAGATTGAGGGTAGTTAAGAAACACCGGCAAAGCATAGCTTCAAACAAAGGGCTTACCCTACTTGCATCCCTCTTTGCCGGCTTTGGAGGTGGCTAGACTTTTTGGGCTTTAGGGTGGATCACCAAAGTACTAGTTAGGTCTTTATTAAGGCATTCCGCAGGTTGACAATAGGCACGTAAATTGATTGGGCTACTTGTATTGTCACCTGCAATCTATCTTAAATTCAAAGGCCTAAAATTGATAAGATCTAGAAAGTCCTTTTGAATTGTGTTTGTCTGAGTTCTTGTAGTGCATGCTTGGTAGGCGATCTCTTAGGAGACAACTTGTGTTTGATTCAGAACCTGAAAGAACCTTAAGGAGAGCCAATCAAGAAAGAAGAGAGATGGTCGAGGGAGAGAGGGAGAATATGATAGTGGAAAATCAACGATCTTTGAGAGACTATTTTATCCCTATTAATCAACCCAATCATACACTGAGAAGACCTGGGGGGAATAATTTGTATGAAATCAAGAGTAGTATTATATCTTCGTTACCCTCATTCTATGGTAGGGAGGACCCCTATAAGCATCTTGAAGAATTCATTTAGGATTGTTTCACGGTGAGATTGCAGGGCATTTCTGATGATGCCCAAATGCGAACCCTTTTCACCTTCTCCCTCAAGGATATGGCAAAGCATTAGTATCACACTCTAGATGGTAGAGTGGACAGTTGGGATGCCTTGAAGGGAGAGTTTTAAAGAAATATTTCACCATGAGCAAGACTAACCACTTTAGGAGGGAGACCATGAGTTTTGCTTAGAAGGATGGGGAAGCTTTCCATGAGGAGTGGGAGCACTTCAATGACTTCTTTAGACTTTTCTCGCATCACTAGGTGCAAAAGTGGAAATTGGTAGAAAGGTTCTACACTGGACAGAGCGATAAGCACAGGCAAACAATGGATGGTGCCTGTGAGGGAACCTTTCTGACAAAAATCGAATATGAGGCTTGGGAGCTTTTTGAGACCTTGAGTGAGAATTCTATCCACCTGAATTCTGCCTATTTGGATAGAAAACCCTCTCATGCAATGAAAGATTGAGGCAAATGAGGCTAAGGATACCTAGAATTTAGCCTTCTAAATTTAGTTGTTCAACGAAAATATGGAAAGGCTTATGCCAAACCCTAGCCAACTCATGCCAAATGCCTCCACTTCCCAAGCTTCCGAATGCTCTATTTGCTAAGGCAATACGCATGCCACTGTGGATTGCCACTTGGCCTCCCAATTCCCTAAGCTTGTACTGGCAAACCTGAATGTCACCCAAGGATTTAGTCCTAGACCTCGTAATGACCCTTTTTGCAATACTTATAATGAGGGATGGAGGAACCACCTAAACTTCTCATGGAGACTAGGGAATGTCTCCAATTCAAGGAATTATAAACCACAACCCTTCCAGAACCAACAAATGAACCAACCTTAGACCTTTGCCCAACCCAAGACCTTGGAGATGCATGAACTAAAGTCGATGTTCACAACTATGCAGGAAAGTCAACGTGCCATCATCCAATCTCATGACAACTCTATACACGAAATGAAATCACAGATAGGACACCTTGTAGAGGCCATTAAACAAAGGGAGACTGGGAAGCTTCCCAGTGCTATTGAGGAGAACGCTAAAGGGAAAGGGTTTGTCTTTAGGGAGCATGCTGAGGCGGTGACTATTTTGAGGAGTGGGAAAGAAATTTCCAAGCATGATGCTTCTATAGTCTTGCCTTCTAAGAACCCATCCACCCCGATTGTCATCTCCACTGGAGAAGAGCCACCCAACTCTCCTCTACTTGAAATCACCTTGTTGGAAGAGGTTGTCCCCATTCCACCACTTACTCGATGTGACAACCCTTTCACCCAGAGACCGAGAGTGCCCTTTCTAGAATGCTTATCTATCCCTGGGAAAACTTCTATTAGCTCATCTAGAGATAAAGATAGGATGGATGAAATCATGGAGACTTTCAAACAAGTGCAAGTCAATTTTCCCTTGCTTGAATCTATTAGGTAGATTCTGTCCTATCCTACTTTTTGAATGACCTGTGCACAAAAAAGCGATAATCTACAAAATAGGTCCAATCAAAAGTTATCCTACCTAATTTTGCTAGCTCAATAGTTCAACATGGCACACTCCTAAAACTTAAAGACTTGGGACCCTTGTACATATTAGTGGTCATCGGTGACCTATGTGTAAATGAGGCTTCGTTTGATCTGGGTGTGGGGGTAAACAACCTTTCAAGATACATATATGAACAACTTAGAGGTGGCAATCTAAAGCCTAGCCTAGTAATCCTCCAAGTTGTAGACTGATCTTTGAAGACACCCTGGGGCCTAATGGAAGATGTCCTCGTGAGAGTGGAGGACTTCTTCCTTGTAGATTTTTTGGTTTTGGACACCAACCCTACCAACAAACCAACCAAGCCCTCCATCATCTTAGGCCACCCCTTTCTTACGACTTCTAATGCTTCAATTAATTACCACATTGAGGCATTAAAAATGGGCTTTGGGAATAGAAAGATCTGCCTCAATGAATTAGATGCTTACAAACAAACCGATCTTGAGGATTATTCCCAGGTTGAGGTTGTGGATGATCTAATTGAAAAGACTACCCAGCAATTTTATTGGATGACCCCCTTCAACATGTCATGCTAAATGGGCATTCCCATCTTTTGGAGGAATGTGAAGGGGATATGCTAGAATTAGAGGAATTGCTTAGAGTTTTTGCTGAGTCTCTCTCCCCATCATACCCACCTAAGGTAGATCTGCTACCTGAGATGGGGACATCTATTATGAAACCCTCAGCCATACGAGCCCTTGACCTTGAACTGAAACCCCTCCCAGACACTCTCAAGTATGTATTACTTGGGCTAAATGATACGCTCCCTGTAATCATCTTGTTTACACTATCTGAGGGGCAAGAGGGAGCCTTGCTAGACTGCTAATCATGACACGAGGAAGCCATAGCTTGGACAATTGCTACCATTAAGGGTATAAACTCTATGCTTTGCATGCACCACATTTGTACTGATGATTCTATCAAACCATTCAGGGACATGCAGAGATGTCCTAACCCTAATATGAGAGAGGTGGTTAAAAAAGAAATTTTGAAGTGGTTGGATGTTGGGATCATATATCCCATTGCTCATAGTAAGTGGGTAAGTCCAATTCATGTGGTGTTGAAGAAGGCAGGATTTATCGTTGAGCTTAATGACCAAGGGGAACAAATGGTTACTAGATCCTCAACTGGATGGAGGGACTGCATAGATTATTGTGGACTAAACACCACTACCCAGAAAGATCACTTTCCTCTACCTTTTATTTACCTAATTCTCAAAAAATTGGTAAGGAATAAGTACTTTTGCTTTCTTGATGGATGTTCTGGGTATAACCATGTTGCAGTCTTCCCTGATGACCAGGAGAAGACAACGTTTACTAGTCCCTACGACACTTTTGTGATCAGGCATATGCCGTTTGGATTATGCAATGTGCTGACAACCTTTCAGTGGTGTATGATGTCCATTTTCTCGGACATGATTGAAGAGTGAGTTGAGGTTTTTAGGGACAATTTCTCTATTTAAGGCTCATCTTTCGACCAGTGTCTCCTACACTTGTAGAATGTGTTGAAGCGACGTAAGGAAACTGGTTTAGTCCTTAGCTGGGAGAAAAGCCACTTCATGGTATAGAAAGGCATTGTACTTGGGCATGTTGTGTTTGAGAGGGGCTTGGAAGTAGATAAGGCCAAGGTTGATTCTATTTCCAAACTCCCATTGCCCATGAATGTCAAACAGATTAGATCCTTTCTGGGCCATGCGGGTTTTATAAGCACTTTATTATGAATTTTAGTAGACTCTCTAGGCCACTTTGCAACCTGCTGGCAAAGGATTCCTCCTTTGATTTTGATGCAAAGTGCATCGAGACCTTTCACACTCTGAAGGAGGCCTTGATCTCTATGCCTATTCTTCGAGCTCCTGATTGGACACTCCCATTTGAACTTATGTGAGATGCTTTGGATTATGCCATGGGAGCTATCCTTGGACAGAGGGTTGAGGGGAGACCACATGTGCTACACTGTGATGGAAAAAGAATTACTGGCTGTAGTATTTACTTTGGAGAAGTTCAAGTCTTACTTACTTAGGTTTAAGGTGGTGATATTTACTGATCATGCTGCAATGAAACACCTCATTACCAAGAAAGACTCAAAGCCACGATTGATTAGGTGGATCCTACTCCTATAAGAATTTGACTTGAAGATATGTGAGAAGAAAGGAGTACAGGATGTAGTGGCTAACCATCTATCTTGGTTTCCACTTGATGACTCTCCATCTGGAGACATTCACAAGAATTTCCCTGATGAGACCTTACAACCAACTTCCCCATGGTATGTTGTCACATTAATTACTTGATCACTAGAGAAACTCCTGGCTCTTGAGATGAGTAGGAAAGAAAGAAATTCATTGCCCAAGCTAGATACTTTCACTGGGAAGAGCCAGAATTATTTAGAATTGGATAATACCAAGTATTGAGACCATGTGTGCCTGAAGAGGTGCAGCAAAGTGTTTTGAGATTTTGCCATGAGCTTTGATGAGCTAGATTTCGTATGCGTAAAAGATTGAGTTAAAAACCCATCGTTGTAGTTGCGTAAAAATCCACTATCAAATAAAATTTATAACTGAAACTCTGGTGAGTCCAGGGTCAAACATAGGGAGGTGAACATTTGATTGAAAATCACATTAGGAATTATTGTTGCGAAGTCGATTAGCTGGTCGAATTAAATCTATAGCAGTTAGTCTACTTAAATAATAAACAATAGAAGAGAGAGATAGAATAATACAAAGAAAGAGAAAATAGGGTGAGAATGAACAAATGTTTTATAACCATAGAAGTATGTTCATTACATCTACTAGATACTACTACAAAGCTAGAAATCTACACTAGAAAGCGATAAAAAGAGAGGGATGAGAAAACCCCCCTCAATGGCTGCTTGGAGGATGAGTCGTGTTGATAGAGCACCCAAATGATGGGGATGAGATGCTGGATGAGGGAGAATGGAGCTGGAGGATGGAGAACGAAGCAGGGCGATGTCGCAGTGAGATCTGCTTCCCGAATGGTGGTGAGAAGACAACCACAGGATGCTCCATGAAGGGGTGAGAAGATGGAAAACTATTTTACTCTAGCTATAGTGGAGCATCCCGAGTATGGGACCAGCTCATAGAGCTTTGGAGGGTGTGAGAGGAGACGAGAAGGGATGATGAATGAGGGGGGTGTAAGGTCCTCTTTATAGGCAAGAAGAAAGGGGTAGAATAGTCATTTCAAAGGCTAGAAAATGAATGCAAGGCTTTTACTGACACTTGTAAGCATTACTAAAGACCCCATGTCGTTGAAGCTCACGTGGAAGGAGGGCCACTCATCGTCGATCTGACACTCCACGATCAGCCACGTCATGCACCTTTTCCCTTTCAGCCATTGGCGTACGCGTACCCACGTTTAAGTCATCTAGAGCTTCGCTCAGCCGTCGAATCAAAAAGGGAGGGCTGAGATCGCACGAGACTTGTGCTCGAATCAGGCGATGACACATCTGATCAAGCGTTACCATGCTCATGTACAATCCATCGCCCTCCACGTGCCACGTTGCTACTTTCATAGCCGCTTGGTTGAGATCGAGAGATTGAGTAGTCGAATTTTGTGTCCGCGCTTCTCAGTAGATTTATTCCAGTTGCTGCAGCTCGAACACACACCATGCATCATGCATAAAGCGTTGGACCGCTACGCCACACTCTCACTTTGGTCGAGTTTTGGTTCTAAGGTGTAAGCGCTCATGACTGTTGGATGGCAATCCAATGGTCAAGATCAAGTGCGCGTTGGCCTTCAGTGGTTTGTGAAGCACGGGTAATCTTGAATCTTAGTTGTTGGATTGAGATCCAACGACTCAGATTGATCATGTGGGCGAAGAGGAGGTGCTGCGGTTGGTGTTGGGCGGCTGTGATGGCACCACGTGGTGCCATCATGGTTGTGCATCTTCTATTGCTCATAGGTGGTGCCACAATTGTTGGATCGGGTTGATTTTTGCACCTTTGGGATGCGATCGTCGATCCAAACTCATCAATGCGGTTGGATTTTTCATTTGAGATATGGATTTACATCACTTTGACCCTTGACCTCTAATCTTTATTGGACTGCATCTAATGCTACGGAGGTCCTATCAGGGCGATCTCAGAGGTGTTGGACTCCGATCATCGACCTGATTAGATCCGTACAATTGGATCTTCAATCTGAGATCCTAAAATAATATCGCCCTATCCCCTTGCCGTAGAAAGGAGAATTTAACCTATAATTTGTACAAGCTAATCTAAATGCATGATGATGCATGTTATGCAATATTTATAATGCATGATGCTTCTATAGACCTAGGAACATGCATAAATAGGCATTTTAGGCTAATTAGATGTGTACACATCATAGCCCCATACTTATCTTTTGCTAGTCCCTGGAAAAACTACGTGCTATTTGTAAAAAGAACTAGAAACAAATTACTTGGGCATTAATTATTTCTCAACAATAAGAAGTTTTACTAAAGACTTGAACTACCTAGACTCAACAGTGCTCAGGTGCTTGCCAAAATGCAGACTGCTTAAGGCCTTGCCTTATTCAAAAGCAAATTCATTTTATTTCTTTCCTTTTCTTCTTTTCTAATTTTTTTTGGATTTTTGAGTTTAGAGTTTTGGGATAGCTATCTACGGCTACCCAAACCACCCAAGACTCGAAAAGAACTCTAAGTTCTAAGCATCTTTTTGTGTGAATGTGATAGACTCACTGATTGGCAATCAGAATGGACTTTAGGTTTCTACGAACCTTAGGTGACCCTAATGAAGAATTTTTGCCTACAGGTGTATCTATTCGACTGGTAGCTTTTTCCCTACTTTTTATTTTTATAGGGTCAACACAAGGGTGAACCTAGTGTATATCTCTCCAACTTATTCTACTTCCCCGCTTTTTCCTAAGTGTTTAGGAATTATTTATGCATTCTTGTAAGCTAGGTTTAGGACAACTGGCCAATGGGCTGTTTCCCACAGCAACTTGCCAGCCATACTCATGCGGTGAAGTGTGGCTTATTTATTTATTTATTTTTATTTTATTCCTTTCTATTTCTCTTTTTTTTTGGATATTTTTCTATTTTTTTCTTTTTTTTTTAAGTAGGTGGCTTCCCTGATCTAAGATTTACTTAAAGGCAACAGAAAGAGAATGGTCGTGTGGCTGGGCTCTAGACAATCGGCCAATGGGCTGTTACCCACAACAACTTGCCAGCCATACCACCCTAGAAGGTTCATTAGCTACCCAATTTATATTAAAACCATCGAAGAGTGAGTCAGTACAAATAGCGTGTAGACGCTTAGACTATAAGTCCCCTCAAATCAGAGGGCAGGCTGATAAGTCTTGTACTTATCACCCCAACTTATTTAACCAATTAGTAATTAATTTACAAATGGTGAGGACTCGAGAAATAAGTCCACATTTTAGTAGATACTCGAGCTGATTAAGCCCAAGGACCTGAAGGGCCTAAGTGTTTAAGTCCTATCATATCATTCCTAATGTTGAAAAACTCTAATGCCCAAGTTCCCTTTTCCTAATTCAATTTTTTTTATTTTTTATATTTTTTGAAAATAAAGAGAAAATAATAAAAAGAATCTACGAAACTAACAAAATAATTCAGATAAAGATATCCACCCCCCATGCTTATCTAATACAATGCCCTCATTGTATTAAAAGACATGAAAAAGAGCGGAATAGAGAAGCACCTGAATTTCGTGATTAACAGGTCATCTCTGAGATGAAAATAGACAGTATACGTGCTAAATTTATTGTCTTTAGCTAGGCACACTATACAAATAAAGAAGAAATCAAGAATTCACAGGTGCAGGTCAGAATCAAAATAAAAAGATTAACCTCAGGACTTGCCAGTAGAGAATGCCCACAGATGTGGACCAGGCTATGATGTAGACCCATGCCCCAAGGTCGAGTGTATCTAAGGCTCTGGATAAAAATTACCTAGAATTAGAGATCATTGTGTAAGCAGGGCCAAGACTATAGTTTGTGAGGATGCAACCCAAGTCCAAAAAGTCGGTCAATAGAAAAATCAAGATAAAAAGGATAATCAATGAATTTGTGCTTAGGTTTCACATCCTCAGAATAAAAAATATCATAAGGGTCCTGATAAAATGTTGGTGGTTTCAGACACAAAGGAACCCTTAGATCAGGAATTCTGTTTCCCCTAAAATTGGCTTCTCAGATCTTCATTTCCATATTCATATCCTCCACAATCTTAGTTTTCAGGACCTCATAAATGTCATCATCCCTGTATAAAATATCCATGTCCAAAATTTATGGCTGAATCAGAATTGACTTGGGTCTGGTGATCTCAAAGACAAAATCATCATTATACTCAGTGGGGTGTGCGTGAGGAATGGGGCTATGAATTGAATCCTTTATGAAATCAGGATCTGAATCCTCCATGCTAGCCCTAATAGGATCAATTTCCTAAATTATAGGGCTATCAAATGATTCATCTAATTCCTTAGGCCCAATCTTCTTAGTAAAATCATTTTTCTCAAACACAGGTGAGACTTCACATAAATATTCTTCACCTTCAAAATCAAAGAATTTTGGATCTGCATTAATATATGTCTCAAGATCATATTTTGTCCCTTGGTCCACAGAGACATATTTTTCTTCGTACCCTGGTTCAAGGATCTCGAGTGAAGAAATCAATTCTTCCCCTATTGGTTGCTCTAGACCAACCTAGTCATCTCAGTCTTGTAAAATGTGTCCCCCCTATAGGTGCTTGAACGGGTTCTAACATTGGCTCTCTTGAAGGGAATTCATCCTGGGAATCATCCCAAGATTGGACTAGGGCAATTACAAATCTCATCCTCAATTTTGACAATGTCCTAAGTAAAACCTCACTCGGGTCCTTATCCTTAACATCTTGGAGCCAATCCAACAAATATTTGTTAACATCATCAATCATTTCAATCAAACGCTTGAATTCTTCAATGCAAGGTGTTGGTTGAACTTCTAAAGATTGAATAGTATTCCTTAAGTTAGCCAACACCCTATCTTGGACCTGATTCACCTTAATCAAATGGTTTGATTCATGGTTAAGTGGGCTTGGGTTCAGTCCAGGGGAGTCAAGAAATTGAGGTTCTTGGGTCCCTCCCTGATAGTAGGTCATTTCGGGTTGTTCAAAGAGGGGTGGTGACCTATATGCAGTGTAATCCTAAGGAGGGTAAGAGTTGTAATCAGGATATCCTTCTCAGGTTAGGTTGATCATCAAAGGGTGGAGATCTATAATCGGTGTAGCTCAAAGAAGGATAAAATTCAAAATCATAGTGTCCAGTGTTAGACCCTGAACTCAGAGGTCCGGAATTGTATCCCCAATCTGAGTTATCCCAACAAGTAGATGGTTGACTACAACACGGGTCAAGATAATAATCATCATATTGGGGATAAGATGTGTCGGGAGGGTAGGAGTGGAAATGTGTGTAGGATGTGGAAGGATCCATGATGAAATAGGAGGAAAAGAAAGGTGCCTTGTAGTATAAAAAATCAAACCTATCCTTAGGTGGGGTAGCCTAAAGACCTATAGACTCTCAAAACCCGTCTTGAGATGAAAGAAACGATTTGGTTTACTTCTTTTTGATCAATCCAACCAGTTAGAGGGAGGGATTAAGGAGAAGGTTCTTCCCTTGGCTTTCGCCTCAGGTTCCTTTGATACCCCCTAATCATGTTTGTTTGCATTGCTCCCCTAGCTAGACATCAAATGGATCAGTAGAAGCAGTTTAATTGAAAATAATCTCGATCTGGGCCCCAATGAGCGTGTCAAATCCTTAAGGCCAACGTCTACTTGATTTTAGTTAGGCTTAGGTTTGGATGTGCTTGGGAATGTGATGGGCCCTTTATCTAGGTTGTGTCTTTAAAGATCAATTTCAATGTATGTGCATGCACAACCAATGGTTTTCAAGCAAGATTATTTTTGGATGCAGTGAATTTTAGGGTTTAAATCTTGCTTAGTAGCTTTTAGGATTCAAATTTCAGGTATATTCAGATATGGTTTTGTGAGGCACACCAAGTTTTGCAAGCACAAGTGTTTATCAGGGCGAAATCAAGTTTAAAATGAAGCATTGTAGTATAGTCAAAATGACGTTGAAAACAAATAGATTTTTATTACTCGAAAAGATTCCAAGGTCGAACACAGGGAGCAATATGGATTTCAGAAATCAAGATCACAATTTAAACTAAAAGAATTTGCAATGATATCAGGTATCAATGTGTACAAAGATGGGAGTAAAATGGTGGTTTAAATCACCATATACTCCTACAATATTAACTAAGGAACTCAGTATACATGTATGAAATGAAAGCTCAAATCTATCGTCTGATTTGGAAATCAAACGGCTTAAAGTCATCTACTGATGTGCTGCAACTCTTCTTCTTCCTATCTCTGACTCTGTCTTTCCTCTTCAACTTCTCCTTCTTCAGCTACGGCTTTCTTCTTCTTCTTCTTTTTTTTCTCCAAGCCTTTACCTCTTCTTCTGAGCCTTGCTTTGTAACTCCTCTTCTTCGGCCCTTCTTCTTTTCTTCTTTAGAATTTGGCTAAGTGTCAGGGCCAAGCTTCTCAGGGAAAAACCCCCCTACCCCCGCGGAACTCTCCTCTTCTCTCTTTCTATTTCAGCCTCACTCTCCCAGAGCCACAGTCGGGTAATCGGACCTAGCGAACCCAGGTCCAGGCTCACCGTCGTGTGGTGGTGAGTGAAGAGTGTAGGTCGGGTTATCGGGTCGAACCAGGTCCACGTGTTCGTGTCACGGACGAGGCCGGGTGAGCGAGTGTGAGGGACCTCACCTCGTGTTATGAGGAGAATAACCTCTAACACAAATTCAATTTATGCAGGCTTATTGCTTCAGTACTTTCTGATGTGGGTCTATTCCACTTCCTTCTTTGCATGCAAACAGCTGTAGAGGATGCAACCAATTGAAGGTGAAGAGGAGGTAGACTCCTCCAATTAGCAGCCTAGGTCGTTTCCTGGGCTGATTCCACGCTACCTGGACATAACACCTGTAGCTGCAGGTCACTAGAACATGCTTCAAGCTCCTTTGAAGCAGCTACGGTAATGGCGTGAACCTATATCCTGAAAATCACAAAGAAGGTCTCTCGACCACATTAAAATGCTCAGGAAGCGTTGCCAGAGCACGGCGAAATATAGAGAGGATATGCGTGGCGGATGGATGCGTATGGTGGTTGGTCGGAATTGGACTGTGTGAGTGAAGGTGGTTGTGTTAGGGGGTGAGTTTGGGTGGATGATGGAGCAAATGGAGTGAGGGGAAAGGTGTGGAAAAGTGAAGTGGAGGTTTTGGTGTGGTCGGCAAAGGATTTGGAGTTGTGGCATGAGTGGGGGACTTCGCCGGAGGGATTGCTGGAGCGAAAGACGATGAAGTCGCAGAGGAGCATTGGTGGTCGGATTTGGAAAATAAAAAGAGGAGAAGAAGGTAGGAGAGATAAGGAACCTAAGAATCTACTCTAAGGATGAAAAGGTGAAGGGATTCCCATGCCGGTGTGGTTGCCAGATGTGGGGAAGACGAACCTCCGTAGGGAGAGACGGCGGCGAAGACGAGGAAAGGACGGTGATGGCTGGAATTGCATGACACGAGGATGGTGAGGGAGACAAATCTGCCACTGCTTTTGTGGTCAGACGAAGAGAGGAGTCAGAGAGAGACCGTCGGAGCTTGCGGAGATTTTTAGCTGAGGAGAGAGGAAGAGAGGACTTCTGGCCGAATTTCAAGCTTGGGAAATCCGTTGTGATCTGGGGAGTCTTTTATAGGTCTTTAGAGGGCAGTTAGAGCTTGGGAAGCAAGCTTCCCAAGCTTGGAAGGTCGTTGGATTTGGAAGTTTTTTCGATACCCAATTCTCTCATGCATTCGCATGAGAGATTGGGAAAGATTTGGTGCATAAGAATGGGTTCAAATTGGAGAGGATTTCTCAAGGAGTTTCCCTTCCAATTTTGGAAGGGATTTGCTAAGAGATTAAGGAGAAATCTCCTGTTGTTGAAAAGTGTAGATCGCGTATTTGATTAGAAAGCATCATAGTATAGTTGCGAAATATGATCCAATAAAGAAATTTAATAAAAGGTAATGAGACTTGAGTCCTGGTCGTTCGTCTCTGGGAGGCGTTTGTTTTACTTTTGAAATCGATCTTATTCTGCTCTACTTTGTTTAAAAATGCACTCCGATTTCCAATCTCCTAATTAGGATTTCACCACTTCTATTATGAACTCAAATTACATGCGCGTGCATTAAATAAATCACAAAGGTGAATATGTGAGTTTCTGTGCACACGATTCTAGTAAGGTGGTGACTATTTATGGAGAATGCATTTATCATTAGGTTTTCGATATTCTCAAGAAACGACATGCTTGTTGCGGAATGGATAGACAACTAAAACAGACAACTTGAATCACGCAAATATAAAAGTAATCAATAAGATCATGGTGATTTCACAACATGGAGACATATATATATAAGCATTTTTTTTTTCATTCATTCAGTGGGAGAGTTGTTTGCAACAAAAACTGTAGAGGAAAGCTTGTATAGAAATGCTTGGAATTTAAATCTAGCTACCAGAAAACGACTGCATACAAGAATCAATGGGGGCATTTTGCATGCATCATTAGGGGAGAATAAAGACTACTCTATTAAGCGGTAGTAAAAAGCAGTAAAACTATGAAGAAGATAAACTAAATCTAGCAGAATGAAAGGGCATTCAGGGGTGGTCCCTGATGGCCTTGGAGTGGTCGGGAGAAGAATGAGGGGCGGCCAATGGAGCTTAGGCCGGCCCTTGGAGAGAGAGACGAGTGATTCAGCATCCTGGCATGGTGTCCTTCATTGTGGTGATGAGCTCGTGGAGGTGGAGTGGCTAACCTAAGTGGAGGTGGGCGTGCATGGAACTAATGAAGTGAGTGGTGCCAAGAAGGTGAATGGAAGCCAAGGGATGTGAATGGGTGCACTTGGCCGCCCATGGGGTCTTTTTATAGACCCAAGGGCTTCTCTCTAGAGAGGTGTGGAACTCTCTAGAGAGAGTCCAAGAGTGGCATACCATATGGTTATGAGATCCAAAAAATGTGGATCTCATTTTGAATGCCTCTTAGTTGCTAAATTTGGCAACCAAGAGGTGGTGCCACTTCAAGAGAGTTCTAGATAACTCTAGAGAAGTGTGTGTGTGAATGGGTGTGTGTGTGTGTAGTCATGCTCTATGTGGCTAGGTGGCTTAGGTTAGGTCCTAAGGGGTTTAGGTAGGTGTATCCTTGAATTAGGGTTACAAACCCTAATTGCTAAGGGGAAAATGCAATTAAACATAACCTAAGTTTAATTGGATGAGCGTGAACCTAATTGAGAGTGAAATAACTCAATTAGGTTGGGTTTAGGTCAATTGAACTTTCACTAAGGCCAATTGAACTTGTGTGGGTTGAGATCTAAGCTTAATTGGACTCAATGAGTCCAATTGACTTAGGTGAATGTAATTGACTTTGATCTAAGTCAATTGGGTTTGGTGAGGACCTAATTAGGTCCTTAGGTAGGTCTAGAGGTGATGTACTAGGGTTAGGACACCTTAATTTAGGTTCCTATGGGGTTAGGATTAGGTCTAGGGAGCTAGAGATCCAAAATCAAGACTTGAATCTCAAAATAGGGGCTGGAGACCAGTATCAGACGTCCAAAAATGTGATCAGACAACTTATACTAAAAAATCAGAAGTCCAGACTTCAGTTCTGGATGTCCAATCTGAGTTAGGGGGAAATCGGGGTTCTGTTTTGGGTATTCTGCAGAAATTGGACGTCTGACAAAGTGTCTGGACGTCCAATAACACTGCAGAAGTGTGTTTGAGGTGTGCGGGAGATGACTAAGGGTCCTGGATGTCCTATAACTTATCTGGACGTCCAGATAAGGGTTGGAACTAGGGTTTCAGGGCTTCCTATGGTGTTGTGACCTAATCTAAGGGTGGCTAAGGCTTGGGGAAGTCTCTAGGCTATCCTAGGGCTAGGATGGACCTAAGCTCTTCACATTTTACTGCTTTATTCCTACTTAATAGAATAGCAAACCTTTAACTCCCTTTCATTATTATTCCTACATCTAAACAAAGCTTTCTGCTTCAGCTTTGCTGCAACTTCCGTTATTCCTGATCCAACTTCAGATCCTGCTCCAGATCCAGCTCTGATCAGCTTATTGCCTACAATTGACATAATGCACTTAATCAGCACGTTATAACATTATTTCATGAATAGCTAAAGGAAAGCAGCACAGATGCAGACAATGCTTATGCATGCATGAATTACCCTAACTTGTGCTAAGTTCTAGCCTAATCTAGGTCAATTAAGACCTATGATTGCTACGTAATCACCTGTTAAAGATCTCCGGAGTAGGTTTCCTTCGCGATAATGGTGGGGGGACCTAATTGTGAAGACGATGAGGAAGCTAGGGGGCTGAATGCAAGGATTTTTGAAAGTTAGGGGCATAAAAGATAGGACCATTTTGCAAACTAGGTCAAGACAAGCTCATCTTGGATTCAAATTTTGTTACAAACATAATTTGGACCTAAGGAATCCAATGGTGAAGTTGGATTTTGGTTTTTACCACGTTTGACTTGGTAATTTATGCAAAAATCTAAATTAGGATAAATATTTGTCTGAGACTCCATTTTGGGTGAAGATGGGTTCTTATGGTCAAATTGAAGGTACTAAACCCTAGAGAATATTTTTCTATGATTTGTAGAGGTTTAGGTGAATTTTATCTTGACTAGAACCTCTTCTAATTAAGTGGGTCCATTTTTAATGTTTCAAAAGTCATTTAATTCTCAAAACATGTGCAAACCCTTTTCTGACTAATCTAACCCACTTGTTACCTTTTAAGGACCTTTTGACCCTTAATGAACCCCTAGGAAAATCCATGGTTGCACTGCATTCAAGATGAGCTAGTAAAATTACAATTTTAGCCCTAGTTCCTTATTTTTCTTTCATAGTGAAAATGCAATTACTTGTGACTCTCTTGCGGTTATGTAGGAGCATTTATTGATTTAATTGGGTCAAAATGAGCTAGTTATGGCTCATGGTGGTACTCCCATCATACCCTCATGTGTAGCTTTTGCTAGTCCCTTAGCAAAATTTCATGGTATTAACTTTGATTCTAGACCAAAAAATCTTTTGATACTTAAAAAATTTGCTATGTGCTTCCTTTTGTAGATTAGGTTAGAATGCTGATAGTAGGTCTAGAGGTCCTCAAGTACCAACCAAGATCCATACCTGACCAGCTCTAGCCTCAGTCTGCCGCGAAGGTTTCTAAGGCCCATAGGAACTAACCTAAGGTTTGTTGAACTCCACGGTTAAAGCACCCGTCCTTGTAACATGTTTTAGCTTTGGTTCAGTTTGCAGTGCGTTTTTGTCAGAGAGAGACAGTGGACTTTTTCTTTATTTTTGGAGAGTCTTCTCTCTCTTTTCTTTTTATTTCTAGCTTCGGATTGGCTTTACAATACGGTCTGTATTAGATTCCTAGTCCCCATCATCAATCCTCACAAGGTCCCTGGTAATTGATGCTTCGAGATAGCACCACACATGGCAACCCCCAGAACCCTGGATTTCGAGATTTTGAGATAATCTCACCCATGGCGTTCTGGAGCTAAATCTAGACCTTGGCAATCGACATTTTGGGATAATGCCGCCCATGGCATCTGAACCAGCACAGGGTGCTTACATGCCCCCGATAGGATATGTAGATATCCTAGGAGATAAGCACCAAGGAGACGATATGTTATTGCACATGTTCGAGGGTAATTTTCCCACCTCTCCACACTGGGAACTCATCCAAATCAACTTGTGTTAATCAGCCACTCCTAATCTAGGTGACTTTTTCAGAATAATTTAAACACATTTGCGTGATTTTGATACTTAGGCGCACTGAACTAGACTGTGTGTGGATTGGGGTGCTTAGGTTACCGAGTTTTGCAAAGAGGTTAGTTAACGAGGCCGAACAATCTCTAAGCTTTAGACCTAATACTTAAGCTTCGCATTTTCCCCAACCACTTGAGGACTATCTAGATCTTAGTGGGTACTTGAATTTTTAAGCCTAGGATTCCAACACAAGAGGCGTAAAATCAGTATTCCTACTAATCTCTTCTCTGTTTCATTAGCACTTTTTGCCTTTCTTTCTTTTCATATGGTCTAGAACTAAGTCAATTTATTAGTCTTTTACTAATGACTAGTTCTTTTTATTCTCAAATTATGCTCCTTTTTGACATTTTTAACTCCTCAAAGTCTGATATTCCATCAAAATTTCCTCTCTCATATTTTTGTTCTTTTTCAAGATTTTTTTTTTATTTTTTTGGTATTTTTGGAATATGTGATTTTTTTTTATGAAACCCTGTCTTGTCAAATGATTTTCATGGCATTTTGCACTTTACTATCCCCCCATGACTACGATTTGCAATGTCCTCATTGTAAATTAGGTGGGTTTGAGTTCAGCTTAGATCATTCATTAAAACAGGTGTTGGTTGGGTGAATGGGTCGGGATGACGGTTGCGGATGATTTCATGCTCGGGTATGGGTACCCGAGGTGGAGTCGGTTGTTTTAATGGATGAACCCTAAAGTGCAATATGAGTTCAGCATAAAAATGTGTCTAGAAGGGTTTCGGGTTTTTTTCAAAAATGATGGGTTGCCTCCCGTTAAGTACTGAGTTTAACACTATCAGTTGGGCGCAATGAGCTCAGGGAGAATGGAGGGTAAAAGATATCTCAGCCAAATTTGTATCAGTGAGTTCAATGAACAGTTTGAGTCACTGACCATTCATGACAAAAAGTTCTGAATCGTGGCTGAGTTGACTGATTCAACGGCTCCATTTCCAAAGATTCATCAAACAAGGTATGGTCCAATCCATTTTGATCTGAGTTTTCTTGGGAATAGTTTGAGTTTGGCATCAAAGAGTAGGACTTTTTGACCAGGGAAATAGATCTTTCTGGATATGTGCTTGTCGTGAAAGGCCTTGACCCACTCTTTGTAAATTCGTGAGTTCTCATAAGCATTGTGCGTAATTCATCGATCTCGCTCATTTGAAGCTTTTTGTGGGTTCCTACCTTAGAAAGATCGAGATTGCAGTTCTGTATTGCCCAATAGGCTTTGTGCTCCAATTCAACGGGAAGGTGACATGCCTTCCCGTACACCAATGTGAAGGGAGACATGCCTAATTGGGTTTTGTGGGCGGTCCTATAAGCCCACAAAGCTTCCGGAAGTTGGGATGACCAGTCTTTCCTGTCAGGTTGAACAGTGACCTGGGGGATTTTCTTGATCTCCTAATTCGATAGCTCAGCAAGACCATTGGTTTGGGGGTGATAAGGAGTAGAGATTCGGTGTGACACCTGTATTTGGTCATCAGTGATCTGAACCAAGCATTTGTGAAATGGGTCCCTCCATCAAAGATTATGGCATGTGGAATCCTGAACTGAAAAAAGATGTTCTGATGAATGAATTTGATTACTACCTTATGATCGTTGGTTCCAGTCGGAATGGCTTCGATCCATTTGGACACATAGTCAACAACAAGCAGAATATACTCAAAGCCGTCCAAGATAGGAAAGGGTCCCATAAAATCAATCCCCCAAACATCGAAGATTTCACATACGAGAATCAGCTGTAAGGGCATCATATCATGGTGGCTCATGTTGCCTAAGGTCTGGCAACGAGTGCATGCCTTATAGTGATTGTATGTGTCTTTGAAAATTGTGGGCCAATAGAAGCTGCACTAGAGGACTTTTGTTGCGGTTTTGCATCCAGAGAAGTGTCCACTGCATTCCTTGTCATGGCAGAAGGACAAAATGTCATGAATTTCCACTTCCTGAACACATCGTCGGATGATTTGATCAGCACCAATGCGGAAGAGATACGGGTCTTCCCAAAAGTAGTACTTGGCATCGGGAAGTAATTTGTCCTTCTTGGCTTTTGGCCAATTGGATGGTATTTGATGTGATGCCAAGTAGTTTACTAGATTAGCAAACCATGGAAGTCCTGTACTGATAGTCAGGAGGTGCTCACCGGGAAAATGTTCAGTAATGGGTCCGGAAGGGCCAATAATGTCAGAAGGAAGGTGGGACAAGTGATCAGCTACCATGTTCTATTTTCCTGCCTTGTCGTGAATCTTGAGGTCAAACTCTTGCAACAGTAAGATCCAGCAGATTAGTCGAGGTTTCGCGTCCTTCTTCTCAAGGAGGTACCTCACAGCAGTGTGATCTATGTAAATGATAACACAGGAACCTAGAAGATACGATCTAAACTTTTCCAGGGCAAATACTATGGCTAGCAGCTCTTCCTCAGTAACTGTGTAGTTACGCTGAGCCTCGTCAAGTGTCTCACTAGCGTAGTAGATGACCGTAGGTTTCCGATCAATTTTCTGCCCAAGTATCGCACCTACAGCGTAATCGGATGCATCGCACATGATCTCAAAGGGTTGAGGCCAATTAAGGGACTACAGGATAGGTGATTGGGTAACTCGATCACGCGGGATCTTAAATGTCTGAGTGCACTCCTTGGAGATTTCAAAAGGGACATCCTTAGATAGTAGATTAGTCAGGGGGCATGCGATCTTCGAGAAGTATGGAATGAATCGCCGGTAAAAACTGATGTGCCCCAAAAAGGATTGGATGTCTTTGACTGAGATAGGCATAGGGAGTTTAGAAATTAGATTTACCTTGGGTCAATCAAACTGGATGCTTTTTTCGGAGATGAGATGTCCCAGGACAATTCCTTCAGGCACCAGGAAGTGGCTCTTTTCCCAAGAAAGAACCAGATTCACATCAATGCACCTTCTGAGGATCTGGACCAAGTGCAGGAGGTAATCGTTAACTGATTCTCCAAAAATTGAGAAGTCATCCATGAAGACTTCCAAATATTCACCTACCATATATGAGAATATGGCAAGCATGCACCGCTGAAAAGTAGCGGGTGCATTGCAGAGACCAAAAGGCATCCTTCGGAATGCATATGTCTCGAAGGGGTAGGTGAAAGTGGTCTTCTCTTGGTCCTCAGGATGGATTGCCACCTGGTTATAGTCGGAGTACCCATTCAAAAAGCAGAAGAATCTATTTCCCGCTAGTTTTTTAAGGATCTGATCAATAAACAGTAGTGGGAAATGATCCTTTTTTGTGGAGGTAATGAGTCTTTTGTAATCAATGCAGACTATCCACGAATTTGCTACACGGGTTGGTATGATTTCTACGGTCTCAGTTGTGATCATGGTGAGTCCTGCCTTCTTAGGCACAACCTGGATTGGACTCACCCACCGACTATCGGAGATCGGGTAGATGATCCTAGCATCTAACACTTAATGATCTCCTTTTTCACGACCTCCTGCAGATTAGGATTTAGACGTCTCTGCATTTCACGGGAAGGTCGTGTGCCCTCTTCAGTATAGATGTGATGTGTACAATAAGAGGGGATAATACCAATCAAATCATTGAGAGTCCATCTAATGGCTCTTCGATGTTGCTAGAGAATAGAAATCAGATGGGATTCCTGATCAGGTCTGAGTCTGGAGTTGATAATCATAGGAAATGTCTGATTGGAACCTAAAAAGATGTATTTTAGATGATCGGGAAGAGGCTTTAGTTCTAAAACAGGGTTATCAGTAGCAGCAGGTGGTTCAAGGTGGGTGTTGGGAGCAAGGGAAGGAGCTATGGGTGTGTCTAGGTCGAGTTCAGACTCCTCTAATTGCGGGTTTTTATCCTTTTGTGGTTGATCAGAAGTAGTCAGGTTTTCCTCGATATACCGATCGTCAACCACGACCTCGATATCACATATTTGTTTTATAACCCTACAATTAATCCCTTGTTGGGCCTTAAAGATGTCGATCTGGTTCCCAAATTTTAGTTCAATTTGGCCCTTCTCACAATTAATGTTGGCCCTAGTAGTGGCTAGAAAGGGCCTCCCTAGTATGATCGGTGTGTTTTTCTGATTCTCTGTAGCATATATATCCAAGACTATGAAATCCATCGGGAAATAAAAATCCTGAACCCTAACAATGACATCCTTAAGAACTCCTTTAGGTGACTTAATAGATCGATCTACCAACTGTAATGTCACCTATGTTGGTTTGAGCTCAGATTCCTCAAGATAGTCAAGTAGGGATGTAGGTATTAGGTTTATGGAGGCTCCTAGATCCAATAATGCTCTATCAAATTGGATATCACCAATTGTACAGGAAATCAAGGGAGTATCTGGGTCTTTCGCCTTAGGCGGGAGTTTGCTTAAAATGATAGAGCTGGCTTGCTCTAACAGTATGATTGGGCTCCCACTTTTGGTTTACGTCTTATGCTTAGGTGTACACACGTCTTTTAGAAATCGTGCGTAAGCCAGTACGTGGCGAATTGCATCCATCAAGGGGATGTTTATATGGACCTGTTCAAATAGCTTGACCAAGTCCTCTTCAGGTGCCATGGGTTTGGTTGTCCTCTTTCCCTTAGTCAAGGCCTCAGGAAATGGAACCTTAGATGGTTCCTCTGGAATAGATCCAGGTTCTTGATCTGGGACAGGGGTATCCTAGATGACTATCCTTGGGTTTGGTTAGCACTACCAGGCTGAAAGTGGCTTGGGTAAGGTGGGTCCTGTGTTGCTTTGCCACGATGGGTCGTAACTAAATTCAGTCTTGCCTGGTTCTGGTTTGGTGTAGGTAAAATAGGTGGCTACTGCTGAAATACCGAGTATGATGTCGAAACTTCCATCCCGTTGGGTGATGGAGCAGAAGGGGCCTGATAAACCATGTGGGCTTGGCCTTGATTTGGGTTCATAACGTGCCTCTGGTTTGGCATGTTATTGGGGTTAGGTAGAGGTTGAGAAGGGAGTGTACCAGGTTGGCGGGAATTTGCCATGTGGGAGAGTTGATTGCGAACCTCTGTGATCTCGTCTTTGTGCTATTTCTGCATAGCCGCATTCGTCTTTTGAATGTCAGCCAGAGTATGAAGGATAAGAGTCATTTGATCTCCTTGAGTTGGCCCAGATTGATAGGTGGGGTTGGGCCGAGGCTAAGGCACTGATATGGATGAGAAGCTTGTGGATGGGGCTAATATGGTGGTCTCTGATTCTGATTGTTTCCCTCCCACATGAAATTAGGATGATTTCACCATCCAGGGTTATAGGTATTGGAGAATGGGTCGTTCTGGATGGTGTTGAGATCCTCACAGGTCTGAGGGACCTCAAAAAAGTCAGAATACGAGGGTTTAGAGTTCCCCTAACTAGAATAGGCAGGTCCAGAGTTTCCTCCAGCCCTAGAGTCAGATTGGGGTGGATACGGGTCCAACCCTGAGAAGATTGGTGGTAGATGTTATGCACAACTTCCCTCCTAGAGGACGGCTGTGCAAGCGGGTTTTGCGTAGGGGTGGCTCACTGCAGATGTCGAGTTATCTCATCCACCTTCTTCTCAATAATAGAGACCTTGTCCAAATGACTGGCCATCAGTTCTAAGTCGACAGAAGAGGACAGGCCCTGCATCTCATGTGATCCCTTTGGATTCGTGAATGCGTGGGCATTCATCTAGTCGAATATGCCCATGGAGTCATTATTGATGGAGTTCTCGTACATATTCTCGAGAATCTCCCACACAGTGTCTTCGTGTTAACCCATGATATTTCCTCCGCAAGTTGCAATGACGAATAATCGAATATCTTCATGGAGTCCCTGGTAAAAAGACTAGACTTGTTCCCATTTAGGAACTCTGTGATGGGGGCACTTTCGCATGAGATCCAAGAAACGATCCCATGCTTCGTGAAGTGGTTCTCCAGGCTGTTGTGTGAAGTACGTGATCTGGTGCCGTAAAGCATTCGTCCGACCAACTGAGAAGAACTTTTTCAAAAACTCGGATTGTAGTTCAACCCATCTGTTGATTAGATGCGTTTGAGTCTGATACCAGTGAAATGTTTTGTCCATGAGAGAGAAGGAGAACATTTTCAGGAGAAGAATATCTCGATTCTGAACATCTGACCCGAAGGTCTGGGCTAGATGCTTGAGCTGTTTAATGTATTGGAAAGGATCCTCGGAATTGAGCCCATGAAATTTTGGAATAGCATGAATCATGTTGGGCTTGAGTTCAGTATCAGGACCTCCAGCCGAGATTTGGACTCGAGGTTCGATCACCACCACCGTGGGATTGTAATGATCTCGCATCATAGGACGCTGCGGTGGATTCACAAAGGCTTGGAATAGATCATTAAGGTGCTGGAGTTGATTCTCGAGGTTGTTCTCTTCTTCTGGTTGTTCCATGATAATGGAAGAAGGAGAGTTAGGCTCAGATGAATCAGAAGAGATGTCTATGTGATGGGGTTGCTGCACAAACACGGAAGTTGAGGCCTAGCCTCAACGAGAGTGAATAACTAATGGAGGCCTCAAGGGTGGTCTTAAGGACCTCCTACCAAACATGCACCGATGGACTGGATGAGAATAGAATGTGATGGACCCAATCAAGACACCCAAAAATTTTGGATGACTATAGAGGTTCGGGGCGGATGATACCCCTTAGTCAGAAAGCCGTCCACCTGTGAATTACCTAGGCAGCTAGAGAGGGAGAGTCCCGCGAAGACCCTTACATGGTAGAGTGTCCCCACGGGTTACAGGGTTTCCCCCACCCGACCTCTCTTGTCACTGATGGTCCAGGTAGACCAGAATGGGGATTTGACTTCTTAAGTCTACTAGTTTTATTAAGAGCAAGGGTGCTTAGGATTTCACTTGAACTTTTAAGATGTATTGAGTCCAAAAGTGACCTAATTTAAAGATTGGTTGACCCAACAAGGTGGGTCAACTTCACCTGTTTGTCCTTTGAAAAATTTTAGGTCCCTCCTTTAGGATTCAAGTGAGATTAAGAGCCTGATTTTAGGGTTTGCTTTGAATAAATCAATTCAACCAAGGCTTAGGCACACATTGTTTGGGAAAGATCAGTTCTTGATTATGTAAGTGTCTCTAAAACCCTAACTTGGAATCCTTACTTGGCTCTTGTTTTGATCCAATTTAGCTTGTCAAATGTGGTGTCTAGGGCTCAAACAAGAATGTGATAGCCTTAGTTACCTTAAGTGGGTGCACAAATAAGGTTTTGTTGTTTAAATCAAATCAGGCAACTTGAATTATCTAAGAATGGAAAGCAAGTAGCCTTAATTGATTTTTTCTTCCTTTTAACCTTTTTAGAATGAGGGGCTTACGAGAGAGTGGTTAGAATTTACCTGCCCCTGGTGTATTTATTGTGCAGTTGATCTTCCTTGAATGTATCTTCTCCCTGAAACAACCATAGAAAAAGAGATATAGCAAGTTAGAATCTGAATCAGGAATTGCAATCAAGAGTTCTAAATTGCCTATTGCTCCCTGACAACGGTGCCAAAATGTTTATCAGGGAAAAATTGAGTTTAAAATGAAGCGTTGTAGTATAGTCGAAATCGCATTGAAAACAAATAAATTTTTATTACTCAAAAAGATTCCGAGGCCAAACACAGGGAGCAATATGCAATTCAGAAATCAAGATCACAATTTAAACTAAAAGAATTTGAAATGATATCAGGTATCAATGTGTAAAAAGATAGGAGTAAAATGGTGGTTTAAATCATCATATACTCCTACAATATTAACTAAGGAACTCAATATATATGTATGGAATGAAAGCTCAAATCTGTCATCTGATTTGGAAATCAGACGTCTTAAAGTTGTCTGCTGATGTGTTGTAACTCTTCTTCCTCTTCCTATATCTGACTCTGTCTTTCCTCTTCAACTTCTTCTCTTTCTTCAGCTACGATTTTCTTCTTCTTTTTCTCCAAGTCTTCACCTCTTCTTCTGAGCCTTGCTTTGTAACTCCTCTTCTTCGGCCCTTCTTCTTTTCTTCTTCAGAATTTGGCTAACTGTCAGGGCCAATCTTCTCAGGGAAAAACCCCCTACCCTTGTGTAACTCTCCTCTTCTCTCTTTCTATTTTGGTCTTGCTCTCCCAGAGCCACAGTCGAGTAATCGGACCTAGCGAACCTAGGTCTAGGCTCACTGGTGTGCAGTGGTGAGTGAGGAGTCTAGATCGGGTTATCAGGTGGATGATGGAGCGAATGGAGTGAAGGGAAAGGTGTGGAAAAGTGAAGTGGAGGTTTTGGTGTGGTAGGCGAAGGATTTGGAGTTGTGGCGTGAGCGGGGGACTTCGCCGGAGGGATTGCCGGAGCGGAAGACGATGAAGTTGCGGAGGAGTGTCGGTGGTCCGATTTGGAAAATAAAGAGGAGAAGAAAGTAGGAGTGATAAGGAACCTAAGAATCTACTCTAAGGACAAAAAGGTGAAGGGATTCCCACGCTGGTGTGATTGCCGGACGTGGGGAAGACGAACCTCCGTAGGGAGAGATGACGGCAAAGACAGGGAACGGACGACGACGACTGGTATTGCACGATGCGGAGGACGATGAGGAAGATGAATCTGCCATTGGTTTTGTGGTCAGACGACGAGAGGAATCAGAGAGAGACCGCCGGAGCTTGTGGAGATTTGCGGCTGAAGAGCAGAGAGGAAGAAGGGGACTTCTTGCCAAATTTCAAGCTTGGGAAATTCGTTGTGATCTGGGGAGTCCTTTATAGGTCTTTAGAGGGTAGTAAGGTTGCCGGATTTGGAAGTTTTGATACCCAATTCTCTCATGCATTCTCATGAGAGATTGGGAAAGATTCGGTGCACAAGAACGGGTTCAGATTGGAGAGGATTTCTCAAGGAGTTTCCCTTCTAATTTTTGAAGGGATTCGCTAAGAGATGAAAGAGAAATCTCTTGTCAAAGATCGCTAGAGCAGGTTTCCTTCGCAATAATGGTGGGGGGACCCAATTGTGAAGACAATGAGGAAGTTAGGGGGCTGAATGTAAGGATTTTTGAAAGTTGGGGGTATAAATGTAGTCAGACAGGACCATCTTGCAAACTAGGTCAAGACATGCTCATCTTGGGTCCAAATTTTGGTACAAACCTAATTTGGACCTAAGGAATCCAATGGTGAAGTTGTATTTTGGTTTTGACCACGTTTGACTAGGTAATTTATGCAAAAATTCAAATTAGGGCAAATATTTTTCTGAGACTCCATTTTGGGTCAAGATGGGTTCTGATGGTCAAATTGAAGATACTAAACTCTAGAGAATATTTTTCTATGATTTTTAGAGGGTTTAGGTGAATTTTATTTTGACCAGAACCTCGGTTAATTAAGTGGGTCTATTTTTAGGATTTCGAAAGTCATGTAATTCTCAAAACATGTGCAAACCCTTTTCTGATTGATCTAACCCACTTGTTACCTTTTTAGGATCTTTTGACCATTAATGAACCCCTAAGAAAACTCGTGGTTGCACTGCATTCAAGATGAGTTGGTAAAATTGTAGTTTTAACCCTAGTTTCTTATTTTTCTTTCATAAGAATATGCATTGACTTGTGACTCTCTAGCGGTTATGTAGGAGCATTTATTGACTTAATTGGGTCAAAATGAGCTAGTTATGGCTCATGATGGTGTTCCCATCAACAAGTGAAGATATATTCCTTTAGAAGTCAAAAATAATGTGGTGTGCCTAGTTTAGCCATAAAATTTGAATCTTATGAGGCAAGCTACTGATGGATCACTTTTATCTTAACTGGTGTGGCCTAGGCAACTTAATCAATTGGCCTCTTACACCACTTGATTAAGGTACAAAAGCAATTTTAGCATAATCTATTTCTAATCACTTATTTGTATAAGTCATGTAGGTGTATTGGGTCCTTTGGTTGGATTCTTGGTTAAGTGAGTGAATTAGACAAAAGTGAGGTGCCTTAGGGGTGTGTGGGTGTACAAGGTGTGTAAGTTTCAGTTAATCCCACATTTGAATTTTTTGAGATTTTTTTATAAGTAGAGGGTGAGGTGGGTGGAGGTGGCAAACAAACAACCAGAACTAACCTTAGGGTTTATGCAAGCTCCTAAGTTAATTAGCATTTGTGTTATTAGGTAGTGGAATGAAATCTAAGGGTGTAGGAGGTGGGGTACACTTACAAACCCTTCAACTACACTTTGCTCCAATCTACTGCTTTTGCTCATCTTGAAAGAGTACCTACAATCACAATAAGAATGAAGATAAGTAAGATAAACGATAAGTAAGGAAGAAAATGCAGGAAGATCAAAGAGCGTTGCCTCCCTGGCAATGATGCCAAAATGATGAGCTAGATTTCGTACATGTAAAAGATTGAGTTAAAAACCCATCGTTGCAGTTGCGTAAAAATCCGCTGTCAAATAAAATTTATAACTGAAACTCTGCTGAGTCTCGGGTCAAACATAAGGAGGCGAACATTTGATTAAAACCCACATTAGGAATTATTGTCATGAAGTAGATTAGCTGGTCAAATTAAATCTACACTAGCTATTCTACTTAAAAAATAAACAATAGAAGAGAGAGATAGAATAATACAAAGAAAGAGAAAATAGGGATAGAATGAACAAATATTTTATGACCATAGGAGCATGTTCAATACATCTACTTGCCACTACTACAAAGATGGAAATCTACACTAGAAAGTGGTAAAAAGAGAAGAATGAGAAAATCCCCCTCGATGGCTACTTAGAGGACAAGCTGCATTGACAGAGCACCTAGATAATGGGGATGAGATGTTGGATGAGGGAGAATAGAGTTGGAGGACTGAGAAGAAAGCAAGGCGATGCTGCAGCGAGATCTGCTTCCTGAATGGTGGCGAGAAGGCAACTACAATATGCTCCACGAAGGGGGTGAGAAGATGGAAAATTATTTTATTCTAGCTCTAGTGGACCATCTTGGGTATGGGACCAGCTCGTAGAGCGTTGGAGGGGTCAGAGGAGAAGAGAAGGGATGATGAATGAGGGGGGTGTAAGGTCCTTTTTATGGCAAGGAGAAATGGGTAGAATAGTCATTTCAAAGGCTAGAAAATGAATGCAAGGCTTTTAGTGAAACTTGCAAGCGTTACTGAAGACCCCACGTCATTGAAGCTCACGTGGAAGGAGGGCCGCCCATCACCGATCCGACAATCCATGATTAGCCACGTCACGTGCCTTTTCCCCTTCAGTTGTTGGCGCATGCACGCCCATGTTTAAGTCATTTGGAGCTTCGCTAAGTCATCATATCACAAAGGGAGGGCTGAGATCGCACAAGACCCACGCTCAAATCAGGTGATGGTGTGTCTGACCAAGCGTCGTCACGCATGTGTACAATCCATGGCCCTCTGCACGCCACGTTGCTGCTTTCATAGCCGCTCAATTGAGATGGAGCGGTCGAATTCATGTGCGCGCTTCTCATAGGATTTATTCTGCTTGCCACAATTCAAACACGCGCCATGCATTATTCATGGAGCGTTGGACCATTGGGCCACGCTCTCACTTTGGTCGAGTTTTGGTTTTAAGGCGCAAGCACTCACTGCCGTTGGATGGCGATCCAACGGTCAAGATCAACTGTGCCTTGGCTTGCAGTGGTTTATGAAGCATGGATAACCTTGAATCTTAGCTGTTGTATCTAGACCTAGATCCAACGGCTAAGATTGATTGTATGGGTGTTGGGAAGAAAAATCGTAGCTCGCGTTTTTTGATAAAAGTGTCGTAGTATAGTCTCGAAGTATGATCCAACAAAGATATTGTTTTATAAAAATAACGAGACTTGAGTCCCGGTTGTTCGTCTCTGGGAGGCATTGCTTTTACTTTTGAAATCGATCTTACTCTACTTTGTTTAGAATCGCATGCCAATTCATGATTATTACGTATTTAGGTATGACATGCTTAGTTGCAAGAATATTAGGAATTGGAAACGGGCAACTTAAATTACACAAAAAGAATGACAATTATTAAGCTCATGGTGATTTCAAACAAATAGAGACAAATATATATATAAAAACATTTTTCATTCATTCAGTGGGAGAGTTGTTTACAACATAAAACGTAGAGGAAAGCATGTACATAAATGCTTGAAAATTAAACCTAGCTACCAGAAAACGATCGCATACAAGAATCGATGGGGGGGAATTTTGCATGCATCATTGGGGGAGAAGTAAGACTACACTACTAAGTAGTAAATAAAAGCAGTAAATATATGAAGAGCTAAGTTACTAATCTAGCAGAAGGAAGGGCATTCAGAGGTGGTCTCCGATGGCCTTTGAGTGGCTGAGAGAAGGAGGGGCGACCAATGGAGCTTAGGCCGGCCCTTGGAGAGAGGTTGGAGAGCTAATCCATCTTCCTGGCGTGGAGATGGTGGCCTCCATGGTGGTGCTCAACTCGTGGAGGTGGAGTGGAGATGGAAGTGGCTAGCCTAAGTGGAATGAATGCAAAGGAAGTGAATGGGTGCAAATGGTCACCCATTGGGTCTTTTTATAGACCTAAGGGAAGATCTCTAGAGAATTATGAAATTATCTAGAGAGGCCTATGGTGGGAGCTCGTGGGAGAGTGAGAGAGAGAGGGTGGATGCTGGTTTTTAGATCCACCAAATGTGAATCTAAAAATTGAATGGCTCTTGGTTGCCATTTTTGGCAACCAAGGCAACCACACATGGTAGAGAGTTCTAGAGAACTCTAGGCTAGGTATTTTCGTGTGGATGGTGTGTGTGGGTGTGTGTGGGTCAAAACTTAGGTGGCTAGGTTGATTAGCTTAGGTTCTAGTGGGTTTAGGTCAAGGTATATCTTAAATTAGGGTTATAAACCCTAATTCACTAAGGTAAAGTGCAATTAAGCTTAATACAAGTTTAATTGGGTGTGTGAAAACTTAATTGAAAGTAAAACAACTCAATTAATTTAGGTCAAGGTCAATTGGACTCTCACTGAGTCCAATTGGACAGTGTGTGCTGAGATCAGGGCTCAATTGGACTCAATGAGTCCAATTGAATAGGTTGATGGAATTGACTAAGATCAAAGTCAATTAGGTTTAGTGAGGACCTAATTAGGTCCTTAGGGAGCTCTAGAGGTGATGTACTAGGGTTAGGGCACCTTAATTTAGGTTCCTATGGGGTTGGAATTGGGTTTAAGGACCTAGAGATCCAAGATCAAGGCTTAAATCTCAAAACAGGAATTGGAGAGCAGTATCAGACGTCTAATAATATAATCAGACGTCTTATACTAAAAAATCAGAAGTCCAGACTTGTTGTTTGGACGTCCAATCAGAGTTAGGAAGGATTTCGGGTTATGTTTTGGGTATTCTGCAAAAATTGGATGTCTGACAATGTGTCTGGATTACCAATAACACTGCAGAAGTGGGTTTGAAGTGTGCGGGAGATGGCTAAGGGCCCTGGACATCCTATAACTTATCTGGACGTCCAGATTAGGGTTGGAACTAGGGTTTTAGGGCTTCCTAGGGTGTTGTGACCTAATCTAAGGGTGGCTAAGGCTTGGGGAGGTCTCTAGGCTATCCTAGGGCTAGGATGGACCTAAGCTCTTCACATTTTTCTGCTTTATTTCCACTTAATAGAATAGAAAATCTTTAATCCCCTTACATTATTATTCTTACATCTAAACTAGGCCTTCTGCTCCATCTCTGCTACAACTCCCGTTATTTCAGATCCAGCTTCAGATCTTGCTCCAGATCCTGTTCCAGATCTGCTTATTGCCTGCCATCAACATAATGCACTTAATCAGCACGTTATAACATTATTTTATGCATAGATAAAGTGAAGTAGTAAAGATGCAGATAATGCGTATGCATGCATGAATTTCCCTAACTTATGCTAAGTTCTAGCCTAGTCTAGGTCAATTAAGACCTGTGATTGCTGCACAATCACACCCCCATGCCTAAATCTTGCTAGTCCTTAATTATTTACAGCAAGGGTTCCTACGGGACTGATTATTTTATCAAGTGTATGCGTAGAGATTTTTCTCCTTTTTGTTTTCATCCTATGCTCTAGAAATCCAAACAATCGTGAAAGTGCGGCTATGTAGCTTTTGCAATGGATTCTAGTGAAAACTAATACACCTGTAAAGCCTGTACTTGACCCCTAGTAAAAATTCTAGCAGGATAGGCAGACTTCTTCCCTCGGGGTATTCAAGATATTCTATGAATTTCACCCTGGCTTTGGGCTTAGGTAGAGAATCTCTGAGAGACAGGATTATATATTTGGTTGCTGATTCTCACTTGGTGCTACATAGAGACTAGTACTACAGAGTCAAGATTCCCGGATTACTAAGTAACTCAACTTAGAGAAAGATGAGAAAAACCATGCTCTCTTTAATTCCTTTGTATTCATTCTCTCTGACTCTTTTTCTTTCTTTTTCTTAGAGCTCACAACCTCACCAGATTCACACATATGATCTGTATTTGGTAGTCTCACTAGGCATTAACACTTTAATTGAGTTCTCATAACCCTAACACTAAGTCAGGATTCCTCAGCCAGTATTTGGGCGGTCAGAAACACAAGAAAAATAGGTTAAGGCCATATTTGGTGGAGCTCAATTTTATTTAGTGGTATTGCCTTGATGAAATAAACACTAAATATTCATTCTTTTCTTCTTTTTTTCCTTTTTTTCATTTTTTCCTTCTTTTCATCTTTTTTTATTTTTTTTAATTTTTTTTTTCAACATAACACAACTAACATACATCCATGAACTTTATTGAGGAGGATTATTAGGGATTGGTGGTACTCAAGAGATATTGTGTAGCTTATTTGGTGGAAGTACCTACTCATGGCACCGGGAAAGACGGATAGGACGGTGTATTTCTGACCTTGACATCAATACCCTCCTTTAGCCGAGGATTCCATAAAGAATGGTCATAACCATCCACCTTAGTCCTAGTTTTATGAAAACTCGCTCTCTGCATATTTGCCTTATTCGGTGGCTCTCACAATTTCGCACAAAATGCATACGCAGGAACTGAGAGAGAAAACTATGTCTCATCTCAGAGCATCATCTCCTAATTATCTAGGATTCGAGATTCCTTGCACTAATCTTAGAGCACCAGTACGCTCTACTCTCATCTCACACTATTTGGTGGATTTTTGGAGGAAAATCTGCTTGACTCCCAAAACACTGTCCAGGGGTTCAGGAAAAGAAGCACTGCTTCTTCTCGACAGACTGAAGACATTATCAGCCTTCACCATGAATCCATTGCAAATTATACATGTGTGTGAAAAGTTGTACTGGATTCCAGATTATAGGAATCAACTAAAGGATAAAATCCCTAATGCATTCTCTTAATAAAATAATCTTATTCATGAATGCAATATCTATATATGCTATAAACATGTAACCTCATATAATTTGTACTTTGTGAATTTCCTGTATTGGGTTACAATAAGCTTGACCCTAAATTTAGAACAATAGGTGAGCGGGTGAGTCGGAAGTGGCTGTTGCAGACGATTTCTAGCTCCAACGCAAGCACTGGAGGTGGAGTCGATTGTTCCTTTATTGAAGGTCCTAAAGTACGTTTTACATGCAACTCCGAGGTTTTCCTAAGTGTTGGCATAAAATTTTTTCAGTTTTGATGTATCTACCCCCCCATGCCTAAGTTCTTGTATGACCTCATGCATGAATATAAAAGAAAATAAATCTGATAGAGGATGAGTGGGTAGAAGTCACTTGGAATTGCTCCTGAAATTATATTCAGCACCGGCCAACTTGTTAACATGCACTATACAAAAGGGACATATGCTAAAACAAAATATGCTATGTATAAAAATGGTTATATATAAATGATGGTGGAATGTGGTGTGAATGGTATCTATACGTGCTGAGTTTAACGCCTCCAGTTGGGCGAAAACTCAATCAGATGTGTCATTTCTAGCATAGGAGCCGGCTAAGATTAAGAGAAAGATATGCTCGCACGCTCCCAGAATCAGTGGTCCGGAGATGCGAACCAGCTGATTGTGCACCCCTACTCCAAAAAGTCTAGCTATAAGAAAGTGTGGAGTGGTGGTGGGAAATAGAGGATATTCAGAGGGGGGATCATGATGTTGATTGAGTTGATTTATCATGTCCCACAATTCAACAGGAAGTTGCTGAGGGAGTAGATCAAAATGTACCTCAGAACCAGAATCTGAGTCATAGGGATCCTCATAATGATAATTGACATCAAAGATCATGCCCTCTCCAGGCTCTGGGTCATATGGGGGTATTCGTGAAAGTAGAAGATCTATGGGGAGGTCACTGAAATCCTCGTCAGAAATTACTTCGTCCTCATCAGTACCCATCTTTGATTCATAAGAGGCTGTCTCCTCAGGCTCAGAGTCGAGCCATCTATTAGATTGACTAGGATGATAGGTGCGTCCCCAGCTCCTTCTGCTCAAAGCTTCACCCTTGTATGCATTGGGTTCCTCAGTAATTCCGGCATCCATAGCTATTTTTGGTCTTCGGATGTCATGCTCGGGGATAGAAAGTGTCATCTCAAAATCTCTGGCATCCGAATTAGGGATGTAGGTGAAAGAAGAAGAGTGCAGATCAAAAGATGTTGGCTCCAGCACAGGTTCACCTATAATGGGAAGTAGCTTAGGCTGATCAGTAGTGTCGCATGTAATGCTTGCCTCAAGATCCATATCCTTAATTGGATCTACTTCCCTTGTCTCGATTGGGTTATCTAACCCAAGAGGTGTCTCCCAAGATTCAGGATAATCTGATTGTGGCTTAGTCTTGGAGCTATCCGTCCTTTCCTCCTCAATTTCAGATGAACCCATTCGGCATGCTTCCTGCTCCTGTCTCATATCCATGCTAGATTCTTTTTCCCCTATGTGATCTTTCAGCATCTACTCTCGAGAATCTGCTGTGTGTTCTTCCAGTGTAGTTGTTTCAGCTTCTTCGAGGTCTTCAAGGCTATTTTCCACTTGATATCTCAAAAGTAGTAGTTCTTGAGTTTCCCGATTTTGTCTCATTAGCCTTGTTATCTCTACTGTTTCCCGAAGAAGCTCCATCACAGCTTGTTGATGCGGAATCCAGCTTTGTCTTTGGTTCGGCTCAATGATATCCTAGATTTCTTGTAGATAGGATATGGCCTTTTCCTTAGCGCTCGCTATAGCTCTCTGTATTCTATAATGCGGCTGCATATGCACCGGTAGCTCTTCAGGGGTTCCAGAGGGTGAATCAGGTCTACCCATGTTCCATGGGTGAGAAGCAGGAGTATGAAATCCATATCCTGGGTTATAAGATGCGGTCCTTTGAGAGACCGACTGGTATGGGTCATAATATCCAGGGTTAGGATATGGGCTAACCATTTCGGTAACCCGAGGAGAAGGATCAGGCAAAGTGAAAAGTCATCTTCGCCACCTTGGGTTCTGATCCCAAGGTTGAGCTGATTCAGTGACCCGGGCTCTCAGATAAGCTCGTGGGTCCAGCTCTTCTGGATCTTGATTAGGTCCAGATCCAATGTTAGCCATCATGGCTCAGTAGATAGAAGAAGTGACTCACCTCCTTGGGAGTGGCTCCCAAGGTCCAATCAGCTGAGGTCTAAGTGACCTCCTTCCTTGCATACACCACCCAACCCCTGGGTTGGTGTAGCCAAGCAGGACAAGGCTAAGGCCCTGTCAATCAAATGGTCCTTATAGATCAGGTGACCAGATTTTTCATTTGGGATTTGAATTCCTGAAGATAAGTTCGTCGTACAACCGACTGAAAGTGAATCCCGCCTCTCAAGCTAACCCAGCCAGTCTGGTTACGAGGGGACTAAGGGGAAGGTTCTTCCTTTGGCTTACGCCTCTGGTTCCGTTGACCCTCGAGCCGTAGTCGTTTGACACTACCCCGCAGACTTAGTCACCAGGTTTGGCAAGAGAGATTAAACTCACCTAGTAGTACGACAACGAACTCGGGTTGATTTCGTATTTTAAAGTTAATTTTAACCCATTTTCTTCAATGGGGTTTGTGGTGAGTGGCCCACAAGGTGACCAAGCTCATTGGCTAACTAGACTTGATTAAGTCTAGGTTAGCCCAATGTGGGGTCTCTAGTTGTAACCCTAAGGATTTAACTTAAGTTGCATGCACTTCTAGGGTTTTTCTCTATTTCAGCAGACCACAAAAATAATGTTGATTTTCTGATAATAATTGGAATCAAATTAATTTAAAATTTTGCGAGTAGATTCCTTTTTCAATTTGTTTTTTAGAGAATATTTTTTTGGAATTTTTACTATTTCAACCAAATTTTTAGGGAATTTTGAATGTCAAGAAGTCAGATTAGGAATTTTGACCCCTGGTCGGTTTTTTGCTTTGAAATAGTATCAAATGATCTTCAAAAATTTGGACAAAATATTGAAAATAAAGCTAATGAGATCAGCTTTCAAACCCCGTCATTTTTAGTCAAAATAGATTCGCAGATTGCTCGAAATCACTTTTTGAAATTTGAAAAATTTTGAATCTGGGTCAATCTAACCTTGTGTACTTCGTGAATTTTTAAAAGTTTTATACTTGGGATTTTTTCAAAGTAACGGTGCCATTTGAAAGATGGTTTGAAAATAAAGGTTTAACCCGAATTTCAGAATTTTTTGCTAATTAATTTTTCGGCAATCGAATTTTTAAGTTAGATTTGAAATCTGACCGAAAATCAGAAGATGGTGGAAAAGCTTTTAAAGAGGTTTGAACTTGAAATTCAAGCCTTCCGCCAAAAAGATTTTTTTTCTTTTTCAAAACTTTTGCACTTTTTTTTTTTCAAAAAGAATTTTTCAAAAGATTCAGAGAAAATATCTTTTTTTTTCTCAACTAACCTAGATTCGAAAGAAAATCTAATCTAGATTTTTTTTTCAAACTTTTTTCTTTTTTCTTTTTTTTCACGAAAATGAGAAAAATCTTTTTTTTTTTTTACAAAAGATATTGCAGAAAGTAGATCTAATCCTAGGGTTCAAAAAATAAGCCTAATCTAAGAGAGATGATGTGCACCTGATTTTTCCTCGCCGCGCTCGGTGTGTGTGCAGATCCTATTTTCGTTTCGTGTTGTCCTGCACATCAAAAATGAAGTAGAGGCAGATTTGTCAGTGATAAATTAAAAGATCGAACTCAAGAAAAATGATGTTGCCTCCCCGGCAACGGTGCCATTTTGTTGGGAAGAAAAATCGTAGCTCGCATTTTTTGATAAAAGTGTCGTAGTATAGTCGTGAAGTATGATCCAACAAAGATATTGTTTTATAAAAATAACGAGACTTGAGTCCCGGTCGTTCGTCTCTGGGAGGCGTTGCATGTACTTTTGAAATCGATCTTACCCTACTTTATTTAGAATTGCATGCCAGTTCATGATTATTACGTATTTAGGTATGACATGCTTAGTTGCAAGAATATTAGGAATTGGAAATGGGCAACTTGAATCACATAAAAAGAATGAAAATTATTAAGCTCATGGTGATTTCAAACATATAGAGACAAATATATATATAAAAACATTTTTCATTCATTCAGTGGGAGAGTTGTTTGCAACATAAAATGTAGAGGAAAATATGTACATAAATGCTTGAAAATTAAACCTAGCTACCAGAAAATGATCGCATACAAGAATCGATGGGGGGGATTTTGCATGCATCATTAGGGGAGAAGTAAGACTACACTACTAAGCAATAAATAAAAGCAGTAAATATACGAAGATCTAAGTTACCAATCTATAGAAGGAAGGGCATTCGGAGGTGGTCTCCGATGGCCTTTGAGTGGCTGAGAGAAGGAGGGGCGACCAATGGAGCTTAGGCCGACCCTTAGAGAGACGTTGGGGAGCTGATCCAGCTTCCTGGCGTGGAGATGGTGGCCTCCATGGTGGTGCTCAACTCGTGGAGGTGGAGTGGAGATGGAAGTGGCTAGCCTAAGTGGAATGAATGCCAAGGAAGTGAATGGGTGCAAATGGCCACCCATTGGGTTTTTTTATAGACCTAAGGGAAGCTCTCTAGAGAATTATGGAATTCTCTAGAGAGGCCTATGGTGGGAGCTCGTGGGAGAGTGACAGAGAGAGGGTGGATGGTGGTTTTTAGATCCACCAAATGTGGATCTAAAAATTGAATGGCTCTTTGTTGCTATTTTTGGCAACCAAGGCAACCACACATGGTATAGAATTCTAGAGAACTCTAGGCTAGGTATTTTCGTGTGGATGGTGTGTGTGGGTGTGTGTGGGTCAAAACTTAGGTGGCTAGGTTGATTAGGTTAGGTTCTAGTGGGTTTAGGTCAAGGTATGTCTCAAATTAGGGTTATAGACCCTAATTCACTAAGGTAAAGTGCAATTTAACTTAATACATGTTTAATTGGGTGTGTGGAAACTTAATTGAGAGTAAAACAACTCAATTAATTTAGGTCTAGGTCAATTGGACTCTCACTGAGTCCAATTGGACAATGTGCGCTGAGATCAGATCTCAATTGGACTCAATGAGTCTAATTGAATAGGTTGATGGAATTGACTAAGATCGAAGTCAATTAGGTTTAGTTAGGACCTAATTAGGTCCTTAGGGAGGTCTAGAGGTGATGTACTAGGGTTATGGCATCTTAATTTATGTTCCTATGGGGTTGGAATTGGGTTTAAGGACCTAGAGATCCAAGATCAAGGCTTAAATCTCAAAACAGGAATTGGAGAGCAGTATCAGACGTCTAATAATATAATCAGACGTCTTATACTAAAAAATCAGAAGTCCAGACTTGTTGTTTGGACGTCCAATCAGAGTTAGGAAGGATTTCGGGTTATGTTTTGGGTATTCTGCAAAAATTGGATGTCTGACAATGTGTCTAGATGTCCAATAACACTGCAGAAGTGGGTTTGAAGTGTGAGGGAGATGGCTAAGGGCCCTGGACATCCTATAACTTATCTGGATGTCCAGATTAGGGTTGGAACTAGGGTTTTAGGGCTTCCTAGGGTGTTGTGACCTAATCTAAGGGTGGCTAAGGCTTGCGGAGGTCTCTAGGCTATCCTAGGGCTAGGATGGACCTAAGCTCTTCACATTTTTCTGCTTTATTTCCACTTAATAGAATAGAAAATCTTTAATCTCCTTACATTATTATTCCTACATCTAAACTACGCCTTCTACTCCATCTCTGCTACAACTCCCGTTATTTCATATCCAGCTTCAGATCCTGCTCTAGATCCAACTCCAGATCTGCTTATTACCTGCAATCAACATAATGCACTTAATCAGCACATTATAACATTATTTTATGCATAGCTAAAGTAAAGCGGTAAAGATGCAGATAATGTGTATACATGCATGAATTTCCCTAACTTATGCTAAGTTCTAGCCTAGTCTAGGTCAATTAAGACCTATGATTGCTGCGCAATCAATGGGTGAAGAGGAGGTGTTGCGAGCGGTGTTGGGTGGTTGTGATGGATCCACATGGTGCCATCATGGCCATCCATCTTCTATTGCTCATAGGTGGTGCCACAATTGTCGGATCAGGTTGATTTTTTCTCCATTGAACTCGATTGTCATTCTAAACCCATCCGTGTGGTTGGATTTTTCATCTGAGATACAAATTTGCACCACCTTGACCCTTGATCTCTGATCTTTTTTGGACTTCATCTGATGCTTTGGAGGTCCGATTAGGGCGATCTTGGAGGTGTTGGACTCCGATCATTTCCCTGATCAGATCCGTACAGTTGGATCTTCAATTCAAGACCCCAAAATAATATCTTCTTGTCCCCTAGCCATAGAAAGGACAAATTAACCTATAATTTGTACAAACTAATCTAAATGCATGATGATGCATGTTATGCAATATTTGTAATGCATGATGCTTCTATAGACCTAGGAACATTCATAAATAGGAATTTTAGGCCAATTAGATGTATACACATCAAGCTTCATTGTGAAGGACACTTTGGTGCTAAGAAAATGGCTTTTAAGGTTCTCCAGTCCAAATTTTGGTGGCCTACTTTATTTAAGGATTCTCATAATTTTCTTAAGGCCTGTATTCGATATCAATGGACTAGAACAATTAGGAAGAGGAATGAGATGCCCCAACACCCAATCCAACCTGTGGAAATTTTTTATGTATGGGGAATATACTTTATGGGACCCTTCCCATCGTCCCATGGATATGAGTATATCTTATTGGCAGTTGATTATGTCTCTAAATGGATAGAGGCCATTACTACGTGCCCAAATGACCACTCAGTGGAATTGAAATTTGTGAAGGCCAATATCATATCATCTTTTGGTTGCCTTTAGACAATTATAAGTGATGAGGGACCTCATTTTTGGAGCCACCACTTCAATCGGCTACTCAAAAGTCTGGGAGCAACTCACAAGATCACTACCCTTACCATCCCCAAACGAGTGGGTAGGTTGAAGTGTCAAATAGGGAGATTAAGAATATTTTGGAGAAAACTATTAGGCCAGATAGGAAAGACTGGTCCTAAAAGCTAGATGATGCTTTATGGGCATATAGGATGGCCTACAAGACCCCTTTGGGTATGTCTCCCTTCTGAATTGTGTACGGAAAGGTGTGCCACCTAGCTGTTGAGCTTGAGCATAGGGCACTTTGGGCTATTTGATGTGTCAACATGGATTTAGAGAAAGCAGGTAAGGCACGATTACTAGAGTTGCCTAAGCTTAAGGAGTTGAGGAATGACACCTATGACACTTCCTAAGCTTATAAGGAGAAAACTAAGGTCTTGCATGATAGATATATCCTTAGTAAGACCTTTGAGCACAACTAACAAGTTTGGCTCTTCAATTCCAGACTTAAGTTATCCCCTCGAAAATTAAAATCTCGTTGGGATTGGCGATATGTAATTACCAAAGTGTTTCTGCAAGGGGTTGTGGAGATCAAGAGCCCATCCTTTTCGACAAAGCCTTTTACCATTAATGGTGAATGGTGAAAACTGTACACTACTTTGGATGGTCATCTGGTTGACGAGGTCACTTTCGAGGAGCCTTAGCTCCTTTCATTCTCCACCTCAAGTAACATCTTCCCTTGGTTATTTTATTTCCAATGAGGACATTGTTTGAACCAGGTATGGTGGGGTAAGACCTGAGGCATTTATACATATATGCATGCATTAGTTGTTTTCTTTCTTTCTCTTGTTATCGAAAAAAAAAACTTTTAATTTGTTGAGCTTAATTGGTTTGTTCCAGTAATCTCTGTAGATGAGTTACCTAAAGTTATGGGCTGGAACAAATGATGAAATAAGACTTTAAGTGTCTTGACACAAGAGATAAGGGAGGGATATTATCCTTAGAACCCTAGGGTTGTTTTGGCTTAAAAATCTAAGTATTTGTTAAGATATGGATTTTGCCTCAAGCAATTGAGGAAGTTGATATGCGGATGTATTAAGTCAAGGGCTTAGGAAGTATAGAACTTCTTTGTTTATCCCTTGGTTTGGGGATCCTTGAAACTAAAGTGTCTTTTGCACATACATGGACATAAAATCGGGGAAACCATGTGAGAGCTTACCGTGAGTTCTATCAAAACCAAGGTTGGGGACTCTAAATTAATGCACCATAACTCATATTTAAACCTAATAGAGATCCCTGCGGGGTATGGCTAGTGTTGCAACGCTTTGTCGGGCTTATAAGTCAGTTACGTTGTAGTATAGGTGACCAAGCGTTGACAACAAATAAGAATTTATTACTCGAAAACCTAAGTATCCGAGGTCAAACACAGGGAGAAAATGTAATTTATTCACTAATCTCAATAATGTAATTGAATACTTAGAATTACTCAAAACTTAATTCAGAATATAAATGCAAGAGTTTATGAATTAAATTTATAGCAAAAATAGAAGAGTTGGATGTCTGATTCTATGATCAGACATCTTAAATGATGGCCTCTTATTTTCTTCTCCTTGCAGCTTTCTCTTCTTCTTCTTCTTCTTCCTTCTCTTTCTGTCTCTACTTCAGTTGCTCCTCCTCTACCTTCTTAGCTTTTTCTTTCTTCCTTCTCTTCTGCACAGTGCCTTTCTCCTTCTTCTTCCTCTGCCTTGCTCTTCTTTTTCTTCGTCAACCTTGTCTCCTGCTATACAGTGCTGCTCCTTCCCTTGGCTTCAGCCTTTCTTCTTCTTCTTCCTTGGCTTCTACCTTAGCTCTCCTCTGACGTTCTCTTCCTTCCTCTTCCTTTCCGCAGCTAAGTGTCTTAGTCTCACCTTAGTTGTGCTTTCCTCTTCCTTCTTTTTCCTTATCTTCCTTGCTGCACCTTTTCCTTCCTTAGCTTTGCTTCTTCCATGCACAACACAGCAATACCTAACCCCTACCCTCCCCGTGTCTCTCTCTCTCCATTACTCTCTTCAGTATGCTCTCCCAGAGTCGGGTAATCAGGTGGAGTGTGCACCCAGGTCCAGGCGCACCGTCGTAGGTGTGGTGCACAAGGAGTGCTAGGTTAGGTTATCAGGTCAGGTGCACGAGGAGTGTCGCGGACGAGGCGTGGCGAGTGAGGGCAAGGGACCTCACCCCTGTGTGACTTGAGTCAAACAACATGAAACACAAATTCAATTTATGTTCCGCACCTCGCTCTTGCATTCACAAGGTGGGACTAAATGTCCCACCCACTTCTGCTGGCACCTGCAGGAGGATGTCTTCACGCAATTGACGTAGCTGAAGGGTCTGCAGCTACGGCTCTCAGGCTGGATTCGCTCACAGACTCAACCCGTGTAGCCTGGGATCTTGAACCCTGGAGCGCGTGGCCTGCAACTAGAAAGCAAGCAAGCTTGTATGCTTGTTAATGGCGGACGAGGGCTCGACCCTGCATGACACAAAAGTAGCCTTGTGACTCTATCAAGCAACAGGAGAACCTTCGCCGTATCACGGCGAAGGTGAGGCGAGGGTTGGCATGGCTCAGATCGGCCTAGGCGTGCATGCCTAGGTCGGACTGTGACCATGTGAATGGGTTTGTTCGATGGAAACGTGGAGCATGTGTGGCGGGCAGTGAGTGGGTGGAAAGTGTTCAGTGGTCGATGGCGGAGGTGAAGAGGTTGGTGGCGAGATGTGTGGAGGTGTGGAGTGATGGATGCGTCTCGCTGGTGGGTGGCCAGAGATGGAGAAGATGGCAGTGGATAGTGGCTGCAAGGGGTCGAAAAGGGAAAATAGACAGAGGGAATTGAAGAGGGAATAGAGATGAGTAATTCTAACCTAACTAAGTGGACGAAGGGGGAGAGGTTGCGACTGGCAGTACCTGCTGTCGCCGGAGAAGAAGGTGTCCAGTGGAGGGAGACGGCGACAACGACGGGGCTAGAGGTGCTTGCGCGAGTGTTGTGCGATGCGGAGGAAGATGGTGAGGGTGGCTCTGCCACTGATATTGTGGCAGAGTGACAAGAAGGAGGGAGGTGATTGCACAGCAAAAATACACCAACAATTGTGCCATCTTATGCTATTTCCAAGCATTGCCAGTGTATATTAGGTAGACATAGTCGCATTTGTAAAAATAGACGCATCCATGCATTTATTTGAGAGGGGAGGAGAGTGAATAAATTGGTATTGTAATTAACAAATTCTTAAAGTGCTGCCTCGCAAATTCACCATCATTATTTTTATTTTTATTTTTATTTTGACTTTCATGCCATGCTCTACAAAGCTTGCCCTGCACAGCCACTCCCTGCACAGCCATGCACAGCCAGGGCATGGCTATGCTTGTCTTCTTCCTCTTTAAAAAGGCATGACTATCTTCTTTGCAGGGGAGCCTGGTCCACACAAAAAAAAAAAACCAACACACAGCAACTTTCTTCTCCAGGCCGTCTCCTCCCCTCTCCCCTCCATACGCAACCTCTCCTTCTGAGGAGCCACTCTGCGGGCAGGAGCAGCTCACAGTGGTGCACAACCACCACTGTGAGTCCCACCACTGCCCAGCTCATCAAAGAGCCGGTGGGCGTGGTGGTCTTCTCTCTGTTTTTCCGTTCCAGCATTTCTGCCATTGCCACAGGACTCAAGGTCTGAAGCTCCGCAGCAGCAGCAGCAAGGCGGTAGCAGTAGCACAGGCCTCCACGCGGCTTAGGTACCCGTTCCGCGGCCTCTGCGTGCGGTAGCAGGCAGCCCTCACCTCTCTTTGTGCAAGCCAGCAGCCGGCGCAGCCTCTTCCGCATGCGTGCCAGCCACTCCACAGCGCCTGCACACGCTGAACCGGGCACAGGTGGTCGCACGAGTTGAGCACGCACTGTAGCCACTGTTCACGCTAGAAAGCGCGACACTGTGGCTATAGTGTGGTGTCCGATAAGTTTCTCACTTATCCGGTCACCAGCCGCTCTCTCTCCGCGCCGCTACCAGCGCTAGGCCATCCGTGCACGCCTGTGCCCGCATCTCTCCCCGCGCCCGCTCCAGCGCCCTCTCTCACGTCTGAACTCGCCCGCTTCAGCACATAGTGCCTTCGCCTGCACCTGCCTCATCACGTAGTGCAGTGCACTGCGGTCTCTCCCTCGCGCTCACTCCCTCCTGCGTGCGAGTGCCACTTTGCGTGCCTACGCATCTGCACGTGCGCGTGGACCACCAGATGTCGGCCGCTGCATCTAGACGGCTTAACTCACCGCTTCTTTACGCCAGCAGACGATCTCTCTCTCTCTCTCTCTCTCTTTCTCACAGCACTCTCTCACTCTCTTTGCAGACACATACACACACACTCACACTATTGTACACACACCCACTCAGTTATACACTACTATATACTTATATATATATTTACATATAAATATATATTTATATACACATATATATATACATATCTATACATATATTAGTACCTATATAACTACGTATAAGTATATATACATATATATATATATATATACACACATATATTTATACATATATATATATACAAATATACATACATATATACATACATCTATAACTATAAATACATATATATATATCTACATATATCTATATACATAGATACTTATACTAATATATATATATACATATACACATATATATATAACTATATACATATATTACTATATATACATACATACATACATATATATATATATATATGTATGTGTATATATATATATATATACACCTATATCTATATATATAGTTATATATACATACATATATATCTAATTATAAATATATATATATACATATACATACATCTATCTAAACATATATTTACATATCTATATACATATACATATACATATATATATATACATAAATAACTATATATACACCAATATAATTATAACCATATATATATATATATATATATATATATATATATAGATATATATTTACATTTCTACATATATATATATATATTTTCATAGCACTTACCACATGTTGTATCGTGGAAATATCTGCACCAGTTGCTTATATTCCTCGATACACGCGTACAGAAAGCATCTTTGCACACATCTTCACCATCCATCCTACACTCCATGCAGCACTTCGTCCTGTTGGTTGCGTCTTCCTAGACGACGACCGACTCGACACCGTGCTACACGCCATCTCCACCTCCACCCCCACCCCTATATACATATGTAATATATACATATATATACACTATATTTACTTTATTTCTGTTTCTCTTTCCTGTCATTAAAAAGATAAAAAAATATACAAAAGAGAAAAGATAATCCTTGACTTGCAGGCAATCAGTCTTGCGAATAGCAAGACCAGTTTTGAACCCTAATTTGGCTCAAAGCCAAGAACCTGATTTTGAGGGTGTACCTGAAGGACAAAAATTATTAGAAAAAAATATTAAATAGAAAAACACCAAAAACATAATAAACGAACGGAAGAGATTCGTTGTAAGAAAGGCGTAGAAACTTATTCACCTCGAATCCCACTTCCCTGAGTTCGACCTTGGGCCTAAAAGTGACCAAGATAAAATCAAGTAGGTCAGGTAAAAAATTTTGTAAAGAGATGGTTAGGCTCGATTTAGGTTAACCACTATACTAATTTCAACGATAAAATCACCATATTAACACAACCTATCTGGGCCTGACCACACCCTTTTTTGCCGCCGTTGCCGGGGAAGTGCACATTCAAGTAAGTTTCTACTCCATTCCTTTAATTTTTCTCTTCTCACACCCTTCTCTTCACGGGTGTTTTTGTTTGTTGGTGTGTAGGTGAACCAGTTGCAAGGAGAAGGCAGGCAGATAGAGTCGGAGACGTAGGCAGATCCAAGGCGGGAACGAGAGCATGAAGACGCCGGCACCGCACTGGAACTTCGCACATGTTGCTGAACAAGTAAGTCTTTCTTTCTTAGCAACTTAGGTTAACTTGTCACCTTAATAAAATAAAAATAAAAAAAAACACTTCTTGGGATCTCTTGGGGCAAGTGGATTAAAAATCACTTGTTTGATTGTTTGCCATCACTCCCACCACCCTAGGATTTCCTGCCAAACTTCGCATAGCGAAGATCCAAGAATCTTGATTCTTGAATCTTTTGCCGTGTGAAGTATTCTTTGAGGCAAAAATAAAAAGATTGATTGCCATGCCTCTTTGCCTCATTTATCTACAATTCGGGATCACATTTTTGGTGGGGAGACTTGGAATTGAGTTGATTCCAACCCCACCACGACCTTTCACGTGCCTAAGATTCGATCCCGAATACTTCAACCCTAACAATTTGATTTTCCTTATCTTATGGTTGAAGCTTGTGTGTGAAAATCATTTTGGTGATTGGGAGCACTTGAATTGAAGTGCTTTGGCTCCCTTTCACACTAATCTAAAAATTGATTCGTGCATCCACACATAGACATCTCCATCTAGGAAAGCCCGTTGCATTTTAGCATGCATAACCAACTGACATTGAAGAAGGGTTTGTTGGGCTTAGAAGAAAACTTGTATTCTCTCAAAACCCGAAGATTGGTTGAATTGGTAATTCAGCGAAATCCTAAAATCCATACTACTTAAGGCTGAATTCTAAAAACCATTCACCAATTAAAACTTCAATTCAGGGAGATTTCTCCGTTGCATGCTTGGTTTACACACTTTGTAAAATCAATCACTTGGGCATTACCCGTAAATAACGCCCTTCACATTCCAGAAGCACTTGATCCTAAGCCTCTAACTAAAACTGGTAGCAACTTGACCCTTCTTAAGGATTGGAGGTCTAACTACCTGCGTGTAGCACCTACGTGCTGGTGAGGGTTCTCGCGTGCTATCAGGTGTCTAAGACTGGGGCAAACGGCCTTTCAATCTGGCCCAGTGGTTCCGCGGTGCTCGCATTCGGTTCTGTAGGTCGTGATAGTAGGTAACTTAGGTCTTTAGGTCTAAGGGTGCACTGTAGAGGTTAGGAATTTGATTGTATTTATTTGTCATCAAGTGTACCTTTGCGGCGTCATTTCTCTCATCTCTTTTCCCTTCATATCCCCCCAATTCTTCCTGCGGTAGTGCATGTTTGGGAGGAGGTCACAAAACCCTGAACTGTGTGAATTGTCTGATAAATTTAGAAAAGAAGTCGAATCGTCCTCCTCCTCCACAAACATGGCTGCACGCCCACCCCCAAATCCCAAGGGAGGAAACCACCCTCAAAACCCACCAGGTGGTGGAGCCTTGGATCCTATAATCCACCTCCAAGCCCAAATGGAAATGTATAATGAACAAATTGAAGCCATAAGGGAAACATTGGAGGAAATGCAAAACCCTCCCGAACAGGAGGAGCCTAGGTCTCTTAGCTCCTATCAAAATCCCGCTGCTACAGAGACCGTAGGACAAATTCGGGTCCTCGTGGGCGGGGATGACTTTGAACTGAAACCTAACATAATTGGCCTGATAAATTTTCACTTCCATGGTCTTGCAAGTGAAGATCCTTTTCTCCACTTGGAAGACCTAACCCGATTGGCTGAAACTGTTAAACCAAGAAATATCGGGTTACCTATAGTGCTCATGAAAATGTTCCCATTTTCATTGTGGGATAAAGCGTCGCAGTGGTTACACACCCTTAGGAGAACCATCCACTCTTGGGAAGAGATGCGAACAGCATTTCTCAAGAAGTTCTTCCTAATTGGGCGAACTAATGTGCTTCGTCGTGCTATAACTTCATTTACACAACAAAACGATGAACAATTTCATGAGGCATGGGAGAGATATAATGACCTCCTCAAGAAGTGTCTGCACCATGGCTTGCCTAAGTGGCATATAGCCCAGATTTTCTACTATGGGCTAAATGAGTCTTTGAAGCAGATTGCAGGTGCTTCCTGCGGAGGGAATTTTATGAATAAAGACGAGAATGGAGCATTCGAATTGTTTGAAAATATGAGTGAAAACTCAATGAACAATGCCTCCATTGTCGCCTTTAATTGTACCAGCCTACCCCGAAATGTCCACAAAGTTGACACGGGACCCTCCCATTCATCTACAGACCTCAGCCTTATCGCACAGAAATTGGATGAAGTCTCCGTCGTGCACAAGAAGCTGGACGAGCTTCTGGCCAACCCCGCCCGTTCTATGGCAAACACCCCTACCTCACCACTTCGTCACAACTCCAATTCTTCCAACACCAGGCTTATCCCGAGAAACCCTGTAAGACCTTCCTTATCTAGTGTCGCGTCGAGCGATTCAGTAAGTCATGTGGATCTGGCTTCTACGAGCCAGTATTTCGACACGGAGGACCAAGCCTCCATGTGCTCGGATGCGTATTTACATGCGGACACGTCTTCTGGCATAGAAGACACTTGAGCCTTGGGGAACAACCCGTTCTCTGCCACTTATAACCCAGGGTGGAGAAATCATCCGAACTTCGCATTGTCCAACAACCCGCAGTGCCAAAGCCCCATGGGTGGACCAATGCGACCATCTGCACTCGTCATCCCAAGGGCCCAGTCTAATCCTATGGCGAATCCGCCATCGGGTCCTTGCGTACCACAAACAGAACACGCATCAAGTCCTCTTGATAAATTGATGCGAATGATGACGGAAATGTCATAGCGCCATGAAGAGAACATGACCTCTCTTCAGCACCAATTGGCACAACAGAATGCTGAGATCAGTCAACTATGCATGGAGACTCGATCTCAGGGCACTCTTCCAGCCCAACCTATTCCCAACCCACGAAATTTTGTACCTTGTGGTCCCCAACCATAGGTACGACCTTCTCAGGGGCAGGTACATCAAATTTTGCAGGCTCCGAGCATTCCACCGGGATTTCAGGCTAATCTTGCTGCAACACCTCACTCTTATGTCCCTATTGTGAACCCTCCTCCGCCTTATGATCCCACTGGACCCGCATCGTCCAATGCGATCACTATGAGGAGCGGTAAGCAGACTGTCGATGTGCCTCGACCTAATCCTGGCCCATCTTCTTCATCGCCCTCTCATTCGGGAAGCGCACCACATTCGCGAGAGGATGATACACCCAAATTTGTGCCATAATCAGTCCCATTCCCTGAGGCTCTACTGAGGGAGCCAAAAGGCAAGAAGAAGGATACGTAGGCCTTTGATAACCTGCGTAATTTGTTCAGGGATGTTGAAATCAAGGTACCCCTGCTAGAGGCTATCGACCACATCCCTACTATCGCCCTATTTTTCAAAGACTACACAACACCTAGGCGATAATCAAAGAAAACTAAGAATCCGGTGGTTCTCTCGCCTCATGCGAGTTGTGCTATATTGTCAAATCTACCACTGAAGCAGAAAGATCTGGGCACACCACTTATTTCCTGTAGCATCCAAGGCTGCAATTTTAACCGTGCCCTACTTGATCTACGATCTTCCATCAATCTTATACCAACCATCATGCTCGAAAAATTTTCCTTGGGAAATCTCAAACCCACCCCTGTCACGTTACAGTTGGCAGATCGTTCTGTCAAAATTCCAAAGGGTGTGGTGGAAGACGTGGTAGTTAGGGTCAACAGTCTCTGTTTTCCTGTTGACTTTCTTGTTGTAGATATGGAAGTTCCTAGCTCACTTTCTGATTGTCCGATCATCCTTGGTCGACCTTTCTTTGCCACAGCCCACGCCCATATCGATTGCGAGTCGGGCTGTATTGAGATTGCCGTTGGATCTGAAAAGCTCAAGCTTAACATCTTCAAGGTAGCTAAGAACTTTGATTGCGATTGCATCGAGGATGACATGTCTGACGAGGACATGGCCGTCAGCGCGTGTATCGGACTAATTGGGACCTATTCTGACTGCTGCAGATTACCTATAAACACTGATGATTGCTTGACCAACACATATTGTGACGTTCCCCCATCCCTCCCTTGTCACGTACCTTCTCTTGACCAGACTTCTGACGAGGTTTTCTCCGCTTCCCATACCTCGTGGTCTGAGTCATATCCGGGCTACTCACCACTGGTCCACACTCTTGAAGACCGAATTGCCCTTTCTTTCCTACCAAATCAAGCAAAATTGCATCTCCACACTGGGACCTTGAGCCCATATACTACTCACTGGGGCTATTCCTTTTTGGTCCGTCTATTCTTGGCCAATCTGAGGGCCAACTTCTTCCTCCTGACTTGTTTTCTGATCCGCTGGAGACACTCTCATCCCCAGAAATGCCAGATCTTTCACCATCCACTCCCGAGCTGAAAGAGCTGCCTAGTACACTTAAGTATGTTTTCCTGGGACCAAATGAAACGCTCCCTGTAATCTTCAGTTCAAAATTGACCAGGGAGCAAGAGTGCAAACTAACGAAGGTCCTTATGGAACACAAGGCAGCCATTGGATGGTCTTTAACAGACTTAACTGGCATTAGCCCCTCCTACTGCACTCACCGTATATATACGGAGGAGGAGGCTCAACCTTCCCGCGAGATGCAGCGACGTCTCAACCCTAACATGCGGGAGGTCATTAAGAAGGAAATTATTAAGTGGTTGGATGCAGGTATAATCTACCCGATCAGCGATAGCCCCTAGGTGAGTCCGATTCACGTCATGCCCAAAAAGGCGGGACTCTCCATCCGTGTCAATGACAGGGGCGAATCCATCCCTATACGCACTCCTACATCTTGGAGAGTGTGTGTAGATTATAGGAAACTCAATGCTGCAACTAAGAAAGATCACTTTCCGCTACCTTTCATTGACCAAATCCTGGAGCGGTTAGCGGTAAATAAATTTTTCTGTTTCCTGGATGGATTCTCAGGATATAACCAGGTGGCAATTGACCCTCGGGACCAAGAGAAAACCACTTTTACTTGCCCCTTCGGCACCTTTGCATTTAGAAGGATGCCGTTCGGACTTTGTAATTCGCCAGCAACTTTCTAGAGATGTATGCTGGCGATATTTCATGACATGGTGGGTGACTTTCTCGAGGTCTTCATGGATGACTTTTCGATCTTTGGACCATCTTTCGATGACTGTCTTGCCAACCTGACCCATATCCTTAGGAGATGTATTGATGTAAACCTTATGCTTTCGTGGGAAAAAAGTCATTTTATGGCACACGAGGGAATTGTTCTCGGGCATATATCTCCGATAGGGGTATCGAGGTTGACAAAGCTAAGCTTGATGTAATTGCTGATTTACCTGTGCCTGGCTCTGTCAAACAAATCCTCTCCTTCCTGGCACACGTCGGTTTCTATAGGAGATTCATCAAAGATTTCTCCAAGATTTCTCGACCTTTAACTCATCTCCTATCAACAGACGTACCCCTCGATATGGGCCCTGATTGCATACGTGCATTCACGCAGGTGTGTAATGCTGTCACCAAGGACCCTGTTCTCCAGCCACCTGATTGGTCCCTCGACTTTGAACTCATGTGTGACACTTCTGACCTTGCAGTCGAAGCCATCTTGGGACAAAGACGCGATAGACACCCCTTTGTGGTGTACTACGCTAGTAAGACGTTGGTCGAGGCCTAGCGTAATTATACTACCACTGAGAAAGAACTACTGGCGGTCGTCTTTGGGTTGGAGAAATTCCGCTCTTACCTTCTGGGCTCACATGTTATTGTTTTCACTGATCACGTGGCCATTCGCCATCTCATGCATAAGAAGGATGCCAAGTCTAGACTGATTCGTTGGATCCTTCTGCTCTAAGAATTTGACATTGAGATCCGTGATAAGGTCGGAGCCCAGAATGTTGTGGCTGATCATCTTTCTAGACTGGACCTTGACCATATTGGACTTACTCTGCAGATTAATGAGATTTTTCCTGATGAGCACCTATTGGCAATTAATGTGGCAAGTGGACCTTGGTATGCCGACATTGCCAATTACCTTGCTTCTGGATCCCTTCCACGTGGCTGGCCTAAAAACCAGCATGACCGTCTCATGGTAGAAGCAAAGTATTATTTCTAGGATAATCCACTTCTTTTTCGAATAGGTGCTGATCAAATCATCCGTCGCTGTATTCCTGATAGCGAATTCCCCAGTGTGCTATCCTTCTGCCACGATCAGGCCTGCAGAGGCCATTTCTCTGGGAGGAAAATTGCAGCCAAGGTGTTGCAGTGCAGTTTCTTTTGGCCCTCCCTTCACTAGGATGCACACAATTATGCCAAACATTACACAAGGTGCCAGTCGTTAGGGTCAACGTCACGACGTGACATGATGCCCTTGCAACCCATCCTAGCTACGGAAATCTTCGATATTTGGGGAATTGATTTCATGGGTCCCTTTCCTCCTTCCAATGGCTTCGAATTCATTCTCGTGGCTGTTGATTATGTTTCGAAATGGATCGAGGCTATTCCCATGCACTGTGCTTACCATGTTATATGCACTCGATTTGTCAAAGACCACATTTTTGCGCGCTTTGGGATCCCTCGAGCCATTATCTCGGATGGAGGAAGCCACTTTACCCATGCTTCTTTTCGGGCACTTCTGAGGAAATACGGAGTCCACCATCGTATCGCATCCCCGTATCATCCTCAGACGAATGGCCAGGCAGAGGTGTCAAACCGGCAAATCAAGCAAATTCTCCAGAAAATGGTTCGGCCTGACTGTAAGGACTGCTCCGATAAGCTGATTGACGCACTTTGGGCGTATCGGATCTTCTTCAAGGCTCCCCTTGGTATGTCTCCTTATAGAATCTTTTACGGGAAGCCTTGTCATTTGCCCGTGGAGGTGGAACACCGCGCTTATTGGGCAGTTCGCCAATGTAACCTCGACCCAGACCTGTGTGGTCCAGAAAGGAAACTCCAACTCCAGGAGCTGGAAGAGCTCCGTCGTGAAGCCTATGATTCTGCCTTAACTTTCAAGCAACGCACTAAGGATTTTCACGACAGCCGTATTCGGCGGAAGGAATTTGAGCCATCTCAGCAAGTTTGGCTCTACAATGCCTGGCTCAAATTCTTTCCTAGGAAACTGAAGTCCAAATGGACTGGTCCTTTCTTGGTCTCGAGACCATTTCCCAATGGGGCCGTTGAGATTGAAGATCCCAAATTCGGGCGTAAATTTACGGTCAATGGCCAGCGTTTGAAACCCTATCTTACTCATGAACCTACCCCTGTTGGAGAAACTGTTGCCCTGCTTGAGGGTAACTAATTTTGTGCCTCATTCTGAGTCCAGCTGGGGACGTTAAATTCAGCGCTCGTTGGGAGGCACCCCAACAACACATCGCCACTGTTACGCTCACTTCACTTTTCACTTCACCACCCACCATCCTCCCACCCTACCACCCTGCTGTATACCCTACACCTCAGCTCTCGTTATCCGATCTTTCGTCCTTCCTCTACCTTACCCTGCATGCATATGAGGACATAGCATCGTTTGGCATGGTGGGGTGGATAGGCATCCATAGGATCTGGGTATTTTATGGTATCATGCAGCTTCCATCTATTAAAAAAAAAAATGGTGTTTAGTAATGATCTGAAGGCTGAAACAAAAATACAATAAGTGTTTATGGATATTCAACCACTGTTTTGAAGACTTTCCAGGCCATAGAAGCTTAATTCGCTCAGGCTTAGCTTAATTCACTTGAGCATTGACAAGATAGATCAGAATCTCTCCTAACTAAGGATGTATTCTTATACCTGAGACACCCGTATAGGATCCGTTGGTTTGCTTCTACTAGAGAGCCTAAGTAATCTTGGTTCACACTACACATATCAAGAAAGACCAGGTGAACATAAGATCCAACCCTAGTGTTCATTAGGGAAGGTGGAGTCCTTACCTGTGCGCGCAGGTAGACTTTTTATCCCAGGCTTTAGTCTTGTGTTTAGGACTCTTTCCGTAAAAAAGGAACCCTCCCACCAAAAAGAAAAGTGTGCTCCTCCAAATAAAGTTGTAAGAGATATACTGACACGTGTTTCAAAAAAAAAAAAAAAAGAGAAAGATGCAAATAAGTCAGTATGTCTTGCAAATGTCTGTAAAGTCTTCTCCCTACAAAAATTCTTCAGGGCAAGTTACAAATACCCTGTTTCCTTTGAGCCACAAATGTAATAAAATGGGAGTTGAGTTCTCCGTCATCTTTTTAAGGGTCAATCCAAAGACATGAGCTGAAACTGGGACCAACCTGCACTTAAAAATTCATGAAACCCTAGGCTTGAATCTTAATGTTCATCTGGTTAGTCTTGATCCTTCACTAAGCACAAGCCATAATCTCTTGAGATCTCGAGTACGGCAAAAACCTCCTGAATCCTGGAAATCGTACTTAAGGTTTAAATATCAAGAGTCCAGGTTAGTTGAGAGATAGTCTATGTCATGTAAGACTTAAAGTACTGGTAGTCTTCTCTACAATTGGTTCTCACAATATCCAACAATAAACACACCTATGTCGCCTCAGAAGAAAATCTTCAGCTTAAGATCATTTCTAAATACATTACAAAAAAAAATGTTTTGCTAGGGACTAGCAAAAGATAGGCATGGGGGTATGATTGCACAGTAAAAATACACCAACAATTGTGCCATCTTGTGCTATTTCCAAGCATTGCCAGTGTATATTAGGTAGATATAGTTGCATTTGTAAAAATAGACGCATGCATGCATTTATTTGAGAGGGGAGGAAAGTGAATAAATTGGCCTTGTAACTAACAAATTCTTCAAGTGCTGCCTCGCAAATTCACCATCTTTATTTTTATTTTTATTTGTATTTTGACTTTCTTCTCCGCGGCTGCAAAGCATGGCTGGACCTTCTTCGCGCCATGCTCTGCAAAGCTTGCCCTGCACAGCCACTCCTTGCACAGCCATGCACAGCCAGGGCTTGGCTGTGCTTGCCTTCTTCCTCTTTAAAAAGTCACGGTTATCTTCTTTGCAGGGGAGTCTGGTCCATGTTTGCACCTCAAAACACGCCTATAAGAACGCCTTCTTATGCTATTTTCTAGCATTAACTATGTATATTATAATCCTGTAGTTGCATTTGTAAAAACGCTTGCATGCATGCATTTAATTGAGAGGAGAAGAGAATGGAATAAATGGCTTGCATTTTTACATTTTTCTTCAAGTGTTTCTTTGCAAAAGTCCCTTCTCTCTTTTTATTTTCATCTTTTCTTCTTCTTCCCGCGGTTGACTTTCCTCCCGCAGCTGCATGCAACGCCATGCGGCTTGTCCTTCGCGCGCCTCTCCCTGCTGTCCTTCCCGCACCTCTCCCTGCAGCTGCCATTCTCCCCCATTCCCCGCATGCCCCGCCATGCTCTCCTCCTCTATAAAGCCGCAGCTCTTCCTCGCGACAAGGAAGGAGAAACGTTGCTGCAATACGCAGCTGCGGCAGCTGCTGAAAAATCGCCACGCTGCAGTCCACCACCTTCCTCGCCCGTTCTCCCCTCCCATACGCCGGTCCTCCGTCGAGGAGGCACCCGACGAGCAGGAGAACCCACTGTGGTGCACACCACCACAGTGGGAGCACCACCGCCCAGCTCTTCAACGAGCCGGTGGGCGTGGTGTGTTCTTTTCTCTTCGTTTGCATCTCCACGCCATTGCTGCCGCTTCAAGGTCCGAAGCTTGAAGCAGCAGCAGCAGCAGCAGCCCAGCGGCGACAGCAGCAGCAGCAGCACCCCCGCCTCCTCCGCGACCTTCCCCGCAGGCGCGCAACCCTCCGCGCACGCCTGCAGGCCCGTTCCTCGCCTCCGTCTCCATTCTATCCACGCCGCAGTTGCAGCCGCAGCAGGCCGCTGCGCGCACTGCAGCGGCCGGCTACGGCCTCGCGCCGACCCCCGCGACCACTGCAGAACCTCCCCTCGCACCTCTGCGACCTTCCCCGCAGGCGCTCAGCTCTCCGCGCGCGCCTGCAGGGCACTTCTCCGCTCAGTCCTCTGCTCTGTCGCCTCTGCCATTCCACCCGCGACCGGCCGCTGCGCGCACTGCAGCGGTCGGCCAGGCCTTCTCGCCGCCCCCTGCCAACCTCTGCAACCCTCTGCGACCGACTGCAGACTCCCCGCCGCCTTCTCCGAGCGCGCCATCGCCCGCTCTCCGTCCTCGCACCCGGTCTGCAGGAGACGTCTCACGTCCACTGCGCGAAGGCGCGGTGCACCGCGACGTCAGACGTCCGCCGCCGCGAGCAGACGCCTTAACTCGCTGCCATCGTCCGCGCTCGCGATCTCTCCCGCCCGCTCTTTCTCTCTCTGGCGCTCTCTCTCTCTCCGTCGATCTCTCCCGTCCGCTCCCTCTCTGTCTGCCGCTCTCTCTCTCTCACGTATTCTCTATCTCTCTCTCTCTCTCTCTCTTTTTTTTCACTTACAGCAACACACACACACCCATTCACCGACACACACACACACACACACTCATAGTAACATATATACATATATATATATATATACATATATCTATATATATACTTATATATACATAGTATATCTATATAGTTATGTATACATACATATAATATAATATATATATACATATACATATATAATATATATATATATATATATATACACATACTCATATACATATATATATATATATATATACATATCTATATACTTATACATATACACATATATATATACATATATATCTAGATACATATATACTTATATACATATATATATATATCTATATAGTATTATATATATATACTTATATACATATATACATAGCTATATACATATATACATACATATATATATATATATCTATATATATCTATACATATATACTTATACATTTATATACATACATATGTACATATACTTTCATGTTATTTATTATACGCTGTATCGCGGGGATATCTGCACCAGTTGCTGATATTCCCTGATACACGCGTACAAAAAAAAGCGTGGTCCCATACATCATCCATCCTCCATCCACACTCCACGCGGCACCTAGTCGTGTTGGTTGCGTCTCTCTAGACGTCGGCTGACTCGACATAGTGCTACACTCCATCGTCACCTCCACCCCCACCCCTTTATATATATACTACATATAAATATATATCTATAGCTACTATATTTACTTTCTATCTGTTAGCTTCCTTCTTAGTAAAAAGATAAAAAAAAAAAGGTATAAAAGTGAAAAGATAATCTTTGATTTGCAGGTACTTCGTCTTGCGAGTAGCAAGGCGTGTTTTGGAACTCTGTTTTGGCTAAAAGCCAAGGACACAATTTTTGAGGGTGTGCCTCAAGAACAAGGATTACCAGAAAAAAACCTAAATAAGAAAAATACCAAAAACAGAATAAACGAACGGAAGAGACGCGTTTTAAGGAAAACGTAGAAACTCGACTTGAACCCCACTTCCCTGAGTTCGACCCTGGGCCTAAAAGTGACAAGATAAAATCAATTAGGCCAGGTTAAAAATTTTGTAAAGAGATGGTTAGGTCTGAATTAGGTTAACCACTATACACATTTCAACGATAAAAATATCATATTAACAACCTATCCGGGCCGACCATCATAACTTTTCTGGCGCCGTTGCCGGGGAGGTGCGCTTTCGAGTAAGTTTCTATCCAATTCCTTTAAATTTGTCTCTTCTCTCTTCACGGGTATTGTTGTTTTTGGTGTGCAGGTGAACCTGGTGGAAGGAGAAGAAGGCTGACGAAGTCGAGGACGTGAGCAGATCCAAGGCGGGAACGAGAGCGTGAAGACGCCGACATCGCATTGGAACTTCGCACACGTTGCCGAACAAGTAGGTTTTCTTTTCTCATCAAATTAGGGTTAACTTGCCACGACAAAAAAAAAAAAAAAAAAATTTAAAACTAAAAACTAGAAAAACTTTTTGGGATTTCTTGAGGGCAAGTGGATTAAAATTCACTTGATTGATTGGTTGTCTTCACTCCCACTGCCCCGGGATTTCCTGCCTTACTTCGCATAGCGAAAATCCTAGAATCTTGATTCTTAGATTTTTCGCCGTGGGAAGTATTCTTTGAGGCAAAGAAAAAGATTGCTTGTATCCCTCTTTTGCCTCACTTATCTTTAATTCAGGATCACATTTTTGGTGGGGAGATTTGGAATTGAGTTGATTCCAACCCCACCACGACTTTTCAAACTTGCCTGTGATTCGATCCTGAATACTTCAACCCCAACAATTTTACTTTCTTTATCTGTTGGTTGAAGCCTTGTGTGTGGATATCTTTCTGGTGATTGGGAGCACTTGAATTGAAGTGTTTTGGCTCCCTTTCACATTGGTATAAAATTGATTCGCGCATCCACACATAGAAATCTCCATTTAGGGTAGCCCATTGCATTTTAGCATGCATTAACTAACTGATAATTGAAGAAGGGTTTCTTGGGCTTTAGAAAGAAAACCTGTATTCTTGCAAAACCCGGAGATTGGTTGAATTGGTAATTCAGCAAAATCCTAAAATTCATACTACTTAAGGTTGAACTCTAAAAACCATTCACCAATTAAAACTTCAATTCGGGGAGATTTCCCCATTGCATGCTTGTTCTTACACACTCTTAAATTCCAAAAGCACTTGACCCTAAGCCTCTAATTAAAACTGGTAGTAACTTGACCCTTACTAAGGATTGGAGGTCTAACTACCTGTGTGTAGCGACTACGTGCTGGTGAGAGTTCCCGCGTGCTATCGGGTGTCTAAGACTGGGGCAAACGGCCTTTCAATCTGGCCCGGTGGTTCCGCGGTGCTCGCATTCGGTTCCGTAGTTCGTGATAGTAGGTAACTTAGATCTTTAGGTCTAAGGGCACACTGTAGAGGTTAGGAACTTGACTGTATTGATTTGTAATCAAGTGTACCTTTGCGGCGTCATTTCTCTCATCCCTTTTCCCTTCTCATCTCCCCAATTCTTCCTGCAGTAGTGCATGTTTGGGAGGTCACAAAACCCTGAATTGCTTGTATTGACTGATAAATCTAGAAAAAGAGCCGAATCATCGTCCTCCTCCACAAACATGGCACACACCCCCGCCTCACCACTTCGTCACAATTTCAATTCTTTCAACACCAGGCTTATCCCGGGAAACCCTGCAAGACCTTCCTTATCGAGTGTCGCGCCAAGCGACTCGGTAAGTCATGTGGAACTGGCTTCTGTGAGCCAGTATTTCAACACGGAGGACCAAGCCTCCGTGTACTCGGACACATATGCGGACACGTCTTCTGGCATAGAAGATGCCTGCACCCTGGGGAATAACCCGTTTTCTGCCACGTATAACCCAGGGTGGCACAATCATCCCAATTTTGCATGGTCCAACAACCCGCAGCGTCGAAACCCCGCTGGTGGACCAATGCGAGCGTCTGCACCCGTCATCCCAAGGGCCCAGTCTAATCCTATGGCAACTCTGCCATCAGGCCCTTGTGTACAGAAAACCAAACACGCATCAAAACCTCTTGATAAATTGATGCGAATGATGACGGAAATGTCAAAGCGCCATAAAGAAAACATGACCTCTCTTCAGCATTTGGCGCAGCAGAATGCTGAGATCAGTCAACTAAGCATGGTGACTCGATCTCAGGGCACTTTTCTCGCCCAACCTGTTCCAAACCCGCAAAACTTTGTACCCTGTGGTCCGCAACCACAGGTACAACCTTCTCAGGAACAGGTTCATCAAATTCTGCAAGCTCCGAGTATTCCTTCGGGATTTCAGGTTAATCCCGCTGCAGCACCACACTCTTATGATGATAGTGATCACATCAAGGATGACACGTCTGACGAGGACGTGACTGTCAGTACGTGTATCGAACTAATTGGAGCCGATTCAGACTGCTGCAAATTACCTGACGACTGCCTGACCAACACAAACTGTGATGTTCCCCAATCCCTCCCTATTCCTGTACCTTCTCCTGACCAGACTTCTGACGAGGTTTTCTCCGCTTCCCATACCTCGTGGTCTGAGTCATTGCCGGGCTGCTCACCGCCGGTCCACACTATGGAAGACCGGATTGCCCTTTCTTTCCCGCTAAATCAGGCGGATTTGCAAATCCACACTGGGACCTTGAGCCCACAGCTTACTCACCGGGGCTATTCCCTTTTGGATCCATCTATCCAAAAAGCCCCCCTTCTTGGCCAATCTAAGGGCCAACTTCCTCTTCCTGATCTGTTTTCTGATCCGCCTGGGACACTCTCGTCCCAGAAAATGCCAAATCTCTCACCATCCACCATTACTTTTCACGCCTCTATCGCGATTACTTCGCTTTTCTCTTCACCACCCACCATCCACCCACCCTTCCACCCTGATTTATACCCTGAACCTCAGCTCCTGTTACCCGATCTGTCGTCCGTTCTCTGCCTTTCCCTGCATGCATATGAGGACATGGCATTGTTTGGCATGGGGGGGTGGATAGGCATCCATAGGATCCGGGTATTTTATGGTATCAGACAATTACCACCTATTTATAAATATGCAAGAAAAAGAAAAAAGAAAAGAAAAGAAAAGAAAAATAAATAAATATATATATATATATATTAGTAATAAATGGTGTTTAGTAATGATCTAAAAGCTGAAACAAAAATACAATAAGTGTTTATGGATATTCAACCTCTGTTTTGAAGAATTTCCAGGCCACAGAAGCTTGATTCGCTCAGGCTCGGCTTAATTCACTTAAAGCATTGACGAAATAGATCAAAATCTCTCCTAACTAAGAATGTTTCTTGTACCTGAGACACCAGTACAGGATTCGTTGGTTTGCTTTTTCTTGAGAGCTTAAGTAAACTTGGTTCACACTACACATATCAGGAAAGAACAGGTGAACATAAGATCCAACCCTAGTGTTCATTAGGGAAGGTGGAGTCCTTACCTGTGCGCGCAGGTAGACTTTTTATCCCAGGCTTTAGTCTTGTGTTTAGGAGCGACTCTTTTCACCAAAAAGAAACTCTCCCACCAAAAAGAAAAAAAAAAAAAAAAAGTCTGCTCTGTCAAAATGTGTTGTAAGAGATATACTGACACATGTTTCAAAAAAAAAAAAAAAAAAAGAGTTGAAAAAAAAAAAGGAAAAAAGAAAAAAAGAAGAAAAAAAAAAAAAAAGAAAAGAAAAAAATATAAAAGAGTCAGTATATCTCATAAATGTCTGTATACTTTATTTTTCGGTGAGCCACAAAAAAAAAAAAGAAAAAAAAAAATCAAAAATGGGAGTTGAGTTTTCCGTATTCATCTTAAGGGTCAATCCGAAAACACGAGCTGAAACTGGGACCAACCTGTACTTAAAAATTCGTGAAACCCTGGAATTGAGTCTTAATGTTCATCTGGTTAGTCTTGATCCATCACTATGCACAAACCATAACCTCTTGAGCTCTCGAGTACGGCAAAACCTCCTGGGTCCTGGAAATCGTACTTAAGGTTTAAATATCAAGAGTCCTGGTTAGTTGAGAGATGATCTTTGTCATGTAAGACTTAAAGTACTGGTAATCTTCTCTACAATTGGTTCTCACAATATTCGATAATAAACACACCGATATCACCTCAGAAGAAAATCTTCAGCTTAAGATCATTTCTAAATACGGTTTTGCTAGGGACTAGCAAAAGATAGGCATGGGGGTATATGTTTGCACCTCAAAACACGCCTATAAGAACGCCTTCTTATGCTATTTTCTAGCATTAACTATGTATATTATAATCCTGTAGTTGCATTTGTAAAAACGCTTGCATGCATGCATTTAATTGAGAGGAGAAGAGAATGGAATAAATGGCTTGCATTTTTACATTTTTCTTCAAGTGTTTCTTTGCAAAAGTCCCTTCTCTCTTTTTATTTTCATCTTTTCTTCTTCTTCCCGCGGTTGAATTTCCTCCCGCAGCTGCATGCAACGCCATGCGGCTTGTCCTTCGCGCGCCTCTCCCTGCTGTCCTTCCCGCACCTCTCCCTGCAGCTGCCATTCTCCCCCATTCCCCGCATGCCCCGCCATGCTCTCCTCCTCTATAAAGCCGCAGCTCTTCCTCGCGACAAGGAAGGAGAAACGTTGCTGCAATACGCAGCTGCGGCAGCTGCTGAAAAATCGCCACGCTGCAGTCCACCACCTTCCTCGCCCGTTCTCCCCTCCCATACGTCGGTCCTCCGTCGAGGAGGCACCCGACGAGCAGGAGAACCCACTGTGGTGCACACCACCACAGTGGGAGCACCACCGCCCAGCTCTTCAACGAGCCGGTGGGCGTGGTGTGTTCTTTTCTCTTCGTTTGCATCTCCACGCCATTGCTGCCGCTTCAAGGTCCGAAGCTTGAAGCAGCAGCAGCAGCAGCAGCCCAGCGGCGACAGCAGCAGCAGCAGCACCCCCGCCTCCTCCGCGACCTTCCCCGCAGGCGCGCAACCCTCCGCGCGCGCCTGCAGGCCCGTTCCCCGCCTCCGTCTCCGTTCTGTCCACGCCGCAGTTGCAGCCGCAGCAGGCCGCTGCGCGCACTGCAGCGGCCGGCTACGGCCTCGCGCCGACCCCCGCGACCACTGCAGAACCTCCCCTCTCACCTCTGCGACCTTCCCCGCAGGCGCTCAGCTCTCCGCGCGCGCCTGCAGGGCACTTCTCCGCTCAGTCCTCTGCTCTGTCGCCTCTGCCATTCCACCCGCGACCGGCCGCTGCGCGCACTGCAGCGGCCGGCCAGGCCTTCTCGCCGCCCCCTGCCAACCTTTGCAACCCTCTGCGACCGACTGCAGACTCCCCGCCGCCTTCTCCGAGCGCGCCATCGCCCGCTCTCCGTCCTCGCACCCGGTCTGCAGGAGACGTCTCACGTCCACTGCGCGAAGGCGCGGTGCACCGCGACGTCAGACGTCCGCCGCCGCGAGCAGACGCCTTAACTCGCTGCCATCGTCCGCGCTCGCGATCTCTCCCGCCCGCTCTTTCTCTCTCTGGCGCTCTCTCTCTCTCCGCCGATCTCTCCTGTCCGCTCCCTCTCTGTCTGCCGCTCTCTCTCTCTCACGTATTCTCTATCTCTCTCTCTCTCTCTCTCTCTCTTTTTTCACTTACAGCAACACACACACACCCATTCACCGACACACACACACACACACACTCATAGTAACATATATACATATATATATATATATACATATATCTATATATATACTTATATATACATAGTATATCTATATAGTTATGTATACATACATATAATATAATATATATATACATATACATATATAATATATATATATATATATATATATACACATACTCATATACATATATATATATATATATATACATATCTATATACTTATACATATACACATATATATATACATATATATCTAGATACATATATACTTATATACATATATATATATATATCTATATAGTATTATATATATATACTTATATACATATATACATAGCTATATACATATATACATACATATATATATATATATCTATATATATCTATACATATATACTTATACATTTATATACATACATATGTACATATACTTTCATGTTATTTATTATACGCTGTATCGCGGGGATATCTGCACCAGTTGCTGATATTCCCTGATACACGCGTACAAAAAAAAGCGTGGTCCCATACATCATCCATCCTCCATCCACACTCCACGCGGCACCTAGTCGTGTTGGTTGCGTCTCTCTAGACGTCGGCTGACTCGACATAGTGCTACACTCCATCGTCACCTCCACCCCCACCCCTTTATATATATACTACATATAAATATATATCTATAGCTACTATATTTACTTTCTATCTGTTAGCTTCCTTCTTAGTAAAAAGATAAAAAAAAAAAGGTATAAAAGTGAAAAGATAATCTTTGATTTGCAGGTACTTCGTCTTGCGAGTAGCAAGGCGTGTTTTGGAACTCTGTTTTGGCTAAAAGCCAAGGACACAATTTTTGAGGGTGTGCCTCAAGAACAAGGATTACCAGAAAAAAACCTAAATAAGAAAAATACCAAAAACAGAATAAACGAACGGAAGAGACGCGTTTTAAGGAAAACGTAGAAACTCGACTTGAACCCCACTTCCCTGAGTTCGACCCTGGGCCTAAAAGTGACAAGATAAAATCAATTAGGCCAGGTTAAAAATTTTGTAAAGAGATGGTTAGGTCTGAATTAGGTTAACCACTATACACATTTCAACGATAAAAATATCATATTAACAACCTATCCGGGCCGACCATCAGTCCACACAAAAAAAAAACCAACACACAGCAACTTTCTTCTCCATGCCGTCTCCTCCCCTCTCCCCTCCATATGCAGCCTCTCCTCCTTCTGAGGAGCCACTCTGCAGGCAGGAGCAACTCACAGTGGTGCACAACCACCACTGTGAGTCCCACCACCACCCAGCTCATCAAAGAACTGGTGGGCGTGGTGGCCTTCTCTCTGTTTCACCGTTCCAGCATTTCCGCCATTGCCGCAGGACTCAAGGACTGAAGTTCCGCAGCAGTAGCAGCAAGGAGGCAGCAGCAGCACAGGCCTCCACGTGCCTCAGGCGCTTGTTCCGCAGCCTCTACGCATGCCAGCAGGCCACCCTCACCTCTCTTCGTGCAAGCCAGCAGCTGACGCAGCCTCTTCCGCGCGTGCGCCAGCTGCTCCACAACGCCCGCACACGCTGAATCGGGCGCAGGCGGTCGCATGAGCCGAGCGCGCACTGTAGCCACTGTTCATGCTAGAGAGCATGACACTGTGGCTACAGTGCGGTGACCGGTAAGTTTCTCACTTATCTGGTCACCAGCCGCTCTCTCTCTGCGCCGCTACCGGCGCCAGCCCATCCGCGCACGCTCGCGCCCGCGTCTCTCCCCGCGCCCGCTCCAGCGCCCACTCTCGCGTCTGCACCCATCTCACTGCGTAGCATAGTGCACTGCAGTCTCTCCCTCGTGCTCACTCCCTCCTGCGTGCGCGTGCCTCTTCGCGCGCCTACGCACCTGCGCGTGCGCGTGGACCACCAGACGTCGACCGCTGCGTCCAGACGGCTTAACTCACCGATTCTTCATGCTAGCAGACTCTCTCTCTCTCTCTCACAGCACTCTCTCACTCTCTCTGCAGACACCTACACACACACACACACCCACTCACTTATACACTACTATATACATATATATATATACATTTACATATATATATATATTTATATACATATATATATATATACATATCTATACATATATTAGTACCTATATAACTAAGTATAAGTATATATACATATATATATATATATACACATATATTTATACATATATCTATATACATAGATACTTATAATAATATATATATATATATACATATACACATATATATATAACTATATACATATATTACTATATATACATACATACATACATAGATATATATATATATATATATGTATGTATATATATATATATACCTATATCTATATATATAGTTATATATACATACATATATATCTAATTATAAATATATATATATACATATACATACATCTATCTATACATATATTTACATATCTATATACATATACAAATATATATATATACATATATAACTATATATACACCAATATAGTTATAACCATATATATATATACATATAGATATATATTTACATTTATACATATATATATATTTTTTTTCATAGCACTTACCACATGTTGTATCGCGAAAATATCTGCACCAGTTGCTTATATTCCTCGATATACGCGTATAGAAAGCATCTTCGCACACATCTTCACCATCCATCCTACACTCCATGCAGCACTTCGTCCGGTTGGTTGCGTCTTCCTAGACGACGACCAACTCGACACCGTGCTACACGCCATCTCCACCTCCACCCCCACCCCTATATACATATATAATATATACATATATATATACACTATATTTACTTTATTTCTGTTTCTCTTTCCTGTCATTAAAAAGATAAAAAAATATACAAAAGAGAAAAGATAATCCTTGACTTGCAGGCAATCAGTCTTGCGAATAGCAAGACCAGTTTTGAACCCTAATTTGGCTCAAAGCCAAGAACCTGATTTTGAGGGTGTACCTGAAGGACAAAAATTATTATTAAAAAATATTAAATAGAAAAACACCAAAAACATAATAAACGAACGGAAGAGATTTGTTGTAAGAAAGGCGTAGAAACTTATTCACCTCTAATCCCACTTCCCTGGGTTCGACCCTGGGCCTAAAAGTGACCAAGATAAAATCAAGTAGGTCAGGTAAAAAATTTTGTAAAGAGATGGTTAGGCTCAATTTAGGTTAACCACTATACTAATTTCAATGATAAAATCACCATATTAACACAACCTATCCAGGCCTGACCAGGAGGCTCGCCGAAGCTCGTTGGACTTCTTGACCGGAGGAGAGGAAGATGAAATTGGGGTGGATCTTTGGCCAAGTCGAGCTGAAGAGATGTGGCCGGAGGTGGTGATGTTTTATAGTCGCTGGCAGGGACTCTTATGCTTGGAAGACAAGCTTCCAAGCATAAGAGACCTCACCGAAGATGGAAATTGTTGGAGACCCAAATCTCTCGCGCATTCGCACGAGAGATTGGGTGCGATTAGAGATTAGATCCACACTTAGATGGAAGGGAATTCCTTAGAGAATCTCCCTTCCAAATCTCGGAGGAGATCTCTGAGGAATCAGAGAGTATTCCCCCTCTATTCCTCGCTGGAGTAGGATTTCTCCCCATTAATGGTGGAGGGACCTTCTTGTAAGAGTGGTGAGGAAGTTAGGGGGTTTATGTAATGGTTTTCAAAGGATAGGGGCCAGGATGTAACTGGGTGTACTAATTTGCAAGGTAGGTCAAGATGACCTCCCCTTAGGTCCAAATTTTGGTACAAACCTAATTTGGACCTAAGGAATCCAATGGTGAAGTTGGATTTTAGGTTTGACCACGTTTGATTGGATATTTTGCACAAAAAACCAAATTAGGTCAATTAATGAGCTAGAGCCCCAATCTAGGTCAAAATCGATTCCAAAGGCCAATTTGAAGGTTTGAAACCCTTGGGGATACTTTTCCATGAATTTTAGAGGTTTTACTTGATTTTTATCTTGACCAGAACCTTGTTGAATTAGGCGAGTTTTTTCTAAGGTTACAAGATGTCATTTAATTCCTAGATTGCACATGAACCCATTTCTGACTGAACCAACCCACTTTTTATCTTATTCATACCATTTGACCTATGTTTTGCCTCTGAGAAATCCTATTTATGTACTGCAATGATAAAATTATAGTTTTAACCTTTATTTCATGTTTTCTTCTCAAAACACTTATTCCTTGAATTAAGCCATTCTCTAGGTTATGTAGGAGCTCTTATTCTCTTTCTTAGGTCAACATGAGCTAGTTAGGGCTCATGATGAGGCTCTCATCATACTCCCATGCCTAGCTTTTGCTAGTCCCTTAGCAAAATTTTAAGGTTTTAACTTTTGTTCAAGGCCCTGAGTGTCTGTCACCAGTTATGATAAGTGCTTTTCTTCTTCTTTTGATTAGGTTAAGAATGCTGACAATAGGTCTAGAGGTACTCAAGTATCAACCAAAATCCAGACTTGACCCGCTTTAGCCTCAGTCCTCCGCAAAGGTTTTTAAGGCCCATAGAAACTATCCTACAGTTTGTTGGACTCCGTGGTTAAAACACCCGTGCTTGAGACATTTTTAACCTATGTTTAGTTTGCAGTGCATTTTTGTAGGAGATAGACAGAAGATTTATTTGTTTGGAGAGTTTGCTCTCTCTTTTATTTTTATTTCTAGCTTCGGATCGACTTCTCAACATGGTCTGTATCGGATTCCTTGTCCCCATCATTAATCCTCAAGTGTCCCTGGTAATCGATGCTTCGTGGTAGCACCGCCCATGGCAACCCCTAGAATCATAGATTTCGAGATTTTGAGATAATCCCACCCATGGAATTTTGTGGCCAAATCCAGACCCTAGCAATCGACATTTTGTGATAATGCTGCCCATGGTATCTGAACCAGCGAGTGCTTACATGCCCCCGGTAGGATATTTAAATATCCTAAGAGACAAGCACCGAGGAGACGATATGTTGTTATGCATCTTCGAGGGGAATTTCCCGCCTCTTCGCATCGGGAACTCGTCCAAATCAACTTGTGTTGATCGGCTGCTCCTAATCTAGGCAACCTTTTCAAATCATTAAAACGCTTTTGCATGATTTTGATAATTATGCACACTAAACCAGACTGTGTGTGGATTGGGGTACTTAGGTTACCGAATCCCACAAATCGAAGGTCAGTTAACGAGGTCGAATATTTCCTAAGCCTTAGACCTAATACTTAATATTCTCATTTTCCCCAACCTCTTGAGGATTATCTAGATCTTAGTAGGTACGTGAATTTTTAAGCCTAAGAGTCTAGCCCAGAAGGCCTAAGATCAGCGTTCCTGTTAATCTCTTTTTTGTGTCTCCTTAGCACTTTTCTTTCATTTTTCTCTTTTCTTGATGTGGTCTAGAACTTTGGTTAATTGCTTAATCTCTTACTAATGACTATCTCTTTTTCTTTTTCATTTTGTGCTCCTTTTTGTTATTTTGCTCTTTTTCTCCTCCTTATGATTATGTGGCTCACAAAATTTCCTCCCTCCATTTTTTGTTCTTTTTCATAATTTTTCAATTTTTTTGTGTTTTTGACATATGTTAATTTTTTTTTTGTGAGAATCCTTCTGACTTTTTCTTGGTTTTGTATGTATGCACTTTATCACCCCCCATGCCTAAGCTTTACAATGTCCTCATTGTAAACAAAGGGTGTGAAATAGTGTTGAGGTCTGGGACTTAGAACAGGATACATTGGGTGGGTAAATGGGTCGGAAATGACTGATGCGGATGATTTCAAGCTCTGGTACGTGTACCAGAGGTGGGAACAACTGTCTAAGGTTGAACTCAAGGTGCAATGGATGTGGAGTACAGACAGATAATCAGACAGGTCTTTGTTTTTGGAATGACGAGTTGCCTCCCATTAAGCGCTAAATTCAATGCCTTCAACCGAGCGGAACGTGGGGTGGAGAGGGAGTGGTTAACTCAGCGAAATTTTGTAAAACAAGCACCTTGATTAAGAGCTTGGTTGGTCTGACCAAGTGCTTGTTAAGATCAACAGGCTAATGATGCAACCTAAACCCAATCAGTCTGGTGGGTTGATAGATGTAGATCAACAGATGCGGAACCCACCATATGCAATGTGGCTTGGATGGATATGGAAGTGAAAACTCGGGTTTAGGCTAAGTCGAATCAGCCTGGTCAGAGTAGGATTCCGAAAAATAATCAGTGCATGGCGTGGAAACCCTACATGGGTGATTAGAAAATGATGGATCATATTTTTCAGTCTGATCGATACCTGATGCCCGGTATAGATGTGGAGTTGAATCATCTATAAACGGCTTAGTGAGAGGTGAATCAGAATAGAAATTGAGTTCGGTTGAGGGTCGGGGTAGAGAACGGGTTTTGATCAGTTCTGTATGTGTGGAAGAGGTGGCTTCAATGAGAATTGTGTATGAGGGCTCTTCTAAAAAGGAATGACAGGTGGTTTCATGTAGAGTGTCCTCATAGTAACTTTCAAAATCAAAAGCGAATGCCTGGAGAGTGTCTATGGGATACTGGAAATCAGAGTCGAGAAAAGATTCGTATTCTGGGTCATAATCACTCTTGGCATTTGCTGGTTCTGATTCCTGAGGATCAAAAAGGAATGATTCCATGTTACTGGAACTTGAACTGAAATCAGTGATCTTGGGAACTAGGGCCTCAAAATCGGAGTTAAAGAATGAGTCATGTGAGCTGAGGTCATAGATTGGCTTGTTATAATCAGGAAACAGATTTTCTCTGATGTTATGGTCAGATTCAAAATTGTCAGAGAGTTTGCAGAAATCCAAATCTGAGTGAGATTCAAGATCATGAGTTCCACCATAGAATAAATCATTTGCTGTAGATTCAGCAACCTGATTGGTGTCTAACTTAGATGTCAATTCTGAGCTTAAAAAGGTGTCCTTATCTGGTAGAGGCTCAGGTTCCAAGCTGGTAGGACAGACCCAATTGAAACCCCACTCGTCCAACTCAGTTTCTGTATCGTAAATTGGCATGACTTCCAAAAAATCGATTGATTTCTCTGAGGATGTTGGCGAGGGATATTCATCAAATAGAGGCCCAAAATCATATTCTTCATTGAAGAATTGATCTTCCTCATATGGGGCCTCTAAATCTTCCCAATAGGTTTCAGATCTAGATTCTGGGCTTAGGATGTGGGTTGAATCACTAGAATCTAGGTCCGATTAACCTTCGAGGGTCACCTTATCAGAATAAGGGGCGGAATTTAAACCCTCGAGAGGTTTAGTTCTACTCTCATTATTGTAGGAGTTTTGGGATTCTAAGCCTGGTGATTCATGGTCTAGAGTTAGCTCAATATTGTGTTCTCCTGCAATTGGAACTTCCCAAACTTCTTCAATATCAGGCACATTGTACTCCACTGGGTTGGGAATCTGTAACCATTTTGTGCCTCAAACCCGAGATCAGATTGATCCTTGATGTTGTCCCAAGATGGTTCATCCTTTGTTTGTGAAATATATGGGTATTTCTGGTCGATAATTTGTTTTAATAATCTCATTATCTCTTCCCATTTTTCAAGATCATCTTGGTGTTGCTCCCAAAGTAGAGGATTTGTCATGCATTGAAGGTATTCAAGATTGTACAATTTTTCTATCTCAATGTATCCTGTGATGAGCATGTCTCGGGTTGATTCTTTTGTGGCTTTTGCCAATAGCACTTGGGCACAAGTTATGATGAAGGTTGTGGTTGTTGGGACATCAACCTGAATGTTTTCTACTGGTGTTGAGGTTTTGTCTTCTTTTTCATAGAATTTCAGGGCATCCTCAATCATCCTATCTCTCATGGATCTCCGATATTCAGGTTTCTTGAATGGTAGTCCTAAGTGGTTTGGCTGCATATTTGGATCAGGTGGTGGAACCAAGATGTAGAATCAGAGTTTGAATCAAGATGTAGAATCAAGTTATGAAGTGATTAGATCTGAATAAAGAGTCCTACTGAAAATGTATGTGTGTGCTCTAAAGAGAAAAGATGAGGGACTGGAGATGTTTTTGACCCAATTGAGGCACCCAAAAATGTTGGATGACTATGGAGGTTTGGGGTGGATGATACCCCAGGTTCAGAAGGTCATCCACTTGAGAATTACCTGGGCAGCCAGAGATGGAGAGTCCCGCAAAGACCCCTACACGGTAGAGCATCTTGTTCACACAGCTAGATCGTATTTTAATAGATATCTCATTGTAATGTAGATGAACTCTCCGCGAAAACAAATAAAAATTTATAACTCGAAAATCAAAGTATCCGAGGTCGAACACAGGGAGCAATCTGAGTATTCCAAAACTTGAGAACACAACTTTTAAATAAAAAGAAATGACTAGTTCAATAGAAGTGACATGATAATGATATGGAAGGAAATTGCTCAAAAAAGAATGCACATCTGATATTGCATCAGACGTCTTAAAGTTATTTCTTAGATTCTTCTCTTCTGTTGGTGATTTGCTCTGCTGCAGCTCTGGTTGCTCCTTTTCTTTTTCTTCCTTAGTTGCTTTTGCTCTTCTTCTTTTTCCTTCTCTTCTTGATTCTCTTCTTGCGGCTAAGTCCTGGCTTTGCCTCTGCTTAGGTTGCCTTCTTCTTTTTCTTCCTCTGCTTCCTTTGCTTTCTTGCTTCTTTATTTGCCCCTTTATCTCTCTCTTCTTCTTTCTCTTGGTCTGCCGCACCTCTGCTACAGGGTGTTCCTCTTCTTCCTTCTCACTTGCAGCGGCTAAGTCCCTACTTCGTTCTTTTGCTGCTTCCTCCTTAGTGTCCTCTTCCTACACAAGCACCACACACCAAAACCTACTCCCCTACCCTTCCCGCACATCTCTCTCTCTTTGAATCTCTCTTTAGTACGCTCTCCCAGAGCTAGGTTATCGGGTCGGGTCATGCACCCGGGTCCAGGCACACCGGCGTGGGTATGGTGCACGAGGAGTGCTCAGGAGGGTAGTCGGGTCGGGTCACCAGGTCCGCGAGATGAAGTCACGGACGAGGTGCATGTATAGGTGAGGAGGGACATCACCCCAATGTATTAGAGGCAACCAGATGATATCAAAAAATCACTTTAAACTACTCAAGCGCCTTACGACTTACCGAAGTGGGACTAATGTTCCACTGCTTTTGCTCGCGCGCCTGCAAGAGACCGTTCCTCCAATTGCAGCAGTTGTAGGCCTCGCGGCGCCACTTGCTGGAACAGCTAACTTCGCGAGATCTCCCTGAATCTGCTGCACCTGGAATCCTAAAGTCCTTCAGCCTGGAGCGAGCTTGCAACCTCCTTGAGTCACCGCTAATGGCGACTGGAGCTGAAACCCTGCTCAACACAAAATGAAGCTTGCAGCTCTATCTGACCACAGGAGGACCTTCGCTGTGTCACGGCGAAGGTGAGGCGGTAGGTGGCAAGCCGTGGGGTGGCCTAGGTGTGCATGCCTAGGTCGCTCTGTGGCCGAACGGATGGGTTAGGTCAGGGGGCAGTTGTGGTGGTGTAGGCGGTTTGTGGACGAGTGGAAGGTGTTCAGTGGAGTGTGGTGGAGGTTATGAGGTGTGTGGCGAGCCGTGTGGGGTTGTGGAGTGATGGGAGCGTCTCGCCAGAGGGTGGCCGGAGATGAGGAAGATGGCGGTGGATAGCGGCGGTCGAGGGGCGTTTTGTGAAATAGAATGAGGGAAATGAAAGAGGGGATAGAGATGAACAGTTCTAACATAACTAAGTGGATGAATGGGGCGGGAGGGTGGCTGGCAGTACCTGCTATCGCCGGAGAAGAAGGCATCCAGTGGAGGAAGACGGTGGCGACGACGGAGCTAGGGAAGCTCGCTGGAGCACTTGGCCGGAGATGGGGAAGATGAAATCAAGGTGGAATTCCGACCAAGTCGAGCTAAGGAAGTGCGGCCAAAGTTGGGGGTCAATTTATAGGCACTGGAAGGGACTCCTGTGCTTGGAAGACAACCTTCCAAGTGTGGGAATCCTTGCCGGAGATGGAAGTCTGTTAGTTACCCAAATCTCTCGTGCGTTCGCACGAGAGATTGGGTGCAAATTTTAGATCAGGACCACGCTCAGATGGAAGGGAATTCCTCAGAGAATCTCTCTTCCAATTCTGGGAGATCTCTGAGGAATCAGGGAGTATTCCCCCTCTATTCCTCACTGGAGTAGGATTTCTCCCCATTAATGGTGGAGGGACCTTCTTGTAATAGTGGAGAGGAAGTTAGGGGGGTTTATGTAATGGTTTTCAAAAGATAGGGGCAAGATGTAATTAGGTGTACTAATTTGCAAAGTAGGTCAAGATGACCTCCCCTTAGGTCCAAATTTTGGTACAAACCTTATTTGGACCTAAGGAATCCAATGGTGAAGTTGGATTTTAGGTTTGACCACGTTTGACTGGAATTTTTGCGTAAGAACCCAAATTAGGTCAATTGATGAACTAGGACCCCAATCTTGGTCAAATTAGGTTCCAAAGGCCAAATTGAATGTTCTAAACCCTAAGGGATATTTTTAAATGAATTTTAGAGGGTTTACTTGATTTTTATCCTGACCAAAACCTTGTTGAATTAAGCAGGTCTGTTTTAGTGTTTCAAGATGTCATTTAATTCCTGGATTGCATATGAACCCATTTCTAATTGAACCGACCCACTTTTTATCTTATTCAGACCATTTAACCTATGTTTTGCCTCTGAGAAATCCCGTTTATGTACTGCAATGGTAAAATTGTAGTTTTAACCTTTATTTCATGTTTTCTTCTCAGAACACTTATTCCTTCCATTAAGCCCTCTTCTAAGTTATGTAGGAGCTTTTATTCTCTTTCTTGGGTCAAAATGAGCTAGTTATGGCTCATGATGAGGCTCTCATCATACCCCCATGCCTAGGTTTTGCTAGTCCCTTAGCAAAATTTCAAGGTTTTAACTTCTGTTCTAGACCCTGAGTGTCTGTTATCTGTTATGATATGTGCTTTTCTTTTTCTTTTGTGATTAGGTTAGAATGCCGACAATAGGCCTAGAGGTACTCAAGTATCAACTAAAATCTGGACCTGACCCGCTTTAGCCTCAGGCTTCCGCAAAGGTTTTTAAGGCCTGAAGAAACTATCCTAGGGTTTGTTGGACTCCGCGGTTAAAGCACCCTTGCTTGAGACATTTTTAGCCTAGGTTCAGTTTGTAGTGCATTTTTGTAAGAGAGAGATAGAAGGTTTATTTGTTTGAGGAGTTTTCTCTCTCTTTTCTTTTTATTTCTAGCTTCGGATTGACTTCTCAACATGGTCGGTATTGGATTCCTCATCCCCATCATCAATCCTCAAGGGTCCCTGGCTTTCGATGCTTCGAGATTGCACCGCCCATGGCAACCCCCAGAACCCTAACTTTCGAGATTTCGAGATAATACTGCCCATGGTGTTCCGTGGCCAAATTCAGACCCTGGCGATCGACATTTCGTGATAATGCTGCCCATGATAACTGAACCAGCAGAGTGCTTACATGCCCCCGGTAGGATATTTAAATATCCTAAGAGACAAGCACCGAGGAGATGATATGTTGTTACGTATCTTCAAGGGGAATTTCCCGCCTCTCCGCATTGGGAACTCATCCAAATCAACTTGTGTTGATCGGTAGCTCCTAATCTAGGTAACTTTTTTAGAACATTGAAACGCTTTTTGCGTGATTTTGATATTTATGCGCACTGAACCAGACTGTGTGTGAATTGGGGTGCTTAGGTTATCGAATCCCATAAATCGAAGGCCAGTTAATGAGCCCGAATACTTCCTAAGCCTTAGACCTAATACTTAAGCTTCGCATTTTCCTTAACCTCTTGAGGATTATCCAGATCTTAGTGGATACGTGAAATTTTAAGCCTAAGAATCTAGCCCAAGAGGCCTAAGATTAGCGTTCCTGCTAATCTCTTTTTGTGTCTCCTTAGCACTTTTTCTTTCATCCTTCTCTTTTCTTGATCTGGTCTAGAACTTCAGTTAATCCCTTAATCTTTTACTAATGACTATCTCTTTTTCTTTTTCATTTTGTGCTCCTTTTTTAGCATTTTGCTCTTTTCCTCCTCTCATTTTGTATGGCCCAAATTGTTTCTCCCCCTTCCTTTTTCTTTTAGGTTGAAACCTTTTCTTGATATGAATTTTCCTGACATTTTGCACTTTCATACCCCCCATGCCTAAGATTTGCAATGTCCCCATTGTAAATTAGGTGGGTTCGATTTCAGCTTAGTTCATGCATTAGGACAGGTGTTGGGTGAGCGAATGGGTCGAAGTGACTATTGCGAACGATTTCTAATCTCGGGTAGGGATACCTGAGGTGAAGTTGGCTGTTCTAATGGAGGAACCCTAAAGTGCAATATGAATTCTGCATAGAAATGTCAGAAAAGGTTTCGAGATTTTCAAAGAATGACGGGTTGTCTCCCGTTAAGCGCTGAGTTTTACGCCATCGGTTGGGTGCAATGAGCTCAAGGAGAATGGAGGGTAAAGGATGACAGCCAAATTTGTATCGATCATGTCAATGAACGGTTTGAGTCTCTGGCCGTTCACAACAAAGGGTTCGGAATCGTGGCTGAGTGGGCTACTTTCAATGGCTCCATTTCCAAAGATTTATCGGACTAGGTAGGGTCCGACCCACTTAGATTGTAGCTTTCCAGGGAATAATTTGAGTCGGGCATCAAAGAGTAAAACCTTTTGACCAGGATGAAAGATCTTTCTAGAAATGTGTTTGTCATGAAAAGCTTTAACCCGTTCTTTGTAAATTTGCAAGTTCTCATACGCGACATGGCATAATTCATCGATGTCGCTTATTTAAAGCCTTCTATGGGTTCCAGCCTTAGAAAGATCTAAATTGCAATTCCGTATAGCCCAATAGGCTTTATGCTCCAATTCAACGGGGAGGTTACATGCCTTCCCGTACACCAGTCGGAAGGGAGACATACCTAATTGGGTCTTGTGGGCGGTCCAATAGGCCCACAATGCTTCCGGAAGCCGAGAAGACCAATCTTTTCTGTTTGGTCGAACAGTAACTTGAAGGATTTTCTTGATCTCTCAGTTTGATAGCTCAGCTAGACCATTAGTTTGGGATTGGTATGGAGTAGAGATTCGATGCGACACCCCGTATTTGGTCATCAGTGACCTGAACTGAGCGTTTGTAAAATGGGTCCCTCTGTCGGAAATTATTGCTTGTGGAATCCCGAACCTTGAGAAGGTGTTTTGATGAATGAATTTGATAACAACTTTATGATTATTGGTTCAGGTTGGAATGTCTTCTATCCACTTGGACACGTAGTCAACGACGAGTAAGATGTATTCAAAGCCATCCGAGATAGGGAAGGGTCCCATAAAATTGATCTCCCAGATGTCAAAAATTTCGCATACCAGGATTGGCTGTAGAGGCATCATGTCTCGATGGCTCATGTTGCCCAAGGTCTGGCAACGGGTACATGCTTTACAGTGATCGTATGCATCCTTGAAAATTGTGGGCCAGTAAAAGCCACATTGGAGGACTTTTGATGCAGTTTTGTGTCCTGAGAAATGTCCACCGCATGCCTGGTCATGGCAAAAAGAAGAGTATGTCTTTGATTTCTACTTCCGCAGCACACCATCGAATTATCTTATCAGCACCAATGCAGAATAGATACGGGTCTTCCCATAGGTAATACTTGGCATCGGAATGCAATTTGTCATTCTTGGCCTTCGGCTAATCGGACGGGATCTGATGTGATGCCAGGTAATTCACGATATCTACGAACCATGGAAGGCCTCTATTGATAGTCAGGAGGTGCTCATCAGGAAAGTGTTCTGTGATGGGTCTGAAAGGGTCAATTATTTCAGAATGAAGGCGAGACAAGTGATTAGCTACCACATTTTGCTTTCCCAGTTTGTCGCGAATCTCGAGGTCAAATTCTTGCAACAGTAAGATCCATCAGATTAATTAAGGTTTTGCTTCCTTCTTTGCAAGGAGATGCCTCACAGCTGTGTGATTTGAGTATATGATAACACGGGAACCTAGAAGGTATGATCTGAATTTTTCTAGGGCAAACACTATAGCTAGTAGCTCTTTCTCAGTAACCGTGTAGTTACGCTGAGCCTCGTCCAGTGTTTTGCTAGCATAGAAAATGACCACGGGTTTCCCGTCAATTTTCTACCCCAAAACTGCTCCTACAGCGAAGTCAGATGCATCGCACATGATCTCAAAGGATTGAGACCAATCAGGGGACTGTAGGATCGAGGCTTGGGTGACTCGGTCACGAAGGATCTCAAATGCCTGAGTGCATTCCTTAAAAATTTTGAAAGGCACATCCTTGGAGAGAAGAGTGGTCAGAGGGCGCGTGATTTTTGAAAAATCAGGGATAAATCAATGGTAAAAATCGACATGCCACAAAAAAGATCGGATGTCCTTAATTGAGCTAGGCATAGGGAGCTTAGAAATCAGGTTAACCTTAGCTCGATCAACTTGGATGCCTTTCTCCGAGATTAGATGTCCCAGGACAATTCCCTCAGGCACCATGAAATGGCTCTTTTCCTAGGAAAGAACCAAATTCACATCGATGCATCACCTGAGTACTTGGACCAAGTGTTGGAGGCAATCATCAAATGATGCTCCAAAAACTGAAAAGTCATCCATGAAGACTTCCAGATAATCACCTACCATATTTGAGAATATGGCAAGCATGCACCGCTGAAAGGTTGCGGGTGCATTGCAGGGACCGAAAGGCATCCTTCAAAACACGTATGTCCCGAAGGGGAAGGTGAACATGGTCTTTTCTTGGTCTTCTGGATGGATTGCCACCTGGTTGTAACCGGAGTACCCGTCAAGAAAGTAGAAGAACCTATTTCCCGCTAGTTTCTCGAGGATCTGATCAATAAACGGTAGTGGGAAATGGTCCTTCTTCGTGGAGGAATTGAATCTTCTGTAAACAATGCAAACTCTCCACGAGTTAGTTATTTGGGTAGGAATGACCTCTCCGGTTTCAGTCGTGATGATGGTGAGTCCAGCCTTTTCAGGAACCACCTGTATTGGACTCACCCAACGACTGTCGGAGATCGGGTAGATGATCCCTGCATCTAACCACTTTATGATCTCCTTTTTCATGACCTCCTATAGGTTAGGGCTTAAACGTCTCTGCATTTCTCTTAAAGGTTGTGTGCCCTCTTCTGTGTAGATTCAATGTGTGCAGTACGAAGGGCTTATGCTAGTCAAGTCACCGAGAGTCCATCCAATGGCTCTACGATGTTGCTGGAGAACAATAATCAAATAGAATTCCTGATCAGGTGTGAGTCAGGGGTTGATAATCACAGGAAACGTCTGATTAGAACCCAAAAAGTTGTATTTCAGATGCTCTGGAAGGGACTTGAGTTCCATGACAGGATTGTCAGCAGCAGCGGGTGGTTCGGGGTTTATATCAGGAACAAGGGTCAGAGTTATGGGTGTGTCTAGATAATGTTCGCACTCCTCTGTTTGCGGGCTTTGATCTTCTAGTGGTTGATCAGGGATAATCAGGTTGTCCTCTGTATGCGATTCATCAACCACGGCTCTGATATCACATATTTGCTCTATAACCCCACAATTAATCCCTTGTTGGGACTTAAAGATGTCAATCTTCAGAGTTTGAGTCCCAAATTTTAATTCTATTTGGCCCTCTTCACAGTTTATGCTGGCCCTAGCGGTGGCCAAAATGGTCTCCCTAATATGATTGGTGTGTCCATTGGGTTCTCAGGTGCGTCCATGTCCAGAACTATGAAGTCCACCGGGAAGTAGAAATCCCGTACCCTTACAATGACATCCTCGAGTATTCCTTTGGGTGACTTGATGGATCGATTGGCTAATTGCAACGTCACCTCAGTCGATTTAAGTTCAGACTCTTCAAGGTGGTCAAGGAGGGATGTAGGTATTAGATTTATGGAGGCACCTAGATCTAATAAGGCTCTATCAAATTGGGTTTCACCAATTTTACAAGAAATCAGTGGAGTTCCTGGGTCTTTAGCCTTGGGTGGGAGTTTACTCAAGATGACAGAGCTGGCTTGCTCTGACAGTACGATCGGATTCCCATCGTTGGTTCGCAGCTTACGTTTAGGTGTACATACGTCTTTCAGGAATCTTGCGTAAGCTGGTACATGGCAAATTGCATCCATCAAGGGGATGTTTATCTGGACCTGTTCAAAGAGCTTGCCCAGATCCTCCTCAGGAGCCACGGGTTTGGTTATCCTTTTTCCTTTTGTCAAGGCCTCAGGAAATGGAATCCTAGTTGGTTCCTCTAGAATAAGTCCAGGTTCTTGATCTGGGATAGGGGTATCTTAGATAACTATCCTAGGGTTTTGGCTACTACTAGGCTTGGGGTGGTTCGGATAATGTAGGTCTTGGGTTGTTTTACCACTACATGTCGTTACAGAGTTTAATCCGGCCTAGTTTTGGTTTGGGTTTGGTAAGAGGGGTGGTTGCTGCTGAAATCCCGCATAAGATGTCGAAGCTTCCATCCCGTCTAGTGATGGAGCAGTAGGGGCCTGATAAATCAAATGTGCGTGGCCTGAATTTGGGTTCATAAGGCGACTCTGAGTTGGCATGTATTTGGGTTTGGCAGAGGTTACGAAGGAAGGGTGATAGGTTGGCGAGAATTTGCCATCTGGGCCAGTTGGTTACGAACCTCTGTGATCTCGTCCTTGTGCTATTTTTGCATTGCTGCGTTCATCTTTTGAATGTCAGCTAGTGCTTGAAGGATAAGAGTCATTTGATCCTGGTTTGGCCCGGTTTGATAGGTGGGATTGGGCCGAGGCTGAGGCGGCTGATATGGACGAGGGGCTTGTGGACGGGGCTGATACAGTGGTCTTTGAGTTTGAGAATTTCCTGTCCACTGAAAGTTAGGATGATTTCACCATCTAGGGTTGTAGGTATTAGAGAATGGGTCATTCTAGATGGCGTTGAGGTCCTCGCAAGTCTGAGGAACCTCAGGAAGGTCAGAATACGAGGGTTCAGAGTTTCCTCAACTCGAGTAGAATGGATCGGAGGTCACTCCAGTCCGAGAGTCAGACGGGGGTGGATACGGGTCCATCCCCTGAGAAGATTGGTGGTAGATGTTTTGCACAGTTTCCCTCGCCAGAGGTGGTCGTGCAAACAAGTTCTGCGCATAGGTGGCTCGCTGCAGATGCCGAGTTAGCTCGTCCACCTTCTTCTCTATGATAGAAACCTTGTCCAACTGACTGGCCATCAGTTCCAAGTTGACGGATGTGGATAGGTCCTTCGTCTCATGTGCCCCTCTCAAATTCGTCGATCCGCGGGCATTCGTCCTATCGAATAAGCCCATGGAGTCATTATTGATGGAGTTCTCGAACATGTTTTCGAGAATCTCCCACACCTTGTCCTCATGTTGACCCATGATGTTTCCTCCGCACATTGCATTGACGAATAATCGAATGTCTTCACGGAGTCCCTGGTAAAAAGACTGGACTTGTTCTTATTTAGGAACTCCATGATGGGGGCACTTTTGCATGAGATCTAAGAATCGGTCCCATGCTTCGTGAAGAGGTTCTCCCGTTTGTTGAGTGAAATGGGTGATCTGGTGGCGCAAGGCATTCGTCCTGCCAACGGGAAAGAACTTTTTCAAGAATTCAGACTGAAGTTCCTCCCATGTGTTGATCGGACGAGTCTGAGTTTGATACCAATGGGCGGCCTTGTCTAGGAGGGAGAAAGAAAACATTTTCATGAGTAGGATATCCCGATTTTGTGGATCTAACCCGAAGGTCTGGGCCAAATACTTGAGTTGTTTAATGTGTTGGAATGGATCCTCGGAGTTAAGCCCATGAAACTTTGGTTTGGCATGAATCATATTGGGCTTAAGTTCAGAATCAAGACCTCCAATCAGGATTCGGACTCGAGGCACGATCGCCACCGCAGCGGGATTATAGTGATCTCGCATCATTGCTCGCTGTGATGGGTTTACAAAGTTTTGGAAGAGATCATTCAGGCGTTGAAATTGGTGCTCAAGGTTGTTCTCTTCTTCAATGGGTTGTGCCATGATGGAAGAAGGAGAACTTGGTTCTGAATCGGATGAAAGATTTATGTGGTGAGGTTGCTGCACAAACAAGGGCGTCAAGGCTTGGCGTCAGCGAGAGTGAATTTCTAAAGGAGGTCTTAAGGACCTCCTACCGAACATGCACCAAAGGATGTGATGAGATTAGAAGGTGTTGGACCCAATCGAGACACCCAAAAATTGTTGGATGACTATGGAGGTTCGGGGCAGATGATACCCCTTAGTCAGAAAGGTCGTCCACTAGAGAAGTACCCGGGCAGCCAGAGAGGGAGAGTCCTGCAAAGACCCCTACACGGTAGAGCATCCCCACGAGTTACAGGGTTTCCCCCACCCAACCTCTCTTGTCACTGAGATTCCAGGTAGACTAGAATGAGGACCTTGACCTCTTAAGTCTACCTTTTTTACTTTAAGATCAAGGTTCTTAGGGTTCCATTTGAACTTTTAGGTCTTTTGAGTGAAAAAGTGACCTAATTTTAAGGTTGGTTGACCCAAAGGATCAACTTCACCTCTTGTTCCTTTGAGAGCTTTTGGGTCCTTTCTTTTAGGGTTCAAATGGATTTAAAAACCTGATTTGCTTAGGGTTTCTCTTGTATAGATCTTTTCAAACAAGGTTTAGGCACACCTCTTTTTGGAAAACTTTTTTTTTCTTTGTTTAAGAGAAGATGTGTCTCTAAAAAGCCTAGCTTTGCAATCCTTAGGTTGGCTCTAGTTGGTCCAATTTAGTTGCCTCAAAATTTGGTATCTAGGGCTCAATCAAGAAAGTTTTAGCCCTAGTTACCTTAGTTGGATGAGCAGTTCAAGATGTGTTGAAATGAAAATTAGGCAACTTTGATGAATTACTAAGTATAGAAACAGGTAGCCCTAGGTTGATTTTTCTTTATTTTTTTTTCTTTTTTAGACTTTGAGGGGGTTAAGAGAGAGGGCTAATGAAAGTTACCTGTTCCTTGGTGTGGCTGTTGTGCAGCTGCTCTTCTTTTCTCTAGTTTCCTTTCTAAGACAAGCACAACAAAAAAGAGGAATTAAGTCAGTATTGGATCATAAGTTGTGATCAAAAGCTTTAGAAGTGCCTGTTGCTCCCCGGCAACGGCGCCAAAATGTTCACGCGGCTAGATCGTATTTTAACAGATATCTCGTTGTAATATAGATGAACTCTCAGCGAAAACAAATAAAAATTTATAAATCGAAAATCAGAGTATCCGAGGTCGAACACAGGGAGCAATTTGAGTATTCCAAAACTTGAGAACACAACTTTTAAATAAAAGGAAATGACTAGTTCAATAGAAGTGACATGATAATGATATGGAAAGAAATTGCTCAAAAAAGAATGGATGTCTGATATTGTATCAGACATCTTAAAGTTATTTCTCAGATTCTTCTCTTCTGTTCGTGATTTGCTCTACTGCAGCTCTGGGTGCTCCTTTTCTTTTTCTTCCTTAGTTGCTTCTGCTCTTCTTCTTTTTCCTTCTCTTCTTGATTCTCTTCTTGCGGCTAAGTCCTGGCTTTGCCTCTGTTTAGGTTGCCTTCTTCTTTTTCTTCCTCTTCTTCCATTACTTTCTTGATTCTTTGTCTGCCCCTTTATCTCTCTCTTCTTCTTTCTCTTGGTCTGCCGCACCTCTGCTATAGGGTGTTCTTCTTCTTCTTCTTCCACACTCACAGCGACTAAGTCCCTGCTTCCTTCTTTTGCTGCTTCCTCCTTAGCATCCTCTTCCTACACAAGCACCACGCAACAAAACCTACTCCCCTACCCTTCCCGCACATCTCTCTCTGTCTCTCTGAATCTCTCTTCGGTACGCTCTCCCAGAGTCGGGTTATCAGGTCGGGTCGCGCACCTGGGTCCAGGCGCATTGACGTGGGTATGGTGTGCGAGGAGTGCTCAGGAGGGTAGTCGGGTCGGGTCACCAGGTCCACGGGATGAAGTCACAGATGAGGTGCGTGTATAGGTGAGGAGGGACCTCACCCCAGTGTATTAGAGGCAACTAGACGATATCACAAAATCACTTTGAACTACTCAAGCGCCTTACGACTTACCGAGGTGGGACTAATGTTCCATTGCTTTTGCTCGCGTGCCAGCAGCAGACCATTCCTCCAATTACAGTAGCTCTAGGCCTCGCGGCGCCACTTGCTGGAACAGCTAACTTCGCAAGATCTCCCCGAATCTGTTGCACCTGGAATCCTGAAGTCCTTCAGCTTGGAGCGAGCTTGCAACCTCCTCGAGTCGCCGCTAATGGCGGCTTGAGCTCAAACCCTGCTCAACACAAAATGAAGCTTGCAGCTCTATCAGACCACAGGAGGACCTTCGCCATGTCACGGCGAAGGTAAGGCGGTAGGTGGCAGGCCGCGGGGCGGCCTAGGCGTGCGTGCCTAGGTTGCTCTGTGGCCGGACGGATGGGTTAGGTCGGAGGGCAGTTGTGGTGGTGTAGGTGATCTGTGGACGAGTGGAAGGTGTTCAGTGGAGTGTGGCGAAGGTTATGAGGTGGGTGGCGAGACGTGTGGGGTTTCGGAGTGACAAGGGCGTCTCGCCGGAGGGTGGCCGGAGATGAGGAAGATGGCGGTGGACAGCGGCGGTCGAGGGGCAAAATAGAATGAGGGAAATGAAAGAGGGAATAGAGACAAACAGTTCTATCCTAACTAAGTGGACGAAGGGGGCGAGAGGGCGGCTGGCAGTACCACTGTCATCGGAGAAGAAGGCATCTAGTTGAGGAAGATGGTGGTGACGACGGAGCTAGGGAAGTGTGCGTGGGTGTTGCGTGACGCGGAGGAGGATGGGGAGGACAGCTTTGCCACTGGTATTGTGGCAGAGTGACGAGAAAGAGGAGGGGGGCTCGCTGGAGCACTTGGCCGGAGATGGGGAAGATGAAAACAAGGTGGAATTCCAACCAAGTCGAGCTAAGGAAGTGCGCCCAAAGTTGGGGGTCAATTTATAGGCACTGGCAGGGACTCCTATGTTTGGAAGACAAGCTTCCAAGTGTGGGAATCCTCATCGGAGATGGAAGTCTGTTAGGTACCCAAATCTCTCGTGCATTCACATGAGAGATTGGGTGCAAATCTTAGATCATGACCACGCTCACATGGAAGGGAATTCCTCATAGAATCTCTCTTCCAAATCTGGGAGGAGATCTCTAAGGAATCACGGAGTATTCCCCCTCTATTCCTCTTCGGAGTAGGGTTTCTCGCCGTTAATGGTGGAGGGACATTCTTGTAAGAGTGGCGAGGAAGTTAGGGGGGTTTATGTAATGGTTTTCAAAAGATAGGGGCTAAGATGTAATTGGGTGTACTAATTTGCAAAGTTGGTCAAGATGACCTCCCCTTAGGTCCAAATTTTGGTACAAACCTAATTTGGACCTAAGAAATCCAATGGTGAAGTTGGATTTTAGGTTTGACCACGTTTGACTGGATATTTTGTGCAAAAACCCAAATTAGGTCAATTGATGAACTACGACCCCAATCTAGGTCAAACTAGGTTCCAAAGGCCAAATTGAATGCTATAAACCCTAGGGGATATTTTTCAATGAATTTCAGAGGGTTTACATAATTTTTATCCTGACCAAAACCTTGTTTAATTAAGCGGGTCTATTTTAGGGTTTGAAGATGTCATTTAATTCCTGGATTGCATATGAACCCATTTCTGATTGAACCAATCCACTTTTTATCTTATTCAGGCCATTTGACCTATGTTTTGCCTCTGAGAAATCCTGTTTATGTACTGCAATGGTAAAATTGCAGTTTTAACCTTTATTTCATATTTTCTTCTCAGAACACTTATTCCTTCCATTAAGCCCTCTTCTAAGTTATGTAGGACCTTTTATTCTCTTTCTTGGGTCAAAATGAGTTAGTTATGGCTCATGATGAGGCTCTCATCATGTCTCCATGGGTTACAGGGTTTCCCCCACCTGACCTCTCTTGTCACTGAGCTTCCAGGTAGACCAGAATGGGGACCTTGACCTCTTAAGTGTACCACTTTTATTTCAAAGGTGCTTTAGGATTCTCACTTGAACTTTAGATGTTTTGATGTTGTGACCTAATATGGAGGTTGGTTGACCCAAGGGGTCAACTTCACCTGACCTGTCCTAAAGATGGCAGAATGATTCTAGGCTTGGGACCTAGAGATCACTCTGATTTGACTCCCAGTTTATTAGGTCCAAGAATTTTTTTAAGATTCAAGTGCTGTTAGAGCTCAATTTATAGGGTTTGTCTTATTTAGATCTCTTCAAGGGCTTGGGTAGCACATTGATGCAGGAGGGTTCATTTCCTTTTATATAGGCATGTGTGACTAGCATAAAAACCCTACTGTTGAAACCCTAATTTAGTTCTATTTCCAATCCTCTTTTTCACAAAAATTCTCTTTGGAATCCAAAACAAGAAGTGTGTTGTCCGTAGAGATTAAGCATGATTTCTATTAGGCACAAGAATTTTGAGGGATAGGATCTAAAAAAATTGCTCCAACTTCAAGAAGATTTGAAAAATTTTTGCAAAATCAGGAAACGTTTGACTTAAAGGTGGTGATTACTATAGAAAGAAGGCAATTGATTCCTAAATTAATTGCTTCTTTTTGTCTTTCAAGGATTAGGGGATGGCTTAAGGAAGAAAAGAGATTACTGGCCCTGGAGTAGTTGACTTGCGGGAGGGCTCTTCTCGTGAAATACCATGCAAGATCACAACAAAGCAAAGTAGGGCAAGTTAGTGTTCAATATGATAAAAAAAGAATGCAGAGATTAGTGATAAATTGCACGTTGCTCCCCGACAACGGCGCCAAAATGTTGCAACGCTTTGCCGGGCTTATAAGTCAGTTGCGTTGTAGTATAGGTGACCAAGCATTGACAACAAATAAGAATTTTTTACTCAAAAACCTAAGTATCCGAGGTCGAACACAGGGAGCAAATGGAATTTATTCACTAATCTCAATAATGTAATTGAACACTTAGAATTACTCAAAACTTATTTCAAAATATAAATGCAAGAGTTTATGAATTAAATTTATAGCAAAAATAGAAGAGTTGGACGTTTGATTCTATGATCAGACGTCTTAAATGATGGCCTCTTATTTTCTTCTCCTTGCAGCTTTCTCTTCTTCTTCTTCTTCCTTCTCTTTCTATCACTGCTTCAGTTGCTTCTCTTCTGCCTTCTTAGCTTTTGCTTTCTTCCTTTTCTTCTGCACAGTGCCTTTCTCCTTCTTCTTCCACTGCCTTGCTCTTCTATTTCTTCTCTTCTATTTCTTCGTTAGCCTTGCCTCCTGCTATACAGTGCTGCTCCTGTAGGATCTGTAAATGACAAGCACACTAGAAGGGGGGATGAATAGTGTGGGAAATAAAAAGTTGCAAAACAAATCAAACCACAAAAGGCACAAGATGTATAGTGGTTCCCCTCACCTGGGTACTCCACTACCTAATCTCCCGACTTAGGATTTTTAACCCGATTCCCTCAACTCAAAGGAAATCAATTTACTAATATCAGAGGTAATTAACGAGTTACCTCAACCCAATTACAAGATATGAAGAAAAGATAAAGATACAGGTGTAAGCAAAATGTAAATAGAAGCTTACAACTATTTCCTAAGTCTCCAACAAGAATATATCTTATAACAAGTATAACCAAATCTAATGAGAGAAACTAAGGCGTAAAATAAACAATTGATTATAGAAAAATATAACCACCTTTGAAGATTTGTTGCAAATGATGAGATGCCTTGAAATGTATGCAACAAAATAAACTCTCTTTCAGCTTGAAAATGAAGAATTGAAGGTGTAGGAAAGAGTATATTTCTTAGCTTGGAGGTGTGTCTAAAACAACACTCAAAGAGTGCTTATATTGACCACTAATCACCTCTTCCATGAATTCTAGCCGTTAGGGGTATTTTAGGAACATTAGAATTAAGATTAATTGCAAATTAGCCGTTCAGACTTGTCACAACAGTTAGTTGGTACCAGTACTGAACTCTTGGTACCGATACTGACTACATACAGTCAGTACAGCCAAATCACTGGGTATCGGTACTCATTGTGAGTACTAGTACTTGTGATGCACAGTCTTGGGTCCTGTGACCTACATGTACCGGTACTCATGATGAGTACCAGTACTTGTAAGGTCCAGGCAAAAACCCAATTCACAAACTGTGACCACTTGATACCGGTACTCATGATGAGTACCGATACTTGATGTTCACAGTTTGGAACTTAGGTCCAAACTGTGCCAAGCAAGTAGCAAAGATCATTAATGTTAATCAGTTGAGAAATCCAATCTATTTTAGGCAACTTTGTTTTGAAAGAGTTGACCTTGAGTTAAGAATCGAGTAAATGAACGATATTTTGAATCCTAGTTATCTAAACTTTGATTTTAATACCTAGATTATATTTTACTTGTTTGGAGACATACAAAGATTGAAAGATACAATAAAAAGTAAAATCTTCAAGAAACTTCTTCCTTCATGTGCAATCTTTTTGCTTGCATCCATAGATTCTTTTGACTTGTAATCACTTCAAAAACATATTTGATTTTAAAATGATTTTGTTAACATCAAAACACAGAAGAGAGATGGAACTAGGGTCCAACAATCTCCCCCTTTTTGATGTTGACAAAACAAATAAGATACTCATATTAAAAATAAACGGAGACTTAATAAGAGAAGAATAAAAAACTCCACAAGGGAGTAAAAAGCCTCCCCCTCAAACTAAGCTCTCCCTATTTTAGATATGAAGTATCCATTCATTCATTTTATTTCTCCCCCTTTTTGTCAAGCAAGCAAAAAATTGAGCAAATATCATAAAAGTTCAGATTTCATAAATATTAAGAGCCGTAGAAGTTTTCTAATAAGCTTCCATGACACAAAATAAATTTCATAACAATGTCAAGAGTCATACAATCAACAACAAGCTTACATACTCAAAAACTAAACTAATTTCTACGACATTTTCTAATAAGTGGTTGTTCATCTTCTTCCTCATCTTCATTGTTATCGTCATTGTCATCATCATCATTGGTGCCGTCATCATCATCATCATCATCATCATCATCATCTTCATATGACACATTTTCTTCATCTTCTGTGTCTTCTTCTTCCTCATCTTCATTAATAATTGGTTCTCTTTCTACTACAAGAGATGGATCTTGGAAGTGTTTCTGTCTTCTTTCGCTGTATTCCGGAGGTGCTTTTGGTTGAGTCCGCTTCCTTTGTTTGGTATGTTGAGTGGAAGATGCAACATAGGAAGACTCAAGAGACATAGAAAGATCATGAAATTTCTGTTCCATTTGACGGAAGGCAAAATTCAGATTGGTTAAATTTTGACCAATGTAATTGAAAGTGTTGATCATGTTGGGATCGGTGCCAGACACATAAGATAGGTTCCTCCATGGAGTTTCAGCTTTCAGAAATGGATAGGTAATGGGGACAAAAGCTGAAGATGATTCAGGAGGTGGATGAGAAGAAGATTGAGCATTTCGATCAACTTCATCTTCTTCATCATCACTAGTGGATTCCTCTCTAGCGGGTTTCACTCCCATTTTCCGGAGAGTGGTCCATTTGAAATAAACAACTTTTCTAAGAGGAGTGAAATTAGAAAGGTAAATTTTATTTTTATGAAATATGTGAGACACCAAGATATCCAAAGATAAAGCCGATGCACAGTAATGTGGTCTAAGAAAGTGAATGAAAACTGTGTTCCAGTTGACTAGAAATCCTGTAATGATAGCATAAATTAAGGGTAAAATGTCAACGAGAATTTTGTGAAAACCCAAATTTTTAGCCCTTAAATTCCATGCTAAAATACGGAAAAAAACACGAACAAAAAGAGTCATATTGGGGGCAACCAATGCTTTGCCCTGGCAATTAGGAAGCAATAAAGTTTCATGAATTTTGTGAGTAGGAAATTACTCTTTAAGTGTGTTAAAAGGATGACCTTCATTAGGGCATTGGGTGATGGTTGATAAAAATTTAGGAGTGATAGTGATTTTTTGACCAAAGACTTTGGATGTTAAGACAAGATGGCCCTGTTTTTCTTGTTCTTAGAGATTAGCAAAAAATAGACAATTAATGTCAGGGTAAACTCCAGGAACATCAGCAAAAAATGCCTCATCAAAGAAATGCATAAGATGTTGATTGGAAAGATAGGTAGTAAACTCATAGATATGTAGAGAAAAATCTTTCCACTCAATAAGCCTACAGTGATGAAGTTTTAGGCCTTTATACCAATCAAATTTAGATTTAGCATCCTCATCGATGCAAAACTTATGGAATGCATCTGGAGGTGCTTTTCCCTTACTTTTAGATTTTGGTGCCATCTGAAAACATACAACAACAGGAAATAGGAATACAATTAGAGATAAAGATTATGTGTTCAAGTAACAACACATTTAAGCCTGCATGTACCGGTACTGGTGAGTAGTACCGGTACTGGTTGGTTTCTATCCCAGCCAGAAATACGAGCTAGTACCGGTACTAATCTTCAGTACCGATACCTGCTCTATAAAGCAGGCACTGCTGCACTCAGAAAGTACCAGTACTGATGATGGGTACTGGTACCATCTGGTACTTGATGAAAAACACATTGCAGCATCAGAAATGATGTCGAGAAAGAACAAAACAAGATGTAGAACAACTTAAGGAAACAAGATTTGATGAGAAGAGAAGAATGTACCTAGGGTATGAAGATTGGAGATGATTCTTCTTCTTCTTGGCAAGGGCTTGGAGAGGCTTAAGGTGGAACTAGGGTTTGGTTGTGAAGAAATGAGACAAGTGTTTGCACTTGACCTCTTTTATATGGGATGGGTCATGTGCTTGTCACATGACCACTTAAGTGGTTGAGAAAAAAATATTGACAACTTAGGTGTTGAAAAAATAATGTGATCAATAACCTAAGTTAAGCAACCAAATTGCAAACAACACCCTGGTATTTCCAGACATATTGAAATATTATATTTTACCCCTCTTTTAGTAAGCATGGGTAATTTACAAAAAAGCCCTTAGGAATTTTCATAAATACAATCAAACAAAATGTTAGATTAAAATCTCTTTTATTGTACAAAGTCCTAATTTTCTCCTTATAAAGCAGAATCTCTCTGCTGCAAGAGGTTTTGTAAAGATGTCTACCAATTGGTTTTGAGTGTCAATGAATTCTAATTGAATAGAGCCTTGAAGTACATTATCTCTGAGAAAATGATGTCTAATGTCTATGTGTTTGGTACGTGAATGATGTACTGTTGACGCAGCTAGATCGTGTTTTAACAATTAATGCGTTGTAATATAGATGAACTTTTCGCAAAAACAAATAAAGATTTTATAATTCGAAAATCGGAGTATCCGAGGTCGAACACAAGGAGCAATCTAAGTCCTTTCAAAACTTGAGAACACAACTTTTTAAATGAAAATAAGTGACTAGTTCAATGAGAATGTTATAAAAATAAATTGCTCAAAGAAAACAAAAATGGATGTCTGATATTATATCAGACGTCTTAAAATAAAGCTCCTTTTCTTCCTTGATGCTTCTGTTTCTCTCCCTCTATTTCTTTTCTTCCTGCGACCAAGGTCTGACTTTCTTCTTTCTTTTCTTTTCCTTTGCCTTCTTGAGTCTTCGTCTGCCCCTTGTCTTCTTCTTCAGTCTTCCTTGGTTCTGTTCTTCTCTACCTTGCCTCTCTTCCTTTCCTTTCTTTCAGAGCCTCCTTCCTTCTTTCTTCTGTTTCCCCTTGGCGTCTCTTCTTCTCTGCCTTGCCTTTCTTTCTTCCTTGGCAGAACTTCCTTCCTTCTTTCTTGCCACGGCTAAGTCCCTATGTCCTGCACACACTACACACAGCAAAACCTATCCCTCTATCCGCACGTCTCTCTTTCAATTTGTGTAAACCACTCTCAATACGCTTTTCGAGAGCTGGTTAAACAGGTCGGATCGCGCACTCGTGACAAGGTGCACCGGCGTGAGGGTGGTGCGCGAGGTGTGTTCAGGATAGGGTCGGGTCGGGTCGTGCCAGATCCGCGAGGTGAAACCACGGACGAGGCGCAGTGAGGTAGGTGAGGGACCTCACCCCAAGTGTTACTGGAGGCGAATAACGTATATGACAAAAATAATTTAAAGGGTGTGCGTGCGTCGTGGCTTACCGATGTGGGACTAAAGCCCACCGCTTTCCTTCACGCGCCCGCAGCCGATCGCACCTTCAATTCCTCAACTGCAGGCTCTGTTGGCTTCACTTGTTGGGTTAGCTCCCTTCGCATGACCTTCCCAAATTCGCAGCACCTGGAGCCCTAAAGTCCTGAGGACTGGAGCGAGTGTAGAGCTTCGTCGAGTCGTCGTTAATGGCGGTCGGAGCGTGGAATCTGTCAGACACGAAAATGGCCTCGCGGCCTAATCATATCACCGGGGGACCTTCGCCGTGTCACGACGAAGGTGATGAGCTATGTGGCAGGCCGCGCGGTGGTCTAGGCGTGAGTGCCTAGGTCGCTCTGTGGCCGGACGGGTGGGTGTGTTCGGGGGGTTGCTGTAGTGGTGTGGCGGGGCTGTGGATGAGTGGAGGGTGCTCTGTGAGATGAGGTGGAGGTTATGTGATGGTCGGCGAGATGTGTGGGGCTGTAGAGCGATGAGAGCGTCTCGCTGAAGGGTGGCTAGAGATGAGGAAGGTGGCGGTGGATAGGAACGGTCGAGGGTCGATTGAGTGAAATAAAGTGAGGAAATGAAAGAGGGGAAGATGGGGGACTTATCTAGACTGTTGGGATAGAACGAGGGCAGTGGGGACAGACGGCTCGTAGTTGCCGTCGTCGGAGAAGATAACCCTGAGGGAGATAGCGGCGATGAGGAAGAGGTCAGGGAAATGTGCGCTTGGTGCGGCGCGACGCGGGAAGATGAGGGGAAGTAGACTCTGCTGCTGGTATGGCAGTAGAGCGATGAGAAGGAGGGGAAGTAATCGCCGGAGCTTGTAGGTTTCTTGGTCAGAGAAAGGAGAGAAGAATTTTGGAGGATTCTACCGCCAAGACAAGTCTGAGAGATCTCGTAGAGGGTCGGAGGTCTTTTTATAGGTGCTGGTCGAGCTTTCTGGTGCATGGAGGGCAAGCTTTTGGCCACCGTTGTCTCGCCGGAGAAGGAAGGTGGTTGGGATCCAAATCTCTCGTGCGTTCGCACGAGAGTTTGGAAAGGAATCAGAGATCAAGATCGGGCTTAGATGGAAGGGGATTCCTCAGAGAATCTCCCTTCCAATTCTGGGAGGAGATCTCTGACGGATTTGAGCGTATCCCCCCTATCAACCTCACCGGAGAAGATTCTTCCCCAATAATGGTGGAAGGACTTGATTGTAATATTGGCAAGAAAGATAGGGGGTTATTGCGATGGTTTTCAAAAGATAGGGACCAAAATGTGATTGGGTGTACTAAATTGCAAAGTAGGTCAAGATGACCTCCCCTTAGGTCCAAATTTTGGTACAAACCTAATTTTGACCTAGGAAATCCAATGGTGAAGTTTGATTTTAGGTTTGACCATGTTTGACTGGATATTTTGCATAAAAGCCCAGATTAGGTCAATTGATGAGCTAGGACCCTATTCTAGGTCAAACTAGGTTATAAAGGCCAATTTGAATGTTCTAAACCCTAGAGGATATTTTTACATGAATTTTAGAGGGTTTACTTGATTTTTATCCTGACCGGAACCTTGTTGAATTAAGCGGGTCGATTTTAGGGTTACCAAATGTCATTTAATTCCTGGACTGCACATGAACCCATTTCTGATTGATTCAACCCACTTTTTATCTCATTTATACCATTTGACCTATGCTCTGTCTCTGAGAAATTTCGTTTATGTACTGCAATGGTGAAATTGCAGTTTTAACCTTTATTTCATGTTTTCTTCTCAGAACACTTATTCCTCTAATTAAACCCTCTTCTAAGTCATGTAGGAGCTTTTATTTTCTTTATTAGGTCAAAATGAGCTAGTTATGGCACATGATGAGGCTCTCATCATACCCGCATGCCTAGCTTTTGCTAGTCCCTTAGCAAAATTTCAAGGTTTTAACCTCTGCTCTAGACCCTGAGTGTCTGTCATCAATTATGATAAGTGCTTCTCTTTTTCTTTTGTGATTAGGTCAGAATGTCGATAGTAGGCCTAGAGGTACTCAAGTACCAACCAAAATCCGGACCTGACCCGCTTTAGCCTCAGTCCTTCGCAAAGGTTTTTAAGGCCCACAGAAACTAACCTAGGGTTTGTTGGACTCCGCGGTTAAAGCACCCGTGCTTGAGACATTTTTAGCCTAGGTTCAGTTTGCAGTGCATTTTTGTAAGAGAGAGATAGAAGATTTATTTGTTTGGAGAGCTTTTCTCTCTCTTTTCTTTTTATTTCTGGCTTCGGATTAGCTTCTCAACACGGTCTGTATCGGATTCCTCGTCCCCATCATCAATCCTCAAGGGTCCCTGGCTATCGAGATTTCGAGATAATCCTGCCCAAGGCAACCCCAAGAACCCTGGCTTTCGAGATTTCGAGACAATCCTGCCCATGGTGTTCCGTGGCCGAATTCAGACCCTGGCGATCGACATTTCGTGATAATGCTGCCCATGGTATCTGAACCAGCAGAGTGCTTACATGCCCCCAGTAGGATATTTAAATATCCTAAGAGACAAGCACCGAGGAGATGATATGTTGTTACGCATCTTCGAGGGGAATTTCCCGCCTCTCTACACCGGGAACTCATCCAAATCAACTTGTGTTGATTGGCCACTCCTAATCTAGGTGACTTTTACAAAACATTAAACGCTTTTGTGTGATTTGGATATTTATGTGCACTGAACCAGACTGTGTGTGAATTTGGGGTGCTTAGGTTACCAAATCCCGCAAACCGACGGTCAGTTAACGAGGCCGAATACTTCCTAAGCCTTAGACCTAATACTGAAGCTTCGCATTTACCCCAACCTCTTGAGGATTATCCAGATTTTAGCAGATATGTGAATTTTTTAAGCTAAAGAATCTAGCCCAAGAGGCCTAAAATCAACGTTCCCGCTAATCTCTTGTTATGTCACCTTAACACTTTTTCTCTTTTCTTGATCTGGTCTAGAACTTTAGTTAATCCCTTAATCTTTTACTAATTACTATTTCTTTTTCTTTTTCATTTAGTGCTCCTTTTTTGGCACTTTACTCTTTTCCTCCTCTCAATTTGTATGACCCTGAATTGTTTCTCCCCTCCTTCAAGTCTTTTTTTTTTAATTTTTTTTTTGAAACCCTTTCTTGATATGAATTTTCCTGACATTTTGCACTTTCATACCCCCCCATGCCTAAGATTTGCAATGTACACATTGTAAATTAGGTGGGTTCAATTTCAGCTTAGTTCATGCATTAGGATAGGTGTGTGGTGAGTGAACGGGTCGAAGTGACTTGTTGCGAACGATTTCAAGCTCTGGTAGAGGTACCTGAGGTGAAGTCGGCTGTTCTAATGGATGAACCCTAAAGTGCAATATGAATTATGTGTAGAAATGTTAGAAAAGGTTTCAGATTTTTCAAAGAATGACGGGTTGCCTCCCATTAAGCGTTGAGTTTTACACCATCGGCTGGGCCCAATGAGCTCAAGGGGAATGGAGGGTAAAGGATGACTCAGCCAAATTTGTATCGGTCATGTCAATGAATGGTTTGAGTCTCTGACCGTTCACAACAAAGGGTTCAGAATCGTGGCTGAGTGGGCTGATTTCAATGGCTCCATTTCCAAAGATTTGTCAGACTAGGTAGGGTCCGACCCACTTAGATCGTAGCTTTCCTGGGAATAATTTGAGTCGGGCATCAAAGAGTAAAACCTTTTGACCAGGATGAAAGATCTTTCTAGAAATGTGTTTGTCGTGAAAAGCTTTAACCCGTTCTTTGTAAATTTACAAGTTCTCATACGCGTCGTGGCATAATTCATCGATCTCGCTTTTTTGAAGTCTTCTGTGGGTTCCAGCCTTAGAAAGATCTAAATTACAATTTTGTACTGCCCAATAGGCTTTATGCTCCAATTCAATGGGGAGGTGACATGCCTTCCCGTACACTAGTCTGAAGGGAGACATTCCTAATTGGGTCTTGTGGGCGGTCCTATAGGCCCACAATGCTTCCGGAAGCCGAGAAGACCAATCTTTTCTATCAGGTCGAACAGTAACCTGAAGGATTTTCTTGATCTCTCAGTTTGATAGCTCAGCTAGACCATTAGTTTGGAGGTGGTAAGGAGTAGAGATTCGGTGTGACACCTTGTATTTGGTCATCAGTGACCTGAACTGAGCATTTGTGAAATGGGTTCCTCCGTCGGAAATTATTGCTCGTGGAATCCCGAACCTTGAGAAAATGTTTTGATGAATGAATTTGATAACAACTTTATGATTGTTGGTTCGGGTCGGAATGGCTTCTATCCACTTGGACACATAGTCAACTGCGAGTAAGATGTATTCGAAGCCATCCAAGATCGGGAAGGGTCCCATAAAATCAATCCCCCAGATATCAAAAATTTCGCATACCAAGATCGGCTGTAGAGGCATCATGTCTCGATGGCTCATGTTGCCCAAAGTCTGGCAACTGGAACATGCCTTATAGTGATCGTATGCATCCTTGAAATTTGTGGGCCAGTAAAAGCCACACTGGAGGACTTTTGATGCGGTTTTATGTCCTGAGAAATGTCCACCGCATGCCTGGTCATGGCAAAATGAGAGTATGTCTTTGATTTCCACTTCCGTGACACACCGTCGAATTATCAGATCAGCACCAATGCGGAATAGATACGGGTCTTCCCATAGATAATACTTGGCATCAGAACGCAATTTGTCCTTCTTGGCCTTCGGCCAATCGGACAGAATCTGATGTGATGCCAGGTAGTTTACTATATCTGTGAACCATGGAAGACCTGTACTGATAGTCAGGAGGTGCTCATCAGGAAAATGTTCTGTGATGGGTCCGGAAGGGTCAATTATTTCAGAAGGAAGATGGGACAAGTGATCAGCTACCACATTTTGCTTTCCCGCTTTGTCGCGAATCTCAAGGTCAAATTCTTGCAACAGCAAGATCCATCGGATTAATCGAGGTTTCGCGTCCTTCTTTGCAAGGAGATGCCTCACAGCTGTGTGATCCGAGTATATGATAACATGGGAACCCAGAAGGTATGATCTGAATTTTTCTAGGGCAAATACTACAGCTAGCAGCTCTTTCTCAGTAACTATATAGTTACGCTGAGCCTCATCCAGTGTTTTGCTGGTGTAGTAAATGACCACAGGTTTCCTGTCAATTTTCTGCCCCAAAATCGTTCTTACAGCGAAGTCAGATGCATCGCACATGATCTCAAAGGGTTGAGACCAATTAGGGGACTGTAGGATCGGGGCTTGGGTGACTCGGTCACGTAGGATCTCAAATGCTTGAGTGCATTCCTTGGAAATTTTGAAAGGCACATCCTTGGAGAGAAGAGTGGTCAAGGGGCGCACGATTTTTGAAAAATCAGGGATAAATCGACGGTAAAAACTGACGTGCCCCAAAAAAGATCGGATGTCCTTAATCGAGCTAGGCATAGGGAGCTTGGAGATCAGGTTAACCTTAGCCTGATCCACTTGGATGCCTTTCTCTGAGATTAAATGTCCCAGGACAATTCCCTCAGGCACCATGAAATGGCTCTTTTCCCAGGAAAGAGCCAAATTCACATCGATGCACCGCCTGAGTATTTGGACAAAGTGTTGGAGGCAATCGTCAAATGATGCTCCAAAACCTGAAAAGTCATCCATGAAGACTTCCAGATAGTCACCTACCATATCTGAGAATATGGCAAGCATGCACCACTAAAAAGTTGCAGGTGCATTGCAGAGACCGAAAGGCATCCTTCGAAATGCGTACGTCCCGAAGGGGTAGGTGAATGTGGTCTTTTCTTGGTCCTCTGGATGGATTGCCACCTAGTTGTAACCGAAGTACCCGTCAAGAAAGCAGAAGAACCTATTTCCCGCTAGTTTCTTGAGGATCTGATCAATAAACGGTAGTGGGAAATGATCCTTCTTCGTGGAGGAATTGAGTCGTCTATAATCAATGTAGACTCTCCATGAGTTAGCTATTCGGGTAGGAATGACTTCTTCGATTTCAGTCGTGATGATGGTAAGTCCTGCCTTTTTAGGCACCACCTGTATTGGACTCACCCAACGACTGTCGGAGATCGGGTAGATGATCCCTGCATCTAACCACTTTATGATCTCCTTTTTCACAACCTCCTGTAGGTTAGGGTTTAGGCATCTTTGCATTTCTCTTGAAGGTCGTGCACCTTCTTCTGTGTAGATTCGATGTGTGCAATATGAAGGGCTTATGCCAATTAAATCATTGAGAGTCCATCCAATGGCTCTACGATGTTGCTGGAGAACAGTAATCAATCGGAGTTCTTGGTCAGGTGTGAGTCGAGAGTTGATAATCACAGGAAACGTCTGATTGGAATCCAAAAAGATGTACTTCAGATGCTCGGGAAGGGCTTGAATTCCATGACAGGATTGTCAGCAGCAGCGGGTGGTTCGGGGTCTGTATCAGGAACAAGGGTCGGAGTCATAGGTGTGTCTAGATCATGTTCACACTCCTCTGTTGGCGGGTTTTGATTTTCTAGTGGTTGATCAGGGATAATCAGGTTATCCTCTGTATGCAATTCATTAACCACGGCTCTGATATCACATATTTGCTCTATAACCCCGCAATTAATCCCTTGTTGGGCCTTAAAAATGTCAATCTTCAGGCTTTGATTCCCAAATTTTAATTCTATCTGGCCCTCTTCGCAGTTTATGTTGACCCTAGCAATGGCCAAAAAGGGTCTCCCTAATATGATTGGTGTGTCCCTTGGGTTCTTAGGTGCATCCATGTCTAGTACTATGAAGTCCACCGGGAAGTAGAAATCCCGTACCCTAACAATGACATCCTCGAGTATTCCTTTAGCTGACTTAATGGATCGATCGACTAACTGCAATGTCACCTCAGTTGGTTTAAGTTCAGATTCTTCAAGGTGGTCAAGGAGGGATGTAGGTATTAGATTTATGGAGGCACCTAAATCTAGTAAGGCTCTATCAAATTGGGTTTCACCAATTTTACAAGAAATCAGGGGAGTTCCTGGGTCTTTAGCCTTGGGTGGGAGTTTACTCAAGATGACAGAGCTGGCTTGCTCTGACAGTACGATCGGATTCCCATCCTTGGTCTGCGGCTTACGTTTAGGTGTACATACGTCTTTCCAGAATCTTGCGTAAGCCGGTATGTGGTGAATTGCATCCATCAATGGGATGTTTATCTGGACCTATTCAAAGAGCTTGACCAGATCCTCCTCGGGGGCCACGGGTTTGGTTATCCTTTTTCCCTTGGTCAAGGCCTCAGGAAATGGGATCCTAGTTGGTTCCTCTAGAATAGGTCCAGGCTCTTGATCTGGGACAGTGGTATCTTGGATGACTATCCTAGGGTCTTGGCTATTACCAGGCTTGGAGTGGTTCAGATAATGTGGGTCTTGGGTTGTTTTACCACTACGTGTTGTTACAGAGTTTAATCCAGCCTGATTTTGGTTTGGGTTTGGTAAGAGGGGTGGCTGCTGCTGAAATCCCGCATAAGATGTTGAAGCTTCCATCCTGTCTGGCGATGGAGCAGTAGGGGCCTGATAAATCAAATGTGCGTGGCCTGAATTTGGATTCATAATGCGCCTCTGGGTCGGCACGTTATTTGGGTTGGGCAGAGGTTGCGAAGGAAGGGTGCAAGGTTGGCGAGAATTTGCCATCTGGGCTAGTTGGTTGCGAACCTCTGTGATCTCGTCCTTATGCTGTTTTTGCATTGCTGCATTCATCTTTTGAATGTTAGCCAGTGCTTGAAGGATAAGAGTCAGTTGATCTTGGTTTGGCCCGGATTGGTAGGTGGGATTGGGCCGAGGCTGAGGCGGCTGATATGGACGAGGGGCTTGTGGACGGGGTTGATATGGTGGTCTTTGAGTCTGAGAATTTCCCGTCCACTGAAAGTTAGGATGATTTCGCCATCCAGGGTTGTAGGTATTGGAGAATGGGTCATTCTGGATGGCGTTGAGGTCCTCGCAATTCTGAGGAACCTCAGGAAAGCCAGAATACAAGGGTTTAGAGTTCCCCCAACTCAAGTAGAATGGATCGGAGGTCACTCCGGTCCGAGAGGCAAACAGGGGTGGATATGGGTCCATCCCCTTGGCAGATTGGTGGTAGATGTTTTGCACAGTTTCCCTTGCCAGAGGTGGTCGTGCAAAAGAGTTTTGTGCAGAGGTGGCACGCTGCAATTGCCGGGTTAGCTCGTCCACCTTCTTTTCTATGATAGAAACCTTGTCCAACCGACTGGCCATCGGTTCCAAGTCGACGGAAGTGGATAGGTCCTGCATTTCATGTGCCCCTCTCAGATTCGTCGATGCGCGGGCATTCGTCCTGTCGAATAAGCCCATGGAGTTATTATTTATGGAGTTCTAGCACATGTTTTCGAGAATCTCCCACACCGTGTCCTCATGTTGACCCATGATGTTTCCTCCGCACGTTGCATTGATGAATAATCGAATGTCTTCACGAAGTCCCTGGTAAAAAGACTGGACTTGTTCCCACTTAGGAACTCCGTGATGGGGGCACTTTTGCATGAGATCTAAGAATCGATCCCATGCTTCGTGAAGAGGTTCTCCCGGTTGTTGAGTGAAATGAGTGATCTAGTGGCGCAAGGCATTCATCCGGCCAATGGGGAAGAATTTTTTCAAAAATTCGGACTGAAGTTCCTCCCATGTGTTGATCGGACGGGTCTGAGTTTGATACCAATGGGTGGCCTTGTCCAAGAGGGAGAATGAAAACATTTTCATGAGTAGGATATCCCAGTTTTGTAGATCTGACCCGAAGGTCTGGGCCAAATGCTTGAGTTGTTTAATGTGTTGGAATGGATCCTCAGAGTTAAGCCCATGAAACTTTGGTATGGCATGAATCATTTTGGGCTTCAGTTCAGAATTAGGACCTCCAATCGGGATTCATACTCGAGGTTCGATCGCTACCGCAGCGGGATTATAGTGATCTCGCATCATAGGTCACTGCGGTGGGTTTACAAAGTTTTGAAAGAGATCATTCAGGCATTGAAGTTGGTGTTCAAGGTTGTTCTCTTCTTCAATGGGTTGTGCCATGATGGGAGAAGAAGGAGAACCTGGTTCTGAATCAGATGAAAGATTTACGTGGTGGGGTTGCTGCACAAACAAGGGCGTCGAGGCTTGGCCTCAACGAGAGTGAATTTCTAAAGGAGGTCTTAAGGATGGTCTTAAGTGAAGGTTCCCTACTCGGAGGGGGTGAGATAGTGTGACGTAAAAAATGCGGAATTGAAATATAAATAATCTCATAAATAAGCAATCACACGAGTACACAATTATTTTTAGGTGGAAACCCAAACCGGGTGAAAACCACCACCTAACCCTCTCGAGTTAGGATTTTCCGATCAACCAAGTTGATCAAAATCATCTAAACCGAATCACTTTAAACGAGGGTGATTCAACCTCAATACAACCACGCTACAAGTACGAGGGTAGCGTTCCTCAACCCCTTCTCTCCACGAGAAGGATTTTGTCCCACGAAGGAGACGAGAATTCGCAAAGCGAATACCCAACCAAATAACAAAGATAAAAGAAACAACAAGTCCTATAGAGCCAACAAAGTAATTATAAACCTAGCTTCTATAGGAATTAGGAAACTCCCCTTTGCAAGGAGTGCATCGAGTTGATGACGCGGTGCGTGTGCCACGCAACGGCGCAATGTCGCTCTCGTGAGCAACGGTGGGAGAGCGGGTGTGCGAAGGTTTGATGCTCTCAAGGGAATGGAGCTTAAGCTTGGAGAGCAAGATCTTTTCTGGACACAAAAGAGTGTGAAAGTGTGTAGCTAAGTGTATCCAAGTGTGTGTTGGTGTGTCAAAGGCTCCCCTCTATTTATAGAGGCCTTAGGAAGGCTTTGGAAGGCTTAGGAAAGGTTCTATAGTCGTTGGGAACAAAGCCCAAGAGAATCAGGCCAAAATCAGGACAATGATTACATTTGACAGGGTGATCAGACGTCTAACTCTGGCATCAGATGTCTGGAAGGCCACTTTAAGACGTCTGATTTAAAGGTCAGACGTCTGATTCTATGCGGGTTTCCTCCTGACTTGAATCAGATCTAAACAGGGTTTTTGCGCAAGTCCATCAGACGACATACATGACGTCTGGCACTATGTATGGACGTCTGGAAACCTACTTTTACTGTGGGAATTGATTTCCAAATGTTGCAATGGCTAGAAAATCTCTGAGAAGAGATTTTAGGTCAGCCGAGGCAAAACGGTCAATTATCAGACGTCTGGAAAGGCCTAAGGACGTCTGATAAGGCTCTAACAGTCATATTCTGCAGTGTCTGCTAAGCTAGCCAACGGTCCACTATCTGGACGTCTGGCAAGTCCATCAGACGTCTTCTAAGATGTCTGGACTAAGGTCTGGACGTCTGATTTCATCAGACAGAATACTAACTCCAGCCTAATAGTTATCAGACGTCTGAAACAACAGTCAGACGTCTTAAAATACTTTATCAGATGTCTGGAAGTGTTGTTTGAACCCTATATTGGTTTTCTAAGTATTCTACAGAAAACCTAAGTATCCTAGGGTTGTGCCGGTGTTCCTAGGACTACTGTTAGGGTACTTTGAGTCTCTTTAACATAATATTCTAAGGAAAATAAGTGCAAGAAAATAAAGACAAGAGATACAAGAAAGGATTAAAAAGAATATATCCTATTCTTCTTGTCTTCTATCTCCAATCTGTCGCTCCACGCGAACCTCCTCTATTTTCCGTCAAGCTCCTCCAATCCGTCCTGGATGCGAGCTCGAACTCCGTCTAAACACGTCCACATTTGCAATTGACCTGAAATCTAGGACTCAAATTGCAAATGTTAAATAACACGTGTTTTGTTATCATCAAAACAAATGATCGTGGTGCTCTAGCACCAACAATCTCCCCCTTTTTGATGATGACAAAACCGTAAATAATAATGCAGAAAAAAACCTCCCCCTTTTTGACATTATCAAAAAGGTTTAATTGGTTTTACATCTCCTATAACTCCACCTTAAGACATGCTCTTCTATGAATTTATTTTAACAAAGGTGATATTCTCCCCCTTTTTGTAACAACAAGATAGCTATTATTTTTCTCCTCCTTACTAAAGGAAATTTAGCTAACTTATATCTCCCCCTTAAAAATTGACAATTAGCTCATCATTTTTTAACTCCCCCTATCTAAATGCTTATAAAAAGATAGGGTTAAGAATTTTACCTCACCTACCATGGCTAATAAAATGGCCCGAATGGTGGTGGTGGATGCCACATCGGATGGGGCTCCCATCCGTAGCTTGGAGGCCCGGGCATCTGCGCCGGTCTCCAGTCTGGTGGTCGACGTGCGGCGGGTCCGTCGTTTGTTCGCCGTCTCGTCGGTCTTCTTGTTCTCCGCCTTGGTCTACTCCTTGGTTCTCCCAACTCGAGTTGACCAGCTTTGAGCTTGTAGGTCCAGTCCTTTGTGTTGTAATTATCCCTGAACCCTACAAAATAAGATTCTAATTTTTTCTTCGGTATCCAAGTGAGCTTCGATCCGGATCTGTTAGAAGGTCTCCTTGATGGAGATCCTTTCTCAACCTTAGGGCTATAAAAATTATCAACTTTGTTGATTAATTTGTTAGAATTTTCCCTAAGACATGCAATTTCTTTTTCTATAATACTCATCTTAGTCTTTAAATCAGAAATTTCTAATTTTAAACTATCATTTTCTTCAATCAATTTATTATTTTCATTGATGAGTTTATGATTTTCTAAAAATAGGTTATCATTTTTAGGACTAGTTTCTAGATCCTTAAGTTTTATTTCTAACCTATCATTTTCACTTCTAAGAAAACTAAGATTCTTTTTCATGCTTTTATTTTCTATTTTTAGTGATTTACTAAGCTCATACAGCTCATTAAAAGCATCTTGTAAATCCGAGTTTACCTCATTGTCGCTGTCGTTGTCACTTTCTCCGATTGCCATGAAACCAAGGCACGCGGTTTCCTTCTCCCCGAGATCTTCTTCCGAGCTCGTCTCCTCATGAGTGCCTTCCAACCTCCTCCATATCTCGTGGGCGGTGGTGCACTCTTGGATTTTCTCGAACTCTTTCGGACTCAGCGCGCAATACAGGGCATTCATTGCCTTTGCGTTGAGTGAAAGCTCTCGAATCTGCAGCTGCGAGTAGCCTCCTTGGGGTCGCTTCGGGATCTCGTATGGGGTTTCGCAACATCCCCATATCTCGAATTCAGTGGCTTGGAGCCACGTCTTCATCCTCAACTTCCAATATCCGAAGTCCCTCCCATCGAAATAGGGTGGTCGGACAGTGGACTGCCCTTCGGAGATTCCGATTGTGGCTATGCTTCCCTCCATGATCTTCTTGCCGGGTGTTACTCCGATCTTGCAAGAACCTACCCTGATACCAAATGAAGGTTCCCCTCTATTTATAGAGGCCTTAGGAAGGCTTTGGAAGGCTTAGGAAAGGTTCTATAGCCGTTGGGAACAAAGCCCAAGAGAATCAGGCCGAAATCAGGACAATGATTACATTTGACAGGGTGATCAGACGTCTAACTTTGGCATCTGACGTCTGGAAGGCCACTTTAAGACGTCTGATTTAAAGGTCAGATGTCTGATTCTATGCGGGTTTCCTCCTGACTTGAATCAGATCAAAACAGGGTTTTTGCGTAAGTCCATCAGACGACATACAGGACGTCTGGCACTATGTATGGACATCTGGAAACCTACTTTTACTGTGGGAATTGATTTCCAAACGTTACAACAGCTAGAAAATCTCTGAGAAGAGATTTTGGGTCAGCCGAGGCAAAACAGTCAATTATCAGACGTCTGGAAAGGCCTAAGGACGTCTGATAAGGCTCTAACGGTCATATTCTGCAGTGTCTGCTAAGCTAGCCAACGGTCCACTATCTGGACGTCTGGCAAGTCCATCAGATGTCTTCTAAGACGTCTGGACTAAGGTTTGGATGTCTGATTTCATCAGACAGAATACTAACTCCAGCCTAATAGTTATCAGACGTCTGAAACAACAGTCAGACGTCTTAAAATACTTTATCAGACGTCTGATTTTGGAATTAGATGTCTGGAAGTGCTGTTTGAACCCTATATTGGTTTTCTAAGTATTCTACAGAAAACCTAAGTATCCTAGGGTTGTGCCGGTGTTCCTAGGACTACTGTTAGGGTACTTTGAGGCTCTTTAACATAATATTCTAAGGAAAATAAGAGCAAGAAAATAAAGACAAGAGATACAAGAAATGATTAAAAAGAATCTATCCTATTCTTCTTGTCTTCTATCTTCAATCTGTCGCTCCACGCGAACATCCTTTGTTTTCCGTCAAGTTCCTCCAATCCGTCCTGGATGCGAGCTCGAACTCCGTCTAAACACGTCCACATTTGCAATTGACCTGAAATCTAGGACTCAAATTGCAAATGTTAAATAACACGTGTTTTGTTATCATCAAAACAAATGATCGTGGTGCTCTAGCACCAACATTAAGGGCCTCCTACCGAACATGCACCGAAGGATGTGATGAGATTAGAAGGTGCTGGACCTAATCGAGACACCCAAAAATTGTTGGGTGACTATAGAGGTTCGGGGCAGATGATACCCCTTAGTTAGAAAGGTCGTCCACTAGAGAAGTACCTGGGTAGCCAGAGAGGGAGAGTCCCGCAAAGACCCCTACACGGTAGAGCGTCCCCATGAGTTACAGGGTTTCCCCACCCGACCTCTCTTGTCACTGCCGTTCCAGGTAGACCAGAATGGGGATCTTGACCTCTTAGGTCTACCTTTTTTACTTTAAGATCAAGGTGCTTAAGGTTCCACTTGAACTTTTAGGTATTTTGAGTGAAAAAGTGACCTAATTTTAAGGTTGGTTGACCCAAGGGATCAACTTCACCTCTTGTTCCTTTGAGAGCTTTTGGGCCCTTTCTTTTAAGGTTCAAATGGATTTAAAAGCCTGATTTGCTTAGGGTTTCTCTTGTATAGATCTTTTCAAACAAGGTTTAGGCACACCTCTTTTTGGAAAAACTTTTTTCTTTGTTTAAGAGAAGATGTGTCTCTAAAAACCCTAACTTTTCAATCCTTAAGTTGGCTCTAGTTGGTCCAATTTAGTTTCCTCAAAATTTAGTATCTAGGGCTCAATCAAGAAAGTTTTAGCCCTAGTTACCTTAGTTGGATGAGCAATTAAAAATGTGTTGAAATGAAAATCAGGCAACTTTGATGAATTACTAAGTATGAAACAGGTAGCCCTAAGTTGATTCTTCTTTTGTTCCTTTTCAGACTTTGAGGGAGTTAAGAGAGAGGGATAATGAAGATTACCTATTCCTTGGAGTGTCTGTTGTGCAGCTGCTCTTCTTTTCTCTGCTTTCCCTGAGATAAGCACAATAAAAGAGAGGAATTAGGTCAAATATTGGATCAAAAGTTGTGATCAAAAGCTTTAGAAGTGCCCGTTGCTCCCCGGCAACGGCACCAAAATGTTGACGCGGCTAGATCATGTTTTAACAATTAATGCGTTGTAATATAGACAAACTTTCCGCGAAAACAAATAAAGATTTTATAACTCAAAAATCGGAGTATCCGAGGTCGAACATAGGAAGCAATCTAAGTACTTTCAAAACTTGAGAACACAACTTTTTAAATGAAAATAAGTGACTAGTTCAATGAGAATGTTATAAAAAGAAATTTCTTAAAGAAAATAAAAATGGACGTCTGATATTGTATCAGACGTCTTAAAATAAAGCTCCTTTTCTTCCTTGATGCTTCTGTTTCTCTCCCTCTATTTCGTTTCTATATGCGACCAAGGTCTAACTTTCTTCTTTCCTTTCTTTTCCTTTGCCTTCTTGAGTCTTCGTCTGCCCCTTGTCTTCTTCTTCAGTCTTCCTTGGTTCTATTCTTCTATGCCTTGCCTCTCTTCTTCCTTTCCTTTCTTTCAGAGCCTCCTTCCTTCTTTCTTCTGTTTCCCCTTGGCGTCTCTTCTTCTCTGCCTTGCCTTTCTTTATTCCTTGGTAGAACTTCCTTCCTACTTTCTTGCTGCGGCTAAGTCCCTGTGTCCTGCACACACTGCACACAGCAAAACCTATCCCTCTACCCGCGCGTCTCTCTTTCTCTTTGTGTAAACCACTCTCAACACACTTTTCGAGAGCCGGTTAAACGGGTCGGATCGCGCGCCCGTGACCAGGCGCACCGGCGTGAGGGTGGTGCGCGAGGTGTGTTCAGGATAGGGTCGGGTCGGGCCACACCAGATTCGTGAGGTGAAACCACGGAAGAGGCACAGTGAGGTAGGTGAGGGCCTCACCCCAAGTGTTACTGGAGGCAAAGAATGTATATGATAAAAACAATTTAAAGGGTGTGCGTGCGTTGTGGCTTACCGATGTGGGACTAAAGCCCACTGCTTTCCTTCGCATGCCCGCAGTCGATCGCACCTTCAATTCCTCAACTGCAGGCTCTGTTGGCTTCAATTGTTGGGTCAGCTCCCTTTGCACGACATTCCCAAATTCGCAGCACCTGGAGCCCTGAAGTCCTGAGGCCTAGAGCGAGTGTAGAGCATCGTCGATTCATCATCAATGGCAGCCGGAGCGTGGAATCTGTAAGACACGAAAATGGCCTCGCAGCCTAATTAGATCACCGGGGGACCTTCGCCGTGTCACGGCAAAGGTGATGAGCTATGTGGCAGGCCGCGGGGCGGTCTAGGCATGAGTGCCTAGGTCGCTCTGTGGCCGGACGGGTGGGTGTGTTCGGGGGGTTGCTGTGGTGGTGTGGTGGGGCTGTGGATGAGTGGAGGGTGCTCAGTGAGATGAGGCGGAGGTTATGTGATGGTCGGCGAGACGTGTGGGGCTACGGAGCGACGGGAGCATCTCGCTGGAGGGTGGCCGGAGATGAGGAAGGTGGCGGTGGACAGGAACGGTCGAGGGTCGATTGAGTGAAATAAAGTAAGGAAATGAAAGAGGGGAAGATGGGGGACTTATCTGGACTATTGGGAGAGAACGGGGGCAGCGGGGACAGATGGCTCGTAGTTGCCGTCGTCGGAGAAGATAACCCTGAGGGAGATAGCGGCGATGAGGAAGAGGTTGGGGAAACGTGCGCTTGGTGCGGCACGACGTGGGAAGATGAGGCGAAGTAGACTCTGCTGCTGGTATGGTAGCAGAGCAACGAGAAGGAGGGGAAGTACCGCCAAGACAAGTCTGAGAGATCTCGCAGAGGGTCAGAGGTCTTTTTATAGGTGCTGGCCGAGCTTTCTGGTGCGTGGAGGGCAAACTTTTGGCCACCGTTGTCTCGCCGGAGAAGGAAGGTGGTTGGGATCCAAATCTCTCGTGCGTTCGCACGAGAGTTTAGAAAGGAATCAAAGATCAAGATCGGGCTTAGATGGAAGGGGATTCCTCAGAGAATCTCCCTTCCAATTCTGGGAGATCTCTGAGGGATATGAGCGTATGCCCCCTGTCAACCTCGCTGGAGAAGATTCTTCCCCAATAATGGCGGAAGGACTTGATTGTAAGATTGGCGAGAAAGATAGGGGGTTATTGGATGGTTTTCAAAAGATAGGGACCAAAATGTGATTGGGTGTACTAAATTGCAAAGTAGGTCAAGATGACCTCCCCTTAGGTCCAAATTTTGGTACAAACCTAATTTTGACCTAAGGAATCCAATGGTGAAGTTGGATTTTAGGTTTGACCACGTTTGACTGGATATTTTGCATAAAAACCTAAATTAGGTCAATTGATGAGCTAGGACCCTATTCTAGGTCAAACTAGGTTCCAAAGGCCAATTTGAATGTTCTAAACCCTAGAGGATATTTTTCCATGAATTTTAGAGGATTTACTTGATTTTTATCCTGACCGAAACCTTGTTGAATTAAGCGGGTCTGTTTTAGGGTTACCAAATGTCATTTAATTCCTGGACTGCACATGAACCCATTTCTGATTGATTCAAGCCACTTTTTATCTCATTTATACCATTTGACCTATGCTCTATCTCTGAGAAATTTTGTTTATGTACTGCAATGGTGAAATTGCAGTTTTAACCTTTATTTCATATTTTCTTCTCAGAACACTTATTCCTCCAATTAAACCCTCTTCTAAGTCATGTAGGAGCTTTTATTTTCTTTATTAGGTCAAAATGAGCTAGTTATGGCTCATTATGAGGCTCTCATAATGTACCAAATTTTTGGATAGATTTATTGCGCTTGTATTATCACATAATATCTTGGATTGCACAAAAATCAATCCAAAGTCGGACAAATCTATCTCATCCAAATTACTTGAGAGCAAGCAAGTGAAGCTGCAATATACTCAGCTTCAGTTGTAGAAAGTGAAACACAAGTCTGCTTCTTAGAGAACCAAGAGACTAGAGATTCTCCAATAAAATCACATATGCTGCTTGTGCTCTTTCGGTCTGTCTGACTCCCTGCATAGTCTGCATTACTATAGGATAATAGATCTAAAGATTGTGCTTTAGGATAGAAAACACCAAGGTCTTTTGTGCTATTTAGGTATCTAAATATTCTTTTTACTGCATTATAATGAGATTCCTTGGGTTCAGACTGAAATCTCGCACATAAACATGTAGCAAAAAGAATATCAGGTCTAGAAGCTGTGAGATATCAGTATTTCTTTTCATCTACCCTCTTGTCGGATAAATCTTTACCAAGAGAAGTAGATAGAGCAATCGGAGTCTCTTTGCCATTTAAATTTTCAAAGTCAAATTTCTTGAGAATTTCAAGAACATATTTTGTTTGACTAATGTAAATTCCTGTGTCTAATTATTGAATTTGGAGTCCTAAAAGAATCTGAGTTCACCCATCATACTCGTTTCAAACTCAGTCTTCATAGTCTCACAGAAATGTTGACACAGGGACTCCTTATTTGATCCAAATATAATATCATCGACATATATTTGAACCAATAAGATGTCATTACCTTCTTTTACAAAAAGAATTGAATCAACAACTCTAATTCTAAAGCCGTGTTGAAGAAGAAAGGTCCTAAGCCTATCATACCAGGCCTTGGGAGCTTGTTTAAGTACATATAATGCCTTATTGAGCTTGTATACATGCTTTAGGTGTGCTGGGTCCTTGAACCCAGGAGGCTGGTGGACATGAACTTCTTCCTTAATATAACCATTAAGAAAAGTGCTCTTAACATCCATTTGATATAACTTGAAGTCCTTTGCACTTGCAAAGGCAAGTAGCATCCGTATGGACTCCAAGCGAGCAACAGGAGCATATGTCTCATCAAATTCAATACCCTCCTGTTGGTTATAGCCTTGAGCTACAAGTCTGGCTTTATTCCTGATCACTAAACCAGATTCATCTAATTTATTTCGGAACACACACTTGGTTCCAATGATAGAATTACCCTCAGGAACGGGTACCAAGTTCCATACATTGTTCTTAGTAATTTTGGAGTAGCTCCTCCTGCATAGCTACAACCCATGATTCATCCTTTAATGCCTCATCAACTTTCTTGGGTTCAAGTTGTGAAACAAAAGCATTAAGGACAAAATCAGCTCTAAAGTAGGATCGGCTTTTTACACCTTGTTCAATATCACCAATAATCTGTTCTTGAGGGTGATCCTTATGGTGTACCCATTCTTTTGGAAGATCATGTACATTTTGTGAATCTTCTATCTTTGATACATCAATGAAGGGGGTATCTTCATCATCAAAATCTAAATGATTTGGTTTTGGTTCACCTAAATTTGTTTCATCAAATGAAACATGCAGGGATTCTTCAATGACAAAAGTCCTTTTATTAAAGACTCGATAAGCTTTGCTTCTTGTTGAATAGCCAATAAAAATGCCTTCATCACCTTTAACATCAAACTTATCAAGCTGGTCACGAGTGTTTAATAAATAACATCTACTTCCAAACACCCTGAAATATGACATCCTAGGAGACTTCTCATAAGAAAGCTCATATGGAGTTTTCTTAATAATAGGCCTCAAGAGTGTTCTATTTAGAAAATAACCTGCCGTATTAATGGCTTCAGCCCAGAAATATTTTTGAAGCCCAGACTCCAAGAGCAAAGTTCGGGCGCATTCTTGTAGAGTGTGATTCTTGCGCTCTACAACACCATTTTGAGATGGAGCCCGAGAAAATGAAAATTCATGGGTTATGCCAGAATTGACACAAAAATTTGAAAATTTTTCATTTTCAAATTCACCCCCATGATCAGTCCTAAGTCTAAGAATAGAAGATAATTTTTCCCTTTGAAGTCTTCGAGTAAGACTTAGGAAGGAATCAAATGAGTCATCCTTATGTTTCAAGAAGATGACCCAAGTAAACCCAGAGAAGTCATCAACAAGAACTAGGCAAAATTTTGATCCATTTAGACTCTCAAATCGTGTTGGTCCAAATAAATCAAGGTGTAACAACTCTAAAGGTCCTGTTGTTGAAACTAAGTCTTTAGGTTTAAAAGAAGTTTTGTGCATTTTTCCGAGTTCACACAACTTGCACAAAACATCCTTTTTATAAGTTAGTTTAGGTAGGCCCCTTACTAACTCATTTTTAGCTAACCTATTAAGATGTTTGTGATTAATGTGACCTAGCCTACGGTGCCAAAGATCTACTTCAATATGGGAGGCAAGCAGACATTTTACATACTTCTCTTTTGAAAAATGAAGAGCATAGATATTTTCATATCTAAATCTTTCAATTAAAATCGTATTTGTTCCTTCTTTTAATATTTTAAATCCAACTTTAGTAAACAAAACATCACATCCATTATCACATATTTGACTAACACTAAGCAGGTTATGTTTTAAGTTTTCTACTAAAAGAATATTACGTACCTACTTAGAAGAGTTTCCTATTGTATTTCACCAATAATGCGACAACATTTGTTGTTGCCCAACTTGACTTTTCCTCCATCTTCGATCTTGGTCCATTTGATAAAGAGGTCGGAGTGTCCCATCATGTGCTTAGAAAACCCACTATCTAGGATCCATTTGTCCTTTTTGAACTCATTTTCCGAGTTGTCATCATTTGCCATTAAGCAAAGATGTGCAACTTCTGTTTCTTCAGATTCTTCGGAAGATGATTCCATGTCGAAATCACTCTCTTCCTAAGTTGCCTTGAATGCCTTTCTTGAAGTCTTCTTTTTCTTTCGATCAAGTTCTTTGTCCTTCTTTTCTTCCTTCTTCTTCTTGATCATTGGACAATCTTTTCGTACGTGCCCCTTCTTCTTGCACGTAAAACAAATAATGTCATTTGAAAATTTATTCTCTTTCTTACCTTGTTTTTGGATGAATCTTCTGAATCTTCTTATTAGAAGAGCAAGCTCCTCTTCTTCGTCGAAATTTGAGTCTTCAAAGTCCGATACCTCCTTTAAAGCTTTGAAAGCAAGCTCCTTTTTCTTGCTTATGGATTTTTCTTCATTTTTCTTCATATTTTCTAACTAGACTTCGTATGCCATGAGGCTTCCAATTAATTCATCTAATGAGAGAGTAGAAAGATCTTTTGCCTCTTGAATGGCTATGGTCTTTGGAGACCAGTCGCTTGTAAGGGATCTTAAGATTTTCCTTACAAGTTGTTCCTCCTTGAGTTTGACTCCAAGATTCTTCATTGGATTCACAATCTCTCCAAATCTTGTGTACATCCCTTTAATTGATTCACCTTTCTGCATCCTGAAACACTCATAGCTTTCTGTTAGAATAGAAATATGTGTTTCTTTAACTTTACTCGTACCTTCATAGGTGACTTGCAATGTGTTCCATATCTTGTATGCGGACTCGCATGCAGAGATACTGTTAAATTCTTCTCTTGATAACGCACAATAGAGTGTGTTCATCGCTTTTGCATTTCCCGCAATCCTTTTCTTTTGTTCTGCCATCCATTCCACTCCTTCTTGTGGCTCTAGATTCACGTACTTCTCTTGGATAAACATCCATGAGTCCTCATCCATGGCCTTGAGAAAGATTTACATCCTCCTCTTCCAGTATCTGTAGTCTGTCCCATCAAAGTAGGGAGGACATGTGGATGACTGTCCTTCATTGTGCTTTACTGGAGATGCCATAGAAAAATAGAATTGTCACTTCTTTTCGCAACCCTCTCTGATACCACTTGTAGGATCTGTAAATGACAAGCACACTAGAAGGGGGGATGAATAGTGTGGGAAATAAAAAGTTGCAAAACAAATCAAACCACAAAAGGCATAAGATGTATAGTGGTTCCCCTCACCTAGGTACTCCACTACCTAAGTTTCCCGACTTAGGATTCTTAACCTGATTCCCTCAACTCAGAGGGAATCAATTTACTAATATCAGAGGTAATTAACGGGTTACCTCAACCCAATTACAAGATATGAAGAAAAGATAAAGATACAGGTGTAAGAAAAATATAAATAGAAGCCTACAACTATTTCCTAAGTCTCCAACAAGAATATATCTTATAACAAGTATAACCAAATCTAATGAGAAAAAGTAAGGCGTAAAATAAATGATTGATTACAGAAAAATACGATCGCCTTTGAAGATTTGTTGCAAATGATGAGATGCCTTGAAATGTATGCAACTAATAAACGTCAGTTTATCATCATTCTTATGCATTAAAACAAACCTAGCTCTTAGGATTTTACTCCGCAAATGGGTTTTTGGGCTGCATTTAGGCATAAAATAGGTTAGGCATGCATTGCATTTTTTATTGTCTTTTTAATATGTTTTTTTGTGAGTGTTAGGGATGTACAGATATACAGATCCTTAGAACCCTAGCACTCAAGAAGGCAAATGGTGAAGGAGAAGCCCAGACTAGCTGGAACTCAGCTTGATCCAACTCACCACAGCTGGGACCTAGCTCACTTGAACTAGGGTTAGCTCATCCCAGCTCCATTCAGCTAATCTCAGCTGAATGGCAGCTCAAGAGAGTTCATCTTAGCTCACCTTAGCTCAAGTCAGCTCAGATCCAGCTCAACTTAGCTGAATCCAGCTCATCTCAGCTCCCACTAGTCCACAGGGAGCTCTAGCTAGTTCAGCTGAGTTGACAGGAGTTCACCCCAGCTCAGATCCAGCTACAACCAGCTCCACTCAACTCCAGCCAGTTGAAGAAGAACTCATCCCAGCTTAGCAAGCTCAAGTCCAGCTCCCGGGGACTTAGCTTAGCTCAACTCAGTTGAGCTAAGCTACCTTAGTTGCCTCAACCAGCTTGATTCTCCCTGGGAGCACCAGACCTAGCTCACCTCAGCTCATTATGGTAGAAGCTAGCTTACTTTAGCTTGGCTTAGCAGCTAGCAAAGAACTAGCAAGCTAAGCCAGTTAGAGTAGCTCCATGCCAGCCTCTTCAGCAGCAGCCAGCTCCAATTTCAGCTCCAGACTTCTCCTCCTCTGCTCCTCCCTCCAAACCCTAGCTCCAACACCTTCTCCTCTACTCCCCCTTTAGCTAAGCTAGCTTAGCTTAGCTTAGCTAGCAACCAGCTCCTTGGCCATCCACCACCTTCAAATTCAACCCTAGCTAGCTCCACCAACTTAAGCCTACCTAAGCTAGCTACCCTACTCAAGTTGGTGCCACCTCCTAGCCATCCCTTCACCCCATTATCACCACCAAAAGACACCATAAGTTGGTGCCAAAAACTACCCCTAACCACCTCTATATTGGCGCCAGCTTTCAGCCCTTCATCCACCCTACACCTACCCACATAACCCATCCTAGCCATCCACCTACCCCTCCTACTAGAACCCTTCTTGGTACCAACTTAGACCCCCTTCTAGAAGCCATTTTGGCGCCAATATCAAGGGATGTCAACACCCATAAGCACCCGATAGGTGTCCCTTAAGGTGGTGCCAATTAACCTTGGCCATTGGATCCTTAACCACCTCCATCTCTTCATCTTAGCCCTCCATTCCAAGAGTCACCTTAGCCCCCTTCCTATTCTATAAAAACCCACCACCTACCACCATAAAGGGGCATCCTCCATTAGTGTATTTTTCTACCTATACCACCTATACCTACGGCAAAGAAGGAGTAGAGAAGGAGATTAAAGGGGCACATCACCAGCCCTTTTGGTGCCTTCTTCTCCCCACTCTCTTCAACTTGGGCCACGTCAAGGAGGAGGACTCTTCCACTTCAAGGTGGACGGCCAGGCAAGGGAGAAGGACCTAGGGTGGACGTCCGCCCTTGGAGAGAAGCTTAGGGCACGCCCCCTTAGGGCTTGCCTTGTAGGACATCACCTTGGCGGAGCGCAGCAAGGAAGGAGTTGGAGGACTCTTTTCAAGATTGGGAGCTAGCAACCATGGAGCAAGAAGCCCTCTTCTTCACCATCTATCTAGAGGATTTGTGTTTGCTTTTCTTGTTTGCAATTTTCTAGTAGTAGAAGCATTCCTCTACTAGGCCTTTTTGTAAAACACTTTTTCATTTATCTTGCTGCCTTCTTTGCAATTTCCTTATTTGCATTTCTAATTGCTTTGTTTTTAGCATTCTTCACTCCCTCTCCCTAATTATTCTAGGCCTCCACTTGCCTAGAGTGAGCTTAGGGAGAGGTTCTACTTGCCACTTTAGAAGTAGTTTATTATATTTGAAGTGTAAATCACCTTCCCGCCACCATTTGGCATGTTGTCTTAATTCAAAAACAAAAAAATGATATATTGAAAAATACCAAAAAGAAAGTTGAGATTTGTATTCCAAGCAAGAGAATCAATTTTGCAAACGTTTGGCTTCCTTGGATGACCCTAGATACTCCCCTATCTAGGAATATAAATTTAAGAGTTGATCGGTTTTGCTCGTTACAACGATGTATTTAACAAACTACGTAAAATTGCTATCAGCAACAAAACAAACTCTCTTTCAGCTTGAAAATGGAGAATTGATGGTGTAGGCAAGAGTATATTTCTTAGCTTGGAGGTGTGTCTAAAACAACACTCAAAGAGTGCTTATATAGACCACTAATCACCTCTCCCACGAATTCTAGCCGTTAGGGGTATTTTAGGAACATTAGAATTAAGATTAATTGCAAATTAGCCGTTCAGACTGGTCACATCGGTTAGTTGGTTCTGGTATTGAACTCTTGGTACCGGTACTGACTACATACAGTCAGTACAGCTAAATCACTGGGTACTGGTACTCATTGTGAGTACCGGTACTTGTGACGCATAGTCTTGGGTCCTGTGACCTACATGTACCGGTACTCATGATGAGTACCGGTACTTGTAAGGTCTAGGCAATAACCCAGTTCACAAACTGTGACCACTTGATACTAGTACTCATGATGAGTACCAGTACTTGATGTTCACAGTTTGGAACTTAGGTACAAACCTGTGCAAGCAAGTACCAAAGATCATTAGTGTTAATCAGTTGAGAAATCCAATCTACTCTAGGCGACTTTATTTTGAAAGAGTCGACTTGGAGTTAAGAACTGAGTAAATGAATGATATTTTGAATCCTAGTTATCTCTACTTTGATTTTAATACCTAGATTATATTTTACTTGTTTAGAGACATACAAAGATTCAAAGATACAATAAAAACTAAAATCTTCAAGAAACTTCTTCATTCATGTGCAATCTTTTTGCTTGCATCCATAGATTCTTTTGACATGTAATTGATGAATCCATTTTAATGGATTTAATTACGCCTAAGTAACTTTAATCTTACCTTTTAGGTGTGTTAATAACTACATTAAGTTGTAGAATATTTGTATGCATCATGATTTAAGTTTATAACATTCTATAACTTAATATGTAATGATTTTGTTGTTTTTATGTGCAGGAATGATATTTGGAAAGAACAAGGGTTGGGAAGTAAATTTCCCCAACAAACAACTGGCGACATCTTTTCCCTTTCCTCCGGCCAGCTGTAACTCTCCCCTCAATGCCCACCAGCTAAAAATAGCAAAGGGATTTGGAAAATCCCTTAACTCACGCACGTGGGGAGAAAGGAGTTAAAGAGGAGGCAGAGAGAGGAGAGGGACATCTGCATCTTCCCCCTGCAGGGAATTGCTCCACTGCATGCACTGTGCCTATGCCCGCTCCTTCTCCACCTTGCATGCTCGCAGGTGCGCGCCCATCATCCAGAACCGCATAACTCGTGTGCACTGTGCACCAAGCCTGCCCTTGCAGGCACCGCACCTTCATCACCTCTGCGCGCCCATATCCACCCTGTTCCAACGCTCCTGCAGGTGCATCCCCTCCCGCAGGTGCCCCCTCATGCACCCTCTCTCCCACACAGTGTCTCCCTTCAGCGCCTCCTCCTTGCACGCCCCTACTGCAGGCGCACCTCCATCGCTCCCGCAAGCACCTTCTCCCACCTGCAGAAGCTACCACCGCAAGCGTTGGTGCCCCTCCAGCGTCGCCTCAAGCCAGCGCCCCTCTCCAGCTCCTAGCATTCCCCGCAGGCACTATGCCCGCACCTCCAACGCTGTGCGCAGAGCCACCGCCACACCACCGCAGGCCACTCCAGGCACGCCCTGCACCACACGCAGCAGGAGCACCTCCACAGTTTCTCCTCCAGCGCCTCCTCTGACGTTCTTCTCCTCCGTCGGTTGGCCACCTCCGGTGTAACGAACGCGTGCCCCAGACGTATTTTAAGACGTCTGGGAGGTGGCCCAGACGTCGGACCAGACGTCTGGGATCGTTTCCAGACGTCTGGAGAGTAGTTATTTTCGCACGGGAGATTCGTCAGCGCGCCTGTGCACGCAGACCCGCGATTCCCCTCTCTCTTTCTCTTTTTCCCTCTCTCTCTCTGTGGCTGCAGGCGACCTGCCACGCTCCTCTCTCCTCCTCGCGCGGCCTTAAAAGGCACGCCTCCCCTCCCGTCTCCACCGTCTCCTCCTTCTTCTCCTTCCTGTGCGCGAGAGCGAGCGAGCGCGAGGGCGGCAGCGGCGGCCGCAGTGAGCGCGAAGGAGGTGCGGCGTGCGAGGGTGGAGCTCTGCCGTGAGGGCGAGCTCACCGGAGTGGCTTGGCCAGCCGGCGGAGGGTGCAGGGGTCCGCTGAGCGACGCGGAGAGGGACCTGCTGCGGTCTGAGCAGCCGACGCGCGAGGTGCGACGCGGGCGGCGTCACGAGCGGAGGCCGAGCAGCGCCCTGATTCTGGAAAAATTTCCAGAATCAGACGTCTGGGTTGATAGCCAGACGGCGAGGTCGACATCTGGAAGCTCATACAGACGTCTGAAAGGTGAGTTTTCCGCCTTCTCCTTCCTTCCTGTCGACTGACCGTACTGAGGGAGGGAGTTGGCTGTGCGCAGGTTCGCTGATTCGCCATCCTTTGCGAATCAGACGTCTGGAAGTTGTACCAGACAGCTGGAGTGACCTCCAGACGTCCGGGGTGACCATCGGACGTCTGGGAGCTAGGCCAGACGTCCCCGTAGACTTCTGGACGTCTGGGAAACCACGCTGGACAGGTAATTCTCTGATCCACTGTTTAAGACGTCTGGAAGAAGTTCCAGACGTCTGATTTTGCACAGTATCGTCTTGTTCGACCCGTTTAGGGCCCGTTCGGGCTTCGTTTTCCGCGATTCGAGTTGCGTTCTTTTCAGAATTAATTCCTCTACCCGTCTACAGTAGCTATACACTGTTTTGAGACGCTCCTTGTGTTTGATCCTTGTGATAGGACCTCGTTCAGTTGTAGTCTTGGGAGTCGCGGAGGCACGCGGGATTCCCGATCACGCCCCCATTACTCCCGTTGTACCTGGTAGAGTGGCTTAAGTTAATAAAATCTGTTAAAGTATGGAACCATAACTAGAACCTAGGACATCGCATGAACCCTAGGAATGAGAAATAGATGGAATGATAGCTCCTAGGTGTTGCATGAATCCTAGGACTGGAAAACTAGATTGTATGATAGATCCTAGGATATGGCATGATTCCTAGGATGGGAAAACTAGTGGAATGTATAATACTGCAGTCTTGGAAAATGGAAAGAGATATAAAGCTACCTGTAATTTGAATTAATAGCTGCCTGTTGTGAATAGATAACGTGGTTGAGAACATGGATTGTAAGAATGTGAAACTGGAAAGTGAAACCTGGACGTTTGAGTAAAAAGGATGGAACCCTACGGGGAAGTAGGAGTAGAACTCCTGGAAAGTGAATGGAATAGTTTTGGGGAAGTGAGCTGGCCCTTGAGTACGGAGTACCAAGGAGAGCGACTGTCCCCCTGTTTAGTTGTAACGACCCGGTTCCCGAGTCCCTACGAGACACGAGAACTGGACCGACTCGACTAATCCCAAGACCTAGTCGTCCAAAGAGGAAGTAACCAAAAGACAGTAAAATAAACCACATTCAGCATGAATATAACTAACAGTAAGAAAGTACAGCAGTAAGGAAAGAAACTACTACAGTAGGTACCACCACAACAGTAAAACAACATTTATTATATAACAAGAACTGCAGGTAAAGAAGGTACATCGGAAACAAAAACTACTCACTAGAACAGAAACAAAAGGAGTACAAAAGGCTGTGGTAACTCTACTGGACCCTACTCGGCCCAGCGTCCTCTACAGCCGCCGACCCTGGCTGCTCAACACCTGGTCCTGAAAAAGGTAACGACTGTAACACGTCAGCAAAACGCTGAGTAGAGTGGCAAACTAACTAAAGGCAACAGTAGAGTGTACAGTAGCTGTTATGTTCTATTACTTCCTTTATTCACATCTTTCAATTTTTCTCACTATTTCATTTATTTCTCAGATCCTTTACTTGATCTCGAATGTCCTCGTGGGAACGATCTTGATTGCAGTCTTTTCCAAAAGTAGAAGTAGCACGTGGTGCTCTCCTGGCCAGGAGAGTCCCCCGTGGTGATCCTACCCTCAGTCAACCACCCCAAGGTCACTGACAGACGTAACGGTGACTACGGCACGCGCGATAAACGCACAGGTAGCTAGCCCGCACTGGCACGCGGTCAGTCGTTTCCGTTAACGGGTGCGCCCAAAGCACAGCACGGAACCAGGGCAGAGCCCTCTCAGTAACAGGGGTCCAACCCCTCCACAGTAACCAAACCGGGGCCTTGCCCCTCCACAGTCCGCGCACCCTCGCCTGACTACCCTGGTTTGCCCTAGTGGGCCTAACAAGTCGGTGAAGGAGGCTAGCAGAACCCCGGGGCCCGTGGGGTAGCTAGTACTCTCCTAACACTACTAGCTCTCCTTGGTACTACGTACACGAGGGCCAACAAGTCGGTACAGAGCGGCCAATCCTAACCCCGGGTCCCTGGGGCGGCTGGCCCCACTCTGCACTAAACAGGTACTGGTACTTCCCTTGGTACTGCGTACCCAAGAGACAGTACAAACACATCTCAGTTCCATTCCTTTTTCTTTCCAGGAGTTCCACTCCTAATTCCCCGTAGGGTTCCAGCTCTTTATCTCAGAACATCATATGTTTCACTTTCCAGATTCACGTTCTCAAAATCCATGATCTCAACATGTTTCTTTATTCATAACAGGCAGCTGTTAATTCAAATTACAGGCAGCTTTATATTCCTTTCCATTTTTCCTAGACTGCAGTATTATACATTCCACTAGTTTTTCCATCCTAAGATTCATGCCACATCCTAGGATCTAACATACAACTAGTTTTCCAGCCCTAGGAGTCATGCATCACCTAGGAGCTATCATTCCATACATTTCTCATTCCTAGGATTCATGCAATGTCCTAGATTCTAGTTATGGTTCCATACTTTAACAGATTTTAAAAATAACTTAAGCCACTCTACCAGGTACAACGGGAGTAATGGGGGCGTGATCGGGAATCCCGCGTGCCTCCGCGACGCTCAAGACTGCAACTGAACAAGATCCTGTCACAAGGATCAAACACAAGGAGCGTCTCAAAACAGTGTATAGCTACCGTAGATGAGTAGAGGAATTAATTCTGAAGAGAACGCAACTCGAATCGCGGAAAACGGAGCCCGAATGGGCCCTAAACGGGTCGAAAAAGACGATACTGTGCAAAATCAGACGTCTGGAACTCCTTTCAGACGTCTTAAAAAGTGGATCAGAGAATTACCTGTTCAGCGTGGTTTCCCAGACGTCCAGAAGTCTGCGGGGACGTCTGCCTAGATCCCAGACGTCCGATGGTCCCTCCGGACGTCTGGAGGTCACTCCCGCCGTCTGGTACAACTTCCAGACGTCTGATTCGCAAAGGATGGCGAATCAGCGAACCTGCGCACAGCCAACCCCCTCCCTCAGTACGGTCAATCGACAAGAAGGAAGAAGAAGGCGGAAAACTCACCTTTCAGACGTCTGTATGATCTTACAGACGTCGACCTTGCCGTCTGGCTATCAACCCAGACGTCTGATTCTGGAAATTTTTCCAGAATCAGAACCCTGCTCGGCCTCCGCTCGCGACGCCGCCCGTGTCGCACCTCGCGCGTCTGCTGCTCAGCCCGCAGCAGGTCCCTCTCCGCGTCGCTCCGCGCCCCCTGCGCCCTCCGTTGGCCGGCCAAGCCGCTCCGGCGAGCTCGCCCTCACGGCAGAGCTCCGCCCTCGCACGCCGCACTTCCGCGCTCGCTGCGGCCGCCGCTGCCACCCTCGCGTCCGCTCGCTCTCGCGCACAGGAAGGAGAAGGAGGAGACGGTGGAGTCGGGAGGGGAGGCGCACCCCTTTTAACGCCGCGCGGAGAGGAGAGAGAGAAGGCGGCAGGCCGCCTGCAGCCGCAGAGAAAAGAGGGAATATGCGGTCTGCGCGCTCAGGCACGCAGGCGACTCGCGTGTGTCGAAAATAACGGATTTCCAGACGTCTTGAAACTATCCAAGACGTCTTATCAGACGTCTGGTTGTGATCCCAGACGTCTTGTTCGACGTCTGAGCCACCTCCCAGACGTCTTAGAATACGTCTGGGGCACACATTCGTTACAATATAACAAACTCAAAGGAAGTTTCGTCCCCGAAACTTGCGCCAACTAGGGTGCGGGAAAAAGATGTCCAAATAACCATAACAAACTCAAAGAGGACCGAAGCCGGTCCGAAAAGACGTACCCGCGAAAAGCTCTGGGTACCGCTCCCGCATTGTCGCCTCAGGTTCCCAGGTAGCCTCCTCGTACCGCTGGCTCCTCCACAAAACCTTTACCAGGGGTACTTGCTTTCGTCTCAACCTGCGGACGGCTCGGTCTAGGATCTGCACTGGCCGCTCGGGGTAGGTCAGGTCGTCGCTCACCTCGACGCTCTCGTGACTCAGTACGTGGCTGGGATCGGCTACGTACTTCCTGAGGTTGGACACGTGGAACACGTCGTGCACACCAGAAAGCTGCGGGGGAAGGGCAAGTCTGTAAGCAACGGGTCCAACCCGCTCCAGGACCTCAAAGGGCCCCACGAACCTCGGCGCGAGCTTCCCTCTCACCCCAAACCGCTGTAAGCCCTTCATGGGCGAAACACGAAGGAAGACGTGGTCCCCAACCTCGAACTGCACCTCTCTGCGTCTGCGATCTGCGTAGCTCTTTTGTGTGCTCCTGACAGTGCGGAGTCGTCTGTGGATCTGCTCAACTACCTCCTGACTCTGCCGGATCAACCTGGGGCCAACCTCCCACTTGGTCCCCACCTCAACCCAACTCAAGGGTGCCGTGCATTTCCGTCCGTACAGAGCCTCGTAGGGAGCCATGCCGATGCTCGAGTGATAACTGTTGTTGTATGCAAACTCCGCCAGGGGCAGGTGCTCCTCCCAAGAGCCCCTCCAGTCTAGTACACAGGCACGCAAAAGGTCCTCAAGTGTCTGTATCGTGTGTTCCGACTGTCCGTCCGTCTGGGGGTGGTAAGCCGTGCTAAACCTCAACCTCGTCCCCAAAGCCTGCTGAAACTCAGCCCAAAACTGGGACGTAAAGCGGGTATCCCGGTCGGATACGATCTCCCGCGGAACTCCGTGTAGTCGCACCACATCACGGATATACCTCTCTGCCAACTGTGCTGGCCCAAAGTGACTCGGATCGGCAAGAATCGTGCCGTCTTCGTCAATCTATCCACTATTACCCAGACTGCGTCGTGTCCTCGCTGGGTAACAGGTAAGCCCACCACCAAGTCCATGGTGATGCTCTCCCACTTCCACTCTGGCACTGGAAGCGGTTGAAGTGGCCCTGCAGGCCTCTGATGCTCGGCTTTCACCTGCTGGCACACTAAGCACTGCTGCACGAACTCACCCACATCCCGCTTCATCCCTCTCCACCAGAACTCGCGTCTCAAGTCATGGTACATTTTCGTGTTTCCGGGATGTATGGTGAATCTGGAACCGTGTGCCTCAGTCAGGAGCTCTCTCAACAGCTCCTCGTCTCTGGGGACGCACAACCGTCCCCTCAAGCATAACACCTGGTCTGTGAAAGAGAAGTCCCCTGGGTCCCCTGATCGTACTCTGTCGTGCAAAGACTGCAAGTACGGATCGGCCATCTGTCCCGTGATGATGCGGTCTATCAACTCTGGCCTGGTCTGCCGTGTCACCGTCACTGCCCCACAGTACCCTCGTAACTCTAGAGGTCGCCAACTACCCACCTCCTCCAAAAGGCTCCAACTCTGTAACTGTAGACTGGCCAAGCGTGCGGGCGCCTTACGGCTCAAGGCGTCAGCCACCACATTGGCCTTTCCCGGGTGGTAGGAGATGCTGCAGTCGTAGTCCTTCAGGAGCTCCAACCAACGTCTCTGTCTCATGTTGAGCTCCTTCTGGTCAAAAAGATATCTGAGGCTCTTGTGATCTGTAAAAATCTCGAAGGTCTCACCGTACAAGTAGTGCCTCCATGTCTTCAGCGCGAAGACAACAGCTGCCAACTCTAGATCGTGGGTAGGGTAGGTATGCTCATGGGGCTTCAGTTGCCGCGAAGCGTAAGCGACCACGTGACCCCTCTGCATGAGCACACCTCCTAACCCCTGCAAGGAAGCGTCCGTGTACACAACGAACCCGCCACTACTGTCAGGGATGGTGAGCACGGGAGCCGAGGTCAACCTCTCCTTCAGCTCCAGAAAACACGCCTCACAGGTGTCTGTCCTAGCGAATGGCACATCCTTCCGGGTCAACTGTGTCATAGGACGCGCAATCTGTGAAAATCCTCTGATGAACCGTCTGTAGTAACCTGCCAGTCCCAGGAAACTGCGAATCTCAGTGACTGAACGCGGTCTCTCCCACCTGAGCACTGCCTCGACCTTGGCGGGGTCCACCGCCAGGCCGTCTCCAGAGATCACATGACCCAAAAAGGTCACCTCCCTCAACCAGAACTCACACTTGCTGTATTTGGCGTACAGCCTGCGTCGTCTCAGAGTGTCCAGAACCATCCGCAAGTGTTGTCCGTGCTGCGTCCGATCTCTAAAATAGATGAGTACATCATCTATGAAAACCACCACAAACTGGTCCAAGTACGGTCAAAACACCCGGTTCATCAGGTCCATGAAAGCAGCGGGGGCATTGGTCAGCCCAAACGGCATGACCAAAAACTCGTAGTGTCCGTACCGGGTGCGGAAAGCTGTCTTGGAGACGTCGGTCTCCCTGATCCTCAACTGGTGGTATCCAGACCTCAAGTCGATCTTGGAAAACACCGTGGCACCCCGCAACTGGTCAAACAAATCGTCGATCCTCGGCAGCGGATATCTGTTCTTGATGGTGACCCTATTCAGCTGTCGGTAGTCCACACAAAGGCGTAGGGTCCCATCCTTCTTCTTCACAAACAGTACCGGGGCTCCCCAGGGAGACGCACTGGGCCTCACGAAACCTTTCTCCAAAAGGTCCTGCAACTGGGACTTGAGCTCTCGCAGCTCAAGCGGTGCCATTCTGTATGGCGCGGTGGAGATGGGGCTGGTCCCTGGTACTAGTGAGATCTCAAACTCGATCTCACGCTCGGGCAGTAGTCCTGGTAACTCGTCTGGAAACACGTCGGGGTACTCTCTGACCACCGGGATGCTCTGGAAGTCTGCCACGGGGCTGTGCTCTGCCACCACACAAGCTAGGAAGCCCTCACACCCCTGGCTCAAAAGTCTCGCCGCCCGAAGTGCCGAAATGCACCTTAAACCTCCGTCCACTGGCTGCCCGTGAAACTCGAAAGAAGGCAACTCCGGAATGGAGAAGACAATCTTCCTCTCAAAACAGTCTACCAAGGCGTGGTAAGCGGACAGCCAATCCATCCCCAGAATCACTCCAAAGTCCTCCATCTGTATCATAATCAGGTCAGCTGGCAGGCTATGTCCCCCGATGCTGACCCCGCAACCCGTGTACACCTCCTCAGCTACAAACAGCTGACCACTCGGACCTCTGATTACAAACGGATTCTCTAACAGTGTATAATCCTGGTCCAAACTAACTGCGAAACTGGCTGCGACAAACGAGTGCGTAGCGCCGGAATCGAAAAGCGTGTAAACGAGTCTGCCAGAAACTGAAACCATACCTGCTACCACGGATCTCGATGCTCTGGCGTCCCTGTGTGTTAGGGCGTTGATACGTCCCTCAGCTCTAGGTGCGGACGAAGCAGCCACACTCTGCGTCGGACGGGTAGGTGCTGGCCGGTACCCTCCTCGCGACTGCTGTCCTCCTCCTTGTGCCTGGGAACCGCGGCCTCCTGCACGCCCTCTAGTGCTCTGCACGGGAAGTATCTGCTGACCTCCTGCCCTAGATGGGCAGTCCCTCCTGACGTGGCCCGGCTGGCCACACTGGTAGCAGAGGGGAACCCGACTCCCGCCCTCAGTGAGTCCCTGCTGTCGGCTAGGCGGGGGTCCGGTGCTGGCGACTGGCCCCTGTCGAGGGCCCCCAAAGGCCACTGATGGCCCTGCACAACGTGACGGCTCTCCTGCGGACGCCACGTGTCTCCGTTGAGTTCTCCTAACACGCCTGGTGTGGCGGCGGAAATCTCGTTCCACCACTAACTCCCCTGTCGTACGCTCGGAAGGGGGAGGGGGTGGCGACGTGGGTGGAAGCTGAAATTCTTCTCGAACCACCTCTCGAATCAGTTGGACGAGGTCCCGAGACGGTATACTCAGGAGAAGAGGAGGGGTAGTATGTATTCCAAGCCCGACATATCTGTCCCCCGGGCCCTGACCTCGGCCGCGCCTGCGGCCCACCCTCCTAGCTCCACGACGCGGCATCTCCTACAATGGAGACGCGAAACAAAATGAAAAGCTTCTAAACAGACGGTACCTAATGAAACCTCTAAGAGCTCATGTCAAGAGATATGTTGTGGTGGCTACTCTAGCTATAAACATGTGAATTGGTTATTTTCCAGTCAGTTGATTCACTTCTCGGGACGACCTTGCTCTGATACCATCTTGTAACGACCCGGTTCCCGAGTCCCTACGAGACACGAGAACCGGACCGACTCGACTAATCCCAAGACCTAGTCGTCCAACGAGGAAGTAACCAAAAGACAGTAAAATAAACCACATTCAGCATGAATATAACTAACAGTAAGAAAGTACAGCAGTAAGGAAAGAAACTACTACAGTAGGTACCACCACAACAGTAAAACAGCATTTATCATATAAGAAGAACTGCAGGTAAAGAAGGTACAGCGGAAACAAAAACTACTCACTAGAACAGAAACAAAAGGAGTACAAAAGGCTGTGGTAACTCTACTGGACCCTACTCGGCCCAGCGTCCTCTGCAGCCGCCGACCCTGGCTGCTCAACACCTGGTCCTGAAAAAGGTAACGAGTGTAACACGTCAGCAAAACGCTGAGTAGAGTGGCAAACTAACTAAAGGCAACAGTAGAGTGTACAGTAGCTGTTATGTTCTATTACTTCCTTTATTCACATCTTTCAATTTTTCTCACTATTTCATTTATTTCTCAGATCCTTTACTTGATCTCGAATGTCCTCGTGGGAACGATCTTGATTGCAGTCTTTTCCAAAAGAAGAAGTAGCACGTGGTGCTCTCCTGGCCGGGAGAGTCCCCCGTGGTGATCCTACCCTCAGTCAACCACCCCAAGGTCACTGGCAGACGTAACGGTGACTACGGCACGCACGATAAACGCACAGGTAGCTAGCCCGCACTGGCACGCGGTCAGTCGTTTCCGTTAACGGGTGCGTCCAAAGCACAGCACGGAACCAGGGCAGAGCCCTCTCAGTAACAGGGGTCCAACCCCTCCACAGTAACCAAACCGGGGCCTTGCCCCTCCACAGTCCACGCACCCTCGCCTGACTACCCTGGTTTGCCCTAGTGGGCCTAACAAGTCGGTGAAGGAGGCTAGCAGAACCCCGGGGCCCGTGGGGTAGCTAGTACTCTCCTAACACTACTAGCTCTCCTCGGTACTACGTACACGAGGGCCAACAAGTCGGTACAGAGCGGCCAATCCTAACCCCGGGTCCCTGGGGCGGCTGGCCCCACTCTGCACTAAACAGGTACAGGTACTTCCCTTGGTACTGCGTACCCAAGAGACAGTACAAACACATCTCAGTTCCATTCCTTTTTCTTTCTAGGAGTTCCACTCCTAATTCCCCGTAGGGTTCCAGCTCTTTATCTCAGAACATCATATGTTTCACTTTCCAGATTCACGTTCTCAAAATCCATGATCTCAACATGTTTCTTTATTCATAACAGGCAGCTGTTAATTCAAATTACAGGCAGCTTTATATTCCTTTCAATTTTTCCAAGACTGCAGTATTATACATTCCACTAGTTTTTCCATCCTAAGATTCATGCCACATCCTAGGATCTAACATACAACTAGTTTTCCAGCCCTAGGAGTCATGCATCACCTAGGAGCTATCATTCCATACATTTCTCATTCCTAGGATTCATGCAATGTCCTAGATTCTAGTTATGGTTCCATACTTTAACAAATTTTAAAAATAACTTAAGCCACTCTACCAGGTACAACGGGAGTAATGGGGGCGTGATCGGGAATCCCACGTGCCTCTGCGACTCTCAAGACTGCAACTGAACAAGATCCTGTCACAAGGATCAAACACAAGGAGCATCTCAAAACAGTGTATAGCTACCGTAGATGAGTAGAGGAATTAATTCTGAAGAGAACGCAACTCGAATCGCGGAAAACGGAGCCCGAACGGGCCCTAAACGGGTCGAAAAAGATGATACTGTGCAAAATCAGACGTCTGGAACTCCTTTCAGACGTCTTAAAAAGTGGATCAGAGAATTACCTGTTCAGCGTGGTTTCCCAGATGTCCAGAAATCTGCTGGGACGTCTGCCTAGATCCCAGACGTCCGATGGTCCCTCCGGACGTCTGGAGGTCACTCCCGCCGTCTGGTACAACTTCCAGACGTCTGATTCGCAAAGGATGGCGAATCAGCGAACCTGCGCACAGCCAACCCCCCTCCCTCAGTACGGTCAATCGACAAGAAGGAAGAAGAAGGCGGAAAACTCACCTTTCAGACGTCTGTATGATCTTACAGACGTCGACCTTGCCGTCTGGCTATCAACCCAGACATCTGATTCTGGAAATTTTTCCAGAATCAGAACCCTGCTCGGCCTCCGCTCGCGACGCCGCCCGCGTCGCACCTCGCGCGTCTGCTGCTCAGCCCGCAGCAGGTCCCTCTCCGCGTCGCTCCGCGCCCCCTGCGCCCTCCGTCGGCCGGCCAAGCCGCTCCGGCGAGCTCGCCCTCACGGCAGAGCTCCGCCCTCGCACGCCGCACCTCCGCGCTCGCTGCGGCCGCCGCTGCCACCCTCGCGTCCGCTCGCTCTCGCGCACAGGAAGGAGAAGGAGGAGACGGTGGAGTCGGGAGGGGAGGCGCGCCCCTTTTAACGCCGCGCGGAGAGGAGAGAGAGAAGGCGGCAGGCCGCCTGCAGCCGCAGAGAAAAGAGGGAATATGCGGTCTGCGCGCTCAGGCGCGCAAGCGACTCGCGTGTGTCGAAAATAACGGATTTCCAGACGTCTTGAAACTATCCAAGACGTCTTATCAGACGTCTGGTTGTGATCCCAGACGTCTTGTCCGACGTCTGAGCCACCTCCCAGACGTCTTAGAATACGTCTGGGGCACACATTCGTTACATTAGTGCAGAGTGGAGCTAGCCGCCCCAGGGACCCGGGGTTAGGACTGGCCACTCTGTACCGACTTGCTGGCCCTCGCGTACGTAGTACCGAGGAGAGCTACTAGTGTTAGGAGAGTACTAGCTACCCCACGGGCCCCAGGGTTCTGCTAGCCTCCTTCACCGACTTGTTAGGCTCGCTGGGGCAAACCAGGGTAGTCAGGCGAGGGTGCGCGGACTGTGGAGGGGCAAGGCCCCGGTTTGGTTACTGTGGAGGGGTTGGACCCCTGTTACTGAGAGGGCTCTGCCCTGGTTCCGTGCTGTGCTTTGGGCGCACCCGTTAACGGAAACGACTGACCGCGTGCCAGTACGGGCTAGCTACCTGTGCGTTTATCGCGTGTGCTGTAGTCACCGTTACGTCTGTCAGTGACCTTGGGGTGGTTGACTGAGGGTAGGATCACCACGGGGGACTCTCCCGGCCAGGAGAGCACCACGTGCTACTTCTACTTTTTGGAAAATACTGCAATCAAGATCGTTCCCACGAGGAACATTCGAGATCAAGTAAAAGATCTGAGAAATAAATGAAATAGTGAGACAATTGAAAGATGTAAATAAAGAAAGTAATAGAACATAACAGCTACTGTACACTCTACTGTTGCCTTTAGTTAGTTGCCACTCTACTCAGCGTTTTGCTGACGTGTTCTCTCGTTACCTTTTTCAGGACCAGGTGTTGAGCAGCCAGGGTCAGCGGCTGCAGAGGACGGTGGGCCGAGTAGGGTCCAGTAGAGTTTACCACAGTCTTTTGTACCTCTTTTGTTTCTGTTATAGTGAGTAGTTCTTGTTTCTGCTGTACTTTCTTTACCTGCAATTCATGTTATATGATAAATGTTGTTCTACTGTTGTGGTGGTACCTACTGTAGTAGTTTCTTTCCTTACTGCTGTACTTTCTTACTGTTAGTTATATTCATGCTGAATGTGGATTATTTTACTGTCTTTTGGTTGCTTCCTCGTTGGACGACTAGGTCTTGGGATTAGTCGAGTCGGTCCGGTTCTCGTGTCTCGTAGGGACTCGGGAACCGGGTCGTTACATCCGGCCATCTCCGTCGATGTTGCAACCTTCATCGGATCGGCCTCGTCTTCGCCAACCTCCCTTGCAGTTAACAGCCCCGTCGGTGCTCTCTCTCTCGTGAGGAGGAGAGAGTGCAAATGCTCTGTTTTCTCTGCAATTAAAAATTACATCTAATACCATTGCCACCAGAAATTAATTTTGATTTATTATTATTTTATTATGGCAAAATTACGCATGCACACTTATATTTTTTGATAATTACACGTTGTTGTTATTCACCTATTTCAAGATTGGTTTTGGACTTAACATGTGCACCAATTTTCTCTAGTATATGTCAATTGAAAATTACATAAAATCATCATATATTTATTAAAGATTTCAGTGAGGAAAAATTACACATATACCCTTATATTTTTAAGTTATTGTGAATCTACTTTCCATCGCATTTTATGTCAGATTTGACTAGGGATTTCGCACTTAACAGAAAGAATACGAAATAATCGAGAGTTTATTGCATAACTGCCTCCCTGTGGACACAACCCGCTCTTCTGTGAGGTTATTTTTATTGTTGATTAGTCGATTTTTCCACCACTTAAATACTACAACACGTAGCGGAAAGTCGACTTGTCAAATTGGCGCCGTTGCTGGGGAGGCAACGGATGCAATAGATTCACGTTATTATTTTTTATATTTTATTTTGAATATTCTGAGTTGTGCAATCATCTGATCATTTTTATTATTGTGCGAGGAATCTGACACGACGACAGGCGCAACAAAGTAACGTCATTGACCCTAAACGACGTGCACGACGGAGATAATCTTTTTGGTAGACCTTGACGCCACCTGGAGGACGGCAATAGGAACATGTGGGCCTTGATCCCACATGCATAGGCTTACGAAGAAGCCTATTTCTGATTTAGTCAGTAGATCTTAGTTAGATTTAGGTAGATAGACATTAGAATTTAAATTCTATCTTTTGGACCATTATCCGGTATTTTTGGGAATGTGTTCCCAGTGCCACTTTATTTCTTATTGCTCTTGTATGTGGGAGTGTATTTTCGGGAGCATGTTCCCATTTATTTAGATTATAGGATTATTTGAACTGTTTGAACTGACTTTCGGTTAGCTAGTTAGATTAGGTCTATTTGTTTACTATTAAAAAAAATAATAATAAAAAATATTCGAATTGCCTGCTAGAAGCTGCATATCTATAGGACGACCATCTAGGACTGAATGAGCAGCATCTAGTTTATTGTTACTGCATTGCATTCATACATTGCACGAAGAAAGCTGGAGTAAGGTACGTCTTCTCTTGAGCATCAATTACCTATCATGCATATGCATTAAACTTAAATCTAAGACCACTAAGTGTTTGAATCAAATTAATTGAGTGGTCATTTTAAAATCGGTGACTGAAAATTGTGTGCAAAAGGATCTTGTTTGCGAAATTTCAAAAATCAAAACATGATCATATGTTTGCACACCTGAGACACTGTGCACCTTACACATAAGGTCACTAGATAAATTTCTACCTCTCCTCTTTTGCACCACAAGGGAAGTTAGTCTGAAATCAACAAGCCTATCCACCAAGTTACTTCGGTTCCTCGTGTGTGGGCTCGATTCGAGACTTTCATCCCTTGCGAGTAGGTTATAGGCACCGGCGAAAGTTGGCCTAGGAAGCATAATTTTTGCAAAACTTGTTTGGCCACCAATTGAACATTTAATTCTAAGACCTACAATCTACTAAAAACAAGATCCCACTGAATTTGCATTTGCTTTGATAGTAGAACTCTCTAGGAAGTTTTTGCTTGTATTCTGAATTTTGCTAAATCCTAAGAGAGTTAAAACTATTTTGCTTAAAGAAATGGATTACCCTTACTCCTATCAGTTAGATTATCAGAGTCAATAGTTCCCATCTTTTAATCAAGATCCCATGCCCCGAGTGTATCCATCCTTTGATGGTTACATTGACAATTCATGGGATCATTCTTATTCTTATCCTGGGAATACTGGCCCAATAACTCCCACTTTTGAGTAGAGCCTAGGAGTGGGATTTTCCAACCTTGAAATCCCTACTTCCATGCAAACACCCAACCATCCCACCCTTCATGATTTTCCATATCGAGGTTGGACCGATACTCCTAGGCAACCAGAGCCTGAAATTGACTATCCTCCCCAACCTGATAATAGTAGCCTCTCCTCTTTTATGGTAGAAATGCAAAAATAATAAAAGGAAATGATGGAATCAATGGGAGAGATGTTGAGGAATAGTCAATAGTTAAATGAAGAAATAAGACAACTTAGCTACACGCTTCCCAATAATCCTGATCCCTACCCGTACGATCATGATCATTAAAATAATTCTGAGGAACCTAATGACAATAGGGATCCAATTTTATTTAGCTATCACTTAGACTCTCCCAATGAGACATGGCCACTAGAGGACAACAATCATAGTGATTATCCACCTGAACTATATTGGAGTCAAAAGTAAGGGAAGATGGTACCTCTTGAGGACCTTGACCCCAATGATAGTATTCTCCTTACCCCTACCAACCTGGGTCAAGGTTATATTGTTCCTATCACTTCCCCTATTGATTATTTGGTGGAATCCCATTCTACCCTTAGTGAGCCTACTCTTGACCCTCCACTTAGGGAATCAACACCTACCATTCAGCATCCTGAGGATTTAAATGCACCTAATGAAGGTGACCCTAAGGGAATAGAGGATGATCAATTTTGGTCTCAGGGATATGAAGAGTCTATTTTAGAGGATGGAGATGCCCCAGTAGAGGAACCTGGACTGAAAATCTGGAGTGAATCACAGGGGAATTATCTATCATTTGAGGATTTAGCTCCAAAGGATATAAACAATATGGTGAAATCCAGATTCCTCCTTTCTTTTAAGAGTCATCCTCCATCAAAACAGGAGTTGATATTAGAGGAGGACAAACAAAATAATGAGAAGTCTATGGGAGACTCTTGGGGACAAAACACGTCAATTGAGGATTTATACCCCAAGAACAATAACAAATTCAAGGATATAGGCTTGCTCCAAAATATTAACACTGATCCTCCGTTAGAAATAATTGAAGATACTGGTCCAACTCCTAATGAATCACATATATGCCCCAACAAATATTTGAGAGAACAATCTGGGGATGAGCTGAATGATAATGATTCTTACATTTTGACCCTGCCATCAAAGAGTTGTAATTTGGAGTCCACCCTTGATTCAAATATGACTCTGATCATTAATGCTAGGTAGGGTAGTATGCAGTTGTCTACAACTGTTAAGGAGTATACACAATCTGAATCATTGTTGGAATTAGACCTAACACCGACTAAGCCCTCGTTGGACTTAACCATTACCTTCCAACACTATAAACAACCCTTATACTCCTTAACCGATCCTTGGCTCAGATCTCTGCTCATGTACATTATTTTTAGAGAACATATCAGGCCAGTACATCCTCGGGTAGAATGGAGAGTGTGGATTGATGCTTGTACTTTTACTCTCGCCATTCAAGGGTTGGAACTAATTATGTGTATATCTTTTAAAACCCGTCCTGCTCTGGAGGATCCTTGTTATCCTCCACTTATTCTGTTTCGGGAGGTCCCTTTTCATATTCTGTTTATTATTCCTACACTTCCCAAGGTAGCCAACGAGGTTCTTTGCTTTCATATCTTCTAGCGAGCATTTGGTATTACGTTGCATCATTAGCTCGCCAACATCCGTGGCTACCTGTTTTCTAGGCCTGCACTGTTACGTATATTTTTAGGGCCTAACTTTGTCTGTTTGGAACCTGACTTACAAGTTCCTTCTATGTCTGGCTGCTGACAGAAAATGCAGCGCTTGTTGGGAGGCAACCCAGTGGTCGGAATAACACCGTGTTAGGTGATGCTTTTCCTTTCTCCTCCTGTTTTAATTTTACAATGGGGACATTGTAAAATTTAGGCATGGGGGGGTGCATTTGCATTTTAGGAAGTATTCATGCATTTAGGTTAGCATATAAAAAAAAAATTCCTCTTTTCTTGAGCTGATTGGGTTAGCCCTAGCAAAATACCTTTGTCATTGGAGGTTTTTCTTCCGAAATTATTTCTTATGTTTAGAATCCAGTACATTTATTTCACGTGCAGGTAGATTGGGTAATGGATCCTTGAGGAAAACCAATAAGCATTTGTAGTCCACTGAACCCTTGGACAGTTCATAGGGAGTTAGGCATACTATCTTCTAGTAGATCCACCTCATATTTGTGAGAAGAAAGTAGAGAGATTACTGGTGCTCTAAGTCTAGTGCAAGGACTCTTAAGTTTTGGATAATTAGATGATGATACTTCAGAGTTAGGCGTACTTTTCACTCTCGGTTCCTGTGTGTGTACTTTGTGTGAATTCCTGAGAGTCACCAAATAAGGCAGATACATAGAGATTGAGTCTTAATAAAGCTACAACTATGGTGGATGGTTACCACCGTCCTTCATAGAGTCCTCGGCTGAAGGAGGGTAATAGTGTCAAAGGTCAGAAATATGCCTGTCCTATCCATTCCTTCCTGGTGCCGAGAATAGGCACTTCTACCAAATATGACACACAATATCCTCTTGACCATCATCATCACTAATAATGCCTCATAAATAAAAGTCTGTGTCGTATTATATTCATTAAAAAAAAATAAAAAAAAGTGAGAAAAAGAAAAAGAAGAAATAGTTATATATATATATATATATATAAAGAAAAGTCAAAGTTTATAATGTAACATTGTTTCTAAGGCAACATAACACTTTTCGCATTCCACCAAATATGACCCATACCTACCTTTTAGTATTTCTGATTGCCCGAATATTGGTTGAGTACTCTAACTTAGTTGTAGAGTTATTAGGACTTTAATTGAAGTGTGGATGCCATGTGAGGCCACCAAATAGTGAGTACAATTTCTAAATCTGGCGAGATTTGTGATCTCAGAAAGAAAAAGAAGAGGGAGTGCCCAGGAACATCAAGAGAGCATAGTTGTGTAGCCTCTCTTAGAGTTGCCTTGTCTAATAGTCTAGAGATCTAGAGTCTACAGTACTAGACTAAATGTAGCACCAAATGAGTGTGTGCCACCAAATACAAATCCATGCTACTCGATATCTCCTACCTAAGCCAAACGTTGGGGTCAAATTACAGATTATCTTCTGCTTTATCCCCGAGGGAAGTAGTTGCCTATCTTGACAGAAATATTTGCCAAGGGTGATGTACGAACTCCCAGTGCGAATTGGCTTTTTCACTTGGATCCGTTACTTAGGCTATTATAACGTCACATTTGTCTGGATCTCTAAATTTTTGAAATAAGAAAAGAAGAAATCTTCTGATTACTTCTATTGTTTTTTTATTTTTGCTAGGGACTAGTAAATCTTAGGCATGGGGGTATTTGATGAATCCATTTTAATGGATTTGTATTACGCCTAAGTAACTTTAATCTTACCTTTTAGGTGTGTTAATAACTACATTAAGTTGTAGAATATTTGTATACATCATGATTTAAGTTTATAACATTCTATAACTTAATATGTAATGATTTTGTTGTTTTATGTGCAGGAATGATATTTAGAAAGAACAAGGGTTGGGGAGTAAATTTCCCCAACAAACAACCGGCGGCATCTTTTCCCTTTCCTTCGGCCAGCCGTAACTCTCCCCTCAACGCCCACCGACCAAAAATAGCAAAGGGATTTGGAAAATCCCTTAACTCACGCACGCGGGGAGAGAGGAGTTAAAAAGGAGGCAGAGAAAGGAGAGGGGCATCTGCATCTTCCCCCCTGCGGGGAATTGCTCCACCGCATGCACTGTGCCTATGTCCGCTCCTTCTCCACCTTGCGCGCCTGCAGGCATGCGCCCATCATCTAGAACCGCATAACCCGTGTGCACTGTGCACCAAGCCTGCTTCTGCAGGCACCGCATCTTCATCACCTCCGTGCGCCCATCTCCACCTAATTCCAGTGCTCCTGCAGGCGCATCCCCTCCCGCAGGCGCCCGCTCACACACCCTCTCTCCCACTTAGCGCTCCCCTTCGGCGCCTCCTCCTTGCACGCCCCTACTGCTGGCGCGCCTCCATCGCCCCCGCAGGCAGCTTCTCCCTCCTGTAGAAGCTACCACCGTAGGCGTTGGCACCCCTCCAGCATCACCTCAAGCCAGCGCCCCTCTCCAGCGCCTAGCGTTCCCTGCAGGCACTACGCCCGCACCTCCAGCACTGCACACAGAGCCACCGCCACGCCACCGCAGGCCACTCCAGGCGTGCCCTGCACCACATGCAGTAGGAGCACCTCCGTAGGTTTGCCTCTAGTGCCTCCTCTAGTGTTCTTCTCCTCCGTCGGCTGGCCACCTCCAGCCATCTCCGTCGATGCCGCAACCTCCATCGGATCGACCTCGTCTTCGCCAACCTCCCTTGCGGTTAACAGCCCCGTCGGTGCTCTCTCTCTCTCTCACGAGGAGGAGAGAGAGCAAATGCTCTATTTTCTCTGCAATTAAAAATTACATCTAATGCCATTGCCACCAGAAATTAATTTTGATTTATTATTATTTTATTATGGCAAAATTGCACATGTACACTCATATTTTCTGATAATTGCATGGTATTGTTATTCACCTGTTTCAAGATTGGTTTTGGACTTAATGTGTGCACCAATTTTCTCTAGTATATGTCAATTGAAAATTACATAAAATCATCATATATTTATTGAAGATTTCTGTGAGGAAAAATTGCACATATACCCTTATATTTTTAAGTTATTGTAAATCTACTTTTCATCGCATTTTATGTCAGATTTGACTTGGGATTTCGCACTTAACCGAAGGAATACGAAATAATCGAGAGTTTATTGCATAATTGCCTCCCTGTGGACACGACTCGCTCTTCTGTGAGTGGTTATTTTTATTATTGATTAGTCAATTTTTCCACCACTTAAATACTACAATGCGTAGCGGAAAGTCGACTTGTCAGTAATCACTTTATAAACATATTAGATTTTAAAATGATTTTGTTAACATCAAAACATAGAAGAGGGATGGAACTAGGGTCCAACAGCTCCTTCCCTTGGCTTCAGCCTTTCTTCTTCTTCTTCCTTGGCTTCTGTTTTAGCTCTCCTCTGACGTTCTCTTCCTTCCTCTTCCTTTCCACAGCTAAGTGTCTTAGCCTCACCTCGGCTGTGCCTTCCTCTTCCTTCTTTTTCCTTAGCTTCCTTGCTGTGCCTCTTTCTTCCTTAGCTCTGCTTCTTCCCTGCACAATGCAGCAAAACCTAACCCCTACCCTCCCCGTGTCTCTCTCTCTCAATTACTCTCTTTGGTATGCTCTCCCAGAGCTGGGTAATCGGGTCGGGTGCACGCCCAGGTCCAGGCGCACCATCGTGGGTGTGGTGTGTGAGGACTGCTAGGTTAGGTTATCGAGTCAGGTGCCAAGTCTGCGGGGGAGTGTCGTAGACGAGGCGTGGTGAGTGAGGGTGAGGGACCTCACCTCTGTGTGACTTGAGGCAAGCAGCATGAAACACAAATTCAATTTATGTTCTGCGCCTCGCTCTTGGGTTCACGAGGTGGGACTAATTGTCCCATCCAGTTCTGCTGGCACCTGCAGGAGGATGTCTTCACGCAATTGACGTAGTTGAAGGGTCCGCAGCTACGGCTCTCAGGCTGGATTCTCTCACACACTCAACCCGTGTAGCCTGGGATCCTAAACACTGGAGCATGTGGCCTGCAGCTGGAAAGCAAGCAAGCTTGTATGCTTATTAATGGCGGACGAGGGATCGACCTTGCACGACACAAAAGTAGCCTTGCGATTCTATCAAACAACAGGAGAACCTTTGTCATATCATGGCGAAGGTGAGGCGGAGTTGACATGGCTCAGATCAGCCTAGGCGTGAGTGCCTAGGTCAGACTGTGACCGTGTGAATGGGTTTGTTCGGTGGAAGTGTGGAGCGTGTGTGGCGGGCAGTGAGTGGGTGGAAAGTGTTCAGTGGTCAATGGCGGAGGTGGAGAGACGTGTGGAGGTGTGGAGTGATGGATGCATCTCGCCGGTGGGTGGCCGGAGATGGAGAAGATGGAGGTGGATAGTGGCTGCGAGGGGTCGAAAAGGGAAAATAGACAGAGGGGAATTAAAGAGGGAATAGAGACGAGTAATTTTAACCTAACTAAGTGGAAGAAGGGGGAGAGGTGGTGACTGGCAGTACCTTCTGTTGTCGAAGGTGTCTAGTGGAGGGAGATAGTGGCGACGATGGGGCTAAAGGTGCTCGCGCGGGTGTTGCGCGATGCGGAGGAAGATGGTGAGGGTGGCTCTGCCACTGATATTGTGGCAGAGCGACTAGAAGGAGGGAGGCTTGTCGGAGCTTGCTGGACTTCTTGATCGAAGGAGAGGAAGATGAAATTGGGGTGGATCTTTGGCCAAGTCGAGCTGAAGAGATGCGGCCAGAGGTGGTGGTGCTTTTATAGTCGCTAGCAGGGACTCTTATGCTTGGAAGACAAGCTTCCAAGCACAAGAGACCTCACCAGAGATGGAAACTGCTGGAGACCCAAATCTCTCATGCGTTTGCACGAGAGATTGGGTGCGAATCAGAGATTAGTACCATGCTCAGATGGAAGGGAATTCCTTAGAGAATCTCCCTTCCAAATCTGGGAGGAGATCTTTGAGGAATAAAAGAGTACTCCCCCTCCATTCCTTGCTGGAGTAGGATTTCTCTCCATTAATGGTGGAGGGACTTGTTTGTAAGAGTGGGAAGGAAGTTAGGGGGGTCTGTGCAATGGTTTTCAAAAGATAGGGGCCAAAATGTAATTACATGTACTATTTTGCAAAGTAGGTCAAAATGACCTCCCCTTAGGTCCAAATTTTGGTACAAACCTAATATGGACTTAAGGAATCCAATGGTGAAGTTGGATTTTAGGTTTGACCACTTTTGAGTAGATATTTTGCATAAAAACCCAATTTAGGTCAATTAACGAGCTAGAGCCCTAATCTAGGTCAAAATAGGTTCCAAAGGCCAATTTGAAGGTTCTAAACCCTTGGAGATATTTTTTTCAAGAATTTTATATGGTTTACTTGATTTTTATCTTGACCAAAACCTTGTTGAATTAAACAGGTCTGTTTTAGGGTTACAAGATGTCATGTAATTCCTAGATTGCACATGAACCCATTTCTGACTGAACCAACCCACTTTTTATCTTATTCGTACCATTTGACCTATGTTTTGCCTCTGAGAAATCCCGTTTATGTATTGCAATGGTAAAATTACAGTCTTAACCTTATTTCATGTTTTCTTCTCAAAACACTTATTCCTTGAATTAAGCCCTTCTCTAGGTTATGTAGGAGCTCTTATTTTCTTTCTTAGGTCAACAAGACCTAGTTTGGGCTCATGATGAGGCTCTCATCAGCTGGCATGTCACATGCAGTAACTCCTAGGTGTGGGATGTCCAGAGCCCAACCTTGCACCCCGAGTCTTCCTAGATTTTAGTTAGGTGAAGCATTTAGAAAGGACAAAGGAGAGCCACTCACCAAAAAAGAAAATGAAATGGAGAATAAAGAAAAAAAAATGAGAAGGAGAATAAAAGGCATCTTGTTACACATGGGTGCTATTGATAATAAAAGGTACCTTGTTACACACAGGTACTAGAAAAATAAACAAAAAAGATTTGGAGGTGAGTTGAAATAGCCGAGTGATTGCACCGCAAAAATACACCTGCAATTTTGCCATCTTGTGCTATTTCCTAGCATTACCAGTGCATATTAGGTATCCATAGTCGCATTTGTAAAAATACACGCATGCATGCATTTTATTGAAAGGGGAGGAGAGTGAATAAAATGGCCTCGCAATTCACGTATTCCTCAAGTGCTGCTTTGCAAAATTCACCATCTTTTTATTTTAATTTTATTTGACTTTGAAATTCTACCAACGGCTGCAAGACATGGCCTCTTCTTCCTCACGCCATGCTCTGCACAGCAGCCTGCCAAGCCATGCAAGCCACTCCCTGCAGCCGCATGCACAGCCAGGGCATGGCTGTGCATGCCTTCTTCCTCTATAAAAAGAGCTCGGCTCCTTCTTTGCAAAGGGAGCTTGGTCCACTACATAGAGAAAACCCAACACAGTAACTCTTCTCCTTCCAGGACGTCCCCTCCCCTTTCCCTCCATATGCAGGCCCTTCTCCTATGAGGAGACACTCTGCAGGAGCACCTCACAGTGGTGCACAATCACCACTGTGAGTCCACCACCGCCCAGCTCATCAGAGAGTCGGTGGGCGTGGTGGTTCTCTCTCTGTTTCAACTTTCCAAGCCATTTCCACAATTGGAGCAGGAGCTTCAAGCTTCGAAGCTCAAGCTCCGCACAGCAGCAGCAGCAGCAAGGCCCTCCAGCGCATGCCTGCAAGCCGCCCTCGCCTCTAGAGCACGCCTGCAGGCATCCTCGCCTCCCTCTTCTTCGCACTACACTCGCCTTTCCGCCCGCAACCGGCCACCGTGTGCCCCTGCAGCGGCCGGCCAAGCTTCACCACGCACGCCAGCTAGTACTCGCAGGCCACCGCGCGCTCTATCGTGCTCCTTCGCCCGCGGCCCAGCCCTCTCCACGTGCTCTATCGTGAAGTCCCGCCTGCAAGCCAGCACTCGGCGCCGCTCTTCCGCACGTGCGCCGAGCCGTCCACGCCCTCCGCACTCACAGCACCGGACGCAGGCGATTGCACGGCTCACCTAGGCACTGTAGCCACTGTTCACGCGTTTTAGCGGAACACTGTGGCTACAGTGCGGTGACCGGTAAGTTTCTCACTTATCTGGTCACCCGGTGCGTCGCAATCGGCTAGCGCCCACACCACGCTCGCTCCAGCACCCGCCCGCACGTCTACGTGCGCCTGCGTCTACCAGTGCCCGCACCCGCATCTTGGCCCGTGTACGCTCACCCGCTCCCAGTGCCTGCGTCTGCCCACGCCTAACTCTTCACACAGCGCGGTGCGTTGCGGCCTCCTCTCTTCGCACCCACTTCCCTCCAACGTGTGCCTCTCTGCGCACATACGCGCCTGCACGCGCGTGAAGCCTCAGACGACACCCCGCTGCTGCAGACGGCTTAAACTCACCCCCTTCACTCCAATAGGAAGCTCTCTCTCTCTCTCTCTCACACAAAACTCTCTCACTCTCTCTCTGCACACACACACACACACCCACACACACCCACACTCTCATACACACACCTATACACTAATATATACTTATATATATATATATATATTTATATATACATATATATTTGTATACATATGTAGATATATATATACTTATATCTATATATATAGTAGTACCTATATAACTAAGTATGATTATACATATATACATATATATTTACATATACATATACTTATATACGTATAAATATATATATATATATATATACATCTTTATATATACCTATATAACTAAGCATAAGTATAGATACATATATATATATATATACATATATACACATATACTTATACATACATACATACATATATATATATATATATACATACATATATACATATATATCTATATAACTATATATATATACATATCTATCTATATACATATATTACTATACATATATATACATACATATATATATACATCTATATAGTTATATATACATACATATACATATATATATATATATACATCTATACATATATCTATCTATACATATATTTCCATATCTATAGATATACATATATATATATATATACACACATATAACTACATATATACCTATATATTTATAACCATGTATATATATATAGATATATTTACATATATATATATATTTTCACATTACTTACCACACGTTGTATCGCGGGAATATCTGCACCAGTTGCTGATATTCCCCGATACACGTGTACAAAAAGCATGGTCGCACACATCTTCCGCCATCCACCTTACACTCCATGCAGCACCTCGTCCTGTTGGTTGCATCTTTCTAGACGACGACCAACTCGACATCATGCTACAAGCCATCTCTACCTCCACCCCCACCCCTTTATACATATATATTATATACATCTATATATACTATATTTACTTTATTTCTGCTTCTCTTTCATGACAGTAAAAAGATAAAAAAATATATAAAAGAGAAAAGATAAGTCTTGACTTGCAGGTACTCAATCTTGAGAATAGCAAGACCAGCTTTGAAACCCTGATTTGGCTTAAAGGCAAGAACCTGATTTTGAGGGTGTGCCTCAAGGACAAGAATTATCAGAAAAAAATCTTAAACAGAAAAACACTAGGAACACAATAAACAAACGGAAGAGATTCGTTGTAGGAAAGGCGTAGAAACTTCTTCTAATCCCACTTCCCTGAGTTCGACCCTGGGCCTAAAAGTGACCAAGATAAAATCAAATAGGCCAGGTAAAAAAAATATTTTGTAAAGAGATGGTTAGGCTCGATTTAGGTTAACCACTATACACACTTCAATGATAAAATTACCATATTAACACACCTATCCAGGTCCGACCAAACATCTTTTCTAGCACCATTGCCGGGGAAGTGCGTATTCAAGTAAGTTTCTATTCCATTAACTTTTCTCTTCTCACACCCTTCTCTTCACGGGTGTTTTTGTTTGTTGCTGTGCAGGTGAACCTGTTGCAAGGAGAAGGCAGATAGACGAAGTTGGAAACGTGAGTAGATCCAAGGTGGGAACGAGAGCGTGAAGACGCTGACACTGCACTAGAGCTTCGAACATGTTACTGCACAAGTAGGTCTTTCTTTCTTAGCAACCTAGGTTAACTTGTAACCTTAATATAAAACAAAAAAAAAAACTAAAACTAAAAAACACTTCTTGGGATCTCTTGGGTCAAGTGGATTAAAATTCACTTGTTTGATTGTTTGTCATCACTCCCACCGCCCCGGGATTTCCCACCTTACTTCGCATAGCGAAAATCCAAGAATCTTGATTCTTGAATCTTTCGCCGTGTGAAGTGTTCTTTGAGGCAAAATAAATAGATTGATTGCCATCCCTCTTTGCCTCACTTATCTGCAAATTTGGGATCACCTTTTTGGTGGGGAGACTTGGAATTGAGTTGATTCCAACCCCACCACGACCTTTCACGTGCCTAAGATTTGATCCCGAATACTTCAACCCCAATAAATTGATTTTCCTTATCTTTTGGTTGAGCCTTGTGTGTGGAAATCTTTTTGGTGATTGGGAGCACTTGTATTGAAGTGCTTTGGCTCCCTCTCACACTAATCTAAAATTGATTCGTGCATCCACACATAGAAATCTCCATCTAGGGAAGCCCATTGCATTTTAGCATGCATTAACTAATTGACATTGAAGAAGGGTTTGTTGGGCTTAGAAGAAAACTTGTATTCTTGCAAAACTTGAAGATTGGTTGAATTGGTAATTCAGAGAAATCCTAAAATCCATACTACTTAAGGCTGAATTCTAAAAATCATTCACCAATTAAAACTTCAATTCGGGGAGATTTCCCCATTGCATGCTTGGATTACACACCTTGTAAAATCAATCACTTGGGCATTACCTGTAAATAACACCCTTCACATTCCAAAAGCACTTAATCCTAAGCCCTTAACTAAAACTGGTAGTAACTTGACCCTTCTTAAGGATTGGAGGTCTAACTACCTGCGTGTAGCACCTACATGCTAGTGAGGGTTCCCGCGTGCTATCAGGTGTCTAAGACTGGGGCAAACGGCCTTTCAATCTGGCCCGATGGTTCCGCGGTGCTCGCATGCAGTTTCGTAGTTCGTGATAGTAGGTAACTTAGATCTTTAGGTCTAAGGGCACACTATAGAGGTTAGAAATTTGATTGTATTGATTTGTCATCAAGTGTACCTTTGCGGCGTCATTTCTCTCATCTCTTTTCCCTTCTTATCTCCCCAATTCTTCTTGCGATAGTGCATGTTTGGGAGGAGGTCTCAAAACCCTGAACTGTGTGAATTGCCTGATAATTTTAGAAAAGAAGCCAAATCGTCCTCCTCCTCCACAAACATGGCTGCACGCCCACCCCCAAATGTCGAGGGAGGAAACAGCCCTCAAAACCCACCAGGTGGTGGAGTCTTAGATCCCATAACCTGCCTCCAAGCCCAAATGGAATTGTATAATGAACAAATTGAAGCCATAAGGGAAACATTGGAGGAAATGCAGAACCCTCCCGAACGGGAGGAGCCTAGGTCTCTGAGCTCCTATCAGAATCCTGCTGCTACAGAGACAATAGGACAAATTCGGGTCCCCATGGGCGAGGACGACTTTGAATTGAAGCTTAACATAATTGGCCTAATAAATTTTCACTTCCATGGTCTTGCAAGTGAAGATCCTTTTCTCCACTTGGAAGACCTAACCCGATTGGCTGAAACTATTAAACCTAGAAATATCGGGTTACCTATAGTCCTCATGAAAATGTTCCCGTTTTCATTGCGGGATAAAGCGTCACAGTGGTTACGCACCCTTGGAAGAACCATCCACTCTTGGGAAGAGATGCGAACAGCGTTTCTCAAGAAGTTCTTCCCAATCGGGCGAACTAATGTGCTTCGCCTTGCTATCACTTCATTTACGCAACAAAATGGTGAACAATTTCATGAGGCATTGGAGAGATATAATGACCTCCTCAAGAAGTGTCCGCACCACGATCTGCCTAAGTGGCATATAGCCCAGATTTTCTATTACGGGCTAAATGAGACTTTGAAGCAGATTGCAGGCGCTTCCTGCGGAGGGAATTTTATGAATAAAGATGAGAATGGAGAATTCGAATTGTTTGAAAATATGAGTGAAAACTTAATGAACAATGCCTCCATTGTCGCCTTTAATCGTACCAGCCTACCCTGAAATGTCCACAAGGTTGACACGGGACCCTCCCATTCATCACAGATCTCAGCCTTATCGCGTAGAAATTGGATGAAGTCTCCGTCGTGCACAAGAAGCTGGACGAGCTTCTGGCCAACCCCGCCTGTTCTATGGCAAACACCCCCACCTCACCACTTTGTCACAACTCCAATTCTTCCAACACCAGGCTTATCCCGAGAAACCCCGTAAGACCTTCCTTACCGAGTGTCGCGTCGAGCGACTCAGTAAGTCATGTGGATCTGGCTTCTGCAAGCCAGTATTTTGACACGGATAACCAAGCCTCCATGTGCTCGGAAGCGTATTTACATGTGGACACATCTTCTGGCATAGAAGATGCTTGCGCCCTGGGGAACAACCCGTTCTCTGCCACTTATAAACCAGGGTGCCGAAATCATCCAAATTTCACATGGTCCAACAACTCGCAGCGCCAAAACCCCATGGGTGGACCAATGCGACCGTCCACACCCGTCATCCCAAGGGCCCAGTCTAATCCTATGGCGAATCCGCCATCGGGTCCTTGCGTATCGCAAACCGAAAACGCATCAAGTCCTCTTGACAAGTTGATGCGAATGATGACGGAAATGTCAAAGTGCCATGAAGAGAACATGACCTCTCTTCAGCACCAATTGGCGCAGCAAAATGCTAAGATCAGTCAACTACTCATGGCGACTCAATCTCAGGGCACTCTTCCCACCCAACCTGTTCCCAACCCCCAAAATTTTGTACCCCGTGGTCCTCAACCACAGGTACGACCTTCTCAGGGGCTGGTTAATCGGATTCTGCAAGCTCCGAGCATTCCACCGGGATTTCAGGCTAATCCTGCTGCGGCACCTCACTCTTCTGTCCCTATTGCGAACCCTCCTTCGCCGTATGATCCCACTGGACCTGCATCGTCCAATTCTATCACTACGAGGAGTGGTAAGCAGACCATCGATCCACCTCGACCTGATCCTGGCCCGTCTTCTTCATCGCCCTCTCATTCGGGATGCGCACCGCATTCGCGAGAGGACGATACACCCAAATTGGTGCCAGAATCAGTTCCATTCCCTAAGGCTCTACTGAGGGAGCCAAAAGGCAAGAAGAAAGATACGCAGGCCTTTGATAACCTGCGTAATTTGTTCAGGGATGTAGAAATCAAGGTACCTCTGCTCGAGGCTATCGACCACATACCTATTGTTACCCAATTTTTCAAAGACTACACAACACCCAGGCGACAGTCAAAGAAAACTAAGAATCCGGTGGTTCTCTCCCCTCATGCGAGTTGTGCTATACCGTCAAATCTACCATCGAAGCAGAAAGATCTGGGCACACCGCTTATTTCCTGTAGCATCCAAGGCTACAATTTTAACCATGCCCTGCTTGATCTAGGATCTTCCATAAATCTTATACCAACCATCATGCTCGAAAAATTTTCCTTGGGAAATCCGAAACCCACCCCTGTCACGTTACAGTTGGCAGATCGTTCTGTCAAAATTTCGAAGGGTGTGGTGGAAGATGTGGTGGTTAGAGTCAACAGTCTCTGTTTTCCTATTGACTTTCTTATTTTAGATATGGAGGTTCCTAGCTCACTTTCTGATTGTCCGATCATCCTTGGTCGACCTTTCTTGGCCATAGCCCGCGCCCATATCGACTGCGAGTTAGGCTGTATTGAGATTGTCGTTGGATCTGAAAAGATCAAGCTTAACATCTTCAAGGCAGCCAAGAACTTTGATTGCGATTGCATCAGGGATGACACGTCTGACGAGGACATGGCCGTCAGCGCTGTATCGAACTAATTGGGACCTATTCTGACTGCTGCGGATTACCTGTTAACATTGATGATTGCCTGACCGACACATATTGTGATGTTCCCCCATCCCTCCCTATTCCCGTACCTTCTCTTGACCAGACTTCTGACGTGGTTTTCTTCGCTTCCCATACCTCGTGGTCTGAGTCATCCGGGCTACTCATTGCCGGTCCACACTCTTGAAGACCGGAGTGCCCTTTCTTTCCCGCTAAATCAGGCGGATTTGCAACTCCACACTGGGACCTTGAGCCCACATCCTACTCACTGGGGCTATTCCCTTTTGGATCCATATATCCAAGAAGCCCCTCTTCTGGGCCAATCTAAGGGCCAACTTCTTCCTCTTGATTTGTTCTCTGATCCGCCTAGGACACCCTCGTCCCAAGAAATGCCAAATCTTTCACCATCCACCATCACTTTTCACTTCACCACCCACCATCCACCCACCCTACCACCCTACTGTTTACCCTACACCTCAGCTCTCATTACCCGATCTTTCGTCCTTCCTCTACCCTACCCTGCATGCATATGAGGACATAGCATCATTTGGAATGGGGGGGTGGATAGGCATCCATAGGATCTGGGTATTTTAGGGTATCATGCAGTTTCTATATATATATTTATATATATATATAAATGGTGTTTAGTAATGATCTGAAAGCTAAAAAAAAAATACAATAAGTGTTTATGGATATTCAACCTCTGTTTTGAAGACTTTCCAAGCCACAGAAACTTGATTCGCTCAGGCTCGGCATAATTCACTTGAGCATTGACAAAATAGATCGGAATCTCTCCTAACTAAGGACGTATTCTTGTACCTGAGACACCAGTACAGGATCCGTTGGTTTGCTTCTACTCGAGAGCCTAAGTAATCTTGGTTCACACTACACATATCAAGAAAGACCAGGTGAACATAAGATCCAACCTTAGTGTTCATTAGGGAAGGTGGAGTCCTTACCTGTGCGCGCAGGTAGACTTTTTATCCCAAGCTTTAGTCTTGTGTTTAAGAGAGTCTTTCCACCAAAAAGGAACTCTCCCACCAAAAAGAAAAAGTATGCTCCTCCAAATAGTGTTGTAAGAGATATACTGACACGTGTTTCAAAAAAAAAATGATGCAAATAAGTCAATATATCTCGCAAATGTCTGTAAAGCCTCTACCATAAAAAGTTCTTCAGGGCAAAGTACAAATACCCTGTTGTCTTTGAGCCACAAATATTAGAAAATGGGAGTTGAGTTTTCCCTCATCTTTTTAAGAGTCAATCCAAAGACATGAGCTAAAACTGGGACCAACCTCTACTTAAAAATTCGTGAAACCCTGGGCTTGAGTCTTAATGTTCATCTGGCCAGTCTTGATCCTTCACTAAGCACAAGCCATAACCTCTTGAGCTCTCGAGTACGGCAAAAACCTCCTGGGTCTTGGAAATCGTACATAAGGTTTAAACATCAAGAGTCCCGGTTAATCGAGAGATGATCTATGTCATGTGAGACTCAAAGTACTGGTAGTCTTCTCTGCAATTGGTTCTCACAATATCCAACAATAAACACACCGATGTCACCTCAAGAGAAAATCTTCAGCTAAAGATCATTTCTAACTACAGTACAAAAAAATGTTTTGCTAGGGACTAGTAAAAGATAACAACGGGGGTATGATTGCACCGTAAAAATACTCCTGCAATTGTGCAATCTTATGCTATTTCCTAACATTACCAGTGCATATTAGGTATCCATAGTCTCATTTGTAAAAATACACGCATGAATGCATTTTATTGAGAGGGGAGGAGAGTGAATAAAATGGCCTCGCAATTCACGTATTCCTCAAGTGCTGCTTTGCAAAATTCACCACCTTTTTATTTTAATTTTATTTGACTTTGAAATTCTTCCCACGGCTACAAGACATGGCCTCTTCTTCCTCACGCCATGCTCTGCACAGCAGCCTGCCAAGCCATGCAAGCCACTCCCTGCAGCCACATGCACAGCCAGGGCATGGCTGTGCATGCCTTCTTCCTCTATAAAAAGAGCTCGGCTCCTTCTTTGCAAAGGGAGCTTGGTCCACTACATAGAGAAAACCCAACACAGCAGCTCTTCTCCTTCCAGGCTGTCCCCTCCCCTCTCCCTCCATACGCAGGCCCTCCTCCTCTGAGGAGACACTCTGCGGGCAGGAGCACCTCACAGTGGTGCACAACCACCACTGTGAGTCCACCACCGCCCAGCTCATCAGAGAGCCGGTGGGCGTGGTGGTTCTCTCTGTTTCAACTGTCCAAGCCATTTCTGCCATTGGAGCAGGAGCTTCAAGCTTTGAAGCTCAAGCTCCGCACAGTAGCAGCAAGGCCCTTTAGTGCACTCCTGGAGGCTGCCCTCGCCTCCCGCTTCTTCGCGCTGCACTCGCCTTTTCGCCTGCAACCGGCCACCGCGCGCCCCTGCGACAGCCGGCCAAGCTTCACCGCGCATGCCAGCTGTTGGGTCGGCCCGGACAGGTTGTTAATATGATGATTTTATCGTTGAAATGTATATAGTGGTTAACCTAATTCGTACCTAACCATCTCTTTACAAAAATTTTTAACCTGGCCTAATTGATTTTATCTTGTCACTTTTAGGCCCCGGGTCGAACTCAGGGAAGTGGGGTTCAAGTTGAGTTTCTACGCCTTTCCTATAACGAGTCTCTTCCGTTCGTTTATTGTGTTTTTGTTATTTTTTCTATTTAGATTTTTTTTCTGATAATCTTGGTCCTTGAGGCACACCCTCAAAAATGGGTTCTTGGCTTTGAGCCAAAATAGGGTCAAAAATGGGTCTTGCTACTCGCAAGACGAAGTACTTGCAAGTCAAAGATTATCTTTTCTCTTTTATGTATTTTTTTTATCTTTTTACTAAGAAGAAGCTAACAGACAGAAAGTAAATATAATAGCTATAGATACATATTTATATGTAGTATATATATAAAGGGGTGGGGGTGGAGGTGGCGATGGAGTGTAGCACCGTGTCGGGTCGGTAGTCGTCTAGAAAGACGCAACCAACATGACTATGTGCCGCGTGGAGTGTGGATGGAGGATGGATGATGAATGTGTCCATGCTTTTTGTACACGTGTATCGGAGAATATCAGCTGCTGGTGCAGATATTCCCGCGATACAGCGTATAGTAAATAACGTGAAAGTATATATACATATATATAAGTAAATATATTTATATATATATATCTATAGGTATATATGTATAGATATATATAGATATATATGTATATATATATATAGGTGTATATGTATATATATATATGTATGTATATATGTATATAGCTATGTATATATGTATATAAGTATATATATATATAATACTATATAGATGTATATATATATATAAGTATATAAGTATATATGTATGTAGATATATATATATATATGTGTATATATAGAAGTATATAGATATGTATATATATATATATATATATATATATATATATATATGTATGTATATAACTATGTGTATATATATATATAAGTATATGTATAAGTATATAGATATATATATACGTGTGTGTATATATATATATATATATATATATAGATATATTATATATATATATATGTATACATAAATATATAGATATACTATGTATATAAGTATATATATATATATAAGTATATGTATAAGTATATAGATATATATAAGTAGCTATATATATATTATATATATATGTATATATATTGTATATATATGTATGTTACTATAAGTGTGTCTGTGGGTGTGCGTATGTGTGAGTAAAGGTGTGTGTGCGTCGGTGAAGGTGTGTGTGTGTGTTGCTGTGAGTAAGTGAAAAAGAGAGAGAGAGAGAGAGAAAAAAGAGAGAGAGAGCGAATGCGTGAGAGAGAGAGTGGGAGAGAGAGAGTATACGTGAGAGAGAGAGGGAGCAGGAGAGATCGGCAGAGAGAGAGAGAGAGTAGGCGAGCGAGAGATCGCGGACGTGCGAGTTAAGACGTCTGCAGCCTCCGGCGAACGTCTGACGCCGCGTCGTCTGAAGGCGGAGGCAGACGTCTGAAGACGGCGGGTGCGGGCACGGCTTCGCGTAGGGTTCTTGTAGGCGTGTGCGAAGGCGACGGGTGGGCGAAGGCATGGAGGAGCGAGCGTGGAGGAGGTCTGCAGGTGGTCGCGGAGGGTCGTGGAGGAGGGCAGGGGGTGGCGCGAGGCCGTAGCCAGCTGTTGCAGTTCGCGCGGCGGTGGGCTATGGGTGCAACTGCAGGGCCGACAGGATGGAGGTTGAGCGGGGAATGGCCCTGGAGGCGCGCGCGAAGTCGACGGGCGACTGCGGGGATGGTTGCGGAGGAAGCAGGGGGACCTGCTGCTGTTGCGTGGCTGCTGCTGTCGCGGCTTCAAGCTTTGGAGCTTGAAGCGGCAGCAATGGCGTGAGACGAAAAAAAATGAAACGAAGGAAGACACCACGCCCACCGGCTCGTTGAAGAGTTGGGCGGTGGTGTTCCCACTGTGGTGGTGTGCACCACAGTGGGTTCTCCTGCTCGCCGGGTGTCTCCTCGAAGGAGGGCCGGCGTATGGGAGGGGAGAACGGGTGAGAGGAAGGTGGTGGAGCTGTGGGGTGGCTTCGTGCGGCAGCCTCTCTCGCGAGGAAGAAGCTGCAGCTTCTTATAGAGGAGGAGAGAGTGGCGTGCCAGCTGCAGCAGGGAGAGGGTACGGGAGTTGCAGCTGTAGGGAGCGGCGTTGGCAGGGAGAAGTGACGTGGAGTAAATGCATGCAGTTGCTGCGGGAAGAAGTGCAGCCGCGGGAAGAAGAAAAGAAGAAATCAAGAGAGAAAAAAATAAAAAGAGGTGGAATTTGCAAGGAGGCACTTGAGATAAAATGTAACTATGCAAGCCATTGTTTCACTCCTCTTCTTCTCTTGATTAAATGCATGCATGCAAGCGTTTTTACAAATGCGATTACAGGATCCTATTATGCAATGTTAATGCTAGAAAATAGCACAAGAAGGCGTTATTACAGGCGTGTTTTGAGGTACAAACATATACCCCCATGCCTATCTTTTGCTAGTCCCTAGCAAAATAGTATTTAGAAATGATCTTAAGCTGAAGATTTTCTTCTGAGGTGATATAGGTGTGTTTATTATCGAATATTGTGAGAACCAATTATAAAGAAGACTACCAGTACTTTAAGTCTCACATGACATAGATCATCTCTCAACTAACCAGGACTCTTGATATTTAAACCTTAAGTACGATTTCCAGGACCCAGGAGGTTTTTGCCGTACTCGAGAGCTCAAGAGGTTATGGTTTGTGCATAGTGAAGATCAAGACTGACCAGATGAACATTAAGATTCAATCCCAGGGTTTCACAAATTTTTAAGTACAGGTTGGTCCCAGTTTGAGCTCATGTCTTCGGATTGACCCTTAAGATGATGACGGAAAACTCAACTCCCATTTTCTAATTTTTTTTTTTTTGGTTCTCAGGAAAACAACGGATTTGTAACCTGCCCTGACGAACTTCTTGTAGGGCAAAGACTTTATAGACATTTATGAGATATACTGACTCTTGCATTTTTTTTTTTTTTTTTTTTTTTTGAAACACGTGTCAGTATATCTCTTACAACACATTCAGAAGGAGCACACTTTTTTCTTTTTGGTGGGAGAGTTTCTTTTTGGTGGAAAGAGTCACTCCTAAACACAAGACTAAAGCCTGGGATAAAAAGTCTACCTGCGTGCACAGGTAAGGACTCCACCTTCCCTAATGAATACTAGGGTTGGATCTTATGTTCACCTGGCCTTTTCTGATATGTGTAGTGTGAACCAAGTTTACTTAAGCTCTCAAGTAAAAGTAAACCAACGGATCTTGTACTTGTGTCTCAGGTACAAGAATACATCCTTAGTTAGGAGAGATCTTGATCTATTTTGTCAATGCTTTAAGTGAATTAAGCCGAGCTTGAGCGAATCAAGCTTTTGTGGCCTGGAAAGTCTTCAAAACAGAGGTTGAATATTCATAAACACTTATTGCCTTTTTGTTTCAGCTTTCAAATCATTACTAAACACCATTTATTGTTATTATATATATATATTTTTTTTCTTCTTTTTTCTTTTTCTTTCATATTTATAAATAGGTGGGAACTATATGATACCATAACATACCCGGGTCCTATGGATGCCTATCCACCCCCCCATGCCAAACAATGCTATGTCTTCATATGCATGTAGGGAAAGGCAGAGAAAGGACGGAAGATCGGGTAACAAGAGCTAAGGTTCAGGGTATAGATCAAGGTGGAAGGGTGGGTGGATGGTGGGTGGTGAAGAGAAAAGTGAAGTGATTGCGATAGAGGTGTGAAAAGTGATGGTGGATGGTGAGAGATTTGGCATTTTCTGGGATGAGAGTGTCCCAGGCGGATCAGAAAATAGATCAGGAAGAGGAAGTTGGCCCTTAGATTGGCCAAGAAGAGGGGCTTTTTGGATAGATGGATCCAAAAGGGAATAGCCCTGGTGAGTAAGATGTGGGCTCAAGGTCCCAGTGTGGAGTTGCAAATCCGCCTGATTTGGCGGGAAAGAAAGGGCAATCCGGTCTTCCATAGTGCGGACCGGCGGTGAGCAGCCCGGCAATGACTCAGACCACGAGGTATGGGAAGCGGAGAAAACCTCATCAGAAGTCTGGTCAGGAGAAGGTACGGGAATAGGGAGGGATCAGGGAACGTCACAGTTTGTGTTGGTCAGGCAGTCGTCAGGTAATTCGCAGCAGTTTGAATTGACTCCAATTAGCTCGATACACGTACTGACAGTCACTATCAGCATAAGAGTGCGATGTTGCAGTGGGATTAACCTGAAATCTCGGAGGAATACTCGGAGCTTGCAGAATTTGAACCTGTTCCTGAGAAGGTTGTACCTGTGGTTGCGGATCACAGGGTACGAAGTTTTGCGGGTTTGGAACAGGTTGGGCGGGAAGAGTGCCCTGAGATCGAGTCGCCATGCTTAGTTGACTGATCTCAGCATTCTGCTGCGCCAAATGCTGAAGAGAGGTTATGTTCTCTTTATGGCGCTTTGACATTTCCGTCATCATTCGCATCAATTTATCAAGAGGCTTTGATGCGTGTTTGGTTTTCTGTATGCAAGGGCCTGATGGCGGATTTGCCATAGGATTAGACTGGGACCTTGGGATGACGGGTGCGGACGATCGCCCTGGTCCACCAGCGGGGTTTTGGCGTTGCGGGTTGTTGGACCATGCGAAATTCGGATGATTACGCCACGCTGGGTTATACGTGGCAAAAAATGGGTTGTTCCCCCGGGCGCAAGCGTCTTCTATTCCAGAAGATGTGTCCGCATATGTGTCCGAGCACACGGAGGCTTGGTCCTTCGTGTTGAAATACTGGCTCACAGAAGCCAGTTCCACATGGCTTACCGAGTCGCTTGGCACGATACTCGACAAGGAAGGTCTTGCAGGGTTTCTCGGGATAAGCCTGGTGTTGAAAGAATTGGAATTGTGACGAAGTGGCGAGGTGGGGGTGTGTGCCATGTTTGTGGAGGAGGAGGATGATTCGGCTATTTATCAATCAATTCAAACAATTCAAGGTTGTGTGACCTCCTCCCAAACATGAACTATCACAGGAAGAATTGGGGGGATAAGAGGGGAAAAGAGATGAGAGAAATGATGCCGCAAAGGTACACTTGATTACAAATCAATACAGTCAAGTTCCTAACCTCTACAGTGTGCCCTTAGACCTAAGGATCTAAGTTACCTACTATCACGAACTACGGAACCGAATGCGAGCACCGCGGAACCACCAGGCCAGATTGAAAGGCCGTTTGCCCTAGTCTTAGACACCCGATAGCACGCGGGAACTCTCACTAGCACGTAGCCGCTACACGCAGGTAGTTAGACCTCCAATCCTTAAAAAGGGTCAAGTTACTACCAGTTTTAATTAGAGGCTTAGGGTCAAGTGCTTTTGGAATGTGAAGGGCGTTGTTTACGGGTAATGCCCAAGTGATTGATTTTCAGAGTGTGTAAAACAAGCATGCAACGGGGAAATCTCCTCGAATTGAAGTTTTTATTGGTGAATAGTTTTTTTAGAGTTCAGCCTTAAGTAGTATGGATTTTACGATTTTGCTGAATTACCAATTCAACCAATCTTTGGGTTTTTGCAAAAATACAGGTTTTTTCTTCTAAAACCGAAGAAACCCTTCTTCAATTATCAGTTAGTTAATGCATGCTAAAATGCAATTGGCTACCCTAAATGGAGATTTCTAAGTGTGGATGCACGAATCAGTTTTATATCAATGTGAAAGGAAGCCAAGGCACTTAAATTCAAGTGCTCCCAATCACCAAGAAGAATGTCCACACAAGGATCAACCAACAGATAAAGAAAATAAAGTTATTGGTGTTGAAGTATTCAGGATCGAATCACAGGCAAGTTGAAAAGTCGTGGTGAGGTTGGAATTAACTCAATTCCAAGTCTCCCCACCAAAAATGTGATCCTGAATTAAAGATAAGCGAGGCAAAAGAGGGATGCAAGAATCTTTTTCTTTGCCTCAAGGAATACTTCCCACGGCGAAAAATCCAAGAATCAAGATTCTCGGATTTTCATTATGCAAAGTGTGGCAGGAAATCCTGGGGCAGTGGGAGTGAAGACAACCAATCAAACAAGTGAATTTTAATCCACTTGCCCCAAGAAATCCCAAGAAGTTTTTCTAGTTTTTATTTATTTATTTATTTTATTTTTTTACTGAGGTGGCAAGTTAATCCTAGTTTGCTAAGAAAGGAAAACCTACTTGTTCGGTAATGTGTGCGAAGCTCCAATGCGGTGTTGGCGTCTTCACGCTCTCGTTCCTGCCTTGTATCTGCCCTCATTTTCGACTTCGTCTGCTTTCCTTCTCCTTCCACCAAGTTCACCTGCACACCAAAAACAACAATACCCGTGAAGAGGGAAGAGAAAAATTGAAAGGATTTGGATAGAAACTTACTCGAAGGTGCACTTCCCCGGCAACAGCGCCAAAAAAGTATGTTGGGTCAGCCCGGACAGGTTGTTAATATGATGATTTTATCGTTGAAATGTATATAGTGGTTAACCTAATTCGTACCTAACCATCTCTTTACAAAAATTTTTAACCTGGCCTAATTGATTTTATCTTGTCACTTTTAGGCCCAGGGTCAAACTCAGGGAAGTGGGGTTCAAGTTGAGTTTCTACGCCTTTCCTATAACGAGTCTCCTCCATTCGTTTATTGTGTTTTTGGTATTTTTTCTATTTAGATTTTTTTTCTGATAATCTTGGTCCTTGAGGCACACCCTCAAAAATGGGTTCTTGGCTTTGAGCCAAAACAGGGTCAAAAACAGGTCTTGCTACTCGCAAGACGAAGTACCTGCAAGTCAAAGATTATCTTTTCTCTTTTATGTATTTTTTTTATCTTTTTACTAAGAAGGAAGCTAACAGACAGAAAGTAAATATAATAGCTATAGATACATATTTATATGTAGTATATATATAAAGGGGTGGGGGTAGAGGTGGCGATGGAGTGTAGCACCGTGTCGGGTCGGTAGTCGTCTAGAAAGACGCAACCAACATGACTATGTGCCGCGTGGAGTGTGGATGGAGGATGGATGATGAATGTGTCCATGCTTTTTGTATGCATGTATCGGAGAATATCAGCAACTGGTGCAGATATTCCCGCGATACAGCATATAGTAAATAGCGTGAAAGTATATATACATATATATAAGTAAATATATTCATATATATATATGTATAGGTATATATGTATAGATATATATAGATATATATGTATATATATATATAGGTGTATATGTATATATATATGTATGTATATATATATATAATACTATATAGATGTATATATATATAAGTATATAAGTATATATGTAGCTAGATATATATATATATATGTGTATGTATAGAAGTATATAGATATGTATATATATATATATGTATATAAGTATGTGTATATATATATATATGTATATAAGTATATATATATATAAGTATATGTATAAGTATATAGATATATATAAGTAGCTATATATATATTATATATATATATGTATATATATTGTATATATATGTATGTTAGTATAAGTGTGTGTGTGGGTGTGCGTATGTGTGAGTAAAGGTGTGTGTGCGTCGGTGAAGGTGTGTGTGTGTGTTGCTGTAAGTGAAAAAAAGAGAGAGAAAGAGAGAAAAAAGAGAGAGAGAGCGAATGCGTGAGAGAGAGAGCGGGAGAGAGAGAGTATACGTGATAGAGAGAGGGAGCGGGAGAGATCGGCAGAGAGAGAGAGTAGGCAAGCGAGAGATCGCGGACGAGCGAGTTAAGACGTCTGCCGCCTCCGGCGGACGTCTGACGCCGCGTTGTCTGAAGGCGGAGGAAGACGTCTAAAGAGGGCAGGTGTAGGCGTGGCTTCGCGTAGGGTTCTTGTAGGCGTGCGCGAAGGTGACGGGCGGGCGAAGGCACGGAGGAGCGAGCGTGGAGGTGGTCTGCAGGTGGTCGCAGAGGGTCATGGAGGAGGGTAGGGGGCGGCGCGAGGCTGTAGTCGGCCGCTGCAGTTCGCGCGGCGGCAGGCTACAAGTGCAACTGCGGGGCCGACAGGACGGAGGTTGAGCGGGGAATGGCCCTTCAAGCGTGTGCGAAGTCCACGGGCTTCTGCGGGGACGGTCGCGGAGGAGGTGGGGGGACCTGCTGCTGCTGCGTGGCTGCTGCTGTGTGGCTGCTGCTGCATCGGCTTCAAGCTTCGGAGCTTGAAGCTGCAGCAATGGTGTGAGACGAAAAAAAATGAAATGAAGGAAGACACCACGCCCACCAGCTCGTTGAAGAGCTGGGCGGTGGTGTTCCCACTATGGTGGTGTGCACCACAGTGGGTTCTGCTCGCCGGGTGTCTCCTGGAAGGAGGGCCGGCGTATGGGAGGGGAGAACGGGTGAAAGGAAGGTGGTGGAGCTGCGGGGTGGCTTCGTGCAGCAGCCTCTTTCGCGAGGAAGAAGCTGCAGCTTCTTATAGAGGAGGTGAGAGTGGCGTGCCGGCTGCAGCAGGGAGAGGGTGAGGGAGTTGCAGCTGTAGGGAGCGGCGTTGGCAGGGAGAAGTGACGTGGAGTAAATGCATGCAGCTGCTGCGGGAAGAAGTGCAGTCGCGGGAAGAAGAAAAGAAGAAATCAAGAGAGAAAAAAATAGAAAGAGGTGGAATTTGCACGGAGGCAGTTGAGATAAAATGTAACTATGCAAGCCATTGTTTCACTCCTCTTCTTCTCTTGATTAAATGCATGCATGCAAGCGTTTTTACAAATGCGATTACAGGATCTGATAAGCGTGGGTTTGACCGGGTTGTGTTATATCGTTGTAGTAAAGCCGGTTGTTACCAACGTTTTCATATAAAATTTTTTACTCGGAAAAATAAAAGAGTTCCCGAGGTCGAACTCAGGGAGCAAGTTGTATTCTAGAGATATACAAGTTCTATTACAAAAATAAAGAGAGAGAGAGAGATGAAAATTTGGCTTCTTCTTCTTTTCTTCTTTCTTCCTCTTTGTCTTTGGTTCTTCCTGTTCTTTGTTCTTCTTCTTCTTCTTCTTTTTCTTCTGCTTTCTTCAGATTTTCCCCTCGTGCTCTTCTTCTGTTCTTCCTTGTTTCCTTTCTTTCTTTTTCGTCAGATCGTCTTCTTCTTTTCTTGCTTCTTGCTTCTCTTCATTCCTTCTTCTTCTTTGTCTTCACCTGCCTTGACCTCTCTTTTTCTTCTTTCGCGATGGCCGTTGCTCTTCCTTTTTCTTCAGCGGGTCTTCTTCTTCTTTGGCTGCTGACCTTCCGTCGTCTGCGCCAGTGCTGAGACGACTTAACAATGCCTTCGCTACAGTGCAGCAGCTCCTTCTTCTTCAGCGGGTCTGCTTCTTCTTCTTTGGCCTGCACACTTCAGAGTTTATTCGTCAAGGCAAAAACCTACTCTACCCCCCTCCCCCGCGTATCTCTCTCTCTGAAATCACTCTTCGGAAGCTCTCCCAGAGCGCTACCGGGTAATCGGGTTCGGGTCAGGCCCGGGTCCAGGCCCACCGGCGTGCGTGGTGGGCGAGGAGTGCAGGTCAGTCTAATCGGGTCGGGCCAGGTCCGCGGAGCGTGGTCACGGACGAGGCCGAGTCGGGTCGGGTCGGGTGAGAGGGACCTCACCCCGTGGTAACTGAGGCAAACAGCATAAGGCAGTTTTTGCCTTTATGCATCCGCGTGCCTTCGAGAGATTCCGAGGTGGGACTAAATGTCCCACCCCAATTCTCTCACGCCTGCAGCAGGGATGGTGCTCCCAATTGCATCGGCTGTTGAGGCGCACAGCTCCAATTGAGGGCCAGGGTGTGTGCGCGAGACTCTTTCGCGCTGGCCGTGGCTTTTCAACCTGGGATATCTCGGCTTGGAGCAACCTCGAGCAGGCTTCGAGCTTCCTCGCCAATGGCGGTCAAGGCCTGGAACCTGAAACCAATGGCACGGCCTCTCGGCCAGATCAGACAGGCGGGGGACCTTCGCCGTGGCACGGCGAAGGTGGTCAGGGGGTCTGCAGGGGGCGAGATGGAGCTGTCAGGTCGTCCTAGGTCAAACTGTGAGCGAGGGAGTGGGTGTGTTCGGTGGGTCTGCAGAGGGTGTTTGGTGGGAAGTGGAGGGGCGGAAGAGGATCAGGGTGAGGAGGCGGAGGTTCTGCGGTAGTCGGCGAGCCGTGTGGGTCGCTGAGGTGATGGGAGCGGCTCGCCGGAGGGTGGTCGGAGGCGGAGAGGATGAGGGTGAACAGGGTCGGTAGAGGGCTTAATTGACTAAATCGAAAGCGGGGAAAGAAAGAGGAGAAGAAGGGGAGTAAGTCTAACTTAACTGCAGGGACGAAGGGGGAGGAACAGGGCGACAGTCGTATCGACTGTCGCCGGAGAAGACGATGCTCAGGGAGAGGGGCGGCGGCGAGCAGAAGGCTGGAGAGGCGCCAGCTGGGTGCGGCGTGGCGCGGGAAGAGCAGGGGAGGAGGTCTATGCTGCTGGTAGTGCGGCAGAGCGAAGAGGTGGAGGGGGAGGAAGTCGCCGGAGCTGGTGAGCGTCTGCCGGAGAAAGAAGAGAAGAAAGCTGGGGGTTTTCTCCGTCAGGTCCAGGCTGCCTTCGTCGGTGGAGCGGCGGGGGGTATTTATAGGGTTGAAGCAGGGAGGAAGGCGGAGGGAGACGACGTGTCTCCCTCGCCGGAGAATGGTCGGAATACGAACCCATACCGTCCGTGCGTTCGCACGGCCGGTATGGGGGGCTACAATGACCATGGGGGTGCTCCTGCGACGGCTGACGACGCAGGGCACCCCCGGTACACTTGCCAGGTCCTCCACCTCACCCTGCGCGGCGCCATGCTCCGCGCAAGGTCGCCGGAGCATGGTGCTGGCAGGGTTTTGCAGGAGGGACCTGTTTGCAAAGAACGAAGAAGAGTTAGGGGCCAAAATGCGAGGGTTCAAAAGTTGAGGGCCAAAGAGTAAATATATGAGGACCAAAGTGTGAAGTCGGTCAAGGAGGTTTCTTCTTAGGCTCAAGTTTTTATACATGACTAATTAGGACCTAAGGAATCTGATGGTGAATTTTATTTTCATATTAAACCTTGTTTGACCGGTCAATTTGCGCAAAAACCCAAATTAAGTTATTAATTGGGCATGGTTCTCAATGTAGGTCAAAATGGGTTCTAAAGGCCAAATTGATGGTTCTAAACCCCAGAGATTATTTTTCTATGAATTTTAGAGGGTTTATTCTATTTTTACTTTGCCTCGAACCTTGTGAATTGAAGTGGGTTGTTTTAGGGTTACAGATTATCATTTGGTTCCTTGGAAGTGCTGTAGCCCTTGCTAGATCATCTCATCCCACTTTTATTCTTATTAAGCTGTTTTGACCTATGTTTGGGCCCTGAATTACCCTGTATGCAGATTATACTGGTAAAATTGCACTTTTACCCCTTATGACTTGTTTTCTTCTCAAACTCAGAATTCTCTGAGTTAAGCTTTTCCTTGAGATATGTAGGAGCTTTTATCCTTTGTATTGGGTCAAAATGAGCTAGTTATGGCTCATGATGAGGTTCTCATCATACCCCCATGCCTAGCTTTTGCTAGTCCCTTAGCAAAAAAAAACTTAAGGTTTCAACCCTTGTTCTAGACCATGAAGTTTTCAATGGTTTTAGATAAGTGCCTTTTTATTTGAGCATAGATTAGGTTAGAATGCTGACCATAGGCCTAAAAGATACTCTAGTACCAATCAAGATCCAAATCTGTCTAGCCTTAGCCTCAGTCTTTTAGCAAAGGTTTTTAAGGCCCACAAGAACTAACCTAAGGTTTATTGGACTTCGTGGTTAAAGCACCCGTGCTTGAAATGATTTTAGCCCTGGCTCAGTTCGCAGTGCGTTTTGTAAGAGAGAGATAGAAAGTTTTTTCTGTTTGGAGAGTTTTCTCTCTCTTTTTCTTTTTAGTTCTAGTCTAGGATTGGCTTTTCAACACGGTCTGTATCAGATTCCTTGCTCCCATCATCAATCCTCAAGGGTTCCTGGCGATCGATGCTTCGAGATAGCACCGCCCATGGCAACCCCCGGAACCCTGGCTATTGAGATTTCGAGATAATCCCATCCATGGTATTCCGTGGCCGAATCCAGACCCTGGCAATTGACACTTCGAGATAATGCCATCCATGGAATCTGAACCAGCAGAGTGCTTACATGCCCCCCGTAGGATATGTAAATATCCTAAGAGACAAGCACCGAGGAGATGATATTTTGTTACGCATCTTCGAGGGGATTTCCCGCCTCTCCGCGCTGGGAACTCGTCCAAATCAACTTGTGTTGATCGGCCATTCCTATTCTAGGTGTTCTTTTCAGATTTTTGCGACGCTTCTGCGTGATTCTGATTTTTACGCTTACTGAACCAGGCTGTGTGTGAGATTAGGGTGCTTAGGTTACTGAGTCCCGTAAACCAAAAATTAGTTAACGAGGCCGAATACTCCCTAAGCCTTAGACCTAATACTTCAGCTTTTCATTTTCCTCAACCTCTTGAGGAGTGTCCAGATCTTAATGGGTACTAAGAGTCTATTCAAGAATGCCTAAGGTTTGCATTCTTACTAATCTCATTGTGCACTTTTCAGTTATTTTCTTGAATGAGGTCTAGAACTTAGGTTAATTCCTTAGTTTCTTACTAATGACTATCACTCTTTTCTTATAATTTTGTGCTCCTTTTTCATTTTGTTTCTTCTCTCCTTCACAAAATTTTCCTTCTCCTCTTTTCCTCTTATTCTTTTTCGAAAAATTTTTTAATTTTTATGGTATTTTTGGCATATGTGAATTTTTTTGTTTGAAACCTTTTCTTACAAGTTTTTGCACTTTCCTACCCCCCCATGCCTAAGATTTGCAATGTCCTCATTGTAACCTAGGGGGTCTTAGTTCAGGATGAACTTCGAGTGCTGAAAGGTGTCAGAACAAGTTTCAGGTTTTCAAAGAGAATGACGGGCTGCCTCCCGTTAAGCGCTGAGTTTTACGCCATCGGCTGGGCGCAATAAGCTCAAGGGGAAAGGAGGATATGAGATGCCTCAGCCAAATCAGTAGAAGTTACATCAATGAACGGCTTGAGTCTTTGACCATTCACGATGAAAGGTTCAGAATCGTGGCTGAGTGGACTGATTTCGATTGCTCCATTTCCAAAAACCTGTCGGACCAAATATGGTCCGACCCACTTAGATCTCAGTTTTCCTGGGAAGAGTTTGAGTCGGGCATCAAAGAGTAGGACCTTTTGACCAGGATGAAAGATCTTTCTCGAGATGTGTTTGTCGTGGAAGGCTTTAACCCGCTCCTTGTAGATTTGCGAGTTCTCGTACGCGTCTGTGCGTAATTCATCGATCTCGCTGATTTGGAGTTTTCTGTGGGTCCCAGCCTTGGAAAGATCTAGATTACAGTTCCGTACTGCCCAATAGGCTTTATGCTCCAGTTCGACGGGAAGGTGGCATGCCTTTCCGTACACCAATCTAAAGGGAGACATGCCCAATTGGGTCTTGTGGGCGGTCCTATAGGCCCACAATGCTTCCGGAAGTCGGGACGACCAGTCCTTCCTGTCAGGTCGAACAGTGACCTGTAGGATTTTCTTGATCTCCCGATTCGACAGCTCAGCTAGACCATTAGTTTGGGGGTGGTAAGGAGTAGAGATTCGGTGAGACACCCCGTATTTGGTCATCAGTGACCTAAACTGAGCATTTGTGAAATGGGTCCCCCCATCAGAGATTATTGCACGAGGAATCCCGAACCTTGAGAAAATGTGTTGATGAATGAATTTGAGAACGATTTTGTGATCACAGGTTCGGGTCGGTATGGCTTCGATCCATTTGGACACGTAGTCCACAGCCAACAGAATGTATTCGAAACCATCCGAAACAGGAAAGGGGCCCATAAAATCAATCCCCCAAACATCAAAGATTTCGCATACTAGAATCGGTTGCATAGGCATCATGTCGCGATGGCTCATGTTGCCCAAAGTCTGGCAACGACTGCATGCCTTGCAATGACTGTATGCGTCTTTGAACAGTGTGGGCCAGTAAAAGCCGCACTGGAGGACTTTTGATGCGGTTTTATGCCCGGCAAAATGGCCACCGCATGCCTGGTCATGGCAGAAAGAGAGGATATTGTTGACTTCCCCTTCCGGGATACATCTCCGGATGATCTGATCGGCACCTATGCGGAAGAGGTACGGGTCTTCCCACATGTAATACTTGGCATCGGAGCGTAATTTGTCTTTCTTGGCCTTCGGCCAATCGGACGGGGTCTGATGAGATGCCAAGTAATTTACAATATTAGCAAACCATGGAAGGCTAGTACCAATAGTCAGCAGGTGCTCATCGGGAAAATGCTCAGTGATGGGTCCGGAAGGGTCTATCATTTCAGAAGGAAGACGGGACAAGTGATCAGCTACCACGTTTTGTTTTCCCGCTTTATCGCGAATCTCGAGGTCAAATTCTTGCAACAGCAAGATCCATCGGATCAATCGAGGTTTCGCGTCCTTCTTTGCAAGGAGATGCCTCACAGCCGTGTGATCCGAGTATATGATGACATGGGAACCCAGGAGGTATGATCTGAATTTCTCTAAGGCAAATACTACAGCTAGCAGCTCTTTCTCAGTAACTGTATAGTTACGCTGAGCCTCATCGAGTGTTTTGCTGGCGTAGTAAATGACCACAGGTTTCTTGTCATTTTTCTGCCCCAAAACCGCTCCTACAGCGAAGTCGGATGCATCACACATGATCTCAAAGGGTTGAGACCAATCAGGGGACTGTAGGATCGGGGCTTGGGTGACTCGGTCACGCAGGATTTCAAATGCTTGAGTGCATTCCTTGGAGATTTCGAAGGGAACATCCTTGGAGAGAAGAGTGGTCAGGGGGCGTGCGATTTTTGAAAAATCAGGGATAAATCGTCGATAAAAACCGACATGCCCTAAAAAGGATCGGATGTCCCTGATCGAGCTAGGCATGGGAAGGCGAGAAATCAGATTAACCTTAGCTCGATCCACTTGGATACCTTTCTCCGAAATTGAGTGTCCCAGGACAATTCCCTCAGGCACCATGAAATGGCTCTTTTCCCAGGAAAGAACCAAATTCACGTCGATGCACCGCCTGAGTATCTGGACCAAGTGCTGGAGGCAATCGTCGAATGATGCTCCGAAAACTGAAAAGTCATCCATGAAGACTTCCAGATAATCACCTACCATATCTGAGAATATGGCAAGCATGCATCGCTGAAAAGTAGCGGGTGCATTGCAAAGACCAAAAGGCATCCTTCGGAAAGCGTATGTTCCGAAGGGGCAGGTGAATGTGGTCTTTTCTTGGTCCTCAGGATGGATTGCCACCTGGTTATAACCGGAGTACCCGTCAAGAAAGCAGAAGAACCTATTTCCCGCTAGTTTTTCGAGAATTTGATCAATGAAGGGTAGTGGGAAATGATCCTTCTTCGTGGAGGAATTGAGTCGACGGTAATCTATACAGACTCTCCACGAGTTGGCTAATCGGGTAGGAATGATTTCTCCGGTCTCAGTCGTTATAGTGGTGAGTCCTGCCTTTTTAGGCACGACCTGAATCGGGCTCACCCAACGACTATCGGAGATCGGGTAGATGATCCCGGCATCTAACCACTTGATGATCTCCTTTTTCACGACCTCCTGCAGATTGGGGTTTAAGCGTCTCTGCATTTCACGAGAAGGTCGTGTGCCCTCTTCTGAATAGATATGATGAGTACAATAAGAGGGACTTATTCCAGTCAAATCATCGAGGGTCCATCCGATGGCTCTGCGATGTTGCTGGAGGACAACAATCAGACGGTATTCCTGTTCAGGATTGAGGTTGGAATTGATGATCACAGGAAGGGTCTGATTAGAACCCAAAAAGATGTATTTCAAATGAGCAGGAAGGGGTTTCAGTTCAAGGATGGGGTTTTCAGCAGCAGCGGGTGGTTCAGTATAGATGTGAGGTTCAAGGGTGGGAGTTACTGGGTTGTTCACATCCGGAATGGACTCCTCTATTTGCGGGTCAAGATCCTTCTGTGGTTGATGAGGAATACTCAAGTCATTCTGGAGGTGTGATTCATCAACCAAAGTCTTGATGTCACAAATTTGTTCGATGACGCCGCAATTAATTCCTTGTTGGGCCTTAAATATATCAATTTTCAGTGTTTGATCTCCAAACTTAAGCTCTATTTGGCCCTCCTCACAGCTGATGTTGGCTCTAGCAGTAGCCAAGAAAGGTCTCCCTAGAATGATTGGTGTATCCCTAGGGTTCTCAGGTGCATCCATGTCTAAGACTATAAAGTCCACTGGAAAATAGAAATCCCGTACTCTTACGATAACATCCTCGAGAATCCCTTTTGGTGACTTTATAGATCGATCTGCTAATTGTAATGTCACCTCAGTTGGTTTCAGCTCAGATTCTTCCAGATGGTCAAGTAAGGATGTGGGTATCAGATTTATAGATGCACCTAAGTCTAATAATGCTCTGTCCAATTGGGTACCACCTATCTTACAGGAGATCAGGGGAGTTCCAGGATCTTTTGCCTTGGGTGGGAGTCTACTAAGGATTACAGAGCTGGCTTGCTCTGACAGAACAATTGGGCTCCCTCCCTTGGTTCGCGGCTTACGCTGGGGTGTACATATATTCTTTAGAAATCGTGCGTAAGCTGGTACGTGGCGGATTGCATCCATCAAGGGGATGTTTATGTGGACCTGCTCAAAGAGCTTGACCAGGTCCTCCTCAGGGGCCACGGGTTTGGTGGTCTTCTTTCCCTTGGTCAGGGCTTCGGGAAACGGGATCTTGGTTGGTTCCTCTAGGATAGGTCCTGGTTGTGGGTCTGGAACAGCGGTACCTTGGATAACTATCCTAGGGTCATGATTATCAGGCTGGGCGTGGTTTGGATAATGCTGGTCCTGAGTTGTCTTACCACTACGTGTTGTTACAGAATTTAATCCGGCCTGATTTTGGTTTGGATTTGGTAGGAGGGGTGGCTGCTGCTGAAATCCCGTACGAGAAGTAGAGGCTTCCATCTCGTCTGGAGATGGAGCAGTGGGGGCCTGATAAATCCATTGAGCTTGGCCTAAATTTGGATTCATAACGCGCTTCTGGGTTGGCACGTTATTTGGGTTAGGAAGGGGTTGGGAAGGGAGTGTGCCTGGCTGGCGAGAATTTGCCAACTGGGCCAGCTGAGTTTTAACTTCAGTAAGCTCGTCCTTGTGCTGTTTTTGAATGGCCGCATTCGATTTTTGAATGTCAGCCAGAGTCTGAAGGATTAAGGACATTTGATCTTGATTTGGCCCTGATGGATAAGTAGGGTTGGGCCGAGGCTGAGGCGGCTGGTAGTGATGAGAGGGCTGTGGGCGGGACTGAAAAGGTGGTCTTTGGGTTTGAGAATTTCCCGCCCACTGAAAATTTGGATGGTTTCGCCATCCAGGGTTGTAAGTGTTGGAGAATGGGTCGTTCTGGATGGCGTTGAGGTCCTCGCAGGTCTGAGGAACCTCCTGAGAATCAGGGAAAGGGGGAATGGAGTTCCCCCGGCTGGTGAAGAAAGGATCGGATGATCTTCCAGTCCAAGAATCAGATGGGGATGGATATGGATCCATCCCAGGGGAGGATCGGTGTAGGATGTTTTGCACAGTCTCCTGTGTGGAAGGAGGTTGTGCAAAGGAGTTACGCGCAGAGGTGGCTCGCTGCAAGTGCTGAGTCAGCTCATCCACCTTCTTTTCAATGATTGAGACCTTGTCCAATCAACTGGCCATTAATTCCAGGTCGACTGATGCGGACAGGCCCTGCGTCTCATGTGCTCCCTTAAGATTCGTCGCTGCGCGGGTATTCGTCCTGTCGAATAATCCCATGGAGTCATTGTTGATGGAGTTCTCGCACATGTTTTCGAGAATCTCCCATACGGTGTCTTCATGTTGACCCATGATGTTTCCTCCGCAGGTTGCATTGACGAAAAGGCGGATGTCCTCACGGAGTCCCTGGTAAAAAGATTGGACTTGTTCCCATTTAGGAACTCCGTGATGGGGGCACTTCCTCATGAGATCCTGAAAACGATCCCATGCCTCATGGAGAGGTTCTCCTGATTGTTGAGTGAAGTGTGTAATCTGATGGCGCAAGGCGTTGGTCCGACCAACGGGAAAGAACTTTTTCAAAAACTCGGATTGAAGTTCTTCCCAAGTGTTGATCGGCCGGGTCTGAGTTTGATACCAATGGGCGGCCTTGTCCATAAGAGAAAAGGAGAACATCTTCATGAGAAGAATATCCCGATTTTGCGCATCTGATCCAAAAGTGTGGGCCAGATGCTTAAGCTGTTTGATGTGCTGGAAGGGATCTTCAGAATTAAGCCCATGGAATTTAGGTATAGCGTGAATCATGTTGGGCTTTAGTTCGGAATCAGGTCCTCCAATCGGGATTCTAACTCGAGGCTCAATTGCCACCGCAGCAGGATTGTAGTGGTCCCGCATCATAGGACGCTGTGGTGGGTGCACGAAGTTTTGGAAGAGGTCATTGAGTCGCTGGAGCTGGTGTTCCAGATTATTTTCTTCCTCAACTGGCTGAGCCATGATGGGGGAAGAAGAAGAGCTTGGTTCTGAATCAGAAGAGAGAATAATGTGAGGGTGTTGCTGCACAAACACGGGCGTCGAGGCTTGGCCTTGACGAGAGTAAATTTCTAAAGGAGGTCTTAAGGGTGGTCTTAGAGACCTCCTTCCGTACATGCACAGTTGGGAGAGGTAAGTTTAGAAGGTGATGGACCCAATCAAGACACCCAAAAATGTGTTGGGTGACTATAGAGGTGCGGGGCAGATGGACCCCTTGATCAGAAAGATCGTCCACCTGAGAATTACCTGGGCAGCCAGAGAGGGAGAGTCCCGCGAAGACCCCTACACGGTAGAGCGTCCCCACGGGTTACAGGGTTTCCCCCACCCGACCTCTCTTGTCACTGCGGTTCCAGGTAGACCAGAATGGGGATCTTGACCTCTTAAGTCTACCAATTTTAAGATCAGGGTGCTTAAGGTTTCACTTGAACTTTAGTCTTTTTAAGTGCAAAGAGTGACCTAATTTAAGGTTGGTTAACCCAAGGGGTCAACTTTACCTATTGTTTTCTTTAAGAGCTTTTAGGTCCTGTCTTTTAGGGTTCAAGTGTTTAGAGAGAGCCAATTGTTTAGGATTTTTCTTGTATAGGTATTTTCAGACAAGGGCTTGGGCACACTTCATTTGGTTTTCTCAATTCTTGAGTTAAGTAGTGTGTCTCTAAATCCCTAGTGTTGGATCCTAGGTTGGCTCTACTTGGTCCAGTTAATTCTTTGTTGGGTAATTAGGGCTCAAGCAAGAATGTGTTAGCCCTTAAATACCCTTGATAGTGTGCAGAAATAATGAGTTGAAAACATGCAACTTTTATGGTTACTAAATATGGAAGACAGGTTAGCCCTATATTGCTTGTTCTTTTCTTTTCTTTCTCTTTAGAGTGTAGGGGTTAATAGTGAGAGAAAAGATTTACCTGTCTTCGGAGTGGTTGTCGTGTGGTTGCTTGTCTTCTTGAGTTCCTGTAGCTGCACAAAAGAGAGGAGATTATCAGAAATTAAAAGATACAGGAATGTTTACCTCTAGAATTAGCCGTTGCTCCCCGGCAGCGGCGCCAAAATGATAAGCGTGGGTTTGACCGGGTTGTGTTATATCGTTGTAGTAAAGCCGGTTGTTACCAACGTTTTCATATAAAATTTTTTACTCGGAAAAATAAAAGAGTTCCCGAGGTCGAACTCAGGGAGCAAGTTGTATTCTAGAGATATACAAGTTCTATTACAAAAATAAAGAGAGAGAGAGAGATGAAAATTTGGCTTCTTCTTCTTTTCTTCTTTCTTCCTCTTTGTCTTTGGTTCTTCCTGTTCTTTGTTCTTCTTCTTCTTCTTCTTTTCCTTCTGCTTTCTTCAGATTTTCCCCTCGTGCTCTTCTTCTGTTCTTCCTTGTTTCCTTTCTTTCTTTTTCGTCAGATCGTCTTCTTCTTTTCTTGCTTCTTGCTTCTCTTCATTCCTTCTTCTTCTTTGTCTTCACCTGCCTTGACCTCTCTTTTTCTTCTTTCGCGATGGCCGTTGCTCTTCCTTTTTCTTCAGCGGGTCTTCTTCTTCTTTGGCTGCTGACCTTCCGTCGTCTGCGCCAGTGCTGAGACGACTTAACAATGCCTTCGCTACAGTGCAGCAGCTCCTTCTTCTTCAGCGGGTCTGCTTCTTCTTCTTTGGCCTGCACACTTCAGAGTTTATTCGTCAAGGCAAAAACCTACTCTACCCCCCTCCCCCGCGTATCTCTCTCTCTGAAATCACTCTTCGGAAGCTCTCCCAGAGCGCTACCGGGTAATCGGGTTCGGGTCAGGCCCGGGTCCAGGCCCACCGGCGTGCGTGGTGGGCGAGGAGTGCAGGTCAGTCTAATCGGGTCGGGCCAGGTCCGCGGAGCGTGGTCACGGACGAGGCCGAGTCGGGTCGGGTCGGGTGAGAGGGACCTCACCCCGTGGTAACTGAGGCAAACAGCATAAGGCAGTTTTTGCCTTTATGCATCCGCGTGCCTTCGAGAGATTCCGAGGTGGGACTAAATGTCCCACCCCAATTCTCTCACGCCTGCAGCAGGGATGGTGCTCCCAATTGCATCGGCTGTTGAGGCGCACAGCTCCAATTGAGGGCCAGGGTGTGTGCGCGAGACTCTTTCGCGCTGGCCGTGGCTTTTCAACCTGGGATATCTCGGCTTGGAGCAACCTCGAGCAGGCTTCGAGCTTCCTCGCCAATGGCGGTCAAGGCCTGGAACCTGAAACCAATGGCACGACCTCTCGGCCAGATCAGACAGGCGGGGGACCTTCGCCGTGGCACGGCGAAGGTGGTCAGGGGGTCTGCAGGGGGCGAGATGGAGCTGTCAGGTCGTCCTAGGTCAAACTGTGAGCGAGGGAGTGGGTGTGTTCGGTGGGTCTGCAGAGGGTGTTTGGTGGGAAGTGGAGGGGCGGAAGAGGATCAGGGTGAGGAGGCGGAGGTTCTGCGGTAGTCGGCGAGCCGTGTGGGTCGCTGAGGTGATGGGAGCGGCTCGCCGGAGGGTGGTCGGAGGCGGAGAGGATGAGGGTGAACAGGGTCGGTAGAGGGCTTAATTGACTAAATCGAAAGCGGGGAAAGAAAGAGGAGAAGAAGGGGAGTAAGTCTAACTTAACTGCAGGGACGAAGGGGGAGGAACAGGGCGACAGTCGTATCGACTGTCGCCGGAGAAGACGATGCTCAGGGAGAGGGGCGGCGGCGAGCAGAAGGCTGGAGAGGCGCCAGCTGGGTGCGGCGTGGCGCGGGAAGAGCAGGGGAGGAGGTCTCTGCTGCTGGTAGTGCGGCAGAGCGAAGAGGTGGAGGGGGAGGAAGTCGCCGGAGCTGGTGAGCGTCTGCCGGAGAAAGAAGAGAAGAAAGCTGGGGGTTTTCTCCGTCAGGTCCAGGCTGCCTTCGTCGGTGGAGCGGCGGGGGGTATTTATAGGGTTGAAGCAGGGAGGAAGGCGGAGGGAGACGACGTGTCTCCCTCGCCGGAGAATGGTCGGAATACGAACCCATACCGTCCGTGCGTTCGCACGGCCGGTATGGGGGGCTACAATGACCATGGGGGTGCTCCTGCGACGGCTGACGACGCAGGGCACCCCCGGTACACTTGCCAGGTCCTCCACCTCACCCTGCGCGGCGCCATGCTCCGCGCAAGGTCGCCGGAGCATGGTGCTGGCAGGGTTTTGCAGGAGGGACCTGTTTGCAAAGAACGAAGAAGAGTTAGGGGCCAAAATGCGAGGGTTCAAAAGTTGAGGGCCAAAGAGTAAATATATGAGGACCAAAGTGTGAAGTCGGTCAAGGAGGTTTCTTCTTAGGCTCAAGTTTTTATACATGACTAATTAGGACCTAAGGAATCTGATGGTGAATTTTATTTTCATATTAAACCTTGTTTGACCGGTCAATTTGCGCAAAAACCCAAATTAAGTTATTAATTGGGCATGGTTCTCAATGTAGGTCAAAATGGGTTCTAAAGGCCAAATTGATGGTTCTAAACCCCAGAGATTATTTTTCTATGAATTTTAGAGGGTTTATTCTATTTTTACTTTGCCTCGAACCTTGTGAATTGAAGTGGGTTGTTTTAGGGTTACAGATTATCATTTGGTTCCTTGGAAGTGCTGTAGCCCTTGCTAGATCATCTCATCCCACTTTTATTCTTATTAAGCTGTTTTGACCTATGTTTGGGCCCTGAATTACCCTGTATGCAGATTATACTGGTAAAATTGCACTTTTACCCCTTATGACTTGTTTTCTTCTCAAACTCAGAATTCTCTGAGTTAAGCTTTTCCTTGAGATATGTAGGAGCTTTTATCCTTTGTATTGGGTCAAAATGAGCTAGTTATGGCTCATGATGAGGTTCTCATCAGGATCCTATTATGCAATGTTAATGTTAGAAAATAGCACAAGAAGGCGTTATTACAGGCGTGTTTTGAGGTACAAACACCAGCCAGCACCCGTTGGCCTCTGCGTGCTCTATCGCGCTCCTTCGCCTGCGGCCCAGCCCTCTCTGCGTGCTCTATCGCGAAGTCTTGCCCGCAAGCTAGCACTCGGCGCCACTCTTTCGCACGCGTGCAGCGCTGTCCAAGCCCTCCGCACTCAGAGCACCGGACGCAGGTGGTTGCGCAGCTCACCCGGTCACTGTAGCCACTCTTCATGCGTTTCAGCGGAACACTGTGGCTACAGTGCAGTGACCGGTAAGTTTCTCACTTTTCCGGTCATCCGGTGCGTCGCAACCGGCCAGCGCCCGCGCCCGTGTCCCGCACCGCGCCCGCTCGCGCGTCTGCGTGTGCCCACGTCTACCAGCGCCCACACCCGCCCACGTCTTCGCCCATGTACGCTCACCCGCTCCCAGCGCCTGCGTCTGCCCGCACCCGACTCTTCACACAGCGCGGTGCGCTGCGGCCTCCTCTCTCCGCGCCCACTTCCCTCCAACGCACCTCTCTGCGTGCATACACGACTGCGCGTGCGCGAGAAGCCTCAGACGACGCCCCGCTGCTGCCGACGGCTTAAACTCACCCCCTTCACTCTAGCAGGAAGCTCTCTCTCTCTCTCTCTCACACACACACAGAACTCTCTCACTCTCTCTACACACACACATCTATACACTAATATATACTTATATATATATACGTACATATATATATATATTTGTATAGATATATAGATATATATATACTTATATCTATATATATAGTAGTACTTATATAACTAAGTATTATTATACATATATACATATATATATATCTATATACTTATATATTTAGATATATATACCGAGTGAATAAAGGGGCCACATGCCCAGCCAGGGAGATATACACTACGTTTTCCCTTGCCAGTTTATCATCATTCTTATGCATTAAAACAAACCTAGCTCTTAGGATTTTACTCCGCAAACGGGTTTTTGGGCTGCATTTAGGAATAAAAAGGTTAGGCATGCATTGCATTTTTTATTGTCTTTTTAATATGTTTTTGTGAGTGTTAGGGATGTACAGATATATAGATCCCTAAAACCCTAGCACTCAAGAAGGCAAATGATGAAGGAGAAGCCCAGACTAGCTGGAACTCAGCCTAATCCAGCTCACCTCAGCTTGATCCAGCTCACCTCAGCTTGATCCAGCTCACCGCAGCTGGAACCTAGCTTACTTGAACTAGGGTTAGCTCATCCCAGCTCCATTCAGCTAATCTCAGCTGGATGGCAGCTCAAGAGAGTTCACCTTAGCTCACCCTAGCTCAAGTCAGCTCAGATCCAACTCAACTTAGCTGAGTCTAGCTCATCTCAGCTCCCACTAGTCCATAGGGAGCTCTAGCTAGCTCAGCTAAGTTGACAGGAGTTCACCCCAGCTCAGATCCAACTATATCCAGCTCCACTCAGCTCCAGCCAGCTGAAGAAGAACTCATTCGAGCTCAGGAAGCTCAAATCTAGCTCCCAGGGACTCAGCTTAGCTCAACTCTGTTGAGCTAAGCTACCTTAGTTGCCTCAACCAGCTTGATTCTCCCCGGGAGCACCAGACCCAACTCACCTTAGCTCATTATGATAGAAGCTAGCTTACCTTAGCTCGACTTAGTAGCTAGCAAAGAACTAGCAAGCTAAGCCAGCTAGAATAGCTCCATGCCAGCCTCTTCAGCAGCAGCCAGCTCCAAATTTCAGTTCCAGACTTCTCCTCCTCAGCTCCTTCCTCTAAACCCTAGCTCCATTACCTTCTCCTCTACTCCTCCATTAGCTAAGTTAGCTTAGCTTAGCTTAGCTTAGCTATGCTCCAACTTCCTTGGCTTGTACCACCCCAAAAACCCACCTACCAACTCCACCCAACTAGCTCCACCTAAGCTCCACATAAGCTAACCTACTTGGCACCAACCTAACCTACCCACCACCTCCAAAAGACACCTAAAAGTGGCGACAAAAACTACCCATAACCACCCCTTAATGGCACCACTTTTCCCTCCAAAATCTCCCCTCATCTCCACCACACAATCCCCCTTGAACCCATCTCCACCATCCACCTAACCCCCCTTCTAGAAGACCCCATGTTGGCGCCAACATGGTGGTGTCTCTCCACCACCAAAAGACACCAACACCACCATAACTACCCCCTTTAACACCTCTTGGGTTGGCGCCAACTCTCCTTAGCCATAGGATCACCAAACACCTCCATTCTTCCATCCTAGCCCTCCATTTCAAGGGGCACCTTAACCCCCCATCCTACCCTATAAAAAGACCACTACCCACCACCATTCAAGCCATCCTTGGCTAGCAATTTCACTCTCATATTCCACCAAGAGCCCACGTCCAAGAGAGAAGAAGAAGAAGAATATTAAGGGGATATTCTGTCCCCTTGGTGCCTTCCCCTCTTCCCTTCTCTCTTGGGTCACGCCAGCCGAATGAGAAGCCAGGCAAGGAAGATCTTGGAGGAGATCTTGAAGGTGGTCCACGCAACCTTGGAGGAGTTCTTGAGGGTGGTGCACACCCACCCCTTGGAGAGGGCATTGAAGGTGGAAGCTTCCACCTTGGAGGAGCTCTTAAGGAAGGAGGAGAAGGAAGCCCTCTTTTCAAGCCAAGGAGCAGCTAGTCTTGGAGCAAGAAGACAACCTTCTTCACCATTGTTACAAGAGGATTTGTGTTTCTTTTCTTGCTTTTAGATTGTTTAATTCTAGTAGAAGCATTCCTCTACTTGTCCTTGAAAGGAACACTCATTCTACTCAATCAAAATTGCCTTCTTTTAGCTTTTTATTGCAGTTGTTTGTTTTGGTTCTAGCACTTGTTTCACCTCTTCTTCCTAATTACCCTAGGCCTCCACTTGCCTAGAGTGAGCTTAGGAAGAAGGTATTTCTATCTTTTAGATTTTAGTTAATCATTTGTAGGTGTTAGTTCTTTTAGCTACAATCTGCAGTTTGCCCTCGTCTTTTCAAAATACAAAAAAAATTACATATTGAAAAATATCAAAAAGAAAGTTGAGATCTATCTGTAAGCAAGAGGATTAATTTTGCATTTTTTTTGCCTCCTTGGAAGACCCTAGATACTCCCCTATCTAGGATATAAATTTAAAAGCGAAAGCGGATTCGCGTGTTACAACGATGTTAAAAACCCGCTTTTACAGATCACGTGTATTTCGCTATCACTTTTTGGCACCGTTGCCAGGGAGGCACGGCTTTGGATTAATTAATTTTATCTTGCTTGAAGTGGATCTCATCCCCTTCTCTTTCTTTCTTTTGTGTGTGTAGGAACTACAGCAGGAAGGCGGGAATCTGGAAGCGAGAGCTCAAAGTTCCTTTTCTTCCCGCGAAATTCAGGTTGGTTCCTCTTTCTGGTCACATAATTAATTAAAACTACCAAAAATATATTAAACTTGGCTTTGAGGATCCCAAAAAACTTAATTAAGTGGAGTGGTGCATTATAAAATCCATTGTTTGCTTGTATGCTTCTTTAACACGACTCCATTGCAAGTATTGGTGTTCTATTTTTCGGGTCCAGATTTCTGTCTGGACTTGAAAAATCTATTCCTAACATCACAGGCCTCCTAAAATCATAAAATTTCATAGAGTGATTCCCAATTAAGTTTGCAACATCTTTTCCAAATTTAAGATCAATTGGATTTGTATTTAATTTTTAAAAATTCGTGGATTGCAGAGTGGTCACACCCTTTAATCTTCCTATTTTTCTACTGTCTGCAAATTTTTAGAATTTTTATGCTCATCCAATATTTGTGAATTTTAGTTTTCTGGAATCCTTGTGAAATTTTACACATCATATAAAATCACAAAAATTTTCTGAGGTCGGTGGTAATACTGAAAAGTCCACAATACCCACAGGTATCATTTCTGGACTTTGACACCAGTACAATTAAAAATTTAAAATAATTATAAAAAGAATTCTTAAAATCTTTCAAAAATATTTTTTGGAATCCCTGTTTGATTTTCTTCAAAGTAGTGGTGTTGTTTGACTTGTTTGGATCACTACTTAATTCTGAAAGCCTAAAAATAATTCATTGGTAGTAAAATTTCTGTCTTAGGGAAAATTGGCTTAGGGTTTCTTCTTTCTTTTTAGAGACTCAATTAAAAGGAAATATACAATCACCCATACAACTTGTTTTCCTTTGATTGTGGATCTTCAAACTTGTTTGAAAATTTAATTAGAAAAGCCCTAAAACACATTTGATTAAATTGAATCCTAAAAGACATAAATACAAGAAAATTGTGTGACAACTTGATTTTCATTGGAGCCACTCTCCAATTCCTGCACACACACAAAAAGAAAATCAAATAATAGGGCAACAACCCAATAAAAGCCCTCCACATTCCGTGTGCATTATAGCATCCTAGACCTAATTAAAATTTGTAGCAACTTGACCCCTAAGGCTTGATCAACTTAGGCTTGCTATTTTGGTCTTAAGTTCTCTTTAATTAATACCAATTCTGTCATCTGTATCTGGTGTTCAGGCTGAGGGGCTGTGTCAAACGACCAGGCGCGGGTTTGTACAAGCACCTGGGGTCTTCCCTGGGAAACGTTTTGGCCCAAACCTCCCCTTAAGCAACTTGGCTAGATTTGTTGACAGAACGGGTATTCACTATTGACTACTTATTTCCTATATAGACCAAGTCTTAGGTTATTAGGGAGTCACATTTAAGTTAGGTCTACTTTTGTTTGTTTGATTTGCACACTTTCTCTCATCTCTATTTCTTCTCCTCCCCTCCAAGTCTTCCAAGTAGTGCATGCACGAGCGATGGTCCCAAAAGCCATACCTCGAGGGACCATCTGATTTCGCCCCCGCAGCAAGAAATCATTATTTTCTTCCCCCTCGTCTTCTAAAAAAATGGAAAACCCAGGAAGCCATCAAAAAAATTATGCTTCCACTTCTAACCCGTCAGCTGACCCACAAGCTGACTCCACCCTCCCTCACCTTCCTAACTTGGAGCAACCAGAAATACCAGCAGGGCCAGGTGGCCCTCCAATTATAACCCATAATACAAATCCCTTTGCATTAATGGTTGACCATTTGGCTCGACTACAACAAAATCAAGAAGATCTAGCTAGGACTGTCACGAACCTAGCTAATCAAGGACAAAATCCACCACCCCGCCAACAGCCTGTCGTTCCTCTTAAGGATTTCTATGATCCTTCCAATTATGAGGAAAGACCAGGGGTGGTCATACCACAAGGGGATTTCGAAATCAAACCCACCATTCTAAACCTTATCAAGCATTTTCATGGTCTTCCAAGGGAGGACCCTTTTTGTCATCTTGAGGAATTAACTGTCCTTGCTCAAACCACTCGTTCCCGCAATGTGCAGGAAGACATGTGGTTAATGAGACTCTTTCCTCTCTCTCTTAAATACAAAGCATCACATTGGTTTAGAACAGTTGGGCATCCTATTACCACCTGGCCCCAATTAAAAAGTGCTTTTCTTAAAAAAATTTTTCCGATCGATCGAACAAATGCATTAAGAAGATCTATAACGACCTTTCAACAAAAAATTGGTGAACCCCTCCACAAAGCCTGGGAAAGATTTCAGGAACTTCTAAGAAGTTGTCCCCACCATGAAATTCCACAATGGCAGCTAGTGCAGATCTTCTATCACGGATTAGAAGATCAATTAAAACGATTTGTGGATGCCTCATGTGGGGCAATTTTCTTAACAAAGACGCCGAAAGTGCCTATCTTCTCTTTGAAGAAATGAGTGAAAACTCATTTAACATGACTTCAATGGATACTTTTGGCAGATCACAAAACCCCAGACACGGAGTCCATGAAATTGACTCCAAAACCACCTCTGTTCCAGTCACACATGATGATTTATATATGTTAGCTCAACGACTGGACCAGATGCAAATTCACCAAAAGAAAATGGAAGAAAAGCTCACAAACAAACAAGCTCCACACGTCCACTCTCCACACACTAACCCCCCACACATTCTCCGAAGAGAAAATCTACACAATATCGATGCCACATCTGCTGGCCAGCAAATTTCGGCTGATTTCTTGCAAGATTTAACTGGGAATTTTGACCAAAATATTTTTGATTCCACCTCGGAAAATATTTATGCTCTCCAGGAGCAATCTAGAAACCCCTCCAACACTTCCAATCAAAATTGGAGGACTAACCTGAATCACTCCTGGAAAAACCCGAATCCGATTCCTTTTCCCAAACAAAACTATTTTGGGAATTATGGGCAACCTTTGTATCAACCTGGACCATCCCAGGATGATATTAATAATCAGGTCATGAAAACTCTGCAAGGAGTGCAGACTCAAATGACAGAAGTAACCCGCATGATTACCAATTTACAACACCAAGTTAAGGTTACTCCTGATCATCGACCTATTGGGAATTTACCATCCCAACCCATGCCCAACCCAAATAATCAAAGGAATCAATTTCAAGGTGGATATCACAGTCAACCTATTCAGCCAGCACCTCAGCATCTGCCGGGTTTCAATAACAGCCAGGCCCCCCGTCCTCATACTAGAAACAACCAGACTGCAAATGCAATTACGTTGAGGAATGGGAAAACCACTCACAATACCCTGCCTGTTAAAGAAACCCGCTCTAATGACACACAGATTAACTCTTCCCCTCCTATTGTTCAGGAACCAATTCATGCAAAACAGGGCAACCCTGCCCCATTTCCACAAGCCCTCCACTCTTCAAAAAAGAAAAAGACAAAATCCGAGCCCACTGAGAAGGAATTAATGGATTTATTTGGGCAAGTAGAAATTAATATCCCTATCCTAGATGCCATTAAGTATATCCCTGCCTATGCAAAATTCCTAAAAGATTTATGTACTCCAAAAAGGCAGCCCAAGAATTTAGGAAAGGTAATTCTTCCAGAGACAGTCAGCTCAGTTGTGCAGAGCCGACTGCCTCTTAAGAGAAAAGATCCTGGCGCACCCCTAATCCAAGTTATCATTAATGATACCTCATTTGATCGCGCTCTGTTGGATCTTGGTGCCTCAATTAATCTTATCCCCACAGTTATTTTTGAGGAATTTAAGATCGGTGAATTGAAGCCTGTTGAGGTTACTTTCCAATTAGCTGACCGATCTACGATTAAACCAAGGGGAATTGTTGAAGATGTTCTTGTCCGGGTCAAAGATTGTCTATTCGCAGTAGATTTTTTAGTCCTGGACATAGAGGTACCTGAAGCACTTAAGTTTGCCCTCATTATTCTTGGAAGACCATTCTTAGCCACCACCTGCGGCAATATTGATTGTGATTCTGGAAAGATGAAGATCATGTGTGGTGGTGAATCTGTAACCCTAGACATTTTTCAAGCCTCTAGGCGGTTCCAGGAACCAAATTTCTTTGATGATTCGGATTCAGAAATAGAAAACATTGTGGAGGAAACATTGCAAATTTCCCAATTAGGTTCCTGTTTTGCTGTAAATACGGTTCCTAAACAATCTACTTTTTCTCACCCTTCCACCTCAACCACAAGACCAGCTAACATTCCAGCTGACCCTTTCACTCTCACCTCACCTCTAACCCACAAAGCAGAAACTCTTTCGGAATCGGGCCTACAATTGGAATTAAAACCTTTGCCCAATTCCCTTAAATATGTCTTCCTGGGTCCAAATCAGACCCTGCCCCTGATTATAAATTCTGGACTCACCGGGGCACAAGAGCACAAACTTCTCCAGGTTTTGAGTAAATATCGAAAAGCTATTGGCTGGACCCTTTCTGATCTTAAAGGCATTCATCCGTCCTATTGTACGCATCGTATATTTAGAGGACAATTCTCGCCCCTCCCGCCAACCACAAAGGCGCTTGAATCCTAGTATGCAGGAGGTGGTAAAAAAGGAGATTATTAAGTGGCTGGATGCTGATATCATCTACCCCATTTCTGACAGCTCCTAGGTTAGTCCAACTCAAGTTGTCCCCAAAAAGGCTGGACTAATAGTTGTCACCAATGAAAATGGGGAAAATATAGCCACTCGAACCGCTTCTTCTTGGCGCGTGTGTATAGATTACTGAAAATTAAACACCGCCACCAAGAAGGATCATTTCCCGCTCCCTTTTATTGATCAAATCTTGGAGCGGTTAGCCGGACGAGAATTTTACTATTTTTTGGACGGTTATTCTGGCTATAATCAAGTGCCGGTTCATCCTGAGGACCAGGACAAAACAACTTTCACCTGTCCCTTCGAAACCTTTGCTTTCCAAAGAATGCCCTTCGGTCTTTGCAACGCACCTGCGACTTTTCAAAGGTGCATGCTTGTAATTTTTTCAGACTTGGTAGGTGAATGTTTAGAAGTTTTTATGGATGACTTCTCTATTTTTGGGGATTCTTTTGACCATTGCCTCAAAAATCTTGAAAGAACCCTCCAAAAGTGCGTAGAAGTTAATCTGGTCCTCAGCTGGGAAAAAAGTCATTTCATGGTCCAAGAAGGTATTGTCTTGGGCCATGTTATTTCTAAACAGGGAATCGCGGTAGATAAAGCAAAAATAGATGCTATATCTAAGCTCCCACCGCCCACTACTGTCAAACAAATCAGATCCTTTTTGGGTCATGTGGGTTTCTACCGTCGATTCATACAAAACTTTTCCCAAATCTCCAAGCCTTTAAGTCAGCTTCTTACTAAAGACCAGCCATTTGATTTTAATAATAAGTGCCTGGAGAGTTTTTTGAGGTTGAAGAAAGAGGTTACTGAGGCGCCAATATTGCAGGGACCTGATTGGAATAGTCCCTTTGAATTAATGACAGATGCCTCAGATTTTGCTGTAGGGGCCGTTCTATGGCAAAGAATTGGCAAGAAGCCCGTTGTGATCTATTATGCTAGCAAAACCCTTGATGATGCACAACGGAATTACACGGTTACTGAAGAGGAGCTTCTTGCCATTGTATTTGCCTTAGAAAAATTTAGATCTTATCTGTTGGGGTCACGTGTCACTGTTTATACAGACCACTCAGCAATTAAATATTTGCTGACAAAGAAAGATGCGAAACCCCGCCTTATCCGTTGGATTCTGCTGCTCCAGGAATTTGACCTGGAAATCAAGGATAAGGCGGGATTGCACAATGTAGTGGCTGACCATCTCTCTCGTCTTATGACGAATGACATAATGACCCCGCCAGATCAGTTCCCTGATGAAAGTATTTTAGCTGCTACAACCCTCCCTTGGTTTGCGCCCATCGCAAACTACTTAGCAACAGAACAAATCCCCGCTGATTGGCCAAAAACAAAATGGGATAAGTTCTTTGCTGATATTAAATATTATTTTTGGGAGGAGCCCGACCTTTTCCGCATTTGTGCCGATCAAGTCATTCGACGATGTGTCCTCGATTCTGAAATCCATGATATTTTAACACATTGTCACTCAATGGCCTGTGGCGGACATTTTTCGGGCAAGAAAACTGCAGCTAAAATCCTTAATGCGGGATTTTATTGGCCCAGCTTGCACAAAGATGCTCATGACTTCGTTCGGTCCTGTGTGTGTTGCCAGAGCATCGGCAACATGACTCGAAAGGATATGATGCCCCTTAATCCTATTTTAGAAGTTGAAATTTTCGATGTTTGGGGCATCGACTTCATGGGACCGTTCATCAACTCTGGTGGGTATTTGTATATATTAGTTGCAGTCGACTATGTTTCTAAATGGATAGAAGCAATACCCAACCGCACTAGTGATCACCGTGTGGTTGTCGAATTTCTTAAGAAAAATATTTTCTCAAGATTCGGCATACCAAAAGCCATTATCAGTGACGGAGGCTCACATTTCACCCACTCACAATTCCGTCACCTCCTTTCTAAATACGGGGTTAATCATAAAATTTCCACACCATATCACCCCCAAACTAATGGCCAGGCTGAAGTTTCTAACCGGGAAATTAAAAATATTTTACAAAAGACGGTTAGGCCCGACCGTAAAGATTGGTCCACCAAATTGGACGACGCTTTATGGGCCTACCGTACCGCTTTTAAAACTCCACTTGGCATGTCTCCCTTCCGTCTAATTTTTCGGAAGGCATGCCATCTCCCGGTAGAATTAGAACATAGGGCTTTTTGGGCAATAAAACAACTCAATATGGATTTATCTGACGCCGGTAACCATAGAAAATTACAATTAACTGAATTGGAAGAATTACGTAATTTTTCCTATGAAAATGCGAAGATTTATAAAGACCGAACAAAGAAATTTCATGATAAATATATTGTTTAGAAACACTTTGACGTTAATCAACGTGTTTGGCTTTTCGATGCGAGATTACGTCTTTTTCCTAGCAAATTAAAATCTAAATGGACCGGCCCCTTTATTGTCCATAAAACATATCCATAAGGCGCTGTTGACCTTTTTGATCCAAAAACTAATTCGACATTTCAAGTCAATGGCCAGCGTTTAAAGCCCTATTTTGACCATACGCCTAGAATTCCATCTGAATCTTTTAATTTTACTGAGCCAGCCACCCTTGATCACTAGTGCACATCACGCCCGGCTGAATGGCGTAAAAGATAGCACTGGATGGGAGGTAACCCATCAATTTTTTTCTTGCTTTCCTTTTTTTTCTTCTTCCAGGTTTTGTTCATCCTAAACCCGACCGTTCTTCACTAAGGTGATCCCTTTTCCCTCCTAATGCATGAGGACATGGCATTTCTTAAGCATGGGGGGGTGTTTTTAAATTTTTACGATCGATTTAGGATATTCAAAACCTAAAAACATACAATTTTCTTTATTTCCTGCTTGCATACCCAAAAAAACAAAAATAATAAAAATAAAAATGTTGAAAACTTTTTGAGGAAAAATTTTGAAATCGGGACTAAGGTCGAAAAATTCACTTTTGGTACAATGGGATTTAATCTTTAACAAACTAGGGATAAGGATATAGATCTGATCATTAGAATTCCAGGGTCTATTTTAGACTAGATCAGATATCCTTCTCTAAAATTCCACCTGAACTCATGATAGTTCAGGTGACTTGATCCTATTTTGTAACACGGAAAGTATTTGACTTAGTTTCTGATTCAAAAACTTGCGTATCTTAAGAAACTTCTTATGTCTATTTTCACACACAAGCCAACACTTAAAAATAATTAAAATTTTTTTGAAAAACTCCCGTGTTTGGATTTAGTAAAAGTCTGAAGCAGATCATTGGTTTGAGTTCCCACCGTCGAGAAGAAGGAAAATACCTTCTTTGAGGACGCGATGTCAACATGTTACCGCCTTGGCGTTGCTCTATATCTATATTTCATATCTTTAGATGGAGCATTAAAGCGCATTTTAGTAGCTCAAGTGTCTTGGACGGTGCTCTACCTATAGCATCGGAGCAAGAGCTTGAGTTTGCTTGGAGCGCCCCTTTTCACCGCATCGTGTTTTGGGGTTGTGAGCTCCTGGGTGGTGTCATGGACAGTGCTATCCCGAAGTACTGGTGCCAGAGCCCCCTCGAGGAATGGTAATGGGAATGATGATCCCGACACATCTGTTGTAAGACTAAGCTAAAAATAAGCATGGGGGAGAAAATAATAATAATAAAAAATATATATATATATATAATAATAATAATAACACGTCCTTATAAATGTTGGCTTTTCACAAGCACAGAAATAAGGTTTTAAAGGATTTTGCAAGTTGCGAATTAGATTCACGAGCCAGAAAAATCCTAAAAACAAACATTTCAAGTCATCTGAATTAACAAGGGGTTAATTTGTGAATTTTCTGGAAGATATATTGATCCCGTTCTGTCAAATGGTTGGATCCAAAAACAAATCCTGATGTTTATCTTCAACAAATCCCGTACCTCCAGTGTTTTAATCTACCAAGGTCCATTAATCTCTTTTTTTCCTCAAAAGTCAAAAAAATTAGATTTCCCAAAAATTCCATTTTAAGTTTTGCTAAGAGACTAGCAAAAGATAAGCATGGGGGTGTGATAAACGCCAGTTTATCATCATTCTTATGCATTAAAACAAACCTAGCTCTTAGGATTTTACTCTGCAAACGGGTTTTTGGGCTGCATTTAGGCATAAAATAGGTTAGGCATGCATTGCATTTTTTATTGTCTTTTTAATATGTTTTTGTGAGTGTTAGGGATGTACAGATATATAGATCCCTAAAACCCTAGCACTCAAGAAGGCAAATGGTGAAGTAGAAGCCCAGACTAGCTGGAACTCAGCCTAATCCAACTCACCTCAGCTTGATCCAGCTCACCGCAGCTGGAACCTAGCTTACTTGAACTAGGGTTAGCTCATCCCAGCTCCATTCAGCTAATCTCAGCTGGATGGCAGCTCAAGAGAGTTCACCTTAGCTCACCCTAGCTCAAGTCAGCTCAGATCCAACTCAATTTAGCTGAGTCTAGCTCATCTCAGCTCCCACTAGTCCATAGAGATCTCTAGCTAGCTCAGCTAAGTTGACAGGAGTTCACCCCAGCTCAGATCCAGCTACATCCAGCTCCACTCAGCTCCAGCCAGCTGAAGAAGAACTCATCCCAGCTCAGGAAGCTCAAGTCCAGCTCCCGGGGACTCAGCTTAGCTCAACTCAGTTGAGCTAAGCTACCTTAGCTGCCTCAACCAGCTTGATTCTCCCCGGGAGCACCAGACGCAGCTCACCTTAGCTCATTATGATAGAAGCTAGCTTACCTTAGCTCGGCTTAGTAGCTAGCAAAGAACTAGCAAGCTAAGCCAGCTAGAATAGCTCCATGCCAGCCTCTTCAGCAGCAGCCAGCTCCAAATTTCAGTTCCAGACTTCTCCTCCTCAGCTCCTTCCTCTAAACCCTAGCTCCATTACCTTCTCCTCTACTCCTCCATTAGCTAAGTTAGCTTAGCTTAGCTTAGCTTAGATTAGCTTAGCTATGCTCCAACTTCCTTGGCTTGTACCACCCCAAAAACCCACCTACCAACTCCACCCAACTAGCTCCACCTAAGCTCCACATAAGCTAACCTACTTGGCACCAACCTAACCTACCCACCACCTCCAAAAGACACCTAAAAGTGGCACCAAAAACTACCCATAACCACCCCTTAATGGCACCACTTTTCCCTCCAAAATCTCCCCTCATCTCCACCACACAATCCCCCTTGAACCCATCTCCACCATCCACCTAACCCCCCTTCTAGAAGACCCCATGTTGGCGCCAACATGGTGGTGTCTCTCCACCACCAAAAGACACCAACACCACCATAACTACCCCCTTTAACACCTCTTGGGTTGGCGCCAACTCTCCTTAGCCATAGGATCATCAACCACCTCCATTCTTCCATCCTAGCCCTCCATTTCAAGGGGCACCTTAACCCCCCATCCTACCCTATAAAAAGACCACTACCCACCACCATTCAAGCCATCCTTGGCTAGCAATTTCACTCTCATATTCCACCAAGAAGCCCACGTCCAAGAGAGAAGAAGAAGAAGATTAAGGGGATATTCTGTCCCCTTGGTGCCTTCCCCTCTTCCTTCTCTCTTGGGTCACGCTAGCCAAAGGAGAATCCAGGCAAGGAAGATCTTGGAGGAGATCTTGAAGGTGGTCCACGCCACCTTGGAGGAGTTCTTGAGGGTGGTGCACGCCCACCCCTTGGAGAGAGCATTGAAGGTGGAAGCTTCCACCTTGGAGGAGCTCTCAAGGAAGGAGGAGAAGGAAGCCCTCTTTTCAAGCCAAGGAGCAGCTAGGCTTGGAGCAAGAAGACAACCTTCTTCACCATTGTTACAAGAGGATTTGTGTTTCTTTTCTTGCTTTTAGATTGTTTAATTCTAGTAGAAGCATTCCTCTACTTGTCCTTGAAAGGAACACTCTTTCTACTCAATCAAAATTGCCTTCTTTTAGCTTTTTATTGCAGTTGTTTGTTTTGGTTCTAGCACTTGTTTCACCTCTTCTTCCTAATTACCCTAGGCCTCCACTTGCCTAGAGTGAGCTTAGGAAGAAGATATTTCTATCTTTTAGATTTTAGTTAATCATTTGTAGGTGTTAGTTCTTTTAGCTACAATCTGTAGTTTGCCCTCGTCTTTTCAAAATACAAAAAAAATTACATATTGAAAAATATCAAAAAGAAAGTTGAGATCTATCTGTAAGCAAGAGGATTAATTTTGCTTTTTTTTTTTCCTCCTTGGACGACCCTAGATACTCCCCTATCTAGGATATAAATTTAAAAGCGAAAGCGGATTCGCGTGTTACAACGACGTTAAAAACTCGCTTTTACAAATCACGCGTATTTCGCTATCAGTATAATGCCTAGACATTAAGTTAACACATTTATGTACATAGCATATGTACATTAGAATGAAAATCGACTAATATAGAATTGCTTGTTTTACGCATTTCATGCATTATAAGTGTATGTAAATTCCATTTAGAATTTATTTAGGATAACAAGCACTAGAACATATAGGTTACTTCATTTGCACACATTTATTATACATATTTCATGATTTAAAAAGATTTAGAACTTATATGGGGTATTGCACATAAATAACCAATCATTTCGTTTTCATTTTTATTTATTCTCTTCTCCTTAATGGCTGCAGGGAACTAAGATCCACCATTGAAGACCACCATTGATGGCCGTAAGGATCGGATCTCATTGCTCCTCCTCCCCTACTCTCGATTCCATCACCTTTGCTATAAGAGGAACCTCCTGTGAATAAGCACTTTAGAACACCACCCCACACCATTACTGTGCAGGGCATCAAGCTCATTCCCATTCCACCATTGCGAGCCTCGACTGCGGTAACGAGCCTCCACCACCGTGGGCGTGTGGCGTGAAAGGCCACACTGCCATTCAAAGCTCGATCGCACCATCGTGAATCCGGAGAGCACCACAATGCCTCTGCCTCTCCATTTTCCCTTCCTTCTTCGTCTTCTTCTTTTTCTTACATTGCAACCACGAGAACCCATCACACCTGATGAGCCCATATTTGTGGGCTAAGTATGTATTTTAATGCCTAGACATTAAGTTAACATGTACATTTATATAGCATATATTAATGTGTAAATAGGATAACATAAAATCTCATGCATTTCATGCATTACATGCATTGATAATATCATTTAGAATATCATGCAATGAAATAGGTTGCATTTAACATAGAAGTTAAGGTCTTACATATAAAAAAACCCAATAATCATTTTTCTTTATTTTTATTCTTTTTCTGCAGCAACGGTTTCCCACACTGAATGCGCACCTTAATTGCTGAGGAGAGAGGATATTGCACGTCATCGACAATCCCTCTTCTCCACAATGCTTCTTCTTCTCCATGTTCCTGCAGCCATGAAAGAAGACCTCAATCGCACCATCATGAGCAGGCCTCCACCCCATTCCCTACTATGTAGAGAATAGCTTCTTATCCGTTCCACCACCACCGGCCTTGATTGCGGCAGTTTGCTCCATCACCGTAGGCATGCGTCGTGACAGGATGCTCTGCCAAATTGGAGCACCTACATTACTGTGAGCACCTCAGCGTGCACACCCCTCCACGCTGCAACAACAGCGTGCAGCACCACCCTCACCGCCATCTCCAACAACCACCTCTAGCTCCTCACCCCAGCGCCAATTAAGACATCCGGGAAATTTCCTAGACGTCTGATGCCTAGGAAATTTCCCAGACTTCTGACACCCCTCCCCTCACTGCATCTTCTCGACCCGACCTCGCCTCTAGCCTGTGCACCATCAGCGCACTCATACAGCGCCACCCCTGCATGTAGATGAGGGTGCGTGCAACTCCACTAGCAGCTTCCTCGCGTGCCCCTGCGCTCCTCCAGTACTGCTGCACGTCCTTCAGCAGTGCCGCACCTCACCTGCTACCCCTTCAGCTTCCGAGCGCATCCCTGCACTGCACCCCCAATGAGCAGCACCGAACCTCACCTCCTGCAGCATGCACCTGCACGCAGCATCGCTTCCTCTGCCTGCGCACACCTTCAGCTCATGCAGTAAGCAGTATGCATGTGTCCCTATGCTCCCCCTCGCCTCCTACACCTCTACCACACCTTCAACACTAGCAGCTGTGCACCTTTAGTAGCAGCAGCTGCATTCGCCAACAGCTCCAGCGCCTCCTAGCATGCGCCTGCACGCAACTCAAGCAATAGCAGCTGCATTCGCAAGCACCCATCTTTCCCCCCCGTGAGGTTAGCATGCCTCCAGCAGCAACAGTAGGAAATGCCCAACAGTGACACCCACTGCCATCTCCTCCTCACCGACGCTGCCTTCGGCTACCGTTGGCCACGAGACCACCACTATCGAATAGCCCTCAGCCTACTCGACCTCTAGTTGTAGCCTCGCCATTCAGCTCTTTTTCCTCTGCGCGTGCGAGTAAGAGGAAGCCATTCCCCTGTTTTGCTACAGTAAACGGGGTATTAGTTTTTACATTCAATGCCATTGCAAAGTTTTATTTTTATTTTATTATTGTGAACATTGCATTGAGCTCCCTCTTGTTTGGTATAAATGCAATTTCAGATTATGCTCTTATTCAAACTCATATTTAACATGGTTTTCGACACAATTTTTGGGAGAAACAATTCGTGGACATCTATTTTTAACCCATACGAGTTTTAATAGGCCATTACCTCCACGTGGATATGAACCGCTCTCTCGAGTGGTTTATTTTCAATTTAATACTTTGATTAGTGAATTTTCCACCACTTTAAAATACAATGACAAATCATCTTAATCATCTTATTCGAAAGCAAAAATCGACTCATCAACACCCACCATTGCCACCTCCAACTACCGCTAAAACCACTGCCTCTCCACTTTCCCCTGCATCTCTGTCTTCTTCTTCTTCCACTACAACCATGAGAATCCATCACACCCACCATCACCACCTCCAACAGTTGCCAATACCATCGCCACTCACTTCCTACAAGTAGCCAACAACTGCTCCTCCGCTAGCGCCTCCTTCGCTCCATCCGACCGCCATCGGCCACCTCCCTCCTCACCGGTGCTCCACGTGCGCCACGCGTGGCCGTCCGCTTCCAACCCCCAACAACTCCACCTCAAGAGAACCCATCACCACCACCTCTAGCACTCCTTGCCCGCATGTGCCCAACAACACCTGCGCACCACCTTTCCTTTGATGTGCAATAGTGTGGCCATGCATGGTTGCTCGTGCCCTCAATACAGCAGCAGGCTGCCGCCCCTTCACCACAGTCCTCCCCTCCGTCTGGCTGCTGCTAGCCATCTCCCTCCTTGTCGGAACCACCATCGCGAAGCTCACTTCGAAGGCTTCCTCCCCACTAAATCTCATCAACTTTGGTAGTCTTACATGTGCGCAGCAGCTTCATGAACAAATCCTCTATTTCCACTCCAATTAAAATTTACGATTGCATGCTTTTGCAAGATTTCAGTTTCTCATTTAATTAGTTAAATATTATTCCACATTTATGAGAACACCCTCCACTTCTAACGTAAATGCAATTTCAGCTTGTTCATACATTGTTATCTTAATTAAAAAGGGGCTTTGACTTGATGTCTTCGGCTATACATTCATGAACATCATTTCTCTCATTTCGTGAGTTTTAACTGCCATTGCCTCCCTATGGATATGACCTAATCAATTTCGTGGTTAGATTTTGAGTATTAAATGTTTTGAAAAGCAATTTTCTACCATGCAACCAAATACAACAGCATGATATTTCATGTGCAAAACTTCATAAAAAAATGAAAATCATCTTTTCAGCTATCATCTATTACAACTGTAAAAGGACGGGACGCATTCGAAAGGATTGTCCACTCCATAAAAAGGAGATACAATGAAAGAGGATGAGGAAATTCTCCATGAAAGATGGCAGGAAGAAGGCTCTTCAAGCAACCTGGGATGAGTCTGACTCAACCTCTAAAGAAGAAGAGACCTTCGGTGAAGAAGCTCTTCTAGGACTCATGGCTATAGGAGACGAGGTAACATCTTTTAGTCTTGACGAGTTATTATAAGCCTTTTATGAGATGCATGATTTAGCTAAGTCTCTTAAAATAGAAAATAGAAAATTAGTAAATACTCTAGAAGAGGAAAGTACACTAAAAGAGAAACTTGCATCACAAAATCAAGAACTATCTCTTGAGATCACAAATAGATGACTTAAAGCTAGACATTGATGAGCCTAAAAAAAAATCTGCTGCCCATATAAATGAGCTGGCAAAATTTACAAAAGGTAGTCATAATCTTCATAAATTACTAGGGGCACAAAACTAGACCACCACAAAATTTGAATTAAGGTATATGCCTAAAAATTATCATGAAACATCTAGTTCAAACCAAAAGATCGAGAAAGGTAGTTTGCCTAAACGGGAAACACCGACTAACAATCATGGACCTAAATGAAAATGGGTACCAAAAACACTTTTGAAATCCTATTTTGTAGGTCATAAAGATCAAGTAGATTATAAAAGGTGGACTTATCGAGAATCCAATGGAAGCTTGAAGCCCATGTATAGATCTGATGATGCCAGTCCTCACAGACAAACAAATGACAAGACCAAGGAGAAAGAAGGTGGATCAAGGATAGCTGGTGCTCAAAGCATGTGACAGGAGAAGAAGGCCTGTTCCAATAACTCAACCACCAAGAAGGTGGTACAGTTACATTTGGGAACAACCATAAGGGCCATATTATTGGTACTGGCCAAATTGGTAACTCTTCTGCATCTTTTGATAATGTACATTTAGTTAAAGGGTTAAAACATAACTTGCTTAATGTAAGTCAAATATGTAAAAAAGGTAACAAAATTAGTTTCACCTCAATTGGTTTTAAAATAAAAGACAAACAAACCAAGCAAACCATCCTTAAAGGATACAAATATAAAGATATTTATATTGTCAACTTTGACAAATGTGACAGCTTTGAATGTCTAATCACATCTGATGATGAGGCAATACTATGGCACAAACGACTAGGGCATGTTCACATGAAAAATGTTAGTAAACTTGTGAAACATGAGCTAGTCAAAGGATTGCCAAAAGACAATTTCAAAAAAAGCAAAGTTTGAGATTCTTGTGAAATTGGTAAACAAACAAAGAACTCTTTTAAACCTAAAAGGAAGCTTAGCACTTCTTGAACCTTGGAACTACTTCACTTAAACTTATTCAGACCAACCAAGTTTGAAAGCCTAAGTGGGTGTCGATATTGTCTTGTCATAATTGATGACTTTTCAAGATTTGGACTATTGATGCCTTTAGTAAACTTGCAAGGATATTGCAAAATAAGAAAGGATTTGAAGTCATAAAGATAAGAATTGATCATGGTGGAGAATTTTAAAATCAATATTTTTCCAACTTCTATGATCAATTTGGGATAAAACATGAATTTGTCTTTCCTTAGCTTTTTTAACCTTTGTCTCCCAACTAGAACCTAAAAATGTTAAGAATGTCTTTTTTGATGAATGCTAGATTATTGCAATGGAAGAAGAATTGAATCAATTTGTGTGAAATCAAGTATAGGAACTTTTTCCAAAACCAAATTCTCAAACCATCACAGGAATCAAATGGATTTTTAGAAATAAGCTAAATGAATTAGGAGAGGTAGTTAGAAATAAAGCTAGAGTTGTGGCCCAAGGGTATAATCAAGAAGAAGGAATTGATTTTGACAAGACCTACTATTGAGGTGCTTTCATCAAGTGTTTAGAAATATATGCATTGTAGTATAGTCGACAAAATCACATGAAACACTAAAATTTATAAAACTCAAAATCTACTTGGAGTCTGAGGTCATTCGCAGGGAGCAAAGGTGGAATTCACGACACTAATCTCAATTCAAGAATAATGAGCACAATTAATTAAGCACAATAATGATATTTCAATGAATGATCTTCTCAGAATGATATTCAATTATAGACCAATGTATCTCAAGAATAACGGGATAAAAGAATATGAGAATACAAAAATAATGGTGATTTAGATCACCACATAATTCTCTTAATTAAGCATGCATTTTATGTAGTCAAATAATTCAATAATATCTATAATCGAATACTCAAATAATGCAACAGTGGTCTCAACTACTAATGCCTCAATTCCACATCAGTCGAGCCTCAAATGTTTCAACAATACCAGATAAATAATGCCACAATACCTTTGAACCAATATCAGACGTTGGGTTTGATGACCAGATGACTTATCTTATCAGAGAATAGCACCATAGTAAGGCACACAAGGGTGCCAAGCCTCACAAGGCACAAGACTTCAAGACACAAGGTCCCTTCTCAAGCACAGCACAAGGGCGAACACCCTTTCTCAGAGGCTAAGTGTTAGCCTTCAGCATGTGCCCTGAGGGAGATCAATCCGAAGCAAAACCCTCCCCCCTCCTCCTCACAAATTCTCCTCTCCTCTCAAAACCAGGCTTAATCGGGTAAGCGAGTCACGGGTCCAGGCTCACCGAGCGTGCGGGTGAGTGAGGAGTGAGAGGCTAAGTGTGCGGGGTACCTTATCTCCATGTGTCGAGGCGATAAGGCCTCGGCACTCTTTTGTGATATATGCTATTGGGTGTTTGGTCGCGGACGATGTGGCACTAAAGTGCCACCTTCTCCAACTAACTGTAGCAGGTGGATGTTCTCATGATTGCATGTGATTGCGCAGTAATCATAGGTCTTAATTGACCTAAATTATGCTAGGACATAGCATAAGTTAGGGTAATTCACGCATGCATAAGCACTACTAGTACCTTTACTGCTTTCTTTTAGCTATGCATAAAATAATGCTATAATGTACTGATTAGGTGCATTATGTCAATTACAGGTAATAAGCTGACCAGAAGGTAGATCTAAAGTCGGATCTGAAGAATAAAAAATAACTGGAGTTGCAGCAGAGCTGGAGTAGAAGACCTAGAATAAGATGTAATAGACAATAATGTAAGGGGTTGAGGTATGCTATTCTATTTAAGTAGGAATAATGTAATAAATTATGAAGAACTTAGGACCATCCTAGCCCTAGGATAGCCTAGAAGCTTCCCCAAGCCTTAGCTACCCTTAGATTAGGTCACCACATCCTAGGATACCTTAAAACCCTAATTCTAGCCTCTATCTGGACGTCCAGAACCCTTAGCCAACTCCCACACAACCTAAACCCACTTCTACAGTGTTATTGGACGTCCAAATACTTGGTAAGATGTTCAATTTCAGCAGAATACCTAAGACAGAACCTAGAATCCCTCCTGACTCTGATTGGACGTCCAGACAAGAAGTTTGGACTTCTAATTTTTCACTATAAGATGTCTGACAACTTTATTAGACGTCTGGTACTATACTCCAGTTCCTGTTTTGGAATTCAAGCCTTGATCTTGGATCTCTAGCCCCTTAAACCCAATTCTAACCCCATAGGAACATAAATTAAGGTGCCCTAACCCTAGTACATCACCTCTAGACCTCCCTAAGAACTTAATTAGGTCCCCACTAAACCTAATTGACTTGGATCATGGTCAACCTCTTCATTCTATTCAATTGGACTCATTCAGTCCAATTGAGCCCTGATCTCAGCACACAATATCCAATTGGACTCAGTGAGAGTTCAATTGACCTAGACATGACTTAATTGAGTTATTTTACTCTCAATTATGTTTTCACACACCCAATTAAACTTGTATTAAGTTTAATTTCACTTTACCTTAGTGAATTAGGGTTTACAACCCTAATTTAAGACTTACCTTGACCTAAACCCACTAGAACCTAACCTAATCAACCTAGCCACCTAAGTTTCGACCCACACACACCCGCACACACCATCCACATGAAAATACCTAGCCTAGAGTTCTATAGAACTCTCTACCATGTGTTGTTGCCTTGGTTGCTAAAATTAGCAACCAAGAGCCATTCAATTTTTAGATCCACATTTGGTGGATCTAAAAACCACCATCCATCCTCTCTCTCTCACTCTCCCCCGGGCTCCCACCATAGGCCTCTCTAGAGAATTCCATAATTCTCTAAGTAGCTTCCCTTAGGTCTATAAAAAGACCTAAGGGGTGGCCATTTGCACCCATCCACTCTTGGCTTCATTCACTCTTGGCTTCCATTTAGCTTAGCTACACTCCACCTCCATGCCCATGAGTAGCCTCACCATGGCCACCACCACCTCCACTCCAAGATGCTGGATCACCTCTCCAACCTCTCTCCAAGAGTTGGCCTAAGCACCATTGGCCGCCCCTCCTCCTCTCAATCAACTCAAAGGCCATCGGAGCCACCTCCGAATGCCCTTAGTTATGCTAGATTAGATTATTGTTCTTCTTAGATTTACATGCTTTATTTACTGCTTAATAGTGTAGTTCATTACTTCTCCCCCAATGATGCATGCAAAATCCCCCCATAGATTCATGTATGCAGTCATTTTCTCGTAGTGAGTAGTTTTATTTCCCTGTACAAGCATTCCTCTACCTGTGCTTTGCAACTCTGATATCATCATCATCTTATATATATAAATATATATGTTGAAAATCACTATGTGCCTAGTTATCATCTTTTGGTGTGATTGAAGTTGCATGTTTTAATTACTATCTTTTGGCAACTAGCATGTCGTACATCAATCGTAAATCACCATAAACTGGCATGAGATTTTAAGCATGTAGAGCGAAAGAGATCGATTTCAAATCTGTATTTTCATAAATGCCTCCCAGAGATGAACGACCGGGACTCCAAGTCTCGTTATCTTTATAAATATTTTTGTTGATCGTATTGCGCACTATACTACGACGCTTTTTCTTATCAAACACGTGCTCTATGAGTCACAACAAATGGCATCGTTGCCTAGGAGGCAATGTCAGTTTTTATTTCGATCTTTTGAGCAATCACTGATAAATCTTCCACTACTTGTCTTTTGATGTGTAAGAAAATAGGGAAAAATTGGAATCTACGCACGCAACGAGCGCAGTTTAAACAAAAATCAGGTGCACATCTCATCTTAGATTAGGATTTCCCTTTATGAACCCTAGGTTAGATTTATTTGAAAAAAAAAGGAAAAAAAAGCCCATTTATTTTCGTGAAAAAAAGAAAAAAGACCAAAGAAAAAAATCTAGGTAGTTAGATTAGGTTTCGTTTTGAATCCTAGGTTAGTTTTGAAAAAGCAAAAAAAAGGTATTTGAAAATCCTTTGAAAAAAAAAAATTTTCAAAATTTTTTTTGAAAAAGAGAAAAATATATATATTGGTGGAAAGTTTGAATTTTAAACTCAAACACCTTTTAAAAGCTTTCTCACCACCCTCTAATTTTTCGGTCAAACTTTAATTTCTGATTTAAAAATTCAATTGCCAAAAAATTAATGAGCAAAAAATTTTGAAATTTAGGCTATAACTTCATTTTCAAACCATCTTTCAAACGACATCATTCATTTGAAAAAATTATAAGTACAAAATTTTTAAAAATTCGTGAAGTATAAGGGGGTCAGACTGACTCAGATTTGAAAATTTTCAAAATTCAAAAAGCAATTTCGAGCAATCCGTGAATCTATTTTGACTAAAAATGGTGGGGTTTGAAAGCTGATCTTATTGGCTTTAATTTCCATATTTTCTCAAATTTTTGAAAGTCATTTGACACTATTTCAAAGCAAAAACTTGACCAGGGGTCAAAATTCTAGATCTAACCCCTTGACATTTAAACATCTCTATAAATTTGGTTGAAATAGTAAAAATTACAAAAAAATATTCTCTGAAAATACATTTAAAGAAGGAATCTACTTGCCAAATTTCAATTTGTTTGGATTCCAATTTTGTTCAGAGAACTATTTTTATTCTTGTGGTCTGCTGAAAAGGAAGAAAAAAAAAACCCTAGAATTGCATGAACCCTAGGTTACATCTTTAGGGTTACACTCTAGAGACCACATATTTGGGATAACCTAGATTTGATCAAGTCTAGTGCTTAGCCGGTGAGCTTGGTCACCATTTGATCCACTCATCACAAACCCCAATTGAAGAAAAAATGGCTAAAATTAATTTTAAAACACGAAATCAACCCGAATTTGTTGTCATACTATTGGGTGTTTTCAATCTCTCTTGCCAAACCTGGTGACTAAGTCTGTGGGGTAGTGTCAAATGACTGCGGCTAACAGGTAACGGAACTGGAGGCGTAAGCCAAAGGAAGAACCTTCCCCTTAGTCCCCTCGTAACCAGACTGGCTGGGTTAGCTTGAGAGGCGAAAATCACTTTCAGTCGGTTGTACGACAAATTTTTTTCTTCAGGAATTATAACCTAAAACGAAAAATCTGGTCGTCTGATCATAAGGACCATCTGATTGACTGGGACTTAGCCTTGTTTGGCTTAGCTACACCAACTCAGGGGTTTGGTGGTGTATGCAAGGAAGGAGGTCACTCAGACCTTGATTGGTTGAACCTTGGGAGTCACTCCCAAGGAGGTGAGTCACTTCGATCGGGCCATCTTCTCCCCCACCCTCTTCTTCTATCTGCTTAGACGCAATGGCTAACCCTAGATCTAGACCCAATTAGTATCCAGAAGAGCTGGACCCATGAGCTTATCTGAGAGCCTAGGTCACTGAATCAGCTCAACCTTGGGATCAGAACACAAGGTGGCGAAGAAAACTTTTTTGCTTCGCCTGATCCTTCTCCTCGGGTTACCGAAATAGTTAACCCATATCCTAACCTTGGATATTATGACCCATACCAGCCAGTCCCTCAAAGGACCGCATCTTATAACCCAGGATATGGATTTCATACTCCTGCTTCTCACCCATGGAATATAGGTAGACCTGATTCACCCCCTGGAACCCCTGAAGAACTACCAGTGCATATGCAACTGCATTATAGAATACAGAGAGCTGTAGCTAGTGCTAAGGAGAAAGCCGCATTCTATCTACATGAAATCCAAGGTATCACTGAGCCAAACCAAAGACAAAGCTAGATTCCATATCAACAAGTTGTGATGGAGCTCCTTCAGGGAACAATAGGGATAACAAGGCTAATTGGACAAAATCAGGAAACTCAAGAACTACTGCTTTCGAGATATCAAGTGGAAAATAGCCTTGAAGACCTCGTAGAATCTGAAACGACTACGTCGGAAGGACACACAGAAGATTCTTAGGAGCAGATGCTAGAAGATCATTCAGGGGAAGAAGAATCCAGCTTGGATATGAGATAGGAGCAGGAAATGTTCTGAATGGGTTCATCTGAGAACTCCACTCAAGAAACTGAGGAAGGACTGATATCTCCAGGTCTGAGCCACAATCGAATTATCCTGAATCCTGGGAGATACCTCTTGGGTTAGATAACCCAACCATGATAAGGGAATAGATCCACTTGAGGATATGGATCTTGAGGCAAATATTACATGTGACACTACTGATCAGCCTAAGCCACTTCCCATTGTAGGTGAACCTGTGCTAGAGCCAACACCTTATGATCTGTACTCTTCTTTCACCTACATCCCTAATTTGGATGCTAGAGATTCTGAGATGACACTTTCTATCCCTGATCCTGACATCCGAAGATTAGAAGTAGCCATGGATGACTTGAGCGAAGAAATAAATATGCTAATTGAGGTAGGAATTACTGAGGAGCCCAACACATACGAGGGTGAAGCTTTGAGCAGAATGAGCTGGGGACACGCCTACCATCCCAGTCAATCTAATGGATGGCTCGACTCTGTGCCTGAGGAGGCAGCTCCGATGAATCAGAGATGAGTACTGATGAGGACGAAGTAATTTCTGAGAAGGATTTCAGTGACCTCCCCACAGATCTTCTACTTTCACGGATACCCCCATATGATCCAAAGCCTGGAGAGGGCATGATCTTTGATGTCAATTATTGATGAACACACATCAATTCATGATAAATTGCTTGTTTTTGATAGTTCCTAGGCTTAGCATTGCATATCATGTTATAAATATTGCATAACATCCATTGCAGGGCATTTAGGATAGTTGTATATTTTATATATTAATTCCTCCATTTCATATGGCCAGGGGACAATGTGACATCCATATGGGTTTTGAATGGAAAATCCGACCGTACGGATGGTTCCGGAGTCACGATCGCAGTTCGGCATTGCGAAAATCATCTTGATCTGAGCACTGTAGTACCCTCTACAAGAAGAAGAAGATGGACGACCCAGATGGCGCCATGTGGTGCCATCCAGGCCACCCAACGCCGGCCAGTAGCACTGTCCAACTCCTTCTTCATTCGTACCCTTCAATCCTAGCCGTTGGATCAAGTCCAATGGTTGGGAAGCGGACGCACCAATCCGCTCCACACGACACAAGGGAAGGATTGTCGCAATGGTGGGAGCGCTGGTGTGCAAAGGGGGGCGCGGGTTCGAATCCTCGCAGCCCCTCCAATTCGCAATTGAGCAGGCGCATGGAGCGGCAGTGCCAGCACAAGGCAGCGCACGCGCGCACGCACATAGCAGGGCACGTGCAGTCAGCGTGCGTGATGAGAGGGGCAGCGCGGTATGGGAACAAGGGCGGTTGCCGCTAGCTTTCAGCAACAACTGGGCTGACCTACAGTGATACTTACAGCCATCGCTATTTCATTACAAGCCAGCAGAGCCAGCTATGGGCGTGGGTGGAGGTGAGCTATCTACAGCAACGTTTCCAGCGATGGTCTGGAGATCGCTAAAGGTCCTTTAATCCATTTTTAGCCTCTTCTCCTCCACTATTAAAGGACCTACACCCCGTCCCTTCCAAGCCATCTCTACCTACTCTACTCCTACCTACTCCCAAGCTCTAGCAAGCCTACCAACTCTCCATTAGAGCTTGTTCTCAAGCTCCCAAGGTGCCTATTAGTGTAGCGAACCTTTGCCCCACCAAATACTCCTCCAACTTCCCATCTCCCTTCATAGGTCACCTTGGAGCGGTCCTCCCACCTCCATTTCAGAGCCACGCCGAAGCTTTCCTCAACACGATGTCCTCTTGCATCTCACCTCCATCATCTCGTTCCTCACCTCCTTTGTCCGAGCTTCCGCCAGGCGTCGTCATCTCATCGAACATTCGATTCGAGAGATTTCCTCTCACCTCCCTCTCTTTTTATGCTTTCATAGTAGATTGTAATAAACATTGGATTGATATATATACCATTTTCGTTCTTCATCTCTATCTTGTGCTTCATTTGCTTGTCTTTTATTTCAAAAACACAAAAAAAATAACAAAACACTAAAATACCAAAAAGAAGCGAGTCGAAGCGCAGTTTTCACGTAAAGTAAACGTTGCCTCCCTGTGTTCGACCTGAGACTCCCTTGGAGTTTCGGTATAAATTTTATCTGATCGACGTGTTTTGCAACTACAACGACAAGTTACTTGTAACCTCGATTTCTAACATGTGAAACACGCCCGACCAATTATCATTATGAGGATCCCTATGACTCAGATTCTTGTTCTGAGATACATTTTGATCTACTCCCTCAGCAACTTCCTGCTGAATTGTGGGACATGATAAATCAGCTGAATCAACATCATGACCCCCCTCTGATTATCCTCTATTTTGCACCACTACTCCAAACCTTATAGCTAGAATTTTTGGAGTAGGTGTGCACAATCAGCTAGTTCGCATCTCTGGACAACTGATTCTAGGAAAATACGAGCACATATTTCTCCTAATCTTGACCGGCCCCTATGCTAGAACTGATACATCTAATTGAGTTTTCGCCTAGCTAGAGGCGTTAAACTCAGCATCTACTCCGCATCCATCATTTATACATATTCATTTTTATACATAGCATATTTTTCTTTTAGCACATTTTCTTTCTGCATATTACATACTGTCAGGTTGGCCGGTGCTGAACATTAAAATTTCAGGAGCAATTCCAGGCGATTTCTACCCATTACACCCTGCTGTATTTATGTTCTTTTATATTCATGCATGAGGACATGCAAGAACTTTGGCATGGGGGTGTAGATACGACAAAACTGAAAATTTTTATGCCAACATTTAGGAAAATCTCAGAGCTGCATATCAAACGTACTTTAGGACCCTAAATGAAAGAACAACTGACCCCATTTCCAATGCTCGCGTTGGAGCTAAAAATCATCTGCAACAGCCACTTTCGACTCACCTGCTCACCTTTTGTTAAAAATTTAGGGTCAAGCGAATGTAACTCGAAAGGGAAATTTCATGAAGTATGAATATAAGAGGTTACTTGTTTATAGCATATATACATAGTGCATCCATGAATAAGATTATCTTATTAAGAGAATGCATTAGGGATTTTATCCTCTAGTTGATTCTTCTAATCTGGAATCCAGTACAATTTTTCACACACGTAGAATTTGCAATGGATTCACGGTGAAGGCTGATAAACATCTTTAGTCTGTCAAGAAGAAGCAGTGCTTCTTTTCCTGAAACCCTGGATAGTGTTTTGGGAGTCAGGCAGATCTTCTTCCAAAAAATCCACCAAATGGTGTGAGATGAGAGTAGAGTGTACTGGTGCTCTATGATTAGTGCAAGGAATCCAGAATCCTAGATAATTAAGTGATGATACTTAGAGATTAGGCATAGTTTTCGCTCTCGGTTCCTGCGTATACATTTTTGTGCGAAATTTTGTGAGCCACCAAATAAGGCAAATATGCAGAGAGTGAGTCTTCATAAAACTAGGGCTAAGGTGGATGGTTATAACCATTCTTTACGGAATCCTCGACTGAAGGAGGGTATTGATGTCAAGGTCAGAAATACACCATCCTATCCGTCTTTCCCGGTGTCGTGAGTAGACACTTCCACCAAATAAGCCACTCAATGTCTCTTGAGTACCACCAATCCCTAATAATGCCTCTTCAATAAAATTCATGAATGTGTTGCAAGATTGTGTTGAGTTAGAAAAATTATATATGAAAGGAAAAATGAAAAAATGAGAAAATGAGAAAAAGAAAAAAAAAGAAAGAAAAAAAAGAGAGAAAAAAAAGAAAGAAGAGAAGAAAAGAGCAGAAAAAGAGTTTGTGAATATTTAGTGTTTATTTCAGTTGCATTGAGGCAATACCACCAAAAAAGGCCTTAACCTATCTTTCTGTGTTTCTGACCGTCCGAATACTTGCTGAGGAATTCCGACTTAGTGTTAGGGTTATGGAACTCAATTAAAGTGTTAATGCCAAGTGAGACCATCAAAGATGGATCATACATGAGAATCTGGTGAGATTGTGAGCTTTAAAAAAAAATAGAGAAAGTAAGAGAGAATGAACACAAAGGAACCAGAAAAGAGCATAGTTTTTCTCATCTTTCGCTGAGTTGAGTTACTTGATAATTTGGGAATCTAGATTCTGAAGTACTAATCTCTATATAGCACCAACTGAGAGTGAGCCACTAAATAAACACCTGTATCCCTCCGACAACCTCTACCCAAGCTTAAAGCCAGCTTGGAATTCATAGAATATCTTCAATACCCCGAGGAAAGAAGTCCACCTATCCTGCTAGAATTTTTACTAGTGGTCAAGTACAGGCTTTAGAGGTGAATTAGTTTCTCACTAGAATCCGTTGCAAAAGCTACAAAGCTACACTTTCATGATTGTCTGGATTTCTAGAGCATAGGATAAACATAAAAAGGAGAAAAATATCTAGGCATACACTTGATAAAATAATCAGTCCCATAAGGACCCTTTTGTGAATGATTAAGTTTCGCATTTGCTAGGGACTAGCAAGATTTAGGCATGGGGGTATGATTGCGCAGCAATCATAGGTCTTAATTGACATAAATTAGGCTAGGACATAGCATAAGCTAAGATAATTCATGCATGCATAAGCATTACTAGCACCTTTACTGCTTTCTTTTAGCTATGCATAAAATAATGCTATAATGTACTTGTTAGGTGCATTATGTCAATTATAGGTAATAAGCTGACCAGAAGGTAGATCTAAAGCTAGATCTGAAGAATAAAGAATAACTGGAGTTGTAGCAGAGCTAGAGCAAAAGACCCAAAATAAGATGTAGTAGACAATAATGTAAGGGGTTGAGGTATGCTATTCTATTTAAGTAGGAATAAAGCAGAAAATTATGAAGAACTTAGCACCATCCTAGCCCTAGGATAGCCTAGAAGCTTCCCTAAGCCTTAGCCACCCTTAGATTAGGTCACCACACCCTAGGAAACCTTAAAACTCTAATTCTGGCCTCTATCTGGACGTCCAGATAAGTTATAGGATAGACGTCCAGACACTTAGTCAGACGTTCAATTTCTGCAGAATACCCAAGACAGAACGTAGAATCCCTACTGGCTCTGATTGGACGTCTAGACAACAAGTTTAGACTTCTGATTTTCACTATAAGATGTCTGACAACTTTATTAGACGTCTGATACTGTCCTCCAGTTTCTGTTTTGGAATTCAAGCCTTGATCTCGGATCTCTAGCCCCCTAAACCCAATTCTAACACCATAGGAACATAACTTAAAGTGCCCTAACCCTAGTACATCACCTCTAGACCTCCCTAAGGACCCAATTAGGTCCTCAGTAAACCTAATTGACTTGGATCATGGTCAATCTCTTCAGTCTATTCAATTGGACTCATTGAGTCCAATTGAGCCCTGATCTCAGCACACACTATCCAATTGGACTCAGTGAGAGTCCAATTGACCTAGACCTGACTTAATTGAGTTATTTTATACTCAATTATGTTTTCACACACCCAATTAAACTTGTATTAAGTTTAATTGCACTTTACCTTAGTGAATTAGGGTTTACAACCCCAATTCAAGACTTACCTTGACCCAAACCCACTAGAACCTAACCTAATCAACCTAGCCACCTAAGTTTCGACCCACACACACCCGCACACACCATCCACATGAAAATACCTAGCTTAGAGTTCTCTAGAACTCTCTACCATGTGTTGTTGCCTTGGTTACTAAAATTAGCAACCAAGAGCCATTCAATTTTTAGATCCACATTTGGTGGATCTAAAAACCACCATCCATCCTCTCTCTCTCTCACTCTCCCATGAGCTCCCACCATAGGCCTCTCTAGAGAATTCCATAATTCTCTAGAGAGCTTCCCTTAGGTCTATGAAAAGACCTAAGGGGTGACCATTTGCACCCATCCACTCTTGGCTTCATTCACTCTTGGCTTCCATTTAGCTTAGCTACACTCCACCTCCATGTCCATGAGTAGCTTCACCATGGCCACCACCACCTCCACTCCAAGATGCTAGATCACCTCTCCAATCTCTCTCCAAGGGCTGGCCTAAGAACCATTGGCCACCCCTCCTCATCTCAACCAACTCAAAGGCCATCAGAGCCACCTCTGTATGCCCTTATTTCTGCTAGATTAGATTATAGTTCTTCTTAGATTTACATGCTTTATTTAATGCTTAATAGTGTAGTTCATTACTTCTCTCCCAATGATGCATGTAAAATACCCCCATAGATTCATTTATGCAGTCATTTTCTGGTAGCGAGCAATTTTATTTCCCTGTACATGCATTCCTCTACCTGTGCTCTGCAACTCTAATATCATCATCATCTTTTGGTGTGATTGAAGTTGCCTATTTTAATTACTATCTTTTCGCAATTAGCATGTCATACATCAATCGTAAATCACCATAAACCAGCATGAGATTTCAAGAAACTAGAGCGAAAGAGATCAATTTCAAATCTGCATTTCCATAAATGCCTCCCAGAGACGAATGACCGGGACTCCAAGTCTTGTTATCTTTATAAATATTTTTGTTGATCGTATTGCACACTATACTACGACGCTTTTTCTTATCAAACACGCAGTCTACGATTCCAACAGCATGCTATTGCTGCTGCTGGGAAGCCCAATTAGAGGTGCTGGAGTCTTCAGGAGATGAACCCGCAGCATCTAGGAGTTGTAGCGAGGTGGGAGTAGGTTGGAACAAGGTGAACGGGAGTGGTGACGGTGACGGCGATGGCGGTGGTGGTGAAGACCTATAGTCACAAATATGGGCTTAAGAGCCCCAATTGGAATGCTCCTGAGCTTCGCCAAGCGGTGGCGCAGGTGATGGTGGTGTTCTTGTGGTGTCTATTGGCATGTGGAGGGTTGACGGAGTCGAAGATGGTGCGCAAAAGTTGGGTTGTTCGGTGGAGGTTTTGAGTGAGTGGAACCCTCAATTTCTTGAGGGATTTTGGTCAAGGCAATTAAGTGGAGCTTTGAGTGGTGCTATTGTGAAGTTTGGTTGCATGTAGCGATGGCGTGATGTCACCGAAGTGCGGTCAGAGAGGAAGAAGGCGATGGGGAGGCAAGGTGGTTATGGGTCAAAATAGGATAAGAAGCAGTGCAAATTAAGCTATGGAGAGAGAGTGAGTGAGGAGACCTAATTTAACAGTTGAAAGGGGAGAGATGGCGCCAGCTTTGATTGGCTGACGTCGGAGAAGGGAAGCCCTCCGATGAGGGAGATCGGCGAGGACGAAGGGGCTGGAGAGCTCTCTCTGGTATTGCGAGGAGTGGAAGAATGAGCAAAGGAGATCCCCATAGCCTATGGTATGTGGCAGTGGGCGAGGAAGCCAGAGAAAGAGGTGTTGCCGGAGCTGCAATGGAGGCGACTGGAGAGAGGAATTTGAAGATTTTGAGGCCTAAAACCAAGCTAGTTTTGGATGACCTGAGGATCTAGAGCTTATATAGAGCTCAAATCCGAGCTTTAGACAAGGAAAGAGGCTCTAATTGGCTTGAGACTTGGAATCACAAATCCCACGAATTTCGTGGGTTCGCATGGTCTTTCTACATCAACTCAAGGTCTGAGATTATGTTCACATGATTCTCCATAGTCTGAACTTCAATCCCACCAATTTTGGTGGGATTTAGAGTCGATTTGGTGAGGATTCATGATGGTCAAAGTCTACCTGAAGATCGATTTGACCTTAAATGGCGGCAGGGATCATTATGCAAAGAAAATAAGGAACTTAGTGGCTTTTTTGCAAAGATTTCAAAAGTTAGGGGCTTGTCTGAAAGAAATAGAGACTTAATGGATTGAAATGCAAACTAGGTCAAGATGGACTCTGATTGGGCCCAAATTTTGTAACAAACTTAATTTGGAGCCAGGGAATCTAGTGGTGAGGTCTGATTTGAGTTTTGACCAAGTTTGACTAGGAAATTTGCGTAGAGACTCAAATTAAGGTAGAATTCTGTCTGAGACTAGTCAAGGTCAAATTAGGTTCAGATGGTCAAACCAAGTATACCAAACCTCTTAGAATATTTTTCTATGAATTTTAGGAGGTTTAGATGAATTTTATCCTTACTAGAACCACTTCAATTCAAGCAAGTTTGAAATTAGGGTTTTAGGTGCTATTGTGGTTCTTGAAATGCATGAAACCTTGCTTCTGTCTGGATAGACCCACTCATTAGACTTTAATGATTATTAAACTTTTAATTAACCCTTGGGAAACCTTGTGGTTAATCTATATTCATGATATGATGTTAAAATGGTAGAATTGACCTTGTTTTAATGTTCTTCTCTCAAAATGGATATGTGTGGAATTATGGCTCTCAGGCGACTATGTTGGAACTTATGTCAATTAATCCTGACTAAATAAAGCTAGTTATGGCTCATGATTGTGTTACCATCACCTATGCACCTGTGGCTCGCTTGGAATCCATTAGGATGCTGTTAGCCTTTACCGCCCACATGGTGTTTAAACTCTTTTTGATGGATGTCAAAAGTGCATTCCTAAATGGATTTATCAAGGAGGAAGTCTATGTTAAGGAACATCCAGGTTTTGAAAGTGTCAACCATCCAAACTATGTCTATAAATTACAAAAAGCTTTATATGGTCTAAAACAAGCTCCACAAGATTGGTATGACAGACTAAAAACCTATCTAATTGAAAATGATTTTAAAATTGGAAAGATAGATCCAACTCTTTTTACAAGACGAAAGGAAAATGATCTTTTATTAATTCAAATTTATGTTGATGATATCATTTTCAGAGCTACCAATGATCTTTTATGCCAAGAGTTCACTATGGTTATGCAGGATTGGTTTGAGATGAGCATGATGGGAGAACTTCGGTTCTTTCTTGGTCTTCAGATAAATTAATTGTCTGCTAGGATATTCATATCTCAAACGAAGTATACCTTGGAGATTCTAAAGAAATTCTCCATGGATAAGTGGAAAGGAAAAGAAGCGCCTATGGTAGCTTCAACACAACTCAAGAGTGATGAAATAGGTAAGTTTGTAGATTAGAAGTTCTATAGAAGCATGATAGGATCTCTGCTTTATTTAACTGCTAGTCGACCTGACATTCTTTTGAGCACTTGCTTGTGTGCTCATTTTCAAGTTGACCCTAAAGAAACACACCTAAATGCTATAAAAAGAATACTTAGATACCTAAACCACACCTCAGACCTAGGACTTTTCTATTCCAAATTAGCTACATTGGATCTTTACTCCTTTTGTGATGTTGATTATGCGGGTAGTTTCTTAGACTGAAAGAGTACTAGTGGAACGTGTCAATTTCTCAGAAATTCACTAGCCTCTTGGTTCTCTAGAAAATAAGACACCAATTCCTTATCCACGACAGAAGTCGAATATATAGCTGCATCTTTAGCTTGTTCACACCTATTATGGATGAAACAAACCATAAAAGATTTTGGCCTATTGATGTAAACATATTTATATTACATAAAATGTCTATTTATGCATGTTCTTAAGCATAGAATTGCATTACATACTATAAATATTGCATAGCATGCATCATCTTGCATTTAGATTAATCTTAATAAAATGGAGGTTAATTGTCTCTTTTTATGTTCAGGGACAGGGCGACTGTTTTTCGGGGCTTCAGATCGAAGATTCAACCGTACCGATCTAATCAGGGCGACGATTGGAGTTCAACGACTCCAAGATTGCCCTAATCGGATATCCGTAGCATCAGATAGAGACCGAGGAACTCTAGAAGATCAAGGGTCAAGATGGTGTTAATCCTCATTTCAAATGCCAAATCTGACCGTACGGATCCGCTGAAGGCCCCCGCACCAACGCTTCCCCACCGTTGGATCAAGATCCAATGGTTGCGACACACTCCCGCTTAAGTTAAGCGCTCAACACAAATGCGCCCACAGCGCATTGGTCGAGCACCCTAACGTGAAGTGCAGGCGTGCGTTCGAGCCTCGCCACGCATCAATTGGAGCGGAGGTGCATGCGCAATCGACCGCCCGATGATGATCCAGCAGCCACGAGCACCCAATCAAGCCCATGCGCCATCGGACGTGCGGCGAAGATGTTGGATTGCACGCGTAGGCGTGCGCTAAGGAGGCGCGACAAGGATCTCTCTCAACCGTTCAATCTCATGATCGAACGGTCGAGATTTGAAGGACGTGAATGAGCGTTGCGACTTGAGGAGATGAGCAGGGGCGTGTGCACAACCACTACGCCCATGTTCAGACCTTTAGTGACGGATTTATTCATCACTAAAGGTCCGGAATTAATGATTTTCAACTTAAAAAGGCCAAATTTCCCTCACTCCTTGCAACTATAAAAGGAGACCCCCTCTATACGAAATTCTCATCCCTTCCTTCTCTCCCTCTCCAAAGCTCAAGAGAAGCTTGTCCCACAGCCGGGATGATCCTCGAGAGATAAAGTCAAATTTTCACCCCCATTTCGAAAGCGGATCCCATGACGATGATGACGTGCTACCCCATTCTTGTTCCTCCTGCCTCGACCTCCTTCTTCCTACTCCGTCCTCTGTCTTCCAGGCATCGTCTCGTCCGGCTTGTCCTCTAAGCGATCGTCGAGGAGGATAACTTCTCTCTCCCATTCCTCTTTTCAACTTTCTAGAGTAGAATTTTCCTACTTTCTAGTGTAATGGATTTCCCGCTTTCTAGTGTAATTTTTCTCTGGTTTTATTGTATAAACATTTTGAAATATTAAGTGCTTGTTTTTTCTCCCTCTCTCTCTCATTTATTCTAATTGTCTATATTGCTTCATTGTAATTACGTCGCTTCTCTTTTCAACAAAAACCCTAAAAAAATATACTTGCGATTATAGATCGACGTAGCCTCCCTGAGTTCGACCCGTGATTTTTATTCCGGTACAAATTTTATTTGTTGAACATGAGTTCTTTGCTTTCAAACTACAATGACAGATTTGCAAAAACCAAATACGATAGCATAGTAACCCGCAGCTTCAACATTTTGGCGCCGTTGCCGGGGAGGAGACACTTTTTGATTTTGTCGCGTTTTACAACTTACGAATCATTTACCTCACTTCTCTCCTTTCTTATTGTGATTGCAGGTGTTGACGTTTTTCTCAATCGTGCTTTTACAGTTAATTACGTCATAGTATAGGTGATCAAGCGCTGTCAACAAATAAAAGTTTTATTACTCGAAAACCTAAGTATCTGAGGTCGAACGAAGGGAGCAATTGGAATTTATTACTAATCTCAAGAATGTAATTGAACACTTAATTACTCAAAACGTAATTCAAATATAAATGCATGAATTTGAAAAGTAATTGTGGCAAAAAGAAGAATTTGGACGTTTGATCATAGGATCAGACATCTTAAAATATGTTTCCCTTCTCTTATTCTTCTTCTTCTAATTTTTCTTCCTTTCTTCTTCTTTCTTCTCTGTAGTGCCTTTCTTCTTTTCTTCTTATTTTCTTCTGCTTTGCTTCTTTCTTCTCCTGCAGTATCTTTCTCCTTACGGGTCCTCTTACTTGGCTCTACTTCCTTGCTTCAGTTTTCCTTTGCCTTCAGTTCCCTCTTCTTCTACTTATCTTCACCTTTCTCTGTTTCTTCTTTCTTCTTCAGTTCTTCATCTCTTTTTCCTTCGCCTCTTCCTTTTCTTCTCTTTTTCCTCTGCGAAGGCTTCCTTCCTTCTTCTTCTTTTCCTTTGCCAGTAGTGGCAAAGTGTTGGCTTCTTCCTTCTTCCTTCCTTCCCTTCACAAACCACAGCAAAGCAAAACCTATCCCTCTACCCACACCTGCACGTCTCTCTCACTATGTGTAAACTACACTCTTCAGCACGCTCTCCAAGAGCCGGGTAAATAGGTCGGATCTCATGCCCGAGTCCAAGTGCACTGGCGTGAGGGTGGTGCACGAGGAGTGCTCAAGGCAGCGTCAGGTCGGGTCGCCAGATCCGTGTGGTGAAATCACGGATGAGGTAGTGAGATAGGTGAGGGACCTCACCCCAAGTGCATTCGGAGGCAACCGGCTGATATGACAAAATCAATATAAGTCACTCCAGTGCTTTGTAAGTTACCGATGTGGGACTAATGTTCCACCTCTACTTCGGGCGCGCCAGCAGGAGTCCATCCTTCAATTGCCACAGCTGTAAACTTTGCAGCGCTTCTTGCTGGAGTAGAAGTCTTCGCAATACCTCCCCGAGTCAGCTGCTCCTAGAGCCCTGCAATCCTACGACCTGGAGCAAGCGTGGAGCTTCTTCAAGTTGCCGCTAATGGCGGCAGAGGCGTGAAATCTGTCAGACATGAAAAAAGCCTCGCGGCTTAATCAGATCACCGGAGGACCTTCGCTGTGTCACGGCGAAGGTGAAGAGCTAGATGGCAGGCCGTGGGGCAGCCTAGGCGTGTGTGCCTAGGTCACCCTGTGGCCGGATGGGTGGGTGTGTTCGGGGGACTGTTGTGGTGGCGTAGCGGGACTGTGGATGGGCGGAGGTTACTCAGTGAGGTGAGGCAGAGGTTATGTGATGGTTGGCGAGGCGTGTGGGGCTGCGGAGCGATGGGAGCATCTCGCCAGAGGGTGGCCGGAGATGAGGAAGGTGGTGGTGAACAGTGGCGGTCGAGGGATGTTTGATGAAATAAAATGAGGGAGATGAAAGAGGGGATAGAGAAGAATAGTTTTAACCTAACTAAAGGGACGACGAGGCGGACAGCAGTACTTGCTGTCGCCAGAGAAGAAGACGTCCAGTGGAGGAAGACAGTAGCGACAACGGGGCTAGGGCATCGCGCGCGGGTGTTGCGCAATGTGGAGCAGGATGAGGAAGACGGCTCTGCCACTGGTTTTGTGGCAGAGCAACGAGGAAGAGGAGGGGGGCTCATCGGAGCTCGCTAGACCCCTTGGCCAGAGAAGAAGGAGAGGAATTTGAGGTGGAATCCCAGCCCAGTCGAGCTGAGGAGGTGCGGCCAGAGTTGGGGTTTAATTTATAGGTGCTGGCTGTGCTTTTGGTGTGTGGAGGGCATGCTTTTAGCCACCGACGTCTCATCGGAGATGGAAGGTAGTTAGATACCCAAATCTCTCGTGCGTTCACATGAGAGATTGGGTGCAAATCAGGGGTTGTGATCGGGCTCAGATGGAAGGGGATTCCTCAGAGAATCTACCTTCCAATTTTGGAAGATCTCTGAGGGATCAGAGAGTATTCCCTTTCTAATCCTCGCCGGAGTAGGATCTCTCCCCAATAATGCCAGAGGGACCTGATTGTAAGATTGGCGAGGAAGCTAGGGGGTTCTATGTGATGGTTTTCAAAAGATAGGGACCAAAATGTGATTGGGTGTACTAAATTGCAAAGTAGGTCAAGATGACCTCCCCTTAGGTCCAAATTTTGGTACAAACCTAATTTGGACCTAAGGAATCCAATGGTGAAGTTGGATTTTAGGTTTGACCACGTTTGATTGGACATTTTGTGTAAAAACCCAAATTAGGTAAATTGATGACCTAGGACCCTATTCGAGGTCAAACTAGGTTCCAAAGGCCAATTTGAATGTTCTACCCTAATGTTGTCGAGCCCAGATAGGTTGTTTATATGATGATTTTATCGTTGAAATGTGTATAGTGGTTAACCTAAATCGGACCTAACCATCTCTTTACAAAATTTTTAACCTGGCCTACTTGATTTTATCTTGTCACTTTTAGGCCCAGGGTTGAACTCAGGGAAGTGGGGTACAAGTCAAGTTTCTACGCCTTTCCTACAACGAGTCTCTTTTCATCCGTTTATTGTGTTTTTGGTGTTTTTCTTATTTAGATTTTTTTCTGGTAATCTTTGTCCTTGAGGCACACCCTCAAAATTGGGTTCTTGGCTTTGAGCCAAAACAGAGTTCCAAGATGGGTCTTGCTATTCGCAAGACGGAGTACCTGTAAGTCAAAGATTATCTTTTCTCTTTTATATATTTTTTTATTTTTTTGCTATCAGGAAAGCGAAACAGAAATAAAGTAAATATAGTATATATATATAGGTATATAATATGTATATAAAGGGGTGGGGGTGGAGGCGGAAATGGAGTGTAGCACGGTGTCGAGTTGGTCATCGTCTAGAAAGATGCAACCAACAGGACAAAGTGCCGCGTGTAAGGTGTAGGATGGATGGTGGAAGATGAATGCGAACATGCTTTTTTTATACGCGTGTATCGAGGAAATATTAGCAACTGGTGCAGATGTTCCCACGATACGGCATATGGTAAATAATGTGAAAATATATATATATGTATATATGTAAATATATCTATATGTGTATATATATATATCGTTATAAATATATAGGTATATATATATGTAGATATATATGTATATATAAGTGTATATGTATATATATATGTGTATATATATATAACTATATAGAAGTATACATATATATATGTATGTATAAGTATATAGTAATATATGTATATATAGATATATGTAGCTAAGTATATATATATATATATGTATGTATGTATGTATATAGATATATATATAAGTATGTATATAAGTATATGTATATATGTATATATATATATATAAGTATATATATATATATGTATGTATGTATGTATGTATACTAATACATAAGTATATAGATACTACTATATGTATAAATATAAGTATATATATATATATGTATATAAATATATGTATATATATATCAATATATAAGTATACGTATATATATATGTATACGATAGAGTATAGGTGTGTGTGTTTGTGTGGAACTGTGAGTGTAGGTGTGTGTGAGCATTGGTGTAGAGAGTGTTGTGAGTGTTGTGAGAGAGAGAGAGAGCGGGAGAGAGAACGTAGCCACACTGCTGGGGAGTTAAGTTAGGTTGTCTGCAGCTAGCGGGCGTCATCTGGAGGTCCAAATGCACACGCGCAGGCGCGTCTGCATAGAGAGGAGCACACGGGAGTGGGTAGCGGAGAGGAACCCGCAGTGCACAGCGTTGAACGAAGGCTGGAGCGGGCGAAGGCAGGCGCGTGTGAAGGGAGCAGGCGATGCAGGCTCTGGGTGAGGGCTTGCAGACGAGGGCGGAGATGTGCGGGCGGGCGCGCGCATGGGTGAACACCTGTCACGAATGGCAGTAAAGTGAGAAGTTCACCGGTCACCCTACTGTAGCCACAGTGTCGCGTAGACTCGCGTGAACAGTGGCTACAGTGGTCGTCCGCGCCGCGCGACCGGCAATGGGTGCTGCTGTGAGTGAGGTCGGCTCGCGGCTGGCGCGCGCGGGGTGGTGTGTAAGGGAGAAGGCCTGTGCCAGTCGATTGTGAGCGTGGAGAGCTCGCGACAGAGCGCGCGGAGAGGGAGGCGAGGGCGCCTGCAGCTTGCGCGGAAGCTTGCAGGTGCTGGCAGGGGTGCCGGGGAAGTGCTTGGCCAACCGCTGCAGTGATTTGTGGTGGCCGGTTGAGGGCGGAAGTGAGCTTGCGACAGAGCGGAGAAAGCGAAAGCGAAGAGGACCTGCAGGCGCGCGCAGAGGGCTGGGGCGCCTGCAGGCGTGCGCGGAAGGAGGCTGGGCAGTTCCTACGTGCTGCTGCTGCCTTCTTGCCGCTGCTGTAGGGCGTGCGAAGCTTTGAGCTTCAAGCTTGAAGCTGCAGCTCCAATGGCAGAAGTTGCTGGAACGGACAAAGCGAAAGAAGAGCCACCACGCCCTCCGGCTCTTTGAAGAGCTGGGTGGTGGTGGTCTCACTGTGGTGGTGTGCACCACAGTGAGAGCTCCTGCCCGCCGGGTATCTCTGAGGAGGCTCGACGTATGGAGGGGAATGGAGAGGATGGCCTGGAAGGAGATGGAGCTGCCAGTGGGTTTTTAGGCTGGGACCAGGCCTGCTACTGAAGGAGAAGCCATGGCCTTTTTATAGGAGAAGAAGGCATGGCCGTGCATGGCCACAACAGGGAATGGCAGCTGCAGGGAAGGGCTAGCAGGGACAGGGATGCAGAGCAGGGAATGGCAAGTTGCATCCGTAGGAAGCATGGCACGAGGAGAAGATGCATGCAGCTGCGGGAAAGATTAAAAATCAAGTGGAAATAAAAATAGAGATGGGAATTTTGCAAAGATGCACTTGAGGAAAAATGTAAAATGCAAGGCCACTTATTTCATTCTCCTCTCCTCTCAATTAAATGCATGCATGCAAGTATTTTTATAATGCAACTATGGAGACCTAATATGCATAGGTAATGCTAAGAAATAGCACAAGAAGGCACTATTGCAGGTGTATTTTTGCGATGTAATCATACCCCCATGCCTATCTTTTGCTAGTCCCTAGCAAAACATTTTTTGTAGTATTTAGAAATGATCTTAAGCTAAAGATTTTCTTCTGAGGCGATATAGGTGTGTTTATTGTTGGATATTGTGAGAACCAATTGTGGAGAAGACTACTAGTACTTTAAGTCTCACATGATATAGATCATCTCTCGACTAACCAGGACTCTTGGTATTTAATCCTTAAGTACGGTTTCCAGGACCCAGGAGGTTTTTGCTGTACTCGAGAGCTCAAGAGATTATGGCTTGTGCTTAGTGAAGGATCAAGACTGACCAGATGAACATTAAGACTCAAGCCCAGGGTTTCATGAATTTTTAAGTAAAGGTTGGTCCTAGTTTCAGCTTGTATCTTCGGATTGACCCTTAAGAAGATGATGGAAACTCAACTCCCATTTTCTGATATTTGTGGCTCAAAGAGAATAGGATAGAGCCTTTTTTAGGGTAGCGACTTTGAGAGATATACTGACTTACTTGATTTTTTTTTTTTGAAACACGTGTCAGTATATCTCTTACAACTTTATTTGGAGGAGCACACTTTTCTTTTTGGTGGGAGAGTTTCTTTTTGGTAGAAAGAGTTTCTCCTAAACACAAGACTAAAACCTAGGATAAAAAGTCTACCTGCAAGCATAGGTAAGGACTCCACCTTCCCTAATGAACACTAGGGTTGGATCTTATGTTCACCTGGTCTTTCCTGATATGTGTAGCGTGACCAAGTTTACTTAAGCTCTCAAGTAGAAGCAAACCAACGAATCCTGTACTGGTATGTCAGGTACAAGAATACATCCTTAATTAGGAGAGATTATGATCTAATTTGTCAATGCTCAAGTGAATTAAGCCCGAGCCTGAGAGAATCAAGCTTCTGTGGCTTGGAAAGTCTTCAAAACAGAGGTTGAATATCCATAAACAGTTATTGTATTTTTTTGTTTCAGCTTTAAGATCATTACTAAACACCATTTATATATATATATATGTATTTTTTTTTCTTTTTCTTTTTCTTTTTCTTTTTCTTGCATATTTATAAATAGGTGGAAACTGCATGATACCATAAAATACCCAGATCCTATGGATGCCTATCCACCCCCCCATGCCAAACAATGCTATGTCCTCATATGCATGCAGGGAAAGGTAGAGAAAGGACGAAAGATCGGGTAACCAAAGCTGAGGTGCAGGGTATACAGCAGGGTGGTAGGGTGGGTGGATGGTGGGTGGTGAAGTGAAAAGTTAAGTGATCGTGATAGTGGTGTGAAAAGTGATGGTGGAAGGTGAAAGGTCTGGTATTTCATGGGATGAGAGTGTCCCAGGCGGATCAAAAAATAGATCAGGAGGAAGAAGTTAGCCCTCAAATTGGCCAAGAAGAGGGGCTCTTTGGATAGATGGATCCAAAAAGGAACAGCCCCAGTGAGTAGGATATGGGCTCAAGGTCCCAGTGTGGAGTTGCAAATCCGTCTGATTTGGTAGGAAAGAAAGGGCAATCCGTTCTTCAGGAGTGTGGACCGGCGGTGAGTAGCCCGGATATGACTCAGACCACGAGGTATGGGAAGCGGAGAAAACCTCGTCAGAAGTCTGGCCAGGAGAACGAATGGGACAAGGGAGAGATGGGGGAACATCACAATATGTGTTGGTCAGGTAGGCATCAGTGTTTATAGGTAATCTGCAGCAGTCTGAATAGGTCCCAATTAGTCCGATACACGCACTGATGGTCATGTCCTCGTCAGACGTGTCGTCCTTGATGCCATCGCAATCAAAGTTCTTGGTTGCCTTGAAGATGTTAAATCTGAGCTTTTCAGATCCAACGGCAATCTCAATACAGCCCGACTCGCAGTCGATAAGGGCACGGGCTGTGGCCAAGAAAGGTCGACCAAGGATGATCGGACAATCAGAAAGTGAGCTAGGAACTTCCATATCTAAAACAAGAAAGTCAACAGCAAAATAGAGACTGTTGACCCTAACCACCATATCTTCCACCACACCCTTTGGGATTTTGACATAACGATCTGCCAACTGTAACGTGACAGGGGTGGGTTTCAGATTTCCCAAGGAAAATTTTTCGAGCGTGATGGTTGGTATAAGAGTTATGGAAGATCCTAGATCAAGTAGGGCATGGTTAAAACTGCAGCCTTGGATGCTACAGGAAATTAGTGGTGTGCCCGGATCTTTCTACTTTGGTGGTAGGTTTGACAGTATAGCACAACTCGCATGAGGTGAGAGAACCACCGGATTTTTAGTTTTCTTTGACTGTCACTTGGGTGTTGTGTAGTCTTTGAAAAATCGGGCGACAGTAGGTATGTGGTCGATAGCCTCGAGCAGGGGTACCTTGATTTCTACATCCCTGAACAAATTACGCAGGTTATCAAAGGCCTGCGTGTCTTTCTTTTTGCCTTTTGGCTCCCTCAGTAGAGCCTCAGGGAATGGGACTGATTCTGGCAACAATTTGGGTGTATCGTCCTCTCGCAAATGCGGTGCACATCCAGAATGAGAGGGTGATGAAGAAGAAGATGGGCCAGGATCAGGCCAAGGTGGATCAACGGTCTACTTACTGCTCCTCGTAGTGAAAGCTTTGGACGATGAGGGTCCAGTGGGATCATACAGTGGAGGAGGGTTCGCAATAGGGACATAAGAGTGCGGGGCTGCAACGGGATTAGCTTGAAATCTCAGTGGAATGCTCGAAGCTTGCAGAATTTGATGAACCTGCCCCTGAGAAGGTCGTACCTGTGGTTGAGGACCACAGGGGTACGAAATTTCGCAGGTTTGGAACAGGTTGGGCGGGAAGAGTGCCCTGAGATCAAGTCGTCATGCGTAGTTGACTGATCTCAGCATTCTGCTGTGCCAATTGGTGCTGAAGAGAGGTCATGTTCTCTTCATGGTGCTTTGACATATCCGTCATCATTCGCATCAATTTGTCAAGAGGACTTGATGCGTGTTCAACTTGCGGTACGCAAGGGCCTGATGGCAGATTCACCACAGGATTAGACTGGGCCCTTGGGATGATGGGTGTGGATGGTCGCATTGGTCCACTCGCAGGGTTTTGGCGTTGTAGGTTGTTGGACCATGCGAAGTTTGGATGATTGCGCCACCCTGGGTTATATGTGGTAGAGAACGGGTTGTTCCCCAGGGTGCAAGCGTCTTCTATGCCAGAAGACGCGTCCGCATGTAAGTATGAGTCCGAGCACACGGAGGCTTGGTCCTCCGTGTCGAAATACTGGCTCGCAGAAGCCAGTTCCACATGACTTACTGAGTCGTTCAGCGCGACACTCGGTAAGGAAGGTCTTACGGGGTTTCTTGGGATAAGCCTGGTGTTGGAAGAATTGGAATTGTGACGAAGTGGTGACGTGGGGGTGTTTGCCATAGATCGGGCGAGGTTGGCTAGAAGCTCGTCCAGCTTCTTGTGCACGACGGAGACTTCATCCAGTTTTTGTGCAATAAGGCATAGATCAGTGGATGAATGGGAGGGTCCCGTGTCAACTTCGTGGACATTTCGGGGCTGGCTGGTACGATTAAAGGCGATAATGGAAGCATTGTTCATCGAGTTTTCACTCATATTTTCAAACAATTCAAATGCTCCATTCTCATCTTTATTCATAAAGTTCCCTCCGCAGGAAGCGTATGCAATCTGCTTCAAAGTCTCATTTAGCCCATAGTAGAAAATCTGGGCTATATGCCACTTAGGCAGACCGTGGTGCGGACACTTCCTGAGGAGGTCGTTATACCTCTCCCATGCCTCATGAAATTGTTCGCCGTTTTGTTGCATAAATGAAGTGATAGCACGGCGAAGCGCATTGGTTCGCCTGATTGGGAAGAACTTCTTGAGAAACGCTGTTCGCATCTCTTCCCAAGAGTGGATGGTTCTCCCAAGGGTGCGTAACCACTGCGACACTTTATCCTGCAATGAAAATGGGAACATTTTCATGAGGACTATAGGTAACCCGACATTTCTTGGTTTAATCATTTCAGCCAGTCGAGTTATGTCTTCCAAGTGGAGAAAAGGATCTTCACTTGCAAGACCATGAAAGTGGAAATTTATTAGGCCAATTGTTGGAAAGTCATAGATCGCATTTTTGATAAAAGCGTCGTAGTATAGTTGCGAAATACGATCCAACAAAGATATTGTTTTGAAAATAACGAGACTTTGAGTCCCGGTTGTTCGTCTCTGGGAAGCGTTGTTTTTGTTTTTGAAATTGATCTTAAAGCCGCTCTACTTTATTTAAACGACATGCTGGTGCGTAATATATAGGCGGTTAAAGAACAGGCACTTAAATCACGCAAATATGATAATTACTTAGCTCAAGGTGATTTCAAACACATAAGAGATATATATATATATATATATATATATATAATGAAATTTCATTCATCATGGGAGAGTTGTTGCACAAGGAAATCTAGAGGAAAGCTTATACATGAATGCTTAAAATTAAATCTAACTACCAGAAAACGATTGCATACAAGAATCAACGGGGGGATTTCGCATGCATCATTGGGGGAGAAGTAAGACTACTCTACTAAGCAGTAAATGAAAGCAATAAAAATTATGAAGAGCATGATCTAGAGCTAGAAGAATAGAGGGCATTCAGGGGTAGTCCCTGATGGCCTTGGAGTGGTCGAGAAGAGAATGAGGGGCGGCCAATGTAGCTTAGGCCGACCCTTGGAGAGAAGTAGGGTTGATCCAACATCCCGGCATGGTGTCCTCCATGGTGGTGGTAGTGAGCTCATGGAGGTGGAGTGAGTGGCTATGTGGAGGTGGCGTGAATGGCACTAATGGAGAGCAATTGCCAAGGGAGTGAATGGGTGCCAATGGCCACCCAAGGGGCCTTTTTATAGACCTAAGGGAAGCTCTCTAGAGAATTATGGAATTCTCTAGAAGGCCTATGGTGGGAGCTCGTGGGAGAGTGAGAGAGAGAGGTGGATGGTGGTTTTTAGATCCACCAAATGTGGATCTAAAAATTGAATGGCTCTTGGTTGCTATTTTTGGCAACTAAGGCAACCACACATGGTAGAGAGTTATAGAGAACTCTAGGCTAGATATTTTCGTGTGGATGGTGTGTGTGGGTGTGTGTGGGTCGAAACTTAGGTGGCTAGGTTGATTAGGTTGGGTTCTAGTGGGTTTAGGTCAAGGTAGGTCTCAAATTAGGGTTATAAACCTTAATTCACTAAGGTAATGTGAAATTAAACTTAATACAAGTTTAATTGGGTGTGTGAAAACTTAATTGAGAGTAAAACAACTCAATTAAGTCAGGTCTAGGTCAATTGGACTCTCACTGAGTCCAATTGGATAGTGTGTGCTGAGATCAGGGCTCAATTGGACTCAATGAGTCCAATTGAATAGGCTGATGGAATTGACTAAGATCCAAGTCAATTAGGTTTACTGAGGACCTAATTAGGTCCTTAGGGAGGTCTATAGGTGATGTACTAGGGTTAGGGCACCTTAATTTATGTTCCTATGGGGTTGGAATTGGGTTTAGGGACCTAGAGATCCAAGATCAAGGCTTAAATCTCAAAATAGGAATTGGAGAGCAGTATCAGACGTCTAATTATAGAATCAGATGTCTTATACTCGAAAATCAGAAGTGCAGACTTGTTGTCTGGACGTCCAATCAGAGTCAGGAAGGATTTCGGGTTCTATTTTTGGGTATTCTGTAGAAATTAGACATCTAACAAAGTGTCTGGATGTCCAATAACACTACAGAGGTGGGTTTGAAGTGTGTGGGAGTTGGCTAAGGGTCCTGGACGTCTTAAAACTTATCTGGACGTCCAGAGAAGGGTTGGAACTAGGGTTTTAGGGCTTCCTAGGGTGTTGTGACCTAATCTAAGGGTGGCTAAGGCTTGGGGAAGTCTCTAGGCTATCCTAGGGCTAGGATGGACCTAAGCTCTTCACATTTTACTACTTTATTTCTACTTAATAGAATAGAAAACCTTTAAACCCCTTACATTATTATTCCTACATCTAAACTAGGCCTTCTACTCCAGCTCTGCTACAACTTCGGTTATTCCTGATCCAGCTTCAAATCCAGCTCCTGATCAGCTTATTCCCTGCAATCGACATAATGTACTTAATCAGCGCATTATAACATTATTTTATGCATAGCTAAATGAAAGCAGTAAAGATGCAGATAATGTGTATGCATGCATGAATAACCCTAACTTATGCTAAGTCCTAGCTTAATCTTGGCCAATTAAGACCTATGATTGCTGCGCAATCACCAATTATGTTCGGTTTCAGTTCAAAGTCGTCCCCGCCCATGGGGACCCGAATTTGTCCTATGGTCTCTGTAGCAGCGGGATTCTGATAAGAGCTAAGAGACCTAGGCTCCTCCCATTCGGGAGGGTTATGCATTTCCTCTAATGTTTCCCGAATGGCTTCAATTCGTTCATTATACATTTCCATTTGGGCTTGGAGGCAGGTTATGGGATCTAAGGCTCCACCACCTGGTGGGTTTTGAGGGTGGTTTCCTCCCTTGGGATTTGGGGGTGGGCGTGCAGCCATGTTTGTGGAGGAGGAGGACGATTCGGCTTGTTTTCTAGATTTATCAGTCAATTCAAATAGTTTAGGGTTTTGTGACCTCCTCCCAAACATGCACTACCGTAGGAAGAATTGGGGAGATGAGAAGGGAAAAGAGATGAGAGAAATGACACCGCAAAGGTACACTTGATGACAAATAAATTCAATCCAATTCCTAACCTCTACAGTGTGCCCTTAGACCTGAAGATCTAAGTTACCTACTATCACGAACTACAGAATTGAACGCGAGCACCACGGAACCACCGGGCCAGATTGAATGGCCGTTTGCCCCAGTCTTAGGCACCCGATAGCACGCGGGAACTCTCACCAGCACGTAGCTGCTACACGCAGGTAGTTAGACCTCCAATCCTTAGTAAGGGTCAAGTTACTACCAGTTTTAGTTAGAGGCTTAGGATCAAGTGCTTTTGGAATGTGAAGGGTGCTGTTTACGGGTAATGCCCGAATGATTGATTTTTCAAGTGTGTAAAACAAGCATGCAATGGGGAAATCTCCCCGAATTGAAGATTTTAATTGGTGAATGGTTTTTAGAGTTCAGCTTTAAGTAGTATGAATTTCAGGATTTCTCTGAAATACCAATTCAACCAATCTCCGGGTTTTTGTGGGAATACAAGTTTTCTTTCTAAGCCCAACAAACCCTTCTTCAATATCAGTTAGTTAATGCATGCTAAAATGTAATGGGCTACCCTAAATGGAGATTTCTATGTGTGGATGCACGAATCAGTTTTATATTAATGTGAAAGGGAGCCAAGCACTTCAATTCAAGTGCTCCCAATCACCAAAAAATGTCCACACACAAGGCTCAACCAAAAGATAAAGAGAATTGAATTGTTGGGGTTGAAATATTCGGGATCAAATCTTAGGCAAGTTGAAAAGTCGTGGTAGGGTTGGAATCAACTCAATTCCAAGTCTCCCCACCAAAAAATGTGATCTCGAATTGTAGATAAGTGAGGCAAAAGATGGGTGCAATCAATATTTTTATATTTGCCTCAAAGAATACTTCACACGGCGAAAAATTCAAGAATCAAGATTCTCGGATTTTCGCTATGCGAAGTAGGGCGGGAAATCCTAGGGCGGTGGGAGTGAAGACAATCAATCAAACAAGTAAATTTTAACCCACTTGCCCCAAGAGATCCCAAGAAGTTTTTCTAGTTTTTTTTAGTTTTTAGTTTTTTTTATTATTATTAAGGTGACAAATTAACCCTAGTTGCTAAGAAAAGAAGACCTACTTGTTCAGCAATGTGTGCGAAGCTCCAATGCTATGTCGGCGTCTTCACGCTCTTATTCCCGCCTTGGATCTGCTCATGTCTTTGACTTCGTCTTCCTACCTTTTCCTTGCACCAGGTTCACCTGCACACCAAAAACAGAGATACCTGTGAAGAGAGAAGAGAAAAATTGAAAGGAATTGAATAGAAACTTACTTGAAGGTGCACTTCCTCGGCAACGGCGCCAGAAAAGAGTATGTTGTCGAGCCCGGATAGGTTGTTAATATGGTGATTTTATTGTTGAAATGTGTATAGTGGTTAACCTAAATCGGACCTAACCATCTCTTTACAAAATTCTTAACCTGGCCTACTTGATTTTATCTTGTCACTTTTAGGCCTAGGGTCGAACTCAGGGAACTGGGGTTACAAGTTAAGTTTCTACGTCTTTCCTACAACGAGTCTCTTCCGTTCGTTTATTGTGTTTTTGGTGTTTTTCTCATTTATATTTTTTTCTGGTAATCTTTGTCCTTGAGGCACACCCTCAAAATTGAGTTCTTGGCTTTGAGCCAAAATAGGGTTCCAAAACGGGTCTTACTATTCGCAAGACGGAGTACCTACAAGTCAAAGATTATCTTTTCTCTTTTATATATATTTTTTTATCTTTTTAATAATAGGAAAGCGAAATAGAAATACAGTAAATACAGTATATATATATGTATATATTATGTATATAAAGGGGTGGGGGTGGAGGCGGAGATGGAGTGTAGCACAGTGTCGAGTCGGTCGCGTCTAGAGAGATGCAACCAATAGGACTAGGTGCCGCGTGGAGTGTGGGATGGATGGTGGAAGATGTATGCGACCACACTTTTTGTACGCGTGTATCGGGGAATATCAGCAACTGGTGCAGATATTCCCGCGATACCGCGTATGGTAAATAATGTGAAAAAATATATATATATGTATATATGTATGTATATATGTATATGTATATATATACAGGTATGTAAATATATATATATATAAGTATAGATAGATATATGTATAGATCTATATATATATATGTATAAGTATGTATATATAACTATATAAATGTAAATATATATGTATGTATATGTATATATGTATATATAGATATATGTAGCTAGATATATATATATATATATATATATATATATATATATATATATATAGATATATATATATATATATATGTATATATAGATGTATATATAAGTAGGTGTGTATATATGTATATATATATATATGTACGTATCTATACTTAGTTATATAGGTAATAATATATATATGTATATAGATATATGTATATATGTAAGTATATACGTGTGTATATATATATATATATAAATATATATATATATATGTATATGTATGTATATAGTACTATATAGATGTATATATATGTATATATATGTATGTATAAGTATATGTGTATATATATATGTATATATATATATAGGTATATATATATATATGTATGTATGTATGTATATATATAATATATATGTATATAAATATATGTATATATATATCAATATATATAAGTCTACGTATATATATATATATATATATGTTTATAATAGTGTATATGTGGGTGTGGGTGTGTGGAAGTGTTAGTGTAGGTGTGTGTGTGTGTCGGTGTAGAGAGAGTGAGAGAGTGTTGTGAGAGAGAGAGAGAGCGGGAGGGGAGAGAGCAGCCGCTCTGCTGGAGTGAAAGGGTGCTGTTAAGGCGTCTGGGTGCGAAGGGCATCATCTGGGGCTTCCACGCGCGAACGCGCAGGTGCGTCTGCGTAGAGAGAAGCGCGCAGGAGTGGCGAGGGGAGAGGAACCCGCAGCGCATAGCACTGCGCGGAGAGGAGTATGTGGGCGAGTGAAGCGGGTGACGCGGGCGCACGCGAGTGAGTGGGGCGGGCTGGCAGACGTGCGGGAGAGTGCGGGCGATGCGGGCGGAGACGCGCAAGCGGGCACGCGCATGGGCGAGGACCGGTTGCGACGCACCGGGTGACCAAGAAAGTGAGAAGCTCACCGGTCACCCCACTGTAGCCACAGTGTCGTGCAGACTCGCGTGAACAGTGGCTACAGTGGTCGTCCGCGCTGCGCGACCGGCAATGGGCGGTGCTGTGAGTGAGGCTGGCTCGCGGCTGGTGTGCGCAGGGTGGCGCACGAGGGAGAAGGCCTGCGCCGGTCGGTTGCGAGCGCGGAGAGCTCGCGACAGAGCGTGCGGAGAGGGAGGCGAGGGCGCCTGCAGCTTGTGCAGAACCTTGCAGGTGCTGGTAGGGGTGTGGGGAAGTGCTTGGCCGGCCGTTGCAGTGATTTGTGGTGGCCGGTTGAGGGCGGAAGTGAGCTTACAACAGAGCAGAGAAAGCGGAAGCGGAGAGGACCTGCAGGCGCGCACGGAGGGCTGGGGCGCCTGCAGGCGTCCGCCGAAGGAGGCTGGGCGGCTGCTACGTGCTGCTGCCTTCTTGCCGCTGCTGCAGGGCGTGCGAAGCTTTGAGCTTCAAGCTTGAAGCTGCAGCTCCAATGGCAAAAGTTGCTGGAACGGACAAAACGAAAGAAGAGCCACCACGCCCACCGTCTCTTTGAAGAGCTAGGTGGTGGTGGTCTCACTGTGGTGGTGTGCACCACAGTGAGAGCTCCTGCCCGTCGGGTATCTCCGAGGAGGGCCGGCGTATGGAGGGGAATGGAGGAGAGGACGACCTGGAAGGAGATGGAGTTGCCGGTGGGTTTTTTGGCTGGGACCAGGCCTGCTGCTGAAGGAGAAGCTGTGGCCTTTTTATAGGAGAAGAAGGCATGGCCATGCATGGCCATGGCAGGGAATGGCAGCCGTAGGGAAGGGCTGGCAGGGAGAGGGATGGAGAGCAGGGAATGGCAAGTTGCAGCCGCAGGAAGCATGGTGCGAGGAGAAGATGCTTGTAGCCGCGGGAAAGATTAAAAATCAAGTGGAAATAAAAATAGAGATGGGAATTTGCAAAGATACACTTGAGGAAAAATGTAAAATGCAAGGCCACTTATTTCATTCTCCTCTCCTCTCAATTAAATGCATGCATGCAAGTATTTTTACAATGCAACTATGGAGACCTAATATGCATAGGTAATGCTAGGAAATAGCACAAGAAGGCACTATTGCAGGTGTATTTTTGCGGTGCAATCACCTAGGGGATATTTTTCCATGAATTTTAGAGAGTTTACTTGATTTTTATCCTGACTGGAACCTTGTTGAATTAAGTAGGTCTGTTTTAGGGTTACTAAATGTCATTTAATTCCTGGATTGCACATGAACCCATTTCTGATTGCATCAACCCACTTTTTATCTCATTTAGACCATTTGACCTATGTTTTGTCTCTGAGAAATCCCATTTATGTACTGCAATCGTAAAATTGCAGTTTTAACCTTTATTTCATGTTTTCTTCTCAGAACACTTATTCCTCCAATTAAGCCCTCTTCTAAGTCATGCAGGAGCTTTTATTCTCTTTATTATGTTAAATGGGCTAGTTATGGCTCATGATGAGGCTCTCATCATACCCCCATGCCTAGCTTTTGCTAGTCCCTTAGCAAAATTTGAAGGTTTTAACTTCTGTTGTAGACCTTGTCTGTCTGTCATCAATTATGATAAGTGCTTCTCTTTTTCTTTTGTGATTAGGTCAGAATGCCGACAATAGGCCTAGAGGTACTCAAGTACCAACCAAAATCCAGACCTGTCCCACTTTAGCCTCAGTCCTCCGCAAAGGTTTCAAAGGCCCACAGAAACTAACCTAGGGTTTGTTGGACTTCGCGGTTAAAGCACCCGTGCTTGAGACATTTTTAGCCTAGGTTCAGTTTGCAGTGCATTTTTGTAAGAGAGAGACAGAAGATTTATTTGTTTGGAAAGCTTTCTCTCTTTCTTTCTTTTTATTTCTAGCTTCGGATTAGCTTCTCAACACGGTCTATATCGGATTCCTCGTCCCCATCATCAATCCTCAAGGGTCCCTGGCTATCGATGCTTCGAGATAGCATCGCCCATGGCAACCCCCGGAACCCTGGCTTTCGAGATTTTGAGATAATCCCACCCATGGCGTTCCGTGGCCAAATTCAGACCCTGGCGATCGACATTTCGTGATAATGCCGCCCATGGTATTTGAACAAGTGAAGTGCTTACATGCCCCCAGTAGGATATTTAAATATCCTAAAAGACAAGCACCGAGGAGACGATATGTTGTTATGCATCTTCGAGGGGAATTTCTCGCCTCTCCGCATCGGGAACTCATCCAAATCAACTTGTGTTGATCGGCCGCTCCTAATCTAGGTGACTTTTTTTCAGAACATTTAAACGCTTTTCCGTGATTTTGATATTTATGCGCACTGAACCAGACTGTGTGTGAATTGGGGTGCTTAGGTTACCGAATCCCACAAACTGAAGGTCAGTCAACGAGGCTGAATACTTCCTAAGCCTTAGACCTAATACTTAAGCTTTGCATTTTCCCCAACCTCTTGAGGATTATCCAGATTTTAGCAGATACGTGAATTTTTAAGCTAAAGAATCTAGCCCAAGAGGCCTAAGACCAGCGTTCCTGCTAATCTCTTGTTATGTCTCCTTAGCACTTTTCTTTTCTTGATCTGGTCTAGAACTTCAGTTAATTCCTTAATCTTTTACTAATGACTATTTCTTTTTCTTTTTCATTTTGTGCTCCTTTTTATCATTTTTGCTCTTTTTCTCCTCCTTATGATTATGTGGCTCACAAAATTTCCTCCCTCCATTTTTTTATTCTTTTTCATAATTTTTTCATTTTTTTTGTGTTTTTGACATATGTGAATTCTTTTGTGTGAGAATCCTTCTGATTTTTTCTTGGTTCTGTATGTATGCACTTTATCACCCCCCCATGCCTAAGTTTTGCAATGTCCTCATTATAAACGGAGGGTGTGAAATAGTGTTGAGGTCAGGGACTTAGAACAGGATACATCGGGAGGGTGAACGAGTCGGAAATGACTGATGCAGATGATTTCAAGCTCTGGTACGTGTACCAGAGGTGGGATCAACTGTCTAAGGCTGAACTCAAGGTGCAATGGACATGGAGTACAGACAGATAATTAGACTGGTCTCTGGTTTTGAGATGATGGGTTGCCTCCCGTTAAGCGCTAAATTTGATGCCTTCAACCGAGCGGAACATGGGGTGGAGAGGGAGTGGTCAAATCAGTAAAATTTTGTGAAATAAGCACCTTGATTAAGTGCCTGGTTAGTCCAACCAGGTGCTTGTTAAGATCAGTAGGCTGATGATGCAGCCCAAACCCAATAAGTCTGGTGGGTTGATAGATGTAGATCAACAGATGCGGAACCCACCATATGCAATGTGATTCAGATGGATATGGAAGTGAAAACTCGGGTTCCGAAAAATAATCAGTGTATGGTGTGGAATCCCTACAGGGGTGATCAAAGAATGATGGCTCCTATTTTTCGGTCTGATCAATACCTGATACCTGGTATAGATATGGAGTTGAATCATCTGCAAACAGCTCAGTGAGAGGTGAATCATAATAGAAATTGAGTCCGGTTGCGAGTCGAGGTAGAGAATGGGTTTTGATTGGTTCTGTATATGTGGAGCAGGTGGCTTCAAGGAGAATTGGCTTGTTATAATCAGGAAGTAGATTTTCTCCAATGTTATGGTCAGATTTGAAATCGTCGTAGAGTTTGTGAAAATCAAAATCTGAATGAGATTCAAGATCATGAGTTCCACCACAGAATACATCATATGTTGTAGATTCAGCAGCCTGACTAGGGTCTAGCCTAAATGTTAATTCTGAGCTTAAAAAGGTGTCCCTATCTGGTAGAGGCTCAGGTTCTAAGCTAGTAGGGCAGACCCAATTGAAACCCCACTCGTCCAACTCCTTAGTTTCTTTATCGTAAATTGGCATGACTTCTGAAAAATTGATTAGTTCCTTTGAAGATGTTGGCGAGGGATATTTATCAAATAGAAGCCCAAAATCATATTCTTCATTGAAAGATTGATCTTCCTCATATGGGGCCTTGAAATCTTCAAAATAGGTTTTAGATCTAGATTCTGGGCTTAGGATGTGGGTTGAATTACTAGAATCTAGGTCTGAATAACCTTCGAGGGTCACCTTATTAGAATAAGGGACGGAATTTACACCCTTGAGAGGTTCAGTTCTACTTTCATTATTGTAGGAGTTTTGGGATTCTAAGCCTGGTGATTCATGGTCTAGAGTGGGCTCAACATGGTATTTTCTTGCATTTGAAGCTTCCCAACCTTCTTCAATATTAGGCACATTGTACTCCATCTGGGTTGGGAATCCACAACCATTTTGTGCCTCAAACCCGAGCTCAGATTGATCCTCGATGTTGTCCCAAGATGGTTCATCTTCTATTTGTGGTATATATGGGTACTTCTGGTCAATAATTTGTTTTACCAATCTCATTATCTCTTCCCATTTTTCAAGACTATCTTGGTGTTGCTTCCAAAGTCGAGGATTTTTCATACATTGGAGGTATTCAAGATTGTGCAGTTTTTCTATCTCAATGTAACCAGTGATGAGCAAGTCACGGGTTGGTCCTTTTGTGGCTTCTGCCAATAGTACTTGGGCACAAGTTATGATAAAGGTTGTGGTTGTTGGGATATCAACCTGAATGTTTCCTATTGGTGTTGAGGTTTCTTCTTTTTCATAGAATTTCAAGGCATCCTCAATCATTCTATCTCTCATGGATCTCCGATATTCAGGTTTCTTGAATGGTAGTCCTAAGTGGTTTGGCTGCATATTTGGATCAGGTGGTGGAATCATGATGTAGAATTAGAGTTTGAATCAAGATGTAGAATCAAGTTATGAAGCGATTAGATCTGAATAACGAGTCCCACTGAAAATGTATGTGTGTGCTCTAAAGAGAAAAGATGAGGGACTGGAGGTGTTTTTGACCCAATCAAGACACCCAAAGATGTTTGGATGACTATGAAGGTTTGAGGCGGATGGTACCCCTGGATCAGAAGATCGTCCACCTGAGAATTACCTAGGCAGCCAGAGAGGGAGAGTCCCACAAAGACCCCTACACGGTAGAGCGTCCCCACGGGTTATAGGGTTTCCCCCACCCGATCTCTCTTGTCACTGAGATTCTAGGTAGACCAGAATGGGGACCTTGACCTCTTAAGTCTACCACTTTTATTTCAAAGGTGCTTTAGGGTTCTCACTTGAACTTTTAGATGTTTTGATGTTGTGACCTAATTTAGAGGTTGGTTGACCCAAGGGGTCAACTTCACCTGACCTGTCCTATAGATGGCAGAATGATTCTAGGCTTGGGACCTAAAGATCACCCTGATTTGACTCCCAGTTTATTAGGTCCGAGATTTTAAGATTCAAGTGATTTTAGAGCTTCTTTTTTCTTAAGGTTTGTCTTGTCTAGATCTCTTCAATCAAGGGCTTAGGTAACACATTGATGCGGGAGGGTTTATTTCCTTTTATACAGGCATGTGTGAACTAGCACTCCAAGACCCTACTGTAGAAACCCTAACTTGTCCCTATTTCCAATCCTCTTTTTCTTTTTTTTTGAAAAGATTCTCTTTGGACTTAGAAATAAGAAGTGTGTTGTCCGCAGAGATTAAACGTGATTTCTATTAGGCACATGAATTTATGGGATAGAATCTAAAAAATCACTCCAACTTCAAGAAGATTTGAAAAATTTTTCGCAAAATCAGGAAATGTTTGCCTTAAAGATGGTGATTACTATAGAAAGAAGGCAATTTATTCCTAAATTAATTTCTTCCTTTTGCCTTTCAAAGCTTAGGGGGATAGTTTAAGGAAGAAAAGAAGTTACCTGCCCTGGAGTGGTTGACTTGCGGGAGGGATTGTCTCGTGCAATACCTACAAGATCACAACAAAGCAAAGCAGGGCAAATTAGTGTTCAATATGATAAAAAGAATGTAGAGACTAGTGATAAATTGCGTGTTGCTCCCCGGCAACGGCGCCAGAATGTTGACGTTTTTCTCGATTGTGTTTTAACAGTTAATTACGTCGTAGTATAGGTGATCAAGCGTTGTCAACAAATAAAAGTTTTATTACTCGAAAACCTAAGTATCTAAGATCGAACACAGGGAGCAATTGGAATTTATTACTAATCTCAAGAATGTAATTGAACACTTAATTACTCAAAATGTAATTCAAATATAAATGCATGAGTTTGAAAAGTAATTGTGGCAAAAAGAAGAATTTGGATGTCTGATCATAGGATCAGACGTCTTAAAAATATGTTTCCCTTCTCTTATTCTTCTTCTTCTGATTTTTCTTCCTTTCTTCTTCTTTCTTCTATGCAGTGCCTTGCTTCTTTTCTTCTTATTTTCTTCTGCTTTGCTTCTTTCTTCTCATGCAGTATCTTTCTCCTTACGGGTCCTCTTACTTGGCTCTGCTTCCTTGCTTCTATTTTCCTTTGCCTTTAGTTCCCTCTTCTTCTTCTACTTATCTTCACCTTTCTCTGCTTCTTCTTTCTTCTTCAGTTGTTCTTCTCTTTTTCCTTCGCCACTTCCTTTTCTTCTCTTTTTCCTCTGCGAAGGCTTCCTTCCTTCTTCTTCTTTTCCTTTGCCAGCAGTGGCAAATGTTGGCTTCTTCCTTCTTCCTTCCTTCCCTTGACAAACCACGGAAAAGCAAAACCTATCCCTCTACCCACACCCGCACGTCTCTCTCTCTCTGTGTAAACTACACTCTTCAGCATGCTCTCCCAGAGCCGGGTAAACGGGTCGGATCTCGTGCCTGGGTCCAGGTGCACCGGCGTGAGGGTGGTGCACGAGGAGTGCTTAGGGCAGTGTCGGGTCGGGTCGCCAGATCCGTGTGGTGAAATCACGAACGAGGCAGTGAGATAGGTGAGGTACCTCACCCCAAGTGCGTTCGGAGGCAACCGGCTGATATGACAAAATAAATATAAGTCACTCCAGTGCTTTGTAAGTTACCGATGTGGGACTAATGTTCCACCTATGCTTCGCGCGCGCCCGCAAGAGTCCATCCTTCAATTGCCACAGCTACGGACTTTGCAGCACCTCTTGCTGGAGCAAAAGTCTTCGCAATACTTCCCCGAGTCAGCCGCTCCTGGAGCCCTGCAGTCCTACGACCTGGAGCAAGCGTGGAGCTTCTTCAAGTTGCCGCTAATGGTGGCAGAGGCGTGAAATCTGTCAGACACGAAAAGAGCCTCGCAGCTTAATTAGATCATCGAGGGACCTTCGTCGTGTCACGGCGAAGGTGAAGAGCTAGGTGGCAGGCCACGGTGTGGCTTAGGCATGCGTGCCTAGGTCGCCCGGTGGCCAGATGGGTGGGTGTGTTCGGGGGACTGTTGTGGTGGCATAGCGGGACTGTGGATGGGCAGAGGTTACTCAGTGAGGTGAGGCGAAGGTTATGTGATGGTCGGCAAGGCGTGTGGGGCTGCGGAGCGATGGGAGCGTCTCGCCAGAGGGTGGCCGGAGATGAGGAAGGTGGTGGTGAACAGCGGCGGTTGAGGGATGTTTGATGAAATAAAATGAGGGAGATGAGAGAGGGGATAGAGAAGAATAGTTTTAACCTAACTAAAGGGATGAAGGGGACAAGGAGGCGGATGGCAGTACCTGCTGTCGCCGGAGAAGAAGACGTCCAGTGGAGGAAGACGGCGGCGACGATGGGGCTAGGGCAACTCGCGCGGGTGTTGCGCGACGCGGAGGAGGATGAGGAAGATGGCTCTGTCATTGGTTTTGTGGCAGAGCGACGAGGAAGAGGAGGGGGGCTCACCGGAGCTCACTGGACCCCTTGGCCGGAGAAGATGGAGAGGAATTTGAGGTGGAATCCTGGCCTAATCGAGCTGAGGAGGTGCGGCCCGAGTTGGGGTTTAATTTATAGGTGCTGGTCATGCTTCTGGTGCGTTGAGGGCAAGCTTTTAGCCACTGATGTCTCACCGGAGATGGAAGGTAGTTAGATACCCAAATCTCTCGTGCGTTCGCACGAGAGATTGGGTGCAAATTAGGGGTTGTGATCGGGCTCAGATGGAAGGGGATTCCTCAGAGAATCTCCCTTCCAATTCTGAAAGATCTCTGAGGGATCAGAGAGTATTCCCTCTCTAATCCTCGCCAGAGCAGGATCTCTCCCCAATAATGGCGGAGGGACCTGATTGTAAGATTGTCGAGGAAGCTAGGGGGTTCTATGTGATGGTTTTCAAAAGACTGGGACCAAAATGTGATTGGGTGTACTAAATTGCAAAGTAGGTCAAGATGACCTCCCCTTAGGTCCAAATTTTGGTACAAACCTAATTTGGACCTAAGGAATCCAATGGTGAAGTTGGATTTTAGGTTTGACCACGTATGAATGGATATTTTGCATAAAAACCCAAATTAGGTCAATTGATGAGCTAGGACCCTATTTTAGGTCAAACTAGGTTCCAAAGGCCAATTTGAATGTTCTAAACCCTAGGGGATATTTTTCCATGAAGTTTAGAGAGTTTACTTGATTTTTATCCTGACCGAAACCTTGTTTAATTAAGCAGATTTGTTTTAGGGTTACCAGATGTCATTTAATTCCTGGATTGCACATGAACCCATTTTTGATTGCATCAACCCACTTTTTATCTCATTTAGATCATTTGACCTATGTTTTGTCTCTGAGAAATCCCATTTATGTACTGTAATGGTAAAATTACAGTTTTAACCTTTATTTCTTATTTTCTTCTCAGAACACTTATTCCTCCAATTAAGCCCTCTTCTAAGTCATGCAAGAGCTTTTATTCTCTTTATTATGTTAAAATGGGCTAGTTATTGCTCATGATGAGGCTCTCATCAGCAGGTACTCTTTTGAGACGAGCAAAAGCAGTAGATTGGAGCAAAGTGCTGTTGAAGGTTCTGTAAGTTTTTCCCCACCTCCCACCCATTAGTTTTCATTCTACCACATACTAACACAAAAATAAATCAACCTAGGTGTTCTTATAAACTCTAAGGTTAGTTTTGTTTGTTTGTTTGACACCTACACCTGCCTCAACCTCCACACTTTAAAAAATAAATAAATAAAAAATCTTACAGAGGTACACAACCTCATCTGATTTTCAAACTCAACCGGTAAAATCGATCCTTGGAAATGGTACACACATTCAAACACATAATTGAGTAGAAATCAGATTATATAATCACTTGTGTGCCTAATTAAGTGGTGCAATAGGCCGATTGTTTGAATTGATTGGGCCACACCACTTCAATTAAAATCAACTCATTAAGTAGCTGCTGCATAGGTTCAACTCTTAGAGATTTACCAGGCACTCGACATTCTTTTAAGTTTTAAAGGAAAACATCTCCACCTGTGCTCTCAAAACCTGGTGTGCCAACAAAACTTGTTTGAAAATACCTAAAGTTGAATCCTAAAAGTTACTAAGCAAGATTTGAACCATAAAATTCACCGCATCAAAAATAATCTTGCTTGAAAACCACTGGTTGTGCACGCACACACACATCAATCAATCATTAAGGGCACAACAAAGATAATGGGCCCATCATATTCCAAAGCACATTCAAACCTAGCCCTAAATAAAACAGAGTAGACGTTGGCCTTAAGGATTTGACTCGCTCTTCGAAGCTCAGAACGAGATTACTTTCGATTAGTTTATTTCTACTGTTCAATCTGATGTCTAGCTAGGGGAGCAGAATCAAACAATCGCGGCTGGGGGGTACACTAGGGATAGAAGGCGCAAGTCAAAGGAAGAACCTTCTCCCCAGTCCCTCCTTCTAACTGGTTGGATTGAACAGACAAAAGTAGATCAAATCGTTTCTTTATCTCAAGACGGGTTCTGGGAGCCTGTAGGTCTTTAGGCTAGCCCACTTAAGGACAGGTTTGATTGCTTGTATTGTAGGGCACCTTTCTTCCTCCCATCTATCATGAATCCTTCAAATTTTATACGCATTCCTGCTCTTTCCCTCCTATTATGAGTTATCCACAACATGACGATTATCCCGACTCGTACTGTAATCAACCATCAGTTAGTTGGGATAACTCGAATTGGGGATATAGTTCCAAACCTCCGTGTTTAGGGTCTAACCCTGAACACTATAATTGTGATTTCTATCCTTCTCAGAGCCACATTGGTTATAGATCGCCACCCTTTCATGGATAACCTAATACTATCTACAGTTAAGGAGGATACACTGATCCTTACCCATCCTCTGATTACAATGCCTTTAGGTCATCACCACCTTTTGAACAATCTGAAATGACCAATTATTAGGAAGGGTATCACGAATCTCAATTCATTAATTCCTCTGCACTAATCCCAAACCTGCCCAACCCTAAACCAAGTCATTTGGTTCAGGTTAACCAAGTTCAAGATAAGGTCTTGGCTAACTTGAGGAATATTATACAATCTTTAGAAGTTCAGCCAATACCTTGCATTGGAAAATTGGAGCCCCTGATTGAGATGATTGATGATTTGAACAAATATTTGTTGGATTGGCTCCAGGATGTTAAGGATAAGAACTTGGGTGAGTTTCTACTTGGGAAGTTAGCAAAATTGAGAATGAGATTTGTGGTTACTTTAGTTCAATCGTGGGATGATTCTCAGGATGAGCCCCCTTCAGGAGAGCCCATGTTAGAACCTACTCAGGCACCTGTTGAAGGGGACACGTGTTACAAGGTTGACCAGATTGAATTAGAGCAACCAATTAAGGATGATCTAATTTCTTCACCTGAAATCCCTAAGCCAGGGTACAAGGAAACGTATGTCTCCATGGACCAGAAAGTGATTGATGATTTTGGGACATCATTAATACGGATTTTGATTTCTTTGAATTTGTTGCTGAAGATTCAGTTTGCGAAGTCTCACATAAGTGTACAGAACACGATTTCTATGAGACGATTGGGCATGAGGAATCTGATAGATAATTTGATAGCCCAATAACTGAGGAAACTAATCTTATTGGGGCTCAAATGATGGATCCAGAATTGCATGTTTTGGAGGATGCAATCCAATGCCGTGATTGTTAGTTACACCCCATTGAATTTACTGATAATTCTATTTTTGAGATAACTAGACCCAAGTCAATTTTGATTCAGCTGCATCTTTTAGACTTGGAAGTTTCAGATAGGGTGATTAATATGCAGGAGGTCCTGGAATTTAACATTTTGAATGAGGAGGATAGGAGCTGGGAAATTTTGATTTAGGAAGCAAACTCCAGAGGAAGTAGAAGATCGAGTCTAAGGGTTCTAATTCATCTGAAACCATCAAACCAGGACCCTTACGACATTTGTTCTGAGGATGTTCAACCCAAGCATACATTCATTGATTATCCTTTTGATATCGAATTCTCTGTAACTCAACTCTTTGGTCTTGGGTTGCATCCTCATAAATCGTAGGCCCAACCCCATTTGCATATTGATTTTAGGTTTTGGGTAATTTTTATCTAGAATCGTAGATATTCTCGATTATGGGGTATGGGTCTGCACCACAATCTAGTCCACATTTGTGGACATCAGTTGGTAGGTTAGGGGGGTCTTCTTTTTATTTTGATTTTGACCTGCACCTGTGAATTTTTTTATTTCTCTTCTTTGTATAATGTGCCTAACTGAAGGCACTAAATTTAGCACGTATACAATTTTTTAGTTTATCTCAGAGCGGACCTGACATTCACGCAATTCAGGTACTTTCTACTCTATTCCACTCTGTTTTATGTCTTTTTTAAAACAATGAGGACATTGCATTAGATAAGCTTGGGGGGTGAATATTCATCTCTAAATTTATTCGTCAGCTCCGTAGATTCATCTTATTTTCTTTTATTTATATATTAAAAAAATAAAAAAAATGTGGAATTAAGAAAGAGAACTTGGGCTTAAGAAAATTTTCAATCTTAGGAAATATTACATTAGGATCTGAACATGAAAACCCTTTAGGTCTTCAGACTTAATCAGCCTGTGTATCCACTAAAATGTGGATTTGTTTCTCGAGTCCTCGCCAACCTGAATTCTATTTTAATTTGAGTAAATAAGTTTGGATGATAAATACACGACTTATCAACCCACCCTCTGATTTGAGGGAATTTTGAGTCTTAAGCATCTACACACTTTCTTTTCACTGACTTATTGATCAGCGATTTTAACAGAAATTGGGTAGCTAATGAACCTTCTAGGGTGCTATGGTTGGCAAGTTATCGTGGGTAATAGCCCATAGGTAGGTTGTCCATAGCCCAGTCATTAGACCATTCTCTTCTTGCTGTCTTTAGGTAAATCTTACACCAAGAAAGCCACCTACTTTAAAAAAGAAAAAGAAAGTCAAAAAGAAAAGAAAAAGAAAAGGAGAAAAGAAAAGGAAAATAAAAGAAATAAGCCATACTTCATCACACGAGTATGGCTGGCAAGTTGTCGATAGTAACAGCACATCGACCGGTTGTCTAGAACCCAGCTCAAGAAATGCACTTAAAATTCCCAAAACACTTAGGAAGAAGCAGAGAAGTAGAATAAACCTGGGAGATATACACTGGATTCACCCTTGTGTTGACCCCATAAAAATAAAAGTAGGGAGAAAGCTACCGGTTGTAAAGATACACCTTTGGGCAGACTCTCTTTTTAAGGTCACCTAGAGGCGTAGAAACCCGAAGTCCGTTCTAATTGCCGATCAACGAGTCTATCACATTCACAATAAGATGTTTAGAACTTAGGGTTCTCATCAAATCTTGGGTGAGTTGAATGGCTGTAGAAAGCCACTCTTAAACCCTAAACTCAAAAATCCAGAAAAATTAGAAAAGAAGAAAAGGAGAAAAAGAAATTTTCGTTGAATAGTGCGAGGGCTTGAGGCGGTCTGCATTTTGGCAGATACGCGGGCACTGTTGTGTCTTTGAAAGTTCGAATCCTAAGTAAATATTTTCTTAATGATTGAAAATAACTCATGCTCAAATAATCCAACCTAATTCTTTTATAAATAGCATATAGTTTTTGCTAGGGACTAGCAAAAGGTAGGCATGGGGGTGTAATGTAAACATGTTTATATTACATAAAATGTCTATTTATGCATGTTCCTAAGCATAGAATTGCATTACATACTATAAATATTACATAGCATGCATCATCTAGCATTTAGATTAGTTTGAATAAAATGGATGTTAATTGCCTCTTTTTATGATCAGGGATAGGGCGACTGTTTATCGGAGCCTCGGATTGAAGATCCAACCGTACGGATCAGATCAGGGCGACGATTGGAGTTCAATGACTCCAAGATCGCCCTAATTGGATATCCGTAGCATCAGATAGAGATCGAGGAACTCTAGAAGATCAAGGGCTAAGATGGCATTAATCCGCATTTCAAATGCCAAATCTGACCGCACAGATGGATTTGGATTGACGATCACAGCCTAACGGTGCAAAAATCGACTCAATCCGACAACTGTGGCACCATCTACATCATCTACAAGATGGATGCCAAGATGGCACCACGTGGCGCCATCTTGGCCACCCAATCGACCGCACGGAACCGCTGAAGGCCCCCACACCAACGCTTCCCCACCGTTGGATCAAGATCCAACGATTGCGATGCGCTTGCGCTTAAGTTAAGCGCTCGACACAAACACGCTTACAGTGCATTGGTCAAGCGCTCTAACGTGAAGCGCAAGCGCATGTTCGAGCCTCCCCATGCATCAATTGGAGTGGAGGCGAGCGCGTAATCGACCACCTGATGATGATCCAGTGGCCACGAGCACCCAATCATGCCCACACGCCATCGGACGCGCGGCGAAGATGCTGGATCGCACGCGTAGGCGCACTGAGGATGCGCGGCGAGGATCTCTCTCAACTGTTCGATCTCACGATCGAACAGCCACGATTTTAAGGACGTGAATGAGCATTGCGGCTTGAGGAGTGGAGCGGGTGTTGGGAAAAATCGTAGCTCACATTTTTGATAAAAGCGTCGTAGTATAGTTGCGAAATATGATCCAACAAAGATATTATTTTGTAAAAATAACGAGACTTTGAGTCCCGGTCGTTCGTCTCTGGGAGGCGTTGCTTTTACTTTTGAAATCGATCTTATCCAGCTCTACTTTATTTAGAATCGCATATCGGTTCGTGATTATTACGTATTTAAGTACGACATGCTTAGTTGTAGAATGGATAGACAATTAAGACTGGCAACTTGAATCACGCAAATATGATAGCAATCAATAAGCTCATTGTGATTTCATAACATGGAGATAGATATATATATATATATATAACATTTTTTTTTATTCATTCAGTGAGAGAGTTGTTTGCAACAGAACTATAGATGAAAGCTTATACATAAATGCTTGAAAATCAAACCTAACTACCAGAAAATGATTGCATACAATAATCGATGGGGGGATTTCGCATGCATCATTGGGGGAGAAGTAAGACTATGCTACTAAGCAGTAAATAAAAGTAGTAAATATACGAAAAGCTAAGCTACTAATCTAGCAGATAGAAGGGCATTTGGAGGTGGTTTTCGATGGCCTTTGAGTGGCTGAGAGAAGGAGGGGCGGCCAATGGAGCTTAGACTGGCCCTTGGAGAGAGGTTGGGGAGCTGATCCAGCTTCCTAGCATGGAGATGGTGGCCTCCATGGTGGTGCTCAACTCGTGGAGGTGGAGTGGAGATGGAAGTGGCTAGCCTAAGTGGAATGAATGCCAAGGAAGTGAATTGGTGCAAATAGCCACCCATTGGGTCTTTTTATAGACCTAAGGGATGCTCTCTAGAGAATTATGGAATTCTCTAGAGAGGCCTATGGTGGGAGCTCGTGGGAGAGTGAGAGAGAGGGTGGATGGTGGTTTTTAGATCCACCAAATGTGGATCTAAAAATTGAATGGCTCTTGGTTGCTATTTTTGGCAACCAAGGCAACCACACATGGTAGAGAGTTCTAGAGAACTCTAGGCTAGGTATTTTCGTGTGGATGGTGTGTGTGGGTGTGTGTGGGTTGAAACTTAGGTGGCTAGGCTGATTAGGTTAGGTTCTAGTGGGTTTAGGTCAAGGTATGTCTCAACTTAGGGTTATAGACCCTAATTCACTAAGGTAAAGTGAAATTAAACTTAATACAAGTTTAATTGGGTGTGTGGAAACTTAATTGAGAGTAAAACAACTCAATTAATTTAGGTTTAGGTCAATTGGACTCTCACTGAGTCCAATTCGACAGTGTGTGTTGAGATCAGGGCTCAATTGGACTCAATGAGTCTAATCGAATAGGCTGATGGAATTGACTAAGATCCAAGTCAATTAGGTTTAGTGAGGACATAATTAGGTCCTTAGGGAGGTCTAGAAGTGATGTACTAGGGTTATGGCACCTTAATTTAGGTTCCTATGGGGTTGGAATTGGGTTTAGGGACCTAGAGATCCAAGATCAAGCCTTAAATCTCAAAACAGGAATTGGAGAGCAGTATCGGACGTCTAATAATATAATCAGACATCTTATACTCAAAAATTAGAAGTCCAGATTTGTTGTCTGCACGTCCAATCAGAGTTAGGAAGGATTTCGGGTTCTGTTTTGGGTATTCTGCAGAAATTGGACGTTTGACAAAGTGTCTGGACGTCCAACAACACTGCAGAAGTGGGTTTGAAGTGTGTGGGAGATGGCTAAGGGTCCTGGACGTCCTATAACTTATCTGGACATCCAGATAAGGGTTGGAACTAGAGTTTTAGGGCTTCCTAGGGTGTTGTGGCCTAATCTAAGGGTGGGTAAGGCTTGGGGAGGTCTCTAGTCTATCCTAGGGCTAGGATGGACCTAAGCTCTTCACATTTTACTGCTTTATTTCTACTTAATAGAATAGAAAACCTTTAACCCCCTTACATTATTATTCCTACATCTAAACTACGCCTTCTGCTCCAGCTCTTCTATAACTCCCGTTATTTCAGATCCAGCTTCAGATCCTACTCCAGATCCAGCTCCAGATCTGCTTATTGCCTGCAATCGACATAATATACTTAATTAGCACATTATAATATTATTTTATGCATAGCTGAAGTAGAGATGTAGATAATGCTTATGCTTGCATGAATTTCCCTAACTTATGCTAAGTTCTAGCCTAATCTATGTCAATTATGACCTATGATTGCTGCGCAATCATACCCCTATGCCTAAATCTTGCTAGACCCTAGCAAATGCAAGACTAAATTATTTACAGCAAAGGTCCTTAAGGGACTGATTATTTTATCAAGTGTATGCATAGAGATTTTTCTCCGTTTTTTTTCATTCTATGCTCTAGAAATCCAGACAATCGTGAAAGTGTGGCTATGTAGCTTTTGCAACGGATTTGAGTGAAAACTAATACACCTCTAAAGCCTGTACTTGATCCCTAGTAAAAATTCTAGCGGGATAGGAGGACTTCTTCCCTCCGGGTATTCAAGATATTCTATGAATTTCACCCTGGCTTTGGGCTTAGGTAGAGAATCTCTGAGAGAAAGGATTATATATTTGGTGGCTCATTCTCACTTAGTGCTACATAGAGACTAGTACTACCGAGTCCAGATTCCCAGATTACTAAGTAACTCAACTTAGAGAAAGACGAGAAAAACTATGCTCTCTTTGATTCCTTTGTATTCATTCTCTCTTACCCTTTTTCTTTCTTTTTCTTAGAGCTCACAACCTCACCAGATTCACACGTATGTTCTGTATTTGGTGGTCTCACTAGGCATTAACACTTTAATTGAGTTCTCATGACCCTAACACTAAGTTGGAATTCCTCAGCCAGTATTTGGGTGGTCAGAAACAAAAGAAAAATAGGTTAAGGCCATATTTGGTGGAGCTCAATTTTATTTAGTGGTATTTCCTGGATGAAATAAACACTAAATATTCATTCTTTTCTTCTTTTTTCCTTTTTTTTTCTTTTTTTTTCTTTTTTTTTTCTTTTTCAACATCACACAACTAGCATACATCCACTAACTTTATTGAGGAGGCATTATTAGGGATTGGTGGTACTCAAGAGACATTGGGTGGCTTATTTGGTGGAAGTGCCTACTCATGGCACCGGGAGAGATGGATGGAACGGTGTATTTCTGACCTTGACATCAATACCCTCCTTCAGCCAAGGATTCCTTAAAGAATGGTCGTAACCATCCACCTTAGCCCTAGTTTTATGAAAACTTGCTCTCCGCGTATTTGCCTTATTCGATCGCTCTCGCAATTTTGCACAAAAATGTATACGCGAGAACTGAGAGCGAAAACTATGTCTAATCTCAGAGTATCATCACCTAATTATCTAGGATTCCAGATTCCTCGTGCTAATCTTAGAGCACCAGTACACTCTACTCTCATCTCACACTATTTGGTGGATTTTTAGAGGAAAATCTGCCTAACTCCCAAAACACTGTCCAGGGGTTCAAGAAAAGAAGCACTGCTTCTTCTCGACAGACTGAAGACGTTTATCAGCCTTCACCATGAATCCATTGCAAATTCTACGTGTGTGTGAAAAGTTGTACTGGATTCCAGATTACAAGAATCAACTAAAGGATAAAATCCCTAATGCATTCTCTTAATAAAATAATCTTATTCATGAATGCAATATCTATATATTCTATAAAAGTGTATCCTCATATAATTTGTACTTCGTAAATTTTCAGTATCGGGTTACAATAAGCTTGACCCTAAATTTAGAACAAAAGGTGAGCAGGTGAGTTAGAAGTGGCTGTTGCGAACGATTTCTAGCTCCAATGTGAGCATTGGAGGTGGAGTCGATTGTTTTTTTATTAAGGTCCTAAAGTACATTTTACATGCAGCTCCAAGGTTTTCCTAAGTGTTGGCATAAAAATTTTTCAGTTTTTTCTGTATCTACCCCCCCATGCCTAAGTTCTTGCATGTCCTCATGCATGAATATAAAAGAAAATAAATACTGACAGACGATGAGTGGGTAGAAGTCACCTGTAATTGCTCCTGAAATTATATTCAGCTCCGGCCAACCTGTCAGCATGCACTATGCAAAGGAAATATCCTAAAGGAAAAATATGCTATGTATAAAAATGGTTATATATAAATGATGGTGGAATGTGGGGCGAATGGTATCTATATGTGCTAAATTTAACGCCTCCAGCTAGGCGAGCACTCAATCACATGTCCTCACCAAGATGAACAGTCTCGTTAGGTGGAGGAGGTTCCTGGGCCAAAAATGACTTGAGGCGCTGGCCATTTACCGTGAATATATGCCAGGATTTTGGGTCCTTGATCTGGACTGCCCCATTAGGATATGGCTGCATCACAACATACAGGCCAGTCCATTTGGACTTAAGCATCCACATAAATAGTTTTAGTCGTGAATCATTCCGAGTGGGGCCTTGTATGCAGTCCAGTATGCCCAGAGTGCATCGATTAATTTGTCGGACCAGTCCTTCCTATCTGGTCTAACCGTCTTCTGGAGAATCAGCTGATTTGACGGTTAGACACTTCAGCCTGCCCATTGGTCTGCAGGTGATACAGGGTGGCTATGCGGTGATGTACCTCGTATTTCTTTAATAACGACCTGAAATGGGTATGGATGAAGTGGCTTCCCCCATCGCTAATCAGAGCTCAGGGTATTCCGAATCTCACGAAAATATTTTGCCGTACGAAAGAGATGACGATGTTGTGGTCAGCCCATCTCGTCGGGATGGCCTCGACCCACTTCGAGACATAATCAACGGCTAGCAATATGTACTCGAAGCCATGCGAGTTTGGAAAAGGGCCCATAAAATCGATGCCCCAGACGTCGAACACTTCTACGACCATGATGGGTTGGAGTGGCATCATTCTCTCCTGGTCATAGAACCGATCGACTGACATCATTTGCAGCGTTGGGCATAATTGTGTGTATCTCTGAAGATGGTTGGCCAGAAAAATCCCGAATGCAAAATTTTTGTAGCGGTTTTCCGTCCTGAGAAATGGCCACCACACACAGTATTATGGCAAAAAGATAACACACTGGGGATCTCAGAGTTTGGGATGCATCTGCAGATAATCTGATCCGCTCCAATGCGGAAGAGCAATGGGTCATCCCAGAGGTAGTATTTGGCCTCTGCAATGAATTTGAGTTTCTGGTCCTTGGATAGGTCCGTGGGGAATTTTGCCAGCGGCAAGGTAGTTTGCGAAATCCGCATACCAGGGGAACTCAACAGAATGAATTGCCAAAAGTGATTCATCCGAAAATTGTTCATGGACAGGCAGGGAATAAGGAATGTGGTCTGGGTCTAATCTGGATAGGTGATCCACCACAACATTTTGTTTTTCGACTTTGTCGCGGATCTCGATATCAAATTCCTGCACTAGAAGGATCCATCTAATGAGTCGTGGTTTGGCATCCTTCTTTGCCAACAAGTGTCGGAGGGCGGAGTGGTCAGTGAAGATGATGACCTTGGACCCTAATAAATATGATCTGAATTTCTCCAACCCGAATAATATTGCTAGCAGTTCTTTTTTGGTGACAGTGTAATTACGTTGAGCCTCATTCAGCGTCTTGCTAGCATAGTATATGACAAAAGGTTGTTTCTCTCGACGCTGGCCTAAAATAGTATTGACGGAAAAATCAGACGCGTCGCACATCATTTCGAAATCAAGCAACCAGTCGGGTGGTTGGAGAATCAGGGAGTCGAAAATAGCACTTCGTAAAGTCTCGAAGGCACTGAGACACGAGGTATCAAATTCAAATGGGACATTTGTAACCAGGAGATTCGTCAAAGGCCGTGCAATTTTTGAAAAATCGTGTATAAATCTTCGATAGAAGCCGACGTGGCCCAAGAATGATCTAATTTGCTTGACCGAGCTAGGTGGTGGTAAGTGGGAGATAATCTCTGATTTAGCCCGGTTGACCTCGAGTCTATTTTTGGAGATCCTGTGCCTTAGTACTATGCCATCCCTCACCATGAAATGGCTTTTCTCCCAGGATAGTACTAGGTTTACATCAATACATCATTTTTGGATCTTGGTGAGGTTATCAAGACAAGACACGAAATCATCTCCGAAAATAGAGAAATCATCCATGAATACCTCCACATAATCCCCAATCATGTCAGAGAAGATAGCCATCATACAACGCTGAAATGTTGCTGGTGCATTGCAGAGGCCAAAGGGCATTCGCATGAAGGCAAATGTTCCAAAGGGGAATGTGAATGTGGTCTTGTCCAGATCTTCTGGGCTAATTGCTACCTGATTATACCTGGAGTATCCATCCAGAAAGCAGAAGAAACTGTGTCCAGCTAACCGTTCCAAGATCTGATCGATGAACGGCAAAGGAAAGTGATCCTTCTGGGTAGCCGTGTTCAGTTTCCTGTAATCAATGCAGACCTGCCAAGATGTCGCAGTGCGGGTCGGGATGCATTTGCCCTTATCATTTTTTATGACAGTGAGTCCTGCTTTCTTGGGCACTATCTGAATCGGACTCACCCACTGGCTGTCTGAGATTGGATATACAATGCTTGCATTCAGCCATTTGATGATCTCCTTCTTAACAACCTCTAGCATATTCGGGTTTAGCCGTCTTTGAGGTTGTCTCGAAGGTTTCACCCCCTCATCCGTGTAAATGTGATGAGTGCAATACGAGGGGCGAATACCGCGAAGATCAGCAACACTCCACCTGATAGTAGCCCTATGGTCTTGAAGTGTAGAAATTAATTGATGCTCCTGTTCTTGGGTGAAGTGTGCATTAATAATGACTAGATATGTCTCACTTTTGCCCAAGAACACGTACTTGAGTGAGTCAGGTAAGGGCTTCAATTCAATTACGGGTAGGTCAGAATCAGAACTGAGAGTGGGAGGAGCAGAATCGAGGGTGGGAATCTACTGATCCATGTACACGTGAATTCCCGCTGAGTTGCTCCCTGTGAAATCTGTTGTGACTACGTTAACGGGAAGCCCGTTAGCTGTAGTCACGTTTTCCTATAATAATAGGGGCGATTCAGTAATATATGGATCAAGATAGCTGGATTCAGGGGTGCTGTGGTCAGAAGCACACCCCAAACAGTCAGATCCTCAGGGAGATATGTGTAATGTAGTGGTTGCAATCTCGTGTGGATCGCGGTCCGGGAACCCTGATAGTGTAGACGAATGAGACATTGGGTCGTCACAAAGGAGCCCAATGTTACCACAGTAAGCCGAATCTTTGTCTTCACCATCCTCCTTTATTCAATCACAGTTGAAGTTCTTTGCTGCCCTGAATATGTCTAATCGAAGTTGCTCATTGCCTAGGGCAATCTCCATACACCTGGATGCATAATCGATGTTCGCTCAAGCTGTCGCCAGAAATGGGCGACCCAAAATAATTGGTGCATCGCGGAGATTAGGAGGAACTTCCATATCGAGAACGAAAAAATCTGTGGGAAAACAAAACCTGTGGACTTTTACGATCATGTTCTCAACCACCCCCTCGGTGTTTTGACTGATCTATCAGCCAGCTGAATCGTAACTGAGGTGGGTTTCAACTCCCCAAATTGAAATCGATCAAATATGGCGGTGGGAGTTAAGTTGATGGACGAACCCAAATCTAGAAGGGCCTGATCAAATGGAGAATCCTGCAAGAAGCAAGATATGAGTGGGGTGCTAGGGTCATTCTTCTTCAGTGGTAGGTCAGCTAGAATCACGGTGCTAGCTTCTTTCGATAGTACTACCTGTCGTCCAATTCTTGGCTGTCGCTTCGGGGTACAGTAGTCCTTGAAGAACCTAGCGACAGCGGGAATGTGATCGATAGCTTCGAGGAGGGGGACCTAAATATGTACTTCCTTAACATCGATTTCAGGTCCTCGAAATTCCATGTGTCCTTTTTTTGTACTACATTTCGTGTCATAGCCTCAGGAAAAGGGATAGGAATCTCAGGGTTAAATGGCCTCTTATCCTTATCTACCGCAGGTGGCTCTTGAGATGATGAAGGGGTCGAATCTACCCACGGCGAAGGGTGGGAAAAATCAGAACCTGCCTGCCTAGGTGGTGGGCCAAATGTCTTCCTTCCGCTCCGCAATGAGACAGCGTGTGCGTCGGCTTGCTGTCCATGAGGTGGTGGGGGGGTGAATGGGGCTGAATACGTGGGATTCTATAAAGGTGGCTGGCCTTGGACGTAATCGAGTGATGCAGGAGGCGCCTGTAGTATGGCGTGTGCATGTCCCTATGGTGCTTGAAACCTAGGTGGGGCACCCTGGTTCTGCACATATCGAGGATTCGGGATGGGTTGGGAGGGCAAGGCTCCCTGGGTCCTATGCTTCTACAACAGCTGGTTCTGCGTATTCTGTATGGTCTGAATCTGATCAGCCATCGCCTTCATTATCTGCAAGCTATCTTGTGTAGACTTCCTCATCGATTCTTGCAGCTCCTCTTTCAGCGCCTCCAAAGGGTTGGCCCGCTTTAGAGGGTGGTTGGCAGCTTGGTGCAGCGACTAGTATAATGAGCGGGGTTGCTGCTGCTGAGACGGGAATGGCTGCTACCTAGGATACGTGTTTTTCACATTCCTGTATTGCCTGGTCTAGTAGTGTGGATCTTGATGTGGTCTCTGTGAATTACCAGACCAGGAGAAGTTTGGATGCTGGCCCCACTAGGGTTATACGTCTTCAAGTACGGGTTATTACGCCCGTATCCTTGGATAGTGCTGACGTCCTCATAGGTCGAAGATATCTGAGACGTATATCCATCGAGGGGATACGCATTATAATCTGCGGGTGGTGCATAACCCTGGTTGTAGGGTGCCAGATCTGGATTATTCACGGGATCCTGATATGCGGGATCTCGTAAATACGGAGAAGATGCATCCCGAGTGAGTAGATTAACTCGAGCAGGTCGGGCACGGGGTGCATAGGAGGATCTTGCAGTGGCAGAGCTCAAGTCGGATTGACCTTGACTGATCTGGTCAATCTTCTTCTCAATTAGGTTTATTCTATCCAGCTGCTTGACGATGATATCCATGTCGGTTCAAATAGAATCGGTGTGAGCCTCGTGGACACCAACCCGCTGCTGACCAAGTAGCTCGAACTGGTTCATAGATGCGGCATTCATCGAGTTCTCCGCTAATGATTCGAACAGCTCAAATGCGTTGTTCTCGTCTTTTGCGAGAAAATTCCCGCCGCTAGATGCATTGGTCAAATACCGATGTGTGTCATCTAGCCCATGGTAAAAAATCTGGGCTAAGTGCCATCTGGGTATACCATGATGCGGGCATTTCCGAAGAAGGTCATGAAATCTATCCCATGCTTCATGTAATTTCTCCCCAGCTCCCTGGGAGAAAGTCGTGATTGCGTGCCGCATTGCGTTTGTTTGACCGATTGGGAAGAACTTTTGCAGGAATTCACGTCGTAATTCCAGCCAGGTTCCAATTGGCTTCCCAATAGTCTTGAACCAGTATGAAGCTTTGTCCCTCAGAGAGAACGGGAAAAGCTTCATCAGAATAATCCCGAGATCAATATTCCTGGGTCGGATCAATTCAACGAGTCGACTCAGGTCCTCAAGGTGCTGGAACGGATCTTCATTTGAGTTCCCATAGAAATGAGTGTTGATCAACCCAATTACATTAGGCTTGAGCTCAAACGCGTCTCCGCCTGCGGGAATTCTGACTAGCAGTGCAACGATAGGTGTGGCTGGGTCGTAGAAATCCTACAGTTGCTTTCCTTGTGGCAGGTGCTGCATCCGGTCAAGTGCCGTCAGAATACGATCCATGCTCTGCTGATGCCGCTCCTTAGATTCGGCGACTCGGGCTTCCAGACGAGCCATCGGGTCCAAATTCTCAATTTCCTGACCCAGTCTAGGTCCAAGTCCAGGATTTGCCATGGTGGCTCTCGAAGTAGAAGAAATGGGGGGATAAGATGGTCTGGGTGAGGTGACTCACCTCCTTGCAAGTGGATCCCAAGGTCTAACTAAGTGAGGTTGAAGTGACCTCCTTCCATGCATACACCGCCCAACCCCTGGGTTGGTGTAGCCACGCAGGACAAGGCTAAGGCCCTGTCAATCAAATGGTCCTTATAGATTAGGTGACCAGATTTTTCGTTATGGATTTGAATTCCTGAAGATAAGTTCGTTGTACAACCGACTGAAAGTGAATCCTGCCTCTCAAGCTAACCCAGCCAGTCTGGTTACGAGGGGACTAAGGGGAAGGTTCTTCCTTTGGCTTACACCTCCAGTTCCGTTGACCCCCAAGCCACGGTCGTTTGACACTACCCCACAGACTTAGTCACCAGGTTTGGCAAGAAAGATTAAACTCACCCAGTAGTATGACGACGAACTCGGGTTGATTTCGTATTTTAAAGTTAATTTTAACCCGTTTTCTTCAGTGGGGTTTGAGGTGAGTGGCCCACAAGGTGACCAAGCTCACCAGCTTACTAGACTTGATCAAGTCTAAGTTAGCCCAATGTGTGGTCTCTAGTTGTAACCCTAAGGATTTAACCTAAGTTGCATGCACTTCTGGGGTTTTTCTCTATTTCAGTAGACCACAAAAATAATGTTGATTTTTTTGATAATAATTGGAATCAAATTAGTTTGAAATTTTGCGAGTAGATTCCTTTTTCAATTATTTCTTTAGAGAATATTTTTTTTGAATTTTTACTATTTCAATTGAATTTTTAGAGAAATTTTGAATGTCAGGGGGTCAGATTTGGAACTTTGACCCCTAGATAGTGTTTTGCTTTGAAACAGTATCACATGACCCTGAAAAATTCAGGAAAAATATGGAAAGTAAAGCTAATGAAATCAGCTTTCAAACCCCACCATTTTTAATCAAAACAAATTCGCAGATTGCTTGGAATCGCTTTTTGAAATTTGAAAAATTTTGAATTTGGGTCAGTTGGACCCCATACACTTCGCAAATTTTTAAAAATTATATGCTTGGAATTTTTTAAAAATAATGGAGGAATTTGAAAGATTATTTGAAAATGAAGGTTCAGCCCAAATTTCAGAATTTTTTGCTAACAAATTTTTCGGCAATCAAATTTTTAAGTTATATTTGAAATCTGACCGAAAATCAGAAGATGGTGGAAAAGCTTTTAAAGAGGTTTGAACTTGAAATTCAAGCCTTCCACCAAAAAGATTGTTTTTCTTTTTCTTTTTCAAAACCTTGCACTTTTTTTTTTTCAAAAAGAATTTTTCAAAAGATTCATAGAAAATATCTTTTTTTTTCTTTTTTTTTTTCAACTGACCTAGATTCGAAAGGAAACCTAATTTAGATTTTTTTCAAAATTTTTCTTTTTGATTTTTTTTCTTTTTCATGAAAATGAGAAAATTTTTTCTTTTTTTTTCACAAAAGAGATTGCAGAAAGTAGATCTAATCCTAAGGTTCAGAAAATAAACCCAATCTAAGAGAATGTGATGTGCACCTGATTTTTCTTCGCCACGCTCGATGTGTGCGTAGATCCCATTTTCCTTCTGTGTTGTCCTGCACATCAAAAACAAAGTAGAGGCAGATTCATCAGTGATAGATTAAAAGATCGAACTGAAGAAAAATGATGTTGCCTCCCCGGCAACAGCGCCATTTTGTTGGGAAAAATCGTAGCTCGCATTTTTGACAAAAGCGTCGTAGTATAGTTGCGAAATACGATCCAACAAAGATATTGTTTTGTAAAAATAATGAGACTTCGAGTTCCGGTCGTTCTTCTCTGTGAGGCGTTGCTTTTACTTTTGAAATCGATCTTATCCAGCTCTACTTTATTTAGAATCGCACATTGGTTCGTGATTATTACGTATTTAAGTACGACATGCTTAGTTGCAGAATGGATAGACAATTAAGACAGGCAACTTGAATCATGTAAATATGATAGCAATCAATAAGCTCATTGTGATTTCATAACATGGAGATATATATATATATATATAACATTTTTTTTTATTCATTCAGTGAGAGAGTTGTTTGCAACAGAACTATAGATGAAAGCTTATACATAAATGCTTGAAAATCAAACCTAACTACCAGAAAATGATTGCATACAATAATCGATGGGGGGATTTCGCATGCATCATTGGGGGAGAAGTAAGACTATGCTACTAAGCAGTAAATAAAAGTAGTAAATATACGAAAAGCTAAGCTACTAATCTAGCAGATAGAAGGGCATTTGGAGGTGGTTTTCAATGGCCTTTGAGTGGCTGAGAGAAGGAGGGGCGGCCAATGGAGCTTAGACTGGCCCTTGGAGAGAGGTTGGGGAGCTGATCTAGCTTCCTAGCGTGGAGATGGTGGCCTCCATGGTGGTGCTCAACTCGTGGAGGTGGAGTGGAGATGAAAGTGGCTAGCCTAAGTGGAATGAATCCTAAGGAAGTGAATGGGTGCAAATGGCCACCCATTGGGTCTTTTTATAGACCTAAGGGAATCTCTCTAGAGAATTATGGAATTCTATAGAGAGGCCTATGGTGGGAGCTCGTGGGAGAGTGAGAGAGAGAGGGTGGATGGTGGTTTTTAGATCCACCAAATGTGGATATAAAAATTGAATGGCTCTTGGTTAGTATTTTTCGCAACCAAGCCAACCACACATGGTGGAGAGTTCTAAAGAACTCTAGGCTAGGCATTTTCATGTGGATGGTGTGTGTGGGTGTGTGTGGGTTGAAACTTAGGTGGCTAGGTTGATTAGGTTAGGTTCTAGTGGGTTTAGGTCAAGGTATGTATCAACTTAGGGTTATAAACCCTAATTCACTCAGGTAAAGTGCAATTAAACTTAATACAAGTTTAATTGGGTGTGTGGAAACTTAATTGAGAGTAAAACAACTCAATTAATTTAGGTCTAGGTCAATTGGACTCTCACTGAGTCCAATTGGACAGTGTGTGCTGAGATCAGGGCTCAATTGGACTCAATGAGTCCAATTGAATAGGCTGATGGAATTGACTAAGATCCAAGTCAATTAGGTTTAGTGAGGACCTAATTAGGTCCTTAGGGCGGTCTAGAGGTGATGTACTAGGGTTAGGGCACCTTAATTTAGGTTCCTATGGGGTTGGAATTGGGTTTAGGGACCTAGAGATCCAAGATCAAGCCTTAAATCTCAAAACAGGAATTGGAGAGCAGTATCGGACGTCTAATAACATAATCAGATGTCCAGACTTGTTTTCTGCACATCCAATCAGAGTCAGGAAGGATTTCGGGTTCTGTTTTTTGTATTCTGCAGAAATTGGACATCTGACAGAGTGTCTGGACGTCCAATAACACTGCTGAAGTGGGTTTGAAGTGTGCAGGAGATGGCTAAGGGTCCTGGACGTCCTATAACTTATCTGGACATCTGGATAAGGGTTGGAACTAGGGTTTTAGGGCTTCCTAGGGTGTTGTGACCTAATCTAACGGTGGCTAAGGCTTGGGGAGGTGTCTAGGCTATCCTAGGGCTAAGATGGACCTAAGCTCTTCGCATTTTACTGCTTTATTTCTGCTTAATAGAATAGAAAACCTTTAACCCCCTTACATTATTATTCCTACATCTAAACTAGGCCTTTTGCTCCAGCTCTGCTACAACTCCCATTGTTTCAGATCCAGCTTCAGATCCTGCTCTAAATCCAGCTCAAGAGCTACTTATTGCCTGCAATCGACATAATATACTTAATCAGCACATTATAACATTATTTTATGCATAGCTAAAGTAAAGCAGTAAAGATGTAGATAATGCTTATGCATGCATGAATTTCCCTAACTTATGCTAAGTTCTAGCCTAATATAGGTCAATTAAGACCTATGATTGCTGCACAATCAACGGGCGCGCATGCACCGCCACTACACCCACGTTCGAACCTTTAGTGACGGATTTATCTATCACTAAAGGTCTTGAATTAATGATTTTCAACTTGAAAAGATCAAATTGCCCTCACTCCTTGCAACTATAAAAGGAGACCCCCTCCATACGAAATTATCATCCCTTCCTTCTCTTCTCTCCCTCTCCAAAGCTCAAGAGAAGCTTGTCCTACACCCGGGATGCTTCTCGAGAGATAAAGTCAAATTTTCGCCCTCATTTTCGAAGTGAATCCCACGACGATGATGACGTGCTGCCCCGTTCTCGTTCCTCCTACCTCGACCTCCTTCTTCCCGCTCTATCCTCCATCTTCCAGGCGTCGTCTCATCCGGCTCATCCTCCAAGTGATCGTCGAGGAAGATAACTTCTCTCTCCCATTCCTCTTTTCAGCTTTCTAGAGTAGAATTTTCCTGCTTTCTAGTGTAATAGATTTCCCGCTTTTTAGTGTAATTTTTCTCTGGTTTTTTGTACAAACATTTCAAAATATTAAGTGCTTGTTTTCTCTCTCTCTCTCTCCCTCGTTTATTTTGATTGTCTATATTGCTTCATTGTAATTATGTCGCTTTTCTTTTCAACAAAAAGCCAAAAAAAATGTAATTGCGAATATAGGTCGACATAGCCTCCCTGAGTTCGACCCGGGATTTTTATTCCGGTACAAATTTTATTTGTTGAACACGAGTTCTTCGCTTTCAAACTATAATGACAGGTTTGCAAAAACCAAATACGGTAACATAGTAACACGTAGCTTCAACACCTATCTTATAAAAACAACAAAATACTTTGTGATAATACTAGTGCCATCAACTTATGTAGAAATCCTGTACAACATTCTAAAACAAAACACATTGAAGTTAGGGATCACTTTATAAGAGATTGTCTTAAAAGGTGAGATAAACTTAGAGTTTGTTCAAACTGAAAACTAGTTGGCTGATATCTTCACTAAACCCTTACCAAAAGATAGATTTAACCTTATATGTCGTGCCCTAGGACTATCCAGATTAAAAGAGTTCACTAAAAATTCTTGATTGATATGTTTTGCAGTTTTGATTGACCAAACAAATTGATCAACCATTTCTTTGGTGGGAATTTTGCTTCAAAAATTTTGAAGTTTGGTTGACCAAAAAATATTGTTTGATCGACCATTTTGTTTGGGTGGGAATTTTCCCTCCAAAACTTTGAACCTTAATCGACCAAGATCCTTATCTGATCAATCAATTTCAGTTTTGATCGACTAGATCTTAATGAAATCCACTTTTGCGATTTTTCTCCTAATCTCATCTAATCTCGATTCTTTCCACCTAATCCATGCCCATGACCTTGATTGTCTACATTCTATGTTTTTACCATACTTAATCTCTTCAAAACATAAAAAAATATGCACTTTTTACATCTCTTTTATCCTTTTACACCTCTACCCCACCAAACAAATGTACCCCACCTAATCAGCCCCACATGAATAAACCCCCAACCCCACCATCGACCAAAGCTTCACGCTATCTCCTCCACCTGCTCATCGGTGCTACCAACCAAAATAGGTCGCCATCGGCCAACGCCATGGTCATCCTCATGCGAGATCATTCTCTGATCTACCTCCTCCAGTGTTCACTCCTCACGCAACCACCCCTCGCGACCTCTCCACCGTTCGTCGCTCCTCTCCTCGAGCACCACCGACCATCATTCCTTGCGAGACACCACATAGCGCCAACCCCAACCTTGCCATCCTCCTTGAACGATTGACACCTTTTTTGGTTCCTTTTTTATTGATCTTTTTGATTGATCATAGTATAACCCCTAAGCCCTATCCAAATCCTTTTTTTGGATTTTTCTTGTGCTTAGATGGTTGTTTGCTACTGTTGGGTAGATCTTGTGTGCTTGATTCACTCTATTTTTGGTATATGTAAGAAAATCAATTTGTGGACACCTCTAATTTTTGGGATATTTGTCGTGTTGATCGATCAATTTAACTGGTTGATCAATCAAAAACTACCTTTTAAGAAGTTTGTTCGCCCAATTTTTGATCAATCAACACATCCATTTTGATCAACCAATGTGCCTTTTTCTTGCTATTATTGCCCCTAAACGCACACACCCTTCCTCCTCCGCCTCACGTAATGACACTTTTGATTGTTATTTCATCACCGAGGCTACTCGTGAGCGCTTTTCCATATTAGCTAAGCTTTCTCCACATGTTGGTCGACCTATTGATTTTCCATATTTCAAGATGATCTTTCCCGGTCTTCGGGATGAGTATTCATCTCAGTAGATTCTACGTCTTTCTGAGCGCAATTTTTATGTCGGTTCCAAAAATAGTTGTATCCCTGGTGTTGACCCCATGGCATGTCACCAATTTTATGCAAATTTGAAAAATATAGGTGAGGGCTTCAACATTGAGCTTACTTTTAATGTCTATGGGATAGAGGTATTAGTGAATGTCGATGTCCTCACGAAAATACTTGGTTGTCCTAGTGTTGGCCCCACTTTTCTTGAGCTCCACCAATAGACCTAGAGAGACATTATTAGGGAGACTCTACTTACTCCCACTCATTATGATTTGGGTCACCCAACCAAATCCCTATATTTTCTTCGCTTCCCTCATTTTCTAAATCGTGCCATTTCATGGAATTTCTTGTCGAAGTCCACCTCCTTTGCCTCGTGATCATGCTTATCACACCTATGCTTTCTTAAATAATAAGCGGTTCAAATAGAACCACTTGATTCTTTATTTGATGGATAAGAAACCCATGAGCTCCTTCCAGTTTAGGACACTCCTACTTTACATTTTCCTACCATTTAATGTCCTAATGGATATTAATCCCAAACAATTTATCATGAGAGTCTCCATATTTGATAAACTCACATATGCTAAAATGGAGCAAGCTTAGGGAGCTAATGGTGAGGATGCAGATCCTTAGAAGCAGCAGGCTCAGAAGCATGATAGCCCTTCTACTCAGGGAGCTTCTTTTGTTGTACCTTTAGCCTTCCCACCATACAAGCATTTCCCATTACCTGTCCTCCTCCAATTAGACCTGCTCATTCCTTGTACGACAAGGAGTGGGGTCATCTAGAGTGATCGCTCTCAGGTAGGGACTATGTCAGTATTCAAGACATTACTGATAGGATATCATTGATGATGCATAGGTAGTGAGAAACACACTCGGTGATGGTAAGGCACGGGTGTTAGGTATCCGAGTACCTGAATGCTTAGGGATAGTTTTTGGATAGACTTGGAAAGTCTATTCATAGCATGCAGCAGTAGTACCACGGGCCTCCTTGTCCTCACCACTCTACTATAGTTCCTTCGTTTGCAGCACCTTTGATGAAGACACATGTAATTAGGATAAACTGCCTATTTATGCAAGTTCCTAAGCTTAGATATGCATTCCATGTTATAAATATTGCATAGCATGCATCATTTTGCATTTAGAGTAGTCTGTGTAAATTTTAGGTTAATTGCATCCTTTTATGGCTAGGAGAGAAGGAGATTTAATTTGGAGCCTTAGATTGACGATCCGACTGTATGGATCTGATCAGGACAACGATCGGAGTCCAACACCTCCAAAATCTCCTTGATTGGAGTCCCGTAGCACTTTATGCAGTCCAACGAAGATCAATGGCTAAGGGATTAGGTGATGCAATTCAGAGCTTCAAACAACAAATCCAACAGCACAGATGGATTTAGGTCAACGATTGCAGCCTAAGGACATGAAAATTGACTCAATCCAACTTCTATAGTAGCCCATAGAAAGGAAAGAAGATAGATGGCCCAAATCGCGCCACGTGGTGCTATCCAAGCCTCCCATGGGCACGCATGCACCACTGCATGCATGCAGCACACGGGCATGCATAGAGCATGTAGCACACGGAAGTAGTCAACGCCAATGGGCATGCACGACACAGGCGTGCGAAGCGCACATGTGAGTGTCGTGCGTGGGGTACATGAGCTGGTGTTTTAGTGACGCTTGTGGCAGATCTTCAGCGACGTTTATGGCTGTCACTAAATGTCCTAAGTACCAAATGGATCCTTTCCTCCACTATAAAAGGAGCCCTACCCCTCCCATTCTTCTTCATCTCTTTGTTTCTTTCCCTCACCACCTCTAAAGCTCCAGAGAGAGCTTATCTCAAGCCCGAGATACTCCTCTAGAGTAGAAAACCAAATATTTTTTCCACCTCTCATCCCCATTCATGGAGCATCCCGTGGCCGCCCTCTCATCACTTCGGGAAGTAGATCCTTGTCGCGACGTCATCCCATCCTGCCTTTCATCCTCTGACGCGTTCTCTTTCATCTCTCTCCTCACCATCTTCATCTGAGCACCATCAAAATGAGTTGTCCTCCAAGTGACCGTCGAGGGGGATTCTTCTCACCACTCTCTATCTTTTCGCTTTCTAGTGTACTTTTTCACTTTCTATCTGTAGCAAACATTTTTTTAGATAAAAATATTGATATTTTCTCTCTCTCTCTCTCTTTCTTACTTTACAAGTAGATTAACTGGATAATTATGTTGTCGACCTGATCTCTTGTCTTATAAAAATTCCAAAAAATAACAAAAGATAAAAAGCAACAAAAATAAATAAAAGCGAAATGTGGATTTCAAAATCGAACATTTGCCTCCCCATGTTCGACCCGAGACTCCCTTTTTAGTTTTTGTATAAATTTTATATGAAAGTGAGTTTTATGACTATGACGATGGGTTTTTCAAAACCCTAACTTTTCTTCTTGAAAACCTACCCATTATTTTGGCACCTTTGCTTGGGAGGCAACGCTCTTTGGTTTTTACCACATTTTCCGCCTTACTTAACTTTTGAGCTCACTTTGCTCCTTTCTTTCTGAGATTACACGTACCCTTCTAAGGCAGGCCAAAGTGGATAGATTGGAGTAAAGTGCGGTTAGAAGGTTCTGTAACTGTATCCCCCCACCTACCCACTAGATTTTCATTCCATCACCTAATAACTCAAACTTAAATCAACTTAGGTGCTTGCATAAACCCTACGTTAGATCTTGATTGTTTGATTGTCACTTCACCTCACCTAACCCATCCGTATAAACTAAAAATACAAAAAAAAATTACTCTTCTCTTCTTGTGGGATTAAATTGAAAGTTGTACACTTAACAGCCACAACTCTCATCCTAAGGTGCACAATCACTTTGATTCTACCACTTAACCAAGATCTAACTTGTGGATCTGGTACACCATAACTCAACACACACATAAGTGAGTAGAAATCTGATTAGGTTAAGACTTTTTGTGCACCTTAATCAAGTGGTGCAGCAGGCCAATTGCTTGAACTATTTGGGCCACACTACTCAAATTAAAACTGATCCATCAAGTAGCTTGCCATTTAGGGTTGACTTTTAGGGTTGAACCAGGAACTCCACATTATTTTTGATTTTTAAAGGAATATATCTACACCCGTGTTTTCAAAACTTGGAGTGTTCTACTGAACCTTGATTGAACCAACCTAAGGATTAAACTTTAAAAGCTACTAAACAAGGTTAAATCCTAAAAGACACATCATCAAAACCTTGTTTGAAAATCATTGGTTGTGCACGCACACACAAATTAACTAATTTTTAAGGGCACAATGCATCAAAAGGGCCCATCACATTCCAAGAGCACAATCTTCCCAAGCCTTAATTAAAATTGAGTAGACGTTGGCCCTAAGATTCATTGATTCCATTACAGGGTGTTTGTTGTGGCAGAAAAATCTATGCAAAAAGGTTGAGTTTTGAAAAATCTGTCATTGTAATGTGATTTGCAAGGAAATCCATCAACAAATAAATTTTACCGAAACTCAAAAAGAATTTTGGGTTGAACATAGGGAGACTACGTCGAATTGAAATCAGTGATTATATTTTTTTGTAATTTGGTTTTAAGATGGGATAATTACAATGAATCGATACTGTACTAAAAGAGAGAGAGAGAACAAAACACTTTATAATATGGATAATGTTTTTACAACTAGAAAGCAGTAAAATCTACTCTAGAAAGCAGTAAAGAGAAGGGAGGTGAGAAATTATCCTCGTCGGCTGCTTGGAGGACGAGCCAGAAAGGGTGATGTTTGGAAGATGGAGAGTGGAGACAGAAGATGGAGAATGAAGCAGGAAGAACTAGGGGAAAGGCAGGACGTCGTCGTCACAGGATCCACTTCTGGAATGGGGGTGAGAAGTCAACCACGGGAGATCCACGAACGGGATGAGAAGTGGACAAAATTTTGCTTTTAACTCTAGAGGAGCATCCTAGGTTTGGGACAAGCTTCTTTAGAGCTTCGGACATGGAGAGAGGTGAAGGAAGGGAGTATATGAAGATGGATGGCTAGGATGGTGCCACGTGGCACCATCCCAGCCATCCAAAAGTGCCATTAGGCAGCTCCTCTTCCTCGAAGGCCTCTCCATCACACGATCTCAGCCATTGGATCTTGATCCAATGGCTGGGATTCACTCGAGGTCGCACCTCCTCTTCTGAAGGCCAATGCTCAATGCACCTCAACTGTTGGATCTTCACCCAACGACCTAGGGCGCTTAAGTTCAAAACATAAACTCACTTTAAAATAAGGCATGGTGCAGCGGTCGCGTGCCTGTGGGCGATGCGGAGGTCACGAGTTCAAGACCGCATGCGCCTCATATCGAGGGTGCAAGCAGGTGCAAGCCAATTACGGCTGTTGGATCGAGGATGAATGACAGCAAGATCGGCCACGTGGTGTCAAAATGTTGGATGGATAATCCCCGGTAATGGCACCAAAATGTTGTGGCGGAAAATCTATGCAAACGGATTTGGGTTTTGAAAACTCGTTGTTGCAGCGTGATTTGCGAGGAAAAACCATCAACAGATAAATTTTATCGAAACTCAAAAGGAATTCTAGGTCGAACATAGGGAGGCAGATGTTTGATTAAAAACTGCATTTGTTTTGTTGTCACAAAGTAGATTAGCTGGTCGAATTAAATCTAAACCAACTATCTACTTAAAGAATAATGAATAGAAGAGAGAGAGAATATTACAAATAATGACAAAATAGAGATAAAATAAATATGGATTTCATAATCATCAAGTGATGTTCATTACAACTAATCATTACACTAGAAAGCCGGAAAGATTAAAACTAGAAAGCAGTAAATCTATTCTAAAAAGTAATAAAGAGAAGGTGGGGAGAGAAGCTATCCTCCTCGACAGCTGCTTGGAGGACGAGACACATTGACGAAGTGCCCGGACAAAGATGGTGAGATGCAGGATGAGGGAGAATGAGGACTGACGATGGAGAATGGGGCAGGGCGACATCGCAGCGGGATCCGCTTCCCGAATGGCGATGAGAGGACAACTGCAGAATGCTCCACGAATAGGATGAGAAGGTGGAAAAATTATATTTTTAACTCTAAAATAGCATCCTGGGTTTGGGACAAGCTCTTAGAGCTTTAGAGGGGGTGAGAGAAGAGAGGAAGGGATCATTAATATGTAGGGGTCGTAGGGCTATTTATAGGTAAGGTTTGAACGGGCAATTAGGTCATTTCAGGTTAAAAAATTAATGCAATGGCCTTTAGTGATAGATTTAAGCATCACTAAAGCCCTGAACATAGGCTTAGTTCATGTGCCCATCGTGCCTCCTCCTCTCCCCACACGCTCAATGCCTTCTTCATGTGCACACCTTCTCAGTCGTCCGATCGAACGATCGGGCGGCTTAGAGTGGGTGAGCTGCTTCAACTTTCGTGTTCTTAGTGCTTACGTACGATTACGCGTGCAATCGTGCGTAATCGTGCGCATGTAGTGCCTTCATCCATCCAGCGCTCGAGATGAAGCCACGTGGCCACACCGCGTCTGTTGATCTTCAATCCGATGGTCGAATTGAGCGTAGCATGCTTCTTTGGCTTGATTTGAGGCACGCGGGGTTTCAAGCTCGCGACCTCTACCTCGGAGATGAAGGCGTAACCATTGTGACACCCTTGCCTTTGTGACGCATTTATGCTTAAACGCTCGAGCACTCTCGGCTATTGGATTACTATTCGATGGTAGAGATCACTTGAGCAATTAAGGAGGGAGAGAACAATAGTAAGCTCTTGGCTGGTTTGGGTGGTCAAGATGTTGCCACGTGGTGCCATCTTGGCCGTCCATTTTCCAATGCTTGTAGATGGTGCCACTGATGTCAGATTGGATAGATTTTCATGCCATTGGGCTACAATCGTTGATTCGAACCCATCCATGCAGTTGGATTTGTCATATGAAGTACGTATTTACACCATCTTGGCCCTTGACCTATGATCTTTCTAGGACTGCATCTGATGCTACGGAAGTCTGATCGGGGCAATCTTGGAGTCATTGAACTCCAATCATTGCCTTGATCAGATTTGTACGGTTGGATCTTCAATCCAAGGCCCCGATTAAATATCGCCCTATTACCTAACCACAGAAAGAGAAAATTAACCTAAACTTTATGCAATCTAACCTAAATGATAGATGCATGTTATGCAATATTTATAATGCATGATGCAGCTATACATCTAAAAACAAGCAAAAATAGATGGTTTATGTGATGTAAACGTGTTTACATCAGTGTTCTCTTGAATTCATTTTGAATTAGCAATGTCGGCTTACTTCAAAAGGTGTTAAGTTGGGGGGCCTGATTGTCAAATGACTTAAGCAAGCAGGGGTTTGGCATAATTAGCAGCCCTCGGGACATGCTCCCCCTTCTTCGCCAGCCCAACTTTACCACCTTCAGGAGTAAGGACAACACTAAATTTATTATCTAGTCAGAGTTCATTTCTGAAGCATAGGTCCTTAAGCTACCCAATTTATGGACATGATTGATTGATTGTATCATGGGGTACCTTTCTCTATTCTGTTTTCCCTCTTACTTCACCATGTATGCTTCCACATCCTACACACATTTCCAATCCTACCCTCCTACCAACACTTATCCTCAAGATGATTACTATCCCAACTCAACTTATGATTCCTCATCCATTAGTCGGGATAACTTTGATTGGGGATATGAATCCGGACCTCAGTGTCCAAGTCCTAACCTTGGACAACAAGACTATGATTATTTTCCTTCTCACGCCTACAATGATTATAGATCTCCACCCTTTGATGATCAACCTAACCCGATATACAATCAAGAAGGATATGATGATTATACTCTTCCCTCCCAAAGATTATGCTGAACATAGGTCACCACCATTCTTTGAACAACTCAAAACAACCTATTATTAGGGAGGACCTCAATTTCTTGACTCCCCTAGTTTTAACCCAAACCTACCCAACCTTGAACCAAACCATTCGGTTCAAGTGAACTAGGTCCAAGATAGGGTGTTGGCTAACTTGAGAAACACTATACAATCTTTAGAAGCTTAACCAACATCTTGCACTGAAGCATTGGAGCCCATGATCAAAATGATTGATGAGTTAATAGTTAGCAATTGGATTGGCTCCAAGATGTTAACGATAGGGGCTCGGGTGAGTTTCTACTTGAGAAATTGTCGTGATTGAGGATGAAATTCGTGGTTGCCTTAGTCCAATCTTGGGATGATTCTCAAGATGAACCCCCTTCAGGAGAGCCAATGTTTGAACTCGCTCAGGCACTCATCAGGGGGAATACATTTCCTGAGATCAGAGAGGACCAGGTTGGCCTAGAGCAATCAATTGAGGATGAATCGATTGCCTCACCCAAGATCCCTAAGCTAGGATATGAGGAAAAATATGTCTCCATGGACCAGGAAATGATAGATAACTTTGAGACATATATAAATGAGGATCATGAATTCTTTGATACTTACGGTAACGAATCTCTTGGTGAAGTCTCACTTGAGTTTAAGGAGAATGATGTTAGTGAGACTAACGGGCTCGAGGAGCATAATGAACCATTTATTAGCCCAAAAACTGAGGATTATGATTTGATTGGGGCTGACATGGAGGATTTTGATCCTATTATAATAGATGATCCAATTGGTAGCCCTAATCTTCAAACACACCCTAAGGAGATGATTGATTTTGATTTGCAAATGATCGAATCCAAGTCAATTCTGATTCAGCCACAATTGTTTGACTTGGATATCTTTGATGGGGTGTACATCAATCATGAGGCCCCGAAAATAGAATACTTGATCTTAGAGTATAGGAATTTGGAAATGAAAATCTGGGAGGCTAAATTTGAGGGAAGTACAATGTTGGATCTATGGGTTCCCATTGATCTAAAACCACCAACCTTCTACCAGGACAATTATGATATCTTTATCGTGCAACCCAAGTATAAAATAATTGATTATCTTTCTGAGCTGAACTCTAAGTGGACACATGAATCTACTGAACTTGATCTACCCATTGTCCGCCACTTTAGTCTTGGGTTGCACACTACCAAACCGTAGGCCCGACCCTGCAAGCACAACAATCTTCGTTTCAGGCTGATTTTCATCCAGAATCTTAGAACCACTAGACCTTGGGGCATGGGTTTGCACCATAATCTGGTCCACATCTGTGGACACCTACTTCCAGGTCTTGTGATCAATATTTTTATTTTGATTATGACCTACACTTATGAATTCCTAATTTCTTCTTTGTTTGTATATTATGCCTAGCTAAAGGCAATAAACATAGCACATGTGTATACTTCTCTCTGCGGAGCTGACGGATTTTCATGAAATTCAGGTGATATTCTATTTACTTTGCCCTTTTCATGTCTTTATTTTTATAATGAGGACATTGCATCATTTAGGCATGGGGGTGTGGATACTTAATTCTAAAATTATTTCGTTAACTTTGTGGAATTTCTTTTATTTTCATTTAAAAAAAAATCAAATTCAAAAAGAAAAAGAAATTAGAATTAGGAGAAGAGAACTTAGGCATTAGGAGTTGTTAACTGTAGGAGACGATACTTAAGGACTTGAACACTTAGACTCTTCAGGTCTTTGGGCTTAATCAGCCTAGATGTCCACTAAAATGTAGACTTGGTCTTGAGTCCTCAGCAAGTTAATTTTATTTTAATTTGGTAAATAAATTGGGGTGACAAGTACATGACTTATCAACCACCCTCTGATTTGAGGGGACTTTAAGTCTAGGCATCTACACACTATTTGCACTGACTCACATTTTAGCAATTTTTATGGTAGTATGGCTGGCAAGTTGTCGTAGGTAACAGCCCATTGGCTAGTTGTCTAGAGGTCAGCTACATGACCATACTTATTCTACTGCTTTTAGGTAAATCTTAGATTAAGAAAGCCACCTACTTAGAAAAAAAATTACACTCAAAAATAAAAATAAAAAAATAGAAAATAAAAAAAATAAGAAAAATAAAAATAGAAAAATAAACCACACTTCACCGCAAGAGTATGGTTGGCAAGTTGCCATAGGTAACAGCCCATTAGCTGGTTGTCCAAAGCCCAGCTCACAAAAATGCACAAATAATTCCCAAAACACTTAGAGAAGAAGTAGGAAAGTGGAATAAACTGGGGAGATATACACTAAGTTCACTCTTGTGTTGACCCCATTAAAAACTAAAAACAAGTAGGAAGAAAGCTACCGATTAGAAAGATAAACCTTTAGGCAGAAACTCTTAAGATCACCTAGGGTTGTAGAAACCTGAAGTCTATTTTAATGGCCGCTCAGTGAGTCTATCACATTCACAAAGATGCTTAGAACGTAAAGTTCTTTTCGAGTCTTGGGTTGGTTGGGTAGCCGTAGAAAACTACCCCAAAACCTTAAACTAAAAAATCCAAAAAAATTAGAAAAGAAGAAAAATAGAGAAAAAATGTATCTTTCCTTTCCAAAATAAGGCAAGGACTTAGGCGGTCTGCATTTTGGCAAACAGCCGAGCACTGTTGAGTTTTTGTAATTAGGTCCTTAGTTGAATCTTTTTAATTAATCAATAAATCATACCTAAGTAATTAGATCCTAATTCTATTTTTATACATAGCATTTAGTTTTATTTTGCTAGGGACTAGCGAAAGATAGGCATGGGGTATGATAAAGACACATGTAATTAGGATAAACGACCTATTTATGCATGCTCCTAAGCTTAGATATGCATTCCATATTATAAATATTGCATAGCATGCATCATTCTACATTTAGAGTAGTCTGTATAAATTTTAGGTTAATTGCATCCTTTTATGGCAAGGAGAGGAGATTTAATTGAGAACCTCGAATTGATTATCCAACTGTACGGATCTAATTAGGATGATGATCAAAGTCCAACACCTCTGAAATCATCTTGATCGGAGTCTCGTGGCACCTTATTCAGCTCATGGAAGATCAACGGCCAAGAGAGTAGGTGACGCAATTCAGAGCTGCAAATGACAAATTCGACCGCACTGATGGATTTGGGTCAACGATTGTAGCCTAACGACATGAAAATTGACTCAATCCGACTTCTGTAGCAGCCCTAAAAAGGAAATAAGATAGACGACCTAGATTGCACCACGTGGCGCCATCCAGGTTGCCCATGGGTGCGCACGCACCACTGCACGTGCTTAGCAGCGGGCATGCGCGGGGACAGTTAGTGCTAGTGGGTATGCGTGAGCGCTGCGTGTGGGGCACGTGACCTGGAGCTTTAGTGGCGGTTGCTGCGGATCTTCAGTGATGTTTATGGCTGTCACTATATGTCCTATGTACGAAATGGATCCTTTCCTCCACTATAAAAGGACCCCTAGCTCCACTATATGTTTGTTCTATGCCCAGGATGCTCCTCTAAAGTAGAAAACCAAATATTTTTCCCGCCTCTTATCCCCATTCGTGAAGCATCCCATGGCCATCCACTCATCACTTTAGGAACTAGATCCTCGCTGCAACGCCATCCCATCCCACCCTCTGTCCTCTGATGTCATTCTCCTTCATCTCGCTCCTCACTACCTTTGTCCGAGCACTGTCAAAGCAAGCTATCATCCAAGCGACCGTCGAGGGGGATTCTTCTCACCACTCTTTATCTTTTCACTTTCTAGTGTAGTTTTTCACTTTTTATCTGTAGCAAACATTTGTTTAGATAAAAATATTGATATTTTCTCTCTCTCTCTTTCTTACTTTGCAAGTAGATTAGCTAGATAATTATGTTGTCGACCTGATCTCCTGTCTTATAAAAATTCCAAAAAAACAAAAAAAGATAAAAAATAACAAAAACAAATAAAAGTGAAATGCAGATTTCAAAATCTAACGTTCGCCTCCCCGTGTTTGACCTGGGACTCCCTTTTGAGTTTCGGTATAAATTTTATATGGTAGCAAGTTTTACGACTATGACGACTGGTTTCTCAAAACCCTAACTTTTCTTCGTTAAAACCCACCCATGAGCCTCCTCCTCTAGTAGTGACAGATCAGTAGATCACTCCTCCTTGACAAATAGTTAGGCAGCTGCCGCCATCCTCGTCTGCTCAGAGTAGTTCTTTCTCCCTTTATTTCAAAAAGAAAAAAGAGATTATGATTGCAACCTTGCCTTATTCTTTTTTTTTTTTTTGAGAAAGAAAGGAATGCTATCGAATCACCAATAGCAAACCAGGAGAGCTATTATTGATAATAAAAAATATTTACAAGTTCGACTCCCAATGCTGTATGAGACACCAGCAAAAATTTACAATATTTTCCACATACACTGGGGTCTCCTAAAAAACACGCTCATTTCTAGCCCTCCATACAGCCCATAACACAGCCACCATGTGTATATAAGGCTTATTCCCATCCACAAGGTAGCGCCACAAATTCCCCCAAGTGGGTAAGGACTCGTTGCATACTCTCCTCCATACATAATCAGTGATCGCACATGAAGAAAAGATATGAACGCTAGAATCATTATGCAGCCCACATAAAAAACAAAACTGGGCAGGGGTTCCCATCCTTCTATGCCTCAGATCTCCAGTAATCAATCCATCCTTCCTGCAGAGCCATAAGAAAATTTGTAACTTTAGTGGTATTTTTAACTTCCATAGCTTTTTCCCCATTTCTTCATCTTCCGCCATCCTGGAGGACATTATCAACCTGTCATAGGCAGCCGCAGTAGAAAAATTACCTTCCCATTTGTATGTATCATATTCCTGAGGCATGGGTTTGAAAGTCGCAAGCTCTTGCATGAGACGTTCAGTCTCTACATGAGATCTTGTTTCATGATTATTCCACCCACCATTATTTAACAACCACTACTCCGAATCCACATCCCAATAATTGGCTACCACTGCATTTTTATTTGCAGCCAGAGCATAAGCAAGGGGGAGCCTGTCTTTAAACGTTCCTCCATGTACCCAATTTTCCAGCCAAAACTTGAAGCTTTTTCCATCACCTAAAACTAATTTGAAAAAATTCCAATTATCTTTCAGGGCCCGCACCACAGAAGACCAAAAGGGGGACGGTTTACGTGGGTTAAGATGATTTATCTCATCATTGGTACTCCCATAACTGTCCTGGATAATTTCTGTCCAAATTTTTTTTTCCCCCTGTAGTAATCGAACAGCCCACTTCAATAGTAGTGCTTCATTAAATTCTTTGAGGGATCTAACACCCAGACCTCCCATCTGCTTAGGTTTGCAAACTGATTCCCACTTTAAGGGTTGAAAAAAGGCCCCTTGATGAGAGGCCCCTTTCCAAAAAAAATCGTTTCCGCATCACCTCCAGCTTTTTCCAAATAGAATTTGGAGCTCTAAGGACAGAGAAAAAGAAGATGGGAATTGAAGTGATAACAGAATTCAGTAATATATACCTCCCCCCTTTTGATAAGTATCTACTGCTCCAACCCTCCAATTTCATAGCTACCTTTTCAAAGAGGAAAGACCAATCTGCTTTCTTCATCTTAGAACATTTCAGAGGTAGACCCAGATATTTAATCGGCAGTTGAACCACAGGTGTACCAAGATGGTGGAGATCTCATTCTGTAACCCACTATTCATCCCAAAACAGACCAGGGAAGATTTACTACAATTCAATCTGAGACCAGAAACCTCTCCAAAAATTTTTACCATATGTAACAGAGCCTGCGCTTCTCTCTTCCCCCCTTCCACAAGAAAAACAGTATCATCAGCATATTGAAGTACAGGGGCTAGAGCCCTATGATTAGATAGTGAATACCCCCTTATAAAACCATCTGCTACCAGTTTACAAGCAAATATAGCCAAAGTATCCACCGCAAGGTTAAAAATCAGAGGGGCAATAGGGCAGCCTTGCCTTACTCCACATTGGGGCTGAATCCAAGAGCGACACGGTTTACCATTTATCAATGGGGAAAAAGAGGCTGTTGTAATGCACCTCTTCACCCATTGAATCAGTAAAGGTGGAAATTTTCTCCTTCTAAGAATCTCCCACAAGTATGACCAGGAGATTGAATCATAGGCTTTGGAAAAATCAACTTTCCACAAGAAAGCCTTAGATTTTCTCCTATGCCAACCCATAACAATCTCCTGCGCAACAATGAATGACTCCTATAAAGATCTCCCAGGAAGAAAAGCTGACTGAACAGGCATTATCAAGTCCTTTAAAACCTCCCGCAATCTATTAGTAATAATCTTACTAATAATAAGATAGATGGAATTAGATAGCGCAATGGGTCTGTAATCAGAAAAACTTTCCGCACAAGATTTCTTAGGCAGCAGAAATAGATAAGATTTGTTCAGCCTCTCAAATCCTGAGTTGCCCAATTCAAACTCGTGAATAACCTTTAACACATCCTCCTTAACCACATTCCATAGCTCTCTGTAGAAAAACACCTGAAATCCATCCGGACCAGGAGCACCTTCATTATTTAATTCTTTAATAGCTTTTAGCACTTCTTGTTCAGAAATAGGGGACACAAGCATGTCTCTTTGTTCATTATTTACACAAGGGAAATCCATTGCTGCCAGCCTCCAAGAACCTCTGGGAGCAGCCTTGGACATTTCTTTAAAAAATTTACTTGCTTATCTCCTTAATAGAGGTAATAATTCTTTCTTCAACTTTAATAGAAGAGATAAGGTTGAATCTCCTTCTAGCACTGGCCGCAAGATGGAAAAATTTTGTATTCGCATCACCCTCTTTAAGCCATAGTTGTCTGGATTTTTCATGCCAATCCATTTCTATTTTCAGATCTTCATCCCCCACAACTGATTGCATCTGCTGCCTCAGCTGCTGCTCCTGTTGGTTCAAAGCCAGCCTACACTCTTTCAGATCCAAATCCTTGATGACTGTCAAGGCTTCCCTCCTCTTCTGGTCTCTAATCAAATTCACAGCCTGCCCATATTCCTTCAACATTTCACGTAGACCAGCCAGTTTTGAAGCAAACTGCTGTGTGGCAGTGCCTTGAACAACCTTGCTTTGCCACCACTGAGAAACCATTTGCATGAATCCATCTTCCCTAAGCCATGATCTCCTGAGTTTGAAGTAAGATCCCGTGTCTGCATTCACTCCACTGTCCCAAACCAAAGGTGTGTGATCAGAGAACGGCCTATCAAGGCTCAACACAGCTGATAGTTGATATCTCTCTAACAAACTAGGACTGCCAAAGAATCTGTCCAATTTGGAAAGCTGCCCACTGCCATTCCTCCAAGTATACTCCACACCACTGATGGGGTATTTAGTCAAGCCCATGTTCTGCACAGCCAATTGGAAGCCAGCTGTAGAACTATCCACTCTCCCATCCGGGTTATCATCACCAGAAAGATAGCAATTGAAATCACCCCCTAACAACCATGGGGTCTCTTGCACTCTTTGTTGCATTGCATAGAGTTCCTCCCACAAGCCAACTCTATCTGCTGCCACACAAGGACCATATATGCAAGAAATAAACCATTCCATATCTCCTTGACGAGATTGACATTTACAAGAAATTAAAAACCTATCACGAATAATTTCAATTACTGACATGGAAGATTTTCTCCACCAAAAAGCCAATCCTCCAGACCGACCAGTAGCACCCTTAGCTGCAATATCATTACGACCCAGTTGCTTAAAACATTCCCATTCTTGACCATTTTCCCTCTCCAAGTGAGTCTCTTGTATAAGAGCACAGTCTATCTCCCACTCAGAGAGATATCTACACAATGAAGCCCTTCTCTGTTTGTTGCGTAGCCCATGCACATTCCAAGACAAAACTCTCATTTCTCATTAGAGAGATCCCCATTGGCCTTGCAGCCCACATATTCAACCATAATGGAATTAGCAATACATTGCTCCTCAATAGGAGGCAAGGACTCCTTCCTTCTCCTTCTCAACATGTATGGAGATCTACCCACACCTCTTTTTTTATTTGAACCACTGCCATACTGCAAATCAGCAGGAATAGCAAGTTGCATTTGGACTGGCTCTTTAATCAACAAATCCTTCCCTGTCCTGCCCACTACCATACTGTAGTTCATCTCAGAATCTGCCATTGGAGTCTCAGCAGCCTCCAAACAGCAGTCCTCTTTGACAATCATGGCTTGACTGCTATCAGCAACAGAAGCATCATCTCCCATCTGATGTTCCTCAGCCATGGTACAGTGACAGTCCTTCCTCTTTTTGGTTTCAGGAGCATCAGCAGGAGGAGTGCGTCCACATCTGTCACTCTGATTTCTCTCCTCACTATTGGTTCCAGACTTCATTTTATTCTCAGACGACTTATCTTGACCACATTCAGCTTGCCCAGACACCTGTCCAAGAGCTGCAAGTCTAACAAGCCAAGAAGTGCCCCCACATCTGACTGTGATCGAATCAGGAATTGAGCCAGCTTTTGTAACTTCTACCTCGACTTTTAGAGACCTAATATCCCCCTCTCCAATAAAAACTTCAGAACCATCACAGATTGAAGCAAAACCTGCTAACATTTTAGAGACAACCCCCTTTAGCCGCAAGCGCAATGGCAGACCATAGATCTCAAGGAGAATCCTCCTGGAGGTCACTCTTTGTGGAGGGTGCTTAGACAGAGCCCCATCAAATGGGGAGACCATTCTCCAAATCACACTGACTTCTTCGAAATTACTTGAGCGAAACCTCAATCGTTCCACATCTAGCATACCCAAACCATACACCAAGAAGCGAGACTGGGATAACATGGCTATCTTCCAGCCCGTAGAAAAAAGATCCAGGGAACATACCAGATTCTGAAACATTGCCATTGACGGCCTGCCTGCCGTGATCTCTCCAATCAGAGCACCTCTTAGTGTGATCTCTGCAGTTGAGATCTCCTCCGAAGATGGGATCTCAACTTCAATTGTGTGGCTACCCAGAGTCGGCGGCGGCGGCGGACGAGCTTCATTCTTGACCCTCTAGACAGGATGCGAGACTGCCCTCTGAGACTGCCAAGAAATCCTCCTAGGGCACGACTCACGCTTGTGTCCTTCACTCCTGCATTCCAAGCAAAGCAGGGGGTTTTTACAAATCGCTGCCATATGCCCCCTTCGTCTGCATCTGAAGCAAAGAACCTCTCCATTCTTTCTCCTCCAGGAATGTCTTTGAGCATTTTTAGATGACCTAAAGAACCTCTCCTGCCAAATCCGCTCCCTTCTCCTCCAAGCCCTCGATCTCCACGTCCTCCATTCAACTTCTGCTCCAGCCCTGGACAGCTTCGCCCCATAGCCGCCCTCCGCCCAGCGTCGATTGCCCTCCTCCCGCCTTCGCCCCATTTCCAGCCTTGCCTTATTCTACTAAATAATATTGTTTGTGGCAAGAATTTCTTGATTATTTAAGTGCTTACATTTGTGAAGAATTATTGATTGATTAGACACACACAAACCCTAATTCCTATGCCTAGTAGGGACTTATGCTTAATTTGCTTAGCACATTTGGACTATCACATTCTTGTTTGAGTCCAAGGTGCAACCTAATTTGAATTAAATTGGACTCCACTTAGAGCCACTTAGGGTTTTAAACATTAGGGTTTTTAGAGTGTTAGTAAACATTTGCAAATATTAAAGGGAAATACCCTCCTACATTGTGTGCAACCCAAGACCTTGTTTAAATTGATTCAAAAAATCTAAACCCTAAAATTAAGGCTCTAAGATCACTTGAACCCAAAAACTCGTGACTTGATACTTGTTTGTTGGGCTAAGCAGGGTGGTTCGGGTGAGTTAACATAAATTTTCATCCTTAAATCCACAGGATAGGTTAGGTGAAGCTGGGTTACACTACAACCTAATCGACCTAAAATTAGGTCACAAATAAATATATCTCTAAATCAAGTGATAACCAAGGCACAAGCACAAGTAGGCCTAAAAATTGGTGGGTTAGGGCTTAACTCACATGTTTCTGGTCTACTTGGAACCACAGTGACAAGGAAAGTTAGGTGGGGGAAACCCTGTAGCATGTAGGGATGCTCTACCATGTAGGGGTCTTTACGGGACTCTCCTTTGCTAGTTGCCCAACTAATTCTTGGGGTGCATGAGTTCTTAATTCAAAGGTTCATATGCCTCGAATCTGTCATAGTCATCTAATTATTTTGGATGCCTTGATTGGGTCCAATAGTTATCCAGTCCCTCTCATCTGTTTCATAGTATATGCATAAGGAGGAGGTCCTTAAGACTCACCTTAAGGCCTCCTTTAGAGTTTAATTCTCAAGGTCAAGCCCTGATTACCTTGTGTGATTTCTAATCCAATCAACCTATCTTCTGATCGTTCTGAACCTGAATCTAATTCTCCATCTTTTGATCCACCACCTGATTTGATTTCTATCACCTTACATGGAAGTTAACTTGAAATTTAGAAATTGTCCCTTAAGACAAACCCTCCCAAGAGCCTAAAAGATCGCATGATTGAGGAAGCCCTAAAGAATAGAGGAAAAGTCTTCACCTCAAACCATAGGAGGGAACTTATAAATCAAAGTGATTAGTCTCCAATTAGGAACCACATCAAAAGAATTGTAGACTAGGTGTTATGTGGTTCAACACAGGAAACCCTCTTAGATCATATGATTGCTGTGAAAAGACTTCATAGACATAAGAGTTTACACTATTTTTCAAATCCAGAACTGTTGTAAAATAACCAAGATTTCTTTAAACAACCTGGGGATTTTATAAATAAATTGAAAGAATTGATTAATGAAAGATACCAGACCCCCACCTAAGCCTTGATTATGAATCTTGTGGTAATTTTGAGGATAAACCTAATTTTCCCAAACCCAGGTTCCAGAATGGAGATTTCTGTGTTGGATCCCCAACCTACTATAGAAAATCAACTATTAGGTTGGGAGGATTCCATCACAGGTGCTCCTGATTTTGACATCGAACTAGCAGCCAAAATTTTGAAGCTGGTTTAACTCAACCAGAATTGCAAAACAACTATGATGATGTTGATCTCATTTCCTTGAGGATATAACTCCTGCACCTTATCTTAGTATGGTCTTCCTTGAGCCTAGTTCTAACATCCTAATAAAGGAATATAGATCCACAATCCCAACTAAACCAGAAGTGCAACTTGATCAATTGAATAGGGATCAATACTAAGTTAGGGAGATAGACATATTTTTCTCCCCGGATGATGAAGTTAACCCTAATCTAGTGATTAACTTAGATGACGTCCATAAGACTCAAACAGAGTTGCCTCAATAGGAGGATAATTTTGAGCCTAAATCATGTATTTTTGAAGAGGATGCATCTAAAATCTCAATTGAGATGAACTTAGAAATAGATTCTAGTAACTCAATTCCTATACTTGACCTAGAATCTAGACTTGAACCTATTTTGGATGATTATAAAGCTCAATTCAATGAGGATAAAAACTCAAATTTAAAATGTTATGATGTGCCTACTTTTGATAACGAAACCTCTCTAGATTCCTAAAAGAGTGTATTGATTCATTTGAATTAGAACCAATTTATGATATGGAATTAGATGAATATGATGAGTTAGAATTAAATTGGATCTACCCTAGATATCCTAAACCTAAGCATATGCCTAATAAGGATATCCTTGTTAACTTGGAACCTGAATCTAGGTTAGACCACTTTCAGGTTGACAACTCTGTGGGTATTGATTTTTCATGTGGTTGTTATCTGATTTCAGATCTACTCCTAGATTCAGATTCAGAAAGCTCTTTTCACCCATGTTTTGTTCTGGAATTCTCCTACCTTGATTATGATTCTGATTTAGGAGAATCCGTGTTTCCAGATGTTCCTGAACCAATTTTTGACCTCAATGTCCATGACTTGCTCTTTGATTCTGATTCCGAGGTCATTGATTTGGAACTTAAAGCAATTGCACCACCTAATCAGGAGGCCACTATTGGAAGTGGGAAATCATGTTTTGGTTAAAAATCATAGTAAAGTCATGATTCTGATTCAATAATAATTTTTACATAACGAGATGTGAGTCCTGGTCGATCTTAGGGAGGCGTAGTGTTGTGACTTTATTTCTTTTTCTCTCTCTACTCATTTAAAATCGTATTTCGATTTCAATGGTATGAATATAAGATTCGCTAGTCATGTTATTTACTTGTAAAACATGTAAATGAGTCAGATAGATCATAAAGGTGAACATGTGAGTGTTGGTCCACACTACTTCTATTATGCGATGGCAATTAATAGAGAATGAGTCTATTGCTAAATCATTAATCTTTTCAGAATCAAAATTTTTATTGCAAAAATACTATGCCTAGAAATAGATAACAAGAAGCTTTATTCCATCAAATTATCAAGTTTTCACAATCGCTTCTAGAGGAATGCTTATACATGGAAACAAAATCTATGCTAACATAAAATTAGATATATGCATGGACCTCGAGGAGTGTATGATGGAACACCAACATTAGTTGTAACTAGCTGAAATTAGGTAGATTCAAATGATAAATGCTCCTAAATGATTGTTTGAGGATCACAATTCCATACTAAATTAATTTAAGAGAAGATAGAAAAATAGGGTTAATTCTATTATTTTACCATCCCATCATTAATACAGATTAATCAAGGGGTTAATTTAAGGTCAAATATCACTAAAAACCCTAATTTTCAACCTCACTTAAAATACAGGGGTTCTAGTCGAGATAAATTTAATCTAAATCTCCTAAAAATCATTGAAAAATATTCTAAGAGGTTTGTTACCTTCACTTTGACTATCTTGTTTAGGCGAAATTATTGTTGTTTAAGAAATGCGTCGTAGTATAGGACAAAAAATCACTCAAATCATTTAAATTTATATGCTTAGATTTAGGAAAAAAGAGTCTAACGTCGATCACAAGGAACAAATATGCAATTTAAATTCACTAATCTCAAGAAATATAAGCAATTTGAAAGCAATGACTATTCAAAATGATAATTCAATAAGATCAAAGTAATAGTGCAAAAAAAATGGGTTAAAATGGTGATTTGAGTCACCAAATTATCCCCTTAAAGTTAAGCTTACAACCACTTAAATATTTAAATAGTAATAACAATAAGGTATCTCAGTAATTATCAGAACCAAACACAAGAGCAACAAATCAGTTGACAGAGCTAAGGCTCAGATGCCTTAAACTTTCATGCCTTAGAGGATCCAAGGCACAGTAGCAACAGAAGAGCACAAGGCTCACAAGAGCAAGGCACAAGGGCCTTACTAACCTCCAGCGACTATGTCCAGAGAGGAGATGAGAGCAAAACCCTCCTCCCCTCTCTCTCTTTGATTCTTTTTCTTCTCTGTCAGCTCTAGCCTAGGTGAACAATACCGGGTAATTTGGTATATGGTCAGAGGTTCAGACCCTCCAGCGTGAAGGTGGGCGAGGAGTGCGCAGAGTTGTGAGATGTACTCGACCCCTGTGTTCTTGGGCAAATAGTGGGGATCAAAAAATCCCTTTATGGGCGGTCTTGAGCACACCCACTAACGATGTGGGAGTAATCCCATGAGGCTTCTGATGGGAACACCATCATGAGCCTTAACTAGCTCATTTTGACCTAGAAAAGAGAACAAAAGCTCCTACATAACCAATTGGAGGTCTTAACTCAATGAATAACACTTCTAAAAGAAAAGTAAGAAACAAGGGGTAAAACTGTAATTTTACCATTGCAGTGCAACAACGGGATTTCTCATGCACTAAACACAGGTCAAATGGTCTTAACAAGATAAAAAGTGTGTTCGTTCAGACAGAAAAGGGTTCATGTGAATTCGAGGAATTAAATGACTTCTTGTAACCCTAAATCAGACCCACTTGATTTGACAAGGTTCTGGTTAGGATAAAATTCACCTAAACCCTTTAAAAATCATATAAAAATATTCCATAGGGTTTAGAACCCTCAATTTGGCCCTTGGAACCTATTTTGACCTAAATTGGGGTCTCAGTTAAATATTTGCCCAAAATTGGGTTTTTACGTAAATTACCCAGCCAAACGTGGTCAAACCTAAAATCCAACTTCACCATTGGATTCCTTAGGTTCAAATTAGGTTTGTACCAAAATTTGGACCTAAGAAGAATTCATCTTGACCTACTTTTTAAACAAGTCCAACCTAATTACATTTCTACCCCTATCTTTTGAAAACCTCTGCAGAAACCCCCTAACTTCCTCGTCATTCTTTGCAATTAGGTCCCTCTACCATTATAGCAGAGGGAATCCTACTCCAGCGAGGTTTCAAAGGCAAGAACTCTCTGATCTCTTAGAGAATCTCCCTTTCAGAGAATTCTCTTCAAAATTGAAAGGGAGATTCTCTAAGAAATCTCCTCCAATGTGAAACCCTTGATGAGACCTAATTCCTACCCAATATCTCATGCGAACGCATGAGATATTTGGGTCTCTCTGAGTTTTCATCTTCAGCGACATTGCCATGCTTGGAAACTTGGCTTCCAAGCACAAACTCAACCTCCAAGGCCTATATAAGAAACCCTAAATCATTCCGCACCTACTCAGCTTGGATTTGGGCTGGTCCACCCCACATTCTCTCCTCGCTGGCCACAACTTCTCCGCAAGCTCCGGCGGCTCCGTCCTCTCCCTCTCATCGCCCAACCACAATACCAGTGGCTGGGTTACCTTCCTCTCAATCATCTGTGTCGGCTGCACCAGCCCAGATGTTGCCTCTTCGCCTGTCGTCGTCGCCGCCTCACCTACGGAGAGCTTCGTCTCCGACGATGGCAACACAAGTTAGCCGCCATCCCTGCCTCCCTTCGTCCTTAGACTAGGTCAGATAGTTCCTCTCTCCGTCCTCTTCCTACTCCCCCTCTTTATTTCTTGAAACTATCCCTCGACGCCATAAATCACCACCATCTACCTCATCTCTGGCCACACTCAGGTGAGGCATCCCCATCGCTCCGCACCTCCATCCGCCTCACCAACCACTCCATGAGCATCGCCACACCTCACTGAATGTAATCCCTCACCTCACTTACCACGCCAAACACCCAAAACACCCCCCGAACATACCCATACACACAACCACAGAGTGCCCTAGATCCACCACCACAACCACCCGCACGTAGTGCTGACCCCCGTAACACGTTCGCCGTGTCTTGGCGAAACGTCCTGAGCCTTCTGATGAGGCCGCAAGGCTATTTGCATGACTGCAGGTACATGAGCCCTGCCACCAATGAAGTAAGCAAGTAGCAAGCTTGCAAGCTTGTTCCAGGTCGTCTCGCCCCAGGCTACGAGTCCCAGGGCGCATGGACTCCCTTCGTGCACAACCCCAGCCAAGTGATTGGCACTGAAGACTGAGGGGGCCACTGCAATTAGGGAAGCTTCTGCTGCGGGCACTCACGAAGAAGGTGGGACGTTTAGTCCCACCTCAAAAGTGGAGGAGCGGATGTAGTGAAATAAATTGTAAAAGTGACAAATGCTTATCGCCTCCTAACCACGTGGTGAGGTCCCACTCGCCCTCACTGCCTCGTCCATGACCCACTGCCCGCGGACCTAGCCTTGACCTGTATACCCGAACAACCTGCACTCCTCGCCCACCACCGCATGCCGGTGGGCCTAGTCCCGGGCATGCATACTTGACTCGATTATCTGAGAAGGCTCTGGGAGAGAGAGCCTAAAAGAGAAAGAAGAGAGATCGCGGGGTTGGTGTTTGCACCTCAAAACACGCCTATAAGAATGCCTTCTTATGCTATTTTCTAGCATTAACTATGTATATTATAATCCTATAGTTGCATTTGTAAAAACGCTGGCATGCATGCATTTAATTGAGAGGAGAAGAGAATGGAATAAATGGCTTGCATTTTTACATTTTTCTTCAAGTGTCTCTTTGCAAAAGTCCCCTCTCCATATTTTATTTTCATCTTTCTTTCTTCTTCCCACGGCTTTTCTCTCCTTCCCGCGGCTGCGTCCTTCCCGCGGCTACACTCTTCCCGCAGCTGCATGCAGCAGCCACGCAGCACCTCTTCCCGTCACGTCTCCCTGCCAACGCCGCTCCCTACAGCTGCAACTCGCACGCCCTCTCCCTGCTGCAGCCAACACGCCCCTCTCCCCTCCTCTATAAGTAGCTGCAGCTTCATCCTCGCGAAGGAGCGGTTGCAGCTACTGAAAAAAACCCGCAGCCACCTTCCTCGCCCGTTCTCCCCTCCCATACGCCGGCCCTCCGTCGAGGAGGCACCCGACGAGCAGGAGAACCCACTGTGGTGCTCACCACCACAGTGGGAACACCACCGCCCAGCTCTTCAACGAGCAGGTGGGCGTGGTGTTTTTCTTTTCTCTTCGTTTTCATCTCCACGCCATTGCTGCCGCTTCAAGCTCCGAAGCTTGAAGCAGCAGCAGCAGCAGCTAAACCGCGGCGACAGCAGCAGCAGCAGCACCCCCCGCCTCCTCCGCGACCTTCCCCGCAGGCGCGCAACCCTCTGCGCGCGTCTGCAGGCCCGTTCTCCGCCTCCGTCTCCGTTCTGTCCGCCTCGCAGTTGCACCCGTAGCCCGCCGCCGCGCGCACTGCAGCGGCCGGCTACGGCCTCACGCCGACCCCTGCCCCCCTCCGCGACCCTCCGCGACCACCTGCAGACCTCCTCCACGCTCGCTCCTCGGCGCCATCGCCTGCTCGTCGACTTCGCGCAGGCCTGCAGAACCCTGCGCGAAGGCGCGCCGCACCTACCGTCTTCAGACGTCCGCCTCCGCCTTCAGACGACGCGGCGTCAGACGTCCGCCGCCGCGAGCAGACGTCTTAACTCGCTGCCATCATCCGCGCTCGCGATCTCTCCCGCCCGCTCTTTCTCTCTCTGGCGCTCTCTATCTCTCTCTCTCTGCTGATCTCTCTCTCCCGCTCTCACTCTCTCACGTATTCTCTTTTTTCACTCACTCACAGACACACGCTACACCAACACACACACATCTTCACCGACACACACACACACCCACACACACACTTACACTATACGTATAGTTATATATAGTAACATATATATATTTGTATACATCTATATATAATATATACATACATATATATATATATATATATATATATATATACACTTATATACATAGTAATATCTATAGTTATGTATACATACATATATATATAATATATATACATATATATATAATATATATATAGATATATATATATATATATCTACTTATATATATCTATATACTTATACATATACTTATATATATATATATATATATATATACTTATATACATAGTATATCTATATATTTATGTATACACACACATATATATAATATATCTATATATATATAAATATACACGTATATATATATATCTATATACTTATACATATACTTATATATATATACATATATACTCATATACATATATATAAATATACATATCTATATACTTATATATATACACACATATATATATATATATATCTAGATACATATATACTTATATACATATATATATATATACATCTATATAGTATTATATATATATACTTATATACATATATACATAGCTATATACATATATACATACATATATATATATACATATACACCTATATATATATATATATATATATAATACATATATATCTATATATATCTATACATATATACTTATACATTTATATACATATAGATATATTTACTCATATACATACATATGTACATATATTTTCACGTTATTTACTATACGCTGTATCACGGGGATATCTGCACCAGTTGCTGATATTCCCTGATACACGCATACAAAAAAAGCGTGGTCCCATACATCATCCATCCTCCATCCACACTCCACGCGGCACATAGTCGTGTTGGTTGCGTCTCTCTAGACGTCAACTGACTCGACATAGTGCTACACTCCATCGTCACCTCCACCCCCACCCCTTTATATATATACTACATATAAATATATATCTATAGCTACTATATTTACTTTCTATCTGTTAGCTTCCTTCTTAGTAAAAAGATAAAAAAAGGTATAAAAGTGGAAAGATAATCTTTGATTTGCAGGTACCCCGTCTTGCGAGTAGCAAGGCGCGTTTTGGAACTCTGTTTTGGCTAAAAGCCAAGGACACAATTTTGAGGGTGTGCCTCAAGAACAAGGATTACCAGAAAAAAAAAACCTAAATAAGAAAAATACCAAAAACACAATAAACGAATGGAAGAGACGCGTTTTAAGGAAAACGTAGAAACTCGACTTTAACCCCACTTCCCTGAGTTCGACCCTGGGCTTAAAAGTGACAAGATAAAATCAATTAGGCCAGGTTAAAAATTTTGTAAAGAGATGGTTAGGTCTGAATTAGGTTAACCACTATACACATTTCAACGATAAAAATATCATATTAACAACCTATCCAGGCCGACCATCATAACTTTTCTGGCGCCGCTGCCGGGGAGGTGCACTTTCGAGTAAGTTTCTATCCAATTCCTTTAAATTTGTCTCTTCTCTCTTCACGGGTATTGTTGTTTTTGGTGTGCAGGTGAACCTGGTGGAAGGAGAAGAAGGCTGACGAAGTCGAGGACGTGAGCAGATCCAAGGCGGGAACGAGAGTGTGAAGACGCCGACATCGCATTGGAACTTCGCACACGTTGCCGAACAAGTAGGTTTTCTTTTCTCATCAAATTAGGGTTAACTTGCCACCACACAAAAAAAAAAAAAAAATTTTAAAACTAAAAATTAGAAAAACTTCTTGGGATTTCTTGAGGGCAAGTGGATTAAAATTCACTTGATTGATTGGTTGTCTTCACTCCCACTGCCCCGGGATTTCCCGCCTTACTTCGCATAGCGAAAATTCTAGAATCTTGATTCTTAGATTTTTCGCCATGGGAAGTATTCTTTGAGGCAAAGAAAAAGATTGCTTGTATCCCTCTTTTGCCTCAATTATCTTTAATTCAGGATCACATTTTTGGTGGGGAGATTTGGAATTGAGTTGATTCCAACCCCACCACGACTTTTCAAACTTGCCTGTGATTCGATCCTGAATACTTCAACCCCAACAATTTTACTTTCTTTATCTGTTGGTTGAAGCCTTGTGTGTGGATATCTTTCTGGTGATTGGGAGCACTTGAATTGAAGTGTTTTGGCTCCCTTTCACATTGATATAAAATTGATTCGCGCATCCACACATAGAAATCTCCATTTAGGGTAGCCCATTGCATTTTAGCATGCATTAACTAACTGATAATTGAAGAAGGGTTTCTTGGGCTTTAGAAAGAAAACCTGTATTCTTGCAAAACCCGGAGATTGGTTGAATTGGTAATTCAGCAAAATCCTAAAATTCATGCTACTTAAGGTTGAACTCTAAGAACCATTCACCAATTAAAACTTCAATTCGGGGAGATTTCCCCGTTGCATGCTTGTTCTTACACACTCTTAAAATCAATCACTTGGGCATTACCCGTAAACAACGCCCTTCACATTCCAAAAGCACTTGACCCTAAGCCTCTAATTAAAACTGGTAGTAACTTGACCCTTACTAAGGATTGGAGGTCTAACTACCTGTGTGTAGCGACTACGTGCTGGTGAGAGTTCCCGCGTGCTATCGGGTGTCTAAGACTGGGGCAAACGGCCTTTCAATCTGGCCCGGTGGTTCCGTGGTGCTCGCATTCGGTTCCGTAGTTCGTGATAGTAGGTAACTTAGATCTTTAGGTCTAAGGGCACACTGTAGAGGTTAGGAACTTGACTGTATTGATTTGTAATCAAGTGTACCTTTGCGGCGTCATTTCTCTCATCCCTTTTCCCTTCTCATCTCCCCAATTCTTCCTGCGGTAGTGCATGTTTGGGAGGAGGTCACAAAACCCTGAATTGCTTGTATTGACTGATAAATCTAGAAAAAGAGCCGAATCATCCTCCTCCTCCACAAACATGGCACACACCCCCGCCTCACCACTTCGTCACAATTTCAATTCTTTCAACACCAGGCTTATCCCTGGAAACCCTGCAAGACCTTCCTTATCGAGTGTCGCGCCAAGCGACTCTGTAAGTCATGTGGAACTGGCTTCTGTGAGCCAGTATTTCAACACGGAGGACCAAGCCTCCGTGTACTCGGACACATATGCGGACACGTCTTCTGGCATAGAAGATGCCTGCACCCTGGGGAATAACCCGTTTTCTGCCACGTATAACCCAGGGTGGCATAATCATCCCAACTTTGCATGGTCCAACAACCCGCAGCGTCGAAACCCCGCTGGTGGACCAATGCGATCGTCCGCACCCGTCATCCCAAGGGCCCAGTCTAATCCTATGGCAAATCTTCCATCAGGCCCTTGTGTGCAGAAAACCAAACACGCATCAAAACCTCTTGATAAATTGATGCGAATGATGACGGAAATGTCAAAGCGCCATAAAGAAAACATGACCTCTCTTCAGCATTTGGCGCAGCAGAATGCTGAGATCAATCAACTAAGCATGGCGACTCGATCTCAGGGCACTTTTCCCGCCCAACCTGTTCCAAACCCGCAAAACTTTGTACCCTGTGGTCCGCAACCACAGGTACAACCTTCTCAGGAACAGGTTCATCAAATTCTGCAAGCTCCGAGTATTCCTTCGGGATTTCAGGTTAATCCCGCTGCAGCACCGCACTCTTATGCTGATAGTGATCACATCAAGGATGACACGTCTGACGAGGACGTGACTGTCAGTACGTGTATCGAACTAATTGGAGCCGATTCTGACTGCTGCGAATTACCTGACGACTGCCTGACCAACACAAACTGTGACGTTCCCCAATCCCTCCCTATTCCTGTACCTTCTCCTGACCAGACTTCTGACGAGGTTTTCTCCGCTTCCCATACCTCGTGGTCTGAGTCATTGCCGGGCTGCTCACCGCCGGTCCACACTATGGAAGACCGGATTGCCCTTTCTTTCCCGCTAAATCAGGCGGATTTGCAAATCCACACTGGGACCTTGAGCCCACAGCTTACTCACCGGGGCTATTCCCTTTTGGATCCATCTATCCAAAAAGCCCCCCTTCTTGGCCAATCTAAGGGCCAACTTCCTCTTCCTGATCTGTTTTCTGATCCGCCTGGGACATTCTCGTCCCAGAAAACGCCAAATCTCTCACCATCCACCATTACTTTTCACGCCTCTATCGCGATTACTTCTCTTTTCTCTTCACCACCCACCATCCACCCACCCTTCCACCCTGATTTATACCCTGAACCTCAGCTCCTGTTACCCGATCTGTCGTCCGTTCTCTGCCTTTCCCTGCATGCATATGAGGACATAGCATTGTTTGGCATGGGGGGGTGGATAGGCATCCATAGGATCCGGGTATTTTATGGTATCAGACAATTACCACCTATTTATAAATATGCAAGAAAAAGAAAAAAAAGAAAAAAAAAAAAATATATATATATATATTAGTAATAAATGGTGTTTAGTAATGATCTAAAAGCTGAAACAAAAAAATATATAATAAGTGTTTATGGATATTCAACCTCTGTTTTGAAGAATTTCCAGGCCACAGAAGCTTGATTCGCTCAGGCTCGGCTTAATTCACTTAAAGCATTGACGAAATAGATCAAAATCTCTCCTAACTAAGAACGTTTCTTGTACCTGAGACACCAGTACAGGATTCGTTGGTTTGCTTTTTCTTGAGAGCTTAAGTAAACTGGGTTCACACTACACATATCAGGAAAGATCAGGTGAACATAAGATCCAACCCTAGTGTTCATTAGGAAAGGTGGAGTCCTTACCTGTGCGTGCAGGTAGACTTTTTATCCCAAGCTTTAGTCTTGTGTTTAGGAGTGGCTCTTTCCACCAAAAAGAAACTCTCCCATCAAAAAGAAAAAAAAAAAAAAAAAAAGTGTGCTTCAAAATGTGTTGTAAGAGATATACTGACACGTGTTTCGAAAAAAAAAAAAAAAATCAGAAAAGAGATGTTTTAAAAGAGTCAGTATATCTCATAAATGTCTGTATACTTTGTTTTTCGGTGAGTCAAAAAAAAAAAAAAAAAAAAAAAAAATCAGAAAATGGGAGTTGAGTTTTCCGTCATCATCTTAAGGGTCAATTCGAAGACATGAGCTGAAACTGGGACCAACCTGTACTTAAAAATTCGTGAAACCCTGGGATTGAGTCTTAATGTTCATATGGTCAGTCTTGATCCTTCACTATGCACAAACCATAACCTCTTGAGCTCTCGAGTACGGCAAAAACCTCCTGGGTCCTGGAAATCGTACTTAAGGTTTAAATATCAAGAGTCCTGGTTAGTTGAGAGATGATCTATGTCATGTGAGACTTAAAGTACTGGTAGTCTTCTTTACAATTGGTTCTCACAATATTCGATAATAAACACACCTATATCACCTCAGAAGAAAATTTTCAGCTTAAGATCATTTCTAAATACGGTTTTGCTAGGGACTAGCAAAAGATAGGCATGGGGGTATATGTTTGCACCTCAAAACACGCCTATAAGAATGCCTTCTTATGCTATTTTCTAGCATTAACTATGTATATTATAATCCTATAGTTGCATTTGTAAAAACGCTGGCATGCATGCATTTAATTGAGAGGAGAAGAGAATGGAATAAATGGCTTGCATTTTTACATTTTTCTTCAAGTGTCTCTTTGCAAAAGTCCCCTCTCCATATTTTATTTTCATCTTTCTTTCTTCTTCCCACGGCTTTTCTCTCCTTCCCGCGGCTGCGTCCTTCCCGCGGCTGCACTCTTCCCGCAGCTGCATGCAGCAGCCACGCAGCACCTCTTCCCGTCACGTCTCCCTGCCAACGCCGCTCCCTACAGCTGCAACTCGCACGCCCTCTCCCTGCTGCAGCCAACACGCCCCTCTCCCCTCCTCTATAAGTAGCTGCAGCTTCATCCTCGCGAAGGAGCGGTTGCAGCTACTGAAAAAAACCCGCAGCCACCTTCCTCGCCCGTTCTCCCCTCCCATACGCCGGCCCTCCGTCGAGGAGGCACCCGACGAGCAGGAGAACCCACTGTGGTGCTCACCACCACAGTGGGAACACCACCGCCCAGCTCTTCAACGAGCAGGTGGGCGTGGTGTTTTTCTTTTCTCTTCGCTTTCATCTCCACGCCATTGCTGCCGCTTCAAGCTCCGAAGCTTGAAGCAGCAGCAGCAGCTAAACCGCGGCGACAGCAGCAGCAGCAGCACCCCCCGCCTCCTCCGCGACCTTCCCCGCAGGCGCGCAACCCTCTGCGCGCGTCTGCAGGCCCGTTCTCCGCCTCCGTCTCCGTTCTGTCCGCCTCGCAGTTGCACCCGTAGCCCGCCGCCGCGCGCACTGCAGCGGCCGGCTACGGCCTCACGCCGACCCCTGCCCCCCTCCGCGACCCTCCGCGACCACCTGCAGACCTCCTCCACGCTCGCTCCTCCGCGCCATCGCCTGCTCGTCGACTTCGCGCAGGCCTGCAGAACCCTGCGCGAAGGCGCGCCCGCACCTGCCGTCTTCAGACGTCCGCCTCCGCCTTCAGACGACGCGGCGTCAGACGTCCGCCGCCGCGAGCAGACGTCTTAACTCGCTGCCATCGTCCGCGCTCGCGATCTCTCCCGCCCGCTCTTTCTCTCTCTGGCGCTCTCTATCTCTCTCTCTCTGCTGATCTCTCTCTCCCGCTCTCTCTCTCTCACGTATTCTCTTTTTTCACTCACTCACAGACACACGCTACACCAACACACACACATCTTCACCGACACACACACACACCCACACACACACTTACACTATACGTATAGTTATATATAGTAACATATATATATTTATATACATCTATATATAATATATACATACATATATATATATATATATATATATATATATACACTTATATACATAGTAATATCTATAGTTATGTATACATACATATATATATAATATATATACATATATATAATATATATATATATATATATATATATATCTACTTATATATATCTATATACTTATACATATACTTATATATATATATATATATATATACTTATATACATAGTATATCTATATATTTATGTATACACACACATATATATAATATATCTATATATATATAAATATACACGTATATATATATATCTATATACTTATACATATACTTATATATATATACATATATACTCATATACATATATATAAATATACATATCTATATACTTATATATATACACACATATATATATATATCTAGATACATATATATATATATACATCTATATAGTATTATATATATATACTTATATACATATATACATAGCTATATACATATATACATACACATATATATATACATATACACCTATATATATATATATATATATATAATACATATATATCTATATATATCTATACATATATACTTATACATTTATATACATATAGATATATTTACTCATATACATACATATGTACATATATTTTCACGTTATTTACTATACGCTGTATCACGGGGATATCTGCACCAGTTGCTGATATTCCCTGATACACGCGTACAAAAAAAGCGTGGTCCCATACATCATCCATCCTCCATCCACACTCCACGCGGCACATAGTCGTGTTGGTTGCGTCTCTCTAGACGTCAACTGACTCGACATAGTGCTACACTCCATCGTCACCTCCACCCCCACCCCTTTATATATATACTACATATAAATATATATCTATAGCTACTATATTTACTTTCTATCTGTTAGCTTCCTTCTTAGTAAAAAGATAAAAAAAGGTATAAAAGTGGAAAGATAATCTTTGATTTGCAGGTACCCCGTCTTGCGAGTAGCAAGGCGCGTTTTGGAACTCTGTTTTGGCTAAAAGCCAAGGACACAATTTTGAGGGTGTGCCTCAAGAACAAGGATTACCAGAAAAAAAAAACCTAAATAAGAAAAATACCAAAAACACAATAAACGAATGGAAGAGACGCGTTTTAAGGAAAACGTAGAAACTCGACTTTAACCCCACTTCCCTGAGTTCGACCTTGGGCTTAAAAGTGACAAGATAAAATCAATTAGGCCAGGTTAAAAATTTTGTAAAGAGATGGTTAGGTCTGAATTAGGTTAACCACTATACACATTTCAACGATAAAAATATCATATTAACAACCTATCCAGGCCGACCATCAGTTGGGTAGGGGTAGCTTTGGCTCTCGCAGGTAGGAGAAGAAGATGAAGCCAAGGAAGGAGAGGGCAAAAGCTTGAGAAGCTAAGGCAAGGATGAAGGAGAAGAAGCTGAAAGGATAAAGAGAAGGAAAGAAAGAAGAAGAAGAAGCCAAGAAGAAGGAGGAGCTGTAGAGACAGAAGGAAAGGAGAAACAAGAAGAAGAAGAAGATAAGGGCTGGAGAAGTTAAAGAAAGAAAGAAGAAGCTGAAGGCACGAAGAAATCAGAAAAGGAAAGAAGAAGGAAGGAGATCAGAGACAGAGATCAGAGATAGAAAAAGAAGAGAAATAGCATTGTAGCATCTATACATTTAAGACATCTGATTCACAAAATCAGACGTTCATATTTTATGCTCTTCATAGACATTGATATTTTGTGGCTATATTTACATTTCTTACATTATAACTCTGATTTTTCATTGCATATTATATCCAATTTGAAAGTTGTGTTCTTGATTTCTAAACCCCAATTTGCTCCGTGTGTTCGACCTCAGATTTACACTTTCGAGTAATAAAATTTATTTGTTTTCGAGTGATTTCAACTATACTACGATGCATTGATTTTAACATTGATCTCGCCTCGACAAACATTTTGGCACCATTGTCTGGGAGCAACGAGCAAATTAGAAATCTTGATCACAATTTCTGATTTGGTACTAACTTGATATATCTGTTTTGTTGTGATTGTTTGAGGAGAAGATTCAGAAGAAGACGGTCGCACAACAACCACACCCAGGGTAGGTAATCTTTGATTAGCCCTTTCTCCTAGTCTCCTCATTTTTAAAAGGAAAAACAAAATAAAAATCACTTTAGGGCTACCTGCTTTCCATATTTAGCTAAGTCACCAAAGTTGCCTGATTTTGATTTCAACCAATATTGATTTGTGCATCCATTTAAGGTAACTAGGGCTACCACCTTCTTGATTGAGCCCTAGATACCATAATTGTGGCAACTAAATTGGACCAAAATTAGAGCCAAATTAAGGATTCCAATTTAGGGTTTTCGAGACACATCTTTCTAAGCAAGAATCAACTTTTCCAAAAAGGGGTGTGCCTAAACCTTGATTGAAAAGACTTATTCAAGAGAAACCCTAAAAATTCAAGCTCTTAATTTCACTTGAACCCTAAAAGAAAGGACCTAAAGCTCTCAAAGGACAAATAGGTGAAGTTGACCCCTTTATTGGGTCAACCAACCTTGAAATTAGGTCACTTTTACACTCAATACATCTAAATTTCATGTGGAATCCTAGGCACCTTTGCTCTTAAATAAAAGTGGTACACTTAAGAGGTCAAAGTCCCCATTCTGGTCTACCTGGAATCTCAGTGACAAGAGAGGTCAGGTGGGGGAAACCTTGTAACCCGTGGGGGCACTCTACCATGTAGGGTCTTTGCAGGAGTCACCCTCTCTGGCTGCCCAGGTAATTCTTTGGTGGATGACTTTCTGATCCAGGGGTATCATCCACCCCAAACCTCCATAGTCATCCAAACATCTTTGGGTGCCTTGATTGAGTCAAACATCTAGCCCCTCATCCCTTCTCTTTAGAGCACACACATATATTTTCAATGGGATTCTCTATTTAGAACTAATCACTTCAGTCTAAGATCTGAATTATGATTCTACATCTTGATTCCACCATCGGATCCAAATATGCAGCCTGGTTACTTAGCAATACCATTCAAGAAACCTGAGTCACAAAGATCCGTGAGAGATAGGATGATTAAGGATGCCCTTGAATTTTATGAAATTGAATACAAAACCTCAAAACCAGTAAAAGACATTTAGGTTAGTATACCAACAACAACAGCCTTCATCATAAACTGTGCCCAAGTATTATTAATAGAAGCTACAAAAGAATCAACCCGAGACATTCTCATAACAGGCTACATTGAGAGAAAAATTGCATAACTTTGAGTACCTTCAATGCATGATAAATCCTGTACTATGGGAACAACACCAAGATGATCTTGAAAATCGGGAAGAGATGATGAGATTATTGAAACAAGTTATCGATCAAAAATACCTGTACATGCCCCAAACAGATAATGAACAATCTTGGAATAGTATTGAGGACCAATCTGATTTCCTAAATCCCGGGTTCAAGGCATGCGGTTGTTGTGGATTCCCAACACAGATAGAAAATAACATGCCTGATCTTGAATTTTGTTGGGAAGTCCCAATTGCAGGGGAACACGATTTTGAGCCAGCCCTAGAAAACTAAAATCATGGGTCATCAAGCATATAATTCTGAGACTCCTGCAATGATGAGATTAAAATCGAACCTCTCGAAGGTGTAAACCCCGCCACTTATTCTGATAAGGTACCCTCAAAGATAATTCTGACCTAGATTCTAGTAATTCAACCCACATCCTTAGCCTAGAATCTGGATCTGAAACTTACTGGGAAGATTACGAGGCCCCGTATGACGAAGATCAAAGTTTCAATGAAGAGTATGATTCCGGGCCTTTATTTGATTAATATCCCTCTCCAACATCCTTAGAAATACAGATCGATTTCTTAGAAGTCACACCAATCTGTGATACAGAAATCGAGGAGTTGGAAGAGGGGGGTTCTGCTTGGGTCTTTCCTACAAGCCTAGAACCTAAGCCCAGACCCTATAAGGACACCATTTTAAGCTCAGAATCTACATATAGGTTAGACCCAAGTCAGGCTGAAACACCGATCTCGAATCTCATTCAGAACTTGATTTTCACAATATCTCCGACGATTTCGAATCTTACCCTGATTTTGGAGAACCTCTGTTTCCTGACTTCGACGAGCCAATCTACGACCTCAGCTCACATGATTCATTCTCTGACTCTGACTCTGAGGTCCCTGATCCCGAGATCACTGATTTAAATTCAGGTTCTAGTGAGATGCAATCATTTCTTTTCAATCCTCAGGAATCAAAACCAGAAAATGCTGAGAGTGACTGCAACCCAGAGTTCGAATCTTTTCTTGACTCAGATTTTCCTCATCCTATAAACACTCTTCAGGCATTCACTTATGAATTTGATAGCTACTATGAGGACTCTCTAAATGAAACCACCTATAACTCCTTTCTAGAAGAACACTCATACACAATTCTTATTAAAGCCATTTCTTCCGCATATACAGAACCCACCCAAATCCATTTTTAACCTTGATCTGCAATCAGACTCAATTTCTATTCTGATTCCCTTCTTACTGAGCCGATTGCAGATGATTCGCCTCCACACCTTTATCGGGTTTCGGACATTGATCAGATCACAAATCATGCTCCATCATTCTCTGATCACTCATTATGGTTTCCACATTATCCGCTGATTACGTTACAGGTCCCTACTTTGACCAGGCTGATTCAACTCAGCCAAACCTTGAATTCACACTTCCACATCATTCCGAGCTCCATAGTATATGGTGGTCTCCACATCTCTTGATCTACACTTATCAAACCACTAGATTGATTGGGTTTGAGCTGCATCATGAGCCTGTTGATCTGAACAAGCACCTGGTTGGACCAACCAGGCTCTTGATCAAGGTGCTTGTTCTACAAAATTCAACTAATTTGACCACTCCCTCTCCATAGCATTTCCCACTCGACTGAAGGCATTGAATTTAGCGCTTAATGAGAGGCAACACATCATTCCAAAAACTTGAGATCCTTCTGATTATCCGTCTGTACTTCACGTCTATTGCACCCTAAGTTCGATCTTAGAATAGTCGATCCCACCTCTGGTACACATGCTAGAGCTTGAAATCGTCCGCATCAGTCATTCCCTACCCGTTTGCCCACCTGATAAATCCTGTTCTAAGTCCCTGAATCCAACACTATTTAACACCTTCTATTTACAATGAGGACATTGCAAAACATAGGCATGGGGTAGTGGTAAAGTGCAAACATATAGAAATCAAGAAAATTCAGAAGGGTTCTCACAAAAAAATCACATATGCCAAAAACACCCAAAAAATAGAAAACTGTGAAAAAGAACAAAAAAATTGGAGGAGAAAAGAAAATTTTGAGGCCGTACGAAACTTGAGGAGGAAAAGTGAAAAGTGTCAAAAAGGAGCACAAAATGAAAAGAAAAAGGAGAGAGTCATTAGTAAGAAATTAAGGGATTAACCAAAGTTCTAGACCATATCAAGAAAAAGAAAAATGAAGGAAAAAAGTGCTGATGAGACACAAAAGAAATGAGTAGGAACACTAATCTTAGGCCTCTTGGGGTAGACTCTTTGGCTTAAAAATTCAAGTATCTGCTAAGATCTGGATAGTCCTCAAGAGGTTGGGGAAAATGCGAAGCTTAAGTATTAGGTCTAAGGCTTAGGTAGTATTCGGCCTCATCAACTGACCTTTGGTTTGCGGGACTCGGAAACCTAAGCACCCCAATCCACACATAGTCTGGGTCAATGAGGATAATTATCAAAATCACGCAAAAGCGTTTAAGTGTTTTGAGAAAGTCGCCTAGATTAGGAGCGGCCGATCAACACAAGTTGATTTGGACAAGTTCCCGACGCGGAGAGGCAGGAAATTCCCCTCGAAGATGCATAATAACATATCGTCTCCTCGGTGCCTGTCTCCTAGGATATTTACATATCCTACCAGGGGCACGTAAGCACCCTGTGCTGGTTCAGATGCCATGGGCGGCATTATCACGAAATATCGATTGCTAGGGTCTGGATGTAGCTACAGAACGCCATGGGCGGGATTATCTAGAAATCTCAAAAGCAAAGGTTCTAGGGGTTGCCATGGGTGGTGCTATCATGAAGTATCGATTGCTAGGGACCTTCCGAGGATTGATGATGGGGACAAGGAATCCAATACAGCCCGTGTTGAGAAGCCAATCCAAAGCTAGAAATAAAAAGAAAAGAGAGAAAACTCTCCAAACAAAGAAAACCCTTTGTCTCTCTCTTACAAAAAATGCACTGCAAACTGAATCGAGGCTAAAATATATTTCAAGCACGGGTGCTTTAACCGTGGAGTCCAACGAACCTTAGGACAGTTCCTATGGGCCTTAAAAACCTTCGTAGAAGATTGAGGCTAGAGTCGGTCAGGTCCGGATCTTGGTTGGTACTTGAGTACCTCTAGGCCTATTATCAGCATTCTAACCTAATCAAAAAGAAAGAGCAGTCATCATAATTTGTGAACATCGAGGAATTCATGGTCTAGAACAGAAGTTAAAACCCTAAAATTTTGCTAAGGGACTAGCAAAAGCTAGGCATGGGGGTATGATGGGAACACCATCATGATCCCTAACTAGCTCATTTTGACCCATAAAAGAGAACAAAAGCTCCTACATAACCAACTGGAGGTCCTAACTCAACGAATAACCCCTCTGAAAGAAAAGCAAGAAATAAGGGGTAAAACTATAATTTTACCATTATAGTGCAACAATGGGATTTCTCATGGGCTAAACACAGGTCAAGTGATCTTAACAAGATAAAAAGTGGGTTGGTTCAGGCAGAAAAGGGTTCATGTGAATTCGAGGAATTAAATGACTTCTTGTAATCCTAAAACAGACCCACTTGATTTGACAAGGTTCTGGTCAGAATAAAATTCACCTAAACCCTCTAAAAAATATATAAAATATTCTCTAGGGTTTATAACCCACAATTTGGCCCTTGGAACCTATTTTGACTTAAATTGGGGTCTCAGTTAAATATTTCCCCAAAATTAGGTTTTTGCATAAATTGCCCACTCAAATGTGCTCAAACCTAAAATCCAACTTCACCATTGGATTCCTTAAGTTTAAATTAGGTTTGTACAAAAATTTGGACCTACGAAGAATTCATCTTGACCTACTTTGCAAATAGGTCCAACCCAATTACATTTCTACCCCTTTCTTTTGAAAACCTCTGCAAAAACCCCCTAACTTCCTCGTCATTCCTTGCAATTAGGTCCCTCCACCATTATAGCTGAGGGAATCCTACTCTGGCGAGGTTTCAAAGGCAAGAACTCTTTGATCTCTCAGAGAATTCCCTTCAAAATTGAAAGGGAGATTCTCTGAGAAATCTCCTCCAATGTGAACCCCTTGATGAGACCTAATTCCTATCCAATCTCTCATGTGGACACATGAGAGATTTGAGTCTCTCTAAGTTTCCATCTCTGGCGACATTTCCGTGCTTGGAAGCTTGTCTTCAGAGCACAAACTCAACCTCCAGGGCCCATATAAGAAATCCTAAATCATTCCTCACCTCCTCAGCTTGGATTTGGGCCGATCCACCCCACCTTCTTCTCTCCTCACCAGCCACAACTTCTCTGCAAGCTCCGGCAGCTCCGTCCTCTCCCTCTCGTCGCCTAACAACAATACCAGTGGTTGGGTTACCTTCCTCTCAATCATCCGCGTCGGCCACACCAGCCAAAACGCTCCTTCTACCCCTGTCGTCGCCGCCACCTCACCTACAGAGAGCTTCGTCTCCGGCGACAGCAACACAAGTCGGCTGCCATCCCTGCCTCCCTTCATACTTAGACTAGGTTAGATAGTTCCTCTCTCCCCCCTCTTCCTATTCCCCCTCTTTATTTCTTGAAACTATCCCTCGACGCCACAAATCACCACCATCTTCTTCATCTCCGGCCACACTCCAGCAAGGCATCCCCACCACTCTGCACCTCCATCCATCTTACCAACTACTCCATGAGCATCGCCACACCTCACTGAATGTAATCCCACACCTCACTCACCGTGCCACACACCCAAAACACCCCTCGAACACACCCTTACACAGCCACAAAGTGCCCTACATCTGCCACCACAACCACCCACACGCCGCACAGGCCCCTGCAACACATTCGCTGTGTCTTGGCAAAGCCTCCTAAGCCTTCTAACAAGGCCACAAGGCCGTTTGCATGACTACAAGTACAGGAGCCTCGCCGCCATTGAAGCAAGCAAGCAGCTAGCTTGCAAGCTTGTTCCAAGTCATCTCGCCCTAGGCTACGAGTCCCAAGGCATGCGAACTCCCTTCGCACTCAACCCCAGCCAAGCAATTGGTGCTGAAGACTAAGGGGGCCACTGCAATCAGGGAAGCTTCTGTTGCAGGCGCTCACGAAGAAGGTAGGACGTTTAGTCCCACCTCAGAAGTGGAGGAGAGGACGCAGCGAAAAAAATTGTAAAATTGATAGAGGCTTATCGCCTCCTGACCACGGGGTGAGGTCCTACTCATCCTCACTACCTCGTTCGTGACCCACTGCCTACGGACCTGGCCCTGACCCGTATACCCAACCAACCTGCACTCCTTGCCCACCACTGCACGTCGGTGGGCCTGGTCTCGGGCATGCATACCTGACCCGATTACCCGAGAAGGCTCTGGGAGAGAGATCCTAAAAGAGAAAGAAGAGAGATCACGGGGCCAGGTAGGGGTAGGTTTTGCTCTCGCAGGTAGGAGAAGAAGAGGAAGCCAAGGAAGGAGAGGGCAAAAGCTTGAGAAGCTAAGGCAAGGCTGAAGGAGAAGAAGCTGAAGGGCTAAAGAGAAGGAAAGAAAGAAGAAGAAGAAGCTAAGAAGAAGGAGGAGCTGCAGAGACAGAAGGAAAGGAGAAACAAGAAGAGGAAGATAAGGGCCAGAGCAGCTAAAGAAAGAAAGAATAAGCTAAAGGCACAAAGAAATCAGGGAAGAAAAGAAGGAAGGAGATCAGAGACAGAGATTAGACATAGAAAAAGAAGAGAAATAGCACTGTAGCATCTATACATTTAAGATGTCTGATTCACAAAATCAGACGTCCATTTTTTATGCTCTTCATATACATTGATATTTCGTGGCTATATTTACATTTCTTGCATTATAACTCTGATTTTTCATTACATATTATATCCAATTTGAAAGTTGTGTTCTTGATTTCTAAACCCCAATTTGCTCCCAGTGTTCGACCTCGGATTTGCAATTTCGAGTAATAAAATTTATTTGTTTTCAAGCGATTTCAACTATACTACGACGCATTGATTTTAACATTGATCTTGCCTCGATAAACAGCTTCCTCGTGCAGCAGCAAAGGATGAAGCTTTGAATTGGAGGCGAAGGCGTGGCTACGCTGTCTAATTGACTGCCTATAAGAGCACCTAGGAGTCATCTGCAGCACCTGGAGGTGGATTCGTGAGTGATTGAGGCTAGAGAACTACAGTCTAGGTCGAAGAAGTCGAGGGTGGCGGCGGTGCTCCGACGATGACCTGAAAAGAAGAAGATGACCTCTCAGTCATGTAAAAATTACTCAGGAGGATCGTCGTGTGAAGGTGAACGTGCTGGTGGTGGTTGCGTGGAGTGGGATTACTTGTGGAGGTTCGGCAAATTCGTGAAGGTAGTGTGGTGAAGCTTGAGTTTGGTCGCATGTGTATGAGGACAATCCCCTCAATTTCTTGAGGGGTTTTGGTCGTGAGGACATGGCGGAGCTTTTGGGATTGATGGGGAGTAGTTTGGTGTGGTGTAGTGGTTTCATGAAGTTGCTGGTGGTACGTTGGAGACGCGGAAGACGACGGTGGCACGGGCGTGAGAGCGTGCTAATGTGGGTGTTGAGTGCGTGAATCAGGTTAGAGGGAGATGAGGAGTCGAACAAAGGAGGTTGCAAAAGACAAGAGGGTGGAGGCGATGCTGACTATGATTGGCTGGTGCTGAAGATGAAGGAAGCTTCTGGGAGAGGAACAGCGACGTCTGAAGGAGCGGAAGCCCCTCGCAGGTATGGCGAGGTGCGGACGAGGCTGGGGAAGGCAAACGTGCTGCCTATATTATGTGGCAGTAAGAGAGGAGATCAGAGGGAGGAGGTCATCGAAGACAAGTCTAGAGCCGGTTGAAGGTAGAGAAGATGGAGGATTTCTTAGCCTAGAACTTGCTAAGGAGTTCGGCTTTGCAATGGAGGTACTTTTATAGGGCTTCAGGTAAGATTCTAAGCTTGGAAACAAGCTTGAGAAGCTCAGATTTTCAAATAAAGAGATTCCTGAAATCCACGAATTCGCACGAGCTTCATGAGGAGAATTGGAGTCCATGACTTGGTTTAGACGATTGGGAATTTCTTGAAGATCATCCCTTTTAATTTTGGAAGGGATTGGTTGAGAAATCAGGGAGGAATCCCTGATTGAAGGTCGGTGCTTGATGGGTTCACACTATTAATGAAGGCATGGATCTTTTTGAAGAAAATTATGAGAAGTTATGGGGCTAAATGCAAATATTTCGAAAGCTAGGGGCTTAAGTGTGAGAAAGAGAGTTTAAATGAACTAAAATGCAAACAGGTCAAGATGGTCTCTGATTGGGCCCGAATTTTGGCAAAAACCTAATTTAAACCCAAGAAATCTGTTGGTGAAGTTGGATTTGAGTTTTGACCAAGTTTGATTGGAAAATTTACGCGAGACCTAAATTAGGGTAATATTGTGTCTCTCTATTTAAGGTCAAAATAGGTTCCAAAGGTCAGCACAAGGGTACCAAACCTTATGGAATATTTTTATATGAATTTTATAAGGTTTATATGGATTTTATATTGGCCAGAACCACAGTAACTTAAGTGGGTCTAAAATTAGGGTTTTAGGTGCTGTATTGGTTCTTGAAATGTGTGAATCCCCGTTTCTGTCTATATGGACCAAATTATTAGTATTTAATGGTCATTTTACCTTTATTTCACCCCTAGCAAACCCCTTTATTATTCAGTGTTCATGATATGCTGTTAAATTACAGAATTAACCATAATTTCCTATTTTCTTCTCAAAACAGCCTAAAGTGGAGTTATAACCCTCAGACGATTATGTAGGAGCATTTATCTTTAAAAAATGACTAAAAGTAGCCATTTAGGGCCTATTATGATGTTTCCATCACATTTCAACCCATTTTGACAAAAAATAGAAATTCTAAGGGGAATTTGCCTTGATTTAGGCTTCTATGCAATTTACCTAATCAAACATTGTCAAAACTCAAATATACGTTCACCATTAGATTTCTTGGGTTAAAATTGGGTTAACACCAAAATTTTGGCCCAACCAGAGTCCATGTTGACTTAGTTTGCACTTTGGCCCTCAAAATCTCTATTATTACATTGAAACCCCTAATTTCTATATTTTTCTCACAAATAAGCCCCTAGATTTATTATCTTCCTCATAAACATGCCCCTACCACCTGAGCCATTTGAACAAAATCAAGCAACCCATCACCGCCAACTTCATTTGGAGATTTCTCCTCCAAATCAATATCAAATCCCTCCAAACATGGAGGGATTGATCTTGAGAAGATTCCTAATTAGATGAACTCAGTCACAGATCCTAAGTTTGACCCATATGCTTAGGAGAACTCGACATTTGTGGGGGTTTTAGTTGAAAAATCCATGAGGAATCTCGCAGAATTTAAGCAATTGAAGGCCTTAAGCACCTCTATATGTGTTCTACATTGCTTTCCTGACTTCCTCAGCCAAGTTTAGGTCGAATTCCACCTTTCTCCCTCCTCTCCAGTCGCTCTCCGGCTTGGCTCCAGTGACCCCACACGCTTCCCTTCCTCCAGCCACCTAACCATCAAATTAAGTGGTCCTACATCTTCCTCACGTCCCTTTGCTCCTCGCCAGCCACAATAAGGGCTTCCATCTCCTTTTCTTCCTTGTTGTCTACCTCACCAGAGTTCATCATCTTCCTTGCATCTGGCCAGTCAATGCTGGATGCACCTCGCCTCCTCTCCAATTGATAAGATCCTTAACTTCTCCCTCACTATCTCTAGCAACCTTTCGCACCCCTAGGACCTAGTTTCACCAACTGTACACAACACACCACCTCTGTCCTCTCTGCCTCCAGCGTGACCTTTGGCAAGCTCGTGCCGGTTCCACAGCCCACGAAACCACATGCCACTGCCACCACTACCTTCCTCTTAATTCGTAGATCAAAAGCCCTTAAGTAATTGAGAGTTTTGATATATGGATCCACATGATGGACAAACCCATAACCCAACACCATTCCCGAGCTAGTTCAGCCACACCCACCTTGCAAACGCCAAATAAACACCACCACAACAGTCCACAAGCTACAGCGAAGCCTATGAATGTTTTCATTTGGGTCAAGAACCTATATTTTGATTTTTAGGTGTTCGTCAGTGACCTCATCTCCGACGCCATCTATCGTGCTCTAGCCACCACTGACCTTGCTACCACTTCCAGGCAGTGCAGTTTGATCTCGTGAAGGCACTTGGAGATCCAATTGATGAAGGAAACACAACAATAGCTACAATCGGAGAGAGCTTCATAGCAGTTGAGCTTGTGAAAGAAGGATCAGGATATAGTGCCACATCATGGCATTTTGATTTTGTTCCCAATATTTAAGGAATTATGTGCTACGACTTATCTCCTTCGGACCACTAGGGTTAGGTCCCTACCCACACACCGCTTGCACGTGCCCTCGCTCGTTCTCATGCCTCGCAGGTCTGGGTCGGTCTAGTCTGAATCAGGTTTGGTCTGATTTGGTTTGATTCTGAGAGATAGAGAAGGGTTTTCTGAGAGGATTTGGGGGGGTTTTGCCTTCGAGATCTGTGCAAAACACTTAGGCAAATTTCAGAGGTTGTGGCTTGCTGAGATGTTTGTGGCTATGGAATTAATCTCTTAAGACCCTCTATTTGGTTTGAATTGACCATTTAATTAAGGGTGTTTGATGACCTTTGAGCTTGAGAGGATAGTTTGATTATTAAGTGCAACATTAGTGGTTTCAACCACCATTTTTTTTGCTTTTCCTCTTTTTATCTATATTGTTCTTGCTTTATAAACTCTTGGCATACATTAAATATATTTTCTTGAGTTTTGATTGGTTATTGTGCTCATTGCTATATTATTTGATTGGTGATTAAATTGCAATACTTGCTCCCTGCGAGTGACCTCGGAACTCATGATTTCTCAAGATTACAAATTTAAACGTTGATTCAATTTTCATCGCTATACTACGACACATTTTTCTAAACTATGACGATCACTGTCTAATAGAATATGCGTGCACTCTTGGAGGAAGATATTACTACGCTACTAATAGGAAATTAATGCAAAAATAAAATGCAAAGAATGATTAATACTAAGGTGAAAACTAGGCACCAAAGGTGGTCTCCGGTGGCCGTGTGGTTTGAGGTGGTAGGAAGGAGAGAGGGATGACCAAGGTAGGTTGGCCAACCTCTTAAGAGGTGGTGGAGATGTTGCTCTTGGACCTTGGACGTGGAGGTGTGTAATGAAGTGAGTGCTCTTGAGTGAAGGTGTGAAATGGGGGTCCAAGATTGGTAGCTTGGCCATCCAAGGTAGTCTTTTTACAGACTTGGAGGGTCTTCAAGTGGCTTCTCTAGAGATCTATAGAAGACTTTAAAGAGCCTCATAGGTGGTAGCTATTTTTGGTGGAGAGTGGGTCTTCTTAGATCCATAATTTGTGGATCTAAGAATAGACTAAATGAAGCTTAGGTTTAGGCCTTTAAGTCAGCACCAAGTGCATGTAGGTGTCTATGTACGTGACAAGTGACCAAGTGGACCACTTAGGTCCCTGTCTAAATTGGGTCTAGGTAGGTCTAAGAGGTAGGTCTAATTAGGTTTCTAAAAATAGGTTTACATATCCTATGGCTAAGGTGATTGATCCAATTAAACTTAGCCAATTTTAATTGGGTCAATGCATGTGTAATTGGGAGAGAGAGTTCCCAATTAAATTAGGTGTAAGTTGACAAGTCGATTTTCACATTCAAAGATGATGATTAAGATGATTGATCATTGTAATTTTAAGTGGTGGAAAATCGACTAATCAAAGTATTGAATTAAAAATAAATCACTCACAGAAGAGTGGGTTGTATCCACAGGGAGGCAATGACCTATTAAAACTCACAAAATCAAGAAACTGATGCTCACAAGTTTTCAGCTAAAGGAACTAAACCCAAATCCACCTTTAGGTCAAGAAACCAATAAGAGATCATGCTGAAATAATATTTATGAGAAATAAGAGGGATGTGCTCATAAATGTGCCACAATAAATTATTAATAACTCAAAAATAAGTCTTTGGCAATGGCATGTAATCGTAAAAACAAATACCCTCTTCATTGTAGCAAAATAGGGGAGGATCTTCCCCTTGCTCACGCATAGAGGAGAGGCGAAGGCCAGAAGGGAGGAGCTCGCCAAAGGTAGCTGCTGCTGGGCCACTTCTTTTGGTGGTGGTGGCTAGGTAAGGCATGGTCGAAGGTGGCTGGTCGAAGGAGAAGAGCGGTGGCTACAGCTCTCTGCTACTGTTGGAAACGCGGAGGCGCAAGGGGGATGCGCGCATGGTGGAGGCAAGGGGGAGCAGCGCTGCTGGAGGGATGCATGGGATGCAGGCAGGGGTGCTGCTACTGTGGATGTGGTGGAGGTGCAGGGGGTTTGCGCAGGCTGTGTAGTCGCGCATGTGAACTACCGTTGGAGGGCTGCACTGGTGTGGTGGAGGACTTGCAGGCGCTGGTGGCATTGCAGCTGCACGCGCACAGTGCTGTGGTGGCAGCTCTCAGTGCGCGTAGATGGCGGTGATGGCGACGCGTTGCTGCTGTTGAAGTTGAAGGAGAGGCGCGCGCTGGAGGAGAGGGGCCAGCTGCAACTTTAGGTCCATTTTGTTGGTGGCAAGGGAGGCACGTGGAGAAGAAGAAGATGAAGGAGGTGGTGTTGTTTTTGCTGTTGGCGTTGGAGGTGATGTTGGGTTCTCTTGAGCAACAATAGAAGGAGATGAAGAAGGAGAAGTAAAGATGGTGCGGGTGGATCTTCAAACGTCTGGGAACATTCCCAGACGTCATAAGTGCATGGGGGGGTGGCTGCTAGTGCATGGCTACGGTGGTGGTGATGGTGGTGGTGCACACTGTTGTTATAGTGTGGAGGGATGTGCACACTGAGGTGCTCATGGTGGTACAGCTGCTCCGATTTGGCAGAGCATCCAGTCACGACGCATGCCCACAGTGGTGGAGTAGACTACCACAGTCGAGGCCGATGGTGGTGGAGCAGACGAGAAGCTGTTCTCTACACAGTAGCGAATGGGGTGGAGGCCTGTTGGGCTACGAGGTAGGAGCCCTTGTTTTATGTTTGCAGGAACGTGGAGAAGATGGAGCGACGACGACGTGCAAGATCCACTTTCTTCGGCCATTAAGGTGATCCTTCATTGTTCCGAGGCCATTGCTACAGGGAAGAAGGGAATAAAAATAAATAATAAAAGGATTGGTTTATTTATGTACAAACCCTCAATAAAATGTTAATTCTAATGTAACCTAATGACTAATGCATGTTATTCTAATGCATGCTAAACAATTTAAATATGGAATGCATACATGAAAATATATATAAACTAAATTATTTATATCTTAATGCATGCTATGTATATGCTAATATTAATCTAATGCCTAGGCACTTAAGTAACTAATTATCCCACAAATATGGGCTCATCATAAGTCAATTGGACTCTAACTTAGTCTAATTATACTTGTATGGGTTGAGAATTGAGCTCAATTGGACTCTATAAGTCCAATTGATTAAGTAGAATGTAATTGACTTGATTTGAGTCAATTGGGATTAGTGAGAACCCATGTAGGTTTGATTAACGAGATTTTATACGTAAAAAGGATTGAGTTAAAAACCCATCGTTGCAGTGCGTAAAAATCTGCTATCAGATGAATTTAACCAAAACTCTAGTGAGTCCCGGGTTGAACACTTGGAGGTGAACATTTGATTTAAAATCTATGTCTATTTTTATAAAGCAGAGTATAGCTAGTTGAAATTAATCCACGATATCTATTCTACTTAAAGAATAAATAATAAAAAAGAGAGATAGAATAATACAAAGAAAGAGTAAAAATAAAGAGAGGATGAACAAGTCTTGCATATAAATAAATCAGAGTCTATTATAACTACTTGAAGAAAATAAATCTACACTAGAAAGTACTAAAAAGATAGGGATGAGAAAAATCCTCCTCGACGGTTGCTTGGAGGACAAGCCATGCTGTTGGAGTCCAGATGACGAAGATAGGATGCTGGAAAAAGGTGGACAGAGTCGAAAGATGAGGATAAGACACAAGAGGTTGCCAGTACAGGATCTGATTCCTGAATTATGGTGAGACGACAACCACGGGCGCTCTACAAAAGGGATGAGAAGTGGCACAAAATTTCTTTTTTTACTCTAGAGGAGCATCTCGGGTTTGGGCCTAGCTCCTTAGAGATTTGGAGAGGTGAGAGGAAGAAGAGAATGGATGATAAAAAATGAGAGGTATGGGGTCCCTTTTATAGTTGATGAAGAAGGGCATAAGAGTCATTTTAAAGGCCTTAAGCTTTAATATACAACCTTTAGTGACTCATGTAAGCGTTACTAAAGCTGGTTGTTGTTGAAGGCGCATGGAATGAGAGCCCTTAGATCATGATCGGATGACTGTAATCACGTGTCGCATGCGCTTTAGCCGATTGCGCTCAGATCGTGCCACATCAAGATTAGCCATCCAATCATGTGATCGAACGGCTTAAAAGTCACATGTGCTTCACCTTCACAACGTGCGCAACACTCATGTATGATGGTGTGCTTGATGCCACGTCATCGCGTGTGTTCACGATAGCCGCTAATCCATGGAGCCATGTTGCAGCATCGTTGCCATTTGATCGCGATTGCACAACATAGGTTACACGAGCGTATGCTTCTTCACCCCTAGCGGTGATGTGGTTGCCTCTCCATTGGATCATGATCGGATGAGCGAATTAAATCACCCGCATGCTCGCGGATTGCGAATTGAACTCGTGCCTTCTCCGCATAGTGCCTTCACCACTATGCTACATGCTTGAGTGTGTTGCATTTTTTATTTAAGGCTCTCGCGATCTCGATCGATGAAGATCCAATGACCGAGATCGCATGATCCTTCACCTTCAGGGAGTATGAGGAGCGATCAGAGAGTGACGGGCCAAATCGTAGTCATTGGATGTAAATCCAATGGCGTAGATCAGAAGTCCTAGCACTTTAGAAGTTGGGTCGGGAGCAACGGGCAGTCTAGATGGTGCCATGTGGTGCCATTTAGATTGTCCATCTTCTCTTCACAGGTGTAGCTACGAATGTCGGATTAGGTCGATTTTCACACCGTTGGGCTACGATTGTTGATTTGAACCCTTTCATGGGGTAAGATTTGTTGTTTGAGGCTTTGAATCATGTCACATTGCCCCTTGGCCATTGATCTTCCTCAGACTGCATATGATGCTATGGAGGTCCGATCAAGACAATTTCAGAGGCATTAGACTCTGATCATCGTCCTAATTAGATTCGTACGGTTGCATCATCAATCCAAGGCCCTAGAATAAATCTCCTTCTGTCCTGGCCACAAAAAAAAGTGAATTAACTTGTAATTTATACAATTTATTTTAAATGCATAATGATGCATGCTACGTAATTTTTGTAATGCTAGATGCATGTATGAGCTTAGGAACTTGCATAAATAGATATTTTATCTTGAATAAATGTGTATTTATCAAGGTTCTTAGGAAGGTCTGAGGATAGTGTACTAGGCTTAGGTTACCTTAAATTAGGCTTCCTAGGGTGTAAGATGGGGTTCTAGGCCTTAAGAATCAAAGGTCTTGCCTCAAATCCAAAAATAGTATCTTGAGGCTACTTCTAGACATCTGATTTTAATATCAGATGACATATACTTCAAAATTAGAAGTTTGAAGTCTTAGTCTAGACGTCCAATACTGAGTTAGTATAGCCGTCAAGTTCTGTCTTTGGTTTCTGCAAAAATTGGACGTCTAACATATTGTCTGGGCATCCAATTTTGCATCAGTTTGGGTTTCAAGTTCTATGCGTGGAATCTGTGGAAATTGGACATCCATCACACTACCTGGACCCAGAGGTGGGCTGGAATGTTGGTTTTGATGTGTTCTAGGCTAAGGTGACCTAATAGGAAGGTGGCTAAGGTTTGGGAAGGCAGATATGGCTATCCTAGGGCTAGGGATAAGTGCAGGGATGTCCTATTATTCTTCATATTTTAATTCTAACATTAAAATCTTATAAGTAGAATAGTATACCTCTCTTATACTATCCTATTTGCAACTTTATTCCAAGGCTTCTACTCCAGCTCTACTGCAACTTTGGCCTCCATCCCACTTTAGGTTATCTTCCGAAGCTTCTTATTATTTGAAAACAAGATAATACACTAATTGGTATAGAAAATTGACTTTAATGAAGAAATATGCCGGTAAAGTAGTAAAGAGGCAAAGTATGCAACTAATGCATGAGTTATTCTATAATTATGCTAAGATCAAACTTAATTTAGGACAATTAGGTCCTATGATTGCTGTATAATCTGCCACCCTAGAATGGTTGCTTAAGCCTCTCGACAATTTTTCTCCATCACATTATTCTGTCAGAGTTCATTTTTATTCTGAATCATCTCATTCTGATTCGATTCTAATTTTCCACCTCAGTTTGACAATGAATGGGACATTTATCAAACTGACAGCCAACTGCTGATTATTTCTTATCCCATAAGTAGGGTTCTAATGGGAACACCATCATAGGCCCTAATTGGCCACTTTTAGTCAGCATTGAAAGATAAAAGCTACTACATAACCACCTAAGGGTTACAACTCCACATTATTCTGTTTTAAGAAGAGAACAAGAAACCAGGGTTAATTCTGTAATATTAACAGCATATCATGAACACAGAATATTCAAGGGGTTTGTTAGGGGTAAAATGAAGTTCAATTAAGCATTGTAGACTAATAAGTGGGTTCATACAGGCAGAAATAAGGTTTCACGCATTTCAAGAACCAATACAGCACCTAAAACGCTAATTTCAGACTTGCTTAAATTACAAAGGTTTTGTTCAGGATAAAATTCATCTAAATCTCATAAAATTCATAGAAAAATATTCTTTGAGGTTTAGTATCCTTGATTTGACCTTTGAAACCTATTTTGACCATAAACAGTCACAAATAGCGTTCTACCCAAATTTAGGTTTTTGCATAAATTACCTAGTCAAAATTGGTAAAAAATTTAAATTTGACCTCACGATCAGATTCCTTGGGCCTAAATTAGGTTTTTTGCAAAATTTGGGCCCAATTAGAGTTCATCTTGACTAAGTTTGCATTTTAGTCCATTTAAACACTATTTCTCTCAATTAGGCCCCTATCTTTTCAAATCTTTGCAATCAGGTTCCTAACTTTGTCATCGTTTCTTGCAAAATGCTCCTTGCTACCATTGGTGTGAACGTAGTAGCTTCGTTGAGATTCGAGTGAGGATTTCTCGCTCAATTCTCAATCGAACCTTTCCAAAATTGAAAGGGAGAATCCTTGAGAGATTCTCTATAGATTGGATCAGGTATTGGATCTTGATTTGCCCTAGAATCTTCATGCGAATGCTCGCAAAATTAGGGATTTTTCATCCCTAAGTTTTTGAGCTCGCGAAGCTTATTTCCAAGCATGGAAGCCTCCCTAAGGCCTTCAAATAGGCTCCTCTCGCGACTCGGAGCTCTTTAGCGAAGTTTAATGCCGAAAATCCCTTATTTTCTCCTTCTCCGGTCGTCCACACCTTCGTCTCCAATGAGCTCCTCCATCCTCTTCATTGAGCTGGCCAACAATCAAATTGGCCAGCCCATTATCTTTCCCTCATCCTCACGATCGTCGCCCGCCAAAGAACAACCACCCTCTCCCTCTCCTTCACTGCCACCGTATTGCCATCGATATCATCTTCTCTAACTTTGATCTATCACAATCGAAGCCCTCCACCCGCCATCTCTCTCTGAGTCCCTCTGTCTCTTCCACTTGCCTTACTGATCCTCTCCAACCCCTTACCTCTTAGGTTCGACCACCAACACGACCACAACCACCATCTCCCTCCACTCCAGCCAAGCTCCAGTGAAGGCCTCTGCTCGCTCCACTGCACCAAACCGCCCACCACCAGTCCCTACACTTTCGCCATTCCTTGCCCACCAAAACCCCTTAAGTAATTGAAGGGATTGGAGACTCAACGCCTCCACTCGACACCACCCTCACCGCAACACCTTCCCGAGGTTGTCAGGCCTCCACGCACACCCTCACGCAATGCCACAACCATCATGACACTTGTCAAAGTCTGTCGATCCTTCTAAACAGCTCTGATTAGTCCATTAGGCCGTATTCCTTGTTTCAGGTACTTCGTCAGTCTCCGTCGCCGCCACCATAATCTCCACCAAGGATGCTATTCTCCGGCCTCAATTATCCGCTATTCCACTCCCAGGATGCGCAGCTGAGCTCCAGGTCCCTTCCTAGTTCCTTAATTGAAGCTACCAGTCTTGTCTCCACCTTCAATTGGAGGCATCGTCTCCTCAGTTGCTGCGTAAAGAAACCATGGGAAGATAGTCCTACATCGCTAACAAAAGGGCTCCCAGTAGTGTATAATATGAAAAAGTGATGAGGGCTTATCGCCTTTGAGTCACTGGGATCAGGTCCCTACCACATGCCCTCGCAAATGCTATGCCTTACGTGGTCGTCTACGCCCTCACCCGTGCACACGCAATGCAAATCTGGGTTGTGGATCTGATTACCCACTTCCCGGGTTTGGTTTGATTTTGAGTTTAGGGAGAGAGAAAGAGGATCTGAGAGAGAGGGTGTAGGTTTTACTCTGGTGCACTCCCTCTGCTCTCGATACTTAGAGAAATTCTGAAGAAGCCCTAGAGAATCTGTTGCTGCTGCTGCTGTGTTCTTCAGAAAGAGAGAGCCATGTGCTCTGGGTGCCTCCTGTGGTGCTGTGCTTGTTGAGGCTTACCACTTAAGCCATCTGATACATAAGGCCAATGTCTAAGGCCCTCTGCTGGTTAGTGTGGGTTATCTGAATAACTTGATTGATGTGGATTAATGGTTGTGATTTACTATTGAAATATTTAAGTGATTGTAGCTTAAACTTAAAGGGTTAAATTGGTGATTCAAATCACCATTTTAACCCAATCCTTTTGCACTAATTCTTCTGGTTTTATTGAAATATCATTTTGAGTATTAATGATTTCAATTACATATATTTTGTGATTAGTGAATTTAAATTGCATACTTCCTCTTTGCAAACGATCTCGGACTCTACTTTCTGAATCTAAGTTTATAAATTTAAATGATTAGAGCAATTTTGTCCTATACTACAACGCATTTCCTAAACAACGACGATTTCGCTCGAACATTTTGGCACTGCTGCTGGGGAGCAATGCGTAGTTTGATTTCACTGAATACAATTTTTGATTTGATACTAACTTATTTTATCTATTTTGTTGTGGTTGTGCGAGGTACATGAAGAAGATCAGCCACACGATAGCCACTCCAGGGGTAGGTAATCTTGTTTCCTTCTTCTTATGCCTTTATTTCTGGAATGAATTTCAAAAGAGGAATCAATTAGGATCAACTCGCATTCTTTATTAGACTTAATCACTTGAGTTGCTTGATTTGATTTATTTTAGACATCCCCATCTAGAATTATGTACCTATTAAGGATTTAAGGTGCCTAGGGCTATTCACCTTCTTGATTGAGCCCTAAGTGCCACATTTGGAAAAAATTAGACTTGGACAAGAGACAAATTAGGGTTTCTATTTTTAGGGTTTGAGGAAAACATCGTTTCTTGAATTAAAAAGAAAATTGATTGCCCGCATTGTGTGTCACCCAAGCCTTGTTTGAATTGACCTAATCAAGAAAACCCTAAAAGAAGGCTCTAACATTCACTTGAATCCTTAAAATTTGGGACTTAATAATCATCTTGCAAACCACTTAGGGTGATTTTTGGGTTCATTACCCAACTCATCCTAGACTTTAGGGCAGGAAGGGTGAAGTTGACCCACCTAGTGGGTTAACCAACCTTCAATTTAGGTCACAAATCATAAATCAATTTTAAAGTTTAAGTGAAATTCAAAGCACCATAATTCAGGATTAAAATTGGTAGACTTAAGGGGTCATGTTGCTCATTCCAGTCTACTTGGATTCTTAGTGATAAGGAAGGCCAGGTTGGGGAAACCCTATAATCCATGGGGACACTCTACCGTATATGGGCCTTTGCAAGGCTCTCCCTTCATGGCTGCCCAAGTATTTCTAGGGTGAGTGATTTTCTGATCAAGGGGTATCATCCACCTCGAACCTCCTTAGTCATCCAAAGATTTTTGGGTGCCTCGATTGGGTCCGTTACACATTCTATTCCTCATCTAGCTCATTAGTGCATGTTCGGCCGGAGGTCCTTAAGACCACCCTTGAGACCTCCATTAGTAGTTCACTCCCGTCAAGGCAAAGCCTCGACTCACTTGTTTGGGCTACCTTCCGATCATATTGATATCTCTTCCAACTCTTCTACTTCTGAGCCCAGATCTCCTTCAGTTATATCCATGGAAAATCAAGAAGAACCCAATTTCCAGAATCAGCTACAATGCCTCAATGATCTATTTTAGGCATTCATGAACCCACCGTAGCCTCCTATGATGCGAGATCATTACAATCTTGCTATGGTAGCAATTGAACCTAGAGTTCAAATTCTAGTTGGAGGACCTGGTACTAAACTCAAGCCCAATATGCCTCATGCTATCCCCAAATTCCATGGGCTTAACTCCGAAGATCCTTTCCAGTACATCTAGCAATTGAAACATCTAGTCTAGACCTTTGAGCCACCTATTCAGAATCCTGATATCATACTCATGAAGATGTTCTCTTTTTCCCTCATGGATAAGGTTGTCCACTGGTACCAAACTCTGACACATCCGATCAACAATTAGGTTGAACTCCCATCTAAATTCATAAAGAAATTTTTGTTGGTTGGTCGAACAAATGCTTTGAGGCATAAGGTCACGCACTTCATGCAAAATTTGGGAGGACCACTTCATGAGGCATGGGATCACTTTCTAGATCTCAAGCGGAAATGCCCCCATCACGTAGTTCCTAAATGAGAACATGTTCAGTCTTTTTACCAGGGACTCCATGAGGATATGAGACTCTTAGTCAATGCAACCTGTGGTGGCAACATCATGGGTGATGGGAACACCATCATGTGCCCTAATTAGCTTATTTTGACCTAGAAAAGAAGACAAAAGCTCCTGCATAACCAAATGAAGGTCCTAATTCCATGAATAACCATTCTGAGAGAAAAGTAAGAAACAAGGGGTAAAATTACAATTTTACCATTGCAGTGCAACAATTAGATTTCTCATAGGCTAAACATAGGTTAAATGATCTTAATAAGATAAAAAGTGGGTTGGTTCAAACAGAAAAGGGTTTATGTGAAATCTGGGAATTAAATGACTTCTAGTAACCCTAAAATAGATCCACTTAATTTAACAAGGTTTTGGTCAAGATAAAATTCATCTAAACCCTCTACAATTCATGGAAAAATATCCTCTACGACTTAGAACCTTCAATTTGGCCTTTAGAACCTATTTTGACCTAAATTTGGGTCTCAGTCAACTGTTTGCCCTAAATTAGGTTTTTATGTAAATTACCCAGTCAAACATGGTCAAACCTAAAATCCAACTTCACCATTGGATTCCTTAGGTCTAAATTAGGTTTGTACCAAAATTTGGACCTAAGGGGAATTCACCTTGACCTACTTTGCAAATAAGTCTAGTCCAATTACATTTCTACCCCTAACTTTTAAAAACCTCTACAAACACCCTCCTAACTTCCTCGTCGTTCTTTGCAATTAGGTCCCTCCACCATTACAGCAGATGGAATCTTACTCCAGCAAGGTATTGAGGGCAAGTACTCCCTGATTTTGAAAGGGAGATTCTCTGAGAAATCTCCTCTCATGTGAACCTAATTTAAAGCCTTAATTTGTACCCAAGCTTGGAATCTTGCCTTCCAAGCACAAGACCTCCTGCCAAGGCTTATAAAAGCCTCCCCAGATCATTTTGCAGAGGCTAAGCTTGATTTGTCCTGAGATACCCGCTAATTCCTCTGTTCCCCTTCAGTCAACCACCCAGCAAGCTCCGGCGACCCTTATCTCCCTCTCTCGTCACTTTGCCACAATATCAATGGTAGAGTTCGCTTTATCCCCATCGTGCCGCACCAACCGACGCCCCTGCACCCTTATCATCGTCACCGTCCTCCCACTGGGTCTTTCATCTCCGGCGACAGCAGTACGAGCTGGCCACCTCCTCCACATCTCCCTTGGTCTAACCACCCTCAGATAAGTTCTCTCTCTTCTTATCCTTTTTCTACCATTTATTTATGCTATTACACCTTGACGCTCACATACCATCGTTACCTTCTCCACCTCTGGCCAGACCACCGACGAGGTGTTCCCACTGCTCCACACCTCCATCCACCTCGCCACCTACCTCACGAGCACCGCCACGTCTCACTGACCCTAAACCCTCTTTCCATTCTTCGCCACTTGCCCCTAGAGCACCCCCCGAACACACCCACATTGGCACGCACAGGGTGACCTAGGCATGCATGCTTAGGCCACCTCGCACCACATCGATCACCGTACCACCTTCTCCGTGTTCAGGCGAAGCTCCCTGCATGTTTTGATGAGGCTGCAAGGCCGTGTTCTTATTGACAGGGTCTAGGCCTTCACAGCCATTGACAGAGCATGAAGCAAGCTTGAGAGCTTCATCCCAGACTCCAGGCCCTAGGCTTCAGGTCCCAGGTCGTGAGGATTTCCTTCACGAACACCCTCAGCCCAACAATTGGCGTCAACATCCCACGCAGCTGCTGCAATTTCTGAAGACATCCGCTGCGGATGCCTGCGGAGAAGGTGGGACATTTAGTCCCACCTCGGAAGTGTAGGAGCAGGGCAGCCAAATAAAGTGAAAAAGTCACATAGGCTCGTTGCCTCCTGACCATGGGGTGAGGTCCCACTCGCCCACCGCCTCGTCTGCGACCCCACTACCTGCGGACCTGGCCTTGACCTGTATACCCAACTAGCCTATGCACTCCTCACCCACCACGGATGCCAGTGGGCTTGGTCCCGGGTGCACATACCCGACCCGATAACCCGAGATGGCTCTGTGAGAGTAAGGCTAAGAGAGAAGGAAGAAGAGAGATTGCGGGGAGGGTAGGGGTAGGTTTTGCTCTCAGGAGAAAAAGAGGAAGCCAAAGAAAGCAAAAGAAGAGGGAGCCATAGAAGAAGGGGCAACTAGTGAAGCTAAGGAAGGAGAAGGCACGGCTGAAGAGAGCAAGGTTGAAGAGGAGTTGAAGTCAGAGACAGAAGGAAAGGAAAAATCAGAAAGAAGAAGAAGACAAGGGCCAGAGTAGAAAGAAGAAGAAGAAGACAAGAAGAAAGGATCGAGAGCAAACGAAAGAAAAGAAAGAATAAGAAGGAAATCAGAGACAAAAGACAAAGAAGTGCACTGTAATAATTTCACACCATATTTTTTGTGCTACTCCCTTATACATTGACATTATATTTCTTGCATTATACTTTGATTTTCATTGCATATTATATTTAATCTTAGAATTGTGTTCCTAATTTTTGAACCCCAATTTTCTCCTTGTGTTCGACCTCGGATTTAAAACTTCGAGTAATAAAATTCATTTGTTTTCAAAGTGATTTTGGCTATATTACAACACTTTATTTTAAAACCCGATTTCGCCTTGCCAGCATTTTGGCGCCGTTGCTGGGGAGTAAGGGCTGATTTAGAAATCTTGATCACAACTTCTGATTCAATACGAACTTGATCTATTTCTTTTGTTGTGACTGTTTCAGGGGAGAAGATTCAAAAGAAGACAGTCGCACAACAACCATACCTAGGGCAGGTAATCTCTTATTAGCCCTTTCTCTTAATCCCCTCATTCTGAAATGGAAAAATAAGGTAAAAATCAAATTAGGGCTACCTGCTTTCCATATTTAGCTAATTCACCAAAGTTGCCTGATTTTGATTTCAACAAATATTGAATTGTGCATCCATTAAAGGTAACTAGGGCGACCACCTTCTTGATTGAGCCCTAGATACCATATCTATGGCAACTAAATTGGACCACAATTAGAGCCAAATTAAGGATTCCAATCTAGGGTTTTAGAGACCCATCTTTTCTAAGCAAGAATCAACTTTTCAAAAAAGGGGTGTGCGTAAGTCTTGATTGAAACGACTTATTCAAGAGAAACCCTAAAAATCAAGCTCTTAATTTCACTTGAACCCTAAAAGAAAGGACCTAAAGCTCTCAAAAGGACAAATAGGTGAAGTTGACCTCTTGTTGGGTCAACCAACCTTGAAATTAGGTCACTTTTGCACTTAAAACATCTAAAGTTCAAGTGGAACCCTAAGCACCTTTGTTCTTAAATAAAAGTGGTAGACTTAAGAGGTCAAGGTTCCCATTTTGGTCTACCTAGAATCTCAGTGACAAGAGAGGTCGGGTGGGGGAAACCCTGTAACTAGTGGGGACAGTCTACTGTGCAGGAGTCTTTGCAAGACTCCCTCTCTGGCTGCCCAGGTATTTCTCAGGTGGACGGCTTTTTTGACTAAGGGGTATCATCCGCCCCGAACCTCTATAGTCATCCAAATTTTTGGGTGTCTTGATTGGGGTCCAGCACATTCTGATCTCGTCTAAACCATCAGTGCATTTTGGTAGGAGGTCCTTGAGACCATCCTTAAGACCTCCTTTACAAATCTGCTCCCACCGAGGCCAAGCCTCGACGTCCGTGTTTGTGTAGCAACCCCACCACATAGACCTCTCCTTTGATTCATCAGAACCAAATTCTCCTTCTTCCATCATTATGGCACAACCAGTTGAAGATGAGAACAAACTTGAACACCAACTCCAGTGCTTGAATGATCTATTTTAGAACTTTGTAAACTTGCCGCAACATCCTATGATGTGAGATCACTATAATCCCATTGCAATGGCAATCGAACCTTGAGTCTAAATCTCGACTGGAGGTCCTGATTCTAAACTCAAGCCCAACATGATTCATGTTATCCCAAAGTTTCATGGGCTTAACTCCGAGGATCCCTTCCAGCACATCAAACAACTCAAACATTTAGCCCAGACCTTTGGGTCAGATGTACAAAATCGGGATATTCTTCTTATGAAGATGTTTTCCTTCTCTCTCATGGACAAGGCAACTCATTGGTATCAGACTTAGACGCAGCCAATCAACACGTGGGTTGAACTGCAATCTGAATTTTTGAAAAGGTTCTTCCCAGTTGGTCGGATGAATGCCTTGCGCCACCAGATCACACACTTCACTCAGCAATCTGGAGAACCTCTTCATGAGGCATGGGACCGTTTCTTAGATCTCATGCGAAAGTGCCCCCATCACGGAGTTCCTAAATGGGAACAAGTCCAGTCTTTTTACTAGGGACTCCGTGAAGACATTCACTTATTCGTCAATGCAACTTGTGAAGGAAATACCATGGGTCAACACGAAGACACTGCGTGGGAGATTCTTGAGAATATGTGCGAGAACTCCATCAATAATGACTCCATGGGCTTAGTTGACCAGACGAATGCTCGTGCATCGACGATTCCAAGGGGAGCACATGAGACACAGGGCTTATTCACATTCGTTGACTTGGAACTGATGGCCAGTCGGTTGGACAAGGTCTCTATCATAGAGAAGAAGGTGGATGAGCTGACTTGACATCTGCAGCGAGCTACCTCTGCACAAAACTTGTTTGCACAGCCACCTCTTGGAAGGGAAACTGTGCAGATCATCTATCACCGATCTTCTCAGTGGATGGACTCGTATCCACCCCTGTCTGACTCTAGGACCAGAGGAAACTCCGATCTGATCTACTCTAGTTGGGGGAACTCTAAACCCTCATACTCTGATTTTTCTGAGGTTCGTCAAACCTGCGAGGACCTCAACGCCATCGAGAATGACCCATTCTCCAATACCTATAACCCTGGATGGAGGAATCATCCCAACTTCCTGTGGGCGGGAAATACTCAGAATCAAAGACCACCTTATCAACCCTGTCCACATGCTCCTCATCCATATCAGCCGCCTTAGCCTCGGCCCAACCCCACCTATTAATCTGGGCCAACCCAAGCAGATCAAATGACTCTTATTCTTCAAACTCTGGCTGACATTCAGAAAAATAATGTTGCTATACAAAAATAGCACAAGGACGATATCACAAAGGTTTGCAATCAACTCGCCCAGATGGAAAATTCTCGCCAACCTGGCACACTCCCTTCACAACCTCTACCAAATCCAAATAATGTGCCAAACCAAAGGCACGTTATGAACCCAAATCCAGGCCAAGCCCACATGATTTACCAGGACCCTTCTGTTCCATCACCTGATGGGATGGAAGCTTCGACATCTTATGCGGGATTTCAACAGAAGCCACCTATTTTACCAACCCTAAACCAAAAGTAGGCAGGACTAAACTCTGTAACAACCCGTAGTGGTAAAACAACTCAAGACCCACCTTATCCAAGCAACTCTAAGCCTGGTAGTAACCCAAGCCCTTGGATAGTTATCTAGGACACCCCTATCCCAGATCAAGAACATGGACCTATTCTAGAGGAACCAACCAAGGTTCCATTTCCCGAGCCCTTGACCAAGGGAAAGCGGACAAACAAACTTGTGGCTCCTGAAGAGGATCTGGTCAAGCTCTTTGAACAGGTCCATATAAACATCCCCTTGATGGATGCAATCCGCCACGTACCGGCTTATGCATGATTTTTGAAGGATGTATGTACACCCAAGTGTAAGCTGCGAACTAAAAGTGGGAGTCCAATCATACTGTCAGAGCAAGCCAGGAGAAAACTCCCACCTAAGGCTAAAGACACTGGCACTCCCTTGATTTCATGTACCATTGGTGATACCCAATTCGACAGAGCCTTATTGGATTTAGGTGCCTCCATAAACATAATACCTACATCCCTCCTTGACCACCTTGAAGAATCTGAGCTTAAATCGATAGAGGTGACATTGCAGTTAGCTGGCCGATCTATTAAGTCACCTAAAGGAGTACTCGAGGATGTCATCGTTAGGGTACGGGATTTCTATTTCCTACTGGATTTTATAGTCTTGGACATGAATGCACCTGAAAACCCAAGGGATACACCAATTATACTAGGGAGACCCTTTCTGGCCACTTCTAGGGCCAATATAAACTGTGAGGAGGGCTAAATTAAACTAAAATTCGAGAACCAAACACTAAAAATTGACGTCTTTAAGGCCCGACAAGGGATTAATTACGGTGTTATAGAACAAATATGTGATCAAGGTTGTGGTTGATGAACCATATATCGAGGACAACTTGATTACTCCCGATCAACCACAAGAAGATCAAAACCAGCAATCAGAGGAGTCTGATCCTGATCTAGATACACCCATAACTCCTTCCCTTGCTCCTAACACACACTTGGAACCGCCTGCTACTGTTGATAATCCCATTTTGGAACTCAAGCCTCTCCTCGACCATCTGAAGTATGTCTTTTTGGGTTCCAATCAGACATTTCCTATGATTATCAACTCCAGACTCACACCTGACCAGGAATCCCGTCTGATTACTGTTCTCCAGCAACATCATAGAGCCATTGGAGCTGTGTCGACCTATCAGCTCCTCTTATTGCACACATCATATCTACACTGAAGAGGGCACACGACCTTCTCGAGAAATGCAGAGACGTTTAAATCCTAATCTACAGGAGGTCATGAAAAAGGAGATCATTAAGTGGTTAGATGCAGGGATCATCTACTCGATCTTCCACAGTCGGTGGGTGAGTCCAATCCAAGTTGTGCCGAAGAAGGTAAGACTCACCGTTATCACGACTGAAATCAGAGAAGTCATACCGACCCATGTGGCGAACTCATGGAGAGTCTGCATTGATTACAGAAGACTCAATTCCTCCATGAAGAAGGATCATTTCCCACTACCGTTTATTGATCAGATCCTCGAGAAACTAGGGGGAAATAGGTTCTTCTGCTTTTTGGATGGGAACTCTGGTTATAACCAGGTGGAAATCCATCCTGAGGACCAAGAAAATACCACTTTCACTTGCCCCTTTGGGACGTACGCGTTCCGAAAGATGCCGTTTAGTCTCTGCAATGCACCCGCAACTTTTCAGCGGTCCATGCTTGCCATATTCTTAGATATGGTAGGTGATTATCTGGAAGTCTTCATGGATGACTTTTTAGTATTCGGAGAATCATTTGACGATTGTCTCCTGCACTTGGTCCAAATCCTCAGGCGGTGCATTGACGTGAATCTAGTTCTTTCCTGGGAAATGCACCATTTCATGGTGCCTGAAGGAATTGTCCTGGGACATCTTATTTTAGAAAAAGGCATCCAAGTCAATCGAGCCAAGGTGAACTTGATTTCCAAACTCCTTATGCCTAACTCGATCAAGGACATCCGAACTTTTCTATGGCACGTCAGTTTTTACCGTCGATTTATTCCTGATTTCTAGAAAATCACGTGCCCCCTGACCACTTTACTCTCAAAGGATGTTCCTTTCGAAATCTCTAAGGAATGCACTCAAGCATTTGAAATCCTCTGTGACCGAGTTACCCAAGCCACGATCCTACAGTCCCCTGATTGGTCTCAACCCTTTGAGATCATGTGCGATGCATCTGATTTCACTGTAGGAGCAGTGCTTAGGTAGAAAATTGACAGAAAACCTGTGGTCATCTACTACGCTAGCAAGATAGTTGACGAGGCTCAACGTAACTACATAGTTACTGAGAAAGGCTGCTAGCCATAGTATTTGCCTTGGAAAAATTCAGCTCTTTTCACCTGGATTCCTGATTGTGCAGCAATCATAGGTCTTAATTGACCTAAATTAGGCTAGGACTTAGCATATGTTAGGGTAATTCATGCATGCATAAGCATCATTTGCATCTTTACTGATTTCTTGTAGCTATGCATAGAATATTGCTATAATGTACTGATTAGGTGAATTATGAGAATTACAGGTAATAAGCTGACCAAAAGGTAGATTGGAAGCTGGATCTGAAGCTGGAATAACTGGTGTTGCAGCAGAGCTGGAGTAGAAGACCTAGATTAGATGTAATAGATAATAATGTAAGGGAGTTAAGGTATGCTATTCTATTAAGTAAGAATAAAGCAGCAAAATATGAAGAACTTAGGACCATCCTAGCCTTAGGACAGCCTAGAAGCTTCCCCAAGCCTTAGCCACCCTTAGATTAGGTCACTGTACCCTAGGAAACCTTAAAACCCTAATTCCAACCTCTATCTGGACATCCACATAAGTTATAGGACGTCCAGAACCCTTAGCCAACTCCCGCACACCTTAAACCCACTTTTGTAGTGTTATTGGACGTCCAGACACTTGGTCAGACATCCAATTTCTGTAGAATACCCAAGACAGACCTACAATCCTTCCTGACTCTGATTAGACATCCAGACTTGAAGTCTAGACTTCTGGCTTTTTAGTATAAGTCGTCTGATACTTTTATTGGACGTCTGGAGCTGCTCTCCAGTTCCTGTTTTGAGATTCAAGCCTTGATCTTGGATCTCTAGCTCCCTAAACCCAATTCCAACGCCATAGGAACCAAAATTAAGGTGCTCTAACCCTAGTACATCACCTATAGACCTCTCTAAGGACCTAATTAGGTCCTCACTAAACCTAATTGACTTGGATCTTATTTAGTTCCATCAGCCTACTCAATTGGACTCATTGAGTCCAATTCAACTCTGATCTCAACACACACTGTCCAATTGGACTCAGTGAGAGTCCAATTGGCCTAGACCTGACTTAATTGAGTTATTTTACTCTCAATTAAGTTTTCACACACCCAATTAAACTTGTATTAAGTTTCATTGCACTTTACCTTAGTGAATTCAGGTTTGTAACCCTAATTTAAGACCTACACCAACCTAAACCCCTTAGGACCTAACCTATATCACTTAGACACCTAGGGCACGACCACACACACGCACACACACACACACACACACCCATTCATGCACTCTCACACCACATAGAGTATTCTAGGTTCTTCCAAAGGTGGCACCACTCTTGGTTGCCAAAATTAGCAACCAAGAGAAATTCAAATTGGAGATCCACAAATGGTGGATCTAAAAACAACCTCTCTCTCTCCTTGGCCAGCCACTCTTGGAGCTCTCTCTAGAGAGTTCCACACTTCTCTAGAGAGTCTCCCTTAGGTCTATAAAAGACCTAAGGGGTGGCCTTTTGCACCCATCCATTTCTTGGCTTCATTCACTTCCATTTAGGTTAGCTACATTCACTACCACTCCACCTCAACGAGTTTCTCACCATGTCTACCACCATCTCCATGCCAAGATGCAGGATCACCTCTCCAGCCTCTCTCTAACTCAACCACTCAAAGGCCATCGAAGCCCACCTCCGAATGCCCTTATTTCTACTAGATTAGTAGCTTAGTTCTTCATAATTTAACTGCTTTTATTACTACTTAGTAGTGTAGCTCTTTATTCTCCTTCAATAATGCATGCAAAATCTCCCCATAGATCATGTATGTGATCATTTTTTGTTAGCTAGATTTATGTTTTCAAGCTTTCCACTATAAGCTTTCACTAGTTTCCTGTTGCAAACACCATGATGAATGAATGAAAGATCTTATATATATATATGTGTGTTGAGAATCACCATAAGCTTATTGCAATATAAATTTTTTGTGATTAAAGTTGCATGATTTTAATTATTATCTATTTTGACCAGCATGTCAGTATCTGAAAATATTGAGGATCTAACTATTAGCGCATTTTTCGTAAACAACCACCACATAACTAGAATCGTGCGTACTGAAAATCACACTTTCACATTTGTCATCTATCTAACACATGCGCACGTAATTAGGGTTCATAATGGAAGTGGCCAAACATTGATCTGACGATTATAAACCAACATGTGATTTTAAACAAGTAGAGCGAAAAGGATCGATTTCAGATTTGCATAAACACCTCCAAGAGACGAACGACCGGGACTCAAGTCTCGTTATTCTTACAAAATCATTTTTTTTACGAGCATTTTAGTGGGACTATATTACGATTTCTGACGACTTTAAAATGCATGAAAAATGGGCTTGTCAGTTCCCGTGTTATCATTTACTCGGATCACACAGCTGTGAGGCATCTCCTTGAGAAGAAGGATGTGAAACCTCGATTAATTCGCTGGATCTTGCTGTTGCAAGAATTTGACCTCGAGATTCTCGACAAAATGGGAAAATAGAATGTGGTAGCTGATCACTTGTCCCGCCTTCCTTCTGAGATCATCGACCCTTTCGAACCCATCACAAAACATTTTCCTGATGAGCACCTTCTGACTATCAATACATGGCTTCCATGGTTTGCTGATATAGTAAACTACCTGGCATCACATCAGATCTCGTCCGATTGGCCAAAGGCCAAGAAGGACAAATTGCTTTCCGATAACAAGTATTACTTCTGGGAAGACCCGTAACTTTTCAGCATCGGTGCTGATCAAATTATTTGACGATGTGTCACGGAAGCCAAAATTCAAGACAAATTGTCTTTCTGCCATGACCAGGTATGTGGTGGACATTTTTCAGGTAATAAAATTGCAGCGAAAGTCCTCCAGTGCAGCTTCTATTGGCCTACAATTTTCAAAGATGCGTACAATCAATGTAAGGCATGTACTCGTTGCCAGACCTTGGGCAACATGAGCCATCGTGATATGATGCCTTTGTAGCTAATTCTGGTATGCGAAATCTTCGACATATGGGGGATTGATTTCATGGGACCCTTCCTTGTTTCGGATGGCTTCGAGTACATTTTACTCGCTATTGACTATGTGTCCAAATGTATCGAAGCCATTCCGACTCGAACCAATGATCATAAAGTAGTTATCAAATTCATTCATCAAAACATTTTTTCGTGGTTCAGGATTCCATGTGCTATAATTTCTGATGGAGGGATCCATTTCACTAATGCTCAGTTCAGGTCACTGATGACAAAATACGGGCTGTCACACCGAATCTCTACTCCATACCACCCCAAAACTAATGGTCTAGCTGAGCTATCAAATGAGGAGATCAAGAAAATCCTCTAGGTTACTGTTCGACCTGACAGGAAGGACTGGTCATCCCAGCTTCCGGAAGCTTTGTGGGCTTATATGACCACCCACAAAACCCAATTAGGTATGTCTCCCTTCAAATTTGGTGTACGGGAAGGCATGTCACCTCCCCATTGAGTTGGAGCACAAAGCCTATTGGGCAGTACAGAACTGCAACCTAAATCTTTCTAAGGCAAGAACCCATAGAAAGCTTTAAATGAGCAAGATTGATGAATTACACCATGATGCCTATGAGAACTCGTGAATTTACAAAGAGCAGGTTAAGGCCTTTCACGATGAGCACATATCTAGAAAGATCTTCCATCCTGGTCAAAAAGTCCTACTCTTCGATACCAAGCTTAAGCTGTTCCCAAGAAAGCTATGATTAAAATGGATCGAACCCTACCTCGTCCGACGAATCTTTGGAAATGGAGCCATTGAGATCAGTTCAATCAGCCATGATTGCAAACCTTTCATCGTGAATGATCAGAGACTCAAACTGTTCATTGACTTGATCGATACAAATTTTGCTGAGATATCCTTTACCCTCCATTCTCCCTGAGCTCATTACGCCCAGCCGATGGCGTAAAACTCAGCGCTTAACATGAGGCAACCCGTCATTCTTGAAATTCTTGAAACCTTTCTTGACATTCCTATGCTGAATTTGTATTTCACTTTAGGGTTCATCCATTAGAACAGCTGACTCCACCTCAGGTACCTATACCCAAGTCCAAAAATCGTTCGCAATAGTCACCTTGACCCATTCGCCTACCCAAAACCTATTCTAATGAATGATCTAAGTTGAATTCGAACCCACCTAATTTACAATGGGGACATTGCAAATCGTAGGCATGGGGGGGTATGAAAGTGCAAAATACCATGAAAACTCATCTCATAAGAAAAGGTTTCAACAAAAAATCACATATCACAAAAAAAATCAAAAAAATGAAAAAATTTTGAAAAAGAACAAAAAATACTGAGGGGAGAGAAAATTTTGAGGCCATACAAATCATGAGGAGAAAATAAGGAGGAAAAGAGCAAAATGTCTAAAAAGGAGCACAAAAAGATAAAGAAAAAAGAGATAGTCATTAGTAAGAAATTAAGGGATTAACTTAAGTTCTAGACCATATTAAGAAAAATAAAAATGAAGGAAAAACATGCTAATGAGACACAAAAAAAAAGGGATTAGTAGGAACGCTGATCTTAGGCCTCTTGGGCCAAACTTCTAGGCTTAAAAATTCAAGTATCTATTAAGATTTGGATAGTCCTCAAGAGGTTGAGGAAAATGCGAAGCTTAGGTATTAGGTCTAAGGCTTAAGGAGTATTCGGCCTCATTAACTGACCTTTGGTTTGCGAGACTCGGTAACCTAAGCACCCCAATCCACACATAGTCTGGTTTAGTGCGTATAATTATCAAAATCACGCAAAAGGGTTTAACTGTTCTGAAAAAGCCACCTAGATAAGGAGTGACCGATCAACATAAGTTGATTTAGACAAGTTCCTGGTGTGGAGAGGTAGGAAATCCTCCTCGAAGATGCACAATAACATATCGTCTCCTCGGTGCTTGTCTCCTAGGATAGTTACATATCATACCGGGGACACGTAAGCACCCTGTGCTGGTTCAGATGCCATGGGCGACATTATCACGAAATGTTAATTGCTAGGGTCTAGATTTAGCTACAGGACGCCATGGGCGGGATTATCTCAAAACCTCGAAAGCCAGGGTTTTGAGGGTTGCCATGGGTGGTTCTATCACGAAGCATCGATTGCCAGAGACCCTTTGAGGATTGATGATAGGGATGAGGAATCTGATACAGACCGTGTTGAGAAGCCAATCCAAAGATAGAAATAAAAAGAAAAGAGAGAGAAAACTCTCCAAACAAATAAATCCTCTATCTCTCTCTTACAAGAAAATGCATTGTAAACTGAGCCGAGGCTAAAACACATTTCAAGCACAGGTGCTTTAATCGTGGAGTCTAGCGAACCTTAGGATAGTTCTTGTGGGCCTTAAAAACCTTCACGGAGAACCGAGGCTAAAGCTGGTCAGGTCTAGATCTTGGTTGATACTTGAGTACCTCTAGGCCTACTGTCGGCATTCTAACATAATCGAAAAGAAAAGAAAAAGCACTCATCATAATTTGTGAACATCAAAGGAATTCATCGTCTAGAACAGAAGTTGAAACCTTAAAATTTTGCTAAGGGACTAGCAAAAGCTAGGCATGGGGGAATGATGGAAACACCATCATGAGCCCTAACTAGCTCATTTTGACCCAGAAAATAAGACAAAAGCTCCTGCATAACCAAATGAAGGTCTTAATTCCATGAATAACCATTCTAAGAGAAAAGTAAGAAATAAGGGGTAAAACTGTAATTTTACCATTGCAATGCAACAATGAGATTTCTCATGGGCTAAACATAGGTTAAATGGTCTTAACAAGATAAAAAGTGGGTTGGTTCAAACAGAAAATTATTTCTGTGAAATCTGGGAATTACATTTCTAGTAACCCTAAAACAGACCCACTTAATTTGACAAGGTTTTGGTCAAGATAAAATTCACCTAAACCCTCTACAATTCATGGAAAAATATCCTCTACGGATTAGAACCTTCAATTTGGCCTTTAGAATCTATTTTGACCTAAATTGGGGTCTCAGTCAACTATTTACCCTAAATTGGGTTTTTATGTAAATTTCCTAGTCAAACGTGGTCAAACCTAAAATAAAACTTCACCATTGGATTCCTTAAATCTAAATTAGGTTTGTACCAAAATTTGAACCTAGGGGGAATTCACCTTGACCTACTTTGCAAACAAGTCCAGCCCATTTACATTTCTACCCCTAACTTTTGAAAACCTCTACAAACACCCCCCTAACTTCCTCATCATTCTTTGCAATTAGGTCCCTTCACCATTACAGCGGAGGGAATCCTACTCCAGCGAGGTATTGAGGGCAAGTACTCCTTGATTTTGAAAAGGAGATTCTCTGAGAAATCTCCTCTCATGTGAACCTAATTTAAAGCCCTAATTTGTACCCAATCTCTCATGCGAACGCATGAGAGATTTGGGCCCTTTTGACCTTCCATCTCCGGTGACATGCCCATGCTTGGAAGCTTGGCTTCCAAGCACAAGACCTCCTGCCAAGGCTTATAAAAGCCTCCCAGATCATTCCTCAGAGGCTAAGCTCGATTTGGCCTGAGATACCCCCAATTCCTCTCTTCCCCTCCAGTCAACCACCTAGCAAGATCTGGCGACCCTTATCTCCCTCTCTCGTCACTCTACCATAATATCAGTGGCAGAGTTCCCTTTATCCCCTTCGTCCGCATTGCACCGCACCAACCGACGCCCCTGTACCCTTCTCGTCATCACCGTCCTCCTCCCACTTGGTCTTTCGTCTCCGGCGATGGCAGTATGAGCCAACCACCTCCTCCACATCTCCCTTGGTATAACCACCCTCAGATAAGTTCTCTCTCTTCTTATCCATTTTGAACAAATTTATTTATGCTATTATGCCTCAATGCTCACACACCACCGTCACCTTCTCCACCTCCGACTAGACCACCGGCGAGGTGTTCCCGCTGCTCCACTCCTCCATCCACCTTGCCACCTACCTCAAGAGCACCACCATGCCTCACTGACCCTAAACTTTCTTTCCATTCATTGCCACTCGCCCCTAGAATGCCCCCCGAATACACCCACATCGACACGCACAGGGTGACTTAGGCATGCATGCTTAGGCCACCCCGCACCACGCCGACCACCATACCACCTTCTCCATGTTCAGGTGAAGCTCCCTACGTGTTTTGACGAGGTTGTAAGGTCGTGTTCTTATTGACAAGGTTCAGGCCTTCACCGCCATTGGTTGAGCACAAAGCAAGCTTGAGAGCTTCATCCCAGACTCCAGGCCCCAGGCTTCAGGTCCCAGGTCGTGAGGATTTCCTTTACGCACACCCTCATCCCAGCAATTGGCGTCAACATCCCACACAACTACTGCAATTTGTGAAGACATCTGCTGTGGGCGCCTACGGAGAAGGTGGGACATTTAGTCCCACCTCGGAAGTGTAGCAGCAGGGCAGCCAAATAAAGTGAAAAAGTCACATAGGCTCGTTGCCTCCTGACCACAGGGTGAGGTCCCACTCGCCCACTGCCTCATCCATGACCCCACTACCTACAGACCTGGCCCTAACCCATATACCCGACTAGCCTGTGCACTCGTCACCCACCACGCATGCCATTGGGCTTGGTCCCGGGTGCACAAACCCGACCTGATAACCCAAGACGGCTCTGGGAGAGCGAGCCTAAGAGAGAAGAAGAGAGATCGCGGGGAGGGTAGGGGTAGGTTTTGCTCTCAGGAGAAAAAGAGGAAGCCAAAGAAAGCAGAAGAAGAGGGAGCCAAGGAAGAAGAAGGGGCAACCAGTGAAGCTAAGGAAGGAGAAAGCACGGCTGAAGAGAGAAAGGCTGAAGAGGAGTTGAAGTCAGAGATAGAAGGAAAGGAGAAATCAGAAAGAAGAAGAAGACAAGGGCCAGAGTAGAAAGAAGAAGAAGAAGCCAAGAAGAAAGAAAGATCGAGAGCAGAAGAAAGAAAAGAAAGAAGGAAATCAGAGACAGAAGACAAAGAAGAGCACTGTAGCAATTTCACATTTAAGACGTCTGATTTTCAAATCAGATGTCCATATTTTTTGTGCTACTCTCTTATACATTGACATTAGATTTCTTGCATTATACTTTCATTTTCATTGCATATTATATTCAATCTTGGAATTGTGTTCTTAATTTTTGAACCCCAATTTACTCCCTGTGTTCGACCTCAGATTTAAAACTTTGAGTAATAAAATTAATTTATTTTTAAAGCGATTTTGGCTATATTACAACGCTTTATTTTAAAACTCGATTTCGCCTTGCCAACATTAGGTCAGCATGAAGATACCGTTTAGGAGATTCTCGAGAATATGTGCGAGAACTCCATAAATAATGAATCTATGGGTATCTTCGATCGAACGACTACCCATGCATTGACAAACACCTTGGGGGTACACGAGACTCAAGGCCTGTCCGCATCTGTTGATCTGGAACTAATGGCCAGTCGCCTGATAAGGTCTCTATTATTGAGAAAAAGGTGGACGAATTGACTCAACATCTGCAGAGAGCCACCTCAACACAACAGAGCAGGTATGTGCAACTGCTCTCTGGTAGGGAGGCTATGCATAACATTTATCACCATTCTCACCAGGGGATGGACTCATATCCACCGCTGTATGATCTCAAATTTTGAGGAAACTCCAGAAGTACCTGCTCTAGTTGGGGGAACTTTGAAGCCTCGTATTATGACTTCTCTGGAGTTCCTCAGACTTGCGAGGATCTCCATGCCATCCAGAATGATCCATTCTCAAAAGCCTATAATCCTAGATGGCGTAATCATCCCAGCTTTGCGTGGTTAAGGAATAATCAAAATTCGAGATCATAATTCCAGCCCCAAGCACAAGCTCCAAGCCCAAACCAGCCTGCTCAGCCTAGGCCCAATCCAAATTATCAATCTAGGCAATCAAGGGAAGATCAAATGACTTTTATCCTACAGACCTTGGCTAACATCCAAAAAACCAATGTGGCTATGCAGAAACAGCACAAAGACGAGATCATAGATGTTCGAAATCAGCTCGCACAGATGGTGAATTCTCGCTAGCCTGGTGCACTTCCATCTCTGCCTCTACCAAATCCTAATAACGTGTCGAACCAAAGGTGCATTATGAACCTGAATTAGGGCCAAGCACATTATGTTTACCAAGCCCCTTCTACTCCATCACCTGACGGGATGGAGGCTTTGACATCATACATGGAATATCAGCAGCAACCACTACTTCTGCCAACTCCGAACCAAAACCAGGTTGGACTAAATTTTGTTACCACCCATAGTGGCAAGTCGACTTAGGATCCACCTTATTCGAACCTCTCTCAGCCTGATAGTTCAGAGCCTAACCCTAGGTTAGTTATCTAGGACACCCCTATCCCAGATCCAGAACCTGAACCAATCTTAGAGGAACCTACAGAGGTTCCATTTCCTGAGGCCTTGACCAAAGGAAAGAGGAAACCCAAACTCGTGGCACATGAGGAAGATTTGGTCAAGCTCTTTGAGCAAGTCCAGATAAACATCCCTTAATGGATGCGATTTGCCACGTACCACCTTACACGAGATTTCTGAAGGATTTATGTACACCTAAGCGTAAGCCGCGAAGCAAAGACCGGAGTTCAATCGTATTGTCTAAGTAAGTCAGCTCGATCATCTTGAGTAAACTCTCGCAAAAAGCAAAAGATCCTGGCACCCCTTTGATCTCCTACAAAATCGGTGATTTAGAATTTGATCGAACATTGTTGGATTTAGGAGCCTCCATAAACTTGATACCTACATCCCTACTAGACCACTTCGAGGAAACTAAGCTCAAATCGACTGAGGTGACTTTTCATTTAGCAGATAGATCGATCAAGTCACCTAGAGGAATTCTTGAGGATGTTCTAGTGTGGATATGAGATTTCTATTTCTTGATGGACTTCATTGTGTTAGATATGGATACTCTTGAAAATCTGTGGAACACACTGATCATCTTAGGGAGACCATTCCTAGCCACAGCTAGGAAAAACATCAACTGTGAAGAAGGCCAGATCAAGTTGAAATTCAGGAATAAAACATTACAGATTAATATCTTTAAGGCCTAGAAAGAAATAAACTATGGGGTAATTGACGAAGTATGTGACACTAATTCCGTGGTTGAAGACCCACTTACAGAAGAAAACCCGATTATTACCTATCCTCAGCTTCAAGAAAATCTTGACCCACAAATAGAGGAGCCCAGAGTTGATCCTGATTTACCCATAGCTCCCACTTTATCTTCTGAGGCCCATCCCAAACCCCCACCTGCTGCTGATAATTGGTTATGGAATTGAAGCCCCTCCCAGATCATCTAAAGTACATCTTCTTGGGTTCCAATCGAACGTTTCCTGTGATCATCAACTCCCAACTCACACCTGATCAGGAAACAAAGCTGATTTCTATTCTCTAGCAATATCGAAGAGCCATTTGATGGACTCTCAACGATCTGACTGGTATAAGCCCCTCGTATTGCACACACCGTATCTACACTGAAGAGGTCTCACAACCATCTTGAGAGATGCAGAGAAGACTCAATCCAAATCTATAGGAGATCGTGCAGAAAGAGATCATCAAATGGTTAGATGCTAGTACCATCTACCCGATCTCTAACAGCCACTGGGTGAACCCAATCCAAGTTGTGCTTAAGAAGGCAAGGCTCACTATGATTATGACTGAATTTGGAGAGACCATCCCAACATATATGCAAATCAGTGGAGAGTCTGCATAGACTATTGGAAATTGAATGCCTCCAAGAAGAAAGATCATTTCCTGCTTCTGTTCATTCACCAAATTCTTGAGAAATTGGCGGGAAATCAATTTTTCTATTTCCTGGATGGGTACTCTGGATATAATCAGGTGGCAATTCATCTAGACGATCATGAAAAGACCACCTTTACCTACCCCTACAATACGTACGTGTTCTGCAGGATGCCATTTGGGCTATGCAATGCACCCGCCACCTTTCAGCGGTGCATGCTAGCCATAATCTCAGATATGGTACGTAATTACCTTGAGGTCTTCATGGATGAATTCTTGGTATTTGATGAATCTTTTGATGAATGCCTCCTGCATTTGGTCCAAATCCTTAAGAGATGCATCAAAGTGAACTTGGTTCTCTCCTGGGAAAAGAGCCACTTCATGGTTCCTAAGGGCATTGTACTTGGACGCCTCGTCTCTAAGAGAGGTATCCAGGTCGATCGGGCTAAAGTAAATCTAATTTCCAAGCTACTTGTGCCTAACTCGATCAAAGACATCAGATCATTCTTTGGGAATGTTGGATTTTATCATCTATTCATACTTGATTTCTCTAAGATTGCATGCCCCTTGACGAATCTCCTCTCGAAGGACATGCCATTTGAGATATCTAGTGAGTGCATTCATGCATTTGAGTTCATGCGTGATCGAGTTACCCAAGCACAAATCCTGTAATCTCCTGAGTGGTCTCAACCCTTGGAGATCATGTGCGACGCGTCTGACTACGTAGTAGGAGCAATGCTGGGTGAAAAAATTGATGGGAAACCGGTAATCATATATTATGCCAGCAAGATATTCGACGAGGCTCAGTGTAATTACACTATTACGGAGAAAGAGCTGCTGGCTGTAGTTTTTGGCTTGGAGAAATTCAGGTCATACCTCCTGGGTTCCCAAGTCATCATTTACTCAGATCATACTATAGTGAGGCACTTACTAGCGAAAAAGGACGTTGATGGGAACACCATCATGAGCCATAATTAGCTCATTTTGATCCAATTAAGTCAGTAAATGCTCTTACATAACTGCTAGAGAGTCATATTTCACTACATAACCATTCTGAGGGAAAAATAAGAAACTAGGGTTCAAATTGCAATTTTACCATCATATCATGAATGCAATACAACCACGGGTTTTTCTAGGGGTTAATTAAGAGTCAAATGACCCTAAAAGGCTAACAAGTGGGTTATAACAATTAGAAAAGGGTTTGCACATGTGCTGAGAATTAAATGACTTTTGAAACCCTAAAACAAACCCACTTAATTAATTAAGGTTTTGATCAAGATAAAATTCATGTAAACCTTCTAAAATTCATAGAAAAATATTCCCTAGGGTTTGGAACCTTCAATTTGACCATCAGAACCCGTCTTGACCTAGAATAGAGTCTCAGACAGACATTTGCCCTAATTTAGGTTTTTGCATAAATTACCTAGTCAAACATTGTCAAAACCAAAATCCAATTTCATCATTGGATTTCTTAGGTCCAACATAGGTTTGTACCAAAGCTTGGACCTAAGATGAGCTTGTCTTGACCTAGTTTGCAACTTTGTCCTGTCTGATTACATTTTTACCCTTAACTTTCAAAATCATTTCAAACAGACCCCTAACTTTGTCATCGTTCTCACAAAAAGGTCCCTGTTGCCATTAAACCTATTCCTACTTACTCCAGTGACCTTAATTTGGAATGAACTCCTTGATTTCTTAATGAATCCCTTTCAAATTTGAAAGGGAAATTCGCTAAGAAATTCTCTTCCTTTTGAACCAAATCCCACGCCCTAAAACCTTCCCAATCTCTCATGCGAATGCATGAGAGATCTTGGATATCAAGGAATTTCCCAACTCTAGAAAGCTTTCCAATCTTCCCCAAGCCCAAAACTTCCTCTTGAGTCTATAAAAGAACCTCCTGATCAGACTATCCTCCTTACGCTCGAAATCGACCAAGATTCCCCACTAATTCCTCTCTCTCTCTCTCTTAGCTGAAAGCTCCTCGATGTATGGAAAGCCCCTCCGTCAATCTTCGTCCTTCATTCGCAATACCAACAGCAAAGTCATCATCCTCGTTTCTTCTTGCGTCGAGCCGTACCAGCTGGCGCCCTAATCTCCTTCTTCCTCGCTGTTTCCCTCTCTTCGGAGCTGTTCTCTTCTCCGGCACCGGCAACACCACAACCATCACCCTCTCCTTCCCACTTTGTCTGTTAGTACATTCAACTGCTCCCTAACCTCTTCCTCATCACACCAACACTTTCGACACGTCGTTTCGACCTTGACCACGCCTCCGCGACTCCGTCTTCCACTGCTCCGGCCGCACCTCCAGCGAGGAACATCTCGCTCTACACGCCACCAAACTCCTCGCCGACTACCTCAAAACCTCTGCCACACCTCTCCACTCATTTCCCCTCTCTCAATTTCCCATTCCATCCACTCACATCACCTCCCGAACAGACCCATCTCCAGCCACCTTCTCCGCGTTCGTCTTAACACCGTGCGCCCCATCTCACACAAAACCACTACCATTAAATTTGCCAACGTCCGACGAACCTCCTGAGGTCTTTTTACGTGGCCGAAAGGCCTTATTCTCTATTTCAAGTTCTGGGACGGAGCTCCGCTGCCACATTGTCTTCTCCATTAGTGTTCGTGGTGTTTTAATCATAAAGTTTCCAGGTGACACCCTCAGGTAGTGCGAACTACCTCCAGGAACATCCCCAAGTGGTCAATTGGGAGCATCGACCACTCCAAGGATGCCAATTGAAGGCCACTTGCTACTACTGTTCGCGCGAAGGACAAGCATGGCATTAGTGCCACATCATGAACAGATGCCCACACAACTACACATAAATTGAATTTGTCAAGTGGGCTATTTGCCTCCAAACACGGGGTGAGGTCCCTCTCACCCACACACCACCTCGTCTGTTATCTCTGCCTGTGAACCTGACCTGACCCATTAACCTGCCTAAGCCTCACTCCTTGCTCATCACTCACTACCGATGAACCTGGACTTAGGTATGCTAGGTCCGATAACTCGATTACCCTTGTGGCTCTGGGAGAGTGGATCCTAAAGAGATAAAAGAGAGAGGGAGAGTCTGCGTGGGTAGGAGGAGGGTTTTGTTCTTGGTGAGAATAGGCTAACACTTAGCCGAATTCAAGAAGCCTCTCCCCTGCTATTGTGTTAAGAAAGCCAGCAAAAGAAGAAGATGAGTTGCAGAGACAGAGAAGAAAAGAAGTGAAGAACAAGGGCAGAAGAAGAAAGGCAGAGAAGAGAAAGCGGAAAGAAGAGTTGCAAAGATAGAGAAGGAAAGAAGAGAAGAATAAGGGTAGAAGAAGAAAGCCAGAGAAGAGAAAGAGAAGAAGAAGAAGAACAGAGAGGCCTAAGCGGTTTAAGTCATCTGATTAGTAAATCAGACGATTGGTTTGATTGCATTTCATTTCATACATGCATTGAGTTCATTAGCTATCATTGTGAGTATTTAGTGATCTAAATCACTATTTTACTCCATTGTTTTTACATTCTGACACTTGATATTAGTGCTACTTTACTCTGAAACAGGTCTTGTTCACAATTTCATAGCTTTCTTGTCTTAAATTACAATTTTTGAGAAGTGAATTCCATATTGCTCCTTTTGTTTGACCTTGGAACTTTTTAGAGTAATAAATTTATTTGTTTGAGCACTATTTTGGCTATACTACAATGCGACAATTTTAAAAAATCGATTTAGTGACTTGAGCATTTTGGTGCCATTGCCGAGGAGCAATGAACAATTTAGAACTCTTGATTGCAATTCCTGATTTAGATTCTAACTTGCAATATCTCTTTTTCTATGGTTTGTTTCAGGGGGAAGGTACATTTTGGGAAAATCAGCCGTACATTAAACATGCCAGGGGTAGGTAAGTTCTAACTACTCTCTCTCTTAAGCCCTTGATTCTTAAAAGGTTAAATGGAAAAAAATCAATTAGGTCTACTTGCATTCTATCCTTAGATAATTCAACAAGTTGCCTGATTTGATACATTCTATTTAGACAACAAATCCTGATCTGTGCACCCACTTAAAGCTTAAGATATCTAGGGCTATCACATTCTTGTTTGAGCCCTAGGTACCACACTTTTGACAAACTAAATTGGACCAAGTAGAGCCAATTAAGGATTCCAGATTAGGGTTTTTAGAGACACACTTGCTTAATCAAGAAATTATCTCTCCAAAATAATGTGTTCCTAGACCTTGGTTGAAGTGACTTATTCAAGCAAACCCTAAAAATCAAGCTGTTAAATTCATTTGAACACTAAAAGAGGGACCTAAAATTCTCAAGAGGACAATACAGAGTTGACCCACCTTGTTGGGTTATCCAATCTTCAAATTAGGCCACTTTTTCACAAAAACATCTTACAAGTTCAAGTGAAGTCTTAAGCAACCTTGCTCTTAATTAAAACTGGTAGACTTAAGAGGTCAAGTGCCCATTATAGTCTACCTGGAACATCAGTGACAAGAGAGGTCGGGTGGGGGAAACCCTGTAACCCGTGGGGGTGCTCTACCGTGTAGGGGTCTTTGCGGGACTCTCCCTCTCTGGCAGCCCAGGTAATTCTCAGGTGGATGGCATTCTGACAAAGGGGTATCATCCACCCCGAACATCTATAGTCATCCAAAATTTTTTGGGTGTCTTGATCGGGTCCGCCACATTCTACCTCTCATCTACCCCATCGATGCATGTTCGGGAGGAGGTCTTTAAGACCATCCTTGAGGCCTTCTTTAGCTACTCATTCACGTCGAGGCCAAGCCTCGACCTCCTTATTTGTGTGACAACCTAATCCTATTGATATCTCCTCCGATTCATCTGAACCTAATTCTCCTTCATCCATCATCATGGCACAACCAGCAGAAGAAAATAATCTTGAAATCAACTTCAGCGCCTCAATGATCTATTCCAAGCCTTTGTGAACCCACCACAGCATCCAATGATGCGAGATCACTACAATCCCACTGCAATGGCAATCGAACCTCGAGTACAAATCCCTGCTAGAGGTCCTGACACTGAAGTCAAGCCCAACATGATTTATACCATTCCCAAATTCCCTCAGAGTAATTCCGAAGATCCTTTCCAGCATATCAAATAACTCAAGCATCTGGCCTAGACCTTCGGGTCAGAAGCTCAAAATCGGGATGTTCTACTCAAGAAAATGTTCTCTTTCTCTCTCATGGATAAAGCTACTCACTAGTACCAAACCCAAACGCATCCAATAATGACCTGGGCAGAACTTCAATCCAATTTTTTGAGCAAGTTCTTCCTTGTTGGTCGGACAAATGCTTTACGGCACCGGATCACACATTTCACACAATAAGCAGGAGAACCACTTCATGAGGCATGGGATCATTTTCTTTATCGCATGCAAAAGTGCCCCCACCATGGAGTTCCTAAATGGGAACAAGTCCAGTCTTTTTACCAGGGACTCCGTGAGGATTTTCGATTATTCGTCAATGCGACTTGTGGAGGAAACATCATGGGTCAACACGAAGACACCGTAAGGGAGATTCTCGAGAATATGTGGGAGAACTCCATTAATAATGAATCCATGGGCATGTTCGACTAGACGAATGCCTGTGCATTAACAAATCCAAAGGGAGCACATGAGACATAGGGCCTGTCCTCTTTCGTCGACTCAGAACTAATGGCCAGTCATCTGGACAAGATCTCTATTATTGAGAAGAAGGTGGATGAGTTAACTCGACATTTACAGCAAGCCACCTCTGTGCAAATCTCGTTCATGCAACCACCCTTTGGCAGGGAGGCCATTCACAACATCTATCACCGACCTTCATAGGGGATGGACCCGTATCCACCCCCGTCTGATTCTAGTTTCGAAGGAAACTCTGGACCCACCTACTCTAGTTGGGGGAAGTTTGAACCCTCGTATTATGATTTTCCTGAGGTTCCTCAGACTTGCGAGGACCTTAACACCATTCAAAATGATCCATTCTCAAACACTTAGAACCCTAGATGGTGTAATCATCCCAATTTCACATGGTCAGGCAATAATCAAACTCAGAGACCTCAATATCAGCCCCGACCACAAGCTCCTCATCCATATCAGCTACCTCAGCCTCAGCCTAACGCAACTTATCAATCTGGGCTGACTCATACAGATCAAATGACTCTTATCCTTCAGACTCTGACTGACATTTAGAAGACGAATGCGGCTATGCAAAAATAGCACAAAGATGAGATCACAGAGGTTCACAATCAACTAGCTCAGATGTCTAATCCCTGCCAACCTGGTGCATTTCCTTCGCAACCTCTACCAAATCCTAACAACATGTTGACCCAAAAACACATTGTAAACCAAATCCAAGGTCAAACATGTTATACCCAACTTGGTGTAGCAACTCATACCTGCGTATTTTCTCCATCTAACTCAGCTGAGCCAAAAAACACCATGTCTTACCCAACACCACCCCCACAACAACAGCAAGGCCCGACTTTTCCCCATACACCTCCCCACCATGATTGTGCTATGATCAATGTTATGAAACCCACCCTTAATGATAGCCAATCTATTCCCTTATCCCAGATCATTTCTCACCTCCACACTAAAGGATTGTCAAAGTTTAATATAACGGGACCTTTGAGGAATGCACAAGTCACTATTCCACTATTTGGTATCCTCACTCTCAACCGAAACTCACCTGACTTACCCAGGAAGGAGATGGAAGAACAAACACCGGAAAAAGTAGTACTGTCTGAAAGTATAAGTACCATAATCCAAAATAGTCTACCTCCTAAGAAATCTGATCCAGGCACCCTGCTAATTTCTTGCAATATCATTGATACAAACTTCAAGTGAGTTGTGCTAGACTTGGGCACCTCAGTCAACTTCATCCCTACCAGCCAATTTGAAAAATTATTGATTGGACAGCTAAAACCCGTTCATGTCACTCTGCAACTAGTTGATTGAACCATAATCACACCAATTGGGATGATAGAAGATGTGGTCATTAAAGTTAAGGATTTCAGCTACCTGGCAGATTTCCTAATTCTTGACATGGAGACACCACAACAGATACATGATATGCTCGTGATTTTAGGAAGACCATTCGTAGCCACTGCAAAAGCCAAAATCAATTATGAATCAGGGCACATGACAATTACCTCAGGCGATCAACATACTGAGATTAATATTTTTGAGGCAACAAAAGGAAAATGCTTGACAGAACAACTAGGTTTTATACAGGACCTCATGACCATATCCTTAATAGAAAACCTAGAACCTAAATTAGAACCCTTTCACATCCGAGATGATGATCTAATCAAGTATAATGACATGAGTACAGTGGAGGCTTTCACCTTTGAACTTGAGGATATACCTAGCAATGTTAGGAAACATGGTGATAGAGTAGATTTAGAGTCCATGGATAAGGAGACTTTTTGTCTCGAGGACCACCAGGAGTCAGGATTGGACGATACTAAGAGTGGCCTTCACCCAGAATATGAATCCTTTACAGATTTCAAGTTTTATGAATTAAAAGGCACTCTCCAAGCGTTCACTTTTAATTGGGATGATGATTATAAGGAAAATTAATTTGAAGACCTAATCTATGAGTCATTTCTTGAGGAAACAATCTCAAACCCAAAAGAAAAGAATCACAATGACTCATCAGGTATCAATTTGATAGGTCACAGAGCACAAGAGGAACCACACATCTGGGATATACTAACTAGACCCATTTCTATTGAACCTTGGAAACACCATAACCCCACTACAAAATCCCATGATCATTATACCTTCCAAATGTTCCCTCCGCCAAAACTCAAGAAAGATCATCCATAAAGAAATCAACCTAACTTACATCTGAGACATTCTGGAATGACTCTACACCATGCTTTGATACTTATATGTGGTCATCCAATTCTCATCCATCACAATCATATCATTCATGAAAGCAATCACATCTCTCTGAGATCATTGCACCCGGATAATGGCGTTAAACTCAGCGCTTAATGGGAGACAACCCGTCATTTTGAAAAACCTGAAACCCATCCTGACACATCTTATGCTAAACTCATATTGCACTTTAGGGTTTGTCCATTAGAATAGCTGACTTCACCTCTGGTACTCGTACCTGAGCTTGAAATCATCCGCAACAGTCACCTTAACCCACCCACCCATCCAAAACCTGTTCTAATGTACGATTTAAGCTGAACTCGAACTCACCCAATTTACAATGAGGGCATTGCAAATCGTAGGCATGGGGGGTATTAAAGTGCAAAATGCCATGAAAATCACTTCATAAGAAAGGGTTTCATCAAAAAAATCACATATTCCAAAAAAACCAAAAAAATAAAAAATTTTTTGAAAAAGAACAAAAATAGGAGAAGGGAGGAAATTTTGATGGAATATCATTTTTTAGGAGAAAAAGGGGAGGAGATAAAAATGTCAAAAAGGAGCATAATTTGAAAAGAAAAGAAAAAGTGAGTCATTAGTAAAAGATTAAGGAATTGACTTAGTTCTAGACCAAATCAAAAGAAAGAAAGAAAATGAAAGGCAAAAGGTGCTAAAGAAACAAAAAGAGATTAGTAGGAATGCTGATCTTAAGCCTCTTGGACCACAATCCTAGGCTTAAAAATTCAAGTATCCACTAAGATCTGAATAGTCCTCAAGAGGTTTGGAATGCGAAGCTTAAGTATTAGGTCTATGGCTTAGGGATTATTCGGCCTCGTTAACTGAACTCTAGTTTGCAGGACTTGGTAACCTAAGCACCCCAATTCACACACAGTTTGGTTCAGTGCGCCTAAGTATCAAAATCACGTAAATGTGTTAAATCTATTCTAAAAATGTTACCTAGATTAGGAGAGGCTGATCAACACAAGTTGATTTGGATGAGTTCCTGGCGGGGAGGGGTAGGAAATTCCCCTAGAAGATGTGCAATAACATATGGTCTCCTTGGTGCTTGTCTCCTAGGATATCTAAATATCTTATCGGGGGCATGTAAGCACCTTGTGTTGGTTCAGATGCCATGGGCAGCATTATCACAAAATGTTGACTACTAGGGTCTAGATTTAGCTATAGAACGCCATGGGCGAGGTTATCTTGAAATCTCGAAAGCCAGGGTTCTAGGGGTTGCCATGGGCGGTGCTATCTCGAAGCATCGATTGCTAGGGACCCTGCCTGGATTGATAGTGGGAATAAGGAATCTGATACAGATCGTGTTGTAAGGCTAATCCAAAGCTAGAGAAAAAGAGAAGAGAGAGAAAACTCTCCAAAAATAAAGAGAAGCTCTTTTGTCTCTCTCTTACAAAAATGCATTGCAAACTGAACCTGGGCTAAAACATGATTACAAGCACAGGTGCTTTAATAGCAGAGTTCAACAAACCTTAGGTTAGTCCTGTGGGCCATAGAAACCTTCGCGGCGGACTCAGGCTAGAGTTGGTCAGGTCCAAATCTTGGTTGGTACTTGAGTACCTCTAAGCCTACTATCGGCATTCTAACCTAATCTACAAAAGAATGCACACATCAAAGTTTTAAGCATCAAAAGTCAAATGGTCTAGAATCAAAGTTAATACCTTGAAATTTTTCTAAGGGACCAGCAAAAGCTAGGCATGGGGGTATGATGGGAACACCATCATAAGCCATAATTAGCTCATTTTGATCCAATTAAGTTAGTAAATGCTCCTACATAACTGCCAGAGAGTCATATTTTGCTACATAATCATTCTGAGGGAAAAATAAGAAACTAGGGTTAAAACTGCAATTTTACCATCATATCATGAATGCAATACAACCATGGGTTTTTCTAGGGGTTAATTAAAGTCAAATGACCCTAAAAGGCTAACAAGTGGGTTATAACAATTAGAAAAGGGTTTGCACATGTGCTGAGAATTAAATGACTTTTGAAACCCTAAAAGTGACCCGCTTAATTAATTAAGGTTTTGATCAAGATAAAATTCATGTAAACCTTCTAAAATTCATAGAAAAATATTCCCTAGGGTTTGGAACCTTCAATTTGACCATCAGAACCTGTCTTGACCTAGAATAGAGTCTTAGACAGACATTTGCCCTAATTTAGGTTTTTGCATAAATTACCTAGTCAAACATTATCAAAATCAAAATCCAACTTCATCATTGGATTTCTTAGATCCAACATAGGTTTGTACCAAGGCTTGGACCCAAGATGAGCTTGTCTTGACCTAGTTTGCAACTTGGTCCTGTCTGATTACATTTCTACCCTTAACTTTCAAAATCATTTCAAATAGACCCCTAACTTTGTCATCATTCTAACAAAAAGGTCCCTGTTTCCATTAAACCTATTCCTACTTACTCCGATGACCTTAATTTTGAATGAACTCAATTTCTTGACAAATCCCTTTCAAATTTGAAAGGAAAGTTCGTCAAGAAATTCCCTTCCTTTTAAACCAAATCCCACGCCCCAAAACCTTCCCAATCTCGCATGCGAACGTATGAGAGATTTGGGTATCAAGGAATTTCCCAACTCCAGCAAGATTTTCAAGCCCAAAACTTCCTCTTGAGGTATATAAAAGAACCTCCTGATCATACTGTCCTCCTTACGCTCGAAATCGGCCAAGATTCCCCACTAATTCCTCTCTCTCTCTCGGCCGAAAGCTCCTCGACGTCTGGCGAGTCCCTCTATCCATCTTCGTCCTCTGTTCGTATTACCAGCAGCGGAGTCATCCTCCTCATTTCTTCCCACGTCGAGCTGTACTAGCCGGCGCCCTAATCTCCTTCCTCGCCATTTCTCTCTCTCCGTAGCTGTTCTCTTCTCCGACGCCGGCAACACCACAATCGGTGCCTTCTCCTTCCCACTTCATCCGTTAGTACATTCAATTGCTCACTAACCTCTTCCTCATCACACCAACACTTTTGACATGACATTTCAACCTTGACCACGCCTCCGCAACTCCATCTTGCATCGCTCTGGCCACACCTCTGGCGAGGAACATCTCGCTTTACACGCCACCAAACTCCTGCCCGACTACCTCAAAACCTCCACCACACCTCTTTGCTCATTTCCCCTCTCTCAATTTCCCATTCCATCCACTCACATCACCCACCGAACAGACCCATCACCAGCCACCTTCTCCGCATCCGTCCTACCACCACACGCCCCATCCTCGCACGAAACCATTGCCATTACATTCGCCAACGTCCGACAAACCTCCTGAGGTGTTTTGATGTGGCTGAAAGGCCCTATTCTCTATTTCAGGTTCTAGGTTGGAGCTCTGTCGCGGCATTGTCTTCTTTGACAGTGTTCGTGGTGTTCTAACCATGAAGTCCCTAGGTGACACCCTCAGGCAATGCGGACTACCTCCAGGAACATCCTCAAGTGGTCAATTGGGAGCATTGACCACTCCAAGGATGCCAATTGTAGGCCACCTACTACTACTGTTCCTGCAAAGGACAAGCATGGCATTAGTGCCACATCATAATAGACACCCACGCTACCACGCATAAATTGAATTTGTCAAGTGGGCTATTCGCCACCAAACATGGGGTGAGGTCCCTCTCACCCACACACCGCCTCGGTCGTGACCTCTGCCCGTGGACCTGGCCTGACCTGTTAACCCGCCTAAGCTTCACTCCTCGCTCATCACTCACCACCGGTGAGCTTGGACCTGGGTATGCTAGGTTCGATAACCCAATTACCCCTGTGGCTCTAGGAGAGCGAATCCTAAAGAGAGAAAAGAGAGGAGAGTCTGCGTGGGTAGGGGGAGGGTTTTGCTCTTGGTGAGAACAGGATAACACTTAGCCAAATTCAAGAAGCCTCTCCCCTGCTATTGTGTGAAGAAAGCCAGTGAAACAAGAAGAGGAAAGAAGAAGAAAAGTTGCAGAGACAGAGAAGGAAAGAGGAGAAAAACAAGGGCAGAAGAAGAAAGGTAGAGAAGAGAAAGAGGAAAGAAGAGGAAGAGTTGTAGAGACAGAGAAGGAAAGAAGGGAAGAACAAAGGCAGAAGAAGAAAGGTAGAGAAGAGAAAGAGAAAAGAAGAAGAACAAAGAGGCTTGAGCAGTTTAAGCCATCTGATTAGTAAATCAGACGATTGGTTTGATTGCATTTCATTTCGTACATACATTGAGTTCATTATCTATCATTGTAAAGAGTATTTGGTGATCTAAATCACCATTTTACTCCATTATTTTTGCATTCTGACACTAGTGCTACTTTACTCTGAAACTGGTTTTGTTCACAATTTCATAGCTTTTTTGCCTTAAATTACAATTTTTGAGAACTGAATTCCATATTTCTCCCTATGTTCGACCTCGGAACTTTTTCGAGTAATAAATTTATTTGTTTGAGCCCTATTCTGGCTATACTGCAACACAATAATTTTAAAAACATTGATTTAACGACTTGAGCAGATGCAAAGCCTAGATTAATCTGCTGGATCTTGCTGTTGCAGGAATTAGATCTTGAAATTCGCAACAAGGCAGGAAAGTAGAATGTCGTAGCTGACCATTTATCCTATCTTCCTTCTTCAATCATTGACCCTTCTGGACCTATCACAGAGCATTTTCAGGATGAGCACCTCTTGACAGTCAATACGGAACTTCCTTGGTATGTTGATATCGTGAACTATTTGGCATCGCATTAGATTTTGTCTGATTGGCCAAGGGCCAAGAAAGACAAATTATTTTCAAATGCCAAATACTTTATTTGAAAAGATCTGTACCTATTCTGCATCGGTGCTGATCAAATCATTAGAAGATGTGTTCCAGAATCAGAGATCAATGGTATTTTGTCCTTCTACCCTAACCTGGCCTGCGGTGGTCACTTCTCTAGACACAAAACAGTAGCAAAAGTCCTCCAGTGTGGATTCTATTGGCTCACGATTTTCAAAGATGCACACGACTATTGTAAAGCATGCACTCATTGCTAGACTTTAAGCAACATGAGCCATCGTGGCATGATGCCTTTACAGCCGATTCTCATGTGCGAAATCTTTGACATCTAGGGGATTGATTTCATGGGTCCCTTCCTAAAATCCGATGGTTTCGAGTACATTTTCTTAGCTGTGGACTATGTGTCCAAATGGATCAAAGCCATCCTGACCTGAACCAATGATCATAAGGTCATGATAAAATTCATTCATCAACAGATCTTTTCTCGATTCGGTATTTCAGGAGCTATCATCTTTGATGGAGGGACCCACTTTGCGAATGTGCACTTCCAGTCCCTAATGAAAATGTTTGGGGTATCTGTTTGATGAGCAAGATCAATGTTTCAAAATCAATGCGTCATAGTATAGGTTGAAATTGCTCGAAAATAGATAAATTTTATTACTCGAAGTTTCAAATCCGAGGTCAAACATAGGGAGCAAATTGGGATTTAAAAATCAAGAGCACAACTTTGGAAAATTGACTATAATTTGCAATGGAAATCAGAGTTGTAATGCAAAATGTAAATGTAGCCACAAAATATCAATGTATATGAAGAGCACAAAAAATGGACGTCTAATTTTATGAATCAGACATCTTAAACTTGTGATTGCTATAGTGTTATTTCTCTTCTCTGATCTTTTTCTGGCTACTTCCTTCCTTCTTTTTCTTCTTTCCTCTATTTTCGTGCCTATGCCTTCTTTCTACCTTTAGCTTCTCTTGCCTTTGCCTTTGGCTTATTCTCCTTCTTCTCCTTCTCTTTCTGTCTCTAGCGACTCCTTCTTTTGCCTTCAGTTCCTTCTCCTTCTCTTTCTTCTTTCTTTAGCCCTTCAGCCTCTTCCTCTTTAGTTCTTGCCTTCTCTTCCCTTAGCTTCTTTGGCTTCTGCCCTCTTCTTCCTTCACTTTTTCTTCTTCTCCTTCCCTGTGAGGGAGCAAAACCTACCCTTACCCGCCCTCACGATCTCTCTTCCTCTTTCTCTCTTTGTCTCACTCTCCCAGAGCTACTTCTTAGGTAATCAGGTCGAATGCATGCCCAGGACCATGCCCACCGACGTGCGGTGGTGGGCGAGGAGTGTAGGTAGGGTATACGGGTCAAGCCAGGTCCACGGGTATCGGGTCATGGACGAGGCAGTGAGGGTGAGTGGGACCTTGCCCCGTGGTCAGAGGTGAAGAGCCTTAATCACTTTTCAATTTATTTCACTGCGCCAGCTTGATAGCTTCCGAGGTGGGACTATGTTGTCCCACCTTCCTTCGCGAGCGCCCACAGCAGGAAGCTTCCTTGATTGCAGTAGCTACTGGGTCTTCAAAGCCAATTTCTCGGATGGTTCTGTGCGTAAGAGGAATCTGCACAACCTAGAGCCATGCACCTGGAGCGGGGAGTCCTGGAGCTAGCTTGTAAGCAAGCTCCTCGCGGTCATTAATGGTGGTCTACACTGTTAACATGAAAATGGCCTCGCGTCCTCATCAGAAGGCTTAGATAGCTTTGCTTAGACATGGCGAACGTAGTGCGGGGGTTGGCATGGTGTGGGGTGGCCGGTGTGTGCGTGCCTAGGGCACCCTGTGTGAGTGGAAGTGGGTGTGTTCGGGGGGTGTTTTGGGGGTGTGGCGCGGTGAGTGGAGCGAGGGTTTAGGATCAGTGAGGTATGGTGATGCTTATGGGGTGGTTGGCGAGGCGGATAGAGGCGTGGAGTGGCGGGGATGCCTCGCTGGAGGTCTGGCCAAAGATGAAGAAGGTGAGGGTGATAGCGTGCGTCGAGGGGCATTTGCAAGAATAAAAGAGAGAAAAATGATTAGAAAGGAGAGTGAACTTAGCTAAGCATTGATAGATGAAGGGGGATGCAGAGATGGCGGCCGGCTCGTATTGCCGTCGCAGGAGATGAAGCACTCAGTGGAGGAGGACGGCAACGATGAAGGGGCTACAGAGGTGTCGGCTGGTGCAGTGCGATGTGGACAAAGAGGAGGAAGAGAACCCTACCACTGGTATTGTGACAGAGCGACGAGGGAAAGAGAGGGATGTCACTAGAGCTTGCTGAGTCACTGGCCGGAGGGGGAAGAGATGAACTAGAGGGTTTCTTTGGCCAATTTAAAGCTTGGAGGATGAGGGGTTATCTAGGCATGCTTGTATAGGCTCTGGAGGAAGGTTTTGTGCTTGGTAGCCAAGCTTCCAAGCACGGCAACCTAGCTGAAGATAGAAATTAGAAGGATACCTAAATCTCTCATGCATTCGCATGAGAGATTGGGTACCAAATCGAGCCTCTGATTGTGTTCAAACTGGAGGAGATTTCTCAGAGAATCTCCCTTTCAATTTTTAAGTGGATTTTCTGAGAAATCAGAGAGATCTTCTCCCTCGAATCCTCGTCAAAGTAGGATTCCCTCCACTATAGTGGTGGAGGGACCTAATTGCAAAGAACGAAGACAAAAGTAGGGGGTCTCTGCAAAAGTTTTCAAAAGATAAGGGTAGAAATGTAATTGCACTGGACCTGTTTGCAAAGTAGGTCAAGATGAATTCCCCTCAAATCCAAATTTTGGTATAAACCTAATTTGGACCAAAGGAATCCAATGGTGAAGTTGGATTTTAGGTTTGACCACGTTTGACTGGGTAATTTACACAAAAACCTAATTTAGGGCAAACATTTGATTGAGACCCCAATTTAAGTCAAAATAGGTTCTAAGGGCCAAATTGAAGGTTCTATACCCTAGAGAATATTTTTCCATGATTTTTAGAGGGTTTAGGTGAATTTTATCCTAACCAGAACCATGTTAAATCAAGTGGGTTTGTATTAGGGTTACAATAAGTCATTTAATTCCCAGCATTCACATGAAACCTTTTCTATTTGAACCAACGCACTTTTTATCTTGTTAAGACCATTTGACCTATGTTTAGCCCATGAGAAAACCTGTTATTGTAGTGCAATGGTAAAATTGTAGTTTTACCCCTTATTTTTTACTTTTTTCTCAGAATGGTTATTCATTGAGTTAGGACCTCCAATTTGTTATGTAGAAGCTTTTGTTCTCTTTTCTATGTCAAAATGAGCTAGTTAGGGCACATGAAGGTGTTCCCATCATATCCCCATGCCTAGCATTTGCTAGTCCCACAGTAAAATTTTAAGGTTTCGACTTCTATTCTAGACCATGAGTTCCTTGATGTTCACAAATTACAATGAGTGCTTTTTTCTTTTTGATTAGGTTAGAATGCCGATAGTAGGCCTAGAGGTACTCAAGTACCAACCAAGATTCAGACCTGACCAGCTCTAGCCTCGGTCCTCTGCAAATGTTTTTAAGGCCCACAGGAACTATCCTAAGGTTCGTTGGACTCCGCGGTTAAAGCACCCTTGCTTGTAACATATTTTAGCCTCAGTTCAGTTTGCAGTGCGTTTTCTGCAAGAGAGAGACAGAGGATTTTTTTTTTGGAGAGTTTTCTCTCTCTTTTCTTTTTTATTTCTAGCTTCGAATTGGCTTCTCAACACGGTCTGTATCAGATTCCTCATCCCCATCATCAATCCTCGAAGGGTCCCTAGCAATCGATGCTCTGTGATAACACCGCCCATGGCAACCCCCAAAACCCTGGCTTTCAAGATTTTGAGATAATCCCACCCAAGGCATTCTCTAGGTAAATCCAGACCCTGGCAATCAACATTTTGTGATAATGCCGCCCATAGTATCTGAACCAGCATAGGGTGCTTACATTCCCCCGGTAGGTTGTGTAAATATCCTAGGAGACAAGCATCGAGGAGACGATATGTTATTGCACATCTTCAAGGAAAATTTCCCGCCTCTCCGCGTTGGGACCTCGTCAAAATCAACTTGTGTTGATCAGCTGTTCCTAATCTAGGCGACTTTTTCAGAACACTTAAACGCTTTTGAGTGATTTTGATAATTATGCGTACTGAACCAGACTGTGTGTGGATTGGGTGCTTAGGTTACCAAGTCCCGTAAACCAAAGGTCAGTTAATGAGGCTGAATACTCGCTAAGCATTAGACCTAATACTTAAGCGTCGCATTTTCCCCAACCTCTTGAGGAATATCAAGATCTTAGCGGATACTTGAATTTTTAAGCCTAAGAGTCTAACCCAAGAGGCCTAAGATCAGTGTTCCTAATAATCTCTTTTGTGACTCATTAGCACTTTTTCCTTCAGTTTTCTTTTTCTTGATATGGTCTAGAACTTCAGTTAATCCCTTAATTTCTTACTATTGACTATCTCTTTTTTTCTTTTTCATTTTGTGCTCCTTTTTTGACATTTTTCACTTTTTCCCTCATGATTTGTATGGCCTCAAAATTTTCTCTCCTCAGAATTTTTTGTTCTTTTTCAAGATTTTTTCATTTTTTGGGTGTTTTTGTGATATGTGTTTTTTTTGTTGAACCCTTTTCTTGTGAGATGAGTCTTCATGGTGTTTTCCACTTTCGTACCCCCCTATGGCTACGATTTGCAATGTCTCCATTGTAAATTAGGTGGGTTCGAGTTTAGCTTAGATCATTCATTAGCATAGGTTTTGGGTGAGCGGATGGGTTGAAGTGATTATTGGGAACGATTTCTAAACTAGGTTATGGGTACCTAAGGTGGGGTCAGCTATTCTAATGGATGAACCCTAAAGTGCAATATGAATTCAGCATCGGAATGTCAAGAAAGGTTTTGGGTTTTTCAAGAATGACGGGTTGCCTCCCGTTAAGCGCTGAGTTTTATGCCATTGGCTGGGCGCAATGAGCTCATGGAGAATCGAGGGTAAAGGTATCTCAACCAAATTTGTATGGGTTAAGTCAATGAACGGTTTGAGTCTCTAACTGTTCAAGATGAAAGGTTCTGAATCGTGGCCCAGTGGACTGATCTCAATGACTCCATTTCCAAAGATTCGTCGGACGAGGTAGGGTCCGATCCATTTTGATCATAGTTTTCCTGGGAATAGTTTAAGCTTGGCATCAAAGAGTAGGATTTTTGACTAGGATGGAAGATCTTTCTGGATATGTGCTTGTCGTGAAAGGCCTTAACCCGCTCTTTGTAAATTCGTGAGTTCTCATACGCATCATGGCGTAATTCATCGATCTCGTTCATTTGAAGCTTTCTATGGGTTCCTACCTTAGAAAGATCTAGGTTGCAGTCCTGTACTGCCCAATAAGCTTTGTGCTCCAATTTGACAGGGAGGTGACATGCCTTCTCGTACACCAATCTGAAGGGAGACATACCTAATTGGGTTTTGTGGGCGATCCTATAAGCCCACAAAGCTTCTAGAAGTTGGGATGACCAGTCCTTCCTATCAGGTCGAATAGTAACCTGGAAGATTTTCTTGATCTCCCAATTTGATAGCTCAGCTAGGCCAATAGTTTGGGGTTGGTAAGGAGTAGAGATTCAGTGTGACACCCCATATTTGGTCATCAGTGACCTGAACTGAGCGTTAGTGAAATGGGTCCCTCCGTTAGAAATTATAGCACGTGGAATCCCGAACCATGAAAAGTTGTTCTGATGAATGAATTTGATAACCACTTTATGATCATTGGTTCTGGTAGGAATGGCTTCGATCCATTTGGACATGTAGTCAACAGCGAGTAAAATGTACTCAAAGTCGTCTGAAACAGAGAAGGGTCATATAAAATCAATCCCCCATATGTTGAAGATTTCGCATACAAGAATCGGCTGTAAGGGCATCATATCACGATGGCTCATGTTGCCTAAGGTCTGGAAATGAGTGCATGCCCTACAGTGATTGTACGCATCTTTGAAAATCGTGGGCCAATAGAAGCCACACTGGAGGACTTTCGCTGTGGTTTTATGACCTGAAAAATGTCCACCGCATGCCTGGTCATGGTAGAAAGACAATATGTCTTGAATTTCCTTTTCCGCGACACATCGTCGAATAATCTGATCAGCACCAATGCGGAAAGGATACGGGTCTTCCCATAAGTAATACTTGGCATCGGAAAGTAATTTATCCTTCTTGGCCTTTGGCCAATCGGATGGGATATGATGTGATGCTAGGTAGTTTACTATATCAGCAAACCATGGAAGCCCCGTATTGATAGTCAGAAGGTGCTCATCAGGAAAATGTTCCGTGAAGGGTTTGGAAGGGTCGATGATCTCAGAAGGAAGGCGGGACAAGAGATCAGCTACCACGTTATGTTTTCCCACTTTGTCACGAATCTCGAGGTCAAACTCTTGCAACAGTAAGATCCAGCGGATTAATCGAGGTTTGACATCCTTCTTCGCAAGGAGATGCCTCACAGCTGTGTGACCTGAGTAAATGATAACAGGGGAACCCAGGAGATAAGATCTAAATTTTTCCAGGGCAAATACTATGCCTAGCAACCCTTTCTCAGTAACTGTGTAGTTACACTGAGCCTCGTCAAGTGTCTTGCTAGTGTAGTAGATGACCACGGGTTTCCCGTCAATTTTCTGCCCAAGTACTGCTCCTACAATGAAATTAGATGCATCGCACATGATCTCAAAGAGTTGAGACCAATCAGGGGATTGTAGGATCGGGACTTGGGTAACTCGATCACGGAGGATTTCAAATGCTTGAGTGCATTTCTCGAAGATTTTGAAAGGTACATCCTTAGAAAGTAGAGTGGTCAAGGGGCACGCGATCTTTGAGAAATCAGGAATAAATCGATGGTAAAAACTAACGTGCCCTAGAAAAGATAGGATGTCCTTGATCGAGCTAGGCATAGGGAGTTTGGAAATCAAGTTCACCTTGGCTCGATCGACTTGGATGCCTTTCTCTGAAATGAGATGTCCCAGGACAATTCCTTCAGGCACCATGAAATGGCTCTTTTCCTAGGAAAGAACCAGATTCACGTCAATGCATCGCCTAAGGATTTGGACCAAGTGCAGGAGACAATCGTCAAATGATTCTCCAAATACTAAAAAGTCATCCATGAAGACTTCCAGATAATCACCTACCATATTTGAGAATATGGCAAGCATGCATCGCTAAAAAGTAGCGAGGGCATTGCAGAGACCGAACAGCATCCTTCGGAATGCGTATGTCCCGAAGGGGTAGGTGAAAGTGGTCTTTTCTTGGTCCTCAGGATAGATTGCCACCTGGTTATAATCGGAGTACCCATCCAAAAAGTAGTAGAACCTATTTCCTGCTAGTTTCTAGAGGATCTTATCAATAAATGGTAGTGGGAAATGATCCTTCTTCGTGGAGGAATTGAGTCTTCTGTAATCAATGTAGACTCTCCACTAGTTTGCCACACGGGTCGGTATGACTTCTCCGATTTCAGTTGTGATAATGGTGAGTCCTGGCTTCTTAGGCACAACCTGGATTGGACTCACCCACCAACTGTCGGAGATCGAGTAGATGAACCTTGCATCTAACCACTTGATGATCTCCTCTTTCATGACCTCTTGCAGATTAGGATTCAAACGTCTCTGTATTTCACGGGAAGGTCGTGTGCCCTCTTCGGTGTAGATACAGTGTGTGCAATAAGAGGGGCTGATACCAGTCAAATCATTGAGAGTCCATCTAATGGCTCTACGATGTTGCTAGAGAACAGTAATCAAACGGGATTCTTGGTCAGGTGCGAGTTTGGAGTTGATAATCATAGGAAACATCTGATTGGAACCCAAAAAGACATACTTCAGATGGTCAGAAAGAGGCTTGAGTTCCAGAACGGGGTTATCAGCAGCAGCAGGTGGTTCAGGGTGTGTGTCAGGAGCAAGGGAAGGAGTTATGGGTGTTTCTAAGTCAGATTCGGACTCCTCTGATTGCAGGTTTTGATCTTCTTGTGGTTGATCGAAGGTAATTAGGTTGTCCTCAATATACGGTTCATCAACCACGGCCTTAATATCGCATATTTGTTCTATAACACCACAATTAATCCCTCATTGCACCTTAAAGATGTCAATCTTCAGTGTTTGGTTCCTGAATTTCACTTCAATTTGGCCCTCCTCACAATGTATATTAGCCCAAGCAGTGGCTAGAAAGGGTCTCCTTAGTATAATTGGTGTATCCCTTGGGTTTTCTGGAGCATCCATATCTAAGACTACAAAATCCATCGGGAAATAGAAATCCCATACCCTAACGATGACATCCTCAAGTACTCCTTTAGGTGACTTAATAGATTGGTCAACCAACTGCAATGTCACCTCTGTCGATTTAAGCTCAAATTCTTCAAGGTGGTCAAGGAGGGATGTAGGTATTAGATTTATGGAGGCACCTAATTCTAATAAAGCTCTATCAAATTGGGTATCACCAATGGTACAGGAAATCAAGGGAGTACCTGGGTCTTTTGCCTTAGGTGGGAGTTTGCTCAAAATTACAGAGTTGGCTTGCTCTGATAGTATGATTGGACTCCTACTTTTGGTTTGCGGCTTACGCTTGGGTGTACATACATCCTTCAAAAATCGTGCGTAAGTCGATATGTGGTGAATTGCATCCATCAAGGGGATGTTTATATGGGCCTGTTCAAAGAGCTTGACTAGATCCTCCTTAGGATCCACAGGTTTGTTTGTCCTCTTTCCCTTGGTCAAGGCCTCGGGAAATGGAACCTTGGTTGGTTCCTCTAGAATAGGCCCAAGTTCTTGATCTGGGACAGGGGTGTCCTAGATAACTATCCTAGGGCTTGTGTTACTGCCAGGGTGAGAGTGGCTTGGATAAGGTGGGTCGTGTGTTGCTTTACCACTATGGGTTGTTACAGAGTTTAGTCCTGCCTGGTTTAGGTTCAGAGTTAGTAAAATAGGTGGTTGCTGTTGAAATCCAGCATATGATGTCGAAGCTTCCATCCCATCGGGTGATGGAACAGAAGGGGCCTGATAAATCAAGTGGGCTTGGCCCGGATTTGGGTTCATAACGTGCCTCTGGTTTGGCACGTTATTTGGATTAGACAAAGGTTGCGAAGGGAGTGTGCCAGGTTGGCGACATTTTTCCATATGGGCGAGTTGATTGCGAACCTCTGTGATCTCATCCTTGTGCTATTTTTGCATAACCGCATTCATCTTCTGAATGTCAGCCAGAGTCTGAAGGATAAGAATCATTTGATCTATTTGGGTTGGCCCAGATTGATAGGTGGTGTTGGGCCGAGGCTGAGGCGGATGATATGGATGAGGGGCTTATGGATGGGGATGATATGGTGGTCTTTGATTCTGATTATTTCTCGCCCACAGGAAGTTGGGATGATTCCTCCATCCAGGGTTATAGTTATTAGAGAATAGGTCATTCTAGATGGCGTTGAGGTCCTCACAAGTCTGAGGAACCTCAGGAAAGTCAGAATACGAGGGTTCAGAGTTCCCTCAACTAGAGTAAGTTGGATTGGAGTTTCCTCTAGTCCTAGAATCAGACGGGGGTGGATACGGGTCCATCCCCTGAGAAGATCAATGATAGATGTTATGAACAGCTTCCATCCCAAGAGGTGGCTGTGCAAACGGGTTTTGCACAGAGGTGGCTCGATGCAAATGTTGAGTCAGCTCATCCACATTTTTCTCGATGATAGAGACCTTGCCCAACTGACTGGCCTTGAGTTCCAAGTCGATGGATGTGGATAGGCCCTGAGTCTCATGTGCTCCCCTTGGATTCATTGATGTGCGGGCATTCGTCTGGTCGAATAAGCCCATGGAGTCATTATTGATAGAGTTCTCGCACATATTCTTGAGAATCTCCCCCACAATGTCTTTGTGTTGACCCATGATATTTCCTCCGCAGGTTGCATTGACAAATAAGCTGATATCTTCACGGAGTCCCTGGTAAAAAGACTGAACTTGTTCTCATTTAGGAACTCCATGATGGGGGCACTTTTGCATAAGATCCAAGAAACGGTCCCATGCTTCATGAATATGTTCTCCGGATTGCTGGGTGAAGTGTGTGATCTGGTGTCTTAAGGCATTCGTTCAACCAACTGGGAAGAACTTTTTCAAGAATTCAGATTGCAGTTCAACCCATGTGTTGATTGGATGCATCTGAGTCTGATACCAATGAGCTGCCTTGTCCATGAGAGAGAAAAAAAACATCTTCATAAGAAGAATATCTCGATTTTGTACATCTGACCCGAAGGTCTGGGCCAGATGTTTGAGTTGTTTGATGTGCTGGAAGGGATCCTTAGAATTAATCCCATGAAACTTTGGACTAGCATGAATCATGTTGGGCTTGAGTTCAGAATCAGGACATCCAACCAGGATTTGGACTCGAGGTTCGATCGCCATCGCAGTGGGATTATAGTGATCTCGCATCATAGGACGCTGCGGTGGGTTTACAAAGTTTTGAAATAGATCATTCAGGTGTTGGAGTTGGTTTTCAAGATTGTTATCTTCTTCTACTAGTTGTCCCATGATGATGGAAGAAGAAGAATTGGGTTTTGATGAATCAGAGGAGATGTCTATGTGGTGGGGTTGCTGCACAAACACGGACGTCGAGGCTTGGCCTCGGTAAGAGTGAATCACGAAAGGAGGTCTTAAGGGTGGTCTTAAAGTCATCCTACTAAACATGCACTGATGATTTGGATGAGAGCAGAATGTGCTGGACCCAATCAAGACATCGAAAAATTTGGATGACCATGGAGGTTTGGGGCGGATGATACCCCTTAGTCAGAAAGTCGTCCACCTGAGAAATACCTGGACAGCTAGAGAGGGAGAGTCCCGCAAAGACCCCTACACGGTAGAGCATCCCCACGAGTTACAAGGTTTCCCCCACCTGACCTCTCTTGTCACTGAGATTCCAGGCAGACCAGAATGGGGACCTTGACCTCTTAAGTCTACCACTTTTATTTAAGATCAAAGGTGCTTAGGATTTCACTTGAACTTAGCTGTATTGAGTGCAAAAGTGACCTAATTTCAAGGTTAGTTGACCCAACAAGAGGGTCAACTTCACCTATTTGTCCTTTGAGAGCTTTAGGATTTTTCTTTTAGGGTTCAAGTGAAATTAAGAGCTTGAATTTTAGGGTTTCTCTTGAATAAGTCTTTTCTACCAAGGTTTAGGCACACCTCCTAAATTGGAATGCTTAATTTGGCTCTAATTTTGGTGCAATTTAGTTGCCAAGAATATGGTATCTAGGGCTCAATCAAGAAGGTGGTAGCCCTAGTTACTTTAAATGGATGCACAAATCAATACTTGTTGTTGAAATCAAAATCAAGCAACTTTGGTGACTTAGCTAAATATGGAAAGCAGGTTGCCCTAAATTGATTTTTATCTTATTTTTTCCTTTTCAGAATGAAGGGGTTAAGAGAAAGGGCTAATCAGAGATTACCTGCCCTGGGTGTGTTTGCTGTGCGGCCGTCTTCCTTTGAATCTTCTCCCCTGAAACAATCACAACAAAAGAGATATATCAAGTTAGTACCAAATCAGAAATTGTGATTAAGATTTCTAAATCGCCCGTTGCCTTCCAGCAACGGCGCCAAAATGTTTAATGGGCGAGATCAATGTTTTAAAATCAATGCATTGTAGTATTGGTTGAAATCACTTGAAAACAAATGAATTTTATTACTCGAAGTTTTAAATCCGAGGTTGAACATAGGGAGCAAATTGGGGTTTAAAAATCAAGAGAATAACTTTGGAAAATTGACTATAATTTGCAATGAAAATCAGAGTTGTAATGCAAAATGTAAATGTACCCACAAAATATCAATGTATATCAAGAGCACAAAAAATGGACGTCTGATTTTGTGAATCACACATCTTAAACTTGTGATTGCTACAGTGCTATTTCTCTTCTCTGATATGTCTCTGGCTACTTCCTTCCTTCTTTTTCTTCTATCTTTTGTTCTCGTGCCTGTGCCTTCTTTCTGCCTTTAGCTTCTCTTGCCTTTGCCTTTGGCTCTTTCCCCTTCTTCTCCTTCTCTTTCCGTCTCTAGTGACTCCTTCTCCTTCTCTTTCTTCTTTCTTCAGCCTCTTCCTCTTTATTTCTTACCTTCTCCTCCCTTAGCTTCTCTAGCTTCTGCTCACTTCTTCCTTGGCTTTTTCTTCTTCTCCTTCCCCATGAGAGAGAAAAACCTATCCCTACCTGCCCTTGTGATCTCTCTTCCTCTTTCTCTCTTTGGCTCGCTCTCCCAAAGCCACTTCTCAGGTAATCAGGTCAGGTGCACGCCCGGGACCAGGCCCATCGACGTGCGGTGGTGAGCGAAGAGTGCAGGTCAGGTATATAGGTCAAGCCAGGTCCACGGGGATCGGGTCACAGATGAGGTGGTGAGGGTGAGTGGGACCTCAACCCATGGTCAGGAGGCGAAAAGCCTTAATCACTTTTTCAATTTATTTCACTGCGCCAGCTTGATAGCTTCCGAGGTGGGACTATGTTGTCCCCCCTTCCTTTGTGAGCGCCCATAGTAGGAAGCTTCCTTGATTGTAGCAGCTACTGGGTCTTCGAAGCCAATTGCTCCGCTGGTTTTGTGCGCAAGAGGAATCCGCGCAACCTGGAGTTGTGCACATGGAGCGGGGAGTCCTGGAGCTAGCTTGCAAGCAAGCTCCTCGCGGTCGTTAATGGCGATGGAGACACCTACACCTATCAACACGAAAATGGCCTCATGCCCTCGTCAGAAAGCTAAGACAGCTTCTCCTAGACACGACGAACATAGTGCAGGGGTCGGCGTGGCGTGGGGTGGCCGGTGTGTGCTTGCCTAGGGCACCCTGTGTGGGTGGAAGTGGGTGTGTTTGGGGGGTGTTCTGGGGGTGTGGCACGGTGAGTGGAGCGAGGGTTTAGGATCAATGAGGTGTGGAGATGCTTATGGGGTGGTTGGCGAGGCGGATGGAGGCATGGAGTGGCAGGGACACCTCGTCGGAGGTCTAGCCGGAGATGAAGAAGGTGAGGGTGATAGTGTGCATCGGGGGGCATTTACAAGAATAAAAGAGAGAAAAATGATTAGAAAGGCAAGAGAACTTAGATGAGCATTGATAGATGAAGGGGGATGCAAAGATGGTGGCTGGCTCGTGTTGCCATCATCGAAGACGAAGCACTCAGTGGAGGAGGATGGCGACGATGAAGGGGCTGCAGGGGCATCGGCTGGTGTGGCACGACGCAGATAAAGCGGAGGAAGAGAACCCATGCCACTGGTATTGTGGCAGAGCGACGAGGGAAAGAGAGGGATGTCACCAAAGCTTGCTGAGTCACTGGCCGGAGGGGGAAGAGACGAACTAGAGGGTTTCTCTGGCCAATTTTAAGCTTGGAGGATGCGAGGTGATTTGGGCATGCTTTTATAGGCTCTGGAGGAAGGTTTTGTGCTTGAAAGCCAAGCTTCCAAGCACGGCAACCTCGCCGGAGTTGGAAATTAGAAGGAGACCTGAATCTCTCATGCATTCGCATGAGAGATTGGGTACCAAATCGAGCCTCTGATTGTGTTCAAACTGGAGGAGATTTCTCAGAGAATCTCCTTTTTAATTTTGAAGGGGATTATCTAAGAAATCAGAGAGATCTTTACCATCAAAACCTTGCCAGAGTAGGATTCCCTCTGCTATAATCGGGGAGGGACATAATTGCAAAGAACGAAGACAAAATAGGGGGGTCTCTGCAAAAGTTTTCAAAAGATAAGGGTAGAAATGTAATTGGGCTGGACCTATTTGCAAAGTAGGTCAAGATGAATTCCCTTAGTTCCAAATTTTGGTATAAGCCTAATTTGGACCTAAGGAATCCAATGGTGAAGTTGGATTTTAGGTTTGACCACGTTTGATTAGGAAATTTACACAAAAACCTAATTTAGGGCAAACATTTGACTGTGACCCCAATTTTGGTCAAATAGGTTCTAAGGGCCAAATTGAAGGTTCTAAACCCTAGATAATATTTTTCCATGATTTTTAGAGGGTTTAGGTGAATTTTATCCTAACCAGTACCTTATAAACCAAGTGGGTTTGTATTAGGATTACAATAAGTCATTTAATTCCCAGCATTCACATAAACCCTTTTCTATTTGAACCAACCCACTTTTTATCTTGTTAAGACCATTTGACCGGTGTTTAGCCCATGAGAAAATCTGTTGTTGTATTGCAATGGCAAAATTATAGTTTTACCCCTTGTTTCTTACTTTTCTCTCAGAATGGTTATTCATTGAGTTAGGATCTCCTGTTGGTTTTGTAGGAGCTTTTATTTTTTTGTCTGGGTCAAAATGAGCTAGTTAGGGCTCATGATGGTGTTCCCATCAGTATCGCATCATATTTCAACTCCATATCATCCCCATACTAATGGGTTGGTTGAAGTGTCAAATCGGAAGATCAAGATGATCCTTCTGGTCATTGTTCAGACTAATAGGAAGGATTTGTCTGCCCGCCTTCTGGAAGCCTTGTCTACCTACGGGACCACCCATAAGACCCAGTTTGGAATGTCTCCCTTTAGACTCGTGTACAAGAAGGCATTTCACCTCCTCATAGAAATGGAGCATAAAGCCTACTAGGCAGTACGAAAGTGCAATTTGGATCTTATGAAGGTTGGAATCCATCGTCGGTTGCAAATGAGTGAGATTGAGAAACTATGCAATGACGCTTATGAAAGCTTGCGAAGCTACAAAGAGCAGGGCAAAGCATTCCATGACAGGCACATTTCATGAAAATCTTTCCATCCTAGTCAGAAAGTATTACTCTTTGATGCCAAACTCAAACACTTCCTAGGAAAACTCAGATCAAAATGGATTGGACCATTCCTTGTGAGACAAGTGTTTGGAAATGGAGCCGTCGAAATTAGCGAACTCAACCATGATGCAGAACCATTTGTCGTGAATGGTCAGAGACTCAAACCATTCTTTGAGCTCACCGACTCAAATCTGGCTGTGATTGCGCAACAATCATAGGACTTAATTGACCTAAATTAGGCTAGAACTTAGCATAAGCAAGTGAAATTCCTGCATGCATAAGCATTACCTGCATCTTTACTGCTTTCCTTTAGCTATGCATGAAATAATGATATAATGTACTAATTAAGTGCATTATATAAATTGTAGGAAATAAGAAGCACTAGAGTTGGAATTGAAGCTGGATCTGGAGTTGGATTTAAAGCTGGACCTGAAGCTAGTGCTGCATTAGAAGACCTTAGAATAAATGTAGTAGAGAAATAATCTAAGGGTTGAGGTATGTTATTCTATTAAGTAAGAATAAGGCAAAGTTAAATTACGAAGAACTTAGGATCATTCCTAGCCCTAGGGTAGCTCTAGAAGCCTTCCTAAGCCTTAGACACCCTTAGATTAGGTCGTCATAGCTTAGGAAGCCTCGAAACCCTAGTTCCAACCCTTATCTAAATGTTCAGATAAGTTATTGGATGTCCAGGACCCTTAGCCACAACCCGCACACCTTAAACCCATGTCTACAGTGTTATTGGACGTCCAGACACTTGGTCAGACGTCCAATTTCTGTAGAATAACTAAGACAGAACCCTGATTCCCTCCTGACTCAAATTGGATGTCCAAACAAGAGGTCTGGACTTTTGATTTTTGAGTATAAGTCGTCTGATACTCTTATCAGATGTCTAGAACTGCTCTCCAGTTCCTGTTTTGGAATTCAAGCTTGGATCTTGAGTTCCTAGGTCCTTAAACCCAATTCCAACCCCCTGGGAATCCAAATTAAGGTACCCTAACCCTAGTACACCAGTACCTCTAGACCTTCCTAAGAACCTAAATAGGTTCTCACTAAGCCTAATTGACTTGGATCATAGTCAATTACAATTGCTTAGTCAATTAGACTCCTAGAGTCCAATTGATCTCAAATCTTAACCCACACAAGTTCAATTGGACTCAATAAGGGTCCAATTGACCTAAGCCCAACTTAATTGAGTTATTTCACTCTCAATCAAGTTCACACTCACTCAATTAAACTTATGTCAAGTTTAATTGCAATTTCTCCTTAGCAAATTAGGGTTTGCAACCTTAATTTGAGACCTACCCTAACCCAAACCCCATAGGACCTAAACTAGACCAGTTAGCCACCTAGGTCACACCCCCCCCTACACACACACCTATTCATGAACCCCCACACCACCTAGATCCTTCTAGGCTCTTCCAAATGTGGCGCCACCTTGGTTGCTAAAAATAGCAACCAAGCAAGGGTCTTCTATTAGATCCACGTTTTGTGGATCTAAGAACCACCTCTCATCTCCCTTGGATGGCCACACATAGGGCTCTCTCTAGAGAGTTCTACACCTTTCTAGAGAGAATGCCAAGGGTCTATAAAAAGACCCAAGACCCCATAGGTTGCTATTTGCATCCATCTTAGCAATTGGCTTCATTCTACTTTCATTTAGCATAAGTCCACCTCCAGTCTACCTCCATCTCCGCGAACTCCACCACCTTCATGCCAAGCTAGGGTCGCCTATCCCTTTTTCCTCCAAGGGTTGGCCTAAACACCATTGGTCGCCCCTCCTTTTCCCTACCTCCAACTCAAAGGACATTGGAGACCACCTCCAAATGCTCTCATTTCTAGTAGCCTAGATAGATAAGAAGAGTGAAAAAGATCGAAATCAAGATTAGCATTTCCATAATGCCTCCCAGAGACGAACGATTGGAACTCAAAGTCATTAATCTAGAAACTTTTTATTGACTGGATTTCATGACTATACTACGAACAACGACAAACGATTTCAAAACAAGCGATCTACTATTCCAACAAGCTGTGGTATCTTTTGATCTCCATTCTCCCTGAGCTTCATTACGCTCAACTGTTGAGGTGCGAATGAGGAGTTTTATGAAATGGTCATTGTAGTACACTCATAAATCGCACAACAAACACTTAAATTTATAAGCTAGAATTCTACTTGGAGTCCAAGGTCGTTTGCAGGGAGCAAATGGAATTCACTACACTAATCACAATTCAGAATAAATGAGCACAGTAAATTAAGCACAATAAAAGATATGCAATGGATAAAACTTGTCAGATTGATAATCAATATATCTCAAAAGATCCTTGGGACAAAAAGAATTAGAAAGATAAAACAATGGTGATTTGAATCACCAATTATTCTTCTTAATTAAGCATATATCCTGACTTATTCAAATCATTCAAATAAATCAAGAGTGTTCTCAATCAATTAATCCACATCAACTTAGATACTTAAATGTGGCTACAGTACCCTTGAATCAAAATTAGACAACAGGCACTCTTCTCAAAAGGCTTAAGTACTAAGGCACTTAGCCTCAGTAAGCACACAAGGGCAATGGCCTCTCAAGGCTTTCACTTCTTCATGCCTTCTCAAGGGTAGCTCAAGAGCAAACCTTCTTAGAGGCTAAGTGTAAGCCTCTTTCTTTAGCATGCATCCTAACACACTTAACCTCAAAGCAAAATCCTTGCCCATCTTCTCACAAATTCTCTTCTTTTTCTTCCTTAGACCATGGGTTAATCAGGTATACAGGCAGGTAATCAGATCCAGGCAAGGGACCAGGCTCACCGGGTGTGGTGGTGAGTAAGGAGCGGGATTAGTGAGTGAGTGGGGGACCCAACCCCTGGTGTCTTGGGCAACCAGCGGCTATCACAAATTCCATTAATACCATGCAGTGTGCTCTTTGTCTTACGATGTGGGACTAACTCCCTCGCTCCTCCTTTGCGTGATGCAGCCGAGGTCATCTCTCCAATTGAAGTAGCTATTAGGCTCTTCTCTTCAATTAGAGGCCTGGATGGCTTCATGAAAGTGTCCCACTCCAGCTGGGGGCAATGCTGTTGAGGATAGTAGCCAAAGTACGGTGGGAGAAATCAGAGAAGGTGGAGGTGATAGGAGACGATGGCAAGACCTGAAATCACGAGTATGGGATCAAGAGCCCCAATCAGATAGCTCCTGAGCTTCACTAAGTGATGGCGAAGGTGATGGTGTGGTTCTTGTTGCATGTGCATATGTGTGGAGGGCATGTGAAGTCAAAGAAGGTGTATGGTGAAGGGTGAGTTCAATGGGGTGATTGAGTGGATGAAATGATGAATGGGTAGAGGGGTTTTGGTCATGGAGGTGTGGCAAAGGTTTTGGAGGTGATGTGGGGGTGTTTGGTGGTCTGTGGAGTGCGGATGGCCTTGCCAGAGGTTTGACCAAAGAGGAGGAAGATGATAGGGAAGCGATGATTCGACAGTCGAAGTAGGGAGCTAAGGGTCCTAATCTAGACTACGGAGAGAGAGAGAGAGATTTAGAACCTAATTAAGGATGAAGGGGGTGAGGGAGGCACCGACTTTGATTGGCCGATGCTTGAGAAGAGAAGTCCTCCGGTGAAGGAACAATGAGGAAGAAGGAGATCTGGACGCTCCTGATTTGTTCGTTGAGGAGAGGAAGGAGATGAAGACGATCCCACTGCCTATGGTAGTGGTAGCGGGCAAAGAAGCTGGAGAGAGAGAGGAGTTATTGAAGCTTATGGTGGAGGTGGCTAGAGAGAGGGATTTGTTGAAGTACGGCCAAACCGAGCTAAGGAGTAAGGCCTCGCTATTGGGGGCCTTTTAAACCAAGGGCAGCTTCCAAGCTTGGAAACAAGCTCGAGGAGCTCAGAATTTTGGGAAAGAAGATCCCTGATCTTGAGGAGTTCACATGAGCTCTGCGGTGTGAATCAGAATCCAAGGTGTGGTTCAGATGATTGGAGATTTTCTCAAGATCATTCCTTCCAATTTTGGAAGGATTTGGTCAAGAAATCAGGGAGAAATTCCTGATCAAAAATTGGTGCTTTAGGTTCCTCCTGTCAACGACAGTAGGGACTACTTTGAAGAAAATGACAAGATGTTAGGGGGCTATTTGAAATTATTTCGAAAGTTAGGTGCTTAATTGAGAGGAATAGAGTTTAAATGGACTAAAATGCAAAGTAGGTCAAGATGGACTTTGATTGGGCCCAAATTTTGGTACCAACCTAATTTGGACCCAAGGAATCTAATGGCAAAGTTGGATTTCAATTTTGACCAAGTTTGACTAGGCAAGTTTTGTGCAGAAATACAAATTAGGTTAGAATTCCCTCTAAGACTTTGTTCAAGGTCAAAATAGGTTCAGATGGTCAAACAAAGGGTACCAAACCTCTGAAAATATTTATCTATGAATTTTAAGAGTTTTAAATGAATTTAATCTTGACCAGAACCTCTTTAATTCAAGTGGATCTGAAATTAGGATTTTGGGTTATGAATCAGTCCTCAAAATGTGTGAGGACCAACTTATAGGACTTTAATACTCATTTGACCTTAGATTAAACCTTGGGAAACCCCGTGGTTACTCTACATACATGATATGATGTTAAAACTTTAGAATTAACCCTGATTTAATGTTCTCTCAAAATGAATTTGAGTGGATTGATGGCTCTCAGGCGATTATGTAGGAGCATTCGTCACTTGATTATGACTAATTAAGCCTAGTTATGGCTCATGATGGTATTACCATCATACCCCCATGCTTAACTTTTACTTGTCCCTAGAAAAATCTTATGGAAAGAACTAGATCTCTAAACCATGCTTTGAAGTTCAGATGCCTGATTTGCGCCACTCTTTAGAAATTAAATCAGAATGCCAACAATAGGCCTAGAGGCACTGATGAGTGGCTACTCATCATGGCTAAAAGGTCGAAATTAAGCTAGACACTAAGCAAAACAATATCAAATTAACATATAAAAAGGGTTAAGTGTGGGAATTAAAGAAAAGACCTAAAACTTTTAATGTGTGTTAAAACCTCCTAATTAGGTCACAAAAATGAGATATTCTGAAAACTAAAGAACAAATGATGATCCATGCATCAATTGAACACATAAACAAGTTTTAAAAGACAAATCAGAAGTAAAATCAATGTCTTAAATGTTCAATTAAGCACATGTAAAAATTTGAAAGCAATTGGACATCATTTAGGCTTAGAAATAAATAGATTACAATTAGGTCCTTCATGCATTACATTTCTACCCTTCAAAACTCCTTCTTGGACCTTTTTGCAAGCCATAGGGACCCTTCTGTATGACTGCAAGGCCCTTCCAGTTATAGTTCTTTTCACTTTTGGACCTGCACGCTATTCTTCTACCCCTTCGTTCAAGGGTCTTCCTGCAAGTTTTCCCTCATTTCAGAGAGAAGCCTGTGTTCTTCACGCGCACTGTAGCACGCGAAGAAAACAGCCATTCTCGACCGTCCATCGCACTTTTGATCTCGATCTGCGGCTGGATTCTATTGGAACCTTCGCGCGATTCGGTGCGTGCGTTCACCTCTCTTCCCAGATCACATCTGACGGTCAGATTTCCCTCTCGACTCGCCGCGCGCTCTACCCATCTCATCCTCACCGCCGGCCTAATTTTGATTAACCTCACCCTTGCGGTGATTCCAGTCACTGAGCTGCTATTTAAGCACCTCAGTGGTGTCGTGCGCAGGGGATCGCTCCCTCCTACATCTCTTAGCGATCAGTTCGTCCACTCCAGTCTCTCCTCCTCATCTAGACCCTGATTTCACAGCCACCGGCTATGGAATCATCGCCTGCTCTCGACCCTCCTCGTCGCTAAGGACCTCGTAGCACCTGAGGACGACCCTGGAGTCTCACTAGCAGACTCTTCCCTCCTCTGGAGTCACCCTCCTCCTTTCTTCCTCCTTAGCCGCCGGCTAAGGACCCATAGGTCCCATTCTTCCTTTCAGTTTAGGTTTTTAATTCTGCACAAGTAGTGTTAGATTTAGTTTGTAGTAGTTTAGAATAGATTTAGTTTTAATTGTTAGTGTTTAATGTTAGCTGTAGTTAGATTAGTCTTAGGAGTAGAATTAGTATTAGATCCCCTCCCTCACCTCCTCTGATCAGTCCAGATCAGAGGAGAAGAATCATCTGTTCATTGTTCAATTTATCTCCCTCTTCATGTTTTGTTTTTCCATCATCCAAATTCTGATTCTTGTTTTTCCTTTTAACGACGAATTTTTCATCAATCACCCACACATCCTGACCCAAATTTCAGATCTGATGGTGCACTGCCTCAGATCTGAAAGTGGCGTCACAAGCACCATTTGGGGCTTCTCACTCACTCCATTTGTTTCACAAAAGCCCCTCTGTTTTAAATGGATTGCCTCAGTTTGTCAGAGCACTTTTGATTTGGATTTTAAAGGATTTTTACTCTCTGAAATGTTTTGACAGATCTGACAAATTGAAGGGATTTTTGGTTTTCATTGTGGGCAAGGACTCTGAGAAGTTCTCTGGTGACAGAGAACCAATCAGAAGAGCCTTTCATGATTCTGTTTATACTTTGTTTTGAATGCATTCGCCAGCTTCCATTAAATTTCCTTAATGCATTCTTAGTCTCTTTTTGCTATTTCAAAACTGCCATACACTATTTGTGTTGATGATCATTTCTGTATGGTGATTCTCTAACCTAAGGAGTTTTCCATACTCCTTAAGGTTGCAAGAAACTGGGATTGTATGTTGTTGGTTTTAATTGATTGAGCTAAGTCTTCCTTCATGCTGTCTATGGCATTAGGAAGACTAACTCAATGCCATTTGAGTTTTGATCTGAAAGGATGCTTCTGATAAGGTTCTTCCTAATGAGTATTTGAGCTGAATTTACATGAGATTTTCGTGAGATTTAAACCCTTATCAGATTTGGATTTCAACTCTCAAAATTTTTAGTTTATTTTGAATTTTCTCCTATTCCCAGTTATACAGTAATATGCTGCAACTTGCAGCTACATTTCCCTCCATCTCTAAATTCTCCTCTTCTCTACAATTCCCCTCTCATCTGTGAATACATCCCTCTCTTCAAGTGGACTAACTGCAGCAGCAGTTAGCCCATTTGGCAGTGGCTTAAGCCACTGCTGCTGCTACAAAACTCACCCTGAACAGCACACCTCATCCCTCTCCATCTTCTCTGACAGTAGCTTAGCTGCTGTTTAAATTGAAATCAAAACTTAATTAACCCTTCTTCCCTCATTTCCTAACATCCTACTAAAACCTAATTATACATATTTTAAAACTGTAAATATACCTATCTATATCATTCTAACTATAATATACAGACTAATTATGTAAGTATAAATACATAGATATACTGTAATTACTGTATAAACTTGTATATATATATATATCTATGTACATATGTAATCTATGTAAATATATGTATAAATACTAAACTATTATGTATGTATCTACTTAATTATGTGTATATATAGATACAGATTCCTATTTATATATTTAGTAGCTATATTATAGATTAACTTAGCTAAATTAATAATTTAGAGCTATAATTAAATTAAATACATCTATAAACTTAGGATAATATATATAGTAAGTAATTTAAGCTAATTAAAGTGTATTTATACCTAGTACAGCTTACTGTAACTTAGTTTTAATTATAAACTACACAGAATTGCTATTTTAGCCTAAATAAAACATAAATAAATTCGTAAAAATACAATAAAAATATGTATTAAATACTTAAGTATGTAAATTAAAACTGTTTAAGGTCAATTAGACCATTTACTAATTATTTTATAAGTAATTAACTATTTAATCACCTAAATCAACCTGTATAATCAGCCTAGTTTAGCGAATTTATTTGTATAGTAAAAATATTTAAAATTCAAAATTAATTAATCAATTATGTATTATTACGTAAATATTTTATTTACCATATTTTATTTTATTTTTTTTTAATAATTTATGGCCCCCAAATCGAGGGCCAAAAACGCACACAGATGCAGCTGCGTCTGATTTCCAGCGCACGATGTGGCGCTGGAATAGCGCCACATCGTGTCCTACAAACCAAATGCAGCCATATAAATATAATTTATGCTATAGGCTAAGCAGTCGTCACGGGCGCAGGGCGCCCGAAACACTGCCGATTATGTCCGATCTGATTACCCGATGTGTGCTGAACTCTGATATATGTGTGTGGGGCCGGGGGCCCGAGTGTGTGAGCGTGTATGTGGCGTTGGGCTGAGGCCTTGCGCTGATATGAAAACGTAATTAAGCCACCTAATCTGAGATTAAGGCGTGCTTAGCAGAGGTCAGGTCCCGCCCTTTGGGTGCAGCGTATCCGTCGAAAAGCGCGTCTGCAAACTAAGCACGTTTTAAACTAATGACATTAGCCTAACCCCCTCCCCACCGCAGCCTCTGAAGTATCTTTAGACAGAAGAAAAGAATAGACGAGTTAACACAAGAGATAGCAAGAACAGAAAAACTTACTGTACATAAAGTAGTAGAATAAGTAATATACATACATGTAAGTAAATCTATATAATTACTAACAGAATAAAGTGACACTATAAACGTCGCTAAAGACCTCAGTTTTGCCTTTTAGGTTGTATATAGTGTTTTCTGAGATTTAGCGATGCTTATATCTGTCACTGAAACTGCTGTATATGTTACTATACATAATAGACTAATAAGTTAAGTTTCTACACCATTGCATTCTAATGTATTATATACTATTATGTTAGTACTAATAGGATAACTTGTAAATACATAGTTTAGAGTATAATAATAGATTGTTTGATGCTTGTTCATAGTTAGTATTTTTGCAAGCATTTCTTAGTAATTAGGTAAATAAAACACCCATTCATTCATTCTTTAATAAGATGTAAAGTTTCTTTTTGGAATTAGAGGATAATTTTGAGATCAAAGAGTGACCGAATTAAATTCAATAAATTGCCTCCCAGTGAACGACCTGGAACAAAACCAGTAAAAATTATATAAATAAGCAAATGATAATAATGGTTGTAATGACTGGTATTCACCCATACTCACCACGATACGACATTCTTAATGTTATATTATACACACTATACTACAACAACATGATCATAACAATAATCATTCATCATCATACAACCACATTATACATCATCATTTTTTGGCGCCGTTGCCGGGGAGGCAATGCTCTTTACGCCAAAATTACCCTTTAATTCATTTGTATATAGAAATTCTTCATTTCATTTCATTCATTGATTGTAATTGCTTTCTTCCATTGATTTATTTGTGTATACATTCTTTTAGTCATTTACTAATCATTTGTTTTTCCACAGCACTTGAGGAGGAGTGTCGTCTTCCTGGTGGAGTTTTGCCTCGAAGTAGCTGTAGGATTTTAGTATTAGTTTTTGTATAGATAGTTTTAGGTTTATTGATTAGGAGCAATTGTTAGTCATAAGTTGTGAGAGCTTGTTCTCACACAATTTTTGTAATAATTCTGGACTGTCTGAACTTTATTTCTTTATCTTCTTAATTTCTTTCCTTACTTTTGAATTGCATATAAAAAAAAAAAAAAAATCAAAAAAATAAAAAAGACCTCATACTTATCTAGCAGCAACATAACCCTAGGCATCCATTTTAGGATTGCATTTCATTCCTGCTAGATTTTTATTCAAGTCAAATCTGCATTCGAAGATTGCTGGAGTCAGGTACGCATTTTCTACTTTACTCTAACTCCTGCCATAACTGCATTTGACTTAAAATTAAAGAAGACCACTACTTTGTCTGAACTGAATTAAAAAGTGAAACGAGCAGCATAGAAAACACCTTTTAATCACTTCAATCAAATCAAAAGGAGAAATTAAATTTGGGTGAAACCATGTTTGAGATTTTTACCGCCTTGTGTTGAATGTTATCGTGCACACAGCACGATCACTTAAGGCCACAATACACGGGTTTCTACCTCATCTCTTTCTGCAACCACAGGATCTGGATTCGCACGCTCAGTCTTATCCAGATTCCCAGTGGATTTTAGAGGTCTGCACTTCGCTAGGTTTATCTTAGGATACGTACAATTGCTTGAAACAATTGTTTGCGTATAACATACTTTGCGTAGCAGCCTCAAGGAAAAATTTTCCCCGATTCATTTCATTTGATTGGTCTTCTTGAATTGAGATTTTATTGGGATTCTTCTGTTTTTGTTGTGAATGTAAAAATTATTTTTCCATTGAGTTGGATCGAATTAGAGTAAACGTGATTTCAAAAACCAACTCAATGGAAGGTAGAAGATCCCAAAACCCAGAACTGGTACTCCCCTTGGGTACTGCTACCCAATCTACTGCATCATCTTCTTTGCCTTCCACTTCTAATCCCTTACCTCCTGAGTCTCAAAATACTTTTCACAATCCCCCTCGCCAAGAGGATGATCTTGATTTGTCACAATTTGAGGATTTTGAAGAACTTCCTCCGGACTTAGTTGCACATCCACTACCACAGCAGCCACCTATCCCTAGGTTCCAACCTCCACCTTATCCTAATCATCCTAATCCACCCCCGGAGAGAGGACCTATGCCTCATCTTCAGCACCTTTTCGATACACAACTACAAATGAATACCTTAACCCAATAGGTGCAACAGCTTGCTCAAGCTGTAAATCTTTTAGCTAACCCCCAACCACAACCACTTCAACCTAGAAATCCTCAGGCACCACCCCAACCCCGTAGACCTCAACTACAGGATTATTATAATCCTGCAGTTGCCCAACCATTGCCTGTGGTACGTTATCCCAATGGGGGTCGTGTTGCTGAACTGAAGCCGAACATTATAGCACTCATTCCTCACTTCCATGGACTTGCTTCTGAGGACCCTTTTCAGCATTTAGAGGAGCTGAAGAATCTTGCCCAAACTTTGGGTTCGCAAGGACATGATCAGCACACGCTTTTGATGAAAATGTTCTCCTTTTCATTAAAATATAAGGCAGCCTTTTGGTTTAGAACACTTGCACGGACTACACCTATAGATTCCTGGGCTTCTTTAGAACATGAGTTCTTAAAGAAGTACTTTCCTGTAGGCCGCACTAATGCCTTAAGGCGTGCCATCACCACCTTCACCCAGAATTCAGGAGAACCTATGCACGAGGCTTGGGAGAGATTCCACGAGCTTTTGAGAAAATGTCGCCACCATGGTGTCCCACGCTGGCAACAGGTTCAGATCTTCTATCATGGGCTCCATGATGACACACGGAATTTTGTAGATGCCGCTTGTGGAGGCAATTTCCTGTGTCGGGACGAGGACTCAGCCTTTGAGCTCTTTGAAGGCATGGCCAAAAACTCTATTAATAATGCTTCAATGAGCGTGTTTAATAGAAAGTCTTCACATTCCCACTCACACACAGGGGTACATGAAGCCCAATCCAGTAGCAAAGACTTAGAGATAGTGGCTAGTCAATTGGATAAAGTGGGCTTAATCGAGAAGAAAGTAGATGAAGTATGGAAATTTCTCTCAAAACACCCATCTTCTTCTTCTCAGTCACCAGCACAAAACACTTCTTCTCAGTTTCCCACAGGGAGGGAAACTGTGAATAACCTTTCTGTGACACAAACTGCATTACCGAATTTTCCATTTCTATATCCTTCATCGGTTGGAGGAACCTTTGTTCCTCCCTTCACTGACTTCCCTGCACCTTCTGGAGCTTCGGAGGAGCTTCATGCCATTCAAAATGATCCTTTCACACAAACCTATAACCCTGGATGGCGTAATCATCCAAATTTCTCGAGGTCAGGAAATTCACAGAGACCTCCTTTTCAACAACCTTCTGCACCACCACTGCACAACCCGATCCGAGCACCACCTCCACAATCACACGGATATCCACCGCGTACCTACCAACAACCCCAACCTAGGCCCACCCAATACTCTCAATCTGGGCCTACACGAGATGACCAGTTGGGGTCTATCATGAAAACTCTTGCTGATATGCAACAACAGAATATTGCTATGCAGCAAAGACAGGACGCGGCCTTAGCTGAGATGAGAGCCCAGCTATCACACTTGACGGAGTCCCGTCAACCACATTCACTCCCATCACAAGCACAACCCAACCCTAGGAACATACCTGCTCAAAGGTATGTCCAACCTAGACCAGCACTGCAAGACCAAACACATGACATTTCACAACCAGTGCATAACACTAAATCGACATGATCTTGAGACTTTTTGATAATGGAGCCGTTGAGATCACTGAACTTGACAAATCTGAACCCTTTATTGTTAATGGACAAAGACTGAAACCTTTCATTGAGCTGCATGATCTCAGACTTGTCAATTCCACCATTTCGCTCCTACATTTTGAGCTACCAACTAAGTTTTCGTCTAGCTGAAGGCGTTAAACTTAGCAGACACCTACCCTTGTATATAGCTATTTTACACCTTTCTTACTCTTGCCTTTATTTGCATATAGTGTCTACCCTTGCATTCTGAGCATACATTCATTGACACACATGTCATGCATTTCACTTCCTAGCCCGACTATTCACTCTGATCCTAGATCAGACTTAAAATCGTCCGCACAGAGATTTTATCTCCTCATTCCGACTTCCTTTCATCACCCAGTCTAGGATAGTGAAAAGCAGAGCATGCATTTGCATCCACCCTTTCATTCAATGAGGACATTGAAACACTTAAGCATGGGGTGGTGTAAATGGTAAACCATTTAAACCAAAATGCAATTGTAGACACAACTATAGTACATATAGTATTATCAAAAAATTATATACTTAAAAAAAAATTGAAAAATTTTGAAAAATTTTTTGAAAAAAATTACAAAGCTAAAAATACAAAAAATAATAAATCAAAAATTCCAAAAATACAATAAGGGACATGTACTTTATTTGAAGGAGGACATTCATTTCAAGAAGGGAGGGAGAAAAAGAAAAGATAAGTGTTTAAATATGATCTTATAGCTGAAAACAAAAGAAAATATATAGAATAAGTGTCTATGGACATTCAACTGTTACTGGTTTGACCTGTCAGGCCATAGGAGCTTGAAACAAGCTTAGGCTTAATACACCTCAAGCCTTGACAAGATAGACCACAGTCTCTCCTAACTTTAGGATAATTCTTGTACCTGAGTCACTAGTACAGGATTCGTTGGTTTGCTTTGACTTAGGAGTCTAAGTAACCTTGGCTTACACTACACAATGTCAAGAAAGACCACTTGAACCTAAACCTCAACCCTTGTGTTCATTAGGGAAGGTGGAGTCCTTACCTGTGCGTGTAGGTAGACTCTTTGTCCTAATCTTTAGTCTTGTGTCTAGGAGAAGCTCTTTCCACAAAAAATCCACCCACCAAATACAGTGCGCTCTACCAAATAAGTTCCGGAGACATACTGTTCAAAAAAAAAAAAAAAAAATTCAAGTATGTTCTCCAAAAACCTCAGAAAAACTACTCTTCCACCAAAAATGTTTTCAGGGTTCAAAACAATACCCTGTTTGTCCACCAAAAAAAAAAAAAATTCTTCTCTGAGCCACAAATACAATAAGGGTTGGGTATGAATACCATCAATTTTTGAGAGTCATCCGAAAGCATGAGCTGAAGTTAGGACCAACCTGGACTTAAAAAGAAGTGAAACCCCGGGATTGAGCCTTAGAATTCACCTGGTTAGTCCTGACTTATCACAAAGCACAGCCATAACTTCATAGCATTCTGAGTCTGTAAAAACCCCTGAGTCCTGGAATTCGACTTAAGGTTTAAATATCAAGAGTCCTTGTTGGTTGAGAGATGGTCTATGTCATTTAAGCCTCGAGTTCTGGTAGGTTATCCACAGTAACAAGGTTCTCACAATGTCCAAAAACACAGTTGGTTTAGTGAAAAAATTTTTCAGCTTAAAGATCATCATAAAACACTTAAAAATTTTTGAAAGAAGAAAAAGATATCTTTACACACTTACCTTGCTGATACTTAAATTGCCTTACAATTCAACAGATTGTTTCCTAAGGGACTAGCAAAACGTAAGCATGGGGGCATGATGAGTGGCTACTCATCATGGCTAAAAGGCCGAAATTAAGCTAGACACTAAGCAAAACAATATCAAATTAACATATAAAAAGGGTTAAGTGTGGGAATTAAAGAAAAGACCTAAAACTTTTAATGTGTGTTAAAACCTCCTAATTAGGTCACAAAAATGAGATATTCTGAAAACTAAAGAACAAATGATGATCCATGCATCAATTGAATACATAAACAAGTTTTAAAAGACAAATCAGAAGTAAAATCAATGTCTTAAATGTTCAATTAAGCACATGTAAAAATTTGAAAGCAATTGGACATCATTTAGGCTTAGAAATAAATAGATTACAATTAGGTCCTTCATGCATTACATTTCTACCCTTCAAAACTCCTTCTTGGACCTTTTTGCAAGCCGCAGGGACCCTTCTGTATGACTGCAAGGCCCTTCCAGTTATAGTTCTTTTCACTTTTGGACCTGCACGCTATTCTTCTACCCCTTCGTTCAAGGGTCTTCCTGCAAGTTTTCCCTCATTTCAGAGAGAAGCCTGTGTTCTTCACGCGCACTGTAGCACGCGAAGAACACAGCCATTCTCGACCGTCCATCGCACTTTTGATCTCGATCTGCGGCTGGATTCTATTGGAACCTTCGCGCGATTCGGTGCATGCATTCACCTCTCTTCCCAGATCACATCTGACGGTCAAATTTCTCTCTCGACTCGCCGCGCGCTCTACCCATCTCATCCTCACCGCCGGCCTTATTTTGATTAACCTCACCCTTGCGGTGATTCCAGTCACTGAGCTGCTATTTAGGCACCTCAGTGGTGTCGTGCGCAGGGGATCGCTCCCTCCTACATCTCTTAGCGATCAGTTCGTCCACTCCTGTCTCTCCTCCTCATCTAGACCCTGATTGCACAGCCACCGGCTGTGGAATCATCGCCTGCTCTCGACCCTCCTCGTCGCTAAGGACCTCGTAGCACCTGAGGACGACCCTGGAGTCTCACTAGCAGACTCTTCCCTCTGCTGGAGTCACCCTCCTCCTTTCTTCCTCCTTAGCTGCTGGCTAAGGACCCATAGGTCCCATTCTTCCTTTTAGTTTAGGTTTTTAATTCTGCACAAGTAGTGTTAGATTTAGTTTGCTGTAGTTTAGAATAGATTTAGTTTTAATTGTTAGTGTTTAATGTTAGCTGTAGTTAGATTAGTCTTAGGAGTAGAATTAGTATTAGATCCCCTCCCTCACCTCCTCTGATCAGTCCAGATCAGAGGAGAAGAATCATCTGTTCATTGTTCAATTTATCTCCCTCTTCATGTTTTGTTTTTCCATCATCCAAATTCTGATTCTTGTTTTTCCTTTTAACGACGAATTTTTCATCAATCACCCACACATCCTGACCCAAATTTCAGATCTGATGGTGCACTGCCTCAGATCTGAAAGTGGCGTCACAAGCACCATTTGGGGCTTCTCACTCACTCCATTTGTTTCACAAAAGCCCCTCTGTTTTAAATGGATTGCCTCAGTTTGTCAGAGCACTTTTGATTTGGATTTTAAAGGATTTTTACTCTCTGAAATGTTTTGACAGATCTGACAAATTGAAGGGATTTTTGGTTTTCATTGTGGGCAAGGACTCTGAGAAGTTCTCTGGTGACAGAGAACCAATCAGAAGAGCCTTTCATGATTCTGTTTATACTTTGTTTTGAATGCATTCGCCAGCTTCCATTAAATTTCCTTAATGCATTCTTAGTCTCTTTTTGCTATTTCAGAACTGCCATACACTATTTGTGTTGATGATCATTTCTATATGGTGATTCTCTAACCTAAGGAGTTTTCCATACTCCTTAAGGTTGCAAGAAATTGGGATTGTATGTTGTTGGTTTTAATTGATTGAGCTAAGTCTTCCTTCATGCTGTCTATGGCATTAGGAAGACTAACTCAATGCCATTTGAGTTTTGATCTGAAAGGATGCTTCTGATAAGGTTCTTCCTAATGAGTATTTGAGCTGAATTTACATGAGATTTTCGTGAGATTTAAACCCTTATCAGATTTGGATTTCAACTCTCAAAATTTTTAGTTTGTTTTGAATTTTCTCCTATTCCCAGTTATACAGTAATATGCTGCAACTTGCAGCTACATTTCCCTCCATCTCTAAATTCTCCTCTTCTCTACAATTCCCCTCTCATCTGTGAATACATCCCTCTCTTCAAGTGGACTAACTGCAGCAGCAGTTAGCCCATTTGGCAGTGGCTTAAGCCACTGCTGCTGCTACAAAACTCACCCTGAACAGCACACCTCATCCCTCTCCATCTTCTCTGACAGTAGCTTAGCTGCTGTTTAAATTGAAATCAAAACTTAATTAACCCTTCTTCCCTCATTTCCTAACATCCTACTAAAACCTAATTATACATATTTTAAAACTGTAAATATACCTATCTATATCATTCTAACTATAATATACAGACTAATTATGTAAGTATAAATACATAGATATACTGTAATTACTGTACAAACTTGTATATATATATATATCTATGTACATATGTAATCTATGTAAATATATGTATAAATACTAAACTATTATGTATGTATCTACTTAATTATGTGTATATATAGATACAGATTCCTATTTACATATTTAGTAGCTATATTATAGATTAACTTAGCTAAATTAATAATTTAGAGCTATAATTAAATTAAATACATCTATAAACTTAGGATAATATATATAGTAAGTAATTTAAGCTAATTAAAGTGTATTTATACCTAGTACAGCTTACTGTAACTTAGTTTTAATTATAAACTACACAGAATTGCTATTTTAGCCTAAATAAAACATAAATAAATTCGTAAAAATACAATAAAAATATGTATTAAATACTTAAGTATGTAAATTAAAACTGTTTAAGGTCAATTAGACCATTTACTAATTATTTTATAAGTAATTAACTATTTAATCACCTAAATCAACCTGTATAATCAGCCTAGTTTAGCGAATTTATTTGTATAGTAAAAATATTTAAAATTCAAAATTAATTAATCAATTATGTATTATTACGTAAATATTTTATTTACCATATTTTATTTTATTTATTTTTTAATAATTTATGGCCCCCAAATCGAGGGCCAAAAACGCGCACAGACGCAGCTGCGTCTGATTTCCAGCGCACGATGTGGCGCTGGAATTGCGCCACATCGTGTCCTGCAAACCAAACGCAGCCATATAAATATAATTTATGCTATAGGCTAAGCAGTCGTCACGGGTGCAGGGCGCCCGAAACACTGCCGATTATGTCCGATCTGATTACCCGATGTGTGCTGAACTCTGATATATGTGTGTGGGGCCGGGGGCCCGAGTGTGTGAGCGTGTATGTGGCGTTGGGCTGAGGCCTTGCGCTGATATGAAGACGTAATTAAGCCACCTAATCTAGGATTAGGGCGTGCTTAGCAGAGGTCAGGTCCCGCCCTTTGGGTGCAGCGTATCCCTCGAAAAGCGCACCCGCAAACTAAGCACGTTTTAAACTAATGACATTAGCCTAACCCCCTCCCCACCGCAGCCTCTGAAGTATCTTTAGACAGAAGAAAAGAACAGACGAGTTAACACAAGAGATAGCAAGAACAGAAAAACTTACTGTACATAAAGTAGTAGAATAAGTAATATACATACATGTAAGTAAATCTATATAATTACTAACAGAATAAAGTGACACTATAAACGTCGCTAAAGACCTCAGTTTTGCCTTTTAGGTTGTATATAGTGTTTTCTGAGATTTAGCGACGCTTATATCTGTCACTGAAACTGCTGTATATGTTACTATACATAATAGACTAATAAGTTAAGTTTCTACACCATTGCATTCTAATGTATTATATACTATTATGTTAGTACTAATAGGATAACTTGTAAATACATAGTTTAGAGTATAATAATAGATTGTTTGATGCTTGTTCATAGTTAGTATTTTTGCAAGCATTTCTTAGTAATTAGGTAAATAAAACACCCATTCATTCATTCTTTAATAAGATGTAAAGTTTCTTTTTGGAATTAGAGGATAATTTTGAGATCAAAGAGTGACCGAATTAAGTTCAATAAATTGCCTCCCAGTGAACGACCTGGAACAAAACCAGTAAAAATTAGATAAATAAGCAAATGATAATAATGGTTGTAATGACTGGTATTCACCCATACTCACCACTATACGACATTCTTAATGTTATATTATACACACTATACTACAACAACATGATCATAACAATAATCATTCATCATCATACAACCACATTATACATCATCAGGCACTCAAGTATCAATCAAGATCCAGGCCTGACTAGCTTCAACCTGAGTTTGTTGCGAAGTTTCTAAGGCCCGCAAAAACTGCCCAGAGGTTCGATGATCCTGGTAGTTAAAGCTCCCATGCATAGAATGTAGTAAGTCCAGGTTCAATTTGCCAGTGCATTTTTGTAAGAGAGACATAGAATGATTATTCATTTTGAGAGTTTTCTCTCTTTTTCTTCTTAGATTTCCCTAGATCCTGCCTTAGATTGGCCCTAAACACAGTCTATATCGGATTCGTTGTCCCCACCATGAATCCTCGAAGGGTCCTTGGCTTTCGATGTTTCGAGATAACACCACCCATGACAACCCCTAGAACCCTGGCTTTCGACACTTTGAGATAGTGCCGTCCTTGGCATTTTGTAGCTAAATTCAAGCCCTGGCAATCGACATTTTAGGATAATCCCGCCCATGGCACCTGAACCAGTACAAGGTGCTTATATGCCCCTAGTAGGATATTTAGATATCCTAAGAGACAAGCATCGAGGAGACGATATGTTATTACGCATCTTTGAGGGAAATGTTGAATGCACGAAATTGATGTTATAAAATCATTGCATTGCAGTATAGTCGAAATCACACAAAAATAGGGAGCAAGAACAAATTCACAAACTAATCAAAATAAATATATAAATGAGCAAAATAAATGAGGGACTATAACGATATTTCAATGAATATTAATATGTCACATTAGATATTCAATAAAGTTCAATGTATTGCAAGAAGATGAGGGCAAAAGGATAACAGGATAAAAAACAATGGTGATTTGAATCACCACTTATATCTTTCTTAATTTAAGAATGCATCCAACTGTCAATTATATCAAATAAAGCAACAGTAGCTTGAATGCTATAGTAATCAGACGTCTCTTTGGCAAATTTGACGACTTAAATGTTGTTGCTACAGTGCTCTGTAAAGAGCTTTCTTCTTCAGCTCCCTCTCTTCTTTTCTTTCGACCCTTCCCTTCTTCCTTTCCTTCTCAAGTCTTATCCTTCTCCTTTCAGAGAGCACAAGGGTCTTCTCTCACTACTAAGTGTCATCCAATGCACAAAGGAGCAAAACCCCCCTACCCTGCTCTCTCTTTCTTTCCTTTCCTTCTCTTCTTTCTTAGACATCAGGGTAATTTGGTATTCGGGTATGCGCACCTAGGTGTAGGGCTACGGGCGTGGGTCACAACTGAGGAGTGAATAGGGATTAGGTGGGTTGGGTTAAGTGGGGGTGAGCGGGGACCTCACCCCCATGTGTCTTTAGGCGAATAGCCTTAGACACAAAAACAATATATGCACTGCCACTACCTTTTGCATTTCTGAGGTGTGACTATCCTATGGCTCTCTTTTGCATGCGCCTATAGGTGAAGAAGTCCTCAATTGGAATGGTAGCAGGTGGTGTGGTCTCCAATTGACTACCTGGGAGTGATCCTAGAGCGAGTTTGCATGACCTGGAGATGCGACCTAGGGCAAGCATGACCATGAACTCAACTCCAAGCTTGCTTGAGCTTCCTCGTTAATGGCAACGAAAGGCAAAACCTGAAAACCATACAAACGACCTCACGACCACCTTAAACTTGCTCAGGAGGTTCATTATGGTGTGGTGAATGTGGTGGCGATGGTTGTGTTGTGTGAGAGCGTGTGTGAAGGTTGGTCAGACTTGGAGATGGTGGTGCAGCAGTGGGTTGGTCGATGGAGGTCGTGAGTGCATGGTTGATGAAATAAGTATGGGGCTTTTGATGGGCGTGATGTGGCAGAGGTGTAGAAGGTTTAGCGAGGTGTGTGGTGTGGTGGAATGATGGGAAGCCCTCGCCAGAGTGGTGGCTAGAGGTGAGAACGATGACGGCATGCGTGTAGGTTGAGGATTGTTTTTGGTTTTTGAATAGGGGAAACTAATCTAGGAGACTAAGGGAACTAATCTAACCTAGTTTAAGGGACGAAAGGGGTACAATTGGCACTGGTTGTGGTTCACGGGCATCGTGGAAGAGAAGTCCTGAGAGGAGGACTACAGTAAAGAACGGGGAAGATTGCCCTCGTTTTGACTGATGAGGCATAGAGGAAGATGAGGAAGATGATGGGTAGGCCAATTTGGTTGTTGGTTGCCCTTAGGAAGATGGAGGAGGAGGACCTCTGGAGCTTAGTTGGAGAGGGGTCAGAGGTAAGGTTTGGAAGGAATTTTTGGCCCCAAACGTTGCTAAGGAAGTAAGGCATGCCTCAGGGAGTCATTTATAGGGCTTAATATGGAGTTCCAAGCTTGGAAACTCTGAGCTTCTTGCGCACGTATGATACATGTGCATTTAAACCATTTTCATGGGACTTCCAAAGGGTTCTAGGATCTGTGGATGGTCCAATTTGGAAGGGAATTCCTTAAGGAATCTCCCTTTTAATTTTGGGAGTGTTTCATTGAGAATCGAGCAAGAAATCCTCGCTCGAATCTTGACGGTGAAGTTCTAACCTTCCAAAAATGGCACAGGGACCTATTTGGAGAAAATGATGATAAACTTAGGAAGGTATTTGCAAATAATTTTGAAAGCTAGGGGTTTAAGTGAGAGAAGAAGAATCGAGAGGACCAAAATGCAAACTAGGTCAAGATGATCTCTGATTGGGTCCAAATTTTGGTACAAACCTAATTCATACCCAAGGAATCTAATGATGAAGTAAGATTTGGGTTTTGACCAAGTTTGAGTAGGTAATTTGCACAGAAACTCAAATTAGGGCAACTGTCTGTTTGAGATTCTATTTTAGGTCAAATTAGGTTCTAATGGTCAAAGCAAGCATACCAAACCTTACAGAATAATTTTCTATGATTTTTAGAAGATTTAGGTGAATTTTATTTTGACCAGAACCTCAGTTAGTTTAGTAGGTTTGTTTTTAGGGTTTTAGATGTCATTTAATTCTCAAAACATATGAAAATCTATTTCTGTCTACATGAACCCACTTATTAGACATTTATAACCATTTAACCCTCAATAAACCCCTGAAAAACCCCATGATTGCTTTGCATTTAGGTTATACTATTAAAACTGCATATTTACCCCTATTTTCATGCTTATTTCTTAGAAAGGAAATGCAGTGAATTAGGACTCTTTAGCGATTATGTAGGAGCATTTATCAATGGATTATGACTAATTAAAGCTAGATTGGCTAATGATGATGTCATCATTAGGGAATTTCCCACTTCTCTGCGTCGGGAACTCGTCTAATCAACTTGTGTTGTCGATCTGCTCCCAAGCTAGATCTTCGAGATGATTTTTTAGAATGGAATACTTTTAGCATGATTTTCTTTATTAAGCGCATTGAACCAAACTGGTGTGTGAATTTGGGTACTTAGGTTACTAAGTCCTGCAAACCAAAGGGCAGGTAGCGGGGCCAAATAATCCCTAAGCCTTAGACCTACTACATTAGCTTCACACTTTCCTCAACCTCTTGAGGACTAATCCAGATCTTAACAAATATATGTGTTTAAGCCCTAAAATAATCTCAAGAGGCCTGAGATCAGCACACATTACTAATCTCATTGACTCTATCATTTTAAGGCTTAATCTTTCTTTTGATTAGGTCTAGAACTTTAAGTAAATCCCATAATCATTTGCTATGACTATCAATTTTGTTTTTTATTTTTTCCCCTTTTTGTCATTTGAATTTCTTTTTCTTTTCCTCCTCAAGAAAGATTTGCAATAAATTCTCAAAATTTCCACCCCTTTCTCCACTTTTTCTTTTTCATTTTCTTATTTTTTTAATCATTTTTGAATATGTATTTTTTGTGAGAACCCCTCAGAGAATTGAATTTCCATATGTTTGCACTCTAACACACCCCATGCCTAAGTTTTGCAATGTCCTCATTGTAACTAGGAGGGTACAAATTCAGCTTGGTTTAAAGTTCAGAATAGGGTCAAAGGGTGAGGTTGAATGGGTCGGAATGACTGTTGCGAATGATTTCAAACTTTGGTACAAGGACCAAAGGTGCAGTCGGCTGTTCTAAAGTTGAACTCAGAAGTACAGTATGAGTGTAGCTCAAAAGAATGATCAGAAGGGTCTCGGGTTTTTGGAATGATGGGTTGTCTCCCGTTAAGTACTAAATTCAATGCCTTCAACTGAGCAAAAGGTGGTCAAGGAGAAGGGGTGGTTAAATCAAAGGAATTTTGTAGAACAAGCACCTTGATAAGTAGCTTGGTTGATCCAACTAGGTGCTTGTTCAAATCAATAGGATGATGATGCAGACCAAACCCAGTCAATCTGGTGGGTTGATGGATATGAATCAGTAAGTGTGGAGCCCACTAGATATTTTGAGGCTAAAAAAGACATGGAAATGAAAATCACGGGTTTGGTTGAATCAGCTCAGCCTGATCAGAGTAGGGATCCTCAAAAGAAAATGAATTTGTCGAGGAAGTAGGAACCCTATGGATGAGATTAAAGAAGGATACGATGTGATTCTTGATCTGATCAATGTCCGATTCTCGATCAAAATATGGAGGTGAATCATATGCAACCGAATCAGAGAGAGGTGAGTCAGAGTAGAAGTTGATTTTGGTGGCAGGTCAGGGTTGGGAAAGGATTTTGGAAAGCTCTGGCTCTATGATGGAAGATGTGGCTGTATTGAGGTCCAAATCATTGGCCTCAGCATCAGAATCAAAGAATAGATCTTGGATGCCGAGGTTGTAAACTGGCTCATAATCATCAGGAAATAATGGTTCTCTGAAATCAGAGTTGGATTCGAAATCATCGGAGAATCTACGAAAATTAGTTTTTGAACCTGATTCTAGATCACAATTTCCACCACAGAATGAATTATGATGCGCAGAATCAATAACCTGACTTGGGTCTAACCTAATCTCAAATTCCGAGCTCAAAGAGGTGTCCTTATTAGGTATAAGCTCAGGTTCTTGGCTCCTAGGGTAGATCCAATCAAATCCCAACTAATGATAACATCATTATGAGCTATAACTAGCTTTAATTAGTCAAGATTAATTGACAAATGCCCCTACATAGTAGCCTAGGAGCCGTAACTCCCTACATATCCTTTTTGAGAGGAATACACTAAATCAGGGTTAATTTTACAGTTTTAACAGGATATCATGAAATCAGAATAATCAAGGGATTTCCTAAGGGTTAATCTAAGGCCTACTATGCATTAAAGTCTAATAAGAGGGTTCGCACGGACAACAACAGGGTTTTACGTATTTTGAGAAGTAATTCATAACCTAAAACCCTAATTTCAGACATGCTTAAATAATAGAGGTTCTGGTCAGGATAAAATCCATCTAAACCTTCCAAAAATCATATAAAAATATTCCATGAGGTTTGGTATCCTTGATTTGACCTTTGGAACCCATCTTGACCTTAAACAGAGTCACATACATAGTTCTGCCTTAATTTGGATTTTTAAACAAATTACCTAGTTAAACTTAGTTAAAACTGAAATCCAACTTCACCATCAGATTCTTTGAGTCCAAATTAGGTTTGTATGAAAATTTGGGCCCAATCAGAGTTTATCTTTACCTAGTTTGCATTTTAGTCCATTTAAACTCTCTTTCTCACACTTAAGCCCCTAGCTTTCAAAATATTTGCATTTGGCCCCCTAAATTCTCACCATTTTCTTCAAAAAGATCCCTGCTGCCATAGATAGTGTGAACCCATCAACTCCAACCTTCAATCAAGGATTCCTTTCTGATTTCTCGACCAATCCCTTACAAAATTGGAAGGGATAATCCTGAGGAAAACCCCAATTGCTTAAACCTAGTTTTGGACTCTAAATCTCCTCATGAAGCTCGTGCAAATTCGTTGATTTTAGGGATCTCTTTCCCTAAAAATCTGAGCTTCTCAAGCTTGTTTCCGAGCTTAGAAGCTTTTTTGGAGCTCTATAAGCTTCCTCGTGCACAACTACTCCAAACTAGCTTGGTTTGGCTGCACTTCCTCACCTAAATCTCTCCCTTCTGCCTCCTTCGACCAGCTCCAGTGACGTTTTCTTCCTCGACTTCCTCTCCTGCTGCCACATACCATAGGTAGCAGGATTTCCTTCCTCACCTTCCTCAGCTTCTCGCGACACTGGCAGAAGCCCTTTAGAGCCTCTTCTTCCTCACCATCCTCCCACCGGAGGCATTCTCTTCCACGACGCTGGCCAATCAAAGCCGGTACCCTCCTGCCCCTTTCGATCGTTAACATTAGATTCCCTAACTTCCTATTCCCCTCTTTAAACTCTAATTTCGACCACAGACCACACCTTCACCCCATTGTCTTCTTCCGCTCTAGCCGAGCTCCGAAGAGGCCAATTGCCATCCATACCCCACCAAACATGCCCATTCCACCTCTAAAGCTTCACCTCGTCCATCTGCACAAAACCCCTCTCCTTATTCCACAATTCACGCACTCAATACCTCAACCGAATACTTCTTCGTTCACCCCTTCCACCTCCGTCCGACCACTACACACCCTAATTCACCACAAAACAGCCACTACCACCTTCGCCATCATCCAGCGAAGCCTTTGAGCTTTTTAATAGGGGCTCTTAGCCTGTGCTACATGTTTCAGGTCTTCATTGGCCACCCGTCTCCGCCACTGTCTTCTTCGGTCACGTCCACTTGCCTTCAATCACCTCAGGATCTGCTATCACTTCCCAGAGCTGTGGATTCACACCACACAGCCACCTGTAGCAGCAATTAAGCAAAACCCACCAACACCAGTAGTAAATCAAAGCATCTAAGAGAAGGAATCCAGTGGGAATAATCCCACATTGTGCGCAAAGAAAGCGCCTGTAGTGGATAAATTGATTTCGCACTCTTGGCTCTTTGCCTCAGAACATGGGGTGAGGTCCCCTTCACCTTACCTTGCACTCCTCGGTCACCATACATGCCCGGTGACCCTGGTGAGATCCAATTACTCGAATCTGAGTACCCGTACATGGATCCGATTATATGCTAGGTTTCAGAGGGTAGAAAGAGGAGAGGGTTCTGTGAGAGGAGGGGGAGGGTATTTCTCTACCCACCTTAGGCCCTGTGCTGAAGAGAAAGGAGAGGTGTACCCTTAGCATCTAAAGAAGAAAGGCCATGCTCTATGGTTGAAGAAGAAGAAGGCTTTGAAGCCTTAAGTCTCTGAAGGCTTTGAGAAAGAAGGAGGCCCTTAGAGAGCCTTAGCCTTGTGCTTTGCTTGTGACACTTATGTCGTTTGGTCATCAGACCCAACATCTAATTTGGTTGTGAACACTGTGGCATTATTTGAATAATTGATTAGAGTTACTGTTGAATTATTTAAATACTTTGGATGCATGCTTAAATTAAGAGGATATCCATGGTGATTTAAATCACCATTATTTTTTATTCTCTTATTCTTTTTGCTCCATCATACATCGATTCTCATTGAATATATTTCTGCACATATTATTCATTGAATATCTCTATTGTGCTCATTCATTTCAGTTCAAGATTAGTGTTGTGAATTCCATATTTGCTCCTTATGATCGACCTCGAACTCTCTTTAGAATCTGAGTTTATAAATTTAAATGTTTGTTGTAAGATTTTGTCGATTATACTACAACACATTTTAACACTCGACGAAACCTCATCAACACCAACTCTCCCAATTCCTCTGTTTCTATATCGTAAATCAATGTAACCTCTGAAAAATCAATTTGTACTTCTGAGGAGTTTGGAGAGGTGTAATCATCAAATATAGGCCCAAAATCATGATCTATAACTAAAATCTGATTCTCATCACATTGGGTCTCTTGATCATCCCAAATAGTCTTAAATCTATATTCTAGGTCAAGGGTAGGAATTGGGTCACTAGAATCTGGACTTGGTTCTATTAGGATGTCAGAATCACTCTCGAGGATTACAATAACAAGAGGTTCTGAGTCTAATTCACTACAGGTGTTTGGGAAATCAAGGCATCATAGACCAGTTTCATGGCTCTATAAGGCTAGTTCAGAATCAAGAACACTTGCAATTGGATCCACCCAACTAATATCAAGATCAGGTATGTCAATCTGCATAAAGCTTGAATCTGATTCCATTTGGGTTGGGGGTCCACAACAACCTGTACTTTCAAACCCAGGTTCTGGGAAATCATGTTGATCCTTAATGTTGTTCCAAGATGTCTCATCAGTTTCTGAGGGGATATATGGGTATTTTTGATTGATGGCTTCGTACACCGTATTCAGCAATTTTCCACGTTTCCCCATGCGACCTTGGTGTTTTTCCAAGAGTGGGGGATTTGACCAACATTGTAGATACTCATTGCTATGTAATTTCCCCAATTCAATATCTTCTAATAAGAGATCATCCCAGGTTGAAACATGTATCATTTGTGTCAAAATCATTGCCACATGATTCATAATGTGGGTTGTGGTTTTTGAAACATTAACCTGAATGTGCCTAGATGGATCAGAGGCTTTGTAATACTCATCATGATGTTTAAGAGCATCCTCAATCATCTTTTTTTTCATGCTCATTTGGGATTCAGGTCTCTTAAATATTCTTCCTAAATTGTTAGGTTGCATTTTCAAATCAGGTGGCGGATCGTGATGTAGAATCAAGTTTAGGTTTAGATTGAATCAATCAGAACATATCAGTAATCCCACAGAAGATCAACTCTAATAGAGGCCTTTAGGTCAAAAACCTAGGGACCTTTCCTGTGTATGTGCACTAAAGAATAGATGAGGGACTGGATAGGAATTGGACCTAATCAGGGTACCCAAAGAATTTTGGATGACTAAGGCTATTTTGAGGTAGATGATACCTTTGAATAAAAAATCCACACACTTGAGAATTACTTGTGCAGCCAGGAAGGGAAAGCCCCGCAAAGACCCCTACATAGTAGAGCATCCCCAAGAGTTACAGGGTTTCCTCCACCCGACCTTTCTTGTCACTACGGTTCCCTGTAGACTAGAATGTAAGAATTGAGACCTGAAGTCTACCAATTTTAGTCTTAATTTGTGCCTTGAATTTCACTTAATTTAGAAGTTGATTCAATATGTGACCTAATTTGGGGGTTGATTGGCCCACAAAGTAGACTAACTTCACCTGACCTGCCTTAATGAAGGAGGATGAAATTTACGTTAAGACCCAAAAATCACCCTGAATTGACTCTCAGGTTATTAAGTTCAAAATTTTAGGGTTCAAGTGAATTTAGAGCCTAATTTTAGGGTTCTCTTGAATAGATCTTTTCAAACAAGGACTTGGTTGGCACACAAATGCGGGAAGATCAATTTCCTTTAATCCATGCAAGTGTGTACTAACACTTCAAAATCATAGAGTAGAAACCCTAATTGGTTCTATTTCGAAGTTCAATTTGATCTCAAATGTAACACCTTGGACTCAAACAAGAAAGTGAGTAGTCCAAGATGTCAAGAATTTAAGCGTAAATCCCTAACAGGTATAGGAAATTAGGATAGGGAATCTCTAATCAAATCATCTCACTTCAATCAGATATCATGTTAATTTCGTAAATCAGGAAACTTTGCAAGTGAATCCTAATTCATTTGTTTTCTTTTCTCTTACCCAAGATTAGGAGGTTGATTAGGGAAGAAGGGAAAGTTTACCTGCCCCTAGAGTGGCTGATTGCATGGAAGATCTCCTCGTAATGTACCTCGCATGATCACAAGTAAAGCAAATAGGGCAAGTTAGTGCTCAAATTAACCAAGAAAGATAAGACTAGGTGAATTGCGCATAGCTCCCTAGCAACATCGCCAAAATGTTGAGGCACAAATGAGGAGTTTTATGAAATGGTTGTCATAGTACACTCCTAAATCACACAACAAACACTTAAATTTATAATCTCGAATTCTACTTGGAGTTCGAGGTCGTTCACAGGGAGCAAATGGAATCCACAACACTAATCTCAATTAAGAATAAATGAGCATAGTAAATTAAGCACAATAAAAGATATGCAATGAATAAAACTTGTCAGATTGATAATCAATGTATCTCAAAAGATCCTTGGGACAAAAAGAATTAGAAAGAAAAAATAATGGTAATTTGAATCACTAATTATTCTTCTTAATTAAGCATATATCCCAACTTATTCAAATCATTCAAATAAATCAACAGTGTTCTCAATCAATTAATCCACATCAACTTAGATACTAAAATGTGGCTACAGTACCCCTGAATCAATATCAAGCAACAGGCACTCTTCTCAGAAGGCTTAAGTGCTAAGGCACTAAGCGTTAGTAAGTACACAAGGGTAATGACCTCTCAAGGCTTTCGCTTCTTCATGCCTTCTTAAGCACAACTCAAGAGCCAACCTTCTTAGATACTAAGTGTAAGCCTCTTTCTTCAGCATGCATCCCGAGGGGCTTAACCTCAAAGCAAAACCATCCCCCCTCTTCTCACAAATTCTCTTCTTTTTCTCTCTTAGACCTGGGGCTAATTGGGTAAACAGGTAGGTAATCGAATCTAGGTAGGGGACTAGACTCACCGGGCATGATGGTGAGCAAGGAGTGGGATTAGTGAGTGAGCGGGGGACCCAACCCCCTGGTGTCTTAGGCAACCAGTGGCTATCACAAATTCTACTTATACCACGTAGCCTGCTCTTCGTCTTATGATGTGGGACTAAGTCCTTCGCTCCTCCTTTTCCCGATGCAACTGAGGTCGTCTCTCTAATTAAAGTAGCTATTGGATCTCTTCTCTTCAGTTAAGGGCTTAGATGGCTTCGTGAAAGTGTCCCACTCTAGCTAGGGGCAATGCTAGTGAGGATGGCAACCGAAGTATGGTAGGAAGAACTAGAGACGGTGACAGGGACAGGAGACAATGACGAGACCTGAAATCACAAGTACAAGATCAAATGCCCCAATTAGATAGCTCCTGACATTCCCCAAGTGATGGTGAAGGTGATGGTGGGGTTCTTGTGGCATATGCATGTGTGTGGAGGGTGTGTGAAGTCAGAGTAGGTGTACGGTGAAGGGTAAGTTTGGTGTGGTGATTGAGTGGATGGAACGGTGAATAGGTAGAGGGGTTTTGGTCGTGGAGGTGTGGCGAAGGTTTTGGAGGTGATACGAGGGTCTTTGGTGGTCTGTGGAGTGAGGATGGCCTCGCCTGAGGTTTGGCTGGAGGGGAGGAAGATGATGGGGGAGGCGATTATTCGACGATTGAAGTGGGGCACTAAGTGTCCTAATCTAAACTATGGAGAGAGAGAGAGATTTAGAACCTAATTAAGGACGAAGGGGGCAAGGGAGGCACCGACTTTGATTGGCCGACACCGAAGAAGAGAAGTCCTTCGATGAAGGAATGATGAGGAAGAAGGAGATCTGGACACCCCTGATTTTTTTGTCGAGGAGTGCAAGGAGATGAAGACAATCCCACTACCTATGGTATGTGGCAGCAGGTAGGAGTCACCGAAGTTGTGGTAGAGGTGTCCAAAGAGAGGGATTTGTTGAAGAAGTATGGCCAGACCGAGCTAAGCAGCAAGGCCTCGCTATTGGGGGCCTTTAAAGGTCCAAGGGTAGCTTCCAAGCTTTGAAACAAGCTCGAGGATCTCAAAATTTTGAGGAAGAAGATCCGTGATCCTAAGGAGTTCACAGGAGCTCTGTGTTGTGATTTAGAATCCAAGGTTTGGTTCAGATGATTGGGGATTTTCTCAAGATCATTCCTTCCAATTTTGGAAGGGTTTAGTCGAGAAATCAAGGAGAAATCCAAGATTGAAGATCGTGCTTTGGATTCCTCCTGTCAATGATGGCAAGGTTTGCTTTGAAGATAATGGCGAGAAATTAGGGGTCTATTAGCAATTATTTTGAAAGTTAAGAGCTTAATTAAGAGGAATAGAGTTTAAATGAACTAAAATGCAAACTAGGTCAAGATCAACTCTGATTGGGCCTAAGTTTTGGTAATAACATAATTTGGACCCAAAGAACCTAATTGTGAAGTCTGATTTTAGTTTTGACCAAGTTTGACTAGGCAAGTTTTGCGCAGAATCCAAATTAGTGCAGAATTCCATCTGAGACTCTGTTCAAGGTCAAAATAAGTTCAGATGGTCAAACAAAGGGTACCAAACCTCTGAGAATATTTTCTATGAATTTTAGATGGCTTAAATGAATTTAATTCTGACCAGAACATCTTTAATTCAAGTTGTTCTGAAATTAGGATTTTGGGTTATGAATCAGTTTTAGAAATGTGTGAAACCCCATTTCTATATGTATGGACCCACTTACTAGATTTTAACGCTCATTTGAACTTAGATTAATCATTGGGAAATCTTGTGGTTACTTTTCATTCATTAGATAATGTTAAAACTGCATAATTGACCCTAATTTATTATTTTCTCAAAATGGATTTGAGTGTAATTATGGCTGTTAGGCAATTATGTAGGAGCATTTGTCACTTGATAATGACTAATTAAAGCTAGTTATGGCTCATGATGGTGTTACCATCACTAGTTAATGGCTTTAAACTTAGCACTTAATGGGAGGCAACTTGTCATTTTTGAAAAACTTGAAACCCTTCTGACATATCTTTTTGCTGAAATCATATTGCACTTTAGGGTTCGTTCGTTAGCACAACTGACTCCACCTTTGATACTTGTATCAGAGTTAGAAATCATCCGCAACAATCATTTCGACCCGTTCACCACCCACCTGTTCTAATGTATGAACCGAGCGGAACTCGAACCCACCTAATTTACAATGAGGACATTGGAAATCTTAGTCATGGGGGGTATTAAAGTGTAAAACGCTGTGAAAATCAATGCATGGAAGGGTTTGATTAAAAAAAATAGAGAGAGAGAAAGGAGAAGAGGAAAGGAGAGGTCAATTTGAATTGAATGAAAAACATTTGAGGAAAGGAAAAGAAAAGAAAAGAAAAGAAAGGAGAAAAAAGGAGCAAACAAAAAAGAAAGAAAAGAATGAGATAATCCCTCAAAATTGAGTATGGAACTCACCTAACTTCTATGTTGGATTGGATGACGAATTAAGGCCTGGAAGGCTGAAACTTAGGAGATTAGTGACGAGTACTGACCTTAGGCCTCTTGGGCTTGTTTCAGGGCTTAAACAATCACGTATTTGTTAATATCCGGATTAATCCTCAAGAGGTTGAGGAAAGTACGATGTTGATGTAGTAGGTCTAAGATGTAGGAATTATTCGACCCTATTGCCTGCCCTTTGGTTTGTGGGACTTGGTAACCTAAGCACCCAAAATCACACACTAAGTCTGGTTCAGTGTGCTTAATAAAGAAAATCATGCCAAAAGTATTTTGTTCTGAAAAGCCATCTCGAAGATCTAGCTTAGGAGTGGCTTGACGACACAACTTGATTGGACGAGTTCCCGATGCGAAGAGGTGGGAAATTCCCCTCGAAGATGTGTAATAACATATTGTCTCCTCAGTGCTTGTCCCTTAGGATATCTAAATATCCTACTAAGGGCATGTAAGCACCTTGTGCTGGTTCAAGTGCCTTGGGTGGCATTATCCTGAAATGTCAATTGCCAGGGTTGAATTTAGCTACAGAATGCAATGGGTGGCACTATCTCAAAGTGCCAAATGCCAGGGTTCTGGGGGTTACCATGAGCAGTGTTATCCCAAACCATCAAAAGCTAGGGACCCTTCGAGGATTGATGATGGGGACAAGGAATCCGATACAAACCATGCTTAGGGCCAATTCGAGGCTTAATCTAAGGAAATATAAAAGGAAAAGAGAAAAAAATCTCAAAATGAAAAATCCTTCTTTATCTCTCTCTTATCAAATGCACTGGAAAACTAAACCTAGATATGTTATGTCTATGCATGGGTGCTTTAACCGTCGGGGTCAACGAACCTCTAGGTAGTGTTTGTCGGCCTTAGAAACCTTTGCAGCAGACTTAGGCTGAAACTAGTCAGGTCTAGATCTTGGCTGGTACTTGAGTGCCTCTAAGCTTATTGTTGGTATTTTGATCTAGTTTCTAGAGATGCAACTTAATAGGGCATCTTGACGATGACATCCGACCTAGAGACCTAGTCTGATCCATAGAATTTTTGCTAAGGGACTAAAAAAGCTAGGCATGAGGGTATGATGGGAACACCATCATAGGTCATAACTGGCCACTTTTAGTCTGGTTTGATGGATAAATGCTCCTGCATAATCATCTGAGGGTCATAATTCCATAAGAATCTAATTTGAGAAGAAAATAGGGAATCAGGGTTAATTCTGTAATTTTAACAGCATATCATAAACATAGAATAACCATGGGGTTTGTCAAGGGTAAATTGAAGGTCAAATGAGCATTAAAGTCTAATAAGTGAGTCTCATACAGATAGAAATAGGGTTTCATGCATTTCGAGAACCACAACACCTAAAACCCTAATTTCAAACCCACTTGAATTAATAAGGTTTTGGTCAGAATAAAATTCATTTAAACCTCCCAAAATTCATAGAAAAATATTCAAAGAGGTTTGGTACTCTTTGTTTGACCATCTAAACCTATTTTGACCTTGAACAGAGTCTAAAATGGAATTTTACCCTAATTTGGGTTTTTATGAAAATTGTCTCATCAAACTTGGTCAAAACTGAAATCTGACTTCACCATTAGATTCCTTGGGTCCAAATTAGGAATTCATGAAAATTTGGACCCAATCAGAACCCATCTTGACCTAGTTTGGAATTTAACTTTTTCAAAACTCTATTTCTTACATTTAGCTCCTCAGTTTCGAAATCCTTATATTTAGCCCCCTAACTTCTTGTCATTTTCTTCAAAATGGTCCCTTCCTCCATTAACAGTGTGAACCCAAAGCTTGCGACATTCAATATGGGATTTCTCCCTGATTTCTCAACCAAATCCCTCTAAAATTGGTGGGATTGAGCCTGAGAACCTTCCCAATCAATTAAACCACATCTTCAATTTGGATTTGGACCATAAAGCTCATGCGAACTCCACGAATTTAGGGATCCTCTTCCCCAAATTTTCGAGCTTCTTGAGCTTCTTCTCAAGCTTTGAAGCTGCCCTTTGACCTTTAAAAGGAGCCCCTTCACAAGGACTTGCTCCTTAGTGAGTTTTTGGCCTAGAATACACCTTCCTCGACCTCCGGCCAGCTCCAAACTCCTCTCCGGTAACCTCCTCCCTTTGGCTTCCTTGCTCGCTGCCACGTATAATAGGTAGTGGGGAAAGCTTCCACTCTTCATTCCGCACCTCACCATACTTGTGAGGAGCTTTCCGGCCCCTCGTTGCCGTCTTCATCTCCAGAGCATCTTCATCTCCGGTGCTAGCCAATCATAGTGGATGTAAACACATTTATTGAGGGTAAAATGTCTATTCATGCATATTCCTAGCCTTAGATTTGCATTTCATGTTATAAATATTGCATAGCATGCATCATTCTACATTTGGTATAGTTGTATATAATTTAGGTTAATTGCGACTTTTTTGTGGTTAGGAGAGAAGCATATTTATTTCGAAGCCTCGGATTGACGATCCAACCATACGGATCTGATCGAGATGATGATCGGAGTCCAACGCTACGAGATTGCCTCAATTCGAGTTCCGTAGCACCATATGCAGTCCGAGAAAGATCAACAGCCAAGGGACTAGGAGACATAATTAGGAGCTTCAAATGATAAATTCGACCACACGGATTGATTCGGGTCGACGATCGCAGCCTAGCAGTGCAAAAATCGACTCAATCGACCTCTGTAATAGCCCCTACAACAAGAAAAAGACGGATGGCCCAGACTGAGCCAAGTGGTGCAGCCTCGGCCGCTAGCACAAGCACGCAACACCGCACGAGCACAGCAGTGCGGGTGCACATGCAGGTGTGCATGCGAGCAGCGCCAGCGCGTGGGTGCGTGCGTGTGCGCGGCAAGGTAGGTGCGGCGCCAGTGCAGCGTGAGGTGGACTACAGCGACGTATGAGCTGGACTTACAGCGACGCTTACAGCCGTCGGTAATTCATTGCATGACAGCAAAGCTAGCTGTGGGTGCCTGCTGGCATGAGCTGCCTACAGCGACGTTTCCAGCGACGGCTTGGATGTCACTAATGGTTCCATACCTATTTTTGCCTCTTCTCCTCCACTATAAAAGGACCTACACCCCCTCCCTTCCAAGCCATCTCTACCTACTCCCAAGCTCTTGCAAGCCTACCAACGCTCCATTAGAGCTTGTTCTTAAGCTCTCAAGGTTCCTATTAGTGTAGCGAACCTCTGTCCCACCAAATACTCCTCCAACTTCCCATCTCCCTTCATAGGTCACCTTGGAACGGTCCTCCCACCTCCCATTCCGATAGTAGATCACCTCTGTCTTCTCATCTCCATTCCGGAGCCACGCTGAAGCTTTTCTCAACATGATGTCCTCTTGCATCTCACCTCCATCGTTCCGCTCCTCACCTCCTTCGTTCGAGCTTCCGCCAGGCACCATCGTCTCACCGAACAACCGATTCGGGAGATTTCCTCTCACCTCCCTCTCTTTTTATGCTTTCATAGTAGATTGTAATAAACATTGGATTGATATATATATACCATTTTCATTCCTCATCTCTATCTCGTGCTTCATTTGCTTTTCTTTTATTTCAAAAACAAAAAAAAATAACAAAACCCTAAAATACCAAAAAGAAATGAATTGAAGCGCAGTTTTCAAGTAAAGTAAACGTCGCCTCCCTGTGTTCGACCAGAGACTCCCTTGGAGTTTCGGTATAAATTTTATCTGATCAACGTGTTTTGCAACTACGACGACAGGTTACTTGTAACCTCGATTTCTTACATGTGAAACATGAATGACCATTTTGGCATCGTTGCTGGGGACGACACAATCATTTTGGCGCCATTGCCGAGGACAACCCGACCATTTTGGCGTCGTTGCTGGGGAGGCAACAGAATTTACTTTAATGTTTATTACGTTTCTTTGTGTTTAAATAGCATTAACCCTACTTGTCTTTGATCTACTGTCTTGCAGGTACCCTATCATGGAAATCCAAGTGCAGTAGACTGGAGTAAAGTGTAGGTGGAGTGTTTTGTAAGTGTCCCCCACACCACCCCTACCTTAGTTTTCATTCCATAACTGAATAACTCAAACCTAAATCAACTTAGGTGCTTTTTATGAACCCTAGGATAGATTTGGTTGTTTGTTTGCCATCTCCACTCACCTCACCATCCACATAAATAAAAATAAAAAATAAAAAAAAGTGTTATCTGATTGTGGGATTTTCTGAAAGCTACACACTTAACACCCACAACTTCTTATCCTAAGGCACACAATCACTTTGATTCTACCACTTAACCAGGATTTGACCTGTAGACCCGGTACACTTCAACTAAATACACATAAGTGAGTAGAAATCTAAATGGGTTAGGCATTCTTGTGTGCCATAACTAAGTGGTGCAATAGGCTAATTGATTGAGTTGTTTGGGCCGCAGCACTCAATCTAAAACTAATCCATCAAGTAGCTTGCCACTTAGGGTTGATTCTTAGGGCTGAACCAGGCACTCCACATTATTTTTCATTTTAAAGGAACATATCATCACCCGTGCTTTCAAACTTGGAGTGTTCTACTAAACCTTGATTGAACCAACCTAAGAATTAAACCCTAAAAGCTACTAAACAAGGTTGAACTCTAAAAGGCACATCATCAAATAACCTTGTTTGAGAACCCTGGTTGTGCACACACACACATTTTAACTGATCATTAAGGGCACAACCCATCTAAAGGGCCCATCATATTCCTGAAGCACCATTGTCCCAAGCCTAACTAAAATTGATTAGACGTTGGCCCTAAGGACTGGTTCATTCGTCGGGATCCAGATTGAGATTGTTCACGATTAACCTACTTATACTAGTCAATTTGATGTCTAAATAGGGGAGTAGCATCAAACGACCACAGCTGGGGGGTACACTAGGAATCGGAGGCGCAAGCCAAAGGAAGAACCTTCTCCCCAGTCTCTCCTAACTGGTTGGATTACCTGGACATAAGTAGAGTAAATTGTCTATAATCTTAGGACGGATTCTGAGAGTCTGTAGACCTTTAGGCTACCCAAACTAAAGACAGGCTTGTATTTTTGTATTGCAGGGCTCCTTTCTCTTCTGATTTCCCTCCTTACTTCACCATGCACCCTTCCACATCCTACACACATTTCACACCCTATCCTCCTACCACCACTTATCCCCAAGATGATTACTATCCTGACTTGACTTGTAATTACCCATCCACTAGCCGGGATGACTTTGATTGGGGATATGAATCCGAACCTCAGTGTCCAGGGCTTAACCGTGGACGACAAGACTATGATTATTATCCTTCCCAAAGCTATAATGATTATGGATTTCCATCCTTTGATGACCAAACCAACCCGATCTACAATCAGGAAGGATATCATGATTATAACACCTACCCTCCTTAGTATTCCACTGAATATAGGTCACCACCATCCTTTGAACAACCTAGAATGACCTACTTTTAGGGAGGGACCCGGGAACCTCGACATCTTGACTCCTCTAGATTTAACCTGAACCCACCCAAACCTAAACCGAACCAGTCGGATCAGGTGAAGTATATCCAGGATAGGGTGTTGGCTAATTTGAGGAACGCTATACAATCTTTAGAAGCTCATCCAACACCATGCACTGAAGCACTAGAGCCTATGATCAAAATGATTGATGAACTTAATAGTTCTCTATTGGATTTGCTCCAAAGTGTTAGGGATAGGGACTTGGGTGAGTTTCTTCTTGGGAAATTGTCGAGGTTGAGGATGAAATTTGTTGTTGCACTAGTCAAATCTTGGGATGATTCTCAAGATGAACCCCCTTCAGGAGAACTAATGTCTGAACTTGCTTAGGCACCTGTCAGGGGGCATACATTTTCTGAGACTGGGGATGACCAGGATGGGCTAGAGCAACCATTTGAGGATGAACCGATTGATTCACCCGAGATCCCTGAGCCAGGGAGCGAGGAAAAATATGTCTCCACGGACCATGAAATGACATATGATTTTGAGACATATATAAATGAGGATCATGGATTCTTTGACTCTGAGGGTGAAGAATCTTTTGGTGAAGTCTCACTTGAACATAAGGAAGAGGATTTTAGTGAGACAAATGGGCTTGAGGAATCTGACAAACCAGTTGATAGCCCAATTATTGAAGTTTTGGATTCGGTTGGGGTTAACTTGGAGGATCCAAATCTTGATGATTCAATCAGTGACCCCAGTCCTCATCTGCACCCCGAAGAGCTGACTTCTGAGATCTTTGTGCCCAAGTCAATCTTGATTCAACCACAATTGTTGGACTTGGGTACTTTAAATGGGGTGTACAACGATCTGGAGGTCCTAGAAACCTTGATTTCAGAGGATAGGAAGTTGGAAATGAAAATTTGGGTGGTTAATTTTGAGGGAAAAACAAGTTTGGATATAAGGGTACCTATTGACCTAAAACCATCGATCTTCTATACGGACCCTTATGATATCTTTCACGTGCGACCCAAGCCTAGAATAACTAATTATTTTTCTGAGCTAGATGTTAAGTAGACAACCGCACCTATTGAACCATCTTTATTCGTTGTTCGACACTTTGGTCTTGGGTTTCACACCACTAAACCACAGGCCTGACCCCGCAAACACAACAACCTTCGGTTCTGGGTGATTTTCATCTAGAACCTGAGAACCACTCGACCCTAGGGCATGGGTCTGCACCATAATCTTGTCCACATCTGTGGACATCTTCTGCAGATGGGTTTTAGGATCAACCTTTTTATTTTGATTCTGACCCGCACTTGTGAATTCTCAATTTCTTATTTTTATATATGTTATGCCTAGCTAAAAGCATTAAACTTAGCATGTGTGTATACACTCTTCTCAGGTGATGTTCTGTTTACTCTACCCTTTTCATGTCTTTACTTTTACAATGAGGACATTGCATCATTTAAGCATGGAGGGGTGGATAATCAATTCTTGAAATCATTATGTTAACTCCGTAGAATTTCTTTTAGTTTCTTATAAAATTAAAAAAAAATTGAAAATTTGAGAAAAGATAAAAAAAGAAATTGGGAAAAGAGAACTTAGGCATTTGGAAGTTATTAACTTTAGGAAATGATATGAGAGGACCTAAACACCTAGACTCTTTAGGTCTTCAGGCTTAATTAGCTTAGGTGTCCACTCAAATGTTGATTTAGTCTTGAGTCCTCGCCAATTAAAATTCATTTTAATTTAGTAAATAAATTGGGATGATAAGTATGCTACTTATCAACCCACCCTCTAATTTGGGTAGACTTTAAGCCTAAGCTTCTACACATTTTTTTTGCACTGACTCACTTTCCGGTGGTTTTTACAGAAATTGGGTAGCTAAGGGATCGACTTGGGTGGTATGGCTGACAAGTTTTCGGTGGTAATAACTCATCATCCGGTTATCCAAAGACCAGCCACATGACCATTTTTGTTGTACTACCTTTAGGTAAATCTTAGATCAGGGAAGCCACCTACTTAGAAAAAGAAAAGAAAAAGGAGAAAAAATAAATAAATAAAACCACACTTCACCGCACAAGTATGGCTAGCAAGTTATCGGTGGTAACAACTCATTAGCCGGTTGTCTAGAACCCAGCTCACAAAAAAAAATGCACTATAATTCCCAAAACACTTAGGGAAGAAGCGGGGAACTAGAATAAATCGAGGAGATATGCACTGTGTTCGCCCTTGTGTTGACCCCATAAATAAAAGAAGTAGGGAGAAAGCTACCGATCGTAAAGATAAACCTTTAGGCAAGGTCACCTAGGGTCGTAGAAACCCGAAGTCCATCTTAACGGCCGTTTTATGAGTCTATCACTTTTTCACAAAGATGCTTAGTACTTAGAGTCCTTTTCAAGTCTTGGGTGAGTCAGGTAGCTGTAAAAAGTTTTCCCGGAACTCTCAAACTCCAAAGTACAAAAAAATTAGAAAAGAAGAAAAATAAAAAAAATATCTTCCCTTCTCAAATAAGGTGAGAACTTGGGCGGTCTGCATTCTGGTAGACACCCGAGTACTATTGAGTTTTCATAGTTTAGGACCATAGTTGAAATTTTCTGTTGTTAATAAACGACTTATGCCAAAGTGATCTAATCCTAATTCTACTTTTATACAAAGCATAGAGTTTAATTTTGCTAGGGACTAGCAAAAGATAGGCATGGGGGTATGATGTAAATAGATTTATTGAGGCTAAAATGTCTATTCATGCATGTTCCTAGGCTTAGATTTGCATTTCATATTATAAATATTGCATAGCATGCATCATTCTGCATTTAGAGTAGTTGTATATAATTTAGGTTAATTGCATCTTTCTTGTGGTTAGGAGAGAAGCATATTTATTTCGAAGCCTCAGATTGACTATCCAACCGTACAGATCTGATCGAGATGACGATCGTAGTCCAACGCCTTCGAAATTGCCTCGATCAGAGTCCCGTAGCACCATATCCAGTCCGAGGAAGATCAACGGCCAAGGGACTAAGAGACATAATTCAGAGATTCAAATGATAAATCTGACCATGCGGATGGATTAAGGTCGACGATCGCAACCTAACGGCGCAAAAATTGACTCAATCTGACCTCTGTAGCAGCCCCTACAATAAGAAGAAAATGGACGGCCCAAACTGCGCCACGTGGCACAGCCCAGGCCGCCAGCACACGCACGCAACACCGCACGTGCGCAGCAGTGCGGGAGCGCACACGGGCTTGCAAGCACGCAGCGCCATCGCGTGGGCACGTGCAGCAAGGCAGGAGCGGCACTAGCGCAGCGTGAGGTGGACTACAACAACGTATGAGCTGGACTTATAGCGACGCTTATAGCCGTCAGTAATTCATTGCATGCCAGCAAAGCCAGCTATGGGCGCCAGCAGGCATGAGCTGCCTACAGCGACGTTTCCAGCGACGGCCTGGATGTCACTAATGGTCCCATACCTATTTTTGCCTCTTCTCCTCCACTATAAAAGGACCTACACCCGCTCCCTTCCAAGCCATCTCTACCTACTTCCAAGCTCTTGCAAGCCTACCAACGCTCCATTAGAGCTTGTTCTCAAGCTCTTAAGGTTCCTATTAGTGTAGCGAACCTCTGCCTCACCAAATACTCCTACAACTTCCCATCTCCCTTCATAGGTCACCTTGGAGCGGTCCTCCCACCTCCATTCCGGTAGCAGATCACCTTCGTCTTCTCACCTCCATTCCGGAGCCACGCTGAAGCTTTCCTCAACATGATGTCCTCTTGCATCTCACCTCCATTGTTCCGCTCCTCACCTCCTTCGTCCGAGCTTTCGTCAGGCACCATCGTCTAACCGAACAACCGATTCGGGAGATTTCCTCTCACCTCCCTCTCTTTTTATGCTTTCATAGTAGATTGTAATAAACATTGGATTGATATATATACCATTTTCATTCCTCATCTCTATCTTGTGCTTCATTTGCTTTTCTTTATTTCAAAAACACAAAAAAAATAACAAAACCCTAAAATACCAAAAAGAAATGAATCGAAGCGCAGTTTTCAAGTAAAGTAAACGTCGCCTCCCTGTGTTCGACCCAGGACTCCGTTGGAGTTTCCATAGAAATTTTATCTGATTGATGTGTTTTGCAACTACGACGACAGGTTACTTGTAACCTCGATTTCTAACACGCGAAACACACCCAACCAATAGTCGACATCACCTCTAACCTTTCTTCATCCACAACTACTCCCCTTCGACTCCTCTCCTTCCCCTGACTCTACTCATGCCCATAGACTGTAGGTTCGTACGCACATACACTTGCCCTACTATCGCCTTCACCAGCTTCAGCCACACTCCGACTAGCATGCATGCCCTCCACAGACCACCAATCACTCCGTCAACACTCCCAAAACCTCTGCCACCCCATGTTCGCCAAAACCCTTGAAGAAATTGAGGGATTCACGCCCTCAACACCTCCACCGAACACACCTACCTCCGTTCACCATCTCTAAGCATGTCAGCCCTTGACACACCTCGCCACTGCAAGCAACACCCACTAGCACGTTTACCTCTTCCAGGCAAAGCTTCTGAGCTTGTTTGACAGGGCCGAGAGGCCGTCTTCCCCTTTTCAGGTACATCATCGAAGCTCCTCCGCTGCAACCTTCTTCTCCGACCTCCACTGTAGTTCTCCACTAAGTTCTTTAGCACGGCCACCCCCAGGTGCTACGGAACACCTTCAGGTTCCCTTCTAGGCCGTTAATTTCAGCTGCTGGGGCTTTCTTCATCCTTAATCAGAAGCTACACCACCTGTAGCTCGCACGAGGAGAAGACATGGGACATTAGTCCCACATCGTGGACGTAGAAGCTTACGCAGATGCATAAGTTGAATTTCTATTCTCCGCTATTCACCCATGATCACGAGGGGTCAGGTCCCTCACCAAATGCACTCACTCACCCTCGCTCACCTGCACACCCGGTAAGCCTAGACCCAGTACTATTCATGACCCGATTACCTGCGTACTAACTCGATTGAGCCCGGTTCTGAGAGAAGAAGAGAAACAAAATTAGAGAGAGAGGGGGTGGGTTTTGCTTTTCCTTGGGATCCATGCCTCTCCCTCTCTCAACACTTATCCTTTGCAGGCTTTGTGCGAGGCCCTTGCGCCTCTATTGATGCTACTGCTATGCCTCTTCTGTGAGGCTTTCTGAAAGGCCCTTGTGCCTTGTGAGCTACTGCTGGTTGTCATTTGATTTGGCATTTACTGTGATAAGTGGTTGAGAGTACTGTTCATTTATTTGAATAATTGTGAGCTTAAAATTAAGGGTTAATTTGGTGATTCAATCACCATTTTAACCTAATCTTTTTGCACTATCATACTTGAGTTCATTGATATATTATTCTGAGCAAAGTTTTGATTATATTTTCATATATTTCTGAAGAAAATTATGATTAGTGAAATTGCTCCCTATGAATGACCTCGAACTCCAAATTGACTTCGAGCTTTATAAATTTAAATATTTTGTGTGATTTTGTCAGTTATACTATAATGCATTTTCTAAACAATGACAATTTCGCCACAAACATGGGTGAAAACCACTACTTAAGCCTCTCAGCTTAGGATTTTTTTGAGTAGTTAAGATTTGTCAATCCACTAACGCACCACTTGAAACGAGGGTGGCACAACCTCTTACAATTGTCCCTTCTCTTTACAACTTTAAGAGAAGCACAACAATAACAATAATGGATCTTTCCTAACAACTTGGATCTATAATCAATGCAAATAAAGATAATAACAATATAATCCATTGGAGCCTTAAGGAAAGATCAAATCAAATTTTTTTCGTAGAGGTTTGGATTGACGTGCTTTAAAAAGCATTGAAGTAGAAGTGTAGAAGCACTTGAGAGAAATCACGAGAGCTCTTTTTCTAAGAGGATTTCTTCTTGGAATGTGTGTTGAAAAAGGGCTACCTTGGACCTCTATTTACACAAGAGAATTTTACCTAAAAAGGAATTTATTCAAATTCAATTGGTCGATCAATTAAGGTAGTTTGGTTGGATAAAAGGTAATTTGGTCGATCAAACTAGTTACTTGATCGATCAGTGTTTGGTCAATTAATTAAGCTAAATGGTCGATTAAAGGTGTATTATTGAACTTCCTAAAATGGGTTGGTTTAATCGATTAATTGAGCTGGTTGGGCGATCAATAAAATTGGTTGATAAATTTTATTATTTAGTCTATCAATTAATAGAAATACTTGATTTTTACGTTAAGTGAAAAAATTTGTTTGAAGTTAATTTGAGGTTCCTTACAAAATATTCTGACTCAAAAATAAAATTACTCAGAAAGAAGAATAGTAATCTTCTTTCTTTAGTCCATGAATCCAGAGAAGGAGAGTCCTAAAAGATTAGTCTAGCAGATATCATAATTTTAGTGCATCAAAATAGTGGTACTCACATTCTCCCCCTTTTTGATGATAACAAAATTATAATTACATAGAGAGATAAGAAATTTAAAGATTTATGCATAATATCTCCCCCATTTTGGTCCAGCAAAAAGCAAACATATATCTATCAATTTTTATCCATCTACCCCTTAAACAAGTAATTGTAGCAGATAATCTTTAGCATGCAGCTCAAAATTTTCAACGAAAAGAAACATGTAGCTGACATATAAGAAAAGGTATCCATGCATCTGATATATTTAGAGAGCAAGATAAACGAGTCCACATAATATAAAGGTACTACAGACCAAAAGGCTATAAGATATTGTCCATGCAGAAAGAAACTAATATCAAACTACTTTAATGACTCCATGAAGATATCCATGGTGCTCTGGAGGTTTGTATCTAAGTCGAGGTACATCTAGTCAGATGTGCTTGAGGAGGTCAGACAGCCAAGAATGAGATGTCACTGAGCCAACGAGGATGGTGTCTGCTGCCTGACTGTCCAGCGTGGAGGAGTAGTATGCTGGTCTAGTGCTACTGGACGAGGAGGAGGTGTTGCTGATGATGATGGAGGAACTGTAGTAGACCGATGAGAATGATGAGAGCTATGAAGTTGCTACTGAATCCCATGAATAGAGTCTCCAACTCTATCCAGAAACTGACCTTGAGCATTTAAGTAGTCGGATACCTGATGCCCATGTCTATCCTTCACAAGATCTATCTTGTGTTGTCGGTACATCATGAAAGAAATCCTATCAGTGACGTCTTGAATACTGACATAGTCCTTGCCTGAAAGTAGTCTGTCAAGAAGGCCCCACTCTTGGTCGTAGAAGGATAGAGAAGGTTGCCATGGAGGAGGATAAGTTATTGTGAAGTGGTCATATGATGGGAAAGCTGGAGGTACTGCAAAAGTGGGTCCCTGAGAAGAGGGTCTGTCTGGCTCCTGAGGCTATTGCTACTCCAGCGGATCTGCATCCTCACCATTGGATCCCTGAGCTTACTCCATTTTGGTATAAGTGAGCTTATCAAAGATGGAGGCTCTCGTGATAAATTTTTTGTGCTTTATATCCATTGGGACATTAAAATGTAGGAAGATGTGAGAGAGGAGTGTCCCAAACTAGAAGAAGATGGCGGGTTGCTTACTCATTAAATAAAGAATCAAGTGGTTCCAGTTGAACCACTTGTTCCTAAGAAAAGCTTAGAGGGTGATGAGCATGATCCCAGGGAAATTCTCAATGGAGGTAGACTTTGACATGAAATTCCACAAAAAGACTCTATTAGGAAAGCGAGGAAGGTAATCAAAGTAAGGTGACTTGGCAGGATGGCCCAAGTCAAAATGTGTGGGAGTGAGAAGGGACTCTCGAATGGCATGGCTCTAGGTCTACTCGTGGAGCTAAAGAAATGTGGGATCAATAGAAGGATAACCAAGAATCTCATAAAGAACATTTTCGTTGACCAAAACCTCTATGCCGTAGACATTCGAGGTAAGCTCAATGTTGAACTCCTACCTATGTTTTTCAGGTTAGCATAAAATAGGCGACAAGCCATGGGGATCAACACCAGGAATGTGGCTATTCTTAGAACTCGCATAAAAATTTCACTTGAAAAGGCGAAGAATTTGGTGGTAAGAAAATTTATCATGGATTCAGGGAAAGATGGTCTCAAAATACAGGAAATCGATGGGTCTACCAGCGTGTAGGGAAAGCCTGGCAAGAATGGAGAAACACTTATGAACAGCCTCAGTAATAAAAAAGTGATCAAACGTGTCATTATGAGAACCCGAAGATGAAGCACGTGCACGTTTCAAGGCCATCTTAGTTTTGAAAATACACATTGGTCGATCAAACAACAAAGATTGGTTGATCAAAAGCAGGTTGGTTTTGGTTTTGGAAAAACGTATTTTGGTCGATCAAAAGTCTTAATTGGTCGACCAAACCTATTCAGACCAAATATAAATGAGAGTTTCACAAGATTAATTTGCTCACATATACTATAAACAAGGCAAGGAAGCACAAGATCATCACAAGATCAATCACATAACATCTAAGCTTAAGAGAAATCCAAAAAATACATATTCGAAACAAGGCCTAGAGGTTACCATGATCGATTAAGTAGATCGACCAAGCAAGCGAGTCGGAGGAGTCGTCGAAATAGAGGTAGCATAGGCCACGGCAGCGAGGTTGTGGACAATGGCTCAGTGACGAGTCACAATGGTGTGCATCGACGAGAAGACTTTCTACGGCCAAGGAAAGGACCAAGGGAGAAGATTAGAGGTCAATCTATCTTCAGTGAGCGATGGCGTTGGTCGGTGGCATTAGCGATTGGTTGGTGGAGGTGGTGGGCAGATGAGGAGTTGTGGGGTTGTAGGTTTTGGTTGGTGGTGGAATGGAGTGTGGGGACCAAATGTTGGAGATGTGGGGTATAGTTGTTGAGTAAAGAAAAAAAAGAGATTTGAGGTAAAAAGTAGGTGTTTTATATAAAGTTGGGTAGTTAAGTAAGGTAAAAACATTTAGGGTAAGTAATCACTTAGATTGGGTACCTTTTGAGTGATTAGAAATGAGATTCGAGGCGATTAGGATTGCAAACGTGGATTTGATTTTCGTCCAGATTTGGTTGATCTAAACTTAATTTTGGTCGATCAAAAGAGAAATTGATCGATTAATTAATAATATTGGTTGATCAAGGCTCAAATTTTTGGAGGGAAATTTCCTGCCTAAATAAATTGGTCGATCAAACTTCAAATTTTTGGAAGGAAAATTCTCGCCAAAGATTTGGTCGATCAATTTTGGAATATTGATCAATCAATTTGAAATTTTTGATCAATCAAAGGTTGAAAATATGTCAATCAGAATTATCTAGTTAGCTCTTTTAACCTAAATAGTCTTAATGCATGGAAGATAAGGTTAAATCTATCTTTTGGTACAGTTTTTGTGAAGATATCAGCTAACTAATTTTCAATTTTAACAAACTCTAAGTTAATCTCACCCTTTAGGACATCAATGTGTTTGGTCTTAGAATGTTGTACAGGATTTATAGATAGGTTGATGGCACTAGTGTTGTCACAAAGTATTTTGTTATTTTTATAGGATAGGGCAAAATATTCTTGTGTTTGTTTCATCCACAATAGTTGTGAACAAGCTAAAGATGCAGCTATATATTTGGCTTCTATTGTAGATAGTGAAATAGTATGTTGTTTTCTAGAAAACCAAGAGACTAAGGAATTTCTGAGAAATTGACACGTTCCACTAGTACTCTTTCAATCAGTGAAACTACCTGCATAATCAGTATTATAAAAGGAATAAAGATCCAATGTGGCTGACTTTGGATAGAATTGTCCTAGGTATGGTGTGTGGTTTAGGTATTTAAGTATCATTTTAACTGCATTAAGGTGTAATTCTTTAGGGTCAACTTGAAAATGAGCACATAAGCAGGTGCTAAATAGAATATCAGGTCTACTAGTTGTTAAATACATTAAAGAACCTATCATGCTTCTGTACAATTTGTTATCTACAGACTTACCTATCTCATCAGTTTTGAGTTAAGTAGAGGCTACCATAGGTGTTTCCTTTCCTTTCACCTTTTCCATGGAGAATTTCTTCAATATCTTCGTGGTGTACTTTGTTTGTGATATGAATATCCCTGAGGATATCTGGTCAATTTGAAGATCGAGAAAAAATCGAAGTTCTCCCATCATACTCATTTCAAACTGATCCTGCATAACCTTGGAAAACTCTTGGCATAGAAGATCATTAGTAGCACTGAAAATGATGTCATCAACATAAATTTGTATTAATAAGAGATCATTTTCTTTCATTTTTATAAATAAAGTTAGATCTACTTTGCCAATTTAAAAATCATTTTCAATTAGGTAAGTTTTTAATCTGTCATACCAAGCTCGTGGAGCTTGTTTCACACCATATAAGTCTTTGCTTAGTTTATACACGTATTTTGGATGGTTTGCATCTTCAAAACCTGGGGTTGTTTAACATAGACTTCCTCCTTGATAAATCCATTTAGAAAGGCGCTTTTGATGTCCATCTGAAAGAGTTTAAACTCCATGTGGGCAACAAAGGCTAACAACATTCTAATGGAATCCAGGCGAGCTACAGGTGCATATGTTTTATCAAAATTAATTCCTTCTTCTTGATTATACCCTTAGGCCACAAGTCTAGCTTTGTTCCTAACTACTTTTCCTAATTTATTCAACTTATTCCTAAAAACCCATTTGGTTCCTATGATAGCCTGAGAGTCAGGTTTTGGAACACATTCCCATACTTGATTTCTTTAAAATTTATTCAATTCATCTTCCATTGCAATAATCCAACAATCATCAGAAAATGCATCCTTAACATTTCGAGGTTCTAGTTGAGAAACAAAAGTTGTAAAAGCTAAGGTGTTGGCTAAAGATTTGGTCTGAACTCCTTTGGAGCGTTCCCCTATTACCAATTCTTTTGGATGATCCTTCTTATAAGACACATGTTTTGGTAATTCATTTGATAAGTTTTCTTCTGGTATGTTTGAAGGATCTCCTATGTGGTCTTCATCATCATCATTTAGAGAAGATTGTGGTTGAGCTAGAGTCTCATTGAAAGATACATGCGTAGTTTCCATAACAAAAAAATTCTTCTTGTTAAATACTTTATAGGCTTTACTTTTGGTTGAGTAACCTAAAAAGGTTCCTTTTGAGCTATGATAAACACCAGTTTATCATTATTCTTATGCCCTAAAATAGATCTAGCCTTTGGGTTTTAACTCCGCAAATGAGTTTTCGGGCTTCATTTCAGCATTTACTTAGGATAGGCATGCAATGCATTTTATTATCTTTTTGAAGCATTGACTTGAGTGTTAGGGATAGATAGAAAGTAAGATCCCTCATACCTTGGCACTCAAGAAGGTAGAAGATGAAGAAGAAGCTTCTATCAGTTGGGTCCCAGCTAAATCCAGCTCATCCCAATTGGATCCTAGCTCATTGTAGCTAGATCAACTCATCTTTAGCTCTAGTAAGCTCATCTCAACTGAATGGCAGCTCAAGCTAATTCACCTCAGCTGGATGGTAGCTCAAAGTAGCTCAAGTTAGTCGATGCCAGCTCCATTCCAGCTCCTCTAGCCCAAAATAGTTCACAACCTGACTAGGACTAGTGATGAGTGGCTGATAACTTATGACTAGGTTTTGTTAAAGAAATAGCATTGTAGTACAGCTAGTTATTGCCATCATTACAGATATTTTTTACTCGGAAAATAAGTTCTCCTGAGGTCGAACTCAGGGAGCAAGTTGTATTCTAGAAGTACAGTATTTCTATTACAAAAATAAAGAGAGAGAGAGAGATATGGAAATTTGTCTTCTTCTTCTCTTCTTTCTTCCTCTTTGTCTTCTCTTCTCTTTGGCTCTTGAATCTTTCTTTCTTTTGTTCTTCCTGTGTTCTTCTTCTTCTTTTCTTGCTTCTCTTTCTTTCTTCAGATTTTCTTCTCATGTTCTTCTTGTCTTCTCTCTTCTTTGCTGCGGTCCTGTTTCTTCTTTTCTTCTTCTTCTTTGCCTTCAGGACGTCGTCTGATTTTCCAATCAGACGACTTAAACTGCTGCTGCTACAGTGTCTCCTAGTTGCCTTCTTCTTCTTCCTGCCTTCTCTTCTTCTTCTTCTTCACCTATGCCTGCACACTCAAAGTTTGATCAGAGGGCAAAACCTACTCTACCCTCCCCCCACGTCTCTCTCTCTCAGAATTCGCTCTTAGGAAAGCTCTCCCACGGCAACCGGTTAATCGGGTACGCGGGTCGCGCCCGGGTCCAGGCCCACCGGCGTGCGGTGGCGGGCGAGGAGTGCAGGTCGGGCTAATCGGGTCGGGCCAGGTCCACGGGGCGTGAGCGCGAATGAGGCTGGGTAATCGGGCGGGTGAAGGGGACCTCACCCTGTGATCTGAGGCGAACAGCTTAAGGCACTTTTTGCCTTTAAGCGCCCGCTCACCTCAGTGAGTTTCCGAGGTGGGACTAAATGTCCCACCCCAATTGGACGCCCGTGCGGAGGAGGCAGCGCACAATCGAGGCTCCACACGAAGGCTTTGCCCCAACTGCAGCCTGGGACTTCTTTGCGGAGATGCCCCGCGCAGCCTGGGAGTCTGACCTGGGCGTGGCGCGCCTGGAGGAGGAGGTCGAAGAAGCTGCTTCACTCAGCAATGGCGGCGGCGAGCGAAGTACCTGCTCACAGAGAAACGGCCTCTCGGCCTAATCAGATACGTGGAGGACCTTCGCTGTAGCACGGCGAAGGTGGTCGGGGGGTCTGTAGGTGGCGTGGCGGAGCCTAAGGGCCGCCCTAGGTCAAACTGCAGGTTGGGAGATGGGTTTAGTCGGTGGGCCTGCAGAGGGCGATTGGTGGGAAGTGGAAGGGCGGAGGTTGATCAGGGTAAGGATGTGGAGGTTATGTGAGGGTCGGCGAGCCGTGTGGGGTGCTAGAGTGACGGGAGCGGGTCACCGGAGTTTGGCTGGAGATGGAGAAGGTGAGGGTGATTAGGTGCGGTCGAGGGGTAATTAGATAAAAATAGCAGGGGGAAAAGAGAGAGAGGAGGCAGGGAAGTAGTTCTAACCTAACTCAAGGGACGAAGGGGGAGAGGAGGCGGACGGCTGTACCTGCTGTCGCCGGAGAAGAAGGTGCCCAGTGGGGGAGGACGGCGGTGACGACGGGGTAGAGGCAGCACGCGCTGGTATTGCGCGACGCGGAGGAAGATCAGGGAGGTGGCTCTGCTGCTGGTATTCTGTAGAGCGATGAGGAGGAGGAGGAGAAACCGCCGGAGCAAGGGGGCGTCTGTCGGAGTGGGAAGAGAGGAAGTGAGGGGGTATCTACGTCAGATCCGAGCTGAGGAGAACGGCAGAGCTTGTGGGGTTTTTATAGAGGTAGAGACGGAGAGGAGGGCGGAGGGAGGCGACGTGCCTCCCTCGCCGGAGGACACCAGAGGAAGGAGACCCATACTGTCCGTGCGTTCGTACGGCCGGTATGGGTAGTTGCAGCACTCAGGGGGGTGCTCCTGCGACGGTTGACGACGCAGGGCACCCCCATTTGACTTGGCAGGCCCCCCCCTCACCCTGCGCGGTGCCATGCTCCGCGCAAGGTCGCCGGAGCATGGTGCTGCTCAGGTTTTGCAGGAGGGACCTAAACACAAGGAACGAAGGAGAGTTAGGGGCCAAAATGTGAGGGTTCAAAAGTTGAGGGCCAAAAAGTAAATATATGAGGACCAAAGTGTAAAGTTGGTCAAGAAGGTTTCTTCTTAGGCTCAAGTTTTTATACATGACTAATTAGGACCTAAGGATTCGGATGGTGAATTTTATTTCTAGATTAAACCTTGTTTGACTGGTCAAATTACGTAAAAACCCAAATTAAGTTGTTAATTGGGCATGGTTCTCAATGTAGGGCAAAATGGGTTCCCAAGGCCAAATTGAAGGTTCTAAACCCTAGAGATTAGTTTTCTATGAATTTTAGAGGGTTTATTCCATTTTTACTTTGCCTGAAACCTCGTGAATTGAAGTGGATTTATTTTAGGGTTACAGAATGTCATTTAATTCTTAAATTGCTCATGAACCCATTTCTGATTGATTCAACCCACTTTTTATCTTATTTAGATCATTTGACCTATGTTCGGTCTCTGAGAAATTCTGTTTATGTACTGCAATGGTGAAATTGCAGTTTTTAACCTTTATTTCATGTTTTCTTCTCAGAACACTTATTCCTCAATTAAGCCCTTTGCTAAGTTATGTAGGAGCTTTTAACCTTTGTATTAGGTCAAAATGAGCTAGTTATGGCACATGATGAGGTTCTCATCAACTAGCTACTAGCTAGACCTGGTTAGCTGAAGATGACCTCAACTAGCTCAGGCCAGCTCAAGTTTAGCTCCTGGAGGCTCAACTGAACTCAACTTAGTTGAGCTGAGCTACTTGACCTAAGCTAACTACTCCAAATAGCTAGGAAATTTCTAGGAAGACTAGACCTAGCTCACCTCAGCTCACATCAGAAGAAGCCAGCTCATCATAGCTTGGCTTAGCAACTAGCAAAGAACTAGAATGCTAAGCTAGCTAGGGTAGCTCCTTGCAGTTCTCTTTAGCAACCACCAACTCCAGTGTAGCTCAAAACAGCTTCCTCCAGCTTTGCTCCCTCAAAACCCTATCTCCCTCTGCCTCCAACCCTACTCCTTGCTAGCTTAGCCAGCTTAGTTTAGCTATGGTCACCTTCATGGCACCAAAAACCTAACCCTAATTCATCCAACTTAACTCCACCTCACAACCCTACTAAGCTCCACCAACTATTCCACCTAAGCTTCCCTACTCTTAACCTATTTTTGGCGCCAACAATAGTGACCCCTTGGCCCCTCAACCACCAGCAAATGACACCATTTTTGGCGCCAAAAACCACCCCTTAACTACCCTTAAAATTGGAGCCAACTCTCCCTACATCCCAACCCTCCATCCAACACCTAAACCTATCTACACCCTCCATCTAGTGGCAGCAACTAAGCCCCCTTCTAGAGGCCACATTTGGTGCCAATTCAAAGGGCACCATGGATGGAAGCCACCACCATAACAACCACCATGTGTCTCTCCATTTGGCACCACATATCCTTAACCATAGGATCCACCAACTTCCTCCATCAACCCATCTTATCCATCCACCTGTTTCACGCCAACCATTACCCTTCCCTTCTTGTAAAGATCCTATCTAACCATATCCCCATCTTCTCCCTTTGTATATTCCACCTACACCTATGGTCAAGGAAGAAGAAGAAGAGAAGAAGATCAAGGGGGCACCCTACCCACCCCCTTAGTACCTTCTTCATCTTTCTTCTTCTCCCTTGTGCCATGCCAAGGAGAAAGCCTTCATCTACTGGATGACCAAGCAACAGGAGGAATAAGGGTGGTGGACGTCGACCCTTAGAGGAGGCTTGGAGGAGGAACACTTGAAGGAAGAAGCCAAAGAGAGCTTCTTTGCAACTGTGGGTGCAGCCGCAGTTGGAGCAAGAGTTTCTTGAAGCTTCTACTGGAGGATCCTTCTCTTCTTCATCTATATTTTATCTTTGTATTAGCTAGTTTAGTTTCTCAATTTTTGTTAGGAAGCATTCCTCTACATGTACTCCATTTGCTAGCAATACAAATTTCACTTTGCCTTTTAATTCAAGTTTTCGAGTAAGTGTGTATTTCGTGCTTGTATTAATTTCATGCTTCTAGTTAGTGTGCTTCTCCTCTAATTACCCTAGGTGCACTTGCCTAGGGTGATCTTAGAAGAGAAGGCTCATTCATGTCACTTAGGTTTAGTGATAGGTTTACTCTTTAGCGTACTCTTCGCTTGCAAATACTTGATTGTTTTGAAAATCTTAAAAACAACAAAACAAAAAATTCAAAAATACATGTGTTGATTTGAGGGGTGAGAGAGAGAACCATCTTTGTGATTAACAAATTGACCTCCTTGGATGACCTTATATATTCACCCTATCTAGGTTATAAATTTAAAAGTTGATCGAATTTACGCATTTCAACGACAAAAACCTGCATTTATTAAACCACGTAAAATCCTTATCACTTTTTGGCACCGTTGCCGTGGAGGCACGACTTTGCATTCACTTGTCTCTCTTGCTTGATACGCAGATCTCATCCCCTTCTCTTTGTTTCTTTTCGTGTGTGCAGGCACTACAAGAAGAAGGTAGGAATTTTAGAAGCAAAAGCTTGAAGTTTCTTTTCTTCCCATGAATTCAAGGTTAGTGCCATTCTTCTTGTCACATAATTTTTTGTAAAAACTATCAAAAAAGCATTAAATTAGGCCTTCAGGATCAAGAACAAAATAATTAGGTGGAGTGGTGACTTTTAAAAGCCATTGTTTGCTTTGATTAATTTACACCACTCCACTCGGAGGTGTTGTATTCTGATTTTCAAGTCCAAACCTCTATCTGGATTTCAAAAATCAATTCCGCATACCACAAGCCTCTTAAAATCTTAAATATTCATTCAAAGATTTCAAATTAAGTTTGTAACATCTTTTCAAAATTTCAGAGCATTTAAAGTCGTAGAGAATTTTAAAAAATTCTCGAACTAAAGGGGGGTCATCTTTTTTTATTTCATTATTTTGTTACTATCCATGAATTTTAGGAATTTTTCTTGTTGTCCAATTTCTATGAAATTTAGCTTTCTAGTATCTTTGTAAAATTATACACAACATATAAAATTACAAAAATTTTTGGTTGCCGGTGGTATTACTAAAATGTCCAAAATACCCATAGATATCATTTGTAGACTTTGACATCAGCACAAAAGAAAATCTTAGAAAAATAGCAAACAAATTCATAAAATCATAAAAAATTATTGTTTAGAATCTTTGTTTGATTTCCTTCTAGTAATGATGTTGTTTGCTCTATTTGGACCACTACTTAACAAGAAAAGCTTGAAAGGATTCGCTGAGAGTAACATTTCAGCTTAAGGACTCAAATCAATTAGGGTTTCTTTTCTTTTTATAGTCCCACATTTTAAAGGAAATCTACATTCACCAATACAACTTGATTTCTATTTGATTGTGGAACTCAAACTTGTTTGAAATCATAACAAGAAAACCCTAAAACACATTAAATAAAATCAAACCCAAAAAGCAGAAAAACAAGAAATTTTGTGTGACAAACCTCTTAATTTGTCATTGGACCCACTCCGCCCAATTTGCACACACCAAAAAGAAAATTGAAATAGTAGGGCATTAACCCAATCGACGCCCTCCACATTCCCATACACAATCAGATACCTAAGCCTAAATTAAAACAAGTAGTCATTTGACCAGTTAAGGACTTCACCAAAACTAGGCTTGATATCAGATATCTAGGAATCACTAGGCATTCTTAATTCATTTTGAAAATGCGATGATAGACTTAAAGGGAAGTCAAACGATGGGTGTGGGTTTACAAAAGCCCCTGGTGATTTTCCCAGGACATGCTTGGGCCCAACCACCTCTTTAGTTTAGCCGGGTGATCCTTAGGAAATGGGTTCACTTATTGATTTCTTATTTATCAGGTTCCCAAGTCGTAGGTTTCACTAATGAGTCAACCTTAAGATAGATTACTCTTGGTTGTTTGTCTTGCACACTTTCTCTCATTTATCTCTTCTCCTCCCCTCTCCGTCTTCCAAGTGCATGCACGGGAGAAGGTCCCAGAATCCACATCTTGAGGGACCATTTGATTTTGCCCCAAGCATAAAAAAGTCTTTATTTCCTTCCTCATCACATCATTCCTCTGAATTAAACATGGAAAACAGGTCCAAAACCTCTGCTTCCACCTCAAACCCAAACCTAATTTCCAAAACCCGTCAGCTGACCCACAAGCTGACTTTCCCATCCCTAACCTCCCACATTTAGAGCTACCACAAAGCCAAGAACGACTAGGTGGCTCTCAAAATAAAAATACAAACCCCTCTTCCCTTATGGTTGACCTGGTGGTTCAACTTCAACAAAACCAACAACAATTGGCTAGGATAGTCACGAACCTAGCCAACCAAAGACCGGGTCAGCCACTCGGGGAAACCTTTGTACCTCTTAAGGATTTGTATGATCCTTCCAATTATGAAGAGAGACCCGGAGTGGTTATACCCCAAGGGGATTTTGAGATTAAACCCACCAGTCTGAACCTAATTAAATGTTTTCATTGTCTTCCAAGAAAGAACACCTTTTGCCACCTCGAGGAGCTGATCGTCCTCACTCAAACCACCCATTCCCACAATGTGCAGGAAGAGGTATAGCTTATGAGACTATTTCCTCTCTCAATGAAAGATAAAGGATCTCATTGGTTCAGAATGGTCAAGTGTCCTATCACCACCTAGCCCCAATTAAAAAGCACTTTTCTTCAAAAAAAATTCCGATAGGTCATATGAATGCTTTAAGACAATCAATTATGACCTTTCAACAAAAATCTAGGGAACCTTTCCACAAGTCTTGGGAGAGATTTCAAGAATTACTAAGGAGTTGCCTCCAACATGAAATTCCACGATGGCAGCTAGTGCAGATCTTCTATCATGGATTAGAAGATCAATTGACATGATTCATGGATGCTACATGTGGGGTAATTTTCTTAATAAAGATGTTGAAAGTGCCTACCTTCTTTTTGAAGAAATGAGTGGAAAACTCATTTAATATGGCCTCAATGGATATTTTTGGTAGGACCAACAACCCAAGACATGGAGTTAATGAAATTGACTCTAGATCCACATCTGTTCCAATCACATAGGATGATCTACACATGATAGCTCAACGACTGGATCAGATGCAAATCAACTAGAAGAAAATGGAAGAAAAGCTCACCTAAAAATAATCTTGATATGGATTTTACGTGGTTTGTAAAATACGTCATTGTAATGCGCAAAATCGATCAACTCTTAAATTTATAAACCTAGATAGTGGGGTATCTGGGGTAGTCCAATGAGGCAATATGTATGCAAAATTAATTCTCTTGCTTACAAAATAGATCTCAACTTTCTTTTTGGTCTTTTCAACTATATCTTTTTTTTAGGGTTTTGAAATAACAAGGGAAACCATGAGTTATTGGCGAAAAAGTAAATAACAACAACGATTAGTAAGCTAACACCTAAGTGATAAGTAATTCCTCTTTCTAAGCTCACTCTAGGCACATGTAGGCCTAGAGTAATTAGGGAGAGGGAGTGAAAAGTGCTAGAATCACAGTAATCAAAATGCAACTAAAAGAAATTGCAAAGAAGGCAACTAGATTAATGAGAAAGTGTTTTACAGAAAAAACCTAGTAGATGAATGCTTCTACTACTAGAGAATTGCAATAAATAAAATAAAACACAAATCCTCTAGAAAGATGATGAAGAAGAGGGCTTCTTGCTCCAAGCTTGGTAGCTCCCGAGCTTGAAAAGAGTCCTCCAACTCCTTCCTTGCTATGCTCTGCCAAGGTGATGTCTTCCAAAGCAAGCCCTAAGGGGGCATGCTCTAAGCTTTTCTCCAAGGGTGGACATCCACCCTAGGTCCTTCTCCTTTGCCTGGCTATCCTTCTTGAAGTAGAAAAGTCCTCCTCCTTGGCGTGGCCCAAGTTGAAGAGAGTGGGGAGAAGAAGGCACCAAAGGGGCTGGTGATGTGCCCCTTTAATCTTCTTCTCTACTCCTTCTTCTTGGCCATAGGTGTAGGTGGGTATAGGTAGAAAAATACACTAATGGAGGATGAAGAAAATGTGGGAAGTTAGGTAGGTATATATAGTGTAGGAAGGGGGGAATAGGTGGCTCCTGGAATGGATGGCTAGGATAGGATATGGGGGGTAGTTGGGGATCCTAGGGCTAAGGATAAGTGGCGCCACCTAAGGGGTGCTAAGGGGGGGCAGTTAAGGTTTTGGTGCCCTTTAGAATTGGTGCCAAAATGGGCCTTCTAGAAGGCCATTAGGTGGCACCACCTTAGGGTTCTAGAAGGGGGGTATGTGGATGGCTAGGATGGGTTATGTGGGTAGGTGTAGGGTGGATAAAGCGGCTGAAAGTTGGCACCAAAAGGGAGGTGGTTAGGGTTAGTCTTGGCACTGACTTTTGGTGTCTTTTGGTGGTTAGTTGAGGGGTGAAAGGTGGTGAAGGGGTGGCGCCAAAATGAGTAGGATAGCTAGCTTAGGTAGGGCTTAAATTGGTGGAGCTAGCTAGGGTTGAGTTGAAGGTGGTGGATGGCCAACGAGCTGGTTGCTAGCTAAGCTAAGCCAAGCTAAGCTAAGCTAGCTTAGCTAGCTATGGAGTAGAGGAGGAGGTATTGGAGCTAGGGTTTGAAGAGAGGAGCTGAGGAGGAGAAGTTTGGAGCTGGAACTAGAGCCAGCAGTTGCTGAAGAGGCTGGCATGGAGCTACTCTAGTTGGCTTAGCTTGCTAGTTCTTTGCTAGCTACTAAGCCAAGCTAAAGTGAGCTGGCTTCTACCATAATGAGCTAAGGTGAGCTGGGTCTGGTGCTTCCGGGGTGGATCAAGCTGGTTGAGGCAGCTAAGGTAGCTTAGCTCAACTGAGTTGAGTTAAGCTGAGTCCCCAGGAGCTGGAGTTGAGCTTCCTGAGCTGGGATGAGTTCTTCTTCAGTTGGCTGGAGTTGAGTGGAGCTGGATGTAGCTGGTTCTGGGCTGGGGTAAACTCCAGTCAACTCAACTAAGCTAGCTAGAGCTCCCTGTGGACTTGTGGGAGCTAAAATGAGCTAGACTCAACTAGGTTGAGCTGGATCTGAGCTGACTTAAGCTAGGGTGAGCTAAGATGAACTCTCTTGGGCTGCCATTCAGCTGAGATTAGCTGAATGGAGCCGGGATGAGCTAACCCTAGTTCGAGTGAGCTAGGTTCCAACTGTGGTGAGCTGGATCAAGTTGAGTTCTAGCTAGTCTAAGCTTCTCCTTCACGATTTGCCTTATTGAGTGCTAGAGTTTTAGAGATCTGTATATTTGCTCATCCCTAACACTCACAAAAACATACAAAAGGACAATAAAAAATGCAATGCATGCCTAACCTAATTTATGCCTAAATGCAGCCCAAAAACCCATTTGTGGAGTAAAATCCTAAGAGCTTGGTTTATTTTAATGCATAGGAATGATGATAAACTGGTGTTTATCACACCTCCATGCTTATCTTTTGCTAGTCTCTTAGCAAAACTTCAATTTTTTGGAAAACAGAATTTTTGGGAAATCTAATTTTTTTCTACTTTTGAGGAGAAAAAGATTAAGGGACCTTGGTTGATCTAAACACAGGAGGTACGGGATTTGTAAAAGATAAACATTGGGATTTGTTTTGGATCCAACCATTAGACAAAACGGGTTCAATATATCCTCTAGAAAATTCACAAATTAACCCCTTGTTAATTCAGATAACTTGAAATTTTTGTTTTTAGGATTTTTCTAGCTCATGAATCTGATTCGCAACTTGGAAAAATCTTTTAAAACCTTGTGTCTATGCTTGTGAAAAGCAAACATTTATTGGGGCGTGTTAATTTATTTATTTATTCTTTTTCTCTTTTTTTTTCTCCATGCTTATTTTTAGCTTAGTCTTACAACAGATGTGTCGGGATCATCATTCCCATTACCAATCCTCGAGGGGGCTCTGGCACCAGTACTTCGGGATAGCACTGTCCATGACACCACCCAGGAGCTCACAACCCCAAAACATAATGCAGTGTAAAGGGGCGCTCCAAGCAAACTCAAGCTCTTGCTCTGACACTATAGGTAGAGCACCGTCCAACACACTTGAGCTGCTAAAATGCGCTTTAATGCTCCGTCTAAAGATATGAAATATAGATATGGAGCAGCATCGAGGCAGTAACATGTTGACATCGCGTCCTCAAAGGAGGCATTTTCCTCCTTCTCGACGGTGGGAACTCAAATCAATGATCTGTTTCAGACTTTTACTAAGTCCAAACACGGGAGTTTTTCAAATTTTTAGTTATTTTTAAGTGTTGGCTTGAGTGTGAAAATTGACACAAGAAGTTTCTCAAGACATGCAAGTATTTTGAATCAGAAACTAAGCCAAATACTTTCCACATTACAAAATAGGATCAAATCACCTGAACTATCATGAGTTTAGGTGGAATTTTTAGAGAAGGATATCTGATCTAGTCTAAAATAGACCTTGAAATTATAATGATCAAATCCACATCCTCTTCCCTAGTTTGTTAAAGATTAAATCCCAAAAGTGAATTTTTCGACCTTAGTCCCGATTTCAAAATTTTTTCCTTAAAAATTTTTCAACATTTTTATTATATATATATATATATATTGGGTATGCAAGCAGGAAAATAAAATAACTAAAGAAAAATGCATGTTTTCAGCTTTTGAAAATCCTAAATCGATCGTCAAATTTAAAAACACTCCCCCCATGCTTAAGATATGCCATGTCCTCATGCATTAGGAGGGAAAAGGGATCACCTTAGTGAAGAACGGTCGGGTTTAGGATAATCAAAACCTGGAAAAGCAAGAAAAAAAGGAAAGCAGGAAAAAAATGATGGGTTACCTCCCATCCAGTGCTATCTTTTATGCCATTCAGCCGAGCGTGAAGGTATGCACGGAAGATGAAAAATCATGTAAATACTTGGACACTTGGATGCCCACAAAAAGGTGTCTTCTTCTAGATCCCTAGAAAATTGATTAGAGGCAATATTGGGATCAAAGTTGGATGGAAAATGATAAGTGTAGCCTGAGTCTGGCCATGGTTTTAAATCAGGTTGGATGCCAAACTCGAGCAGGGTTGGTGGCAGGTCCGTAAGAAAGGAGTCGGGGAAGGGATGGTGAGGATTGGGTGAAGTTAGTGTGGAAAAATTAGGTGCGTGAATAGTGGGTGGGTTAGGGTGATCAGGGGGTGCATCAAGAATGGATTTGGGGTCAAGACAAGTCTCTAGATCACATATTTCGCCAACCATTGATTTGGAATCAGAATCCTCAAAAAAATTATGGTCGGTAAGGGTATCTGTCAACATTGTCTCCACCATATTGGAAATTTTCGTATCTGAGTCCTCAAAATAGTTATCATCATGGAATCTCCTGGAGGATTTGAAAATATCTAAAGTGACAGTTTGGCCGGCGCAAGTGATATCCATTTTGCCTGTGTGGCAATTGATATTTGCCTTTGTAGTGGCCATAAAAGGGCGTCCAAGGATTATTGGGGAGTCCAGTAATGATTCAGGTACCTCAATGTCAAGAACCAGAAAGTCTACAGGGAAGACACAATTCTTGACCTTGACCAAAACATCATCGACAATCCCACAAGGTTTGATTGTAGATCGGTCGGCTAATTGCAACGTAACCTTGATGGGTTTTAATTCACCGATCTAAAATTCTTCAAATAAAATCATGGGAATAATATTAACTGAGGCACCAAGATTAAGGAGGGTGCGATTAAAAATAGTATCATCAATAATTACTGAGATTAAAGGTGCCCCCAGATCTTTCATCTTAGGAGGCAGCTTGCTCTGTATGACAGAGCTTACTATCTCCGAAGGATGCACCTGTCCTATATTTTTGGCCTGCCTTTTAGGAGTACAGATCTCCTTCAAAAATTTGGCATAGGTAGGTATATATTTATTGGCATCTAGGAGAGGAATATTGATTTGAACTTACCCAAATAGATCCATGAGTTCTTCTGTGGTGGGCTCATCTTTCTTTTTTTTGTTGGTGGTGGGGTGGAGAGCTTATGGGAAAGGGATAGGAATCCTGTCTTGAGATTTTTGTATTTCTTTTTCTTCCTGATGGGGAGGTGGGGAGTCAATTTGCATAGGTATTTCACCAGGTTTGTGTGAATGCCTAGGATCAGTGGTGATTTTCCCATTCCTCAAAGTAACTGCATGTGCAGTCGGATTATTATTTGGAGGAGGTGGAGGGGCCTGTGGTTACGGAAACCTAGGAGGCTGCTGAGGTTGTGGATTAGTAGGAGGCTAATTCGAGTAGTGTGTATTTCTGGCCGGATATTGGTTTCTTTCGTGATTAGGGTTGGGTATGGGTTGGGACGGAAGATGTCCTGCAGGTCTTTGCGTGGGAGTAACCCCAATCTGGTTGTTTAGATTTGTGATGGTGCGGGTTACTTCCATCATTTTTGTTTGCATTTCTTGTAGGGTTCGCATCATCTGGGCATTGATGTCTTATTGGGATGGCCCAGGATGGAAGGTTGGATTCGACCCATACCCATTAAAATGATCTAGTTGGGAAGGAACCTGATTATTCCAGGAGTAGTTTGGGTAATTTTTCCAATTGGAAGAATTTTTAAAGGGCTCCTGGATGGCAGAAATATTTTGAGTGGGGTTAAGATCTGGATAGTTGTAATTCCCTAGTGAATCATGGGCAACCTCAGAATACTGGTAATAATCAGTAGGAATAGTGTTGAGATTGTGCAAATTTTCTCTTCGTGGAAAGTTAGGTTGGGTTAGATGTGGACTATGTGGAGCTTGGGTTGATGTGGCTAGTCTTTCCTCAATTTTCTTTTGATTAATATGCATTAGGTCGAGTCTTTGAGTGATCATTTGAAGATCGTCTTGGGTGACAGGGATAGATTGAGTGCCTACTTCATGAACATTGAACTGTGGGTTTTGAGTTCTACAAAATGTGTTCATGGAAGCTTGATTAAATGAGTTTTCACTCATTTCTTCAAAAAGGTCATAGGCACTTTCAACATCGTTATTTAAGAAGTTGCCGCCACATGAGGCATCGACAAAATGTCGGATTTGATCTTCTAATCCATGATAGAAGATTTGCACGAGCTGCCATAAAGGAATCTCATGGTGCGGGCAACTTCTTAAGAGATCTTGAAATCTTTCCCAAGAATCATGGAAAGTCTCACCAGATTTTTGGTGAAAGGTCGTAATAGATCTTCGTATGGAATTGGTACGACCTATGGGAAAGAATTTCTTGAGGAAGGTGCTCTTGAGTTGAGGCCAAGTTGTGATGGGTCGGCCAATGGTTCTGAACTAATAAGCGGCCTTATCTTTAAGAGATAATGGAAAAAGCCACATCAGCCATATGTCTTCTTACACATTTCAAGAATGGGTTGTTTGTGCAAGAAGAGTCAGTTCTTCAAGGTGGCTGAAAGGGTCTTCCCTAGGAAGGCCATGAAAGTGTTTAATTAGGTTCAGGACTGCAGGCTTGATCTCGAAGTCTCCCTCTGGTATGACCACCCCTGGTCGTTCCTCATAATAAGGCAGATCATAAAAATCTTTTAGAGGAATAATAGGCTACTGACGAGGTGGTGGGTTTGGCCTTTGATTGGCTAGGTTTTGGATGTTCATAGTCAATGTTTATTGATTGGAATTTAATTTATCAATCTGTTCAGCCATCAATTTTAAAAGATCAGGCAGGGGGTCTTGATGTTGTGTTTGGGGCAATTCAAGATTAGGGAGCTCCAAGTGTGGGAAGTTAAAGGTGGGTGGGTTTTGGGTGGAAGGGTTAGAATTAGGGTTAGTAGTGGGGTTAAAGGCAAGATTAAAGGTGGAAGTGGAAGGGTTAGTGGACCCATTTTGTTGATTTTCCATTTTTTTAGAAGGAGAAGATAGAAAAAGTGGTCTTTTTGCGCGGGGGGCGAAATCAAATGGTCCTTCCAGGTGCAGATTTTGAGATCATCGCCCGTGCATAAAATGGAAGAACAAGAGGGGAGGAGAAGAGAAAGAGATGAGAGAAAGTGTGCAAATCAAACAACCAAAGCTAGACCTAACTTAAGTGTGACTCCTTAAAACTAAACCTAAGACTTGGTCTACGTAGGAAATAAGTAATCAATAGTGAATACCCATTCTGTCAACAAATTTAGCCAAGTTACTTTAGGGGAGGTTTGGGCCCAAACGTTTCCCAGGGAAAACCCCAGGTGCTTGTATAAACCCGCGCCTAGTTGTTTGACACGGCCCCTCAGCTTGAACACCAGATATAGATGACAGAATTGGTATTAACTAAAGAAAACTTAAGACCTATATAGCAAGCCTAAGTTGATGAAGCCTTAGGGGTCAAGTTGCTACGGATTTTAGTTAGGTCTAGGATACTATAGTGCACATGGAATGTGGAGGGCGTTTATTGGGTTGTTGCCCTGTTATTTCAATTTTTTTGTGTGTGCAAGAATTGGAGAGTGGCTCCAATGAAAAGCAAGTTGTCACACAATTATTGTATTTCTATCTTTTAGGATTGGATTTAACTTAATGTATTTTTAGGGTTTTCTTTTTAAGTTTTCAAACAAGTTTGAGATTCCACAAACAAGAGGAAATCAAGTTGTATGGGTGAAGATATGTTTCCTTTTGTTGTTTGTTTCTAAAAATGAAAAAAGAAACCCTAATCCAATTGGTCCTAGGACAGAAATTTAACTACCAATGAGTTGTTTTTAGGCTTTTTGTATTAAGTAGTTGTCCAAACAATTCAAACAACACCACTACTTTGAAGAGAATCAAACAACGATTCTAGAAAAGATTTTTGTAAGATTTTATAAATTTGTTTGATAGTTATTTTGAATTTTTACTTTTACTGGTGTCAAAGTCTAGAAATGATAGTCGTGGATATTTTGGACATTTCAATATTACCACCAACCTCAGAAAATTTTGATGATTTTATATAATGTGTAAAATTTCACAAGGATTCCAGCAAGCTAAACTTCATAAAAATTGGATGAGCATAAAAATTCTAAAAAATCGCGGACAGTAGCAAAACAAGAAGATTGGAGGGTGTGACCCCTCTTCAGTCCACGAATTTTTAAAAATTAAATACAAGTCCAATTGATCTGAGCTTTAGAATAGATGTTTCTAACTTAATTTGGAATTACTGTATGAAATTTTATGATTTTAGGAGGCCTGTGGTGTTAAGAATTGATTTTTCAAGTCCGGACAGAAATCTGGACCCAAAAAATAGAACACCAATACTTGAAATGAAGTGGTGTTAATAGGGCAAACAAGCAATCAATAAGTTTTAAAATGCACCACTCCACTTAATTAAGTTTTTTAGGGTCCTAAAAGCCAAGTTTAGTGTATTTTGATAGTTTTTTAGGTTAGGTGTGACAAGAAGAACCAACCTGAATGTTCACTGGACGACAAGGAACTTTGAGCTTTCGCTTTCAAATTCCCGCTTTCGAGCTGTAGTTCCTGCACACACAAGAGAGAAGAAAGAGAAGGGGATGAGATCCACTTCAAGCAAGAGAAGAAAGAATAAGCAAAGCCGTGCCTCCTCGGCAATGGCACCAAAAAGTGATATGGATTTTACGGGGTTTGTAAAATACATCGTTGTAACGCACAAAATCGATCAACTCTTAAATTTATAAACCTAGATAGTGGGGTATCTAGGGTCGTCCAAGGAGGCAATATGTTTGCGAAATTAATTCTCTTGCTTACAAAATAGATTTCAACTTTCTTTTTGGTCTTTTCAACTATATCTTTTTTTTAGGGTTTTGAAATAACTAGGGAAAACATGAATTGTTGGCGAAAAAGTAAATAACAACTACGATTACTAAGATAACACCTAAGTGACAAGTAATTCATCTTCCTAAGCTCACTCTAAGCACGTGGAAGCCTAGAGTAATTAGGGAGAGGGAGTGAAAAGTGCTAGAATCACAGCAATCAAAATGCAACTAACAGAAATTGCAAAGAAGGCAACTAGATTAATGAGAAAGTGTTTTACAGAAAAACCTAGTAGATGAATGCTTCTACTACTAGAGAATTGCAATAAATAAAATAAAATACAAATCCTTTAGATTGATGGTGAAGAAGAGGACTTCTTGCTCCAAGCTTGGTAGCTCCCGAGCTTGAAAATAGTCCTCCAACTCCTTCCTTGCTATGCTCCACCAAGGTGATGTCCTCCAAAGCAAGCCTTAAGGGGGCGTGCTCTAAGCTTTTCTCCAAGGGTGGACGTCCACCTTAGGTCCTTCTCCTTTGCCTGGCCGTCCTCCTTGAAGTAGAAAAGTCCTCCTCCTTGGCGTGGCCCAAGTTGAAGAGAGTGGGGAGAAGAAGGCACCAAAGGGGCTGGTGATGTGCCCCTTTAATCTTCTTCTCTACTCCTTCTTCTTGGCCGTAGGTGTAGGTGGGTATAGGTAGAAAAATACACTAATGGAGGATGAAGAAAATGTGGGAAGTTAGGTGGGTATATATAGTGTAGGAAGGGGGGCATAGGTGGCTCTTGGAATGGATGGCTAGGATAGGATATGGGGGGTAGTTGGGGATCCTAGGGCTAAGGATAAGTGGCGCCACCTAAGGGGTGCTAAGGGGGGGTAGTTAAGGCTTTGGTGTCCTTTAGAATTGGTGCCAAAATGGGCCTTCTAGAAGGCCATTAGGTGGCACCACCTTAGGGTTCTAGAAGGGGGGTATGTGGATGGCTAGGATCGGTTATGTGGGTAGGTGTAGGGTGGATAAAGGGGCTGAAAGTTGGCGCCAAAAGGGAGGTGGTTAGGGTTAGTTTTGGCACCAACTTTTGGTGTCTTTTGGTGGTTAGTTGAGGGGTGAAAGGTGTTGAAGAGGTGGCACCAAAATGAGTAGGATAGCTAACTTAGGTAGGGCTTAAGTTGGTGGAGCTAGCTAGGGTTGAGTTGAAGGTGGTGGATGGCCAAGGAGCTAGTTGCTAGCTAAGCTAAGCTAAGCTAAGCTAGCTTAGCGAGCTATGGAGTAGAGGAAGAGGTATTGGAGCTAGGGTTTGAAGAGAGGAGCTGAGGAGGAGAAGTCTGGATCTGGAACTAGAGCTGGAAGCTACTGAAGAGTCTGGCATGGAGCTACTCTAGCTGGCATAGCTTGCTAGTTCTTTGCTAGCTATTAAGCCAAGCTAAAGTGAGCTGGCTTCTACCATAATGAACTGAGGTGAGCTGGGTCTGGTGCTCTCGGGGAGGATCAAGCTGGTTGAGGCAGCTAAGGTAGCTTAGCTCAACTGAGTTTAGCTAAGCTGAGTCCCCGGGAGTTGGACTTGAGCTTCCTGAGCTGGGATGAGTTTTCTTCAGCTGGCTGGAGTTGAGTGGAGCTGGATGTAGTTGGATCTGAGCTAGGGTGAACTCCAGTCAACTCAGTTGAGCTAGCTAGAGCTCCGTGTGGACTTGTGGGAGCTAAAATGAGCTAGACTCAACTAGGTTGAGCTGGATCTGAGCTAACTTGAGCTAGGGTGAGCTAAGATGAACTCTCTTGAGCTGCCATTCAGCTGAGATTAGCTGAATGGAGCTGGGATGAGCTAACCCTAGTTCAAGTGAGCTAGGTTCCAGTTGTGGTGAGCTGGATCAAGCTGAGTTCCAGCTAGTCTGAGCTTCTCCTTCACCATTTGCCTTCTTGAGTGCTAGGGTTTTAGAGATCTATATATCTGTTCATCCCTAACACTCACAAAAACATATCAAAAAGACAATAAAAAATGCAATGCATGCTAACCTAATTTATGCCTAAATGCAGCCCAAAAACCTGTTTGCGGAGTAAAATCCTAAGAGGTAGGTTTGTTTTAATGCATAAGAATGATGATAAATTGGCGTTTATCAAAGCTCCTTACCCTAGCTCCCCTTACCTTCTCAAAGGAGAAAATCTGCACAATATCGGCGCTACCCCTGCTGGGCAACAATTTTCATCTAAATTTTCACAAGATCTGATAGGGACTTTTGATTTCATGAATCAAAATCCTTTTGTCCCCACCACTGAGAACATTTTGACTCTCCAAGTGCAATTTAGAAATTCCTCCAATTCTTACAATCAAAATTGGAGGAACAACTCGAATCCCTCCTGGAAAGCCCCAAATCAGGTTCTGTTTCCTAAGCAAAATCACTTTGGGACTTATGGGCAAAACATATATCAACTTGGGCCATCCCAGGAAGATATCAATACCCAGGTCATGAAAACTCTGTAGTGAATGCAGACTCAAATGACTGAAGTAACCCACATGATAACCAATTTACAACATCAAGTAAAGGTTACTCCAAATCATAGACCTGTTGGCAGCCTGCCATCCCAACCATGCCCAACCAAAATAATCAACGGAACCAATATCAAGTTGGATATCCCAATCAACCTATCTTCCCAGCACCCCAGCATCAACCGGGTTTCAATCAAAACCAGGCTTCCTGTCCTCCAAGAAACAACCACATTGCAAATGCAGTTACTCTGAGGAATGGGAAAACTTCTCATGACCCTTCCCCTGCTCAAGAAACCCATTACAAAGAAAAGCAGGTCAACTCTTCTCCTTTCGCCTATAACCTCGTTAAGGAACCCACAATTGCAAAATAGGAAAATCCCATACCTTTCGCACAAGCCTTTCACTCTACCAACAATAAGAAAAAGAAATCAGAGCCCAATGATATGGAATTGATGGATCTTTTTGGCCAAGTAGAAATAAAAATCCCTCTCTTAGATGCCATAAAATATATCCCTTCCTATGCCAAATTTTTAAAAGATTTATGTACTCCCAAAAGGCAGCCAAGAAACCTAGGATAGGTGATTCTACCAAAGACAGTAAGCTCAATTGTGCAGAGCAAACTGCCTCTGAAAAAGAATGACCCAAGTGCTCCCCTAATTAAGTGGTCATTAATGACACTTCATTTGATCGCGCCTTATTGGATCTAGATGCCTCAATTAATCTCATCCCCACTATTGTTTTTGAAGAATTTAAGGTCAGTGAATTAAAGCCTATCGATGTAACCCTTCAATTAGCTGACCGATCTACAATTAAACCAAAGGGGATCGTTGAGGATGTAATCGTTTGGGTACAAAACTAGCTATTTGCTGTAGACATTTTGATCTTGGACAACAAGTTACCGGAAGCACTAAACAATGGCCCCATAATTCTTAGAAGACCATTTCTAGCCACTGCCAAAGCAAATATTGATTATGATTATGGAAAGATGAAAATCATGTGTGGTGGTAAATCTATTATCCTAGATATTTTTCAAGCTTCTAGGCATTTCCAAGACCCAGATTTCTTTGATGACTCGGATCCTGAGATAGAAAATTTAGTGGAGAAAACAGTGCAAATTTCACACATGGGTTCTTGCTTTGCAATTAACATGGTTCCTGAACAATTTGATTTAACCCCCCCTCCCACCCTAACCACACCTTCTCCATCTGACTCTTCACATAACTCCTCTCTCACTTCACCCGTAGACCACAAAAAAGAAGTCATTTTAGAGCCAAGTGATAGGATCTATAAATAGATGGCTACACAGACAATCTCTCAAGCAAAGTATTAGTACTAACAAGAAAGATTTGCACAAAATACAATCACAGAAATTGGCACAAGATGTATAGTGGTTCCCTACTCACTTAGGTACTCTACTACCTAAGCCTCCCAACTTAGGATTTTTAACCTGATTCCCTCAACCCCGAGGGAATCAATTTACTAAACGAGGTAATTAATGGGTTACCTCAACCCAAGTACAAGAATAGGTTTGTTACAACCCAATGGGCAAAAGCTCAAGTACAAAATAAGAGCACTGGTGCATGATAAGTAAAAATCTTACAACAAAATACCTAAGCCTCTCAACATGTCCTTGATCATTTTCCCTTTTGTCGTCCTGAAACACTCATAATTTTTGGTTAAAATTGAGATATGATTTTCCTTTACCCTATTTGTCCCTTCGTAGGTTATTTGAAGTGTATTCCATATATCATATGCTGACTTGAATGTCGAGCTATGGTTGTATTCCTCCCTTGACAATGCACAATAAAGTGCGTTCATCGCCTTCGTATTGCCGACAATCTTCTTCTTTAGATCCGCCATCCATGCTACTCCTTGCGGCTCTGGATCTGAGTATCTCTCTTGAATGAGGGTTGATGACTCCTCATCCAATGCCTTGAGGAAGACTTGCATCCTCCTCTTCCAATACCCATAGTCTGTCCCATCAAAATAGGGAGGATGAGTGAATGACTATCCTTCAGTGCGCCTTGAGGTTGATGCCATCGCAAGCAAGATTTGTTATGTCTTCTCACAACCAGCTTTGATACCACCTGATAGGATCTATAAATAGATGGCTACATGCACAATCACTCAAGCAAAGTATTAGTACTAATAAGAAAAATTTGCATAAAATACAATTACAGAAATTGGCACAAGATGTATAGTGGTTCCCCACTTACTTGGGTACTCCACTATCTAAGCCTCTCAACTTAGGATTTTTAACCTGATTCCCTCAACCCCAAGGGAATTATTTTACTAAATGAGGTAATTAACAGGTTACCTCAACCCAAGTACAAGAGATAGGTTTGTTACAACCCAACGAGCACCAAGCTCAAATGCAAATAAGATCAAAATAAATCATATAACAAGAATACCTAAGCCTCTCAACAAGTATATAAATGATATTACCTATTTGAGAGCCCAATAAAGATGCGAATTGCCTTGTGAATGCGTGAAAGAAACTTGTTAATGAGTTTGCAAAGGCATAGAGAGATTGAAACCAGCAAACGCTATTTTCTTCATTTCAAAATATGTTGGAAATATGAAATATAGCTCTAGAATTTTTCTCTTCTATTTCTTATATATCTTGTGTGCAAAACTAAGACTCCTAGGATCTTTTTATAGAGTTAGGACTTAGGTTACTCGTCTACTAGATGTTGGGGTTTAAATCCCAACATTCATATTACCAAAATTAATTTTCTAGTCGTTCAGTTTTGGGCCAATAGCTAACTGGTACCAGTATTGAAGTATAGGTACTGTTACTAGCTGCTTACTATTTCCTCTGCATCTAACACACATGAGTCCTGGTACCAGTACTCATCATGGGTATCGGTACTTGTGACTCCCAGGTTTGAGACTCACTAGGCACAGTAACCTACCTTTACCGGTACTCATCATTGGTACCAGTACTTGTAAGGTTTAGGCTAGAACTAAGTCTTCAAACTGTGACCATCAGATACTAGTACTCATGATTAGTATCGGTACTTGTTCATAGTTTGAGATATATGCTCAAACCTGTGCCTTGCATATATCGGTACTGATGAACAGTACCAGTACTTGTTGTCAAGTATCTTATTATAAAAATATTATCATTTGAATACATTTTTTGAAAATGATTGTAATATAAGTCCTAACTTATCTCTAATTAATTTTACAATCTAAGTTGATTCTTTGTTAAGAGGCATATGAAGAACGGGTTTTGGCGAAGTAAATTAGGGTTTCAAGAGCCAATCATGGTAGATCGCAAAACACGTTATCAAATGCAATTTTTAACCAAAACTCAAAAAGTGAGTCTCGGGTCAAACATGGGGGGGCGAACATTTGGTTTTGAAAATCCGCATTTCGATTTTTATTTATTTTTGTCATTTTTATCTTTTGTTATTTTTTTGGTATTTTAATAGGGCAAGAGATAAAGTGATGAATTCTAGCTAATCTACTTGCAAAATAAAGAGAGAGAGAGAGAAATAATCATGTATTTTTATAATCAAATGTTCATTAAAACTAGGAAAGTGGGAAAACTATACTACGAAAGCAATAAAGATAGAGATAGGTGAGAGAAATCCCCCTCGATGGTTGCTTGGAGGACGACTTGCTATGACATCGCCTGGAGGAAGGTGGTGAGGAGCAGGACGAACAAGGATGGAGTCGGAGGATGGAGGGCGGGGCAGGAAGGTGTCGCAGCGAGGATCTACTTCCCGAAGTAGGTGAGAAGATGGTCGTGGGAAGCTCCACGAATGGGGATGAGGGGAGGGAAAAATATTTAATTCTACTCTAGAGGAGCATCCTGGGCTTGGGACAAGCTCCCTCTAGGTCCTTGGAGGTGGTGAGAGGAAGAAAGGAAGAGATGGTGAAGGATGGAGGGTTGTAGGTCCTTTTATAATGGAAGAATGAAGGGCTTCCCACATACAGGCAATTAATGACAGCTGCAAGCATCACTAAAGAACCACCCTGGCAGTCACTAAAGATTTGCTCCACTACTGGAGCGCACATCACGCTCCCGTGCCTCCCGCACCATGTCGCTCGCACTGGCATACACAGTTGCACCTAGTCATGCTACATTGGCGCTGCCTCGCGTGCGCATGCGATGCACTAGTGCCACTACTACTGCTGTTGCTGGTGCATTGCGTCAATTGCGCAATTGGGGGGGCCAAGGGGATTTGAACCCATACCCCTCCCTTGAAGACTAGTGCTTCAACCAACACGGCAAGTTGGCTTTTGTGACACCAGGACATCTTATGGGCACGCAGTGGAGAGAGCTTCTCAGCGGTTGGATCAAGATACAATGGCTAGGAATGGATGTCGCAGATGAGGTGTGATGTGGGTGGGTGTTGTTGGCCGATGTTGGGTGACCCAGATGGCGCCACGTGGCACCATCTGGGTCGTCCATCTTCTTTCTATTGCAGAGGGTGCCACGGTGCTCGGATTGAGATGATTCCAGTGCTGTCAGACAACGATTGTCGCTCTAGATTCATCTGTATGGTCGGATTTTTCATCAAAAACCCATAAGGATGTCGCATTGCCCCCTGGCCGTTGATATTCTTCGGACATGATATGATACTACAGGATTCTGATCTAGATGATTTCAGAGGTATTAGACTCCGATCGTCGTCTTAATCAGATCCGTATAATCAGATCGTCCATCCGAGGCCCTAAATTAAATCTCCTTCCCTCCTAGCGATAAAAAGGATGCAATTAACCTAAAATATACACAACTACTCTAAATGCAGAATGATGCATGCTATGCAATATTTATAATATGAAATGCAAATCTAAGCCTAAGAACATGCATGAATAGGCATTTTAACCTAGTTAATTGTGTCTACATCATACCCCCATGCCTATCTTTTGCTAATCCCTTGCAAAATTAAACTATATGCTATGTATAAAAACATAATTTGGGCTTAAGGCATTTGTTGTTTATTAATAAAAGGAATTTCAACTAAGGCCCTAAACTACGAAAACTCAATAGTACCCGGGTGTCTGCTAAAATGCAGACCACCCAAGTCCTCACCTTGTTTGAAAATGGAAGATACATTTTTTTGTTTTTCTTCTTTTCTAATTTTTTTGGACTTTTGGAGTTTGAGAGTTTCGGGATAACTTCTTACAGCTACCCGACCCACCCATGACTCGAAAAGAACTCTAACTGCAAATCAACTAGTGAAAGGAGTGAAAGAATCTCACTAGGCAACCATTAAAACGGACTTCGAGTTTCTAAGACCCTAGGTAACCTTAGGAGTTTTGCCTAAAGGTTTATCTTTTCGAACAGTAGCTTTCTCCCTACTTTATTTTTTTATGGGGCCAACACAAGGGCGAACCCAGTGTACATCTCCCTGGTTTATTCTACTTCCCCGCTTCTTCCCTAGGTGTTTTGGGAATTATTTATGCATTTTTGTGAGCTAGGCTCTGGACTACCGGCCAATGAATTGTTACCCACAACAACTTGCCAGCCATGCTTGTGCGGTGAAGTGTGGTTTTATTTTTTTTATTTTCTCCTTTTTCTATATTTTTCTTTTTTCTCTTTATTCTAAGTATTTCTTTTTTCTCTTTTTTTCTAAGTAGGTGGCTTGCCTGATCTAAGATTTACCTAAAAATAGTAGAATGAGTATGGTCATGTAGCTGGGCTCTGGACAACCGACCAATGGGCTATTACCCAAGACAACTTGCTAGCCATACTACCCTACATAGTTCATTAGCTACCTAATTTCTGTAAAAATCGTCGAAAAGTGAGTCAGTGCAAATAGTGTGTAGATGCTTAGACTTAAAGTCCCCTCAAATTAGAGGGTGGGTTGATAAGTCGTGTACTTATCACCCCAATTTATTTACCAAATTAAAATAAAATTGTCTTGGTGAGGACTCGAGACTAAGTCCACATTCGAGTGGACACCCAGGCTAATTAAGCCCAAAGACCTGAAGAGTCTAAGTGTTCAGGTCCTAATGTATCATTTCCTAAAGTTAATAACTTCCAAAAGCCTAAGTTCTCTTCTCCTAATTCTATTTTTTTTCTTTTTTTATCTTTTTTCTTTAAGAAAATAAAAGAAATAAATTCCACAGAGTTAACAAAATGATTTTAGGATTAATTATCCACTCCCCCATGTCTAAATGATGCAATGTCCTCATTATAAAAACAACGACACGAAAAGGGTAGAGTAAACAAAATATCATCGAAATTTCGTGAAAATCCTGTTAGCTCCTCATAGAGAAGAGAGTATACACATGTGCTAAGTTTAGTGCCTTTAGCTAGGCAAAAAATACATACAAGGAAGAAACGAAGAATTCACAAGTGCAGGTCATAATCAAAATCAAAAGATTAATCCTTAGACCCGCCAACAGAAGATGTCCACAGATGTAGACCAAGTTGTGGTGCAGGCCCATGCCCCAGGGTTGAGTGGTTCTCAGGTTCTGTATGAAAATCACCCAGAACCGAAGAATGTTGAGCTTGCAGGGCTGGGCCTGTAGTTTTGTAGTATGCAACCCAAGACCAAAGTGTCAGACAATTGGTAGAGATGGTTCAATAGGTTTAGATGTTCTTTAGATTTCAACTCAAAAAGATAACCACTAATTCTAAGCTTGGGTTGCACGTGAAAGATATCATAAGGGCCCTGGTAGAAAGTAGGTGGTTTCAAGTCAATAGGAACCCTTAGATCCAAATTCATAGTTCCCTTAGAAGTAGCTTCCTAGATTTTTATTTCCAACTTCCTATCCTCCAATATTAAGGTTTCTGGGACCTTCAAATCATTGTACACCCCATCTAAAATACCCAAGTCCAACAATTGTGGCTGAATCAGGATTGACTTGGGCATAATGATTTCAAAAGCCAACTCTTCGGGGTGTAGATGAGGAATGGGGTCACTAATTGAATCATCAAGATTCAGATCCTCCAAGTTAACCCCAACCGAATCAAATTCCTCTATTACCGGGCTGTTAAATGGTTCATCAGATTCCTTAGGCCCATTCATCTCACTAAAATCATCTTCCTTATGCTCAAGTAAGACTTCACCTAAAGATTCCTCATCCTCAGAATTAAAGAATTCTTGATCCTCATTTATGTATGTCTCAAAATTATATGTCATTTCATGGTTCATGGAGACATGTTTCGTCGTTCCTTGGCTCAGGGATTTTGGGTGAGGTAATCGGTTCATCCTAAATGGGTTGCTCTAGCCCAACCTGGTCGTCCCCGATCTCAGAGCATGTATCCCCCCAGACAAGAGCCTGAGTAGGTTCAGACATTGGCTCTCTTGAAGGGGGTTCATCTTGAGAATCATCCCAAGATTGGACTAGGGCAACCACAAATTTCATCCTCAACCTTGACAATTTCCCATGTAGAAACTCACCCAGGCCCCTATCTCTAACAATTTGGAGCAAATCCAATAGAGAACTATTAAGTTCAATCATTTTGATCATAGCCTCTAATGCTTCAGTGCATGGTATTGGCTGAGCTTCTAAAGATTGGATGGTGTTCCTCAAGTTAGCCAACACCCTATCTTGGACCTGGTTCACCTGAATCGAATGGTTCGGTTCAAGTTTGGGTGGGCTTGGGTTAAATCTAGGGGAGTCAAGATGTCGAGGTTCTCGGGTCCTTCCTGATAGTAGGTCGTTTCAAGTTCTTTAAAGAATGGTGGCGACTTATATTCAGTGGAATACTGGGGTGGGTAGGTGTTACAATCATTATATCCTTCTTGATTGTAGATCGAGTTGGTTTGGTCATCAAAGGATGGAGATCTATAATCATTGCAGCTTTGGGAAGGATAGTAATCATAGTCTTGTTGTCTAGGGTTAGGCCCTAGACACTGAGCTCCAAATTCATATCCCCAATCAAACTTATCCTGACTAGTGGATGGGTAATTATAAGTTGAGTCAGGATAGTAATCATCTTGGGTATAAGTGGTGGTAGGAGGGTAGGATGGGAAATGAGTGTAGGATGTGGAAGGATACATGGTAGAATAGGAGGGGATATCAAAAGAAAGAAAGGAGCCCTTCAATACAAGCAATTAGCCCTGTCCTTAGGTGGGTTAGCCTAAAGACCTACAGACTCCCAGGACCCATCTTGAGATTATAACCGATTTGGTCTACTTTTATACGGTCAATCCAATCAGTTAGAAGAAGGGGCTGAGGAGAAGGTTTCTCCTTTGTCTTGCACCTCCAATTCCTATTGTACCCCCCAACCATGGTCGTTTGACGCTACTCCCCTAACTAGACATAAGATGAAGCAACAGAAGAAGATTAGTCGAAAAAAATCTTAGTCAGAGCCCCAAAGAGTGAATCAATCCTTAAGGCCAACATCTACTCAGTTTTAATTAGGCTTGGGATGATTGTACTCGTGGAATGTGATGGGCCCTTTAGATGGGTTGTGCCCTTAAAGATCAATAGAATTGTGTATGCATTCACAACCAGGGTTTGCAAACAAGGTTATTTGATGATGTGTCTTTTAGGGTTTAACCTTGTTTAGTAGCTTTCAGGGTTTAATCTTTAGGTTCATTCAATCAAGTTTAGTAGAACACTCCATGTTTTGAAAGCACTAGTGATGATATATTCCTTTAGAAATTAAAAATAATGTGGAGTGCCTGGTTCAACCCTAAAAATCAACCCTAACTGGCAAGCTACTTGATGGATCACTTTTAATTTGAGTGGTGTGGTCCAAACAGTTCAAGCAATTGGCCTGTTGCACCACTTGTTAAGGCACACAAGAATGTTTGACCTATTCAAATTTCTACTCACTTATGTGTGTTACATTGAAGTGTACTGGGTCCACCGGTCAGATCCCAGGTTAAGTGATAGAATCAAAGTGATTATGTACCTTAGGATGAGAATTTGTGGGTGTTACGTGTGTCTCTTTTAATTAAATCCCACAAGACAAGAGTATTTTTTTATTTTTTTTAATATATGCGGGTGGGTGAGGTGAGGCGAAGTGACAATCATACAATCAAATCTATCCTAGGGTTTATGTAAGCACCTAAGTTGATTTGTGTTTGAGTTATTAGGTTATGGAATGGAAATCTAGTGGGTGGGTGCGGGGGGATAAACTACAAATGTCTCTACCCACACTTTAATCTACCGCCTTCGACTCCTCAATCAGGTTCCTGCAAGACAATAAATCGAAGAAGGAAGATAGGTTAGAAAAATATGTAAGTAATACAGGAAGACGCGAGAAAAAACCAAAGAATGTTGCCTCCGCAACAACAGTGCCAAAATGAAGAAGAGGTTTTGGGGAAGTAAAATCAGGGTTTTGAGAACCCATCGTCGTAGTTCACAAAATATGTTATAAAATACAATTTTTAAGCGAAACTCGAAAAGTGAGTCTGATGTCGAACACTGGGAGGCAAACATTTGGTTTTGAAAATCCACGTTTCGCTTTTTATTTATTTTTGTCATTTTTATATTTTGTTAATTTTTTTTTATTTTAATAAGGCAAGAGATTAGGTCGATGAGTTCTAGCTAATCTACTTGCAAAATAAAAAGAGAGACAGAGAGAGAAACAATCATGTATTTTTATAACAAAATATTTATTACAACTAGGAAAGTGGTAAAACTATAATATGAAAGCAACAAAGATAGAGATAGGTGAGAGAATTCTCCCTTGATGGTCGCTTGAAGGATGACTCACTCAGACATCGCCTGGAGGAAGGTGGTGAGGTGTAGGACGAACGAGGATGGAGCCAAAGGACGGAGGGCGGGGCAGGGCGATGTCACGGTGTGGATATACTTCCCGAACTATGTGAGAAGACGGCTGCGAGATCTCCATGAATGGAGATGAGGGGAGGGAAAAATATTTGATTCTACTCTAGAAGAGCATCCCAGGCTTGGGAGAAGCTCTGTAGAGCCTTGGAGGTGGTGAGAGGAAGAAAGGAAGAGAGGGTGAAGAATGGAGGGGTGTAGGTCCTTTTTTGGTGGAAGGAGGAAGGGCTTCTCCTGCACAGGCAATTAGTGGCAGCTGCAAGCACCACTAAAGACCCACCCAGGCTATCGCTGAAGATCCGCACCACTGCTGGCATGCGCATCAAGCACCCGTGCCACCCGTGCCATGTCGCACGTGCGCGCGCTGGCATGCACAACTACACCCGATCATGCTATGCTGGCACTGCCTTGTGCGAGCATGCGTTGCGCTAGTGCTGCTGCTGCATTGCGTCAATTGCTCAATTGGGGGGGCTGTGGGGATTTGAACCCACACCCCTCCCTTGCAGACCAGTGCTTCAACCAATGCAGCAAGTCGGCTTTTCTAATGGCAAGACATCTTATGGGCACACAGTGGAGAGAGCTTCTCATCCGTTGGATCAAGATCCAACGGCTGCGAATACAGGTTGCGAATGAGGTGTGAAGTGGGCAGGAGCTGCTGGCTGATGTTGGGTGGCCTAGATGGTGTCACGTGGCGCCATCTGGGTAGTCCATATTCTTTCAATTGTAGAGGGTGCCACAGTGCCCGGATTGAGATGATTCCTGCGTCGTCGGACTGCGATCGTCGCTTTGGATTCATCCATATGGTTGGATTTTTCATCTGAAAACTGTAAGCATGTCGCATTTCCCCCTGGCCATTGATCTTCTTTGGGCATCATATGGTGTGACGAGATTCGATCTAGACAATTTTGGAGGCATTAGACTCCGATCGTCATCCTTATCAAATCCGTACAGTCAGATCGTCCATCCGAGGCCCTGAAATATATCTCCTTCCCTCCTGGCCATAAAAAGGACACAATTAATCTAAAATATACACAACTACTCTAAATGCAGAATGATGCATGCTATGCAATATTTATAATATAAAATGCAAATCCAAGCCTAAGAACATGCATGAATAGGAATTTTGACCTAATTAAATGTGTCTACATCAATATACAATCTATAAAATAAAAATCTAATCTAGAAAATCTAAAGGTCGAAGATGATTTTCTCCTCCTTGACTCCTCCTTATCATCTTGCCTTCTCCTTGTCATCATGCCTGTTTGCCTTGATCTTCACCTAAATCTAAAAAGCACTCAATTGCAAAGATTAATCCACAATAATTTTGTTAACACCAAAACAAGATGTTGAACAAGGTTCCAACACCAGGCCTCCAACTAGAGTTGAAACCTTTGCCTAATCCCTTAAATATGTTTTCCTTGGACCAAACCAGACCAAGCCTTTGATTATCAATTCTGGACTTACTGGGGCACAAGAGGAAAAACTTCTCCAAGTTTTAAGTAAAAACAGAAAAGCTATTGGCTTGACCCTTTCCGACCTTAAGGGTATCAATCTATCCTATTGCACCCATAGAATATATCTCGAGGATGATTTTCGCCCCTCTCGCTAACCATAATAGTGCCTGAACCCTAATATGCAGGAGGTGGTTAAAAAGGAAATTATAAAGTGGCTTGATGCTGATATCATCTACCCCATTTCTGACAGCTCCTGGGTTAGTCCCATGCAAGTAGTTCCTAAAAAGGCTGCACTAACAGTTGTCACAAATGAACATGGGGAAAATATAGCCACTCGGACCACTTCTTCTTGGCGAGTGTGTATTGCAAATTAAGCACCGCCACCAAGAAGGACCATTTTCCGCTCCCATTTATTGATCAAATCTTGGAGCGATTAGTCAGACAAGATTATTATTATTTTCTCAATGGTTATTCTGGCTATAATCAAGTTGTGGTCCATCCTAAGGATCAAGACAAAACTACATTCACTTGCCCCTTCAGGACCTTCGCTTTTCGGAGGATGCCTTTCGGTCATTGCAATACACCTACAACTTTTCAAAGGTGTATGCTTGCAATAATTTCAGACCTAGTAGGTGAATATCTAGAAGTTTTTATGGACTTCTCTATTTTTGGAGACTCCTTTGATCTTTGTCTTAAAAATCTTGAAAGGATGCTCCAAAAATGCATAGAAGTTAACTTGGTCCTCAGCTGGGAAAAAAGTCATTTCACGGTCCAAGAAGGCATCATCTTGGGCCATGTTATCTCAAAAAAGGGAATTGTGGTAGATCGTGCAAAAATTAATGCTATCTTTAAACTCCTACCGCCTACTAATGTGAAACAAATTCGATCTTTCTTGGGGCACGTGAGCTTCTACCACCGTTTCATCAAAAATTTCCTAAATCTCCAAGCCCTTAAGTTAATTACTTACTAATGACCAACCTTTCAACTTTACTGAACAATGCCTGGAAAGTTTTAATAAGTTGAAGAAGGATGTCACTGAGGCACCAATTTTACAGGGACCAAACTGGAATTATCCCTTTGAATTAATGACTGATGCCTCTAATTTTGCTATGGGGATCATTCTAGGGCAACGAATTGACAAGAAGTCCATTGTGATCTATTATTCTAGTAAAACCCTTAATGATGCACAACAGAATTACATAGTAACTGAAAAAGAACTTCTTGCCATCGTCTTTGCCCTAGAAAAATTCTGCTCTTATTTTTTGGGGTCACATGTCATTGTATACACCAACCACTTAGCACTCAAATATCTGCTGAACAAGAAAGATGCAAAACCCTGCCTTATTCGTTGGATCCTACTACTCCAAGAATTTGACCTAGGAATCAAGGATAAGGTAGGGCCACAAAAAGTAGTGGCCGACCATCTCTCTCATCTTATGACAAACAACATGTTGACCCCACCAAATATGTTCCCTAACGAGACCATCTTAGTTGCCAATACCCTCCCATAGTTTGCACCCATTGCAAACTATTTACCAATAGAACAAATCCCCTCTGATTGGCCAAAAACTAAATCTAGGAGAAGCCAAACCTTTTTTACTGACACAAAAAATTATTTCTAGGAGAAGCCCAACCTTTTTTACATCTACACTGATCAGGTCATTCGATGGTGTGTCCCCAATTTTGAAATTCATGATATTCTGACACACTGTCACTTTATGGCCTACGGTAGACATTTCTTAGGCAAGAAAATTGCTACTAAGGTCTTCACTTCTAGATTCTTCTGGCCCAACCTGCACAAAGATGCTCATTCCTTCGCTCGGTCCTGTGTACGTTGCCAAAGCATCCGCATCATAACTTTGAAGGATATGATGCCCCTAAATCCGATATTAGAGGCTTAAATTTTTGATGTATAGGGCATCAACTTCATGGGACCGTTCATCAACACTTGTGGGTATTTATATATACTAGTTGTAGTCGACTATGTATCAAAATGGATTGAAGCAATACCCACGCACACCAATGATCATAAGGTTGTCATCAAGTTTATCAAGAAAAATATTTTCTTGATATTCAGCATTCCCAAGGCCATCACTAGTAATGGAGGATCACATTTCACTCATTCTCAATTCCGCCACCTTCTATCCAAATATAGGGTTAATCATAAAATTTCTACTCCTTACCACCCCTAAACGAATGGCCAAGCAAAAGTTTCTAACCAGGAAATTAAAAATATTTTGCAAAAGACAGTTAGGCCTGATCGTAAAGACTGGTCCAATAAATTGGACGACGCTTTATGGGCCTATTCAAAACTCCTCTTGGCATGTCTCCTTTTCATCTAATTTTTGGAAAGGCATGCCATCTCCCGGTAGAACTTGAACATAGGGCTTTTTGGGCAATCAAACAATTAAACATGGATTTATTTGAAGCTGGTAAACAACGGAAACTACAATTAACTGAATTGGAACAATTGCATAACTTCTCATACAAAAATTTGTGGATTTATAAAGACCGAACAAAGAAATTTTATGATAATTATATCATTCAGAAAACATTTTGATAATAATCAACGTGCTTGGCTTTTCGACGCAAGATTATGCATTTTTCCAGGTAAACCTAAATCCAACTGGACCAGCCTGTTTATTGTCCTAAAAACTTATTCAAATGGAATTGTTGACCTTTTGGATCAAAAAATGAATACTACTTTTCAAGTCAACGGGCAACGTCTAAAGCCCTACTTCGATAATTCTTCGAATCTCCCATCTGACACTCTTGATTTAATCGACCTTCCTTCGAATGATCATTAATGTAATTCACGTCCAGTTGAATGGCGTAAAAGATAGTATTGGATGGGAGGTAACCCATCGTTTTTCCTGCTTTACATTTTTATTTTCTTTTTCAGAGGTTTTGACTATCCTAATTTAGGCTGCTTTCACCAAGGTGATTTCTTTTCCCTTCCTAATCAATGAGGACAAGCCATATCTTAACCATGGGGGGTGTTTTTAAATTTTGATGATCGAGTTAGGATTTTCAAAACCTAAAAACATTCAATTTTTGGTTTCATTTTTAGTTGCATACCCAAAAAAATGAAAATGTTGAAAACTTTTTGAGGAAATTTTGAAATCAGGACCAAGGTTAATGATTCATTTTAAGGCACAATGGGATTTAATCTTTAAAAAAATAGGGATAAGGATATGGATCTGATTATTAGAATTTCTGGGTCTATCTTCAAACTAGACCAAGTATTAATCACTAAATTCCACCTGAACTCATGATGATTCAGGTGACTTGATCACTTTTTGTGACATGGAAACTACCGACCTTAGCTTCCAATCCAAAAACTTGCATCTCTTGAAAAATTCTTGTGTCAAATTTCACCCACAAAGCCAACATCTATAAAAATATTTAGAAAAGCCCCTTATTTAGTCTTAATGAAATCCGAAGTAGATGATTGGTTTGAGTTCCCATCGCTGAGGAGGAAAATGCCTCCTTTGAGGACGCGATGTCAACATGTTACTATCTTGACGCTACTCTATATCTATATTTCATATCTTTAGCTAGAGCATTAAAGTGCATTTTTGTGGCTCAAGTGTCTTGGATGGTGCCCTACCCATAGCATTGGAGCAAGAGCTTGAGTTTGCTTGGAGCACCCCCTTACGCCACATTGTGTTTTGGGGTTGTGAGCTCCTGGGTGGTGTCTTGGACAGTACTATCTCGAAGTGCTAGTCTAGAGCCCCCTTGAGGATTGGTAATGGGAATGATGATCTCGACACATCTGTTATAGGATTAAGCTAAGAGTAAGCATGAGACAAAAAAAAAAGTTTCAAAAGCACAACCTTATAAATATCCTTATAAATGTGGGAATTCACAAAGCACTAACACAAGGTTTTAAAGGATTATGCAAGTTGCAAGTCGGATCCAAAAGCCAAGGAAATCCTAACTGCACAATGGTTTCGGGTCATTTAAATTAATTAAGAGTTAACTTGTAAATTTTTGAAGGATACATTGATCCTGATTCATCTAAATTTTGGATCTAAAGATGAATCCCGATGTTTTATCTTTAATAAAATCCTGTGCCTTTCATGTTTTTAATCAACCAAAGTCTCATAATCTTCTTCTCCTCAAGAGTAAAAAAATTAGTCCTTCCCAAAAATCCATTTTGTGAAATTAGTTTTGCTGAGACTAGCAAAAGATGAGCATGGGGGTGTGACAAATGCCAATTTATCATCATTCTTATGCCCTAAAACAAATCTAGTTGTTAGGGTTTTAACTCCACAAATGGGTTTTCGGGCTGCATTTAGGCATTTACTTAGGATAGGCATGCATTGTATTTTATTATCTTTATGATGTACTTACTTGAGTGTTAGGGATAGATAGAAAGTCAAATCCCACATACCTTGGCACTCACGAAGGCAGTAGATGAAGAAGTAGCTTCTATCTGCTGGGTCCCAGCTAAATCCAGCTCATCCCAGCTAGATCCCAACTCATTCCAGCTAGATCCTAGCTCATTTTAGCTAGATCAACTCATCTTTAGCTCCATTCAGCTCATCTCAGCTGAATGGTAGCTCAAGCTAGTTCACCTCAACTCCATTCAGGTCACCTCAGTTGGATGGTAGCTCAAACTAGCTCAAGTCAGCTGATCCCAGCTCCATTCCAGCTCCTTCAACCTTGAACAGTTCACTGGAAGCTCAACCTGACTAGGACTGGCTACTAGCTAGACCTGGTCAGTTGAAGATGACCTCAACCAGCTCAGGCCAGCTCAAGTCAAACTTCTAGAGGCTCAACTCAGCATAACTTAGTTGAGCTACGCTACTTGACCTAAGCTAGCTACTCCAGCTAGCTAGGTAATCTCTAGGAGGACCAGACCCAGCTCACCTCAACTCACATCAGCAGAAGCCAGCTCATCTTAGCTTGGCTTAGCTGCTAGCAAACAGCTAGCAAGCTAAGCCAGCTAAGGTAGCTCCTTGCAATTCTCTTTAGCAACCACTAACTCCAATGCACCTCAAGGGAGCTTCATCCAGCTTTGTTCCCCCAAAACCCTAGCTCCCTCTACCTCCAACCCTACTCCTTGCTAGCTAAGCTAGCTTAGCATAGCTAAGACCACCTCCATGGCACCAAAAACCTAACCCTAACTCACCCAACTTAACTCCACCTCACAACCCTACTAAGCTCCACCAGCTAGTCCACCTAAACTTCCCTACTCTTAACCTATTTTTGGCACCAACAATAGACTCCCCTTGGCCCCTCAACCACCACCAAAAGACACCATTTTTTGGTGCCAAAAACCAACCCTTAACTACCTTAAAATTGGTGCCAACTCTCCCTACATCCCAACCCTCCATCCAACACCTAAGCCTATCTACACCCTCCATCTAGTGGCACCAACTAAGCCCCCTTCTAGAAGCCACATTTGGCACCAATTCAATGGCCACCATGGATGGCAACCACCACCATAACCACCTCCATGTGTCTCTCCATTTGGCACCACCTATCCTTAACCATAGGATCCACCAACTTCCTCCATCAACCCATCCTATCCATCAACCCATCCTATCCATCTACCTCATTCACGCCAACCATCACCCTTCCATTCCCAGAAATATCCTATCTAACCACCACTATATCCCCATCTTCTCCCTTTGTATATTCCACCTACACCACCTACACCTAAGGCCAAGGAAGAAGAAGAAGAGAAGAATATCAAGGGGGCACCCTACTAGACCCCTTGGTACCTTCTTCTACTTCTTCTCCCTTGTGCCATGCCAAGGAGGAAGTCTTCATCTAGGGGGAAGGCCAGGCAAGAGGAGGAACAAGGGTGGTGGATGTCCACCGTTAGAGGAGGCTTGGAGGAGGACCAGTTGAATGACGAAGCCAAATAGAAGTTCTTTTCAACTGCGAGAGCAGCTGCAGTTAGAGCAAGGGTTTCTTGAAGCTTCTACTGGAGGATCCCTCTCTTCTTCATCTTTATTTTATCTTTGTATTAGCTAGTTTAGTTTCTCATTTTTTGTTAGGAAGAATTCATCTGCATGTACCCCATTTGCTAGCAATACAAATTTCACTTTGCCTTCTAATTCAAGTTTTATAGTTAGTGTGTATTCCATGCTTGTAGTTGATTAATAAAGCACACTCTTCTCTTCTAATTACCCTAGGTGCACTTGCCTAGGGTGAGCTTAGAAGAGAAGGCTCATTCATGTCACTTAGGTTTACTGATAGGATTACTCTTTAGCGTACTCTTTGCTTGCGAATACCCGATTGTTTTGAAAGTCATAAAAACAACAAAATGAAAGAAAAATACATGTGTTGATGTGAGAGGTGAGAGAGAGAACTATCTTTGTGATTAACAGATTGGCCTTCTTGGACGACCATAGATATTCACCTTATCTAGGTTATAAATTTAAAAGTTGATCAATTTTACGCATTTCAATGACAAAAACCCTCATTTATAAAATCACGTAAAATCCATAACAAGCTCTTAGCATCAAACATGTCAAGATTATTCTTTGTGTTTAGTATAAAGCATTTACAACCAAATATCTTGAAATAGGAAATTCTAGATGTCCTTCCATGATAGTGTTCAAAGGGCATTTTGTTTAGGATAGGTCTAATCAGGGATCTATTTTGGATATAGCAAGCAGTGCTTACAGTCTTAGCCCAAAAATATTGAGACATCTTTAACTCACATAGCATTGTGTGGTCACACTCTTGCAAAGTCCTATTTTTCCTTTCAACAACACCATTTTGAGGTGCAACTCTAGGAAAAGCAAATTCATGTGTTATCTCATATTGATCACAGAAGTCAGAAAAAGATTGATTCTCAAATTCTCCGTCATGATCACTTCTAATCCTAATGACTTCATATCCTTTTTCTTGTTGTAATCCCCTTACTAATTTACTAAAAACATCAATAGTCAGATCCTTACTTTTCAAGAACGATGCCTAGGTAAATCTTGAAAAATCATTGATTATGACTAGATAGTATCTGCACCCACTTAATCGTTTAGATTTGGTTGGTTTGAATAAGTTTAAGTGAAGTAATTCCAGGGGTCGAGAGATGCTAACCATCCTTTTAAGTTTAAAGGAATTTTTGGTTTGTTTACCAATTTGACAAGAATCGCAGACTCTGCTTTTCTTGAAATTGATCTTTGGTTGGCCTTTGATGAGCTCATGTTTCAGAAGTCTATTGATATTCTTCATGTAAACATGACCTAGCCATTTGTGCCAAAGTATTGCCTAATCATCAGATGTGACGAGACATTCAAAGTTATCACATTTGTCGAAGTTGACAATGTAAATGTCTTCATGTCTATTTACTTTAAGAAGAATTTTTTTGATTTCTATCTCTTATTTTAAAACCAGTTGAACTGAGAGTAATTTTATAACCTTCATCACAAATTTGACTTACACTAAGTAGGCTATGTTTTAGTCCTTTAACTAAATGTACATTATCAAAAGAGGCAAAAGAGTTACCAATTTGGCTAGTGTCAATAATACGACCCTTATGGTTATTCCTAAATGTGATTGTACCACCTTCCTAATGGTTGGGTTGCAAGACTAGGTCTTCCTCTCCTATCATGTGCTTGGAACATCTGTTGTCCATGATCCGTCTTCTTTCTTCTTGCTCCTGTCATTTGTTTGCGTTTGTGAGGTGTTAGATCATTGGAACTATAAATTGGCTTCAAATTTCCATTTGATTAACTATATTTCAAGAGTCCCATTGGTACCCATTTTTGCTTGGGTCCATGTTTGTTGGATTGTGCTGCTTGTTTAGGCAAGCTACCTTTCTCCTTCTTTTGACTTGAAGTAGAAGCTACATGTTTATTTTTAGGTACATACCCTAACCCAAATTTTGTTGTGGTCTGGGTTTGTGTTCCTAGTAATTTATGCAAATTATGACTACCTTTTGTGAACTTAGCTAAGTCATTTATAAGACTAGCAGAATTTTCATTTAGTTTATTTATACCTATCATTAGGTCACCTATCTATGATCTTAGTGATGAGATTTCAATAGATAGTTTCTTATTTTATGATTTAAGTAATTTCTTTTGTGTTCTTTCTTCTTCTAGTGTTTTTGCTAAGTGTCTATTTTTTAACTTAAGTGATTTAGCTACATCATGCATTTCAAAGAAAGCTTCTAATAGTTCATCAGGGGAAAAAGATGTTGCCTCATCTTCTAAAGCCATAAACTTAGAAGAGCGTCTCCACCCGAGGCTTCTATTAGTTCATCCCCTCATAAAAAATATTTTGATTATTTTACATAATAAAGTAAAAGAAATAAAACATGGAAATAGAATTTTGTTCTATCATAACATAATTGTAGTCTCGAGAATTTTCCAAGACAGATAATCAGGAGTGTGAAGATGCATTTTATCATAGGTTTTAAGCTTTTTATTGTACATTTTCAAAAGGTTGTAATTTTCTTTTTAATTGGGTCTAGAGATGTTGTAAAGAACCCCTAAAGATAACATACACATTGCTAACTTAGGCTCTCTACACTTAGGAAAGATTAGAAATAAAAACCAAGACACAAAACACATATCAGGGTCCAACACACTTGTAAAACATCTAATATTCAACTTTAAGTCATCTGATCATGACATCAGATGACCAATTGCCTATAGTCTTGCCTTTGCATTCTGATCACTTAGGTCCTAGACGACAGAACTTATAGACAGTCATCCCTAAGTGGTGAGCGGGATTTCGTATGCGAAAAGATTTGAGTTGGAAACCCATCGTCGTAGTGCGTAGAAATCCGCTAACAGATAAAATTTATAACCGAAACTCGAGGTGAGTCCCAGGTCGAACATAGGGAGGCAAACGTTTGGTTTGTGGAAATCCACGCTTCGATTTTATTTCCTTTTGTTGTTTTTATCTTTTGTAATTTTTTTGTATTTTTATAAGGCAAGAGATCAGGTAGAAATAATTTCTATCTAATCTACTTGCAAAGAGAGAGAGAGAGAGAAACAAACACATATATATCTCAAATAGTTTGCTACAACTAAGAAAGTGGAAAAGTACACTAGAAAACAGTAAAAGATAGATAGAGGTGAGAAGAGTTCCCCTCGATGGTCGCTTGGAGGATGACTCGCTTTGATGTTGCCTGGAGGAAGGTGGTGAGGAGCAGGATGAATAAGGACGGAGCCGGAGGATGGAGGATAGGGCAGTACTGCGTTGTAGCGAGGATCTTCTTCCGGAAGGTGGTGAGAGAACGGCCATGGGATGCTCTACAAACGGGGGTGAGAGGTGGGAAAATATTTTGATTTTCCACTCTAGAGGAGCATCGTAGGCTTAGGACATGCTCTCTCTAGAGCCTTGGGGGTGGTGAGGGAGAGAAAGGAAGAGATGAAGGTGGATGGAGGGGTGTTGGTCCTTAAGTAATGGAAGGGGAGAGGACAATTCGTATGTAGTGCATTTAGTGACATCAAAGGCATCACTAAAGCTCTGTCCTAAACGTTGCTGAAGGTTGCCATCTCACGCTCGCTTGCAGCTGTGCTCATGCGCTCGCCTTCTCACCATTAGATGCTCGATCGATGGTCACAATCGCATGAGGATCACGTGCTTAGTTGGCGTGTCAGATTGGCATCAAACTGGGCATGTGATCGCGCATGCAGCCTATCCGTTACTCTGCATGGTGAGGTCTCCATAGCTCAATCATGATTGAGCGGTAGAATTTAGGTGCGCTTCTCTGCTATAGTCGATTAGAGGCATTGTAGGAGTCGAACCCATGCCGTGGGTTTGTGAGTAAGCTTCGCAACCACTATGCTGCTATGCTGGATTGTTGAGCAGAGAGATCAGATGGCATAGGCTCTCAACTGTTGGATGGAGATCCAACGATCGAGATTCAAAGTTGGTGAACTCTTCAAATGAAGCGGGCATCCTAGCATGATTACGGCCATTGGATCTCAATCCAACTATCATGATTTGGCGTGGCTCTCCTTTATCTCATGAGGCGCGGTTGATATTAGGTGGCCTAGATGGCACCACGTGGGCCGTCTATCTTCTTTCCAAGAGAAGTTAGGGTGATTTCTCCAACCAGAATTGTAGGAATTCAAGTAAGGGTTGATCCTAACATTCTCTTGCACAGCATGAGCATCCTCATAAGATGAGGATGAAGAAGGATCATAAAAACTAGGATCAAAGGCCACAGTTTGGAACCCATAAGATTCCAAGAAGAGCTGGCCTGAAGGTCAGGCCAACTCTAGCTGGTTCACAAACTCTCGTCCCATAGGAGCTTGCAAAGAATGGAATCCCGATCCTTGGGATTGAGTGGATCTAGAAAAATTAGAGTTTCCGGACATCCACTCTTCCATTTTTTTAGCAACCAGATCCATCTTATCTAATTTATTGTAGATCAATTCCATATCAAATGTATGAGAATCTTGGACCTCATTGGCATGATCTAGTTTGTTGGGATCGATTGAAGGTTTCCATGGAGTCATGGTTTAAAGAGTTTTCACTCATTTCCTCAAACAAATAATATGCGCTATCTGCATCTTTGTTGAGGAAATTGCTTCCACAAGAAGCATCCACATGATTACAGAGTTGATAATTCAACCCGTGATAAAAAATCTGCACAAGTTGCCATTTAGGCACCTCGTGGTGTGGACAATTCCACAACAAATCCTGGAATCTCACCTAGGCCTCATGAAATGGTTCCCCCTACCATTGGACAAAAGTGGTAATTGATCGTCGCAATGCATTGGTTCACCCAATTGGGAAGAATTTCTTTAGGAAGGCCGATTTCAAAGCTGTCAAGTTAGTTATCAGTCTTCCAATGGTACGATACCAATGTACGACCTTATCCCTAAGTGAATGGGGGAAAAGCCTCATGAGCATCTGTTCTTCATCCACATTCTGCGATTTGGTGGTCAGAACCAAAGTGATCAGGTCCTCCAAATGTTGGAATGGGTCCTCTAGGCCAAGCCCGTGAAAGTGCTTCATTAGACTCAAAACCTAGGGCTTCATCTCAACATCATCGATGGGTATCACGACTACGAGACGATCCTCATAATTTGAAGGATCATAAAAATCCTTCAAGGGCCGAGCGCCCTGACCATTCATTCGTTGGAACCATTACTGCATCTGCTGCAATTCTTCTAACTACCTCTAAATCAGCTCCTACTGGTTCGGGGGCGAGGCAGGTGGTTGTTGATCAGCCATGGGATCTGCTTGGCTATAGCTCCACCTCTGCCTCTAGGAATGGTCTAAAGGTCCTTCCAATCTAGGGTTCAATGACCTCCTTCCAAGCATACACTGGAAGGAAGTCAGAAGGACGGGGAAGAGGAGCCCTGTAGCACAAAAATACAAGCCTGTCCTTAGGTTAGATAGCATAAAGGTCTACAGACTTTCAGAATCTGTCCTAAGATTATGGATGATTTACTCTACTTATATCCAGACAATCTAACCAATTAGAAGGAGGGAATTAGGAGAAGGTTCTTCCTTTGGTTTGTGCGTCCAGTTCCTAGTGTACCCCCAGCCGCGGTTGTTTGACGCTACTCCCTTAGCTAGACAACCGATTAACTAGTATAAGCAGGTTAATCGTGAACAATCTCAATCTGGATCCTGACGAGCGATCCAATCCATAGGGCCAATGTCTAATCAATTTTAGTTAGGCTTAGGATATTGGTGCTTCGGGAATGTGATGGGCCCTTAATGGGTTGTGCCCTTAATGATTTGTGTATGTGCACAACCTAGAAGTTTTCAAGCAAGATTATTAAGAATGAAGTGAGTTTTAAGATTCGAATCTTGCTTAGTAGCTTTTAAGATTCAAATATTGGGTATATTCAAGAAAGTTTTGTGAGGCAAACCAAGTTTTGAAAGCACGAGTTCAAGTGTTTTTTCTTTATAAATCAAGAAAATATGGAGTGCCTGTCTTGACCAAAGTATTGAATTCTATGGGGCAGCTACAAAATGAATCTCTTTTAAATTAGGTAGTGCGGCCCAAACAATTCAATCAATCGGTCCAAATGCACCACCGATTAAGGCACATAGAAAGGTGATTAACCTAATATGATTTCTACTCCTTTATGTGTTGAATTGGTATATCGGTTCCACAGGTCGAAATCACGATTGAGCAGATGAAAATCAAGTCAGGTTATGTGCCTCAAATGTCGGTGTATAAAGTGTGTATATTGATTCGTTCCACAGAAAGTCTTTTTGTTTTTTCTTATAAAATGTGGGGGTGAGATGAGTGGAGGTGGCAAACAAGTCAACCAAAGTCTATCCTAGGCTTTATGCAAGCACCTAAGTAGATTCGTTCTTCGTTATGAGTGTGGCGAAATGAAACTAGTGGGGGGTAATGTGGGGGACACTTACAAAGTACTCTACCCGCACTTTACTCCGGTCTACCACACTTGGATCTCCATGCTAGGGTACCTGCAAGACAATAGATCAGAGATAAGTGGGGTTAGTAATATGTAAATGTAAAGAAGCACAAAAAATATGAAAGTAAATTCCATTTCCTCCCCGACAACGGCACCAAAATGATGAATGTGTTTCGTGTGGTAGAAATCAAGGTTTGGAGGAACCCGTCATCGTAGTCGCAAAACTCATTATCAAATACAATTTTACCGAAACTGCAAGGGAGTCCTGAGTCGAACACAGGGAGGCGACGTTTATTTTATTTGAAAATCATGCTTCATTTTGTTTCTTTTTGGTGTTTTGTTATATATATTTTTTTGTTTTTATAAAGGATGCAAACAAGATGGATCACAATATAAATGGAATCAAATATGGTATACTACACAAATGCCTATTACAGTAATCTATGAAAGCATAAAAGAGAGGTGAGAAGGAATCTCTCGAATCGATTGTTCGGCGAGACGATGGTGCTTGGCAGAAGCTTGGATGAAGGAGTTGAGGAGCAGGACGATAGAGGTGAGATGCAGGACGTCGGGTAGAGGAATGCTTCACCGAGGCTAAGGAATGGAGGTGAGGAGGTGGAGGTGATCTGCTACCGAAATGGAGGTAGGAAGACTGCTCCAAGGCAACCTATCAAGGTGATGGGATGAGGATGAATATTTGGTGGGATAAAGGAATGCTATACTAATAGGAGGCCTTTGGAGCTTGAGATTAAGCTCTAATGGAGCTTTGGTAGGCTACTAGAGCTTAGGAGTAGGTGGGAGTAGAGTAGGTAGAGATGAAGAGGAATGGGGAGTGTAGGAGTGTTTATATAGTAGAGGGAAGAAAAAATTCGTGTACAGGGCTGTAGTGATAGCTGCAAGAGTCACTAAAGGCCCCTTGTAGCTGTCGCTGAAGATCGCACCCCCACCACTCACGCCCGCAGCTGTCCTCACGCCTACAAGCAATTACTAACAGCTACAAGCATCACTAAAGGCTAGCCAGGCTATCGCTAAAGGTCGTGCCAACCAAGCCCACGCTCACAGCTGGCTCGCATATCACGCGTCCCTTTTCGCACGCATGCTTGCGCACTAGCGCTGTGCTAGCGCTGCGCTATAGTTGTGTGCTGCGCCCTTGTGCCCACACACGGCTGTGCGTAGCACCCTTGTGCGCACGCACGCCAGTGCGTCAATTGGCAAATTAGGGAGGTTGCGGGGATCGAACCCGCACCTCTCGTTTGAGAAGCGAGTGCTTCACCATTGCACCAAGATTGTGGATTGTCGTGTGGAGGGTGACGTGGTAGCGCGATGTAGAGCACCCCTCAGCCACTGGATTGAGATCCAATGGCTGAGATCTCTCCATGAGTGAGGCTAGGGCAGCCGTGGTTCATGTTGGGCGGTCTGGATGGCTCCACGCGGTGCCATCTGGACCATCCATCTTCTTCTTGTAAAGGGTGCTACAGAGCTCTGATCGGGGTGATTTTTGCATTGACAAACTGCAATCATCGCTCCAGATTCATCCGAAGCCCATAAAGATGTCTCACTACCTCCTGGCCATATAAAATGGAAGAATTAATGTACATAATATACAACTATCCTAAATGCCATGCAATGGATGTTATGTAGTATTTATAACTTGATATGCAATGCTAAGCCTAGGAACTATCATAAATAAAAATTTTATCATGAATTCATGTGTGTTTATCAATGCCTCCTCATAGGAAGCAAGCCAAAGTCCCTTCCTCTACCGAATCCACCTATTTAGCTAACCAGTTGTGAAGCAACATCGCTCAACAGTGGTTTCGTCGTTATGCAAATGCTAAGGTCAAGAGTCCTAGGATTATAGTGTGGAATGACTTTACACACTTAAACCTCCAGGAAAATTTTGATCTCTCAATTTGTTCACCTATTTGACCATCAGTTCCACTCTGATGTTGGAACTGTTGGCGTGTTCCTGGATCTTGTCCGCTTATTTTATGCCAACATCGTTGAGGTTTATAGTAATGAACTTGAACTCCACACTCATCTTTTTGGTAGCAAAATTCATATCACATATAATTCTATCTCTGAACTTCTGAACATCCCAAATATAGGAAATGACTTTTATGACATTTTGAGGCAATATGACTTAGAAGTCATCAACCAAGAACTCCTTTTTCCTGAGAAGTATGAAGAGAATCTTGGGACTCTCCCATTCAAGAACCTTAAGCCCCTTCCTTGGTTGCTCTCTCATATCTTTGGTTGGGATCTTCTCAACAAATCGGGTGGCTTTGATTATATTTTGTGCCAACACAAAGTGCTCCTTTTTTTCGCTGTTTGTTACATACCTTTCAACTTCTGTCACCTCATCATTCGTGTAATGAATGACAATCATGGGGATTCTCTGCCTTTTGGGTCCATCCTATCTAAACTATTTGCAAGTCATAGGATTCCCCTTGAGGATCAGGTAGTCGATAAAAAGGTTGAGCCCTATAGCCGGGCCACCGCAGCCAAGATGCATATCCTTAGGGAACATCTCCACCAAGAAGAAGAGCCGGTCGATGAAGGACCACTCCCACCTTCTCCAGATGTCTATGCTGAGTGCCCTCTCCAGATAGAAGCTCCCAAATCGAGCTTTGAGGAGATGTGGGATCCCGACACGGATTCCATCTTCGCAGGAATTTCTCTTTTGATGCAGCACACTGATGAGATGGACACATAAATGGGTGGCATGCGCCAAGAAATCAGTGAACTCTGCATCGATGTCCACAACCTGTAGATGAGACACGGACCTGCTCGACATCGCCACCGCAAGATCAAGAGGACTAGCCCAACTCTTAGTTATAGCTGTTATTGTTTTTTGTGTTTCTTTCTTATTTTTTTTATGTTGTCATGTATTAAGGGGCCTTGACCCCATACTTATGTTTCTAATGGGAACAATAGCTAGTTTTGATTAGGGTACATACATTTTCTTAGCTAGTTCTCTTTCATGACTTATTTTACCTTTGTAAAAGCACTTTACATTTCTTGCATGCAGTTTTCTATGTTCATTTATAAAAACACGTTGTACACATAATATTTGCTTAATGTATGCCTGCTCTAGTCTAGTTCAACCCCTTTAGGAATCCTTCTTGATGACTAATTGTGCGGCAATCATAGGTCTTAATTGGCCTAGATTAAGCTAGGACTTAGCATAAGTTAGGGTTATTCATGCATGCATACACATTATCTACATCTTTACTGCTTTGCTTTAGCTATGCATAAAATAATGTTATAATGAACTGATTAAGTACATTATGTCGATTGCAGGGAATAAGCTGATCAGGAGCTGGATCTGAAGCTGGATCAGGAATAATGGGAGTTGTAGCAAAGCTGGAGCAGAAGGCCTAGTTTAGATGTAGGAATAATAATGAAAGGGGGTTAAAGGTTTTCTATTCTATTAAGTAGAAATAAAGCAATAAAATGTAAAGAGCTTAGGTCCATCCTAGCCCTAGGATAGCCTAGAGACTTCCCCAAGCCTTAGCCACCCTTAGATTTGGTCACAACACCCTAGGAAGCCCTAAAACCCTAGTTCCAACCCTTCTCTGGACATCCAGATAAGTTTTAAGACATCCAGGACCCTTAGCCAACTCCCGCACACTTCAAACCCACTTCTGCAGTGTTATTGGACGTCCAGACACTTTGTCAGACGTCCAATTTCTGCAGAATACCCAAAACAGAACCCGAAATCCTTCCTGACTCTGATTGGACGTCCAGACAACAAGTCTGGACTTTTCATTTTTGAGTATAAGATGTCTGATTATATTATTAGACGTTTGCTACTGCTATGCAATTCCTATTTTGAGATTTAAGCCTTGATCTTGGATCTCTAGGTCCCTAAACCCAATTCCAACGCCATAGGAACCTAAATTAAGGTGCCCTAACCCTAGTACATCACCTCTAGACCTCCTTAAGGACCTAATTAGGTTCCCACTAAACCTAATTGACTTGGATCTTAGTTAATTCCATCAGCCTATTCAATTGGACTCATTGAGTCCAATTGACCCCTGATCTCAGCACACACTGTCCAATTTGACTCAGTGAGAGTCCAATTGACCTAGACCTGACTTAATTGAGTTTTTTTGCTCTCAATTAAGTTTTCACACACCCAATTCAACTTGTATTAAGTTTAATTACACTTTACCTTAGTGAATTAGTGTTTATAACCCTAATTTGAGGCATACCTTGACCTATACCCACTAGAAGCAAACCTAATTAGCCTAGCCACCTAAGTTTCGACCCACACACACCCACACACACCATCCACATGAAAGTAAAGCCTAGATTTCTCTAGAACTCTCTACCATGTGTGGTTGCCTTGGTTGCCAAAAATAGCAACCAAGAGCCATTCAATTTTTAGATCCACATTTGGTGGATCTAAAAACCACCATCCACCCTCTCTCTCTCACTCTCCCACGAGCTCCCACCATAGGCCTCTCTAGAGAATTCCATAATTCTCTAGAGAGCTTCCCTTAGCTCTATAAAAAGACCCCTTGGGTGGCCATTTGCACCCATTCACTTCCTTGGCATCCATTCCACTTAGGCTAGCCACTTCCATCTCCACTCCACCTCCACGAGTTGAGCACCACCATGGAGGCCACCTTCTCCATGCCAGGAAGATGGATCAGCTCCCCAACCTCTCTCCAAGGGCCAGCCTAAGTTCCATTGGCCACCCCTCCTTCTTCTCTCAACCACTCAAAGGCCATCGGGGACCACCCCTGAATGCCCTTCCATTCTGCTAGATTTATATTATGCTCTTCGTATATTTACTGCGTTTATTTACTGCTTAGTATTGTAGTCTTACTTCTCCCCCAATGATGCATGCGAAATCCCCCCATCGATTCTTGTATGCGATCATTTTCTGGTAGCTAGATTTAATTTTCAAGCATTTATGTACAAGCTTTCCTCTAGATTCCTTGTGCAACAACTCCCAAATGAATGAATGAAAACACATTTTTATATATATATATATCTCTATCTATTTGAAATCACCATGAGCTTAATGATTGCTATTATCTTTTACATGATTAATGTTGCCTGTTTCTAACTCTTAATATTCTTACAACTAAGCATGTCATACGTAAATACATAATAATCACGAACCGGCATGCGATTCTAAACAAAGTAGAGCGGCAAAAAGATCGATTTCAAAAGTAAAAGCAACGCCTCCGAGAGATGAACAACCGGGACTCAAGTCTCATTATCTTTAGAAATCAATATTTAACAAACGTTTTTGCGTGACCATACTATGATTTCCGACGACTTTCAAATGCGCGAAAATGGCTTTCTTTCAAATGGTGCCATTGCTGGGGAGGCAATGTCATTTTTCTTGATTTCGATCTTTTAATCTATCACTGACAAATCTGCCTCTACTTTATTTTTGTTGTGCAGGACAACACGGAATGAAAACGGGACCTGCATACACACCGAGTGCGGTGAAGAAAAATCAGGTGCACATCATCTATCTTATATTAGGTTTCCCTTTCTGAACAATAGGAGTAGATTTACTTGCTGTAATTTCTTTTCAAAAATTCTTTGTGAAAAAAAAAAGATTTTTCTCATTTTCGTGAAAAAGAAATAAAATCAAAAAGAAAAATTTAGAAAAAAAATCTAGGTTAGGTTTCCTTTCGAATCTAGGTTACTTTAAAAAAAAAAGAACAAAAAAATATTTTTTATGAATCTTTTGAAAAATATTTTTTGAAAAAAAAAACGTGCAAAAGTTTTGAAAAAAAAAAAACATCCTTTTTGGTGGAAAGCCTAGATTTGAATTCAAACATCTTTAAAAGGCTTTTCCACCATCTTCTGATTTTCGGCCAGATTTCAAATCTAAATTAAAAATTCGATTGCCGAAAAATTCGTTAGTGAAAAATTTTGAAATTCAGGCTAAACCTTCATTTTCAAACCATATTTCAATTTCCACCATTACTTTGAAAAAATTCTAAGTATAAAATTTTTAAAAATTCACGAAGTGCACCGGGGTCAGATTGACCCGGATTCAAAATTTTTTAAAATTCAAAAAGTGATTTCGAGCAATTTACGAATCTGTTTTGACTAAAAATGGTGGGGTTTGAAAGATGATCTCATTTACTTTGGTTTCCATATTTTTTCTGAATTTTTGAAGATCATTTGTTACTGTTTCAAAGTGGAAAATCGACCAGGGGTCAAAATTCCAAATCTGACCCCCTGATATTCAAAATTCCCTAAAAATTCGGTTGAAATAGTAAAAATTCCAAAAAAATATTCTCTGAAAAACTAATTGAAAAGGGAATCTACTCAAAAAATTTCAAATTAATTTGATTCCAATTATTATCATAAAATCAACATTATTTTTGTGTCTACTGAAGCAGAGAAAAAACCCTAGAAGTGCATGCAACTTAGGTTAAATCCTTAGGGTTACAAGTAGAGACCACACTTTTGGCTAACCTAGACTTAATCAAGTCTAGTTAGCCGGTGAACTTGGTCACCTTGTGGGCCACTCACCACAAACCCCACTGAAGAAAATGGGTTAAAATTAACTTCAAAATACGAAATCAACCCGAGTTCGTTGTCGTACTACTGGGTGAGTTTAATCTCTCTTGCCAAACCTGGTGACTAAGTCTGCAGGGTAGTGTCAAACGACCGCGGCTCGGGGGTCAATGGAACTGGAGGCATAAGCCAAAGGAAGAACCTTCCCCTTAGTCCCCTCGTAACCAGATTGGCTAGGTTAGCTTGAGAGGCAGGATTCACTTTCAGTCGGTTGTACGACGAACTTATCTTCAGGAATTTAAATCCATAACGAAAAATATGGTCACATGATCTATAAGGACCATTTGATTGACAGGGCCTTAGCCTTGTCCTGTGTGGCTACACCAACCCAGGGGTTGGGCGGTGTATGCACGGAAGGAGGTCACTTCGACCTCACTTGGTTGGACCTTCGGAGCCACTCCCAAGGAGGCGAGTCACCTCGCTCGAACCATCTTCTCCCCACATTTCTTCTACTCCAAGAGCCACCTTGGCAAATCCTTGACCTGGATCTAGACCGGGTCAGGACATTGAGAATCTGGACCTAATGGCTCGTCTGGAAGCCCAGGTCGCTGAATCTGAGGAGCGGCATCAGCAGAGCATGGATCGTATTCTGACGACGCTTGACAGGATGCAGCACCCGTCACGAGGAGAACAACTGCAGGATTTTTACGACCCAGCTGCACCTATCGTCGCACCGCTAGTCAGAATTCCCGCATGCGGAGATGTGTTTGAGCTCAAGCCCAATGTAATTGGGTTGATCAGCACTCATTTCTATGGGAACTCAGGCGAAGATCCGTTCCAGCACCTTGAGGACCTGAGTCGACTCGCTGAAACGATCTGACCCAGGAATATTGATCTCGAGATCGTTCTGATGAAGCTTTTCCCGTTCTCTAAGGGACAAAGCTTCATACTGGTTCAAGACTATTGGGAAGCCAATTGGAACCTGGCCAGAATTACGACGTGAATTCCTGCAAAAGTTCTTCCCAATCATTCGAACAAATGCAATGCGACACTCAATCACGACTTTCTCCCAGGGAGCTTGGGAGAAATTACATGAAGCATGGGATAGATTTCATGACCTTCTCCGAAAATGCCCACATCATGGTATACCCAGATGGCACTTAGCTCAGATTTTTTACCATGGGCTAGATGACACACATCGGTATCTGGCCGATGCATCTAGCGGCGGGAATTTTCTCGCAAAAGACGAGAACAGCACATTTGAGCTGTTCGAATCAATAGCGAAGAACTCGATGAATGCCGCATCTATGAAACAGTTCCAGCGGCTTGGTCAGCAGCTTGTTGGTGTCCACGAGGCTCACACCGATTCTATTCGAGCCGACATGGATATCATCATCAAGCAGCTGGATAGAATGAACCTAATTGAGAAGAAGATTGACCAGATCAGTCAAGGTCAATCCGACTCGAGCTCTGTCACCGCAAGATCCTCTTATGCACCTGCTCGAGTTAATCTACTCACTCGGGATGCACCTTCTCCATATTTACGAGATCCCGCATATCAGGATCCTGTGAATAATCCAGATCTGGCACCCTACGACCAGGGTTATGCACCACCCGCAGATTATAATGCGTATCCCTTTGACGGATATACGTCTCAGACATCTTCGGCCTACGAGGACATCAGCGCTATCCAAGGATACGGGCGTAATAACCCGTATTCAGAGACATATAACCCTGGTTGGCGCCAGCATCCGAAATTCTCTTGGTCTAGTAATTCACAGAGACCACATCAAGATCCACACTACCAAACCAGGCAATATGGGAATGCGCAAAACACGTATCCTAGGCAACAGCCATTCCCTCCTCAGCAGCAGCAACCCCGCTCGTTATACCAGCCGCTGCACCAAGCTGCCAACCACCCTCCAAAGCGGGCCGACCCTTTGGAGGCGTTGAAAGAGGAGCTGCAAGAATCGATGAGGAAGTCTACACAAGATAGCTTGCAGATAATGAAGGCGATGGCTGATTAGATTCAGACCATACAAAATACACAGAGCCAGCTGTTGCAGGAGCATAGGACTCAGGGAGCCTTGCCCTCCCAACTCGTACCAAATCCTCGATATGTGCAAAACTAGGGCACCCCACCTAAGTTTTAGGCACCGCAGGGACAGGCACACGCCATACTACAGGTGCCTCCTGCACCACCCGATTACGCGCAAGGCCAGCTGCCTTTGTAGAATCCCGCATATTCTGCCCCATCTGCTCCCCCACTACCTCATGGACAGCAAGCTGATGCACACGCTGTCTCATTGCAGAGCGGAAGGAAGACATTCGACCCACCACCTAGGTAGGCGGGTTCTGATTTTTCCCATCCTTCACCGTAGGCAAATTCGACTCCTTCAGCATCTCAGGAGCCACCTGTGGTAGATAAGGGTAAGAGGCCACTTAACCCTGAGATTCCCGTCCCTTTTCCTGAGGCTCTGACACAAAATATAGTACGGAAAAAGGACACGCGGAATTTTGAGGACCTGAAATCGATGTTTAAAGAAGTACATATTCAGGTCCCCCTCCTCGAGGCTATCGATCACATTCCCACTGTCGCTAGGTTCTTCAAGGACTACTGTACCCCGAAGCAACAGTCGAGAATTGGACGACAGGCGGTACTATCGAAAGAAGCTAGCGCCATGATTCTAGCTGACCTACCACCGAAGAAGAAAGACCCTGGCACCCCACTCATATCTTGCTTTTTGCAGGATTCTCCATTTGATCGGGCCCTTCTAGATTTGGGTTCGTCCATCAACTTAACTCCCACCACCGTATTTGATCGATTTTGATTTGGGGAGTTGAAACCCACCTCGGTTACGATTCAGCTGGCTGACAGATCAGTCAAAACACTGAGGGGGGTGGTTGAGAACACGATCGTAAAAGTCCGTGGGTTCTGCTTTCCTGCAGATTTTTTCATTCTCGATATGGAAGTTCCTCCTAATCTCCGAGATGCGCCAATTATTTTGGGTTGCCCATTTCTGGCAACAGCCCGAGCGAACATTGATTGTGCATCCGGGTGTATGGAGATTGCCCTAAGCAATGAGCGACTTCGACTAGATATATTCAAGGCAACAAAGAACTTCGTTTGTGATCGAATAGAGGAGGATGGTGAAGGCGAAGATTCGGCATACTGTGGTAACATTGGGCTCCTTTGTGACGACCCAATGTCTCATTCGTCTACACTCTCAGGGTTCTCAGACCTTGATCCACACGAGACTAAAACCACTGCATTACACATATCTCCCCAAGGATCTGACTGTTTGGGGTGCGCTTCTGACCACAGCACCCTTGAATCCAGCTATCTTGATCCATATATTACTGAATCGCCCCTGTTATTGCAGGAAGATGTGACTATAGCTAACGAGTTTCCCGTTAATGCAGTCACAACTGATTTCACAGGGAGCGCTCAGCGGGAATTCACGTGCACACGGATCAGCAGATTCCCACCTTCGAGTTTGCTCCTCCCACTGCCATTTTTGACTCAGACCCACCCATGATCAAATTGAAGCTCGTACCCACTCCACACTTTCTTATAGCTAGACTTTTTGGAGTAGGGGTGCACAATCAGCTAGTTCCCATCTCCGAACCACTAATCTTAGCAGCATATGAGCACATCTTTCTCTTAATCTTAACCAGCTCCTATGCTAGAAATGACACATCTGATTGAGTGCTCGCCCAGCTGGAGGCGTTAAACCCAGCACATATAGATACCATTCGCCCCACATTCCACCATCATTTATATATAACCATTTCTATACATAGCATATTTTTGTTTTAGCATATTTCCCTTTTATATTGCATATTAACAGGTTGGCCGGCGCTCAATATAATTTCAGGAGCAATTACAGGTGATTTCTACCCATTCTCTCCCTGCAGCATTTATTTTCTTTTACATTCATGCATGAGGACATGCAAGAACTTAGGCATGGGGGGGTAGATACAGAAAAACTAAAAAAATTTTTTGTGCCAACACTTAGGAAAACCTCGGAGCTGCATGCAAAATGTACTTTAGGACCTTAAATAAAAGAACAACCGACTCCACTTCCAATGCTTGCATTGGAGCTAGAAATTGTTCGCAATAGCCACTTCGACTCACCCGCTCACCTTTTGTTCTAAATTTATGGTCGAGCTAATTGTAACCCGATACAGGAAATTCACGAAGAACAAATTATATAAGGTTACATGTTTATAGCATATATAGATATTGCATTCATGAATAAGATTATTTTATTAAGAGAATGCATTACGGATTGATGTAAGCACATTTACACTACTTAAGATGTCTATTTATGCATGTTCTTAAGCATAGGATTGCATTTAATGATATAAATATTGCATAACATGCATCATCTTTCATTTAGAGTAGTTTGAATAAAATGGAGGTTAATTGTCTCCTTTTATGTGCTTGGACAGGGAAAACATTTTATCGGGGCCTCGGATCAAAGATCCAACTGTACGGATGTGATTAGGGTGATGATTGGAGTTCAACGACTCCAAGATCACCCTAATCAGGCATCCGTAGCATCAGATAGTGACCGGGGAACCCTAGAAGATCAAGGGCCAGGATGGTGTAAATCCACACATCAGATGACAAATCCGACTGCACGGATGAATTCAGATTGATGATCGCAGCCCAACGACGCAAAAATTAAGTCAATCCGACATCCATGGCACCATCTACAACTTCCAGAAGATGGACGGCCAAGATAGCGCCACGTGGTGCCATCTCGGCTGCCGAAACGGCCGCAAGCAATCTCTGAAGGCCCCGCACCCGCTCCCTCTCCACCGTTGGATCTTGATCCAACGGCTGTGGTTAGTTGCGCCTAAAAGCGCCCGCTCGACCATTCACGCCTCGTAGCGAAGCGGTCAAGCGCGCTTACGCAAGTTGCGGGCACGGGTTCGAACTGCAGCGAAGAGGAGGAAGGCGCGAGCGAGCGAGAGCGGGCGGGCGTTGGATCTTGATCGGACGGCCGTCTGCGCTCAATCGAGATCACGCGCGATTGAATGCGCGGCATGGACGCGCGATCGCACGCGCCAGGCGGGCGCACAGCGAGCGGGTGAAGATGCATCTTAAGAGATCGGACGGCTGAGATCTGATGAACGTGCGTGGGCGTTGAAGAAGCGGGCAGTTGAGGAGGCGCGCGTGGGCGCGGGAGCTACGTCCACGTTGGGGGCTTTAGTGACGGATTTATCCGTCACTAAAGACCCCTCATTTATTATTTTAAAGATGTAATGACCATTTTGCCCCCACTCCTTGCAACTATAAAAGGAGACCCCCTCCATGCGAAATTCTCATCCCTTCCTTCTCCTCTCTACCTTTCCAAAGCTCAAGAGAAGCTTGTTCCACACCCAGGATGCTCCTCGCGAGATAAAGTCTAAATTTTCGTCCCCCTTCGGAAGTGGATCCCGCGACGACGACAGCATGCTGCTCCGTTCCTGCTCTTCTGCTTCTTCCTCCCTCGTCCTGCTCCGTTCTCCTTCGTCTAGGCGTTGTCTCGTCCAGCTCATCCTCTAAGCAATCGTCGAGGAGGATAACTTCTCTCTCCCATTCTTATTTACAGCTTTTCTAATGTAGAATTTTCCTACTTTATAGTGTAATTGATTTCCCGCTTTCTAGTGTAGCTTTTATTTAGTTTGATTGTATAAATAGTTGAAATATTGAATGCATGTTCTCTTGCTCTCTCTTTCTCTCTCTCTCCCTTTCTTTTAGTCTGATAGCTCCATTGTAATTATTTTGCCTTGCTTATCAAAAATCCTAAAAAAAATATATAATTGCTAATATAGATCAACGTAGCCTCCCTGTGTTCGACCCGGAATTCTTTTCGGTATAAATTTTATTTGTTGAACATGAATTCTTCGCTTTCAAGCTACAACAATAGGTTTTCTAAAACCAAACACGTTAGCGTAGCAATTCAAGCGTTCAACATTTTGGCACCGTTGCCGGGGAAGCAATGATTTCTGATCTTTTCTTCGAATTTCTATCACTTTATTTGTTTTCTAACTTGCTTTCTCTTGTGTCTATTGTTTTGCAGAGACCTCCATCAAGGAATCAACAAGCGGTAGACTGGAGTAAAGTGCAGTTGAAGACAATTGTAAGTGTTTCCCCATTCTTTCCCCCTCCATAGATTTCATTCGCCATATTAAATCCAAATTCCAATTAACCTAGGTGCTTGCATAAATCCTAGGAATAGTTTGGTTGTTTGGATTTCCACTCACATTCATTCCACTCTCATTCATAAAAAATAACAAAAAGAAATCTTGTGGGGTAATTTTCAACAAACACACAACACACACCCACATTCAAGTCACTTAATCAACTTGATTTGTTTCTACTCAACCGGGTTCTGATCTGTGGAACCGGTACACACAAAGCAACTCATAACAGAGTAGAAATCATTCTAGGTTAACCATTTTCGAGTGCCTAACTTAGTGGTACAATTGTGGCCAATTGTTTGAGTTGTTTGGGCCGCACCACTTTATTTAAAACCAACTCATCAAGTAGCTCCTCGTTAAGGTTTTCAATCTTGGTATATTCTAGGCACTCTACTTTCTTTCTGATTTTAAAGGAAAACAATCTTCACCCGTGTTTTACAACTTCGTTTGCCTAGAAACTTGATTGCAATTCACCTAATTTGAAACCCTAAAAGCTACTTAAGCAAGATTTGAATATTAAAATTCACGCATTATAAATAATCTTGCTTGAAAACCCTGGTTGTGCACTCACACAAATCTCATTCAATCATTTAGGGCACAACCCATTGTAAGGGCCCATCACATTCCATAAGCACCACAATCCCAGGCCTTAATAAAATTGAGTAGACGTTGGCCTTAAGGTTTGATTCGCTCTTCAGGGCCTAGTCTGAGATTGTTTTTTTGATTAACCTACTTGTACTGATTAATCTGATGTCTAGCTATAGGAGTAGCATCAAATGACCGTGGCTGGGGGGTACACTAGGAACCGGAGGTGAAAGCCGAAGGAAGAACCTTCTCCCCAGTCCCTCCTTCTAACTAGTTGGATTAACAGACGCAAGTAGAGTAAATCACTTACAGTCTTAAGGCGGGTTTTGGGAGTCAGTAGATCCTTAGGCTACCCCAGTTAAGGACAGCCTTGTTTTGTTGTGCTGCAGGGTCCCTATCCCCAGTCCTTCCGACCTTCTCCTAGTTTATGCTGGGAAGACGGTCAGTGAATCCCCGATTGGAAGGACCATTAGAACATTCTAGGAGGCGCAAGTTAAATTTTGGTCAATTTAATCCCATGGCTGAACAACAGCCTCCTCTACTTGGAAATCCAGAGGAAGAATTTCGAAGGCAGCTGGAACAAATGCAGAGAATGCAAGGCGCTCAGCCCTTGAAGGATTTTTATGATCCTTCAAATTACGGGGAATGTCCCGGCGTCCAGATTCCCGCCGGTGACATAGAAATCAAGCCCCAGGTGTTAAACCTGATTAAAAATTATCACGGGCTTGGCTCCGAAGATCCATTTCAGCACTTGGAGGACTTGACCACTTTGGTCCAGACCACCAAGGCTCGAAACGTAAACGAGGAGCAAATGATCATGAGGCTCTTCCCCCACTCTCTTAGGGATAAGGCTGCGCATTGGTATAGGACAATAGGAAGACCAATTACAACTTGGAATGAGTTGAAATCGGCCTTTCTGAAGAAATTCTTCCCAGTCGGTCGTACCAATGCTTTGAGACGGGCAATCACTACCTTTACCCAACGGCCGGGGGAGTAGCTTCATGTGGCCTGGGAGTGATTCCAGGACTTATTGCGGAGGTGTCCACACCACGAGGTGTCGAAATGGCAACTCGTGCAGATCTTCTATCATGGGTTGAATGAGCAACTCAGAAACCATGTGGATGCTTCTTGCGGAGGCAATTTCATCAATAAAGATGCAGATAGTGCACATGATTTATTTGAGGAAATGAGTGAGAATTCAATTAATCATGCCTCCATGGATACTTTTAACCTGTCCCAGCAACCCAGATCAAATGTCAATGAAGTCCATGACTCTCATTCATTTAATATGGAATTGATTTGTAATAAACTTGATAAGGTGGACTTGGTTGCTAAAAGAATGGAAGAGTGGATGGCTGGCAATTCTATGAACAACTCTCGATCCACTCAATCCCAAAATTCGGGATTCCATTCCTCACGAGCTCCTTCTGGATGGGAGTTTGTGAATCAACTCGATGCGACTCAACCTATGAGTCAGCATTTTTCGGAACCCCATGGGTTCCCAACTGGGGCCTTTGATCCCAGTTTTTCTGATCCTTCCCTTTCTTTCTCTCCATCCTCACCCTATGAGGATGTCTGTGCTGTACAAGAGAATGTTAGATCCAACCCCTACTCAAATGCCTATAATCCAGGTTGGAGAAACCACCCCAACTTCTCTTGGAAAAATCTGGGGCAACAGACCCAATTCCGACCCAGCAATTATGCTCCGCAACGACCAATGGGTTAGGGTCAAGTATATACTCAATTGCCTCCGAATCAGGTCAATCAGCCAGCTTGGAATGCCCGTTAACCGGCAGGGCAGGCTGATTTGAACCGTCAAATGGTAGAGATGCAAGGATCCATGCTCCAGCTCATGCAGCAAATGAAAAACTCGCTGGACAACTTGCAATCCGGGCTCATTGCTAACTCTCGTCAACCTGGATCTCTACCATCCCAACCCGTACCCAACCCGCGAAACATTATGAATTCAGGCAATCAAGCCTAAGGGTACGGAAATCAGAGGGACCCGCATGCACATGCTCAGGTGGTTGAGCAGGGTTCCTCGTCTTCTTCTTCTACAAATCAACAATTCATGGTCAATCAAGCCCCTCCAATTTTTCCTAACCCTCCCCAAGACCCAAATTCTTACGCATCTGCAAATTCTGTCACTTTGAGGAGTGGTAAGAAGACTCAGGATCCACAACCACACTATTTTGATCTTTTGAATCCTGAAGAACCTGAGGAGAGAGTGGAGAATTCTAGAGGAGAAATCAAGGCTCAGGAACCTGATTCCAAAGATTTGACTCAGATTCTTTTCCTGAAGCCTTAACCAAAGCAAAGAAGAAGTCTATTGATAGCAATGAGGAGCTTCTGAATTTATTTAAGAATGTTGAGATCAATATTCCGCTCCTTGATGCTATCAAGCACATACCGGCTTACGCAAGATTTTTAAAGGAATTATGCACACAAAAACCGTAAGTCGAGAGAATCTATTTCGAGGAAGGTGGTACTCTCCGAGCAGGCTAGTTCTGTTATCCTACACTACCTCCCTCAGAAAAAGAGAGATCTTGGTGCTCCTTTGATTTCTTGTGTTATCGGAGATTACACATTTGATAGAGCACTTTTGGATCCCGGTGCATCCTTCAACCTAATTCCGACTTCTCTCTACGAGAAGTTTAGGTTAGGTGAACTTCAGCCAACTTCAGTAACGCTACAGTTAGTGGACCGTTCGGTCATAAACCCGCGAGGCATTATTGAAGATGTTACAGTTAAGGTCAAGGATTTCTATTTTCCTATAGATTTCCTTGTCCTTGACATGGATGTACCAGATAATCTGAGGAACACACCCATCATTCTGGGGCGTTCGTTCCTGGCTACCGCAAAGGCCAACATTAATTGTGAAAGCGGTAGCATGGAAATCGCCTTTGGGGACCAACGAATGAAATTGGATATTTTTATGGTGATCAACAAATTTGAGGATTGTGGATTTATTGAGGAACTTGATGAGGATAATGTTAATATTGAAACTTGTTTGATAGTTTCTTCAATTGAAAGTTCCTCTTTGGTTGATGAATTTAACCTGCAACCCTCTGACCTGACATCTTCGGAAGAGGTTATTGATTTTGTTCACTCACAACCTCTTCCTCTTGTTGAATCTTCAGCATCTACCCTACCATCAATCATCACCCCACCCCAGCTTGAATTGAAACCATTCCCCGAGAATTTGAAATATCAATTTTTAGGACCTCAGAATATGCTCCTTGTGATTATCAGTGCTAAATTGACAAAGGAGCAAGAGATTAAATTGATCAAGGTTCTAAAGGAACATAAGGAGGCAATTGGTTGGACCATTCATGACCTCAGGGGGATCAAGCCATCTTACTGTAATCATAGAATATTTTTGGAAGATGGATCCCGCCCTTCTCGCCAGATGCAAAGGAGATTGAATCCAAATATGCGAAAAGTGGTCAAAAAGGAAATCATCAAGTGGCTCGATGCAGGAATTATTTATCCAATCTCTGACAGTCCCTGGGTAAGTCCCGTTCAGATTATTCCAAAGAAAGCCGAGATTACTGTTTGACTAATGAGAGAGGAGAATCTGTCACAACTCGTTCAGCTTCCTCTTGGAGAGTTTGTATTGATTACAGGAAGCTGAACACAGCCACTAAAAAGGATCATTTTCCCCTGCCCTTCATTGATCAAATCTTGGAAAAATTAGCTAGGCAGAAGTACTTCTGTTTTCTTGATGGCTACTCGGGATACAACCAAGTTCCTATCCAACCCGAGGATCAAGAAAAAACTACTTTCACCTGTCCCTACGGAACCTTTGCTTTTCGTAGGATGCCTTTCGGGTTATGCAATGCACCTGCGACTTTTCAAAGGTGTATGCTAGCCATATTTTCCGACATGGTGGGAGAGTTTATGGAAGTCTTCATGGTTGATTTCTCTGTTTTTGAAGAATCATTTGACTCTTGTTTGGCTAATTTGGAAATGATTCTTAAGCGATGTATCAAGACACGACTGGTCCTTAGCTTGGAAAAGAGTCATTTCATGACCCAAGAGGGCATCGTTTTGGGTCATGTAATCTCTGAACAGGGAATTGAAGTAGGCAAAGCTAAGGTTGATGCTATCGCTAAACTTCCTCCTCCCACATCTGTTAAATAGATCAGATCATTTCTTGGTCATGTGGGATTTTATCGAAGATTCATCAAGGATTTCTTGAAGGTTGCTCGTCCTTTGAGCAATCTTCTTGCCAAAGAAATGCCGTTTGTTTTTGACGAATCATGCCAAAAGGCATTTGATTTCCTGAAAATGGTAGTCACCTATGCTCCAATTTTGCAACCACCAATTTGGATAGCCCCTTTTGAGATCATGACCAACGCTTCTGATTACACGGCCGGAGCTGTCCTGGGTCAGAAAATTGATCGAAAGCCCTCTGTCATTTACTACTCTAGTAAAACTCTGGATGAAGCCCGGAGGAATTACACTGTTACTGAAAAGGAATTATTAGCTGTAGTATTTGCTTTGGAAAAATTCAGGGCTTATCTCTTAGGGTCTCATGTTATCGTTTATACCAACCACTCGGCCTTGAGACATCTCTTGGCTAAAAAGGATACTAAACCTCGGCTTATTCATTGGATTCTTCTTCTTCAAGAATTTGATCTTGAAATCAAGGATAAAATCGGGGTACAAAATGTGGTGGCGGATCATTTGTCGAGACTCCTAGGTGATTCTTCTTGTCTGGACATTCCAATTGCTAACACTTTTTCGGATGAAACTATTCTTGCAGTTTTAGGTGTCCATACCCCATGGTTTGCTGACATTGTTAACTATTTGGCCGTTGGTCAAATCCCCCAGGATTGGACCAAGCAACAACGGGATAGACTCAAATCTGAGGACAAATACAACTTTTGGGAGGACCCTGAACTGTAATGCATCGGCTCTGATCAGATTATTCGCCTATGCATATCGGAGAATGAATTCAACAGTATACTTGAGTTCTGCCATGCATCTAGGTGTGGTGGACATTTCTCCGGGAAAAAGACGGCTGCAAAAATCTTGCAATCTGTCTTCTATTGGTCGTCTTTATTCAAGGATGCCCAGGATTTCTCAAGGTCATGTTCTCGATGTCAGGCACTCGGGAGCATAACTAAGAGAGATATGATGCCTCTAAACCTTATTCTTCCTATCGAAATTTTTGATGTTTGGGGCATCGATTTCATGGGACCCTTTATCCCTTCATTTGGACATCAGTACATTCTTATTGCTGTTGATTATGTGTCCAAATGGATTGAGGCGATTCCCACCCAAACCAATGACGACAAGGTGGTCATCAATTTTGTCAAGAAAAATATCTTCAGTAGGTTCGGGATTCCGAGGGCTATCATCAGTGATGGTGGCACTCATTTTACTAATGCCCAATTCCAGAATTTATTGGCCAAATACGGGGTTAATCATCAAATTTCCACACCTTACCATCCCCAGACAAATGGACATGCCGAGATCTCCAATCGAGAGATCAAGAACATTATGCAAAAAACGATTAGGCCTAATCGCAAGGATTGGACTCAAAAGCTTGAGGACGCTCTTTGGGCCTACCATACGGCGTATAAAACGCCCATCGGCATGTCTCCATTTCATTTGGTGTATGGAAAAGCATGCCATCTACCCGTAGAGATTGAACACAGGGCATTCTGGGCAATCAAACAATGCAATTTAGATCTGAATCTAGCTGAGAAGACCAGGAAACTCCAACTATCTAAGTTGGAGGAGCTTAGAAATGGTGCTTATGAGAATGCCAAGATCTACAAGGCTCAGACCAAAGCTCTACATGATCAATTGATTTCCCACAGGAGCTTTGAGCCAAACCAAAAGGTCTGGTTATTAGATTCTAAACTTAAGCTCTTTCCTGGCAAACTTAGATCTAAATGGAATGGCCCATTCATAATTGATCATATTTTTACAAATGGTGCCGTTCAGATTTCTGACCCAAAGACAGGTAACACCTTTAAAGTCAGCGGTTAACGTCTGAAGCCTGTTGTTGACCGTAATCTTCCAGAACCCATCTCAGACTCTGTTGCTCTAGCCATTCTGTGACTTCTTTGGCTGGACTTCACCTAGTTGACGGCATTAAACTCAGCAGTTGTACATATGACACAAGGCTAATACGAGCTTCATATCCAGGTGACATCTTTCATATTCTACCCTTTCTTTCATGTCTCATTTTCAATGAGGACATTGCATCAACTAGGCATGGGGGGTGGATTTATTTTTGAATTATTTGGTTAGCTTTGTGAAATCCATATAAATTATTTTTCTCTTCATATTTATATATATAAAAAAAAATTTAGGAAGGATTAGTTGGACATTAGGACTTTTCAATCCTAAGAAATTTTACATTAGGATCTGAATACAAAGACCCTTCAGGTCTTTGGACTTAATTAGCCTATGTATCCACTGAAAGGTTGATTTGTCTTTGAGTCCTCGCCATCTTAATTCTATTATAATTGGAATAAATAAGTTTAGGTGATAAGTACACGACTTATCAACCCACCCTCTGATTTGAGGGAATTTCTAAGTTTTAAGCATCTACACACTTTCTTTGCACTGACTCGTTGTTCGACGATTCTAACGGAAATTGGGTAGCTAATGAACCTTCTAGGGTGATATGGCTAGCAAGTTATCGTGGGTAACAGCCCATAGGTAGGTTGTCCAGAGCCCAGTCACTGGACCTTTCTCTTTTTCCTATCCTTAGGTAAATCTTAAACCAGGGAAGCCACCTACTTTAAAAAAAAAAAATTAAAAAGAAAAGGAGAAAAGAACGAAAAGAGATAAGCCACACTTCGTCGCACGAGTATGGCTGGCAAGTTGTCGGTGGTAACAGCTCATCGACCGGTTGTCTAGAACCTAGCTCAGTAAATGCACTAAAAATTCCCAAAACACTTAGGAAGAAGCAGAGAAGTAGAATAAACCGAGGAGATATACACTGGATTCACCCTTGTGTTGACCCCATAAAAAAATAAAAGTAGGGAGAAAGCTACCGATTGTAGAGATACACCTTTAGGCAGAATTCTTGTTAGGTCACCTAGAGGCGTAGAAATCCGAAGTCCATTTTAATGCCGGTCAATGAGTCTATCACATTCACAATAAGATACTTAAAACTTAGGATTCTCATCAAATCTTGGGTGAGTTGAATGGCCGTAGAAAGCCACTCTTAAACCCTAAAATTTAAAAAACCAAATAAATTAGAAAAAAAAAAGAAAAAGAGAAAGAAACTTTTCTTATAATAAGGCGAGGGCTTGAGGCGATCTGCATTTTGGCTGATACTCGGGCACTATTGTGTCTTTGAAAGTTCAGTTCCTAAGTAGACAATTTCGTAATGATTGAAAATAACTCAGGTCCAAATAATCCAACCTAATTCATTTATAAATAGCATATAGTTTTTGCTAGGGACTAGCAAAAGATAGGCATGGGGGTATGATGTAAACACATTTACACTACTTAAGATGTCTATTTATGCATGTTCTTAAGCATAGGATTGCATTTCATGATATAAATATTGCATAACAAGCATCATCTTGCATTTAGAATAGTTTGAATAAAATGGAGGTTAATTGTCTCCTTTTATGTGCTTGGACAGGGCAAACATTTTATCGGGGCCTCAGATCAAAGATACAACCATATGGATGTGATTAGGGTGACGACTGGAGTTCAACGACTCCAAGGTCGCCCTAATCAGGCATCCGTAGCATCAGATAGTGACCGGGGAACCCTAGAAGATCAAGGGCCAGGATGGTGTAAATTCACACTCCAGATGACAAATCCGACCGCACAGATGAATTCTGATCGACTATCGCAACCCAACGATGCAAAAATTGAGTCAATCCGACATCCGTGGCACCATCTACAACTTCCAGAAGATGGACGGCCAAGATGGCGCCACGTAGTGCCATCTCGGTCGCCCAAACGGCTGCATGCAATCTCTGAAGGCCCCGCACCCGCTCCCTATCCGCCGTTGGATCTCGATCCAACTGCTATGGTCAGCTGCGCCTAAAAGCGCCCGCTCGACCATCCGCGCCTCGTAGCACAGCAGTCGAGCGCGCTTATGCGAGCTGCAGGCGCGGGTTCGAACAGCAGCGAAGGGGAGGAAGGCACGGGTGAGCGGGCGCGGGCGGGCATTGGATCTTGATCGGACGGCCGTCTGCGCACAATCGAGATCACGCGCGATTGAACGCGTGGCATGGATGCGCGATCGCACGCGCCAGGCGGACGCACAGCGAGTGGGTGAAGATGAGAGATCGGACGGCTGAGATCTGATGAACGTGCGTGGGCGTTGAAGAAGCGGGCAGCTGAGGAGGCGTGCGTGGGCGCAGGAGCTACGCCGATGTTGGGGGCTTTAGTGACGGATTTATTCGTCACTAAAAACCCCTCATTTATTATTTTAAAGATGTAATGACCATTTTGCCCCCACTCCTTGCAACTATAAAAGGAGACCCCCTCCATACGAAATTCTCATCCCTTCCTTCTCCTCTCTACCTCTCCAAAGCTCAAGAGAAGCTTGTCCCACACCCGGGATGCTCCTCGCGAGATAAAGTCTAAATTTTCGTCCCCCTTCGGAAGTGGATCCCAAGACGACGACGGCGTGCTGCTTCATTCCCGCTCTTCTGCTTCATCCTCCCTCGTCCTGCTCTGTTCTCCTTCATCCAGACGTCTTGTCCGGCTCGTCCTCCAAGCAATCGTCGAGGAGGATAACTTCTCTCTCCCATTCTTATTTACAGCTTTCTAGTGTAGAATTTTCCTACTTTATAGTGTAATTGATTTCCCGCTTTCTAGTGTAACTTTTATTTAGTTTGATTGTTTAAACAGTTGAAATATTGAATGCATGTTCTCTTTCTCTCTCTTTATCTCTCTCTTTTTCTCTCTCTCTCTCTCTTTTTCTTTTAGTCTGATAGCTCCATTGTAATTATATCGCCTTGCTTATCAAAAATCCTAAAAAAAAAATATAATTGCGAATATAGATCAACGTAGCCTCCCTGTGTTCGACCCGGAATTCTTTTTGGTATAAATTTTATTTGTTGAACACGAATTCTTCGCTTTTAAGCTACAACGACAGGTTTTCTAAAACCAAACACGTTAGCATAGCAATTCGAGCATTCAACAGGGATTTTATCCTTTAGTTGATTCATGTAATCTGGAATCCAGTACAACTTTTCACACACACGTAGAATTTGCAATGGATTCACGGTGAAGGCTGATAAACGTCTTCAGTTTGTCGAGAAGAAGCGGTGCTTCTTTTCCTGAACCCTTGGACAATGTTTTGGGAGTCTGGTAGATTTTCCTCCAAAAATCCACCAAATAGTGTGAGATGAGAGTAGAGTGTACTGGTGCTCTAAGATTAGTGCGATGAATCTAGAATCCTAGATAATTAGGTGATGATGCTCTGAGATGAGACATAGTTTTCGCTCTCGGTTCCTGCGTATGCATTTTGTGTGAAATTGTGAGAGCCACCGAATAAGGAAAATACGCGGAGAGCGAGTTTTCATAAAACTAGGGCTAAGGTGGATGGTTACGACCATTCTTTACGGAATCCTCGCCTAAAGGAGGGTATTGATGTCAAGGTCAGAAATACATCGTCCTATCCGTCTCTCCTGGTGCCGTGAGTAGGCACTTCCACCAAATAAGCCACCCAATGTCTCTTGAGTACCACCAATACCTAATAATGCCTCCTTAATAAAGTTCATGGATGTATGGCAATTGTGTTATGCTGAGAAAAAAAATTATTAAAAAAAATGAGAAAAAGAAAAAGAATGATGAAAAGAAAGAAAAATTGAAAAAAAAAATTAGAAAAAGAAGAAAAAGCAAAGAAAAGAATGAATATTTAGTGTTTATTTCATCGAGGCAATACCACCAAATAAAATTGAGCTCCACCAAATATGGCCTTAAACTATTTTTCTTGTGTTTCTGACCGCCTGAATAATGGCTGAGGAATTCCGACTTAGTGCTAGGGTTATGAGAACTCAATTAAAGTGTTAATGCCTAGTGAGACCACCAAATACAGAACATATGTGTGAATCTGGTGAGGTTGTGAGCTCTAAGAAAAAGAAAGAAAAAGAGTAAGAGAGAATGAATACAAACGAATCAAAAGGGAGCATAGTTTTTCTCGTCTTTCTCTGAGTTGAGTTACTTAGTAATCCGAGAATTTAGATTCTGTAGTACTAGTCTCTTTGAAGTACCAAGTGAGAATGAGCTACCAAATATATAATCCTTTCCCTCAGAGATTCTCTACCTAAGCCTAAAGCCGGGGTGGAATTCATAAAATATCTTGAATACCCCGAGGGAAGAAGTCCGCCTATCCCGCTAGAATTTTTATTAGGGGTTAAGTACAGGCTTTAGAGGTCAATCAGTTTTTCACTCGAATCCGTTGCAAAAGCTACATAGCTGCACTTTCACGATTGTCCGGATTTCTAGAGCATAGGATGAAAACAAAAAGGTGAAAAATCTCTACGCATACACTTGATAAAATAATCAGTCCCTTAGGGACCCTTGCTGTAAATAATTAGTCTTGCATTTGCTAGGGACTAGCAAGATTTAGGCATGGGGTATGATTGTGCAGCAATCATAGGTCTTAATTGGCCTAGATTAAGCTAGGACTTAGCATAAGTTAGGATTATTCATGCATGCATACGCATTATCTGCATCTTTACTGCTTTCCTTTAGCAATGCATAAAATAATGTTATAATGCACTGATTAAGTACATTATGTCGATTGCAAGGAATAAGCTGATCAGGAGCTGGATCAGGAATAACGGGAGTTGTAGCAGAGCTGGTGTAGAAGGCCTAGTTTAGATGTAGGAATAATAATGTAAGGGGGTTAAAGGTTTTCTATTCTATTAAGTAGAAATAAAGCAGTAAAATGTGAAGAGCTTAGGTCCATCCTAGCCCTAGGATAGCCTAGAGACTTCCCCAAGCCTTAGCCACCCTTAGATTAGGTCACAACACCCTAGGAAGCCCTAAAACCCTAGTTCCAACCCTTCTCTAGACAACCAAATAATTTTTAAGACATCCAGGACCCTTAGCCAACTCCCGCACACTTCAAACCCACTTCTGCAGTGTTATTGGACGTCCAGACACTTTGTCAGACATCCAATTTCTGCAGAATACCCAAAACAGAACCCAAAATCCTTCCTGACTCTGATTGGACGTCCAGACAACAAGTCTGGACTTCTGATTTTTGAGTATACGATGTCTGATTATATTATTAGACGTCTGATACTGCTCTCCAATTCCTGTTTTGAGATTTAAGCCTTGATCTTGGATCTGTAGGTCCCTAAACCCAATTCCAACCCCATAGGAACCTAAATTAAGGTGCCCTAACACGAGTACATCACCTACAGACCTCCCTAAGGACCTAATTAGGTCCTCACTAAACCTAATTGACTTGGATCTTAGTCAATTCCATCAGCCTATTCAATTGGACTCATTGAGTCCAATTGACCCCTGATCTCAGCATACACTGTCGAATTGGACTCAGTGAGAGTCCAATTGACCTATACCTAACTTAATTGAGTTGTTTTACTCTCAATTAAGTGTTCACACACCGAATTAAACTTGTATTAAGTTTAATTGCACTTTATCTTAGTGAATTAGTGTTTATAACCCTAATTTGAGACATACCTTGACCTATACCCACTAGAACCTAACCTAATCAGCCTAGCCACCTAAGTTTTGACCCACACACACCATCCACATGAAAATAAAGCCTAGAGTTCTCTAGAACTCTCTACCATGTGTGGTTGCCTTGGTTGCCAAAAAAGCAACCAAGAGCCATTCAATTTTTAGATCAACATTTGGTGGATCTAAAAACCACCATCCACCCTCTCTCTCTCACTCTCCCACGAGCTCCCACCATAGGCCTCTCTAGAGAATTCCATAATTCTCTAGAGAGCTTCCCTTAGCTCTATAAAAAGACCCCTTGGGTGGCCATTTGCACCCATTCACTTCCTTGGCATCCATTCCACTTAGGCTAGCCACTTCCATCTCCACTCCACCTCCACGAGTTGAGCACCACCATACCACCATGGAGGCCACCATCTCCATGCCAGGAAGCTGGATCAGCTCCCCAACCTCTCTCCAAGGGCCAGCCTAAGTTCCATTGGCCGCCCCTCCTTCTCTCAACCACTCAAAGGCCATCGGGGACCACCCCTGAATGCCCTTCTATTCTGCTAGATTTAGATTATGCTCTTTGTATATTTACTGCGTTTATTTACTGCTTAGTAGTGTAGTCTTACTTCTCCCCCAATGATGCATGCGAAATCCCCCCATCGATTCTTGTATGCGACATTTTCTGGTAGCTAGATTTAATTTTCAAGCATTTGTGTACAAGCTTTCCTCTAGATTCCTTGTGCAACAACTCCCAAATGAATGAATGAAAACACATTTATATATATATATATATCTCTATCTGTTTGAAATCACCATGAGCTTAATGATTGCTATTATCTTTTACGTGATTAATGTTACCTGTTTCTAACTCTTAATATTCTTGCAACTAAGCATGTCATACGTAAATACGTAATAATCACGAACCGGCATGCAATCCTAAACAAAGTAAAGTGGTAAAAAGATCGATTTCAAAAGTAAAAGCAATGTCTCCCACAGACGAATGACCGAGACTCAAGTCTCGTTATCTTTAGAAATCAATTTTTGACGAACGTTTTTGCGCGACTATACTATGATTTCCGACGACTTTCAAATGCGCGAAAATGGCTTTTTGTCAATGACATTCAAAAAGGGGGAGAAAACTTAGGATCATGAAAATTAACTAAAAATTTAATCAAGTTTAGTATATATCTCTGAGTATAACATTTAGGTGGAGAAAATAAGATCCTAAAGATATATTTTGAAAATCATCAAAAAGGGGGTAATTGTTAGTTCAACTCCTCATAAATAATATTTTGATGATTTTACATAATAAATTAAAAGAAATAAAACATGAAAATAGCATTTTTTTCTGTCATAACATAATTGCTTGTCTCGCGAATTTTCTAAGACAGATGATCAGGAGTGTGAAGACATATTTTGCCATAAGTTTTAGGCTTTTTATTGTACACTTTAAAAAGGTTGTAATATTCTCTTTAATTGAGTCTTGAGGTGTTGTAAAGCGCCCCCAAAGATCACATACACATAGCTAACTTAGGCTCTCTACACTTAGGAAAAATTAGAAATAGAAACCAAGACACAAAACAATTATCAGACATCCAACACACTTGTTAGACGTCTAATATTCAACTTTAAGTCATCTAATCATGACATTGTCGACCAATTGCCTATTGTTAAGACCCGTGCCATCAAAACACTTTAAGATGTCTGGGAGTTGGTCCAGACGTCAAGTCAGACGTCTGGACATCTTCCCAGACATCTGGAAATCAATTTGTTTGCATGCATACGACCCCAAGTCTGTGCGCGTGCCGCGCACAGACTGAGCTCAGTCGCTTTTCTTATCTTTCTTCCCTTTCTTCTCTATCCTCACCGACGACAGAGCCCTCCCCTGCGCCTACATATACCCCCTCCTCTCCCTCACGCCACCCCACTCCCATCCACCTTCTCCTTCCTCCAGCGAGAGCATGCACGGTGAGTTGCAGCCGAGTGCAGCGGAGGAGAGGAGAGGAGCAGCGAGGGGGAAGAGAGGAGAGCGTGCGAGCTCGCGAGAGAGCTCGTCGGAGAAGCTCGCAGCCGATTGGGCGTGTGCGAGGCAGAGTGTGTGTCGGGGAGGTCCTCCCCGACGTTGCTGCAGCTAGAGCAGCAGACGAGTGAGTGCGGTGCGGCCGCATACAGCAGGAAGAAGATGAAGGAGCTTCTGGTTCTATGATTTTTTTCCCAGAATCAGACGTCTGGACCTACATCCAGAAGGTGCAGATGACGTCTGGAGGAAGCTCCAGACGACTGAGAGGTACATCCTGCGCCCTATACCTTCTTTTGCGGATAAGGCCATGCAGGCCGTTCCACCGAGGACTCTGATACGTGCCGTATTGAGGATATTACGTTGCGTGTGCAGGATTCATTTCGGGAAGGTGCGAGGACACGCCCTCCCACGCGGTTCAGACATCTGGGCGAGGCACCAGATGGCGGAGAGAGTATCCAGACGTCTGGAGAGGTGGTCGGACATCTGGAACTAGGTCCAGACGATTCAGAAGGATACCTGGATGTCTGAGGAGCAACGTAGTGTGCGGTATGGATCTGGAGCCCTTTTAAGACATCTGGAAGATGTTCCAGATGTTTGATTTGAGTCAGAGTTGTCATTTTTGACCCGTTTAGGGTCCGTTTGAGATCCGATTTCCACGTTTAAGATTCAGTTCTTCTTCGTATAAGTTCCTCTACTTGTTGGAATGCTTTTTATCATGTTCTGAGTGGTTTCTTGTGGTTGATCCTTATGTTAAAACCTCATTCTGTTGCGGATTTGGGGGTTGTGGAGGCACGTGGACCTGTCGATCACACCACTATTACTCCTGATTTTGTGAGTAGAGTGGCTTCACTTAGTAAATTACAAACATAAATGCATGTCTGGAATAAATGATAGATCTTAGGGTATGGCATGAATCCTAGGACCAGAAACACTAGATTGAATGATAGATCCTAGGGTATGGCATGAATCCTAGGACCAGAAACACGAGATTGAATGATAGATCCTAGGGTATGGCATGAATCCTAGGACTAGAAACACTGAAATGACTGTATTGAATGCCTGAATTGCAGTCTTGGATGAGTAGATAGAATAATAATAATTGCCTGTAATTGGATAACAGCTGCCTGTGAAATGTAGAGTACTGTTGTTAGTAACTACTACATGTAATTCCTGTTGTTTGAAATTAAATACGAGCTGCTTGTATATAAATTGGAAAAGAAGGATTGAATGTTGGAAGCACATGCTATATGCGAATAAACCTGAAAATGATGAAACCTAGTATGGCTTGGCTAGAGAAACATGAGCACGAACCCTACTGGGAATTAGGAGTAGAGCTCCTGGAAATAAATAGAATGGAACTGGAAAAGTGAATGGGAAATAGTGTTGTCTCTTGGGTACGTGGTACCAAGGGGAGCACATATTACCTCTTAGTGTAGAGGGGAGCTTATCGCCCTCGGGTCGAGACTGGGGTGAGTTTGGCCACTTTGCACCGACTTTCTGGCCCTCGCGTACACAGTACCGGGGAGAGCTGCTAGTGTAGGAGAGAGCTAGCCACCCCACGGGGCTCGGGGTTCAGCTAGCCGTCCTACACCGACTTGTTAGGCCCAATGGGAAAACCAGGGTAGTCAGGCAAGGGTGCGTGGACTGTGGATGGGAGAGACCCCTGTTTGGTTACTGTGGAGGGGCTAGACCCCTGTTACTGATAGGGATATGCCTTATACTAGTATCGTGCTGTGCTTTGGGCGCACCCGTTAACGGAAACGACTGACCTCAGTGCTGTGCTTTGGGCATGCCTGTGCGTGGTAGCTACCCATGCGTTTATCGCACGTGTCGTAGTCACCATTATGTCTATCAGCGACCTTGGGGTGGTTGACTGAGGGTAGGACCACCACGAGGGACTCTCCTGGCCTAAAGAGCACCACGTGCTACTTCTACTCTTCGGAAAAGACTGCAATCAAGATCGTTCCCACGAGGAACATTTGAGATCAAGAAAAAGACCTGATAAATAAACCAAGTGATGAAAGAACGAATAATTAGTTGAATAAAGAAAGAATTGAAAACAACAGCTACCTATCCACCTTTACTGTTTCTCTTAGTTAACTGGTTGCCACTCTACTCAGCGTTTCGTTGACGTATTGTACTTACAACCATTTTCAGGTCCAGGTGTTGAGCAGCCAGAGCCTACGGCTGCGGAGGGTGCTGGGCCCAGTAGAGCCCAGTAGTTGTACTTTTCTTTATTGTACCCGTTCCGTTGTAGTGAGTAATTTGTTACTTCTGTACTTGTTTATTTTAAATTTTATATTCCTGTACCCTTTTTAAATTCTCTACTGTTGTGGTGGTGTGTACTGTAGTAGTTTATTTCTTTACTGCTGTACTTTTGTTACTGTTAGTTGCTTGTATGGTGAATGTGGTTTATTTTTACTGCTTTTTGGTTACTTTCTCGTTGGATGACTGGGTCTTGGGATCAGTCGAGTCGGTCCGATTCCCATGTCTTGTAGGGATTCGGGAACCGTGTTGTAACAAGATGGTATCAGAGCAAGGTTGTCCCGAGAAGTGAACCAACTAGTTGGAAAATAACCAATTCACGTGCTTGTAACTAGAGTAACCACCACAACATACCTCTTGACATCTGTTCTGGGGTTCTTTCGTTGAATGATGGTTAGAATTGACATCTTTCCTGTTATGTGTTCACGTCTCCTTGCAGGAGATGCCTCAACGTGGGACTAGTGAGGTGGGCCGCGGACACAACCATGGACGAGGTTGGAGGGGCGGTCATAGTGAGCCTGATGCCTTAGTGGACCAGCTTCTCCACTTCAGCGCCATCACAAGCTTTTCGAACAGTTCTGGAAGCTGAAGCCCCCCTCCTTCAAGGGGGATGAGGACCCGACCGAGGAGGAGCACCTTTGGAGGTTCACTGAGGGGCTCCGGCCTGCTATTCCGGGGTATGTCAAACCCCTAAAGCTGCCTACATTCTCGAGGGTAGTGGACGCAACCATGATGTATGAGGAAACCAACCCGTCTGCACGTGAAATTGACAGCAGGCGGAAGAAGCCCTACCAGCCAGACTTCTCACAAGGCTGACGAGAGAGGAGGCACGTGGTGCCCACAGGAGAGCCGTCACTTTTTGCTGGGCCGTCAATGGCCTCTGGGGGCCCCAATGGCCTCTGGGGGCCCCCGACAGGGGCAAGCTGCCAGCACCGAACCCCCACCCAACCGTCAGCAGGGACCCACTGAGGGTGGGAGTCGAGTCCCCCTTTGCTACTAGTGTGGCCAGCCGAGCCACATCAGGAGGGACTACCCGTCTAGGGCTGGAGGTTAGCAGATGCTCCCCGCGTCGAGCACTAGAGGGCAAGTAAGAGGCCACGATTTCCAGGCGCGAGGGGGAGGACAGCAGTCGCAGGGTGGGTACCGGCCAGCGGCTACCCGTCCGACGCAAAGTGTGGCTGCTTCGTCCGCACCTAGGGCTGAAGGGCGTATCAACACCCTGACACACAGGGATGCTAGAGCTTCAGGTTCAGTGGTGGCAGGTATGGTTACAATTTCTGGCAGACTAGCTTACACGCTTTTTGATTACGACGCCACACACTCGTTTGTCGCTGCCAGTTTTGCTGTTAGTTTGGGCCAGGACTATGTGTTGTTAGAGGATCCGTTCGTGATCAGAGGTCCGGGTGGTCAGTTTTTTGTAGCTGAGGAGGTTTACACAGGTTGTGAGGTCAGTGTTGGGGGACACAGCCTTCCCGCTGACCTGATTGTGATACAGATGGAGGACTTTGGCATGATTCTGGGGATGGACTGGCTATCCGCTTACCACACCTTGGTGGACTGTTTTGAGAGGAAGATCGTCTTCTCCATACCGGAGTTGCCTACTTTCGAGTTTCACGGGTTGCCAGTGGACGGAGGCTTCAGGTGCATTTCTTCACTTCGGGTGGTGAGACTTTTGGGCTAGGGGTGTCAGGGCTTCCTGGCTTGTGTGGTGGCGGAGCCCAGCCCTGTGGCAGACCTTTAGAGTATCCCGGTGGTTAGAGAGTACCCCAACGTGTTCCTAGATGAGTTGCCAGGACTATCGCCTGAGCGTGAGGTCGAGTTTGAGATCTCACTGGTACCGGGGACCAGCCCCATTTGTATAGCACCTTACAGGATGGCACCACTTGAGCTGTGAGAGCTCAAGTCTCAGTTGCAGGACCTTATGGAGAATGTCTTTGTGAGGCCCAATGAGTCTTCGTGGGGAGCCCTGGTATTGTTTGTGAAGAAGAAGGATGGTACCCTACGCCTTTGTGTGGACTACAGACAGCTGAATAGGGTTACCATCAAGAACAGGTATCTGCTGCTGAGGATTGACAACTTGTTTGACTAGTTACGAGGTGCCACGGCATTCTCCAAGATAGACTTGAGGTCTGGGTACCACCAGTTGAGGATCAGGGAGGCAGACATCTCCAGGACAACTTTCTGCACCCGGTACGGACACTACGAGATTTTGGTCATGCCGTTTAGGCTGACCAATGCTCCTGCTGCCTTCATGGATTTGATGAACCAGGTGTTCAAACCATACTTGGACCAGTTCGTGGTAGTATTTATTGAGGATGTGCTCATCTACTCTCGAGATCAGGTGTAGCACGGATAGCACTTGCGGATGGTTTTGGACACATTGAGATGACGTAGGTTGTACGCCAAGTACAGCAAGTGCGAGTTCTAGTTGAGGGAGGTGACCTTCTTGGGTCATTTGATCTCCAGGGATGGCTTAGCTATGGACCCAAGCAAGGTTGAGGCAGTGCTTAGGTGGGAGAGACCGCGCACAATGACAGATATCCACAGTTTCTTGGGACTGTCAGGTTACTACAGGCGGTTTATCAGGGGCTTCTCGCAGATTGCACTTCCTGTGACACAGCTGACCCGAAAAGACGTGCCATTTTCTTGGACAGGCGCTTGTGAGGCATGTTTTGAGGAGCAGAAGGAGAGGCTGACTTCAGCTCCCATACTCACCATCCCTGACAACAGTGACGGGTTCGTTGTGTACACAGACGCCTCTTTGCGGGGGTTAGGGGGTGTGCTCATGCAGAGGGGTCACGTTGTCGCTTACGCTTCGCGGCAACTGAGGCCCCATGAGCCTAGCTACCCTACCCATGACCTAGAGCTGCTAGCTGTTGTCTTCGCGTTGAAGACTTGGAGGCACTACTTGTACGGTGAGACCTTTGAGATTTTCACAGATCATAAGAGCCTCAGATACTTGTTTGATCAGAAGGAGCTCAACATGAGACAGAGTTGTTGGTTAGAGCTCCTGAAGGATTATGACTGTAGCATTTCCTACCATCTGGGGAAGGCCAACGTGGTGGCTGATGCCTTGAGCCGGAAGGCGCCTGCCCACTTGGCCAGTTTACAGGTGCAGAGTTGGAGCCTCATGGAGGAGATGGGCAGTTGGTGACCCCTAGAGTTACTGGGGCACTGTGGGGCAATGACTGTGACATGACAGACGAGACCAGAGCTGATAGACCGCATCATCACAAGACAGATGGCCGACCCGTACTTGCAGTCGTTGCGCTACAGAATACTGTCAGGGGACCCCAGGGACTTCTCCTTTGCAGATAGGGTGCTGCGCATGAGGGGATGTTTGTGCGTTTCCTGGGACGACGATCTGTTGAGAGAGCTCCTTAGTGAGGCACACGGTTCCAGGTTCACCAAACATCCCGAAAACACAAAAATGTACCACAATTTAAGACGTGACTTTGGTGGAGGGGAATGAAGCGGGATGTAGGTGAATTCGTACAACAGTGTTTAGTGTGCCAGCAGGTGAAGGCCGAGCATCAGAGGCCTGCAGGGCCGTTGCAGCCACTTCCAGTGCCAGAGTGGAAGTGGAAGAGCATCACCATGGACTTGGTCGTGGGCTTGCCCGTTACCCAGCGAGGACACGACGCAGTCTGGGTGATCATAGACAGATTGACGAAGACGGCACGTTTCTTGCCGATCTGAGTCACTTTGGGACCAACACAGTTGGTAGAGAGGTATATCCGCGGTGTGGTACGTCTGCACAGAGTTCCGCGGGAGATTGTATTCGATCGGGATACTCGCTTTACGTCCCAATTTTGGGCTGAGTTTCAGTAGGCCTTGGGGACACAGTTGAGGTTCAGTACAACATACCACCCCCAGACGGACGGACAGTCAGAGCGCACAATACAGACACTTGAGGACTTTTGCATGCTTGTGTACTGGACTGGAGGGGCTCTTGGGAGGAGCACTTGCCCCTGGCGGAGTTTGCATATAATGACAGCTATCACTCGAGCATCGACATGGCACCCTACGAGGCTCTGTACGGACGGAGGTGTATGACACCCTTGAGTTGGGTTGAGGTGGGGACCAAGTGGGAGGTTGGCCCCAGGCTGATTCGGCAGAGTCAGGAGGTGATCGAGCAGATTCATAGGCGACCCTGCACTGTTAGGAGTAGGCAGAAGAGCTATGCAGATCAGAAATGTAGAGAGGTGTAGTTTGAGGTTGGGGACCACGTCTTCCTTCGTGTTTCACCCATGAAGGGCCTACAGCGGTTTAAGGTGAGAGGGAAGCTCGCGCCGAGGTTTGTGGGACCCTTTAAGGTCCTGGAGCGGGTTGGACCCATTGCTTACAGGCTTGCCATTCCTCTCCAGCTTTTTGGTGTGCACGACGTGTTCCACGTGTCAAACCTCAGGAAGTACGTCGTCGATCCCAGTGACGTTCTGAGCCACGAGAGTGTCGAGGTGGGTGACGACCTGACCTACCTCTAGCGGCTAGTGCAGATGCTCGACAGAGCCGTCCAGAGTCTGAGACGGAAGCAGGTACCCCTAGTGAAAGTCTTGTGGAGGAGCCAGCGATACGAGGAGGCTACGTGGGAGCCTAAGGTGGAGATGCGAGAGCGGTACCTGGAGCTCTTTGAGGGTATGTCTTTTCTGACCGGCTTCGGCCCTCTTTGAGTTTGTTATGCATATGTTGTTGTTTTTCCATACCCTAGCTATCTCAAGTTTCGGGGACAAAACTTCCTTTCAGTTTGTTATGTTGTTAAGACCCATGCCATCAAAACACTTTAAGACGTTTGGGAGTTGGTCTAGACGTCTGGTCAGATGTCTGGACATCTTCCTAGATGTTTGGAAATCAATTTTTTTGCATGTGTACGACCCCGAGTCTGCGCGCGTACAGCGCGCAGACTGAGCTCAGCCGCTTTTCTTCTCTTTCTTCCATTTCTTCTCTCCCCTCACGGTTGACAGAGCCCTCCCCCGCTCCTACATATACCCCTCCTCTCCCTCTCGCCACCCCACTCCCATCCACCTCCTTCCTCCAGCGAGAGCGAGCGCGGTGAGTTGCAGCCGAGTGCAGCGGTGTAGAGGAGAGGAGCAGCGAGAGGGAAGAGAGGAGAGCATGCGTGCTTGCGAGAGAGCTCATCGGAGAAGCTCACGGCCGGTCGGGCATGCGCGAGGCTGAGTGTGTGTCGGGGAGGTCCTCCTCGACGCTGCTGATGAGTGGCTACTCATCATGGCTAAAAGGCCAAAATTAAGCTAGACACTAAGCAAAACAATATCAAATTAACATATAAAAAGGGTTAAGTGTGGGAATTAAAGAAAAGACCTAAAACTTTTAATGTGTGTTAAAACCTCCTAATCAGGTCACAAAAATGAGATATTCTGAAAACTAAAGAACAAATGATGATCCATGCATCAATTGAACACATAAACAAGTTTGAAAAGACAAATTAGAAGTAAAATCAATGTCTTAAATGTTCAATTAAGCACATGTAAAAATTTGAAAGCAATTGGACATCATTTAGGCTTAGAAATAAATAGATTACAATTAGGTCCTTCATGCATTACATTTCTACCCTTCAAAACTCCTTCTTGGACCTTTTTGCAAGCCGCAGGGACCCTTCTGTATGACTGCAAGGCCCTTCCAGTTATAGTTCTTTTCACTTTTGGACCTGCACGCTATTCTTCTACCACTTCATTCAAGGGTCTTCCTGCAAGTTTTCCCTCATTTCAGAGAGAAGCCTGTGTTCTTCACGCGCACTGTAGCACTTGAAGAACACAGCCATTCTCGACCGTCCATCGCACTTTTGATCTCGATCTGCGGCTGGAATCAAATGGAACCTTCACGCGATTCGGTGCGTGTGTTCACCTCTCTTCCCAGATCTCATCTGACGGTCAGATCTCTCTCTTGACTCACCGCACGCTCTACCCATCTCATCCTCACCGCCGGCTTAATTTTGATTAACCTCACCCTTACGGTGATTCCAATCACTGAGCTGCTACTTAAGCACCTCAGTGGTGTCGCGCGCAAAGGATCGCTCCCTCCTACATCTCTTAGTGATCAGTTCGTCCACTCCAGTCTCTCCTCCTCATCTAGCCCCTGATTTCACAGCCACCGGCTGTGGAATCATCGCCTGCTCTCGACACTCCTCGTCGCTAACGACCTCGTAGCACCTGAGGACGACCCTGGAGTCTCACTAGCAGACTCTTCCCTCCGCTGGAGTCACCCTCCTCCTTTCTTCCTCCTTAGCCGCCGGCTAAGGACCCATAGGTCCCATTCTTCCTTTTAGTTTAGGTTTTTAATTCTGCACAATTAGTGTTAGTTGTAGTTTATAGTAGTTTAGAATAGATTTAGCTTTAATTGTTAGTGTTTAATGTTAGCTGTAGTTTAGATTAGTCTTAGGAGTAGAATTAGCATTAGATCCCCCCCCCCTCACCTCCTCTGATCAGTCCAGATCAGAGGGGAAGAATCATCAGTTCATTGTTCAATTTATCTCCCTCTTCATGTTTTGTTTTTCCACCATCCAATTCTGATTTATGTTTCTTTTAATGACTAATTTTTCATCATTCACCCACACATCCGGATCCAATTTCAGATCTGATGGTGTACTGCCTCAGATCTGAAATTGGCGTCACAAGCACCATTTGGGGCTTCTCACTCACCCCATTTGTGTTCACAAAAGCCCCTTTTATTTTAGATTGATTGCCTCATTTTGTCAGATTCACTTTAACATGGATTTTAAAGAATTTTGCTCTCTGGATTGCCTTGACAGATCTGACAAATTGAAGGGATTTTTGTTTTCCTTGTGGGCAAGGACTCTGAGAAGTTCTCTGGTGACAGGGAACAACTCAGAAGAGCCTTTCATGAATCTGTTTCTACCTTGATCTGAATGCATTCGCAAGCTTTTATAAATTCCTTTAATGCATTCTTAGTCTGTTTTGCCATTTCAGAACTGCCATACACCACCTGTTTTGATGATTATTTTTGTATGGTGATTTCCTAACCTAACGAATTCTCCATACTCCTTAAGGTTGCAAGAAACTGGGATTGTATGTTTTTTGGTTTTAATTGATTGAGTTAAGTTCTCCTTCATGCTGTCTATAGCATTAGGAAGAGCTAACTCAATGCCATTTGTTGTTTTGATCAGAAATGATGCTTTTGATAAGGGCTTTTTCCTTGTTGGGTATTTGAACTGAATTCTTTTGTGATTTTCGTGAGATTTAAACCCTTATCAGATTTGGATTTCAACTCTCAAAATTTTTAGTTTGTTTTGAATTTTCTCTTATTTCCAGTTATACAGTAACGTGCTGCAACTTGCAGCTACATTTCCCTCCATCTCTAAATTCTCCTCTTCTCGACAATTCCCCTCTCATCTGTGAATACATCCCCCTCTTCAAATGGACTAACTGCAGCAGCAGTTAGCCCATTTGACAGTGGCTTAAGCCACTGCTGCTGCTAAACAAAACACCCTGAACAGCACAGTCTCTTCTCTTCCCATCTTCTCTGACAGTAGCTTAGCTGCTGTTTAAAATGAAATAAAAACTTAATTAACCCTTCTTCCTAACTTCCTACTAAAGCCTACTTATATATACTTAATTCTCACACTGTAAATATACATATCCATACTATTATAACTATAATATACAGCCTGATTAGGTAAGTATACATACATAGATATACTGTAAATACTGCATGAACTTGTATATAAATCGATATACATCTGTAATCTATGTAAATATATGTATAAATACTAAACTATTATGTATGTATTTACTTAGTTATGTATATATATACAGAGACAGAGATATATTTACTTAGCTAGTAGCTATATTATAGAATAAATTAGCTAAATTAATAATTTAGAGCTATAATTAAGTAAATAAATCTATAGACTTAGGTTAATATATATAGTAAGTAATTTAAGTTAGTTAAAGTATAATTATACATATTATAGTTTACTGTTAGTTTAGTTTTAATTAAACAGCCCAGAATAGCTAGCTTAACTTAAATAAAATAGAAATAAATTTGTAAAAATACAATAAAAATATATATAAAATACTTAAGTATGTAAATTAAATCTGTATAAGGTCAATTAGGCCATTTACTAATTATTTTATAAGTAATTAACTATTTAATCACCTAAATCAACCTGTATAATCAGCCTAGTTTAGCGAATTTATTTGTATAGTAAACATAATTGAAAGTCAAAATTAATTAATCAATTATGTAGTATTATGTAAATACTTTATTAGCCATATTTTATTTTAGTTTTTTTAATAATTTATGGCCCCCAAATCGAGGGCCAAAAGCGCGTACAGACGCAGCTGCGCCTGATTTCCAGCGCACGATGAGGCGCTGGAATAGCACCACATCGTGTGCTGCAAACCAAACGTAGCGCTTTATATGGAATTTATGTTTTATGGAAAGTAGTCGTCACGGGCGGCCGGCGCCCGAAACGAAACGCCATGCCAGTCGACCCGATTACCCGATATGCTCTAAACTGTCTGATATGCGATGATATTGTGAACATGTGATGTGTGTCCGCCGGGGGCCCGAGCATGGGGGACTTGTGGCGCATGGCTGAGGCCCTGCGCTTGGTATGGAAACGTAATTAAGCCACCTAATCAAAGATTAGGGCATGCTTAGTAGAGGTCAGGTCCTGCCCTCTGGGTATAGCGTATCCCTCGAAAAGCGCACCCGCAAATTTAATACATTTTGAACTGAATAATAAAAGCTAATGACGGTTGCTTAATCCCCTTCGCCGCAGCACTTGAAAACTCTCTTAAGGCCGAAACATAACGCAAAAACAAAAGAGAAGAAGAAACGTCGCTATAGCCCATTACATTTGTATAAATAAACCCATATAATTAATAACAGAATAAAATGACACTATAAACGTCGCTAAAGACCTCAGTTTGCTTCTTTAGGTTGTATATAGTGTTTTCTGAGATTTAGCGACGCTTATATCTATCACTGAAACTGCTATATATGTTACTATAAATAACAAACTGATAAGTTAAGTCTCTACACCATTTCATCCTAAGGTATTATATACTATTATGTTAGTACTAATAGGATAACTTGTAAATACATAGTTTATAGTATAATAATAGATTGTTTGATGCTTGTTCATAGTTAGTATTTTTGGAAGCATTTCTTAGTAATTAGGTAAATAAAACACACATTCATTCTTTCTTTAATAAGATGTAAAGTTTCTTTTTGGAATTAGAGGATAATTTTGAGATCAAAGAGTGACCGATGTAATTCAATAAATTGCCTCCCAGTGAACGACCTGGAACAAAACCAGTAAAAATTAGATAAATAAGCAAATGATAATAATGGTTGTAATGACTGGTACTCACCCATACTCACCACTATACGACATTCTTAATGTTATATTACACACTATATTGCAATGACATGATCATAACAATAATCATTCGTCATCATACAACCATGTTATATGTCATCAGCTGCTGCAGCTAGAGCAGCGGATGAGCGAGTGCGACGCGGTCGCGCGTAGCAGGAAGAAGACGAAGGACCTTCTGATTCTGGGATTTTTTTCCCAGAATTAGACATCTAGACCAACATCCAGACGACATGTGGAGGAAGCTCCAGACGACTGAGAGGTACATCTTGCGCCTTATACCTTCTTTTGCGGATACGGCCATGCAGGCTGTTCCGCCGAGGACTCTAATACGTGCCGTGTTAAGGAGATTACGTTGTGCGTGCAGGATTCATTTCGGGAAGGCGTGAGGACACGCCTTCCCATGCGGTTCAGATGTCTAGATGAGGCACCGGACGACGGAGAGCGTATCCAAACGTCCGGAGAGGTGGTTGGACGTCTGGAACTAGGTCCAGACAGTTCAGAAGGATCCCTGGATGTTTGAGGAGCAGTGCAGAGTGAGGTATTGATCTGGACCCCATTTAAGACGTCTGGAAGATGTTCCAGACGTCTGATTTGAGTCAAAGTTGTTATTTTTGACCTGTTTAGGGTTCGTTTGAGGTCTGATTTCCGCGTTTAAGATTTTGCTCCTCTTCGTATAAGTTCCTCTACTTGTTGGAATGCTTTTTATCATATTCTGAGTGGTTTCTTGTGGTTGATCCTTATGTTAAAACCTCATTCTGTTGCGGATTTGGGGGTTGTGGAGGCACGTGGACCTATCGATCACACCCCCATTACTCCTGATTTTGTGGGTAGAGTGGCCTCCCTTAGTAAATTACAAACATAAATGCATGTCTAAAATAAATGATAGATCCTAGGGTATGGCATGAATCCTAGGACTAGAAACACTGGAATGACTGTATTGAATGCCTGAATTGCAGTCTTGGATGAGTAGATAGAATAATAATAATTGCCTGTAATTGGATAACAGTTGCCTGTGAAATGTAGAGTACTGTTGTTAGTAACTGCTACTTGTAATTCCTGTTGTTTGAAATTAAATACAAAGCTGCTTCTATATAAATTGGAAAAGAAGGATTGAATGTTGGAAACACATGCTATATACGAATAAACCTGAAAATGATGAAACCTAGTATGACTTGGCCTGAGAAACATGAGCATGAACCCTACGGGGAATTAGGAGTAGAGCTCCTGGAAATAAATAGAATGGAACTGGAAAAGTGAATGGGAAAGTGTGTTGTCTCTTGGGTACGTAGTGCCAAGGGGAGCACATATTACCTCTTAGTGTAGAGGGGAGCTTGCCACCCTCGGGTCGAGGCCGAGGTGTGTTTGGCCACTTTGCGCTGACTTCCTGGCCCTCGCATACACAGTATCGGGGGGAGCTGCTAGTGTAGGAGAGAGCTAGCCACCCCACAGGGCTCGGGGTTCAGCTAGCCGTCCTACACCGACTTGTTAGGCCCACTAGGCAAACTAGGATAGTCAGGCGAGGGTACGCGGACTGTGGAGGGGCGAGACCCCTGTTTGGTTACGGTGGTGGGGCTAGACCCCTGTTACTGAGAGGGCTATGCCCTATACTGGTTCCGTGCTGTGCTTTGGGCGCACCCATTAACGGAAACGACTGACCGCGTGCCATAGTCACCATTACATCTGTCAGCGACCTTGGGGTGGTTGACTGAGGGTAGGGCCACCACGGGGGACTCTCCAGGCCAAGAGAGCACCACCTGCTACTTCTACTATTCGGAAAAGACTGCAATCAAGATCATTCCCACTAGGAACATTCGAGATTAAGAAAAAGACCTGATAAATAAACCAAGTGATGAAAGAAAGAATAATTAGTTGAATAAAGAAAGAATTGAAAACAATAGCTACCTATCCACCTTTACTGTTTCTCTTAGTTAGCTGGTTGCCACACTACTCAGCGTTTCGCTAACGTGTTGTAGTTACAACCATTTTCAGGTCCCGGTGTTGAGCAGCCAAAGCCTACGACTATGGAGGGTACTGGGCCCAGTAGAGCCCAGTGTTGTACTTTTCTTTATTGTACCCGTTCCGTTGTAGTGAGTAATTTGTTACTTCTATACTCGTTTATTTTAAATTTTTTATTCCTGTACTCTTTTTAAATTCTCTACTGTTGTGGTGGTGTGTACTGTAGTAGTTTATTTCTTTACTGCTGTACTTTTGTTACTGTTAGTTGCTTGCATGGTGAATGTGGTTTATTTTTACTGCTTTTTGGTTACTTTCTCGTTGGACGACTGGGTCTTGGGATTAGTCAAGTCGGTCCAATTCCAGTGTCCTGTAGGGATTCAGGAACTGGGTCGTAACACCTATAGTCTTGCCTTTACATTCTAAACACTTTGGTCCCAGATGATAGAACTTATAGACAAATGTCCATGGGCTTACTCAGATGTCCAATATATGAGTCAAACATCCTTTAAGCCAACCGTTGAACCCCGCTTAGAATTTCCTTTATCATTCTTTTAAACCTAATGGTTAAATACACTTTTAGATGTCTGGACATGTCTCCAGATGTCCAATAATGGACCGTTAGTCCTATCCTTGGTGAAGATTTGTCATAAAGTAAATCTCACTTTTTTTATTCCTAAGGCAAGATTTTAATCTCTTTCCAGAAGTCCAGGTTAGTGGATAGACATCTAATCTAACATTTGAGCCTTAACTTCTCAAACCCTATTTAGATCTGGTCATAACAGGAACAAACCTGCATAATATTAAACGTCCAATTTTTTGTCCAGACGTCTTAAAATAGAACCACAGACGTATGGCATAGAACCCTATTTTGATTTAATGAAAATAGTAACTCTGACTCTTTAAATCAAACGTCCATAATTTTAGTCAGATGTCTGATAAGATATCTGACCCAAAAATTAGATGACTAATTCCACTGTCAGAATCATAATTACTCTAATTTGAGTTGGATTCCATCCAAATCCATTTGGGACTTGCCTTCAATGACTAGGAGCCCTCTGCCAAGCCTTCTTGAAGGTTCTAAGCTTGCCTATAAATACGCCATAACCCTTTTTAGGAAAAACACACCTCTTGAGATATAATTCACATAGATAATCACTTGCTCACTTGCTCCATTTGCTTCCATTGCCCTTGTGTTGTGCAACTACTCAGTTTGGGGCAAACCATCACTCCCATTATGCTTCATAATCTCATCATCAGAGAGTTTCTTTCACCCTTAGTAGATAAGCTAATTATACATATTTTTGGGGTGCTCTATAGGGTACATTTTATTTTCCATTTTACTTATTGTATTTAGGTATCTGTCCTGTCGGATCCTTGTCTCTTCATTGTGATGGGAGAAACCTCCATTTAGGGATTGGAGGTGGGATATGTAATTGAGGTACACTACCTTCGTTGAAGTAGTATGGTTAGTGGATTGATCACTTTGTGATTGTAAATCCTAGGTCAAGGGATTGGCTTAGGTGATAGTTTTCACCCGATTTGAGTTCCTATCTAAAAAATCTTGTGCCTCCATTTTTGTGATTGAATTTTTTTTCGCAATTATTTTTCAAATTCACTATTTACCCCCCTCTAATGCAATTTTAGTTTCTTCTTCTGAACTCGAGTCAGATTCATCCCACATTGCTTGAAAAGCTCTCTTCTTTCCATCCTTTTTCTGGAATTTCTTCCTTTTTTATTCCTTTCAAAGAAGTGGACAATCTTTTCTGATATGTCCCTTTCTTTTGCAGTTGTAGCAGATAATGGTATTTTCTTTAGTTTCTTCTTTCTTCTTTCTCCAATTTCTTTTGCTCTTAAGAAACTTCCTAAATTTCCTTGAGAGAAGAGCTATATCATCTTCTTTTCTTGAGGTCTCTTCTGATTGTGCGTTAGCTTCAAGTGCTACCATCTTCCTTTTGACTCCTTCGTTATCATGCTCCTTCATGTGTTGAATTGAACCTCATATGCCATTATACTACCAACAAGATCATCTAGTTTTTAAGTAGACATACCCATTGATTCTTGGATCGCTATGGTCTTTGTCTCCCAGTCCCTGGTGAGGGACTAGAGGATCTTCTTTACCAAGGCTTCATTTTTATGTCTTGATATAGATTCCATAGAGAGTTTAAAATATCCATAAATCTTGTAAACATCTCTTTGATGGATTCACCTTTCTTCAACATGAAAAGCTCATATTTTTGAGTTAGTAAATTTATGCGAGTTTCTTTTACGTTAGATGTTCCTTTTTGTGAGAATTCTAAGATGCTTCAGATTTCGTGAGCTGTCATGCATGCTGATACATGGTTGAACTCTTCCTTAGAGAGTCCACAGAAGATCGCATTCATGGCTTTCGCGTTGTGCGTTGCCAACTTCTTTTGATCTAGTGTCCTTGCTGCTCCTTCCTTGATTTCCGGTCATGTGTATTTGGAGGTGATGATGTCCCACACCTCATAGTCCATGGATTCCAAAAATATTTGCATCTGGGTCTTCCAATAGCTATGGTTAGTTCCATCAAAAAGTGGAGGTCGAAGTGCTGACTGCCCCTCAGCATATGTGTCAACAGATGACTTTGACATCTTTTAGACAACACAAGCTTTGATACCAAATGTGATTTCCTAAAGATCTTAATGGATACTAGAGGGGAGGGGTGAATAGTATCGCTTTTAAAAAATTAAACATAATAGTAGCGAAGACAATTCAAATCATAGAAACTCAAGCACAGAAGACACCTAGACTTATAGTGGAAACCATTCCCAGGTGAAAACCACTGCCTAAGTCTCTCAGCTTAGGATTTTTCCAACTAGTCAAGACTAGTCAATCCACTAATGCACCATTTGAAATGAGGGTTGCACAACCACTTACAAAAGTCCCTTCTCTTTACAACATGAAGAGAAGCACAACAACAATTGATCTTTCCCAACAACTTGGGATCCATAATCAAAGTAAATAAAGATAAGAACAATATAGTCCTATGGATGCTTAGGGAAAGATTAAACTAAATTTTTTCGCAGAGGTTTAGATCAACGTACTTTGAAAAGCGTTGAAGTAGAAGCATAGAAGCACTTGAGAAAAAGCACAAGAGCTCTTTTTCTAAGAGGATTTCTTCTTGGAATATGCATTGAAAAAGGCTACCTTGGACCTCTATTTATACTAGAGAATTCGGCCTAAAAAGGAATTTATTCGAATTCAATTGGTCGATAAATTAAGGTAGTTTGGTCAAACTAGTTACTTGATCAATTAGTGTTTGGTTGATTAATTAAGCTAAATAGTAGATCAAAGCTATATTAATCAACTTCCTAAAATGAGCTGATTTGATCGATTAATTAAGCTGGTTGGTAGATCAATAAAATTGGTTGATTAATTTTATTATTTGGTCGATCAATTAACCTAAAAACTTTATTTTTATGCTAAGTGCAAAAATTCGTTTGAAGTTAATTTGAAGTTCCTTACAAAATATTCTAAACTCAAAAATAAAATGACTCAGAAAGAAAAATAGCAATCTTCTTTCTTTAGTCCATGAATCCAGAGAGAGAGTCTTGAAAGATTAGTCTAGCAGATAGCATAATTTTGGTACATTAAACCAAAGGTACTTACGTGTGCAAAGTGCTAGAGTATTTTGAACCATATTGTTGGTAGAACATGCCATTAAACGGTTCAGTCTACTCTAATACTAAATAGAAGAACCTAACATGAAAAAGATAAAAATAAGTCTTTCTTCTCTCATCTCACATTTTCTCTCTCTTACATACTTCTATAAAACATGAAAATACCATAAAAATCTGAAAAAGCCAAAAAATTCTACAAAAATGCCCTGTATAAAGTATCTATACTTGTAAATATAAATTAAATACTAAGTTAAATGTAAATAGTAAAATATATAACTATAATGTACATAATTAACTTATATGTGTATTGTATATATTTAAATAAAAATTAATACATATATCTTAATTTTATAATTATGTATTTATTTAAAGTAGATTATAAGTACAGGTATCTCTAAAATTATAAATAAATATGTAAACATGTACAAATGTAGCTACAACTATATATACATATTTAAGTTATTATTATATATTGTATTATACTTGTATACTTATTTATTTATGTATTTGTCGTATGTAATTATATATTAATTTCATTAGCTAAATTATTAAGTTAAAATAAAATAAATTAGTAATTTAAGTTATTACTGAAGTAAGTTATGTTGTATATTTGTATACTACAATTTTAAGTATTTTCAACCTATTTGTGATATATTTATACAATAAAATAGTATTTATACCAAAATTATGTTTTTATCTAGTAAAAACATGCATATAAATGTATACAAATTAAAATAAATGATCAAAAATAAATTAAAAATGGTAAATAATACTTTATTATGTATATTAACTAATTTATAGGTCTATTGAGTTATTAAGTTAGTAATTTAAACATTAATTAAGGAATTAGGTGGTAATTTAACATGTACAAATCACTAACTTTAAGCAATTTTCAAATATAATTAAATAAATAATTATTGTAAATTAAGTATACAATTGGGTAGCCCTATGTATAGGCTTTATGATTATAATTTATTTTTAAAATGAACATAATTAGGGCACTCAAATCGATGCTCGAAATCCGCATTACCGGACGTGCTGACGTTAAGAATCCATGCTGATTTCAGTGTGGATTTAGTCCCACCTCATGTGGAATTAACCATCGGCAGCGCTATAAGTGCATCAATGCTGAGGACCTTCCTGGTCGTCAACACTGGGCACACAAATGAACATACTGATCATATATCCTCAATTTCCATGCGAAGGTATGCGCATGTGCATGTGCGTGCGTACGCTTGCAGGCGTGTGTGGGCACGTGTAGGCGCATGGGTGTGGGCCTGAATGGGCTTAAAAGTGCATGAAAAAAACGCTTATAACAAACTAAGGCCAAGTCTAGTAGTGGTCCGCTCCAGCCAACTAAGGCTCTGAAAAATCGAGCCTACTAACTAAACATTTTGAACTAAAAACTAACCATGGTTAAGTTAAAATAAAAATAATTGAGTGTTATGTGTGCTGTGTATAGGTGTTGTGTTAACTAAGTGTTGTATATGTAAGTAGGCAGTGTGTGTTCACTATGTGTGTGTGTGTTGTGTGTAGAGTGAATGTATATATATATATATATATATATACACATATGTATATATAATAAGTAGAGATTACATACGAGTACATGTATTTATAATTAGTATAGTTAAAGTATACATAATATGTTTGAGCCTTATTTGTATATATGTTTAAGGCTTTAGTAATGTTTACATATGTCACTAATTATATAATATATGTTAGTATAGATGATAGTATATGTTAGTGTAGCTTATATTACTAGTTATTTTTGTGCCTACACTTAGGGATTAATTAGGATAGATGTAAATAACTAATTTCGAATATATTAATTATCTTTTGATGGCTATTTAATTGTACATATGTTTGAGGCATTGTAATTTGCATTAATTGATTCTTTTTTTACATAATTAACTTGATTCATTTGTAAATAGACTTAACATTTCTTTGGAATAAAAGAGCATTTTTGGATAATAGAGAGTGATGTATATCAATAATTACCTCCCATTGAATGACCTGGAATAAATTAGTTAAAGTTATGTAAATAAATAAAATGATTAGTCATCCATCTGGATTGCATCTATACTACAACATAACAACGACATAATTAACAAGCGATCCAGATGTTCACATCAACTTTTGGTGCCGTTGCCGGGAACAAAAAACCGACAAAGGTGCGTTCTTATGATTGAGGATGTTCATGTCATCATTTTTTGGCACCATTGCCTAGGGCAAAAACCTGACATTAACGTGTTCTTATTACGACTGAGGGTGTTCATGTCATCAATATTTGGAGCCGTTGCCGAGGGCAAAAACCCGATAAAGATGCATTCTTATGATTGAGGATGTTCATGTCATCAACTTTTGGTGCCGTTGACGAGGAGGCAACTATCTATACGCCAAAAATATTCTTTTGTTGTTTATTTTTGTATATACTTTTCTTATTCTTTGTGTATGGTTATTCTTTTATTCAAATTCATTGTTGTATATAGATTCTTTTATTCACTATATTCTTTGATTTTTTATGTATATAATTCTCTTACTAATCATTTATTGATTTTGTAGCACTTGAGGAGGAGTAGGAGTGTCGTCTTCCTGGAGGGGTTCTATTTCCAAGAGGATTCGCTGTGATTCTGTTTACTTCCAGGTGAAGTTTTTGCCCGATGGAGCTGCAAAGATTTTCTCACTTTCCTAGATTAGTATAGTTGGTAGTTTAGGTTTAGGTATATACTTAGGATATATTTGTTAGGCATAAGTTGTGAGAGCCTAATCTCACACTGGGTTCTAATAACTTGGACTGTAGACTCTCTTTTATCTTTCTCTACTCATCTCTCATGGATCAGAGTTTTTTGTATCACTTCTTTTCGATTTGATTTTGTTTGTTGCATTACAAAAGTCCAAAAAAAAAAGAAAAAAAGCAAAAATATCAAAAATATCTCATCCTTTATCTAGCAGCAGCATATCCATAGGCATCCATACTTAGGATTTCATCTTTCCTACTAGATTTCAATTCAATCAAATTGCATCACTTGTAGAGTGCTAGAATCAGGTATGCAACTTTTATCCTTTCTTAGCTCCTGCCATCTTGCATTTGACTTAAACTAAACAAGACCATCTCTTATTTGAAAAAGACTAAAAAGTGAGATCTTCTTCCTGTAATTCATATCTTATGAAGAACTAAATAAAAAGGAGACATGATAATCTGCTTGATACCTTGTGTATTATTTTCACCATATATTCTATTTCTTGCTTATCGTGTACACAGTACACGATCAGAGAAGGTATACAACACACAGATTCTATCTCATCTCCTTGTGCAACCACAAGAATTTGGATTTGCATGCTAGTCTTATCCTGATTTCGAGTGGATTCTAAAGGTCTACACACCACTATGTTTCTTTAGGATGCATAAAATTGTATTGAGACATTTGTTTGCGCACTATATATAATTTTGCATAGCAGACCCTTAGGAAAAACACATGTTTTATCTCGCTTGTCTGTTGTGATTGGTCTTGTGATTGTGATTCCGATTGAGATTGAGATTTCTAGTTTTTAGGTTTTGATTGATTGATATTAATATACCTTCCTTGAGTTTATGACTACTTCACAAACGAATTTTCAAAAATTGACTCATGGATAGTACGAGATCCCAAAAACCGTCACTTGTACCTCCCTTGGGTGCTGATGCCCAAGCTTCTACCACTTCTCCTATGCCTTCCACATCAAATCCTATACCTCTTGAGTCTCAAACTACCTTTCACCACTCCACTCATCCAGAGGATGACATTGATTCAACACAATTCGACTTTAAAGAAGATCCTCCTCAACATTATGCACATCCTCCTCCACCTCCTCCACTACATAGGTTCCAACCTCCTCCTTATCCTAACTTTCCCAATCAACCACAACTGAAGAGAGGTGCACAACCTAACCTACAACACCTGTATAACACAAGTTCAAATGAATACCTTGTTGGTGCTAGAGCACCACGATCATTTGTTTTGATAATAACAAAACACGTGTTATTTAACATTTGCAATTTGAGTCCTAGATTTCAGGTCAATTGCAAATGTGAACGTGTTTAGACGGAACTCGAGCTCGCATCCAGGATGGATTGGAGGAGCTTAATGAAGAACAGAGGAGGTTCGCGTGGAGCGACAGATTGAAGATAGAAGACAAGAAGAATAGGATAGATTCTTTTTAATCCTTTCTTGTATCTCTTGTCTTTATTTTCTTGCTCTTTTTATTTTCCTTAGAATATTATGTTAAAGAGCCTCAAAGTACCCTAACAGTAGTCCTAGGAACACCGGCACAACCCTAGGATACTTAGGTTTTCTGTAGAATACTTAGAAAACCAATATAGGGCTCAAACAGCACTTCTAGATGTCTAATTGCCAAATCAGACGTCTGATAAAGTATTTTAAGATGTCTAACTGTTGTTTCAGACGTCTGATAACTGTTAGGCTGGACATACTTAGTTCTGTCTGATGAAATCAGACGTCCAGACCTTAGACCAGACGTCTTAGGAGACGTCTGATGACTTTTCCAGACGTCCAATTAGTGGATCGTTGGCTGGCTTAGCAAACACTCAAGAATATGACCGTTAGAGCCTTATCAGATGTCCATAGGACTGTCCAGACGTCTGATAATTGACTGTTTTGCCTCGGCTGACCCAAAATCTCTTCTCAGAGATTTTCTAGCCGTTGCAACGTTTGGAAATCAATTCCCACAGTAAAAGTAGGTTTCCAGACGTCCATACATAGTGCCAGACGTCCTATATGTCGTCTGATGGACTTGCGCAAAAACCCTGTTTAGATCTGATTCAAGTTAGGGAGAGACCCGCCCAAAATCAGACGTATGACCTTGGAATCAGACGTCTTAAAGTGGCCTTCCAGACGTCTGATCACCCTGTCAAGTGTAATCATTGTCCTGATTTCGGCCTGATTCTCTTGGGTTTTGTTCCCAACGGCTATAGAACCTTTCCTAAGCCTTCCAAAGCCTTCCTAAGGCCTCTATAAATAGAGGGGAGCCTTTACACACCATGATATACAAAAATGAGAAACATAACATACACTTGGATACACTTAGCTACACACTTTCACACTCTTTTCTGTCCAGAAAAGATCTTGCTCTCCAAGCTTAAGCTCCATTCCCTTGAGAGCATCAAACCTTCGCGCACCCGCTCTCCCGCCGTTGTTCACGAGAGCGACATTGCACCGTTGCGTGGCTCACGCACCCGCGTCATCGTCGACGCACTCCTTGCAAAGGGGAGTTTCCTAATTCCTATAGAAGCTAGGTTCATAATTATTTTGTTGGCTCTATAGGACTTGTTGTTTATTTTATCTTTGTTATTTAGTTGGGTATTCGCTTTGCGAATTCCCGTCTCCTTCGTGGGACAAAATCCTTCTCGTGGAGAGAAGGGGTTGAGGAACGCTACCCTCGTACTTGTAGCGTGGTTGTACTGAGGTTGAATCACCCTCATTTTAAAGTGATTCGGTTAGTGGATTTGATCAACTAGATTGATCGGAAAATCCTAACTCGAGAGGGTTAGGTGGTGGTTTTCACCAGGTTTGGGTTTCCACCTAAAAATCTTTCTGTACTTGTGCGATTGATTTTTTGTGAGATTGCTTTATATTTTATTTCCGCATTTATTACGTCACCCCCTCCTAGTAGGGCGAAACCTTCAATTGGTATCAGAGCAGGTTTTCCGCCGACAGGAGTAACATCCGCGGAAAGATCACATGGAGGGAAGCTGTTCCACAAGCAGGATTTCCGAGGGGCAGCCCACAACCCGTCCGCCGTTCTTCGACGGGAGCAACTACCCTACTGGAAGTTGCGGATGAAGACGTGGCTTCAAGCCACCGATTTCACAGTCTGGGCTAGGTGCGAGACCCCCTTCGACATCCCAGAGAAACCCGCCGGCGGATACTCGCAGCAGCAGATCCGGGAGCTCTCTCTCAACGCGAAAACAATGAACACGTTGTATTGCGTGCTCAGCTCGGAGGAGTTCAACAGAACCTCACAATGCGCCACCGCATACGAGATCTGGCACACACTTGAGGTAACTCACGAAGGTACCTCTAAGGTGAAAACTTCTAAACTCAATTTACTTTCACAAGAATTTGAGGCTTTTTCTATGAAATCTAACGAAACTTTAAGTGAGATGAACACTAGGTTCACTCTCATAGTAAACAATTTAAAAGCCTTAGGGAAGACCTTCATCAAGGGGGAGCTTCAAGGGAAGCTCCTTCGTTCCCTTGGACAGGAGTGGGAACAGAAAGTCACCGCCATCGAGGAGGCGAACGAAGTAGAGGAGCTCAACATGGAAGATCTCCTAGGCAATCTAATGGCCTACGAGACAAAGTTGAAGCAGAAGAAGAAGGATACACCGGAGCCCAAACTGAAGAAGACTCTCGCCTTCAGAGCCGCGTCGGATAGCGAGGTAAGTTCCGACGACGAAGACTTTAGAATTTTACTTAAAAATTTTTCCAAGTTTTGTAGGGAATTAAAGAAAGAGAAAAAGGAGAAGAAGGAAAGTCCGAGACGTTGCTACCACTGCAACGAGAAAGGGCACCTACCACCAGAGTGCCCTCTTCTCAAAAAGGAGAAGAAAAAAGAAAAGGAAAAGAAATCTAAGAAGAAGGCATTCCAAGCCACTTGGGACGATTCCAGCTCGGAGGAAGAAGAAGAAGAAAAAGAAGAAACCGCTTGCTTTGGTTTCATGGCCAGAGGAAGCAACAGCGACAGCGAAAGCGGAAGCGACTACTCCGACAATGAGGTAAATTTCGATTTACAAGAAGCTTTTAATGAACTATTTGAGATTAGTAAATCACTAAAAATAGAAAACAAAAGCATGAAGAAGAAGCTTAGTTTTCTTAAAAATGAAAATGATAGGTTAGAAAAATAACTTAAGGACATAGAAGCTAGTCCTAAAAATGATAACCTATTATTAGAAAATCAAGACCTCATCAATGAAAATAATAAATTGATTGAAGAAAATGTTAGTCTAAAAATAGAAATTTCTGATTTAAAGACTAAGATGGATATTATAGAAAAAGAAATCGCATGTCTTAGGGAAAACTCCAACAAATTAATCAATAAAGTAGATAATTTTTATAGCCCTAAGGTTGAGAAAGGATCTCCATCAAGGAGACCCGCTAACAGATCTGGATCCAAGCCCACTTGGATACCGAAGAAAGAATTAGAATCTTGTTTTGTAGGGTTCAGGGATAATTACAACACAAAGGACTGGACCTACAAACTCACGGCTGGTCAACTCAAGTTGGGAGAACCAAGGAGTAGACCAAGGAGGAGAACAAGAAGACCGACGAGACGGCGAACAAACGACGGACCCGCCGGACGTCGACCACCAGATTGGAGACCGGCGCCAATGCCCGGGCCTCCAAGCTACGGATGGGAGCCCCATCCGATGTGGCATCCACCACCACCATTCGGGCCATTTTATTGGCCATGGTAGGTGAGGTAAAAATTTTTAACCCTATCTTTTTATAAGCATTTAGATAGGGGGAGTTAAAAAATGATGAGCTAATTGTCAATTTTTAAGGGGGAGATGTAAGGTAGCTAAATTTCCTTTAGTAAGGGGGAGAAAAATAATAGCTATCTTGTTACAAAAAGGTGGAGAATATCACCTTTGTTAAAATAAATTCATAGAAGAGCATGTCTTAAGGGGGAGTTATAGGAAATTTAAAACCAATCAAACCTTTTTGATAATGTCAAAAAGGGGGAGGATTTTTATGCATTATTATTTACGATTTTGTCATCATCAAAAAGAGGGAGATTGTTGGTGCTAGAGCACCACGATCATTTGTTTTGATGATAACAAAACACGTGTTATTTAACATTTGCAATTTGAGTCCTAGATTTCAGGTCAATTGCAAATGTGAACGTGTTTAGACGGAACTCGAGCTCGCATCCAGGATGGATTGGAGGAGCTTAATGAAGAACAGAGGAGGTTCGCGTGGAGCGACAGATTGAAGATAGAAGACAAGAAGAATAGGATAGATTCTTTTTAATCCTTTCTTGTATCTCTTGTCTTTATTTTCTTGCTCTTTTTATTTTCCTTAGAATATTATGTTAAAGAGCCTCAAAGTACCCTAACAGTAGTCCTAGGAACACCGGCACAACCCTAAGATACTTAGGTTTTCTGTAGAATACTTAGAAAACCAATATAGGGCTCAAACAGCACTTCCAGACATCTAATTGCCAAATCAGACGTCCGATAAAGTATTTTAAGACGTCTGACTGTTGTTTTAGACGTCTGATAACTGTTAGGCTGGACATACTTGGTTTTGTCTAATGAAATCAGACGTCCAGACCTTAGACCAAACGTCTTAGGAGACGTCTGATGACTTTTCCAGACGTCCAATTAGTGGACCGTTGGCTGGCTTAGCAAACACTCAAGAATATGACCGTTAGAGCCTTATCAGACGTCCATAGGACTGTCCAGACGTCTGATAGTTGACCGTTTTGCCTCGGCTGACCAAAAATCTCTTCTCAGAGATTTTCTAGCCGTTGCAACGTTTGGAAATCAATTCCCACAGTAAAAGTAGGTTTCCAGACGTCCATACATAGTGCCAGACGTCCTGTATGTCGTCTGATGGACTTGCGCAAAAACCCTGTTTAGATCTGATTCAAGTCAGGGAGAGACCCGCCCAAAATCAGACGTATGACCTTGGAATCAGACGTCTTAAAGTGGCCTTCCAGACGTCTGATGCAATAATTAGACGTCTAATCACCCTGTCAAGTGTAATCATTGTCCTGATTTCGGCCTGATTCTCTTGGGCTTTGTTCCCAACGGCTATAGAACCTTTCCTAATCCTTCCAAAGCCTTCCTAAGGCCTCTATAAATAGAGGGGAGCCTTTACACACCATGATATACAAAAAAGAGAAACATAACATACACTTGGATACACTTAGCTACACACTTTCACACTCTTTTGTGTCCAGAAAAGATCTTGCTCTCCAAGCTTAAGCTCCATTCCCTTGAGAGCATCAAACCTTCGCGCACCCGCTCTCCCGCCGTTGTTCACGAGAGAGACATTGCGCCGTTGCGTGGCTCACACACCCGCGTCATCGTCGACGCACTCCTTGCAAAGGGGAGTTTCCTAATTCCTTAGAAGCTAGGTTCATAATTATTTTGTTGGCTCTATAGGACTTGTTTATTTTATCTTTGTTATTTAGTTGGTTATTCGCTTTGCGAATTCCCATCTCCTTCGTGGGACAAAATCCTTCTCGTGGAGAGAAGGGGTTGAGGAACGCTACCCTCGTACTTGTAGCGTGGTTGTACTGAGGTTGAATCACCCTTGTTTTAAAGTGATTCGGTTAGTGGATTTGATCAACTAGATTGATCGGAAAATCCTAACTCAAGATGGTTAGGTGGTGGTTTTCACCCGGTTTGGGTTTCCACCTAAAAATCTTTGTGTACTTGTGTGATTGACTTTTTGTGAGATTGCTTTATATTTTATTTCCACATTTATTACGTCACCCCCTCCTAGTAGGGCGAAACCTTCATACCTTAACACTTGATGAGAGTGTTTTCATGATGTAAAATTAGGGCTTCGGGAGAACCCATCGTTGTAGTTGCAAAAATCGCTACTAAATAAATTTTATCGAAACTTGAAAGGGAGTCCCAGGTGTTTTAGCAAGGCAAGATCAATGTTAAAATTAATGCGTCATAGTATAGTTGAGATCGCTCCAAAACAAATAACTTTTATTACTCAAAGTTTTAAGTCCGAGGTCAAACATAGGGGGCAAATTGGGGTCTAAAAATCAAGAGCACAACTTTATGGTTAAATATAATATGCTATTAAAAATTAGAGTTATAATGCAAGAAATGTAAATAGAGGCACAAAATATCAATGTATATAAAGAGGAAAAAAAATGGACGTCTGATTTTGTGAATCAGACGTCTTAAATGTATAGATGCTACAGTGCTTCAATTGCTCTTCTTTGTCTTCTGTCTGATCTCTGTCTCTGATCCCTTCTTTCTTTTCTTTCTGCTATTCTTTGTCTCAGACGGACTTCATTATTCTTGGTTTCTTCTTCTTCCTTCTTTAGCTGCTCTGGCCCTTGTCTTCTTCTTCTTTCTTCTCTAATTTCTTCTTTCCTTCTCTTATGCCTTCAACTCCTCTTCAGCTTTCTCCTCCTCAGTCTTCTCCTCTTCAGCCTTGGCTTCTCTGGCTGCCGCCCTCTCCTTCCTTGGCTTCTTCCTCTTCTCCTGCCTGCGAGAGCGAAACCTACCCATACTCTCCCCTGCGGTCTCTCTTCTTCTTTCTCTCTTCGGCTGGCTCTCCCAGAGCCTTCTTGGGTTATCGGGTCGGGTATGCGTGCCTGGGACCAGGCCCACCGACGTGCGTGGTGGGCGAGGAGTGTAGGCTAGTCAAGTATACGGGTCAAGGCCAAGTCTGTGGGCAGTGGGGTCACGGATGAGGAAGTGAGGGCGAGTGGGATCTTACCCCGTGGTCAGGAGGCGATAAGCCTATGTTACTTTTACAATTTATTTGGCTGCTTTCGCTCCTCCACTTTTGAGGTGGGACTATGTTGTCCCACCTTCTTCGTGAGCGCCCTCAGCAGACCTCCTCTGATTGCAGCAGCTACGTAGGGCGTTCATGACAATTGCTGGGCTAAGGCTATGCGCAAAAGGAATCCGCGCGACCTGGGACTTATTGCCTGGAGTGAGGAGTCCTAGGTGAAGCTCCCAAGCAAGCTTCTTGCTTCGTCAATGGCGGCGAAGGCCTCAAACCCTGTTAGCAAGAAAATCGCCTTGCGGCCTCATCAAAAAATGTAGGGAGCTCCACCTGAACACGGTGAAGGTGGTGACATGGTCATCGTGGCATGGAGTGGCCGAAGCATGCGTGCCTAGGTCACCCTGTGCGTGCGAAAGTGGGTATGTTCGGGGGACATTCTGGGGGCTTGGTGTAGTGAGTGGAGTAAGGGTTTAGGGTCAATGAGGTGTGGCAGTGCTTGTGGGGTAGTTGGCAAGGCAGATAGAGGCGTTGAGCGGCGGGAACACCTTGCCAGAGGTCTGGCTGGAGGTGGAGAAGGTATTGGTGGTTTGCGAGCGTCAAAGCATGTTTATAAGAGTAAAAGATAGGAAAATGATGAGAAGAGAGAGAGGACTTAATTGAGTGTGGATAGATGAAGGGGGATGTAGAGGAGGTGGCCGGCTCGTACTACCATTGCTAGAGATGAAATACCCAGTGGGAGGAGGACGGCGACGTCGAGGGGGTTGCAGGGACGTCGGCTGGTGCGGCGTGACGCAAACGAAGAGGATAGAGGGAACCCTACCACTGGTATTATGGCAGAGTGATGAGAGAGAAAGAGAGAGAGAGAGGGGTTGCTGGAGCTTGCTAGGTTGTTGACCAAAGGTGGAAGAGAAGAATTAGGGTGTATCTCAGGCCAATTTCAAGCTTAGAGGCTGTGGGTTGATCTGGGCAAGCTTTTATAGGCCCTGGTAGAAGGTCTTGTGTTTGGAAGCCATGCTTCCAAGCACAGCAACCTCGCCAGAGTTGAAAGGTCAAAGGTGACCCAAATCTCTCATGCATTCGCATGAGAGATTGGGTGCCAAATCAAGCCTCTGGCTGTGATCAAACTGGAGGAGATTTCTCAAAGAATCTTCCTTTCAAATTTGAAGGGGATTCTCAGAGGAATCATGGAGCTCTTTCCCTCGATACCTCGCCGGAGTAGGCTTCCCTCTGCTGTAATGGAGTGACCTAATTGCAATGAATGACGAGGAAGTTAGGGGGGTTTCTGTAGAGGTTTTCAAAAGTGAGGGGTAGAAATGTAATTGGGCTGGACCTGTTTGCAAAGTAGGTCAAGTTGAATTCTCCTTAGGTCCAAATTTTGGTACAAACCTAATTTGGACATAAGGAATCCAATAGTGAATTTGGATTTTAGGTTTGACTGGGCAATTTACATAAAAACCCAATTTAGGGCAAACATTTGACTGAGACCCCAATTTAGTTCAAAATAGTTTCTAAGGGCCAAATTTGAAGGTTCTAAACCTTAGAGTATATTTATCCATGAATTTTAGAGGGTCTAGGTGAATTTTATCCTGATCAGAACCTTGTTAAATTAAGTAGGTCTATTTTAGGGTTATAAGAAGTCATTTAATTCCCAGAATTCACATCAACCCTTTTCTGTTTGAACTAACCCACTTTTTATCTTGTTAAGACCATTTGACCTATGTTTAGCCCATGAGAAATCCCTTTGTTGCACTGCAATGGTAAAATTGCAGTTTCACCCCTTATTTCTTGCTTTTCTTTCAGAAGGGTTATTCCTTTAGTTAGGACCTCCAGTTGGTTATGTAGGTGCTTTTGTTCTCTTTTCTGGGTAAAAATGAGCTAATTAGGGCTCATGATGGTGTTCCCATCACCAGGTCGAACACAGGGAGGCGAACGTTTGGTTTTGAAATTTGTGCTTCGATTTTATTTCTTTTTGTTGTTTTTATCTTTTGTAGTTTTTTTGTATTTTTATATGGCAAGAGATCAGGTCGAAATAATTTCTATCTAATTTACTTACAGAAAGAGAGAGAAACAATCACATATATCTCAAATAGTTTGCTACAACTAAGAAAGCGAAAAATTACATTAGAAACCAATAAAAGATAGATTAAGTTGAGAAGAGTCTCCTTTGATGGTCGCTTGGAGGATGACTTGCTCTGACATCGCCTGGAGGAAGGTGGTGAGGAACGGGACGAACAAGGATGGAGCTGGAGTACAGAGGGCAAGGCAGGACGGCATCGTGGCAAGGATCTTCTTCTGAAAGGTGGTGAGAGGATGACCATGGGATGCTCCATGAATACGGATGAGAGGTGGGAAAATATTTTGATTTGCTACTCGAGAGGAGCATCCTAGGCTTCGGACAAGCTCTCTCTAGAGCCTTGAACTTGGTGAGGGAGAGAAATGAAGAGCTGAAGAAGAATGGGAGGGGTAGGGGTCCTTTTATAGTGGAGGAAAGGATCCATTTCATACATAGGACATTTAGTGATAGTCATAAACATCACTGAAGATCTATCGCAAGTGTTGCTAAAGCTCCAGCTCACGCGCCCCACGCGTGGCGCTCGCGAGCATACGTAGTCACCCGTACCTGCTGGCACCCGCTTCCTCTGTGCACCAGTTGCTGCACGTGTGTCGTGGTGCGTGCGTGCCCATGGGCGGCCTGGATAGCACTATGTGGCACTATCTGGGCCGTCTGTCTTTTTTCCTTTGTAGGGGCTACTACAGAAGTCAAATTGAGTTGATTTTCACGTCGTTGTGTTGCGATCGTCAACTCGAATCCATCCATGCACTTGGATTTGTCGTTTGAAGCTCTGAATTGCGTCACCTAGTCTCTTGGTCGTTGATCTTCCTTAGACTGCATAAGGTGCTACGGGACTTCGATCAAGATGATTTCGGAGGCATTGGACTCCAATCATTGTCCTAATCAGATCCGTACAGTCAGATCGTCAACCTGAGGCCCCAAAATAAATCTCCTCTCCTTGCCACAAAAGGACACGAATTAACCTATAATTTATATAGACTGCTCTAAATGTAGAATGATTCATGTTATGCAATATTTATAACATGGAATGCATATCTAAGCTTAGGAACCTACATAAACAGGAAGTTTATCCTAATTAAATGTGTCTTCATCATACCCCCATGCCTATCATTTGCTAATCCCTAGCAGAATCAAACTAAATGCTATGTATAAAAATAGAATTGGGATTTGATTACTTATGCAAGATTTGTTGATTAAATTCAGAAATATCAACTAAGGACCTAATTACAAAAACTCAACAATGCTCAGGTGCCTGCCAAAATGCAGACCGCCTAAGTCCTCGCCTTATTTTGAAAAGGGACGATACATTTTTTTTTGCTTTTTCTTCTTTTCTAATTTTTTTTGGAATTTTGAGTTTAAGGTTTCAAGGTAGCTTTCTATAGCTACCCAACCCACCCTAGACTCGAAAAGAACTTTAAGTTCTAAGCATCTTGTGAAAGGTGATAGGCTCACAAGGCTACCATTGAAACGGACTTCAGGGTTTACAACCCTAGGTGACCTTAAAAGTTTCTGCCTAAAGGTTTATCTTTCCAATTAGTAGCTTTCTCCCAACATTTTTTTTACTTTTTATAGGGTCAACACAAGGGCAAACCCAATGTATATCTCCTTGGTTTATTCTACTTCCCTGCTTATTCCCTGAGTGCTTTGGAAATTATTTATGCATTTTTGTGAGCTAGGCTCTGGAATCGGCCAATGAGCTGTTACCACCAACCACTTGCTAGCCATACTCGTGTGGTAAAGTGTGGCTTATTTATTTTTTTCTTTTTTTTGGGTATTTCTCTATATTTTTTTTTTCTTTTTTTTATGTAGGTGACTTCCCTAATCTAAGATTTACCTAAAGGCAGTAGGAAGAGAATGGTTGTGTGGCTGTGCTCTGGACAACTGACCAATGAGATATTTCCACCGATAACTTGCTTGCCATACCACCCTAGAAAGTTCATTAGCTACCCAATTTCTATTAGAACTATCGAAAAGTGAGTTAGTGCAAATAGTGTGTAGATGCTTTAGACTTAAAGTCCCCTCAAATCAAAGAGTGGGTTGATAAGTCGCATACTTATCACCCTAATTTATTAGCCATATTAAAGTAACATTGTCGTGGCAAGGACTTGAGAACAAATCCACATTTTAGTGGACACCCGAGCTAATTAAGCCCGAAGACCTGAAGAGTTTAAGTGTTCAGGTCCTAAAGTATCGTTTCCTAAAGTTAACAACTCCTAATGCCTAAGTTCTCTTCTCCTAATTCTTTTTTTTTTATCTTTTTGAATTTGATTTTTTTTTCTAAAGAAAATAAAAGAAATTCCATGGAGCTAACAAAATAATTTCAGGATTAATTATCCACCCCCTATGCCTATTTGATGCAATGCACTCATTGTAAAAATAAAGGCATGAAAAGGGTGGAATAAACAAAATATCACTTGAATTTCATGACAATTCGATCGGCTTCGCAGAGAAGAGTATGCACACATGCTAAGTTTTATTGCCTTTAGCTAGGCATAATATACAAACAAAGAAGAAATTGGAAATTCACAAGTGCATGTCAGAATTAGAAAAAAAATATTGATCATAAAGCCCACCATCAAAAGATGTCGACAGGTGTGGACCAAATTATGGTGCAGGCCCATGCCCCAAGGTCGAGTGGTTCTAAGGTTCTGGATTAAAATCACCCAGAACTGGAGATTGTTGTGCTTGCAGGGCCAGGCCTACGGCTTTGTGGTGTGCAACGCAAGTCTAAAATGGTGGACAATAGGTAGATCTAATTCACTAAATTCAGGTGTCCACTTAGAGTTCAGCTCAGAAAGATAGTCAATTTTCCATGCTTGGGTTGCATGTTAAAGATATCATAAGGGTCCTTATAGATGGTAGGTGGTTTCAGGTCAATAGGAACCCTTAGATCCAAAATTATACTCCCTCAGAATTAGCCTCCCAGATTTTCAGTTCCGAATTTCTACCCTCTAAATTCAAGTGTTCAATTTCCAGGGCCTCTAGCATATTATTCACCCCATGTGATTTACCCAAATCCAAAAATCGTGGCTGAATCAAAATTGACTTGGGTTTGATAATTTCAAGATCATCAATACATTCTTCAGGGTGTGGTTGAGGAATGGGGCTACTGATTAAATCATCCAATAAATCAAGATTTGAATCCTCCATGTCAACCCTAGCCAAATCAAATTCCTCAATTACAGGGCCATCAAATGATTGATCAGATTCCTTTGGCCCACTTGTCTTACTAAAATCATCTTCGTTAAGCTTAAGTGAGACTTCACTAAGAGATTCCTTACCCTCAGAATCAAAGAATTCTTGATCCTCATTTATATATATCTCAAAATCATCTATCATTTCATGGTCCATGGAGACATATTTTTTCTCTCTCCTTGGCTCAAGGACCTTAGGTGAGAAAATCACATCATCCTCGATTGGTTACTCTAACCCAACCTGGGCATCCTTTGTCTCAGAAAATGTGTCCCCCCTGATAGGTGCCTGAGCAAGCTCAGATATTGGCTCTCCTAAAAGAGGTTCATTCTGGGAATCGTCCTAAGATTGGACTAGGCAACCACTAATTTCATCCTCAATCTCATCAATTTCCCAAGTAGAAACTCACCCGGGTCCCTATCGTTAACGTCTTGGAGCCAATATAATAATGAACTATTAAGTTCATTAATCATTTTGATCATGGTCTTCAATGCTTTAGTGTATGGTGTTGACTGAGCCTCCAAAGATTGTATAGTGTTCCTCAAGTTAGCCAACACCGTATCCTGGACTTGGTTTACCTGAACCGGATGGTTCGATTCAGGGTTGGGTTGGTTTGGGTTTAATTTAGGGGAGTGAAGAAATTGAAGTCCTCCCTAATAATAGGTCATTTCAAGTTGTTCAAATAGGGGTGGTGACCTATATTCAGTATAATCCTGAAGAGGGTAAGAGTTATAATGCATATCCTTCTTGATTGTAGATCGGGTTAGGTTGATCATCAAAGGGTGGAGATCTATAATCATTGTAGGCGTGAGAAGGATAATAATCATAGTATTGTTGTCCAGTGTTAGGCCCTGGACACTGAGGTCCAGAATCATATCCCCAATCAAAGTTATCTTGGCTAGTGGATGGGTAATCATAAGTCGAGTTGGGATAATCATCTTAAGGATAAGTAGTGGTAGGAGGGTAGGATTGGAATTGTGTGTATAGTGTGGAAGAATAAATGGTGAAATAGGAGGGAAAATAGAACAGAGAAAGTTGCCCTGCAATATAATCAACCAAACCTATCCTTAAGTGATAGCCTAAAGACCTACAGACTCCTAGAACCCGTCTTGAGATGACAAAAACGATTTGGTCTACTTCTATCTGGTCAATCCAACCAATTAGAGAGAGAGAGGTTGGGGAGAAGGTTCTTCCAATTGGGGTATTCTCACATCTATCTTCTCCCTCTCATATACAAACATTCTTCTGGTGAATGTAAGGTAGATGATCTCTACATCCTGATTTGCTACCAAATTTACAAAGAAATCCTAGGAGAGGTCCTGATTGTCCAAGATCTGACTCTAAACCCTCTTCAATGGCTAGTCACCACGAGGAAGATGAGATCAAAGATGAGGAACAAAATTTGGATCCAATGGCTCTCTTACAAAGGCAAATTACTAAGCAGGGTCGGCATCATGACAGACAGATGGAGGTCATAGTGCAAACCATTACCCGATTCCAAAATGGCAGAGCAGACCGGTCTCTCCGAGACTTTTATAATCCTCCTAATGCCCAACCTGAACCTTTTGTTAGGGTACCTCAGGATGGGGATGATTTTGAACTAAAACCACAAATCAACAATCTGATTCCCCACTTCCATGGCCACAATTCTGATGACCCCTTCCACCACCTTGAAGAACTTCTACACATAGGAAGTGATGAGTCCATTTTAATGGACTAATATTACGCCTAAGTAACTTTAATTGTATCTTTTAGGTTTGTTAATAACTACATTAAGTTATAGAATGTTTGCATGCATCATGATTTAAGTTTACAACTATTCTACAACTTAATATGTAATGATTTTATGTTCTTTTTATGTGCAGGAAAAATATTTGGCAAAAGAATAAGGAGGGGAGGGTAAATTACCCTTTCAAACAACCGGCGGCTATTCTTTTCCCCATCCTCTGGGCACCCTCAACAGCCGCCGGCCAGAAATAGAAAAGGGATTTGAAAATCCCTTAATTGGCACGAGGGAGAGGAGTTAAGAGGACGGGGGCAAAGAAGAGAGGAAGGATCCATCTTCCCCCCTGCGGAGAACTGCAACCCCAGCGTGCATTGTGCACCAAGCCTGCACCTGCTAGCACCATCACCGTGCCCTTCCAGCGTTCACACCGCCATGCACCTTGCACGACCGTAGGCGATGCCTTCATGCAGGTGCTAAGCACCCTCAAGCACCCATCCACCAGCCTGCAGCCACCTCAGGCGCACCCACCCGCACCCCTGCAGGCGCTTCCCCCGCCAGCGCCTTCAACCCTTTGCAATGCCTCCCTGCAGTGCCCGCTCACGCACCTACACAGCAAAGCTCACGCAGCCGACCATCGCCTGCAGGCCTGCTTAGGTGCGCCCGCTCCACCCAACCTGCAGGTGCTACCCCCTTCCAGTGCCCGACTTTAGCCCTGCCAGGCCCGCGCCCCTTCATTGTAGGCACTGCTCTGCTCTGCCCCACCCGCATGCACTACCCCCTTCTAGCGCTCACACCTCCTTCAGCGCCTGCCTTCAGCCCTGCCAGGCCCACGCCCCATCACTGCAGGCGCTGCCCTACTCCGCCCTCGCCACCTGCGCCCGCAGGCGCTCCCCCTGCACTTGCTAGACCCGCACCAGAACAACTCAACCACCTTGCGCGCCCACCATCACCGCAGGCCTGTTCAGGCGCCTCACCTCCGCTTCACCCAGCGCCGCACCTCCAAGCGCTCCTATGCCTCTGCAGAGTGCCCGCGTGCCAACGCCTTCGCGTCTCCGCACAGCTACAACATGAGTGGAAGCAGCAGCTTCTCCACCGTCATCGTTCATCTCCGCCGGCCGGCTGCCACCAACCTCCTCACAACATGCCACTGCTGCCATTGTAAAGCACTCATCGAGACGCATCTCTACGTGCGACCTCGCCATCAGCCATCGACCCACGCTCACGCACGAAAGAGAGAGGCAAAAACCTCTGTTTTTCACTCAATTAGTAATTATGGAAAATGCCATTGTCATAGCTACTATTCATTTATTTTATGAATTAATATATTGTAGCAAATTTGCATGGACACCCCTTGCTTAATTTGGAATTACATATAACTTATTTCTTCTTATGAATGACATACAACATGAGATATTGATTATAGTACATTGGTGTCATTAGTTAGGAGATTAATATTAACATTGTTTGCTATTACCAAGGTCATTATTTAGAATATTATATTGTGGTAATTTTTCATGTGCACCCTCATCTTCTTGATTAATTATCTATATTGAGAATTTATGCTGGAAATGAGAGCACTAGTTAGCATGCACCTCTATTAATATTCTAGATTCCTTGATGGATTATTACTCATTTTTAATAGGCTAATTCCTCCTTGTGGAGATGACCTAACTCTTCGTGGTTAGTTTTGAGAATTTAAATGTTTTGAAAAGCGATTTTCTAGCACGCGATTAAATACAACGACACATCATTTTATATTAAAGTTTTCAATGAAAATGAAGATCGCTCTTTCAAATGGCGCCGTTGCCGGGGAGGAAAAATTCCTATTAATTTTTCAATAATTTTATGTTATTTTTATGCTATTTTGAAAGCTTTTCTGAATTACTAACTGTGGATTTTCTTCTATGCAAAAACATGCGACGAATGCGACGGGCGCGTATGGTGGAGACGATCTTTTTGGTGGACCTTGATGCCACCTGGAGGCCAGAAACAGGAACACATGGGCCTCGATCCCACGCACATAGGCTTACGGAGAAGCCTATTTCTGATTTAGTCAGTAGATCTTAGTTAGATTTAGTTTACATAGACATTAGAATTTAATTTCTATCTTTCGGACCCTTGTCGGGTATTTTTGGGAACATGTTCCCAATGCCTCTTTATTTCTTATCGCTCTTGTATGCGGGAGCATATTTTTGGGAGCATGTTCCCATTTATTTAGATTATAGGATTATTTGAACTGTTTGAACTGAATTTCGGTTAGTTAGTTAAATTAGGTTTGTTTGTTATTATTATTAAAAAAAAAATATTGAGCTGCATGCTAGAAGCTTCATATCTATAGGACAATCATATAGGACTGAATGAGCAGCATCTAGTTTATTTTTACTGCATTGCATGCATTGCACGAAGAAAGCTGGAGTAAGGTACGTCTTCTCTTGAGCATCAATTACCTGTCATACATATGCATTGAACCTAAATCTAAGACCACTAAAGTGCTTGAATCAAATTAATTTAGTGGTCACTTTAAAAATTGGGACTGTTAAGAGGTTGGACTTTAAAATCTGTGACTGAAAATTGTGTGCAAAAGGATCCTATTTGCGGAATTTCAAAAAAGAATCAAAACACGATCGTATGCTTACACACTTGAGACACTGTGCACCTCACACATAAGGTCACTAGATAAATTTCTACCTCTCCTCTTTTGCACCACAAGGGAAGTTAGTCGGAAATCAACAAGCCTATCCACCAAGTTACTTTGGTTCCTTGTGTGTGGGCTCGATTTGAGACTTCCATCCCTTACGAGTATGTTATAGGCACCAGCGAAGGTTGGCCTAGGAAGCGTAATTTTTTTTGCAAAACTTGTTTGGCCACAAACTAAACATATAACTCTAAGACCTACAATCTACTAAAAATAGATCCCATTGAATTTGCGTTTGCTTTGACAGTAGAACTCTCTAGGAAGTTTCTACTTGTATTCTGAATTCTTCTAAATCCTAAGATAGTTAAAATTGTTTTGCTTAAAGAAATGGATCACCCTTACTCCTATCAGTCAGATTATCAGAGTCAATACTTCCTATCTTTTAATCAGGATCCCATGCCCAGAGCGTATCGATCCTTTGATGGGTACATTGATAATTCATGGGATCATTCTTATTCTTATCCTGGGAGTACTGGCTTGATAACTCCCACTTTTGAGCAGAGCCTAGGAGCGGGATTTCCCAACCCTCACACCCTTCATGATTTTCCGTATCGAGGTTGGACTGATACCCCTAGGCAACCAGAGCCTGAATTTGACTATCCTCCCCAACCTGATAATAGTAGCCTCTCCTCTTTTATGATAGAAATGCAAAAATAGAAAAAAGAAATGATCGAATCAATGGGAGAGATGTTGAGGAATAGTCAACAGTTAAATGAAGAAATAAGACAACTTAGCTATATGCTTCCCAATAATCCTGATCCCTACCCATATGATCATGATCATGAAAATAATTCTGAGGAACCTAATGACAATAGGGATCCAATTTTATGTAGCTCACTTAGACTCTCCCAATGCGACACGGCCACTAGAGGACAACGATCATAGTGATTATCCACCTGAACTATATTGGAGTCAAAAACAAGGGAAGATGGTACCTCTTGAGGACCTTGACCCCAATGACAGTATTCTCCTTACCCCTACCAACCCAGGTCAAGGTTGTATTATTCCTATCACTTCCCCTATTGATTATTTGGTGGAATCTCATTCTACCCTTAGTGAGCCTACTCCTGACCCTCCACTTAGGGAATCAACACCTATCATTCAGTATCCTGAGGATTTAAATGCACTCAATGAAGGTGACCCTAATGGAATAGAGGATGAATTAGATCAATTTTGGTCTCAGGGATATGAAGAGTCTATTTCAGAGGATGGGGATGCCCCAATAGAGGAACCTGGACTAAAAATCTGGAGTGAACCACAGGGGAATTATTTATCATTTCAGGATTTACCTCCAGAGGATAGAAATAATATGATTAAATCCAGATTCCTCCTTTCTTTTGAGAGTCATCCTCCATCAAAACAAGAGTTGATATTAGAGGAGGACAAACAAAATAATGAGAAGTCTATGGGAGACTCTCGGGGACTAAACACGTCAATTGAGGATTTATACCCCGACAACAATAACGAATTCAATGATATAGGCTTGCTCCAAAATATTAAGACTGATCCTCCTTTAGACATAATTAAGGATACTGCTCCAACTCTTATCCTCATTAATGAATCACATATACACCCCGACGAAAATTTAATTGAACCAAATGAATCTGGGGATGAGCTTCTGACATTTTGACCCTACCATCAAAGAGTTGTAATTTGGAGTCTACCCTTGATTCAAGTATGACTCCAATCATTAATGCTAGGCAGGGTAATATGCAGTTGTCTACAATTGTTAGGGAGTATACACAATCTGAATCATTGTTGGAATTAGACCTAACATCGACTAAGCCCTCATTGGACTTAACCATTACCTTCCAACACTACAAACAACCCTTATACTCCCTAACTGATCCTTGGCTCAGATCTCTGCTCATGTACATTCTTTCTGGAGAATATATCAGGCCAGTACATCCTCGGGTAGAATGGTGAGTGTGGATTGATGCTTGTACTTTTACTCTCGCCATTCAAGGGTTTGAACTAATTATGTGTATATCTTTTAAGACCCATCCTGCTCTAGAGGATCCTTGTTACCCTCCACTTATTCTGTTTTGGGAGGTCCCTTTTCATATTCCGTTTATTATTCTTAGACCTCCCAAGGTAGCCAACGAGGTTCTTCGCTTTCATATCTTCTGGCGAGCATTTGGTATTACGTTGCATCATCAGCTCGCCAACATCCATGGCTACCTGTTTTCTAGGCCCTCATTATTATGCATATTTTTAGGGCCTAACTTTGTCTATTTGGAACCAGACTTATAGGTTCCTTCTAAGTCTGGCTGCTAACAGAAAATGCAGCACTTGTTGGTAGGCAACCCAGCGGTCAGAATAACACCGTGTCAGGTGATGCTTTTCCTTTCTCCTCCTATTTTAATTTTACAATGGGGACATTGTAGGATTTAGGCATGGGGGGGTACATTTGCAATTTAAGAAGTTTTCATGCATTTAGGTTAGCATGTAAAAAAAAATCCTCTTTTTTTGAGTTGATTGGGTTAGCCCTAGCAGAATACCTTTGTCATTGGAGGTTTTTCTTCCGGAATTATTTCTTAAGTTTAGAATCCAGTACATTTATTTCACGTGCATGTAGACTGGGTAATGGATCCTTAAGGAAAACTAATAATCATTTGTAGCCCACTGAACCCTTGGGCAGTTCATAGGGAGTCAGGCATACTATCTTCTAGCAGATCCACCTCATATTTGTGAGAAGAAAGTAGAGAGATTACTGGTGCGTTAAGTCTAGTGCAAGGACTCTTAAGTTTTGGATAATTAGATGATGATACTTCAGAGTTAGGCGTAGTTTTCACTCTTTGTTCCTATGTGCGTACTTTGAGTGAATTCTTGAGAGTCACCAAATAAGGCAGATACACAGAGATTGAGTCTTAATAAAGCTATAACTATGGTGGATGGTTACGACCGTCCTTCATAGAGTCCTTGGCTAAAGGAGGGTAATAGTGTCAAAGGTCAGAAATATGCCTGCTCTATCCATTCCTTCCTGGTGTCGAGAATAGACACTTCCACCAAATAAGCCACACAATATCCTCTTGACCATCATCATCCCGAATAATGCCTCATAAATAAAAGTCTGTGTCGTATTATGTTGATTTATATTATATTAAAAAAAAAGAAAGAAAAGAAAAGAAGAAGAAAAAGAAGAAACAAAAAAAGAAGAAATATTTATATTACAAAAAAAAAAAGGTCCAAGTTATAACGTAACATTATTTCTGAGGCATCAGAATACCTATCGTGTTCCACCAAATATGACCCATACCTACCTTTTAGTATTTCTGATCGCCCAAATACTGGTTGAGGACTCTAACTTAGTTGTAGAGTTATTAGGATTTTAATTAAAGTGTGGATGCCATGTGAGGCCACCAAATAGTGAGTACAATTTCTAAATCTGGCGAGATTCGTGATCTCAGAAAGCAAAAGAAGAGGGAGTGCCCAAGAACATCAAGAGAGCACAGTTGTATAGCCTCACTCAAAGTTGACTTGTCTAATAATCTAGAAATCTAGACTCTGTAGTACTAGACTACATGTAGCACCAGATGAGTGTGTGCCACCAAATACAAATCCATTCAACTCGATATCTCCTACCTAAGCCAAACGTCGGGGTCAAATTACAGATTATCGTCTGCTTTTTCCCCAAGGGAAGTAGTTGCCTATCCCAGCAGAAATATTTACCAAGGGTGAAGTACAAACTCCCAATGCGAATTGGCTTTTTCACTTGGATCTGTTACCTAGGCTATCAGTACTTCACATTTGTCTGGATTTCTTAAGTCTTGAAATAAGAAAAGAAGAAATCTGCTGATTACTCCTATTATTTTTCATTTTTTCTAGGGACTAGCAAATCTTAGGCATGGGGGTATTTGATGAGTCCATTTTAATGGACTAATATTACGCCTAAGTAACTTTAGTTGTATCTTTTAGGTTTGTTAATAACTACGTTAAGTTATAGAATGTTTGCATGCATCATGATTTAGGTTTACATCTATTCTATAACTTAATATGTATTGATTTTATGTTTCTTTTATGTGTAGGAAAAACATTTGCCAAAAGAATAAGGAGGGGAGGGTAAATTACCCTTTCAAACAACCGGCGGCTATTCTTTTCCCCATCCTCTGGGCACCCTCAACAGCCACCGGCCAGAAATAGAAAAGGGATTTGAAAATCCCTTAATTGGCACGAGGGAGAGGAGTTAAGAGGACAGGGGCAAAGAAGAGAGGAAGGATCCATCTTCCCCACTGCGGAGAACTGCAACCCAAGCGTGCATTGTGCACCAAGCCTGCACCTACCAGCACCATCACCGTGCCCTTCCAGCATTCACACCGCCATGCACCTTGCGCGACCGTAGGCGATGCCTTCACACAGGCGCTAACCGCCCTCAAGCGCCCATCCACCAGCCTACAGCCACCTCAGGCACACCCACCCGCACCCCCGCAGGCGCTTCCCCTACTAGCGCCTTCAACCCTTTGCAGTGCCTCCCTGCAGTGCCCGCTCACGCACTTGCACAGCAAAGCTCACGCAGCCGCCCATCGCCTTCCGGCCTGTTCAGGCATGCCTGCTCCGCCCCACTCGCAGGCGCTACCCCCTTCCAGTGCCCACCTTCAGCCCTGCCAGGCCCGTGCCCCTTCACTGCAGGCGCTGCCCCGCTCCGCCCCACCTGCAGGTGCTACCCCCTTCCAGCGCTCACACCCCCTCCAGTGCCCGCCATCAGCCCTGCCAAGCCCGCGCCCTTTCACTGCAGGTGCTGCCTTGCTTCGCCCTCACCACCCGTGCCTGCAGGTGCTCCCCCTACACTTGCCAGACCCACACCAGCACAGCGCAACCACCTTGCATGTCTGCCATCACCGCAGGCCTGTTCAGGCGCCTCACCTCTGCTTCACCCAGTGCCTGCAATGCCACACCTCCACGTGCACCTACACTCTCTGTAGAGCGCCCACGTGCCAATGCCTTCGCGTCTCGGCACATCTGCAGCACACGGAGCAGCAGTAGCTTCTCCACTACCGCCGTTCATCTCCGTCGGCTGGCTGCCACCGACCTCCTCGCAACGTGCCACTGCCGCCATTGTAAAGCACTCATCGAGATGCATCTCTACGTGCGACCTTGCCATCAGCCATCGACCCACGCTCGCACATGGAAGAGAGAGGCAAAAACCTTTATTTTTCACTCAATTAGTAATTATGGAAAATGCCATTGTCATAGCTACTATTCATTTATTTTCTGAATTAATATATTGCAGCAAATTTGCATAGACACCCCTTGCTTAATTTGGAATTACAAATAATTGATTTCTTCTTATGAATGACATACAACATGAGATATTGATTATATTACATTGGTGTCATTAGTTAGGAGATTAATATTAACATTGTTTGCTATTACCAAGGTCATTATTTAGAATATTATATTGTGGTAATTTTGCATGTGCACTGATCGGTCAACCTGGACAGGTTGTTAATATGATGATTTTATCGTTTAAATATGTATAGTGGTTAACCTAATTCAGACCTAACAATCTCTTTACAAAATTTTTAACCTGGCCTACTTGATTTTATCTTGTCACTTTTAGGCTCAAGGTCGAACTCAGGGAAGTGGGGTTCAAGTTGAGCTTTTACGCTTTTCCTAAAACGCGTCTCTTCCGTTCGTTTATTATGTTTTCGGGGTTTTTCTTATTTAGATTTTTTTTTCTGGTAATCCTTATCCTTGAGGCACACCCTCAAAATTGTGTCCTTGGCTTTTAGCTAAAACAGAGTTCCAAAACACACCTTGCTACTCGCAAGACGGGGTACTTGCAAATCAAAGATTATCTTTTCTCTTTTATATTTTTTTTTTCTTTTTACTAAGAAGGAAGCTAACAGACAAAAAGTAAATATAGTATCTATATATATTTATGTATATATATGTATTATATCTATAAAGGGGTAGGGGTGGAGGTGACGATGGAGTGTAGCACTATGTCGAGTCAGTGGACGTCTAGAGAGATGCAACCAACACGACTAGGTGCCGCATGGAGTGTGGATGGAGGATGGACGATGAATGTGTCCATGCTTTTTTTGTACGCGTGTATCGGGAAATATCAGCAACTGGTGAAGATATTCCCGTGATACAACGTATAGTAAATAACATGAAAATATATGTACATATGTATGTATATAAGTAAATATATCTATATGTATATAAATGTATAGGTATATATTTATAGATATATATAGATATATATATGTATATATATATATAGGTGTATATGTATATATATATACATATAATACTGTATATATATATGTATATAAGTATGTGTATATATATAAGTATATGTATAATTATATAGATATATATATATATTATATATATATATGTATGTATACATAAATATATAGATAAGTATGTATATAAGTATAGATATATATATATATATATGTTACTATATATATGTGTATATATATATATATGTTTATACTAGTGTTTATGTGTGTGTGAGTGTGTGTAAGTGTCGGTGAAGATGTGTGTGTCCGTTGGTGTAGTGTGTGCTGTGAGTGAGTGAAAAAGAGAGAGAGCGGGAGGGAGCGGACGCAGGAGCGAGAGAGACCTAGAGAGAGCAGGCGAGCGCTGCAAGTTAAGCCCTCTGTAGAAGGCGGCGGACGTCTGGACGTCGCGGGTGCAAGCGCGCCTTCTCGCAGAGGACGTGGGGCTTTTGCAGGCCGGCACGAGGGCGGAGAGCGGGCGATGGCGCGGGGAAGCGAACGCGGAGGAGGTCAGCAGGTGGTCGCGGAGGGGCGCGGGGATTGGCAGGGGACGGCGAGAGGGCCTGGTCGCCGCTGCAGTGCGTGCAGCGGCCGATCGCAGGTGCAAGGGCGGAGGAGATAGAACAGAGACGGAGGCGGGGAAGGCCATGCAGGCATGTGCGGAGGGCTGAGCGCCCGTGGGGAAGGTCGCGGAGGAGTCGGGGGGTCTGCTGCTACTGCTGCTGCTGCTACTTCAAGCTTCGGAGTTTGAAGTGGCAGCAATGGCATGGAGACGAAAATGAAAAGAAAAGAAGACACCATGCCCACCGGCTCGTTGAAGAGCTGGGTGGTGGTGTTCCCACTGTGGTGGTGTGCATCACAGTGGGTTCTCCTGCTCGCCGGGTGCCTCCTCGAAAGAGGGCCGACGTATGGGAGGGGAGGACGGTGGAGGAGAAGGTGGTGTGCGGGTTTGCTTGCTGCAGCAGGGTGTGTCTCGCGAGGAAGAAGCTGCAGCCTCTTATAGAGGAGGAGAGAGTGGCGTGCCTGGCTACAGCAGGGAGAGGGTGCGGGATTGGCAGCTGTAGGGAGTGGCGTTGGCAGGGAGACATGACGTGGAGTAAATGCATGCAGCTGCGGGAAGAGAAGTGCAACCGCGGGAAGAGAAAAGAAAGAAAGAGGAAATAAAAAATAGAGTGGGGACATTTTGCAAAGAGGCACTTGCGAGAAAATGTAAATATGCAAGCCATTTATTCCATTCTCTTCTCCTCTCAATTAAATGCATGAATGCAAGTGTTTTTACAAATGCAACTATAGAATCCTAATATGCAACGTTAATGCTAGGAAATAGTATAAGAAGGCTTTATTGCAGGCGTATTTTGAGGTGCAAACATGCACCCGCATCTTCTTGATTAATTATCTATATTGAGAATTTATGCCGAAAATGAGAGCACTAGTTAGCATGCACCTCTATTAATATTCTCGATTCCTTGATGCATTATTACTCATTTTCAATTGCCTAATTCCTCCCTGTAGAGATGACCTAACTCTTTGTGGTTAGCTTTGAGAATTTAAATATTTTGAAAAATGATTTTCTACCACGCGATTAAATACATTGACACATCATTTTATATTAAAGTTTTCAACGAAAATGAAGATTGCTCTTTCAGGAAGGACCTTTGGCCCTAGGAACATGAATGAGGATACCTTAATGATGAACATGTTCCCTTTTTCTTTAAAAGATAAAGTTGCTCATTGGTTGAGGACAATTAGTTTACCAAACCTAACTTGGGAAGATTTTAGAAGCAATTTTTTGAAGAAATTCTTTCATATAGGTAAAACAAACGCTCTTAGATGTGCCATTACAACCTTTAAGCAGAACCCTGGGGAGCAACTGCATGAGGCTTGGGAGACTTAGCTAGGAAATACCCTCATCATGGGATTCCAAAGTGGCACTTGACCCATATTTTCTATTGTGGGTTAAGTGACAATTTGAAGAATTTTGTTGATGCAGCATGTGAGGGTAATTTCCTAAGCAGAGATGCTGAGGGAGCCTTTCAATTATTTGAGAATATGAGTGAGAATTCTCTCAACAATGCTTTAATGTCCACCTTCAACAGATCAAATCAACCAAGGAGGGGAGTCTATGAAGTTAAAGATAACTCAAACTCGATTGATTTAGAACTAATTGCACAATAATTGGATAAGGTGGAACTCGTTGGGAAAAATGTAGAGAGTTTGGATATGAAATTGGACAACCTTCTGAAGGGCGGGAGTTCCTTAGGTACATATTGTAGAATAAATCCTATGCCTACCCAAGGAGTTTCTATGATAACCCGCACCCAACTCCCCAACCCTCCAGGTCAGGAAATAGTGCACAATATTAATGACCTGACCATGACTCCACCCATGAGCCAACTTTACTTAGACCCATCTCTTTCTAGGCATTATGGAGGGACCTTGACACCCTCAAATCCTGAATTACGCATTCCAATGCCCAGCAATGGCATGGAGACAAAAACGGAAAGAAAAGAAGACACCATACCCACCGGCTCGTTGAAGAGCTAGGCGGTGGTGTTCCCACTGTGGTGGTGTGCACCACAGTGGGTTCTCCTGCTCGCCGGGTGCCTCCTCGATGGAGGGCCGACGTATGGGAGGGGAGGACGGTGGAGGAGAAGATGGTGTGCGGGTTTGCTTGCTGCAGCAGGGTGTGTCTTGCGAGGAAGAAGCTGCAGCTTCTTATAGAGGAGGAGAGAGTGGCGTGCCTGGCTGCAGCAGGGAGAGGGCGCGGGATTGGCAGCTGTAGGGAGTGGCATTGGCAGGGAGATATGATGTGGAGTAAATGCATGCAGCTGCGGGAAGAGAAGTGCAACCGCGTGAAGAGAAAAGAAAGAAAGAGAAAATAAGAAATAGAGAGGGGACTTTTTGCAAAGAGGCACTTGCGAAAAAATGTAAATATGCAAGCCATTTATTCCATTCTCTTCTCTCAATTAAATGCATGAATGCAAGTGTTTTTACAAATGCAACTATAGAATCCTATTATGCAACGTTAATGCTAGGAAATAGTATAAGAAGTCTTTATTGCAGGCATATTTTGAGGTGCAAACATATACCCACATGCCTATCTTTTGCTAGTCCCTAGCAAAACAGTATTTAGAAATGATGTTAAGCTGAAAATTTTCTTCTGAGGTGATAAAGGTGTGTTTATTATCGGATATTGTGAGAACCAATTGTAGAGAAGACTACCAGTACTTTAAGTCTTACTTGACATAGATCATCTCTCAACTAACCAAGACTCTTGATATTTAAACCTTAAGTATGATTTCCAGGACCCAGGAGGTTTTTGCCGTACTCGAGAGCTCAAGAGGTTATGGTTTGTGCATAGTGAAGGATCAAGACTGACCAGATGAACATTAAGACTCAATCCCAGGGTTTCACGAATTTTTAAGTACAGGTTGGTCCCAATTTTAGCCTATGTCTTCGGGTTGACCCTTAAGGTGATGACAGAAAACTCAACTCCCATTTTCTGATTTTTTGTGGCTCACAGAAAACAAAGGATACAGACATTTCTGAGATATACTGACTCTTTTGCAACATCTCTCTGTTTTTTTTTTTTTTGACAACTTTTTTTTTTTGAAACACGTGTCAGTATATCTCTTACAACACATTCAGAAGGAGCACACTTTTTTTCTTTTTGGTGGAAAGAGTCACTCCTAAACACAAGACTAAAGCCTGGGATAAAAAGTCTACCTGCACGCACAGGTAAGGACTCCACCTTCCCTAATGAACACTAGGGTTGGATCTTATGTTCACTTGGCCTTTCCTGATATGTGTAGTGTGAACCAAGTTTACTTAAGCGCTCAAGTAAAAGTAAACCAACGGATCTTGTACTGGTGTCTCAGGTACAAGAATACATCCTTAGGAGAAATCTTGATTTATTTTGTCAATGCTTTAAGTGAATTAAGCTGAGCCTGAGCAAATCAAGCTTTTGTGGCCTAGAAATTCTTCAAAACAAAGGTTGAATATCCATAAACACTTATTGTATTTTTATTTCAGCTTTTAGATCATTACTAAACACCATTTTCTCTCTCTATTTTTTTTTTTTTGTATATATAGAAACTGCATGATACCCTAAAATACCCAGATCCTAAGGATGCCTATCCACCCCCCATGCTAAACAATGCTATGTCCTCATATGTATGCAGGGAAGGGTAGAGAAAGGACAAATGATCGGGTAGCGAGAGCTGAAGTGCAGGGTATAGATCAGGGTTGTAGGGTGGGTGGATGGTGGGTGATGAAGTGATCGCGATAGAGGCGTGAAAAGTAATGGTGGATGGTGAGTGCTGTTAGGGTGCCTCCCAACAAGCGCTGAATTTAACGTCCCCAGCTAGACTCAGAATGAGGCAAAGAATTAGTTACCCTCTAGCAGGGCAACGGTTTCTCCAACGGGGGTAGGTTCATGAGTCAGATAGGGTTTCAAACGCTGCCCGTTGATCGTAAATTTACGCCCAGATTTGGGATCTTGGATCTCGACAGCCCCGTTGGGGAATGGTCTTGAGACCAGGAAAGGACCAGTCCATTTGGACTTCAATCTCCCAGGAAAGAATTTGAGTCGGGCATTATAGAGTCAAACATACTGAGATGGCTCAAATTCCTTCCGCCGAATATGGCTGTCATGAAAAGCCTTAGTGCACTGTTTAAAGGTAAGAGCAGAATCATAAGCTTCACGATGGAGCTCTTCCAGCTCTTGGAGTTGAAGTTTCCTTTCTCGACCACACAGGTCTGGGTGGAGGTTACATTGGCGAACCGCCCAATAAGCGCGGTGCTCCAACTCCACAGGCAAATGACAAGGCTTCCCGTAAACAATTCTATATGGAGACCTACCAAGGGGAGCCTTGAAGGCGGTCCGATACGCCCAAAGTGCGTCAGTCAGCTTGTCGGACCAATCCTTACGGTCAGGCCAAACCATTTTCTAGAGAATCTGCTTGATTTGCCGGTTCGACACTTCCGCCTAGCCGTTCGTCTGAGGATGATACGGGGATGCGATACGATGGTGGACTCCATACCTCCTCAGAAGTGCCCGAAAAGAAGCATGGGTAAAGTGGCTTCCTCCATCCGAGATAATGGCCCGAGGGATCCCAAAACGTGCAAAGATGTGGTCCTTGACGAATTGGGTGGAGATAACATGGTCAGCACGGCGTGCGGGAATAGCCTTGATCCATTTCGAAACATAGTCGACGGCCACGAGGATGAATTCGAAGTCGTTGGATGGAGGAAAGGGACCCATGAAGTCAATTCCCCAGATGTCAAAGATTTCCACAGCTAGGATGTGTTGCAAGGGCATCATGTCACGACGTGCCATTGACCCTAACGACTGGCACCTAGTGCAATGCTTGGCATAAGTGTGTGCATCCTGGTGAAGGGAGGGCCAAAAGAAACCGCACTACAACACCTTGGCTGCAGTTTTCCTCCCAGAGAAATGGCCTCCACAGGCCTGATCTTGGCAGAAGGATAGCACACTGGGGAACTCACTGTCAGGAATACAGCGACGGATGATTTGATCAGCACCTATCCGAAAAAGAAGTGGATTATCCCAGAAATAATACTTTGCTTCTGCCATGAGACAATCGTGCTGGTTTTTAGGCCAGCCACGTGGAAGAGATCCAGAAGCAAGGTAATTGGGAATGTCGGCTTACCACGGTCCACTTGCCACATTTATTGCCAATAGGTGCTCATCAGGAAAAATTTCATTAATTGGCAGAGTAAGTCCAATATGGTCAGGGTCCAGTCTGGAAAGGTGATCAGCCACAACATTCTGGGCTCCGACCTTATCGCGAATCTCAATGTCAAAGTCCTGGAGCAGAAGGATCCAACGAATCAGTCTAGGCTTGGCATCCTTCTTGTGCATGAGATGGCGAATGGCCGCGTGATCAGTGGAAACAATAACGTGAGAGCCCAGAAGGTAAGAGTGGAATTTCTCCAGCCCAAAGACGACCGCCAGTAGTTCCTTTTCATTGGTAGTATAATTACGCTGGGCCTCGTCCAACGTCTTACTGGAGTAGTATACTATAAAGGGGTGTCTACCGCGTCTTTGTCCCAGGATGGCTCCGATTGCAAGGTCTGAAGCGTCACACATAAGTTCAAAGTTGAGGGACCAATCAGGCGGCTGGAGAACAGGGGCCTTGGTGACAGCATTACGCAGCTGCGTGAATGCTTGTATACAGTCGGGGCCCATGTCGAAGGGTACGTCAGTTGATAGGAGATGAGTTAAGGGTCGAGAAATTTTGGAGAAGTCTTTGATGAATCTCCCATAGAAACCGCCGTGTCCCAAGAAGGAGCGGATTTGTTTGACAGAACCAGGCACAGGTAAATTAGCAATGACGTCGAGCTTAGCTCTGTCAACCTTGATACCCTTATCGGAGATGATATGTACGAGAACAATTCCCTTGTGCACCATAAAATGACTTTTTTCCCAGGAAAGCACGAGGTTTACATCAATACATCTCCTAAGGATGCGAGTCAGGTTGGCAAGACATTCGTCGAAAGATGGTCCAAAGATTGAAAAGTCATCCATGAAGACCTCGAGAAAGTCACCCACCATGTCATGGAATATCGCCAGCATGCATCTCTGGAAAGTTGTTGGGGCGTTGCAAAGTCCGAACGGCATCCTTCTAAAGGCGAAGGTGTCGAAAGGGCAGGTAAAAGTGGCTTTCTCTTGGTCTCGGGGGTCAATTACAACTTGGTTATATCCTGAGAATCCATCCAGGAAGCAGAAAAATTTATTTCCCACTAATCGCTCCAGGATTTGGTCAATAAATGGTAGCGGGAAGTGATCTTTCTTGGTTGCAGCATTAAGTTTCCTATAATCTACACACACTCTCCAAGATGTAGGAGTGCATGTAGGGATGGATTCGCCCCTGTCATTGACACGGATGGTGAGTCCTGCCTTTTTGGGCACAACGTGAATCGGACTCACCAAGGGGCTATCGCTGATCGGGTAGATTATACCCGCATCCAGCCACTTAATGATTTCTTTCTTAACGACCTCCCGCATGTTAGGGTTGAGACGTCGCTGCATCTCGCGGGAAGGTCGAGCCTCCTCCTCCGTATATATACGGTGAGTGCAGTAGGAGGGGCTAATGCCAGATAAGTCTGATAAAGACCATCCAATAGCTGCCTTGTGTTCTAGGAGGACCTTAGTTAGTTTGCACTCCTGCTCCCTGGTTAATTTTGAACTGATGATTACAGGTAGCATTTCATTTGGTCCCAGGAAAACATACTTGAGTGTATTAGGCAGCACTTTTAGCTCGGGAGTGGATGGGGAAGGATCTGGCATTTCTTGGGACGAGAGTGCCCCAGATGGGTAGGAGAACAAGTTAGGAGGAAGAAACTGGCCTTCACATTGGCCAAGAAGAGGGGCTTCTTGGATAGATTGATCCAAAAATGAATAGCCCTAGTGAGAAGTATATGGGCTCAAGGTCCCAGTGTGGATTTGCAAATCCGCCTGATTTGGCGGGGAAGAAAGGGCAATTCGGTCTTCATGAGTGTGGACCGACGATGAGTAGCCCGGATATGACTCAGACCACGAGGTATGGGAAGCGGAGAAAACCTCGTCAAAAGTCTGGCCAGGAGAAGGTACTGAACAAGGGAGGGATTGGGGAACGTCACAGTATGTGTTGGTCAGGCAGTCATCAGTGTTTATAGGTAATCCGTAGCAGTCCGAATAGGTCCCAATTAGTCCGATACATGCGCTGACGGCCATGTCCTCGTTAGACGTGTCATCCTCGATGCAATCGCAATCAAAGTTCTTGGTTTCCTTGAATATGTTAAGCTTGAGCTTCTCAGATCCAACGGCAATCTCAATACAGCCTGACTCGCAGTCGATATGGGCGCGGGCTGTGGCCAAGAAAGGACGACCGAGGATGATCGGACAATTAGAAAGTGAACTAGGAACTTCCATATCTAAAACAAGAAAGTCAACAGGAAAATAGAGACTGTTGACCCTAACCACCACGTCTTCCACCACACCCTTCGGGATTTTGACAGAACGATCTGCCAACTGTAACGTGACAGGGGTGGGTTTCAGATTTCCCAAGGAAAATTTTTCGAGCATGATGGTCGGTATGAGATTGATGGAAGATCCTAGATCAAGCAGGGCATGGTTAAAACTGCAGCCTTGGATGCTACAAGAAATCAGTGGTGTGCCCGGATCTTTCTGCTTCGGTGGTAAGTTTGACAGTATAGCACAACTCGCATGAGGCGAGAGAACCACCGGATTCTTAGTCTTCTTTGACTGTCGCCTCGGTGTTGTGTAGTCTTTGAAAAATCGAGCGACAGTAGGTATGTGGTCGATTGCCTCGAGCAGGGGTACCTTGATTTCTACATCCCTGAACAAATTACGTAGGTTGTCAAAGGCCTGCGTATTTTTCTTTTTGCCTTTTGGCTCCCTTAGTAGAGCCTCAGGGAATGGGACTGATTCTGGCACAAGTTTGGGTACATCGTCCTCTCGCGAATGCGGTACGCATCTCGAATGAGAGGGTGAAGAAGAAGATGGGCCAGGATCAGGTCGAGGTGGATCGACGGTCTGCTTACCACTCCTCGTAGTGATAGCATTGGACGATGCGGGTCCAACGAGATCATACGGCGGAGGAGGGTTCGCAATGGGGACATAAGAGTGCGGCACTGTAGCGGGATTAGCCTGATATCCCGGAGGAATGCTCGGAGCTTGCAGAACTTGATTAACCTGTCCCTGAGAAGGTCGTACCTGTGGTTGAGGACCACGGGGTACGAAATTTTGCGGGTTTGGAACAGGTTGGGCGGGAAGAGTGCCCTGAGATCGAGTCGCCATACGTAGTTGACTGATCTCAACGTTCTGCTGTGCCAACTGGTGCTGAAAAGAGGTCATGTTCTCTTCATGGTGCTTTGACATTTCTGTCATCATTCGCATCAATTTGTCAAGAGGGCTTGATGCGTGTTCAGTTTGTGGTACACAAGGGCCTAATGGCGGATTTGCCATAGGATTAAATTGGGCCCTTGGGATGACGGGTGCGGACGATCACATTGGTCCACCCGTGGGGTTTTGGCGCTACGGGTTGTTGGACCATGATAAGTTCGGATGATTATGCCACCCTGGGTTATAAGTGGCAGAGAACGGGTTGTTCCCCAGGGCGCAAGCGTCTTCTATGCCAGAAGACGCGTCCGCATGTAAATATGCGTCCGAGCACACGGAGGCTTGGTCCTCCGTGTCGAAATACTGGCTCGCAGAAGCCAATTCTACATGACTTACCGAGTCACTTGGCACGACACTCGGTAAGGAAGGTCTAACAGGGTTTCTCGGGATAAGCCTGGTGTTTGAAGAATTTGGATTGTGATGAAGTGGTAAAGAGGTGGTGTTTGCCATTGATCGAGCAGGGTTGGCCAGAAGCTCGTCCAGCTTCTTGTGCACGACGGAGACTTCATCCAATTTTTGTGTAATAAGGCCTAGATCAGTGGATGAATGGGAGGGTCCCGTGTCAACTTCGTGGACATTTCGAGGCTGGCTGGTACGATTAAAGGCGACAATGGAGGCATTGTTTATTGAGTTTTCACTCATATTTTCAAATAGTTCGAATGCTCCATTCTCGTCTTTATTCATAAAATTCCCTCCGCAGGAAGCGTCTGCAATCTGCTTCAAAGTCTCATTTAGCCCGTAGTAGAAAATCTGGGCTATATGCCACTTAGGCAGACCGTGGTGCGGACACTTCCTGAGGAGGTCGTTATACCTCTCCCATGCCTCATGAAATTGTTCGCCGTTTTGTTGCGTAAAAGAGGTGATAGCACGGCGAAGCGCATTGGTTCGCCCGATTGGGAAGAACTTCTTGAGAAACGCTGTTCGCATCTCTTCCCAAGAATGGATGGTTCTCCCAAGGGTGCGTAACCATTGTGATGCTTTATCCCGCAATGAAAACGGGAACATCTTCATGAGGACTATAGATAACCTGACATTTCTTGGTTTAACGGTTTCAGCAAGTCGGGTTAGGTCTTCCAAGTGGGGAAATGGGTCTTCACTTGCAAGACCATGAAAGTGAAAATTGATTAGGCCAATTATGTTTGGTTTTAATTCAAAGTCATCCCTGCCCATGGGGACCCGAATCTTTCCTATGGACTCTGTAGCAGCGGGATTCTGATAAGAGCTAAGAGGCCTAGGCTCCTCTCGTTCGGGAGGATTCTGCATTTCCTCCAATGTTTCCCGAATGGCTTCGATTTGCTCATTATACATTTCCATTTGGGCTTGGAGGCGGGTTATGGGATCTACGGCTCCACCACCTGGTGGATTCTGAGGGCGGTTTCCTCCCTCGGGATTTGGGGGTGAGTGTGCAGCCATGTTTGTGGAGGAGGAGGACGATTCGGCTTCTTTTCTAGATTTATCAGTCAATTCAAACAATTCAGGGTTTTGTGACCTCCTCCCAAACATGCACTATCGTAGGAAGAGTTGGGGAGATGAGAAGGGAAAAGGGATGAGAGAAATGACGCCGCAAAGGTACACTTGATTACAAATCAATGCAGTCAAGTTCCTAACCTCTACAGTGTACCCTTAGACCTAAAGATCTAAGTTACCTACTATCACGAACTACGGAACCGAATGCGAGCACCGTGGAACCACCGGGCTAGATTGAAAGGCCGTTTGCCCTAGTCTTAGACACCCGATAGCACGCGAGAACTCTCACCAGCACGTAGCCGCTACACGCAAGTAGTTAGACCTCCAATCCTTAGCAAGGGTCAAGTTACTACCAATTTTATTTAGAGGCTTAGGATCAAGTGCTTCTGGAATGTGAATGGCGTTATTTACGGGTAATGCCCAAGTGATTGATTTTCAGAGTGTGTAAAATAAGCATGCAACCGGGAAATCTCCCCAAATTGAAGTTTTTATTGGTGAATGGTTTTTAAAGTTCAGCCTTAAGTAGTATGAATTTTAGGGTTTTGCTAAATTACCAATTCAACCAATCTCCAGGTTTTTGCAAAAATACAGGTTTTCTTTCTAAGCTCAAGAAACCCTTCTTTAATATCAATTTGTTAATGCATGCTAAAATGCAATGGGCTACCCTAAATGGAGATTTCTATGTGTGGATGCACGAATCAGTTTTATATCAATGTGAAAGGGAGCCAAAGCACTTAAATTCAAGTGCTCCTAATCACCAGAAATGATTTCCACACACAAGGCTTCAACCAAAAGATAAAGAAAATCAAATTGTTGGGGTTGAAGTATTCAAGATCGAATCTCAGGCAAGTTGAAAAGTCATGGTGGGATTGGAATCAACTCAATTCCAAGTCTCCCCACCAAAAATGTGATCCTGAATTAAAGATAACTGAGGCAAAAGAGGGATGCAAACAATCTTTTTATTTACCTCAAAGAATACTTCCCACGGCGAAGAATCCAAGAATCAAGATTCTCGGATTTTCGCTATGCGAAGTAGGGTGGGAAATCCCAAGGCGGTGGGAGTGAAGACAACCGATCAAACAAGTGAATTTTAATCCACTTGCCTCAAGAGATCCCAAGAAGTTTTTTTAATTTTTTAGTTTTTAGTTTTTTTTTTTTATTGAGGTGGCAAGTTAATCCTAGTTTGCTATGAAAAGGAAAACCTACTTGTTCGACAACGTATGCGAAGCTCCAATGCGGTGTCGGTGTCTTCATGCTCTCGTTCCCGCCTTGGATCTGCCCTCGTTCCCGACTTCATCTGCCTGTCTTCTCCTTGCAACCAGATTCACCTGCACATCAAAAACAAAAATACCCGTGAAGAGAGGAGAAAAATTGAAAGGAATTGAATAAAAACTTACGTGAAGACGCACTTCCCCGGCAACGGCGCCAGAAAAGGATGATCGGTCAGCCCGGACAGGTTGTTAATATGATGATTTTATTGTTTAAATATGTATAGTGGTTAACTTAATTCAGACCTAACAATCTCTTTACAAAATTTTTAACCTGGCCTACTTGATTTTATCTGGTCACTTTTAGGCTCAGGGTCGAACTCAGGGAAGTGGGGTTTAAGTTGAGTTTCTACGCTTTTCCTAAAACGCATCTCTTCCGTTCGTTTATTATGTTTTCGGTGTTTTTCTTATTTAGATTTTTTTCTAGTAATCCTTATCCTTGAGTCACACCCTCAAAATTGTGTCCTTGGCTTTTAGCCAAAACAGAGTTCCAAAACACACCTTGCTACTTGCAAGACGAGGTACCTGCAAATCAAATATTATCTTTTCTCTTTTATATACTTTTTTTCTTTTTACTAAGAAGGAAGCTAATAGACAGAAAGTAAATATAGTATCTATAGATATATATATGTATATATATGTATTATATCTATAAAGGGGTGGGGGTGGAGGTGACGATGGAGTGTAGCACTATGTCGAGTCAGTCGACGTCTAGAGAGACACAACCAACACAACTAGGTGCCGCGTGGAGTGTGGATGGAGGATGGACGATGAATGTGTCCACGCTTTTTTTGTACACGTGTATCGGGGAATATCAGCAACTGGTGCAGATATTCCCATAATACAACGTATAGTAAATAACGTGAAAATATATGTACATATGTATGTATATAAGTAAATATATCTATATGTATATAAATGTATAGGTATATATAGATATATGTATATATATATATAGGTGTATATGTATATATATATACATATAATACTGTATATATATATGTACATAAGTATGTGTATATATATAAGTATATGTATAAGTATATATATATATATATATATTATATATATATGTATGTATACATAAATATATAGATAAGTATGTATATAAGTATATATATATATATTACTATATAGATGTATATATATATGTATATAGATATGTATATATGTATATAGGTATATATATATATATATTGCTATATAGATGTATATATATATGCATATATAAATATATGTTACTATATATATGTATATATATATATATGTTTATACTAGTGTTTATGTGCGTGTGGGTGTGTGTAAGTGTCGGTGAAGATGTGTGTGTGCGTTGGTGTAGTGTGTGCTGTGAGTGAGTGAAAAAGAGAGAGAGCGGGAGGGAGTGGACGCAGGAGCGAGAGAGAGCTAGAGAGAGCGGGCGAGCACCGCGAGTTAAGCCGTCTGTAGAAGGCGGCGGACGTTTGGACGTCGCGGGTGCAAGCGCACCTTCTCGCAGAGGACGTGGGGCTTCTGCAGGCCAGCGCGAGGGCGGAGAGCGGGCGATGGCACGGGGAAGCAAACGCGGAGGAGGTCTGCAGGTGGTCGCGGAGGGGCGCAGGGGTTGGTAGGGGACGGCGAGAGGGCCTGGCCGGCCGCTGCAGTGTGCGCAGCGGCCTGTCGCAGATGCAAGGGCGGAGGCGACAGAACGGAGACGGAGGCAGGGAAGGCACTGCAGGCACGCGCGGAGGGCTGAGCGCCTGCGGGGAAGGTCGCAGAGGAGGCGGGGGGTCTGCTGTTGCTGCTACTGCCGCGGTTTGGCTGCTGCTGCTGCTGCTTCAAGCTTCGGAGTTTGAAGTGGCAGCAATGGCGTGGAGACGAAAACGAAAAGAAAAGAAGACACCACACCCACCGGCTCGTTGAAGAGCTGGGCGGTGGTGTTCCCACTGTGGTGGTGTGCACCACAGTGGGTTCTCCTGCTCGCCGGGTGCCTCCTCGAAGGTGCACCGACGTATGGGAGGGGAGGACGGTGGAGGAGAAGGTGGTGTGCGGGCTTGCTTGCTGCAGTAGGGTGTGTCTCGTGAGGAAGAAGCTGCAGCTTCTTACAGAGGAGGCGAGAGTGGCGTGCTTGGCTGCAGCAGGGAGAGGGCGTGGGATTGGCAGCTGTAGGGAGTGGCGTTAGCAGGGAGACATGACGTGGAGTAAATGCATGCAGCTGCGGGAAGAGAAGTGCAACCGCGGGAAGAGAAAAGAAAGAAAGAGGAAATAAGAAATAGAGAGGGGACTTTTTGCAAAGAGGCACTTGCGAAAAAATGTAAATATGCAAGCCATTTATTCCATTCTCTTCTCTCAATTAAATGAATGAAAGCAGGTGTTTTTACAAATGCAACTATAGAATCCTAATATGCAACGTTAATGCTAGGAAATAGTATAAGAAGGCTTTATTGCAGGCGTATTTTGAGGTGCAAACATGCACCCTCATCTTCTTGATTAATTATCTATATTGAGAATTTATGCCGAAAATGAGAGCACTAGTTAGCATGCACCTCTATTAATATTCTCTATTCCTTGATGCATTATTACTCATTTTTAATAGGCTAATTCCTCCCTGTGGAGATGACCTAACTCTTTGTGGTTAGCTTTGAGAATTTAAATGTTTTGAAAAATGATTTTCTACCACGCGATTAAATACATTGACACATCATTTTATATTAAAGTTTTCAACGAAAATGAAGATCGCTCTTTCAGGAAGGACCTTTGGCCCTAGGAACATGAATGAGGATACCTTAATGATGAAAATGTTCCCTTTTTCTTTAAAAGATAAAGTTGCTCAATGGTTGAGGACAATTAGTATACCAAACCTAACTTGGGAAGATTTTAGAAGCTATTTTTTGAAGAAATTCTTTCATATAGGTAAAAAAAATGCTCTTAGATGTGCCATTACAACCTTTAAGCAGAACCCTGGGGAGCAACTGCATGAGGCTTGGGAGACTTAGCTACGAAATACCCTCATCATGGGATTCCAAAGTGGCACTTGACCCATATTTTCTATTGTGGGTTAAGTGACAATTTGATGAATTTTGTTGATGCAGCATGTGAGGGTAATTTCCTAAGCAAAGATGCTGAGGGAGCCTTTCAATTATTTGAGAATATGAGTGAGAATTCTCTCAACAATGCTTTAATGTCCACCTTCAACAGATCAAATCAACCAAGGAGTGGAGTCTATGAAGTTAAAGATAACTCAAACTCGGTTGATTTAGAACTAATTGCACAATAATTGGATAAGGTGGAACTCGTTGGGAAAAATGTAGAGAGTTTGGATATGAAATTGGACAACCTTCTGAAGGGCGGGAGTTCCTTAGGTACATATTGTAGAATAAATCCTATGCCTACCCAAGGAGTTTCTATGATAACCCACACCCAACTCCCCAACCCTCCAGGTCAGGAAATAGTGCACAATATTAATGACCTGACCATGACTCCACCCATGGGCCAACTTTACTTAGACCCATCTCTTTCTAGGCATTATGGAGGGACCTTGACGCCCTCAAATCCTGAATTACGCATTCCAATGCCTAATTATCCTGAGGATGCTAATGCACTCCAAGGATACACTAGAAATGACCCACATTCAAACACCTACAACCCTAATGGTGTAACCATCCTAACTTTGCTTGGTCAAGTTAGAAACCTACCCATGGACCTAACTTGAATAAGCCTAACACTAATTGGCAACCTAGTAGGTACAAATAATGCACACATACCAACCACAACCTACTCAGGAAACCCAACCTTTTGATTTGAGTTTGGTCCTCAAGAAAATGCGAGAAATGAATCTGAGACATAAAAAAGAAATGAATCAATTGATGAGAGAATTGATGGAATGACTAGACTAATTGGTAGATGCTACACAACACAGGATGTTGCCATCCTAACCCATCCCCAACCCAAGGAACTTCAAGAGGGTTAACTAAAACAACACATGGGAGCAACAGGCACATATAGTTCAACCTGCCCCTCAGCACCCACCTAGCTTTGTTAACCCTAACCTTAACCAAGCTCAGCCTATTTTGCAAAACCCACCTCAACCTTCTAACTATAATTCCTTTGCTGGTGCAATAACCTTGAGAAGTAGGAGACAAATCCAAGATCCTTACCCCTCCAAATCTAAATCTAGTCAAGATCTTGAGGAGCCCGAATATAACCTGGGAGACAAGCTAATCAAGAAGACAAGGATCAGGACTTGAACACTCATGATTTCACTCAAGCACCCTTTCCTGAAGCTTTGAACAAACCTAGGAAAAAGAAAATCAATCCATATGAGTGGCTTGATATTTTTAAACAAGTCGAGGTGAACATACCACTCCTTTGAAGGAAATGTGCACACCTAGGCGCCAGGCCAAATCATCTAAAAGGGTAGTGTTATCTAAACAAGCTAGTGTAATTATCCTTAGAAACCTACCTCGAAAACAAAAGGATCCTAGAGCCCCTCTGATCTCTTGTGTTATTGGAGATACTACCTTTAATAGGGCTCTGTAAGATTTAGGTGCCTCCATTAATTTGATCCCCACAATGTTATATGAAAAATTTAACTTTCGAGAGTTAAAACCTACTGAGGTCACACTATAGCTGGCTGATCGATCTGTGACCATACCACGGGGAATTATTGAGGATATAATTGTCAACGTTCGTGATTTTTATTTTCCTATGGATTTCTTGGTCCTTGACATGGAGGTATTAGAGAATTTGAAGAACACGCCAATAATCATGGGAAGACCATTTTTAGCTACTGCCAAGGCTAATATTAACTGTGAATCTGGCAGCATGGAAATCAAATTCGAAGACAAGAAGATAAAGATTAATATTTTTAAGGCCATCAAACAATTCGAGGATTGTGGAATGATAGAAGATTCTAAAGATGTGGGTCATACTGTAGAATATTGTATGAAGTTAGGAGTGTCCCAATCTAATTCTACAGGCCTTGATCCCCAAACCAATCAAGAGGTCAATCACCCAATCACTGATTTGATTCCAAAACCTCTTGAGGATAACTGTGATCCACCTTTGGACCATTCATCCCAAGGACCCATACAAAAGGTAAAACCTCTTCCTGATTATCTAAAATATATTTTCTTGGGATCTGATCAGACTTACCTAGTGATCATTAGTTCTTATCTAACCCAAACTCAGGAAAATCAATTAATTAATGTTTTGGGAAGAAACAATAGAGCAATTGGTTGGACATTAGATGATCAGATGGGAATCAATCCTACTTACTACACCCATAGAATTTATGTTTAGGACGGATCCAAACCCTCTCGAGAAATGTAGAGATGATTGAATCCTAATATGTAGGAGGTTGTGAAAAAAGAGATGATTAAGTGGTTAGATGCGGGAATAATCAACCCAATCTCTAACATCCCATGGATCAGTCCTATATAAGTGGTTCCTAAGAAAGCTGGGTTGACTATGATTACTAATGATAGTGGGGAATTGATGCCAACTCGCACAGCTTCCTCTTGGAGAGTCCGTATCAATTATAGGAAGATGAATAATGCCACTAAGAAAGACGACTTTCCACTTCCCTTCATTGATCAAATTCTTGAAAGACTAGCTGACCAAAAGTTCTTCTGTTTCTTGGATGGCTACTGACAAGTCGATTTTTTGCTTTTGAAGATGATAGTTAAAATGATTTGTCATTGTATTTCTAAGTGGTGGAAAATTGACTAATCAAAGCATTGAATTAAAATTAAACCACTTGAGAAGAGTGGGCCATGTACACAGGAAGGAACGTGCTTGTTAAAATCGCAAAATCGAGAAACCAATGTTTGCAATTGGAATTACGGAAAGTCAATGCTAAAATCCCTCTCAAATGAGGCATATAGGACTCACATATGCTGATAAATCAATTTAGGAAACGAGGAAGGTTCTCTTCACAAATGGCCATCATATAATACTAATATCATAAATCTTAAAATCCTACAATGGAATCTAAATGTAATAAGAAATGGGAACTTTGTTGTGCAAAAATAGAGGACTTACTTCTCTTGATCTTGCACACGAGAGGGAGTGATGTCCGAAGGAGGGGAACTTGCCGGAGGTCAAGTGGAGCGAGGGCTTCGCGATGGTGGCGACGATGAGTCACGACGTGGTTGGAGCTTGCTATACGGAGGAGAGGAGCAGTGGTGGTGGCTGTTGCTACTGCTTCTGTGCACGGACAAGGGGGCGTGGCTTTGCTGGAGGTGTGCACACGCACGTGGGCCGAAGGCAAGGAGGCACGTGCGGTGGGCACAGAGGTTGCACGTGGTTTGGAGTCATGCGGATGGAGGTAGTAGCTGGTGGGTCTGTTGGTGGTTGAAGATGTTGGGTTTGTTGGTGGAAGAAAAATAGAGGAAGAGGAACAAGAAGAAGATGGAGATGTTGGTGGTGGTGGTGACCCTGGAAAGGGAAAAGTGATCTGGCGGTGGCACAGTGAGGTTACAATGCAGAGCTTTGAGATGGCAATGCGGGTAGTCACCCCACACGCCCATGGTGGCGAAACTCCGTCGCGGTTGAGGCCAATGGTAGTGGAGCAAATGAGAAGCTAAGTTCTCTGCACAATGGTGAATCAAGGTGGAGGTCTGCAGTGGTGACGATGCACGGTGGTCACCAAATATCCCTTATTTAATAGTTAACCCTTATATGTTCATAACCTTAGCTAATTAACTAGGAAGACTAGTTAATTAGGGGTAATTAGAGATCATGATGAGTCTCTCATCATACCCCCAAGCCAAAGTTTTGCTAATCCTTAGCAAAATTAATTAAGACTATGATGATTTAAAGTACTTGGGTTTAAATTATTATAAATAGTAACTATGTAGAGGAAATCTTAGGTCAGAGAAAATTTTTAAGTTTAGTATACATGATTAATATATAGAGCACTTGTGAAAATTTTCTTACTTAGATTTATACTTATAACATTTTCAAAACACACTTAAAATAATTTGTTAACAAGAATTTTATTCAAAATTAGAATTCTTTAAAAATCTCTTAATCCTTGTAACTATTCTTAACTCAAATTAGAATACAAAGTGTTTTGAGGAAACAAAACTTAAGAATTGGGAATTAAATTTTAACTCAAAAACTCAATAGAATTAAGTTGATCTTTTGTTTATGATATTTGACTTTTATCAATATAAGTTTAAACAAATTTATTAGATACTCATTACTAATCAAACTTAGAGTAGTAAAACTCTAATTTACTAGCATACAACACTAAAGAATAACTTCTAGACCTAGGATTCTGTCAATTCTTCTCCTTTAGGTCTCAACTTAAAATCTTCAAAACTCGATTTCTTAGGCTTCACTACCCAATACCAAGGTTCAGTAACTATGATTTTAAAACAGCTGTGCTTAGTGAAGAGATTTGTCCTAAAGGCATCTAAAGTTGCAAAAATCCAGATCTTAAGACATCAATTTCCAATCCCAATTATTCCAATTCAAGCCTTTGGCTTGGCCTTACTCAGGTTTGGTTGCTTTTTCCTCACCACTTTTCTATCTCGAGGTCAACACTTTTTTTGTATATCTCCCCGATGGACCACTGGGTCTCTTATTCCTAATATTTTTATCTCCATATGTTTTTTCACTTTTTCTATAGGTTAGAACACCCATTTGTAGTGAGGTGTTCTCTTTATTTGATGGAAGGAAGGGTAGCATCCATTTGTAACGAGATGCTTTTATTTATATGTGGAAAAACTGCATAAGCACCCTTTTGTAACGAGGCACTTAACTGCAGGGTGTTTTATTTATTTATTTCTTTTTCTTTTCCCCCCTTCTCATTTTTCTTACTAACTTTATTCTCCAAATCCTTTTTCTAGGTGAGTGGCACATCCTTCACCCTTTCAAGAATCGCCCCGCAGAAATCCTTGGACTAAAGAGGATTCAGAACTGATCTCTTAACCTCTGTGTTTTTGCGGTCTCAGATGCCAACATGACAATTCTATGTGTGTGAATTTAGATGTTTAGGTTACTTAGCTCTCAAACTAGAGCTTGGACAACAAAGCCCTTTACTCTCATATTCTTCAAATTCTTAGTTTCCTCCTATAGGATCCGTCAAGACAAAATTTACCAAGTCTAGTTATTTATCTTTAGCCTGTAAGTTTTGTAAACTAAAATTCTACTAGCTCTCTATCTAATTAACTCTGAATATCTGGCCTTTTTACTTAACTTTATAATAAAATCAAATTTTCAAGAAGCAAAAGGATTACTTAATCTAATTGATTAAGAAGTTATAATTTAATTCCAAAACTTAAGTTTAAATCTTAATACACTTAGTTTCTTAATTCAAGGTAAGAATAGAAAAATAAAGTTCTAAAAGATTTAAAAGATTCCTAATTCAAATAAAATCTTGTTTTTAAAAATAAAAGTGTGTTTTTACAAAATGTTTAAAGTAAAAATCTAATTAAGAACTGAATGCTCTTAAATATCTATTCTATATACATTTTAATTTCTGACCTAAAAGAAAATTAAGCTCTTAATTAAAATATATATTTATATTTTCTAATTCTTTTTTTCTTTAAAAATGAATATAGCCTACTTATTATTTTTATGAATTTTCTTTTTCAAATTTTTGTATTTATATATTTTTATTTTTTATGTATATAAGATTTTCCAAATTTTATGAATTTTTCAAAATTTTTCAAATTTCTATGAAATTTTTTATTTTTTAAAATTTTTATCATTCTAGGAATTTCTATTTTTTAAAATTTCATGCATATTTAATTTTTATGTGTTTTTATTTTTTAACCTACACTTAAAGTGAAAATCTCACTTCAACACCCCCCCAAGCCAAAATTTTACAATGTCCTCATTGTAAGAAGAGTGAAAAGATATTACACTTCATTTAACATAGGGTGATGGAAGGAGTCGAATAGAGGAGATCAAAGATCTCTGTGTAAACAATTTCAAGTCTGACCAAAGGTCAGAATGGTCAGTCGGACTAAATGAAGGTAATAAATAAAATATGAAGTGAAATTTCAGAGTAAGTGTAGAAGGAAATCAAAAGGGTAAAAACAGTAAATAATTATGTACAAGTGCTAAGTTTTACGCCTTCAGCTAGACGTAAACCCTAGTAAAGAACTCATAAAAAGAATAGGTATATGGTAAAAATAAAGGAGTTATGAAACTATTAGATCAAAAACAGAAAATAGATTAAACCACCCGGTTAAAACTCGTCCAGAAATTACCTAGAATAGATCTCGCAAAACCCAAAATCAGATTCTTGTGAAAAAACTTAAAAAGATCATAGTAAATCTTGTGAAGAGTAGATCTGATTTAGGTTGAGATGTTGAATGTAAAGATTAAGGCAATTTAAAAATGTTTCCACCAAGTTCATAAGATCAGCAAAGTAAGTTTTAATTTTCAGTAATAGGTGGGTCATTTTGACACGAAATAGGGTGCTGATGCGGGTTTAGTGGATTGTTTTCAGGAAGTACGGAGGATGGGTTATGATTAGAATCAAAGGTCAGATTAAGGAAATGGACTTGGCCTTGATTTTGCCTAGGATTTGGTAGATTCCTAGGATTCGAAATTGGCTGAGATGGAAGGGTACCTGGCTGACGATATTCAGCTAAAAGTGTGATCTGATTTTGTAAATCAGCTAATTCTACCTTACATTGCCTATGGATCTCAGCGAGAGCTTCAACATTTTGTCGCTGACTCTTTGACACAGCTCTTAAAATTTGATCTAGCTGTGTATCTCTAGTAGGCCTAAAGTAATTCTGAATACTCCTAGGATTAGGCCTTAAATTTGATTGCTGAGGAGGCAATGGAGGTGGGTTAAAATGGGTCTGATTCAGATAATTTGGTCTTTGATTTTGATTTCAATCAGCCCAAGGGAAATTTGGGTGGCTTCTCCATCTAGGATTATAGGAATTTGAATAAGGGCTTGGTCTTAGAGTGTTTTCCTAGATGGTGTGTAAACCTAAAAGATATGGCATATTTTCTGCAACAGGAAAGGGTGGGGAAAAGGGTGGGTAAGATTGTGGGACAAAGGTCCCTCCTTGGGTTGGTGAAGGAGTAGATAGAAAACCCAAGGAAGATGGATCTCTAGAATCCAGATTATTTAGAAATTCCCTCGCGGGAATTTGCGAAACAGGTAAATGCGTGGGATTCGTAGAAAGTAGAGGCGTAAGAGTCTTCATTGTGTTTCTGACCTCGTCAAGATGCTTTGCTACGATATTGACTTTGTCCAGTTTTTCTGCAATTATCTCTAAATCCTTTGAACTGGACGAGTTACTGATCTCGTGAATGCCCTTGTGCGGATTTTGATGATTCGTGCTTGCGTCCCGCATAAATTACGACATTGATGCATTGTTGATCGAGTTTTCCGCCATCCCTTCAAATGATTTTCAGGCGGAGTCTGCGTCACGATTTAGAAAATTCCCTCCACAAGAGGCATCGACTAGATTGCGAATGCCCTCTTGTAAACCATAGTAAAAGATGTGCATGAGTTGCCAACAAGGGATGTCATGATGTAGGCATTTCCTTTGCAATTAATGAAAATGGTCCCACGCTTCATGAATTGGTTCTCCTTGGTTTTGATTGAAAGTAGTAGTAACTCGCCTTAAAGCATTAGTTCGACCAATAGGAAAGAATTTCTTCAAAACTGTGGATTCGAGTTCAGCCCAAGTTGAGATTGGCTTGCTATAGTTCTATACCAATAAGTAGCTTTATTTTTAAGGCTAAAAGAGAACATTTTCATTAGTAGGATTTCCCTACTTTGATTTCGAGGTCCAAGAGTTTGGGATAGATTCTTTAGATCTTCTATATGTTGAAATGGATCCTCGGATGCAAATTCGTGAAAGTGGGGGATTAGATCTACAATGTTTGGCTTCAATTCGGGATCATTCTCCCCAATAGGAATCCTAACATTAGGCTCTACTTGTACATTTGATGCATTGTACTAATCTCTAAGTAGAGGCCTTGGACAAGGAATTAGTAAATCAGGGATTTCAAAACCCACCTCAGGTTGAGGTGGAGGATGGGTTTGAAGAGTATGCAAATCATTAGGGCTGCTGTTAATAGATTGATCTGTCTTGTCTGCTCAAGCATCCTAAGATTTTGGTTCAGGAGCGCCTCATGAACATCAAAAGGCGGCATCTCCCCCTGACCAGAAGAGGAAGGGATCTCGGGATTTAGATTCTGCATTTGATCCATAGAAGTAGATGGATTAGATTGGAAAACCATTGGTTGCTTATCTGCAACTGCTTGGGATCACCTATCAACGATGGTGCAAGAGGCGGATGCAAGGATCGCCTCCCATCCATAAAATGGAAAATAATGTGAAAAGGCACAGCACACCACCGATAAGAAAACAACGGCACAAAAACCTGCAAAACAATGCAATGACGTAGGTTTTGCTCTTCTTTCAAAGGAAAGAAGAGATTCCTAGGATATGAAAAAGTAATTTGACGCAAACAAATAGAGTAATAGTATCAAAATACGCATCCTAATCTGTCTAGACAGGTGCATACCTTAAAGCTCAAAGGTCTAAGGTCTAGGATCGAGACCGCTCACTACTGGCTCCCCGGGGCTCTAGTAGTGAGACAGACTTGTTGATCTTTGACCCAAGTCCTAAGAGGTGCAAAGAGGAGAGATAGAAAAATAGACTCGTGTGACTCTAGTGATCGCGTTGTGTGCGTGATAGCATGCAACAGACGATATCAATAAAACCCACATGCATTCTGCAATCATATTTAGTCACAATTTTTAATTTCCTCTTTTTAGTTAATCTTTTACAAAAATATATCAAGTAAAATACAATGGCCACTTTTTAGATATTTTCAAACAAAAATATGTGGTCTTTTTAAATCTTCAAGGATAGGGATCTACGCGGGTTTTCTCATGTTTTCCCGCTGATGCGAGAAAAACAGTAAAAATTTTTCCCGAGTCAGATTCGCACTAACTACTAGCAGGTAGAATGCACTCCTAAGAGTGTATGCCTATGATATGCTGCTGCTAGTCAGAAAAAGATGTATTTTTGCATTTTTTAATTTTTTAATGCAACAAAACAAAGTCTAGAAATACTCACAAAAGTAGAAACAACAAAATAGCAACAGATTCCCACCTTCTCTTGAGATCACCCGCAAAGGTAAACCTGAAAAGAAGATAGAAAACAAAATAAAAACAAAACAATCAAAGCTAATTAGAACAAAAACATTAAAAACAAAAATATAATTACAAATACCTCCTAATTAAACAATTAAACCAACTAAATTCTAGTGAATTAAGGGATTGCCTCCCCGACAACAGTGCCATTAAAATGATGCGTTTCTTACTCAACTCAGTTAATTAAGTTAATTTTAATTAATTAAGAGTAGAGAAAAGTTACTTAGGTTAACTCGAAGTTGTGTCAATTAGTAGTATGGGGTCGAATTAATCTTACATTTTAGAAAATTTTTTTTACTGGTTGAGTCCAGGTTATTCGCTGGGAGGTATAATTCATTCTTAATTCACTAGTTATCTTTTATTTTTCTTTATAAGTTTAGGAGGTATACTTAAGTTAATTATGAAAGCATGAATTTTGCCAAATGATTTAAACTTTAATGAGTATAGAAAATTCCAAATGAAGACACATTTACTCAAATGATCTACTTTATTAACAAGTAAACATGTTAATTTCTATTTTATTTCAAAAGAATTAATGCAAATAAGAGTTTTTCTAATTACAACATGCCTTATTACAATAATTGATAGTAAAATGAAATTTAACATATAGCAAGAAAAACAAATTCTTTTCTTTTTATTCTTCAGCCTCTCTCTCTCTTTTCTTCTTCTTTCTTTCTTTCTTTCTTTTATTACTCTTTTATTCTCTTGAACTCTTTTCTTTTTCTCTTCTTCTACTCCTAGCTTCTTCTTCCCTTAGTCTTTTTCTTCTTAGTTCCCTTAGTGCCTGTTCGTCTCCTTTCTTTCCTTTAGCTTTTCTCCTTGGTGATTTCAACACTTCAGCCCTTCTACTTCTCTGCTTCTTAGCTTCCCTTTAAACCTTCAGCTGAATCGAGTTTATTTGCTCTTTAATCAAAAATTATTTTTTTATTTGCGGCAAGGTCCTTTCCAGGATACACAGCACCCTGAGATCAGGGTGGGACCAGACCCTACTCAATCCTTGCCTAGTTTCATTAGGGTTCAATTTTAGTTTATTTCTCGGTTCACAGATTCGAGCCAACCAGCCCTCTCTTGAACCAAACCGGCTCATGCCTCCCAGGCCTCGCCCTCCCAGGGCCAACACATTTGCACACACCCACTCGAGCGCACACCCGCAGGCACACAGATGCCCACACACACACAGATGCCCATTCATTCGGTAATCGTGCGCCGAGCACTGACAACTCAATAGCCCACTTAACAAATTCCTTTTGTACTAAGGCAGTCGCTCGTGTCTTACCGATGTGGGACTAACTTCTCCCCTCCAGAGCGAACTTCAAGTGACGATTTCTCCTAGCTCAGAGCTCTGTTCCAAGCAATTCAAAGCTTGTTGGAAAGCTCTTGAGTTGCTCTACAGAATTAAAGTGTCAATTTTAAGATAAGAGGATGTTTTCCTCTTTGATTTGAAGAGTGAAATCAGGGGGTTACTATGGGTTTAATATGCCTGGAAAGTGAAATTAACGTTACAAAATTTACAAGATAGCTTTTCCAACTTAGCTAAAGTGTCAAAATATGTTCTGCAAGGGATTCCGCATCTGCTTGTGTGGATTTGAAGCTCCCAAAACTTCAGGAAGCACAGGGAAGCTCAAAGCTTCACTGTAAGCTCAGAGAACGGATTTTAAACTTGAAAAAGATGTAACAAATAGCTAAGATCATATCCAATCAATTTAAACATATTCTAAGGAGTAAAACTAACTAAACTAGGCAGAATTCAACTTCAAATTTCATCCAAATGACACTGCCAACAGTTTGGGTTCGAAAACAACCCAAATTGGTAGGGTTTAAATTCCAACCAAATCACTCATCTAAGCTCAATTTAATCACGCTAATACTATTCAACAGATTCTCAAAAATAATTCAAACTCCTCAAATCAACAGATTGATCAAAATATCAAACTCGGGTTTGACTATAAGGCCTCAAATTTTGACTTTAAGATCTAAGCCTCTCCTCAAGAAATTAAAACTTGGATTAGCATCTTCTCAATCCTAGGAACTTGCTCAGCCCCTCAGATAGGTGTTTGAACTTAGGATTCTAGGGTTTTAGGCTTGTCACTTGAGCTCTAAATGTAGTCTGTTTGTCAGAGCAATCAAGGGTTTGTTACATAGATTTGAAGGCATAATTAACTTCAGTGCATTACACTGAAGCTTTTAAATCCATTAAATAACTCTTTTAAAACTTCTGTCAGACTTCTCCAACTCTGTCGAAGTCGAAGAAGATGAACTCCTAATATACAGCTCCAGTTATTAAATCTTCAAATAAATGACCTCAAACTGATCAGTAATCCATATTTCATCAATTTGGATCTTTTCATCAAGTTATATAGGCTAAAGACTAATTTCGACTTGCCGAAGCTCATCGGAGCTCCGGTGAGTCCTGAAAAAGTGAATTTTGTGCATAGAATGAGAAATTGTGCTATTTAAAAACTTGAAAAGGTTTCTGAGGTAATGAGGAACCTTAGGATCTAATTAATTTCTTCAATTGATCATTAAAAGAAAGATTTAACATTGAATTCATTTCTTAATTCTGAGTTGGATTAATGCTCAGGACCTGTTTTACCACTCAATTGAGCGGTCAAAACAAGTCAACAAGTAATTGCGATCATAAATATATAAATAATTTATAATTTAAACTGCTCCTGAGCCGCCATTGAAAGCGAGCTCAGGAACTTAGATAAAATTAGGCTTTTAAGTTATAAACAATAATTAATCAAATTAAGATGATATTTAGGATCCTTTGGTGATGAGTAAGTGATGGAGGATCCATTGGATGTGAATCTAAGCTAGTTACTACTACCATGGACAACAACAGTAACGGTGAAGGTGAAGGTGAAGGTGATTTAGGCGATTAAGTGATAAAATTAATGTTTAAATGGGTTAAAAGTGATTGTGAGTGATAGAGGAAGGTGATCAATGAGTTAAAAAGACAAAATCCAAGCTCTGGTGAGCTCAACGAGCTCGCTGGAGTCGAAGAAGATGATCTGAGAAATTAGACATTGCAACTAAACTATCTACCTAACTACCTAACTAAATTACTCCTACTCCTACTCCGACTCCTAATCTACCATTACCTGGACGAAGGAGTCAATAGGGTTCTATAGAAGGTTCATAGCGAACGGCGAAATCAAAGGGTTTAAAGAAGAAGATCTCTGACAGGCGAAGATGGATGAAGCAGAGGATCGCCTCGGCCATTGCCTATGTCTAGAGACGCGGTTGACCTCGGCGGATCTCCTCAGCTAATCAAAATGGATGGAGGAAGTCGAAAGTTGAGATGGGGATTCACCGGAGTTGCGAAGAGAATAGCCTATCGAAGTCAGCTGTAGTGAAGAAGAGGGAAGGGAGCCAACTTTAAAGAAATCGAACGGATGAGGGGGTATTTATAGTGAATGGCGACGAATAAAGTGGCAAGGTCTGGACGGAGAAGAAGCTTGGGGAGCTTAACCTCCGACATCGTCTCTGACGACGGTGAGGTTAACTCCCACCATAAATTAGGATTTCAGGGTAATCCAGACCAATGGATGAAGATGGAGTGGTGAGCGCAAGCTCCAAGAGCTTGGAGAAGGAAGGATGATGTCCGCAGGGCGATGATCGTGTGGTGGAGGCACTCTTCGTCGTCAACCGTTCACTCGGCTGAAGGAGAAGAAGAAGAAGAAAGGGATAGGGACCTAAATGTAGTTAAACTTAAGGACCCATATGAAGATTAAGGACCCAATTGCAATGAATAGTAAGGACCTAAATGTAAACCCAGGCTTTAGAGGTTTATTTAAACTTAGATCTTTTTCAACTTTTTATATATGTTAGTAAATAAGATAAATATTATGTTTTCACCTTGAATTTACATTTTTGACCTTTTTAAGTTAATTTATTAGATTAAGTAAAATTACTTAAGTTATTATATACTTAGGTATACATTATGTTTAAGTTACTTAACTTATTAATTAAGGAAATGATTAATAAGATTTCGAGTCCAATTGTTAATTAAATTGTTAATAATATTAATTGAATGACAAAATATAATTTTTAGCTTATTTTAAGGTCCTTTACCAAATATCCTTTATTTAATAATTAACCCTTATATGTTCATAACCTTAGCTAATTAACTAGGAAGACTAGTTCATTAAGGGTAATTAGAGATCATGATGAGTCTCTTACCAACCAAATTATGTTTCCAAGCTTCTCCTAAGTCAAAACTAAGAGAAGCAAATTTTCTTTAAAAAATTAAGGTGATCATTACTTATACAAGACCAAGTGTATGTGAAATGTAGATGCTTAGGTTACGAGGACTCATAAACCAAAAGGTAGAAAAAGACACTAAGTACTACCCAACCTGATGGGAACACCATCATTATCCATAACTACCTCATTTTGACCCAATTGAGTTAATAAATGCTCCTACATAACAAACTGAAGGTCATAATTCATTGCATAACCATTCTAAGAGAATAATAAGAAACTAGGGTTAAAACTGTAATTTTGCCAGCTTATCATGGATGCAGTACAACCACAGGTTTTCTAAAGGGCAGAATAAAGGTCAAATGGTCTTAATAAGATAACAAGTGGGTTAGATTAGGTAGAAAAGGGTTTACGTATGTTTTGAGAATTAAATGACTTTTGAAACCCTAAAAATAGACCCACTTAATTAACCAAGGTTCTGGTCAGGATAAAATTCACCTAAAATATCTAAAAATTATATAAAAATATTCTGTAGGGTTTAGTACCTTTAATTTGGCCATCAGAGCCCATCTTGAAATAAAATGGAGTCTTAGACAAATATTTACCTTAATTTGGGATTTTGCATAAATTACCTAGTCAAACATGGTAAAAACCAAAATCCAACTTCACCATTGGATTCCTTAGGTCTAAATTAGGTTTGTACCAAAATTTGGACCTAAGGAGAACTTGTCTTGACCTAGTTTGCAAAAAGGTCCTATCTGATTACATTATACCCCCAACTTTCAAAAACCCTTGCATTCAGCCCCCTAACTTCTTCATTGTCTTTACAATTAGGTCGCTCCTCTATTATCGTGGAGGAAACCTACTTCGACGACCTTTGACTAAGGATTTCTCCCTGATTGATTGATCAATCCCTTCCAAAATTGAAAGGGAGATTCATCAAGTAATTCCCTTCATTCTAAGCCCATCTATATGCTCCAGATCATTCCAAATCTCTCATGAGAATGCATGAGAGATTTCGGTATCAAGAAGTTTCCTTCTCCAACAAGCTTTTAAAGCTTAGGAAGCTTGCTTCCCAAGCTCAAAACTTCTTCCTGAGACCTATAAAAGACTCCCCAGGGTTCGATCATTCTCCTCAGCTTGAAATTCGACCGTAACTCCCCCTCTTCCTCTCTCCTCTTCAGCCGCAATTCTCCGCAAGCTTTGGTGGTCTCTCTCCGACTACTCTCGTCATCTAACCACAAAACCAATGGCAGATTCACCTTTCTCACCATCCTCCGTGTCATGTGATACCAGCCGTCGCCATCCTTTCCTCATCTTCGCCGTCGTCTCTCCTATGGAGGTTCGTCTTCCCCACATCTGGCAACCACACTGGCCTAGGAATCCCTTCACCTTTTCATCCTTAGAGTAGGCTCTTAGGTTCCCTATCTCTCCTACTTTCTTCCCCTCTCTTTATTTCCCAAAATTGACCTCCGACGATACTAAAAACCTCCACCTCCTTCGTCTCCAGTGACTCCTCCGGCGAGGTGTTTCCACGACTATGCACCTCCATCCACCTCGCCGACAAGCTCACAACCTCCACTGTGCCTCCCCGCTCATTTCCCATCTCCTTATTCGCTGTTCCATCCACCCGAACACCTTCCTGAACAAACCCACTCTCACCGACCATAATCGCATCTGTCCGGCCACCACACCACTTGTGCAACACGCCACTGCCACCGTCACATTCGCCGTGCCATGGCGATCATGCTGAACCTTCTAATGTGGCCATAAGGCCCCTTTTCTTAAATTTCAGGAATCATGCCAAACCCACTATTGACGCCGTGCTTCGAGCAAGCTTCAAGTTCTCCAGGGCATTTCCGCTCTAGGGGATAACTCCAGGCCGTACGGAATTGAGGCCTACAGGGGTCCAAGTCCTCATGCGAGGGCTTCAGCAACCGCAGCCCCATCAATTTAACTGAGTACTTTGCTGCTGCGCTGCACAGAAGAAAGGTGGGAAATTTAGTCCCACCTCTAATATGAAGAACCCGTTGTAGGTGCATAAATTTAATAAGTGAAAGGATCTATTCGCCTCAGTTCACGGGGTGAGGTCCCTCACCTGCTCACCCGGCCTCATCCACGACACGTACCCGTGAACCTGGTCAACTCGATAACCCAACCTGCACTCTTCGCTCACCACCGCACGCCAGTGAGCCTGGACCCAGGTACGCGCCTGACCCGATAACCCGGATACCCTGTGGCTCTCGGAGAGAAGATCCTAAAAGAGAAAGAGAGAGGAGAGTTGCATGGGTAGGGGGAGGGTTTTGCTATAGGGACATTCGGCAGACACTTAGCAGAAGAAGAGGAAAAATCAGAGAAGGAAGAAGAGAAGAAGAAGAGGAAGATTGCAGAGGCAGAAGAAGAAGTGAAGGCCTGAGCTAAAGGGTGATGCATGCTTTCCACTCAACCTAGTAATTAAGTTAATTTCACTTAATTAAGAGTAGAAGAAATCACTTAGGTTAACTCGAAGTTGTGTCGATTGTGTAGTATAGGATCGAATTAACCTAACATTTTAGAAATTTTTACTGGTTGAGTCCAGGTTGTTCACTGGGAGGTATAATAATTTTCTCTAAATTCACCAATTTTCTTTTATTTCTCTATAAATTTAAGAGGTATAACTAAGTTGATTTTTAAAAACAAGAATTTTGTCAAAATATTTAAACTATAAAGAATATACAAAATTTCATATGCAAAACATATTTACTCAAAATGATCTACTTTATTAAGTAAACATGTTAGTTTTTCAATTCAATTTCATTCCAAGAAATTAAGGCAATTAAAAGTTATCCTATTAAAACATGCCTTTTTACAATTATGAACAAAAAGATAATGATGCAAGAAAAATTCATTTATTTTCCAAAGTATTGATGCCTTTTTATTTTCTTCAGTCTCTTATATTCTTCTTTCTTTCTTTTATTTTCTTCTCTCGAGCTCTCTCTCTTCTATTATTCCTGCCTTCTTCTCTTCCTGTCTCTTATTCTTTTTCCCTTAGTCTTCTCCTGCCTTCTCTTCTTCCCTTAGTTTTCTCCTTTCGTTCCTTAGTCGCTTTTCCTTTCTTAGTGCCTGTGCTTTTTCTTTCCTTAACCTTTCAGCTTCAACACTTAGCATTTTAACTTAACATCCTTCAGCAGCTTCTCTTTTCCTTAAGTACTTCAACTGAATCGGGTTTTTTTACTTTTTTAACCAAAATTTATTTTATTTGCGACGAGGTCCTTTCGAGGATACACAGCACCCTGAGACCAGGGTGGGACCAAAATCTACTCGGTCCTCGCCTAATCTCAATTAGGTTTGTTTTGGTTTATTTCTTTTTATCGGTTCACAGTCTTGAGCCACTTCGGCTCAACCTGGCCTCCCAAGCCACTCTCGCCCTTCCAGGGCACAATCTCATTCACGCCCCCAAGGGTGCACACCTGTAGGCATAAGCCCACACACACACACATGCAATGCTCAGATCAGATCAGATGGGTAACCGGTGCGTCGAGTGCTGACGACTGCATAGCCAAGGAAACAAATTATTTTTATCCCCAGTTGCGCGCTCGTGAATAAGCGAGGTGGGACTATCCTACCCCTTGCAGACCGAATTCAAGTGATTATAACTTTCTACCCAGAGCTCCAAATTGAGTGATTTCAAGTTTGTTAGAAAGCTCTAAGGGTAATCTACATAATTGTAGGGTCAATTTAATGTTTTAATGATGTTTTGCTCTTCAATTTGAAAGATGAAATCAGGGGTTCCTACGGGTTATTTTTAACCTGGAAGTAAAATTAAGTCAGGAGAGTCCTCAGATGGACTTCTCTCTTTTATTAAAAGGTCTGTACATGTTATATAAGTGATTCTGCATCTGTTAGAATAGGTTTTAAATTCTTAAGACCTTCAAGACCAGTAGAGAAGCTCTTCACTTCTCTGAAAGCTTCAGAGTTCATATTTCAGACATCAATATGTGCAACAGACACAAAAGGGTGTTTCTAATTGATTTAGATTAATTCTAAGCGTTGTAACAGATCAATCTGGCAGGATTTAAGTTTAAATTTCAACAAAATGGTTCTCCTGTTGCTTTGGGTTCTAAAGTAACCCAAATTGACAGGAACTAAATTCTCAAATATAAACTCAACTGAGCTCACTTTAATCACTCTAAAACCATCAAACAAGATCTTAGAAACATTTTAATCTCCTCAATACCTTAATTCAAGCTCAGATCTCCATTATCAGATTCATGTTTGACTGTAAAGGCCTCAATTTTGACTTTCTATTCAAGGCCTTCTCCCAAGAAATCAAAGCCTTAATTAAAGTCTCCTCAACCTCAGAAACTTATTCAGATCTTCAGATTTGTGTTCTGACCTTAATTCCTAGGGTTTCAGGCTCGCCGCCTGAACTGAAAAAGGTGTATATTCGACAGAATTAATGGAAGGTTGTTACAGTGTTCTGAGGGTTTAAATAGCTTCAGTGCATTGCACTGAAGCTTCTAGGATCATTAAATGTCTCTCCTATCTTTTTATCAGACTTCTCCAACTCCACCGGAGTTGGAGAAGATGAAGTTCAATCTTTAGCTCCAATGGTTAAATCCTCAAACAAATATCCTCAAATTAATCAGTGATCCATATTATACTATTCTAGAGCTTCTTGGCAAGTTTTAGAGGCTGAAAGACAATTTTGGCTCGCCGGAGCTCCGGTGAGTCCAGAAAATGGCAAAAAGTATGTACAGATTGATAAAACTAACCATTTTTAATCTAAAAAGGATCCTGAGGTTACAAGGAACCCCAGTATCACATTTAATTCCTCATTTGTTCATTAAAATGTAAGATTTGACAGTAAGTTTGCTTTCTTAAAGATCTGAGTGGTTAAAGCTCAAGACTTGTTTAACCACTTGATTGAGAGGTTAAAACAAGTCAACAGATGTTTATATTCATAAATATATATTTAATTTATAGTTTGAACTGTTCCTAAGCAACCATGGACAACGAGCTCAGGAGCTTAATTAAATTTTGGGCATTTAATTTATAGATGATAATAATATGTATTATAGTGTCGATTAGGGTTCTAAAGTGGTGGATAGTTGATGAAGAACCCAATGAAGGTGGAATTAGGTCGATTACTGTCACCATAGACAGTGACAGCAGTCGGTGAAGGTGATATTTGAATTAGGCGATTAGGTGATTCAATTAATGATTAAGTGATTTAGAAGTGGTCATGGAAGATACAGGAAGGTGTACAGTGAAATAAAAAGATGAAATTAAAGCTCTGGCGAGCTCAAGGAACTTGTCGGAGTTGGAGAAGATGAAGCTGAATTCTAAAATTACTCTAATCTAACTACCTGATCTAACTAACTAAGCTAGCCTTCTCCTACTCCTACTCCTAATCTACTGTTACCTGGATGAAGGGGTCAATAGGGTTCCGCCGAAGTCTCATGGCGGACGACGAAATCAGAGGGTGGAAGAAAGATCTCCGGCGAGTGGATTTGAGGTGGAGTAGAGGATTCCTTGGGTCAGCGCCTGTGTCAGAGATGCAGAAGACAACGACGGATCTCCTCGGCTGATGAAGATGGACGAAGGAAGTCGGAAAATGGAATGGGAAGTCGCCGAAAGATGGACGAATAGCCTATCGAAGTCAGCTACAGTGTTAGAAGAGGGAAGGGAGCCAACTTGAATAAAATCAGAGGTGTGAGGGGGTATTTATAGCAATTTGCGATGAAGAGAGTGGCGGGGTCTGGCCGAAGAAGGAGCTTGAGGAGCTTAACCTTCGTCGTCGTCTCCAACGATGGTGAGGTTATCTCCCACTGAAAAATAGGATTTCCGGTTAATCCAGACTAATGGATGAAGTGGAGGTGGTGAGCACAAGCTGCAAGAGCTTGGACAAAGAAGGATGATGCCGGCAGGGCGGTGATCGCGTGGTGGGGTGACTCTCTGCCGCCAGCCGTTCATTCGGCTGAAGAAGAAGAAGAAGAAGAAGAAGACGAAGAGGGACATAAAAGTAATAAAACTTAAGGACCTGTGTGAGAAATAAGGACCCGACTGTAATGAATTTTAAGGACCAAAATGTAAACCTAGGTTTTGAAGTTTTATTCTAATTTAGATCTTTTTCAACTTTTTATATATGTTAGTAAATAAGATAAATATTATGCTTACACCTTGAATTTACATTTTTGACCTTTTTAGGTTAATTTATTAGATTAAGTAAAATTACTTAAATTATTACATACTTAGGTTTACATTATATTTAAGTTACTTAACTTATTATTTAAGATAATGATTAATAGGATTTTGAGTCCAATTATTATCTAAATTATTCATAATGTTAATTGAATGATAAAATGCCATTTTAAACTTATTTTAAGGTCCTTTACTAAATATCCTTTATTCTATAATTAACCCTTATATGTTCATAACCTTAGCTAATTAACTAAGAAGACTAGTTAATTAGGGGTAATTAGAGAACATGATGAGTGTCTCATAAAAGGGCCACAGAAGAAGAAGGAAGAAAGTCGTAGCTGAGGAAGCAGAGAAAGAAAGAAGAAGAAAAGAAGAAGGATGAGGCACGCAGATAAAGAAAAGCAAAAGGAGTACTGTAGCAAAAGTCATTTAAGACATCTGATTGCAAAATAAAAGGTTTGATTTCATACTCCCTCCTTTGGTAAATTTGAGTAATTATTCTACATATTAGACATATAATTGATGATTTAAATCACCATTATTTTGTCTAAAATTCTTTTTACTCTTCATATACTAATATACTCTACATTGCAAATTAGTTTCTGAGTAATATTTTATGTTCAAATTACATTAATTGTTGAGATTAGTGTGTAAATTACATTTGCTCGCTGTGTTCAACCTTAGAATCTTTTCGAGTAATAAAAATTGTATTTATTTTTAAAGCGATTTCGTCTATATTACAACACTTTATTTTAAACTCGATTTCGCCGCATTAAATATTTTGGCACCGTTGCTGGGGAGCAACGCGCAATTCACCACTATTATCTACCTTATTTGATTATATTTTAGCACTAACTTGCCCTATTTGCTTTATTGTGATTTTGCAAGGTATTTCATGAGGAGATCTTCCGAGAATATCAACCACTCTAGGGCAGGTAACTTCTCTATTCTTCCCTAATCAACCTTCTAATTTTGGGAAGATAAAAAGGAAACAATTAATTATGAATCACCTACCTTATTTTTCATAGTAATTATCATTTAAAAGGCAGGTTTCCTAATTTGCAAAATTTTTTTTCAAATCTCATTGAAGTTGAAGTGATTCTGTTTAGAGATCCTACCCCAAATTTCCTGTGCCTACTAGGAATTACGCTTAATTTCTAATCTTCTTGGACTATGCACTTCTTGTTTGAAGTCCAAGGAGAACATTTTTGAAGATCAAAGTGGACTTGGAAATAAAGCCAGTTAGGGTTTCTACATTAGGGTTTTGGAGTGCTAGTTCACATTTGCCTGCATAAAAGATAACAGACCCACCTGCATTTGTGTACTACCCAAGCCCTTGATTGAAAAGATCTAATCAAGAAAAATCCTAAAATCAAGCTCTAAGTTCACTTGAACACTAAAATCCTTGGACCTAATAACCTGGGAGTCAAATTAGGGTGATTTCTAGGTCTTGAGCTAGAGTTCATTCTGTCATCTTTAGGGCAGGTCCGGTAAAGTTGATCTACATTGTAGGCTAACCAACCTCCAAATTAGATCACAAGTCAAATCAACTTCTAATTTAAGTAAAAACAAAGGCACAAATTAGGACATAAAACTAGTAGACTTAAGAGGTCAAGTTATCAATTCTGGTCTATCTGGACCCTCAATGACAAGGAAGGTTGGGTGCGGGAAACGCTGTAACCCGTGGGGGCACTCTACCGTGTAGGGATACTTGTGGGGCTCTCCCTTCCTGGCTGCCAAGGTAATTCTCAGGTGGACAACTTTCTAATCTAGGGGTATCATTCGCCCCAAACTTCTATAGTCATCCAAAATCTTTGGGTGCCTTGATTGGGTCAATATCACATCCAGTCTCTCATCCTTTCTATTTTGAGCACACACACAAATTTTCTTGGGAATCTTTTTCAGATCGAATCAATTTTGATCTATACTTGAATTTTGATTCTACATCTTGATTCCACCATCCGATCCAAAAATGAAGCCTGGCTACTTAGGGAAACCATTTAAGAAACCTGAATCACAAAGATCCATGAAAGATAGAATGGTTGAGGATGCCCTTAGATTTTATCAGATTGATTACAAAACCTCAAAATCAATTGAAGACATTCAGGTTAATATATCAACAACAACCACCTTCATCATAAACTGTGCCCAAGTAACGATAACACAAGTAACAAATGGATCCACTCGGAATGTTCTCAAGACAGGATACATTGAGTTAGAAAAATTACATAACTTTGAATACCTCCAATGCATGACAAATCCTGTACTTTGGGAAAGACACCAAGATGATCTTGAAAAATGGGAGGAGATGATAAAATTATTAAAGCAGATAATCGATCAAAAATACTCGTACATTCCCCAAACATTCAGCGAAACATCTTGGAACAATACTACGGATCTATCTGATTTCCCAAATCCTGGGTTTGAGACACAAGGTTGTTGTAGATTCCAAACCCAGATGGAATATGATGTGCTTGATCTTGAAATAGGTTGGGAGGTCCCAATTGCAGGAGAACACGATTTTGAGCCAGCCCTAGAAAACCAAACCCCTGGTTCGCCAAGTATAGAATTCCTAGAATCCTGTAATAATGAGATTGAATCAAAACCTCTCGAGGGTGTAAATCCCGCCCCTTACTCTGATAAGGTGACCCTCGAAGGCAATTCTGACCCAGATTCTAGTAATTCAACCACATCCTTCACCTAGAATCTGGATCTGAATCTTCTTGGGATAACTACAAGGCCCCATATGATGAAAATCAAAGTTTAAATTTAGATTATGATTCTGGGCCTTTATTTGATGAATGTACCTCTCCAACATCCTTAGAAATGCAGATTGAATTTTCGAAAGTCATGCTAATCTACAATACAGAAATCGAGGAGTTGGAAGAGTGGGGTTTTGATTGAGTCTTCCTTACAAACCAAAAACACGAGCCCAGACCCAATAGGGACAGCTTTTTAAGCTCGGAATCTACAAATAGGCTAGACCCAAGTTAGGTTGCTGAGTCTACATCGTGGTGGAACCTCTGATCTCAAATCAAATTCAGAACTTGATTCTCACAATTTCTTCAACGATTTTGAATCTTACTATGATTTCAGAGAGCCATTGTTTCTTGACAACTATGAGCCAATCTATGACCTCAGCACACATGATCCATTCTTCAACTCTGACTCTGAGGTCCCTAATTGTTGAGCGAGAATCTACGCTAACGTGTTTGGTTTTTGGAAAAACCCGTCGTTGTAGTTCGAAAGCGAAGGATTCGTGTTCAACAAATAAAATTTATACCGAAATAAGAATTCCGGGTCGAACACAGGGAGGCGAACGTTTGATTTAAAAACTCCGCGTTTCTTTTTATTTTGTCACAAAGAAATTCAATTTAAACTATCTAAGTATCTACAACAAATAAAAGAGAGAGAGGGAGTAAGAGAGAGCGAAGGAATACTATACATGGAAATCAAAATGAGATGTAGAATAGACAAGGAATTTATCATAAAAGAGTTCTTTCATTACAACTAGAAAACATAAAACAATTACTCTAGAAAGCATTAAAAGAATGGAGGGAGAAATGTCCTCCTCGACGATCGCTCGGAGGACGAATAGACTACTCTAGAAAGCAGTAAATCTATACTAGAAAGCAGTAAAAAGAATAGGGAGAGAGAAATCCTCCTCGACGGTCGCTTGGAGGACGAGCCGGACGGGACGACGCCTGGACGAAGGAGAACGAAGCGGGACGAAGGAGGACGAAGCAGAAGAACGGGAACGAAGCAGCACGCCGTCGTCGTCGCGGGATCCACTTCCGAAGGGGGACGAAAATTTGGACTTTATCTCGCGAGAAGCATCCCGGGTGTGGGACAAGCTTCTCTTGAGCTTTGGAGAGGTAGAGAGGAGAAGGAAGGGATGAAAATTTCGTATGGAGGGGGTCTCCTTTTATAGTTGCAAGGAGTGGGGGCAAAATGGACATTACATCTTCAAAATAATAAATAAGGGGTCTTTAGTGACGGATAAAACCGTCGCTAAAGCCTCGCCGTCGCCGTCGCCGCCGCGCCACGCGCGCCCGCTCGGCTGGCCTGCGCGCGTAACGCAGACGCACGTCCGCGTCGTCTCAGCCGTCCGATCGCGAGATCGGACGGCTTAGATCGCGACCGCGCCCGCTGCGTAGCGCGCCGCCCGCGTGCGATCGCGCGCCCACCAGAGCGTCCAATTGCGCGTCGGCGCTATCGGGCGCGCGCGGCCGTTGGATCTTCATCCGACGCTCGTGCGCGCCCGCTCGCCCGCGCCTTCGACCCCCTCTCCGCGGCTCGAACCCGCGACCTCCGCTTCGCCCGCAGCTGCGTCGCCGCTGCGCTACGCGGGCGAAATGGTCGCGCGGACGTTTTTAAACGCGCGCAACCGCAGCCGTTGGATCGAGATCCAACGGCGGAGAGGAGACGTTGCGCGGACTTCACAGGACTCCTGCAGCCGATTGGGCGGCTGGGATGGCGCCACGTGGCGCCATCTTGGCCGTCCATCTTCTGGAAGTTGTAGATGGTGCCACGGATGTCGGATTGACTCGATTTTTGTGTCGTTCGACTGCGATCGTCGATCCGAATTCATCCGTGTGGTCGGATTTTCCATCTGAAGTGCGGATTTACACCATCCTGGCCCTTGATCTTCTAGGGTTCCCCGGTCTCTATCTGATGCTACGGATGCCTGATTAGGGCGATCTTGGAGTCGTTGAACTCCAATCGTCGCCCTGATCATATCCATACGGTTGGATCTTTGATCCGAGGCCCCGATAAAATATTTGCCCTGTCCAAGCACATAAAAGGAGACAATTAACCTCCATTTTATTCAAACTACTCTAAATGCAAGATGATGCATGTAATGCAATATTTATATCATGAAATGCAATCCTATGCTTAAGAACATGCATAAATAGACATTTTAAGTAGTGTAAATGTGTTTACATCATACCCCCATGCCTATCTTTTGCTAGTCCCTAGCAAAAACTATATGCTATTTATAAAAGAATTAGGTTAGATTATTTGGACCTGAGTTATTTTCAATCATTAAGAAATTGTCTACTTAAGAACTGAACTTTCAAAGACACAACAGTGCCCGGGTATCAGCCAAAATGCAGACCGCCTCAAGCCTCGCCTTATTCAAAGAAAAATTTCTTTTTCTGTTTTTACTCTCTTTTTTTTTTAGATTTTCAAATTTTAGGGTTTAAGAGTGGCTTTCTACGGCCATTCAACTCACCCAAGATTTGATGAGAACCCTAAGTTTTAAGCATCTTATTGTGATTGTGATAGACTCATTGACCGGCAATTAAAACGGACTTCGGATTTCTACGCCTCTAGGTGACCTCAAAAAGAATTCTGCCTAAAGGTGTATCTTTACAACCGGTAGCTTTCTCCCTACTTTTATTTTTTAAACGGGGTCAACACAAGGGTGAATCCAGTGTATATCTCCCCGGTTTATTCTACTTCTCCGCTTCTTCCTAAGTGTTTTGGGAATTTTTAGTGCATTTTCTGAGCTGGGTTCTGGACAACCGGTCGATGAGCTGTTACCACCGACAACTTGCCAGCCATACTCGTGCGGCGAAGTGTGGCTTATTTCTTTTTGTTCCTTTCTCCTTTTTGATATTTTTTTTTTTTTTTTTTTTTTTTTTTTTTTAAGTAGGTGGCTTCCCTGGTCTAAGATTTACCTAAAGGCAGCAAAAAGAGAAAGGTCCAGTGACTGGGCTCTGGACAACCTACCTATGGGCTGTTACCCACGATAACTTGCCAGCCATATCACCCTAGAAGGTACATTAGCTACCCAATTTCCTTTAAAATCGCCAAACAACGAGTCAGTGCAAAGAAAGTGTGTAGATGCTTAAAACTCAAAATTCCCTCACATCAGAGGGCAGGTTGATAAGTCGTGTACTTATCACCCAAACTTATTTACTCCAATTAAAATAAAATTCAAGTTGGCGAGAACTCGAAAAACAAATCCACATTTTAGTGGATACATAGGCTGATTAAGTCCAAAGACCTGAAGGGTCTTTGTGTTCAGAACATAATATAGTATTTCTTAAGATCGAAAATTTTCTTAAACCCAAATTCTCTTTCCTAATTTTGATTTTTTTTTTTTTTTTATATAAAATAAAACAAATCTACGGAGCTGACAAATGAATTCAAAGATAAATATCCATCCCCCCATGCCTATCTAATGCAATGTCCTCATTGTATTAAAAAGACATAAAACAGAGTGGAAAAGCGTAGAAAGCACCTGAATTGCGTGGATATCGGGTCCGCTCCGAGATGAAAATGAAAAAGAACTGTATATGTGCTGAGTTTAGTGCCTTCAGCTAGGCACACTATACAAAGAAAAGAAATGAAGAATTCACATGTGCAGGTCAGAATTAAAATGAACAGAAGAATCCTCTGACCTGTCAGCAGAGGTCCACAGATGTGGACCAGATTGTGGTGCAGACCCACACCCCATAATCGAGAATATCTTAGGTTCTGGATAAAAATTACCCAAAACCTAAAATCAGAATGCAAGCGGGGTCGGGCCTGCGATTTGTGAGGATGCAACCCAAGGCCAAAATGTCGGGTTACAGAGAATTGAAGCTCAAAAGGATAATCGTTAAATGTGTGCTTGAGTTTGACATCCTCGAAACAAATGTCGTAAGGGTTCTGATTTGATGGTTTCAGTTTAAAAGGAACCCTTCGACTCAATCTTCCATTTCCTCCAAAATTGACTTCCCAAATCAGAATTTCCCAGCTCCTATCCTCCTCATTCGGCATATCAAATTCCATGACCTCTTGTATATTCATCACCCCGTCTGAAATCTCCAAGTCTAGATGATGTGGCAAAATCAAAATTGACTTGGGTCTAATTATCTCAGAATTAGAATCATCAATAAGCTCAACAGGGTGTAACTGATAATCAGGGCATTGAATTAATTCCTCCAGAAAATGCGATTCTGGATCCGTATCGTGTGCCCTAATAAGATCAGTTTCCTCAGTTATTGGGCTATCAAATGATCTATCAGATTCCTCAGGCCCAATCGTCTCACAAAAATCGTGATCTGAAAACTCGTGTGAGACTTCGCAACTTGAATCTTCACCATCAGGATCCGTATCAATGTATGTCCCAAAATCATTTGTCACTTTGCGTTCCAAGGAGACATACGTTTTCTCGTAACCCGGCTCAGGGATTTCAGGTGAAGAAATCAAATCATCCTTAATTGGTTGTTTTAATTCAATCTGGTCAGCTTCGTAACACATGTCCCCCCCAACAGGTGCCTGAGCGGGTTCTATCATTGGCTTTCCTGAAGAGAGTTCATCCTGGGAATTATTCCTAATTTGAATCAAAGCAACCACGAATCTCATCCTCAATTTCGCTAATTTCCCAAGTAGAAACTCACCCGGGTTCTTATCCTTAACATCCTGGAGCCAATCCAACAAAGACTTGTTTAAATCATCAATCATTTCAATCAGGGGCTCCAATCTCTCAATGCAAGGTACTGGCTGAACTTCTAAAGATTGAATGATATTCCTCAAGTTAGCCAGAACCTTATCTTGAACCTGATTAACCTGAACCAAATGAGTTGGTTCAGGGTTGGGCGGGTTTGACATCAATGTAGAGGAATTAACGAATTGAGATTCGTTATACCCATCCTGATAATAGGTCATTTCAGATTGTTCAAAAGATGGAGATGACCTAAAGGCAGTGAAATCAGAGGATGGGTAAGGATCAGTGTATCCTTCTTGATTGTAGATCGCATTAGGTTGTTCATGAAAGGAGGACGATCTATAATCGATGCAACTCTGAGAAGGATAGAATTGAGAATCAAAGTGTTCAGGGTTAGACCCTAAACACGGGGGTCCGGAATTGTATCCCCAATCCGAATTATCCCAACTAACTGATGGTCGATTACAATACGAGTTGGGATAATCGTCATGTTGAGGATAATTTACAACAGGAGGGAAAGAGCGGGAATGCGTGAAATATGTGGAAGGATTCATGAGACACGGGAGAAAGAAAGGTGCCCTGCAATACAAACAATCAAACCTGTCCTTAAATGGGTTAGCTTACAGACCTACAGACTCTCAAAACCCGTCTTGAGATAAAGGAACGATTTGATCTACTTCTGTCTGTTCAATCCAACCAGTTAGAAGGAGGGACTGGGGAGAAGGTTCTTCCTTCGGCTTGCGCCTCCGGTTCCTAGTGTACCCCCCAGCCGCGATCGTTTGACTCTGCTCCCCTAGCTAGACATCAGATTGAACAGTAGAAACAGACTAATCGAAAATAATCTCGTTCTGAGTTCTGAAGAGCGAGTCCAATCCTTAAGGCCAACGTCTACTCTGTTTTATTTAGGGCTAGGTTTGAATGTGCTTTGGAATGTGATGGGCCCTTTAAATGGGTTGTGCCCTTAATGATTGATTGCTTTGTGTGTGCGTGCACAACCAGTGGTTTTCAAGCAAGATTATTTTTGATGTGGTGAATTTTAAGGTTCAAATCTTGCTTAGTAGCTTTTAGGATTCAACTTTAGGTGTTTTCAATCAAGTTTCATTGGCACACCAGGTTTTGCAAGCACAGGTGAAGATATTTTCCTTTAAAGTTTAAAAAGAATGTGGAGTGCCTGGTAGATCCCTAAGAGTTGATCCTAATTGGCAGCTACTTGATGAGTTGATTTTATTTGAAGTGGTGCGGCCCAAACAACTCAAACAACTGGCCTGATGCACCACCTAATTAGGCACACAAATGATTACCCAATCTGATTTCTACTCGATTATGTGTTTGGATGTGTGTACCGGCTCCTAAGATTGGTTTACCGGTTGAGTTAGAAAATCAGATGAGGTTGTGTACCTCTGTGAGATTTTTTTATTTTTTATTTTATTTTTTTTTTAATGTGGGGGTTGGAGTGAGTATGGATGTCAAACAACAAACAATCTAACCTTAGAGTTTATAAGAACACCTAGGTTGACTGATGTTTGAATTATTATGTGATGAAATGAAATCTAATGGGTGGGAGGTGGGGGATAACTTACAAAACCTTCCACAGCACTTTACTCCGATCTACCGCTTTTGCCTGTCTCAAAAGAGTACCTGCAATTACAATAAGAAAGGAAAAAAAAAGTGAGGTAAATGATTTGTAAGTTACAAAATGCGAAGAGAAATCAAAGAGCGTTGCCTCCCCGGCAACGGCGCCAAAATGTTGAGCGAGAATCTACGCTAACGTGTTTGGTTTTTGGAAAAACCCGTCGTTGTAGTTCGAAAGCGAAGGATTCGTGTTCAACAAATAAAATTTATACCGAAATAAGAATTCCGGGTCGAACACAGGGAGGCGAACGTTTGATTTAAAAACTCCGCGTTTCTTTTTATTTTGTCACAAAGAAATTCAATTTAAACTATCTAAGTATCTACAACAAATAAAAGAGAGAGAGGGAGTAAGAGAGAGCGAAGGAATACTATACATGGAAATCAAAATGAGATGTAGAATAGACAAGGAATTTATCATAAAAGAGTTCTTTCATTACAACTAGAAAACATAAAACAATTACTCTAGAAAGCATTAAAAGAATGGAGGGAGAAATGTCCTCCTCGACGATCGCTCGGAGGACGAATAGACTACTCTAGAAAGCAGTAAATCTATACTAGAAAGCAGTAAAAAGAATAGGGAGAGAGAAATCCTCCTCGACGGTCGCTTGGAGGACGAGCCGGACGGGACGACGCCTGGACGAAGGAGAACGAAGCGGGACGAAGGAGGACGAAGCAGAAGAACGGGAACGAAGCAGCACGCCGTCGTCGTCGCGGGATCCACTTCCGAAGGGGGACGAAAATTTGGACTTTATCTCGCGAGAAGCATCCCGGGTGTGGGACAAGCTTCTCTTGAGCTTTGGAGAGGTAGAGAGGAGAAGGAAGGGATGAAAATTTCGTATGGAGGGGGTCTCCTTTTATAGTTGCAAGGAGTGGGGGCAAAATGGACATTACATCTTCAAAATAATAAATAAGGGGTCTTTAGTGACGGATAAAACCGTCGCTAAAGCCCCGCCGTCGCCGCCGCGCCACGCGCGCCCGCTCGGCTGGCCTGCGCGCGTAACGCAGACGCACGTCCGCGTCGTCTCAGCCGTCCGATCGCGAGATCGGACGGCTTAGATCGCGTCCGCGCCCGCTGCGTAGCGCGCCGCCCGCGTGCGATCGCGTGCCCACCAGAGCGTCCAATTGCGTGTCGGCGCTATCGGGCACGCGCGACCGTTGGATCTTCATCCGACGCTCGTGCGCGCCCGCTCGCCCGCGCCTTCGACCCCCTCTCCGCGGCTCAAACCCGCGACCTCCGCTTCGCCCGCAGCTGCGTCGCCGCTGCGCTACGCGGGCGAAATGGTCGCGCGGACGTTTTTAAACGCGCGCGACCGCAGCCGTTGGATCGAGATCCAACGGCGGAGAGGAGACGTTGCGCGGACTTCACAGGACTCCTGCGGCCGATTGGGCGGCTGGGATGGCGCCACGTGGCGCCATCTTGGCCGTCCATCTTCTGGAAGTTGTAGATGGTGCCACGGATGTCGGATTGACTCGATTTTTGTGTCGTTCGACTGCGATCGTCGATCCGAATTCATCCGTGTGGTCGGATTTTCCATCTGAAGTGCGGATTTACACCATCCTGGCCCTTGATCTTCTAGGGTTCCCCGGTCTCTATCTGATGCTACGGATGCCTGATTAGGGCGATCTTGGAGTCGTTGAACTCCAATCGTCGCCCTGATCATATCCATACGGTTGGATCTTTGATCCGAGGCCCCGATAAAATATTTGCCCTGTCCAAGCACATAAAAGGAGACAATTAACCTCCATTTTATTCAAACTACTCTAAATGCAAGATGATGCATGTAATGCAATATTTATATCATGAAATGCAATCCTATGCTTAAGAACATGCATAAATAGACATTTTAAGTAGTGTAAATGTGTTTACATCACTAATCCTGAGATCACTGATTCAAAATCAGGTTCCATTGAGATGGAATCATTTCTTTTTGATACTCAGGAATCAGAAATGGAAATTGCTGAGTGTCTACAATCCAGAGTTCGAATCTTTTCTTGACTCTGATTTCTTTCATCCTATAAACATGCTTTAGGCATTTACCTTTGAGTTTGATGGCTACCATAAGGACTCTCTAAATGAACCCGCCTTTAATTCTTTTTTAGATGAGTCCTCACACACAATTCGTATTGATGCCACCTCTTCTACATATACAGAACCTATCCAAACCCATTCTCAACCCCGACCGGCAACTCGACTCAATTTCTATTCTGATTCCCCTCTTATTGAGCCGGTTGCAAATGATTCTCCTCCACATTTTTATTGAGTTTCGAACATCGATCAGAATAAAAATTACGCCCCATCCTTCTATGATCACTCCTGTAGGGTTTCTACATCCTCCTCTAATTCTTTTTCATTTAAGGATCCCTACTCTGATCAGGATGATTCAACTCAGCCAAACCTTAGCCATACACTTCCATACCCTTTCAAATTCCAAAGTATATGGTGAGTTCCACATCTCTTGATCTACATTTATCAACCCACCAGATTGATTGGGTTTGGGCTGCATCATCAACCTGTTGATCTGAACAAGCACGTAGTTGGACCAACCAGGCTCTTGATCAAGGTGCTTGTTCTGTAAAACTCATCTGATTTGACCACTCCTTCTCCATACCATTTCCCGCTCGGCTGAAGGCATTGAATTTAGTGCTTAATGGAAGGCAACCCGTCATTCCAAAAAAAAAAAAATTGAGATCCTTCTAATTATCCTTCTGTACTTCACGTCTATTGCACCCTGAGTTCGATTTTAGAATAGTCAACCCCACCTCCGGTACATATGCCAGAGCTTGAAATCATCCGCAACAGTCATTCCCGACCCGTTTGCCCACTCGAGAATCCTATTCGAATTCCTGAACCAAAAACTATTTCACACCCTTCGTTTACAATGAGTACATTGCAAAACATAGGCATGGGGGGTGGTAAAGTGCAAGCATTCAAAAATCAAAGTTTGGAAGGGTTCTCACAAAAAATTACATATTCCAAAAATACCAAAAATATAATAAAATTCTTGAAAAAGAACAAAAATATAAGAAGAGAGGAAATTTTGATGGCATATCAGATTTTGAGGAGAAAAAGGGAGTAGATAAAAATGTCAAAAAGGAGCACAATTTGAAAAGAAAAGAAAAAGAGATAGTCATTAGTAAAGGATTAAAGAATTAACTTAGTTCTAGACCAAGTCAAAAGAAAGAGAATGAAAGATAAAAAGTGCTAATGAAACAAAGAAGAGATTAATAGGAATGCTGATTTTAGGCCTTTTTGGGCTATAATCATAGGCTTAAAAATTCAAGTACCTGCTAAGATCTGGATAGTCAAGAGGTTAGGAAAAATGCGATGCTTAAGTATTAGATCTAAGGCTTAGGGAGTATTCGGCCTTGTTAACTAACCTTTGGTTTGTGGGACTCGATAACCTAAGCACCCCAATCCACACACAGTCTGGTTCAGTGCGCCTAAGTATCAAAATCACGCAAATGTGCTTAACTTATTTTGAAAAAGTCACCTAGATTAGGAGCTACTGATCAACACAAGTTGATTTGGATGAGTTCCCGGCGTAGAGTGGTGGGAAATTCCCCTCGAAGATGCGCAATAACATATCGTCTCCTTGGTGCTTGTCTTCTAGGATATCTACATATCCTACCTGGGGCATGTAAGCACCCTGTGCTGGTTCAGATGCCATGGGTGGCATTATCCTGAAATGTCAATTGCTAGGGTCTGGATTTAGCTATAGAACACCATGGGCGAAATTATCTCGAAAGCTAGGGTTCTGTGGGTTGTCATGGGCGGTGCTATCTCAAAGCATCGATCGCCAAGGACCTTGCGAGAATTGATGATGGGGACTAGGAATCCGATACAGACCATGTTGTGAGGCTAATCCAGAGATAGAAATAAAAGGAAAAAAGACAGAAAACTCACCAAAAACAAAGAAAAATTCCTTTGTCTCTCTCCGACAAAAATGCACTGCAAATTGAACTGAGGCTAAAAACATGTTACAAGCATGGGTGCTTTAATCGCAAAGTTCAACGAACCTTAAGTTAGTTCTTGTGGGCCTTAGAAACCTTCATGGTAGAATGAGGCTAGAGCTACTCAGGTCCGGATCTTGGTTGGTACTTGAGTACCTCTAGGCCTACTATCAGCATTCTAACCTGATCCACAAAAGGAAGCACACATCAAAGTTTTTAAGCATCAAAAGATTTTATGGTCTAGAATAAAAGTTAATGCCTTGAAATTTTGCTAAGGGACTAGCAAAAGCTAGGCATGGGGGTATGATGGGAACACCATCATGAGCCATAACTAGCTCATTTTGATCCAATTGAGTCAATAAATGCTCCTACATAACCAATTGAAGGTCATAATTCATTGCATAACCATTCTGAGAGAAAAATAAGAAACTAGGGTTAAAACTACAATTTTACCAGCTTATCATGAATATAGTACAACCACGGGTTTTCTAAAGGGTTGAATAAAGGTCAAATGGTTTTAATAAGATAACAAGTGGGTTAGATTAGATAGAAAAGGGTTTGCGTATGTTTTGAGAATTAAATGAATTTTTGAAACCCTAAAATTAGACCCACTTAATTAACTAAGATTCTAGTCAAGATAAAATTAACCTAAACCCTCTAAAAATTATAGAAAAATATTCTCTAGGGCTTAGTACCTTCAATTTGGTAATTAGAACCCATCTTGACCTAAAATGGAGTCTCAAATAGATATTTGCATTAATTTGGATTTTTGCATAAATTACCTAATCAAACATGGTCAAAACCAAAATCCAGCTTCACCATTGAATTTCTTAGGTCAAATTAGGTTTGTACCAAAATTTGGACCCAAGGAGAACTTGTCTTGACCTAGTTCACAAAAAGGTCCTGTATTATTACATTTATACCCCCAACTTTCAAAAACCCTTGCATTCAGCCCCTTAACTTCTTCATTGTCTTTACAATTAGGTCGCTCCACCATTATCGTCGAGGAAACCTACTCCAGTGACCTTTGACTAGGAATTTCCCCCTGATTGATTGATGGATCCCTTCCAAAATTGGAAGGGAGATTCATCAAGTAATTCCCTTCAATCAAAGCCCATCCATGTGCTCCAGATCTTTTCAAATCTCTCATGCGAACGCATGAGAGATTTGGGTATCAAGAAGTTTCCTTCTCCAGCAAGCTTTTAAAGCTTGGGAAGCTTGCTTCCCAAGCTCAAAACTTCTTCCTAAGATATACAAAAAACTCCCCAGGCTTCGACCGTTCTCCTTAGCTTGAAATTTGGCTGGAACTCCCCCTCTTCCTCTCTCCACTTCGGCTGCAATTCTCCGCAAGCTCCGGTGGTCTCTCTTCGACTACTCTCGTCTTCCGACCACAAAACCAGTGGCGGATTCATGTTCCTCACCGTTCTCCGCGTCGTGCAATACCAGCCGTCACCATCCTTTCCCCGTTTTCGTCGCCATCTCTCCTACGGTGGTTCGTCTTCCCCATGTTCGGCAACCACACTGGCCTAGGAATCCCTTCACCTTTTCATCCTTAGAGTAGACTCTTAGGTTCCCTATCTCTCCTACTTTCTTCCCCTCTCTTTATTTCCCAAAATCGACCTCCGACGATACTAAAAACCTCCACCTCCTCCATCTCCGGTGACTCCTCTGGTGAGGTGTTCCCACCACTACGCACCTCCATCCACCTCGCCGACAAGCTCACAACCTCCACTGTGCCTCCCCGCTCATTTCCCATCTCCCTATTCGCCGTTCCATCCACCCAAACACCTTCCCAAGCAAACCCACTCTCACCAGCCATAATCGCATCCGTCCGGCCACCATAGCCACTCGTGCAACACGCCACTCCCACCATCACATTCTCCATGCCACGGTGATTATGCTAAACCTTCTAATGCGGCCATAAGGCCGCTTTTCTTGAATTTCAGGTATCGGGCCAAACCTGCCATTGACGTCGTGCTTCGAGTAAGCTTCAAGCTGCTCCAGGGCATTTCTGCTCTAGGGGATAACTCCAAGCCGTGCGGAATTGAGGCTTGCAGTAGTCCAAGTCCTCATGCGAGGGCTTCAGTAGCTGCAACCTCATCAATTTTACCGAGTACCTTGCAACTGCACTGCGCAGAAGAAAAGTGCGACATTTAGTCCCACATCCGATATGAGGAACCGCTTCTAGGCACATAAATTGAATAAGTGAAAGGATCTGTTCACCTCAGTTCACAGGGTGAGGTCCCTCTCACCCACTCACCCGACCTCGTCCGTGACACGTACCCACAGACCTGGTCATCCTGATAACTCGACCTGCACTCCTCGCTCACCACCGCACGTTGGTAAGCCTGGACTTAGGTACGCACTTGACTCAATAACCGGGATACCCTATGGCTCTGGGATAGCGGATCCTAAGAGAGAAAGAGAGAGGAGAGTTGCACGGGTAGGGGGAGGGTTTTGCTACAGGGACATTCGGCTGACACTTAGCAGAAGAAGAGGAAAAACCAAAGAAGGAAGAAGAGAAGAAGAAGAGGAAGATCGCAAAGGCAGAAGAAGAAGAAGAAGAAGAAGTGAAGGCCTGAGCTGAAGGTCCAGAGAAGAAGGAAGAAAGTCGTAGCTGAGGAAGCAGAGAAAGAAAGAAGAAGCAAAGAAGAAGGAAGAGGCACGTAGACAAAGAAAAGCAAAAGGATTATTGTAGCAAAAGTCATTTAAGACGTCTGATTACAAAATCAGATGTCTAATTTCATACTCCCTCCTTTAGTAAATTTGAGTAATTATTCTATGTATTAGACTTATAATTGGTGATTCAAATCACCATTATTTTGTCTAAAATTCTTTTTACTCTTCATATACTCATATACTCTACATTGTAAATTAGTTTTTGAGTAATATTTTATGGTTAAATTACATTAATTGTTGAGATTATTGTGTGAATTCCATTTGCTCCCTGTGTTCGACCTTAGAATCTTTTCGAGTAATAAAAATTATATTTGTTTTCAAAGCGATTTCGACTATATTACAATGCTTTATTTTAAACTCGATTTCACCGCGTTAAACACAACCTTTAACTCAATCCCTAGCTTTCCTTCCTCAACCTCTTGAGGAATGGTCCGCAACTTAACTCCTACTTAAGTTTTTAAGTCCACAAAGGACCCTAAAGGTCTAAAGATAATAGCTCAACTTAGCTTCTAAAGTCAGACAACTAGAGTTAGCTTAGTTTAACCTAAAGTTCTTGTCGTATGCCTAAGAATGCAAGGCCCAGCCAGTTAAGCTCAATTTAATTATACACCTAAATGCATTTTTTTTTAATCAATGCAAATGTATGCAATGCAGAATGTTTTAACTAAATGCATGAATGCACTATGTATATATGCTATGTATATCCCCAAGTACACCCCCCCCATTCCTAAAATCTTCAATGTCCCCATTGCATAGAAGGATATTACTTGGGTCAGAGATGGTTTGCCATTATTTTGTTGGCAGCCGAGTAACCAAAGAACCTGCAAATCAGGTTCAAGGATCATAGAAATAGGCCATAAAAATGTGCAAAATAATGCTGGCCTAGAAAACAGGTAACCTAGGATGTTGGCGAGCTGATGATGAATCCCGATAGCAAATGCTCGCCCAACCAGGATGGGAATGAACTCGTCCCAAGTCACCAAAGGAGGTTTTAAAAGATAAACTAGCATAACAACCTCTAAAGGGGTAGGGGAAGGATGACAAGGATCCTCTAAAAGGAATAGGGAAGGAATGGTGTAGAAATAAACCCCCAGGGTGATAGACTGACCATAGAAAGCATCAATCCATACCCGGTACCCCATTACAAGAGATATTGGTCTGTTAAGCCCCCCGATCAAAATAGTAGTGAGCATGTCTATAAGCTAAGGATCATCTAGGGTGTCCAAGTTTCGAGGTTGCGGGATGGTCATAAGATCTAGGTTGGGTTTAGTTGGCTCGATGTCCATCCCTAACAATCTTTCCAATTCCTCAATTGCATCCCTAGCATCACTTGTACTATCACAAGTATCTACCTGCACTTCATCAGTGATCATTTCAACGTATGGAGTCAACATTTTGCCTTTAGACATAGGCAAATCAGAGGGTGACTCCAAATCAAATGAAGGTAGGTTGGAAGCAACAGATCTAGGGATTGTCCTATCATCGTAATCCCTGGGTTCTTGTTCTTTACTAAAATATTCCCTGGAGTATAAACGTGAATCCACATAAATCTTAGAAGTTGCTTCCACATTTTCCATTATTTGATCTTCATGAGGAAGAGTATTATCAATGGATGTACTGATGAAACTGAATTTGATCAACTTCGCGACATCTTTGGGAGATAATTCTTTAAATAAGACATAATCACCCTTAATGTCACTCCAAATCCTAAGTTCAGGTTCCTTATATAATTCATCCTCCACAGCCATCAATTCATCATTCACCCGAGGTTTAAATTCATCTAACATTTCCGCAGATCCCTTGGGGCACTCTATTTGGGGTAAAATGTTCCTAATTGTATCATTAGACTCCTCAGATAGGTGAATTTCTTCATGGTTAGCTTCCCTAAGGGTGGGCTTAAGTTCCATCTCGTAATCAGAAGGGAGGGCAGGTGATATAAACACGTTTATATCACATAAACTGTCTATTTACACGTGTTCTTAGGCATAGAATTGCATCACATATTATAAATATTGCATAACATGCATCATCTTGCATTTAATGTAGTCTGTATAAAATTTAGGTTAATTGTCTCCTTTTATGGCTAGGGATAGGGCAACTTGTTAATCAGGGCTTCAAACCGAGGATCCAACTGTACGGATCTGATCAGGGCAACAACGGGAGTTCAACGACTCTAAGATCGCTCTGATCGGACATCCATAGCACCAGATATAGTCCAAGGAAGCCTAGAGATCAAGGGCCAAGATGGTATAAATCTACACCTCAGATGACAAATCCGACTGTAGGATGAGTTCAGATCGACGATCGCAGCCTAATGGTGCAAAAATTGATCCAATCCAACACCTGTGGCACCGTCTACAATACACAGAAGATAGACAGCCAAGATGGCACCATGTGGCACCATCTCAAGCACCTAATCTGCCCTAAGGAATCGCAGTTGCATCTCGAAAGACCCTCCATTGAGTGATCCTAGCCGTTGGATCTTGATCAAATGACCAGGATTAACTCTGAAGCACCGCTCTCCTCTTCAAAAGGCATTTAGGCACAGTGAATCCAGACCGTCGGATCTTGACCCAATAGCCATGGATCCGCACGCTTAAATAATCTTTGCGAGAAAGCTTCAACGACAACACATTGGTTATGCTACTACAGGCGAAGCACAAGTTGCGCGTTCGAACTTTGCTGAGCGCTTAAATCAAGCGTGGGTGCAGAGTGAACACAATTCGGCCGTTAGATGAAGATCATGCACACGAGAAGCGAAGACGTGGCACAAAGAGGAGCGTTGATCATGTATATGCACGATGACTCGCGTCTGCATGCCTCACCACATGCATGGGAGTTGTTGAACGTCGGAGTTGCTACGCTAATGTGTTTGGTTTTGAAAACCTGTCATCGTAGTATGAAAGTGAAGAACACGTGTTCAATAAATAAAATTTATACCGGAATGGAAATCCTGGGTCGAACATAGGGAGGTGGACATTTGATTTAAAAACATGCATTTGATTTATTTGTCACGAAGTAAATTAATTGATTAGAACTATCTAACTATTTACAATAAATAAAAGAGAGAGAGAGAATAAGAGAGAAAGAATAGTACAAACAAAAATCAAAAGAGATAAAGAATGCATATGGAATTCATTATCGAAAGGATTGTTCATTACACTAAATATTAGACTAGAAAGTGGGAAAATGATTACACTAGAAAGCAGTAAATCTACTCTAGAAAGTAGTAAATCTACTCTAGAAAGCATTAAAAGAATGGAGAGAGAAATATCCTCCTCGATGGTCGCTTGGAGGATGAGCCGGACGGGACGACACTTGGACGAAGGAGGATGGAGCAGGACGAAAGAGAACGAAGCGGAAGAACAGGAACGAGGTAGCACGTTGTCATCATTGCAGGATCCACTTTCGAAAGGGGACGAAAAATTGACTTTATCTCACGAGAAGCATCCCGGGTGTGGGACAAGCTTCTCTTGAGCTTTGGAGAGGGAGAGGAGAGAAGGGATGAGAATTTCGTATGGAGGGGGTCTCCTTTCATAGTTGCAAGGAGTATGGGCAATTTGGTCATTACAACTCTAAAAAATTAATTTAGGACCTTTAGTGACGGATAAAACTGTCGCTAAAGGTCTGAACGTGGCATTCGTGGGCGGCGTGCACGTGCCCACTCACCTCCTTGCGCTTAACGCACGTGCATGTTCAGCCACTCTCAGTTGTCCGATTGTGAGATCGGACGGCTTAAATCGCGCTACCACCCGCCTCCTCTACGCGCCCGCCCGCGTACGATTCCGCATGAGGAGCGGCGTGCAATAGCGCGTGGGATGCATTGGGCGCCCACTGCCGCTCGATCGCGATCGAGCTATCACGGAGCCCACTCGCCCACGCTCCAGCACCCGCTCGCGATAGAGCTCTCGCCCGCTATGCTGCGTCGTCGAGATGGTCGCACGGATGAAATCAGGCACGCGCATCCACAGCCATTGGATGCGCATCCAACGGCGGAGAAGCGACGCTCTGATTGAAGAAGAGAAGGTACGGTGGATGGTTCGACCGGTTAGGCGGCTGAGATGGTGCCACGTGGTGCCATTCGAGCCGTCCATCTTTTGGATGATGTAGATGGTGCCACTGTTGTCGGATTAAATCGATTTTCACGTAGTTAGGCTGCGATCGTCGATCCGAATCCATCCGTGCAGTCGGATTTGTCATTTGAAGTGTGGATTCATACCATCTTGGCCCTTGATCTTCTAGGGTTCCCCGATCTCTATCTGATGCTACAGATGTCAGATTTGGGCGATCTTGGAGTCATTGACCTCCAATCGTCGCCCTGATCACATCTATACAGTTGGATCCTTGATCTGAGGCTCCGATAAAAAGTTTTCCCTGTCCATGAACATAAAAGGAGACAATTAACCTCCATTTTATTCAAACTACTCTAAATGCAAGATGATGCATGTTATGTAATATTTATAGCATGCAATGCAATCCTATGCTTAAGAACATGCATAAATAAACATCTTAAGTAATGTAAACTTGTTTACATCATACCCCCATACCTATCTTTTGCTAGTCCCTAGCAAAATCTATATGCTATTTATAAAAAAATTAGGTTGGATTATTTGGGCATGAGTTACTTTCAATCATTAAGAAAATGTCTACCTAGGATCTGAACTTTCAAAGGCACAACAGTGCCTGAGTATCTGCCAAAATGCAGACCGCCTCAAGCCCTCGCCTTATTCAAAGAAAATTTTATTTTTCTCTTTTTTCACTTTTCTAATATTTTTGAATTTTCAAGTTTTAGGGTTTAAGAGTGTCTTTCTAAGGCCATTCAACTCACCCAAGATTTGATAAGAATCCTAAGTTCTAAGCATCTTATTGTGAATGTGATAGACTCATTGACTGGCAATTAAAACATACTTCAGATTTCTACGCCTTTGGGTGACCTAAAAAAGAATTCTGCCTAAAGGTGTATCTTTACAACCGGCAGCTTTCTCCCTACTTTTATTTTTTTACGGGGTCAACATAAGGGTGAATCCAGTATATATCTCCCCAATTTATTCTACTTCTCTGCTTCTTCCAAAGTGTTTTGGGAATTTTCAGGGCATTTATTGAGCTGGGTTCTGGACAACCGGTTGATGAGCTGTTACCACCGACAACTTGCCAGCCATATTCGTGCGACAAAGTGTGGCTTATTTATTATTTTTTCTTTTCTCCTTTTCTCTTTTTCATTTTTCTTTTAATGTAGGTGGCTTCGTTGGTCTAAAATTTACCTAAAGGCAGCAAAAAGAGAAAGGTCCAGTGACTGGGCTCTGAAAACCTACCTATGGGTTGTTACCCATGATAACTTGCCAGCCATATCACCCTAGATGGTTCATTAGCTACCCAATTTCCGTTAGAATCGCCGAACAACGAGTCAGTGCAAAGAAAGTGTGTAGATGCTAGAAACTCAAAGTTTCCTCAAATCAGAGGGCGAGTTGATAAGTGGTGTACTTATCACCCAAACTTATTTACTCCAATTAAAATAGAATTTAGGTTGGCGAGGACTCGAAAAAGAAATCAACATTTTAGTAGATACATAGGCTGATTAAGTCCAAAGACCTGAAGGGTCTTTGTGTTCAAATGATAATGTATTATTTCCTAAGATTGAAAATTTTCTTAAACCCAAGTTCTCTTTCCTAATTCCATTTTTTTTTTAATAAAATAAAACAAATCTACGGAGCTGATGAATAAATTGAGAGATGAATATCCACCCCCCCATGCCTATCTAATGCAATGTCCTCATTGTATTAAAAAGACATAAAATAGAGTGAAATAAAGTAGAAAGCACCTGAATTGCGTGAATGTTAGGTCCACTCCGAGATGAATACTAAAAAGAACTGTATATGTACTGAATTTAGTGCCTTCAGCTAGGCACACTATACAAAGAAGAGAAATAAAGAATTCACAGGTGCAGGTCAGAATCAGAATAAACAGATGAAACCTCAGACCTGCCAGCAAATGTCCATAGATGTTGACCAAATTGTGGTGCAGACCCATACCCCATAATCGAGAATATCTCAGGTTCTGGATAAAAATTACCCAAAACCTAAAATCAATATGCAAGTCTGGTCAAGCCTGCGATTTATGAGGATGCAACCCAAGACCAAAAAAGTCAGGTTACAGAAAATTCAAGCTCCAAAGGATAATCAATGAATGTGTGCTTGGGTTGGACATCCTCAGAACAGATGTCGTAAGGGTTCTGGTTTGATGGTTTCAGCTTAATAGGAACCCTTCGACTCTGTCTTCTACTTCCTCCAGAACTTGCTTCCCAAATCAAAATTTCTCGGCTCCTATCCTCCACATTCAGCATGTCAAATTCCAGGACCTCTTACATATTAATCACCCCGTCTGAAATCTCCAAGTCTAAATGATGTGGCTGAATCAGAATTGACTTGGGTCTAATTATCTCAGAAACAAAATCATCGATAAGCTCAATGGGGTGTAACTGACAATCAGGGCATTTGATTGAATCCTCCAGGAAATGCAATTCTGGATCCGTCACGTGAGCCATAATAAGATCAGTTTCCTCAATTATTGGGCTATCAGCTGATCTATCAGATTCCTTAGGCCCAATCGTCCCACAGAAATTGTGTTCTGTAAACTCGCGTGAGACTTTGCAAATCGAATCTTCACCATCAGAATCAAAGAAATCGAAATCCGTATTAATGTATGTCTCAAAATCATCTGTCACTTTCTGTTCCAAGGAGACATACATTTCCTCGTACCCCAGCTCAGGGATCTCAGGTGAAAAAATCAGATCTTCCTTAATTGGTTGCTCTAATTCAATCTAGTTAGCCTCATAACACGTGTCCCCCCCAACAGGTGCCTGAACGGGTTCTGACATTGGCTTTCCTGAAGAGGGTTCATCCTGGGAATCATCCCATGATTGAATCAAAGCGACCACAAATCTCATCCTTAATTTCGCTAACTTCCCAAGTAGAAACTCACCCAGTTCTTATCCTTAACATCCTGGAGCCAATCCAACAAATACTTATTCAAATCATTAATCATCTGAATCAGGGGCTCCAATCTCTCAATGCAAGGTATTGGCTAAACTTCTAAATATTGTATGATATTTCTCAAGTTAGCCAGAACCTTTCCTTGAACTTGGTTACCCTAAACCAAATGAGTTGGTTCAGGGTTGGGCGGGTTTGGGGTCAATGCAGGGGAATTAACAAATTAAGATTCGTTATGCCCTTCCTGATAATAGGTCATTTCAGATTATTCAAAAGGTGGTGATGACCTAAAGGTAGTGTAATCAGAGGATGGGTAAGAATCAGTGTATCCTTCTTGATTGTAGATCATATTAGGTTGTTCATGAAAGGTTGACGATCTATAATCGATGTGCCTTTGAGAAGGATAGAAATCACAATCAAAGTGTTCAGGGTTAGACCCTAAACACGGAGGTCCGGAACTGTATCCCCAATCCGAGTTATCCCAACTAATTGATGATTGATTACAGTACGAGTCAGGATAATTGTCATGTTGAGGATAATTCAAAATAGGAGGGAAAGAGCAGGAATGCGTGTAATATGTGGAAGGATTCATGAGAGATGGGAGGAAGAAAGGCACCCTGCAATACAAACAATCAAACCTGTCCTTAAGTGGGCTAGCCTAAAGACCTACAAACTCCCAAAACCCATCTTGAGATAAAGGAATGATTTGATCTACTTCTGTCTGTTCAATCCAACCAGTTAGAAGGAGGGACTGGGGAGAAGGTTCTTCCTTCGACTTGCGCCTCCTGTTCCTAGTGTACCCCCCAGCCGCGATCGTTTGATTCTGCTCCCCTAGCTTGATATTAGATTGAACAGTAGAAATAACTAATTGAAAATAATCTCATTTTAGGCTCTGAAGAGCAAGTCGAATCCTTGAGGCCAACATCTACTCTATTTTATTTAGGGCTAGGTTTGAATATGCTTTGGAATGTGATGGGCCCTTTATGTAGGTTGTGCCTTTAATGATTGATTGATTTGTGTGTGCGTGCACAACCAATGGTTTTCAAGCAAGATTATTTTTATGCGGTGAATTTTAGGGTTCAAATCTTGCTTAGTAGCTTTTAGGATTCAACTTTAGGTGTTTTCAAACAAGTTTTGTTGGCACACCAAGTTTTGAAAGCATAGGTGAAGATGTTTTCCTTTGAAGCTTAAAAAGAATGTGGAGTGCCTGGTAAATCCCTAAGAGTTGAACCTAAGTGGCAGCTACTTGATGAATTGATTTTAATTGAAGTGATGCGGCCTAATCAACTCAAACAATTGGCCTATTGCACCACTTAATTAGACACACAAGTGATTTCCTAATCTGATTTCTACTCAATTATGTGTTTGGATGTGTGTATCGGCTCTAAAGATCGGTTTACCGATTGAGTTTGAAAATCAGATGAGGTTGTGTACCTCTGTGAGATTTTTTTTATTTTCTTTTTAAATATGGAGGTTAGGGTGAGTATGGGTGTCAAACAATAAACAATCTAACCTTAGAGTTTATAAGAACACCTAGGTTGATTGATGTTTGTGTTATTATGTTGTGGAATGAAATCTAATGGGTGGGAGGTGGGGGATAACTTGCAAAACCTTCCACAGCACTTTACTCCAATCTACCGCTTTTGCTCGTCTCAAAAGAGTACCTGCAATCATAATAAGAAAGGAGAGAAGTGAGGTAAATGATTCGTAAGTTGTAAAAATGTGAAGAAAAATCAAGGATCGTCGCCTCCTCGGCAATGGCGCCAAAATGTTGAACGTACGGGTTGCTATGCTAACGTGTTTGGTTTCAAAAACCTGTCGTCGTAGTATGAAAGCGAAGAACTCGTGTTCAACAAATAAAATTTATACTGGAATGGAAATCTCGGGTCGAACACAGGGAGGCGGAAGTTTAATTTAAAAACACACGTTTGATTTTTTTGTCACGAACTAAATTAATTGATTAGAACTATCTAACTATTTACAATAAATAGAAGAGAGAGAGAGAATAAGAGAGAGAGAATAATACAAACAAAAATCAAAAGAGATATAGAATGCACATGGAATTCATTATCGAAAGGATTGTTCATTACACTAAATATTACGACTAGAAAGCAGGAAAATGATTACACTAGAAAGCAGTAAATCTACTCTAGAAAGCATTAAAAGAATGGAGAGAGAAATATCCTCCTCGATGGTCGCTTGGAGGACGAGCCAGATGGGACGATGCCTGGACGAAGGAGGACGGAGCAGGATGAAGGAGGACGAAGTAGAAGAACGAGAACGGGGCAGCATGTCATCGTCGTTGCGGGATCCGCTTCCAAAAGGGGACGAAAAATTGACTTTATCTCGTGAGAAGCATCTCGGGTGTGGGACAAGCTTCTCTTGAGCTTTGGAGAGGGAGAGAAGAGAAGGAAGGGATGAGAATTTCTCATGGAGGGGGTCACCTTTTATAATTGCAAGAAGTGGGGGCAATTTGGTCATTACAACTCTAAAAACATTAATTTAGGACCTTTAGTGACGGATAAAATCATCGCTAAAGGTCCGAACGTGGCCTTCATGGGCGGCGCACGCACGCCCGCTTACCTCCTTGCATGTAGCGCACGCGCACGTTCAACCACTCTCAGCCGTCTGATCATGAGATCAGACGGCTTAAATCGTGCTACCACCCACCTCCTCTACGCACCTTCTCGCGTGCGATTCAGCGTGAGGCGTGGCATGCAATAGCACGTGGGATGGATTGGGCGCCCACAGCCGCTCGATCGCGATCGAGTGGTCGCCGAGCCCGCTCACCTGCAATCCAGCACCTGCTCGCGAGGAGTCGATCGCGTGTTGCTTGCTCACGATAGAGCTCTCGCCCGCTACACTGCATCGTCGAGATGGTCGCGCAGATGAAATCAGGCGCGCGCATCCATAGCGTTGGATGTGCATCCAAAGGCGGCGAAGTGGCACTTTGATTGATGAAGAGAAGGTGCGGCAGATGCTTCGACCGGTTGGGCGGCTGAGATGGTGCCACGTGGCGCCATCTGAGTCGTCCATTTTCTAGATGATGTAGATGGTGCCACGGTTGTCAGATTGAGTCGATTTTCGCGTCGTTAGGCTATGATCGTCGATCCAAATCTATCCATGCGATCTGATTTGTCATTTGAAGTGTGGATTCACACCATCTTGGCCCTTAATCTTCTAGGGTTCCCCGATCTCTATCTTATGCTACAGATGTCTGATTTGGACAATCTTGGAGTCGTTGAACTCCAATGGTCGCCCTGATCACATTTGTATCGTTGGATCCTTGATCCGAGGCCTTGATAAAAAGTTTGCCCTGTCCATGAACATAAAAGGAGATAATTAACCTCCATTTTATTCAAACTACTCTAAATGCAAGATGATGCATGTTATGCAATATTTATAGCATGCAATGCAATCCTATGCTTAAGAACATGCATAAATAGACATCTTAAGTAGTGTAAACATGTTTACATCAGGAGCGTGGTAGGGGCATTTGAATGGGTGCTGTGAGGATGACTTCAAGCCATCTGATCTTGAAATCGGACGGCTGATATCACCCAAACTTGGGCGTACGTTTTAAAAGTGGAAGAGGAGCGGGCACGCATGCAGTGCACACATGTTGCCCACGATGGATCTTTAGCGATGTTTAATTCCATCACTAAAGGTCCCATTTTAATGTTTTTGAAGTTAAAATGTCTAAAATGCCCCCAATCCTTTCAACTATAAAAGGAGACTCCTACACTACGAATTTCTCATCCCTTCTTCCCTTCTCTTACCTCTTCCAAAGCTCTAAGAGCTTGTCCCAAACTCGGGATTCTCCTTTAGAGTAGAAATAATAATTTTTCCACCTTCGTCCTCCTTCGTGGAGCATCCCATAGTTGTCCTCTCTTTGTATTCGGGAAGCAGATCCCGCGACGACGATGATGTACTGCTTCATTCCTGTTCCTCCCGCTTCATCCTCCTTCTTCCCACTCTATTCCCTGTCTTCCAGGCATCGTCCCATCCGACTCGTCCTCCAAGCAATCAAGGAGGATATTTCTCTCCATTCTTTTTACTGCTTTCTAGAGTAGATTTACTGCTTTCTAGTGTAGATTTTTCACTTTCTAGTCGTAATTAGTGTAATGAACAACTTGTGATAATGAAATCTCTGTTTATTCTACCCCTCTTTTGGTTTTATTTGTAATATTCTCTCTCTCTTCTATTTATTATTTGTTAAATAGATAGCTAGTTTTCTACCAGCTAATTTGTTTCGTGACAAACAAATAAAACACGCATTTTTAATCAAACGTCCACCTCCTGTGTTCGACCTGGAACTTCTTTACGACTTTTTAGTATAAATATTATCTGTTGAATGGATTTCTTCGTAACTCGAACTGCAACGACAGGTTTTCAAATCCAACTCCGAACGCATAGTTTTCCACTCACAACAGTAGGATTAACAACTTGACATCGGCCCACTTCATCAAATGTGATGAAAATACTATCATCTGGGTCAAGGTCTTCTAATGGTACCATCATTCCCTTCTTTCGACTCCAATATAATTCAGGTGGATATTCAATCCGATCATCATCTTCCTCGGGTTGCCACATTTCTTCATCCAATGTATAGCTACTTTCATACATATTCTCCACTTAAGCCATGGACCTCTTAAGGAAGTGTCATCTAGCGGGGAGGTTTCAAAATCAATCCTCGAAAAGTAGCTATTCTCCCTTACATAATCCCCAAAATTCCCTTCCAACTTAGGGTGTGGTTCTCCCACAGGAGATGCATCTAGCATTGAGGGGTGCACGTCATCCTTAATGGGATAGATTAGGTGGCTAATTTCTTCTTTTTCTTGTTGGCCTACTCTCGAAGATTCACCTAATAGTTCAATCATTTCATCTTGCATTTTCTATATTTCAATCTTCAAGGAGGAGAGGTCATCATTACTATTAGGAGAGAAGTCAATCTTAGGCTTATAGTTCCTAGGAGTTTCTGTCCAACCATTATAATCATTCAGAGAGGGTAGGTTGGGTATTTGTATGGTGTATGGGATATTAGGTAAGGAAAATCCTGCTCCTAGGTTCTACTCATTGATTTGGGGCTTAAGCAGGCCAATACTCCTATAATAGGAGTAAAAAGGATCCCATTGGTTGTCATTTTGTCCACCAAATGATGGACCATTGCGGCATATGGGATCAAAGATTGCAGAGTGGGGGTAAGGGTGTGGGCAAGTTGTGAAAAGATGAAAGTCAACGTGGTCCATTCTAACTCACACCACAATCAAATTCCTCCCAATACAAACACAAATCAGAGGACTTTTTAGGTCTTTAATTAGTTAGGTTTTTGAGATTTAAGTCAACTTGTAGGTGACAAATCAAGTTATCTAAATAATTATGTGCCTCTTGTCGACCTACGATACGCCTAAGAAGACCTAACTGGGACTTAGGTGATCCTTCCTAAAGCCCAAAAGGATTAGTCACAACCAAACACCACAAAGAGGGATGCAAGTAGGGTTAAGCCCTTCCTTTGAAGAGTTGCTTTTGCGATGCTTCTTAACTACCCTTAGTCCGCAAGGTTTGGAGGCAACTTCACCTCAAAACTAAAGTTTGGGTCACTTTAGACCCCAGTAATAGGAAGCTCTAGTCCTAGTGGTTCCAAACCTAAGGAGTGTCTAAAAGCATGCCTCGGTGCACAAGATACAAGTGTGCATACACAACAAAAGATTTTGAATTTTGAATAGCACACCAAGTTTGAAAATCAAGTCCTTGATTTTTAAATGTCCCTCCTTTAATTATTGCTTTTTCAAAAAAAAGAATAAATAAATATGACCACTTATTAGATTAATTCAATACAGATTAGGTGGTCTTGAAATTAATCCAAATGCATTTGCATGACAAGTAGAAATGCATACCTGATTCCAGCATTCTTCATGCAATATGCCACATGAGAAATTAAGTCTAGATGCTTCTCATTCAATCCTAAATGGTTCGACCTAAGGGCAGGCAGCTCGTGTATTTTTTATTTTTTTTATTTTTACCAACTTATGCATAAATAATGAAAAATCAATCCACGAAAGAAAATAAAAATCTAAGTCTAAATAAATGGGAACAAACTCCTGAAAAATTTCCTACGTAGGGGCCTAAAAGAAGGTCGGGCAACAAACTCCTAAAATGTACCCTAGAACAAGGGTCTTAAACCAAATGTATGTGCAAGAAAATAAAGTTCTAAAACCTAAATTCTATCTACAACTGAATGGATGAGATGAGGATGTGGTCCTCCAGATATCTCCTCTAATGGTGGAAACAAGGTCCACCAAGGCATTGCGGAGGCAGGTGTGATGCTCCTTCTCCCAGTGTTGCGACTCTACTGGCGACGTCAAGGATCGCTTAATCTCTGAGGCTGGTGCGACAAGATGTCTCTAAATATGCGTACCTCACACCAAATAGATAATTGAATTGAAATGTGCCTCAAATAAAATGTGTGAACCAATAAATAAATGTATGCGAGTTTAACAGGCTCGTTGCCTCCTTGCAACGGCGCCATTTGATGAGTCGATTTTTCACTTTTGAAGATGATAGTTAAAATGATTTGTCGTTGTATTTCTAAGTGGTGGAAAATTGACTAATTAGAGTATTGAATTAAAATTAAACCACTTGGGAAAAGTGGGTCATGTCCATAGGGAGGAACGTGCCTGTTAAAATCATAAAAATCGAGAAACCAGTGTTCGTAATTGGAATTACAGAAAGTTGATGCCAAAATCTCTCTCAAATGAGGCATATAGGACTCACATATGCTCATAAATCAATTTAGGAAAGGAGAGAGGTTCTCTTCACAAAGTGGCCATCATATAATACTAATATCATAAATCCTAAAATCCCACAATGGCATCTAAATGTAATAAGAAATGGGAACTTTACTGTGCAAAAATAGGGGACTTGCTTCTCTTGATCTTGCGCACGAGAGGGAGTGATGGCCGGAGGAGAGCAACTCGTCGAAGGTCAAGTGGAGCAAGCGCTTCACGGTGGTGGCGACGGCGAGTCGCGACATGGTCGAAGCCAGCTGTACGGAGGAGAGGAGCAACGACTATGGCTGTTGCTACTGCTTCTATGCACGGACGAGGGGGCGCAACACTGCTGGAGGTGTGCACGTGCACGTGGGCTAAAGGCGAGGAGGCGGGTGTGGTGGGCATAGAGGTTGCACGCGGTCTGGAGGTGTGTGGATGATGGAGGTAGTGGCTGGTGGGTCTATTGGTGGTTGAAGATGTTGGGTTTGTTGGTGGAAGAAAAATAGAGGAAGAGGAAGAAGAAGTAGAAGATGGAGATGTTGGTGGTGGTGGTGACCGTGGAAAGGGGAAAGTGATCTGGCGGTGGCACAGTGAGGTTAAAATGTGGAGCTTTGTGATGGCGGTGCAAGCTGTCACCCCACACGCCCACGGTGGCGAGGCTCCACCGTTGTTGAGGTCGATGGCAGTGGAGTGGGTGAGAAGCTAAGTTCTTTGCATGGTGGTGAATCAGGGTGGAGGACTACAGTGGTGAAAAAGCACGGTGGTGGAGTGGGTAGTGGCCTCCTCGAGCATGGCAGCCGCTCCCCCTCTCTTGTAGCCATCTGAAATTCAAATGGAGGAGTGATGGAGATCCACTTCTTCCGATCCTTCAATGGTGGCCAGCTGATCCCTTCTGCCATTAACAAAGAAGGGAAAAAATAAATAAAATGAAAAATAAATGATGGGTTAATTATGCATAAACCCTTGACTTCTATGTTAAACCAAAATGATGCATGTAATGCACCTAATTGGTTAACTAATTAAATGCATGCAATTATAAGTTAATTATAAATGCATTTAGACATGAATGCAATGCATGAAATATGCAAATAAGTGAATAATTAGACTAATCTATTTACATCTTATTATATGCTATTTATATGTCAATATTAATCTAATATCTAAGCAATTAAGTAACTAATTAGCCAACAAATATGGGCTCATCAGCTACTCTAGCTACAATCAAGTAGCCTTCCACCCCAATGATCAAGAGAAAACCACCTTCACATGTCCCTACAGAACATTCGCATTCTATAGGATGCCTTTTGAATTATGTAATGCACCAGCGACTTGTCAAAGGTGCATGCTTGCAATCTTTTCAGACATGGTAGGTGATTTTATGGAAATCTTTTTGGATGATTTTTCTGTGTTCGAGGGATCTTTTGAATCTTGTTTGATCAATGTAGAGAAAACATTACAAAAATGCATAGAGGTAAGCCTTGTCCTATCTTGGGAAAAGAGCCACTTCATGGTTAGGGAAGGCATAGTCCTTGGCCATGTTGTGAATAAGAAGAGGAATCGAGGTTGATAAAGAAAAGGTAGACACACTATGATTAAACTTCTGCCACCTTCGATGGTTAAACAAGTAAGATCATTCCTTGGACATGTGGGATTTTACCGTCGATTCATTAAGGATTTTTCTAAGGTGGAGAGGCCCTTAAGTAATCTACTAGTGAAAGATCAAACCTTTGATTTTGATTCAAGCTGCTTAAAGGCTTTCAATTTACTGAAGGAGGCCATTACACAATCACCCATCTTACAACCTCCTAAATGGGATCATCCATTCGAAATCATGACCGACACTTCTGATTTTGCTATTAGCGCAGTCTTGGGACAAAAGATTGATAAGAAACCTTCCGTGGTTTACTACACTAGTAAAACTCTTGATGAGGCTCAAAGGAATTACACCACTATAGAAAAAGAGTTGCTAGCAGTAGTTTTTGCTCTAGAGAAGTTTAGACCATACCTACTTGGATCTCATGTCACAATTTTCACTAATCACACTGCATTAAGGCACTTGATGTCTAAGAAGGATGCAAAACCCAGATTAATCAGATGGATCCTTCTACTATAAGAATTTGATTTAGAAATTAAAGACAAATATAGTGCCCAAAATGTAGTAGCAGATCATCTCTCCAGAATCCTTGTAGAATCTACAACTCCTCAGTTCTTTGATTCATTCACTGATGAGACTCTCTTGACTGTTTGCAAACTACCTTGCTTTGCAGACATCGTTAATTATTTGGTAATCGAAAGATTATCCTTGGATTGGCCTAAGCATAGGCAGGATATGTTGATTTCCAATGACAAATACTACTTATGGGAAGGCCCAGAACTATTCAAAATATGTGCAGATCAGGTTATCTACTATTGTGTTCCAGACAAGGAGATCATAAGTGTGCTAGAATTTTGACAAAGTTTTTCTTGTGAAGGCCACTTCTCAGGAAAAAAGACGGCAGCCAAGGTGCTACAAAGTGGATTACACTGGCCATCTTTATTCCCTGACTCTTACAATTTCTGTAGGTCATGTATTAATTGCCAAACTCTAGGAAACATGACCAAGAAGGACATGATGCCCCTAAATCCAATCCTTAAAGTTGAAATCTTTGATGTTTGGGGTATTGATTTTATATGACCTTTTACCAATTCATTTGGATGCCGATACATTTTGGTTGTAGTCGACTATGTATCCAAATGGATTGAGGCCATCCCAACCCAAACCAATGACCATAAAGTGGTCATGGACTTTGTTAAGAAAAACATCTTTAGCCAGTTTGGTGTACCAAAGGCCCTGATTAGTGATGGCGGGTTGCATTTCACTCACAATCAATTCAGGACCTTACTGACTAAGTATGGAGTCACACACATAATCTCTACTCCATGCCATCTGCAGACCAATGGACAAGTTGAAATTTCCAATTAGGAAATTAAGAAAATCCTTCAAAAGACGGTCCACCCAGATTGGAAGGATTGGTCTACTAAATTAGATGATGCTCTCTGGGTCTACTAGAATGCATATAAAACTCGATTGGAATGTCTCCATTCCGTTTGGTCTACGGAAAATCTTGCCATCTGCCCGTTGAACTTGAACATAAAGTTTATTGGGCAATCAAAACTTTTAACCTAAATCTTGATCAATCTGGATGACAAAGAAAACTCCAATTGATTGAATTGGAGGAAATCTGGAATGACGCTTATGATTGCGCGAGAATCTATAAGAATAGGATAAAAGCTTTACATGATAAGTATATCTCTCAAAAAAGCTTTGTCCCTAATCAAAAGGTTTGGTTATTTGATGCGTGCTTGAAGCTCTTTCTGGGAAAATTAAGATCAACATGGACAGGTCCTTTTATTGTACGAAAAGTTTTCCCTTATGGAGCTATTCTCATTCTGGATCCCAAGACTAGCCATGAGACAAAGGTAAATGGTCAAAGGTTGAAGCCTTACGTCACTCAGAACTTTGGTCTCATTCCTGATAGTCACATCAATCTTCTAGAATCATTTTAGAGCTAAACTGAGTCTAGCAAATGATGTTAAACTTAGTGCTGGTTGGGAGGCAACCCAGTATTCTATACAGGAATTTTTCATTGATCAAGCTGACCTTGATTAACAAGCTCAATCAGGTGATATCCCCTCCTCTTGCTTATTACATTTTGATTTTTCTACATACATTTCAATGAGGACATTATAATAAATAGGCATGGGGGGGTGGACATTGCATGTCTTATTTTTATGTTAGAAAAAAAAATTGCATAAAAATTTTAGCAAGAAAGTTTTATTAGGGATTTATTCTTAAGTTGATTCCTGAATTTAGAATCCAGTACATTTTCACACTTGCATGTTGAATTTGCAATGAATCTTCTATGAAGATCGATAGACATCTTTAGTTTGTCGAGAAGAAGCGCTGCTTCTCCTCCTGAACCCTTGGATAGCAATTAGGGAGTCAGGACTTCTAGCAAATCCACCAAACAAGTGCGAGGTGAGAGTAGAGAGTCTACTGGTGCTCTAAGGCTAATATAAGGAATCTTAGTTTCTGCGTAATTGAATAATGATACTCGAAGTTAGGCATAGTTTTCACTCTCAATTCTTGTGTATAAATTCCTTGTGTGAATTTTTGGAGAGCTACCAAATAAGGCAAATATGCAGAGAGAGGGTTCTAATAAAACTAGGACTAAGGTAGATGGTTACAACCGTCCTTTACGGAATTCTCGGCTAAATGAGGGTATTAATATCAAGGACAGAAATACGCTATCCCATTCATTCCTTTCCCGGTGTCGAGAGTAGGCACTTCCACCAAATAAGCCACCCAATATCCTCTTGAACACCCCAATCTCGAATAATGCTTCGTGAATAAATGTGCATGGTTGCTCCAGTACGTTGTGTTAGTAGAAATAAATATAATAAAAAAAAGAGAAAAAAAAGAGAAAGAGAGAAAAGCAGAAAAAAATATATATATAGAAAAAATGATATAGAAAAATGAAAAAAAGAGTGTGTTAATTGCATTGTGTCAAGCACATTAGGGCAACGATACCCATTCCCTTTACAATCCACCAAATACAGCCTTGACCTACTTTTCTATATTTCTGATTGCCTGAATACTGGCTGAGGATTACTGACTTAGTCATAGGGCTATCAGAACTTAATCAAAGTGTTAATGCCATGAGAGGCCACCAAATATATTGAGAAATCTTGTGAGATTGTGAGCTCTAAAAGAAAAAAGGAAAAAAAAGAAAAGAGAGAGCAAAAAAAACCGACAGAATGAGTACAAAGGAACTAAAGAGAGCATAATTTCTCCACCACTCTTTGAGTTGATTTATTCAATGGTCTAGAAATCTAGGTTTTGTAGTACTAGCATATGTGTAACTCCAGAGGAGTGTAAGCCACCAAATAGAAACCCACTTGACTCAGACATCTTCTAGCTAAGCCAAAAGCCAGGGTTGAAATTACAGATTATTTTGCAACCTCGAGGAAAGAAGTTTGACTATCTGATCATTAAACTCCTCAACACAGTTAATTAAGTTATTTAGGCTTAATTAAATGTAAGAGAAAGTAATTTAGGTTAACTTGAATTAATGTCGGTTGTGTAGTATAGGGTCAAGTTAACCTAACATTTTAGATTTTTAATTCTTTTTAACTGGTTGAGTCCAGGTCATTCACTGGGAGGCATAACTTATCTTAATTCACCATTAACTCCTAAACATAAATTATTAATTATTTTAATCAATCAAAATTATAATTAGATTACTTTAAGTACATGAATCTTGTATAAAGGGTATTCACTTAAAAGCATGCAAAATTCCATAAGGAAAACATATTTATTCATGTAATTTGTCATTAAAAACTAAGTAAACATGCTTATTATACTAATTACAACTTATTTACAAAAGATTAAGGCAAGAAATAGTAATTCAAATGAATACAAGTGCCTTATTACATCAATTAAGCTCAAAAAGACATGTTATTGGAGTAAAAATACAAAATCAGATGTCTTAAAAGTAAACATTAGAAGACTAATTACATTATCAAACGTCTGAATTTCTTTTATTTCCATCTTTTCTTCTTTAATCTTCTGCCTCAATTCTTCTCTTTATTAGTCTCATTCTACCGTCTCTCTTTCTTTCACTCTCTCTTTCTCTTTACTTTTTCTTCTCTTCTGTATACTCTCTTTTTCTTCTCTTATTTCTCTTAATTCTCCTCTCTTCCTTTTTCTTTCAGTTCTTTAACTATGCAGACTAAACCACACTTAAACCAAAAATTTGGTTTTCTAATTGGTGGCTCGGATCGGTCAGGGATACATAGCACCCCTCTCAGGGTGGGACGAGACCCTACTAGGTCCAAGCATAGTTAATTTTAGATGGTTTATTTTTGGTTCAGATACATGCACATGTCCAGCCTCCCAGGCCCACATACACCCGCTCACAAGCCCACATACACAGGCATACTCCTGCACATGCACACACACACACTCACACAGGCACGCGCAATGCATGCAGCACCCGCACACAAGCTCTTTTCTTTGCGCCCAGCGTTGACGATCAAAATGTTGTCGGCATGAAAACATATTATACCAGTGCATGCGTTCTAATTCTACCGATGTGGGACTATGTATGTCCCTTCCAGGCCTAACTTCAACCAATGATTCCTAGCAGCACAAAGCTCCAAATCGAGCAATTAAGGGCTCATTGGAAAGCTCTATAAGTGCTCTACAAGATTATAGCATCAATTTGATGCTCAGAATAGATCTTGCCCTTCGATTTGAAGGGAGAAAGTGGAAGGTTCTCACAACCATTCATGGCCTGTAGGGAACAATCTCAGGTCTAAGGACCTGCAGTAAAGGCTTTTGACCTCCAGATGAGGTCCTGAACCATCTCAATAGATGATTCTGCATCTATTTAATGGAGATAGGAGTGTTGTAAGGCTTCAGAAAGAAGAAGAAGCTTATGGGCTTCTAACAGGAGCTTCAAAACTTCAATTTGAGCTCTGATCAGCTTGACAGAAAGCTAAAGATCAACAGCATCAGATCAAACAACCTCTGAAGGTTGTTCAGATTCTAACTGGGATTTGAGACGTTGGAAGATCGAGATGTGGTCTAGCGGGCTTGGGGCGACAGCATGCGAAGCCAGGGCGGCGACCAGTGGAATCAGGGAAGGCGAAGGCTGGACTACTTGGTGAACGAGGGCTTGGAGGCAGAAGGAGTGGAGAGACTCTGATGTGCTCGGTAAAAGGGTGATGGAGGTGAGGTGGTCAGATAGAAGGGGTGCAAAGGAGCACGGCAAGATCTTGTGTTTCCACTAACGGCGGCGAGGACATATGGTGGCTACTTGCCAATCTCCCGTGGTGTGTTTAGAGTGTGGGGGATTTGGTCACAAGAGGGATTCATGCAGGGATCTTGGGGGGCAGATGAAAGAACGTCTTTTCCCGCACTCTGGAAATTTGAATTCTAGGGCTTTGCAGGCGCCTCCTTCGCCCCCTTCTTTGTGTAGCTCTAGGGGGCTTACGGTTGATGTGGAGGTACCTATGACAGAGAACATCAAAGCGGTAGAGATGGCTTTGTGTGGAGCGCTGGTCAGAGAGGTTATGTCTGGAAGACCGACGATGGAGAATGTGCGCAACCTGGTAAGCTCTCTTTCCCTTTCGACCAACTCCTGGCAGTCTGCTTTTTTGTCACCTACACAATTTGTCCTCTTTGGGTTGGGGATGTTGGATGTTGAGAGGCTGCGATTTCAAACGTCTTGCAATGATGGCCTCACAGTGATCTGGAGACTGGTTTCTCCCTTTGATGGAGCCCTGCCAAAGAGGCCACCCCAGAGAGTGGGTTCTAGATCGAGAAAACTTGAGATCAAGGGATTACCTTTGCATTTGAGGTCGAAGGAGGTCTTGTCATCATGATATCAAGATTTGCATTGGTGGTAGAAGATGCGATTGTTGGACTGCTTGAGGGCGATGGGCGCTCATTGAATGTGATGGTCGATGTATTTAAAGCTGGCTTTGTACCTGATAGATTGATTCTGAGATGTGGTGGGAGCTCATGGTTGCTGCAGCTGAGGTTCTTGGTGGGTGACACTGTAGTGAAGCAAGATAAATCGTCTGGATCTGAAGCTAGTGAAGAGGCGGCTGCGTAGGACTTGTGCACGGCTCTATCTGAAGAACCCCCATCTATCAAAAATCGTAAGGAACTTCATGTAGGGGAGAGGGGGGAGGTATTGAATGAAGAGAAGGAGGAATCGGATGGAGTGGAATCATCAGGACCAACGCCTGTGGTGGCAGGGGATGTGTTTCCAATCAGTGAGGAGGCTGAAGGGTAGGGGGTTCAAGAAACGTAGCTTGATTTCCTGAAGGATAAACAGGATCTAAATGAGATTGAGGGTATTAAATTTGATGGTGGTTCTTGCGCTAAAACTGGTAAGGGCAGATCACCTTATAGCCTCAGACAGAGGAAGTCAAAGGCTGACATTTTGATGGATGAAGACAAGATTGGAGAGGTTATGCAGGTATGCAAGTGCCAAAACCTCAGGGGGGAGGGATCTCATGAGGATAGATGAGAATCCTCACTTGGAACGTGCGTGGGTTGCGCGACAAAAGCTGGAGGGCTTCTTTGATGAGATATTTGAGAGAATAGGGGATTGAATGTGCGATCATTCAGGAGACGCACATTGAGAATAACTCTGATAAGCTTTGGTATGACCTGCTGGCTTCGGGGATGAATGAATGTGTGAAGATTGATGCACAGGGGAGATCTGGGGGTATTGCTATCTGGTGGAGGAAGGTGTGGGCTCAATGTCTGGAAGTTCACAAAGCCAAGCACATGTTGACTTGCAAACTCCAAATTCACTAGGGGCATGAGTGTATCTGGGTTACTGGGGTATATGGCCCTTGTGTTGCATCTGCTAGGCAGGAGTTGTGGGAGGAATGGGTTGCTACAGCTGAGCTGGTGCAGGGGGGAGCATGGTTGACTGGTGGTGACTTCAACTGTGTGCAAACAGGGGCAGACAGGCCTAATGGTGGCACAGACAGCTCAGCTGTTGGCTTCCAGATGGTGGTTCAATCTCTTGAACTAAGTGAGTATCCATCTTCTGGTGTGGAATTTACATGGCACAATGGAAATGGGATGGCATCCAAATTAGACAGATTCTTTGGGAATGTGAACATTCTTGAAAGATTTCAGCTGTCAACTATTAGTGGATTGGACTGACCTTTCTCTGATCACACCCCTTTGGTGTGGGACAGTGGGGAAGAAACCCAAGCTGGCTCCTACTTCAAGCTTAGAAGATCATGGTTGAATGAACCAGGCTTCTGTTAGATGGTCAGTTCATGGTGGCAAGCTAAAAAGGTGGAGGGCTCTGCTACTATCAGATTGGCAGCCAAGCTGACTGCTTTGCGCACTGTCTTAAAAGAGTATGGAATTACTGTTAGCATGATAAGGTATCAAAGGAGGATGGAGGCTCTGAGTAACATTCAGGAGCTGGATTCTAAGGAAGCAGCTGGCCCTTTATCAGAGGAAGAACTTGCAGATAGGAAGGTGTGGCAGGGTATGATATTGGATGAAGATCTTAAACAAGAAATTGATTGGAGGGAGAGATCAAGGCAATTATGGCTTAAGGAGGGAGATGCCAACACGAAATTCTTCCATCTTGCAGCTAGCACTCGGAGGCATGCTAATTTTATATCTTCTATTTTTAGAGATGGACACAAGATCTCCTCCATTTAGGAGATAAGATCAGAAGCCATCAAATACTATAGAGATGCTTCTTGGGCAGTTAAGAGGGGGAAATGGAGAATGGCAGGAAGTGATGCTCCTAGTGTGACAAGTAACAGGCCTCTTAGCTGACAACAACCATCACTGAACATGAGACCCTGGAGGCAATTAAAGAGCTCACTATGGAAGGTTCCACAGGCCCTGATGGGATACAAGTCTTCTTCTATAGAGTGATGTGGAATGTGTTGGGCAAGGAAGTGATGGATGTCATTAGAGAGTTTGAGAAGGGAAATGTTGGTTTTGAAAGGATAAACAAGTCATATCTTTTTTTACTGCCTAAGTCAATGGGAGCAGAGAAGTTCTCAGACTTTAGGCCGATCTCCCTTTTAAATTCCATCTACCTTGTCATCAGCAAGATTTTGGCTAACTGGCTGAGAACAGTTCTGCAGAGTCTGATCCATCCAGTGCAATCTGCATTTCTGCCTAGTAGATCACTCTAAGAATCCTTCATTTTGGCTAAGGAAATGGTGAGTGGATGGCACAGAAGGAAGTGCAAGGTAGTCATGTGGAAAGTTGATTTTCAGAAGGCATATGATTCGATCTCTTGGCCATATCTCTGGAAGGTTTTTAAAAGGAGAGGTTTTCCTCCTTCATGGATCCAATGGATGAAATGTTGTATCACAACTACCTCCTTTTCTCTACTGATCAATGGGAAGCCTTGCGGTGTTTGGATTCAACCTCAGCGTGGGGTTAGACAAGGATGTCCTTTAGCCCCTCTGGTCTTTAACCTTGCAATGGATGGGCTTGCAAGGTATGCATGCAGATTGGCAGAGGTGGATCTAATCAGAGGGTATTCACTATCTAGCAAGAGAAATCTAGCCCCCATTTTGCAATATGCAGATGACACGGTATTCTTTGTGGAAGGGACCAAGCCTGCTGCACATGCTCTGGGGTTATTGGTAAAGATCTTTGGGGATATTTCAGGCCTAAAATTGAATAAGGAAAAGTCTACTTTGATATGTTTTGGCATGAATGAACAGGAGCAGATGGATTTGGAGAATACATTGGGATCACCTCGAGCTAAACTTCCATTGAGGTACCTAGGACTGCCATTGAGGGCTGCAAAGCTGAAGAAATTTGATTGGAATATCTTGTTTGATAAGGTCACTGGTAAGCTGAAAGGATGGAGTAGTAAGTTTTTGTCTAAGGGTGGGAGATTAATCCTTCTTAACTCGGTCATAACATCCATCTCAGCCTTTTACTTTAGCATTTTCAAGGCCCCGAAGTCTATTTGGAAATGATTGGATGTTATGAGGAAAAGATTCTTTTGGAAAGGAGTTGGCCATGAGGGCGATTTTATGCAGCCCATCAGATGGAATAAGATCTGTAGGCCAAAGGAGACAAGTGGTATGGGGATTAAGGAGTTCAAGGAGTTCAATAAGGCCTTACTGATTAAATGGGCCATCAAGATTTTGGACTGCAAGGAGGATTTGGTGGTAGATTTGATCAGGGACAGTTATGGTGGATCAAATAGCACTCTGCAGAGGCTACAATCGATAAAACCTTTCCCCTTTTGGCGATCAGTTATCAGTGCAATCAGTAATTATTGGCACCTGTTGTAGCCTAGGCTCGGAGATGGTAGGGACTTTAGTCTGTGGAATGAACAATGGTCTGGTCTGGGGATTCTGAAAGAGGCATATCCGAGGGCTTATGTTGCTGCTGCAGATAAGGAGGATAAAGTCAGTAGCCTGTGGTCTACTGCAGAGGGCTGTTGGCGGTTGGAAGGGCAGGAACACTGCAGATCAGGCACTGGATTATGGGAGGATAGGCAGAACCTAATGGCTGCTCTACAGCAGGTGCATCCTAGGGTGAATGTGGCTGATACTTATGGCTGGAATGGTGTATTTTCAGTGTAGCAGGCATATGAGAAGGTCATCAGGTCTAACATTGAGGTGGAGAGTGACCCAATTGACAGGAAAATATGGTTATTGAAAATCCCCTTGAAGGTTCAAATATTCTTGTGGCTTTGCAGACGGGAAGGCCTGATCACTAGTGATCTTAGACACAGAAGAATGGGGACTACTTTGAATGATTGCCATCTCTGTGGTTACATACTGACAGTACGTCGCATATTTTCTCCTCTTGCCTAGTCATCGACAAGATTTGGAAGATGATTTGCTTAAAACCTCTTCCCACCTAGGATTCCCTTTGGTAGAGGTTCATTGCTCCTGGACGGTCGTATGGGGGTATGGATGCCATTTTATGGTGTGTGTGGAGGGCACGTAATGATAAATTTTTTTCAGGAGAGACCAATTAGATGTGAGAACATTGTAAATGAATGCTGGTCCCTCATACACAGCTGGGGATCTTTTTTGTAATGTTTTGTTTGATATGAAATATACTGCCCTCCGGATTGCTATCGTCTCAAGATAGCATTCCTCACTATTTCAAAAACAAAGATTCTAATTGGGCAAAATTTGCATCCAATTCTCGCTAAAAATGCACTAAACCAATTTGGGTTAAAAAATGACCCAAACTGAATAGTGATATAGTCTACACTAAATCCTTAACAAAACTCAATTAAATCACTCCAACACACTCTAAATCAACACAAAAAGAATTTCAATCTTTAAATTCACAAAATTAAATGCTTAACCCTCAAATTGAACGTGAGATTGACCTTAGTGGGCTCAGAGTTGACTTTCTAAGTTATGCTCACTCAAATGAAATTAACGCCTCAAATCAACTCTATTTTTCCTCAGGAACTTATTTGAATCTCTAGAGGTAACTTTAGCTTGGAATTCTAGGGTTTCAGGACTCGTTGCCTGAGATCCTAATTGAGTTTGTTCTACAGAACAAACTACAACCTTTCTGAGTAAATGATCAACAGGACTAACCTCAATACACCTTCTTAATGCTTCTAGACCTCTTCAATTAAACTAAACATTAACAAATAGTCATCTCCAACTCTACTAGAGTTGGAGAAGATAGAGGCCTATGTAGAGCTCTAGATCTCAAAATAACAAATTAATAATCGATACATAATCCTTAGGTCATTAGTAATCCATCTGAAGCTTTGCACGAAGTTCTATGGGCTGAAGACCAATTTCAACTCGCTGGAGCTCCGATGAGTCCAGACAATGACTGACAGTGTATAAAATTCATTAAAACAAGCCATTAAGAATCTGAAAAGCCTCCTGAGGTCGCAAGGAACCTCAAAAGCTCATCAATTAACTCAATTGTAAGATTAAAATAGAAGATATGCAATGAATTTAGAAAGATTGTGATCTGAGTTTGCTGGAACTCAGATCGAGTTCTCTTACTCAATTGAGTAGAGGGAAGTTAATGGGGTGTGGCGATGGTAATGGACTATTTATTTAAATGAATAACACATCTCTGAGCCGCCATTGATAGCAAGCTCAGAATGAGGTGAAATTTAGGCATTTTAGGTGTATGCGATTACTTATCAAATTAAAGTGAAAATCGGGGCCCTTAGATGATGACAAGGTGATGGAGAGCCCCAGTGAATGTGAATTACCCTCGGTAACCTCCGCCATAGACAACGGAGGCCACCGGTGAAGGTGGAAATGGATTAGGCATTTAAGTGATATAATCAAGAAATAAATGTGTCAGAAATGATCATGGAAGATTATAGAGTGTGATCAGTGATTTCAAAAGATGAAAAGATGCTCCAGTCAAGCTCAAAGAGCTCGCCGGAGCTGAAGAAGATGACAGAAAGAACTAACATTTAGCCTAATTAAACTATCTAATTAACTAAACTAACTCCTCTATCTTACCTATCCTATTATTACCTGGACGAAGGGGGCAAAGAAGTCTCCGTCGATGGTCATAATGGCAGAGGAAATTAGAGGATGTTGGAAAGAGCTCCGACGAGAAGTTGAAGGCGGCAAGGAAGAGGTATTGGTGCTCCAAGGTCCTGTCACGACCATCCGAAGAGGAAGAGGAGGTGAGAGAGATGAGTCCCTCATGCAGAGGAGCTCCGATAGAGGGATGAGAGGTCGTCGGAGGTGAGTGACGAATAGCCTATCATCATCTACAGAGGGGGAAGAGGGAAGGGAGCCGACTGCGCGAATCAGAGGAATCGAGGGGTATTTATAGGTTGTGGCAGCGACAAAGGGGCTTGAATCTGGACAGTATAGTGTCTAGGTGCGAGGAAATCACCGGCATCTTCTCCGATGCTGGTGAGGTTATCTTCAAGCCCTAATTAGGATTATAGCTTCATCCAGACCGGTGGATGGAAAGGTAGCGGTGAACTCAAGCTCTAAAAGCTTGGAGAGGGTGGATGAACGTAGGATGGAAGGTGATGGGAGTGTGACAGCATTGCCTGTCGTCAGCCATTCAAATGACTGAAGAAGAAACAAAGAAGAAGAAGAAAGTGTACATAGGGACTTGAATGCGAGGAAAGATAAGGATCTGAATGAAGGAAACAGACTCGATTGTAATGAAACCTAAGGACTAAAATGTAAACTAAAGTTTTCAAAGCTTATTTTAATTTAAATCTTTTCAACTTCTTATAAATGATTATAAATTAGACAAATATTATATATAAACCTTGGATTTACGTTTTTGACATTTTTAGCTTAATTTATTTAATTAATTAAAATTACTTAAGTTATTACATACTTAGCTATAAATTATGCTTAAGTTAATTAACACATTAATTAGGTAAATAATTAATGATATTTCGAGTCCATTTATTGATTAAATTATTAATAATATTAATTGACTCATAATTTAACATTTTAAACCTATTTTAAGGTCCTTTAATGATTTATCCACTATTCTATAATTAACCCTTATATATACATATTCCTAGCTAATTAACTAGGAAGACTAGTTAAATATGGGTAATTAGAGGTCATGATGAGCCTCTCATCACTATCCCAATAGGGTTTTACCAAGGCTCAAATATGAGCTTTAGATGTGGATTGACTTTTCACTTGGATCCATTGCATAGGCTACAACACCACACTTGCACAACTATCTAGATTTCTAAAGTTTTGGATGAACCAAAAGAAATAAATCTCTAATCAAACTCTTAGTAGAAATTAATCATTTAGGACCACTTTGCATTTAGTCTTACATTTGTTAGGGACTAGCAAGATTCAAGCATGGGGGTGTGCTTACATAGCAATCATACGACCTAATTTACCTAAATTAAGTTAAATTCTAGCATAATTTAGGAACAATGCATGCATAAGCATCATAATTTGCGTAGTAGCTACTTTGGTAGCTTTATAGATAATACTGCCATTTTATGCTCTAAAAGAGAGATGATATTTATTTTAGAAGATTCAGGGCCACAAATGATAAATCAGACTGTATGGATCTGATCATGGCGATGCTAGGAGTCCAACACTTCTAGAATTGTCTTGATCAGACATCCGTAGCATCACATACTGCCCATAGAAGAATAGAGGCCAAGAAGCAAATAGGTGGAAATCCAGACCTCAAATGCCAAATCCGACCGCATAGATTGATCTGGATCAACAATCATAGTCCAACGGTGCAAAAATCATCTCGATCAGAGACCTACAACATAATCTACAAAGAAGAGAAGATAGATAGCCACGATGGCACCACGTGGTGCTGATAAACGCCAATTTATCATCATTCTCATGCATTAAAACAAACCTAGCTCTTAGGATTTTACTCCGCAAATGGGTTTTTGGGCTGCATTTAGGCATTCACTAGGTTAGGCATGCATTGCATTTTCTTTTGTTATTTTAATATGTTTTTGTGAGTGTTAGGGATGAACATTTATACAGATCCCTAAAACCCTAGCACTCAAGAAGGCAATTTGTGAAGGAGTTCAGACCAGTTGGAACTCAGCTTAATCTAGCTCACCACAGTTGGAACCTAGCTCACTTGAACTAAGGTTAGCTCATCCCAGCTCCATTCAGCTAATCTTGGCGGAATGGCAGCTCAAGAGAGTTCATCCTAGCCAACCCTAGCTCAAGTCAGCTCAGATCTAGCTCAACCTAGCTGAGTCTAGCTCATCTCAGCTCCCACTAGTCCACAGGGAGCTCTAACTAGCTCAACTGAGTTGACGGGAGTTCACCCCAGCTCAGATCCAGCTACATCCAGCTCCACTCATCTCTAGCCAGCTGACGAAGAACTCATCCTAGCTCAGGAAACTCAAGTCCCACTCCGGGTCACTCAGCTTAGCTCAACTCAGTTGAGCCAAGTTACCTTAGCCGCCTCAACCACATTGATCCTCCCCAGAAGCACCAGAACTAGCTCACCTCAGCTCATTATGGTAGAAGCTAGCTCACTTTAGCCTGGGTTAGCAGCTAGCAAAGAACTAGCAAGCTAAGCCAGCTGGAGTAGCTACATGCCAGCCTCTTCAGCAGCAACCAGCTCCAGACTTCTCCTCCTCAGCTCCTCCCTCCAAACCCTAGCTCCAACACCTCCTTCTCTACTCCTCCTTTAGCTAAGCTAGCTTAGCTTAGCTATGCTCCAACTTCCTTGGCTTGTACCACCCAGAAACCCTACCTAACAACTCCACCTACTAACTCCACCTACTTGGCGCCAACCTAGCCTACTCACCACCTCCAAAAGACACCTAAAAGTGGCACCAAAACCACCCTAACAACCCCCTATATGGCGCCACTTTTCCCTCCAAAAACCCCATTCATCTCCACCACACATCTCCCCTTAAACCCATCTCCACCCTCCACATAACCCCACCTTCTAGAAGCCTTAAAGTTGGCGCCACCCATGGCACCTTTCCATGGTTGGTGCCACTTTAGGTGCCTCTTGACCAACCCTAACTACCCCCCTAGCACCCCTTAGGTGGCGCCAACCATCCTTAACCCTAGGATCATCTAACCACCTCCATCCTACCATCTTAGCCCTCCATTTCAAGAGGCACCTTAACCCCCCATCCTACCTTATAAAAAGACCACTACCCACCACCATTCAAGGCATCCTTGGCTAGCAAATTCACTCTCATATTCCAACTAGAAGCCCACATCCAAGAGAGAAGAAGAAGAAGATTAAGGGGATATTCTGTCCCCTTGGCGCCTTCCCCTCTTCCCTTCTCTCTTGAGTCACGCCAGCCAAAGGAGAAGCCAGGCAAGGAAGATCTTTGGAGGAGATCTTGAAGGTGGTCCACACCACCTTGGAGGAGCTTTTGAGGGTGGTGCACGCCCACCCCTTGGAGGAGAGCATTGAAAGTGGTAGCTTCCACCTTGGAGGAGCTCTCAAGGAAGGAGAAGAAGGAGGCCCTCTTTTCAAGCCAAGGAGTAGCTAGGCTTGGAGCAAGAAGACTCCCTTCTTCACCATTTTTGCAAGAGGATTTTTGTTTCTTTTCTTTCTCTTAGATTTTTTTTTATTTTAGTAGAAGCATTCCTCTACTTGTCTTGGAAAAAGAACACAATTTCTAGTTAATCAATTTGCCTTCTTTTACTTTCTATTGCAATTGTTGTTTTGGTTCTAGCACTTGTTTCACCTTTTCTTCCTAATTACTCTAGGCCTCCACTTGCCTAGAGTGAGCTTAGGAAGAAGATATATCTATCTTTTAAGTTTTAGTTATGCAATTATAGGTGTTAGTACTTTCCGCTACAATTCGCATTTTGCCCTCGTCTTTTCAAAACAAAAAAAAATTACATATTTAAAATACCAAAAAGAAAGTTGAGCTTTATTTGTAAGCAAGAGGATTAATTTTGCAAACATTTGACCTCCTTGGACAACCCCAGATACTTCCCCTATCTAGGATATAAATTTAAAAGTGAAAGTGGATTTACACATTGCAACGACACTAAATTACCTAATTAACAAACCACGTATTTTCGCTATCACTTTTTGGCATCGTTGCCAGGCAGGCATGGCTTTGCATTAGTTAATTTTCTCTTGCTTGAAGTGGATCTCATCCCCTTCTCTTTCTTTCTTTTGTGTGTGCAGGAATTACAGCGGGAAGGCTGGAATTTGGAAGCGAAAGCCTAAAGTTCCTTTTCTTCCTGTGGATTTCAGGTTGGTTCCCCATCACTTGTCACACATAACCTAAAAAACTACCAAAATACACTAAACTTGGCTTTCAGGACCATAAAAAACTTAATAACTGGAGTGGTGCATTTTAAAATCTATTGTTTGCTTGAATGCTTCTTTAACACCACTCCATTGCAAGTATTGGTGTTCTATTTTTCGGGTCCAGATTTCTATCTAGACTTGAAAAATCGATTCCTAACACCACAGGCCTCCTAAAATCATAAAATCTCATACAATGATTCTAAATTGAGTTAGGAACATTTGCTCCAAATTTCAGATAAATTAGCCTTGTATTTAATTTTTAAAAATTCGTGGACTGCAGAAGGGTCACACCCTCTAATCTTCCTATTTTGCTACCGTCCATGAATTTTTAGAATTTTTATACTCACCCAATTTTTGTGAAATTTAGCTTACTAGTCATATAAAATCACAAAAAATTTTCTTAGGTCGATGGTAATACTGAAAAGTCCAAAATACACACAGGTATCATTTCTAGACTTTGACACTAGTACAATTAAAAATTCAAAATAATTATCAAAAAAATTCCTAAAATCTTAAAAAAATCTTTTTTGGGATCCTTGTTTTATTTTATTCAACGTAGTGGTGTTGTTTGACTTGTTTGGACCACTACTTAATACAAAAAGCCTAAAATTAATTCATGTTGGACCATTATAGTCTCTGCATTATTTTGATTATATTTGAGCACTAACTTGCCCTATTTGTTTTATTATGATTTTGCAAGGGATTTCACGAGGAGTCTCCCACGCAATTCAACCACTCCAGGGCAGGTAACTTCTCTATTCTTCCTTAATCGAACCTCCTAATCTTGGGAAGATAAAAAGGAAACAATCAAATTAGGAACCACCTGCCTTCTTTTGATAGTAATTATCATTTAAAAAGGTTAGTTTCCTTATTTGCGATTTTTTTTTTTCACATCTTATGGGAGTTGAAGCGATTCTACTTAGAGATCCTACCCCAAAATTCCTGTGCCTATTAGGGATCATGCTTAATTTCTAAACCTCCGTGGACTATGCACTTCTCGTTTGAAGTCCAAGGAGAACATTTGTGAAAATTAAAGAGGACTGAAAATAAGAGCCAAATTAGGGATTCTACATTAGGGTTTTGGAGTGCTAGTTCACACCTGCATGCATAAAAGGAAACAAACCTACCCGCATTTGTGTGCTACCCAAGCCCTTGATTGAAAAGATTTAATCAAGAAAACCCCAAAATCAGATTCTAAACTCACTTGAACCTTAAAAATACGTGGACCTAATAACCTGGGAGTCAAATCAGAGTGACTTCTAGATCTCAACCTAGAGTCATTCTGCCATCTTTAGGGCAAGTCAGGTGAAGTTGGACTACATTGTAGGCCAACTAACCTCCAAATTAGGTCACAAGTCCAAATAACTACTAATTCAAGTGAAATCAAAGGCATAAACAAGGACATAAAACTTGTAAACTTAAGAGGTCAAGTTATCCATTCTGGTCTACCTAGACCATCAGTGACAAGAGAGGTCAGGTGGGGGAAACCCTGTAACCCGTGGGGGTGCTCTATCGTGTAGGGGTCTTTGCGGGACTCTCCCTCTCTGGCTACGCAGGTAATTCCTAGGTGGATGACTTTCTGATCCAGGGGTATCATCTGCCTTGAACCTCCATAGTCATCCAAACATATTTGGGTGCCTTGCTTGGGTCAACATCACATCCAGTCCCTCATCCCTTCTCTTTAGAGCACACCCACATATTTTCAGTGGGAGTCTCTATTTAGATCTAATCACTTCATTCTATGACTTGAATTCTGATTCTACATCATGATTCCATCCTCTGATTCAAATATGCAGCCTAGTTACTTAGGAAGACCATTCAAGAAACCTGAATCACGAAGAACAATGAGAGATAGAATGATTGAGGATACCCTTGAATTCTATGAAATTGAATACAAAACCTAAAAACCAAGAGAAGACATTCAGGTTAGTGTACCAACAACAACAACCTTCATCATAAACTGTGCCCAAGTGTCATTAACAGAAGCTATAAAAGGATCAACCCGAGACATTCTCATAATAGGATACATTGAGATAGAAAAATTGCATAACTTTGAATACCTCCAATGCATGGCAAATCCTGTACTTTGGGAACAACACCAAGATGATCTTGAAAAATGGGAAGAGATGATGAGATTATTGAAACAAGTTATCGATCAGAAATACTCGTACATGCCCCAAACAGATAATGAACCATTTTAGAATAGTATTGAGGATCAATCTGATTTACCAAATCCCAGGTTTAAGGCACAAGGTTGTTGTGGATTCCCAACCCAAATGAAATATAACATGCCTGATCTTGAATTAGGTTGGGAAATCCCAATTGCAAGAGAACACGATTTTGAGCCAGCCCTAGAAAACCAACATCCTGGGTCACCAAGCATAGAATTATGAGACTCTTGTAATGATGAGATTGGAACAGAACCTCTCAAGGGTGTAATTCCCACCCCTTATTATGATAAGGTGACCCTCAAAGGTAATTCTGACCTAGATTCTAGTAATTCAACCCACATCCTCAGCCTGGAATTTGGATCTGAAACCTATTGGGAAGATTACAAGGCCCCGTATGATGAAGATCAAAGTTTAAATGAAGATTATGATTCTGGGCCTTTGTTTGATGAATATCCTTCTCCAACATCCTCAGAGATACAGATCGATTTCTCAGAAGTCATGCCAATTTACGATATAGAAACCGAGGAGTTGGAGGAGTGGGGGTTTGATTGGGCCTTTCCTACAAGCCTAGAACTTGAGCCTAGACTAGATAAGGACACCTCTTTAAGCTCAGAATCTACATATAGGCTAGACCCAAGTCAAGCTGCTGAGTCTACATCGTATGATTTATTCTGTGGTGGAACCCATGATCTCAAATCAAACTCAAAACTTGATTTTCACAAGTCCTCCGACGATTTCAAATCTTACCATGATTTCGGAGAACCTTTGTTTCCTGACTAGAGGAGCCAATCTACGACCTCAACTCACATGATTCATTCTCTGAATCTGACTCTGAGGTCCCTGATCCCGAGATCACTGATTTAAATTCAGGTTCCAATGAGATGGAATCATTTCTTTTCGATCTTCAGGAATCAAAACTAGAAAATGCTGAGAGTGACTGCAACCCAGAGTTCAATTCTTTTCTTGACTCAGATTTTCTTCATCCTATAACCACTCTTCAGGCATTCACTTTTGAATTTGATGGATACTATAAGGACTCTCTAAATGAACCCACCTGTAATTCCTTTGTAGAGGAACCCTCATACACAATTCTTATTGAAGCCACCTCCTCTGCATATACAAAACCTATCCAAACCTGTTGAACCCCGACCCACAACTAGACTCAATTTCTATTCTGATTCCCCTCTTACTAAGCCAATTGCTGATGATTCGCCTCCACATCTATATCGGGTTTCGGACATTGATCAGACTGCAAACCATGCTCCGTCATTCTCTGATCATTCCTGTAGGGTTTTCGCATTATCCATTGATTACTTTACAGATCCCTACTTTGATCAGGCTGATTTGACTCAACCAAACCCTGAATTCACACTTACACATCATTCCAAGATCCATAGTATATGGTGGTTTCCACATCTCTTGATCTACACTTATCAACCCACCAGATTGATTAGGTTTGGGCTACATCATCAGCCCGTTGATCTAAACAAATCACCTGGTTGGACCATCTTGATCAAGGTGCTTATTCTATAAAACTCAACTGATTTAACCACTCCCTCTCCATACCTTTTCCCGCTCGGCTGAAGGCATTGAATTTAGTGCTTAACGAGAGGCAACCCGTCATTCCAAAAACCTGAGATCCTTCTCATTATCCGTCTGTACTTCACGTCTTTTGCACCCTGAGTTCGATCTTAAAACAGTCGATCCCACCTCTATTACAAGTGCTAGAGCTTGAAATCATCCGCAACAGTCATTTCTGACCTGTTCGCCCACCCGAGAAGACTGTTCTAACTTCTTGAAATCCAAACCTTTTCCACACTCTCCGTTTACAATGAGGACATTACAAAACTTAGGCATGGGGGACTGGTAAAGTGTAAACATATAGAAATCAAAATTCAGAAGGGTTCTCACAAAAAAATCTCATATGCCAAAAATACCAAAAAAATAGAAAATGGTGAAAAAGAACAAAAAGAAAAATGGAGAAAAGAAAATTTTGAGGCCATACAAAACTTGAGGAGGAAAAGTGAAAAATGTCAAAAAAAGGAGCACAAAATGAAAAGAAAGAAGTGATAGTCATTAGTAAGAAATTAAGGGATTAACTAAGTTCTAGACCATATCAAGAAAAAGAAAATGAAAGAAGAAAATGTGCTAATGAGACACAAAAGAGATTAGTGGGAACGCTGATCTTAGGCCTCTTGGGCTAGACTCTTAGGCTTAAAAATTCAAGTATCCGCTAAGATCTAGATAGTCAAGAAGTTGGGGAAAATGCAAAGCTTCAACATTAGGTTTAAGGCTTAGGGAGAATTCGACCTCATTAACTGATCTCTGGTTTGTGGGACTCGGTAACCTAAGTACCCCAATCCGCACACAATCTGGTTCAGTGTGCATAAGTATCAAAATCATGCAAAAGCATTCAATTGTTCTGAAAAAATGTCACCTAGATTAGGAGTAGCCGATCAACACAAGTTGATTTGGACGAGTTCCCGGAGTGGAGAGTCGGGAAATTCCCCTCGAAGATGCATAATAACATATCGTCTCTTCGGTGCTTGCCTCTTAGGATATTTACATATCCTACTGGGGGAACATATGCACCCTGTGCTGGTTCAGATGCCATGGGTGGCATTATCACAAAATGTCGATTGCCAAGGTATGGATTTAGCTACAGAACACCATGGGCGATGTTATCACGAATCATCGATTGCCAAGAACCCTTCGAGGATTGATGATGGGGACGAGGAATCCGATACAGACCGTGTTGAGAAGCCAATTCGAAGATAGAAATAAAAAGAAAAGAGAGAAAACTCTCCAAACAAAGAAAATCCACTATCTCTCTTACAAAAAATGCACTGCAAACTAAACCGAGGCTAAAATACATTACAAGAACTAGTGCTTTAACAGGGGAGTCTAATGAACCTTAGGATAATTCCTATGGGCCTTAAAAACCTTCGCGGAAGATTGAGGCCAGAGCTGGTCAGGTCCGGATCTCGGTTGGTACTTGAGTACCTTTATGCCTACAATCGTTATACTAACCTAATCAACAAGAAAAAAAAGCACTCATCATAATTTCTGAACTTCAAGGAACTCATGGTCTAGAACAGAAGTTAAAACCTTAAAATTTTGCTAAGGGACTAGCAAAAGCTAGGCATGAGGGTATGAAGGGAACACCATCATGAGCCCTAACTGGCTCATTTTTGACCTAGAAAAGAGAGCAAAAAGCTCCTATATAACCAACTGGAGGTCTTAACTCAATGAATAACCATTCTGAGAGAAAAGCAAGAAACAAAGGGTAAAACTGCAATTTTATCATTGCAGTACAATAACAAGATTTTCTCATGGGCTAAACACAGGTCAAATGGTCTTAATAAGATAAAAAGTGGGTTGGTTCAAATGAAAAAGTGTTCATGTGAATTCTGGGAATTAAATGACTACTTGTAACCCTAAAATAGACTCACTTGATTTAACAAGGTTCTGGTCAAGATAAAATTCACCTAAACCCTTTAAAAATCATGGAAAAATGTTCTCTAGGGTTTAGAACCTTCAATTTGGCCCTTGGAACCTATTTTGACCTAAATTGGGGAATCAGTTAAATATTGGCCCTAAATTGGGTTTTTACGTAAATTACCTAATCAAACATGGTCAAAACCAAAATTCAACTTCACCATTGGATTCCTTAGGTCTAAATTAGGTTTGTACCAAAATTTAAACATCAGAGGAATTCATCTTGACCCACCTTGCAAACAGGTCTAGCCCAATTACATTTCTACACCTATCTTTCAAAAACCTCTAAAGAAATGCCCTAGCTTCCTCGTCATTCTTTGCAATTAGGTCCCTCGTCATTATAGCGGAGGGAATCCTACTTCGACAAGGTTTCAAAGGCAAGAACTCTCTGATCTCTCAGAGAATCCCCTTCATAATTGAAAGGGAGATTCTCTGAGAAATCTCCTCCAATGTGAACCCATTGATGAGCCCTAATTCCTACCCAATCTCTCATGTGAATGCATGACAGATTTGGGTCTCTCTGAGTCTCCATCTCCGACGAGATTTCCATGCTTGGAAGCTTGGCTTCCAAGCAAAAACCCAACCTCCAGGACCTATTTAAGAAACCCTAATTCATTCCACACCTCCTCAGCTTGGAATTGGGCCGGTCCACCCCATTTTCTTCTCTCCTCGCCGGCCACAACCCCTCCGCAAGCTCCAGTGGCTCCATCCCCTCTCTCTTGTCGCCCAACCACAATACCGGTGGTTGGGTTGCCTTCATCTCGTTCATCCACATCAGCCATACCAGCTTGACACCGCCTCACCTACGGAAAGCTTCGTCTCTGGCGACAGCAACATAAGCTGGCGGCCATCTGTGCCTCCTTCATCCTTAGGTTAGGTTAGATAACTTCTCTCTCCCTCCTTTTCTTGTTCTCCCTCTTTATTTCTTGAAAATATCCCTCGATGCCACTAATCACCACCACCTTCTCCACCTCCAGCCAGACCTCCGGCAAGGCGCCCCCGTCGCTCCACACCTCCATCCGCCTCGCCAACAACCCCATAAGCTCTGCAACACCTCACTGAACATAACCCCTCACCTCACTCACTGCGCCACACACCCAAACCACCCCTCGAACAGACCCATACACATAGCCATAGGTTGCCCTAGATCCACCACTACAGCAGATCCCATGCCCGGCCAACTATTGCCACCTATTCGCCGTGTCCTGGCGAAGCTCCCTGAGTGCTTTGATGTGGCCGTAAGAGTATTTTGGTGTATTCAGGTACCCAGCCACCGGCCGCCATTACTGACGACCTTGAAGCAAGCTTCAAGCGATCCCAAGCTTCGCGCAGCTCCAGGTGAGACTCCCAGGCTATGCGGATTTGAAGCCCGTGCACGTCCAGGCCCTCACGTAAAGACTCTAGCCTCTACAGCTTAGCCAATTTGACATGTCATCTGCTGCTGTGCGTGCAACAGGAAAGTCCCACCTCGGAAGTGGGTGAGTGGGTGCAGCAAGATAAATTGAAAAACTGCATAAGGCTCTTCGCCTCCTACCATGGGGTGAGGTCCCACTCACCCTCTCACCGCCTCGTCCGTGACCCAATCCCCGTGGACCTGGCTTAACCCGTATACCCGACCTGCACTCCCTGCCCACCACCGCACGCCGGTGGGCCTGGCCCCGGGCGCATACCTGACCCGATTACTTGAGAAAGCGACTCTGGGAGAGCAAGCCTATGAGAGAAAGAGGAAGAGAGATCACGTGCGGGGAGGGGTAGGTTTTGCTCTCATAGAAGAGACCAAAGAATATGAAGCTAAGGAAGGCGAAGACAAAGCTAAAGAGCTAAAGAGAAAGAAAGAGAAGGAAGGAGTAGGGCCAGAGAAGAAGAAAGAAGAAGGAGCCATGCCAAAGAAAGGGAAAGAAGGAACCAAAGGAAGAAAAAGGGCTGAAGAAGAAAGAGAAGGAGAAGGAGATAAAGGCAGAAGGAGTTGCATGAAGAAAAGAAAGAAAGAAGAAGAAGCAAGGAAGCAGTCAGAGACAGAAATCAGAAGAAGAGAAAGAAGACAAAGAAATAAAGGAGAAGACAGGGAGAAGAAAGAGCCAACGACAAAGAATGGAAGAAGAAGAAGAGAAGAAGAGAGATTGCAAGAGAAATCAGAGAAGAAGAAGAAAAATCAGAGGAAAGCACTGTAGCACATACTTTTAAGACGTCTGATTTTATAATCAGACGTCCAATTTTCCTTAGGTCCTCATTATATCTCTTGCTACATTCACTCCTATTATCCATATACTCATGCTTTATATTTTTTTCATTAGATTTTTGAGTAATATTATGTGTTCAAATTGCATTCATTGAGTTTAGTGTATGAATTCCATTTGCTCCCTGTGTTCGACCTCGGACATAAAACTTCGAGTAATAAAATCTATTTGTTTTCGAGCGATTTCAACCTATACTATGATGCATTGATTTTAAACACCGATTTTGCCTCGTGAACAATGACCTCCCTACGACTCTTTGGTTAGGCTTAGCAACCAACTAAGATAGCAAAATGAATGGCTCAAGGGTTAGAGTTGGCTTTCTTTATTCAGTCAGTGGGTAGGCCATTAGCTATCTGTAGTTCAGTGTACATAGTTCTTGTACATGTTCACGCTACTCGATGTAGCCACCACCCCTTTTCATAATGAGCCTAGGGTGATAGAGAGTGGTCATTTGATGGGTATAAGCCGTCCTCTCTGCCATGAGGGTGGCTTATTCCGGTCTTGTGCTGTAGGAAGTTACATGAAATCATCTCATGGCTGAGAAGTCGATTGACAGATTATGAATTATAATACTTGGTCTTCCAATATACAAAGCAGAACTGGATAATGAAGTGTCTAATAAGTGGATTAATTAAAGCTATAGTGCCCATTTTCTCTTTCTCTCTGTTACTATTGTGCTTTGTTGTTGTTGTTTCTACTCTACTCAGTTTTTACTGACATGTTTTGGGGTTTTGTACTCAGGTATAATTGGCAGTTCACAAGGTGATTTCCGTTGTGCATCCCTTTGGCCTTATACACTTATGTTTTGTGGTAAACCTCTAGTCAGTACTAAATATCTGCTCATTTAATTAATGTAATATGAGTAGTTTGTTGTCTATGTTTATATTTTATGATTATGTGTTGGGTGACTGCGATCTTATGGACGATTTATGCTGGTTGTTAGCATACGATGACCCAGGTTTTGTCCCTTGGCCGGACTCAGGTCGTCACACCTTGCGACCAAGAAGAGCAAGTCTGGTTCATGTCCAACAAGGACTAGTCACAGATAAAATCATATCATTATCGTAGGATTGGCCAAAATTGTCGAGCCACACTAATGTTCCCACTAGGAGTAGCTCCTCGTAGGAGCATAACCCTTAGGTGTGCCCTCTCAATTCACCATCGAACAAGATCTCAACCAATCCATCATAGTACCTCGACAGTTCCATATATATAGGCACCTAGTGAGCCTCTAGCTACGAGTGCCACATACCCCAGCATCTCCCGTTGCGCATGCGAGTGTTGACAAAGACTAGAGTCATGAGTACCTCCACATCGAGTCGAATTCGGGTAGGATCAAGTACCAACCATTGCTGATAGCCCAGGACTTCTTACCGTACCCGGGAACCCTTCAAGTTCTAAGGTAAAAATCCCTGGTAGCCTCTAGCTACCACAGGAACTCAGGTTCTCAACTTGAGTAGTTAACCCATTGTTCACCAAGTCCAAGAGTGCAGCCTCACGGGCTCACCTAGTAAACCTACTATCATTTATTCCATTGGGTTCCATATCTAGAACAAAGCCCTAGAGACCTAGTGGATCGCCTGGGGTCTTTACTTAAGACCTTACAATCCAAGCACTTTATTTATTGGACTTTAATTGAGTCTTTACTGAGCTTTAGCACCAGCACTCGGCACCCACAGCACAGCCTCAACCAGGCAAGCTAGTACCGATGATAGACTTTAGTTTCGGTATTGGGCAGCCCTAGTACAATTAATCTCTTCCTGAGAATATAATTAAGTAAAAATCCATTGAGTCATTGGAGGAAAATGGCCACTTACAAAATAAAAATTATGAATTATAGCAACTTGCTCTAACCAAGAATCAGTTCTCAAAATCGTAGTCCCAACTACTAGGTGACTTCGGGTATAAATCGTAGTCCTTTTTAATTATGTACATCATCGAAAAGTCAATTTTACATTAATTGCAGGGTTGAAACCTACTGAAAATTCGATAGAGTTCCCCCTGTTTAACGTATATTTTCCAAAAATTGGCATCTACAACTTGCACCTGTGCAAGTATATCACAATTTATATAGGTGGGTACTCCTCGCCATCACATGACATCGGTAAAGAATAGCAATAAAATACAAGTGGGCACACCCCCATACAAAGGTGGTAAAAACACGAGAAAAACAGCGAGAAACAAGGTCATGTTATTGCTAACACAATACCATAAGCATCCTCAATTAACTATAAGATTCTCGTACAATCCATGGTTTACAACATCATATGTACAACCACCCACAATCAACATTGAACCATGGCATTATCAAACACGAATCCATGTATTATACTAAATAGATCATGAGCATTCATGATTCCCCTATTCGCCACTTCTACCAAAATGTAGGATGACAAATGAGATAAGCTATCATAAAAGGTCAAAAAAGCACCAACATCATAACCAAGTTCTTCCATAACTACTCAAGGGGCAAAAACACCCAAACCACACAAATGATATTATTGAACATAATTATACACCAAAAGATCTACTAAAATGAGCCACAATACAGCCAATAACTGCATTAACACTAGGCCATTATGCTCCATGACTATATCAAGAAATGAAATCCAATCTATTCATTGTAAAAATTGAGCTTCCAAGATGAGGTGGCACCTTACCAACACCTCGAGCACCTCACAGCCTCAGTACAGCCTCAGTAAAGTAAGAGTTACACCTCAATTAAGCACCATGGGGATTAAGCCACCTAAAACAAAATTTTTAGTTCTTCAACAAATGAAGGAAATAAATATTGCACCAGAAGCTCAGTAAGTCCCCCAGGATCTTAATCATTTAGATTTCAAGGCAATAGTTATAGTTCTCAAATTTAGGATCCTAAACCCTTCCTTCAGGGGTCTGCAAGTAGAATCTTAGGCCTCCTCTTCAATCCCAATAGGAAAGGGATCATGTCATGTCATAGGAGAGGAACAATCTCCTCAAGTGGTAGCATATAACCCTAAGCAATTTACCACTAAAAAGGTGGTAATCACTATAAAGCATGTCATTGCAACAATCCATGTATCTAAAGAACCCCATTGAACCATTTAGCCACAAAGAAAACCACATTCTAAAGAACCATAGGCTTCACAAATACCAAGCTTTTGTAATTACCCTTTCCTAGATGATTTAATCTGAAAAGAGGTTATCTCAATGAGGGCCTTCATTATTGACTTGGAATGGATGAATCATATCATTCATCATCAAGCATAGACAGTATGCAAGCATCTTAGCAACTGTCAAAGATAAATGGAAGCAGCAAGTGCAATAGAGTGGTAGTGTACCTTAGAAAGAAAAAATCCATCTCAGGCAAAAGAATTGCAAAAATATGTTGAGTCTAACAAATCCTTTCTTACTCCATCAAACTTCAAGTAAGTAGCCTTAAAATCACAATAAACCAAAACTTCTTATTAGTGAAAATTAGGAATCCTTCATTTGAGCATGATCATCCTTCCAATTTTCGACATCCATATCTGTCATTATAAATCAATAAGCCTCCAATGAAAATAATAGAAGCGACCAAAGCACATCATTGAGATAAAGTCAAATAAAGTGCCTTGCACAAGGATCATGAGAACTGCATGAAGTACTTGAAAGGACATGATCCAACACATGCCCCACCAATAAACACATATGATCAAATGAGTAATCTGTCGATATACTACACCATTACACCTACTAATGAACATTTGGGAAAAATCTGAAACTAGAATCTCTCCCTCGTTTTTATTACCCCTAATCGTAGGAACAAGAGATAACACATGAAGGGGGAAAAGTCCCTACCTCAAATTGGGTGTGCCCCACCTTCCTTCCTCATCTCTTCTATGTGCAACCAATTACAAAGTAGCAACAAAACACAGTAGTAGTAGCAACACAAACAACATAGCACCCACACTCCCCCTCTCCACCGGTTGATGTCCACAACTCCAATGCACACACACACTACAGACCCATCCCCATCACAAAAACTTCACATGACTTGAAATCCTAGGCCCACTCCTCGTCTCACCAACAAGTAGCAGTGTAACAACAGCAAAAGCAAGAGTAGCTGCCACGACACCAACAGTGATAGCGGCAACAGTAGGAAAGGAGAGGAGAAGGGTGGTGTCTCTCCCTCACCCTCTCCCTCTCCCTCTCCCTCTTGCTAACTAACAGTAGCAACGGCTATGGTTGCTGTAGTGGTAGCAGTAGCTCGATTGTGGGAGGCGAGGAGGAGGAAAGAGGTGTGGGATGAGGAGGAGAAAAAGGAGAGAGGTCAGCGGTGGCTGCCCTTTTCTGCCCCACCCAATCCCAAAGGTGCCCTATTTGGGAACCGGTGGCTTCTTTAGCAAGCTATGATGGCTTAATTTCATATCAAATTAAAATAAAAGACTAATATATATATATACACATGTAAGTTGATTGAATCATCAAATAAAGCCATCAAAGTTATCAAACCCTTACAAATATACCATTAAGTAACTAATTATGGCTTTAATTATCTCATTAAGTATATCTAACGATTCAGGCCCTTACACATCTTCCATACATAAAATAAACCTAAATGGGCACACCCCACATGCAACATTAAAAGAGCATTTAAAAAAAGAAAGTGATAGAAGAACCTCATCATAGTGACAAAATGGTACGAAAATGGTGTAGAAATGGTGAAAGAATGCAAGAAACATATATAAGAAGGCAATAAAATAAAATCCAATTTTGAAAAATAAATGAACATAAGCTTTGGAAAAAAATGAAAAATTTAATGAAAATTTAAACAAAATAGATAACTATTTTTTCTATAATTATTTTCATTTATGGGTTATGAATTAATACTTTTGGCAAATTACTTTATACATCAATGTCAGTTGCACCATGGGCAACTTTTTCATTTTGTGGGTCTTCCTGATATGCTTCAGATTCAACATTTGAGTTGAGATCTTTTCCTGCATCGTATTGTTCACACGGTAGATCTCTAGCATCCACCCATTTGATATGCTATTATTGAGCATTAGAATACTTGTACTACCTAACAAACTAATGTGAATGGTTCTGATGATTTAAGAATTTGACAGTTCTTACTTAAACTCAAGAAATCGTGTTTCTTATCCACTTTGAATCCAACGCCTTCTTTGAAAACATCAAACCACACTTGAATAGAACCACCCTATGGTCAAAACTGAAACTCATGTCCACAATCTCATCAATTTGACCGTAATACTCATCACAACTAATACTTAGGTCACAACTGAAGATGACTCTCGCCTATTGCGTGGCCTTCGCATCATTAATTGACCTTACTCTGAATCTGAATCTGTTAATTATGTAACCTGAATGGTAACGTCCATATGTCAAAGGTGTATGAGCAATTACATCAAAATCCTATAACCACCATGGATCCCCATGTTCTTTTAGTTTATTTACACGATCCTTTAACCAAAAAAGGAACTGCAATTCGCGTGTAGATGGATCAGAGGATTCTTTGAATTCATTGTAAAATTCATCCACTTCTACAATTTGCTTTAGAATGTACAAGTGAGACAATCATCGGTCCATTTCTGAGATGCACTTGAACTCGATGCAGAGGATCGACCTTCCTCTGATGTCAAATATGGATAAGCAATCTTCATCATTACCATTAAATCCTACATCATAATTTCGTTCAAGTCAATTAAATCGATTATCTATCTCATTCATGTACATGAGACAGAAGTTAATACATTCCTCTACAAGATATTCTTTCTTGATTGACCCTTTTGACTGTGCCTCATTCAGGACATAATCTTTCAACTTCTTCAAATATTATTTAATTGGATACATTCAACTGTATTGCATGGGTCCAGCAGTTCTCACATCATTAGCAAGACGAAGCGTGACATGAACCATCACATTAAAGAATGCAGGTGGGAAAATATGCTCTATTTTATAAAGTGTGATTACAATTTGTTTATCCTAGTACTCTAGCAATTCGGAATCTAATGTCTTGGAACATATGATTTTAAAATATTGGCTCATCTTTTTAAATGAATTGACTACTAGATCAGGCATCACTCCACGTATCGTAAGTAGGAATATAATTTCCATGTACATGTGAGAATCATGACTTTTTAACCCACTAATCTTCTTTTGCGCTTCATTCACGTAATGTGAAAGCTGGGACAAATACCCATCTAGAACTCAAATGTCTTTCAGGAAGGAGAAAATCCTTCACCTTTGCTCTCTGGTAAGACTGTATATAGCTTCTGGAAAGTGAGAATCGCCTTCTCAAACGTGCAACTCAAGATGAATACCAAAACTTTTGATATCATTCCTTATTTTAACTATATCCTTTGGGCTGTACATCTAAAATGTTATCCATTACACTTTTCTCAATCATAACATCTAAATTATGCCGCACAGTCAAATCCTGCCAATATAAAAGCTCCATAAAAAATATGCTTTTCTTCCTAAATCATGATTGTCACAACAAAGTCAAGACATTTTTGAAAAGATGATCGAAACGTATTTCACCGAGCTATTGCAATGTCTTCATGATTTTCACACCAGAAAAGCTAATAGAACCTGTACTCAGTTTATTATTCATATTCTTTAATGAATACTACATGCTTTACCATCAAATATGTCCTTGAATTGTGATGTTCACCATCTGTGTTTAATGGGCAAAAATCAACGATGCTCTAAGTAACATAACTTCTTGCTTTCAAGCAATTTCAAGTGATAAATATCATCCATAGAGATTGGACATGCAAACATCCCCTTCGTACTCCATCTTGACACATTAGCATTTACTGGAAAGTCATTGATTGTTCACAATAATGTTGTGTGCAACTGAAAGAATTCTTTCTTGTGTACATCATATGTTGGAGCACCACTATACCATAGGACTTTTTGTTTATCAATCAACGGTTAGAGATAAATATCTATTACATGTCCTGGTTACTTGGGGCCTAGGATAAGGAGGGTCAACATCATAAATGTGGATCGCATGCATAGTCAAGGTGATAAGTTATAAGTTAACATGACCACCGGTCACATGGAATATCACGAATACATGTTCTTGAATGGCTTGAATCCATCGCTTGTAAGTTCCAATCTTACATTCCGTGCCTCCTCTATGAATGATGCATGATTTTCGTTAAGTCTATTCCACTCATTAGAATCTGTTGGATGATGGATGCTTCCATCTCTTAATTTATTCCCCTGATGTCACGCCATCAATTTTGCTATTTTACTTGATACGGATAGGCATTGCAACCTAAGGATCAATGGAAAATAATGGAGAACCTTCGGTTGTTTCTTTCTGCCTGTGTTTGTTGATTTACCCACCTTATACCTTTCTCATCACATTCGGGATAATTACTCAACCTGGAGTACTCATTTTTGTACAAGACAATCATTTCGGCAGGCATCGATCTTCTCGCATTCCAGTCCAAGCCAATGTATCCTCTTCTTCACATCATACCATGACCCAGGGTACCAGAAGGATTATTTAGCAGCTCCCCAATGAATTGATGGACCTCAAACATTAATTTTGTTGTGGCTCTATTCATCACTTTCATCTGAAACAATTTAAGAAAGAATGAAAACTTTGACATTGACGTTATTCCAAAAGTAATAGGATCCTTTGCTACCTTGACTATATCATAAAACTTATTACAATCACATAATGTCTTATCGTCATCTGCATCCTTAGGGTCTACCACTCTCAGATTATGTAGCATTTTATCTAATTCATCTCCATAATTATTATCACTTTGTTCTAAATCATCAATTCTATCATATCTGACTTCTCCTGTGGTTTGCTCACCATGAGCTGTCAAATTTATATAATGCTGCCACCAATTGTTACATATTGCATGTTTAGAAATAGCACCTCAGTCATGGAAAAACACATTCAAACAACTTCTACATGGGCATAAAATCAGCTCAGGAAATTCTCCTCATCTAAATGCCTTCCTATCATCACTAAATGCCCAGTCCAAAAATGAAATATGTATTTGTAGTAATTTGAATTTCTCAGACTAATCCATGACTTATCCATGATAACCTAAATTTCAATGTCAATCACTCAGAATTTAGATTCAAATAAGGAAAATATGTGTATTTCAAGAAGATTTTTACTTAATAGCCCATCCTTAAAGATTTGATCAGAACATTACTTCTTACATGCAACTAGTGCTTGGAGAAATTTCGGTAACATTTCCCCACACTTCTCTAGTATACCCCCCAAGACTAACCTTAACTATATTCCTAATAGTTCCCACTTAAGGTGCTTTAGGAATGTAGTTAAGGTCAGCTAGTATACCAGAGAAGGATGAGAAAATGTAACCAAAATTTCTCCAAACACTGACTACATGCAGAAGTAACCATAAGTTGTGATCAAATCTTCAAGGACCCTCATTAGCCTGCTACTTCATTGAACTAAAGACGATAAAGTCTTATGGAATGCTATAAAGACAATGCATCATGCATGTAAGTCAAGTATACACACACTTCGCATTGTCCGTATAACTTGATCATAAGTCTCGATGGGCAAATATTTTGACATAGTTATATCTCTCTTACAACCTATACCTTAGTGGTTAGAACTCCTATTGTTTATCATCAAGTGCATCTAAATTTATACAAGTGTATGTATCTATAAAGTTGTAATAAAAATATTATAACGAAACATAAATATCAAATATTTTAATTATAAATTACTTTCCTAACTGTAACTCCCTCCACCCCAACCCCCTCCTCCTACTTACCCTCTCAACCCCTAATCTTCTTTATATTTCTTGTACTCCCTCTCCATTCTCTTCGTTCCCTACTTTCTAAAATCCTAAACCATAAGCTTGCTAACCTAATCCCTAAACTAATAACCCTAACCCTCAAATGTTAAACCCCAAACCCTAAGTGTAAATATTAAATAGAAACCCAAGACCTTAAACATTCAATTCGTAATGTTAATCCCAAGGCCATAAAGCCTAAGCCCTAAACTCTAAGCCATAAATAAACCCATCGCATAACCCATGACCTAAACCTAAACCCATGACATTAAAGCTTCATCTCGTGACTGTAAATCCAAAATCTTAAAAATAAAGTTGAAACCAATATCAAAAGCAAAACATAAACCTAAGCCCAGACCTAAACCATAATCCATAAACCGTAAATCCCAAAGCATAACTATTCATCATCTCCACTCAATGTTTCCCTATGTACACACTAGTCTGTAAAAAAATTCAATAGAGTCCCCCTTATAATGTGAAACTTTTCCCAATTCCTCAATGCTAAAAATGACATAACATATATGGGAACACCCCATAATTCAAACATAAAAATTTTAAGTGCATCATCCTCAATCCAATAAATTTGAACAAGTATAATTTGAAAGCATTCATTGACACACATTCAATCACGCAATATAATGTAATCAAACTAAATATATATGTGGGCACAATTGCTCAAGCAACAAGTAACATGCAATCAAAACATACTAATTAAAAAAAAAGAGTGAGGTGGTGGTGGTATCAGGGAGGAGGTAGGAGGAGTATGAGTTGGTGATGGTGCTAGGGGTAGGGAAGGGAGGAGACTAAGGTGGTGGTGGTGCTGGCTGTAGAGAGGAGGTGGGAGGAGGAGATTGACGTGGTGGTGGAGGCAAGGATGGAGGATGAGCATGGGGTTGTGGTACTGGTGGTGGTGGTGGCAGCAGGGAGGGAGGGAGGAGGAGGATGAGGTGGTGGCGGCGACTGAAGGAGGTAGGAGGAGGAGCTGGTTGTGGTAGTGGTGGTTGCAGCAAAGGAAAGGGGCAAGCGTCGAGTGCTGGAGGTGGTGATGGTGGTCACCATTGTGGTGGGAGATGATGAGGGGAGGGGGAGAAGGTGTACACGGCGGAGGTAATGGTGGTGGTCACCAGTCAGGTGGTGGTGGTCGAGGTGGTGGTGGCGGTCGCCGACGATGAGGGTAGGTGAGCGAAGGAGGAGGGGTGATCGAAGACAAGGTCGTACCTAAGGAGGGGGTGAACGGCGACGAGGAGGGGTCATACGAGGAGGAGAAGGGGAGTGATTTCGACAGAGGTGGTACCACGCAAGGAGGAGAGCGAAAAGGAGAGGGGGATTTGGGAGGAAGGAAGGAGTTGGGGCTGCTCGATCGATTTAGGTCAATATTCCTCGATAGTTTTCATGAAACCATCGAGTAAGCAACTCTTTCTCTTCAACGATTACAAAATTTGACATTACTCAATCGTTCATAGAAAAATGTCAACATTTCTAACTATGTCAACCATTGTTAACCGATCATGCTAGTTACACCTATCTACTTTTTGCATTGAATGGGGCTAGTTAATGAAATGAATATTCTCAACCGTTATTTGAAGAACAGTTGAGAATAATAATATTATGACGGTTCCATAAACCGTCAACTATGGACCATCAGTAATAGTGCAATTTCTACTAGTGTTGTCTTTTAGAAAAAAAATGGTCACTACTAGTCATATGACATTCACCGTTAGTTAGTTGCCGTCGGTTTATAAAGCAACGGCAATGGTGATTTTGTCGTCGTTTATTGGGTAAACCGACGGTGAATCCATCTTCAAAATTCGACTGTAGCTCTTGAAGAGGAGAACAATAGTTGTCGCTCGTGGTCAAATTGGATATCAAGAATAGCCATCGTTTTGTCTAATAAGCGACTACAAATCTAGGAAATTTAATTCCCCATCTGACATCACCGCCAATGGGAATAATTTGGGCATGCGTGCTTTAAAATTTGCTTCGACTTTTGCCATCGCTTTATGATTTAAGTGATGGGAAATCAAGGAAGTTTAATTTGCCCCTTCGACAACACTGCCAATGGGAATAATTTGGGCACGCACTTGAAAATATGCTTTGACTTTTGTCTTCGCTTGCTAATTAAAGCGACGACAGAAGTTCATGATGTATTCACGCCTGTAAGCCCTCTCCTCCCCCATCACAATTTCATTTTTGCAAAAAAACCTCATGCCTCCTCACTGCCCCTTGTCATATGCCTCCTTGCCGCTCCTCCTCATCATCGTCGTCATCCTCCTTGACCTCCGGTGAGTCCTTCTCATCATCATTGTTGTCTCCACTCCTCCCCCCATTGCCACCTCGTCGCCTCCATCCTCCTCACTGGTCCTTCTCCTTCTCATCGATGCCCTCTTCCTTTTCGTCCTTCCCTTAGCCATCCTCCTCCCCGTCCTCGTCCACACCCCCGCCTCTTCCTCCTCCCCATTTCCCTCCTCCTCCTCCTCATCTTCATCCTCCTCCTTCTTGCCCCTCTCCTCTTCCTCCTCCTGCACCACCTCCTCAGTGTCGCCCTCCTTTTCCTCCTTCATGCCCCTTTCCTCTTCCTCCTCTAGCACCACCTCCTCGGTGCCGCCCTCCTCCTCCTCGATCCTCTCCTCTTCCTCCTCTCGCCACCCTCTAGTACCACCTCCTCCACACCACCCTCCTTCTCCTCCTCCTCCAACCATTCAAAAGTCCTAAACCCCAATGTATTCTTTCTTTCCATTTTTGCTTATTGACTTTATTGGTCATGGATTCCGAATAGAAAGGAGTCCAAAGTATGTAATTATTGAATATTAGGCAGGTTTCTTATTACTTGTTGCATGTAATCAAAGTAGAAGAGGCCATAGCTGCAAACAGATATTAGTCTGGTTATTGCATGATAAATGTTTGAAAGTTCTTTCAACCATTGCACCTATTATGAATTGGATTTCCTCCCACTGCCTGTTGTCACCATGCATGTTGTTGTTCAACCACCATTACTTGAGAAGCACAACGGTATGTTTTTGTTTTTCCATTTTATATTTTCTATCGGGAGATGATAATTGTTGTACTTTTTTTATCAAAAATAAAAGAGAAACGAAGGAACCTGCTTACACATAATTGTAGTAAGTGCTCTGCAATTTGAATAGATTTGTTTAATGGTGGCTTTAATTTGTTGTGAATGATTTCATTAGTATCTTTGGGTGTGTTCAGATCGCTAACTCGGTGTTTAAGGTGTTGTGTTGTAGTACAGTTGAAATAGCATTCAAAACAAATACAATTTTATTACTCGAATATATTTTAAGGTCGAACACAGGGAGAAAATGGAATTGAACACATAATACTACTCAAAAACTAATTAGGAGTGTAGAGCATGAATATATGAAGAGTTAAAAAGAAATTTAGATAAAGTAATGGAGAGTATATGAGTATCAGACGTCTGATTTTGCAATCAGATGTCTCAAAAGACTTGTGCTACAGTTCTCCTCTTTTTCTTATTCTGATTTCTCTTCTTCCTTTGGCTTCTTTCCTTAGCTTTCTCTGCCTTTCTTCTTCTTCTTCTCTACCTTCTGCCTTCGCGAGCCTTCTGCCTATGGCCTTCTCTTCTTCTTCAGCTTCTTCCTATCTTTGGCCTTCTCTTTCTCTTCTTCTATTTGACCTTCTCTTCTTCTTCAGCTTCTTCCTTCTTCTCTTTCTTTGCTGTCTGCCTTCTCTTCTTCTTCTTCTTCCCTTCTTCTTTTAGCCCTACTGTGCCCTCTGAATTCGACTAAGTGTTGAAGGCAAACTCCTCAGAGCAAAACCCCCTAAACCCCACGTAGCTCTCCTCTCTCTTTCACTCTTTTCTATTTCAAAACCACTCTCCTAGAGCCTTTAACCGGTCGAGTAATTGGACCTAACGTAGACTCGGGTCCAGGCTCACTAGAGTGTGTGGTGAGTGAGGAGTAAAGGGTAATTGGGTAGTTGGGTTCGGCCAAGTTCGCGGGTTATGTCATGGACGAGTTCGGTGATGGGGGAGGAGGACCTCACCCTCAGTGTTGGAGGTGAAGAGCCTCTGGCACTTTTACATTTTATGTTGGTGCAGGCATCTTTTCACTTCCGAGGTGGGACTAAATGTCCCACCTTCTTCCGCATGCCACAGTCCCACCTTCTTCCGCATGCCACAGCAACAGATGAGGCTTCCAATTGGCGAGGCTACTGAGGTTGAAGCCTTTACTTGATGGTCTGGATGCTTGCGCGCCTCAAGTCCGTACAGCTGGGGGTAGCAATCTGGGACAGAGTGAGACCTGGGACCACAGCAAACAAGCTTCAAGCTTGGCAACAATGGCGGACCATGGCCAGATACCTGAAATCAAGAACAAGGGCCTTATGGCCGCATCAGAATGTTCAACATGGTCGCCGTGACACGGCGAATGTAATGGTGGTCGTAGCATGGAGCGAAGGTGGCTATGATGGTTGGACGGTGAAGGTGGGTGTTGACGCGGCTTTTGACTCGATCGTGTTTTAACAGTTAATTACGTCATAGTATATGTGATCAAGTGTCGTCAACAAATAAAAGTTTTATTATTCGAAAATCGGAGTATCCGAGGTCGAACATAGGGAGCAATTGGAATTTACTACTAATCTCAAAAATTGTAATTGAACACTTTAATTACTCAAAACTTTAATTCAAATGTAAATGCATGAGTTTGAAAGGCAATTATGGTAAAAAGAAAGAATTGGACGTCTAATCCCATGATCAGACATCTTAAAAGTGTGTCTTTCCCTTCTTTGATTCTTCTTCTTTCTCTGTAGTGCCTTGCTTTTCTTCTGCCTTCTTTCTTTCTTCTCCTGCAGTATCTCTCTCTACTTCTTTTCTTCTGTCTTCTACGGGTCCTTCTTCTTCTTCCTTGGCTTTGCTTCCTTCAGTTCCTCTTCTCTGCCTTGCCTCTCTTGCTTCCTTGGCAGAACTTCTTTCCTTGCAGCGGCCAAGTGTTGGCTTCTTCCTCTCTTCCGTCTTTCCTGCACACACACCACAGCCAAGGCAAAAGCTAACCTTCTACCCACACACCCGCGCATCTCTCTATCTCTGTAAACCACTCTCAAGATGCTCTCCCAGAGATAGTAAACGGGTCGGATCGCGTGCCCATGACCAGGCGCAACGGTGTGAGGGTGATGCGCGAGGTGTGCTCAGGGCAAGGGTTCGGTCGGAGTGCGCCAGATCCACGTGGTGAAATCACGGACGAGACAGCGTGAGATAGGTGAGGGACCTCACCCCAGGTGCGTTCAGAGGCACCGAGCAGATATGACAAAAGCAATTTAAACCACGCCAGTGCCTTGTATGTTACCGATGTGGGACTAAAGGTTGCTGCCTTCTCTCGTGCACACCCACAGAAATCCTTCCTGCAATTGCCACAGTTGCGGACTTTGCAGCGTCTCTTGCTTGGTCAGACAGCTTCGCAATGCCTCCCCGAGTGCTGCACCTGGAGCCTTGCGGTCCTGAAGCCTGGAGTGAGCTTGGAGCTTCTAAAAGTCGCCGTCAATGGCGGCAGGGGCTATGAATCTGTCAGACACGAAAATGGCCTCGCAGCCTAATCAGATCACCGGGGAACCTTCGCCTTGTCACGGCGAAGGTGAAGGGCAAGGTGGCAGGCCGCCGGGCGGCCTAGGCATGCGTGCCTAGGTCGTCCTGTGGCCGAATGGATGGGTGAGTTTGGGGGATTATTGTGGAGGCATAGAGGGACGGTGGATGGGTGGATATTACTCAGTGAGATGAGGAGGAGGTTATGTGAGGGTCGGCGAGGCGTGTGGGGCTGCAGAGAGACGAGAGTGCCTCGCCGGAGGGTGGCCGGAGATGAGGAAGGTGATGGTGAACAGCGGCGGTCGAGGGTTCGATTGAGTGAAATAAAGTGAGGAAATGAAAGAGGGGATAGAGGGGAATGATTTTAACCTAACTAAAGGGACGAAGGGGACGAAGAGGCGGACGGCTGTACCTGCTGTCGCCGGAGAAGAAGATGCCCAGTGGGGGAAGACGGCGGCGACGACGGCGCTAGGGCAGCGTGCATGGGTATTGCGCGACGCGGAGGAGGATGAGGAAGATGGATCTGCCACTGGTTTTGTGGCAGAGCGAAGAGGAAGGGGAGGGGGGCTCGCCGGAGCTCGCTGGACACCTTGGCCGGAGAAGGAGATGAATTTGAGGTGGAATCCCGGCCAAGTCAAGCTGAGGAGGTTCGACCGGAGTTAGCGTTTAATTTATAGGTGCTTGGCTGTGCTTCTGGTGCGTGGAGGGCATGCCTTCTGTCACCAATGTATCACTGGAGATGGAAGGTGGCTAGATACCCAAATCTCTCATGCGTTCGCATGAGAGATTGGGTGCAAATCTGGGATCAAGATCAGGCTTAGAAGGAAGGGGATTCCTCAGAGAATCTCCCTTCTATTTCTGGGAGGGGATCTTTAAGGGATCAGAGAGTATTCCCTCTCTAATCCTTGTCGGAGAAGGATTCTGCCCCAATAATGGTGGAAGGACTTGATTGTAAGATTGGAAAAAAGATAGGGGGGTTTCTGTGATGGTTTTCAAAAGATAGGGACCAAAATGTGATTGGGTGTACTAAATTACAAAGTAGGTCAAGATGACCTCCCCTTAGGTCCAAATTTTGGTACAAACCTAATTTTGACCTAAGGAATCCAATGGTGAAGTTGGATTTTATGTTTGACCATGTTTGACTAGATATTTTATGTAAAAACCCAAATTAGGTTAATTGATGAGCTAGGACCCTAATCTAGGTCAAACTAGGTTCCAAAGGCCAATTTGAATGTTCTAAACCTTAGGGTATATTTTTCCATGATTTTTAGAGGGTTTACTTGATTTTTATCCTGACCGGAACCTTGTTGAATTAAGCGGGTCTGTTTTAGGGTTGCCAAATGTCATTTAATTCCTGGACTGAACATGAACCCATTTCTGATTGCATCAACCCACTTTTTATCTTATTTAGACCATTTTACCTATGTTTTGTCTCTGAGAAATCCCGTTTATGTACTACAATGGTAAAATTATAGTTTTAACCTTTATTTCATGTTTTCTTCTCAGAACACTTATTCCTCCAATTAATCCCTCTTCTAGGTTATGTAGGAGCTTTTACTCACTTTATTAGGTTAAAATGAGCTAGTTATGGCTCATGATGAGGCTCTCATTAGTGGGTCTGTTTGGGGAGGAGTTTGGGTGGTCGATGGAGTGATTGGAGTGAAGGAAAATGATTAGTGAGGTGTGGTAGAGGTTGTAGGGTGGTTGGTGAGGTGGATGGAGGTGCGGAGCGATGGGAGCACATCACCAGAGGTATCGTCGAAGATGGAGAAGGTGACGGTTGTCAGTGGTGTCGGTGGATGATTTTAGGAAATAAAGAGAGGGAAAGAAAGTGTGGGAAAGAGTGAACTTAAGAAACCTAATATAAGGATGAAAGGGAAGGTAATCCCATGCTGATATGGTTGCTGGATGTGGGGAAGATGAAAGCTCCGTAGATGAGGCAGTGGCGAAGACGGGGTAGAGGCAACGTTGGCCGGTAATGCGCGACGTGAATAACTGTGGTGGAGATAACCCGGCCACTGGTATTGTGGTTGGGCGATGAGTGAGTGAGGGAAAGTCCATCGAAGCATGTGAAGGGTTGTGGCTGGAGGGGAGAGAAGAAAATGAGGGAATCCGACCCAATTTCAAGTTGAGGAACATCGGTTGGATCTAGGGCTTCTTAAATAGGTCATTGGAGAGAGATTTATGCTTGGAAGCCAAGCTCCCAAGCAAAAAAGGGTCGCCGGCGATGGAAACTTTCAAGACACCCAAATCTCTCATGCATTCGCATGAGAGACTAGGAAACAATCAGGGCTCATCAATGGATTCATATTGGAGGGATCTTCTTAGAGAATCTCCCTTCCAATTTTGGAGGGGATTCTTTAAGCAATCAAGGAGAACTCTCCTTTCAAAGCTCACCGAAGTAGGATTCCTCCGCTATAATGGCAGAGGGACCTATTTGTGAGAATGATGAAAAAGATAGGGAGCTGATTGTAAGGGTTTTTGAAAGTTAGGGGTAGAAATGTAATCAGACTGGACCTTTTTACAAACTAGGTCAAGATGAGTTCCCCTTAGGTCCAAATTTTGGTAAAAACCTAATTTGGACCTAAGGAATCCAATGGTGAAGTTGAATTTTGGGTTTGACCATGTTTGACTGGGAAATTTATGCAAAATCCTAAATTAGGGTAGATATCTGTCTGAGACCCCATTCTAGGTCAAGATGGGTTCTAATGGCCAAAATGAAGGTACTAAACTCTAGAGAATATTTTTATTTGATTTTTAGAGGGTTTAGGAGAATTTTATCCTGACCAGAACCTTGGTTAATCAAGTGGGTCTGTTTTAGTGTTTCAAGAAGTCATTTAATTCCCAGAACACACAAACTCTTTTCTATGAAATCCAACCCACTTGTTGTCTTGTTAAGACCATTTGACCTTTGTTTAGCCCTTAAGACCATTTGACCTTTGTTTATTCACTTCATTGGGTCAAAATGAGCTAGTTATAGCTCATGATGGTGTTCCCATTAAGGTGCAATTTGTTCATAGCTTTGGAAGGAACTTCTGCATCAATCATCATTTTCATGTTCATTGTTCTACTGATGATTTAATACTTTTTAACTTATTCAGGAGTTCGGTGAGAAATTAGAGTGTTCACAGCCAATCTCCAACTGAGAAGAATGACTTGGATATGGAGAATGGCAGGTGAATCTTTTCATTACTCCTCTTGTTCTCTCTGGTTTTGTGATAAGGAATAAATTTGATGGACAAGGAAAATAGTTTATGCTTTTTCTCACTCCTGCTTCTTTGAATTTTCATGGAAAATTTGATGAAAAACTGGTTTATTCCTAGGATGGTTGTTAGACAATCTTGAAATAACTTTCTTTGTCACATAAATGACAATCTTAGGATAATTCAAGCAAATTGAGGTTAGCTAACATCTTTTCCTAACCCTATCATTTTCCACCAAAAAAATAATTTCGCCTAACCTTTTGCTATTATGCCACACAAAAGGAGGCCCCTAAGGTTAAGGAAGTTCCTCCAATGATTACAAAATTCCAAAACATCAAAATTTCCCCATAAATTAGCTACAATGCTGAGATGTTCTTAGAATTTTATAAGGACATTAACAAGAAATTCATGAAGTATTTTGTCCTTGGTTTTGACTTGAGCTTATTTGCATAGGTAGAACACAAGATCCAATCTGTTGGTGGTCCATTAGACATGCGTCAGTTGCCTATACCCAAAATGCTTTCAATTGTCAGAAAGTTGTAGGCTCCAGATTCATTTTGTATTTCATTCAAGGTTAGTTTTTTAATATAAACTAATCTTCAAGATATCTATCTTAGTCCTTGCAGTAATTTAGGGAAAAAGCTTGTACATCTCAACGAAGATGGGCAAGACAATTACCAAGTAGTGTATTTCTGATAAAGTGAAATAAGCTACACCTCAGGTGACAAGAAAGACCAACACATTTTTGGCTAAGAGATGATCCAGCTAAGTAGTAAAATCAAAATGTAAATCCACTCTATCAACTGTAGATAGAATGATTGTATTGCTGGTTGCAATTGTAAAAACTAGATGATTGTTAGGAAGACGAACTTACATTCTTCCTAAAATTTCAATTATCCAAATGAGTTTTTGGTAGCTAATTGCTTGAAAATATGATCAAATGTAGTGTTCTAATGTAATGTTTTCTAGTTATGTCATATGCAATTGCATAATTTCTTGTTTGTCTTGTTCCTTTTACTTGTTACCATGGGAAGGGTGGTTCTTTGATACTTGACTCAGGGACAGGGTGGGGATCCTCAAATTTCAGCAAGGTAAGTATGTTCATTTCAAGAGTCACAACTATATGCTAATGGGGTTAAATCCTTCCTTAAACACTAAAATGCAGTTGTGCAGTAAGAGCTGATATGTTGTGTGATTGCAGCATTTACCTATTCATGTCTGGGAGCACTTTAACTTTAATAAGGAATCAACCGATTAAACTTCAACTAATTGCTGGATCCCCCTTGTCGAAGGGATGTGTTTTAATGGTATGTGTCAACTTGTACTTCTCAAATTTGTCAGAAACAATGCAATGAAACAATTACCTAACTTCTTTAGGTTTTCTTTGACTTTTATTGTCATTTTTTGTTGATTCCTTGACCCTGATCCCATGGCTGAAAATGTTTGTTCCAAAACACCATTAAACTAACTAGACCATTTTGTTGCTATAGTTTCATATATGACCACCACTAACTGGTTAATCATATTGTTGTTAATTATTCCACCATTGTTAGTTATGTTAGTATTTTTGTTGTTGTTCCACGATTCATACCTGATTTAGTTGCATTATTTTAAGAAAGTATGAAAATGGCATTATTTCATATGTAGTTCAGATTCTGACACTAAATATCTAGTATTCAATAACTTACATGCGTTTCTCCCATAGAATTAATGTGCACAAACTAGTGTATTTATATACCCAAGCACTACACCCTGCTAATAATGCAAAGGAATAGCTAACTGATGGCAAGTCCTCCATCCTACTTGAGCTAAATTGCAATTTTTTTCGATAATCTCTTTTTTAGGTCTTTCTCTACTTTGGAAACTCAGTTGCTTCAATGTGTTTCTTACCAATGTTTCCTTCCATTTGGAGTATTATAATACATTCGAATATGCATATCTCTAATGTGTGTTCTTTTTTCTTTAGAATTCTTGGTATAGGATATCTTCATTTTCCTGGTCTTCCTTTCTACAGATTATAGAAGGGTTGAAAGAGGTTTTGGTTGGAATGAAGGTTGGAGGTAAATCTCGATGTAAACTAAGCATTTTTTGTTGCCGTGTAAACTAAGACATTAGCTTCAAAAAAAGTCATGTTGAACCTATGCATTTGTTCAAGATGGGAACACCATCATAAGCCATAACTAGCTCAATTTAGTTTGATAAAGTCAATAGAAGGTCCTACATATCAGTCAGAAGGTCGTTTAGGCAAGTTGAGTTGTTTTGAGAAGAAAAGATGAAAATAGGGTTACTTCTGCAATTTTACCAACTTAACACAAATACAGAATAACCATAGGGTTTTTCAGGGGTTACTAATGGTTAAATATGCATTTAAGTCTAATAAGTGGGTCCGTGCAGACAAAAATGAGTTTCCATGCATTTGAAGAATTAATGGACATCTGAAACCCTAAAAATAGACCTACATAATTAATTGAGGTTCTGGTTAGGATAAAATTCATCTAAACCCTCCTCTAAAAATCATAAAAAAATATTCTCTTGGGTTTGGCATTGTTGAAGCAACGAGTTGCTACATTAACGTATTTGGTTTTGAAAACCTGTCAATGTAGTATGAAAGTGAAGAACTCGTGTTCAACAAATAAAATTTATATCGGAATAGAAATCCCGGGTCGAACTCAGGAAGGCTACATCAATCTATATTCCTAATTATACTTTTTTAGAATTTTTGTTGAAAAGTGAAGCGATGTAATTACAATGAAGCAATATTAACAATCAGAATAAATGAGAGAGAGACAAAACATGCATTTAATAATTCAAAATGTTTATACAATAAAACCAGAGAAGAATTACACTAGAAAGCGACAAATGAGCTACACTAGAAAGTAGGAAAATTCTACTCTAAAAAGCTTTAAAGAAGAATGGGAGAGAGAAGTTATCCTCCTCGACGTTTGCTTGGAGGACGAGTTGGATGAGACGCCACCTAGATGAAGGAGGACAGAGCGGGAAGAAGGTCGAATCAGGAGGAACGAGAATGGGGCAGCACGTCATTGTCGTTGCAGGATCCTCTTCCAAAATGAGAGAGAAAATTTGACTTTATCTCGCGAGGAGCATCCCGGGTGTGGGACAAGCTTCTCTTGAGCTTTGGAGAGGTAAAGGAGAGAAGGAAGGGATGCCCATTTCATAAGGAGGGGGTCCTTTTATAGTTGCAAGGAGTGAGAGCAGTTTGGTCCTTTTAATTTGAAAAACATTAAATAAGGGGTCTTTAGTGACGGGTAAAATCGTTGCTAAAGCCTTAAGTGTGGGTGACGTGCGTCGCCCACTCATCTTCCACGCCGCCCACGTCCTTCCATTCTCAGCTGTTCGATCGTGAGATTGAACGACTAAGACACGCCCTCGCCACAGCTCTTCAAGTTGCAATGCCCGCGTCTGATGGCACGTTACACGCGGGCGTGCAATAGCGCGTTCATCTGATTAGGCGCTCGCAGCCACCCGATCTTCATCGTGCAGTCGGATGTACGCATGCATCTGCTCCAAGTGAGGCATCCAGTGGTCTCGAACGCATGCTTGCGCTTCGTGCTTGAGCGCTCAACCAACTGCACTATGCGCACGGATGGTCGAGCGGGCTAACTCATGCACGTGTTATCAGGACCGTTGGATTAAGATCCAATGGTCGAGGCAGCTGTTCAGATGATGCTTCAGAGAATGGGGGCGCCGGTTGGGATGCATTCTCAACTGTTGGATCTTGATCCAACGGTGGAGATGAGTGGATGCTAGCGGCTTCAGAAGTTGAAGATGGCCGGTTGGGTGGCTAAGATGGCACCACATGGCATGATCTTGGCTGTCCATCTTCTAGATGATATAGATGGTGCCACGGGTGTCGGATTGAGTCGATTTTCACGTCGTTAGGCTATAATCATCGATCCAAATCCATCTGTGTAGTCGGATTTGTCGTCTGAAGTGTGGATTCACACCATCTTGGCCCTTGATCTTCCAAATTTCCTTGATCTCTATCTGATGCAACAGATGTCTGATTAAGGCGATCTTGGAGTCGCTGAACTCCAATCGTCGCCCTGATCACATCTCTACGGTTGGTTCTTCGATCTGAGGCCCCAATAAAAATTTTGCCCTATCCCTGAACATAAAAGGAGATAATTAACCTCCATTTTATTCAAACTAATCTAAATGCAAGATGATGCATGCTATGCAATATTTATAGTATGCAATGCAATTCTATGCTTAAGAACATGCATAAATAGACATCTTATGTAGTGTAAACATGTTTACATCATACCCCCATGCCTATCTTTTGCTGGTCCCTAGCAAAAACTATATGCTATTTATAAAAGAATTAGGTTGGATTATTTGGACATGAGTTATTTTCAATCATTAAGAAAATGTTTACTTAGGATCTAAACTTTCAAAGACACAACAGTGCCCGGGTATCTGCCAAAATGCAGACCGCCTTAAGCCCTCACCTTATCTAAAGAAAATTTTCTTTTTCTCTTTTTCTTTTTTTCTAATTTTTTCTGATTTTCAAGTTTTAGGGTTTAAGAATGGCTTTCTACGGCCATTCAACTCACCCAAGATTTGATGAGAACCCTAAGTTTTAGGCATCTTATTGTGAATGTGATAGACTCGTTGATCGACAGTTAAAATGAACTTCGGATTTCTACGCCTCTAGGTGACCTTAAAAAGAGAATTCTGCCTAAAGGTGTATCTTTACAACCGGTAGCTTTCTCCCTACTTTTTTTTTTATGGGGTCAACACAAGGGTGAATCCAATGTATATCTCCCCAATTTATTCTAATTCTCTGCTTCTTCTTAAGTGTTTTGGGAATTTTCAGTGCATTTATTAAGCTGGGTTGTAGACAACCGGTCGAGCCGTTACCACCGACAACTTGCCAGCCAAACTCGTGCAGCAGAGTGTGGCTTATTTCTTTTTTTTATTTTCTCCTATTCTTTTCTTTTTAACTTTTTTTTTTTAAGTAGGTGGCTTCCATGGTCTAAGATTTACCTAAAGGCAGTAAGAAGAGAATGGTCCAGTGACTAGGTTCTAGACAACCTTCCTATGGGCTGTTACCCACAATAACTTGCCAGCCATATCACCTAAGAAGGTTCATTAGCTACCCAATTTTCGTTAAAATCGTCGAACAATGAGTCAGTGCAAAAAAAGTGTGCAGATGCTTAAAACTCAAAGTTCCGTCAAATCAGAGGGTAGGTTGATAAGTCATGTACTTATGACATAAACTTATTTACTCAAATTACAGTAGAATTAAGGTTGGCGAGGACTCAAAAAATAAATCCACATTTTAGTGGATACACGGGCTGATTAAGTCCAAAGACCTGAAGGGTCTTTGTGTTCAAATCCTAATGTAATATTTCCTAGCATTGAAAAGTCCTAATGTCCAACTATTCCTTCCTAATTCAATTTTTTTTTTATGCATAAATAAGAAAGGAAAAATAATTTACATGAATTTCACAAAGCTGACCAAATGATTTAAAAATGAATCCACCCCCCCATGCCTAGCTGATGCAATGTCCACATTGAGAAAGAGACATGAAAGAAAGGGTAGAGTATGAAAGATGTCACCTGAATCTGAAGCTCGTGTCAGCTTTGTGTCATATGTACAACTGCTAAGTTTAATGCCGTCAGCTAGGCGAAGTCCAGCCAAAGAAGTCACAGAATGGCTAGAGCAACCATGTCTGAGACGGGTTTTGGAAGAGTAAGGTCAATAATAGGTTTCAGACATTGACCGTTGACTTTAAATGTGTTGCCCATCTTTGGGTCAGAAATATAAACAGCTCCATTTGGAAAAATCTGGTCAATTATTGATAAACGCCAGTTTATCATCATTTTTATGCTTTAAAACTAACCTAGCTCTTAGGATTTTACTCTGCAAACGGGTTTTTGGGCTGCATTTAGGCATAAATTAGGATAGGCATGCATTGCAATTTTTATTGTCGTTTTAATGTGTTTTTGTGAGTGTTAGGGATGTACAGATGCACAGATCCCTAAAACCCTAGCACTCAAGAAGGCAAATGGTGAAGGAGAAGCCCAGACTAGCTGGAACTCAGCTTGATCCAGCTCACCTCAGCTTGATCTAGCTCACCGTAGCTGGAACCTAGCTTACTTGAACTAGGGTTAGCTCATCCCAGCTCCATTCAGCTAATCTCAGCTGGATGGCAGCTCAAGAGAGTTCATCCTAGCTCACCCTAGCTCAAGTCAGCTCAGATCCAGCTCAACTTAGCTGAGTCTAGCTCATCTCAGCTCCCACTAGTTCACAGGGAGCTCTAGCTAGCTCAGCTGAGTTGACAGGAGTTCACCCCAGCTCAGATCCAGCTACATTCAGCTCCACTCAACTCCAGCCAGCTGAAGAAGAATTCATCTCAGCTCAGGAAGCTCAAGTCCAGCTCCCGGGGACTCAGCTTAGCTCAACTCAGTTGAGCTAAGCTACCTTAGCTGCCTCAACCAGCTTGATTCTCCCCGGAAGCACCAGACCTAGCTCACCTCAGCTCATTTTGGTAGAAGCTAGCTCACTTTAGCTTGGCTTAGTAGCTAGCAAAGAACTAGCAAGCTAAGCCAGCTAGAGTAGCCCCATGCCAGCCTCTTCAGCAGCAGCCAGCTCCAGCTCCAGCTCCAGACTTCTTCTCCTCAGCTCCTTGCTCCAAACCCTAGCTCCAACACCTTCTCCTCTACTCCACCTTTAGCTAAGCTAGCTTAGCTTATCTTAGCTTAGCTTAGCTTAGCTAACAACCAGCTCCTTGGCCATTCATTACCTCCAAAATCAACCCTAGCTAGCTCCACCAACTCAAGCCTACCTAAGCTAGCTACCCTACTCAAGTTGGCACCACCTCCTAGCCATCCCTTCACCCCATTATCTCCACCAAAAGACACTTCAAGTTGGCGCCAAAAACCACCCCTAACCACCTCTATATTGGCGCCACTTTCAGCCCCTTAATCCACCCTACACCTACCCACATAAGCCATCCTAGCCATCCATTTCAAAGGTCACCATAGCCCCCCTCCTATTCTATAAAAGGCCACCACCTACCACCATTTTGGAGGCATCCTCCCTTAGTATATTTTCTACCTAAACCACCTATACCTACGGCCAAGAAGAAGGAGTAGAGAAGGAGATTAAAGGGGCACATCACCAGCCCTTTTGGTGCCTTCTTCTCCCCACTCTCTTCAACTTGAGCCACGCCAAGGAGGAGGACTCTCCCACTTCAAGGAGGACGGCCAGGCAAAGGAGCAAAGCTTAGGGTGGACATCCACCCTTGGAGAGAAACTTAGGGCACGCCCCCTTAGGGCTTGCCTTGGAGGTCATCACCTTGGCGGAGTTCTGCAAGGAAGGAGTTGAAGGATTCTTTTCAAGCTTGGGAGCCACCAACCTTGGAGCAAGAAGCCCTCTTCTTCACCATCTATCTAGAGGATTTGTGTTTTATTTTCTTATTTGCAATTTTCTAGTAGTACAAGCTTTCCTCTACTAGGCCTTTTGTAAAACACTTTATCAATTATCTAGTTGCCTTCTTTGCAATTTTTTTGTTTGCATTTCTATTTGCTTATTTTCAGCATTCTTCACTTCCTCTCCCTAATTATTCTAGGCCTTCACTTGCTTAGAGTGAGCTTAGGGAGAGGCTCTACTTGCCACTTTAGAGTAGTTTACTTAATTGGAAGTGTAAACACTTTTCCCGCCATAATTTCGCATGTTGCCTTAGTTCAAAAATAAAGAAAAATGGTATATTGAAAATTACCAAAAAGAAAGTTGAGATATATTCCAAGCAAGAGAATCAATTTTGCAACCATATTGCCTCCTTGGACGACCCTAGATACTCCCCTATCTAGGATATAAATTTTAAAAGCGAAAGCGGATTTACGCGTTACAACGACGTATTTTAACAAACCGCGTATTTTCGCTATCAATTATGAATGGGCCATTCCATTTAGATCTAAGTTTGCCAGGAAAGAGCTTAAGTCTAGAATCGAATAACCAGACCTTCTGGTTCGGCTCAAAGCTCTTATGGGAAATCAATTGATCATGTAGAGCTTTGGTCCGAGCCTTGTAGATCTTGGTATTCTCGTATGCACCATTTCTAAGCTCCTCCAACTCAGATAGTTGGAGTTTCCTGGTCTTCCCAACTAAATTCAGATCTAAATTGCTTTGTTTGATCGCCCACAATGCCTTGTGTTCAATCTCTACAGGTAGATGGCATGCCTTTCCATACACCAAATGAAATGGAGACATGCCAATGGGTGTTTTATACGCTATACGATAGGCCCAAAGAGCGTCCTCAAGCTTTTGAGTCCAGTCCTTGCTATCAGGCCTAGCCATTTTCTACAGAATGTTCTTGATCTCTCGATTGGAAATCTCAGCTTGTCCATTCGTCTGAGGATGGTAAGGTGTGGAAATTCGGTGATTAACCCCATATTTGGCCAACAAATTTTGGAATTGGGCATTAGTAAAATGAGTGCCACCATCATTGTTGATGGCTCTCGGAATCCCGAGCCTACTGAAGATTATTTTTCTTGACAAAATCGATGACCACCTTATGGTCATTGGTTCGGGTGGGAATCGCCTCAATCCATTTGGACACATAATCAACAGCAACAAGAATGTACTGATGTCCAAATGAAGGGAGAAAGGGTCCCATGAAATCGATGCCCCAAACATCGAAAATTTCGAGAGGAAGAATTGGGTTTAGGGACATCATATCTCTCTTAGTTATGCTCTCGAGTGCCTGACATCGAGAACATGACCTTGAGAAATCCTGGGCATCCTTAAATAAAGACGGCAATAGAAGCCAGATTGAAAGATTTTTGCAGCCGTCTTTTTCTCGGAGAAATGTCCACCACACGCATATGCATGGCAGAACTCGAGAATACTGTTGAATTCATTCTCCAATACACATCGGTGAATAATCTGATCAGAGTCAATGCGGTACAGTTCAGGGTCCTCCCAGAAGTAGTATTTGGCCTTAGATTTGAGTCTATCCCTTTGTTGCTTGGTCCAATCCTGGGTGATTTGACCAACAACCAAATAGTTAACAATGTCAGCAAACCATGGGGTTTGGATACCTGAAACTGTAAGGATAGCTTTGTCCGAAAAAGTGTCAACAATCGGGATGTCTAGACAAGAAGAATCACCTAGAAGTCTTGACAAATGATCTATCACCACATTTTGTACTCTAGTTTTATCCTTGATTTCAAGATCAAATTCTTGAAGTAGAAGAATCCAACGAATAAGCCAGGGTTTGGCATCCTTTTTGGCCAAGAGATGTCTCAAGGCCGAGTGGTCGGTTTAGATGATAACATGAGACCCTAAGAGATAAGCCCTGAATTTTTCCAAAGCGAACACTACAGCTATTAATTCCTTCTCAGTAACAGTGTAATTCCTCTGGGCTTCATCCAGAGTTTTACTAGCGTAGTAGATGACAGAGGGCTTTCTATCAATATTCTGACCTAAGACAACCCTGACTACGTAATTAGAAGCGTTGCTCATGATCTAACAAGGGGCTATCCAAATTGGTGGTTGCAATATTGGAGCACAGGTGATTACTATTTTTAGGAAATCAAATGCCTTTCGGAACGATTCATCAAAAACAAACGGCATTTCTTTGGCAAGAAGATTGCTCAGAGGATGAGCAACCTTCGAGAAATCCTTGATGAATCTTCGATAGAATCCTACATGACCAAAAAATGATCGAATTTGTTTAACAGATGTGAGAGGAGGAAGTTTAGCGATGGCATCAACCTTAGCTTTATCCACTTCGATTCCCCGTTCAGAGATTACATGACCCAAAATGATGCCTTCTCGGGTCATGAAATGACTCTTTTCCTAACTAAGGACCAATCGTGTTTTGATACATCGCTTAAGAATCATTTCCAGATTAGCCAAATAAGAATCAAACGATTCTCCGAAAATAGAGAAATCGTCCATGAAGACTTCCATAAACTCTCCCACCATGTCAGAGAATATGGCTAACATACACATTTGAAAAGTTGCAGGTGCATTGTATAAATCGAAAGGCATCCTACGGAAAGCAAAGGTTCTATAGGGACAGGTGAAAGTAGTTTTTTCCTGATCCTCGGGATGGATAGGAACTTGGTTGTACCCCGAGTAGCCATCAAGAAAAAGAAGTACTTCTGCCCGGCTAGTCTTTCCAATATTTGATCGATGAAAGGCAGGGGAAAATGATCCTTTTTAGTGGTTGTGTTTAGCTTCTTGTAATCAATACAAACCCTCCAAGTGGAAGCTGAGCGTGTTGTGATAGATTCTCCTCTCTCGTTAGTCACAACGGTAATCTCGGCTTTCTTCGAAACAATCTGCACGGGACTTACCCAGGGACTAACAGAGATTAGATAAATAATTCCTGCATCGAGCCACTTGATGATTTCCTTTTTGACCACTTCTCACATATTTGGATTTAATCTCCTCTGCATCTAGCGAGAAGGGTGGGATCCATCTTTCAAGAATATTCTATGATTGCAGTAAGATTGCTCGATCCCCTTGAGGTCATGAATGGTCCAGCCAATTGCCTCCTTGTGTTTCTTCAGGACCTTGATCAATTTAATCTCTTGCTCCTTTGTTAATTTAGCACTAATAATCACAGGGAGAGTCTTCTGAGGTCCTAAAAATTGATATTTCAAATTCTCAGGCAATGGTTTCAGTTCAAGCTGAGGCTGGTTGATGATTAATGGTAAGGAAGATGCTGAAGACTCAACAAGAGGAAGAGGTTGTGAGTTAACAAAATCAATGACCTCTTCAGAAGATGGCAGGTCTACCATAGAGGGTTGCAGGTCGAATTCGTCATCAAAGGAGGAACTTTCAATTGAAGAAACCATCAAACAAGTTTCAATGTTTTCATTATCCTCTTCAAGTTCCTCAATAAATCCACAATCCTCAAATTTATTAATCTCCTTAAAAATATCCAATTTCATTCGTTGATCCCCAAAGGTAATTTCTATGCTACAGCTTTCACAATTAATGTTGGCCTTAGCGGTAGCCAGGAATAGACGCCCCAGAATGATGGGTGTGTTCCTCAGATTTTCAGGTACATCCATGTCAAGGATAAGGAAATCTACAGGAAAATAGAAATCCTTGACCTTAATTATAACATCTTCAATAATGCCTCACGGATTTGTGACTGAGCGGTCTGCTAACTATAGCGTTACTGAAGTTGGCCGAAGTTCACCTAATCCAAACTTCTCGTAAAGAGATGTTGGAATTAGGTAGATGGATACACCCAGATCCAAAAGTGCTCTATCAAATGTGTAATCTCCGATGACGCAAGAAATCAACGGAGCACTTGGATCTCTCTTTTTCTAAGGGAGGTGGTGCAGGATAACAGAACTAGCCTGCTCAGAGAGTACCACCTTCCTCGAAATAGATTCTCACGACTTACACTTTTGTGTACATAAATCCTTTAGAAATCTCGTGTAATTCGAAATGTGCTTGATAGCATCGAGGAGCGAGATATTGATCTCAACACTCTTAAATATATTCAGAAGCTCCTCATTGCTATCAACACACTTCTTCTTCTTTGATTTGATTAAGGCTTCAGGAAAAGGAACATGAGTCAGATCTTTGGAATCAGGTTCCTGAGCCTTGATTTCTCCTCTAGAATTCTCCTCTCTCTCCTTAGGTTCTTTAGGATTCAGTAGATCAGAATAGTGTGGTTGTGGATCCTGAGTCTGCTTACCACTCCTCAAAGTGACAGAATTTGCATATGCATAAGAGTTTGGGTCTTGGGGAGGGTTAGGGAAGATTGGAGGGGCTTGATTAGCCAGAAATTGTTGATTTGCAGAAGAAGAAGAAGAGGAGGGATCTAGCTCAACCACCTGAGCATGTGCGTGTGGGTCCCTCTAATTTCTGTACCCATGGGCTTGATTGCCCAGATTCAGAATATTTTGCTGGTTGGGTACGAGTTGGGGTGGTAGAGATCCAGGTTGACGAGGGTTAGCAATGAGCCAAGTCTGCAAGTTGTCCAGTGAGGTTTTCATTTGCTGCATAAGCTGGAGCATGGATCCTTGCATCTCTACCATTTGTCGATTCAAATCAGCCTGCCCTACGGCTTGACGGTTATTCCAAGCTGGCTGTTGACCTGATTTGGAGGTAACTGAGTATATACATGACCCTGACCTATTGGTCATTGCGGAGCATAGTTGCTATGTCGAAATTGGGACTATTGCCCAGTATTTTTCCAAGAGAAGCTAGGGTGATTTCTCCAACCCAGATTATTAGCATTAGAGTAGGGGTTGGATCTAACATTCTCTTGTACAGCACAGACATCCTCATAGGGTGAGGATAGAGAGAAAGAAAGGGAAGGATCAGAAAAACTGGGATCAAAGGCCCCAGTTTGGAACTCGTGGGGTTCCAAAAAATGCTGACTAACAGGTTGAGCCGCATCGAGTTGATTCACGAACTCCCGTCCAGAAGGAGCTCGTGAAGAATGGAATCCCGAATTTTGGGATTGAATGGATCACGAGTTGTTTATAGAATTTCCAGCCATCCTCTCTTCCATTCTCTTAGCAACCAAGTCCACCTTGTCTAGTTTGTTACAAATCAATTCCATATCAAATGAATGAGAGTCATGCACTTCATTGACATTTGATCTAGGCTGCTGGGACTGGTTAAATGTATCCATGGAGGCATGATTGATTGAATTCTCACGCATTTCCTCAAATAACTCATATGCACTATCTACATCTTTATTGAGGAAATTACCTCCGTAAGAAGCATCCACATGATTTCTAAGTTTCTCAGTCAACCCATGATAGAAGATCTGCAAGAGTTTCCATTTCGACACCTCGTGGTGTGGACACCTCCGCAATAGGTCCTGGAATCGCTCCCAGGCCACATGAAACTGCTCCCTCAGCTACTGGGTAAAGGTAGTGATTGCCCGTCTCAAGGCATTGGTACGTCTGACTAGGAAGAATTTCTTCAGAAAGGTCGATTTCAACTCATTCCAAGTTGCAATTGGTCTTCCCATTATCCTGTACCAATGCACGGCCTTATCCCTAAGAGAGAGGGGGAAGAGCCTCATGATCATTTACGCCTCATTTATGTTTCGTGCCTTGGTGGTCTGGACCAAAGTGGTCAAGTCCTCCAAGTGCTGAAACAGATCTTCGGAGCCAAGCACATGATAATGTTTGATCAGGCTTAACACTTGGGGCTTGATTTCTATGTCGCCGATTGGAATCTGGACGCCGGGACATTCCCCGTAATTTGAAGGATCATAAAAATCCTTCAAGGGCTGATCACTCTTCATTCTCTAAAACCATTCCTGCATTCTCTGCATTTGTTCCAACTGCCTTCAGAATTCTTCTTGTGGATCTCCAGGAAGAGGAGGCTGTTGGTCGACCATGGGATCAATTTGACCAAAATCCAATTTGCGCTTCCTAGAATACTCTAGTGGTCCTTCCAATTGGGGATTCAATGACCATCTTCCTATCATAAACTAGAAGGTCGAAAGGACTAGGGATAGGGACCCTGTAGCATAACAAAACAGGGCTGTCCTTAAGTGGGGTAGCCTAAGGATCTACTGACTCCCAAAACCCGCCTTAAGATTGTAAATGATTTACTCTACTTGCGTCTGCTCAATCCAACCAGTTAGGAGGGACTGGGGAGAAGGTTCTTCTTTCAGCTTTCTCCTCCGGTTCCTAGTGTGCCCCCTAGCCATGGTCGTTTGACACTACTCCCCTAGCTAGACATCAGATTAATTAGTACAAGTAGGTTAATCAAAGACAATCTCAGACTAGGCCCTGAAGAGCGAATTAGACCTTAAGGCCAACGTCTACTCAATTTTATTAAGGCTTGGGATTGTGGTGCTTATGGAATGTGATGGGCCCTTAAAATGGGTTGTGCCCTTAATGATTGATTGAGAATTGTGTAAGTGCGTGCATAACCAGGGTTTTCAAGCAAGATTATTTTTGATGCGTGGATTTTAATGTTCAAATCTTGCTTAAGTAGCTTTTAGGGTTTCAAAATAGGTTGATTGCAATCAAGTTTTGGGGCAAACCAGGTTGTCAAATATGGGTGAAGATTTCTTTCCTTTAAAACTAGAAATAAAGTGGAGTGCCTGGAATAGACCTAGATTGAAAACCCTAATGAGGAGCTACTTGATGAGTTGATTTTAAGTTGAGTGGTGCGGCCCAAACAACTCAAACAACTGGCCACAAATGCACCACTAAGTTAGACAGACAAAGATGGTTAACCTAGAATAATTTCTACTCTTTTATGTGTTGCTTTGTGTGTACCGATTCTACAGATCATAACCTGGTTGAGTATAAACAAATCAATTAGGTTAAGTGCCTTGAATGTGGGTGTACATTGTGGGTTTGCTAAAAATTTCCCACAAAATTATCTTTTTGTTATTTTTTTTTATAAACGAGGGTGGAATGAATGTGAATGAGAATCCAAACAACTAAACTATTGCTAGGGTTTATGAAAACACCTAAGTTAATTGGAATTTGGATTTAATGTGGCAAATGAAATCTATGGAGGGGGGAAGAATGGGGGACACTTACAGTTGTCTTCAACTGCACTTTACTTCGGTCTACCGCTTGATGATTCCAAGATGGAGGTCTCTGCAAAACAATAGACATAAGAGAAAGCAAGTTAAAAAATAATAAAATGCACGAAATGCGAAAAGATGATAGGAAATTCGTTGCCTCCATGGCAATGGTGCCAAAATGTTGAAGCTACGAGTCGCTACGCTAACGTATTTGGTTTTGAAAACCTATTGTCGTAGTATGAAAGCGAAGAACTCATGTTCATCAAATAAAATTTATATCGAAATAGAAATCCTGGGTCGAATTCAGGGAGGCTACGTCGATCTATATTCGCAATTATATTTTTTTAGAATTTTTATTGAAAAGTGAAGCGATGTAATTACAATGAAGCAATATTAACAATCAAAATAAATGAGAGAGAGACAGAGAGAGAACATGCAATTACTAATTGAAAATGTTTATACAATAAAATCAGAGAAGAATTACACTAGAAAGCGAGAAATCAGCTACACTAAAAAGTAGGAAAATTCTACTCTAGAAAGTTGTAAAGAAGAATGGGAGAGAGAAGTTACCCTCCTCGAGGATTGTTTGGAGGACGAGCCGGATGAGACACCGGCTGGATGAAGGAGGATGGAGTGGGAAGAAGAAGGTCGAAGCAGGACGAACGAGAACGGGGCAGCACATCGTAGTCGTCGCGGGATCCTCTTCCGAAATGAGAGTGAAAATTTGACTTTATCTCGCAAGAAGTATCCTGGGTGTGGGACAAGCTTCTCTTGAGCTTTGGAGAGGTAGAGGAGAGAAGGAAGGGATGCCCATTTCGTATGGAGGGGATCTCCTTTTATAGTTGCAAGGAGTGAGGGCAATTTGGTCTTTTTAATTTGAAAAACATTAAATAAGGGCTCTTTAGTGACGGATAAAACCATTGCTAAAGCCCCAAGTGTGGGCGACGTGCGTCCTTCCATTCTCAGCCGGTCGATCGTGAGATCGAACGGCTGAGACGAGCCCTCGCCGTACCTCTTCAGGTCGCAACGCCCGCAACTGATGGTGCGTCACGCGCGGGCAGGCGATAGCGCGTTCATCTGATTGGACGTGCACAGCCGCTCGATCTTCATCGTGCAGTCGAATGCACGTGTGCATCAGCTCCAAGTGAGGCATCCAGCAGTCTCAAATGCGTGCCTGCGCTTCGCGTTTGAGCACTCAACCAACTGCGCTACGTGCGTGGATGGTCGAGCGGGCTAACTCATGCGCGCGTGATCAGGATCGTTGGATTGAGATCCAACGGTCGAGGCAACTCTTCAGATGATGCTTCAGAGAATGGGCGCACCGGTTAGGATGCATTCTCAGCTGTTGGATCTTTATCCAACGGTAGAAATGCGTGGATGCTAGCAGCTTCCGAAGTTGAAGATGGCTGGTTGGGCGGCTGAGATGGTGCCACGTGGTGCCATCTTGGCCGTCCATCTTCTAGATGATGCAGATGGTGCCACGGGTGTTGGATTGAGTCGATTTTCACGTCGTTAGGCTACGATAGTCGATCCAAATCCATCCATGCGGTCGGATTTATCATCTGAAGTGCAGATTCACACCATCTTGGCCCTTGATCTTGTAGGGTTCCTCGATCTCTATTTGATACTACAAATGTCTAATTAGGGTGATCTTGGAGTCGTTGAACTCCAATCATCGCCTTGATCACATTTGTACGGTTGGATCTTCGATCCGAGGTCTCGATAAAAATTTTTCCCTACCCCTAAACATAAAAGGAGATAATTAACCTCCATTTTATTCAAACTAATTTAAATGTAAGATGATGCATGCTTTGCAATATTTATAGTATGTAATGCAATTCTATGCTTAAGAACATGCATAAATAGACATCTTATGTAGTGTAAACATGTTTACATCAGGCATCCCTGATTTGACCTTCTGAACCTATTTTGACTTAAAACAGAGTCTCAGACAGACAGTTGCCCTAATTTGGATTTCTGTATAATTTACCTAGTCAAACTTAGTCAAAACCTAAATCTAACTTGTCCATCAGATTTCTTGAGTTGAAATTAGGTTTGTAGCAAAATTTGGGCCCAATCAGAGATCACCTTTACCTAGTTTGCATTCCAGTCCTGACAGACTCTTCTTATCACACAATGGCCCTTAACTTTTTGAATTCTTTACAAGTAGGTCCCTAACCTTTTCATCATCTTCACATTTAGGCCCCTGCCACCATTTGTGTGAACACACCAAGCTCTATCAAGATTCAAGAAAGGATTTCTCACTCTATTCTCAATCAAACTCTCCCAAAATTGAAAGGGAGATTCCTTGAGGAATTCCCTTCCAATTAAACCCGGCCATGAATCCTAATTCATTTCAATCTTCCATGTGAATGCATGGAAGATGTGGGTATCAAGTTTGCATGAACTTTTCGAGCTTTGTAAGCTTATTTCCAAGCTTGGAGCTCCTCTTTTTTTGGCCTATAAAAGAATCAAGGGCAAGACCCTTGCTCCTTAGCAAATTTTGTTCAGAGAAAACCTTCTCTCTTCCCTGTCCGGCCACCTCCGCAGTTTGATTCGACGACCTCTCTCCGACATGCTCCTCTACACCTCCAACCATCAAATTGGAGGTGCCACCATCTTCCTTGCTTCCTTGTCCACCTCTCCGGTCAAAGGGTGGGCGTTCCTCTACCTCAATCACTATTGCCACTTCGCCGTCCCTACTATCTTCTCCAGCTCCGGTTAGCCACAATCTGAGCCCTTCGCCTATCTCTTCCTCTCCTAAGACCCTCTACATCTTTCTCTTTCCCTCACTTCTCTTTCCCACACTCACAACACACACACGTCCGCCAATCACTTATCTCCCCCTCTGTCTTCTTTGCCTCTGGTAGAACTCCGACGAGTTCGCATGTACATCACAGACCACCATCCACCTCGCCACAACTCCCAAAAGCTCTGTCATTCCACCATGACTGAAACCCCTCTTCTATTTCGCTGATCCATCCACTGAATCGCTCCACCAAACTCCATCTCCTTCGCACACCTTTTTGGACTCCGTCAGCCCTCCATACGCATGCATTCACCACACAACCACCACCGATGCACTTTCCCTCGCACGATGACCCTTCTGAACTTATATGACAAGGCCGAGAGGCCGTGCTTTCCTTTTCAGGTGTTCGTCGGACCTTCGCCACTGCGATGACTTCATCGATCGAGTTCATGGTGTTCTAGCCATGATACCTCCAGATACTTGCTCCAGGTTGCACGTAAGGATCCCAGGTCACCCTCCAGGCTTTCAATTAGAAGCCATGAACTCTTCTCTGACCGTAATTGGAAGAACCTTCATCAGCAGCTTTGCGTGGAGAACTGTGGAAACATAGTCCCACATCAGATAGTGCAGGCACCGCGATCGCACATAAATTGATTTTCTACTTCTGCCCGGTTGCCTCCAAGAGCACCGGGGTGAGGTCCCGCATGCACGCTCCACGCACGTGCCCTCGCCCACGCTCATGCCTCACGGGTCTAGGCCTTGGTCTGTTTACCTATTTACCCTGGTTTGGTCAAGTTCGCCCGATCTTGAGAGAGAAAGAAGAGAATGAAAGAGAGAGAGGAGGGGGGTTTTGCCCTCTGCTGCTCTCTACACTTAGCGAAATCTGAAGAGGCCTTCGCTTCTGTTGGTGCTTTGCTGTGATTGTGCCTCTCCTTGAGGCCTCAAGGAAAGAGAGAGCCCTTTGCCTCTGTTGCTGGTTCTAAGTCACTGTTGCACTATTGAGACACTTAAGTTGATGTGGAAATTGTGTGGTTGATATTGTAGCATTATTTGAGTAAATTGTTAATAGGGTAAATTGGTGATTCAAACCACCATTTTTACCCTAATCTTTTTGCTACATTGACTCTAACTCTTCCATTTATATCATTTGTGCTTGAAATTGCTATTACATTGTTATATTTTTGCTTGAAATTGTGATCTTGAGATAATTTGCCATATTGCTCCCTGCGTTTGACCTCAGATTTCTTTCGAGCTATAAATTTAAGTGTTCTACGCAGTTTATCAACTATACTACAGTGTATTACTTTTAAAACACCAATTCAACACGTTAATAGCTCACCCTTTCTCTAATCTTATTCCTGCTGCTCACTTTCTCTCAATCCCCAATTTCTACTCCTTCAAGATTGGTATTTTCATCTGCCAAAAGTTAAGAGTACTTTCTCTTGAAACATAAAGAGTGCGGAATTACGCCAACCATAATCACAACCAAAATTCCCCTAGGATGGTTCATCTCCCAAATCCATGAGATTCATTGGATGGTTCATCTATTCCTATCCTAGCTAGATGCAATCTGCCAGCACTAAAATCAGCATCTCTTCCTATACTTGAGAAACTCTTCTAAGACTAAATACCCCATAATTTGCAGGATCGTTAGGAACATTTGCTTGTATCATTTTTGGTGTATGTTAGGCTTTTTATTGTAAATTCTAGAAAGAACCAACCTTTTATAATCAATTACAATGTTTGATTACCCTTTCAACATTTAACTATGTACTGTATTTTTGAGTTCCGCCATCTAGTTAAGGTTTGTTACTTCTTTTGAGTTCCTTGCTTTCGTATGTAATTCTTTTATGTATGAAATTTTTAGAACGTCATCTTTTTAGGATTGTATAAGGATCCTAACTTTTAGAATTAAAAAAAAAATACTCTTACCTTTGCCGTCAATTCTTACAATAACCAATTGTAGTAAAAGGTAATTTTTTCAAAAAAATGTGACTATTTCCTGTCACTTATTTAAGAAAGCAATGACAAAAATATGTTTTTGCCATCGGTTCTCAAAATAACCGACGACAAAAAAAGGTAAGTTTTCTACCGAATGAAACCTTTTTCCGTCACTTATTTGAGAAAGCAACAGCAAAAACATTTTTACCATCACTTGGATAAGCGACGGCATTTTCTTTTAAATGATGACAAAACTTAAAAAGCATTGCTTGAATGTGGGAAAAAGTAATGTAGAAATATCGTCCCTTTTTTTAATAAGTGACGACAAATCAAATTATCATCGGTTATCAACCGATGGCAAAAGATCCAATACATCCACTGCACGAACGATATTTCGACGTCAAATATTCTTTGTAACCGATTGAAAAAAGAAACAACAATGCTACTTATGCCATCGCTTTTTGGTGTCGGTTAAAAGGACTTTGGCGCTGTTGTTATAGTACATGTTATCATTTTAACTATGATTGCTATAATATTATTTCCATTTTAAAAGTATAATTTAGGAAGGTGTCACGTAGGTATTTGCTGATAAGATTGTAACATATAATTGTTAAGTATTCTTTTATGCCTTCTATTTGTACTAGTTTATTCCCTATGGGTTATATCATTTTTTATGCAACTGCTATTTTTTTTTTAACCTATTTTATTTAGTTTTTTAGAAGATTGAAGTTATTTATAAATTTAAAATATTTTATTATTAATCTTAAAAGATATAAAAAATATATATAAGATAAATAAAAGATTTAAATCTTTTGACTAATTAATAACCTACTAAACATAACACAACGTAACTTAATTTTTATAGATTGAATTGAGTTAAGTTAAATTTAATAGTCTAATGAATTCCATTAAATTTAAAAACTCCCAACTCAAAACTTATAAATTAACTTTAAATTAACTCCCACCCTCTATTCAATCTAACCCATATATACTCTTATTTCTACTCTTATTTTTATTCTCCTTTGATAATTTTCCTTATCAAAAGTGAACCTCGGGACATCGAGTGGACTGACAGCGGATGGGATCGAGGTCTGCGCATGCCGGAGATGAATACCAACACACAGCGCAAAGGCTGACACGCAATGTACGATACGATGGTCGTCGATTTTTGTCTATGAACATCAAGAAAATTAAGAAGTGCATTAATTGCAGATGAATTAGATGCAACCTGTCCCTTTCAAATATCTTCACTCATAACTCGCTCTCGAAGTTTGGAGGTTTGATGTTTTATTTAGATATCCATATTGAATCTTGAATTGTTCTCATCGTAAGTAAGATTCTAACATATGTAATCCAAGTCAACTAAAAAGGAAAGAACTTTATTTTCCTAGCAACCTATATATGGTCTCAACAAGTTTATTCTTGAAGTGCGAGATTTTGATTTTGGCATGAGGTCACTTATTTTGGCAGGTTGGTTGGGACCTAGTCGGGTCCTCAACCATTCTTTCCTGTTTAGGTCACCTCAACCACCCGAGTGGTGGTAAGTGAAGGAGCCTTGATGTGGTAAGAAGCCAGATAAGAATAACAAATTTTAACGTTAATGATTTGTCATGAGATTATCATGATGATAAATAATTATTTCATTGCCATAATTATTGGTATATAAAATGTTAAAATGACTAAGAATATTTATTTATTGGAAAATGTAAAAATAGCAATGAATTATCTATCATAACATGTAAAATAGCAACCAAATAATTCATCACGATCTAAAAATGAGGCCAATAATTTATTCATCGTTATATTAATTAAAAAATATTTCAAGTAAATGTCATAATTTTTAAAGGAAATAGTAATAAAAAGATCAAAGCCATTGTTATAATTTTGGATAACAATGAACATCACTAATTGTTGTTATTTAAACATTGCGCGAGGTATATTTTCTCGCAGTGATCTTATATATGCTCATTCCTCTTATTGGGTAGATTATTCATTCTTACTTTACATGGAAAAGAATGCAAGTTAGTTTTTTTTATTTCCAAAGGATATTGGGAATTGATGGATTTCCATAGAATCCATTTCTTTAATAGGATTTATCACTACTTTATCAACTTTTACGAGTTGACCAGTAACTCAACATTCATGACTATTTTATTTCAAGATGTTAAAAATGTACAATGGCAAAATAAGATCATTTTCCTTTCGATACCTTTACTTTGGTGGTCGATATAGTGCTAACAAGATGATGTATATGGACAACAACAAATATGAAAATGAGGAAGGTCTCTCTTATTTGGTCAAGTCTTGTTCTACAAATCTAACCTACCTTTGGAATTGGGATTGTGTTACATGGAATTAGAGGTTCTTCCAACGTTGTTTGTCTTGCTTATTGGTAATTGGAACTACTCCTCGTGTTATTTGTATGCTTGCACCAGGGCATCAATCCAATCATCTTTCCTAGTGTTAAGCTATAAGTGTCAGTACATAAATCCTTATTAATTAAAAGGTAATAAGGTAATCAACCCTTCCCATAATGATTAGAAATCCTATATTGATAGAGTCCCCAATTGGATTCAATGAATGCTTGATTTGAATGAGGGCCTTGGGGTAAGGAGTGAAAGGTTTTGGCAAGAGGAAAATAGAGGGAAGGAGAAGGGCCACCTGAAATATTTTTTCATGATATTAAAATCATAAGTGTTGGATAAGAGGGGCCACAACAATCATTTGCCCCGGTTACCTCCTTCTCCATCGCCTTCTTCCTCTACGTAATCTAGAGAGAGAGTGTGAGAGAGAGGGAGAGGGAGAGAGGGAGAGAGTAAGATCAGCAGTAGCTACAAGTAAAGGAGGAGGACTCCATTAACACCTGCAAGGAGGGAAGAAACTCCATCATCGACTCCATTAGCCTTGTGTTGAGGTAGAGCACTCTTCTTTCCTTGGTAATTTAGGGATAGGATGCGCTTCCATGTCAGGTTTAGGGGATGATCTGCACAATTAGATCCCCATTTTTCCCTTAGAAAAGAACAAGAAGTTGATTTGAGGCCTCCATTGGATTTGGTTGCGTGTACTGTAGGTTGGGGCACTTGCATCAAGGATAGTAGTAGCAACAACTTGAGAAGGAGGGGAGAAAAAGCAGCAGCCATTGCCACTTTAAACCAAGGTAGGGCATCTATTCTCTTATGGTTATTGTTTAGCTTCACCTTTCAAGAAAATGTTTGGAAGAGATTAGAGATTTCCTTTCAATTTTTTGGGGATTTCCTAATGGTAACGTAGGAGGCCTACCCCAAGTGTAGGGTTGATTGCATGTCATAGATAGGAGATTTTTGATGTGTTTTTGAGTGATCAAAATAACCTGCAAGTGTTTGGGAATGTCAAGGTGGGTTTAGATTAGGCGTTACAATTGTTTTGCAGGTTCTTAGGTGAATGGGTGATTGCACAGCAATCATAGGACTTAATCAACCTAAATAATGTTAGAATCCTGGCAAATCTGTATGTATGCATAATTAGGATACATTGCATTACTTCATTTTATGCAGTTGTACATAAAATAATGAGAATTTATCCTATTATTTGATGCTTCTATTTATGTTTGTAGGCAATAAAAAGATAGGGCTACTATCTGGATTTTGTATGTCCTAAGTAAGCCATTCGAATAATGTAATATGATTACATTACATTGAATAAAAGAATTAGATTACTTTCCAGTACATGAATTGGGTCCCTTTGTATGAATAGAGTAAGGTACTTAACTAGATTGAATAAACCTGATGTGTATTGATTCGTAGATCTAAATGGTTTAGAGGATCCAATTCACATCATGAAACCATCTGATTCGATCACTTCTTTCTGGTCTGAGTTGGGATGGAAACCTTTTCAAGAGGTCATTGCCTAATTGATGTTCTTAAATGAAGATTCAGAACTGTTACATGGATTGGGTCAAGGAGTTAACCTGATGAAATAAGAGATAGCCAAAGTCCTTCTCTAATACTGTCATGGAGAAAGTATATCCTTTGACCTCAGACAGGTATATGTCTCTGTTCATGAATGAATACATTTGGTAGACAAATAATAGATGCACCTACCTTGGTGTTGATATTAGAAAGCTGGTGTATGCGAGAATAAATAGGAGGTACATGATCTCTCGAAGGAATCACATGAATTTATCCCATAAGTGTATGTGCTAGATTGAAGGAATGAACTCACTCTAAGTATATCAGGAAAGACAATTCCACATGTGATTGCAGAGACTTGAACAAACTCAAGCAAGAAAGCGAAAAAAATGGTCCATTGGAAAAGGAGATGGTCTTCATTCTCATCCTATTGATACAAAGAAATGTTAAAAATAATATTATCTAAGGAGGAATGACAGTTATTTATTGGGATTACCTCAAGGATAATATTATCCTCCATGTGTGAATGATTCATGGGTATTTGGAATACTTAGGAAAGCGTAGTGCCATAATTCCATAGTCTCATACTTTTTAATATTGGTGTGATGAAACCAATAATGATTTTGATGGAGTTCCTGTTGATACCCTTATTTTGATGTAACAAAATAATATTTTATTATGAACTAATCATTTTAGGACACCTGAAGATAAATCAAGTAATGATGATCATGTCACAAGTGGAATCAATCTCTTGATGAAGATCTTGAAGAGTCTTTATAACTTTATTGAGTCTAGTATATTGTATGGAACCTCAAAGATAACAACCGATGCATTTTGAAAGCCGTTAGCCTTGAAATTCAACTAAGCCATAAATTTTCAAAACTGTTGATTGACCAACTTTTTATAATTGATTGACTAAACCCATTTTGATCAATTAACCATTTGGAATAATTGATCAAAGACCTCCAACAGTCAAATTCTGAAATTGCGCTAGAAGTCGATCAAATTCCTAATTTAATAGATTAACATGGAATTGATGAAAACTTTCATTTAATCGACCAAAGGTCATTTTGATCAGCCAACTATTATGTTTGATCGATCAAAGCAAATTTCTAGATTTTCTAAATCGGGTCAAAAACTACCTATAAATAGGACTCTCGACCCCTGATGAGGCATATTTCACGAATTAAAATTAGGGTTCGAAGAACCCGTCGTCATAGCTTGCAAAAATGCATCTATCAAATATAATTTACAACCAAAACTCTAAGGGAGTCTCGGGTCAAACACAGGGAGGCGACGTTTACTTTGTTTCAAAATCACGCTTCATTTTGTTTCTTTTTGATTTTTTTGAAATAAAAAGACAAGCAAGACAAATTCACAAAATGAGACGGAACACAACTATGATATATTATGCAAATGTTTGTTACAATAATCTATGGAAGCATAAAAGAGATAGGGGTGAGAGGAAATCTCCCGAATGGGCTATTCGGTGACACGACGGTGCCTGGTGGATGCTTGGATGAAGGAGGTGAGATGCAGGATGACGGAGGTGAGATGCAGGAGGACGTCGGGTAGAGGAATGCTTTGCCGAGTCTCTGGAATGGAGGTGAGGAGACGGAGGTGATCTTCTATCGGAATGGAGGTGGGAGGATGGCTCCAAGATGACCTATGAAGATGGTGGGATGATGGATGAATTTTTGGTGGGAAGTAGGATTATTACACTAATAGGAGGCCTTTGGAGCTTGAGAGTAATCTCTAATGGAGCTTTGGTAGGCTACTAGAGCTTAGGAGTAGGTGGGAGTAGAGTAGGTAGAGACGAAGAGGAATATGGGGTGTAGGGGTGTTTACATAGTGGTGGAATGGAGGTGGTTTGCACGCATGGGCCTTTAGTGACATTTAAGATGTCATTAAAGACCCACCAGGGATGTTACTAAAGCATTCACGCACCTTGGCTGGTGCTTGGAAGCTCGGCTACAGCTGGCATAGAGTGCGACGATCGTCGGCCGTTGGATCAGGCGTGGACAGCTGTGATCATGAGAAGAGAACGCGTGCTCGCCTGCGTTTGAAATCCGCACTGCTAGTGTGTGCGTTGCAGCTGTCAGATGAAGCATCGCACGGCCGAGACTTGCCCACAAATCACGCGCACCTTGATTTGAATCGCATGCCTCATGCGATTGTGAGGATCGGATGGTGGATGTAGCTCCTGGTCATCTTAAATGCATGCCCTAGATGGCTCGCATGTGATCTGGCGTGCATCCTCGCGTTGGTGGGTGACGTCAGATCGAGCGTGAAGAGTCTCAGTCGCTCGATCAAGATCGAGCGACCCTATTTCATCCGACGTTCTAGCGGGCACGGTGGATTGCAGCTCGAACTCGCGCTCGTTGTTTGTGAGCGCTTGTCTTCATCGTTGTGCCAAAGCGACGCTTTGTCGAGTGGAGGGCGGTGTAGTCACACGCACCTTGACCGTTGGATAAAGATCCAATGGTCGAGGTGGATCCTTGCTTGAGGCCAGGCGATATGGCTCAGGTGGGGGGAAGCCTGGATGGTGCCACGTGGCGCCATCTAGGTCATTCGTCTTCATCTTCTTTTAGAGGGTGTTACGGAGCTCTGATCGGGGTGATTTTCGCGTTGACGGACTGTGATTGTCACTCCAGATTCATCCATACGGTTGGATTCTTTATCCAAAGTTCGTAAAGATGTCACACTACCTCCTGGCCATATAAAATGGAAGAATTAATGTACATGATACACAACTATCCTAAATGCCATGCAATGGATGTTATGCAGTATTTATAACATGATATGCAATGCTAAGCCTAGGAACTATCATAAATAAGCATTTTATCATGAATTCATGTGTGTTTATCATACCCCTATGCTTACTTTTTGCTAGTCCCTAGCAAACCTAAATGCTATGTATAAGAGTAGAATCAAAATTTGATTATTTCGGCAAAAGTTGTCGATTGTTTAGAAAATCTCAACCCCAAAACCTAATTACAAAAACTCAACAGTTCTCCGATGTCCACCAGAATGCAGACCACTCAAGCCCTCACCTTATTTAAAAAGAGATGGTAGACAATTTTTTTGTTTTTCTTCTTTTCTAATTTTTTTGTACTTTTGGAATTTGAGAGCTTCGGGATAACATTTTACGGCTACCTGACCCACCTATGACTCGAAAAGGACTCTAAGTGCTAAGCATCTAGTGAAAAGAGTGAAAGACTCACTAGGCGACTGTTAAAATGGACTTCAGGTTTCTACGACCCTAGGTGACCTTGCCTAAAGGTTTATCTTTTTGAACGGTAGCTTTCTCCTTACTTTTATTTATGGGGTCAACACAAGAGCGAACCTAGTGTATACCTCCTCGGTTTATTTTACTTCCCCGCTTCTTCCTTAAGTGTTTTGGGAATTATTATGCATTTTTGTGAGCTAGGCTCTGAACAACTGGCCAATGGGCTAATACCCACGGCAACTTGCTAGCCATACTTGTGCAAAGAAGTGTGGTTTTATTTTCTTTTTTTTTTCTCCTTTTTCTATTTTTTTTCTTTTTTTCTTTTAAGTAGTTGACTTCCTTGATCTAAGATTTATCTAAAGGCAGTATGAAGAAAATGGTCATGTGGCTGGGCTTTGGACAACCGACCGATGAGCTATTGCCACCGACAACTTGCCAGCCATACCACCCTAGACGATTCACTACCTACCAAATTTCCGAAGAAATCATCGAAAAGTGAGTCAGTGCAAAAAGTGTGTAGATGCTTAGGATTAAAGTCCCCTCAAATCAGAAGCGGGTTGATAAGTCGTATACTTATCACCCTAATTTAGTGACCAGTTTAAAATAGAATTACTTGGTGAGGACTTGAGACTAAATCCACATTCGAGTGGACACCTGGGATAATTAAGCCTGAAGACCTGAAGAGTCTAAGTATTCAGGTCCCAAAGTATCAATTCCTAAAGTTTGCAACTCCTAATGCCTAAGTTCTCGTCTCCTAATTATTTTTTTTTCTTTTTTGAAAAATAGGAAATTATTGTTATGGATGACAAAAAGATTCATAAGATATATCCACCCCCCCATGCTTAGCTAATGAAATGTCCTCATTGTTAAAAATGAAAGCATGTAGGAGAGAAGTGGAAGAATAACACTTGGTTTCAGTGAGATTCTGGTCAGCTCGGAACAGTCTTTACATGTGCTGAGTTTAGTGCCTTCAGCTAGGCGATGATTAGCCCACGAGGGTTAAGGCAAGGTAAGAGCAACCTTGTCCAAGACGGGTTCAGGAAGCACATGGTTAACAAAGGGTTTGAGATGCTGTCCGTTGCCTTTGAAGGAATTACCCGTCTTTGGGTTAGAGATTATGACAGCCCCGTTAAGGAAAATATGCTTAATAACGAATGGGCTGATGGGAACACCATCATGAGCCCTAAATAGCTCATTTTGACCTAATCGAGAGAATAAATGCTCCTACATGACCAACTAAAGGTCCTAATTCACTACACAACCTTTCTGAGTGTAAAATAAGAAATTAGGGGTAAAACTGTAATTTTACCATTGCAGTACAACAAGGGATTTTCTCAATGGCTAAACAAAGGTCAAATGGTCATAATAAGTGGGTTAGATTTGATAGAAAAGGGTTTGTATGTATCTTGTGAATTAAATGACTTCTTGAAACCCTAAATCAGATCCACTTGATTGACCAAGGTTCTGATCAGGATAAAATTCACCTAAATCCTCTAAAAATCATATAAAAATATTCTCTAGGGTTTAGAACATTTAATTTGGCCATTAGAACCCATCTAGATGCAGAATGGGATATCGGACAGATATTTGCCCTAAATTAGGTTTTTACGTAAATTTCCCAATCAAATGTGGTCAAACCTAAAATCCAACTTCACCATTGGATTCATTAGGTATAAATTAGGTTTTACTAAAATTTAGACCCAAGATGAATTTTCCTTGACTTAGTTTGCAAAAAGGTACAACCTGATTACATTTGTACCCCTATCATTAAAAAACCATTACAAAATGCCCCCTAGCTTCTTCATCATTTTTTCAATGAGATCCCTACGCCATTATAGTGGAGGAATCCTACTCTGGCGAGCTTTGGAAGGAGAGTTCTCCCTGATTGCTCAGAGGATCTCCTCCAAAATTGGAATGGAGATTCTCTGAGAAAATTCCTCCAATCTGAACCCATCTTTGATCCTAGATTCTTTCCCAATCTCTCATGCAAACACATAAGAGACATGGGTATCCTAACGGCTTCCAAGTCTGGTGACCCTGCCTTTCTTGGAATCTTGGCTTCCAAGCAAAATCTCTCTCCAAATGACCTATAAAAGGAGCCCCAGATCCAACCAACTCCTCTAAGGTTGAAATGGGGTTGGTTCTCCCTATATTCCTCTCTCCCTCACCGGCCTCAATCTCAACAAGCTCCGGTGGCTCTTCCTCACTCACTCGTCGCCCAACCACAATACTAATGGTTTGGTTGTCCTCCTCTCCATCCTCCGCGTTGTGCAACACTGGCTGACATCGCCTTTGCCCCATCTTCGCTGCCGCCTCATCTACGGAGCTTCGTCTTCCCTACGGTTGGCAACCATACTGACGTGTGCCCTTGTCCCTTTCGTCCCATAAAAGTATGTTTTTCGACTCTCTCTCTCCCACTTTATTTCCCTCTCTTTATTTCCCTAAACCAACCCTCGATGCCACTGACCACCGTCATCTTCACCTCCAACGATACCTCTGCGAGGTGCCCCCGTCGCTCCGCACCTCCATCCACCTCGCCAGCAACCCTAAAACCTCCGCCTTGACTCCCTGATCACATCCCCTCACTCCAACCCCTCCATCAATCACCCAAACGCACACCCGAACACACCCACAGTAAGCCCTAGATACGCCACTACACCTACCCACACGCCACAAAACCATGCCCATCACATCCGCCATAGTCCGACAAACCTCTCTGAGCGATTTGACGTAGCCACGAGGCTGTGCTATTGATTTCGAGTTCGTCACCCCTTCGCCATTTACAGGCAAGCTTGAAGCAAGCTTGCCGAAGCTCAAGGTTCGCTCAGTCCAAGTGCAGCAGTCCCAGGTGTGCGGAATACCATCGCACACACACTCAGGCTCCTAATTGGAGTCGAAGACCTCGGTTGCTGCTGCAATTGCGAGGACCATCTACTGTTGTGTGCACAAAAGGAAGGTGGGACAATTAGTTCCACCTTGGAACTAGACGTCCGTCCAAAGTTGCATAAGTTGATTTTGTGTTAGAGGATCTTTGCCTCCAACACTGATGGTGAGGTCCTCCTCCCCCCTCTCACGGACTCGTCCACGGCACTGCCCACGTGGACCTGGCTACGACCCGGCTATCCGACCAGTTAACTCCTCGCCCACCACTGCACGTCAGTGGGCCCGGTCCAGGGTACGCATCCGATTACTCGATTGATTGCGTGGCTCTGGGAGAGCGAAACCTAAGAGAGAAAGAGAGGAGAGCTGCGCATGGGTAGGGGTAGGTTTTGCTGTAGGCGAAAGTAGGAGAAGAAGGAGAATATAAGGCAGGAGTTGAAGCCAAGGCCAGAAGAAGAAGAGAAAGCAGATGGCAGAGAAAGAGAAGAAGCTGAAGGAAGAAGAGAGAGAAGGACCTCAGAGAAGAAGAAAAGGCAAAGGCAGAGAAAGAAGATGAAGAGCAGAAGCAAAGCAGAAGAAGAGGAAGAAAGAAAAAAGAAGCAAAGGTTGAAAAGAGATCGGACACTTTAAGTCATCTGATCAAAGAATAAGATGACAGATTCTATTTCCATTGCATATTTATATTGAATAATTTGGTGATATTGTAGGAGTATTTGGTGATCTATATCACCATTTTGCTCCCATATTTTTGCACTCTTATATTGCTACTATTACAATTCCTTTCAAGTTTGAATTGTGATCCAGATTTCTAATTACGAATTTGCTCCCTGTGTTCGACTTCAGAAATTCTTTTGAGTAATAAAATTATATCTATTTGAATGCTTTTTCAGCTATATTACAATGCAATACTTTTAAAACCTGACTCAGTGCTCCGAAGATTTTGGCACCGTTGCTGGGGAGCAATGGGCAATTTAGAATTCTTGACTACAATTTCTGATTTGGTACTAACTTGCTATATCTCTTTTTGTTGTGGTTATTTAAGGGAGAAGATTCAAAGAAAGATAGTCGCACATCAAACACACCTGGGGTAGGTTACTTCTAATTACATTCTCTTGTAAGCCCCTCATTCTGAAAAAGAAAAAAGGAGCAAAATCAATTAGGGCTACCTGCTTTCCATTCTTAGTTAGTTCATCAACTTACCTGGTTTGATTTCAATAACAAAACTGATTTATGCACCCATTTAAGGTAATTAGGGCTACCACTTTCTTGTTTGAGCCCTAGATACCACATTTGGAAAATTAAATTGGACCAAAATTAGAGCCGATTAAGGATTTCAATATAAGGTTTTAGAGACACACTTTCATAAGCAAGAATCAACTCTCCAAAAAGATGTGTGCCTAAGCCTTTGTTGAAGTGATTTATTCAAGCAAACTCTAAAATTTAGGCTTTTAAATCTCACTTGAATCCTAAAAAGAAAGGACCTAAACTTCTCAATGGACCAATAGGTGAAGTTGACCCACCTTGTTGGGTCAACCAACCTTGAAATTAGGTCACTTTGCGCACTCAATACATCTAAAGTTCAAGTGAAATCTTAAGCACCCTTGCTCTTTAATAAAACTGGTAGACTTATGAGGTCAAGTCTCCATTCTGGTCTACCTGGAACATCAGTGACAAGAGAGGTCGGGTGGGGGAAATCCTATAACTTGTGGGGGCACCATACTGTGTAGGGGTCTTTGCGAGACTCTCCCTCTCTGGCTGGACAGGTATTTCTCAGGTGGACGTCTTTCTGACTAAGTGGTATCATCAGCCCTGAACCTCTATGGTCATCCAATTATTTTGGGTGCTTGATTGAGTCCATCACATTCTACTCTCATCTAGACAATCAGTGCATATTCGGTAGGAGGTCCTTAGGACCATCCTTGAGGCCTCCTTTAGTTATGCACTCCCGTCGAGGCCAAGCCTCGACTTTCATGTTTGTGCAACAACCATATCACATAGACATCTCCTCTGATTCATCTGAACCCAATTCTCCTACTTCCATCATCATGGCACAACTCGTAGAAGAAGAGAATAACCTTGAGAACCAACTTCAGTGCCTTAATGATTTATTCCAAGCCTTTGTGAATCCACCGTAGCGTCTTATGATGCGAGATCACTACAATCCTGCTACAGTGGCGATCAAACCTCAAGTCCAAATCCCTGCTGGAGCTCCTAATTCTAAACTCAAGCCCAACATGATTCATGCTATTCTAAAATTTCATGGGCTCAATTCCGAGGATCCTTTCCCGCGCATCAAACAATTCAAGCATCTAGCCCAGACCTTCGGGTCAGATGTCTAAAATCGGGATATCTTTCTCATGAAGATGTTCTCCTTCTCTCTCATGGACAAAGCAGCTCACTGGTATTAGGCTCAAACATGTCTAATCAACACATGGGTTGAACTACAATCCGAGTTTCTGAAAATGTTCTTCCAAGTTGGTCGGACGAATGCTTTATGACACCAGATCACACACCTCACACAGTAGCCTGGAGAATCACTTCATGAAGCATGGGACCATTTCCTAGATCTCATGCGAAAGTGCCGCCATCACGGAGTTCCTAAATGGGAACAAGTCCAGTCCTTTTACCAGGGACTCCATGAAGATATCTGTTTATTCGTCAATGCAACTTGCGGAGGAAATATCATGGGTCAACACGAAGACACTGTGTGGGAGATTCTCGAGAATATGTGCGAGAATTCCATCAATAATGACTCCATGGGCTTATTCGATTGGACGAATGCCCACGCATCGACGAATCCATGGGGAGCACACGAGATGCAAGGCCTGTCCGCATCCGTCGACTTGGAATTAATTTCTAGTCATTTGGACGAGGTCTCTATCATTGAGAAGAAGGATGAGCTAACTCGACATCTGCAGCGAGCCACCTCTGTGCAAACCCGTTTGCACAGCCGCCCTCTAGGAGGGAGGCTGTGCATAACATCTATGACCGATCTTTTCAGGGGATGGACCCATATCCACCCTCGTCTAACTTTAGGACCGGAGGAAACTCTGATCCTGCCTACTCTAGTTGAGGGAACTCTGAACCCTTGTACTTTAATTTTTCAGAGGTTCCTCAAACCTGCGGGGACCTCAACACCATCCAGAATGACCCATTCTCTAATACCTATGACCCTGGATGGCGAAATCATCCCAGTTTCTTGTGGGCGGGAAATAATCAGAATCAGAGACCACCATATCAACCCGTCCACAAGCTCCTCATCCATATCAGCCGCCTCAGCCTTGGCCCAACCCCACCTATCAATCGGGGCCAACTCAGATAGATCAGATGACTCTCATCCTTTAGACTCTGGCTGACATTCAAAAGACGAATGCGGCTATGCAAAAACAGCATAAAGATGAGATCACAAATGTTCGCAATCAACTCGCCCAGATGGCAAATTCCTACCAACCTGGCACACTCCTTTCGCAACCTCTGCTGAATCTGAATAACGTGCCGAACCAGAGGCACGTTATGAACCCAAATCCGGGCTAAGCCCACATGATTTATCAGGCCCCTTCTGCTCCACCACCCGATGGGATGGAAGCTTTGACATCATACTCGGGATTTCAACAATAGCCACCTATTTTACCAACACTAAACCAGAACCAGGTAGGTGAATTCAGTAACAACCTGTAGTGGCAAAGCAACACAAGACTTACCTTACCCAAGCCGCTTTCAGCCTGGTAGTAACCCAAACCTTAAGATAGTCATCCAGGATACCCCTATCCCAGATCAAGAACCTGGACCTATTCTAGAGGAACCATCAAGGGTTCGATTTCCCAAGGCCTTGACCAAGGGAAAGAGGACAAACAAACCTGTGGCACCTGAGGAGGACCTGGTCAAGCTCTTTGAACAAGTCCAAATAAACATCCCCTTGATGGATGCAATTCGCCACGTATCGGCTTATGCACGATTTCTGAAAGACGTTTGTACACCTAAGCATAAGCTTCGAACCAAAAGTGGGAGCCTAATCGTATTGTCAAAGCAAGCTAGCTCTGTAATTTTGAGCATGCTCCCACCTAAGGCAAAGGACCCAGGTACTCTCCTGATTTCCTGTACAATTGGTGATATCCAATTTGATAGAGCTTTACTGGATCTAGGAGCCTCCATAAACCTAATACCTACATCCCTACTTGACCATCTTGAGGAATCTGAGTTCAAACCGACAGAGGTGACATTACAGTTGGCTGGTCGATCTATTAAGTCACCTAAAAAAGTTCTTAAGGATGTCATTGTTAGGGTTCAGGATTTCTATTTCCCGGTGGACTTCATAGTCTTGGATATGGATGCTCCAGAAATTCCGAGGAACACACCGATCATACTAGGGAGACCTTTTCTGGCCACTGCTAGGGCCAACATAAATTGTGAGGAGGGACAAATTGAACTGAAATTTGGAAACCAAACACTAAAAATCGACATCTTTAAGGCCCAACAAGGGATTAATTGTGCAGCTATAGAACAGATATGTGATATCAAGTTGTGGTTGCTGATTCGTATATTGAGGAAAACCTGACTACTTCTGATCATCCACAAGAGGATCAAAACCCTCGATTAGAGGAGTCCAAACTTGACCTAGACACACCCATAACTCCTTCCCTTGCTCCTGACACACACCCTGAACAACCCGTTGCTGCTGATAACCATGTTTTGGAATGTAAGCCTCTTTCCGATCATTTAAAGTATGTCTTTTTGGGTTCCAGTCAGATGTTTCCTATGATTATCAACTCCAGATTCACACCTGATTAGGAATCCCGTCTGATTATTGTTCTCCAGCAACATTAAAGAGCCATTGGATGGACTCTCGATGTTTTGACTAGCATTAGCCTTGCTCGCTACTCAAACCGCATCTATACTAAAGAGGGCACACGACCTTCCCGTGAAATGCAGAGACGTCTGAATCCTAATCTGTAGGAGGTCGTGCAAAAGGAGATCATCAAGTGGTTAGATGCTGGGATCATCTACCCGATCTCCGATAGTTAATGGGTGAGTACAATCTAGGTTGTGCTTAAAAAGGCAGGACTCACCTTAATCATGACTGAAACTGGAGAAATCATACCAACCCGTGTGGCGAACTCATGGAGAGTCTGCATTAATTACAGAAGACTCAATACCTCCACAAAGAAGGATCATTTCCCGCTACCTTTTATCGATCAGATCCTCTAGAAACTAGCGGGAAATAGGTTCTTCTGCTTTTTGGTTGGGTACTCCAGTTATAACCAAGTGGCAATCCATCTTGAGGACCAAGAAAAGACCACTTTCTCCTGCCCCTTCGGGACATATGCATTCCGAAGGACGCCTTTCGATCTCTACAATGCACCCGTTACTTTTCAGCGGTGCATGCTTGCCATATTCTCAGATATGGTAGGTGATTATCTGGAACTCTTCATGGATGAATTTTCAGTGTTTGGCGAATCATTTGACGATTGCCTCCTACACTTGTCCAGATCCTTAGGCGGTGCATTGACGTGAATCTGATCTTTTCCTGGGAAAAGAGCATTCAATGTGCCAGAAGGAATTATCCTGGGACATCTTATATCAGAGAAAGGCATCCAGGTCGATCAAGCCAAGGTGAATATGATTTCTAAACTTCCTATGCCTAGCTCGATCAAGGACATCCGATCTTTTTTGGGGCACATCGATTTTTACTGTCGATTCATTCCTGATTTCTCTAAGATCGTGCACCCCCTGACCACTCTACTATCTAAGGATGTTCCTTTTAAAACCTCCAAGGAATGCACTCAAGCATTTGAAACCCTACGTGATCAAGTTAGCCAAGTTCCGATCCTACAGTCCCCTGATTGGTCTCAACCCTTTGAGATCATGTACGATGCATCTGATTTCACTGTAGGAGCAGTACTTGGGCAGAAAATTGACGGGAAACCCATGGTCATCACTACGCTAGCAAGACACTTGACGAAGCCCAACGTAACTACACAGTTACTGAGAAAGAGCTGCTACCCATAGTGTTTGCCCTAGAAAAGTTTAGATCATATTTTTGGGGTTCCCATGTTATCATTTACTTTGATCACATAGTTGTGAGGCATCTCCTTGTGAAGAAGGACGTGAAACCTCAATTAATCTGCTGGATCTTGTTGTTGCAAGAGTTTGACCTCGAGATTCACGACATAGTGGGAAAATAGAACATGGTAGCTGATCACTTGTCCCGCCTTCCTTCTGATATTATCGACCCTTCCAAACCCATTACGGAACACTTTTCGGATGAGCACCTCCTAACTATTAGTATAGGGCTTCCATGGTTTGCTGATCTAGTAACTACTTGGCATCACATCAAATCCCGTCCGATTAGCTGAAGGCCAAGAAGGACAAATTGCTTTCCGATGCCAAGTATTACTTCTAAGAAGACCCATATCTTGTCTGCATCGGTGTTGATCAAATCATTCGACGATGTGTCTCGGAAGCTGAAATTTAGGGCATCTTGTCCTTCTGCCATGACCAGGCATGCGATGGACACTTCTCTGGTCATAAAATCGCAGCTAAAGTCCTTCAGTGCAGCTTCTATTCGCCCATGATTTTCAAAGACACATACAATCACTGTAAGGCATGCACTCGTTGTCAGACCTTAGGCAACATGAGCCACCGTGGTATGATGCCCTTACAGCCAATTCTCATATGCGAAATCTTCAACATATGGGGGATTTATTTCATGCGACCCTTTCCTATTTCAGATGGCTTCGAGTACATTCTACTCGCTATTGACTACGTGTCCAAATGGATCAAAGCCATTCTGACCCAAACCAATGATCATAAGGTGGTTATCAAATTCATTCATGAAAACATCTTTTCTCGATTCAGGATTCCACGTGCTATAGTCTCTGATGGAGGGACCCATTTCACTAATGCTCAGTTCAAGTCACTGATGACCAAATACGGGGTGCCACACCGAATCTCTACTCCTTATCACCCCCAAACTATGGTCTAGCTGAGCTATCAAATCGGGAGATCAAGACAATCCTCTAGGTTACTGTTCGACCTGACAGGAAAGACTCGTCATCCCGACTTCCGGAAGCTTTGTGGGCTTATAGGACCGCCCACAAAACCCAATTAGGTATGTATCCCTTCAGATTTGTGTATGAGAACGCATGTCAACTCCCCATCAAATTTTAGCATAAAGCCTATTGGCAGTACGGACTTGCAACCTAAATCTTTCTAAGGCAGGAACTCACAGAAAGCTTCAAATGAGCGAGATTGATGAATTACACCACGACGCGTATAATAACTCGTGAATTTTCAAAGAGCGGGTTAAGGCCTTTCACGACAAGCACATATCCAGAAAGATCTTCTGCTCTAGTCAAAAAGTCGTACTCTTTGATGCCAAGCTCAAACTATTCCCAGGAAAACTCAGATTGAAATGGATCGGACCTTACCTTGTCCGATGAATCTTTGCAAATGGAGCCATCGAGATCATTCAAACTCAGCCACGATTCAAAATCTTTCATCGTGAATGGTCAGAGACTCAAATCGTTCATTGACCTTTCCGATACAAATTTGGCTAAGGCATCCTTTACCCACTATTCTCTCTGAGCTCATTGCACCCAACCGATGGCGTAAAACTAAGCACCTAATGGGAGGCAACCTATCATTTTTGAAAAAACCTAAAACCTTTCTTGACATTCCTATGCTGAATTCATATTGCACTTTAGGGTTCATCCATTAGAATAGCTGACCCTACCTAAGGTACCCGTACCCGAGCTTGAAATCGTCCGCAATAGTTATCTCAACCTGTTCGCCCACCCAGAACCTGTTCTAATGAATGATCTAAGCTGAACTCGAACCCACCTAATTTACAATGGGGACATTGCAAATCGTATGCATGGGGGGGTATGAAAGTGCAAAACACCATGAAAATCAACTCACAAGAAAAGGTTTCATTAAAAAAATCACATATTCCAAAAATACCAAAAGATTGAAAAATTCTTGAAAAAGAACAAAAAATTTGAGAGGAGAGAAAATTTTGAGGCCATACAAATCTTGAGAAAAAGGGGAAAAGTGAAAACTGCCAAAAAGGAGCACAAGTTGAAAAAGAAAAAGAGAGTAATTAGTAAGAAATTAAGGAATTAACTTAATTCTAGACCATAAAAAGAAAATGAAAGGCAAAAATAGTGCTAATGTAAACACAGAAAAGATTAGTAGGAACACTGATTTTAGGCCTCTTAGGCTATACTCCTAGGCTTAAAAATTCAAGTATCCGCTAAGATCTGGATAGTCCTTAAGGGGTTGGGGAAAATGCGAAGCTTAAGTATTAGGTCTAAGGCATAGGGAGTATTCGGCCTCATTTACTGACCTCTGGTTTGCAGGACTCGGTAACCTAAGCACCCCAATCAACACACAGTCTGGTTTAATGCACATAAGTATCAAAATCATGCAAATATGTTTAAATTATTCTGAAAAAGTCGCCTAGATTAGGAGTGGCCAATCAACACAAGTTGATTTGGATGAGTTCCCGTCATGGAGAGGTAGGAAATTTCCCTCAAAGATGCGCAATAACATATCATCTCCTTGGTGCTTGTCTCCTAAGATATCTACATATCCTACCGGGGGCATGTAGGCACCTTGTGCAGGTTCAGATGCCATGGGCGGCATTATCATGAAATGTCGATTGCTAAGGTCTAGATTTAGCTACAGAATGCCATGGGCGGGATTATCTCGAAATCTCGAAAGCTAGGGTTCTGGGGATTTCCATGGGCAGTGCTTTCTTGAAGCATCGATTGCCAGGGACCCTTCAAGGATTGATGATGGGGACTATGAATCCGATACAGACTGTGTTCAGAAGCCAATTAGAAGCTAGAAATAAAAAGAAAAGAGAGAGAAAATGCTCCAAGCAAAGAAAATTCCTTTGTTCTCTCTCTTACAAAAATACACTGCAAACTGAACCTAGGATAAAATATGTTACAAGCATGGGTGCTTTAACTGTGGAGTCCAATAAACCCTAGGATAGTTCCTGTGGACCTTAAAAACCTTCGTGGCAGACTGAGGCTAGAGCTGGTCAGGTCTGGATCATGGTTGGAACTTGAGTACCTCTAGGTCTACTATCGGCATTCTAACCTAATCCACAGAAGAAAGCACACATCACAATTTTGAGCATCGAAAAGATTACATGGTCTAGAATCAAAGCTAAAACCTTAGAATTTTTGCCAGGGGACTAGCAAAAGTTAGGCGTGGGGGTATGATGGGAACACCATCATGAGCCCTAACTAGTTCATTTAGACCCAATTTAGAGAATAAATGCTCATATATAACCAACTAAAGGTCCTAATTCATTGCACAACCTTTCTGACAGTAAAATAAGAAACTAGGGGTAAAACTGTAATTTTACCATTGCAGTACAACAAAGGATTTTCTCAAGGGCTAAATAAAGGTTAGTTGATCTTAATAAGGTAATAAGTGGGTTGGATTTGACAGAAAAGTGTTTATGTGTATCTTGTGAATTAAATGACTTCTTGAAATCCTAAAGTAGACCCACTTGATTAACCAAGGTTTTCGTCAGGATAAAATTCACCTAAATCCTCTAAAAATTATAGAAAAATATTCTCTAGGGTTTAGAACCTTTAATTTGGCCATTAGAACCCATCTTGACCCAAAATGGGTTCTCCGATAGATATTTGCTCTAAATTCAGTTTTTGCATAAATTTCCCAATCAAACGTGGTCAAACCCAAAATCCAACTTCACCATTGGATTCCTTAGGTCTAAATTAGGTTTGTACCAAAATTTGGACCCAAGATGAATTTACCTTGAGCTAGTTTGCAAAATGATCTAGCCTAATTACATTTGTTCCCCTACCTTTCAAAAACCCTTACAAATTGCCCCCTAGCTTCTTCATTAGTTATGCAATTAGGTCCCTATGTCATTATAGTGGAGGAATCCTAGTCCGACGATCTTTAGAAGGAGAGTTCTCCCTGATTGCTCAGAGGATCTCCTCTAAAATTAGAAGGGAGATTCGCTGAGAAAATCCCTACAATCTGAACCAATCTTTGAACCTAGATTCTTTCCCAATCTCTCATGCGAACGCATAAGAGACATGGCTATCCTAACGACTTCCAAGTCCGGTGACCCTGCCTTTCTTGGAAGCTTGGCTTCCAAGCAAAATCTCTCTCCAAATGACCTATAAAAGGAGCCCCAGATCCAACCAACTCCTCTAAGCTTGAAATGGGGTTGGTTCTCCCTATATTCCTCTCTCCCTCACCAGCCTCAATCTCCACAAGCTCCGGTGGCTCTTCCCTCACTCACTCGTCACCCAAACACAATACCAATGGTTGGGTTGTCCTCCTCTCCATCCTCCGCGTGGTGCAACACTTGCCGACATCGCCTTTGCCCCATCTTCGCTGCGGCCTCATCTACGGAGCTCCATCTTCCCTATGGCCGGCAACCATATCGACGTGTGTCCCCTATCCCTTTCATCCCTTAAAAGTAAGCTTTTTGACTCTCTCTCTCTCCCACTTCCTTTCCCTCTCTTTATTTCCCTAAACCAACCCTCGATGCAACTGACTACCGTCATCTTCTCCACCTCTGGCGATACCTCTGGCGATACCTCCAACGAGGTTTCCCCGTCGCTCCGCACCTTCATCCACCTCGCCAACCACCCTACAACCTCTGCCTTGACTCCCTGATCACATCCCCTCACTCCAACCCCTCCATCAATCACCCAAACGCACCCTCGAACACACCCACTCACACGCCCATAGTAAGCCCTAGATACGCCACCACAACCACCCACATGCCACGAAACCACGCTCATCACATCCGCCATGGTCCGGCGAACCTCTCTGAGCGATTTGATGTGGCCATGAGGCTGTGCTATTGATTTCAAGTTCGTTGCCCCTCCGCCATTGACAGGCAAGCTTGAAGCAAGCCTACTGATGCTCTAGGTTTGCCTAGTCCAGGTGCAGCAGTCCCAGGTGTGCGGAATACCCTCGCGCAAACACTCAGGCTCTCAATTGGAGTCGATGACCTTGGTTGCTACTGCAATCGTGAAGACCATCTGTTGTTGTGCACACAAAAGGAAGGTGGGACATTTAGTCTCACCTCAGAAGTGGGCGACCACCCAAAGTCGCATAAGTTGATTTTGTGTTCAAGGCTCTTCGCCTCCAACACTGAGGGTGAGAACCTCCTCCCCCCCTCTCACGGACTCGTTCGTGGCACTGCCCACGCGCACCTGGCTACGACCCGACTACCCAACTAGTTAACTCCTTGCCCATCATCGCACACCGGTGGGCCTGGTCCACGGTACGCACCCGATTACTCGATCGACTGTGTGGCTCTGGGAGAGCAGAACCTAAGAGAGAAAGAGAGGAGAGCTACGTGCGAGTAGGGGTAGGTTTTGCTGCATGTGAAAGTAGAAGGAGAATATAAGGCAAGAGCTAAAGCCATGGCCAGAAGAAGAAGAAGAGAAGGCAGACGGCAGCGAAAGAGAAGGAAGAAGTTGAAGGAAGAAGAGAAAGAGAAGGACCTTAGAGAAGAAGAAAAGGCAAAGGCAGAGAAAGAAGATGAAGAGCAGAAGTAAAGAAGAAGAAGAGGAAGAAAGAAAAAAGAAGCAAAGGTAGAAAAAGATCAGACACTTTAAGTCATCTGATCAAAGAATCAAATGATAGATTCTATTTCCATTGCATATTTACATTGAATCATTTAGTGATATTGTAGGAGTATTTGGTGATCTATATCATCATTTTACCCCCATATTTTTGCACTCTGATATTGCTACTATTACAATTCCTTTCAGGTTTGAATTATGATCTTCATTTCTAAATACCAATTTGCTTCCTGTGTTCGACTTCAGAAATTCTTTCGAGTAGTAAAATTATATATATTTTGAACGCTTTTTCGGCTGTACTACAACACAATACTTTCAAAACCTAACTCAGCACTCCAAACATTTTGGTGCCGTTGCCGGGGAGCAACGGGAAATTTAGAATTCTTGAGTACAATTTCTGATTTAGTACTAACTTGCTACATCTCATTTTGTTGTGGTTGTTTAAGGGAGAAGATTCAAAGAAAGATAGCCGCACATCAAACACGCCAGGGTTAGGTAACTTCTGATTACTTTCTCTCGTAAGCCCCTCATTCTGAAAAGGAAAAAAGGAGCAAAATCAATTAGGGCTACCCGCTTTCCATTCTTAGCTAATTCATCAAGTTGCCTAATTTGATTTCAACAACAAAACTAATTTATGCACCCATTCAAGGTAATTAAGGCTACCACTTTCTTGTTTGAGCCCTAGATACCACATTTGGAAAATTAAATTGGACAAAAATTAGAGCCAATTAAGGATTTCAATAGAGGGTTTTAGAGACACACTTTCATAAGCAAGAATCAACTCTCCAAAAAGATGTGTGCCTAAGCCTTGGTTGAAGTGATTTATTCAAGCAAACCCTAAAATTCAGGTTCTTAAATCTCACTTGAATCCAAAAAAGAAAGGACCTAAAACTTCTCAATGGACCAATAGGTGAAGTTGACCCACCTTGTTGGGTCAACCAACCTTGAAATTAGGTCACTTTGCACACTCAATACATCTAAAGTTCAAGTGAAATCTTAAGCACCCTTGCTCTTTAATAAAATTGGTAGACTTAAGAGGTCAAGTCCCCATTCTGGTCTATCTGGAACATCAGTGATAAGAGAGGTCAGGTGGGGGAAACCCTGTAACTTGTGGGGGCGCTCTACCGTGTAGGGTTCTTTGCGGGACTCTCCCTCTCTGGCTGCCAAGATATTTCTTAGGTGGATGGCTTTCTGACTAAGGGGTATCATCCGCCCTGAACCTCTATAGTCATCCAATTTTTTTTGGGTGTCTTAATTGATTCCATCACATTCTACTTTCATCCAGACAATCGGTGCATGTTCGGTAGGAGGTCCTTAAGACCATCCTTGAGGCCTCCTTTAGTTATTCACTCCCGTCGAGGCCAAGCCTCAACTTCCATGTTTGTGTAGCAACCCCTTCACATAAACATCTCCTCTGCTTCATTTGAACCCAATTCACCTGCTTCCACCATCATGGCACAACCCGTAGAAGAAGAGAATAACCTTGAGAACCAACTTCAGTGCCTTAATGATTTATTCCAAGCCTTTGTGAATCCACTGTAGTGTCTTATGATGCGAGATCACTACAATCCTGCTGCAGTGGCAATCAAACCTCGAGTCCAAATCCCAGCTGGAGCTCCTAATTTTGAAGTCAAGCCCAACATGATTCATGCTATTCCAAAATTTCATGGGCTCAATTCCAAGGATCCTTTCCAGCACATCAAACAACTCAAGCATCTGGCCCAGACCTTCGGGTCAGATGTCCAAAATCGGGATATCCTTCTCATGAAGATGTTCTCCTTCTCTCTCATGGACAAAGCAGCTCACTGGTATCAGACTCAAATGCATCCAATCAACACATGGGTTGAACTACAATTCGAGTTTCTGAAAAAGTTCTTCCTAGTTGGTCGGACGAATGCTTTACAACACCAAATCACACACTTCACACAGCACCCTGGAGAATCACCTCATGAAGCATTGGACCGTTTCCTATATCTCATGCAAAAGGACCCCCATCACAGAGTTTCTAAATGGGAACAAGTCTAGTCTTTTTACCAAGGACTCCGTGAAGATATCCATTTATTCATCAATGCAACTTGCGGAGGAAATATCTTGGGTCAACATGAAGACAATGTGCGGGAGATTCTTGAGAATATATGTGAGAATTCCATCAATAATGACTCCATGGGCTTATTTGACCGGATGAATGCCCGCGCATCGACGAATCGAAGGGGAGCAAACAAGACGCAGAGCTTGTCTGCATTTGTCGACTTGGAATTAATGGCCAGTTGTTTGGACAAGTCTCTATCATTGAGAAGACGGATGAGCTAACTCGACATCTGCAGCGAGCCACCTCTGTGCAAAACCCGTTCGCACAGCTGCCCTCTAGGAGGGAGGCTGTGCATAACATCTATGACTGATCTTCTCAGGGGATGGACCCGTATCCACCCCCGTCTGACTCTAGGATCGGAGGAAACTTCGATCCGGCCTACTCTTGTTGGGGGAACTCTGAACCCTCGTACTCTAATTTTTTAGAGGTTCCTCAAACATGCGAGGACCTCAACGCCATCCAGAATGACCCATTCTCTAATAACTATAACCCTGGATGGCGAAATCATCCCAATTTCCTATGGGTGGGAAATAATCAGAATCAGAGACAACCATATTAACCCCGTCCACAAGCTCCTCATCCATATTAGCCACCTCAGCCTTGTCCCAACCCCACCTATCAATCTTGGACAACTCAGACAGATCAGATGACTCTCATCCTTCAGACTCTAGCTGACATTCAAAAGACGAATGCGGCTATGCAAAAATAGCATAAAGATGAGATCATAAATGTTCACAATCAACTCACCCAGATGGCAAATTCCCGCCCACCTGGCACACTCCCTTCGCAACCTCTGCTGAATCTGAATAACATCCCGAACCAGAGGTGCGTTATGAACCCAAATCTGGGCCAAGCCCACATGATTTATCAGGGCCCTTCTGCTCCACCACCTGACAGGTTGGAAGCTACAACATCATACTCGGGATTTCAGTAATAGCCACCTATTTTACCAACACCAAACCAGAACCAGGTAGGACTGAATTCAGTAACAACCCGTAGGGGCAAAGCAACACAAGACTCACCTTACCCAAGCCACTTTCAGTCTGGTAGTAACCCAAACCTTAAGATAGTCATCTAGGATACCCCTGTCCCAGATCAAGAACCTGGACCTATTCTAGAGGAGCCATCAAGGGTTTGATTTCCCGAGGCCTTGACTAAGGGAAAGAAGACAAACAAGCCCGTAGCACCTGAGGAGGACCTGGTCAAGCTCTTTGAACAAGTCCAAATAAACATCCCCTTGATGGATGCAATTCACCATGTACCAGCTTATGCACGATTTCTGAAAGATGTTTGTACACCTATGTGTAAGCCGTGAACCAAAAGTGGGAGCCCAATCATATTGTCAGAGCAAGCCAGCTCTGTAATTTTCAGCACACTCCCACCTAAGGCAAAGGACCCAGGTACTCCCCTGATTTCCTGTACAATTGGTGATATCCAATTTGATAGCGCTTTACTGGATCTAGGAGCCTCCATAAACCTAAAACCTACATCCCTACTTGACCATCTTGTGGAATCTGAGTTCAAACCGATAGAGGTGACATTATAGCTGACTGATCGATCTATTAAGTCACCTAAAAATGTTCTTGAGGATGTCATTGTTAGGGTTCAGGATTTCTATTTCCCGGTGGACTTCGTAGTCTTGGATATGGATGCTCTAGAAAATCCGAGGAACACACTGATCATACTAGGGAGACCCTTTCTGGCCACTGCTAGGGCAAACATAAATTGTGAGGATTGCCAAATTGAATTGAAATTTGGAAACCAAACACTAAAAATCGACATCTTTAAGGCCCAACAAGGGATTAATTGTGCAGTTATAGAATAGATATGTGATATCAAGTTGTTGTCGATGATCCGTATATTGAGGAAAACCTAACTACTTCTGATTAACCACAAGAGGATTAAAATCGGCAATTAGAGGAGTCCAAACTTGACCTAGACACACCCATAACTCCTTCCCTTGCTCCTGACACACACCCTGAACCACCTGCTGCTACTGATAACCATGTTTTGGAACTTAAGCCTCTTCTCGATCATCTAAAGTACATCTTTCTGGGTTCCAGTCAGATGTTTCTTGTGATTATCAACTCCATACTCACACCTGATTAGGAATCCCATCTGATTGCTATTCTCCAGCAACATCAAAGAGCCATTGGATGGACTCTCGATGATTTGACTGGCATCAGCCCTGCTTACTACATACACCGCATCTATACTAAAGAGGGCACACGACCTTCCTACGAAATGCAGAGACGTCTAAATCCTAATCTGTAGGGGGTCGTGGAAAAGGAGATCATCAAGTGGTTAGATGCTGGGATCATCTACCCGATCTCCGACAATCGGTGGGTGAGTCCAATCCAGGTTGTGCCTAAAAAGGCAAGGCTCATTGTGATTACGACTGAAATCGGAGAAACCATACCGACTTGTGTGGCGAACTTATGGAGAGTCTGCATTGACTACAGAAGACTCAATACCTCCACAAAGAAGGATCTTTTTCCACTACCCCTTATCGATCAGATCCTTAAGAAACTAGCGGGAAATAGGTTCTTCTGCTTTTTGGACGGGTACTCCGGTTATAACCAGGTGGCAATCCATCTTGAGGACCAAGAAAACACCACTTTCACCTGCCCCTTCGGGACATACGCGTTCCGAAGGATGCCTTTCAGTCTTTGCAATGCACTCACTACTTTTCAGCGGTGCATGCTTTCCATATTCTCAGATATGGTAGGTGATTATCTGGAAGTCTTCATGGATGACTTTTCAGTGTTTGGAGAATCATTTGACGACTGCCTCCTGCACTTGGTCCAGATCCTCAAGTGGTGCATTGACATGAATCTGGTTCTTTCCTGGGAAGAAAGCATTTCATGGTGCATGAAGGAATTGTCTTGGGACATCTTATATCAGAAAAAGGCATCCAGGTCGATCGAGCCAAGGTGAATCTGATTTCCAAACTCCTTATGCCTAGCTCGATCAAGGACATCTGATCTTTTTTGGGGCACGTCGAGTTTTACTATCGATTCATTCCTAATTTCTCAAAGACCGCATGCCCCCTGACCACTCTACTATCTAAGGATGTTCCTTTTAAAACATCCAAGGAATGCACTCGAGCATTTGAATTCATACGTGATCGAGTTACCCAAGCTCCGATCCTACAGTCCCCTGATTGGTCTCAACACTTTGAGATCATGTGCGATGCATCTGATTTCACTGTAGTAGTACTTGGGCAGAAAAGTGACGGGAAACCCATGGTCATCTACTACGCTAGCAAGACACTTGATGAAGCCCAGTGTAACTACACAGTTACTGAGAAAGAGCTACTAGCCGTAGTGTTTTCCATTCATATCATATCTTTTGGGTTCCCATGTTATCATTTACTCTGATCACACAGCTGTGAGGCATCTCCATGCGAAGAAGGACGTGAAACCTTGATTAATCAGCTGGATCTTGCAGTTGCAAGAGTTTGAGCTCAAGATTCATGACAAAGTGGGAAAACAGAACATGGTAGCTGATCACTTGTCCCGCCTTCCTTCTGATATTATCGACCCTTCCAAACCCATTACGGAACACTTTCAGGATGAGCACCTCCTGACTATTAGTACAGGGCTTCCATGGTTTGCTGATCTAGTAGACTACCTGGCATCACATTAGATCTCGTCCGATTGGCCGAATGCCAAGAAGGACAAATTGCTTTCCAATGCCATGTATTACTTCTGGGAAGACCTATACCTTATCCGCATTGGTGCTGATCAAATCATTCGACGATGTGTCTTGAAAGGGAAAATTCAGGGCATCTTGTCCTTCTGCCATCACCAAGCATGTGGTGGACACTTCTCTGGTCATAAAATTACAGCTAAAGTCCTTCAGTGTAGCTTCTATTGGCCCATGATTTTCAAAGACGCATACAATCACTGTAAGGCATGCACTCATTGTCAGACCTTAGGCAACATGAGCCATTGATTGCGCAGCAATCATAGGTCTTAATTGGCCTAGATTAAGCTAGGACTTAGCATAAGTTAGGGTTATTCATGCATGCATACGCATTATCTGCATCTTTACTGCTTTCCTTTAGCTATGCATAAAATAATGTTATAATGTGCTGATTAAGTGCATTATGTCGATTGCAGGGAATAAGCTGATCAGGAGCTGGATCTGAAGCTGGATCAGGAATAATAGGAGTTGCAGCAGAGCTGGAGCAGAAGGCTTAGATTAGATGTAGTAATAATGATGTAAGGGAGTTAAAGGTTTGCTATTCTATTAAGTAGGAATAAAGCAATAAAATGTGAAGAGCTTAGGTCCATCCTAGCCCTAGGATAGCCTAGAGACTTCCCCAAGCCTTAGCCACCCTTAGATTAGGTCACAACACCCGAGGAAGCCCTAAAACCCTAGTTCCAACCCTTCTCTGGATGTCCAAATAAGTTTTAGGATGTCCAGGACCCTTAGCCAACTCCCGCACACTTCAAACCCACTTCTACAGTGTTATTAGACGTCCAGACACTTTGTCAAACGTCCAATTTCTGCAGAATACCCAAAACAGAACCCGAAATCCTTCCTGACTCTGATTGGATGTCCAGACAACAAGTCTGAACTTCTGATTTTTGAGTATAAGACGTCTGATTCTATTATTAGATTTCTGATACTACTCTCCAATTCCTATTTTGAGATTTAAGCCTTGATCTTGGATCTCTAGGTCCCTAAACCCAATTCCAACCCCATAGGAACCTAAATTAAGGTGCCCTAATCCTAGTACACCACCTCTAGACCTCCCTAAGGACCTAATTAGGTCCTCACTAAAGCTAATTGACTTGGATCTTAGTCAATTTCATCAGCCTATTCAATTGGACTCATTGAGTCCAATTGAGCCCTGATCTCAGCACACACTATCCAATTGGACTTAGTGAGAGTCCAATTGACCTAGACCTGAATTAATTGAGTTTTCTTACTCTCAATTAAGTTTCCACACACCCAATTAAACTTGTATTAAGTTTAATTGCACTTTACCTTAGTGAATTAGGGTTTATAACCCTAATTTGAGACCTACCTTGACCTAAACCCACTAGAACCCAACCTAATCAACCTAGCCACCTATGTTTCGACCCACACACACCCACACACACCATACACACGAAAATATCTAGCCTAGAGTTCTCTAGAACGCTCTACCATGTGTGGTTGCCTTGGTTGCCAAAAATAGCAACCAAGAGCCATTCAATTTTTAGATCAACATTTGGTGGATCTAAAAACCACCATCCACCCTCTCTCTCTCACTCTCCCATGAGCTCCCACCATAGGCCTCTCTAGAGAATTCCATAATTCTCTAGAGAGCTTCCCTTAGGTCTATAAAAAGACCCCTTGAGTGGCCATTTGCACCCATTCACTTGGCATCCATTCCACTTAAAATAGCCACTTCCACCTCCACTCCACCTCCACGAGTTGAGCACCACCATGGAGGCTACCATCTCCACTCCAGGAAGTTGGATCAGCTCCCCAACCTCTCTCCAAGAGTCGGCCTAAGTTCCATTGGCCGCCGCTCCTTCTCTCAACCATTCAAAGGCCATCGGGGACCACCCCTGAATGCCCTTCCATTCTGCTAGATTTAGATTTTTCTCTTCATATATTTACTGCTTTTATTTACTGCTTAGTAGTGTAGTCTTACTTCTCCCACAATGATGCATGTGAAATCCCCCCATCGATTCTTGTATGCGATCATTTTCTGGTAGCTAGATTTAATTTTCAAGCATTTATGTACAAGCTTTCCTCTAGATTCCTTGTGCAACAACTCCCAAATGAATGAATGAAAACACATTTTTATATATATATATCTCTATCCGTTTGAAATCACCATGAGCTTAATGATTGCTATTATCTTTTGCGTGATTAATGTTGCCTGTTTCTAACTCTTAATATTTTTGCAACTAAGCATGTCGTACGTAAATACGTAATAATCATGAACTGGCATGCGATTCTAAACAAAGTAGAGCGGCAAAAAGATCGATTTCAAAAGTGAAAGAAACACCTCCCAGAGACGAACGACCGGGACTCAAGTCACGTTATCTTTAGAAATCAATTTTTGACGAACGTTTTTGCGCAACTATACTACGATTTCCGACGACTTCCAAATGTGCGAAAATGGCTTTCTGTCAGCCACCATGATATGATGCCATTACAACCGATTCTTGTATGCAGAATCTTCGACGTATGGGGATTGATTTCATGGGACCCTTTCTTGTTTTGGATGGCTTCGAGTACATTCTACTCACTATTGACTACGTGTCCAAATGGACGAGGCCATTCCGACCCGAACCAATGATCATAAGGTGGTTATCAAATTCATTCATCAGAACATCTTTTCTCGGTTCAGGATTCCACGTGCTATAATCTCTGATGGAGGGACCCATTTCACTAATGCTCAGCTCAGGTCACTGATGATCAAATACTGGGTGTCACACCGAATCTTTACTCCTTATCACCCCCAAACTAATGTTCTAGCTGAGCTATCAAATCGGGAGATCAAGACAATCCTCCAGGTTACTGTTCGACCTGACAGGAAAGACTCGTCATCCCGACTTCCGGAAGCTTTATGGGCTTATAGGACCGCCCACAAAACCCAATTAGGTATGTATCCCTTCAGATTTGTGTACGACAACGCATGTCAACTCCCCATCAAATTTTAGCATAAAGCCTATTGGCAGTACGGACTTGCAACCTAAATCTTTCTAAGGTAGGAACTCACAGAAAGCTTCAAATGAGCGAGATTGATGAATTACACCACGACTCATATGAGAACTCGTGAATTTTCAAAGAGCGGGTTAAGGCCTTTCACGACAAGCACATATCCCGAAAGATCTTCTACCCTGATCAAAAGGTCCTCTTTGATGCCAAGCATAACTATTCCTAGGAAAACTCAGATCAAAATGGATCATACCTTACCTTGTCCGACAAATCTTTGGAAATGGAGCCATCAAGATCAGTCCACTCAGCCACGATTCAAAACCTTTCATCGTGAACGGTCAGAGACTCAAACCGTTCATTGACCTTACCGATACATACCCTCCATTCTCCCTAAGCTCATTGCGCACATCTGATGGCTTAAAACTCAGTGCCCAATGGGAGGCAACCCGTCTTTTTTGAAAAAACCTGAAACCTTTCTTGACATTCCTATGATGAATTCATATTGCACTTTAGGGTTCATCTGTTAGAATAGCCGACCCCAACTAAGGTAACCGTACCTGAGCTTGAAATCGTCTGCAACAGTCATCTCAACCTATTCGCCCACCCAGAACCTATTCTAATGAATGATCTAAGCTGAACTCGAACCTACCTAATTTACAATGGGGACATTGCAAATCGTAGGTAGGGGGTTATGAAAGTGCAAAATGCCATAAAAATCAACTCACAAGAAAAGGTTTCATCAAAAAAATCACATATTCCAAAAATACCAAAAAATTGAAGAAATTCTTAAAAAAGAACAAAAAATTTGAGAGGAGAGAAAATTTTGAGGCCATACAAATCTTGAGGAGAAAAAGGGGAAAAGTGAAAACTATAAAAAAAGAACACAAGTTGAAAAAGAAAAAGAGAGTCATTAGTAAGAAATTAAGGAATTAACTTAGTTCTAGACCATAAAAAGAAAATTGAAGGCAAAAAAAGTGCTAATGTAAACACAGAAAAGATTATTAGGAAAGCTAATTTTAGGCCTCTTGGGCTATACTCCTAGGCTTAAAAATTCAAGTATCCGCTAAGATCTGGATAATCCTCAAGGGGTTGGGGAAAATGTGAAGCTTAAGTATTAGGTCTAAGTCTTAGGGAGTATTCGACCTCGTTAACTGACCTCTAGTTTGCGGGACTTAGTAACCTAAGTACCCCAATCCACACACAGTCTAGTTCAGTGCGCATAAGTATCGAAATCACGTAAATATTTTTAAATTATTTTGAAAAAATTGCCTAGATTAGGAGTGGCCGATCAACACAAGTTGATTTGGACAAGTTCCCGGTGTGGAGAGGCAGAAAATTCCCCTCGAAGATGTGCAATAACATATCGTCCCCTCGGTGCATGTCTCCTAGGATATTTACATATCCTACCGGGGGCATGTAAGCACCCTGTGCTGGTTCAGATACCATGGGCGGCATTATCACGAAATGTCGATTGCCAGGGTCTAGATTTGGCTACAGAATGCCTCGGGTGGGATTATCTCAAAATCTCGAAAGCCAGGGTTCTTAGGGTTGCAATGGGCGGTGCTATCTCGAGCATCGATTGCCAGGGACCCTTCGAGGATTGATGATGGGGACTAGGAATCCGATACAGACCGTGTTGAGAAGCCACATTGAAGCTAGAAATAAAAAGAAAGGAGAGAGAAAACTCTCCAAGAAAAGAAAATTCCTCTGTTCTCTCTCTTACAAAAATGCACTGCAAACTGAACCTAGGCTAAAATATGTTACAAGCACGGGTGCTTTAACCGCAGAGTCCAACAATCCTTAGGATAGTTCCTGCAGGCCTTGAAAACCTTCACGGCAGACTAATGCTAGAGCTGGTCAGGTCTGGATCTTGGTTGGTACTTGAGTACCTCTAGGCCTACTATCAGCATTCTAACCTAATCCACAGAAGAAAGCACACATCACAATTTTGAGCATCAAAAAGCTTACATGGTTTAGAATCAAAGTTAAAACCTTAGAATTTTTGCTAAGGGACTGGCAAAAGCTAGGCATGGGGGTATGATGAGAACACCATAATGAGCGCTAACTACCTCATTTAGACCCAATTGAGAGAATAAATGCTCCTACATAACCAATTGAAGGTCCTAATTCATTGCACAACCTTTCTGAGAGTAAAATAAGAAGCTAGGTGTAAAAATACAATTTTACCATTGCATTGCAACAAAGGGGTTTTTCAAGGGATAAACAAAGGTCAAAAGATCTTAATAAGATAACAAGTAGGTTGGATTTGACAAAAAAGGGTTTGCATGTATCCTGTGAATTAAATGACTTCTTGAAACCCTAAAATAGACCCACTTGATTAACCAAGTTTCTGGTCGGGATAAAATTCACCTTAACCCTCTGAAAATCATAGAAAAATACTCTCTATGGTTTAGTACCTTCAATTTGGCCATTAGAACCCATCTTGACCTAGAATGGGGTCTCTGACAGATATTTACCCTAAATTGGGTTTTTTTGCATTAATTTCCTTGTCAATCATGGTCAAACCCAAAATCCAACTTCACCATTGGATTCCTTAGGTCCAAATTAGGTTTATACCAAAATTTGGACCCAAGATAAATTTGCCTTGACCTAATTTGCAAAAATTTCCCGCCTGATTACATTTGTACCCCTATCTTTAAAAAACCCTTACAAACTGCCCCCTAGCTTCTCCATCAGTTTTGAAATTAGGTCCCTCTGCCATTATAGCAGAGGAATCCTACTCCAGTGAACTTCGGAAGGAGAGTTCTCCCTGATTGCTCAGAGGATCTCCTCTAAAATTGGAAGGGAGATTCTCAGAGAAAATCCCTCCAATCTGAACCCATCTTTGATCCAAGATTCTTTTCCAATCTCTCATGTGAAAGCATGAGAGACATGGGTATCCTAATGGCTTCCAACTCCGGTGACCCTACCTTGCTTGGAAGCTTGGCTTCCAAGCAAAATCCCTCTCCGAATGACCTATAAAAGGAGCCCCAGATCCAACCGACACCTCTAAGCTTGAAATTGGGCCGATACTCCCTATATTCCTCTCTCCCTCGTCGGCCTCAATCTCTAAAAGCTTCTGCAGCTCTTCCCTCACTCACTCATAGCCCAAGAATAATACAAGTGGTCGGGTTGTCTTCCTCTCCATCCTCCGCGTCACGCAACACCGGCTGACATCGCCTCTGCCTCGTCTTCGTTGCCGCCTCATCTACGAAGCTTCGTCTTCCCCACGACTGGAAACTATACCGATGTGGGTCCCCTATCCCTTTCGTCCCTTAGAAGTAGGTTTTTTGACCCTCTTTCTCTCTCCCACTTTCTTTCCCTTTCTTTCTTTCCATAAACCAACCCTCGACACCACTGACCACCGTCATCTTCTCCACCTTCGGTGATACCTCCAACGAGGTGCCCCCATCGTTCCGCACCTCCATCCACCTCGCCAACCACCCTACAACCTCCTCCTCGACTCCCTGATCACATCCCCTCACTCCAACCCCTCCATTAATCACCTAAATGCACCCCCTAACACACCCACTCACAAGCCCACAGTAAGCCCTAGATACGCCACCACAACCACCCACACGCCACTAAACCATGCCCATCACATCCGCCGTCATCCGACGAACCTCTCCAAGCGATTTGATGTGGCCACGAGGTCGTGCTATTGATTTTAGGTTCGTCGCCCCTCCACCATTGACAGGCAAGCTTGAAGCAAGCTTACTGAAGCTCCAGGTTCGCCCAGTCCAGGTGCAGCAGTCCCAGGTGTGCGGTATACCCTCACACACACACTTAGGCTCTCAATTGGAGTCGAAGACCTCGACTGCTGTTGCAATCACAAAGGCCATCTGTTGGTGTGTGCACAAAAGGAAGGTGGGACATTTAGTCCCACCTTAGAAGTGGACAACAGCCCAAAGTCGCATAAGTTGATTTTGTGTTAGAGGCTCTTCACCTCCAACTCTGAGGGTGAGGTCCTCCACCCCCTCTCACAGACTCGTTTGCGGCACTACCCACACGGACCTGGCCATGACCCGACTACCCGACCTATTCACTCCTCGCCTACCACTGCACACCGGTGGGCCTAGTCCCAAGTACACACCCGATTAACTGATTGACTATCTGGCATTGGGAGAGTGGAACCTAAGAGAGAAAGGGAGGAGTGCTGCGCGCGGGTAGGGGTAGGTTTTGCTGCAAGCGAAAGTAGAGGAAGAAGGAGAAGCTAAGGCAGGAGCTGAAGCCAAGGCTAGAAGAAGAAGAGAAGGTAGATGGCAAAGAAAGAGAAGAAGGAAGAAGCTGAAGGAAGAAGAGAAAGAGAAGGACCTCAGAAAAGAAGAAAAGGCAAAGGTAGAGAAACAAGAAGAAGAGTAGAAGCAAAGCAGAAGTAGAAAAAGAAAGGAAAAGGAAGCAAAGGCAAAAAAGAGATCAGACACTTTAAGTCATCTGATCAAAGAATCAGACGACTGATTCTATTTCCATTGCATATTTACATTGAATTATTTGGTGATATTGTATGAGTATTTGGTGATCTATATCACCATTTTACTCCCATATTTTTGCACTCTGATATTGCTACTATTACAATTCCTTTCAAGTTTAAATTGTGATCCTGATTTCTAAATACCAATTTGCTCCCCGTGTTCGACCTCAGAAATTCTTTCAAGTAATAAAATTATATATGTTTTGAAAGCTTTTTTGACTGTACTACAATGCAATACTTTTAAAACCTAACTCAATGCTTTAAACACGGGCTATCCCACTTAAACCTAAGCATATCGGGGAAGAGCTTTAGTCGAGAATTGAAAAGCCAGACCTTTTGCTTTGGCTCAAAGCTCTTATGTTAAATCATCTGGTCATAGAGAGCTTTGGTCCTTGCCTTATAGATTCTGGCATTTTCATATGCATCATTTCTAAGCTCCTCCAACTTAGATAGTTAGCATTTCCTGGCCTTCCTAGCCAACTCTAGGTCAAAATTACATTTTCTGATGGCCCAAAATGCCTGGTGTTCTAGCTCTGCAGGTAAGTGACACACCTTACCAAACACCAGATATAATGGAGACATACCGATGGGCATTTTGTACATCATACAGTAGGCCCAAGGAGCATCATCTAGCTTTTGGGTCCAATCCTTCCTATAAGGCCGTACAATGTTTTGCAAAATGTTTTTGATCTCCCGATTGGAGGCCTCAGCCTATCCTTTTGTCTGAGAGTGGTAGGGTGTGGAATCCAATGATTCACTCTGTATTTCCCCAGTAAATTATGAAATGGGCATGAGTGAAATGTGTGCCACCATCACTGATAATCGCCCGAGGAGTCCCGAACCGACTGAAGATATTCTTCTTCAGAAAATCGATGACCACCTTGTGGTCATTGGTTCGGGTGGGAATTGCCTCAATCCATTTGGACACGTAATCAACAGCGACCAGAATATATTGGTGTCCAAATGAAGGAGGAAAAGGTCCCATGAAGTCGATCCCAAAAATGTCAAAAATTTTGATGGAAAGTATTGGGTTTAGGGGCATCATATCTCTGTTAGCTATGTTCCCGAGTATCTGGCATCGGGTGCATGACTTTGAGAATTCCTGGGCATCCTTAAATAATGACAGAAAATAGAATCCATATTACAAGATTTTTGCTACCGTCCTTTTCCCGAAAAAGTTTCCACCACATGCAGATGTATGGTAGAACTCAAGTATACTGTGGAACTCAATTTCCGAGACACATTGGTGAATAATCTAGTTTGTGTCGATGTGGTACAGCTCAGGATGATCCCAAAAATAATATTTGGCCTCAGACACAAGTCTGTCCCATTGTTGTTTGGTCCAATCCTGGGGGATTTGACCAACGGTCAAATAATTGACGATATCCACAAACCAGGGGGTTCAGATACCCGAGATTGTAAGGATAGTCTCATCTGGAAAAGTATCTGAAATAGGGATATCCAAATGAGGAGAGCCAATTAGGATTTTCGGGAGGTGATCCACCAGTACATTTTGTGCCTTGACTTTATCCTTGATTTCAAGATCAAATTCTTGAAGTAACAGAATCTAACGAATAAGTCAGGGCTTGGCATCCTTTTTGGCCAAGAGATGTTTCATGGCCGAGTGGTCGGTATAAATGATTACATGAGAACCTAAAAGATAAGCCTTGAATTTTTCTAAAGCAAAAACTATAGCTAGCAATTCTTTTTCAGTAATGGTGTAGTTCCTCTGGGCCTCGTCCAGAGTCTTACTAGCATAGTAAATCACAGAGGGCTTTTTCTCAATCTTCTGACCCAAGACAGCTTCGATGGCATAATCAGATTGTCAGCCATAATCTCAAATGGGGCTGTCCAGATCGATGGTTGCAACACCGAGGCACAGGTGATTGCCATTTTTAACAAATCAAATGCCTTACAGCATGATTCATCAAACTCGAACGACGTGCCTTTAGCCAGAAGGTTACTCAAGGGTCGAGCAACCTTCAAGAAGTCCTTGATGAATCTTCTACAAAAACCCACATGCCTAAGGAAAGAGCAGACCTGTTTCACGGATGTGGGTGGAGGAAGTCTAGAGATAGCATCAAGCTTAGCCTTATCAACCTCAATACCCCGATTAGAAACCACATGACCCAGGACAATGCCTTCTCGAGTCATAAAAAGGCTCTTTTCCCAACTAAGGACCAACCATGTCATGATGCATCTCTGGAGGATCAATTCCAAGTTAGCTAGGAAGAACTCAAAAGAATCTCCAAAAGTGGAGAAATCATCCATGAACACCTCAAGACAATCTCCCACCATGTCAGAAAAGATGGCCAGCATGCACCTTTGAAAAGTCACGGGTGCATTGCCAAGCTCGAATGACATTCTATGGAATGCAAAGGTTTCGTAGGGACATGTTAAAGTTGTCTTTTACTGGTCTTCGGGATGGATAGGGACTTGGTTATATCCTGAATAACCATCCAAGAAGCAAAAGTATTTCTGCAAAACTAACCTTTCTAGGATTTGATTGATGAATGGCAAGTGAAAGTGATCCATTTTGGTGACTGTGTTCAGCTTCCTATAGTCAATACAGACTCTCCAAGCAGAAGCTAAATGAGTGGTGAAGGTTTCCCCTTTCTCGTTAGTCGTAATAGTTATTCCTACCTTCTTGGGTACAATCTAAATGGGGCTAACCCACAGACTATCTGAGATTGGGTATATAAGTCTAGCATCAAGCCACTTGATTAACTCCTTCTTGATCACTTCTCGCATATTTGGGTTTAGTCTGCTTTGCATTTCGTGAGAAGTGTGGGATCCATCTTCCATGAAAATACGATGATTACAATAAGATGGCTCGATCCCCCTAAGGTCGTGGATGATCCAACCAATTGCCTCCTTATTGTTCTGAAGGACCTTAATCAACCTCAATTCTTTCTCCTTAGTTAAATCAGCACTAATAATCACAGGGAGCTTGTTCTCAGGTCCTAAGAACTTGTATTTCAAATTTTTAAGTAATTGTTTCAATTCAAGCTGAGGTGGGTTTAGTATAAAAGGTAGGGAGGATGCTTTTGGAGATTCATTAGGACGATCTAGTGGAAGAGGCAGGCAATGAACAAAATCAATAGCCTCTTCGAAATGTGGTAGGTCAGCCACAAAGGGTTATGGGTTTGGTTCGGTAAAGCCAGTGGAGTCCTTAAGTGCACTGATCGTCATACAACTCTCAAAATCATGATCCTCGAGCTCCTCAATGAATCCACAATCCTTAAATCCTCTTATCACCTTAAAAATATCAAGAGTTACCTTCTTATCCCCAAAGGCAATCTCCACACTACCACTCTCACAGTTTTTGTTGGCCTTGACGGTAGCTAGGAACGGGCTCCCCAGAATGATGGGCGTGTTCCTCAAATTGTTAGGTACATCCCTATCAAGGACCAGGAAATCTACAAGAAAATAAAAATTCTTGACCTTGATGATTACATCCTCAATAACACCCTTTGGTGTGGTGATTGAGCAGTCTACTAATTGTAGCGTTACTGAGGTTGGCCTAAGTTCACCTAACCCAAACCTCATGTAAAGAGAAGTTGGGATTAGGTTGATGGATGCATGATGAGAGACTCATCATGATCTCTAATTACCCCTAATTAACTAGTCTTCCTAGTTAATTAGCTAAGGATATATGAATATATGGGTTAATTATAAGATAAGGGATATATAGTAAAGGACCTTAAAATAAGTTAAAAATGCTATTTTAACATCCAATTAATATTATTAATAATCTGATTAATAATTAGACTCGAGATATTAATAATCATTCCTCTAATTAATAAGTTAATTAACTTAAGCATAATATATACATAAGTATGTAATAACTTAAGTAACATTACCTAATTAAATAAATTAATCTAAAAAGGTCAAAAATGTAAATTCAAGGTCTAAACATAATAATTACCTTATTTATAATCATATATAAAAAGTTGAAAAAGATCTAAATTAAAATAAATCTTGAAAACCTGAGTTTACATTTACATCCTTATAATTCATTTCAATTGGGTCCTTACCTTTCATACAGGTCCTTAGGTTTCATTTTGTATAGGTCCCTGTCTACTTCTTCTTCAGTTGGTTGAACGGCTGACAACTGAGGGTGCTTCCACCACTCGATCACCGCTCATTCGACGTCGCTTCACCTTCTCCAAGCTCCTGGAGCTTGCGCTCACCATCCCATCTTTATCCATCGGTCTAGATGATACTTTTGTCCTAATTTTAGGTAGGAGTTAACCTCACCGTCATCAGAGATGACACCAATGGTTAACTTCCTCCTAGCCCCTTACACGTCCAGATTTCACCGCCCTTTTCGTTGCTGTCAATGATAAATAGCCTCTGACCCCCTCGATTTTTCTCAAGTTGGCTCCCTTCCCTCTTCTTTACTGTAGCCAACTTGACAGGTTATTCTTCTACAACTTCGACAAGCTTCCACCTCATCTTCTGACTTCCTCCGTCCACCTTAATTGGCTCAAGGACTTCGTCGAGGTCAACTACATCTTTGGACACAGGCACTGACCAAGGAGTGCCTCTACTTCATCCACATTCGCCCACTGGAGATCTTCCTTATTCCCCTCTGATTTCACTCCTCCATCATGAGCCTTCGAAGGAATTCCTTTGCCCCCTTCATCCAGGCAACAGTAGGATAGGAGTAGGAGTAGTTTAGCTAAGTAGTTAGTTAGATAGTGTAGTGTAATGTTTGATTTCTCAGATCATCTTCTTCAACTCCGGCGAGCTTCTTGAGTTCTTCAGATTCCTAATTTCATCTTTTTAATCCACTGTCCACCTCCTTTAATCATTCACAATCATTTCTAACTCATTTAATCATTGATTTGATCATTGAATCGCCTAATCCAAATCCACCTCCATCAGCTACTTCTGCTGTCCATGGTGGCAGTAGCTGACTTAGATTCACATTCATCAGATCCTCCATCATTAATTCATCATCAATGGATCCTATTTATCATCTTAATTTGATTAATTATCGTATATAACTTAAATACTTAATTTTATTTAATTTCCTAAGCTCGCTGTCAATGGCAGCTCAGGAGTTGTTAAAACTCTTAATTAAATGCATATTTATGATCGCAACACTTCCTTTGACTTGTCTCAACCACTCTTCTTAGTGGAAGAGCAAGTCTTGTGCTTTAACCACTCAAACTTCATTCACATTGTATTCACTGTTTAATCTTTCACTTAACGAATTAAAGAGGAATTAATTACGATCTTGAGGTTCCTTGCAACCTCAATACCATTTTCAAATTAAAAATGGCACGATTTACCTTTTTGTACGTGTTTTTATCTTTTCACTGGACTCACTGGAGCTCCAGTGAGCTCTAGCGAGTGGAATTCACTCTTCAAGCTACATAAAATGGTAAGAAGCTCCAGATTGACTTAACTTTGATTACTGACTTGTTTGAGGATGTTTGTTTGAAGATTCAATGACTGGAGTTTAGGTTAGGACTTCATCTTCTCCAACTCCGGTGGAGTTGTAGAAGTCTGTACAGAAGACCAAAAGCCACATTTTAGGGGTCTAGAAGCTTTAGTGCAGTGCACTGAAGCTATTCATGACTGTAGATCACATTAACAACCTTCCAATCTCTCTGACGAACAAAGTATTTTTAGAGTTTAGGCGATGAGCCTGGAACCCTAATTTCTAGGGTTAAATCATCTATTTAAAGGGTTGGACAAGTCTCTGAAGTTGTTAGGATTCTATTCTAGGTTTTAATTGCTTGTAAAAAGGCTTAGAACAGAAAGTCAATTTTCAAGCCTAATAGTCAAACCTGAGGTGGAGATTTCAATTATGAGCTCAATTAGATGATTTGGGAAGTTACAATTGTTTCTGAGATCCTATTGGATGATTTTGGATTGATTATATTGAGCTCCGTTGGATTATTTTGTTGGAATTTCAACCTTTCCAGCTTGGGTTGTTTTCGAACACAAACTGTTGGTAGTTGGTTTCTGATGAAATTTGAATGCAAATCCTGCCAGATGAGTTTGTTAAAACCCTTAGAAGCTATTCCAATTGATCAGAAATGACCCCAAGTGTCTGTTACACCTTTCTCAAGCTCAAAACCTTTCTCTGAAGCTTTCAGAGAAGCTTCAAGCTTCTTTGCAGTTCCTGAAGCTTCAAGAGCTCGAAACCCACTCTAGTAGATGCGAAATCCCTTGCAGAATCTGTTTAGACCCTTAGCCAAGAGTTAAAGTTCAGCTATGGACTCTATGAACATGAATTTCATTCCCAGGCAGTAAATAACAGTAGGAAACCCATAGTTTTGCTCTTCAAATCGAAGAGGAAACATCTCCTTAATTTTAAATTGATTACATAATCTTGTAGAACTACTCTAGAGCTTTCCAACAAGCCTTGAATCGCTTGATTTGGAGCTCTGAGCTAGGAGTTCTCCTCACTTGAAGTCGGGTCTGGATGGGGAAACAATAGTCCCACATTGGAAGTTCTGAAGCGCTTGCCTTAGTATAAAAGGTTTTTGTTAATACGCCTCCTCAGTCAACAAGCACTAGGCACGAAATGAGAACCGAGCATATGTGTGTGTGTGTGTGGGCATGTGTGTGCCTGCGAGTGCCTGTGTGGGCATGTGCATTGTGGCCCTGGGAGGGCGAGGCCTGGGAGGCAATTGGGCCGATTTGACTCAAAAGAAAAATAAACTAAAAATAAACCAAGTAACTCGAATCAGGCGAGGACTTAGTAGGGTCTGGTCCCACCCTGAGAAGCATGCTGTGTATCCCCGAAAAGTCCTCGCCGCAAACCAAGAACCAATTTTTGGTTAAAAGAAAAAAAACCCGGTTCAGCTGAAGGTGAAGGAAAGCTAAGGAGCAGAAAGAGCTTAGTGCTGAAGGCTAAGTATTGAGTTTGCTTAAGGAAGAAGAAAAGCTAAAGGCTAAGGAATTAAGGGAAAGGTTAAGGTAGAAGAAGAGCTCGTAAAGAGGCTAAGGAAAAGAGATGAAGAAAGAAATAAGAAAGGAAATAGAGAAGGATTTGGAAGGAGAAAGAGAAGGAACCGAAGGCTAAGGAAGAAGACTAAGAAAAAGACTAAGGGAGAAGAAGAAGGTAGGAGCAGAAGAAGAGAGGAAAGAAAAGAAGCTCGAGAGAGAATAAGAGAAAAATAAAAAGAGAAAGAGAGAAAGAAAAGAAGAGAAGAAAAGAAAGAGGCTGAAGAATAAAAGGAGTTTAATTTCTTTTTATTTTTTTTTTAATTGTTGTATTAAGCATTGCTTTTAATTGTTGTAATAAGGCATATTATGAATAGATAATCTCTCATTTGCCTTAAATCTTTTGAAATAAATGTTGTAAATGAGATTTCATATGGGATTTTGCATATTTCAATTTAAATCATTTTTGCAAAATTCATGCTTTTACAATTAACTTAATTATACCTCCTATACCTATAAGATATATAGAATTAATTGGTGAATTCAAAATAACATATATCTCCTAGTGAACAACCTGGACTCAACCAGTTAAAAAATTCTAAAATGTTAGGTTAATTCGACCCTATACTACTAACTGACACAATTTCGAGTTAACCTAAATTGCTCTCTTCTACTCTTAATTAAGTAAAATTAACTTAATTAACTGAGTTGAGGTGTAGAACGACGAATGCACCTAGATCCAAAGTGCCCTATCAAAAGTGTATTCCCTAATAATGCTTGAAATCAAGGAGGCACCAGGATCTTCTTTTGAGGAAGGTAATGTAGGATGCTAGAACTTGCCTGCTTGGAGAGAATCACCTTCCTCGGAATGGGTTCTCTTGGCTTACGCTTTTGGGTACATAGTTCTTTCAGAAATTTAGCGTAAGCCAGGATGTGCTTAATAGCATCGAGGAGCAGAATATTGATCTCTATGCTCTTGAATAAATTCAGGAGCTCCTTGTTGCTATTTAAGGTTTTCTTCTTCTTAGTTTTCAATAGGGCTTCAGGGAACTGGATGTGGGTGGTATTTTCAATTTTTGATCCTTGGGCCTTATTGTCTTCTTCAATCTCCTCCTCTCTCTCAAGCTCTCCAAGGTTTTGGCTTCTAGAAGGTAATTCAGGGTCCTCAGTCTGCTTTCCACTTCTCAAGGTGACGGAGTTTGCAGAGGCATATGGGTTCAGGTCTTGAGGTGGGTTAGTGAAGATTGGAGGGCCTTGATTGGTCATGTAACCAGAAGAAGAAGTAGAGGAGGGCCCCTGCTCAACCACCTGAGCATGTGCATGTGAATCCCTTTGATTCCTATGCCCTTGGGCTCTATTGCCTTGATTTTGCACATTACGCGGGTTGGGTATAGGTTGGGATGGTAGAGATCTAGGTTGTTAGGTGTTAGCAATTAACCTGGATTGCAAGTTATCCAATGATGTCTTCATTTGTTGCATCAGCTAAAGCATGGACCCTTGCATTTCCACCATCTACCAATTTAAATTAGCCTGCCTTGTAGATTGTTGGGCATTCCAGGATGGCTAAGTAATTAATCTTGGGGGTAACTAGGTGTATACTTGACCTTGACCCATAGGTCTTTGAGATGCATAGTTGCTGGGTCGTGTTTGGGTGGTTCCTCCAACCCAAGTTATAAGTATTGGAATACGAGTTGGACCTAGCATTCTCTTGCACTGCATATGAATCCTCCTAGGATGAGGATGGAGAGAAGGAAGGATCAAAAAAACTAGGATCAAAGGCCCCAACTTGGAACCCATAAGGTTCCGAGAAATCCTGGCTCATAGGTTGAACCGATTCAAGTTGGTTCATGAACTACTCCGTGGGAGCTTGTGAGGAATGAAATCTTGAATTCTGGGATTGAGTGGGTGTAGAAGTGTTTTCCGAATTCTCAGACATCCATTCTTCCATTCCTTTAGCAACCAAGTCCATCTTATCAAGCTTATTATAAATCAATTCCATGTCAAATGAATGAGAATCCTAGATCTCATTAGCATTTGACCTGGGTTGTTGGGATTGGTTGAATGCATCCATGGAGGCATGTTTAATTGAGTTCTCGCTCATTTCCTCAAACAGGTTGTATGCGCTATCTGCATCCCTGTTGAGGAAATTACCTCCGCAGGAGGCATCCATGTGATTATGGAGTTGTTCAACCAACCCATGATAGAAAATCTACACGAGTTGCCATTTCGGCACCTCGTGGTATGGACACTTCCTCAAAAGTTGCTAGAATCACTCCCAGGCACCATGAAATGATTCCCTCGACCACTGGGCGAAAGTGGTAATCACCTGTCACAAGGCATTGGCCCGTTTGATTGGGAAGAATTTCTTTAGGAAAGCTGACTTGAGAGTAGCCCATGTTTCTATCGGCCTTCTGATGGTAGGTACCAATGTGCGGCCTTATCCCTGAGAGAGTGGGGAAAGAGCGTCATGATCATTTGCTTTTCGTTCACATTCCTTGCTTTAGTGGTCTGAACCAAAGTGGTCAGATCCTCCAAGTGCTGGAATGGTTCCTCTAAGCAAAGCCCATGGAAATGCTTAATCAAACTTAAGACATGGGGCTTTATTTCTATGTCTCTGGTGGGAATCATGACACCAGGACATTACCCATAGTTTGAAGGATCATAGAAATCCTTCAAGGGCCGAGTGCTCTGACCATTCATTCATTGGAACCATTGCTACATCTGCTACAATTCTTCCAACTGCCTTTGAATTAGCTCCTACTGGTTCGGGGGCGGGGGAGATGGTTGTTTATCAGCCATGGGATCCACTTGGCTATAGCTCAACCTCCCCCTCTGGGAATGGTCTAAAGGTCCTTCCAATCTAAGGTTCAATGACCTCCTTCCAAGCATACACTGGAAGGAAGTTGGAAGGATGGGGAAGAGAAGGAGCCCTACAGCACGAAAACACAAGCTTGTCCTTAGGTTGGGTAGCTTAAAGGTCTATAGACTCTCAGAATTCATCCTAAGACTATGGACGATTTACTCTACTTATATCCAGGCAATCCAACCAGTTAGAAGGAGGGACTGGGGAGAAGGTTCTTCCTTTGGCTTGCTCCTTCGGTTCCTAGTGTACCCCCCAGCCGTTGTTGTTTGATGCTACTCCTCTAGCTAGACATCCGATTGACTAGTATAAGTAGGTTAATTATGAACAATCTCAATTTAGATCCCGACGAGCGAACCAGTCCTTAGGGCCAACGTCTAATCAATTTTAGTTAGGCTTGAGATATTGGTGCTTCTGGAAAGTGATGGGCCATTAATGGGTTGTAGCCTTAATGATTTGTTTGAGAATGTGTGTATGTACACAACCAAGAAGTTTTCAAGCAAGATTATTAAGAATGAAGTGAGTTTTAAGATTCAGTTCTTGCTTAGTAGCTTTTAGGATTCAAATATTAGGTGTATTGAACCAAGTTTTCAGGAGGCAAACCAAATTTGAAATCAAGTGTTTTTCCTTTATAAGTCAAAAAGAAATATGGAGTGCCTAGCTTGACCTAAATATTGAATCCTATGGGGTAGCTACAAAATGAATTAATTTTAAATTAGGTGGTTCGATCCAAACAATTCGATCAAGTGACCCAGATGTACCACCAATTAGGCACGCAGAGATGATTAACCTAGATTGATTTCTACTCCATTATGTGTTGATTTGTGTGTATCGATTCCACAGGTCAAAATGCCGGTTGAGTAGATAAAAATCAAGTTAGGTCACGTGCCTCAAATGCAGGTGTAGAAAGTGTTTATGTTGATTCGTCCCACAAAAAGTATCTTTTTTATTTTTTTTTGTTTTTTTATAATATGCAAGGATGAGATGAGTGGAGGTGACAAACAAGACAAACAAATTCTATCCTAGGGTTTATGCAAACACCTAAGTAGATTAGGTCTTGGTTATGAATGTGGTGAAATGAAACTAGTGGGGGGGAATGTGAGGGACACTTACAAATTACTTTACCCGCACTTTACTCCGGTCTACCACACTTGGATCTCCATGCTAGGGTACCTGCAAGATAGTAGATCAGAGACAAGAGGGGTTAATAATATATAAATGCAAAGAAACGCAGAAAACAAAAAAGTAAATTCCGTTAACTCCCTGGCAATGGTGCCAAAATGATGAGGCATGTTTTGCGAATTAAAATTAGGGTTCGGAGAACTCGTCGTCTTATCTCGCAAAAATGCATCTATCAAATACAATTTATAACCGAAACCCCAAGGGAGTCCTGGGTTGAACACAGGGAGGTGACGTTTGCTTTGTTTGAAAATTGCGCTTCGTTTTGTTTCTTTTTAGTTCTTTTGAAATGAAAGGACAAGCAAGACAAATTCACAAAATGAGATGGAACACAACTATGATATATTACGCAAATGTTTGTTACAATAATCTATGAAAGCATAAAAGAGATAGGGGTGAGAACAAATCTCCCAAATCGGCTGTTCGACGAGACGTTGGCACTTAGCAGAAGCTTGCATGAAGGAGGTGAGATGCAGAATGATGGACGGATGCAGGAGGATGCCAGGTAGAGAAATGCTTTGCCAAGGCTCTATAATGGAGGTGAGGAAATGGAGGCGATCTTCTACCGGAATGGAGGTTGGAGGAGGACTCCGAGGCGACCTACGAAGGTGGTGGGATGAGGGATGAATTTTTGGTGGGAAGTAGGATCATTACACTAATAGGAGGCCTTTGGAGCTTGAGAGTAAGCTCTAATGGATCTTTGGTAGGCTACTAGAGCTTAGGAGTAGGTGGGAGTAGAGTAGGTGGAGAAGAAGAGGAATGGGGGATGTAGGGGTGTTTATATAGTGGTGGAATGGAGGTGGTTTGCATGCATGGGCCTTTAGTGACATTGAAGACGTCACTAAAGACCTGCCAGGGCTGTCACTAAAGCATTCACGTGGCTTGGCTGGCTCTTAGAAGCTCGGTTACTGCTGGCGTAAGGTGAGGCAATCATCGGCCGTTGGATCAAGCGTGCACGCTGGCCGTTGGATCAAGCACTGGTGGTGAGGATTTCAAATGCGTGGAAGCTCAACTGCAGCTGACGCGTGCGCTGGCAGCCGTCAGATGAAAAATCGCACGACCGAGACTCGCCCGTGGATTGCGCTCGCCTTGAATTGAATCACATGCCTCGCGCGATTGCAAGGATCGGATGGCAGGCATAGCTCCTGGTTATCTTAAATGCGCACCCCAGATGGCTCGCGTTCGATCTGGCATGCGTCATTGCATTGGTGGGCGACGTCAGATCGAGCATGAAGAGTCTCAGCCAGTCGATCAAGATTGAGTAGCCCTATTTCATCTGGCACTGGGGGCGGTGGATTGCAGCTTGAACTTGCACTTGCTTTTTGCGAGCGCTTCTCTTCACCGTTGCACCAAAGTGGCGCTTTGTCAACTGGAGGGTGGTGTAGTTGCATGCACCTTGATCGTCGGATGAAGATTCAATGGTCGAGGTGAATCCTTACTTGAGGCCAAGCATGATGGCTTAGGTGGGGGGTCTGGATGGCGCCACGTGGTGCCATCTGGGCTGTCCATCTTCATCTTCTTATAGAGGGTGCTACGAAGTTCTAATTGAGGTGATTTTAGCGTTGACAGACTGGGATCGTTGCTCCAGATTCATCCGTACAGTCGAATTCTTCATCCTAAGACCGTAAAGATGTCACACTACCTCCTGGCCATATAAAATGGAATTAATGTACATAATACACAACCATCCTAAATTCCATGCAATGGATGTTATGTAGTATTTATAACATGATATGCAATGCTAAGCCTAGGAACTATCATAAATAAGCATTTTATCATGAATTCATGTGTGTTTATCAATCCCCCATTTCAAAACACACCTCAAGAGCTTTCTGCAAGAAAATCTCTCATATTTTCTCTAGTGCTTTCACGTGCCTCTATGCTTACAATTATTGCGAGGTTTGCATTAATTTTGAGGTTCCATAGGAATTATTTTTATATATTTTATTCCTAATATTTTTACATTGGGACCCATGTTGTTTTGAGAGTCCCGTCATTTTTCTTCTCTTGATCAGATGTATATGAGAAGTTTTGTAAGAGGTTGTGTCACCCTCATTCAAGTGGTGTGTGAGTGGATTTGACTAGCATCGACTAGTTGGAGAAATCTTAAGCTGAGAGACTTAGGTAGTGGTTTTTACTCGGAAGGATTTTCACACTAAATCTAGGTGTCATCTATCATTGTGGTTTGGTTATACTTATTTTGATATGTGGTGAATGATATTTTAAATTCCATATAATCGCTTTCGATAGCACACTATTCACCCCCCATTTAGTGTATACTTAGTTCCTACAGGCACCACAAGCACTCATAGTTCCTACTGGCAGGGCAAATCAAATGTTATTTAAAGAATTAAATTGCATTTGATTTGACAATTGATTTGGCCTAACTTGATTAGGTTAGATTCACAAGATTTGGATTGCAATTAATTAATGATTGGATCTAAATCCAAACATCCTATAAGTTGTTATGGGCTTATCTTGCAAAATTTAAGTAGGAATTAATCCCATTCCTTAGATGGAGATCCAACGAATCCTATCATACTAGGATTAGATTTGGAATCTCTATAAATATCTTTGAAGAAAAACCCTAATCAATCAATTACCAATCTCTCCACCCTTTCTATCGGGAAAGAGAAATCAAGAGAGAGGAAGAAGTCCTCACCACCCTCTCCTTATTCTCTGTTCTGCCCATTTGGGAGTCTATCCAAGCTCTTATAATAGCCACCAAATGTCCAACAAGAGTGTTGAACGTTTGAACTAAAGGGATTGATCGTATTGATCCATAGCATCTTGGAAGCATGAAAACACAAGATACAAGCATTCTAAAATTTTTGATAAATGAGATTGAATTGATGCTAGAAACTTGATCTAGCAAATTAAAATTAAAAACACCTAATCCAAAATCGCATAAGAAAAATTAATTTCCTACCATTCTCGAATCCCACGAGTATAGAAGTGTTATACCTTCACATATGGCATAGTACAACACCCTACATGTGGTGCCTCCTCAAACAAGTCTCAAAAGATCCAAATTCTTTGTCCTTGATGAGTGGATGAGACTCTTTGTGTCTCAAAGATCCAATCGCAAATGAGATCTACGAACCCTTCAAGAATTCAGAGCGACTCCTCACCTCAGAACCATGGGTATGCAACAATAATTTCTATGAAAGGAATCCAAAAATCTGACCAAGCACTAACCAGATGACCAACCAGCTTGAGATGGCCCTTTAGCAAAACTGCAAGCCCTTCAATGAATGGATGCTAATGTCTGGTTAGTATTGCAAGCATAGTCCAATATAGCTATTGGATGACTAGCTTGTAAAGGATGATCTCCTTCTCCTAGAGATGACTGTGGTGAAGATTCCCTACTGGAGGGGGTGAGATTTGTGGAAAATAGATAAAGTGTGGAATTAAAATAAATCAATCTCACACAGAAAGCAATCACACAATTTGCACAAGTGATTTTTAGGTGGAAACCCAAACCTGGTGAAAATCACCACCTAACCCTCTCGAGTTAGGATTTTCTGATCAACCAAGTCGATCAAATCCACTAACTGATTCACTTAAAACGAGGGTGACTCAACCTCAATACAACCACACTACTTTGAACTCGAGGGTAGCGTAACCTCAGAACCCCTTCTCTTTATGAGAACGTTTTTGTCTTAAGAAGGAGACGAGAATTCGCAAACTGAATACCCAACCAAATAACAAAGTAAAAATTACAACACAAAACCTATAGAGCCACAAAGTATAAATCCTAAACTTAGGTACTATAGGTAAAGATTACTTTCCTTTGCTGGAAGTGCATCGGCTTGATGTGGATGTGTGAACCACGCAGCGGCACTTCGTCACTCTCGTAATTGCAGAGGGAGAGCGAGTGCTCAATTGGATGATGCTCTCTTGATGTAGAACTAAGGCTTGGAGAGCAACAACTCTTCTAATGATCAATTTGACATAATATAGTGGAAAGTAGTTTCTCTAGGTGTGTTTTTACAAGGAAAGGGGCCTCTCCTATTTATAGATGGCTTAGGAAGGCCTGGGAAGGCTTTGGAAGCCTTAGGTAGCCGTTGGGGATCATCCCAAGGAAAATCAAGCTACAATCAAAATCATTAATGATTCTGATAGGGTCAACAGACGTCTAGGAAAAAGTTCAGACATCTAGAAGTCATTCTTAAGAAGTTTGGAAACCAAATCAGACGTCTGATTCCAGGCGGGTTTCCTTCCTGACTTGGTTCAGACCTAAATAGGGTTCTAGTGTAATTCAGTCAAATGACATATCAGACGTCTGGCACTAGGTCTGGATGTCTGGAAACCTAATTAACTACGAGAATGGATTTCCCAAGGTACAAACGGCTATTAGCCTCAAGAGAAGTGATTTCGGGTCAATCAAGGGCTAACGGTCACATATCAGATGTCTAGAGTCCTCTAGGGACATCTGATAGAAGCCTAAAGGTCATTCCTAATGTTCATATTATGAAGGCCAAATTTCCACTAATTAGAGGAGGGTCGGTCATCTGAAATCAACAGACAGAAAGTTCTAAGACCAGTCCTAAAAGTTTAGACGTCTGATACAACATTTAGACATCTTAAAGTCCAAGATCAGACATCTGATTTTCAGATTGGACGCCTGATTAGGTTGTCTGAAGCCTATCACGGTTTTCTAAGTTCTCTAAGAGTTGTCTAAGTGTCCTAGGGTTGTGCAAGTGTTCCTACAACTACAGTTAGGTAGCTTTGAGGCTCTTTAACAAATATTCTAAGACAAAAATAAAGAGCGACAAAAGAAACAAAAACAAAGTACAATGAACAAGAATGGAAATCTATCCCATTCTTTATCTCCTTCCTTCTTCAAGCTTTCGCTCCTCACGAAGCTCCTTCTCCTGCAACAAGCTCCTCTAATCCACCATGGATGCAAGCTCTGAGGTCCTTCACACTTGTATCCATTTGTAATTATCCTAAAATCTTAAACTCAAATGCAAATGTTAAAACACAAGTATTTTGTTATCATCAAAATTGATGATCGTGGTGCCCTTGCACCAACATGTGGTTCTAATATTTCTATATTTATTAACATTAATTATTCCTTAACTAATGCTAGTTTAAGGGTGAATTAGGTTAGAAAGCATTTAGTTAAGTCATATTAGTCATTTAGATGCATTTTGTAAATATGGCATTCTTTTGGGCTTTTATGAAATGTTTCCCCTATCTATATCTAGTACCTTGATGTCATTATTTGAATATGCGTAGGTAGCAAGTTTGGAGCAATTTGGAGCCTTGTAAATTGGGGATTTGAAGTTGAGCTTATTTATGTGAAGAGGCTGAGCCAAATGCACATTTGAACCCTAGCCTAATTAGCCTCAGGACTAGCACAAATAGGAACCCACTTTTTTCTAATCTTAGACGTAACCACCTAGCCTATTTCCCAACCTAGTTGGCCGACCAAAAGCCTATTTGAAGATTTATATATGGTCGCAATTCTATGTTAGTTAAACCTACATTATCTCTTTAAAACACCTTATCATTTCCCGTCCAAAAAAAAATCCAAAACCCTAATATATCCCTTCCATTTGTGCAGCTACCTATAACCTTTTAAAAGACCCTTAGCCATCCAAATTAGAGGCCTCCTACACCCTTAGATCAAGATCATAAGCTACAAAAAATACGTCCTGAAGATCTTATCCCAATCACAAATAGTGCATATCCTACTACCATTTATCTTAGCCTTTAGACCCTCATCCAATGATCCTAAAAGTAACACCACATGGCCTGTCCTAGCATCCTAAAACCAACCTTGTAGCCACCCCTCCTTGGTAGATCTAGGTCCTTCCATCTTCCTTTCAAATTCATCTTAGCCCTTTTTTAATTTCCAATAAAAACAACCTAGCCTATCAACCTATGCTCCATCCTAAAATAAATAAATCCTATCCCTCCATCAAACACCTAGGAAACTCTATAAATAGTGACCCCATGGCCCCCCCTCCTCCTTAATCTTCCTTAATCTAGTTTAAGAGTTCCAACATCTGTCCACCTTCTACATAGCCTTCCTACTTAGATCCTCTCATTGTCTTCCATTAGAATAGAACACCACCCACTCCATGCCAACCTTTGCATCACCATCATGCAGCCATCCTCCTCACCCAATCCAAATCTTCTTGCTTAACTCTATCACTACTTCAAGATGAATGCGACTACGGACTATGGTCAGACTTCTATTTTCTACTTCATCTTTATTTCGCTATTTTTCTAGTTGCAGTTCTAGTCATTCTAGTTAGTTTTTTAGTTCTAGTTGTACTAGTGACACTTTTTCTAGTAGCAATAAATGTTTTATTTCTGTTATCTTATTTACAATATCCATTTTCTCACCCCTCTTCTATATTTGTCTTGCAATTGATTTCCTTCTCATTTATTCCTTATTCAAAAAATACAAGAAAAGATTACTATGTTAATATTTCATTTCGTGTTTTCGTATCTAGGTTAGATTAGCTCCCACGCCTCCCTATGTTTGAATCGGGTCTCACTAGTGTTCTATTATTTATTTTTGTCTTGAAAAATTATGCTACAACAAAATCTTTTATCTTTAGTGGTTTTCTACAAATCAAGTTCTTGATGGTAATTTTGGTGGCTTAGAAATCAAGTCGTTACTTGATTGAATGATTGAAATTAGGATTTTCCATTAGGAGATATTTATAGGGATTCCAAACAGTAATCCTAATTTGATGGTATGTATTGGATCTCCATCTAATTATGGGGATCAAATCCCGATTGAATTTTGCAAATTAGTCCATAACAAATTATGAGATGTTTGGATATAGTTCCCAAACATTAATTAATTGAAATCCAACACTTAGGATTTCTACCTAAGCAAATTAGGAGCAATTAATCACTAAAGCAAATGTAATTTAACTTTTTAAATTACAATAGATTTATTCTTCAATTAAGAACCAATCAAAATCATTATTAGTTTCATCACTCCAATAATGAAGCTAAAAGATTGGTGGAATTGTGAGTGCCTGCGGAGCCTGTAGGATTTAAAGTTTACACTAGAGGGGGGATGAATACTGTACTTATAAAAAGATATACAACTTAAAGAACATTCACCACAGATCAAAATAAATATACATCAAACAAGAAAGATCACACCTGTATTTATAGTGGAAACCTTTCCAGGTAAACCACTACCTAAGCCTCCCAACTTAGGATTTTACGAGATCTGGGATGTGATAGCTTCCAAGTACACATGACCTGAAAATAAAGAAGGCATTAAGATCACTACAGATCGAAAGAAGATGGCTACTCACAATGCTAAAGCCATGAATGCTATCTTCTTTAGTGTATCCAAGGACTAATTCAACCGCGTATCAACCTGAAAACTACATATGAGATTTGGAACATTCTTGAAGTTACTCATGAAGGAACCTCAAAAGTTAAGGAGACTCGAGTCAACCTTCTCACACAAAGGTATGATCTCTTTCATATGAAGAAGGGAGAAACTATCAAGGACATGTATATAAGATTCAATGACATCATCAACTCCTTGAGAAATTTGGATCAGAAGATAACCGATGAGGCATTGGTTCGAAAAATTCTTTGTTCCCTCACCAGTGACTACGAAACTGATGAGAACCTCATCATGAGCCATAACTAGCTCATTTTGACCCAATACAAAGGATAAAAGCTCCTACATAACTCAAGGAAAGGCTTAACTCAGAGAATTCTGAGTTTAAGGAGAAAACAAGTCATAAGGGGTAAAAATGCAATTTTACCAGTATAATCTGCATACAGGGTAATTCAGGGTCCAAACACAGGTCAAACAAACCGAATAAGAAGGAAAGTGGGATGATCTGACAAGGGCTACAGCAATTCCAAGGAACTAAATGATAATCTGTAACCTTAAAACAAACCCACTTCAATTCACGAGGTTCGAGGCAAAGTAAAAATAGAATAAACCCTCTAAAATTCATAGAAAAATAATCTCTAGGGTTTAGAACCTTCAATTTGGCCTTCAGAACCCATTTTGACCTACCTTAAGAACCATGCCCAATTAATAACTTAATTTGGGTTTTTGCATAAATTGACCGGTCAAACAAGGTTTAATCTAGAAATAAAATTCACCATCAAATTCCTTAGGTCCTAATTAGTCATGTATAAAAACTTGAGCCTAGGAAGAAACCTTCTTGACCAAATTTGCACTTTGGTCCTCATATATTTACTTTTTGGCCCTCAACTTTTGAACCCTCACATTTCTGCCCCTAACTCTCCTCCGTTCTTTGCATTCAGGTTCCTCCTGCCAAAACCTGCCAGCACCATGCTCCGGCGACCTTGCGCAGAGCATGGCGCCGCGCACGGTGAGGGGGAGGGGCTGGCAAGTCAACCGGGGGTGCCCTGCGTCGTCAGCCGTCGCAGGAACACCCCCCTGGTCGCTGCAACCCACCATACCGGCCGTGCGAACACACGGACGGTATGGGTTTCCATCTCCGGCGTCCTCCGGTGAGGGAGACACGTCGTCTCCCTCCGCCTTCCTCTCTGATTCGGCCTCTATAAAAACCCCCGTCGCTCCGCCGTTCTGAGTAGCTCGGATCTGACGGAGAAAACCCCCAACTTTCCTCTCTTCTCACTCCGGCAGACGCCCACCAGCTCCGGCGGTTCTTCCTCGTCCTCCTCTTCGCTCTGCCGCAATACCAGCAGCAGAGACTTCTTCCCCTGCTCTTCCCGCGTCGCGCAATACCGGCGCGCGCTGCCTCTGCCCCGTCGTCACCGCCGTCCTCCCCCACTGGGCACCTTCTTCTCCGGCGACAACAGGTACTGCCGTCCGCCTCCTCGCCCCCTTCGTCACTGTAGTTAGGTTAGAACTACTTCCCTCTATTCTCTCTCTGCAACTCCACCGAACAAACCCATCTCCCGACCCGCAGTCCGACCTAGGGCAGCTCTTAGGCTCCGCCCCGCCGCCTGCACACCCCCCGACCACCTTCACCGTGCCACGGCGAAGGTCCTCCGCGTTTCTGATTGGGCCGAGAGGCCATTTCTCTGTGGGCAGGTACCTGCGCTCGTCGCCGCCATTGTTGAAGCGAAGCAGCTTCGACCTGCTGTCCCAGGTGCGCCGCGCCCAGGTCACGCTCCCAGGCTGTGCGGGGGCATTTCGGCAAAGTGTTAGGCGGCATTTGAGGCGAATCCCTCGCGCGAAGGCCTCGCGTAAAGCTGCGATTACCAGCTGCTTCCTCCGCGCAGGCGTGAAATTGGGGTGGGACATTTAGTCCCACCTCGGAAGACTCCGAAGCGGCACAGCGGTATAAAGAGAAAAAGTGCTGGAGGCTTGTTGCCTCAGCACACGGGGTGAGGTCCCCTTCACCCGCTTGGTTACCCGGTCTCGTCCGCGCTCACGCCCCGCGGACCTGGCCCGACCCGACTTAGACTGACCTGCACTCCTTGCCCACCACGCACGCCGGTGGGCCTGGACCCGGGCGCGACCCGTACCCGGCAACCCGGTAGCTCTGGGAGAGCTTTCCTAAGAGTGGCTTCTTTGAAAACCTGAAACTTGTTCTGACACCTTTTTGCACTTGAAGTTCACACTTTAGGACAACCGACTCCACCTCAGGTGCTTGCATCTGAGATTAGAAATCGTCCGCAACAGTCACCCCGACCCATTCACTCATCAAAACATCTGTCCTAATGTATGAACTAAGTTGAATAAAAACCCCTAGGTTACAATGAGGACATTGCAAATCTTAGGCATGGGGGGGTATGAAAGTGCAAAACTTGTAAGAAAAGGTTTCAAACAAAAAATTCACATATGCCAAAAACACCATAAAAATTAAAAAAATTTTCGAAAAAGAATAAGAGGAAAAGAGGAGAAGAAAATTTTGTGAAGGAGAAGGAGAAAAGAAAGAAAATGAAAAAGGAGCGCAAAATTATGAGAAAAAAGTGATAGTCATTAGTAAGGAACTAAGGAATTAACCTAAGTTCTAGACCTCATTCAAGAAAATAACTGAAAAGTGCACAATGAGATTAGTATGAATGCAAACCTTAGGCGTTCTTGAGTAGACTCTTAGTACCCATTAAGATCTGGACACTCCTCAAGAGGTTGAGGAAAATGAAAAGCTGAAGTATTAGGTCTAAGGCTTAGGAAGTATTTGGCCTCGTTAACTAATTTTTTGTTTACGGGACTCAGTAACCTAAGCACCCTAACCTCACACACAGCCTGGTTCAGTAAGCGTAAAAATCAAAATCACGCAGAAGCGTCGCAAAATTCTGAAAAGAACACCTAGAATAGGAGCGGCCGATCAACACAAGTTGATTTAGACGAGTTCCCAGCGTGGAGAGGCGGGAAATCCCCTCGAAGATGCATAACAAAATATCATCTCCTCGGTGCTTGTCTCTTAGGATATTCACATATCCTACTGGGGGCATGTAAGCACTCTGCTGGTTCAGATTCCATGGATGGCATTATCTCGAAGTGTCAATTGCCAGGGTCTAGATTCGGCCACGGAACACCATGGATGGGATTATCTCGAAATCTGAATAGCCAGGGTTCCCCCAAATCACCCTCTGCAACTCCACCGAACAAACCCATCTCCCGACCCACAGTCCGACCTAGGGCAGCTCTTAGGCTCCGCCCCGCCGCCTGCACACCCCCCGACCACCTTCGCCGTGCCACGGCGAAGGTCCTCCGCGTTTCTGATTGGGCCGAGAGGCCGTTTCTCTGTGGGCAGGTACCTGCGCTCGTCGCCGCCATTGTTGAAGCGAAGCAGCTTCGACCTGCTGTCCCAGGTGCGCCGCGCCCAGGTCACGCTCCCAAGCTGTGCGGGGGCATTTCGGCAAAGCGTTAGGCGGCAGTTGAGGCGAATCCCTCGCGCGAAGGCCTCGCGTAAAGCTGCGATTACCAGTTGCTTCCTCCGCGCAGGCGCGAAATTGGGGTGGGACATTTAGTCCCACCTCGGAAGACTCCGAAGAGGCACAGCGGTATAAAGAGAAAAAGTGCTGGAGGCTTGTTGCCTCAGCACACGGGGTGAGGTCCCCTTCACCCGCCCGGTTACCCGGTCTCGTCCGCGCTCACGCCCCGCGGACCTGGCCCGACCCAACTTAGACTGACCTGCACTCCTCGCCCACCACGCACGCCGGTGGGCCTGGACCCGGGCGCGACCCGTACCCGGCAACCCGGTAGCTCTGGGAGAGCTTTCCTAAGAGTGGCTTCTGTGAGAGAGAGACGCGGGGGAGGGTAGAGTTAGGTTTTGCCCCTCTGATCAAGCTGTGTAAGTGTGGAGGCACAGGTGAAGAAGAACCGTGGAAGAAGACGAAGGCTGAAGGAAGGAGGAGCACCGAGCGGCACTGTAGCAGTGACGGTTTAAGTCGTCTGATTGGAAAATCAGACGACGTCCTGAAGGCAAAGAAGGAGATGGAAGGCGAGGCAGAGGAGGAACACAGAGAGGCCAAGTGAAGACTCTGCAGAAGAAGAAGAGCACGAGAAGAAGATCTGAAGAAAGGGAAAGAAGAAAGAAAGAAGAAGAAGAAGAACAAAGGAAGAGAGCAGAAGATCTGAGAAGGAAGAAGAGGAGAAGCAAAGAGAAAAGAAGAAAAGCCAACAAATTCTCTCTCTCTCTTTCTTTTGTTTTTGTAAAAGAAACTTGTACCCCTAGAATACAACTTTCTCCCTGAGTTCGACCTCGGGAACTCTTTTATTTTCCGAGTAACAAATTGTATTAAACTGGTAATCACCTCTCTCTATACTATACTACGACGAAATAATAAAACTATAGAGGAAGGTCGCCACCAGTTTTTGGCGCCGTTGCCGGGAAGCAACGGCTATTCTAGAGATAATCAAATTCCTATTTTTACCTTGCTAACAATCTCTCCTTTGTTGTGCAGAAAAAAAATACAAGAAAATCGAGAAGACAAGCAACCGCATGTCAACCACTCCGAGGACAGGTAATTTTTCCTCTCGCTATTAACCCCTAAACTCTAAAGAGGAAGAAAAGAAAAGAACAAGCAATATAGGGCTAACCTGTCTTCCATACTTAGTAACCATAAAGAGTTGCATGTTTTCAACTCATTAGTCCTGCACATTATTAAGGGTATTTAAGGGCTAACACATTCTTGCTTGAGCCCTAATTACCCAACAAAGAACTAACTGGACCAAGTAGAGCCAACCTAAGATTCAACATTAGGGTTTTAGAGACACACTACTTAAATCAAGAATGGAGAAAATCCAAATGAAGTGTGCCTAAACCATTGATTGAACATACTTATTCAGAGAAACCCTAAACAATTGGCTCTCTAAACACTTGAACCCAAAAAGAAAGGACCCAAAAGCTCTCAAAGGAACAAGAGGTAAAGTTGACTCCTTGGGTCAACCAACCTTAAAATTAGGTCACTTTCTCACTCAAAATACCTAAGAGATCAAGTGTAACTTTAAGCACCCTGATCTTAAGCTAAAATTGGTAGACTTAAGAGGTCAAGATCCCCATCCTGGTCTACCTGGAATCTCAGTGACAAGCGAGGTCGGGTGGGGGAAACCCTGTAACCTGTGGGGACGCTCTACCGTGTAGGGGTCTTCGCGGGACTCTCCCTCTCTGGCTGCCTAGGTAATTCTCAGGTGGACGATCTTTCTGATCAAGGGGTCCATCTGCCCCGAACCTCGATAGTCACCCAACATTTTTTGGGTGTCTTGATTGGGTCCAGCACCTGCTTATCTCATCCAGTCCTTCAGTATTTTGCAGGAGGTCCTTGAAACCTCCTATAGAAATTCACTCTCTCCGGGGATAAGCCTCGGCTCCCTTGTTTTCGCAGAAATCATTCACATAGCCCCTCTTTCCTCTGATTCTGAACAAAGTCCCCTTCTTCCATTAATTCAAACTTCTTATTCTATCTTGATTCCACCACCTGATTCGAAGATGCAGCCTAATTACCTAGCAAGACTACCATATAAAAAACCTGAATATCTGAGATCCATGAAAGATAAGATGATTGAGGATGCCCTTGAATTCTATGAAATCAAATATAAACCCTCAACACCAATAGAAAACATTCAGGTTGATGTCCCAACAACCACAGCTTTCATCATAAACTGTGCCCAGATTCTATTGACAGAAGTTACAAAAGGATCAACCCGAGATATGCTCATGACAGGATACATTGAGATGGAAAAATTACACCAATCTGAATACCTTCAATGCTTGACAAATCCTGTACTTTGGGCACAACACCAAGATGCCCTTATGAAACGGGTAGAAATGATGAAATCAGTAGAACAAATTATCAACCAGAAATACCCGTATATACCAGAAATAGAGGATGAACCATCTTGGAACAATATTAAGGAACAATCCAGTTTCCCAGATCTCGGGACTGGGGCACAAAGTGGTTGTGAAATCCCAACCCAAATAGAAGACAATGTTGAATTAGGTTGGGATATTGCAGGAGAACACAATGATGAGCCAAACTTAGACCATGAATTGCCAAGCCTAGAATTTCAAAACTCCTGCAATAATGAGATCAGAACTGAACCTTCTGAGGGTATAAATTCCGCCCCTTATTTTGATAAGGTGGCCCTCGAAGGTTATTCGGACTTAGGTTCTAATAATTCTACCCACATCCTAAGCCTAGAACCTAGATCTGAAACTTATTGGGAAGATTATGAGGCCCCTTATGAGAAAGATCAAATTTTTACAGAATATGATTCTGGGCCTTTATTTGATGAATATCCCTCTCCAACATCTTCAGAAAATCTGATCGATTTTCCAGAGAATATGCCAATTTATGATACAGAGACTGAGGAGTTGGACGAGTTGGATTTTAATTGGGTCTATCCTACCAGCTTGGAGCTTGAGCCTAGACAGAATACCTTTTCGAGCCCAGAATTGACATATAGGCTAGACCCCAATCAGGCTGCTGATTCCACATCTGATGATTTTTGCTGTGGTGGAATTCATGATCATGAATCTCATTTTCGCCAACTCTCCGACAATTTCAAATCTGACTATAATTGCGGAGAGATTCCCCTTCCTGAACACGCCAGGCCTATCTACGACCTCAGTTCTCATGACTCTAACTCCGACTCTGAGGTCCTGATTCCCGAGATCACTGATAACACAGAATCATTCCTTTTCGATCCTCAGGAACCAAAAACAGAAAATGCCAAGAGTAATTGCAACCAAGAATCCAAATTTTTTCTCGAATCCGATTCCTTTCATCCTACAAACACTCTTCCGGCATTTGATAGTTACCCAGAGGACTCTCTACAGAAAATCACCTATCATCTGTTTCTAGAAGAGCCCTCGTACACAATGGCCACCTCATCCGCACACACAGAACGGATCAAAACCTCTTCCAAACCCCGACCCGCAACTGGACTCAATTTTTATTCAGATTCACCTCTCACTGAGCCGATTGCATTTCCAACTCAGGTTCTGAACACTGATCAGACTACATACCACGCCCCATCATTCTCTGATCACCCCTATAGGGTTTCCGCGTCATTCATTGATTATTCTACGGATCCCTACTCTGACCAGGCTGATTCGACTCAGCCAAACCCTGCGTTTACACTTCCACATCCATCTGAGCTTCATAGTTTATGGTGGGCTCCACACCTTTTTATCCACATTTATCAACCCACCAGATTGATTGGGTTTGGGCTGCATCATCAGCCTGTTGATCTGAACAAGCACCTGGTTGGACCAACCAGGCTCTTAATCAAGGTGCTTGTCTTACAAAACTCTGTTGATTTGACCATCCCCTCTCCATCGCATTTCCCGCTTGGCTGAAGGCATCAAATTTAGCGCTCAACGGGAGGCAGCCCGTCATCCTCTTTGAAAACCTGAAACTTGTTCTGACACCTTTTTGCACTTGAAGTTCACACTTTAGGACAACCGACTCCACCTCAGGTGCTTGCATCTGAGATTAGAAATCGTCCGCAACAGTCACCCCGACCCATTCACTCATCAAAACATCTGTCCTAATGTATGAACTAAGTTGAATAAAAACCCCTAGGTTACAATGAGGACATTGAAAATCTTAGGCATGGGGGGGTATGAAAGTGCAAAACTTGTAAGAAAAGGTTTCAAACAAAAAATTCACATATGCCAAAAACACCATAAAAATTAAAAAAATTTTCGAAAAAGAATAAGAGGAAAAGAGGAGAAGAAAATTTTGTGAAGGAGAAGGAGAAAAGAAACAAAATGAAAAAGGAGCGCAAAATTATGAGAAAAAAGTGATAGTCATTAGTAAGGAACTAAGGAATTAACCTAAGTTCTAGACCTCATTCAAGAAAATAACTGAAAAGTGCACAATGAGATTAGTATGAATGCAAACCTTAGGCGTTCTTGAGTAGACTCTTAGTACCCATTAAGATCTGGACACTCCTCAAGAGGTTGAGGAAAATGAAAAGCTGAAGTATTAGGTCTAAGGCTTAGGAAGTATTTGGCCTCGTTAACTAATTTTTTGTTTACGGGACTCAGTAACCTAAGCACCCTAACCTCACACACAGCCTGGTTCAGTAAGCGTAAAAATCAAAATCACGCAGAAGCGTCGCAAAATTCTGAAAAGAACACCTAGAATAGGAGCGGCCGATCAACACAAGTTGATTTAGACGAGTTCCCAGCGTGGAGAGGCGGGAAATCCCCTCGAAGATGCATAACAAAATATCATCTCCTCGGTGCTTGTCTCTTAGGATATTCACATATCCTACTGGGGGCATGTAAGCACTCTGCTGGTTCAGATTCCATGGATGGCATTATCTCGAAGTGTCAATTGCCAGGGTCTAGATTCGGCCACGGAACACCATGGATGGGATTATCTCGAAATCTGAATAGCCAGGGTTCCCCCAAATCACCCTCTGCAACTCCACCGAACAAACCCATCTCCCGACCCACAGTCCGACCTAGGGCAGCTCTTAGGCTCCGCCCCGCCGCCTGCACACCCCCCGACCACCTTCGCCGTGCCACGGCGAAGGTCCTCCGCGTTTCTGATTGGGCCGAGAGGCCGTTTCTCTGTGGGCAGGTACCTGCGCTCGTCGCCGCCATTGTTGAAGCGAAGCAGCTTCGACCTGCTGTCCCAGGTGCACCGCGCCCAGGTCACGCTCCCAAGCTGTGCGGGGGCATTTCGGCAAAGCGTTAGGCGGCAGTTGAGGCGAATCCCTCGCGCGAAGGCCTCGTGTAAAGCTGCGATTACCAGTTGCTTCCTCCGCGCAGGCGCGAAATTGGGGTGGGACATTTAGTCCCACCTCGGAAGACTCCGAAGCGGCACAGCGGTATAAAGAGAAAAAGTGCTGGAGGCTTGTTGCCTCAGCACACGGGGTGAGGTCCCCTTCACCCGCCCGGTTACCCGGTCTCGTCCGCGCTCACGCCCCGCGGACCTGGCCCGACCCGACTTAGACTGACCTGCACTCCTCGCCCACCACGCACGCCGGTGGGCCTGGACCCGGGCGCGACCCGTACCCGGCAACCCGGTAGCTCTGGGAGAGCTTTCCTAAGAGTGGCTTCTGTGAGAGAGAGACGCGGGGGAGGGTAGAGTTAGGTTTTGCCCCTCTGATCAAGCTGTGTAAGTGTGGAGGCACAGGTGAAGAAGAACCGTGGAAGAAGACGAAGGCTGAAGGAAGGAGGAGCACCGAGCGGCACTGTAGCAGTGACGGTTTAAGTCGTCTGATTGGAAAATCAGACGACGTCCTGAAGGCAAAGAAGGAGATGGAAGGCGAGGCAGAGGAGGAACACAGAGAGGCCAAGTGAAGACTCTGCAGAAGAAGAAGAGCACGAGAAGAAGATCTGAAGAAAGGGAAAGAAGAAAGAAAGAAGAAGAAGAAGAACAAAGGAAGAGAGCAGAAGATCTGAGAAGGAAGAAGAGGAGAAGCAAAGAGAAAAGAAGAAAAGCCAACAAATTCTCTCTCTCTCTTTCTTTTGTTTTTGTAAAAGAAACTTGTACCCCTAGAATACAACTTTCTCCCTGAGTTCGACCTCGGGAACTCTTTTATTTTCCGAGTAACAAATTGTATTAAACTGGTAATCACCTCTCTCTATACTATACTACGACGAAATAATAAAACTATAGAGGAAGGTCGCCACCAGTTTTTGGCGCCGTTGCCGGGAAGCAACGGCTATTCTAGAGATAATCAAATTCCTATTTTTACCTTGCTAACAATCTCTCCTTTGTTGTGCAGAAAAAAAATACAAGAAAATCGAGAAGACAAGCAACCGCATGTCAACCACTCCGAGGACAGGTAATTTTTCCTCTCGCTATTAACCCCTAAACTCTAAAGAGGAAGAAAAGAAAAGAACAAGCAATATAGGGCTAACCTGTCTTCCATACTTAGTAACCATAAAGAGTTGCATGTTTTCAACTCATTAGTCCTGCACATTATTAAGGGTATTTAAGGGCTAACACATTCTTGCTTGAGCCCTAATTACCCAACAAAGAACTAACTGGACCAAGTAGAGCCAACCTAAGATTCAACATTAGGGTTTTAGAGACACACTACTTAAATCAAGAATGGAGAAAATCCAAATGAAGTGTGCCTAAACCATTGATTGAACATACTTATTCAGAGAAACCCTAAACAATTGGCTCTCTAAACACTTGAACCCAAAAAGAAAGGACCCAAAAGCTCTCAAAGGAACAAGAGGTAAAGTTGACTCCTTGGGTCAACCAACCTTAAAATTAGGTCACTTTCTCACTCAAAATACCTAAGAGATCAAGTGTAACTTTAAGCACCCTGATCTTAAGCTAAAATTGGTAGACTTAAGAGGTCAAGATCCCCATCCTGGTCTACCTGGAATCTCAGTGACAAGCGAGGTCGGGTGGGGGAAACCCTGTAACCTGTGGGGACGCTCTACCGTGTAGGGGTCTTCGCGGGACTCTCCCTCTCTGGCTGCCTAGGTAATTCTCAGGTGGACGATCTTTCTGATCAAGGGGTCCATCTGCCCCGAACCTCGATAGTCACCCAACATTTTTTGGGTGTCTTGATTGGGTCCAGCACCTGCTTATCTCATCCAGTCCTTCAGTATTTTGCAGGAGGTCCTTGAAACCTCCTATAGAAATTCACTCTCTCCGGGGATAAGCCTCGGCTCCCTTGTTTTCGCAGAAATCATTCACATAGCCCCTCTTTCCTCTGATTCTGAACAAAGTCCCCTTCTTCCATTAATTCAAACTTCTTATTCTATCTTGATTCCACCACCTGATTCGAAGATGCAGCCTAATTACCTAGCAAGACTACCATATAAAAAACCTGAATATCTGAGATCCATGAAAGATAAGATGATTGAGGATGCCCTTGAATTCTATGAAATCAAATATAAACCCTCAACACCAATAGAAAACATTCAGGTTGATGTCCCAACAACCACAGCTTTCATCATAAACTGTGCCCAGATTCTATTGACAGAAGTTACAAAAGGATCAACCCGAGATATGCTCATGACAGGATACATTGAGATGGAAAAATTACACCAATCTGAATACCTTCAATGCTTGACAAATCCTGTACTTTGGGAACAACACCAAGATGCCCTTATGAAACGGGTAGAAATGATGAAATCAGTAGAACAAATTATCAACCAGAAATACCCGTATATACCAGAAATAGAGGATGAACCATCTTGGAACAATATTAAGGAACAATCCAGTTTCCCAGATCTCGGGACTGGGGCACAAAGTGGTTGTGAAATCCCAACCCAAATAGAAGACAATGTTGAATTAGGTTGGGATATTGCAGGAGAACACAATGATGAGCCAAACTTAGACCATGAATTGCCAAGCCTAGAATTTCAAAACTCCTGCAATAATGAGATCAGAACTGAACCTTCTGAGGGTATAAATTCCGCCCCTTATTTTGATAAGGTGGCCCTCGAAGGTTATTCGGACTTAGGTTCTAATAATTCTACCCACATCCTAAGCCTAGAACCTAGATCTGAAACTTATTGGGAAGATTATGAGGCCCCTTATGAGAAAGATCAAATTTTTACAGAATATGATTCTGGGCCTTTATTTGATGAATATCCCTCTCCAACATCTTCAGAAAATCTGATCGATTTTCCAGAGAATATGCCAATTTATGATACAGAGACTGAGGAGTTGGACGAGTTGGATTTTAATTGGGTCTATCCTACCAGCTTGGAGCTTGAGCCTAGACAGAATACCTTTTCGAGCCCAGAATTGACATATAGGCTAGACCCCAATCAGGCTGCTGATTCCACATCTGATGATTTTTGCTGTGGTGGAATTCATGATCATGAATCTCATTTTCGCCAACTCTCCGACAATTTCAAATCTGACTATAATTGCGGAGAGATTCCCCTTCCTGAACACGCCAGGCCTATCTACGACCTCAGTTCTCATGACTCTAACTCCGACTCTGAGGTCCTGATTCCCGAGATCACTGATAACACAGAATCATTCCTTTTCGATCCTCAGGAACCAAAAACAGAAAATGCCAAGAGTAATTGCAACCAAGAATCCAAATTTTTTCTCGAATCCGATTCCTTTCATCCTACAAACACTCTTCCGGCATTTGATAGTTACCCAGAGGACTCTCTACAGAAAATCACCTATCATCTGTTTCTAGAAGAGCCCTCGTACACAATGGCCACCTCATCCGCACACACAGAACGGATCAAAACCTCTTCCAAACCCCGACCCGCAACTGGACTCAATTTTTATTCAGATTCACCTCTCACTGAGCCGATTGCATTTCCAACTCAGGTTCTGAACACTGATCAGACTACATACCACGCCCCATCATTCTCTGATCACCCCTATAGGGTTTCCGCGTCATTCATTGATTATTCTACGGATCCCTACTCTGACCAGGCTGATTCGACTCAGCCAAACCCTGCGTTTACACTTCCACATCCATCTGAGCTTCATAGTTTATGGTGGGCTCCACACCTTTTTATCCACATTTATCAACCCACCAGATTGATTGGGTTTGGGCTGCATCATCAGCCTGTTGATCTGAACAAGCACCTGGTTGGACCAACCAGGCTCTTAATCAAGGTGCTTGTCTTACAAAACTCTGTTGATTTGACCATCCCCTCTCCATCGCATTTCCCGCTTGGCTGAAGGCATCAAATTTAGCGCTCAACGGGAGGCAGCCCGTCATCCTCTTTGAAAACCTGAAACTTGTTCTGACACCTTTTTGCACTTGAAGTTCACACTTTAGGACAACCGACTCCACCTCAGGTGCTTGCATCTGAGATTAGAAATCGTCCGCAACAGTCACCCCGACCCATTCACTCATCAAAACATCTGTCCTAATGTATGAACTAAGTTGAATAAAAACCCCTAGGTTACAATGAGGACATTGCAAATCTTAGGCATGGGGGGGTATGAAAGTGCAAAACTTGTAGGAAAAGGTTTCAAACAAAAAATTCACATATGCCAAAAACACCATAAAAATTAAAAAAATTTTCGAAAAAGAATAAGAGGAAAAGAGGAGAAGAAAATTTTGTGAAGGAGAAGGAGAAAAGAAACAAAATGAAAAAGGAGCGCAAAATTATGAGAAAAAAGTGATAGTCATTAGTAAGGAACTAAGGAATTAACCTAAGTTCTAGACCTCATTCAAGAAAATAACTGAAAAGTGCACAATGAGATTAGTATGAATGCAAACCTTAGGCGTTCTTGAGTAGACTCTTAGTACCCATTAAGATCTGGACACTCCTCAAGAGGTTGAGGAAAATGAAAAGCTGAAGTATTAGGTCTAAGGCTTAGGAAGTATTTGGCCTCGTTAACTAATTTTTGGTTTACGGGACTCAGTAACCTAAGCACCCTAACCTCACACACAGCCTGGTTCAGTAAGCGTAAAAATCAAAATCACGCAGAAGCGTCGCAAAATTCTGAAAAGAACACCTAGAATAGGAGCGGCCGATCAACACAAGTTGATTTAGACGAGTTCCCAGCATGGAGAGGCGGGAAATCCCCTCGAAGATGCATAACAAAATATCATCTCCTCGGTGCTTGTCTCTTAGGATATTCACATATCCTACTGGGGGCATGTAAGCACTCTGCTGGTTCAGATTCCATGGATGGCATTATCTCGAAGTGTCAATTGCCAGGGTCTGGATTCGGCCACGGAACACCATGGATGGGATTATCTCGAAATCTCAATAGCCAGGGTTCCGGGGGTTGCCATGGGCGATGCTATCTCGAAGCATCGATCACCAGGAACCGTTGAGGATTGATGATGGGAGCAAGGAATCTGATACAGACCGTGTTGAAAAGCCAATCCTAGGCTAGAACTAAAAAGAAAAAGAGAGAGAAAACTCTCCAAACAGAAAAACTTTCTATCTCTCTCTTATAAAACGCACTGCGAACTAAGCCAGGGCTAAAATCATTTCAAGCACGGGTGCTTTAACCACAAAGTCCAATAAACCTTAGGTTAGTTCTTGTGGGCCTTAAAAAACCTTTGCTAAAGACTGAGGCTAAGGCTAGACAGATTTGGATCTTGATTGGTACTAGAGTACCTTTTAGGCCTATGGTCAGCATTCTAACCTAATCTAAGCTCAAATAAAAAAGCACTTATCTGAAGCTATTAAGAACTTCATGGTCTAGAACAAGGGTTGAAACCTTAAGTTTTTGCTAAGGGACTAGCAAAAGCTAGGCATGGGGGTATGATGAGAACCTCATCATGAGCCATAATTAGCTCATTTTGACCCAATACAAAGGATAAAAGCTCCTACATAACTCAAGGAAAGGCTTAACTCAGAGAATTCTGAGTTTAAGGAGAAAACAAGTCATAAGGGGTAAAAATGCAATTTTACCAGTATAATCTGCATACAGGGTAATTCAGGGTCCAAACACAGGTCAAACAAACCGAATAAGAAGGAAAGTGGGATGATCTGACAAGGGCTACAGCAATTCCAAGGAACTAAATGATAATCTGTAACCTTAAAACAAACCCACTTCAATTCACGAGGTTCGAGGCAAAGTAAAAATAGAATAAACCCTATAAAATTCATAGAAAAATAATCTCTAGGGTTTAGAACCTTCAATTTGGCCTTCAGAACCCATTTTGACCTACATTGAGAACCATGCCTAATTAATAACTTAATTTGGGTTTTTGCATAAATTGACCGGTCAAACAAGGTTTAATCTAGAAATAAAATTCACCATCAAATTCCTTAGGTGCTAATTAGTCATGTATAAAAACTTGAGCCTAAGAAGAAACCTTCTTGACCAACTTTGCACTTTGGTCCTCATATATTTACTTTTTGGCCCTCAACTTTTGAACCCTCACATTTCTACCCCTAAATCTCCTTCGTTCTTTGCATTCAGGTCCCTCCTGCCAAAACCTGCCAGCACCATGCTCAGGCGACCTTGCGCGGAGCATGGCGCCGCGCAGGGTGAGGGGGAGGGGCTGGCAAGTCAACCGGGGGTGCCCTGCGTCGTCAGCCGTCGCAGGAACACCCCCTTGGTCGCTGCAACCCACCATACCGGCCGTGCGAACGCACGGACGGTATGGGTTTCCATCTCCGGCGTCCTCCGGCGAGGGAGACACGTCGTCTCCCTCCGCCTTCCTCTCTGATTCGGCCTCTATAAATACCCCCGTCGCTCCGCCGTTCTGAGTAGCTCGGATCTGACGGAGAAAACCCCCAACTTTCCTCTCTTCTCACTCCGGCAGATGCCCACCAGCTCCGGCGGTTCTTCCTCCTCCTCCTCTTCGCTCTGCCGCAATACCAGCAGCAGAGACTTCTTCCCCTGCTCTTCCCGCGTCGCGCAATACCGGCGCGCGCTGCCTCTGCCCCGTCGTCACCGCCGTCCTCCCCCACTGGGCACCTTCTTCTCCGACGACAGCAGGTACAGCCGTCCGCCTCCTCGCCCCCTTCGTCACTGTAGTTAGGTTAGAACTACTTCCCCCTATTCTCTCTTTCTTTTCCCCCTGCTATTTTTATCTAATTACCCCTCGACCGCGCCTAATCACCCTCACCTTCTCCGCCTCCGGCCATCCTCCGGCGAGCCGCTCCCATCACTCCAGCAACCCACACGGCTCGCCGACCACCGCAGAACCTCCGCCTCCTCACCCTGATCAACCTCCGCCCTTCCACTTCCCCCAAATCACCCTCTGCAACTCCACCGAACAAACCCATCTCCCGACCCACAGTCCGACCTAGGGCAGCTCTTAGGCTCCGCCCCGCCGCCTGCACACCCCCCGACCACCTTCGCCGTGCCACGGCGAAGGTCCTCCGCGTTTCTGATTGGGCCGAGAGGCCGTTTCTCTGTGGGCAGGTACCTGCGCTCGTCGCCGCCATTGTTGAAGCGAAGCAGCTTCGACCTGCTGTCCCAGGTGCGCCGCACCCAGGTCATGCTCCCAGGCTGTGCGGGGGCATTTCGGCAAAGCGTTAGGCGGCAGTTGAGGCGAATCCCTCGCGCAAAGGCCTTGCGTAAAGCTGCGATTACCAGCTGCTTCCTCCGCGCATTTAGTCCCACCTCGGAAGACTCCGAAGCGGCACAGCGGTATAAAGAGAAAAAGTGCTGGAGGCTTGTTGCCTCAGCACACGGGGTGAGGTCCCCTTCACCCGCCCGGTTACCCGGTCTCGTCCGCGCTCATGCCCCGCGGACCTGGCCTGACCCGACTTAGACTGACCTGCACTCCTCGCCCACCACTCACGCCGGTGGGCCTGGACCCGGGCGCGACCCGTACCCGGCAACCCGGTAGCTCTGGGAGAGCTTTCCTAAGAGTGGCTTCTGTGAGAGAGAGACGCGGGGGAGGGTAGAGTTAGGTTTTTCCCCTCTGATCAAGCTGTGTAAGTGTGCAGGCACAGGTGAAGAAGAACCGTCGAAGAAGACGAAGGCTGAAGGAAGGAGGAGCACCGAGCGGCACTGTAGCAGCTGCGGTTTAAGTCGTCTGATTGGAAAATCAGACGATGTCCTGAAGGCAAAGAAGGAGAAGGAAGGTGAGGCAGAGGAGGAACACAGAGAGGCCAAGTGAAGACTCTGCAGAAGAAGAAGAGCACGAGAAGAAGATCTGAAGAAAGGGAAAGAAGAAAGAAAGAAGAAGAAGAAGAACAAAGGAAGAGAGCAGAAGATCTGAGAAGGAAGAAGAGGAGAAGCAAAGAGAAAAGAAGAAAAGCCAACAAATTCTCTCTCTCTCTTTCTTTATTTTTGTAAAAGACACTTGTACCCCTAGAATACAACTTGCTCCCTGAGTTCAACCTCGGGAACTCTTTTATTTTCCGAGTAACAAATTGTATTAAACTGGTAATCACCTCTCTCTATACTATACTACGACGAAATAATAAAACTATAGAGGAAGGTCGCCACCAGAAACCAAGGCAATAATGATTCAAGCATCCAAGGATCTTCTTATGCTCAAGGTGGATGATCTTTGATAAACAAAAATGAATTCATGATAAAATGCTTATTTATGATAGTTCCTAAGCCTACCATTGCATTCCATAGTATACATATTACATAACATTCATCAAACTGCATTTAGTGTGATGTGTATAAATTGCAAAGTAATTCATCCATTATTGTGGCCAAGAGATAGGCTACGACATTTTGAAGCTTCAAATACAAAATCCAACTATACGGATGATTCTGGAATGATGATTACAGTCTGGCAATGTAGAAATCACCTCGATCCGAGCACCATGGCATCCTCTGCGAGCAAGGAAAGGTGGATGGTCCAGATGGTGCAATGTGGCACCATTTGGAGCACCCAAGGTTGCCTGGCATCCCTCCAAGGGCTTCTCAATGAGTAATCTCAACCGTTGGATGAAAATCCAACGGCTGAGAGACCCCCTCCACCGCGTGCCCACGACTCATCTTTGCGACATAAACGTGGGCTTGGCGCATGGTTGAAGCACCGGCCTCCAAGGGAGGGGGGCAAGTTCAAGATCAACAGAGCCCCTCCAATTTGTCAATTTGGCACCAACACGCATGCCAATGCATGCCAGTGTGCACCTGCACTTATGCCAGCATGCACGCCAGCACGCACTAGGGCACACCATCAGGGCATGAGCATGATTCGTGCACATGAACAGGAGTGAGTTGGCTACATCAACGTCCTCGATGTTGCTAATTATCTTGTGACCATTTTTAGCCCCCTCCCATCCACTATATAAAGTCCTACACACATCCCTTGCTTAGGCATCTCTAACTTTGCTATTCCTACCTAGTCTAGAGCTCTAGAAGCCCATCAAAGCTCCCAAGAGCTCATTCCCAAGCTCCAAAGGTGCCCTACTAGTGTAGCGATCCCTTACCCCACCAAATATTCCTTGTCCCTCTCACCATCTTCATAGGGAGCCTTGGAGCGATCCTTCCACCACCATTCCAGTAGAAGATCACCTTCACCTCCTCATCTCCATTCTATGCCATGGTGAAGTAGTCCTCTACCTGGCATCCTCCGACATCTCATCCCTGTTGTCCGGCCTCTCACCTCCTCTATGCAAGCTGCTGCCAAGCACCATCGTCTCGCCGAACAATCGATTTGGGAGATTTCTTCTCACCCCTATCTCTTTTATATTTTCTTAGCATATTGTAATAAACATTTGCATCACATTAAGATATATCAAATTTGTTCTTTCCACTTTGTGAAGTTATCTTGCTTGTCTCTTTATTACAAAAATAACAAAAAATAACAAAACCCTAAAATACCAAAATGAAACAACACGAAGCGTGGATTTCAACGAAAACAAACGTCTCCTTGTGTTTGACCTGGAACTTCCTTGGAGTTTCGGTAAAAAAATCTTATTTGATAACATGTTTTGCGACTACAGCGATAGATTTCTCCTAATCCCAACTTTTCCTCGTGAAAACCCGTTCATCATTTTGGAGCCATTTCCGAGGTGGCAATGGAATTTGCTTTCTTGTTTTCCATGTTTCTTTGCATTTACTTATTATTAACCCCTCTTGCCTCTGATTTATTGTCTGGTAGGTACCCTAGCAAGGAGATCCGAGTATGATATAACGGAGTAAAGTGCGGGTAGAGTAGTTTGTAAGTGCCCCATGATGGGAACACTATCATGAGCCATAACTAGCTCATTTTGATCCAATTAAGTCAGTAAATGCTCTTACATAATTGCCAGAGAGCCATAAGTCACTGCATAATCATTTTGAGGGAAAAATAAGAAACTAGGGTTAAAACTACAATTTTACCATCATATCATGAATGCAGTACAACCACATATTTTTGTAGGGGTTAATTAAGGGTCAAATGGTCCTAATAGGCTAACAAGTGGGTTAGAACAATCAGAAAATGGTTTGCACGTGTTTTGAGAATTAAATAACTTTTGAAACCCTAAAAATAGACCTACTTAATTAACTGAGGTTATCGTCAAGATAAAATTCACCTAAACCTTCTAAAATTCATAGAAAAATATTCTCTAGGGTTTGGAACCTTCAATTTGACCATCAGAACCCTTTTTGACCCAGAACAAAGTCTCAGACAGACATTTGCCCTAATTTAGGTTTTTGCATAAATTACCCAGTCAAACTTGGTCAAAACCAAAATCCAACTTCACCATTAGATTCCTTAGATTCAAATTAGGTTTGTACCAAAATTTGGACCCAAGATGAGTTTGTCTTGACCTAGTTTGCAACTTGGTCCTGTCTGATTACATTTATGCCCTTAACTTTCAAAATCTTTTCAAACAAACCACTAACTTTGTTGTCATTCTCACAAAAAGGTCACTGCCGCCATTAAACCTATTCTTACTTTCTTCGGCGACCTTGATTTGGAAAGAACCCCTTGATTTCTTGACGAATTCCTTTCAAATTTGAATGGGAAGTTTGTCAAGAAATTCCCTTCCTTTTGAGCCAAATCCCACGGCCCAAAACCTTCCCAATCTCTCATGACAACACATGAGAAATTTGGGTATCAAGGAATTTCCCAACTTTGACATGCCTGGAAAGCTTGCTTCCCAAGCTCAAAAGTTCTTCCTGAGGTCTATGAAAGAACCTCTTGATCAGACTATTCTCCCTACGCTCAAAATCGGCCAAGATCCCCCCTAATTCCTCTCTCTCTCTCGGCCGAAAGCTCCTTGATGTCTGGCGAGCTCTTCCTTCCTTCTTTGTCCTCTGTTCGCAATACCAAGAGCAAAGTTATCTTCCTCGTTTGTTCTCGTGTCGAGCCGTAACATACGATGCCCTAATCTCCTTCTTCCTTGCCGTTTCCCTCTCTCTAGAGCTATTCTCTTCTCTGGCGCCGACAACACCACAACCGACGCCTTCTCCTTCCCACTTCATCCGTTACTACATTCAACTGCTCCCTAAACTCTTCCTCATCACACCAACACTTTCGACACGCCGTTTCGACCTCAACCACGCCTCCGCGACTCCATCGTCTTCTACCATTCTGGCCACACCTTCGGTGAGGTACATCTTACTCCACACACTACCAAACCCCTCGCCGACTACCTCAAAACCTCCACCACACCTCTCCTCTCATTTCCCCCCTCTCATTTCGATCCATCATCCACCCTAACGCTACCCCGAACAAACCCATCATCTCCGACCTAACCTGTGACCGTCAAGCCACCATCCACACCCATCCGCCACATAGACCTCCTCAACGAACTCATCGTGCTACGACGATACAGTTTGAACCTTTTGACGTGGCCGAAAAGCCATGTTGATGTTTTCAGGTGTCAAGCTCCCACGCCATTAACGCAAAGCTTTAAAGGAAGCTTGAGCCCGTTCTATCCGCGCATGCTCAAGGATGCAGCTCCAGGTTGATGCAGAATACTTACAGGATTATGCCCAAGTCTCCAATTGGGTGAGGCACCATCAATAGCTACTGCAATCAGACAAAGAACCACCTATAGGCCCTCGCACTAAACTCTCAGTGGGATAGTCCCACATCGGAAAATGCCGATCCTCTTGTGTCGCATATATTATTTTTTTCATATAGGCATTTCGCCTAAGAACACAGGGTGAGGTCCCTCTCACTCGCGCACCTGTGCCTCATCCATGACCTCTGCCTGCGGACCTGGCCTAACCTGTTAACCCGCCTAAGCCTCACTCCTTGCTCACCACCCACCATCGGTGAGCCTAGACCCAGGTACGCTACATTCGATAATCCGATTACCCCTGTGGCTCTGGGAGAGCATTTGCTAAAGAGAGGAGAGGAGAGCCTGTGCAGATAGGGGGATGGTTTTGCTCTTGGTGAGAACCGGCTAACACTTAGCTGAATTCAAAAGCTTTTCTCCTACTATGTGAAGAAGGCCGTAGCTGAAAGAACAAGGGCTGAAGGAAGGAGAAGAGTTGCAGAGGCAAAGAAGGAAAGTAAGAGAAGAACACAAAGAAGAGGAAGGGCCGTAGATGAAAGAAGAAGAAAGGCAGAGAAGAGAAAGAGAAAAGAAGAAGAAGAATAGAGAAAGGCTTAAGCAGTTTAAGCCATCTGATTAATAAATCAGATGATTGGTTTGATTGCATTTCATACATATATACATTGGTTCATTAGCTATCATTGTAAGGAGTACTTGGTGATCTAAATCACCATTTTACTCCATTATTTTTGCAGTCTGACACTTGATCCTAGTTCTACATTATTCTGAAACAGTTGTTGTTTACAATTTCATAGCTTTCTTGTCTTAAATTGCAATTTTGAGAACTGTATTCCATATTGCTTCCTATGTTCGACCTCAAAACTTTTTCGAGTAATAAATTTATTTGTTTGAGTGCTATTTTGGCTATACTGCAATGCAACAATTTTAAAACACTGATTTAGCATGCAAACATTTTGGCGCTATTGTTGGGGAGCAACAGGCAATTTAGAACTCTTGATTGCAATTCTTGATTTGGATTCTAACTTGCTATATCTCTTTTGCTGTAGTTTGTTTTCGGGGGGATACATTCCGAAAAGATCAGCCGCACACTAAACACGCTAGGGGTAGGTAAGTTCTAACTACTTTCTCTCTTAAGCCCTTAATTCTGGAAAGGTTAAAAGGAAAAATATCAAGTAGGGCTACTTGCATTCTATCCTTAGATAATTCATCAAGTTGCTTGATTTGATACATTCTATTTAGGCAACAAATCCTAATCTGTGAACCCACTTGAAGCTTAAGGTATCTAGGGCTATCACATTCTTGTTTAAGCCCTAGGTACCACATTTTTGACATATTAAATTGGACCAAATTAGAGCTAATTAAGGATTCCAATTTAGGATTTTTAGAGACACACCTACTTAATCAAGAAACACCTACTTAATCAAGAATTGATCTTTCCAAACAATATGTGCCTAAGCATTGATTGAACTAATCTATTCAAGCAAAACTCTAAAATTAGGCACTTAAATTCATTTGAACACAAAAAGAGGGACCTAAATTTTTAAGGACAATACAGATGAAGTTGACCCATCTTGTTGGGTTAACCAATTTTCAAATTAGGTCACTTTTTCATAAAAACATCTTGAAAGTTCAAAGTGAAATCCTAAGCACCCTTGCTCTTAATCAAAACTGGTAGACTTAAGAGGTCAAGTCCCCATTCTGGTCTACCTGGAACATCAGTGACAAGAGAGGTTAGGTGGGCGAACCCTGTAACCCATGGGGGCACTCTACTATGTAGGGGTCTTTGCGGGACTCTCCCTCTCGGGCTGCCCAGGTAATTCTTTGGTGGACGGCTTTTTGACTAAGGGGTATCATCCGCCCCGAACCTCTATAGTCATCGAAAATTTTTGGGTGTCTTGATTGGGTCCATCACATTCTACCTCTCATCTACTCCATCGGTGCATGTTAGGGAGGTCTCTAAGACCATCCTTGAGGCCTCCTTTAGCTACTCATTCACGTCGAGGCCAAGCCTCGACATCCTTGATTGTGCAATATCTCTTCCGATCCATCTGAACTTGATTCTCCTTCATCTATCATCATGGCTCAACCCACAGAAGAAAATAATCTTGAAAATCAACTTCAACGCCTCAATGATCTATTCAAAGCCCACCACAGTGACCAATGATGCGAGATCACTACAATCCCGCTACGGTGGCAACCGAACCTCGTGTACAAATCCTCGCTGGAGTCCTAACACTGAATTCAAACCCAACATGATTCATGCCATTCCCAAATTCCATGGGCGTAATTCCGAAGATCCTTTCCAGCATATCAAACAATTCAAGTATCTAGCGCAGTCCTTCGAGTTAGAGGCTCAAAATTAGGGTATTCTACTCATGAAAATGTTCTCCTTCTCTCTCATGGATAAAGCTACTCACTGGTACCAAACCCAAATGCGTTCAATCAACACCTGGGTGGAACTTCAATCTGAGTTTTTGAGAAAGTTATTTCCTGTTGGTAGGACAAATGCTTTACGGCACTAGATCACATATTTCACACTGCAAGAAGGAGAACCACTTCACAAGGCATGGGGTCGTTTTCTAGATCTCATGCAAAAGTGCCCCCACCACTGAGTTCCTAAATAGGAATAAGTCCAATCTTTTTATCAGGGACTCCGTGAGGATATTCGATTATTCGTCAATGCGACCTGCGGAGGAAACATCATGGGTCAACATGAAGGCACCGTGTGGAAGATTCTCGAGAATATGTGCGAGAAATCCATCAATAATGAATCCATGGGCATGTTCTACCATAAGAATGCCCGTGCATTGACGAATCCAAATGGTGCACATGAGATGCAGGGCCTGTCCTCTTCTATTGACTTGGAACTGATGGCCAATCATCTAGACAAGGTCTCTATTATTGAGAAGAAGGTGGATGAGCTAACTCGACATTTGCAATGAGCTACCTCTGCACAAAACCCGTTCACTCAACCACCCTCTGCCACGGAGGCCATACACAACATTTATCACCAACCTTCCCAGAGGATGGATCCATATCCACCCCCGTCTGATTCTGGTTTCGGAGGAAACTCTGGACCCACCGACTCTAGTTGGGGGAACTCTGAACCCTCGTATTCTAATTTTCCCGAGGTTCCTCAGACCTGCGAGGACCTCAACGCCATTCAAAATGATCCATTCTCAAACACTTACAACCCTGGATGGTGTAATCATCCCAATTTCACATGGTTAGGCAATAATCAAAATCAAAGACGTCAATATCAGCCCCGACCACAAGCTCCTCGTCCATATCAGTCGCCTCTGCCTTGGTCTAACCCAACTTATCAAACTAGGTCAACTCATAAGGATCAAATGACTCATATCTTTTAGACTCTAGCTGACATTCAGAAGATGAATGCGGCTATGCAAAAACAACACAGAGACAAGATCACAGAGGTTCGTAATCAACTTGCCTAGATGGCAAATTCTCGCCAACCTAGTGCACTTCCTTCACAACCTCTGCTTAATATGAATAACGTGCTGAACCAAAGGTGTGTTATGAACCCAAATCTGGGCCAAGCTCACTTTGTTTATCAGGCCCCTTCTACTCCATCACCCGATGGGATGGAGACTTAGACATCATATACAGGTTACTAGCAGCAAGCACCTCTTTTACCCACACCGAACCCGAACCAGGTGGGATTGAATTCTATTACTACTAGCACTGGCAAAACAACATAGGATCCACCTTATCCAAGCCACTTCCAGCCTGGTAATACAAACCCTAACCCTAGGATATTCGTCCATGACACCTCTATCCCAGATCAAGAACCTGGACCCATTCTAGAGGAACCATCTAAGGTTCCATTTCCCGAGGCCTTGACCAAACGAAAAAGGATAACCAAAACTGTGGCACCTGAGGAGGACCTGGTTAAGCTCTTTGAGTAGGTCCATATAAACATCCCCTTGATGGATGCGATACGCCATGTACCGACTTACGCATGATTTCTAAAAGACATATGTACACCTAAGCGTAAGCCGTGAACCAAAGATGCGAATCCGATCGTACTTTTAGAGCAAGCTAGCTCTGTCATTTTGAGCAAACTCCTGCCTAAGGCAAAAGACCCAGGCACCCTCTGATCTCTTGTGAAATTGGTGATATACGATTTGACTGAGCTTTATTAGACTTAGGAGCCTCCATAAATTTGATACCTATATCTCTGCTAGACTACTTTGAGGACTCTAAACTTAAACCGACAGAAATGACTTTACAACTAGCCGACTCATCAATTAGGTCACCAAAAGGAATTCTCGAGGATGTCATAGTTAGGGTATGTGATTTCTATTTTCCAGTAGATTTTATCGTCTTAGACATGGATGCTCCTGAAAATGTGAAGAATACATCGATCATACTAGGGAGACCCTTTTTGGCCACTACTAGGGCCAATATCAATTTTGAGGAGGGCCAAATTGGATTAAAATTTGGGAGCAAGACACTAAAGATTGACATCTTTAAGGCCCAACAAGGAATTAATTGCGGAGTCATAGAACAAATTTGTGGTATTGAAGTTGTGGTTGATGAGTTTATCAAGGAAAAATCCACTATTTCTGATCAACCACAAGAGGATCAAAACTCGCAATTGGAAGAGCCCGAACTCAACCTAGAAACATCCATATCTCCTTCCTTTGCTCCCGACACCCATCCTGAACCATCCGCTGCTGCTGACAACCCGATTTTGGAATTAAAGCCTCTTCGCGATCATCTCAAGTATGTATTTTTGGGTTCCAATCAGACGTTTCCTGTGATTATCAACTCCCAACTCACACCTAATAAGGAAACATGTCTGATTTCTGTTGTCCAGCAACATCGAAGAGCCATTGGATGGACTCTCGGTGATCTCACTGGTATCAGCCCCTCATACTGCACACATCACATCTACACTAAAGAGGGTTCACGACCATCCCGTGAAATGCAGAGACGCCTGAATCTAAATTTGCAGGATGTCATAAAAGGAGATTATCAAGTGGTTAGATGTAGGGATCATCTACTGGATCTCCGACAGCCGGTGGGTGAGCCCAATCCAAGTTGTGCCTAAAATGGCAGGGCTCACTGTCATCACGACTCAAACAGGAGAAACCATACCGACCTGTATAGTAAACTTGTGGAGAGTCTGCATTGATTACAAAAGATTCAATTCCTCACGAAGAAGGATCATTTCCCATTACCGTTCATTGATCAGATTCTCGAGAAAGTAGCAGGAAATTGATTCTTCTGCTTTTTGGACGGATACTCCGGTTACAATTAGGTCACAATGCATCCCGAGGACCAAGAGAAGACCACCTTCACCTTCCCCTTTAGAACATACGCATTCCGAAGGATGCCGTTTGGTCTTTGCAATGCACCTGCTACTTTTCAGCGATGCATGCTTGCCATATTCTCAGATATGGTAGGTGAATACCCTGAAGTCTTTATGGATGACTTCTCGATATTTGGCGAATCATTCGACGATTACCTCCTACACTTTGTCTAGATCCTCAGGCGTTGCATCGATGTGAACTTGGTTCTTTCCTGGGAAAAGAGCCACTTCCTGTAACCTGAGGGAATATCCTAGGACATCTTATCTCTAAAAAAGGCATCCAGTTTGATTGAGCCAAGGTGAATCTAATTTCCAAACTCCCTATGTCTAGCCTGATCAAAGACATTCGATCCTTCCTGGGGCATGTCGGTTTTTACCGCCGATTCATTCCCTATTTCTCAAAAATCTCATGCCCCTTGACTAATCTCCTATTTAAGGATGCCCCTTTTGAAATCTCCAAGGAATGCACACAGGCATTTGAAGTCCTACGTGATCGAGTTACCCAAGCACCTATCCTGCAGCCCCCTGATTGGTCTCAACCCTTTGAGATCATGTGCGATGCATTTGATTACGCTGTAGGTGCAGTACTTGGGCAGAAAATAGATGGGAAACCCGTGATCATTTACTACGCTAGCAAGACACTTGACGAGGCTTAGCATAACTACATAATTACTGAGAAAGAGCTACTAGTCGTAGCATTTGCCCTGGAAAAGTTTAGATCGTATCTTTTGGGTTCCCATGTTATCATTTACTCAGATCACACTACTGTAAGGCACCTCCTTGCGAAGGACGCGAAACCTTGGCTAATTTGTTGGATCTTGCTGTTGCAAGAATTTTACCTTGAGATTTACGATAAGGCGGGAAAACAAAATGTGGTAGCTGATCACTTATCCTACCTTCCTTTGAACATTATCAACCCTTCCAGACCCATTACTGAACATTTTCTCGATGAGCACCTTTTGACTATCAGTTCGGGACTTCTATGGTTTGCTAATCTAGTAAACTACTTGGCATCACATCAAATCCCATCCAATTGGCCAAAAGACAAGATGGACAAATTACTTTCTGATGCCAAGTACTACTTTTGGGAAGACCCGTATCTCTTCTGCATTGGTGCTAATCAGATCATCAGACGATGTGTTACAGAAGCGAAAATTCAGGACATTTTGTCCTTCTGCCATGACCAGGCCTGTGGTGGACGCTTCTCTGGTCATAAAACCATAGCAAAAGTCCTCCAGTGTGGCTTCTATTGGCTGACAATTTTCAAAGACGCATACAATCACTGTATGGCATGCACTTGTTCCCGAACCTTAAGCAAAATGAGCCGCCGCAAATGATGCCATTACGGCTGATTCACGTATGCGAAATCTTCGATATCTGGTGGATTGATTTTATGGGACTCTTCCCTATTTCGAATGGCTTCGAATACATTCTTCTTGCTATTGACTACGTGTCCAAATGGATCGAAGCCATTCTGACCTGAACCAACGATCATAAGGTGGTTATCAAATTCATTCACCAGAACATCTTTTCTCAGTTTGAGATTCCACATGCCATAATCTCCGATGGAGGGACCCATTTCACGAATGCTTAGTTCAGATCACTGATGACCAAGTACGGAGTGTCGCATAGAATCTCCACCCCTTATCACCCCTAAACTAATGGTCTAGCTGAGTTATCAAACTGGGAAATCAAGAAAATCCTCCAGGTCACTGTTCGACCTGACAGGAAAGATTTGTCATCCCATGTTTCGAAAGCTTTGTGGGCTTATAGGATCGCCCACAAAACCCAATTAGGCATGTCTCCCTTCAAATTGGTGTACGGGAAGGCATGTCACCTCACTGTCGAATTAGGGTGCAAAGCCTATTGGGCAGTACGAAATTGTAATCTCAATTTTTTTGAGGCAGGAACCCACAGAAAGCTTCAAATGAGCGAGATCGATGAACTACGCCATGACGTGTATGAAACTCATGAATTTACAAAGAGTAGGTTAAGGCCTTTCACGACAAGCACATATCTAGAAAGATCTTTTTCCCTGGTCTAAAAGTTCTACTCTTGGATGCCAAACTCAAATTATTCCTAGGAAAACTCAGATCAAAATGGATTAGACCATACCTTGTTCGACAAATCTTTGGAAATGAGCTATCAGAAATCAGTCAGCTCAGCCACGATTCATAACCTTTTGTTGTGAATGGTTAGAGACTCAAACTGTTCATTGAACTCACCGATACAAACTTGGCTGAGGTATTTTTACCCTCCATTCTCTCTGAGCTCATTGCACCCGAGTGATGGCATTAAACTCATTGCTTAACGAGAGGCAACTCGTCATTTTGAGAAACCTGAAACCCTTCTTGACACATCTTTTGCTAAACTCATATTGCACTTTAGGGTTCATCCATTGAACAATCGATTCCACCTCTGGTACCCGTACCCGAGCTTGAAATCATCTGCAACAGTCACCCCGACACATCCACCCACCCAACATATGTTCTAATGAATGATCCAAGATGAACTCGAACCCACCTAATTTACAGTGAGGCCATTGCAAATCGTAGGCATAGGAGGGTATTAAAGTACAAAATGCTGTGAAAATCACTTCACAAGAAAGGGTTTCATCAAAAAAATCACATATTCCAAAAAAATAAAAAAAATAAAAAAATTGGAAAAGAACAAAAATAGAAGAAGGAAGGAAATTTTGAGTTGATATCATTTGTGAGGAGAAAAGGGGAGGAGATAAAAATGTCAAAAAGGAGCACAATTTGAAAAGAAAAGAAAAAGAGAGTCATTAGTAAAAGATTAAGGAATTGACTTAGTTCTAGACCAAATCAAAAGAAAGAAAATGAAAGACAAAAAGTACTAAAGAAACAAAAAGAGATTAGTAGGAATGCTGAACTTAGGCCTCTTGGGCTGCGATCCTAGGCTTAAAAATTCAAGTATCCATTAAGATTTGGATAGTCCTCAAGATGTTGGGGAAAATGAGAAGCTTAAGTATTAGGTTTAAGGCTTAGGGATTATTCAGCCTCGTTAACTAACCTCTGGCTTGTGGGACTTGATAACCTAAGCACCCCAATCCACACACAGTCTGGTCCAGTGCGCCTAAGTATCAAAATCATGCAAATGCGTTTAACTTGTTCTAAAAAAGTCACCTAGATTGGGAGCGGCTGATCAACATAGGTTTATTTGGATGAGTTCCTGGCGCAATGAGGCGAGAAATTCCCCTCAAAGATGCACAATAACATATCGTCTCCTCGGTGCTTTTCTCCTAGGATATCTACATATCCTACCGGGGGCATGTAAGCACCCTATGCTGGTTTAGATGCCATGGGTGGCATTATCCTGAAATGTCGATTGCTAGGGTCTGGATTTAGCTACAAAACACCATGGGCGGGATTATATCGAAATCTCGAAAGCCAGGGTTCTGGGGGTTGTCATGCGTGGTGCTATCTCGAAGCATTGATCGCTAGGGACCTTGCAAGGATTGATGATAGGGACTAGGAATACGATATAAACTGTGTTGTGAAGCCAATCCAAAGCTAGAAAAAAATAAAAGAGAGAGAAAACTCACCAAAAACAAAGAAAAATTCCTCTGTCTCTCTCTGACAAAAATGCACTTTAAACAGAACCGAGGCTAAAAACATTTTACAAGCATGGGTGCTTTAATCGTGGAGTTCAACGAACCTTAGGTTAGTTTCAATGGGCCTTAGAAACCTTCGCGGTAGACTGAGGCTAGAGCTGGTTAGGTCCAGATCTTGGTTGGTACTTGAGTACCTCTAGGCTTACTATTGGCATTCTAACCTAATCTACAAAAGAAAGAACACATCAAAGTTTTAAGCATAGAAGGGCATATGGTCTAGAATCAAAGTTAATATCTTGAAATTTTGCTAATGGACTAGGAAAATCTAGGCATGGGGGTATGATGGGAACACCATCATGAGCCATAACTAGCTCATTTTGATCCAATTAAGTCAGTAAATGCTCCTACATAACTTCCAGAGAGCCATAAGTCACTGCATAATCTTTCTGAGGGAAAAATAAGAAACTAGGGTTAAAATTGTAATTTTACTACATATCATGAATGCATTACAACCACGGATTTTCCTAGGGGTTAATTAAGGGTCAAATGATCCTAAAAGGCTAACAAGTGGGTTAGAGCAATCAGAAAAGGGTTTGCACGTGTTCTAAGAATTAAATGACTTTTGAAACCCTAAAAACAGACCTGCTTAATTAAATAAGTTTCTGGTCAAGAAAAAATTCACTTAAACCTTCTAAAATTCATAGAAAAATATTATCTAGGGTTTGGAACCTTCAATTTGACCTTCAAAACCCATTTTGACCTAAAATAGAGTCTCAGATAGACATTTGCCCTAATTTGATTTTTTGCATAAATTACTTAGTCAAACGTGGTCAAAACCAAAATCGAACTTCACCATTGGATTTCTTAAGTCCAAATTAGGTTTGTACCAAAATTTGGACCCAAGATGAGTTTGTCTTGACCTAGTTTACAACTTGGTCCTGTCTTATAACATTTATGCCCTTAACTTTCAAAATCTTTTCAGATAGACCCCTAACTTTGTCTTTGTTCTCACAAAAAGGTCACTGCCACCATTAAACCCATTCCTACTTGCTCCGGCGACCTTGATTTTGAAAGAACCTTTTGATTTCTTGATGAATCCCTTTCAAATTTGAAAGGGAGGTTTATCAAGAAATTCCCTTCCTTTTGAGCCAAATCCCACGCCCCAAAACCTTCCCAATCTCTCATGCGAACACATGAGAAATTTGAGTATCAAGGAATTTCCCAACATTGGCAAGCTTTCCACACTTGGGAAGCTTGCTTCTGAAGCTCAAAACTTCTTCCTGAGGTCTATAAAAGAACCTTCTGATCAGACTATTCTCCCTATGCTCGAAATCAGCTAAGATCGCCCCCCAATTCCTCTCTCTCTCGACCGAAAGCTCCTCAACATCCGGTGTGCTCCTATGTCCTTCTTCGTCCTTCGTTTAAAATACCAGCAGTAGAGTTATCTTCCTCATTTCTTCCCACGTCGAGCCGTACCAGCTGGCGCCCTAATCTCCTTCTTCCTTGTCATTTCCCTCTCTCCGGAGCTGTTCTCTTCTCTGGCACCGGCAACACCACAACTGGTGCCTTCTCCTTCCCAGTTCTTCTGTTACTACATTCAACTGCACCCTAAACTCTTCCTCATCACATCAACACTTTCGACACACCGTTTCTACCTCGACCATGCCTCCGCGACTCCATCGTCTTCCACCGTTCCAGGCACACCTTCGGTAAGGTACATCTCGCTCCACACACCACCAAACCCCTGGCCGACTACCTCAAAACCTCCACCAAACCTCTCCGCTCATTTCTCCACTCTCATTACGATCCATCATCCACCCAAACACCACCTTGAATAGACCCATCATATCCGACCTAACCCATGACCGTCTGGCCACCATCCACACCCATCTATCACGCTGACCTCCTAAACAAACTCGTCGTGCTATGGTGATACTCTCTGAACCTTTTGACGCTGTTGAAAGGCCTTGTTGATGTTTTCAGGAGTCAAGCTCCCATGCCATTAACAAAAAGATTCAAAGGAAGCTTGAGCCCGTTCTATCCATGCATTCTCCAGGCTGTAGCTCCAGGTTGACACGGAATACTTCCAGGATTATGCCCAAGTCTCCAATTGGGTGAGGCACCATCAACAGCTACTGTAATCAGACGAAGAACCACCGACAGATGCTCGCACTAAACTCTCGGTAGGATAGTCCCACATCGAAAAATGCCAGTCCTCTTGTGACGCATATATTGTCTTTGTTATGCAAGCTTTCCACCTAAGAACACGGGGTGAGGTCCCTCTCACCCACGCACCTGAGCCTCATCTGTGACCTCTGCCTGCAGACCTGGACTAACCTATTAACCCACCTAAGCCTCACTCCTTGCTCACCACCCACCACCGGAGAGCCTAGACTCGGGTACGCTAGGTCCGATAATCCGATTACCCCTGTGGCTCTGGGAGAGCTGATCATAAAGAGAGAAGGAGAGAAGGAGAGCCTACGCAGGTAGGGGGAGGGTTTTGCTCTTGGTGAGAACCGACGAACACTTAGCTGACTTCAGAAGCTTTCCCCCTGCTGTGTGAAGAAGGCTGTAGCTGAAAGAAGAAAGGCTGAAGGAAGAAGAGTTGCAGAAACAAAGAAGGAAAGTAAGAGAAGAACACAAAGAGGAGGAAGGGCCATAGCTAAAAGAAGAAGAAAGACAGGGAAGAGAAAGAGAAAAGTGGAAGAATAGAGAAAGGCTTAAGCAGTTTAAGCCATCTGATTAGTAAATCAGACGATTGGTTTGATTGCATTTTATGCATACATCCATTAAGTTGATTAGCTATCATTGTAAGGAGTACTTGGTGATCTAAATCACCATTTTACTCCATTATTTTTGTAGTATGACACTTGATCCTAGTGCTACTTTATTTGAAATAGTTTTTGTTTACAATTTCATCACTTTCTTATCTTAAATTGTAATTTTGAGAACTGAATTCCATATTGCTCCCTGTGTTCGACCTCGAAACTTTTTCGAGTAATAATTTTATTTGTTTGAGCACTATTTTCGCTATACTACAATGTGACAATTTTAAAACACCGATTTAGCACGCAATCACTGCACATTTCCCCCCATTAGTTCACTTTCGCCACATTAATAACCAAGACCTAATATATTTAGGTGTTTGCATAAACCCTAGGATTGAATCTATTTGTCTTGTTTGCCACCTACACTCATCTCACCCCCACATATATAAAAAGAAAATTATCTTTGATTGTGGGACAAATCAACATACACACTACAAACACCAACATTTGAGGCAAATAACCTATCTTGATTTTATCTACTCAATCAAAATTCTGACTTGTCTAATAGGTACATGCAGATCACCACATAAAAGAGTAGAAATTAGATTAGGTTAATCATCTTTTGTGTGCCTTAATCAAGTGGTGTAGCAAGTCGATTGATTGAGCTATTTGGGCCACACCACTCAAGATAAAATTGATTCATCAGCAGCTTTCCACTTAGGGTTGATTTTTAGGGCTAAACCAGGCACTCCACATTTGTTTTCTAATTTCTAAAGGAATACATCATCACCAGTGCTTTTAAAACTTGGAGTGTTCTACTGAACCCTGATTGGACGAACATAAAAATTAAACTCTAAAAGCTACTAAACAAGGTTAAACCTTAAAAGACACATCATCAAATAACCTTGTCTGCAAACCCTGGTTGCTCACGCACACACATTTGAATTGATCATTAAGGGCACAACCCATCTAAAGGGCCCATCACATTCCAAAAGCACAAATATCCCAAGCCTAACTAAAATAGATTAGACGTTGGCCTTAAGGATTGATTCACTCTTTGGGGTCTAGATTGAGATTGTTCTTGATTAACCTGCTTATATGGTCCATCTGATGTCTAGCTAGGGGAGAAGCGTCAAACGACCACAGTTGGGGGTTATCAAAGGAACCCGAGGTGCAAGCCAAAGGAAGAAGCTTCTCCCCAGCCCCTCCTTATTGGTTGGATTGACCAGATAAAAGTAGAGTAAATCGTTTATATTCTTAAGATGGATTCTAAGAGTTCGTATGTCTTTAAGCTACCCAACATAAGGACATGCTTGCATTTTTTTGTATTGCAGGGCTCCTTTTTCCCATCATTCCGACTTCCTTCCAGTGTATGCTTGGAAGGGGGTCCTTGAACCCTCGCTTGGACGAACCTATAGACCATTCCCAGAGGTGAAGGTTGAGTTGTAGCCAAGCAGATCCCATGGCTGATCAACAACCACCTCCCCTACCCCTAAACTGGTAGGAGCTGATTCAGAGGTAGTTGGACCAATTGCAACAAATGCAGCAATGGTTCCATTGAATGAATGGTCAGGGCCCTCGTGTTTACAAGTGAATTCATCGTTGTTAAGATATGGATTGCAGTATAGGACAAATGCGTTTAAACAAATACAATTTATAACTTGAATTTGAAGTTTGAGGTCAAACACAGGGAGCAAATAGGAATTCACAGCACTAATCTCTATTAAATATAAATGAGCATAATAAACTAAGCAAAATGCAAGATATTTAATGAATGATATAGGCAAAAGTATACTCAATGAGAACCAACATATGATGTAGTAGAAAGAATAAGAGAATAAAAAATAATGGTGATTTAAATCACCACTTAACTCCTTTATTTAGGCATGTAACAAATATTCCAATTAAACCAAATAGATGAACAATAGCTTGAATGCTACAGTGCCTTAGACGACAGGCTTGGCAATCAAACGTCTTAACAGAAGGCAAACACAAGCCTTCTCTTCTTCTTTAGAACCTCTTCTCCATCTTCAAGTTCTTTTCCTTACAGCTAAGTGTCACACAGGGACACTCTTTAGAGAGCAAAACCCCCCTTCCCTGTTCGCTCTCTCTCTTCCTTCCTCTCTCAAACCTGAGCTTATCAGGTTATCGGGCATGCACACCCGGGTCCAGGGCTACGGGCGTGTCAGGTGAGCATGGGTGAAGGGGACCTCACCCCTGTGTCTCAAGGTGATAAGGCAAGAGCAGAAAAATAATATATGCATGTGTGGCTACTCTTCTCTTTACGATGTGGGACTAAATGTCCCACATCCTTCTCATGCAGCTGTAGCGAAGGTCTTTGAGCGATTGTCGAACTACAGCTATTGGGGCCATCAATTAAGGACCTAGGAGAAATCCTGGGATGTGTCCGTGCGACCTGGAGGTAGTAGCCACGAAGAACATGGCTGGAAGTGCGCAAATGGTGTCAGAGAAGACGGTAGCAGCGGTGACTGTCTGGTGAAGACCTGAAAGAGGAAATATGGGCTAAAAGCCTCGATTAAAATGCTCAGGAGGTTTGCAAGGATGCAGTGAGGACAGAGGTGAGAAGGTGGTGTGGATGAGGTTGTGTTAAGTGGAGTGCTTGATAGGATGAATCGTGAAATTGGTTGAGGGATTTTGTGCGGGGATGCTTGACAATGCTTGTGGAGGTGATAGCATAGCAAACGGAGGTGTGTAGCGTGCTCGAGGCCTTGCCGGAGCTTGGTCGCAGTGAAAGAGGACAGAGGGAGGCTGGTGGTCGTGAGTCAAAACAAGAGGATAACAAGGGGGAAAGAGAGTAGAGAGGGAGGGGGAGTTATAGCACCTAATTATGGATGAAAGAGATGAGGAGTTGGCACCAGTGTGATTGCCAACATCAAAGATGTGGAATTCTCTGACGAGGGAGATGTAGAGGAAGAAGGGATTAGGGTGGCTCTGAGTTGATCGTTGAGAGGCGGAGGAAGTCAGGGAGGAAGGAGACACTCCCAATTTAGCCGTTGGGTGGCCGTAAGATGATGGAGGAGGAGGCTTGCCGGAGCTAGGGTGGAGGTGGCTCGAGATATGGAAAAGGGAAGATTTTTGAGGCCAAACCTAGCTAAGGAGGTAAGGTACACATTGGGCGTACTTTTATAGGGCTTAGGATGGAATTCCAATCATGGAAACAATCTTGGAAACTCTAAGCTTCTTGCACATGTAGGATACCCACATCTCTTGTGCATTCGCATGGGAGATTGGGAAGGAATCAGAGTCCAAGAATGGGTTTGATTGAAAGAGAATTCCTCAAGGAATCCTTGGTTCAAATATGAGATTGGTTGATTAAGAAATCCTTGCTTGAAACTTGACAATGAAGGTCTGACCTTCCAAAAATGGTGTGAGGACCTTTTTGCAAAGAATGATGATAAAGTTAGGGACACATTTGCAATTATTTTGAAAGTTAGGGGCATATGTGTGAGAGAAAAAGGGTTAGGCAGGATTGAAATGTAAACTAGGTCAAGGTGATCTCTTATTGAGCCCAAATTTTGGTACAAACCTAATTTGGACTCTGGGAATCTGATGGTGAAGTCGAACTTAGGTTTTGACCAAGTTTGACGGGAGAAATTCCATAGAAACCTAAATTATGGCAACTATCTATCTGACACTCTATTTTAGGTAAAAATGGGCTCGGATGGTCAAATCAAGGGTGCCAAATCCTAGAGAATATTGTTATATGATTTTTAAAGGATTTAGGTAAATTTTATCCTGACCATAACCTCAGTGAATTAAGTGGGTCTATTGTTAGGGTTTTAGATGTCATTTAATTCTTGTAACAGGTAAAAACATATTTCTATCTACACGGACCCTCTTGGTAGACTTTAATGCATATTTGAACTTTAATAAACCCCCGAAAAACCCACGGTTGTTCTGCATTCATGATATGATGGTAAAATTGTAGTTTTAACGCTGGTTTCATATTAAACTCTCAGAAAGGATGTGTAGTGAATTACGGTCCTTTGGCGGTTATGTAGGAGCATTTATTAATGGATTTTGACTAGTTAAAGCTAGATATAGCTGATGATGGCGTTATCATCAGGTCAACCCTTGAAGGATTTTTATGATCCTTCGAATTACGAGGATTGTCCCGGCATTGTGATCCTCGCCGGTGATGTTGACATCAAGCCCCAGGTTTTGAGTTTAATTAAACACTTTCACAGGCTTGGCTCAGAGGACCCATTCCAACATTTGGAGGACCTGATCACTTTGGTTCAGACCACTAAATTGCAAAATGTGGATTAAGAATAGATGCTCATGAGGCTTTTCCCCTATTCACTCAAGGATAAGGCCGCACATTGGTATCATACCATTGGAAGACCAATTGCTACCTAGATAGCTTTGAAATCAGCCTTCCTGAAGAAATTCTTCCTAATTGGGCAAACCAATGCGTTGCGACGAGCAATTACCACTTTTGTCCAGTGGGAAGGGGAACCATTTCATGCGGCCTGGGAGCAATTCCAAGATCTATTGCAGAAGTGTCCACATCATGAGATGCCTAAATGGAAACTTGTGTAGATTTTTTATCACGGGTTGAATGATCAACTCTATAATCATGTGGATGCTTCTTATGGAGGTAATTTCCTTAACAAAGATGCAGATAGTGCGTATGATTTGTTTGAGGAAATGAGTGAAAACCCTTTAAACCATGCCTCCGTGGAAACCTTCAACCGATCCCAACAAACTAGATTAAATGCTAATGAGGTTCAAGATTCTCATACATTTGATATGGAATTGATCTACAATAAATTAGATAAGGTGGATCTAGTTGCTAAACGAATGGAAGAGTGGATGTTCGGAAACTCTAATTTTCTATATCCACTCAATCCTAGGGCTCGGGATTCCATTCTTTGCAAGCTCCAATGGGACGAGAGTTTGTGAACTAGCTGGAGTCGGCTCGACCTTCAGGCCAGCTCTTCTAGGAACCTTATGGGTTCTTAACTGGGGCAATTGATCCCAGTTTTTCTTCCTTCTTCATCCTCATCTTATGAGGATGTTCATATTGTACAAGAGAATGTTAGTTCCAACCTTTACTTGAATTCCTACAATCTTGGTTAGAAAAATCACCCTAACTTCTCTTGGAAACATTAGAGGCAGCAGACCCAATATCGATCCAACAATTATGTACTACAAAAACTAATGGGTCAGGGTCATGTATATATTCACTTGTTCCCGAATCAGGTTAATCAATCCATGTGGAATGCACAACAACTCGCTGGGCAGGCTGATTTAAGCCTAAAGATGGTAGAAATGCAAGGGTCAATGCTCCAGCTCATGCAACAAATGAAAACTCCGCTGGACACCTTGTAATTCAGACTTAGTGCAAAGAACTAACAGCCTGGATCTCTACCATCACAACCTGTACCAAACCCAAGGAATGTACAGAACCGAGGAGCTGGGCCTCAAGGGTTTGGTAATGGTGGGGAGTCGCATGCTCAAGCTCATGCTATCTATCAGGCTACCCCAGCCCCTCCTGGAGCAAACCAAGTTCCCACCATAATCAATCGAGAGCCTCTTGTTTTGCCCAACCCTCCCCAAGGCACTAACCAATAACCTATTGCCACTGCAAATACCATCACCTTGAGGAGTGGTAGTAGACACAAGGGACCTACCCAACCCCATGTCAACACCATTAGGCCCCATAGTAAGAATTCTAGACTCCCAACTAAGAATGTGATCAACAAAACATTAGAGTCTGATTTAGGAGTATGTTGTTGCTATATGGGAAAACAGAAAAAGTCGGAGAAGAAATTGGAGGAAAGGATGTCCTTACTTTAGCCTTTCAAATTGACAATCATTTTACTCCTCGTGGCTATCGGATCAATCCCTACCTACACCAAAGGTTTACTGAATTCTTATAAAGAAAAGCATAGAGCAGAATCTGAAAACAATAGGAGAGTAGTCTTGTCTGATAACAGAAGCACACTGATCTTAAACAAGCTACCCTCTAAGAAGCAGGACCCAGGAGACCCGCTGATTTCCTGCACAATAGGAAACATTACTTTTGACCGGGCCCTCCTCAACTGTGGTGCTTCCATTAATGTGATCCCCAACTCACTTCATATAGACTGGGTCTAGGCTACTTGAAACACACTAACATAACCTTACAGTTAGCCGATAGATCCATTACAAAACGAAGGGGTCTTTTGGAGGATGTTTTAGTCAAGGTTAATGATTTGCATTACCTTTCTGATTTCATGGTCCTAGACATGGAAGCACCAAAACAGCTCAACCACACCCTGACTATTTTGGGAAGACCTTTCTTGGTTACCCACAAGGCAAGGAGTGATTGTGAATCGGGAAATATAGAAATGGCCTTTGGGAATAAAATAAATCGATTTAATATTTTCGAGGTCTCAAAGAAGGATAAAATTAAGCGTGGTTTGATGGAGATGCTTGGTAGATCAGAGGAGGTAATGGCCATACATACCTTAGACAACCTTTTAATGGCCAACTCAACCCAAACTCAGGAAGAAAATCACATGGTTGCAGAGATAATTGAGGACAATGAAGACATACAACCAACTGTGGCAACCCAGGATGAGGAAGATATTCATGAAATTGGAAATTTGTTTGATGATTCACATGATCAAGTTAAAACCTAACAATGTCCTCATCCTAAATTTTTAGTGTTTGAGGTTCAACTTTTGGGTGGGAATCATGGGGATCAGGATGGTTGGATTAAGCACCCTGATTGTGAGGATGAAATTGAACTTTGGGGAGCAACTCTTGAAACATTAGGTATGTTAGAGTATCCACAAACCCCCAACACATCACAAAACCCTCATCATCCTTGTTCACCAAACCATTGCACAATTTCAATATCCATTCACTCCTCTGTATTGAATCAACAAAAGTCCTATTGGAGACCATTTGGACTCTCCCTACACCACCAACTTTCCACTTTCATTGATCATCTCTTTGGCAAGCCCATTTTCACTCTCCGGGACCCATATCTAGGGCTCGGAAACTATGTTATTGCAGCCTCAATGTTAGTTATTTTTTATTGAGGACATCTGTTGAACGTACGAGTTGCTACGCCAACGTGTTTGTTTTTTAAAACCTTGTCGTTGTAGCTTGAAAGCGAAGAACTTGTGTTCAATAAATAAAATTTATATCGGAATAGAAATCTCGGATCGAACACAGGGAGGCTATGTCGATCTATATTTGCAATTATATTTTTTTAGAATTTTTCTTGAAAAGTGAGGTGCTGTAATAACAATGAAGCTATAACAACAATCAAACTAAAAAGGGAGAGAGAGAGAGAAAACATGCATTCAATAATTCAAAATGTTTATACAATAAAACCAAATAAGAATTATACTAGAAAGAGGGAAATCAGCTACACTAGAAAGCAGGAAAATTCTACATTAGAAAGCTGTAAAGAAGAATGGGAGAGAGAAGTTATCCTCCTCGACGATCACTTGGAGAACGAGCCGGACGGGACGACACCTGGACGAAGGAGGACGGAGTAGGATGAAGGAGAACAAAGCAGAAGAACGGGAATGGGGCAGCACGTCATCGTCGTCACGGGATCCGCTTCCGAATGGGGGACGAAAATTTGACTTTATCTCGTGAGGAGCATCCCGGGTGTGGGACAAGCTTCTCTTGAGCTTTGGAGAGGGAGAGAAGAGAAGGAAGGGACGAGAATTTCGTGTGGAGGGGGTTTCCTTTTATAGTTGTAAGGAGTGGGGGCAATTTGGTCATTACAACTCTTAAAACAATAATTCAGGACCTTAAGTGACGGATAAAATCGTCGCTAAAGGTGTGAATGTGGGCGTAGTGGGCGGTGCGCGCGTGTCTGCTCGCTTCCCCGCGTGTGCAGTGCACGCGCACGTCCGGCCATTCTTAGTCGTCCGATCACGAGATCAGACGGCTTAGATCGCGCTACTCCCGCCTCCACAATGCGTGCTCCATCGCGTGCGATACCGCGTTACCGCCGCGCGTGCAATAGCGCGTAGGTGCTATCGGGTGCACACGACTGTTCGATCGCGATCGTGCGGTCGATCGAAGGTGCGCCTCCGCTCCAATTTTAGCGTGGCGAGGCTCGAACGCGTGCTCTCGCTTCGCGTTAGAGCGCTCGACCAATGCGCTAGGGGTACGTTTGTGTCGAGCGCTTGACTTCAGCGCGGGCGCGTCACAGTCGTTGGATCTTGATCCAATGGCAGGGAAGGGCAGATGCGGAAGCTTTTAGTGGGTGCGTACGGGCAATTGGGTGGCCGAGATGGCGCCATGTGGTGCCATCTAGGCCATCGATGTTCTGGATGATGTAGATGGTGCCACGGGTGTCGGATTGACTCGATTTTTGCATCGTTAGGCTGCGATTGTCGATCCGAATCTATCCATGTGGTCAGATTTATCGTTTGAAGTGTGGATTTACACCATCTTGGCCCTTGATCTTCTAGGGTTCCCCGATCACTATTTGATGCTACAGATGCCTGATTAGGGCGATCTTGGAGTCATTGAACTCCAATCGTCACCTTGATCACATATGTACGGTTGGACCTTCAATCCGAGGCCCCGATAAAAAGTTTGCCCTATCCAAGCACATAAAAGGAGACAATTAACCTTCATTTTATTCAAACTACTCTAAACGCAAGATGATGCATGTTATGCAATATTTATAGCATGCAATGCAATCCTATGCTTAAGAACATGCATAGACAGACATCTTAAGTAGTATAAACGTGTTTACATCATACCCCCATGCCTATCTTTTGCTAGTCCCTAGCAAAAACTATATGCTATTTATAAAAGAATTAGGTTGGATTATTTGGGCTTGAGTTATTTTCAATCATTAAGAAACTGTCTACTTAGGATCTCAACTTTCAAAGGCACAATAGTGCCCGAGTATCTGCCAAAATGTAGACCGCCTCAAGCCCTCGCCTTATTCAAAGAAAATTTTCTTTTTCTATTTTTCCTCTTTTCTACTTTATTTTTTTTGAATTTTCAAGTTTTAGGGTTTAAGAGTGGCTTTCTACGGCCATTCAACTCACCCAAGATTTGATGAGAAACCTAAGTTCTAAGCATCTTATTGTGAATGTGATAGACTCGTTGACCGACAGTTAAAACGGACTTCGGATTTCTATGCCTCTAGGTGACCTCAAAAAGAATTCTGCCTAAAGGTGTATCTTTACGACCAGTAGCTTTCTCCCTACTTTTATTTTCTCACGGGGTCAACACAAGGGTGAATCCAGTGTATATCTCCCCGATTTATTCTACTTCTCCGCTTCTTCCTAAGTGTTTTGGGAATTTTCAGTGCATTTATTGAGCTAGGTTCTAGACAACCGGTCGATGAGTTGTTACCACCGACAACTTGCTAGCCATACTCGTGCGGTGAAGTGTTGCTTATTTCTTTTTGTTTTTCTTTTCTCCTTTTCTTTTTGATTTTTTTTTCCTCTTTTTTTTTAAGTAGGTGGCTTCCCTAGTCTAAGATTTACCTAAAGGCAGCAAAAAGAGAAAGGTCCAGTGACTGGGCTCTAGACAACCTACCTATGGGCTGTTACCCACGATAACTTGCCAGCCATATCACCCTAGAAGGTTCATTAGCTACCCAATTTCGATTAAAATCGTTGAACAATGAGTCATTGCAAAGAAAGTGTGTAGATGCTAGAAACTCAAAGTTCCCTAAAATCAGAGGGTGGGTTGATAAGTCATGTACTTATCACCCAACTTATTTACTCCAATTAAATAGAATTTAGGTTGGTGAGGACTCAAAAAATAAATCCACATTTTAGTGGATACACGGGCTGATTAAGTCCAAAGACCTGAAGGGTCTTTGTGTTCAAATCATAATGTAGTATTTCCTAAGATTTCAAATTTTCTTAAACCCAAGTTCTCTTTCCTAATTTCAATTTTTTTTTAATAAAAGAAAATAAAACAAATCCATGGAGCTGACGAATAAATTCAGAGATGAATATCCATCCCCCCTTACCTATCTAATGCAATGTCCTCATTGTTTTAAAAAGACATAAAATAGAATGGAATAACGTAGAAAGCACTTGAATTGCGTGAATGTCAGGTCCACTCTGAGAAAGAAACTAAAAAAAAACTGTATATGTGCTGAATTTAGTGTCTTCAGCTAGGCACACTATACAAAGAAGAGAAATAAAGAATTCACAGGTACAGGTCAGAATCAGAATAAACATAAGAAACTTCTGACCTGTCAGTAAATGTCCACAGATGTGGACCAGATTGTGGTGCAGACCTATACCCCATAATCGAGAATATCTCAGGTTCTGGATAAAAATTACCCAAAACCTAAAATCAGTATGCAAGCGGGGTCGGGCCTGCGATTTATGAGGATGCAACCCAAGACCAAAAAGTCAGGTTACAGAGAATTCAAGCTCAAAAGGATAATCATTGAATGTGTGCTTGGGTTGGACATCCTCAGAATAGATGTCGTAAGGGTTCTGGTTTGATGGTTTCAGATGAATTAGAACCCTTAGACTTAATCTTCTATTTCCTCCAAAGTTAGCTTCCCAAATCAGAACTTCCCAACTCCTATCTTCCTTAATCAGAATGTTAAATTCCAGAACCTCTTGCATGTTAATCACCTCGTCTGAAATTTCCAAGTCTAAATGATGTGGCTGAATCAAAATTGACTTGGGTCTAATTATCTTAGAAATAGAATCATCGATAAGCTCAATAGGGTGTAACTGACAATCAAGGCATTGAATTGAATCCTCCAAAAAATACCACTCTGGATCCATAAAGTGTGCCCTAATAAGATCAGTTTCCTCAGGTCTTGGGCTGTCAAATGATCTATCAGATTCCTCAGGCCCAATCGTCTCACAAAAATTGTGTTCTGTAAACTCGCATGAGACTTCACAAATTGAATCTTCACTATCAGAATCAAAGAAATCAAGATCCGTAATAATGTATGTCCCAACATCATCTGTCACTTTCTGTTCCAAGGAGACATGTTTCCTCGTACCCTGGCTCAGCGATCTTAGGTGAAGAAATCAGATCTTCTTTAATTGGTTGCTTTAATTCAATTTGGTTAACCTCGTAACACGTGTCCCCCCAACAGGTGACTGAACGGATTTTGACATTGGCTTTCCTGAAGAGAGTTCATCCAAGGAATCATCCCATGATTGAATAAAAGCGACCATAAATCTCATCCTCAATTTCGCTAACTTTCCAAGTAGAAACTCACTCGAGTTATTATCCTTAACATCCTGGAGCCAATCCAACAAAGACTTGTTCAAATCATCAATCATTTCAATCAAGGGCTCCAATCTCTCAATGCAAGGTATTGGCTGAACTTCTAAAGTTTGTATGATATTCCTCAAATTAGCCAGAACCTTATCTTGAACCTGGTTACCCTGAACCAAATGAGTTAGTTCAGGGTTGGGCAGGTTTGGGGTCAAAGCAGGGGAATTAACGAGTTGAGATTCGTTATACCCTTCCTGATAATAGGTCATTTCAGATTGTTCAAAAGGTGGTGATGACCTAAAGGCAGTGTAATCAGAGGATGGGTAAGGAACAGTGTATCCTTCTTGATTGTAGATCGTATTAGGTTGTTCATGAAAGGTTGACGATCTATAATCAATGTGACTCTGAGAAGGATAGAAATCGCAATCATAGTGTTCAGGGTTAGACCCTGAACACGAAGGTTCGGAACTGTATCCCCAATCCGAGTTATCCCAACTAACTGATGGTTGATTACAGTACGAGTCGGGATAATCGTCATGTTGAGGATAATTCAAAATAGGAGGGAAAGAGTGGGAATGCGTGTAATATGTGGAAGGATTCAAGAGAAATGGGAGGAAGAAAGGCACCCTACAATACAAACAATCAAACCTGTCCTTAAGTGGGCTAGCCTAAAGACCTACAAACTCCCAAAACCCGTCTTGAGATAAAGAAATGATTTGATCTACTTCTGTCTGTTCAATCCAACCAGTTAGAAGGAGGGACTGGGGAGAAGGTTCTTCCTTTGGCTTGCGCCTCCGGTTCCTAGTGTACCCCCCAGCCGTGATCGTTTGATTCTGCTCCCCTAGCTAGACATCAGATTGAACAGTAGAAACAGACTAATAAAAAATAATCTCATTCTGAGCTCTGAAGAGCGATTCAAATCCTTAAGGCCAACGTGTACTCTGTTTTATTTAAGGCTAGGTTTGAATGTGCTTTGGAATGTGATGGGTCCTTTAAATGGGTTATTCCCTTAATAATTTATTGATTTGTGTGTGTGTGCACAACCAGTGGTTTTCAAGCAAGATTATTTTTTTGATGCAGTGAATTTTAGGGTTCAAATCTTTCTTAGTAGCTTTTAGGATTCAACTTTAGGTGTTTTCAAACAAGTTTTGTTGGCACACCAGGTTTTGAAAGCACAAGTGAAGATATTTTCCTTTAAAGCTTAAAAAGAACGTGGAGTGCCTGGTAATTCCATAAGAGTTGAACCTAAGTGGCAGCTACTTGATGAGTTGATTTTAATTGAAGTGGTGCGGCCCAATCAACTCAAACAATTGGCCTGTTGCACCACTTTATTAGGCACACAAAGATCGGTTTACCGGTTGAGTTTGAAAATCAGATGAGGTTGTGTACCTCTGTGAGATTTTTTCTTTTTAATGTGGGGGTTGGAGCGAGTGTGGGTGTCAAACAACAAACAATCTAACCTTAGAGTTTATAAGAACACCTAGGTTGATTGATGCTTTTGTTATTATGTTGTGGAATGAAATCTAATGGGTGGGATGTGGGGGATAACTTACAAAACCTTCCACAGCACTTTAGTCCAATCTTCCGCTTTTGCGTGTCTCGAAAGAGTACCTGCAATCACAATAAGAAAGGAGAGAAGTGAGGTAAATGATTTGTAAGTTAGAAAACACAAACAAAAATCAAAGAGCGTCGCCTCCCCGACAACAGTAGCAAAATGTTGAACGTACGAGTTGTTACGCTAACGTGTTCATCTTTTAAAACCTTGTCATTGTAGCTTGAAAGCGAAGAACTGGTGTTCAACAAATAAAATTTATACTGAAATAGAAATCTCGGGTCGAACACAGGGAGGCTATGTCGATCTATATTTGCAATTATATTTTTTCAGAATTTTTCTTGAAAAGTGAGGCACTGTAATTACAATGAAGCTATAACAATAATTAGACTAAAAAGGGAGAGATAGAGAGAGAAAACATGCATTCAATAATTCAAAATGTTTATACAATAAAACCAAATAAGAATTACACTAGAAAGCGGGAAATCAGCTACACTAGAAAGTAGGAAAATTCTACGCTAGAAAGCTGTAAAGAAGAATGGGAGAGAGAAGTTATCCTCCTCGATGATCCCTTGGAGGATGAGCAAGATGGGACGATGCCTGGATGAAGGAGGATGGAGCAGGACGAAGGGGGACGAAGCAGAAGAATGGGAACGGGGCAGCACGTCATCGTCGTCGCGGGATCCGCTTCCGAACAGGGGACGAAAATTTGACTTTATCTCACGAGGAGCATCCCGGGTGTGGGACAAGCTTCTCTTGAGCTTTGGAGAGGGAGAGAAGAGAAGGAAGGGATGAGAATTTCATGTGGAGGGGGTCTCCTTTTATAGTTGCAAGGAGTGGGGGCAATTTGGTCATTACAACTCTTAAAACATTAATTCAGGACCTTTAGTGACGTATAAAACCGTCGCTAAAGGTTTGAACAAGGGCATAGTGGGCGACGTGCACGTGCGCAATGCACACGCATGTCTGGCCATTCTCAGCCATCCGATCGCGAGATCGGAAGGCTTAGATCGCGCTACACCCACCTCCTTAGTGCGTGCTCGATCACGTGCGATGCCGCGTAATCGCCACGTGTGCAATAGCGCGTGGACGCTATTGAGCATGTGCGACCGTTCGATCGCGATCGTGCGGGCGATCGAAGGTGCGCCTCCACTCTAATTTTAGCGTGGCGAGGCTTGAATGCGAACTCTCGCTTCGCGTCAAAGTGCTCAACCAACGCGCTGGGGGCGCGTTTGTGTCGAGCACCTGACTTCAGCGCGAGCGCGTCACAGCCGTTGGATCTTGATCCAACTGTGGGGAAGGGCAGATGCGGAAGCCTTCAGCGGGTGCATGCGGGTGATTGGGCGGCCAAGATGGTGCCATCTTGGCCGTCCATCTTCTGGACGATGTAGATAGTGCCACGGGTGTCGGATTGACTCGATTTTTGCGTCGTTAGGCTGTGATCATTGATCCGAATCCATCCATGCAGTCAAATTTTTCGTTTGAAGTGTAGATTTACACCATCTTTACCCTTGATCTTCTATGGTTCCACAATCACTATCTGATGCTACAGATGCCTGATTAGGGCGATCTTAGAGTCGTTGAACTCCAATCGTCGCCTTGATTACTTCTGTACGGTTGGATCTTCTATCTGAGGCCCCGATAAAAAGTTTTCCCTATCCAAGCACATAAAAGGAGGCAATTAACCTCCATTTCATTCAAACTACTCTAAATGCAAGATGATGCATGTTATGCATATTTATAGCATGCAATGCAATCCTATGCTAAGAACATGCATAAATAGACATCTTAAGTAGTGTAAACGTGTTTACATCAACATCGCCTAGCTGAAGGCACTAAACTCAGAACGTGTAAAGACTATTTCGAGCTAACTAGAATCACATGGAGATCAGGTGCTATTCTTCCAATTCTGCTGTCCTGTGTGCTTTCATTTTTACAATGAGGACATTGCATTAGCTAAGCATGGGCGTGTGGATATTTTATGAAATAATTATTTTGTTAGTCTGTAACAGTAATTTCTTGTCATGTTATCCAAAAAAAAAACTAGAATCAGTAGAAGAGAACATCGGCATTAGGAGTTCGAACTTTAGGAATTGATACATTAGGACCTGAACACTTAGACTCTTCGGGTCCTTAGGCTTAATTAGCCCAGGTGTCCACTCGAATGTGGAATTAGTCTCGAGTCCTCGCCAAGTAAATTTATTTTAACTTTGTCAATAAATTAGGGTGATAAGTACACGACTTATCAACCTGTCCTCTGATTTGAGGGGACTTTAAGCCTAAGCATCTACACACTATTTGCATTGACTCACTTTTTAGCGATTTTCATGAAAATTAGGTAGCTAATAAACTTTTTATAGTAGTATGGCTGGCAAGTTGTCATGGATAATTTCCCATTGGCTGGTTGTCTAAAGCCTAGCTACATGACCATACTTATTCTACTACTTTTAGGTAAATCTTAGATCAGGGAAGCCACCTACTTAGAAAAAGAAAAAAATGATACTCGAAAGTAAAAAGAAAAAAAAGAAAAAATGCATAGAAAATAGAAAAATCGAAAAAGGAGAACAAAAAGCCACACTTCCCCGCACGAGTATGGCTAGCAAGTTGCCATGGGTAACAGCACATTGGTTGGTTGTCCAAAGCGCAGCTCACAAAAATGCATAAATAATTCCCAAAACACTTAGGGAAGAAGCGGAGAAGTAGAATAAACCAGGGAAATATACACTGGGTTTGCCCTTGTGTTGATCCCATAAAAAATTAAAAAGTAGGGAGAAAGCTACCATTCGGAAAGATAAACCTTTAGGTAGAAACTCTTAAGGTCACCTAGGGTCATAGAAACCTGAAGTCTATTTTAACAATCACCTAGAGAGTTTTTCACTCTTTTCATAAGATGCTTAGCACTTAGAGTCATTTTCGAGTCTAGGATGGGTCGAGTAGCTGTAAAAAGTTATCCTAAAACTCTTAAACTCCAAAAGTCTAAAAAAATTAGAAAAAAAATGTGTATCTTCCCTTTTTCGAATAAGGCGAGGGCTTGGGTGGTTTGCATTTTGGCAGACACCCAGGCACTGTTATGTTTTTGTAATTAGGTCTTTGGTTGAAATTTCCTAAAGCGATCAATAAATTTTGCATAAGTAATCAAATCTTGATTCTACTTTTATACATAGCATTTAGGTTGATTTTGCTAGGGACTAGCAAAAGATAAGCATGGGGGTATGATAAACACACATGAATTCATGATAAAATGTTTATTTATGATAGTTTCTATGCCTAGCATTGCATTCCATAGTATACATATTGCATAACAATCATCCAACTGCATTTAGTGTGATCTGTATAAATTGTATAGTAAATCATGCATTATTGTGGCTAGGACACAGCATGACATTTAGAAGCTTCAAATGGAAAATCCAACCGTACGGATGATTCTGAAATGAAGATCGTAGTTCGGCAATGCGAAAATCATCTAGATCCGAGCACCATGACATCTCTACAAGAAAGGAAAGGTGGAAGGTCTGGATGGTGCCACGTGGCACCATCTGGAGAGCCTAAGGCTGCCTGGTGTCCCTCTAAGGGCTTCTCAACGAGTGATCTCAGCCGTTGGACGAAAATCCAATGGCTGAGAGACCCCCTAAACTGCGTGCCCACGACTCATCTTTATGACATAAACGTGGGCTTGGCGCATTGGTTGAAGCATCGGCCTCCAACGGTGCGGCGTGGGTTCGAGACTCGCAGAGCCCCCCTAATTCGTCAATTTGACACTAGCATGCTTGCCAGCTTGCACGCTAATACACACCCGCATGCATTCCAGGGCGCACACCAGTGTGCACCCATACGCATGCCAGCACGCATGCCTGCGTGCACCAGTGTGCACCTGCAAGGCATGAGCATGATTCGAGCACATGATGGAGGGCCAAAGGAGTGTGCACGTGAGCGGGCATGAGTTGGCTACAGTAACGGTTGAGCTGGACCTACATCGACGTCCTAGAGGTTGCTAATTACCCTGTGACCATTTTTAACCCCCTTTCATCCACTATATAATGACCTACACACATCCCTTGCCTTGGCATCTCTACCTTTGCTATTCCCACCTAGTCTAGAGCTCTAGAAGCCCATCAAAGCTCCCAAGAGCTCATTCCCAAGCTCTAAAGGTGCCCTACTAGTGTAGCGATCCCTTACCCCACTAAATATTTGTCGTTCCTCTCACCATCTTCATAGGGAGCCTTGGAGCCATCCTCCTACCTCCTTTCTGATAGAAGATCACCTCCACCTCCTCATCTCTGTTCCATGCCTTGGTGAAGCATGCCTCTACCTGGCGTCCTGCGGCATCTCATCCCTGTCATCCAGCCTCTCAACTCCTCTGTCCGAGCTACCGCTAAGCACCATCGTCTCACCAAATAGTCGATTTGGGAGATTTCTTCTCACCCTTATCTCTTTTATACTTTCTTAGCATATTGTAATAAACATTAGCAACACATTGAGATATATCAAATTTGTCATTTCCACTTTGTGAAGTTATCTTGCTTGTCTCTTTATTACAAAAACATAAAAAATAACAAACCCTAAAATAGCAAAAAGAAACAACATGAAGCACGGATTTCAGCAAAAACAAATGTTGCCTCCCTATGTTTGACCCAGGGCTCCCTTAGTGTTTCGGTAAAAAATCTTATTTGATAATGTGTTTTGCGACTACAGCGACGGGTTTCTCCTAACCGCAACTTTCCCTCGTGAAAACCCGTTCATCAATCTTATAGGTATCCTAATGAGCTATGAGGTTTAGCTGAAGCATATGAAGGAGCACAAAGGTGAAGGCAAGAAAACAGACACTGCTTTAAAGGCTAACATCGACTTAGAAGAATTAGACGAAGACGTTGCTGATATAGTACTCTCCAAGAAGTTCAGAAAATTCTTGAAAAACAAGAAGAGATGGAAGAGGAAAGTGGAAGAGCCACAAGATAACCAAGTCATCTGCTACAATTGTAAGAAGAAGGGGCACATGAGAAAAGAGTACCCACAACTGAAGAAGGAAGGCGGTAAGAAGGAGCTTAGGAAACTTATAAAAGTTTACATTAGAGGGGGGTGAATAGTGTACTTATAAAAAGATGTATAACTTAAAGAACATTCACCACAGATCAAAATCAATATACAACAAACCAGAAATATCACACCTGTATTTTAGAGTGGAAACCTATCTGGGTAAAAACCACTACCTAAGTCTCTTAGCTTATGATTTATTGACTAATCGACGCTAGTTAAATCCACTAACACACTACTTCATTGACAACCTCTGTACAAAGACTTCTATTTTACACCTGACCAAGAGAAGAAATAAGGGGACTCCCAAGTAACTTGGGTCCTAAATTAAAAATAATAGGAATATAAAATATAACAATGAATCTTGTGGAACCTCAAGAAAATATGCAAATTGAGCTTTTTTAGATTGCAGAAGAACATGCTTTAGAAAGCGATGATCGCAGGTGCAAAGGTGTGAAAGCACTAGTGAGAAAGAGAGCATTTTTCTTTTTGAAAGCTCTTTGAGGTGTGTTTTGAGGTGGTGGTTGAGTGGTTCTATTTATAGGTGTTTTTTTGATTGATTTAGAAAGTTTATATTGATGGCTTTGTGAAATCGGTTGGTGTGACGACCGGGTTTTAGTTTGTTATAACGTTGTAGTATAGCCGGTTATTACCAACATTTCAAATATATAAATTTTTTACCCGGAAAATAAAAGAGTTCCCGAGGTCGAACTCAGGGAGCAAGTTGTATTCTAGAGATATACATGTTTCTTTTACAAAATAAAGAAAGAGAGAGGGAAAGAATTTGTTGTTCTCTTTGTTTTCTCCTCGTGATGTTCTTCTTTCTTTCTTTCTTCAGATCTCCTTCTTCTTTTTCTGCAGTCTCTTCTGTGAAGGTTTCTTCTTCCTTGGCTCTGCTGTACTTCTTCTCTGCAGCCTTTCCTCTTCTTCTGCCTTGCTCAGCCTCTTCTTTAGAGTTTCTTCTTGTTTTTCCTCCCTGCGGCTAAGTGTCAGCTTCTTCTTTTCTTTTTCAGCCAGGGACGTCACCCCTCCTTCCTTCTTTTCCCTTCAGGCCGTCGTCTGATTTCCAAATCAGACGACTTAACTACCTGTTGCTACAGTCAGCTTCCTTCTTCCGCGGGTCTTCTTCTTCGCCTGTGCCTGCACACTTCAGAGCTTTTCGTAAGAGGCAAAACCTACTCTACCCAACCCCCCCGCGTCTCTCTCTCTCTCTGAAACCACTCATGGGAGAGCTCTCCCAGAGCTACCGGGTAACCGGGTTCGGGTCAGGCCCGGGTCCAGGCCCACCGGCGTGCGTGGTGGGCGAGGAGTGCAGGTCAGTCTTAAGTCGGGTCGGGTCGGTTCGGGTCAGGTCCGCGGGGCGTGAGCGCGGACGAGACCGGGTAACCGGGCGGGTGAAGGGGACCTCACCCCGTGTGCTGAGGCAGTAAGCCTCCAGCACTTTTGCATATTATATCGCTGCGCCTCTTCAGGCTGTTCCGAGGTGGGACTAAATGTCCCACCTCAATTGCGCGCCCGCAGCGGGGAAATCAGCGGGAGATTGCGGCGTCACGCGAAGCTTTCTTCCTTAGCTGCGAACCTGGTGTTTTGCCAAAACTCCTCGCAAGGCCTGGGAGTTGAATCTGGGCTTGGCGCTGAGCGTGGCGCGCCTGTAGCTGCAGGCGGAAGCAGTTCCTCCTGCGCGGCAATGGCGGCGGAGGTCGGGTGGCCTGTCCACAAGAAAACGGCCTCTCGGCCTAATCAGAGAGTGCCAGGAGCTTCGCCAGGGTGCGGCGAAGCTCGTGTGGGTGGTGGCGAGGCGCGGGGCGGCGTGCGAGGGCTGCCCTAGGTCGGACTGTGGGTCGGAGGATGGGTCTGTTCGGTGGGGTTGCAGAGGGTGATGTGGGGGAAGTGGCAGGGCAGAGGTTGATCAGGGTGAGGAGGCGGAGGTCCTGCGGTGGTCGGCGAGCCGTGTGGGTCGCTGAGGTGATGGGAGCGGCTCGCCGGAGGGTGGTCGGAGACGAAGGGGGTGAAGGTGGTCAGGGTCGGTCGAGGGCTTAAGTGAATAAATTGAAAGCGGGCAAAGAAAGAGGAGAAGAAGGGGAGTAGCTCTAGCTTACTTGCAGGGACGAAGGGGGAGGAACAGGGCGACAGTCGTATCGACTGTCGCCGGAGAAGACGATGCTCAGGGAAAGGGGCGGTGGCGAGCAGAGAGCCGGAGAGGCGCCAGCTGGGTGCGGCGTGGCGCGGGAAGAGCAGGGGAGGAAGTCTCTGCTGCTGGTATTGCGGCAGAGCGAAGAGGTGGAGGGGGAGGAAACCGCCGGAGCTGGTGAGCGTCTGCCGGAGAAAGAAGAGAGGAAAGTTGGGGATTTTCTCCGTCAGATCCAGGCTGCCCCGGTCGGTGGAGCAACGGGGGGTATTTATAGGGATCAAACAGGGAGGAAGGCGGAGGGAGACGACGTGTCTCCCTCGCCGGAGGATGGTCGGAAACAAGAACCCATACCGTCCATGCGTTCGCACGGCCGGTATGGTGGGTTACAACGACCAGGGGGGTGTCCCTGCGACGGCTGACGACGCAGGGCACCCCCGGTTTACTTGCCAGGTCCCCCACCTCACCCTGCGCGGCGCCATGCTCCGCGCAAGGTCGCCGGAGCATGGTGCTGGCAGGTTTTGCAGGAGGGACCTGATTGCAAAGAACGAAGGAGAGTTAGGGGCCAAAATGTGAGGGTTCAAAAGTTGAGGGCCAAAGAGTAAATATATGAGGACCAAAGTGTAAAGTCGGTCAAGGAGGTTTCTTCTTAGGCTCAAGTTTTTATACATGACTAATTAGGACCTAAGGAATCTGATGGTGAATTTCATTTTCATATTAAACCTTGTTTGATCGGTCAATTTGCGCAAAAACCCAAATTAAGTTATTAATTGGGCATGGTTCTCAATGTAGGTCAAAAAGGGTTCTGAAGGCCAAATTGAAGGTTCTAAACCCTGGAGATTATTTTTCTATGAATTTTAGAGGGTTTATTCTATTTTTACTTTGCCTCGATCCTTGTGAATTGAAGTGGGTTGTTTTAGGGTTACAGATTATCATTTAGTTTCTTCGAATTGCTGTAGCCCTTGCTAGATCATTTCATCCTACTATTATTCTTATTAAGCTGCTTTGACCTATGTTTGGACCCTGAATTACCCTGTATGCAGATTATACTGGTAAAATTGCATTTTTACCCCTTATGACTTGTTTTCTTCTCAAACTCAGGATTCTCTGAGTTAAGCCTTTCCTTGAGATATGTAGGAGCTTTTATCCTTTGTATTAGGTCAAAATGAGCTAGTTATGGCTCATGATGAGGTTCTCATCATACCCCCATGCCTAGCTTTTGCTAGTCCCTTAGCAAAAACTTAAGGTTTCAACCCTTGTTCTAGACCATGAAGTTTTTAATAGTTTTAGATAAGTGCCTTTTTATTTGAGCATAGATTAGGTTAGAATGCTGACCATAGGCCTAAAAGGTGCTCTAGTACTAATCAAGATCCAAATCTGTCTAGCCTTAGCCTCAGTCTTTTAGCAAAGCTTTTTAAGGTCCACAAGAACTAACCTAAGGTTTATTGGACTTCGTGGTTAAAGCACCCGTGCTTGAAATGATTTTAGTCCTGGCTCAGTTCGCAGTGCGTTTTGTAAGAGAGAGATAGAAAGTTTTTCTGTTTGGAGAGTTTTCTCTCTCTTTTTCTTTTTAGTTCTAGCCTAGGATTGGCTTTTCAACACGGTCTGTATCAGATTCCTTGCTCCCATCATCAATCCTCAAGGGTTCCTGGCGATCGATGCTTCGAGATAGCACCGCCCATGGCAACCCCCGGAATCCTGGCTATTGAGATTTCGAGATAATCCCATCCATGGTATTCCGTGGCCGAATCCAGACCCTGGCAATTGACACTTCGAGATAATGCCATCCATGGAATCTGAACCAGCAGAGTGCTTACATGCCCCCAGTAGGATATGTAAATATCCTAAGAGACAAGCACCGAGGAGATGATATTTTGTTACGCATCTTCGAGGGGATTTCCCGCCTCTCTGCGCTGGGAACTCGTCCAAATCAATCTTGTGTTGATCGGCCGCTCCTATTCTAGGTGATCTTTTCAGATTTTTGCGACGCTTCTGCGTGATTCTGATTTTTACGCTTACTGAACCAGGCTGTGTGTGAGGTTAGGGTGCTTAGGTTACTGAGTCCCGTAAACCAAAAATTAGTTAACGAGGCCGAATACTCCCTAAGCCTTAGACCTAATACTTCAGCTTTTCATTTTCCTCAACCTCTTGAGGAGTGTCCAGATCTTAATGGGTACTAAGAGTCTATTCAAGAATGCCTAAGGTTTGCATTCTTTACTAATCTCATTGTGCACTTTTCTTGAATGAGGTCTAGAACTTAAGTTAATTCCTTAGTTCCTTACTAATGACTATCACTTTTTCTTATAATTTTGTGCTCCTTTTTCATTTTGTTTTTCTTCTCCTTCACAAAATTTCCTTCTCCTCTTTTCCTCCTATTCTTTTTCGAAAATTTTTTAATTTTTATGGTGTTTTTGGCATATGTGAATTTTTTTTGTTTGAAACCTTTTCTTACAAGTTTTTGTACTTTCCTACCCCCCCATGCCTAAGATTTGCAATGTCCTCATTGTAACCTAGGGGTTTTTATTCAACTAAGTTCATACATTAGGATAGCTGTTTTGATGAGTCTCAGATGCAAGCACCTGAGGTGGAGTTGGCTGCCCTAAAGTGTGAACTTCAAGTGCAAAAAAAAACTGTCAGAACAAGTTTCAGGTTTTCAAAGAGAATGACGGGCTGCCTCCCGTTAAGCGCTGAGTTTTACGCCATCGGCTGGGCGCAATAAGCTCAAGGGGAAAGGAGGGTATAAGATGCCTCAGCCAAATTAGTAGAAGTTACATCAATGAACGGCTTGAGTCTCTGACCGTTCACGATGAAAGGTTCAGAATCGTGGCTGAGTGGACTGATTTCGATTGCTCCATTTCCAAAAACCTGTCGGACCAAATATGGTCCGACCCACTTAGATCTCAGTTTTCCTGGGAAGAGTTTGAGTCGGGCATCAAAGAGTAGGACCTTTTGACCAGGATGAAAGATCTTTCTCGAGATGTGTTTGTCGTGGAAGGCTTTAACCCGCTCCTTGTAGATTTGCGAGTTCTCGTACGCGTCTATGCGTAATTCATCGATCTCGCTGATTTGGAGTTTTCTGTGGGTCCCAGCCTTGGAAAGATCTAGATTACAGTTCCGTACTGCCCAATAGGCTTTATGCTCCAGTTCGACGGGAAGGTGGCATGCCTTTCCGTACACCAGTCTAAAGGGAGACATGCCTAATTGGGTCTTGTGGGCGGTCCTATAGGCCCACAATGCTTCCGGAAGTCGGGACGACCAGTCCTTCCTGTCAGGTCGAATAGTGACTTGCAGGATTTTCTTGATCTCCCGATTAGACAGCTCAGCTAGACCATTAGTTTGGGGGTGGTAAGGAGTAGAGATTCGGTGAGACACCCCGTATTTGGTCATCAGTGACCTAAACTGAGCATTTGTGAAATGGGTCCCCCCATCAGAGATTATTGCACGAGGAATCCCGAACCTTGAGAAAATGTGTTGATGAATGAATTTGAGAACGATTTTGTGATCACAGGTTCGGGTCGGTATGGCTTCGATCCATTTGGACACGTAGTCCACAGCCAACAGAATGTATTCGAAACCATCCGAAACAGGAAAGGGGCCCATAAAATCAATCCCCCAAACATCAAAGATTTCGCATACTAGAATCGGTTGCATAGGCATCATGTCGCGATGGCTCATGTTGCCCAAAGTTTGGCAACGACTGCATGCCTTGCAATGACTGTATGCGTCTTTGAACAGTGTGGGCCAGTAAAAGCCGCACTGGAGGACTTTTGCTGCGGTTTTATGCCCGGCAAAATGGCCACCGCATGCCTGGTCATGGCAGAAAGAGAGGATATTGTTGACTTCCCCTTCCGGGACACATCTCCGGATGATCTGATCGGCACCTATGCGGAAGAGGTACGGGTCTTCCCAAATGTAATACTTGGCATCGGAGCGTAATTTGTCCTTCTTGGCCTTCGGCCAATCGGACGGGATCTGATGGGATGCCAAGTAATTTACTATATTAGCAAACCATGGAAGGCTAGTACCAATAGTCAGCAGGTGCTCATCGGGAAAATGCTCAGTGATGGGTCCGGAAGGGTCAATTATTTCAGAAGGAAGACGGGACAAGTGATCAGCTACCACGTTTTGCTTTCCCGCTTTGTCGCGAATCTCAAGGTCAAATTCTTGCAACAGCAAGATCCATTGGATTAATCGAGGTTTCGCGTCCTTCTTCGTAAGGAGATGCCTCACAGCTGTGTGATCCGAGTATATGATGACATGGGAACCCAGAAGGTACGATCTGAACTTCTCTAGGGCAAATACTACAGCTAGCAGCTCTTTCTCAGTAACTGTATAGTTACATTGAGCCTCATCGAGTGTTTTGCTGGCGTAGTAAATGACCACAGGTTTCTTGTCATTTTTCTGCCCCAAAACCGCTCCTACAGCGAAGTCAGATGCATCACACATGATCTCAAAGGGTTGAGACCAATCAGGGGACTGTAGGATCGGGGCTTGGGTGACTCGGTCACGCAGGATTTCAAATGCTTGAGTGCATTCCTTGGAGATTTCAAAGGGAACATCCTTGGAGAGAAGAGTGGTCAGGGGGCGTGCGATTTTTGAAAAATCAGGGATAAATCGTCGATAAAAACCGACATGCCCTAAAAAGGATCGGATGTCCCTGATCGAGCTAGGCATAGGAAGGTGAGAAATCAGATTAACCTTAGCTCGATCCACTTGGATACCTTTCTCCGAAATTGAGTGTCCCAGGACAATTCCCTCAGGCACCATGAAATGGCTCTTTTCCCAGGAAAGAACCAAATTCACATCGATGCACCGCCTGAGTATCTGGACCAAGTGTTGGAGGCAATCGTCGAATGATGCTCCGAAAACTGAAAAGTCATCCATGAAGACTTCCAGATAATCACCTACCATATCTGAGAATATGGCAAGCATGCATCGCTGAAAAGTAGCGGGTGCATTGCAAAGACCGAAAGGCATCCTTCGGAAAGCGTATGTTCCGAAGGGGCAGGTGAACGTGGTCTTTTCTTGGTCCTCAGGATGGATTGCCACCTGGTTATAACCGGAGTACCCGTCAAGAAAGCAGAAGAACCTATTTCCTGCTAGTTTTTCAAGAATTTGATCAATGAAGGGTAGTGGGAAATGATCCTTCTTCGTGGAGGAATTGAGTCGACGGTAATCTATACAGACTCTCCACGAGTTGGCTAATCGGGTAGGAATGATTTCTCCGGTCTCAGTCGTTATAGTGGTGAGTCCTGCCTTCTTGGGCACGACCTGAATTGGGCTCACCCAACGACTATCGGAGATCGGGTAGATGATTCCGGCATCTAACCATTTGATGATCTCCTTTTTCACGACCTCCTGCAGATTGGGGTTTAAGCGTCTCTGCATTTCACGAGAAGGTCGTGTGCCCTCTTCTGAATAGATATGATGAGTACAATAAGAGGGACTTATTCCAGTCAAATCATCGAGAGTCCATCCGATGGCTCTGCGATGTTGCTGGAGGACAACAATCAGACGGGATTCCTGTTCAGGACTGAGGTTGGAATTGATGATCACAGGAAGGGTCTGATTAGAACCCAAAAAGATGTATTTTAAGTGAGCAGGAAGGGGTTTCAGTTCGAGGATGGGGTTTTCAGCAGCAGCGGGTGGTTCAGTAAAGATGTGAGGTTCAAGGGTGGGAGTTACTGGGTTGTTCACATCTGGATTTGACTCCTCTGTTTGCGGGTCAAGATCCTTCTGTGGTTGAGGAGGCATACTCAAGTCATTCTGGAGGTGTGATTCATCAACCAAAGTCTTGATGTCACAAATTTGCTCGATGACGCCGCAATTAATTCCTTGTTGGGCCTTAAATATATCAATTTTCAGTGTTTGATCTCCAAACTTAAGCTCTATTTGGCCCTCCTCACAGCTGATGTTGGCTCTAGCAGTAGCCAAGAAAGGTCTCCCTAGAATGATTGGTGTATCCCTAGGGTTCTCAGGTGCATCCATATCTAAGACTATAAAGTCTACTGGAAAATAGAAATCCCGCACTCTCACGATAACATCCTCGAGAATCCCTTTTGGTGACTTTATAGATCGATCTGCTAATTGTAATGTCACCTCGGTTGGTTTTAGCTCAGATTCTTCTAGATGGTCAAGTAAGGATGTGGGTATCAGGTTTATGGATGCACCCAAGTCTAACAATGCTCTATCAAATTGGGTACCACCTATCTTACAGGAAATCAGGGGAGTTCCAGGATCTTTTGCCTTGGGTGGGAGTCTACTAAGGATTACAGAGCTGGCTTGCTCTGACAGAACAATTGGGCTCCCTCCCTTGGTTCGTGGCTTACGCTGGGGTGTACATATATTCTTTAGAAATCGTGCGTAAGCTGGTATGTGGCGGATTGCATCCATCAAGGGGATGTTTATGTGGACCTGCTCAAAGAGCTTGACCAGGTCCTCCTCAGGGGCCACGGGTTTGGTGGTCTTCTTTCCCTTGGTCAGGGCTTCGGGAAACGGGATCTTGGTTGGTTCTTCTAGGATAGGTCCAGGTTGTGGATCTGGAACAGCGGTACCTTGGATAACTATCCTAGGGTCATGGTTATCGGGCTGGGAGTGGTTTGGATAATGCGGGTCTTGAGTTGTCTTATCACTACGTGTTGTTACAGAATTTAATCCGGCCTGATTTTGGTTTGGGTTTGGTAGGAGGGGTGGCTGCTGCTGAAATCCCGCATAAGAAGTTGAGGCTTCCATCTCGTCTGGAGATGGAGCAGTAGGAGCCTGATAAATCCATTGGGCGTGGCCTAAATTTGGATTCATAACGCGCTTCTGGGTTGGCACGTTATTTGGGTTAGGAAGGGGTTGGGAAGGGAGTGTGCCTGGCTGGCGAGAATTGGCTAACTGGGCCAGTTGAGTTTTAACTTCAGTAAGCTCGTCCTTGTGCTGTTTTTGAATAGCCGCATTCGATTTTTGAATGTCAGCCAGAGTCTGAAGGATTAAGGACATTTGATCTTGATTTGGCCCTGATGGATAAGTAGGGTTGGGCCGAGGCTGAGGCGGCTGGTAGTGATGAGAGGGCTGTGGGTGGGACTGAAAAGGTGGTCTTTGGGTTTGGGAATTTCCCGCCCACTGAAAATTGGGATGGTTTCGCCATCCAGGGTTGTAAGTGTTGGAGAATGGGTCGTTCTGGATGGCGTTGAGGTCCTCGCAGGTCTGAGGAACCTCCTGAGAATTAGGGAAAGGAGGAATGGAGTTCCCCCGATTGGTGTAGAAAGGATCGGATGATCTTCCAGTCCAAGAATCAGATGGGGATGGATATGGATCCATCCCAGGGGAAGATCGGTGGAGGATGTTTTGCACAGTCTCCTGTGTGGAAGGAGGTTGTGCAAAGGGGTTACGCGCAGAGGTGGCTCGCTGCAAGTGCTGAGTCAGCTCATCCACCTTCTTTTCAATGATTGAGACCTTGTCCAATCGACTGGCCATTAATTCCAGGTCGACTGTTGCGGACAGGCCCTGCGTCTCATGTGCTCCCTTAAGATTCGTCGCTGCGTGGGTATTCGTCCTGTCGAATAATCCCATGGAGTCATTGTTGATGGAGTTCTCGCACATGTTTTCGAGAATCTCCCATACGGTGTCTTCATGTTGACCCATGATGTTTCCTCCGCAAGTTGCATTGACGAAAAGGCGGATGTCCTCACGGGGTCCCTGGTAAAAAGATTGGACTTGTTCCCATTTAGGAACTCCGTGATGGGGGCACTTCCTCATGAGATCCTGAAAACGATCCCATGCCTCATGAAGAGGTTCTCCTGATTGTTGAGTGAAGTGTGTAATCTGATGGCGTAAGGCGTTGGTCCGACCAACGGGAAAGAACTTTTTCAAAAACTCGGATTGAAGTTCTTCCCAAGTGTTGATCGGCCGGGTCTGAGTTTGATACCAATGGGCAGCCTTGTCCATAAGAGAAAAGGAGAACATCTTCATGAGAAGAATATCCCGATTTTGCGCATCTGATCCAAAAGTGTGGGCCAGATGCTTTAGTTGTTTGATGTGCTGGAAGGGATCTTCAGAATTAAGCCCATGGAATTTAGGTATAGCATGAATCATGTTGGGCTTTAGTTCGAAATCAGGTCCTCCAGTCGGGATTCTGACTCGAGGCTCAATGGCCACCGCAGCAGGATTGTAGTGGTCCCGCATCATAGGACGCTGTGGTGGGTGCACGAAGTTTTGGAAGAGGTCATTGAGTCGCTGGAGCTGGTGTTCCAGATTATTTTCTTCCTCAACTGGCTGAGCCATGATGGGGGAAGAAGAAGAACTTGGTTCTGAATCAGAAGAGAGAATAATGTGAGGGTGTTGCTGCACAAACACGGGCGTCGAGGCTTGGCCTTGACGAGAGCGAATTTCTAAAGGAGGTCTTAAGGGTGGTCTTAGAGACCTCCTTCCGTACATGCACAGTTGGAAGAGGTAAGTTTAGCAGGTGCTGGACCCAATCAAGGCACCCAAAAAAGGTGTTGGGTGACTATAGAGGTACGGGGCAGATGGACCCCTTGATCAGAAAGATCGTCCACCTGAGAATTACCTGGGCAGCCAGAGAGGGAGAGTCCCGCGAAGACCCCTACACGGTAGAGCGTCCCCACGGGTTACAGGGTTTCCCCCACCCGACCTCTCTTGTCACTGCGGTTCCAGGTAGACCAGAATGGGGATCTTGACCTCTTAAGTCTACCAATTTTAAGATCAGGGTGCTTAAGGTTTCACTTGAACTTTAGTCTTTTTAAGTGCAAAGAGTGACCTAATTTAAGGTTGGTTAACCCAAAGGGGTCAACTTTACCTCTTGTTTTCTTTGAGATCTTTTTGGGTCCTTTCTTTTAGGGTTCAAGTGTTTAGAGAGAGCCAATTGTTTAGGATTTTTCTTGTTAATTATTTTCAATCAATGGCTTGGGCACACCTCTTTTGGATTTCCTCAATTCTTGATCAAGGGGTGTGTCTCTACTGAAATCCTAATGTTTGACCTTATGTTGGCTCTACTTGGTCCATTTAACTCTTTGTTGGGCAATTAGGGCTCAAGCAAGAATGTGTTAGCCCTTAAATACCCTTAATAGTGTGCAGGAGTGATGAGTTGAAAACATGCAACTCTTTATGGTTACTAAGTATGGAAGACAGGTTAGCCCTATATTGCTTGTTCTTTTCTTTTCTTCCTCTTTAGAGTTTTAGGGGTTAATAGTGAGAGGAAAAATTTACCTGTCTTCGGAGTGGTTGTCGTGTGGTTGCTTGTCTTCTCGAGTTCCTGTAGCTGCACAAAAGAGAGGAGATTATCAAAAGAAACAGGAATGTTTACCTCTAGAATAGCCGTTGCTCCCCGGCAGCGGCGCCAAAATGAAATCGGTTGGTGTGACGACCGGGTTTTAGTTTGTTATAACGTTGTAGTATAGCCGGTTATTACCAACATTTCAAATATATAAATTTTTTACCCTGAAAATAAAAGAGTTCCCGAGGTCGAACTCAGGGAGCAAGTTGTATTCTAGAGATATACATGTTTCTTTTACAAAATAAAGAGAGAGAGAGGGAAAGAATTTGTTGTTCTCTTTGTTTTCTCCTCGTGATGTTCTTCTTTCTTTCTTTCTTCAGATCTCCTTCTTCTTTTTCTGCAGTCTCTTCTGTGAAGGTTTCTTCTTCCTTGGCTCTGCTGTACTTCTTCTCTGCAGCCTTTCCTCTTCTTCTGCCTTGCTCAGCCTCTTCTTTAGAGTTTCTTCTTGTTTTTCCTCCCTGCGGCTAAGTGTCAGCTTCTTCTTTTCTTTTTCAGCCAGGGACGTCACCCCTCCTTCCTTCTTTTCCCTTCAGGCCGTCGTCTGATTTCCAAATCAGACGACTTAACTACCTGTTGCTACAGTCAGCTTCCTTCTTCCGCGGGTCTTCTTCGCCTGTGCCTGCACACTTCAGAGCTTTTCGTAAGAGGCAAAACCTACTCTACCCAACCCCCCCCCGCGTCTCTCTCTCTCTCTGAAACCACTCATGGGAGAGCTCTCCCAGAGCTACCGGGTAACCGGGTTCGGGTCAGGCCCGGGTCCAGGCCCACCGGCGTGCGTGGTGGGCGAGGAGTGCAGGTCAGTCTTAAGTCGGGTCGGGTCGGTTCGGGTCAGGTCCGCGGGGCGTGAGCGCGGACGAGACCGGGTAACCGGGCGGGTGAAGGGGACCTCACCCCGTGTGCTGAGGCAGTAAGCCTCCAGCACTTTTGCATATTATATTGCTGCGCCTCTTCAGGCTGTTCCGAGGTGGGACTAAATGTCCCACCTCAATTGCGCGCCCGCAGCGGGGAAATCAGCGGGAGATTGCGGCGTCACGCGAAGCTTTCTTCCTTAGCTGCGAACCTGGTGTTTTGCCAAAACTCCTCGCAAGGCCTGGGAGTTGAATCTGGGCTTGGCGCTGAGCGTGGCGCGCCTGTAGCTGCAGGCGGAAGCAGTTCCTCCTGCGCGGCAATGGCGGCGGAGGTCGGGTGGCCTGTCCACAAGAAAACGGCCTCTCGGCCTAATCAGAGAGTGCCAGGAGCTTCGCCAGGGTGCGGCGAAGCTCGTGTGGGTGGTGGCGAGGCGCGGGGCGGCGTGCGAGGGCTGCCCTAGGTCGGACTGTGGGTTGGAGGATGGGTCTGTTCGGTGGGGTTGCAGAGGGTGATGTGGGGGAAGTGGCAGGGCGGAGGTTGATCATGGTGAGGAGGCGGAGGTCCTGCGGTGGTCGGCGAGCCGTGTGGGTCGCTGAGGTGATGGGAGCGGCTCGCCGGAGGGTGGTCGGAGACGAAGGGGGTGAAGGTGGTCAGGGTCGGTCGAGGGCTTAAGTGAATAAATTGAAAGCGGGGAAAGAAAGAGGAGAAGAAGGGGAGTAGCTCTAGCTTACTTGCAGGGACGAAGGGGGAGGAACAGGGCGAAAGTCGTATCGACTGTCGCCGGAGAAGACGATGCTCAGGGAAAGGGGCGGCGGCGAGCAGAGAGCCGGAGAGGCGCCAGCTGGGTGCGGCGTGGCGCGGGAAGAGCAGGGGAGGAAGTCTCTGCTGCTGGTATTGCGGCAGAGCGAAGAGGTGGAGGGGGAGGAAACCGCCGGAGCTGGTGAGCGTCTGCCGGAGAAAGAAGAGAGGAAAGTTGGGGATTTTCTCCGTCAGATCCAGGCTGCCCCGGTCGGTGGAGCAACGGGGGGTATTTATAGGGATCAAACAGGGAGGAAGGCGGAGGGAGACGACGTGTCTCCCTCGCCGGAGGATGGTCGGAAACAAGAACCCATACCGTCCGTGCGTTCGCACGGCCGGTATGGTGATTTACAACGACCAGGGGGGTGTCCCTGCGACGGCTGACGACGCAGGGCACCCCCGGTTTACTTGCCAGGTCCCCCACCTCACCCTGCGCGGCGCCATGCTCCGCGCAAGGTCGCCGGAGCATGGTGCTGGCAGGTTTTGCAGGAGGGACCTGATTGCAAAGAACGAAGGAGAGTTAGGGGCCAAAATGCGAGGGTTCAAAAGTTGAGGGCCAAAGAGTAAATATATGAGGACCAAAGTGTAAAGTCGGTCAAGGAGGTTTCTTCTTAGGCTCAAGTTTTTATACATGACTAATTAGGACCTAAGGAATCTGATGGTGAATTTCATTTTCATATTAAACCTTGTTTGACCGGTCAATTTGCGCAAAAACCCAAATTAAGTTATTAATTGGGCATGGTTCTCAATGTAGGTCAAAAAGGGTTCTGAAGGCCAAATTGAAGGTTCTAAACCCTGGAGATTATTTTTCTATGAATTTTAGAGGGTTTATTCTATTTTTACTTTGCCTCGAACCTTGTGAATTGAAGTGGGTTGTTTTAGGGTTACAGATTATCATTTAGTTTCTTGGAATTGCTGTAGCCCTTGCTAGATCATTTCATCCTACTATTATTCTTATTAAGCTGCTTTGACCTATGTTTGGGCCCTGAATTACCCTGTATGCAGATTATACTGGTAAAATTGCATTTTTACCCCTTATGACTTGTTTTCTTCTCAAACTCAGGATTCTCTGAGTTAAGCCTTTCCTTGAGATATGTAGGTGCTTTTATCCTTTGTATTAGGTCAAAATGAGCTAGTTATGGCTCATGATGAGGTTCTCATCACTTTGGTCACCCAAAATTAAGCATTGGTCGATCAAAATGAACTTTGGTTGATTAAAATAAAGTTTTGATCAATTTCATGTTGATCGCTTAAATTAGGAAACTGATCAACTCGTAGCACAAATTTTGGATTTGATCATTAGGGGCATTTGATAGATTAAGCAATTAGGTTTGGTCAATCAAAAGGGTTTGGTTGATCAATGTTAAAAAACTGGTCGATCAATAGAAGTAAAAACTTAGGGTTTAGCCTAGGTGTGTAATCTATTGAAGTTCAAAAATAAGTCGACTGATATTATTGAGGTTCCTTACAAAGTTTTGGACTCAATAAAAGTAAAAAGATGCAACTACAGTATTCAGAAAAATTCTCTTGAGGTTGAGCATCTTTGGATATGATCATTTCTTGATAATTTGACTTTAAGCAGCCTGAAATGATTAGTCCACAGTAAGACATAATTTGTTACATCAAAATAAGGGTATCAACATTCTCCTCCTTTTTTATGATAACAAGATTATAATTATATATGCATGAATAATTAAAATGGGTGATATGCTACTTCCTTTAAATTAAGTGCATATAAAAATATTTCTCCTCCTTTGTTATTAACAAAAAGCTTATGAGAAAATCTCAAATCTAATATAAGCTCCCACATTTTTTGTGTCATGCAGTTTATGACATGTTGCTTTATAGAAGATAGATATAACTAAAATATGAAAGACAACAATCTATATAAAGATAAAGGAGGTTCATTGTAATGGAGAAGTACAAACATAAGGATGAATAAAAAGATCTAGTCAAGCCAAGATATAAAGTATTACAACTTGATGTGCAACTACCTTACATAGTTAATTAGTCATGGTTAAATTATAGTATAGCGAGCAAGGTAATCGACACATTGTATAAAATTTATACTGGTGAAATCCAGGTCGTTCACTGGGAGGCTAAATTAACATATCATTCACCATTTATTCTTAATTTAATTCTTATTCTTAATCATAATAAGTAACTGGCTATTATATACTTAACTACCATAAATAATACTTATATACTTACCTACTTAAACATATATTTACTAGTTATAACTTAATAACATAAATATTACTAGTTAAATTATAGTTATTTAATTAGTACATACTTAATTTACTTGTACTTTATTTCCATACTTAAGCAATAAAACTAATTAATACTTACACTAATTAATTAGTTTAATAGATACTAGATTTACTTAATTAAACTATAAACACATTACTAATTTAACAATTATTATAATTAGCAAGTTACTTTAAGAATACCACTTAGTTTATACTACTATTTAATACTTATTAATATATACTATAATAATTAGCTACATACTTAACTAACTACTTAATTAACTAATTAATTACTATGATATGTTAACCACTTGAATAATTGCGTAGACATAAACAATAAAAGCATGGCAATCATTCGATAAGCAAAAAGAAAGATTTATGCATTGAATAACATTTAAAAAATGTTGTTTTTGAATAACTATGGATTATTCAACATTTATCAACAATTAAAGCTCATTCTCATTTACAGCTTAGGCATTTATGATTTAACACTTAGGCAATGCCTTGTTCACAGCATGCTCAAAGCCTTCACAATTTCACTCTAAGTGTTGAGCGAACACTTAACCTTTTAACAAAAAAGGCACGTGCTTGTTTGTACAGTCTAAACTGGTCAATCTGGAGCAGATGCTACTAGGACATGTGTTACCACTTGGCACCTAGAGGCTACTCTCCTAGAGCATAGTCCATGGTCAAATCAGATGTCAATGTAGCGTGGTTTCTTTTATATTGCACCAAGTGGTCTCTAATTCTCAATGTGGGACTAAAGAGTCCCTCTTCTTTTGTGCTGCACCTGTGCTCCAGCACCATTTTCAATCTTTATTTTCGATTGACTCACAGATCCAAATCCTAAGATTAAGGGTGTAATCGAAAGCCCTAAGGTTCCTCCTTCGATTGCTGCATCTAAATTATTCAAATGAACATAAGGAACCTCTGAATTAATCTCTAGATATGGTCTATGGCCATGAACACATAGTAGTAGTTGCAACACGTATGATCCTGTAATCTCTGAACTAATTTCTCTCTCTCTTCGATCTTATAATTGTTCTTAGTGCCTGATACTGTTTCGCACTCTTTGGAAAGGGTATGGAGGATAGGGAAGCTTGAGAATCTCAATGAGCTTGAGAGCATCTTGTTGAAGCTCAGAATGGCTGAAATGAAGGATCAAATGTCCTAACAGATAAATTAAGACCTCTAAAAAGATTCTAGACCACTTCATAAGGTTAAATCAAATTGATTCAAGGTAAAATTAGCTTGGAAATTCACCCAGAGTTCTTTGAAACCATTTGAAGTCCAAACTAATCAGGAAATGTAATCAGGTCTTAATCAATTTAAAACTTCCTAAAATTAGTTTAAATGATTCCTATTATCTCCCAAAACACAGAACCACCCTTAAACCTGAACTTAGAAGCTCTACATTCCCATGGCGACTTAGAGTTGACTAAATAGAGTGAAGAGTTGATTTTTATTTCTAGATTAATTCAGATCACACAAATAGCCCAAATCGATTCTAATTAACCTTAGAAACTCAATGCAGCCTTCAAAAGTGAGTTTTGACACCTGGATACAAGGTTCCAAGTGTTTTGCTTGAAATCAATTATGAGGTTGTTCGAAGTATCAATCCAATAATTCAAACATGATTCCAAAACTTAATTTAGACCTTTAAGGCCTGAGGAAGCTTTTTGACCTATTACTTCGGTATGTAATCAAGTGATTAGTCATCCTCAGCTCTACTGGAGCTGAGGAAGAAGAGATCTAGTTGGGTGCTTAAATCAATGAAATAAAGAATCAAAGAGTGTGTTGAGATCAGAATATCATAGAATAAGGATCTGGAGCTTCTTAGAGTGTTCTAGACATTATCACTCACTATGAAGGTCGTCGGAGCTCACTAAAGCTCATTGGAGCTTCGCTGACCACTAAATTATGTATGCCTGAGTATAAAACTTCATGAAAGTGATCAAGAAATAGATCAGAAGATTCATTGTTCTACAGGATTTCTTAGCGAAAAGATTTGAGTTTAGAAACCCATCGTCATAGTCACGTAAAAATCCATCAAACAGATAATTTAACCGAAACTTTGGTGAGCCCCAGGTCGAACACGGGGAGGTGAACGTTTGATCAAAAACTACGTTTATATTTGTTGTCACAAAGTAGATTAGTTGGTCGATTTAAATCTACACTAGCTATCTACTTAAAGAATAATTAATAGAAGACAGAGAGAGATATACAAATAAAGAGAAAATTGGGAGAGAATAAACAAATATTTCATAACCATAGATTCAGGTTCATTACATCTAATTGCTACACTAGAAAGCATCAAATCTATACTAGAAAGCGATAAATAAGAAGTGATCATCCTCGACGGTTACTTGGAGGACGAGTCGTGTTAACGGAGCGCTCGGACAAGGGTGTTGAGATGTTAGACGAAAGAGGATGAAGATGGAGGATGGAGTAGGGCAACATCACAGCGGGATCCGCTTCCTGAACGACGATGAGAGGATAACCATGGGCGCTCCACAAATGAGGGTGAGAATGGGGAACAATTGAATTTAAGACTCTAATGGAGCATCCTGGGTTTAGGACAAGCTCGTAGAGCTTTGGAGGGGGGAGAGTAGAGAGGAAGGGATGAAGAAAGTGTGGCAGGTTTAGAGCCTTTATATAGTTGCATACATAGAGCAAAAGAGGCATTTTAACTTTCAACATTAAACTCTATTTCCTTTAGTGATAGATACATGCATCACTGTAGACGCGCATTGTCTTTTGATCTCATGGGTTTTGTGAGTTTGAAATCAGGGTTACAAGTAACCTGTTGTCGTAGTTGCAAAACTCGTGGTAAAATAAAATTCATACCGAAACTCCAAGGGAGTCCCAGGTCAAACACAAGGAGGCAACGTTTACTTTAATTGAAAACTGTGCTTTGTTTTGTTTGTTTTTGGTACTTTAAGGTTTTGTTATTTTTTTGTATTTTTGAAAGATGACAAGCATAATGAATCACAAGAGATATGGAACAAACCTGATATATATATCACTCCAATGTCAATTACAGTAAACTATGAAAGCATAAAAAGAGAGGGAGGGGAGAAGAAATTTCCCGAAGCGCTTGTTCGACGAGACGATGGTGCCTGGTGGAAGCTCAGATGAAGGAGGTGAGGAGTGGGACGATGGAGGTGAGATGTAGGAGGACGTCGGGTAGAGGAAAGCTTCAACGTGGCTTTGGAATGGAGGTGAGAAGGCAGAGATGATCTGCTACCAGAATGGAGGTGGGAGGACAGCTCCAAGGTGGCCTATGAATGGGGATGGGAAGAGGGATGAATATTTGGTGAGGTAGAGGTTCATTACACTAAAAGGAGCCTTGGGAGCTTGATAGTAAGCTATAATGGAGCGTTGGTAGGCTTGCTAGAGCTCAGGAGTAGGTCAGAGTAGAGTAGGTAGAGATGGCTTGGAAGAGAGGGAGTGTAGGTCCTTTATAGTGGAGAAGTGGCAAAAATAGGTATGGGACCATTAGTGACCTATATGCCATCGCTGGAAGTGTCGCTGTAGGCAGCTCATGCCCGCTTATGCTCGCTCATGCCCATAGTTGGCTTTGTTGGCACGTGAAGAATTAGCGATGGTTGTAAGCGTCATTGTAAGTCCAGCTCATGCGTCGCTATAGGCTGGCGCGAACCGAGCATGCGCCTGCCCCTTGTTCCACTGGCACTGTGTTGTCCCCGTTCATGCACATGGATTGCGTGGTAGCCGACTGGTATGCGCACCGGCATGTGCCGGCATGCTCGCGTGCATACCGCTGGTACGTGCTGGTGTTGCGCATGCACAGGCTGGATTGAGTGGGGGCCTGTGGGGATTCGAACTAGCGCCCCTCCCTTACGAACCGCCGCTCCCATCACTGCGCCAAGCTTGCATGTGCGTCGCTAAGAGGAATTGCAGTTATGTGGTGCGGCAAGCTCTTAGCTGTTGGATTTTCATCCAATGGCTGAGATCACTTGATGGGCAGCCTTTGACGATGTGGTGGGTGGCATTAGGCAGTTTAGATGGTGCCACATGGCACCATATGGACCGTCCACCCTTTATTGCTTGTAGAGGATGCCATTGTGCTTGAATCGAGGTGATTTATACGTTGTCGGACTGCGATCGTTGCTCCAGATCCATCCGTATGGTCGGATTTTTCATCTTAAGTCCATAAGGATGTCTCATTGCCTCCTGGCCATATAAAATGAAGGAATTAATATACAAAACATACAACTATCCTAAATGCCATGCAATGGATGTTATGCAATATTTATAACATGATATGCAATGCTATGCCTAGGAACTATCATAAATAAGTAATTTATCATGAATTCATGTGTGTTTATCATACCCCCATGCTTACTTTTTGCTAGTCCCTAGCAAAATTATCCTAAATGCTATGTATAAAAGTAGAATCAGGGTTCAAGTATTTAGGCAAAATTCATTGATTGCTTTAGAAAATCTCAACCCCAAGACCTAATTACAAAAACTCAACAATGCCCAGGTGTCTGCCAGAATGCAGACCGTCCAAGCCCTCACCTTATTTGAGAAGAGAAGATACAAAAATTTTTTTCTTGTTTTTATACATTTTGAGACCTCTGTAGTAGCCCCTATAATAGAAAGAAGACGGATGGCCCAGATCGCACCACATGGCACAACCTAGGCCGCCCATGCACACGCACGCACCACCGCATGCGCACAGTAGTGCAAGCATGCACACGCACAGCGGTAGCGCACGCAGGCACGTAGCGTGTGGAGGCACATGACATGGCACGCGGAGAGCGCATCAGCACAGCAGCAGCGTGGGCTGTCTTCAGCAACGTTTGTGGCGGATCTTCAGCAATGTTTATCACTGTCACTAAATGTCCTGTATACAAATTTGATTCTTTCCTCCATTATAAAAGGACCCCTACCCCTCCCATTTTTCTTCATCTCTTCCTTCCTTCCTCTCACCACCTCCAAGGCTCTAAAGAGAGCTTGTCTCAAGCCTAGGATGCTGCTCTAGAGTAGAAAATCAAATAGTTTTCCCTCCCCTCATCTCCATTGTGGAGCATCCCGTGGCTGTCCTCTCGCCACCCTTCAGGAAGAAGATCCTTGCCGTGACACTGTTCTGCCCCACCTTCGTCCTCCGGCTTCGTCCCTGTTCGTCCCGCTTCTCACCACCTTCCTCCAGGCGATGTCAGAGCAAGTCATCCTCCGAACGACCGTCGAGGGGGATTTCTTTCACCTCATTCTATCTTTTTACGCTTTCGTAGTGTAACAAACATTCATTTATAAATAGATGATTGTTTCTCTTTATTCCTCTCTCTCTCTTATATTGTTGCAAGTAGATTAGCTAGAAGCCATCGACCTGATCTCTTGCTTGCTAAAAATACCAAAAAAAATAGAAAAGATAAAAATGACCAAAAAGAAATAAAAGAGAAATGTGGATTTTCAAAACCAAACGTTCACCTCCCTGTGTCCGACCCGAGACTCACTTTTTGAGTTTCGGTTATAAATTTTTTCTGATAGACGCATTTTGCGAGCTACGACGACGGGTCCTCCAAACCTCGATTTTAATATGTGAAGTACGCCTCCATCATTTTGGCGTCGTTGCCGAGGAGGCAACGCTCTTTGGTTTTTCTCGCTTGTTTTCCGCCTTACCAAACTTTTATCTCACTTTTTCTTTGATCTTACTGTGATTGCAGGTACTCTTCCGAGGTGGTTCAAAGAAGTTAGATTAGAGAAAAGTGTGGATGATGGTTTTGTAAGTTTATCCCTATCACCCCCACCCACTAGTTCATTACACCACACTAATAACTCAAACCCAAATCAACTTAGGTGCTTTTTATAAACCCTAGGATAGATTTGGTTGTTTGTTTGCCACCTCCACTCATCTCACCCCTGCATATATAAAAACACAAAAAAAATACTCTTCTCTTATGGGATTTTCTAAAAGCTACACACTTAACACCCACAACTTCTCACCCTAAGGTGCACAATCACATCGATTCTATGACTTAACTAGGATCTAACCTATGGACCCAGTACACTTAACTCAATGCACAAATAAGTGAGTAGAAGTATGAATAGGTCAAACATTTCTGTGTGCCATAACTAAGTGGTGCAATAGGCCAATTGATTGAATTGTTTGGGCCACACCACTTAAGATAAAAGTGATCCATCAAGTAGGTTGCCACTTAGGGTTGATTCTTAAGGCTGAACCAGGCACTCCACACTATTTTTTATTCTTGAAGGAACATATCATCACCCGTGTTTTCAAAACTTGGAGTTTTATACTAAACCTTGATTGAACCAACCTAAGAATTAAACCCTAAAAGCTACTAAATAAGCTTAAACCATAAAAGACACATCACCAAATAACCTTGTTTGAAAACTCTGGTTGTGCACGCACACATTTTAACTGATCATTAAGGGCACAACCCATCTAAAGGGCCCATTTGTAACGAACGCGTGCCCCAGACGCCTTTTAAGACGTCTGGGAGGTGGCCCAGACGTCGGACAAGACGTCTTGGATCACATCCAGACGTCTGACCAGACGTCCGAGATCGTTTACAGACGTCTGGAAAATAGTTATGTTCGCATGGGAGATTCGTCTGCGCGCCTGTGCGCGCAGACCTGCGATTCCTTCTCTCTCTCCCTCTGCGGCTGCAGGCGTGCTGCGACCACCTTCTCTCTCCTCCTCGCGCGGCCTTAAAAAGGGCGCGCCTCCCCTCCCGTCTCCACCGTCTCCTCCTTCTTCTCCTTCCTGAGCGCGAGGGCGAGCGAGCGCGAGGGCGGCAGCGGCAGCCGCAGTGAGCGCGGAGGAGGTGCGGCGTGCGAGGGAGGGGCTCTGCCGTGAGGGCGAGCTCGCCGGAGCGGCTTGGCCGGCCGACGGAGGGTGCAGGGGCCGCGGAGCGACGCGGAGTGGGACCTGCTGCGGGCTGAGCAGCAGACGCGCGAGGTGCGACGCGGGCGGCGTCGCGAGCGGAGGCCGAGCAGGGTTCTGATTCTGGAAAGATTTCCAGAATCAGACGTCTGGGTTGATAGCCAGACGGCAAGGTCGACGTCTGTAAGATCATACAGACGTCTGAAAGGTAAGTTTCCGCTTTCTTCTTCCTTCTTCTCGACTGACCGAACTGAGGGAGGGGGGGTTGGCCATGCGCAGGTCGCTGATTCGCCATCCTTTGCGAATCAGACGTCTGGAAGTTGTACCGGACGGCGGGAGTGATCTACAGACGTCCGTGTGGACCATCGGACGTCTGGGGTATAGGACAGACGTCCCCGCAGGCTTCTGGACGTCCGGGGAACCAAGATGAACAGGTAATTCTCTGATCCACCGTTTAAGACGTCTGGAAGGAGTTCCAGACATCTGATTTTGCACAGTATCATCTTTTTCGACCCGTTTAGGGCCCGTTTGGGCTCCGTTTTCCGCGATTCGAGTTGCGTTCTTTTCAGAATTAATTCCTCTACCCGTCTACAGTAGCTATACACTGTTCTGAGACACTCCTTGTGTTTGATCCTTGTGATAGGAGCTCGTTCGGTTGCAGTCTTGAGAGTCGCGGAGGCACGCGGGATTCCCGATCACGCCCCCACTACTCCCGTTGTACCTGGTAGAGTGGCTTTAAGTATTAATAAAATCTGTTAAAGTATGGAACCATAACTAGAACCTAGGGCATTACATGAATCCTAGGAATGAGAAATATATGGAATGATAGCTCCTAGGTGTTGCATGAATCCTAGGGCCGGAAAACTAGATTGTATGATAGATCCTAGGGTATGGCATGAATCCTAGGGTGGAAAAACTAGTGGAATGTATATTACTGCAGTCTTGGGAAAATGGAAAGGAATATATATAAAGCTGCTTGTAAAATTAATTAACAGCTGCCTGTCATGAATAAAGAAACATGTTTGAGATCATGGATTTTGAGAACGTGAATCTAGAAGGTGAAACATATGATGTTATGAGATAAAGAGCTGGAACCCTACGGGGAATTAGGAGTGGAACTCCTGGAAAGAAAAAGGAATGGAACTGAGATGTAGTTTGTACTGTCTCTTGGGTACGTAGTACCAAGGGAAGTACCTATACCTGTTTAGTGCAGAGTGGGGCCGGCCGCCCCAGGGACCCGGGGTTAGGATTGGCCGCTCTGTACCGACTTGTTGGCCCTCGTGTACGTAGTACCGAGGAGAGCTACTAGTGTTAGGAGAGTACTAGCTACCCCACGGGCCCCGGGGTTCTGCTAGCCTCCTTCACCGACTTGTTAGGCCCATTAGGGCAAACCAGGGTAGTCAGGCGAGGGTGCGCGGACTGTGGAGGGGCAAGGCCCCGGTTTGGTTACTGTGGAGGGGTTGGACCCCTGTTTCTGAGAGGGCTCTGCCCTGGTTCCGTGCTGTGCTTTGGGCGCACCCGTTAACGGAAACGACTGACCGCGTGCCAGTGCGGGCTAGCTACCTGTGCATCTATCGCGCGTGCCGTAGTCACCGTTACGTCTGTCAGTGACCTTGGGGTGGTTGACTGAGGGTAGGATCACCACGGGGGACTCTCCCGGCCAGGAGAGCACCACGTGCTACTTCTACTTTTGGAAAAGACTGCAATCAAGATGGTTCCCACGAGGACATTCGAGATCAAGTAAAGGATCTGAGAAATAAAAGAAATAGTGAGAAAAATTGAAAGATGTGAAAAAAAGAAGAAGTAATAGAACATAACAGCTACTGTACACTGTACTGTTGCCTTTAGTTAGTTTGCCACTCTACTCAGCGTTTTGCTGACGTGTTACACTCGTTACCTTTTTCAGGACCAGGTGTTGAGCAGCCAGGGTCGGCGGCTGCAGAGGACGCTGGGCCGAGTAGGGTCCAGTAGAGTACCACAGCCTTTTTGTACCCCTTTTGTTTCTGTTCTAGTGAGTAGTTTTTGTTTCCGCTGTACCTTCTTTACCTGCAGTTCTTGTTATATGATAAATGCTGTTTTACTGTTGTGGTGGTACCTACGGTAGTAGTTTCTTTCCTTACTGCTGTACTTTCTTACTGTTAGTTATATTCATGCTGAATGTGGTTTATTTTACTGTCTTTTGGTTACTTCCTCGTTGGACGACTAGGTCTTGGGATTAGTCGAGTCGGTCCGGTTCTCGTGTCTCGTAGGGACTCGGGAACCGGGTCATTACAAGATGGTATCAGAGCAAGGTCGTCCCGAGAAGTGAATCAACTGACTGAAAAATAACCAATTCACATGTTTATAGCTAGAGTAGGCACCACAACATATCTCTTGACATGAGCTCTTAGAAGTTTTGTTAGGTACCGTCTGTTTAGAAGCTTTTCATTTTGTTTCGCGTCTCCATTGTAGGAGATGCCGCGTCGTGGAGCTAGGAGGGTGGGCCGTAGGCGCGGCCGAGGTCAGGGCCCGGGGGACAGATATGTCGGGCTTGGAATACATACTACCCCTCCTCTTCTCCTGAGTATACCGTCTCGGGACCTCGTCCAACTGATTCGAGAGGTGGTTCGAGAAGAATTTCAGCTTCCACCCACGTCGCCACCCCCTCCCCCTTCCGAGCGTACGACAGGGGAGTTAGTGGTGGAACGAGATTTCCATCGCCACACCAGGCGTGTTAGGAGAACTCAACGGAGACACGTGGCGTCCGCAGGAGAGCCGTCACGTTGTGCAGGGCCATCAGTGGCCTTTGGGGGCCCTCGACAGGGGCCAGTCGCCAGCACCGGACCCCCGCCTAGCCGACAGCAGGGACTCACTGTGGGCGGGAGTCGGGTTCCCCTCTGCTACCAGTGTGGCCAGCCGGGCCACGTCAGGAGGGACTGCCCATCTAGGGCAGGAGGTCAGCAGATACTTCCCGTGCAGAGCACTGGAGGGCGTGCAGGAGGCCGCGGTTCCCAGGCACAAGGAGGAGGACAGCAGTCGCGAGGAGGGTACCGGCCAGCACCTACCCGTCCGACGCAGAGTGTGGCTGCTTCGTCCGCACCTAGAGCTGAGGGGCGTATCAACGCCCTAACACACAGGGACGCCAGAGCATCGGGATCCGTGGTAGCAGGTATGGTTTCAGTTTCTGGCAGACTCGTTTACACGCTTTTCGATTCCGACGCTACGCACTCGTTTGTCGCAGCCAGTTTCGCAGTTAGTTTGGACCAGGATTATACACTGTTAGAGAATCCGTTCATAATCAGAGGTCCGAGTGGTCAGCTGTTTGTAGCTGAGGAGGTGTACACGGGTTGCAGGGTCAGCATCGGGGGACATAGCCTGCCAGCTGACCTGATTATGATACAGATGGAGGACTTTGGAGTGATTCTGGGGATGGATTGGCTGTTCGCTTACCACGCCTTGGTAGACTGTTTTGAGAGGAAGATTGTCTTCTCCATTCCGGAGTTGCCTTCTTTCGAGTTTCACGGGAAGCCAGTGGACGGAGGTTTCAGGTGCATTTCGGCACTTCAGGCGGCGAGACTTTTGAGCCAGGGGTGTGAGGGCTTCCTAGCTTGTGTGGTGGCAGAGCACAGCCCCGTGGCAGACTTCCAGAGCATCCCGGTGGTCAGAGAGTACCCCGACGTGTTTCCAGACGAGTTACCAGGAATACCGCCCGAGCGTGAGATCGAGTTTGAGATCTCACTAGTACCAGGGACCAGCCCCATCTCCACCGCGTCATACAGAATGGCACCGCTTGAGCTGCGAGAGCTCAAGTCCCAGTTGCAGGACCTTTTGGAGAAAGGTTTCGTGAGGCCCAGTGCGTCTCCCTGGGGAGCCCCGGTACTGTTTGTGAAGAAGAAGGATGGGACCCTACGCCTTGTGTGGACTACCGACAGCTGAATAGGGTCACCATCAAGAACAGATATCCGCTGCCGAGGATCGACGATTTGTTTGACCAGTTGCGGGGTGCCACGGTGTTTTCCAAGATCGACTTGAGGTCTGGATACCACCAGTTGAGGATCAGGGAGACCGACGTCTCCAAGACAGCTTTCCGCACCCGGTACGGACACTACGAGTTTTTGGTCATGCCGTTTGGGCTGACCAATGCCCCCGCTGCTTTCATGGACCTGATGAACCGGGTGTTTAGACCGTACTTGGACCAGTTTGTGGTGGTTTTCATAGATGATGTACTCATCTATTCTAGAGATCGGACGCAGCACGGACAACACTTGCGGATGGTTCTGGACACTCTGAGACGACGCAGGCTGTACGCCAAATACAGCAAGTGCGAGTTCTGGTTGAGGGAGGTGACCTTTTTGGGTCATGTGATCTCTGGAGACGGCCTGGCGGTGGACCCCGCCAAGGTCGAGGCAGTGCTCAGGTGGGAGAGACCGAGTTCAGATCACAAGAGCCTCAGATATCTTTTTGATCAGAAGGAGCTCAACATGAGACAGAGACGTTGGTTGGAGCTCCTGAAGGACTACGACTGCAGCATCTCCTACCACCCGGGAAAGGCCAATGTGGTGGCTGACGCCTTGAGCCGTAAGGCGCCCGCACGCTTGGCCAGCCTACAGTTACAGAGTTGGAGCCTTTTGGAGGAGGTGGGCAGTTGGCGACCTCTAGAGTTACGAGGGTACTGTGGGGCAGTGACGGTGACACGGCAGACCAGGCCAGAGTTGATAGACCGCATCATCACGGGACAGATGGCCGATCCGTACTTGCAGTCTTTGCGCGACAGAGTACGATCAGGGGACCCAGGGGACTTCTCTTTCACAGACCAGGTGTTACGCTTGAGGGGACGGTTGTGCGTCCCCAGAGACGAGGAGCTGTTGAGAGAGCTCCTGACTGAGGCACACGGTTCCAGATTCACCATACATCTCGGAAACACGAAAATGTACCATGACTTGAGACGCGAGTTCTGGTGGAGAGGGATGAAGCGGGATGTGGGTGAGTTCGTGAAGCAGTGCTTAGTGTGCCAGCAGGTGAAAGCCGAGCATCAGAGGCCTGCAGGGCCGCTTCAGCCGCTTCCAGTGCCAGAGTGGAAGTGGGAGAGCATCACCATGGACTTGGTGATGGGCTTACCTGTTACCCAGCGAGGACACGACGCAGTCTGGGTAATAGTGGATAGATTGACGAAGACGGCACGATTCTTGCCGATCCGAGTCACTTTGGGACCAGCACAGTTGGCAGAGAGGTATATCCGTGATGTGGTGCGACTACACGGAGTTCCGCGGGAGATCGTATCCGACCGGGATACCCGCTTTACGTCCCAGTTTTGGGCTGAGTTTCAGCAGGCTTTGGGGATGAGGCTGAGGTTTAGCACGGCTTACCACCCCCAGACGGACGGACAGTCGGAACGCACGATACAGACACTTGAGGACCTTTTGCGTGCCTGTGTACTAGACTGGAGGGGCTCTTGGGAGGAGCACCTGCCCCTGGCGGAGTTTGCATACAACAACAGTTATCACTCGAGCATCGGCATGGCTCCCTACGAGGCTCTGTACGGACGGAAATGCACGGCACCCTTGAGTTGGGTTGAGGTGGGGACCAAGTGGGAGGTTGGCCCCAGGTTGATCCGGCAGAGTCAGGAGGTAGTCGAGCAGATCCACAGACGACTCCGCACTGTCAGGAGCAGACAGAAGAGCTACACAGATCGCAGACGCAGAGAGGTGCAGTTCGAGGTTGGGGACCACGTCTTCCTTCGTGTTTCGCCCATGAAGGGCTTACAGCGGTTTGGGGTGAGAGGGAAGCTCGCGCCGAGGTTCGTGGGGCCCTTTGAGGTCCTGGAGCGGGTTGGACCCGTTGCTTACAGACTTGCCCTTCCCCCGCAGCTTTCTGGTGTGCACGACGTGTTCCACGTGTCCAACCTCAGGAAGTACGTAGCCGATCCCAGCCACGTACTGAGTCACGAGAGCGTCGAGGTGAGCGACGACCTGACCTACCCCGAGCGGCCAGTGTAGATCCTAGACCGAGCCGTCCGTAGGTTGAGACGAAAGCAAGTACCCCTGGTAAAGGTTTTGTGGAGGAGCCAGCGGTACGAGGAGGCTACCTGGGAGCCTGAGGCGGCAATGCGGGAGTGGTACCCGGAGCTTTTCGCGGGTACGTCTTTTCGGACCGACTTCGGTCCTCTTTCAGTTTGTTATGGTTATTTGGACATCTTTTTCCCGCACCCTAGTTGGCGCAAGTTTCGGGGACGAAACTTCCTTTGAGTTTGTTATATTGTAACGAACGCGTGCCCCAGACGCCTTTTAAGACGTCTGGGAGGTGGCCCAGACGTCGGACAAGACGTCTTGGATCACATCCAGACGTCTGACCAGACGTCCGGGATCGTTTACAGACGTCTGGAAAACAGTTATGTTCGCACGGGAGATTCGTCTGCGCGCCTGTGCACGCAGACCTGCGATTCCTTCTCTCTCTCCCTCTGCGGCTGCAGGCGCGCTGCGACCACCTTCTCTCTCCTCCTCGCGCGGCCTTAAAAAGGGCACGCCTCCCCTCCCGTCTCCACCGTCTCCTCCTTCTTCTCCTTCCTGAGCGCGAGGGCGAGCGAGCGCGAGGGCGGCAGCGGCAGCCGCAGTGAGCGCGGAGGAGGTGCGGCGTGCGAGGGCGGGGCTCTGCCGTGAGGGCGAGCTCGCCGGAGAGGCCTGGCCGGCCGGCGGAGGGCGCAGGGGGCGCGGAGCGACGCGGAGTGGGACCTGCTGCGGGCTGAGCAGCAGACGCGCGAGGTGCGACGCGGGCGGCGTCGCGAGCGGAGGCCGAGCAGGGTTCTGATTCTGGAAAGATTTCCAGAATCAGACGTCTGGGTTTATAGCCAGACGGCAAGGTCGACGTCTGTAAGATCATACAGACGTCTGAAAGGTAAGTTTCCGCTTTCTTCTTCCTTCTTCTCGACTGACCGTACTGAGGGAGGGGGGGTTGGCCGTGCGCAGGTCGCTGATTCGCCATCCTTTGCGAATCAGACGTCTGGAAGTTGTACCGGACGGCGGGAGTGATCTACAGACGTCCGTGTGTACCATCGGACGTCTGGGGTATAGGACAGACGTCCCCGCAGGCTTCTGGACGTCCGGGGAACCAAGCTGAACAGGTAATTCTCTGATCCACCGTTTAAGACGTCTGGAAGGAGTTCCAGACATCTGATTTTGCACAGTATCATCTTTTTCGACCCGTTTAGGGCCCGTTTGGGCTCCGTTTTCCGCGATTCGAGTTGCGTTCTTTTCAGAATTAATTCCTCTACCCGTCTACAGTAGCTATACACTGTTCTGAGACACTCCTTGTGTTTGATCCTTGTGATAGGAGCTCGTTCGGTTGCAGTCTTGAGAGTCGCGGAGGCACGCGGGATTCCCGATCACGCCCCCACTACTCCCGTTGTACCTGGTAGAGTGGCTTTAAGTATTAATAAAATCTGTTAAAGTATGGAACCATAACTAGAACCTAGGGCATTACATGAATCCTAGGAATGAGAAATATATGGAATGATAGCTCCTAGGTGTTGCATGAATCCTAGGGCCGGAAAACTAGATTGTATGATAGATCCTAGGGTATGGCATGAATCCTAGGGTGGAAAAACTAGTGGAATGTATATTACTGCAGTCTTGGGAAAATGGAAAGGAATATATATAAAGCTGCTTGTAAAATTAATTAACAGCTGCCTGTCATGAATAAAGAAACATGTTTGAGATCATGGATTTTGAGAACGTGAATCTGGAAGGTGAAACATATGATGTTCTGAGATAAAGAGCTGGAACCCTACGGGGAATTAGGAGTGGAACTCCTGGAAAGAAAAAGGAATGGAACTGAGATGTAGTTTGTACTGTCTCTTGGGTACACAGTACCAAGGGAAGTACCTGTACCTGTTTAGTGCAGAGTGGGGCCAGCCGCCCCAGGGACCCGGGGTTAGGATTGGCCGCTCTGTACCGACTTGTTGGCCCTCGTGTACGTAGTACCGAGGAGAGCTACTAGTGTTAGGAGAGTACTAGCTACCCCACGGGCCCCGGGGTTCTGCTAGCCTCCTTCACCGACTTGTTAGGCCCATTAGGGCAAACCAGGGTAGTCAGGCGAGGGTGCGCGGACTGTGGAGGGGCAAGGCCCCGGTTTGGTTACTGTGGAGGGGTTGGACCCCTGTTACTGAGAGGGCTCTGCCCTGGTTCCGTGTTGTGCTTTGGGCGCACCCGTTAACGGAAATGACTGACCGCGTGCCAGTGCGGGCTAGCTACCTTTGCGTCTATCGCGCGTGCCGTAGTCACCGTTACGTCTGTCAGTGACCTTGGGGTGGTTGACTGAGGGTAGGATCACCACGGGGGACTCTCCCGGCCAGGAGAGAACCACGTGCTACTTCTACTTTTGGAAAAGACTGCAATCAAGATCGTTCCCGCGAGGACATTCGAGATCAAGTAAAGGATCTGAGAAATAAAAGAAATAGTGAGAAAAATTGAAAGATGTGAAAAAAGAAAAGAAGTAATAGAACATAACAGCTACTGTACACTCTACTGTTGCCTTTAGTTAGTTTGCCACTCTACTCAGCGTTTTGCTGACGTGTTACACTCGTTACCTTTTTCAGGACCAGGTGTTGAGCAGCCAGGGTCGGCGGCTGCAGAGGACGCTGGGCCGAGTAGGGTCCAGTAGAGTACCACAGCCTTTTTGTACCCCTTTTGTTTCTGTTCTAGTGAGTAGTTTTTGTTTCCGCTGTACCTTCTTTACCTGCAGTTCTTGTTATATGATAAATGCTGTTTTACTGTTGTGGTGGTACCTACGGTAGTAGTTTCTTTCCTTACTGCTGTACTTTCTTACTGTTAGTTATATTCATGCTGAATGTGGTTTATTTTACTGTCTTTTGGTTACTTCCTCGTTGGACGACTAGGTCTTGGGATTAGTCGAGTCGGTCCGGTTCTCGTGTCTCGTAGGGACTCGGGAACCGGGTCGTTACACCATTACATTCCAAGACCACAATCATCCCAAGCCTAATTAAAACTGAATAAATGTTGCCCTTAAGGATTGATTCTCTCTTCGAGGCTCAGACTGAGATTTTTTTTTATTAATCTACTTCTACTGGTCCATCTGATGTCTAGCTAGGGGAGTAGCGTCAAACAACCTCTGTTGGAGGGTACACTAGGAACTAGAGACGTAAGCCAAAGGAAGAACCTTCTCCCCAGTCCCTCCTTCTAATTGGTTGGATTGACCGGATAAAAGTAGACCAAATCATTTATAATCTCAAGACGGGTCCTGGAAGTCTATAGGTCTTTAGGCTAACCCCCTAAGGAGAGGGTTGATTGCTTGTATTGCAGAGCTCCTTTCTTTCTTCTGATTTCCCTCTTACTCCACAATGTATCCTTCCACATCCTACACACATTTCACATCCTATCCTCCTACCACCACTTATTCCCAAGATGATTACTATCCCGACTTGACTTGTAATTAGCCATCCACTAGCCGGGATGACTTTGATTGGGAATATGAATATGGACCTCAATGTCTAGGGCCTAACCTTGGAAAACAAGAATATGATTACTATCCTTCTCAGAGCTACAATGATTATAGACCTTCATTCTTTCATCACCAAACCAACCCGATCTATAATCAGGAAGGATATAATGATTATAACACCTACCCTCCTTAGTATTCCACTAAATATAGTTCGCCACCATCCTTTGAACAAACTAGAACAACCTACTATCAGGGAGGGACTCAAGAACCACGATATATTGACTCCCCTAGATTTAACCCAAACCAACCCCAAACCTGAACCGAACCAGTCGGTTCAAGTGAACCAGATCCAGGATAGGGTGTTGGCTAATTTGAGGAACACTATACAATCTTTAGAAGCTCAGTCAACACCATGCATTGAAGCACTGGAGCCTATGATCAGAATGATTGATGAACTTAATATTTCTTTATTGGATTTGCTCCAAAGTGTTAGGGATAGGGACCTGGGTGAGTTTCTTCTTGGGAAATTGTTGATGTTGAGGATGAAATTTGTGGTTGCCCTAGTCAAATCTTGGGATGATTCTCAAGATGAACCCTTTTCAAGAGAGCCAATGTCTGAACCCACTCAGGTGCCTGTTGGGGGAGATACATATTCTGAGATTTGAGATGACTAGGATGGTCTAAAGCAACCCTTTGAGGATGAACCGAGTTTCTCACCTGAAATCCCCGAGATAGGGAGCGAGGAAAAATATGTCTCTTTGAACCAAAAAATGACAATCGATTTTGAGACATATAAACGAGGATCATGAATTCCTTGGCTCTGAGGGTGAATAATCTCTTAGTGAAGTCCCACTTAAGCATAAGGAAGATGATTTTAGTGAGATAAACGGGCTTGAGGAATCTGATGAACCATTTGATAGCCCGTTCATTGAAGAATTAGATTTGGTTGGGGCTAACTTAGAGGATCTGAATCTTGATGATTCAATCAGTGACCTTATTCCTCATCCGTACCTCGAAGAGCTAACTTCTGAGATCATTGTGCCAAAGTCAATCTTGATTTAGCCATGATTTCTGGACTTGGGTGAATCATATGGGGTGAACGATATGCTAAAGGTCCCGGAGCCTAAGTTCTTGATGTTGGAGGATAGAATTGTTAAAATAAAAATTTAGGAGGCTAATTCTAAGGGAACTTTGATTTTGGATCTATGGGTACCTATGGACCTGAAACCACCTGCTTTCTACCAGGACCCTTACGATATCTTTCACGTGCAACCGAACCTTGATATAACTGATTATTTTTCTGAGTTGAACGTCAAGTGGACATCTGAACCTATTGAACCATCTTTACCCATTGTCTGACACTTTGGTCTTGGGTTGCACACCACAAAATTGTTGGCCCGACCCCTCAAGTTTCATAACAATCTTAGGTTCTGGGTGATTTTCATCTAGAACCTTAGAGCCACTCGACCCTATGGCATGGGTTTGCATCATAATTTGTTCCACATCTGTGGACATCTTCTGTTAGTGGGTTGGAGGATCAATATTTTTATTTTGATTTTGACCTGCACTTGTGAATTCACAATTTCTTCTTCGTATGTATATTATGCCTACCTAAAGACATTAAATTTAGCACGTGAGTGTACTCTCCTCTCTCTGCGGAGATGAGTGGATTTTCACGATACTTAGGTGATATTCTATTTACTTCGCCCTTTTCATGTCTCTATTTTTACAATGAGGACATTGCATCATTTAGGCATGGGGGGTGGATGCTTTATCCTGAAATCATTTTGTTAGCTTCGTAGAATTTCTTTTAGTTTAAAAAAAAATTCAAAATGACAAGAAAAAAAAAGAATTAAGAGAAGAGAACTTAGGCCTTTAGGCGTTATTAACTTTAGGAAATGATACGATAGGACCTAGACACTTAGACTTTTTAGGTCCTCAGGCTTAATAAGCTTGGGTGTCCACTCGAATGTGGACTTAGTCTCGAGTCCTCGCCAATTCAAATTCATTTTTAATTTGGCTAATAAATTGGGATGATAAGTATGCGACTTATCAACCCGCTCTCTGATTTGAGGGGATTTTAAGTCTAAGCATCTACACACTATTCGCACCGACTTACTTTTCGATAGTTTCTTCGAAAATTGGGTAGCTAATGAACTATCTAGGGTGGTATGGCTGGCAAGTTGTCGATGGTAACAGCTCATTAGCCGGTTATCCAAAGCCCGGCCACAAGATCATTTTTGTCGTACTGCTTTAGGTAAATCTTAGATCACGGAAGCTGCCTACTTAGAAAAAAAAAGGAAAAAGAAAAAGGAAAAAATATAGAAAAAAATATAAAAAGGAGAAAATAAATAAAAATAAACAAATAAAACCACACGTCACCACACTTGTATGGCTGGCAAGTTGCCGTGGGTAACAGCCCATTGGTTGGTTGTCTAGAGCCCAGCTCACAAAAATGCATAATAATTCCCAAAACACTTAGGGAAGAAGTGGGGAAGTAGAATAACCAGGAAGATATACACTGGGTTCACCATTGTGTTGACCCCATAGACAAAAGAAGTAGGAAGAAAGCTATCGTTCAAAAAGATAAACCTCTAGGCAAGGTCACCTAGGGTCGTAGAAACCCGAAGTCCGTTTTAACGGCCACCTAGTGAATATTTCAGTCATTTCATTAGATGCTTAGCACTTAGAGTCCTTTTTAAGCCTTGAGCGGGTCGGGTAGCCATAAAAGGTTATCTCGGAACTCTCAAATTCCAAAAGTATAAAAAAAATTAGAAAAGAAAATAAGAAAAAAAAATGTATCTTCCCTTTTCAAATAAGGTGAGGACTGGGGCGGTCTGCATTCTGGCAAACACTCGGGTATTGTTGAGTCTTCGTAGTTTAGGACCTTAGTTGAAATTTTCTATTGTTAATAAATGACTTAGGCCTAAGTGATCTAATCCTAATTTTGATTTTATACATAGCATGTAGTTTAATTTTGCTAGGGACTAGCAAAAAATGGGCATGGGGGCATGATATAAACACATCTATTTAGGTTAAAATGCCTATTTATGCATGTTCCTAGGCTTAGATTTTCATTCCATTTATAAATATTGCATAGCATGCATCATTCTGCATTTAGAGTAGTGTATATTTTAGGTTAATTACGTACTTTTTGTGGTCAGGAGCGAAGAAGATTTATTTTGGAGCCTTGGATTGACAATTCGACCGTACGGATCTGATTAGGATGACGATTGGAGTCCAATATCTCTGAAATTACCTTTATCGGAGTCTCGTAACACCATATGCAGTCCGAGGAAGATCAATGGCCAAGGAACTAGGTGACATAATTAGGAGCTTTAAACAATAAATTCGAACTGCGCGAATGGATTCGGGTCGACGATTGTAGCCCAACGATGTGAAAACCAACTCGAATCCATCCATGCGGTCAGATTTGTCATTTGAAGCTCAGAATTATGTCACCTAGTCCCCTGGCCATTGATCTTTCTCAGACTGCATATGGTGCTACAAGACTTTGATAAAGGCGATTTCAGAGGTGTTGGACTTCGATCGTCGTCCTGATCAGATCCGTATGGTCGAATAGTTAATCCGAGGCTTCGAAATAAATCTCCTCTCCTGACCACAAAAAGGATGCAATTAACCTAAAATATACACAACTACTCTAAATGCAGAATGATGGATGCTACGCAATATTTATAATATGGAATGAAAATATAAGCCTAGGAACAGCATAAATAGGCATTTTAACCTAAATAGATGTGTTTATATCACCTCTACATTGCCACTCACTTCTGATCGGATGCTCCACAACTCACCACATCGCTGCCTCCTGATCTTCATGTGTTAGGCACATGTACCACATTCAAGCAATCTCAATCGTCCAATCAAGAGATCAGATGACCTAAGATCCTCAAGCATCGCTTCCTCTTCGAACGTTAAGCATGCCCGTGCACGATGGCACATTCGATCGTGCGTCATCGCACGCGTGCGCGATTAACATCTCTCCACGTGCCACATCGTCGCTCGATCGTTCGTCTATGCTTCATCCAACGGCTGAATTTAGTCGCACCCGCTCCTTCACCTGATTTGAGGCAAGGTGGGGTTCGAACCCGTGCCTTCCTCTTCGTACACGGGCGTTAACCAACGCGCTACATCCACTCTTATGTCACGCTTATGAATTAAAGGGTGAGTGCTCTCAGTAATTGGATCTTGATACAACGGCTGAGATTGAAACTTGATCGCACCTTCAGAGGTTGAGTAGAGGGGAGCGGGGGGGTTGGATGGTTGGGATGGTGCCACATGGCACCATCTTGGCTGTCCATCCTCATATGCTCATAGGTGGTGGCACATATGCCGGATTGGATTGATTTTCACGTTGTTGGGCTGCAATCGTCGATTTGAACCCATCTATGCGATTGGATTTTTCATCTGAGGTATAGATTTACACCATCTGGCCCCTTCATCTTTGATCATTCTATGTTTGTATCTGATACTACAGAGGTCCGATCGGGCTGATCTTGGAGTCGAACTCCATTTGTCACCCTGAACAGATCTGTATGGTTGGATCTTCAATCCGAGGCCCTGATAAATATTATCATATCCCTGGCCACCAAAAAGAGGCAAATTAACCTAAAATTTATACAATCTAACCTAAATGTATGATGATGCATGTTACGCAATATTTATAATGCTTGATGCAATTATAAGCCTAAGAACACACTTAAATAGACAGTTTATGTGACATAGATGTGTCTGCATCACACCCCCATGCTTATCTTTTGCTAGTCCTAAGCAAAACTACATGCTATTTATAAAGGACTAGAACTACAGAGACACAACAATGGTCGGGTGCCTGCCAAAATGCAGACTGCCTAAGCCCTCGCCTTATTCAAAAGCAAAAGGATCTTTTTCTTTATCTTCTTTACTTTATTTGTTTAGATTCTTTTTATTTTTAAGTTTAAGGTTTCGAGGCAGCTTTCTACAACTACCCAACCCACTCAAGACTCAAAGAGAACTCTAAGTACTAAGCATCTTTTTGTGTGAAGTGAAAGACTCACTGATCAATAATTAGAACGAACTTTGGGTTACTACGCCCCTAGGTGACCTTAAAAAGAAGTTCTGCCTAAAGGTGTATCTATCTAATCTATAGCTTTCTCCCTACTTTTTATTTTTATGGGATCAACACAAGGGAAAATCTAGTGTTTATCTCCCTGGCTTGTTCTACTTTTTCGCTTCTTCCTATGTGTTTGGAATTAAACATGCATATTTGTGAGATGGGTTCTGGACAACCAACTGATGAGCTATTACCACCGATAAATTGCCAACCATACTCGTGTAGTGAAGTGTGGCTTATTTCTTTCTTGCTTTCTTCTTTTCTATTTTGTTTTCTTTTCTTTCTGGATATTTTTCTATTTTTTCTTTTTTTCTAAGTAGGTGGCTTCCTTGATCTAAGATTTACCTAAAGGTAGAAGGAAGAGAATGGTCGTGTGGCTGGGCTCTAGATAACCAGCCAATGAGCTATTACCACTGACAACATGCCAGTCATACCACCCTAGAAGGTTCATTAGCTACCCAATTTTCATTAAAATTGCCAAAAGATAAGTTAGTGCAAAGAGTGTGTAGATGCTTAGACTTACAGTCCCCTCAAATCAAAGGGTAATTTGATAAGTCGTGTACTTATTACTCCAACTTATTTAACCAGTTTAAAATGAATTCAAAATGGTGAGGACTTGAGAACAAGTCCACATTTTAGTGGACACCCAGACTGATTAAGTCCGAAGACTTGAAAAATCTAAGTGTTTCGGGCCTAATGTATTATTTCCTATGGTTGACAAATTTCTAAAGCCCAAGTTCTCTTTCCTGATTTAATTTTTTTTATTTTTCTAAATAAAGAGAAAATAAAAAGAATCAACGGAGCTAACAAGATGATTCAAATAATGATATCCACCCCCCATGCCTAGCTAATGCATTATCCTCATTTTATTAAAAAGACATGAAATAGAGTGGAGTAGAGTAGAAAGCATATGAATTTTGTGATTACCCAGTTAGCTCCTAGATGAAAAGAGACTATATGTGATGAATTTAGCGCCTTCAGCTAGGCACACTATACAAAAGAAGAAATCAAGAATTCACAGATATAGGTCAGGATCAAGATAGGAAAATATATTTTTGGACTTGCCAAGAGAAGATGTCCACATATGTGGACAAGGTTGTGGTGCAGACCCATGCCCCATGGTTGAGTGTATCTATGATTTTGGATAAAAATTACCTAGAACCTAAGATGAATATGCAAGTGGGGTCGAGCCTATGATTTGTGATTGTGCAACCCAAGTCCAAAAAGTCGGATAATAGGAAAATTCATTACAAAAAGATAATCAATGAATTTGTGCTTGGGTTGCACATCCTCAAAGTAGAAAATGTCATAAGGGTCCTGGTAAAAGGTTAGTGGTTTCAGGTAGATAGGAACCCTTAGATTAGACTTCTGCTCCCCTCGAAATTAGCTTCCCATATCTTCATTTCCAAATTCCTATCCTCTACAATCAGGATTTCAGATTCCAAGTCCTCCAGCATATCAATCACCCTATCTAAAATTTCCAAGTCTAAGATTTGTGGCTGAATCAGAATTGACTTGGGTCTAGTGATGTCAAAATCAAAATCGTCACTATGCTCAATGGGGTGTGATTGAGGATCAATTTTGTCAATTACTGGGCTATTAAATGATTCATTGGATTCCTTAGGCCTAGTCGTCTCATTAAAATCATTTTTCTCATATTCAGTTGAGACTTCACATACCGATTCTTCACCTTCAGAATCAAAGAATTCTGGATCCGCATTTATGTATGTCTTAAAATCATCTATTATTCCTTAGTTCATGGAGACATGCTTTTCCTCGCACCCTGGTTCAAAAATCTCAGGTGAAGAAATCAATTCATCCTCAACTGGTTGCTTTAGACCAACCTAGTCAACCCTAGTCTCATAAAATGTGTCCCCCTACAAGTGCCTGAGCAGGTTCTAACAATGGCTCTCTTGAAGGGGATTTAATCATCATGAAATATGTTTACGTAAAGTTGCTCATTGTAGCTCATTTTACGACGTCAATTTTAAATAAAGTTATCAGACATGAGTCTGAGTGTTTAGCATAGGGAGGCAAGATTCTGAATCATGTACTCGCTTCAATGTCACAAAAATATGTCGATTTGTTTGCTTGCAAAATGAATAGAGAAAGAGAGAGATATGGAGAGAGAGAGAGAGAGAAAGAGAAAGAGAGAAAGAGAGAGAGGGGGAGATAGGGTTAGAGAATCACAATAAGTTGTTGCAAAGACAAGATATTAAAAACATATTCAATTACTTATCAAATGTAATGTTCAACCAAATATAGTTGAATGCTTGAATATAAGTAATAACTACAATTATCAAAGAATTAAAACTAAATGTAAGGAGGTGGATGGCGTCAAGACAGCCACGGCAGTGGAGGGAATTCTATCGATGGCTCAGCATCTTCACAACCTTGCTTGGGAGATTTATGGAGTGCCGTTATTGCTTAGGTAGAAGATAAGCACAAATGGGAGGGGTAGGTCCCTTTTTATAGTTGAGGAGGAGGCTAAAATTCATCCTCAGGTCAATAGCGACATTCAAAACGTCGCTATAGACCTGCCCCAAGCTTCGCCCTGGCTCCCGCCCCCGCGCCTTCAATGCACGCACAGCTGCCATCCATGTGATCTGCGTGCGCACAACTTAAGCCATCTGATCCTTTATTGGACGGCTAGGATCGCATCTCGCCCGCTGCCTTAGATCGCACCCTACGCACGTTGGATTGGGCAAGCTTGAGCGCATGATCATGCATGTTTTGCATGGAGGGTTGGTTGGCTCTCAACATGGTCATTTCTTGACCGTTCGATCATGATCAAATGCTCCAATTTCAATTGGCACATCATCGAGGTTGAGGCGGGATTCGATCCCTCGCTGCTTGCTTGTGAGTGGCTCGCCTGCCTGCTGTGCTACAAGCGTGATTGGTCGTGAAGACGATGACATGTTGGAGTGGTGGCGACTGTCGGATTATGATCATGCGGTGGTGAACGCGTGATGAAGGATCAGCTGAAGTGCGATGGACATAAGAAGCAGGTGCCACATGTCGCATTTGGGTCCATTGATTAGTAGATCAATAGTCAGAACTTCTCAGGCTTGCTTGGGAGCTACAGAGGTCGGATCGAGGTGATTTTGAGTCTGTTAGACTCCGTTCGTCGATTCGGATCCATTTGTATGGTCGATTGCTCATCTGAGACCTATTTCAATATGGACTTGTGCACAAGGTCTTTAAACATTGATTTCAAGAAACTTAAATGTAAAGATCATGCAATATGCATGCAATGCTTTGAAGCCCATTATAATATTCATTATTGCACAAGTACCCTCAAAATTGACTCTAATTGATAATATTAACATTGATAATTGTCGAGTCATCATAACCCCATGCCCACCCCTTGTTAGCCACAAGCAAGGTTTAACCTAAATGCTATTTACAATTAGGAATTGATCACTTAGGTAGAAGTTGCTTGTCAATCGAAGAAAATTTCTACTAAGAACCTAAGTCATAAAGACTCAACAGTGCCCAGTTTGCCTGCCAAAATGCAGACTGCCTGAGTCCTTGCCTTATTTTATGTAGAATCAACTATATATTTTTTTCTTTTTCATCTTTTCTAAGTTTTTGGATTTTTGGAGTTGGGGATTTTGGGGTAACTTCTTACAGCTAACCAACCCGCCCAAGACTTGAAAAGGACTTTTAATACTAAGCATCCTGTTATGAAAGTGATAGACTCACTCAACGGTAATTAAAATGGACTTCGAGTTTCTATGCCCTAGGTGACCTAAAAATTTTTCCTTAAGGTTTATCTTTCTAATCGGTAGCTTTCTCCATACTTTTTTTTTATTTTTTATGGGGTCAACACAAGGGCGAATCCGGTGTATATCTCCCCAGTTTATTCTACTTCCCTTCTTCTTCCTTAAGTATTTTGGAATTCTTGTGCAGTTTATGAGCTGGGATTTGAACAACTGGCTAATGGGCTGTTACCCATGATAACTTGCCAGCCATACTCATGCGATGAAATGTGGCTTATTTCTTTTTTTTTTCTTTTCTCCTTTTCTATTTTCCTATTTCCCTTTTTTTATTTTAAAGTAGGTGGCCTTCCTGATCTAAGATTTACCTAAAGGTAGTAGTAAAAGAGAATGGTCCTGTGGCTGGGCTCTAGACAACTAGCTAATGGGTTGTTACCCACGACAACTTGTCAGCCAGACCACCCTAGAAGGTTCATTAACTACCCAATTTTCGTTAGAATCACCGATGAGTGACTTAGTGAAAAACGTGTGTAGATGCTTAGACTAAAAATCCCCCCAAATCAGAGGGTGGGTTGATAAGTCGTATACTTATCACCCTATTTTATTGACCATATTAATATAAATTATGATGGTGAGGACTTGATGGGAACACCATCATGAGTCCTAACTAGCTCATTTTGACCTATAAAAGAGAACAAAAGCTCCTATATAACCTAGAGAAAGGCCTAATTCAAGGAATAACTGTTCTGAGAAGAAAATAAGAAACAAAGGGTAAAACTACAATTTTACCATTGCAGTACATCAATGAGATTTTTCAGGGGTTAAACATAGGTTAAATGGTCTTAACAAGATAAAAAGTGGGTTGGGTCAATCAGAAAAGGGTTATTGTGAGAACTAAGAATTAAATGACATTTTGTAACCTTAAAATAAACCCACTTAAGTTAACAAGGTTTGAGTCTGAATAAAAATCAACTAAACCCTCTAAAATTCATGGAAAAATATCCCCTAGGGTTTAGAAACTTCAATTTGGCCTTTGGAACCTATTTCGACCTAAAGAGGGGTCCCAGCTAATTATTTGCCCTGATTTGGGTTTTTGTGTAAAATGTCCAGTCAAACGTGGTCAAACCTAAAATCCAACTTCACCATTGGATTTCTTAGGTCAAAATTAGGTTTATATCAAAATTTGGACCTAAGGGGAGGTCTCTTGACCTACTTTGCAAAAGAGTCCACCGAATTACATTTTGACCCCTAGCTTTTGAAAATCATTGCACAGACCCCCCTATCTTCCTCACCACTCTTTACAATTAGGCCCCTCCACCATTACAACGGAAGAGTCCTACTTCAGTGAGGATTCGAGGAGGATTTCTCCCTGATTCCTCAGAGATCCCCTCTCAAATTTGAAAGGAGATTCTCTAAGGAATTCCGTGTCATCTGAATGCAATCCCAAGCTTTGATTTGCACCCAATCTCTCGTGTGAACGCTCAAGAGATTTCAGACTCTCGCACAGTCCTACTTCGATGAGGATTCTTGTGCTTGGAAGCTTGCCTTCAAAGCACAAGAGCCTCTGCCAGATGCTATAAAAGGCCCCCCTATCCCTGCCGCTCAGATTTAGCTTGGCTTGGATGGAGAACACCTCCAATGTCTTCCCTTCTCCTCCAGCCAAAGCGTCCAGCGAGCTCTAGTGACTCCACCTCCTTCTTCTTACCACTCTGCCACAATACCAGTGGCAGAGCCATCTTCATCTCCTTCCTCTACATCGCACCGTACCTGCACACGCGCCAAAAGCCTCTTCGTCGTCGCCATTCTCCCTCCACTGGAACTTTCTTTTCCAGTGGCGGCAGGTACACGCCAGCCACCCTCCTATCCCCTTTCATCCCTTAAGTAGGTTGAAACTCTTCCTCTCTCTCTTCTCTTCATTTTCCCCTTCTTTATTTCTACTTTCGACCCCTCGACACCGTAGACTACCACCATCTTCCTCATCTCCGGCCGACCTCCGACGAAGGTGCATCCATTGCTCCACGCATCCACACGCCTTGCCAGACCCCACGAAACCTCTTTCATCATCCACTGAGCACTTTCCCCATCTCCATCGACCACCATCACCTCCACACTTGCCCCCCGACCACCCCAATCACCACGACCACAAGGCGACTTAGGCTTGCACTCCTAGGTAGCCCCGTCGCTAGCCACCCACCTAGGCACCTTCGCCGTATGACGGCGAAGCTGCCTGTGTGTTCTAAGGAGGTCAAAAGGCTATATTTCTTGAAACACAGGTTCGACCTCCGCTGCCATTAGAGCTAGCATGAAGGAGCTCACAAGCTCGCTCCAGGCAATTACGCTCTAGACGAATAGGTCCAGGTGACGCGGAAGGAGTTCATGCCCACATCTAGTCAAGTGAGTGGCTTTGCGAGGCATCACAACTATAGCAATTAGGTAGAACAGGCTCCTGCGGGCGTGAGCAAAGCTGGTGGGACTTTAAGTCCCATCTCGGAAAGCTTGAAGCGTGGTGAGTACTTTAAATTGTTTTTGTGTTTTCCCTTGTTTGCCTCTGAACACGGGGTGAGGTCCCCTCACCTGCTCGGCCACCTCGTCCGCGACCCACGCTCCGCAGACCCGGCTTGCCTGACCCGTTTACGCAACACTCCTCTCGCACCACCCATGTCGTTGTGCTTGAACCCAGGTGTGCTTGCCCAACCCGAATACCCGATTTACTGGCTCTAAGAGAGCGAACCTAAGAGAGAAAAGAGAGACAGCATACGCAGGGGAGGGTAGGGGTAGGTTTTGTACTCGTGTGTTGATGAGAGCCTCATCATGAGCCATAACTAGCTCATTTTGACCTAATAAAGAAGATAAAAGCTCCTACATAACCTAGAAGAAGGCTTAACTAAAGGAACAAGTGCTCTGAGAAGAAAACATGAAATAAAGGTTAAAACTGCAATTTTACCATTGCAGTACATAAACGGGATTTCTCAGAAGCAAAACATAGGTCAAATAGTCCAAAGTGGGTTGAATTAATCAGAAATGGGTTTATGTGCAATCTAAGAATTAAATGACACTTGGTAACCCTAAAACAGACCCGCTTAAATTAACAAGGTTCCAGTCAGAATAAAAATCAAGCAAACCCTCTAAAAATCATAGAAAAACATCCTCTGGGGTTTAGAACACTTAATTTGGCCTTTGGAACCTAGTTTGACCTAGATTAGGGTCTTAGCTCTTCAATTAACCTAATTTGGGTTTTTACGCAAAATGTCCAGTCAAAAGAGGTCAAACCTAAAATCCAACTTCACCATTGGATTCTTTAGGGCCAAATTAGGTTTGCACCAAAATTTGGACCTAAGGGGAGGTCATCTTGACCTACTTTGCAAGTTAGTACACCCAAATCACAAAGAGGTCCCTATCTTTTGAATATCCTTGCAGAGAGCCCCCTAGGTTCCTCGCCTTCTTTGCAAACCGGTCCTGCCGCCATTGCTAGGGCAGAACCGAGCTCCGACGAAGTTTCGAGAGAGATGGCTCTCTAATTCCTCAGAGATTCTCTCCCAGAAATGGAAGGGAGATTCTCTGAGGAATTCCCTTCCTTCTAAAGCCAATCAAATTCGCTGGTGTGAACCCAATCTCTCGTGCGAACGCACGAGAGATGTGGGTATCTTTCTTCCTTCCAACTCCGGCGAACCGGCTGACCTAATTGCGCGTCTTTCACGCTCTGATAGGAGCGGCCAGCACCTATAAAACACCCCTCGGACCCGGCCACTCATCTTAAGCTTGATTTTGACGGAGATCCCCTCCAAATTTCTTCTCTCCCATCTCCGGCCAAACGACCCACAAGCTCCGGCGACCGCTTTCCCTCCTTCTCGTCACTCTGCTGCCATACCAGCAGCAGAGTCCTCTCCGCCTCTTCCTCCCGCGGCGCGCTGTACCCTGCGCGCAAGCTCCTGACCTCATCTTCGTCGCCGCTTCCTCCCCCAGGGTCTTTCTTCCCCGACGACGGCAGTCACGAGCCGTCCTCTCCACTGCCTCCCTTCACTCCAGACAACCCCAGATACGTTCTCCATCCTCTCCTCTCTCTTTTCCCCCTGTTATCTCCCTTGATCGACCCTCGACAGACGCTAACCACCTCCATCGTCTTCGCCTCCGACCGCACTCCGGCGAGCCGCCCACACCACTCCAGCCCTCCACACGGCTCGCCAACCACCTCGAAAGCTCCGCCTCACCTCCAGGAACACACTCCACCCTCCCACTGCCACTCCAGCCCTCCACAACCACCCCCCGACCAACCCACCATCTCCGGCCACAGGTTGACCTAGGCACGCACGCCTAGGCCGACCTGCGGCCTGCTGCACTGCCCACCGCCTTCGCCGTGCCACGGCGAAGGTCTCTATCTATTCTGATTTGGCCGAGAGGCGCGTTTTGTGTACGACAGGATTCGAGCTGCTGCCGCCATGGACGACCTCTGATGAAGCTCCCGCGAAGCTCCAGGCACCCGGTCTTCCAGACTACAGGTGCTGCATACTAACGCAAGTGTCGCGAGGTGAACGAATCCAGCCGAGGAGCGCTAGCAGAGCCAGCAGCTGCGGGGCAATCGCACGACGAGGTTTCTGCAGGCGCGCGTGAAGGCGAGACCAGATAGTCCCACATCGTGGGATTGCAACCGGCAGGTACCGTATAAGTTGTTTTTACGCTTTATTCTTATCGCCTCAGTAAGCACAGGGGTGAGGTCCCTCACTGACCCCACCCGCCTCGTCCGCGGCCTGACCACGCGGACCTGGCGGATCCGACCCGACCTAGACCTACGCACTCCTCGCGCATCACACACCTGCAGGTGCGCCTGGTCCCGGGTACGATCCGACCCGATTGAGACTGTGGCTCTGGTAGAGCGGTTAGAGTGAATTGCTTGAGAGAGAGACACGCGCGGGTAGAGGGAGAAGGGTTAGGTTTTGTTCCCTGTGCAGGCAGGCTGATTGCAGGAGAAGGACTTGGCCGCTGCAGAAGAAGGAGAAGCAAGACAAAGAAGAAGAAGAAGGCAACGAAGAAAGGAGAAGCAAGACAGAAGAAGAAGAAAGAAAGAAGTCTTCGCAGGAGAAGAAGAAGGACAAGGGAAGATTGCAAAGAGATCCGAAAGGCAAAGCAGAAGAAGAAAAAGAGAAAGAAAGATCACATTTAAGACGTCTGATACATAAATCAGACGTCTAATTCTATTTTTTTTACATCTTTCTTAAAAACTCTTTGAATCAATTATATTTGCATTTAACAGTTGTATTCTTGGGTTTTACAAAGTACTGAGTTTGCTCCCTGTGTTCGACCTCGGATACTCTAGTTGTTCGAGTAATAAAATTATTTGTTTAAACGTTTTGTCAGTTCTACTGCAACGTAATACACCTTTAAATCCGCACAGAAACGTTGACGACATTTTGGCGCCGTTGCCGGGGAGCAACGGGCACTTGTAAAGCTTTTGAGTACAAATTTTCTATTTAATATCTGACTTAACTTCTCTTTTGTTGTGTTCAATCAGGGAAAGCAAAACAAAAAGGAAAGAATAGCAACTGCACAACAGACTGGAGCAGGTAATCTCCATAAGCCCTCTCCCTTAACCCTCTCACAATCTAAAAAAAAAAAAAAAAAAAGGGGAGAAGTCAACTTAGGGCTACCTGTCTTATATTTAGTAACTCATCAAGTTGCCTGATTTTCATTTCAACATATTTTTGTCTGTCATCCAACTAAGGCATCTAGGGCTAAAACTTTCTTGATTGAGCCCTAGGTGCTAAATTCTAAGGCAACTAAATTGGACCCATTAGAGCCAAGTTAGGATTGCAAAGCTAGGGTTTTTAGAGACACATCTTCTCTAAAACAAAGAAACAAACTTTCCAAAAAGAAGTGTGCCTAAACCGTGTTTGAAAATATTTATACAAGAGGAACCCTAAGCAAATCAGGCTGATAATCCATTTGAATCATAAAAGGAAGGACCTAAAAGCTCTCAAAGGAACAAGAGGTGAAGTTGATCCCTCGAGTCAACCAACCTTAATATTAGGTCACTTTTTGCACTCAAAATACTTAAAAGTTCAAGTGGAACATTAAGCACCTTGATCTTAAAATAAAAAAAAGGTAGACTTAAGAGGTCAAGATCCCCATTCTGGTCTACCTGGAACCGCAGTGACAAGAGAGGTCGGGTGGGGGAAACCCTGTAACCCGTGGGGACGCTCTACCGTGTAGGGGTCTTTGCGGGACTCTCCCTCTCTGGCTGCCCAGGTATTTCTCAGGTGGACGATCTTCTGATCCAGGGGTCCATCTGCCCCGAACCTCTATAGTCACCCAACAATTCTTGGGTGTCTTGATTGGGTCCAGCACCTTCTAATCTCATCACATCTTCCGGTGCATGTTTGGTAGGAGGTCCTTAAGACCACCTTTAAGACCTCCTCTAGAAATTCATTCTCGCCGAGGCCAAGCCTCGACGCCCTTGTTTGTGCAGCAACCCCACCACATAAATCTTTCATCTGATTCAGACCCTGATTCTCCTTCTTCTCCCATCATGGCACAACCCATTGAAGAGGAGAATAACCTTGAACACCAACTTCAACGCTTGAACGATCTCTTTCAGAACTTTGTAAACCCACCACAGCGACCTATGATGCGAGATCACTATAATCCCACTGCGGTGGCAATTGAACCCCGAGTACGAATCCCAATTGGAGGACCCGATTCTGATCTAAAGCCCAATATGATTCATGCCAAACCAAAGTTCCATGGGCTTAACTCTGAGGATCCATTCCAACACATTAAACAACTCAAGCATCTGGCCCAGACTTTCGGGTCAGATGTACAAAACCGGGATATCCTACTCATGAAAATGTTTTTGTTCTCCCTCTTGGACAAGGCCGCGCACTGGTATCAGACTCAGACCCGCCCGATCAACACTTGGGAGGAATTACAGTCCGAATTTTTGAAAAAATTCTTCCCTGTTGGCCGGACGAATGCCTTGCGCCACCAGATCACTCATTTCACTCAACAACAGGGAGAACCTCTTCACGAAGCTTGGGATCGATTCCTAGATCTCATGCGAAAGTGTCCCCATCACGGAGTTCCTAAGTGGGAACAAGTCCAGTCTTTTTACCAGGGACTCCGTGAGGATATTCGTCTAATCGTCAATGCAACATGTGGAGGAAACATCATGGGCCAACACGAGAACACGGTGTGGGAGATTCTCGAAAACATGTGCGAGAACTCCATAAACAATGACTCCTTGGGCTTATTCGACAGGACGAATGCCCGCGCATCGACGAATCTAAGAGGGACACATGAGATGCAGGACCTGTCCACTTCTGTTGACCTGGAATTGATGGCCAGTCGGTTGGACAAGGTCTCTATCATAGAAAAGAAGGTGGACGAGCTAACTCGACATTTGCAGCAAGCCACCTCTGCACAAAACTCTTTTGCACGACCTCCTCTGGCAAGGGAAACAGTGCAAAACATCTATCACCAACCTGCCAAGGGGATGGGCCCCTATCCACCCCCGTCTACCTCCCAGACCGGAGTGACCTCCGATCCCGTCTACTCGAGTTGGGGGAACTCTGAACCCTCGTATTCTGACTTTCCTGAGGTTTCTCAGAACTGCGAGGACCTTAACGCCATCCAGAACGACCCATACTCCAATACCTACAACCCTGGATGGCAAAATCATCCTAACTTTCAATGGGCGGGAAACTCTCAAAAACCACCATATCAACCCCGCCCACAAGCTCCTCGTCCATATCAGCCGCCTCAGCCTCGGCCCAATCCCACCTACCAATCTGGGCAAAATCAGGATCAACTGACTCTTATCCTTCAAACGCTGGCTGACATTCAAAAAACGAATGCGGCAATGCAAAAACAGCACAAGGACGAGATCACAGAGGTTCGCAACCAACTGGCCCAGATGGCAAATTCTCGCCAACCTGGCACCCTTCCTTCGCAACCTCTGCCCAACCCAAATAATGTGCCGACCCAGAGGCGCATTATGAATCCAAATCCAGGCCACGCACATTTGATTTATCAAGCCCCTGCTACTCCATCACCAGACAGGATGGAGGCTTCTACATCTTATGCAGAATTTCAGCAGCAGCCACCTCTCCTACCTAACCCAAACCAAAGTCAGGCTGGATTAAACTCTGTAACAACACGTAGTGGTAAAACAACACAAGACCCACATTATCTGAACCACTCCAAGCCTGATAATCGCCAAGACCCTAGGGTAGTCATCCAAGATACTACTGTCCCAGATCAAGAACCTGGACCTATCCTAGAGGAACCAGCTAGGATCCCATTTCCTGAGGCCTTGACCAAAGGAAAAAGGACAACCAAACCTGTGGCTCCTGAGGAGGATCTGGTCAAGCTCTTTGAACAGGTCCAGATAAACATCCCGTTGATGGATGCAATCCGCCACATACCGGCTTACGCAAGATTCTTGAAAGACATATGTACACCTAAACGTAAGCCACGAACCAAGGATGGGAATCCGATTGTACTGTCAGAGCAAGCCAGCTCTGTCATCCTGAGCAAACTCCCACCCAAGGCTAAAGACCCAGGAACCCCCTTGATTTCTTGTAAAATTGGTGAAACCCAACTTGATAGAGCCCTACTAGACCTAGGTGCCTCCATAAATTTAATACCTACATCCCTCCTTGACCACCTTGAAGAATCTGAACTTAAACCCACTGAGGTGACATTGCAGTTAGCTGATCGATCCATCAAGTCACCCAAAGGTATACTCGAGGATGTCATTGTTAGGGTACGAGATTTTTATTTCCCAGTGGACTTCATAGTACTGGACATGGATGCACCTAAGAACCCAAGGGACACACCAATCATATTAGGGAGACCCTTTCTGGCCACTGCTAGGGCCAATATAAACTGCGAAGAGGGCCAGATAGAATTAAAATTTGGGAATCAAAATCTGAAGATCGACATTTTCAAAGCCCAACAAGGGATTAATTGCGGGGTTATAGAGGAAATTTGTGATGTCAAAGCCGTGGTTGATGAACTGCACATAGAGGACAACCTGATTATTCCTGATCAACCACTAGAAAATCAAAAACCGCTAACAGAGGAGTGCGAACACAATCTAGACACACCTATGACTCCTACCATTGCTCCTGATACAAACCCTGAACCACCCGCTGCTGCTGACAATCCTGTCATGGAACTCAAGCCCCTTCCTGAACATCTAAAATATGTCTTTTTGGATTCAAATCAAACGTTTCCTGTGATTATCAATTCTCGACTCACACCTGACCAGGAACTTCGTTTGATTTCTGTTCTCCAGCAACATCGTAGAGCCATTGGATGGACTCTAGATGATTTGACTGGTATAAGCCCTTCATACTGCACGCATCGAATCTATACAGAAGAAGGCTCACGACCTTCAAGAGAAATGCAAAGGCGACTAAACCCTAACCTACAGGAGGTCGTGAAAAAGGAGATCATTAAGTGGTTAGATGCAGGGATCATCTACCCGATCTCCGACAGTCGTTGGGTGAGTCCAACACAAGTGGTACCTAAGAAGGCAGGACTTACCATCATCACGACAGGAACCGGGGAAGTCATTCCTACCCGAATAGCTAATTCGTGGAGAGTCTACATTGATTACAGAAGACTAAATTCCTCCACGAAGAAGGATCATTTCCCACTACCGTTTATTGATCAGATCCTCGAGAAACTAGCGGGAAATAGATTCTTCTGCTTTCTTGACGGGTACTCCGGTTACAATCAGGTGGCAATCCATCCAGAGGACCAAGAAAAGACCACATTCACCTGCCCCTTCGGGACGTACGCGTTTCGAAGGATGCCGTTCGGTCTCTGCAATGCACCTGCAACTTTTCAGCGGTGCATGCTTGCCATATTCTCAGATATGGTAGGTGACTATCTGGAAGTCTTCATGGATGACTTTTCAGTTTTTGGACAATCATTTGACGATTGCCTCCAACACTTGGTCCATATACTCAGGCGGTGCATCGAGGTGAATTTGGTTCTTTCCTGGGAAAAGAGCCATTTCATGGTGCCTGAGGGAATTGTCCTGGGACATTTAATCTCAGAGAAAGGCATCCAAGTGGATCGAGCTAAGGTTAACCTGATTTCCAAGCTCCCTATGCCTAGCTCGATTAAGGACATCCGATCTTTTTTGGGACACGTCGGTTTCTACCGTCGATTCATCCCTGATTTCTCCAAAATCGCGCGCCCCCTGACCAATCTGCTTTCCAAGGATGTGCTTTTCGGAATTTCCAAGGAATGCACTCAAGCATTTGAGATCTTACGTGACCGAGTCACCCAAGCCCCAATCCTACAGTCCCCTGATTGGTCTCAACCCTTTGAGATCATGTGCGATGCATCTGACTTCGCTGTAGGAGCGGTTTTGGGGCAGAAAATTGACGGGAAACCTGTGGTCATTTACTACGCTAGCAAAACACTGGATGAGGCTCAGCGTAACTATACGGTTACTGAGAAAGAGCTGCTGGCCGTAGTATTTTCCCTGGAAAAATTCAGATCATACCTTCTGGGTTCCTGTGTTATCATATACTCGGATCACACAGCTGTGAGGCATCTCCTAGCCAAGAAGGACGCGAAACCTCGATTAATCCGCTGGATCTTGCTGTTGCAAGAATTTGACATCGAGATTCGCGACAAGGCGGGAAAGCACAATGTGGTAGCTGATCATTTATCCCGCCTTCCTCCTGAAATTATTGATCCGTCCGGACCTATTACAGAACATTTTCCTGATGAGCACCTCCTGACTATCAGTACAAGTCTTCCATGGTTCGCCGATATTGTTAATTACCTGGCATCACATCAGATTCCGCCCGATTGGTCGAAGGCCAAAAAGGACAAATTGCGTTCCGATGCCAAGTATTACCTATGGGAAGACCCGTATCTCTTCCGCATTGGTGCTGATCAGATAATCCGACGATGCGTCACGGAAGTGGAAATCAAAGACATACTCTCATTTTGCCATGACCAGGCATGCGGTGGACATTTTTCGGGACATAAAACCGCATCGAAAGTCCTCCAGTGTGGTTTCTACTGGCCCACAATTTTCAAAGATGCATACAATCACTGTAAGGCATGTTCCCGTTGCCAGACTCTAGGCAACATGAGCCATAGAGACATGATGCCTCTACAGCCGATCTTGGTATGCGAAATTTTTGATATTTGGGGGATTGATTTCATGGGACCCTTTCCTACCTCGGATGGCTTCGAATACATTTTACTCGCAGTTGATTATGTTTCCAAGTGGATAGAAGCCATTCCGACCCGAACCAACAATCATAAAGTCGTTATAAAATTCCTTCATCAAAACATTTTCTCAAGGTTCGGGATTCCGCGTGCTATAATTTCCGACGGAGGGACCCATTTTACAAACGCTCAGTTCAGGTCACTGATGATCAAATACGGGGTGTCACACCGAATCTCTACTCCTTACCACCCCCAAACTAATGGTCTAGCTGAGCTATCTAATCGAGAGATCAAGAAGATCCTTCAGGTTACTGTTCGACCTGATAGAAAAGATTGGTCTTCTCGGCTTCCGGAAGCATTGTGGGCCTATAGGACCGCCCACAAGACCCAATTAGGAATGTCTCCCTTCAGACTAGTGTACGGGAAGGCATGTCACCTCCCCGTCGAATTGGAGCATAAAGCCTATTGGGCAGTACGGACCTGTAATCTCGACCTTTCTAAGGCTGGAACCCACAGAAGATTTCAAATGAGCGAGATCGATGAATTACGCCACGACGCATATGAGAACTCGCGAATTTACAAAGAACGGGTTCAAGCTTTTCACGACAAACACATTTCTAGAAAGGTCTTTCATCCTGGTCAAAAAGTTTTACTCTTTGATGCTCGACTCAAACTATTCCCAGGAAAGCTAAGATCCAAGTGGGTCGGACCCTACCTAGTCCGCCAAATCTTCGGAAATGGAGCTATTGAAATCAACCCACTCAGCCACGATTCTGAACCATTTGTCGTGAATGGGCAGAGACTCAAGCCGTTCATTGACATGACCGATATAGATTTGACTGAGTCATCCTTTACCCTCCTTTCCTCTTGAGCTCATTACGCCCAGCCGATGGCGTAAAACTCAGCGCTTAACGGGAGGCAACCCGTCATTCTTTGAAAAACCTGAAACCGTTTCTGACATCGCTATGCGGAACTCATATTGCACTTTAGGGTTCATCCATTAGAACAGCCAACTTCACCTCAGGTATACCTACCCGAGATTAGAAATCGTTCGCAACAAGTCGCTTCGACCCATTCACTCACCACACACCTGTCCTAACACATGAACTAAGCTGAATTCGAACCCACCTAATTTACAATGGGGACATTGCAAATCTTAGGCATGGGGGGGTATGAAAGTGCAAAATGTCAGAAAATTCATATCAAGAAAGGGTTTCATCCATAAAAAAAAAAAAAAAAAAAAAAAAAAAAAAAAAAAAAAAAAGGGACTTGATAGAGGGGAGGAACAATTCAGGGTCATACAAATGAGAGGAGGAAAAGAAAGAAAAATGACAAAAAGAGCAAAAATAAAGAAAGGAGCACAAAAGGAAAAGAAAAAGAAAAAGTCATTAGTAAAAGATTAAGGGGTTAACTGAAGTTCTAGACCGAGTCAAGAAAAAGAAAAGAAAAATGCTACAGAGATATAACAAGAGATTAGCGGGAACGCTGGTCTTAGGCCTCTTGGGCTAGAGTTTTAGCTTAAAAATTCACGTATCCGTTAAAATCTGGACAATCCTCAAGAGGTTGAGGAAAATGCGAAGCTTAAGTATTAGGTCTAAGGCTTAGGAAGTATTCAGCCTCGTTAACTGACCTCCGGTTTGCGGGATTCGGTAACCTAAGCACCCAAATTCACACACAGTCTGGTTCAGTGCGCATAAATATTCAAAACACGCAAGAGCGTTTAATATTCTGAAAAAGTCACCTAGATTAGGAGCGGCCAATCAACACAAGTTGATTTGGACAAGTTCCCAGCGCGGAGAGGCGGGAAATTCCCCTCGAAGATGCGTAACAACATATCGTCTCCTCGGTGCTTGTCTCTTAGGATATTTAAATATCCTACTGGGGGCATGTAAGCACTCTGCTGGTTCAGATACCATGGGTGGCATTATCACGAAATGTCGATCGCCAGGGTCTGAATTCAGCCACGGAACGCCATGGGCGGGATTATCTCGAAATCTCGAAAGCCAGGGTTCCGGGGGTTGCCATGGGCGGGATTATCTCGAAATCTCAAAAGCCAGGGACCCTTGAGGATTGATGATGGGGACGAGGAATCCGATACAGACCGTGTTGAGAAGCTAATCCGAAGCTAGAAATAAAAAGAAAAGAGAGAGAAAAGCTCTCCAAACAAATAAATCCTCTATCTCTCTCTTACAAAAAAAAACGCACTGCAAACTGAGCGTAGGCTAAAAATGTCTCAAGCACGGGTGCTTTAACCGCAGAGTCCAACAAACCCTAGGATAGTTTTTGTGGGCCGTAGAAACCTTTGCGAAGGACTGAGGCTAAAGCAGAACAGGTCCAGATTTTGGTTGGTACTTGAGTACCTCCAGGCCTATTGTCGGCATTCCTACCTAATCACAAAAGAAGCACTTATCATAACTAAGGACACTTTGGGTCTAGAATGGAAGTTAAAACTTTGAAATTTTGCTAAGGGACTAGCAAAAGCTAGGCATGGGGGTATGATGAGAGCCTCATCATGAGCCATAACTAGCTCATTTTGACCTAATAAAGAAGATAAAAGCTCCTACATAACCTAGAAGAAGGCTTAACTAAAGGAACAAGTGCTCTGAGAAGAAAACATGAAATAAAGGTTAAAACTGCAATTTTACCATTGCAGTACATAAACGGGATTTCTCAGAAGCAAAACATAGGTCAAATAGTCCAAAGTGGGTTGAATTAATCAGAAATGGGTTTATGCGCAATCTAAGAATTAAATGACACTTGGTAACCCTAAAACAGACCCGCTTAAATTAACAAGGTTCCAGTCAGAATAAAAATCAAGCAAACCCTCTAAAAATCATAGAAAAACATCCTCTGGGGTTTAGAACACTTAATTTGGCCTTTGGAACCTAGTTTGACCTAGATTAGGGTCTTAGCTCTTCAATTAACCTAATTTGGGTTTTTACGCAAAATGTCCAGTCAAAAGAGGTCAAACCTAAAATCCAACTTCACCATTGGATTCTTTAGGGCCAAATTAGGTTTGCACCAAAATTTGGACCTAAGGGGAGGTCATCTTGACCTACTTTGCAAGTTAGTACACCCAAATCACAAAGAGGTCCCTATCTTTTGAATATCCTTGCAGAGAGCCCCCTAGGTTCCTCGCCTTCTTTGCAAACCGGTCCTGCCGCCATTGCTAGGGCAGAACCGAGCTCCGACGAAGTTTCGAGAGAGATGGCTCTCTAATTCCTCAGAGATTCTCTCCCAGAAATGGAAGGGAGATTCTCTGAGGAATTCCCTTCCTTCTAAAGCCAATCAAATTCGCTGGTGTGAACCCAATCTCTCGTGCGAACGCACGAGAGATGTGGGTATCTTTCTTCCTTCCAACTCCGGCGAACCGGCTGACCTAATTGCGCGTCTTTCACGCTCTGATAGGAGCGGCCAGCACCTATAAAACACCCCTCGGACCCGGCCACTCATCTTAAGCTTGATTTTGACGGAGATCCCCTCCAAATTTCTTCTCTCCCATCTCCGGCCAAACGACCCACAAGCTCCGGCGACCGCTTTCCCTCCTTCTCGTCACTCTGCTGCCATACCAGCAGCAGAGTCCTCTCCGCCTCTTCCTCCCGCGGCGCGCTGTACCCTGCGCGCAAGCTCCTGACCACATCTTCGTCGCCGCTTCCTCCCCCAGGGTCTTTCTTCCCCGACGACGGCAGTCACGAGCCGTCCTCTCCACTGCCTCCCTTCACTCCAGACAACCCCAGATACGTTCTCCATCCTCTCCTCTCTCTTTTCCCCCTGTTATCTCCCTTGATCGACCCTCGACAGACGCTAACCACCTCCATCGTCTTCGCCTCCGACCGCACTCCGGCGAGCCGCCCACACCACTCCAGCCCTCCACACGGCTCGCCAACCACCTCGAAAGCTCCGCCTCACCTCCAGGAACACACTCCACCCTCCCACTGCCACTCCAGCCCTCCACAACCACCCCCCGACCAACCCACCATCTCCGGCCACAGGTTGACCTAGGCACGCACGCCTAGGCCGACCTGCGGCCTGCTGCACTGCCCACCGCCTTCGCCGTGCCACGGCGAAGGTCTCTATCTATTCTGATTTGGCCGAGAGGCGCGTTTTGTGTACGACAGGATTCGAGCTGCTGCCGCCATGGACGACCTCTGATGAAGCTCCCGCGAAGCTCCAGGCACCCGGTCTTCCAGACTACAGGTGCTGCATACTAACGCAAGTGTCGCGAGGTGAACGAATCCAGCCGAGGAGCGCTAGCAGAGCCAGCAGCTGCGGGGCAATCGCACGACGAGGTTTCTGCAGGCGCGCGTGAAGGCGAGACCAGATAGTCCCACATTGTGGGATTGCAACCGGCAGGTACCGTATAAGTTGTTTTTACGCTTTATTCTTATCGCCTCAGTAAGCACAGGGGTGAGGTCCCTCACTGACCCCACCCGCCTCGTCTGCGGCCTGACCACGCGGACCTGGCGGATCCGACCCGACCTAGACCTACGCACTCCTCGCGCATCACACACCTGCAGGTGCGCCTGGTCCCGGGTACGATCCGACCCGATTGAGACTGTGGCTCTGGTAGAGCGGTTAGAGTGAATTGCTTGAGAGAGAGGCACGCGCGTGTAGAGGGAGAAGGGTTAGGTTTTGTTCCCTGTGCAGGCAGGCTGATTGCAGGAGAAGGACTTGGCCGCTGCAGAAGAAGGAGAAGCAAGACAAAGAAGAAGAAGAAGGCAACGAAGAAAGGAGAAGCAAGACAGAAGAAGAAGAAAGAAAGAAGTCTTCGCAGGAGAAGAAGAAGGACAAGGGAAGATTGCAAAGAGATCCGAAAGGCAAAGCAGAAGAAGAAAAAGAGAAAGAAAGATCACATTTAAGACGTCTGATACATAAATCAGACGTCTAATTCTATTTTTTTTACATCTTTCTTAAAAACTCTTTGAATCAATTATATTTGCATTTAACAGTTGTATTCTTGGGTTTTACAAAGTACTGAGTTTGCTCCCTGTGTTCGACCTCGGATACTCTAGTTGTTCGAGTAATAAAATTATTTGTTTAAACGTTTTGTCGGTTCTACTGCAACGTAATACGCCTTTAAATCCGCACAGAAACGTTGACGACATGTGTGTAGGGAAAGGAAGATGGGAGAGGAAGCTACAGCCGTAGAGGACCTAAGGAGGAAAAGCAAAGGGCTAAAGTTGAGGAAGCTAAGGAAGAAAAGAAAAGGCATTGTAGTAGAGAGGGTGCAGCTAAAGAAGCGGCAAAGGCAAAGCTGAAGGAAAGAAATCAAGGAAGAAGAAGATAAAGAAGATAGAGGAAGCTAAGGAAGGAAGGAGAAATCAAGGTAGAAGAAGAAGACAAGGAAGGAGAAAGGCACTATTGCAAGAGACGCCAGTGGAAGAATAAAGGACTAAGGCTAAAGGCAGAAAGGCAAGGAGATCAAGTCAGAGAAGATCCAAAGAAGAAAGTCAAAGAGGAAAGGAAAGAAAAGAAACCAAGAAGGAGAAGGCAGAGAAGGAAAGAAGAACCAAGAAAGAAAAGAAGAGGAAGCTAAAGAGAGAGCGAAGAGAAGAAGAATCAACCTTTTTATTCTACTCCTCTCAATTTCTCTTCTATTGTTATATTTTAGTATTCATAAACTCCTGCATTATATTTTGAAGTAGATTTTGAGTAACTTTAAGTGTTCAAATTCCATTGAGATTAGTGAATAAATTCCATTTGCTCCCTGTGTTTGACCTCAAACTTAAACATTCGAGTAATAAAAATTCTTATTTGTTTACAAGGCAATTTCAACTATACTACGACGCAATATTTATTCTTTACAAACCGATCTTGCCTTCTGTTAAACAGGACTCCAGTCCAAGTCCACATTTTAGTGGACACCCGAACTGATTAAGTCCGAAGACTTGAAGAGTCTAAGCATTTAGGTCCTTAATGTATCATTTTCTAAAGATGACAAGCTCCTAATACCTAAGTTTTCTTTTCCTAATTTTTTTTATGGATAAAAAGAAATAAAAATTAGTTCAAAATAACAATTTTTGTACTTAGATCATGAGAATTACCACCCCCCATGCCTATCGTAGACAATGTCCTAATTGGAATTTAAATGTATGTAAGAGTGCAAGGAAAGAAATCACCTGTGTTACAATCGTGTATTCGGTCAACTTGAAACCTCTGGGTTGCCTCCCAGGAAGCCCTGAGTTTATTGCCACATGCTAAGCTTAGTACCTTTAGCTAGGTGAAGACTTCATCAGGTGGCTCAATACTTGCAGAAGATAGGGATATCAAAACTAATATGAAAATGTGCTCATCTACTCCAAGAATCATTGGTCCACAACTGTGGACCAGCTGATGGTGTATCCCTACGCCAAAGAGTTTATCTATAGCAAACTGTGGAATAGGGACAAAGAATGGTGGGTAATTGGAATGCTAGTCATGATGCCAATTCTGTTCATTGATTTTGTTCCAAATTTCAGTGGGAGGTTGCTGAGGAAGTGGATTGATATGAAAATCAACATGCAAGTTAGCAACAGAGTTTGGATCATAGGGGTCTTCATAATTAATATCGGCAATCATGCTCTTCCTAGGCCCTGGATTATATGAGGGTACATGTGAGATTTGCAGCTCTGCAAAGAGGTGACTAAAATCCTCGTCAGAAATCATCCCGTCCTCATCGATACTAACCTCAAATTCATCAGAATCTGTCTCAGTCTTTGAGTCAAGCAATCCATTAGATTGTCTAGGATTATGAGTAAATCTCCAATTCATTCTACTCAATATTTCACCCTCATATGTATCAGACTCCTCATCATTAGGTGGCATTTTTGTTTCCCTACTTAAATCTTTAGAGGTATCCCACAATAATCGAAAATTAGAGTCAGGATGAAAGAATGCAAACGCAAGGTTTCCTTCATCACATTGGTAGGTGGGAGGAGAAAAATGTGACTCATGAGATGTTGGTGTGAAAATGGATTCGCTTCCCATAGGATGTGACTCAGGCTGAGTAATCGTGTCAACTTCAGATTTATCAAGGCACATGTGATTATGATAATCCTTAGGCAAAAGCATCTCCTTACTACCCAGGTGTGCCTAACTAGAGATGTCCAAGTCAATAATCTCATGGTATCCAACCTTCCTTTGGTCAAATTCCCCCAGATTATTTGGGACATCCAAATCTTGATTGTCCTATGAATCCTTTCTTTAAAAAGGCTCATGATTGATTGGATGCTCAAAATGAAAGTTTTGCATTTCAGAGATTCCCTCTAGATCTATGTTCGTAACTGGATTTCCTTCCTTAATTCCAATGGGTGCTCCCCAAGATTGGTAATCAGTGTTGGGGGTACCAACCTTTTTCTCATCACTTTCATAAATGGGGCAGTCTAAAGCTAGTTGAGTCTAGTAGTTCTCTAAGGAATTTGCTATCAAGCATTCTTTAAACAAGGTATCCACGGGATCGCATTCCTCAACCCAACCGCAATTAAAAGACTTGGTTGCCTTGAAGATATCCAATTGCATTTTCTTGTCTCCAAAGCCAATTTCCATACATCATGTGTCGCAATCAATGTTAGCCTTGGCCGTAGCCAAAAAGGGTCTGCCTAGGATGATGGGTGTGTTCTGTAGTTGTTTGGGGACTTCCATGTCAAGGACTAACAAGTCAAATGGGAAGTAGAAGTCCTTAACTCAAACAATTACATCCTCGACTACCCCTTTCGAGGTTTTCACAGATTGGTCGGCCAGTTGGATAGTCAGAGGTGTGGGTTTTAACTCTCCAAATCCAAACAGGTGATAAAGGGTAGTTGGGATTAAGTTAATCGAGACACCTAAGTCCAAGAGTACTCTATCAAATGTCATGTCACTAATATTACATGATATCAAAGGCGCTCTAGGGTCAGTTCTTTTAAGAGGTAGCCTACTCAATATCACTGAACTAGCTTGTTCCGAGAGCACTACCATACTAGGTGCTTAGGTTCTTGGCTTACGCTTGGGTGTGCAAACATCATTCAAAAACTTTGCGTAAGCTGGGATATGTTTCATCGCATCGAGGAGAGGTATAGTGATCTGAAGTTGCTTGAAAATTTCCAACTCCTCATTCTTAGCCACATTTTTCTTCTTCCTTACTCTGTCCAAGGCTCAGGGTATGGGATTTGGGTTTGAACTAGGTCAGGCTCTTGATCCTTGGGTTCCTCCGACTCATCCTCAGAATCAAGCATCTCAGGTAGAGAAGTCATAGGAGGTGTTGGCCATTTGGGGTCCTAAGTTTGAGTGCCGCTTCTCGAGATAACTGCATTGGCTGAGGCGTTGGAACCAGGATTAGGTTCTTGAGAAGAAGAAGAGGCAACAAACCCAAGAGGTGTCTGTGGGGCTTGTTGAATCATATGAGCTTGCCCATGATTTGGTTGGAACCCTTGAGGATTATGGCCTCTGTTCATTGCATTCCTCAGGTTTGGTTGTGGCTGAGAAGGAAGGGACCCCTGTTGTTTGTTATCCAAGAGCTAACTCAACTATCCCTTAACTAATGCCATCTCCTCCTAATGTTTTTGATTTATATCAGCCATCATTTTAATCAGAGTGTCTATTTGGTTTTGCTATGTAGAAGCTACCCTATTCTAGTTATAGGGTGGTCTGGTAGGTGGACCAGGCTGATAGGAGGGAGGGTTTTGCCTAGGATGGTTCTAAAATTGGTTCAATTTTTTACTTGACCAGGCAATGTTTGGGTGGTTGCACCATCTAGGGTTGTAAGTGTTGGAGAAAGAGTCAGGCTTAGAATATCCCTAGATGGCATGGGCATCTTCAAAGGTAGAAGGTGCCGAAGGGGAGGGAAAAGAATAATTAGAGTTTGAGGGAGCAAAGGTCCTTCCCTAGAACATGGTCAAGGGTTGTTCTAGGTGCTTTTGGTTCATGGACTGAACCAGATCCACATTGTGTGCTTCCTTCGCTAGGGAGAAGGTCTGTAATGGGGTTCGGGATTGATTCAATAGCTCGTCAATCTTCTTATCCACCAACTCAACCCAATCCAATTTCTTGGCTATAATGTCCATGTCAACCGTTCTAGAATTAGTTTGTACCTCATAAATCCCACCACAGGGTTGACTAGACTGATTAAATTGGGTCATGGAGGCATTATTAAGTGAGTTATCGCTCATTGACTCAAAGAGCTCCAATGTGCTTTCCTCATCCTTGTTCAGAAAATTGCCTTCGCGTGAGGCATCCACGAAATTCTTAAGGTTGCTGTCTAGACCATGGTAGAAAATCTAGGCCAATTGCCACGTTGGAACCTCGTAGTGTGGGCATTTCCTCAATAATTCATTAAATCTTTCCCACTCCTCATGAAATTGCTCTCCACTTTGTAGGGTAAATGTAGTGATGGCTCTCCTAAGGACATTAGTCTTTCCTATGGGGAAAAACTTCTTATGAAAAGCATGCCTTAATTCCTCCCAAGTGGAGATGGGTCTCCTTAAAGTCCTAAGCCAATGAGACACTTTGTCTCCTAGGGAGAATGGGAAAATCTTAATTAGCACAATATCCAAATGGATGCTCCTAGGTTTCATGGTCCGAGCAATCCAATCAAGGTCCTCCAAGTGTTGGAAAGGGTCTTCATTTGAGCTCCCATGGAAATGGCTTTGAATCAAGCTAAAGACATTGAGTTTTAGCTCAAAATCATCTCCCCCTTTAGGGACCCTAAGGTATGGCACTACACGGATGGCAGCCAGATTGTAAAAATCATGGAGAGGCCTTAGTTGGCCCTTTAGGGGTGGTGGTGGGTTAGGTGGGCTTAGAGGGGGTTGTCCTTGAGGGTTCTTCCCTTGATTCTGTCCTTGAGGGTTCTGTAGCTGGAGTCTAGCTTGCATAATAGTATGGATCTGTTGTTGCTAAAGTTGGTGCTTGGTAGTAATCTGAGCCTGAATCATGGTCATGGCATCGGGTTGAAGTTGGTCCTCAACCTCCTCAACTCGTGGGTTGGCCATGTCCTAAGTCCTACCCCTAGAGAAAACAAGTTTTCTCCTAGTTTATCTATCTAAAGCAACCAATTCGGGATGAAATGATCGCCCTCCGTGCATACACTGGAGAAGAACTAGGTGAGATGTGAAGGAAAACAGATGCGAGAAGTGTGTGCACAATCAGGCAAACAAATCTAAGCCCTACAGTGTACACCTAGGCGACTTACACTTTAGAAGTAGATTCCGACCACACGGTGAATTCGATGTTGTCCTTACTCCCGAAGGTGGTAGAGTTGGGAAGGTGAAGCAGGAGGAGTGTGTCTTGAAGGCCACTAATTATGCCAAACCCCAGCTTGCTTAAGTCATTTGACAATTGGGCCTCCCAACTTAGCACCTTTTGGAGCAAACAGATGTCACTAATTCACTATGTGTTCAGGAAAATACCCTGAAACGAACTAAATGAGTCCTTAGGCCAACGTCTACTTAATTTTTAGGGCTAGGTCAGTGCTTGTGCTCAACGATTAAGTGAAGGGCATTAGGGGGGTTAATGCCCTTAAAATTTCAGTTTAAGCCATTTACACAATTGGGTGTAAGGACCCAATTCCAAAACAAGTATTCTTTAACAAGCAAGATTAAGATGTGTGATTTTTAAAATTTGAATCTTGCTTTAATGGATTTTAAAATTTCACTTGTTTACACATTCAAACAAGACACAAATGTATAGTCACACAGTTGGTGAAGATTGATTTTCTTTAAGGCCTTTTGTGTGACTATAAAGTTAAAAACTTCATAGTGTGGAAGATCCTGGGGTGCGCAACTTCTACTCAATGAATCTTCTTTTTAAGATTCTATTAAGAAGGGTCCAATCAAAACAAGCAATGACTCTATCCTAACCAGAATCGAATGAGCTTTTCAAAAAAATTAATTTTAGAATTTGTTGAGGATGATAAGCCAGCCAAATTCATGTCTTTTCAAGATGGGGTCAATCTGTCCAGAACTTCTAGATCAGTGCATAAGTTTAAGATTTTGATCAGAACATGCACTAATCAATTTCAAATGCAAAAATAGTCTTCAAATGAAGTGTAGAGAATTTCAAGTGATTTCCAGAAATATAAATCTCTCACAAATCCAAGCTGCGTGGAGTTTGTAGCGACAATAACAACCTACAGATTTCTATAACTCAGGACAACCTTGCGTACTTCCAGTAGAGAATTTTTCATAGCCAAACACAAAGAGTTTAGCTATGAAATTTGAGGTGGAGTTTGCTTACTAGAAGGAGCACCTCTAATATTTTTCTCAAAATTTTTAGAGGTGCTAAGCGTCCTTTAATTGTGTCCTCAACACGAATCTAGAAAACCATTTTGCAGAGTTAACGGGTTGAAGACCTAATGGTGGTGTTTTCTTTGACAAACAAAAGAGAGGTTTTCTTTTATAACACCACCATTTTTTTTAAGTCCCAGGATGGCAAGTTACCTCTAGATCATGGGAAGAGAAGACTGACCCTTCGGATTGATGGCGGTCTTGTTTTTGCACTTCCTTCCACCCAACCTGATTCGTTCTGCTCCCGTTGTCGCTGCACGCGTTTCCTGTAACCACAAAAAGAGAGAGAAGAAATAGTTAGATAACACGAATACAATTAAATTCCATGAAAATGAAAGAGAATAAAACATCCATTGCCTCCCCAACAACGGTGCCAAAAATTGACCATCGTGAAATGCATTTGTGTAAAGTCGCTCGTTGTAGCACATTTTATGATGTCAATTTTAAATAAAAGTTATCAGATGTGAGTTCGAGTGTCGAACATAGGGAGGCAAGATTCTAAATCATTTACTCGCTTCAATGTCATAAAATATGTCAATTTGTTTGCTTGCAAAATGAATAGAGAAAGAGAGAGAGATAGAGAGAGAGAGAGAGAAAGAGAGAGAGGGGGAGATAGGGTTAGAGAATCACATTAACTCATTGCAAAGACAAGATATCAAAAACATATTCAATTGATTATCAAATGTCATGTCCAACCAAATATAGATGAATGCTTGAATATAAGGAATAAGTACAACTATCAAAGAATTAAAACTAAATGTAAGGCATGGATGGCATCGAGACAGCCACGATGGTGGAGGGACTTCCGTTGATGGCTCAGCATCTTTACAACCTTGCTTGGGAGCTCTATGGAGTGGTGGAATTTCTTAGGTAGAAGATAGGCACAAATGGGAGGGGTAGGTCCCTTTTTATAGTTGAGGAGGGGGATAAAATTCATCCTTGGGTCAATAGCAACATTCAAAACATCGTTATAGACCTGCCGCAGGCATCGCCCTAGCCCCGCCACCGCGGCTTCAATGCGTGCATAGCTAGCATCCATGCGATCTGCATCCGTGCCGGCTAGGATCACATCTCGCCTACTGCCTTTGATCATGCTCCGCGCGTGTTGGATTGGGTGCTCATGCAGATCTTCTATCATGGATTAGAAGATCAATTTCGACGTTTTGTCGATGCCTTGTGTGGCTGAAATTTCTTAAATAAAGATGATGAAAGTGCCTATGATTTCTTCGAGGAAATGAGCAAAAACTCCTTTAATCAGGCATCCATGAATACCTTTGGTAGAACTTCAAACATGTAGTTTGGTGTTCATTAAATAGGCACTCATTCCATTCTTGTCACCGAAGGCGATCTTAAAGTGATTGCCCAACAGCTAGACTAGATGCAAATAAATCAAAAGAAAATTGAGGAAAGACTTGCCACACCCATCCAAGCTCCACAGGTACCACATTTAACCAGACCTAACATTCCATGGAGAGAAAATTTGCACAATTTAAATACTACCCCTGCTGATTATAATCAATATTATGAGGCTTTCTATGGTTCACTGGGGGATCACACATATCCAAATCCCAACCCCACTAAAAATATCTCTGCCCTCCAGGAGCAATTTAGAAATTCCTCCAATTGGAAGAACTACTCAAACCACTCCTGGAATAACCTAGTTACTCTTCAAAAACCAAATCAATTTGGAGGGTATGGGTTGAATTAGAATTTTTATTAATTTGGGCCATCTCAAGAAGACATCAATGCCTAGATGATGAAAATCCTACAGGAAATGCAGAACAAAATGATAGAAGTAACCTCTGCTGCTACAAATCTGAATAGTCATATTGGGGTTACTCCAAGACCTGCAGGACATTTACCATCCCAACCCATGCCCAACCCTAATAATCAAGGGAACCATTATCAGAGAAGAAATCAAAACCACTATACTTAGCCTCCCATCAATCCTACACCTCATTAGCCATCCAGGTTTTCACAACAACAGGCCGCCCCACCCCCTCCAAATAATAATCCGACTGCACAGTAGTTACACTAAGGAGTAGGAAAACCACCAGTAATCACGGGTCTTCACAACAACCTAGTGAAACCCTTATCATTCCTATGCAAATTGACTCTCAACTCTCGACTCAAGAAGAAAAAGAAACACAAAAATCACATGACACAACTCCTGCCCCTTTTCCCCAAGCTCTCCACTCCACTACCAACCGTAAAAGGAAATTTGAGCCCACGACTGAAGAACTCAGGGATTTATTTGGGCAAGTTCAAATCAATATCCCTCTCTGGTAGGGTGTTGATGAAAAATGGTTGGTTGTTGTAAATGTTTGTTGGTAATAATTGTTGATTATGTCGTTGTAGTACAGGGTGTATAATATAACATTAAGGATGTCGTATAGTGGTGAGTATGGGTGAGTTCCAGTCATTACAACCATTATTATCATTTGCTTATTTATCTAATTTTTACTGGTTTTGTTCCAGGTCGTTCACTGGGAGGCAATTTATTGAATTTAATTCGGTCACTCTTTGATTATCTCAAAATTGTCTTCTTATTCAAAAAAAAGAAACTTTACATTTTATTAAAGAATGAATGAATGTGTTTTATTTACCTAATTACTAAGAAATGCTTGCAAAAACACTAACTATGAACAAGCATCAAACAATCTATTATTATACTCTAAACTATGTATTTACAAGTTATCCTATTAGTACTATCATAATAGTATATAATACATTAGAATGCAATGGTGTAGAAATTTAACTTATTAGTCTGTTATGTATAGTAACATATACAGCAGTTTCAGTGACAGATATAAGCGTCGCTAAATCTCAGAAAACACTATATACAACCTAAAGAGGCAAAACTGAGATCTTTAGCGACGTTTATAGTGTCACTTTATTCTGTTAGTAATTATATAGATTTACTTATACGTATGTATACAACTTATTCTTTTTCTTTGTTTCTCTTTCTTTCTTCATTAAGTCTCTGTTCTTTGTATTCTTAACTCCTGTTCTTCTTGTGTTCATATTTCTGTTTTCTTCTAAGTATTCATCTTCTTCTTTCTCTTTTTATTACTCTTGTTCTTTTCTCTGTTGTTCTTGTACTCTTTTCTTTTTTCTCTCGTGTTAACTCTTTGTTCTTCTCTTTGTTAACTCTTCTGTCTTAGCATATTTCAGAGGCTGCGGTGGGGAGGGGATTAGGCTAATATCATTAGTTTAAAACGTGTTTAGTTTGCGGGCACGCTTTTCGAGGGATACACAGCACCCTAAGGGTGGGACCAGACCTCTACTAAGCGCGCCCTAATCTCAGATTAGGTGGCTTAATTATGTCTTTAATCTCAGCGCCAGGCCTCAGCCCAACGCCATATGCTCGCACACGCTCGGGCCCCCGGCCACACACACACGTCACATATTTATCGCAAATCAGACAGAGTACTCAGACCAGAGCTCAATGGGTAATCGGGTCAGATGTTCAAAGGCAGTGTTTCGGGCGCCCGGCGCCCGTGACGACTGGCCTATAAGAAACACAAATTACATTTATGTGGCTGCGCTTGACTTGCAGCACACGATGTGGTGCTATTCCAGCGCCACATCGTGCGCTGGAAATCAGGCGCAGCTGCGTCTGTTCGTGCTTTTGGCCCTTGATTTGGGGGCCATAAATTATTAAATAAAATAAAATAAAATATGGTTAATAAAGTATTTACATAATACTACATAATTGATTAATTAATTTTGAATTTTAAATATGTTTACTATACAAATAAATTCGCTAAACTAGGCTGATTGTACAGGTTGATTTAGGTGATTAAATAGTTAATTACTTATAAAATAGTTAGTAAATGGTCTAATTGACCTTATACAGATTTAATTTACATACTTAAGTATTTTATACATATTTTTATTGTATATTTACGAATTTATTTCTATTTTATTTAAGTTAAACTAGCTGTTCTAGGTGTTTTAGCAGTGTCAGTGGCTTAAGCCACTGTCAAATGGGCTAACTGCTGCTGCAGTTAGTCCATTTGAAGAGGGGGAAAGTATTCACAGATGAGAGGGGAATTTAGAGAAGAGGAGAATTTAGAGAAGAGGGGAATGTAGCTGCAGTTTGCAGCATTTTACTGTATAATTGGGAATAAGAGAAAATTCAGAACAAACTAAAAATTAAAGAGTTGAAATCCAAATCTGATAAGGGTATAAATCTCACGAAAATCACATAAGAATTCAGTTCAAATACCCACAAGGAAAAGCCCTTATCAAAAGCATCATTTCAGATCAAAACACAAATGGCATTGAGTTAGTCTTCCTAATGCCATAGACAGCATGAAGGAAGACTTAACTCAATCAATTAAAACCAAAAACATACAATCCCAGTTTCTTGCAACCTTAAGGAGTATGGAAAACTCCTTAGGTTAGAGAATCACCATACAAAAATAATTATCAAACAGGTGGTGTATGGCAGTTCTGAAATGACAAATCAGAAAAAGAATGCATTAAAGGAATTTATAAAAGCTAGCGAATGCATTCAGATCAAGGCAGAAGCAAATTCATGAAAGGCTCTTCTGATTTGTTCTCTGTCACCAGAGAACTTCTCAGAATCCTTGCCCTCAAGGAAAACCAAAATCCCTTCAATTTGTCAGATCTGTCAAGACATTTCAGAAAGCAAAATCTCTTCAAAACCCATGTTAAAGTGAATCTGACAAACTGAGGCAATCAATCTAAAATAAAAGGGGCTTTTGTGAACACAAATGGGGTGAGTGAGAAGCCCCAAATGGTGCTTGTGACGCCAATTTCAGATCTGAGGCAGTACACCATCAGATCTGGAATTGGGTCCGGATGTGTGGGTGATTGGTGAAAAATTCGTCGTTAAAAGGAAAAAAAAAAACAAGAATCAGAATCTGGATGATGGGAAAAACAAAACATGAAGAGGGAGATAAATTGAATAGTGAACAGATGATTCTTCCCCTCTGATCTGGACTGATCAGAGGAGGTGAGGGAGGGGATCTAATACTAATTCTACTCCTAAGACTAATCTAACTACAGCTAACATTAAACACTAACAATTAAAACTAAATCTATTCTAAACTACTGTAAACTAAATCTAACACTACTTGTGCAGAATTAAAAACTAAACTAAAAGGAAGAATGGGACCTATGGGTCCTTAGCCGGCGGCTAAGGAGGAAGAAAGGAGGAGGGTGACTCCAGCGGAGGGAAGAGTCTGCTAGTGAGACTCCAGGGTCGTCCTCAGGTGCTACGAGGTCCTTAGCGACGAGGAGGGTCGAGAGCAGGCGATGATTCCACAGCCGGTGGCTGTGAAATCAGGGTCTAGATGAGGAGGAGAGACTGGAGTGGAAGAATTGATCGCTAAGAGATGTAGGAGGGAGCGATCCCCTGCGCGCGACACCACTGAGGTGCTTAAATAGCAGCTCAGTGACTGAGATCACCGCAAGGGTGAGGTTAATCAGAATCAGGCCGGCGGTGAGGATGAGATGGGTAGAGCGCGCGGCGAGTCAAGAGAGAAATCTGACCGTCAGATGAGATCTGGGAAGAGAGGTGAACGCACGCACCGAATCGCGCGAAGGTTCCATTTGAATCCAGCCGCAGATCGAGATCAAAAGTGCGATGGACGGTCGAGAATGGCTGTGTTCTTCGCACGCTACAGTGCGCGTGAAGAACTCAGCTTCTCGTTAAAATAAAGGGGAAATTTGCAGACGGACCCTTAGAAGAAGGGGTAGAACATTTGCATGCAGGCCCATAAGCGAGAAGAATAGCAGCTGGAAGGGCCCTGCAGTCTTATAAAAGGGTCCCTACGGCTTGCAAATAGGTCCAAAAAGGAGTTTTGAAGGGTAGAAATGTAATGCATGAAGGACCTAATTGTAATCTATTTATTTCTAAGCCTAAATGATGTCCAATTGCTTTCAAATTTTTACATGTGCCTAATTGAACATTTACGACATTGATTTTACTTCTGATTTGGCTTTTCAAACTTGTTTATGTGTTCAATTTATGCATGGATCATCATTTGTTCTTTAGTTTTCAGAATATCTTATTTTTGTGACCTAATTAGGAGATTTTAACACACATTAAAAGTTTTAGGTCTTTTCTTTAATTCCCACACTTAACCCTTTTTATGTGTTAATTTGATATTGTTTTGCTTAGTATCTAGCTTAATTTCGGCCTTTTAGCTATGATGAGTAGCCACTCATCATACCCCCATGCTTACGTCTTGCTAGTCCCTTAGCAAACAATCTATTGAAGTGTAAGGAAATTTAAGTATCAACAAGGTAAGTGTGTAGAGATATCCTTTTTCTTCTTTCAAAAATTTTTAAGTGTTTATGATGATGATCTTTAAGCTGAAACATTTTCCAATACCAACTGTGTTTTTGGACATTGTGAGAACCTGGTTACTGTGGATAACCTACTAGAACTCGAGGCTTAAATGACATAGACCATCTCTCAACCAACAAGGACTCTTGATATTTAAACCTTAAGTCGAATTCCAGGACTCAGGAGGTTTTACAGAGACTCAGAATGCTATGAAGTTATGGCTGTGCTTTGTGATAAGTCAGGACTAACCAGGTGAATTCTAAAGCTCAATCCCGGGGTTTCACTTCTTTTTAAGTCCAGGTTGGTCCTAACTTCAGCTCATGTTTTCGGATGACTCTCAAAAATTGATGGTATTCAAACCCAACCCTTATTGTATTTGTGGCTCAGAGAAGATTTTTTTTTTTTTTGGTGGAAAAATAGGGTATTTATTTTGAACCCTGAAAACATTTTTGGTGGAAGAGTTGTTTTTCAGACTTTTTGGAGAACATACTTAACTTTTTTTTTTTTTTTTTTTGAACAGTATGTCTCCAAAACTTATTTGGTAGAGCGCACTGTATTTGGTGGGTGAATTTTTTGTGGAAAGAGCTTCTCCTAGACACAAGACTAAAGATTAGGACAAAGAGTCTACCTGCACGCATAGGTAAGGACTCCACCTTCCCTAATGAACACAAGGGTTGAGGTTTAGGTTCAAGTGGTCTTTCCTGACATTGTGTAGTGTAAGCCAAGGTTACTTAGACTCCTAAGTCAAAGCAAACCAACGAATCCTGTACTGGTGACTCAGGTACAAGAATTGTCCTAAAGTTAGGAGAGACTGTGGTCTATCTTGTCAAGGCTCAAAGTGTATTAAGCCTAAGCTTGTTTCAAGCTTCTATGGCCCGGTAGGTCAAACCAGTAACGGTTGAATGTCCATAGACACTTATTCTATTTTTTTTTTTTTTGTTTTCAGCTATAAGATCACTTATCTTTTCTTTTTTCTTTTTCTCCCTCCTCTCTTGAAATGAATATCCTCCTTTGACAAATAAAGTACCTGTCCCTTATTGTATTTTTGGAATTTTTCTGATTTGTTTTTTTTGTATTTTTAGCTTTGTAAATTTTTTTTTTTTTTCAAAAATTTTTTTTCAAAATTTTTCAATTTTTTTTTTTGAAGTATATAATTTTTTGATAATACTATATGTACTATAGTTGTGTCTACAATTGCATTTTGGTTTAAATGGTTTACCATTTACACCCCCCCATGCTTAAATGTTTCAATGTCCTCATTGAATGAAAGGGTGGATGCAAATGCATGCTCTGCTTTTCACTATCCTAGGCTGGGTGATGGAAGGAAGTCGAAATGAGGAGATAAAATCTCTGTGCGGACGATTTTAAGTCTGATCTAAGATCAGAGTGAACAGTCGGGCTAGGAAGTGAAATGCATGACATGTGTGCAATGAATGTATGCTCAGAATGCAAGGGTAGACACTATATGCAAATAAAGGCAAGAGTAAGAAAGGTGTAAAACAGCTATATACAAGGGTAGGTGTTTGCTAAGTTTAACGCCTTCAGCTAGGCGAAAACTTAGTTGGTAGTTCAAAATGTAGGAGCGAAATGGTGGAATTGACAAGTCTGAGATCATGCGGCTCAATGAAAGGTTTCAGTCTTTGTCCATTAACAATAAAGGGTTCAGATTTGTCAAGTTCAGTGATCTCAACGGCTCCATTATCAAATAATCTCAAGATCATGTTGATTCAGTGTTATGCACTGGTTGTGAAATGTCATGTGTTTGGTCTTGCAGTGCTGGTCTAGGTTGGACATACCTTTGAGCAGGTATGTTCCTAGGGTTGGGTTGTGCTTGGGATGGGAGTGAATGTGGTTGACGGGACTCCGTCAAGTGTGATAGCTGGGCTCTCATCTCAGCTAAGGCCGCGTCCTGTCTCTGCTGCATAGCAATATTCTGTTGTTGCATATCAGCAAGAGCTTTCATGATAGACCCCAACTGGTCATCTCGTGTAGGCCCAGATTGAGAGTATTGGGTGGGCCTGGGTTGGGGTTGCTGGTAGGTACGCGGTGGATATCCGTGTGATTGTGGAGGTGGTGCTCGGATCGGGTTGTGTAATGGTGGTGCAGACGGTTGTTGAAAAGGAGGTCTTTGTGAATTTCCCGACCACGAGAAATTTGGATGATTACGCCATCCAGGGTTATAGGTTTGTGTGAAAGGATCATTGTGAATGGCATGAAGCTCCTCCGAAGCTCCAGAAGGTGCAGGGAAGTCAGTGAAGGGAGGAACAAAGGTTCCTCCAACCGGTGAAGGATATGGAAATGGAAAATCCGGTAATGCAGTTTGTGTCACAGAAAGGTTATTCACAGTTTCCCTCCCTGTGGGAAACTGAGAAGAAGTGTTTTGTGCTGGTGACTGAGAAGAAGAAGATGGGTGTTTTGAGAGAAATTTCCATACTTCATCTACTTTCTTCTCGATTAAGCCCACTTTATCCAGTTGACTAGCCACTATCTCTAAGTCTTTGCTACTGGATTGGGCTTCATGTACCCCCGTGTGTGAGTGGGAATGTGAGGACTTTCTATTAAACACGCTCATTGAAGCATTGTTAATAGAGTTTTCGGCCATGCCTTCAAAGAGCTCAAAGGCTGAGTCCTCGTCCCGACACAGGAAATTGCCTCCACAAGCGGCATCTACAAAATTCCGTGTGTCATCATGGAGCCCATGGTAGAAGATCTGAACCTGTTGCCAGCGTGGGACACCATGGTGGGGACATTTTCTCAAAAGCTCATGGAATCTCTCCCAAGCCTCGTGCATAGGTTCTCCTAAATTCTGGGTGAAGGTGGTGATGGCACGCCTTAAGGCATTAGTGCGGCCTACAGGAAAGTACTTCTTTAAGAACTCATGTTCTAAAGATGCCCAGGAATCTATAGGTGTAGTCCGTGCAAGTGTTCTAAACCAAAAGGCTGCCTTATCTTTTAATGAAAAGGAGAACATTTTCATCAAAAGCGTGTGCTGATCATGTCCTTGCGGACCCAAAGTTTGGGCAAGATTCTTCAGCTCCTCTAAATGCTGAAAAGGGTCCTCAGAAGCAAGTCCATGGAAGTGAGGAATGAGTGCTATAATGTTCGGCTTCAGTTCAGCAGCACGACCCCCATTGGGATAACGTACCACAGGCATTGGTTGGGCAACTGCGGGATTATAATAATCTCGTAGTTGAGGTCTACGGGGTTGGGGTGGTGCCTGAGGATTTCTAGGTTGAAGTGGTTGTGGTTGGGGGTTAGCTAATAGATTTACAGCTTGAGCAAGCTGTTGCACCTGTTGGGTTAAGGTATTCATTTGTAGTTGTGTATCGAAAAGGTGCTGAAGATGAGGCATAGGTCCTCTCTCCGGGGGTGGATTAGGATGATTAGGATAAGGTGGAGGTTGGAACCTAGGGATAGGTGGTTGCTGTGGTAGATGATGTGCAACTAAGTCTGGAGGAAGTTCTTCAAAATCCTCAAAGTGTGAAGAATCAAGATCATCCTCTTGGCGAGGGGGATTGTGGAAAGTATTTTGAGACTCAGGAGGTAAGGGATTAGAAGTGGAAGGCAAAGAAGATGATGCAGTAGCTTGGGTAGCAGTACCCAAGGGGAGTACAAGTTCTGGGTTTTGGGATCTCCTACCTTCCATTGAGTTGGTTTTTTTTTTTTTTTTGAAATCCCGTTTACTCTAATTCGATCCAACTCAATGGGAAAAAATTTTTAACGTTCACAATAAAACAGAAGAATCCCAAAAATCTCAATTCAAGAAGACCAATTAATCGAAATGAATCGGAGAAAATTTTTCCTAGAGGCTGCTACGCAAAGTATGTTATACGCAAACAATTGTTTCAAGCAATTGTACGTATCCTAAGATAAACCTAGCGAAGTGCAGATCTCTAGAATCCACTGGGAATCTGGATAAGACTGAGCGTGCGAATCCAGATCCTGTGGTTGCAGAAAGATGAGGTAGAAACCCGTGTATTGTGGCCTTAAGTGATCGTGCTGTGTGCACGATAACATTCAACACAAGGCGATTAAAATCTCAAACATGGTTTCACCCAATTTTGCTATCTCCTGTTTGGTTTAATTGAAGTGATTAAAATATGTTTTCTATGCTGCTCGTTTCACTTTTTTACTAAATTCAGAACAAGTAGTGGTCTTCTTTAATTTTAAGTCAAATGTAAATATGGCAGGAGTTAGAGTTAGGTAAGAAATGCGTACCTGACTCCAGCAATCTTCTAATGCAGATTTGACTTGAATTAAAATCTAGCAGGAATGAAATGCAATCCTAAAAATGGATGCCTGAGGTTATGCTGCTGCTAGATAAGTATGAGGTCTTTTTGATTTTTTTCTGAAAAAAATTTTATATGCAATTCAAAAGTAAGGAAAGAAATTAAGAAGATAAAGAAATAAAGTCCAGATAGTCCAGAATTATTACAAAAATTGTGTGAGAACAAGCTCTCACAACTTATGACTAACAATTGCTCCTAATCAATAAACCTAAAACTATCTATACTAAAACTAATACTAAAATCCTACAGCGACTTCGAGGCAAAACTCCACCAGGAAGACGGATCTGGAGCGCAGCGACTCCACCAGGAAGACGACACTCCTCCTCAAGTGCTGTGGAAAAAACAAATGATTAGTAAAAGAATAAAGGAATGTATACACAATTAATTTAATGGAAAATAAAAGCAATTATAATGAATGAATGAAGAATTTCTATATACAAAAGAATGAAAAGAAAATTTTGGTGCAAAGAGCGTTGCCTCCCCGGCAACGGCGCCAAAATAATGGTAGGGTGTTGATGAAAAATGGTTGGTTGTTGTAAATGTTTGTTGGTAATAATTGTTGATTATGTCGTTGTAGTACAGGGTGTATAATATAACATTAGGGATGTCGTATAGTGGTGAGTATGGGTGAGTTCCAGTCATTACAACCATTATTATCATTTGCTTATTTATCTAATTTTTACTGGTTTTGTTCCAGGTCGTTCACTGGGAGGCAATTTATTGAATTTAATTCGGTCACTCTTTGATTATCTCAAAATTGTCTTCTTATTCAAAAAAAAGAAACTTTACATTTTATTAAAGAATGAATGAATGTGTTTTATTTACCTAATTACTAAGAAATGCTTGCAAAAACACTAACTATGAACAAGCATCAAACAATCTATTATTATACTCTAAACTATGTATTTACAAGTTATCCTATTAGTACTATCATAATAGTATATAATACATTAGAATGCAATGGTGTAGAAATTTAACTTATTAGTCTGTTATGTATAGTAACATATACAGCAGTTTCAGTGACAGATATAAGCGTCGCTAAATCTCAGAAAACACTATATACAACCTAAAGAGGCAAAACTGAGATCTTTAGCGACGTTTATAGTGTCACTTTATTCTGTTAGTAATTATATAGATTTACTTATACGTATGTATACAACTTATTCTTTTTCTTTGTTTCTCTTTCTTTCTTCATTAAGTCTCTGTTCTTTGTATTCTTAACTCCTGTTCTTCTTGTGTTCATATTTCTGTTTTCTTCTAAGTATTCATCTTCTTCTTTCTCTTTTTATTACTCTTGTTCTTTTCTCTGTTGTTCTTGTACTCTTTTCTTTTTTCTCTCGTGTTAACTCTTTGTTCTTCTCTTTGTTAACTCTTCTGTCTTAGCATATTTCAGAGGCTGCGGTGGGGAGGGGATTAGGCTAATATCATTAGTTTAAAACGTGTTTAGTTTGCGGGCACGCTTTTCGAGGGATACACAGCACCCTAAGGGTGGGACCAGACCTCTACTAAGCGCGCCCTAATCTCAGATTAGGTGGCTTAATTATGTCTTTAATCTCAGCGCCAGGCCTCAGCCCAACGCCATATGCTCGCACACGCTCGGGCCCCCGGCCACACACACACGTCACATATTTATCGCAAATCAGACAGAGTACTCAGACCAGAGCTCAATGGGTAATCGGGTCAGATGTTCAAAGGCAGTGTTTCGGGCGCCCGGCGCCCGTGACGACTGGCCTATAAGAAACACAAATTACATTTATGTGGCTGCGCTTGACTTGCAGCACACGATGTGGTGCTATTCCAGCGCCACATCGTGCGCTGGAAATCAGGCGCAGCTGCGTCTGTTCGTGCTTTTGGCCCTTGATTTGGGGGCCATAAATTATTAAATAAAATAAAATAAAATATGGTTAATAAAGTATTTACATAATACTACATAATTGATTAATTAATTTTGAATTTTAAATATGTTTACTATACAAATAAATTCGCTAAACTAGGCTGATTGTACAGGTTGATTTAGGTGATTAAATAGTTAATTACTTATAAAATAGTTAGTAAATGGTCTAATTGACCTTATACAGATTTAATTTACATACTTAAGTATTTTATACATATTTTTATTGTATATTTACGAATTTATTTCTATTTTATTTAAGTTAAACTAGCTGTTCTAGGTGTTTTAGCAGTGTCAGTGGCTTAAGCCACTGTCAAATGGGCTAACTGCTGCTGCAGTTAGTCCATTTGAAGAGGGGGAAAGTATTCACAGATGAGAGGGGAATTTAGAGAAGAGGAGAATTTAGAGAAGAGGGGAATGTAGCTACAGTTTGCAGCATTTTACTGTATAACTGGGAATAAGAGAAAATTCAGAACAAACTAAAAATTAAAGAGTTGAAATCCAAATCTGATAAGGGTATAAATCTCACGAAAATCACATAAGAATTCAGTTCAAATACCCACAAGGAAAAGCCCTTATCAAAAGCATCATTTCAGATCAAAACACAAATGGCATTGAGTTAGTCTTCCTAATGCCATAGACAGCATGAAGGAAGACTTAACTCAATCAATTAAAACCAAAAACATACAATCCCAGTTTCTTGCAACCTTAAGGAGTATGGAAAACTCCTTAGGTTAGAGAATCACCATACAAAAATAATTATCAAACAGGTGGTGTATGGCAGTTCTGAAATGACAAATCAGAAAAAGAATGCATTAAAGGAATTTATAAAAGCTAGCGAATGCATTCAGATCAAGGCAGAAGCAAATTCATGAAAGGCTCTTCTGATTTGTTCTCTGTCACCAGAGAACTTCTCAGAATCCTTGCCCTCAAGGAAAACCAAAATCCCTTCAATTTGTCAGATCTGTCAAGACATTTCAGAAAGCAAAATCTCTTCAAAACCCATGTTAAAGTGAATCTGACAAACTGAGGCAATCAATCTAAAATAAAAGGGGCTTTTGTGAACACAAATGGGGTGAGTGAGAAGCCCCAAATGGTGCTTGTGACGCCAATTTCAAATCTGAGGCAGTACACCATCAGATCTGGAATTGGGTCCGGATGTGTGGGTGATTGGTGAAAAATTCGTCGTTAAAAGGAAAAAAAAAAAACAAGAATCAGAATCTGGATGATGGGAAAAACAAAACATGAAGAGGGAGATAAATTGAATAGTGAACAGATGATTCTTCCCCTCTGATCTGGACTGATCAGAGGAGGTGAGGGAGGGGATCTAATACTAATTCTACTCCTAAGACTAATCTAACTACAGCTAACATTAAACACTAACAATTAAAACTAAATCTATTCTAAACTACTGTAAACTAAATCTAACACTACTTGTGCAGAATTAAAAACTAAACTAAAAGGAAGAATGGGACCTATGGGTCCTTAGCCGGCGGCTAAGGAGGAAGAAAGGAGGAGGGTGACTCCAGCGGAGGGAAGAGTCTGCTAGTGAGACTCCAGGGTCGTCCTCAGGTGCTACGAGGTCCTTAGCGACGAGGAGGGTCGAGAGCAGGCGATGATTCCACAGCCGGTGGCTGTGAAATCAGGGTCTAGATGAGGAGGAGAGACTGGAGTGGAAGAATTGATCGCTAAGAGATGTAGGAGGGAGCGATCCCCTGCGCGCGACACCACTGAGGTGCTTAAATAGCAGCTCAGTGACTGAGATCACCGCAAGGGTGAGGTTAATCAGAATCAGGCCGGCGGTGAGGATGAGATGGGTAGAGCGCGCGGCGAGTCAAGAGAGAAATCTGACCGTCAGATGAGATCTGGGAAGAGAGGTGAACGCACGCACCGAATCGCGCGAAGGTTCCATTTGAATCCAGCCGCAGATCGAGATCAAAAATGCGATGGACGGTCGAGAATGGCTGTGTTCTTCGCGCGCTACAGTGCGCGTGAAGAACTCAGCTTCTCGTTGAAATAAAGGGGAAATTTGCAGACGGACCCTTAGAAGAAGGGGTAGAACATTTGCATGCAGGCCCATAAGCGAGAAGAATAGCAGCTGGAAGGGCCCTGCAGTCTTATAAAAGGGTCCCTGCGGCTTGCAAATAGGTCCAAAAAATGAGTTTTGAAGGGTAGAAATGTAATGCATGAAGGACCTAATTGTAATCTATTTATTTCTAAGCCTAAATGATGTCCAATTGCTTTCAAATTTTTACATGTGCCTAATTGAACATTTACGACATTGATTTTACTTCTGATTTGGCTTTTCAAACTTGTTTATGTGTTCAATTTATGCATGGATCATCATTTGTTCTTTAGTTTTCAGAATATCTTATTTTTGTGACCTAATTAGGAGATTTTAACACACATTAAAAGTTTTAGGTCTTTTCTTTAATTCCCACACTTAACCCTTTTTATGTGTTAATTTGATATTGTTTTGCTTAGTATCTAGCTTAATTTCGGCCTTTTAGCTATGATGAGTAGCCACTCATCACTCTCCTAGTTGCAATCAAGTCTATTCTTGCCTATGCCAAACTTTTAAAAGATATCTGTACTCCTAAAAGGCAGACTAAAAACCTAGGATAGGTGCATCTTTTGGAGACAGTAAGCTCTATTATAAAGAGAAAATTGCCTGCTAAGATGAAAGACTCAGGCACGCCTTTGATTTTAATAATTATCGATGATACCACTTTCAATCACTCCCTTCTCGTTCCTGGTGTCTCAGTTAATATCATCCCCATGATTTTATTCAAAGAATTTCATATCGGTGATTTAAAACCTGTACAGGTTACTTTACAATTAGCAGACCGATCTACAATCAAACCCCATGGGATTGTTGAGGATGTCCTTGTCGAAGTCCAGAATTGTGTCTTCCCTGCATAGTTTCTGATCCATGACATTGAGATACCTGAATCATTGATTAATGTCACAATCATTCTTGGATGACCTTTTTTGGCCACTGTAAATGCAAACATAAATTGCCATACAGGCAAAATGGATATCACTTGCGTGGGCCAAACCATCACTCTTTATATTTTCAATTCCTTCAATAGATTTCATCACAATGATAATATGTTTGAGGACTCAGATATTGAAATAGCCAATTTGGTAGATGAGACAATGTTAATAGATACCCTTTTCGACCACAATTTGTTCGAGGACTTTGACTCTGAATCATTGGTCAGCGAAATCTATGACTTGGAACCTTGTCTTCTAAAATCTCTTCCTGATTATTTTCCTGACCCACACACTCTTCCCTCACCCCACCTTTGCGTACTAACCTCACCCAACCATCATCATTTCCCTCTCACTCCTCCATTGGACCTACCAGCAGCCCCGCCTGAGTATGGCATTCATCAAGAATTAAAACCATGGCCAGACTCGTGTCACCCTGCCATTTCTTTCATCAATTCCCATATTCCTACTACTCATCTTTTAGGGGATCTAGAGGAAGACCTTTTTCATGTGGGCATTCAAGTGTCTAATTACTTACACAATGATTCATCTTCTATGCGTAACTTCATGCCCAACTGAATGGCGTAAAAGATAGCACTAGATGGGAGGTAACCCGTCGTTTTTTCCTGCTTTTCATTCTCCTTTCCTTCAAAGATTTTGACTATCTAGATTTTCACCGCCTTCACCAAGGTTAACCCTTTTCCCTTCCATTTGCATGCGGACATGCCACATCTTAAGCATGGGGATGTGTTTTTAAAATTTTGAAAATCAAATCAGGATCTTCAAAACCTAAAAACATGCAATTTTTTTATTTTATTTTTTTGTTTACATGCCCAAAAAAATAAAAATGTTGAAAACTTTTTAAGGAAATTTTAAAATCGGCACTAAGGTTGAGCATTTACTTTTGATACAATGGGATGTAATCTTTAACAAACTAGGGATAAGGATACAAATATGATTACAAGAATTTCAGGGTCTACCTTTAAACTATATCAAATATCCTTCTCTAAAATTCCACCTGAGCTCATGATAGTTCAAGTGACTTGATCCCCTTTTGTAATATGGAAAGTATCCAGCTTAGTTTCCCATTCAAAAACTTGCATATCATGCAAAATTTCTGGTGTCAAAATTCACACACAAGCCAACACCTAAAAAACAATTAGAAATTATAAAAACCCTTTGTTTGGCCTTAGTAAAAGTCCAAAACAGATCATTGGTTTGAGTTCCCACCAACGAGAAGGAGGAAAATCCCTCGTTTGAGGATGCGATGTCAACATGTTACTGCCTCGGCATTGCTCTATATCTATGTTTCATATCTTTAGATGGAGCATTAAGGCTCATTTTTGCAACTCAAGTGTCTTAGACGGTGCTCTACCCGTAGCGTCGGAGCAAGAGATTGAGTTTGCTTGGAGTGCCCCTTTACATCACATTGTGCTTTGGGGTTGTGAGCTCCTAGGTGGTGTCATGGATAGTGCTATTTTGAAGTACTGGAGCCAGAGCCCCCTCAACGATTGGTAATGGGAATGATGATCCCGATACATTTATTGTAAGACTATGCTAGGAATAAGCATGGGGGAGACAAAAAAGAAAGTTTTAAACCAATAACACGACCTTATAATTGTTGGCTTTCCATAAGCATAGACACAAGGTTTTAAAGGTTATTGCAAGTTGTGAATCGAATTCAAGATCTAGAAAAATCCTAACTACAAAAATTTCTAGTCATCTGAATTAACAAGGGGTTAATCTATGAATTTTTGGAGGATATATTGATGCTGATTTGTCTAATTCTTGGATCTGAAAATAAATCCTGATGTTTATCTATAACAAATCCCATGCCTCCCATGTCTTAACCAACTAAGGTCCCGTGATCTCTTTCTCCTTTAAAAAGTTGAAAAAATTAGTTTTATTAAAAATTTCATTTTGTAAAATTTGTTTTGCTAAGAGATTAGCAAAAGATAAGCATGGGGGTGTGATAAACGCTAGTTTATCATTATTCTTATGCCCTAAAACAAACCTAGCTCATAGGATTTTATTTATGCAAAAGGGTTTTTAGGCTACATTAGGCATCAATTAGGTTAGGCATGCATTTGCATTTTTTATTGTATTTTTGGTACGTTTGTTTGAGTGTTAGGGACAAATAGATTGACAGATGCCTAAAACCCTAGCACTCATTAAGGCAACTGGTGAAGAGTAAGCTCATTCCAGCTAGGACTCAGCCAATTCCAACTCATCATAGCTGGATACCAGCTCACTTTTGCTAGGGTTAGCTCCATTAAGCTCCATTCAGCTCATCTTAGCTGAATGGTAGCTCAGGGTAGCTCATATTAGCTCACCCTAGCTCAAGTTAGCTCAGGCGCTACTTAACTTAGTTGAGTCTAGCTTACCTTAGCTCCATTCAGTTCACTGGAGGCTCTAGCTAACTCAACTAAGTTGACTGGAGTCCACCTCAGCTCAGGTCCAGCTACTTCCAACTCCACTCAACTCAGACCAGCTAAAGATGACTTCACACAGCTCAGGCCAACTCAAGTTTAGCTCCTAGGGACTCCACTTAGCTCAACCTAATTGAGCTAAGCTACCTTAGCTACTCCAGCTAGCTAGGTCATCCCTGGGAAGATCAGAATTAGCTTACGTCAGCATATTTTAGGAGAAGCTAGCTCACTTTAGCTTGGCTTTGCAGCTAGCTAAGAACTAGCAAGCTAAGCAAGCTAAAGTAGCTCCCTGCAACTCCCTTCAGCAGCTCCCAGCTCTAGGTCAGCTCCAGACATTTCTTCCTTAGCTCCTCTTCCCTAAACCCTAGTCCATCCCATCTCCACCTCTACTTAACTACTTGCTAAGCTAGCTTAGCTTAGCTATACCTTAGCTCCTAATGGCCATCCACCACCTACAACCTAACCCTACCTCACCACCTAGCTAGTCAACCAAATAAGCTAACCACCTACTCCTACTCCTACTCTATTTGGCGCCAACCATAACCTCTACATCTCTTTACACCACCACCTCCAAAAGCCACAAAAAAGTGGTGCCAAAAACCCTCTCAAATACCTTGATTTTTTGCGCCAACCTCTCCCTCCATCCTAGCCTTCCATTCGCCACCAAACACTTCCCAACACTTCTTTAAATGGTGCCAACCCATACCCTTCTAGAACCCCCATTTTGGTGTGAACTCAAGAGGCACTAAAGGTGGTATTCACTGACATTTGTTGGACGTGTTTGCATAAAATCATTCATTGTAGCACATTTATGAAGTCAATTTTAAATAAAGAATCAGAGCTGAGTTCGAGTGTTGAACATTGGGAGGCAGTAATTAGATGAAATACTCACTTTCGTGTCATGTAAATATGTCATTTGCATGCTTGAAAATTGATTTGAGAAAATGAGAGAGATAGAGAGAGAGAGGAGATAGGGTTAGAGAATCATAATAGAGATATGAGAATAATATATCAAATATTTACTCTATTGACTATCAAATGTAGTGTTCAACAATATGTAGATGGATGCTTAAATGAAAGAAATGAACTACACTATCCAAAGAAAATAAAACTAAGAACAAGTTAAAAGAAAGCATCGAGGCAGCCACGGTGGTGGATGAGCTTCTGTTGGTGGTTTAGCGTCATCACAACCTTGCTTGGAGCTCTAAGGAGTGGTGGAGTTGCTTAGGTAGATCATGGATGCAAATGGGAGGGATAGGTCCCTTTTTATAGTTGAGAAGGCTTAAATTCATCCTCGGGTCAATAGCGACATTCAAAGTTGTTGTTGAAGACCTGTCGCAAGCGATGCTGTAGCTCCCACCCTCACCCTCACACCTTCAACACTCTGCATTGTTCCGCACTATGCCTCTCACCTTGTGCGCACCTGCTGGGGCACGATGGTCTCCGCGTGTTGCCTTGCGCATGCTGTTGCCCATGTGCATGCGCGCGCATGTTTGTGCTATTGCACTGGTTTTGTTGCATCATGCCTCAATTGCGAATTCAGGTGCGGCAGGATTCAAACCCACATAGTGTGGTTGAGGTGTGAACTCTTGACAAATGCGCTAAGGCCGCACATTGGTCTTGCCTTTGCGACTGGTGCCCGTACACCTCAGCCGTTGGATCAAGATCCAACGACTGAGAATAGAGGGTATGGATGATGCGGTGATGAAGGGTTGGTGTTGGATGGCCTAGATGGCGTCACCTGGACTGTCCATCATCTTTTCTATTGTAGAGGATGCCATGATTCTTGGATTGAGATGATTCCTGTGCTGTCAAACTGCAATCGTCGCTTCAAATCCATCTATACGATCGAATTTTTCATTTGAGGCCCATAAGGATGTCGCATTGCCCCCTGGCTATTGATCTTTCTTGAGCTTCTTATGGGAGCAATGGAGGTCAGATCGAAGTGATTTCTAGTCTGTTGGACTTTGTTCGTCGATTTGAATCCATCTGTATGGTCCGATCGCTCATCTGAGACCTGTTTCAAAATGGACTTGTGCGCATGGTCATTAAACATTGATTCTAAGCGATTAAAATGTAAAGATCAAGAAATATGAATGCAATGCTCCCTAGCCCATTATAATATGTTATTATCGCACAAGTATCCTTGAAATTAACTCTAATTGATAATATTAACACTGAACATTGTAGAGTCATCATACCCCCATGCCCACCCCTTACTAGTCCATAGCAAGGTTTGATCTAAATGTTATTTACAACTAAAATTAGGAATTGATTACTTAGGTAAAAGTTGCTTGTCAACTGGAGGAAATTTCTGCCAAGAACCTTACTCCCTAAGACTTAACAGTGCCCAGGTTGCTTGCCAAAATGCCAACCACCCGAGTCCTCACCTTATTCTATATAGAAGCGAATACCTATTTTTTTCTCCTTCATCTTTTCTAATTTTTTTGGATTTTTGGTGTTGAGAATTTTAGAGTAATCTTTTATAGCTAGCCAATCCACCCAAGAATCAAAAAGGATTCTTAGTACTAAGCATATTATTGTGATAGTGATAGACTCACTCAACGGCAATTAAAATGGACTTTGGGTTTCTACGCCCCTAGGTGACTCGAAAGAAAAAAAATGTTGCCTAAAGGTGTATCTATCTGACCGGTAGCTTTCTCCCTACTTTTTATTTTTGTGGCGTCAACACAAGGGCAAACCTAGTGTATATCTCCTCGGATTATGCTACTTCCCCACTTCCTCCTTAAGTGTTTTGGAATTCTTGTGCATTTTATGAGCTAGGATCTAGACAATCGGCCAATGGGCTGCTACCTACGACAACTTGCCAGCCAGACTCATGTGGTGAAGTATGGCTTATTTCTTATTTCTTTTCCCCTTTTCTATTTTCTTTTTATTTTTTTATTTTTTAAAGTAGGTGGCTTTCCTGATTTAGGATTTACCTAAAGGCAGTAGTGAAAGAAAATGCTCCTGTGGCTGGGCTCTGGACAACCTGCCAATGGATGTTGCCCACGACAACTTGCTAGCCATACCACCCTAGAAGGTTCATTAGCTACCCAATTTCTATTAGAATCGTCGATGAGTGAGTCAGTGCAAAATGTGTGTAGATGCTTGGACAAGAAATCCCCCCAAATTAGAGAGCAGGTTGATAAGTCGTATACTTATCATCCTACTTATTGACTAGATTAATACACATTAATGTAGCGAGGACACAAGACCAAGTTCACATTTTAGTGTACACCCGGACTGATTAAGTTTGAAGACCTGAAGGGTCTGAGCGATTAGGTCCCTAATGTATCATTTTCTAAAGTCGACAAGCTTCTAATACCTAAGCTTTCTTTTCCTAATTTTATTTTATTTTTTATAAAAAGAAATAAAATTAGTTCAAGCTGACAATTTTGTACTCAGATCCTATGAATTACCACCCCCCATGCCTAAGTTGGAAAATGACCTCATTGGAAAAATAAATGTATGCAAGGGAGTAGGGAAAGAAATCACCTGAGTTGTAATCGTGAATCTGGTCAGCTTGAAACCTCTGGGTTGCCTGCTAGGAAGCTCCAGATGGGCGCAGTTCCAGTTTAACCCTCAATGAGGGTCACAACTTCCTTTGGGGGAATCTGGGTAGAAAGTGTTTTAGTTGTTGACCATTAACAGTGAAGGTTTGCCCAGCCTTGGGATTAGCAATTTCAACCGCCCCGTTGGGATAAGGTCTGACCACTTGATATGGTCCCGTCCACTTAGATCTCAGTTTCCCAGGGAAGAGTTTAAGTCTTGCATCAAATAGCCAGACTTGCTAATTTGGCTCAAAGGTTTTTCTATTAATTTGTTTGTCATGGACAACTTTCATCTTCTCCTTATAAAGTCATGTTCTCGTAAGTGTGTTATGACCCGATTCTCGAATCCCTACAGGACACGAGATCGGACTAACTCGACTGATTCCAAGACCAAGTCGTCCAATGAGAAAATAAACAAAAAGTAGTAACATAAATCACATTCACCATGCTAGAAACTAACAGTAACAAAAGTACAGCAGTAAGGAAGTAAACTACTAAAGTACACACCACCACAACAATTGGAAAGAAAACAGGTACAGGAATATAATGTGTAGAACGAAAGAGTACAGAATATAAAAGTACAAGAAGCTACTCACTACTACAAATGAGTACAAAAGAACTACAACTACTAGGCTCTACTGGGCCCAGCACCCTCTGCAGTCGTAGGCTCTGGCTGCTCAACACCTGGACCTGAAAAGGGTTATGAGTAAAAAATGTCAGCGAACGGTGAGTAGAGTGGCAACCAACTACTAAGCAGTAAAGGTGGACAGGTAGCTATTGTTTTTCAATTTCTTTCTTTCTTTAACTAATTATTCTTTCTTTCACCACTTAATTTAATTATCAGGTCTCTTTCTTGATCTCGACTGTTCCTCCTAGGAACAATCTTGATTGCAGTCTTTTCCGAAGAGTAGAAGTAGCACGTGGTGCTCTCCTAGTCGGGAGAGTCCCCCGTGGTGGTCGAACACCCAGTCAACCACCCCAAGGTCACTGACAGACGTAACGGTGACTACAGCACACGTGATAAACGCATGGGTAGCTACCCCGTACTGGCATGCTGTCAATCGTTTCTGTTAGTGGGTGCGCCCAAAGCACAGCATGGAACCAGTATAGGGCATAGCCCTCTCAGTAACAGCAGTCTAGCCCCTACGAACCAAACAGGGGTCTCGCCCCTCCATAGTCTGCGCACCCTCTCCTGACTACCCTGGTTTGCTTAGTGGGTCTAACAAGTCGGTGTAAGGCAGCTAGTTGAACCCCGGATCCTGTGGGGTGGCTAGCGCTCTCCCTACACTAGTAGCTCTCCCTGGTACTATGTACACGAGGGCCAAGAAGTCGGTACAGAGTGGCCAATCCTTACCCCAGGTCCCAACCCAAGGCAGCTAGCTCCACTCTGCACTAAGCAGGGGGACAGTCGCTCTCCTTGGTACTCTGTACTCAAGGGCCAACTCACTTCCCCACTAACATTCCCAGTTCCATTTCATTTATTTCCAGGAGCTCTACTCCCAATTCCTCGTAGGGTTCATGCTCATATTTCTCAGGCTAAGCCAAATCAGGTTTCATCATTTCTATTTCCATTCTCAGGTTATACACATGCAATTGTACTCTATTTCATATTCAGTTATATTCACAGATAGCTCGTGTTTCCAACATTCACCTTTCAATTTCCAAATTATATACATGCAACTCATATTACGTCATTTCATGCGTATAACTGAAAGGTTACATTCAATAGTTAACTAACACAACTACTATATATTTCGCAGGCAACTGTTATTCAGTTACAGGCAATTGTTATCATTCTATCTACTCATTCAAGACTGCAATTCCTTCATTCAATACAGACAATCCAGTATTTCTATTCCTAGGATTCATGTCATATCCTAGGTTCTAATCATTCATTCCACACATGCAATTAGGTTGAAATTAAATTAAGGGGAAGCCACTCTACCAGTAAACTCAGGAGTAGTGGGGGCTTGATCGGTAGGTCCACGTGCCTCAGCAAATCCTAAACCCGCAATAGAACGAGGTCCTATCACAAGGATCATTCATAAGAGACTAATCAGAACAGTATAGAAAGTATTCCAACAAGTAGAGGAATTCATAAGGGAAACAAAAATACCTTAATTACGGAAATTGGACGTTAAACGGACTCTAAATGGGTCAAAAATAGTAATTCTGACTCAAATAAGACGTCTGGAACACCTTCGAGACGTCTTAAAAGAGTCCACAGCCATACCTCAAGTTTTGCGCCACTCCTCAGATGTCCAAGAACTCCGCTTCACCGTTTGGTCCCAGTTCCAGACGTCCGACAACCTCTCCGGATGTATGGAAATGCTTCTCGTCGTCTGGTGCCGTGCCCAGACATCCGAACTGCATGGGAGGGCGTGTCCTACGCCTTCCCGAAGCAACCTCTATGCAAATCAAGCGAAATCTTCTCAATAAGGCATGAAACAGTGCCTCGACGGAATGGCCTGCATGGCCGTATCCGCAAAGGAGACGTACATTTGCGAAGCTTACCTTTCAGTCGTCTGGAACCTCCTCCAAATGTCAACTACGTCGTCTGGATATCTATCCAGACGTTTGATTCTAGGAAAAGCCCAGAACTAGAACCTGCCTTCACTTTCTTGCACTGCGCGTGGCCGCGCCGCTCCTGCTCGCCTGCTGCTCCGGCTACAGCAGTGTCAGGGAGGACCTCCCCGACGTACTCCTCTTCCTTGCTTACATGCCGACCGGCCGTGAGCACCCTGGTGAGTTCCCACATGAGCTCACGTGCTTGCTCTCCTCTTCCCCTCGCTGCTCCTCCTCTCCTCCCACGCCGCTCACGCTCGCTGCTCGCTGCTCGCTACTGTCGCTGGAGGAAGGAGAAGGGTGGCTAGAAGTGGGGGGTGGTGTGAGGGAGAGGAGGGGGTTATATAAGGTGTGGGGTTAGGGTTTGCGTCGGGCGAGAGGAGAGAGAAGGAGAAGGAAATGAGGGTCGTGTACTGTCAGTGCACAGCACGCGCGCAGATGCGAGGACATACACGAAATTTTGATTTTCAAACGTCTGGGAATGAGTCCTGATGTCCTGCAAGACGTCTGACCCTCAGTCCAGATGTCATAACAGATGCGTGACCTAAAGTACGAATGTCTTAAAAAGGCGTAATGACACAGGTCTTAACAACATAACAAACTCAAAGGAAGTTTCGTCTTCGAAACTTGAGCTAGCTAGGGTGCAGAAAAAGAATAACATACGCATAACAAACTCAAAGAGGATCGAAGCCGATCCGAAAAGACGTACCCTAAAAAAGCTCCAGGTACCGCTCTCGCATCGCTGCCTCAGGCTCCTAGGTAGCCTCCTCGTACCTCTGGCTCCACCACAAGACCTTCATCAGGGTTACCTGCTTCCGTCTCAAACTTCGGACGGCTTTGTCTAGTATCTGCACTGGCCGCTTAGGGTAGGTCAGGTCATCACCCACCTCGACGCTCTTGTGGCTCAGAACGTGACTGAGATCAACGATGTACTTCCTAAGGTTGGACACGTGGAACACGTCGTGCACACCAGAAAGCTGGGGAGGAAGGGCAAGCTTGTAAGCAATGGGTCCAACTCGCTCCAGAACCTCAAAGGGCCCCATAAACCTCAGCGCTAGCTTCCCTTTCACCCCAAAATGTTGCAGGCCCTTCATGGGTGACACGCGAAAGAAGACGTGATCCCCAACCTCAAATTACACATCTCTGCGCTTCCGATCAGCATAACTCTTCTGTCTGCTCCTGACAGTGCGGAGACGCTTGTGAATCAGCTCAATCACCTCCTGACTCTACTGGATCAACCTGGGGCCAACCTCCCAGTTGGTCCCCACCTCAACCCAACTCAAGGGTGCAGTACACCTCTGTCCGTATAGAGCCTCGTAGGGTGCCATGTCAATGCTCGAGTGATAGCTGTTATTATATGCAAACTCCGCCAGGGGCAAGTGCTCCTCCCAAGAGCCTCTCCAGTCCATTACACAAGCACACGAAAGGTCCTCAAGCGTCTGTATTATGCACTCTGACTGTCCGTCCATCTGGGGGTGGTATGCTGTACTAAACCTCAACCGTATCCCCAAGGCCTGCTGAAACTCAGCCCAAAACTGGGACGTAAAGTGGGTATCCCGGTCGGATACAATCTCCCATGGAACTCCGTGCAGACGTACCACGTCACGGATATACCTCTTTGCCAGCTGTGCTGGATCCAAAGTGACTCTGATCGGCAAGAAATATGCCATCTTCGTCAATCTGTCTATAATCACCCAGACTGCGTCGTGTCCTCGCTGGGTAACAAACAAGCCCACCACTAAGTCCATGGCCATGCTCTCCCACTTTCACTCTGGCACTGGAAGTGGCTGCAACGGCCCTGTAGGCCTCTAATGCTCAGCTTTCACCTGCTGGCACACTAAACACTGTTGTATGAATTCACCTACATCCCACTTCATTCCCCTCCACCAAAAGTTGTGTCTCAGATCATGATACATCTTTGTGTTCTTGGGATGTATGGCGAACCTGGAACCGTGTGCTTCAGTTAGGAGCTCTCTCAACTGCTCCTTGTCCCGGGGAACGCACAAACGTCCCCTCATACACAGCACCACGTCGGTAAAGGAGAAGTCTCCAGGGTTCCCTGACTGTACTCTGTCACGCAACGACTACAGGTCTGGGTCGGCCATCTGTCCTGTGATGATGCGGTCTATCAGCTCTGGCCTCGTATGTCGTGTCACAGTCTGCCCCATAGTGCCCCAGTAACTCTTGGGGTCACCAACTGCCCATCTCCTCCATGAGTCTCCAACTCTGTGCTTGTAAATTGGCCAAGTGGGCAGGTGCCTTCTGGCTCAATGCGTTAGCCACCATGTTGGCCTTCCCTAGATGGTAGGAAATGCTGCAGTCATAGTCCTTCAGGAGCTCTAACCAACTTCTCTGTCTCATGTTAAGCTCCTTCTGATCAAACAGCTACCTGAGGCTCTTATGATCTGTGAAAATCTCAAAAGTCTCATCGTACAGGTAGTGCCTCCAAGTCTTTAGCGTGAAGATGACAACTGCCAGCTTCAAGTCGTGGGTAGGGTAGCTATGCTCATGGGGCTTCAGTTGCCATGAAGTGTAAGTGACAACGTGACCCTGCTGCATGAGCACACCCCCTAGCCCCTGGAAAGAGGCGTCCGTGTACACAACGAACTCGCCACTGCTGTCTGGGATGGTAAGCACGGGAGTCGAAGTCAGCTTCTCCTTCAGCTCTTGAAAACATGCCTCACAAGCGTCTGTCCAAGAAAAGGTCACATCCTTCCGAGTCAACTGTGTCATAGGCCGTGCAATCTGTGAGAAACCCCTGATAAATCGCCGGTAGTAGCTAGTACCAAGAAGCTGCGGATCTCTGTCACTGTACGTGGTCTCTCCCACCTGAGCACTGCCTCAACCTTGGTTGGATTCACAACCAAGCCATCCCCTGATATCACATGACCTAGAAAAGTCACCTCCCTCAACTAGAACTCGCACTTGCTGTACTTGGCATACAGCCTACGTCATCTCAATGTGTCCAAAACCATCTGCAAGTGCTGTTCGTGCTGCACCTGATCCCGAGAGTATATGAGCACATCATCAATAAATACCACCATGAACTGATCCAGATACGGTATTAACACCCGGTTCATCAAATCCATGAAAGCAGCGGGGGCGTTGTCAGCCCAAACGGGATGACCAAAAACTTGTAGTGTCCATATCGGATGCGAAAAGCTATCTTGGAGACGTCGGTCTCCTTGATCGTCAACTGGTGGTAGCCAGACCTCAAGTCTATCTTGGAGAATACCGTGGCACCTCGCAATTGGTCAAACAAGTCTTTAATCTTCTGCAGCGGATACCTGTTCTTGATGGCAACCCTATTCAGCTATCTGTAGTCCACACAAAGGCATAGGGTAGCATCCCTCTTCATCACAAATAATACCAGGGCTCCCCACGGAGATGCACTGGGCCTCACAAAGCCCTTCTCCAGAAGGTCCTGCAACTGGGAATTGATCTCTCGTAGCTCAAGTGGTGCCATCCTATACGATGCTGTGGAAATGGGGCTAGTCCTCGCTATCAGTGAGATGTCAAACTCGATCTCATGCTCGGGCCGTAGTCCTGGAAGCTCCTTGGGTGACATGACAGGGTACTCTCTGTCCACCGGGATACTCTGAAAATCTATCATGGGGCTGGGCTCTGCCACTACACAAGCCAGAAAGCCCTCAAACCCTCGGCCCAAAAGTCTCTCCGCTCGAAGTGCAGAAATGCACCTGAAGCCTCCGTCCACTGGCTGTCCGTGAAACTCAAAAGAAGGCATCTCTGGTATGGAGAAGATGATCTTCCTCTCGAAATAGTCCACTAAAGCGTGGTAAGCAGACAGCCAGTCCATCCCCAGAATCACACCAAAGTCCTCCATCGGTATCACAATCAGATCAGCGAAGTGGCTGTGTCCCCCAACACTGACCTCACAACCTGTGTAAACCTCCTCAACTACAAACAGCTGACCACCTGGACCTCTGATCACAAACGGATCCTCTAACAACACACAGTCCTGTCCCAAACTGATAGTAAAACTAGCAGCGACATACGAGTACGTGGTACCAGAATCAAAAAGTGTGTAAACTAGTCTGCCGGAAACTGTAACCATACCTGCCACCACTGAATGTGAAGCTCTGGCGTCTCCGTGTGTCAGGGCGTTAATATGCCATTCAGCTTTAGGTGCGGATGAAGTAGCCACACTTTGTGTCGGACGGGTAGCTGCTGGCCGGTACCCTCCCCACGACTGCTATCCTCCCCCACCCGCCTAAGAACCGTGCCCTCTTGCTCGTCCTCCAGTGCTCGGCGCGGGGAGCATCTGCTGACCTCCAGCCCTAGACAGGCAGTCCCTCCTAATGTGGCCCAGCTGGCCACACTGGTAGCATAGGGGAACTCGACTCCAGCCCTCGGTCCTGCTGACGGCTGGGCGAGGGTCCGGTGCTGGCAGTGGGGCCCTGTTGGGGGCCCCCAAAGGCCAGTGATGGCCCCACAAAACGTGTCGACTCTCCTGTGGGTGCCACATGCCTCCTCTCTCGTCGGCCATGGGAGTAGTCTGGCTGGTAGGGCTTGTTCTGTTCGCTGCCATTGTCACGTGCGGCCAGGTTGGTCTCCTCATATGTAATAGCTGCCTCCACCACTCTCGAGAACGTAGGCAGCTTCAAGGGTTTGACATACCCCCGAATAGCAAGTCGGAGCCCCTCGGTGAACCTCCACAGGCGCTCCTCCTCAGTAGCTACAGCTTTCGCGGCGAAACAAGACAGCTCCAGAAAATGTGTGTGATATGCGCTCACGGTCATCGTCCCCTGGTGGAGAGTGTGGAACTCCTGCCTCCTTTGATCCTACCACGTCTGGGGAAAGTACTGCTCACAGAAGAGGGTGACAAACTGGTCCCAAGTCGGCTCGGCCCTCTGATGACCTCTGATCGCCCTCCACCACCTATGTGCCACGCTCTCCAACTTGTACGTGGCAAAGGCCACGCGGCACTCCGTAGGGGGCGAAGGGTGTTAAACACCTTCTCGATCTGTTTGAGCCAGTCCTCTACCTCGGTCGGGTCCTCATCACCCTTGAAGGAGGGGGGCTTCAGCTTTCGAAACTGTTCGAAAAGCTCGTAATGGTGTTGAAGTGGGGAAACTTGTACTGCTCTAGGCAAGGAGGGCTCGTGCTCGGAAGTGTTAGAGGATGGTGGGGGCGGTGGAGGGCCACCCCGTGCCCCACGTGCAGCGCTGTGTCTGCCTCGTGGTCCCAAAGAGGACTCCCCCTCTGTAGCCCCAGGGAGAGGCGCCGGTGGAGGCGGCTGAAGCTCCTCTCGTACGATCTCCCATATCACCTAGGCGAGGTAATGGGCCTGAATGCCCAGAAGTAGTGGCCGATCCACTGAGATGTCAGGCTCGACACGCTCGTCCCTCCGACCTCGACCTCGACCACGTCCATGGCCCGCCTCACTGACTCCATGACGAGGCATCTCCTACAAGGAGACGCGAACGCAGAACAGAAAGACGTCAATTCCATAGGACATTCAGCAAAGAACCTCAGAACAAATGTCAAAATATACATTGTGGTGGTTACTTTAGTTGCAAGCACGCGAATTGGTTATTTTCCAGCTAGTTGGTTCACTTTTCGGGACGACCTTGCTCTGATACCATCTTGTTACGACCCGGTTCCCGTATCCCTACAGGACACGAGATTGGACCGACTCGACTGATCCCAAGAACCAGTCGTCCAACGAGAAAGTAACCAAAAAGCAGTAAAATAAACCACATTCACCATGCTAGCAACTAACAATAACAAAAGTACAGCAGTAAAGAAATAAACTACTACACTACACACCACCACAACAGTAGGAAAGAAAATAGGTACAGGAATATAATGTGCAAAACAAAAGAGTGCAAAATATAAAAGTACAAGAAGCTACTCACTACTACAAATGAGTACAAAAGAACTACAACTACTAGGCTCTATTGGGCCCAGCACCCTCTACAGCCATAGGCTCTGGCTGCTCAACACCTGGACCTAAAAAGGGTTATGAGTACAAAACGTTAGCGAACGCTGAGTAGAGTGTCAACCAACTACCAAGTAGTAAAGGTGGACAGGTACCTTTTGTTTTTCAATTTCTTTCTTTCTTTAACTAATTATTCTTTCTTTCACCACTTAATTTAATTATCAGGTCTCTTTCTTCAACTCGAGTGTTCCTCTTGGGAACGATCTTGATTGCAGTTTTTTCCAAAGAGTAGAAGTAGCACGTGGCGCTCCCCTAGCTGGGAGAGTCCCCCGTGGTGGTCCTACACCCAGTCAACCACCCCAAGGTCACTGACAGATGTACTGGTGACTACGACATGCGCGATAAATGCACGGGTAGCCACCCTGCACTGGAACGCAGCCAGTCGTTTGCCTTAGCGGGTGCAGCCAAAGCACAGCACGGAACCCGTATAGGGCATAACCCTCTCAGTAACAGGGGTCTAGCCCCTAAGAACCAAACAGGGGTCTCGCCCCTCCATAGTCCGCGCACCCTCGCCTGACTACCCTGGTTTGCCCAGTGGGCCTAACAAGCCGGTGTAAGGCGGTTAGCTGAACCCTAAGCCCCATGGGGTGGCTAGCTATCTCCCTACACTAGTAGCTCTCCTCGGTACTTTGTACGTGAGGGCCAAGAAATCGGTACAGAGTGGCCAATCCTAACCCCGGGTCCCAACCTAAGGCGGCTAGCTCCGCTCTACACTAAACAGGGGGATAGTCGCTCTCCTTGGTACTCCGTACTCAAGGGCCAGCTCACTTCCCCACTCACATTCCCAATTCCATTTCATTTATTTCCAGGAGCTCTACTCCTAATTCCCCATAGGGTTCATGCTCATATTTCTTAGGCCAAGCCATACCAGGTTTCATCATTTCTATTTCCATTCTCAGGTTATACACATGCAATTGTAGTCTATTTCATATTCAGTTATATGCACGGATAGCTCGTTTTTCCAACATTCACCTTTCCATTTCCAAATTATATACAGGCAACTCATATTACGTCATTTCACGTGTATAACAGAAAGGTTACATTCAACAGTTAACTAACACAACTACTATATATTTCGCAGGCAACTGTTATTCAGTTACAGGCAATTGTTATCATTCTACCTACTCATTCAAGACTACAATTCCTTCATTCAATACAAACAATCCTGTATTTCTAGTTCTAGGATTCATGCCATATCCTTTGTTCTAAACATTCATTCCACACATGCAATTAGTTTGAAATTAAATTAAGGGGAAGCCACTCTACCAGTAAACCCAGGAGTAGTGGGGGCTTGATCGGTAGGTCTATGTGCCTCAGCAAACTCCAAACCCGCAACAGAATAAGGTCCTATCACAAGGATCATTCATAAGAGACTACTCAGAACAGTATAGAAAGTATTCCAACAAGTAGAGGAATTCATACGGGAAACAACGATACCTTAATTGCGGAAATCGGACCTCAAACGGACCCTAAACGGGTCAAAAATAGTAATTCTGACTCAAATTAGACATTTTGAACACCTTCCTGACATCTTAAAAGAGTCTAGAGCCATACCTCAAGTCTTGTGACACTCCTTAGACGTTCAGGAACTCCGCTGGATCATCTGGACCGAGTTGTAGACGTCCGACAACCTCTCCAGAAGTCTGAAAATGCTTCTCGTCATCTGGTGCCTCGCCCAGATGTTCGAACTGCATGGGAGGGCGTGTCCCGTGCCTTCCCGAAGCAACCACTGTGCAAATCAAGTGAAATCTTCTTAATAAGGCACGAAACAGTGCCTTGGCGGAACGGCCTGCATGGCCGTATCCGCAAAGGAGATGTACGTTCAGGAAGCTTACCTCTCAGTCGTATGGAACCTCCTCTAGACGTCAGCTACATCGTCTGGATATCGATCCAGATGTCAGATTCTGGGAAAATCCCAGAACTAGAACCTGCCTTCGCCTCCTCACGCTGCGCGTGGCTGCGCCGCACCTACTCTCCTGCTGCTCCAGCCGCAGCAGTGTCAGGGAGGACCTCCCCGATGCACTCCTCCACGTTGCTCACGCGCCGACCGACTGTGAGCACCCTGGCGAGCTCCCACACGAGCTCACGTGCTTGCTCTCCTCTCTTCCCCTCACTGCTCCTCTCCTCCCACGCCGCTCATGCTCGTTGCTCTCGCTGGAGGAAGGAGAAGGGTGGCTGGAAGTGGGGGGTGGTGTGAGGGAGAGGAGGGGGTTATATAACGTGTGGGGTTAGGGTTTGCATGGGGAGAGAGGGGAGAGAAGGAGAAGAAAATGAGGATCGCATATTACCTGCACGCAGCACGCGTGCAGACGCGAGGACGTACATGAAAATTTCAATCTTTAGGCATTTGGGAATGAGTCCAGACATCTTGCAAGATGTTTGACCCTCAATCCAGATGTCATAACAAACGTCTGACCAAAAGTACGGATGTCTTAAAAAGGCTTTTTGACACGGGTCTTAACAAAGCGTCCCGACGGATTTCCTCGATCTCGGAGAGTTGGAGCTTCCTTTGAGTTCCGACCATCTGGGAATCCATGTTGCTCTGCTTAACAACCTAGTATGCTCAGTGCTCCAACTCGACTAGAAGGTGGCAAGCTTTGCCAAAGACCAATCGATAAGGCGACATTCCTATCAAGGTCTTAAAGGTGGTTCTGTATGCCCAAAGGGCATCGTCCAATCTTGTGGACCAATCCTTCCGGTCAAGTCTCACAGTCTTTTGTAGAGTATTTTAATCTACCTATTTGAGACTTCAGTTTGCCCATTTATTTGCAGGTGATATGGGGTGGCAATGCGGTGAGTGACCCCATATTTCTTAAGTAGGGCATGAAATTGGGCATTAATGAAGTGACTCCCACCATCGCTGATCATGGCTTTTGGTATCCCAAATAGTGAAAATATATTTTTCTTAACAAAGTCCATGACAGCTTTATGGTCACATTTTCAGGTAGTTACGACTTCGATCCATTTCGAGATGTAGTCCATTGTGACTAGTATATACTCGAAACCATTTGATGGTGGGAAGGGACCCATAAAATCAATGCCCCAGACATCGAAAATTTTGATGATCAAGATGGGCAGTAGAGGCATCATATCTTTCCTGGTCATAATCCCTAAGGTCTAGCATCTAGTTCAAGTCTTTGCAAAGTTATGTACATCCTTGAAAAGTGATGGCCAGTAAAAATCAGCCTGCAAAACTTTTGCAGGCATCTGCTTCCCAGAGAAGGGGCCACCACAGGCTTGGTCATGACAGAAGGATAGCACACTTTGAACTTCCTCTTCAGGAATACACCTCCTAATGATTTGGTCAGCACAAAGTCTAAATAGCATAGGATCATCCCAAAAATAATGCTTGGCCTCAGCCAAGAACTTATCCTCCTGCTGTCTAGACTAGATGTGCAGAGTCTGCCCTACCACTAAGTAGTTGACTAAGTCCGCATACCAGGGTAGACTCCTTCCATGCATGGTAAGAAGTTGTTCATAAGGGAATGTGTTGGTTAAGGGTAATGAGGATCCAATATGTTCTGGGTGAAGTCTGGATAAGTGGTTGGCTACAATGTTCTTGGACCCGGCTTTGTCACATATTTCCTGGTCAAATTCCTGGAAGAGCAGGATCTATCTGATTAGCCTGGGTTTAGCGTCCTTTTTGGCTAACAAATTCCAGATGGTCAAGTGGTCAGTGTAAATAATCATGTGGGATCCTAGAAGGTATGATATGAACTTTTCTAATCCAAAAACTATAGTGAGTAGTTCTTTTTCCATGATAGTATATTTCCATTGAGCCACATCCAAAGTTTTATTCGCATAGTAGATCACCACGGGTTTTTTCTCTCTTCTTTGTCCTAGGATTGCTCCAACAACAAAATCTGATGCATCACACATTATCTCAAAGTCCTAGGACCAGTCTGGGGGTTGTAAAATAGGTGCAGTTGAGATTGTATCCCAAAGGGTGTTGTAGGCATTGATGCAATCAGGTGTCATGTCAAAACGTATGACGTTGGCTAGAAGGTTAGTCAAAGGCTTGGAAGGTTTGGAAAAATCCTTAATGAACCTTTTATAGAGGCCAACATGTCCTAGGAAAGATTGGATTTGCTTGACAAAGCTAGGAGGTGGAAGTTTGGAAATTAAATCAACCTTAGCTCGATCAACTTCATTACCCCTATGCAAGATGATGTGACTGAAGAGTCCGTTTTAATGGAGTACTGTTACGCTTAAGTACTTCAATTCTAAAATAGTATGTTTGTTAATAATCACAACAAGTCATTAAATAAGTGCATGCATCATTACTTGAGTTTTTATCTATTTTATTGTATTTTATAATTTAATATGTAATTATTTTATGTTTTGTTGTTGCAAGAATAAATTGCAAGAGCTGAGGGGGGGTGAATTAAATTCTCCCCTCCCTAACAGCCGTCGGCCTGAACTGAGTCTTCTGGCTGGCCTCAACAGCTCCTCAACAATCGCCAGCCAAAATTAGTAAAGGGATTTGAAAATCCCTTGAGGGGCGGAAGGGAGGAGTTAAGAGGAGGGAAGCACGGGAGAAGAGGGGATCTTCATCTTCGGGATCTTCTTCCTCCCCCTTGTGGGGAATTATCTCCACCTTCGCCACCGTGGAGAGGGCAGACCTTGTGAACCAAGCGTTCACTGAAGCCACCATCACCGCCTCCCAACACCTCCAACCAACACTCAACATCAGCGCCGCACACACCTTTCAAGCTGCACCGCCCATCGCCTGCGTCCAACCAACACTGCACCCACCTCCTGCAGGCACTGCCCCCTCCAGTGCCTTGCGCGACCTCTGCAGGCACTGCGCCCTCTCCACTACAGGTGCCCACCACAACGCCCCCCCTCTCCAGCACCATCACCACCTGCAGGCGTGCCACCCTCTAGCACCCTTCACCACAAGCGCTCTCACAGCATACGCCCACAGGCACTGCCTCATGCTAGCCCGAAGGTGCAGCACCGCCCTCTGCAAGCACCTGCACCCGTGCCATTGCCCGCAGGCATCCCTGTGCTGCACCGTAGCCACCCTCAGGAGACCGCAGGCCCACAGCTGTGCCCCGCAAGCACTGCAAAGGACTACTCCAATGGCCTACAGCACGCCTTGCACACGCACGTGCCTAGCGCGCAGCCGCGTGGGCTGCAGCAGTAGCCTCCTCCTCCAACAGGCTGGCGGCCATCCTCCTCCGTCCGGCCGTTGCCAGCCACCTCCGGCTGCCGCGTCACCACCGTTGCGTAGCCCTCATCGAGGTGCACCTCCTCCCCGTTGACTCTTGTCACCAACCGTGCACGACTGGACATGCGAGGAAGAGAGAGGAGAAATCCTCTATTTTTGTCTCAATTAATACTTACATTCAATGCCATTGCCACCAAAATTAATTTTAATTTATGACTATTTTATTATTGTAAAATTGTGATTGCATACTCATACTTTCTGATAATTGTGTGGTTATTGATATTTACCTGTTTAACATTGGTTTTGGGACTAAAATGTGCACCAATTTTCACTAATACATGTCAATTGGAAATTACATAAAATTATCATATATTTATCGAATATTTCAGTGAGGAAAAATTGCACGTATACCCTTATATTTTTGAGTTATTGTGCATCTTATTTCCATCGCATTTCATGTCGGATTTGATTATGGATTTCGCACTTGATTGAAAGAATACAAAATAATCGAGATTTTATTGCATCATTGCCTCCCTGTGGACACAACCTACTCTTCTGTGAGTGGTAATTTTTATTGTAATTATTTTGTTAAGCAGTTTTCCACCACTTTGTTACTAAAATGACAGATCATCTTAATCACATTATTCGAAAGCGAAAATCGACTTAGCAAATTGGCGCCGTTGCTGGGGAGGTAACAGACGCAATAGATTCACGTTATTATTATTTTTGAATATTCTGAGTTGCGCAATCATCTGATCAATTTTTTTTATTGTGCAAGGAATATGTCACGGCGACAGGCGCAGCAGAGCGACGACATTGACCCTGAACGACGCATACAATAGAGACAATCTTTTTGGTGGACCTTGATGCCACCTGGAGGCCAGCAGTAGGAACACGTGGGCCTTGATCCCACGCACATAGGCTTACGGAGGAGCTAGTTTTTGATTTAGTCAGTAGAGCTTAGTTTAGATTTAGTTTAGATAGACATTATAATTTAATTACTGTCTTTTGGACCCTTGTCGGGTATTTTTGGGCACATGTTCCCAGTGCCACTTTATTTCATATCTCACTTGTATGCGGGAGCGTATTTTCGGGAGCGTGTTCCCATTTATTTAAATTATAGGATTGTATGAATTGTTTGAATTGCATTTTGGCTAGTTAGTTAGATTAGGTCTATTTGTTTATTATTATTATTAAAAAATAAAAAATCGAACTGTCTACTAGAAGCTGCATATCTATAGGATGACCATCTAGGATTGAATGAGCAACATCTAGTTTTTTTTTAATGCATTGCATACATTGCACGAAGAAAGCTGGAGTAAGGTATGTCTTCTCTTGAGTATCAATTACTTATCATGCATATGCATTGAACCTAAATCTAAGACTACTAAAGTGCTTGAATCAAATTAATTCAGTGGTCACTATGAAAATTGGGACTGCTAAGATGTTGGACTTTAAAATCTGTGACTGAAAATTGTGCGCAAAAGGATCATGCTTGCGAAATTTCAAAGCTCAAAATACGATCGTATGTTTGCACACCTGAGACACTGTGCACCTCACACATAAGGTCAATAGATAAATTTCTACTTCTCTTTTGCACCACAAGGGAAGTTAGTCGGAAATCAACAAGCCTATCCACCAAGTTACTTCGATTCCTCGTGTGTGGGCTCGATTCGAGACTTCCATCCCTTGCGAGTAGGTTATAGGCACCAACGAAGGTTGGCCTAGGAAGCGTAATTTTTTGCAAAACTTGTTTGGCCACACTCTGAACATTTAATTCTAAGACTTACAATCTACTAAAAAGAAGATCCCACTGAATTTGCATTTGCTTTGACACTAGAACTCTCTATGAAGTTTTTGCTTGTATTCTGAATTCTTTTAAATCCTAAGGGAGTTAAAACTTTTTTGCTTAAAGAAATGGATCACCCTTACTCCTATCATTTAGATTATCAGAGTCAATACTTCCCATCTTTTAATCAGAATCCCATGCCCCGGACATATCCATCCTTTGATGGGTACATTGACAATTCATGGGATCATTCTCATTCTTATCCTAGGAGTACTGGCTTGATAACTCGAACTTTTGAGCAGAGCCTAGGAGCAGGATTTTCCAACCCTGAAATCCCTACTTCCATGCGAACACCCAACCCTCCCACCCTTCATGATTTTTTGTATCGAGGTTGGACCGATACCCGTAGGCAACCAGAGCCTGAAATTGACTATCCTCCCCAACCTGATAATGGTAGCCTCTCCTCTTTTATGATAGAAATGCAAAAACAGCAAAAGGAAATGATGGAATCATTGGGAGAGATGTTGAGGAATAGTCAACAGTTAAATGAAGAAATAAGACAGCTTGGCTACACGCTTCCTAATAATCCTAATCCCTACCCATAAAACCATGATCATGAAAATAATTATGAGGAACCCAATGACAATAGGGATCCGATTTTATGTAGCTATCACTTAGACTCTCCCAATGAGACACGGCCACTAGAGGACAACGATCATAGTGATTATCCACTCGAGCTTTATTGGAGTCAAAAGCAAGGGAAGATGGTACCTCTTGAGGACCTTGACTCCAAAGACAGTATTCTCCTTACCCCTACCAACCCGGGTCAAGGTTATATTGTTCCTATCACTTCCCCTATTGATTATTTGGTGGAATCCCATTCTACCCTTAGTAAGCCTACTCCTAACCCTCCACTTAGGGAATCAACACCTACCATTCAGCATTTTGAGGATTTAAATGCACCCAATGAAGGTGACCCTAAGGGAATAGAGGATGATCAATTTTGGTCTTAAGGATATGAAGAGTCTATTTCAGAAAATGAGGATGCCCCAATAGAAGAATGTGGACTGAAAATCTGGAGTGAATCACAAGGGAATTATTTATTATTTGAGGATTTACCTCCAGAGGATATAAATAATATGGTGAAATCCAGATTCCTCCCTTCTTTTGAGAGTCATCCTCCATCAAAATAGAAGTTGCTATTAGAGGAGGAAAAACAAAATAGTGAGAAGTCTATGGGAGACTCTCGGGGACAAAACACGTCAATTGAGAATTTATACCCCGAGAAGAATAACAAATTCAGTGATATAGGCTTGCTCCAAAACATTAAGACTGATCCTCCTTTGGGAATAATTGAGGATACTGATCCAACTCCTAATGAATCATATATACACCCCGAGAAAAAATTGAGTGAACCAAACGAATTCGGGGATGAGGTTAATGATAAGGATTCTGACATTCGGACCCAACAATCAAAGAGTTGTAATTTGGAGTCTACCCTTGATTCAAATATGACTCCAATCATTAATGTTAGGCAGGGTAAACTGAAGTTGTCTACAGCTGTTAGGGAGTATACACAATCTGAATCATTGTTGGAATTAGACCTAACACCGACTAAGCCCTCATTGAACTTAACCATTACCTTCCAACACTACAAACAACCCTTATACTCCCTAACCGATCCTTGGCTTAGATCTCTGCTCATGTACATTCTTTCTAGAGAACATATCAGGTCAGTACATCCTCGGGTAGAATGGCGAGTGCGGATTGATGCTTGTACTTTTACTCTCGCCATTCAAGGGTTTGAACTAATAATGTTTATATCTTTTAAAACCCGTCCTGCTCTGGAGGATCCTTGTTATCCTCCACTTATTCCGTTTCGGGAGGTCCCTTTTCATATTCCATTTATTATTCCTAGGCCTCCCAAGGTAGCCAATTAGGTTCTTCACTTTCATATCTTCTGGCTAGCATTTGGTATTATGTTGCATCATTAGCTCACCAACATCCGTGGCTACCTGTTTTCTAGGCCCGCACTGTTACGCATATTTTTAGGGCCTAACATTTTCTGTCTGAAACCATACTTACAGGTTCCTTATAAGTCTACCTACTGACAGAAAATGCAGTGCTTGTTGGGAGGCAACCCAGCGATCAAAATAACACCATTGTCAGGTGATTTCTTTCCTTTCTCCCCCTGTTTTAATTTTACAATGGGGACATTGTAGGATTTAGGCATGGGGGGTGCATTTGCATTTGAGGAAGTTTTCATGCATTTAGGTTAGCATATAAAAAAAATTTTCATCTTTTTTAGAGTTGAATGGGTTAGTCCCTAGCAGAATACCTTTGTCATTGGAGGTTTTTCTTCTTGAATTATTTCTTAAGTTTAGAATCCAGTACATTTATTTCACGTGCACGTAGACTGGGTAATGGATCCTTGAGGAAAACCAATAAGCATTTGTAGTCTACTAAACCCTTGGACAGTTCATAGGGAGTCAGGCATACTATCTTCTAGTAGATCCACCTCATATTTGTGAGATGAAAGTAGAGAGATTACTGGTGCGTTTAGTCTAGTGCAAGGACTCTTAAGTTTTGGACAATTAGATGATGATACTTCAGAGTTAGGCATAGTTTTCGCTCTTTGTTCCTGTGTGCATACTTTGTGTGAATTCCTGAGAGTCACCAAATAAGGTAGATACACAGAGATGGAGTCTTAATAAAGCTATGACTATGGTGGATGGTTATGACCGTCCTTCATAGAGTCCTCGGCTGAAGGAGGGTAATAGTGCCAAAGGTCAGAAATACGCCTGTCCTATCCATTCCTTCCCGGTAGTGAGAATCGGCACTTCCACCAAATAAGCCATGATTGCATCACAAAAATACACCTGCAATTGTGCCTTCTTGTGCTATTTCCTAGCATTACCAGTGCATATTAGGTTTCCAAAGTCGCATTTGTAAAAATACATGCATGCATGCATTTAATTGAGAGGGGAGGAGAGTGAATAAATTGGACGTGAAATTACATTTTTCCTGAAGTGCTGCTTTGCAAAATTCATCATCTTTTTATTTTAATTTTATTTGACTTTGAAATGCTTCCCGTGGCTGCAAGGAATGACTTCTTCTTCTTCGCACCTTGCCCTACAGCTGCATGCCCAGCCTCTCCCTGCCAAGCCATGCACAAAGCATGCACAGCCAGGGCATGGCTGTGCATGCTTTCTTCTTCTTTAAAAAGAGCACGGCTCCTCCTTTGCAAGGGAGCCTGGTCCAGCCAAAAAAAAATACCCAATGGAGCTTCTCCTTCCAGGCCGCCTCCTCCTCTCTCCCTCCATACGCAGGCCCTCCTCCTCTGAGGAGACACTCTGCGAGTAGGAGTAGATCACTGTGGTGCACGTCCACCACAGTGAGACCACCACTGCCAGCTCATCAAAGAGCCGGTGGGCATGGTGGTCTTCTCTTCCCTATTTCAATGTCCAAGCCACTTCATCCATTGGAGCAGGAGCTTCAAGCTTTGAAGCTCAAAGCTCCACACGCAGCAGCAGCAACAAGCCGACAGCAGCCGCAAGGCCCTCCAGTGCACGCTTGTAGGCCACGCTCGCCTCCAACGCCTACAGGCACCCTCACCTCCAGCTTCTTCACGCTGCACTCACCTTTCCACCTGCAACCGGCCACTGTGTGCCCTTGCAGCGGCCGGCCAAGCTTCACCGTGCACACCAGCCAATAGTTGTAGGCCACCGTGCGCCCTGTCGCGCTCCTTCGCCCGTGACCCAGCCCCCTCCGTGCGCTCTGTCGCAAAGTCCTACCCGCAAGCCAGCAGCCGGCGCCAATCTTCCACATGCGCACCGAGCCGTCTGCACTCACCGCACCTACAGCACCCGGTCGCGCGGCTCGCCCACTATTCATGCATTTCAGCGGAACACTGTGCTATAGTGGTGTGACCTGTAATTTTCTCAGTTATCCGGTCACCCGACGAGCCGCAACTGGCCTTCGCCTGCACGCGCGTCTCGCCCTGCGTCCCGCTCTAGCACTCGCCTGCGTGTCTACGTGCTGTCCTCTACCAGCGTCTGCTCCTGCCTACATCTTTGCCTGCGTGCGCCTACGTCTGCCCGCTCTAGCCCTTCTGCGCAGCACTGTGCGCTGCGGTCCTCTCTCCGTGCCCACTCCCTCCAGTGCACTCCTCTCTACGTGCATACACGCCTGCGCGTGCGTGCATGGACTCCAGACGGTGCTTAAAAGCTTCAGACGCCTTAACCACGCCAACTCCAGCTCTTTCTCTCTCTCTCTCACAGCACTCTCTCCCTCTCTCTCTGCTGGCACTTACACACACACACTCACACTCTCACTCTCATACACACATACACACACCTATACTCTACTTTATACATATATATATACGTATATATATATATACACATTTATCTATACATATATTAGTACTTATATAACTATTTATTAGTCTATATACATACATACATATATATATATCTATATACTTATATATATATATATATATGTACACACATATATACTTACATATATACATATATTTATAAACATATATATATATACATATATCTATATATATATTATTACCTATATAACTAAATATAAGTATAGATACATATATATATATATATATACATATATACACACCTACTTATATATACATATATATATATATACAAATATACATACATATATACATATATATCTATATAACTATACATACATATACATATATATATATATCTATACATATATCTATTTATACATATATTTACATATCTATATATATTTACATATATACATATATATATATATATTCAGATTACTTACCATACGTTGGATCGCGTGAATACCTGCCCCAGTTGTTGATATTCCCCGATACACGCGTACAAAAAGCGTGGTCACACTCATCGTCCATCAGTCCACCTTACACTCCATGCAGCACCCTCCCTGTTGGTTGCGTCTTTCTAGACGATGACCGACTTGACACCGTGCTACACTCCATCTCCGCCTCCACCCCCACCCCTTTATACATATGTAATATATACCTATATATATACTATATTTACTTTATTTCTGTTTCACTTTCCTGCTAGCAAAAAGATAAAAAAAATATATAAAAGAGAAAAGATAATCCTTGACTTGCAAGTACTCCGTCTTGCGAAAAGCAAGACCCATTTTGGAACCCTGATTTGGCTTAAGGCCAAGAACCTAATTTTGAGGGTGTGCCTCAAGCACAAAAATACTCAGAAAAAAATCTAAATAAAAGAACACCAAAAACATAATAAATGAATGGAAGAGATTCATTGTAGGAAAGGCGTAGAAACTTGACTTTTAACCCCACTTCCCTGAGTTCGATCCTGGGCCTAAAAGTGATCAAGATAAAATCATGTAGGCCAGGTAAAAAAAACATTTGTAAAGAGATAGTTAGGCTCAATTTAGGTCAACCACTATACACATTTCAACGATAAAATCACCATATTAACACACCTAACTAGGTCCCGACCATAATTTTTTCTGGCGCCGTTGCCAGGGAAGTACACCTTCAAATAAGTTTCTTTTCCATTCCTTTCATTTTTCTCTTCTCTCTTCACGGGTGTTTTTGTTTATTGCTGTACAGGTGAACCTGTTGCAAGGAGATGGCAGGCAGATGAAGTCAGAGACGTGAGCAGATCCAAGGCAGGAACGAGAGCGTGAAGTCGCCAACACCGCACTGGAGCTTCGCATGCATTGCTGAACAAGTAGTTCTTCCTTTCTTAGCAACTTAGGTTAACTTGTCACCTTAATGAAAAAAAATATATAAAAAAAAAATAATTAAAACAAAAACTAGAAAAAATTCTTGGGATCTCTTGGGGCAAGTGGATTAAAATTCACTCGTTTGATTAATTGCCTTTACACCCACCGCACTGGGATTTCCCTCCTTACTTCGCATAGCGAAAATCCAAGAATCTTGATTCTTGAACTTTTCACCGTGTGAAGTATTCTTTGAGGCAAATATAAAAAGATTGATTGCACCCCTCTTTGCCTTACTTATCTGCATATTTGGGATCACATTTTTGCTGGGGAGACTTGGAATTGAGTTGATTCCAACCCTACCATAACTTTTCAACTTGCCTAAGATTCGATCCCGAATACTTCAACCCCAACAAATTGATTTTCTTTATCTTTTGGTTGAGCATTGTGTGGAAATCATTTTTGGTGATTGGGAGCACTTGAAATGAAGTGCTTTGGCTCCCTCTCACACTAATCTAAAACTGATTCGTGCATCCACACATGGAAATCTCCATTTAGGGAAGCCCATTGCATTTTAGCATGCATTAACCAATTGACATTGAAGAAGGGCTTGTTGGGCTTAGAAGAAAACTTGTATTCTCTCAAAACCCGGAGATTGGTTGAATTGGCAATTCAGTGAAATCTTAAAATCCATACTACTTAAGGCTGAATTCTAAAAACCATTCACCAATTAAAACATCAATTTGGGGAGATTTCCCTGTTGCATGCTTGGATTACAAACTCTCTAAAAATCAATCACTTGGGCATTACCCGTAAACAATGCCCTTCACATTCCAAAAGCACTTGATCCTAAGCCTCTAGCTAAAATTGGTAGTAACTTGACCCTTATTAAGGATTGGAGGTCTAACTACCTGCGTGTAGCGTCTACGTACTGGTGAGGGTTCCTGCATGCTATCGGGTGTCTAAGACTGGGGCAAACGGCCTTTCAATCTGGCCCGGTGGTTCCGCGGTGCTCGCATTCGGTTCCGTAGGTCGTGATAGTAGGTAACTTAGATCTTTAGGTCTAAGGGCACACTGTAGAGGTTAGGAATTTGATTGAATTGATTTGTCATCAAGTGTACCTTTGCGGCGTCATTTCTCTCATCTCTTTTCCCTTCTTATCCCCCCAATTCTTCCTACGGTAGTGCATGTTTGGGAGGAGGTCACAAAACCCTGAACTGTTTGAATTGCCTGATAAATTTAGAAAAGAAGCCAAATCATCCTCCTCCTCCACAAACATGGCTGCACGCCCACCCCCAAATCCTGAGGGAGGAAACCGCCCTCAAAACGCACCAGGTGGTGGAGCCTTAGATCCCATAACCCACCTCCAAGCCCAAATGGAAATGTATAATGAACAAATTGAAGCCATTAGGGAAACATTGGAGGAAATGAAGAACACTCCCGAATGGGAGGAGCCTAGGTCTCTTAGCTCCTATCAGAATCCCACTGCTATAGAGACCATAGGACAAATTCGGGTCCCCATGGGTAGGGATGACTTTGAAATGAAACTTAACATTATTGGCCTAATAAATTTCCACTTCCATGGTCTTGCAAGTGGAGATCCTTTTCTCCACTTGGAAGACTTAACTCGATTGGCTGAAATTGTTAAACCTAGAAATATCGAGTTACCTATAGACCTCATGAAAATGTTCCCATTTTCACTGTGGGATAAAGTGTCGCAGTGGTTACGCACCCTTGGGAGAACCATCCACTCTTGGGAAGAGATGCGAACAACGTTTCTCAAGAAGTTCTTCCCAATCGGGCGAACCAATGCTCTTCGCCGTGCTATCACTTCATTTACGCAACAAAACGGCGAACAATTTCATGAGGCATGGGAGAGGTATAACGACCTCCTCAGGAAGTGTCCGCACCATGGTCTGCCTAAGTGGCATATAGCCTAGATTTTCTACTATGGGCTAAATGAGACTTTGAAGCAAATTGCAGACGCTTCCTGCGGAGGGAATTTCATGAATAAAGATGAGAATGGAGCATTCGAATTATTTGAAAATATGAGTGAAAACTCAATGAACAATGCCTCCATTGTCGCCTTTAATTATACCAGCCTGCCTTGAAATGTCCACGAAGTTGACACGGGACCCTCCCATTCATCCACATATCTTAGCCTTATCTCACAGAAATTGGATGAAGTTTCCGTCGTGCACAAGATGCTGGATGAGCTTTTGGCCAACCCCGCCCGTTCTATGGCAAACACCCCCACCTCACCACTTCGTCACAATCCCAATTCTTCCAACACCAGGCTTATCCCGAGAAACCCCATAAGACCTTCCTTACCGAGTGTCGTGCCGACCGACTCGGTAAGTCATGTGGATCTGGCTTCTGCAAGCCAATATTTCGACATGGAGGACCAATCCTCCATGTGCTCGAAAGTGTATTTACATGCGAACACGTCTTCTGGCATAGAAGACGCTTGCGCCCTGGGGAACAACCTATTCTCTGCCACTTATAACCCAGGGTGGCGAAATCATCCAAATTTCGCATGGTCCAACAACCCACAGTGCCAAAACCCCACGAGTGGACGAATGCGACCATCCACACCTGTCATCCCAAGGGCCCAGTCTAATCTTATGGCGAATCCACCATCAGGCCCTTGTGTACCGCAAGCAGAACACACATCAAGTCCTCTTGACAAATTGATGCGAATGATGATGGAAATGTCAAAGCGCCATGAAGAGAACATGACCTCTCTTCAGCACCAATTGGCGCAACAGAATGCTGAGATCAGTCAACTACACATGGTGACTCGATCTCAGGGCACTCTTCCCGCCCAACCTGTTCCAAACCTACGAAATTTCGTACCTTGTGGTTCTCAACCACAGGTACGACCTTCTCAATGGTAGGATAATCAGATTCTGCAAGCTTCGAGCATTCCACCAGGATTTCAGGTTAATCCCACTGCAGCACTGCACTCTTATGTCCCTATTGCAAACCCTCCTTCGTCGTATGATCCCACTAGACCCACATTGTCCAATGCGATCACTACGAGGAGCAGTAAGCAGACCATCGATCCGCCTTGACCTAATCCTGACTCGTCTTCTTCATTGCCCTCTCATTCGGGATGCGCACCGCATTCGTGAGAGGACGATACACCCAAATTGGTGCCAGAATCAGTTCCATTCCCTGAGGCTCTACTGAGGGAGCCAAAGGCAAAAAGAAAGCTACGCAGGCCTTTGATAACCTGCATAATTTGTTCAGGGATGTAGAAATCAAGGTACCCCTGCTTGAGGCTATCGACCACATACCTACTGTCGCCTGATTTTTCAAAGACTACACAATACCCAAGTGACAATCAAAGAAAACTAAAAATTCGGTGGTTCTCTCGCCTCATGCGAGTTGTGCTATATGATTAGCCCATAGTTGTGGGCTATTTAAGTATTTAAGTGCCTACACATTAGGTTAATTCTAACATTTATTTAGTATAAATTAGGATGTAAATAGATTAATTCATAGTTTTAATCTAATTACATAATCCATACATTGCATTCATATCTTAAGTGCATTTAGAATTAGCTTAGAATATCATTCATCTAATTAGATAACCAATTAGGTATATTGTTTTTATTAACATAGAAGTTGAGGGTCTATACATAAATAACCCTAATATTTTAATAATATTTTCTTTATTCGTCTTCTTTCAGAACGGCTGGCTGCCGCTCCAACGCCCGCGTGATGCAGTGAAAGCCATTCAAGGGGGAGCGGATACGGTGGATCTGGTCGGCGGTTGATTTCAAAATTGTTCAAGACACTACAAAAGGAGCACGGAGGCAGCCGAGCTCGGGAGGCCTCCGCCACCGACTCACCACTGTGCAGAGAGATCCTCTCTCTTCCACTCCACACTGCCGGCCTCTACCGTGGCGGCGAGTCTCCACCACCGTGGGCGTGTGGTGTGACAGGCCACACCGCCATCCGGAGCTCGCCCGCATTACCGTGAGCACCTTAGCGTGCAACTCCCTCGCCGTCGTCGCCGACCACCGTCACCACGCAAGCTACTGATCAGCCACCCTCTCAGTAACTTAAGACGTCTGGGAAATTTCCCAGACGTCTGAAGTTACCCGCTCACCTCCACTTCCTCAGCCTGCACTCTCCAACCGGCCACCAAACCGCCTGCGCCCTCCACCGCACAGCCATCTGCAAATCACCGCACACGCCTGAAGTCGCCTGCAGACCCCTTCCCGCACCTGCAGAACCTTCAGCGCACCCACGTCCGTCAACCTTCAGCTCAAACACGCACAACCGCCTGCAGTCCACGCCGTTCACCACTGTGTCTGCAGAACCGCCAGCAACCGACCTCTGCGCCCTCCACCGCTCACTGGCTGCTGACCTGCGCACGCCTGCAGATCAGCCCGCGCTCTCCTCCAACGCCTGCAGACCAGCCTGCAGCATCCTCCAACAGCCGCCTGCAGCTTCCACCGCGCAAGCGCCCCCTCTGCAGCTTCCACCGCACACGCCAGCACCCGCCTGCAGACGCCCGCCTGCAGACCACCGCGCGCCAGCGCCCTCCGCAGACCTTCCGCGCGCCCACGCACAACCGCCTGCAGCACCTCCGCCGGAGCTCGTCCGACCACCGCCACGCCTCCGCGCGCCAGCGCCTTCCGCAGACCCTCCGCGCGCCCACGCACAACCGCCTGCAGCACCTCCGCCGGAGCTCGTCCGGCCACCTCCGGCCGCCGCGCGACTCGCCGTCACCACCGATTCGAAGCCCTTGATCCAAGGGACCTCCGCCGAGCTTCCCGCGCCCAGCCATCGGCTCCTCGTCGCGCAAGACAACGGGGAAGAATTCCCCTGTTTTGCTACAGTAAAGCATTGATTAAAATTTACATTTTCTGCCATTGCCAGATTTTATTCATATTCTATTCACTCTGCATTGCGGAAAATATCCTGTAGTTTATCATAATTGCCATTTCAGCATTATTTCTTGCTTAAACCTTAATCTAAAGGCAATCTTGGCTTGGTTCTTGTCCAAATTGACTCCGAACAAACATTTTTAAGTGGCGCGAATTTTAATACGTTATTGCCTCCCTGTGGAAATGACCCGCTCCTCTGCGAGTGGTTATTTCTTATTAAAAATTGATTAGTCGATTTTTCCACCACATTAAACTACAAACGACTTAAAAGCGAAAGATCGACACGATCACTATACTATCAAACCTACCACCGAAGCAGAAAGATTAGGGCACACCGCTCATTTTCTGTAGCATCCAAGGCTGCAATTTTAACCATGCCCTACTTGATCTAGGATCTTCCATCATACTAATACCGAACATCATGCTCGAAAAATTTTCCGTGGGAAATCTGAAATGTACCCCTATCACGTTACAGATGACAGATCGCTCTGTCAAAATCCCGAAGGGTGTGGTGGAGGACGTGGTGGTTAGGGTCAACAGTCTCTGTTTCCCTGTTGACTTTCTTGTTTTAGATATGGAAGTTCCTAGCTCACTTTCTGATTGTCCGATCATCCTCGGTCGACCTTTCTTGGCCACAGCCCGCACCCATATCAACTGCGAGTCGGGCTATATTGAGATTGCCGTTGGATCTGAAAAGTTCAAGCTTAACATCTTCAAGGTAGCCAAGAACTTTTATTGTGATTGTATCGAGGATGACACGTCCGACGAGGACATGGCCGTCAGCTCGTGTATCAGACTATTTGGGACCTATTTGGACTGCTGTGGATTACCTATAAACATTGATGATTGCCTGACTAACACAAATTGTGACGTTCCCCCATCCCTCCCTATTCCCGTACCTTCTCCTGACCAGACTTCTGACGAGGTTTTCTCTACTCCCCATACCTCGTCGTCTGAGTCATATCTGGGCTACTCACCGCCGGTCCACACTTTTGAAGATCGGATTGCCCTTTCTTTCCTGCCAAATCTGGCGGATTTGCAACTCCACACTGGGACCTTGAGCCCATATACTTCTCTCTGGGGCTATTCCTTTTTGGATCCATCTATCCAAGAAGCCCCTCTTCTTGGCCAATCTGAGGTCCAATTTCTTCCTCTTGACTTGTGCTCCAATCCGCCTAGGACACTCTTGTCCCATGAAATTGCACTAGAGGGGGGGTGAATAGTGAAATTATATAGTATTGTAATACAACAAATTCAATCACACAATATACTCAATTATTTTTAGGTGGAAACCCAAGATGGGTGAAAACCACCACCTAAGCCAATCTCTTGACTTAGGATTTTCGATCACAAGGTGATCAATCCACTAACCACACTACTTAAACGAGGGTAGTGTACCTCAATTACAATTCCCACCTCCGATCCCTAAACGAAGGTTTCTCTCTTCAAAATGAAGAGACGGGGACCCGACAGGCCGGATACCCAAAATACAGAAATTAACAAGTAAAAATAACACCTATAGAGCACCCCAATAATTTAGTTGCTTTCTTATCTACTAAGCATGAAAAGAACTCCCTGATGATTTGCAGAACGGAGCGAGCCGGGAGTATGGATTTGCCCTTTGATCAGAGTATTAGCACAGCACAAGGGCAAGATGGAGCTTAGAGTAGTGAGCAAGAGATTTTTCTAATGGAATTGTATCTCAAGAGGTGTGCGTTGCCAAAGAAGAGTTGTAGTCTATTTATAGGCAAGTTTGGAACCTTCAAGAACACTTGGGAGAGCTCTTCTAACCGTTGGAGACAAATCCCAAGAGTTTAGGACGAAATCCACACAAAATCAGGGCAATGATGATTCTGACAGCAACATCAGACGTCTAATTATAAGATCAGACGTCTTACAGGACGTCTGATTTTTCCTATGGTCGTCTAATATTGCAGGACATCCTTAACGGACTCTATTGGATCAAAAGAAGGACGTCTGATATTATGTCATAAGACGTCTGATTATTTTACTGGACGTCTAATGAATGGTGCATTCGTTCCTGTTATCATCGGATCCAAACAAGGTTCTAGGTTTAGAGGATCAGACGTCGTTACGGACGTCTGAGGACATTACCAGACGTCTGGAAACCTAAATTCTCTTCCTTGCTGCTTCTGCCAAAAGATTATGTGGCCGTAGACAGATACGCACAGAAAATCATGGCCAACGGTTCAAAGGCAGACGTCTGTAAGTGTCTCAAGACGTCTAGAAATTGTTTTTGCCGATAAAAAGTCTAACGGTTAGTATGAGGACGTCTGGGTAAAGAATCAGACGTCTGTGAACGGTTATCGACGTCTGAAAGTGAAGTCCTTCGACTGATGTTTATGAGGAGATGAACAAAGGCAGAAATATTTGAAATTAGACGTCTGATACACATGTCAGACGTCTTATGGTGGAAAATCAGACGTCTGGAATTTTTAATGGACGTCTGATAAAAGTATAAGTGTTGGGTTTTTGTTTCTAATTTATCCTAAGTGTAGAGAGCCTAAGTTAGCTATTTATAGGTTATGTTTGGGGGCTCTTTACAATATTTCTAGACTCAAATAAGATGAAAATTACAACCTTTGAAAGTTTACACGAAAAAAGCCTAAGACCTCATACTTATGCTACTCGTCTTCACGCTTTTAATCTCCCATCTTGGAAAGCTTTTTGAAATCCTGCAAATATGTTATTATAGAGAGAAAACAATATGCTACGCTTTATTTATTATTTCATTTTCTACGTTTTGTAAAATCATCAAAATATTATATATGAGTAGTTGAACTAATAATCTCCCCCTTTTTGATGATTTTCAAAATATAGCTGTAGGTTCCTCTTTCCTCCCCCTAAAGGTTGTACTTGATAGCCTTTATCTATTTAAGAGGGTTGTTTTTATATTATTCCTTAATTTCTTACCTACATTCTTCTCCCCCTTTTTGAATATCATCATGAAGGGTTGTTCAAAGGGAGTCAAAATCCAAACTACAAGAGTGATATCTACAAAGTAGAGTGCGTGAATAAAATAGCATGTTTAAAAGATGACAAGCCATTAAGGAAAATTGATTAGGAATAGAAATATTTAAGCATGGACTAGCTATTTGTTCCCAAAAATATTAAGTACAGGGTCAAGGCCTCTTAATACAAACTTAGAATAAAAGACAGAAAAATAGAAGCACTAAAACTATTCTTCTTGATCTTGGCGGCGGCGGCGACGAGCGGGTCCTTGTCCTATCTGCAAATTTTGAACATCTGATCTAAGTTCGTCGATGTCGCGGAGCATGCTTCCCATGTAGGTGTACATCTCGCCGGTTCGACGCAGCAGGAGGGAGATGCCGGAGGAGAGGGAATCTGTGGCTGGATCCCATGCTTCATCAAAGCTCGAGCGGGGAGCTTCTATTTGAAGGGGCCGTGGTTCATGGAAGTCTGGAAAGGGTGGAAGGGGCTCTTCTTCCATGGGTTCGTCGGCGGGCTCAAGATGTTCTCTAAGTATATGCATCTTGGCGGCTGTGGCCCGGTTGTAAGGCTCAATTTTCTTGTCAACTGCTTGGTCAGTTATGGAAATCCGATGGGATGAAAAGATTTTGGATAGAATAGACCCAAACGGAAGTGATGCCCCATGGTCCTCATTCATGACGCGAACAATGAGGCGGCAATAATTGAAAGGAATATGACGAACGGCCGCAAAAAGGAGAGCCTTGTGTTAGCCCATTTCAGGGCGACGTCTGTTTTATTCATCAGACGAATAATCAGACGACTAATTATAATATAGACGTCTGATTTCTGCAGGAATCCTCCCCAGCAAAAAGATTTATTCTCCAGGTTGTCGTTTGATTTCTTACTCAGACGACAATGAAGACGTCTAAATTTAATATTAGACGTCCGATTTCTGCAGACAGACCTTCCTGGATTTTCGTTTAAAGTTACAGGGTCGTCCGCTTTTCCTGTCAGACGATCCCTACGACGTCTAACCACATATTCAGACGTCCGACAGGCAGTACATGTACTGTCTCCGAGATAGACGTCTATCAACACATTTGGACGACATTTCAGATGTCTGTGTGGTGTACCAGACGTCTGATATGACTGTTTTGTTATATAAAATCGTCGTCTGTCCCAGATGTTTAGACGACGAATTTTAATGTATAAGACGTCTGATGATTTAATCAGACGTCTGAGATTGGACAGAGTGTGCATTTGGATGTTTGAATGAAGGCTTAGTGAAATCAAGGTTCAATCTATGCTCATGACAAAAGAGGTTCCATTAAATCACTAAATTCTTCAAATATCACTTAGCTTACATATGCCTAGTTTCCTACGTATATAATTAAAGCGATCATAATTCAAAGGTTTAGTGAAAATATCAGCTAATTGCAGTTCAGTACAAATAAATTCAACTTCGATTTCTCCCTTAAGTACATTGTCTCTTAGGAAGTGATGTCGAACATCAATATGTTTTGTGCAAGAGTGATGTACGGGATTTTTCGAGAGGTTGATAGCACTAGTATTGTCACATAATATTTTTATGTTATTAAATATCAAGTTAAAATCCTTCAAAGTATTTTTCATCCAAAGCACTTGGGAACATGCTAGTGCAGCGGCTATGTATTCAGCTTCTGTAGTTGATAAAGCTACACTAGATTGTTTCTTTGAGAACCAAGAGACTAGTGATTCGCCTAAGAATTGGCACGTCCCACTAGTACTCTTCCTATCAGTGCGGCTACCTGCGTAGTCCGCATCGCTATATGTAACTAAGTTGAATTGTGGACTCCTAGGGTAGAATAAGCCATAATCAGATGTGTCAACTAAATATCTAAATATTCGTTTTACAGCATTTAGGTGTGATTGTTTAGGATTTGATTGAAACCTAGCGCATAAGCAGGTACTAAACAAAATATCAGGTCTACTGGAAGTTAAATACAGTAAAGATCCAATCATGCTGCGATAGAGCTTTTGATCTATGGGCGTACCTGATTCGTCCAAGTCTAAGGAAGTTGTGACACTCATAGGAGTGTTCTTCCCTTTACTTTTGTTCATATCAAATCTCTTCAACATCTCCTTTGTGTATTTAGATTGACACACAAAGGTTCCAATTTCGAGCTGAGTGATTTGCAAGCCCAAGAAAAACTTGAGTTCACCCATCAAACTCATTTCGAATTCTTCCTGCATAATTTCTGAAAACTTTCTAGACATAGATTCATTAGTAGCACCAAATATAATATCATCTACATATATTTGAACTAATAAAATGTCTTTTCCTTTTCTTTTAATGAATAATGTGGAATCAGCTTCCCCTATAGAGAATTTTGCATTTAACAAGTAGTCTTTGAGCCTTTCATACCAAGCTCTAGGAGCTTGCTTTAGACCATATAGTGCCTTGTTTAATTTGTAGACAAAATGAGGCTTATCATGAGACTCAAAACCAGGAGGTTGTTTTACAAAAACTTCCTCCTTAATGAATCCGTTAAGAAACGCGCTCTTAACGTCCATTTGAAAGAGTTTAAAGCCAAGAAAGGCGGCATAAGCAAGAAGCATGCGAATTGATTCGAGTCGAGCTACGGGAGCGTAGGTCTCATCAAAATCAATTCCTTCTTCTTGGTTGTACGCTTGTGCTACCAACCGAGCCTTATTTCGAATAACTATACCGGATTCATTCAACTTGTTCCGGAATACCCATTTGGTACCTATTACCGTTTGCCCTTCAGGCTTAGGTACTAGATCCCAAACTTCATTCTTTTGGAATTGGTTGAGTTCCTCCTGCATGGCCATCATCCAAGTTTCTTCGGAGCATGCTTCCTCGACACTCTTCGGTTCAACTTGAGATACAAAGGCGGAGAGACCAAAGGTGCAACTAAAACGAGATCGGGTTTTAACGCCATCAGAAACACTTCCAATGACTTGACTTTCGGGATGATCCCTTTGATATATCCAATCTTTTGGAAGATTATGGATATTGGAGTTTGGAATGTTAGACACATCAATAGTAGAATCATCTTCATCATCCATATTAACTCGGTCAATGGAGGAATGAGGAGATTCATCGAAGGAGACATGAAGGGTTTCCTCCACTATTAATGTGGTCTTGTTAAAAACCCGATATGCCTTACTACGTGAGGAGTAACCAATAAAGATGGCTTCTTCACCTTTGGCATCAAATTTATCTAAATTAGAGCGGGTATTCAAGATAAAACATCGACATCCAAAAACTTTAAAATAACTAATTTTGGGTATTTTCCCATAGTATAGTTCAAAACAAGTTTTTCGCAATCCGGATCGAATTAAGGTGCGATTTAACACGTAACAAGCCGTGTTAACCGCCTCAGCCCAAAAGTACTTCGGTAACCCCGAGTCTATGAGCAATGTTCGAGCACACTCTTGAAGAGTACGGTTCTTTCTCTCAACCACCCCATTTTGTTGAGGTGTTCGAGGAAAAGAGAACTCATGAGCAATACCATGCTCTTGACAAAAATCATCAAACAAGGAATTTTCAAACTCGCCCCCATGATCACTACGGATACGAGTGATTTGGTAGCCTTTTTCAGTTTGAATTTTCCTACAAAAAATAGAAAAGACGGAAAACACTTCTTCTTTAGATCTCAAGAAGGAGACCCATGAAAACCTCGAAAAATCATCTACAATTACAAGGCAATATTTGCATCCACTGAGGCTCTCATATTTTGTTGGTCCAAACAGATCTAGGTGAAGTAGTTCTAAAGGTCTTGATGTGGATATAACTTCTTTGCTTTTAAAACTAGATTTTATAATCTTACCTAATTTACATGAATCACAAATAAGCTCATTTAAAAATTTTCTTTTAGGAAGACCTCGGACTAGTTCATGTTTAGCTAATTTTTGAACCAGCTTCATATGAACATGTCCTAGTCTTTTATGCCATATACTTAACTCATCATTTGCTATAAGACATTCATAAGTGCCATTTTTATCAAATTCTACGACATAAATGTCTTTAAATCTAGTTCCCTTAAGAAGGGTTTCATTGGTTAATGCACGCATAATTTCAAACATTTTAGAAGTAAACACTACTTTAAAACCCTTATCACATATTTGACTTACACTTAAAAGATTATGTTTTAGTCCTTTAACTAGAGAAACATTTGAGATCGGAGAGAGAGGGTTACCTATTTTACCAAGGCCAATAATATGGCCCTTGTGGTTGTTGCCAAATGTAACTGTTCCTCCATCCGTAGGTTGGAGGTCCAAAAATAGGCGCTTGTCTCTTGTCATATGTTTGGAGCATCCGGAGTCCATCACCCATCGGCCTCCTTGGTGGTGGTGGTCTCCTTGTCTTCCTCCTTGTAGACCTTCTTCCTCCTACAAAAGATCTTCGATGGTGACTTGGTGTTTCTATAGGTCTTTCTAATTTGAGTCGTCCATCCTTCATTTTGTATATCCAATTTTTGACATTATGATGTCCTTTCATCCCTACAAAACAAAGTGAGAGTTGTCTTTTCGGTATCCATTGTAAAGTGGATCCGTATTTGTTAGTGTTCTCCTTTAGAGGAGGGTCCTTTTTCGGCTCACTTTGACTAGGCTCATAAAAGCCTAATCCAAATTTACTTGAGGAAGGTTTTTGATGGGCAATGAGTTTGTCCAAGTTATCTTTCCCCTTTGTAAATTTGGCTAGGTCCTCAAGAAGTTGGTTTGACTTTTCTTTGAGATGATTTATCTCTATTTTCATTATATCTAGTTTATCTTCTAATGCCCTAATCTCTACTCTAAGTAAGCCATTTTCATCCTTTTTAAAAGAGTTTGATTTTTCAAGCACATGGATTTTGTCGAGTAATTCTTCTCTATCTAAAAATTTTTGTTCACTCATTGCTGTATACAAATCATTTGTTAATGACTCTTTCTCAATCATTAGATTTCTTATTTGCATATTTAAAGCAGTGGTTTCTTTTGTAAGAATTAGATTCTTTTCTTCAAGATCATTGATTAATCTCTTATTTTCTAACTTTTCTTCTTTTAAAGCCTTGCTTTGGGTTTTAGTTTTCTTAAGATCTATATATAATGAATCAAAGGCATCTTGTAATTCATCCAAAGAGTAGGGGTTTACCTCAGGTTCCTCAGATTCAGACTCGGAACCATCATTTGTTGCCATTAGTCCCAAGCATGTCGTTTCTTCATTTGTTTCCTCCTCCTCTTCTTCGGAGGTGGAGTCATCCCACGTTGCTTGAAACGCCTTCTTCTTGAATCCTTTCGGTTTGGAGATCTTCTTGTAGTCAGAAGGCTTCTTGGGTTTCTTCTCATCATCCCTTTTGAGTAAGGGACAATCTTTCCTTATGTGACCTCTCTTTTTGCAATTATAGCAAATTAGAGGATCTTCTTCTCTTTTCCTTCCCTTGATTTCTCTTCTATTTCTGAGAAATTTTTTAAACTTTTTATCTAATAAAACAAATTCTTCGTCATCGGTACTTACCTCATCATCCGAAGTAGCTTTGAAGGCTAAGGTCTTCTTCTTTGGCTCCGATGAGGTTGATTTCTTCTTTTGCTCCATTTTTGATTCGTAAGCCATGAGATTCCCAAGTAGATTTTCCATGTCTAGATCCTCTACTTGGTTGGCTTCTTCTATTGCCGTTACCTTTTGCTCCCACTCAAGTCCAAGGGAGCGAAGGAGCTTCCCTTGAAGCTCCCCCTTTATAAATGTCTTTCCTAAAGACTTGAGGTTATTCACGATTAACGTGAATCGGGTGTACATGTCCCCAAGTCTTTCATTCTCCTTCATAGAGAAAGCTTCGAATTCCTGCGATAACAAGTTTATCTTTGAGGATTTAACTTTAGATGTACCTTCGTGAGTAACCTCCAAGGTTCTCCAGATCTCGTGGGCGGTTTCGCATTGGCTGATGCGGTTGAATTCCTCCGAGCTGAGAGCGCAGTAGAGTGAGTTCATTGCCTTGGCATTCAGTCCAAGGTGATGGATTTGCTCCACTGTGTAACCAGTTTCTGGTTTCTCGGGAATGACGTATGCGGATTCGCATTTCTCCCAAATGGAAAAATCGTTGGCTTGAAGCCACATCTTCATTCTCAGCTTCCAGTAAGTGTAGTTGGTTCCTTCGAAGAGTGGTGGTCGAGTGGTGGATTGCCCCTCCAATCTGCTTGTGGAAATGGCCTTCCCCTCCATGTGATCTTTCCGCAGATGTTACTCCTGTAGGCGGAAAACCTGCTCTGATACCAAATGAAATTGCACTAGAGGGGGGGTGAATAGTGAAATTATATAGTATTGTAATACAACAAATTCAATCACACAATATACTCAATTATTTTTAGGTGGAAACCCAAGATGGGTGAAAACCACCACCTAAGCCAATCTCTTGACTTAGGATTTTCGATCACAAGGTGATTAATCCACTAACCACACTACTTAAATGAGGGTAGTGTACCTCAATTACAATTCCCACCTCCGATCCCTAAACGGAGGTTTCTCTCTTCAAAATGAAGAGATGGGGACCCGACAGGCCGGATACCCAAAATACAGAAATTAACAAGTAAAAATAACACCTATAGAGCACCCCAATAATTTAGTTGCTTTCTTATCTACTAAGCATGAAAAGAACTCCCTGATGATTTGCAGAACGGAGCGAGCCGGGAGTATGGATTTTCCCTTTGATCAGAGTATTAGCACAGCACAAGGGCAAGATGGAGCTTAGAGTAGTGAGCAAGAGATTTTTCTAATGGAATTGTATCTCAAGAGGTGTGTGTTGCCAAAGAAGAGTTGTAGTCTATTTATAGGCAAGTTTGGAACCTTCAAGAACACTTGGGAGAGCTCTTCTAGCCATTGGAGACAAATCCCAAGAGTTTAGGACGAAATCCACACAAAATCAGGGCAATGATGATTCTGACAGCAACATCAGACGTCTAATTATAAGATCAGACGTCTTACAGGACGTCTGATTTTTCCTATGGTCGTCTAATATTGCAGGACATCCTTAACGGACTCTATTGGATCAAAAGAAGGACGTCTGATATTATGTCATAAGACGTCTGATTATTTTACTGGACGTCTAATGAATGGTGCATTCGTTCCTGTTATCATCGGATCCAAATAGGGTTCTAGGTTTAGAGGATCAGACGTCGTTACGGACGTCTGAGGACATTACCAGACGTCTGGAAACCTAAATACTCTTCCTTGCTGCTTCTGCCAAAAGATTATGTGGCCGTAGACAGATATGCACAGAAAATCATGGCCAACGGTTCAAAGGCAGACGTCTGTAAGTGTGTCAAGACGTCTAGAAATTGTTTTTGCCGATAAAAAGTCTAACGGTTAGTATGAGGACGTCTGGGTAAAGAATCAGACGTCTGTGAGCGGTTATCGACGTCTGAAAGTGAAGTCCTTCGACTGATGTTTATGAGGAGATGAACAAAGGCAGAAATATTTGAAATCAGACGTCTTATGGTGGAAAATCAGACGTCTGGAATTTTTAATGGACGTCTGATAAAAGTATAAGTGTTGGGTTTTTGTTTCTAATTTATCGTAAGTGTAGAGAGCCTAAGTTAGCTATTTATAGGTTATGTTTGGGGGCTCTTTACAATATTTCTAGACTCAAATAAGATGAAAATTACAACCTTTGAAAGTTTACATGAAAAAAGCCTAAGACCTAATACTTATGCTACTCGTCTTCACGCTTTTAATCTCCCGTCTTGGAAAGCTTTTTGAAATCCTGCAAATATGTTATTATAGAGAGAAAACAATATGCTACGCTTTATTTATTATTTCATTTTCTACGTTTTGTAAAATCATCAAAATATTATATATGAGTAGTTGAACTAACAGTTTTCTCTACTTCCCATACCTCGTGGTCTGAGTCATATCTGGGCTACTCACCGCCGGTCCACACTTTTGAAGATCGGATTGCCCTTTCTTTCCTGCCAAATCTGGCGGATTTGCAACTCCACACTGGGACCTTGAGCCCATATACTTCTCTCTGGGGCTATTCCTTTTTGGATCCATCTATCCAAGAAGCCCCTCTTCTTGGCCAATCTGAGGGCCAATTTCTTCCTCTTGACTTGTGCTCCAATCCGCCTAGGACACTCTTGTCCCATGAAATGGCAGACCTTTCACCATCCACCATCACTTTTCATGCCACTATCACGATCGCTTCACTTTTCACTTCACCACCCACCATCCATCCACCCTACCACCCTGCTGTATACCTGCACCTCAGCTCTTCTTACCCGATCTTTCATCCTTTCTCTACCTTTCCCTGCATGCATATGAGGACATAGAATCGTTTGGCATGTGGGGGTGGATAAGCATCCATAGGATCTGGGTATTTTTTGGTATCATGCAGTTTCCACCTATTTATAAATATGTAAGGAAAAGAAAAATAATAAATGGTGTTTAGTAATGATCTGAAGGATGAAACAAAAATACAATAAGTGTTTATGGATATTCAACCACTGTTTTGAAGACTTTCTAGGCCACAGAAGCTTGATTCGCTTAGGCTCGGCTTAATTCACTTGAGCATTGACAAGATAGATTAGAATTTCTCTCAACTAATGACGTATTCTTGTACCTGAGACACCAGTACAGGATCCGTTGGTTTGCTTCTACTTGAGAGCCTAAGTAATCTTGGTTCACACTACACATATTAGGAAAGACCAGGTGAACATAAGATTCAACTCTAGTGTTCATTAGGGAAGGTGGAGTCCTTACCTGTGTGCACAGGTAGACTTTTTATCCCAGGCTTTAGTCTTGTGTTTAGGAGCGACTCTTTCCACCAAGAAAGAACTCTCCCACCAAAAAGAAAAGTGTGCTCCTCCAAATAATGTTGTAAGAGATATACTGGCACATGTTTCGAAAAAAAAAAAGATACAAATAAGTCAGTATATCTCACAAATGTTTGTAAAGTCTTCTTCCTACAAAAAAAGTTCTTCAGGGCAAATACCCTGTTTTCTTTGATCCACAAATGTCAGAAAATAGGAGTTGAATTTTCTGTCATCTTTTTAAGGGTCAATCCGAAGACACAAGCTGAAATTGGGACCAACCTTTACTTAAAAATTCGTGAAACCCTGGGATTGAGTCTTAATGTTCATCTGGTCAGTCTTGATCCTTCACTATGCACAAGCCATAATCTCTTGAGCTCTCGAGTATGGCAAAAACCTCCTGGGTCCTGGAAATAGTACTTATGGTTTAAATATCAAGAGCTCTGGTTAGTCGAGAGATGATCTATGTCATGTGAGACTTAAAGTAGTGGTAGTCTTATCTACAATTGGATCTCACAATATCCAACAATAAACACACCTATGTTTCCTCAGAAGAAAATCTTCAGCTTAAAGATCATTTCTAAATACATTACAAAAATGGTTTGCTAGGGACTAGCGAAAGATAGGCATGGGGGTATGATTGCACCGCAAAAATACACTTGCAATTGCACCGTCTTATGCTATTTCCTAGCATTACCAGTGCATATTAGGTTTCCATAGTCGCATTTGTAAAAATGCATGCATGCATGCATTTAATTGAGAGGGGAGGAGAGTGAATAAATTGGCCGTGAAATTACATTTTTCCTCAAGAGCTGCTTTGCAAAATTCACCATCATTTTATTTTAATTTTATTTGACTTTGAAATGCTTCCCGCGACTGCAAGGAATGACTTCTTCTTCCTCGCACCTTGCTCTGCAGCCGCATGCCCAGCCTCTCCCTACCATGCCATGTACAAAGCATGCACAGCCAGGGCATGGTTGTGCATGCTTTCTTCTTCTTTAAAAAGAGCATGGCTTCTCCTTTGCAAGGGAGCCTGGTCCAGCCAAAAAAAAAAACCCAACGCAGCTTCTCCTTCTAGGCCGCCTCCTCCCCTCTCCCTCCATACGTAGGCCCTCCTCCTCTGAGGAGACACTCTGCGGGCAGGAGTACATCACTGTGGTGCACGCCCACCACCGTGAGACCACCACTGCCCAGCTCATCAAAGAGCCGGTGGGCGTGGTGGTCTTCTCTTCCCTGTTTCAACATCCAAGCCACTTCAGCCATTGGAGCAGGAGCTTCAAGCTTTGAAGCTCAAAGCTTCACATGCAGCAGCAGCAACAAGGCGGCAACTTCCGCAAGGCCCTCTAGCGCACGCTTACAGGACACCCTCGCCTCCAGCGCATGCCTGCAGGTGCCCTCATCTCCCTCTTCTTTGCACTGCACTCACCTTTCTGCCCGCAACCGACCACCGCGCGCCCCTGTAGCGGCCAGCCAAGCTTCACCGTGCACACCAGGCAACACCCGCAGGCCACCGCGTGCCCTGTCGGGCTCCTTCTCCCGTGACCCAGCCCTCCCTGCGTGCTCTGTCGCGAAGTCCCGCCTGCAAGCCAGCAGCCAGTGCCACTCTTCTGTGTGCATGCCGAGCCATCTGCACTCACAACACCTACAGCATCCGGTCGCGCGGCTCGCCTGGCCACTGTAGCCACTGTTCACGCATTTCTGCGGAACACTGTGGCTACAGTGGGGTGACCGGTAAGTTTCTCACTTATCCGGTCACCCGGCGTGCCCCAACCGGCCTTCTCCTGTGCGCATGTCTCACCGTGCATCTCGCTCCAGTGCCCGCCCGCGCGTCTGCGTGCGATCCTCTCCCACCGCCAACTCCCGCCTGTGTCTTCGCCCGTGTGTGCTTACGTCTGCCCGCTCCAGCCCTTTCGCGCAGTGCTGTGCGCTGCGGTCCTCTCTCCACGCCCACTCCCTCCAGTGCACTCCTCTCTACGTGCATACGCGCCTACGTGTGCGCACGTGGACTCCAGACGGTGCTTAGAAGCTTCAGACACCTGAACCACACCAACTCCAGCTCTCTCTCTCTCTCTCTCACAGCACTCTCTCCCTCTCTCTCTGCCGACACTTACACATACACACTCACACTCTCATACACACACACAGCTATACTCTACTTTATACATATATATATATATTTATATATATATATATTTATATACATATATACATATATATATACATATATCTATACATATATTTGTACTTATATAACTATGTATTGGTCTATATACATACATACATATATATATATACTTATATATATATACACATATATACTTACATATATACATATATTTATATACATATATATATATATATATACAAATATAAATACATATATACATATATATGTATATAACTATACATACATATACATACATATATATATATATATCTATACATATATCTATCAATACATATGTTTACGTATCAATATATATTTACATCTATACATATATATATATATATATATTTTTTCACATTAATTACCATACGTTGTATCGCAGGAATATCTGCACCAGTTGCTGATATTCCCTGATACACGCGTACAAAAAGTGTGGTCACACTCATCGTCCATCAATCCACCTTACACTCCATGCAGCACCTCGTCCTGTTGGTTGCGTCTTTCTAGACGACGACCGACTCAACACCGTGCTACACTCCATCTCCACCTCCACCCCCACCCCTTTATACATATATAATATATACCTATATATATACTATATTTACTTTATTTCTATTTTTCTTTCCTGCTAGTAAAAAGATAAAAAAATATATATAAAAGAGAAAAGATAATCCTTGACTTGCAGGTACTTCGTCTTGCGAATAGCAAGACTCATTTTGGAACCCTGATTTGGCTCAAGGCCAAGAACCTAATTTTGAGGGTGTGCCTCAAGGAAAAAAATTCTCAGAAAAAAATCTAAATAGAGAAACACTAAAAAAACAATAAACGAATGGAAGAGATTCGTTGTAGGAAAGGCATATAAACTTGACTTTTAACCCCCCTTCCCTGAGTTTTACCCTGGGCCTAAAAGTGACCAAGATAAAATCAAGTTGGCCTGGTAAACAAAAAAAATTTTGTAAAGAGATGGTTAGGCTAGATTTAGGTTAACCACTATACACATTTCAATGATAAAATCACCATATTAACACACCTAACCGGGTCTTGACCACGCCACACAATATCCTCTTGACCAACATCATCGCTAATAATGCCTCATAAATAAAAGTTTGTGTCAAATTATGTTGATTTATAAAAAAAAAGAGAGAAGAGAGAGAAAAGAAAAGAAGAAGAAACAGTTATATTACAAAAAAAAAAATAAAGAAAGAAAGAAAGGAAGAAGAAGAAAAGAGAGGGAGAGAAAAAAAAGAAAAGAAAAGAGTCCAAGGTTATCGTTGTAACATTATTTCTGAGGCAACAAAACACCTATCGCGTTCCACCAAATATGACCCATACCTACCTTTCAGTATTTCTGATCGCCCAAATATTGGTTGAGGACTCTAACTTAGTTGTAGAGTTATTAGGACTTTAATTGAAGTGTGGATGCCATGTGAGGCCACCAAACAGTGAGTACAATTATCTAGCGAGGTTTTGTGATCTCAGAAAGAAAAGAAAGAAAAGAGTGAGTGCTTAGGAACATCAAGAGAGCATAGTTGTTTAGCCTTTCTCTAAGTTGACTTGTCTAATAGTCTAGAAATCTAGAGTCTGTAGTACTAAGCTACATGTAGCACTAGATGAGTGTGTGCCACCAAATACAAATCCATTCTACTCGATATCTCCTACCTAAGCCAAAAGCTAGGGTCAAATTACAGATTATCTTTTGCTTTATCCCTGAGGGAAGTAGTTGGCTATCCCGATAGAAATATTTACCAAGGGTAAAGTACAAGCTCCCAATGCGAATCGACTTTTCACATTGATCTGTTACTTAGGCTATCATCACTTCACATTTGTCTGGATCTCTAAAGTTTTGAAATAAGAAAAGAAGAAATCTTTGGATTACTTCTATTATTTTTCATTTTTGCTGGGGACTAGCAAATCTTAGGCATGGGGGTATTTGATGAGTCCATTTTAGTGGACCATTGTTACGCCTAAGTACTTCAATTCTAACATAGTATGTTTGTTAATAATCACATTACGTCATTAAATAAGTGCATGCATCATTACCTGAGTTTTTACCTATTTTATCATATTTTATAATTTAGTATGTAATTATTTTACGCTTTGTTGTTGCAGGAATAAATTGCAAGAGTTGAGGGGGTGAATTAAATTCTCCCCTCCCCAACAGCCGCCAGCCTCAACTGAGTCTTCCGACCGGCCTCAACAGCTCCTCAACAACCGTCGGCCAAAATTAGTAAAGGGATTTGAAAATCCCTTGAGGGGCGGAAGAGAGGAGTTAAGAGGAGGGGAGCACAGGAGAGGAGGGGATCTTCATCTTTGGGATCTTCTTCCTCCCCCTGGCGGGGAATTATCTCCACCTTCGCCACCGTGGAGAGGGTGGACCCTGTGAACCAAGCATGCACTGAAGCCACCATCATCGTCTCCCAACGCCTCAAACCAACACTCAACACCAGCACCGCACACATCTTTCCAGCCACACCGCCCATCCCCTGCATCCAATCAGTGCTGCACCCACAGCCCGTAGGGACAACCCCCTCCAGCGCCTTGCGCGACCTCTACAGGCACCGCGCCCTCTCCACTGCACGCGCCCACCGCAGTGCGCCCCCCATCTCCAGCACCATCACCACTCGCATGCACGCCCCCTCCAGCACCCTTCACCGCAGGCACTCTCACACCATACGCCCGCAAGCACTGCCTTACGCCAGCCAGTAGGCACTGTATCACCCTCTACAAGCGCCTGCAGGCATCCCTGCGCTGCATCGCAGCCACCCACAAGTGACCGTAGGCCCACAACCGCGCCCTGCATGTGCTGCAAAGGACTACTCCAATGGCCTGCAGCGTGCCTTGCGCACGTGCGTGCCCAGCGTGCAGCTGCGCAGGCTGTAGCAGCGGCCTCCTCCTCCAACGGGCCGGCGGCCATCCTCTACCATCCGGCCATTGTCAGCCACCTTCGGTCACCGCGTCACCACCGTTGCGTAGCCCTCGTCGAGGTGCACCTCCCCGTCGACTCTCGCCGCCAACCGTGCATGACCGCACATGCGAGGAAGAGAGAGGAGAAATCCTTTGTTTTTGTCTCAATTAATAATTACATTCAATGCCATTTCCGCCAAAATCAATTTTAATTTATGATTATTTCATTATGGTGAAATTGTGACTGCATACTCGTACTTTCTGATAATTGTGTGGTTATTGATATTCACATGTTTAACATTGGTTTTGGGATTAAAATGTGCACCAATTTTCTTTAATACTTGTTAATTGGGAATTACATAAAATCATCACATATTTATTGAATATTTCAGTGAGGAAAAATTGCACGTATACCCTTATATTTTTGAGTTATTGTGCATCTTCTTTCCATCGCATTTCATGTCGGATTTGATTATGGATTTTGCACTTGATTGAAAGAATATGAAATAATCAAAATTTTATTGCATCATTGCCTCCCTGTGGACATGACCCGCTCTTCTGTGAGTGGTAATTTTTATTATAATTATTTTGTTAAGCAGTTTTCCACCACTTTGTTACTAAAAAGATAGATCATCTTAATCACATTATTCGAAAGTGAAAATTGACTTATCAGTGACCGAGGGCAACCCCTTGTTGAACCATAAAATGGATCTTTTCCCAGCTTAAAACTAGGTTGACCTCGATACATCGCTTCAGGATTTTTTCTAGGTTGCTAAGATAATGGTCGAATGAGTCTCATAACACGGAGGAATCATCCATAAAGACCTCCAAATATTCACCTACCATCTCTGAAAAGATGGCTAACATGCAACGCTGAAAGGTAGCGAGTGCATTGCATAACCCTAATGGCATACGATGGAATGCAAATGTTCCATATGGGCAAGTGAATGTGGTCTTCTCTTGGTCCTCTTGTGCAATAGCAACCTGGTTATATCCTGAATATCCATCCAGGAAGCAAAAATATTTCCGCCCTACCAGTCGTTCTAGAATCTGGTCAATGAATGGTAGGGGACAGTGGTCCTTTTTAGTAGCCACATTAAGCTTCCTATAATCAATGCACACCCGCCACGCGATTGTGGTGCGTGTGGGGATTGATTCGCTCTGGTCATTTGTGACCACGGTGAGCCCAGCTTTCATTGGTACTACTTGGGTAGGGCTCACCTAGGGGCTATCAGAAATCGGGTAGACGATTTCTGCATTAAGCCACTTGATTATTTCCTTTTTAATGACCTCTTGCATATTTAGGTTTAATCGCCTTTGCATCTGGCAAGAAGGTCGCGCCCCATCTTCCAAATAGTTCTTGTGACTGTAATAAGTAGGGCTAATTCCCCTTAAGTTAGAAATTGTCCACCCAATAGCTACCCAATGTTCAAAAAGGGTAGTAGTCAACCTAAGTTGTTGGTCCCTAGTTAGGTGTGCATTGATAATCACAGTGAAAGTCCGATTAGGTCCTAGGAAGACATACTTAAGGTTGTTGGGCAAAGGTTTCAATTCAGGTGCAGGTGGGACAATGTTTGATGGGTAAGGGAAGGGTGGGAATTGATTAACATTAATCTCCTCAAATGGAGGTTGCCGGTGGTAATCAGTTTTACAAATTTTAACCTCCAAGGACTTGGATGGGTCAGGGTAGTCATCAACTGGTTGAATCAGATGGTCTTCTAAAGAGCTAACCGTTAGGCATTCTTCAACCAGGGTTTCCACGAGATCGTACTCCTCGACCCAACCGCAAGCAAAAGACTTAGTCACCTTGAAGATATCCAATTGCATCTTCTTATCTCTAAAGGTGATTTCCATACATCCCATGTCACAATCAATGTTCGCCTTGGCCGTAACCAAGAAAGGTGTGCCTAGGATGATGGGTGTGTTCTATAGTTGTTCAAGGACTTCCATGTCAACGACTAAAAGTTCAACTAGGAAGTAGAAGTCCTTACCCTGAAGAATTACATCCTTGAGTACCCCTTTTGGAGTTTTCATGGATCAGTCAGCCAGTTGGATAGTACAGGTGTGGGCTTTAATTTCCCAAATCCGAACTGGTGATAAAGGGTAGTCGAGATTAAGTTAATTGAAGCACCTAAGTCCAAGAGCGCTCTATCAAACATCATGTCACCAATATTGCAAGATATCAGAGGTGCTCCAGAGTCAGTTCCTTTCAGAGGTAGGCTACTCAATATCATTGAACTAGCTTGTTCCGAGAGCACTACCTTCCTAGGTGCTTGGGTTCCCAGCTTACGCTTAGCTGTACAGACATCCTTAAAAAATTTAGCGTAAGTCGGGATATGCTTGATTGCATTGAGGAGAGGTATATTAATCTGTACTTGTTTAAAAATCTCCAACAACTCCTCGTACTCAGTCACATTTCTATTTTTCTTTATTTTCTCCAAGGCTTTAGGGTATGGTATTTGGGTTTGAATTGGTTCAAGCTCCTGATGCTTGGGTTCCTCCCGCTCATCCACAGAATCAGGCATCTCAGGTAGTGAAGTCATTGGAGGGGTTGGACATTTAGGGTCCTTGGTTTGAGTGCCGCCTCTCAAGGTAACCGCATTGGCTGAGGCATTGGAACCATGGTTAGATCCTTGAGCAGAAGAAGAAGCATTAAACCCAGGAGGTGTCTGTGGGGCTTGTTGGATCATGTGGGCATGCCCCTGATTTGATTGGAACCCTTGAGGAATGTGGCCTTTGTTCATTACATTCCTCGAGTTCAGTTGTGGCTGAGAAGAAAGGGACCCTATTTTTTGTTATCCAATAGCTGGCTCAATTGTCCCTTCACTAATGCCATCTTCTCCTGATGTTTCTGATTCATATCAGCCATCATTTTAATCAGAGTGTCCATTTGGTTCTGTGTAGAGGCCACCCTATTCTAGTTATAGGGGGTCTAGTAGGTGGACCTTGCTGATAGGAGGTGACTGGTCGATCTTTCGCTTTTAAGTCGTTTGTAGTTTAATGTGGTGGAAAAATCGACTAATCAATTTTTAACAAGAAATAACCACTCGCAGAGGAGCGGGTCGTATCCACAGGGAGGCAATAACGTATTACAATTCGCGCCACTTAAAAATGTTTGTTCGTAGTCAATTTGGACAAGAACCAAGCCAAGATTGCCTTTAGATTAAGGTTTAAACAAGAAACAATGCTGAAATGGCAATTATGAGAAACTATAGGATATTTTCCGCAATGTAGAGTCAATAAAATATGATTAAAATTTGGCAATGGCATAAAATGTAAATTTTAACTGAAGGTTTCCTGTAGCAAAACAGGGGAATTTTTCCCCGTTGTCTTGCGCGATGAGGAGCCGATGACCGGGCGCGGGAAGCTCGGAGGAGGTCCCTTGGACCAAGAGCTTCGAATCGGTGGTGGCGGCGAGTCGCGCGGCGGCCGGAGGTGGCCGGATGAGCTCCGACGGAGGTGCTACAGCCGGTGACCTTGCGCGGCTGTTGGCGTGAGATCTGCTCGCGCGTTGCTGCTGCGGGGGTGGCTGCTGCTGCTGGCGTGGGGATGGGAAAGCAGGCGTGGTGAGCGCTGGACAGTAGGCGCGGGGAAGAGGGCACTGCTGGTGGTGGTTCTGCAGGCGCGGGAGAAGGGTGCTGCAGGCTGGTGAGCGCGGTCTGGAGGTTCGGCAGGCGCGGGTGCGGTTTGAGTTCTACAGGCGCGGTTGCTGCTGCAGGCGCGGGAGGTGGGCGCTGCAGGCTGAGGAGGGCGTGCACGATCTGGAGGGCGTGGAGATGGCGAAGGCTGATGGTGGGCACAGTTGCGCTGGAGGCTGGTGGGTGGCGCTGCAGGCGTGGGTGCGCACGGATGAAGGCGCAGGCGCGGGGGTGGTGGTGTGGGCATGAACGGTGAGATGGGCGGATGTGGTTGTGCGGGTGCGGGTGGAGTTCAGACGGGTACGCAGGCGAGTGATCGCAGGTGAGCGGGTAGCTTCAGACGTCCGGGAAATTTTCCGGACGTCTTAAGTGAATGAGAAGGTGATTGCAGTGACGGTGGTTGCGGCGGTGGTGGTTGGTGACGACGGCGAGGGAGTTGCACGCTATGGTGCTCACGGTAATGCGGGCGAGCTCCGGATGGCGGTGTGGCCTATCACACCACGCGCCCACGGTGGTGGAGACTCGCCGCCACGGTAGAGGCCAGCAGTATGGAGTGGAAGAGAGAAGTTCTCTCTGCACAGTGGTGGGTCGGTGGCGGAGGCCTCCCGAGCTCGGCTACCTCCCTCCTCCTTTTGTAGTGGCCTACACAAGTTTGAAATCAGCCGCCCGACCAGATCCACCACATCCGCTCCCCCTTGAATGGCTTCTTCATTGCAGCAGCCGAGCGTTGGAGCGACAACCAGCTGTTTAGAAAGAAGAAGAATAAAGAAAATAATGTTAAAATATTAGGGTCATTTATGTACAGACCCTCAACTTCTTTGTTAATGAAAACAATGTACCTAATTGGTTATCTAATTATATGAATGCTATTCTAAGCTAATTCTAAATGCACTTAAGATATGAATGCAATGTATGGATTATGTAATTAAATTAAAACTATGAATTAATCTATTTGCATCCTAATTATGCTAAATAAATGTTAGAATTAACGTAATGTGTAGGCACTTAAATACTTAAATAGCCCACAACTATGGGCTAATCAAATATCCCCATGCCTAGTTTTTGCTAGTCCCTAGCAAAATTAAGCGAAACCTAGCACTCTAAGTAGACTAGTCAACTCACTTAGTCTTCCTTCAGAAGCATATTAAGTTCAGGCTCTAGACCCAAGGTTCCTAAGTAGTTGCTAAGTTACAGACTAGGTCGGCTAAAGACGAGTTGTAGGCACAAGTTTCCCTGATTTCTGACTCTACCCTAAAGTTTATTGATCCCTGAGATTAAAGCATCCGTGCTTGTGCATTGGTCCGAGTTATTTGAGTTAAAGGAAAAATTTTTTATATATACAACCTTTTTTTTTTTTTTTTGATTCTTCTAAGTCTAACCTCAGATCAGCTATCAACACGGTCTGTGTCGGATTCATTGTCCCCATTACCATACCTCGAAGGGTGCCTGGCTTTCGATGCTTCGAGATAGCACCGCCCATAACAACCCCAAGAACTCCTGGCAATCGACACTTCGGGATAGTATCGCCCATGGATTTCTTAAGCGAATTCAGGCCTATGGCAATCGGCACTTCGAGATGGGGCCGCCCATGGTACCTGAACCGCGCAATGCGCTTACATGCCCCCAGTAGGATGGATATCCTAAGAGACAAGCGCCGAGGAGGTAATATGTTATCATCGCATCCTCAAGGTGAGTATATACTCGACCTCTCCTACGGCGGGAACTCTTCCAATCAAAATGTGTTTTCAAGCCTCTCTTAAGTCAAAACTAAGAGAACCAAATCTCTTTTCAGAAAGATGAAAATTAAGTTGATTACCAGACCAAGTGTGTGAAATTTGGATGCTTGGGTTACAAGGACCCGTAAACCAAAAGGTAGAATAAGACTCCAGGTACTACCCCACCTTTTAACTCAAACCCTAGCTTCCCTTTCTCAACCTCTTGAGGAATGGTCCACAACTTAACTCCTACTTAAGTTTTTAAGTCCACAAAGGACCCTAAAGGTCTAAAGCTAGTAGCTCATTTAGCTTCTAAAGTTTGACCCTAGAATTAACTTAGTCTACCCTAGAGTTTTGATTTGCTTAAGACTGCAAGATCTAGCCAGTTAAGCTCAAAACCTTTTTTTTTTTTTTTATATGTACAAATGTATGCAATTATGCTATGTATATCCCCAAGTACACCCCCGCATGCCTAAAATATGCAATGTCCTCATTGCATAGAAGGATATTACCTAGGTTAGAGCTGAGCTGAAAAGCCAAAGAACCTGCAAATCAAGTTCAAGAATTGCAGAAATAGACCCTAAAAATGAGCAAAGCAAAGTTGGCCTAGAAAATTGGTAACCTAGGATGTTGGCGACCTGATGATGAATCCCGATAGCAAATGCTCGCCCAACTAAAATGGGAATGAAATCTTCCCAGGTCACCAGGAGAGGTTCTAAAGGATAAACAGGTAAAATAACCTCCAAAGGGGTAGGGGGAGGATGACAAGGATCCTCCAAAAAGAATGGGGAAGGAATGGTATAGAGATAAACCCCCAGGGTCATGGACTGACTAAAGAAATCATCAATCCATACCCGATACTCCATTATAGGGAATATTGGTCTGTTAAGCCCCCTAGTCAAAACAAAAGTGAGCAATTCTCTAAGGCAAGGATCGTCTAGGGTGTCCAAGTTACGATGTTGTGGGATGGCCATAAGATCTAGGTTGGGTTTAATCAGCTTGGTGTCCATCCCAAACACTCTTTCTAAATCCTCAATTTCATCCCTAGCATTCCTTGCACCATCACATGGATCTTCCAGCTCTTCATCAGGAGTCACAATTTCGCTTTCAGATATAAGCGAATCAGAGGGTGACTTCGAAGTGAATGAAGGCAGGTTGGAAGCAACAGATCTAGGGATTATCCTATCAATGTCATCCCCAGGTTTTTGTTCTTTACTCAAATCTTCCCCGGAGTCTATATGTGAATCCACATAAATCTTAGAAATTGCTTCCAAATTTTCCATCATTTTATCATGAGGAGAAATATCATCAATGGTTGTGCTAAGGAAACCTAATTTGGTCAAATTTATGACATCCTCAGCGGCTAACTCTTCAAATAAGACATAATCACCATTAGTGTCACTCCAAATCTTAAATGTAGGTTCCTCATATAATTCGTCTTCCTCCTCATCGCACAATTCATCATGTACCCGAGCTCTAGAATCATTTAATATCTCAGCAGATCCCCTAGGGTGCTCTATCCGAGGTAAATGGTTTACACTGGTTACATCAGACTCCTCAGATAGGTCAATTTCTTTAGGGTTAGGTTCCCTAAGGGTGGGTTTGAGTTCCATATCGTGATCAGAAGGGAGGGTAGGATTAACAACTTGACTTTGACCCACTTCATCAAATGTCACGAAAATACTATCATCTGGGTCGAGGTCTTCCAATGGTACCATCATTCCCTTTTTTTGACTCCAATATAATTCAGGTGGATACTCAACCTTATCATCATCTTCCTCAGGTTGCCACCTTTCTTCATCCAATGCATAGCTACTTTCATGTGTATTTTCCTCCCACCTAAAGTGTAGATCTCTCAAGGAAGTGTCATCTAATGGGGATGTTTCCAAATCGATCCTCGAAAAGTAGCTATTCTCCCCAGAATTTCCCTCCAACTTAAAGTGTAGCTTTCCCACAGGAGATGCATCTATTGTAGAGGGGTGTACGTCATCGTCAATGGGGTAGATTGGGTGGCTAATTTCATCTCTTTCTTGTTGGCCTGCTCTCAAAGATTCTCCTAACAATTCACTCATTTCGTTTTGTATTTTCTGTATTTCCATCTTCAAAGAGGAGAGGTCATTTCTATCATGAGAGAAGTGAACCTCAGGCTCATAGTACCCAGGAGTGTTTGTCCAACCATAATACTTTTTCATGGAGGGTGGGTTGGGTATTTCTTTGGTATGTGGGATATTGGGTAAAGCAAATCCCGCTCCTAGGCTCTGCTCACTGATTTGGGGCTTAACCAGGCCAATACTCCTATAATAGGAATAAAATGGATCCCAATGATTGTCAATACGTCCATCAAGGAATGGACCATCTCGGCGTCTGGGATCGAAGGATGCAGAGTGGGGGTGAGGGTGTGGGCAAGATGTGAAAGGATGAAAAGCAATGTGGTCCATTCTAACTCACACTTCAATCAGAATTCCCCAAGCAAAACACAATTTAAAAAGGACCTTTTAGGTCTTTCCCAATTTAGGCTTTTGATTTTAAGTCAGATTGCAGGTGACAATACAATTTGCCCAATCAATTACGCGCCTATTGTCAACCTATGGTTCACCTAAGAAGACCTAGTTGGAGCTTAGGTGTTCTTCCCTAAATCTCAAATGGTCAAGTAAATCCAAAGACGGAAGATCGAGGGATGCAAGTAGGCCTAAGCCTTCCTTTGAAGCTGTGCTTTCGCGGTGCTCCTCAACTACCCCCAAAAATCCGTGACAGGGTATCCCCTTCTTTGGATTTACAAAACCTTTGATCTCAAGTTCCGAACACTTCAAAATCCAACGAAAGGAGGGCTCTTGTCCTAGTATTTCCAAACCTAAGGAGTGTCTAGAAGCGTGCCATGGTGCAAGTGAAATAAGTTTGCATACACCGTCAAAGATTTTGAACTTTGAATCGCACGCCAAGTTTGAAAATCAAATCCTTGGTTTTTAAAATGTCCTTCCTTTAATTAGTCCTTTTTCTAAAAAAAATGTGACCACTTGTTAGATTTATTCAGTACAGATTAGGTGGTCTTCGCATTAAATCCCAAATGCAATGCATGATCAAAAATAGGATGCAAAGTAAGAGAATGCGTACCTTGCCTCCAGTGATCTACGATGCAAGAATGCACGCAATGCAGAGAAGTAAATCTAGAGGCTGCTCATACAGACCTAAATGGTTCGTCCTAGGGCAGGCAGCTCGTTTTTTTTTTTTCTATTTTTTTTAGAACTACTTATGCACAAGCAAATAAAAGTAATAATAATAAAAAATAAATAAAAATAAAAATAAAAGAAAATAAACCTAAATCTAAAGAAAAGGGAAGAGACTCCCAAAAATTACCCAACATGGGCCCAAAACAAAATCGGGGAACAAACCCCTCAAAATATGCCCCAGAACAAGGGTTTCAAACTATCTGCAATGAAAAATTAAGTCTACAATCTTAATTCTATTCTAATTAAACTAATGACTAAATGGCGTCCGTCGCGTCCTCATCCTTCTCCTCCATTTAAAAATGGCTCGCCCAATTCTGGTCTAGCGACGTCAAGGGTCGCCTCTCACACTGGCTGATTCTTGCACAAAAAAGAAAATAATGAATGGTCAAATCTCTATGCAATTGAGAAATAATCAAAATAAAATTAGGCAAAATTATTGCATCTGTTGCCTCCCCGGCAACGGTGCCATTTGACTGGTCGATCTTTCGCTTTTAAGTCGTTTGTAGTTTAATGTGGTGGAAAAATCGACTAATCAATTTTTAACAAGAAATAACCACTCGCAGAGGAGCGGGTCGTATCCACAGGGAGGCAATAACGTATTAAAATTCACGCCACTTAAAAATGTTTGTTCGTAGTCAATTTGGACAAGAACCAAGCCAAGATTGCCTTTAGATTAAGGTTTAAGCAAGAAACAATGCTGAAATGGCAATTACGAGAAACTATAGGATATTTTCCGCAATGCAGAGTAAATAAAATATGATTAAAATTTGGCAATGGCAGAAAATGTAAATTTTAATTGAAGGTTTCCTGTAGCAAAATAGGGGAATTTTTCCCCGTTGTCTTGCGCGACGAGGAGCCGATGACCGGGCACGGAAAGCTCGGAGGAGGTCCCTTGGACCAAGAGCTTCGAATCGGTGGTGGCGGCGAGTCGCGCGGTGGCCGGAGGTGGCCGGACGAGCTCCGACGGAGGTGCTGCAGCCGGTGACCTTGCGCGGCTGTTGGCATGAGATCTGCTCGCACGTTGCTGCTGCGGGGGTGGCTGCTGCTGCTGGCATGGGCGCTGCTGCGACTGGCGTGGGCACAGGAGCACAGGCGTGGTGAGCGCTGGACTGCAGGCGCGGGGAAGAGGGCACTGCTGGTGGCGGTTCTGCAGGCGCGGGAGAAGGGTGCTGCAGGCTGGTGAGCGCAGTCTGGAGGTTCGGCAGGCGCGGTTTGAGTTCTGCAGGAGCGGTTGCTGCTGCAGGCGCAGGAGGTGGGCGCTGCAGGCTGAGGAGGGCGTGCGCGATCTGGAGGGCGTGGAGATGGCGAAGGCTGATGGTGGGCGCGGTTGCGCTGGAGGCTGGTGGGTGGCGCTGCAGGCGTGGGTGCGCACGGATGAAGGCGCAGGCGCGGGGGTGGTGGTGTGGGCGTGAACGGTGAGATGGGCAGATGTGGTTGTGCGGGTGCGGGTGGAGTTCAGACGGGTACGCAGGCGGGTGATCGCAGGTGAGCGGGTAGCTTCAGACGTCTGGGAAATTTTCCGGACGTCTTAAGTGAATGAGAAGGTGATTGCAGTGACGGTGGTTGCGGCGGTGGTGGTTGGTGACGATGGCGAGGGAGTTGCATGCTATGGTGCTCACGGTAATGCGGGCGAGCTCCGGATGGCGGTGTGGCCTGTCACACCACACGCCAACGGTGGTGGAGACTCACCGCCATGGTAGAGGCTGGCAGTATGGAGTGGAAGAGAGAAGTTCTCTCTGCACAGTGGTGGGTCGGTGGCGGAGGCCTCCCGAGCTCGGCTGCCTCCCTCCTCCTTTTGTAGTGGCCTGCACAAGTTTGAAATCAGCCGCCCGACCAGATCCACCACATCCGCTCCCCCTTGAATGGCTTCTTCACTGCAGCAGCCGGGCGTTGGAGCGACAGCCAGCCATTCAGAAAGAAGAAGAATAAAGAAAATAATGTTAAAATATTAGGGTCATTTATGTACAGACCTTCAACTTCTTTGTTAATGAAAATAATGTACCTAATTGGTTATCTAATTAGATGAATGCTATTCTAAGCTAATTCTAAATGCACTTAAGATATGAATGCAATGTATGGATTATGTAATTAAATTAAAACTTTGAATTAATCTATTTGCATCCTAATTTTGCTAAATAAATGTTAGAATTAACGTAATGTGTAGTCACTTAAATACTTAAATAGCCTACAACTATGGGCTAATCAGGAGGGAGGGTTTTCCCTAGGTTGGTTCTGGAATTGATGCGGTTTTTGATTCGACCAGGCAAAGTTTGGGTGGTTGCGCCATCCAGGGTTGTAAGTGTTGGAGAAAGGGTCTGGCTTAGAAAATCCCTGGATGGCCTAGGCATCTTCAATGGTAGAAGGTGCTGAAGGGGAGGGGAAAGAGTAATCAGAGTTTGAGGGATCAAAGGTCCCTCCCTGTAACTTGGTCAAGGGTTGTTCAGGTGCATTTGGTTCATAGATTGAACTAAGTCCACATTGTGAGATCCCTTCGCTAGGGAGAAGGTTTGTAATGTGGTTCAGGTTTGGTTCAACAGCTCATCAATCTTTCTATCCACCAACTCAACCTAATCCAACTTCTTGGCTATAATGTCCATGTCAGCCATTCTCAAATTGGTTTGCACCTCATAAGCACCACCATGGGGTTGACTGGATCGATTAAATTGGGTCATGGAGGCATTGTTAAGAGAATTCTCGCTCACTCTTTCAAGGAGATCAAATGCTCACTCCTCATCCTTATTCAAAAAGTTGCCTCCACATGAAGCATCCACAAAATTTCTAAAGTTGTTGTCTAGGCCATGGTAGAAAATCTAGGCTAATTGCCACCTTTGAACCTCATGTTGTGGGAATTTCCTCAATAATTCATTAAATCTCTCCCATGCCTCATGAAATTGTGCTCCACTTTGCAGGGTAAAAGTAGTAATGGCTCTCCTAAGGGCATTAGTCTTTCCTATGGGGAAAAACTTCTTAAGAAAAGCTTGCCTTAATTCCGCCCAAGTGGAGATGGGTCTCCCAAAAGTCCTAAGACAATGAGACAATTTGTCTCCTAGGGAGAACGAGAACATCTTGATTAAAATAATATCTAAACTGATGTTCCTAGGTTTTACAGTCCTGGTGTTGGTGAAAAATCATAGATAGCGTTTTTGATAAAAGCATCGTAGTATAGTTGCGAAATACGATCCAACAAAGATATTGTTTTGTAAAAATAACAAGACTTTGAGTCCCGGTTGCTCATCTCTGGGAGGCATTGCTTTTACTTTTGAAATAGATCTTATCCAGCTCTATTTATAATTGCATATCGGTTCATGATTATTACGTATTTAAGTACGACAGCTTAGTTGCAGGATGGATAGACATTTAAGACGGGCAACTTGAATCACGCAAATATGATAGCAATCAATAAGCTCATTGTGATTTCATAACGTGGAGACAGATATATATATATATATATATATATGTATAACTTTTCTTTTTATTCATTCAGTGAGAGAGTTGTTTGCAACAGAACAATAGATGAAAGCTTATACATAAATGCTTGAAAATCAAACCTAACTACCAGAAAATGATTGCATACAAGAATCAATGGGGGGATTTCGCATGCATCATTGGGGGAGAAGTAAGACTACACTACTAAGCAGTAAATAAAAGCAGTAAATATACGAAGAGCTAAGTTACTAATCTAGCAGAAGGAAGGGCATTCAGAGGTGGTCTCCGATGTCCTTTGAATGGCTGAGAGAAGGAGAGGCGGCCAATGGAACTTAGGCTGGCCCTTGGAGAGAGGTTGGGGAGCTGATCCAGCTTCCTGGCATGGAGATGGTGGCCTCCATGGTGGTGCTCAACTCATGGAGGTGGAGTGCAGATGGAAGTGGCTAGCCAAAGTAGAATGAATGCCAAAGAAGTGAATGGGTGCAAATGGCCACCCATTGGGTTCTTTTATAGACCTAAGGGAAGCTCTCTAGATAATTATGGAAATCTCTAGAGAGGCCTTTGGTGGGAGCTCGTGGGAGAGTGAGAGAAAGAGGGTGGATGGTGGTTTTTAGATCCACCAAATGTCAATCTAAAAATTGAATGGCCCTTGGTTGCTATTTTTGGCAACCAAGGCAACCACACACGGTAGAGAGTTCTAGAGAACTCTAGGCTAGGTATTTTCATGTGGATGGTGTGTGTGGGTGTGTGTGGGTCGAAACTTAGGTGTCTAGGTTGATTAGGTTAGGTTCTAGTGGGTTTAGGTCAAGGCATGTCTCAAATTAGGCTTGTAAACCCTAATTCACTAAGGTAAAGTGCAATTAAACTTAATACAAGTTTAATTGGGTGTGTGGAAACTTAATTGAGAGTAAAACAACTCAATTAATTTTGGTCTAGGTCAATTGGACTCTCACTGAGTCTAATTGGATAGTGTGTGCTGAGATCAGGGCACAATTGAACTCAATGAGTCCAATTGAATAGGCTGATGGAATTGACTAAGATCCAAGTCAATTAGGTTTACTGAAGACCTAATTAGGTCCTTAGGGAGGTCTAGAGGTATTTTACTAGGGTTAGGGCACCTTAATTTAGGTTCCTATGGGGTTGGAATTGGGTTTAGGGACCTAGAGATCCAAGATTAAGGCTTAAATCTCAAAACAGGAATTGGAGAGCAGTATCAAATGTCTAATAATAGTGTCAGACGTCTTATACTCAAAAACTAGAAGTCTAGACTTGTTGTCTGGACGTCCAATTAGAGTCAGGAAGGATTTCGGGTTCTATTTTGGGTGTTCTGCATAAATTGGACGTCTGACAAAGTGTCCAGACGTCCAATAATACTGTAGAAGTGGGTTTGAAGTGTGCGGGAGATGGCTAAGGGTCCTGGACGTCCTATAACTTATCTGGACATCTAGGTAAGGGTTGGAACTAGGGTTTTAAGGCTTCCTAGGGTGTTGTGACCTAATCTAAGGGTGGCTAAGGCTTGGGGAAGTCCTTAGGGTTTCCTAGGGCTAAGATGGACCTAAGCTCTTCACATTTTACTGCTTTATTCCTACTTAATAGCATAACAAACCTTTAACTCCCTTACATTATTATTCCTACATCTAATCTAGGCCTTTTGCTCCAGCTCTGCTGCAACTCTCGTTATTCTAGTTGCTGCTGTAGATCCTACTCCAGATCTGCTTATTGCCTACAATCAACATAATGCACTTAATCAGCACATTATGACATTATTTCTTGCATAACTAAAGAAGGGAAATAAAGATGCAGATAATGCGTATTTATGCATGAATAGCCCTAACTTATGCTAAGTCCTAGCTTAATCTATGTCAATTAAGATCTATGATTGCTGCGCAATCATACCCCTATGCCTAAATCTTGCTAGTCCCTAGCAAATGCAAGACTAAATTATTTACAGCAAGGGTCCCTAAGGGACTGATTATTTTATCAAGTGTATGCGTAGAGATTTTTCTCCTTTTTGTTTTCATCCTATGCTCTAGAAATCCACACAATCGTGAAAGTGCGGGTATGTAGCTTTTGCAACGGATTCGAGTGAAAACTAATATACCTCTAAAGCCTGTACTTGACCCCTAGTAGAAATTCTAGCGGGATAGGCGGACTTCATCCCTCGGGGTATTCAAAATATTCTATGAATTTCACCCTGGCTTTAGGCTTAGGTAAAGAATCTCTGAGAGAAAGGATTATATATTTGGTGTCTCATTCTCACTGGTGCTACATAGAGACTAGTACTACAAAATCCAGATTCTCGAATTACTAAGAACTCAACTTAGAGAAAGACAAGAAAAACTATGCTCCTTTCTGATTCCTTTGTATTCATTCTCTCTTACTCTTTTTCTTTCTTTTTCTTAGAGCTCACAACCTCACCAGATTCACACGTTTGTTCTGTATTTGGTGGTCTCACTAGCCATTAACACTTTAATTGAGTTCTCATAACCCTAACACTAAGTCGGGATTCCTCAGCCAGTATTCAGGCAGTCAGAAACACAAGAAAAATAGGTTAAGGCCATATTTGGTGGAGCTCAGTTTTATTTAGTGGTATTGCCTCAATGAAATAAACACTAAATATTCATTCTTTTTTTTTTTTCTTCTTCTCTTTTTTTTTCTTTTTTTTTTTCAACATCACACAACTAGCATACATCCATGAACTTTATTGAGGAGGCATTATTAGGGATTGGTGGTATTTAAGAGACATTGGGTGGCTTATTTGGTGGAAGTGCCTACTCATGGCACCGGGAAAGATGGATAGGATGGTGTATTTTTGACCTTGACATCAATACCCTCCTTCACCCGAGGATTCCATAAAGAATGGTCGTAACCATTCACCCTAGCCCTAGTTTTATGAAAACTCGCTCTCTGCGTATTTGCCTTATTCGGTGGCTCTCACAATTTCGCACAAAAATGTATACGTGAGAACCGAGAGCGAAAACTATGTCTAATCTCAGAGTATCATCACCTAATTATCTAGGATTCAAGATTCCTCGCGCTAATCTTAGAGCACCAGTACACTCTACTCTCATCTCACACTCTTTGGTGGATTTTTAGAGGAAAATCTACCTGACTTCCAAAACACTGTCCAGGAGTTCAGGAAAAGAAGCACTGCTTCTTCTCGACAGATTGAAGACGCTTATCAGCCTTCACCATGAATCCATTGCAAATTGTACATGTGTATGAAAGGTTGTACTGGATTCCAGATTATAGGAATCAACTAAAGGATAAAATCCCTAATGCATTCTCTTAATAAAATAATATTATTCATGAATGCAATATGTAACCTCATATAATTTGTACTTCTTGAAATTCCCGTAACGGGTTACAATCAGCTTGACCCTAAATTTAGAACAAAAGGTGACTGGGTGAATCCGAAGTGGTTGTTGCAAACGATTTCTAGCTCCAATGCGAGCATTGGAGGTGGGGTCGGTTGTTCTTTTTATTTAAGGTCCTAAAGTACATTTTATATGCAGCTCTGAGGTTTTCCTAAGTGTTGGCATAAATTTTTTTTCAGTTTTTCTGTATCTAGCCCCCCATGCTTAAGTTCTTGCATGTCCTCATGCATGAATATAAAAGAAAATAAATCTAACAGAGGATGAGTGGGTAGAAGTCACCTGGAATTGCTCCTGAAACTATACATTCAGCACCAGCCAACCTGTCAGCATGCACTATGCAAAGGATATATACTAAAGGAAAAATATGCTATGTATAAAAATGGTTATATATAAATGATGGTGGAATGTGGGACGAATGGTATCTATATGTGCTGAGTTTAACGCCTCTAGCTGGGCGAGCACTCAATCACACGTCCTCACTAATATGAATAGTGATGTCAGGTGGAGGAGGTTCCTGGGCCAAAAATGGCTTGAGGCACTGGCCGTTTACAGTGAATATATGCCCAGATTTTAGGTCCTTGATCTGGACTGCCCTGTTAGGATATGGCTGCATCACAACATATGGGCCAGTCCACTTGGACTTGAGCTTCCCCGTGAACAGTTTCAGCCGTGAATCAAATAACCAGACTCGCTGGTTGGGCGCGAATACTTTCCTCCGGATGTGGCGGTCGTGAAAGGCCTTGGTCTTGTCCTTGTATATTAATGCATTCTCATAGGCCTCCCACTGGATTTCTTCTAATTCGCTGAGCTGGAGTTTCCGTTCTCGACCTCCTGCATCGAGGTCAAGGTTGCAGTTTCGCACTGCCTAAAAGGCGCGGTGTTCTAGCCCTACAGGATGGTGACAGGCCTTGCCATATGCCATGCGATATGGTGACATTCCAAGTGGGGCCTTGTATATGATCTGATATGCCCAGAGTGCATCGATTAATTTGTCGAACCAGTCCTTCATGTCTGGTCTAACCATCTTCTGGAGAATCAACTTGATTTGATAGTTAGACACTTCAGCCTGCCCATTGGTCTGCGGGTGATACAGGGTAGCTATGCGGTGATGTATCCCGTATTTCTTTAATAACGACCTGAAATGGGCGTGGATGAAGTGGCTTCCCTTGTCGCTAATCAGAGTGCGGGGTATTCTGAATCTCGTGAAAATATTTTGCTGTACGAAAGAAATGACGGTCTTGTGGTCAGCCCGTCTCGCCGAGATGGCCTCGACCCACTTCGAGACATAATCAACGGCTAGAAATATGTACTCGAAGCCATGCGAGTTCGGAAAAGGGTCCATAAAATCGATGCCCCAGACGTCGAACACTTCTACGACCATGATGGGTTGGAGTGGCATCATGTCTCTCCTGGTCATAGAATCGATCGACTGACAACGTTTGCAATGTTGGGCGTAATCATGTGTATCTCTGAAGATGGTTAGCCAGAAAAATCCCGACTGCAAAATTTTTGCAGCGGTTTTCCATCCTAAGAAATGGCCACCACATGCACTATTATGGCAGAGAGATAACACACTGGGGATCTCAGAGTTTGGGATGCATCTGCGGATAATCTTATCCGCTCCAATGCTGTAACGACCCGGTTCCCGAGTCCCTACGAGACACGAGAACCGTACCGACTCAACTAATCCCAAGACCTAGTCGTCCAACGAGGAAGTAACCAAAAGAGCAGTAAAATAAACCACATTCAGCATGAATATAACTAACAGTAAGAAAGTACAGTAGTAAGGAAAGAAACTACCATAGTATGTACCACAAAAACAGTAGAACAACATTCATAATATAATTTGAACTGCAGGTAAAGAAAGTACAGCAGAAACAAGAACTACTCACTACAACGTAACAAAAAGAGGTACAAGAGACAGTGGTAACTCTACTGGACCCTACTCGGCCCAGCGTCCTCTACAGCCGCTGACCCTAGCTGCTCAACTCCTGGTCCTGAAAAAGGTAACGAGTGTAACACGTCAGCAAAAACGTTGAGTAGAGTGGCAACTAAACTAAAGACAACAGTAGAGTGTACAGTAGCTGTTATGTTCGATTACGTTCTTTATTCACATCTTTCAATTGTCTCACTATTTCATTTATTCCCCAGATCTTTTTCTTGATCTCGAATGTTCCTCGTGGGAACGATCTTGATTGCAGTCTTTTCCAAAAAGTAGAAGTAGCACGTGGTGCTCTCCTGGCCGGGAGAGTCCCCCGTGGTGATCCTACCCTCAGTCAACCACCCCAAGGTCATTGACAGACGTAACGGTGACTACGGCACGCGCGATAAACGCACAGGTAGCTAACCCGTACTGGCACGCGGTTAGTCATTTCCGTTAACGGGTGCGCCCAAAGCACAGCACGGAACCAGTCCAGGGCAGAGCCCTCTAAGTAACAGGGGTCCAACCCCTCCACAGTAACCAAACCGGGGCCTTGCCCCTCCACAGTCCGTGCACCCTCACCTGACTTCCCTGGTTTGCCCCAGCGGGCCTAACAAGTCGGTGTGGGAGGCTAGCAGAACCTCGGGGCCCGTGAGGTAGCTAGTACCTCCCTACACTAGTAGCTCTCCTCGGTACTACGTACGCGAGGGCCAGCAAGTCGGTACAGAGTGGCCAGTCCTAACCCCAGGTCCCCGGGGCAGCTGGCTCCGCTCTGCACTAAACAGGGGGATAGTCGCTCTCCTTGGTACTCCGTACTCAAGGGCCAACTCACTTCCCCAATACTATTCCATTCACTTTCCAGGAGTTCTACTCCTACTTCCCCGTAGGGTTCCATCCTTTTTACTCAAAAATCCAGGTTTCACTTTCCAGTTTCACATTCTTACAATCCATGTTCTCAGCCACGTTATTTATTCACAACAGGCAACTGTTAATTCAAATTACAGGCAGCTTTATATCTCTTTCCATTTTCCAAGACTGTAGTATTATACATTCCACTAGTTTTCCCATCCTAAGATTCATGCCATATCCTAGGATCTATCATACAATCTAGTTTTCCAGCCCTAGGATTCATGCAACACCTAGGAGCAATCATTCCATCTATTTCTCATTCCTAGGATTCATGCAATGTCCTAGGTTCTATTTATGGTTCCATAATTTAACAGATTTTATTAATAACTTAAAGCCACTCTACCAGGTACAACGGGAGAAATGGGGGCATGGTCGGGAATCCCGCGTGCCTCCGTGACCCCCGAGACTACAACAGAACGGGGTCCTATCACAAGGATCAAGCACAAGGAGTGTCTCAAAATAGTGTATAGCTACTGTAGACGGGTAGAGGAATTAATTCTGAAAAGAACGCAACTCGAATTGCGGAAAACGGAACCCGAACGGGTCCTAAACGGGTCAAAAACGACGACACTGTGCAAAATCAGACGTCTGGAACTTCTTCCAGACGTCTTAAAAAGTGGATCAGAGAATTACCTTGTTCAGCGTGGTTTCCCAGACGTCCAGAAGTCTGCGGGCACGTCTGCCTTAGCTCCCAGACGTCCGATGGTCACCCCGGACGTTTAGAGGTTGCTTCCGCCGTCTGGTACTACTGCCATACGTCTGATTCGCGATGGATGGCGAATCACCGAGCCTACGCACACCCATCTCCCTCACTCAGTACGGTCAGTCGACAGGAAGGAAGAAGGAGACAGAAAACTCACCTCTCAGACGTCTGGATGGTCTTCCAGACGTCGCCCTCGTCGTCAGGCTATCAACCCAGACGTCTGATTCTGGAAATTTTTCCAGAATCAGGGCGCCACTCGGCCTCCGCTCGCGATGCCGCCTACGTCGCACCTCACGTGCCTGCTGCTCAAACCGCAGCAGTCCCCCCTCCCCGTCGCTCTGCGCCCCCTGCGCCCTCCGCCTGCCGGCCCTAGCAGCCCCGGCGAGCTCGCCGTCACGGCAGAGCTCCGCTCTCGCACGCAGCACCTCCTCCGCGCTGCCGCCCTCGCGCTCGCGCTCACGCTCACTGGCTGAAGGAGAAGAGGGAGGAGACGGTGGTGACGGAAGTGAGGGGAGGCGTGGCCTTTTAAGGCCGTGCGAGGAGGAGAGAGGATGCGGCAGGGAGTCTGCAGCCGCAGGGAGTAAACGAATATGCGGGTCTACACGCTCAGGCGCGTAGACGACCCACGCGTGTGGAAGATATCGGATTTCCAGACGTCTGGAAACGATCCCAGACATCGGTCCGACGTCTGGGCCACCTCCCAGACGTCTTAAAAGACATCTGGGGCACGCGTTCGTTACAATATAACAAACTCAAAGGAAGTTTCGTCCCCGAAACTTGCGCTAACTAAGGTACGGGAAAAGATGTCCAATTAACCATAACAAACTCAGAGAGGACCAAAGCTGGTCCGAAAAGACGTACCCGCGAAAAGCTCCGGGTACCACTCCCGCATTGCCCCTCAGGCTCCCAGGTAGCCTCCTTGTACCGTTGGCTCCTCTGCAAAACCTTCACCAGGGGTACTTGCTTTCGTCTCAAACTGTGGACGGCTCGGTCTAGGATCTGCACTGGCCGCTCGGGGTAGGTCAGGTCGTCGCCTACCTCGACGCTCTCGTGACTCAGTACGTGACTGGGATCGGCTACGTACTTCCTGAGGTTGGACACGTGGAACACGCCGTGCACACCAGAAAGCTGCGGGGGGAGGGCAAGCCGGTAAGCAATGGGTCCAACCCGCTCCAGGACCTTAAAGGGCCCCACAAACCTCAGCGCGAGCTTCCCTCTTACCCCAAACCGCTGTAATCCCTTCATGGGCGAGACACGAAGGAAGACGTGGTCCCCAACCTCAAACTGCACGTCTCTGCGTCTCCGATCCGCGTAGCTCTTCTGTCTGCTCCTGACAGTGCGGAGTCGTCTGTGGATTTGCTCGACTACCTCCTGACTCTGCCGGATCAACCTGGGGCCAACCTCCCACTTGGTCCCCACCTCAACCCAACTCAAGTGTGCCGTACACTTCCGTCCGTACAGAGCCTCGTAGGGAGCCATGCCGATGCTCGAGTGATAACTGTTGTTGTATGCAAACTCCGCCAGGGGCAAGTGCTCCTCCCAAGAGCCCCTCCAGTCCAATACACAGGCACGCAAAAGGTCCTCAAGTGTCTGTATCGTGCCCTCAGACTGTCCGTCCATCTGGGGGTGGTAAGCTATACTAAACCTCAACCGCGTCCCCAAGGCCTGCTGAAACTCAGCCCAAAACTGGGAAGTAAAGTGGGTATCCCGGTCTGATACGATCTCTCACGGAACTCCGTGTTGTCGTACCACATCACAGATATACCTCTCTGCCAACTGTGCTGGTCCCAAAGTAACTCGGATCGGCAAGAAACGCACCATCTTCGTCAGTCTATCCACTATTACCAGACTGCGTTGTGTCCCCGCTGGGTAACAGGTAAGCCCACTACCAAGTCCATGGTGATTCTCTCCCACTTCCACTCTGGCACTGGAAGCGGCTGAAGCGGCCCTGCAGGCCTCTGGTGTTCGACTTTCACCTGTTGGCACACTAAACACTGCTGCACGAACTCACCCACATCCCGCTTCATCCCTCTCCACCAAAACTCGCGTCTCAAGTCATGGTACATTTTTGTGTGTTCCGGGATGTATGGTGAATCTGGAACCGTGTGCCTCAGTCAAGAGCTCTCTCAACAGCTCCTCGTCTCTGGGAATGTACAACCGTCCCCTCAAGCGTAGCACCTGGTCTGTGAAAGAGAAGTCCCCAGGGTCTCCTGACAGTACTCTGTCGCGCAAAGACTGCAAGTACGGATCGGCCATCTGCCTTGTGATGATGCGGTCTATCAGCTCTGGCCTGGTCTGCCGTGTCACCGTCACTGCCCCACAGTACCCTCGCAACTCTAGAGGTCGCCAACTGCCCACCTCCTCCAAATGGCTCCAACTCTGTAACTGTAGACTGGCCAAGCGTGCGGGCGCCTTATGGCTCAAGGCGTCAGCCACCACATTGGCCTTTCCCAGGTGGTAGGAGATGCTGCAGTCGTAGTCCTTCAGGAGCTCCAACCAACGTCTCTGTCTCATGTTGAGCTCCTTCTGATCAAAAAGGTATCTGAGGCTCTTGTGATCAGTAAAAATCTCGAAGGTCTCACCGTACAAGTAGTGCCTCCAGGCCTTCAGCGCGAAGACAACAGCTGCCAACTCTAGGTCGTGGGTAGGGTAGGTATTCTCATGGGGCTTCAGTTGCCGCGAAGCGTAAGCGACAACGTGACCCCTCTGCATGAGTACACCTCCTAACCCCTGCAAGGAGGCATCCGTGTACACAACGAACCCGCCACTACTGTCAGGGATGGTGAGCATGGGAGTCGAGGTCAACCTCTCCTTCAACTCCAGAAAACATGCCTCATAGGCATCTGTCCAAGCAAAAGGCACGTCCTTCCGGGTCAACTGTGTCATAGGACGTGCAATCTGCGAAAATCCTCTGATGAATCGCCTGTAGTAGCCTGCCAGTCCCAGAAAATTGCGAATCTCAGTGACTGAACGTGGTCTCTCCCACCTGAGCACTGCCTCGACCTTGGCTGGGTCCATCGCCAAGTCGTCTCCAGAGATCACATGACCTAGGAAGGTCACCTCCCTCAACCAGAACTCGCACTTGCTGTATTTGGCGTACAGCCGACGTCGTCTCAGAGTGTCCAGAACCATCCGCAAGTGCTGTCCATGCTGCGTCCGATCTCTAGAATAGATGAGTACATCATCTATGAAAACCACCACGAACTGGTCCAAGTACGGTCTGAACACCTGGTTCATCAGGTCCATGAAAGCAGCGGGGGCATTGGTCAGCCCAAACGGCATGACCAAAAACTCGTAGTGTCCGTACCAGGTGCGGAAAGCTGTCTTGGAGACGTCGGTCTCCCTGATCCTCAACTGGTGGTATCCAGACCTCAAGTCTATCTTGGAAAACACCGTGGCACCCCGCAACTGGTCAAACAAATAGTCGATCCTCGGCAGCGGATATCTATTCTTGATGGTGACCTTGTTCAACTGTCGGTAGTCCACACAAAGGCGTAGGGTCCCATCCTTCTTCTTCACAAACAGTACCGGGGCTCCCTAGGGGGACGCACTGGGCCTCACGAAACCTTTCTCCAAAAGGTCCTGCAACTGGGACTTGAGCTCTCGTAGCTCAAGCGGTGCCATTCTGTATGGCGCGGTGGAGATGGGGCTGGTCCCTGGTACTAGTGATATCTCAAACTCAATCTCACGCTCGGGCGGTAGTCCTGGTAACTCGTCTGGAAACACATCGGGGTACTCTCTGACCATCGGGATGCTCTAGAAGTCTGCCACAGGGCTGGGCTCTGTCACCACACAAGCTAGGAAGCCCTCACACCCCTGGCTCAAAAGTCTCGCCGCCCGAAGTGCCGAAATGCACCTGAAACCTCCGTCCACTGGCTGTCCGTGAAACTCGAAAGAAGGCAACTCCGGAATGGAGAAGACAATCTTCCTCTCAAAACAATCCACCAAGGCGTGGTAAGCGGACAGCCAATCCATCCCCAGAATCACTCCAAAGTCCTCCATCTGGATCATAATCAGGTCAGCTGGCAGGCTATGTCCTCCGACGCTGACCTCGCAATCCCTGTACACCTCCTCAGCTACAAACAGCTGGCCACTCGGACCTCTGATTACGAACGGATTCTCTAACAGTGTATAATCCTGGTCCAAACTAACTGCGAAACTGGCTGCGACGAACGAGTGCGTAGCGCCGGAATCGAAAAGCGTGTAAACGAGTCTGCCAGAAACTGAAACCATACCTGCTACCACCGATCCCGAAGCTCTGGCGTCCCCGTGTGAGGGCGTTGATACGCCCCTCAGCTCTAAGTGCAGACGAAGCACCCACACTCTGCGTCGGATGGGTAGGTGCTGGCCGGTACCCTCCTCGCGACTGTTGTCCTCCTCCTCGCGCCTGGGAACCGCGGCCTCCTGCACGCCCTCCAGTGCTCTACGCGGGGAGTATCTGCTGACCCCCTGCCCTAGATGGGCAGTCCCTCCTGACATGGCCCGGCTGGCCACACTGGTAGCAGAGGGGAACCCGACTCCCGCCCTCAGTGGGTCCCTGCTGTCGGCTAGGCGGGGGTCCGGTGCTGGCGACTGGCCCCTGTCGAGGGCCCCCAAAGGCCACTGATGGCCCTGCACAACGTGACGGCTCTCCTGCGGACGCCACGTGTCTCCGTTCTCGCCGGCCCTGTGAAAAGTCTGGCTGGAAGGGCCTCTTCCGCCCGCCATCGTTGTCTCGTGCGGACGGGTTGGTCTCTTCGTAAGTCATAGCTACCTCTACCACCCTCGAAAACGTAGGCAGCTTCAGGGGTTTGACATACCCCCAGATCGCAGGCCGAAGCCCCTCGGTGAACCTCCAAAGGCGCTCCACCTCAGTGGCTACCGCTGTTGCTGCAAAGTGGGATAGCTCCAAGAAACGCGTGCGGTACGTGCTCACAGTAATCGTCACTTGGCGGAGAGTGTGGAACTCCCGCCTCCTCTGGTCCTGCCATGTCTGGGGAAAGTACTGCTCGTAGAAGAGGGTGACGAACTGGTCCCACGTCGGCTCGTCCCTCCCCTGTCCCCGGACCGCCCTCCACCACCGGTGTGCCGCACTCTCCAGCTGGTACGTGGCAAAGGCCACGCGGCACTCCACCGGGGGTGAAGGGTGTCGAAGATCTTCTCCAGCTGCTCAAGCCAGTCCTCTGCCTCGGTCGGGTCCTCATCCCCCTTGAAGGAGGGGGGCTTCAGCTTCCGGAACTATCCGAAAAGCTCGAAGTGGCGCTGTAGGGGAGGTGCTGGTGCACCTCCAGGTGAAGGTGCCTCGTGTACAGAAGTGTCGGAAGAAGGTGGAGGCAGCAGCGGCCCATCCCCTCCCTCGTGTCCAGCACCGTGTCCGTCGCGTGGTCCCACAGAGGACTCCTCGTCTGCAGCCCCAGGAGGAGGTGCTCGAGGCGGTGGGTGGAGCTCCTCTCGTACAATGTCCCGTATCAGTCTGGCGAGGTCCTGGGCCTGGATGCCCGGGAGTGGTGGCTGGTCCACAGAGACAACAACAGCACGTCCACCTCTCCGACCTCATCCTCGGCCGCGCCCGCGGCCAGCCTCACTAGTCTCGCGACGAGGCATCTCCTGTAAGGAGACGCGAAACAAAACGGAAAAAACGTCAAAACAAACGGTACCTAACGAAACTTCTAAGAGCTCATGTCAAAAGATATGTTGTGGTGGCTACTCTAGTTATAAACATATGAATTGGTTATTCTACAGTAAGTTGATTTACTTCACGGGACGACCTTGCTCTGATACCATCTTGTAACGACCCAGTTCCCGAGTCCTTACGAGACACGAGAACCGGACCGACTCAACTAATCCCAAGACCTAGTCGTCCAACGAGGAAGTAACCAAAAGAGCAGTAAAATAAACCACATTCAGCATGAATATAACTAACAGTAAGAAAGTACAGCAGTAAGGAAAGAAACTACCATAGTATGTACCACCACAACAGTAGAACAACATTCATAATATAATTTGAACTGCAGGTAAAGAAAGTACAGCGGAAACAAGAACTACTCACTACAATGTAACAAAAAGAGGTACAAGAGACAGTGGTAACTCTACTGGACCCTACTCGGCCTAGCATCCTCTGCAGCCGCTGACCCTGGCTGCTCTACACCTGGTCCTGAAAACGGTAACGAGTGTAACACGTCAGCAAAAACGCTAAGTAGAGTGGCAACTAAACTAAAGACAACAGTAGAGTGTACAGTAGCTATTATGTTCGATTACGTTCTTTATTCACATCTTTCAATTGTCTCACTGTTTCATTTATTCCCCAGATCTTTTTCTTGATCTCGAATGTTCCTCATGGAAACGATCTTGATTGCAATCTTTTCCAAAAAGTAGAAGTAGCATGTGGTGCTCTCCTAGCTGGGAGAGTCCCCCGTGGTGATCCTACCCTCAGTCAACCACCCCAAGGTCACTGACAGACGTAACGGTGACTATGGCACGCACGATAAACGCACAGGTAGCTAACCCGTATTGGCACGCGGTCAGTCATTTCCGTTAACGGGTGCACCCAAAGCACAGCATGGAACCAGTCCAGGGCAGAGCCCTCTCAGTAACAGGGGTCCAACCCTCCACAGTAACCAAACCGGGGCCTTGCACCTCCACAGTCCACGCACCATCGCCTGACTACCCTGGTTTGCCCCAGCGGACCTAACAAGTCGGTGTGGGAGGCTAGCAGAACCCCAGGGCCCGTGGGGTAGCTAGTACCTCCCTACAGTAGTAGCTCTCCTCGGTACTACGTACGCGAGGGCCAGCAAGTCAGTACAGAGTGGCCAGTCCTAACCCCGGGTCCCTGGGGCGGCTGGCTCCGCTCTGCACTAAATAGGGGGACAGTCGCTCTCCTTGGTACTCCGTACTCAAGGGCCAGCTCACTTCCCCAATACTATTCCATTCACTTTCCAGGATTTCTACTCCTACTTCCCCGTAGGGTTCCATCCTTTTTACTCAAACATCCAGGTTTCACTTTCCAGTTTCACATTCTTACAATTCATGTTCTCAACCACGTTATTTATTCACAACAGGCAGCTGTTAATTCAAATTACAGGCAGCTTTATATGTCTTTCCATTTTCCAAGACTGCAGTATTATACATTCCACTAGTTTTCCCATCCTAGGATTCATGCCATATCCTAGGATCTATCATACAATCTAGTTTTCCAGCCCTAGGATTCATGCAACACCTAGGAGCTATCATTCCATCTATTTCTCACTCCTAGGATTCATGCAATGTCCTAGGTTCTATTTATGGTTCCATAATTTAACAGATTTTATTAAGAACTTAAAGCCACTCTACCAGGTACAATGGGAGAAATGGGGGCGTGGTCGGGAATCCCGCGTGCCTCCGCGACCCCCGAGACTGCAACAGAACGGGGTCCTATCACAAGGATCAAACACAAGGAGTGTCTCAAAACAATGTATAGCTACTGTAGACGGGTAGAGGAATTAATTCTGAAAAGAACGCAACTCGAATCGTGGAAAACGGAACCTGAACGGGTCCTAAACGGGTCAAAAACGACGACACTGTGCAAAATCAAACGTCTGGAACTTCTTCCAGATGTCTTAAAAAGTGGATCAGAGAATTACCATGTTCAGCGTGGTTTCCCAGATGTCCAGAAGTCTGTGAGGACGTCTAGCCTAGCTCCTAGACGTCCGATGGTCACCCCGGACGTCTGGAGGTCGCTTCCGTCGTCTGGTACTACTGCCAGACGTCTGATTCGCGATGGATGGCGAATCACCGAGCCTACGCACACCCATCTCCCTCACTCAGTACGGTCAGTCGACAGGAAGGAAGAAGGAGACGGAAAACTCACCTTTCAGATGTCTGGATGGTCTTCCAGACGTCGCCATCGCCGTCTGGCTATCAACCCAGACGTCTGATTCTGGAAATTTTTCCAGAATTAGGGCGCCACTCGGCCTCCGCTCGCGACGCCGCCCGCGTCGCACCTCATGCGCCTGCTGCTCAGACCGCAGCAGTCCCCCCTCCGCGTCGCTCCGCGCCCCCTGCGCCCTCCACCGGCCGGCCCTAGCAGCCCCGGCGAGCTCACCCTCACGGTAGAGCTCCGCTCTCGCACGCAGCACCTCCTCCGCGCTCACTGCGGCCGCCGCTGCCGCCATCGCGCTCGTGCTCACGCTCACTTGCTGAAGGAGAAGAGGGAGGAGATGGTGGTGACGGAAGTGAGGGGAGGCGTGGCCTTTTAAGGCCGTGCGAGGAGGAGAGAGGACACGGTAGGGCATCTGCAGCTGCAGGGAATAAACGAATATGCGGGTCTGCGCGCTCAGCCGTGCAGACGACCCACGCTTGTGGAAGATAACGGATTTTCAGACGTCTGGAAACGATCGCAGACGTCTGGTCCGACGTCTGGGCCACCTCCCTGATGTCTTAAAAGATGTCTGGGGCACGCGTTCGTTACAAATGCGGAAGAGCAGTGGGTCATCCTAGAGATAGTATTTGGCTTTTGCAAAGAATTTGAGTTTCTGGTTTTTGGATAGGTTCGCGGGAATTTTGCCTGCAGCAAGTTAGTTCACGAAATCCACATACCAGGGGAACTCAACAGAATGAATTGCCAAAAGTGATTCATCCAGAAATTGCTCATGGATAGGCAGGGAATAAGGAATGTGGTCTGGGTCCAATCTGGATAGGTGATTCGCCACAACATTTTATTTCCGGCTTTATCGCGAATCTCGATATCAAATTCCTGCAATAGAAGGATCGATCTAGTGAGTCGTGGTTTGGCATCCTTCTTTACCAACAAGTGCCGGAGGGTGGAGTGGTTAGTGAAGATGATGACCTTGGACCCTAATAAATATGATTTGAATTTCGCCAACCCGAATACTACTGCTTGCACTTCTTTTTCAGTGACAATGTAATTACACTGAGCCTCATTCAGTGTCTTGCTGGCATAGTATATGATAAAAGTTTGTTTCTCCTGACGCTGGCCTAAAACAGCACCGATGGGCAAAATTAGAGGCGTTGCACATCATTTCGAAATCAAGCGACCAATCGGGTGGTTGGAGAATCGGGGAGTCAGAAACAGCGCTTCGTAAAGTCTCGAAGGCGCTAAGACACGAGGTATCAAATTCAAATGGGACATCGGTAACTAGGAGATTCATCAAAGGCCATGCAATTTTTGAAAAATCATGTATAAATCTTCGATAGAAGCCGACGTGGCCCAAGAATGATATGATCTGCTTGACCGAGCTAGGTGGCGGTAAGTGGGAGATAATCTCTGATTTAGCCCGGTCGACCTCGAGTCCATTTTTGGAGATCCTGTGCCCTAGTACTATGCCATCCCTCACCATGAAATGGCTTTTCTCCCAGGATAGTACTAGGTTTACCTCAATACATCGTTTCAGGATCTTGATGAGGTTATCAAGACAAGATGCGAAATCATCTCTGAAAACAGAGAAATCATCCATGAATACCTCCACATAATCCCCAATCATGTCAGAGAAGATAGCCATCATACAACGCTGAAATGTCGCTGGTGCATTGCAGAGGCCAAAGGGCATCCACCAGAAGGCGAATGTTCCAAAGGGGCATGTGAATGTGGTCTTGTCCTGATCTTCTAGGCTAATTGCTACCTGATTATACCCATAGTAACCATCCAGAAAGTAGAAGAAACTACGTTCGGCTAACCGTTCTAAGATCTGATCGATGAATGGCAAAGGAAAGTGATCCTTCTGGGTAGCCGTGTTTAGTTTCCCGTAGTCAATGCAGACCCGCCAAGATGTCACAGTGCGGGTCGGGATGGATTCACCCTTATCATTTTTTATGACGGTGAGTCCTGCTTTCTTGGGCACTATCTGAATCGGACTCACCCACTGGCTGTCTGAGATTGGATATACAATGCTTGCATCCAGCCATTTGATGATCTCCTTCTTAACAACCTCCAGCATATTTGGGCTTAGCCGTCTTTAAGGTTGTCTCGAAGGTTTCACCCCCTCATCCATGTAAATATGATGAGTGCAATACGAGGGGCGAATACCGCGGAGATCAGCAACACTACACCCGATAGCAGCCCTATGGTCTTGAAGTGCAGAAATTAATTGATGCTCCTATTCTTGGGTTAAGTGGGCATTAATAATGACTGGATATGTCTCACTTTCACCCAAGAACACGTACTTGAGTGAGTCAGGTAAGGGCTTCAATTAAATTACAGGTGGGTTAGAATCAGAACTGAGAGTGGGAGGAGCAGAATCTAGGGTGTGAATCTGCTGATCCATGTACACGTGAATTCCCGCTGAGTCGCTCCCTACGAAATTTATTGTGACTGCTTTAACGGGAAACCCGTTAGCTGTAGTCACGTCTTCCTGTAATAACATGGGCGATTCAGTAATATGTGGATCAAGATAGCTGGATTCAGGGGTGCTGTGGTCAGAAGCACACCCTAAACAGTCAGATCCTCAGGGAGATATGTGTAATGTAGTGGTTTCAATCCCGTGTGGATCGAGGTCCGAGAACCCTGATAGTGTAGACGAATGACACATTTGGTCATCACAAAGGAGCCCAATGTTACCACAGTAAGCCGAATCTTCGTCTTCACCATCCTCCTCTATTCGATCATAGTCGAAGTTCCTTGCTACCTTGAATATGTCTAGTCAAAGTCGCACATTGCCTAGGGCAATCTCCATACACCCGGATGCACAATCGATGTTCACTCGGGCTGTAGCCAGAAATGGGTGACCCAAAATAATTGGTGCATCGCGGAGATTAGGAGGAACTTCCATATCGAGAACGAAAAAATCTGCAGGAAAGTAGAACCTGTAGACTTTTACGATCACGTTCTCAACCACCCCCCTCGATGTTTTGACTGATCTGTCAGCCAGCTGAATCGTAATCGAGGTGGGTTTCAATTCCACAAATCGAAATCGACCAAATACAGCAGTGGGAGTTAAGTTGATGGACGAACCCAAATCTAGAAGGGCCCGATCAAATGGAGAATCGTGCAAGAAGCAAGATATGAGTGGGGTGCCAGGGTCTTTCTTCTTTGGTGGTAGGTCAGCTAGAATCATGGCGCTAGCTTCTTTCGACAGTACCGCCTGTCGTCCAATTCTTGGCTGTCACTTCGGGGTACAATAGTCCTTGAAGAACCTAGCGAGAGAGAGAATGTGATCGATAGCCTCGAGGAGGGGGACTTGAATATGTACTTCCTTAAACATCGATTTCAGGTCCTAGAAATTCCACGTGTCCTTTTTCCGTACTACATTTCGTGTCAGAGCCTCAGGAAAAGGGACGGGAATCTCAGGGTTAAGTGGCCTCTTACCCTTATCTACTGCAGGTGGCTACTGAGATGATGAAGGGGTCGAATCTGCCTACGGCGAAGGGTGGGAAAAATCAGAACCCGCCTGCCTATGTGGTGGGTCGAATGTCTTCCTTCCGCTCCACAAAGAAATAGTGTGTGCGTCGGCTTGTTGTCCATGAGGTGGTGGGGGAGCAAAAGGGGCAGAATACGTGGGATTCTACAAAGGCGGCTGGGCTTGCACGTAACTAGGTGGTGCAGGAGGTGCCTGCAGTATGGCATGTGCCTGAAACCTAGGCGGGGTGCCCTGGTTCTGCACATATCGAGGATTCAGGACAGGTTGGGAGGGCAAGGCTCCCTGAGTCCTATGCTCCTGCAACAGTTGGTTCTGCATGTTCTGTATGGTCAGAATCTGATCAGCCATCACCTTCATAATCTGCAAGCTATCTTGTGTAGATTTCCTCATTGATTCTTGTAGCTCCTCTTTTAGTGCCTCCAAAGGGTCGGCCCGCTTTGGAGGGTGGTTGGTAGCTTGGTGCAGCGGCTGGTATAATGAGCGAGGTTGCTGCTGCTGAGACGGGAATGGCTGTTGCGTAGGATACATGTTTTGCACATTTCCGTATTGCCTGGTCTAGTAGTGTGGATCTTGATGTGGTCTCTGTGAATTACCAGACCAGGAGAAGTCTGGATGCTGGTGCCAACCAGGGTTATACGTCTCCGAGTATGGGTTATTACGCCCGTATCCTTGGATAGCGCTGATGTCCTCGTAGGCTGAAGATGTCTGAGACGTATATCCGTCAAGGGATATGCATTATAATCTGCGGGTGGTGTGTAACCCTGGTCGTAGGGTGCCAGATCTGGATTATTCACAGTATCCTGATATGCGGGATCTCGTAAATATGGAGAAGGTGCATCCGGAATGAGTAGATTAACTCGAGTAGGTGGGGCTCGGGGTGCATAGGAGGGCCATAAGGTAGCAGAGCTCACGTCGGATTGACCCTGACTAATCTGGTCAACCTTCTTCTCAATGAGGTTTATTCTATCCAGCTGCTTGACAATGATATCCATGTCGGCTCGAATAGAATCGGTGTGAGCCTCATGGACAGCAACTCGCTGCTGACCAGGTCGCTGGACCTAGTTCATAGATGTGGCATTCATCGAGTTCTCTGATAATGATTCAAACAGCTCAAATGCACTGTTCTCGTCTTTTGTGAGAAAATTCCCGCCGCTAGATGCATCGGCCAAATACCGATGTGTGTCATCCAGCCCATGGTAAAAAATATGGGCTAAGTGCCATCTGGGTATGCCATGATGCGGGCATTTCTAAAGAAGGTCGTGAAATCTATCCCATGCTTCTTGTAATTTCTCCCCAGCTCCCTAGGGGAAAGTCGTGATTGCACGCCACATTGCATTTGTTCGACCGATTGGGAAGAACTTTTGTAGGAATTCACGTCATAATTTCAGCCAGGTTCCAATTGGCTTCTCAATAGTCTTGAACCGGTATGAAGCTTTGTCCCTTAGAGAGAACGGGAAAAGCTTAATCAGAATGATCCCGAGATCAATATTCCTGGGTCGGATTGTTTCAGCGAGTCAACTCAGGTCCTCAAGGTGCTGGAATGGATCTTCACTTGAGTTCCCGTAGAAATGAGTGCTGATCAACCCAATTACATTGGGCTTAAGCTCAAACACGTCTCCACCTGTGGGAATTCTGACTAGCGATGCGACGATAGGTGCGACTGGGTTGTAGAAATCCCACAGTTATTCTCCTCGTGGTATGTGCTGCATCCTGTCAAGCCGTCAGAATACGATCCATGCTCTGCTGATGCCGCTCCTCAGATTCGACGACCCGGGCTTCCAGATGAGCCATCGGGTGCAGATTCTCAATGTCCTGACCCGGTCTAGGTCTAGGTCCAGGATTTGCCATGGTGGCTCTTGGAGTAGAAGAAATGGGGGGAGAAGATGGTCCGGGCAAGGTGACTTGCCCCCTTGGGGGTGGCTCCCAAGGTCCAACCAAGTGAAGTTGAAGTGACCTCCTTCCGTGCATACACCGCCCAACCCCTGGGTTTGTGTAGCCACACAGGACAAGGCTAAGGCCCTGTCAATCAAATGGTCCTTATATATCAGGTGACCTGATTTTTCATTATGGATTTAAATTCCTGAAGATAAGTTCGTCATACATCCTATTGAAAGTGAATCCTGCCTCTCAAGCTAACCCAGCCAGTCTGGTTACGAGGGGACTAAGGGGAAGGTTCTTCCTTTGGCTTACGCCTCCGGTTCCGTTGACCCCCGAGCCGCGGTTGTTTGACACTACCCCGCAGACTTAGTCACCAGGTTTAGTAAGAGAGATTAAACTCTCCCAGTAGTACGACAACGAACTCGGGTTGATTTTGTACTTTAAAGTTGATTTTAACCCATTTTCTTCAGTGGGGTTTGAGGTGAGTGGCCCACAAGGTGACCAAGCTCATCGGCTAACTAGACTTGATTAAGTCTAAGTTAGCCCAATGTGTGCTCTCTAGTTATAACCCTAAGGATTTAACCTAAGTTGCATGCACTTCTAGGGTTTTTCTCTGTTTCAGCAGACCATAAAAATAATGTTGATTTTATGGTAATAATTGGAATCAAATTAATTTAAAATTTTGCGAGTAGATTCCTTTTTCAATTTGTTTTTTGGAGAATATTTTTTTGGAATTTTTACTATTTCAACCAAATTTTTAGGGAATTTTGAATGTTAGGGGGTCAGATCTAGAACTTTGACCCCTGAACGATTTTTCGCTTTGGAACAGTATCAAATGACCTTCAAAAATTCAGGAAAAGTATGGAAAATAAAGCTAATGAGATCATCTTTCAAACCCCACCACTTTTAGTCAAAACAGATTCGTGGATTGCTCGAAATCACTTTTTGAAGTTTGAAAAATTTTAAATCTGGGTTAGTTTGACCCTCGTGCACTTCATGAATTTTTAATAATTTTATACTTGGAATTTTTTAAAGTAATGGTGCCATTTGAAAGATGATTCGAAAATGAAGGTTCACCTGAATTTCAGAATTTTTTGTTAGCGAATTTTTCGTTAATCAAATTTTTAAGTTAGCTTTGAAATTTGGCCGAAAATCAGAAGATAGTGGAAAAGCTTTTGAAGAGGTTTGAACTTGAAATTCAAGCCTTCCACCAAAAGGATTTTTTTTTCTTCAAAACTTTTGCACTTTTTTTTTTCAAAAAGAATTTTTCAAAAGATTCATAGAAAATGTCACTTTTTTTTTTCTTTTTTTTTTCAACTAACCTAGATTCGAAAGGAAACCAAATCTAGATTTTTTTTTCAAACTTTTTCTTTTTGCTTTTTTTTTCTTTTTGATGAAAATGAGAAAAATCACTTTTTTTTCACAAAAGAGATTATAGAAAGTAGATCTAATCCTACAGTTCAGAAAATAAACCTAATCTAAGAGAGATGATGTGCACCTGATTTTTCTTCGCCGCGCTCGGTGTGTGCATAGATCCCGTTTTCATTTTGTGTTGTCTTGCACATCAAAAACGAAGTAGCGGCAGATTTGTCAGTGATAAATTAAAAGATCGAAATCAAGGAAAATGACGTTGCCTCCCTGGCAACGGTGCCATTTTGTTGGTGAAAGATCGTAGATCGCGTTTTGATAAAAGCGTCGTAGTATAGTTGCGAAATACGATCCAACAAAGATATTATTTTGTAAAAGTAACGAGACTTTGAGTCCCAGTCGTTCGTCTCTGGGAGGCGTTGCTTTTACTTTTGAAATCGATCTTATCCAGCTCTACTTTATTTAGAATCGCATATCGGTTCGTGATTATTACATATTGAGTACGACATGCTTAGTTGCAGAATGGATAGACAATTAAGATAGGCAACTTGAATCACGCAAATATGATAGCAATCAATAAGCTCATTGTGATTTCATAACATGGAGACAGATATATATATATATATATAACATTTTTTTTATTCATTCAGTGAGAGAGTTGTTTCAAGCAGAACTATAGATGAAAGCTTATACATAAATGCTTGAAAATCAAACCTAACTACCAGAAAATGATTGCATACAAGAATCAACGGAGGGATTTCACATGCATCATTGGGCTAGAAGTAAGACTACACTACTAAGCAGTAAATAAAAGCAGTAAATATACGAAGAGCTAAGTTACTAATCTAGCAGAAGGAAGGGCATTTGGAGGTGATCTCCGATGGCCTTTGAATGGCTGCGAGAAGGAGGGGCGGCCAATGGAACTTAGGCTGGCCCTTGGAGAGAGGTTGGGGAGCTGATCCAGCTTCCTGGCATGGAGATGGTAGCCTCCATGGTGGTGCTCAACTCGTGGAGGTGGAGTGGAGATGGAAGTGGCTAGCCTAAGTGGAATGAATGCCAAGGAAGTGAATGGGAGCAAATGGCCACCCATTGGGTCTTTTTATAGACCTAAGGGAAGCTCTCTAGAGAATTATGGAATTCTCTAGAGAGGCCTATGGTGGGAGCTCATGGGAGAGTGATAGAGAGAGGGTGGATGGTGGTTTTTAGATCCACCAAATGTGGATCTAAAAATTGAATGGCCCTTGGTTGCTATTTTTGGCAACCAAGGCAACCACACATGGTAGAGAGTTCTAGAGAACTCTAGGCTACGTATTTTCGTGTGGATGGTGTGTGTGGGTGTGTTTGGGTCGAAACTTAGGTGGCTGGGTTGATTAGGTTAGGTTCTTGTGGGTTTAGGTCAAGGTATGTCTCAAATTATGCTTATAAACCCTAATTCACTAAGGTAAAGTGCAATTAGACTTAATACAAGTTTAATTGGGTGTGTGAAAACTTAATTGAGAGTAAAACAACTTAATTAATTTCGGTCTAGGTCAATTGGACTCTCACTGAGTCTAATTGGATAGTGCGTGCTGAGATCAGGGCACAATTGAACTCAATGAGTCCAATTGAATAGGATGATGGAATTGACTAAGATCCAAGTCAATTAGGTTTAGTGAGGACCTAATTAGGTCCTTAGGATGGTCTAGAGGTGATATACTTGGGTTAGGGCACCTTAATTTAGTTTCCTATGGGGTTGGAATTGGGTTTAGGGACGTAGAGATCTAAGATCAAGGCTTAAATCTCAAAAAAGGAATTGGAGAGCAGTATCAGACGTCTAATAATAGTGTCAGATGTCTTATACTAAAAAATTAGAAGTCCAGGCTTGTTGTCTGGACATCCAATCAGAGTCAGGAAGGATTTCAGGTTCTATTTTGGGTATTCTGCAGAAATTGGACGTCTGACAAAGTGTATAGACGTTCAATAACACTGCAGAAGTGGGTTTGAAGTGTGTGGGAGATGGCCAAGGGTCTTGGACATCCTATAACTTATCTGGATGTCCAGATAAGGGTTGGAACTAGGGTTTTAAGGCTTCCTAGGGTGTTGTGACCTAATCTAAGGATGGCTAAGGCTTGGGGAAGTCTTTAGGCTATCCTAAGGCTAGGATGGACCTAAGCTCTTCACATTTTACTGCTTTATTCCTACTTAATAGGATAGCAAACCTTTAACTCCCTTACATTATTATTCCTACATCTAATCTTGGCCTTCTGCTCTAGCTCTGCTGCAACTCTCGTTATTCTAGATCCTGCTCTAGATCCAGCTCCAGATCTACTTATTGCCTGCAATCAACATAATGCACTTAATCAGCACATTATAACATTATTTCATGCATAACTAAAGAAATGCAAGAAAGATGTAGATAATGCGTATGTATGCATGAATAGCACTAACTTATGCTAAGTCCTAGCTTAATCTAGGTCAATTAAGACCTATGATTACTGTGCAATCACCTGGCAATCCGCTCTAAGTCCTCTAGGTGTTGGAAAGGGTCTTCATTTGAGCTCCCATGGAAATATCTTTGAATCAAGCTAAGTACATTGGGTTTTAGCTCAAAATCATCTCCCCCTTTGGGGACCTTAAGGTATGGCTCTATTTGGATGGCAGATGGATTGTAAAAATCATGGAGAGGCCTTTGTTGGCCCTCAAGGGTTACTGGTGGGTTTAGTGGGTGTTGTCCTTAAGGGTTCTGTCCTTGATTCTACCCCTTAGGGTTCAGTAGTCGGTGTATGGCTTGCATAATGGTGTGAATCTGCTATTGCTAAAGTTGATGGTTGGCAGTAATATGAGCCTGAATCATGACCATGGCATCGGGTTGAGGTTGATCCTCAGCCTCCTCAACTCGTGGGTCAGCCATGTCCTAAGTCCTACCCCTAGAAAAACGAAGTTTTCTCCTAGTTTCTCTATCTAAAGCAACCAATTCGGGATGAAGTGATCGCCTTCTGTGCGTACCCTAGAGAAGAACCAAGAGAGATGTGAAGGGAAATAGATGTGAGAAGTGTGTGCACAATTGTGTGCAAGGACCCAATGGCAAAACAAGTGTTCCTTCATAGGCAAGATTAAGATGTGTGATTTCTAGGATTTAAATCATGCTTTAATGGCTTTTAAAGTTCTCACTTGTTTACACCTTCAAACAAGGCACAAATGTATAGGCACACGGTTGGTGAAACTTTGATTTTCTTTAAGGCCTTTCATGTTACTATATAAAATCAAAAATTCCCTAATGTAGAAGATCCTAGGGTGTGTAGCTTCTATTCAATGAATCCTTTTTAAGATTTTGTCAAGAAAGGTCCAATCAAAACAAGCAATGAACCTATCCTTACGAAAATTGAATGAGCTTTTCAACAAAATCAATTTCATAATTTTTTGAGGACAGTAGACCACCCAAATTAACATTTTTCCAAGAGGGGGTTAATCTGTCCAGAACCTCTAGATCAGTGTGCAAGTTTAATATCTTGATTAGAACATGAACTAATCAATTTTAAGTAAAAAAGTATTCTTCAGATAAAGTGTAGAGAATTTCAAGATCTTTCTAGAAATATAAATCTCTCAAAAATACGAGCTGCGTGAAGTTCGCAGCAGTAAGAATACCCCACAGATCTCCAGAACTTAGGACAACCTTGTGCACTTCCAGTAGCAAATTTTTCACAGCCAAACCACAAAGGGTTTAGCTCTAAAAATTGAAGGGGAGTTCTCCTACTAGAAGAGGCACCTCTGAGATTTTTTTTTTAATTTTTAGAGGTATAAAGGGTCCTTTAATCATGTCCTCAACCTGAGTCTAGAAAATGATTTTTTTCGAAGTTAATGGGTTGAAGACTTAGTGGTGGTGTTTTTCTTCAACAAACAAAGGAGAGTTTTCTTTTTTATAACACCACCATTTCTTGGTCCAAGGATGGAAATTTATCTTTGGATTGTGGGAAGACAAGATCAAGCCTTCGAGTCGATGGCAGTCTTCTTGCGCTTCCTTTCGATCCAAGCCAACTTGTTCTCCTCCGGTTGCCGATGCACAAGGTTCCTGCAACCACAAGAAGAGAGATAAGAGCAAGCTAGATAACACAAGAAGTATAAATAATGACCAAGAAAATGAAAGCGAATAAGAGATTCGTGTCCTCCCCGGTAATGACGCCAAAAACAGATGTTCGTCGAACACGTTTGTGTAAAATTGTATGTTGTAACACGTTTATGACGTCAATTTTAAATAAAGAATCGTAGGTGAGTCCGAGTGTCGAACATAGGGAGGCAGTAATTAGATCAAATACTCACTTTCCTGTCACGTAAATATGTCATTGGTGCGCTTGAAATCGATTTGAGAAAACAAGAGAGAAAGAGAGGGAGATAGGGTTAGAGAATCATAATAGAGATATGAGAACAATATATCAAATATTTAGCCTATTGACTATCAAATGTAGTGTTCAAAAATATGTAGATGAATGCTTAAATGAAAGAAATGAACTACACTAACCAAAGAAAATAAAACTAACAACATGGAAGAAGAAAGCATCGAGGTAGCCACGGTGGTGGAGGAGCTTCCGTCAGTGGCACGGCATCTTCACAACCTTGCTTGGAGCTCTAAGGAGTAGTGGAGTTGCTTAGGTAGATCATGGATGCAAATGGGAGGGATAGGTCCCCTTTTATAGTTGAGAAGGCTCAAATTCATCCTTGTGTCAACAGCGACATTCAAAGATGTCGCTGAAGACTCGTCACAAGTGTCGCTATAGCCCCTGCCCTCGCCCTCACGCCTTCAACGCTCTACGCTGTGCCACGTTGTGCCATGTGCCTCGCGCACCATGTCACGCACACCTACTGGTGCACAATGGTGTCCTCATGCTGTTGCATGCGCGCGCCTGCTTACTTGCACTACCACACTGCTCCTGCTGCACCATGCCTTAATTGCAAAATTGAGGTGAGGCAGGATTCGAACCTACGTTGTGTGGTTGAGGCTTGAAGTCTTGACCAATGAGCTAAGGCTGCGCATTGGTCTTGCCTTTGTGTCTGGTGCCCACACACCTCAGCTGTTGGATGAAGATCCAACAGCTGAGAATAGAGGGCGCAGATCATGCTGTGATGAAGGGCCGATGTTGGGCAGCCTAGTTGGCACCACGTGGCTCCATCTGGATTGTCCATCATCTTTTCTATTGTAGAGGATGCCACAGTGCATGGATCGAGATGATTCCCGTGATGCCGAACTGCGATCGTAGCTTTGGATCCATCCGTATGGTTGGATTTTTCATCTGAGGCCTGTAAGGATGTCTCATTGCCCTTGGCCATTGATCTTTCTCCAACTTGTTGTAGGAGCTACGGAGGTTGGATCGAAGTGATTTTGAGTCTGTTGGACTCTGTTCGTTGGCCTGGATCCATCCGTACGGTCTAATCGCTCATCTGAGACTTATTTCAAAGTGGACTTGTGCACATGGTAATTAAACATTGATTCTAAGTGATTAAAATGTAAAGATCAAGCAATATGCATGCAATGCTCCCCAACCCATTATAATAGGTCATTATCGCACAAGTATCCCCAAAATTGACTCTAATTGATAATATTAACTCTAAACATTGTAGAGTCATCGTTCACCACCTTTGAGTTGGCGCCAAATCTTAGTAGCCCTAGGATCCACTAACTACCCTAAAAACCCATCCTAACCATCCATCCCAAAAGCCACCTACAACCCCCATCCTACTCTATAAAAAGACCCATAACCACCACCACTTCCTTCATCCTTTGGCTTCATAATTTCCACCATTACTCCACCGTATAGCCAGCTAAGAGAAGAAGGAGAAGAAGAAGATTAAGGGGACACTCTGTCCCCTTGGTGCCTTCCCTTCTTCCTTTCTCTCTTGTGCCACTACCAGCCAGAGGAGCAACCAGGCAACGAAGACCTTAGGAGGAGGTCTTGAGGGTGGCACATGCCACCCTAGGAGGAGATTTTGGGTGGAGATCATCCACCATTGGAGGAGCAAGGGCACGCTCCCCCTTAGGGCTTGCCTTGGAAGACATCACCTTGGAGGAGCCTTTCAAGGAAGGAGTTGGAGAGATCCTTTTCAAGCCCAGGAGCAACTGAGTTTGGAGCAAGGACTCTCTCTTCTTCACCACCATCAACAAGAGGATCCTTGTTTTACTTCCTTTTATATTTCATTTTGTTGTAGAAACATTCCTCTACAAGCATTCCTGTAAAACAAATTTTCTCCACTTATAAAGTTGCCTTTCTACAATTTTGTTACATCTTTTTACTGCTTTCACTTTAGTGTTCTTTTTCACTCCCTCTCTCTAATTACCATAGGTCTCCACATATCTTGGGTGAGCTTAGAGAGGGGTTATTTCTGTCACCTAGGTGTTAGCTTTAGAAAATGAGGGTGTAGTTATTTCACGCTTTTGATTCCGTAATTTCCCATTACTTCAAAATACAAAAAAAATATTATATTTAAAAACCTAAAAGAAAGTTGATTTCCTCTTTGTTAAGCAAGATTATTAAAAATGCATTTCTACCTCCTCGGATGACCCTAGATACCCCACTATCTAGGCTTCACAAATTCTAAAAGCGATTATGAAATTACTTGTTACAACGACACAAAAACCTGCTTTTACAAATCACACTTTTCTTTGCATAAAGGTTGTCTAACCGTTGACTACCCCTCAGCATATACTTCAGAGGACTTCAACATCTTTACTAAAAATAACTAGGCTCTGATACTAAATGTGAGTGCAAGCAGAGCCTGTATGATTTAAAGTTTACACTAGATAGGGGTAAATAGTGCACTTATAAATAGATGTATAATCCAATAAACATTCATCATAGATCAAAATAAATATACAGCAATCCAGAAAGATCACACCTATATTTTATCATGGAAACCCTTTTGGTTAAAAACCAATAACTAAGTCTCCCAGCTTGAGATTTTATGACTAGTCAATGCTAGTCAAATCCGTTAACACATCACTTCAACAAGAGAGGCACCTCTTTACAAAGACTTCTTCTCTTTTACACCTGACCAAGAGAAGAAATAATAGGACTCCCAAACAACTTGGGTCCCAAATTAAAACTAACAAAAATATAAAATATAAGAATGAATCCTATGGAACCTCAAGAAAATATGCAAATCAAGCTTTTTGAGATCACAGAAGAACATGCTTTAGAAAGCAATGATCACAGGTGTAGAGGCATGAAAGCACTAGTGAGAATGAGGGCATTTTTCTTTCTGAAAGCTTTTTAAGGTGTGTTTCGAGGTAGGGGTTGAGGGGTCCTATTTATAGGTGTTTTTCAGCTTGATTTAGAAATCTTATTATGACAACTTTGGTTGATCAAAATTAAGCATTGGTCGATCAAAATGAACTTTCGTTGATTGAAATAAAGTTTTGATCGATTCCATGTTGATCAATTAAATTAGGAAACTAATTGACTTGTAGCACAAATTTAGGATTTGACCATTAGAGACTTTTGATCGATTAAGCAATTAGGTTTGGTCAATCAAACGGATTTGGTCGGTCAATGTTAGAAAACTATTCGATCAACAGAAGTAAAAACATAGGGTTTAGCCTAGGTTTGTAATCTATCGAACTTAAAAAATAAGTCGGTTGATATTATTGAGGTTCCTTACAAAGTTGTAAACTCAATAAAAGTAAAAGATACAACTACAGTGTTCAGGAAACTTCTCTTGTGGTCGAGCATCTTTAGATATAATCATTTCTTGATACTTTGACCTTAGGCAACCTAAAATGACTAGTCATAATAAAACATAATTTTGTTACATCAAAATAAGACTATCAATAGAATTTTGTCACTACACCCCCTAAAGCATCCCGAATACTCGTGAATCTTTCACATATGGAGGAAAATATTATCTTGAGGTCTAATCCCATTACATTACTGTTATTCCTCCTTGGATAATATTATGCTTAATATCTCCTTGTATCATTCGGACGAGAATGAAAATCAAAACCATTTCAAGAGGTTTATCTTTTTCCCATCTTGCATTAAGTACTCTGATAAGGACCCTACGACTACATGTGGAATTATCATTCCCAATATACGCGGAGTGAGTTCATGCCTCCAATCTCTTACATACACCTATTTTATAGATTTGTGTCAACCCTTCAAGAGATCTTGTACCTCCTATCCCTTCCTACACATACTAGCTTTCTAATGTTTGCGCCAAGGTGGATGCATCTACTATTAGTTTGCCAAATGCATGCATTTGTTAAAAGAGTCACATATCTGTCTTAGGTTAAAGGATAAACCTTCTCTATGGCAACATTGGAGGACTTTCGTTATCTCCTGTTTCATTAACTCCTTAAGTCGACCCGTGTGATAGTTCTCGAATCTCCATTTAAGAATATCAATCAAGTGACGACCTCTAGAGATGGTTGCCATCCCTACTCAAATGAGAAACAATTGATTAAATCATATTACTTTTTGATGTACTTTCATATGCTCTAAATAGTTTAGATTTCTAAATCAATATACATCAGGTTTATTCAATTTGGCAAAGTGCATTACCCTATTCGTACTAAGGGACCCAATTCATTTATTGAAAATAATCAAATTCTTTATTCAGATGCAAATGTAATCTTATTATATAAATTGGATGGCTTAATCAGGGCATATAAAATCCAACGTGGACTGTTGCATAAGGGAAGTCCAGAACTTGTTCTGGACTTCCAATTTGATTGGAAGTCTTTGCAGCGATCGTGCTTCGAGGAGATCACAAAGGTTGTATGTGAGATTCATGAAATTGTTCGCGTACTGAGAGGATTAATCATCCTCGACACAAAGGGCCTCATCCACCCATCAAGGAGAAGGTTTCAGGGTGTGTCAGAACTTATTGTATAAGGCACTTCCTACGTGGTTTTTATTCTATACCACCTACAATGGTATAATTCCCAACTTGTGTGATCCTGGAATGATTGGAAACTACTTCCCATCATGTGGTTTTGAATTTTAGGGCATTTTAGTTGATTGCTTGATTGGAGTTTGGTATTGATTCGATCATGATTAAAAAAATTTGAAACGTTTAATTGACACTTTGTTGATGCAACCATGTAATCCAATTGCATGTCAATAGTACGAAATAAAACTACAATAAAACAACTACGGAAGGAAAGTGCCACAAGGGAAAGCCACATACAACTACTAAGCAGTCCTACCGACCAACTGGGGTGTTGCACTCAAACTAGTATCGTCATCTCCTATAGCTGCATGGTTTGGCTGTAGCTCACCAAAATCTGAGTACAAAGTCCAACAGGGGGAAACTCCAAAAAATAGCAGAAAGGAAACAAGGAAGTAGAGTAAACTATAGAAGCAAGAAAAGTAGGTACTATTCTCAATATTTTAATTTTCTATTTATTAATTTCACATATTTATACCTTCCCACTATTTCTATCATCAAGCACCCAAATCATGTCCCTTGGAAGGCTCAAGGAGATATCACTACGGTATTCCAAACATTAAAGTTGATACAAAACACTCTCTTGCCTAAGAGTGTGGCCAACACCTGCTCTTTTACTTAATTAACCACTTTAGGGTCCCAATCTAGGTGAAGTGGTGACTACAACTCGTGTGATATGCATGTGAATAGCTACTATGCATTGGTTCACACCTAGTTATCTCCACTATTTGGTATAGAAGCAATAGCACTAAACTCCTTACAATAGCAATATGTACCCACCTGCATCTGGCTACCTAGTTGGTTAAATAGACAACGAAATGAGTCCTAGGGAGGATAGCTTTCTCATTGAGTCAATCCTTGCTTAAAATTGGTATAGCTGGTTGTTCCATTGATAACAAGCATTAGACTAAAGGTTTATCATTCTCACAATTTCGACTATGCACCATTTCAATCATTTGATACTATATGGCATAACAAATAATTCCCATGGTCAAATAACCACATTTTCTTAATATTTCCTTATTCAGTTCATCACTTCTAACTCCATTCATTATTTAAAGAATTCACTTAATTTGAGTGTAGTCATGCATAACCATTCAACCATCTGAGATCAATTTATCTAATTAATGAGTCAAGTAAGTATTCACTAGTTACTTAATATTTAGATAAATTCACTCTCATTTTTATTGATCCATGGAGTCTTATCATAATTAACCCATGCCAATCTATAATTATTAATAACTACATGCAGGCATATTATTCATTACTTCACTACCCAAAATAGAGAATGCATCATTCAATTCGAGTCAATACTCAGCAAGAGGAGACACTAAAAGATTTAGCATGCTATCTTTCAAGTTTAGAATCGCGACCAAAGTGGAAGAATGGATACTCTACCTAGGGCCATAGGGGGGTTACAGTGACTCTTAAAGGATAAATCAAAGGCTCCTGGCATCCTTGAAGCCTCTTTGAACTCCACACACATTTCAAACTCGTGCCTTGGGACCAGAGTGAAAAGTTATGGGTCAATAAACCATTAAGAAGCTATTTTGAATTTCCTACATCAGTATGGTGGTAAAAAGATATTTTAAAGCACATAAGAGAATATTTTCTCAAATGATGACTCGAACAATACCTTATTTGCACGATTTTGAGGTCAGGAAGGCCCTTAACCACTCAAAAGAAGGACTGGGGGTCTTTCGATTAGACTTGGATTGTCAGTTCAAGCGAACCCCTTCGACAAGCGTGGTGCACATGTTGATCGCCATACTGACTGTTCGATCTTTCGCTTTTAAGTCGTTTGTAGTTTAATGTGGTGGAAAAATCGACTAATCAATTTTTAACAAGAAATAACCACTCGCAGAGGAGCGGGTCGTATCCATAGGGAGGCAATAATGTATTAAAATTCGCGCCACTTAAAAATGTTTGTCCATAGTCAATTTGGACAAGAACCAATCCAAGATTGCCTTTAGATTAAGGTTTAAGCAAGAAACAATGCTGAAATGGCAATTATGAGAAACTACAGGATATTTTCCGCAATGCAGAGTCAATAGAATGTGATTAAAATGTGGCAATGGCAGAAAATGTAAATTTTAATTAACGTTTTACTGTAGCAAAATAGGGGAATTTTTCCCGTTGTCTTGCGCGACGAGGAGTCGATGGCCGGGTGCGGGAAGCTCGGAGGAGGTCCCTTGGATCAAGGGCTTCGAATCGGTGGTGGCGGCGAGTCGCGCGGCGGTCGGAGGTGGCCGGACGAGCTCCGGCGGAGGTGCTGCAGCCGGCAGCTTACGCAGCCTGTTGGAGTGATGTCCGCCGCCTGCTGCTGCTGCCGCTGCCGTGGGCACTGCTGCGGCTGGCGTGGCAGGCGTTCGGCTGCAGGCGCGGGGAAGAAGGTGCTGCAGGCGGTTCTGCAAGCGCGGTGGAGGGTGCTACAGCGCGGTTGGAGGATGGCGTGCACTGCGGAGGGTCTGCGGAGGGCGCTGGCGCGATTGGCGTGGGCGGTGGTCTGCAGGCGCGTGGAGATGGCTGCGGTGGTCTGCAGGCGCGGGTGTGGTGCAGGTTGATGGGTGCGGGGAAGGTGGCGTGGGCTGATCTGCAGGCGTGCGCAGGTCTGCAGCCGGTGAGCGGCGGAGGGTGCAGGCGGTCTGGTGGCCGGTTGGAGAGTGCAGGCTGAGGAAGTGGAGGTGAGCGGGTAACTTCAGACGTCTGGGAAATTTCCCAAACGTCTTAAGTTACTGAGAGGGTGGCTGATTAGTAGCTCGGTGGTGGTGGTCTGCGACGACGGTGAGGAAGATGCACGCTAAGGTGCTCACGGTGATGCGGCGAGCTCCGGATGGCGGTGTGGCCTGTCACACCACACGCCCACGGTGCTGGAGACTCGTCGCCACAGTAGAGGCCGGCAGTGTGGAGTGGAAGAGAGAGGTTCTCTCTGCATTGTGGTGGGTCGGTGGCGGAGGCCTGCCTCGCTCAGCATCCTCTCTCCTCCTTTTGTAGCGGCCTGCACAAATTTGAATGGAGAGGCTGGAGCGGATCCACCTTCTCCACCGATCCATGAATGCGCTTTTAGTGAGGCCGGAGGCGTTGCAGCGGCAACCGAGCCGTTGCTGAGAAGAAGAAGAATAAAGAATATTATTAAAATATTATGGTTATTTATATACAGACCCTCAAGTTTTATGTTAACTAAAACAATGTACTTAATTAGTTAACTAGTTATATGAATGGCATTCTAAGCTAATTCTAAATGCACTTAAAATATGAATGCAGTGCATGGATTATGTAATTAAATTAAAAATATGAATTAATCTATTTACATCCTAATTTATGCTAAATAAATGTTATAATTATCCTAATGTTTAGGCATTTAAATACTTAAATAGCCCACAACTATGGGCTAATCTAATACCCCCATGCCTAGTTTTTGCTAGTCCCCAGCAAAATTAAGCGAAACCTAGCACTCTAAGTAGACTAGTCAACTCACTTAGTCTTCCTTCAAAAGCATATTAAGTTCAGGCTCTAGACCCAAGGTTCCTAAGTAGTTGCTAAGTTACAGACTAGGTTGGCTAAAGACGTGTTGCAGGCACAAGTTTCCCTGATTTCTGACTCTACCCTAAAGTTTAATGATCCCTGAGATTAAAGCATCCGTGCTTGTGTATTGGTCAGAGTTATTTGAGTTAAAGGTTTTTTTTTTTTTATATACATATATATATACCTTTTTTTTTCTTTTTTTTTTTTGTTTGATTCTTCTAAGTCTAACCTCAGATCAGCTATCAACACGGTCTGTGTCGGATTCATTGTCCCCATTACCATACCTCGAAGGGTGCCTGGCTTTCGATGCTTCGAGATAGCACCGCCCATAATGAACCCAAGAACTCCTGGCAATCGACACTTCGAGATAGTATCGCCCATGGATTTCTTAAGCGAATTCAGGCCTATGGCAATCGGCACTTCGAGATAGGGCCACCCATGGTACCTGAACCGCGCAATGCGCTTACATGCCCCCAGTAGGATGGATATCCTAAGAGACAAGCGCCGAGGAGGTAATATGTTATCATCGCATCCTCAAGGTGAGTATATGCTCGACCTCTCCTGCGGCGGGAACTCTTCCAATCAAAATGTGTTTTCAAGCCTCTCTTAAGTCAAAATTAAGAGAACCAAATCTCTTTTCAGAAAGACGAAAATTAAGTTGATTACCAGACCAAGTGTGTGAAATTTGGATGCTTGGGTTACAAGGACCCGTAAACCAAAAGGTAGAATAAGACTCCAGGTACTACCCCACCTTTTAACTCAAACCCTAGCTTCCCTTTCTCAACCTCTTGAGGAATGGTCCGCAACTTAACTCCTACTTAAGTTTTTAAGTCCACAAAGGACCCTAAAGGTCTAAAGCTAGTAGCTCATTTAGCTTCTAAAGTTTGACCCTAGAATTAACTTAGTCTACCCTAGAGTTCTGATTTGCTTAAGACGGCAAGATCTAGCCAGTTAAGCTCAAAACCTTTTTTATATATATATATTTTTTTTTTCTTTTTATCTTTTTTTTTCTTTCTTTTTTTTTTTTATAAATGCATGCTATAAACAAAATGCCTCAGGTCCTCTCCCTCATGCCTGGTTCAAACAATGTCCTCATTGAAAATCAAAAATAGCTAAAGGAAGATATTACCTGAGGCAGAGAATAGTAGGAGCTAAGGCTCCTCAAGAGTGACTTCGTCAACTAGATGGCCATCTAAAGTTATGTACGGTTTTAACCGTTGACCGTTGACGATAAAGGGAGTTGCTGAAGGGGAAGGATTTTTTATCTCCACAGCTCCATAGGGGAATACTTTGGTGATTATGTAAGGCCCATCCCAACGAGATTTTAATTTCCCAGGAAAAAGCTTAAGTCTGGAATTGAAAAGCCAGACTTGTTGGTTGGGTTCAAAGGTCTTTCGAAGAATAAACTTGTCATGCAAGACCTTAGTTCTTTCTTTATAAGCTTGAGAGGTGTCATAAGCATCATTCCTCAGCTCCTCAAGCTCACTTAATTCTAGAAATCGTGCCTTACCTGCCTTCTCTAAATCCATGTTAACACTTCGAATAGCCCAAAGTGCTCTATGTTCCAACTCAACAGGTAAATGGCACGCTTTTCCATACACAATCCGAAAGGGAGAAGTACCCAAAGGGGTCTTATAGGCCGTTCGATAAGTCCACAAAGCATCATCGAGCTTTTGGGACCAATCTTTCCTATCAGGTCTAACGGTCTTTTCCAAAATATTTTTTATCTCCCAATTTGATTCTTCAACCTGACCACTTGTCTGAGGGTGGTAAGGGGTAGCAACCTTGTGAGTCACTCCCAAACTCTTAATTAACCGATTGAAGTGGTGGTTTCGGAAATGAGGTCCCCCATCACTTATAATAGTCTTGGGGCAGCCGAAATGGGATATGATATTGGCCTTCACAAATTTCAAAACCACAGAGTGGTCATTTGTGCGCGTAGGAATGGCCTCTATCCATTTAGAGACATAATCAACTGCCACCAAGATATATTCAAAACCATGGGACGACGGGAAGGGGCCCATAAAGTCAATTCCCCACACATCAAAAATTTCAACAGATTGAATAGGATGTTGAGGCATTTCATTCTTCTTCCCAATTGTTCCAGTCCATTGACATCTAATACAGGCCTTAACAAAATTATGAGAATCCTTAAATAAGGAAGGCCACCAAAAATCGGACTGGAGAACCTTAAAAGCAGTTTTCTTAGCACCAAAGTGTCCTCCACAATGAAGTTCATGGCAAAATGTCAGCACACTTTGTTGTTCCTCTTCAGGCACACAACGTCTCAATACTTGGTCTTGTCCAATTCTAAATAATTCTGGCTCTTCCCAATGAAAATATCTCGCTTGAGAAATGAATCTCTTTCTTTTCTGCTTATCCCAAGAGCCAGGAGTTTGTCCAGTGACCAAGTAATTTACAATGTTTGCATACCAAGGTATAGTTGGTGTTACAGCCATCAGAGTTTCATCGAGAAATGTCTCGCGAATGTCTTCAAAAATAGAGTCGTTAAGAGGAAGACGAGACAGGTGGTCAGCCACAACATTTTCTACTCCTTTCTTTTCACGTATTTCCAAGTCAAATTCTTGAAGGAGTAAAATCCACCTAATCAGACGTGGCTTAGAATCTTTCTTAGCAATGAGATGTTTCACTGCTGCATGATCAGTAAAAATAACCACCTTAGACCCAAGTAAATAAGACCTAAACTTCTCCAGAGCAAAAACTACAGCAAGTAATTCTTTTTCAGTGACGGTGTAGTTTTGCTGAGGTTTAGTTAAAGTCTTGCTTGCATAATGCAGCACATGAGGTCTTCCCTCAACCCTTTGTCCAAGGACTGCTCCCACTGCATAATCCAAAGCATCACACATAAGCTCAAAGGGGAGTGGCCAATCAGGAGCTTGGAGAACAGGCGCAGAGATCAAGGCCTCCTTTAGAGTTTGAAAGGCCTCGGCACCCTTTGAATCAAAACTGAAGGAAGATTCCTTCGGCAATAAGTCACAAAGTGGCCTAGAAATATTACTAAAATTTTTAATAAAGCGCCTGTAAAAGCCAGCATGGCCCAGAAAGGATCTAATCTGTTTGACATTCGTAGGCAATGGAAGTTTGGAAATAGAATCAATCTTGGCTTTATCTACTTCCAAACCTTGCTCGGATACAACATGCCCAAGTACAATTCCTTTCTGTACCATGAAGTGACTTTTCTCCCAGCTGAGGACTAAACCAGTCTCCTTACATCGTTTCAACACATTCTCCAGGTGCAGGAGACACTGGTCGAAAGACGAACCATAAATAGAGAAGTCATCCATAAATACTTCGACACACTCGTCAATCATGTCTGAAAAGATAGACATCATACACCGCTGGAAAGTTGCAGGGGCATTACATAATCCAAACGGCATACGCCTGAATGCAAAAGTACCGTAAGGACTCGTGAATGCCGTCTTTTCCTTGTCATCAGGAAAGACTGCCACCTGATTGTACCCAGAATATCCATCGAGAAAGCAATAATACTTATTCCCTACCAATTTTTTGAGAATTTGATCAATAAAAGGCAAAGGAAAGTGATCCTTCTGGGCAGCGGTGTTCAGCTTGCGGTAATCAATACAGACCCTCCATCCAGTTGAGGGTCTAGTGACAACTTGTTCACCTTGGTCGTTGAGTTCCACAGTAAAGCCTGCCTTCTTTGGCACCACATGAATGGGACTGACCCATTTACTATCAGCAATGGGATATATGATCCCAGCGTCCAACCACTTCAGGATTTCCTTTTTTACAACCTCCCTCATATTAGGGTTCAGACGTCTCTGCATGTCCCTCAAAGGCTTGATGGAATTATCAGTATAAATGTGGTGCATGCAGAGTGTAGAGTCTATACCCTTAATGTCAGCAATGCTCCAAGCAATAGCTTCCTTATGCCTAGACAGGCATTCAATCAAGGCTCCCTCCTGTGCCTCAGACAGCACAGCCGAAATGATAACTGGGAGCGTATCGTTGGCACCTAGGAAAACATACTTGAGAGTGTCAGGGAGGGGTTTCAACTCAAGGTTGGGGGCTTGTATGGTTGAGGGTTTCATAATAGATGTCCCCATCTCAGGTAGCAAATCTGCCTTCGGCGGAAATGATGGGGGAAGAGACTCAGCAGAAACTCCTAGCAATTCCTCTAGTTCTAGTATATCCCCTTCACATTCCTCCAAGAGATGGGAATGCTCATTTAGCATGACATGCTGAAGGGGGTCATCACATAACATTGCAGGAGTTGCCTCTTCAATCAGGTCATCTATCACCTCAACTTGAGAACAATCCTCAAGTCCAGTTTGTTTGTAAGCATCAAACACATTAAGCCGGATTTTCCTATTCCCAAAGCCCATTTTCAATGCCCCAGTATTGCAATTAATTGAAGCATGGGAAGTTGCAAGGAAGGGGCGGCCCAAAATGATGGAGGGTTTGGTTGGCTTGTTGGTAGGGTCAGTGTCCAAAACTAAGAAGTCAATGGGAAAGAAGAAATCCTCCACTCTTACGAGGACATCTTCCAAAATTCCCCGTGGTGTCTTAAGTGATCGATCAGCAACTTGAAGGACTACAGGGCTAGGCTTCAGATTGCCTCCCCCAAGTTGTTCATATACAAAGCTCGGAAGGATGTTCACCCCCGCACCCAGATCAAGCAGAGCCTCATCAATTTGTAAGTCACCAATAACTACAGAGATATATGGGGCTCCTGGGTCCTTAAGTTTCGGAGGTGTGCCATGTTGAATAATTGAGCTAACAGAATCAGGCAGGACAACTTTAGATTGGACCTATTTTCTAGATTGCCGCCTTTTCGTGCACAAGTCCTTTAAGAAGCAGGCATAAGATGGAATCTGCCTGATAGCTTCAAGCAAAGGCAGGTTAATCTGCACTTGCTTGAAAGTTTCCATAATCTCATCCGTCTTATCTTTGGCTCCAGATGAGCCAGCAGAAGTCTGCCCAGAGGTGGATAAGCGCTCTGGAAATGGCACTCTCGATCTCTGGGTGGAAGGGTTGTCATGTCGAGTAAGGGGTGGAACGGGGGCAACTTCTTCCGGTGAGGTGATTTCAAGCGGAGAAGATTTGGTCAAATCTTCTTCGGTGGGGGTGAAAGTCGGGGTGGATGTTTTTTTAGGGGGTGAGACTATAGGAGCATCGGGTTTGGAAATTTCTTTCCCACTCCTCAGAATAGTCACCGCCTGAGCATGCTCCCTAAAGACAATCCCTTTTCCTTTAGGATTTTCCTCAGCAGCACTTGGAAACTTCCTAGTCTCCCTCTATCTAACGGCCTCAACAAGGTGTCCAATTTGTGATTTCATCTCATGTATAGCCTTGTCATGAGATTGGATGATGGCACTTTGACTTTCTTGCATAGTTTTCAACATCGCCTTCAATTCATCCATCTCAGAGGTTTTAGGTTGGGCAAAGGCCTGAGGTTGGTTCATTTGATGGTTTTGAAAGGATTGCGGTTTGTAATTCCCTGAATTTGAGACATTTCCTTGTCTCCATGAAAAGTTTGGGTGGTTCCTCCATCCCTCATTATAAGTGTTGGAGAAAGGATCATTACGAGGTCTTGGATGGAACCCTTGAGCGGCATTCAAATCCGCTTGTACAAGCTCAGGGAAATGGGAGGCCAAGTGGCAATCCACAGTGGCGTGTGTATTGCCTTGACAAATTACGCATTCGGAAGCTTGGGATGTGGAGGTGTTAGGTGTGAATGAACTCGGGTTCGACATAAGCCTTTCCATGTTTTGATTCAGTAATTGAATTTGATAGGCTAAATTCTGGGTGTCCCTTGCTTCATTCGCCTTCAACTTTCTTTGCATGAGAGTGGGCTTTCTATCCATGTAGGTAGAATTCAAGTGAATAGAATTCTCACTCAAAGTATTAAATAAGTTCCAAGCTTCATCCTCAGTCTTAGATAGAAAGGTTCCTGCACAGGCACCATCCACAGTTTGCCTATGCGAATCATTAAGTCCGGTGTAGAACCTTTCAACCAGTTGCCATTTAGGCACCTGGTGATGTGGGCAAAGTCTCAGCAAATCGTTAAAGCGCTACCACGCATCATGGAAAGCTTCCCCATCCTTTTGAGCAAAACTCATGATTTCCCTCCTAAAGTGATTTGTTTTGCTCATGGGGAAGTACTTCTTCAAAAACTCCTTTTTCAGGGCATCCCAAGTATTTAAATTATCAAGGGTGTGATACCAATACTTGGCTTTGTCCTTTAGGGAGAAGGGAAAAAGGGTCCGCATTTGAGCGTCATCAGTAACGCCCTGCAGCTTCACCGTGGAACAGACCTCGGTGAATTCCTCAATATGCCTGTAAGGGTCTTCCCTAGTAGTACCATAAAAGGAGGGTAGCAAGGATATGGTACTACTTTTGATCTCATATGGATTGTCCCCTCCAGGTCTACGTAGTGCTGGGCCAGCTTGATTGGTTGGGATGAAATATTACTTAAGGCTCCTTTGACCGGCCATTTCTACCCTTAGGAGGTCTTTTCTTAGGATTCTTTCCGGTTCAGGATCAAATACAAGTTGTCTCCTAAGAGAACGCCTACCAAGCATGCACTGCAAACACAATTCAAACGGACTTGTTTGGTCTTTATAGATTTAGGCTTTTGAATTTAATTCAAATTGTAGGTGACAAAACAAGTTACCCAATCAATTACGCGCCTATTGTCAACCTTCAAAATGCCTAAAAAGACCTAGTTGGAACTTAGGTATTCTTCCCTAAATCTCAAATGGTCAAGTAAATCCAAAGATGGAAGATCGAGGGATGCAAGTAGGCCTAAGCCTTCCATTGAAGCTGTGCTTTCGCGGTGCTCCTCAACTACCCCCAAAAATCCGTGACAGGGTATCCCCCTCTTTGGATTTACAAAACCTTTGATTTCCAGCTCCGAACACTTCAGAATCCAACGAAAGGAGGGCTCTTGTCCTAGTATTTCCAAACCTAGGGAGTGTCTAGAAGCGTGCCGTGGTGCAAGTGAAATAAGTGTGCATACACCGTCAAAGATTTTGAACTTTGAATCGCACGTCAAGTTTGAAAATCAAATCCTTGGTTTTTAAAATGTCCTTCCTTTAATTAGTCCTTTTTCTAAAAAAAATGTGACCACTTGTTAGATCGCTTCAAGACAAACTTTGTGGTCTTTGCATTAAATCCTAAATGCAATGCGTGATCAAAAATAGGATGCAAAGTAAGAGAATACGTACCTTGCCTCCAGCGATCTTCAATGCAAAAATGCACGCAATGCAGAAAAGCAAATCTAGAGGCTGCTCATACGGACCTAAATGGTTCGTCCTAGGGCAGGCAGCTTCTAGCAGGCAGCTCATTTTTTTCTTTTTCTATTTTTCTTTAGAACTACTTATGCACAAGCAAATAAAAGAAATAATAACAAAAAAAAAAAACCTAAATCTAAAGAAAAGGGAACAGGCTCCCAAAAATTACCCAACATGGGCCCAAAACAAAATCGGGGAACAAACCCCTCAAAATTTGCCCTAGAACAAGGGTTTCAAACTAACTGTAATGAAAAATTAAGTCTACAATCTTAATTCTACTCTAATTAAATTAATGAATAAATGGTGTCCGTCGCGTCCTCGTCCTTCTTCTCTGTTTAAAAATGCCTCGCCCAATTCTCGTCTGGCGACGTCAAGGGTCGCCTCTCACACTGGCTGATTCTTGCAAAAAAAAGAAAATAATGAATGGTCAAATCTCTATGCAATTGACAAATAATCAAAATAAAATTAGGCGAAATTATTGCGTCTGTTGCCTCCCCAGCAACGGCGCCATTTGACTGTTCGATCTTTCACTTTTAAGTCATTTGTAGTTTAATGTGGTGGAAAAATCGACTAATCAATTTTTAACAAGAAATAACCACTCGCAGAGGAGCGGGTCATATCCACAGGGAGGCAATAACGTATTAAAATTCGTGCCACTTAAAAATGTTTGTTCGTAGTCAATTTGGACAAGAACCAAGCCAAGATTGCCTTTAGATTAAGGTTTAAGAAAGAAACAATGCTGAAATGGCAATTATGAGAAATTGTAGGATATTTTCCGCAATGCAGAGTCAAGAGAATATGATTAAAATGTGGCAATGGCAGAAAATGTAAATTTTAATTAACGTTTTACTGTAGCAAAACATGGGAATTTTTCCCCGTTGTCTTGCGCGACGAGGAGACGATGGCCGGGCGCGGGAAGCTCGGAGGAGGTCCCTTGGATCAAGGGCTTCGAATCGGTGGTGGTGGCGAGTCGCGCGGCGGTCGGAGGTGGCTGGATGAGCTCCGGTGGAGGTGCTGCAGCCGGCAGCTTGCGCAGCCTGTTGCCGTGAAGTCCGCCGCCTGCTGCTGCTGCGGGGGTGGCTGCTGCCGCTGTCGTGGGCACTGCTGCGGCTGGCGTGGCAGGCATTCGTCTGCAGGCGTGGGGAAGAGGGCGCTGCAGGCGGTTCTGCAAGCGCGGCGGAGGGTGCTGCAGTGCGGTTGGAGGATGGCGTGCGCTGCGGAGGGTCTGCGGAGGGCACTGGCGCGATTGACATGGGCGGTGGTCTGCAGGTGCATGGAGATGGCTGCGGTGGTCTGCAGGTGCGGTTGATGGTGGGCACGGGTGTGCTGCAGGCTAATGGGCACGGGGAAGGTGGCGTGGGCTGATCTGCAGGCGTGCGCAGGTCTGCAGCCGGTGAGCGGTGGAGGGTGTAGGCGGTCTGGTGGCCGGTTGAAGAGTGCAGGCTGAGGAAGTGGAGGTGAGCAGGTAACTTCAGACGTCTGGGAAATTTCCCAGACGTCTTAAGTTACTGAGAGGGTGGCTGATCAGTAGCTCGGTGGTGGTGGTCTGCGACGACGGCGAGGAAGATGCACGCTAAGGTGCTCACGGTGATGCGGCGAGCTCCGGATGGCGGTGTGGCCTATCACACCACACGCCCACGGTGCTGGAGACTTGTCGCCACAGTAGAGGCCGGCAGTGTGGAGTGGAAGAGAGAGGTTCTCTCTGCACAGTGGTGGGTCGGTGGCGGAGGCCTGCCTCGCTCAGCATCCTCTCTCCTCCTTTTGTAGCGGCCTACACAAATTTGAATGGAGAGGTGGGAGCAGATCCACCTTCTCCGCCGATCCATGAATGCGCTTTTAGTGAGGCTGGAGGCGTTGCAGCGGCAACCGAGCCGTTGCTGAGAAGAAGAAGAATAAAGAATATTATTAAAATATTATGGTTATTTATATACAAACCCTCAAGTTTTATGTTAACTAAAACAATGTACTTAATTAGTTAACTAATTAGATGAATGGCATTCTAAGCTAATTCTAAATGCACTTAAAATATGAATGCAGTGCATGGATTATGTAATTAAATTAAAAATATGAATTAATCTATTTACATCCTAATTTATGCTAAATAAATGTTAGAATTATCCTAATGTTTAGGCATTTAAATACTTAAATAGCCCACAACTATGGGCTAATCACATACGCATGATCTCAATAGTGCGATCATTGTGTACATGCAATTGTATGCACTTTCCACGCATCATGCAGCACCATCGCCTTACGCGCTCTTGCTACACACACCCATCTGTTTGCTTGTGTGCACCTCTGCTCGTTGCGCATCCCCTTCGCACACTATTAGTATAGTCGCGAAATCAGACCTAAACAAAAATTGTGTGATGAAACTCTGGTGAGTACTGGTCGATCCTAGGGAGGTAGTAATGGCAAACTGATTCTGATCCCTACTTGCTTAAAAACATAATCTAGTTTCTAAAGTGCATATATAGGATTCGCCAGTTGTATTGTTATTACAAAGAACATGCACATGTGTCAAAAAGATAACAAATGTGAATGTGTGGGTTTCAGTACACTCTGCTTCAACTATGCATAAGCTGCCAACAGAATTCCTATCTAACACTAAATCATTTACGTTCTCCGGAACTGACATGATTTATTTAAAAAAAATTTCTTTTTTCTTTGATGAAAGGAAAGGATGATCCACAAGTAATGATATCATTGAATCATCATCATCGTTTACAACAAAGATAGAGGAATGCTTGTACAAGGAAATTGAAATCTACCATAGCTAACACAACTCATCTCACTCGGAATGCTCTGAGAGCCATCAACACTGGAGGATGAGGGTGGTGAGACCAAGGGTATGATGGCCTGTCTACACCACATAGAGAGCTACACTCCTGGAGCCTAGAGAAAGCTTAGGCGTGCAACCATGAAGGAGATTACTAGCACTGAAAAGCAAGAAAATAAATGCAGGAAATTAAAGCAACAAAGAACACTACTATTATCAGAACGTGGGGCACCAAGGGTGACCTTGGTGGCCGTATGGCTAGAGGTGGAAGGAAGGTGGAGGACAACCACAAGGTGGTGGTGGCTGGCCTCTTAGAGGTGGAGTTGATGGAGCTTGAGTGGATGAGATGGTGGCTATGAGGTGGAGTTGGATGGGTGGAAGATGATGATGGGTGGATGGCCTCTTGAAATGGCTTTTTATAAGAAGATGGGGCCCTCTTGAGTTGTCGTTGGGAAGCATCTAGAAGAGGGTCTTCGGCACCACCTTGGGAGAGAAGAAGTGGTCTTCAAGGTCAACTTCTTGCGGGGAGAAGTTGGATGTGAGTGGACTTGATTGGGATGGGTTTAGACCACTCTAGAGTCATCTAGAGTGGATGGCTAAATAGGTCGTAGGTTGGGTCTAATAGGTCTAGGCAATAGGTTTAGGTTCGGCTCCTAAAATAGGTTCACTTAAATTATTACTAATATGGTTGGTTCAATTATACTTGTCACAAGTTTAATTGAATCATAGTGTGTGAACTTGGGACAAGGAATTCCCAATTAGGTGTAGGTGAGTCAATTGGCCTACCACTGAGTCCAATTGAACCTGCATGGCATATGTCAAGTTGGTCCAATTGGGTTGCATGAATCCAATTAGATAGAAAGGGCTCAACTAACTTACACTAAGTCAATTATGTTTAGTGTGAACCTAATCAGGTACTTAGGTAGGGTTGGTGGTAGTGTACTAGGGTTAGGAGGTCTAAAGATAGGTTTCTTAGGGTGTGTGGTAGGATTCCCAGACCATAAGAAGCAAGATATGGCTTCTAATTCCAAAATAGGAACCATAGAAGACTTCTAGACATCCAGAAGTGTGGTCAGATGACTTATACTTCAAAGTTGGACGTCAGAGAGATAGGTTGGACATCCAATTCTGTATCAATATTGGTGTTAGGTTCTGGTTGGGGTTTTTACAAAGATTGGACGTCCAACACATTGTCTAGATGTCCAGAGGTGTGCTGGAAAGCACAATTAAGGTTTCCTAGGCTAAACTAACCAAATAGGAGGATGGCTTAGGGATAAACAAACGGATAAGGCTATCTTACAGACTAGGGATAGGGGTAGGGTTCTCTTAAGTTATTCTTTACTTTAATTTTTACATTTATTCCTATAGGTAGCCTAGTATACCTCCTTCTTACTCTTTGTCTTCAACTCTTCTTTATGCCTAGCTTTATTCCAGGCTTTTACTCTAGCTCTGCTGCAACTCCAGCTTCTATCCAGCTTTTATTTAGCTATTGTCCAACTTCAAGCCATCTCCTGAGCTTCTTACTACCTGCAAACCCAATTATTCACTAATTTGTATGGAAATATAGCATTATTTCATGAACAGCTAAATAGAGCAATTATAATGCAAAATATATAGCTGATGCATGTATTATTCCTAAGTTAAGCTAAGATCTAACTCAATTCAGGTCAATTAAGTCCTATGATTGCTGTGCAATCATACCCCATGCCTCAATTTTACTAGTCCCTAGCGAAACCAACATACGAAAATTCCATGGAAAGAGATGTGAAAATCAAGTGCATGGAAAGCATTTTTATTTATTTGTAGAAGCAAAGTGAAAATAAACTTTGTTATTTATTTACAAAATAGTTTTATTGACAAACGAGTTGTTTTGGAATTAAGTGTCAGAATAAAAAATCTGAACATGATTTTTCACCAACGAAAAGAAATTACAAGCAAGTCCTTAATGACAAAGACTTCAACGGCTTTCGAGTACTGACTCAAATTTGTACCTTCTAAATCAAATCAAGGACCCTATTAGCTCGTAGACTTGGGTCACGAGGGAAACTTTCTCTAACTCAGTCGACCCACCTAAGACTTGAAGTGAATGTGAGAAACCCAGCATCTTATGTGTGAAATAGTTTGGCTCATTGTAATGAATAACTAAATTTCCATGTAGCATTTATTAAGCCTTAGAATGTTTCTAAGCTCTCATTTGGACAATTTTGTCTTCGGTTAAGCCATACTAGGATTTGGTAGCTTTCTCCCTATCACTTTCTACCCTGGGGTCAACACACTAGGCGTATATCTCCCCGGACGGACCTATTGATCTCTTATTCCTAATCTTTTTTCCCCGTATTTTTTTCACTTTTTTCTATTGGACAAACACCCATATGTAGTGAGCTATTTTTATTTGGGGAAAGGAAAGGAATAGCATCCATATGTAGCAAGATGTTTTTTATTGAGTTGAATGTGCAAAAATAGTTTTTCATTTTTCTACATATATTTTTTTTTCCTCCTGATTATTTGGCCAAAAAATATTTTTTTACTCCCAATCATTTTTCTTGGCAAGTGGCTCTCCTTCATCTGTTCTGAATGCATCCCCTACAAACAAGAATCGTCCTAAGAGCTAGAAACCTGGTAAGGTCACTAGATCTACAGGCCTAAACTAAATCTTATTGATCACTAAGGACTCAATAAAGTTGTCTAGAAGATGAGTTAGTGCATAGTGCAATTGAGGATGCTTGGGCCTCAAGGACAATCCAAATCAAAGGGTGGGAAGATAAGTCACTCACTTATCACCCTTTTGAATTAATACTTTAAGCTTTTTCAAGTCCACTGAAAGACTTAGGCAAATCAATCCAAATTTAGGTAAATACTCAAAAAATTAAGTCAGTTAGGACCTAAAGAGTCTGGGCAGAAAGACTTTGTTCTACATTTCTCAAAGTCAGAAATCCTCAGAATCGATAATTCTCAATTCCTCCTAACTCAATTTCCAAAACAACATTGAAAGTGGTTTTTTTTTCTTCAAATATATATATTTATAGATGAACTTTTCATAGTTGCACTTTAATGTCTTCCCATACTTGGGTTCACATTTAGCTTGGTTCATAGTTTTAGAATAGAAAGGTGAGTGGACAAGTTAGAAATGATAGTTGCGGATGATTTCTAGCTCCAATTCAAACATTGGAGGTGGAGTCGGCTGTTCTTAATTAAGAACCCTAAAGTGCAATTAGTGTGATGTTCAGGAAAAAAAAAATTTAAGTGTTGCCAGTAATTATTCAGTGTAAGTGTATTACACCACCATGCCTACTTTCTTGCATGTCCTCATGCATGAATATAATGAAAATGAATGCGAGACAAGAGGTATAAAGGATAGAATTGCCTGGAATAGCTCCTGAATTTGTCGTTTAGCTTGATGCAAGACCTATGATGTGATTCACATAAATATGCTATATACAGAAGGTTATCTACATATGCATAAGTGCTGAGTTTATCGCCTCCAACTGGGCGAAAGCTCAATCATACGTCCTCAAGAAGACCGATAACTTTGTTAGTGGGAGGAGGTTCCTGGGCTATAAATGGCTTGAGACGTTGGCCATTTACCATAGAAACTATTGGTGCTAGAGCACCACAATCATTTATTTTGATGATAACAAAACATGTGCACTTTAACATTTGCACTTGAGGTCTTAGATTTCAGGTTAATTGCAAATGGTGATGTGGTTAGATGGAGTTCAAGATCGCATCCATGGCTGATTGGAGGAGCTTGATGGAGAACAGAGGAACTTCGCGAGGAGCGATAGCTTGAAGAAGGAAGGGGATGAAGAATAGGATCGATTTCCTTTCCTTGTAATCTTTGTATTTTTGTCTATTTTTTTGCTTTTTATTTTGTTACATAGATTCATGTTAAAGAGCCTTAATGTACCCTAATAGTAGTCCTAGGAACACTTGCACAACCCTAGGATACTTAGGTTTTCTGTAGAGAACTTAGAAAACCAATATAGGGTTCAAATAGCCTTCTCAGATGTCTAATCTGAAACTCAGACATCTGATAATGACTTTTAAGACGTCTGATTGTTGACTCAGACATCCGATAATATTTAGGATGGACTTAGTTAGCTCTGTCTGATGAAATCAGACGTCCAGACCTTAGTCTAGATGTCTTAGAAGACGTCTGATGTTTTGGCTAGACGTCCAATTAGTGGACCGTTGGCTGGCTTAGCAAACAATGAAGGAAATGACCGTTAGCCTCATATCAGACGTCCATAGAAGACCCCAGACATCTGATACATGATCGTTTTGCCTCGGCTGACCCAAAATCTCTTCTCAGAGATTTTCTAGCCGTTGCACTCCTTTGGGAATCCATTTTCGCAGAGAAGTAGGTTTCTAGACATCTAGACTTAGTGCCAGACGTCCTGTATATCGTCTGATGATAATACACTAGAACCCTATTTCAATCTGGTTCAAGTCAGGAAGCAAACCCACCTAAAATCAGACGTCTGACTTTGTTCCTAGATATCTTAAATTGGTTTTCCAGATGTCTGATGCCAGGACCAGACATCTGATAACCTTGTTAGTGTAATGATTAATCCTAATTTCGGCCTAATTTTCTTGGACCTTCACCCAACAGCTATGGAAGCCTTCTAAGGCCTTCTAAAGCCTTCCTAGGGCCTCTATAAATAGAGAACCTTTGCCACTCAAACACACACCAAGATACACCCAAGCTACATACTTTCCACACTTTGGTGTCTAGATGAAGAAGAAGATCATATAGAAGAAAGCTCTTGCTCTCTAAGCTTAGTTCTACACCTAGAGAGCTTGATTCCTGTTGCGCACCTGCTCTCCCTCCATGATTACGAGAGCGACCAGGTGCTACTGCATGGTTCACGCATCCACGTCATCGATGCACTTCTTGCAAAGGGAAGCATCATTACTCCTATAGAAGCTTAGGTTAAGAATATCTTTGTTGGCTCTATAGGACTATTATTGTATTTTACTTTGCTTGTGTTGGGTATTCGCTTTGCGAATTCCCATCTCCTTCGTGAGATAAAATCCTTTTCGTGAAGAGAAGGGGTTTGAGGTACGCTACCCTTGCACTTGTAGCGTGGTTGTAATTGAGGTTGTACTGCCCTCATTTTAAGTAGTATATTAGTGGATTTGATCATCTTGGTTGATCGAAAAATCCTAACTCGAGAGGGTTAGGTGGTGGTTTTCACCCAGGTTAGGTTTCCACCTAAAAAGCATTGTGTACATTGTGTGATTGTCTATTTTTCTAAGTTTGTTATATTTTTTATTCTGCACTTTATTCCGTCACCCCCTCCTACTAGGGAAATTATAGAAACATGCCCAGTTTTTGGGTCTATACTCTAAACCACTCCATTAGGATACGGGTGATTCACAATGAAAGGGCTAGTCCACTTGGACTTTAGCTTGCCTACAAAGAATTTCAACTTTGAGTCAAATAAACATACTTGCTGGTTGGGTGTGGAAGATTTTCTCTAGATGTGGTGGTCATTAAAGACCTTGGTCTTATCCTTGTAGATCTTCGCATTCTCGTAGGCCTCTCATAGAATCACTTCCATTTCACTGAGCCGGAGCTTCCTTTCACAACCTCATGCATTGAGGTTAAAGTTACACTTCTGCACCGCCCAAAAGGTGAGGTGCTCCAGCTCGATCGAAAGGTGACAAGCCTTTCCATACACCATGCGGTATGACGACATTCCGACTGGGGCCTCGTATATGATCCAATATGCCCATAAAGCATTGATCAAATGATTGGACCAATCATTCCGGTGAGGTCTAATCATCTTTTGGAGGATGAGTTTAATCTGTCGGTTAGATACTTCAGCCTGTCCATTGGTTTGCGGTGATACAGGGAAAAAAAATGGGCATGGATGAAGTGATTTCTCTCGTTGCTAATTAGAGCACGGGGGACACCAAATCTCGCAAAAATGAATTCCCAAACGAAAGATATGATGGCTTTACGATCTGCTCGCCATGTTGGGATAGCCTCAACCCACTTCAATGCACAATCGACTATGAGAAGAATGTACTTGAAGTCATGTGAGTTTGGGAATGGGCCCATAAAATCGATTACCCTAATGTCGAACACTTCTACAACTAAGATAGGTTGGGGAGGCATCATGTCTCTCTTGGTCATAGAATCGATCGACTGCCATTGTTTACAGCATTTGGTGAATTCGTGTGTATCTTTAAAAATGGTCGGTTAGAAGAAACCCGACTGTAGAATCTTTGTAGCGATTTTTTTGCTAGAAAAATGACCACCATAAGCATCACTGTAGCAAAAAGATAACATACTCAAGATCTCAAAGTTGGGGATACACCTCCTGATTATCTGATCAGATCCAATGCGGAAAAGCAAGGGGTCATCCCAAAAATAGAATTTGGCTTCTAACACGAATTTGAGTTTCTAGCCCTTGGATAATCCCGTGGGTATCTTGCCTGAGAAAAGATAATTCGCAATATCTGTATGCCAGGGAAACTATAGTGAATCTACAACAAATAGAGATTCATCTGAAAAATTATTTGAAATAGCAGGTGTTGGTACTTAATCGTCGAGTGTTATGAAATTTGCGTTATAGTATAGTCGGCAAAAACCCAACAAACACTTAAATTTATAAAACTCAAAATCGATTGCGAGTCCAAAATCATTCACAGGGAACATGCGGAATTCATAGGATTAATTAATGATATAAATAATGAGCATAATAATATATAATGAATCAATGAAAATATATTCAATATCAACCAAATTGTATCTCAAGATATCATGGGATAAAAAGAATGAAAACTCAAAGTAATGGTGATTTGAATCACCAATTATTCCCTTCAATCAAAGCACATATTCGAAGTATTAAATTACTCAAATAATCCAACAATGGTCTCAACCACTAATGCCAATTCCATGCCACCAAATATGTCCATAGTACTTAAGATCAGGCATCGTTGTTGTTTCTGGTACATTAACCTGAATGTTCCTAGATGGATTTGAGGTTTTGAAATACTCATCATGATGACTAAGAGTAGCCTCCATCATTTTCTCTTTAATGCTCATTTGGGATTCAGGTTTCCTAAATAGTCTTCCTAAATAGTCAGGTTGCATTTTCAAATCAGGTGATGGATCAAGATGTAGAATCAACTTCAGGATTAGATTGAATTGATTAGATCAGATTAGAATTTCCCCAAGAAGATGAATTCTAATGGCGGCCTCCAGGACAAACCTAGGACCTTTCCTGTGTATGTGCTCTAGAGAATAGATGAGGGACTAGATGTGAATTGGACCCAATTAAGGCACCCAAAGATTTTTGGATGGCTAAGGCTAATTTGAGGTGGATGATACCTCTAAATGAGAAATCCATGCACCTGAGAATTACTTGGGCATCTAGGAAGAAAGATCCCCGCAAAGACCACTACATGATAGAGCATCCCCACAAGTTACAGGGTTTCCCCCACCTGGCCTTTCTTGTCACTACGGTTCCAAGTAAACCAGAATGTGCGAATTGCGACCTTAAGTCTACCAATTTTAGTCCTAATTTGTCCCTTGAATTTCACTTGATTAGAAGTTTATTCAATTTGTGACCTAATTTGGAGGTTGGTTGACCCACAAAGAGGACCAACCTCATCTGACTTAGCCTAAAGATTGAGGATGATATTTGGGTCAAGACCCAAAATCACCCTAAATTGACTCTCTGGTTATTAGGTCCAAAATTTTAGGGTTCAAGTGAATTTAGAGCTTTTGATTTTAGGATTTTCCTAAATAGATCATTTCAACCAAGGGCTTAGGTGGCACACAAATGTGGGAGGGTTAATTTCCTTTGATCCATGCAAATGTGTACTAGCACTTTAAAACCCTAATGTGGAAACCCTAATTGGCTCTATGCACAAGTCCAATTTGAATTCATAATGTAGTACCTTGGACTCAAATAATAATGTGACTAGTCCAAGATGTTTAGAAAATTAAGCATAAATCCCTAATAGGTACAAGAAATTAGGATGAGGATTTTCTAATCAAATCATCTCACTTTAATCAGGTATAAATCATGTTCGCAAATCAGGAAGCTTTTTCCGTTAAATGTTGATTACTATAAAAATAAGGCAAGTGGATCCTAATTCATTTGTTTCCTTTTTCTTTTCTCAAAATTAGGAGGTTGATTAGGGAAGAAGAGAAATTTTACCTGCCCTTGGAGTGGTTGATTATGTGAAAGATCTTCTCGTGATGTACCTTGCAAAATCACAAGCAAAACAATTAGGGTAGGTTAGTAATAAGCTCAACCAAAAAAGATAAGATTAGTTGTGAATTGTGCGTTGCTCCTTGACATTGGTGCAAAAATGTTGGTGCATAATCATCTAGTGTTAACAATTTCGCATCGTAGTATAGTCGACAAACACTTAAATTTATAAAACTCGAAATCGAATGTGAGACTAAGGTCGTTCGTAGGGAGAAAATGGAATTCACAGCACTAATCAATGATATAAATAATGAGCACAATAACATATAATGAATCAATGAAAATATATTCAATATCAACCAAATTGTAACTCAAGACATCATGGGATAAAAAGAATAAAAACTCAAAATAATGGTCAATTAAATCACCAATTATTCTCTTCAATCAAAGCACACATCCCAAGTATCAAATTACTCAAATAATCCAACAATGGTTTCAGCCACTAATGCCTCAATTCCACGCCACCAAATATGTTCATAGTACTTAGGATCGAACGTCGCAAGCAAGGCACAGACGACTTAAAGTCATCAATCCTTAGTACAAGGTCTTGAGACCTCAAGAGTTAGGCCTCAGCACAAGCATAGAGCCACTACAAGGCAACAACCATAGAGGCATGAAGCCTCAGCAGAGATGTTAAGTATAAAACACATAGGCATGCATCTCGAGGTAACAAGACACAAATCCAAAAGCAAAACCCTCCCCCACCCTTGGAATTTCTTCTATCCTCTTTCAGAATCGAGTATTCAAGTATTCAGGTGAGTAATCGGGTCTAGGCTCATCGGGTGTGGGAGTGAGCGAGGAGTGGAGAGAGAGTGAGAGGGAAACTTACCCCCGATCTAGAGAAGAAAAGCCTTTAGCAGGATTTCCTTATATGTCCTGTTAGAGGCTTTGTTCTTCACGATGTGGGACTATGTTTCCCACTTTCTCCTCCATGCAGCTGCTAAAGAAGCTCATGTCAATTCGGCAGCTGCTCAAGCTCTGCTGCCCAAGGGAAGACCTGGAATTGATCCTGAAGCTGTTTCGCATTGCTTGAGAGCTGGGGCGAGATCGAAGCTGGCCGGATTATGGTGGTCGTAGATGAAGGCGATGACCGACAGCAGTGATACCTGAAGATAAGAATATGGCCTTTTGACCCAATTAGAATAGCTCAGGAGCTTCACCGTATGGTGAGGAAGATAATGGTGGTGGTTTCGTGGAGTTTGGAGTACTGCGATGGTTGGGCGAAGTCGAGGATGCAAGAAGCATGGTGGGTTGAACGGGGAGATGGTAGGATGGTTGATTGACCCAATAATGTTAGGGTTTTTGTTCTAAGGGCCACGGAGAATGTAGTGGTGGTGGTAGTTGGGTCACTTGCCATACTAGCCAGGAGCCCTCAGACCCTCAAATTAGAAGTTGAGGCCAAACCAGACTAAAGAGGATAGCTGAAGCTCTAGGAGCTTTTATAGAGCTTAGGCAGGGCATGGTTTTCCCCAAAATAGGGTGGATTTCTCATGAAATTTGTGAGGAGAACCTCTAATTTTTTAGAGTTCGCTCGAGCTTTTGGCTTGTGTTTGAGCTCTGGAATTGGGTTTAATTGGTAGATGATCTACTGGGGATTGATCCTTCCAATTTTGGGAGGATTTGATTGAGGAATCAAGGAGATCTTGTTTTAAGGTTGGAGTCTTGGGTTCACACCTGCCATGGAGGCACGGACAAAAGTTTGAAGTCGACAAACCTATGGGCCTATTTGCAAGAGATTTCGAAAGCTGGGGACTTAGGTGTGAAGAATAGAGTTTTAAGGGACTAGATTGCAAACTAGGTCAAGATGAACTCTGATTGCACCTAAATTTTGGTATAAACCTAATTTGGACCCAAGGAATCTAATGGTGAAGTTGGATTTTAGTTTTGACGACATTTGATAGGGAAATTTGCACAAAATCCTAAATTAGGGTAGAATTCCATTTGAGATTATTTTAGGTCAAAATGGGTTCAGATGGTTAAACCAAGGGTACCAAACATCTTAGAATATTTTTTTATAAATTTTATATTGACCAGAACCTCTTTAATTCAAGTGGGTTTGAAATTAGGGTTATGTGTGTTGTTTTGGTTCTCGAAATGCGTGAAACCCTATTTTTATCTGTGTGGACCCACTTATTGGACTTTAATGCTCATTTAACCTTCAATTGACACCATACAAATCTCGTGGTTACTCAGCATTTATGTTTTGATGTTAAAATTATAGAATTATCCTTATTTAATGTGTTTATTTTGAAACTGAAAGGAAAACTATCGTGCTACGATAGTAATTCGGGAGAGCATTTTATTCATCAGTAAAGAATATGACCTTACAAAGTAGATCCCCATATACATATGAGGGACCCTCATACATTTACAATTTGTTCCACACTAACTAGTCTATCCTAAAACAAAAACTCATTCCTCACCCTCCAAATACTCCACATCACTATCACCATATGTATATGCAGCTTATCTCATATCAGAAATTTTTGCCAGAGTACGTCCCATGTGGGAAGTGGTTCCCTACAAACTCTTCTCCAAGCTGCATCAGTCACCACATAAGATGAAAAATGTGTCTAGTATTGCTAGTGGGTAACCCACAAACCAAGCATGATTGTAATGTAATGCCCATCCTCCTATGTTTGAGATCCCTTGTAATCAATCCATCTCTCCTACATAGCCACAAGAAAATTTGGATTTTAATTGGAATTTTTAGTAACCATAATTTCCTTGCTATCATATCCACCTCCTCAGAATTGGACAACATTCTGATCTTGTCATATGCCCTAGCTGGAGTAAAGATCCCTTCCCACCGATATTGATCCTCTATTCCAGCCACCGGCCTAAAAGCCATCAAGTCCAGCTGCAGCCTTATCTTCTCTTCCTAAGTTTTGGTGCATTCTCTACTTGAATAAACCCCATCAATCTGCCAAGACTCCTCAAATTCAGACCAATACATGTTAACCAGGTCCCACTTATTTGCAGCAATTGTGTACAGTCTTGGATAAGCATCCTTCAGCAGTCCCGGTGTCGACCACTCCTGCTAGAATTTGAAGGAGTTGCCATCACCGGGAACCGGTTGGAACATTTGCCAATTGCTCCTCATTTCCTGCACCACAGATGCCCAAAATGGAGATGGTTTAACTGGATGAAGTCTATTCAATGAACTCTGAGGCCTACCATAGTTATCTTCAATAAGAACTGCCCAGTTGTTACTATCACCACTAAATAATTTGATGGCCCACTTAAGAAGCAAAGCATCATTGAACTCTTTACGAGATTTTATTCTCATTTCACCATGCTCTTTTGGCATACACAAATGATCCCACTTCAGGGGTTGCAAGAATCTCCCTTTATACCTTGATCCCTTCCAAAAAAAATGCTTCCGCATCACATCAATGAGCTTCAAAATAGACTTAGGTTCTTTGAACAGAGAAAAACAAAAGATGGGGATGGAGGTAATCATGGAATTCAAGAGAATAAGTCTACCTCCCTTGGATAGGTATTGGTTGCTCCAACCTTCCAATTTGATTGAAATTTTATTGAGCAAAACATTCCAATCACTTTTTTTCAGTTTGGTGCACTTCAAAGGTGGTCCCAAGTATCTAATCAGAAGTGTAACCAAGGGCGTACCCAATAGAGAAGATATGGTCATTTGTTCTCCACCAGTTAGCCCAAAACAAACTAAAAATGTCTTATCCCTATTCAATTTCAAATCGGATATCTCTCCAAAAATCTTGACCATATGCAATAGTGCTTGTGCTTCCTATTCTTTCCCCTCTAGAAAAAATATGGTGTTGTCGGCATATTGCAGTATCGAAGCCATGGCATTCCTATTAGAGATGGAATAGCCTCTGATCATACCAACCTCTGACAATCTACATGCATACCTTGCTAGAGTGTCAACCACAAGGTTAAGGACAAGTGGAGCAAGAGGGCACCCTTGCCTAACCCCACATTGAGGTTGAATCCACACCCCACATGGTCTGTCGTTGATCAAAGGAGAAAAAGAGGCAGTGGTGATGCATCTTTTCATCCATTGCAGCCATATAGATGGGAAACCTCTCCTCTTGAAAACCTCCCATAGATAGGGCCATGACACCGAATCATAAGCCTTTCGGAAATCTACTTTCCAAAGAAACGCCTTACACGTTCTTCGGTGCCATCCCATCACCATTTCCTGAGCAATGATGAAAGACTCTTGCAGTAATTTGTTGGGAAGAAAAGCTGACTAAACAAGGATAATATGATCTTGTAGAACACTTCGAAGTCTATTTTCCAAAACTTTCCTCACCACCAAATATATAGAAGTTGAGTGTGCAATGGGCCTAAAGTCCAAGAAACTATCTGCTCTTTGTTTCTTTGGAAGTAGAAAGAGATACAATCGATTTATCTTGTCGAAACCATAGTTGCCCCTTTCGAACTCCCTAATTACCTCCATCACCTCCACTCTTAATACATTCCAAAATAGTTTGTAGAAAAAGACTTGAACTCCATCTAGACCTGGCGAACCCTTATTGTTCAAATCATTTATAGCATCCAACACTTCTTTTTCAGAAATAAGAACCACCAGATTGCCGGCCTAATCATCAAAAATCTGAGGAAACATTGATCCTGCCATTCTCCAATCTCCCCTACCTACTTGTCGAGAATTATCCTTGAAATACCTGATACCCGCAACATGGATTTCTTATAGATAGGAAGTTCTCTGATCACCCACAATAATAGAAGATATAAAGTTGTGTCTTCTGCGTGAGCTGGTTTCTAAATGAAAGTACTTAGTGTTGGTGTCCCCCTCTTTGAGCCATAACTATCTAAAGCGCTCTCGCCAATCCATTTCCCTCTTCAAGTCTTCCTCAGCTATCACCTCCTACCATTCTTTCCTTACTTCCTGTTCATGGGTAGATAAAGGTGAAATCGACTCCTTAGCATCCAAACATTGCACTTCAAAATGGGCTTCATGATGTTTTTGCTCTCTCAAGGTTGCTACAGTAGTCCCATATTCCCTTATCATTACACGCATAGATGCAAGCTTTGAGGCCAATCTGACAGTAGCAGTACCCTCTACCTGCTGAGCTTGCCACCATGCTTCAAACATTTCATGAAAGTCCAGTTCTCTGAGCCACAACCATCTGAACTTGAAGTATGAACCAACTTGCTCACTCTCACCACTATCCCCAGACAAAGGAGTATGGTCTGAGAAGGGTTGTTGAAGACCAGCAATAGAAGATAATTGGAACTTCTCCATCAGTTCAACATTTGAAAAAAAACTGTCTAGCCTTGACATCAAACCATTTCCATGTCTCCAAGTAAAATCAACCCCAGCAATTGGAAATTCATCTAGACCCAGATTTTGTATTGTCAGCTGAAAACTAAGTGAAGCACTATCCACCAAACCACTCGATCTATCCATCCCTGTCAACGTACAGCTGAAGTCACCACCTATCAACTATGGAAGCCTCTGTACATGAGTTGCAATTGCTGATAAATCATCCCATAGTTCAGACCTGATGTTTGCTGCACATGGCCCATACACACCGGTAATTAGCAACTCCATCTCCCCGTGCAATAATTTGCACCGACAAGATATCTCATCCCTAGACTTAAAAGTCTCAATCACTTCTAGAGAAACCTTTCTTCACCAAAAGGCTACACCACCAGACCTCCCATACGCATTCAAAACCACATATTCAATACACCTTTCCCTTTTCATCTCATTCCACATTTGATTATTTTCATCCTCAATATGTTTTTCTTGAATGAGTGCACAATCAATCTCCCATTCCCTCAAATATCTCGCAAGTGAGGCCCTTCGGACTCTGTTGCCCAACCCATGCACATTCCAAGAGTGGACTCTCACCTCTCCACTTGAGATCCCCCTTTGTTGGACTGCTAAATTCTTTCAACCTTAGGTGCTACAGCAATAGAATTTTCATCCATCCTCATCATATTCACATTTCTTCCTTACCTTAGTTTGTAAGTGGATCTCCCAATTCCAGATTTTGATGTACCGCCAGCCTCGAACTTCAATCCTTCTGCAGCATGAAAGGAGGAATGATGCTTCAAAGAATTGACTTGAATCTCTTGAAGCACCCCCATAGATAATTCCTCTTCTGCTAAAGGCTGGTCATTCTTTATGTCAGCCATCTCATCGTCTTCCACTCCCATATGATGAAGATCCTTTCTCTTTTTTGGCTAAGGTGCCTCCTCTGGTGTGTCGTGGCCCATCTACTCTAGACTGGGATCCTCTCTCACAACCTCAACAAAAGTTTTCTTCCCTTCCTACTCCTGGAAGTATGCCTCCTCACATCCAAATTGCAGCCGTAGCAACCATGAACTGCCACCACATCAAAGGATAATTTTCTCAGGTATCGACCCACCTCTAAAGACATCAACACTGACACATAGCGTGCGGCCATCTCTTTCCCATAGGCCTACCTCTGCACCTTCTACCAATTTCACAGAACTTATTATCATGGATGCAACCACATTCCTTGACCTTAGATGCAGTGGTAGCCCTTTGATTTCCAACCTTCCAGATTGAGAACCTACCCTCTGAGGTGGTCATTCTGGCAAGGCACCATCAAATGCCAACACCAATCTCTATAAAATCGTCACATTCTCAAAAGTGCTCGATTGAAACCTAAGGTGCTAACATCAATCATCCCCAAACCAAACACCAAAAATCCCGTGGGAGAGAGAGTGGCAATTTTCCAACCTTCAACTGATAATGATAATGATCTTAACAATTGTTGAAGTCACTCCAAAGAGGGGTTTCTAGTCATCACTTCTCCAACTAGAACGCCTCTGAGAACTAAGTTCATAACCTTAGTATCCTCAGAAATTGGAACCTCCATATCAATGGTGTGACCCATATAGGTAGATGGTGGTAGCGACGGTGGGCCTTTAGTGTTCACCCACCTAGGGTGCATGGACCCCCCTCTCTTGACCTCCCTCTATTCATTGTACAAGAATCTCTCTTGTGACCATGACCACTGCAAGCCAAGCTGACAAGAGGAGAATGGCAAATTGCCGCCATGTGCCCTCGCCTTCAGCATCGAAAGCACACAATCTCCCTCTTAACCCTTCTCCACTCCCCCATTATTGTGTGCCCCCTTCTCACATCATTCTTTCCTGTTTGAGCATACCCCCATCTATCTCTCCTCCGCCATATCTTTGATCTTCAAGTCGACCACCCCTCATCATCTCCCTGATTGCCATGGCCCTCCTACTTTGATGCCATCTCTGAACTTCCTTCATGCATGCATATTGCCTATCCCTATTTAATGTTTTCTTCTCAAAATGGATTTGCATGGAATTACGGCTCTCAGGAGATCATGTAGGAGCATTTGTCACTTGATTTCCACTAATTTAAGTTAGTTATGGCTAATGATGGTGTTACCATCAGTGGGGAATACAGGATGTGGGCAAGGTCAAGCCAAGATAAGTGACCCACCGCTACATTATGCGCTCCAGCCTTGTTACAGATTTCGACATCAAATTCCTATAATAGGAGGATCCATCTGATCAACTGCGGTTTGGCATCCTTCTTTGCCAACAAATGCTGGAGGGAGGAATGATCAGTAAATATGATTACTTTTGACCCAAGAAGATAAGAATGAAATTTCTCCAACCCAAATACTACAGCTAGCAGTTCCTTTTCAGTAACCGTGTAATTACGTTGAGCCTCATTTAGCATTTTGCTAGAGTAGTATATGAGAAAAGGGTGTTGCTCCCAACACTGGCCTAGAATAGCTCCAACGACAAAATCGGCAGTGTCACACATCATTTCAAAATTAAGAGAACAATCGGGTCACTGGAAAATCGGGGAACCAAAAATAACACTTTGTAAGATCTCGAAAGAGCTGACACAAGAAATCAAACTGAATGTGACGTAGGCTACAAGAATATACATCAATGGAAGCAATTTTTGAGAAATCTTGAATGAATCTCCTATAAAATCCAACGTGACTCAAGAATGATCTAATATGTTTGACCGAGCTTAGTGGAGGTAACTTCTGATTTAGCTTGGTCAACCTCAAGTTTGTTTGCAAAGATCCTGTGACCTAGTACTATGCCATCCCTCACTATGAAATGGCTTTCCTCCCATGAAAGTACTAGGTTGACTTCAATACACCTCCTCACGATCTTAGTGAGGCCATTAAGACAAGACTGGAAGGCATCTTCAAAAATGGAGAAGTCATCCATGAATACTTCCATGAAATCCCCAATCATATTAGAGAATATGGCCATCATGCAACGCTGGAAAGTTGTGGGTGTGTTGCAAAGGCCAAAGGGCATTCCCTTGAAGGCGAATGTACCAAAGGGACACATGAAAGTTGTCTTATCTTGATCGTCCAGGTTAATTGCAACCTAATTATACCTGGAGTATACATCCAAGAAGCAAAAAGAGCTTCTCACAACTAACCTTTCTATGATCTGTTCCATGGAAGGTAAAGGAAAATGATCCTTCTTAGTAGCCATGTTTAGCTTTCGGTAATCATTGCAAACCTGCCACGAGGTTGCGGTGCGGATCAAGATGGATTAGCCCTTTTCGTTCTTAACAACAGTGTTCTACCTTTTTAGGCACGATATGGATGGGACTCACCCACTGGTTGTAAGATATTCAATATCAGCATCTAGCCATTTGATGATCTCCTTCTTGACAACCTCCAGCGTATTCGAATTTAGCCGTCTTTGAGGCTGTCAAGAAGGTTACGCCCCCTCATCCATGTATACATGATGAGTGAAATAAGATGGGTGAATACCATGGAGATCAACAATACTCCATGCAATAGCAGCCTACGTGCTTGAAGTACAGAAATCAATTGTTGCTCTTGTTCTTGGGCTAAGTGAGCACTAATAATTATCAGATATATCTCACTATCACCCAAAAACACATATTTCAATGAGTCAGGTAAGGGCTTCAGTTCAATCACAGGTGGGGAGGGTACAAGTTCGTGAATGGGAGAAGAATCTGCAACAAAAATTTGATAATCTCGGTACATGTTACAGTCTGCTGATTCCACAGCTGAAAGGAGGTCAATCATGATTGCATCGGTGAGGAAACCAAGTTCAAATATCACACCATTATGACCATGGGGTCCGAATGAGGGTGAGCGTGACCATAAGTTTGTGCCCAAGTGCCTCATCGTGTGTCCAAAGTCTTCCCCCTATGCAGAGTTGGCGAACACTGATCTCGTGCTCCCTATGCTTGATCTGGATATGCCATCAAGGGCAGAAATGGATCAAGAATCCCATTCGTGTGTCTCTCAAGTGGCCGGAATCCATCTGTAGCAATCACACCATCCTGCACTAATAGGGGCGAATCAGGAAGTGAGATATCAGGAAAATCAAAATCTGGGGTGTTGAGGTCAGAAAGACACTCCAGACAATCAGATCCTTGGGATGAAATGTGCATTGTGGTTGTCTCAGTCCCATGTGGATCAATGTCCGAAAACCTCGATAACGTAGATGAATGCGACATTGGGTCACTGCAAAGAAGCCCAATGTATCCACAATAATGTGAGTTCTCATCTTCACCATTCTCCTCGATAAGGTCACAATCAAAATTTCTTGATGCCCTAAAGATATCCAATTTAAGTCTCTAATTACCTAGGATAATCTCCACATACCCAGATGCACAATCTATGTTCAATCGGGCTGTCGCCAAGAATGGCTGACCCAAAATGTTTGGTGCATCGCAGAGATTAGGAGGAACCTTCATGTCCAGAACAAAAAGTTCACTAGAAAGTAGAATCCATAGACTTTCACAATAATGTTTTCAACCACCCCCTTGGGCATTTTTACTGATCGATCAGCCAATTGAATGGTAACCGACGTGGGTTTTAACTCCCCAAATCGAATTCGATCAAATATGGTAGTGGGAGTTAGGTTGATGGACGAACCTAAATCTAGAAGGGCCCAATCAAATGAAGATCCTACAAGCAGCAAGAAATGAGTGGTGTACCAGGGTCTTTTTTCTTTGGTGGTAAGTCAGCTAGAATAATAGCGCTAGACACTTTTGACAATACTACCTGCATCCTATTTTCTACTGTCGCCTCTGGGTACAGTAGTCCTTAAAGACCTAGTGACAACAGGAATGTGATCAATCACTTCGAGTGTGACCTGAATATGAACTTCCTTGAACGTGGCTTTCAGGTCCTCTAAATTCCATGTTCCCATTTTCTTCACTAAATACCATGTAAGAGCTTTACGAAAACGGGTGGGAATCTCAGGTTTTTGAGGTCATTTGCCCTTATCTACCTTAAGAGGCTCATGATCAGAGTGAGAGTGGAAGGGTGAGCCGTCCTTTGGTAGAGGACAAGCATAATCATGACCCGCATGCCTATGTTGTAGGTCTTGTATAGTCGTCCTACTCCATAAAGTGACAACCTTTGCATCGACGTACTATCCTTGAGGTGGTAGAGGAACAGAAGGGGCAGAATTGGTAGGGTTCAACAATAAAGCTGGCTAACCTTACGCATAACCAGGTGGTGCAAGAATGTTGGAAATGATAGATCACAAATTTGGTTTAAAAAGAGTTGTGGTGTAGCGCAAAATCCGATCGAAACAAAAAATATTCTTCTAATGAGATGGTAAATCTTGGTCAATCTCAAGGCGGCATGTTTTGCAGCTTTAATATTTGATTTCTTGTTCTCTCTCTACTAGCCCAACTAACATTTTTATTCACAAAAGAGAAATCTGATCTAAGTATTCATAAAGAGATTTTCATTCCATTGAACCAAGTATTTACAATCACATCTCAAGGAAAGCTGTACAAGAAAATTAAAACTAATCTAACAGAAATGAGATGCATGCCTACAACCCAGGGAGAACTTAAGCATGCACTTTGGAAGGAGATGATACTACACTACTAAGCAGGAAATTAATGCTAGAAAAGAAAGCATGAAGAATGATTAAGCTACGAGAAAATGGGGCACCAAAGGTGGTCTTTGGTAGCTGTAGATTGAGGTGGAGGAAGATAAAGAAGGACAACTAAGGTGGTGTGGTTAGCCTCTTGAGGAGGAGTTGGAGGTGCTCTCAGACATGGAAGGTGGTGCTATGGAGAAGGGAGCTTGTGAATAGAGGTGGACTGGAAGATGGTGGAGTCCAAGATGAAGAGCCCTTGGGTGGCCAATATGATAGTCATTTTATAGGCTTGGAAGACCTTCAAGGGGGTTTCTATAGAGAGTTATAGAAAACTCTAGAATAGGATTTGGTAGCGGCTAAAAGTGGAAGAGAGTGGTTCTTCTTAAATCCACAATTTGTGGATCTAAGAATGGAGTAAGTGGAGGGGAATTAGGTCATAAGTTGGTGCCACCTATGTGTGGACGCCAACTATGTGTGGGTGTGCATGTGCGTGCCACTTAAGTGGTCAAGTGGACCACTTAGATGGTGGCCAGGTGGTCTAGGTAATTGGGTCTAGATGGGTTTCTAAAAATAGGTTCATAAATCCTATTACTAAAGTGATAAGTGCAATCAAACTCATCACAAGTTCAATTGGGCGAATGAGTGTGTAAGTGGGAGAGAAAGTTCCCAATTAGGTTCTGTGTGAGTCAATTGGACTCTGATTGAGTCCAATTAGACTTGCATGGGTTGAGATTAGGGCTTAATTTGGTTCCATTAGTCCAACTAAATAAGTAAAGTGCAATTGACTTCTCTCGAGTCAATTGGATTTAGTGACAACCTAATTAGGTTCTTAGGAAGGTCTTAGGATAGTGTATTAGGCTTTGGGAACCTTTAATTAAGTTTCCTCAGGTGTAGGGTAGGTTTTCTAAGTCTTAAGAAGCAAGATGTAGCTTTAAATCCAAAATCAGTAATTGGAGAAGACCTCTAGATGTCCAATAAACTAATCAGACATCTTATACTTCAGAATTGAAGTTTGATCTTTAATCTGGGCATCCAATACTAGAACATTATAGCTGTTAGGTTCTGTCTTGGGTTTCTGTAGAAATTAGCGTTTGGATGTCCAAAACTATGCTAGAAAGTGGTTTTTGGGTGTTCTAGGCTATATTGACCTAATAAAATGGGGGATAACGTAAGAAAAGTTGTCTAAGGCTATCTTAAGGCTACGGATTAGTGTAGGGATGTCCTATGTTTTTCATATTTCAATTATAACATTTAAAACCAACAAGTAATGTAGCATACCTCTCACCTAGACCAAGTCTATAGCTTGAGTGTAGCTCTATTCCATGGCTTCTGCTGCAACTCTACTATAGCTCTAGCTTCCATCTAGCTTCTATCCAGCTTCAGGCTATCTCCTAAGCTTCTTATTACCTGCAAACCAAGTAATGCACTAATCGGTACATTATTCTAGCATTATTTTAGAAATATCTATGTAAAGTAGTAAAGATGCAAAGTATGCAACTAATGCATGAATTTTACATAAGTTATGCTAAGGTCTAACTCAATTTAGGTCAGTTATTGGAGTAGTGCCTATCCCTACGATGCTTGGAACCTAGAGGATGCACCAGGGTTTTGAACTTACCATAAGTTCGGGACAGGCTGGGAGGGCAAGGCTACCTGTAATTTATGTTCTTGCAACAACTGGTTTTGCATGTTCTAGATATTCTGCATCTAGCTGTCCATGGTTTTCATGGTCTTCAAATTATCATGATTCGATTGCCGCACAGATTCTTCTAACTCTTTCAATTCGTCCAAAGGGTTGGCCCACTATGGTGGATGGTTGGTAGCATGATGTAGTGGCTGGTAAATCGACCGTGACTGCTGCTAAGATTGGAATGACTGCTGCCTTAGGTATATGTTCTGTGCATTCTCGTATTGCCTGGTGTGGTGTTGTGGATGTTGATTTGGCCTCTGTTTGTTAGTAGACCAGGAAAAATTTGGATGCTGGAGCCAACCAGGATTATATGTCTCAAAGTACGGGTTATTACACCCATATCGTTGGATAGCACTAACATTTTCATAGGTTGAAGATGTTTGAGACGTATATTTGTGAAGGGAATACACACCATAATCATCATGATGCGCGTAACCCTGATCATAAGGTACCAAATCCATATTATTCATGGGTTCCTAATATGGAGGATCCAGTGAAGGAAAAAATGGAGAAGATGCATCCTGAGTGAGTAGATGTACTCGACCAGAAGGGGCTCGGGATGCAGAGGAAAAGTGGGATGCAGTAGCATTTCCTAGATAACTTGGACGAGAATTAATTCGTCTATCTTCTTATCCAGCAAGTCCACCTTATCTAGCTTCTTGGTGATAATATCCATGTCGACTCGGGTTGATTCAACATGAGCCTCATGGACATTAACTTGTTGCTATCCAAGTCGTTGGAATTGGTTCATGGAGGTGGCATTCATGGAGTTCTCTGCTAAAGCTTCGAACAACTCAAAGGCATTGTTCTCATCTTTAGCGAGGAAATTCCCACCACTAGATGCATCTGCCAGGTACCGATATGTGTTATCTAGACCATGGTAAAAGATCTAGGCTGTCATCTAAGCACACCATTTGGGGGACATTTCCTAAGAAGATCATGATATCTATCCCATGCATCATGTAACCTTTCCCCTAGTCCCTAGGAAAAAGTCATGATCGCTCACCTCATTGCATTCATTAGACCTATTGGGAAGAACTTTTGGAGAAATTCTCCACGTAATTCCCCCCAAGTTCCAATTAGCATCCCAATGGTCTTGAACCAAAAAGAAGCTTCATCCCTTACTAAGAATGAGAAAAGCTTCACAGGAATAATCCTTTGATCAACATTTTTGGGTCGAACCATTTTCACGATTCAACTTAGATCCTCAAGGTAATGGAATGGATCTAACAGAGAGATTTTTGCTTGATTAAGATAGCAATAGATTTATACGTCATTGTAGTATTTCATGTGGTGGAATATCTCTCAATCAAAAAATAATAATTAATGTAATAAACCATGTTGATGTAGAGTTCTGTATCCACAGGGAGTCTTAAGCCAATAGAACTTGCAAATACTTTTCATAAATTATGAACATAGCTTAACAAACCATATTATCACCAAATATAATTTACTGCAAAATAGGGTCACCAGCAGATTAGAGACAGAGATAAATCATGCATCAATATCCACAAAATATTTTTCCGTATCGTTGATGACATGGAGATGGCTATATGGCTAATAACAATTAACCACAAACCCTAAACACATATATCGCGTGCATGCTCACAAAGCTAATGGATTAGTTTCACTTTATAAAAAAAAAAAATCTTGAAACTAGATTAATGCCATTAAACCAAGCGTGAAGAATATAGAGAAAGAGAGTATGAGATCAAGCTCACTCAACATATTCCCAATGTTTCATGATTTGAAGATAAACCTATTTATTCATGAGACGAAATCAATATGAACAATTAACACATATAAGAGGACATTTCATGCAAATTCAAATCACTAAATTAAATCACTAAATATTTCAACAGTACATGTGGCAATGGCAGCAAACATAAATTTTAATACCCTCATTCACTATTGCAAAATAGGGGAAAGGGGAAGGCGGCAAGCATGCATGGCTGGTGTGATGGCTAGTGTCATGGCTACTAGCGGAGATGTTTGATGAATCCATTTTAATGGATTTCTATTACACCTAAGTAACTTTAATCTTACCTTTTAGGTGTGCTAATAACTACAATTAAGTTGTAGAATATTTGTTTGCATCATGATTTATGTTTATAACATTCTACAACTTAATATGTAATGATTTTGTTATTTTTATGTGCAAGAATGATATTTAGAAAGAACAAGGGTTGTGGAGTAAATTTCCCCAACAACCGGCGACATCTTTTCCCTTTCCTCCGGCCAGCCGTAACTCTCCCCTCAATGCCCACTAGCCAGAAATAGCAAAGGGATTTGGAAAATCCCTTAACTCACGCACGTGAGGAGAGAGGAGTTAAAAGAGGAGGCGGAGAAAGGAGAGGGGCATCGGCATCTTCCCCCTTGCGAGGAACTGCTCCACTGCGTGCACTGTGCACCCCTCTGCAGACCCACCGCGTCGCACCGCACCGCTCATCCTCCAGCCGCACCCGCAGGTGCTGCATGCCTTCAAGCCTGTAGGTGTCCGCCCACCTTCATCACCTCCTCACGCCCATCTCCACCCTGTTCCAGTGGTCCTGCAGGCGCATCCCCCCCGCAGGCGCCCACTCACGCACCAGCACCACCAGCGCTTCCCTCCAACAATGCAAACGCTCACGACACCTTTGCCCGCACAGCGCCTCCCTTCAGCGCCTCCTCCTTGCGCGTCCCTACTGCAAGCGCACCTCCATCGCCCCTGCAGGCACCTTCTCCCGCCTGCAGAGGCTACCACCGTAGGCGTTGGCCCCCCTCCAGCGTCTCCTCAAGCTAGCACACACCGCCCACCGCGAGTGTAGACCGCCCTAGCACTTGCAGGCTCCCTCTCCTCCACCGCTCATCACCAGCCGCTCTAGCCAGCGCCCCTGCCAGGCCGCGCCCGTAGGCACTCCAGTGCACACCGCCCACCGCGAGTGCAGATCACCCTAGCACCTGCAGGTGCCTGCTCCTTCTCCACCGCTCATCTCCACCCACCTTCAAGCACCTGCAGGTGCTGCGTCTGCCCCTGCCAGCCACACCATCACCGCACGCCCACAGGCGTCCAACGCCCACCTCCAGCCATGCCCGTAGGCACTTCACGGCTTCACGCCTGCAGGCGTCCGCCCACCTTCACCCTCCAGCTTCACTGCAGCGCGCATACTCCCTACTCCAGCGCTGATGCCACTCCAGCACCTGCGCCCCTGTAGGCACCTATTGGCGTTCTCCCACCTTCACCTTGCCAGGCAGTGCACACCTCCGCGCGCCCCACTCAAGCACCGCAGGCATTGCACAGCCGCAGCGCCTTCGTAGCAGACAACCTCCTCCGGTGTTCTTCTCCTCCATCGACTGACCACCTCAGGCCATCTCCGTCGACGCCACACCTCCATCGGATCGGCCTCGTCTTCACCAACCTCCCTTGCGTGTGATAGCCCCGCCAGTGTTTTCTCTCTCTCGCGAGAAGAGATAGCGAATGCTCTGTTTTCTCTGCAATTAAAAATTACATCTAATGCCATTTCCACGAGAAATTAATTTTGATTTATTATTATTTTATTGTGGCAAAATTGTGCATGCACACTCATATTTTCTACTAATTGCACATTATTGTTATTCACCTATTTCAAGATTGGTTTTGGACTTAACAGGCGCATCAATTTTCTCGAGTATATGTCAATTGAAAATTACATAAAATCATCATATATTTATTGAAGATTTCAGTGAGGGAAAATTGCATATATACCCTTATATTTTTAAGTTATTGTGAATCTACTTTCCATCGCATTTTTTGTCGGATTTGACTAGGGATTTCGCACTTAACCGAAAGAATATAAAATAATTGAGAGTTTATTGCATAATTGCCTCCCTGTGGACACGACCTACTCTTCTGTGAGTGGTTATTTTTATTGTTGATTACTCGATTTTTCCACCACTTAAATACTACAATGCATAGAGGAAAGTCGACTCGCCAAATTGGCGCCATTGCCAGGGAGGTAACATATGCAATAGATTCACGTTATTATTTTTTTGAATATTATGAGTTGCGAAATCATCTGATCATTTTTATTATTGTGCGAGGAATTTGACACGGCTACAGACGTAGCAAAGTGACAACATTGACCCTGAACGACGTGCATGGTGGAGATGATCTATTTGGTGGACCTTGATGCCACATGGAGGCCAGAAATAGGAGTACGTGGGCCTTGATCCCACGCACATAGGCTTACGGAGAAGCCTATTTCTGATTTAGTTAGATTTAGTTTAGATAGACATTAGAATTAAATTACTATCTTTTGGACCCATGTTGGGTATTTTTTGGAACGTGTCCCCAGGGCCTCTTTATTTCTTATCGCTCTTGTATGCGGGAGCATATTTTCGGCAGTGTGTTCCCATTTATTTAGATTCTAGGATTGTTTGAACTGCATGTTTGTTTGTTAGTTAGATTAGGTATGCTTACTTAGTATTATTAGAAATATATATATATATATAATACTAATCGAACTGCCTGCTAGAAGCTGCATATCTATAGGACGTCCATCTAGGTCTGATTGAGAAGCACCTAGTTTATTTTTATTGCATTGCATTCATACATTGCACGAAGAAAGCTGGAGTAAGGTACGTCTTCTCTTGAGCATCAATTACCTGTCATGCATATACATTGAACCTAAATCTAAGACCACTAAAGTGCTTGAATCAAATTAATTTAGTGGTCATTTTAAAAATTGGGACTGCTAAGAGGTTGGACCATAAAATCTGTGACCGAAAATTGTGTGCAAAAGGATCCTGTTTGCGAAATTTCAAAAATCAAAACACGATCGTATGTTTGCACACTTGAGACACTGTGCACCTCACACATAAGGTCACTAGATAAATTTCTACCTCTCCTCTTTTGCACTACAAGGGAAGTTAGTCGGAAATCAACAAGCCTATCCACCAAGTACTTCGGTTCCTCGTGTGTGGGCTCGATTTGAGACTTCCATCCCTTGCGAGTAGGTTATAAGCACCAGCAAAGGTTGGCCTAGGAAGCGTAATTTTTTGCAAAACTTGTTTGGCCACCAATTGAACATTTAATTCTAAGACCTACAATCTACTAAAAACAAGATCCCACTGAATTTGCATTTGCTTTGACAGTAGAACTCTCTAGGAAGTTTCTGCTTGAATTCTGAATTCTGCTAAATCCTAAGAGAGTTAAAACTGTTTTGCTTAAAGAAATGGATTACCATTACTCCTATCATTTAGATTATCAGAGTCAATACTTCCCATCTTTTAATCAGGATCCCATGCCCCAAGCATATCCATCCTTTGATGGGTACATTGACAATTCATGGGATCATTCTTATTCTTATCCTGGGAGTACTGGCTTGATAACTCCCACTTTTGAGCAAAGCCTAGGAGCTGGATTTCCCAACCTTGAAATCCCTACTTCCATGCAAACACCCAACCCGTCCACCCTTCATGATTTTCCGTATCGAGGTTGGACCGATACCCCTAGGCAACCAGAGCCTGAAATTGACTATCCTCCCAAATCTGGTAATAGTAGCCTCTCCTCTTTTATGATAGAAATGCAAAAATAGCAAAAGGAAATGATGGAATCAATGGGAGGGATGTTGAGGAATAGTCAACAGTTAAATGAAGAAATAAGACAACTTAGCTATACGCTTCCCAATAGTCCTGATCCCTACCCATACGATCATTATCATGAAAATAATTCTGAGGAACCTAATGACAATAGTGATCCAATTTTATGTAGCTATCACTTAGACTCCCCCAATGAGACACGACCACTAGAGGACAACGATCATAGTGATTATCCACCTGAACTATATTGGAGTCAAAAGCAAGGGAAGATGGTACCTCTTGATGACCTTAACCCCAATGACAGTATTCTCCTTACCCCTACCAACCCAGGTCAAGGTTGTATTATTCCTATCACTTCCCATATTGATTATTTGGTGGAATCTCATTCTACCCTTAGTGAGCCTACTCCTTACCCTCAACTTATGGAATCAACACCTATCATTCAGTATACTGAGGATTTAAATGCACTCAATGAAGGTGACCCTAACGGAATGGAGGATGAATTAGATCAATTTTTGTCTCAGGGATATGAAGAGTCTATTTCAGTGGATGGGGACACCCCAATAGAGGAACCTGGACTAAAAATCTAGAGTGAACCACAGGGGGATTATTTATCATTTGAGGATTTACCTCCAGAGGATAGAAATAATATCATTAAATCCAGATTCCTCCTTTCTTTTGAGAGTCATCCTCCATCAAAATAGGAGTTGATATTAGAGGAGGACAAACAAAATAATGAGAAGTCTATGGGAGACTCTCAGGGACAAAACACGTCAATTGAGGATTTATACCCCGAGAACAATAACAAATTTAATGATATAGGCTTGCTCTAAAATATTAAGACTGATCCTCTGTTAGAAATAATTAAAGATACTGATCCAACTCCTAATGAATCACATATACACCCCGACAAATATTTGAGAGAACAATCTGGGGATGAGCTGAATGAAAATGATTCTTACATTTTGACCCTGCCATCAAAAAGTTGTAATTTGGAGTCTACCCTTGATTCAAATATGACTCTGATCATTAATGCTAGGCAGGGTAACGTGAATTTGTCTACAACTGTTAGGGACTGTACACAATCTGAATCATTGTTGGAATTGGACCTAACACCAACTAAGACCTCATTGAACTTAACCATTACCCTCCAACTCTACAAACAACCCTTATATGCCATAACCAATCCTTGGCACAAATCTTTGCTCATGTACATTATTTCTGGAGAATATATTAGGCCAGTACATCCTTGGGTAGAATGGCGAGTGTGGATTGATGATTGTACTTTTACTCTCTCCATTCAAGGGTTTGAACTAATAATGTGTATATCTTTTAAAACCCATCCTGCTCTGGAGGATCCTTGTTATCCTCCACTTATTCCATTTTGGGAGGTCGCTTTTCATATTCCTTTTATTATTCCTTGACCTCCCAAGGTAGCCAACGAGGTTCTTCATTTTCATATCTTTTGGCGAGCATTTGGTATTACGTTTCATCATCAGCTCGCCAACATTCGTGGCTACCTGTTTTCTAAGCCTGCACTGTTATGTATATTTTTAGGGCCTAACCTTTTCTGTTTGGAACAAGACTTACAGGTTCCTTCTAAGTCTGGTTGTTGACAGAAAACGTAACGCTTGTTGGGAGGCAACCCAGCAGTCAGAATAACACCGTTGTCAGGTGATGTTTTTCCTTTCTCCTCCTATTTTAATTTTACAATGGGGACATTGTAGGATTTAGGCATGGGGGGGTGCATTTGCATTTTAGGAAGTATTCATGCATTTAGGTTAGCATATAAAAAAAAAAAAGTTCTCTTTTCTTGAGCTGATTGGGTTAGCCCTAGCAAAATACCTTTGTCATTGGGGGTTTTTCTTCCGGAATTATTTCTTAAGTTTAGAATCCAGTACATTTATTTCACGTGCACGTAGGCTGGGTAATGGATCCTTGAGGAAAACTAATAAGCATTGGTAGTCCACTGAACCCTTGGACAGTTCATAGGGAGTCAGGCATACTATCTTCTAGTAGATCCACCTCATATTTGTGAGAAGATAGTAGAGAGATTATTGATGCGCTAAGTCTAGTGCAAGGACTCTTAAGTTTTGGATAATTAGATGATGATACTTCAGAGCTAGGCATAGTTTTCACTCTCTGTTCCTGTGTGCATACTTTGAGTGAATTCCTAAGAGTCACCAAATAAGGCAGATACACAGAGATTGAGTCTTAATAAAGCTATAACTATGATGGATGGTTACGACCATCCTTCATAGTGTCCTCAGCTGAAGGAGGGTAATAGTGTCAAAGGTTAGAAATATGCCTGTCCTATCCATTCCTTCCTTGTGTCGAGAATAGGCACTTCCACCAAATAAGCCACACAATATCTTCTTGACCATCATCATCCCTAATAATTCCTCATAAATAAAAGTCTGTGTCGTATTATATTCATTAAATAAAATAAAAAGAAAGAAAGAAAAGAAAAAATGAGAGAAAAAGAAAAAGAAGAAACAATTATATATAGGCAAAAAAAAAGAAAAAAAAGAAAAGTCAAAGTTTATAATGTAACATTATTTCTGAGGCAACAGAACACTTTGCATTCCACCGAATATGACCCATACCTACATTTTAGCATTTCTAATCACCCGAATACTGGTTGAGTACTCTAACTTAGTTGTAGAGTTATTAGGACTTTAATTGAAGTGTGGATGCCATGTGAGGCCACCAAATAGTTAGTACAATTTCTAAATCTGGTGAGATTCATGATCTCAGAAAGAAAGAAAAGAGGGAGTGCCCAGGAACATCAAGAGAGCACAATTGTGTAGCCTCTCTCAGAGTTGACTTGTCTAATAGTCTAGAGATCTAGAGTCTACAGTACTAGACTATATGTAGCACCAGATGAGTGTGTGCCACCAAATACAAATCCATTCAACTCGATATCTCCTACCTAAGTCAAATGCCGGGGGCAAATTACATATTATCCTCTGATTTATCCCCGAGAGAAGTAGTTGCCTATCCCGATAGCAATATTTACCAAGGGTGAAGTACAAACTCCCAATGCGAATTGGAATTTTCACTTAGATCCGTTACTTAGGCTATTATCACGTCATATTTGTTTGGATCTCCAAAGTTTTGAAATAAGAAAAGAAGAAATCTTCTGATTACTTCTATTATTTTTGCTAGGGACTAGCAAATCTTAGGCATGGGGGTATTTGATGAATCCATTTTAATGGATTTGTATTACGCCTAAGTAACTTTAATCTTACCTTTTAGGTGTGTTAATAACTATAATTAAGTTGTAGAATATTTGTATGCATCATGATTTATGTTTATAACATTCTATAACTTAATATGTAATGATTTTGTTATTTTTATGTGCAGGAATGATATTTAGAAAGAACAAGGGTTGGGGAGTAAATTTCCCTAACAACCGACTGCATCTTTTCCCTTTCCTCTGGCCAGTCGTAACTCTCCCCTCAATGCCCACCGGCCAAAAATAGCAGAGGGATTTGGAAAATCCCTTAACTCACGCACGCGGGGAGAGAGGATTTAAAAGAGGAGGCGAAGAAAGGAGAGGGGCATCGGCATCTTCCCCCTTGCGAGGAACTGCTCCACTACATGCACTGTGCTCCCCACTGCAAACCCACCTCGCCACACCGCACCGCTCATCCTCCAGTCGTGCCCGCAGGCACTGCACGCCTCCACGCCTGCAGGTGTCTGCCCACCTTCATCACCTCCGCGCACCCATCTCCACCCTGTTCCAGCTCTCCTGCAGGCACGTCCCCTCCCACAGGCGCCCACTCACACACCCGCACCACCAGCACTTCCCTCCAACGCTGTAGGTGCTCACGCCACCACTGCCCGCATAGTGCCTCCCTTCAGCGCCTCCTCCTTGCGTGCCCCTACTGTAGGCACACCTCCATCGCCCCCGCAGGCACCTTCTCCCACCTGTAGAAGCTACCACCTAACAAAAAGTGAAAAATAATGGAAGTAACAAGAAGGTTTCTTCTTTTCTTATTTCAAAAATTTAGAGATCCAGACAAATGTGACGTGATAATAGCCTAAGCAATGGATCCAAGTGAAAAAGACAATTCGCACTGGAAGTTCGTAGATCACCTTGGCAAATATTTCTGTCAAGGTAGGCAACTACTTCCCTCGAAGATAAAGTAGAAGATAATCTGTAATTTGACCCCAGCATTTGGCTTAGGTAGGAGATATCGAGTAACATGGATTTGTATTTGGTGGCACACACTCATCTGGTGCTACATATAGTCCGGTACTGTAGACTCTAGCTCTCTAGACTATTAGACAAGTCAACTCTGAGAGAGGCTATACAACTATGCTCTCTTGATGTTCCTAGGCACTCCCTCTTCTTTTTTTTCTTTTTGAGATCACAAATCTCGTCAGATTTAGAAATTATACTAACTATTTGGTGGCCTCACATGGCATCCACACTTCAATTAAAGTCTTAATAACTCTACAACTAAGTTAGAGTACTCAACCAGTATTCGGGCGATCAGAAATACTAAAAGGTAGGCATGGGTCATATTTGGTGGAACGCGAAAAGTGTTCTGTTGCCTCAGAAACAATGTTACATTATAAACTTTGACTTTTCTCTATTTTTTTTTTCAGATATATAACTGTTTCTTCTTTTTCTTCCTTTCTTTTCTCTCTCTTTCTTTCTTTTTCTTTATAATATAAATCAACATAATACGACACAAACTTTTATTTATGAGGCATTATTCGGGATGATGATGGTTAAGAGGATATTGTGTGGCTTATTTGGTGGAAGTGCCTATTCTCGACACCGGGAAGGAATGGATAGGACAGGCATATTTCTGACCTTTAACACTATTACCCTCCTTCAGTCGAGGACTCTATGAAGGACAGTCGTAACCATCCACCATAGTTATAGCTTTATTAAGACTCAATCTCTGTGTATCTACCTTATTTGGTGACTCTTAGGAATTCACTCAAAGTATGCACATAGGAACAAAGAGTGAAAACTACGCCTAACTCTGAAGTATTATCATCTAATTATCCAAAACTTAAGAGTCCTTGCACTAGACTTAGCGCACCAGTAATCTCTCTACTTTCTTCTCACAAATATGATGTGGATTTACTAGAAGATAGTAAGCCTACCTCCCTATGAACTGTCCAAGGGTTCAGTAGACTACAAATGCTTATTGGTTTTCCTCAAGGATCCATTACCCAATCTACGTGCACGTGAAATAAATGTACTGGATTCTAAACTTAAGAAATAATTTCGGAAGAAAAACCTCCAATAACAAAGGTATTTTGCTAGGGACTAACCCATTTAGCTCAAGAAAAGAGGAATTTTTTTTTTCTATACTAACCTAAATGCATGAATACTTCTTAAAATGCAAATGCACTCCCCCATGTCTAAATTCTACAATGTCCCCACTGTAAAATTAAAATAGGAGGAGAAAGGAAAGAAATCACCTGAAGATGGTGTTATTCAAACTATTGGGTTGCCTCCCAACAATCACTGCATTTTCTATCAGTAGCCAAACTTAGAAGGAACCTATAAGTCTGGTTCCAAATAGAAAAGGTTAGGCCCTAAGAATATGCGTAACAACGCAGGCCTAGAAAATAGGTAACCACGAATGTTAGCGAGCTGATGATGCAATTTAATTCCAAATGCTCGCCAGAAGAAATGAAAACAGAAAATCTCGTTGGCTACCTGGGGAGGTCTGGGAATAAGAAAGGGAATATGAAAAGAGACCTCCCAAAATGGAATAAGTGGAGGATAACCAGGATCCTCCTGAGCAGGATGGGTTTTAAATGATATACACATTATTAGTTCAAACCCTTGAATGGCGAGAGTAAAAGTACAAGCATCAATCCACACTCGCCATTCTACCCGAGGATGTACTGGCCTGATATGTTCTCTAGAAACAATGTACATGAGCAGAGATTTGAGCCAAGGATCGGTTACGGAGTATAAGGGTTGTTTGTAGTGTTGGAAGGTAATGGTTAAGTCCAATGAGGGCTTAGTCAGTGTTATGTCTAATTCCAACAATGATTTAGATTGTGCATATTCCCTAACAGTTGTAGACAACTGCATATTACCCTGCCTAGCATTAGTGATCGAAGTCATATTTGAATCAAGGGTAGACTCCAAATTACAACACTTTGATGGCAGGGTCAAAATGTAAGAATCATTATCATTCATCTCATCCCCAGATTCGTTTGGTTCACTCAAATAATTGTTGGGGTGTATATGTGATTCATTAGGAGTTGGATCAGTATCCTCAATTATTTCTAAAGGAGGATCAGTCTTAATTTTTTGGAGCAAGCCTATATTACTGAATTTGTTATTCTTCTCAGGGTATAAATCCTCAATTGACGTGTTTAGTCCCCGAGAGCCTCCCATAGACTTCTCATTATTTTGTTTGTCCTCCTCTAATATCAACTTTTGTTTTGATGGATGATGACTCTCAAAAGAAAGGAGGAATCTGGATTTAATCATATTATTTCTATCCTCTGGAGGTAAATCCTCAAATGATAAATAATTCCCCTGTGGTTCACTCCAGATTTTCAGTCCAGGTTCCTCTATTGGGGTGTCCCCATCCACTGAAATCGACTCTTCATATCCCTGAGACCAAAATTGATCTAATTCATCCTCCATTCCGTTAGGGTCACATTCATTGAGTGCATTTAAATCCTCAGTATACTGAATGATAGGTGTTGATTCCCTAAGTTGAGGGTAAGGAGTAGGCTCACTAAGGGTAGAATGAGATTCCACCAAATAATCAATACGGGAAGTGATAAGAATAATACAACCTTGACCCAGGTTGGTAGGGGTAAGGAGAATACTATCATTGGGGTCAAGGACATCAAGAGGTACCATCTTCCCTTGCTTTTGACTCCAATATAGTTCAGGTGGAAAATCACTATGATCGTTGTCCTCTAGTGGTCGTGTCTCATTGGGAGAGTCTAAGTGATAGCTACATAAAATTGGATCCCTATTGTCATTAGGTTCCTCAGAATTATTTTCATGATCATGATCGGATGGGTAGGGATCAAGATTATTTGGAAGCATGTAGCTAAGTTGTCTTATTTCTTCATTTAACTATTGACTATTCCTCAACATCTCTCCCATTGATTCCATCATTTCCTTTTGCTATTTTTGCATTTCTATCATAAAAGAGGAGAGGCTACTATTATTAAGTTGGGGAGGATAGTCAATTTCAGGCTCTGGTTGCCTAGGGGTATCGGTCCAACCTCGATATGAAAAATCATGAAGGGTAGGAGGGTTCGATGTTTGCATGGATGTAGGGATTTTAGGGTTGGGAAATCCCACTCTTAGGCTCTGCTCAAAAGTGGGAGTTATCAAGCCAGTACTCCCAGGATAAGAATAAGAATGATCCCATGAATTCTCAATGTACCCATCAAAGGATGGATACGCTTGGGGTATGGGATCCTGATTAAAAGATGGGAAGTATTGACTCTGATAATCTGAATGATATGAGTAAGAGTAATCCATTTCTTTAAGAAAAACAATTTTAACTCTCTTAGGATTTAACAAAATTCAGAATACAAGCAGAAAACTTCCTACAGAGTTCTACTGTCAAAACAAACGCAAATTGGAAGGGATCTTTTTTTTTTTTAGTAGATTGTAGGTCTTGGAAATATATGTTCAGTTGATGGCCAAACAAGTTTTGCAAAAATATTACGCTTCCTAGGCCAACCTTCACTGGTGCCTATAACCTACTCGCAAGGGATGGAAGTCTCGAATCGAGCCCACACACGAGGAACTGAAGTAACTTGGTAGATAGGCTTATTGATTTTTGACTAACTTCCCCTGTGGTGCAAAAGCGGAGAGGTAGAAATTTATCTAGTGACCTTATGTGTGAGGTGCACAGTGTCTCAAGTGTGCAAGCATACGATCGTGATTTGATTTTTTGAAATTCCGCAAACAGGATCCTTTTGCACACAATTTTCAATCACAGATTTTAAAGTCCAACCTCTTAGCAGTCCTAATTTTTAAAGTGACCACTGAATTAATTTGATTCAAACACTTTAGTGGTCTTAGATTTTGGTTCAATGTATATGCATGACAGGTAATTGATGCTCAAGAAAAGACGTACCTTACTCCAGCTTTCTTCATGCAATGTATGAATGCAATGCAATAAAAACAAACTAGATGCTGCTCATTCAGTCCTAGATGGTCGTCTTATAGATATGCAGCTTCTAGAAGGTAGTTCAAAAATTTCCTTTTTTAATAATAATAACAAACAGACCTAATCTAAATAACTAACCGAAATGCAGTTTAAATAATCCTATAATCTAAATAAATGGGAACACACTCCCGAAAATATGCTCCCGCATACAAGAGTGATAAGAAATAAAGTGGCACTAGGAACACGTTCCCAAAAATACCCAACAAGGGTCCAAAAGATAGTAATTTAATTCTAATGTCTATCTAACTAAATCTAACTAAATCAGAAATATGCTTCTTTGTAAGCCTATGTGCATGGGATCAAGGTCCACGTGCTCCTGTTGCCATCCTCTAGGTGGTGTCAAGGTCCACCAAAAAGATCGTCTCCGCCATGCGCGTCATTTAGGTTCAATGTCGTTGCTCTGCTGCGCCTGTCATCGTGTAAGATTCCTCTCATAATAATAAAAATGATTAGATGATTTCGCAACTCATAATATTCAAAAAAATAATAACATGAATCTATTACGTCTGTTGCCTCCCCAGCAACGGTGCCAATTTGAAAGAGTTGACTTTCCTCTTTGCATTGTAGTATTTAAGTGGTGGAAAAATCGACTAATAAAAAAAAAAAAAAAATCACTCAAAGAAGAGCGGGTCATGTCCACAGGGAGGCAATTATGCAATAAACACTCGATTATTTTATATTCTTTCGGTAAAGTGTGAAATCTCTATTCAAATTTGACATAAAATGCGATGGAAAGTAGATTCACAATAACTTAAAATGATAAGGGTATATGTGCAGTTTTCCCTCACTGAAATCTTCAATAAATATATGATGATTTTATGTAATTTTCACTTGACATATACTAGAGAAAATTAGTGCACAGGTTAAGCCCAAAACAAATTTTGAAATAGTTGAATATCAATAACGTGCAATTATCAGAAAATATGAGTGTGCATGCGCGATTTTGCCATTATAAAATAATAATAAATAAAAATCAAATTCTGGTGGCAATGCAGTGAATGTAATTTTTAATATCAGAGAAAATAGAGCATTTGCTCTCTCTCCTCCTCGTGAGAGAGAGAGAGCACCGGCGGGCTGTGGACGCGCTAGGGAGGTTGGCGAGGATGAGGCCTATCCGATGGAGGCCGCGGCATCGACGAAGATGGCTGGAGGTGGCTGGCCGGTGGAGGAGAAAAACGTCAGAGGAGGCTACTGCTACCGTGAAGGTGCTGCTTGAGAGAGACGCGTGCTGCAGATGGCGCACGCCAGCGGGCGGTGCTACGGCTGTGAAGCACCAGCGGTGGCGTGGTGGTGGCCGGTGAGCGCGCAGGGTGCTGGTGCTGGAGAGGGGCATGCCTTGCTGGAAGGAGGGCACGGTGGGGTGTCTGCAGGTGCGCCTGTAGGAGTGCGAGTGCAGCCTGGCTACCTGGAGGAGGGGGCGCGTAAGGTGAAGTGGGAGCAGTGCCTGCAGGGGTGCGCGGAGGTAGGCGCGACGTGGCAGGGGCGTGCGAGGTGTCAGCGAGCACCTGCGGGTTGGTTGGAGGGCGTAGTGGTGTGTCTGCGGGTCGCTCTGCAGTGGATAGTGCTGGAGGAGGAGGAGCGCGTGCGCTGGAGCGGGTGCGTGAGCGAGCGTCAGCGCACTGTAGTAGGGCGCAGCTGGAGGATGAAGGCGGGCGTGCTTGCGGGCACATGTGGTGGTGCGGAGCAGCGTTTGCGGGCACTGAGGAGCGAGGGCGATGCCTGCAGGAGGGGGGCGTTGTGGTGTGTGCGGTGCTAGCGCCTGCAGGTGGAGGGGGGCACTGTGGTGTGCGTGGTGGTAGCGCCTGCAGGAGGGCTGGAGTAGGCAGAGGTGAGGGCACGAGCAGTGCTTGCAGGTTGCGGAGAGGCTTGCTAGGGCATGGCTGCAGGCGCACGGTGGGGAGCCTGCAGCTTTGGGTGCGCGAGGAAGATGCAAATCCTAGTGCGTGGGGAAGGCTGTGGTAGTGGCGTTGGAGAGGTTGGAGCGCGTGTGGTGGCAATGGAGAAGATGGAGGAAGTTGTGCACAGTGCACGCTTGGGGTTGTTCCTCGCAAGGGGGAAGATGGATACCCCCTCTCCTTTGCCCTCGTCCTCTTAACTCCTCTCCTCTGCGCCGTTTAAGGGATTTTCAAATCCCTTTTCTATTTTTGGTCGGCAGGGGTTGATGGGAGAGTTACGGCTTGCTGGAGGAAAGGGAAAAGGTGCCGCCGGTTGTTGGGGAAATGTGCTCCCCAACCCTTGCTCTTTCTAAATATAATTCCTGCACATAAAAACAACAAAATCATTACATATTAAGTTATAGAATGTTATAAACTTAAATCATGATGCATACAAATATTCTACAACTTAATTGTAGTTATTAACACACCTAAACGGTACAACTAAAGTTACTTAGATGTAATCTTAGTCCATTAAAATGGACTCATCACCCCTACTGCAGGCGTGCCTCCATCGCCCCTGCAGGCACCTTCTCCCGCTTGCAGAAGCTACCACCACAGGCGTTGGCACCCCTCCAACGTCGCCCCAAGCTAGCACACATCCCCCACCGCGAGTGCAGACCGCCCTAGCACCTGCAGACGCCCGCTCCTTCTCCACCGCTCATCACTAGCTACTCTAGCCAGCGCCCCTGCCAGGCCGCGCCTGCAGGCACTCCAGCGCACACCACCCACCACGAGTGCAGACCACCCTAGCACCTGCAGGCGCCTGCTCCTTCTCCATCGCTCATCTCCAGTCGCCACTGCAGGTGCACACCGCTTGCACCCGCCTTCAAGCACCCGCAGGCGCTGCATCTGCCCCTGCCAGCCACACCATCACCGGACGCCCGCAGGCGTCCATCGCCCAACTCCAGCCGCACCCGCAGGTGCTGTACACCTTCACGCCTACAGGCGTCTGCCCACCTTCACCCTCCAGCCGCACTCCAGCGCTGACGCCACTCCAGCACCCGCGCCCCTGCAAGCACCTGCAGGCGTCCGCCCGCCTTCACCCTGCCAGGCCGCGCACACCTCGGCGTGCCCCTCTCAAGCACTGCAGGTGCTGCACAGCCGCAGTGCCTTCAGGGCAGACAGCCTCCTCCGACGTTCTTTTCGTCCATCGACCGTCCACCTTCGGCGATCTCCGTCGACGCCGCAACCTCCATCGGTCGGCCTTGTCTTCGCTAATCTCCCTTGTGTGTGAAAGCCCCGCCGGTGCTCTCTCTCTCTCGCGAGGAGGAGAGAGAGCAAATGCTCTATTTTCTCTGCAATTAAAAATCACATCTAATGCCATTGCCACAAGAAATTAGTTTGGATTTATTATTATTTTATTGTGGAAAAATTGCACATGCACACATATTTTCTGATAATTGCACATTATTATTATTCACCTGTTTCAAGATTTATTTTGGACTTAACGGGTGCATGAATTTTCTCTAGTATATGTCAATTGAAAATTACATAAAATCATCATATATTTATTGAAGATTTCAGTGAGGGAAAATTGCACTTATACCCTTATATTTAAAAGTTATTGTGAATCTACTTTCCATTGCATTTTATGTCGGATTTGAATAGGGATTTCGCACTTAACCAAAAGAATATAAAATAATTGAGAGTTTATTGCATAATTGTCTCCCTGTGGACACGACCCGCTCTTCTGTGAGTGGTTATTTTTGTTGTTGATTACTTGATTTTTCCACCACTTAAATACTACAATGCATAGTGGAATGTCGACTCGTCAGATGTGCTAGAGGAGGAGCTTCGAGAAGGTGGTGGAAGCATGGCCAATGGTCACCGGAGGTGGCCGCATGACGATGGTATGGCCGACGATGATGGGTTGCATGCACGAGATGGGGGACAACTTTGTGGTCATGTAGTTGGCGTGGGTGTCTTAGCGGCAACAAGGCAAGAATTTTAGAAATGTTGGTAGCGAGGGATGTGGTCGGTGGTGGCGGCTATCAGTAGGCTGGTGGTGGGTTGTTGTTTGGTTTCCTTCAGGTGCAGCGAGAGAAGAAAGGAGGAGGTGAGGAGGAAGAGGAAAGAGAGAAGAAAGAGGAGGGGCAGGGTGTGGATAGTGGTGGTGGCTGTGAAAACAGAGAAAGTGGATGAACAAGAAGAAGAAGAAAAGGAATGGCAGTTGGTGGCGCGATGTGTGCGGGAGGGTGGAGGAGAAGGTGGCTGATGGTGATGGTGCTCTCTATTGTTGAGCACCACCGAGGTAAAGATGGCGTTGAAGGGAATGGTGGAGTTTGTAGAGGCTTATGGTGTATGCCCTAAACATAGTGTAAGCATATTCCATAGGGTCGGTGGGTAGATGAGTGAAGCCTCCAAAGGGGGCAAGATGGGTCCTCCCATGAAGATATTCTAAGGGGCTTTTTAACGTGAGAGAGGACATCGAGAAAGGCTAAAAATAGGAGAGAGAGAAAGAAAGGGTATCTAAGAGAGCAGGAATGTTTGTTTATGGAGAGAGAGAACGGATAAGGAGTGGGGAAAGAAATATCGCGGGTGTAGGAAATATTAAATATGCACCTTTGTCGTCCTTCAAGAAAATAAATACATATAATTATTTATAATATAAGAAAAATCATGTAAACCTAAATTATGCAACTATTCTAATGCATCCTAAGATATGAAAATTAACTATTTTAAGCTTAAATATAGTTCAGCAAAGTCGACTCTTCAAATACCCTCATACCTAACTTTTGCTAGTCCCTAGCAAAAGTGAAAAAAGATGGAAGTAACCAAAAGATTTCTTCATTCTTTATTCCAAAAATTTAGAGATCAAGACACATGTGAAAAATGAATAGCTTGTGTAATGGATCCATGTGAAAAGCCAACCTACAATTAATGTTCATGCTTTACCCTTGATAAAATTCTATCGAGATAGGCAACTTCTTCCCTCGGGAATAAAGCAGGAAATAATCTATAATTTGACCTTAGCTTTTTGGCTTAGGTAGGAGGTACTAAGTCAAATGGATTCATATTTGGTGGCTCACACTCATCAGGTGCTACATGTAGTCTAATACTACAGACTCAATCTCTAGGTTATCAAATGAGTCAACCCAGAAAGAGGCTAAAAGTTGTGCTCTCTTAATATTCCTTTGTGCTCACTCTTTGTCTTTTTTTCCCTTCTGAGATCACACATCTCACCAGATTCTGCAAATGTACTCAATGTTTGGTGGCCTCCCATGGCATTCACACCTTAATTAGAGTCCTAATAATCCTATAACTAAGTTAGAATTTCTCAACTAGTATTCGGGAAATCAAAAATACTGAAAAGTAGGTATGGGTCATATTTGGTGAATTGCAATAGGTGTTTTTGTTGCCTTAAAGGCATTGACATAAGATGAAAAATGACATGAAGACATAGCTATAACTTGAATATTATTATTTTTTTTCTTCTTTTTTTTTCCTTCATAACTACCAACATAGCACGACACAAAACTTTTATTCATGAGGCATTATTGGGAATGATGTTGATCAAGAGGATATTGTGTAGCTTATTTGGTGGAAGTGCCTAATCTCGACGCCAGGAAGGGATGGATAGGACAAGTGCATTTCTGACTTTTGGCATTAATACCCTCCTTCAGCTGAGGATTCTGTGAAGGACAATCGTAACCATCCACCATAGTCAGTTTTATTGGAACTCAATCTCTGTGTAACTGCCTTATTTGGTGACTCTTAGAAATTTACACACTAATATTTGCATGCAGGAATAAAGAGCGAAAACTATGCCTAACTTTGAGGTATCATCATTCAATTATCCAAAACTTAAGAATCCTTGCACTAGACTTAGCACACCAATAGTCACTCTACTTTCACATCACAAATGTTTAGTGGAGCTAATAGAAGGTAGTTTGCCTGACTCCTTAACTAACTATCCAAGGGTTTAGTAAAATAAAAATGTTTATTGGTTTTCTTAGAAGATTCATTACCTAGTCTACATGTAAGTGAAGTAAATGTATTGGATTTTAAACTTATGAAACAATTTAAGAAGAAAATCTTTAATGAAATCACCTTGATAAAAATATTTTGCTCGGGGCTAACCAATTCAGTTTAAGAGAATAAAGGATTTTTATTTTTTTTTGTGCTAATGCTCCTAACCTAAATGCATTAATACTACCTAAAAATGCAAAATGCACCCCCCCATGCCTAAATCCTACAATGTCTTCATTGTAAAATAAAAACAAGGGGAGAAAGGAGGGAAATCACTTGATGAAGGCATTATCCAAGATGTTAGGTTGCCTACCAACAAGAGCTGCATTTATATTGGCAGCTAGACTTATAGGGAACCTATAAGTTTGGTTTCAAACGGAAAGAGGTAGGCTCGAAAAGTATGCATAAAAGTGCAGGCCTGGAAAATACGTAGCTACTAATGATGGCAAGCTAGTGATGCAGAGTTATCCCAAATGCCTGCCAAAAGATGTGATAACAAACAATCTCACAAGCTACCTGGAGAGGTCTAGGAAAAAGAGTAATAGAAGATGGGACGTCTTGAAATAGGAGTGGTTGATAACAAGGGCCCTCCAAAGTATGTAGGGTGTTAAAAGATCTACGTGCAATTATTTCAAACCCTTGAATGGTGAGACTAAAAGTACGAGCATCAATACAAACTCGCCATTCCACAAGAGGATGTATTGGCCTGATATTCTTCCCAGAAAGAATGTATGTGAGCAGAGACCAGAGCCAAGGATCGGTTAGGGAGCGCAAGGGTTCTTCATGGTGTTGGGAGGTAAAGATTAAGTCTAAAGAGGGTTGGTTTCTTTAGGTTCCATTCCCAATAAGCATTCTTTTTTTTTATCCACATCCTCAAATAACTTCATTATTTCATGAACCTCCAACTACTCCTCTACAATAGATGAATCATGCACAGAATTCGTTATGTCATTATCATTAGTAGACCCATGATCAACATGCTTTGAGGACAATTGGGTCTCCTAGGAAGTAACAAAATGATATTTATCATTAAGTCCATCCTTGGGTTCTTTCTCGCCAATTACATCCTTTCCGAGGGCTTCATGTGATTTGTCATTAAACACAGTCGCTGCTTCATTATCTTTTATATCTGTAGGAGGATGATCATTATACTAATGGAGAAAGCCTAATATTACACAATTCTCTGTTCTCCTTGGGGTATAAATCCTCAATTGATACATATTTTCCTTGAGAGTCTCTCTTAGGCTCCTTAATGTTATGTTCGTCCTCCTCCAACTTAGAGTCCATATCTTCCCAATTTTGGGGAGGATGATTTTCAAAATCACAAGTAGGGAGGAATCCAAATTTTACCAGATCATTCATATCCAAGGGGTATGTCCTCGAATAACACATAATTCCCCTGAGATTCACTCCAAACTATAAGTCCAGGTTCCTCCCTTAGGTCATCCTTGTGCTCTAAATTAGACTCTTTGTATCCCTGAGACTAGAATTGATCCAATTCATCCTCCATTCCCTTAGGGTCATTGACATGTAAATCCTCATAATGTTGTATGGTCGATGTTGGCTCCCTACATGGAGGATTGGGATTAGGCTCACTAAGGATAGAATGGGCTCCACCACATGATCAATCAGGGAAGTGGCTTGAACAACACGACCTTAACCTGGGTCATCAGGGGTAAGAGAAATACTGTCAGCGGGGTGAAGGTCCTTAAGTGGTACCATCTTCCTTTCCTTTTGACACCAATATAGCTTGGGTGGCTAATCACTAGGATTATTCTCCTTTAGTGGCCGTGTCTCATGGGGAGAGTGTAAGTGATAGCTACTCAAAATGGGATCCCTATTATCCATTGTTTCCTTAAAAATATCTTGGTGATTGGAGGTAGAAAGGTAGGGATCAGAATCACTCATATGAGGTAGCTAAGCTGACTAATTTCTTCATTCAGTCGTTGACTATTTCTCAACATCTCTCCCATAGATTCCATCATTTATTTTTGTTGTTTTTGCATTTCTATCATAAAAGAGGAGAGGCTACTGCCAGATTGGGGAGGATAGTCCATCTTAGGCACATGTTGTCTAGGAATGTTAGTCCAACCTTGATAATAAAAATCATGAAGGGTGGGAGGGTTGGGCATTGGCAAAGTAGTGGGGACTCCTAGGGTGGAAAATCCTGCTCCAAGGCTCTACTCAAAAGTGGGAGTTATCAGGCCAGGATTCCTAAAGTGAGAATAGGAATGAACCCATGAATTGTCATTATACCCCTTAAAGGAGGGATACTCACAGGGCATCGGGTCATGGCTAAAATGATAGGAGTAAGGGTAATCCATTTCTTTTTAGTCAAATGGTTTAACTCTCTTTTGACTTAGAAGAAATAAGATTAAAATTAGATGCTTCCAAGAGAGCTTTACCACGCACTCATCATTGCCAATATAAACTCAAATATGATGGGAATTTATTTTTATTAGATTGAAGGACTCCTTAATTCCCACTCATAGGTTAGTCAAAAAGGAGTTAAGGCTATGTCCCTTTATTCTCACTTAAGTCGTATAAGAGGTCCATGATACCTTAAGATCCCCGACTGGACCTGTAAAGACCCGTTCCATTCTGAGCCCTTTAAGACGTCTGGACGGTAGGGCAGACGTCTGGTCGGATGTCTGGACACACTCCTAGACATCTGGAAATTGAAAAATTTGTACATAGCTTCGTGTCTACGTGCTGGCTGCGCACAGACTGCCTTTTTCCCTCTTCTCTCTCTTTTTCTTCTCCCCACAGAACCCTAGCACCACCTTATATAAGGCCCTCTCCCCCTTCCTTTGTTCCCTACTCCACCACAGCCACCTTCCTTCCTCCCTCTCCACTGTAGCAAGAGGAGCAAGTGTGAGAGAGAGCGTGAGAGCGAGCGACAAGGAGGAGAGGTGGCGTGAGGAGGAGAGGAAGAGCTTAAGCTCGTGAGGGAGATCATCGGAGGACGCACAACCGGAGCAACGCGTGCAGGAGGAGGAGCACGTCGAGGGAGTCATCCCTGACACTTGCTGCAACTGGAGCTGCAGGCGAGGAGGCGAGGCTGCGGCTGCACGCAGCAAGGGAGAGCAGCAGGTTGTTCTGATTTTGGGTTTTTCCCAGAATCAAACATCTGGCGTGACGGCCAGACGATGGAGTGGACGTCTGGTGATAACACCGGACGTCAGAAAGCAGTCTTGCATGAGGTATGTTCCTTTTGCGGTTACAGCCATGCAGGCCGCACCGCAGCTTCGATCTGCATGGCTAAAAGTGGATGATTTACTTATTATGTGCAGAGATAGCTTCAGGAAGGAGTAGAGCACGCCCTTCCACGAGTTTTGGACGTCTGGACAGCTTACCAGTAGACCGAAAGCACTCCCAGATGTCCGGAGGAGAGGTCAGATGTTTGGAACTGGGTCCAGACGGTCAAGAAGAGGTTCTGGACTACTGAGGTTGACGCTGAACCTAAGGTGAGACTCCGGTTACTTTTAAGACATCTGGACCTTATGCCAGATGTCTGATTTAGGTCTGCAACCTTGTTTTTGACTCGGTTAGGGTTTGTTTGAGGTTTGTTTTATGCAAACAAAATACCGGTGTTTTCCTTATGAGTTCCTCTACTTGTTAGAAGGCCTTATATACTATTCTGAATGTTCCTTTGTGGTATGTTCCTTGGTATAGGACTTCGATCGATTGCGGAATTAGGGCTTGCTGAGGCACGTCAGCCTACCATTCGAGCCCCCAATACTCCCGGGTTGTCTAGTAGAGTGGTTTCCTTTGTTTTTTAATTATAAAACCTGAATGCATATGTGAAATTGGATAACTAGAACCCAGGAAGTGGCTTGAATCCTAGGACGAAAGGTACTTGCACTATTTATATGCGTGTTTGAAATTGCAGTCTTAAATGAATGAATAGAAATGTGAACAACTGCCTATTAATAAACAAGAGCTACCTATGAAATATGAAATACCTGTGCTAGTTAAACAGTTACCGTGCAATTACTTGTTTTATATGTTAAATGATGGAAATACGAGCTGCATGTGTATAATCTGAGAATGGAAGTGTGAATGATGAAACCTGGCATGGAATGACATGGGAAATATGAGCATCAACCCTATGAGGAATTAGGAGTAGAGCTCCTGTGGAAAAAAGGAATGGATCTGGAAATGTGAATGGGAAGTGTGTTGGCCCTTGAGTATGTGGCACCAAGGAGAGCGACTGTCCCCTGTTTAGTGTAGAGTGGAGCTAGCCGCCTTTGGGTTGGGACCCAGGATCAGGATTGGCCACTCTACACCGACTCCTTTGGCCCTCACGTACAATGTACCAGGGTGAGATACTAGTGTAGGGAGAGAGCTAGCCACCCCATGGGGCCTGGGGTTCAGCTAGCCACCCTACACCGACTTGTTAGGCCCACTAGGCAAACAAGGGTAGTCAGACGAGGGTGCGCAGACTGTGGAAGGGCGAGACCCCTGTTTGGTTCTGAGGGGCAAGATCCCTACTACTGAGAGGGCTAGGCCCTATATTGTTCCATGCTGTACTTTGGGCATACCCGTTAGCGGAAATGATTGACCGCATGCCAGTGCAGGTTAGCTACCCGTGCGCTTATCGCGCGTGCCATAGTCATCGCTACGTCTGTCCGTGACCTTGGGGTTGTTGACTGGGTGTAGGATCACCATGGGGGACTCTCCCGACCAGGAGAGTACCACGTGTGCCTTCTACTCTTTGGAAAAGACTGCAATCAAGATCGTTTCCACGAGGAACATTCGTGATCAAGAAAGAGATTTGAAAAATAAACCAATGGGTGAAATGGAATAACTTGTAAAATAAAGTAATTGGAATAGATAGTTTACCCGTTAGCTTTTACTGCTTTAGTTAGTTGGTTACCACTCTACTCAGCATTTGCTGACTTTGTTTACTCATAACCCTTTTCAAGTCTAGGTGTTGAGCTGCCTGAGTCACCGACTGCAGAGGGTGCTGGGCCCAGTCGAGCCCAGTAGTAGTCTTCCTGTTGCAGTAATTTCTTTTATCAGTGAGTTTAGACTCTTGTTACCTTTTGCGTTTCTGTACTTTGTTTCTTCTATACTGTTGTGGTGGTGATATGTACTGTTAGCAGGTTTTACTTCCTTTACTGCTTGTACTCTTTTACTGTTAGTGAATGTGGTTTACTTTCCTGCTTTTTGGTTATTTCTTGTTGGATGACTGGGTCTTGGGATTAATCGAGTCAAGTCATTCTCGGGTCCTGTAGGGATTTGGAAACCAGGTTGTAACAAGATGGTATCAGAGCAAGGTCATCCTTAGAAATGAACCAACTAGCTTGACAATAACCAATTCACATGCATGTAACTAGAGTAACCACCACAATGTACCATTTTACATATGTTTTGAGTTTCCTTCACTAAAGTCCGTTAGTGCTGACTTCTTTTATTCTATCTTCCGCATCTCCTTGTAGGAGATGCCTCGACGTGGAGTCCTTGAGGCGGGCTGTAGACGCGGCCGTGGACGAGGTCGGAGGGGCGGACGTGCCGAGCCCGAGGTTTCAATTGACCAGCCACTTCTCCCAGGCATTCCAGCCCAGGACCTCGCTCAGTTGATATGAGACAAAGTATGAGAGGAGCTCCACCTGCCTCCACGAACGCCTCTCCCTAGGGACATGGAGGGGGAGTCCTCTGTGGGGCCAAGAGACCGACATAGTACTGGACGAGGGGGAGGGGGTCGTCCTCCAATGCACCCACCACACTCTGACACTTCTAAGCACGAGCCCTCCCTGCCTGGAGGCATGCCCATTCTCCCACCGCAGCTGCACTATGAGCTTTATGAATAGTTCTGGAAGCTGAAGCCCCCCTCTTTCAAGGGGGATGAGGACCCATCTGAGGCAGAGGACTGGCTGGAGCAGATCTAAAAGGTGTTTGACACCCTTCTCCCCCCTGCGGAATGCCGCATGGCCTTCGCCACGTACCAACTAGAGAGTGTAGCACACAGGTGGTGGAGCGTAGTCAGAGGCCAGGAGAGGGCAGAGCCGACGTGGGACCAGTTCGTGACCCTCTTCTGCGAGCAATACTTCCCGCAGACTTGGCAGGACCAGAGGAGGCGAGAGTTCCACACTCTCCGCCAGGGGACGAAGACTGTTAGTGCATACCGTACACGCTTCCTGGAGCTATCACGTTTTGCTGCGACAGTTGTGGCAATTGAGGAGTGCCTATGGAGGTTCATTGAGGAGCTCCGGCCTGCCATTCGAGGGTATGTCAAGCCCCTGAAGCTGCCCACCTTCTTGAGAGTGGTGGAGGTAGCTATAACGTACGAGGAGACCAACCCGGCTGCAAGAGACACCGACAGTGGATGGAAGAGGCCCTACCAACTAGAGTACTCACAGGGCCGACGAGAGAGGAGGCACGTGGTGCCCGCAGGAGAGCCATCTCATTTTGCAGGGCCATCAGTGGCCTTTGGGGCCCCCGACAGGGGCCAGCTATCAGCAATGGACCCCTGCCTAGCCGTCAGCAAGGACCTACCGAGGGAGGGAGTTGAGTCCCCCTCTGTTACTAGTGTGGCTAGCCGGGCCACATCAGGAGGGACTGCCTGTCTAGGGCTAGAGCGAAGTAGATGCTCCCCGCATCTAGTGCTGAAGGCCGAGCAGGTGGTCGTGGTTCCCAGGCGTGTGGGGGAGGACAGCAATCGCGTGGAAGGTACCGGCCGGCGGCTACCAATCCAATGCAGAGTGTGGCTACTTCTTCTTCACCGAGAACTGAGGGGCGTATCAACACCCTGACACACAGAGACGCTAAGGCATCAGGTTCAGTGGTGGCAGGTATGGTTGCAGTTTTCGACAGATTAGTTTATGTACTTTTTGATTTCGGTGCCACGCACTCATTTATTGCTGCGAGTTTTGCTATCAGTTTAGGATAGGACTGCGTGTTGTTAGAGGATCCGTTTGTGATCGGAGGTCTGGGTGGTTAGCTGTTTGTGGCTGAGGAAGTCTACACAGACTGTGAGGTCAATGTTGTGGGACACAGCGTCCCCGCTGACTTGATTGTGATACCAATGGAAGATTTTTGCGTGATTCTGGGGATGGATTAGCTGTTCGCTTACCACGCTTTCGTGGACTGTTTTGGGAGGAAGATCGTCTTCTCCATACCTTGAAGTTTCACGAACAGTTGGTGGACGGAGATTTCAGGTGCATTTCTGCACTTTGGGTGGCAAGACTTTTGGACCAGGGGTGTGAGGGCTTTCTAGCTTGTGTAGTGGTAGAGCCCAGCCCTGTGGCAGACTTTCAGAGCATTCCGGTGGTCAGAGAGTACCCCGACGTGTTTCCAGAGGAGCTACCAGGACTACCTCCTGAGCGTGAGATCGAGTTTGAGATCTCACTGGTACCGGAGACTAGCCCCATTTCTACGGCATCATACAGGATGGCACCACTTGAGCTGTGAGAGCTCAAGTCACAACTGTAGGACCTGTTGGAGAAGGGCTTTGTGAGGCCTAGTGCATCCCCGTAAGGAGCCCTAGTGCTAGTTGTGAAGAAGAAGAATGGTACCCTATGCCTTTGTGTTGACTACAAACAGCTGAATAGGGACACCATCAAGAACAGTTATCCGCTACTGATGATTGATGATCTGTTTGGCCAGTTACGAGGTTCCACGGTATTCTCCAAGATAGATCTGAGATCAGGCTACCATCAGTTGAGGATCAGGGAGACTGACGTCTTCAAGACAGCTTTCCGCACCAACTACGGACACTACGCGTTTTTGGTCATGCCGTTTGGGCTGACCAACACCTCCGCTGCCTTCATGGATTTGATGAACCGGGTGTTCAGACCGTATCTGGATCAGTTTGTGGTGGTATTTATTGATGATGTGCTCATTTACTCGCGGGATCAAGCACAGCACAGACAACACTTGCGGATGGTTATGGACACGTTGAGACGACGCAGGATGTATGCCAAATACAGTAAGTGCGAGTTTTGGTTGAGGCAGGTGACCTTCTTGGGTCATGTGATTTCAAGGGATGGCTTGGCTGTGGATCCAGCCAAGGTAGAGGCAGTACTCAGGTGGGAGAGGCCACGTACAATGACAGAGATACGTATTTTCTTGGGACTGGCATGTTTCTATCGGCGATTTATCAGAGGTTTCTCGAAGATTGCGCGTCCTGTGACTCAATTGACCTGGAGAGATGTGCCCTTTGCTTGGACAGACACTTGTGAGGTGTGTTTTCAGAAGTTGAAGGAGAGGCTGACTTCGGCTCCTGTGCTTACCATCCCAGATAGCAGTGGCGATTTTGTGGTCTACACGGATGCTTCGTTGCAGGGGTTAAGGGGTGTGCTCATGCAGCGAGGTCACGTTGTCGCTTACGCTTCACGGCAACTGAAGCCCCACGAGCATAGCTACCCTACCAATGAATTAGAGCTGGTAGCTGTTGTCTTCACACTAAAGACATGGAGGCACTACCTTTATGGTGAGACCTTTGAAATTTATATGGATCATAAGAGCCTCAGGTGTTTGTTTGATCAGAAGGAGCTTAACATGAGACAAAGATGTTGGTTAGAGCTCCTAAAGGACTATGACTGTAGCATCTCCTACCATTTGGGGAAGGCCAACGTGGTGGCTGATGCCTTGAGCCGAAAGGTGCTTGCCCACTTGGCCATTTTATAGGCATAGAGTTGGAGACTTATGGAGGAGTTGGGCCGTTGGAGACCCCTAGAGTTACAGGGGCATTGTGGGGCATTGACAGTGACAAGATAGACGAGACCAAAGCTGATAGACCGCAACATCACAGGACAGATGACAGATTCGGATCTACAGTCGTTGCGAGACAGAGTACTGTCAGGGGACCCAGGAGACTTCTCTTTTATAGACGAGGTGCTGTGCATGAGGGGACGTTTGTGCGTTCCCAGGGATAAGGAGTTGTTGAGAGAGCTCCTGACTGAGGCACACGGGTCTAGGTTCACCATACATCCCGAGAACATGAAGATGTATCATGATGTGAGACGTGACTTTTGGTGGAAAGGGATGAAGTAGGATGTAGGTGAGTTCGTTCAGCAGTGTTTGGTATGCCAGCAGGTGAAGGCCGAGCATCAAAGGCCAGCAGGGCCGTTGCAGTCACTTCCTGTGCTAGAGTGGAAGTGGGAGAGCCTCACCTTGGACTTGGTGGTGGGATTGCCCATTACCCAGCGAGGACACCATGCTGTCTTGGTGATTGTAGACAGATTGACGAAGACGGTACATTTCTTGCCGATCCGAGTCACCTTGGGACCAGCGTAGTTGGCAGAGAGGTATATTCGTGACATGGTATGTCTGCACAGAGTTCCGCGTGAGATTGTATCCCATCGGGATACCAGTTTTACTTCCCAGTTTTGGGATGAGTTTCAGCAGGTCTTTGGGACACTGTTGAGGTTTAGTACGGCGTACCACCACCAGACGGATGGACAGTCAGAGTGCACGATACAGACATTTGAGGACCTTTTGCATGCCTGTGTACTAGACTGGAGGGGCTCTTGGGAGGAGCACTTACCCATGGTAGAGTTTGCATATAATAACAGGTATCACTCGAGTATTAGCATGGCACCCAATGAGGCTTTGTATGGACGGAGGTGTACTGCACCCTTGAGTTAGGTTGAGGTGGGGACCAAGTGAGAGGTTGGCCCCAGGCTGATCTGGCAGAGTCAGGAGGTGATAGAGTAGATTCACAGACGGCTTCACACTATCAGGAGTAGGCAAAAGAGTTATGCTGATCGGAAGCACAGAGAGGCACAGTTCGAGGTTGGGGATCACGTCTTTCTTCGCGTTTCGCCCATGAAGGGCCTGTAACGTTTTGGGGTGAAAGGGAAGCTTGCGTCAAGGTTTGTAGGGCCCTTTGAGGTCTTCGAGTGGGTAGGACCCATTGCTTACAGGCTTGCCCTTCCTCCTCAGCTTTCTGGTGTGCATGACGTGTTCCACGTGTCCAACCTCAGGAAGTACGTCGCCGATCCCAGTCACGTTCTGAGCCACGAGAGTGTCGAGGTGGGTGACGACCTGACCTACCTCGAGCAACCATAACAGATATTAGACAGAGTCGTCCGGAGTTTGAGACGGAAGCAGGTAACCCTAGTGAAGGTCATGTGGAAGAGCCAGCGGTACGAGGAGGCTACCTAGGAGCCTGAGGCAGTGATGCGAGAGCGGTACCCTGAGCTTTTTGAGGGTACATCTTTTTGGACAAGCTTCGGTCCTCTTTAAGTTTGTTATGTGTATATATTTCCTTTTTTCGCACCCTAGCTAGCTCAAGATTCGGGGATGAAGCTTCCTTTGAGTTTGTTATGATGTAAAGACCCATTCTGTTCTGAGCCCTCTAAGACGTCTGGACGGTCGGTCACACGTCTGGTCGGACATTAGGACACACTCCCTGATGTGTAGAAATTGAAAACTTTGTACATAGCTTTGTGCTTGTGCGCTGGCTGCATGCAGACTGCCTTTTTCCCTCTTCTCCCTCTTTTTCTTCTCCCCGCAAAACACTAGTGCCGCCTTATATAAGTCCCTCTCCCCCTTCCTTTCTTCCCTACTCCACCACAGCCACCTTCCTTCCTCCCTCTCCACTACAGTGAGGGGTGAGCGTGAGAGAGAGCAAGCGACGAGGAGGAGAGGCAGCATGAGGAGGAGCGGAAGTGCTTGAACTCGCGAGCTCGTGAGAGCTCGTCGGAGGACGCACGGCCGGAGCGGCACATGCAGGAGGAGGAGCACATCGGGAGAGACATCCCAGAACTTACTGCAGCCGAAGAGGCGAGGAGGCGAGTCCGCGACTTCACGCGGCGAGGGAGAGCAGCAGGTCATTCTGATTCTGGGTTTTTCCTAGAATCAGATGTCTGGAGAGGACGTCTGGTGACGACACCAGATGTCTAAAGGTAGTCTTGCGCGAAGGTATGTTCCTTTTGCAGTTACGGCCAAGCAGGCCGCATCGCAACTTCGATCTGCATGGCTAAAAGTGGATGATTTGCCTATCGCGTGTAGAAATAGCTTCGAGAAGGCATGGGGCACACCCTCCCATGTGTTTCGAACATCTCGACAGCTTACCAGATGACCAGAAGCACTCCCAGACGTCCAGAGGAGAGGTCAGACATCTAGAACTGGGTCAAGATAGTCAAGAAGAGGTTCTAGACGTCTGAAGTCGATGCAGAACTGAGGTGAGACTGTGGTTACTTTTAAGATGTCTGGACCTTGTGCCAGACATCTGATTAAGGTTTGCAGCCCTCTTTTTGACCCATTTAGGGTCCGTTTAAGATCCGTTTTACGCAAATAAAATATCAGTGTTTTCCTTGTGAGTTCCTCTACTTGTTAAAAGGCCTTATATACTATTCTGAATGTTCCTTTGTGGTATGTTTCTTGGCATAGGACTTCGATCGGTTGCAGCGTTGGGGCTTGTTGAGGCATGTGAGCCTGTCGCTCAAGCCCCCAATACTCCCAGGTTGTCTGGTAGAGTGGTTTCCCCTATTTTTTAATTATAAAACCTAAATGCATATGTGAAATTGGATAGCTAGAAACCTAGGTGTGGTATGAATCCTAGGACGAAAGGTACTTGCACCGTTTGTTTGCGTGTTTGAAATTGCAGTCTTAAATGAATTAATAGAAATGTGAACAACTGCCTATTAATAAACAAGAGCTGCCTGTGAAATATGAAATACCTATGCTAGTTAAACAGTTACCTGTGACATTACTTGTTGTATATGTTAAATGATGGAAATACGAGCTGCATGTGTATAATCTGAGAATGGAAGTGTGAATGATGAAACCTAGTATGGAATGACATGGAAAATATGAGTATGAACCCTACGGGGAATTAAGAGTAGAGCTCCTATGAATAAATGGAATGGATCTGGAAATGTGAATGGGAAGTGTGCTAGCCCTTGGGTACGTGGTACCAAGAAGAGTGACTGTTCATTGTTTAGTGTAGAGCAGAGCTAGCCGCCCTTGGGTTGGGACCTAGGGTTAGGATTGGCTACTCTACACTGACCTCTTTGGCCCTCGCATACACTGTACCAGGGAGAGATACTAGTGTAGGGAGAGAGCTAGCCACCCCACAGGGCCCGGGGTTCAGCTAGCCACCCTACACCGACTTGTTAGGCCCACTGGGCAAATCAGGGTAATCAGATGAGGGTGTGCGGACATTGGAGGGGCGAGACCCTTGTTTGGTTTTGAGGGGCTAGACCGCTGTTGCTGAGAGGGCTAGGCCCTATACTATTCCATGCTGTACTTTGGGCATACCCGTTAACGGAAACGACTGACTGAGTGCCATTGCTGGTTAGCAACCCGTGCGCTTATCGCATGTGCCGTAGTCAACGCTACGTCTATCCGTGACCTTGGGGTGGTTGACTGGGTGTAGGATCACCACGGGGGACTCTCCCAGCCAGGAGAGCACCATGTGTGCCTTCTACTCTTCAGAAAATACTGCAATCAAGATCGTTCCCATGAGGAACATTCGAGATAAAGAAAGAGATCTGAAAAATAAACCAATGGGTGGAAAGGAATAACTTGTAAAATAAAGTAAGTGGAATAGATAGTTTACCTGTTAGCTTTTACTACTTTAGTTAGTTGGTTTCCACTCTACTTAGCATTCGCTGGCTTTGTTTACTCATAACCCCTTTCCGGTCTAGGTGTTGAGCAACCCGAGTCACCAGCTGCAGAGGGTGCTGGGCCCAGTCGAGCCCAACAGTAGTCTTCCTGTTGTAGTGCTTTCTTTTGTTAGTGAGTTTAGACTCTTGTTACCTTTTACGTTTCTGCACTTTGTTTCCGCTATATTGTTGTGGTGGTGATATGTACTGTTAGCAGCTTTTACTTCCTTTACTACTTGTATTATTTTACTGTTAGTTACTTAGCATAGTGAATGTGGTTTACTTCCCTGCTTTTTTGTTATTTCTTGTTGGACGTCTGGGTCTTGGGATTAGTCGAGTCGAGCTGGTCTCGGGTCCTGTAGGGATTCGAAAATCGGGTCATAACAAGACCTGACTGTGGAAGAATGAGGTCTATTAGAATAGGTGGCCAGACAAGTTTAACAAAGATTACGCTTCCTAGGACGACCTTCATTTGTGCCTACAACCTTCTCTCAAGGAATGGAAGTCTCGAATCTAGTCCACTCACAAGGAATTGAAGTAACTTGGTGGATAGGCTTGTTGATTTGTGACTAACTTCCCTTGTGGTGCAAAGAGGAGAGGTAGAAAATTCCTAGCGACCTTATGTGTGATGTGCATACTGTCTCAAGTGTGCAACATACACATGCCTTTTTTCTTATTTTTGAAATCTCACAAACAGGTCATTTTGCATGCAATTAAAGTCACTGATTTTACGGTCCAACCTCTTAACAGTTCCAATTTCTTAAAGTGACCAATGAATTAATTAGATCAAACACTTTAGTGGTCTTGAATTTAAGTCCAATGCAGATGCATGGTAGGTGTTTGATGCTAAAGAAAAGATGTACTTACTCCAGCTCTCTTCAATGCATGGATGTATGTGATGCATAAAGAAAACTAGATGCTGCCCAAATAATCCTATATGGTCGCCTTATAGATATGCAGCTTCTAGAAGGCTGCTCGAACTTTTTTTTTTTTTGATAATAATAAGCAAACAACCTAATCTAATTTAGCTAGCTAACTAACTAACATGCAATTCAATCAATTCTAATAAACATATAATCTAAATAAAATGGATACACACTCCCAAAAAGTTGCTCCTGCATACAAGAGCGATAAGCAATAAAAGCACTAGGAACACGTTCCCAAAAATGGCCAACACGGATCCACAAGATAGAAATTAAATTCTAATGTCTGTCTTGCTTGATCTAAATCTAAAAGAAGCAAATAGGACTTCGGTTGCCAATCCTCCCTTCACATGCATGGGATCAAGGCCCATGTGCACACGCAATTATCCTCGAGGTGGCGACAAGGTCCACCAAGGTGACGAGCATCCCCCAAGTGCTCCTCTACCTCCAGAACGTACTTTGCATGAAAGAATGATAGATCGATGAATAGCAATAAATAGGGATTAATGTGAATAGAAAAATACTTGCATGTTTACTAGGCCTGTTACCTCCTCAGCAAGGTGCCATTTGATGGAGAGAGTTTTGCTAGATTAAGATAGCAATAGAATGATACGTCATTGTAGTATTTCATGTGGTGGGAAATCTCTCAATCAAAAATAATAATTAATGTAATAAACCATGTCGATGTAGAGTGTCATATCCACAGGGAGGCTTAAGCAAATAGAACTCGCAAATACTTTTCATAAATCATGAACATAACTTAACAAACCAGATTACCGCCAAATAGAATTTACTGAAAAACACGGTCACCAGTAGATTAGAGACAAAGATAAAATCATGCATCAATATCCACAAAATATTTTTCCGTATCGTTCATGACATGGAGATGGCTATACGGCTAATAACAATCAACCACAAACCCTAAATGCATATATCGCGTGCATGCTCACAAAGCTAATGGATTAGTTTCTCTCTTTTTTTTAAAAAAAATCTTGAATATAGATCAATGTCATTAAACAAAGCATGAAGAATATAGAGAAAGAGAGTACACGTAAGAAAGAGAGTATGGGATCAAGCACACTCAACATATTCCCAATGTTTCATGATTTGAAGATAAACCTATTTATTCATGAGACAAAATCAATATGAACAATTAACACATATAAGACGACATTTTATGCAAATTCAAATCACTAAATTAAATTACTACATATTTCAACAGTGCATGTCGCAATGGCAGCAAACGTAATTTTTAATACCCTCATTCACTATTGTAAAATAGGGGAAAGGGGAAGGTGGCAAGAATGCATGGCTGGTGAGATGGTTGGCATTGTGGCTGCTAGCGGAGATGCACTGGAGGAGGAGCTTTGAGAAGGCGGTGGAGGCATGGCCAATGGTTGCCAGAGGTGGCCGCATGACAATGGTATGGCTGGTGGTGATGGGTTGCACACACGAGATGGGGGACAGCTTGGAGGCTATATGATCGGCGTAGGTGTCTCGGTGGTAGCAAGGCGAGCATTCCAGCAATGTTCATAGTAAGGGATGTGGCCGGTGATGGTGGCTGTGAGCGGGCCAGCGGTGGCGGTTAGAGATTGATTGCATCTCCGCCTGCGGGAATTCGGATAGAGGTGCCATGACTAGTGCAATCGAATCATAGAAATCCCGCAACTGTTCTACACATGGTGGATGTTGCATTATGTCCAATGTGTTTAGTATTCGATTGATGCTCTGCTAATGTTGCTCCTCAGATGCAGCGACTTTGACCCCTAGACAGGCCATCGAATCTTGGTCATCATGACCAAGGTCAAGATTAACCATTTCAAGTAATTCAGTAGAAGAGTGAGAAGAGGAAGAAGAAGGCGATACAAAAAGTTGCATCCACTGCCTCAGGTTAGGTTCGCAGGGGCCAACCAAATCCAATCTTAAATGTAAGCACCTCTATTTTCATGGACCAAAATTATGCTTATTACTAGACTAACATTTCAGGACTATCTCGGATTAAATCATCTTTCAAGCCAAGTGCAGATAGTTACTGATGTGTGTCTTTTTATCTTTATTTAAGTTTAGGACATTATTGTAAGGAACCTCAAATAAAACTAAAATGAAGATGGTGATTTTACGAGGCAACACTTGAAGAATACGTTAATTACAAGGCCAATTTATTCACTTTCCTCACCTCTTAATTAAATGCATGTATGCATTTATTTTTACAAATGCACTCTGGCTACCTAATATGCAATGGCAATGCTAGGAAATAGCACAAGATGGCACAATTGTTGGCGTATTTTTGCTGTGTAATCATACCCCCATACCTATCTATTATGATCCAATTCCCGAATCCCTACGAGACACGAGAATCCGACCGACTCAACTGATCCCAAGACCCAGTCGTCCAACGAGAAAGTAACCAAAAGAGCAGTAAAATAAACCACATTCACCTTTTATATATCTAGCAATAACAAAAGTACAGCAGTAAGAAAAGAACTACTACAGTACACACCACCACAACAGTAGAGAATTAAACAGGTACATAAACATGATGCTTACAATAAAAGAGTATAGTGGTAACATAAAATACTCACTACAACAGAAGAAAATGTACAGTAGGCACTACACAAGTAAAACTACTGGGCTCTACTAGGCCCAGCACCCTCTGCAGCCGCCGGCTCTGGCTGCTCAACACCTGGTCCTGAAAAGGTGACAAAGGTGACACATCAGTGAGACGCTGAGTAGAGTGGCAACAAAAAGCTAAGAAAAATAGTAAGGTGGACAAGTAGCTATTTTTTTTAATCTCTTTCTTTATTTTCCATTTACTCATTCTTGAATTATTCCCCAGATCTTTTTCTTGATCTCGAATGTTCCTCGTGGGAATGATCTTGATTGCAGTCTTTTCCGAAAAGTAGAAGTAGCACGTGGTGCTCTCCTGGCTGGGAGAGTCCCTCGTGGTGGTCCTACCCCCAGTCAACCACCCCAAGGTCACTGACAGACGTAATGGTGACTACGGTATGCACAATAAACGCACGGGTAGCTACCCCGCACTGGCACGCGGTCAGTCGTTGCCGTTAACGGGTGCACCCCAAAGCACAGCACGGAACCAGCATAGGGTAGAGCCCTCTCAGTAACAGGGGTCCAGCTCCTCCACAGTAAACAAACAGGGGTCTTGCCCCTTCACAGTCCGCGCACCCTCGCTTGACTACCCTGGTTTGCCCAGTGGGCCTAGCAAGTCGGTGTAGGAAGGCTAGCATAACCCCAGGGCCCGTGGGGTGGCTAGTACTCTCCCTACACTAGTAGCTCTCTCCGGTACTGTGTACGCGAGGGCCAAAAGTCGGTACAAAGTGGCCAAACCTAACCCCGGGTCCCTGGGGCGGTTAGCTCAGCTCTGCACTAAACAGGGGGAACAGTCGCTCGGTACTCTACACTCAAGGGCCAGCTCACTTCCCCGATCTTATTCCATTCAGTTCTCAGGAACTCTACTCCTAATTCCCCGTAGGGTTCATGCTCATATTTCTTTAACTAAGCCAATTAGGTTTCATCATTTCAGCTTTATTTTCATATAGCCCATGTTCTCAACAACTAATATTCATTCATAAACCAGCAACTGTTATCCAATTACAGGCAATTTTCATTTTTCTTTCTACTTTTCCAAGACTGCAATTTATATATTCACGATGTTCGTTTTTGTGTTTCTGTTCCTAGAATTCATGCCACGCCCTAAGATCTATCATTCAATCTAGTTTTCCAGTCCTCGGATTCATGCCATACCCTAGGATCTATCATTCAATCTAGTTTTCCAGTCCTAGGATTCAAGACATACCTTAGAATTTATTTATTAGCTCACAAGTGCATAATTGTTGATAAATAATTAAAGGGAGCCACTCTACCTGCAAAATCGGGAGTACTGGGGGTGTGATCGGCAGGTCCGCGCGCCTCCGTAACCCCCAGAACCGCAACGGAATGGGATCCTAACACAAGGATCAATCACAAGGAACTACTCAGAACAGGATACAAATATTGTAAATAAGTAGAGGAACTAATTCTGAGAAGAAGAAAACTTGAAATGTGGAAAACGGACTTCGAATGGACCCTAAACGGGTTAAAAATGACAAGTCTGCCCAAAATCAGACGTCTGGAACATCTTCCAGATGTCTTAAACGATGGCTCGGGTCATACCTTGTTTCTGCACAGTTCCTCAGACGTCCAGAATCCTGCGGAACCATCTCGACTTAGTTCCTGACATCCGACTGTCACTCCGGATGTCTGGAGACCCTCTCCGCCGTCTAGTGCTATGCCCAGACGTCCGATCTGTGTGGTAGGGCGTGCCCTTGCGCCTTCTCGAACGAAACCTGCACACGTACGCAACCATCCTCAACACGAAAATGAGGCAGAACCCTTCGGTGGAACGGCCTGCATGGCCGTACACATGAAAGGAAGAAGAAATGGAAAATATTGTACCTTTTAGATGTCTAGATCTTCCTCTGGACGTCTCCCACGTCGTCTGGACGTAGGTCCAGACGTCTGATTCTGGGAAATTTTCCCAGAATCAGGACCTCTTCGCCCTCCGCCTGCTGTGCACATCCGTGCCACGCCACGATCGCCTACTGCCTGAGTTGCAGCAGTACCTCCCTAGTGCCACGCTCCCGCTGCGCGCCTGCTGGCCGGCCCTGGCTGCTCTAGCAAGATCTCACTCTCGCACTCTAACCCTTCTCCCTCTCGCTACAACTCCTCCTCGCACACACATGGCAGCAGCTGCTGGCGTCGCCCTATCACTCTCACGCTAACAGGAAGAAGAAGAAGACAGTGGAGTGATGGTGAGGGAGAGGAGAGGGGGAGGTATTTGAAGGCGCCGTGGGGAGAGAGAGAGAAAGAAGGCTACACTTGCAGGACGGAGAGGAAAGAAAGGGAAGAAAAGAGGGCGGCGGTTCAATCTGCGCACGCATGCGCGCAGACGCGAAATCGTACGCTGAAAAAATTAATTTCTGGATGTCTGGGAAGGCTCCCAGACATCTGACAGGACGTCTGGACCAACTCCCAGACATCTTAAAATACGTTTGATGCTGGGGTCTTAACAACATAACAAACTCAAAGGAAGTTTCGTCGCCGAAACTTGTGCTAACTAGGGTGCAGAAAAGAACGATATATGCATAACAAACTCAAAGAGGACCGAAGCCAGTCCGAAAAGACGTACCCTCAAAAAGCTCCAGATATTGCTCCCACATCGCCGCCTTAGGCTCCCAGGTAGCCTCCTCTTACCACTAGCTCCTCCATGAAACCTTCACCTGGGGTACTTGCTTCCGTCTCAGACTGCGGACGGCTCTGTCGAGAATCTGCACTGGCCGCTCGGGGTAGGTCAGGTCGTCACCCACCTCGACGCTCTCGTGACTTAGGACATGACTAGGATTGGTGATGTACTTCCTAAGGTTTGACATGTGGAACACATCGTGCACACTAGAAAGCTGGGGAGGAAGGGCAAGCCTGTAAGCAACGGGTCCAACCCACTCCAGGACCTCAAAGGGTCCCACGATCCTCGGTGCGAGCTTACCTCTCACTCCAAACAACTGTAGGCCCTTCATGGGCGAAACGCGAAGGAAAACGTGGTCCCCAACCTCAAACTGTACCTCTCTGCATTTCCGATCTGCATAGCTCTTCTGTCTACTCCTGACAGTGCGGAGTCGCCTGTGAATCTGCTCGACTACCTCCCTACTCTGCCGGATCAGCCTACGGCCAACCTCCCACTTGGTCCCCACCTCAACCCAACTCAAGGGTGTTGTACACCTCCGTCCGTACAGAGCATCGTAGGGTGCCATGCCGATGCTCGAGTGATAACTATTATTATATGCAAACTTTGCCAGGGGCAAGTGCTCCTCCCAAGAGCCCTTCCAGTCCAGTGCACAAGCATGCAAATGGTCCTCAAGTGTTTGTATCGTGCACTCGAACTACCCGTCCGTCTGGGGGTGGTATGCTGTACTGAACCTCAACCACATCACCAGGGCCAGCTGAAACTCAGCCCAAAACTAGGATGTAAAGCGGGTACCCTGGTCAGATACGATCTCCCGCAGAACTCCGTGTAGACGTACCACGTCGTGGATATACCTCTCTGCCAATTGTGCTGGTCCCAAGGTAACTTGGATCGGCATGAAACATGCCATCTTTGTCAATCTGTCAACGATTACCCAGATTGTGTCGGGTCCTTGCTGGGTAATAGGTAAGCCCACCACTAAATCCATGGTGATGCTCTCCCACTTCAACTTTGGCACTGGAAGTGGCTGTAACGGCCCTGCAGGCCTCTGATGCTCGGCCTTCACCTGCTGGCACACTAAACAATACTGTACGAATTCACCCACATCCCACTTCATCCCCCTCCAACAAAAGTCGCATCTCAAGTCATGGTACATCTTTGTGTTTCCGGGATGTATGGTGAATCTGGAATTGTGTGCCTTAGTTAGGAGCTCTCTCAATAGCTCCTCATCTCTGGGAACGCACAAACGTCCCCTCATGCGCAGCACCTGGTCTGTAAAAGAGAAGTCCCCAGGGTCTCCTGACAGTACTCTTTCACGCAAGGACTGCAAGTACGGGTCGGCCATCTGCCTTGCGATGTTGTAATCTATCAGCTCTGGCCTTTTCTGTCGCGTCACAGTCACTGCCCCACAGTGCCCCCGTAACTCTAGGGGTCGCCAACTGCCCATCTCCTCCAAGAGGCTCCAACTCTGCACCTGTAAACTGCTCAATTGTGCGGGTGCCTTCCGACTCAAGGCATCAGCCACCACGTTGGCCTTTCCCGAGTGGTAGGAAATACTGTAGTCATAGTCCTTCAAGAGCTCCAACCAACGTCTCTGCCTCGTGTTGAGCTCCATCTGATCAAACAGGTATCTGAGGCTCTTGTGATCTGTGAAAATCTCAAAGGTTTCACCATACAAGCAGTGCCTCCTGGTCTTCAGTGCGAAGACGACAGCTGCTAGCTCCAGGTCGTGGGTAGGGTAACTATGCTCATGGGGCTTCAGTTGCCATGAGGCGTAAGCGACAACGTGACCCCTCTACATGAGCACACCCCCTAATCCCTGCAAAGAGGCATCCGTGTACACAACGAACCTGCGACTATTGTCTGGAATGGTGAGCACGGGAGCCGAAGTCAGCCTCTCCTTCAGCTCCTGAAAACACACCTCACAGGCGTCTGTCCAAGAAAAGGGCACGTCCTTCCGGGTCAGATGTGTCATAGGACGTGCAATCTGTGAGAAGCCCCTGATAAACCGCTTGTAGTAGCCTGCCAGTCCCAAGAAACTGTGAATCTCAGTGACCGTACGCGATCTCTCCCACCTGAGCACTACCTCGACCTTGGCTGGGTCCATAGCCAAGCCATCCCTGGAGATCACATGACCTAAGAAGTGATAAATGCCAGTTTATCATCATTCTTATGCATTAAAACTAACCTAGCTCTTAGTATTTTACTCCGCAAATGGGTTTTTGGGCTGCATTTAGGCATAAATTAGGATAGGCATGCATTGCATTTTTTATTGCCGTTTTAATGTGTTTTTGTGAGTGTTAGGGATGTACAGATGCACAGATCCCTAAAACCCTAGCACTCAAGAAGGCAAATGGTGAAGGAGAAGCCCAGACTAGCTGGAACCCAGCTTGATCCAGCTCACCACAGCTGAAACCTAGCTTACTTGAACTAGGGTTAGCTCATCCCAGCTCCATTTAGCTAATCGCAGCTGGATGGTTGCTCAAGAGAGTTCACCTTAGCTCACCCTAGCTCAAGTCAGCTCAGATCCAGCTCAACTTAGCTGAGTCTAGCTCATCTCAGCTCCCACTAGTTCACAGGGAGCTCTAGCTAGCTCAGCTGAGTTGACAGGAGTTCACCTCAGCTTAGATCCAGCTCAACTTAGCTGAGTCTATCTCATCTCAGCTCCCACTAGTTCACAGGGAGCTCTAGCTAGCTCAGCTGAGTTGACAGGAGTTCACCCCAGCTCAGATCCAGCTACATCCAGCTCCACTCAACTCCAGGCAGCTGAAGAAGAATTCATCTCAGCTCAGGAAGCTCAAGTCCAGCTCCCGGGGATTCAGCTTAGCTCACCTCAGCTCATTTTGGTAGAAGCTAGCTCACTTTAGCTTGGCTTAGCAACTAGCAAAGAACTAGCAAGCTAAGCCAGCTAGAGTAGCCCCATGCCAGCCTCTTCAGCAACAGCCAGCTCCAGCTCCAGCTCCAGACTTCTCCTCCTCAGCTCTTCTCCCTGAAAACCCTAGCTCCAAATGCCTCCAACTCTACTCCCTATTAGCTAAGCTAGCTAAGCTGCTTAACATAGCTAGTCCACCTCCATGGCACCAAAACCTACTACCCTACTACCTAAGCTCCAGCAAAAAGACCACCTACTCCTACTTTATTTTGGTACCAACTATCCCTTCCATCACCACCCTACATCCACCATCAAAGCCCATCTCCACCCTCCATTTTTTCCCTCCAAAATTGCCTTCTAGAAGGTATTTTTGGAGGGAAAACCAAGGCATCTCTTCATTTCCCTCCCATTTTTCCCTCCAAAAATAACTAAGCACCCCTTCATTTCCCTCCAAAAAAACACCATAACCACCCCCCTTCCCATCCTATAAATACCCTACCCTACCACCACATAATTCCCATCCTCCCTTAGTGTATTTTCTACCTACATCCACCTATACCTACGCCCAAGGAGAAGGAGTAGAGAAGGAGATTAAAGGGGCACACCACCAGCCCTTTTGGTGCCTTCTTCTCCCCACTCTCTTCAACTTGGGCCACGCCAAGGAGGAGGACTCTCCCACTTCAAGGAGGACGGCCAGGAAAAGGAGAAAAGCTTAGGGTGGACGTCCACCCTTGGAGAGAAACTTAGGGCACGCCCCCTTAGGGCTTGCCTTGGAGGTCATCACCTTGGCGGAGTTCTGCAAGGAAGGAGTTGAAGGATTCTTTTCAAGCTTGGGAGCCACCAACCTTGGAGAAAGAAGCCCTCTTCTTCACCATCTATTTAGAGGATTTGTGTTTTCTTTTACTTCAATTATCTAGTAGTAGAAGCATTCCTCTACTAGGCATTTTTGTTAAACACTTTATCAATTATCTAGTTGCCTTCTTCGTATATCTTGTTTGCATTTCTATTTGCTTATTTTCAGCATTCTTCACTTCCTCTCCCTAATTATTCTAGGTTTCCACTTGCCTAGAGTGAGCTTAGGGAGAGGCTCTACTTGCCACTTAGAAGTAGTATTTTAAATTGAAGTGTAAATCACCTTCCCGTCACCATTCTGCATGTTGTCTTAATTTAAAACAAAAAAATGATATATTGAAAAATACCAAAAAGAAAGTTGAGATTGTATTCCAAGCAAGAGAATCACTATTGCAAACATTTGGCCTCCTTGGACGACCCTAGATACTCCCCTATCTAGGAATATAAATTTAAGAGTTGATCGATTTTACGCGTTACAACGACGTATTTTAACAAACCGCGTGAAATCGCTATCACTTTTTGGCGCCGCTGCCGGGGAGGCACGGCTTTGCATTAACTCATTTTCTCTTGCTTGAAGTGGATCTTATCCCCTTCTCTTTCTTTCTTTTGTGTGTGCAGGAACTACAGCGGGAAAGCGGGAATCTGGAAGCGAGAGCTTAAAGATCCTTTTCTTCCCGCGAAAATTCAGGTTGGTTCCTCTTTCTAGTCACATAATTAATTAAAACTACCAAAAATATATTAAACTTGGCTTTCAGGACCCTAAACACTTAAATTAAGTGGAGTGGTGCATTTTAAAATCATTGTTTGCTTGTATGCTTCTTTAGCACCATTCCATTGCAAGTATTGGTGTTCTGTTTTTCGGGTCTAGATTTCTGTCCAGACTTGAAAAATCAATTCCTAACACCACAGGCCTCCTAAAATCATAAAATTTCATAGAGTGATTCCCAATTAAGTTTGAAACATCTGTTCCAAATTTCAGATCAATTGGATTTGCATTTAATTTTTAAAATTCGTGGATTACAGAGGGGTCACACCCTCTACTCTTCCTGTTTTGCTACTGTCCGTGAATTTTCAGAATTTTTATAATCATCCAATTTTTGTGAAATTTATCTTGTTGGAATCCCTGTGAAATTTTACATATCATATAAAATCATAAAAATTTTCTAAGGTCGGTGGTAATACTGAAAAGTCTATAATACCCACGGGTATTATTTCTGGACTTTGACACCAGTACAATTAAAAATTCAAAACTATTATCAAACAAATTCCTAAAATCTTACAAAAATCTTTTCTGGAATCCTTGTTTGATTTTCTTCAAAGTAGTGGTGTTGTTTGACTTGTTTGGACCACTACTTAATTCTGAAAGCTAAAAATAATTCATTGGTAGTTAAATTTCTGTCTTAGGGATAATTGGCTTAGGGTTTCTTCTTTCTCTTTAGAGACTCAATTAAAAGGAAATATACAATCACACATACAGCTGGTCTTTCCTTTGATTGTGAACTTTCAAACTTGTTTGAAAACTTAACTAAAGAAACCCTAAAATACATTCAATTAAATCAAATCCTAAAAGACAAAAATACAAAAAAAAGTTGTGTGACAACTTGATTTTCATTGGGGCCACTCTCCAATTCCTGCACACACACAAAAAAATCAAATAACAGGGCAACAACCCAATAAACGCCCTCCACATTCCGTGTGCACTATAGAATCCTAGACCTAATTAAAATTTGTAGCAACATGACCCCTAAGGCTTTATCAACTTAGGCTTGCTATTTAGGTCTTAAGTTTTCTTTAGTTAGTACCAATTCTGTCATCTATATCTGGTGTTCAGGCTGAGGGGCCGTGTCAAACGACCAGGCGCGGGTTTGTACAAGCACCTGGGGTTTTCCCTGGGAAACGTTTGGGCCCAAACCTCCCCTTAAGCAACTTGGCTAGATTTGTTGATAGAACGGGTATTCACTATTGACTACTTATTTCCTATATAGACCAAGTCTTAGGTTATTATTAGGGAGTCACAATTAAGTTAGGTCTAGTTTTTGTTTGTTTGAATTGCACACTTTCTCTCATCTCTTCCTCTTCTCCTCCCCTCCCCGTTCTTCCATTTTATGCACGGGCGACGGTCTCAAAATCCGCACTTGGAAGGACCATTTGATTTCGCCCCCCACGTAAAAAGACCACTTTTTCTGTCTTCTCCTGAAAAAATGGAAACACAACAAAATAGGTCCACTGACCCTTCCACGTCTACCTCTAACCCCACCTCTAACCCTAATTCTAACCCTTCCACCCAAAACCCAACCACCAGTAACTTCCCACACTTGGAGCTCCCCAATCTTGAGTTGCCCCACACACAACATCAAGACCCCCTACCTGATCTTTTAAAATTGATGGCCGATCAGATTAATAAATTAAATTCCAATCAACAAACATTGACTAGGAACATCCAAAACCTAGCCAATCCAAGGCCAAACCCACCACCGCGTCAGCAGCCTGTTGTTCCTCTAAAAGATTTCTATGATCCGTCTTATTATGAGGAACGACCAGGGGTGGTCATACCGGAGGGGGACTTTGAGATCAAGCCAGCCGTCCTGAACCTGATTAAACACTTTCATGGCCTTCCTAGGGAAGACCCTTTCAGCCACCTTGAAGAACTAACTCTTCTTGCACAGACAACCCGTTCCCGAAATGTGCAAGAAGACATATGGCTGATGCGGCTTTTTCCATTATCTCTTAAAGATAAGGCCGCTTATTGGTTCAGGACCATTGGCCGACCCATTACAACATGGCCTCAACTCAAGAGTGCCTTCCTCAAGAAATTCTTTCCCATAGGTCGTACCAATTCCTTACGAAGATCTATTACGACCTTTCACCAAAAATCTGGCGAAACTTTCCATGATTCTTGGGAAAGATTTCAGGACCTTTTAAGAAGTTGCCCGCACCACGAGATTCCTTTGTGGCAGCTCGTGCAAATCTTCTATCATGGATTAGAAGATCAAATCCGACAATTTGTCGACGCCTCGTGTGGCGGCAACTTCTTAAATAAAGATGCTGAAAGTGCTTATGATCTATTTGAAGAAATGAGTGAAAACTCATTTAACCAAGCTTCCATGAACACATTTTGCAGAACCCAAAACCCGCAGTTTGGTGTTCATGAAATAGGCGCTCAATCTATCCCAGTCACCCAAGACGATCTTCAAATGATCGCTCAGAAACTCGACCAGATGCATATTAATCAGAAGAAAATTGAGGAAAGACTTGCCACATCAATTCAAGCTCCACGCCCACATCTAACCCAACCTAACTTTCCACGAAGAGAAAATTTGCACAATCTCAACACCACTCCTGCTGATTATTCTGAGGTTGCCCATGATTCACTGGGGAATTTCAATTATCCAGATCTTAACCCCACCCAAAATATTTCTGCCATCCAGGAGCCCTTTAAAAATTCTTCCAATTGGAAAAATTACCCGAACTACTCCTGGAATAATCAAGTTTCCTCCCAACCATATCATTTTAATGGGTATGGGTCGAATCCAAATTTCCATCCTGGGCCATCCCAACAAGATATCAATGCCCAGATGCTGCGAACCCTGCAGGATATGCAAACAAAAATGACGGAAGTAACCCGTAACATCACAAATCTGAACAATCAGATTGGGGTTACTCCCACGCAAAGACCTGTAGGACATCTTCCGTCCCAACCCATACCCAACCCTAATCACCAAGGAAACCATTATATGGGCAGAAATCCACATTATCCACATCAGCCTCCTCCTAATCCACCACCTCAGCAGCCGCCCAGGTTTCTGCAATCACAGGTCCCCCCACCTCCTCTAAATAATAATCCGACTGCACATGCAGTTACTTTGAGGAGTGCGAAAACCACCACTGACCCCGGGCCTTCACACGAACCTGGTAAGATACCTGTGCAAATTGACTCCCCACCTCCCCATCAGGAAGAAAAAGAAAAACAAAAATCTCAAGACAAGATTCCTGTCCCTTTCCCACAAGCTCTCTACCCCACCACCAACAAAAAAAAGAAATCTGAGCCCACTACAGAAGAACTCATGGAGCTATTTGGGCAAGTTCATATCAATATTCCTCTCCTAGATGCCATCAAATATATACCTGCCTATGCTAAATTTTTGAAGGATATTTGTACTCCTAAAAGGCAGGCTAAAAATCTAGGACAGGTGCATCTTTCAGAGACAGTAAGCTCTGTCATACAGAGTAAGCTGCCTCCTAAGATGAAAGATCCGGGGGCGCCTTTAATTTCTGTAATTATTGATGACACTACATTTAATCGCGCCCTCCTTGATCTTGGTGCCTCAGTTAATATTATTCCCACGAGTTTATTCGAAGAATTTCAGATCGGTGAATTAAAACCCGTCGAGGTTACCCTGCAATTAGCCGACCGATCTACAATCAAACCTCGTGGGATTATCGAGGATATTTTAATCAAGGTCCAGAATTGTGTCTTCCCTGCAGACTTTCTGGTTCTTGACATTGAGGCACCTGAATCATTACTGGACTCCCCAATAATCCTTGGACGCCCCTTTTTGGCCACTGCAAAGGCAAATATAAATTTCCACACAGGAAAAATGGATATCAACTGTGCAGGCCAAACTATCACTTTAGATATTTTTAAATCCTCCAGGAGATTCCATGATGATAACTTCTTTGAGGACTCAGATACTGAAATTTCCAATATGGTGGAGGAGACAAGGTTAATAGATACCCTTACCGACCACAATTTTTTTGACTCTGATTCAGAATCAGTGGTCGGCGAAATCTGTGATCCGGAAACTTGTCTTGACCCCAAATTTATTCCTGATACCCCCCCTAACCCACCCACTATTCACGCACCTAATTTTTCCACACTAACTCACCATTCCTTCCCCGACCCCTTTCTTACGGACCTGCCACCAACCCCGCCCGAGTTTGGCACCCAACCTGAATTAAAACCATGGCCAGACTCAGGCCACACTTATCAATTTCCATCTCACTTTGATCCCAATATTATTTCTAATCAATTTTCTAGGGATCTAGACGAAGACACCTTTTTTGCGGGCATCCAAGTGTCCAATTATTTACATGATTTTCCGTCTTCTGTGCATACCTTCACGCCCGGCTGAATGGCGTAAAAGATAGCACTGGATGGGAGGTAACTGTTTGCACCTCAAAACACGCCTGTAATAACGCCTTCTTGTGCTATTTTCTAGCATTAACATTGCATAATAGGATCCTATAATCGCATTTGTAAAAACACTTGCATGCATGCATTTAATCAAGAGAGGAAGAGGAGTGAAACAATCGCCTACATAGTTACATTTTTTTTCAAGTGCCTCCTTGCAAAATCACCCTCTTTTTATTTTTCCTCTTGATTTCTTCTTTTCTCTTCTTCCCGCGGCTGCGTCCTTCCCGCGGCTGCACTCTTCCCGCAGCTGCATGCAGCAGCCACGCAGCACCTCTTCCCGTCACGTCTCCCTGCCAACGCCGCTCCCTATAGCTGCAACTCGCACGCCCTCTCCCTGCTGCAGCCAACACGCCCCTCTCCCCTCCTCTATAAGTAGCTGCAGCTTCATCCTCGCGACGCAGCTGCTGCAGCTGCTGAAAAAAACCTGCTGCCATCTTCTCCACCGCTTTCCCCTCCCATACGTCGGCCCTCCATCGAGGAGGCACCCGGCGAGAAGGAGAACCCACTGTGGTGCACACCACCACAGTGGGAGCACCACCGCCCAGCTCTTCAACGAGCCGGTGGGCGTGGTGTTTTCTTTTCTCTTCGTATTCGTCTCCACGCCATTGCTGCCGCTTCAAGCTCCGAAGCTTGAAGCAGCAGCAGCAGCAGCTAAACCGCGGCGACAGCAGCAGCAGCAGCACCCCCCACCTCCTCCGCGACCTTCCCCGCAGGCACGCAACCCTCCGCGCGCGCCTGCAGGCCCGTTCCCCGCCTCCGTCTCCGTTCTGTCCGCCTCGCAGTGCACCCGTAGCCCGCCGCCGCGCCCACTGCAGCGGCCGGCTACGGCCTCACGCCAACCCCTGCCCCCCTCCGCGACCCTCCGCGACCACCTGCAGACCTCCTCCACGCTCGCTCCTCCGCGCCATCGCCCGCTCGTCGACTTTGCGCAGGCCTGCAGAACCCTGCGCGAAGGCGCGCCCGCACCCGCCGTCTTCAGACGTCCGCCTCCGCCTTCAGACGACGCGGCGTCAGACGTCCGCCGCCGCGAGCAGACGTCTTAACTCGCTGCCATCGTCCGCGCTCGCGATCTCTCCCACCCGCTCTTTCTCTCTCTGGCGCTCTCTATCTCTCTCTCTCTGCTGATCTCTCTCTCCCGCTCTCTCTCTCTGCTGATCTCTCTCTCCCTCTCGCTCTCTCTCACGTATTCTCTCTCTTTTTCACTCACTCACAGACACACACTACACCAACACACACACATCTTCACCGACACACACACACACCCACACACACACTTACACTATACGTATAGTTATATATAGTAACATATATATACTTATATACATCTATATATAATATATACATACATACATATATATATATATATATATACACTTATATACATAGTAATATCTATAGTTATGTATACATACATATATATATAATATATATACATATATATATAATATATATATATATATATATCTACTTATATATATCTATATACTTATACATATACTTATATATATATATATATATATATATATATATATATACTTATATACATAGTATATCTATATATTTATGTATATACGCACATATATATAATATATCTATATATATATAAATATACACGTATATATATATCTATATACTTATACATATACTTATATATATATACATATATACTCATATACATATATATATATACATATCTATATACTTATATATATACACACATATATATATATATATCTCGATACATATATACTTATATACATATATATATATATACATCTATATAGTATTATATATATATACTTATATACACATATACATAGCTATATACATATATACATACATATATATATATACATATACACCTATATATATATATATATATATATATAATACATATATATCTATATATATCTATACATATATACTTATACATTTATATACATATAGATATATTTACTCATATACATACATATGTACATATATTTTCACGTTATTTACTATACGCTGTATCACGGGGATATCTGCACCAGTTGCTGATATTCCCTGATACACGCGTACAAAAAAAAGCGTGGTCCCATACATCATCCATCCTCCATCCACACTCCACGCGGCACATAGTCGTGTTGGTTGCGTCTCTCTAGACGTCAACTGACTCGACATAGTGCTACACTCCATCGTCACCTCCACCCCCACCCCTTTATATATATACTACATATAAATATATATCTATAGCTACTATATTTACTTTCTATCTGTTAGCTTCCTTCTTAGTAAAAAGATAAAAAAAGGTATAAAAGTGAAAAGATAATCTTTGATTTGCAGGTACCCCCGTCTTGCAAGTAGCAAGACGTGTTTTGGAACTCTGCTTTGGCTAAAAGCCAAGGACACAATTTTGAGGGTGTGCCTCAAGAACAAGGATTACCAGAAAAAAACCTAAATAAGAAAAATACCAAAAACACAATAAACGAACGGAAGAGACGCGTTTTAAGGAAAACGTAGAAACTCGACTTTAACCCCACTTCCCTGTGTTCGACCCTGGGCCTAAAAGTGATAAGATAAAATCAATTAGGCCAGGTTAAAAATTTTGTAAAGAGATGGTTAGGTCTGAATTAGGTTAACCACTATACATATTTTAACGATAAAAACATCATATTAACAACCTATCCGGGCCGACCCATCATGACTTTTCTGGCGCCGTTGCCGGGGAGGTGCGCTTTCGAGTAAGTTTCTATCCAATTCCTTTAAATTTGTCTCTTCTCTCTTCACGGGTATTGTTGTTTTTGGTGTGCAGGTGAACCTGGTGGAAGGAGAAGAAGGCTGACGAAGTCGAGGACGTGAGCAGATCCAAGGCGGGAATGAGAGCGTGAAGACGCCGACATCGCATTGGAGCTTCGCACACATTGCCGAACAAGTAGGTTTTCTTTTCTCATCAAATTAGGGTTAACTTGCCACCACAATAAAAAATAAAAAAAAAAAAATTTAAAACTAAAAACTAGAAAAACTTCTTGGGATTTCTTGAGGGCAAGTGGATTAAAATTAACTTGATTGATTAGTTGTCTTCACTCCCACTGCCCCGGGATTTCCCGCCTTACTTCGCATAGCGAAAATCCGAGAATCTTGATTCTTAGATTTTTCGCCGTGGGAAGTATTCTTTGAGGCAAAGAAAAAAATTGCTTGTATCCCTCTTTTGCCTCACTTATCTTTAATTCAGGATCACATTTTTGGTGGGGAGACTTGGAATTGAGTTGATTCCAACCCCACCACGACTTTTCAAACTTGCCTGTGATTCGATCCTGAATACTTCAACCCCAACAATTTTATTTTCTTTATCTTTTGGTTGAAGCCTTGTGTGTGGAAATCATTTCTGGTGATTGGGAGCACTTGAATTGAAGTGCTTTGGCTCCCTGTCACATTGATATAAAACTGATTCGTGCATCCACACTTAGAAATCTCCATTTAGGGTAGCCCATTGCATTTTAGCATGCATTAACTAAACTGATAATTGAAGAAGGGTTTCTTGGGCTTTAGAAAAAAAAAAAAAAACCTGTATTCTTGCAAAACCCGGAGATTGGTTGAATTGGTAATTCAGCAAAACCCTAAAATTCATACTACTTAAGGCTGAACTCTAAAAACCATTCGCCAATAAAAACTTCAATTCGGGGAGATTTCCCCGTTGCATGCTTGTTCTTACACACTCTTAAAATCAATCACTTGGGCATTACCCGTAAACAACGCCCTTCACATTCCAAAAGCACTTGACCCTAAGCCTCTAATTAAAACTGGTAGTAACTTGACCCTTACTAAGGAGTGGAGGTCTAACTACCTGTGTGTAGCGACTACGTGCTGGTGAGAGTTCCCGCGTCCTATCGGGTGTCTAAGACTGGGGCAAACGGCCTTTCAATCTGGCCCGGTGGTTCCGCGGTGCTCTCATTCGGTTCCGTAGTTCGTGATAGTAGGTAACTTAGATCTTTAGGTCTAAGGGCACACTGTAGAGGTTAGGAACTTGACTGTATTGATTTGTAATCAAGTGTACCTTTGCGGCGTCATTTCTCTCATCGCTTTTCCCCTCTTATCCCCCCCAATTCTTCCTGCGTAGTGCATGTTTTGGAGGAGGCCACAAAACCCTGAACTGTTTGAATTGACTGCTAAATCTAAAAAAAGAGCTGAATCATCCTCCTCCTCCACAAACATGGCACACACCCCCACCTCACCACTTCGTCACAATTCCAATTCTTTCAACACCAGGCTTATCCCGAGAAACCCTGCAAGACCTTCCTTATGGAGTGTCGCGCCAAGCGACTCGGTAAGTCATGTGGAATTGGCTTCTGCGAGCCAGTATTTCAACATGGAGGACCAAGCCTCCGTGTGCTCGAACACATATGCGGACACGTCTTCTGGCATAGAAGACGCCTGCACCCTGGGGAACAACCCGTTTTCTGCCACGTATAACCCAGGGTGGCACGATCATCCAAATTTCGCATGGTCTAACAACCCGCAGCGCCAAAACCCCGCTGGTGGACCAAGGCGATCGTCCGCACCCGTCATCCCAAGGGCCCAATCTAATCCTATGGCAAATCCGCCATTAGGCCCTTGCGTACAGAAAACCAAACACGCATCAAAACCTCTTGATAAATTGATGCGAATGATGACGGAAATGTCAAAGCGCCATAAAGAGAACATGACCTCTCTTCAGCATTTGGCGCAGCAGAATGCTGAGATCAGTCAACTAAGCATGGCGACTCGATCTCAGGGCACTTTTCCCGCCCAACCTGTTCCAAACCCGCAAAACTTTGTACCCTATGGTCCGCAACCACAGGTACAACCTTCTCAGGAACAGGTTCATCAAATTCTGCAAGCTCCGAGTATTCCTCCGGGATTTCAGGTTAATCCCGCTGCAGCATCGCACTCTCATGCTGATAGCGATTACATCAAGGATGACACGTCTGACGAGGACATGACTGTCATTACGTGTATCGAACTAATTGGAGTTGATTCTGACTGCTGCGAATTACCTGACGACTGCCTGACCAACACAAACTGTGATGTTCCCCAATCCCTCCCTATTCCTGTACCTTCTCCTGACCAGACTTCTGACGAGGTTTTCTCCGCTTCCCATACCTCGTGGTCTGAGTCATTGCCGGGCTGCTCACCGCCAGTCCACACTATGGAAGACCGGATTGCCCTTTCTTTCCCGCTAAATCAGGCGGATTTGCAAATCCACACTGGGACCTTGAGCCCACATCTTACTCACCGGGGCTATTCCCTTTTGGATCCATCTATCCAAAAAGCCCCCCTTCTTGGCCAATCTAAGGGCCAACTTCCTCTTCCTGATCTGTTTTCTGATCCGCCTGGGACACTCTCGTCCCAGAAAACGCCAAATCTCTCACCATCCACCATTACTTTTCACGCCTCTATCGCGATTACTTCGCTTTTCTCTTCACCACCCACCATCCACCCACCCTTCCACCCTGATTTATACCCTGAACTTCAGCTCCTGTTACCCGATCTGTCGTCCGTTCTCTGCCTTTCCCTGCATGCATATGAGGACATAGCATTGTTTGGCATGGGGGGGTGGATAGGCATCCATAGGATCCGGATATTTTATGGTATCAGACAATTACCACCTATTTATAAATATGCAAGAAAAAGAAAAAAGAAAAGAAAAAAAATAATATATATATATATATATATTAATAATAAATGGTGTTTAGTAATGATTTGAAAGCTGAAACAAAAAAATTCAATAAGTGTTTATGGATATTCAACCTCTGTTTTGAAGAATTTCCAGGCCACAGAAGCTTGATTCGCTCAGGCTCGGCTTAATTCACTTAAAGTATTGACGAAATAGATCAAAATCTCTCTTAACTAAGGACGTATTCTTGTACCTGAGACACCAGTATAGGATCCGTTGGTTTGCTTTTTCTTGAGAGCTTAAGTAAATTTGGTTCACACTACACATATCAGGAAAGACCAGGTGAACATAAGATCCAACCCTAGTGTTCATTAGGGAAGGTGGAGTCCTTACCTGTGCGTACAGGTATACTTTTTATCCCAGCATTTAGTCTTGTGTTTAGGAGTGACTCTTTCCACCAAAAAGAAACTCTCCCACCAAAAAGAAAAATAAGTGTGCTCCTTCAAAATGTGTTGTAAGAGATATACTGACACGTGTTTCAAAAAAAAAAAAAAAAAAAAAAAAAAAAAAGGTGTTTTAAAAGAATCAGTATATCTCATAAATGTCTGTATACTTTGTTTTTCGGTGAGCCCAAAAAAAAAAAAAAAAAAAAATCAGAAAATGGGAGTTGAGTTTTCCGTAATCATCTTAAGGGTCAATCCGAAAACACGAGCTGAAACTGGGACCAACCTGTACTTAAAAATTCATGAAACCCTGGGAGTGAGTCTTAAGGTTCATCTGGTCAGTCTTGATCCTTCACTATGCACAAACCATAACCTCTTGAGCTCTCGAGTACGGCAAAAACCTCCTGGGTCCTGGAAATCGTACTTAAGGTTTAAATATCAAGAGTCCTGGTTAGTTGAGACATGATCTATGTCATGTGAGACTTAAAGTACTGGTAGTCTTCTTTACAATTGGGTCTCACAATATTCGATAATAAACACACCTATATCATCTCAGAAGAAAATCTTCAGCTTAAGATCATTTCTAAATACGATTTTGCTAGGGAGTAGCAAAAGATAGGCATGGGGGTATATGTTTGCACCTCAAAACACGCCTGTAATAACGCCTTCTTGTGCTATTTTCTAGCATTAACATTGCATAATAGGATCATGTAATCGCATTTGTAAAAACACTTGCATGCATGCATTTAATCAAGAGAGGAAGAGGAGTGAAACAATCGCCTACATAGTTACATTTTTTTTCAAGTGCCTCCTTGCAAAATCACCCTCTTTTTATTTTTCCTCTTGATTTCTTCTTTTCTCTTCTTCCCGCGGCTGCGTCCTTCCCGCGGCTGCACTCTTCCCGCAGCTGCATGCAGCAGCCACGCAGCACCTCTTCCCGTCACGTCTCCCTGCCAACGCCGCTCCCTATAGCTGCAACTCGCACGCCCTCTCCCTGCTGCAGCCAACACGCCCCTCTCCCCTCCTCTATAAGTAGCTGCAGCTTCATCCTCGCGACGCAGCCGCTGCAGCTGCTGAAAAAAACCCGCAGCCATCTTCTCCACCGCTTTCTCCTCCCATACGTCGGCCCTCCGTCGAGGAGGCACCCGGCGAGCAGGAGAACCCACTGTGGTGCACACCACCACAGTGGGAGCACCACCGCCCAGCTCTTCAACGAGCCGGTGGGCGTGGTGTTTTCTTTTCTCTTCGTATTCGTCTCCACGCCATTGCTGCCGCTTCAAGCTCCGAAGCTTGAAGCAGCAGCAGCAGCAGCTAAACCGCGGCGACAGCAGCAGCAGCAGCACCCCCCACCTCCTCCGCGACCTTCCCCGCAGGCACGCAACCCTCCGCGCGCGCCTGCAGGCCCGTTCCCCGCCTCCGTCTCCGTTCTGTCCGCCTCGCAGTGCACCCGTAGCCCGCCGCCGCGCCCACTGCAGCGGCCGGCTACGGCCTCACGCCAACCCCTGCCCCCCTCCGCGACCCTCCGCGACCACCTGCAGACCTCCTCCACGCTCGCTCCTCCGCGCCATCGCCCGCTCGTCGACTTTGCGCAGGCCTGCAGAACCCTGCGCGAAGGCGCGCCCGCACCCGCCGTCTTCAGACGTCCGCCTCCGCCTTCAGACGACGCGGCGTCAGACGTCCGCCGCCGCGAGCAGACGTCTTAACTCGCTGCCATCGTCCGCGCTCGCGATCTCTCCCACCCGCTCTTTCTCTCTCTGGCGCTCTCTATCTCTCTCTCTCTGCTGATCTCTCTCTCCCGCTCTCTCTCTCTGCTGATCTCTCTCTCCCTCTCGCTCTCTCTCACGTATTCTCTCTCTTTTTCACTCACTCACAGACACACACTACACCAACACACACACATCTTCACCGACACACACACACACCCACACACACACTTACACTATACGTATAGTTATATATAGTAACATATATATACTTATATACATCTATATATAATATATACATACATACATATATATATATATATATATACACTTATATACATAGTAATATCTATAGTTATGTATACATACATATATATATAATATATATACATATATATATAATATATATATATATATATCTACTTATATATATCTATATACTTATACATATACTTATATATATATATATATATATATATACTTATATACATAGTATATCTATATATTTATGTATATACACACATATATATAATATATCTATATATATATAAATATACACGTATATATATATCTATATACTTATACATATACTGATATATATATACATATATACTCATATACATATATATATATACATATCTATATACTTATATATATACACACATATATATATATATATATCTAGATACATATATACTTATATACATATATATATATATACATCTATATAGTATTATATATATATACTTATATACATATATACATAGCTATAAACATATATACATACATATATATATATACATATACACCTATATATATATATATATATATAATACATATATATCTATATATATCTATACATATATACTTATACATTTATATACATATAGATATATTTACTCATATACATACATATGTACATATATTTTCACATTATTTACTATACGCTGTATCACGGGGATATCTGCACCAGTTGCTGATATTCCCTGATACACGCGTACAAAAAAAAGCGTGGTCCCATACATCATCCATCCTCCATCCACACTCCACGCGGCACATAGTCGTGTTGGTTGCGTCTCTCTAGACGTCAACTGACTCGACATAGTGCTACACTCCATCGTCACCTCCACCCCCACCCCTTTATATATATACTACATATAAATATATATCTATAGCTACTATATTTACTTTCTATCTGTTAGCTTCCTTCTTAGTAAAAAGATAAAAAAAGGTATAAAAGTGAAAAGATAATCTTTGATTTGCAGGTACCCCCGTCTTGCAAGTAGCAAGACGTGTTTTGGAACTCTGCTTTGGCTAAAAGCCAAGGACACAATTTTGAGGGTGTGCCTCAAGAACAAGGATTACCAGAAAAAAACCTAAATAAGAAAAATACCAAAAACACAATAAACGAACGGAAGAGGCGCGTTTTAAGGAAAACGTAGAAACTCGACTTTAACCCCAATTCCCTGTGTTCGACCCTGGGCCTAAAAGTGATAAGATAAAATCAATTAGGCCAGGTTAAAAATTTTGTAAAGAGATGGTTAGGTTTGAATTAGGTTAACCACTATACATATTTTAATGATAAAAACATCATATTAACAACCTATCCGGGCCGACCCATCAGTAACCCATCATTTTTTTTTCTTGCTTTCCTTTTTTCTTCTTTTTCCAGGTTTTATTCATCCTAAACCTGACCGTTCTTCACTAAGGTGATTCCTTTTCCCTCCTAATGCATGAGGACATGGCATATCTTAAGCATGGGGGGCTGTTTTTAAATTTTTACAATCGATTTAGGATGTTTAACACCTAAAAACATGCAATTTTCTTTAATTTATTTCCTGCTTGCATACCCAAAAATAAAAAACAAAAAGAAAAAAAAAAATATTGAAAACTTTTTGAGGAAAAATTTTGAAATCGGAACTACGGTCGAAAAATTCACTTCTGGTACAATGGGATTTAATCTTTAACAAACTAAGGATGAGGATATGGATCTGATCATTAGAATTCCAGGGTCTATTTTAGACTAGATCAGATATCCTTCTCTAAAATTCCACCTGAACTCATGATAGTTCAGGTGACTTGATCCTATTTTGTAATATGGAAAGTATTTGACTTAGTTTTTGATTCAAAAACCTGCGGTTCTTGAGAAACTTCTTGTGTCAATTTTCACACACAAGCCAACACTTAAAAATAACTAAAAATTTGAAAAACTCCCTTGTTTGGATTTAGTAAAAGTCTGAAGCAGATCATTGGTTTGAGTTCCCACCGTCGAGAAGAAGGAAAAAACCTTCTTTGAGGACACGATGTCAACATGTTACCGCCTCGGTGCTGCTCTATATCTATATTTCATATCTTTAGACGGAGCATTAAAGCGCATTTCAGCAGCTCAAGTGTCTTGGACGGTGCTCTACCTATAGCGTCGGAGCAAGAGCTTGAGTTTGCTTGGAGCGCCCCTTTTCACCGCATCGTGTTTTGGGGTTGTGAGCTCCTGGGTGGTGTCATGGACAGTGCTATCCCGAAGTACTGGCGCCAGAGCCCCCTCGAGGAATGGTAATGGGAATGATGATACCGACACATCTGTTGTAAGACTAAGCTAAAAATAAGCATGGGGGAAGAAAAAAAAAAAAATAATAATAATAATAATAACACGTCCTTATTAAGGTTGGCTTTTCACAATCACCGACACAAGGTTTTAAAGGAATTTGCAAGTTGCGAATCAGATTCACGAGCCAGAAAAATCCTAAAAACAAACATTTCAAGTCATCTGAATTAACAAGGGGTTAATTTGTGAATTTTCTGAGGATATATTGATCCCGTTCTATCGAATGGTTGGATCCAAAAACAAATCCTGATGTTTATCTTCAACAAATCCCGTATCTCCTGTGTTTTAATCTACCAAGGTCCCTTAATCTCTTTTTCTCCTCAAAAGTCAAACAATTAGATTTCCCAAAAATTCCGTTTTCCAAAAAAATTAAAGTTTTGCTAAGAGACTAGCAAAAGATAAGCATGGGGGTGTGATAAACGCCAGTTTATCATCATTCCTATGCATTAAAACTAACCTAGCTCTTAGTATTTTATTCCGCAAATGGGTTTTTGGGCTGCATTTAGGCATAAATTAGGATAGGCATGATTGCATTTTTTATTGTCGTTTTAATGTGTTTTTGTGAGTGTTAGGGATGTACAGATGCACAGATCCCTAAAACCCTAGCACTCAAGAAGGCAAATGGTGAAGGAGAAGCCCAGACTAGCTGGAACCCAGCTTGATCCAGCTCACCACAGCTGAAACCTAGCTTACTTGAACTAGGGTTAGCTCATCCCAGCTCCATTTAGCTAATCGCAGCTGGATGGTAGCTCAAGAGAGTTCACCTTAGCTCACCCTAGCTCAAGTCAGCTCAGATCCAGCTCAACTTAGCTGAGTCTAGCTCATCTCAGCTCCCATTAGTTCACAGGGAGCTCTAGCTAGCTCAGCTGAGTTGACAGGAGTTCACCTCAGCTTAGATCCAGCTCAACTTAGCTGAGTCTATCTCATCTCAGCTCCCACTAGTTCACAGGGAGCTCTAGCTAGCTCAGCTGAGTTGACAGGAGTTCACCCCAGCTCAGATCCAGCTACATCCAGCTCCACTCAACTCCAGGCAGCTGAAGAAGAATTCATCTCAGCTCAGGAAGCTCAAGTCCAGCTCCCGGGGATTCAGCTTAGCTCAACTCAGTTGAGCTAAGCTACCTTAGCTGCCTCAACCAGCTTGATTCTCCCCGGGAGCACCAGACCTAGCTCACCTCAGCTCATTTTGGTAGAAGCTAGCTCACTTTAGCTTGGCTTAGCAACTAGCAAAGAACTAGCAAGCTAAGCCAGCTAGAGTAGCCCCATGCCAGCCTCTTCAGCAACAGCCAGCTCCAGCTCCAGCTCCAGACTTCTCCTCCTCAGCTCTTCTCCCTGAAAACCCTAGCTCCAAATGCCTCCAACTCTACTCCCTATTAGCTAAGCTAGCTAAGCTGCTTAACATAGCTAGTCCACCTCCATGGCACCAAAACCTACTACCCTACTACCTAAGCTCCAGCAAAAAGACCACCTACTCCTACTTTATTTTGGTACCAACTATCCCTTCCATCACCACCCTACATCCACCATCAAAGCCCATCTCCACCCTCCATTTTTTCCCTCCAAAATTGCCTTCTAGAAGGTATTTTTGGAGGGAAAACCAAGGCACCTCTTCATTTCCCTCCCATTTTTCCCTCCAAAAATAACTAAGCACCCCTTCATTTCCCTCCAAAAAAACACCATAACCACCCCCCTTCCCATCCTATAAATACCCTACCCTACCACCACATAATTCCCATCCTCCCTTAGTGTATTTTCAACCTACATCCACCTATACCTACGCCCAAGGAGAAGGAGTAGAGAAGGAGATTAAAGGGGCACACCACCAGCCCTTTTGGTGCCTTCTTCTCCCCACTCTCTTCAACTTGGGCCACGCCAAGGAGGAGGACTCTCCCACTTCAAGGAGGACGGCCAGGCAAAGGAGAAAAGCTTAGGGTGGACGTCCACCCTTGGAGAGAAACTTAGGGCATGCCCCCTTAGGGCTTGCCTTGGAGGTCATCACCTTGGCGGAGTTCTCCAAGGAAGGAGTTGAAGGATTCTTTTCAAGCTTGGGAGCCACCAACCTTGGAGCAAGAAGCCCTCTTCTTCACCATCTATTTAGAGGATTTGTGTTTTCTTTTACTTCAATTATCTAGTAGTAGAAGCATTCCTCTACTAGGCATTTTTGTTAAACACTTTATCAATTATCTAGTTGCCTTCTTCGTATATCTTGTTTGCATTTCTATTTGCTTATTTTCAGCATTCTTCACTTCCTCTCCCTAATTATTCTAGGTTTCCACTTGCCTAGAGTGAGCTTAGGGAGAGGCTCTACTTGCCACTTAGAAGTAGTATTTTAAATTGAAGTGTAAATCACCTTCCCGTCACCATTCCGCATGTTGTCTTAATTTAAAACAAAAAAATGATATATTGAAAATTACCAAAAAGAAAGTTGAGATTGTATTCCAAGCAAGAGAATCACTATTGCAAACATTTGGCCTCCTTGGACGACCCTAGATACTCCCCTATCTAGGAATATAAATTTAAGAGTTGATCGGTTTTACGCGTTACAACGACGTATTTTAACAAACCGCGTGAAATCGCTATCAAGAAGGTCACCTCCCTCAACCATAACTCACACTTGCTATATTTGGCGTACAGCCTACGTCGTCTCAGTGTGTCCAAAACCATCTGCAAGTGATGTCCGTGCTGCGTCTAATCTCGAGAATAGATGAGCACATCATCAATGAATACCACCACAAACTGGTCCAAGTACGGTCTAAACACCCGATTCATCAAATCCATGAAGGCAGCAAGGGCATTGGTCAGCCCAAACGGCATGACTAGAAACTCGTAGTGTCAGTACCGAGTGCGGAAAGCTGTCTTGGAGACGTCTGCCTCCTTGATCCTCAACTGGTGGTATCCAAATCTCAAGTCGATCTTGGAGAATACCATGGCACCTCGCAGCTAGTCAAACAAGTCATCAATCCTCGATAGCGGATACCTGTTCTTGATGGTGACCCTATTCAGCTGTCGGTAGTCCACACAAAGGCGTAGGGTACCATCCTTCTTCTTTACAAACAGTATCTGGGCTCCCCAGGGAGACGCACTGGGCCTCACAATGCCCTTCTCCAGAAGATCGTGCAACTGAGACTTCAGCTCTCGCAGCTCAAGTGGTGCCATCCTGTACGGTGCTGTGGAGATGGGGGTGGTCCCCGGTACCAGTGAGATCTCAAACTCGATCTTACGCTCGGGCGGTAGTCCTGGCAACTCGTCTGGGAACACATCGGGGTACTCTCTGACCACGAGATACTCTGGAAGTCTACCACAGGGCTGGGCTCTGCCACCACACAAGCTAGGAACCCTCACACCTGTGGCTCAAAAGTCTCGCCGCCCGAAGTGCAGAAATGCACTTGAAGCCCTCGTCCACTGGCTGCCCATGGAACTCGAAAGAAGGCAACTCCGATATGGAGAAGACGATCTTTCTCCTAAAGCAATCCACCAAGGCGTGGTAAGCGGACAGCCAGTCCATCCCCAGAATTACACCAAAGTCCTCCATCTGTATCATAATCAGGTCAGCGGGATAGTTGTGTCCCCCAACACTGACCTCGCAACCCGTGTATACCTCCTCAGCTACAAACAGCTAACCACTCGGACCTCTGATCACAAACGGATCCTTGAACAACATACAGTCCTACCCCAAGCTAACCGCAAAACTGGCTGCGACGAACGAGTGCGTAGCACCGAAATCGAAAAGCGTGTAAACAAGTCTGCCGGAAACTGAAACCATACCTGCCACCACTGATCCCGAAGCTCTGGCATCCCTGTGCATTAAGGCGTTGATACGCCCCTCAGCCCTAGGTGCAGACGAAGCAGCCACACTCTGCGTCGGACGGGTGGCTGCTGGCCGATACCCTCCCCATGACTGTTGTCCTCCCCCTCGTGCCTGGAAATCGCAGCCTCTTGCTCGCCCTCCAGTGCTCGGCGCGGGAAGCATCTGCTGACCTCCTACCCTGGACGGGAAATCCCTCCTGATGTGGCCTGGCTGGCCACACTGGTAGTAAAGGGGGACTCGACTCTCGCCCTCAGTGGGTCCCTACTGTCGGCTGGGCGAGGGTCCGGTGCTAGCAGCTGGCCCCTATCGAGGGCCCCCAAAGGCCACTGATGGCCCTGCAAAATGTGACGGCTCTCCTGCAGGTGCCATGTGTCACCTCTCTCGTCAGCCCTGTGAGAAGTCTGGCTGATTGGGCCTCTTCCGCCTGCTGTCGGTATCTCGCGCGGAAGGGTTGGTCTCTTTGTATGTCATAGCTGCCTCCACCACCCTCGAGAACGTAGGCAGCTTCAGGGGTTTGACATACCCCCGAATCGCAGGTCGGAGCCCCTTGGTGAACCTCCAAAGGCGCTCCTCCTCAGTGTTCACTGCTATCGCTGTGAAGCGAGATAGCTCCAAGAAACACGTGCGGTATGCGCTCACGGTCATCGTCCCCTGGCGGAGAGTGTGGAACTCCCGCCTCCTCTGGTCCTGCCACGTCTGGGGAAAGTACTACTCGCAGAAGAGGGTGACGAATCGATCCTAGGTTGGCTCGTCCCTCTCCTGTCCCCTGACAGCCCTCCACCAGCTGTGTGCTGTGCTCTCCAGCTGGTACGTGGCAAAGGCAATGCGGCACTCCACCGGGGGGCGAAGGGTGTCAAAAACCTTCCCGATCTGCTCAAGCCAGTCCTCCGCCTCGGTCGGGTCCTCATCCCCCTTGAAGGAGGGGGGCTTCAGCTTCCGGAACTATCCGAAAAGCTCAAAGTGGCGCTGAAGTGGAGATGCTGGTGCACCTCCAGGTAAAAAAGCCTCATACTCGGAAGTGCCAGAGGAAGGTGGGGGCGGTGGAGGCCCATCCCCTCCCCCGCATCCAGCGCCATGTCCATCGCATGGTCCCACAGAGGACTCCCCCTCCGTAGTCCCAAGGAGAGGTGCTCGTGGCTGCAGGTGGAGCTCCTCTCCAACGATGTCCCGTATCAGCTGGGCGAGGTCCTGGGCCTGAATGCTCGAGAGTAGTGGCTGGTCCACTGATGCGTCGACCTCAATGTGCCCACCCCTTCGACCTCGTCCTTGGTTGCGCCCGCAGCCGCCTCGCTACCTCCTCGTCGAGGCATCTCCTGCATGGAGACGCGAACACAGAACAGAAAAAGACGTCAATACGAATTGATATGTAGCGGAGAAGTCTAAGAATAGATGTCAAAAGATACATCGTGGTGGCTACTCTAGTTACAGGCACGTGAATTGGTTATTTTCTAATCAGTTGGTTCACTTCTCGGGACGACCTTGCTCTGATACCATCTTGTTATGACCCGATTCCCGAATCCCTACGAGACACAAGAATTGGACCGACTCGACTGATCCCAAAACCCAGTCGTCCAACGAGAAAGTAACCAAGAGAGCAGTAAAATAAACCACATTCGCCATGTATATAACTTGCAGTAACAAAAGTACAGCAGTAAGAAAAGAACTACTACAATACACACCACCACAACAGTAGAGAATTAAATAGGTACATAAACATGATGCTTAAAATAAAAGAGTACAGTGGTAGCAGAAAATACTCACTACAATAGAAGAAAAGGTACAATGGGTACTACACAAGTAAAACTACTAAGCTCTACTCGTCCCAGCACCCTCTGTAGCCGTCAGCTCTGGCTGCTCAACACCTGGTCCTGGAAAGGAGACAAAGGTGACACGTCAGTGAGACGCTGAATAGAGTGGCAACCAAAAGCTAAGAAAAGCAGTAAGGTAGACAAGTAGCTGTTATTTTTAATCTGTTTCTTTATTTTCCATTTACTCATTCTTGAATTATTCCCCAGATCTTTTTCTTGATCTCGAATGTTCCTCGTGGGAACGATCTTGATTGCAGTCTTTTCCGAAAAGTAGAAGTAGCACGTGGTGCTCTCCTGGCCGAGAGAGTCCCCCATGGTGGTCCTACCCCAGTCAACCACCCCAAGGCCACTGACAGACGTAACGGTGACTACGACACGTGCGATAAACGCACTAGTAGCTACCCCACACTGGTACGCGGTCAGTCATTGCCATTAACGGGTGCACCCCAAAGCACAGCATGGAACCAGTATAGGGTAGAGCCCTCTCAGTAATAGGGGTCCAGCCCCTCCACAGTAACCAAACAGGGGTCTTCCCCCTTCACACTCCGTGCACCCTCACCTGACTACCCTGGTTTGCCTAGTGGGCCTAACAAGTCGGTGTAGGAAGGCTAGAAGAACCCCAGGGCCCATGGGGTACCTAGTACTCTCCCTACACTAGTAGCTCTCCCCGGTACTGCGGATGCGAGGGCCAAAAGTCAGTATAAAGTGGCCAGACTTAAGCTCGGGTCCTTGGGGCCACTAGCTCCGCTCTGCACTAAACAGGGGGACAGTCGCTGTCCTTGGTACTCTGTACTCAAGGGCCATCTCACTTCCCCGATCTTATTCCATTCACTTCTCAGGAGCACTACTCCTAATTCCCCGTAGGGTTCATGCTCATATTTTCATATAGCCCATGTTCTCAACAGCTAATATTCATTCATAAACCAGCAACTGTTATCCAATTACAGGCAATTTTCATTTTCCTTTCTACTTTTCCAAGACTGCAATTTATATATTCACGACGTTCGTTTTGGTGTTTCTGCTTCTAGGATTCATGCCACACCCTAGGATCTATCATTCAATCTAGTTTTCCAATCCTAGGATTCATGCCATACCCTAGGATCTATCATTCAATCTAGTTTTCCAGTCCTAGGATTCATGCCATACCTTAGAATCTATTAATTATCTCACAAGTGCATAACTATTGATAAACAATTAAAGGGAGCCACTCTACCCACAAAATCAGGAGTACTGGGGCGTGATCGGTAGGTCCGTGCACCTCTGTAACCCCCAGAGCTGCAATGGAACGGGGTCCTAACACAAGGATCAAACACAAGGAACTACTCAGAACAGGATACAAATACTGTAAACAAGTAGAGGAACTAATTCTGAGAAGAACGAAATTTGAAACGTGGAAAACGGACTTCGAACGGACCCTATACTGGTCAAAAACGACAAGTCTGCCGAAAATCAGACGTCTGGAACATCTTCCAGACGTCTTAAACGATGGCTCAGGTCATACCTTATTTCTGCGCAGTTCTTCAAACGTCCAGAATCTCACTGAAGCATCTAGACTTAGTTCCAGACGTCTGACTGTCACTCCGGACGTGTGGAGACCTGTTTGCTGTCTGGTGCTGTGCCCAGACATCTGATCTGTGTGGGAGGGCGTGCCCTTGTGCCTTCCCGAATGAAACCTACACGTGTATGCAACCATCCTCAACACGAAAATGAGGTAGAACCCTTCGGGGGATGACGGGTGCGGACGGTCGCATTGGTCCACCCGCGGGGTTTTGGCGCTGCGGGTTGCTGGACCATGCGAAGTTTGGATGATTTCGCCACCCTAGGTTATAAGTGGCAAAGAACGGGTTGTTCCCCAGGGCACAATCATCTTCTATGCCAGAAGATGCATCCGCATGAAAATATGCTTCCAAGCGCATGGAGGCTTGGTCCTCCGTGTCCAAATACTGGCTTGGAGAAGCCAGATCCACATGACTTACCGAATCGCTCGGCGCAACACTCGGTAAGGAAGGTCTTACGGGCTTTCTAGGGATAATCCTGGTGTTGGAAGAATTGGGATTGTGACGAAGTGGTGAGGTGTGGGTGTTTGCCATAGAACGGGCAGGATTGTCCAGAAGCTCATCCAACTTCTTATGCACGACGGAGACTTCATCCAATTTCTGTGCGATAAGGCTGAGATCTGTGGATGAATGGGAGGGTCCCGTGTCAACTTCGTTGACATTACAGGGTAGGCTGGTACGATTAAAGGTGACAATGGAAGCATTGTTCATTTAGTTTTCGCTCATATTTTCAAATAATTCGAATGCTCCATTCTCGTCTTTATTCATGAAATTCCCTCCGCAGGAAGCATTTGTAATCTGCTTCAAAGTCTCATTTAGCCCATAATAGAAAATCTGGGCTATATGCCACTTAGGTAGACCGTAATGCGAACACTTCCTGAGGAGGTCATTATATCTCTCCCATGCCTCATGAAATTGTTCGCCGTTTTGTTGCATAAAGGAAGTGATAGCACGGCGAAGCGCATTGGTTCACCCGATTGGGAAGAATTTCTTGAGAAACGCTGTTCGCGTCTCTTCCCAAGAGTGGATGGTTCTCCCAAGGGTGCGTAACCACTGCAACGCTTTATCCCATAATGAAAACGGGAACATTTTCATGAGGACTATTGGTAACCCGATATTTCTTGGTTTAACTATTTCAACCAATCGGGTTAGGTCTTCCAAGTGGAGAAAAGGATCTTCACTTGCAAGACCATGGAAGTGAAAATTTATCAGGCCAATTACATTAGGTTTCAATTCAAAGTTGTCCCCACCCAGGGGGACCCGAATTTGTCCTATGGTCTCTGTAGCAGCGGGATTCTGCTAGGAGCTAAGAGACCTAGGCTCCTCCCATTTGGGAGGGTTCTGCATTCCCTCCAATGTTTCCCTAATGGCTTCAATTTGTTCTTATACATTTCCATTTGGGCTTGGAGGTGGGTTATGGGATTCAAGCCTCCACACCTGGTGGGTTTTGAGGGTGGTTTCCTCCCTCAAGATTTGGGGGTAGGCATGCAGCCGTGTTTGTGGAGGAGGAGGACGATTCAGCTTCTTTCCTAAAATTATCAGACAATTCAAACAGTTTAGGGTTTTGTGACCTCCTCCCAAACATGCACTACCGCAGGAAAAATTGGCAAGATAAGAAGGGAATAGGAGATGAGAGAAATGACTCCGCAAAGGTACACTTGATGACAAATCAAGACAATCAATGCCCTAACCTCTATAGTTTGCCCTTAGACCTAAAGATCTAAGTTACCTACTATCACAACCTACGGAACCGAATGCGAGCACTGCGGAATCACCGGGCCAGATTGAAAGGCCGTTTGCCCCAGTCTTAGACACCTGATAGCACGCGGGAACCCTCACCAGCACGTAGGCGCTATACGCAGGTAGTTAGACCTCCAATCCTTAATAAGGGTCAAGTTGCTACTAGTTTTAATTAGAGGCTTAGGATCAAGTGCTTCTGGAATGTGAAGGGCGTTATTTACGGGTAATGCCCAAGTGGTTAATTTTATAAAGTGCGTAAACCAAGCATGCAACAGGGAAATCTCCTTGAATTGAAGTTTTAATTGGTGAATGGTTTTTAGAGTTTCAGCCGTAAGTAGTATGGATTTTAGGATTTCTCTGAATTACTAATTCAACCAATCTCCGGGTTTTAAGAGAATACAAGTTTTCTTCTAAGCCCAACAAACCCTTCTACAATGTCAGTTGGTTAATGCATGCTAAAATGCCATAGGCTTCCCTAGATGGAGATTTCTATGTGTGGATGCACGAGTCAATTTTAGATTAGTGTGTAAGGGAGCCAAAGCACTTCAATTCAAGTGCTCCCAATCACCAGAATGATGTTCCACACACAAGGCTCAACCATAAGATAATGAAAATCAAATTGTTGGGGTTGAAGTATTCGGGATTAAATCTTAGGCACGTGAAAGGTCGTGGTGGGGTTGGAATCAACTCAATTCCAAGTCTCCCAAACAAAAATGTGATCCCGAATTGCAGATAAATGAGGCAAAGAGGGATGGCAATCAATCTATTTATTTTTGCCTCAAAGAATACTTCACACGGCGAAAGATTCAAGAATCAAGATTCTTGGATCTTCGCTATGCGAAGTTTGGCAGGAAATCCCGGGGCGATGGGAGTGATGGCAAACAATTAAACAAGTGATTTTTAATCCACTTGCCCCAAGAGATCCCAAGAAGTGTTTTTTAGTTTTTTTTTTATCAAGGTGACAAGTTCACCTAAGTTGCTAAGAAAGAGAGACCTACATGTTCAGCAATGTGGGCGAAGCTCCAGTGCGGTGCTGGCGACTTCACGCTCTCGTTCTTGCCTTGGATCTGCCCACGTCCCAAACTTCATCTGCCTGCCTTCTCCTTGCAACTGGTTCACCTGCACACCAACAAACAGAAACACCCGTGAAGAGAAGGGTGTGAGAAGAGAAAAATTAAAGGGATGGAGTAGAAACTTACCTAAATGCGCACTTCCCCGGCAACAGCGCCAAAAGAAGTATGGTGTAGACCCGAATAGGTTGTGTTAATATGGTGATTTAATCATTGAAATGAGTATAGTGGTTAACCTAAATCGAGCCTAACCATCTTTTTACAAAATTTTTAACCTGGCCTACTTGATTTTATCTTGGTCACTTTTAGGCCCATGGTCGAACACAGCGAAGCGGGATTAGAGGTGAATAAGTTTCTACGCCTTTCCTACAATGAATCTCTTTCGTTCGTTTATTATGTTTTTGGTGTTTTTTCTATTTAAGATTTTTTTTGATAATTTTTGTCCTTGAAGTACACCCTCAAAATCAGGTTCTTGGCTTTGAGCCAAATTAGGATTCCAAAACTGGCCTTGCTATTTGCAAGACCGAGTACCTGCAAGTCATGGATTATCTTCTCTCTTTTATATTTTTTTATCTTTTTAACAGTAGGAAACAGAAATAGAAATAAGATAAATATAGTATATATATATAGGTATATATATATTATATATATATATAGGGGTCGAGGTGGAGGTGGAAATGGCGTGTAGCACGGTGTCGAGTTGATTGTCGTCAAGGAAGACGCAACCAACAGGACGAAGTGCCGCGTGGAGTGTAGGATGGATGGGTGGAAGGTGTTGGCGGAGACGCTTTCTGTACGCGGGTATCAGGGAATATCAGCAACTAGTGCAGATATTCCCGCCATATAACGCATGATAGGTGATATGAAAAAATATATATATGTATATATATAAATATTTATTTATATGTATGTATATATATATAGGGTGGTAATTATATAGGCGTATATGTGGATTTATATATATACAGTAATATATGTATATAGATATATAGATATGTATATATATATGTATTTATGTATATAGATATATTAGTATAGGTATCTATGTATATAGATATATGTAGATAGATATATATATATCTATGTATATATATCTATAGATATATCTGTATATATGCATGTATATTTGTATATATATATATATGTATAAATATATGTGTATATATATGTATATATACTTATACTTGGCTGTATAGGTAATAATTTATGTATAGATATATGTATATATATATATACGTATATAAATATATATATATGTATATATATAAGTATATAGTAGTGTACAAGTGAGTGAGTGTGCATACACGTGAGTGTGTACAATTGTGGTGTGTGTGTGAGTGAGGTGTGTGTCTGTGAGAGAGAGAGAGAGAGCGTCTGCTGGAGGAAGATGGCGTGGGCATTTAAGCAGTCTGGAGGCTGCACCTGTCGTCTGATGGCCCAGGTGCAGGCGCAGGCACGCACAAGCACAAGCGCGCGAAGATGCGCACGCCGCTAGAGGCTACAGGTGTGAGGGGAGAGTGTAGCGCAGCGCTCTGCGGGAGTAGACGCGAATGCGAGAGCAGGCGGGTGCAGATGCGAGCGCAGGTGCTGGAGCGGGCACGGGCGTTGATGCCGGCGTGGACTGGAGGCAGTTGCGCCGCGGAGAGAGAGCACGCGGTGACCGGATAAGTGAGAAACTTTCCGGTCACCGCACTGTAGCTACAGTGTGCCTCTCTCTAGCGTGAATAGTAGCTACATTGCGCACTTGGCTCGGATGACCGGCTGTGGCCGGTTCTACGTGCCTGGGCGTTGTGGAGTGGGCCTACACGCGCGGAAGGAGCTACGACGTTTGCTGGCGTGCACGCAGGGGCTTGCGCGTGCAGGAGATGCCGGTGCCGTGCTACTGCTGTGCTTGAGCTTCAAAGCTTGAGTCTATGGCAATGGTGGAAGAGCTTTGAGTGGGTGAAACAGCGAAGTGAACCTCCATGCCCACCGGCTCTTTAATGAGCTGGGCGGTGGTGGGACTCACAGTGGTGGTTGTCGACCACTGTGAGCTACTCCTGCCTGCAACGTGTCTCTTTAGTAGGAAGAGGGGCTACGTATGTAGGGGAGAGGGGAGGAGATGGCCTGGAGGAAGGAGCTGTTGTCTGTATGTTGGACTAGGCTCCCTTGCACAAGGAAGTGAGGAGGGCTTTCTAAAGAAGATGGAGGCAAACTTAGCCATGCCCTGGGCTATGCATGGCTAAGCATACGGCTGGCAGGGCATGCTGTGGCAGAGAGTAGCGCGAGGAGCAAGCCATGCCCTGAGCCACGTGGAGAAGAAGAAGTTAAAGCCAAATAAAAAAGATGAAGATGGTGATTTTGCGAGGTAGCACTTGAAGAATACGTTAATTACAAGGCCAATTTATTCACTTTCCTCCCATCTTAATTAATTGCATGTTTGCATTTATTTTTACAAATGCACTCTGGCTACCAAATATGCAATGGCAATGCTAGGACATAGCACAAGATGGCACAATTGTTGGTGTATTTCTACTATGCAATCAGCTCCCACCATCATTCCTCGCAGGGTCCCTGACTTTCGATGTTAGGAGATAGCACCGCCCATGGCAACCCCCAGAACCCTGGCTTTCGACACATCAAGATAGTTCCACCTATTATAAGGCTTTGTCGAGCTTTTTAGATGAGCATAAGTCAATCGTGTTGTAGTATAGGTGACCGAGCATTCATAACAAATAAGAATTTATTACTCGAAAACCTAAGTATCCGAGGTCGAACATAGGGTGCAAATCTCAATAATGGAATTTATTCACTAATCTCAATAATGTATTTGAACCTTAGAGTTACTCAAAACTTAATTCAGAATATCAATGCAAGAATTTAAGAATCAATTATAATAAAAATAGAAAAATTGGACGTCTAATTCTATAATCAGACGTCTTGAAAAGATATTTCTTTTTAAGCTCTTATTTCCTTCTCCTTCTTGAGTCTTCTCATTTCTACTTTCTTTCTTCTTCACTTTTCTTCGTCTCTTTAGTTTTTCTCTTTCTTATGTTCCTCTGCCTTGTTCTTCTTTTACTTCTCTTTTTCTTACTTTCTTCTTTCTTCTTCAGCCGCACCTCCGCTACAGTGCTGCCCCCTCCCTTGGATTCTGCCTTTCTTCTTCTTCCTTTTCCTTCCATGCCTTCATTTCCTTCTTTATCCTTTTCCTTAGCCCTCCTCTTTTTCTTCTTCTCTTTGGCCTTCCTTCCTTCTTCCTTTCTACAGCTAAGTATCCTTCCTTCCCTGCTCAGCTTCGCCTCAGCTGCGCCTTCCTCTTCCTTCTTCTCTTCTTCTTCCTTGCACAACACCACGTAGCAAAACCTACCCCCTACCCTCCTCGCGTCTCTCTCTCTATTTCTCTCTTCAGCATGCTCTCCCAAAGCCAGGCAATCGGGTCAGGTATCGCACACCTGAGTGCAGGCGCACCGATGTGTGTGTGACGCGCATGGAGTGCTTGGTTTAGGTAAATGGGTAGGGTGCTAGATCCGTGGAGTCAAGTCATGGACAAGGCGTGAAGGCGAGGGACCTCACCGCTGTGTGACTTGAGGCGACAAGCACAAAACACAAATTCAATTTATACTATATACCTGCGCTAAAGATTTCTGAGGTGGGACTAAAGTGTCCCACCCGCTTCACTCACGTGCCCGCATGGTGTCGCCTTCAATTGCCACAGCTGTAGTTGCTCACTAGCCAATTGCCTAGCTGCGGGGATGTGCAAGACTAATCCTCACGTCTTGGAGCGCAACACCTGGGTGGATGCGGCCTGGAGTGACCCTGCAACCTTCTTGCTTCAGTGTCAATGGCGGAAGGGAGATCGACCTACATTTCACTTAATACGCCCTGTCGACCCCATTAAAACACTTGAGGAGCTTCGCGGTGTCTTGGCGAAGGTGGGATGGTGGGTGGCAAGCCGTAGGGCAGCCTAGGCGTGTGTGCCTAGGTCACCCTGTGGTAGTGCTTATGGGTTTGGTCGGGGGATATTTAGGGAGGTGATGGTGGTCAATGGATGGGTGGAAGGTGATCAGCGGACAGTGGCAGAGGTAGTGAGGTATCTGGCGAGGCGTGTGGAGGTGTGGAGCAATGGAGGCACCTTGCTGGTGGGCGGCCGGAGATGGAGAAGATGGCAGTGGACAGTGGCTGCGAGGGGTCGAAAGGGAAAATAGAGAGAGGGGAATTTAAGAGGGGATAGAGAGGAGTAATTCTAACCTTACTAAGTGACGAAGGGGGATGTTGGTGCTAGAGCACCACGATCATTTGTTTTGATGATAACAAAACACATGTTATTTAACATTTGCATTTTGAGTCCTAGATTTCAGGTCAATTGCAAATGTGGACGTGTTTAGACGGAGTTCGAGCTCGCATCCAGGACGGATTGGAGGAGCTTGACGGAAAACAGAGTAGGTTCGCGTGGAGCGACAGATTGAAGATGGAAGGAAATGAAGAATAGGATAGATTTCCTTCTTTTATACTTGTATTTTTTCGTTTCTTTTGTTGCTCTTTATTTTCCTTAGAATATTTTGTTAAAGAGACTCAAAGTACCCTAACAGTAGTCCTAGGAACACCGGCACAACCCTAGGATATTTAGGTTTTCTGTAGAATACTTAGAAAACCAATATAGGGTTCAAACAGCACTTCCAGACGTCTAATTCCCAAATCAGACGTCTGATAAAGTATTTTAAGACGTCTGACTGTTGTCTCAGACGTCTGATAACTGTTAGGCTGGACATAGTTAGTTCTGTCTGATGAAATCAGACGTCCAGACCCTTAGACCAGACATCTTAGGAGACGTCTGAGGACTTGCCAGACGTCCAGATAGTGGACCGTTGGCTAGCTTAGCAGGCACTCAAGAATATGACCGTTAAAGCCTTATCAGACGTCCTTAGGACTGTCCAGACGTCTGATAAATGACCGTTTTGCCTCGGCTGACCCAAAATCTCTTCTCAGATATTTTCTAGCCGTTGCAACGTTTGGAAATCAATTCCCACAGTAAAAGTAGGTTTCCAGACGTCCATACATAGTGCCAGACGTCCTGTATGTCGTCTGATGGACTTGCACAAAAGCCCTGTTTAGATCTGATCCAAGTTAGGGAGAGACCTGCCTAAAATCAGACGTCTGACCTTGGAAATAGAAGTCTTAAAGTGGCCTTCCAGACGTCTGATGCCAGAATTAGACGTCTGATGACCCTGTCAAATGCAATCATTGTCCTGATTTCGGCCTGATTCTCTTGGGCTTTGCACCCAACGGCTATGGAAGCTTTTCCAAGCCTTCCAAAGCCTTCCTAAGGCCTCTATAAATAGAGGGGAGCCTTTACACACCTAGACACATCAAGAGACACCAAGATACACCAAGAGAAACACAAGACACACTTAAGCAACATAGTTCCACTCTCTTGTGTCCTAGATAGCTCTTGCTCTCCAAGCTCAAGTTCCATCACCTAGAGAGCTAAATTCCCTTCGCACACCCACTCTCCCGCCGTTGTCTACGAGAGCGACATTGCACCGTTGCGTGGCTCATGCACCCGCGTCATCGTCGACGCACTCCTTGCAATGGGGAGTTTCCTAATTCCTATAGAAGCTAGGTTCATAATTTCTTTGTTGGCTCTATAGGACTTGTTTATTTTATCTTTGTCTTTTGGTTGGGTATTCGCTTTGCGAATTCCCATCTCTTTCGTGGGACAAAATCCTTCTCGTGGAGATAAGGGGTTGAGGAACGCTACCCTCGTACTTGTAGCGTGGTTGTACTGAGGTTGAATCACCCTCGTTTTAAAGTGATTTGGTTAGTGGATTTGATCAACTAGGTTGATCGGAAAATCCTAACTCGAGAGGGTTAGGTGGTGGTTTTCACCCGGTTTGGGTTTCCACCTAAAAATACCTGTGTACTTATGTGTTTGTTCATTTTGTGAGATTGCTTTATTATTTCATTTCCGCATTTATCACGTCACCCCTCCTAGTAGGGCCGAACCCACAATTGGTATCAGAGCAGGTTTTGCTATTTCGGCGTAACAACCAGGCAAGAAGATCATGGAGGGAAGCATAGCCGCAATTAGAATCTCCGAAGGGCAGTCCACCGTCCGACCACCCTATTTTGATGGGAGGGACTTCGGATATTGGAAGTTGAGGATGAAGACGTGGCTCCAAGCCACTGAATTCGAGGTATGGGGATGTTGTGAAACCCCATACGAGATCCCAAAGCGACCCTAAGGAGGCTACTCCCAGCTGCAGATTCAAGAGCTTTCACTCAACGCATAGGCAATGAATGCCCTGTATTGCGCATTGAGTCTGATGGAGTTCGAGAAAATCAAAGAGTGCACCACCGCCCACGAGATATGGAGGAGGTTGGAAGGCACTCATGAGGAGACAAGCTCGGAGGAAGAAGAAGAAGAAGAAGAAGAAACCGCTTGCTTTGGTTTCATGGCCAGAGGAACCAACAGCGACAGCGAAAGTGGAAGCGACGACAGCGACAACGAGGTAAATTTTGATTTACAAGAAGCTTTTAATGAACTATTTGAGATTAGTAAATCACTTAAAATAGAAAACAAAAGCATGAAAAAGAATCTTAGCTTTCTTAAAAATGAAAATGATAGGTTAGAAAAATAACTTAAGGACATAGAAGCTAGTCCTAAAAATGATAACCTATTATTAGAAAATCATAACCTCATTAATGAAAATAATAAATTGATTGAGGAAAATGATAGTCTAAAGTTAGAAATCTATGATTTAAAGACTAAGATGCAAACTATAGAAAAAGAAATTGCATGTCTTAGGGAAAATTCTAAGAAATTAATCAACAAAGTAGATAATTTTTATAGCCCTAAGATTGAGAAAGGATCTCCATCAAGGAGACCCGCTAACAGATCCGGATCCAAGCCCACTTGGATACCGAAGAAAGAATTAGAATCTTGTTTTGTAGGGTTCAGGGATAATTATAACATAAAGGACTGGACCTACAAGCTCTAGTCTAGTCAACTCAAGTTGGGAGAACAAAGGAGTAGACCAAGGAGGAGAACAAGAAGACCGACGAGACGGCAAACAAACGACGGACCCGCCGCACGTCGACCACCAGATTGGAGACCGGCGCCGATGCCCGGGCCTCCAAGCTACGGATGGGAGCCCCATCCGATGTGGCATCCACCACCACCATTCGGGCCATTTTATTGGCCATGGTAGGTGAGGTAAAATTCTTTACCCTATCTTTTTTTTCATAATCTTTTAGATAGGGGGAGTTAAAAAATGATGAGTTAATTGTCAATTTTTAAGGGGGAGATATAAGGTAGCTAATTTTCCTTTAGTAAGGGGGAGAAAAATAATAGCTATCTTGTTGTTACAAAAAGGAGGCGATTACCTTTGTTAAAAGAAATTCATAGAAGAGCATGTCTTAAGGGGGAGTTATAGGAAATCTAAAATCAATTAAACCTTTTCGATAACGTCAAAAAGGGGGAGGTTTTTTTTACGCATTATTATTTACGATTTTGTCATCATCAAAAAGGGGGAGATTGTTGGTGCTAGAGCACCACGATCATTTGTTTTGATGATAACAAAACACGTGTTATTTAACATTTGCATTTTGAGTCCAAGATTTCAGGTCAATTGCAAATGTGGACGTGTTTAGATGGAGTTCGAGCTCGCATCCAGGACGCATTGGAGGAGCTTGACGGAAAACAGAGTAGGTTCGCGTGGAGCGACAGATTGAAGATGGAAGGAAATGAAGAATAGGATAGATTTCCTTCTTTTATACTTGTTGTATTTTTTCGTTTCTTTCGTTGCTCTTTATTTTCCTTAGAATATTTTGTTAAAGAGCCTCAAAGTACCCTAACAATAGTCCTAGGAACACCGGCACAACCCTAGGATACTTACGTTTTCTATAGAATACTTAGAAAACCAATATAGGGTTCAAACAGCACTTCCAGACATCTAATTCCCAAATAAGACGTCTGATAAAGTATTTTAAGACGTCTGACTGTTGTCTCAGACGTCTGATAACTGTTAGGCTGGACATAGTTAGTTCTGTCTGTTGAAATCAGACGTCCAGACCCTTAGACCAGATGTCTTAGGAGACGTCTGAGGACTTGCCAGACGTCCAGATAGTGGACCGTTGGCTAGCTTAGCAGGCACTCAAGAATATGACCCTTAGAGCCTTATCAGACGTCCTTAGGACTGTCCAGACGTCAAATAAATGACCATTTTGCCTCGGCTGACCCAAAATCTCTTCTCAGAGATTTTCTAGCCGTTGCAACGTTTGGAAATCAATTCCCACAGTAAAAGTAGGTTTCCAGACGTCCATACATAGTGCCAGACGTCCTGTATGTCGTCTGATGGACTTGCACAAAAACCCTGTTTAGATCTGATCCAAGTCAGGGACAGACCCGCCTAAAATCAGACGCCTGACCTTGGAATCAGACATCTTAAAGTGTCCTTCCAGACGTCTGATGCCAGAATTAGACGTCTGATGACCCTGTCAAATGCAATCATTGTCCTGATTTCGGCCTGATTCTCTTGGGCTTTGCACCCAACGGCTATGGAAGCTTTTCCAAGCCTTCCAAAGCCTTCTTAAGGCCTCTATAAATAGGGGGGAGCCTTTACACACCTAGACACATCAAGAGACACCAAGATACACCAAGAGAAACACAAGACACACTTAAGCAACATAGTTCCACTCTCTTGTGTCCTAGATAGCTCTTGCTCTCCAAGCTCAAGTTCCATCACCTAGAGAGCTAAATTCCCTTCGCGCACCCGCTCTCCCGCCATTGTCTACGAGAGCGACATTGCGCCGTTGCGTGGCTCACGCACCCGCGTCATCGTCGACGCACTCCTTGCAAAGGGGAGTTTCCTAATTCCTATAGAAGCTAGGTTCATAATTTCTTTGTTGGCTCTATAGGACTTGTTATTTATTTTATCTTTGTCTTTTGGTTGGGTATTCGCTTTGCGAATTCCCGTCTCCTTCGTGGGACAAAATCCTTCTCGTGGAGAGAAGGGGTTGAGGAACACTACCCTCGTACTTGTAGCGTGGTTGTATTGAGGTTGAATCACCCTCGTTTTAAAGTGATTCGGTTAGTGGATTTGATCAACTAGGTTGATCGGAAAATCCTAACTCGAGAGGGTTAGGTGGTGGTTTTCACCCGGTTTGGGTTTCGACCTAAAAATACCTGTGTACTTGTGTGATTGCTTATTTTTGTGATATTGTTTATATTTATTTCCGCATTTATTACGTCACCCCTCCTAGTAGGAAAACCTTCAGGGGAGAGGTGGCTACTGGCTGTACCTGCTGTCGTCAGAGAAGACGGTGTCCAGGAGAGGGAGAGCGGTGACAACGAAGGGTCTAGAGGTGCGCGCACGGGTGTTGCACAACGCGATGGAAGATGGCGAGGGCAACTCTGCCACTAGTAGTGTGGCAGAGAGATGAGAAAGAGGGAGGCTCGCCGGAGCTTGCTCGGCTTCCTGATCGGAGGAGAAGAAGCGGAAATTGTGGTGGCTCTCTGGCCAAGTCGAGTTGAAGAGATGCAGCTGGAGGTGGTGGTCATTTTATAGAAATTGGTGGGGGCTCTTGTGCTTGGAAGACAAGCTTCCAAGTGCACGAGTCATCACCAAAGTAGGGAATCCATGGGATACCCAAATCTCTCTTCCGTTCGCACGAGAGATTGGGTGTGAACCAGAGATTAGGACCTCGCTTAGATATAGGGGAATTCCTCAGAGAATCTCCTTTCCAAATCTCGGAGATCTCCGAGGAATCAGGGAGTACTCCCCCTCTATTCCTCGCCAAAGTAGGATTTCTCACCATTAATGGTGGAGGGACCTGTTTGTAAGAGAGTCAAGAAAGTTAGGGGGGTCTACGCAAGGATTTTCAAAAGATAGGGGCCAAAATGTAATTCGATGTACTATTTTACAAAGTAGGTCAAGATGACCTCTCCTTAGATCCAAATTTTGGTACAAACCTAATTTTGATATAAGGAATCCAATGGTGAAGTTGTATTTTATGTTTGACCTTGTTTGATTGGACATTTTGCATAAAAACCCAAATTAGGTCAATTAATGAGCTAGGACCCCAATCTAGGTCAAAATAGGCTCCAAAGGCCAAATTGAAGGTTCTAAACTCTAAGTGATATTTTTCCACAAATTTTAGAGGGTTTACTTGATTTTTATCCTGACCAAAACCTTATTGAATCAAGCGGGTCTATTTTGGCATTACAGAATGTCATTTAATTTCGAGACTGCAAATTAACCCATTTCTGACTGAACCACCCTACATTTTATCTTATTCCAACCGTTTGACCTATGTTTTGCCTATGAGAAATCCCGTTTATGTACCGCAATGGTAAAATTGCAGTTTTAATCTTTGTTTCATGTTTTCTTCTTAGAACATTAATTCCTTGAATTAGGTCCTTCTCCAAGTTATGTAGGAGCTCTTATTCTCTTTCATAGGTCAAACTGAGCTAGTTAGGGCTCATGATGAGGCTATCGTCATAGCCCCATGCTTAGCTTTTGCTAGTCTCTTAGCAAAATTTCAAGGTTTCAACTTCTGTTCTAGACCCTGAATGTCTGTTACCAGCTATGATAAGTGCTTTTCTTCTTTTGATTTGGTTAAGCATGCTGACAATAGGCCTAGAGGTACTCAATTATCAACCAAAATCCAGACCTGACCCCCTTTAGCCTCAATCCTCCGCAAAGTTTTTTATGGCTCGCAGAAACTATCCTACGATTCATTGGACACTCCAATTAAAGCACCCATGCTTGAGACATTTTTAGCCTATGTTCAGATTGCCATGCATTTTTATAAGAGAGAGACAGAGGATTTATTTGTTTGGGGAGTTTTCTTTCTCTTTTCTTTTTATTTCTAGCTTCGAATTGGCTTCTCAACACGGTCAGTATCGGATTCCTTATCCTTATTATCAATCCTCAAAGGTCCCTGGCAATCGATGCTTCGTGATAGCACTGCCCATGGCAACCCCCAGAACCATGGCTTTCGAGATTTCAAGATAATCCCGCCCATGGTATTCCGTGGCCGAATCCAGACCCTGGCAATCGACATTTTGTGATAATGCCACCTATGGTATCTGAACCAGCAGAGTGCTTTCATGCCCTCGATAGGATTTTTAAATATCCTAAGAGAAAAGCACCAAGGAGACGATATGTTGTTACGCATCTTCGAGGGGAATTTCCTGCCCCTTCGGTCCGGGAACTCATCTAAATCAACTTGTGTTGCTCAGCCGCTCCTAATCTAGGCAACTTTTTCAGAGCATTAAAACGCTTTTGCATGATTTTGATAGTTATGCGCACTGAACTAGACTGTGTGTGGATTAGGGTGCTTAGGTTACTGAGCCCTGCAAACCGAAGGTCAGTTAACGAGGCTGAATACTTCCTAAGCCTCAGACCTAATACTTAAGCTTCGCATTTTCCCTAACGTCTTAAGGATTATCCAGATCTTAGTGGGTACGTGAATTTTTAAGCCTAAGAGTCTAGCCCAGAAGGCCTAAGATCAGCGTTCCTACTAATTTCTTTCCATGTGTCATTAGCACTTTTCTCTCATTTTTTTCTTGATGTGGTCTAAAACTTCGGTTAATTCCTTAATCTTTTACTAATGACTATCTCTTTTTCATTTTATGATCCTTTTTGTCATTTTGCTCTTTTTCTCCTCCTTATGATTATGTGGCTCACAAAATTTCCTCCCTCCATTTTTTGTTCTTTTTCATAATTTTTCAAATTTTTTGTGTTTTTGACATATGTGAAAATTTTTTTGTGAGAATCCTTCTGACTTTTTCTTGGTTCTGTATGAATGCACTTTACCACCCCCCCATGCCTAAGTTTTGCAATGTCCTCATTGTAAATGGAGGGTGTGAAATAGTGTTGAGGTCAGGGACTTAGAATAGGATACATCGGGTGGGTGAATGGGTCGGAAATGACTGATGCAAACAATTTCAAGCTCTGGTACATGTACCAGAGGTGGGATCAACTTTATAAGGCTGAAATCAAGGTGCAAAGGATGTGGAGTATAGTCAGATAATCAGACGGGTCTCTATTTTTGGAATGACGGGTTGCCTCCCATTAAGCGCCAAATTCAACACCTTCAGCCAAGAGGAACATGGGGTGGAGAGGGAGTGGTCAACTTAGTGGATTTTTGTAAAATAAGCACCTTGATTAAGAGCCTGGTTGGTCCAACCAGGTGTTTGTTAAGATCAAGAGGCTGATGATGCAGCCCAAACCTAATCAGTCTGGTGGGTTAATAGATGTAGATCAACAGATGCGGAACCCACCATATGCAATGAAGTTCTAATGGATGTGGAAATGAAAACTTGGGTTTAGGCTAAGTCGAATCAGCTTGGTCAGAGTAGGGTTCCGAAAAATAATCAGTGCATGGTGTGGAAACCCTACAGGGGTGATCAGAGAATGATGGATCATGTTTCTTAGTCTGATCGATACCCGATGCCCGGTATAGATGTGGAGTTGAATCATCTGCAAATGGCTCAGTGAGAGGTGAATCAGAATAGAAATTGAGTCCAGTTACGGGTCGGGGTAGAGAACGGGTTTTGATCAGTTCTATATGTGTGGAAGAGGTGGCTTCAATGAGAATTGTGTATGAGGGCTCCTCTAGAAAGGAATGACAGGTGGTCTCATGTAGAGAGTCCTCATAGTAACTTTTGAAATCAAAAGCGAATGCCAGGAGAGTGTCTATGGAATACTGGAAATTAGAGTCGAGAAAAGATTCGTATTCTGGGTCATAATCACTCTCAGCATTTTCTAGTTCTGATTCTTGAGGATCGAAAAGAAATGATTCCATGTTACTGGAACTGAACTGAAATAAGTGATCTCGGGAACTGGGACCTCAGAATCAGAGTTAGAGAATGAGTCATGTGAGCTGACGTCGTAGATTGGCTTGTTATAATCAGGAAGTAGATTTTCTCTGATGTTATGGTCAAATTTGAAATCGTCAGAGAGTTTGTGAAAATTAAAATCTTAATGAGATTCAAGATCATGAGTTCCACCATAGAATAAATCATATGCTATAGATGCAGTAGCCTGACTGGTGTCTAGCCTAGATGTCAATTCTGAGCTTAAAAAGGTATCCTTATCTGGTAGAGGCTCAGGTTCTAAGCTGGTAGGACAGAACCAATTGAAACCCCACTCATCCAACTCCTTAGTTTCTGCATCATAAATTGGCATGAATTTTGAAAAATCGATTGGTTTCTCTGATGATGTTTGCAAGGGATATTCATCAAATAGTGGCCCAAAATCGTATTCTTCAATGAAAAATTGATCTTCCTCATATGGGGCCTCAAAATCTTCCCAATAGGTTTTAGATCTAGATTCTGGGCTTTGGATGTGGGTTGAATCACTAGAATGCAGGTTCAAATAACCTTTGAGGGTCACCTTATTAGAATAAGGGGTAGAATTTACACCCTCGAGAGGTTCAGTTCTACTCTCATCATTGCAGGAGTTTTGGGATTCTAAGCCTGGTGATTCATGGTCTAGAGTTGGCTAAACATTGTGTTCACCTGCAATTGGAACTTCCCAACCTTCTTCAATATCAAGCACATTGTACTCCATCTGGGTTGGGAATCCACAACCATTTTGCGCCTCAAGCCCGATATCAGATTGATCCTCGATGTTGTCCCAAGATGGTTCATCCTCTGTTTGTGGCATATACGAGTATTTCTGGTCGATAATTTGTTTTAATAATCTCATTATCTCTTCCCATTTTTCAAGATCATCTTGGTGTTGCTCCCAAAGTATAGGATTTGTCATGAATTGAAGGTATTCAAGATTGTGCAATTTTTCTATGTCAATGTATCCTGTGATGAGCATGTCTTGGGTTGATCCTTTTGTGGCTTCTGCCAATAGCACTTGGGCACAAGTTATGATGAAGGTTGTGGTTGTTGGGACATCGACCTGAATGTTTTCTACTGGTGCTGAGGTTTTGTCTTCTTTTTCATAGAATTTCAAGGCATCCTCAATCATCCTATCTCTCATGGATCTCCAATATTCAAGTTTCTTGAATGGTAGTCCTATGTGGTTTGCCTGCATATTTAGATCAAGTAGTGGAATCAAGATGTAGAATCAAGTTATGAAGCGATTAAATCTGAATAAAGAGTCCCACTGGAAATGTATGTGTGTGCTCTAAAGAGAAAAGATGAGGGACTGGAGATGTTTTTGACCCAATCAAGGCACCCAAAAACGTTTGGATGACTATGGAGGTTCGTGGCGATTGACACCCCTGGATCAGAAGGTCGTCCACCTAAGAATTACTTAGGCTGCTAGAGAGGGAGAGTCCCACAAAGACCCCTACATGGTAGAGCATCCCCACGGGTTACAGGGTCTCCCCCAACCGACCTCTCTTGTCATTGAGATTCCAGGTAGACCAGAATAGGGACCTTGACCTCTTAAGTCTACCACTTTTATTCTAAAGCTACTTTAGGGTTTTCACTTGAACTTTAGATGTTTTGATGTTGTAACCTAATTTGGAGGTTGGTTGACCCAAGGGGTCAACTTTACCTAACTTGTCCTAAAGATGGTAGATTGATTCTTGGCTGAGGACCTAGAGATCACCCTGATATGACTCCCAGTTTATTAGGTCAAAGATTTTTTAAGATTCAAGTGTTGTTAGAGCTCAATTTTTAGGGTTTGTCTCATTTAGATCTCTTCAATTAAGGGCTTGGGTAGCACATTGATGCAGGAGGGTTCATTTCCTTTTATACAGGCATGTGTGACTAGCACTCCAAAAACCCTACTGTTGAAACCCTAATTTAGTTCTTTTTCCAATCCTCTTTTTCGCAAAAATTCTCTTTGGACTAAAAAATAAGAAGTGTGTTGTCCGTAGCGATTAAGCGTGATTTCTATTAGGCACAAGAATTTTGTGGAATAGGATCTCTAAGAAATCGCTTCCACTTCAATAAGTTTTTAGAAATTTTCGCAAAATCAGGAAATCTTTGCCTTAAATATGGTAATTACTATAAAAAGAAGGAAATTGATTCCTAAGTTGGTTTCTTCCTTTTGTCTTTCAAGGGTTAGGCGATGGATTTTAGAGAAGAAGAGAGGTTACCTGCCCTGGAGAGGTTGACTTGCATGGGAGATTTCTTCTCTTGAAACACCTAGCAACATCATAATAAAATAAATAAGGTAAGTTAGTTTTCAATATAGTCAAAAAGAATGTAGAGATTAGTGATATATTGCATGTTGCTCCCTAGCAATGGCGCCAAAATGTTATAACACTTTGTCGGGCATTTTAGATGAGTATAAGTCATTCGCGTTGTAGTACAGGTGACCAAGTGTTGATAACAAATAAGAATTTATTACTCAAAAACCTAAGTATCCGAGGTTGAACACTGGGAGTAAATGGAATTTATTCACTAATCTCAATAATGTAATTCAACACTTAGAGTTACTCAAAACATAATTCAGAATATAAATGCAACAATCTAAGAATCAATTATAACAAAAATAGAAAAATTGGACGTCTAATTCTATAACTGGACATCTTAAAAAGATATTTCTTTGTAAGCTCTTATTTCCTTCTCCTTCTTGAGTCTTCTCATTTCTGCTTTCTTTCTTCTTCACTTTTCTTCGTCTTTTTAGTTTTGCTCTTTCTTATGTTCCTCTGTATTGTTCTTCTTTTACTTCTCTTCTTCTTTCTTTCTTCTTTCGTCTTCAGTCGCACCTCCGCTACAATGCTGCTCCTTCCCTTGGCTTCTGCTTTTCTTCTTCTTCCTTTTCCTTCCTTGCCTTGATTTCCATCTTCAGCCTTTTCCTTAGCTCTCCTCTTTTTCTTCTTCTCTTTGGCCTTCCTTCTTCCTTTCTACGGCTAAGTATCCTTCCTTCCCTGCTCAGCTTCGCCTCCGCTGCACCTTCCTCTTCCTTCTTCTCTTCTTCCCTGCACAACACCACACAGCAAAACCTAACCCCTACAATCCCCGCGTCTCTCTCTATTTCTCTCTTCAGTATGCTCTCCTATAGTCAGGCAATCAGGTCGGGTATTGCATGCCTGAGTCCAGGTGCACCGGCGAGGGTGTGATGCGCAAGGAGTGCTAGGTTTAGGTAAATGGGTCGGGTGCCAGATCGGCGGGGTCAGGTCGCAGATGAGGCATGAGGGTGAGGGACCTCACCCCTGTGTGACTTGAGGCAACTAGCACAAAACACAAATTCAATTTATACTATATACATGTGCTAAAGATTTCCGAAGTGGGACTAAAGTGTCCCACCCGCTTCGCTCACGTGCCTGCAGGGTGTCGCCTTCAATTGCCATAGCTACAGTTGCTCTCTAGCCAATTGCCTAGCTGCGTGGATGCACAAGACCAATCCGCACGTCCTGTAGTGAACACTTGGGTGGATGCAGCCTAGAGCAACCATGCAACCTTCTTACTTCAACGTTAATGGCGGAAGGGGGATCGACCTGCATTTCACTTAATACGGCCTGTTAACCCCATTAAAACACCTGAGGAGCTTCGTCATGTCTTGGCGAAGGTGGGACGGTGGGTGGCAGGCCGCAGGGCAGCCTAGGCGTGCGTGCCTAGGTCTCCCTGTGGCCATGCTTATGGGTTTGGTTGGGGGATGTTTAGCGAGGTGATGGTGGTTGATGGATGGGTGGAAGGTGATCAGTGGACTGTGGCGGAGGTAGTGAGGTATCTGGTGAGGCGTGTGGAGGTGTGGAGCGGTGGAGGCACCTCGCCGATGGGCGGCTGGAGATGGAGAAGATGGCAGTGGACAGTGGCTGCGAGGGTCGAAAGGGAAAATGGAGAGAGGGGAATTTAAGAGGGCCTAGAGAGGAGTAATTCTAACCTAACTAAGTGGACGAAGGGGGAGTGGTGGCTACTGGCTGCACTTGCTGTCGCCGGAGAAGATGGTGTCTAGGGGAGGGAGAGCGGCAACGACGAAGGGTCTAGAGGTACGCGTGCAGGTGTTGCGCGACGTGGAGGAAGATGGTGAGTGAAACTCTGCCACTAGTGTGTGGTAGAGCGATGAGAAAGAGGAGGGAGGCTCGTCGGAGCTAGCTAGATGATGAGAGCCTCATCATGAGCCATAACTAGCTCATTTTGACCCAATAAAGAAGATAAAAGCTCCTACATAACCTAGAAGAAGGCTTAATTGAAGGAACAAGTGCTCTGAGAAGAAAACATGAAATAAAGGTTAAAACTGAAATTTTACCATTGCAGCACATAAACGGGATTTCTCAGAAGCAAAACATAGGTCAAATGGTCCAAATAAGATAAAAAGTGGGTTGAATTAATCAGAAATGGGTTTATGTGCAATCTAAGAATTAAATGACACTTGGTAACCCTAAAACAGACCCGCTTAAATTAACAAGGTTCCGGTCAGAATAAAAATCAAGCAAACCCTCTAAAAATCATAAAAAAACATCCTCTAGGGTTTAGAACACTTAATTTGGCCTTTGGAACCTAGTTTGACCTAGATTAGGGTCTTAGCTCTTCAATTAACCTAATTTGGGTTTTTACGCAAATTGTCCAGTCAAACGAGGTCAAACCTAAAATCAAACTTCACCATTGGATTTTTTAGGTCCAAATTAGGTTTGTACCAAAATTTGGACCTAAGGGGAGATCATCTTGACCTACTTTGCAAGTTAGTACACCCAAATCAGAAATAGGTCCCTATCTTTTGAATATCCTTGCAGAGAGCCCCCTAGGTTCTTCACCTTCTTTGCAAACCGGTCCTGCCGCCATTGCTAGGGCAGAACCGAGCTCCGACGAAGTTTCGAGAGAGATTGCTCTCTAATTCCTCAGAGATTCTCTCCCAGAAATGGAAGGGAGATTCTCTGAGGAATTCCCTTCCTTCTAAAGCCAATCAAATTCGCTGGCGTGAACCCAATCTCTCGTGCGAACGCACGAGAGATTTGGGTATCTTTCTTCCTTCCAACTCCGGCGAGCCGACTGACCTAATTGCGCGTTTTTCACGCACTGATAGGAGCGGCCAGCATTTATAAAACACCCCTCGGACCCGGCCGCTCATCTGAAGCTTGATTTTGACGGAGATCCCCTCCAAATTTCTTCTCTCCCATCTCCGGCCAAACGACCCACAAGCTCCGGTGACCGCCTTCCCTCCTTCTCGTCACTCTGCTGCCATACCAGCAGCAGAGTCCTCTCCGCCTCTTCCTCCCGCGGCGCGCTGTACCCTGCGCGCAAGCTCCTGACCTCATCTTCGTCGCCACTTCCTCCCCCAGGGTCTTTCTTCCCCGACGACGGCAGTTACGAGCCGTCCTCTCCGCCGCCTCCCTTCCCTCCAGACAACCCCAGATACGTTCTCCACCTTCTCCTCTCTCTTTTCCCCCTGTTATCTCCCTTGATCGACCTTCGACAGACGCTAACCACCTCCATCATCTTCGCCTCCGACCACACTCCGGCGAGCCGCCCACACCACTCCAGCCCTCCACACGGCTCGCCAACCACCTCGAAAGCTCCGCCTCACCTCGAGGAACACACTCCACCCTACCACTGCCACTCCATCCCTCCACAATCACCCCCCGACCAACCCACCATCTCCGGCCACAGGTTGACCTCGGCACGCACGCCTAGGCCGACCTGCGGCCTGCAGCACTGCCCACCGCCTTCGCCGTGCCACGGCGAAGGTCTCTAGCTATTCTGATTTGGCCGAGAGGCGCATTTTGTGTACGACAGGATTTGAGCCGCTGCCGCCATGGACGACCTCTGATGAAGCTCCCACGAAGCTTCAAGCACCCGGTCTTCCAGGCTACAGGTGCTGCATACTAGCGCGAGTGTCGCGAGGTGAACGAGTCCAGCCAAGGAGCGCTAGCAGAGCCAGCAGCTGCGGGGCAATCGCACGACGAGGCTTCTGCAGGCGCGCGTGAAGGCGAGGCCAGATAGTCCCACATCGTGGGATTGCAACCGTCAGGTACCATATAAGTTGTTTTTGCGTTTTACTCTTATCGCCTCAGTAAGCATAGGGGTGAGGTCCCTCACTGACCCCACCCGCCTCGTCCGCGGCCTGACCACGCGGACCTGGCGGATCCGACCCGACCTAGACCTACGCACTCCTCGCGCATCACACACCTGCAGGTGCTCCTGGTCCCGGGTACGATCCGACCCGATTTAAGACTGTGGCTCTGGTATAGCGGTTTGAGTGAATTGCTTGAGAGAGAGAGACGCGCGGGTAGAGGGAGAAGGGTTAGGTTTTGCTCCTGTGCAGGCAGGCTGATCGCAGGAGAAGGACTTGGCCGCTGCAGAAGAAGGAAAAGCAAGCCAAAGAAGAAGAAGAAGGGAACGAAGAAAGGAGGAGCAAGACAGAAGAAGAAGAAAGAAAGAAGTCTTCGCAGGAGAAGAAGGAAAGCAGAAAGATTAGAAGTCTTCGCAGAGGAGAAGAAGAAGAAGGACAAGGGAAGATTGCAAAGAGATCAGAAAGGCAAAGCAGAAGAAGGAACAGAGAAAGAAGGATCACATTTAAGACGTCTGATACATAAATCAGACGTCTAATTCTATTTTTTTTACATCTTTCTTAAAAACTCTTTGAATCAATTATATTTGCATTTAACAGTTGTATTCTTGGATTTTACAAAGTACTGAGTTTGCTCCCTGTGTTCGACCTCGGATACTCTAGTTGTTCGAGTAATAAAATTATTTATATTTGTTTAAACGTTTTGTCGGTTCTGCTGCAACGTAATACACCTTTAAATCCGCACAAAAACGTTGACAACACTAGACTTGCTGACCAGAGGAGAAGAAGATGAAATTGGGGTGGATCTCTGGCCAAGTCGAGCTGAAGAGATGTAGCCGGAGGTGGTGGTCATTTCATAGGCACTGGTAAGGGCTCTTATTCTTGGAAGACAAGCTTCCAAGTGCAAGAGTCCTTGCTAGAGTAGTAAATCTGTAGGATACCCAAATCTCTCATGCGTTCGCACGAGAGGTTTGGTGTGAACCAGAGATTAGGACCCTACTCAGATGGAAGAGCATTCCTCAGAGAGTCTCCCTTCCAAATATGGGAGGAGATCTCTGAGGAATCCAGGAGTACTCCCCCTCTATTCCTCGTCAGAGTAGGATTTCTCCCCATTAATGGCGGAGGGACCTATTTGTAGGAGAGGCGAGGAAGTTAGGGGTTTCTGTGCAAGGGTTTTCAAAAGATAGGGGCCAAAATGTAATTGGGTGTACTATTTTGTAAAGTAGGTTAAGATGACCTCCCCTTAGATCCAAATTTTGGTACAAACCTAAATTGAACCTAAGGAATCCAATGGTGAAGTTGGATTTTAGGTTTAACCATGTTTGACTAGACATTTTGCACAAAATCCCAAATTAGGTCAATTAATGAGCTAGGACCCCAATCTTGGCAAAATAGGTTCCAAAGGCCAAATTGAAGGTTCTAAAACCTAAGAGATATTTTCTCATGAATTTTAGAGGGTTTAGTTGATTTTTATCCTGACCATAACCTTGTTGAATTAAGCAGCTCTATTTTAGGGTTACAGAATGTCGTGTAATTCATAGACTGCACATTAATCCATTTCTGATGAACTACCCCACTTTTTATCTTATTCAAACCATTTGACCTATGTTTTGCCTCTGAGAAATCCTGTTTATGTACTGCAATGGTAAAATTACAATTTTAACCTTTGTTTCTTATTTTCTTCTCAGAACAATAATTCCTTGAATTAGGTCCTTCTCCAGGTTTTGTAGGAGCTCTTATTCTCTTTCATAGGACAAACTAAGCTAGTTAGGGCTCATGATGAGGCTCTCATCACCACCAATGGCATTCTGTAGCTAAATTTAGGCCCTGAAAATCGACATTTCGGGATAATCCCACCCATGGCACCTGAATCAGCACAAGGTGCATACATGCCCCTAGTAGGGTATTTAGATATACTAGGAGACAAGCATGGAGGAGATAGTATGTTATTGCGCATCTTCGAGGGGAATTTCCCACCTCTCTACACCAGGAACTCGTCCAAATCAACTTGCATTGATAAGCCGCTCTTAATCCTGGTAGCTTTTCCAGAATATAATTAATGCATTTGCGTGATTTTGATAATTAAGTGCACTGAACCAGATTGTATGTGGATTAGGGCACTTAGGTTACCGAGTCCCACAAACCATAGGTCAATTAACGAGGCTGAATAATCCCTAAGCCTTAGACCTAATACTTATGCTTTGTATTTTCCTCAACCTGTTGAGGATTTCTAGATCTTAACGAATAGTTGAATTCTTAATCTTAAAACAAGCCCAAGAGGCCTAAGATTAGAGTTCATACTAATCTCTGTTTGTCTTAACACTTTTGTCTTTTATTTCTTTCTTTTGATTTAGATTAGAACTAAGCAGATTCCTTAATCTTATACTAATGACTAACACTTTTAATTTCAAATTATTACTCCTTTTTGACATTTAAATCACCTCTTCCTCCTCTCAAGAATGATATGCAAATTAATCTTTCAAAATTTCCTCCCTTCTTCCAAGTTTTTTCTCTTTTTCAATTTTATTGTTATTTTTTTTATTTTTTGGAATATGTATTTTTTTTTGTGAGAATCCTTCAGAACTTTAAATTTTTATGTGTTTGCACTTTAACACCCCCCATGCCTAAGTTTTGCAATGTCCTCATTGCAAACAAAGGGTATGAAACAGTTAGGGTTCAGAGATTAGAATAGGATAAACGAGTTGGCGAATGGGTCGGGATGATTGTTGCGGACGATTTCAAACTCTAGTACGAGTACTGGAGGTGGAGTCGACTGTTCTAAAGCTGAACTCGAAGTGCATTAGACGTGAAGTACAAAAGGATAATTAGAAGGATCTCTATTTTTTTTGGATTGATAGGTTATCTCCCATTAAGCGCTAACTTCAATGCCTTCAGCTGAGCAGAAAATGATCATGGAGGAGTGGTCAAATCAGACGAGTTTTATAGAACAAGCACCTTGATCAATAGCCTGGTTGGTCCAACTAGGTGCTTGTTCAGATCAGCAGGCTGATGATGCAGCCCCAACCCAATCAATCAGGTAGGTTGATAGATGTGGATCAAGAGATGCAGTGCACACCAGATACTGTGAAGCTCAGAATGATGTGGAAGTGAAAAATTAGGGTTTGGCTGAGTCGGATTAGCCTGGTTAGAGTAGGGATCCTCAAGAGAGAATGAATCGATGGAGTATGTGTGATCCCTATGGCAGTGATAAGAGAAGCATGGGATGTGATTAGTAGTCTGATCAAAGTCCAAAACGTGATCAAAATGTGGCTAGGAATCATATGCTATTGGATCATTAAGAGGAGAATCAGAGTAGAAATTGAGTCCAATTGCGGGTCAGGGTTGAGAATGGCTTTTGGAAGGCTCTGTATATGCTGTGGAAGAGGTGGCTTCAAGAATAACTGTATGTGAGGGCTCCTCTAGAAAATGTTCAAAGGTAGGTATATCTAGAGAGTCCTCAAAGAACCCATCAAAATCGAATGTAAAAGCTTGGAGAGTGCTTGTAGGATCAAGGAAATCTGAGTCAGGAAAAGACTTGAACTCTGGATTGTAGATGCTCTCGGCAATTACTGTTTCTGATTCTTGAGGATCAAAAAGAAATGATTCCATCTCAATGGAACTTGATTTTGAATCGATGATCTTAGGATTAGAGACGTCAAAGTCAGAGTCGAAGAATGGATCATGTATGTCGAGGTCGTAGATTAGTTTAGAGTTGTCAGAAAAAATAATTTTCCAAAATCAGTGTAAGATTCAAAATTGTCGAAGAACTTGCGAGAATCATGTTCTAAATCTGATTCGGGATCAAAGGGACCACCATTGAGTAAATCAAGATGTGGAGAAGTAGCAACCTAACTTGGGTCTAGCCTATTCTCAGATTCCAAGCTCAATTAGGTGTCCCTATTAGGCATGAGCTCGGTTTCTTGGCATATAGGGAAGACCCAATCAAAACCCAACTCTCCAACTCCTCGATTTCTATATCATAGATCAACATGACTTTCGAAAAATCAATCTGTATCTCTGAGGAGGTTGGAGAGGTCCACTCATCAAATACAGGCCCAGAATTGTTATCCAGATTCAAAATCTGATTTCCTTTATATGGGGTGCTGTAATCATCCCAATAAGGCTCGAATTTAGATTCTAGGTTTAAGGTGTGGGTTGGATCACTAGAATCTAGGTTAGGCTCTACAGGGATGTCAAAATTGCTCTCGAGAGTCACCTTATCAGAATAAGTGACGATATGTACACTCTCGAGAGTTTCTGATTCAATCTTAGTATCACAGGTGTCTGGGAAATCTAAACTTGGTGAACCATGCTCTTGATTTTCTAGGGTTGGCTCAAAATTGTGGACACTTGTAATTGGATCCTCCCATCCCTCATCAAGATCAGGAATGTCAATTACTATGAAATTTGAATCTGAATTCATTTGGGTTGGGGGTCCATAACAACTATGATCATCAAACCCAGGATTTGGGAAATTACACGGATTACTAGAATTACTCCAAGATGTCATCTTAACTTCTTATGGGTATTTTTTATCGATGGTTCTATATAACCCATTCAGCAATTTTCCCCATTCTTTCAAAAAATTCTTGTGTTCTTCCAGAACTGAAGGATTTGACCAATATTGTATACAATCATTGTTATGTAATTTCACCAATTCCATGTGTTCTGCTAAGAGATCATCCCAGGTTGAACCGTGGTTTAGTTGTATCCATATCATCTCCATACGGTTCAAAATGTGGTTCAATGTTTTTTTGAATTTCTCCTTAATGTCCCTTTTACAATATTCCTCATGGTTTCTATAGGCATTCTCAAGTATCTTTTCTTTTCTGCTCATTTGGGACTCAGGTTTTCTAAATAGTCTTCCTATATAGCCAGACTGCATTTTTTAAAATCAAATGGTGGAATCAAGATGTAGAATCTGTTGGTGCTAGAGCACCACGATCATTTGTTTGGATGATAACAAAACACGTGTTATTTAACATTTGCAATTTGAGTCCTAGATTTCAGGTCAATTGCAAATGTGGACGTGTTTAGATGGAACTCGAGCTCGCATCCAGGATGGATTGGAGGAGCTTAATGAAGAACAGAGGAGGTTCGCGTGGAGCGACAGATTGAAGATAGAAGACAAGAAGAATAGGATAGATTCTTTTTAATCCTTTCATGTACTTTTATCTTTATTTTTCTTGCTCTTTATTTTCCTTAGAAAATTATGTTAAAGAGCCTCAAAGAACCCTAACAGTAGTCCTAGGAACACCGGCACAACCCTAGGATACTTAGGTTTTCTGTAGAATACTTAGAAAACCAATATAGGGCTCAAACAGCACTTCCAGATGTCTAATTCCCAAATCAGACGTCTGATAAAGTATTTTAAGACGTCTGACTGTTGTTTCAGACGTCTGATAACTGTTAGGCTGGACATAGTTAGTTCTGTCTGATGAAATCAGACGTCCAGACCCTTACACCAGATGTCTTAGGAGACGTCTGATGGACTTGCCAGACGTCCAGATAGTGGACCATTGGCTAGCTTAGCAGGCACTCAAGATTATGACCGTTAGAGCCTTATCAGATGTCCTTAGGCCTTTCCAGACGTCTGATAAATGACCGTTTGGCCTCGGCTGACCCAAAATCTCTTCTCAGAGATTTTCTAGCCGTTGCAACATTTGGAAATCAATTCCCACAGTAGAAGTAGGTTTCCAGATGTCCAGACATAGTTCCAGACGTCTTGTATGTCGTCTGATGGACTTGCACAAAAACCCTATTTAGATCTGATTCAAGTCAGGAGGAAACCCGCATAGAATCAGACGTCTTAAAGTGGCCTTCCAGACGTCTGATGCAAGAGTTAGACGTCTGATAACCCTGTTAAATGTAATCATTGTCCTGATTTCGGCCTGATTCTCTTGAACTTTGTTCCCAACGGCTATAGAACCTTTCCTAAGCCTTCCAAAGCCTTCCTAAGGCCTCTATAAATAGAGGGGAGCCTTTACACACCTAAATACACTAAGAAGCAACACTAAGATATACTTGGATACACTTAGCTACATACTTTCTACCCTTTTATGTCCAAGAAAAGATCTTGCTCTCCAAGCTTAAGTTCCATCACCTAGAGAGCTAAATCCCCTTCGCGCACCCGCTCTCCCGCCGTTGTTCACGAGAGCGACATTGCGTCGTTGCGTGGCACACGCACCGCGTCATCAACTCGACGCACTCCTTGCAAAGGGGAGTTTCCTATTTCCTATAGAAGCTAGGTTTAAATTACTTTGTTGGCTCTATAGGATTACTTGTTTTATTTTATCTTTGTCTTTTGGTTGGGTATTCGCTTTGCAAATTCCCGTCTCCTTCGTGGGACAAAATCCTTCTCGTGGAGAGAAGGTGTTGAGGAACGCTACCCTCGTACTTGTAGCGTGGTTGTACTGAGGTTGAATCACCCTCGTTTTAAAGTGATTCGGTTAGTGGATTTGATCAACTAGGTTGATCGGAAATCCTAACTCGAGAGGGTTAGGTGGTGGTTTTCACCCGGTTTGGGTTTCCACCTAAAAATACCTGTGTACTTTTGTGTTTGTTTATTTTGTGAGATTGCTTTATATTTTATTTCCGCAATTATTACGTCACCCCTCCTAGTAGGGCCAAACCTACAGAATCAAAACTAAAGATTAGATTTGAAGCTAATTAGATTAGATTTAGAAATCCCCAAGAAGATTTGGCTGCATTCTTTTGAATAGATTAGAATCAAAAGAAACCTAATAACCTTCCTGTGTATGTGTTTTAAATAGAAGGGATGGGGCCTGGATGTGAATTTTGACCCAATCAAGGCACCCAAAAATTTTTGGATGACTAAGGCAATTTCGAGGTGATTGATACCTCAGAATCAGAAATTCGCACACTCGAGAATTACCTGGGCAGCCAGGAAGGGAGAGCCTCGTAAACTCCTACACAGTAGAGCATCCCCACAGGTTACAGGGTTTCCCCCACCCAACTTTCCTTGTCGCTGAGGTTCCAGGTACATTGGAATGTATGAATTTAAGACCTTAAGTCTACACATTTTATGTCCTAATTTGTCCCTTGAGTTTCACTTGATTAGAAGTTAATTCAACTTGTGACATAATTTGGATGTTGGCTTGCCTACAATGTAGACCAACTTCACTTGACCTGCCCTAAAGATGGCAGAATGAGATCTAGGTCAAGACCTAGAAATCACCCTGATTTTACTTCCAGGTTATTAGGTCCAAGATTTTAAGATTCAAGCGAAATTAAAGCCTGATTTTAGGGTTTTTCTTATTAGATCTTTTCAATCAAGAGTTTGGGTGGCAAATAAATGTGGGAGGGTAACTTTCCTTTAATTCAGGAAAAAATGTGTACTAGCACTCCAAACCCTAATGTCAAACCCTAAATGGCTCTATTCTGCCTCCAATGTTATCCCAACATGTACACCTTGGACTTAAACATTAAGGTGAGTAGTCCAAGATGATCAGAAATTAAACATGGTCCCTAATAGGCACAGGAAATTTGGGGTAGGGAATTCTAAACAAAATCGTCTCAATCTTCAACCAGATTTGAAAAAAAATTTCGCAAATCAGGAAACTTGCCTTTTAAATGATAGTTACTATGAAAAATAAGGTAGGTAATTCCTAATTAATTATTTCCTTTTTGTCTTCCCAAGATTAGGAGGTTCATTAGGGAAGAATAGAGAAGTTACCTGCCCTGGAGTGGTTGATTTGTGTGGAAGATCTCCTTGTGAAGTACCTCGCAAAATCACATGAAATCGAATAGGACAAGTTAGTGCTCAAATATAATCAAAATATACCAAGAGAATAGTGGTGGATTGCACGTTAGGTTTTAAAAGATGTGTTCATTGTAGTAATAATTCCTTAAAAATAGCTCGAACAACAGATAAAATTTATAACTTAAATGTCAGAAATGAAGTCTGTGGTCATTCGCTGGGAGCAAGTATTGCATTCACATGCTAATCTCAACATATAATATAAATGAGCACAAGAAATTGAGCAAAGTATATATTTTCAATGAATAATAACATGTCACATTAGTTATTTAAGGAAATCCAATGTATCTCAAGAATATGAGGATAGAAAGAAAAAAAGAAGAAAAGACAATGGTGATTTGAATCACCACTTATATCCTCTAAAGTTTAAGCATGCATTCAATCATTAATTATGTCAAATCAACCAACAGTAGGGAAGAAATCAGACGTCTTAATAGAAGGCAAGCACAAGCCTTCTCTTCTTCTTCAAACTAGGTCAACATGAACTCAGATTGCGCCCAAATTTTGGTGCAAAGCTAATTTGGACCTAAGGAATCTAGTGGTGAAGTTGGATTTTGGTTTTGACCTAGTTTGAATAGGTAATTTATGTAAAAACCTAAATTAGGGCATAGGTCAATTTGTAACTCTGTTTTAGGTCAAATTAGGTTCCGATAGTCAATTCAAGGATGCCAAACCCTAGAGCATATTTTTATATGATTTTTAGAGGGTTTATGTGAATTTTATCCTGATCGAAACCTCAGCAGATTAAGCGGGCCTATTTTTAGGATTTCAGATGTCATTTAATTCTCGAAACACGTGAAAGCCCATTTTTGTCTGCACAGACCTACTTGATAGACCACTAAGAGCATTTGACCTTTAATTAACCTCTGAGAAATCTCGTGATTGTTCTGCAATTGAGATATGCTGATAAAACTACAGTTTTGCCCCTATTTTCTTGTTATTCTCTCAGAATGGATTTATAGTGAATTAGGGTCCTCTAGCTGTTATGTAGGAGCATGTAATAATGGAATATGACTAAATATAGCTAGATATGGTTGATGATGATGTTATCATCAACTGTCTTAGGTTGTGGGGCCTACATCCATGGAGTCCAGCAACCTTCTATATGCCTTAGATGGAGTGAACAGACCATGCTTCTAGCGAAAGCCATCCACCACGCCCACTAGCTGGAAGGCTTCCAAGTCTGCTACTAACCGTGCTTGCTCCACCTACATTTGGCCTCCCTCATGTGCACCTACTGCAGTAAGGACCTACTTGCCATTTGCATCATCCCAGTAGTCCTTGACCGATGCCTTACTGTCCATGGTTGTAGCAACTGCTCTTGGATATGCCACGCTCAATTGGCCCAAATTAGAGCATTCATCAGTCTAGAAAGTGAAGTGCCTACCGTCCCCCAGGATAAGCGCAAATTCAGACCAGTGCTCTTGAATTGCTCTCCTCACTGACTTCCAGAATGGTGAAGGTTGGTTTGGAGCCTTTGTCCATAGCTGCACCTGCGTAGGTCCATAGGTCTCCTTGATTAGTTGGGGTCACATCTTTCCATCCTCCACTGTCCACTTAATTACCCACTACAGGAGTAGAGCACCATTAAATTCTTTCAACAAACGGATGCCCATCCCTTCCTTTGATCGAGGCTTACAAACTTGCGGCCACTTCACCGGATGCAAGAACCTGCCTTCCACCTTGGCACCCTTCCAAAAAAAGCTCTTCCTCATCACATCCAACCTCTTCCATATTGACTTCGGAGATCTAAACACCAAGAAAAAGAAGTCTGGTATCGAAGTTGATGACTGAGTTGAGCAAAATCAATCGTCCTCCCTTCGATAAGAATCTACTACTCTAGGATTCTATTTTGGTATTCACTTTCTCAAATAGAGAGGCCCAATCACTCTTCTTCAGTTTCTTATCACTTAGGGGTAGACCCAAATACCTTATTGGGAGTGTCGCAATTGGAGTATGCAAGGTGGTTGAAATTGCCTCACCCTCCTGACTTGTCATGCCAAGCAAATCAGTGATGACTTTGCCCCGTTCAACCTCAGGCCCGATATCTCAATGAATATGTCGATCATTGTAAATAGGGTCTTTGCCTCACAAAGCCCTCCTTCCACAAAGAACATTGTGTCATCGGCATACTGCAGTATTGGTGCTAGAGCTCTAGAATTTGACAAAGAGTATCCCCTAACCAAACCCGCATCTGCCAGCTTACAAGTAAAGTGTGCTATAGTTCCACTGCCAAATTAAAAATAAGAGGGGCCAAAGGGCACCCTTGCCTCACTCTGCATTGAGATTGTATCCACGCTCCTCATGGCCTCCTGTTCATGAGAAGGGAGAAAGAGGATGTGACAATGCATCTTTTCATCCATTGTATCCAAAGATATGGGAAGCCCTCCTCTTAAAAATCCCCCAAAGGTATGACCACTCTACCGAGTCGTAGGCTCTACTAAAATCTACCTTCCACATGAATGCTTTGCTCTTTCTCCTACTCCACCCTGAGACCATCTCTTGCGCTAGAATGAATGACTGTTGTAGTGACCTGTTGGGAAGGAAAGCCGATTGCACTAGACTAATTAAGTCAGTGAAAATGTACTTCAATCAATTTGGCAACACTTTGCTAATGATTAAATAAATCGAGTTTGAAAGCGCAATAGGCCTGAAGTCTGTCAATGTCTCTACCCCAACATTCTTTGGTAGTAAGAACAGGTAAGATTTATTTATTCTCTCCATACCTGAATTTCCCTTTTGAAACTCTTTAATAATCTCCATCACGTCCCCTTTGACCACATGCCAAAATTACTTATAAAAAAGGACTTGCAATCTGTCGAGACCTAGAGATCCCTCTGCAATCAACCCGACCATGGCCTCCAGCACTTCCTAATTTGAGATACTTTATGTCATTTTTGCAGCTGCTAAATTTCCCACTCAGGGGAGGTTTGAGGCTGCCAGCCTCCACCCTCCTCTCCCTTTTGATCTTGAGGCTTCCTTGAAATATTTAGCCACCTCCCTTCTAATCTCATCTGAAGAAGTTAACACCGTATCACCTTTCTTTAGGGAAGAGATGAAATTCACTCTCCTTCTAGAGCTCCCTACCATATGAAAAAACTTTGTGCTTGCAACTCTCTTCTTCAACCATAGTTGCCTTGACTTCTCTCGCCAGTCCACTTCCCTTGGCAGGTCCTCTACTTGAACCACCCCTTGCCGGTGTTTCCTCTATGCCACCTCATCCTCAGCCAATTGCCCACTATTCTCCTTCTCGTCTAGTAGCTGCACCATGGATAATGCTTCAGACTGTCTCTGGCTTCTCACAAAATCCATCGTTCATTTATATTCCCTTAACATCGCTCTCAGATCCTTCCACTTGCATGTGCTCCCACCAGCAACTAACCATCTCTTTGAAGCCTTCCTCCCTCAGCCAAGATTTCCTGAATTTGAAATAAGTACCAACATATGACTCCTCCCCACTGTTCCATAGCAATGGGGTATGGTCCGAGAAGGGGTGATCCAAACCCATGACCGATGAGAGTTGAAATCTCTCGAGCATCTCTACACCCCCAAAAAACCTGTCCAACTTTGAGACCAGCCCATTCCCCCCTCGGCATGTGAATTCTACCCTGGTTGATGGGTATTCATTCAATCCAACCTCTAACACCACCAATTGAAAGCCAAGCGAGGCCCTATCCATCCTTCTGTTCCATTGATTATTTTCAGACAAGACACTATTGAAGTCTCCACCTACAAGCCAAGGCACCCCATTTGTCTTGCTCACCATCACACGCAACTCTTGCCACAGCTCGTCTCACAAACTGTCTGCACATGGACCATACACACACGAGATAATCAAATCCTGATCATCCCTTATGGCTTGAAATCTGCATGAGACCAGAAATTTGCCCTTCGATACCTCTCTCAAACTTAGTCTGGATGTTTTCCACCACACTGCCAGTCCTCTCACCCTTCCTAGCACATCCACTACTCTAACATAAGCTTGACCCCATTGGAGCAGTGACTGCCACAAAAAAGCCCCTCCTATATGAGTTTCATGCAGTAAGGCACATTCCACCTCCCACTCACGAAGGCAATGAGATAATGAAGCCCTTCATACCCTATCACGCAACCCACACACATTCCATGTGATTACCTTCATCCCCTGAACTCCGGAGCACCCTGTTGTCCCCTTACCCTCTTCTCTACATTCAAAATGGCTGCAACCTTCTCTTCTCTGGAGCCCCTTCGCATATTCCATGTTATCTTAATTAAATATCTCCACAGTATCTAGTATCAAGCCATCACCTCAGACACCTTAAGAACTCAGCAGAACAAACACAGTAGAGGCACATGGGCCTTGTACAAAGCCCTTAAAGACTAGGTATTGAGAGAGAAGATGGCACGAATCTCAAGGTGAAAAACCCTCCCCCTCCCTCCTTCGGATTCTCTTCTCTTCCGATCAAGCCAAATCTGGCTAGTCGAACCAAATGCCTAGACCCACGTGGAGTGAACTGCGGGAGAGGGTGCATGGACAAGTGTGTGTGAGCAAATGCGTAGGTGCGTGGAAGGGGACCTTACCCTTGATGCGTGCTGAGGCAAGTAGCTGATGGCAAGAATTCAATTTATGCACGGTTAGGATTTTATCACACACAATGTGGGACTATCCTCTCCTACTTCCTTTGTGTGAAGTTACACTAGTTGGCTCGAGGAATTGGGGCAGTAGCTGCAACTAGTGGCTTCAATTAAGGGCCTGAAGGTCTTCAGGATTTGAGCCTACTTCTATTGAGGACAACAGAAGGTCGAATGAAAGTCGGAGACGGGCGGCCAGTGTCGGGGAAGATGAAGGTGGCAGTGGAGCTCCAACAGGTACTAGGAGAATAAAATATGTCCTTGCAGCCCTGCTGTGGGGGTGTTTTCATGAAGTGTGGTGCACAGATGTGGACTGTCGAGGTCGAAGACAATGTGCAGAGGGCATAGTGTACAACAGGGAGATGGAGAGTGTAAAGACCAAATTTTCTTTAGGGATTTTACTCAATGAGGTGTGCTGAAGGTGTAGGAGGTGGTGGCAATGTGTTTGATGGTTTGTGGCACCGGCACGAGCTTGCCGGAGCTTGTGCTAGATGTAGGGTAGATGATAGGGTTGAGGGTGGTGTAATGGTTTTTCCTAGGTTCCAAAGGGTTGGAGAGAGTCTGGAAGGTGAGATGAGTAGAGAAGGGATGCTTAAAGTGAGAAAGAACGTGTGAAGGTGGCCTACTGTGATGGGCCAATGCTGGAGAAGGTGAAGACGATGGTGAGGGAGTGATGAGGCAAGAGAGGACAGAGGCAGTTGGTCTTTGGCTGGATGTGATCACAACGAAGAGTTGAAGAGGATGAGCTGGTCAATTTGGCCATTGATCAGCTCAATGAGAGGGGTATAGAAGTGTTAGAAATCGTATAACGCGTATTTGATAAGAAAATGCATCATAGTATAGTGTGAAATATGATCAACAAAAATAATTTATAAGATAATGAGACTTGAGTCCCGGTCGTTCGTCTCTAGGTTGCATTTATGGAAATGCAGATTTGAAATCGATCTTGCTCACTCTACTTGCTTAAAATCGCATGTCAGTTTATGGTTATTACGTATTAATGCACGACATGCTTAGTTGCCAGAATATCAGAAATTGAAACTTGCAACTTCAATCACACCAAAAGATGATAACTAGGCACATGGTGATTTTCAACATATATATTTATATATATAAAAGATGATGATGATATTAGAGTTGCAAAGCACAAGTAGAGGAATGATTGTACAGGGAAATAAAACTACTCACTACCAGAAAATGACTGCGTACATGAATCTATGGGGGGATTTTGCATGCATCATTGGGGGAGAATAAAGAGCTACACTACCAAGCAATCAACAAATCATGTAAACTATGAAGAACTAAGCTACTAATCTAACAGAAATAAGGGCATTCAGAGGGGAGCTTCAATGGACTTTGAGTTGGTTGTGAGGAGAAGGAGGGGTAGCCAATGGTGCTTAGCTGGCCCTCGGAGAGAGGTTGAGGAGGTGATCCAACATCTTGGCAGGGAGATGGTGGTGGCCACAAAGAAGTGACTCGTGAAGGTGGAGTGGAGGTGGAATGTAGCTAAGCTAAGTGGAAGCCAAGAGAGAATGGGTGCAAATGGCCACCCCTTAGGTCGTTTTATAGACCTAAGGGAAACTCTCTAGAGAATTATGGAATTTTCTAGATAGGCCTATGGTGGGAGCTCGTCGGAGAGTGAGAGAGAGAGGATGGATGGTGGTTTGTAGATCCACCAAATGTGGAACAAAAAATTGAATGGCTCTTGGTTGCTAATTTTAGCAACCAAGGCAACAACAAATGGTAGAGAGTTCCAGAGAACTCTAGGCTAGGTATTTTTGTGTGGATGGTGTGTGTGGGTGTGTGTGGGTTGAAACTTAGGTGGCTAGGTTGATTAGGTTGGGTTCTAGTGGGTTTAGGTCAAGGTAGGTCTCAAATTAGGGTTGTAAACCCTAATTCACTAGGGTAAAGTGCAATTAAACTTAATACAAGTATAATTGGGTGTGTGGAAACCTAATTGAGAGTAAAATAACTCAATTAAGTTAGGTCTAGGTCAATTGGACTCTCACTGAGTCCAATTGAACAGTGTGTGCTGAGATCAGGGCTCAATTGGACTCAATGAGTCCAATTGAATAGGTTGATGGAATTGACTAAGATCCAAGTCAATTAAGTTTAGTGAGGCCTAATTAGTTCCTTAGGGAGGTCTATAGGTGATGTACTAGGGTTAGGGCACCTTAATTTAGGTTCCTATGGGGTTAGAATTGGGTTTAGGGGGCTAGAGATCCAAGATCAAGGCTTGAATTCCAAAACAGGAACTAGACGACAGTATCAGTTGTCTAATAAAGTTGTTAGACATCTTATAGTAAAAAATCAGAAGTCCAGACTTGTTCTCTGGACGTCCAATTAGAGTAAGGAGGGTTTCTAGGTTCTATCTTGGGTATTCTGCAGAAATTGGACGTCTGACCACGTGTTTAGATGTCCAATAACAGTGTAGAAGTGGGTTTAATGTGTGCGGGAGTTGGCTAAGGGTTCTACACATCCTATAACTCATCAGGACGTCTAGATAGAGGCTAGTATCAGACGTCTAATAAAGTTGTCAGATGTCTTATAGTAAAAAATCAGAAGTCCAGATTGTAGTTTGGACGTCCAATCAGAGTCAGGAGGGTTTCTAGGTTCTGTCTTGGGTATTCTACAGAAATTGGACATCTGACCAAGTGTCTCGATGTCCAATAACACTGCAGAAGTGGGTTTAAGGTGTGCAGGAGTTGGCTAAGGGTTTTGGGCATCCTATACCTCATCTGGACATCTAGATAGAGGCTAGAATTAGGGTTTTATGGTTTCCTAGGGTGTGGTGACCTAATCTAAGGGTGGCTAAGGCTTGGGAAGGCTTCTAGGAAGTCCTAGGGCTAGGATGGACCTAAGTTATTCATAATTTATTATTTTATTCCTACTCAATAGAATCCAATTTCGCGCATTTTAAAGTTGTCGAAAATCATAGTATAGTCACGTTAAATGTTCATCAAAAAATAATTTCTAAAGATAGCGAGACTTTGAGTCCCGGTCGTTTGTCTCTGGGAGGCATTTATGCAAATCTGAAATCGATCTCTTATCGCTCCACTCGCTTAAAAATCGCATGGCGGTTTATGGTTATTACGTATTTAAGCATGACATGCTTAGTTGCAAGAATATCAGGAATTAAAGGCAGGCAACTTTAATCACACAAAATATATTGCAATAAGTTCATGGTGATTCTCAACACATAAAAAAAAATATATATAGAAAAATTTCTTTCATTCATTCAGGAAGGTGTTTGCAACATGGAACTAGAGGAAAGCTTTTAGAGGAAAGCTTAAAACATAAATCTAACTAACAGAAAATGATTGCGTACAAGAATCTACGGGGGGATTTTGCATGCATCATTGGGGGAGAAAAAGAGCTACACTACTAAGCAGTAAATGAAAGCAGTAAAACTACGAAGAGCTAAGTTACTAATCTAGAAGAAAAGAAGGGCATTCGGAGGTGGTCTCCGATGGCCTTTGAGTGGCTGAGAGGAGAAGGAGGGGCGGCCAATGGTGCTTAAGCTGACCATTGGAAAGAGGTTGGGGAGATGATCTAGCATCCTGGCATGGAGATGGTGGCAGCCATGGGGCACAACTCGTGGAGGTGGACTGGAGATGAATGTAGCTAACCTAAGTGTGAATGAGTGCCAAGAATGGGATGGGTGCAAATGGCCACCCCTTAGGTCTATAAAAAGACCTAAGGGAGACTCTTAAGAGAAGTGTGGAACTCTCTAAAGAGAGCTCCAATAGTGGCCAGCCATGTGAGAGAGAAGTGGTTCTTAGATCCATAAAAAGTGGATCTCAATTTGAATGGTTCTTGGATGCTAATTTTAGCAACCAAGAGTGGCGCCACCTTTGGAAGAGAGTTCTAGAGAACTCTAGATGGGTGTGTGTGCGTGAATGGGTGTTTGTGTGTGTGTGTGTGTGGTCATGCCCTATGTGGCTAAGTGGTCTAGGTTAGGTCCTAAGTGGTTTAGGTTGGTGTAGGCCTTAAATTAGGGTTGCAAACCCTAATTGCTAAGGAGGGATTGCAATTAAACTTAACACAAGTTTAATTGAATGGGTGTGAACCTAATTGAGAGTGAAATGACTCAATTAGGTTGGGCTTAGGTTAATTGGACTCTCCTTGATTCCAATTGGACTTGTGTGGGTTGAGATCTAAACTCAATTGGACCCTATGAGTCCAATTGACTAGGCAATGGTCCAATTGACTAGGCAATGGTAATTGACTGTGATCTAAGTCAATTAGGTTTAGTGAGGACCTAATTAGGTCCTTAGGGAGGTCTAGAGGTGATGTGCCAGGGTTAGGGTACCTTAATTTAGGTTCCTATGGGGTTGGAATTGGGTTTAGGGAGCAAGAGATCCAAGATCAAGGCTTGAATCTCAAAAGAGGAACTGGAGAGTAGTTCCAGACGTCCAAAAATAGAATCAGATGCCTTATACCCAAAAATCAGAAGTCCAAACTTGTTGTCTGGACATCCATTCAGAGTCAGGAAGGATTCAAGGTTCTGTCTTGGGTATTCTACATAAATTGGACGTCTGACCAAGTGTCTGGATGTCCAATAACACTGCAGAAGTGGGTTTAATGTGTTCGGGAGTTGGTTAACGGTTCTGGACATCCTATAATTCATCTAGACGTCTAGATAAAGGTTGGAATTAGGGTTTTAAGGCTTCCTAGGTTGCGGGTGACCTAATCTAAGGGTGGCTAAGGCTTAGGGAAGTTTCTAGGCTATCCTAAGGCTAGGATAGACCTAAGTTCTTCATATTTTACTGCTTTATTCCTACTTAATAGAATAGCATACCTCAACTCCCTTACATTATTATCTATTACATGTAATCTAAGTCTTCTACTCCAGCTCTGCTGCAACACCCATTATTCCTGATCCAGCTTCAGATCCAGCTTATTACCTGTAATTGACATAATGCACCTAATTATCACATTATAGCATTATTTTATGCATTGCTAAAAGAAAGCAGTAAAGATGCAAATAATGCTTATGCATGCATGAACTACGCTAACTTATGCTAAGCCCTAACCTAATGTAGGTCAGTTAAGACCTATGATTGCTGCGCAACCACACCCCGATACCTAAATCTTGCTAGTCCCTAGCAAATGTGAGACTAAATTATTCACAAAAGGGTCCCTAAGGGATTGATTATTTTATCAAGTGTATGCCTAGAGATTTTTCTCCTTTTTGTTTTCATCCTATGCTCTAGAAATCCAGACAATCGTGAAATTGTAGCTATGTAGCTTTTGCAACGGATTCGAGTGAAAAACTAATTCACCTGTAAAGCCTGTACTTGACCCCTAGTAAAATTCTAGTGGGATAAGCAGACTTCTTCCCTCAGGGTATTCAAAATATTCTATGAATTCCACCCTGATTTTAGGCTTAGGTAGAGAATCTCTGAGGGGTACAGGTGTTTATTTGGTCGCTTACTCTCACTTGGTGCTACATAGAGATTAGTGCTACAGAATCTAGATTCCTAGATTACTAAGTAACTCAACTCAGAGAAATAGGAGAAAAACTATACTCCCTTTTGATTCCTTTGTATTCATTTTCTCTTTTTCTTATTCTTTTCTTTCCTTTCTTTTTCTTAGAGCTCACAATCTCACTAGGTTCTCACGCATGATCTATATTTGGTGGTCTCACTTGGCATTAACACTTTAATTGAGTTTCCATAACCTTAACACTAAGTCAGAATTCCTCAACCAGTATTCGGGTGGTCAGAAACACAAGAAAGGTGGGTTAAGGCCATATTTGGTGGATCTCAAATTTATTTAGTGATATTGCCTCAATGCAACTGAAATAAGTACTAAATATTCACTCTTTTTTTCTTTGCTTTTTCTTCCTTTTCTAATTTTTTTCAATTTTTCTTTCTTTTCATCATTTTTTTCAACATAACACAGCTAGCACACATCCATGAACTTTATTGAGGAGACATTATTAGGGATTGGTGGTACTCAAGAGACATTGGGTGGCTTATTTGGTAGAAGTGCCTACTCACGGCACTAGGAGAGATGGATAGGATGATGTATTTCTGACCTTGACATCAATACCCTCTTTCAGGAGAGGATTCCGTAAAGAATGGTCGTAACCATCCACCTTAGCCCTAGTTTTATGAAAACTCACTCTCCCCATATTTGCCTTATTTGGTGGCTCTCAAAATTTCACATAAAATGTATACACACGAATCGAGAACAAATACTATGTCTAAGCTCAGAGTATCATCACCTGATTATTTAGGACTCCGGATTCCTTGCACTAATCTTAGAGCACCAGTACTCTCTATTCTCAACTCACACTAGGTGGATTTTTGGAAGAAAATCTGCCTGACTCCCAAAACACTGTCCAGGGGTTCAGGAAAAGAAGCACTGCTTGTTCTCGACAGACTAAAGATGTTTATTAGCCTTCACCATGAATCCATTGCAAATTCTACGTGTGTGTGAAAAATTATACTGGATTCTAGATTACAGGAATCAACTAAAGGATAAAATCCCTAATTCATTCTCTTAATAAAATAATCTTATTCATGAGTGGAATATGTATATATGCTATAAACAATTAACCTCTTATATTCGTACTTCATGAAATTTCCCTTTCGAGTTACATTAAGCTTGACCCTAAATTTAGAACAAGAGGTGAGCGGGTGAGTCAGAAATGGCTGTTGCGGATGATTTCTATCTCCAATGCGAGCACTGGAGGTGGAGTCGGTTATTCTTTTATTTAGGGTCCTAAAGTACGTTTGACATGCAGCTTGAGGTGTTCCTAAATGTTAACATAAAAATTTTCAGTTTTGTTGTATCTACCCCCCATGCCTAAGTTCTTGCATGACCTCATGCATGAATATAAAAGAAAATAAATATAGCAGGGAGAAAATGGGTAGAAATCACTTGTAATTGCTCCTGAAATTATACATTTAGAACCAGCCAACCTGTCAGTATGCAATATGCAGAAAGAAAATATGCTAAAAGGAAAAATATGCTATGTATAAAAATGGTTATGTATAGATGATGGCAGAATGTGGGATATGCTATCTATACGTGCTGAGTTTAAAGCCCCCAGCTGGGCGAAAACTCAATCATACATCCTTAATAAGAAGAACAACCTCGTCAGGTGGAGGAGGTTCCCGGGCCAAAAATGGCTTGAGGTGCTGGCCATTTACTATAGATATATGCCCAGACTTTGGGTCCCTGATCTGGACTGCCCCATTAGGATATGGCTGAATCACAACATATGGGCCAGTCCACTTGAACTTGAGCTTCCTTGCGAAGAGTTTTAATCGTAAATCGAACAACCAGACTTGCTAGTTGGGTGTGAATGCTTTCCTCCAGATGTGGCAGTCATGAAAGGCCTTGGTCTTGTCCTTGTATATCAATGCATTCTCAAAGGCCTCCCACCGGATCTATTCTAATTCGCTGAGCTGGAGTTTCCATTCTTGACCTCCTACATCGAGATTAAGGTTACATTTTCGCACCGCCCAAAAGACGCGGTGTTCCAGCTCTACAGGAAGGTGACAGGCCTTGCCATATACCATACGATATGGTGACATTTCGATTGGGGCCTTGTACGCGGTCCAATATGCCTAGAGTGCATCAACTAATTTATCGGACCAGTCCTTCCTATCTGGTCTAACTGTCTTCTGAAAAATCAGCTTGATCTGACGGTTAGACACTTCAGCCTGCCCATTGGTCTGCAGGTGATACGGGGTGGCTATATGGTGATGTACCTCCTATTTCTTTAATAATCACTTGAAGTGGGTGTGGATGAAGTGGCTTCCCCCATCGCTAATTAGAGTGTAGGGTATTCCGAATCTCACAAAGATGTACAGCCGTATGAAACAAATGACGGTCTTACGATCAACCCGTCTCACCGAGATGGCCTTGACCCACTTCGAGACATAGTCGATGGCTAATAATATTTACTCGAAGCCATGCGAGTTTGGAAAAGGGCCCATAAAATCGATGCCACAGACATCGAACACTTCTACAACCATGATGGGCTAGAGTGGCATCATGTCTCTCCTGGTCATAGAAACGACCAATTGGCATCATTTGCAGTGTTGGGCGTATTCGTGTGTCTCTGAAAATGGTTGGCCAGAAAAATTCCGACTGCAAAATTTTTGCAGCGGTTTTCCATCCCGAGAAATGACCACCACAAGCATCATTCTGGCAGAAAGATAACACACTGGGGATCTCAGAATCTAGGATGCATCTTCAAATAATCTGATCTGCTACAATGCGAAAGAGCAGTGGGTCATCCTAGAGGTAGAATCTAGCCTCTGCAGTGAATTTGAGTTTCTGGTCCTTGGATAGGTTCACTGGAATGTTGCTTGTGGCAAGATAGTTTGCGATATCCGTGTACCAGGGGAACTCAACAGAGTGAACTACCAAAAGAGATTCATCCGAAAATTGCTTGTGGATAGGCAGGGAATAAGGAATGTGGCTTGGGTCCAGTCTGGATAGTTGATCCACCACAACATTCTGCTTTCCGACTTTGTCGTGGATTTCAATATCAAATTCTTGCAAGAGAAGGATCCATCTGATGAGCCAAGGTTTGGCATCCTTCTTTGCCAACAAATGCCGGAGGGTAGAGTGGTCAGTGAAGATGATGACTTTGGACCCTAATAAATAAGATCTGAATTTCTCCAACTCGAATACTATTGCTAGTAGTTCTTCTTTGGTGACAGTATAATTGCACTGAGCCTCATTCTGCGTCTTGCTAGCATAGTATATGACAAAAGGTTGTTTTCCCAACGTTGGCCTAAAATAGCACCGATGGCAAAGTCAGAAGCGTCGCACAACATCTCAAAATCAAGTGACCAGTAGGGTGGTTGGAGAATTAGGGAATTAGAGACAGCGCTTCGTAAAGTCTCGAAGGCACTGAGACACGAGGTGTCAAATTCAAATGAGGTATCGAAAACAAGGAGATTCGTCAAAGGTTGTGCAATTTTCGAGAAATCACATATAAATCTCCGATAGAAGCCGACGTGACCCAAGAATGATCTGATCTGCTTGACCAAGCTAGGTGGCGGTAAGTGGGAAATAATCTCAGGTTTAGCTCGATCGACCTCAAGTCCATTTTTAGAGATCTTATGCCCTAATACTATGCCATCCCTCACCATGAAATGGCTTTTCTCCCAGGATAGTACTGGGTTTACCTTAATACACCATTTCAGGATCTTGGTGAGGTTATCAAGACAAGATGCAAAATTATTTCAGAAAATGGAGAAGTCATCCATGAACACCTCCACATAGTCCGCAATCATGTCAGAGAAGATGGCCGTCATACAACACTGAAATGTTGTTGGTGCATTGCAGAGGCCAAAGGGCATCCGCTTGAAAGTGAATGTTCCAAAAGGACATGTGGATGTGGTCTTGTCTAGATCTTCCCGGCTAATCGCTACTTGATTATACCCGGAGTATCCATCCAAAAAGCAAAAGAAACTGTGTCCAACTAACCATTCCAAGATCTTATCAATGGAAGGCAAAGGAAAGTGATCCTTCTGGGTAGCCATGTTCAATTTCCTATAGTCGATGCAGACTCGCCAAGATGTCGTAGTGCAGGTCGGGATGGATTCGCCCTTATCATTTTTCACAATGGTGAGTCCTACTTTCTTGGGCACTATTTGGATCGGACTCACCCATTGGCTGTCAAAGATTGGGTATACAATACTTGCATCCAGCCATTTGATGATCTCCTTAACAACCTCTAGCATATTCGGGTTAAGCCGTCTTTGAGGTTGTCTCTAAGGTTTCACCCCCTCTTCCGTGTAAATATGATGAGTGCAATACGAGGGGCGATTATCGCGGAGATCAGTAATGCTCCACCCTATAGTAGCCCTATAGTCTTGTAGCGTAGAAATCAATTGATGCTCCTGTTCTTGGGTTAAGTGGGCATTAATAATGATTGGGTATGTCTCCTTTCGCCAAGAACACATACTTAAGTGAGTCAACTAAGGGCTTCAATTCAATCACGGGTGGGTCAGAGTTAGAAATGGGAGTGGGAGGAGCAAACTCAAAGGTGGGAATCTGTTGATTTGTATGCATGTAAATTACCGTTTATTCGCTACCTGTGAGATAGTCGGTTGTGACTGCGTCAACAGGAAACCCGTTAGCTGTGGTCACATCCTCCTGCAACAATAGGGGCGATTTAGTAGTGTGCGGATTAGGATGGCTGGATTCAGGGGTGCAGTGGTCAGAAGCACACCCTAAACAGTCAGATCCACGAGGAGATATGTGTAGTGCACTGGTCTCAGTCCCGTGTGGATCGAGGTCCAAGAACCCTGATAGTGCAGACGAATGAGACATTTTGTCATCACAAAGGAGCCCAATGTTACAACAGTATGCCGAATCTTTGTCTTCATCATCCTCCTCTATTCGATCACAGTCAAAGTTCTTTGCTGCCCTGAATATGTCAAGTCGAAGTTGCTCATTACCTAGGGCTATCTCCATACACCCGGATGCACAATCAATGTTCGCTCAGGCTGTCGCTAGAAATGGGCAACCCAAAATAGTTGGTGCATCTTGGAGATTAGGAGGAACTTCCATATTGAGAACGAAAAAGTCTGCGGGAAACCAGAACCCGTGGACTTTCACGATCATGTTCTCAACCACCCCCTCGATGTTTTGACTGATCTATCAGCCAGCTAAATCGTGACCAAGGTAGGCTTTAACTCCCCAAATCGAAATCGATCAAATACGACAGTGGGAGTTAGGCTGATGGACGAACCCAAATCTAGAAGGGCCCGATCAAATGGAGAATCCTGCAAGAAGCAGGATATAAGTGGGGTACCAGGGTCTTTCCTTTTCGGTGACAAGTCGGCTAGAATCACAGTGCTAGCCTCTTCCGACAGTACCACCTGTCGTCCAATTCTACATTGTCACTTTTGGGTACAATAGCCCTTGAAGAACCTAGCAATAGCGGGAATGTGATCGATTGCCTCGAGGAGGGGGACCTGAATATGTACTTCCTTGAACATTGACTTTAGGTCCTCAAAATTCCGCATGTCCTTTTTCCGTACTACATTTCACGTCAGAACCTCAGGAAAAGGGACGGGAATCTCGGGGTCAAGTGGCCTCTTACCCTTATCTTCCACAGGTGGTTCCTGAGGTGAAGAAGGAGTCGAACCCACCTTCGGCAAAGGGCGAGAAAAATCAGGATCCGCCTGCCTATGTGGTGGGTCGAATGTCTTCCTTCCACTCATTAATGAGACAGCATTTGCATCAGCTTGCTGTCCATGAGGTGGTGGGGGAGTGGAAGGGGCAGAGTATGTGGGGTTCTGCAAAGGCGGCCAGCCTTGAGCATAAAGAGGTGGTGCAGGAGGCGCCTGTAATATGGTGTGTGCCTGTCCTTGTGGTGCTTGAACCCTAGGCGGAGCACCTTGGTTCTACACATACCGAGGGTTCGGGACAGGTTGGGAGGGCAAGGCTCCCTGAGTCCTATGCTCCTGCAACAGTTGGTTTTGCGTGTTCTGTATAGTCTATATCTGGTCAGCCATCGCCTTCATTATCTGCAAACTATCCTATGTAGATTTCCTCATTGATTCTTGCAGCTCCTCTTTCAATGCCTCCAAAGGGTCAGCCCACTTTGGTGGGTGACTGGCAGCTTGGTGCAGTGGCTAGTACAAAGAATGGGGTTGCTACTGCTGAGACGGGAATGGCTACTGCCTAGGATATGTGTTCTGCGCATTCCCGTATTGCCTGGTCTGGTAGTGTGGATCTTGATGTGGTCTCTGTGAATTACCAGACTAAGAGAAGTTCAGATGCTGGTGCCAACCAGGGTTATACATCTCTGAATACGGGTTATTACGCCTGTGCCCTTGGATAGCACTGATGTCCTCGTAGGCCGAAGATGCCTAAGATGTATATCCGTCAAGGGGATATGTATTATAATCTGCGGGTGTTGTGTAACCCTAGTCGTAAGGTGCTAGATCTAGATTGTTTATGGGATCCTGATATGCAAGATCTCGTAAATAGGAGAGGATGCATCCCGAGTGAGTAGATTAACTCGAGCAGGAGGGGCTCAGGGTGCATAGGAGGGTCTTGAAGCGATAGAGTTCAGATCAGATTGACCATGACTAATTTGGTCAAACTTTTTCTCAATCAGGTTTATTCTATCCAGCTGCTTGACGATGACATCCATGTCGGCTCGAATAGACTTGGTGTGAGCCTCATGGACACCAACCCACTGCTAACCAGGCTGCTGGAATTTGTTCATGGATGCAGCATTCATCGAGTTCTCTGCCAAAGATTCGAACAACTCAAATGCGCTATTCTCATCTTTCTTGAGGAAATTCCCGCCACTAGATGCATCAGCTAGATACCGATGTGTGTCATCTAGCCCATTGTAAAAGATCTAAGCTACGTGCCATCTAGGTATACCATGGTGAGGACATTTCTGGAGAAGGTCGTGAAATCGGTCCTAGGCTTCATGCAACTTCTCCCAAACTCCTTGTGAGAAAGTTGTGATTGCATGCCTCATCGCATTTGTTCAACCAATTGGGAAGAACTTTTGCAGGAATTCATGTCACAATTTTGGCCAGGTTCCAATTGGCTTCCCAATGGTCTTAAACCAGTAGGAAGCTTTGTCCCTCAGATAAAATGGGAAAAGCTTCATTAGAACAATCCCAAGATCAATGTTCCTGGGTCGAATCGTTTCTACGAGTCGACTCAGGTCCTCTAGGTGCTAGAACGGATCTTCGCTTGAGTTTCCATAGAAGTGAGTGCTGATCAAACCGATCACATTAGGCTTGAGCTCAAATGCATCTCCACCTGCTGGAATCATGACTAAGGGTGCGACAATCGGTGCGGCTGGATCATAGAAATCCCACAGTTGTTCTCCTCACGGTGGATGCTGCATTCTGTCAAGCACCGTCAAAATGCAGTCCATGCTTTGCCGATGCCACTCCTCAGATTCAACCACTCGGGCTTCCAGACGAGCCATCGAGTGCAGATTATCAATATCCTGACCCGGTCTAGGTCTAGGCCTAGGATTAGCCATTGTGGCTATGGGAGTAGAAAAAGTGGGGGGAGAAGATTGTCCTAGCGAGGTGACTCACCTCCTTGGGAGTGGCTCCCAAGGTCTAACCAATTGAGGTCTAAGTGACCTCCTTCCTTGCATACACCACCCAACCCCTGGGTTGGTGTAGCCAAGCTAGACAAGGCTAAGGCCCTGTCAATCAAATGGTCCTTATGAATCAGATGACCAGATTTTTCGTTTTAAGTTCTAATTCTTGAAGAAAATTCGTCGTACAACCGACAAAAAGCGATTCCCAGCTCTCGGCTAACGTAGCCAAGAGGTTGAAAGCACCTAGTAGTACGACAACGAATTTGGGTTTATTTCGTATTTTAGACCTGATTTTTAGCCCGATGTTCTTCAGTTGGGGTTTTTGGGGAGTGGCCCACATCGTGACCAAGCTCACCGGCTAAGTGCTAGACTTGACTAAGTCTAGGTTAGCTCAAATGTCGTTTGTAAATTGTAACCCTAAAGGTGTAACCTAGGGTTCATACAATTCTAGGGTTTTGTTCTTCGGTTTTTTTTTCTTCTTTAGCAGACCACAGAAAATACAACTAGTTTTGTAACAAAAATTGGAATCCAATTAACTTGAAATTTGTTGAGTAGATTCCTTTTTCATATATCTTTTCAGATAATATTTTTTTGTAATTTTTACTGTTTCAACGGAATTTTTAGAGATTTTTGAATGTCACGAGGTTAGGTCTGGAATTTTGACCCGTAGTCTATTTTTCACCTTGAAATAGTATCAAATGACTTTCAAAATTTTTGGAAAAATATGGAAAATAAAGCCAATGAGATCAGATTTCAGTCCTCACCATTTTTAGTCAAAATAGATTTACGGATTACTCAAAATTGCATTTTGAAATTTGAAAAATGTTGAATCTAGTTCAGTTTGACCCCATTGCACTTCGTGAATTCTTAAAAATTGGATACTTGATACTTTTTCAAAAGAATGGTGCCGTTTAAAAGATGGTTTGAAAATGAAGCCCTAGCCCGTATTTCAGAATTTTTTATTCACTAATTTTTCAGCAATCTAATTTTTAAAACAGACTTTGAACCGTGGCCGAAAGTAAGAGAAAGGTGGAGAAGCTTTTAAAGAGTGTTTGAGTTTGAAATCCACACTTTCCACCAAAAATGTTTTTTTTTAAAAAAAAATTTGTAAATTTTTTTTTTCAAAAAGAATTTTTTTTTCAAAGGATTTTCAATTTTTTTTTTTACTTTTTTAAACTAACCTAGGATTCAAAATGAAACCTAATCTAGATTTTTTTTATTTTTTTTCCCTTTTCACGAAAATGAATAATTTTTTTTTTCAAAAGAAATTGCTGGAAGCAAATCAAATCCTAGGGTTCAAAAGCAAACCTAGACTAAAGGGAGATGATGTGCACTTGGAAATCCTTTTCCACGTTGTGTGCGTAGATCCCATTTCTCCTATATTGTCCTACACATCCAAAAACAAAATAGAGGAAGATTTGTCAGTGATAGTTTAAAATATAGAAATAAAAGAAAAATGATGTTGCCTCCCCGGCAGCGGCACCATTTAACAGACCCATTTTCGCGCATTTTAAAGTCATTGGAAATCATAGTATTGTTGCACTAAACGTTTTTCAAAAAACAATTTCTAAAGATAACAAGACTTTGAGTCTCGGCCGTTCATCTCTGGGAGGCGTTTATGCAAATCTGAAATCAATCTTTTATTGCTCCACTTGCTTAAAAATCTCATGGCGATTTACGATTATTACGTAATTAAGCACGACATGCTTAGTTGCAAGAATATCAGAAATTAAAAGCAGGCAACTTTAACCACACAAAATATATTGCAATAAGCTCATGGTGATTCTCAACACATAGACACATATATATATATAGAAAAATTTCTTTCATTCATTCAGGAAGGTGTTTGCAACATGGAACTAGAGGAAAGCTTATAGAGGAAAGCTTAAAACATAAATCTAATTAACAGAAAATGATTGCATATAGGAATCTATGGGGGGATTTTGCATGCATCATTAGGGGAGAATAAGAGCTACACTACTAAGTAGTAAATGAAAGCAGTAAAACTACGAAGAGCTAAGTTACTAATCTAGCAAAAAAGAAGGGCATTCGGAGGTGGTCTCTGATGGCCTTTGAGTGGCTAAGAGGAGGAGGGGCGGCCAATGGTGCTTAGGATGGCCATTGGAGAGAGGTTGGGGAGATGATGCAGCATCCTGGCGTGGAGATGGTGGTAGCCATGGTGCACAACTCGTGGAGGTGGAATGGAGATGAATGTAGCTAACCAAAGTGTGAATGAGTGCCAAGAATGGGATGGGTGCAAATGGCCACTCCTTAGATCTTTTTATAGACCTAAGGGAGACTCTCTAGAGAAGTATGGAACTCTCTAGAGAGAGCTGCAATAGTGGCCAGCCAAGTGAGGGAGAAGTGGTTCTTAGATCCATAAAAAATGGATCTCAATTTGAATGGCTCTTGGTTGCTAATTTTAGCAACCAAGAGTGACGCCACCTTTGGAAGTGAGTTCTACAAAACTCTAGATGGGTGTGTGTGTGTGTGTGTGTGTGTGGTCCTACCCTATGTGGCTAAGTGGTCTAGGTTAGGTCCTAAGCAGTTTAGATTGGTGTAGGCCTTAAATTAGGGTTGCAAACCCTAATTGCTAAGAAGGAATTGCAATTAAACATAACACAAGTTTAATTGAATGGGTGTGAACCTAATTGAGAGTGAAATGACTCAATTAGGTTGGGCTTAGGTCAATTGGACTCTCCCTGAGTCCAATTGGACTTGTGTGGGTTGAGATCTGATCTCAATTGGACCCTATGAGTCCAATTGACTAGGTAATGGTAATTGACTATGATCTAAGTCAATTAGGTTTAGTGAGGACCTAATTTGATCCTTTGGGAGGTCTAGAGGTGATGTGATAGAGTTAGGGTACCTTAATTTAGGTTCCTATGGGGTTGGAATTGTGTTTAGGGAGCTAGAGATCCAAGATGAAGGCTTGAATCTCAAAATAGGAATTGGAGAGCAGTTCCAGACGTCCAAAAATAGAATCAGACATCTTATACTCAAAAATCAAAAGTCCAGACTTGTTGTCTGGATGTCCAATTAGAGTCAGGAAGGATTCAAGGTTCTATCTCGGTTATTCTGTAGAAATTGGATGTCTGACCAAGTGTCTGGACGTCCAATAATTCTACAGAAGTGGGTTTAAGGTGTGTAGGAGTTGGCTAAGGGTTCTGGATGTCTTATAATTATCTGGACGTCCAGGTAAAGGATGGAATTAGGGTTTTTAGGCTTCCTAGGTTGCGGGTGACCTAATCTAAGGGTGGCTAAGGCTTGGGGAAGTTTCTAGGCTATCCTAGGGCTAGGATGGACCTAAGTTCTTCATATTTTACTGATTTATTCCTACTTAATAGAATAGCATACCTTAACTCCCTTACATCATTATCTATTACATCTAATCTAAGTCTTTTACTCCAGCTCTATTGCAACACCCATTATTCTTGATCCAGCTTCAGATCCAGCTTATTACCTGTAAGTGACATAATGCACCTAATCAGCACATTATAGCATTATTTTATGCATAGCTAAAAGAAAGCAGTAAAGATGCAAATAATGCTTATGCATGCATGAACTGCCCTAACTTATGCTAAGTCCTAACCTAATTTAGGTCAATTAAGACCTATGATTGCTGCGCAATCAATCATACCTTAACTCCCCTACATTATTATCTACTACATCTAATCTAGGTCTTCCACTCCAGCTCTGCTGCAACACCAGTTATTCTTTATTCTTCAGATCTAGCTTTAGATCCAACTTCAGATCTAGCTTCTGATCAGCTTATTACCTGCAATTGACATAATGCACCTAATCAGTACATTATAGCATTATTTCATACATAGCTAAAAGAAAGCAGCAAAGGTGCTAGTAATGTTTATGCATTCATGAATTACCCTAACATATGCTAAGTCCTAGCCTAATTTAGGTCAATTAAGACCTATGATTGCTGCACAATCAGGAAGCTTGCTAGAGCTCGAAGCGATGTTAACTGGAGGAGAGAAGAGGTGGGTCTTGATATTTTCTAAGCTATGGAGGATGGCCTAGACGAGAGGGTTCTTTATAGCTCTCTTAGAGGTGAGAAAATAGCTAGAATAGGAAACCCTCAAGTAGGTTTTGAGCTTGAGATTCTTGGGTTCATCGACAGTGAATCCAGCCAAAATTGATCTGAAAACCTAGTATAATATGTGGAGAAGACCCTTGAGACCATTCTCTCCAATTTTGGAGAAGTTTGGTCTTGATTTGAGGGAGAAAATCTTCCTCGAATCTCGCTGCTGAGCTTGGGTTTACACCAATGGTGATAGGGACTGAAATGAAGAAAATGATGAGAAGTTAGGGTTCCATTTGCAAAGAATTCAAAACTTGAGGGGCAAAATGTAAAAAATAGAGTTTTAAAGGGCTAAATTGCAAACTAGTTAAGATAGACTCTGAGTCAGCCAAAATTTTGCTACCAACCTAATTTTGACCTAAAAAATATAATAGTGAAGTTGGATTTTAGTTTTGACCACGTTTAACTGGAAAATTTGCATAAAAGCCTAAATTAGGGTAGAATTCAATTTGAGACTCTATTCTAGGTCAAAATGGGTTCAGATGGTTAAACCAAGGGTACTAAACCTCTTAGAATATTTTTCTATGATTTTTAGGAGGTTTAGATGAATTTTATCTTGACCATAACCTCTTTAATTTAAGCAGGTCTGAAATAAAGGTTTTGTGTGTTATTGCGGTTCTCGAAAAGCATGAAATCCTATTTTTATCTACATGAGGCCATTCATTTGACTTTTATGCTCATTTGACCTTCATTTAACCCTTGGAAAATCCCGTGGTTTATTTTTGTTTATGATGCATTATTAAAATTACAGAATTAATCCTAATTTGCCATTCTCTTCTCAAATCAGAATATTATGGAATTATGACCCTCAGATGATTATGTAGGAGCTTTTATCAATCAAACCTGATAAAAAGTGGCTAGTTAGGGCTTATGATGGTGTTCCCATCAAACCTTCGCCGATTCACCCTCATCAAAACCACTCAAGAAATTGAGGGTTTCCCATACTCAACACCTCCATCGAACACATCCTCCTCCGTTCACCCTCTCCTACTCCATCCAACCACCATACGCCGCCGTTCACCAAATTAACCTTGCCATCTCCTTCCACACCTCACGGCGAAGCCCCTAAGCTATTTTAATTGGGCCGAGAGGTTGTTTTCATTCTTTAGGTACTCTCACTAGACACCTCATCTCCACCATTCATCACCTTCGTCAATCGTCGTGCTTCGACCTTGTTGTAACTCCCATACGCTATGGATTCATTCCAAGAGCTTACCTGCAGCCTCAATTGGAGACTCAAGCAGTCGTAGCAGCTTCAATTGACATGGATCTTACCTGTTGCAGCTTTGCATGAGAAAGATAGGGACATAGTCCCACATCGGAAGAAGAAAGCCTATCGGCTGCACATATAAGTGTTTTGTTCATTTGACCCCTCGCCTAAGACACGGGGGTCAAGTCCCCTTTCACATGAGTTGTGCACCCTCTCCCATGCACACATGCACATGGGCCTGGACCTCTAACCATATACCCGATTATCCAAGTGAGATTCTATTATGCGATCCTTTAAGAAGAGAAAATAGGAGAAAATTGTGAGGAGGAGGGAGGGTTTTTCCTCAGGTTCCTCTCCCTCAAGGTTTGTGCTGAAGAGAGCTTTGACACTTAGCTTCTAAAGAAGAAGGCTTCCTCTTTGGATGCCCTTATGCCTTGAGAAGGGGCTTTGTGCCTTGGCTATGCTCTGAAGAGTTAACTCGTCAAACCTTAGGGTCTGATGCCTGATTGAAGGCACTATGGAGTTATTTGATATCCTAATTGGGTGTGGCTGCTTGAGAATTAAGTGGTTGAAGAACCATTATTGAGAAATTGATGCTTGGGATGTATGCTTAAATTGAATGATTTAAGTGGTGATTCAAATCACCAATGTTTTTTTATTCCTTTTATCCCATGATTTCTTGAGAAACTACTGATTATTATTGAATATCATTTTGAGTAGATCATTATTCATTGAATATCTCTCTGGTGCTTAATTTATTGTTCTCATTATTATTAATTGCGATTAGTATTGTGAGTTCCATATTTTTGCTCCCTGCGGACAACCTCAGACTCATCACCTATTTTCGAGCTTTATAAATTATTAATGTTGTTGCATCTTTATTGAGTGTACTACAATGCACAGCTTAACACTCGACAAATACGCATGCATCATTTTGGCACCGTTGCCGGGGAGCAATGCACAATTCACCACTAGTCGTCTCTTATTTGATTGAGTAGAATATTAACTTGCCCTATTTGTTTTGCTGTGATTTTGCAAGGTACATCACAAGGAGATCTTCCACCCAATCAACCACTCTAGTGGTAGCTAAAATTTTTCTTCTTCCCAAATCAACCTCTTATTCTTGCGAAAGAGAAAAGGAAACAAAATCAATTAGGACCTACTTTTCTTATTTTCTAGTAATTATCATTTAAAGGAAAAAGTTTCCTGATTTACGAGCTTGATTTGATATTTGATTGAGGAAATGAGACAATTTGGTTAGAAATCCCCATCCTGATTTCCTATATCTATTATGGATTTACACTTAAATTCTCAACATCTTGGACTACTCACTTTCTTGTTTGAGTCTAAGGTGCCACATTTGAGACCAAATTGGACTTGAAAGAGAGCCAATTAGGGTTTCCACAAAAACTTTAGGGTTTTGAAGTGTTAGTACACATTTGCCAGCAATAAAGGAAATTGATCTTCCCACATTTGTGTGCCACCCAAGCCCTTGTTTGAAAAGATCTTTTCAAGAGAACACTAAAACCAGGCTCTAAATTTACTTGAACCTTAAAATTTTGGACCTAATAACTTGACAGTCAATTCAAGGTGATTTTTAGGTCTTGACCCAAATTTCATCCTCCATCTTTAGGGTAGGTCATGTGAAGTTGGTCCACCTTGTGGGTCAACCAACCTTCAAATTTGGTCACAAATTGAATCAACTTCTAATCAAGTGAAATTCAAGGCACAAATTAGGACTAAAATTGGTAGACTTAAGGTCTCAATTCACACATTCTGTTCTACTTGGAACTGCAGTGATAAGGAAGGTTGAGTGGGGGAAACCCTGTAACCTGTGGGGATGATCTACCGTGTAGGGGTCTTTGCGAGGCTCTCCCTTCTTAGCTGCCCAAGTAATTCTTAGGTGTAACGGCTTGAAAATTTTGGGTAACATTTTTAACCTAATTAAGTTGAGTGTTTAATGAGTTAAAGGACCCTTAAAATCATGACATTCATTTTGTCAACTAAGCCTTTACATTTTTGTGGTGGTGAGGGGCCCTTTACAAGAGAAGATGGTTTGAGGGACTTTCTTGCCCCTCATGTAAGAAGTGGGAGTGGGTATGGGCAAAATGCCCCTTTAGATATTTAGGTGTTGGCTTCCTTGGATAGCCAACGGTTGCTCTTGGCTCCACCTTTTGGCAAGAGGAGTGGAGAAACCATCACCATCCTCGCATGGTGGCTGTTCCAGTTGCTGCCAGTGCCTTGCAATTGGTGTTGCTGTGTGGGGGGAGAAATAGGAGAAAAGGCTGAAGTGTAGAAGCAGCTGCTGCACTTGTTCTTGTTGTGTGGTGATCGCTGATGTGATTTCAGCAGGTAGGAAGGAGTAGAAGGCAAGAGGTGTAGCCAAAAGCTTAAGGTAGGGATGTTAACTCCTTTTCCTGTGATTGCCACTTCGGATTCAAGTTAATGGGGGCCAGAGGTATAATGGAATACATGCGTAGGGTTGGAGACACAATGGGAGGATTGGGAACCCCATCGTGTTGCTTCCGAGGTTTCACTAGGCACTAAATGCTTGTTTTATACTTCGCATTATTACGATAATGGAACCTATATAAGGAAACTTCAGGTTGTGATGTAAGACTAAAAACGTGCTGGAATAGGGCCTGGAACCACCAAGTACTCCCCCTAACATATTCGACAAGGGGAACAAAACTTGTCCAGTATCGGTACTGATGATCGGTACTGGTACCAAATGGTTCCCAAGACCCCCTAACATATTCGACAGGGGGAACAGAATCGGCCTAGTACCGAAACTGATGATCAGTATCGGTACTGGCCTGGATGGGACCACTATACAAAACTGGTCCAATACTGGTACTCATGATCAGTATTGGTACTGGTCTGAAGGGTTATGATTCAGTTGTAGCTGGGGTAGAACCATCCTAGTACCTATACTGATGGTCAGTACTAGTACTGGCCTAAGTGAGCATGCCCCCTCTTCAGCACTTGGATAAATGTGGAGAATATGCAAGCCTTGACATGCGATATGAGGTTAAGAAGAATATGTAAATATGATAAAACCTGGAAGATCACCAGATAAACGAGGTGATAAATCAATCTTGGGAGGGCACGAATGAAACCTAGATAAATGAATCAAGTGTATGGTTACTATCCAATGCATGCAATAGTTGTTTCCGATAAGATCAAAATGAAAACCCCTCTTGGATTCCAAAGGTCTGCGATTAAACCCTAGGAAATCCTCTAGGTCCTTAGGATGTTATTTTAGACTTGTGACCCAATGAAACAAAAATATAGTAGGTCTGCTGGGTGGGTCTGTAAGGTTGTGCCTTAGACTTGGTGAACCGAGTTCACTACTCAGGAAGGAGACCCGAGATACTGCGGTAGCTAGGAGCTACCTAGATATCTACCTTGGGACTTGAGAAGTTCCTAGGAGTGGTGGCGAGCCCTGAGCCGTCATCAAAAGAATGTACCTGAGCGTACCTGAATCTAACTCATTGCAAAAAGGGTACCCGAGTGAAAGGATTATTAGGCACCTACATGTGCGGAGATTGCCGATGGTACCATGACGGGTCTAGTTGAGATCTCGTTCGGCGATGGATTTAGAGGGTGCACCCCGTGGTTACGCTCCTAGTCGGAGCAATGGTGTGGCCCAACAATTCTGACTAACCCAACGACATGATCAATGTAGATTATGTACTAGGCCTTATTGATAGTGAATGGGGTGGCTCCTTGCTAACATGATGCACCGGCCTAGGTAGCTCCCAAGAGGCCCGACTCTTCTGATAGAGGTTAGCACCATTCTCGATACATCGAGAATGGGTACGCCTTTCGCAAGGGTTGCTCATCCTGTTAGCCCCTTCCCTGATCAGGGAGAGGCCACTGGGCGAGGATCTAAGGGAAGATACGTTGAAATCTCCTCTAAATGGAGAGGGATGATCTAAATTTCACACATGTGGCGAGGGAGAGAATAAATGTGTGAACTAAAGTAACCCATCTTATGAATCCAACTAGAATTTTATGATGGAGAGTGGTGGAGAGTGAGTATAAAAAGAAAAACAAAAGGGTAAAGGAATCCTCTATATCACCTCTTCTTGCTAGATTTCACATGTAGTCCGATCCCTATTGAGCTATATAGCTCATCCCTATTTTATTGTGACCCATTTCAGGTTCCGATGCTGTGGGCTCGCAGATTCCTCCTTACCCAGGAGCAGTGTCAGTGCCTAGCGATGGCAGATCAGCTTTTCGTGATGACAATCATATGCTTGGAGAGGGCGGTAGTGGAAGCCCAATACCCGGAAAGGTCAGTGGACTTGCCTACTGAGTCCCTTTAGAGTGCTGCTGCAGAATTTGTTTGGTCCACCTATCAGCTAGAGCAGGCAATTTGTTTTGCTGGTTTTCGACCCAGGAGAACATGGGAAAACTTTTGAGTGACTAGTTCCTCCTTTTCACCTGGAGCCTTCTTTTGCAGGTCATCTCTTTCTTTTGTGGTTGTTGACAGTTGTGGCTCACCTTTTATGGTCCTTCCATCTGGTTGATGTTGTTACTTTTATGGTAGGGAAAAGAACAAGGCTTGTATAAATATGTATATGTAAGTGTGTGTATGACAGTATGTATCAGGGAACTCTGTGTGTCTTTATAGTGAATGATGTTCTATGTGCATGGTTTTTGCTTTGTCTTCAAACTGCTGAGATGGTACAGTTATAGGTTCTTGCAAGTGGGGGAGTTTGGAAACCTCTCCTCCAACAGGGATCCTCTACCGATGTTACTTTAATCTATTTCATTTTATTTTACTTTGATAGAATTAAGCCCCTTTCGACTTCTCTTGAATTGCTTTTGATCCTAACCATCTTACTAGTGGGCCATTTTTCCACCTTCACCCTCGGTAATCCATTGAAATGATTTTCAGGGCATGACATCAGGTGTGTGGATTTTCGATTCAGAGGTATCATCTACCTCGAAATAGCCTTAATCATCCAAAAATCTTTGGGTGCCTTGATTGGGTTCAATTCACATCTAGTCCCTTATCTATTCTCTAGAGCACATACACAGGAAAGGTCCTTAGGTTTTTAACCTAGAGGCCTCCATTAAAGTTGATCTTCTGTGGGATTTCTAATTTGATCTATCCAATTCAATCTGAACCTGAATTTGATTCTACATCTTGATCCACCATGTGATTTGAAAATGCAACCTGACAATTTTGGAAGACTGTTTAGGAAACCTGAATCCCAAATGTGCATGAAAGGGAAAATGATCGAGGATGCTCTTAAATATCATGATGAGTATTACAAAACCTCAAATCCATTTAACAAAATTCAGGTTAATGTTTTAAACACAACAACCCAAATTATGGATCGAGCTACAATGATATTGACACAAATGATACATGGTTCAACTCGGGATGATCTCTTATTAGAATACATTGAATTGGGGAAATTATATAGCAACGAGTATCTACAATGTTGGTTAAATCCCCCACTTTGGGAAAAACACCAAGATCTCATGGAGAAATGTGGAAATTTGTTGAATATGTTGTATGAAGCCATCAATCAAAAGTATCCATAAATCCACTCAGAAACTAATGAGACATCTTGGAGCAACATTGAAAATCAATATGATTTCCCAAAGTCCAAGTTAGAAAATCGAGGTTGTTGTGGACCCCCAACCCAAATGGAATCAAGTTCAAACTTTGTGCAGAATGACATACCTGATCATGACATTGGTTGGGTGGATCTAGTTGCAGGTGTTCTTAATTCTGAACCAGCTTTAGAGAGCTATGAAGCTGTTCCATCATGCCTTGATTTCCCAAACACCTGTGATGACATGATTGAGAACCTCTCGAGGATGTAATTCCTGAACCTTATCCTGTTAAGGTAATCCTCAAGAGTGATTCTAACATCCCAATAGAACCATGTCCAGATTCTAGTGATCCAATCTGTACCCTTGACCTAGAATCTAGATCTGAGCCTATTTGGGATGATCAAGAGGCCCAATGTGATGAGAATTAGATTCTAGGCCTGTATTTGATGATTACACCTCTCTAAACTCCTTAAAGATACAAATTGATTTTTTAGAAGTCATACCGATTTACAATATAGAAATAGAGGAGTTGGAAGAGTTGAGATTTGATTGGGTCTACCCTATGAGCCAAGAACTCGAACCTATGTCTAATAAGGATATCTCTCTGAGCTCGAAACTTGAGATTAGGTTAGATCCAAGTTAGGTTGTTGATTCTATGCATCATGATTTGTTCTGTGGTGGAAATCCCAATTTGGAATTAGGTTTAGAAATTGATTTTCGCATATTCTCCGATGATTTCGAATCATACTCTGATTTAAAAGAACCATTATTTCCTAACGATTACGAGCCATTTTACGACCTCAGCATCCATGATCCATTCTTTGACTCTGATTCTAAGGTTGCTGATCCTGAGATCATTGACTCAAAATCATATTCCATTGAGTTGGAATCATTTTTGTATGAAATGTAGCAATCAGAAATAGTAATTGCCAAGTGTGTCTGCAATCCAGAGTTTGAATATTTCATTTACTTAGATTTCCTTAATCTTATAAACACTCTCCAGGCATTTACATTTGATTTGTATGAGCATCATGAAGACTCTCTAGATGTAGCTATCTTTGAATCATTTCTAGAAGAGCCCTCTCTGCACCTAGATTTTGAAGAAGCCCCACCTTTCATCACAGAGCTAGAGCCTACCAAAATCTGATCCCAACCTCGACCTGCCACCGGAATCAATTTCTACACTAATTCACCTCTCTCTGATCCGATTGCATATGATTCACCTCCATCTTTTGATCGGGAATCGGACATTGATCAAATCAAGAATCATGACTTATCCTTCTTCGATCTCAATTGTAGGGTTCCTACATCTATAAATCCATTGACTTTTGAGGACCCCTACTCTGTTCAGGCTGAGTCGATTTAGCCAAACCCACGATTTGCATTTCCACATCTTCTTGAGCCACATAGCTTTTGGTGGGCTCCATATCTATGGATTCAGATCCATTAACCCACTAGACTGATTCGGTTTGATCTGCATCATCAGCCTATTGATCTAAACAAGCACCTGGTTGGACTAACCAGGCTACTTATCAAGGTGCTTGTTCTACAAAATTCCTCTGATTTGACCACCCCTTCTTCTTGACCATCTTCTGATTAGCTAAAGGCATTGAATTTAGCACTTAACAGGAGGTAACCCGTCATTCCAAAAAATTAAGACCCTTTCGATCATCTTTTTGAGCTACACTCCTACTACAGTTGGGAGTTCAACTTTAGAATAGCTGACTCCACTTTTGGTACTTGTATCAAATCTTGAAATCGTCAGCAATAGCCACCCCAACCCATTCACCCACCCTTTGACCCTGTTCTAAACATTGAACCAAGCTGACTTCATACCCTCCTAGTGTATAATGAGGACATTGTAAAACTTAGGCATGGGGGGGTGCTAAACTACAAAGAAATGGAAATTCAATTCTCTAAGGGGTTCAAACAAAAAAAAATATAAATATATAAAAAATGTAGAAAGGGGAGGAAAATTTTGAGAAATGATTGAAAATCTTTCTTGAGGAGGAAAAAGAGGAGTAAGCACAAAATGTCAAAAGGAGCAAAAAATTAAGAAAAAAATCATAGTCATATCAATTGATTATGGGATTTACTTAAGTTTTAGACCAAATCAAAACAAAAGATTAAGTCCTAAAGTGCTCGGGATAAGGAGATTAGTAAGAGTGCTGATCTTAGGCCTCGTGGACTATTTTAGGGCTTAAAAACTCATATTCATTTAAATCTGAATTAGTCCTCAAGAAGTTGAGGATAGTGGGAAGCTGATGTAGTGGGTCTAATGCTTGGGGAGTATTCAACCCCATTGCCTACCCTTTGGTTTGTGGGACTTGGTAACCTAAGCACCCAAAATCACACACCAGTCTGGTTCAGTGCACTTAATGAAGAAATAATGTCAAAAATGTTCTATTCTGAAAGGCCATCTTAAAGATCTAGCTTAGGAGCAGTTTGACAACACAAGTTGATTAGATGAGTTCCCAACATGGAAAGGTGGGAAATTCCCCTTGAAGATGCATATTAACATATCGTCTCCTCAGTGCTTGTCTCATAGGAAATCTAAATATCCTACCAGGGGCATGTAAGCACCTTGTCCTGATTTAGGTGCCGTGGGCGGGATTACCTCGAAATGTTAATTTCAAGGGCTTGAATTTAGCTACAGAATGCCATGGGTGGCACTACCCCAAAGTATCGAAAGCCAAGGTTCTAGGGTTGCCATGGGCAATGCTATCCTGAAGCAGTGAAAGGTTCGAGGATTGATGGTGGGGACAACGAATCTGATACAGATCATGTTTAGAGCCAATCCGTGGTTAGATTTAGGAAAAATAAAAAGCAAAGAGAGAAAACACTCAAAATGGAAAGTCTCTCTCTCTCACTCTTACAAAAAATGCCCTAACAAGCTAAACCTAGATATGATATGTTTATACACGGGTGCTTTAATCGTTGGGTTCAACAAACCTCTGGGTAGTTTTTACGGGCCTTAGAAACCTTTGCGGCAGACTCAGGCTGAAGCTGTTCAAGTCTGGATCATGATTGGTACTTAAGTACCTCTAGGCCTATTGTTGGCATTTTAAGGGGCTTGACCTTCTTGCTAGATGCAAAGGCGACTCAACCCAAACATGTGAAAGGTCATTAAAAAAGAAATAATCAAGTGGCTTGATGTGGAAACCATCTACCCAATTTTCTATAGCCCCTGGGTGAGCCCTACTCAAGTGGTACCAAAGAAGGACGGGCTCACCGTGGTCACAAATGACGAGGGCGAATCCATCCCCACCCACACAACCACTGCGTGGAGGGTATGTATTGACTATATGAAGCTTAATGAAGCCACTAAAAAGGACCATTTCCCCCTGCCATTCATTGAGTAGATTCTCGAACGACTGGCAGGGTGGAAATATTTTTACTTCCTGGATGGATATTCATATATAACCAAGTTGCTATTGCACTCGAGGACTAAGAGAAGACCACGTTTACTTGATCATATGGCACATTGCATTCTGTCGTATGCCATTCGGGTTATGCAACGCACCTGCTACCTTTCAGCTTTGCATGTTAGGCATCTTCTCGGAGATGGTAGGTGAATATTTGGAGGTCTTTATAGATGATTTCTCTATTTTTTGAGACTCATTCGACCATTGTCTTAGTAACCTGGAGTAAATCCTGAAACGATGTATCGAGGTCAACCTACTCTTAAGCTGCGAAAAGAACCATTTTATGGTTCAAGAGGGGATTGTCCTCGGTAATATCGTCTCGCATAGGGGCATAGAAGTTGATCGAGCTGAGGTTGATTTAATTTCCAAACTTCCACCTCCTAGCATGATCAAGCAAATTGGATCCTTCCTAAGACACGTCTTCTATAGAAGGTTTATAAAAGATTTTTCCAAACTATCCAAACACTTGACTGACCTTCTAGCCAACGATGTGCTCTTTGACATGACACCTGATTACATCAAGGCCTACACTACCGATATAGTCTCGATTGCACCCATTTTACAACCCCCAGGCTGGTTCCAAGACGTTGAGATAATGTGTGATGCATCAGACTTTGCTATTGGAGCAGTCCTAGGACAAAGACGAGAGAAGAAACCAGTGGTGATCTACTACATGAGAAAAACCTTGGATGAGGCTCAACAGAATTACACCGTCACAGAAAAAGTGCTACTCGCTGTAGTTTTTGGATTGGAAAAGTTTCGATTATACCTTTTAGGATACCACGTGATCATTTACACTAACCACTCAGCTATCTGGCATTTGTTAGCCAAAAAGGATGCTAAACCCAGGTTGATCAGATGGATCCTACTCCTACAGGAATTTGACCTGGAAATACACGACAAAGTCGGATCAAAGAATGTTGTAGCTGACCACTTATCCAGACTTCACCTAGAACACATTGAACCCTCATTACCCTTAACTGACACATTTCTTGGTGAACAAATTCTAGCTATTCAAAGAAAGAGTATACTCTGGTATGCTAACTTAGTTAATTATTTAGTGGTAGGGCAAACTCTGTACTGCTAGTCTAGACCGTAGTAGGATAAATTCTTGGCTAAGGACAAACATTATTTCTAGGATGATCCTATGCGATTTAGACTTTGTGCTGACCAAATCATTAGGAGGTGTATCCTTGAAGAGGAAGTTCAAAGTGTGCTATCCTTTTGTCATGATCAAGCCTGTGGTGGCCACTTCTCTAGGAAGCAGATGGTTGCAAAAGTTTTGCAATCCAATTTTTACTGGCCATCACTATTCAAGGATGCACATAACTTTGCAAGGACTTGCAGTAGATGCCAGACCTTAAGGACCATGACCAGCAAAGATATGATACCTCTACAACCCATTTTGATCATCGAAATTTTTGATGTTTGGGGCATCGATTTCATGGGTTCCTTCCCACCATCAAATGACTTTCAGTATATACTAGTCTCAGTGCACTACATCTCAAAATAGATCGAAATCGTACCTACCCAAAAATGTGACCATAAGGCTATCATGGACTTTATTAAGATAAATATCTTTTCCTTATTTGGGATACCTAAGGCCATGATCAGCGATGGTGGGAGTCACTTTATTAATGCCCAGTTTCGTAACTTAACAAATACGGGGTCACTCACAGCATTGCCACCCCATATCACCCACAAACGAATGGGCAAACTGAGGTCTCAAATAGGCAGATTAAGAATATTCTGCAAAAGAATGTGAGACTTGATCGGAAGGATTGGTCCACATGATTGGATGATGCGCTTTGGGCATATAGGACCACTTTTAAGATTCTGACAGGCATGTCACCATATGGATTGGCCTTTGGTAAAGCTTGTCACCTTCTAGTCGAGTTGGAGCACCGGGCATACTGGGTCATTAAGCAGTGTAATATGGATTCCCCGATGGCTGGAACTCAAAGGAAGCTCCAACTGTCTGAGGTCGAGGAGATCAGGATGCTTATGAGAATAATCGACTTTATAAGAAGAAGATGAAGGCTGTCCTTGACAAGCATGTTAATAGAAAAACTTTGGAGTCAAATCAGCAAGTCTGGCTTTTTCATGCAAGACTTAAGCTCTTTCCCGGGAAACTGAGATCTAAGTGGATGGGACCGTATCAAGTAATCAGACCTTATCCCAATGGGGTAGTAGAAATTGTTAATCCCAAGACTGGGCAACCCTTTACAGTTAATGGCAAAAGATTGAAACACTTTCTTGCCTAGATTCCCCCGAAGGAAGTTGTAACCCTCATTGAGGATTGAAGTAGAACTACGCCTAGTTGGAGGCAGTAAACTCAATGCTTGCTGGGAGGCAAGATAGAGGTTTCAAGCTGATTGGATACATAATTACAACTCAGGTGATTTCTTCGCTTGCCCTCTCGCATACATTTAAATTCCAATGTGGACATTGTCTAAGATAGGCATGGAGCGGTGGTAATTCTCATGATCTGAGTACAAAAATTGTTAGCTTGAACTAATTTTTATTTCTTTTTATTCAGAAAAAAAAGAAAAGAAAACTTAGGTATTAGTAGGTTGTCAACTTTTGGAAATGATACGTTAGGGACCAAAATGTTTAGACTCTTTGTTAATCACTCCGAAATAGGTTTTAAAATCATCGTGTTGCGGTATAGATCAAATTAGTGCGAAAGACAGATAAAATTTATAGTCAAAGGAAAGTCTGAGGTCATTCATTGGGAGTAAATAGGAATTAACATGCTAATCTCAACAATTAATTTAAATGATCACAATATATTACTCAAAATCTAATTTGCAATCTAGAACATGAGTATATGAAGAGTAAAAAGTAATCCTAGACAAAATAATGGTGATTTGGATCACCAATTATAAGTCTAATACATAGAACGACTACTCAAATCAACTTAGAGGAAGGAATATGTAATTAGACGTCTGAAGATAGGATTTGACGTCATAAACGTCTGATGTTGCAGTGTTTTGCAAGAGACTCAATGGTCTCTCTTCTTCCTTTCTCTGCTTCTGCCTTTGGTTCTCTTCTTCTTTCTCTGCTTTTCTTCAGCTCTCCTTCTCTTCTTCTTCTCCACACATAGAGGGGGAGCCTTCTTTAAATGGCTAAGTATCACAATTCCTTTCAATAGCAGAAACCTCCCAACCCCCACACTCTCTCTGGGTTTCTCTCTCCCATAGCTTTCAACAGTAATGGGTAATTGGGTATTCGAGTCAAGCACGTACCCGTGTCCAAGATCATCGGCAGTGGGTGGTGAACGAGGAGTTAGGCATGGGTAGGTCAGGTGCATGCGTAATGGGGACCTCACCCCCTGTGTCTAAGGTGATAAGCCCCAGGCACAAATTCAATTTATGTCGCTACGAGAGTTCGTGTGCTTCCAAGGTGGGACTAAATCCCACGATCTTGTTGTGTGATGTAGCTAAAGAATGCTGCTTGCAATTGGAATGGAAGGAGTGCTTGATGCTCCCAAGTGGAAACTGGGATGTGTTCTTGGAACTAATCCACGTTTCCTGGAGGCTTCACTTGGAGCTGCTATGGCTAGAATGTGCTTCAAGCTTCCTTCGAAGCTCTGTGGCAATGGAGTGGCACCTAAAACCTGAAACTCAAAAGATGGCCTCTCAACCTCGTCAAAACAATTCAAGAAGCATCATCGATCGTCGTGGAGTGCAACGGTGGTGGTGGTGTGCTATGAGCGTGTGTGAGGAGGTTTGTGGAGGTTGGAGATGGTGCGCAATGGTGGGTCTGTTCAGTGTAGCGATTGGGTGCATAATAGGAAGAAATAAGATGGGGGTTTTGTGCAGGTGGATGAGGCGAAGATTATGAGGTGGTTGGCGAGGCGGATGGAGAGGTGTAGTGGCGAATATGCCTCGCTGGAGGTTCAGTTGGAGATGGAGAAGATGAAGGTGATTGGTGGCGTCGAGGGTTGAATTGAGAGATAGAGAGAGGGAAACTAATCTACGATGTTAACGAAACCTAACTAGTTACTCTAACAAATGAAATGGTAAGGAGGATGTCAGGTATGGTATGGCTAGCACCGAGGTAGAGAACTACTCCGGTTAGGGTAGGATGGCATGGACAGCGGAGATAGAGGCACCTGCTGGTACTGCTCGACGTGAATGAAGGCATGGAAGGAGAATCTGCCACCGATATTGCGGTCAGACGATGAAGGGAGATGGAGGAAGTTTCCGAATGCTGAGGAGCTTCGATCGGATGAGGATAGATGAAATTGAGGTGTTCCAGGCCGAAATTGAGCGTAAAAAGCATGATCTGCCATAGGGGATTTTTATATAGGTAGCAGGGGGTCGGTTGAAGCTTGGAATCCAAGATTTTCAACCTTGGAAGGTCATCAGAGTAGAAAACTCAAAAGATACCCGAATCTCTCATGCATTTGCATGAGAGATTAGGAAGGTTGTTGGGCTCAAGATCGGATTCATTGGAAAGAGGACTCCATAAAGAATCTCCCTCCCAATTCTGGAAGGGATTCATTGATCTGAGAAGTTCTCTTCAATCAAAGTTCATCAAACTTGTATGATTAGGATTCTAGGGTGGCAGGGACCTTTACGTGAAGAAGACAAAGAAGCTGGGTGGCTTTTTGTAAGGAATTCAAAAGCGGAGGTGCTATTGGAGATAAAGTCAGACTTGGACCAAAGTGCAAACTAATTCGAAACAATCTCAGATTGGGCCCAAATTTTGGTACAAACATAATTTGGACCCAAGGAATCTAATGGTAAAGTTAGATTTAGGTTTTGACCAAGTTTGACTGGAGAAATTGCATAATTACCTAAATTATGGCAAAAGTCTATCTGTGGCTCTATTTTAGGTTAAACTATGTTCCAATGGTCAGATCAACCATGTCAAACCCTAGAGAATATTTTTATATGAATTTTAGAGGGTTTAGGGAAATTTATCCTGACCAGAACCTCAATAGATTAAGCGGGTCTATTTTTAGGGTTTCAGATGTCATTTAATTCCTAAAATGCGCGAAAACCCTTTTCTATCTGTACTAACCCACTTGTTAGACTCTTAAGATCATTTGACTGTTAATTAATCCCTGGAGAAATCCATGGTTATTTTACATTCATGATATGATAGTAAAATTATAGTGTTAACCCTGCTTTCTTGTATTTCTCTCAGAAAGGATTTACAATGAATTATGGCCTTCTGATGGTTATGTAGGAGCATTTGATGATGGAAATTGACTAAATGAATTTAGATATGGCTAATGATGACGTTATCATCACTCTTCAAGTCTTCAGACTTAATTAGTCCTGGTGTCCACTAAGATGTGGACTTGGTCTCGAGTTCTCGCCACCATAATTTATATTAATTTGGTCAATAAAGTAAGGTGATAAGTATACGATTTATCAACCTGCCTTATGATTTGGGAGATTTTTAGTCTAAGCATCTACACACATTTTGCACTGACTCACTCATCAGCTGTTCTAATGGAAACTGGGTAGCTAATGAACCATCTAGGATGGTATGGCTGGCAAGTTGTCATGGGTAACAACCCATTAGCCTGTTGTCTAGAGCCTAGCTATAGGACCATTCTCTTTTACTACTACCTTTAGGTAAATCTTAGATCAAGAAATCCACTTACGTAAAAAAAAAAAGAAAATAAAAAATAGAAAAGCAGAAAAGAAAAAAAGAAATAAGCCATACATCACTGCACGAGTATGGCTGGCAAGTTGGAGTGGGTAATAGCCCACTAGCCGATTGTCCCGATCTCAGCTCATAAACTACACAAGAATTCCAAAGTACTTAAGGAAGAAGAGGGGAAGTAGCATAATCTAGGGAGATATACACTGGGTTTGTCCTTTTGTTAACCCCACAAAAATAAAAAAGTAGGGAGAAAGCTACCAGTCAGATAGATACACCTTTAGGCAACATTTTCTCTTTCGGGTCACCTAGGGGCGTAGAAACCTGAAGTCTATTTTAATTGTCGTTGAGTGAGTCTATCACTTTCACAATAAGATGCTTAGTACTTAGAGTCCTTTTCAAGTCTTGGGTGAGTCGGGTAGCTGTAAAAAGTTACCCAGAAATCCTCAACTCCAAAAATCCAAAAAAAATTAGAAAAGATAAAAAAGAAAAAAATAGATAGTTGCTTATTTTTAGAATAAGGTGAAGACTCAGGCAGTCTGCATTTTGGCAGGAAACCCAGGCATTGTTGAGTCTCTACGAGTTAGGTTCTTAGTAGAAATTTCCTTCTGTTGACAAGCAAATTCTACCTGAGTGACCAATTCCTAATTTCAATTGTAAATAGCATTTAGGTTAAACCTTGCTAATGACTAGTAAGGGATGGGCATGGGGTATGATGACTCTACAATTATTAGTGTTAATATTATCAATTAGATTCAATTTTGAGGGCACATGTGCATTAATGTCATATTATTGTGGGTTTCGAGGCATTGCATGCATTCTGCATTACTTTACGTTAAGATTGCTTAGAATCAATGTTTAATGACCTTGTGTACAAGTCCATATTGAAACAGGTCTCAGATGAGCAATCGGATCATACAAATGGATCTAAATCAACGAACGGAGTCTAACAGACTCAAAAATCACCTTTATCTGACCTCTGTACCTCCCACAACAAGTCTGAGGAAGATCAATGGCCAGGGTTGTGACATCCTTATAGGCTTTGGATGAAAAATCTGACCATACAGATGGATCGGGAGTGACGATTGCAATCCAGCAATGTGGAAATCATCTCGATCCGAGCATCATGGCATCCTGTAAAATAGAAAGAATATGAACAGCCCAGATGGCGCACTGCTTGCTAGTGTTGGGCTGCCTAAATGGCACCTTGTGGTGCCATCTAGGCTGCCTAACACCAGCCAGCAGCCCCACCACCGGCTCCTCTTCATCTGCATCATCGATTCTCAGTCGTTGGATCTTGATCCAATGATTGAGAAGCCATCCGTGCCATGCTTCAGAATCTCCTCCTCGTTGCAAGTTCATCGGTGTGGCTCATCGGTCGACGAGAGCACACCCAAGGGAGGGGTGCAGGTTCGAGCCCTACCACCCCTACAATCTCTCAATTGAAGCGGCAGTGGCAGCAGCAGAGCGCGTAGCACGCAGGTGGCGTATGTGCGCGGTGTAAGGCACCGGTAAGAGCAACGTATACGCATCGTGAGCGTGGACATGGCATGTGTAGCATGCCATGTCAACACAGCAGAGTGCGTGCGCGAAGGGCGCGCATGAGCTGTTCTTTAGCGACGTTTGAGGCAAAGTTTTAGCAACGGCCTGGATGTCACTGTTGACCTAAGGACTGATTTTGGCCCTTTTCCTCCATTATAAATGGGCACATCCTCCACTTTTGGGCATATTCTACCTCGCAAATCTCCCACCTCCATAGAGCTTCAAGGAAGGTCTTAGAGTTGTCGAGCCAACAATGCCTTCTACTGCCGTGGTTGCCTCGCCTCTCCATTAGCTGCTAGTTTTCTTTATTGTTTATGTTTGATCAAGCATTCATCTAGCTTTATTGTTAGACATTTGTGCTTATCCAATGGAATTTGTTATCTTGTTCCATATTCTACCATTCTATGTTTTAAGCAACAATATTAGTCTACCTTTTTTTAGCAATCAATTTCTCCAATGGATTTCTAACCCTATCATCTCTCTCTTTCTCTCTTTCCTTATCTCTCTCTTTCTCTATTCCTTTTGCAAGTGAACAAACTGACGTAATTGGTGACAGTAAAGTGAGTATTTGATTCGATTTCATGCCTCCCTATGTTCGACACTCGGAATCACAACTGATAGTTCTATTTAAAATTGATGTCATAAATGCACGCTACAACGAACAAATTAACCTGATACGTTTCGTTGACATCACTTTGCACTTTAACACCCTTCCATGCCTAAGTTTTGCAATATCCTCATTGTAAATCAGGAAGGTATAAATTTAGTTTGGTTCAAAGTTTATAACAGTGTCAAAGGGTGGGTGAATGGGTCGAGATGACTATTGTGTAAGATTTTAAACTTTGATACAAGTACCAAAGGTGGAGTCAGTTATTCTAATGTTGAACTCAGAAGTGCAGTAGAAGTGTAGCTTTGAAAGATGATCAGAAGGGTCTCCGATTTTTGAAATGATGGATTGCCTCCCATTAAGCACTAAATTCAATGCCTTCGGCTAAGCTGAAAGTGGCCAAGGAGAAGGGGTGGTCAAATCAGAGGAATTTTGTTGAATAAGCACTTTGATAAGTAGCCTGGTTGGTCCAACCAAGTGCTTGTTCAGATCAACTGGTTGATGATGCAAACCAAACCCAATCAATCTAGTGGGTCGATGGATATGAATCAGTAAGTGTGGAGCCCACCAAATACTTTGAGGCTCAAAGAGATATAGAAATGTGAATCTAGGATTTGGTTGAATCGGCTCTGCCTGATCAGAGTAGGCGTCCCCAAAAGAAAATGGATCTGTAGAGGATGTAGGAACCCTACAAGTGAGATCAGAGAAGGATAAGAAGTGATTAATGATTTGATCAATGTCCGAAACCTGATCAAAAGATAGAGGAGAATCATATGCAACCAGATTAGAGGGAGGTGAATCAGAGTAGAAGTTGATTCCGGTGGATGGTTGGGGTTGGAATTGAATTTTGGAAGGCTCTGCTGATGAGTCCATTAAAATGGACTAATATTAATCCTAAGAATATTTAATCATATAGTTTAGGTGTGTTAATAATGGCAATTAAGTTATAGAATAATTGTACACCTCATGATTTAAGTTGTAACATTCTATAACTTAATGATTTTATTATTTTTATGTGCAGGTAATAAAATGCACAAAGAGTAAGGGTAGGGGGATAAATTTCCCCAAACAGCCGCAACTCTTTCCCCCCTCCCCCGCCGGACATTGGGGTAATCTTCTCTTCTGCCGCCTTTCTCAACAACTGTGACCAGGGATTTGGGAAAATCCTTGAACCCACGCGCAAGGGAGAAGTTAAAAAGGAAGAGGGGAGCAAAGAAAAGGGAATCTTCCCCCTTACGGGGAACAATTGTAGCGTGCACTGTGTCCTCTTCCCCCTTGTGGGGAAAACCTCCACCAGCATGCACGCCTCCACCGGTGCACCATCCTTGCGTGCCTCCTCTTTCCTACAGTTCAGTGCACCCTCACCAGCGCGCACGCCTTTGCCCGTGCGCCTCTTCCAGCCACAAGCACAGCTCACCAACTGCCTGCACCAGCGCCCCCTGCTGCAGGCAATCTCCAACCCGCGCGCGCACAAACGCCCCTACAGCCCCACGCCACAGTAGGCGTCACGCACAAAGCCCGCGCCTCTCCTCCAGCACGCCCCACCGCTCCACCTTCCTGCAGACCGCCGTCCATCTGCAAGCATGCTCCACCGCCATCTGCAGGAGCTCTCTGCCCGCACGCCATCTCCAGCGCCTCTCCTGAAGGTGCTCAAGCATCGCACACAGATGGCGCACTGCTCACGACCGTGTGCACTCTCTGCCAGCAAGTCCTCTCAGCCAGCACGCCTCCACCCACCTGCAGACCGCGGCCTGCAAGCGCCTGCCCGCTCACCAGCGCGAGCGCGTGCACGCTCGCAAAGCCGCAGCAGCAGCTATGCCCTCTTGCTCCACAGGCCAGAGCTCCAGCCACCTCCGGCCACCTCCAGCCACACTGCTGCCACCGTCGGAAAGCTTTTGACCTCGTTGTCTCTTGAGCCTCGCATCAACACCCGCGGTTCTCTCTCTCGCGAGAAGGAGAGAGGAAAAAAGCCCTGTTTTCATCATAATTAAAAATTACATTCAATGCCATTGCCACCAATTTGATTTTTTATTATTATTATATTATGCCAGAATTGCATTCAAGCACTCATAGTTCTTTATAATTGCATGGTATTGATATTAACTAGCTTAAAGAATGATTTTGAGCTTAACTTAAGTACTAATGGTCTTTAGTACACATCACGTGAAAACTGCATGAATTCATCCTAAATTTATTGAGGATTTCTGTGATGGAAAATTGCACTTATACCCTTAACATTTTAGGTTATTGAAAATCTACTTTCCTTCACATTTTAAGTCCGTTTTGAAAAGGGATTTCGCACTATCCGAAATAACAGTAAATAATTAAGTATTGATTGCATCGTTGCCTGCCTGTGGAGACGACCCGCTCTTCTGCGAGTGGTTATTTTCATTATTTTTGATTAGTCGATTTTTCCACCACTTAAATACTATAATGCTAAGCGAAAAGTCGTCTATCAAAATTGGCACTGTTGCCAGGGAGGCAACAGATGCAATAGATTTACTTTATTGTTTTTGAATATTCTGAGTTGCGAAATTATCTGATCATTTTATTATTGTGCGAGTAATCTAACACGACGATGAGGCACAGCAAAGCGACAACATTGAACCTGAACGACGCTCACGGCGGAGACGATCTTTTTGGTGGACCTTGACGCCACCTGGAGGCCAGAAACAGGAACACGTGGGCCTTGATCCCACGCACATAGGCTTATTGAGAAGCCTATTTCTGATTTAGGCAGTAGGTCATAGTTAGATTGACTTAGATAGACATTAGAATTTAAATTACTATCTTTTGGGCCCTTGTTGGGTATTTTTGGGAACATGTTCCCATTTATTTAGATTATACGATTATTTGAACTATTTTAAACTGCATTTTAGTTAGTTAGTTAGATTAGGTCTATTTGTTATTATTATTTAAAAAAAAAAAATCGAACTGCCTGCTAGAAGTTGCATATCTATAGGACGATCATCTAGGATTGAATGAGCAGCATCGAGTTTATTTATTATTGCATTGCATTCATACGCTGCACGAAGAAAGCTGGTGTAAGGTACGTCTTCTCTTGAGCATTAATTACTTGTCATGCATATGCATTGAACCTAAATCTAAGACCACAAAAGTGCTTGAATCAAATTAATTCAGTGGTCACTTTTAAAAAAAAATTGGGACTGTTAAGAGGTTGGACTTTAAAATCTGTGACTGAAAATTGTGTGCAAAAGGATCCTGTTTGCGGAATTTCAAAAAATCAAAACACGATCATATGCTTGCACACTTGAGACACTGTGCACCTCACATATAAGGTCACTAGATAAATTTCTACCTCTCCTCTTTTGCACCACAAGGGAAGTTAGTCAGAAATCAACAAGCCTATCCACCAAGTTACTTCGATTCCTCGTGTGTGGGCTCGATTCGAGACTTCCATCCCTTACGAGTAGGTTATAGGCACCAACAAAGGTTGGCATAGGAAGCGTAATTTTTTCAAAACTTGTTTAGCCACCATCTAAACATATAACTCTAAGACCTACAATCTACTAAAAACAGATCCCGTTGAATTTGCGTTTGCTTTGACAATAGAACTCTCTAGGAAGTTTTCTGCTTATATTCTGAATTTTGCTAAAGCCTAAGAGAGTTGAAATTGTTTTGCTTAAAGAAATGGATTATTCTTACTCCTATCATTCAGATTACCAGAGTCAATACTTCCCATCTTTTAATCAGGATCCCATGCTCCGAGCATATCCATCCTTTGATGGGTACATTGATAATTCATGGGATCATTCTCATTCTTACCCTGGGAGTACTGGCTTGATAACTCCCACTTTTGAGTAGAGCCTAGGAGCAGGATTTTCCAATCCTGAAATCCCTACTTCCATGCAAACACCCAACCCTCCCACCCTTCATGATTTTCCGTATCGAGGTTGGACCTATACCCCTAGGCAACTAGAGCCTGAAATTGATTATCCTCCCCAACCTGATAATAGTAGCCTCTCCTCTTTTATGATAGAAATGCAAAAACAACAAAAGGAAATAATGGAATAAATGGGAGAGATGTTGAGGAATAGTCAACACATAAATGAAGAAATAAGACAACTTAGCTACATGCTTCCCAATAATCCTGATCCCTACTTATCTGATCATGATCATGAAAATAATTCTGAGGTACTTAATGACAATAGGGATCCAATTTCATGTAGCGATCACTTAGACTCTCCCAATGGGACGCGGCCACTAGAGGACAACAATCATAATGATTATCCACCTGAACTATATTGGAGTCAAAAGCAAGGGAAGATTATTGTTCCTATCACTTCCCCTCTTGATTATTTGGCGAATTCCCATTCTACTCTTAGTGAGCCTACTCCTGACCCTCCACTTAGGGAATCAACACCTATCATTCAATATCCTGAGGATTCAAATGTACCTAATGAAGATGACCCTAAGGGAATGGAGGATGATCAACTCTGGTCTCAGGGATATAAAGAGTCTAATTCAGAGGATGAGGATGCCCCAACAGAGGAACCAGGACTGAAAATCTAGAGTGAATCATAGGAGAATTATTTATCATTTGAGGATTTAGCTCCAGAGGATAGAAATAATATGATTAAATCCGGATTCCTACTTTCTTTTGACAGTCATCCTCCATCGAAACAGGAGTTGATATTAGAGGAGGACAAGCAAAATAATGAGAAGTCTATGGGAGACTCTCGGGGACAAAACACGTCATTTGAGGATTTATACCCCAAGAACAATAACGAATTCAATGATATAGGCTTCCTCCAAAATATTAAGACTGATCCTCCATTAGAAATAATTGAAAAAACTGATCCAACTCCTAATGAATCACATATACACCCCGACAAATATTTGAGTGAACCAAACAAATTTGGGGATGAGCGGAATGATAATGATTCTGACATTTTCACCCTGCCATCAAAAAGTTCTAATTTGGAGTCTACCCTTGATTCAAATATGACTCCGATCATTAATACTAGCCAGGGTAACGTGAAGTTGTCTACAACTGTTAGGGAGTGTACACAATCTGAATCATTGTTGGAATTGGACCTAACATCAACTAAGCCTTCATTGGACTTAACCATTACCTTCCAACACTACAAACAACCCTTATACTCCTTAACCGATCCTTGGCTCAGATCTTTGCTTATGTACATTCTTTCTGGAGATTATATCAAGCCAGTACATCCTAGGGTAGAATGGCGAGTATGGATTGATGCTTGTACTTTTACTCTCGCCATTCAAGGGTTTGAACTAATTATGTGTATATCTTTTAAAACTTGTCTTCCTTTGGAGGATCCTTGTTATCCACCACTTATTCTATTTCGGGAGGCCTCTTTTCGCATTCCGTTTCTTATTCCTAGACATCCCCAGGTAGCCAATGAGATTTTCTATTTTCATTTCTTCTGGCGAGCATTTGGAATTACATTGCATCATCAGCTCGCCAACATCCGTGGTTACCTATTTTCTAGGCCTGCAGTATTACACATATTCTTAGGGCCTAAACTTTTCTGTTTGGAACCTGACTTACAGGTTCCTTATAAGTCTGGCTGCTGATAGAAAATGCAGCGCTTGTTGGGAGGCAACCCAGCAAACTGTGTCAGGTGATTTCTTTCCTTTCTCCTCCTACTTTAATTTTACAATGGGGACATTCTAGGATTTAGGCATGGGGGAGTGCATTTGCATTTTAGGAAGTATTTATGCATTTAGGTTAGTTTAAAAAAAAAAAATTTGAGCTAAATGGGTTAGTCCCTAGCAGAATACCTTTGTCATTGGAGGTTTTTCTTCTTGAATTATTTCTTAAGTTTAGAATCCAGTACAATTATTTGACGTGCACATAGACTTGGTAATGGATCCTTGAGGAAAACCAATGAGCATTTGTAGTCTACTGAACCCTTGGACAGTTCATAGGGAGTCAGGCATACTATCTTCTAGTAAGTCCACCTCATATTTATGAGAAGTAGAGAGATTACTGGTGCGCTAAGTCTAGTACAAGGACTCTTAAGTTTTGGATAATTAGATGATGATACTTCAGAGTTAGGCGTAGTTTCACTCTCTGTTCCTGGGTACGTACTTTGAGTGAATTCCTGGGAGTCACCAAATAAGGCAGATACACAGAGATTGAGTCTTAATAAAGCTATAACTATGGTGGATGGTTACAACCGTCCTTCATAGAGTCTTCAGCTGAAGGAGGGTAATAGTGTTAAAGGTCAGAAATACACCTGTCCCATCCATTCATTCCTGGTGTCGAGAATAGGCACTTCCACCAAATAAGCCACATAACTTCCTCTTGACCATCATCATCCCTAATAATGTCTCATAAATAAAAGTCTGTATCATGTTGTGTTGATTGAAAAAGAGACAAAAACAAGAAAAAAAAAAGAGAGAGAAAAGAAGAAGAAAAAGAAGAAACAGAAAGAAGAAAAAGAAAAAAAAATAGTTATATTACAAAAAAAAAAGGGGTCCAAGTATATGATGTAACACTATTTCTGAGGCAGCAAAACACCTATCGCGTTCCACCAAATATGACCCATACCTACCCTCTAGTATTTCTGATCGCCTGAATACTGGTTGAGAACTCTAACTAAGTTGTAGAGTTATTAGGACTTGAATTGAAGTGTGGATGCCATGTGAGGCCACCAAATAGTGAGTATAATTTCTAAATCTGGCGAGATTCGTGATCTCAGAAAGAAAGAAAAGAGAGTGCCCAGGAACATCAAGAGAGCACAGTTGTGTAGCCTCTCTCAGAGTTGACTTGTCTAATAGTTTAGAGAGCTAGAGTCTGTAGTACCAGACTATATGTAGCACTAGTAGAGTGTGTGCCACCAAATACAAATCCATTCAACTTGTTATCTCCTACCTAAGCCAAACATCGGGGTCAAATTACAGATTATTGTCTACTTTATCCCCGAGGAAAGTAGTTGCCTATCTCGACAGAAATTTTTTCCAAGGGTGACGTATGAACTCCCAATCTGAATTGGCTCTTTCACTTGGATCTGTTACCTAGGCTATCAACACTTCACATTTGTCTGGATTTCTAAAGTTTTGAAATAAGAAAAGAAGTCTTCTGATTACTTTTATTATTAATTTTTGCTAGGGACTAGCAAATCTTTGGCAGGGGGTATTTGATGAGTCCATTAAAATGGACAAATATTAAGCCTAAGAATATTTAATCGTATAGTTTAGGTGTGTTAATAATGGCAATTAAGTTATAGAATAATTGTACACCTCATGATTTAAGTTATAACATTCTATAACTTAATGATTTTATTATTTTTATGTGCAGTTAATAAAATGCACAAAGAGCAAGGGTTGGGGGATAAATTTCCCCAAACAGCTGCAACTCTTTCCCCCCTCCCCCGCCGAACATTGGGGTAATCTTCTCTTCCACCGCCTTTCTCAACAGCTGTGACCGGGGATTTAGGAAAATCCCTGAACTCATGCGCAAGGGAGAAGTTAAAAAAGAAGAGGGGAGCAAAGAAAAGGGAATCTTCCCCCTTGCGGGGAGCAATTGCAGCGTGCATTGTGTCCTCTTCCCCCTTGCAGGGAAAAACCTCCACCAGCATGCACGCCTCCGCCGGCGCACCATCCTTACATGCCTCCTCTTTCCTGCAGTTCAACGCACCCTCACCAGCGCGCATGCCTTCTCCCATGCGCCTCTTCCTACCACAATCACCGCTCACCAACTACTCGCACCAGCGCCCCCTGCTGCAGGTAGTCTCCAGCCCACGCGCGCACACGTGCCCCTGCAGCCCCACGCCACAGCAGGCGCTCACGCACAAAGCCCACGCCTCTCCTCCTGCGTGCCCCACCGCTCCACCTTCCTGCAGACCGCCGCCCATCTGCATGCGTGCTCCACCGCCATCTGCAGGCGCTCTCTGCCCTCACGCCATCTCCAGCACCTCTCCTAAAGGGGCTCAAGCACCGCACACAGACGTCTCACTGCTCACGACCGCGTGACCTCTCTGCCAGCAAGTCCTCACAGCCAGCGCACCTCCACCCACCTGCAGACCGCAGCCTGCAAGCACCTACCCACGCACCAGTGCGTGCGCACTTACGCTCGCACAGCCGCAGCAGCAGCTACGCCCTCTTGCTCCATGGGCCGAAGCTCCGGCCACAGCCGCCGGCCGCCTCCGGCCACGCCGCTGCCACCATCGGAAAGCTCTCAACGTCGTCGTCCTCTTGAGCCTCGCATCAACCCCCACGGTTCTCTCTCTCTCTTGCGAGAAGGAGAGAGGAAAAAAGCCCTGTTTTCATCTTAATTAAAAATTACATTCAATGCCATTGCAACCAATTTGATTTTTTTATTATTATTATATTGTGGTAGAATGGCATTCAAGCACTAATAGTTCTTTATAATTGCATTGTATTGATATTAACTAACTTAAAGATTGATTTTGAGCTTAACTTAAGTACTAATGGGCTTTAGTACACATCACGTGAAAACTGCATGAATTCATCCTAAAATTTATTGAGGATTTCTGTGAGGGAAAACTGCATTTATGCCCTTAACTTTTTAGGTTATTAAAAATCTACTTTCTTTCACATTTTAAGTCCGTTTTGAAAAGGGATTTCGCACTATCCGAAATAACAGTAAATAATTAAGTATTGATTACATCATTGCCTCCCTGTGGACACGACCCGCTCTTCTGCGAGTGGTTATTTTCATTGTTTTTGATTAGTCGATTTTTCCACCACTTAAATACTATAATGCTAAGCGAAAAGTCATCTATCATCTGGATATGGATTGGAAGGTGTGGCTTCTTTGAGGTCCAAATCATTGGCCTCAGCATCCGAATCAAAGAACATATCATGGACGTTGATGTCATAAACTAGTTCGTAATTGTCAGGAAACAAAGGTTCGCTGAAATTAGAGTATGATTCGAAATCATCGGAGAACTTGCGAAAATCAGTTTCTGAACCTGATTCTATATTGGGATTTCCACCATAGAATGAATCATGATGTGAAGAATCAACAACCTGACTTGGATCTAACCTAATCTCAAATTATGAGCTCAAAGAGGTGTCCATATTAAGCATAGGCTCAGGTTCTTAGCTCCTAGGGTAGACCCAATTGATTGTGCAATAGTCATAGGTCTTAATTAACCTAAATTAGGCTAGGATTTAGCATAAGCTAGGGTAATTCATGCATATATAAGCATTACTAGCACCTTTAATACTTTCTTTTAGCTATGCATAAAATAATGCTATAATGTAATGATTAGGTGCATTATGTCAATTGCAAGTAATAAACTGATCAGAAGCTAGATCTGAAGCTGGATCTAAAGCTGGATCTGAAGAATAAAGAATAACTGTTGATGCAGCAGAGCTGGAGCGGAAGACCTACATTAGATACAGTAGATAATAATGTAAGGGAGTTAAGGTATGCTATTCTATTAAGTAGGAATAAAGCAATAAATTGTGAAGAACTTAGGTCCACCCTAGCCCTAGGACAACATAGAAGCTTCCCCAAGCCTTAGCCACCCTTAGATTAGGTACCGCACCCTAGGAAATAATAAAACCCTAATTCTAGCCTCTATCTCGACGTCCAGATGAGTTATAGGATGTCCAGAACCCTTAGCCAACTCCCACACACCTTAAACCCACTTCTACAGTGTTATTGGACATCCAGACCCTTGGTCAGGTATCCAATTTCTACAGAATACCCAAGACAGAACCTAGAATCCCCCTTGACTCTGATTGGACGTCCAAAAAATAAGTCTGGACTTCTGATTTTTCATTACAAGACATCTAACACTATTATTAGACATCTGATACTATCCTCCAGTTCCTATTTTGAAATTCAAGCCTTGATCTTGGATCTCCATCCCCATAAACACAATTCTAACCCCATAGGAACCTAAATTAAGGTGCCCTAACCCAAGTACATCACCTCTAGACCTCCCGAAGAACCTAGTTAGGTCCTCACCAAACCTAATTGACTTCGATGTTAGTCAATTCCATCAGCCTATTCAATTGGACTCATTGAGTCTAATTGAGCCCTGATCTCAGCACACACTATCCAATTGGACTCAGTGAGAGTCCAATTGACCTAGACCTAACTTAATTAAGTTATTTTACTCTCAATTAAGTTTTCACAGACCCAATTAAACTTGTATTAAGTTTAATTGCACTTTACCTTAGTGAATTAGGGTTTACAACCCTAATTTGAGACCTACCTTGACTTAAACCCACTAGAACCTAACCTAATCAACCTAGCCACTTAAGTTTTGACCCTCACACACCCACACACACCACCCACACGAAAATACCTAGCCTAGAGTTCTCTAGAACTCTCTACCATGTGTTGTTGCCTTGGTTGCTAAAATCAGCAACCAAGAGCCATTCAATTTTTAGATCCACATTTGGTGGATCAAAAAACCACCATTCATCCTCTCTCTCTCACTCTCTCACGAGATCCCACCATAGGCCTCTCTAGAGAATTACATAATTCTCTAGAGAGCTTCCCTTAGGTCTGTACAAAGACCTATGGGGTGGCCATTTGCACCCATCCACTCTTGGTTCCATTTAGCTTAGTTTCATTCCACATCCACTCCACCTCCATGTCCACGAGTAGCTTCACCATGGCCACCACCACCCCCATGCCAAGATGTTGGATCACCTCTCCAACCTCTCTCCAAGGGCTGGCCTAAGCACCATTGGCCACCCCTCCTCTCAACCAACTCAAAGGCCATCGAAGCCACCTCTGAATGCCCTTATTTCTACTAGATTAGATTATAGTTTTTCTTAGATTTACATGCTTTATTTACTGCTTAATAGTGTAGTTCCTTATTTTCCCCCATAGATACATGTATGTAGTCATTTTCTGGTAGCGAGTAGTTTTATTTCCCTGTACAAGCATTCCTCTACCTATGCTCTACAACTTAGGTATCATCATCATCTTTTATATATATATAAATATATATGTTGAAAATCACCATGTGCCTAGTTATCATCTTTTGGTGTGATTGAAGTTGCATGTTTTAATTACTATCTTTTGGCAACTAGCATGTCATACATCAATACGTATATCACCATAAATCAGCATGAGATTTTAAGCAAGTAGACTGAAAGATATCGATTTCAAATTTGCATTTCCATAAATGCCTCCTAGAGATGAACGATCGGGACTCCAAGTCTCGTTATCATTATAAATATTTTTGTTGATCGTATTGCGCACTATACTACGATGAGATCTTTCTTATCAAAAATGCGCTCTACGAATCCCAACAAAATGGCACCGTTGCCAAGGAGGCAGCATCATTTTCAATTTCGATCTTTTGAGCTATCACTGACAAGTGTTCCTCTGCTTGTTTTGTGATGTGCAGGAAAATAGGAAAAATGGGAATCTGCACATGCAACGAGCACAAATTAAAACTAAAATCAGGTGCACATCTCATCTTAGATTAGGATTTCCCTTTCTGAACCTTAGGTTAGATTTATTTGAAAAAAAAAGAAACAGAAGCCTATTTATTTTCATGAAAAAAAAAATCTAGGTAGTTAGATTAGGTTTCTTTTTGAATCCTAGGTTCGTTTTGAAAAAGCAAAAAATATATATATATTTAAAAATAATTTGAGAAAAGAAATCCTTTTTCAAAGAAAAAAGAAAGAAAGATATTTTTGGTGGAAAGTTTGATTTCTAAACTCAAACACCTTTTAAAGGCCTTCTCACCACCCTCTAATTTTCGGCCAGATTTCAAATCCTGACTTAGAAATTCAATTGCCAAAAAATTAGTAAACGAAAAATTCTAAAATTTGGGTTAGATCTTCATTTTAAAACCATCTTTCAAACGCCACTGTCCATTTGAAAAAATTCTAAGTATGAAATTTTAAAAAATTTGCAAAGTGCAAAGGGGTCTAACTGACCTAGATTTGAGAATTTTCAAAATTCAAAAAGCAATTCCGAGCAATCTGCGAATTTGTTTTGACCAGTAATGGTGGGGTTTGAAAGTTGATCTCATTGGCTTTAATTTCCATATTTTTTCCAAATTTTTGAAGATCATTTGATACTGTTTCAATTTGAAAAATAGACCCCGGGTCAAAATTCCAGATCTGACCCTTGACATTTAAAAATCTATAGAAATTTGGTTGAAACATTAGAAAATAACAAAAAAATATTCTATGGAAAGATAATTGGGAAAGGAATCTACTTACAAAATTTTAACATATTCTGATTCCAATTTTTATCATAGAATTGATCTTAATTTCATTGGTCTGCTGATGAAGAAAGAAAAAAAACCCTAGAATTGCATGAACCCTAGGTTACATCTTTAGGGTTACAATCTAGAGAGCACATTTGGGATAACCTAGACTTACTCAAGTCTAGTGTTTAGCCGGTGAGCTTGGTCACCTTGTGGACCACTCACCATAAACCCGAACTGAAGAAAAATGGGCTCAAATTAATTTTAAAACACGAAATCAACCTGAATTCATTGTCATACTACTGGGTGTTTTCAACCTCTCTTGCCAAACCTGGTGATGAAGTCTGCGGGGTAGTGTCAAACGACCGTGGCTCGGGGGTCAACAGAACTGGTGGCATAAGCCGAAGGAAGAACCTTCCCCTTAGTCCCCTCGTAACCAAACTGGCTGGGTTAGCTTGAGAAGCAGGAATCACTTTCAGTCAGTTGTATGACGAACTTTTCTTCAGGAATTCGAACTGAGAGTGAAAAATCTAGTCACCAGATCATAAGGACCATCAGATTGACAAGGCCTTGGCCTTGTCTGGCTTGGCTACACCAACCCAGGGGTTGGGTGGTGTATGCAAGGAAGGAGGTCACTTAGACCTCAACTGGTTGGACCTTGGGAGCCGCTCCCAAGGAGGTGAGTCACCTCGCCAGGACCATTTTCTCCCCCCACTTCTACTCCCTTAGCCGCAATGGCTAATCCTGGACCTGGACCTAGACCGGGTCAGAACGCTGGTAATCTGGACTCGATGGCTCGTCTAGAGGCCTGGGTTGTTGAATATGAGGAGTGCCATCAGCAGAGCATGGACCGTATCTTGATGATACTTGACAGAAAACAGCATCCACCTCGAGGAGAATAACTTCAGGATTTCTATGATCCAGCTACACCGATCCTTGCACCCTTAGTCAGGATTCCCGTAGGCGGAGATGCATTTGAGCTCAAGCCCAATGTGATCGGCTTGATCATCAGTCATTTTTATGGAAACTCAAGCAAAGATCTATTCCAGCAATTAAAGGACCCGAGTCGACTTGCAGAAACAATTCAACCTAGGAATGTTGATCTTGGGATTATTCTGATGAAGCTTTTCCCATTTTATTTGAGGGACAAAGGTTCATACCGGTTCAAGATCATTGGGAAGCCGATTGGAACCTGGCCGGAATTATGACGTGAATTCCTGCAAAAGTTCTTCCCGATCGGTCGAACAATGCAATGAGGCATGTGATTACGACTTTCTCCCAAGGAGTTGGGGAGAAGTTGCATAACGCATGGGACAGATTTCACGACCTTCTCCGGAAATGCCTGCACCATGGTATACCCAGATGGCACCTAGCTTAGATCTTTTACCATGGGCTGGATGACACACATCGGTATCTGGCCGATGCATCCAGTGGTGGGAATTTCCTTGCGAAAGGTGAGAACAATGCATTTGAGTTGTTTGAATCTTTGGCAGAGAACTCGATGAATGCTGCATCCATGAACCAGTTCCCTTATGCTTGTTGGTGTCCATGAGGCTCACACCGAGTCTATTCGAGCTGACATGGATATCATCGTCAAGAAGCTGGACAAAATAAACCTGATCAAGAAAAATTTGACCAAATTAGTCAGGGTCAATCTGACCTGAACTCTGCTACTCCAAGACCCTCCTATGCACCCCGAGCCCCTCCTACTCAAGTTAATCTACTCACTCGCGATGCATCTTCTCCTTATTTACGAGATCCTGCATATCAGGATACCGTAAACAATCCCAATCTTGCACCATATGACTAGGGTTATGCACCACCTGCAGACTATAATACGTATCCCCTTGATGGATATACACCTCAGACGTCTTCGACCTACGAGGACGTCAATGCTATTCAAGGATATGGGCGTAATAACCCGTATTTAGAGATGTATAACCCTGATTGGCGCCAGCATCCGAACTTCTCCTAGTTTGGTAACTCACAGAGACCATATCAAGATCCACACTACCAGACCAGGCAAAACGGGAATGCACAAAACACATGCCCCAGGCAGCAGCCATTCCCGTCTCAGCAGCAACAACCCTATTCTATATGCTTGCCGCTACACCAAGCTACCAGTTAACCTTTAAAGCGGGCTAACCCTCTAGAGGCATTGAAAGAGGTGCTGCAAGAATCGATGTGGAAATCTACATAGGATAGCTTGCAGATAATGAAGGTAATGGCTGACCAGTTACAGACTATACAGAACACACAAAACCAATTGTTGCAAGAGCATAGGACTCAGGGAGCCTTGCCCTCCCAACCCATCTCGAACCATCAGTATGTGTAGAACCAAGGTGCCCCACCTAGGTTTCAGACACCACAGGGACAGGCACACTCCATATTACAGGCACCTCCTGCACCACCTGGTTATGCTCAAGGCAAGCTGCCTTTGATGCAAAACCCTGCATACTCTAGCCCTTTCGCTCCCCCACCACCTCATGGACAACAAGCCGATGCAAATGTTGTCTCATTGAGGAGTGGAAGGAAGACATTCAACCCACCACATAGGCAGGCGGGTCCTGATTTTTATCACCCTTCGCCGCAGGCAGGTTCGACTCCATCTCTGGAGCCACCTACAGTAGATAAGGGTAAGAGGCCACTTGACCCTGAGATTATTGAGTCTCTGACATGAAATGTAGTGCGGAAGAAGGACACGTGGAATTTCGAGGACCTAAAGTCAATGTTCAAGGAAGTACATATTTAGGTCACCCTCCTTGAGGCAATTGATCACATCTCTGCTGTTGCTAGGTTCTTCAAGGACTATTGTACCCAGAAGCGATAGCCTAGAATTAGACGACAAGAGGTACTGTCAAAGAAGTTAGTGCCGTGATTCTAGCTAACTTGCCGTCGAAAAGGAAAGACCTTGGTACCCCACTAATATCCTACTTCTTGCAGGATTCTCAATTTGATCAGGCCCTTCTAGATCTAGGTTCGTTCAACAACCTAACTCCCATTGCTGTATTTGATCGATTTTGATTTAGGGAGTTAAAGCCTACCTCGATCATGATTCAGTTGGCTGATAGATCAGTAAAAACATCAAGGGTGGTAGTTGAGAACGTGATCGTGAAAGTCCAAGGATTTTGCTTTCCCACAGACTTTTTCGTTCTCGATATGGAGGTTCATCCTAATCTCCGAGATGCACCAATCATTTTGCGTCGTCCATTTCTAGTGACAGCCTGAGCAAACATTGATTGTGCATCCGGGTGTATGGAGATAGCCCTAGGTAATGAGCGACTTCGACTTGACATATTCAGGGCATCAAAGAATTGACTGTGATCGCATAGAGGAGGATGGTGAAGACGAAGACTCGGCATACTGTGGTAACATTGGGCTCCTTTGTGATGACCCAATGTCTCATTCATTTGCACTATCAGGGTTCTTGGACCTCGATCCACACGAGATTGAGACAACTACACTGCACATATCTCCCCGAGGATCTGACTATTTAGGGTTTGTTTCTAACCACAGCACCCCTGAATCTAGCTATCCTGATCCATACACTACTGGATCACCCTTGTTGTTACAAGAAGACGTGACCATAGCTAATGTGTTTCTCGCTAACGCAGTCACAACCGATTATCTCATAGGTAGCGAATCAGCTGGAATTCACATGCATACGGATCATCAGATTCGCACCTTCGAGTTTGCTCCTCCTATTCCCATTTCTGACTCTGACCCACCCGTGATTGAATTGAAGCCCTTACCTAACTCACTTAAGTATGTGTTCTTGGGCGAAAGTGAGACATACCCAGTCACTATTAGTGCCCACTTAGCCCAAGAACAGGAGCATCAATTGATTTCTACGCTACAAGACCATAGGGTTGCCATAGGGTGGAGCATTGCTGATCTTCGCAGTATTCGCCCCTCATATTGCACCCATCGCATTTATGCGGAAGAGGGGGTGAAACCTTCGAGACAACCTTAGAGATGTCTAAACCCGAATATGCTAGAGGTTGTTAAGAAGGAGATCATCAAATGGCTGGATGCAGGTATTGTATACCCAATCTCTGACAGCCAATGGGTGAGTCTGATCCAAATAGTGCCAAAGAAAGCAGGACTCACCGTAGTGAAAAATGATAAAGGCGAATTGATGAGAGCCTCATCATGAGCCGTAACTAGCTCATTTTGACCCAATAAAGAAGATAAAAGCTCCTACATAACCTGGAAGAAGGCCTAACTGAAGGAACAAGTGCTCTGAGAAGAAAACATGAAATAAAGGTTAAAACTGTAATTTTACCATTGCAGTACAAAAATGGGATTTCTCAGAGGCAAAACATAGGTCAAATGGTCTAAATGAGATAAAAAGTGGGTTGAGTCAATCAGAAATGGGTTCATGTGCAATCTAAGAACTAAATGACACTTGGTAACCCTAAAACAGACCCGCTTAAATTAACAAGGTTCCGGTCAGAACAAAAAACAAGTAAACCCTCTACAAATCATGGAAAAACATACTCTAGGGTTTAGAACACTTAATTTGGCCTTTGGAACCTAGTTTGACCTAGATTAGGGTCCTAGCTCTTCAATTAACCTAATTTGGGTTTTTACGCAAAATGTCCAGTCAAGTGAGGTCAAACCTAAAATCCAACTTCACCATTGGATTCCTTAGGTCCAAATTAGGTTTGTACCAAAATTTGGACCTAAGGAGAGGTCATCTTGACCTACTTTGCAATTTAGTACACCCAAATCACAAATTGGTCCCTATCTTTTGAATACCGTTGCAGAGAACCCCCTAGGTTCTTCGCCTCCTTTGCAAACCGGTCCTGCCGCCATTGCTAGGGCAGAATCGAGCTCCGGCGAGGTTCGGTGAGGGATTGCTCTCTAATCCCTCAGAGATTCCCTCCCAGAAATTGAAGGAGGATTCTCTGAGGAATTCCCTTCCATTTAAGACCGATCTCGATCCCTGGTGTGAACCCAATCTCTCGTGCGAACGCACGAGAGATTTGGGTATCCTAACTCCTTTCCATCTCCGGCGACCAACCTCAGGCAATTACGTGCCCTTCACGCCCTGCACACCCAGTCCAGCGCCTATATAAGAACCCACAACTCCAGCCGAAGAGGCTGAGCTTGATTTGGCCGAGTTTCCCCCTTCAATTCCTCTCCTCCTGCCCGGCCAAATGTCCCAGCTAGCTCCGGCGAGCCCCCCTCCCCTCCCTCTTCGCTCTTCCACAAAACCAGTGGCAGAGTTAGCTTCCTGACCTCCCTCCGCGTCGCGCAGTACCAGCGCACGCCGCCTCAGCCCCGTCGTCGCCGCCGTTCTCCCCCACTGGGCGTCATCTTCTCCGGTGACAGCAGGTACTGCTGTCCGCCTTCCGTCCCCTTTCATCCTTACAATTAGGTTAGAACTCTTCTCCACCCTCTCCTCTCTCTTTTCCCCCAACTATTTTACTTGATTACCCCTCGACATTACCTAACCGCCTCCATCTTCCTCGCCTCCGACTGCACTCCGGCGAGCCGCCCACACCACTCCGCCACTCCACACGGCTCGCCAACCACCTCGTGAGCTTCGCCTCACCACCAGGAACCCATTCCACCCCATCACTGCCACTCCAGACCTCTACAAGCACCCCCCGACCAACCCACCATCTCCGACCACAAGTTGACCTAGGCGCACACGCCTAGGCCGACCGGCAACCTGCAGCATCACCCACCGCCTTCTCCGTGCTACGGCGAAGGTTTCCAGCTATTCTGATTGGGCCAATAGGCCGTTCTGTGGAATCTCAGGTGAACGCCCTGGCCGCCATTAACAGCCGAAGCAGCAGGAAGCTTGGAGCAGCAGCAGGCGTCAGGCTTCCCAGGCGGCAGGTGCAGCAGACTCTCGCAAGTATCGCGAGGTGACTGAGTTCAGCGAGGAGCACCAGCAGGGCCTTCAGCGTGGGCAATTGCACACGAGAGTCTGCGGGCGCGCGCAAAGGAAGGGTGGAACGTTTAGTCCCACATCGTGGAATCTCAAGGCACAGGTATGGTATAAAGAGTTTTTGTGATATAGCTTTACTGCCTCGAAAGCACAGGGGTGAGGTCCCTCACTGACCCCACACCCGCCTCGTCCGCGACCTGACCACGCGGACTTGGCGGATCCGACCTGACCTAGACCTACGCACTCCTCGCACATCACACCACCTTCAGGTGCGCCTGGTCCCGGGTACGATCCGACCCGATTATGCATGTGGCTCTGGGAGAGTAGCTCAGAGTGAATTGCTTGAGAGTGAGAGACGCGCGGGTAGAGGGAGAAGGGTTAGGTTTTGCTCTTGTACAGGCAGGCTGATCGCAGGAGAAGGACTTGGTCGCTGCAGAAGAGAGAAGCAAAGGCAAGACCACAGAAGAGAAGAGTAAGAAGCAAGGTAGAGAAGAAGAAAAGAAAGAGCAAGGCACAGAGAAGAAGAGAGGCAAAGAAAAGATTAGAAGATCAAAAGAAGAAGAAGAAGGCTTCGCAAGACAAGAAAGAAAGCAGAGAGAAGCAAAACGAAGAAGAAAATGAGAGACTGCAGAAGAAGAAGAAAAGGAGAAATACTTTTAAGACGTCTGATCTTGTGATCAGACATCCAATTTCATTTTTTTGTCCTAATTATTTTTAATTGCATACATTCACATTTGAATTGATATTTTGAGTAAATTAGAGTGTTCAATTACATTTTGACTAGTAGTAAATTCCATTTGCTCCCTGTGTTCGACCTCGGATACTCCGGTTTTCGAGTAATAAAAATCTTTATTTGTTTTGAACGCTTTAGCGGCTATACTACAACGCGATATTATCTTTTAACAAACCGCACAAAAGCGCGACGAACATTTTGGCGCCGTTGCCGGGGAGCAATGCGCAATTTACCACTAGTCACTACATTCTTTTTATCATATTGAACACTAACTTGCCCTACTTTGCTTTGATGTGATCTTGCAGGTACTTCATGAGAAAATCTCTCCCGCAAGTCAACCACTCCAGGGCAGGTAATTTCTTTTCTTCCTTAATCATCCCCTAATCTTTGAAAGACAAAAGGAAGAAAATAAATTTAGGAATCAATTGCCTTCTTTATATAGTAATCACCATCTCTAACGCAAAACATTTCTTGATTTTGCGAAAATTTCTACAAATATTCTTGAAGTTGGAGTGATTTTTTTTTTCCCATCCCACAAATTCTTGTGCCTAATTGAAATAACGCTTAATCTCGGCGGACCACACACTTCTTGTTTATAAGTCCAAAGAGAACTTTTGAAAAAGAAAAAGAGGATTGGAAATAGAACCAAATTAGGGTTTCCACATTAGGTTCTTGAAGCGCTAGTCACACATGCCTGTGTAAAAAGAAATAAACCCTCCCGCATCAGTGTGCTACCCAAGCCCTTGATTGAAGAAAGTTAAATAAGACAAACCCTAAAATTGAGCTCTAAAATCACTTGAATCTTAAAATTTTCTTTTGACCTAATAACCTGGGAGTCAAATCAGGGTGATCTCTAGGCTCCGAGCTTAGAATCATTCTGCCATCTATAGGACAGGTCAGGTGAAGTTGACCGCTTAGGTCAACCAACCTCTAAATTAGGTCACAATACCAAAAACATCTAAAGTTCAAGTGAGAACCCTAAAAGCACCTTTGAAATAAAAAGTGATAGACTTAAGAGGTCAAGGTCCCCATTCTGGTTTACCTGGAATCTCAGTGACAAGAGAGGTCGGGTGGGGGAAACCCTGTAACCCGTAGGGACGCTCTACCGTGTAGGGGTCTTTGCGGGACTCTCCCTCTCTGGCTGCCCAGGTAATTCTCAGGTGGACGATCTTCGGATCCAGGGGTCCATCCACCCCAAACCTCCATAGTCATCCAAACATCTTTTGGGTGTCTTGATTGGGTCAAGAACATCTCCAGTCCTGCATCTTTTCTCTGTAGAGCACACACACTCATTTTCAGTGGGACTCGTTATTCAGATCTGATCGCTTCATAACACATCTTGTGTCAAACTCTGATCGTGATTCCACCACCTGATCCAAATATGCAGCCGAACCACCTAGGACTACCAGTCGAGAAACCTGAATACCGGAGATCCATGAGAGATAAAATGATTGAGGATGCCATGAGATTTTATGAAAATGAAGAAACCTCAACAATAGTAGGAAACATTCAGGTTGATGTCCCAACAACCACAACCTTTGTCATAACTTGTGCCCAAGTACTATTAGCAGAAGCCAACAAAGGATCAACCCGTGACTTGCTCATTACTGCATACATTGAGATAGAAAAATTGCATAATAGTGAATACCTTCAATGTATGACAAATCCTCGACTTTGGAAGCAACACCAAGATAGTCTTGAAAAATGGGAAGAGATAATGAGATTAATAAAACAAGTGATTGATCAGAAATACCCGTACATCCGCCAACAGAGGATGAACTATCTTGGGACAACATCGAGGATAAATCTGATCTCGGGTTTGGGGCACAAAATGGTTGTGGATTCCCAACCCAGATGGAGTATAATGCACCTGATATTGAAGAAGGTTGGGAAGCTCCAAATGCAGGAAAAGACCATGATGAACCCATTTTAGAATCCCAAGACTCCTGCAAGTATGTGAGTAGAACTGAACCTCTCGAGGGTGTAAATTCTGTCCCTTATTCTGATAAGGTGGCCCTCGAAGGTTATTCAGACCTAGATTCTAGTAATTCCACCCACATCCTAAGCCTAGAACCTAGATCTGAAACCTATATTGAAGATTTCAAGGCCCCATATGAAGAAGATCAACCTTTTAATGAAGAATATGATTTTGGGCCTCGATTTGATGAATATCCCTCGTCAACCTCCTCAGAGGAACTAATCGAGTTTTCGGAAGTCATGCCAATCTACGATACAGAAACCGAGGAGTTGGACGAGCGGGGTTTCGATTGGCTCTGCCCTACTAACCTTGAACCTGAGCCTCTACCAGATAGGGACACCTTTGTAAGCTCAGAATTAACATTTAGGCTAGATCCCAGTCAGGCTGCTGAATATACAACATATGATTTATTCTATGGTGGAACTCATGATCTGGAATCTCATTCAAACTTTGATTTTCGCAAACTCTCCGACGATCTCGAATCTGACCATAACATCGGAGAAAATCTGCCTCCTGATTATAACATGTCAATCTTCTTTGAAGCCACCTGCTCCACATATACAGAACCAATCAAAACCCGTTCCCCACCCCGACCCGCAACCGGACTCAATTTCTATTCTGATCCACCTCTCACTGAGTCGATTGCAGATGATTCAACTCCATATCTATACCGGGTATCGGACACTGATCAGACCACAAATCAGGAGCCTCCATCCTTTGACCGTCCCTGTAGGGATTCCAGACCTTACATTGATTATTTTTCGGAACCCTACCCCCACCAGGCTGATTCGACTGAGCTCAAACTCGAGTTTTCACTTCCATATCTATAAGAACATCACTGCATTTGGTGGGTCCCACATCTGCTAATCTACATCTATCAACCCACCAGACTTATTGGGTTTGGGCTACATCATCAGCCCACTGATCTGAACAAGTACCTGGTTGGACCAACCAGGCTCTTAATCAAGGTGCTTGTTTTCCAAAACTCCATTGATTTGACCACTCCCTCTCCACCCCATTTTTCCGCTCGGCTGAAGGCATTAAATTTAGCGCTTAATGGGAGGCAACCCGTCATCTCAAAAATAGAGACCCGTCTGATTATCCGTCTGTACTCCACGTCTATTGCACCTTGAGCTCATCCTTAGACAGTTGATCCCACCTCTGGTACACGTATCAGAGCTTAAAATCGTTCGCATCAGTCATTCCCGACCCATTCACCCGCCCGATATATCCTGTTCTAAGCCCCTGACCTCAACACTAATTCCCACCCTCTGTTTACAATGAGGACATTGCAAAACTTAGGCATGGGGGGGTGATAAAGTGCATACATACAAAACCAAGAAAAAAATCAGAAGGATTCTCACAAAAAATTCACATATGTCAAAAACACAAAAAATTGAAAAATTACGAAAAAGAACAAAAAAAAATGGGGAGGGAGGAAATGTTGTGAGCCATATAATCATAAGGAGGAGAAAAAGAGCAAAAATGAAGAAAGGAGCACAAAAGGAAAAGAAAAAGAAAAAGTCATTAGTAAAAGATTAAGGAATTAACTGAAGTTCTAGACCAGATCAAGAAAAGAAACAAAAGAAAAAGTGCTAAGGAAACATAACAAGAGATTAGCGGGAACGCTGGTCTTAGGCTTTTTGGGCTAGTACCTTTAGCTTAAAAATTCACGTATCCGTTAAAATCTGGATAATCCTCAAGAGGTTGAGGAAAATGCAAAGCTTGAGTATTAGGTCTAAGGCTTAGGAAGTATTCGGCCTCGTTAACTGACCTCCGATTTGCGGGATTCGGTAACCTAAGCACCCAAATCCACACACAGTCTGGTTCAGTGCGCATAAACATCCAAAACACGCAAGAGCGTTTAATATTCTGAAAAAGTCACCTAGATTAGGAGCGGCCAATCAACACAAGTTGATTTGGACGAGTTCCCAGCGCGGAGAGGCGGGAAATTCCCCTCGAAGATGCGTAACAACATATCATCTCCTCGGTGCTTGTCTCTTAGGATATTTAAATATCCTACTGGGGGCATGTAAGCACTCTGCTGGTTCAGATACCATGGGTGGCATTATCACGAAATGTCAATCGCCAGGGTCTGAATTCGGCCACGGAACGCCATGGGCGGGATTATCTCGAAATCTCGAAAGCCAGGGTTCCGGGGGTTGCCATGGGCGGGATTATCTCGAAATCTCGAAAGCCAGGGACCCTTGAGGATTGATGATGGGGACGAGGAATCCGATACAGACCATATTGAGAAGCTAATCCAAAGCTAGAAATAAAAAGAAAAGAGAGAGAAAAGCTCTCCAAACAAATAAATCTTCTATCTCTCTCTTACAAAAAACGCACTGCAAACTGAGCTTAGGCTAAAAATATCTCAAGCACGGGTGCTTTAACCGCGGAGTCCAACAAACCCTAGGTTAGTTTCTGTAGGCCGTAGAAACCTTTGCAGAAGACTGAGGCTAAAGCGGAACAGGTCCGGATTTTGGTTGGTACTTGAGTACCTCTAGGCCTATTGTCGGCATTCCCACCTAATCACAAAAGAAAAGGAGAAGCACTTATCATTGTTGACAGACATTCAAGGTCTAGAATGGAAGTTAAAACTTTGAAATTTTGCTAATGGACTAGCAAAAGCTAGGCATGGGGGTATGATGAGAGCCTCATCATGAGCCATAACTAGCTCATTTTGACCCAATAAAGAAGATAAAAGCTCCTACATAACCTGGAAGAAGGCCTAACTGAAGGAACAAGTGCTCTGAGAAGAAAACAAGAAATAAAGGTTAAAACTGCAATTTTACCATTGCAGTACAAAAACCGGATTTCTCAGAGGCAAAACATAGGTCAAATGGTCTAAATGAGATAAAAAGTGGGTTGAGTCAATCAGAAATGGGTTCATGTGCAATCTAAGAACTAAATGACACTTGGTAACCCTAAAACAGACCCGCTTAAATTAACAAGGTTCCGGTCAGAACAAAAAGCAAGTAAACCCTCTGCAAATCATGGAAAAACATACTCTAGGGTTTAGAACACTTAATTTGGCCTTTGGAACCTAGTTTGACCTAGATTAGGGTCCTAGCTCTTCAATTAACCTAATTTGGGTTTTTACGCAAAATGTCCAGTCAAACGAGGTAAAACCTAAAATCCAACTTCACCATTGGATTCCTTAGGTCCAAATTAGGTTTGTACCAAAATTTGGACCTAAGGAGAGGTCATCTTGACCTACTTTGCAATTTAGTACACCCAAATCACAAATTGGTCCCTATCTTTTGAATACCGTTGCAGAGAACCCCCTAGGTTCTTCGCCTCCTTTGCAAACTGGTCCTGCCGCCATTGCTAGGGCAGAACCGAGCTCCAGCGAGGTTCGGAGAGGGATTGCTCTCTAATCCCTCAGAGATTCCCTCCCAGAAATGGAAGGAGGATTCTCTGAGGAATTCCCTTCCATTTAAGACAGATCTCGATCCCTGGTGTGAACCCAATCTCTCGTGCGAACGCACGAGAGATTTGGGTATCCTAACTCCTTTCCATCTCCGGCGACCAACCTCAGGCAATTACGTGCCCTTCACGCCCTGCACACCCAGTCCAGCGCCTATATAAGAACCCACAACTCCGGCCGAAGAGGCTGAGCTTGATTTGGCCGAGTTTCCCCCTTCAATTCCTCTCCTCCTGCCCGGCCAAATGTCCCAGCTAGCTCCGGCGAGCCCCCCTCCCCTCCCTCTTTGCTCTTCCAAAAAACCAGTGGCAGAGTTAGCTTCCTGACCTCCCTCCACGTCGCGCAGTACCAGCGCACGCCGCCTCAGCCCCGTCGTCGCCGCCGTTCTCCCCCACTGGGCGTCATCATCTCCGGCGACAGCAGGTACTGCTATCCGCCTTCCGTCCCCTTTCGTCCTTACAATTAGGTTAGAACTCTTCTCCACCATCTCCTCTCGCTTTTCCCCCAACTATTTTACTTGATTACCCCTCAACATTACCTAACCGCCTCCATCTTCCTCGCCTCTGACCGCACTCCGGCGAGCCGCCCACACCACTCCGCCACTCCACACGGCTCGCCAACCACCTCGTGAGCTTCGCCTCACCACCAGGAACCCATTCCACCCCATCACTGCCACTCCAGACCTCTACAAGCACCCCCCGACCAACCCACCATCTCCGGCCACAGGTTGACCCAGGCGCACACGCCTAGGCCGACCGGCAACCTGCAGCATCACCCACCGCCTTCGCCGTGCTACGGCGAAGGTTTCCAGCTATTCTGATTGGGCCAATAGGCCGTTCTGTGGAATCTCAGGTGAACGCCCCGGCCGCCATTAACAGCCGAAGCAGCAGGAAGCTTGGAGCAGCAGCAGGCGTCAGGCTTCCCAGGCGGCAGGTGCAGCAGACTTTCGCAAGTATCGCGAGGTGACTGAGTTCAGCGAGGAGCACCAGCAGGGCCTTCAGCGTGGGCAATTGCACACGAGAGTCTGCGGGCGCACGCAAAGGAAGGGCGGAACGTTTAGTCCCACATCGTGGAATCTCAAGGCACAGGTATGGTATAAAGAGTTTTTGTGATATAGCTTTACTGCCTCGAAAGCACAGGGGTGAGGTCCCTCACTGACCCCACACCCGCCTCGTCCGCGACCTGACCATGCGGACTTGGCAGATCCGACCCGACCTAGACCTACGCACTCCTCGCGCATCACACCACCTTCAGGTGCGCCTGGTCCCGGGTACGATCCGACCCGATTATGCATGTGGCTCTGGGAGAGTAGCTCAGAGTGAATTGCTTGAGAGTGAGAGACGCGCGGGTAGAGGGAGAAGGGTTAGGTTTTGCTCTTGTACAGGCAGGCTGATCGCAGGAGAAGGACTTGGCTGCTGCAGAAGAGAGAAGCAAAGGCAAGACCACAGAAGAGAAGAGTAAGAAGCAAGGTAGAGAAGAAGAAAAGAAAGAGCAAGACACAGAGAAGAAGAGAGGCAAAGAAAAGATTAGAAGATCAAAAGAAGAAGAAGAAGGCTTCGCAAGACAAGAAAGAAAGCAGAGAGAAGCAAAACGAAGAAGAAAATGAGAGACTGCAGAAGAAGAAGGAAAGGAAAAATACTTTTAAGACGTCTAATCTTGTGATCAGACGTCCAATTTCATATTTTTGTCCTAATTATTTTTAATTGCATACATTCACATTTGAATTGATATTTTGAGTAAATTAGGGTGTTCAATTACATTTTGACTAGTAGTAAATTCCATTTGCTCCCTGTGTTCGACCTCGGATACTCCAGTTTTCGAGTAATAAAAATCTTTATTTGTTTTGAACGCTTTAGCGGCTATACTACAATGCGATATTATCTTTTAACAAACCGCACAAAAGCGCGACGAACACGAATCCATCTTGACATCCACTGCGACATCATGGCGGGTCTGCATCGACTATAGGAAACTAAACATGGCTACCCAAAATGATCACTTTCCTTTGCCTTTCATTGATCATATCTTGGAACGGTTAGCCGGATGCAGTTTCTTTTGCTTTCTGGATGGATACTCCAGGTATAATCAAGTAGCGATTAGCCTGGAAGATCAAGACAAGATCACATTCACATGCCCCTTTGGAACATTCGCTTTCAAGTGGATGCCCTTTGGCCTTTGCAATGCACCAGCAACATTTCAGCGTTGTATGATGGCCATCTTCTCTGACATGATTGGGGACTATGTGGAGGTGTTCATGGATGACTTCTCCATTTTCGAAGATGATTTCGCATCTTGTCTTGATAACCTCACCAAAATTCTGAAATGGTGTATTGAGGTAAACCTAGTATTATCCTAAGAGAAAAGCCACTTCATGGTGAGGGATGGCATAGTACTAGGGAACAGGATCTCTAAAAATGGACTCAAGGTCGATCGAGCTAAATCTGAGATTATTTCCCACTTACCACCACCTAGCTCGGTCAAGTAGATTAGATCATTCTTGGGTCACATCGACTTCTATCAGAGATTTATACGTGATTTCTCGAAAGTTGCATGACCTTTGACGAATCTCCTTGTTGCGGATGCCCCATTTGAATTCGACACCTCGTGTCTCAGGGCCTTCTAGACATTATGAAGTGTTGTCTGTGATTCCCCAATTCTCCAACCACCCGATTAATTGCTTGATTTCAAGATGATGTGCGAGGTTCTGATTTTGCCGTCGGTGCTATTTTAGGCTAGCGTCGGGAAAAACAACCTTTTGTCATATACTTTACTAGCAAGATGCTGAATGAGGCTCAGCGCAATTATACTGTCACCGAAAAAGAACTTTTAGCAATAGTATTCGGGTTGGAGAAATTTAGATCTTATTTATTAGGGCCCAAAGTCATCATCTTCATTGACCACTCTACCCTCCGGTAGTTGTTGGTAAAGAAGGATGCCAAACCCCATCTCATCAGATGGATCTTTTATTGAAAGAATTTGATATTGAAATCCATGACAAAGCTGGAGAGTAGAATGTTGTGGTGGATCACCTATCTAGATTGGACCAAGCTAACAGAAACCGTTCTTGCACATTTGAAAGTCGTCAAAATCATAGTATAGTCACGCAAAAAGTTCGTCAAAAATTAAGTTTGTAAAAATAATGAGACTTTGAGTCCCAGTTGTTCATCTCTGGGAGGCATTTTCTTTACTCTAGAAATCAGTCTTTTTGCCACTTTACTTTGTTTAAAAACGCACACCAGTTTCCAATCTCCTAATTAAGATTTCACCACTTCTATTATGGACAAGGATTACGTTTGCATGTGTTAAGTAAATCACAAAGGTGAACGTGTGAGTTTCTGTGCGCACGATTCTAATGAGGTGGTGACTATTTATGGAGAAAACGTCTACCATTAGATTTTCAATATTCTCGAGAAACGACGTGCTTGTTACGAATAGATAAATAATTGAAAAATAGGCAACTTGAATCACGCAAAAAGAATGACAATTATTAAGCTCATGGTGATTTCAAACATATAGATATATATATATATAAATGCATTTTCATTCATTCCATTGGAGAGTTGTTTCCAACAAGAACTTTTGAGGAAATCTTGTACATAAATGCTTGAAATTTAAGCCTAGCTACCAGAAAATGACTACATACAAGAATCAATGGGGGGATTTTGCATGCATCATTAGGGGAGAAGTAAGACTACGTTGACGGAGAGCCATTTTCGCACATTTGAAAGTCATCGAAAGTCGTAGTATAGTCACGTAAAACGTTCGTCAAAAATATTATTTTGTAAAATAACGAGACTTGAGTCCCCGTAGTTCGTCTCTGGGAGGCGTGTTTCTATTTTTGAAATCGATCTTAAAGTCGCTCTACTTAATATTCAGGTGCGCAATATATAGGTGGTTAAAGAACAGGCACTTAAATCATGCAAATAAAATAATCATTCAGTTCATGGTGATTTCAAACACATAAAGAGATATATACATATATAAATGCATTTTCATTCATTCATTGGGGGAGAGTTGTTTGTACAGGAAATCTAGAGGAAAGCTTATACAGGAATGCTTGAAATTAAACCTAGCTACTAGAAAACGATTGCATACAAGAATCGACGGGGGGATTTCGCATGCATCATTGGGGGAGAAGAGAAACTACTCTACTAAGCAGTAAATGAAAGCAGTAAAACTTATGAAAAGCATGATCTAGAGCTAAAAGAGTAGAGGGCATTCAGGGGTGGTCCCCGATGGCCTTGGAGTGGTTGAGAGGAGAATGAGGGGCGGCTAATGTAGCTTAGGCTGACCCTTGGAGAGAAGTAGGGTTGATCCAGCATCCCGGCATGGTGTCCTCCATTATGGTGGTAGTGACTCGTGGAGGTGGAGTGAGTGGCTAAGTGGAGGTGGAGTGAATGGCACCAATGGAGTGCAATTGCCAAAGAAGTGAATGGGTGCCAATGGCCACCCAAGGGTTCTTTTTATAGACCTAAGGGAAGCTCTCTAGAGAATTATGGAATTCTGTAGAGAGGCCAATGGTGGGACCTAGAGATCCAAGATCAAGGCTTAAATCTCAAAACAGGAATTGGAGAGCAGTATCAGACGTCTAATTATAGAATCAGATGCCTTATACTCAAAAATTAGAAGTCCAGACTTGTTGTCTGGACGTCTAATCAGAGTCAGGAGGGATTTCGGGTTCTGTTTTTGGTATTCTGCAGAAATTGGACGTCTGACAAAGTGTCTAGACGTCCAATAACACTGCAGAAGTGGATTTGAAGTGTGCGGGAGTTGGCTAAGGATCCTGGACGTCTTAAAACTTCTCTGGACGTCCAGAGAAGGGTTGGAACTAGGGTTTTAGGGCTTCCTAGGGTGTTGTGACCTAATCTAAGGGTGGCTAAGGCTTGGGGAAGTCTCTAGGCTACCTTAGGGCTAGGATGGACCTAAGCTCTTCACATTTTACTGCTTTATTTCTACTTAATAGAATAGAAAACCTTTAACCCCCTTACATTATTATTCCGATATCTAAACTAGGCCTTCTGCTCCAGCTCTGCTACAACTCCCGTTATTCCTGATCCAGCTTCAGATCCAGCTCCTGATTAGCTTATTCCCTGCAATCGACATAATGCACTTAATTAGCACATTATAACATTATTTTATGCATAGCTAAAGAAAAGTAGTAAAGATGCAGATAATGCGTATGCATGCATGGATAACCCTAACTTATGCTAAGTCTTAGCCTAATTTAGGTCAATTAAGACCTATGATTGCTGCGCAATCATACGCTATTAAGCAGTAATAAAAGTAATAAAATTATGAAGAGTGTAAACTAAATCTAGCAGAATGGAAGGGCATTCAGGGGTGGTCCCCAATGGCCTTGGAATGGTCAAGAGGAGAATGAGGGATGGCCAATGTAGCTTAGGCGGACCCTTGGAGAGAGGGAGGATTGATCCAGCATCCCGGCATGATGTCCTCAATGGTGGTGATGAGCTCGTGGAGGTGGAGTGGCTAGCTAAGTGGAAGTGGGCATCAATGGAACCAATGGAAACAAGAGTGTGAATTGCCAAGGAAGTGAATCGGGTCACTTGGCTACCCATGGGGTCTTTTTATAGACTCAAGGGCTTCTCTCTAGAGAGGTGTGGAACTCTCTAGAGAGATCCCAAGAGTGGCCGGCCACATGAGGGTAGAAGTTGTCTTTGAGATCCAAAAATTATGGATCTAAATTTGCCTCCTAGTTGCTAAATTTGGCAACCAAGAGGTGGCGCCACTTCAAGAGAGTTCTAGAGAACTCTAGAGAAGTGTGTGTGTGTGTGTGTGTGTGTGAATGGCTGTGTGTGTGTGGTCGTGCTCTATGTAGCTAGGTGGCTCAGGTTAGGTCCTAAGGGGTTTGGGTAGGTGTAGGTCTTGAATTAGGGCTACAAAACCTAATTGCTAAGGGGAAAATGCAATTATACTTAACCTAAGTTTAATTAATGAGTGTGAACCTATTTGAGATTGAAATAACTCAATTAGGTTGGGTTTAGGTCAATTGGACTCTCACTAAGTCCAATTGAACTTGTGTGGGTTGAGATCTAAGCTCAATTGGACTCAGTGAGTCCAATTGACTTAGGTGAAGGTAATTGACTTTGATCTAAGTCAATTGGGTTTGGTGAGGACATAATTAGGTCCTTAGGTTGGTCTAGAGGTGATGTACTAGGGTTAGGATACCTTAATTTAGGTTCCTATGGGATTGGGATTAGGTCGAGGGAGCTAGAGATCCAAGATCAAGACTTGAATCTCAAAACAGGGACTGGAGACTAGTATCAGACATCCAATAATGTGATCAGATGACTTATACTCAAAAATCAGAAGTCTAGACTTTAGTTCTAGACATCCAATCTGAGTCAGGGAGAAATCAAGGTTCTATTTTGGGTATTCTGCAGAAATTGGACATCTGACAAAGTGTCTGGACGTCCAATAACACTGCAAAAGTAGGTTTGAGGTGTGCGGGAGATGGCTAAGGGTACTAGATGTCCTATAACTTATCTTGACATCCAGATAAGGGTTGGAGGGTTTTAGGGCTTCCTAAGGTATTGTGACCTAATCTAAGGGTGGTTAAGGCTTGGGGAAGTCTCTAGGCTATCTTAGGGCTAGGATGGACCTAAGCTCTTCACATTTTACTGCTTTATTCCTACTTAATAGAATATAAAACCTTTAACTCCCTTACATTATTATTCCTACATCTAAACTATGCCTTCTACTCCATCTCTACTGCAACTCTCGTTATTCCTGATCCAGCCTCAGATCCAACTCCAGATCAGCTTATTGCCCGTAATTGACATAATGCATTTAATCAGCACATTATAACATTATTTCATGCATAGCTAAAGAAAAGCAGTAAAGATGCAGATAATGCATATGCATGCATGAATAACCCTAACTTATGCTAAGTCCTAGCTTAATCTTGGTCAATTAAGACCTATGATTGCTGCGCAATCATACCCCCATGCCTAAATCTTCCTAGTCCCTAGCAAATGCAAGACTAACTTATTTACAGCAAAGGTCCTTAAGGGATTGATTATTTTATCAATTATATGCATAGAGATTTTTCACCTTTTTGTTTTCATCTTATGCTTTAGAAATCCAAACAATAGTGGAAGTACAGCTATGTAGCTTTTGCAACGGATTCGAGTGAAAAACTGATTCACCTCTAAAGCCTGTACTTGACCCCTAGTAAAAATTCTAGTAGGATAGGCAGACTTCTTCGCTCAGGATATTCAAGATATTCTATCAATTTCACCCCGGCTTTAGGCTTAGGTAGAGAATCTCTGAGGGAAAAGATTAGATATTTGGTGGCTCACTCTCACTTGGTGCTACATAGAGACTACTACTACAGAATCGAAATTCCTGGATTACTAAGTAACTCAACTTAGAGAAAGACAAGAAAAACTATGCTCCCTTTTGATTCCTTTGTATCTATTCTCTCTTTTCCTTTTTCTTTTTCCTTTTCTTTTCTTTCTTAGAGCTCACAACTTCACCAGATTCACATATATGACCTGTATTTGGTGGTCTCACTAGGCATTAACACTTTAATTGAGTTCTCATAGCCCTAACACTAAGTTGGAATTCCTCAGCCAGTATTCGGGCGGTCAGAAACACAAGAAAAATAGGTTAGGGTCATATTTGGTGGATCTCAATTTTATTTGGCGGTATTGCCTCAATGCGATTGAACTAAATATTCACTCTTTTCTTTGCTTTTTTTCTTTTTCTAGTTTTTTGTTTTCAATTTTTCTTTGTTTTCTCTTTTTCCCTTCTTTTTTTCTTTCTTTTTCTTTTTTTTTTCTTTTTCAACATAACACAACTAGCACACATCCATGAACATTATTAAGGAGGCATTGTTAGGAATTGCTGGTACTCAAGAGATATTGGGTGGCTTATTTGGTGGAAGTGCCTACGTACGGCACAAGGGAAGATGGATAGGACGGTGTATTTCTAACCTTGACATCAATACCCTCCCTTAGCAGAGGATTTTGTAAAGAATGGTCGTAACCATCCACCTTAGCCCTAGTTTTATGAAAACTCGCTCTTTGTGTATTTACCTTGTTTGGTGGCTCTCAAAATTTCACACAAAAATGTATATGCGGGAATCGAGAGTGGGTATCATCACCTAATTATCTAGGATTCTAGATTGCTTACACTAATCTTAGAGCACCAGTACACTCTACTCTCATCTCACACTATTTGGTGGATTTTTGGAGGAAAATCTACCTGACTCCCAAAACACTATCCATGGGTTCAGGAAAAGAAGCACTGCTTTTTCTCGACGGACTGAAGATGTTTATCAGCCTTCACCATGAATCCATTGCAAATTCTACGTGTGCGTGAGAAGTTGTACTGGATTCCAGATTACAGGAATCAGCTAGAGGATAAAATCCCTAATGCATTCTCTTAACAAAATAATCTTATTCATGAATGCAATATGTATATATGCTGTAAACAAGAAACCTCTTATAATTTGTACTTCATGAAATTCCCATATCGGGTTACAATTAGCTTGACTTTAAATTTAGAACAATAAGTGAGCAGGTGAGTCGGAAATGGCTGTTACGGATGATTTCTAGCTCAAATGCGAGCACTGGAGGTGGAGTCAGTTGTTCTTTTATTTAAGGTCCTAAAGTACATTTTACATGCAGCTCTGAGGTTTTCCTAAATGTTGGCATAAAAACTTTTTCAATTTTGTTGTATCTACCCCCCCATGCCTAAATTCTTGCATGTCCTCATGCATGAATATAAAATAAATTTGACAGAGGATGAGTGGGTAGAAGTCACCTGGAATTGCTCGTGAAAATATACATTCAGCACCGGCCAACCTGTCAGCATGCACTATGCAGAAAGAAAATATGCTAGAAGTAAAGTATGCTATGTATAAAAATGGTTATACATAAATGATGGTGGAATGTGGGGCGAATGGTATCTATATGTGCTGAGTTTAACGCCTCCAGTTGGGTGAGCACTCAACCACATGTCCTCAATAAGATGGACAATCTCGTCAGGAGGAGGAGGTTCCTTAGCCAAAAATGGCTTGAGGCGCTAGCCATTAACCGTGGATATATGCCCAGATTTTGGGTCCTTGATTTGGATTGCCCCATTAAGATATGGACAAATCACAGTATATAGGCCAGTCCATTTGAACTTTAACTTCCCTGTGAACAGTTTCAGTCATGAATCAAACAACCAGACTCGCTGGTTGGGCATGAATGCTTTCCTCCGGATGTGGTAGTCATTAATGACCTTAGTCTTGTCCATGTATATTAATGCGTTCTCATAGGCCTCCCACCAAATCTCTTCTAATTCACTGAGCTGGAGTTTCCATTCTTGACCTCCTACATCGAGGACAAAGTTGCATTTTCGAACCGCCCAAAAGGCGCGGTGTTCCAGCTCTACAGGAAGGTGACAGGCCTTGCCATATACCATGCGATATGGTGACATTCCGAGTGGGGCCTTGTATGCAGTCCGATATGCCCAGAGTGCATCGATTAATTTGTCAGACCAGTCCTTCCTGTCTGGTCTAATCGTCTTCTGGAGAATCAACTTGATCTGACGGTTAGACACTTCAGGCTGCCCATTGGTCTGCAGGTGATACGGGGTGGCTATGATGTACCCCGTATTTCTTTAATAACAACCTGAAATGGGCATGGATAAAGTGGATTCCCCCGTTGCTAATCAGAGCACGGGGTATTCTGAATCTCGCGAAAATATTCTGCCGTACGAAAGAAATGACAGTCCTATGGTCAGGCTGTCTCGCCGGGATGGCCTCGACCCACTTCGAGACATAGTCAATGGCTAGCAATATGTACTCAAAGCCATGCGAGTTCGTAAAAGGGCCCATAAAATCGATGCCCCAGACATCGAGCACTTCTGTGACCATGATGGGTTGGAGTGGCATCATGTCTCTCCTGGTAATAGAACCGACCGACTGACATCATTTACAGTGTTGGACATAATCGTGTGTATCTCTGAAGATGGTTGACCAGAAAAATCCTGACTGCAAAATTTTTGCAGCGGTTTTCCGAATGGCCACCACACGCATCATTGTGGCAGGAAGATAACACACTGGGCATCTCAGAGTCTGGGATGCATCTGCAAATAATCTGATTTGCTCCAATGCGGAAGAACAGTGGGTCATCCCAGAGGTAGTATTTGGCCTCTGCAATGAATTTGAGTTTCTGGTCCTTGGATAGGTTCACGGGAAATTTGCCTGTGGCAAGGTAGTTCGCAAAATCCGCATACCAGGGGAACTCAACAGAATGAACTTCCAAAAGAGATTCATCTAAAAATTGTTCGTGGATAGGCAGGGAATAAGGAATGTGGTATGGGTACAATCTGGATAGGTGATCTGCCACGACATTCTGTTTTCCAGCTTTGTCGTGGATTTCGATATCAAATTCCTGCAATAGAAGGATCCATCTAATGAGCCGTGGTTTGGCATCCTTCTTTGCCAACAAATGCCGGAGGGTGGAGTGGTCAGTGAAAATGATGACCTTGGACCCTAATAAATATGATCTGAATTTGTCCAACCCGAATACTACCACTAGAAGTTCCTTTTCAGTGATAGTGTAATTACTCTGAGCCTCATTCAGCATCTTGCTAGCATAGTATATGTCGAAGGGTTGTTTCTCCCAACACTGGCCTAAAATAGCACCGACGGCAAAATCAGATGTATCACACATCATTTCGAAATTGAGTGACCAGTCGGGTGGTTGGAGAATCAGTGAATCAGAGACAGTGCTTCATAAAGTCTCGAAGGCACTGAGACATGAGGTGTCGAAATCAAATAGGACATCTGCAACCAGGAGATTCGTCAAAGGCCGTGCAATTTTTGAGAAATCACATATAAATCTCTGATAGAAGCTGACATGACCCAAGAATGATCTAATTTGCTTGACAGAGCTAGGTGGCGGTAGGTGGGAGATAATCGCTAATTTAGCTTGATCGACCTCGAGTCCATTTTTAGAGAGCCCTAGTACTATGTCATCCCTCACCATGAAATGGCTTTTCTCCCCGGATAGTACTAGGTTTACCTCAATACACCATTTCAGGATCTTGGTGAGGTTATCAAGACAAGATGTGAAATCATCTTCGAAAATGGAGAAGTCGTCCAAGAATACCTCCACATAATCCCCGATCATGTCAGAAAAGATGGCCATCATACAAAGCTGAAATGTCGCTGGTGCGTTGTAGAGGCCAAAGGGCATCCGCTTGAAAGCGAATGTTCCAATGGGGCATGTGAATGTGGTCTTGTCTTGATCTTCCAGGCTAATCGCTACTTGATTGTACTCGGAGTATCCATCCAGAAAGCAGAAGAAACTACGTCCGGCTAACCGTTCCAAGAATCTGATCAATGAACGGCTAAGGGAAGTGATCCTTCTGAGTAGTCATGTTCAGTTTCCTGTAGTCGATGCAGACCCATCAAGATGTCACAGTGTAGGTCGGGATGGATTCGCCCTTATCATTCTTTATTATGGTGAGTCATGCTTTCTTGGGCACTATTTGGATCGGACTCACCCACTGGCTGTCTGAGATTGGATATACAATGCCCGCATCCAGCCATTTGATGATCTCCTTCTTAACAACCACTAGCATATTCAGGTTAAGCCATCTCTGAGGTTGTCTCGAAGGTTTCACCCCCTCATCTGTGTAAATGTGATGAGTGCAATACGAGGGGCGAATACCGCGGAGATCAGCAATACTCCACCCGATGGCAGCCCTATGGTCTTGAAGCGTAGAAATCAATTGATGCTCCTGTTCTTGGGTTATGTGGGCATTGATAATGACTGTGTATTTCTCACTTTCTCCCAAGAACACATACTTGAGCGATTCAGGTAAGGGCTTTAATTCAATCATGGGTGGGTCGAAGTCAGAAGTGACAGTGGGAGGAGCAGAATCGAGGGTGGGAATCTACTGATCCATGTGCACGTGAATTCCCGCTGAGTCGCTCCCTGTGGAATAATGGTTCTGACTGCGTTAATGGGAAACCCGTTAGCTGTGGTCACGTCTTCCTGCAACAACAAGGGCGAATCAGTAATGTGTGGATCAGGATAGCTGGATTCAGGGGTGTTGTGGTCAGAAGCACACCCTAAACAGTCAGATCCTTTTGGAGATATGTGTAATGCAGTGGTTTCAGTCCCATGTGGATCAAGGTTAGAGAACCCTGATAGTGTAGACGAATGAGACGTTGGGTCATCACAAAGGAGCCCAACGTTGCCACAGTATGCCGGATCTTCATCTTCACCATCCTCCTCTATTTGATCACAGTCGAAGTTCTTTGCTACCTTGAGTATGTCCAATCGAAGTCGCTCGTTGCCTAAGGCAATCTCCATACACCTGGATGCACAATCGATGTTCGCTCTGGCTATCGCCAGAAATGGGCGACCCAAAATAATTAGTGCATCTCAGAGATTAGGAGGAACTTCCATATCGAGAACGAAAAAATCTACGGGAAAGTAGAACCCGTGGACTTTTACGATCACGTTCCCAACCACCCCCCTCAGTGTTTTGACTGATCTGTCAGCCAGCTGAATCGTGACCAAGGTAGGCTTCAACTCCCCAAATCGAAATCGATCAAATACGGCAGTGGGAGTTAGGTTGATGGATGAACCCAAATCTAGAAGGGCCTGAGAAAATGGAGAATCCTGCAAAAAGCAGGATATGAGTGGGGTACCAGGGTCTTTCTTCCTCAGCGGTAAGTCAGCTAGAATCACCGTGCTAGCCTCTTTCAACAGTACTGCTTGTCGTCCAATTCTTGACTGTCACTTCAGGGTATAATAGTCCTTGAAGAACCTAGCGACAGCAGGAATGTGATCGATAGCCTCGACGAGGGGGACCTGAATATGTACTTCCTTAAACATCGATTTCAGGTCCTCAAAATTCCGCGTGTCCTTTTTTCGTCCTGCATTTCGTGTCAGAGCCTCAGGAAAAGGGATGGGAATTTCAGGGTTAAGTGGCTTCTTACCCTTATCTACCGCAGGTGGCTCCTGAGATGATGGAGTCAATCCCGCCTGCGGTGAAGGGCAGGAAAAGTCAGTACCCACCTGCCTAAGTGGTGGGTCTAATGTCTTCCTTCCGCTCCTCAGAGGGATAGCGTGTGCATCAGCTTGCTCTCCATGAGGTGGTGGTGGAGCGGAAGGGGTAGAATATGAGGGGTTTTGCAAGGGCAACTGGCCTTATGCGTAACCCAGTGGTGCAAGAGGCGCCTGTAGTATGGCGTGTGCCTGTCCCTGTGGTGCCTGAAACCTAGGTGGGGTGCCCTGGTTCTGCACATATCGAGGATTCGGGACTGGTTGGGAGGGCAAGGCTCCTTGAGTCCTATGCTCCTGCAACAGCTGATTCTGCATGTTTTGTATGGTCTATATCTGATCAACCATTGCCTTCATAATCTACAAGCTATCTTGTGTAGATTTCCTCATCGATTCTTGCAGCTCCTCTTTCAGTGCCTCTAAAGGGTCAACCCACTTTGGAGGGTGGTTGGTAGCTTGGTGCAGCGGCTGGTATAAAGAGCGGGGTTGCTGCTGCTGAGATGAGAATGGCTGCTGCCTAGGATACGTGTTTTACGCATTCCCATATTGCCTAGTCTGGTAGTGTGGATCTTGATGTGGTCTCTGTGAATTGCCAGACCAGGAGAAGTTCGGATACTGGTGCCAACCAGGGTTATACGTCTCTAAATACAGGTTATTACACCCATATCCTTGGATAGCTCTGACATCCTCATAGGTCGAAGATGTCTGAGATGTATATCCGTCAAGGGGATATGCATTATAATCTGCGGGTGGTGCGTAACCCTGGTCGTAGGGTGCCAAATATGGATTATTTACGGGATCCTGATATGCTGGATCTCATAAATACGAAGAAGACGCATCCCGAGTGAGTAGATTAACTCGAGCAGGTAGGGCTCGGGGTGCGTAGGAGGGTCTTGCGGTGGCAGAGCTCGAGTCAGATTGACCCTGACTGATCTGGTCATTCTTTTTCTCGATTAAGTTTATTCTATCCAGCTGCTTGACGATGATATCCATGTCGGCTCGAATAGACTCAGTGTGAGCCTCATGGACACCAACCCGCTGCTGACCAGGCGACTAGAACTAGTTCGTAGATGCGGCATTCATCATGTTCTCTGCTAATGATTCGAACAGCTCAAAGGCACTGTTCTCATCTTTTGCGAGAAAATTCCCGCCACTAGATGCATCGGCCAGATACCGTTGTGTGTCATCCAGCCCATGGTAAAAAATCCAAGCTAAGTGCCATCTGGGTATACCATGATGCAGGCATTTCCGGAGAAGGTTGTGAAATCTATCCCATGCATTGTGTAACTTCTCCCCAGCTCCTGGGAGAAAGTTGTGATTGCACACCGCATTGCATTTGTTCGACTGATTGGGAAGAACTCTTACAGGAATTCACGTCGTAATTCCGGCCAGGTTTCAATTGGCTTCCCAATAGTCTTGAACCAGTATGAAGCTTTGTCCCTCAGAGAGAATGGGAAAAGCTTCATTAGAACAATCCTGAGATCAATATTCCTGGGTCAAATCATTTCAGTGAGTCGACTCAGATCCTCAAGGTGCTGGAATGGATCTTCGCTTGAGTTCCCATAGAAATGAGTGCTGATCAACCCAATCACGTTGGGCTTGAGCTCAAATGCGTCTCCGCTTGTGGGAATTCTGATTAGAGATGCGACGATTTGTGCGGCTGGGTCGTAGAAATCCCACAATTGTTCTCCTCGCAGCGGGTGCTGCATCCTATCAAGTGCCGTCAAGATGCGATCCATGCTCTGCTGATGTCGCTCCTTAGATTCGGTGACCTGGGATTCCAGACGAGCCATCAGGTCCAGATTCTCAATGTCCTGACCCGGTCTAGGTCCAGGTCCAGGATTTGCCATGGTGGCTCAGGAGTAGAAGAAATGGGGGGAGAAGATGGTCCAGGTGAGGTGACTCGCTTCCATAGGAGTGGCTCCCAAGGTTCGACCAAGTGAGGTCGAAGTGACCTCCTTCCTTGCATAAACCACCCAACCCCTGGGTTGGTGTAGCCAAGCAGGATAAGGCTAAGGACCTGTCAATCAAAAGGTCCTTATGGATCAGGTGACCAGATTTTTCATTAGGAGTTTGAATTCCTGAAGAGAAGTTCGTCGTTCAACCGACTGAAAGTGGTTCCCGCCTCTCAATCTAACTGGCTGTGTCGTGCTTCACGTGTTTAGAAATCGAGGTTACAAGTAACCTATCGTTGTAGTTGCAAAACACGTCGATCAGATAAAATTTATACCGAAACTCCAAGGGTATCCCAAGTCGAACACAGGGAGGCGACATTTACTTTACATGAAAACTGCGCTTCGATTCGTTTCTTTTTGGTATTTTGGGGTTTTGTTTTTTTTGTATTTTTGAAAAAAAAGACAAGTAGAATGAATCACAAGATAGAAATGGAACAAATATGATATATATATCAAGCCAATGTCAATTACAATGAACTATAAAAGCATAAAAAGAGAGGGAGGTGAGAGGAAATCTCCCGAATCGGCTATTCGGTGAGACGACGATGCTTGGCAGAAGCTCGGACGAAGGAGGTGAGGAGCGGGACTACGGAGGTGGGATGCTGGAGGACGTTGGGTTGAGGAAAGCTTCGGCGTAGCTCTAGAACGGAGGTGAGAAGACGGAGTTGTCTGCTACCGAAATGGACATGGGAGGATAGCTCCAAGGTGACCTATGAAGGGAGATGGGAAGTTGGAGGAGTATTTGGTGGGGCAGAGGTTCGCTACACTAATAAGCACCTTGGGAGCTTGAGAACAAGTTCTAATGGAGCGTTGGTTGGCTTGCTAGGGCTTGGGAGTAGGTGGGAGTAGAGTAGGTAGAGATGGCTTGGAAGGGAGGGGGTGAAGGTCCTTTTATAATGGTGGAGAAGAGGCAAAAATTGGTATGGGATGATTAATGACATTCAGGTCGTCGCTGGAAACGTCGCTGTAGGTAGCTCATACCCGCTGGCTTGCGATGAATTACCGACGGCTGTAAACGTCGCTATAAGTCCAGCTCATTCGTCGCTGTAGTCCACCTCACGCTATGCTGGTGCCGCTCCTGCCTTGCCGCGTGTGCACGCGGACCCACGTGCTGGCGCTACTACGCGTGTGCGGTGCTGCGTGCGTGTGCTGGCGGCCTAGGCTACGCCACGTGGCGCAGTCTGGGCCATCCATCTTCTTCTTGTTGTAGGGGCTGCTACAGAGGTCGGATTGAGTCAATTTTCACACTGTTAGGTGCGATCGTCAACCGAAATCCATCCGCGCAGTTGGATTTATCATTTGAAGCTCCGAATTATTTCTCCTAGTCCCTTGGCCGTTGATCTTCCTCAGAATGCATATGGTGGTACGGAACTCTGATATAGGCGATTTCAGAGGCGTTGGACTCCGATCGTCATCTTGATCAAATCTGTACGATCGGATCGTCAATCCGAGGTTCTGAAATAAATATCCTTCTCTCATGACCACAAAAAGGATGCAATTAACCTAAATTATATACAACTACTCTTAATGTAGAATGATGCATGCTATGCATTATTTATAACATGAAATGCAAATCTAAGCCTAGGAACATGCATGAGTAGGCATTTTACCCATAATAAATGTGTTTACATCATACCCCCATGCCTATCTTTTGCTAGTCCCTAGCAAAAGTAAACTATATGCTATGTATAAAAGCAGAATTAGGATTAGATCGCTTAAGCCTAAGTCGTTTATTAACAATAGAAAATTTCAACTAAGGTCCTAAACTATGAAAACTCAGCAGTACCCAGGTGCCTGCTAGAATGTAGACCGCCCAAGTTCTCACCTGATTTGAGAAGGGAAGAAATATATATTTTTTTTACTTTTCTTCTTTTCTAATTTTTTTGGTACTTTTGGAGTTTGAGAGTTCCGGGATAACTTTTTACGGCTACTCGACCCGCCCAAGACTCGAAAAGGACTCTAAGTACTAAGCATCTCTGTGAAAAAGTGATAGACTCACAAAACGGCCGTTAAGATGGACTTCGGGTTTCTACGACCCTAGGTGACCTTGCCTAAAGGTTTATCTTTATGATCGGTAGCTTTCTCCCTACTCCTTTTATTTATGGGGTCAACACAAGGGCGAACCCAGTGTATATCTCCTCGGTTTATTCTACTTCCCTGCTTTTTCCATAAGTGGTTTGGGAATTATTGTGCATTTATTTTTTTGTAAGCTGGGTTCTGGACAACAAACCGATGAGTTGCTACCACCGACAACTTGCCAGCCATACTCGTGCGGTGAAGTGTGGTTTTATTTATTTATTTTTTATTTTCTCCTTTTTCTTTTTTTTTTTTTTGAGTGTTTCTTTTTTTTTTTTTAAGTAGGTGGCTTCCCTAATCTAAGATTTACCTAAAGGCAGTACAACAAAAATGGTCTTGTGGCTGGGGTCTGGACAACCGGCCGATGAGCAGTTACCACTGACAACTTGCCAGCCATACCACCCAAGTTGGTCCATTAGCTACCCAATTTCCGTAAAAATCATCGAAAAGTGAGTCAGTGCAAAAAAATGTGTGCAGATGTTGAGGCTTAAAGTCCCCCCAAACTAGATGGCGGGTTGATAAGTCGCACACTTATCATCCCAAATTATTTACCAAATTCAAATAAATTTTAATTGGCGAGGACTCGAGACTAAATCCACATTCGAGTGGACACTCGGGCTAATTAAGCCCGATGACCTGAAGAGTCTAAGTGTTTAGGTCCTCTCGTATCATTTCCTAAAGTTAATAACTTCCAAATGCCTAAGTTCTCTTTTCCTAATTTCTTTCTTTTTTTTTAATTTTTTTAATTTTTAATTTTTTTTTAATTTTATAAGAAACAAAGAAATTCTACGAAGTTAACATAATGATTTCAGGAATTGATTATCCACCCCCCCATGCCTAAATGATGCAATGTCCTCATTGTAAAAATAAAGACATGAAAAGGGCAGAGTAAACAGAGCATCACCTGAGTGTCGTGAAAATCTGGTCATCTCTTCAGAGAGAAGAGTGTATACACACGTGCTAAGTTTAATGCCTTTAGCTAGGCATAACATACATACAAAGAAGAAATTGAGAATTCACAAGTGCGGGTCAGAATCAAAATCAAAAGGTTGATCCTGAAACCCGTTTGCAGAAGATGTCCACAGACGTGGACGAGATTATGGTGCAGACCCATGCCCCAGGGTCGAGTGGTTCTCAGGTTCTGGATGAAAATCACCCAGAATCGAAGGTTGTTGTGTTTACGGGGCCGAGCCTACAGTTCAGTGGTGTGCAACCCAAGATCAAAGTGTCGGACAATGGGTAAAGATGGTTCAACAGGTGCAGTTGTCCACTTAACATCTAGCTCAGAAAAGTAATCAGTTATTCCAGCCTTGGGTTGCATGTGAATGATATCATAACGGTCCATATAGAAGATAGGCGGCTTCAGGTCAATAGGTACCCTTATATGCAAACTTGTTTTTCCCTCAAAATTAACCTCCCAAATTTTTATTTCCAACTTCCTATCCTCTGAAATCAAGGTTTCTGGGACCTCCAGATCATTGTACACCCCATCTAAAGTACCCAAGTCCAACAATTGTGGCTGAATCAAGATTGACTTGGGCACAAAGATCTCAGAAGTCAGCTCTTCGGGGTGCAGATGAGGACTGGGGTCACTAATTAAATCATCAAGATTCGGATCCTCCAAGTTAAGCCCAACCGAATCCAAATCTTCAATGAACAGGCTATCAAATGGTTCATCAGATTCCCCATGCCCGTTTGTCTCACTAAAATCATTTTCCTTAAGTTCAAGTGAGACTTCACCCTAAAGATTATTCACCCTCAGAGTCAAAGAATTAATGATCCTCATTTATATATGTCTCAAAATCATAAATCATTTCTTGATCCAAGGGGACATAATTGTCTTCATTTCCTGACTTGGGGATCTCGGGTGAATCAATCGGTTCATCCTCAAATGGTTTCTCTAGCCCAACCTGGTCATCCCCGATCTCAGAAAATGTATCCCCCCCAACAGGCGCCTAAGCGGGTTCAGACATTGGCTCTCCTGAAGGGGGTTCATCTTGAGAATCATCCCAAGATTTGACTAGTGCAACCATAAATTTCATCCTCAACCTCGATAATTTCCTAAGAAGAAACTCACCCAAGTCCCTATCCCTAACACTTTGGAGCAAATCCAATAGAGAACTACTAAATTCATCAATCATTTTGATCATAGGCTCTAGTGCTTCAGTGCATGGTGTTGGCTGAGCTTCTAAAGATTGTATAGTGTTCCTCAAATTAGCCAACACCCTATCCTGGATCTGGTTCACCTGAACTGACTGGTTCGGTTCAGGTTTTGGTGGGTTCAAGTTCAATCTAGGGGAGTCAAGATGTCGAGGTTCTCGGGTCCCTCCCTGAAAGTAGGTCATTCTAGGTTGTTCAAAGGATGGTGGCGACCTATATTCAGTGGAATACTGGGGAGGGTAGGTGTTATAATCATAATATCCTTCCTGATTGTAGATCGGGTTGGTTTGGTCATCAAAGGATGGAGATCCATAATTATTATAGCTCTGGGAAGGATAATAATCATAGTCTTGTCGTCCAGGGTTAGGCCCTGGACACTGAGGTCCGGATTCATGTCCCCAATCAAAGTCATCCCGGCTAGTGGATGGGTAATTACAAGCCAAATTGGGATAGTAATCATCTTGGGGATAAGTGGTGGTAGGAGGATAGGATGTGAAATGTGTGTAGGATGTGGAAGGGTACATGGTGAAGTAAGGAGGGAAATCAGAAGAGAAAGGAGCCCTGCAATACAAAATACATGCATGTCCTTAGTTTGGGTAGCCTAAAGGTCTACAGACTCTCAGAATCCATCCTAAGATTATAGATGATTTACTCTATTTATGTCCAGGCAATCTAACCAGTTAGAAGGAGGGACTGAGGAGAAGGTTCTTCCTTTGGCTTGCGCCTCCAATTCCTAGTGTACCCCCCAGCCACGGTCGTTTGACACTACTCCCCTAGCTAGACATCAGATTGCCTAGTATAAGTAGGTTAATCGTGAACAATCTCAATTTGGATCCCGACGAGCGAACCAGTCCTTAGGGCCAACGTCTAATCAATTTTAGTTATGCTTGGGACAATGGTGCTTCAGGAAAGTGATGGGCCCTTTAGATGGGTTGTTTCCTTAATGATCAGTTAAAATGTGTGTGTGTGCACAACCAAGGTTTGCAAACAAGGTTATTTGATGATGTGTCTTTTAGATTTCAACCTTGTTTAGTAGCTTTTAGGGTTTAATCTTAGGTATATTCAATCAAGTTTAGGAAAACACTCCAAGTTTTGCAAGCACTGGTGATGATATATTCCTTTAGAAATCAAAGAAAAAAATGTGGAGTGCCTGGTTTAGTCCTAAGAATCAACCCTAAGTGGCAAGCTACTTGATGAATTGCTTTTATCTTAAGTGGTGCGGCCCAAACAGTTCAATCAATTGGCCTATTGCACCACTTAGTTAAGGCACACAGACATTTTCGACCTATTCTGATTTCTACTCACTTATTTGTGTGTTAAATTAAGTGTACTAGGTCCACAGGTCAGATCCCGGTTAAGTGGTAGAATCGATGTGATTGTGCGACTTAGGGCGAGAAGTTGTGGGAGTTAAGTGTGTAGCTTACAGGAAATCCCACAATCAGATGACACTTTTTTTTTTTGTGTGGATAGCGAGGTGAGTGGAGGTGGCAAACAAACAACCAAATATATCCTAGGGTTCATAAAAAGCACCTAAGTTGATTTGGGTTAGAGTTATTCGGTTATGGAATGAAAACTAAGGTGGGGGTGGTGTGGGGGACACTTACAAAACATTCTACCCACACTTTACTCCAGTCTACCGCACTTGGATCTCCATGCTAGGGTACCTACAAGATAGTAGATCAAAGACAAGTAGGGTTAGTGCTATGTAAATGCAAAGAAACGCAATAAATAATAAAGTAAATTCCGTTGCCTCCCAGGCAACGATGCCAAAATGGTCGTGTTGTGCTTCGCGTGTTTAGAAATCGAGGTTACAAGTAACCTGCCGTTGTAGTTGCAAAACACGTCGATCAGATAAAATTTATACCGAAACTCCAAGGGAGTCCCAAGTCAAACACAGGGTGGCAACGTTTACTTTACGTGAAAACCACGCTTCAATTTGTTTCTTTTTGGTATTTTGGGGTTTTGTTATTTTTTTTGTATTTTTGAAATAAACGACAAGTAGAATGAATTACAAGATAGAAATGGAACAAATATGATATATATATCAAACCAATGTCAATTACAATGAACTATAAAAGCATAAAAAGAGAGGGAGGTGAGAGGAAATCTCCCGAATCGGTTGTTCGTTGAGACGACGACGCTTGGTGGAAGCTGTCAATTACAATGAACTATAAAAGCATAAAAAGAGAGGGAGGTGAGAGGAAATCTCCCGAATTGGTTGTTCGTTGAGACGACGACGCTTGGCAGAAGCTCGGACGAAGGAGGTGAGGAGAGGGACGACGCAGGTGAGATGGTGGAGGATGTCGGGTTGAGGAAAGCTTCGGCGTAGCTCCGGAATGGAGGTGAGAAGACGGAGTTGATCTGCTACCGGAATGGAGGTGGGAGGATAGCTCCAAGGTGACCTATGAAGGGAGATGGGAAGTTGGAGGAGTATTTAGTGGGGCAAAGGTTCGCTACACTAATAGGCTCCTTGGAGCTTGAGAACATGCTCAAATGGAGCGTTGGTAAGCTTGCTAGAGCTTGGGAGTAGGTGGGAGTAGAGTAGGTAGAGATGTCTTGGAAGGGAGGGGGTGAAGGTCCATTTATAGTGGTGGAGAAGAGGCAAAAATCGGTATGAGACCATTAGTGACATCTAGGTCGTCGCTGGAAACGTCACTGTAGGCAGCTCATACCTGGTGATGCCCACAACTAGCTTTGCTGGCATGCGATGAATTACCGATGGGTGCAAGCGTCGCTGTAAGTCCAGCTCATGCGTCACTGTAGTCCACCTCACGCTACGCTGGTGCCACTCTTGCCTTGCTGTGCGCGCATGCACGCCCACGCACTGGTGCTGCGCGCATGCATGCCCGCGCACCCGCGCTGCTACATGCATGCGGTGATGCGTGCGTGTGCTGGCGGCCTACGCTGCGCAACGTAGTGCAGTCTGGGCCGTCCATCTTCTTCTTGTTGTAGGGGTTGCTACAGAGGACGGATTGAGTCAATTTTTGTGCTGTTAGGCTGCGATCGTTGACCCGAATTCATCCGCGCGGTCGGATCTATCATTTGAAAATCTGAATTATGTCTCCTAGTCCCTTGGCCGTTGATCTTCCTCAGAATGCATATGGTGCTAAGGAACTCTGATTGAGGTGAATTCAGAGGCGTTGGACTCCGATCGTCGTCTTGATCAGATCCGTATGGTCGAATCGTCAATCTGAAGCTCGAAAATAAATATCCTTCTCTCCTGACCACAAAAAGGACTCAATAAACCTAAATTATATACAACTGCACTAAATACAGAATGATGCATGCTATGCAATATTTATAACATGAAATGCAAATCTAAGCCTAGAAACATGCATGAATAGGCATTTTACCCACAATAAATGTGTTTACATCACTAACCTAGCCAATCTAGTTACAAGGGGACTAAGCTTAAGGTTCTTCCTTTGGCTTATGCCTCCGATTCCGTTAACCCCTGAGCCGTAGTCGTTTGACACTGCCCTGCAGACCTAGTCACCAAGTTTGGTAAGAGAGGTTAAAAACACCCAGTAGTATGACAACGAACTCGGGTTGATTTCGTGTTTTAAAATTAATTTTAACCCATTTTCTTTATTGGGGTTTATGGTGAGTGACCAACAAGGTGACCAAGCTCACTGGCTAACTAGACTTGATTAAGTCTAGGTTAGCCCAAAGTGTGGTCTCTAAGTTGTAACCCTGAAGATTTAACCTAAGTTTCATGTGCTTCTAAGGTTTTTTTGTTTTTCTATTTCAACATACCACAAAAGTAATGTTCGTTCTCTGACATTAATTGGAATCCAATTAACTTCAAATTTTACGAGTAGATTCCTTTTTCAATTAGCTTTTCAGATAATTTGTTTTGGAATTTTTACTATTTTAACCAAATTTTTAGGAAATTTTGAAAATCATGGGGTCAGATCTGGAATTTTGAACCCTAGTCGATTTTTCATTTTGAAACAGTGTCAATTGACCTTAGAAAATTCAGGAAAAATATAAAAAATAAAGCTAATTAAATCAGCCTTCAAACCCCACCATTTTTAGTCAAAACAGATTCACGGATTGCTCGAAATCGCTTATTGAAATTTGAAAATTTCTGAATCTGAGTCAGTCTGATCCCTGCGCACTTCGTGAATTTTTAGAAATTGTATACTTGGAATTTTTTCAAAAGAATGGTGGAATTTGAAAGACGGTTTGAAAATAAAAGTTTGGCCCAAATTTTAGAATTTTTTGCTTACTAATTTTTCAGCAATTGAAATTTTAATTCAGACTTGAAATCTAGCAGAAAAAGTAGAAGCTGGTAGAAAAGCTTTTAAAGAGGTTTGAACTTGAAATCTAAGCTTTCCACCGAAAAGAAAATATTTTTTTTTTCAAAACTTTTGCACATTTTTTTTGTCACAAAGAATTTTTCTAAATGATTCAAAGAAAATATCTTTTTTTTTTCTTTTTTTTTTCCAAACTAACCTAGATTCAAAAAGAAACCTAATCTAGATTTTTTTTCAAAATATTTATTTTTTTTTCACGAAAATGGGTAAAATCTTTTTTTTTTTTAGAGAATTTTTCAAAGGAAATTTTAGAAAGTAAATCTACTTCTAGGGTTCAGAAAAAAAAAACCTAATCTAAGGGGAGATGATGTGCACTTGACTTTTTTTTTTGCCGTGCTCGATGTGTGCGCAGATACCGTTTATCTTTCATTTTTTCTTGCATATCAAAAATGAAGTAGAGAAAAATTTGTCAATGATAATTTCAAAGATCGAAATCATAGAAAATGACGTTGCCTCCCCGGCAACGGTGCCATTTGACAGAAACCATTCTCGTAGGTTTGAAAGTCATCGGAATCGTAGTATAGTTGTGCAAAAATGTTCGCCAAAAATTATGTTTGTAAAAATAACGAGACTTTGAGTCCCGGTCGTTCGACTCTGGGAGGCATTTGCTTTACTTTAGAAATCGATCTTTTTGCTGCTCTACTTTGTTTAAAAACGCATGCCGATTTCCAATCTCCTGATTAAGAATTCACCACTTCTGTTATGGACTTGGATTACGTGCATGTGCGTTAAGTAAATCACAAAGGTGAACGTGTGAGTTTCTGTGCGCATGATATTAGTGAGGTGGTGACTATTTACGGAGAAAGCATCTATTGCTAGATTTTCAATATTCTCAGGAAAAGACATGCTTGTTGCGAATAGATAAACAATTGAAAAATAGGCAACTTGAATCACGCAAAAGGAATGACAATTATTAAGCTCATGGCGATTTCAAAAATATAGAGATATATATATATAAAAATGCATTTTCAATCATTCCATTGGAGAGTTGTTTGCAACAAGAACTTTAGAGGAAAACTTGTACATAAATGCTTGAAATTTAATCCTAGCTACCAGAAAATGACTGCATACAAGAATCAGTGGGGGGATTTTGCATGCATCATTAGGGGAGAAGTAAGACTACGATATTAAGCAGAAATAAAAGCAATAAAATTATGAAGAGCATAAACTAAATCTAGTAGAACAGAAGGGCATTCAGGGGTGGTCCCCGATGGCCTTGGAATGGTCGGGAGGAGAATGAGGGGCGGCCAATGTAGCTTAGGCTGACCCTTGGAGAGAGGGAGGATTGATCCAGCATCCCGACATGATGTCCTCCATGGTGGTGACGAGCTCGTGGAGGTGGAGTGGCTAGCTAAGTTGAAGTGGGTGTGAATGGAACCAATGGAGCCAAGAGTGTGAATTGCCAAGGAAGTGAATCCGGTCACTTGGCCGCCCATGGGGTCTTTTTATAGACTCAGGGGCTTGTCTCTAGAGAGGTGTGGAACTCTCTAGAGGGAGCCCAAGAGTGGCCGGCCACATGAGGGTAGAAGTCATCTTTGAGATCCAAAAATTGTGGATCTCAATTTGAATCCCTCTTGGTTGCTAAGTTTGGCAACCAAGAGGTGGCGCCACTTCAAGAGAGTTCTAGAGAACTCTAGAGAAGTGTGTGTGTGTGTGTGTGTGTGTGTGAATGGCTGTGTGTGTGTGGTCGTGCTCTATGTAGCTAGGTGGCTCAGGTTAGGTCCTAAGGGGTTTGGGTAGGTGTAGGTCTTGAAATAGGGCTACAAAACCTAATTGCTAAAGGGAAAATGCAATTAAACTTAACCTAAGTTTAATTAATGAGTGTGAACCTATTTGAGAGTGAAATAACTCAATTAGGTTGGGTTTAGGTCAATTGGACTCTCACTAAGTCCAATTGAACTTGTGTGGGTTGAGATCTAAGCTCAATTGGACTCAGTGAGTCCAATTGACTTAGGTGAAGGTAATTGACTTTGATCTAAGTCAATTGGGTTTGGTGAGGACATAATTAGGTCCTTAGGTTGGTCTAGAGGTGATGTACTAGGGTTAGGATACCTTAATTTAGGTTCCTATGGGATTGGGATTAGGTCGAGGGAGCTAGAGATCCAAGATCAAGACTTGAATCTCAAAACAGGGACGGGAGACCAGTATCAGACATCCAATAATGTGATCAGACAACTTATACTAAAAAATCAGAAGTCTAGACTTCAATTCTGGACGTCCAATTTGAGTCAGGGAGAAATCAAGGTTCTATTTTGGGTATTCTGCAGAAATTGGACGTCTGACAAAGTGTCTGGACGTCCAATAACACTGCAGAAGTGGGTTTGAGGTGTCCGGGAGATGGCTAAGGGTCCTAGACGTTCTATAACTTATCTAGACATCCAGATAAGGGTTGGAACTAGGGTTTTAGGGCTTCCGAGGGTATTGTAACCTAATCTAAGGGTGGCTAAGGCTTGGTGAGGTCTCTAGGCTATCCTAGGGCTAGGATGGACCTAAGCTCTTCACATTTTACTACTTTATTCCTACTTAATAGAACGGAAAACCTTCAGCTCCCTTACATTATTCTTTCTACATCTAAACTAAGCCTTCTGCTCCATCTCTTCTGCAACTCCTGTTATTCCTGATCCAGCTTCAGATCTAGCTCCTGAATAGCTTATTACCTGCAATTGACATAATGCACTTAATCAGCACATTATAACATTATTTCATGCATAGCTAAAGAAAAGCAGTAAAGATGCAGATAATGCATATGCATGCATGAATAACCCTAACTTTTGCTAAGTCCTAGCTTAATCTAGGTCAATTAAGACTTATGATTGCTGTGCAATCAGCAACCCACATTCCTTATTCCCTGCCTACCCACGAATAATTTCCGGATGAATCCTTTTCGTAGTTCACACTGTTGAGTTCCCCAGGTACGCGGATATCATGAACCATCTTGCCGTAGGCAAGATTCCCGTGAACCTATCCAAGGACCAGAAACTCAAATTTGCTGCAGAAACCAAATTCTACCTCTGGGATGACCCACCACTCTTCCGCATTGGAGCGAATTAGATTATTTGAAGATGCATCCCAAATTCTGAGAACCCCAATGTGTTATCTTTTTGTCACAATGATGCTTGTGGTGGTCATTTCTCGGGACGGAAAATCGCTGCAAAAATTTTGCAGTCAGGATTTTTCTAGCCAACTATTTTCAGAGATATACACGAATACGCCCAACACTGCAAACAACGCCAATCGATCGGTTCTATGACCAGGAGAGACATGATGCCACTCCAGCCCATTATTGTTGTAGAAGTGTTCGACGTCTGGGGCATCGATTTTATGGGCCCTTTTCCAAACTCGCATGACTTTGAGTACATATTATTAGCCATTGACTATGTCTCGAAGTGGGTCGAGGCCATCCTAGCAAGATGGGCTGATGATAAGACCGTCATTTCCTTTATACAGGAATACATCTTCGCGAGATTCAAAATACTCCATGCTCTGATTAGCGACTGGGGAAGCTAGCTCATCCACGCCCACTTCAGGTCATTATTAAAGAAATACGGGGTCCATCACCGTATAGCTACCCTGTATCACCCGCAGACCAGTGGGTAGGTGGAAGTGTCAAACCATCAGATCAGGATGATTCTCTAAAAGATGGTTAGACCAAATAGGAAGGACTGGTTCGATAAATTAGTTGATGCACTCTGGGCATATCGGACCGCGTACAAGGCCCCACTCGGAATGTCACCATACCGTATGGTATATGGCAAGGCCTGTCACCATCCTGTAGAGCTAGAACACCGCACCTTTTGGGCTATGCGAAAATGTAACCTTGACCTCGATGCAAAAGGTCAAGAATGGAAACTCCAGCTCAGCGAATTAGAAGAGATCCGGCAGGAGGCCTATGAGAATGCATTGATATACAAGGACAAGACCAAGGCCTTTCATGACCGCTACATCTGGAGGAAAGCATTCATGATCAACTAGCAAGTCTGGTTGTTCGATTCACGATTAAAACTTTTTGCAGGGAAGCTCAAATCCAAGTTGACTGGCCCATATGTTGTGATTCACCCATATCTAATGAGGTGGTCTAGATTAGGGACCCAAAATCTAGGCATATATCTACGGTAAATGGCCAGTGCCTTAAGCCATTTTTGGCCCAGGAACCTCCTCCAGCTGACGAGATCGTTCATCTTAAGTTTTCGCCCAGCTGGAGGTGTTAAATCAGCATCTACTCCGCATCCATCACCCTATACATATTCATTTTTATATATAGCATATTTTTCTTTGAGCATATTTTCTTTCTGCATATTGTATACTGTCAGGTTGGCTAGTGCTGAATGTATAATTTTTGAAGCAATTATAGGTGATTTCTACCCATTTACTCCCTACTGTATATATTTTCTTTTATATTCATGCATGAGGACATGCAAGAACTTAGGCATGGCGGGATAGATACAGTAAAATTGAAAAATCTTTATGCCAACCCTTAGGAAAACCTTGGAGCTGCATGTTACATGTACTTTAGGATCCTAAATAAAAGAATAACCGACTCCACCTCCAATGCTCGCATTGGAGCTAGAAATCGTCCACAACAGCCATTTCCAACTCACCCGCTCACCCTTCCTGTTCTGAAATTTTGAATCAAGCTGAATGTAACCCGATACGAGAATTTTATGAAGTACAAATTATACGAGGATACTTGTTTATAGCATATATACATAGTGCATCCATGAATAAGATTATCTTATTAAGAGAATGCATTAGAGATTTTATCCTCTAGTTGATTCCTGTAATCTGGAATCCAGTACAATTTTTCACACACACGTGGAATTTGCAATGGATTCATGGTGAAGGCTGATAAACATATTTAGTCTATCGAGAAGAAGCAATGCTTCTTCTCCTGAACCCTTTGGTAGTGTTTTGGGAGTCAAGTAGATTTTCTTCTAAAAATTCACCAAATAGTGTGAGATGAGAATAGAGAGTACTGGTGCTCCAAGATTAGTGCAAGGAATCTAGAATCCTAGATAATTAGGTGATGATACTTAGAGATTAGGCATATTTTCACTCTTAGTTCCTATGTATACATTTTTGTGTGAAATTTTGAGAGCAACCAAATAAGGCCATTACGTAGAGAGCAAGTTTTCATAAAACTAGGGCTAAGGTGGATGATTACGACCATTCTTTACGGAATCCTCTGAATCCTCAGTTAAAGGAGGTTATTGATGTCAAGGTCAGAAATACACCTCCTATCCGTCTTTCTCGGTGCCATGAGTAGGCACTTCCACCAAATAAGCCACCCAATGTCTCTTGATTACCACCAATCCCTAATAATGCCTCTTCAATAAAATTCATGAATGTGTTGCTAGATTGTGTTGAGTTATAAAAATTATATATGAAAAAAAAAGAGAAAAAAAGGAAAAGAAAAAAAAGAGAGAAGAAAACAACAGAAAAAGAGTTTGTGAATATTTAATATTTATTTCATTTGCATTGAGGCAATACCACCAAAAAAATTTGACATCCACCAAATAAGGCCTTAACCTATTTTTCTGTGTTTCTGATCGCCCAAATACTGGCTGAGGAATTCCGGCTTAGTGTTAAGGTTATGAGAACTCAATTAAAGTGTTAATGTCAAGTGAGACCATTAAATATAGATCATACATGAGAATCTGGTGAGATTGTGAGCTCTAAGCAAAAAAAAAAAAATAGAGAGAGAAAGAGAGAATGAGTACAAAGGAACCAAAAGAGAGCACAATTTTTCTCGTCTTTCTCTAAGTTGAGTTATGTAATAATTTGGGAATCTAGATTCCATAGTACTAATCTCTATGTAGCACCAAGTGAGAGTGAGCCACCAAATATATAATATTTTCCCTCTAAGATTCTCTACCTAAGGTTAAAGCTGGGTGGAATTCATAGAATATCTTGAATACCCTGAGGGAAGAAGTTTGTCTATCCCGCTAGAATTTTTTCTAGGGGTGAAGTACAGGCTTTAGAGGTGAATTAGTTTTTCACTCGAATTCATTGCAAAAGCGACGTAGCTGCACTTTCACGATTGTCTGAATTTCTAAAGCATAGGATGAAAACAAAAAGGAGAAAAATCTCTAGGCATACACTGGATAAAATAATCAATCCCTTAGGGACCCTTCTGTGAATAATTTAGTCTCACATTTGCAAGGGATTAGCAAGATTTAGGCATGGGGGTATGATTGCGCAGCAATCATAGGGCTTAATTGACGTAAATTAGGCTAGGACTTACCATAAGTTAGGGTAATTCAGGCATGCATAAGCATTACTAGCATCTTTACTGCTTTCTTTTAGCTATGCATAAAATAATGTTATAATGTACTGATTTGGTGCATTATGTCAATTGAAGGTAATAAACTGATCAGAAGCAAGATCTGAAGCTGGATCTAAAGCTGGATCTGAAGAATAAAGAATAACTAGTGTTGCAGCAGAGCTGGAGCGGAAGACCCAGATTAGATGCAGTAGATAATAATGTAAGGGAGTTAAGGTATGCTATTCTATTAAGTAGGAATAAAATAATAAATTGTGAAGAACTTGGATCCATCCTAGCCCTAGGACAGCTTAGAAGCTTGCCCGAGCCTTAGCCACCCTTAGATTAGGTCACCGCACACTACGAAACCTTAAAACCCTAAATCTAGCCTCTATCTAGACATCCAGATGAGTTATAGGATGTCCAGAACCCTTAGCCAACCCCCGCACACCTTAAACCCACTTCTGTAGTGTTATTGGACGTCTAGACACTTGGTCAGACGTCCAATTTCTACAGAATACCTAAGATAGAACCTAGAATCCCTCCTTACTCTGGTTGGACGTCTAGAAAATAAGTCTGGACATCTAATTTTTCATTATAAGATGTCTGACACTATTATTAGATATCTGATACTGTCCTCCAGTTCCTGTTTTGGAATTCAAGCCTTGATCTTGGATCTCTAGCCCCCTAAACCCGATTCTAACCCCATAGGAACCTAAATTAAGGTGCCCTAACCCTAGTACATCATCTCTAGACCTCCCTAAGGACCTAATTAGGTCCTCACTAAACCTAATTGACTTGGATCTTAGTCAATTCCATCAGCCTATTCAAGTGGACTCATTGAGTCTAAATGAGCCCTGATCTCAGGATGCACTGTCCAATTGGACTCAGTGAGAGTCCAATTGACCTAGACCTAACTTAATTGAGTTATTTTACTCTCAATTAAGTTTTTACACACCTAATTAAACTTGTATTAAGTTTAATTGCACTTTACCTTAGTGAATTAGGGTTTACAACCCTAATTTAAGACCTACCTTGTCCTAAACCCACTAGATCCTATCCTAATCAACCTAGCCACCTAAGTTTTGACACTCACACACCCACACACACCCATAAACACCATCCACACGAAAATACATAGCCTAGAGTTCTCTAGAACTCTATACCATGTGTTGTTGCCTTGGTTGCTAAAATTAGCAACCAAGAGCCATTCAATTTTTAGATCCACATTTGGTGGATCTAAAAATCGCCATCCATCCTCTCTCTCTCACTCTCTCATGAGCTCCCACCATAGGCCTCTCTGGAGAATTCCATAATTCTCTAGATAGCTTCCCTTAGGTCTATAAAAAGGCCTATGGGGTGGCCATTTGCACCCATCCACTCTTGGTTCCATTTAGCTTAGTTTCATTCCACATCCACTCCACCTCCATGTCCATGAGTAGCTTCACCATGGTCACCACCACCTCCATGCCAAGATGTTGGATCACCTCTCCAACCTCTCTCCAAGAGCTGGCCTAAGCACCATTGGCCGCCCCTCCTCCTCTCAACCAACTCAAAGGCCATCAGAGCCACCTCTGAATGCCCTTATTTCTGCTAGATTAGATTATAGTTCTTCTTAGATTTACATGCTTTATTTACTGCTTAATAGTGTAGTTCCTTATTTTCCCCCAATGATGCATGCAAAATCCCCCTATAGATACATGTATGCAGTCATTTTCTAGTAGCGAGGAGTTTTATTTCATTATACAAGCATTCCTCTACCTGTGCTCTGCAACTCTGGTATCATCATCATCGCTTATATATATAAATATATATGTTGAAAATCACCATGTGCCTAGTTATCATCTTTTGGTGTGATTGAAGTTGCATGTTTTAATTACTATCTTTTGGCAACTAGCATGTCATACATCAAAACGTAAATCACCATAAATCGGCATGAGATTTTAAGCAAGTAGAGCGAAAGATATCGATTTCAAATTTGCATTTCCATAAATGCCTCCCAGAGACGAACGACCGGGACTCCAAGTCTCGTTATCATAATAAGTATTTTTGTTGATCGCATTGCGCACTATACTACGACAAGAGCTTTCTTATCAAAAACATGCTCTACGAACCCCAACACCAATCAAATCCGAACTCTTCCAACTCCTCTATTTTTGTATCATAAATCAGTGTAACTTCTGATAGATCAATTTGTATTCTGAGGAGTTTGGATAGGTGTATTCATCAAATATAACCCAAGAATCATACCCTATATTCAAATTTTGATTTTCATCACATTAGGCTCATGGTCATCCCAAATTGGCTCAAATCTAGATTCTAGGTTAAAGGTAGGAATTGGGTCACTAGAATCTAGACTAGGTTCTATTAGGATGTTAGAATCACTCTTGAGGATTACCTTAACATGATAAGGTTCAGGAATTACATCCTTAAGAGGTTCTGATTCAAGCTCACTACAGGTGTTTGAGAAATCAAGGCAGATGGACTAGTTTCATGGCTCTCTAATGCTGGTTCAAAATCGAGAACACCTATAATAGGATCTTCCCTACCCACATCAAGATTAGGTATGTTAATCTGTACAAAGTTTGAATCTAATTCCATTTAGGTTGGGGTTTCACAGCAACCTTGATTTTCAAATTCGAGTTCTGGGAAATCATCTTGATCCTCAATATTGCTCTAAGATGTCTCATCAATATCTGAATGTTGATATGGGTATTTTTGCTCAATGGATTGTTGTAATGTATTTAGCATATACCCACATTTCTCAATGAGACCTTCGTGTATCTTCCAAAGTTGTGGATTTGACAAACATTGTATGTACACAGTACTGTGTAGTCCCCACAATTCACTATATTTCACTAAAAAGCTTATCCCAGGTTGAACCATGTATCATTTGTGTAAATATCATTCTAGCATGGTTCATAATATGTGTTGTTGTTTCTGGTATGTTAAACTGAATGTGCCTATATGCATCTGAGGTTTTGTAATATTCATCACGATGTCTAAGAGCATCCTTAATCATCTTTTCTTTTATGCTCATTTGGGATTCAGGTTTCCTAAATATTCTTCCTAAATTGTCAGGTTGCAATTTCAAATGAGGTGGTAGATCAAGATGTAGAATCAAATTCAGGTTCAAATTGAATTGATTAGATCATATCAGAAATCCCTAAGAAGATCAATTCTAATGGAATCCTCTAGGACAAAAACTTAGGGACCTTTCCTGTGTATGTGCTCTAAAGAATAGATGAGGGACTAGATATGAATCGGACCCAATCAGGGCACCCAAAGATTTTTGGATGACAGAGGCTGTTTCGAGGCAGATGATATGCTAAATCAGAAATCCACACACTCGAGAAGTACTTGGGCAACCAGGAAGGGAGAGCCTCACAAAGACCCCTACACGATAGAGTGGCCCCACGAGTTACAGGGTTTCCCCCACCTAACCTTTCTCGTCATTGTGGTTTCAAGTAGATCAGAATGTCTGAATTGAGACCTTAAGTCTACCAATTTTAGTCCTAATTTGTGCCTTGGATTTCACTTGATTAGGAAGTTGATTCAATTTCTGACCTAATTGGAGGTTGATTGGCCTACAAAGTAGGCCAACTTTACCTGACCTTCCCTAAAGATGGGCGATGAAATATGAGTCAAGACCCAAAGATCACCCTAAATTGACTCTCAGGATATTAGGTCCAAATATTTTAAGATTCAAATGAATTTAGAACTTGATTTTTAGGGTTTTCCTTGAATAGCCCTTTTCAAACAAGGTCTTGGGCAGCTCACAGATGCAGGAAGATCAATTTCCTTTATTGCATGCAAGCTCATACTAGCACTTCAAAACCCTTATGTAGAAACCTCAATTGGTTCTATTTCTTGTCCAATTTGATCTCAAATGTAACACCTTGGACTCAGACAAGAAAGTGTGTAGTCGAAGATGTTTAAAATTATACGCAAATCCCTAATAGGTATAGGAAATTAGGGTAGGGAATCTCTAATCAAAATCATCTCACTTCAATCAGATATCAAGTTAATTTCTCAAATCAGAAAACTTTGCCTTTGAATGATAAATACTAAGGAAAATACAGCAAGTGGATCTTAGTTATTTGTTTCCATTTTTCTCTTCCCAAGATTAAGATGTTGATTTAGGGAAGAAGAGAAATTTCACCTACCCCAGGAGTGGTTGATTGCACGGAAGATCCTTTCGTGATGCACCTCGTAAAATCACAAGCAAAGTAGATAGGGTAAGTTAGTGCTCAGATAAATCAAATAAGGTAAGACTAATGGTGAATTGCTTGTTGCTCCTCGGCAATGGTGCCAAAATGTTGCATGCGAAAAGGGAAGATTTAATATGCGCTTGTTGTAGTACACTCCTAAATCGCACAATAAAACATTTAAATTTATAAAACTCAGATTCTAATTGGAGTCCAAGGTCATTCATAAGGAGCAAATATGTAATTCACACATTAATCTTCATTTAGAATAAATAAGCATAATAACAGATATGCAATAAATGGATTACTCTAATTGATATTCAAATGTAAATTAAAGGATCACGAGACAAAAAGAATAGAAAGATAAAATAATGGTGATTTGAGTCACCAATTATTTATCTTAATTAAGCATATACCCATGCATTTGTACCATTCAAATAATTCAACAATTTTCTCAATCAACTCAACTTAGGTACTCAAATGATTCAACAGTACTAGCAAAATCAAATCAGACATCACCCATGTTTCAATTAGACGACTTGACTTCACAGCACAGAGCCTCACAGAAGTCACACAAGGGTGCCAAAAGGCCTTTTCAAAGCCTTCTCTTCTTCAGCAAGCCTTTAAGAATAAGGCCTTCAAGCACAAGCACAAGGCTAAGTGTTAGCCTCTTCTTCAGCATGGGGTCAACTTCCTTAGAGAAAAACCGTCCCCCCTCCTTCTCACAGATCCTCTTCTTTCTTCCCTTTCTTCTCTCTTAGATAATCGGGTGTATACTCAGGTATAACGTCAGGTAATCGGATCCCAAGCATTGGCCAGACCCACATGTCGTGTGCGCGGGCGAGGTATGAGGGGCATGCGAAGTGGGGACCCGACCCCTGGTGACTTAGGCAAACATGCTAATGCACAAAATCCACTTATACGCTATTGCGTGGTTGTTGGCTTACGAGGTGGGACTATTCTCCCTACCTCCCTTCGCACACAGTAGCAACCGTATGGAGCGCCAAATCGAAGCAGCTGGAACTCATATTGCCTTAATTGACACTTGAACTTTCTTCAAGAGCTAGAGCCGCGTCAGGAGAAGGTAGCAACAAGTTATTGGGTTACCAAAGAAGTCAAGGGCGGTGGGGGCATCCGACAGAGTACCTATAAGGAGAAATATGGGCTAAATGCCCCAATTTGATATCTCCTGAGCGTTTCCAGAGGACAGCAAAGGTGATGGTGGGGTTCTTGTGGTATGAAGAGGTGTGTGGTGATGTGACGAAGTCGGGGAGGAGGTGCAGTGAGGGTGGTGTTCGATGGAGCTTTGGAGTGGTTAATCAACGAAATAAGTAGAGAGGTTTTATTGGTGGATGCGAGGCTGAGGTTGTCGGATCGGTTACGTGGAGTTTGGTGGCTTGTGGAGGGCGAACGACCTCACTGGAGTTCTGTCAGAGTGGAGGAAGATGAATGGCGTGAGGGCATGTTGGCAGTTGAAATAGGAGAGGAAGGAGTTAGGGAGATTAAGAAGAGGAAGAAGCTAAGCTAGCTAAAGGATGAAGGGGGTTGAGGAGAGGCACTAGCTATGATTGGCTGGCACTAGAGAAGGTGGAACCTCCAGTGGTGGAACAACGACAAAGAAGAGGTTGTTGTCGACGGTGTTTTGGCCAACCACCATCAAAAGAAGGTGAAGAAGAAAGCTGTGTTTCCAATTTGATGGTTGGAGGCACAGAAGAGGGGGAATGAGGAGGTCTCTGAAGTCGGTGGAGCTTGAGGCGGGAAAGAAGGGAAGAAGATTTCCAACCTAGAAACTACTAAGGAGCATGGTACAAGGTTTTATAGCTTTTATAAAGGTCCTGACCGAGCTCTAGATCAAGAAACAAGCCCAATTTGGCTTGTGATTGAAGTACAAGACACCCACGAATCTCGTGGGTTTGCTAGGGCTATTTAGTGTGATTTGGGATCCTAAATTGGCTTGAGAGGACTCCTCGCAATGTGAACACCAATCCCACCAAATTTGGTGAGATTTGGTGTTGATTTGAGTAGGATTAGGTGCAGTCAAAAGCATCTTGGAGGTTGGTTGACCTCCAATGGCGGCAAGGACATACTTGCAAGCAAGATAAGGAAGTTAGGGACAAATTTGCAAAATTTTTCAAAAGTTAAGGGCTTGGATGTGAAGAATAGAGTTTTAAAGGACTAGAATGCAAACTAGGTCATGATGGACTCTGATCGGGCCCAAATTTTGGTACAAACCTAATTTTGACACAAGGAATCTGATGGTAAGTTAGATTTTAGTTTTGACTAAGTTTGACTGGGAAATTTGCCTAGAAACCTAAATTAGGGCAGAAATCTGTCTGTGATTCTGTTTAAGGTCAAAATAGGTTCAGATAGTCAAATCAACGATACCAAACCTCATAAACTATTTTTCTATGAATTTTAGGTGATTAGATGAATTTTATCCTGACTAGAACCTTTGTTATTCAAGCAGGTCTGAAATTAGGGTTTTTGGTGCTGTATCAGTTCTCGAAATGGATGAAACCCTATCTCCATCTATGTGGACCCACTTATTAGTCTTTAATGCTCATTTGACCTTAGATTAACCCATGGCAAACCCTTCGATTAATATGTTTTCATGTTACAATGTTAAAACTGCAGAATTAACCTAGATTTAGTGTTCTCCCAGAATGGATATGTATTGAATTATGTCTCTCAAGTGACTATATAGGAGCATTTGTCACTTTATTATGACTAATTAAAGCTAGCTATGGCTCATGATGGTATTATCATCACCTTGTCGTCAATGCCAATGATTAATGCCAAGCTCCAACTCACTACCTCCCATGCCCACTGCATGTCTGGAGAAAGGGTTTTTGATTGATTGAGATAGTTGCAATAAAATGATTTGTCATTGTATTTTATCTGCTGGAAAACCATCGATCAAAAATTACTAAAAATATACTGACATTAAACCACAAAATCAGGTCATATCCACACGGAGGAACAATCGCAATAAATCCACCAATATTTTCAGTGTATTATTTAGACACTTTGTACAAGGCTAATATCATGCAAAATAAATTTGTCACTAAGATGTAGCATCAAATGAGTTGAAGAGTGGCTTGAATTGACATCAATGCAAAATAGAGAGATTTAGGAGGCAAACAATCAAATTCACCTCAAATAATTTATTAAATAAATGAGAAGTGGTAATGTCATTTTTTGGAAATATTAATAGAACCTAATCTGTAGCGAAATAGGGGAGTTCGTTCCCCTCGTGCACACGCGAAGAGGGAGGCACGGTTGGAGGCATAGAGCTTGGAGGAGGTCGCCGGTGATGAGGGGATCTCGATGGTGGTGGTGGCATCGATGATGGTGGTTGGAGGTCACCAGACGACAAGGAAGGGCCCGCCGATAGTGGGTCACTCCACATGTGTGCGCAGGTCATGGTTGGCACATCTGAGTGCGTGACCGAGCTCGTGAGGTTGAGGCAAGCTCAACAGAGGCGACGACGTGGAGAACGCCGGTTCGTGGCGGTGGCTACACATGAAGATGGACCATTGGCATTGGGTTCTCCTTGGAGAAGAAAAATGGTGCTGAGGAAGAAGACGATCGCATTGGGGTTGTGCACAAGAGGCGGGATGCTGACGAGGGTGGCACACACAGTGGTGGTATGCGAGGCATGGTCATGCGAGGTTACACACAAGAGCATGCGAGAAAATGCACTGCTGTGCACAAGCGTGGCTGGTGGTAAGGCCGGGCGTGGTCCTCACGATCGAGGAGATGATGGCAGCGGATTGAAGCACAGTGGTTGTCTTCAGACATTTTGGAAGGTTCCCAAACAACTTTACCGAATGAGAGTCATGTGGTTGAAGGTTCTGATGGTCGCTCACAGTGGCAGTCGGGGGCGTGGTCGCGGTGGCTTGCGGTGGTGAAGTTGGGTGCACGGTGAAGGTTGAGAGAGGAAGGAAGACTCCTCTCTGGAGGGTAATGTTGGGGAAGCTAGGGCCACCGTGCACCCTTGGGAGTTCACGGTGTGAGTCCTCTCTTTCCACGATGGTAACCTTCGCACGTAGTGGCCGTCGAGGAAGAAGGTTCCCCTCAAGGGGAAGGTCGAGGGGCTTTTCATCCTACTCCTCCGTAGTGCTGCCAACTGATAGCCACAACCTCTGGGATTTTGAATTCTCATTACTAAAATTAGCCATGACCTAAAATTAGCCACAACCGGCATTGCATAAAGAAGGTGAGTTTGTTTGGTAGAGGAGGTTGTGTTGATGAAGGGGTATGGTGAGGGGAGGGTGGACGGTGATCGATGGATGATTTATACCTGAAATAACATAATATAAAATAATTATTTATATACATAATAAGTTATAAAATGCAATAGAACATATGCAAATCTAAGTAATGATGTATGCAATTATTCTATGAGCTAATGTAGTTATTAACATAAAATGCAAGAATAAAGCTAACTTAGATGTAACAATAGTCCATTGAAATGGACTCATCAACCATCACCTTGTCATCAATGCCAATGCTCAATGTTGTGCTCCAACTTACTACCTCCCATGCCCACTACCTATTTGACAAAATCGCCAAGTGAACTACCTAAACCCTCCACATCCGACCCCCAGACCCACACACGGACACACATCAAGGAGACCCACTCGAGTGTCATGATGGCACTTCCCCTTCCACTCGTACACAACCTCCACCAGACACATGACCATCAAAACCAACACCCCCACACACATCTTATGACTAATTGGTCAAGCGTGTTTCGCGTGTTTAGAAATCAAGGTTACAAGTAACCCGTCATCGTAGTTGCAAAACACATTGATTAAATAAAATTTATACCGAAACTCCAAGGGAGTCCCAGGTCGAACACAGGGAGCCGACATTTACTTTACGTGAAAATCGCGCTTCGATTCATCTCTTTTTGGTATTTTGGGGTTTTGTTATTTTTTTGTATTTTTGAAATAAGAGAAAACAAGAAAATGTATCACAAAATAGAGATGTGGAACAAATATGATATATATTACTTCTAATGTCAATTACAAGAAACTATGAATGCATATAAAGAGAGGGAGGTGAGAGAAAATCTCCCAAATCGGCTGTTTGGCGAGATGACGGCACCTGGCGAAAGCTCAGACGAAGGAGGTGAGGAGCAGGATGATGGAGGTGAGATGTTGGAGGACGTCGGGTTGAGGAAAGCTTCGGCATAGCTCCGGAATGGAGGTGAGAAGATGGAGTTGATTTGCTACCGGAATGGAGGTGGGAGGACAGCTCCAAGGAGACTTATGAATGGGGATGGAAAGTTGGAGGAGTATTTGGTGGGGTAGAGGTTTGCTACACTAATAGGCAGCTTGGGAGCTTGAGAACAAGCTCTAATGGAGTGTTGGTAGGCTTGCTAGAGATTGGGAGTAGGTGGGAGTAGAGTAGTTAGAGATGGCATGGAAGGGAGGGGGTGTAGGTCCTTTTATGGTGGAGGAGAAGAGGCAAAAATAGGTATGGGACCATTAGTCACATCAAAACCATCGCTGGAAATGTCGCTGTAGGCAGCTCATGACTGCTGGCTACCACAGCTGTCTTTGCTGGCATGCGATGAATTACCAACGACTGTAAGCGTCGTTGTAATTCCAGCTCATGCGTCGCTGTAGGTCTAGCTAATGCTGCGCTGGCGCTGTGCTCCTGCCTTGCCGTGTGCATGCACCTGTGCTGCTGCGTGCGTACGGTGCTGCATGCATGTGCTGGCGGCCTGGGCTGCGCGACATGGTATAGTCTGGGCCATCCATCTTCTTCTTGTTGTAGGGGCTACTAAAGAGGTTGGATTGAGTCGATTTTCGCGCCGTTAGGCCGTGATCGTCGACCCGAATCCATCCGCGTAGTCGGATTTACCACTTGAAGCTCCGAATTATGTCTCCTAGTCCCTTGGCCATTGATCTTCCTCGGATTGCATATGGTGCTATGGGACTCTGATCGAGGCAATTTTAGAGGCGTTGGACTCCGATCGGCCTCTTGATCAGATCCGTAGGTTGGATTGTCAATCAAAGGCTCCAAAATAAATATACTTCTCTCCTAACCACAGAAAGGATGCAATTAACCTAAATTATATACAACTACTCTAAATGCAGAATGATGCATGCTATGCAATATTTACAACATGAAATGTAAATCTAAGCCTAGGAACATGCAATTTAGAACTCTTGATTGCAATTTATGATTCAGATTCTAACTTGCTATATCTCTTTTGCTGTGGTTGTTTCAAAAGGGATACATTCAAGGAAGATCAGCCAAACACCCCAGGGGTAGGTAAGTTCTAACTACTCTCTCTCTTAAGCCCCTCATTCTGAAAAGGATAAAAGGAAAAAATCAATTAGGGCTACTTGCATTCTATCCATAGATAATTCATCAAGTTGCATGAGTTGATACATTTTTCACAACAAATCCTGATTTATGCACCCACTTAAAGCTTAAGGAATCTAGGGCTATCACATTCTTGTTTGAGTCTTAGGTACCACATTTGGACAAATTAAGTTGGACCAAATTAGAGCCAATTAAGGATTCCAGTTTAGGGTTTTTGGAGACACACTTAATCAAAAAATCATCTTCCCAAACAATGTGTGCCTAAACCTTGATTGAATTGATCTATTCAAGCAAAACCCTAAAATCAAGCTCTTAAAGTCATTTGAACACTAAACGAGGGACCTAAATTTTCAAGGACAATATAGGTGAAGTTGACCCACCTTGTGGGTCAACCAATCTTCAAATTAGGTCACTTTTGCACTCAACACATCTTAAAGTTCAAGTGAAATTCTAAAGCACCCTTGCTCTTAATTAAAACTGGTAGACTTAAGAAGTCAAGTCCCCATTCCAGTCTACCTGGAACATCAGTGACAAGAGAGGTTGGGTGGGGGAAAGCCTGTAACCCGTGGGGGTGCTCTACTGTATAGGGGCCTTTACGGGACTCTCCCTCTTTAGCTGCCCAGGTAATTCTTAGGTGGACGGCTTTCTGACTAAGGGGTATCATCTGCCCCAAACCTCTATAGTCATCCAAAATTTTTTTTGGTGTCTTGATTGGGTCCATCACATTCTACATCTCATCTACTCCATCGGTGCATGTTTGGGAGGGGGTCTCTAAGACCATCCTTTAGGCCTCCTTTAGTCACTCATTCACGTCGAGGCTAAGCCTTGACCTCCTTGTTTGTGCGACAACCCAATCCTATTGATATCTCTTCCGATTCATCTGAACCTGACTCTCCTTCATCCATCATCATGGCACAACCTGCAGAGGAAAATAATCTTGAAAATCAACTTCTGCGCCTCAATGATCTATTCCAAGCCTTTGTAAACCCATCGCAGCGTCCAATGATGCGAGATCACTACAATCCCGCTACGGTGGCAATCGAACCTCGAGTACAAATCCCCGCTGGAGGTCCTGACACTAGACTCAAGTCCAACATGATTCATGCCATTCCCATATTCCATGGGTGTAATTCTGAAGATCCTTTCCAGCATATCAAACAACTCAAACATCTGCCCTAGACCTTCGAGTTAGAAGCTCAAAATCAGGATATTCTACTCATGAAAATGTTCTCTCTCATGGATAAAGCTGCTCATTGCTACCAAACCCAAACGCGTCTAATCAACGCCTGGGAGGAACTTCAATTCGAGTTTCTGAGAAAGTTATTCCCTGTTGGTCGGACAAATGCTTTACAGCACCAGATCACACATTTCACACAGCAAGTAGGAGAACCACTTCACGAAGCATGGGATCGTTTCATGGATCTCATGCGAAAGTGCCCCAATCACGGATTTCCTAAATGGGAACAAGTCCAATCTTTTTACCAGGGACTCCGTGAGGATATTAGATTATTCGTCAATGGGACTTGCGGAGGAAACATCATGGGTCAACACGAAGACACCGTATGGGAGATTCTCGAGAATATGTGTGAGAACTCTATCAATAATGAATCCATGGGCATGTTCAACTGGACGAATGCCCGTGCATTGACGAATCCAAAGGGAGCACATGAGACGTAGGGCCTGTCCTCTTCCGTCGACTTGGAACTGATGGCCAGTCATCTGGACAAGGTCACTATTATTGAGAAGAAGGTGGATGAGCTAACTCGACATTTGCAGCGAACCACCTCTGCACAAAACCCGTTCGCAGAACCACCCTCTAGCACGGAGGCTGTGCACAACATCTATCACCGACCTTCTCAGGGGATGGATCCATATCCACCCCCATCTTATTCTGGCTACAGAGGAAACTCTGGATCCACCTACTCTAGTTTGGGGAACTCTGAACCCTCATATTATGATTTTCCTGAGGTTCCTCAGACCTGCGAGGACCTCAACGCCAAATAGAATGATCCATTCTCAAACACCTACAACCCTGGATGGCGCAATCATCCCAACATCACGTGGTCAGGCAATAATCAAAATCAGAGACCTCAATATCTGCACCGACCACAAGCTCCTCATCCATATCAACTGCCTCAGGCTCAACCTAACCCAACTTATCAATTTGGGCCGACTCAAGCAGATCAAATGACTCTTATCCATCAGACTCTAGCTGACATTCATAAGACGAATGTGGCTATGTAAAAATAGCACAGAGATGAGATCACAGAGGTTCACAATCAACTTGCCCAGATGGAAAATCCTCGCCAATCTGGTAAACTTCCTTCACAACCTCTGCCTAATTTGAATAACATGCCGAACCAGAGGCACGTTATGAACCCAAATTCGAGCCAAGCTCACTTTGTTTATCAGGCCCCTTCTACTCCATCACCCGATGGGATGGAGGATGGAGGCTTCGACATCATATACGGGTTACCAGCAGCAAGCACCTCTTCTACCCACTCCAAACCAAAACCTAGCAGGATTAAATTTTGTTACTACTTGCACTGGCAAAACAACACAGGACCCACCTTATCCAAGCAAAACCCAGCCTGGTAGTGAAAACCCTAACCCAAGGATAGTCATTCAGGACACCTCTATTCCAGATCAAGAACCTAGACCCGCTCTAAAGGAACCATCTAAAGTTCCATTTCCTGAGGCTTTGACAAAGGGAAAAAGGATAACCAAAACCATGGCACCTGAGGAGGACCTAGTTAAGCTCTTTGAGCAGGTCCATATAAACATCCCCTTGATGGATGTGATACGCCAAGTACCGTCTTGCGCATGATTTTTGAAAGACATATGCACACCTAAGCATAAGTCACGAACCAAAGATGGGAATCCGATTATACTGTCAGAGCAAGCCAACTCTATCATTTTGAGCAAACTCCCACCTAAGGCAAAAGACCCAGGCACCCCTTTGATCTCCCGTGAAATCGGTGATATACGATTTAATCAAGCTTTATTAGACTTAGGAGCCTCCATAAATTTGATACCCACATCCCTACTAGACTACTTTGAGGAATCTGAACTTAAACCTATTGAAACGACTTTACAACTAGTTGGCTAATCAATTAAGTCACCAAAAGGAATTCTCGAGGATGTCATTGTTAGGGTGCATGATTTCTATTTCCCAGTGGATTTCATCATTTTAGACATGGATGCTCCTGAGAATGTGAAGAATACACCGATCATACTAGGGAGACCCTTTCTGGCCACTGCCAAGGCCAATATCAATTGTTAGGAGGGCCAAATTGAATTGAAATTTAAGAGCAAGACACTAAAGATCGACATCTTTAAGGCCCAACAGGGAATTAATTGTGGAGTCATAGAATAAATTTGTGATATTGAAGCAGTGGTTGATGACTTCATCGAGAACCCGACTATTTTTGATCCACCACAAGAGGATCAAAACCCATAATTAGAGGAGCCCAAACTCAAAGTAGACACACCCAAAGCTCCTTCCTTTGCTTCTGACACCCATCTTGAATTACTCGTTGCTGCTAAAAACCTGATTTTGGAATTGAAACCTTTTCCCGATCATCTCAAGTACGTCTTTTTGGGTTCCAATCAGATGTTTCCTGTGATTATCAACTCCTGACTCACACTTGATCAGGAAACACACCTAATTTCTATTCTCCAGCAACATCGAAGAGCTATTAGATGGACTCTCAGTGATCTCACTGGTATCAGCCCCTCATACTACACACACCATATCTAGATTGAAGAGGGCTCACGACCATCCCGTGAATTGCAGAGATGCCTGAATCCTAATCTGTAGGATGTCGTGAAAAAGGAGATTATTAAGTGGTTAGATGCAGGGATCATCTACCCGATCTCTGGCAGTCGGTGGATGAGTCCAATCCAAGTTGTGCCTAAAAAGGCAGAGCTCACCATCATCACGACTGAAACCAGAGAATCCATATCGACCCATATAGCAAACTCGTGGAGAGTCTACATTGATTACAGAAGACTCAATTCGACCACGAAGAAGGATCATTTCCTGCTCGGTAGTCGTAGAGCATGTGTTTGCTAGGAAAACGTCATAGTATAGTGCGCAATACGATCAAACAAAGATATTCAGTAAAAGATAACGAGACTTGAGTCCTGGTTGTTCGTCTCTGGGAGGCGTTTGTTTCACTTTTGAATTCGATCTTTTACTGCTCTACTCTATTTAAAATCACACACCAGTTTATGATTATTGCGTATTGAAGTATGACATAATTAGTTGCAAGTATATCAGGAATTGAAAACAGGCAACATTAATCACACAAAAGATATTGCAATGAGCTCATGGTGATTCTCAACACATAGACATATACATATATAGAAAATATATTTTTCATTCATTCATTTTGAGAGTGTTTGCAACATGAACTTGTAGAGGAAAGCTTGTGCATGAATGCTTAAAAATGTAAAGCTAGCTATCAGAAAATGATCGCATCAAGAATCTACAGGGGGATTTTGCATGCATCATTGGGGAGAATAAGGGCTACACTACTAAGCAGTAAATAAAAATAGTAAATGTAGAGAGCTAGCTACTAATCTATCAGAAGTGAGGGCATTCGGAGGTGGGCTCCGATGTCCTTGGAGTAGTGGAAAGGAGAAAGAGGGGCGGTTAATGGAGCTTAGGCTGGCCCTTGGAGAGAGGTTGGAGGAGTGATCCAGCATCCTGGCATGGTGTACTTCATGGTGGTGCTCAGCTCGTGGAGATGGAGTGGAGATGGTGGTGGCTAGCCTAAGTGGAGGTGGATGGAGCCAAGCATGTATGGCCAAAAGTGGATGGGTGCAAATGGCCACCCCTTAGGACATTTTATAGACCTAAGGCAAGCTGTCAAGAGAATTATGAAATCCTCTAGAGAGGCCTATGGTGGGAGCTCGTGGGAGAGTGAGAGAGAGAGGATGAATGGTGGTTTTTAGATCCACCAAATGTGGATCTAAAAATTGAATGGCTCTTGGTTGCTATTTTTGGCAACCAAGGCAACCACACAAGGTAGAGAGTTCTAGAGAACTCTAGGCTATATATTTTAGTGTGGATGGTGTGTGTGGGTGTGTGTGGGTCAAAACTTAGGAGGCTAGGTTGATTAGGTTGGGTTCTAGTGGGTTTAGGTCAAGGTAGGTCTCAAATTAGGGTTATAAACCCTAATTCACTAAGGTAAAGTGCAATTAAACTTAATACAAGTTTAATTGGGTGTGTGGAAACTTAATTGAGAGTAAAACAACTCAATTCAGTCAGGTCTAGGTCAATTGGACTCTCACTGAGTCCAATTGGATAGTGTGCGCTGAGATCAGGGCTCAATTGGACTCAATGAGTCAAATTGAGTAGGCTAATGGAATTGACTAAGATCCAAGTCAATTAGGTTTAGTGAGGACCTAATTAGGTCCTTAAGGAGGTCTAGAGGTGATGTACTAGGGTTAGGGCACCTTAATTTAGGTTCCTATAGGGTTGGAATTGGGTTTAGGAACCTAAAGATCCAAGACCAAGGCTTGAATCTCAAAACAGGAATAGGAGAGCAGTATCAGATGTCTAATAATAGTGTCATACATCTTATACTCAAAAATTAGAAGTCCAGACTTGTTGTTTGTATGTCGAATCAGAGTCAGGAAGGATTCAAGGTTCTGTTTTGCGTATTCTGTCGAAATTGGATGTCTAACCAAGAGTCGGACGTCCAATAACACTGTAGAAGTGGGTTTAAGGTGTGCGGGAGTTGGCTAATGGTTCTGGACATCCTATAATTCATCTGGGCATCCAGATAAAGGTTGGAACTAGGGTTTTGGGCCTTCCGAGCGTGTTGTGACCTAATCTAAGGGTGGCTAAGGCTTGGGGAAGTCCCTAGGCTATCCTTGGGCTAGGATGGACCTACGCTCTTCACATTTTACTACTTTATTCCTACTTAATAGAATAGCAAACCTTGAATCCATTAAATCATTATTCCTAAATCTAATCTAATTCTTCTGCTCCAACTCTGCTGCAACACCTGTTATTCCTAATCCAGCTTCAGATCCAACTCCAGATCCAGCTGCAGATCTAGCTCCTGATCAGCTTATTGCCTGCAATAGGCATAATGCACTTAATCAGCACATTATAACATTATTTTATGCATAGGTAAAGCAAAGCAGTAAAGATGCGTATAATGCTTATTGATTGCACAGTAATCATAGGTCTTAATTAACCTAAATTAAGCTAAGACTTAGCATAAGTTAGGGTTATCCATGCATGCATACGCATTATCTGCATCTTTACTGCTTTCCTTTAGCTATGCATAAAATAATGTTATAATGTGTTGATTAAGTGTATTATGTCGATTACAGGCAATAAGCAGATCTGGAGCATGATCTGGAGCAGGATCCGAAGCTGGATCTGAAATAACGGGAGTTGTGGCAGAGTTGGAGCAGAAGGCCTAGTTTAGATGTAGGAATAATAATGTAAGGGGGTTAAAGGTTTTATATTCAATTAAGTAGAAATAAAGTAGTAAAATGTGAAGAGCTTAGGTCCATCCTAGCCCTAGGATAGCCTAGAGACTTCCCCAAGCCTTAGCCACCGTTAGATTAGGTCACAACACCCTAGGAAGCCCTAAAACCCTAGTTCCAACCCTTCTCTGGACGTCCAGATAAGTTTTAAGATGTCCAGGAAGACGTCCAGATAAGTTTTAAGATGTCCAGGACCCTTAGCCAACTCCTGCACACTTCAAACCCAGTTCTGCAGTGTTATTGGACGTCCAGACACTTTGCCAGACATCCAATTTTTGCAGAATACCCAAAATAAAACCCGAAACCCTTCCTGACTCTGATTGGACATCCAGACAACAAGTCTGGACTTCTGATTTTTGAGTATAAGATGTCTGATTCTATAATTAGACGTCTGATACTGCTCTCCAATTCCTGTTTTGAGATTTAAGCCTTGATCTTTGAGATCTAGGTCCCTAAACCCAATTCCAACCCCATAGGAAGCTAAATTAAGGTGCCCTAACCCTAGTACATCACCTCTAGACCTCCCTAAGGAACTAATTAGGTCCTCACTAAACCTAATTGACTTGGATCTTACTCAATTCCATCAACCTATTCAATTGGACTCATTAAGTCCAATTGAGCCCTGATCTCAGCGCACACTGTCCAATTGGACTTAGTGAGAGTCCAATTGACCTAGACCTGACTGAATTGAGTTGTTTTACTCTCAATTAAGTTTCCACACACCCAATTAAACTTGTATTAAGTTTAATTGCACTTTACCTTAGTGAATTAGGGTTTATAACCCTAATTTGAGACCTACCTTGACCTAAACCCACTAGAACCCAACCTAATCAACCTAGCCTCCTAAGTTTCGACCCACACACACCCACACACACCATCCACACGAAAATATATAGCCTAGAGTTCTCTGGAACTCTCTACCTTGTGTGGTTGCCTTGGTTGCCAAAAATAGCAACCAAGAGCCATTCAATTTTTAGATGCACATTTGGTGGATCTAAAAACCACCATCCACCCTCTCTCTCTCACTCTCCCACGAGCTCCCACCATAGGCCTCTCTAGAGAATTCCATAATTCTCTAGAGATCTTCCATTGGGTCTATAAAAAGTCCCCATGGGTGGCCATTGGCACCCATTCACCCCCTTGGCAATTGATCTCCATTGGTGCCATTCATGCCACCTCCACTTAGCTACTCACTCCACCTCCACGAGCTCACTACCACCACCATGGAGGACACCATGCCGGGATGCTGGATCAACGCTTCCTCTCTCCAAGGGTCGGCCTAAGCTACATTGGCCGCCCCTCATTCTCTTCTCAACCACTCCAAGGCCATCGGGGACCACCCCTGAATGCCCTCTATTCTTTTAGCTCTAGATCATGCTTTTCATAATTTTTACTGCTTTCATTTACTGCTTAGTAGAGTAGTTTCTCTTCTCCCCCAATGATGCATGCGAAATCCCCCCGTCGATTCTTGTATGCAATCATTTTCTGGTAGCTAGGTTTAATTTCAAGCATTCCTGTATAAGCTTTCCTCTAGATTTCTTGTGCAACAACTCTCCCATGATGAATGAAATTTCATTATATATATATATATCTCTTATGTGTTTGAAATCAACTTGAGCTAAATGATTATCATATTTGAGTGATTTAAGTGCCTGCTCTTTAACCGCCTATATATTATGCACAAGCATGTCGTTTAAATAAAGTAGAGCGGCTTTTAGATCGATTTCAAAAATAAAAACAACGCCTCCCAGAGACGAATGACCAGTACTCAAGTCTCGTTATCTTTAAAAATCAAATCTTTGACGAACGTTTTTGGGAGACTATACTATGATTTTCGACGACTTTCAAATGCGCAAAAACGGCTTTCCGTCACTTATGGATGCATGAATCACCCTAACTTATGCTAAGTCCTAGCCTAATTTAGGTCAATTAAGACCTATGATTGCTGCGCAATCATACCCCCATGCCTAAATCTTGCTAATCCCTAGCAAATGCAAGACTAAATTATTTACAGCAAGGGTCCCTAAGGGATTGATTATTTTATCAAGTGTATGCATAGAGATTTTTCTCCTTTTTATTTTCATCCTATGCTCTAGAAATCCAGACAATCATGAAAGTGCAGCCATGTAGCTTTTGCAACGGATTCGAGTGAAAAATTGATTCACATCAAAAGCCTATACTTGACCCCTAGTAAAAGTTCTAGCAGGACAGGCACACTTCTTCCCTTGGGGTATTCAAGATATTCTACGAATTTCACCTCAGCTTTAGGCTTAGGTAGAGAATCTCTGAGGGAAAGGATTATATATTTGGTGTCTCACTCTCACTTGGTGCTACATAGAGACTAGTACTACAGAATCTTGATTCCCGGATTACTAAATAACTCAACTCAGAGAAAGACGAGAAAAACTATTCACTCTTTTGATTCCTTTGTATTTATTTTCTCTTTCTCTTTTTCTTTTTCTTTTCTTTCTTTTTCTTAGAGCTCACAACCTCACCAGATTCACATATACGATCTGTATTTGATGGTCTCACCTAGCATTAACACTTTAATTGAGTTTCCATAACCCTAACAATAAGTCAGAATTCCTCAACCAGTATTCGGGCGGTCAGAAACACAAGAAAGGTGGGTTAAGACCATATTTGGTGGATCTCAAATTTATTCGGTGGTATTGCCTCAATGCAACTAAACTAAATATTCACTCTTTTCTTTGCTTTTTCTTCTTTTTCTGATTTTTTTTCAATTTTTCTTTCTTTTCATCATTTTTATTTTTTTCATCTCTTTTTTTTTCAACATAACACATCCATGAACTTTATTGAGGAGGCATTATTAGGGATTGGTGGTACTCAAGAGACATTGGGTGGCTTATTTGGTGGAAGTGCCTACTCACGGCACCGAGAGAGATGGATAGGACAGTGTATTTCTAACTTTGGCATCACTACCCTCCTTCGGCTGAGGATTCCGTAAAGAATGGTCGTAACCATCCACCTTAGCCCTAGTTTTATGAAAACTCGCTCTTCGCATATTTGCCTTATTTGGTGACTCTCAATATTTCACACAAAATGTATATGTAGGAACCGAGAGCAAAAACTATGTCTAATCTCAGAGTATCATCACCTAATTATCTAAGATTCTGGATTCCTTGTACTAATCTTAGAGCACCAGTACACTCTACTCTCATCTCACACTATTTGGTGGATTTTTGGAGGAAAACACTATCCAGGGGTTCAGGAAAAGAAGCACTACTTCTTGACAGACTAAAGATGTTTATCAGCCTTCACCGTGAATCCATTGCAAATTCTACGTGTGTGTGAAAAATATACTGGATTCCAAATTGCAATAATCAACTAGAGGATAAAATCCCTAATGCATTCTCTTGATAAAATAATCTTATTCATGAATGCGGTATGTATATATGCTATAAACAAGTGACCTCTTTAATTCCACCTAGCTCGGTGAAGCAGATTAGATCATTCTTGGGCCATGTCGGCTTCTATCGGAGATTTATATGTGATTTTTCAAAAATTGCGTGGCCTTTGACGAATCTCCTGGTTCCGATATCCCATTTGAATTTAATACCTCGTGTCTCAACGCCTTCGAGACTTTACGAAGCGCTGTTTCCAACTCCCCAATTCTCCAACCACCCGACTGGTCGCTAGATTTTGAAATGATGTGCCACGCTTCTGATTTTGCCGTCGGTGCTGTTTTAGGCCAGCGTCGGGAGAAACAACCTTTTGTCATATACTCTGTTAGCAAGACACTGAATGAGGCTCAGCGCAATTATACTGTCACCGAGAAAGAACTTCTAGCAGTAGTATTCAGGTTGGAGAAATTCAGATCATATTTATTAGGGTCCAAGGTCATAATCTTCATTGGCCACTCCGCCCTCCGGCATTTGTTGGCAAAGAAGGATGCCAAACCACGACTCATTAGATGGATCCTTTTATTACAGGAATTTGATATTGAGATCCGCGACAAAGCTGGGAAACAAAATGTTGTGGCGCATCACCTATCCAGATTGGACCCAAACCACATTCCTTATTCCCTGCCTATCCATGAACAATTTCTGGATGAATCACTTTTGGCAATTCATTCTGTTGAGTTCCCCTGGTATGCGGATTTCGCGAACTACCTTGTTGCAGGAAAAATTCCCGCAAACCTATCCAAAGACCAGAAACTCAAATTCATTGCAGAGGCCAGATACTATCTCTGGGATGACCCACTGCTCTTCCGCATTAGAGCAGACCAGATTATCCGCAGATGCATCCCAGACTCTGAGATCCCCAGTGTGTTATCTTTCTGCCACAATGATGCATGTGGTGGCCATTTCTCAGGATGGAAAACCGCTGCAAAAATTTTGCAGTCGGGATTTTTCTGGCCAAACATCTTCAGAGATACACATGATTACACCCAACGCTGTAAACGATGTCAATCGATCGGTTCTATGACCAGGAGAGACATGATGCCACTCCAATCCATCTTGGTTGTAGAAGTGTTCGACGTCTGCGGCATAGATTTTATGGGCCCTTTTCCGAACTCGCAAGGCTTGGAGTACATATTGCTAGCCGTTGATTATGTCTCGAAGTGGGTCGAGGCCATCCCGGCAAGACGGGCTGACCACAAGACCGTCATTTCTTTTGTATGGCAAAATATTTTCGCGAGATTCGAAATACCCCGTGCTCTGATTAGCGACAAGGGAAGCCACTTCATCCACAGCCATTTCAGGTCGTTATTAAAGAAATATGGGGTACATCACCGCATAGCCACCCCGTATCACCCGCAGACCAATGGGCAGGCTGAAGTGTCTAACCGTCAAATCAAGCTGATTCTCCAGAAGGTGGTTAGACCAGACAGGAAGGACTGGTTTGACAAATTAATCGATGCACTCTGGGCATATCGGACCGCATACAAGGCCCCACTCGGAATGTCACCATATCGCATGGTATATGGCAAGGCCTGTCACCTTCCTGTAGAGCTGGAACACCGCGCCTTTGGGCGGTGCGAAAATGCAACCTCGACCTCGATGCAGGAGGTCGAGAATGGAAACTCCAGCTCAGCGAATTAGAACAAATCCAATGCGAGGCCTATGAGAATGCATTAATATACAAGGACAAGACCAAGGCCTTTCACGACCGCCACATCCGGAGGAAAGTATTCGCGCCCAACCAGCGAGTCTGGTTATTTGATTCAAGACTGAAACTGTTTGCAGGGAAGCTTAAATCCAAATGGACTGGCCCATATGTTGTGATGCAACCATATCCTAATGGGGCAGTCCAGATCAAGGACCCCAAATCTAGGCATATATTCATGGTAAATGGCCAGCACCTCAAGCCATTTTTGGCCTAAGAACCTCCTCCACCTAACGAGACTATTCATCTTAGTGAGGACATCTGATTGAGTTTTCGCCTAGCTGGAGGCGTTAAACTCAGCACATATAAATACCATTTCACCATCATCTATACAAAACCATTTTTATACATAGCATATTTTTGTTTTAGCATATTTCCCTTTTGTATATTGCATGTTAACAGGTTGGCCGGTGCTGAATGAATATAATTTTAGGAGCAATTACAGGTGACTTCTACCCACTCATCTTCTTTTAGAGTTATTTTCTTTTATATTCATGCAAAAGGACATGCAAGAACTTAGGCTTGGGGGGGTAGATATAGCAAAAACTGAAAAAAAATTTTGTGCAACACTTAGGAAAACCTCGGAGCTGCATGTAAAATGTACTTTAGGACCTTAAATAAAAGAACAACCGACTCCACCTCCAGTGCTTGCATTGGAGCTAGAAATCGTTCGCAACAGCCACTTCCGACTCACCCACTCACCTTTTGTTCTAAATTTAGGGTCAAGCTAATTGTAACCCGATACGGGAAATTCACGAAGTACAAATTATATAAGGTTACATGTTTATAGCATATATAGATATTGCATTCATGAATAAGATTATTTTATTAAGAGAATGCATTAGGGATTTTATCCTTTAGTTGATTCCTGTAATCTAGAATCCAGTACAACTTTTCAAACACGTAGAATTTGCAATGGATTCATGGTGAAGGCTGATAAACGTCTTCAGTTTGTCGAGAAGAAGTGGTGCTTCTTTTCCTGAACCCTTGAATAGTGTTTTCGGAGTCAGGCTGATTTTCTCCCAAAAATCCACCAAATAGTGTGAGATGAGAGTAGTGTATTGGTGCTCTAAGATTAGTGCAAGGAATCTGGAATCCTAGATAATTAGGTAATGATACTCTAAGTTTAGACATAGTTCTCGCTTTCGGTTCCCGCGTATACATTTTTGTGCGAAATTTTGAGAGCTACCAAATAAGGAAAATACGTGGAAAGCGAGTTTTCATAAAACTAGGGCTAAGGTGGATGGTTATGACCATTCTTTGAGTATAAGATGTCTGATTCTATAATTAAACGTCTGATACTGCTCTCCAATTCCTATTTTGAGATTTAAGCCTTGATCTTTGATCTCTAGGTCCCTAAACCCAATTCCAACCCCATAGGAAGCTAAATTAAGGTGCCCTAACCCTAGTACATCACCTCTAGACCTCCCTAAGGAACTAATTAGGTCCTCACTAAACCTAATTGACTTGGATCTTACTCAATTCCATCAGCCTATTCAATTGGATTCATTGAGTCCAATTGAGCCCTGATTTCAGCACACACTGTCCAATTGGACTCAGTGAGAGTCCAATTGACCTAGACCTAACTGAATTGAGTTGTTTTACTCTCAATTAAGTTTCCACACACCCAATTAAACTTGTATTAAGTTTAATTGCACTTTACCTTAGTGAATTAGGGTTTATAACCCTAATTTGAGACCTACCTTGACCTAAACCCACTAGAACCCAACCTAATCAACCTAGCCACCTAAGTTTCGACCCACACACACCCACACACACCATCCACACGAAAATATCTAGCCTATAGTTCTCTAGAACTCTCTACCATGTGTGGTTGCCTTGGTTGCCAAAAATAGCAACCAAGAGCCATTCAATTTTTAGATCCACATTTGGTGGATCTAAAAACCACCATCCACCCTCTCTCTCTCACTCTCCCACGAGCTCCCACCAAAGGCCTCTCTAGAGAATTCCATAATTCTCTAGAGAGCTTCCATTGGGTCTATAAAAAGACCCCATGGGTGGCCATTGGCACCCATTCACTCCCTTGGCAATTGATCTCCATTGGTGCCATTCACGCCACCTCCACTTAGCCACTCACTCCACCTTCACGAGCTCACTACCACCACCATGGAGGACAGCATGCCGGGATGCTAGATCAATGCTTCCTCTCTCCAAGGGTCGGCCTAAGCTACATTGGCCGCCCCTCATTCTCTTCTCAACCACTCCAAGGCCATCGGGGACCACCCTTGAATGCCCTCTACTCTTTTAGCTCTAGATCATGCTTTTCATAATTTTTACTGCTTTCATTTACTGCTTCGTAGAGTAGTTTCTCTTCTCCCCCAATGATGCATGCGAAATCCCCCCGTCGATTCTTGTATGCAATCGTTTTCTGGTAGCTAGGTTTAATTTCAAGCATTCCTGTATAAGCTTTCCTCTAGATTTCTTGTGCAACAACTCTCCCATGATGAATGAAATTTCATTTTATATATATATATATATATCTCTTATGTGTTTGAAATCAACTTGAGTCGAATGATTATAATATTTGAGTGATTTAAGTGCCTGCTCTTTAACTGCCTATATATTACGCACAAGCATGTCATTTAAATAAAGTAGAGCGGCGTTAAGATCGATTTCAAAAATAAAAACAACGCCTCCCAGAGACGAACGACCGGGACTCAAGTCTCATTATTTTCAAAACAATATCTTTGTTGGATCGTATTTCGCAACTATACTACGACGATTTTATCAAAAATGCGATCTATCACTCTCCAACAAATGGCGCCGTTGCCTGGGAGGCAATGTCATTTTTCTTGATTTCGATCCTTTACTTATCATTGACAAATCTGCCTCTACTTTGTTTTTTTTTATGTGCAGGATAACACGGAAGAAAAAAAGGGATCTACGCACACAATGAGCATGGAAAAGAAAGTCAGGTGCACATCACATTCTCTTAGAGTAGGTTTATTTTCTAAACCGTAGGACTAGATCTACTTCCTGCAATTTCTTTTGAAAAAAAAAAGAGAGATTTTTCTTATTTTAGTGAAAAAAAAGAATTAAAAAAAAATCAAAAATTTTGAAAAAAAATCTCTTTCGGTTTCCTTTTGAATCTAGGTTAGAAAAAAAAGAGATATTTCCGTTTGAATCTTTTGAAAATTTATTTTTTTAAAGAAATAAAAATAAAAAAAAAGTGAAAAAGATTTTGAAAAAAAAGCATTTTTGGTGGAAGGCTTGAATTTCAAATTCAAACCTCTCCAAAAGCTTTTCCACCACCTTCTGATTTTCGGCCAGATTTCAAATCTCACTTGAAAATTCGATTGCCGAAAAATCTGTTAGCGAAAAATTTAGAAATTAAGGAGAAACCTTCAATTTCAAACCATCTTTCAAATTCCACCGTTACTTTGAAAGAACTCCAAATATAAAATTTTTAAAAATTCGCGAAGTGCACGGTGGTCAGATTGACCCAGATTAAAAAATTTTCAAATTTCAAAAAGCGATTCCGAGAAATCCGCAAATCTGTTTTGACTAAAAATGGTGGGGTTTAAAATCTGATTTAATTGGCTTTATTTTTCATATTTTTCCCAATTTTTTGAAGATCATTTGATACTGTTTCAAGGCGAAAAACCGTCCAGGGGCAAAGTTCCAAATCTGACCCCCTGATATTTAAAATTCCCTAAAAATTTGGTTGAAACAGTAAAAATTCCAAAAAAATATTCTATGAAAAACTAATTGAAATAGGAATCTACTTGCAAAATTTAAAATTAATTGGATTCCAATTATTATCATAGAATCTACATTATTTTTGTGGTTCGTTGAAATTAGAAAAAAAAAAACCCTAGAAGTGCATGCAACTTGGGTTGAACCTTTAGGGTCACAACTAGAGACTTCACTTTTGGCTAACTTAGACTTAATCAAGTCTAGTTAGCCGGTGAGCTTGGTCACCTTGTGGCCCACTCACCACAAACCCCACTGAAGAAAATGGGTTAAAAATAATTTTAAAACATGAATTCAACCCGAGTTCGTTGTCATACTACTGAACGAATTTAATCTCTCTTGCCAAACCTGGTGACTAAGTCTGCGGGGAAGTGTCAAACAACCGTGGCTCGGGGGTCAATGGAACTAGAGGCGTAAGGCAAAGGAAGAACCTTCCCCTTAGTCCCCTCGTAACCAGACTGGCTGGGTTAGCTTGAGAGGCGGGATTCACGTTCAGTCGGTTGTACGACGAACTTACCTTCAGGAATTCGAATCCCTAACGAAAAAATCTGGTCACCTGATTTATAAGGACCATTTGATTGACAGGGCCTTAGCCTTGTCCTACGTGGCTACACCAACCCAGGGGTTGGACGGTATATGCACGGAAGGAGGTCACTTCGAGCTCACTTGGTTGGACCTTGGGAGCCACTCCCAAGGAGGCGAGTCACCTCGCTCGGACCATCTTCTCCCCCCATTTCTTCTACTCCAAGAGCCACCATGGCAAATCCTGGACCTGGACCTAGACCGGGTCAGGACATTGAGAATCTGGACCCGATGGCTCGTCTGGAAGCTCGGGTCGCCGAATCTGAGGAGCGGCATCAGCAGAGCATGGATCGTATCCTGACGGCGCTTGATAGGATGCAGCACCCGCCTGGAGGAGAACAACTACGGGATTTTTACGACCCAACCGCACCTATCATCGCACCGCTAGTCAGAATTCCCATAGGTGGAGACGTGTTTGAGCTCAAGCCCAATGTAATTGGGTTGATCAGCACTCATTTCTACGGGAACTCAAGCGAAGATCCATTCCAGCACCTTGAGGACCTGAGTCGACTCGCTGAAACGATCCGACCCAAGAATATTGATCCCGGGATCATTCTGATGAAGCTTTTCCCGTTCTCTCTAAGGGACAAAGCTTCATACTAGTTCAAGACTATTGGGAAGCCAATTGGAACCTGGCCGGAATTACGACGTGAATTCCTACAAAAGTTCTTCCCAATCGGTCGAACAAATGCAATGTGACGTGCAATCACGACTTTCTCCCAGGGAGCTGGGGAGAAATTACATGAGGCATGGGATAGATTTCATGACCTTCTCCGAAAATGGCCGCATCATGGTATACCCAGATGGCACTTGGCTCAGATTTTTTACCATGGGCTAGATGACACACATCAGTATCTGGCCGATGCATCTAGCAGCGGGAATTTTCTCGCAAAAGACGAGAATAACACATTTGAGCTGTTTGAATCATTAGCGGAGAACTCGATGAACGCCGCATCTATGAACCAGTTCTAGTGGCCTGGTCAGCAGCGGGTTGGTGTCCACGAGGCTCACACAGATTCTATTCGAGCCGACATGGATATCATCGTCAAGCAGCTGGATAGAATGAACCAGATTGAGAAGAAGATTGACCAGATCAATCAAGGTCAATCCGACTTGAGCTCTGTTGCTGCAAGATCCTCTTATGCATCCCGAGCCCCACCTGCTCGAGTTAATCTACTCACTCGGGATGCACCTTCTCCGTATTTACGAGATCCCACATATCAGGATCCCATGAATAATCCAGTTCTGGCACTCTACGACCAGGGCTACGCACCACCCACAGATTATAATGCGTATCCCCTTGACGGATATACGTATCAGACATCTTCGGCCTACGAGGACGTCAGCGCTATCCAAGGATACGGGCGTAATAACCCATACTCGGAGACATATAACCCTGGTTGGCGCCAGCATCCGAACTTCTCCTGGTCTGGTAATTCACAGAGACCACATCAAGATCCACACTATCAGACCAGGCAATACGGGAATGCGCAAAACACGTATCCTAGGCAGCAGCCATTCCCGCCTCAGCAGCAGCAACCCCACTCATTATACCAGCCGCTGCACCAAGCTGCCAACCACCCTCCAAAGCGGGCCGACTATTTGGAGGCACTGAAAGAGGAGCTGCAAGAATCAATGAGGAAGTCTACACAAGATAGCTTGCAGATAATGAAGGCGATGGCTGATCAGATTCAAACCATACAAAGTACGCAGAACCAGCTGTTGCAGGAGCATAGGACTCAGGGAGCCTTGCCCTCCTAACCCGTCCCAAATCCTCGATATGTGCAGAACCAGGGTGCCCCGCCTAGGTTTCAAGCACCGCAGGGATAGGCACACGCCATACTACAGGCGCCTCCTACACCACCCGGTTATGCGCAAGGCCAGTCGCCTTTACAGAATCTGATGTATTCTGCCCCATCCACTCCCCCACCGCCTCATGGACAGTAAGCCGATGCACACGCTGTCTCATTGCGGAGCGGAAGGAAGACATTCGACCCACCACCTAGGCAGGCGGGTTCTGATTTTTCCCACCCTTCACCGCAGGCAGATTCGACTCCCTCAGCATCTCAGGAGCCACCTGTGGTAGATAAGGGTAAGAGGCCACTTAACCCTGAGATTCCCGTCCCTTTTCCTAAGGCTCTAACATGAAATATAGTACGGAAAAAGGACACGTGGAATTTCGAGGACCTGAAAGCGATGTTTAAAGAAGTGCATATTCAGGTCCCCCTCCTCGAGGCTATCGACCACATTCCCACTGTCGCTAGGTTCTTCAAGGACTACTGTACCCCGAAGCGACAGCTGACAGTTGGATGACAGGCGGTACTGTCGAAAGAAGCTAGCGTCGTGATTCTAGCTGACCTACCGCCAAAGAAGAGAGACCCTGGCACCCCACTCATATCTTGCTTTTTGCAGGATTCTCCATTTGATCGAGCCCTTCTAGATTTGGGTTCGTCCATCAACTTAACTCCCACCGCTGTATTTGATCGATTTCGATTTGGGGAGTTGAAACCCACCTCGATTACAATTCAACTGGCTGACAGATCAGTCAAAACACTGAGGGGGGTGGTTGAGAACGTGATCGTAAAAGTCCGCGGGTTCTGATTTCCCGCAAATTTTTTCGTTCTCGATATGGAAGCTCCTCCTAATCTCCGAGATGCACCAATTATTTTGGGTCGCCCATGTCTGGCGATAGCCCAAGCGAACATCGATTGTGCATCCGGGTGTATGGAGATTGCCTTAGGCAATGAGCTACTTCGACTAGACATATTCAGGGAAGCAAAGAACTTCGACTGTGATCGAATAGAGGAGGATGGTGAAGATGAAGATTCGGCTTACTGTGGTAACATTGGGCTCCTTTGTGACGACCCAATGTCTCATTCGTCTTCACTATCAGGGTTCTCGAACCTCAATCCACACGGGATTGAAACTACTGCATTACACATATCTCCTCGAGGATCTGACTGTTTGGGGTGTGCTTCTGACCATAGCACCCCTAAATCCAGCTATCTTGATCCATATAGTACTGAATCACCCCTGTTATCACAGGAAGACATGACTACAGCTAACGGGTTTCCCGTTAACGCAGTCACAACCAACTTCACAGGGAGTGACTCAATCGAAATTCACGTGCACACGGATCAGCAGATTCCCACCCTCGATTCTACTCCTCCCACTCTAAATTCTGATTCTTACCCACCCGTAATTGAATTGAAGCCCTTACCTGACTCACTCAAATATGTGTTCTTAGGTGAAAGTGAGACATATCCAGTCATTATCAATGCCCACTGAACCCAAGAACAAGAGCATCAATTAATTTCTACACTTCAAGACCATAGGGCTGCTATCGGGTGGAGTATTGCTGATCTCCGCGGTATTCGCCCCTTGTATTGCACTCATCACATTTACACGGATGAGGGGGTGAAACCTTCGAGACAACCTCAAAGACGGCTAAACCCGAATATGCTAGAGGTTGTTAAGAAGGAGATCATCAAATGGTTGGATGCAGGCATTATATATCCAATCTCAGACAGCCAGTGGGTGAGTCCGATTCAGATAGTGCCCAAGAAAGCAGGACTCACCGTTATAAAGAATGATAATGGCGAATCCATTCCGACCTGCACTGCGACATCTTGGCGGGTCTGCATTGACTACAGGAAACTGAACACGGCTACCCAGAAGGATCACTTTCCTTTGCCGTTCATTGATCAGATCTTGGAACGGTTAGCCGGACGTAGTTTCTTCTGCTTTCTGGATGGATACTCCAGGTATAATCAGGTAGCAGTTAGCCCGGAAGATCAGGACAAGACCACATTCACATGTCCCTTTGGAACATTTGCCTTTAGGCAGATGCCCTTTGGCCTCTGCAACGCACCAGCGACATTTCAACATTGTATGATGGCTATCTTCTCTGACATGATTAGGGATTATGTGGAGGTATTAATGGATGATTTCTCTATTTTCGAAGATGATTTCGCGTCTTGTCTTGATAACCTCACAAAGATCCTGAAACGATGTATTGAGGTAAATCTAGTACTATCCTGGGAGAAAAGCCATTTCATGGTGAGGGATGGTATAGTACTAGGGCATAGGATCTCCAAAAATGGACTCGAGGTCGACCGAGCTAAATCATAAATTATCTCCCACTTACCGCCACCTAGCTCGGTGAAGCAGATTAGATCATTCTTGGGCCATGTCGGCTTCTATCGGAGATTTATATGCGACTTTTCAAAAATTGCGTGGCTTTTGACGAATCTCCTGGTTACCGATATCCCATTTGAATTTAATACCTCGTGTCTCAGCGCCTTCGAGACTTTACGAAGCGCTGTTTCCAACTCCCCAATTCTCCAACCACCCGACTGGTCGCTTGATTTTGAAATGATGTGCGATGCTTCTAATTTTGCCGTCGGTGCTGTTTTAGGCCAGCGTCGGGAGAAACAACCTTTTGTCATATACTCTGCTAGCAAGACACTGAATGAGGCTCAGCGCAATTATACTGTCACCGAGAAAGAACTGCTAGCAGTAGTATTCAGGTTGGAGAAATTCAGATCATATTTATTAGGGTCCAAGGTAATAATCTTCACTGACTACTCCGCCCTCCGGCATTTGTTGGCAAAGAAAGATGCTAAACCACGACTCATTAGATGGATCCTTTTATTACAGGAATTTGATATCGAGATCCGCGACAAAGCCGGGAAACAAAATGTTGTGGCGGATCACCTATCTAGATTGGACCCAGACCACATTCCTTATTCCCTGCCTATCCCTGAACAATTTCTGGATGAATCACTTTTGGCAATTCATTCTGTTGAGTTCCCCTGGTATGCGGATTTCGCGAACTACCTTGTTGCAGGCAAAATTCCTACGAACCTATCCAAAGACCAGAAACTCAAATTCATTGCAGAGGCCAGATACTATCTCTGGGATGACCCACTACTCTTCCGCATTAGAGCAGACCAGATTATCCGCAAATGCATCCCAGACTCTGAGATCCCCAGTGTGTTATCTTTCTGCCACAATGATGCATGTGGTGGCCATTTCTCAGGATGGAAAACCACTGCAAAAATTTTGCAGTCGGGATTTTTTTGGCCAACCATCTTCAGAGATACACATGATTACACCCAACGCTGTAAACGATGTCAATCGATCGGTTCTATGACCAGGAGAGACATAATGCCACTCCAATCCATCATGGTCGTAGAAGTGTTCGACGTCTGGGGCATAGATTTTATGGGCCCTTTTCCGAACTCGCAAGGCTTCGAGTACATATTGCTAGCCGTTGATTATGTCTCGAAGTGGGTCGAGGCCATCCCAGCAAGACAGGCTGACCACAAGACCGTCATTTCTTTTGTACGGCAAAATATTTTCGCGAGATTCAGAATACCCCGTGCTCTGATTAGCGACGAGGGAAGCCACTTCATCCATGCCCATTTCAGGTCGTTATTAAAGAAATATGGGGTACATCACCGCATAGCCACCCCGTATCACCCATAGACCAATGGGCAGGCTGAAGTGTCTAACCGTCAAATCAAGCTGATTCTCTAGAAGATGGTTAGACCAGACAAGAAGGACTGGTCCGACAAATTAATCGATGCACTCTGGGCATATCGGACCGCATACAAGGCCCCACTCGGAATGTCACCATATCGCATGGTATATGGCAAGGCCTGTCACCTTCCTGTAGAGCTGGAACACCACGCCTTTTGGGCGGTGCGAAAATGCAACCTTGACCTCGATGCAGGAGGTCGAGAATGGAAACTCCAGCTCAGCGAATTAAAAGAAATCCAGCGCGAGGCCTATGAGAATGCATTAATATACAAGGACAAGACCAAGGCCTTTCACGACCGCCACATCCGGAGGAAAGTATTCACGCCCAACCAGCGAGTCTGGTTATTTGAATCAAGACTGAAACTATTTGCAGGGAAGCTTAAATCCAAATGGACTGGCCCATATGTTGTGAAGCAACCATATTCTAATGGGGCAGTCCAGATCAAGGGCACCAAATCTGGGCATATATTCACGGTAAATGGCCAGCACCTCAAGCGATTTTTGGCCCAAGAACCTCCTCCACCTGACGAGACTATTCAACTTAGTGAGGACATCTGATTGAGTTTTCGCCCAGCTGGAGGCGTTAAACTCAGCACATATAAATACCATTTCACCATCATCTATACATAACCATTTTTATACATAGCATGTTTCTGTTTTAGCATATTTCCCTTTTGTATATTGCATGTTGACAGGTTGGCCGGTGCTGAATGAATATAATTTCAGGAGCAATTACAGGTGACTTCTACCCACTCATCTTCTTTTAGAGTTATTTTCTTTTATATTCATGCAAAAGGACATGCAAGAACTTAGGCTAGGGGGGTAGATATAGCAAAACCTGAAAAAAATTTTGTGCCAACACTTAGGAAAACCTCGGAGCTGCATGTAAAATGTACTTTAGGACCTTAAATAAAAGAACAACCGACTCCACCTCCAGTGCTTGCATTGGAGCTAGAAATCGTTCGCAACAGCCACTTCCGACTCACCCGCTCACCTTTTGTTCTAAATTTAGGGTCAAGCTAATTGTAACCCGATACGGGAAATTCACGAAGTACAAATTATATAAGGCTACATGTTTATAGCATATATAGATATTGCATTCATGAATAAGATTATTTTATTAAGAGAATGCATTATGGATTTTATCCTTTAGTTGATTCCTGTAATCTAAAATCCAGTACAACTTTTCACACACGTAGAATTTGCAATGGATTCATGGTGAAGGCTGATAAACGTCTTCAGTTTGTCGAGAAGAAGTAGTGCTTCTTTTCCTGAACCCTTGAATAGTGTTTCGGGAGTCAGGCTGATTTTCTTCCAAAAATCCACCAAATAGTGTGAGAAGAGAGTAGTGTATTGGTGCTCTAAGATTAGTGCAAGGAATCTGGAATCCTAGATAATTAGGTAATGATACTCTAAGTTTAGACATAGTTGTCGCTTTCGGTTCCCGCGTATACATTTTTGTGCAAAATTTTGAGAGCTACCAAATAAGGAAAATACGTGGAAAGCGAGTTTTCATAAAACTTGGGCTAAGGTGGATGGTTATGACCATTCTTTACGGAATCCTCGACTGAAGGAGGGTATTGATGTCAAGGTCAGAAATACACCGTCCTATCCGTCTCTCCCGGTGCCATGAGTAGGCACTTCCACCAACTAAGCCACCCAATGTCTCTTGAGTACCACTAATCCCTAATAATGCCTCCTTAATAAAGTTCATGGATGTATGCCAGTTGTGCTATGTTGAAAAAAAAAAATGATGAAAAGGAAGAAAAATTGAAAAAAAAAAAAGAAAAAGAAGAAAAAAAATTTTTGGAAGAAGAAGAAAAAGAGTTTGTGAATATTTAGTATTTATTTCATTTGCATTGAGGCAATACCACCAAACAAAATTGAGCTCCACCAAATATGGCCTTAACCTATTTTTTCTTGTGTTTATGACCGCCTGAATAATGGCTGAGGAATTCCAACTTAGTGTTAGGGTTATGAGAACTCAATTAAAGTGTTAATGCCTAATGAGACCACCAAATACAAATCCTATGTGTGAATCTGGTGAGGTTGTGAGCTCTAATAAAAAGAAAGAAAAAGAGCAAGAGAGAATGAATACAAGGGAATCAAAAGGGAGCATAGTTTTTCTTGTATTTCTCTGAGTTGAGTTACTTAGTAATTTGGGAATCTGGATTCTGTAGTACTAGTCTCTATGTAGCATCAAGTGAGAATGAGCCACCAAATATACAATCCTTTCCCTCAAAGATTCTCTACCTAAGCCTAAAGCCAGGGTGGAATTCATAAAATATCTTGAATACCTTGAGGGAAGAAATCCGCCTATTCCACTAGAATTTTTATTAGGGGTCAAGTACAGGCTTTAGAGGTGTATTAGTTTTCACTCGAATCCGTTACAAAAGCTACATAGCTGCACCTTCACGATTGTCTGGATTTCTAGAGCATATGATAAAAACAAAAGGGAGAAAAATCTCTATGCAAACACTTGATAAAATAACCAGTCCCTTAGGGACCCTTGCCGTAAATAATTTAGTCTTGCATTTGTTAGGGACTAGCAAGATTTAGGCATTGGGGTATGATTGCGCAGCAATCATAGGTCTTAATTGACCTAAATTAAGCTAAGACTTAGCATAAGTTAGGGTTATTCATGCATGCAAACGCATTATCTGCATCTTTACTGCTTTCCTTTAGCTATGCATAAAATAATGTTATAATGTGCTGATTAAGTGTATTATGTCGATTGCAGGCAATAAGCAGATCTAGAGCTGGATCTGGAGCAACATCTGAAGCTGGATCCGAAATAACGGGAGTAGTGGCAGAGCTGGAGTAGAAGGCCTAGTTTAGATGTAGGAATAACAATGTATGGGGGTTAAAGATTTTCTATTCTATTAAGTAGAAATAAAGCAGTAAAATGTGAAGAGCTTAGGTCCATCCTAGCCCTAGGATAGCCTAGAGACTTCCCCAAGCCTTATCCACCCTTAGATTAGGTCACAACACCCTAGGAAGCCCTAAAACCCTAGTTCCAACCCTTCTCTAGATGTCCAGATAAGTTTTAAGACGTCCAGGACCCTTAGCCAACTCCTGCACACTTCAAACCCACTTCTGCAGTGTTATTTGACGTCCAGACACTTTGCCAGACGTCCAATTTTTGCAGAATACCCAAAATAAAACCCGAAACCCTTCTTGACTCTGATTGGACATCCAGAAAACAAGTGTGGACTTCTGACTTTTGAGTATAAGATGTCTGATTCTATAATTAGACATCTGATACTGCTCTTCAATTCATGTTTTGAGATTTAAGCCTTGATCTTTGATCTCTAGGTCCCTAAACCCAATTCCAACCCCATAGGAAGCTAAATTAAGGTGCCCTAACCCTAGTACATCACCTCTAGACCTCCCTAAGGAACTAATTAGGTCCTCACTAAACCTAATTGACTTGGATCTTACTCAATTCAATCAGCCTATTCAATTGGACTCATTGAGTCCAATTGAGCCCTGATCTCAGCACACACTGTCCAATTGGACTCAGTGAGAGTCCAATTGACCTAGACCTGACTGAATTGAGTTGTTTTACTCTCAGTTAAGTTCCCACACACCCAATTAAACTTGTATTAAGTTTAATTGCACTTTACCTTAGTGAATTAGGGTTTATAACCCTAATTTGAGACCTACCTTGACCTAAACCCACTAGAACCCAACCTAATCAACCTAGCCACCTAAGTTTCGACCCACACACACCCACACACACCATCCACACGAAAATATCTAGCCTATAGTTCTCTAGAACTCTCTACCATGTGTGGTTGCCTTGGTTGCCAAAAATAGCAACCAAGAGCCATTCAATTTTTAGATCCACATTTGGTGGATCTAAAAACCACCATCCACCCTCTCTCCCTCACTCTCCCACGAGCTCACACCATAGGCCTCTCTAGAGAATTCCATAATTCTCTAGAGAGCTTCCATTGGGTCTATAACAAGACCCCATGGGTGGCCATTGGCACCCATTCACTCCCTTGGCAATTGATCTCCATTGGTGCCATTCACGCCACCTCCACTTAGCCACTCACTCCACCTCCACGAGCTCACTAGCACCACCATTGAGGACACCATGCCGGGATGCTGGATCAACGCTTCCTCTCTCCAAGGTTCGGCCTAAGCTACATTGGCCGCCCCTCATTCTATTCTCAACCACTCCAAGGCCATCGGGGACCACCCCTGAATGCCCTCTACTCTTTTAGCTCTAGATCATGCTTTTCATAATTTTTACTGCCTTCATTTACTACTTAGTAGAGTAGTTTCTCTTCTCCCCCAATGATGCATGCGAAATCCCCCCGTCTATTCTTGTATGCAATCGTTTTCTGGTAGCTAGGTTTAATTTCAAGCATTCCTGTATAAGCTTTCCTCTAGATTTCTTGTGCAACAACTCTCCCATGATGAATGAAATTTCATTATATATATATATCTCTTATGTGTTTCAAATCAACTTGAGCCGAATGATTATAATATTTGAGTGATTTAAGTGCCTGCTCTTTAACCGCCTATATATTACACACAAGCATGTCATTTAAATAAAGTAGAGTGGCGTTAAGATCGATTTCAAAAATAAAAATAACGCCTCCCAGAGATGATTGACCAGTACTCAAGTCTCGTTATCTTTAAAAATCAAATCTTTGACGAACGTTTTTGGGCAACTATACTATGATTTTCGACGACTTTCAAATGTACGAAAATGGCTTTCCGTCACTTATGCATGCATGAATTACCCTAACTTATGCTAAGTCCTAGCCTAATTTAGGTCAATTATGACCTATGATTGCTGCGCAATCATACCCCCATGCCTAAATCTTGCTAGTCCCTAGCAAATGCAAGACTAAATTATTTACAGTAAGGGTCCCTAAGGGATTGATTATTTTATCAAGTGTATGCATAGAGATTTTTCTCCTTTTTATTTTCATCCTATGCTCTAGAAGTCCAGACAATCATGAAAGTGCAACCATGTAGCTTTTGCAATGGATTCGAGTGAAAAACCGATTCACCTCAAAAGCCTATACTTGACCCCTAGTAAAAGTTCTAGCAGGATAGGCACACTTCTTCCCTTGGGGTATTCAAGATATTCTACGAATTTCACGTCAGCTTTAGGCTTAGGTAGAGAATCTCTGAGGGAAAAGATTATATATTTGGTGGCTCACTCTCACTTGGTGCTACATAGAGACTAGTACTACAGAATCTAGATTCCCGGATTACTAAGTAACTCAACTCAAAGAAAGACGAGAAAAACTATTCTCCCTTTTGATTCCTTTGTATTTATTTTCTCTCTCTTTTTCTTTTTCTTTTCTTTCTTTTTCTTAGAGCTCACAACCTCCCCAGATTCACATATACGATCTGTATTTGATGGTCTCACCTAGCATTAACACTTTAATTGAGTTTCCATAACCCTAACAATAAGTTAGAATTCCTCAACCAGTATTCGGGCAGTCAAAAACACAAGAAAGGTGGGTTAAGACCATATTTGGTGGATCTCAAATTTATTCGGTGGTATTGCCTCAATGCAACTAAACTAAATATTCACTCTTTTCTTTGCTTTTTCTTCTTTTCTTATTTTTTTTCAATTTTTCTTTCTTTTCATCATTTTTATTTTTTTGATCTCTTTTTTTTTTCAACATAACACATCCATGAACTTTATTGAGGAGGCATTATTAGGGATTTGTGGTACTCAAGAGACATTGGGTGGCTTATTTGGTGGAAGTGCCTACTCACGGCACCGGAAGTGATGGATAGGACAATGTATTTCTGACCTTGGCATCACTACCCTCCTTCGGCTGAGGATTCCGTAAAGAATGGTCATAACCATCCACCTTAGCCCTAGTTTTATGAAAACTCGCTCTTCGCATATTTGCCTTATTTGGTGACTCTCAATATTTCACACAAAATGTATATGTTGGAACCGAGAGTGAAAACTATGTCTAATCTCAGAGTATCATCACCTAATTATCTAAGATTCTGGATTCCTTGTACTAATCTTAGAGCACCAGTACACTCTACTCTCATCTCACACTATTTGGTGGATTTTTGGAGGAAAACACTATCCAGGGGTTCAGGAAAAGAAGCACTACTTCTTGACAGACTAAAGATGTTTATCAGCCTTCACCGTGAATCCATTGCAAATTCTACGTGTGTGTGAAAAATATACTGGATTCCAAATTGCAATAATCAACTAGAGGATAAAATCCCTAATGCATTCTCTTGATAAAATAATCTTATTCATGAATGCGGTATGTATATATGCTATAAACAAGTGACCTCTTTAATTTGTACTTCATGAAATTCCCTTATCGGGTTACATTCAGCTTGTCCCTAAATTTAGAACAAGAGGTGAGTGAGTGTGTCGAAAGTGGTTGTTGCAGACGATTTCTAGCTCCAATGTGAGCATTGGAGGTGGAGTCGGTTGTTGTTTTATTTGGGGTCCTAAAGTACATTTGACATGTAGCTCTGAGGTTTTCCTAAATGTTGGCATAAAACTTTTAGTTTTGTTGTATCTACCCCCCTATGCTTAAGTTCTTGCATGTCCTCATGCATGAATATAAAAAATAAATGCAGCAAGGAGCTAATGGGTAGAAATCACCTGTACTTGCTCTTGAATTTATATATTCAGCACCGGCCAACCAGTCAGTATGCAATATGCAGAAAGAAAATATGCTAAAAGAAAAATATGCTATATATAAGAATGGTTATGTATAGATGATGGTGGAAAGTAGGATAGATGCTGAGTTTAACGCCTCTAGCTGGGCGACAACTCAATCAGATATATCAGTTCTTGCATAGGAGCCGATCAAGATTAGGAGAAAGATATGCTCGTATGCCTCAAGAATCAATGGTCCGGAGATGCAAACCAACTGATTGTGCACCCCTACTCCAAAAAGTCTAGCTATAAAAAAGTGTGGAGTGGTGGTGGAAAATCGAGGATAGCCAGAGGGGGGATCATGATGTTGATTTAGCTTATTTATCTATCCCATAATTCACCAAGAAGTTGCTAAGGGGGTAGTTCAAAATGTATCTCAGAACCAGCATCTGAGTCATAGGGATCCTCATATTGATAATTGTCATCAAAGATCATGTCCTCTCCAAGCTCCGGATCATACGAGGGTATTCGTGAGAGTAGAAGATCTGTGGGGAGGTCACTGAATTCCTTATCAGAAATTACTTCGTCCTCATCAGTACTCATCTCTGATTCATTGGAGGCCATCTCCTCAGGCTCAAAGTCGAGCCGTTGACTAGAATGATAGGTGCATCCCTAGCTCATTCTGCTCAAAGCTTCACCCTCATATGCATTGGGTTCCTCAGTAATTCCTGCCTCAAGTAGCATATTTATTTCTTCATTCAAGTCATCCATAGCTACTTCTGGTCTTCGGATGTTAGGATCAGGGATAGAAAGTGTCGTCTCAGAATCTCTAGCATCCGAATTAGGGATCTAGGTGAAAGAAGAAGAGTGCTTATCAAAAGATGTTGGCTCTAGCACAGGTTCACCTACAATAGGAAGCAGCTTAGGTTGATTAATAGTGTCGCATGTAATGTTTGCCTCAAGATCCATATCCTCAACTGGATCTGCTTCCCTTATCTCAATTGGGTTATCTAACACAAAAGGTGTCTCCCAGGGTTTAAGATAATCTGATTGTGGCTCAGTCTTGGAGATATCAGTCCTTCCTCCTCAGTTTTTTGAATGGAGTTCTTAAACAAACCCATTCGGCATACTTCCTGCTCCTATCTCATATCCAAGTTAGATTCTTCTTCCCCTGAGCGATCTTCCAGCATCTGCTCTCGCGAGAATCTTCTGTGTGTTCTTCTGGCATAGTCGTTTTAGATTCTTCAAGGTCTTCAAGGCTATTTTCCACTTGATATCTCAAAAGTAGTAGTTCTTGAGTTTCCCAATTTTGTCCAATTAGCCTTGTTATCTCTGCTGTTTTCTGAAGGAGCTCCATCATTGCTTGTTGATGCAGAATCAAGCTTTGTCTGTGGTTCAGCTCAGTGATAGCCTGGTTTTCGTGTAGATAGAATGCAACCTATTCCTTAGTGCTAGCTATAGCTCTCTATATTCTGTAATGCGGTCGCATATGCATTGGTAGCTCTTCAGGGGTTCCAGGGGGTGAATTAGGTCTAACCATATTCCATGGGTGAGAAGCAGCAGTATGAAATCCATATCCTGGGTTATAAGATGTGGTCCTTTGAGGGACCGTCTAGTATGGATCATAATATCCAGGGTTAGGATATGGGTTAACCATTTCGGTAACTCGTGGAGTAGGATCAGGCAAAGTGAAAAGTTGTCTTCGCCACCTTGGGTTTTGATCCCAAGGTTGAGCTGATTTAGTGACTCGGGCTCTCAGATAAGCTCGTGGGTCTAGCTCTTCTGGATCCTAATTAGGTCTAGATCCAGGGATAGCCATTGCTGCTATAGGAGTAGAAGTAGTAGAAGATGGTCCTGGCGAGGTTACTCGCCTCCTTGGGAGTGGCTCCCAAGGTCCAACCAAGTGAGATCTAAGTGACCTCCTTCTTCGCATACACCACCCAACCCCTCAGTTGGTGTAGCCAAGCCAGACAAGGCGAAGGCCCTGTCAATCAAGTGGTCCTTATGAATCAAATGATCGAATTTTTCATTTTAGGTTTTAATTCCTGAAGAAAATTCGTCATACAACCGACTGAAAGCAATTTCCGCCTCTTCGCTAACCTAGCCAAGAGGTTGAAACCACCCAGTAGTACGACAACGAATTCAGGTTTTATTTCGTGTTTTAAAATTTGTTTTAGCCCATTTTCTTCGGTTGGGGTTTTCTCTTGGTGAGTGGCCCACAAGGTGGCCAAGCTCACCGGCTAAGTACTAGACTTGATTAAGTCTAGGTTAGCCCAAGTGTGATCTTTAAGTTATAACCCTAAAGATTTATCCTCAGGTTCATGCACTTCTAGGGTTTTGTTCTATTTCAGCAGACCACAAAAGTAAAATTTGTTCTCTGACAACAACTGGAATCCAATTAACTTGAAATTTGGCGAGTAGATTCCATTTTCAATTATCTTTCCATAGAATATTTTTTGGAATATTTACTACTCCAACCGAATTTTGAATGATTTTTAATTGTCAAGGGGTCAGATCCAGAATTTTGAACCCTGGTCAGTTTTCCACTTTGAAACAGTAACAATTGACCTTCAAAATTTTGGAAAAAATATGGAAAATAAAGCTAATGAGATAAGATTTCAAACCCCACCATTTTTAATCCAAACATATTCACGAATTGCTCAGAATTTCTTTTTGAAATTTGAAAAATCTCGAATCTGGGTCAATCTGACCCTTGTGCACTTTGTGAATTTTTAAAAATTTTATTCTTGAAATTTTTCAAAAGAATGGTGGTGTTTGAAAGATGGTTTTAAAATGAAGGTTTGGCCCAAATTTCTAAATTTTTTGCTTACTAATTTTTCGACAATCGAATTTTTAAATTAGACTTGAAATCTGGCCGAAAATTAAAAGATGGTGGAAAAGCTTTTAAAGAGGGTTTTGGGTTTGAAATCCAAGCTTTCCACCAAAAATGGTTTTCTTTTTGAAAAACTTTTGCAAATTTTTTTTTGAAAAAGAATTTTTCAAAGGATTCAAAGAAAATATCTCTCTTTTTTTTTGCTTTTTTTTCAAACTAACCTAGGATTCAAAAAGAAACCTAATTTAGATTTTTTTTCATTTTTTTATTTTTGATTTTTTTTCTTTTTCAAGAAATTGAATAAATATTTTTTTTCAAGAAATCTCCTGAAAGTAAATCTACTCTTAGGGTTCAAAAAAGAAACCTAATCTAAAGAGGTGATAATGTACACTTGATTTTTTCTTTGCTGCGCTCGTTGTGTGCGCAAATCCCATTTTTCTTCCATGTTGTCCTGCACATCAAAAATAAAGTAGAGAGAGATTTTTCAGTGATAGTTTAAACGATCAAAATCAAAGAAAATGGCGTTGCCTCCCCAGCAACAGCACCATTTGTTCGGTAGTCGTAGAGAGTGTGTTTGCTAGGAAAACGTCATAGTATAGTATGTAATATGATCAAACAAAGATATTCAATAAAAGATAACGAGACTTGAGTCCCAGTCGTTCGTCTCTGGGAGGCATTTGTTTTACTTTTGAATTCGATCTTTTACTGCTCTACTCTGTTTAAAATCACACGCCGGTTTATGATTATTACGTATTGAAGTACGACACACTTAGTTGCAAGTATATTGGGAATTGAAAACAGGCAATATTAATCACACAAAAGATATTGCAATGAGCTCATGGTGATTGTCAACACATAGACATATATATATATAGAAAATATATTTTTCATTCATTCATTTCGAGAGTGTTTGCAACATGAACTTGTAGAGGAAAGCTTGTACATGAATGCTTGAAAATGTAAAGCTAGCTATCAAAAAATGATCGCATACAAGAATTTACGGGGGGATTTTGCACGCATCATTGGGGGAGAATAAGGGCTACACTACTAAGCAGTAAATAAAAGCAGTAAATGTAAAGAGCTAGCTACTAATCTATCAGAAGTGAGGGCATTCGGAGGTGGCCTCCAATGGCCTTAGAGTGGTGGAGAGGAGAAAGAGGGGCAGCCAATGGAGCTTAAGTTGGCCCTTGGAGAGAGGATGGAGGAGTGATCCAGCATCCTGGCATGGTGTCCTTCATGGTGGTGCTCAGCTCATGGAGATGGAGTGGAGATGGTGGTGGCTAGCCTAAGTGGAGGTGCATGGAGCCAAGCATGTACGGCCAAAAGTGGATGGGTACAAATGGCCACCCCTTTGGTCTTTTTGTAGACCTAAGGGAAGCTCTCTAGAGAATTATGGAATTCTCTAGAGAGGCCTAAGGTGGGAGGTTTTGGGAGAGTGAGAGAGAGAGGATGGATGGTGGTTTTTAGATCCACCAAATGTGGATCTAAAAATTGAATGGCTCTTGGTTGCTAATTTTAGCAACCAAGGAAACCACACTTGGTAGAGAGTTATAGAGAACTCTAGGCTAGGTATTTTCGCGTGGATGGTGTGTGTGGGTGTGTGTGGGTCGAAACCTTGGTGGCTAGGTTGATTAGGTTAGGTTCTAGTGGGTTTAGGGCAAGGTAGGTCTCAAATTAGGGTTGTAAACCCTAATTCACTAAGGTAAAGTGCAATTAAACTTAATACAAGTTTAATTGGGTGTGTGAAAAATTAATTGAGAGTAAAATAACTCAATTAAGTCAAGTATAGGTCAATTTGACTCTCACTGAGTCCAATTGGATACTGTATGCTGAGATCAGGGCTCAATTGGACTCAAGGAGTCCAATTGAGTTAGCTGATGGAATTGACTAAGATCCAAGTCAAGTAGGTTTAGTGAAGACCTAATTAGGTCCTTAGGGAGGTATAGAGGTGATGTACTAGGGTTAGGCACCTTAATTTAGGTTCCTATAGGGTTGGACTTGGGTTTAAAAGGACCTAGAGATCCAAGATCAAGGTTTGAATCTCAAAACAGGAACTGGAGAGTAGTATCAAACGTCTAATAATAGTGTCAGATGTCTTATACTAAAAAATTAGAACTCCAGACTTGTTGTCTGGACATCCAATCAGAGTCAGGAAGGATTCAAGGTTCTTTCTTGTGTATTCTGCAGAAATTGGACATCTGACCAAGTGTCTGGACGTCCAATAACACTGCAAAAGTGGGTTTAAGGTATGCGGGAGTTGGCTAAGGGTTCTGGACGTCCTATAATTCATCTGGACATCCAGATAAGGGTTGGAACTAGGGTTTTGGGCCTTTCTAGGTTGTTGTGACCTAATCTAAGGGTGGCTAAGGCTTAGGGAAGTCTCTAGGCTATCCTAGGGCTAGGATTGACCTAAGTTCTTTACATTTTACTGCTTTATTCCTACTTAATAGAATAGCAAACCTTAACTCTCTTGCATCATTATTCCTACATCTAATCTAAGTCTTCTGCTCCAGCTCTACTGCAACACCCGTTATTCCTGATCCAACTTTAGATCCTACTCCAGATCCAGGTCCAAATCTAGCACCTGATTAGCTTATTGCCTGCAATCGACATAATGCACTTAATCGACACATTATAATATTATTTTATGCATAGCTAAGTAAAGTAGTAAAGATGCGGATAATGCTTATGCATGCATGAATTACCCTAACTTATGCTAAGTCCTAGGCTAATTTAGGTCAATTAAGACATATGATTGCTACACAATCATTTCCCACTACCGTTCATTGAACAGATTCTCGAGAAACTAGTGAGAAATTGATTCTGCTGCTTTCTAGATGGGTACTCCAGTTACAACCAAGTCGCTATCCATCTCGAGGACCAAGAAAAATCTCCTTCACTTGCCCCTTCGAAACTTATGCATTTCGAAGGATGCTGTTTGGTCTCTGCAATGCATCCGCTACTTTTCAGCTGTGCATGCTTGCCATCTTCTCAAATATGGTAGGTGAGTACCTTGAAGTCTTCATGGACGTCTTCTCAGTATTTGGTGAATGATTTGATGATTACCTCCTGCACTTGATCCAGATCCTTAGGCGGTGCATCAATGTGAACTTGGTTCTTTCCTAGGAAATGAGTAACTTCATGGTACCTGAGGGAATAGTCCTGGGACATCTTATCTTTGAAAAGGGCATTCAGGTTGATCGAGCCAAGGTGAATTTGATTTCCAAGCTCCCTATGCCTAGCTCGGTCAAAGGCATCCGATCCTCCCTTGGGCACGTCAATTTTTACCATTGATTCATTCCCAATTTCTCGAAAATCATGTGCCTCCTGACTAATCTTCTATCTAAGGATGTCCGTTGTGAAATCACCAAGGAGTGCACTCAGCCATTAGAAGTCCTAAGTGATCGAGTTACCCAAGCACCTATCTTGCAGCCCCCTGATTGGTCTCAACCCTTTATGATCATGTGCGATGCATTTGATTACACTGTAGGTGTGGTACTTGGGCAGAAAATAGATGGGAAACCTGTGGTCATTTACTATTCTAGTAAGACACTTAACGAGGTTCATCATAACTACATAGTTACTGAGAAAGAGCTGCTAGCCGTAGTATTTGCCCTGGAAAAGTTCATATCATATCTTTTGGGTTTTCGTATTATCATTTACTCAGATCACACTACTATGAGGCATCTCCTTGCAAAGAAGGATGCGAAACCTCGACTAATCCGCTAGATCTTGCTATTGCAAGAATTTGATCTCGAGATTTGCAACAAGGCAAGGAAATAGAATGTGGTAGCTGATCACTTATCCCACCTTCCTTCTGATTTTATCAACCCTTCTGGACCCATTACTGAACATTTTCCCGATGAGCACCTCCTGACTATCAGTACAGGACATCCATGGTTTGCTGATCTAGTAAACTACTTGGCATCACATCAGATACCGACCGATTGGCCAAAAGCCAAGAAGGACAAATTACTTTCCGATGCCAAGTACTAATTTTGGGAAGCCCCATATCTCTTCCGCATTGGTGCTGATCAGATCATCTGGCGATGTCTTCCGGAAGCGGAAATTCAGGACATTTTATCCTTTTGCCATGACCAGGCAAGCGGTGGAAAGTTCTTTGGTCATAAAATCGCAGTAAAAGTCCTCCAATGCGGCTTCTATTAGCCTACGATTTTCAAAGATGCATACAATCACTGTAAGGCGTGCACTCGTTGCCAGACCTTAGGCAACATGAGCCACCATGATATGATGCCCTTATAGCCAATTCTCGTATGTGAAATCTTCGATATCTGGGGGATTGATTTTATGGGACCCTTCCCTATTTTGGATGGTTTCGAATACATTCTTCTCACTATTGACTACGCATCTAAATGGATCGAAGCCATTCTGACCCAAACCAACTATCATAAGGTGGTTATCAAATTCATTCATCAAAACATCTTTTCCTGATTCGAGATTCCACGTGCCATAATCTCTGATGGAGGGACCCATTTCTCGAATGCTTAGTTCAAATCATTGCTGACCAAATACAGGGTGTCACACCGAATCTCTACTCCTTATCACCCCCAAACCAACGATCTCGCTGAGCTATCGAATCAGGAGATCAAGAAAATCCTTCAGGTCACTATTTGACCTGACAGGAAAGATTGGTCATCCCGACATTTGGAAGCTTTGTGGGCTTATAGGACTACCCACAAAATCCAATTAGGCATGTCTCCCTTCAGATTAGTGTATAGGAAGGCATGTCACCTCCCCGTTGAATTAGAGCACAAAGCCTATTGGGCAGTACGGAACTGCAATCTCGATCTTTCTAAGGTAGGAACCCACAGAAAGCTTCAAATGAGTGAGATTGATGAATTATGCCACGACACGTATGACAACTCGCGTATTTACAAAGAGTGGGTTAAGGCCTTTCACGACAAGCACATATCCAGAAAGATCTTTTTCCCTGGTCAAAAAGTCCTACTCTTTGACACAAAACTCAAATTGTTCCCAAGAAAACTCAAATCAAAATGGATTGGGCCTTACCTTGTCCAACGAATCTTTGGAAATGGAGCTGTCGAAATCGGTCAACTCACCCACAATTCAAAACCTTTTGTCTTGAACGGTTAGAGACTCAAACTGTTCATTGAACTCACCGATACAAATTTGGCTGATGGCATTAAACTCAGCACTTAATAGGAGGCAACCCGTCATTTTGAAAAACCCAAAACCCTTCCTGATACATCCTATGCTGAACTCATATTGCACTTTAGGGTTCATCCATTAAAATAGCTGAGTCCACCTTCGGTACCCGTACCCGAGCTTGAAATCATCCGCAATAAGTTACCCCGACCCATTCACCCACCTAACAACTGTTCTAATGAATGATCTAAATTGAACTCAAACCCACCTAATTTACAATAAGGGCATTGCAAATCGTAGGCATGGGGGGATATTAAAGTGCAAAACGTTGTGAAAATCACTTCACAAGAAATGGTTTCATAAAAAAAATAACATATTCCAAAAATACAAAAAAAATTAAAAAATTCATGAAAAAGAACAAAAAATGAGAGGAGAGGAAATTTTGATGGCATATCAGATTTTAAGAAGAAAAACGGAGGAGATAAAAATGTCAAAATGGAGCACAATTTGAAAAGAAAAAGAAAGCAATAGCCATTAGTAAAAGATTAAGGAATTGACTTAGTTCTAAACCAAATCAAAAGAAAGAAAATGAAAGGCAAAAAGTGCTAATAAAACAAAGAAGAGATTAGTAGGAACACTGATTTTAGGCCTCTTGGGCATTAATCCTAGGCTTAAAAATTCAAGTACCCGCTAAGATCTGGATAATCCTCAAGAGGTGGGGGAAAATGTGAAGCTTAAGTATTAGGTCTAAGGCTTAGGGATTATTCAACCTCATTAACTAACCTCTAGTTTACGGGACTCGGTAACCTAAGCACCACAATCCACACAAAGTTTGTTTTAGTGTGCCTAAGTATTAAAAACACGCAAATGCATTAAACTTGTTATGAAAAAGTTACCTAGATTAGGAGCGGCTGATCAGCACAAGTTGATTTGGACGAGTTCCCAATGTAGGGTGGCGGGAAATTCCCCTCGAAAATGTGCAATAACATATCATCTCCTCGGTGCTTGTCTCCTAGGATATCTACATATCCTACCGGGGGCATGTAAGCACCCTGTGCCGATTCAGATGCCATGGGTGGCATTATCTTGAAATGTCGAGTGCTAGGGTTGAATTTAGCTACAGAATGCCATGGGTGTAATTATCTCGAAATCTCGAAAGCCATAGTTCTGGGGGTTGCCATGGGTGATGCTATCTCGAAGCATTGATTGCGAGGGACCCTACGAGGATTGATGGTAGGGACTAGGAAACCGATACAGACCGTGTTGTAAAGCTAATCCGAAGCTAGAAATAAAAAGAAAAGAGAGAGAATACTCTCCAAAAACAAAGAAAAATTCCTCTATCTCTCTCAAACAAAAATGCACTACAAACTAAACTTATGCTAAAACATGTTACAAGCATGGGTGCTTTAACCACGGAGTTCAACAAACCTTAAGTTTGTTCCTGTGGGTCTTAGAAACCTTCGTGGCAGACTAAGGCTAGAGCTAGTCAGGTCTAGATCTTGGTTGGTACTTAAGTACCTCTAGGCCTACTATCATCATTCTAACCTAACCTACAAAAGGAAGCACACAGCAAAGTTTTTAAGCATCAAAAGGTTTTATGGTCTAGAATTAAAGTTAACACCATGAAATTTTGCTAATGGACTAGCAAAAGCTAAGCATCGGTGTATGATGGGAACACCATCATGAGCCATAACTAGCTCATTTTGACACAATTAAGTCAGTAAATGCTCCTACATAGCTGCCAGAGAGTCATAAGTCATTGCATAATCATTCTGAAGGAAAAATAAGAAACTAGGGTTAAAACTACAATTTTAGCAGCTTATCATGAATGCAGTACAACCACGGGTTTTCTTAGGGGTTGAATGAAGGTTAATTGGTCTTAAAAAGATAACAAGTGGGTTAGAACAATCAGAAAAGGGTTTGCACATGTTTTGAGAATTAAATGACTTTTGAAACACTAAAAACAGACCCGCTTAATTAACTGAGGTTTTGATCAGAATAAAATCCACCTAAACCCCCTAAAATTCATATAAAAATATTCTCTAGGGTTAAGAGCCTTCAATTTGACCATCAGAACCTGTTTTGACCCAAAACAAAATCACAGATAGATATTTGCCCTAATCTGGGTTTTTGCATAAATTACCTAACGAAACATGGTGAAAACCAAAATCCAACTTCACCATTGGATTTTGTAGGTCTAAATTAGGTTTGTACCAAAATTTGGACCCAAGATGAGTTTGTCTTCACCTAGTTTGAAAATTAGTCATATTTAATTACATTTCCACCCTTAACTTTCAAAACTATTTCAAATAGGTCCCCAACTTTGTTTTCGTTCTCACAAAAAGGTCCCCGTCACATAGAACTCCTACTCCTACAACTCCGACGATAATCAATCGAGGATTTCTCCTTGATTGATTGATAAATCTCCTAAAAATTGAACTGGAGATTCCTCTTGAAATCCTCTTTCAATCAGACCGATTCTTGTGCTTCAATTCGTTCTCAATTTCTCATGCGAATGCATGAGAAATTTGGGTTTCCAACTCTGGTTACCTTCCAAGCTTGAGATCTTGCCTTCCAAGCTCTAATCGACCCCCTGACACCTATATAAAGACTCCCCAAGCCAGCCTGATCGTCCAGGCTTGAATTCATCCAAAGAAACCCTCAAATTCCTCTCTCCTTCTTCGGCCGATTTACTCTTCAAGCTTCGGTGATTCTCCCTACCTCCCCTCGTCGTCTGACCACAAAACCTATGGCAGACTCTTCATCCTTGCCCTCTTCCGCATTGCGCAGCACCCATCGACGCTCCTACCCCCCTTCATCCTCCTCAACCACTTCTTATCAGTGCAGCTTCGTCTCCAGCATCGGGCATACCTCCACCAGTGCCAACTCCGCTCCCCTTCATCTGCCTCATTTCCTAAATGACTCATCTTCCACTCTTCATTTCCATACATCTGCAACTTCGTTTCAATCGTCGACATGCCCTCTGTGACTCTATCTTCCACCTCACTGGTGTACCTCCGACGAGCTCGCATGGCCACTACGCTCCACCAAATCGGCCGCCGTTCATCCCTACACCTTCGCCTCAATTCCAGGAGCAAAAGCTCTTGGTTAGCTCGATTGCTCCTCCACAACCTCCACCGAACACCGCACTTTCATACTTCACCTTCCATCACCGTCCGGCCATCTTACATCCCTCACGTGCCTTGTCCGCGACCTCTCATCCATGAACTTGGTATACCCAACCTGCCTGAAACCCACACCTCGGCTACCACCCACGTCGGTAGCCTAGTCCCGAGTGCGCTCTAGGTCAGAACACGATTACCTAGTACTATGGAAGGCTTTGGGAGAGCATGACCTAGAGAGAGAAAGAGAGCTTGCACGGGGGTAGGGAGATTTTGCTGCAAAGGAAATTGGCTGACACTTAGCCAATTCGAGAAGCCCCCTCCCTATGTGAAGAGGCTAAATAGAAGAAGAAGGAGAAGAAGGAGAGGACCTGAGGTAGAAGAGGAAGAAGAAAAGGAGAGGAGGAACCGCAGTAGAGAAAGAAGAGAAGGGATGAAGAAGCAGCTAAGGAGAACGAAAAGGCTATACACTATAGCTCTAGACGGTTAAGCCACCTGATTAAACATTCAACCATCTGATACTTAATTCTAGGCTTTATTTAATTGATACTATTAAGAAATTTGTTGTTTCTGTGAGGGGTATTTGGTGATTCAAATTAGTATTTTACCCCATTCCTTTTGCACTATTGACATTTGTTTTTATTTCTATATTATTATTGTTTGGAGTTCTAATATAAATTGCTTATGTTGTGCTTAGATTGCAATTCTTGAGATCTAAATTCCATATTGCTCCCTATGTTCGACCCCAAAACTTTTTCGAGTAATAAAATTTATTTGTTTAAGCGCTATTTTGGCTATACTACAACATGACAATCTTAAACATCTATTTAACATGTAAAACACTTGGTTAATTAGAAAGAAAGAGTGAGATTATACTAATATAAAGCAAGTAGTGCAATTAAAAATGAAACAAGGAATGAAGGCAACTTTTTCTATATTAAAGGAAATTGTCTACAAGTATAGGAAAGCTTCTAAAATTTGAAAAGACAAATAAAGAAGAAACAAAATCCTTTAATTGGTAATGATGATGAAGGTGAAGCTCCTCTTGCTCCAAGTCAAGTTGCTACTTGGCTTGAAAAGAAGGTTCCTTCTCCTTTTCTTGGCAAGCTCCTCCAATTTGATGTACTCCTCCTAGCAAGCCCATGGGGGGTGTGCTTGATCTCCTCTAAGGTGGATGGAATTCCACCTTCAAAAGCTCCTCCTAAGGTGGCATGGACCACCTTGGATTCCTCCTCCAATGGTGGTTGTGTACAACCCTTCACTCCTCCTAGGGTAGGCATGCACCCTAGGTTTCCTTCCAATGCCTGGCTACTTCCCTTGGTTGGCGTGGAGTCAACAGAGAAGAGAAGAGGGGAAGGCATCAAGGGGATAGAGTATCCCATTAATCTTCTTCTTCTTCTTCTTCTCTTGACCTTTTATGTATGTGGAAATATGGGTAGAAAAAATGTAGCAAAGGTTGGATTTTAAAGGTGGTGGTAGGGGGTTTCTATAGGAGTAGGAGGGAGTAGGGTTGGTTATAGGATTGACGGTTATGATGGGGGTTAGATGGTGGTTATAGGATCCTAGGGCTGGGGTTTTTGGTGCCAAAATGGAAGGGTTCTTGGTGGTTGGCCCTATGTGGTTGCTAGGGTTAAGGGTTTGGGTAGGTGTGTTGTAGGGTGGAGATGGTGTTATGTGGTGTTGGTTATGAGATGAAGGCCTAGAGTGTGTTGGTGCCACTTGAAGTGGTATGAGTAGGTGTGGTTAGGGGAGAGTTGGCCCGAACTTTAGTGTGGTTAAAGGGGTAGGGTTGGCGTGGACATAAGGGAAAGCTAGGATGGCATTTTATGGTGGTGGTTATGGGATTAAGGGTAGATATAGGTGGCTCCAAGATGGAAGGGTGTGGGTGGGGTTTTGGCGCCAAAATAGTGATGGTTTAGGGTTGGTTATGGTGGGTTGTAGTTGGCGCCACTAGTGGGCTTCTAGAAGGGGTTAGGTGTAGGGCTTAGATGGGGATAGAGGGAGAGGTGTAGGGCTAGGATAGGGGTTCATTTTGGCACCAAATTGAAGGGATGCCTAAGGCTTTTTGGCACAAAATTGAAGGGGTGTTTTGGGTGGTGGTTATGGTAGGTTGGCACCAAAAAGGGTTGGGTTAAGTTAAGGTTAGTTAGGGTTATGGTGGACGAGTGAATGGCCATGGATTTTTAGGTGGAGCTTGAGCATTGCTAAGCTAGCTAAGCTTGCTTAGCTAGCAAAGTAGAGGTGGAGGACCTAGGGTTTCATAAAGGAGGAGCCAGGAGAGAAGACTCTGGAGTTGATGTAAGCCATTCTGGAGCTAGGACTGCTGAGGTAGCTTTGAGGGGAGCTCAACTACTGATCTCAGCTATGTAGTTCTTATGCAAGTAGCCAAGCTTGGGTAGTTGAGCTTAGTTGAGGTGACCTCAACCTAGTTTGAGCTAGGTTGAGCTGGAACTACCTCTATTGAGAACTCTAGAGCTAGCTAAGCTACTAGTTGACAAGTAGTAGCTTAGCTAGCTTGGAGTCCAATTGCCATGAGCTGGGTGGAGCTGGAATGAGCTAGGGCTGAGCTGGAATGGACTCGTATCAACTTAGTTGAGCTAGCTAGAGCTCCCAGTGAACTGATGGGAGTTGAGATAAGCTAGACTCAACTAACTTGAGCTGGATCTGAGTTGACTTGAGCTGGGTCGAGCTGAGATGAGTTGTCTTGAGTCCAAATGTGAGTTTTCAACCTTAGTCCTGATTTCAAAATATTCCTCAAAAAGTTTTCAACATTTTTATTTTTTTGGGTATGCAAGCAGAAAAATAAAACAAAAATGACTAAAGAAAAATGCATGTTTTTAGTTTTTGAAAATCCTAAATCAATCATCAAAATTTTAAAAACATTCCCCATGCTTATGATATGCAATGTCCTCATGCATCAGGAGGGAGTAGGGATCACCTTAGTGAAAGGCGACCGGGTTTAGGATGGTCAAAATGTGGAAAAAGAAAGAGAAAAGGAAAGCAGGAAAAATGATGTGTTACCTCCCATCCAGTGCTATCTTTTACACCATTCAATCGGGCATGAAGGTATGCATAGAAGACGGATAATCATGTAAATAGTTGGACACCTGAATGAACTCAAGAAATGTGTTTTCCTTAAGATCCCTAAATAGATGATTGATAAAGAAATCAGGATCAAAATGAAATGGAAAAATGGAAGAATGACCTAGGTCTAGCCATGGTTTGAGTTCATGTAAAATGCCAAACTTGGTTGGGTCAGGTGGTAGGTCCAATGGAAAGGGAGGGAGAAAGTAGTCAGTGAGATGTAGGGTGGGTGAAATTAGTGTGGATGTTTTTGTTGAAAAATCAAGAAGATTGAAAGAGTAAAAGTCAAACCCTAGTTGATTTGAAAAGTTTTGGATCACATAATCATTAATAAAATCTAGATCCATGGTGGTCAGAGATGAGTAGGATTTGATCAACATCGACTTCTCAAATACTGCTTCCATTGTATTATTAGTGTCCTCAAAAATGTCATGATCAATGGACCTCTTGGAAGCTTGAAATAAATCTAATGAGAAAATCTGGTTACCACAACTTATATTCATTTTCCCAGAATGAGAGTTGGTATTAGCTATTGTAGTAATCAAAAAGGGTCTTCAAAGGATGGAATTAATGAGAGCATCAGGTACCTTTATGTCAAGGACCAGAAAATTCACTGGAAATAGATAATTCTATACCTTAACCATACTATCCTCAAAAATTCCCTGCGGTTGAATGATAGATTGGTCTTCCAATTGAAATTGAACCTTAATAGGTTTAAAATCACCGAATTGAGATTCCTTGAATAAGATCGAGGGAATGATATTAATGGAGGTACCCAAGTAGAGAGGAGCATGAAAAAAAGTGGTGTCATTTATTTTTTTTTTAGAAAGAAAGGAATGCTATCGAATCACCGATAGCAAACCAGGAGAGCTATTATTGATAATAAAAAATATTTACAAGTTCGACTCCCAATGCTGTATGAGACACCAGCAAAAATTTACAATATTTTCAACATACACTGGGGTCTCCTGAAAAACATGCTCATTTCTAGCCCTCCATACAGCCCATAACACAGCCACCATGTGTATATAAGGCTTATTCCCATCCACAAGGTAGCGCCACAAATTCCCCCAAGTGGGTAAGGACTCGTTGCATACTCTTCTCCATACATAATCAGTGATCGCACATGAAGAAAAGATATGAACGCTAGAATCATTATGCAGCCCACATAAAAAACAAAACTGGGCGGGGGTCCCCATCCTTCTATGCCTCAGATCTCCAGTAATCAATCCATCCCTCCTGCAGAGCCATAAGAAAATTTGTAACTTTAGTGGTATTTTTAACTTCCATAGCTTTTTCCCCATTTCTTCATCTTCCGCCATCCTGGAGGACATTATCAACCTGTCATAGGCAGCCGCAGTAGAAAAACTACCTTCCAATTTGTATGTATCATATTCCTGAGGCATGGGTTTGAAAGCCGCAAGCTCTTGCATGAGACGTTCAGTCTCTACACGAGATCTTGTTTCATGATTATTCCACCCACCATTATTTAACAACCACTGCTTCGAATCCACATCCCAATAATCGGCTACCACTGCATTTTTATTTGCAGCCAGTGCATAAGCAAGGGGGAACCTGTCTTTAAACGTTCCTCCATGTACCCAATTTTCCAGCCAAAACTTGAAGCTTTTTCCATCACCTAAAACTGATTTGAAAAAATTCCAATTATCTTTCAGGGCCCGCACCACAGAAGACCAAAAGGGGGATGGTTTACGTGGGTTAAGACGATTTATCTCATCATTGGTGCTCCCATAACTGTCCTGGATAATTTCTGTCCGAATTTTTTTTTCCCCCTGTAGCAATCGAACAGCGCACTTCAATAGTAGCGCTTCATTAAATTCTTTGAGGGATCTAACACCCAGACCTCCCATCTGCTTAGGTTTGCAAACGGATTCCCACTTTAAGGGTTGAAAAAAGGCCCCTTGATGAGAGGTCCCTTTCCAAAAAAATCGTTTCCGCATCACCTCCAGCTTTTTCCAAATAGAATTCGGAGCTCTAAGGACAAAGAAAAAGAATATGGGAATTGAAGTGATAACAGAATTCAGTAATATATACCTCCCCCCTTTTGATAAGTATCTACTACTCCAGCCCTCCAATTTCGTAGCTACCTTCTCAAAGAGGAAAGGCCAATCTGCTTTCTTCATCTTAGAACATTTCAGAGGCAGACCCAGATATTTAATCAGGAGTGGAACCACAGGTGTACCAAGAATGGTGGAGATCTCAATCTGTAACCCACTATTCATCCCAAAATAGACCAGGGAAGATTTACTACAATTCAATCTGAGACCAGAAACCTCTCCAAAAATTTTTACCATATGTAAAAGTGGTGTCATTTATGACAACTGAGATGGGTGATGCGCCTGGGCCCTTTTTTGTCAAAGGCAGCTTACTTTGAAAAATTGAGCTCGTTGTCTTTGAAAGGACCATCCATCCTAGATTTTGAGCCTGCCCTTTTTGAGTAAACCTTTCTTTCAACTTTTAGCAAAGGCAGGGGTGGCATCTAAAAGGGGGATATTCTTCTCAACTTTCCCAAATAAGTCCGAAAGATCTCGGTGAGAGGGCTCTAATTTTTTATTAGAAAGATTGGATTGCAATGTTTGAGAGTGGGAAGTAGGATTTGAATTAATTGTTTTTGGGATTTCTTTTCCTTCTTCCTGATTGAGGTTAGGAGAGTCAATCTGCATAGGTTGAGAGTGGGTTCATTAGTTTAATATGAAGGCCCTAAATCAGTGATGGTTTTCCCACTCAATGTTTCTGCACACGCAATTTGGTTATCACTGCGATGAGGTGGGGGGCCTGATGTTGATAGAAACCAAGTTGGTGCTGAGATATCGAGTTAATAGGAGGCTGAGCAGTGTGGTTATGATGTTGGTGTCCACCCGAGTGCTGGTTCCTGTGATTGAAAATATTTGGTGTGGGCTAGGATGGTGAGTGTCCTGCATGTCTTTGATTTGTAATGACCCCAAATTGATCATTGAGATTATTAATAGCAGAGGTTATTTTCGTAGTTTTTCTTTGCATCTCCTGCAGCGTTTTCAACATCTGGGCATTGATGTCATCTTGAGATGGCCCAGATTGATAAGTTGATTTTGAACCATACCCTCCAAATGAGTTTTGTTGTTGGTGAGGAACCGGATTGGTCCAAGATTGAGCTGGATAATTCCTCCTATTAGAGGAAGTTTTCAATTGCTCCTGGAAGGTGGGGACATTTTGGGTGGGGTGATGATTGGGATAAATATAATTTCCCGTTGAATCATAGAAAGCCTCAGAATAGTAATTACACTCAACATGGGAATTATGCAGATCTTCTCTTTTTGGGGTGTTAGAAGGTGTGAAATATGGAATGTGTGGAGCTTGGGTAGGTATGGCAGGACTCCCTTGGTTGGCTTTGTTTGTTAAATCCTTACGCAACTGTTGTTGCTTAACTTCTAGCTGAGCCATTATGGACTAGAAATTCGGTGGGGGTCCTGATTAAGAAGTTCCTGGGTGGAAAGATTGGGGAAAGAATAATTGGCATGTCGGTTAGAGGACCAATTTTGATTTTCCATTTTTAAAGAAGAGGAAAACTACAGGAAAAGTCTTTTTGGGGAGGCAAAATCAAGTGGTCCCTCCAAGTGTTGAGTTTTGGACTATCGCCTGTGCAAAATAGAAGAAACGGTAGGGGAGGAGAAGAGATGGAGATGATAGAAAGTGTGCAATCAATCAATCAAAATTCTAGACCTAATTTAAATGTGACACCTTAAAAATTAACCTGATACTTGATCTACCTAGGAAATAAGAAATCAAAAGTGAATATTCGTTCTATCAACAAATCTGGCTAAGTTGCATAAGGGGAGGGTTGGGCCCAAGCATTTCCCAGGAAAATCCCCAGGGGCTTGTGAAAACCTGTGCCTGGTCTTTTGATGTGGCCCCTCAACCTGACACTAGAGAAAACTTAAGACCTAGATAATAAGCCTGAGTCGATGAAATCTTAGGGGTCAAATTGCTGCAATTTTTAATTAGGTCTAGGCAACTATAATGCACACGGAATGTAGAAGGCATTGATTGGGATATTACCATGTTATTTCAATTTCTTTTTTGTGTGTGTGCAAGAATTGGAAGGTGATTCCAATGAAAAGTAAGTTGTCACACAATTTACTGTATTTCTATCTTTTAGAATTGGATTTAAGTTAGTGTGTTTTAGGGTTTCCTTCTTAAGTTTTCAAACAAATTTCAAGCTCCACAATCAAAGGAAATCAAGTTGTATTGGTTAATATTAATTTCTGTTAAAGTGGGTCTCTAAAAAGAAGGAAAGAAACCCTAATCCAATTGGCCCTAAGATAAAAAATTACTACCAATGAATTTGTTTCAAGCTTTCTATATTAAGTAGTGGTCCAAAGAAATCAAACAACACCACTACTTTGAAGAACATCAAACAAGGATTCCCAAAAAGATTATTTTAAGATTTTAGGAATTTGTTTAATATTTGTTTTGAATTTTTCTTTGTGGTGGTGTCAGAGTCTAGAAATGACACCTGTGGGTATTTTAGACTTTTAAGTACCACCACTGGCCTCAGTAAATTTTGGTAATTTTTGGTAATGTGTAGAATTTCACGAGGCTTCTAGAAAATTAAATTTCATAAAAATTGGATGAGCATAAAATTTCTAAAAATTCACTAACAGTATCAAAATAGGAAGATGAGAGGGTGTGACCCCCTGTAGTCCATGAATTTTTAAAAATTAAATATAAATCCGATTTCTCTAAAATTTGGAAAAAATATTCATTGATTTGGAATCACTAGGTGAAATTTCACGATTTTAGGAGGCCTATGGTGTTAGGAATTGATTTTTGAAATCTGGATAGAAGTTTGGATACGAAAATCAGAACACCAACACTTGAAGTGGAGTGGTGTTGATGGTGCAAATAAGCAACAAATGAGTTTTAATTTGCACCACTTCACTTAATTAAACTGTATAGGATCCTGAAAGCCAAGTTTAGTATTTTTTTTGGTAGGTTTTAAGGCTTTATGTGACAAGAGAAGAGGAACCAATCTGAAATCATGGGAAGACAAGGAATTTGAAGTTCCTTCAAGAATCCCTCTTGCTTCCTCTAGTTCCTGCACACACGAGAGAGAAAAGGAGAGAAAGGGATGAAATCCACTTCAAACAAGAGACTAAATGAAAGCAAAGTCGTTCCTCCCCAGCAACAGTGCCAAAAAGTAATAGCAAAAATATGCAATTTCTTAATTAGGGTTTTGGAAATCATTGTAACATGTAAATCAGTTTCGCTTTTAAAATTTCTAACCTAGATAGGAAAGTATCTAGGGTCGTCTAAGGAGGCAATATTTTGCGAAATCAATCTCTTGCTTGAAAAGTAGAAATCACCTTTCCTTTTCTTATTTTTCAATATATCATTTTTCTTTTGGGTTTTTTGAAATAAAGGGGCAAATACAAAGTTGTTGACGGGAAAAAGTACCACAACTAAGATGCTAAAATCTAAGTGATAAAATTATCTTCTTTCTAAGCACAACCTAGGCCTACGTTAATTAGAAAGAGAGTAAGATTATACTATAATAAAGTAAGTAGTGCAATTAAAAATGCAATAAGAAATGAAGGTGACTTTTTCTATATTAAATGAAATTGTCTACAAGTATAGGAAAGCTTCTAAAATTTTAAAAGACAAATAAAAAAGAAACAAAATCCTTTAATTGCTAATGATGATGAAGAAGGTGAAGCTCCTCTTGTTCTAAGTCAAGTTGCTCCTTGGCTTGAAAAGAAGGTTCCTTATTCTACTTTGCTTGGCAAGCTCCACCAATTTGTTGTACTCCTCCTAGCAAGCCCAAGGGGGGCATGCTTGATCCCGTCCAAGGTGGATGGAATTCCACCTTCAAAATCTCCTCCTAAGGTAGCGTGGACCACCTTTGATTCCTCCATTAAAGGTGGTTGTGTACCACACTTCACTCCTCCTCCTAGGGTAAGCATGCACCCTAGGTTTCCTTCCAATGCCTGGCTGCTTCCCTTGACTTGCATGGAGTCAAGAGAGAAGAGAAGGGGGGAAGGCACCAAGGGGATAGAGTATCCCCTTAATCTTCTTCTTCTTCTTCTTCTCTTGACCTTCTATGTAAGTGGAAATATGGGTAGAAAAAATGTCGCCAAGGTTGGATTTTAATGGCTGTGGTAGGGGGTTTTTATAGGAGTAGGAGGGGGTAGGGTTGGTTATAGATTTGACGGTTTTGATGGGGGTTAGATGGTGGTTATAGGATCCTAGGGCTAGGAATTTTGGTGCCAAAATGGAAGGGTACTTGGTGGTTGGCGCCAACCCTATGTGGTTGCTAGGGTTAAGGGTTTGGCTAGGTGTGTTGTAGGGTGGAGATGGAGTTATGTGGTGGTGGTTATGAGATGAAGGGTTAGGGTGTGTTGGCACCACTTGAAGAGGTATGAGTAGGTGTGGTTAGGGGAGAGTTGGTGCCAACTTGAGTGTGGTTAAAAGGGTAGGGTTGGCGTGGACATAAGGGAAGGCTAGGATGGCTTTTTATGGTAGTGGTTAGGGGATTAAGGGTAGATATAAGTGGCGCTAAGATCGAAGGGTGTGGGTGGTGTTTTGGTGCCAAAATAGTGGTTGTTTAGGGTTGGTTATGGTGGGTTGTTTTTGGCATCACTAGTGGGCTTCTAGAAGAGGTTAGGTGTAGGGCTTGGATAGGGATAGAGGGAGAGGTGTAGGGATAGGATAGGGGTCCATTTTGGCACCAAATTAAAGGGATGCTTAGGGCCTTTTGGTGCCAAATTGAAGGGGTGTTTAGGGTGGTTGTTATGGTAGGTTGGCGCCAGAAAGGGTTGGGTTTGGTTAAGGTTTGTTAGGGTTAAGGAGGAGGAGTGGATGGCCTTGGATTTTTTGGTGGAGCTGGAGCTTAGCAAAGCTAGCTAAGCTAGCTTAGCTAGTAAAGTAGAGGTGGACAAGCTTGGGTTTCATGATGGAGGAGATAGGAGAGAAGATTCTGGAGCTGATGGAAGCTATGCTGGAGCTGGGTCCGCTAAGGCAGCTTCAAGGGGAGCTCAACTACTGAGCTCAGCTACTTAGTTCTTATGCAAGCAGCCAAGCTTGGGTAGTTGAGCTCAGTTGAGCTGACCTCAACCTAGCCGGAGCTAGGTTGAGCTGAAACTGCCTCTGATGAAAACTCTAGAGCTAGCTAAGCTATTAGTTGAGAAGTAGTATCTCAGCTAGCTTGGGGTCCTGTTGCCCTGAGCTAGGTGGAGCTGAAATGCGCTGGGGTTGAGCTGAGATGGACTCCTGTCAACTTAGTTGAGCTAGCTAGAGCTCCCAGTGAACTAATGGGAGCTGAGATGAGCTAGACTCAACTAAGTTGAGCTGGATTTTAGCTGACTTGAGTTGGGTTGAGCTGAATGGAGTTAACCTTAGTCCAAGGGGGCTAGTATCCAGCCGTGATGAGATGGAATTAGCTGAATCCTAGCCTGATTGAGCTTCCTCTCTGTCAATTGCCTTCAAGAGTGCTAGGGTTTTAGGGATCTGTTAATCTACTTATCCCTAACACTCCAAGAAACACATTAAAAGAAAATAACAAATGCAATGCATGCCTAACCTAATTTATGCCTAAATGCAACCCAAAAACCCTTTTGCGGAGCAAAATCCTAAGATCTAGGTTTGTTTTATTGCATAAGAATGATGATAAATTGGCATTTATCATGCCTCCCTATGATACGACTTAATTCACTGTGGTTAGAATCAATTATTTAAAACTTTGATTGAGAGTTTTTCCACTACAAAATACAACGACATATCTTTTTATTACTATCATCTTCATAAATAAGTGAAATTCTCTCTGTCACTGTGGCTGCTTGAGTCTCCAATTGAGGCTACAGGAATGCTCCTGGAATGAATCCACAGCGTTTGGGAGTTACAACGAGGTCGAAGCATCGTAGTTGATGGAGGTGATGAACGATGGAGACAAGGTGTCCAAAGAGAGTACCTGAAGCATGAAAACGACCTCTCGGCCTAATTAGAATAGCTCAGGGGCATCACTGTGAGGTATGGAAGGCTATGACGAGGTTAAGTTGGTGAATGGCGACGTGTGGTAGCCAGACGGAGTCGGAGAGTGTGAACAGAGGAGGATGTGTTTGATGGAGCTGCTGAGTGTGGAGAAACCTCAATTTCTTTAGGGGTTTTGATGAGGGCGAAGTGACGAATGTTTTTGGAGTGGTAGTGGGTGATTTGGTGGAGTGTGGCAGTAGCGCAACTTTGCCAAAGGTGTTGCTAGTCGTAGGAAGACGACAAGGAAGAGAGGCGATCAGTGGCTAAATTGATATGGTGAAGGTTGGGTCCTAATTTAGAGAGAGAGGGGAGGTGTCTTAGGCCTCTTGGGCTTGTTTTAGGGTTTAAACACTCACGTATTTGTTAAGATCTAGACTAATCCTAATGAGGTCGAGGATAGTGCAAAGATGATGTAGTAGGTCTAAGGCTTAGGTATTATTTGGCCCCGTTGCCTGCCCTTTGTTTTACGGGACATGGTAATCTAAGCACCCAAAAATCACATACTAGTCTGCTTCAATACGCTTAATAGAGAAAATCATGCCAAAAGCATTTTGTTATGAAACGCCATCTCGAAAATCTAGTGTGGGAGCTGCTCGGCATCACAAGTTGATTGGATGAGTTCCCAATGCTGAAAGGTGGGAAATTCCCTTCAAAGATGCCTAATAACATATCATCTTCTCGGTGCTTGTGTCATAGGATATCTAAATATCCTACCAGGGGCATGTAAGCACCTTGTGCTGGTTTAGGTGCCATGGGTGGGATTATCCCAAAATGTCGATTGCCAAGGCCTGAATTTAGCTACAAAACGCCATGGATGACACTATCCCGAAGTGTCAAAATCTAGGGTTCTGGTGGTTGCTAATGGCGATGCTATACTAAAGTATCGAAAGCCAGGGACCCTTCAAGGATTAATGGAGGGGACAAGAAATCTGATACAGACCGTGTTTAGGGCCAATTAAAGGGTGGATTTTGGGAAAATTAAAAAGAAAAATGAGAAAACTCTCCAGATGAAAAATCCTTCTTTATCTCTCTCTTATAAAAATGCACTAACAAATTGAATCGGGACATGTTACGTCTACGCTGGGTGTTTTAACCGCTGGGTTCAACGAACCTCTTGGCAGTTTTTGTGGGCCTTAGAAACCTTCGTGGCAAACTCAGGCTAAAGCAGGTCAAGTCTGGATCTTGATTGATACTTGAGTACCTCTAGGCCTATTGTTGGCATTCTGACCTAATTTCAAAAGAGTGGCACAAATCAGTCATTTGAACATCAAAGCATGGTTTAGAAATCTAGTTCTTTCCATAACATTTTGCAAAAGTTAGGTATGGGGGTATGATGGTAACACCATCATGAGCCATAACTAGCTTTAATTAGTCATAATAAAGTGACAAGTGCTCCTACATAGCCGCTTGAGAGCCATAATTCCATACATATCCGTTCTGAGAGAAGAACAATAAATCAAGATTAATTCTACAGTTTTAGCATTGTAACATCAAAGAAGATTAACCATGGAGTTTGCCAGGGGTTAATCTATGGTCAAATGAGCATTAAGGACAAATAAGTGGGTCTACATAGATAGAAATAGGATTTCATGCATTTCGAGAACTAACACAGCACCCAAAACCCTAATTTTAAACCCACTTGAATAACAAATGTTCTAGATAGGATAAAATTCATCTAAATCTCCTAAAATTCATAGAAAAATATTCTATGAGGTTCAGTGTCCTTGATCTGACCATCTAAACTAATTTTGACCTTAAATAGAATCATAGACAGATTTTTACCCTAATTTGGGTTTCTGCACAACTTTCCCAAGAAAACTTTGTCAAAACTGAAATCCTACTTCACCATCAGATTTCTTGGGTTCAAATTAGGTTTTACCAAAATTTGGGCCCCATCAGAGTCCATCTTGACCCAGTTTGCATTCTAGTCCATTAAAATTATATTCTTCACATCCAAGCCCCTACCTTTCGAAAGCCCTTGCAAATGGGTCCCTAACTTCCTTACGTTCCTTGCAAACAAGTCCTTGCCATCATTAGAGGTCAACTGGCCTACAATAAGCTTTTGACCTCACTTAATCCAACTCAACTCAGCACCAAATCCCATCAAATTTGGTGGGATTCGTGTTCACATTGCGAGCAATCCTCTGAAGGCAATTTAGGATCCCAAATCACACTGAATAGCCCTAGCGAACCCACGAGATTTGTGGGTGTCTTGTGCTTCAATCACAAGCCAAATTGGGCTAGTTTCTTATTCTAGAGCTCGATCAGGAGCTCTATAAAAGCTCCAGAACCTCGTACCATGCTCATTAGTCATTTCTAGGTCGGAAATCTTCTTCTTCCCTTCTCTCTATCCTCGAGCTCCACCAACTCCAGTGACCTCCTCATACACCCTCGTCTGTGCCTCCAACCATAAAATTGGAAGCATCGCCTTCTTCCTCACCTTCTTCCGACGGTGGCCAGCCAAAGCCCTGTCGACTACAACCTTTTTGTCATCGTCATTCCACTACCAGAGGTTCCACCTACTCTGGCACCAGCCAATCATAGTTGGTGCCTCTCCTCAACCCCTTAATCCTTTAGCTAGCTTAGCTTCTTCCTCTTCCTCTTCTTAATCTCCCTAACTCCTTCCTCTCCTATTTCAGCCGCCAATACGCCCACACGCCCTTCATCTTCCTCTGCTTCGACCAAACTCTGGTGAGGTTGTCTGCCCTCCACAAGCCACCAAACTCCATGCAACTGGTCCCACAACCTCCTTCGTCCACCCTTCGTCCCACACTTATTTCACTTACACATAGACTTTGTAATGGATCCTTTATGAAAACTGATAGACATTTTTAGTTTGTCGAGGAGAAACATTGCTTCTTTTCCTAAACCCTTGGACAATTATTTAGGAAGTCAAGAAAGTATCTTTCCTTAGATCCACCAAACATTTGTGAGGTGAGAGTAGAGTATCCACTAGTACTCTAAGTCTAGTGCGAGGACTCTTAACTTTTGGATAATTGGATGATGATACTTCAAAGTTAGTTATAGTTTTTGCTCTCAGTTCCTACGTATGAATATTATGCATGAATTCCTGAGAGCCACAAAATAAGGCAGATATGCAAATATCAAGTTCTAATAAAATTATAACTAAGGTGGATGGTTACGATCACCCTTTATAGAATCCTCTGTTGAAGGAGGGTATTAGTGTCAAAGGTCAGAAATACATTATTCTATCCATTCCTTTCCAGTGCTAAGAGTAGGCACTTCCACCAAATAAGCCACACAATATCCTCTTGAACATCCTCTTTCCCCAATAATGCCTCGTCAATAAAAGTTTGTGCTATGTGTGTTGTGTTGGTAGTAATGAAAAAAAAAAAGAAGAGAAAAGAATATATATATAGAAAAAGAAAAAAAGGAAAAAAAAGAGAAAGAAAGAGAGAAAAAAAAAGTGTTTAAGTTCATATTTATGTTCATGTGTTAACTTCACTATGTGTCAATTTCATTGAGGCAAAAGTACCCATTGCGATACACCAAATATGACCTTTACCTACTTTTTTAGTATTTTTGACTGCCTGAATACTGGCTAAAGGATTCTGCCTTAGTTGTAGGGTTATCAGAACTATAATTGGAGTGTTAATGCCATGAGAGCCAACCAAATATTTAAGTGCATTTACAACACCTAGTGAGATTGTGAGCTCTCCAAGAAAAACAAAAAAAAAGAAAAGAAAAGCAAAATGAAAAACAGCGAGTGAACACAAAGGAACTCAAAGGGAGCATAGTTTTGAGCCTCTCTGTAGGTTGACATGTTTGATAGTCTAGAGATTTAGAGTATGTAGTACTAGGCTACATGTAGTACCAGATGAGTGTGAGTCACTAAATATGAAACCATTTGACTCAGACATCTTCTACCTAAGCCAAAAAGCTGGGGTAAGAAACACATATTATTTGCTATGTTATCCTCAAGGGAAGAAGTTTGTCTATCCAAAGGGTCAAGTACAAATTTTAAATGTAGGTTGACTTTTGACTTGGATCCATTTCCAGAAAAAGGCCAAAGATTTGAGAGAACAACAGCATCCATTATCCTTTCAAAGCTATCCTAGCCCTCCATCAATTCCAGCAACTCCTAACCTATTCTTTCTTCCTACCCCTCGATTCCTCGACTCCTAATCCTAGACCTTTCTCTTGGTGATCCAAGGTAACTTCGATCAACCAATCACAAACCTTCTTGACCTCTATATAAACACCCTAGTCACCACCCATTAGGATTATTCTTTTCTACTTCAAAAAAGATCCACCAACTAGAACTAGTCCTCTACTTCATCTTCCTCCCCTCAGTGATCTTTGCAGGTGCGTCTGTTGCTAGCAGATCGAGGAGATTTAAATAAGCATTCATTGTAGTACACTGCTAAATCACACAACAAAACATTTAAATTTATAAACTCAGAATCTATTTGGAGTCCGAGGTTGTTCGCAGGGAGTAAATGTGGAATCAGACATTAATCTTCATTCATAATCAATAAGCATAATAAATTAAGCACAATAACAGATATGCAATAAATACAACTTTTCATATTAATATTCAATGTAATCCAATGATCATGAGAAAAAAAAAATAGAGAAAACCTAAAAAGTGGTGATGTAGATCACCATTTAGATCCCTTTAATTAAGCATGCATCTCATATTTAATTTATTCAAATAACCAAATAGTACCTTCAATCAATTAATCAACGTTAACTTAGGTACCTAAATAATCCAACATTAACCATAACCAAATCAGACGTCACCTCACAGAACTAGATGACTTAACAGAAGTACAACATAGAGCCTCACAAACACAAGGCTTTCTCAAGAGCCTTTCTTCTTCTTCAAACCTTTCAAGAACAAGACCTTCAAGCATAAGCACATGGCTAAGTGTTAGCCATTCTTCAGCACATGCATAAACACTTTAGAGCAAAACCCACCCCCTCCTCTCATAAATTTCTCCTCTTCTCTTCTCTCTCAGACCCAAGGCTAATTGGGCAAGTGCACGGGCTATCGGATATATGTAATATTGGGTCCAGGCTCACCGATGTAAGAAGTGAGTGAGGAGTGAGGTTAGGTGCACAAGGGACCCGACCCCTCGATGTCTTGGGCGAAAAGCATATAGCACAAATCACTTATATGCACCATCAGAAGCTCGTGGTTGCACAATGTGGGACCATGTCCCCCACTTCTCTTTCTCACAACAGCAGGTGTTGAAGGGTCATTGAATGTGCATTGTTGTTGCAGTTGGAAGCTTCAATTGGAGATGCAGATTGGTTTGTGAGGTGAAATTACACCTCCTGCTGTGGGTGGTAGATTGTTTGGCAGCCGGGTGGAGGTGTTTGATGACGACGATGGTGGCTATGCTTACGTCGATGACGATGGTACCTGAAATCTAAAGATGGGCCCATCGCCCCAATTAGCTAGTTTAGAAGCATCACTGTTAGGTGTGGAATGGAGAGGTGGTGTCCATTTGGTGGGTGATGGTGTATGGCGGCCAACCAGAGCCAGAGAGGATGAACGGTCAAGGAGGTGTTCGGTGGAGGTGTATGGTGGGTGAGGTGTGGAATAAGAAGGGGGGTTTTGACGACAGAGGTAAGGCAAAGCTAATGGAGTTGTTGATGAGTCATTTGGTGGTGTGTGGAGGGCGGATGGCCATGCTGGAGCACAGCCGAAGTGGAAGAAGATGATGGGGGAATGAGTGATTCGTTAGTCGAATTAGGGAGAGAAAGAGATAGGAAGATTCAAGAGAAGAAAAGGAATATGTTGAGCTAACTAATGGACGACGAGGAAGGAGATTTCCACGCTGGTGTGATGGCCGAACATGGAGAAGATGAATTCTCCATTGAGGGAGGGCGGCGGTGACGATGAGGAAGGTGCCTTCTAGTGTGGCTGGAGAGGAGTGAAGGAAGACGAGGAAGAAGGAGGGCCACTTGATTTTTTCTTCTAGTGGCTGGAGGAAGGAGGTTGAGGAGGCTCATTGGAGCTAGGTCGGAGAAGGCCAGGGAAGGAGTTGAAGAGGGATTTTAGCCTCAAACCTTACTAAAGAACAAGGTCTGAAGCTCTAGGAGCTTTTATAGAGCTCCAGAATGCTCTTAATTCCTAAATTGAGTGTGATTTTCTATAAGAAACAAAGGAGTTTCCTCTTTCTGAATTGCGAGCTCAGTGGAGCTTTTCATGCTCCAATCAGGCCAAACATGAAGTACAATCGTCAGAGGATCCTTCAGGGACCAATCCCTCCAAATTTGGAGGGATTTGGTTGCTAAATGCAATTGCTTTCCTTCTTTGAAGCCGACGATCTTTGGGTTTAAAATTTTGTGTGGGAATCAGGTGGAAGGAGGCTGTTGGTGAAGATGACAAAAGATAGGGGTCTATTTGTAATTAATTCGAAAGTTAAAGGCTTGGATGTGAGGAATAGAGTTTTCAAGGACTAGACTGCAAACTAGGTCAAGATGCACTCTGATTGGGCCCAAATTTTGGTAAAAACCTAATTTTGACCCAAGTAATCTGATGGTGAACTCATATTTCAGTTTTGACCAAGTTTGACTGGGCAATTTGCATAGAAACCCAAATTAGTTGAGAATTCCGTTTGAGACTCTGCTCAAGGTAAAAATAGGTTTCAATGGTCCATTCAAGGTAGCAAACCTTAAGGAATATGTTTATATGAATTTTAAAAGGTTTAGATAAATTTTATCCAGACCATAACCTCTGTAATTCAAGCAGGTTTGAAATTAGGGTTTTGGGTGCTGTAATGGTTCTCGAAATGCGTGAAATCCTGCTTTTGTCTGTGTGGACCCACTTATTAGTCTTTGATTAACCCTTGGCAAACCATGTGGTTACTCTGCTTTCATAATGTGATGTTAAAACTGTAGAATTAACCCTGATTTAGTGTTTTACTCTCAGAATGGATATGAATGGAATCATGACTCTGAAGCGACTATGTAGGAGCATTTGTCACTTGATTGTAACTAATTAAAGTTAGTTATGACTGATGATGATGCTATCATCATAATCTCATGCCTAATTTTTGCTAGTCCCCTAATAAAATCTTATAGAAAGAACTAGATCTCTTGACCATGCATTGATGTTCAGATGCATGATTTGTGTTACCCTCTAGAAATTAGGTTAGAATGCCAACAATAGCCATAGTGGTACTCAATACCTAACCAACTTCACCCTGAGTCTACTACTAAGGTTTCTAAGTCCCATAAAAACTACCTAGAGGTTTGTTGAACCCAACGGTTAAAGCATCGTGCGTAGAATGTAGCATGTCTTGGTTTAGCTTGCCAGTGCATATTTGTAAGAGAGAGTTAGAGAAGGATTATTTTCATTTTGAGATTTTTCTCTCTTTTCTTTTTATTTTTCCCTAAATTCAGCCTTAAATTAGCCCTAAACACAATCAGTATTGGATTCCTTGTCCCCACCATCAATCCTCGAAGGGTCCCTGGCTTTCGATGCTTTAAGATAGCACCACCCATGGCAAGCCCTAGAAGTCCTGGCTTTCGACACTTCGAGATAGTAACACCCATGGCTTTTTGTAGCTAAATTCAGGCCCTAGAAATTGACATTTTGGGATAATCCTACCCATTGCACCTGAACTAGCATAAGGTGCTTAAATGCCCCTGGTAGGATATTTAGATATCCTAGGAGAGAAGCACCGAGGAGATGATATGTTATTACGTATCTTCAAGGGGAATTTCCCACCTCTCCCTACCAGGAACTCATCCAATCAACTTATGTTGTCGAGCCGCTCCTCCACTAGATCATTGAGATAGTTTTTCAGAATAAAACACTTTTGGCATGATTTTCGTTATTAAGCACACTAAACCAGACTTAGTGTGTGATTTTTGGGTGCTTAAGTTACCAAGTCCTACAAACCAAAGGGTAGGTAATGAGGTCGAATAATCCTTAAGCCTTAGATCTACTACATCAACTTTGCACTTTCCTCAACCTCTTGAGGATTAATCTGGATCTTAACGAATACGTGAATTCTTAAGCCCTAAAATAAGCCCAAGATGCCTAAGATCAGCACTCATACTAATCTCCTTGTCTCTTTCATTTTAGGACTTATTTTTTTCTCTTGATTAGGTTTAGAACTTAAGTAGATTCCATAATCATTTGCTATGACTACCATTTTTTCTGGTTTTTGCTCCTTTTTGACATTTAAATCTCCTCTTTTCCTCCCCAAGAAAGATTTTCAATCAATTCTCAAAATTTCCTCCCCTTTCTCAAAATATTTTTTTATTTTTCATTTCTTTTATTTTTTATCATTTTTGAATATGCTTTTTTTTTGTGAGAACCCCTTAGAGAATTGAATTTCCATATGTTTGCACTTTATCAACCCCCCATGTCTATGTTTTGCAATGTCCTCATTGTATACCAGGAGGGTACAAATTTAGTTTGGTTCAAAGTTTAGAACAGGATTAAAGGGTGGGTGAATGGGTCGAGATGACTGTTGCAGATGATTTAAAGCTTTGATACGAGTACCAAAGGGTCAAGTGCAGTAGGAGTGTAGCTCAAAAGAATGATCAGAAGGTTCTCTAGGTTTTGGAATGATGGGTTGTCTCCTGTTAAGTGCTAAATTCAATGCCTTCAACTGAACAGAAAGTGGTCAACGAGAAGGGGTGGTAAAATCATAGAAATTTTTTAGAACAAGCACTTTGATCAATAACCTGGTTGGTCCAACCAAGTTCTTATTCAGATCAGCAGGCTGATGTTGCATACCAAACCCAATCAATCTGGTGGGTTGACGGATGTGAATCTGTAAGTGTGGGGCCCACCAGATAGTTTGAGGCTCAATGATATATAGAAATGCGAATCCGGGGTTTGGCTGAATCGGTTCAGCCTGGTCAGAGTAGGGGTCCTCAAAAGCAAAATGATCTATAGAGGATGTAGGAACCCTACAGGTGAGATAAGAGAAGGATAAGAAGTGATTAATAGTCTAATCAATTTTTGAAACCCAATCAAAAGATGGAGGAGAATCATATGCAACCAGATTAGAGAGAGGTGAATCAAAGTAAAAGTTGATTCTGGTGTTGGGTCAGGGTTGGGATCAGAATTTGGAAGGCTCTGGCTCTATGATGGAAGATGTGGTTTCTTTTAGGTCCAAATCATTGGCCTCAACATCAGAATCAAAGAACGAATAATGGATGCTGAGGTCGTAAACTGGTTCGCAATCGTCAAGAAACAAAGGTTCTCCAAAATCAGAGTAGGATTTGAAATCATTGGAGAATTTGCAAAAATTAGTTTCTAAACTTGATTCTGGATCAGGATTTTCACCACAGAATGAATCATAATGCGTAGAATCAATAACCTGACTTGAATCTAACCTAATCTCAAATTTCGAGCTCAAAGAGGTGTCTTTACTAGGCATAGGCTCAGGTTCTTGACCCAATCAAATCCCAATTCTTTCAACTCCTCTATTTCAATATTGTAAATTGGTGTGACTTCCGAAAAATTAATTTGTATTTCTGAGGAGTTTAGAGAGGTGTCTTCATCAAATATAGGCTAAGAATCATGGTTTAGATCCAAAATCTGGCTCTCATCACATTGAGCCTCATGATCATCCCAAATAGGTTTAAATCTAGATTATAGGTTAAAGGTAGAAATTGGGTCACTAGAATCTGAACTAGGTTCTATTGGGATGTCAGAATCACTCTTGAGGATTACCTTAACAGGATAAGGTTTGGGAATTACATCCTCGAGAGGTTCTGGCTCAAGCTTACTATAGGTGTTTGAGAATTCAAGGTATGAAGGACCAGCTCCATGGCTCTCTAAGTGATTTTTAATCTATTTGCCCCTCTGCGAACCACTCGGACTCAAATTTTTATTTGAAAATCTTTATGAATTCGATTTCATTTACAAATTTAGGATTTTCTACGTGCATTTACTATGAAGAACACACTTTTTGTGTAGCTATTCCACATGCAGAATAATGCATATATAGGATTTGTTAGTTGCACTGTTAATACAAAGAACATGCGCATGTGTTAGAAAGATAACAAATGTGAATGTGTGGGTTCAATATGCACTACTTCAACTATTCGCAATCTACTGATAGAATTCCTATCTAATGCTAAATCATTTATGTCCTCCGATACTGACATGATTTTTTTTTTATTTGAATTTTTTTCCTTTGATGAAAGGAAAGGATGATCCACAAGTAATGATAACAAACTTCAATTCATTGAATCATCATCATTGTTTACAACAAAGATAGAGGAATGCTTGTATAAGGAAATCGAAATCTACTACACCTAGTAGAAACTCATCCCACCAGGAATGCTTTGAGAGTCATCAACACTGGAGGATGATGGTGGTGAGACCAAGCATATGATTTCTTTCCTACACCACAAAAAGAGCTACACACTTGGAGCCCAGAGAGAGCTTAAGAGTGTAACCAAGAAGGAGATTACTAGCACTCCAAATCAAGAAAATGAATGCAGGAAATTAAAGCAATGAAGAACACTACTATTATAAGAATGTAGGGCTCCAAGGGTGACCTTGGTGGCCGTGTGGCTAGAGGTGGAAGGAAGGCAGAGCACGACCACAAGGTGGTGGTGGCCAGCCTCTTGGAGGTGGAGTTGATGGAACTTGAGTGGAGGAGATGGTGGCTGCGAGGTGGAGTTAGATGGGGGAACATGATGATCGGTGGGCAGCCTCTTGGAATGGCTTTTTATAAGAAGATGAGGGCCACTTGAGTTGCATTGGGAAGCCTCTAGAAGAGGGTCTTAGGCGCCACCTTGGGAGAGAAGAAGTGGTCTTCAAGATCCACTTTTTGTGGGGAGAAGTTGGGTGTGCGTGGACTTGATTGGGATAGGTTTAGACCATTCTAGAGTCATCGAGAGTGGATAGGTAGACAGGTCCTAGGTTGGGTCTAATAGGTCTAGGCAATAAGTTTAAGTTTGGCTCCTAAAATAGAGTCACTTAATCTATTACTAATGTGGTTGGTTCAATTAAACTTATCACAAGTTTAATTGAATCATAGTCTGTGAAATTGGGACAAGGAATTCCCAATTAGGTGTAGGTGAGTCAATTGGACTATGACTAAGTCCAATTGAACTTGCATGGGTTGAGTTGGTCCAATTGGATTCCATGAATCCAATTAGACAAAAAGGGCTCAACTGACTTACACTAAATCAATTATATTTAGTGTGAACCTAATCAGGCTCTTATGTAGGGTTAGTGGTAGTGTACTAGGCTTAAGAGATCTATAGATAGGTTTCTTAGAGTGTGTGGTAGGATTCCTAGGCCATAAGAAGCAAAATATGGCTTCTAATTCCAAAATAGGAACCAGAGAGGACTTCCAGACGTCCAGAAGTGTGGTTAGACAACTTATACATCAAAGTTTGACATCTAAGAGATAGGTTGGACGTCCAATTTTGTATTAGCATTTGTGTTAGGTTCTGGTTGGGGTTTCTGTAGAAATTAGAAGTCCAGCACACTGTCTAGACATCCAGAGGTGTGCTAGAAAGTGCAATTAAGGTTTCCTAGGCAAAACTAACCCAATAGGAGGATGACTTAGGGAAAGGCAAATGGATAAGATTATCCTAAGGACTAGGGATAGGGGTAGGGTTATCCTAAATTCTTCTTTACTTTAATTTTTACATTTATTCGTACAGGAAGCCTAGAATACCCCCTTATTCAGTGTCTTCAACTCCTTTATTCCTAGCTTTATTCCAAGATTTTGCTCCAGCTCTACTGTAGCTCCAACCTCTATCTAGCTTTTATTTAGCTTCTATCCAGCTTCAGACCATCTCTTGAGCTTCTTATAACCTGCCAACACAATTATTCACTAATTAGTATGGAAATATAGCATTATTTCATGAACAGCTAAGTCGAGTAATTATAATGCAAAATATGCAGCTGATGCATGTATTATTCCTAAGTTAATCTAAGATCTAACTTAATTCAAGTCAATTAAGTCCTATGATTGCTATGCAATCACACATACACGGGTGGTCCTTTTCTGTCCTCCTCTTCTCTCTCTCTTATTCTAGTGAATTATCAGATTTTGAGGGGAGATTAATGATGCAAAACCCTAACTAGGGTTTTATATATGCCACTAATCAGAATTTGGATGAAGTGGGGCCCTCAAATGACAAAATTACCCTTAAGATACTAGCTCAATCTTGCCTCAGTCCTATTCATCTGATTTTTTGGGTAACTTGAACTACGCACATCAAATTCACACGAAACAAGTACTGAGGAATGCAATGAAGGTTTAAGAATGTCTATTTCTATGTCTCTATTAAGAAGAAATTCCAACACTTTAATATTTATCGGAATGCCCGTGGTGTTTCTCTAAGCACTTATTAATTATGTATTTCTATTAGTTGAAACACAAATCGATTTCTCCTTAAACTTTGTTGCTAGTTGTAGTATATTGCAAACAGATCTTGTAAGGAATCTGTTGTCTATTTATGATTACAATCACTTCAGATGAAGGGCTTATATCATTTATTGATATTATTTGATTTAATAATCATTTCTTAATTCTCTAATTGAGAATTTATATTGATAAATTAATCTGAGCATTTCTCCATCATCCTCTAATTGTGAGTAGTCTCTAATTAATTAAATAGCACTATATTTAATCAAAATTACTAGGCGTTCATCACACAACCTCTGTAAAGCGTGATGGCTAACCGATTGTTAAGATAGTAGCCGATTGATGAGGTATGGCTCATCATAGTTAAAATATCTAAGTTAAGCTAGAAAATGGGCTAAGTGTGAGATTTATGAAAAATGACCTAAAACACCAAATTTGTACTAAAAATGCAAAATTAGGTCTAATTTAAAGAGTTTCTGTACCAAGGTTGTAAATGGCTGAATCAAAAGACAATTGAACACCAAAATGAGCTTAAATTCACAAATCAATGGTTGGAATAATTTTTAATAAGTTCAAAATATTTGCCATAAAAATTTCATTGAAGTTTGACCTTATTTGGACCTTGGATTTGATGCTTTACATTTACGTCCTTTGTTTACAATAAGGCATCCACATTTTCTAAACACAAAAGTTGTCAGAGACCTTTCTAACAACTATTAGAGATCTCTTTGTAAACCTCAAGGACTGCTTTGCATTGAAAACCCATCACTTATGGGACTGAGTGCAATTGCTCTAACGCTTCACTTCAAGGGCATACCTTGCAAATACACCAACAAACCTTCACTCAAGCTCCTCTTCTTTTGTTCTTGAATGATGAACTCAGAGAACTCCAGTCATCCATTCTCTTCCAAATTTATCCAATGGTGGATTCTTATCCTACTGCCTAGCATTGGTGCACCCAGTTTCGTGCCACTCTTTACATCACATCTAGTAGCACTAATTCAATCTTATGCTAAGCACACACCTAAGATCCTATATCAACCCTTGATCTTTAACAACACTTACACACTAATTCAAGTCACCTAAGCTCTCATCGCCTATATAAACACCCTACCCATGAGCTCAGCCCCCTATCAGCTCCATCCCCCTTGAGTTGATCCTTTCTTCCCCTTCCAGCCTTTTTCTCCTTTGTCTGCGACCGGTGACAATAGCTACACTCTTCTTCCCCAATTCTTCCACTTTGAACTACATCATGTAACTCCAGAGGAGGTCCTAGAGCTCCTTCTATGAGCTTTCATCGTTGGAAGCCCCTCATCACCCTTCGTCACCCTCAGCCACCAGTTGTGGACCCCTGAGGCCACCTTCGTCCACTTAGAGTAGATTTATTATTTTCATAGATAGGGTTTGCTATTTTCCTAGTGTAGAGTTGGTCTAATTATATATTTTAGATTAGGATTTACTATTTGAATTGCCTTAGATTAGAGTAGACAGTTTAATTGTTCTTCATTGTCAATCCACCCTCTCTAATTGAGTCAGATCAGAGAGGATGAATCCACACTCTCATATTGGATCACAAACCTTCCTCTACATCTCATGGTCAACCATCAGTTAGTCTAATCTTGTTCGTTCTTTAAATCATCAAATCACCCATTTTCCATTGCCACCATGAAACCTAAAGCTCAGTAGCTTCTAGGTCTCATGCTGCACTCTATCAACTTGACGGTTCTCTCATTCACTTCAAAGGATCACAAGGACCCTCCCTATGCTTTGAATTGTGTTTGATTTGATCGATTGGATTTGATTTAATTCATGTGGCCAATTGAAGAATTTTTTAAGCAATTAAGTTTTAATCTATTTCAATTGATCAAATTGAACCTATATTTGTTTAATTTGATTAATCGCGATGGTCATGAACCATTTTAATTGAATTTTTATTTCGAATTGAGATTATGCCCAATTTCATTCTTTGTTACTACTTTCTAAATTGCTAGGTAGTGATGGCCAAGGAAAAATCCAATGCATGGATGGGAGGCATCGCAATGACTTATTGGTTCCATAGCATCATCTCATCATCCTGAAACCAATCGATGGTGTGTAGGATGATTAGATGATCATATCATCTTGGCAATCACACACTAACAGCCTAGGTTGGCAACATTGAGTTGGGATTTTGAAATGATTTTAATCTGCCAATGAGTAGCGGGATGATGTTTTAGGGATTTGAATGAATATTTGAGAATGGCTTACAAGTGATTCATTGTCTGATCTGATTTCTCGCCTTCGTGCTATCTATAGCATAAGAGAGATATTAATTAGGGTTCTTAGGGTTTATTGAGCTATGATTGAAGTTTTAATGATTTTCAGGATGTGTAATGATCATTTGTGACATTTGGGTTTGACTGAAGGTTGATTGACCTTAGATTTCGGATGTATAGGTTTATAGCATAAGTTTGAGGTGATTCTTGGATTCCAAATATCCAATTCATGTCTGAATGTTTTGATTGAGGTTTGAAAGTGATTTATGATGATTCTAGAGTTTAAAGAAGCATCCTAAGTGAAGTTTTCAATGTTAAATCAAGTTTGAAAGGCAATCTGAGAGCAGCACTGCTGCTATGATGGATGAATTCTGAATAGGCTTTGATTGAGATTTTTAATGGATTTTGAATGATCTAAGGTTTGTATTGAGTTTTGAAAATAGGATTTATATGGATTCATTTTACAGATGCTAAAGTAGGTTTTGGAGTGCTCAGATCAGACCTTAGTTAATCTGAACTAGTGTTTGATAGTATTAGCTGCATGAAGAACTGCCATAGTTGGTTATTGTGATGGATATGAGAAATAGGGAGATCATGTTGTTGTTTAGAGTTCAAATGTTTGTTTCAATTTAATTTGATGTAAAACAAGATCTCTGAAGCATACAAGTACTGTTGAGTGGTTTTGAATTGAATTGAATAACATGAGAATCATATTAGAATCCTTTGTTAGTTCTTTTGAATCTGAAAATCTGTACAACATTGGTCCGAATGAAAATTTAATGTCTATACTTCAATCTAATGTTTGATTCTGACTTTAATGGATATCTGGAAGTTCATCATGTGTAGATCATTTTTTTCTAGTATGTTTGTATAATTTTCTAGGCTTGAAATTAATTTTTTATCTTAATTTGGCCTATTTCCAACTTTCTTGCTATAAATAGTGTGGAAAATAGAAAAATAACGTAAATAAATAAAGAAAATGTGTAGTGAGTAAGAATAACATATATTGAACATGTGTGTGTGATTAGTTTTAGATGTCCTTAGTTGATAGAAAATGGAAGAAGTTTAGGTTTCTTCTTTAGTTAGAAATAAAAGTCAAAATCAAAAAGATGAAAAGAACTTTGATTTGCTTTTCTTAAGCTTTCTCATCTTTCTTTCCTTATATAAAAACAAAACAAAATACAAAATATGAAAAATTATCAAAAATCCTAAAAATCCTTTGTAAATAGTGAATATAATTTATAATAGGCTAACTTATATGTAAATATGTATATAGATTATGTGTATATTTATATAATGTCTATATATTATATAAGCTATAGTGTATAATTATAATCTACGTTCTAACTCAAATATAACCTAAGTAAAGCTTAAGTTATATTGTATAGTAATCTATATATATTATGTAAGAAAAATTATATATATGTTATATATGTACATAGCTTATGTATATTTTATAAACTATGTGTATCTATAACTAACTAACTAAGAGATCCTTAGTAGGGAATTTATTAGTAAAGGAACGTATTTATAATCTATTTAAATGATGCATACATATATATATATAGTAATCTAAGTTACTAATGTACATTACTTAATTTAGTATAACTTAAATTAATAATTTAATTAATTAAGGAGCTAAGTTATAGCGTACCTTTATAAATTATAATTTTAACTTATGTTAGACATATTTATAATCCCTATATATATTAAAGTAGTGCGCATATACTATATAGTTAACTTATGTATGTATTATGTACATAGTATTATGTACGTATATATAACAAGTATATATAAGAATAACCCTAATTAATAACTTAAAATGCTTAATTATAGTAGTAAATATGTATATTAGTCTAATTATAACCTAATTAGATCCTATAAATATTGTATATAACTTATATAAGCCTAAAATGTACATACTTAAGGTATATTGTAAATACATATTTATACTTATAATTAAATTAATTAAACTTATGTAATCATTCATTCTATATATTAATTAAATGTTTCTGGCTTCAATTTATAATTTGTAACCCTAATTAACCCTTAATCAGACACCTAATTATCCCATTAACTGATGACTCTATAATTAATAGTGTTAACAATGTCATTTAGAGTAAATTCAAAAGGACTGAGTTCTTAAGTATGACAATCTAGTGGGTTTAGGGGCATGCATGCATTTGACATAGCTTTTGTATAAGTATTACTTGAAACTAATATCTAATGGCCAAGTGGTGAAAGTGCATATTGAAACAGGCATCAGATGAGCAATCAAGTCATATAGATGGATTCAGGATGAAAATTGGAGTCCAACGACTCTGAAATCGCTAGAATCGAACCTCTATAGCCCTCACAACAAGATCAATGGCCCACAACATGTCACGTGGCACCTGCTCTGCTGTTCATCCTTGCCCACCAGCGCCCACTTATTTTCTTTATCAAGCGGCACACACTCCCTCAATCGTCTGATAGTCATCAAGCCGCTCTTGAGGAGCTACACCACCACTTGATCAAGATTGCGAGATCAGCGATCGACAGTCCAGATGCCACAGCACCTTGCACAGCATAGTGGCTGTACATGAACCCTTGAGCACGGAGGTTATGGGTTCAAACCACGATCCGTACAGGCCTCACCCGTGAGTGTGAGTGAGATAGCGTCATTTGTCCATCGATCGACGGCATGGATGTTGCCACAATAGCAATCTCACTATCCGTGTGATCCAATTGTCTGCTCGCATGCAAATCTCAGCCACTGGCCCACGATCGTCAAGTGCACAATGCACCACATGGACAACTTAGATCCTAATGATCGCATGCTTGTGATTTAGCACACTCCTAAAGGCGTGATGTGAGTGACCCTCAACCGTTGGATGAAGCAGTGGGTGGCCATGATGCAGCCACATCAGCATGGATGGCTTTACATTTGCATGGGCTGGAGCAGGCACAGGGGCGTCAGTTTAAGCACTTGGACAGATCCAGCGTAGTTTAGTGGTGATTCAGGAGGTTTTGTGGGTGTTTTAGGCCAAACCAAGGCCTTCCTGGACTTATAAAAGGCTCCTATGACCCCCCATTGCAAACCATCTCTTCCACAAGTATTCCACTACATTTCTAAGGTTCTAAGCTAGTCCCCAGAGTCGTCAAGCCACCAATGAAGCCTCCTCCACTGCCATGGCTTCCTCGACTTGCTTCTTCTTAGCAATAAAGCACTTCTTTCTTTCCTTTCCATGTTCTTGATTTTATTCAAGCTTTCCTCTAGTTCTTATTATTGTGTTTGTAGATAGTTTCTGAAGTAATGAATAGTCTTCTGATTATTATTACGTCTTGATTGAAGCAAAGCCTTAATTCATATCGTGATTGATAGTGGTAACTAGTAACTTATATCTTGGATTTCTAACCCCATCTCTCTCTCATTCTCTCTCACTGTTTACTTAAGAAAATAAAATAATCATCATGTGGCATTAAACTAAGAGACTAGAAGGTTTGATTTTTCACCTCCCTGTGTTCGACACTCGGACTCATCATCTGATTCTCATTAAAATTTATGTCATAATTGCAAACTAAAATGAACAAATTAACTTAAGAGTGTTTATCGACTTCAAGTTTTGGCGCAATTGTCAAGAGGCAACGGATCTTTGCCACTTTCATACTTTCATTGGTGATATTTGCAAGGTCTGACCCTCTTCTCTCTTGATCAACTATCTTGGTTGTAGGAACTCAGTGCGCGAGTGACAAGAAGAGTGCATTCCAAGATGGTAGAGCAGGAATAAAGTGTTGTGAAGACCTTAGTGTTGTAGTAGCGTTTTGTGTGATAAAATGACGAAGTCGTGTTTGAAAAACACATTGTAGCAAATTTTACACTTAACACTAGAACATTTAACTTTTATTACAGAACTCGAGTTGGATTAAGTTGAGTGAGTCTCGGTCGATCCTATGGGGAGGCTAAACAAAGTTGGGCCTTAATTGAGTTCCTTTATTCTTTTTTTTAATTTTTGCTTTTTCCACTTTTTCCTTCTTTTCTTTTCTTTGCAAAAAAATGACACTAACCTCACACTACTATGCTTACTTTTTTTTCTGATTTTTGTTTAATGACAAAGCGAGAAATTATCTAACTACCTTTTTTTATCCTTTTCTCTTTTATATTTTTTGGCTTTTCGAATTTGCGAAAGAATGAAAAATGTATTTACAAATGCCAACTAAAAAGCAACAGAAGAAATTTTAGGGTTTCCATTTGTGATATTTTTTGGCTTTTTACATAAGAATGTACTCATAAAAGTGAGGAAAACTAACTAAACATTTATTGCAAGAAAAGGAAAAACAATTCTTGACATTGAAAAAGAAACTCCATTAAACTAATGGTGGTGAAAACTGCTTATACAAAACTTGAAGATAGATATTTACAAACACACACTTTTCACTCACTCACTACATATGTAGAGATGACAAGTGTAACTTCGTGAGTAGATTGGCAGGGTGCTTCTTGTGAAAAGGGAATCCATGGGTGATGAGATAAAGGTTGAGGTGGTGGTGATGATAATTAGGCAAAATGTAATGTGATTGAGGTTGAGAGGCTCAGTTATGTGGGTAATAATGTGTTCGTCGGTCCTTATGTTGGTGGTGATCACTATGGCAAAGGTTAGGGATATGGAGATGAAGATTCTATACTTAGGGGTGACCAAGGTTTGTTCTAAGGTTGTATTATCTAGGGAGTCTACTTGGTGGGCTCTATGGTAGGAGGAGGGAACGACCATTAACCTAGGGTGCTAAATGATGGTGTTGGTGGTTAATTATGGGATTGGGAAATTATTCCAGAGGTGGTGATACTAATGGGTGTGTGTGTGAGCTAGTGTTGGTGAGTGAGTCAGTGTGCATGTGAGAGTGTGTGATGATAGGTGTCTGTGGAATGGTGATGGCGATGTGAGGTGGAGTGGTGATGGTGGTGATGATAAAAATGGAGAGAGTGTGGGCATTTGTGAGTGAATATGTGGGAGTATGTGTAAGTTGCTTAATACTAAAAAGTAAGTAAAGTGAATGAAAAGAGAGTATTGAAATTTCTTGGAAAGGAAATCTACACTACTAAACAAGTAAAGAGCAAGTAATTAAAATAGCTAACTAACAACAAAATGAAAAAGAGAATGAGGGAAGAAGATAGGCATCCTCTCCAATGTGGGCATGAGCCTATTGGGAGGTAAGGAAAATCCTTAGCCAAAGGCCTATTTCCCCTTCACCTAGATCACTAAGACCAAGTAGGCACATAGGAAGCCATTGGACTTGGAGAAGGAGGTCACAAGGTGGAAGCCCATGGGAGTAATGGTGGAGAAGGTGGTGGTGGATGGAGAGAAAAAATTGGAGGGGGGTCAATGTATTTGTTTTGGCAGTGGTAAAATCTCTCTAGGAAGTTTCTATTTTTATTCCAAGTCCAAAAAGAGTAAAACCCGCTTGGCTTAAAAGAAATGCACTACCCTTACTCCTATCATTTTAACCAGGATCCCATGCCCCAAGCGTATCCCTCCTTAGAAGGGTACAATGATAGTTCATGGGATCAATCCTATTCCTATCTTGGGACTACTGGCTCGATAACTCCTACTTTTGAGTAAAGCCTAGGAGTGGGATTTTCCACCACTAGAATCCCTACTACCATGCAAACACCCAACCCTTCCACCCTTCATGATTTTTCTTATTAATCTTGGATCGATACCCTTAAGCAACCTAAGCCTGAAATGGACTATCCTCCCAATATGACAGTAGCCTCTCCTCTTTTATGATAGAAATGCAAAACCAACAAAATGAAATGATGGAGACTATGGAAGAGATGTTGATGAATAGTCAGCAATTGAATAAGCAAATTCGTCAGCTTAACTACTCTCTTACTATTGATTCTGATCCCTACCTGTACAACCATGATCATCAAAAAGATTCTGAGGAAACAACGGATAATAGGGATCCCATTTTGAGTAGCTATCAATTAGACTCTCCCCATGAGACACAGGCACTAGAGGAGAACTATCTTAATAATTATCCACTCGAGCTATATTGGAGTCAAAAGAAAGGGAAGATGATACCACTTGAGGACCTTGACCCCACTGACAGTATTTTTCTTGCCCCTGATACCCCAAGTCAAGATCATATTGTTCATGCCACTTCCCCTATTTATCATGTGGTGGAACTCATTCTACCCTTAGTGAGCCTAATCTCAACCCTCCACTTAGGGAAACAATGTTGTAGCGGAAAATCATCACAAAAAGAGTTTGTGTTTGGAAAACCCATCGTTGTAGTGCAATTTGTGAGGAAATCCGTCAACAAACAATTTTACCGAAACTTGAAAAAAATTTCGGGTCGAACACAGGGAGGCTACATCAATTTGAAATCCGTGATTATTTTTTTTTGTAATTTTTGTTTAAAAGCGAGATAATCACAATGAATCTGACATTAACCTAAAAGAGAGAGAGAGAGAGAGAGAGAGAACAAAGCACTTTCTAAAAAAAGGATAATGTTTTTACAACTAGAAAGTAGTAAATCTACTCTAGAAAGTAATAAAGAGGAAGGTGAGAAATTATCCTCCTCAACGACTGCTTGGAGGACGAGTCGGAACAGGGTGACTCCTAGAAGATATAGAGCGAAGAAGGAAGATGGAGAACGAAGCGAGAAGAACTGGGGGCAAGGCAGGACGTCATCGTCATGGGATCCACTTCTGGAATGGGGGTGAGAAGACAACCACGGCAGCTCCACGAACAAGATGAGAAGTGGACAAAATTTTGCTTTTAACTCTAGAGGAGTATCCCAGGTTTGGGACAAGCTTCATTAGAGCTTTGGAGAGGGAGAGAGGTGAAGGAAGGGATGAATGATATGTGGGGGGCGTAGGCCTTTTTATAGGTGTAGAGGTTAGGGGCAAATAGGTCATTTTAACCTAAAAATATTAATGTAGGGCTCCTTAGTGACGGATAAAATCGTCACTAATTACGCCACATCTTGCCCATCTGTGCCACTCATGCTTCATTCAATAGCCGAAATCGGTCGTGCCTTGCACTGTGCCGATTGAGGCACGCAGTGAGCTTCGAACCCGCACCCTCATCTCGCGCATGGAGTGCTCAACCAACATTTTATCTCGTCGCTTTGTCAAATTTCTAATCAAGGTGTGCACGCTCATGGCCGTTGAATCAAGATCCAACAACCCTGATCTAATTGTGCAATTGAGGAGAGAGAGCACGACGGGTCCTTGCCATTTTAGCTGGGTCAGTTTGGGCAGCTAAAATGGTGCCACGTGGCGCCATCTTGGCTGTCCATCTTCACATGCTTGTAGGTGGTGCCATGGATGTTTGATTGAACCGATTTTCATGCCATTAGGCTGCAATCGTTGATTCGAACCCATACATGTGGTTGGATTTGACATATGAAGAACAAATTTAGACCACCTAGCCCATTTACCTGTGATCTTTCTCGGACTGCAACTGATACTATAGAAATCCAATCGAGGCATGCTTGGAGTCATTGAACTCCGATCATCGCCTTGATCAGATTCGTACGGTTTGATCTTCAATCTGAGGCCCTGATTAAATATCACTTGTCCCTGAACACCAAAAAGAGTAAATTACTATACAAATTATACAATTTGACCTAAATGCATGATGACACATGTTATGCAATATTTACAATACATGATGCTTTTATGACACTAAGAACATGCATAAATAGACATTTTAGTCTATTCAGATGCATACACATCAACCAACACCTATCAATCAGCATTCTGAGGATTTACATGTGCCCAATGAAGGTGACCCTGAGGATGAATTGGATAATTTTTGGTCTCAGGGATACAAAGAGTCTATTTTAGAGGAGGATGATAACTGATAAACGCCAGTTTATCATCATTTTTATGCTTTAAACTAACCTAGCTCTTGGGATTTTAATCCGCAAACGGGTTTTTGGGCTGCATTTAGGCATAAATTAGGATAGGCATGCATTGCATTTTTTATTATTGTTTTAATGTGTTTTTGTGAGTGTTAGGGATGTACAGATTCACAGATCCCTAAAACCTTATCACTCAAGAAGGCAATTGGTGAAGGAGAAGCCCAGACTAGTTGGAACCCAGCTTGATCCAGCTCATCATAGCTGGAACCTAGCTTACTTGAACTAGGGTTAGCTCATCCCAGCTCCATTCAGCTAATCTCAGCTGGATGGCAGCTCAAGAGAGTTCACCTTAGCTCACCCTAGCTCAAGTCAGCTCAGATCCAGCTCAACTTAGCTGAGTCTAGCTCATCTCAGCTCCCACTAGTTCACAGGGAGCTCTAGCTAGCTCAGCTGAGTTCAAAGGAGTTCACCCCAGCTCAGATCCAGCTACATCCAGCTCCACTCAACTCCAGCCAGCTGAAGAAGAATTCATCTCAGCTCAGGAAGCTCAAGTCCAGCTCCCGGGGACTCAGCTTAGCTCATCTCAGTTGAGCTAAGCTACCTTAGCTGCCTCAACCAGCTTGATTCTCCCCGGGAGCACCAGACCTAGCTCACCTTAGCTCATTTTGGTAGAAGCTAGCTCACTTTAGCTTGGCTTAGTAGCTAGCAAAGAACTAGCAAGCTAAGCCAGCTAGAGTAGCCCCATGCCAGCCTCTTCAGCAGCAGCCAGCTCCAGCTCCAGCTCCAGACTTCTTCTCCTCAGCTCCTTCCTCCAAACCCTAGCTCCAACACCTTCTCCTCTACTCCACCTTTAGCTAAGCTAGCTTAGCTTATCTTAGCTTAGCTTAGCTTAGCTAACAACCAGCTCCTTGGCCATTCATTACCTCCAAAATCAACCCTAGCTAGCTCCACCAACTCAAGCCTACCTAAGCTAGCTACCCTACTCAAGTTGGCACCACCTCCTAGCCATCCCTTCACCCCATTATCTCCACCAAAAGACACTTCAAGTTGGCGCCAAAAACCACCCCTAACCACCTCTATATTGGCGCCACTTTCAGCCCCTTAATCCACCCTACACCTACCCACATAAGCCATCCTAGCCATCCACCTAACCCCCCTTCTAGAATCCTTCTTGGCGCCAACTTAGACCCTCTTCTAGAAGCCATTTTGGCGCCAATATCAAGGGGTGTCAACACACATAACCACCCCTTAGGTGTCCCTTAAGGTGGCACCAAACACCCTTGGCCATTGGATCCTTAACCACCTCCCTCCTTCCATCCTAGCCATCCATTTCAAAGGTCACCATAGCCCCCCTCCTATTCTATAAAAGGCCACCACCTACCACCATTTTGGAGGCATCCTCCCTTAGTATATTTTCTACCTAAACCACCTATACCTACGGCCAAGAAGAAGGAGTAGAGAAGGAGATTAAAGGGGCACATCACCAGCCCTTTTGGTGCCTTCTTCTCCCCACTCTCTTCAACTTGAGCCACACCAAGGAGGAGGACTCTCCCACTTCAAGGAGGACAGCCAGGCAAAGGAGAAAAGCTTAGGGTGGACGTCCACCCTTGGAGAGAAACTTAGGGCACGCCCCCTTAGGGCTTGCCTTGGAGGTCATCACTTTGGCGGAGTACTGCAAGGAAGGAGTTGAAGGATTCTTTTCAAGTTTGGGAGCCACCAACCTTGGAGCAAGAAGCCCTCTTCTTCACCGTCTATTTAGAGGATTTGTGTTTTCTTTCTTTATTTCAATTATCGAGTAGTAGAAGCATTCCTCTACTAGGCATTTTTGTTAAACACTTTATCAATTATCTAGTTGCCTTCTTTGCAATTTTTTTTGTTTGCATTTCTATTAGCTTATTTTCAGCATTCTTCACTCCCTCTCCCTAATTATTCTAGGCCTCCACTTGCCTAGAGTGAGCTTAGGGAGAGGTTCTGCTTGTCATCTAAAAATAGTATTTTAATTCGAAGTGTAAACACTTTTCCCGCCATCAGTTCGCATGTTGCCTTAGTTTAAAAATAAAAAAAATGATATATTGAAAAATACCAAAAAGAAAGTTGAGATTTATATTCCTAGCAAGAGAATCACTATTGCAAACATTTGGCCTCCTTGGACGACCCTAGATACCCCCCTATCTAGGATTATAAATTTAAGAGCGAAAGCGGATTTACGCGTTACAACGACGTATTTTAACAAACTGCGTATTTTCGCTGTCACTTTTTGGCGCCGCTGCCGGGGAGGCACGGCTTTGCATTAACTCATTTTCTCTTGCTTGAAGTGGATCTCATCCCCTTCTCTTTCTTTCTTTTGTGTGTGCAGGAACTATAGCGGGAAAGCGGGAATCTCGAAGCGAGAGCTTAAAGATCCTTTTCTTCCCGCGAAAATTCAGGTTGGTTCCTCTTTCTAGTCACATAATTAATTAAAACTACCAAAAATATATTAAACTTGGCTTTCAGGACCCTAAACACTTAAATTAAGTGGAGTGGTGCATTTTAAAATCATTGTTTGCTTGTATGCTTCTTTAGCACCATTCCATTGCAAGTATTGGTGTTCTATTTTTCGGGTCTAGATTTCTGTCCAGACTTGAAAAATCGATTCCTAACACCACAGGCCTCCTAAAATCATAAAATTTCATAGAGTGATTCCCAATTAAGTTTGGAACATCTGTTCCAAATTTCAGATCAATTGGATTTGCATTTAATTTTTAAAAATTCGTGGATTACAGAGGGGTCACACCCTCTAATCTTCCTATTTTGCTACTGTCCGTGAATTTTCAGAATTTTTATACTCATCCAATTTTTGTGAAATTTATCTTGTTGGAATCCCTGTGAAATTTTACATATCATATAAAATCATAAAAATTTTCTGAGGTCGGTGGTAATACTGAAAAGTCTACAATACCCACGGGTATTATTTCTGGACTTTGACACCAGTACAATTAAAAATTCAAAACTATTATCAAACAAATTCCTAAAATCTTACAAAAATCTTTTCTGGAATCGTTGTTTGATTTTCTTCAAAGTAGTGGTGTTGTTTGACTTGTTTGGACCACTACTTAATTCTGAAAGCTAAAAATAATTCATTGGTAGTTAAATTTCTGTCTCAGGGATAATTGGTTTAGGGTTTCTTCTTTCTCTTTAGAGACTCAATTAAAAGGAAATATACAATCACACATACAACTTGTCTTTCCTTTGATTGTGAACTTTCAAACTTGTTTGAAAACTTAAAGAGAAAAACCCTAAAATTCATTTAATTAAATCACATCCTAAAAGACAAAAATATAAAAAAATTGTGTGACAACTTGATTTTCATTGGAGCCACTCTCCAATTCCTGCACACACACAAAAAAAATCAAATAACAGGGCAACAACCCAATAAACGCCCTCCACATTCCGTCGGCACTATAGAATCCTAGACCTAATTAAAATTTGTAGCAACTTGACCCCTAAGGCTTTATCAACTTAGGCTTGCTATTTAGGTCTTAAGTTTTCTTTAGTTAGTACCAATTCTGTCATCTATATCTGGTGTTCAGGCTGAGGGGCCGTGTCAAACGACCAGGCGCGGGTTTGTACAAGCACCTAGGGTTTTCCCTGGGAAACGTTTGGGCCCAAACCTCCCCTTAAGCAACTTGGCTAGATTTGTTGATAGAACGGGTATTCACTATTGACTACTTATTTCCTATATAGACCAAGTCTTAGGTTATTATTATTAGGGAGTCACAATTAAGTTAGGTCTAGTTTTTGTTTGTTTGAATTGCACACTTTCTCTCATCTCTTTCTCTTCTCCTCCCCTCCCCGTTCTTCCATTTTATGCACGGGCGACGGTCTCAAAATCTGCACTTGGAAGGACCATTTGATTTCGCCCCCCACGTAAAAAGACCACTTTTTCTGTCTTCTCCTAAAAAAATGGAAACACAACAAAATAGGTCCACTGACCCTTCCACGTCTACCTCTAACCCCACCTCTAACCCTAATTCTAACCCTTCCACCCAAAACCCAACCACCAGTAACTTTCCACACTTGGAGCTCCCCAATCTTGAGTTGCCCCACACACAACATCAAGACCCCCTACCTGATCTTTTAAAATTGATGGCCGATCAAATTAATAAATTAAATTCCAATCAACAAACATTGACTAGGAACATCCAAAACCTAGCCAATCCAAGGCCAAACCCACCACCCCGTCAGCAGCCTGCTGTTCCTCTAAAAGATTTCTATGATCCGTCTTATTATGAGGAACGACCAGGGGTGGTCATACCGGAGGGGGACTTTGAGATCAAGCTTGCCGTCCTGAACCTGATTAAACACTTTCATGGCCTTCCTAGGGAAGATCCTTTCAGCCACCTTGAAGAACTAACTCTTCTTGCACAGACAACCCGTTCCCGAAATGTGCAAGAAGACATATGGCTGATGCGGCTTTTTCCATTATCTCTCAAAGATAAGGCCGCTTATTGGTTCAGGACCATTGGCCGACCCATCACAACATGGCCTCAACTCAAGAGTGCCTTCCTCAAGAAATTCTTTCCCATAGGTCGTACCAATTCCTTACGAAGATCTATTACGACCTTTCACCAAAAATCTGGTGAAACTTTCCATGATTCTTGGGAAAGATTTCAAGACCTTTTAAGAAGTTGCCCGCACCACGAGATTCCTTTATGGCAGCTCGTGCAAATCTTCTATCATGGATTAGAAGATCAAATCCGACAGTTTGTCGACGCCTCGTGTGGCGGCAACTTTTTAAATAAAGATGCAGAAAGTGCCTATGACCTGTTCGAAGAAATGAGTGAAAACTCATTTAATCAAGCTTCCATGAACACATTTTGCAGAACCCAAAACCCGCAGTTCGGTGTTCATGAAATAGGCACTCAATCTATCCCTGTCACCCAAGATGATCTTCAATTGATTGCTTAAAAACTCGACCAGATGCATATTAATCAAAAGAAAATTGAGGAAAGACTAGCCACTTCAACTCAAGCTCCACACCCACATCTAACCCAACCTAACTTTCCACAAAGAGAAAATTTGCACAATCTCAACACTACCCCTGCTGATTATTCTGAGGTTGCCCATGATTCACTGGGGAACTACAACTATCCAGATCTTAACCCCACTCAAAATATTTCTGCCATCCAGGAGCCCTTTAAAAATTCTTCCAATTGGAAAAATTACCCGAACTACTCCTGGAATAATCAAGTTTCCTCCCAACCATATCATTTTAATGGGTATGGGTCGAATCCAAATTTCCATCCTGGGCCATCCCAACAAGATATCAATGCCCAGATGTTGCGAACCCTGCAGGATATGCAAACAAAAATGACGGAAGTAACCCGCAACATCACAAATCTGAACAATCAGATTGGGGTTACTCCCACGCAAAGACCTGTAGGACATCTTCCGTCCCAACCCATACCCAACCCTAATCACCAAGGAAACCATTATATGGGCAGAAATCCACATTATCCACATCAGCCTCCTCCTAATCCACCACCTCAGCAGCCGCCCAGGTTTCTGCAATCACAGGCCCCCCCACCTCCTCTAAATAATAATCTGACTGCACATGCAGTTACTTTGAGGAGTGGGAAAACCACCACTGACCCCGGGCCTTCACACGAACCTGGTAAGATACCTGTGCAAATTGACTCCCCACCTCCCCATCAGGAAGAAAAAGAAAAACAAAAATCTCAAGACAAGATTCCTGTCCCTTTCCCACAAGCTCTCTACCCCACCACCAACAAAAAAAAGAAATCTGAGCCCACTACAGAAGAACTCATGGAGCTATTTGGGCAAGTTCATATCAATATTCCTCTCCTAGATGCCATCAAATATATACCTGCCTATGCTAAATTTTTGAAGGATATTTGAACTCCTAAAAGGCAGGCTAAAATTCTAGGACAGGTGCATCTTTCAGAGACAGTAAGCTCTGTCATACAGAGTAAGCTGCCTCCTAAGATGAAAGATCCGGGGGCGCCTTTAATTTCTGTAATTATTGATGACACTACATTTAATCGCGCCCTCCTTGATCTTGGTGCCTCTGTAAATATTATTCCCACAAGTTTATTCGAAGAATTTCAGATCGGTGAATTAAAACCCGTCGAGGTTACCCTGCAATTAGCCGACCGATCTACAATCAAACCTCGTGGGATTGTCGAGGATGTATTAGTCAAGGTCCAGAATTGTGTCTTCCCTGCAGACTTTCTGGTTCTTGACATTGAGGCACCCGAATCATTACTGGACTCCCCGATAATCCTTGGACGCCCCTTTTTGGCTACTGCAAAGGCAAATATCAATTGCCACACAGGCAAAATGGATATCAACTGTGCAGGCCAAACTATCACCTTAGATATTTTTAAATCCTCCAGGAGATTCCATGATGATAACTTCTTTGAGGACTCAGATACTGAAATTTCTAATATGGTGGAGGAGACAATGTTAATAGATACCCTTACCGACCACAGTTTTTTTGAGGACTCTGATTCAGACTCAGTGGTCGGCGAGATCTGTGATCCGGAAACTTGTCTTGACTCCAAATTTGTTCCTGATACCCCCCTAACCCACCCACTATTCACGCACCTAATTTTTCCACACTAACTCACCATTCCTTCCCCGACCCCTTTCTTACGGACCTGCCACCAACCCCGCCCGAGTTTGGCACCCAACCTGAATTAAAACCATGGCCAGACTCGGGCCACACTTATCAATTTCCATCTCACTTTGATCCAAATATTATTTCTAATCAATTTTCTAGGGATCTAGACGAAGACAATTTTTTTGCGGGCATCCAAGTGTCCAATTATTTACATGATTTTCCATCTTCTGTGCATACCTTCACGCCCGGCTGAATGGCGTAAAAGATAGCACTGGATGGGAGGTAACCCATCATTTTTTTTCTTGCTTTCCTTTTTTTCTTATTTTTCCAGGTTTTATTCATCCTAAACCTGACCGTTCTTCACTAAGGTGATTCCTTTTCCCTCCTAATGCATGAGGACATGGCATATCTTAAGCATGGGGGGGTGTTTTTAAATTTTTACGATCGATTTAGGATGTTTAAAACCTAAAAACATGCAATTTTCTTTAATTTATTTCCTGCTTGCATACCCAAAAACAAATATATATATATATATATATATATATATATATATATATATATATATATATATATATATATTGAAAACTTTTTGAGGAACAATTTTGAAATCGGGACTACGGTCGAAAAATTCACTTCTGGTACAATGGGATTTAATCTTTAACAAACTAAGGATGAGGATATGGATCTGATCATTAGAATTCCAGGGTCTATTTTAGACTAGATCAGATATCCTTCTCTAAAATTCCACCTGAACTCATGATAGTTCAGGTGACTTGATCCTATTTTGTAATATGGAAAGTATTTGACTTAGTTTTTGATTCAAAAACCTGTGGTTCTTGAGAAACTTCTTGTGTCAATTTTCACACACAAGCCAACACTTAAAAATAACTAAAAATTTGAAAAAACTCCCTTGTTTGGATTTAGTAAAAGTCTGAAGCAGATCATTGGTTTGAGTTCCCACCGTCGAGAAGAAGGAAAAAAACCTTCTTTGAGGACACGAATTCAACATGTTACCGCCTCGGTGCTGCTCTATATCTATATTTCATATCTTTAGACAGAGCATTAAAGCGCATTTCAGCAGCTCAGGTGTCTTGGACGGTGCTCTACCTATAGCGTCGGAGCAAGAGCTTGAGTTTGCTTGGAGCGCCCCTTTTCACCGCATCGTGTTTTGGGGTTGTGAGCTCCTGGGTGGTGTCATGGACAGTGCTATCCCGAAGTACTGGCGCCAGAGCCCCCTCGAGGAATGGTAACGGGAATGATGATACCGACACATCTGTTGTAAGACTAAGCTAAAAATAAGCATGGGGGAAAAAAAAAAAAAAAAAAAAAAAATAATAATAATAACACGTCCTTATAAAGGTTGGCTTTTCACAAGCACAGACACAAGGTTTTAAAGGAATTTGCAAGTTGCGAATCAGATTCACGAGCCAGAAAAATCCTAAAAACAAACATTTCAAGTCATCTGAATTAACAAGGGGTTAATTTGTCAATTTTCTGAGGATATATTGATCCCGTTCTATGTAATGGTTGGATCCAAAAACAAATCCTGATGTTTATCTTCAACAAATCCCGTATCTCCTGTGTTTTAATCTACCAAGGTCCCTTAATCTCTTTTTCTCCTCAAAAGTCAAAAAAGATTAGATTTCCCAAAAATTCCATTTTCCAAAAAAATTAATGTTTTGCTAAGAGACTAGCAAAAGATAAGCATGGGGGTGTGATAAACGCCAGTTTATCATCATTTTTATGCTTTAAACTAACCTAGCTCTTAGGATTTTAATCCGCAAATGGGTTTTTGGGCTGCATTTAGGCATAAATTAGGATAGGCATGCATTGCATTTTTTATTATTGTTTTAATGTGTTTTTGTGAGTGTTAGGGATGTACAGATTCACAGATCCCTAAAACCTTAGCACTCAAGAAGGCAATTGGTGAAGGAGAAGCCCAGACTAGTTGGAACCCAGCTTGATCCAGCTCATCCTAGCTGGAACCTAGCTTACTTGAACTAGGGTTAGCTCATCCCAGCTCCATTCAGCTAATCTCAGCTGGATGGCAGCTCAAGAGAGTTCACCTTAGCTCACCCTAGCTCAAGTCAGCTCAGATCCAGCTCAACTTAGCTGAGTCTAGCTCATCTCAGCTCCCACTAGTTCACAGGGAGCTCTAGCTAGCTCAGCTGAGTTCAAAGGAGTTCACCCCAGCTCAGATCCAGCTACATCCAGCTCCACTCAACTCCAGCCAGCTGAAGAAGAATTCATCTCAGCTCAGGAAGCTCAAGTCCAGCTCCCGGGGACTCAGCTTAGCTCATCTCAGTTGAGCTAAGCTACCTTAGCTACCTCAACCAGCTTGATTCTCCCCGGGAGCACCAGACCTAGCTCACCTTAGCTCATTTTGGTAGAAGCTAGCTCACTTTAGCTTGGCTTAGTAGCTAGCAAAGAACTAGCAAGCTAAGCCAGCTAGAGTAGCCCCATGCCAGCCTCTTCAGCAGCAGCCAGCTCCAGCTCCAGCTCCAGACTTCTTCTCCTCAGCTCCTTCCTCCAAACCCTAGCTCCAACACCTTCTCCTCTACTCCACCTTTAGCTAAGCTAGCTTAGCTTATCTTAGCTTAGCTTAGCTTAGCTAACAACCAGCTCCTTGGCCATTCATTACCTCCAAAATCAACCCTAGCTAGCTCCACCAACTCAAGCCTACCTAAGCTAGCTACCCTACTCAAGTTGGCACCACCTCCTAGCCATCCCTTCACCCCATTATCTCCACCAAAAGACACTTCAAGTTGGCGCCAAAAACCACCCCTAACCACCTCTATATTGGCGCCACTTTCAGCCCCTTAATCCACCCTACACCTACCCACATAAGCCATCCTAGCCATCCACCTAACCCCCCTTCTAGAATCCTTCTTGGCGCCAACTTAGACCCTCTTCTAGAAGCCATTTTGGCGCCAATATCAAGGGGTGTCAACACACATAACCACCCCTTAGGTGTCCCTTAAGGTGGCGCCAAACACCCTTGGCCATTGGATCCTTAACCACCTCCCTCCTTCCATCCTAGCCATCCATTTCAAAGGTCACCATAGCCCCCCTCCTATTCTATAAAAGGCCACCACCTACCACCATTTTGGAGGCATCCTCCCTTAGTATATTTTCTACCTAAACCACCTATACCTACGGCCAAGAAGAAGGAGTAGAGAAGGAGATTAAAGGGGCACATCACCAGCCCTTTTGGTGCCTTCTTCTCCCCACTCTCTTCAACTTGAGCCACGCCAAGGAGGAGGACTCTCCCACTTCAAGGAGGACGGCCAGGCAAAGGAGAAAAGCTTAGGGTGGACGTCCACCCTTGGAGAGAAACTTAGGGCACGCCCCCTTAGGGCTTGCCTTGGAGGTCATCACTTTGGCGGAGTACTGCAAGGAAGGAGTTGAAGGATTCTTTTCAAGTTTGGGAGCCACCAACCTTGGAGCAAGAAGCCCTCTTCTTCACCATCTATTTAGAGGATTTGTGTTTTCTTTCTTTATTTCAATTATCTAGTAGTAGAAGCATTCCTCTACTAGGCATTTTTGTTAAACACTTTATCAATTATCTAGTTGCCTTCTTTGCAATTTTTTTTGTTTGCATTTCTATTAGCTTATTTTTAGCATTCTTCACTCCCTCTCCCTAATTATTCTAGGCCTCCACTTGCCTAGAGTGAGCTTAGGGAGAGGTTCTGCTTGTCATCTAAAAATAGTATTTTAATTCGAAGTGTAAACACTTTTCCCGCCATCAGTTCGCATGTTGCCTTAGTTTAAAAATAAAAAAAATGATATATTGAAAAATACCAAAAAGAAAGTTGAGATTTATATTCCTAGCAAGAGAATCACTATTGCAAACATTTGGCCACCTTGGACGACCCTAGATACCCCCCTATCTAGGATTATAAATTTAAGAGCGAAAGCGGATTTACGCGTTACAACGACGTATTTTAACAAACTGCGTATTTTCACTGTCAATAACCCAATAGAGGAACCTGGACTTAGAGTTTAGAGTGAATCTAGAGGGGATTATGTGTTATTTGAGGACTTAAACCCCGAGGATATTAATGATTTCGTGAAATCGGATTCCTTCCTACTTTTGATTTTGAAAAGCATCCTCCACAAAATCAGGAAGATATAGAGTTGAGGTTGGAGGTGTGCGAACACAAGATTGAGAAGCCTAAGAGAGACTCTCCAGGACAATATGTGTCAATTCAGGATTTCTACCCTGAGCAGAACAACGAATTGAGTGATATAGGCTTTCTCCATAACCATAAGAATGAACATCTTCCTAAAGATATTAAGGATAATGAAGTAGCCCACAAAGCCCTCGGAAAGGAAGTAATTGACAAGAAAGAACCCAGGGATGGACTTGATGATAATTATGATTTTGCTACTTCCCAGGAAACCCAACTGTTGTCAAAGCATGTTGATCATGAGTCTACTAATGATAATGAGATTTTGTACATGGCTCATCTATTGTAGAGAAGCAGTTGGAGGTTCATGAAACAATGAAGTTATGTAAGGATGTGGAAGAAGAATTCTTATTGGGAATGTAACCTAAATAGACTATGCCCTCTTTGGACTTAATAATTACCACCCAATCACTCAAGGAACTTGTAGATTCCTTACCTAATCCTAGGCTCAGGTCTCTACTCACATACATTCTTTCTGGGTAGCATATCAGGCTAGTACATCCTCGTGTGGAATAGTGAATTTGGATTGATGCATGCACTTTTACTCTCTCCATTCAATGGTCTGACATATTTATGGTTATATCTTTTAAAACCCCTCTTACTTGGGAGGACTCTTGTTATCCTCCACTTATTCCATTTCAAGTGGTCCCTTCTTCTGTTACTCTTTTTCCTAGACCTCTCCAAGTAGCATGTGAGATTGTTTGCTATAATGTCTTCTAGAAAGCATTTAGAATCACGCTGCATTATCAGCTCGCCAACATCCACGGCTACCTATTTTCTAGGCCCACGCTGTTACACACATTTTTACGGCCTAGCTCTCTTTGTTTGGAACCAGACTTATAGGTTCCCTATAAGTCTGATTATCGACAGAAAATGCGGCACTTGTTGGGAGGCAACCCAACGTTTAGAATAACACCTTCTTCAGTTGATTTCCTTCCTTTCTCCCCTGTTTTAATTTTACAATGTCGACATTGTAGGATTTAGGCATGGGGGGGTGCATTTTGCATTTTTAGGCAGCATTCATGCATCTAGGTTAGGTGCATTAGCAAAAAAAAATCTCTTTTGTTTTCTTGAGCTAAATTGGTTAGCCCTAGAAAAACATCTTTATCAAGGAGGTGTCATTGAAGATTTTCCTCTTAAATTATTTCTAAGTTTAGAAAATAGTACAGTTACTTCACTTTCACGTAGACTAGGCAATGGATCTTTGTTGAAAACCAATAAGCAATTTTAGTCTACTGAATCCTTGGAAAGTTTGAAGGGAGTCAGGCATGCTTTCTTCTATTAAATCCACCTAATATTTATGAGGAGAAAGTAGAGAGACTACTGATTAGCTAAGTTTAGTGCAAGGACTCTTAAGTTCTGGATAATTAGATGATGATACCTCAGAGTTAGGCATAGTTTTTTGCTCTCTGTTCCAACATGCAAATATTGCGTGTTGATGGGAACACTATCATGAGCCCTAACTAGCTCATTTTGACCTAGAAAAGAGAACAAAATCTCCTACATAACCTAAAGAAAGGGCTAATTCAAGGAAGAACTGTTCTAAGAAGAAAACATGAAATAAAGGGTAAGACTGCAATTTTACCATTGCAGTACATCAACGGGATTTCTCAGGGGCTAAACATAGGTCAATTAGACTTAATAAGGGAAAAGTGGGATGATTCACTCAGAAAAGGGTTATTGTGAGATCTAAAAGTTAAATAACATTCTGTAACCCTAGAACAAACCCACTTAATTTTACAAGGTTCTGATTAGGATAAAAATCAACTAAACCCTCTAAAAGTCATGAAAAAATATCCCCTATGGTTTAGAACCTTCAAATTGGCCTTTAGAACCTATTTTGACTTAGATAGGGGTCCTAGCTCATTATTTGACCTAATTTCGGTTTTTATGTAAAATGTCCAACCAAACGTGGTAAAACCTAAAATCCACCTTCACCATTGGATTTCTTAGGTCCAAATTAGGTTTATACCGAAATTTGGGCCTAAGGGAAGGTCACCATGACCTACTTTATAAAATAGTCCACCCAATTACATTCTGACCCCTAGCTTTTGAAAACCCTTGCGTAGAACCTCCTATCTTCCTCGCTAATCTTTGCATTTAGGTCCCTTCGCCATTATAGAGGAGGAGTCCTACTCCGGTGAGGATTTGAGGAGGATTTCTCCCCGAATCCTCAGAGATCTCCCAGATTTGGAAGGGAGATTCTCTAAGGAATTCCCTACTGTCTGAACATGATCCCAAGATCGGATTTGCACCCAATCTCTCATGCGAATGCTTGAGAGAATTGGGCGTCATCCGCACCTTCCATCTCTGACAAGATCCTTGCACTTGGAAGCTTGCCTTCCAAGCACAAAGACCTCTGCCAATAGCTATAAAAGGACCCCCAGTCCTTACCGCATCTCTCAAGCTTGAATTGGCCGCAGAACAACCCTAATTTGTTCCTCCCTCATCTTTGGCCAACTACCCCCAAGATTCGGCGATCTCTCCTCCCTCTTCTTGTTTCTCTACCACAATACTAGTGGCAGAGTCTTCTCCACCGTGCTCCTCCACGTCGCGCCATACCTAAGCATGCTTCTCCGACCCTTTCATCGTCGCCTTCATCCTCACCTCAGGGCCTTCTTCTCCGATGATGGCACACACGCGTCACTCATCCTTCACCTTTCCCCCTTCATCCAACTACCCTCAGTAAGTTCCTCTCTCTCCACCTTTTATTTTCCCCCACTTAATTTCAAAAAAGCCCCTTCGACAGCCACCAATCACCTCCGTCTCCCTCAACTCCGGCAGACCACTGGTGGGGCAAATCCATCGCTCCACCCCTCCACACGTCTCGCCATCTACCTCAGAACCTCCACCATCACCCACTGATCACCATCCACACCTCCACTGATAGCCAACACCTCCCTAAGTGCCAACCGAACACACGCACTTCCATGGTCATAGTCCGACCTAGGCACGGATGCCTAGGTTGTTCCGTGCCATGCCACCTCCTGCCTCACCTTCACTGTGACACGGTGAAGCTTCCCAAGTGATTTGATAGGGCAGTGAGGTCATATTCATTAATTGTACGTCATACCCCTTTCCACCATTGAAGCAGGAGTGAAGGAGCTTGCTAGCTCGCTCCAGGTCGCACTGCTCCAGGTTGAGGCATCCCAGGTGAGTGGAACCATCCTGCACACCTTTCGAACCTGGCAATCAGAGGCTTCATTGACTGCATCTGCCCCAATTGGAAGGGTGTTCTTCCTATGGGTGAACGAAGAAGTGAGTGGGACTTCAGTCCCACCTCGAAAACGGTAGGCACAGGTAAGTGCTATAAGTTGTTTTTGTGTTTCCTTCTCTTCGCCTCAACACACAGGGAAGGTCCCCTAGCCCACGACACCCGCCTCGTCTGCGACCCACACCTATGCGGACCTGGCCGACCTATTTACACAGCACTCCTAGCGCACCACCCACATCGATGCACCTAGATTCGGGTGCGCGTAACCCAACCCGATTACTCGGCTGGCTCTGAGAGAGCGAAGAGAGAAATAGAGAGAGTGTACGAAGGGGAGGGTAGTGGTAGGTTTTGCTCTTCACTGTGTAGGGAAAGAAGGAGAAGGAAGAGGCAACTACTAAAGAAGAAGGACTTGTGAAGGCTCAGAAGGAGCTGCGGAAGAAGCCAAGGGCAGAGGCTGGAGAACAAAGAAGGACTTGGAGGTAGGAGCTGAAGGCAGGAGCAACTAAGAAAGGAATCCAAGGGTAGAGGCTAGAGAAAGAAAGAAGGACTTGAAGGCAAAACTGACGGAAAGAAATAAAAGAAGAAACTAAAGCCAAGAGAAGACAAAGAAGGAAAGAAGAAAAGGAAGGAGTCGCAGAGAATCAAAAGCAGAGAAAGAGTAAGGAACCAAGAGAAGAAAAAGAAGGATGAAGAAGACAAAAGACGAAGAGTAGCTGATCATGAGCCATAACTAGCTCATTTTGACCTAATACAAAGGATAAAAGCTCCTATATAACTCAAGGAAAGGCTTAACTCAGAGAATTCTGAGTTTAAGGAGAAAACAAGTCATAAGGGGTAAAAATGCGATTTTACCAGTATAATCTGCATACAGGTCCAAACATAGGTCAAACAAACCAAATAAGAAGGAAAGTGGGATGATCTGATAAGGGCTACAGCAATTCCAAGGAACTAAATGATAATCTGTAACCCTAAAACAAACCCACTTCAATTCACGAGGTTCAAGGAAAAGCAAAAATGGAATAAACCCTCTAAAATTCATAGAAAAATAATCTCTAGGGTTTAGAACCTTCAATTTGGCCTTAAGAACCCATTTTGACCTACATTGAGAACCATACCCAATTAATAACTTAATTTGGGTTTTATCATAAATTGACAAGTCAAACAAGGTTTAATCTAGAAATAAAATTCACCATCAGATTCCTTAGGTCCTAATTTGTCATGTATAAAAACTTGAGCCTAAGAAGAAACCTTCTTGACCAACTTTACACTTTGGTCCTCATATATTTACTTTTTGGCCCTCAACTTTTGAACCCTCGCATTTCTGCCCCTAAATCTCCTTCGTTCTTTGCATTCAGGTCCCTCCTGCCAAAACCTGACAAGCACCATGCTCCGGCGACCTTGCGCGGAGCATGGCGCCGCGCAGGGTAAGGGGGAGGGTCTGGCAAGTAAACCGGGGGTGCCCTGCGTCGTCAGCCATCGCAGGAACACCCCCCTTGTCGCTGCAACCCACCATACCGGCCGAGCGAACGCACGGACGGAATGGGTTTCCATCTCCGGCGTCCTCCGGCAAGGGAGACACGTCGTCTCCCTCCACCCTCCTCTCTGATTCCGCCTCTATAAATACCCCCGTCGCTCCGCCGTTCTGAGCAGCTCGGATCTGACGGAGAAAACCCCCAACCTTCCTCTCTTCTCACTCCGGCAGACGCCCACCATCTCCGGCGGTTCTTCCTCTTCCTCCTCTTCCCTCTGCCGCAATACCAGCAGCAGAGACTTCTTCCCCTGCTCTTCCCGCGTCGCGCAATACCGGCACGCGCTGCCTCTACCCCGTCGTCACCGCTGTCCTCCCCCACTGGGGACCTTCTTCTCCAGCGACAGCAGGTACAGCCGTCCACCTCCTCGCCCCCTTCGTCACTTTAGTTAGGTTAGAACTACTTCCCTCTATTCTCTCTCTCTTTTCCCCCTGCTATTTTTATCTAATTACTCCTCGACCGCGCCTAATCACCCTCACCTTCTCCGCCTCCGGCCATCCTCCGGCGAGCCGCTCCCATCACTCCAGCATCCCACATGGCTCGCCGACCTGCACATAATCTCTGCCTCCTCACCCTGATCCATTTTCGCCCTTCCGATTCCCGCCACCCGACCTCTGCAAATCCACCGAACAAACCCATCTCCCGACCCACAGTCCGACCTAGGGCAGCCCTTAGGCTCTGCCCCGCCGCCTGCACACCCCCCGACCACCTTCGCCGTGCCACGGCGAAGGTCCTCCGCGTTTCTGATTGGGCCGAGAGGCCGTTTCTCTGTGGGCAGGTACCTGCGCTCGCCGCCGCCATTGTTGAAGCGAAGCAACTTCTTCACCTGCTGCCCCAGGTGCGCCACGCCCAGGACACGCTCCCAGGCTGCACGAGGTGTCTTCGCAAAGCGTCAGGCTGCAGTTGAGGCGAAGCCCTCGTGCGAAGCCCTCGTGCGAAGCCTCGACCGCCGCTGCCTCCTCCGCGCAGGCATCAAATTGGGGTGGGACATTTAGTCCCACCTCGTAACCTTTCAGAGGAGCGCGCCCGCATAAAGGCAAAAAGTGCCTTATGCTCGTTGCCTCCTGAGCATGGGGTGAGGTCCCTCTCACTCACTCGCTCGACCCGACCTCGTCCGCGACCACGCCCCGCGGACCTGGCCCGACCCGACTTAGACTGACCTGTACTCCTCGCCCACCACGCACGCCGGTGGGCCTGGACCCGGGCGCGACCCGTACCCGACTACCCGGTAGCTCTGGGAGAGCTTTCCTAAGAGCGACTTCTGTGAGAAAGAAACGCGGGGGGAGGGTAGAATAGGTTTTTGCCCGCTGACGAGAGCTTTGAAGTGTGCAGGCACAGGCGAAGAAGAAGAAGAGGAGCGAGGCAGAGAAGAAGGACGACGAAAGCTGAAGGAAGGAGGAGCACTGTAGCAGCGGCGGTTTAAGTCGTCTGATTGGAAAATCAGACGACCTCCTGAAGGCAAAGAAGGAGAAGGAAGGCGAGGCAGAGGAGAACACAGAGAGGCCAAGGGAAGAACTGAAAGAAGAAGAAGAACAGGACCGCAAGGGAGAAGAAAAAGGAGACGAGCAGAAACAAGAACTGAAAGAAGAAGAAGAGAATCACTACTGCTGCAGATAAAGTAGAAGAGCCAAGCAGAAGAAGATAAGCAAAGAGAAAAGAAGCGAAGAAGAAAGAAGCCAACAAATTCTCTCTCTCTCTTTCTTTATTTTTTTGTAAAAGAAACTTGTATCTCTAGAATACAACTTGCTCCCTGAGTTCGACCTCGGGAACTCTTTATTTCTGAGTAACAAATTGTATTAAACAGGTAATCACCTCTCTCTATACTATACTACGACGAAATAATAGAACTATAGAGGAAGGTCGCCACCAGTTTTCTGTCGCCTACTCCGGTCCCTCCTCGTCCTGCTAAGTAGGTATAACTTCTCACCTTTCACCCCTCTTCCTTTTCCTCACTTTAAACAGTTATTGTCGCCCTCGATTCCGATCAATCACCCTCCAAAAACTGGTGGCGACCTTCCTCTATAGTTCTATTATTTCGTCGTAGTATAGTATAGAGAGAGGTGATTACCAGTTTAATACAATTTGTTACTCGGAAATAAAGAGTTCCCGAGGTCGAACTCAGGGAGCAAGTTGTATTCTAGAGATACAAGTTTCTTTTACAAAAAAATAAAGAAAGAGAGAGAGAGAATTTGTTGGCTTCTTTCTTCTTCTCTTCTTTTCTCTTTGCTTATCTTCTTCTGCTTGGCTCTTCTGCTTTATCTGCAGCAGTAGTGATGCTCTTCTTCTTCTTTCAGTTCTTGTTTCAGCTCGTCTCCTTCTTTTTCTTCTCCCTTGCGGTCCTGTTCTTCTTCTTCTTTCAGTTCTTCCCTTGGCCTCCCTGTGTTCTCCTCTGCCTCACCTTCCTTCTCCTTCTTTGCCTTTAGGACATCGTCTGATTTTCCAATCAGACGACTTAAACCGCCGCTGCTACAGTGCCCCTCCTTCCTTCAGCTTTCGTCGTCCTTCTTCTCTGCCTCGCTCGTCTTCTTCATCTTCGCCTGTGCCTGCACACTTCAAAGCTCTCGTCAGCGGGCAAAAACCTATTCTACCCTCCCCCCGCGTTTCTCTCTCACAGAAGTCGCTCTTAGGAAAGCTCTCCCAGAGTTGCTGGGTAGTCGGGTACGGGTCGCGCCCAGGTCCAAGCCCACCGGCGTGCGTGGTGGGCGAGGAGTACAGGTCAGTCTAAGTCGGGTCGGGCCAGGTCCGCGGGGCATGGTCGCGGACGAGGCCGGGTTGAGCGAGTGAGTGAGAGGCACCTCACCCCGTGCTCAGGAGGCAACGAGCATAAGGCACTTTTTGCCTTTATGCGGGCACGCTCCTATGAAAGGTTACGAGGTGGGACTAAATGTCCCACGCCAATTTGACGCCTGCGCGGAGGAGGCAGCAGCGGTCGAGGCTTCGCGCGAGGGCTTCGCCTCAACTGCAGCCTGACGCTTTGCGAAGACACCTCGCGCAGCCTGGGAGCGTGACCTGGGCGTGGCGCACCTGGGGCAGCAGGTGAAGAAGCTGCTTCGCTTCAACAATGGCGGCGGCGAGCGCAGGTACCTGCCCACAGAGAATCGGCCTCTCGGCCCAATCAGAAACGCGGAGGACCTTCGCCGTGGCACGGCGAAGGTGGTCGGGGGGTGTGCAGGCAGCGGGGCGGAGCCTAAGGGCTGCCCTAGGTCGGACTGTGGGTCGGGAGATGGGTTTGTTCGGTGGATTTGCAGAGGTCGGGTGGTGGGAATTGGAAGGGCGGAAATGGATCATGGTGAGGAGGCGGAGATTATGTGCAGGTCGGCGAGCCGTGTGGGATGCTGGAGTGATGGGAGCGGCTCGCCGGAGGATGGCCGGAGGCGGAGAAGGTGAGGGTGATTAGGCGCGGTCGAGGGGTAATTAGATAAAAATAGCAGGGGGAAAAGAGAGAGAGAATAGAGGGAAGTAGTTCTAACCTAACTAAAGTGACGAAGGGGGCGAGGAGGCGGACGGCTGTACCTGCTGTCGCCGGAGAAGAAGGTGCCCAGTGGGGGAGGACGGCGGTGACGACGGGGCAGAGGCAGCGCGCGCCGGTATTGCGCGACGCGAGAAGAGCAAGGGAAGAAGTCTCTGCTGCTGGTATTGCGGCAGAGCGAAGAGGAGGAAGAGGAAGAACCGCCGGAGCTGGTGGGCGTCTGCCGGAGTGAGAAGAGAGGAAAGTTGGGGGTTTTCTCCGTCAGATTCGAGCTGCTCAGAACGGCGGAGCGACGGGGGTATTTATAGAGGCGGAATCAGAGAGGAGGACGGAGGGAGACGACGTGTCTCCCTCGCCGGAGGACGTCGGAGATGGAAACCCATACCGTCCGTGCGTTCGCACGGCCGGTATGGTGGGTTGCAGCGACCAGGGGGGTGTTCCTGCGACGGCTGACGACGCAGGGCACCCCCGGTTTACTTGCCAGACCCTCCCCCTTACCCTCCGCGGCGCCATGCTCCGCACAAGGTCGCCGGAGCATGGTGCTGGTCAGGTTTTGGAAGGAGGGACCTGAATGTAAAGAACGAAGGAGAGTTAGGGGCAGAAATGCGAGGGTTCAAAAGTTGAGGGCCAAAAAGTAAATATATGAGGACCAAAGTGTAAAGTTGGTCAAGAAGGTTTCTTCTTAGGCTCAAGTTTTTATACATGACTAATTAGGACCTAAGGAATCTGATGGTGAATTTTATTTCTAGATTAAACCTTGTTTGACTGGTCAATTTACGCAAAAACCCAAAATAAGTTATTAATTGGGTATGGTTCTCAATGTAGGTCAAAATGGGTTCCTAAGGCCAAATTGAAGGTTCTAAACCCTAGAGATTATTTTTCTATGAATTTTAGAGGGTTTATTCCAGTTTTGCTTTGCCTTGAACCTCCTGAATTGAAGTGGGTTTGTTTTAGGGTTACAGATTATCATTTAGTTCCTTGGAATTGCTGTAGCCCTTATCAGATCATCCCACTTTCCTTCTTATTTGGTTTGTTTGACCTATGTTTGGACCTGTATGCAGATTATACTGGTAAAATCGCATTTTTACCCCTTATGACTTGTTTTCTCCTTAAACTCAGAATTCTCTGAGTTAAGCCTTTCCTTGAGTTATATAGGAGCTTTTATCCTTTGTATTAGGTCAAAATGAGCTAGTTATGGCTCATGATGAGGTTCTCATCATACCCCCATGCCTAGCTTTTGCTAGTCCCTTAGCAAAAACCTAAGGTTTCAACCCTTGTTCTAGACCATGAAGTTCTTAATAGCTTCAGATAAGTGCTTTTTCATTTGAGCTTAGATTAGGTTAGAATGCTGACCATAGGCCTAAAAGGTACTCTAGTACCAATCAAGATCCAAATCTGTCTAGCCTTAGCCTCAGTCTTTAGCAAAGGTTTTTAAGGTCCACAAGAACTAACCTAAGGTTTATTGGACTTTGTGGTTAAAGCACCCGTGCTTGAAATGATTTTAGCCCTGGCTCAGTTCGTAGTGCGTTTTGTAAGAGAGAGAGATAGAAAATTTTTCTATTTGGAGAGTTCTCTCTCTTTTTCTTTTTAGTTCTAGCCTAGGATTGGCTTTTAAACACGGTCTGTATCAGATTCCTTGCTCCCATCATCAGTCCTCAAGGGTTCCTGGCGATCGATGCTTCGAGATAGCACCGCCCATGACAACCCCCGGAACCCTAGCTATTGAGATTTTGAGATAATCCCATCCATGGTGTTCCGTGGCTGAATCCATATCCTGGCAATTGACACTTCGAGATAATGTCATCCATGGAATCTGAACCAGCAGAGTGCTTACATGCCCCCAGTAGGATATGTGAATATCCTAAGAGACAAGCACCGAGGAGATGATATTTTGTTACGCATCTTCGAGGGGATTTCCCACCTCTCCGCGCTGGGAACTCGTCCAAATCAACTTGTGTTGATCGGCCGCTCCTACTCTAGGTGTTCGTTTCAGAATTTTGCGACGCTTCTGCGTGATTTTGATTTTTACGCTTACTGAACCAGGCTGTGTGTGAGGTTAGGGTGCTTAGGTTACTAAGTCCCGTAAACCAAAAATTAGTTAACGAGGCCAAATACTTCCTAAGCCTTAGACCTAATACTTCAGCTTTTCATTTTCCTCAACCTCTTGAGGAGTGTCCAGATCTTAATGGGTACTAAGAGTCTATTCAAGAATGCCTAAGGTTTGCATTCTTACTAATCTCATTGTGCACTTTTCAGTTCTCTTCTTGAATGAGGTCTAGAACTTAGGTTAATTCCTTAGTTCCTTACTAATGACTATCACCTTTTCTCATAATTTTGTGCTCCTTTTTCATTTTGTTTCTTTTCTCCTTCTCCTTCACAAAATTTCCTTCTCCTCTTTTCCTCTTATTCTTTTTCGAAAAATTTTTAATTTTTATGGTGTTTTTGGCATATGTGAATTTTTTGCTAGAAACCTTTTCTTACAAGTTTTGTACTTTCATACCCCCCCATGCCTAAGATTTGCAATGTCCTCATTGTAACCTAGGGGTTTTTATTCAACTTAGTTCATACATTAGGACAGATGTTTTGATGAGTGAATGGGTCGCGGTGGCTATTCTGAACGATTTCTAATCTCAGATGCAAGCACCTGAGGTGGAGTCGGCTGTCCTAAAGTGTGAACTTCAAGTGCAAAAAGGTGTCAGAACAAGTTTCAGGTTTTCAAAGAGAATGACGGGCTGCCTCCCGTTGAGCGCTAAATTTGATGCCTTCAGCCAAGCGGGAAATGCGATGGAGAGGGGATGGTCAAATCAGCGGAGTTTTTAAGACAAGCACCTTGATTTAGAGCCTGGTTGGTCCAACCAGGTGCTTGTTCAGATCAACAGGCTGATGATGCAGCCCAAACCCAATCAATCTGGTGGGTTGATAGATGTGGATAAAAAGGTGTGGAACCCACCATATACTATGAAGCTCAGATAGATGTGGAAGTGTAAACGCAGGGTTTGGCTGAGTCGAATCAGCCTGGTCAGAGTAGGGATCCGTAGAATAATCAATGAATGACGCGGAAACCCTACAGGGGTGATCAGAGAATGATGGAGCATGATATGTAGTCTGATCAGTGTTCCAAACCCGATGTGGAAATGCAATCGGCTCGGTGAGAGGTGAATCTGAATAGAAATTGAGTCCGGTTGCGGGCCAGGGTTTGGAGGAGGTTTTGATCCGTTCTGTGTGTGCGGATGATGTGACCATTGTGTACGAGGGCTCTTCTAGAAACGGATGATAGGTGGTTTTCTGTAGAGAGTCCTTTGGGTAACTATCAAATGCCGGAAGAGTGCCTGTAGGATGAAAGAAATCGGATTCGAGAAAAGATTTGGATTCTTGGTTGCAATCACTCTTGGCATTTTCTATTTTTAGTTCCTGAGGATCGAAAAGGAATGATTCTGTGTTATCAGTGATCTCGGGAATCAGGACCTCAGAGTCGGAGTCAGAGTCATGAGAACTGAGGTCGTAGATAGGCCTGGCGTGTTCAGGAAGGGGAATCTCTCCGCAATTATAGTCAGATTTGAAATTGTCGGAGAGTTGGCGAAAATGAGATTCATGATCATGAATTCCACCACAGCAAAAATTTACAGATGTGGATTCAGCAGCCTGACTGGGGTCTAGCCTATATGTCAATTCTGGGCTCGAAAAGGTATTCTGTCTAGGCTCAAGCTCTAAGCTGGTAGGATAGACCCAATTGAAATCCAACTCGTCCAACTCCTTAGTCTCTATATCATAAATTGGCATGACTTTCGAAAAATCGATCAGATTTTCTGATGATGTTGGAGAGGGATATTCATCAAATAGAGGCCCAGAATCATATTCTGCAAAAAATTGATCTTTCTCAAAAGGGGCCTCATAATCTTCCCAATAAGTTTCAGATCTAGGTTCTAGGCTTAGGATGTGGGTAGAATTATTAGAACCTAAGTCCGAATAACCTTCGAGGGCCACCTTATCAAGATAAGGGGCGGAATTTATACCCTCAAAAGGTTCAGTTCTGATCTCATTATTGCAGGAGTTTTGGAATTCTAGGCTTGGCAATTCATGGTCGAAGTTTGGCTCATCATTGTGTTCTCCTGCAATATCCCAACCTAATTCAACATTGTCTTCTATCTGGGTTGGGATTTCACAACCACTTTGTGCCCCAGTCCCGAGATCTGGGAAACTGGATTGTTCCTTAATACTGTTCCAAGATGGTTCATCCCCTGTTTCTGGTATATACGGGTATTTTTGGTTGATAATTTGTTCTACTGATTTCATCATTTCTACCCGTTTCGTAAGGGCATCTTGGTGTTGTTCCCAAAGTGCAGGATTTGTCAAGCATTGAAGGTATTCAGATTGGTGTAATTTTTCTATCTCAATGTATCATGTCATGAGCATATCTCGGGTTGATCCTTTTGAAATTTCAGTCAATAGAATTTGGGCACAGTTTATGATGAAAGCTGTGGTTGTTGGGACATCAACCTGAATGTTTTTTATTGGTGTTGAGGGTTTATATTTGATTTCATAGAATTCAAGGGCATCCTCAATCATCTTATCTTTCATGGATCTCAGATATTCAGGTTTTTTACATGGTAGTCTTGCTAGGTAATTAGGCTACATCTTCGAATCAGGTGGTGGAATCAAGATAGAATCAGAAGTTTGAATTAATGGAAAAAGGGGACTTTGTTCAGAATCAGAGGAAAGAGGGGCTATGCGAATGATTTCTGCAAAAACAAGGGAGCCGAGGCTTAGCTTCGGGGAGAGTGAATTTCTATAGGAGGTTTCAAGGACCTCCTGCAAAATACTGAGGGACTGGATGAGATAAGCAGGTGCTGGATCCAATCAAGACACCCAAAAATGTTGGGTGACTATAGAGGTTCGGGGCAGATGGACCCCTTGATCAGAAAGATCGTCCACCTGAGAATTACCTGGGCAGCCAGAGAGGGAGAGTCCCGCGAAGACCCCTACACGGTAGAGCGTCCCCACGGGTTACAGGGTTTCCCCCACCCGACCTCTCTTGTCACTGCGGTTCCAGGTAGACCAGAATGGGGATCTTGACCTCTTAAGTCTACCAATTTTTATTTTAAGATCAGGGTGCTTAAGGTTTCACTTGAACTTTTAGTCTTTTAAGTGCAAAGAGTGACCTAATTTAAGGTTGGTTGACCCAAGGGGTCAACTTTACCTCTTGTTTCCTTTGAGAGCTTTTAGGTCTTGTCTTTTAGGGTTCAAGTGTTTAGAGAGCCAATTGTTTTAGGTTTTCTTTGAATAGGTATTTTCAGACAAGGGCTTGGGCACACTTCATTTGGTTTTCTCAATTCTTGCTTAAGGAGTGTGTCTCTAAATCCCTAGTGTTGGATCCTAGGTTGGCTCTACTTGGTCCAGTTAGCTCTTTGTTGGGTAATTAGGGCTCAAGCAAGAATGTGTTAGCCCTTAAATACCCTTAATAGTGTGCAGGAGTAATGGGTTGGAAACATGCAACTTTTTATGGTTACTAAGTATGGAAGACAGGTTAGCCCTATATTGCTTGTTCTTTTCTTTTCTTCCTCTTTAGAGTTTAGGGGTTAATAGCGAGAGGAAAAAAAAATTTACCTGTCCTCGGAGTGGTTGTCGTGCGGTTGCTTGTCTTCTTGATTTCCTGTAGCTGCACAAAAGAGAGGAGATTATCAGAAACTAAAAAGAAACAGGAATGTTTACCTCTAGAATAGCCATTGCTCCCCGGCAACAGCGCCAAAAACTGGTGGCGACCTTCCTCTATAGTTCCATTATTTCGTCGTAGTATAGTATAGAGAGAGGTGATTACCAGTTTAATACAATTTGTTACTCGGAAATAAAGAGTTCCCGAGGTCGAACTCAGGGAGCAAGTTGTATTCTAGAGATACAAGTTTCTTTTACAAAAAAATAAAGAAAGAGAGAGAGAGAATTTGTTGGCTTCTTTCTTCTTCTCTTCTTTTCTCTTTGCTTATCTTCTTCTGCTTGGCTCTTCTGCTTTATCTGCAGCAGTAGTGATGCTCTTCTTCTTCTTTCAGTTCTTGTTTCTGCTCGTCTCCTTCTTTTTCTTCTCCCTTGCGGTCCTGTTCTTCTTCTTCTTTCAGTTCTTCCCTTGGGCTCTCTGTGTTCTCCTCTGCCTCACCTTCCTTCTCCTTCTTTGCCTTCAGGACATCGTCTGATTTTCCAATCAGACGACTTAAACCGCCGCTGCTACAGTGCTCCTCCTTCCTTCAGCTTTCGTCGTCCTTCTTCTCTGCCTCGCTTGTCTTCTTCTTCTTCGCCTGTGCCTGCATACTTCAAAGCTCTCGTCAGCGGGAAAAAACCTATTCTACCCTCCCCCCGCGTTTCTCTCTCACAGAAGTCGCTCTTAGGAAAGCTCTCCCAAAGCTACCGGGTAGTCGGGTACTGTTTGCACCTCAAAACACGCCTATAAGAACGCCTTCTTATGCTATTTTCTAGCATTAACTATGTATATTATAATCCTGTAGTTGCATTTGTAAAAACGCTTGCATGCATGCATTTAATTGAGAGGAGAAGAGAATGGAATAAATGGCTTGCATTTTTACATTTTTTCTTCAAGTGTCTCTTTGCAAAAGTCCCCTCTCCATATTTTATTTTCATCTTTCTTTCTTCTTCCCACGGTTTTTCTTCTTCCCGCGGCTGAATTTCCTCCCGCAGCCGCATGCAGCACCCCCGCCTCTCCCTGCTGTCCTTCCCGCGCCTCTCCCTGCAGCAGCCACTCTCCAACGCCTCTCCCTGCTGCTGCCATGCCTCCCCGCCATGCTCTCCTCCTCTATAAAGCCGCAGCTCTTCCTCGCGACAAGAAAAGAGGGACGTTGCTGCAATACGCAGCTGCGGCAGCAACTCGAACCCGCAACCACCTTCGCACCCGCTCTCCCCTCCCATACGCCGGCCCTCCGTCGAGGAGGCACCCGACGAGCAGGAGAACCCACTGTGGTGCACACCACCACAGTGGGAGCACCACCGCCCAGCTCTTCAACGAGCCGGTGGGCATGGTGTGTTCTTTTCTCTTCGTTTGCATCTCCACGCCATTGCTGCCGCTTCAAGGTCCGAAGCTTGAAGCAGCAGCAGCAGCAGCAGCCCAGCGGCGACAGCAGCAGCAGCAGCACCCCCGCCTCCTCCGCGACCTTCCCCGCAGGCGCGCAACCCTCCGCGCGCGCCTGCAGGCCCGTTCCCCGCCTCCATCTCCGTTCTGTCCACGCCGCAGTTGCAGCCGCAGCAGGCCGCTGCGCGCACTGCAGCGGCCGGCCAGGCCTCCTCGCGCCGACCCCCGCGACCCTCCGCAACCACTGCAGAACCTCCCCTCGCACCTCCGCGACCTTCCCCGCAGGCGCTCAGCTCTCCGCGTGCGCCTGCAGGGCACTTCCCCGTCTCCGCCTCTGCTCTGTCGCCTCTGCAATTCCACCCGCGACAGGCCGCTGCGCGCACTGCAGCGGCCGGCTACGGCTTCTCGCCGCCCCCTGCCAACCTCTGCAACTCTCTGCGACCGACTGCAGACTCCCCGCCGCCTTCTCCGAGCGCGCCATCGCCCGCTCTCCATCCTCGCACCCGGTCTGCAGGAGACGTCTCACGTCCACTGCGCGAAGGCGCGGTGCACCGCGACGTCAGACGTCCGCCACCGCGAGCAGACGCCTTAACTCGCTGCCATCGTCCGCGCTCGCGATCTCTCCCGCCCGCTCTTTCTCTCTCTGGCGCTCTCTCTCGCTCGCGATCTCTCCCGCCCGCTCCCTCTCTGTCTTCCGCTCTCTCTCTCTCACGTATTCTCTATCTCTCCCTCTCTCTCTCTCTCTCTTTTTTTTCACTTACAGCAACACACACACACCCATTCACCGACACACGCACTCACACACTAATAGTAACTTATATACATACATATATATATATATATATATATATATATACACATATACATATATCTATATATATATACTTATATATACATAGTATATCTATATAGTTATGTATACATACATATAATATAATATATATATACATATACATATATAATATATATATATATATATACACATACTCATATACATATATATATATATACATATCTATATACTTATACATATACACATATATATATACATATATATCTAGATACATATATACTTATATACATATATATATATATATATCTATATAGTATTATATATATATACTTATATACATATATACATAGCTATATACATATATACATACATATATATATATATATATATATATATATATATATATATATATATATATACACCTATGTATATATATATATCTATATATATCTATACATATATACTTATACATTTATATACATACATATGTACATATATTTTCACGTTATTTATTATACGCTGTATCGCGGGGATATCTGCACCAGTTGCTGATATTCCCTGATACACGCGTACAAAAAAGCGTGGTCCCATACATCATCCATCCTCCATCCACACTCCACGCGGCACCTAGTCGTGTTGGTTGCGTCTCTCTAGACGTCGGCTGACTCGACATAGTGCTACACTCCATCGTCACCTCCACCCCCACCCCTTTATATATATACTACATATAAATATATATCTATAGCTACTATATTTACTTTCTGTCTGATAGCTTCCTTCTTAGTAAAAAGATAAAAAAAGGTATAAAAGTGAAAATATAATCTTTGATTTGCAGGTACCCCCGTCTTGCAAGTAGCAAGACGTGTTTTGAAACTCTGTTTTGGCTAAAAGCCAAGGACACAATTTTGAGGGTGTGCCTCAAGAACAAGGATTACCAGAAAAAAAACCTAAATAAGAAAAATACCAAAAACAGAATAAACGAACGGAAGAGACGCGTTTTAAGGAAAACGTAGAAACTCGACTTGAACCCCACTTCCCTGAGTTCGACCCTGGGCCTAAAAGTGACAAGATAAAATCAATTAGGCCAGGTTAAAAATTTTGTAAAGAGATGGTTAGGTCTGAATTAGGTTAACCACTATACACATTTCAACGATAAAAATATCATATTAACAACCTATCCAGGCCGACCATCAGGTACGGGTCGCGCCCGGGTCCAGGCCCACCGGCGTGCGTGGTGGGCGAGGAGTACAGGTCAGTCTAAGTCGGGTCGGGCCAGGTCCGCGGGGCGTGGTCGCGGACGAGGCCGGGTCGAGCGAGTGAGTGAGAGGGACCTCACCCCGTGCTCAGGAGGCAACAAGCATAAGGCACTTTTTTCCTTTATGCGGGCGCGCTCCTCTGAAAGGTTACGAGGTGGGACTAAATGTCCCACCCCAATTTGACGCCTGCGCGGAGGAGGCAGCGGCGGTCGAGGCTTCGCACGAGGGCTTCGCGCGAGGGCTTCACCTCAACTGCAGCCTGACGCTTTGCGAAGACACCTCGCGTAGCCTGGGAGCATGACCTGGGCGTGGCGCACCTGGGGCAGCAGGTGAAGAAGCTGCTTCGCTTCAACAATGGCGGCGGCGAGCGCAGGTACCTGCCCACAGAGAAACGGCCTCTCGGCCCAATCAAAAACGCGGAGGACCTTCGCCGTGGCACGGCGAAGGTGGTCGGGGGGTGTGCAGGCGGTGGCGTGGAGCCTAAGGGCTGCCCTAGGTCGGACTGTGGGTCGGGAGATGGGTTTGTTCGGTGGATTTGCAGAGGTCGGGTGGCGGGAATTGGAAGGGCGGAAATGGATCAGGGTGAGGAGGCGGAGATTATGTGCAGGTCGGCGAGCCGTGTGGGATGCTGGAGTGATGGGAGCGGCTCGCCGGAGGGTGGCCGGAGGCGGAGAAGGTGAGGGTGATTAGGCGCGGTCGAGGGGTAATTAGATAAAAATAGCAGGGGGAAAAGAGAGAGAGAATAGAGGGAAGTAGTTCTAACCTAACTAAAGTGACGAAGGGGGCGAGGAGGCGGACGGCTGTACCTGCTGTCGCCGGAGAAGAAGGTGCCCAGTGGGGGAGGACGGCGGTGACGACGGGGCAGAGGCAGCGCGCGCCGGTATTGCGCGACGCGGGAAGAGCAGGGGAAGAAGTCTCTGCTGCTGGTATTGCGGCAGAGCGAAGAGGAGGAAGAGGAAGAACCACCGGAGCTGGTGGGCGTCTGCCGGAGTGAGAAGAGAGGAAAGTTGGGGGTTTTCTCCGTCAGATCCGAGTTGCTCAGAATGGCGGAGCGACGGGGGTATTTATAGAGGCGGAATCAGAGAGGAGGGCGGAGGGAGACGACGTGTCTCCCTCGCCGGAGGACGCCGGAGATGGAAACCCATACCGTCCGTGCGTTCGCACGGCCGGTATGGTGGGTTGCAGCGACAAGGGGGGTGTTCCTGCGACGGCTGACGACGCAGGGCACCCCCGGTTTACTTGCCAGACCCTCCCCCTTACCCTGCGCGGCGCCATGCTCCGCGCAAGGTCGCCGGAGCATGGTGCTGGTCAGGTTTTGGCAGGAGGGACCTGAATGCAAAGAACGAAGGAGAGTTAGGGGTAGAAATGCGAGGGTTCAAAAGTTGAGGGCCAAAAAGTAAATATATGAGGACCAAAGTGTAAAGTTGGTCAAGAAGGTTTCTTCTTAGGCTCAAGTTTTTATACATGACTAATTAGGACCTAAGGAATCTGATGGTGGATTTTATTTCTAGATTAAACCTTGTTTGACCGGTCAATTTACGCAAAAACCCAAATTAAGTTATTAATTGGGTATGGTTCTCAATGTAGGTCAAAATGGGTTCCTAAGGCCAAATTGAAGGTTCTAAACCCTAGAGATTATTTTTCTATGAATTTTAGAGGATTTATTCCATTTTTGCTTTACCTTGAACCTCGTGAATTGAAGTGGGTTTGTTTTAGGGTTACAGATTATCATTTAGTTCCTTGGAATTGCTGTAGCCCTTATCAGATCATCCCACTTTCCTTCTTATTTGGTTTGTTTGACCTATGTTTGGACCTGTATGCAGATTATACTGGTAAAATCGCATTTTTACCCCTTATGACTTGTTTTCTCCTTAAACTCAGAATTCTCTGAGTTAAGCCTTTCCTTGAGTTATATAGGAGCTTTTATCCTTTGTATTAGGTCAAAATGAGCTAGTTATGGCTCATGATGAGGTTCTCATCAGTAGCCGCAGAGAAAGAAAGAAGAAATCAGAGAAGGAAGAAAAGAGAAGAAAGAAGAAGCCATCAGAGAAAGAGAAGAAAGAACAGACAATTTCTTTTTACATTTCTATTCTCCTCTTTAGCTTTCATATACATTGAATCTCATTCATTTTAATGTTGAACATCATATTTTGATTAATTTGAGATTGTGATTTTAGTTTTTAAGTACTAATTTGCTCCTTGTGTTCAATGTAGGATACTTAGGTTTTTGAGTAATAAAATTCTCATTTGTTTTCAAGACGATTTCATTTATACTACAACGCAACATCTTTTAAACACCGATTTCGTATCATAACATTTTGGCACTGTTGATGGGGAGCAACAGGAATTTTAGAAACTTTGATCACAACCTCTGATTCAATACTAACTTACTCTCTCGCTTTTGCTGTGATTGTTTCAGGGGAAGAAAAGAAAAACAGCCGCACAACAACCACACCAGGAACAGGTAAACTTTCAGTGCCCTTTCAATTAATCCCCTCAAAATATGAACAGGAAAACAAAAACAAAATCAATCTAGGGCTACCTGTTTCCATATTTAGTAATTCACCAAAGTTGCCTGATTTTTATTTCAACACATTTTGAATTGCACATCCATTTAAGGTAACTAGGGCTAACACCTTCTTGATTGAGCCCTAAATACCATCTTTTGAGGCAACTAAACTGGACCAAATAGAGCCAACCTATGGATTTCAATCTAGGCTTTTAGAGACACATCTTCTCTTAAGCAAAGAATCAAAAGTTTCAAAAGGAGGTTAGCCTAAGCCTTGTTTGAAGAGATTTATCCAAGAGAAACCCTAAGAAAATCAAGCCCTTAATTCACTTGAACCCTAAAAGAAAGGACCTAAAAGCTCTCAAAGGAACAAAGAGGTGAAGTTAATCCTTTGGGTCAACCAACCTTAAAATTTGGTCACTTTTTGCACTCAAAAGACCTAAAGTTCAAGTGGAACCCTAAGCACCTTGATCTTAACTAAAAGAGGTAGACTTAAGAGGTCAAGGTCCCCATTTTGGTCTACCTGGACTCTCAGTGACAAAAGAGGTCGGGTGGGGGAAACCCTGTAACTCGTGGGGATGCTCTACCGTGAAGGGGTCTTTGCAGGACTCTCCCTCTCTGGCTGCCCAGGAATTTCTCAAGTGGACGACCTTTCTGACTAAGGGGTATCATCTACCCCGAACCTCTATAGTCACCCAACATTTTTTGGGTGTCTCGATTAGGTCCAGCACATTCTAATCTCATCAAATCCTTTAGTGCATGTTTGGTAGGAGGTCCTTAAGACCATCCTTAAGACCTCCTTTAGAAATCCACTCCCGCCGAGGCCAAGCCTTTACGCCCATGTTTGTGCAGCAACCCCACCACGTAGATCTCTCCTCTAATTCAGAACCAAGTTCTCCTTCTTCTTCCATCATGGCACAACCCATTGAAGAAGAGAACAACCTTGAGCACCAACTTTATTGCCTAAATGATCTCTTCCAAAACTTTGTAAACCCACTGCAGTACGCTATGATGCGAGATCACTATAATCCCACTGCGGTGGCAATCGAGCCTCGAGTCCAAATTCGGGCTAGAGGTCCTGATTCTGAACTCAAGCCCAATATGATTCATGCCATACCAAAATATTCTGGTCCAGACCTTAAGCAACTTAATCAACTCTAAGGATCCATTCTAGCACATTAAGCAACTCAAACATCTGGCCCAGACCTTCGGGTCAGATGTACAAAACTGGGATATTCTACTCATGAAGATGTTTTCTTTCTCCCTCATGGACAAGGCTACTCATTGGTATCAAACTCAAACTCGTCCGATCAACACATCGGTCGAACTCCAGTCCAAAATTTTGATGTCCTTCCCCGTTGGCCGGACAAATGCCTTGTGCCACCAGATCGCTCATTTCACTCAATAATCAGGAGAGCCTCTTCATGAGGCATGGGACCGATTCTTGGATCTCATGCGGAAGTGTCCCCATCACGGAGTTCCTAAATAGGAACAAGTCCAGCCTTTTTACCAGGGACTCCGTGAAGACATTCGATTATTCGTCAATGCAACCTGTGGAGGAAACATCATAGGTCAACATGAGGACACGGTGTGGGAGCTTCTCAAAAATATATGCAAGAACTCCATCAATAATGACTCCATGGGCTTATTCGACCAGACGAATGCCCGCGCATCGACGAATCTTACGGGAGCACATGGGATGCTGGGCCTATCCACATCCGTCAACTTGGAGTTGATGGCCAGTCGTTTGGACATGGTCTCTATCATAGAGAAGAAGGTGGACGAGCTGACTCGGCATCTGCAGTGAGCCTCCTCTGCGCAGAACTCATTTGCACAGCCACCTCTTGCGAGGGAAACTATGCAAAACATCTATCACCGATCTTCTCAGGGGATGGACCCGTATCCACCCCCATCTGACTCTCAGACTAGAGGGACCTCCGATCCACTCTATTCTAGTTGGGGGAACTCTGAACCCTCATACTCTGACTTTCCTGAGGATCCTTAGACCTGCAAGGACCTCAACACCATCTAGAATGACCCATTCTCCAATACCTACAACCCTGGATGGCGGAATCATCCCAACTTCTAGTGGACGGGAAATTCTAAGAATCAAAGACCACCTTATCAACCCCTTCCACAAGCTCCTCGTCTGTATCAGCCGCCTCAGCCTCGACCCAACCCCACCTATCAATCTGGGCCAAACCAAGATCAAATGACTCTTATCCTTCAAACATTGGCTGACATTCAGAAGACGAATGCGGCAATACAGAAACAGCACAAGGACAAGATCACAGAGGTTCACAATCAACTCGCCCAGATGGCGAATTCACGCCAACCTGGCACCCTTCCTTCGCAACCTCTGCCAAACCCAAATAATGTGCCGACCCAGAGGCACGTTATGAGCCCAAATCCACGCCACACACATATGATTTATCAGACCCCTTCTATTCCATCACCAGACGCAATGGAAGCTTCAACATCATACGTGGGATTTCAACAGCAGCCACCCATTTTACCGACCCGAAACCAAAACCAGGCAGGATTAAACTCTGTAACAACCCGTAGTAGTAAAGCAACCCTAGACCCACCTTATCCAAACCACTCCAAGCCTGGTAGTAACCCAAGCCCTAAGATAGTTATCCAGGATACCCTATCCCAGATTAAAACCTAGACTTATTCTAGAGGAACCAACCAAGGTTCCATTTCCCGAGGCCTTGACCAAGGGAAAGAGGATAACCAAACCTGTGGCTCCTGAGGAGGATCTGGTCAAGCTCTTTGAACAGGCCCAAATAAACATCCCCTTGATGGATACAATCCGCCATGTACCGGCTTATGCACGATTTCTGAAAGACGTGTGTACACCCAAGCGTAAGCTATGAACAAAAAGTGGGAGTCTGATCGTACTGTCAGAGTAATCCAGCTCTCTAATCTTGAGTAAACTCCCATGTAAGGCTATAGACCTAGGTACTCCCCTGATTTCATGTAAAATTGGTGATACCCAATTCGACATAGCCTTGTTAGACCTAGGTGCCACCATAAACCTAATACCAACATCCCTCCTTGACCACCTTGAAGAACCGAGCTTAAATCGACAGAGGTGACATTACAGTTAGCCGATCGATCCATCAAGTCACCTAAAGGAATACTCAAGGATGTCACTGTTAGGGTACGAAATTTCTACTTCCCGGTGGATTTTTTAGTTCTAGATATGGATGCACCTGAGAACCCAAGGGATACACCCAATATACTAGGGAGACCTTTTCTGGCCACTGCTAGGGCCAACATAAACTATAAGGAGGGCCAAGTAGAATTAAAATTTGGGAACCAAACTCTAAAGATTGACATCTTTAAGGCCCAACAAGGGATTAATTGCGGGGTTATAGAACAAATATGTGATATCAAAGTCATGGTTGATGAACCGCATATCAAGGACAACCTGATTATCCCCAATCAACCACCAAAAGATCAAAAACCGTAAACAGAGGAGTCTGAACTTGATCTTGATACACCCATAACTCCTACCCTTCTTCCTGACACACACCCTGAACCACCTACTGCTGTTGATAATCCTGTCCAGGAACTTAAGCCCCTTCTCGACCATTTGAAGTACGTCCTTTTGGGTTCCAATCAGACTTTTCCTGTGATTATCAACTCCAGACTCACACCTGACAAGGAATCTCGTCTGATTACTGTTCTCCCGCAACATTGTAGAGCCATTAGATGGACTGTCTATGACTTGACTGGCATAAGCCTTTCTTACTGCACACATCGAATCTACACCGAAGAGGGCGCACGACCTTCGCGAGAAATGCAGAGACGTTTGAACCCTAATCTGCCGGAGGTCGTGAAAAAGGAGATCATTAAGTGGTTAGATGCAAGGATCATCTACCCGATCTCCAACAGTCGATGGATGAGTCCAATCTAGGTTGTCCCTAAGAAGGCAGGACTCACCATCATTACAACTGAAATTGGAGTGGTCATACTGACCTGTATAGCTAACTCGTGGAGAGCCTGCATTGATTACAAAAGACTCAATTCCTCCATGAAGAAGGATCATTTCCCACTACCATTTATTCACCTGATCCTCGAGAAACTCGCGAGAAATAGGTTCTTCTGCTTTCTTGACGGGTACTTCAATTATAACCAAGTGGCAATCCATCGTGAGGAACAACAAAAGACCACTTTCACCTACCCCTTCGGGACATATGCATTCCGAAGGATGCCGTTCGGTCTTTACAATGCACCCACGACTTTTCAGCGGTGCATGCTTGGCATATTCTCAGATATGGTAGGTGATTATCTGGAATTCTTCATGGATAACTTTCCAGTATTTGGAGCATCATTTGACGAATGCCTCTAGCAATTGGTCCAAATACTCAGGCGATGCATTGACATGAATCTGGTTCTTTCCTAGGAAAGGAGCCATTTCATGGTGCTTGAGGGAATCGTCCTACGACATCTGATTTCGGAGAAAGGCATCCAAGTCGATCGAGCCAAGGTTAACTTGATTTCCAAACTCCTTATGCCTAGCTCAATCAAGGACATCAGATCCTTTCTGGGGCACATCGATTTTTCCTGTCGATTTATCTCTGATTTTACAAAAATTGCGTGCCCCCTGACTACTCTTCTCTCCAAGGATGCACCTTTCGAAATCTCCAAGGAATGCACTCAAGTATTTGAGATCTTTCATGACCAAGTTACCCAAGCACCGATCCTATAGTCCCCTGATTGGTCTCAACCCTTTGAGATCATGTGCGATGCATCTGACTTCGCTGTAGGAGCGATTTTGGGGTAGAAAATCGACGGGAAACTCGTGGTCATTTACTACGCTGGCAAAACACTTGACGAGGCTCAACGTAACTACACGGTTATTGAGAAAGAGCTGCTAGCCGTAGTATTTGCCCTAGAAAAATTCAGATCTTACCTCCTGGGTTCCCATGTTATCATCTACGCGAATCACAACTGTGAGGCATCTCCTTACGAAGAAGGATGCAAAACCTCAATTAATCCACTGGATCTTGCTGTTGCAAGAATTTGACATCGAGATTCATGACAAAGCAGGAAAACAAAACGTGGTAGTTGATCACTTGTCCCGCCTTCTAATGCGAAGTTTGGAGTGACTTGTAAAAGCGAGTTTTTGAGTCGTTGTAACAAGCCAAATTGCATATGCTTTTAAATTTGTATACTAAGATAGTGGGGTATCTAGGGTCATCCAAAGAGGCCAACTGTTTGCACAATTAAATCCCTTGATTGAAAATCGAGCTCAACTTTCTTTTTGAAGTTTTATATATATGATTTTTATAGGTTTTGAAATAACAGCAATACGAATTTTGTTGATAGCGAGAAACAACTAATACCTAATTCAACAAACCTAACCATAAGGTGACAGGTAGAGCCTCTCCCTAAGCTCACCCTAGGCACATGGGGACCTAGAATAATTAGGGAGAGGGAGTGAACCAATTGCTAGGCAAAATTTCTAACAAGCTATGCAGCAGAAATTGAAAGAAGGCAATTTGAATTAAAGCAAAATTGTGCACACAAAACCTATAGAGGAATGCTTCTACTCCACTTGAAAATACAAGAAAAATAAAACACAAATCCTCTAGATAGATGGTGAAGAAGAGGGCTTCTTCCTCTAAGCCAAGTAGCTCCTTGACTTGAAAAGACAACTCCTTCTCCTTGGCGTGAGATGCTCCTCAAAATGATGTCCTCCACGGTGGTAGCTACCACCTTTAATTCTCCTCCTCAAATGGTGGACATCCACCCTATGTTCTTCTCCTTTGCATGGCCATCCTCCTTGAAGTAGAATGCTCCTCCTCCTTGGCGTGGCACAAGTTGAAGAAAGTGGGGAGAAGAAGGCACCAAAGGGGCTGGTGATGTGCCCCCTTAATCTTCTTCTCTACTCGTTCTTCATGGCTGTAGGTGTAGGTGGATGTAGGTGGAATAATACACTAATGGAGGATGCTCTAAAATGGTGGTAGGTGGTGGGTTCTTATAGAGTAGGAAGGGGGCTATGGTGACTCTTGAAATGGAGGGCTAGGATGGGAAGATGGAGGTGGTTGGGGATCCTATGGCTAAGGGTAATTGGCCCCAACCCAAGGGGCACCTAGGTGGTGGTTGTGGGTGGTGGCACCCCATGAAGTTGGCACCAAAATGGCTTCTAGAAGAGGGGCTTAGGTGGTACCAAGTAGGGTTCAAGAAGGAGGGGTAGGTGGATGGCTAGGATGGGTTGTAGGGTTATGTGTATGGCCATGATGTGGCGGTGTTTTGGAGGGAAAAAGTGGCACCAATAAGGAGGTAGTTAGGGTGGTTTCGGCGCCACTTTATGGTGTCTTTTGGAGGTAGTGGGCAGGCTAGGTTGGCGCCAAGGAGAGGTGGAAGTGGGGGTAGCTTACGTGGATCTTTGGTGGAGCTTGTTGTTGGAGTTGATAGGTAGGGTTTTTAGGTGGTAAAAGCCAAGGGAGCTGGAGCATAGCTAAGCTAAGCTGAGCTAAGCTAGCTTAGCTAGTAGTGGAGTAGAGGAGGAGGTGTTGGAGTTAGGGTTTGGAGGGAGGAGCTGGATCTGAAGAATCTAGAGCTTAAGTGGAGCTGGCAACTACTGAAGAGGTCAACATGGGGCTACTCTAGTTGGCTTAGCTTGCTAGTTCTTTGCTAGCTACTAAGCCAAGTTAAAGTGAGCTAGCTTCTGTTGAATGGAGCTGAGGTGAGTTGGGTCTGGTGCTCCCTGGGAGGATTGAGCTAGTTGAGACAGCTAAGGTAGCTTAGCTCAACCAAGTTGAGCTAAGCTGAGTCCCCAGGAGCTGAACTTGAGCTTCCTGAGCTAGGATCAGTTCTTCTTCAGCTGGCTGGAGTTGGGTGGAGCTGGATGTAGCTGGATCTGAGCTGGGGTGAACTCTAGTCAACTCAACTGAGCTAGCTAGAGCTCCCTGTGGACAAGTAGGAGCTGAGATGAGCTAGACTCAACTAGGTTGAGCTGGATCTGAGCTGACGTAAGCTAGGGTGGGCTAAGATGAGCTCTCTTGAGTTGCCATTCAGCTGAGATTAGCTTAATGGAGTTGGGATGAGCTAACCCTAGTCCAAGTGAGCTAGGTTCCAACTGAGGTGGGCTAGATCAAGCTAAGTTCTAGTTAGCCTGAGCTCCTCCTTCGCCATTTGCCTTCTTGAGTGCTTGGGTTTTAGGGATCTTTGTGTCTATTCATCCCTAACACTCACAAAAATACATTAAAACAACAAAAGAAATTATAATGCATGCCTAACCTAGTTAATGCCTAAATGTAGCCCAAAAACCTATTTGCAGAGCAAAACTCTAAGAGCTAGGTTTGTTTTAATGCATAAGAATGATGATAAACTGTCGTTTATCACCTTCCTTCTGAGATCATTGACCCTTCTGGACCCATCATGGAACATTTTCCCAATGAGCAGCTCCTGACTATCGATACAAGGCTTCCATGGTTTGCTAACATAGTAAACTACTTGGCATCACATCAGATCCCGTCCGATGTGGTCACTTCAACCTGCCTAAAGTGATAGTTTGGCCGATGCAAGTGATATCCATTTTGCCTATGTGGCAATTGATATTTGCCTTTGTAGTGTCCAAAAAAGGACGTCCAACGATTATTGGGGAGTCCAGTAATGATTCAGGTACCTCAATGTCAAGAACCAGAAAGTCTGTAGGGAAGACACAATTCTAGGCTTTAACCAAAACATCCTCGACAATCCCACGAGGTTTGATTGTAGATTGGTCGGCTAATTGCAGGGTAACCTTGACGGGTTTTAATTCGCTGATATGAAATTCTTCAAATAAAATCATGCGACTAATATTAACTGAGGCACCAAGATCGATGAGGGTGCGATTAAAGGTAGTATCATCAATAATTACTGAAATTAAAGGCACCCCCGGATCTTCCATCTTAGGAGGCAGCTTGCTCTATATGACAGAGCTTACTATCTTTGAAAGATGCACTTGTCTTAGATTTTTGGCCTGCCTTTTAGGAGTACATATCTCCTTCAAAAATTTGGCATAGGTAGGTATATATTTGATGGCATCTAGGAGAGGAATATTGATTTGAACTTTTCCAAATAGATTCATGAGTTCTTCTGTGGTGGGCTCAAGTTTCTTTTTTCTCTTGGTGGTGGGGAGGACAGCTTGTGGGAAAGGGATAGGAATCGTGTCTTGAGATTTTTGTATTTCTTTTTCTTCCTAATGGGGAGGTGGGGAGTCAATTTGCTCAGTGATGGGGATTTCACCAGGTTTATGTGAAGGCCCAGGATCAGTGGTGGTTTTCCCACTCCTCAATGTAACTACATGTGCAGTTGAATTATTATTTGGAGGAGGTGGGGGGCCTGTGGTTGCGGAAACCTGGGAGGCTACTGAGATGGTGGATTAGTTGGAGGCTGATTCAGGTAGTGTGGAGTTCTACCCGGATATTGGTTCCTTTGGTGATTAGGGTTGGGCATGGGTTGGGACGGAAGATGTCCTGCAGGTCATTGCGTGGGAGTAACCCCAATCTGATTATTCAGATTTGTGATGGTGCGGGTTACTTCCATCATTTTTGTTTGCATTTCCTGCAGGGTTCGCATCTTCTGGGCATTGATGTCATGTTGGGATGGCCCAGGATGAAAGGTTGGATTTGACCCATACCCATTAAAATGATCTGGTTGGGAAGGAACCTGATTATTCCAGGAGTAGTTTGGGTAATTTTTCCAATTGGAAGAATTTTTAAATGGCTCCTGGATGGAAGAAATATTTTGAGTGGGGTTAAGATCAGGATAGTTGTAATTCCCCAGTGAATCATGGGCAACCTTAGAATACTGGTAATAATCAACATGAGTAGTGTTGAGATTGTGCAAATTTTCTCTTCGTGGAAAGTTAGGTTGGGTTAGATGTGGATTGTGTGGAGCTTGGGTTGATGTGGCCAGTCTTTCCTCAATTTTCTTTTGATTAATATGCATCTGATCGAGTTTTGAGTGATCATTTAAAGATCATCTTAGGTGACAGGGATAGATTGAGTGCCTACTTCATGAACACCGAACTGTGGGTTTTGAGTTCTGCAAAATGTGTTCATGGAAGCTTGATTAAATGAGTTTTCACTCATTTCTTCAAAAAGGTCATAGTCACTTTCATCATCCTTATTTAAGAAGTTACCCCCACACGAGGCATCGACGAAATGTCAGATTTGATGTTCTAATCCATGATAGAAGATTTGCATGAGCTGCCATAAAGGAATCTCATGGTGCGGGCAACTTCTTAAGAGATCTTGAAATCTTTCCCAAGAATCATGGAAAGTCTCACCAGATTTTTGGTGAAAGGTCATAATAGATCTTCGCAGGGAATTAGTACGACCTATGGGAAAGAATTCTTGAGGAAGGCGCTCTTGAGCTGAGGCCAAGTTGTGATGGGTCGGCCAATGGTCCTAAACCAATAAGCGGCCTTATCTTTAAGAGATAATGGAAAAAGCTGCGTTAGCCATATGTCCTCTTGCACATTTTGGGAACGGGTTGTTTGTGCAAGACGAGTCAACTCTTGAAGGTGGCTGAAAGGGTCTTCCTTAGGAAGGCCATGGAAGTGTTTAATCAGGTTTAGGACTGCAGGCTTGATCTCGAAGTCCCTCTTTGGTATGACCACCCCTAGCCGTTCCTCATAATAAGGCTGATCATAAAAATCTTTTAGAGGAATAACAGGCTAATGACGGGGTGGTGGGTTTGACCTTTGATTGGATAGGTTTTGGATGTTCCTAGTCAATGTTTGTTGATTGGAATTTAATTTATTAATCTACTCAGCCATAAATTTTAAAAGATCAGGTAGGGGGTCTTGATGTTGTGTTTGGGGCAATTCAAGATTAGGGAGCTCTAAGTGTGGGAAGTTAATGGTGGGTGGGTTTTGGGTGGAAGGGTTAAAATTAGGGTCAGTAGTGGGGTTAGAGGAAAGATTAGAGGTGGAAGTGGAAGGGTTAGTGGACCCATTTTATTTATCCATTTTTTTAGAAGAAGAGGATAGAAAAAGTGGTCTTTTTGCATGGGGGTGAAATCAAATGGTCCTTCCAGGTGTGGATTTTGAGACCATCACCCGTGCATAAAATGGAAGAATGGGAGGGGAGGAGAAGAGAAAGGGATGAGAGAAAGTGTGCAAATTAAACAACCAAAGCTAGACCTAACTTAAGTATGACTCCCTAAAAATAAACCTAAGACTTGGTCTGCGTAGGAAATAAGTAATCAATAATGAATACCCATTCTGTCAACAAATCTAGCCAAGTTGCTTAGGGGGAGGTTTTGGCCCAAACATTTCCCAGGGAAAACCTAGGTGCTTGTACAAACCTGTGCTTGGTCATTTGACACGGCCCCTCAGCCTGAACACCAGATATAGATGACATAATTGGTATTAACTAACAAAAACTTAAGACCTATAAAGCAAGCCTAAGTTGATGAAGCCTTAGGGGTCAAGTTGCTACGGATTTTAATTTGGTCTAGGATACTAGAGTGCACACGGAATGTGAAGGGCGTTAATTGTGTTGCTGCCCTGTTATTTCAATTTTTTTTTAGTGTGTGTGTAGGAATTGGAAAGTGGCTCCAATGAAAAGCAAGTTGTCACACAATTATCGTATTTCTGTCATTTAAGATTGGATTTAACTTAGTGTATTTTAGGGTTTCTCTTTTGAAATTTTCAAACAAGTTTGAAGCTCCATAATGAAAGGAAAAATAATTTGTATTGGTGATGGTTAATGTGAGTCCCTAAAAAGAAAGAAAGAAACCCTAAGTCAATTATCACTAAGACAGAAAATTACTACCAATGAAATATTTTTAGGCTTTTTGTATTAAGTAGTGGTTCAAACAAGTCAAACAACACCACTACATTGAAGAAAATCAAACAACAATTCTAGAAAAGATTTTTACAAGATTTTAGGAATTTCTGTGATAATTGTTTTGAATTTTTATTTGTACTGGTGTCAAAGTCCAGAAATGAAATCCATAGGTATTTTGGACTTTCAGTATTACTACTGACTCAGAAAATTTTGGTGATTTTATATGATGTATAAAATTTTACAAGGATTCCAAAATGCTAAATTTCACAAAAATTGGATGAGTATAGAAATTCTTAAATTCAATGAAAAGTAGCAAAATAGGAAGATTGGAGGGTGTGACCACTCTGCAGTCTATGAATTTTTCAAAATTAAATACAAAGCCAATTGATCTAAAATTTGGAATAGATGTTCCTAACTTAATTTGGAATCACTGTATAGAAATTTATGATTTTAGGAGGCATGTGGTATTGGGAATTGATTTTTCAAGTCTAGACAGAAATCTAGACTCAAAAAATAGAACACCAATACTTGAAATGAAGTGGTGTTAATAAAAAATTCAAGCAAACAATGAATTTTAATGGACACCACTCCACTTAATTAAGATGTTTCGGATCTTGAAAGCCAACTTTAATATTTTTTTGGTAGCTTTAATTAACTATGTGACCAGAAAAGGGAACCAACCTGAAAATCCGCGGGAAGTAAAGGAACTTTGAGCTTTCGCTTCCAAATTCCAGCTTTCCTGCTGTAGTTCCTGCACACACTAGAGAAAAGAGAGGGAAGGGGATGAGGTCCACTTCAAGCAAGAGAAAGAAAGATTAAGCAAAGTCGTGCCTCCCCGGCAACGACACCAAAATTTGATGAGATGTTTGGAATGATTTGTAAAAGCGGGTTTTTGAGTCGTTGTAACAAGCCAAATCGCATACGCTTTTAAATTTGTATACCTAGATAGTGGGGTATCTAGGATCGTCCAAAGAGGCCAAATGTTTACAAAATTAAATCCCTTACTTGAAAATCGAGCTCAACTTTTTTTTTGTGTTTTATATATATGATTTTTATAGGTTTTGAAATAACAGTGATATGAATTTTGTTGAAAGTGGGAAAACAACTAATACCTAATTCAAGAAACCTAACCCTAAGGTGATAGGTAGAGCCTCTCCCTAAGCTCACCCTAGGTAAGTGGGGGGCTAGAATAATTAGCGAGAGGGAGTGAAACATTTGCTAGGCAAAATTTGTAACAAGCTATGCAATAGAAATTGAAAGAAGACAATTTTAATTAAAGCAAAATTATGCACACAAAACCTATAGAGGAATGCTTCTACTCTACTTGAAAATACAAGAAAAATAAAACAAAAATCCTCTAGATAGATGGTGAAGAAGAGGGCTTCTTCCTCCAAGCCAAGTAGCTCCTTGAATTGAAAAGACAACTCCTCCTTGGCATGAGATGCTCCTCCAAATGATGTCCACCAAGGTGGTAGCTACCACCTTTAATTCTCCTCCTCCAAGGGTGGAAGTCCACCCTATGTTCTTCTCCTTTTCCTGGCCGTCCTCCTTGAAGTAGAATGCTCCTCCTCCTTGGCGTGGCACAAGTTGAAGAAAGTGGGGAGAAGAAGGCACCAAAGGGGCTGGTGATGTGCCCCCTTAATCTTCTTCTCTACTCGTTCTTCATGGCCGTAGGTGTAGGTGGATGTAGGTGGAATAATACACTAATGGAGGGTGCTCTAAAATGGTGGTAGGTGGTGGATTTACATAGAGTAGGAAGGAGGCTAAGGTGACTCTTGAAATGGTGGGGTAAGATGGGAAGATGGAGGTGGTTGGGGATCCTATGGCTAAGGGTAATTGGCGCCAACCCAAGGGGCACCTAGGTGGTGGTTATGGGTGGTGGAACCCATTGAAGTTGGCGCCAAAATGTCTTCTAGAAGAGGGGCTTAAGTGGTGCCAAGTGGGGTTCTAAAAGGAGGGGTGGGTGGATGGCTAGAATGGGTTGTAGGGTTATGTGTAGGGCCATGAGGTGGGGGTGTTTTGGAGGGAAAAAGTGGCGCCAATAAGGAGGTAGTTAGGGTGGTTTTGGCACCACTTTATGGTTTCTTTTGGCGCTAATGGGTAGGCTAGGTTGGCGCCAAGGTGAGGTGGAAGTAAGGGTAGCTTACGTGGAGCGTAGGTGGAGCTAGTTGGTGGAGTTGTTAGGTAGGGTTTTTAGGTGGTAAAAGCCAAGGGAGCTGGAGGATAGCTATGCTAAGCTTAGCTAAGCTAGCTTAGCTAATAGTGGAGTAGAGGAGGAGGTGTTGGAGCTAGGGTTTGGAGGGAGGAGCTGGATCTGAAGAATCTAGAGCTGAAGTGGAGCTGGCAGCTACTGAAGAGGTCAACATGGGGCTACTCTAGCTGGCTTAGCTTGCTAGTTCTTTGCTAGCTACTAAGCCAAGCTAAAGTGAGATGGCTTCTGTTGAATGGAGCTAAGGTGAGTTGGGTCTGGTGGTCCCGGGGATTATTGAGCTGGTTGAGATGGCTAAGGTAGCTTAGCTCAACCAAGTTGAGCTAAGCTAAGTCCCCAGGAGCTGGACTTGAGCTTCCTGAGCTGGGATGAGTTCTTCTTCTGCTGGCTGGAGTTGTGTGGAGCTGGATGTGGCTAGATCTGAGCTGGGGTGAACTCTAGTCAAGTCAGCTGAGCTAGCTAGAGCTCCCTGTGGACTAGTTGGAGCTGAGATGAGCTAGACTCAACTAGGTTGAGCTGGATCTAAGCAAACCTGAGCTAGGGTGAGTTAAGATGAGCTCTCTTGTGCTGCCATTTAGCTGAGATTAGTTGAATGGGGCTAGCATGAGCTAACCCTAGTCTATGTAAGCTAGGTTCCAGTTGAGGTGAGCTGGATCGAGCTGAGTTCTAGTTAGTCTGAGCTTCTCCTTCACCATTTTCCTTCTTGAGTGCTAGGGTTTTACGGATCTGTATATCTGTTCATCCCTAACACTCACAAAAATACATTAGAACAACAAAAGAAAATGCAATGCTTGCCTAACTTAGTTAATGCCCAAATGCAACCCAAAAACCCATTTGCAGAGCAAAACTCTAAGAGCTAGGTTTGTTTTAATGCATAAGAAAGATGATAAACTGTTGTTTATCACCTTCCTTCTGAGATCATTGACCCTTCTGGACCCATCACGGAACATTTTCCTGATGAGCACCTCTGACTATCGATACAAGGCTTCCATGGTTTGCTAACATAGTAAACTACTTGGCATCACATCAGATCCCGTCCGATTGGTCAAGACCAAGAAGGACAAATTGCATTCCGATCTCAAGTATTACCTTTAGGAAGACCCGTATCTATTCCGCATTGGTGTTGATCAAATAATTCGACGATGTGTTGCGGAAGTGGAAATCAAGGACATACTCTCTTTCTGCCATGACAAGGCATGCGGTGGACATTTTTCAGGACACAAAATAGCATCAAAAGTCCTCCAGTGTGGCTTGTACTAGCCAACAATTTTCAAGGATGCATACAATCAATGTTGGGCATGTACTCATTGCTAGACCTTGGGCAACATGAGCCATCGAGACATGATGCCTTTACAGTCGATTCTGGTATGCGAAAATTTTGACATTTGGAGGATTGATTTTATGGGACCCTTCCCTATCTCAGACGGCTTCGAATAGATCTTACTTGCTATTGACTATGTGTGTGATAAACATCAGTTTATCATCATTCTTATGCTTTAAAACTAACCTAGCTCTTAGGATTTTACTCCGCAAACAGGTTTTTGGGCTGCATTTAGGCATAAATTAGGATAGGCATGCATTGCATTTTTATTGTCATTTTAATGTGTTTTTGTGAGTGTTAGGGATGTACTGATGCACAGATCCCCAAAACCCTAGCACTCAAGAAGGCAAATGGTGAAGGAGAAACCCAAAATAGCTGGAACCAAGCTTGATCCAGCTCACCACAGCTGAAACTTAGCTTACTTGAACTAGCGTTAGCTCATCCCAGCTCCATTCAGCTAATCTCAGCTGGATGGTAGCTCAAGAGAGTTCACCTTAGCTCACCCTAGCTCAAGTCAGCTCAGATCCAGCTCAACTTAGCTGAGTCTAGCTCATCTCAGCTCCCACTAGTTCACAGGGAGCTCTAGCTAGCTCAGCTGAGTTGACAGGAGTTCACCCCAACTCAGATCCAGCTACATCCAGCTCCACTCAACTCCAGCCAGCTGAAGAAGAATTCATCTCAGCTCAGGAAGCTCAAGTCCAGCTCCCGGGGACTCAGCTTAGCTCATCTCAGTTGAGCTAAGCTACCTTAGCTGCCTCAACCAGCTTGATTCTCCCCGGGAGCACCAGACCTAGCTCACCTCAGCTCATTTTGGTAGAAGCTAGCTCACTTTAGCTTGGCTTAGCAACTAGCAAAGAACTAGTAAGCTAAGCCAGCTAGAGTAGCCCCATGCCAGCCTCTTCAGCAGCAGCCAACTCCAGCTCCAGCTACAGACTTCTCCTCCTCAGCTCCTTCCTCCAAACCCTAGCTCCAACACCTTCTCCTCTACTCCACCTTTAGCTAAGCTAGCTTAGCTTATCTTAGCTTAGATTAGCTTAGCTAACAACTAGCTCCTTGGCCATCCATTACCTTAAAAATCAACCCTAGCTAGCTCCACCAACTCAAGCCTACCTAAGCTAGCTACCCTACTTAAGTTGGCGCCACCACCTAGCCACCCCTTCACCCCATTATCTCCACCAAAAGACACTTCAAGTTGGCGCCAAAAACCACCCCTAACCACCCCCATTTTGGTGCCAACTTTCAGCCTCTTCATCCACCCTACACCTACCCATATAACACATCCTAGCCATCCACATACCACCCTTCTAGAACCTTAAGGTGGTGCCACCTAATAGCCTTCTAGAAAGCCCATTTTGGAACCAACACTAAGGGGTGTCAACACCCACAACTACCCCCTTGGTGTCCCTTAAGGTGGCGCCAACTCTCCTTGGCCATGGGATCTCCAACCACCTCCATAACTCATCTTGGCCATCCAATTCAAAGGTCACCATAGCCCCCTTCCTATTCTATAAAAAGCCACCAGCTACCACCATTTTGGGGCATCCTCCCTTAGTATATTTTTCTGCCTAAACCACCTATACCTACGGCCAAGAAGAAGGAGTAGAGAAGGAGATTAAAGGGGCACATTACCAGCCCCTTTGGTGCCTTCTTCTCCCCACTCTCTTCAACTTGAGCCACGCCAAGGAGGAGGACTCTTCCACTTCAAGGAGGATGGCCAGGCAAAGGAGAAGGAGTTAGGGTGGACATCCACCCTTGGAGAGAAACTTAGGGCACGCCCCCCTAGGGCTTGCCTTGGAGGACATCACCTTGGCGGAGCACTACAAGGAAGGAGTTGAAGGAATCCTTTCAAGATTGGGAGCCACCAAGCTTGGAGCAAGAAGCCCTCTTCTTCACCATCTATCTAGAGGATTTGTGTTTTCTTTTCTTATTTGCATTTTTCTAGTAGTACAAGCTTTCCTCTAATAGGCCTTTTGTAAAACACTTTATCAATTATCTAGTTGCCTTCTTTACATTTCTTGTTTGCATTTCTATTAGCTTATTTTCAGCATTCTTCACTCCCTCTCCCTAATTATTCTAGGCCTCCACTTGCCTAGAGTGAGCTTAGGGAGAGGCTCTACTTGCCACATAGAAGTAGTATTTAAATTGAAGTGTAAATCACTTTTTCCGCCATCAGTTCGCATGTTGCCTTAGCTTAAAAACAAAAAAATGATATATTGAAAAAAATACCAAAAAGAAAGTTGAGATTTATATTCCTAGCAAGAGAATCAATTTTGCAACCATATTGCCTCCTTGGACGACCCTAGATACTTCCCTATCTAGGATTATAAATTTAAGAGTTGATCGGTTTTACGCGTTACAACGATGTATTTTAACAAACCGTGTAAAACCGCCATCACTTTTTGGCGCCGTTACTAGGGAGGTACGGCTTTGCTTTAATTAATTTTATCTTGCTTAAAGTGGATCTCATCCCCTCCTCTTTCTTTCTTTTGTCTGTGCAGGAACTACAGCGGGAAGGCGGGAATCTGGTAGCGAGAGCTCAAAGTTCCTTTTCTTCCCGTGAAATTCAGGTTGGTTCCTCTTTCTGGTCACATAATTAATTAAAACTACCAAAAATATATTAAACTTGGCTTTCAGGATCCCAAAAAACTTAATTAAGTGGAGTGGTGCATTATAAAATCCATTGTTTGCTTGTATGCTTCTTTAACACCACTCCATTGCAAGTATTGGTGTTCTATTTTTTGGGTCTAGATTTCTGTCCGGACTTAAAAAATCGATTCCTAACATCACAGGCCTCCTAAAATCATAAAATTTCATAGAGTGATTCCCAATTAAGTTTGGAACATCTTTCCAAATTTCATATCAATTGGATTTGTATTTAATTTTTAAAAATTCATGGATTGCAGAGGGGTCACACCCTTTAATCTTCCTGTTTTACTACTGTCCGTGAATTTTTAGAATTTTTATACTCATCCAATTTTTGTGAAATTTAGCTTTATGGAATCCTTGTGGAATTTTAAACATCATATAAAATCACAAAAAATTTATGATGTGGGTGGTAATACTGAAAAGTCCACAATACCCACGAGTATCATTTCTGGACTTTGACACCAGTACAATTAAAAATTTAGAATAATTATGAAAGAAATTCCTAAAATCTAAAAAAAATCTTGTTTGGAATCCTTGTTTGATTTTCTTCAAATTAGTGGTGTTGTTTGACTTGTTTGGACCACTACTTAATTCTGAAAGCCTAAAAGATATTGGTAGTAAAATTTCTGTCTTAGGGATAATTGGCTTAAGGTTTCTTCTTTCTTTTTAGAGACTCAATTAAAAGGAAATATACAATCACCCATACAACTTGTTTTCCTTTGATTGTGAATTTTCAAACTTGTTTGAAAATTTAATTAGAAAAACCCTAAAACACATTTAATTAAATTGAATCCTAAAAGACATAAATACAAGAAAATTGTGTGACAACTTGATTTTCATTGGAGCCACTCTCCAATTCCTGCACACACACAAAAAAATCAAATAATAGGGCAACAACCCAATAAACGCCCTCCACATTCCGTGCGCACTATAGCATCCTAGACTTAATTAAAACTTGTAGCAACTTGACCCCTAAGGCTTTATCAACTTAGGCTTGCTATTTAGGTGTTAAGTTTTCCTTAGTTAGTACCAATTCTGTCATCTATATCTGGTGTTCAGGCTGAGGGGCCGTTTCAAACGACCAGGCGCGAGTTTGTACAAGCACCTGGGGTTTTCCCTGGGAAACGTTTGGGCCCAAACCTCCCCTTAAGCAACTTGGCTAGATTTGTTGATAGAACGGGTATTCACTATTGACTACTTATTTCCTATATAGACTAAGTCTTAGGTTATTATTTGGGAGTCACATTTAAGTTAGGTCTAGTTTTATTTGTTTGAATTGCACACTTTCTCTCATCTCTTTCTCTTCTCCTCCCCTCCCGTTCTTCCATTTTATGCACGGGCGACGGTCTCAAAATCTGCACTTGGAAGGACCATTTGATTTTGCCCCCCATGCAAAAAGACCACTTTTTCTATCTTCTCCTGAAAAAATGGAAACACAACAAAATAGGTCCACTGACCCTTCCACGTCCACCTCTAACCCCACCACTAACCCTAATTCTAACCCTTCCACCCAAAACCCAACCACCAGTAACTTCCCACACTTGGAGCTCCCTAATCTTGAGTTGCCCCACACACAACATCAAGACCCCCTAGTTGATCTTTTAAAATTGATGGCCGATCAGATTAATAAATTAAATTCCAATCAACAAACATTGACTAGGAACATCCAAAACCTAGCCAATCCTAGGCCAAACCCACCACCTCGTCAGCAGCCTGTTGTTCCTCTAAAAGATTTCTATGATCAATCTTATTATGAGGAACGACCAGGGGTGGTCATACCGGAGGGGGACTTTGAGATCAAGCCTGCCGTCCTGAACCTGATTAAACACTTTCATGGCCTTCCTAGGGAAGACCCTTTCAGCCACCTTGAAGAACTAACTCTTCTTGCACAGACAACCCATTCCTGAAATGTGTAAGAAGACATATGGCTGATGCGGCTTTTTCCATTATCTCTTAAAGATAAGGCCGCTTATTGGTTCAGGACCATTGGCCGACCCATCACAACATGGCCTCAACTCAAAAGCGCTTCCTCAAGAAATTCTTTCCCATAGGTTGTACCAATTCTTTACAAAGATCTATTATGACCTTTCACCAAAAATCTGGTCAAACTTTCCATGATGCTTGGGAAAGATTTCAAGACCTTTTAAGAAGTTGCCCGCACCACGAGATTCCTTTATGGCAACTCGTGCAAATCTTCTATCATGGATTAGAAGATCAAATCCGACATTTTGTCGATGCCTCGTGTGGCGGCAACTTCTTAAATAAAGATGCTGAAAGTGCCTATGATCTGTTTGAAGAAATGAGTGAAAACTCATTTAATCAAGCTTCCATGAACACATTTTGCAGAACCCAAAACCTGCAATTTGGTGTTCATGAAATAGGCACTCAATCTATCCCGGTCACCCAAGACGATCTTCAATTGATCGCTCAGAAACTCGACCAGATGCATATTAATCAGAAAAAAATTGAGGAGAGACTCGCCACATCAACTCAAGCTCCACACCCACATCTAACACAACCTAACTTTCCACGAAGAGAAAATTTACACAATCTCAACACTACTCCTGCTGATTATTCTGAGGTTGCCCATGACTCACTGGGGAATTATAATTATCCAGATCTTAACCCCACCCAAAATATTTCTACCATCCAGGAGCCCTTTAAAAATTCTTCCAATTAGAAAAATTACCCGAACTACTCTTGGAATAATCAAGTTTCCTCCCAACCACATCATTTTAATGGGTATGGATCGAATCCAAACTTCCATCCTAGGCCATCCCAACAAGATATCAATGCCCAGATGCTGCGAACCCTACAGGATATGCAAACAAAAATGACGGAAGTAACCCGCAACATCACAAATCTGAACAATCAGATTGGGGTTGCTCCTACGCAAAGACCTGTAGGACATCTTCCGTCCCAACCCAATCCCAATCCCAATCACCAAGGGAACCATTATATGGGCAGAAATCCACACTATCCAAATCAGCCTCCTCCTAATCCACCACCTCAGCAGCCGCCTAGGTTTCTGCAATCACAGGCCCCCCCACCTCCTCCAAATAATAATCCGACTGCACATGCAGTTACTTTAAGGAGTGGGAAAACCACCACTGACCCCGGGCCTTCACACAAACCTGGTGAGATACATGTGCAAATTGACTCCCCACCTCCCCATCAGGAAGAAAAAGAAAAACCAAAATCTCAAGACAAGATCCCTTTCCCACAAGCTCTCTACCCCACCACCAACAAAAAAAGAAATCTGAGCCCACTATAGAAGAACTCATGGAGCTATTTGGGCAAGTTCATATCAATATCCCTCTCCTAGATGCCATTAAATATATACCTGCCTATGCTAAATTTTTAAAGGAGATTTGTACTCCTAAAAGGCAAGCCAAAAATCTATGACAGGTGCATCTTTCGGAGACAGTAAGCTCTGTCATACAGAGTAAGCTGCCTCCTAAGATGAAAGATCCAGGGGCGCCTTTAATTTCTGTAATTATTGATGACACTACATTTAATCGCACCCTCCTTGATCTTGGTGCCTCAGTAAATATTATTCCCACGAGTTTATTTGAAGAATTTCTTATCGGTGAATTAAAACCCGTCGAGGTTACCCTGCAATTAGCCGACCGATCTACAATCAAACCTCGTGGGATTATCGAGGATGTATTAGTCAAGGTCCAGAATTGTGTCTTCCCTGCAAACTTTTTGGTTCTTGACATTGAGGCACCCGAATCATTACTGGACTCCCCGATAATCCTTGGGCGCCCCTTTTTGGCCACTGCAAAGGCAAATATCAATTGCCACACAGGCAAAATGGATATCACTTGTGCAGGCCAAACTATCACTTTAGATATTTTTAAATCCTCCAGGAGATTCCATGATGATAACTTCTTTGAGGACTCAGATACTGAAATTTCCAATATGGTGGAGGAGACAATGTTAATAGATACCCTTACCGACCACAATTTTTTTGAGGACTCTGATTCAGACTTAGTGGTCGGCAAAATCTATGATCCAGAAACTTGTCTTGACTCCAAATTTATTCCTGATAACCCACCTAACCCACCCACTATTCACGCACCTAATTTTTCCACACTAACTCACCATTCCTTCCCCGACCCCTTTCTTACGAACCTGGCACCAACCCCACTTGAGTTTGGCACCCAACCTGAATTAAAACCATGGCCAGACTCAGGCCACACTTATCAATTTCCATCTCACTTTGATCCCAATATTATTTCCAATCAATTTTCTAGGGATCTAGACGAAGACACCTTTTTTGCGGGCATCCAAGTGTCCAATTATTTACATGATTTTCCGTCTTCTGTGCATACCTTCACACCCGGCTGAATGGCGTAAAAGATAGCACTGGATGGGAGGTAACCCATCATTTTTTCTTGCTTTCCTTTTTTCTTCTTTTTCCTGGTTTTGTTCATCCTAAACCTAACCATTCTTCACTAGGGTGATCCATTTTCCCTCCTAATTCATGAGGACATGGCATATCTTAAGCATGGGGGGGTGTTCTTAAATTTTTACGATCGATTTAGGACGTTCAAAACCTAAAAACATGCAATTTTCTTTAATTTATTTCCTGCTTGCATACCTAAAAAAAAATGTTGAAAACTTTTTGAGGAAAAAATTTTTGAAATCGGGACTAAGGTCGAAAAATTCACCTCTGGTACAATGGGATTTAATCTTTAACAAACTAAGGATGAGGATATGGATCTGATCATTAGAATTTCAGGGTCTATTTTAGACTAGATCAGATATCCTTCTCTAAAATCCCACCTGAACTGATGATAGTTCAGGTGACTTGATCCTATTTTGTAATATGGAAAGTATTTGACTTAGTTTCTTATTCAAAAACTTGCGGGTCTCAAGAAACTTCTTGTGTCAATTTTCACACACAAGCCAACACTTAAAACAACTAAAAATTTGAAAAACTCGCTTGTTTGGATTTAGTAAAAGTCTGGTGCAGATCATTGGTTTGAGTTCCCACCGCCGAGAAGAAGGAAAATACCTTCTTTGAGGATGCGATGTCAACATGTTACTGCCTCGGCGCTGCTCTATATTTATATTTCATATCTTTAGATGGAGCATTAAAGCGCATTTCAGCAGCTCAAGTGTCTTGGACGGTGCTCTACCTATAGCATCGGAGTAAGAGCTTGAGTTTGCTTGGAGTGCCCCTTTTCACCGCATCGTGTTTTGGGGTTGTGAGCTCCTGGGTGGTGTCATGGATAGTGCTATCCCAAAGTACTGGTGCCAGAGCCCCCTCGAGGAATCGTAACGGGAATGATGATCCTGACACCTGTTGTAAGACTAAGCTAAAAATAAGCATGGGGGAGAAAAAAATAATAATAATAATAATAACACATCCTTATAAATTTTGGCTTTTCACAAGCACAGACACAAGGTTTTAAAGGAATTTGCAAGTTGCGAATCAGATTCACGAGCCAGAAAAATCCTAAAAACAAACATTTCAAGTCATCTGAATTAACAAGGGGTTAATTTGTGAATTTTCTGGAGGATATATTGATCCCGTTCTGTCTAATGGTTAGATCCAAAAACAAATCCTGATGTTTATCTTCAACAAATGAAGTACCTCCTGTGTTTTAATCTACCAAGGTCCCTTAATCTCTTTTTCTCCTCAAAAGTCAAAAAATTAGATTTCCCAAAAATTTTATTTTCCAAAAAAAAAATTAATTAAAGTTTTGCTAAGAGACTAGCAAAAGATAAGCATGGGGGTGTGATAAACGCCAGTTTATCATCATTCGTATGCTTTGAAACTAACCTAGCTCTTAGGATTTTACTCCGCAAACGGGTTTTTGGGCTACATTTAGGCATAAATTAGTATAGGCATGCATTGCATTTTTATTGTCATTTTAATGCGTTTTTGTGAGTGTTAGGGATGTACTGATGCACAGATCCCTAAAACCCTAGCACTCAAGAAGGCAAATGGTGAAGGAGAAGCCCAGACAAGCTGGAACCCACCTTGATCCAGCTCACCACAGCTGAAACTTAGCTTACTTGAACTAGGGTTAGCTCATCCCAGCTCCATTCAGCTAATCTCAGCTGGATGGCAGCTCAAGAGAGTTCACCTTAGCTCACCCTAGCTCAAGTCAGCTCAGATCCAGCTCAACCCAGCTGAGTCTAGCTCATCTTAGCTCCCACTAGTTCACAGGGAGCTCTAGCTAGCTCAGTTGAGTTGACAGGAGTTCACCCCAGCTCAGATCCAGCTACATCCAGCTCCACTCAACACCAGCCAGCTGAAGAAGAATTCATCTCAGCTCAGGAAGCTCAAGTCCAGCTCCCGAGGACTCAGCTTAGCTCATCTCAGTTGAGCTAAGCTACCTTAGCTGCCTCAACTAGCTTGATTCTCCCCGGGAGCACCAGACCTAGCTCACCTCAGCTCATTTTGGTAGAAGCTAGCTCACTTTAGCTTTTCTTAGCAACTAGCAAAGAACTAGCAAGCTAAGCCAGCCAAAGTAGCCCCATGCCAGCCTCTTCAGAAGCAGCCAACTCCAGCTCCAGCTCCAGACTTCTCCTCCTCAGCTCCTTCCTCCAAACCCTAGCTCCAACACCTTCTCCTCTACTCCACCTTTAGCTAAGCTAGCTTAGCTTATCTTAGCTTAGCTTAGCTTAGCTAACAACCAGCTCCTTGGCCATCCATTACCTTAAAAATCAACCCTAGCTAGCTCCACCAACGCAAGCCTACCTAAGCTAGCTACCCTACTTAAGTTGGCGACACCACCTAGCCACCCCTTCACCCCATTATCTCCACCAAAAGACACTTCAAGTTGGTGCCAAAAACCACTCCTAACCACCCCCATTTTTGCGCCAACTTTCAGCCTCTTCATCCACCCTACACCTACCCATATAACACATCCTAGCCATCCACATACCACCCTTCTAGAACCTTAAGGTGGCGCCACCTAATAGCCTTCTAGAAATCCCATTTTGGCACCAACACTAAGGGGTGTCAACACCCATAACTACCCCCTTGGTGTCCCTTAAGGTGGTGCCAACTCTCCTTGGCCATGGGATCTCCAACCACCTCCATCAACTCATCTTGGCCATCCAATTCAAAGGTCACCATAGCCCCCTTCCTATTCTATAAAAAGCTACCACCTACCACCATTTTGGGGCATCCTCCCTTAGTATATTTTCCTACCTAAACCACCTATACCTACGGCCAAGAAGAAGCAGTAGAGAAGGAGATTAAAGGGGCACATTACCAGCCCCTTTGGTGCCTTCTTCTCCCCACTCTCTTCAACTTAAGCCACGCCAAGGAGGAGGACTCTTCCACTTCAAGGAGGACGGCCCGGAAAAGGAGAAGGATTTAGGGTGGGCGTCCACCCTTGGAGAGAAACTTAGGGCACGCCCCCCTAGGGCTTGCCTTGGAGGACATCACCTTGGCGGAGCACTGCAAGGAAGGAGTTGAAGGACTCTTTTCAAGATTGGGAGCCACCAACCTTGCAGCAAGAAGCCCTCTTCTTCACCATCTATCTAGAGGATTTGTCTTTTCTTTTCTTATTTGAATTTTTCTAGTAGTACAAGCTTTCCTTTACTAGGCCTTTTGTAAAACACTTTATCAATTATCTAGTTGCCTTCTTTGCATTTCTTGTTTGCATTTCTATTAGCTTATTTTCAGCATTCTTCACTCCCTCTCCCTAATTATTCTAGGCCTCCACTTGCCTAGAGTGAGCTTAGGGAGAGGCTCTACTTGCCACATAGAAGTAGTATTTAAATTGAAGTGTAAATCACTTTTTCCGCCATCAGTTCGCATGTTGCCTTAGCTTAAAGACAAAAAAATGTTATATTGAAAAAAATACCAAAAAGAAAGTTGAGATTTATATTCCTAGCAAGAGAATCAATTTTACAACCATATTGCTTCCTTGGACGACCCTAGATACTTCCCTATCTAGGATTATAAATTTAAGATTTTAATCGGTTTTACGCGTTACAACAACGTATTTTAACAAACTGCGTAAAATCGCCATCAGTGTCCAAGTGGATCGAAGCCATTCTGACCCGAACCAATGATCACAAAGTTGTTATCAAGTTCATTCACCAAAACATCTTCTCACAGTTTGGGATTCCACGTGCAATAATTTCCGATGAAGGGACCCATTTCACAAACGCTCAGTTCAGGTCACTGGTGAATAAATACGGGATGTCACACCGAATCTCTACTCCTTACCACCCCCAAACTAATGGTCTAGCTGAGCTATCAAATCGGGAGATCAAGAAAATTCTTTAGGTTACTGTTCGACCCGATAGGAAGGATTGGTCATCCCAGCTTTCGGAAGCTTTGTGGGCTTATACGACCGCCCACAAGACCCAATTAGGTATGTCTCCCTTTAGACTGGTGTACGAAAAGGTGTGTCACCTCCCCATCGAATTGGAGCATAAAGCCTATTGGGTAGTATGGAATTGCAACTTAGATCTTTCTAAGGTTGGTAATGTGCCCCTTTAATCTCCTTCTCTACTCCTTCTTCTCCCCACTCTCTTCAACTTGAGCCACGCCAAGGAGGAGGACTCTTCCACTTCAAGGAGGACGGCCAGGCAAAGGAGAAGGAGTTGCGGTGGACGTCCACCCTTGGAGAGAAACTTAGGGCACGCCCCCCTAGGGCTTGCCTTGTAGAACATCACCTTGGCGGAGCACTGCAAGGAAGGAGTTGAAGGACTCTTTTCAAGATTGGGAGCCACCAACCTTGGAGCAAGAAGCCGTCTTCTTCACCATCTATCTAGAGGATTTGTGTTTTCTTTTCTTATTTGCATTTTTCTAGTAGTACAAGCTTTCCTTTACTAGGTCATTTGTAAAACACTTTATCAATTATCTAGTTGCCTTCTTTGCATTTCTTGTTTGCATTTCTATTAGCTTATTTTCAGCATTCTTCACTCCCTCTCCCTAATTATTCTAGGCCTCCACTTGCCTAGAGTGAGCTTAGGGAGAGGCTCTACTTGCCACATAGAAGTTGTATTTAAATTGAAGTGTAAATCACTTTTTCCGCCATCAGTTCGCATGTTGCCTTAGCTTAAAAACAAAAAAATGTTATATTGAAAAAAATACCAAAAAGAAAGTTGAGATTTATATTCCTAGCAAGAGAATCAATTTTGCAACCATATTGCCTCCTTGGATGACCCTAGATACTTCCCTATCTAGGATTATAAATTTAAGATTTGATCGGTTTTACGCGTTACAACGACGTATTTTAACAAACTGCGTAAAATCGCCATCAGTGTCCAAGTGGATCGAAGCCATTCTGACCCGAACCAATGATCACAAAGTTGTTATCAAGTTCATTCACCAAAACATCTTCTCACAGTTTGGGATTCCACGTGCAATAATTTCCGATGGAGGGACCCATTTCACAAACGCTCAGTTCAGGTCACTGGTGACTAAATACGGGATGTCACACCGAATCTCTACTCCTTACCACCCCTAAACTAATGGTCTAGCTGAGCTATCAAATCGGGAGATCAAGAAAATCCTTTAGGTTACTGTTCGACCCGATAGGAAGGATTGGTCATCCCAGCTTTCGGAAGCTTTGTGGGCTTATACGACCGCCCACAAGACCCAATTAGGTATGTCTCCCTTTAGACTGGTGTACGAGAAGGTGTGTCACCTCCCCATCGAATTGGAGCATAAAGCCTATTAGGTAGTATGGAATTGCAACTTAGATCTTTCTAAAGCTGGAACCCATAGAAAGCTTTAGATGAGTGAGATCGATGAATTACGTCACGGTACATATGAGAACTAGTAAATTTACAAAGAGCGGGTTAAAGCCTTTCACGACAAACACATATCTAGAAAGATCTTTCATCCGGGTCAAAAGGTCCTACCCTTTGATGCCTGACTCAAATTATTCCCAGGAAAACTACGATCCAAATGGATCGGACCCTACCTAGTCCAACAAATATTTGGAAATGGAGCCATTGCGATCAGTCCATTAAGCCATGATTCCGAACCCTTAATCGTGAATGGTCAGAGACTCAAACCGTTCTTTGACATGACCGAAACAGATTTGGCTAAGATATCCTTTATCCTCCATTCTCCCTGAGCTCATTGCTCCCAGTCGATGGCGTAAAACTCAGCGCTTAATGGGAGGCAACCCGTCATTCTTTGAAAAACCCGAAACCTTTCTTGACATTTCTATGGTGAATTCATATTTCACTTTAGGGTTCATCCATTAGAACCACCGACTCCACCTCAGGTACCTATACCCGAGTCTAGAAATCATCTGCAACAGTCACCTCGACCCGTTTGCCTAGTCAACACCTATCCTAATGAATGAACTAAGCTGAATTCGAAGCCGCCTAATTTACAATGGGGACATTGCAAATCGTTGGCATGGGGGGTATGAAAGTGCAAAATGGTATGAAAACTCATATCAAGAAAAGGTTTCAACAAAAAAATCACCTATCACAAAAATGAAAAAAATCTTCAAAAAGAACAAAAGAACTGAGGGGGGAGAGAATTTTTGAGGCTATACAAAACATGAGGAAAAAGAGCAAAATGCCAAAAAGGAGCACAAAATGAAAAAGAAAAAGAGATAGTCATTAGTAAAAGATTAAGGGATTAACTGAAGTTCTAGACCACATCTAGAAAAAGAGAAAAAAATAAGAAAAAGTGCTAAGGAGATATAAAAAGAGATTAGTAGGAACGCTGATCTTAGGCCTTTTGGGCTAGACTCTTAGGCTTAATAATTCAAGTATCCGCTAAGATTTGGATAATCCTCAAGAGGTTGGGGAAAATGCGAAGCTTAAGTATTAGGTCTAAGGCTTATGGAGTATTCGGCCTCGTTAACGGACCTTCGGTTTGCAGGACTCGGTAACCTAAGCACCCCAATCCACACACAGTCTGGTTCAATGCGCATAACTATCAAAATCACGTAAAAGTGTTTAAGTATCCTGAAAAAAGTTGCCTAGATTAAGAACAGCTGATCAACACAAGTTGATTTGGACGAGTTCCCGGCACGGAGAGGTGGGAAATTCCCCTCGAAGATGCGTAACAACATATCGTCTCCTCAGTGTTTGTCTCTTAGGATATTTACATATCCTACCGGGGCACGTAAGCACTCTGCTGGTTCAGATACCATGGGCAACATTATCATGAAATGTCACCCGCCAGGGTCTAGATTTGGCCACGGAACGCCATGATCAGGATTATCTCAAAATCTCAAAAGCCAGGATTCTAGGGGTTGCCATGGGCGGTGCTATCACGAAGCATCGATTTCCAGGGACCTTTGAGGATTGATGATGGGGACGAGGAATTTGATACAGACCATGTTGAGAAGCCAATTCGAAGCTAGAAATAAAAAGAAAAGAGAGAGAAAATTCTCCAAATAAATCCTCCGTCTCTCTATTACAAAATGCACTGCAAACTAAACCAAGGCTAAAAATGTCTCAAGCATGGGTGCTTTAACTGCAAAGTCCAATGAACCTTAGGATAATTCCTGCAGGCCTTTAAAACCTTCACAGAGGACTGAGGCTAAAGCTGGTCAAGTTTGGATTTTGGTTGGTACTTGAGTACCTCTAGGCCTATTGTCAGCATTCTGACCTAATCACAAAAGAAAAACAGTAAGCACTTATCATAACTTGTGAAAGAAACTCATGGTCTAGAACAGACGTTAAAACCTTGAAATTTTGCTAAGGGACTAGCAAAAGCTAGGTAAAGGGGTATGATGGAAACACCATCATGAGCCCTAACTAGCTCATTTTGACCTAGAAAGGAGAACAAAAGCTCCTACATAACCAAAAGAAGGGCCTAATTCAAGGAAGAACCGTTATAATAATTAAACATGAAATAAAGGGTAAGACTACAATTTTACCATTACAGTACATCAACGAGATTTCTCAGGGGCTAAACGTAGGTCAATTAGACTTAATAAGAGGAAAAGTGGGATGGTTCAGTCATAAAAGGGTTATTGTGGGATCTCAGAATTAAATGACATTCTGTAATCCTAGAACAAACCTACTTAATTTTACAAGATTTTGGTTAGGATAAAAATCAACTAAACCCTTTAAAAATCATTGAAAAATATCCCCTATGGTTTAGAACCTTCAAATTGGCCTTTGGAACCTATTTTGACTTAGATAGGGGTCCTAGCTCATTATTTATCCAAATTTGGGTTTTTATGTGAAATGTCTAGTCAAACGTGGTCAAACCTAAAATCTGTTTTCACCATTGGATTCCTTAGGTCTAAATTAGGTTTGTACCAAAATTTGGTCCTAAGGGAAGGCCACCTTGACCAACTTTGCACAATAGTCCACCTAATTACATTATGACACCTAGCTTTTGAAAACCCTTGCGTAAACCCCCCTATCTTCCATGCCAATCTTTGCATTTAGGTCCCTTTGCCATTACAGCGGAGGATTCCTACTCTGGCAAGGATTTGAGGAGGATTTCTCCCCGAATCCTCAGAGATCTCCCAGATTTGGAAGGGAGGTTCTGTAGGGAATTCACTATCGTCTAAACATGATCCCAAGATCAGATTTGCACCCAATCTCTCATGTGAACGCTCTAGAGAGTCGGGTATCATCCGCACCTTCCATCTTTGGTGAGATCCTTGTGCTTGGAAGCTTGCCTTCCAAGCACAAGAACCTCTGCCAGTAGCTATAAAAGGACCCCCGGTCCTTACCGCATCTCCCAAGCTTGAATTGGCTATAGAACACCCATAATTTCTTCCTCCCTCATCTCCGGCCAACTGCCCGTAGGCTCCAACGATCTCTCCTCGCACTTCTCGTTGCTCTGCCACCATACCAATGGTAGAGTCTTCTCCACCGTGCTCCTCCGGTCGCGCCATACCTGCGCACGCTTCTTCAACCCCTTCATCGTTGACATCACCTCACCTCAGGGCCTTCATCTTCGACGACAACACACATGCGCCGCTCATCCTCCACCTTTCCCCCTTCATCCAACTACCCTCAGTAAGTTCCTCTCTCAACACCTTTTCTTTTCCACCACTTAATTTCAGAAAACCCCCCTCGACAGCCACCAATCACCTCCGTCTCCCTCAGCTTCGGCAGACCACTGGCGAGGCAAATCCATCACTCCACCCCTCCACACACCTCACCACCAACCTCAGAACCTCCGCCATCACCCACTGATTACCATCCACACCTCCACTGACTGCCAACACCGCCCTAAGTGCCCATTGAACACACGCACTTCTGTGGTCATAGTCTGACCAAGGCACACACACCTAGTCCATTCCGCACCATGCCACCCCTCGCCTCACCTTCGCCATGACACGGCGAAGCTTCCCAAGTGATTGGACAGAGCAGCGAGGCCGTATTCGTGAGGTGCAGGTCGTACCCCTTTCCGCCATTGAAGCAGGCATGAAGAAGCTTGATATCTCGTTTCAAGTCGCACTACTCCAAGCTAAGGCATCCCAGGTGTGCGGAACCATCATGTGAACCTTTCGCACCTGGCAATCAGAGGCTTCATCGACTGCAGTTACCCAATTGGATGAGTATTCTTCCTGCAGGAGTGCGAAGAAGCGGGTGGGACTTTAGTCCCACCTCAGAAACAGTAGGTGCAGGTAAGTGGTATAAGTTATTTTTGTGTTTCCTTCTCTTCACCTCAAGACACGGGGTGAGGTCCCCTCGCCCACGACACCCGCCTCATCCGCAACCCACATCTACGCAGACTTGGCCAACCCATTTACCCTGCACTCATTGCGCACCACCCACGCCGATGCGATTGGACCTAGGTGTGCGTAACCTGACCCGATTACCAGGTTGGCTCTAAGTGAGCGAAGAGAGAAATAGAGAGAGAGCATTCGCGGGGGAGGGTAGGGGTAGGTTTTGCTCTTCGCTATGCAAAGAAAGAGGGAGAAGGAAGAGGCAGCTACTGAAGAAGGACTTGTGAAGGCTCAGAAGAAGGAGCTGCGGAAAAAGCCAAGGGCAGAGGCTAGAGAAAGAAGAAGGACTTGGAGGCAGAAGCTGAAGGTAGCAGCAGCTAAGGAAGGAAGCCAAGGGCAGAGGCTGAAGAAAGAAAGAAGGAATTGAAGGCAAAACTAAAGGAAATACATCAAAGAAGAAACTCAAGGCAAGAGAAGACAAAGAAGATAAGAGAAAAGGAAGGAGTCGGAGAGAATCAAAAGAAGAGAAAGAGTAAGGAACCAAGAGAAGAAAAAGAAGGAAGAAGAAGACAGAAGAAGAAGAGTACAGTAGAGAAAGAAAGAAGAAATTAGAGAAGGAAGAAAAGAGAAGAAAGAAGAAGCCATCAGAGAGAGAGAAGAAAGAACAGACAATTTCCTTTTACATTTCTATTCTCCTCTTTAGCTTTCATATACATTGAATCTCATTCATATTATTGTTGAACATCATATTTTGATTAATTTGATATTGTGATTTTAGTTTTTAAATACCAATTTGCTCCCTGTGTTCGACCTCGGATACTTAGGTTTTCGAGTAATAAAATTCCCATTTGCTTTCAAGGCAATTTCATTTATACTACAATGCAACTTCTTTTAAACACCGATTTCATCTTGTGAACATGTGTGAATTCCTGAGAGTCACCAAATAAGGTAGATACATAGAGATGGAGTTTTAATAAAATTGTGACTATGGTGGAGGGTTACGGTCGTCTTTCATAGAATCCTTGGTTGAAGGAGGGTAGTAGTGTGAAAGGTCAGAAATATGCTTGTCCTATCTATTCCTTCCCGGTGCTGAGAGTAAGCGCTTCCACCAAATAAAGCCACACAATATCCTCCTGACAATCATCATTCATAATAGTGCCTCATGAATAAAAATCTGTGTCGTGTTGTGTTGGAGTTATGAACAAAAAAAAAAGCAGAGAAAAGAAGAGAGAGAGAAAGAAGAAAAGAAATATATAGATATATATAGAAAGAAAAAGACAAAAAAGGAAAATATATATATAAAAGAAAAAATGTTCAAGTTATAGCTGTCTTAGGTGCCAATTTTATTAAGTGCCTATATCATTGAGGCAACAAAAACACTCATTGCGATCCACCAAATATGACCCATATCTACTTTTCAGTATTTCTAATCGCCTAAATACTAGTTGAGGACTTCTAACTTAGTTGTAGGGTTATTATGACTCTAATTGAAGTGTGAATGCCTTGTAAGGCCACCAAACACTGAGTATATGGACAAAATCATGTGAGATGTGTGATCTCAGAGGGAAAAGAGAAAAGAAGTGAGTGCAAAGGAACATCAAGAGAGCACAGTTTTGTTTAGCCTCTCTCTGGGTTGACTCATTTGATAGTCTAGATATTTAAAGTCTGCAGTACTAGACTACATGTAACACCAAATGAGTATGAGCCACCAAATATAAATCAATTTGACTCTGTATCTCCTACCTAAGCCAGAAAGCTGGGGTCAAATTACATAATATTTTCTGCTTTATTCCCAAGGGAATATGTTGCCTATCCTAATAAAAGTTTTACCAAGGGTTAAGCATGAACTTTAAATGTAGGTTGGCTTTTCACTTGGATCCATTACCTAGGCTACTATCACTTCACATTTGTCTGGATCTCTAAATGTTTGGAATAAGAAAAGAATAAGTCTTTTGAATCATACACCTTGCATTCATTTCTTTCGCTATGGACTAGCAAAACATAGGCATGAGGGCATTTGATAAGTACACTTTAGTGGATCATTATTTGGCCTAAGTACTCTTTACTTAGTTATTCTTAGCTGTTAGTTGATTAAGAGTTATATGATAATTCACCTTAGTCTGCATATAATTTTGTGTCAATTTTACATTTAAAAATATATCATATAGTAACATAATTGATTTGATGGATGTAGGCTAGGTGCAAGAGTTCAGACGTCCATTTCTGCTTCTATAAGACATCTGGAAACTACCATCGCAGGCCCCCTGATGTCTGTGCTTTCTACGATGTCTAGAGTTCAGACAGGACATCTGACGACATTACCACCATGCTTATCCAGGCATTCCAACCACTCGCAATTTTCAACGAGTGGTTGGAAAGCCTTTCGGTGGAAGTAACAAATTGCAATTTTCTTTTAAGAAGAAAAGCGACCAGAGGATCAGTATCTTTCCCACTCGTGGGGATCAACCATCCTCTCTATCATGAAGCAAATCCTGGATCATGGACCTAGCATGCACCTTGCCCTGAGTCATTCTCCATTCTTGCTCCTTCCTCTCACCAGTTGTTGACAGGGCTTTTCAAGAGTTTAAATGTGTCTTGTTGTAGTAAAGTCTCCTAAATAGCTCTTCAACAAATAAAATTTATAACTTGAAAATCTAAATCAAGTCCGAGGTCGAATGCAGGGAGCAAATAGGAATTCACGCGTTAATGTTTAATCAAAATATAAATGAGCACAAAAAATTAAGCAATATAAAGATATTTCAATGAGTATTAATCTGTCACATTAGATATTCAATGAAGATCAATTTATCTGGAGACAAAAAGATACCTAGAATAAAATAATGGTGATTTACATCACCAATTATTATCCTAGGCACATGTATATCAATTACTCAATGATGTCAAATAAATGAATAGTGATCAAACGTCTCGTAGATGGCTTAGGTGACTTAAATGTCTCCTACTACAGTACTTTAAATCTTTTATTCTTCTCTGCTCTATTCATCCTTCTACTTTTCTCTTCAAGTATTCTTCTTCAACCTATGCCTTTAGCTTCTTCTTCTCTCTTCTTCTTCAGGTCTTCTCCTCCTTTCTTCTTTCCCTTATTCACTTAAGCACAGCTATTCTCCTCTTCTCTTCTTTCCTTCCCAGCGACTAAGTATCACACACCTGCACCAACGAACAAAACCCTCCCCTTCCCCACTCTCTCTTTCTTTCTTTCCTCCACTCCTCATTCTCTCATATAGTTGGGATATCAGGTATACAGGTCACGTAATCGGGTCTAGGGCTATGTGCATGAGTGTCGCAGCCGAAAAGTGAGAGGCTAGTCGGGTCAGGTCATGTGCGTGGGTGAGCGGGACCACACCCCTGGTCTACTGAGGCAACAAGGGACTACCAGAAAATCAATATATGCACATCCATGCGGTCCTGTGTTTCAGAGGTGGGACTAAAGTCCCTCCTCACGCGCTACTGTAGTGAGATGCCTCATTCAATTGATGTGGCTGCTGAGGTTGGCGCCCCCAATCAAGGACCTGGGAAGGATCCTAGGCTGATTCTGCACCACCTGGAGATGCAACCTGGGGTGAACGTGGCTTGGAACTTGAAGAACAACGGCAGATGGATGTTGCGGTGGTAGAGCTCCAGTGAAAGACCTAAAATTATCAATACGGCCTCATCGCCTAATTAAAATAGCTCAGGACCTTCGTCGGACCATGACGAATGTGCGAGTAGTGGTGGCATGGCGTGTGAAGGTGTATGGTGGACGAACAGAGTCAGAATAGGTCGGAGATTGTGGTTGTGTCTGGTGGAGAGCATGAGTGGATGGAATGGGAAATAAAGATGTAGGTTTTGTTGGGCTTGAGCTGGCAGAGTTTGTGGAGGTGTTGGTGAGGTGGATGGATGGGTGTAGCAGGCAGATGTCCTCATCGAAGTATGGCCGGAGATGAGGAAGATGAAGGGGGAATGGCGGGGTCGGGGGTTATTTTTGGATTTTGGGTAAGGGAAACTAACCAAAGACTCTAAATAAACACAACTAACCTACTCTAACGGTCGAAGGGGGTAGGATACGTACCAGTTTTGGCATGCCAGTGAAGGAGAAGATGAGAATCTCCAGAGAGGGACGACAACGAGGAGCGGGGAGGACAACCCCCGCTTTGACTAGTAAGGCGTGGAGGAAGATGAGGAAGAGGATGGGTAGGCCAATTTGGCTGTTGGTTGCCCCTAGGAAGACGGCGAAGAAGGCCGCCAAAGCTTGGTCAAAGAGGGGCCGGAGGTAGAGTTAGGAAGAGGTTTTTGGCCCCAAACCATGCAAAGGAGCATGGCCTTGCAACCTAGGTCCTTTTATAGTGCTTAGGTGGGAATTCCAAGCTTTGAAACCAAGCTTGGAAGCTTGGAAGATTCACACACAAGGAAACCCTAAATTTCAAAGGATTTGCAAGAGGAATTGATTAGGAATTAGAGCCCAAGATGCAGCTCAGATTTTAGGGAAATCCTTCATGATTCTTCCAAATTTGGAAGAGTTTGGCCATGAAATCAGGGAATAATCCCTGATTGAAGGTCTCCGGTGAAGTGGGTTTAGGAGTTGAAGGTGGCGGGGACCTGTTGGTGAAGAAGATGATGAATTTAGGGGCATATTTGCATGGATTTCAAAAGTTAGGGGCATATATGTGAGAGAAAAGAGTCAGACATGACTAAAATGTAAACTAGGTCAAGCTGATCTCTGATTAAGCCTAAATCTTGGTACAAACCTAATTTGGACCTAACAAATCTGATGGTGAAGTTGGAGTCAAGTTTTGACCAAGTTTGACTAGGTAATTTACACAAAAACCCAAATTATGGCAATTGTCTGTCTGAGACTCTATTTTAGGTCAAATCAGGTTCAGATGGTCAATTCAAAGGTACCAAACCTTAGGGAATATTTTTCTATGATTTTTAGAAGGTTTACGTGAATTTTATCTTGACCAAAACCTCAGTTATTTAAGAAGGTCTACTTTTAGGATTTCAGATGTCATTTAATTCTTAAAACATGTCAAAACCCATTTTTGTCAGTATGAACCCACTTATTAGACATTTATGAACATTTGACCTGTAATTAACCCCTGGGAAGTCCCATGATTGTTCTGCAATTAAGATATTCTGTTAAAACTGCAGATTTACCCCTATTTTCATGCATTTCTCTAAGAAAAGATATGCAATGAATTACGGCTCTTTGGCGGTTATGCAGGAGCATTTATCAATGATTATGACTAATTAAAGCTAGATATGGCTGATGATGACATTATCACCATACCCCCATGCCTAACTTTTGGTAGTCCCTATGCAAAATCTTATGGAAGTAACTCAGATTCTAGACCATGCTTTGATGTTCAAAGTCCTGATTCTTTCTTCTTTTTGAAAATTAGGTCAGAATGCTAACAGTAGGCCTAGAGGTACTTAAGTACCAATCAAGATCCAGAGTTGACCAGCTTTAGCCTCAATCTGTTGCGAAGGTTCCTAAAGCCCATAGAAACTATCCTAAGGTTCACTGAACCTAGCGGTTAAAGCACCCGTGCTTGTAACATGGTTTAGTCCAGGTTCAGTTTGCAGTGCATTTTTGTAAGAGAAAGAGATAGAAGAATTTTTGCATTTTCGGAGAGTTCTCTCTTTTTCTTTTCTTTATTTGTAGCTTTAGATTAGCTCAAAAACATGGTCTGTATCGGATTCCTTTCTCCCACCATCAATCCTCATAGGGTCCCTAGAAATCGATGCTTCGAGATAGTACCGCCCATGGCAATCCCCAGAACCCTGGGTTTCGACACTTTGAGATAGTGCTGCCCATGGAGTTCTGTAGCTAATTTCAGGCATTAATAATCGACATTTCAGGATAATCCCTCCCCTGGCACCTGAACCACCACAAGGTGCTTACATGCCCCTGGTAGGATATTTAGATATCCTAGGAGACAAGCACCAAGGAGACGATATGTTATTGCACATCTTCGAGGGAAATTTCCTGTCTCTTTGCATCGAGAACTTGTCTAAATCAACTTGTGTTGATAAGCCGCTCCTAATCTAGGTAGCTTTTTCAGAACAGAATAAACACTTTTGCATGATTTTGATTATTAAACTCACTGAACTAGATTATGTGTGGATTAGGGTGCTTAGGTTACCAAGTCTCGCAAACCAGAAGTCAGTTAACGAAGCTGAATAATCCCTAAGCCTTAGACCTAATACATAAGCTTCGCATTTTCCTCAACCACTTGAGGATTACCCAGATCATAACGGATACGTGAATTTTTAAGCCTAAAACAAGCCTAAGAGGCCAAAGATCAGCACTCATACTAATCTCTTTGTCTTTCTATTATTCTAGGACTTAATTTTTTTCTTTTGATTAGGTCTAGAACTTAAGTAGATTCCATAATCATTTACTAATGACTATCCCTTTTTTGTTTCAAATTGTAGCTCATTTTTGACATTTAAATCACTCCTCTTTTCCTCTTCAAGAATGATATGCAATTAAGCTCACAAAATTTCCTCCTCTTTCTCCATTTTTGTGTTCAATTTCAAATTTTTTATTTTTTTGGGATTTTGAATGAGTAATTTTTTTGTGAGAACCCTTCGAAAACTTAAATTTTTATGTGTTTGCACTTTAACACCCCCCCATGCCTAAGTTTTGCAATGTCATTGTAAATTGGAGGGCATGGAATCAACTTGGTTCATGGGTTAGAACAAGGTCAAAAGGGTGGGTGAATGGGTCGGGATGACTGTTCAAACAATTTCAAGCTCTGGTACGAATACCAAATGTGGAGTAGATGTGAAGCTCAAAAGGATAATCAGAAGGATCTTGGGTTTTTGGAATGACGAATTGCCTCCCATTAAGCGCTAAATTCAATGCCTTCAGCTGAGCAGAAGATGGTCTTGGAGGAGTGGTCAAATCGGATGAATTTGGTAGAACAAGCACCTTGATAAATAGCCTGGTTGGTCCAACCAGGTGCTTGTTCAGATCAATAGGCTGATGATACAGCCCAAACCAATCAATTCGGTGGGTTGATGGATGTGGATCAAGAGATATGGTGCCCACCAGATATTCGGTGACTCAAAAGGATGTGGTAGTGCGAAATGTGGGTTTGGTTGAATTGGATTAGCCTAGTCAATGTAGGGATCCTCAAATGAAAGAGTCTGTGCAGGATTTAGGAACCCTATAAGAGTGATCAGAGAAAGATGGGACGTGATTATCAGTCTGATCTATGTTTGAAACTCGATCAAAAGATGGAGGAGGATCATGTGCTACTGGATCAGAGAGAGGTGAATCAGAGTAGAAATTGATTTCAGTGGTGGGTCGAGGTTGGGAGCGAATCTGAGAAGGTTCTATATGTGGATTAGAAGAGGTGGCTTCTTTGAAAACTGTGTGTTGAGGGCTCCTCTAGAAAGGATTCAAAAGTAGGTTCATCTAGAGAGTCCTCATAATGGCCATCAAAATCATAGGTAAATGCCTGAAGAGTGCTTATACGATCATGGAAATCTAAGTCAAGAAAAGATTCAAACCCAGGATTGCAGACACTCTTGGCACTTGTTTCTAATTCCTGAAGATCAGAAAGGAATGATTCCATCGCAATGGAACCTGATTTTGAATCAATGATCTCAGGATCAGGGACCTCAGAGTCAAAATCGAAGAATGAATCATGGATGTTGAGGTCGTAAATTGGTTCATAGTTGTTAAGAAACAAAGGATCTCCGAAATCAGAGTTGGATTCAAAATCATTGGAGAATTTGCAAAGATCATGTTCTGAACCTGATTCCAGATTGAGAGTTCCACCACAAAGAGAATCAAGATGTGTAGAATCAGCAACTTGACTTGGATTTGACTTATTTTCAGATTTCGAGCTTAAAAAGTTATCCTGATTAGGCATAGGCTTGGGTTCTTGGCTCTTAGAGTACACCCAATTGATTCCCAACTCTTGAAACTCCTTGGTTTCTGTATCATAAATCGATGTGACTTTCAAAAAATAAATTTGTGTCTCTGAGGAGGTTGGAGAGGTGTACTCATCAAATACAGGCCCAGAATTGTATTCTAGATTTAAAATTTGATTCTCATCACATTTGGCCTCATAATTATCCTAAATAGGCTCGAATCCAGATTCTAGGTTAATGGTGAGGGTTGGATCACTAGAATCTAGGCTGAGCTCTACAAGGATGTCAAAATCATTCTCGAGATTCACCTTAACAAGATAAGGCTTAGGATTTACATTCTTGAGAAGTTCTATTTTAAGCTCATCATCATAGGTGTTGGGGAAATCTAAGCTTGATGGACTAGCTTCCCTGTTTCCTAAGGTTGGTTCAGAATTGGGAACACCTATAATTGGACCCTCCCAACCCTCATCAAAATCAGGAATGCCAATTGTTATGAAGTTTGAATCTGAATTCATTTGGGTTGAGGATCCACAACAACCTTGATTCTTGAACCCGAGATTTGGGAAATTATGTTGATCACTAGAATCACTCCAAGATGTCTTATTAACTTTTGACGGGTATTTTTTATCAATGGTTCTATATAACTTATTTAGCAATTCTCCCCGTATTTCCAAAAATTTCTAGAGATCTTCCGAAAATGAAGGATTTGACCAACATTGTAGACAATTATTGTTCTGCAATTTCACAAATTCACTGTATCTGCTAGGAGATCATCCTGAGTTGAACTGTGGTTCATTTGTATCCATATTATCTCCACACGGTTTGTGATGTGGTCCATTATTTTATGAAATTTATCATGAATGTCCCTTTTAAAATATTCCTCGTGGTGTCTATAAGCATCCTCAATTATCTTTTCTTTCATGCTCCTTTGGGATTCAGGTTTCCTAAACAGTCTTCCTAGATTACCTGGTTGCATTTTTGAATCAGATGATGCAATCAAGATGTAGAATCAAACTAATGATCAGATTGAAACTTGATTAGATTTGAAAGAAATTCCCAAGAAGATCTAATGAGGTCTCATAGGTTAGAAAACCTAATGACCTTCATGTGTATGTTCTCTATAGAAAAGATGAGGGATTGGATATTATTGAACCCAATAAAGGCACCCCAAGATTTTTGGATGACTAAGGAAGTTTTGAGGCAGATGATACCTTTGAATTAGAAATCCGCACACCCAAGAAATACCTGGGCTGCTAGGAAGGGAGAGCCTCGCAAAGACCCCTACATGGTAGAGCGTCCCTACGGGTTACAGGGTTTTCCCCACCCAACCTTCCTTGTCACTGCAGTGCCAAGTAGACTGGAATGTATGGACTTAAGACCTTAAGTCTACCAATTTTAGCCTAATTAGTGCCTTAAGTTTCACTTGATTAGAAGCTGATTTGATTGTGACCTAATTTGGAGGTTGATTGGCCTACAATGTAGGTCAACTTCACCTGACCTGCCCTAAAGATGGCAGAATGAAATCTAGATCAAGACCCAGAAATCACCCTCAATGACTCTCAGTTTATCAGCTCCAAGATTTTAGGATGAAATTAGAGCCTGATTTTAGCGTTCTACTTGACTAGATCATTTCAAATTAGGGCTTGGGTAGGACACAAATGCAGGAAGGTATGTTTCCTTTTAGGCAAGCAAATGTGTTATAACACTTCAAACCCTCATTGTTGAAACCCTAATTGGCTCTATTCCAAGTCCAATTTAATCTCCAATTGTACACCTTGGGCTTCAAGTAAGAAATGTGTTATCCCAAAGTGATTTACAAATTGATCGTAGTCCCTAATAGGTACAGGTAATTTGGGTAGGGATTTTCTAATCAGAATTGCTTCAAGCTTATTTTCACAAATCAGGAAAACTTGCCTTTTAAATGATGATTTACTAAGAAATTAAGGTAGGTAGTTCCTAATTGATTTTGTTTCCTTTTCTCTCTTCCATGGATTAGGAGATTAGGAAAGAAGAGATATTACCTACCCTGGGAGTCGCTATTTTGCGCAAAAGATCACCTCGTGATGTACCTCGTAAAATCACAAGAAATAAACAAGGGCAAGTTAGTGCTCAAATATAACCAGATAGAAACAAGAATAGCGGTGAATTGCACGTTGCTCCCTGGAAATGATGCCAAAATGTTGACAGGGCTTCTAGGAGTTTCAATGTGTATCATTGTAGTAAAGTCTCCTAAATAGCTCTTCAACAAATAAAATTTATAACTTGAAAATCTAAATGAAGTCCGAGATCAAACATAGCGATCAAATAGAGATTCGCATGCTAATCTTTAGTCAAAATATAAATGAGCACAATAAATTAAGCATTATAAAGATATTTCAATGAATATTAATCTATCACATTATATATTCAAGGAAGATCAATCTATCTAGAGACAAAAGGATACCTAGAACAAAATAATGGTGATTTAGATCACCAATTATTATCCTAAGCATATGTATATCAATTACTCAATAATGTCAAATAAATGAACAGTGATCAGACATCTATTAGATGGCTCAGAAGACGTAAATGTCGTCTGCTACAGTACTTTCAATCTTCTGTTCTTCTCTGCACTCTTCAGCCTTCTGCTCTTCTCTTCAAGTCTTCTTCTTCAACCTCTGCCTTTAGCTTCTTCTTCTCTCTTCTTCTTTAGGTCTTCTCCTCCGTTCTTCTTTATCTTCTTCTCTTAAGCACAGCTCTTCTCCTCTTCTCTTCTTTCCTTCCTAGCAACTAAGTGTTGCACGACTGCACGAAGGAGAAAAACTCTCCCCTCCCCCGCTCTCTCTTTCTTTCCTTCCTCCTCTCCATGTTCTCTCAAATAGCCAGGTTATCAGCTATATGGGTGACGTAACCGAGTCCAGGACTATGTGTGTGAGTGTTGCAGCTGAGGAGTGAGTGACTAGTCGGGTCCTATCATGTGCATGGAGGAGCGGGGACCTCACCCCCGGTGTACTGAGGCAACAAGGCACTATCAGAAGATCATTATATGCACATCCATGCGGTGCTATGTTTCCGAGGTGGGACTATAGTCCCTCATCCTTCTCATGCACTGCTGCAAAGAGGTGCCTTATCCAATTGATGTGGCTACTGAGGTTGGTGCCCCCAATCAAGGACCTGGGAAGGGTCCTGGACTGATTCCGCACCACCTGGAGGTGTGACCTGGGGCTTACGTGGCTTAGATCTTGAAGAACAATGGTGGAGGGATGTTGAGTGGCGGAACTAAGGTGAAAGACTTGGAATCTTCAATATGGCCTTACGGGCTAATTAAAATAACTCAAGACCTTCGCTGGACCATGACGAATGTGCGGGTAGTGGTGGAGTAGTGTGTGAGGGTGTATGGTGGCCAGACGGAATAGGAATAGGTCAGAGAAGGTGGTTGTGTCCGATGGAGCATGTGAGTGGATGGAAAGGGAAATAAAGATGGGGGTTTTGTTGGGTGTGAGCTGGCGGAGGTTGTGGAGGTGTTGGCGAGGTGGATGGATGGGTGTAACAAGTGGATGACCTCATCGGAGGGTGGCCGAAGATGAGGAAGATGAAGGGCGAACAGCAGCATCGGGGGTTATTTTTGGATTTTGGGTAAGAGAAACAAGCCTAAGACTCTAAATAAACCTAACTAACCTACTCTAACGGTCGAAGGGGGTAGGATCCATGCCGATTTTGGCACATCGATGATGGAGAAGATGAGAGACTGCTGAGAGGGACAGCGGTGAGGAATAGGGTGGACGACCATCGCTTTGACTGGCGTGGTGCAGAGGAAGATGAGGAAGAGGATGGGCAAGCCAAGTTGGTTGTTGGCTGCCACTAGGATGATGGGGAAGAAGGTCCCTGGAGCTTGGTCAGAGAGGGGCCAGAGGTAGAGTTATGAAGAGGTTTTGGCCCCAAACCTTATTAAGGAGCATGGCCTTGCAACCTAGGTCCTTTTATAAGGCTTAGGTGAGCATTCTAAGCTTGAAATATTCACGCACAAGGAAAACCTAAATTTCAAAGGATTCGCATGAAGAATTGAGTAGGAATTAGATCCCAAGATGCAGCTCAGATTCTAGGGAAATCCTTTATGATTCTTCCTTCTAAATTTGGAAGAGTTTAGCCCTGAAATCATGGAGTAATCCTTGATTGAAGGTTGTTGGTGAAGTGGGTTTAGGAGTTGAAGGTGGTAGGGACCTGTTGGTCAAGAAGATGATGAAGTTATAGGCATATTTGCAAGGATTTCAAAACTTAGGGGCATATTTGTGAGAGAAAAGAGTCAGATAGGACTGAAATGTAAACTAGGTCAAGGTGATCTCTGATTAGGCGTAAATTTCGGTAAAAACCTAATTTGGACCTGAGGAATCTAATGGTGAAGTTGGATTTATGTATTGACCAAGTATGACTGGGTAATTTATGAAAAAATCCAAATTAGGGTAATTGTCTGTCTGAGACTTTATTTTAGATTAAATCAGGTTCAGATGGTCAATTCAAAGGTACCAAACCTTAGGGAATATTTTTCTATGATTCTTAGAAGGTTTAGGTGAATTTTATCTATTAGTAGCTCTGAAATGGGTTTTAAAATCGTCGCGTTGCATCATAGATCGAATCTGTGTGAAAAACAGATAAAATTTATACTCGAATGAATGTCCAAGGTCATTCATTGGGAGAAAATATGGAATTCACACTCAAAATCACAATTCTAGGTAAGAGATATGATAAATTTCATTCAAAATTGATTTAAAATGATATAGCAATAATTTCAAGTAGCAATGTGCAAAAAGAAGAAGGTAAAATGGTAATTTGAATCACTAATTATCTCTTACAATAATAGCAAATATCTCAACAGTATCAATCAAGTTAAGAAACTCAAATTAGACATATAATTGTAGGATCAAATGGCTTAAACGTCTGATTCTACAATGCTTTTCTTCTTCTCTTTCGCTCTTTTGCAGATTCTTCTTCTTTAGAACTCTTTCTTTCTTCTTTGCCTTTCTGGTGCTCTCCTTCTCTTCTCCTTTCTTTCTCTGCTTCTTTCTGTGACTAAGAGTCACACAGGTACCAGTGAGAGCAAAAACCCCCTACCCCCGTGCTCTCTCTCTCTTCCTTTCTCTAGGTTCCGCTCTCCCAGAGCCTTCCACAGTAATGGGTAATTAGTATTCTGGTCAAGCACGTACCTAGGTCTAGGCTCACCGGCAGTGGGTGGTGAGCGAGGAGTGAGGCATGGGTAGGTCAGGTGCGTATGTAATGGGGACCTCACCCCTTGTGTCCGAGGTGATAAGCCCCAAGCACAAATTCAATTTATGCTGCTGCGAGAGTCCATGCGCTTCCAAGGTAGGACTAAATCCCACGGTTTTGTTGCATAAAGAAGCCGAAGGATGCTGCTTGCAATTAGAATTGTAGGAGTGCTTGATGCTCCCAAATGGAAACCTGGATGTATTCTTGGAACTAATCCAAATTGCCTGGAGGCTTCACCTGGAGCTATTACTGCCTAGAACACGAAGAGCACGATGGCATTGATGGGGAGCAACGAAGACATTATAAACAACTGAAAGGAGAAGCATGGCCATTCGGCCCAATTAAATACGTTCACCAGTATTGTCGTAGGGTGTGGAATGTGTTGGTGGTCGTTTCATGGCATGAGGAGGTGCGTGGTGGTCGGACGGAGTCAGGAACGAAAGCCAGTGATGGGTGTGTTCGGGAGTAGTTCTGAGAGTGTGAATGGTGAAATAAAGAGAGGGCTTTAGTTTGTGAGGTTGAGGCAAAGGTGTAGATCGTTGTGGCGAGGCGGATGGAAGGGTGTAGCGGTAGGAACGCCTCACCAGAGGAGCGGTCGGAGACGGAGAAGATGAAGGCAATTAGCGGCATCGAGGGTCGAAATAGAGATAAAAAGAGTGAGAAACTAACCAACAAGCTAAGATAAACTAATCTAACCCTAATCTAATGTACAAAGGGGACGTAGCGACATCGGTTATGGCATGGCTGGTGCTAGGAAGAAAGCACTCCGGTGGGTGGTAACGGTGACGACGACGGAGATTTGGAGGCACCCACTGGTATGGCACGACGTGGAAGAAGGTTAGGAAGAAGGATCTACCACAGGTATTGCGGTCAGATGACGAGGGGAGATGGAGGAAGTTGCTAGACGTCAAGGAGCTTCGGCTGAATGAGGAGAGAAGAAATTGAGGGTAACTCTAGTCAAATTTGAGCATAGGGAGGACAGGTAGGCCCTAGGGTTCTTTATATAGGTAGAAGGGGGTCGGTTCAAGCTTGGAAGCCAAGCTTTCAAGATTGGAAGGTTGCCAGAATAGGAGACATTAAGGATACTCGAATCTGTCATGCGTTCGCATGAGAGATTGGGAAGGTTGTTGGGCTCAAGACCGGATTCATTGGGAAGAGGACTCCAAAGAGAATCTCCCTTCCAATTTTGGAAGGGATTCATTGATCAAAGAAGGAGTTCTCTTCAATCAAAGTTCATCGGAGTTGTAGGATTAGGATTCTAGGGCATTAGGGACCTTTTTGTGAAGAAGAGAAAGAAGCTAGGTGGCTTTTTGTGAGGAATTCAAAAGATGAGTGGCTATTGGAGATAAAGAAAGTCAGACTTGGACCAAATTGCAAACTTGGTCTTGATGATCCCAGATTGGGCATACCTGTTTGGCACGTGATCGCGATTAAAAGTTGTTTAGTTGTATAGCGCGAAAGCACGTCGACAAATAAATTTATAAAACTCCGGTGAGTACCGGGTCGTTTGCAGGGAGGCAATCTCTATTTTTAACGGAAGCTTTTCAATGAAACTAGTTCTATCAAGATATTTATATATGTATATATGTATAGAGATGCATCAAATATTCATAAGATTAGGTTTCATTGCATTATTAAAGAGTTTTTCATAATAGAAATTGTTATGCAAAAAGTAAAGATAGATAAGGAGAAAGAGAGAGAGGGAGAGAGAGAAATAGAAGAAAGTGGCAGAGAAACGGCGTCGCTTGTGGGATGCTTGTACGAGATGCGGCAGCACCTCAGATCCAGAGCACCGGAATGAAGTTGGAGCGGAGTTGTAGAGGGACGAAGAGTTGCAGAGATGATGAAATATGTCTGGAGTTGATGAAAGAGAGAGGTTCTAAGTGGATGCCTTCAACTGGGGGGCCCTGGGCCTTCTTTTATAGCTTTTGCGAAGGGAAAAAAGGGTATTTCAGCCCTTAATCTTATGCAACAACTTTTTGGCTATTCAGATCCGTTGATCGGGAGATCAACGGCTCTAATTTGGCCTAAAAATAACCTTAAAAAGGCCTTCTATGATCGAATTCGTTCTGGTGGCGACACGTGGCACACTATACACCCTCAGACCCTCATCGCATGGCTCCTGCTTACTCGCACCTTCGCATTTTCACCTTCGCTGCATGCCTTCAAATCCTGCCTCATCGTCAACCATTCGATTTCAAATCCTACGCATGCTTCTTGCACCTTCCTGATCTCGCAACAACCCATGCAATCGCACGTCTTGCCTGCGGTGCGCTCTGATCGCGCCACGTGGCGCACTGTGCGCCGTCAGATCGCACAATTGCGCCTGCATGTGCTCGTCCGCCATCGCCGCATCAATTTTTTGTAGCACAGGGCCTAAACCCGCGTCTCCTACGTACATGCGCGTGCACGCGAGCCAATGCACTGTGCAAACTCTTTATCATATATACTTGCTTGTTTATATTTATACTGATCTAATCTGTGTAGCGATGTGGCGTGCTCATGGCCGTTGGATGAAGATCCAACTAACCCACACTGCAAGGAGAGGTGCCTTCAGGAGTTGGTGGCGTGGCGAGGGGCCACCATGATGGTGCCATGTGGCGCCATCGTGGTCGTCCATTCTTCTTCTCTTTATATCTATTGACGTAGGTCTCCGATTAAGTTGATTTCTGGACCGTTGGACTACGAATGTCGATTCGAATCCATCCGTGCAGTTGGATTTGTCATCTAAAGTTTGTATCTTTGCCCTTTGGCTCCATGATCTCCATTCTTCTATGGACTATACACGATGCTCTAGTTTTCTGATCGGGATGATTTCGGAAGCATTGAACTCCCGTCGTCGTTCTGATCAGATCCGTTTGGTTTGATCTGACATCCATGGCTTTGAATCATTCGCAATTTAAATCATCTCTCTTTTAGGTCATAAAATGACGATATTATCTATATGGCTACTCAAACTAACTAGTATGTGAATTATGATGCTTATACATGCATTGACTCGAAGTTATGTTAGAATCTAGGTCAATTTAGGTGTTTTAGGTTGCATGATTGATGTGCAATCACACCCCCATGCCTAAATCTTACTAGTCCCTTGCAAATGCAAGACTAAATGCAAAGTGGTCCTACATGACAAATTTCTATCAAGAGTTTGACTAGAGATTTATGTCTTTTGTTTTCATCCAATACTTTAGTAATCTAGATAATCATGAATGTGTTTTGTTGTAGTCTATGTAGTGGATCCAAGTGAAAAGGCAATCTTCATCTAAAGCTCGAACTTGACCCTTAGTAAAAATTTATTGGGATTGGCAAACTTCTTCCCTCAGGGTTATGAAGTAATCTGTGAATTCAGTCCTAGCTTTTAGGTTAGGTAGAAGATTTTTGAGTCAAGTGGGTTTATTTTTGGTGGCTCACACTCATCTGGTGATACATATAGACTAGTACTTTAGAACCTAGATTTCCAGATTATTAAATAATTTAACTTAAAGAGAGGTGAGAAACTGTGCTCTCTTTAATTCCTTTGTACTCTTTCTCTCTCTTTCTTTCTCCTCCTTTTTTTTTTCTTTCTTTTTAAGCTCACAATCTCACTAGATTTATCAGTATATTTGGTGGTCTCTCCTGGCAATAACACTTTAATTAGGTTCTGATATCTCTACGACTAAGTCAGCATTCCTCAGCCTATATTCAGGCGACCAGAAATACATAAAAGTAGGTCAAGGCTGTATTTGGTGGATCATGAGGGTGATGGGTGTTGTTACCTCAATACAATTGAAATAAACTCTAAAAACACTTTTTTTTTCTTTTTTCTTTTTCTTTCTTTCTTTTCTACTCCTTTCACTTTTCTTTTTTTCAGACATCTAATGCAACACAGTAACATATACGGCTTTTTTATCCACGAGACATTATTCGGGATTGTGGGTGTTCAAGAGGATATCGGGTGGCTTATTTGTTGGAAGTGCCTCTTCTCGGCACTGAGAAAATAATGGATAGGACAACGTATTTTTGACCTTGACATTAATACCCTCCTTCAATCGAGGTTTTTGTAAAAGACGGTCGTGACCATCCACCTTAGTCATAGTTTTATCAGAACCCGCTCTCTACGTATTTTGCCTTATTTGGTGGCTCTCGAAAGCTATTCGCACTAAGAACTTGTATGCAGAAATTGAGAGCAAAAACTATGCCTAACTCCCAGTATCATTATCTCATTATCTAGAGGTTAAGATTCCTCATACTAGCCTTAGAGCACCAGTAAACTTTCTACTCTCATGTCACATGTGTTTGGTGGATCTGTTAGAAGATAGTTTGCCTGACTCCCTAATTACTGTCTAAGGGTTTAAGAGAAGAAGCACTGATTCTTCTTGAGAAACTAAAGTGTTTATCGATCTTCATAAAGGATCCATTGCAAATTCTACGCATAAGTGTGAAATTATATTGGATTCTAAACTCAGGAATCAACTTAAGAATAAATCCCTAATAAAACCTTAATAAAAATTCTTTATGCCTAAATGCATTTATTATTATTATTATTATTTTAGACATAAAGATAAGACATGCAATGTCTACACCCGCATGCCTATTCATTACAATGTCCTCATTGAAATCTATGCATGAAAATCAAAAATATAATAAGCAAGAGTAGCGGATATCACCTGACTTTTCTTGTTGATCCTAGGTTAGCGTGGATGCAGAAGATGCAGATCTACCTATAATGAATACCGGGTTGCCTCCCAGCTAGTGCTATGTTTAACATCATTTGCTGGACTTAGTTTAGCTTCAATACGACTCCAAAAGGTTGATGTGACCATCTGGAATGGGATCACAATTTTGAGTGATATAAGGTTTCAGCCTCTGACCATTTACCTGTGTTTCAAGACCAAACTTGGGATCCAGGATAAGCACAGCTCCATGAGGGTAGACTTTTCTTATAATGAAGGGACATATCCACTTTGATCTTAATTTTCCTGGAAAGAGAGCCTCAAGCGTGCATCAAATAACCAAACCTTTGGATTAGTAACAAAGCTTTCTCTGGAGACGTATTTGCCATGTAAAGCCTTCGTATTATTCATATAGATTCTTGCACTTTCATAGGCATCATTTCGGATTTCATCCAATTCAGTCAATTGGAGTTTTCTTTGTTGTCCAGATTAATCAAGATCAAGATTAAATGTTCTGATTGCCCAATAAGCTTTATGTTCAAGTTCAACGGGAAAATGACAAGATTTTCTATAGACTAGATGGAATGAAGACATTCCTATCGGAGTTTTATACGTAGTCCTGTAGGCCCAGAGAGTGTCATCCAATTTGGTAGACCAATCTTTCCTATCTGAGTGAACCGCCTTTTGAAGGATCTTTTTAATTTCTTGATTGGAGATTTCAGCTTGTCCGTTGGTCTGCAGATGGTATGGAGTAGAGATTCTGTGAGTGACTCCATACTTGGCTAGTAAGGTCCTGAATTGATTGTGAGTGAAATGGGACCTGCCATTACTAATCAGAGCTTTGTGCACATCGAACAGACTAAAGATGTTCTTCTTTACAAAGTCCATGACCACTTTATGGTCATTGGTTCGGGTTGGGATGGCCTTAATTCATTTGGATACATAGTCGACTGCCACCAGAATGTACAGGTACCCAAATGAATTGGTAAAAGGTCCCATGAAATCAATGCCCCACACATCAAAGATCTCAACTTCAAGGGTTGGGTTTAGGGGCATCATATCCTTCATGGTCATGTTTCCTAAGGTTTGGCAATTGATACATGACCTATAGAAGTTGTATGAGTCATAGAATAGAGACGACCAATACAATCCACTCTGTAATGCCTTGGCTGCCATCTTTTTTCTTAAGAAGTGACCTCCACAAGCATAAGTATGGCAAAATTCTAGTACACTTGTGATCTCCTCATTTGGAATACAACGGCAGATAACATGATCCGTGCAAACCTTGAATAGCTCTAGGTCTTCCCAAAAGTAGTATTTGGCATCGGCAATCAACTTATCCCGCTTATGCTTAGGCCAATCCATGGGCAGTTTTCCAATGGACAAGTAGACAATATCTGCAAACCAAGGTAGTTTGCAAATAGTCAAGAGAGTCTCATTAGGGAAAGAATCACAGAGTTAAGGAGTTGTAGAGTCTACCAGGATTCTGGAGAGATGATCTACTACTACATTTTGGGTACTAGTTTTCTCTTTGATTTCTAAGTCAAATTCTTGTAACAGAAGGATCCATTTGATTAATCTCGATTTTGCATCCCTTTTTGACATCAGGTGCCTTAATGCAGTGTGATCTGTGAAGATTGTGACATGAGATCCCAGTAGGTAAGATCTAAACTTCTCCAGAGTAAACACTACGGCCAACAACTCCTTTTCTGTAGTGGTGTAATTTCTTTAAGCTTCATCCAGGGTTTTACTAGCATAGTAAATCATGGATGGTTTCTTGTCTACCTTTTGTCCCAAGACTGCCCCAACGGCAAAATCAGAGGCGTCGGTCATGATTTTGAAAGGATGATCCCAATTAGGAGGTTGTAAGATGGGAGATTGTGTAATAGCCTCCTTCAGCTGATTGAAAACCCTTAAGCAATTGGAGTCAAAATCAAAGGGTTGATCTTTTGCTAGCAAGTTGCTTAAGGGCCTCGCCACCTTATAGAAGTCTTTAATAAATCGACAATAAAATCCCACGTGTCCAAGGAATGATCTCACTTGCTTAACCATCGAAGGTGGTGGGAGTTTAGTTATACCATCTACTTTGGCCTTATCCACTTTGATCCCCTTTTCAGACACAACATGTCCAAGAACTATGCCATCCTTAACCATAAAGTGACTCTTTTCCCAGGATAGAACAAGATTCACCTCAATGCATTTTTGTAGAGTCTTCTCTAGATTGATCAGACATGAGTCAAAAGAGTCCTCGAACACAGAAAAATCGTCCATAAAGATTTCCATGAAATCACCCACCATGTTTGAAAAGATTGCAAGCATGCACCTTTGAAAGGTTGCTGGTGCATTGCATAATCCAAAAGGCATTCTATGGAAAGAAAATGTTCCGTAGGGACATGTGAAGGTGGTTTTCTCTTGATCATCGAGGTGGATGGCTACTTGATTGTAGCCGGAATAGCCATCCAAGAAACAGAAAAATTTTTGCCCAACTAGTTTTTCCAAGATTTGACTAATGAAGGGTAGTGGAAAGTGATCTTTCTTCATTGTACTATTCAGCTTCCTATAGTCGATGCAGACTCTCCACGAGGAAGTTGTGCGAGTTGGAATCAACTCGCCATTATTATTTGTAATCACAGTTAGCCCATATTTCTTAGGAACCACTTGTACAGGACTAATCTAGGGGCTATCAGGGATTGGGTGATTATTCCTACATCTAACCACTTAATCATTTATTTTTTCACTACCTCCCGCATGTTGGGATTTAATTGTCTCTGCATTTCCTGGGAGGGTCTTGATCCATCCTTAGTGTAGATTTTATGGGTGCAGTAAATAGGACTGATTCCCCTTAGACCATTCAATGTCCAACCAATTTCTCTACTATTTCTTCCCAAAACTTGAATTAATTGATTTTCCTGAGTCTGTGTTAAGTAAGTCTGATCAGTTCCTAGGAAAACATACTTTAGATGATCATGAAGAGGTTAAGTTCAGGTTTGGGTCCTTGGGATAAAGGGTCCAACGGTGGATCCTAGCTACCCTCAAGAGGTCTAAGAATCAAGTCAGTGATTGGTGGGTAAACCTCTTGATTGGTTTGGGTGTCAAGGCCTGTAGGATCAAATTGGGATATTCCTAATTTCATACAATATTCAATAGTATGATCTTCATAATCTTCTATCATTCCACAATCCTCAAATTGTTTAATGGCCTTAAAGATGATAATCTTTGTTTTCTTATCCTCGAATTTGATTTCTATATTGCCAGATTCACAACCAATGTTTGCCTTGGTAGTGGCTAAAAAGGGTCTTCCTAGGATTATTGGGGTATTCTTCAAGTTTTCTAGTACCTCGATGTCAAGGACCAAGAAATCTGCTGGGAAATAAAAATCACAGCCTTGACAATTATATCCTCAATAATCCCCCTTAGTGTGGTCACAGATCGATCAGCTAATTGTAATGTGACCTTAGTAGGTTTTAGCTCTCCAAAGTTGAATTTTTCATATAACATAGTGGGGATCAGATTTATGGAGGCATCTAAATCTAATAGAGCCCTTTCAAAAGTGGTATCTCCAATAACGCACGAGATCAGAGGAGCTCCTGGGTCTTTTTGTTTTCGGGGTAGGTCTCTAAGGATAACAACACTAGCTTGTTCGGATAACACTACCCTTTTTGCTATTTTGGCCTGTCGTTTAGGTGTGCACATTTCCTTTAAAAATTTCACACAGGCCAGGATATTCTCAATGGCTTCGAGGAGTGGTATGTTCACATGGACTTGTTTAAAAATATCAAGCCACTCCTTAGATGGATTGGGTTCCTTTTTCGTAGGTTTGTTCAAGGGTTCAGGAAAGGGTGCTTGAGAGAAATCATGAGTGCTTGGGTCCTGATCCTTGTCTTCTTGATCTCCTAGGTCAGATTCGAGCTCCTCAAGATCTTGTCTAGGTCTAGATTTAGAAGGGTAACGATCTTGGGTCTGTCTCCCACTTCTCAAGGTTACTGCACCAGCAAAGGTGTTATGGTTGAAAGGTTAAGGTGGGTTTTGTAAAATAGGTGGAGCCTGACTAGGGTTGGCAAAACCAGGCGGGTGCTAGGGAGCAGGTTGAACTACATGTGCCTATTGATCCCATAAGTTGCTTTTGTTAGCCCTATTAAAATTTCTTGGGTTGGGGACTGGTTAGGATGGTAGTATCCCATGTTGTCTAGCATCAACTAGCTGGTCTAGTTGTCTTGTTAGTTCTGTCCTCAATTGATTCAGATCCTCCTTATGTCTTAGATTCATCTTTCGCATTTCTTTGAGGACCAGACTCAAATTAGAGGGCTGGTTTTCCTGAGTAGGTTGTGGTTGATATGTGTGTGGTTGTGTATACCTACTAGGTTGCCCATAAGTGTTTGGCTTAGTCAAGCTAGGACCCTGGGCGAGTTTCTGACTTGACCAGGCAAAGTTAGGATGGTTGCTCCATCCAGGTTGTAAGTGTTTGAATAAGGCTCATTTCTAGTGTAACCTTGGAGTGCATTCACATCCTCAGGATAACTAGGCATCGAGTTACCTAGTTCAGAATTTGAGGACATCAAGGTCCCTCCTTAGCACCCAGAAAGAGATGGGTCCAAGTACAGTTGCTCATAGGTGGAGCCATGTTTAGGTCATTGATGTTGTGCACGGATTCCTAAACTAGAGGGTTGGGGAATTGGTTGTGGGTTAAGATATTCATTCCTTGGGTAGGCATAGGGTTTAATCTAGATTGTATACCTAAGGAACTCCCACCTTTTAGAAGATTATCCAGTTTCTTATCCAAATTCTCCACATTCTTTCCCATGAGTTCCACCTTGTCTAATCGTTGTGCAATTAGCTCTAAATCAGCCAAGTTTGAATTGTTGTTAACTTCATAAAATTCGCTTCTTGGTTGATTAGCTCTGTTAAAGGCTAACATTGAGGCACTGTTGGGGGAATTTTCACTCATATTCTCAGACAGTTGAAAGGCTCCCCCAGCATCTCGACTCAGGAAATTGCCCCCACATGCCGCATCAACAAAATTCTTTAGATTATCGCTCAACCCATAATAGAAAATATGGGCCAAGTGCCACTTCAGAATCACATGATGAGGGCATTTCCTAGCTAAGTCATTGAACCTCTCCCAAGCCTCATGTAGTTCCCCAGGATTCTACTTAAAGGTTGTTATGGCACATATAAGGGCATTAGTTTTTCCTACGGGGAAGAATTTCTTTAGGAATGTGCTTCTCAGGTCTTCCCAAGTTAGGATTGGTCAACCAATTGTCCTCAACAAATGTGCAACTCTATCTTTCAAGGAGAATGGGAACATTTTCATCATTAGGCTACCTTCATTCATGTTCCTAGGGCCAAAGGTTCTTCCTATGTGCAGGAGCTCTGCAAGGTGGCGGAAGGGGTCATCTGATTCATAGCTATGGAAGTGGGGAATCAAGTTAATGATATGAGGTTTGAGTTCAAAATCTTCCCCATCCTGAGGTACCCGAACAAAGGGTTTAGGTTAGGCATTAGGAGGGTTATAAAAGTCACGGAGGGGTCAGTCTGCCTTTCCGTTTGGGAATCGAGTGATGGCCTGCACTATAACTTCCATCTATTGGTCATGATGCTAGCCTTGCTTGGTGATCTTCCTTTGTAAGAGAGTCAAAGGATCCTTATTTTGTTAATCGATCTCTTCTTCCTCGTGATGACTAGCCATTGTAGAGGGTTTAGATTCAGATCTTGGATAAATATGTCTTCTCCAAAGATTTCTTTCTCATGGTGGTAGCAAATTAGGATTTTGGGATCTTCTACCTTGCATGTACTAGAAGAATGTCTGTAGATGAGAGAGAAGACAGATGAGAGAAAACCCCGCCCGCTCAATGTAAGCAATCAAACTGGTCCTTAGAGTATCAACCCTAATTAGACCTGATCTTGGCTCCCCAAAACACGACTGGGTTAGATCAACCCTTGAATTACTTGGCTGGCCAAAAGGGCGGGACCCCCTAGGACACCCCGCATGGTAGGACACCACTAAAGGTTAACGCGGTTACCACACCGACCTTTCTTGTCACTAGTGGGTCCAAGTAGACAAGGCCTTGACCTCAGCCCAATCTGGTTTCAAGTCCCCAAGTCTATTAGTCCTTCCTAGGGCACATCTACTTAATTTTAGGTTTGGGTTTGATGTTCTTTTGGAATATGATGGGCATTAGGGGGTTTTTTGCCCTTAAAATTGATTTGAAATGTGTGAAGTGCTCAGGCAAACAGGGTTCACAAGTAATTTCTTTTGATGAAGTATCTTTTAAGATTCAAATGCTTGTGTTAATGAATTTTAGGGTTCACTTGATTAGATATTTTCAAACAAGGTTCTAATGAGACATACAAAAGTTTTGCAAATCCCAATTTGTTTGATAGATTACCTTTAAGTATGGAAATGCAAGTGTGCTCTATCCTTAGCGTGAAACCCTAAGCATAGATAGTTCTAAATGATTCTTTTAGATAAAAAATGATGAGTGGTGCGACCCAAGCAATGCAATCAATTGGTCATCTTGCACCACTAACTAGGCACTCATAAATTTTTTTTTAGGAATTTTAATCCACTTTTTCTATTTGTTTCTGATTTAATGTTTATTGGTTTTTTGTAGTCTATTTTGACGACCAGTTGGTGATTGGATAATCCGTGCATGCAAGCATGCAAGAAATATTTTTCTTAGATTTTTATAAAATTCTTGACTTTCTCTAAAATTTAGTGTCACAAATTTCAAGTCAATCGGAGTTGCATAAAAATTCCTATGATATTTTGAACTCTAAACAATCAGGAACAAAATCCATATTCATAATAGATCAGTGTGAGAATTTTTTAAAAATTTTCTGTAACTTCGATTTGCATGAATTTTGGATATGTTGTTACTGACTTTGAAATCCACATCCAATAAAAATTTGATAATTTTTGGATGTGTAGATATTCTGGAATTGAATTTTTAAGATGAAAATTTATTTCAGCTTGAAAATCAAGAGAATTTTTTTTTAATAAGCAAACAAATTCTAACTAATCCTAGGGTTCCAGCAAATCCTAAATCTAACTAATCTAAACTATGGGTACTTACCTGAGGTTCGAACCTGCACTTTATACGTTGTTGTGTTTGGTTCAGATTTCTTCGTTTCCTGCACACACTAAATCAACGAAAAATGTAGCGAGTTAGAAATCTCAAATACGCACCGAAAAGCTTTAAAAATTTTCGTCACCTCCCCAGCAACGGTGCCAACTTTTTCGACGTGTGATCGTGATTAAAAGTTGTTTAGTTATAGTATAACGCGAAAATACGTCAACAAATAAATTTATAAAACTCCGGTGAGTACCGAGCCATTCGCAAGGAGGTAATCTCAATTTTTAACGGAAGCTTTTCAATGTAACTAGTTCTAACAAGATATTTATATATGTATATATGTATAGAGACACATCAAATATTCATAAGATTAGATTTCATTACATTGATAAAGAGTTTTTCATAATAGAAATTGCTATGCAAAAAGTAAAGATAGATAGGGAGAAAGAGAGAGGGAGAGAGAGATAGAAGAAAGTGGCAGAGAAACGACGCCGCTTGCGGGATGCTGGTGTAAGATGCGGTAGCACCTCAGATCCAGAGCGTTGGGATGAAGTTGGAGCGGAGTTGCAAAGGGACGAAGAGTTGCAGAGAAGACGGAATATGTCTGGAGTTGATGGAAGATAGAGGTTATAAGTGGATGCCTTCAACTGGGGGACCCTGGGCCTTCTTTTATAGCTTTTGTGGAGGGAAAAAAGGGTATTTCAGCACTTAATCTTGTGCAACAACCCTTTGGCTAATAAGATCCATTGATCGGGAGATCAACAACTCTGATTTTGCCTAAAAATAACCTTCCAAAGGCCTTCTATGCTTGGGTTCATTCTGGTGGCGACATGTGGCATGCTGTGCACCCTCGGATCCTCATCGCACGGCTCCTACTTGCCCACACCTTCGCATTTCTGCCTTCGCCGCATGCCTTCAAATCTTGCCTCATCATCAGCCGTCCGATTTCAAATCCTACGCGCACTTCTCGCAACTCCTGATCTCGCAACAACCTGCGCAATCGCACGTCCCGCCCGTGATGCTCTCTAATCGCGCCACGTGGCATGCTATGTCGTCAGATTGCGTAATTACGCCTGCACACACCTGCCCGCCAACGCCGCATCAATTTTGCTTAGCGTAGAGCCCGAACCCATGTCTCCCCCGTACATGTGTGCGCACGTGAGCCAATGCGCTGCATAAACTCTTTATCATATATACTTGATTGTTTATATTTATACTGACCTAATCTGGGTGGCGATGTGGCACACTCGTGGCTGTTGGATGCAAATCAACGACCCATACTGCGAGAAGAGGTGCCTTCAGGAGTTGAGGGCATGGCAAGGGGCAACTGTGTTGGTGCCACATGGCGCCATCGTGGCCATCCATTCTTCTCTTTATATCTGATGACGTAGGCCTCCGATTAAGTTGATTTCTGCACCGTTGGACTACGAACGTTGATCCGGATCCATCCATGAGATTGGATTTTTCATCTGAGGTCTGGATCTTTGCTCTTTGGCGCCATGATATCTATTCCTCTATGGATTATACATATGCTCTAGTTGTCTGATCAGGACAATTTTGGAAGCGTTGAACTCCAATCATCATTTTGATCAGATCTGTCTGGTTTGATCTGACATCCATGGCTTCAAATCATTTGTGATTCAAATCATCTCCCTTTTTGGTCATAAAATGACGATATTATCTATGCGGCTACTCAAACTAACTAGTATGCGAATTACGATACTTATGCATGCATTGACTCAAAGTTATGCTAGAATCTATTTCAATTCAGGTGTTTTAGGTTGCATGATTGATGTGTAATCAAGATCCAAGGAATCCAATGGTGAAGTTAGATTTAGGTTTGGACCATGTTTGACTGGGTAAATTGTGTAAAAATCCAAATTAAGGCAAAAGTCTATCTGTGGCTCTATTTTGTGTCAAGATAGGTTATGCTGGTCAAATTGAAGGTACCAAACCCTAGAGAATATTTTTATATGTATTTTAGAGGGTTTAGGTGAATTTTATCCTAACCAGAACCTCAGTAGATTAAGAAGGTTTGCTGTTAGGGTTTCAGATGCCATTTAATTCTCAAAACATGGGAAAATCCTTTTCTATCTGTACTAACCCACTTGTTAGACTCTTAAGATCATTTGACCCTTAATTAACCCATAAAGAAAACCTATGATTGTACTGCAATTGAGATATAATATTAAAACTGTTATTTTAGCCCAATTTTCTTGTTATTCTCTCATAATGGAATTGTAGTGAATTGCGTCTCTCTGCCGGTTTTGTAAGAGCATTTAATGATGGAATATGACTAAATAAAGCTAGATATGTTTGATAATGACATTATCATCATACCCCCAAGCCTAACTTTTGGTAATCCATTAGAAAAATCTCATGGAATTAACTCAAATTCTAGACCATGTGTTCAGATCTTTGGTCTGTGCTTTCTTTTATAGATTAGGTCAGAATGTCAATAGTAGGGCTAGAGGTACTCAAGTACCAGCCAAGATTCAGACCTGATTAGCTTTAGCCTTAGTCCATCGCGAAGGTTTCTAAGGCCTACAAGAACTAACCTAAGGTTCGTTGAACTCCGCGGTTAAAGCACCCGTGCTTAAAACATTTTTAGTCTCGGTTCAGTTTGTAATGCACTTTTGTAAGAGTGAGACAGAAGATTTTTTTTGTATTTTTGGAGAGTTTTCTCTCTCTTTTCTTTATTTCTAGCTTCGGAATGACTTTAAAACATGGTCTATATCGGATTCCTCGCTCCTACCATCAATCCTCGCAGGGTCCCTAGCTTTCAATGCTTCGAGATAGCACTGCCCATGGGAACCCCCAGAACCCTGGCTTTCGACACTTCAAGATAGTGCTGCCCATGGCATTCTTTAGCTAAATTCGGGCCCTGGTAATCGACATTTCGGGATAATCCCGCCCATGGCACCTAAATCAGCACAAGGTGCTTACGTGCCCCCGGTAGGATATTTAGATATCCTAGGAGACAAACACTGAGGAGGCGATATGTTATTGCGCATCTTCGAGGGGAATTTCCTATCTCTCCACACCGAGAACTCTTCCAAATCAACTTGTGTTGATAAGCCTCTCCTAATCTACGTAGCTTTTCATAATAGAATTAACGCATTTGCATGATTTTGATAATTAAGTGCACTGAACCAGGCTGTGTGTGGATTAAGGTGCTTAGGCTATCGAGTCCCGCAAACTAGAGGTCAATTAACGAGGTCGAATAATCCCTAAGTCTTAGACCTAATACTTAAGCTTTGCATTTTCCTCAACCTCTTGAGGACTATCCAGATCTTAATGAATACTTGAATTTTTAAGCCTAAAAACAACGCAAGAGGCCTAAGATCAACGTTCACACTAATCTCTGTATCTCTTAGCACTTTTTAATTTTTATTTTTTTCTTTTTGATTTGATCTAGAACATAAATATATTTTATAATCTTTTACTAATGACTATCTCATCTTTTCTTTTTCAAATTGTTGCTCTTTTTGACATTTAAATCACCTCCTCTTTTCCTTCTCATGAATGATATGCAATTAATTCACTCAAAATTTCCTCCCTTGTGCCATTTTTTTTGTTCTTTTCTTAATTTTTAATTTTTTTGGTTTTTCGGAATATATGTTTTTCTTTTGTGAGAACCCTTCAAAATTGTGAATTTTTGCGTGTTTGCACTTTAACACCCTCCCATGCCTAAGTTTCACAATGTCCTCATTGTAAATGGAGGGTATGAAACAGTTTTGGGTTCAGGAATTAGAACAAGATTATCGGGTGGGTGAATGGGTCAGGATGATTGTTGTAGACGATTTCAAGCTCTAATACGAGTACTAGAGGTGGGATCACTATTCTAAATCTAAACTCTGAGTGCAATAGATGTGAAGTTCATAAAAGGATAACCAGAAAGATCTCAGATTTTTTGGATTGACAAGTTGCCACCTGTTAAGCACTAAATTCAATGCCTTCAACCAAGAAAAAAATGGTCATGGAGAAGGAGTGGTCAAATTAGACAAAATTTGTAGAATAAGCACCTTGGTTAAAAGCCTGGTTGCTCCAACCAAGTGCTTATTTAGGTCAGCAGGCTGATGATGCAGCCTAAACCCAATCAATCTAGTTGGTTGATAGATTGAATCAGTAGATGTGGTGCCCACCAAATGCTGTAAAGCTCAAAAGGATGTGCAAGAGAAAAATTAGGGTTTGGCTGAGTCAAATCAATCTTGTTAGAGTAGGGATCCTCAAATGAAAATGAATCAGTGCAGGATGTAGGAACCCTATGAAAGTGATCATAGAAGGGATTTGTAGTCTGATCGATGTCCAAAACCTGATAAAAATGTGGAGGAGACTGATGTGCAACCGGCTCATTGAGAGGAGAATCAGAGTAAAAATTAAGTCTAGTTGCGGGTCAGGGTTGAAAGTGGGTTTTAGAAGGTTCTATATGTGCTGTAGAAGGGGTGTTTTCTTTCAAATCATTGACCTCAGCGTCAAAATCAAAAGACGGGTCATGATTACTGAGGTCATAAACTGGTTTTGAGTTATCAGGAAACAACAATTCTCCAAAATCAGGGTAAGATTCGAAATTGTCGGAGAACTTGCGAGAATCATGCTCTGAATCTAATTCTGGATCAAAGGTACCAGCATAGAATAAATCAAAAGATGTAGATTGAGCAGCCTGACTTGGATCTAGCCTATTCTCAGAATCCGAACTCAAAAAGGTGTCCCTATTAGGCATGAGCTCGGGTTCTTGGCTTGTAGGGAAGGCCCAATCAAAACCTAACTCTTCAAAGTCCTCAAATTCTGTATCGTTGATCAGCGTGACTTTTGAAAAATCAATCTGTATCTCTAAGGATTCTAAAGGGGTGTACTCTTCAAATATGGGCCCTAAATCGTAATCAAGATTTGAAATCTGATTCGTATCTTACGGGGCCTCACAATCATCCCAATAAGGCTCAAATCCAGATTCTAGGTTAAGGGTGTGGTTTGGATCACTAGAATCTTGGTTGGGATCTACAAGGATGTCAAAATTGCTCTTGAGAGTCACCTTATCAGAATGAGGGATGGAATTTACACTCTCGAGAGGTTCTGATTCAATCTTAGTATCACAGGTATCGAGGAAATCCAAGCTTGGTGAACCAGGTTCTTGATTTTCTAGGGTTGGATCAAAATAGTGATCACTTGTAATCGGATCCTCCCAACCCATCTCAAGACCAGGTGTATCAATTTGTTCATAATTTGAATTAGATTCCATTTGGGTTGGGGGTCCACAACAACCTTGATCATCACACTCGGGATGTGGGATATTTTTCTTCTCAATGTTGCTCCAAGATGTCTCATCATCTTCTGAAGGAATGTATGGTTATATTTGAATAATTGTCTTCTGTAGTGTATTTAGCATGTCCCCACATTTTTCTATAAGACTTTGATATGTTTCCAAAAATTATGGATTCGAATAACATTGTAGACACTCGGTACTATATAATCTCCATAATTCACTGAATTCTGATAAAAGACCCTCCCGGGTTAAACCATGTAAGACTCGAGTATAAACTATTTCAACACAGTTCACAATGGGGGTTGTTGTTTTTGCAAATTTATCCTAAATGTCCCCATCTAAGGTCTATAATATTCTTCATGGTATCCATAAGCAGCCTCAATCATCTTATCTTTGATAGTCATTTGGGACTAAGGTTTTCTAATCACCTTTCCTAACATGTCAGGCTGCATCTTCAAATCAGGTGGTGAAATTAGGATTTAGAATCAAATTTAGGTTCAGAATGAAGTGATTCAATTTGAAAAGAGACTCCTAAGAAGATCTACTGAGGCCTCTTAGGTTAACAACCTAAGGACCTTCCTATGTATGTGTCCTAGAGAATAGATGAGGGAATGGATGTTATTTGGACCCAATCAAGGCACCCAAATATTTTTGGATGATTGTAGAGGTTCGGGGTGGATGATACCCCTAGATCAGAAAGTCATGCACCTTAGAATTAACTAGGCAGCCAGGAAGGGAGAGTCCTGCGAAGACCCCTACACGGTAGAGCGCCCCCACAGGTTACAGTGTTTCCCCCACTCGATCCTCCTTATCACTAATGGTCCAGGTAGACCAGAATGGATAAGTTGACCTCTTAAGTCTACCAGTTTTTATGTCTTAATTTGTGCCTTTGATTTCACTTGATTAGAAGCTAATTTGACTTTTGACCTAATTTGGAGGTTGGTTGGCCTACAATGTAGACAAAATTCACCTGACCTACCCTAAAGATGGCAGAATTAAATCTAGGTCAAGACCCAGAAATCACCCCGATTGACTCTCAGTCTATTAGGTCCAAGGGTTTTAGGGTAAAAGTGAATTTAGAGCTTGATTATAAGGTTTTTCTGATTAGATCTTTTCAATCAAGGGCTTGGGTAGCACACAAATGCAGGAGGGTAACTTTCCTTTAATTCAGGAAGAAATGTTTACTAGCACTTCAAAACCCTAATGTAGAAACCATAATTGGCTCTATTTCCAAGTCCAATTGATCTTGACATGTTCACCTTGGATTTAAACAGGAAGGTGAGTAGTTCAAAATGATCAGAAATTAAGCATGATCCCTAATAGGCATAGGAAATCAAGGATGGGATCTCTAAATAGAATCGCTTCAACTTCAATGAGACTTGAAAAAAATTTTCGCAAATAAGGAAACTTGCCTTTTAAATGATGATTACTATGAAAAATAAGGCAAGTGATTCCTAATTGATTGTTTCCTTTTCTATCTTCCCAAGATTAGGAGGCTAATTAAGGAAGAATAAAGAAGTTACCTGCCCTGGAGTGGTTAATTTGCACGGAAGATCTCATGGTGAGGTACCTCACAAAATTTCAATAAAGCTAATAGGTCAAGTTAGTGCTCAAATATAAAAATATAACAAGAGAATAGTAGTGAATTACGTGTTGCTCCCTACAATGGTGCCAAAATGTTAGCCACTCTGAAATAGGTTTTAAAATCATCGCATTGCAGTATATATCGAATCAGTGTGAAAAACAGATAAAATTTATACTCGAATGAAAGTCCGAGGCCATTTGCTGGGAGCAAATATGGAATTCATGCTCAAAATCACAATTCTAAGTAAAAGATATGAGCAATTAAAATCAGAATTGATTTAAAATGATATAGTAATAATTTCAAGTAGCAATGTGCAAAAAGAAGAGGGTAAAATGGTGATTTGAATCACCAATTACCCCTCACAATAATGGCAAATATCTCAACAGTATCAATCAAGTGAAGAAGCTCAAATTAGATGTCTTAAACATTTGATTCTATAGTGCTTTTCCTCTTCACTTTGGCTCTTCTACAAATTCTTCTTTCTTTTTCTCTCGAACTCTTTCTTTCTTCTTTGCCTTTCTGCTACTCTCCTCTTCTCCTTTCTTTCTCTGCTTCTTTTTGCAACTAAGGGTTGCACAGCTACCAGTGAGAGTAGAAACCTCCTTGCCCCCATGCTCTCTCTCTCTTTCTCTCTCTAGGTTCCGCTTTCCCAGAGCCTTCCACAGTAATGGGTAATTGGGTATTCAGGTCAAGTGCGTACCCGAGTCCAGGCACATCGGCAGTGGGTGGTGAGTGACGAGTGAGGCATGGGTAGGTCAGGTGCGTGTGTAATGGGGACCTCACCCCCTATGTCCGAGGTGATAAGCCCTAGGCACAAATTCAATTTATGCCGCTACGAGAGTCCGCGTGCTTCTGAGGTGGGACTAAATCCCAAGGTTTTGTTGCATGAAGTAGCCGAAGGATGTTGCTTGCAATTGGAACGGAAGGAGTGCTTGATGCTCCCAAGTGGAAACCTGGATGTGTTCCTGGAACTAATCCGTGTTTCCTGGAGGCTTCACCTGGAGCTATTATTGCCTGGAACTCGAGGAACATGGTGGCGTTGATGGCAACAGTGATGAAGACACGGTAAACACCTGAAAGGAGAAGCACAACCTTTCGGCCCAATTAAATACGTTCACCAGTATCGCCGGAGGGTGTCGAAAGCCAGGGTTCTAGGGGTTGCCATGGGCGATGCTATCTTGAAAGCCAGGGTTCTCGGAGGGTGGGTGTTGCCCTTAAAATTGATTTCAGAACTGTGAAGTGCACAAGTAAGGGGTTCACATGCAATTTTTTATGATGAAGTGAATTTTAAGGTTCAATTGCTTGTACAATTGTGTTTTAGGGTTTCGTAGTTAAATAAATTCAAGCAAGGTTTTGATGAGCACACAAGAGTTTCTTTTCAAGTCTTAATCTATGAGATAGATTTCCTTTTAGACGTATGCAATGCAAAGGGTGCTCTACCTTAAGGTTTCGAAACCCTAGAAGCAAGTAGCTACTAGATGATCCTTTTAAATCTAAAATCAGGGAAGTGCTGTGACACAAATAATGCAATCAATTGGTCTTATTATACCACTAAATAGGCACTCAGAAAAGAATTTTTTCAAGAATTTTAGCGTACGTTTTCTATTTTTTCATATTTAAAGTGTACTGGGGGTTCTGCATCTATTTTGACCCTCAGTTAGTGATTGAATAATCTGTGCATTTGAAAGTGTAGGAAATATTTCTTTCAAATTTTTCCTAAATTCTTTATTTTCGTAAGAATTCAGTGCCATAAATTTCAAGTCAATGGGAGTTGTATAAACATTTCGATCATATTTTGAACTCCTAAAACTCAGGAATAATAACCGATTTAATGGCAGTTCAGTACGTTAATTTTTAAAATTTTTCTATAACTTATATTAGCACGAAATTTGGACATGTTATTCCTGACATAAAAATTTAGAATTTTTGGACATGCAAATTTTTTGGAATTGAATTTTTAAGATGAAAGTTACTTTTCAGCTATGAAATTGATTCCCACCAACATGAGAATTTTTTTTTTCACAAAGCAAGCAAATGCTAACTAATCCTAAGGTTCAAGCAAGCACCTAATTCTTTTGGATTTTTTTTTTTGAAAGGAAATCTAACCTAATCTAAGATACGAGTATTTACCTGAGATTCAAACCTATTTTTTTCTGATGTTGCGTGTGTCTTCTTGTAATTCTTTGATTCCTACTCACACACAACCAAAAAGAATAGCAAGTTAAGATCTCAGAAAAGCACTGGGAAGAAAAGCTTCAAAAATTTTTGTTGTCTTCCCAGCAACAATGCCAAATTGTTCGACCCAGAGACACATAAAAGATTAGTTCTATTGTTGCGAATCGCACCAGAACAAATAACATTTATAGATTTTCAATGAGTACCGAGTCATTCGTTGGGAGGTAAAAACATGATTTTTTTGTGAAAGCTTTTCAAAAAGTAGTTCTAAGCAAATATTTATATACTTATATATGTATATATAGACAAGCATTCATGAGATCAGATAAATATTTTATTGATCAAGAAGATGTCTCATAAATCTAATGTAACTATGCTAAGGAGTAGAGAGAGAGAGATAGAGAGAGAAAGTAGATGAAGGATGATGTCACTTGTGGGATGCTTGTGCAAAGTGCAGCAGCACTTCAGATCTGGAGCACTGGGAGGAAGACCATAGAGAAGTTGCAGAGAGAGAGAGGCTGGAGATCTGTCTAGTGGGATTTGCCTGTCAACTGGGGGCCCTGGGGCTCTTTTCATAACTTCAATAAGGGGTAAAGTGGGTATTTAGGCCTCCAAAATCGTGCAACAACCTTGGAGTCTTTAGATTCATCGATCGGGAGATCAACGGATCAAATCACGCCTCAAAATAACCTTCCTTGTGACTTAAACACGTGGATTTCATCTCGTGCTGACATGTGGTAGCCGCTAGGCCCTTCAATCACGATCTGCACACTGGTCACTCTCCTCACACGCACGCTTGCGTTCAAACCACGCATTCAATCTTAGGCATCCAATCAAGAAATCAGACGGCTTATGTCGCATGTTGCACACACACTTCACCACCTCTTCGAATTTCTGCTGAGTGCAAGTAGAACGCGGGTCGGCTGCTTGCGTGCGACTGTGCTCTCTATTGCACTATGCACATAGATTGTCGTTTTCGCTTACCGCTGCTCAGCTACTCTCAGCCATTGGATGGAGCTCCAACGGCTAAGCATGACCCTCCTTTAATGAGGCACGGCTGTTGTGACAACATGGCCACATCATGGCCATTAGATGATGATCCAATGGCCCACAACGTACAGGGAAACTTCTTCAGGGAATGGGGTGGCAACTGAAACGTGGTGCTTCACCGGGTTTGTTATAACGTTGTAGTAAAGCCGGTTATTACCAACATTTCAAATATAAATTTTTTTACTCGGAAAAATAAAAGAGTTCCCGAGGTCGAACTCAGGGAGCAAGTTGTATTCTAGAGATATACATGTTTCTTTTACAAAAATAAAGAGAGAGGGAAAGAATTTGTTGTTTTCTCTTTGTTCTGCAGAGGGGGATGCTCTTCTTTCTCTCTTTCTTTAGATCTCCTTCTTTCTCTCTGTTCTGCAGAGGTGATGTTCTTCTTCTGCAATGGTGATGCTCTTCTTCTTCTTCAGAGCTCCTTGTTCTTCTTCGTTCTGCAGAGGTGATGCTCCTCTTCAGATCTCTTTCTTCTTCTTCTTCTGCTTTGGCCGTTGCTCTTCCTTCTTCTTCATCCTGCCTTCTTTCCTGCTCTGGCTGCTGACCCTCCGTCGTCTGACCCGGTGCTTAGACGACTTAACTATGCCTTTGCTACAGTGCAGCTCCTTCTTCTTCGTCTGCACCTGCACACTTCAGGGTTTTTCGTCAAGAGGCAAAACCTACTCTACCCCCCTCCCCGCGTCTCTCTTTCTCTCTGAAACCACTCCTGGGAAAGCTCTCCCAGAGCTACCGGGTAATCGGGTTCGGGTCACGCCCGGGTCCAGGCCCACCGGCGTGCGGTGGTGGGCGAGGAGTGCAGGTCGGTTTAATCAGGTCGGGCCAGGTCCGCGGAGCGTGGTCACGGACGAGGCCGGGTCGGGTGAGAGGGACCTCACCCCGTGGTCAGGAGGCAGACAGCATAAGGCACTTTTTGCCTTTATGCGTCCGCGCGCCTCCGAGAAGTTCCGAGGTGGGACTAAATGTCCCACCCCAATTGAGCGCCCGTCGCGGAGGGAGCAGTGGGCGATCGTGGCTTCACGCACGGCCTTCGCCCCATCTGCGAGCCTGGGACGTTTCGCGGAGACTCCCTGCGCAACCTGGGAGTCGAACCTGGGCGAAGGCGTGCCTGCACCTGCAGGTGAAGCAGCTCTGCATGCTCAGTAATGGCGACGGCGGGCGAGTCACCTGGTCACAGAAGAACGGCCTCTCGGCCAAATCAGACAGGCGGGGGACCTTCGCCGTGGCACGGCGAAGGTGGTCAGGGGGTCTGCAGGGGGCGTGATGGAGCCAACAGGTTGTCCTAGGTCAAACTGTGAGCGAAGAAGTGGGTGTGTTCGGTGGATCTGCAGAGGGCGTTTGGCGGGAAGTGGAGGGGCGGAAGAGGATCAGGGTGAAGAGGCGAAGGTTCTGCGGTGGTCGGCGAGCCGTGTGGGTCGCTGAGGTGATGGGAGCGGCTCGCCGGAGGGTGGTCGGAGGCGGAGAGGGTGAGGGTGAACAGGAGCGGTCGAGGGTTTAATCAAATAAAAGACAGTGAGGAAAAGAAAGAGGGGGAGGTGGGGAGGAGTTCTGACCTAGCTATGGAGACGAAAGGGGCCGAGACAGGGCGACAGTCGTATCGACTGTCGCCGGAGAAGAAGATGCCCAGGGGAAGGGGCGGCGGCGAGCAGAGGGCTGGAGAGGCGCCAGCTGGGTACGGCGTGGCGCAGGAAGAGCAGGGGAGGAGGTCTCTGCTGCTGGTATTACGGCAGAGCGAAGAAGAGGAGGGGGAGGAAACCGCCGGAGCTGGTGAGCGACTGCCGGAGAAAGAAGAGAAGGAAGTTGGGGATTTCTCCGTCAGATCCAGGCTGCCCTGGTCGGTGGAGCAGCGGGGGGTATTTATAGGGATGAAACAGGGAGGAAGGCGGAGGGAGACGACGTGTCTCCCTCGCCGGAGAATGGTCGGAACATGAACCCATACCGTCCGTGCGTTCGCACGGCCGGTATGGTGGGCTACAATGACCAGGGGGGTGCTCCTGCGACGGCTGACGACGCAGGGCACCCCCGGTTTACTTGCCAGGTCCCTCACCTCACCCTGCGCGGCGCCATGCTCCGCGCAAGGTCGCTGGAGCATGGTGCTGGCAGGGTTTTGCAGGAGGGACCTGATTGCAAAGAACGAAGGAGAGTTAGGGGCCAAAATGCGAGGGTTCAAAAGTTGAGGGCCAAAGAGTAAATATATGAGGACCAAAGTGTGAAGTCGGTCAAGGAGGTTTCTTCTTAGGCTCAAGTTTTTATACATGACTAATTAGGACCTATGGAATCTGATGGTGAATTTTATTTTCATATTAAACCTTGTTTGACCGGTCAATTTGCGCAAAAACCCAAATTAAGTTATTAATTGGGCATGGTTCTCAATGTAGGTCAAAATGGGTTCTAAAGGCCAAATTGAAGGTTCTAAACCCTAGAGATTATTTTTCTATGAATTTTAGAGGGTTTATTCTATTTTTACTTTGCCTCGAACCTTGTGAATTGAAGTGGGTTGTTTTAGGGTTACAGATTATCATTTGGTTCCTTGGAAGTGCTGTAGCCCTTGCTAGATCATTTCATCCCACTTTTATTCTTATTAAGCTGTTTTGACCTGTGTTTGGTCCCTGAATTACCCTGCATGCAGTTTATACTGGTAAAATTGCACTTTTACCCCTTATGACTGGTTTTCTTCTCAAACTCAGAATTCTCTGAGTTAAGCCTTTCCTTGAGATATGTAGGAGCTTTTATCCTTTGTATTGGGTCAAAATGAGCTAGTTATGGCTCATGATGAGGTTCTCATCATACCCCCATGCCTAGCTTTTGCTAGTCCCTTAGCAAAAAACTTAAGGTTTCAACCCTTGTTCTAGACCATGAAGTTTTCAATAGTTTTAGATAAGTGCCTTCATAGATTAGGTTAGAATGCTGATCATAGGCCTAAAAGGTACTCTAGTACCAGTCAAGATCCAAATCTGTCTAGCCTTAGCCTCAGTCTTTTAGCAAAGGTTTTTAAGGCCCGCAAGAACTAACCTAAGGTTTATTGGACTTCGTGGTTAAAGCACCCGTGCTTTAAATGATTTTAGCCCTGGCTCAGTTCGCAGTGCGTTTTGTAAGAGAGAGATAGAAAGTTTTTCTGTTTGGAGAGTTTTCTCTCTCTTTTTCTTTTTAGTTCTAGCCTAGGATTGGCTTTTCAACACGGTCTGTATCAGATTCCTTGCTCCCATCATCAATCCTCAAGGGTTCCTGGCGATCGATGCTTCGAGATAGCACCGCCCATGGCAACCCCCGGAACCCTGGCTATTGAGATTTCGAGATAATCCCATCCATGGTATTCCGTGGCCGAATCCAGACCCTGGCAATTGACACTTCGAGATAATGCCATCCATGGAATCTGAACCAGCAGAGTGCTTACATGCCCCCCGTAGGATATGTAAGTATCCTAAGAGACAAGCACCGAGGAGATGATATTTCGTTACGCATCTTCGAGGGGATTTCCCGTCTCTCTGCGCTGGGAACTCGTCCAAATCAACTTGTGTTGATCGGCCGCTCCTATTCTAGGTGTTCTTTTCAGATTTTTGCGACGCTTCTGCGTGATTCTGATTTTTACGCTTACTGAACCAGGCTGTGTGTGAGGTTAGGGTGCTTAGGTTACTGAGTCCCGTAAACCAAAAATTAGTTAACGAGGCCGAATACTCCCTAAGCCTTAGACCTAATACTTCAGCTTTTCATTTTCCTCAACCTCTTGAGGAGTGTCCAGATCTTAATGGGTACTAAGAGTCTATTCAAGAATGCCTAAGGTTTGCATTCTTTACTAATCTTATTGTGCACTTTTCTTGAATGAGGTCTAGAACTTAGGTTAATTCCTTAGTTCCTTACTAATGACTATCACTTTTTCTCATAATTTTGTGCTCCTTTTTCATTTTGTTTCTTTTCTCCTTCACAAAATTTTCCTTCTCCTCTTTTCCTCTTATTCTTTTTCGAAATTTTTTTAATTTTTATGGTATTTTTGGCATATGTGAATTTTTTGTTTGAAACCTTTTCTTACGAGTTTTTGCACTTTCATACCCCCCCATGCCTAAGATTTGCAATGTCCTCATTGTAACCTAGGGGTTTTTATTCAACTAAGTTCATACATTAGGATAGCTGTTTTGATGAGTGAATGGGTCGGGGTGACTGTTGCGGACGATTTCTAATCTCAGATGCAAGCACCTGAGGTGGAGTCGGCTGTCCTAAAGTGTGAACTTCAAGTGCAAAAAGCTGTCAGAACAAGTTTCAGGTTTTCAAAGAGAATGACGGGCTGCCTCCCGTTGAGCGCTAAATTTGATGCCTTCAGCCAAGCGGGAAATGCGATGGAGAGGGGATGGTCAAATCAGCAGAGTTTTGTAAGACAAGCACCTTGATTAAGAGCCTGGTTGGTCCAACCAGGTGCTTGTTCAGATCAACAGGCTGATGATGCAGCCCAAACCCAATCAATCTAGTGGGTTGATAGATGTGGATAAAAAAGTGTGGAACCCACCATAAACTATGAGGCTCAGATGGATGTGGAAGTGTAAACGCAGGGTTTGGCTGTGCCGAATCAGCCTGGTCAGAGTAGGGACCCGTAGGATAATCAGTGGTTGATGCAGGAACCCTACAGGGGTGATCAGAGAATGATAGAGCATGGCATGTAGTCTGATCAATGTTCGAAACCCGATGTGGAAATGCAATCGGCTTGGTGAGAGGTGAATCTGAATAGAAATTGAGTCCGGTTGCAGGTTTAGGTTGGGAAGAGGTTTTGATCCGTTCTGTGTGTGCGGCTGAGGTGGCCATTGTGTACGAGGGCTCTTCTAGAGACGGATGATAGGTGGCTTCCTGTAGAGAGTCCGCTGGGTAACTATCAAATGCCGGAAGAGTGTCTGTAGGATGAAAGAAATCGGATTCGAGAAAAAATTTGGATTCTGGGTTACAATCACTCTTGGCATTTTCTGTTTTTGGTTCCTGAGGATCGAAAAGGAATGATTCTGTGTTATCAGTGATCTCGGGAATCAGGACCTCAGAGTCAGAGTCATGTGAACTGAGGTCGTGGATAGGCCTGGTGTGTTCAGGAAGGGGAATCTCTCCGCAATTATAGTCAGATCTGAAATTGTCGGAGAGTTGGCGAAAATGATCATGAATTCCACCACAGCACAAATCATCAGATGTGGAATCAGCAGCCTGACTGGGTTCTAGCCTATATGTCACTTCTGGGCTCAAAAAGATGTTCTGTTCAAGCTCTAAGCTGGTAGGATAGATCCCATTAAAACCTTGCTCATCCAACTCCTCAGTTTCTGTATCATAAATTGGCATGTTTTCTGAAAAATCAATCAGATTTCCTGAGGATGTTGGAGAGGGATATTCATTAAATAGAGGCCCGGAATCATATTCTGTAAAAATTTGATCTTTCTCATAAAGGGCCTCATAATCTTCCCAATAAATTTCAGATCTAGGTTCTAGGCTTAGGATGTGGGTAGAATTATTAGAACCTAAGTCTGAATAACCTTCGAGGGTTACCTTATCAAAACAAGGGGCGGAATTTATACCCTCCAGAGGTTCAATTCTAATCTTGTTATTGCAGGATTCTTGGAGTTCTAAGCTTGGTGATTTACGGCCTAGGGTTGGCTCAGCATTGTGTTCTCCTGCAACTTCCCAACCTATTTTAATGCTATCTTCTATTTGGGTTGGAATTTTACAACCACTTTGTGCCTCAATCCCGAGATCTGGGAAACTGAATTGTTCCTTAATACTGTTCCAAGATGGTTCATCCTCTGTTTCTGGTTTATACGGGTATTTTTGGTTGATAATTTGTTCTACTGATTTCATCATTTCTACCCGTTTTATAAGGGCATCTTGGTGTTGTTCCCAAAGTACAGGATTTGTTAAGCATTGAAGGTATTCAGATTGGTGTAATTTTTCCATCTCAATGTATCCTGTCATGAGCATGTCTCGGGTTGATCCTTTTGAAATTCCAGTCAATAGAATTTGGGCACAGTTTATGATGAAGGATGTGGTTGTTGGGACATCAACCTGAATATCTCCTATTGGTGTTGAGGTTTTTTCTTCTTTTTCATAGAATTTTATGGCATCCTCGATCATTTTATCTTTCATAGATCTCCGATATTCAGGTTTCTTGAATGGTAGTCTTGCTAGGTAATTAGGCTGCATAATTGGATCAGGTGGTGGAATAGAATCAAAGTTTGAATCAAGATGGAAGAAGGGGATTTTGTTCAGAATCAGAGGAAAGAGGGGCTATGTGAATGATTTCTGCAAAAACAAAGGAGCCGAGGCTTAGCCTCGGGGAGAGTGAATTTCTATAGGAGGTTTCAAGGACCTCCTGAAAAATACTGAAGGGCTGGATGAGATAAGCAGGTGCTGGACCCAATCAAGACACCCAAAAATGTGTTGGGTGACTATAGAGGTGCGGGGCAGATGGACCCCTTGATCAGAAAGATCGTCCACCTGAGAATTACCTGGGCAGCCAGAGAGGGAGAGTCCCGCGAAGACCCCTACACGGTAGAGCGTCCCCACGGGTTACAGGGTTTCCCCCACCCGACCTCTCTTGTCACTGCGGTTCCAGGTAGACCAGAATGGGGATCTTGACCTTTTAAGTCTACCAATTTTAAGATCAGGGTGCTTAAGGTTTCACTTGAACTTTAGTCTTTTTAAGTGCAAAGAGTGACCTAATTTAAGGTTGGTTGACCCAAGGGGTCAACTTTACCTATTGTTTTCTTTAAGAGCTTTTAGGTCCTGTCTTTTAGGGTTCAAGTGTTTAGAGAGAGCCAATTGTTTTAGGATTTTTCTTGTTAATTATTTTCAATCAATGGCTTGGGCACACCTCTTTTGGATTTCCTTAATTCTTGATTAAGGGGTGTGTCTCTACTGAAATCCTAATGTTTGACCTTATGTTGGCTCTACTTGGTCCATTTAACTCTTTGTTGGGCAATTAGGGCTCAAGCAAGAATGTGTTAGCCCTTAAATACCCTTAATAGTGTGCAGGAGTGATGAGTTGAAAACATGCAACTTTTTATGGTTACTAAGTATGGAAGACAGGTTAGCCCTACATTGCTTGTTCTTTTCTTTTCTTCCTCTTTAGAGTTTAGGGGTTAATAGTGAGAGGAAAAATTTACCTGTCTTCGGAGTGGTTGTCGTGTGGTTGCTTGTCTTCTTGAGTTCCTGTAGCTGCACAAAAGAGAGGAGATTATCAGAAATTAAAAGATACAGGAATGTTTACCTCTAGAATAGCCGTTGCTCCCCGGCAACGGCGCCAAAAATGGAACGTGGTGCTTCACCGGGTTTGTTATAACGTTGTAGTAAAGCCGGTTATTACCAACATTTCAAATATAAATTTTTTTACTCGGAAAAATAAAAGAGTTCCCGAGGTCGAACTCAGGGAGCAAGTTGTATTCTAGAGATATACATGTTTCTTTTACAAAAATAAAGAGAGAGGGAAAGAATTTGTTGTTTTCTCTTTGTTCTGCAGAGGGGGATGCTCTTCTTTCTCTCTTTCTTTAGATCTCCTTCTTTCTCTCTGTTCTGCAGAGGTGATGTTCTTCTTCTGCAATGGTGATGCTCTTCTTCTTCTTCAGAGCTCCTTGTTCTTCTTCTTCGTTCTGCAGAGGTGATGCTCCTCTTCAGATCTCTTTCTTCTTCTTCTTCTGCTTTGGCCGTTGCTCTTCCTTCTTCTTCAGCCTGCCTTCTTTCCTGCTCTGGCTGCTGACCCTCCGTCGTCTGACCCGGTGCTTAGACGACTTAACTATGCCTTTGCTACAGTGCAGCTCCTTCTTCTTCGTCTGCACCTGCACACTTCAGGGTTTTTCGTCAAGAGGCAAAACCTACTCTACCCCCCTCCCCGCGTCTCTCTTTCTCTCTGAAACCACTCCTGGGAAAGCTCTCCCAGAGCTACCGGGTAATCGGGTTCGGGTCACGCCCGGGTCCAGGCCCACCGGCGTGCGGTGGTGGGCGAGGAGTGCAGGTCGGTTTAATCGGGTCGGGCCAGGTCCGCGGAGCGTGGTCACGGACGAGGCCGGGTCGGGTGAGAGGGACCTCACCCCGTGGTCAGGAGGCAGACAGCATAAGGCACTTTTTGCCTTTATGCGTCCGCGCGCCTCCGAGAAGTTCCGAGGTGGGACTAAATGTCCCACCCCAATTGAGCGCCCGTCGCGGAGGGAGCAGTGGGCGATCGTGGCTTCACGCACGGCCTTCGCCCCATCTGCGAGCCTGGGACGTTTCGCGGAGACTCCCCGCGCAACCTGGGAGTCGAACCTGGGCGAAGGCGTGCCTGCACCTGCAGGTGAAGCAGCTCTGCATGCTCAGTAATGGCGACGGCGGGCGAGTCACCTGGTCACAGAAGAATGGCCTCTCGGCCAAATCAGACAGGCGGGGGACCTTCGCCGTGGCACGGCGAAGGTGGTCAGGGGGTCTGCAGGGGGCGTGATGGAGCCAACAGGTCGTCCTAGGTCAAACTGTGAGCGAAGAAGTGGGTGTGTTCGGTGGATCTGCAGAGGGCGTTTGGCGGAAAGTGGAGGGGCGGAAGAGGATCAGGGTGAAGAGGCGAAGGTTCTGCGGTGGTCGGCGAGCCGTGTGGGTCGCTGAGGTGATGGGAGCGGCTCGCCGGAGGGTGGTCGGAGGCGGAGAGGGTGAGGGTGAACAGGAGCGGTCGAGGGTTTAATCAAATAAAAGACAGTGAGGAAAAGAAAGAGGGGGAGGTGGGGAGGAGTTCTGACCTAGCTATGGAGACGAAAGGGGCCGAGACAGGGTGACAGTCGTATCGACTGTCGCCGGAGAAGAAGATGCCCAGGGGAAGGGGCGGCGGCGAGCAGAGGGCTGGAGAGGCGCCAGCTGGGTACGGCGTGGCGCAGGAAGAGCAGGGGAGGAGGTCTCTGCTGCTGGTATTACGGCAGAGCGAAGAAGAGGAGGGGGAGGAAACCGCCGGAGCTGGTGAGCGACTGCCGGAGAAAGAAGAGAAGGAAGTTGGGGATTTCTCCGTCAGATCCAGGCTGCCCTGGTCGGTGGAGCAACGGGGGGTATTTATAGGGATGAAACAGGGAGGAAGGCGGAGGGAGACGACGTGTCTCCCTCGCCGGAGAATGGTCGGAACATGAACCCATACCGTCCGTGCGTTCGCACGGCCGGTATGGTGGGCTACAATGACCAGGGGGGTGCTCCTGCGACGGCTGACGACGCAGGGCACCCCCGGTTTACTTGCCAGGTCCCTCACCTCACCCTGCGCGGCGCCATGCTCCGCGCAAGGTCGCCGGAGCATGGTGCTGGCAGGGTTTTGCAGGAGGGACCTGATTGCAAAGAACGAAGGAGAGTTAGGGGCCAAAATGCGAGGGTTCAAAAGTTGAGGGCCAAAGAGTAAATATATGAGGACCAAAGTGTGAAGTCGGTCAAGGAGGTTTCTTCTTAGGCTCAAGTTTTTATACATGACTAATTAGGACCTAAGGAATCTGATGGTGAATTTTATTTTCATATTAAACCTTGTTTGACCGATCAATTTGCGCAAAAACCCAAATTAAGTTATTAATTGGGCATGGTTCTCAATGTAGGTCAAAATGGGTTCTAAAGGCCAAATTGAAGGTTCTAAACCCTAGAGATTATTTTTCTATGAATTTTAGAGGGTTTATTCTATTTTTACTTTGCCTCGAACCTTGTGAATTGAAGTGGGTTGTTTTAGGGTTACAGATTATCATTTGGTTCCTTGGAAGTGCTGTAGCCCTTGCTAGATCATTTCATCCCACTTTTATTCTTATTAAGCTGTTTTGACCTGTGTTTGGTCCCTGAATTACCCTGCATGCAGTTTATACTGGTAAAATTGCACTTTTACCCCTTATGACTGGTTTTCTTCTCAAACTCAGAATTCTCTGAGTTAAGCCTTTCCTTGAGATATGTAGGAGCTTTTATCCTTTGTATTGGGTCAAAATGAGCTAGTTATGGCTCATGATGAGGTTCTCATCAGCAACCTTGGGTTCTTGTGATGGCACCATGTGGTGCTATCGTGGCCGTCCATCTTCTCTTCTTTGCAAAAAATGTTGTAGGTCTCCAATCGAGGTGATTTTTACGTCATTGGACTGGGATCGTTGATCCTTGTCCATCCGTGTGCTTGGATTTGTCATCTGAGGGTCGGATTTCTTCCATCATAGGTAACAATGGGCTGGATTTGGCGGTCGCGATGGTGTTCAAGGTGGCTTCGGTGAGGGGGGCAAGGACGGTGGTGGCGTTGGGTTATGTTGGAGAAGTTGATGAACAGTAAAAGCTCTTGTGTTGGAGAGGGGTATTTTTGTTGTCGGTGTAAGAGGTGACGGTTATAGGAGACGGCTGGTGGTAGTGGTGGTGCACTCTATCACCGAGCACCACCAGGGCGTAGGCAGCATTGAAGGTGAAGGTGGAGCATGCTTAGGCCATCATGTTCGCTAAGGTCCACAGGGTAAGCTCTATTTTAAGGTGAAGGCAATGGGGGAGACTCCTTTTTTATCCTCCTCCTTTCCTTCTTCATCAGCTCAAATTAAGAGATTTTAAATCCCTTACTAAAGTTAGCATGGCCGCCATTTGATGGACAACTGGAAGGAGAATTGATGATGCATGGGGCCTGGCATGGGTAAATTGTGAATACAACCCTCTCAATGCTTTAATTGGTTCCTATGCCCACCTTATTTATTCTCCTCTGCATGTATAAAATAAATAATATAAAGATGATGTAATCAAAGGTGAATTAAGCATATAAATATAAATTAGTCACTCACGTAGGAGTTCGACGCGTAAATCACATTTTAAAAGTTTAATTAGTTGTAGTATAGTGCGAAATGCGTCGACAAATAAATTTACAAATTTTGGTGAGTATCGGGTCGTTCGTGGGGAGGCAATCTCTATTCTTTTGCAGAATCTTTTCAATAAAATTACTTTTAACTAGATATATATATATATATATATATATATGTATATATGTATAAAGTAGATATCCAAAGAATCAGAATTTTATTGCAATTAGATGGAGTTTTTCACGATAGTAAATGCTAATAGAAATGACAGATAGTAGATAGATAGAAAGAGAGAGAAAGGGAGATAAATAGGAGGAAGAGAGACGATGCCACTTGTAGGATGCTTGTGCGAGATGCGGTAGCACCTCAGATCCAGAGCGCCAAGATGAAGGTCAAAGCAGAGTTGCAAAGGGAGAGCTTCGATCTGGAGGAAGGTGGAAGAGTTGTATTAAGAGATGCCTTCAACTAGGGGGACCCTGGGCCTTCTTTTATAGCTTTGATGAGGGGCAAAGTGGGCATTTCAGCCCTTAAAATCATGAAACTACTCACATTTGATCAGATCCATTGATCGGGAGATCAACGGATCAGATCTTGCCATAAAACAACCCCCAAATCACATTTTTACGCCTGAAACGCACCTCTGCCTGACACGTGGCAGCCGTTGGGCCCTTGGATCACGTCCGCCCACTCTTTGTGAACCTTCAACGCTCGGGTTTCACCGGATGGCTCCACGTGTCAGCCCCTACTGCCCTTGGATGGCCATCAGATGCCTCTACATGTGCTTTCCTCTTTTCTGCGTGTGCCCTTGCATCTTCATATCGCGCCCAACAATCTCAGCCATCCGATCGTACACATGCGCGTCTCACCTTCGTTTCACAAAACGTGTGGGATCCAATGTTCAGTTGGGACTCGCTCTGATCACGCAGGTGGTCATGCCTCAGCCCTTCGATCGCCATCTGATCACGCAATTGCTCCCGTGCCCAATGCCCCTTCAATTACGCGTGAGGTGCGGATCGAATGGGCGCCGTTTGGATTCAGCACAAGCATGTGAGCCAACACGCTATGCATGCATTCTGTTATGGTTTCCTCTTTGTGTCTAGTTATTCTTAGCTATTGGATGGACAGCATGGATGCATTGTGGACCATTGGATGGCCATCCAACGGTTTAGAGCGGGTAAGGATGGCCTTCACAGATGGGTCGGCGGTGAGGGATGGCTATAATGATGCCACATGGCACCATCATGGCCATCCATCTTCTTTGTATCTGGTGATGTAGACATCCGATTGAGTTTATTTATGCACCGTCAAACTACGATCGTTGATCCCGAACCATCCGTGCAGTTAGATTATTCATCTGAGGCTTGGATCTTTTTCCTTTGGCTCTATGATCTTTATTCTTTTATGGACTGAACACGATGTTCTAGTTGTCTAATCGAGACAATTTCTAAAGCGTTGGACTCCCGTTGTCATTCTGATAAGATCTGTATGGTCTAATTTGACATCTGCAGGTTCGAATCATCTGCAATTAAAATCATCTCTCATTTGTACATAAAATGATTATATTATCTATATGACTACTAAACTAGCTATTGTGCAAATTATTATGCTTATGAATGCATTATTGCTAAGTTATGCTACAATCTAGATTAATTCAGGTGACATAGGTTGTATGATTGTTGTGCAATCACACCCCCATGCCTAAATTTTGCTAGTCCCTAGCAAATGCATGACTAAATGCAAAGTGGTCCTACATGATAGATTTCTATCAAGAGTTTCACTAGAGATTTATTTCTTTTGTTTTCATCAGAAACTTTAGTAATCCAGACAATTGTGAAAATGTTTTGTTGTAGTCTATGCAATGGATCCAAGTGAAAAGTCAATCCACATCTAAAGCTCATACTTGACCCTTAGTAAAAATCTATTGGGATAGGCAAACTTCTTCCCTCGAGGTTATAAGATAATCTATAAATTCAACCTCGATTTTTGGCTTAGGTAGAAGATTTCTGAGTCAAGTAGGTTTGTATTTGGTGGCTCACACTCATCTGGTGCTGCATATAGACTAGTACTTTTGAACCTAGATTTTTAGATTATGAAATAATTCAACTCAAAGAGGGGTGAGAAACTGTGCTCTCTTTAATTCCTTTGTACGCATTATCTCACTTTCTTTCCCTTTCCCTTTCTTTTTCTTTTTCTTTTTCTTATCTTGCCTTTTCTTTTCTTTCTTTTTGAGCTCATAATCTCACCAGATTTATCAGTATATTTGGTAGTTTCTCCTAGCATTAACACTTTGATTAGGTTCTAATAACTCTAAGACTAAGTCAGATTTCCTTAGCCCGTATTCAAGCGACCAGAAATACAGAAAAGTATGCCAAGGCTGTATTTGGTGGATCATGAGGGTGGTAGGTGTTGTTGCCTCGTTATACTTGAAATAAACTCTAACTCATAAACTCATTCTTTTTTCCTGCTCTTTTCTTTTTCTAAATTTTTTTCTATATATATTTTTTTTCTCTTTTTTTTTTCTTTTTCTCTTTCTTTTTTAATTTTTTTTATCCAAATATCTACTAATGCAACATAGCATATGAACTTTTATTTATGAGGCATTATTTGGGATTAGGGGTGTTCAAGACGATATCGGATGGCTTATTTGGTGGAAGTGCCTATTCTTGGCACCGGAAAGAGAATGGATAGGACAATGTATTTCTGACAGTGATAATAATACCCTCCTTCAGCTGAGGATTCTATAAAAGATGGTCATGACCATTCACTTCAGTCCTAATTTTATCAGAACCCGCTCTCTACGTATTTGCCTTATTTGGTGGCTCTCAAGAGATATGCACTAAGAACTTGTAAGTAGAAATTGAAGGTGAAAGCTTACGCCTAACACTGAGTATCATTATCTAATTATGCAGACATTAAGAATCCTCATACTAGCTCTAGAGCACCAGTAGACTTTCTACTCTCACCTCACATGTGTTTGGTGGATCTATTAGAACATAGTTTGCCTGACTCCCAAATTACTATCTAAGGGATTAGAAGAAGAAGCACTACTTCTTCTCGACAAACTAAAGATGTTTACCAGTCTTCACAAAGGAGCCTTTACAAATTCTACGTGTAAGTGTGAAATTGTACTGGTATCTAAACTCAGGAATCAACTTAAGAATAAATCCCTAATAAAACCTTAATAAAAATTCTTTATTTCTAAATGCAACTTTTTTTTATGACATAAAAAATTTGACATGCAATGTTCACCCCCTCATACCTGTTCATTACAATGTTCTCATTGAAATGTATGCATGAAAATCAAAATATAATAAGCAGAAGGAGGGGATAGCACCTGACTATGCTTGTTGATCCAGGTCTGCATGGAAGCAGAGGATGCAAAACTACCTATAAATAATACTGGGTTGCCTCCCAACTAGTGCTAAGTTTAACGTCATTTGCCGAACTTAAACCCAAAAATATGTAGTTCAATACTGTGGGTTAAGAGAAGTAATAATTGTTGCAGGGGAATTTAAGATTAGTAGAAAGATATGACCATTTGGTCCTAGAATCAGTGATCCACAAATGCGGACCAATTGATGATGCATCCCTATTCCAAAGAGTCTTTTTGATTTGGAATATGAAATAGGGTCGAGTGGATGTGGTTCAAATTGCAGAGCCTGTCTGTCAATCCAGTTCTGCAAATGAAGAAGAGGTAGTATAGGGTCTGGATTGAAATCATGATTTAGAATTAAATCTAGTTCTGAATCAGAATCATAGGGATCCTCATATCGATAGTTGATATCAAATATCATGAGTTCTCCAGACTCTGGGTCAAATGAGGGCAAAGGTAGAGTTATGCTAAATTCATCAAAATCTTCATCAGATATTTCCTCTTCCTCATTCGAAGTCATTTCTACCTCAGATTCAAGCCATCCATTTAAACCGATTGGTTTATTAATTCTTCCCCAGTCCATTATGTGTTGAACTTCTTCTTCTGGGGTTATTTCCTAGTTCATGTCCTTAGATTGTCCACTCTCTTGATCTCCCTCAAACTTTAATAGTTTCTGGATCTCGGGATGAGTGTAATGACGATTCTTCACATTATCATCTAACTCGTCATAAGTTACTCCCAAGAGTTTCTCAATCTCCTTAATGTCCTTTTCAATTTGAGTTTCTATGGGAGGTGGTAGATCAGAATCATCCTCAAGTACATCCCTTTGCCATTCGTGCTGATCTTGAGCTTTGTCAAGATTCAGATCATCTTTAGTGTGAATTGCCAAAACTTGTTCGATTGTTCCTATAACCTTAATGGAACCACAATTCACCTTATTCTTTTGGGAAGCTTTAAAGATATTGAGTTGACAATTTTTCCTTCTAGAGGTGATATGCATAATCCTCGTCACACAATTGATTAGAGCCTCGGCAATGGCCAAGAAAGGTCTTCCTAAGATTATCGGGGTGTGGTTCAAGTTTTCTGATGCCTCCATATCTAAAACAAGGAAGTCCATAGGATATACAAAATCCCTCACTTTTATAATCGCATTCTATAGAAGGCCCTTTGGAATTTTGGTTGACCTATCAGTGAGCTGAAGGGTCACTTTAGTGTGTTGCAAGGGGCCTAAATTCAACTCTTTATATAATTCTGCGGGGATTAAGTTGATGGAGGCACCAAACTCCAGTAAGGCTCAACCCAGGATGAACCCACCTATTTCACATGTAATTAAGGGGGTCCCTGGATCTTTTTTTTTAGGAGGGAGCTTATTTAGGATGATGGTACTAGCTTGTTCAAAAATCATGACCCTTTTTGATGATTTCGTCTGGCGTTTCGATGTGCATATTTCCTTCAGAAATTTTGCATGGGTCGGGATGTTCTCAATAGCTTCAAAGAGTGGTATGTACACCTGGACTTGCTTTAGAATCTCAAGCCACTCCTTAGATTGGTTGGTTTTCTTTTCCCTACGTTAGATCAAGGCTTCAGGAAAAGGTGCTTGAGAAAAATCATGAGTATTCAAATCCTATGTCATGTTTTCTAGACTAGCTTGGTCACCCAGGTATCAATAAAAGCTCTCCCGGATGGCTATCGACGATTTGATAGCACTCCTTTTTAGTTCAAAAAAAAGCTTGGTCTCCTAGGTCAAATTCAGACTCCTCAAGATCTTGGTAAGATTTTGATGTAGAAGGATCTTGGATTTGTTTCCCACTTCTCAAAGTGAGAGCACAGGCATGTGCGTTAGGGTTAGAAAGGTAAGGTGGGTTTTGCAAAATGGGTTGAGCCTGGGTTGGGTTAGGGTTAACAAAACTAGGTGGGTGCTACGGGGCAGGCTGAATTATGTGTGCTTGTTGCTCCTATGTGTTATGCTGATTAACCCTATTGAAGTTCCTTTGGTTTGGGATGGGTTAGGATGGCAACATTCCGTGTTGTCTAGAATCAACTAGCTGGTCCAATCATCCCATCAAATCTATCCTCAATTGATTAATTTCTTCCTTATGTTCAGATTCATTTCTCACATTTCCTTGAGGATCAGACTCAGATCAGAGGGCTAGTTTTCCTGAGTAGGTTGTGGCGAATATGTTCGTGGTTGTGTGTACCTATTAGGTTGATCATAAGTGTGTGGCTTAGTCAAGTTAGGACCCTGGGCAGGTTTCTGACTTGACAAAGCAAAGTTAGTATGGTTGCGTCATCCAGGGTTGTAAGTGTTTGAATAAGGCTCATTTCTAGTGCAGCCCTGGAGTGCATTCACATCCTCAGGATAAGTAGGCATCGGGCTACCTTGTTCAGAATTTGAGGGTATCAAGGTCCCTCCTTGGTACCTAGAAAGAGATGGGTCCAAGTACAGTTGGCTTATAGGTGGAGCCATGGTTAGGTCATTGATGTTGTGCATTGATTCCTGACCTAGAGGGTTAGGGAATTGGTAGTGGGTTACCAAAGGCACTCCTTGGGAAGGCATAGGATTTAATCTATATTGTGTACCTAAGGAATTCCTACCCTTTAAAAGATTGTCCAGCTTCTTATCCAAATTCTCTACGTTCTTTCCCACGAGTTCCACCTTGTCTAATCATTGTGTAATTAATTCTAAATCAACTGAGTGTGAATTATTGTTAACTTCATAAACTATGCTCCTCGGTTGATTAGCTCAGTTAAAGGTGGACATTGAGGTATTGTTGAGGGAATTTTCACTCATATTTTCAAATAATTGAAAGGCTCCCTCAGCATCTCGACTCAGGAAATTTCCCCCACATGCCGCATCAATAAAATTCTTCAGATTATCACTCAACCCATAATAGAAAGTATGGGCCAAGTGCCACTTTGGAATCCCATGATGGGGGCACTTCCTAGCTAAATCATTGAACCTTTCCTAATCCCCATGTAGTTGTTCGTCTGGGTTCTGCTTAAAGGTTGTTATGTACATTTATGTTCCTAGGGCCAAAAGTTCTTCCTATGTGTAGGAGCTCTTCAAGGTGGTGGAAGGGATTATTTAACTCACAGCCATGGAAGTGGGGAATTGATTGCACAGCAGAAATACACCAACAATTGTGCCATCTTGTGCTATTTCCTAGCATTGCCAGTGTATATTAGGTAGCCATAGACGCATTTGTAAAAATACACGCATACATGCATTTATTTGAGAGGGGAGTAGAGTGAAATAAATGGCCTTGCAATTAACAAATTCCTCAAGTGCTACATCGCAAAATCTCCATCTTTATTTTCTTATTTCTATTTGACTTTGAATTCTTCTCCGTGGCTGCAAGGCATGGCAGCTCTTCTTCGTGCCATGCTCTGCAAAGCTTGCCCTGCTCAGCCACTCCCTGCAGCTGCATGAACAGCCACGCACAGCCAGGGCATGGCTGTGCATGCCTTCTTCCTCTTTAAAAGGGAACGACTTCTTCTTTACAAAGAGAGCTTGGTCCACACAAAAAAAACACCACAGCAGCTTCTTCTCCAGGCCATCTCCTCCCCTCTCCCCTCCATACGCAGCCTCTCCTCCTCTTGAGGAGCCACGCTGCGGGCAGGAGCAACTCACAGTGGTGCACAACCACCACTATGAGTCCACCACCGCCCAGCTCATCAAAGAGCTGGTGGGCGTGGTGGTTCTCTTCTTTGAATTCATCGTTTCAAGCCTCTCCGCCATTGCCACAGGAGCTTCAAGCTTTGAAGCTCAAGCTTCGCAGCAGCAGCAGCAAGGAGGCAGCAGCAGCGCAGGCCACCGTGCACCGGCATGCAAGCCAGCGCGCACGCTTGCAGGCCACCCTCGCCCCTCTCTGCGGGCCCTACCAAGGAGTTTCACCCGCAAGCGAGCAGCCGGCGCAACTTCTCCGCACGCGTGCCAGCCGCTCACACCTCCCGCACTCACAGAACCGGACACACCCGGTAGCGCGAAGCCTAGTGGCACTGTAGCCACTGTTCATGCTAGTCAGCGGAACGCTGTGGTTACAGTGCGTTGACCGGTAAGTTTCTCACTTATCCAGTCACCCGACGTGCCGCTACCGGCCCCTGCTCGTCCACGCACGCCCGCGCCCGCTCCAGCGCCCGCCCACGCGTCTGCGTTCACCCGTGTCTTCGCCCGCTTCAGCACATAAAGACTTTACCCACGTATGCCCGCCCGCTTCAGTGCCCGCCTCACCGCGCAGCGCAGTGCACTGCGGCCTCTCTCCGTCGCGCTCACTCCCTCCAGTGCGCACGTCTTCGCACGCCTACGTGCCTGCACATGCGCATGAAACACCAAACGTCGCCCGCTGCTTCAGACGGCTTAAATCGCCTCCTTCACTCAGCAGACGCCTTCTCTCTCGTACTTTCTCTCTCTCTCTCACAGACACTCACCTCACACATACACACACGCACATGCACACTCTCGTACACACACCCACTCACCTATACATTATTATATACTTGTATATATATACATATACATATGTATATTGATATATATACTTATATTTATATACATACATATATATATATATATACATATATCTATACATATATTAGTCTAAGTATTAGTATACATACATACATATATATATATATATCTATATACTTATATATATATATACACATATATATTTGCATATATACATATATTTATATACGTATAAATATATATATATATATCTATATATATATTATTACCTATGTAAATAAGTATAAGTATGGATACATATATATATATACATATATACACATATACTTATATATATATATATACAAATATACATACATATATATATATATATCTATAATTTTAAATACATATACACATATATATAACTATATACATATTACTACATATATACATATATATATCTATATATATATATATCTATATATCTATATGTATATATATATTGTTATATATACATGCATATCTATCTAATTATAAATATATATATATACATATACATATATATATATATATATACATATATAACTACATATATATATATATATATATAGATATATAATTACATATATACATATATATATACCTACATATAATTTTTCATGGCGCCATTGCCGGCGAAGTGTGTATTCAAGTGAACCTGTTGCAAGGAGAAGACAGGCAGATGAAGTCGGAGAAGTGGGTAGATCCAAGGCGGGAACGAGAGCGTGAAGTCGCCGGCACCGCATTGGAGCTTCACACACGTTGCTGAACAAGTAGGTCTTTCTTCCTTAGCAACTTAGGTCAACTTGTCACCTTAATAAAAAAATAATAATAATAAAAATAAAAAAAAAACTAAAAAAACTTCTTGGGATCTCTTGGGGCAAGTGGATTAAAATTCGCTTGTTTGATTGTTTGCCTTTACTCCCACCGCCCCGGGATTTCCCGCCAAACTTCGCATAGCGAAGATCCAAGAATCTTGATTCTTGAATCTTTCACCGTGTGAAGTATTCTTTGAGGCAAAAATAAAAAGATTGATTGCCATCTCTCTTTGTCTCATTTATCTGCAATTCGGGATCACCTTTTTGGTGGGGAGACTTGGAATTGAGTTGATTCCAACCCCACCATGACCTTTCACGTGCCTAAGATTCGATCCCAAATACTTCAACCCCAACAATTTGATTTTCTTTATCTTTTGGCTGAGCCTTGTGTGTGGAAATCATTTTGGTGATTGGGAGCACTTGAATTGCAGTGCTTTGGCTCCCTTTCACACTAATCTAAAACTGATTCGTGCATCCACACATAGAAATCTCCATCTAAGGAAGCCCATTGCATTTTAGCATGCATTAACCAACTGACAGTAAAGAATGGTTTGTTGGGCTTAGAAGAAAGCTTGTATTCTCTCAAAACTCGGAGATTGGTTGAATTGCTAATTCAGAGAAATCCTAAAATCCATACTACTTAAGGCTGAATTCTAAAAACCATTCACCAATTAAAACTTCAATTCGGGGAGATTTCCCCATTGCATGCTTGGTTTACACACTCTAAAAATCAATCACTTGGGCATTACCCATAAATAACGCCCTTCACATTCCAGAAGCACTTGATCCTAAGCCTCTAACTAAAACTGGTAGCAACTTGACCCTTATTAAGGATTGGAGGTCTAACTACCTGCACGTAGCGCCTACGTGCTGGTGAGGGTTCCCACGTGCTATCGGGTGTCTAAGATTGGGGCAAATGGCCTTTCAATCTATTCTGGTGGTTCCGCGGTGCTCCCATTCGGTTCCGTAGTTCGTGATAGTAGGTAACTTAGATCTTTAGGCTTAAGGGCACACTGTAGAGGGTAGGAATTTGAATGTATTGATTTGTCATCAAGTGTACCTTTGCGGCGTCATTTCTCTCATCTCTATTCCCTTCGTATCCCCCCAATTCTTCCTGCGGTAGTGCATGTTTGGGAGGAGGTCACAAAACCCTGAACTGTGTGAATTGTCTAATAAATTTAGAAGAGAAGCCGAATCGTCCTCCTCCTCCACAAACATGGCTGCACGCCCACCCCCAAATCCCGAGGGAGGAAACCGCCCTCAGAACCCACCAGGTGGAGCCTTGGATCCCATAACCTGCCTCCAAGCCCAAATGGAAATGTATAATGAACAAATTGAAGCCATAAGGGAAACATTAGAGGAAATGCAGAACCCTCCTGAATGGGAGGAGCCTAGGTCTCCTAGCTCCTATCAGAATCCCGCTACTACAGAGACCATAGGACAAATTCGAGTCCCCATGGGCAGGGATGACTTTGAACTAAAACCTAACATAATTGGCCTGATAAATTTTCACTTCCATGGTCTTGTAAGTGAAGATCCTTTTCTCCACTTGGAAGACCTAACCCGATTGGCTGAAACTGTTAAACCTAGAAATATCGGGTTACCTATAGTCCTCATGAAAATGTTCCCATTTTCATTGTTGGATAAAGCGTCGCAGTGGTTACGCACCCTTGGGAGAACCATCCACTCTTAGGAAGAGATGCGAATAGCGTTTCTCAAGAAGTTCTTCCCAATCAGGCGAACCAATGCGCTTTGCCGTGCTATCACTTCATTTACACAACAAAATGATGAACAATTTCATGAGGCATGGGAGAGATATAATGACCTTCTCAGGAAGTGTCCGCACCACGGTCTGCCTAAGTGGCATATAGCCCAGATTTTCTACTATGGGCTAAATGAGACTTTGAAGCAGATTGCAAACGCTTCCTGCGGAGGGAATTTTATGAATAAAGACGAGAATGGTGCATTCGAATTATTTGAAAATTTGAGTGAAAACTCAATGAACAATGCCACCATTGTCGCCTTTAATCGTACCATCCTACCCCGAAATGTCCACGAAGTTGACACGGGACCCTCCCATTCATCCACTAATCTCAGCCTTATCGTACAAAAATTGGATGAAGTCTCCGTCATGCACAAGAAGCTGGACGAGCTTCTGGCCAACCCCGCCCGTTCCATAGCAAACACCGCCACCTCACCACTTTGTTACAATCCCAATTCTTCCAACACCAAGCTTATCCTGAGAAACCCCTTAAGACCTTCCTTAACGAGTGTCACGCCAAGCGACTCGTTAAGCCATGTGGATCTGGCTTCTACGAGCCAGTATTTTGACATGGAGGACCAAGCCTTCGTGTGCTCGGACGCATATTTACATGCAGACGTGTCTTCTAGCATAGAAGACGCTTGCACCCTAGGGAACAACCCGTTCTCTACCACTTATAACCCAGCGTGGTGAAATCATCCGAACTTCGCATGGTCCAACAACCCGCAGCTCCAAAACCATGCGGGTGGACCAATGCGACCGTCCGCACCCATCATCCCAAGGGCCCAGTCTAATCCTTTGGCAAATCCGCCATCAGGCCCTTGCGTACCGCAAATAGAGTATGCATTAAGTCCTCTTGATAAATTGATGCGAATGATGATGGAAATGTCAAAATGCCATGAAGAGGGCATGACCTCTCATCAGCACCAATTGGCATAGTAGAATGCTGAGATCAATCAACTACGCATGGTGACTCGATCTCACGGCACTCTTCCCACCCATCCTGTTCCCAACTCGCGAAATTTCATACCCTGTGGTCCTCAACCACAGGTACAACCTTCTTAGGGGCAGGTTCATCAAATTCTGTAGGCTCCGAGCATTCCACCGGGATTTCAGGCTAATCCTGCTGCAGCACCTCACTCTTATGTCCCTATTGCGAACCCTCCTCCGCCTTATGATCCCACTGGACCCGCATCGTCCAATGCAATCACTACAAGGAGTAGTAAGCAGACCGTCGATCTGCCTCGACCTGATCCTGGCCCGTCTTCTTCATCACCCTCTCATTAGGGATGGGCACTGCATTCATGAGAGGACGATACACCCAAATTGGTGCCAGAGTCAGTCCCATTCCCTGAGGCTCTACTGAGGGAGCCAAAAGGCAAAAAGAAGATATCCAGGCCTTTGATAACCTGCGTAATTTGTTCAGGGATGTTGAAATCAAGGTACCCCTGCTCGAGGCTATCGACCACATACCTACTGTCGCCCGATTTTTCAAAGACTACACAACACCCAGGCGACGGTCAAAGAAAACTAAAAATCCGGTGGTTCTCTCACCTCGTGCGAGTTGTGCTATACTGTCAAATCTACCACTGAAGCAGAAAGATCCGGGCACACCGCTCATTTCCTATAGCATCCAAGGCTGCAATTTTAACCGTGCCCTGCTTGATCTAGGATCTTCCATCAATCTTATACCACCATCATGCTCAAAAAATTTTCCTTGGGAAATCTGAAACCCACCCCTATCACATTACAGTTGGCAGATCGTTCTGTCAAAATCCCAAAGGGTGTGGTGGAAGACGTGGTGGTTAGGGTCAACAGTCTCTGTTTTCCTGTTGACTTTCTTGTTTTAGATATGGAAGTTCCTAGCTCACTTTCTGATTGTCCGATCGTCCTTGGTCAACCTTTCTTGGCCACAGCCCGTGCCCATATCGACTGCGAGTCGGGCTATATTGAGATTGCCGTTGGATCTGAAATGCTCAAGCTTAACATCTTCAAGGCAGCAAAGAACTTTGATTGCGATTGCATCGAGGATGACACGTCTGACAAGGACATGGCCGTCAGCACGTGTATTGGACTAATTGGGACCTATTCTGACTGCTGCGGATTACCTGTAAACATTGACGATTGCCTGACCAACACATATTGTGATGTTCCCCCATCCCTCCCTATTCCCGTACCTTCTCCAGGCCAGACTTCTGATGAGGTTTTCTCCACTTCCCATACCTCATGGTCTGAGTCATATCCAGGCTACTCACCACTGGTTCACACTCTTGAAGATCGGATTGCCCTTTCTTTCCCGCTAAATCAGACGGAGATGCAAATCCACACTGGGACCTTAAGCCCATATACTACTCACTGGGGCTATTCCTTTTTGGATCCATCTATCCAAGAAGCCCCTCTTCTTGGCCAATCTGAGGGCCAATTTCTTCCTCCTGACTTGTTCTCCGATCCACCTGGGACACTCTCATCCCAAGAAATGCCAGACCTTTTACCATCCACTCCCGAGCTGAAAGAGCTACCTAGTACACTTAAATAAGTTTTTCTGGGGCCAAATGAAATGCTCCGCGTAATCATCAGTTCAAAATTGACCAGGGATCAAGAGTGCAAACTAACTGAGGTCCTTATGGAACACAAGGCAGCCATTGGATGGTCTTTATATCAGACTTATCTAGCATTAGCCCCTCCTACTACACTCACTGTATATATACGGAGGAGAAGGCTCGACCTTCCTGCGAGATGCAGCGATGTCTCAACCCTAACATGCGGGAGATCGTTAAGAAATAAATTATTAAGTGGCTGGATGCAGGTATAATCTACCCGATCAGCGATAGCCCCTAGGTGAGTCTGATTCACGTCATGCCCAAAAAGGCGAGACTCACCATCCATGTCAATGACGGGGGCGAATCCATCCCTACACGCACTCCTACGTCATAGAGAGTGTGTGTAGATTATAGGAAACTCAATGCTGCAACTAAGAATGATCACTTTCCGCTACCTTTCATTTACCAAATCCTGGAGCGGTTAGCGGGAAATAAATTTTTCTATTTCCTGGATTGATTCTCAGGATATAACCAGGTGGCAACTGACCGCCGGGACCAAGAGGAAACTACTTTTACCTGCCCCTTCGGCACCTTTGCATTTAGAAGGATGCCGTTCGGACTTTGTAACGCGCCAGCAACTTTCCAAAGATGTATGCTGGCGATATTCCATGACATGGTGGGTGACTTTCTCGAGGTCTTCATGGATGACTTTTCTGTCTTTGGACCCTCTTTTGATGACTGTCTTGCCAACCTGACCCGTATCCTTAGGAGATGCATTAATGTAAACCTCGTGCCTTCTTGGGAAAAAAGTCATTTTATGGTGCACGAGGGAATTGTTTTTGGGCATATCATCTCCGATAGGGGTATCGAGGTTGACAGAGCTAAGCTTGATGTAATTGGTGATTTACCTGTGCCTGGCTCTGTCAAACAAATCCGCTCCTTCCTGGGACATGTTGATTTCTATTGGAGATTTATCAAAGATTTCTCTAAGATTTCTCGACCTTTAACTCATCTTCTATTGACCGACATACCCTTTGATATGGGCCCCGACTGCATACGAGCATTCACACAGCTGCATAATGCTGTCACCAAGGCCCCTGTTCTCCAGCCACCTGATTGGTCCCTCGACTTTGAACTCATGTGTGACGCTTCCGACCTTGCAGTCGGAGCCATCCTGGGACAAAGACGCGATAGACACCCCTTCATGGTGTACTACGCCAGTAAGATGTTGGACGAGGCCCAGCGTAATTATACTACCACTGAGAAAGAACTACTGGAGGTCGTCTTTGGGCTGGAGAAATTCCTCTCTTACCTTCTGGGCTCACATGTTACTGTTTTCACTAATCACGCGGCCATTCGCCATCTCATGCACAAGAAGGATGCCAAGCCCAGACTGATTTGTTGGATCCTTCTGCTCTAAGAATTTGACATTGATATTCGCAATAAGGCCGGAGCCCAGAATATTGTGGCTGATCATCTTTCCAGACTGGACCCTGACCACATTGGACTTACTCTGCCATTTTTCCTGATGATTTTTCCTAATGAGCACCTATTGGCAATTAATGTGGCAAGTGGACAGTGGTATGTTGACATTGGCAATTACCTTTCTTTTGGATCCCTTCCGCGTGGCTGGCCTAAAAACCAGCATGAGCATCTAATGGCATGATAACGAAAATACGCGGTTTGTTATTTAGGTCGTTGTAACGCGTAAATCCGCTTTCGCTCTTAAATTTATAGTCCTAGATAGGGAAGTATCTAGGGTCGTCCAAGGAGGCAATATGGTTGCAAAATTGATTCTCTTGCTAGGAATATAAATCTCAACTTTTTTTTTGGTATTTTTTTCAATATATCATTTTTTTGTTTTTAAGCTAAGGCAACATGCGAACTGATGGTGGGAAAAGTGATTTACACTTCAATTTAAATACTACTTCTATGTGGCAAGTAGAGCCTCTCCCTAAGCTCACTCTAGGCAAGTGGAGGCCTAGAATAATTAGGGAGAGGGAGTGAAGAATGCTGAAAATAAGATAATAGAAATGCAAAGAAGGCAACTAGATAATTGATAAAGTGTTTTACAAAAGGCCTAGTAGAGGAAAGCTTGTACTACTAGAAAAATGAAAATAAGAAAAGAAAACACAAATCCTCTAGATAGATGGTGAAGAAGAGGGCTTCTTGCTCCAAGGTTGGTGGCTCCCAATCTTGAAAAGAGTCCTTCAACTCCTTCCTTGCAGTGCTCCGCCAAGGTGATGTCCTTCAAGGCAAGCCTTAGGGGGGCGTGCCCTAAGTTTCTCTCCAAGGGTGGACGTCCACCCTAAGTCCTTCTCCTTTGCCTGGCCATCCTCCTTGAAGTGGAAGAGTCCTCCTCCTTGGCGTGGCTCAAGTTGAAGAGAGTGGGGAGAAGAAGGCACCAAAGGGGCTGGTGATGTGCCCCTTTAATCTCCTTCTCTACTCCTTCTTGGCCGTAGGTATAGGTGGTTTAGGTAGAAAAATATACTAAGGGAGGATGCCCCAAAATGGTGGTAGGTGGTGGCTTTTTATACAATAGGATGGGGGGTTAAGGTGCCCCTTGAAATGGAGGGCTAGGATGGAAGGATGAGGGTGGTTGGTGATCCTATGGCTAGGGTGAGTTGGCGCCAACCCAAGGGGTGTTAAAGGCGGTGGTTATGGTGGTGTTGGTGTCTTTTGGTGGTGGAGAGACACCCCCATGTTGGCGCCAACATGGGGTCTTCTAGAAGGGGAGTTAGGTGGATGGTGGAGATGGATTCAAGGGGGACTGTGTGGTGGAGATGAGGGGGGATTTTGGAGGGAAAAGTGGTGCCATTAAGGGGTGGTTATGGGTAGTTTTTGGTGCCACTTTTAGGTGTATTTTGGAGGTGGTGGGTAGGTTAGGTTGGTGCCAAGTAGGTTAGCTTATGTGGAGCTTAGGTGGAGCTAGTTGGGTGGAGTTGGTAGGTGGGTTTTTGGGGTGGTACAAGCCAAGGAAGTTGGAGCATAGTTAAGCTAAGATAAGCTAAGCTAAGATAGCTTAGCTAATGGAGGAGTAGAGGAGAAGGTGTTGGAGCTAGGGTTTGTAGGAAGGAGCTGAGGAGAAGTCTGGAGCTGGAGCTGGAGCTGGCTGCTGCTGAAGAGGCTGGCATGGGGCTACTCTAGCTGGCTTAGCTTGCTAGTTCTTTGCTACTTGCTAAGCCAAGCTAAAGTGAGCTAGCTTCTATCAAAATGAGCTGAGGTGAGCTAGGTCTGGTGCTCCCGGGGAGAATCAAGCTGGTTGAGGTGGCTAAGGTAGCTTAGCTCAACTGAGATGAGCTAAGCTGAGTCCCCGGGAGCTGGACTTGAGCTTCCTGAGCTGAGATGAATTCTTCTTCAGCTGGTTGGAGTTGAGTGGAGGTGGATGTAGCTAGATCTGAGCTGGGGTGAACTCCTGTCAACTCAGCTGAGCTAGCTAGAGCTCCCTGTGAACTAGTGGGAGCTGAGATGAGCTAGACTCAGCTAAGTTGAGCTGGATCTGAGCTGACTTGAGCTAGGGTGAGCTAAGGTGAACTCTCTTGAGCTGCCATCCAGCTGAGATTAGCTAAATGGAGCTGGGATGAGCTAACCCTAGTTCAAGTAAGCTAGGTTTCAGCTGTGGTGAGCTGGATCAAGCTGGGTTCCAGCTAGTCTGGGCTTCTCCTTCACCATTTGCCTTGAGTGCTAGGGTTTTAGGGATCTGTGCATCTGTACATCTCTAACACTCACAAAAACACATTAAAACGACAATAAAAAATGCAATGCATGCCTATCCTAATTTATGCCTAAATGCAGCCCAAAAAATCGTTTGCGGAGTAAAATCCTAAGAGCTAGGTTAGTTTTAATGCATAAGAATGATGATAAACTGGCGTTTATCAAGGAATAAGCAAAGTATTATTTCTGGGATAATCCACTTCTTTTTCGGACAGGTGCCGATCAAATCATCTGTCGCTGTGTTCCTGATAGCGAATTCCCTAGTGTGCTATCCTTCTGCCGCGATCAGGCCTGTAGAGGCCATTTCTCTAGGAGGAAAACTGCAGCCAAGGTGTTGCAGTGCAGTTTCTTTTGGCCCTCCCTTCACCAGGATGCACACAATTATGCCAAACATTGCACTAGGTGCCAGTCGTTAGGGACAATGTCATTTCATGACATGATGCCCTTACAACCCATCCTAGCTGCAAAAATCTTCGACATTTAGGGAATTGACTTCATGGGTCCCTTTCCCCCTTCCAACGACTTCGAATTCATTCTCGTGGCTGTTGATTATGTTTTGAAATGGATCGAGGCTATTCCCACACGCCGTGCTGACCATGTTATATCCACTCGCTTTGTCAAAGACCACATCTTTGCGTGCTTTAGGATCCCTCGAGCCATTATCTTGGATGGAGGAAGCCACTTTACCCATGCTTCTTTTTGGGCACTTCTAAGGAAATACGGAGTCCACCATTGTATCGCATCTCCGTATCATCCTCAGACGAACGGCCAGGCAGAGGTGTCGAACCGGCAAATCAAGCAAATTCTCTAGAAAATGGTTCGGCCTGACCATAAGGATTGATCTGACAAGCTAATTGATGCACTTTGGGCGTATCGGACTACCTTCAAGGCTCCCCTTGGTATGTCTCCTTATAGAATCATTTACGGGAAGCCTTGTCATTTTCCAATGGAGTTGGAGCACCGCACTTATTTGGCGGTTCGCCAATGTAACCTCTACCCAGACCTGTGTGGTCCCGAAAGGAAACTCCAACTCCAGGAGCTGGAAGAGCTCCGTCGTGAAGCCTATGATTCTACTTTAACTTTCAAGCAGCACACTAAGGCTTTTCACGACAGCCATATTCAGAGGAAAGAATTTGAGCCATCTCAGCAAGTTTGGCTCTACAATGCCCGGCTCAAATTCTTTCCTGGGAAATTGAAGTCCAAATGGACTGGTCCTTTTCTGGTCTTGAGACCATTTCCCAACGGGGCCGTTGAAATTGAAGATCCCAAATATGAGCATAAATTTACAGTCAATGGGCAGCGTTTGAAACTCTATCTTACTCATGAACCTGCCCCCGTTGGAGAATATGTTGCCCTGCTGGAGGGTAACTAATGTTGTGCCTCATCCTAAGTCCAGCTGGGGATGTTAAATTCAGCGCTCGTTGGGAGGCACCCCAACAACACTAACTATCCACCATCACTTTTCACTTCACTGTTACGCTCACTTCACTTTTCACTTCACCACCCACAATCCACCCACCCTACCACCCTACTGTATACCCTGCACCTCAGCTCTTGTTACCCGATCTTCCGTCCTTCCTCTACCCTACCCTGCATGCATATGAGGACATAGCATCGTTTGGCATGGGGGGGTGGATAAGCATCCATAGGATCTGGGTATTTTAGGGTATCATGCAGTTTCTATATATATATATATATGAAAAAAAAATGGTGCTTAATAATGATCTGAAGGCTGAAACAAAAATACAATAAGTGTTTATGGATATTCAACAATTATTTCGAAGACTTTCCAGGCCACAGAAGCTTGATTCGCTCAGGCTCGGCTTAATTCACTTGAGCATTGACAAGATAGTTCGGAATCTCTCCTAACTATGGACGTATTCTTGTACCTGAGACACCAGTACAGGATTCGTTGGTTTGCTTTTACTTGAGAGCCTAAGTAATCTTGGTTCACAGTACACATATCAAGAAAGACCAGGTGAACATAAGATCCAACCCTAGTGTTCATTAGGGAAGGTGGAGTCCTTACCTGTGCACGCAGGTAGAATTTTTATCCCAAGCTTTAGTCTTGTGTTTAGGAGAGACTCTTTCCAACAAAAAGAAGCTCTCCCACCAAAAGAAAAGTGTGCTCGTCCAAATAATGTTGTAAGAGATATACTGACATGTGTTTCAAAAAAAAAAAAAGGTACAAATAAGTCAGTATATCTCATAAATGTCTGTAAAGTCCCTACCCTAAGAAAGTTCTTCAAGTTACAAATACCCTATTTTCTTTGAGCCACAAATGTCAGAAAATGGGAGTTGAGTTTTCCGTCAACTTTTTAAGGGTCAATCCGAAGACACGAGCTGAAACAGGGACCAACCTATACTTAAAAATTCGTGAAACCCTGGGCTTGAGTCTTAATGTTCATCTGGTCAGTCTTGATCCTTCACTATGCACAAGCCATAATCTCTTGAGCTCTCGAGTATGGCAAAAACTTCCTGGGTCCTCGAAATCGTACTTAAGGTTTAAATATCAAGAGTCCAGGTTAGTTGAGAGATGGTCTATGTCATGTAAGAGTTAAAGTACTGGTAGTCTTCTCTTCAATTGGTTCTCACAATATCCAACAATAAACACACTTATGTTGCCTCAGAAGAAAATCTTCAGCTGAAGATCATTTCCAAATGCAATACAAAAAAATGTTTTCCTAGGGACTAGCAAAAGATAGGCATGGGGGTATGATTGCATAGCAAAAATACACCAACAATTGTGCCATCTTGTGCTATTTCCTAGCATTGCCAGCGCAAATTAGGTAGCCATAGTCGCATTTGTAAAAATACACACATGCATGCATTTATTTGAGAGGGGAGGAGAGTGAAATAAATGGCCTTGCAATTAAAAAATTCCTCAAGTGCTGCCTTGCAAAATCTCCATCTTTATTTTTTTATTTCTATTTGACTTTGAATTCTTCTCCACTGCTGCAAGGCATGGCAGCTCTCCTTCGCGACATGCTCTGCAAAGCTTGCCCTGCTCAGCCACTCCCTGCAGCCGCATGCACAGCAAGCACAGCTATGCATAGCTAGGGCATGGCTGTGCATGCCTTCTTCCTCTTTAAAAGGGCACGGCTTCTTCTTTGCAAAGAGAGCCTGGTCCACACAAAAAAAACACCACAGCAGCTTCTTCTCCAGGCCATCTCCTCCCCTCTCCCCTCCATACGCAGCCTCTCTGACTCTTGAGGAGCCACGCTGCGGGCAGGAACAACTCACAGTGGTGCACAACCACCACTGTGAGTCCACCACCGCCTAGCTCATCAAAGAGTCAGTGGGCGTGGTGGTTCTCTTCTCTGAATTCGTCGTTTCAAGCCTCTCTGCCATTGCCACAGGAGCTTCAAGCTTTGAAGCTCAAGCTCCGCAGCAGCAGCAGCAAGGTGGCAGCAGTAGCGCAGGCCACCGCACGCCCGCACGTAGGGCAGCACGCGCGCTTGCAGGTCACCCTCGCTCCTTTTATTGCGCCCTGTCGCGAAGTGCCACCCGCAAGCCAGCAGCAGGAGCAGCTTCTCAGTGCGCGCGCCGGCCGCTCACACCTCCCGCACTCATAGAATCGGACACACCCGATCACGCGAAGCCAGGTGGCACTGTAGCCACTGTTCACGCTAGTCAGTGGAACACTGTGGCTACAGTGCGGTAACCGGTAAGTTTCTCACTTATTCGGTCACCCAACGCGCCACTATCGGCCCCTGCCAGTCCACGCACGCCCATGCCCGCGTCCCACCCCATGCCCGCTCCAGCGACCGCCTGCGTGCCTGCATTCCCCCGCGTCCTCACCCGCTTCAGTGCATGGCACCTTCGCCCGCGTACGCCTGCCCACTTCAGCGCCTGCCTCACCGGACAGTGCAGTGCGCTGTGGCCTCTCTCCCTCGCGCTCACTCCCTCCAGTGCACACGTCTTCGCGTGCCTACATGCCTGTGCGTGCACGTGAAACACCAGAGGTCGCCTACTGCTTCAGACGGCTTAACTCGCCTCCTTCACTCAGCAGAAGCCCCCTCCCTCGCTCTCTCTCTCTCTCTCTCTCTCTCAGAGACACTCACCTCACACATACACACACACATACACACTCTCGTACACACACCCACTCACCTATACACTATTATATACTTATATATATATACATATACATTTATATATTGATATATATACATATATTTATATACATATATATATATATATCTATGTACATATATCTATACATTTATTAGTACCTATATAACTAAGTATTAGTATAAATACATACATACATATATATATATGCACACATATATATTTACATATATACATATATTTATATACGTATATATATATATATAAAGACGTACATAATATACATAGATACATATACTAATATATATATATACATATACACATATATATAACTATATACATATATTACTTCATATATACATATATATATATATCTATATATATATCGTTATATCTACATACATATCTAACTAATTATAAATATATATATATATATATATATATATGTTTGTACACATATGTACATCTATCTATACATATGTTTACATATCTATATATATGTATACATATATATATATACATATATAACTACATATATACCTATATATTTATACCCATATATATATATATATTTACATATATACATATATATATTTTTTCATATCACTTACCATACGTTGTATCGTGGAAATATCTGCACCAGTTGCTGATATTCCCCGATACACGCATACAGAAAGCCTTTTCGCACACATCTTCCACCATCCATCCTACACTCCATGTGGCACTCTGTCCTGTTGGTTGCATCTTCCTAGATGAGGACTGACTCGACACCGTGCTACAGCCATCTCCACCTCCACCCCCACCCCTTTATACATATATAATATATACATGTATATATATATACTATATTTACTTTATTTCTGTTTCTCTTTCCTACCAGTAAAAGGATAAAAAAATATATACAAAAGAGAAAAGATAATCCTTGACTTGCAGGTACTCAGTCTTGCAAATAGCAAGACCAGTTTTGGAACCCTGATTTGGCTCAAAGCCAGGAACCTGATTTTGAGGATGTACCTCAAGGACAAAAATTATCATAAAAAAATCTTAAGTAGAAAAACACCAAGAACATAATAAACGAACGGAAGAGATTCGTTGTAGGAAAGGCGTAGAAACTTATTCACTTCTAATCCGACTTCCCTGAGTTTGACCTTGGGCCTAAAAGTGACCAAGACAAAATCAAGTAGGCTTGGTAAAAAGAAAAAATTTGTAAAGAGATGGTTAGGCTCGAATTAGGTTAACCACTATACGCATTTTAACCATAAAATCACCATATTAACACAACCTATCCGAGTCTACACCATAATCTTTTTAGGAATCAAGTTAATGATCTGACGTTTGAGTTCAAAATCTTTCACATCTTGAGGTACCCTAACAAAGGGTTTAGATTGGGCATTAGGAGGGTTATAAAAGTGATAGAGGGGCTGATTTGCCCTTTCATTTTGGAGTCGAGTGATGGCCTGCACTAAGACTTCCATCTGTAGGTCATGATGTTGGCCCTACTTTGTGATCTACCTTTGTAAGAGAGTCATAGGATCCAGATTTTGTTCATCAATCTCTTCTTCCTCATGGTGACTAGCCATTGCAGAGGGTTCAGCTTCAAATCCTAGATAAGTAGGTCTTCTCTTCGGATTTCTTTCTAATGGTGGTAGTAAATCAGGATTTTGAGATCTTCTAACTTGCATACACCAGAAGAATGCATGTAGATGAGAAGGAGAAGATAGATGAGAGAAAACCCCGCTTGCTCAATGCAAGCAATCAAACTGGTCCTTAAAATGTTATCCCTAAATAGACCTGATCTTGGCTCCCCAAAACACGACTAGGTTAGATCAACCGCTGAATTACTTGGCTGGCTAGAACGGTGGGACCTCCTAGGACACCCTGCACGGTAGGACACCACTAAGGGTTAACGCGGTTACCGCACCAACCTTTCTTGTCACCAGTGGGTCCAAGTAGAGAAGGCCTTGACCTTAGCCCAATCTAGTTTCAACTCCCCAAGTATATTAGTCCTGCCTAGGGCATGTCTACTCAGTTTTAAGCTTGGGTTTGATGTGCTTTTAGAATATGATGGGAGTTAGGGGGTGTTTGACCTTAAGATTGATTTCAAATGTGAAGTGCGCAGGCAAAAATGGTTCACAGGCAAGTTTTCTTGATGAAGAAAATTTTAAGATTCAATTGCTTGTGTTAATGCATTTAGGGTTGACTTGATTTAATCTCTTCACTCAGTGTTCTGATGAGAAACACAAGAGTTTTTGCAAATCTTAGTTTGTTTGATAGATTTCCTTTAAATATGGAAATGCAGGTGTGCTCTTTCCTTACTGTGAAACCCTAAGTGTAAATAGTTCTAGATGTTCTTTCTAAGTCAAAAATAAGATGAGCGGTGCCACCCAAGCAATGCAATCAGTGGGACTTCTTGCACCACTAACTAGGCACTCAGAAAATATGTTTTCAAGAATTTTTAATACACATTTTCTATTTTTTTATTTAAAGTGTACTGGGGGTTTCGTAGTCTGTTTTGACCCCTAATTTGTGATTTAATAATTCATGAAATAAAACGTGTAGAAAATATTTTTTTCAGATTTTTTGCATATTATTGATTATCTCAAAAATTCAGTGCCATAAATTTCAACTCAATTGGAGTTGTATAAAAATTCTTAAGATATTTTGAACTCTGAAAAATTAGGAACCGTAACTGAATTGATAATAGATTAGTATATGAATTTGTAAAATTTTCCTATAAATTGTATTTGTACGAAATTTTGATATTTTGTTTTCGACTTTGAAGGCCACGTCCAGTAATAATTTGAGAATTTTTGGACATATGGATCTTCAGGAATTGAATTTCAAAGGTAAAACTTTATATTAGCCCAAAAATCAAGAGAATTATTTTTTTCAATAAGCAAACAAATTCCAACTAATCCTAAGGTTCAAACAAATCCTAAATCTAACTAATCTAAACTACGAGTACTTACCTGAGGTTCAAACTTCCAATTCTCATTGTCATGTTTTATTCTAATTTCCTTGCTTTCTTGCACACATTAAATCAATAAAAATAGCAAGTTAGAAACCTCAAATTCACACCAAAAAACCTCAAAAATTTTTGTTGCCTTCCCAGCAACGGCACGAACTTGTTCGGTGCGTAAATTACATTTTGAAAGTTGCATTAGTTGTAGTTTAGTGAGAAACACGTCGACAAATAAATTTATAAATTCTGGTGAGTACCGGGTCATTCACAGGGAGGCAATCTCGATTTTTTTGCAGAAGCTTTTCAATAAAACTAATTCTAACTAGATATATATATCTATAAAGCAGATATCCAAAGAATTAGAATTTTATTGTAATTAGATAGAGATTTTCACAGTAGAAAATGATAATACAAACATACAGATAGTAGATAGATAGAAAGAGAGATAGAGAAGGAGAGAGATAGGAGGTAGAGAGATGACGCTGCTTTTAGGATGCTTATGCGAGATGCAGCAGCACCTCAGATCCAGAGCGTCGGGACGAAGGTCGGAGCGGAGTTGCAGAGGGAGAGCTTTGGTTTAGAGGAAGGTGGAAGAGTTGTATGAAGAGATGCCTTCAACTGGGGGACCTTAGGCCTTCTTTTATAGCTTTGATGAGGGGCAAAGTGGGAATTTTATCCCTTAAAGCCATGCAACTACTTTTATTTGATCAGATATGTTCATCGAGAGATCAACAAATCAGATCTGGCCACAAAACAACCCCCAAATCTCATTTTACTCACGGAATGCACCTCTGCTTGACACGTGGAGGCCGTTGGGCCCTTGGATCATGCTCGCACGCTCCTCGCGTGCCTTTAATGCTCGGGCTTCATTGGATGAAGCCACATGTCGACCCTCACTACCCTTGGATGGCCATCGGATGCCTCAGTACGTGCTTTCCTCTTTTCTGTGCATATCCTCGCATCTTCATATCATGCCCAACGATCTCAGTTGTCTGATCTCACAACCGGATGGCTTACGTGCATGCGCACCTTGCCTTCATTTCACAAAATGCGTGGGAAATGCGCTCTAATCACTCCACGTGGTTGCGCCTCTACCCTTTGATCGCCATCTGACGGCACAATTGCTCCTGCGACCAATGCCCCTTCAATTACACACGACGCTCGGATCGAACGGGTGCCACTTGGATTCAGTGCAAGCGTGTGAGCCAACACGCTACATTTGCATTCTTTTATGGTTTCCTCTTTGCGTCTAGTTATTCTTACCCGTTGGATGGACGATGTGGATGCATCGTGGACCATTGTATGGCCATCTAGCGGTTGAGAGCGGGAAAGGATGGGCTTCAAAGATTGGCCGGCGATGAGGGGTGGTTGTGATGACACGTGGTGGCATCATGGCCGTCCATCTTCTTTTCTATGTATTTGGTGATGTAGACCTCTGATTGAGTTGATTTTTACGCCGTTGGACAGCGATCGTTGATCCGGATCCATCCATGCAGTTGGATTTTTCTTTTGAGGCATGGATCTTTGTCCTTTGGCTCCATGATCTCCATTCTTTTACGGACTGCACAGGATGCTTTGGTTGTATAATCGAGATGATTTCAAAAGCGTTGGACTCCCGTTGTCATTCTGATCAGATCTGTCTGGTCCGATATGACATCCATAGCTTTGAATCATCTACGATTAAAATCATCTATCATTAGTACATAAATGACGATAGTATCTATATGACTAGTAAACTAGCTATTGTGTAAATTACGATGCCTATGATTGCATTATTCCTAAGTTATGCTAGAATCTAGCTTAATTAAGGTGATATAGGTTGCATGATTGTTGTGCAATCAGAAGACTATAACAATTATCACCTAAGAATTGAGAATTAAGTGCCAAGAAAATATAATCGAAATATACTTAGGCCTATAATTAGTTCACCAAAGTGAACCATCAAAAACCTTTGATTTGAATAAGCAAGTCTAGCTCTTTGACGTACGACTTAAGCTTTTCCCAAGAAAGTTATGATCCAAGTGGGCGAGACCCTACCGAGTGGTTAGACTATTTTCCAAGGAGGTAGTTGAAATTGCAGATCCTAAGACTAGGCAAACATTCACGGTTAATGGACAAAGACTTAAACATTTTCTTGCCCAGGTACCCTCTAATGAAGTAGTAAACCTCATCCAGGGTTAAGTTGGAGCTACTAGCTGAAGGCAATAAACTCAGTGCTTTTGATATTTTTCTTACTTTCTAAGCATGGAATTGTTAGCTTGAATTAATTTTTGATATTTTTCTTGGAAAAAAAAGAAAGCAAATGTGATAAAAATAGGAAAGCTAGGAGGAAACTAGAATCATGGGAAACAAAAATTTAACTAACTTAGGAAATCATACATATGGGACCTTCTCCCTAGGACTGTTCAAGCCTAGTGGCTTAATTAGTCTTGATGTACACTAAGATATAGATTTGTTCCCTTGGTCCTTGCCAATTTAAAATTCAATCATAATAGTGTAACAGAAGTGAAGCGATAAGTAAGTTACTTATCAGCACACCCTCTGATTTGAACCTTCTAGAAGTCTAAGCATCTACACACATCTACACTAACTCGCTATCCGAATGACCAAAGTAGAAATTAGGGAGCCAATAAGAAGGCTAGTGGTGGTATGGTTGGCATATTGCAGTGGGTAACTTCCTCATTGCTGGGTGTCTAAAGCCTAACCATCAAACCCAATTCTCTTTGGTCACCACCTTTAGGTACGTCTCAGATTAAGGAGGCTACTTGCTTGAAAAGAAAACAAGGAAAAAATACCACATAAAAGAAAAAAATAGAGAAAAAGAAAGGAAAGGAAAAAAAAAATATATAATAAACCACACTTCACCGCATAGGTATGGCTAGCAAGTTGCCGTGGGTAACCCCCTATTGTCATATGTCCAGAGCCCAGCCTACGAAAAGCATAAATAAATCCCTAATTAAGGAGAAGTGAGGAAGTAGAAATAATGACCTAGGGAGATATACACTAGGTTCGACTAGTGTTGATCCCACAAAAAAAGTAGTAGGGAGAAAGCTACTAGTCAGAAAGACAAACTTTTTGGTGGCAGTAACTTCATTTTAGGGTCACCTAGAGTTTATGGATACCTGAGGTCCAATATAGTTGCTCGTATAGTGAGCCAATCACATACAAAATAAGATGCTTAGCACTTTTCAATCTTTTCAAGTCTTCGGTGGGTTGGGTAGCCACAGAACATTGCTCCAAACCCTGAGCACGAGGAAAAAGGGAAAAAAAAATCTATTTAATGTGTTTATGAATAAGGAAAGGACTAGGCTGGTCTGCATCTTGGTTGGCATCATGATACTATTGAGTCTTAGTAGTTAAGATCCTAGATATCAAATTTCCTCTAGATGGTAAACAACTAATGCCCTGGTAGCCACTCCTTGGCTTTGAATTCTTTCTGATTAACCTTGCTAAGAACTAGTAAGGGATGGGCCTGGGGGTATGATGAATCTACAATTAATAGTGTTAGCTATGTCATTTAGAGTCAATTCCTAAGGCCTTAGTACTTAAATGCGACAATCTAGTGGGTTTAGGGGCATGCATGTATGTTTAAGTATCGCTTGAAACTAATGTCAAATGACTAAGTTGTGAAACTGCATATTGAAATAGGTCTCAAATAAGCAATCGAGCTACATGGATGGATTCAAGACAAAAATTGAAGTCCAACAACTCCAAAATCACCCCAATCGAACCTCTACAGCCCTCACAACAAGCTAGGGAAGTTCTGGTCATTGATTATCCCACAACATGCCACATGGCACCTGCTCTGCCATTCCTCCCTGCCCACTAATGCCCACTTATTTTCTTCATCATGCGAGCGTGCACTCCCTAAGTCGTCGGATCATCATGAAGCGACTCTCGAGGAGCCACGCCACCACTAGATCAGTATTGTGCAATCAATAATCGAAGGTCAAGATACCATAGTACCTTTGGCATTACAATGGTTTCGTGTTGTTCGACCGCGAGATGCATAAAAGATTAGTTCCATCATAGTAGTTGCAAATCGCGTCAGAACAAATAACATTTGTAAATTTTTGGTGAGTACCGAGTCATTCGTAGGGAGACAAAAACACGATTTTATGCGAAAGCTTTTCAAAACTCATTCTAAGCAAATATTTATATATTTATATACGTATATATAGACAAGCATTCATGATATCAGATAAGAGGATGACTCATAAATCTTATGTAACTATGCTGAGTAGAGAGAGAGATAAAGAGAGAGCAGATGAAGGATGATGTCGCTTGTGGGATGCTTGTGCGAAGTACAATCGCACTTCAGATACAGAGCATCGGGAGGAAGACCGAAGAGAAGTTACAGAGAAGGAGAGGATGGAGATCTATCTGGTCAGAGTTGCCCCTCAACTGGGGGGCCTGGGGCTCTTTTTATAGTTAGGGGCAACGTGGGTATTTAGGTCCCCAAAATTATGCAACAACCTTGGAGTCATCAGATCCATCGATCGGGAGACAAATTGATTAGATTGTGCCTCAAAATAATCCTCCATGAGCCTTAAATGCACAGATTTCATCGCGTGCTGACACATGGCAGCCACTGGGCCCTTCGATCACAATCCCTGTGTCACTAGCTCTCCTTGCCCGTGTGATCGCATTCAAACCATGCATTCAGATCGGACGACCTACGTCGCATGCCACATTGCCTTAAGAACCCGCGTGTAGCAAGGCGTCAGTTTAGTCATCATCTGGTTCACCACATCCAACGCACCTCTGTGCACCACGTGGTCACATCCGCACCATTCACTATAATCCAACGGTTCAATCGCGCCTGCTCTCCACCACCTCTTCGAGTTTTCACTGAGCATGAGTTGAACACGTGTCGGCTACTTACGTGCGAGTGCACTCTCTGCTGCACTATGCACACAGATTGTTGTGTTCGCTTATTGCTGCTTAACTACTCTCAACCATTGTATGGATCTCCAATGACTGAGCGTGACCCTCCTTTGATGAGGCACGGCTGTGGCGACGACGTGGCCGCATTGTGGCCATTGGATGATGATCCAAAGGCACACAACGTGTGGGGAAACTTCTTCACAGAATGGGGCAGCCACCTTTGGTAGCTGTGATTGCACCACAAGGCACCATCGTGGCCGTCCATCTTCTCTTCTCTAAAGATCATGCTTTAGGTCTCTGATCGAGATGATTTTCATGCTGTTGGACTACGATTGTTGATCCATATCCATCCGTGTAGTCGGATTTAGCATCTAAGGGTTGTATTTATGCTATCTTGCTCCTTGGCCTCCATACTTCTATGGTTGTATGTGATGCTATGGTCATCTGATCAAGATGATTTTAGAAGAACTGGGCTCCCATTATCATCCTGATTAGATCTGTATGGTCTGATCTGTCATCTGTGGACTCGAATCATCTGCAATCGATATTGTCTCTCTTTTAGAGCCTAAAATAGCAGTCTTATCTATAAAGCTACCAAACTAACTACTATGCAAATTATGATGCTTATGCATGCATTGTTCCTAGGTTATGCTAGAATCTAACTTAATTCAGGTAGATTAGGTCATATGATTGTTGTGTAATCACGTACTAACCCTCGAGCGTGAAGGTCGCGAGATTGAACCGTGATCTGCGCAAGCCTCACCTGTTAGCGTGCTCAAAATAACGTCGTTCGATCAATGACCGACAGCCTAGATGCAGCAATGCTAGCGATTTCATGATCCGCATGATTCGATCATTCACTCTCACGCAAAACTTAGTTGCTAGCATGCGATCCTTCAGTGAATAATGTGGCACATGGATAGTTCATTTCCTCGCAATCACGTACGTGCAATTAAGTGTGCACTTGAAGGTGCGATGCAAGCGACCCTCAATTGTTGGATGAAGCAGCAGGCGACAATGAGGCAGCCACATCACCACACGTGGCTATGCATGTGCGTGAGTTGGAGTAGGCATGAAGGCACCAATTCAGGCACTTGAACCGGTCCAACGCAGTTCAATGGTAGTTCAGGCAAGTTTTTTGGGTGTTTTAGGCAAAACCAAGGCTTTTCTTCACCTATAAAAGGGTCCTTTGGCCCACCGTTACAAACCATCTCTTCCATAAGAATTCCACTACATTCCTAAGATTCTAAGCTAGTCCCCGGAGCCGCTGAGCCACCAATGGAGCCTCCTTGCCATCATGGTTGCCTCAACTTTCTTCTTCTTAGCAATAAAGCTCTTCTTTCTTTACATTCCATGTTCTTGATTTTATTCAAGCTTTCCTCTAGTTCTTATTATTGTGTTTGTATAGCTGAGTTTATTACCACATGGGTTAGAAATATGAGATATACGTTACTCTTCTTGTTATCATTACGTGTCTTGAATGAAGCAAAGTCTTAATTCATATCATGATTCATAGTGGTAGCAAGTAACGTATATCTCATATTTCCAACCCATGTGGTAATAAACTAAGAGACTAAAATAGATCATCATGTGACAATAGTCTTATATGTATATAGATATGAAGTGCAAATAACCTAATATAAAATTAAATTAATGTTTGATGCCTTTATATTGTACATATTTTCTAGGCATTGATTGCACAATACTGATAGGTCTTAATCAACCTAAATTGAGTTGCTTCTTAATAATACATGCATAAGGTGCATATCTTCCATCCTAGCCTTTCTACTTCGCTATTTATAGAATAATGCTATTTTTTGCTACTAATTGGTGTATAATTATATTTGCAGACAATAAGAAGCCTAGGAGAGACCCTAACTTGAATAAAACCTAGATAGGAGATGGAGCAGGAGCTTGGAATAAAGGAAGATTGAAGATAGAGAGTGTGAGAGAGATATACTAGGTTAGTTGTATGAATAAATGACAAAAAAGAAGAAAAGAAGAATGTAGGATATCCTTATCATTATCCCTTGTCTCTTAGGATAGCCTTATCCCTACTCCTATCCCTAAACACCCACCTATTATGATAACACAGCCTAGAACTAAAAACATGGATAACACTATCCATGTTTCTATCTCCACAATCCATAAACCCTATCCACTATACCTGGTCCTAATCCTCCTATCCTCAACCCAATCCACACTCCAAAATCCTATTTAGGTCCGTAGCAACCTTAATTGACTTAGTCTGAGTCAATTAGGTCAACCACCAGCCAATTGGGTCTAGTTGGACCTTATTAGGGTAACCTTAGGTAAATTAGGCTCATGGGAGCCTACTTGGACTCTACATAAACCCAATCAGCTAGCCCACTCCCAATTGAGTGCACCTCAACTTGATTGGGTGCACCTAAGCCCAATTAGGTTCACCCAGAACCTAATTGACAGAAATGAACCTACACAGGTCTAATTAGGTTCACATAAACCTGATTAGACCCAACCTAGAGCTATTAGGACCACACACACTTATTTGGATAACTCTAACCTAATCACACACCTAATTAGACTAGGACCTACCGAATTAGACTCCACCTAATAGATCCTAGGCTAGTCCATGCCACCTCACCATTCGTCCCCTCCAAAAGTGGCATCCACCACCACCTTGGGTGCTGCAACCCTAGCACCCTCCTCCTCCTTAAATAGACCACAAAGCCACCGCTTTAAGGCCATCTTCTTCCTCCTTTTCTTCGCCATTAGGTAGCTCCACCTCCAAACCTTCCTACCACCTTCCAATGTCGTCCACCACCACCCATGACCACCAAAGCCTTCCTCTTGGGAGTGCCTTTGGTGCCCATTTTTGCTATTCTTTAGATAGTTCTTCTAATATTTATTTTATGCATTTTAATTCTTGCAAGTAGCTAGTTTATTCTTCCTCTATTTCAATGCCTAAATTCACCCTTAGTTCTTATCGGTGCTACTTTCTATTGTGGTGTGCAGACAAGTTCCCATACCTAAGGTCTAGCCACCACCATCCAATGCTGATGGCTCTGTGAGCGATTTTGGTGAGATGGCTTTCTACTAGATTAGCTTATATGCTTGTTCTTTAAGCATTGCTCTACTTTGGTTCATGTAAACATTAAGGTCATTTTTGTTATTTGATGCAAAGCTAGTTTTTTTCATTCTATTCTCCATTATGGCAAATTGGTTTTGCATTACTTTCAATTTTGTATTCCTAATCACCATACCCATCTCCATGCCCATTAGTTAGATTAGGTTACATAGTTCATAGGATAATTGACTTCACGTGGAATAATCTTACTTGCAAACAAAGAAAAAAAAAGTAACAATCAGAATTATTTTCATAATTTTCGCCTCTTAGAGATAGATTAGGACTTACTCCCAAGTCTCATTATATATTTTGTTTAGGTTCAATTTTGTGACTAAACTACGACATAAAAACTTATTTCGCAATTTTTAACCAAACAAATGGCGATGTTGCCTAGGAGGCAAGGGGTTTTGATTTCTGATTTTCTGACAAATCTTCCTTGGCTTGGATTTTTGTTGATGTGGAGGAACCAAAAGATTAATCTACACACACATCGAGCGTAGTTGAAGTTAAATCAAGTGCACATTCTTTCACTTAGTTAGGTGCATTTTTTATTTCTAGAACCTCAGGAATATTTTTGAACTTAAGGTTAGTTTGGATGTTTGCTAATATAAGAAAAACAAAAAAAAACTTCTTGAAAAAAGTAAATTCAAAATTTTCAAATTTAATTTTTAAAAAAAAAGTTTTTTTTAGTAAGGAGTTGTTTTCAATAGAAAGCTTTTTAAAGCACTCTTTACTATTTTTATAGATTTGGCTAGCATTGTCTCAACATTTAAAAAATTAGATTGTCGTTATTTACCTTTCTAGAAAAATCTAAAATTTGGCCTGAATGTAAAATTTTAAACTATCTTTCTAATTCCTCCTTTCATTTATAAAATTCACACCGTATTAATTTTAAAAATTCATATAGTGAAGAGGGGTCAAATCATATTAGAATGTGACTTTAGTCAACTTTGGAAATTTATTTCGACCACTGTACAAAGCCAATATAAATGAAATTAGTGGAGTTTGCATGCTAGTGAAATCAGATTCATTAAGTAATTTTTATAGATTTTTTGGATTAGTACTCATAATGTTTCAAGTTGAAATACTAACAGGGGGTCTATCTACCTTATCCAACCCCTAGTCACTATAAAATCCGTATCAAAAATTCTAGAAAAATACTCTCTCAAAAGCCAATTAGAAAAGGAATCTATCCTATAAAACTAATTGTATTTGATTTCCTAACCTATCTTGGAGAGTCATCCCAAGTCAGTACAGGGTCAGTTTTATTGATTTTACAAGTTGCATAAACCCTAGGTTGAAAACATTAGGGCTTTAAATTATTTTAGAGACCTATTTGACTTGGTTTGGACTTATTTGAATTCAATTGCCTAGTAGGTGACGATTGAATGCTTGGTTGACCACCGCACCTACCCTTAATTAAAATCAATCCACACTACAACTAGGCATTTACTTAGGTCCATATCATTTAGGAGATAGGGTTAAGTTAAAAAAAAAAATCCAACCCGTGCTTGTTATCCACTTTGGCCCAATATAATAACAAGTCAAACTCCTAAAATTCACTAAATCAGAACTTGAATTTTAAAATCCTACCAATATAAGTAAAGGACCACACTTGGATTACAAGGCCTTTGCCTTGTGTACTCATCTTCACCAGCCCTTGTAGTTGGTATAAGCGAGGGAGGTCATTGAGACTTGAAATTGTTGGCTCTTGGGAACCAACCCCAAGGATACCTAGGCAACTCTTTTCGTCTCTTCCTTCTTCCTCTTCCCACCAATCTACTCTATTAGCTTAATAGGCTAACCCTTATCCTAACCCTGATCCTAATCCTGGTCTTAACAGGAACCAGAATCCTGTTGCTGTACTGGAGGCCAATTTTGTTGCATCTGAGTAGCACAACGACTAGAGCATTAATCGAATAATGGACAATCTAGATAGTATGCAACATCCACCAAGAGGAGAACAACTACAGGACTTTTACGATCCGATTGCGCTTAATGCATTACCTCAGGTATAGATTCTTGCAAGCAGAGACACATTTGAGTTAAAGCCGAATGTAATAAGTCTAATTCAGACTTATTTTTATGGTAACTCAAGTGAAGATCCATTTCAGCACATGGAGGATCGAAGTTGAATCGCTGAGATGGTTCGACCAAGAAATGTAGATCTTGGAATTGTTCTAATGAAGCTTTTCCCATTCTCGCTTAGGGATAAAGCTTCGTATTGGTTCAAGACCATCAGGAGGCCAGTCTACACTAAGGAGGATTACACTGAGAATTCCTCCAAAATTTCTTTTTGATAGGTTGAACAAATATAAGGAGGTGGGACATAACGACTTTTCCTAGGGACCAAGGGAAAGTTGTGAGTGCGTGCAGAGCCTGTAGGAGCTAAGTATACACTAGGGGGGTAAATAGTGTAATATCTATCTCTATTGCTGAATTTAAATTTTCATTCACCACAAATAAAAAATAGATATAAACTAACCAAAGAGAGATGACACTTGAATTTAGAGTGCAAACCCTTGCAATTAAAAACCACTACCTAAGCCTCCCAGCTTAGGATTTCTTTGACTAGTCGATGCTAGGTTAATCCACTATCATAACACTTGAACAAGGATGGCACAACCTCTTACAAAGCTTTCACTCTTTATATGCCTGGCCAATAGAAGAACAACAATAGGATCTCCAAAAGAACTAGGATCCCAGATAAAAAAGAAACATGAGGAATAAAAGTATAATAGTAATTCCTATGGAACCTCATGAATGAAAAACAAACTGAGCATTTTTGAATTGCAAAGAGTTGCGCTTTGAATAGCAGTAGTTGCAGGCACAGAGGCATGAAAGCACTAGAGAAAGTATGAGAGATATGCTTGCAGAACGCTCTTGAGGTGTGTTTTAGAATGGGGGGTCGAGGGTCCTATTTATAGGTATTTTTTTGACCTAATTTAGAATGTCTAAAAACACAACTTTGATCGATCAAAATTAAAGTTGGTCGATCAAATTGACTTTTGGTTGATTAAATATAGACTTGGATCGATTCCATGTTGATCGATTAAATTAAGAAATTGATCGACCTCTTGGGCAAGATCAAAATAGCCGTTAGAGGCTTTTGATCAGTTAAAAATATTGCATTGATCGATCAAAGTGGGTTTGGTCGATCAATTATAAAATTTGGTCAATCAACAGTAATAAAAACTTCGGAGTAGTGGAAATGCAGGGCTAACAAGTTTGAAAATGCATCGATTGTCATATTATGAGGTTCCATACAATATCCTAGACTTAATAAAATTAAAAAGAGTCTTCACAATCTTCATCAAGAGTTTGATTGTGCCTATGGTGCATTCATCATTACTTGATTAGACTTTAATTTTCCTGAAATGATTACTCGACAATAAAACATAATTTTGTTACATCAAAAAAAGATATCAACATTCTCCCCCCAATTGTTGATAACAAAATTATAATTATATATGCATAAGGATATAAAGATGCTTGATATGCTACTTATGCATATATATAGAAGTTTATCTCCCCCTTTGTTATTAACAAAAAGTATTATAAACACCCCTTAAACAAATTTCAAGTAAATCAAGTAGGTCAATTTATTCAAGATCTCTAGTTAATCAAGTATTTTGATGAGGCTGAAATTCGTTGCGAAAAAGCTTTGAGTTTCGAAACCATTGTTGTAGTTCAATTCATGAGAAAATCCATCAATAAGATAATATTTATAACCGAAATATGAAAGGTGAGTCCTGAGTCGAACACGGGGAGATGAACGTTTAGTTTGAGAAAATTCATGTTTCATTTTTATTTCTTTTTGTATTTTTATCTTTTATAATTTTTTTGTATTTTTATCAAGCAAGAGATCCGGTTGATGAAAACTTTATTTACTTGCAAAAATAATGTAGAGAGAGAGAAAGAGAGAGAGAGAAACAATCATATATTTTTGATCAAATGTTTCTACAACTATGAAAGCAGGAAAACTGCACTACAAAAGCGAAAAGATAGAGATAGGTAAGAAGAATCCCCCTTAATGGTTGCTTGGAGGATGGCTCACTTTGTTGGCACCTTGAAGAAGGTGGTGAGGAGAGGGACGAGGGAGAATGACGGCGGAGGAAGGAGGACGGGGTAGGACATCGTTGCAGCGAGGATCTTCTTCCCAAAGGAGGTAAGAGGATGGCCGCGAGATGCTCCACGGATGGGGATGAGAGGTGGGAAAATATTTGATTCTACTCTAGAGGAGCATCCTAGGCTTGAGACAAGCTCTCTCTAGATCCTTGGAGGTGGTAAGGAGAAGAAAGGAAGAGATGATGAAGAATTGGGGGGTAGGTGCTTTTATACTGGAAAGAAGAGGTGGAATTCGTGAATAGGGCATTAGTGATAACTACAATAGTCCCTAAAGACCCACCCAATAGTGACTAAAGATCCACGCCAACCTTCTTTCTTGCTAGCACATGCATCGCGCACCCGTGCCTCGCGCTCCTTGTCGTGCGCACACGCCCTGGCTATACGATGCACTGCTACTGCTGCTATGCATAATGCGCACTGCATGTGCACTGCGTTGTGTCCCCTGGTGCTGGGCACGCCTCAATTGCGAATTGGGGGGGCGCTGCGAGGATTCAAACATGTGCCCCTCCCTTGAATGCTGGGTCTTCAAGCAATGCACTAAGCCGACGTTTGTGTCGAGGAGTAGTCTTATGGGCATGCGGTTAAGGAAGCTTCTCAGCCGTTGGATCAAGATCCAACAGTTGAGAATGGATGAAATAGATGTGAGCGGTGGCTTCTGGTCGGTGTTGGGTGACCTAGATGGCACCATCTGGGCCATCCATCTTATTTCTATTGTAGAGGGTGCCACGGTGCTTGGATCAAGATGATTTCCGCATTGCCAGACTGCGATCATCACTTCAGATCATCCATATGGTCGGATTTTTCATCCAAAGTCTGTAAGGATGTCTCATTGCCCCCTGGCCATTGATCTTCCTTGGATCGCATAAGGTGATACAGGATTTCGATTAGGACGATCTGGGAGGCGTTGGACTCCGATCATCATCTTGATCATTTCCATATTAGATTGTTAATTCGAGGCCCCAAAATCTCCTTCCTTCCTCACCATAAAAAGGACGCAATTAACCTAAAATATGCACAACTACTCTAAATGCAGATTGATGCATGCTATGCAATATTTATAATATGGAATGAAAATCTAAGCCTAGGAACATGCAAGAATATGCATTCTAACCTAAATAGATGTGTCTACATCATACCCCTATGCCTATCTTTTGCTAGTCCCTAGCAAAATTAAACTACATGGTATGTATAAAAAAAAATTAGGACTTGATCGCTTAGACCTAAGTTGTTTATTAACAAAAGAAAATTTCAACTAAGGTCCTAACTATAAAAACTCAACAGTAACCGGGTGTCTGTTAGAATGCAGACCACCCAAATCCTCGCCTTATTTAACAAGGGAAGTTACATTTTTTTTTCTTCTTTCGTAATTTTTTTGGACTTTTAGAGTTTGAGAGTTTCGAGATAAATTTTTACGGCTACCCGACTTGCCCAAGACTCGAGAAGGACTCTAAGTACTAAGCGTCTTGTGAAAGAGTGAGACTCACTGAGTGGTCATTAAAATGGACTTTAGGTTTCTACGACCCTAGGTGACCTTAAGAGTTTCTGCCTAAAGGTTTATCTTTCCGATCGGTAGCTTTCTCCCTACTTTTTTTTTTATTGGGTCAACACAAGGGCGAACCCAGTGTATATCTCCCCAGTTTATTCTACTTCCCCACTTCTTCTCTAAGTGGTTTAGGAATTATTTTTACATTTTTGTGAGCTGGGCTGTGGACAACCAGCCAAAGGGCTATTTACCATGGCAACTTGCCAGCCATACTTATGCGGTGAAGTGTCGCTTATTTTTCTCTGTTTTCCATTTTTCTTTTTTTTTCTTTTTATTTTTGAGCATCATTTTTTTTTCTTTTTCTAAGTAGGTGGCTTCCCTAATCTAAGGTTTACCAAAAAGTAGGAGAATGAGTATGGTCATGTAGCTGGGTTCTAGACAACTAGCTAATGGGCTATTACGCACGACAACTTGCCAGCCATACTACCCTAGAAAGTTCGTTAGATACCCAATTTTCGTAAAAACCTTTGAAAAGTGAGTCAGTGCAAATAGTGTGTAGATGCTCAGATGAAAAGTCCCCTCAAATCAGAGGGTGTGTTGATAAGTCGTGTACTTATCACCCCAATTTATTTACCAAATTAACATAAAATTACTTGGCGAGGACTCGAGACCAAATCCATATTTTAGTGGACATCCGGGCTGATTAAGCCCAAAGACCTGAAGAGTCTAAGTATTCAGGTCCTAAAGTATCATTTCCTAAAGTTAACAACTCCTAATGCCTATGTTCTCTTCTCCTAATTCTATTTTTTTTCTTTTTGAATTTTTTTTAAGAAAATAAAAGAAATTCTACGTAGATAACAAAATAATCTTACGATTAATTATCCACCCTCCCATGCCTAAATGATGCAATGACCTCATTGTAGAAATAAAGACATGAAATAGGTAGAATAACAAAATTTCACCTGAGTTTCATGACAATTCGGTCAGCTCCATAGAGAGAAGTGAGTATACACATGCGCTAAGTTTAATGCCTTTAGCTAGACATAAAATACAAACAAAGAAGAAGTTAAGAATTCACATGTGTGTGATCGGGAGTTTTCAGTTGCAGAAATAATGTTAGAAAAATAATGCGTTGTAGTAAATAATGTGCTGGAAAACCTTTGATCAAAGTTACTAAAATACTGAAATTATACCGCACTTCAGGTCATACCACAGGGAGGTGTAGAACCAATAAGATCACCCATATTAATTCCTCATAAAATCATGTCCAAGAAAAATAGATTTCCATTGATATCAACTCGGGAGGAAAAATAAAGTGCATTAACTAGTAAATCAAATCCTCTACTGTTGTCACAATAATTCAAGAAGGGAAGGGCCTCCCACAAGTTTTTCGTAATAAAATAATCAATAACAAAATCAAATTCTTGGCAAGGGCATCAAATGTAAATATTAATGGATCTTTCTTTGTAGCAAAATAGGGGATGCTTTCACCTTGCTAGTGCGAGAAGAAACATCAGCTGGAGGTGCGAAGGTCCGAGGAGGTTGACGACGCTGAGAGGTTTCTGATGATGGTTGATAAACACACATGAATCCATGATAAAATGCTTATTTATGATAGTTCCTAGGCTTAATATTGCATATCATGTTACAAATAGCTCATGACATCCGTTGCATGGCATTTAGGATAGTTGTATATTATGTACACTAATTCCATCATTTTGCGTAACCAGGAGGTAGGGCGACATCTTTACGGGATTCGGATGAAGAATCCGACCGTATGGATAGATTCGGAGCAACGATTGCAGTCCGTCATTGTGAGAATCACCCCTATCGGAGCTCTATAGTACCCTCCACAAGAAGATGGACAGCCCAGATGGCGCCACGTGGTACCATCCAGGCAGCCGCACCTGAGCCAGCACGTCCTCAAGCCCACTGCATGGAGGGATCTTAGCCATTGGATCTCAATCCAACGGCTGAGGGTGGCCTGAACTATGCGTCAACACACTCTAAACTTGACCAAGAGCACGCCTTGGCCAAATGGTGAAGAGCCCTCTTCGCAAATGCCAGATGTGGGTTCGAGACCCGCAGTGCCCCTCCCTTCGTCAATTGAGCACGAGAGCATGCGCGCGCATACGCCAGTGCATGCCAGCGTGCATACTATTAGGGCCGCAGTGCAATCCGCACGCATGAGGCGAGACAGCATAGCACGTATGTGGCGGACGCATGCTCGGTTGGTGCCAGCCTTCAGTAACAACTTGGTAGACATACAAGGACGCTTACAACCATCGCAAGTTATTCGCACGCCAGCAAGGCCAACTGTAGGCATGAGCGGGCATGAGCTGCCTACAGCGACACTTGCAGCGACGGCTTGGAGGTCACTAATGATCCCATGCCTATTCTAGCCTCTTTTCATCCACTATAAAAGGACCAACATCCCTTCCCTTCCAAGTGATCTCTACCTACTCTACTCCCACCTACTCCCAAGCTCTAGTAAGCCTACCAACGCTTTGTTAGAGTTTGCTCTCAACATCCCAAGGCACCTATTAGTATAGCGAACCTCTGCCCCACCAAATACTCCTCCAACTTCCCATCCCCATTCATAGGTTGCCTTGGAGCCATCCTCCCACCTGCATTCCAGTAGCAGATCATCTTCGCCTTCTCACCTCCATTCTGAAGCTACGCTAAAGCTTTCCTCTACTCGATGTCCTCCCACTTCTTACCTCCGTCGTCCTACTTCCCAACTCCATCCGAGCATTCGCCAGGCACTGTCGTCTGGCTGAACATCCACTTCGGGAGATTTCTTCTCACTTCCCTCTCTTTTTATGTTTTCTATATTATTGTAATTAACATTCATGCAATATATCAAATTCAATTCTATCTTCCTCTTGTGATTGGTTGTAATTTTATTTGAAAAACAAAAAATAACAAAACCTTAAAACACCAAAAAGAAACAAATCAAAGCACAGTTTTCATTCAAAGTAAGCGTTGCCTCCTTATGTTCGACCTGGGACTCCCTTGGAGTTTGGGTATAAATTTTATTTGATCACAAGTTTTGCAACTATGACGATGGGTTACTAATAACCTTGATTTCAAGCATGCAAAAGATGTGCAATCACTTTGGCACCGTTGTCGGAGAGGCAACTGAATTTACTTTGTTGTTTTCTACGCTTCTTTGCATTTACACAGCACTAATTCCACTTTTCTTTGATCTACTATCTTGCAGGTACCATAGCATGGAGATCCAAGTGTAGTAGACCAGAGTAAAGTGCGGGTAGAGTAGTCTATAAGTGTCCCTCACATTTCCCCCCTCCCACTAGTTCATTTCGCCACACCCATAGCCAAAACTTAATCTACTTAGGTGTTTGCATAAACCCTAGGATAGAATTGTTTGTCTTGTTTGCCACCTTCATCCACCTCACCCCCTCATTTAAAAAAAAAATAAAAAGGATACTTTCTATGGGACAAATCAATATACACACTTCCTACACCAACATTTGAGGCACATAATTGGACTTGATTTTCATCTACTCAATTGAGATTCTGACCTGTGGACCTGTTACATGAAATCAACACATAAAAGTGTAGAAATCATATTAGGTTAATCACCTTTTTGTGTGCCTTAAATGGTGGTGCATTTGGGCCAATTGATTGAATTGTTTGGGCCACACGACCTAATTTAAAAGAGATTCATTTCATAGCTGCCCCTAGGATTCAATACTTAGGTCAGGCTAGGCACTCCATATTTTCTTGATTTACAAAGGAAAAATACTTGAACTTGTCCCTTCAAAGCTTGGATTGCCTCACAAAACATGATTGAATATACCTAGTAAATGAATCCTAAAAGCTATTAAGCAAGATTTGAACCCTAAAATTCACCTCATCCTCAATAATCTTACTTGAAAACATTTTGGTTGTGCACATACACACATTCTCGAACAAATCATTAAGGGCACAACCCTTTAAGGGCCCATCACATTCCAGAAGCACCAATAACCCAAGCCTAACTAAAATTGGTTAGACATTGGCCATAAGGACTGATTCGCTCTATGGGGTCCAGATTGAGATTGGTCACGATTAACCTACTTATACTAGTCAATCTGATGTCTAGCTAGGGGAGTAGCGTTAAACGACCGCGGCTTGGGGGTACACTAGGAACTGGAGGCACAAGCTAAAAGAAGAACCTTCTCCCCAGTCTCCCCTAATTGGTTCAATTGTTTGGACATAAGTAGAGTAAATCGTCCATAGTCTTAGGATGGATTCTGAGAGTCTGTAGACCTTCAGGCTACCCAACCAAACGATCGGCTTGTATTTTTGTGCTGTAGGGTCCCTTCTCCTCCCCGTCCTTCCGACTTCCTTTTAGTGTATGCTTGGAAGGAGGTCATTGAACCTTATATTGGAAGGACCTTCAGACCATTCCCGGAGGTGGAGGTTGAGCTTTAGCCAAGCAGATCCCATGGTTGATCTACAACCACCTCCCCCGCCCCCGAACCAGCAGGAACTGATTCAGAGATAGTTGGAAGAATTGCAGCAGATGCAGCAATGGTTCCAATGAATGAATGGTCAAGGCACTTGGCCCTTGGAGGATTTTTATGATCCTTCAAATTATGAGGATCGTCCCGGCGTTGTGATCCCCACTAGTGATGTTGAGATCAAGCCCCAAGTTTGAGTCTAATTAAACTCTTTCACAGGCTTGGCTCAGAGGACCCATTCCAACATTTGGAGGACTTGATTACTCTAGTTCAAACCACCAAATCATGGAATGTGGATGAAGAATAGATGCTCATGAGGCTTTTCCCCCATTCACTCAGGGATAATGCTACACATTGGTATTCTAACATTGGAAGACCGATTGCTACCTGGACAGCTTTGAAATTAGCCTTCCTGAAGAAATTCTTCCCAATTGGGAGAACTAATGCATTGCGACGAGCAATTACCACTTTTGCCCAGCTGTAGGGGGAACCATTTCATGGGGCCTGGGAGCGATTCCAGGATCTGTTGCTGAAGTGTCCACACCATGAGGTGCCTAAATGGCAACTTGTGCAGATTTTTTATCACAGGTTGAATGATCAACTCCGTAATCATGTGAGTGCTTCTTGCGGAGGAAATTTCCTCAACAAAGATGCAGATAGTGCATATGATTTGTTTGAGGAAATGAGTGAAAATTCTTTATACCACACCTCTGTGGAAAACTTTAACCGATCCCAACAAACTAGATCAAATGCCAATGAGGTCCAAGATTCTCATACATCTGATATGGGATTGATCTGCAATAGATTAGATAAGATGGATCTGGTTGCTAAACAAATGGAAGAATGGATGTCCAGAAAGTCTAATTTTTCTAGATCCACTCAATCCCAAGGATCGGGATTCCATTCTTCGCAAGCTCCTATGGGACGGGAGTTTGTAAACCAGCTGGAGTCAGCTCGACCTTCGGGCCAACTCTTCTAGAAACCTTATGGGTTCTAAACTGGGGCCTTTGATCCCAGTTTTACTGATCCTTCTTCATCCTCATCTTATAAGGATGTTCAGGTTGTGCAGGAGAATATTAGGTCCAACCCTTACTCGAATTCCTATAATTCTGGTTGGAAAAATCATCCTAACTTCTCTTGAAAAGATTTATGGCAACAGACCCAATATCGACCCAACAACTATGTACCACAAAAACCAATGGGTCAGGGTCATGTATATACTCAGTTGCCCTTGAATCAGGTTAATTAGTTTGTGTGGAATGCTCAACAACCCGCTGAGCAGGCTAATTTAAACCTGAAGATGGTAGAAATGCAAGGGTCAATGCTCCAGCTTATGCAACAAATGAAAACTTTGCTGGATACCTTGCAATCTGTTCTTGGTGCAAACAACTGACAGCTCAGATCTCTACCATCACAACCTATATCAAACCCAAGGAATGTATAGAATCGAGGTGTTGGGCCTCAACGGTTTGGTAATAATGGAGAGTCATATGCTCAAGCTCATGATATCTATCAGGCTATCCCAGCCCCTCCGAGAGCGAACCATATTCCTACCATAATCCATCGGGAGCCTCCTATTTTGCCCAACCCTCCCCAAGACACTACCCAACAGCATTTTGCCACTGCAAACACCATTACCTTGAGGAGTGGTAGTAGACGCAAGGGACCTACCCAACCCCATGTCAACCCCAATAGTCCCCGTATTAAGAATTCTAGACTCCCAACTAAGAATGTGATCAACAAAACATCAAAGTCTAATTCGGGAGTATGTTGTTGTTGTATGGGCAAATATAAAAAGTCGGAGGAGAAATTGGAGGAAAGGATGTCCTTACTTCAGGCTTTCAAATTGACAATCATTTTACTCCTCACGTCTATTGAATCAATCCCCGCCTATGCCATAGGTTTACTGAATGCATATAAAGAAAGGCGTAGAGCGAAATCTGAAATCAATAGGAGAGTAGTTTTGTCTGAAAACACAAGCACATTGATAATAAACAAGCTACCTCCTAAGAAGTAGGACCCGGGAGCCCCGCTGATTTCTTGCATAATAGGAAACATTACTTCTGACCAGGCCCTCCTCGACTTGGGTGCTTCCATTAATGTTATCCCCACCTCTCTGCACATGGAATTGGGTCTAGGCTACCTAAAGCACACTGATGTAACCTTGCAGTTAGCCGATAGATCCATTACAAAACTGATGCGAACTCGAATAGGTCTTATTAATATGGGGATATTATCATTGAATAAGTATAGTGAGTTAACCTAAATCAAGTCCACCAGTTTTACAAAATTTTTAATCTGGCCTACTTGATTTTATCTTGCTCACTTTTAGGCTCAGGGTCGATCTCAGGGAGGCAGGGATTAGGTGATCTAAGAGTTTCTACACCTTTCCTAAAATGTATCTCTTCCTTGTGTTTATTATGTTTTTGGTTTTTCTAGTTTTAAAATTTTTTTGTGATAATGTTGTTCTTGAGGCACACCCTCAAAAATGAAGTCCTTGGCTTGAAGCCAACTTAGGGTTCCAAAATTGATCTTGTTACTCACAAGATCGAGCACCTGCAAGACAGGAATTATCTTTTCCATGTTACACTTCTTTTTGTCTTTTTAATAGCAAGAAATAAAAGACAAATGAAAGCAGAATAAATTAGAAGGAAAGAAATGAAAAGAAATACTTAGCTTAGTATATATATATGTATATATATATAGTAGATATAGAATATGTATATATAGTTGTATATTATATAGATAAGGGTGGATATGGAAATGGAGATGGAATGTAGCATGGTGTCAAGTTGGTCCACGTCTAGCAAGATGCAACCAACAAGACTAAGTGTCACGTGTAGTGTGGAGCAGTTGTGTGTGAGTGTGGGTGGAAGCGCTTGCTTTCCACGAGTATCGGGAAATATTGGCAACTGGTGCAAATATTCCCGCGATACAATGTGCGGTGAAGGGGTGAGTGCACGGGTATTTGGGTAGTAGATGTGAGGTGAATGTGTGTATGGGAGAATGTGGATATGTGGATATATAAGTATATATGTATATATATAAGTAGCTATAGCTATATAGGTATATATATGTATAGGAATATATATATAAATATATACATAAATTTTTTTCATTTATAAAAAAAATATATATATATATTTATGTATATATAGATATTTAGGGGTGATAGTGTGTGAGTATATATATATGTATGCATGTAGGTGTGTGAGTGTCAATGAGTGTGTGTGTATGTGGGAGGATGGCATGTAGTGCAGGCACTGAAGGAGCACTGCACAGCACGCAAAGGGGGAGGGACGACGCACGTGCAGTGCATAAGGTTTGCATGTAGAGCCACAGTGCATAAGGGCTGCGCGCTGGAAGGGTGATGAGTTAAGACGTCTGGAGGCGTCGCACGTCGTCTGGCGAGTGCACGTGCAGGCATGCTGGGGATGTGTGGGAGTAGCACGCAGCGCACAAGGGCGCAAGTTGAGTGGTGAAGTGCGGGTGCTCGGTGACCGGGTGAAGGCAGTAACGATGAGGAGAGAGAACGCAAAGCCACCGACTAAGTGAGAAACTTGTCAGTGGCTACAGTGTCATGTAGCCTATGATGAACAGTGCGCTACATGTAGCGTGGGGAGCAGTGACTGACTAAGGCGGTGCGGCACATGGAGAAGCCGTAGAGCACGCACACGTGCGCGGAAAGGGAAGATGGGTTCTGTGCATGCGAGCAGAAGTGTTCGGAGGTGCACAGAGGTGTGCGGAGGTGCGCAGAGGCGTGCGGAGGTGCACGGAGGTGCAGGCCGAGCTTCAGAGCCTGAAGCTCTGCAATAATGGCGACGAGGGCAATGAAGCAAAGAAAAACAAAACTAAAAACGAAATCAGAAAACAAAGGCGAGTACGTAAATAACACCAAAAAAAAGAAACCACCACGGCCACCTGCTCACGAAGGAGCTGGGCAGTGGTGGAGCTCACAGTGGGGTCTTGAGACCACTGTGAACTTCTCTTGCACATAGTGCGCCTCTTCTCAACTTGTGAGAAGAAACTATGTATGGAGAGGGAGAGGGAAAGAGAGTGGTTGGTGGGTGTGTGTGGTGTTGTATGTGTTGTCTGAGGGTGGAGATGGGTGTGTCTGCGGGTGGTGGGCCAGCTCCTGCGGCAGGGGAGAGTGCATGCTCTTTTGTAGAAAGAGTGCACACCTCTCCCCATGCAATTGGCATGAGGGTGGCGAGGAGACGTGCACAGCAGCCCTGGAATGTAGAAATGGGAGTGGTGAAATTGCAATGCACACACAATGAAGATTTTAATCACTGAAGTGGATTGAATGGCCATTTATTCTCACTCTCTTCCCCTCTTTATAAATGCATGCAAGTGAATATTTACAAATGCAAGTATGGCTACATAAGATGCATGGGTAATGCTAGGAAATAACATAAGATGACATATTTATTGGCGTAGCTTGCTGTGCAATCATACCCCATGCCTATCTTTTGCTAATCCCTAGCGAAACATTTGTATTGTGTTTAGAAATGATCTTAAGCTGAAGATTTCTTTTTTTTTTTTCTTGAAGCAACATTAATGTGTTTATCAGTTGGATATTATGAGAACTAATTGCAGAGAGGACTACTAGTACTCAAGTCTTACATGGTATAGACCATCTCTCGACTAACCTGGACTCTTGATATTTAAACCTTAAGTATGATTTCCAGGACTCAGAGGGTTTTGCCGTACTCTAGAGCTAAGAGATTATTTTTTTTTTTGAGAAAGAAAGGAATGCTATCGAATCGCCGATAGCAAACCAGGAGAGCTTTTATTAATAATAATAAAAAATTATTTACATAATCGAACCCCAATGTTGTATGAGACTCCAGCAAAAGTTTACAATATTATCCACATACACTGGGGTCTCCTGAAAAACACACTCATTTCTAGCCCTCCATACAGCCCATAAAACAGCCACCATATGTAAACATGGCTTATTCCCATCCACAAGACCGCGCCATAAATTCTCCCATGTGGGTAAAGACTCATTGCATACTCTCCTCCATACATAATCTGTGATCGCGCAAGAAGAAAAGATATGAGTGCTAGAATCATTACGCATCCCACATAAATGACAAAATTGATTGGGGGTACCCATCCTTCTCTGCCTCAGATCTCCAGTAATCAGGCCATCTCTTCTGCAGAGCCATAAAAAAATTTGTATCTTTAGTGGAATTTTTAACTTCCATAGCTTCTTCCCCATCTCGTCAGCTTCCGCCATCCTAGTGGACATTATCAATCTGTCATAAGCAGCTGCAGTAGAAAATTTACCCTCCCATTTGTAAGTGTCATATTCATGGGGCATGGGTTTGAAGGCAGCAAGTTCTTGCATGAGACGTTCATTCTCTACACGTGTTCTTGTTTCATGATTATTCCCCCCACCATTGTTGAGTAGCCATTGCTCCGATTCCACGTCCCAATAATCATATACCACAGCATTTTTATCCGAAGCTGCAGCATAAGCAAGAGGGAGCCTGTCTTTAAACATCCCTCCATGTACCCACTTTTCCAGCCAAAACTTGAAGCTTTTTCCATCACCTAATACAGATTTGAAAAGATTCCAATTCTCCCTCAGAGCGCGTACCACAAAAGACCAAAAAGGGGAGGGTTTACGGGGGTTTAGACGGTTAATCTCATCATTGGCAGTCCCATAACTGTCCTGAATAATTTCTTTCCAGATTTTTTTTCTCCCTGCAGCAATTGAATTGCCCACTTCAATAGTAAAGCTTCATTGAATTCCTTCAGGGATCTAACACCCATACCACCCATACTTTTTGGCTTGCAAATTGATTCCCACTTCAGAGGTTGAAAAAAGGCCCCTTGATGAGAGGCCCCTTTCCAAAAGAATCTTTTCCGCATCACATCTAGCTTTTTCCAGATAGAATTCAGGGCTTTAAAGACAGAGAAGAAGAATACTGGAATCGAAGTTATGATAGAATTCAATAGTATATACCTCCCCCCTTTTGATAAGTATCCACTGCTCCAGCCCTCCAATTTTGTGGCTACCTTTTCAAAGAGGAAAGACCAATCAGCTTTCTTCATCTTAGAACATTTCAAAGGCAGACCCAGATATTTAATAGGTAGTGGAACCACAGGTGTTCCCAAAATGGTGGAGATGTCATTCTGTGTCACACTGTTCATCCCAAAGCAAACCAGGGAGGATTTATTTCCATTCAGTCTAAGGCCAGAAATCTCCCCAAAAATTTTTACCATATGTAAAAGTGCTTGCTCTTCTCTCTTCCCCCCTTCCACAAAAAAAATAGTATCATCTGCATATTGAAGTATAGGGGCTAGAGCCCTGTGAGTAGACATTGAATACCCCCTTATAAACCCATCCATTGCCAGTTTGCAGGCAAATCTAGCCAAAGTATCCACTGCAAGATTGAAAATCAAAGGAGCAATAGGGCATCCTTGCCTAACTCCACACTGAGGCTGAATCCAGGAACGACATGGTTTACCGTTTATCAGTGGGGAAAAAGAGGCTGTCGTAATACATCTCTTCACCCATTGAATCAACAGAGGTGGAAACTTCCTTCTTCTAAGAATCTCCCACAAATATGACCAAGAAATTGAATCATAGGCCTTGGAAAAATCGACTTTCCATAAAAAAGCCTCGGATTTTCTCCTATGCCAACCCATTACCATCTCCTGCGCAACAATGAAGGATTCTTGTAAAGATCTCCCAGGAAGAAAAGCTGACTGAACAGGCATTATTAAGTCTTCTAAAACATCCCGCAGTCTGTTAGCTATAACCTTACTAATAATAAGGTAGATGGAATTAGATAGTGCAATGGGTCTATAATCAGAAAAACTCTCCGCACTTGATTTCTTTGGAAGCAAAAACAGGTAGGATTTGTTCAACTTCTCAAATCCTGAGTTGCCCAGTTCAAACTCATGAATAACCTTTAAGACATCCACCTTAACAACATTCCATAGTTCTCTGTAGAAAAATACTTGAAATCCATCCGTACCAGGAGTACCTTCATTATTTAGCTCTTTAATAGCTTTTAGTACTTCATGTTCAGTTATAGGGGTGACCAGCATGTTTCTCTAATCTTCATTAACGCATGGGAAGTCCATTGATGCCATCCTCCAAGAGCCTCTTGGAGTAGCCTTGGAAGTTTCTTTAAAAAACTTACTTGCTTCAGTTCTGATTTCTTTAATAGAGGTAATAGTTCTCTCTTCAACTTTAATAGATGAAATAAGATTGAATCTCCTCCTAGCACTGGCCGCAAGATGGAAAAATTTCGTGTTCGCGTCACCCTCTTTGAGCCAAAGTTGTCTGGATTTTTCACGCCAATCCATTTCTATTTTCAGATCTTCATCCCCCACTGCTGCTTGCATCTGCTGCCTCAGCTGCTGCTCTTGATGGTTCAAAGCTTGCCTACATTCTTTCAGGTCCAGTTCCTTAATCACTGCCAAGGCTTCCCTCCTCTTCTGTTCTCTGATTAGGTTCACACCCTGCCCATATTCCTTCAGCATTCACGCAGTCCTGACAACTTTGCAGCCAGCTGTTGTGTAGCAGTGCCTTGTTCTGCCTTGTTTTGCCACCACTGAGATACCATTTGCAGAAAACCTTCTTCCCTAAACTAAGATCTCTTGAGTTTGAAGTATGATCCTGTATCTGAATTTACCCCGCTGTCCCAAACAAGTGGAGTGTGGTCAGAGAAAGGCCTATCAAGGCTCATTACTGCTGACAATTGGTACCTCTCCAACAAACTAGGACTGCCAAAAAATCTGTCCAATTTGGAAACCTGTCCACTGCCATTCCTCCAAGTAAATTCCACACCACTGATGGGATATTCAATCAATCCCATATTCTGCGCAGCCAATTGGAATCCTGCCATAGAGCTGTCCACTTTCCCATCTGGGTTGTCATCACCTGATAGATAGCAGTTGAAATCACCCCCTAGCAGCCATGGGGTTTCTTGCACTCTCTGATGCATTGCAAATAGTTCCTCCCACAAGCCAACTCTGTCTGCAGCCACACAAGGACCATAAATGCATGATATAAACCATTCCATATCTCCTTGGGGAGATTGACATCTGCACGAGAGTAAAAATCTGTCGCGAATAATTTCAGTTACTGCCATGGACGACTTTCTCCACCAAAAGGCCAATCCGCCAGACCTTCTAGAGGCACCCTTAGCCACAACATCACTGTGGCCAAATTGCTTAAAACAATCCCATTCCTAACCATTCTCCAACTCCAAGTGTGTCTCTTGTATAAGAGCACAGTCAATCTCCCACTCAGAGAGATATCTACACAATGAAATCCATCTCTGCTTATTGCGCAGCCCACGCACATTCCAAGTCAACACTCTCATTCCTCATTGGAGTCCTCCCTTGGGTCATACATCCCACAAATTCGACCATAATAGACTTAGCAATATTCTGCTCCTCAATGGGAGGCAAATTCTCCTTCCTTCTCCTTCTCAGCATATAGGGAGATCTACCCACACCTCTTTTCTGATTGGAGCCACTACCATACTTTAGATCAGTAGGAATAGAAAGTTGCAACTGGACTGGCTCTTTAGGCATCAGAACTCTTCTTGTCCTGCCGACCTCTTTATTGCAATTCATCTCTGAATCTGTCATTGAGTTTTCAGCAACCTCCAGACAACCATCATCTTTGATTATCATAGCTAATCTACCAACATCAGCTGTAGAAACCTCTTCCATCTGATCTTTCTCAGCATAGGTCAGGTGATAGTCCTTCCTCTTTTTAGGCTCAGGGGCCAGCAGGAGACGTCTTGCCACATCTGTCATTCTGTTTCCTCACCTCATTGTTGGTTCCAGACATCAGTCCTCCCTCAGATGACTTAACCTGTTCACAATCAGTCTGCCCGGGCACCTGTCCAAGTACTGCTAGCCGAATCAGCCAAGAAGAGCCCCCACATCTAATAGTGACCAAATCTGGAACTGAACCAGCACTGGTGACATCCACCTCAATTTGTAGAGATCTAATGTCCCCCTCTCCAATCAAAATTTCAGAACCATCACATATAGATGCAAAACCAACAAGCATTTTAGAGACAACCCCCTTCAATCGCAGATGTAGCGGCAATCCAGAAATCTCAAGAAGAATCCTTCTAGAGCTCACTCTTTGTGGAGGCCGATCAGGAAGAGCCCCATCAAATGGAGAAACCATTCTCCAAATCATAATGAAATCTTCAAAAGAGCTTGAACGGAATCGCAATCGCTCCACATCCAACATGCCCAAACCATAAAATGAATAGGTTGGTCCCAGCTTCAGCTCATGTCTTCGGATTAACCCTCAAAAAAATGAAGGAAAAACTCAACCCCACTTTTATTGTTTTCGTGGATCAAAGAATATATGGTAGAAATAGGGTATTTGTAACGTGCCCTGAAAAAATTTTGGGGAGAAGAATTTACAGACATTTGGAAGATATACTGACTTATTTGCAAGATTTTTTTTTTTGAAACAAGTGTCAGTATATCTCCTACAACTTTAGTTGGAAGAGCACACTTATTTGGTGGGTGAGTACTTTTTCGGGGGAAAGAGTTTCTCCTAAACATAAGACTAAAGACTAGGATAAAAAGTCTACCTGCGCGCACAGGTAAGGACTCCACCTTCCGTAATGAACACTAGGGTTGGATCTTATGTTCACCTGGTCTTTCTCGATATGTGTAGTGTGAACCAAGATTACTTAGACTCTCAAGTAGAGGCAGACCAACAAATCCTATACTGGTGACTCAGGTACAAGAATACGTCCTAAGTTAGGAGAGATTCTGATCTATCTTATCAATGCTCGAGTGAATTAAGCCAAGCCTAAGCGAGTCAAGCTTCTGTGGCCTGGAAAGTCTTCAAAGCAGAGGTTGAATATCCATAAACACTTATTGTATTTTTGTTTCAGCTTTCTAATCATTGCTAAACACTTTACACACATTTTCGTTTCATTTCTTTTCTTTTTTTGGCTTTTTCGATTTTTTTTTTTTAACTTAGGCTGTGTACATATTTATAGATGGATATGTATAATGGATGCAAAAGCTACATGATACCCATATAATACCTAGATCTTATGGATGGCTATCCACACCCCCATAACAAATGATGCTATGTCCTCATATGCATGTAGGGTTAAGCAAGGTCCAAGGGTCTTGGTACGAGAGTTGAGGTGTGAGGTATACAGTAGGGTGGTATGGTAGGTGGATGGTGGGTGGTGAAGTGAAAAGTGAAGAAGTGTTAAGTGAAGTCGAATGTGTAGGTGAAAGTGAAGGAGTGTTGCTAGGGTGCCTCCCAACGAGCACTGAATTTAACGTCCCTAGTTGGACTCAAAGTGAGGCACGAACTCAGTTACCCTCCAGTAGAGCTACAGTTTCACCAATGAGGGTAGGTTCATGAGTAAGATAGGGTTTTAACGGCTACCCATTGATTGTAAATTTATGCCCAGATCTGGGATCCTCAATTTCGACGGCCCCGTTGGGAAATGATCTCGAGACCAAGTAGGGACCAGTCCATTTGACCTTTAATTTCCTTGGAAAGAATTTGAGCTGGGCATTGCAAAGCCAGACTTACTAAGATGGCTCAAATTCCTTCTGCCGAATGCGGCTGTCGTGAAAGGCCTTAGTATGTTATTTGAAAGTTAAGGCAAAATCATAGGCCTCACGATGGTGCTCTTCCAGCTCCTGGAGTTGGAGTTTCCTTTCTCGACCACACAGGTCTGGGTTGAGGTTACATTGGCAAACTGCCCAATAAGCACGGTGCTCTAGCCCCATGAGCAAATGACAAGGCATCCCATAAATAATTCTATAAGGAAACATACCAAGGGAAGCCTTGAAGGTGGTCCGATATGCCCAAAGTGCGTCAATCAGCTTGTTGAACCAATCCTTACGGTCAGGCCGAATCATTTTCTGGAAAATATGCTTGATTTGCTGATTTGGCACCTCAGCCTAGCCATTCATCTGAGGATGATACGGAGATGCGATACGATGGTGGACTCCATATTTCCTCAAAAGTGTTCGAAAAGAAGCACGGGTAAAATGACTTCCTCCAATAGAGATAATGGCTCGAGGGATCCCAAAGTGTGCAAAAATGTGGTCTTTGACAAATTGAGTAGATATGACATGGTTAGCAAGGCATGTGGGAATAGCCTTAATCCATTTTGAAACACAGTCAACAACAACGAGGATGTACTCAAAGTCATTGGAAGGAGGAAAGAGACCCATGAAATCGATTCCGCATATGTCAAGGATTTCAATAGCTAGGATGGGTTGCAAGGGCATCATGTCATGACGTGACATTGACCCTAGCAACTGGCACCTAGTGAACTGTTTAGCATAATTGTATGCATCCTGGTGAAGGGAGGGCCAACAAAAACTGCACTGCAACACCTTGCTGCAGTTTTCCTCCCAGAGAAATGGCCCCCGCAGGTTTGATCATGATAGAAGGATACCACACTAGGGACCTTGCTATCAGGAATGCAGCGACGGATGATTAGATCAGGACCTACTCGAAAAAGTAGTGGATTATCCCAGAAATAGTATTTTGCTTCTGCGATGAGACGCACATGCTGGTTTTTAGGCCAGCCATGTGGAAGGGAGCTAGAAGCATGGTAATTGGCAATGCCGGCATACCATGGTCCACTTGCCACATTAATTACCAGTAGGTGCTCATCGGGAAAAACCTCATTAATTAGTAGGGTAAGTCCAATGTGGTCAGGGTCCAATCTGGAGAGATGATCAGCAAAAACATTCTGGGCTCCAACCTTATCGCGGATCTCAAGGTCAAATTCTTGGAGTAAAAGGATCCAACGAATCAGTCTAGGCTTGGCAACCTTATTGTGCATGAGATGACGAATGGCCACGTGATCAGTGAATACAATAACATGCGAACCTAGAAGGTAAGAGAAATTTCTCCAGCCCGAAGACGACCGCTAGTAGTTCTTTCTCAATAGTTGTATAATTATGCTGGGCCTCGTCCAATGCCTTACTGGTGTAGTACACCACGAAGAGGTGTCTATTGTGTCTTTTTCTTAGGATGGCTCGACTGCAAGGTCGGAAGCATCACACATGAGTTCAAAGTCGAGGGACCAATTAGGTGGCTGGAGAATAGGGGCCTTGGTGACATCATCATGTAGTTGCGTCAATGCTCGTATATAGTCAGGGCCCATATCAAAGGGTAAGTCGGTTGATAGGAAATGAGTTAAAGGTCTAGAACTCTTAGAAAAGTCTTTGATGAATCTCCTATAGAAACTGACGTGTACTAAGAAGGAGCGGATTTGCCAGACAGAGCTAGGCATAGGTAAATCAGCAATCACATCAAGCTTAGCTCTGTCCACCTCAATACCCGGATTAGAGATGATGTGATCGAGAACAGTTCCCTCGTGCACCATAAAATGACTTTTCTCCTAAGAAAGCACGAGGTTCACATCAATACATCTCTTAAGGATGGAGTTCAGGTTGGCTTGACAATCAACAAATGAAGGTTCGAAGACCAAAAAGTCATCCATGAACACCTTAAGAAAGTCACCTACCATATCATGAAATATCACTAGCATACATCTCTAGAAAGTTGCTGGCACATTACAAAGTTCGAATGGCATCCTTCTAAATGCGAAGGTGCCAAAGGGGTAGGTGAAGGTGGTTTTCTCTTAGTCCCGAGGGTCAATAGGCACCTGGTTATATCCAGAGAATCCATCTAGGAAATAGAAAAGTTTATTTCTCGCTAACCACTCCTAGATTTGGTCAATAAAAGGTAGCGGAAAATGGCCTTTCTTTGTTGCAGCATTCAGTTTCCGATAATCTACACACACTCTCCAAGATGTAGGACTGTGTGTAGGGATGGATTCACCCTTGTCATTGACACGGATGGTGACTCCTGCCTTTTTGGGCACAACATGAATCAGGCTCACCCAGGGGCTGTCGCTGATCGGGTAGATTATACCCGCATCCAACCACTTAATAATTTCCTTTTGAATGACTTCTTGCATGTTAGGGTTGAGACGTCGTTGCATCTCACGGGAAGGTTGACCCTCGTCCATATATATATGATAAGTGCAGTAGGAGGGGCTAATGCTAGTTAAGTCAGATAAGGACCATCCAATGGCTACCTTGTGTTCCATGAGGACCTTCATTAGCTTGCACTCTTGCTCCCTGGTCAGTTTCGAGCTAATAATTACGGGGAGCATTTCAATTGGCCCAAGAAAAGCATATTTAAGCATGTCAAGTAGCCCTTTCAGCTCGGGAGTGGATGGTGAAATATCTGGCATTTCTTGGGATGAGAGTGTCCCAAAAGGATCAGAAGAAAGAAGGATAGGGCAAAGAAGTTGGCTCTCAGATTGGCCAAGAATAGGGGCATCTTGGATTGATGGATCCAAGAAAGGAGAGCCCTAGTGATCACCGTTTAGGCTCAAGGTCCCAGTGTGGAGTCACATTTCCACCTGATTTGGCGGGAACGAAAGGGTAATCCGATCTTCAAGAGGGTGGACTGGCGATGTGTAGCCCGGATATGACTCAAACCACAAGGTGTGGGAAGCGGAGAAAACCTCGTTAGAAGTCTGGTCAGGAGAAGATATGGGTAAGGAGAGGGGTGGGGAAATGTCACAGTGTACATCTGTCAGACGATGGTCTATGTTTAGGGGCAATCCATAGTAGTCAAAATAGGTCCCAATTAGTCCGATACACACGCTAACGGCCATGTCCTCGTTAGACATGTCATCCTCGATGCAATCGCAATCAAAGTTCTTGGCGGCCTTGAAAATGTTTAGCTTGAGCTTCTCAAAGCCAATGGTGATCTCAATGCAACTCAACTCACAGTTGATATGGGCATGGGCTGTCACCAAGAAAGTTCGACCAAGGATGATCGGACAATCAAAAAGTGAGCTAGGAACTTCAATTTCGAAAACATGAAAGTCAACAGGAAAATAGAGACTGTTGACCCTAACCACCATGTCTTCCACCACACCCTTCGGGATTTTGATAGAACGATCTGCCAACTGCAATGTGATAGGGGTGGGTTTCAGATTTCCTAAGGCAAATTTCTCGAGCATGATGTTTGGTATAAGATTGATGGAAAATCCTAGATCAAGTAGAGCACGGTTAAAATTGCAGTCTTGGATATTACATGAAATAAGCGATGTGCCCAGATCTTTCCACTTCGGTGGTAGATTTGACAGTATAGCACAACTTGCATGAGGCAAGAGTGCCACCAGATTCTTTATTTTCTTTGGTTGTCGCCTGGGTGTAGTGTAGTCTTTGAAGAATCGAGCGATAGTGGGCATATGGTCGATAGCCTCCAAGAGGGGTACTTTGATCTGAACATCCCTAAATAATTATGCAGGTTATCAAAGACCTACGTATTCTCTTTCTTACCTTTTGGCTCCCTCAGTAGAGCCTTAGGGAATGGGACCGATTCTGGCACCAGTTTGGGCGTATTTTCCTCACGAGAATGTGGTGCGCATCCTGAATGAGAGGCCGATGAAGAAGATGGGCTAGGATCAAGTGTAAGTGGATCGACAATTTGCTTACCAATCCTCGTAGTGATCGCATTGGACGTCGCAGGTCCAGTGGGATCATAAGGCGGAGGAGGGTTCACAATAGGGACATAAGGGTGATGCACTACTGCGGGATTAGCCTAGAATCCTGGTGGAGTGCTCAGAGCTTGTAGAGTCTGATGAACCTGCCCCTGAGAAGGTCATACCTGTGGTTGCAGACCACGAGGTACAAAATTTCATGGGTTAGGAACAGATTGGGCTGGATGAGAGCCTTGAGATCGAGTCGTCATGTGTAGTTGACTGATCTTAGCATTCTGCTGTGCTAATTGGTGCTAAAGAGAGGTCATGTTTTCTTCATGGCACTTGGACATTTCCGTCATTATTCGCATCAATTTACCAAGAGGACTTGATGCGTGTTATGTTTGAGGTGCGTAAGGACCCGATGCCATATTTGCCACAGGATTATAGTAGGCCCTTGGGATAACGGGTGCAAACGGTCGCATTGGTCCACTCACGTGGTTTTGGCACTGCGGGTTACTAGACCATGCGAAGCTAGGATGATTTTGTCATCCTAGGTTATAAGTAGTAGAGAATGAGTTGTTCCTCAGGGCACAAGCATCTTCTAAGCCAGAAGATGAGTCCATATGTGTATATGCATCCGAGCACACAGAGGCTTGGTCCTCTATCTCAAAATACTAGCTCGCAAAAGCCAGGTTCACATTGCTTACCGAATCGCTTGGCATGATACTTGGTATGGACGGTCTCACAGGATTCTTGGGAATAAGCTTGGCATTAGAAGGATTAAGGCTGTGACAGAGTGATGGTGTGGAGGTGTTCGCCATAGAGCCGGCGGGGTTGGCTAGAAGCTCGTCCATCTTGTTGTGCACAACGGAGACTTCATCCAATTTTTGTGCAATTAAGTTGAGATCTCTGGATGAATGGGAGGGTCCCATGTCAACTTCGTCAACATTCCGAGGCATGTTGGTACGATTAAAGGCGACAATGGAGGCATTATTCTTTAAGTTTTCACTCATGTTCTCAAACAATTCAAATGCTCCATTCTTGTCTTTATTCATAAAGTTCCCTCCGTAGGAATCATCGGTAATCTGTCGTAAAGTCTCATTTAGCCCATAATAGAAGATTTGGTCTTTATGCCACTTTGGAAGACCATGGTGTGGGCACTTCCTTAGGAGGTCATTATACCTTTCCCAAGCCTCATGAAATTGCTCTCCATTTTCTTGCATGAATGAAGTTATAGCCCGGCGAAGTGCATTGGTTTGGCCGATTGGGAAGAATTTCCTAAGAAATGCTGTTCTCATCTCTTCCCAAGAGTGGATGGGTCCCAACGGTGTGCAACCATTGCGACGTTTTGTCCCACAACGAAAACGGGAACATTTTCATGAGGACTATTGATAACACGATGTTTCTTGGTTTAACAGTTTCTACTAATCGGGTTAAGTCTTCCAAATGATGAAAGGGATCTTCACTTGCAAGACCATGGAAGTAGAAGTTAATTAGGCAAATGACATTATGTTTTAAATCAAAATCGTCCCCACCTATGGGGACCCGAATTTGCCCAATGGTCTCTATAGCAGTAGGATTTTGATAGGAACTAAGAGACCTAGGTTCCTCCCTTTCAAGGGGAGGGCGATTCATTTCCTCCAATATTTCTCTTATGGCCTCGATTTGTTCAATATACAATGCCATTTGGGCATGGAGGCGGGTTATGGGGTCTACGGCTCCACCACCACCTGGTGGGATTGGAGGGGGTGATTTTCTCACTCGAGATTTCGGGGTGGGCATGCAGCTATGTTTGTGGAGGAGGATAATGATTCCCCAGTTTCTACCCTTCTAGAATTATCAGACAATTCCAACAATTCAAGGTTTTGTGACCTCCTCCCAAACATGCACTATCGTAGGAAGAATTGGGGAGATGAGAAGGGAAAGGGGATGAGAGAAACAACGTTATAAGGGTACACTTGATGACAAATTAAAGCAATCTATTTCCTAACCTATACAATGTGTCCTTAGACCTAAAGATCTAAGTTACCTACTATCACAACCTATGGAACCAAATGAGAGCACCGCGGAACCACAGGGCCAGATTGAAAGGCTGTTTGCTGATTGTGCAGCAATCATAGGTCTTAATTGACCTAAATTAGACTAGGACTTAGCATAAGTTAGGGTTATTTATGATGCATATGCATTATCTGCATCTTTACTGCTTTCCTTTAGCTATGCATAAAATAATGTTATAATGTGCTGATTAAGTGCATTATGTTGATTGCAGGGAATAAGCTGATCAGGAGCTGGATCTGAAGCTGGATCAGGAATAACAGAAGTTGTAGCAGAGCTGGAGCAAAAGGCCTAGTTTAGATGTAGGAATAATAATGTAAGGGGGTTAAAAGTTTTCTATTCCATTAAGTAGGAATAAAGCAGTAAAATGTGAAGAGCTTAGGTCCATCCTAGCCCTAGGATAGCCTAGAGACTCCCCTAAGCCTTAGCCACCCTTAGATTAGGTCACAACACCCTAGGAAGCCCTAAAACCCTAGTTCCAACCCTTCTCTAGACGTCCAGATAAGTTTTAGGACGTCCAGGACCCTTAGCCAACTCCTGCACACTTCAAACCCACTTCTGCAGTGTTATTGGACGTCCAGACACTTTGTCAGACGTCCAATTTCTACAGAATACCCAAAACAGAACCCGAAATCCTTCTTGACTCTGATTGGATGTCCAGACAACAAGTCTGGACTTCTGATTTTTGAGTATAAGACATTTGATTTTATTATTAGACATCTGATGCTGCTCTCCAATTCTTGTTTTGAGATTTAAGCCTTGATCTTGGATCTCTAGGTCCCTAAACCCAATTCCAACCCCATAGGAACCTAAATTAAGGTGCCATAACCCTAGTACATCACCTCTAGACCTCCCTAAGGACCTAATTAGGTCCTCACTGAACCTAATTGACTTGGATCTTAGTCAATTCCATCAGCCTATTCAATTGGACTCATTGAGTCCAATTGAGCCCTGATCTCAGCACACACTATCCAATTGGACTCACTGAGAGTCCAATTGACCTAGACCAGACTTAATTGAGTTGTTTTACTGTCAATTAAGTTTCCACACACCCAATTAAACTTGTATTAAGTTTAATTGCACTTTACCTTAGTGAATTAGTGTTTATAACCCTAATTTGAGACCTACCTTGACCTAAACCCACTAGAACCCAACCTAATCAACCTAGCCACCTAAGTTTTGACCCACACACACCCACACACACCATCCACACGAAAATATCTAGCCTAGAGTTCTCTAGAACTCTCTACCATGTGTGGTTGCCTTGGTTGCCAAAAATAGCAACCAAGAGCCATTCAATTTTTAGATCCACATTTGGTGGATCCAAAAATCACCATCCACCCTCTCTCTCTCACTCTCCCACGAGATCCCACCATAGGCCTCTCTAGAGAATTCCATAATTCTCTAGAGAGCTTCCCTTAGGTCTATAAAAAGACCCCTTGGGTGGCCATTTGCACCCATTCACTTCCTTGGCATCCATTCCACTTGGGCTAGCCGCTTCCATCTCCACTCCACCTCCACGAGTTGAGCACCACCATGGAGTCCACCATCTCCACTCCAGGAAGCTGGATCAGCTCCCCAACCTCTCTCTAAGGGCCTGCCTAAGTTCCATTGGCCGCCCCTCCTCTCAACCACTCAAAGGCCATCGTGGACCACCCCTGAATGCCTTTCCATTCTGTTAAATTTAGATTATGCTCTTTGTATATTTACTGCATTTATTTACTTCTTAGTAGTGTAGTCTTACTTCTCTCCTAATGTTGCATGCGAAATCCCCCCATCGGTTCTTGTATGCGATCATTTTCTGGTAGCTAGATTTAATTTTCAGGCATTTATGTACAAGCTTTCCTCTAGATTCCTTGTGCAACAACTCCCAAATGAATGAATGAAAACACATTTTTATATATATATATATCTCTATCTGTTTGAAATCACCATGAGATTAATGATTGCTATTATCTTTTGCGTGATAAATGTTGCCTGTTTCTAATTCTTAATATTCTTGCAACTAAGCATGTCGTACGTAATTATGTAATAGTCACTAACCGACATGCGATTCTAAACAAAGTAGAGCGGCAAAAAGATCCATTTCAAAAGTAAAAGCAACGCCTCCTAGAGACGAATGACCAGGACTCAAGTCTCATTATCTTTAGAAATCAATTTTTGACGAACGTTTTTGCACGACTATAATACGATTTTCGATGACTTTCAAATGCGCAAAAATAACTTTTTGTCAAATGGCGCTGTTGCAGGGGAGGCAACGTCATTTTTCTTGATTTCGATCTTGTAATCTATCACTGACAAATCTGCCTCTACTTTGTTTTTGATGTGCAGGACAACACGGAACGAAAACGGGATCCGCGCACACATCGAGCGTGGCAAAGAAAAAATCAGGTGCACATCATCTATCGTAAATTAGGTTTATTTTCTGAACCCTAAGATTAGATCTACTTTCTGCAATCTCTTTTGAAAAAAAAAAAAGGATTTTTTTCGTTTTCATGAAAAAGAAAAAGAAATCAAAAAGGAAAATTTTGAAAAAAAAAATCTAGATTAGATTTCTTTTCGAGCTTAGGTTAGTTTGAAAAAAAATATATATATATATTTTCTATGAATCTTTTGAACAATTCTTTTTGAAAAAAAAAAACATGCAAAAGTTTTGAAAAAAAAAAAAACATCCTTTTTGGTGGAAAGGCTAGATTTCAATTCAAACCTCCTTAAAAAGCTTTTCCACCATCTCCTAATTTTCGACCAGATTTCAAGCTTGATTTAAAAATTCGATTGCCGAAAAAATAGCAAGTAAAATATTCTGAAATTCAGGCTAAACCTTCATTTTCAAACCATATTTCAAACTACACCATTATTTTGAAAAAATTCCAAGTACAAAATTTTTAAAAATTCGTGAAGTGCATGGGGGTCAGATTGATGCAGATTCAAAATTTTTCAAATTTCAAAAAGCAATTCCGAGCAATTAGCAAATCTATTTTGACTAGAAATAGTGGGGTTTGAAAGCTGATCTCATTGGCTTTGTTTTCCATATTTTCCCCAAATTTTTGAAGATCATTTGATACCATTTCAGAGCAAAATACCGATCAGGGGTCAAAATTCCAAATTTGACCCCTTGATATTCAAAATTCCCTAAAAATTCAGTTGAAATAGTAAAAATTCCAAAAAAATATTCTCTGAAAAACTGATTGAGAAAGGAATCTACTCGAAAATTTTCAAATTAATTTGATTCCAATTATTAGTATAAAATCAACATTAATTTTGTGGTCTGCTGAAATAGAGAAAAACCCTAGAAGTGCATGCAACCTAGGTCAAACCCTTAGGGTTACAACTAGAGACCACACATTGGGCTAACTTAGACTTAATGAAGTCTAGTTAGCCAGTGAACTTGGTCACCTTGTGGGCCACTCACCACAAACCCCACTGAAAAAAATGGGTTAAAATTAACTTTAAAATATGAAACCAACCCGCGTTCGTTGTCATACTACTGGGTGAGTTTAATCTCTCTTGCCAAACCTGGTGACTAAGTCTGCAGGATAGTGTCAAACCACCGCGGCTCGGGGGCCAACGGAACCGGAGGCGTAAGCCAAAGGAAGAACCTTCCCCTTAGTCCCCTCGTAACCAGACTGGCTGGGTTAGCTTGAGAGGCGGGATTCACTTTCAGTCGGCTGTACGATGAACTTATCTTCAGGAATTCAAATCCCTAACGAAACATCTGGTCACCTGATCTATAAGGACCATTTGATTGATAGGGTCTTAGCCTTGTCCTGCGTGGCTACACCAACCCAGGGTTTGGGATATGTATGCACGGAAGGAGGTCACTTCGACCTCACTTGGTTGGACCTTGGGAGCCGCTCCCAAGGAGGCAAGTCACTTCTTCTATCTGCTGAGCTGCGATGGCTAACATTGGATCTGGACCTAATCAGGATCCAGAAGAGCTGGACCCACGAGCTTATCTGAGAGCTCGGGTCACTGAATCAGCTCACCTTGGGATCAGAACGGAAGGTGGCGAAGATGACTTTTCGCTTCGCCTGATCCTTCTCCTCAGGTTACCGAAATGGTTAACCCATATCCTAACCCTGGATATTATGACCCATACCAGTCGATCCTTCAAAGGATCGCATCTTATAACCCAGGATATGGACTTCATACTCCTGCTTCTCACCCATGGAACATGGGTAGACCTGATTCACCCCGTGGAACCCCTGAAGAGCTACCGGTACATATGCGGCCACATTATAGAATACAGAGAGCTATAGCGAGCGCTAAGGAAAAGGCCGCATCCTATCTATGCAAAATCCAGGCTATCATTGAGCCAAACCAAGGACAAAGTCGGATTTTGCATCAACAAGCTGTGATGGAGCTCCTTCAGGAAATAGCAGAGATAACATGGTGAATGGAACAAAATTGGGAAACTCAAGAACTATTGCTTTTGAGATATCAAGTGGAAAATAGCATTGAAGACCTCGAAGAATCTGAAACAACTACGCCGGAAGAACACACAGAAGATTCTCGGGAGCAGATGCCGAAGATCACTTAGGGGAAAAAGAATCTAGTGTGGATATGAGACAGGAGCAGGAAGTATGCCGAATGGGTTCATCTGAGAACTCCATTCAGAAAATTGAGGAAAGGACTGATATCTACAGGACTGAGCCACAATCAGATTATCCTGAATCCTGGGAGACACCTTTTGGGTTGGATAACCCAATCGAGATAAGGGAAGCGGATCCAATTGAGGATATGGATCCGTATAGGTGAACCTGTGCTAGATCCAACATCTTCTGGTCTTCCCTCTTCTTCTTTCACCTACATCCCTAATTCGGATATTAGAGATTCTAAGATGGCACTTTCTATCCCTGATCCTAACATCCGAAAACCAGAAGTAGCTATGGATGACTTAACTGAAGAAATAAATATGCTACCTGAGGTAGGAATTACTGAGGAACCCAATGCATATGAGGGTGAAGCTTTGAGCAGAAGGAGCTGGGGACGCACCTATCATCCTACTAGATGGCTCGACTTTGAGCCTGAGGAGACAGCCTCTGATGAATTAGAGATGGGTACTGATGAGGATTTTAGTGACCTCCCCATAGATTTTCTACTTTCACGAATACCCCCGTATGACCCAGAGCCTGGAGAGGGAATGATCTTTGATGTCAATTATCATTATGAGGATCCCTATGACTCAGATTCTGGTTCTGAGGTACATTTTGATCTACTCCCTCAGCAACTTCCTGCTGAATTGCGGGACATGATAAATCAGCTGAATCAACATCATGATCCCCCCTCTGATTATCCTCTATTTTCCACCACCACTCCACACTTTCTTATGGCTAGACTTTTTGGAGTAGGGGTGCACAATCAGCTGGTTCGTATCTCCGGACCACTGATTCTGGGAGCATACGAGCATATCTTTCTCTTAATCTTAGCCGGCTCCTATGCTAGAAATGACACATCTCATTGAGCTTTCGCCCAGCTGGAGGCATTACACTCAGCACATATAGATACCATTCGCCCCACATTCCATCATCATTTATATATAACCATTTTTATACATAGCATATTTTTGTTTTAGCATATTTCCCTTTTATATTGCATATTAACAGGTTGGCCGGTGCTGAATATAATTTCAGGAGCAATTACAGGTGATTTCTACCCATTCTCTCCCTGCAGCATTTATTTTCTTTTACATTCATGCATGAGGACATGCAAGAACTTAGGCATGGGGGGTAGATACAGAAAAAATGAAAAAAATTTTATGCCAACACTTAGGAAAACTTCGGAGCTACATGCAAAACGTACATTAGGACCTTAAATAAAAGAATAATCGAATCCACCTCCAGTGCTCTCATTGGAGCTAGAAATCGTTCGCAACAACCAATTCTGACTCACCCGCTCACCTTTTGTTCTAAATTTAGGGTCAAGCTGATTGTAACCTGATACGAAAAATTCACGAAGTACAAATTATATGAGGTTACATGTTTATAGCATATGTAGATATTGCATTCATGAATAAGATTATTTTATTAAGAGAATGCATTAGGGCTTTTATCCTTAAGTTGTCCTATAATCTGGAATCCAGTACAACTTTTCACACACACGTAGAATTTGCAATGGATTCACGGTGAAGGCTGATAAACGTCTTTAGTTTATCGAGAAGAAGCAGTGCTTCTTTTCCTGAACCCTTGCACAATGTTTTGGGAGTCAGGCAGATTTTCCTCCAAAAATCCACCAAATAGTGTGAGATGAGAGTAGAGTGTACTGGTGCTCTAAGAATAGTGCGAGGAATCTGGAATCCTAGATAATTAGGTGATGATGCTATGAGATGAGACATAGTTTTCGCTCTCGATTCCTGTGTATGCATTTTGTGCGAAATTGTGATAGCCACCGAACAAGGCAAATACGCGGAGAGCGAGTTTTCATAAAATAGGGCTAAGGTGGATGGTTACAACCATTCTTTACGGAATCCTCGGCTGAAGGAGGGTATTGATGTCAAGGTCAGAAATACACCATCCTATCCGTCTCTCCCGGTGCCGTGAGTAGGCACTTCCACCAAATAAGCCACCCAATGTCTCTTGAGTACCATCAATCCCCAATAATGCCTCCTTAATAAAGTTCATGGATGTATGCCAGTTGTGTTATGCTGAAAAAAAAATTAAAAAAAAAATGAGAAAAAGAAAAAGAAAAAGAATGATGAAAAGAAAGAAAAACTAAAAAAAAGATTAGAAAAAGAAGAAAAAAGAAGAAAAGAATGAATATTTAGTATTTATCAAGGCAATACCACCAAATAAAATTGAGCTCCACCAAATATGGCCTTAACCTATTTTTCTTGTGTTTCTGACCGCCCAAATACTGGCTGAGGAATCCCGACTTAGTGTTAGGGTTATGCGAACTCAATTAAAGTGCTAATGCCTAGTGAGACCACCAAATGCAGATCCTATGTGTGAATCTGGTGAGGTTGTGAGCTCTAAAGAGCAAGAAAGAATGAATACAAAGGGATCAAAGAGAGCATAGTTTTTCTCGTCTTTCTCTAAGTTAAGTTACTTAATAATTCGGGAATCTAGATTCTATAGTACTAGTCTCTATGTAGCACCAACTGAGAATGAGCCACCAAATATATAATCCTTTCCCTCAAAGATTCTCTACCTAAGCCCAAAGCCAGGGTGAAATTCATAGAATATTTTGAATACCCCAAGGGAAGAAATCCACCTATCCCGCTTGAATTTTTATTAGGGGTCAAGTACAGGCTTTAGAGGTGTATTAGTTTTCACTCAAATCCGTTGCAAAAGCTACATAGCTGCACCTTCACGATTGTTTGGATTTCTAGAGCATAGGATGAAAACAAAAGGGAGAAAAATCTCTATGCAAACACTTGATAAAATAACCAGTCCCTTAGGGACCCTTGCTATAAATAATTTAGTCTTGCATTTGCTAGGGACTAGCAAGATTTAGGTATGGGGGTATGATTGCGCAACAATCATAGGTCTTAATTGACCTAAATTAGGCGAGGACTTAGCATAAGCTAGGGTTATTCATGCATGCATACGCATTATTTGCATCCTTACCGCTTTCCTTTAGCTATGCATAAAATAATGTTATAATGTGCTGATTAAGTGCATTATGTTGATTGCAGGGAATAAGCTGATCAGGAGCTGGATCTGAAGCTGGATCAGGAATAACAGGAGTTGTAGCAGAGCTGGAGCAGAAGGCCTAGTTTAGATGTAGGAATAATAATGTAAGGGGGTTAAAAGTTTTCTATTCTATTAAGTAGGAATAAAGCAGTAAAATGTGAAGAGCTTAGGTCCATCCTAGCCCTAGGATAGCCTAGAGACTACCCCAAGCCTTAACCACCCTTAGATTAGGTCACAACACCATAAGAAGCCCTAAAACCCTAGTTCCAACCCTTCTTTGGACATCCAGATAAGTTTTAGGACGTCCAGGACCCTTAGCCAACTCCCGCACACTTCAAACCCACTTCTACAGTGTTATTGGACGTCCAGACACTTTGCAAGACGTCCAATTTCTGCAAAATACCCAAAACAGAACCCGAAATCCTTCCTAGCTCTGATTGGACGTCCATAAAACAAGTCTGGACTTCTGATTTTTGAGTATAAGACGTCTGATTCTATTATTAGACGTCTGATACTGCTCTCCAATTCCTATTTTGAGATTTAAGCCTTGATCTTGGATCTCTAGGTCCTTAAACCCAATTCCAACCCCAAAGGAAACTAAATTAAGGTGCCCTAACACTAGCACATCACGTCTAGACCTCCGTAAGGACCTAATAAGGTCCTCACTAAACCTAATTGACTTGGATCTTAGTCAATTCCATCAGCCTATTCAATTGGACTCATTGAGTCCAATTGAGCCCTGATCTCAGCACACACTGTCCAATTGGACTCAGTGAGAGTCCAATTGACCTAGACCTGACTTAATTGAGTTGTTTTACTCTCAATTAAGTTTCCACACACCCAATTAAACTTGTATTAAGTTTAATTGCACTTTACCTTAGTGAATTAGGGTTTATAACCCTAATTTGAGACCTACCTTGACCTAAACCCACTAGAACCCAACCTAATCAACCTAGCCACCTAAGTTTCGACCCACACACACCCACACACACCATCCACACGAAAATATCTAGCCTAGAGTTCTCTAGAACTCTCTACCATGTGTGGTTGCCTTGGTTGCCAAAAATAGCAACCAAGAGCCATTCAATTTTTAGATCCACATTTGGTGGATCCAAAAATCACCATCCACCCTCTCTCTCTCACTCTCCCACGAGATCCCACCATAGGCCTCTCTAGAGAATTCCATAATTCTCTAGAGAGCTTCCCTTAGGTCTATAAAAAGACCCCTTGGGTGGCCATTTGTACCCATTCACTTCCTTGGCATCCATTCCACTTAGGCTAGCCACTTCCATCTCCACTCCACCTCCACGAGTTGAGCACCACCATGGAGGCCACCATCTCCACGCCAGGAAGCTGGATCAGCTCCCCAACCTCTCTCCAAGGGTCGGCCTAAGTTCCATTGGCCGCCCCTCCTTCTCTCAACCACTCAAAGGCCATCGGGGACCACCCCTAAATGCCCTTCCATTCTGCTAGATTTAGATTATGCTTTTCATATATTTACTGTGTTTATTTATTGCTTGGTAGTGTAGTCTTACTTCTCCCCTAATGATGCATGTGAAATCCCCCCATCGATTCTTGTATGCGATCATTTTCTGGCAGCTAGATTTAATTTTCAAGCATTTATGTACAAGATTTCCTCTAGATTCCTTGTGCAACAACTCCTAAATGAATGAATGAAAACACATTTATATATATATATATCTCTATCTGTTTGAAATCACCATAAGCTTAATGATTGCTATTATCTTTTGCGTGATTAATGTTTCCTGTTTCTAAGTCTTAATATTCTTGCACCTAAGCATGTCGTACGTAAATACATAATAATCACGAACCGGCATGCGATTCTAAGCAAAGTAGAGTGGCAAAAAGATCGATTTCAAAAGTAAAAGCAACGCCTCCCAGAGACGAACAACCGGGACTCAAGTCTCGTTATCTTTAGAAATCAATTTTTGACGAACGTTTTTGCACGACTATACTACGATTTCCAACGACTTTCATATGCGCGAAAATGGCTTTTTATCATTTGCCCAAGTCTTAGATACCCGATAGCATGTAGGAACCCACACCAGCACGTAGGCGCTACACGGAGGTAGTTAAACCTCCAATCCTTAAGAGGGGTCAAGTTGCTAACAGTTTTAATTTAGAGGCTTAGGATCAAGTGCTTAAGGAATGTGAAGGGCGTTGTAGATGGGTAATGCCCAAGTGTGTCGATTTTAAGAATGTGTAAATCAAGCATGCAATAGGGAAATCTCCCCGAATTGAAGTTTTAGGTGGTGAATGGCTTTTAGAATTTCAACCTCAAGTAGTATGGATTTTATGATTCCACTGGATTACCAATTCAACCAATCTCCAGGTTTTTAGAAAATACAAGTTTTCTACGCCCAACAAACCCTTATTCAATGTGAATTAGTTAATGCATGCCAAAAATGCAATGGGCTTTACTAGATGAAAATTTCTAAGTGTGGATGCTAACAAACCCATTTTCACACATTTTGAAATTGTCGAAAATTGTAGTATAGTCGCGCTAAAATGCTCGTCAAAAAATGATTTTGTAATGATAACGAGACTTGAGTCTTGGTCGTTCGTCTCTGGGAGGCATTTATGCAAATCTGAATTTGATTATTTTTTGCTCTACTTGTTTAAAATCGCACGCCAGTTTCTAATTGTCAGATCAAAGTTTGGCCACTTTTATTATGAAACCTAATTACGTGTGCATGTGTTAGATAGATGACAAATGTGAAAGTGTGAGTTTCAGTACGCATGATTCTAGTTATGTGGTGGTTGTTTACAGAAAATGCGCTAATAGTTTGATCCTCAATATTTTCAGGTATCAACATGCTAGTTGCAATGGATAATAATTAAAAGGAAGCAACTTTAATCACACAAAATATATTGCAATAAGCTCATGGTGATTCTCAACACATAGATATATATATATAGAAAAGGATCTTTCATTAATTCATCATGGTGTTTGCAACATGAAACTCGTGGAAAGCTTATAGAGGAAAGCTTGAAAACATCAATCTAGCTAACAGAAAACGATCGCATACATGAATCTATGGGGAGATTTTGCAAGCATCATTGGGGGAGAGTAAAGAGCTACACTACTAAGCAGTAAATAAAGCATGTAAACTATGAAGAACTAAGCTACTAATTTAGTAGAAATAAGGGCATTCGGAGGTAGGCTCCAATGGCCTTTGAGTTAGTTGAGAGAAGGAGGGGCGGCCAATGGTGCTTAGGCTAGCCCTTGGAGAGAGGTTGGAGAGGTGATCCAGCATCTTGGCATGGAGATGGTAGTGGCCATGGTGAGGCAACTCATGGAGGTAGGGTGGAGGTGGATGTAGCTAAACTAAATGGAAGCCAAGTGTGAATGAAGCCAAGAATGGATAGGTGCAAATGGCCACCAATTAGGTCTTCTTATAGACCTAAGGGAGACTCGCAAGAGAAGTGTGGAACTCTCTAGAGAGAGCTCCAAGAGTGGCCAGCCAAAGAGAGAGAGAGGTGGTTTTTAGATCCACCATTTGTAGATCTCCAATTTGAATGGCTCTTGGCTGCTAATTTTGTCAACCAAGAGTGGTGCCACCGTTGGAAGAACCTAGAACATTCTAGGTGGTGTGGGAGTGTGTGAATGGGTGTGTGGTCATGCCTAGGTGTCTAAGTGATAAAGGTTAGGTCCTAAGGGGTTTAGGTTGGTGTAGGTCTTAAATTAGGGTTGCAAACCCTAATTGCTAAGGGGGAAATGCAGCTAAACTTAACACAAGTTTAATTGAATGGGTGTGAACCTAATTGAGAGTGAAATAACTCAATTAGGTTGGGCGTAGGTCAATTGGACATTCATTGAGTCCAATTGGACTTGTATGGGTTGAGATCTGAGCTCAATTGGACCCTATGAGTCCAATTTACTAGGCAATGGTAATTGACTATGATCTAAGTCAATTAGATTTACTAAGGACGTAATTAGGTCCTTAAGGAGGTCTAGAGGTGATGTACTAGGGTTAGGGTAACTTAATTTAGATTCCTAGGGGGTTAGAAATGGGTTTAGGGAGCTAGAGGTCCATGATCAAGGCTTGAATCTCAAAACAGGAACTAGAAAGCTGTTCCATACGTCCAATAATAGCATTAGACGACTTATACTAAAAAATCAGAAGTCCAGACATCAATTCTAGATGTCAAATCAGAGTCAAGATGGATTCCAGGTTCTATCTTGGGTATTCTGCAGAAATTATATGTCTGAACAACTATCTGGATGTCCAATAATATTGTAGAATTGGGTTTAAGGTGTGCGGGAGCTCGCTAAGGGTTCTGAACATCCTATAACTTATCTGGACATCCAGATAGAGGTTGGAATTAGGGTTTTAAGGTTTCATAAGGTGTGGTGACCTAACCTAAGGGTGGCTAAGGCTTGGGGAAGCTTCTAGGCTATCCTAGGGCTAGGATGGTCCTAAGTTATTCTTATTTTACTGCTTTTTTCTTAATAGAATAGCATACCTTAACTTCCTTACATTATTATCTACTACATCTAATCTAGGTCCTTCGCTCCAGCTCTGCTACAACACTAGTTTCTCTTTATTCTTCAGATCCAGCTTTAGATCCAGCTTCAGTTCTACCTTCTGATCAGCTTATTACCTGTAATTGACATAATGCACCTAATCAGTACATTATAACATTATTTTATGCATAGCTAGAAGAAAGCAGTAAAGGTGCTAGTAATGCTTATGCATGCATGAATTACCCTAACTTATGCTAAATCCTAGCCTAATTTAGGTCAGTTATGACCTATGATTGCTGCGCAATCATACCCTCTTGCCTAAATCTTGTTGGTCCCTAGCAAATGCAAGGCTAAATTATTCACATAAGGGTCCCTAAGGGATTGATTATTTTATCAAGAGTATGCCTAGAGATTTTTCTCCATTTTGTTTTCATCCTATGCTCTAGAAATCCAGACAATCGTGAAGGTGTAGCTATGTAGCTTTTGCAACGGATTCGAGTGAAAAACTAATTCACCTTTAAAGCCTGTACTTGACCCTTAGTAAAAATTCTAGCAGGATAGGTAGACTTCTTTCCTCGGGGAATTCAAGATATTCTATGAATTCCACCGGCTTTAAGTTTAGGTAGAGAATCTTAAAGGGAAGAGATTATATATTTGGTGGCTCACTCTTGACTGGTGCTACATAGAGATTAGTACTATAGATTCTAGATTCCCTGACAATCAAGTAACTCAACTCAGAGAAAGATGAGAAAAACTTTGCTCTCTTCTGGTTCCTTCGTATTCATTCTCTCTTTCTCTTTTTTTTTTTCTTTTCTTTTCTTTCTTTTACTTAGAGCTCACAATCTCACCATATTCACATATATGACCTATATTTGGTGGTCTCACTTGACATTAACACTTTAATTGAGTTCACATAACTCTCACACTAAGTCAGAATTCCTCAGCCAGTATTCAGGCGGTCAGAAATACAAGAAAGGTGGGTTAAGGCCATATTTAGTGGATCTCAAATTTATTTGGTGGTATTGCTTCAATGAAACTGAATAAACACTAAATATTCACTCTTTTTTTCTTTGCTTTTTCTTCTTTTTCTAATTCTTTTCAATTTTTCTTTCTTTTCATCACTTTTTCCATTTTTTTCCTTTTTTTTTCTCTTCTTTCATTCTTTTTATTTTTCAACATAACACAACTAGCACACATTCATGAACTTTATTAAGGAGGCATTATTAGGGATTGGTGGTACTCAAGAGACATTGGGTGGCTTACTTGGTGGAAGTGCCTACTCATGGCATCGGGAGGGATGGATAGGATGGTGTATTTCTGACCTCGACATCAATACCCTCCTTCAGTCGAGGATTTCGTAAAGAATGATCGTAACCATTCACCTTAGCCCTAGTTTTATGAAAACTCGCTCTCCACGTATTTGCATTATTTGGTGGCTCTCAAAATTCGCATAAAAATGTATACGCAGGAACCAAGAGCAAAAACTATGCCTAATCTCTGAGTATCATCACCTAATTATCTAGGATTCTGGATTCCTTGCACTAATCTTAGAGCACCAGTACTCTCTATTCTTATCTCACACTATTTGGTGGATTTTTGGAAGAAAATCTGCCTAGCTCCCAAAATACTGTCCAAGGGTTTAGGAAAAGAAGCACTACTTCTTCTCGACAGACTAAAGATGTTTATCAGCCTTCGCCTTGAATCCATTTCAAATTTTACGTGTGTGTGAAAAGTTGTATTGGATTCCAAATTACAGGAATCAACTAGAGGAAAAAAATCCAAATGCATTCTCTTGATAAAAATCTTATTCATGAATGTAATATGTATATATGCTATAAACAAGTAACCTCGTATAATTTGTATTTCAAAAAATTCCCGTATCAGGTTACATTCAGCTTGATCTAAAATTTTAGAATAGGAAGGGTGAGTGGGTGAGTCAGGAATGGCTGTTGCAGATGATTTCTAGCTCCAATGTGAGCATTGGTGGTGGAGTCGATTGTTCTTTTATTTAGGATCCAAAAGTATGTGTAACATGCAGCTCCGAGATTTTCCTATGGGTTGGCATAAAAATTTTTCGATTTTACTGTATCTACCCCCCATGCCTAAGTTCTTCCATGTCCTCATGCATGAATATAAAAGAAAATAAATACAATAAGGAGAAAATGGGTAGAAATCACTTGTAATTGCTCCTGAAATTATACATTCAGCACTGGCCAACCTAACAATATGCAATATGTAGAAAGAAAATATGCTTAAAGAAAAATATGCTTTATATAAAAATGAATATGTATAGGGTGATGGATGCGGAGTAGATGCTGAGTTTAACGCCTCCAGTTGGGCGAAAACTCAATCACATGTCCTCAATGAGATGAACGATCTCATCAACTGGACGAGGTTCCTGGGCCAAAAATGGCTTGAGGTGCTGGCCATTTACCATAGATATATGCCCAGATTTTGGGTCCCTGATCTGGACTGCCCCATTAGGATATGGGTGAATCACAACATATGAGCCAGTCCACTTGGACTTGAGCTTACCTGCGAAAAGTTTTAATCATGAATCGAACAACCAGACTTGCTGGTTAGGCGTGAATGCTTTCCTCCGGATGTGGTGGTCATTAAAGGCCTTGGTCTTATCCTTATATATCAATGCCTTCTCATAGGCCTCCGGTCGGATCTCTTTTAATTCACTGAGCTAGAGTTTCCATTCTTGACCTCCTGCATCAAGGTCAAGGTTACATTTTCGCACCACCCAAAAGGCACGGTGTTCCAACTCTACAAGAAGGTGACAGGCCTTGCCATATACCATATGATATGGTGACAATCTGTGTGGGTCCTTGTAAATGATCCGATATGCCCAGAGTGCATCAACTAATTTATCGGACCTATCCTTCCTATCTGGTCTAACCATCTTCTGGAGAATCAGCTTGATCTGACAGTTAGACACTTCAACCTTCCCATTGGTCTGCAGGTGATACGGTGTGGCTATATGGTGATCTACCCCGTATTTCTTTAATAATGACCTGAAGTGGGCATGGATGAAGTGGCTTCCCCTGTCGCTAATCAGAGCGCGGGGTTTTCCGAATCTCGCGAAGATGTATTGCCATACGAAAGTAATGACGGTCTTATGATCAGCCCGTCTCATCGGGATGGCCTCGACCCCCTTCGAGACATAGTCAACGGCTAGTAATATATACTCGAAGCCATGTGAGTTTCGAAAAGGGCCCATAAAATCAAAGCCCCAGATGTTCAACACTTTTACAACCATGATGGGCTAGAGTGGCATCATGTCTCTCCTGGTCATAGAACCAATCGACTGGCATCGTTTGCAGTGTTGGGTGTATTCCTGTGTATCTCTGAAAATAGTTGGCCAGAAAAATCCCCACTGGAAAATTTTTGCAGTGATTTTCCGTCCCAAGAAATGACCACCACAAGCATCATTGTGGTAAAAAGATAACACATAGGGGATCTCAGAATCTGGGATGCATCTTCGAATAATCTGATTTGCTCCAATGCGGAAGAGCAGTGGGTCATCCCAGAGGTAGAATTTGGCGTCCGCAGTAATTTGAGTTTCTGGTCCTTGGATAGGCTTGCGGGAATCTTGCCTGCGACAAGATAGTTTGCAATATCCATGTACCAGGGGAACTCAACAAAGTGAACTGCGAAAAGGTATTCATCCAGAAATTGGTCATGGATAGGCAGGGAATAAGGAATGTGGCCTGGGTCCAGTCTGGATAGGTGATCTGCCATAACATTCTGGTTTCCGACTTTCTCATGGATTTCAATATCAAATTCTTGCAATAGAATGATCCATCTGATGAGCCAGGGTTTGGCATCCTTCTTTGCCAACAAATGCCGGAGGGAGGAGTAGTCAGTGAAGATGATGACTTTGGACCCTAATAAATAAGATTTGAATTTCTCCAACCCGAATACTATTGCTAGTAGCTCTTTTTCGGTGGTAGTATAATTGCGCTGAGCCTCATTCAGCGTCTTGCTAGCATAGTATATGTCAAAAGGTTGTTTTTCCCGACGCTGGCCTAAAGCAACACCAACGGCAAAATTAGAAGCGTCGCACATCATCTCGAAATCAAGCGACCAGTCGGGTGGTTGGAGAATTGGGGAGTTAGTGATAGCACTTCGTAAAGTCTCGAAGGCGTTGAGACATGAGGTGTCGAATTCAAATGGGGCATCAGCAACAAGGAGATTCGTCAAAGGTCGTGCAATTTTTGAGAAATCACGTATAAATCTCTGATAGAAGCCTACGTGACCCAAGAATGATCTGATCTGCTTGACCGAGCTAGGTGGCGGTAAGTGGGAAATAATCTTAGATTTAGCTCGATCAACCTCGAGTCCACTTTTAGAGATCCTGTGTCCTAGTACTATGCCATCCTTCACCATGAAATGACTTTTCTCCTAGGATAGTACTAGGTTTACCTCAATACACCATTTCAAGATTTTGGTGAGGTTATCAAGACAAGATGCGAAATCATCTCCGAAAATGGAGAAGTCATCCATGAACACCTCCGCATAGTCCCCAATCATGTCAGAGAAGACGTCCATCATAAAACGCTGAAATGTTGCTGGTGCGTTGCAGAGGCCAAAGGGCATCCGCTTGAAAGCAAATGTTCCAAAGGGGCATGTGAATGTGGCCTTGTCTTGATCTTTCGGGCTAATCGCTACTTGATTATACTTAAAGTATCCATCCAGAAAGAAAAAGAAACTAGATCCGGCTAATCGTTCCAAGATTAGATCAATGAAAGGTAAGGGAAAGTGATCCTTCTGGGTAGCCATGTTCAGTTTCCTATAGTCAATGTAGACCCACCATGATGTCGCAGTGCGGGTTGGGATGGATTCGCCTTTATTATTTTTCACTACGGTGAGTCCTGCTTTCTTGGGCACTATTTGGATCGAACTCACTCATTGGTTGTAAGAGATTTGATATACAATACCTACATCCAACCATTTGATGATCTTCTTCTTAACAACCTCTAGCATATTCGGGTTTACCCTTCTTTGGGGTTGTCTCGAAGGTTTCACCCCCTCATCCGTGTAAATGTAATGAGTGCAATATGTGGGGCGAATACTGCGGAGATCAGCAATGCTTCACCCTATAGTAGCCCTATGGTCTTTTAGCGTAGAAATCAACTGATGCTCTTGTTCTTGGGTTAAGTGGGACTAATAATGGCTAGGTATGTCTCACTTTTGCCCAAGACCACATACTTAAGTGAGTCAAGTAAGGGTTCAATTCAATCACGGGTAGGTCAGAGTGAGAGATGGAAATAGGAAGAGCAGATTCGAAAGTGGAAATCTGGTGATCCAGATGAGTGTGAATTCCCACTGATTCGCGGCCTGTGGGATAGTCGGATGTGACTACATTAACGGGAAACCCGTTAGCTATGGTCACGTCTTCTTGTAACAATAACGGCGATCCAGTAGTGTAGGAATCAGGATAGGTAGATTCAGGGGTGCTATGATCAGAAGCACACACTAAATAGTCAAATCCTTAGGAAGATATGTGCAGTGCAGTGGCCTCAGTCCCATGTGGATCGAGGTCCAAGAACCTTGATAGTGTAGATGAATGAGACATTGGGTCGTCACAAAGGATCCCAATGTTACCACAGTATCCTGAATCTTCGTCTTCACCATCCTCCTCTATGCGATCACAGTCAAAATTCCTTGATGCCCTGAATATGTCAAGTTGAAGTCGCTCATTACCTAGGGCTATCTACATACACCCAGATGCATAATCAATTTTTGCTCGGGTTGTCTCTAGAAATGGGTGACCCAAAATGATTGGTGCATCTCGGAGATTAGGAGGAACATCCATATCTAGAATGAAAAAGTCTACGGGAAAGCAGAATCCGTGGACTTTTATGATCACGTTCTCAACCACACCCCTCGGTGCCTTTACTAATCTATCAACTAGCTGAATCGTGACCGAGGTAGGCTTTAACTCCCCAAATCGAAATTGATCAAATACAGCAGTGGGAGTTAAGTTGATGGACGAACCCAGATCGACAAGGGCCCGATCAAATGGAGAATCCTGCAAGAAGCAGGATATGAGTGGGGTATCAGGGACTTTCTTTTTCGGTGGCAAGTCTGCTAGAATCATGGCGCTAGCTTCTTTTGATGGTACTGCCTATCATCTAATTCTAGGCTGTCGCTTTGGGGTACAATAGTCCTTGAAGAACCTAGTGACAACAGGGATGTGATCAATTGCCTCGAGGAGGGGGACCTGAATATGTACTTCCTCAAACATTGACATTAGGTCCTCAAAATTCCACATGTCCATCCATACTACATTTCACGTCAGAGCGTCAGGAAAAGGGATGGGAATCTCAGGGTCAAGTGGCCTCTAACCCATATCTACCGTAGGTGGCTCCTGAGATGGAGTCGAACCCGCCTGCGGCGAAGGGTGAGAAAAATCAGGACCCGCCTGCCTATGTGGTGGGTCGAATGTCTTCCTTCCACTCATCATTGAGACAGGATATGCATCAGCTTGCTGTCCATGAGGTGGTGGGGGAGCGGAAGGGGCAGAGTATGCAGGGTTCTGCATCAAAGGCGGATGGCCTTGAGCTTAACCAAGTGGTGTATGAGGTGCCTGTAATATGGCGTGTGCCTGTCCCTGTGGTGCCTGAAACCTAGGTGGGGCACCTTGGTTTTACATATATCGAGGGTTCGGGATGGGTTGGGAGGGCAAGGCTCCCTGAGTCCTATGCTCCTGCAACAGCTGGTTTTGCATGTTCTGTATACTCTGTATCTGGTCAGCCATCGCCTTCATTATCTGCAAGCTATCTAGTGTAGATTTCCTCATCGATTCTTGCAGCTCCTCTTTCAGTGCCTCCAGAGGGTCAGTCCACTCTGGAGGGTGACTAGCAGCTTGGTGCAACGGGTGGCATAAATAACGGGGTTGCTGCTACTGAGACGGGAATGGCTGCTACCTAGGGTATGTGTTTTGCGCATTCCCGTATTGCCTGGTCTGGTAATGTGGATCTTGATGTGGTTTCTATGAGTTACCAGACCAGGAGAAGTTAGGATGCTGGCGCCAACCAGGGTTATACGTCTATGAATATGGGTTATTACGCCTGTATCCTTGAATAGCACTGATGTCCTCGTAAGCCGAAGACGTTTGAGACATAGGTCCATCAAGGGGATATGTATTATAGTCTGCGGGTGGTGCGTAACCCTGGTCATATGGTGCTAGATCGGGATTGTTTACGGGATCCTGATATGTAGGATCTCGTAAATAAGGAGAAGATGCATCCCAAATGAGTAGATTAACTCGAGCAGGGGGGCTCAGGGTGCGTAGGAGAGTGTTGGAGTAGCAGAGTTCAGGTCAGATTGACCCTGACTAATTTGGTCAATCTTTTTCTCGATCAGGTTTATTCTATCCAGCTACTTGACGATGATATCCATGTCGGCTAGAATAGACTCGGTGTCAGCCTCATGGACACCAACCCGCTGCTGACTGACGAGTCCATTTTAATGAACTAATATTACGCCTAAGTAACTTTAATTGTATCTTTTAGGTTTGTTAATAACTATATTAAGTTATAGAATGTTTGCATGCATCATGATTTAGGTTTACATCTATTCAATAACTTAATATGTTCTTTTTATGTACAGGAAAAATAATTGGCAGAAGAATGAGGAGGAAAGGGTAAATTACCCCATCAAATAACTGGTGGATCCCCGTCAACGTTGCAGGTGCTCACGCCACCAAGCCAGCCCCTGCGGGCACCACAACTTCAACACCACCGCGCGCCTGCAGCCGTGCCCTAGTAAGCATCTCTGCAGCCTGCACCGCACCCGTGAGCCTCCGCCTCCACCGCCTTCAGGCACACCACCAGGCGACCATCTCTAGCACCAAGCACACCACAACCCTCCTCTTGCAAGTGCAAGCACCACGCACACCACAACACCACCTTCCTGCAGGTACCGCCCTCGCCCCTTAGCACCCGCCTTCACCACTGCCAAGCTCGCGCCCCTTCACTGTAGGCACGCCCGCCTCGCATGCCCCGCCAGCGCCTTCCACCCCTGTAGGCGCTGCACCGCACCGTAGCGTCTCCACTGGCTGGTTTTAGACGCAGGCACGCGCCCACCTCCCTTCCAGCGCCTCCTCTTTCCAGCCCGCAGATCTTGCAGGCGCGTACCCTCTCGCCCGCACGCCCGCAGACACTCCTCCGCATCACCACCTACGCCCGCAGGCACGTGCCCACCTCCCTTCCAGTGCCGCTCTCCAACACCAGCACCCTGCATGCTCACCGGCCACCGCGAATCCACCACAGGAGCTCAACAACCGCAGCATCGCCTACTTGCGCGCGGCATCTGCAGCACGCGTCTCTTTCAAGCATCAGCCTCCTCCGGCTGTAGCTTTCTCTCCACCAGCCGGCCACCTCTGGCCATCTCCGTCAATGCCGCAGCCTCCATCGGATAGCCCTCATCCTCGCCAACCTCCCAAGCCCATCCACAGCCCGCCGGTGCTCTCTCTCGCGAGGAGGACAGAGAGCAAATGCTCTGTTTCCTCTGATATTAAAATTTACATTCACTGCCATTGCCACAGAATTTGATTTTTTATTTATTATTATTTTATTATGGCAGAATTGCGCAAGCACACTCATATTTTCTGATAATTGCATGTTATTGATATTGACTTGTTTTAAGATTGATTTTGGGATCAACACGTGCACCGATTCTCTCTAGTATATGACACATGAAAATTACACAAAATCATCATATATTTATTGAATATTTCAGCGAGGGAAAACTGCACATATACCCTTATCTTTTTAAGTTATTGTGAATCTACTTTCCTTTGCATTTTATGTCAAATTTGAATAGGGATTTCACAATTATCCGAAAGAATATAAAATAATCAAGAGTTTATTGCACAATTGCCTCCCTGTGGACACGACCCACTCTTCTGTGAGTGGTTATTTTTATTTTTTTTTATTAGTCGATTTTTCCACCACTTAAATATAATGCAAAGCGAAAAGTCAACTCGTCAAATTGGCGCCGTTGCCGGGGAGGCAATAGACGCAATAGATTTACTTCATTGTTTTTTTATGAGTTGCGAAATTATCTGATGAATTTTTTTACTATGCGAGGAATCTGAAGAGGCGACGAGGTGCAACAGAGCGGCGACAACAACCACGAGTTAAGCCACATGAAGAAAAGACAAAGGTGACCAAGATCCAGTTTTCGCAGAGGATTCTCCGTTGTCACAAATTTATTTCTGTCTTTTCGCCCTTGTAGTAATTGGGGTTGAATTTTTGGGGGTTTGTCCCCACATTCTTTAGCTACTAGGGCTTACAATATTTTTGGTGCGTGAGTGATTCTATTTTCTGCTTGCCTAGTTTTAAAACCAACAAAGAAAATATCGAGCTGCCTATTTAGAAGTTGCATGCCCTTAGGTGCACGCATTTAGGGGTGATTGAGTAGCACATTAGATCTTATTATTGCATTGCAAGCATATTAGCATGAAGATTGCTGGAGACAGGTACATCTTTCCAACTTTTGCATCCAGCTCCTGTTCATGAATTTACATTCAAATTTAAATTCAAGACCACCAAGTTATTTGAATTTACTAATTCAGTGGTCACATAACTAAAAGTGGAACTAATAATCAGATTCAACCCTAAAAGCAATTCACATTTGATCTGATTCTAAGGGACTTGTCTGCTATTTCAAAAGACATTACAAAGATTTGCAGTGTGTTGCACACTCTGACACTGAGCATGCACATTAGGCACCACACTAAGGGTCGATCCCTTAAGGCTATAGGCACCGATCTCTTTATCGGTGCAGACCCTCCTATTGTGATTTGTGGTGGTGGTGATACTATCTTTTGATCAAGTGTTTTGATACTCCACGGAGGGGGACACCCCTTAAAGGAACAAAAGGGTAGTTAAGGGGCACCATATACGCATCGCCTCAAAGGAAGGGTTCACCCTACTTGCATTCCTTTGTTCTTCCTTGGAGTAACTTCTCACTTGATCACCTGGGAGTATCATCCAAGCAAAGTATAGGTCCTAGGGCACTCGAAGGTTGAATTAAGGCACGTAATTGCAGTGAAAAACTTGTTTGGCCATTTATATTAACTAATTCGACCTCCGCAATAAAGAAGGTTAATATTTCAAGTCCACACCCCTCTTATACCACTTATGTGGGAACGGAGGGATAAGTCTTGATCTTTTGACTTATCTTTGGAGTGGAGGTTTAACTTAATAAAAAACCTGAATTGTGTTTTGTATTCTTGGTAGACGCTCTCTTGAGGGTAGTCTAGTGTTTGATCCTGAGCCTGAGAGAATTCTTAGGAGAGCTCACCTAGGAGAAGAAAAAGAAGGAATGGCTGAGCAAGGTGGAAATCAACAAAGAACCCAAAGGGATTATTTTATTCCTACTAACCAACCTGCACAAGCACTAAGACGACCGGCAGGGGATAATCCGTATGAGATCAGGAGCAGTACCATATCTTTATTGCCCTCTTTTTATGGTACTACTTGGGAGGACCCCTATCGGTATTTGGAGGAATTCACCGAGGTATGTTCCATGGTGAAGCTCCAAGGCTTTACTGATGAAGCCCTGATGAGGACTCTATTTCCTTTCTCCTTAAAGGATAAGGCCAAGCACTGGTATCATACCCTAGATGCAAGGGTAAATGATTGGGCCACCCTTAAGGGAGAATTTTTAAAAAAGTATTTTCCCGCGAGTAAAACCAACCATTACAGAAGTGAGATTATGGGTTTTACTCAACAGGAAGGGGATCAATTTAATGAGACTTGGGAGCTCTTTAATGACCTTCTTAGGTTATGCCCCCACCATCAAGTGCCAAGATGGCAGTTGGTCAAAAGGTTCTATAACGGATTATCTGAAAGGCATAGGCAAACCATTGATGCAACCTGTGCAGGAACCTTCATGACCAGAACTGAGGATGAAGCCTGGGCATTATTTGAAACATTAAGCGACAACTCCATACATCTATCCTCTGCCTATCAAGAAAGAAAACCATCAATCTTGCAGAGGAAGATAGAGGCCCATGAAGCTGGGGCTTCTCAGGATTTCGCTTATCAGATTCAACTATTGAATAAAAACTTTGATAGGCTTTTAGCAAACCCCAACATGAACCCGCAAGTAGCCTCTATTTTTCAGGCTTCAAGAGAATGCTCCATTTGCCAAAGCACAACACATGCCACTGCGGAGTGCCATCAAGCAAACCAATTCCCTGAGTTGATTCAGGCCGACTTGAACACGGCCTAAGGTTTCCGCCCCCCTTGCCATAACCCTTACTCCAACACTTATAATCCAGTGTGGCGGAACCATCCAAACTTCTCTTGGAAGCAAGGTGATGCTTCTAACTCAGGGAATACAAGACCCTTACCTCCCTAGCCCACATACCAGCCTTCTTATGAAAACCATCCTCTGAATAAGCCCTCTGAGATGGATGAGCTGAAGGCCATGATGAAAGCAATGCAAGAGCATCAGAATATGGTTATCCAATCTTAGAATAAGATGATTACTGATATGCAATCCCAAATTGGTCATCTTACTGAGGCAGTTAGGCAACGTGATCCGGGGAAGCTACCTAGCTTTCTGAGGAGAACCCTAAGGGCAAGGGGGTTGTATTCAGGGAGCACTCCCAAGCTGTGACTGCATTGAGGAGTGGAAAAAAGATTGACAAGCCTGATAACACCCCTACGGTTACATCTCAGAATTCCCCTTCCACACCTGACCCAACTTCCATTTCACCCGAGGAAGAGCCACACCACTCTCCCTCACACAAAATCACCCACAATGAGGATGTCGTCCTTCCTCCACCCCTTTCCCTCCATGATGACCCCTCTACCCAGAAGTCGAGGGTGCCTTATCCAGAGTGCTTATCTACTCCTGGGGAATCTTCTGTTGGCTCGTCTGGAGCCAAGGATAGGACGGAAGAGATTATGGACACTTTTAGGCAAGTCCAGATTAACTTGCCTCTGTTGGAAGCGATTAAACAGATTCCATCCTATGCCAAGTTTCTGAAGGACCTGTGCACCCAGAAGCACCGATCTAGGAAACAGGTCCAAACCAAGGTCATCCTACCTGACCATGTTAGCTCGGTACTCCAGGGTGGAACACCCCCCAAAATGAAAGACCCAGGGGCCCCGTATATTTTAGTGGTTATAGGTAACCAACACATTGACGAGGCTCTGCTCGATCTGGGTGCGGGGTAAACATTCTACTGAGCTCTGCCTACGACCTTTTGGGAGGAGGAAAGCTGAAGCCTAGTCCAGTAATCCTCCAGGTTGCAGACAGATTACTTAAGACACCGCGGGGATTGTTCGAAGATGTCCTTGTGAGAGTGGAGGATTTCTTCTTCCCCGTTGACTTTCTGGTACTTGATACTGACTCATCTAATAAGCCCACAATGTCGTCCATTATTCTGGGATGCCCCTTCTTGGCCACAGCCATTGCCTCTATAAATTGTAGATCTGGGCACTTAAAATGGGCTTTGGGAACAAGAAGATCCAGTTGAATGTTTTTGATACTTACAAGCAACCCAGATTTGAGGATTGTTCTCAGATTGAGGTCGTTGATGAAATAATAGAAGAGACTACTCCAGCACTATTATGTAGAGATCCCCTTCAGAAGGTCATATCTCAAGACCATCCCTCAATTATTAAAGAAACTAAAAGGAAAATGCCCGAACTAGAAGAGTTGCTAGGGATACACACTGAGTCTCTATCCCCACCCTGGACTCTGAAGGTAGATCCGCTGCCTGAGGCAGGGACATCTCAACTAAAACCCTCAATCCAAAAGGCTCCTGAATTGGAGTTGAAACCCCTCCCGAGCACATTGAAATATGCTTTCCTTGGCCCTAATAACACGCTCCTCATTATTATCTCGTCTGCATTATCTGAATTGCAGGAGGGAGCTCTGCTTGAGTGTTTACAAAGGCACAAGGAAGCAATTGCCTGGACAATTGTTGATATTAAGGGTGTTGATCCCTCTCTTTGCATGCATCATATATACACGGACGAGTCCGTGAAGCCTTTCCGAGATATGCAGAGAAGGCTCAATCCAAATATGCGGGAGGTTGTTAAAAAGGAGATTATGAAATGGCTGGATGCAGGGATTATCTATCCCATTTCAGATAGTAAATGGGTCAGTCCTATTCACGTAGTTCCAAAAAAGGTAGGGATCACTGTGGAAGAAAATGACCAAGGTGAACTGGTGACCACTAGACCCTCAACAGGTTGGAGGGTCTGCATTGATTACCACTGTTTAAACACAGCTACCCAGAAAGACCATTTCCCCTTACCGTTTATCGATCAAATTCTAGAATGATTGGCAGGGAACAAGTACTTTTGTTTTCTTGATGGGTACTCTAGGTACAATCAGATAGCCATTTTTCCTGATGATCAGGAGCGTACCACCTTCACAAGTTCGTATGGCACTTTTGCATTCTGCCGAATTCCATTCGGGTTATGTAACGCTCCTGCCACTTTCCAACATTGTATGATGGCTATCTTTTTTGATATGATCGACGAGTTCGTTGAAATTTTCATGGATGACTTCTCCATTTATGGCTCATCGTTTGACCTATGCCTTTCGCACCTTGATAGAGTCTTAACCTGTTGTGAAGAGGCAAAGCTAGTGCTTAGCTGGGAGAAAAGCCACTTTATGGTCCAGCAGGGCATTGTGTTAGGGCACATAGTTTCCGAGAGAGGATTAGAGGTGGACATCGCAAAAATCGATTCCATCTCTAAGCTTCTATTTCCCGCCAATGTTTGTCAGGTTAGATCTTTCCTTGGCCATGCTGGATTTTATAGGCGCTTCATTAAAGATTTCAGTAAAATCTCTAAGCCACTCTGCGACCTGTTAGTGAAGGATGTCTCCTCCGATTTTGATGATAGATGTGGCGAGGCTTTCCAAGTTTTAAAGAAAGCCCTCATTGCCACACCGATTCTCCAAGCACCAAATTGGACCCTCCCGTTTGAGCTTATGTGCGATGCTTCTGATTTTCCAGTGGGAGCGGTCTTAGGTCAAACGGTTGATGGCAAACCTCATGTGCTGCATTATGCCAACAAGACCCTTACGGATCTTCAGCAAAACTACACGATCACTGAAAAGGAATTACTTGCTGTAATATTTGCTTTGGAAAATTTCAGTCTTATCTTTTGGGATCCAAGGTTGTGGTGTTCACTGATCATTCAGCCCTTAAGCATCTTCTGGCTAGAAAGGACACCATACCTCGCCTAATTCGTTGGATTCTGCTACTCCAAGAATGTGACCTGGAAATTAAAGACAAGAAAGGAGTTGAGAATGTGGTAGCAGACCATTTGTCTAGGATCCCTATTGAGGCATCAAACCCTACTGCCGGTATTCAGGAGACTTTCCCTGATGAGTCTCTAATGGCCATGGAAGCTAAAACTCCTTGGTTCGCTGACATAGTGAACTATCTGGTCACGGGCATTACCCCAGTACTTGGGACAAGCAGAAGCGAGATAGGTTTCTCTCCAACGCTAAATTTTATCACTGGGAGGAACCTGAGCCTTTTAGAATAGGCCCTGACCAGTTGTTTCGCTGTTGCATCCCTGATGAAGAATAAAGAAGTGTTCTGAGTTTCTGCCATCACCTCCACTGTGGGGGACATTTTAGTGGGAAGAAGACTGCCCATAAGGTTCTTCAGTCTGGTTTTTGGTGGCCCACATTATTCCGAGATGCATATACATATGTGGGCGCATGTCTACATTTCCAGCAGATGGGAACCATTGGAAAAAGGGATGAGATGCCCTAACAACCTATCCTCCTTGTTGAAATCTTTGATATTTATGGCATTGACTTCATGGGTCCCTTTCCTGTGTCCTTCGGATATGAATACATCCTTGTGGCTGTTGACTATGTATCAAAATGTATAGAAGCCATACCCACATGAACCAATGACCATTCCGTGGTCTTGGGCTTTGTTAAGGCTAATATCATTTCTCGGTATGGGTGCCCAAGGATGATCATAAGTGATGGAGGACCTCACTTTAAGAATGTACACTTCACAAGACTACTCCAAAATTTGGGAGTCAACCACATGATAGCCACACCTTTTCATCCCCAAACAAGTGGACAAGTTGAAGTGTCCAATAGGGAGATTAAGCGAATTTTAGAAAAAACTATCATGCCTGATCGGAAGGATTGGTCTAAAAAACTAAATGATGCTCTTTGGGCCTACAGAACTGCGTATAAGACTCCCTTGGGCATGTCTCCTTTCCATCTTGTCTACGAAAAAGCGTGCCACCTTCCCGTTGAAATCCAACATAAAGCTTATTGGGCTATTAAAAATGTTAACTTGAATCTGGATAAAGCGGGAAAAGCACGCATGTTAGAATTAAGTGAGCTTGAGGAGCTTCGTAATGAAGATTATGAAACTTCTCAGGCTTACAAGCAACATACAAAAGTCTTCCATGACAAGCACATCATTAGAAAGACTTTTGAGCCCAACCAGTGGGTCTGGCTTTTCAATTCTAGACTTAAATTATTTCCTGGAAAGCTCAAGTCCCGTTGGGATGGGCCATACATTGTTATCAATACTTTCCCTCAAGGAGCTGTAGAGATTAGGAACCCTATTTCAGGTGCAAGCTTTAAAGTAAATGGCCAGCGACTTAAACCGTATATTACTCTTTCAGATGGCCAGGTTTTGGATGCACTTCGGCTTGAGGAGCCTTAGCTCCTCCCACTCTCCTCCTTAGGTGATATTCTTCTATGTCTGTACTTTTCCAATGAGGACATTGTCAATCTTAGGCATGGGGGGGTATAACCTGAGAATGTTTATAGCATTTATAAATATTTGCATACATATTTATATATATATTATAAAAAAAAAAATTGTCTTTTCTTGAGCTGATTGGGTTAGCCCTAGCAAAATACCTTTGTCATTGGAGGTTTTTCTTCCGGAATTATTTCTTAAGTTTAGAATCCAGTACATTTATTTCACGTGCATGTAGAATTGGTAATGGATCCTTAAGGAAAACCAATAAGCATTTGTAGTCCACTAAACCCTTGGACAGTTCATAGGGAGTCAGGCATACTATCTTTTAGTAGATCCACCACATAATTGTGAGAAGAAAGTAGAGAGATTACTGGTGTGCTAAGTCTAGTGCAAGGACTCTTAAGTTTTGGATAATTAGATGATGATACTTCAGAGTTAGGCGTAGTTTTCACTCTCTGTTCCTGTGTGCGTATTGTGTGAATTCCTGAGAGTCACCAAATAAGGTAGATACATGGAGATTGAATCTTAATAAAGCTATATCTATGGTGGATGGTTATGACCATCCTTCATAGAGTCCTTGGCTGAAGGAGGGTAATAGTGTCAAAGGTCAGAAATACGCCTGTCCCATCCATTCCTTCCCGGTGACAAGAATAGGCACTTCCACCAAATAAGCCACACAACTTCCTCTTGACCATCATCATCCCAAATAATGCCTCGTAAATAAAAGTCAGTATCATGTTGTGTTGATTGAGAAAGAAACAAAAACAAGAAGAAATAATAAAAAAAATGGAAGAGAGAAAGAAAAATGAAGAAACAAAAAGGAAAAAAAGAAGAAATACTTATTTAAAAAAAAAAAAAAGAAGTCCAAGTTATAATGTAACATTGTTTCTGAGGCAACAAAAACCTATCACGTTAAACCAAATATGACCCATACCTACCTTTTAGTATTTCTGATCGCCCGAATACTGGGTGAGGACTCTAACTTAGTTGTAGAGTTATTAGGACTTTAATTGAAGTGTGAATGCCATGTGAGGCCACCAAATAGTGAGTACAATTTCTAAATCTGGCGAGATTCGTGATCTCAGAAAGAAAGAAAAGAGGGAGTGCCCAGGAACATCAAGAGAGCACAATTGTGTAGCCTCTCTCAGAGTTGACTTGTCTAATAGTCTAAATATCTAGAGTCTACAGTACTAGACTATTTGTAGCACCAGATGATTGTGTGCCTCCAAATATAAATCCATTCAACTCGATATCTTTTACCTAAGCCAAATGCCAAGGTCAAATTGCAGATTATCCTCTGCTTTATCCCCGAGGGAAGTAGTTGCCTATCCCGACGCAATATTTACCAAGGGTGAAGTACGAACTTCCAATGCGAATTGGCTCTTTCACTTGGATCTGTTACCTAGGCTATCAGCACTTCACATTTGTCTGGATTTCTAAAGTTTTGAAGTAAGAAAAGAAATCTTCTGATTACTTCTATTATTTTTCATTTTTGCTAGGGACTAGCAAATCTTAGGCATGGGAGTATTTGATGAGTCCATTTTAATGGACTAACATTACGCCTAAGAAACTTTAATTGTATCTTTTAGGTTTGTTAATAACTATATTAAGTTATAGAATGTTTGCATGCATCATGATTTAGGTTTACATCTATTCTACAACTTAATATGTTCTTTTTATGTGCATGAAAAATAATTGGCAAAAGAATGAGGAGGAAAGGGTAAATTACCCTTTCAAATAACCAGCGGCTGTTCTTTTCCCCATCCTTTGTGAACCCTCAACAGCCTCCAGCCAGAAATAGTTAAGGGATTTGAAAATCCCATAACTCTCGCAGGTGCAAACCAGGAGGAGTTAAAAAGAAGAGGCGGAGAAAGGAGGAGGATCCAAAGAGAGAGGAAACAACTCTAGCGTGCACTGTGGACCAGGATCCCCTTCAATGTTGCAGGCGCTCATGCCACCAAGCCTACCCCTGCAAGCACCACACCTTCATCACCACCGCGTGCCTGCAGCCGCACCCTAGCAAGCATCTCCGCAGCCTGCACCGCAACCGCGTGCCTCAGCCTCCACCGCCTTCAGGCACACCACCAGGCACCCATCTCCAGCACCAAGTGCACCACAACCCTCCTCTTGCAGGTGCAAGCACCACTCGCGCCATAGCCTCTCCTTGTTCCAGCCCTCCTGCAGGTGCTAGCACCATGCACACCACAACCCCCCCTCCTGCAGGCGTCGCCCTCGCCCCTCAACATCCGCCTTCACCACTGCTAAGCCCACGCCCCTTCACTGTAGGCGTGCCCGCTTCACTTGCCCCGCCAGCGCCTTCCACCCCCGCAGGCACTGCACCACACCGTAGCGTCACCATCACCCTCTTTCAGCTATAGGTGAGCACCCACCTCCCTTCCAGCAGCTCCTCTTTCCTGCCCGGAGATCCTGTAGGCACGTACCCTCTCGCCCGCATGCCCGCAGACACTGCTCCGCACCGCCACCCGTGCCGGCAAGCGCGCGCCCACCTCCCTTCTAGTGCCCCTCTCTAGCACCAGCACCTTGAGCGCTCACCGGCCACCGCCACTCCACCGAAGGCACTTCACAACTGCAGCATCGCCGGCTTGCGTGCCCCATCTGCAGCGGGTGTCTCTTTCAAGCATCAGCCTCCTTCGGCTGTAGCTTTCTCTCCGCCGACCGGCCACCTCCGGCCATCTCCGTTGATGCCATGGCCTCCATCGAATAGCCCTCATCCTCGCCGACCTCCCTAGCCCATGCACAACCCGCTGGTGCTCTCTCTCTCTCGCGAGGAGGAGAGAGAGCAAATGCTCTATTTCCTCTGGTATTAAAATTTACATTCACTGCCATTGCCACAGAATTTGATTTTTTATTTATTATTATTTTATTGTGGTAGGATTGTGCATGCACACTCATATTTTCTGATAATTGCATGTTATTGATATTCACTTGTTATAAGATTGATTTTGGGATCAACACGTGCACCGATTTTCTCTAGTATATGACATGTGAAAATTACACAAAATCATCATATATTTATTGAAGATTTCAGTGAGGGAAAACTGCACATATACCCTTATCTTTTTAAGTTATTGTGAATCAACTTTCCTTTACATTTTATGTCAAATTTGAATAGGGATTTTGCACTTATCTGAAAGAATATAAAATAATCAAGAGTTTATTACATAATTGCCTCCGTGTGGACACGACCCGTCCTTTTGTGAGTGGTTATTTTTATTTTTTTTTATTAGTCGATTTTTCCACCACTTAAATACTACAAAGCAAAGCGGAAAGTTGACTCGTCACTGATCAGGCCATTAGAACTGGTTCATGGATGCGGCAATCATAGAGTTCTCTGCCAAAGATTCGAACAACTCAAATAAACTATTCTCGTCTTTCGCGAGGAAATTCCTACCATTAGATGCATCAGCCAGATACCGATGTGTGTCGTCCAGCCCATGGTAAAAGATCTGAGCTAGGTGCCATCTGGGTATACCATGCTACGGGCATTTTTGGAGAAGGTTGCGAAATCGGTCCCAGGCATCATGCAACTTCTCCCTAGCTCCTTGGGAGAAAGTCATGACCGCACGCCTCATCGCATTCATTCGACCAATCGGGAAGAACTTTTGCAAGAATTCACGTCATAATTCTTGCCAGGTTCTAATTGGCTTCCCAATGGTCTTGAACTAGTATGAAGCCTTGTCCCTTAGAGAAAATGGGAAAAGCTTCATCAGAACAATCCCAAGATCAATATTCCTGGGTTGAATCATTTCTGCGAGTCGACTCAGGTCCTCTAAGTGCTGGAACGGATCTTCGCTTGAGTTTCCATAAAAATGACTACTGATCAAACCGATTACATTGTGTTTGAGCTCAAATGCGTCTCTGCCTATGGGAATCCTAACTAAGGGTGAGACAATCGGTGCAGCTGGATCATAGAAGTCTCGAAGTTCTCCTCGCGGTGGATGCAACATTCTGTCAAGCGTCGTCAAAGTACAGTCCATGCTCTAATGATGTCGCTCCTTAGATTCAATAACCCGGGCCTCTAGACGAGCCATCGGGTCCAGATTACTAGTGTCCTAACCCGATCTAGGTCCAGGTCTAGGATTAGCCATTGCGGCTAAGGGTGTAAAAGAAGTAGGGGGAGAAGATGGTCCTGGCGAGGTGACTTGCCTCTTTGGGACCGGCTCCCAAGGTCCAACTAGTTGAGGTCTAAGTGACCTCCTTCCTTGCATACACCACCCAACCCCTAGGTTGGTGTTGCCAAGCCAGGTAAGGCTAAGGCTCTGTCAATCAGATGGTCCTTATTTTCGAGTGACCAGATTTTTCGTTCTAAGTTTGAATTCCTAAAGAAAAATTTGTCGTACAACCGACTGAAAGTGATTCCCACCTCTTAAGCTAACCCAGCCACTAGGTTTCGCAAGAGAGGTTGAAAACACCCAGTGGTATGACAACGAATTCGAGTTGATTTCATGTTTTAAAATTAATTTGAGGTTGTTTTTCTTCAGTTGGGGTTTGTGGTGAGTGGCCACAAGGTGACCAAGCTCACCAGCTAAGCACAAGACTTGACTAAGTCTATGCTTGTCAAAATGTATGGTCTCTAGAGTGTAACCCTAAGGGTGTAGCCTAGGGTTCATGCAATTCTAGGGTCTTTTGTTTTCTTCCTTTCAGTAGACCATGAAATAAAAATAGTTCTCTAGCAAAAATTGGAATCCAAATAAGTTGAAACTTTGTAAGTAGATTTCTTTTTCAATTGTCTTTTCAGGGAATATTTTTTTATAATTTCTACTATTTCAATAGAATTTATAGAGATTTTTAAATGTCAAGGGGTCAGATTTGGAATTTTGACCTTTGGTTAGTTTTTCAAATTGAAATAGTATCAAATGATTTTCCAAAATTCAGGAAAAATATGGAATCTAAAGACAATGAGATCAGCTTTCAAACCCAACCTTTTTTAGTCAAAACAGATTTGCAGATTGCTCGGAATTGCTTTCTAAATTTTGAAAAACTCAAATCTGGGTTAGTCTGACCCCCTTGCACTTCCTGAATTTTTAAAAATTTTGTACTTGGAATTTTTTTTAATGAATAGTGCTATTTGAAAGATGGTTTCGAAATGAATGTCTAGCCTAAATTTCAGAATTTTTCGCTCATTAATTTTTTAGTAATTGAATTTTTAAATCAGAAGTTGAAATCTAGCCGAAAATCAGAGGATGGTGGGGAAGCTTTTAAAAGGTGTTTGAGTTTAAAATTGAAACTTTCCACCCAAATTTTTTTTTTCAAAAAATTTTGAAATTTTTTTTAAGAAGGCTTTTTTTCTCAAAGGATTTTCAAATTTTTTTTTTATTTTTTCAAAACAAACCTAAGATTCAAAAAGAAACCTAATCTGACTACCTAGATTTTCTTTTCTTTGATTTTTTTCTTCTTTTTTCATGAAAATGAATAGGCTTTTTTTCTTTTCAAATGAAATTGCTAGAAAGAAATCTAACCTAGGGATAAAAAAAAAAAAAACTAGACTAAGGAAGATATGATGTGCACCTGGAATTTTTTTTTCCCATGCTCGTGTGCGTAGATCCCATTTTTTCGATTTTCCTGCACATCAAAAAGACAAGCAGAGGAAGATTTGTTCGTGATAGCTCAAAAGGTCAAAATAAAAAAATAACATTGCCTCCTCGGCAACAGCGCCATTTGACAAAACTATTTTCGTGCATTTTGAAATCATTGGAAATTGTAATATAGTCGCGTTAAAATGCTCATCAAAAATTGATTTTGTAAAGATAATGAAACTTGAGTCCCGATCATTCATCTTTAGGAGTCGTTTATGCAAATCTGAATTTGATCTTCTTTTGCTTTACTTGTTTAAAATCGTATGCCGGTTTCTAATCGTCGGATCAATGTTTGGCCACTTTCAATATGAACCCTAATTATGTGTGCATGTGTTAGATAGATGAAAAATGTGAAAATGTGAGTTTTAGTATGCATGACTCTAGTTATGTGGTGCCTGTTCACGAAAAATGTGCTAATAGTTAGATCCTCAACATTTTCAGGTACCGACATGCTGGTTGCAATAGATAATAATTAAAAGCAAGCAACTTTAATCACACAAAATATATTGCAATAAGCTCATGGTGATTCTCAACACATAGATATATATATATATAGAAACAGATTTTTCATTAATTCATCATGGTGTTTGCAACAGGAAACTTGCGGAAAGCTTATAGTGGAAAGCTTGAAAACATATATCTTGCTAACAGAAAACAATCTTGTACAAGAATCTATTGGGGGATTTTGCATGCATCATTGGGGGAGAGTAAAGAGCTACACTACTAAGAAGTAAATAAAGCATGTAAACTATGAAGAACTAAGCTACTAATCTAGTAGAAATAAGGGCATTCGGAGGTGGGCTCCGATGGCCTTTGAGTTAGTTGAGAGGAGAATGAGGGGCGGCCAATGGTGCATAGGCCGACCCTTGGAGAGAGGTTGGCGAGGTGATCCAGTATCTTAGCATGGAGATGGTAGTGGCCATGGTGAAGCAACTCGTGGAGGTGGAGTGGAGGTGGACGTAGCTAAACTAAATGGAAGCAAAGTGTGAATGAAGCCAAGAATGGATGGGTGCAAATGGCCACCCCTTAGGTCTTTTTATAGAACTAAGGGAGACTCTCTAGTGAAGTGTGGAACTATCTAGGGGAGCTCCAAGAGTGGCCGACCAAAGAGAGAGAGAGGTGGCTTTTAGATCTGCCATTTGTGGATCTCCAATTTGAATGGCTCTTGGTTGCCAAAATGGTGCCACCTTTGGAAAAACCTAGAACACTCTAGAAGGTGTGGGAGTACATGAATGGGTGTGTGTGTGTGTGTGTGTGTAGTCATACCCTAGGTGTCTAAGCGAAATAGGTTAGGTCCTAAGGGGTTTAGGTTGGTGTAGGTCTTAAATTAGGGTTGCAAACCCTAATTGCTAAGGGGGAAATGAAATTAAACTTGACACAAGTTTAATTGAATGAGTGTGAACCTAATTGAGTGTGAAATAACTCAATTAGGTTGGGCTTAGGTTAATTGGACTTTCATTTAGTCCAATTAGACTTGTATGGGTTGAGATCTGAGCTCAATTGGACCCTATGGGTCCAATTTACTAGGCAATGGTAATTGACTATGATCTAAGTCAATTAAGTTTAGTGAGGACCTAATTAGGTCCTTTAGGAGATTTAGAGGTGATGTACTGTGGTTAGGGTACCTTAATTTAGGTTCCTAGGGGGTTAGAAATGGGTTTACGGAGCTAGAGATCCAAGATCAAGGCTTGAATCTCAAAACAGGAGCTGGAAAGCAGTTCCAGACGTCCAATAATAGCATCGAATGACTTATACTCAAAAGTCAAAAGTCCAAACTTCAATTCTAGATGTCTAATCAGACTCAAGAAGGATTCTAGGTTCTATCTTGGGTATTCTGTGGAAATTGGACATCTGACCAAGTGTCTGGACGTCCAATAATATTGCAGAAGTGGGTTTAAGGTATGCAGGAGTTGGCTAAGGGTTCTGGACATCCTATAACTTATTTAGACATCCTGATAGAGGTTGGAATTAGGGTTTTAAGGTTTCCTAGGGTGTGGTTACCTAGTCTAACGGTGGCTAAGGCTTGGGGAAGCTTCTAAGCTATCCTAGGGCTAGGATGGTCCTAAGTTCTTCATATTTTACTGCTTTATTCCTACTTAAAAGAATAGCATACCTCAACTTCCTTACATTATTATCTAGTACATCTAATCTAGGTCTTCTGCTCCAGCTCTGCTGCAACACCAGTTACTCTTTATTCTTCAGATCCAGGTTTAGGTCCAGCTTCATATCTACCTTCTATTCGGCTTATTACCTGTAATTGACATAATGCCCTAATCAGTACATTATAGCATTATTTTATGCATAGCTAAAAGAAAGCAAAAAAGGTGCTAGTAATGTTTATGCATGCATGAATTACCCTAACTTATGCTAAGCCCTAGCCTAATTTAGGTCAATTAAGACTTATGATTGTTGCGTAATCAGATGCACGGGTCAATTTTAGCTTAATGTGAGAGGGAGCCAACACACTCAATTCAAGTGCTCCCAATCACTAAAATGATAATCCACACAAGGCTCAACCACCAAATGATGTAAAGAAAATGAAAATGTTGGGGTTGAAATATTCAAGATCGAATCTAAGGCAAATGTAAAGTCGTGGTGGGGTTAGAATCAATTCAATTTCAAGGCTCCCCACCAAAAATGTGATCCCGAAATGCTAAAAAATGAGCCAAGGAAGGATGGCAATCAATCAATTTTTATCTTGCCTCTAAGAAGTCTCCACACAACAAAAACGGCAAGAATCAAGATTCTTGGATTTTCGCTATGCAAAGTTTGCGGGGAATAAAGGGGCATTGGGGGTGATAGCTAACAATCAACAAGTGGGTTTTAGTCCACTTGCCCCAAGAAATTCCCAAGAAGTGTTTTTAGGTTTTTGGAATTCTTAGATTTTTTTTTTTTTAAGGTGACAAGATGACCTAAGTTACTAAGAGGAAGACACCTACCTCCTCAGCAATGTGGGTAAAGCTCCAATGCGGTGACAGCGACTTCACGCTCACGCACCCACCTCAGATTTGCCCACATCTCCATCCTCCTCTGCATGTACCCTCCTTACAACAGGTACACCTGCACACAAAAAAACAAAACACCCATGAAGAGAAGGGTGGGAGAAGAGAAAATCAAAGGAAGAGAGTAGAAACTTACTCCAAATAGTGCCTCCCCGGCAACAACATCAGAAAAACGTGATGCGAACTCGAATAGGCCTTATTAATATGGTGATATTATCATTGAAATTAGTATAGTGGGTTAACCTAAATTGAGTCTACACCAGTTTCACAAAATTTTTAACCTAGCCTACTTGATTTTATCTTGGTCACTTTTAGGCCCAGGGTCGATCTTAGGGAGGTGGGGATTAGGAGATTAAAGAGTTTCTATGCCTTTCCTAAAACATATCTCTTCCTTACATTTATTATGCTTTTTGTTTTTCTACTTTTAATATTTTTTTGTGATAATGTTGGTCCTCAGGCATACCCTCAAAAATGAAGTCCTTGGCCTTAAGCTAAATGGTCCTTGGCTTGAAGCCAACTTAGGGTTCCAAAATCGATCTTGTTACTCACAAGATCGAGCACCTGCAAGACAAGAATTATCTTTTCTCTTTTATACTTCTTTTGGTCTTTTTAATAGCAAGAAATAAAAGACAAATGAAAGCAGAATAAATTGCAAGGAAAGAAATGAAAAGAAATACTTAGCTTAGTATATATATAGTTGACATAGAATATATATATAGTAGATATAGAATATATATATATAGTTGTATATTATATAGATAGGGGTGGAGGTGGAAATGGAGATGGAATGTAGCATGGTGTCAAGTTGGTCCACGTCTAGCAAGATGCAACCAACATGACTAAGTGCCGCGTTGAGTACGGGGCATGTGTGTGTAAGTGTGGGTGGAAGGACTTGCTTTGCGCGGGTATCGGGAAATATTGGCAACTGGTGAAAATATTCCCACGATATGATGCGCGGTGAAAGGGTTAGTGCATGGGTATGTGGGTAGTAGATGTAAGGTGAATGTGTGCATGGGAGAATGTGGATATGTGGATATATAAGTATATATGTATATATATAAGTAGCCATAACTATATAGATATATATATGCATAGGAATATATATATATTTATTTATTTAAAAATATATATATATATATATATATATATTTATGTACATATAGATACTTAAGGGTGAGAGTGTGTGAGTATATATATATATGTATGCATGCAGGTGTGTGAGTTTTTGTGAGTGTGTGTGTATGCAAGAGAATGGCATGTAGTGCAGGCACTGAAGGAGCATCGCACTGCGTGCAAAGGGGGAAGGATGCCACACACGTAGTGTACAAGGTCTGCGTGCAGAGCCGCAACACACAAGGGTTGCGTGCTGGGAGGGTGATGGGTTAAGATGTCTGGAGGCATTGCACGTAGTCTGGCCAGTGGGCATGGGCCGCTTCCACGCGTGGGCGCAGTGGGGATGTGCGGACGCAGCATGCAGTGCACAGGAGCACGTGTTGAGTAGTGAGGCACGGGCGCTGGGTGACCAGGGGAAGGCAATAACAATAAGGAGATAGAATGCAAAACCATCGGCTAAGTGAGAAACTTGCCAGTGGCTACAGTGCTGCGCAGAGTGTGATGAACAGTGTGCTACAATGTAGCGCGGAGAGTGGAGACCGGCTAAGGCGATGCGGCACGCAAAGAAGCCGTAGAGCACACACACGAGCACGGAAAGGGAAGCTAGGTTTTGTGCACGCACGTAGAGATGTTCGAAGGTGCATGGAGGTGTGTGGAGGCACGTAGAGGTGCAGGATGAGCTTCAGAGCTTGAGGCTCTGTAACAATGGTGACGAGGGTGATGAAACGAAGAAAAACAAAACTAAAAACGAAATCAGAAAATAAAGGTGAGTACGCAAATAACACAAAAAAATGGAAGCCACCACATGCACCTGCTCACGAAGGAGCTAGGAGGTGGTGGAGCTCATAGTAGGGTCTTGAGACAACTGTGAACTTCTCCTGCACACAGTGTGCCTCTTCTCAACTTGTGAGAAGAGGAACTGTGTATGGAGAGGGAGAGGGGAGGAGAATGGCTGGCGGGTGTGTGTGGTTTTGTGTGTGTTGTATGAGGGTGGAGATGGGTGTGTCTGTGGGTGGAGAGCCGGCTTCTGAAGTAGGGGAGAGTGCATGCACTTTTATAGAAAGAGTGCATGCCTCTGCCCATGCAACTGGCATGAGGGTGGCGAGGAGACATGCACAGTGGCCATGAAATATAGAAATGGGACGGGTGAAATTGCAATGCACACACAGGATGAAGATGTTAATTATTAAAGTGGATGGAATGGCCATTTATTCTCACTCTCTTCCCCTCTTTATAAATGCATGCAAGTGAATATTTACAAATGCAAGTATGGCTACATAAGATGCATGGGTAATGCTAGGAAATAACATAAGATGGCATATTTATTGGCGTAGCTTGCTATGCAATCAAAAACCAAGGGGTATTTTCGAGGATGTTTTAGTCAAGGTTAATGATTTGCATTACCATGCTGATTTCATGGTCCTAGACATGAAAGCCCCAAAATAGCTTAACCATACCCCGATTATTTTGGGAAGACCTTTCTTGGTTACTGCCAAGGCGAGGATTGATTATGAATCGGGAAATATAGAAATGGCCTCAGGGGATAAGACAAATCGATTCAATGTTTCCGAGGTCTCAAAGAAGAATAAAATTAAGTGTGGTTCGATGGAGGAGCTTGGTAGAATAGAGGAAGTAATGGCCATACATACCTTAGACAACCTTTTAATGGCAAACTCAACCCAAACTTGGGAAGAAGATCACACGGTTGCAGAAATAATTAAGGACAAAGAAAAAATGTGACCAATTGTAGATAGGCATGAAATTGAAAATTTGTTGGATGATTCACATGACCAAGATAAAACCCAACAACATCCTTATCCTGAATGCTTAGAGTTTGAGGTCCAACTTGTGGGTGGGAATTCTGAGGATCAGGGTGGTTGGTTTAAGAACCCAAAGTGCGAGGATGAAATTGAACATTGTGGAAGAACTCTTCAAACATTAGGCATTTTAGAGTACCCACAAATCCCTAGGACATCACAAAACCCTCATCGTCTTTTTTCACCCAACCATTACACAAATTCTATACCCAGCCACACTTCCTCTGTAATAAATCAACAAAACTTCTATTGGAGACCATTTAGGGTCTCCCTGCACCACCAGTTTGCCACTTTCATTGTTCATCTCTTTGGCAAGCCCATTTTCACTCTCCGGGACCCATACTTGGCGGCCCAGAAACTGTGTTGTTGTGGCCTCAATGTTTAGCTATTTTTGATTGAGGACCTCGCCTAGCTGAAGGCACTAAACTCAGCACATGTAAAGACTGTTCCAAGCTGACTAGAGTCTCACGGAAACCAAGTGCTATTCTTCCACTTCTACTCTCCTACATGCTTTCATTTTTCATAATGAGGACATTGTAAAGCTAGGCATGGGGGGGTGGATATATCTTATAATCTTTTTGTCAGCTATAATAGTAATTTCCTATTATTTGACTCTATCAAAAAAAAAAATAGAATTAGGAGATGAGAACTTAGGCATTAGGAGTTGCAAACTTTAGGAATTGATACTTTGAGACTTGAATACTTAGACTCTTCAGGCCTTCGGGCTTAATTAGCCTGGGTGTCCACTCGAATGTGGACTTAGTCTTGAGTCCTCACTAATTAAAATTCATTTTAATTTGGTAAATAATTTGGGATGATAAGTGTGCGATTTATCAACCCACCCTCCGATTTGGGGGGACTTTCAGTCTAAGCATCTATACACTTTTTTTGCACTGACTCACTTTTCAGTTGTTTCTTCGGAAATTAGATAGCTAATGAACTATCTAGGGTGGTATGGCTGGCAAGTTGTCGATGATAATAGTTCATCGGCTCATTGTCCAGAGCTCAGTCACAAGACCATTTTCATTGTACTACCTCTAGGTAAATCTTCGATCTGGGAAGCCACCTACTTAAAAAAAAGAAAAAGAAAAAAAAATATATATATAGAAAAAGGATAAAAATAAATAAATAAATAAAACCACACTTCAACGCACGAGTATGATTGGCAAGTTGTCATGGGTAATAGCCCCTTGGCCAGTTGTCCAGAACCCAACTTACAAAAAAATATGCATAATAATTCCCAAAACACTTAAGCAAGAAGCAGGAAGTAGAATAAATCAGGGAGATATACACGGGGTTCACCCTTGTGTTGACCCGATAAATAAAAGTAGGGAGAAAGCTACCATTCGAAAAGATAAACCTCTAGGCAAGGTCACCTAGGGTCGTAGAAACCCGAAGTCCATTTTAACAGCCGCCCAGTGAGTCTTTCACTCTTTTCACTAGATGCTTAGCACTTAGAGTCCTTTTCAAGTTTTGGGCAGGTCGGGTAGCAGTAAAAAGTTATCCCAAAACTCTCAAACTCCAAAAGTACAAAAAAAATTAGAAAAGAAGAAAAATAAGAAAAAAAAAAATTTCTTCTCTTCTCAAATAAGGCGAGGGCTTAGATGGCCTGCAATCTGGCAGACACCCAGGCACTGTCGAGTCTTCGTAACCAGGTCTTGTTTTGAAAGTTCCTAAAACATCCAACAAATTATGGCTAAGAGACCGAATCGTAATTCTACTTTTAGAAATAACATTTAGGATAATTTTGCCATGGACTAGGAAAAAGTTTGCATGGGGGTATGATAAGCACACATTAATTCATAATAAAATGCTTATTTATGATAGTTCTTAGGATTAGCATTACATATCATGTTATAAATACTGCATAACATCCATCGCATGGCATTTAAAATAGTTGTATATTATATACATTAATTCCGTCATTTTACATGGCCAGGAGGTATAGCGACATCTTTACGGACTTCGGATGAAGAATCGGACCAAACGGATGGATTCAGAGTGACGATCACAGTTCATCATAATGAGAATCACTCCAATTGGAGCTCTCTAGTACCCTCCACAAGAAGAAGAAGAGGAACAACCCAGATGGCACCACGTGGCGCCATCCAGGCCACCCCACCTGAGCCGACACGTCCTCAAGCCAATTGCAAGGAGGGATCTCAGCCGTTGGATCTCAATCCAATGGTTGAGGGTGGCCTGAACCGCGCGTCAACATGCTCTACACTTCACCAAGGGAGCTCCTTGGCCAAATGATGAAGCACCCTCTTCGCAAACGCCAAACGCAGGTTCGAGACCCGTAGCGCCCCTCCCTTTGTCAATTGAACGGGAGCTTATGTGAGCGCATGCAGCAGTAGCGTAGCTCCAGCACGCACCAACAACGTGCGTGCACATACGCCAGCCAGCACACACACCAGCAAGGCCGCTGTGCAATCCGCGTGCATGAGGCGGGACAACGTAGCGTGCATGGGGCGGGCGCGTGCTCGGTTGGCACCAGCCTTCAGTGATAGCTTGGCAGACATACAGCTATGCTTACAACCGTTGCTAATTATTCACATGCCAGCAAGGCCAGTTGTGGGTGTGAGCAGGCGTGAGTTGCATATAGCGACCCTTCCAGCGACAGCTTGGAGGTCATTAATGGTCCCATGATTATTCTCTCCTCTTTTCATCCACTATAAAAAGACCAACACCCCCTCCCTTCCAAGTGATCTCTACCTACTCTACTCCCACCTACTCTCAAGCTCTAGCAACCCAACCAATGCTCTATTAGAGTTTGCTCTCAAACTCGCAAGGCGGCTATTAGTATAGCGAACCTCTGCTCCACTAAATACTCCTCCAACTTGCCATCCCAATTCATAGGTCTCCTTGGAGCTGTCCATCCACCTCCATTCTGGTAGCAGATCATCTCCGCCTTCTCACCTCTTTTCCGGAGCTACGCTGAAGCTTTCCTCTACCCGACGTCCTCCCGTTTCTCACCTACGTCGTCCTACTTCCCAACTCCTTCATCCGAGCTTCCGCCAAGCACCGTCATCTCGCTGAACAGCCACTTCAGGGGATTTCTTCTCACCTCCCTCTCTTTGTATGTTTTCTATATTATTGTAATTGACATTCATGCAATATATCAGATTCAATTCTATCTCTCTCTTGTGATTGATTGTCATTTTATTTCAAAAACAAAAAAATAACAAAACCCTAAAACACCAAAAAGAAACAAATTGAAGCAAAAATTCATTCAAAGTAAACGTTTCCTCCCTGTGTTCGACCTGGGACTCCCTTTGAGTTTCGGTATAAATTTTATTTGATCATGAGTTTTGCAACTACGACGATGGGTTACTCGTAACCTTGATTTCAAACACGCGAAACACGTGCGATCAATGGTGCTTCCATGGAGGGTGGTGGCCGGAGCTGTCGCCAGCATCGAGGAGGAGGTGCGATGGTGGTGGGGGCTGTTGCCGCTTTCTGAAAGTTGTACACAGTCGAGGAGGCTCGTGCGAGGGTGGAGCTACGTACAATGCCTCCGGTGGTGGATGGGAGGCACTGGAGGGTCTCTATTGACGTCGAGGAGGATGGTGGGTAGTGGACTCTATTGGGTTCTTTCGTGAAGAGCGAAGAAGAAGAAGGAGAAGAGGTCAACATGTGCATGGGCTGGCAGCATTGGCTACTTCGCGTGAGGGTGTGGGGCATAGCCTGTTGTGCGTCAGTGGGCATGGGCAGGGCTGTTGGTTGTGGGCATTGGCTGGATGGGAGGAGAGGCCGTGCTTGGGGTTCTGTACGCAGGCATTGTGCATGCCTAGTACACAGTGTTGGCATTGCGTGAGCGGGCCATGCGTGAGTTGAGTGCTAGTTGGGGGTGTTGGCCCATGCAAGGGCGGAGGAAGCATGCGGTGGAGAACGGTGGTCCCGCGGTCATGGATGGAGGGCCCTGCTACTTGCGAGGAGGATGGTGGCTGAGGTTGAGTGGTGAGAGGAAAGGACTCAGCTACACTGATGATGATGGCAGTTGGTCTGAGGGTGAGTTATGTTGGTGGAGTTACAGTACAAAAGGAGAAGGATAAGAATATGGAGCATGGTGGTGGTCTTCAGACATTTGAGATGGGTTTCTGGATGACTTAACGAGGGGGGCAGGCACACAGTTGAAGGTTTTGATGGTGGCTCACAGTGGCATAGAGGAGGCTCACGGTTGCGAGGTCGAAGATGCAGTTGCGGGTGTCGATGCTGTCACCACCAACCGCGGTGATGATTTGGCGTAGTCGAGACACAGTGGTTGTCGTCAGAGGCGAGATGCAGTTGTGGGAGGTCATAGTCGTCGATGATGGAGGCTCGCGGTGGTGGTGGCACATGGTGGAGGAGAGAGGTCATTTCCTTCCCTTAGAGAGGAAGATGCTGGAGAGGGGGCACCTCTCATGAGAGAGGAGGTGGCCCTCTGCACCTCTTTTTTCCTGTTATATAAAGAGAATGTGCTCATTATTTCATGCGACAAAAATGGAGAGATTGAAAGAATTGGGGAGATCTTTATGAGGGAGAGAGAGGTAACGAGGCAATTCCCTTGTTCCTTTTCTCTCTCCTTTCTCTTTTTTCTTTTGCATCAGACTTCCAAACACGAATTGTTTTATGAAAATAATTCCCCTTAGAAAGAGGAAATCCTTCAAACATAGAAAGTAGAGAATTTTTTTCCTTCAATGTGACAAATCAAATAGCATTCCAAATTGAGAAGGATTCCTAACAAAATTATGTAATGCATGAAATGACAATTTTTTCTCTTACGTAATTTTGTTAATATAAAGGATGTTCTAAATTCACTTCTTATTTCAATGACCATGTACTTAGGCTCCAATGTTGTCCACTAAAGTGGACATATCAGTACGGGTCAGAATCAGAATTAAAAGATTGATCCTTAAACCCGTCAATAGAAGATGTCCACAAATGTGGACCAAGTTGTGGTGTAGACCCATGCCCTAGGGTCGAGTGGTTCTAAAGTTTTGGATGAAAATCACCCAAAATTGAAGATTATTGAGCTTGCGGGGCCGAGCCTACTGTTTTGCAGTGTGTAAGCCAAGTCTAAAATGTCGGACAGTTGGTAGATCAGATTTACTAGGTTCATATGTCCACTTAGAGTTCATCTAATAAAGATAGTCAATTGTTATGTACTTGAGTTGCACATCCTCAATATCAAAATTAACATAACGGTTGTGGTAGAAGGCAGGTGGTTTCAAGTCAACAAGAACCCTTAAATCCAAAATTGTATTTCCCTTAGAATTAGCCTCCAAGATTTTAACTTCCAAATTTCTATCCTCCAACATCAAGTGTTCAGGTTTCAGGAACTTTATATCATTGTACACCCCATCTAAAATATCCAAGTCCAACAGTTGTGGTTGAATCATGATTGGCTTGGGCACAATGATCTCAAAAGTATGATCGTTCAGCTCTTTGGGGTGTAGTTGAGAAAAGGGGCCACTCATTGAATCATCTAGTAAGTGAGGCTTCAGATCCTCCAAGTTAGCACCAACCAGATCACAATCTTCAATAATCAGGCTATCAAATGATTCATCATACTCCTCGATACCATTTGTCTCACTAAAATCATTTTCCTTAACTTCAAGTGAGACGACACTCAGAGATTCCTCACCTTATGAATTAAAGAATTCTTGATCCTCATTTATATATGTTTCAAAATCATATGTCATTTCATGGTCCACGGAGACATAGTTTTCGTCGTTCCCTGGCTTGGGGATCTCAAGTGAAGTAATCGATTCATCCTCAATCGGTTGCTCTAGCAAACCTGGTCATCTCCAATCTCAAAACATGTATCCTCCCCGATAGGCGCTTAAGCGGGTTCAGACAATGGCTCTCATGAAGGGGGTCATCTTAAGAATCATCCCAAGATTGGGCTAAGCCAACCATGAATTTCATCCTCAATCTTAACAATTTCCCATGTAGAAACTCACTCGGGCCCTTATCTCTAATATCTTGGAGCAAATCCAATAAAGAGATATTAAGCTCATTAATCATTTTGATCATAGGCTCAAATGCTTTAGTGCATGGTGTTGAATAAGCTTCTAGAGATTGTATGATGTTCCTCAAGTTAGCCAGCACCCTGTCTTGGACCTAGTTCACCTGAACTGAATGGTTCGATTCAGGGTTAGGTGGGTTCGGGTTAAATATAGGGGAGTCACGATATTGAGGTTCTCAGTGTCCTCCCTAATAGTAGACCATTTCAGGTTGTTCAAAGAATGGTGGTGACCTATATTCAGTGGAATACTGGGGAGGGTAGGTGTTATAATCATCATATCCTTCCTAATTGTAGATCGGGTTGGTTTGGTCATCAAAGGGTGGAGATCTATAATCATTGTATATCAGGGAAAGATAGTAATCATTGTCTTGTTGTCAAGGGTTAGGCCCTGGACACTGAGGTCTGGATTCATATCCCCAATCAAAGTTGTCCCGACTAGGGGATGGGTAGCATAAGTCGTATCAAGATAGCAATCATCTTGACGATAGGTATTGGTAGGAGGGTAGTGATGGGTCCACTGTAGTGGACTAATTTAGTGTTTAAGTACATTATTATTTTATGAGAGACTAATTTAAAGCATAGATGTTATTGACAAAATCATGTGAATGCTAAATTTATCATTTCATGTATTAATTGCATTAGCCTTTATATGGGAGGATTGATTATTCACTTTAAAAGGCAAGGGCATCACATCAAAGTGAGTGGAGATATGTGGGATTTTATCTAGGCAAAATATAGTAAGAGAATAAATTTTAGAGGTTTCCTTGTATACCTCTCAAATTTGTTCCAACAAATTTTCTTATCTCTCTCACGAATCTATCTCACCCTAAAATTCCTATTCGTTATATTTGGTTACTTAAAATTTGACTCTCTCTCTCTCTCTCTCCTTATTTAATAGGAAGGGACGGGCAACTGGGGCGATCATCTTCTTCCTCCCTCTAGAGGGATCACGGCCTCCACCTCTCTCCCCTCACCTTGTGCCCATCCACCACTGCGAGCCTCTGCATCGACTGAAGCCACCACCGTCATGTGCCTCCTTCATCCGCCACTGCATCCCTCCATAATCCTACAAACAAAACCACGCCCCCCTTAAACTCCTCTCTCCACAGGAGGAGAACCACCACAGCAACCCATCGTGAGCCTACCCTCCACCATCATCATCGTCCTCCTCACAATCCACTGCGTGCCTTTCCCCCCACCGCAACGACCACTCATTGCCATGCCCCCAAGCCCCCTCCACGATGCACACAACCAGCCACTATGACGAGTCGAATTTCCTCTATGCGTTGTAGTATATAAGTAGTGGAAAAATCGACTAATCAATAATAAAAATAACCACTCATAGAAGTGAGGTCGTGTCCACAAGGAGGCAATTATGCAATAAACTCTCGATTATTTTCTATTCTTTCGGTTAAGTGCGAAATCCGTAATCAAATCTGACGTAAAATGCAATGGAAAGAAGATTCACAATAACTCAAAAATATAAGGGTATATGTGTAATTTTTCCTCACTGAAATCTTCGATAAATATATGATGATTTTATGTAATTTTCAATTGACATATACTAGAGAAAATTGGTGCACATGTTAATCCCAAAACCAATCTTAAAATAGGTGAATAACAATAACGTGCAATTATCAGAAAGTATGAGTGTGCCTACGCAATTTTGCCACAATAAAATAATAATAAATCAAAAACTAATTTCTGGTGGCAATGGCATTAGATGTAATTTTCAATTGAATGAAAAACAGTGCATTTGCTCTCTCTCCGCCTCGCGAGAGAGAGAGAGCACTGGCGAGGCTTTCACACGCAAGGGAGGTTGGCAAAGACGAGGCCGATCCGATGGAGGTTGCGGCATCGACGGAGATGGTCGGAGGTGGCCAGCCAACGGAGGAGAAGAATGCTGGAGGAAGCGCGCCTGTGGGGTAGTGTGACTATGCAGCGCCTGCGGCCTGGTTGGAGGGTGTGGTAGGCAGTGTGTGCCTATAGAAGGGGAAGCTGTGGGCAGCATGGCTATGCAGGTCTACAGGAGAGGGAGAAGGTGCGGTGCGTGAGCGCTTGCAAGCATTGGCCATGAGGCAGAGTGGCTGCTGGCACTGGAGAAGGGCGCGCTTGAGGGAGCGGGCAAGGTGAGGCGATGCAGCACTTGCGGAGGGGGGATGCTATGTGGGATGGGGCATTGGCTGGAGTGGCTGGTGGGAGCGCTGGACGTGGGAGTAGGCGCGCTGCAGTGTGGCTGTAAGGAGAAGGCGGGTAGTGCAAGAGACGGGTGCTGGCGTGAGGTTGGGAAGGTGGGCGTTGGAGAAAGGTATGCTTGCGGGAGCCGGCAAGGTGGAGCAGGTGCCTGGTGGTGCGCTTGAAGGCGCTGGAGGCTGAGGCGCACGCCTACAGGCGCGCAAGGTGGAGAAGGAGCGGGCGCCTGCAGGTGGCTAGGGCAGTCTGGAGAGAGGGGAAGCGCTGCGGGTGCGAAGGCAGGCGCTGGTGCGGTGCCTGCGATGCTTGGCAGGGGTGCGGGTGAGAGAAGCGACTATGCAGCGCCTGTGGGTGCTGGCCTGGTAGTGGTGAAGGCGCCCAGCGCCTTCAGGCGCGGCTGGAGGGAGTGCTGGATGGAGCGGCTAGTGAGGCGAGGCGGGTCTGCAGAGGGGTGCGCGCCTGCTGGCTGGTTGGATGGCGCGGTGCAGGCTGGTGCGGTGATTGGCGAGGCGGCTAGAGATGGGCACGCGCCTGCGGGGGCGTATGGTGGACAGTCTGGTGATGGTGCTGGAAGGGAGGATGCGGTACACAGTGCATGCGGGGAAGCAGTTCCCCGCAGGGGGGAAGATGCAGATGCCCCTCTCATTTCTCCACCTCCTCTTTAACTCCTCTCTCCCCGCATGCATGAGTTAAGGGATTTTCCAAATCCCTTTGCTATTTTTAGCCAGCGGGCGTTGAGGGGAGAGTTGCGGTTGGTTATTTGAATGGGTAATTTACTCTCCCCTCCATATTCTTTTGTCAAATCTTCTTCCTGCAAATAAAAACATAAAATTATTACATATTAAGTTATAGAATGCTATAAAATAAATGTAAACTTAAATAATGATGCATGCAAACATTCTTTAACTTAATTTAGTTATTAACAAATCTAAAAGGTAAGATTAAAGTTAACTTAGGCGTAATAATAGTCCAATAAAATGGACTCATCAAATACCCCCATGCCTAAGATTTGCTAGTCCCTAGCAAAAATGAAAAATAATAGAAGTAATCAGAAGATTTCTTCTATTATCTTTTCAAAACTGTAGAGATCCAGACAAATGTGGAGTGATGATAGCCTAAGTAATAGATCCAAGTGAAAGCGACAATTTGCATTGGGAGTTTGTACTTCACCCTTGGTAAATATTACTGTCAGGATAGGCAACTACTCCCCTCGGTGATAAGGCAGAGGATAATCTGTAATTTGACCCTGGCATTTGACTTAGGTAGGAGATATCGAGTTGAATGGATTTGTATTTGGTGGCACACACTCATCTGGTGCTACATATAGTCTAGTACTGCAGACACTAGATCTCTAGACTATTAGACAAGTCAACTTTGAGAGAGGCTACACAATTGTGCTCTCTTGATGTTCCTGGGCACTCCCTCTTTTCTTTCTTTCTGAGATCACGAATCTAGCCAAATTTAGAAATTGTACTCACTATTTGGTGGCCTCACATGGCATCTACACTTCAATTAAAGTCCTAATAACTTTACAACTAAGTTAGAGTCCTCAACTAGTATTCGGGCGATCAGAAATACTAAAAGGTAGATATGGGTCATATTTGGTGGAACGCAATAGGTGTTCTGCTGCCTCAGAAATAATGTTACATTATAACTTGGACCTTTCTTTTTTTTTGTAATATAAATATTTCTTCTTTTTCTTCTTTTCTTTTCTCTTTTTTTTTTATATAATTTTTTTTCTTTTGAAACATTGAGGAATGCTATCATGAGCCGATAGCAATCCAAATGGTAGTATATTCCATATCAAAAAAAGCAATTACAGGTATGAGGCCCAACTATATATGAGAGACCAGCACTCCTTTACAATATTCTCACATCTCACCGATCTCTCCTGAAAAAGCTTATCATTACGTGCCCCCCACATACACCACAACACAGCTGCCATGGCCCCCAATGGTTGATTAAGAGTGATGAACCTTTGCCATAAGGAATCCCAGGATGGGAGGGGTTCTAAACAAACCAACCTCCAAATCTTATCCGTGATCAAGCAGGAGGAAAAAATGTGTGATGCACTATCAGAATGAAACCAACAAAGAGGGCATACATTTAGAGTTGTCCCCATCCTTCTGTGTCTTAGATCACCAGTGATCAACCCTTCACGTCTGCATAGCCACAGGAATATCTGAACCTTTAGAGGAACTCTCAGAAGCCAAATCTTTTTGTCAATAGGGTCCCATTCCAGCTCACTATTGGCTCTAATAACTTTCTCATACGCTTGCCTCACAAAAAAATTTCCCTACCAGCAGTAAGTATCATCCTCACTACTCACACACTGCATCTGTTGTAGACTTGCCATCATTTTCTGCCCTTCCTCCCACAGGCGAGTGCTCGGCTTGCACTGCTGCAGACCGTCCAGTAGACAGCACACCTCTTCCTGAGACCACAAGCTGCTAACTATGGCTTCCTTATCAGCAGTAGCATCATACACCCTCGAATAGACCTCTTTCAGCAGGCCCAAGTCAGACCAACACTCATTCCATAAGCTGAAGCCACTGCCATCTCCGAGCTTGGGTTGCAGCAGATGCCAACAGCAGGTGACTGCAGAAATCACAGACCGCCAAAAGGGAGAAGGTTTCTTTGGTTGAAGCCTTTGCAAACAGCTGTTAGATCCACCATAGCAGTCCCTGATCAGGTCCTCCATCAGCCCCTCCTTGCCATCCAGAATTCTGGTGGCCCACTTCAGCAACAAGGCCTCATTGAATTCTTTGAGAGCTTTAATTCCCAACCTCCCAATCCCCCTATGTCTGCAGATACAATTCCAACTGATGGGCTGCATGAATCCGCCCTCATGACCTACCCCCTTCCAGAAAAACCTCTTTCTCATAGTGTCCAATCTCTTCCAAATACATTTAGGGGCCTTAAAAATGTTGAAGTAGAAAACCGGTATGGCTGTGATGACTGAATTGAGTAGGATTAATCTTCCAACTTTAGATAGGAATCTACTACTCCAGCCCTTTAGTTTTCCAGACACCCTCTCAAAAAGAACATTCCAATCTGATTTCTTCAGTTTTGTGGCCCTCAGAGGTAGACCAAGGTATCTCAACGGCAATTTAGCATGGGGTGACCCCAAAACACCCTCCAGCTCCCTCTGTTCCTGTTCATTCATGCCAAAGAAAATCAAAATCGATTTAACCTTGTTTAGACATAAGCCTGAAATGTCACCAAAAATCTTTACCAGTAACCCCAACGCATGTGCCTCAAACTTGGATCCTTCAACAAAAAACACCGTGTCATCTGCATACTATAAAATGGGGGCAGGCTTCCCCTGGTAAACAGTGAGTACCCTTTAATAATACCCACCTCAGCCAATTTGTAGGCATACCTTGCAAGCCCGTCCACCGCAAGGTTGAAGATTAATGGGGCAAGTGGGCACCCTTGTCTAACCCCCTACTGAGGTTGGATCCATGCTCCACATGGCTTTCCATTGACCAAAGGCGAAAAAGAAGCCTTAGTAATACATCGTTTCATCCATTGGATCCAAAGAGGGGGAAATCCTCTTCTTCTAAATACCTCCCACAGGTACGACCAAGTGATTGAATCGTAGGCCTTCTAGAAATCCACTTTCCACAAGAAAGCCTTGCACTTCCTACAATTGCATCCATTAACCATTTCCTGAACCAATATGAATGATTCTTGAAGAGATCTATTGGGCAGGAAGGTAGCTTGCACTAGATGAATCAGATCCTGTAGAACAACTCTCAGCCTATTAGCCAAGGTCTTGCTGATGATAAGATAGATGGAATTTGAGAGGGAAATCGGCCTAAACTCAGAGAAGTGCTCTACTCCCATCAGTTTAGGCAAAAGAAACAGGTAAGACTTGTTAATCCTCTCAAAGCCCGCATTCCCCACCTCAAATTCTCTGATAACCTCCATCACCTCCTTACCCACCACACCCCACATCTCCTTGTAAAAGAAAACCTGTACTCCATCAAGGCCTGGAGAGCCTTCCACATTTAATTCACTGATTCCTTGCAAGGTCTCCTGTTTAGTAATAGGTGCCGTCAACTGTTCAGCCTGTTCACTCGACACCCTAGGACCCACATTTCCTGCCATTCTCCAATTCCCCCTCTTAGATGCCCGAGATGCCTCTCAAAGTATTTGATGGCTTCAGATTTAATCTCCTGATTAGAAGAGACCCTATGTCCACCACATAGTACAGAGGAAATAAAATTAGCACGTCTCCGAGAACTAGCTGCAAGATGAAAGAACTTTGTATTGGCATCCCCCTCCTTAAGCCACAGCTGCTTGGATCTCTCCCTCCAATCGATTTCTTGTTTTAGATCTTCATCAAGAACCACACCCTACCACATTTTTCGTTCAGCCAACTCATCTTCAGACAACTGGCCAGCTTCTTCCTTGGAGTCCAGCTCTTGAATTTTACTCAAAGCTTCCCTTCTGATCTGTCCCCTCAGCAGCCCAACAATAGCACCATATTCTTTCAAGATCATGCGCAAACCAGCCAACTTAGCTGACAGCCTGGCAGTGGCAGACCCCTAGACCTCTTTAGGTCTCCACCAAGAGCTAATCATCTGGTAAAAACCCAGTTCATACAACCAAGAACGTTTCATTTTGAAATAGGATCCAACCTAGTTTTCTTCCCCACTGTCCCATACCAACGGGGTGTGGTATGCAAAGGGTCGGCTGAATGCACAACAAAAATGCACCAACAATTGTGCCATCTTGTGCTATTTCCTAGCATTGCCAGTGCATATTAGGTAACCATAGTTGCATTTGTAAAAATAAACGCATGCATGTATTTATTTGAGAGGGGAGGAGAGTGAATAAAATGGCCTTGAAATTAATGTTTTCCTCAAGTGTTGCCTCGCAAAATACCCATCCTCATTTTTTGACTTTGATTTTCTTCTTCCTCGCGCCATTCTATGCAAACGGCTTGCCCTGCCAGTCGCATACACAGCCATGCACAGCCAGGGCATGGCTATGCTTGCCTTCTTTCTCTTTAAAAAGGGCACGGCTTTCTTCTTTGAAGGGAGCCTGGTCCACACAAAAAAAACACACACAGCATCTCCTTCCTCCAGACTGTCTCCTCCCCTCTCCCCTCCATACGCAGCCTCTATTCTTCCTGAGGAGCCACGCTACTGGCAGGAGCAACTCACAGTGGTACACAACCACCAATGTGAGTCCCACAACCGCCCAACTCATCAAAGAGCCGGTGGGCATGGTGGTTCTCTTCTCTGTTTCGTTGTTCCAGCCCATCGCCGCCATTGACAGGAGCTTCAAGCTCGAAAGCCCAAGTAGAAGCAGTGGTAGCCAGCAGCAGCGCAGGCCACCATGCGCCTCAGGCGCCTGTTCCGCGGGCTTTTCACGTGCCAGCAGGTCGCCCTCGTCCCTCTCCGCGCGCCCTGTCGCGAAACTCCGCCCACCGCCTAGCCAATCTCGCACGCGTCAGCCAGTCAGCTTTTTGCCCTTGCACTGTAGCTGCGATATCACGCTACTACAGTGCGGTGACCGGTAAGTTTCTCACTTATCTGGTCACTAGGCACTCTCTCTCCGCGCCACAACCATCACCAGCCCGTCCGTGCGCCCACTCCCGCGTACGCCAGTGCCAGCCCCGTCTTCGCTCGCATTTGCACCTGCCCGCTTCTTCGGCCGTGTTCCCTCTGCATGCGATGCAGTGCACTGCAGTCTGCAGCATTCTGCGCTACACCTTCCTCTCGCGCTCACTCCCTCCTTCGTGCGCGCTCATCTCCTCGCGCCTATGCGCCTGCGCCTGCGCGTAGACCACCAGACGTCGGCCTCTGCATCCAGACGACTTAACTCACCGCGCTTCCTCACTCCAGCAGACGCTCTCTCTCTCTCTCTCTCTCTCACAGCACTCTCTCACTCCCTCCTGCAGACACATACACACACACACACTCTCGTACACACACCCACTCACTTGTACACTACTATATTTATATATATACATATATATATTTATATATACATTTATATACATATATTAGTACCTATATAACTAAGTATAAGTGTAGATACATATATATATATACATATATATACGCATATATTTATACATATATATATATATATACAAATATACATACATATATACATATATCTATAACTATAAATACATATATATATATATATATATATGTATATCTATCTACATATATCTATATACATAGATACTTATACTAAAATGTATATATACATATACACATATATGTAACTATATACATATATTACTATATATATACATATATATATATATCTATATCTATATATATAGTTATATATGCCTACATATCTAATTATAAATATATATATACATATACATACATAACTACATATACACCTATATATTTATAACCATATATATATATACATATAGATGTATATTTACATATATACATATATATATATATTTTTTCGTATCACCTACCATACGTTGTATTGCGGGAATATCTGCACCAGTTGCTGATATTCCCTAATACACGCGTACAGAAAGTGTCTCCATACACATCTTCCACCCATCCATCCTACACTCCATGCAACACTTCGTCGTATTGGTCGCGTCTTCCTAGACGACGATCAACTCGACACCGTGCTACACAACATTTCCACCTCCACCCCCACCCCTATATACATATATAATATATACATATATATATATATTATATTTACCTTATTTCTATTTCTCCTTCCTGCCATTAAGAGGAGAAAAAAAATATACAAAAGAGAAAAGATAACCCTTGACTTGCAGGTATTCAATCTTGCGAATAGCAAGATGAGTTTTTAAACCCTAATTTGGCTCAAAGCCAAGAACCTGATTTTGAGGGTGTACCTCAAGGACAAAAATTATCAAAAAAAGAAAAATCAAACAAAAAACACCAAAAATATAATAAACAAACAGATGAGATTCGTTGTAGGAAAGGCATAGAAACTTATTCACCTCTAATCCCACTTCCGTGAGTTTGACCCTGGGCGTAAAAGTGATCAAGATAAAATAAAGTAGGCCAGGTTAAAAAAATTTTGTAAAAAGATGGTTAGGCTCGATTTAGGTTAACCACTATGCTCATTTAAACGATTAAATCACCATATTAACACAGCCTATCCGGTTTACACCAAACTTTTTCTGGTGCCATTGCCGGGGAAGTGCGCATTCAAGTATGTTTCTACTCCATTCCTTTAATTTTTCTCTTCTCACACCCTTCTCTTCACGGGTGTTTCTGTTTGCTGGTGTACAGGTGAACTAGTTGCAAGGAGAAGGCAGGCAGACGAAGTCGGAGACATGGGCAGATCCAAGGTGGGAACGAGAGCGTGAAGTCACCAGCACCAAACTGGAGCTTCGCACACGTTGCTGAACAAGTAGGTCTTCCTTTCTTAGCAACTTAGGTCAACTTGTCACCTTAATAAAAAAAAATAAAAAAAAAACTAAAAACACTTCTTGGGATCTCTTGGGGCAAGTGGATTAAAAATCACTCGTTTGATTGTTTTTCATCACTCCCACCGTCCCGAGATTTCCCGCCAATCTTCGCATAGCGAAGATCCTAGAATCTTGATTCTTGAATCTTTCGCCGTGTGAAGTATTCTTTAAGGCAAAGATAAATAGATTGATTGCCATCCCTCTTTGCCTCATTTATCTGCAATTTGGGTCGCCTTTTAGGTTGGGAGACTTGGAATTGAGTTGATTCCAACCCCACCAAAACCTTTCACGTGCCTAAGATTCGAACCCGAATACTTCAACCCCAACAATCAGATTTTCTTTATCTTATGGTTGAGCCTTGTGTATGGAAATCATTTTGGTGATTGGGAGCACTTGAATTGAAGTGCTTTGGCTCCCTTTCACACTAATCTAAAATTGATTCGTGCATCCACACATAGAAATCTCCATCCAGGGAAGCCCATTGCATTTTAGCATGCATTAACCAACTGGCATTGAGGAAGGGTTTGTTAGGCTTGGAAGAAAACTTGTATTCTCTCAAAACCCGGAGATTGGTTGAATTGGTAATTCAGCGAAATCCTAAAATCCATAGTACTTAAGGCTGAATTCTAAAAATCATTCACCAATTAAAACTTCAATTCGGGGAGATTTCCCCTTTGCATGCTTGGTTTACACACTTTACAAAATCAATCACTTGGGCATTACCCATAAATAACACCCTTCACATTCCACAAGCACTTGATCCTAAGCCTCTAACTAAAACTGGTAACAACTTGACCCTTATTAAGGATTGGAGGTCTAACTACCTGCGTGTAGCGCCTACGTGCTGTTGAGGGTTGCCGCGTGCTATCGGGTGTCTAAGACTGGGGCAAACGGCCTTTCAATCTGGCACGGTGGTTCCGCGGTGCTCGCATTCGGTTCCGTAGGTCGTGATAGTAGGTAACTTAGATCTTTATATCTAAGGGCACACTGTAGAGGTTAGGAATTTGATTGTATTGATTTGTCATCAAGTGTACATTTGTGGCGTCATTTCTCTCATCTCTTTTCCCTTCGTATCCCCCCAATTCATCCTGCGGTAGTGCATGTTTGGGAGGAGGTCATAAAACCCTGAACTGTTTGAATTGCCTGATAATTTTAGAAAAGAAGTCGAATCGTCCTCCTCCACAAACATGGCTACATGCCCACCCCCAAATCTCGAGGGAGGAAACCGCCCTTAAAACCCACCAGGTGGTGGAGCCTTGGATCCCATAACTCGCCTCCAAGCCCAAATAGAAATGTATAATGAACAAATTGAAGCCATAAGGGAAACATTGGAGGAAATGCAGAACCCTCCTGAACGGGAGGAGCCTAGGTCTCTTAGCTCTTATCAGAATCCCGTTGCTATAGAGACCATAGGACAAATTCGGGTCCCCATGGGCGGGGACGACTTTGAACTGAAACCTAACATAATTGGCCTGATAAATTTCCACTTCCATGGTCTTGCAAGTGAAGATCCTTTTCTCTACTTGGAAGACCTAACCCGATTGGCTGAAACAGTTAAACCAAGAAATATCGGGTTACCTATATTCCTCATGAAAATGTTCTCATTTTCATTGCAGGATAAAGCATCGCAGTGGTTATGTACCCTTGGGAGAACCATCCACTCTTGGGAAGAGATGTGAACAGCGTTTCTAAAGAAGTTCTTCCCAATCAGGTGAACCAATGCACTTCGTCGTGCTCACTTCATTTATGCAACAGAATGACGAACAATTTCATGAGGCATGGGAGAGATATAATGACCCCCTCAGGAAGTGTCCGCACAACGGTCTGCCTAAGTGCCATATAGACCAGATTTTCTACTATGGGCTAAATGAGACTTTGAAGCAGATTACAGACGCTTCCTATGGAGGGAATTTCATGAATAAAGACGAGAATGGAGCATTCAAATTATTTGAAAATATGAGCGAAAACTCAATGAACAATGACTCCATTGTCACCTTTAATCGTACCAGCCTGCCCCGTAATGTCCACGTAGTTGACACGGGACCCTCCCAATCATCCACAGATCAAAGCCTTATCGCACAGAAATTGGATGAAGTCTCTGTCGTGCACAAGAAGCTGGACAAGCTTCTGGCCAACCCTGCCCGTTCTATGGCAAACACCCCCACCTCACCACTTCGTCACAATCCCAATTCTGCCAACACCTGGCTTATCCCGAGAAACCCCGTGAGACCTTCCTTACCGAGTGTAGTGCCGAGCGATTCGGTAAGTCATGTGGACCTGGCTTTTGTGAGCCAGTATTTCGACACGGAGGACCAAGCCTCCATGTGCTCGGAAGCATACTTACATGCGGACGTGTCTTCTGGCATAGAAGACGCTTGCGCCCTGGGGAACAACCCGTTCTCTGCCACTTATAACCCAGGGTGGTGAAATCATCCGAACTTCGCATGATCCAACAACCCGTAGCACCAAAACCCTGCGGGTGGACCAATGTGACCGTCTGCACCCATCATCCCAAGGACCCAGTCTAATCCTATGGTGAATCCGCCATTGGGTCCTTGCGTAATGCAAACAGAACACGCATCAAGTCCTCTTGACAAATTGATGCGAATGATGACGGAAATGTTGAAGTGCCATGAAGAGAACATGACCTCTCTTCAGCACCAATTGGCGCAGCAGAATGCTGAGATCAGTCAACTACGCATGGCAACTCAATCTCAGGGCACTCTTCCAGCCCAACCTGTTCCCAACCAGCGAAATTTCGTACCCCGTGGTCCTCAACCAAAGGTACAACCTTCTCAGGGGCAGGTTCATCAAATTCTGCAGGCTTCGAGCATTCCACCGGGATTTCAGGCTAATCCCACTGCAGCACCTCACTCTTATGTCCCTATTGCGAACCCTCCTCCGCCATATGATCCCACTGGACCCGCATCGTCCAATGCGATCACTACGAGGAGCGGTAAGCAAACCGTCGATCTGCCTCGACCTAATCCTGGCCCGTCTTCTTCATCGCCCTCTCATTTGGGATGCGCACCGCATTCGCGATAGGATGATACACCCAAATTGGTGCCAGAATCAGTCCCATTCCCTGAGGCTCTACTAAGGGAGCCAAAAGGAAAGAAGAAGGATACGCAGGCCTTTGATAACCTTCGTAATTTGTTCAGGGATGTTGAAATCAAGGTACCCCTGCTCGAGGCTATCGACCACATACCTACTGTCGCCCGATTTTTCAAAGACTACACAACACCCAGGCGACAGTCAAAGAAAACTAAGAATCCAGTGGTTCTCTCGCCTCATGCTAGTTGTGCTATACTGTCAAATCTACCATCGAAGCAGAAAGATCTGGGCACATCACTTATTTCCTGTAGCATCCAAGGCTGCAATTTTAACTGTGCCCTTCTTAATCTAGGATCTTCCATCAATCTTATACAAACCATCATGCTCGAAAAATTTTCCTTGGGAAATCTGAAACCCACCCTTGTCACGCTACAGTTGGCAGATCGTTCTGTCAAAATTCCAAAGGGTGTGGTGGAAGACGTGGTGGTTAAGGTCAACAGTCTCTGTTTTCCTGTTGACTTTCTTATTTTAGATATGGAAGTTCCTAGCTCATTTTCTAATTGTCTGATCATCCTTAGTCGACCTTTCCTGGCCACAGCCCGTGCCCATATCGATTGTGAGTCGGGCTGTATTAAGATTGCCGTTGGATCTGAAAAGCTCAAGCTTAACATCTTCAAGGCAGCCAAGAACTTTGATTGCGATTGCATCGAGGATGACACATCTGACGAGGACATAGCCGTCAGCGCATGTATCGGACTAATTGGGACCTATTCTGACTGCTGTGGATTACCTTTAAACACTGACGATTGCCTGACCAACACATATTGTGACGTTCCCCCATCCCTCCCTATTCCCGTACCTTCTCCTGACCAGACTTCTGATGAGGTTTTCTCCGCTTCCCATACCTCGTGGTCTGAGTCATATTTAGGCTACTCACCACCGGTCCACACTCTTGAAGACCGGATTGCCCTTTCTTTCCCGCCAAATCAGGCGAATTTGCAACTCCACACTAGGACCTTGAGCCCATATACTACTCACTGGGGCTAATCCTTTTTGGATCGATCTATCCAAGAAGCCCCTCTTCCTGGCCAATCTGAGGGCCAACTTCTTCCTCCTGACTTATTTTCTGATCCGCCTGGGACACTCTCGTCCCAGGAAATGCCAAATCTTTCACCATCCACTCTCCAGCTGAAAGATCTGCCTAGTACACTTAAGTATGTTTTCTTGGGACCAAATGAAATGCTCCCCGTAATCATCAGTTCAAAATTGACCAGGAAGCAAGAGTGCAAACTAACGAAGGTCCTTATGGAACACAAGGCAGCCATTGGATGGTCTCTATCAGACTTAACTGGCATTAGACCCTCGTACTGCACTCACCGTATATATACAGAGGAGGAGGCTAGACCTTCCAACGAGATGTAGCGACGTCTCAACCCTAACATGCGGGAGGTCGTTAAAAAGGAAATTATTAAGTGGCTAGATGCAGGTATAATCTACCCGATCAGCAATAGCCCCTGGGTAAGTCCGATTCACATCGTACCCAAAAAGGTGGGACTCACCATCCATGTCATTGACAGGGGCGAATCCATCTCTATAGTCACTCCTACATCTTGGAGTGTGTAGATTATAGAAAAATCAATGCTGCAACTAAGAAAGATCACTTTCCGCTACCTTTCATTGACCAAATCCTTGAGTGATTAGCGGGAAATAAATTTTTCAGTTTCCTAGATGGATTCTCAGGATATAACCATGTGGCAATTAACCCTCAGGACCAAGAGAAAATCACTTTTACCTACCCCTTCGGCACCTTTGCATTTAAAAGGATGCCGTTCGGACTTTGTAATGCGCTAGCAGCTTTCCAGATTTGTATGCTGGCGATATTTCATGACATGGTGGGTGACTTTCTCGAGGTCTTCATGGATTACTTTTTGGTCTTTGGACCATCTTTCGATGATTGTATTGCCAACCTAACCCGTATCCTTAGGAGATGTATTGATGTAAACCTCGTGCTTTCCTGGGAAAAAAGTCATTTTATGGTACATGAGGGAATTGTTCTCGGACATATCATCTCCGATAGGGGTATCGAGGTTGACAGAGCTAAGCTTGATGTAATTGCTGATTTACTTGTGCCTGGCTCTGTCAAACAAATCCGCTCCTTCCTGGGACACGTCGGTTTCTATAGGAGGTTCATCAAAGATTTCTCCAAGATTTCTCAACCTTTAACTCATCTCTTATCAACCGACGTACCCTTCGATATGGGCCTCGATTGCATACGAGCATTCACATAGCTACGTAATGTTGTCACTAAGGCCCCTATCCTCCAGCCACCTGATTGGTCCCTCGACTTTGAACTCATGTGTGATGCTTCCGACCTTGCAGTCGGAGCCATCCTGGGACAAAGATGCGATAGACACCCCTTCGTGGTGTACTACGCCAGTAAGACGTTGGATGAGGCCCAGCGTAATTATACTACCACTGAGAAAGAACTACTGGAGGTCATCTTTGGGCTGGAGAAATTCCACTCTTACCTTCTGGGCTCACATGTTATTGTTTTCACTGATCACACGGCCATTTGCCATCTCATGCACAAGAAGGATGCCAAGCCTAGACTGATTCGTTGGATCCTTCTTCTCCAAGAATTTGACATTGAGATCCGCAATAAGGCCGGAGCCCAGAATGTTGTGGCTGATCATCTTTCCAGACTGGACCCTAACCATATTGGACTTACTCTACTGATTAATGAGATTTTTCCTGATGAGCACCTATTGGCAATTAATGCGGCAAGTGGACCTTGGTATGCTGACATTGCGAATTACCATGCTTCTGGATCCCTTCCATGTGGCTGGCCTAAAAACCAGCGCGAGCGTCTCATGGAAGAAGCAAAGTATTATTTCTGGGATAATCCACTTCTTTTTCGAATAGGTGCTGATCAAATCATCCGTCGCTATATTCCTGACAGCGAATTCCCTAGTGTGCTATCCTTCTGCCACGATCAGGCCTGCAGAGGCCATTTCTCTGGGAAGAAAATTGCAGCCAAGGTGTTGCAGTGCGGTTTCTTTTGCCCCTCCCTTCACCAGGATGCACACAATTATGCCAAACATTGCACTAGGTGCCAGTTGTTATGGTCAATGTCATGACATGACACGATGCCCTTCCAACCCATCCTAGCTGCGGAAATCTTCGACAAGTGGGGAATTGATTTCATGGGTCCCTTTTCTCCTTCCAACGGCTTCGAATTTATCCTCGTTGTTGTTGATTATGTTACGAAATGGATCGAGGCTATTCCCACGTGATGTGCTGACCATGTTATATCCACTCGATTTGTCAAAGACCACATTTTTGCACACTTTGGGATCCCTCGAGCCATTATCTTGGATGGAGGAAGCCACTTTACCCATGCTTCTTTTCGAGCACTTCTGAGGAAATACGGAGTCCACCATCATTTTGCATCCCGTATCATCCTCAAACGAACGACCAGGCAGAGGTGTCGAACTGGCAAATCAAGCAAATTCTCCACAAAACGGTTCGGCCTGACCATAAGGATTGGTTCGACAAGCTGATTGACGCACTTTGGGCGTATCGGACCGCCTTCAAGGCTCCCCTTGATATGTCTCCTTATAGAATCATTTACGAGAAGCCTTATCATTTTCCCGTGGAGCTGGCGCACCGCACTTATTGGGTGGTTCGCCAATGTAACCTCGACCCAGACCTATGTGGTTGAGAAAGGAAACTCCAACTCCAGGAACTGGAAGAGCTTCGTAGTGAAGCCTATGATTCTGGCTTAACCTTCAAGCAACACACTAAGGCTTTTCACGGTAGCCGTATCCGGTGGAAGGAATTTGAGTCATCTTAGCAAGTTTGGCTCTACAATTACCAGCTCAAATTCTTTCCTGGGAAATTGAAGTCCAAATGGATTGGTCCTTTTCTAGTCTCAAGACCATTTCTCAACGGGGCCGTTGAGATTGAAGATCCCAAATCTGGCCAGAAATTTACGGTCAATGGGTAGTGTTTGAAACCCTATCTTACTCATGAACCTGCCCCCGTTGGAGAAACTGTTGCCCAGCTGGAGGGTAGCTAATGTTGTGCCTCATTCTGAGTCCAACTGGGGATGTTAAATTCAGCACTCGTTGGGAGGCACCCAAATAGCACTCTGCCACTATCATGCTCACTTCACTTTTCACTTCACCACCCACCCTACCACCCTGTTGTATACCCTGCACCTCAGCTCTCGTTACCCGACCTTTCGTCCTTCCTCTACCCTACCCTACATGCATATGAGGACATAGGATCGTTTGGCATGGGGGGGTGGATAGGCATCCATAGGATCTGGGTATTTTATGGTATCATGTAGTTTCCATCTATTTATAAATATGTAAAAAAAAAGGTGTTTAGTAATGATCTGAAGACTGAAACAAAAATACAATAAGTGTTTATGGATATTCAACCACTGTTTTGAAGAATTTCCAGGCCACAGAAGCTTGATTTGCTCAGGCTCGGCTTAATTCACTTGAGCATTGACAACATAGATTGAAATCTCTCCTAACTAAGGATGTATTCTTGTACCTGAGACACCAGTATAGGATTCGTTGGTTTGATTCTACTTGAGAGTCTAAGTAATCTTGCTTCACACTACACATATCAAGAAAGACCAGGTGAACATAAGATCTAACCCTAGTGTTCATTAGGGAAGGTGGAGTCCTTACCTATGCACGCTGGTAGACTTTGTGTCCCAGGCTTTAGTCTTGTGTTTAGGAGAGACTCTTTCCACCAAAAAGGAACTCTCCCACCAAAAGAAAAGTGTGCTCCTCCAAATAATGTTGACACGTGTTTTAAAAAAAAGAAGAAGATGCAAATAAGTCAGTATATCTCGTAAATATCTGTAAAGTCTTCCCCCTACAAAAGTTCTTCAAGGTAAGTTACAAATACCCTATTTTCTTTGAGCCACAAATATTATAAAATGAGAGTTGAGTTTTCCGTCATCTTTTTAAGGGTCAATCCAAAGACATGAGCTGAAACTGGGACCAACCTGCACTTAAAAATTCGTGAAACCCTGGGCTTGAGTTTTAATGTTCATCTGGTCAATCTTGATCCTTCACTAAGCACAAGCCATAATCTCTTGAACTCTGGAGTACGACAAAAACCTCCTGGGTCCTGGAAATCGTACTTAAGGTTAAATATCAAGAGTCCTGGTTAGTCGAGAGATGATCTATGTCACATAAGACTTAAAGTACTGGTAGTCTTCCCTACAATTGGTTCTCACAATATCCAACAAAAAACACACCTATGTCACCTCAGAAGAAAATCTTCAGCTTAAGATCATTTCTAAATACAATACAAAAATGTTTTGCTAGGGACTAGCAAAAGATAGGCATGGGGGTATGATTGCACAGCAAAAATGCACCAACAATTGTGCCATCTTGTGCTATCTCCTAGCATTGCTAGTGCATATTAGGTAACCATAGTCGCATTTGTAAAAAAAAACGCATGCATGCATTTATTTGAGAGGGGAGGAGGGTGAATAAAATGGCCTTGAAATTAACGTTTTCCTCAAGTGTTGCCTCGCAAAATCACCATCCTCATTTTTTGACTTTGATTTTCTTCTTCTCCATGGCTGCAAGGCATGGCAGCTCTTCCTCGTGCCATTCTCTTCAAACGGCTTGCCCTGCCAGCTGCAAGCACAGCCATGCACAGCTAGGGAATGGTTGTGCTTGCCTTCTTCCCCTTTAAAAATGGCGCTGCTTTCTTCTTTGAAGGGAGCCTGGTCCACACAAAAAAAACACACACAGCACCTCCTTCCTCCAGGCCATCTCCTCCCCTCTCCCCTCCATACGCAGCCTCTCTTCTTCCTGAGGAGCCACGCAGCAGGCAGGAGCAACTCACAGTGGTACACAACCACCACTATAAGTCCCACCACCGCCCAGCTCATCAAAGAGCCGGTGGGCGTGGTGGTTCTCTTCTCTGCTTCGTCATTCCAGCCCATCGCCGCCATTGACAGGAGCTTCAAGCTTGGAAGCTCAAGCAGAAGCAGCGGCAGCCAACAGCAGCACAGGCCACCACGTGCCTCAGGCACCTGTTCCGTGGGCTCTGCGCGCGCCAGCAGGTCACCCTCGCCCCTCTCCATGCGCCTTGTCACGAAACTCCTCCCGCTGCCCAGCCGGTTTCGCGCGCACCAGCCGGTCAACCTTTTGCCCTTGCACTGTAGTTGCAATCTCATGCCGCTACAGTGTAGTGACCGGTAAGTTTCTCACTTATCCAGTCACCAGGCACTCTCTCTCTGTGCCACAACCGTCGCCAACCCATCTGCACGCCCACTCCCACGTACGCCAGTGCTCGCACCCGTCTTCGCTCGCGTCTGCACCTACCTGCTTCTTCGCCCACTTCTTCGCCCGCGTTTCCCTCAGTGTGCGGCATGGTGCGCTGCGGTTTGCAGCACACTATGCTACACCTTCCTCTCACGCTCACTCCCTCCAGCGTGCGTGCGCATCTCTGCGCACCTACATGCCTGCATCGGCCGCGACGTCTAGACGGCTTAACTCACCGAGCTTCTTCACAACAGCAGACTCTCTCTCTCTCTCTCTCTCGCTCTCTCTCACAGCACTCTCTCACTCCCTCCTGCAGACACATACACACACACACTCTCTCGTACACACTCCCACTCACTTATACACTACTATATACTTATATATATATCTATATATACATATATATATTTATATATATATATATATATATTTATATACATATATATATATTTATACATATATCTATACATATATTAGTACCTATATAACTAAGTATACGTATAGATACATATATATATATATATACATATATAAACACGTATTTATACATATATATATATATACAAATATACATACATATATACATATATCTATAGTTATAAATACATATATATCTATATATGTATATCTATCTACATATATCTATATACATAGATACTTATACTAATATATATATATACATATACACATATATATAACTATATACATATATTACTATATATATAGATATATATATATATCTATATCTATATATATAGTTATATATACGTACATATCTAATTATAAATATATATATACATATACATACATCTATCTATACATATATTTACATATTTATATATATATATATATACATATATATCTATACACATACATAACTACATATACACCTTTATAATTATAACCATATATATATATATACATATAGATATATATTTACATATATACATATATATATATTTTTTCATATCACCTACCATACGTTGTATCGCGAGAATATCTGCACCAGTTGCTGATATTCCCCGATACACGGGTACAGAAAGCGTCTCCATACACATCTTCCACCCATCCATGTTGCACTCCACGTGGCACTATGTTCTGTTGGTTGCATCTTCCTAGACGACGATTAACTCGACACTGTGCTACATGCCATTTCCACCTCCACCCCCACCCCTATATACATATATAATATATGCATATATATATTATATTTACCTTATTTCTATTTCTCTTTCCTACCATTAAAAAGAGAAAAAAAAAATACAAAAGAGAAAAGATAATCCTTGCCTTACAGGTACTCAATCTTGCGAATAGCATGACCAATTTTGGAACCCTAATTTTGCTCAAAGCCAAGAACCTGATTTTGAGGGTGTACCTCAAGTACAAAAATTATCAAAAAAAAATATTGAATAGAAAAACACCAAAAACATAATAAACGAACGGAAGAGATTCGTTGTAGGAAAGGCGTAGAAACTTATTCACCTCTAATCCCGCTTCCTTGAGTTCAACCCTGGGCCTAAAAGTGACCAAGATAAAATTTAGTAGGCCAGGTTAAAAATATTTTGTGAAAAGATGGTTAGGCTCGATTTAGGTTAACCACTATACTCATTTCAACGATTAAATAACCATATTAACACAACCTTTCCGGTCTACACCATTAGCTCAGCCCACTCACATTCGACAATTGAAATCTAACAAGGATGTCCACATTCCCGAAGAATCTATCCAACCTGGAAGCCATCCCATTCCCATTGTGCCAAGTAAATTCCACACCCGAGGAAGGATATTCATTCAACTGCAGAGATTGAACCATCATTTGACATCCAATACCATAATTGTCCATGCTGCCATTTGGTCTATCAGCCCCTGTTAACACACAATTAAAGTCTCCACCCGTCAACCACATTCCCCCCTGCACCAAATTAGCCATCGCAGATCATTCCTCCCATAGCTCCTACCTGGCAGATGCATTACAAGGACCATATACTCCAGTAATCCAAATATATTCTTGCCCCTAGTCAATCTGGAATTTGCATGTCGGCATATGTCTGGCTTTGTGAACCTCCAAGCACTGAGCCCACCTCTTCCTCCACCAAATAGCAATGCCGCCCAACCTCCCATTTGCATCAGTCTGCACAAAATCATTCATCCCTGAGGCTATCAAGTCAGACCACATTCTATCAGAATTACCTTCAATGTGTGTCTCTTGGATGAGTGCACAATCGATTCCCCATTCTCTCAATTATCTCATCAAGGACGCCCTCCGGCTCTTATCGTGCAACCCACGCACGTTCCAAGTGAGAATCTTCATCAACCCTTACTGGATCCCTCTCTCCTGAGGGAATGCCATTTGCACACTTGCATGACCTTCGCAACCTCATCTTCATCCATCAGTATAAAAGCCTTTGATTTCCTCTACCGCAGGCTATACAGTGATCTCCCCTTACCACTCTTTGTGCGAGATCCCCCTTCACAACTATGTTCTTCCTTCTCCTGCAGGTCTTGTTGACCCTCTACTGACCTAAGCTGTGCAGCCAAATTCCCCTGGTCCTCATCTCCACACCAACTAACTTTGCATTCCCTGCCATTGTGGGCAACAGTTCTGCCATATCCCCACCTCCCAGTTTCTCCTTTTCTTCAATCTGAAGCCCCCTCATTTCCCCTTCACAGTGATCCTTACCAGCCTCAGCAATTAGAGGTTCATCACCATGAGCCGTGCACAGCTCCTGAGCAGTCGCCTCCTCATCAGCTGTAGATCCATACGACTTAACTCGCTCTACTCCAGTATCACCCACCACAAACTTCAGCCTCAGCATCCAGGAGCTACCACCATACCTCAAAATCATATTGTTAGGCATAGAACCAGCGATGAAGACCTCAACCTTCACACTCAGCAGATGTCCATTCCCCTCCAGCACTCCAACGTCCGCGTCCTCTGCCACTGTTGCGAAGCCAGAAATCATCGATGACACAACCTCCTTTGACCTCAAGTGCAAAGGTAGCCCCTCAATCTCTAGTTTACTTGTCCTGTTCCCCACTCTCTGGGGAGGTCTCTCTGGCAAGGCTCCGTCGAAAGGAGAAACTAATCTCTAGATCACCATGCAGCCATCGTTGCAAGATGATCGAAATCGCAGCTTCTCGTCGTCCCCCATACCCAACCTAAAGAGAACAAAGCGTGTATCTGATAGAAAAGAAATCTGCCATGAGTTGGTCGAGAGGGATAGAGAAGTTACCAAGTTGCAAACACTCTCCGCCGATGGTCTTTCAGACAAAACCTCTCCCACCAATGCTCCACACAAGGCCACCTCAATAGCTTTGATGCTCTCTGTCATCGGCACCTCCACATCAGCCATAAGCCCCCCTGTTTACGCAGAGATGGGGGCAGAGGCGGAATCTGCGTAGCCCTAAAATTCAAATTTTTCGATGGTGGGAAGGGGTGAAAAGCCCTCGGTCCCCCCCTTCTTCTACACGAGTCCCTTTTGTGACCGAAACCCCTGCATCCCAGACAAACCAAGGGGAATCGGTAGGTGGCGGCCATGTGTCCCCACTGCCGATAGCGAAAACACATAACCTTGCTGAGCAGCTTTGCGCCCCTTCTACCAGACCGCCTCTCCTCCATCCCCCTTTCGCCGCAAGCCGCAAACACCCCCCGCTCCATCCTCCTCCAACCCTTAGGTCTCCAATATGACACAAACTAATTATCAACACAATATGACACAAACTTTTATTTATGAGGCATTATTCGGGATGATGATGGTTGAGAGGATATTGTGTGGCTTATTTGGTGGAAGTGCCTATTCTCGGCATTGGGAAGGAATGGATAGGACAAGCGTATTTCTGACCTTTGACACTACGACCCTCCTTCAGTCGAGGACTCTATGAAGGACAGTCATAACCATCCACCATAGTTATTGCTTTATTAAGACTCAATCTCTATGTATCTGCCTTATTTGGTGACTCTCAGGAATTCACACAAAGTACGCACACAGGAACAGAGAGTGAAAACTACGCCTAACTCTGAAGTATCATCATCTAATTATCCAAAACTTAGGAGTCCTTGCACTAGACTTAGCGCACCAGTAATCTCCACTTTCTTCTCGAAAATATGAGGTGGATCTACTAGACGATAGTATGCCTGATTCCCTATGAACAGTACAAGGGTTCAATGGACTACAAATGTTTATTGGTTTTCCTCAAGGATCCATTACCAAGTCTATGTGTACGTGAAATAAATGTACTGGATTCTAATCTTAAGAAATGATTCGGGAAGAAAAACCTCTAATGACAAATGTATTTTACTAGGGACTAACCCAATCAGCTCAAGAAAAGAAATTTTTTCTTTTATATATATATATGCTAACCTAAATGCATGAATACTTCCTAAAATGCAAATGCACCCCCCCATGCCTAAATCCTACAATGTCCCCATTGTAAAATTAAAATAGGAGGAGAAAGGAAAAACATCACCTGACATGGTGTTATTCTGACCACTAGGTTGCCTCCCAACAAGCGTTGCAATTTCTGTCAGCAGCCAGACTTAAAAGGAACCTGTAAGTCTAGTTCCAAATAGAAAAAGTTAAGCCCTAAAAATATGCATAACAGTGCGGGCCTAGAAAATAGGTAGCCACAGATGTTGGCGAGCTGATAATGCAACATAATACCAAATGCTCGCCAGAAGATATGAAAGCAAATAACCGCATTGGCTACCTTGGGATGTTTAGGAATAATAAACGGAAAATGAAAAGGGACCTCCTGCAATGGAATAAGTGGAGGATAACAAGAATCCTCCAGAGCAGGACGGGCTTTAAAAGATATGCACATTATTAGTTCAAACCCTTGAATGGCGAGAGTAAAAGTTACCCGAGGATGCACTGGCCTGATATGTTCTGTAGAAATAATGTACATGAGCAGAGATCTGAGCCAAGGATCGGTTAGGGAGTATAAGGGTTGTTTGTAGTGTTGGAAGGTAATGGTTAAGTCCAATGAGGGCTTAGTCAGTGTTAGGTCTAATTCCAACAATGATTCATATTGTGTATACTCCCTAACAGTTGTAGACAACTGCATATTACCCTACCTAGCATTAATGATCGGAGTCATATTTGAATCAAGGGTAGACTCCAAATTACAACTCTTTGATGGCAGGGTCAAAATATCAGAATCACTATCATTCAGCTCATCCCTAGATTCGTTTGGTTCACTCAAATTTTTGTCGGGGTGTATATGTGATTCATTAGGAGTTGGATCAGTATCCTCAATTATTCCCAAAGGAGGATCAGTCTTAATGTTTTGAAGCAAGCCTATATTACTGAATTTGTTATTCTTCTCGGGGTATAAATCCTCGATTGACATGTTTTGTCCCTAAGAGTCTCCCATAGACTTCTCACTATTTTGTTTGTCCTTTAATACCAAGTCCCGCTTTGATGGAGGATGACTCTCAGAAGAGAGGAATCTGGATTTTATCATATTATTTGTATCCTCTGGAGGTAAATCCTCAAATAATAAATAATTCCCCTGTGATTCACTCTAGATTTTCAGTCCAGGTTCCTCTATTGGGGCATCCCCATCCTCTTAAATAGACTCTTCATATCCCTGAGACCAAAATTGATCATCCTCTATTCCCTTAGGGTCACCTTCATTAGGTGCATTTAAATCCTCAGGATGCTAAATGGTGGGTTTTGATTCCCTAAGTGGAGGGTCAGGAGTAGGCTCACTAAGGGTAGAATGGGATTCCACCAAATAATCAATAGGGGAAGTGATAGGAACAATACAACCTTGACCCGGGTAGGTAGGGGTAAGGAGAATACTGTCATTAAGGTTAAGGTCTTCAAGAGGTACCATCTTCCCTTGCTTTTGACTCCAATAAAGCTCGGGTGGATAATCACTATGATCGTTGTCCTCTTGTGGTCGTGTCTCATTGGGAGAGTCTAAGTGATAGCTACATAAAATTGGATCCCTATTGTCATTAGGTTCCTCAGAATTATTTTCATGATCATGATCGTATGGGTAGGGATCAGGATTATTGGGAAGCGTGTAGCTAAGTTGTCTTATTTCTTCATTTAACTGTTGACTATTTCTCAACATCTCTCCCATTGATTCCATCATTTCCTTTTGATATTTTTGCATTTCTATCATAAAAGAGGAGAGGCTACTATTATCAAGTTGGGGAGGATAGTCAATTTCAGGCTCTGGTTGCCTAGGGGTATCGGTCCAACCTCGATACAGAAAATCATGCAGGGTCGGAGGGTTGGGTGTTTGCATGGAAGTAGGGATTTCAGGGTTGGGAAATCCCGCTCCAAAGCTCTGCTCAAAAGTGGGAGTTATCAAGCCAGTACTCGCAGGATAAGAATAAGAATGATCCCCTGAATTGTCAATGTACCCATCAAAGGATGGATACGCTCAGGGCATGGGATCCTGATTAAAAGATGGGAAGTATTGACTCTGATAATCTAACTGGTAGGAGTAAGGGTGATCCATTTCTTTAAGCAAAACAGTTTTAACTCTCTTAGGATTTAGCAAAATTCAAAATACAAGCAGAAACTTCCAAGAGAGTTCTACTGTCAAAGCAAATGCAAATTCAGTGGGATCTTATTTTTAGTAGATTGTAGGTCTTAGAATTAAATGTTCAATTGGTGGCCAAAGAAGTTTTGCAAAAATTATGCTTCCTAAGCCAACCTTCGCTGGTGCCTATAACCTACTCGCAAGGTATGGAAGTCTTGAATCAAGCCCACACACGAGGAACTGAAGTAACTTGGTGGATAGGCTTGTTGATTTCCGACTAACTTTCCTTGTGGTGAAAAAGAGGAGAGGTAGAAATTTATCTAGTGACCTTATGTGTGATGTGCATAGTGTCTTAGGTGTGCAAACATACGATCGTGTTTTGATTTTTGAAATTTCGCAAACAAGATCCTTTTGCACACAATTTTCAGTCACCGATTTTAAAGTCCAACCTCTTAACAGTCCAAAGTTTTAAAATGACCACTGAATTAATTTCATTCAAGCACTTAGTGGCCTTATATTTAAGTTTAATGCATATGCATGACAGGTAATTGATGCTCAAGAGAAGACACACCTTACTCCAGCTTTCTTCGTGCAATGTATGAATGCAATGCAATAAAAAATAAACTAGATGCTGCTCATTCAGTCCTAGATGGTTATCCTATAGATATGCAGCTTCTAGCAGGCCGTTCAAATATATATAATTTTTTAATAATAAACAAACAGACCTACTCTAACTAACTAACCGAAATTCAATTGAAATAGTTCAAATAATCCTATAATCTAAATAAATGGGAACACGCTCCCGAAAATATGCTCCTACATACAAGAGCGATAAGAAATAAAGTGGCACTGGGAACACGTTCCCAAAAATACCCAACAAGGGTCCAATAGACAGTAATTTAATTCTAATGTCTATCTAAACTAAATCTAACTAAGATCTACTGACTAAATCAGAAATAGGCTTCTTCATAAGTCTATGTGTGTGGGATCAAGGCCCACGTGTTCCTGTTTCCAGACTCCAGGTGGCATCAAGGTCCACAAAAAAGATCATCTCCGCCGTGCACGTCGTTCAGGTTCAATGTCGTCGCTCTGCTACACCTGTCGCCGTGTCAGATTCCTCACACAATAATAAAAATGATCAGATGATTGCTCAACTTAGAATATTCAAAATAAAAAAATAATAATGTGAATCTATTGCGTCTGTTGCCTCCCCGGCAACGGCGCCAATTTAACGAGTCGAATTTCCGCTATGCGTTGTAGTATTTAAGTGGTGGAAAAATTGACTAATCAACAATAAAAATAACCACTCAAAGAAGAGCGGGTCGTGTCCACAAGGAGGCAATTATCCAATAAACTCTCAATTGTTTCATATTCTTTCGGTTAAGTGCGAAATCCCGAATCAAATCTGACATAAAATGAGATGGAAAGAAGATTCACAATAACTCAAAAATATAAGGGTATATGTGCAATTTTCCCTCACTGAAATCTTCGATAAATATATGATGATTTTATGTAATTTTCAATTGACATATACTAGAGAAAATTGGTGCACATGTTAATCCCAAAACCAACCTTGAAACAGGTGAATAACAATAACGTGCAATTATTAGAAAGTATGAGTGTGCTTATGCAATTTTTCCATAATAAAATAATAATAAATCAAAAATTAATTTCTGGTGGCAATGGCATTAGATGTAATTTTTAATTGAATGAAAAAATAGAGCATTTGCTCTCTCTCCTCGCGAGAGAGAGAGCACCGGCGGGGCTTTCACACGAAAGGGAGGTTGGCAACGACGAGGCCGATCCGATGGAGGTTGCGGCGTCGACGGAGATGGTTGGAGGTGGCCAGCCAATGGAGGAGAAGAATGCTGGAGGAAGCGCGCTTGTGGGGCTGTGTGACTATGCAGTGCCTGCGGCCTAGTTGGAGGGTGTGGTAGGCAGTGTGTGCCTATAGAAGGGGAAGCTGTGGGCAGCGTGGCTGTGCAGGTCTACAGGAGAGGGAGAAGGTGCGGTGCCTGAGCGCTTGCAAGCATTGGCCATGAGGCAGAGTGGCTGCTGGCACTGGAGAAGGGCGCGCTTGAGGGAGTGGGCAAGGTGAGGCGATGCAATGCCTACGGAGGGGGGGCGCTATGCGGGATGGGGCGCTGGCTGGAGCGGCTGGTGGGAGCGCTGGACGAGGGAGTAGGCACACTGCAATGTGGCTGGAAGGTGAAGGCGGGCGGTGCAGGAGACGGGTGCTGGCATGCGGTTGCGAAGGCGGGTGCTGGAGAAGGGCATGCTTGCAGGAGCGGGCAAGGTGGAGCGGGTGCCTAGTGGTGCGCCTGAAGGTGGGGGAGGCTGAGGCGTGTGCCTGCGAGGGCGTAAGGTGGAGAAGGATCGGGCGGCTGCAGGTGGGTAGGGTGGTCTGCAGAGAGGGGAAGCACTACGGGTACGAAGGTGGGCGTTGGTGCAGTGCCTACGGTGCTTGGCAGGGGTGCGAGTGAGCGGAGCGGCTATGCAGCACCTGCGGGTGCTGGCCTGGCAGTGGTGAAGGTGCGTAGCACCTTCAGGCGTGGCTGGAGGGAGTGCTGGATGGAGCAGCTGGTGAGGTGAGGCGGGTCTACAGAGGGGTACGCACCAGCTGGCTGGTTGGAGGGCGTAGTGCAGGCTGGTGTGGTGATTGGAGAGGCGGCTAGAGATGGGTGCACGCCTGCGGACGTGCAAGGTGGACGGTCTGGTTATGGCACTGGAAGGGAGGATGCAGTGCATAGTGCACGCGGGGAAGTAGTTCCCCACAAGGGGGAAGATGTAGATGCCCCTCTCCTTTCTCCGCCTCCTCTTTAGCTCCTCTCTCCCCTCGTGCGTGAGTTAAGGGATTTTCCAAATCCCTTTGCTATTTTTAACCGGCGGGAGTTGAGTGGAGAGTTGCGGCTGGTTATTTGAAAGGGTAATTTACCCTCCCCTCCTTATTCTTTTGCCAAATCTTCTTCGTGCACATAAAAACATAAAATTATTACATATTAAGTTACAGAATGCTATAAAATAAATGTAAACTTAAATAATGATGCATGTAAACATTCTATAACTTAATTTAGTTATTAACAAATCTAAGAGGTAAGATTAAAGTGAACTTAGGCGTAATAATAGTCCATCAAAATGGACTCATCACACTACACTCGCTCGCGCCCTCGTCCTCAACCACCACATCTGCGCCCCCACGGCAGGACCCCCCACCGTTTGCAACAGGCGTGCACCGCCAGCAAGCCAACCCCCAAGTGCACTGCCTTCTTCATCATCTCCACCAGTTGCATCTACACCATAGAAGAGGAACCCAACAACCTTGACCACACAGCCACCTCATCAGCAACGCAGATGACATCCACGCCATCCACAACGATTGTGCACCTTCCTCCCTTGCTGGCAATAGCAGCACAGTGCGAAGAGAATGGCCACACGACCTCCCTGTGGCCCTCCTCCGCTCCATTGACGCCAGCCACATTCTCACCAACCGGTAGCTCTGGCCACCTTAGGCTACCGCACCATCAGGGACACACTCCTCTCCTCCAACCCAACTCGTCGGACAAGACGCTCCTCCAACAAGACCCTCCTTGCATGATTGAAGGGGAGGAAGCCAACTCCCCTATTTTTGCTACAGGAGGAGGGCCATTAGTTGAAATGAAGCAAGGTTGAGAAGTTGAATTTTTTGGAAAAGAATTTTATATTTTGTGAAATTGCATCTCAAACCCTCTCATTCTCTATATTACTACTTATTCAAGTTATTCTCTTGATTACTTTGATGCTACAACTAATTGTCAAAGTTATTTTTGCATCATATTAAGCTTTGTTTAACATACTTTTGCACAACAAATATTGGTGAATTTATTGGTCTGTCCTCCCTATGGATACGATCGGAATTGTGGTATAACTTCAGTATATTTTTTAGTGACTTTGATCGAGGGTTTTCAACCACATTACATATTTACAACGATACATATTTTTCTAACGGCATATTAGAAAAGCGAAAATCCTATCAACCAGGTAGGATGGGAAATGTGTGTAACATGTGGAAGGATGCATAGTAGAGTAGGAGGGAAAATAGAGAAGAGAAAGATAGGAGCCTTGCAATACAAGCAACCAAACCTGTCCTTGTGTGGTTAGCCTAAAGACCTACAGACTCCCAGGACTCATCTTGAGATGATAGAAATGATTTGGTGTACTTCTATCTGGTCAGTCCAACCAGATAGAGGGAGGGGTTGGGGAGAAGGTTCTTCCTTTGGCTTGCACCTTCGACTCCTTTGATTCCCTCCAATCGCAGTCGTTTGACACTAATCCCCTAGCTAGAGATCAAATGGACCAGTAGAAGTAAATTAATCGAAAAAAATCACAATCTGAGTCCTAAAGAGTGGATCAATTCTTAAGGCCAACTTCTACTCAATTTTAATTAGGCTTGGGATGATTGCATTCTTGGAATGTGATGGGGCTTTTAGATGGGTTGCACCCTTAATTACCAGTTCAAATGTGTGTGTGCACAACCTAGGTTTTCAAACAAGGTTAGTTGATAATGTGTCTTTTAGGGTTTAACCTTGTTTAGTAGCTTTTAAGGTTTAATCTTTATGTGTATTCAATTAAGGTTCAGTAAAGCGCTCCAGGTTTTGAAAGCACTGGTGACGATATATTCCTTTAGAAATCAAAAAATAATGTGGAGTGCTTGGTTCAACCCTAAAGATCAACCCTAAGTGGCAAGCTACTTGATAGATCGCTTTTATCTTAAGTGCTACACCTAAACAGCTTAATCAATCAGCCTGTTGCACCACTTGACTAAGGCACACAAAATGTTTAACCTATTCAAATTTCCGACTCACTTATTTGTGTGTTGAGTTAAGGTGTACCGAATCCATAGGTTCGATTCCGGTTAAGTGGCAGAATCAATGTAAAGTGGTGCACCTTAAGTCGAGAGTTGTGGCTGTTAGTGTGTCCCTTTCAGCAAATCCCACAAATAGATAACTTTTTTTAAAATTTTTTTAGTTTATGTGGGTGGGCGAGATGAGGGGAAGTGATTGTCAAACAACCAGATCTATCCTAGGGTTTAAGAAAGCACCTAGGTTGATTTGAGTTTAAGTTAATAGTGTTGTGAAATGAAATCCAGGGTGGGGGTGATGGGGGTACACTTACAAAACCTTCATCCGCACTTTCTCCAACCTAACTGCTCTGGGCTGCCTTGGAAGAGTACCTACAATCACAGTAGGATTAGAGAAAAAGTGAGATAAAAGTTAGATAAGGCGGAAAAATGCGAGAAAAACCAAAGTGCATTGCCTCCCCAGCAACGATGCCAAAATGATGAGGTGGAAATTCGTCGCGAAAAAGATTTGAGTTTCGAAACCCATCATCGTATTTCCATTCGAAAGAAAATCCTTCAATCAGAAAATATTTATAGTCGAAACTTGAAAGGTGAGTCCCAGGTCGAACACGGGGAGGCGAACATTTTGTTTGACAAAATCCGCATTTCATTTTTATTTCTTTTTGTTGTTTTTGTCTTCTATAATTTTTTTGTATTTTTATCAAGTAAGAGATCAGGTCGATGAAAACTTTATCTACTTGAAAAGTAATGCAGAGAGAGAAACAATCATATATTTCTGATCAAATGTTTCTACAAATATGAAAGTGGGAAAACTACACTACAAAAGAGAAAAGATAGAGATAGGTGAGAAGAATCCCCCTCGAAAGTTGGTTGGAGAACAGCTCGCTTTGACGGGCCTCAAAGAAGGTGGTGAGGAGCGGGATGAGGCAGAACAATGATGGAGGAAGGAGGGTGGAGCTGGACATCGTCGCGGAGAGGATCTTCTTCCCGAAGGAGGTAAGAGGATGGCCGCGCGATGCTCCATGAATGGGGATGAGAGGCAAGAAAATATTTGATTCTACTCTAGAGGAGCATCCTAGGCTTGGGACAAGCTCTCTCTAGAGCCTTGGAGGTGGTGAGGAGAAGAAAGGAAGAGATGAAGAAGAATGAAGGGGGGCACGTCCTTTTATAGTGGAAGGAAGAGGAATTCGTGCATAAGGCATTACTGACAGCTGTAATCATCACTAAAGGCCTACTCAACTGTCTCTGAAGATCTGCACCAACCTTCTTCCTCATTGGTGCTCACATCATGCGTCTATGCCTCGTGCTCCTTGTCGTGCACGCATTGCTGGCTATGCAATGCATTGCTGCTGCTATTGTGTGTGATGAGTGCTGCTTGTGCGTGTGCATCATGTGCACTGCACTGCTTTCGCTGGTCTTGGGCATGACTCAATTGTGAATTGGGGGCCCTGTGGGGATTCGAACCTGCGCCCCTCCCTTGGAGGTCGGGTCTTCAACCAACATGCCAAGTCGACGTTTGTGTTAAGGAGAGATCTTACGGGAATGCGGTGGAGGAAGCTTCTCAGCCATTAGATCAAGATCCAATGGCTAAGAATGGATGATCCAGATGTGGGCGGTGGTTGCAGGTCGGTGTTGGGTGGCCTAGATGGCACCACGTGGTACCATCTAGGCCGTCCATCTTCTTTCTGTTGGAGAGGGTGCGATGATGCTCTGATCGAGATGATTTCCACATTGCCAAACTGCGATCGTTGCTTTGGATCCATTCGTATAGTCGGATTTTTCATCCGAAGCTCGTAAGGATGTTGCATGGCCCCCTAGCCATTGATCTTCTTTGGATTGGATAAGGTGATACGGGATTCCAATTAGGACAATCTTAGAGGCGTTGGACTCCGATCATCATCCTGATTAAATCCGTACATTTGGATAGTCAATCTGAGAACCCAAAATAAATCTCTTCCCTCCTGGCCAAAAAAAGGATGCAATTAACCTAAAATATACACGTACTCTAAATGCAGAATGATGCATGCTATGCAATATTTATAATATGAAATGTAAATCTAAGCCTAGGAACATGCATAAATAGGCATTTTAACCTAAATAGATGTGCCACATCATATCTCAATTTAAAGAAGTATCTCACCCCTTTTTCTTTGAAACTAAAAGGAAAGCTATCGTGTTACGATAGCGATCCAGAGGGCATTTTATACAATACTAATTAAGAAAAATATGGAGAACTACAAATTGGATCCCCATCTATGTATGAGGGACCAGCACTCATTTACAATTTGGACACAGCATACTGGTTTCTCTAGAAGTAATCACTTATTCCTCACCCTCCACACACACCACATGGTCACGACCATGCGCAGATGTGGTTTTCCCGATGTTGCAAATCTCTGCCACAGAGAATCCCATGCTGGTAGTGGCTACTGGCAAGTTTTCCTCCATATCATATCTATGATCAGGCAAGAGGGAAAAATGTGAGATAAGCTATCAGTGTGCAGCCTACTGATTGCACTGCAAAAATACACTTGGAATTGTGCCATCTTGTGCTATTTCCTAGCATTACCTGTGCATATTAGGTAGACATAGTCGCATTTGTAAACATAGATGCATGCATGCATTTGATTGAGAGGGGAGGAGAGTGAATAAATTGGCTGTGAAATTACATTTTTCGTCAAGTGCTGCTTTGCAAAATTCACCATCTTTTTTATTTTAATTTTATTTGACTTTGAAACTCTTCCCACGGCTGCATGGAACAACCTCTTCTTCTTCGCGCCATGTCCTGCTCCCCCTCTCCCTACCAGCCCTACAGCCGCATGCACATGATCTCCTTGCTGGCCATGCTGAGCCATGCACAGCCAGGGCATGGCTATGCATGCCTCTTTCTTCTTTATAAGGGCACAGCTACCTTCTTGAAAAGGAGCCTAGTCCCCACGAAAAAGAAACCCAACATAGCTCTTCTTCTCCAGGTCATCGTCCCCTCCCCTCTCCCTCCATAAGCAGGACCTCCTCCTTTTAGGAGCCACTCTGCGGGCAAGAGTCATCACTGTGGTGCACACTCACCACCGTGAGACCACCACCGCCCAGCTCATCAAAGAGACGGTGGGCGTGGTGGTCTTCTCTTCCCTGTTTCAATGTCCAAAGCCACTTCAGCCATTGGAGTAGGAGCTTCAAGCTTTGAAGCTCAAAGCTCCGCACGCAGCAGCAGCAGCAAGGCAGCAGCAGCTGCCCTAGCCCGTTCCACGCAATCCTGCAGGCCGCCCTCGCCTCCCACTTCTTCGAGCTGCACTCATCTTTCCAACCGCAACCGGCCACCGCGCGCCCCTGCAGCGGCGGGCCAAGCTTCACCACGCACCCCCGCCAGCACCTGCAGGCCACCGTGCACCATGTCACGCTCCTTCCCCTGCAACCCAGCCCTCTCCGCCTGCTCTGTCGCGAAGTCCCGCCCGCAAGCCACCAGCCGGCGCAACCCTTCCATGCACGCGCCTGCCCGCGTGCGCCAACCGCAAGCCACCGGCACTCACAGCACCTACAGCACCCAGTTGCGCAGCTCGCTCGGCCACTGTAGCCACTGTTCACGCGTTTCTGCGGAACACTGTGGCTACAGTGGGGTGACCGGTAAGTTTCTCACTTATTCGGTCACCCGGCGCTCCGCAACTGGCCAGCGCCTGCACCCACATCCCGCACCGAGTCCGCTCCAACGCCCGCCCGCCCATCTGCATGCGGTACTCTGCCAGCACCCGCACCTGCCTGCTCCCTTCGCCCGCGTACGCCTTTCCGCGCAGTGCTGTGTGCTGCGGTCCTCTCCACGCTCACTCCCTCCCAATGTGCGCCTCTCTGCGCGCATACGCGCCTGCGTGCATGCTTGAAGCCTCAGACGACATTCTACTGTGCGCAGACGGCTTAAACGCCCCCTTCACTCCAGCAGGAAGCCCTCTCTCTCTCTTTCTCTCTCTCTCTCTCTCTCACAGCACTCTCTCCCTATCTCTCTACCGACACTTACACACACAGACTCACACTCTCATACACACACGCACACCTATACACTATTATACACTTATATATATATATATACATATGTATATATATACTTTTATCTATACATATAGTAGTACGTATATACTTAAGTATTAGTATACATACATACATATATGTATATATACTTGTATATACATATATATTTACATAGATACATATACTTATATATATATATATACATATATCTATACTTATATTAGTACTTATATAACTATTTATTAGTCTATATACATACATATATATATATATATATACATCTATATACTTATATATATACATATATATACACATATACTTAGACATACATATATATGTATATATATATATATATATATACATATCTATCTACATATATCTATATACATATATTACTATATATATATATTTACATCTATATAGTTATATATACATACTTATACATATATAAATATATATAGATCTATATATATATCTATCTATACATAAACTTATATATATATATATATATACACATGTATATATATACCTATATATTTATAACCATATATACATATAGATATATTTACATATATACATATATATATATATATTTTCACAATACTTACCATACGTTGTATCACGGGAATGTCTACACCAGTTGCTGATATTCCCCGATACATGCATACAAAAAGTGTTGTTAAACTCATCTTCCATCAATCCATCTTACACTCCACGCAGCACCTCGTCCTGTTGGTTGCGTCTTTCTAGACGACGACCGACTCGACACCATGCTACACTCCATCTCCGCCTCCACCCCCACCCCTTTATACATATATAGTATATACATATATATCTATACTATATTTACTTTATTTCTATTTCTCTTGCATGCCCATAGAAAGATAAAAAAAATATTTAAAAGAGAAAAGATAACCTTTGACTTGCAGGTACTCCATCTTGCGAATAGCAAGACCCATTTTGGAACCCTGATTTGGCTCAAAGACAAGAACCTAATTTTGATGGTGTGCCTCAAGGACAAGTATTATCAGAAAAAATCTAAATAGAAAAACACCAAAAACACAATAAACGAATGGAAGAGATTCATTGTAGGAAAGGCGTAGAAACTTGACTTCTAACCCCACTTCCCTAAGTTCGACCCTGGGCCTAAAAGTGACCAAGATAAAATCAAGTAGGCCAAGTTAAAAATTTTGTAAAGAGATGGTTAGGTCCGATTTAGGTTAACCACTATACATACTTCAACGATAAAATCACCATATTAACACACGTATCCAGGCCCGACCACCATCTTTTCTGGTGCCGTTGCCAGGGAGGTGCACCTTCAAGTAAGTTTCTATTCCATTCCTTTCATTCTTTTTCTCTTCTCTCTTCACGGGTGTTTTTATTTTTGGTGTGCAGGTAAACTTGTTACAAGGAGAAGGCAAGCAGACGAAGTCGGAGACGTGGGCAGATCCAGGGCGGGAACGAGAGCGTGAAGTCGCCGACACCGCACTAGAGCTCCGCACACGTTGTTGCACAAGTAATTCTTTCTTTCTTAGCAACCTTGGTTAACTTGTCACCTTAATAAAAAAAAAACTAAAAGCTAGAAAAACTTCTTGGGAACTCTTGGGGCAAGTGGATTAAAATTCACTTGTTTAATTGATTGCCTTTACTCCCACCGCCCTGGGATTTTCCGCCTTACTTTGCATAGCGAAAATCCAAGAATCTTGATTCTTGAATTTTTCGCCGTGTGAAGTATTCTTTGAGGCAAACATAAAAAGATTGATTGCACCCCTCTTTGCCTCACCTATCTGCAAATTCGGGATCACATTTTTGGTGGGGAGACTTGGAATTGAGTTGATTCCAACCCCACAATGACTTTTCAACTTGCCTAGGATTCGATCCCGAATACTTCAACCCCAAAAATTTGATTTTCCTTATCTTTTGGTTGAGCCTTGTGTGTGGACATCTTTTTGGTGATTGGGAGCACTTGAATTGAAGTGCTTTGGCTCCCTTTCACACTAATCAAAAACTGATTCATGCATCCACACATAGAAATCTCCATTTATGTAAGCCCATTGTATTTTAGCATGCATTAACCAATTGACATTGAAGAAGGGTTTGTTGGGCTTAGAAGAAAACTTGTTTTCTCTCAAAACCCGAAGATTGGTTGAATTGGTATTTCAGCGAAATCCTAAAATTCATACTACTTAAGGCTGAATTCTAAAAACCATTCACCAATTAAAACTTCAATTCAAGGAGATTTCCCCATTGCATGCTTGTTTTACACACTTGAAAAATCAATCACTTTGGCATTACCTGTAAACAATGCCCTTCACATTCCAAAAGCACTTGATCCTAAGCCTCTAACTAAAATTGGTAGTAACTTGACCCTTATTAAGGATTGGAGGTCTAACTACTTGCGTGTAGCGTCTACATGGTGGTGAGGGTTCCCGCATGCTATCGGGTGTCTAAGTCTGGGGAAAACGACCTTTCAATCTAGCCTGGTGGTTCCACGATGCTCGCATTCGATTTCGTAGTTCGTGAAAGTAGGTAACTTAGATCTTTAGGTCTAAGGGCACACTGTAGAGGTTAGGAATTTGATTGAATTGATTTGTCATCAAGTGTACCTTTGCGGCATCATTTCTCTCATATCTTTTCCCTTCTTATCTCCTCAATTCTTCCTGCGGTAGTGCATGTTTGGGAGGAGGTCACAAAACCCTGAACTGTTTGAATTGCCTGATAAATTTAGAAAAGAAGCCGAATCGTCCTCCACCTCCACAAACATGGCTGCACGCCCACCCCCAAATCCCGAGGGAGGAAACCGCCCTCAGAACCCACCAGGTGGTGGAGCCTTAGATCCCATAACCCTCCTCCAAGCCCAAATGGAAATATATAATAAACAAATTGAAGCCATTCAGGAAACATTGGAGGAAATGTAGAACCCTCCCGAATGGGAGTAGCCTAGGTCTCTTAGCTCCTATCAGAATCCCACTGCTACAGAGACCATAGGATAAATTCGGGTCCCCATGGGCGATGACGACCTTGAACTGAAGCCTAACATAATTGGCCTAATAAATTTTCACTTCCATGGTCTTGCAAGTGAAGATCCTTTTCTCCACTTGGAAGACCTAACTCGATTGGCTGAAATCGTTAAACCAAGAAATATCGGGTTACCTATAGTCCTCAAGAAAATGTTCCTATTTTCATTGCGGGATAAAGCATCGCAGTGGTTACGCACCCTTGGGAGAACCATCCACTCTTGGGAAGAGATGCGAATAGCATTTCTCAAGAAGTTCTTCCCAATCGGGCAAACCAATGCGCTTCGTCGTGCTATCACCTCCTTTACGCAACAAAACGGTGAACAATTTCATGAGGCATGGGAGAGGTATAACGACCTCCTCAGGGAGTGTCCGCACCACGGCCTGCCTAAGTGGCATATAGCCCAGATTTTCTACTACGGGCTAAATGAGACTTTGAAGCAGATTGCAGATGCTTCCTGCGGAGGGAACTTTATGAATAAAGACGAGAATGGAGCATTTGAATTATTTGAAAATATGAGTTAAAACTCAATGAATAATGCTTCCATTGTCGCCTTTAATCGTACCAGCCTACCTCGAAATATCCACGAAGTTGACACGAGACCCTCCCATTCATCCACTGATCTCAGCCTTATCGCACAAAAATTGGATGAAGTCTCCGTCGTGCACAAGAAGCTGGACGAGCTTCTGGCCAACCCCGCCTATTCTATGGCAAACTCCCCCACCTTACCACTTCGCCACATTCCCAATTCTTCCAACACTAGGATTATCCCAAGAAACCCCGTAAGACCTTCCTTACCGAGTGTCGCACCAAGCGACTCTATAAGTTTTGTGGATCTGCCTTCTGCGAGCCAATATTTCGACACGGAGGCCAAGCCTCCGTGTGCTCGGACGCATACTTACATGCGGACGCGTCTTCTGGCATAGAAGACGCTTGCGCCTTGGGGAACAACCCGTTCTCTACCACTTATAACCCAGGGTGGTGAAATCATCCAAATTTCGCATGGTCCAAAAATCCACAGTGCTAAAACCCTGCGGGTGGACCAATGCGGCCGTCCTCACCCATCATCCCAAGGGCCTAGTCTAATCCTATGGTGAATCCGCCATCAGGTCCTTGCATACCTCAAACCGAACATGCATCAAGTCCTCTTGACAAATTGATGCGAATGATGACGAAAATGTCAAAGCACCATGAAGAGAACATGACCTCTCTTCAGCACCAATTGGCGCAGCAGAATGCCGAGATCAGTCAACTACACATGGCGACTCGATCTCAGGGCACTGTTCCAGCCCAACCTATTCCCAACCCGCGAAATATCGTACCCTATGGTCCTCAACCACAGGAACAACCTTCTCAGGGATAGGTTCATCAAATTCTGCAGGCTCTGAGCATTGCACTAGGATTTCAGGCTAATCCCGCTGCAGCACCTCACTCTTATGTCCCTATTGTGAACCCTCCTCCGCCGTATGGTCCCACTGGACCCTCATCGTCCAATGCTATCACTACGAGGAGCGGTAAGCAGACCGTTGATCCACCTCGATCTGATCTTGGCCCATCTTCTTCTTCATCGCCCTCTCATTCGGGATGCGCACTACATTCGCGAGTGGATGATACACCCAAATTGGTTCCAGAATCAGTCCCATTCCCTGAGGCTCTACTGAGGGAGCCAAAAGCCAAGATGAAAGACACACAGGACTTTGATAACCTGCGTAATTTGTTCAGGGATGTAGAAATCAAGGTACCCTTGCTCGAGGCTATCGATCACATACCTACTGTCGCTCGATTTTTCAAAGACTACACAATACCCAAGCGACAGTCAAAGAAAACTAAGAATCCGGTGGTTCTCTCGCCTCTTGCGAGTTGTGTGATACTGTCAAATCTACTACCGAAGCAGAAAGATCCAGGCACATTGCCTATTTCATGTAGCATCCAAGGCTGCAGTTTTAACCGTGCCCTGCTTGATCTAGGATCTTCCATCAATCTCATACCGACCATCATGCTCGAAAAATTTTCCTTGGGAAATCTGAAACCCACCCCTGTCACGTTACAGTTGGTAGATCGTTCTGTCAAAATCCCAAAGGGTGTGGTGGATGACGTGGTGGTTAGGGTCAACGGTCTCTGTTTTCCTGTTGACTTTCTTGTTTTAGATATGGAAGTTCCTAGCTCACTTTCTGATTCTCCAATCATCCTTGGTCAACCTTTCTTGGCCACAGCCTGCGCCCATATCGATTGCGAGTTGGGCTGTATTGAGATTGCCATTGTATCTGAGAAGCTCAAGCTTAACATCTACAAGGCACCCAAGAACTTTGATTGCGATTGCATCGAGGACGACACGTCTGACGAGGACATGGCCATCAGTGCGTGTATCGGACTAATTGGGACCTATTCTGACTGCTGCAGATTACCTGCAAATACTGACGACTGCCTGATCAACACATACTGTGACATTCCCCCATCCCTCCCTATTCCCGTACCTTCTCCTGACCAGACTTCTAATGAGGTTTTCTCCACTTCCCATACCTCGTGGTCTGAGTCATATCCGGGCTACTCACCGCCGGTCCACACTCTTGAAGACAAAATTGCCCTTTCTTTCCCGCCAAATCAGGCTAAGTCGCAAATCCACACTGGGACCTTGAGCCCATATACTTCTCACTGGGGCTATTCCTTTTTGGATCCATCTATCCAAGAAGGCCCTCTTCTTGGCCAATCTAAAGGCCAACTTCTTCTTCCCGACTTGTTCTCTGATCCGCCTGGGACACTCTCGTCCCATGAAGTGCCAGACCTTTCACCATCCACCATCACTTTTCACGCCACTATCACGATCACTTCACTTTTCACTTCACCACCCACTATCCACCCACCCTACCACCCTACTGTATACCCTGCACCTCAGCTCTCATTACCCAATCTTTCATCCTTTCTCTATCTTTCCCTACATGCATATGTGGACATAGCATCGTTTGGCATGGGGGGGTGGATAGGCATCCAAAGGATCTGGGTATTTTATTGTATCATGCAGTTTCCACCTATTTATAAATATGTAAGAAAAAGAAAAAGAAAAAATATATATATATAAAAATAAAAATGAAAATGGTGTTTAGTAATGATCTGAAAGCTGAAACAAAAATACAATAAGTGTTTATGGATATTCAACCTCTATTTTGAAGACTTTCCAAGCCACAGAAGCTTGATTCGCTCAGGCTTGGCTTAATTCACTTGAGCATTGACAAAATAGATCGGAATATCTCCTAACTAAGGACGTATTCTTGTACCTGAGACACCAGTACAGGATCCGTTGGTTTGCTTCTACTTGAGAGCTTAAGTAAACTTAGTTCACACTACACATATCAGGAAAGACCAGGTGAACATAAGATCCAACCCTAGTGTTCATTAGGGAAGGTGGAGTCCTTACCTATGCACGCAGGTAGACTTTTTATCCCAGGCTTTAGTCTTGTGTTTAGGAGAGACTCTTTCCACCAAAAGGGAACCCTCCCACCAAAAAGAAAAGTGTGCTCCTCCAAATAATGTTGTAAGAGATATACTGACACGTGTTTCGAAAAAAAAAAAAAGATACAAATAAGTCAATATGTCTCACAAACTTTTGTAAAATCTTCTTCTTACAAAAAGTTCTTCAGGGCAAATACCCTATTTTCTTTGAGCCACAAATGTCAAAAAATGGGAGTTGAATTTTTCGTCATCTTTTTAAGGGTCAATCAGAAGACACGAGCTGAAACTGGGACCAACCTTGAAAATTTGTGAAACCCTGGGTTTGAGTCTTAATGTTCATCTGGATAGTCTTGATCCTTCACTATGCACAAGCCATAACCTCTTGAGCTCTCGAGTATGGCAAAAACCTCCTGGGTCCTGGAAATCGTACTTAAGGTTTAAATATCAGGAGTCCTGGTTAGTCGAGAGATGATCTATGTCATGTGAGTCTTAAAGTACCGGTAGTCTTCTCTACAACTGGTTCTCACAATATCCAACAATAAACACACCTATGTTGCCTCAAGAGAAAATCTTCAGCTTCAGATCATTTCTAAATACTATTTTGCTAGGGACTAGAAAAAGATAGGAATGTGGGTATGATTGCATCACAAAAATACACCTGCATTTGTGCCGTCTTGTGCTATTTCCTAGCATTACCAGTGCATATTAGGTAGACATAGTCGCATTTGTAAAAATACATTCATGCAAGCATTTAATTGAGAGGGGAGGAGAGTGAATAAATTGGCCGTGAAATTATATTTTTCCTCAAGTGCTGCTTTGCAAAATTCACCATCTTTTTTATTTTAATTTTATTTGACTTTGAAACTCTTCCCGTGGCTACATGGAACAAACTCTTCTTCTTCGCACCATGTCTTGCTCCCCCTCTCCCTGCCAGCCCTGCAGCCGCATGCACATGATCTCCTTGCCAGCCATGCTGAGCCATGCACAGCCAGGGCATGGTTGCCTTCTTGCAAAGGAGCCTGGTCCCCACGAAAAAGAAACCCAATGCAGCTCATCTTCTCCAAGCCACCGTCCCCTCCCCTCTCCCTCCATACGCAGGACCTCCTCCTCTAAGGAGCCACTCTGCGGGTAGGAGTCATCACTGGGGTGTACACCCACCACCGTGAGACCACCACCGCCCAGCTCATCAAAGAGCCGGTGGGCGTGGTGGTCTTCTCTTCCCTGTTTCAACGTCCAAAGCCACTTCAGCCGTTGGAGCAGGAGCTTCAAGCTTTGAAGCTCAATGCTCTGCACGCAGCAGCAGCAGCAAGGTAGCAGCAGCCGCCCCAGCCCTTTCCACATGCACCTGCAGGCTGCCCTCGCCTCCAGCACATGCTTGCAGGCGCCCTCGCCTCCTGCTTCTTCGCGCTGCACTCATCTTTCCGCCCGCAATCGGCCATCGCGTGCCCTGTCGCGCACCTTCGCCTACAACCCTGCCCTCACTGCACGCTCTGTTGCAAAGTCCTACCCGCAAGCCACTGAGCGGTGCAACCCTTCCATGTGCGCGCCAGCCTGCATGTGCCAGCCGCAAGCAGCCCGCACTCACAGCACCTACAGCACCCAGTTGCGCGGCTTGCCTGGCCACTGTAGCCACTATTCATGCATTTCTGCAGAACACTATGGCTACAGTGGGGTGACCAGTAACTTTCTCACTTATCCGGTCACCCGACGCACAGCAACCGGCCAGCGATCGTGCCCACATCTCACATCGAGTCCTCTCCAGCACTCGCCCACGTGTCTGCGTGAGGTACTCTGCCAGCGCCCGTACCTACCCGCTCCCTTCACCTGCGTACGCCTTTCCATGCAATGCTGTGCGCTGCGGTCCACTCCGCGCTCACTCCCTCCCAATGCGCGCCTATCTGCGCGCATACGCACCTACGCGAGCGCCTAAAGCCTCAGATGACGTTCTACTATGCGTGGACGGCGTAAACGCCCCCTTCACTCTAGCAGGAAGCCCTCTCTCTCTCTCTCTCTCACAGCACTCTCTCCCTATCTCTCTGCCGCCACTTACACACACACACACTCACACTCTCATACACACACACACACCTATACACTATTATATACTTATATATATATACATATATATATTTATATCTATATATATTTATATACATATATATATATACTTATATCTATACATATAGTAGTACCTATATACTTAAGTATTAGTATACATACGTACATATATATATATCTATATAATTATATATACATATATCTATACATATATTAGTACTTATATAACTATGTATTAGTCTATATACATACCTATATATATATACATCTATATACTTATATATATATATACATATATATACACATATACTTATGCATACATACATATATATATATATATATATATACATACATATATACATATCTATCTATATAACTATATATACATATATATATATATATACATATATTACTATATTTATTTACATCTATATAGTTATCTATACATACTTATACATATATATATATGTATATATAGATCTATACATATATCTATCTATACATATACATATATATATACATATATAACTGCATATATATACCTATATATTTATAACCATATATACATGTAGATGTTTCTACATATACATATATATATATATTCACATTACTTACCATATGTTATATCGTGGGAAGATCTGCACCAGTTGCTGATATTCCCCGATATACACGTACAAAAAGCGTGGTTACACTCATCTTCCATCAATCCATCTTACACTCCACGTAGCAGCTCCTCCTATTGGTTGCGTCTTTCTAGACGATGACCGACTCGACACCGTGCTACACTCCATCTCCACCTCCACCCTCACCCCTTTATACATATATAGTATATACATATATATCTATACTATATTTACTTTATTTCTATTTGTCTTGCATGCCCATAAAAAGATAAAAAGAATATATAAAAGAGAAAAGATAATCTTTGACTTGCAGGTACTCCGTCTTGTGAATAGCAAGACCCGTTTTGGAACCCTGATTTGGCTCAAAGCCAAGAACCTAATTTTGAGGGTGTGCCTCAAGGACAAGAATTATCAAAAAAAAATCTAAATAGAAAAACACCAAAAACACAATAAACGAACGGAAGAGATTCGTTGTAGGAAAGGCGTAGAAACTTGACTTCTAACCCCACTTCCCTGAGTTCGACCCTGGGCCTAAAAGTGACCAAGATAAAATCAAATAGGCCAGGTTAAAAATTTTGTAAAGAGATGGTTAGGTCCGATTTAGGTTAACCACTATACACACTTCAACGATAAAATCACCACATTAACACACCTATCCGAGCCCGACCACCACCCACAAAGATGACATTCATGTAATGTTGCCCCCATTCTTTTGTGTCTAAGATCTCTAATGATCAGACCTTCCCTAATGTAAAGCCATAAAAAGATTTGCACTTTGAGTGGGATCTTCAATAACTAAAGTTTCTTATCAACAAGATCACTCTCCATACTGCTGCTGGACATGATTATTTTTCCATAGGCACGATGGGCTGTATAGAAGTCGTCCCATACATATGTATCCTCCACGTCGGGTCTTGGTCAGAAAATCTGTAGGTCTGAAAGCAATTTTTGCTTCTCCTCCGACAGACGAGTATCCACCCTTTTGGCTTCCAAGTCCTTCAAGCTCCAGCACCCGTTTGTTTCTGACCTAAAGCTACTGATAGGAGCTTCTGTGTTAACTGCAGCTGAGTACACCCTTGGATAGGATTCTTTCAAGATAACCAGCGGTGACCAATGTTCTTTCCAAAAATTGAACTCACTGCCATCTCCAAGCACCAGCTGCACCAAATGCCAGTTGTTCTTGATAGCTTGAGTAACCGATCGCCAAAAGGGAGATGGTTTGGAAGGGAATAATCTCTTAAGCACACTGTTAGAGTAGCCATAACAATCTTTAACGAGTTCAGTCCATAGTTTATCCTTGCCATTCAAAATCTTGATCACCCATTTGATCAAAAGGGCCTCATTGAACTCTTTAAGAGCTTTAATCCCCATTCCCCCCTCTTCCATGGGCCGGCATAAAAGCTCCCATTTCAGTGGCTACATGAATCTCTCCTCATGTTGAGCCCCCTTCCAAAAGAATTTCTTGAGCATCACATCCAAGCATCTCCAAATAGACTTCAGAGCTCTAAAGAGGAAAACATAGAACATCCGGATAGAAGTAATAACCGAGTTTAACAAGATTAGTCTTCCCCCTATAGATAGGAATTAGCTGCTCCATCCTTCCAACTTAATAGAAATCTTGTCAAAGAGTATGTTCCAATCACTTTTCCTCAGTTTCCAGCTCCTCAACGGCAATGCCAAGAATCTAATTGGCAGATTCGAGCGAGAAGTTCCCAACGTAGTTGAGAGAGCTTCTTGCTCCTATTCATTAAGCCCAAAACAAATCAAAGTAGACTTCTCCCTGTTCAATTTCAGACCAGACATGTCCCCGGAGATTTTAACCATGTGGCAAAGAGCATGAGCTGTAGCAGTTGTTCCCTCCACAAAGAAGACTGTGTCGTCTACATACTATAATGTAGGGACCATAGCTCTCCTATTGGATAATGAGTAGCCTCTTATAACACTAGCTTCTGAAAGTTTACAAGTGTATCTAGCATGACCATCTACTGCAAGGTTAAATACCAAGGGGTCTAATGATCAACCTTGCCTAACACCACATTGAGGTTGAATCCAAGCTCCACAAGGTTTCCTATTGGTCAGTGGAGAGAAGGAGGTGGTTGTAACGCACCACTTCTTCCACTGGATCCAGAGGGGAGGGAAACCTCTTCTTTTAAATACCTCCCAGAGGTAAGGCCATGAGACTGAGTCATAAGTCTTTCGGAAATCCACTTTCCACATAAAGGCTTTACATTTCCTTCTATGCCAACCACACACCATTTTCTGAGCCATTATAAATGATTCCTGAAGTGATCTATTGGGCAAAAAGGCTGATTGAACAAGATGGATCAGATCCTGCAGAACAGTCCTCAGTCCGTTTGCTAATATCTTGCTCACCACCAAGTAGATGAAATTCGATAAGGCGATTGATCTGAAATCAGAAAATTTTTTAGCCCCTTGTATCTTTAGCAGCAAGAACAGAAAAGATCTATTGATCTTGTCAAAACCAGAGTTACCCCTCTCAAACTCTCTAATAAAATCCATCACCTCATTACTAATCACACTCCACATTTCCTTGTAGAAGAAAACTTGAAAGGCATCTAGTCCAAGGGAGCCCTCATTGTTTAAATATTTTATGGCATCTACTGTTTTCTTCTCAGTGATAGTAGCCATCCACTTGGAAGCCTTATCTTCTGAAATTCTAGGAGCATCACACGCAGCCATCCTCCAACTCCCTCTCTCTACTACCCGTGAATTCCTATAATATTTGACAGCCTCTACTCTAATCTCTTGCATAGAAGACAATCTTTGGCCATCTTTGAGAATGGATATAATTATGTTTACCCGTCTGCGAGAGCTAGCTGCGAGATGGAAGAATTTTGTGTTGGCATCCCCCTCCTTAAGCCAGAGTAGTCTAGACTGTTCCCACCACTCCATTTTCTATTTCAAGTCCTCTTCTATCACCACATCTTGCCACATCCTTCTAGCTTCAACATCATCATCAGATAGGGGACCTGCTGCCTCCTTAGAGTCCAAGATCTAGATTCCATTCAGGGCCTCAATACACCTTTACTATCTAAGAGTAGACACTGTAGCTCCATATTCTTTCAGTACAATGAGTAGGGTAGACAGTTTAGAGGCAAGCCTGACAGTGGCTGAACCCTCCACCATTTTGGTCCTCCACCACGACTCAATCATGTCATGGAACCTTGGTTCTCTTAGCCACGATCTTCTAAGCTTGAAGTAAGAGCCTATTTGAACCTATTCACAATTGTCCCAGACCAATGGCATGTGGTCTGAGAAGGGGTGTTCCAACCTAGTTACAACAGAGAGCTGGAATATGTCAAGGCGAGTAGCATTTCTAAAAAATCTATCAATCTTTGATATAAGGCCATTGCCATTTCTCCAAGTAAACTCAGCTCCTGAGGATGGGTATTCAATCAAACCAAGCATTTGGACTACTAGCTGGAATCCAAGAGAGGCACTGTCAACTTCACCATTCAGCCTATCATTCCCTATTAGTACACAATTGAAATCCCCACCCACTAACCAGGCACCCCCTTTCATGAGCTCTACAGTTACTGTCCAATCTTCCCAAAGTTCATATCTCCCCCTTTTTTATTGTCTCATCCAATTCATGACTTGCTTCTATCAAGAATCAATTTGTACATATATAAATTGAGTGGATAAAACTGTGTTCCATACATATAGTGATCAGAAAAGACAATAATGTGAAATAAAGTACCATAAACATAAAAATAAAATGCTACAACCATGAACACAGAAAAAATGAAACATAGAGTACTATAGTCCATGAAATTGAAATATAAGAAAATCTAGAATAAACTCAAGAAAGCCTCTATGTCGAAAGGGAATTCTGCATCCATGTTGAAGTCATCTAAAGAGAAAGCTGCAGTACTAGGTCTAGTTGAAGAAGAACTTGGGAAGCGAAGTCATCATCCCGAGATTGGTGATAGCTGAGTCTGTGGGGTACTGTGGGGCAACGTGAGTAAGGTATCGGTCAATTGCTGGCGAGTCTGTGGTGCAACTATAGTCTGATCCGTAGGAGTAGGTGCTTCTATTGGTGGGACTCGTTGAGCTTTGGGAGGCTTGTGGACTCTGAAGGAAAGTGCATGGATATGCTCTCCAAGCTGATAAAGGAAGTGCCCCTGCTTGCTCAGGTAGTTGATACCTGAGTACTATGCTCCATCATCATCTGACTTGTCTCTCTCTAGCGATGCATCATCAGAGAGATGCCATCCATTATGTCCTAAACTAAAGCTCGAAATGCTGGTTTTCATGCTGTTTCGATAAAATTCCAAATGCACATTTTGTCGACATGCTGACAAAAATGACAGAAGTGGTCAAAATAATTAGAATTTTAAAAATAACTATTTCAATGGATAAATATTTCCATTTAAGCCCTAAATCTTGTCTTTTACTTCATATGCAATATGTTGATACATAACCTATGCAACAGTAGTAGCAAAGCTACAGCAAGAGTAGTAACAATAGTAGGAGCAACAACACGCCACTGGCCTGCCGAGCTTACTGACAGCATGTCGACGATTTCACCGGCATTATAGCAAAACACCTGCATTTCGACAACTTGAGCATGTCAACATGGCATATCTCCAGAAATTGACATTTCGTTGTCATGCTGGTAACATTTAAATCACTATCCTAAACACCCAATGTGTCATGCCTGGTAAACCGTCTATCAAGATAAGGCCACTTGGTGTCGAAGGAGTTGGTCTAATTGGAGGAGGGCAATATTCATCAAAGTGCTAGTAGGGTGTGTAGGTAGGTGGAGCAGAGGGTCCAGCCTGAGGTGGTGGAGGCTAGGAAGAGGAGGAATCAATAGCCTGTGGGGGATGATCCTGTTGAGCTTGACGCTTCTATTCCATTTTGGAGTAGGGAAGCTCTCCAAAAATGGAAACATAAGAGATAAACTGCTTATGATTAACATCCATAAGGACACTAAAGTGGTGGAAGATATGAGATAGGAGGGTGCCAAAGGAAGGATGCTCATGAGTTTCCTCTCCATGTAGGTGAAGATGAAGTGGTTCCAATTGAATGCCTTATTGGTCATAAAGGCATAATGAACTAAGAGCATTGGACACAGGCAATCTCAAAGGAAGTTGATTTGGAAATGAAGCTCCAAAGGAATACGTGGTTAAGGAACTGTAGGAGAGGACAAAACTAAGGTGACTTGGTTGGCTTTCCCAAGTCAAAAGATTCTAGTGTCATCAAGGTCTCCCTAATCATTTTGGAGGAGGTGTTGTGATGAAGCTCATGAAAGGTGCAACTGGAGGAAGGACAGTTGAGAACCTGAAAAAGAACATCGGCATTGACCAAGACCTCAATCACGTAGACATTACATGTCAACTGAATATTGAAACCCTCGCCAATATTGCAAAGATTGGAATAAAAGATATGGCATGCCACAAAGTCAATGCCCTTGACGTGACTACCTTTAGCACCAGCATAAAATGCCTTGTCGAAGAGGCGAGCTATCTTATGGAATTTAAGACAATCTCTAGGACTAGGGAAATTGCACTCAAAATCGTCGAGGTTGATCAGGTGACCCACGTGTGTAGAAAAATAGGAATAGAGAGAAAAGTTATGCCTCACATGATCATTGTTGAAGTAACGATCAAAAGTGTCATCCCAAGGAGTGGATGAGGAAGCACAAGAATGTTTGGGAGCCATAAGTAAGGTTCTATTCAAGTTTGGTCAATCAAAAAGGATGGGTTGACTGATAAAAATGGGTTTTTGGTCGATCAAAAGACAATAATTAATCAATCAAAATTAGGACAATAACGGGATTAAGTGTAGACATATGTTAGGTCAATCATGTGTAGTACTTGGTTGATCAAGAGATAGTTTTTGGTCTATTAGAGTTAAAATAGTTGGTCAATCAAAGAGGACATAACATTTTTGAATATGACATTTTTTGGTTGATCAATAGCAAAGAATTGGTCGATCAAAAATAGAAAGTGGCGAAAAAAATAAGTTTTGAATGGATTGAAAAGGTGGGAAAAATAAAGAATGTATAAGACACGAAGAACACATAACAAAAAATCAAGAACAAGAAGCTCAAATTGGATATTTTCAGGGTGGTTAAGAACCCACTATTGACTCAGAAATCATCGTAGTTTAGAAAAATGCATTGTAGTATAGCGACCAAAATTGAATCGACATTTAAATTATTAATTTCTCAAAAAATCATAAGTTTCGAGGTCATGCGCAGGGAGCAAATATTGCAATTCAATCTACTAATCAAATATAAATGATGAGCACAATAATCAATCACAAATATAATATCAATGAATCAATTAACTAAAAAGATATTCAATTAGAATTAATAATTTATCACAAGAGTCAATGGCAAAAATATAAAGAGAAGCCTAAACTGGTGGCTGAAACCACCAATTAAGCCCTACTAATACTCAGCACAATTCCCAAATCAATCTCAAGTACTCAGCCAAGTTAGAGACAATTCCTTCTTAGATCTGATGTCTCAATGAAGCCACAGATGGTTTAAGTAACAAGCCCAAAGCACTTATAAAATTTCCAAAGTGTGGCACGAATCCCAATGTAGCATAGTGTGAAACCACCCTCCTTCCCATAGAAATTCCTTCGTTCTCTCTCCTCAAATATGGGTAATGGGTATTTGGGTAATTGGATTCGAATTGGAGGGCAAGCCTGCTTGGGTGTGGGCAACGGGCAAGGAGTGGCGTGAGTGAGTAAGGGACCTCACCCCATGAGTTACGAGGAGATAAGGCTACATATGGAAATCAATAAGTAACAAAATATCTTTTAGCCATATTCCATGTGGGACAAAACATCCCAGCTCCTTCGCTCGTGTTGGCAGTAGATTCCTTCATTCAATTCGAGCTAATGTGTTGTTCTCTTCTTCAATTGAAGTTGCGTGTGCCTTCGTGGGATGATTCTACAACTGCTGGTAGTTGAATCGAGGTTGGAGATGGACGGAGCATGGCGGTTGATGGCGATGATTCAACAGTGATGGCGAAGCTTTGGTGTAGACCTGAAATCCACAACACGAGCTAATTGCCCCATTTAAAATGTTCAGAAGGGTTGCCAGAGTTTGTGGAGTGTGGTGGTGATGTGTATGTGATGAATGCATGAGTGTAGTGGTCGGTTGAGGTCTATAACAATGAAGATGGCATGCGGTGTTCAAATGGAGGAGATATGAACCAAAGCTCTCAACTTGTTGAGGGCTTTTGTTCTATGAAGTGAGGCAAAAGTTTTGGTGGTGGTGGCATGTGATTTTGTGGAATGTGGCACCGACGTGAGCTTGCCGAAGTTTGTGTCGGAGACGGAGATGATGGTGGTGGAATGGTGTGTGAAGTGGTTGAACCTAGAGACTAAGGACTTAGAAAGAGTCTAGAAAAGGAAAAGGGGAGGTTTGGGAAATTAGGGGAGTTTGAGAAGGTGAGATGCATCCGACGATGGGCAGCTGGACGTGAAGACAACTGTGAAGTACGGTGATGGAATCGGTGAGGAAGAAGAGGTCGATGGTGCCCTTGCTTTGTCTGGCAGGGTGCGTGAGGAAGAGGCGAAGATGTTGGTGCTACTCTTTGACCGGATGCAAGCATGAAAGAGGGAGGCGAAGGGGCTCGTCAGAGCTAATGAAAATGGTGGTCAGAGAAGGAGGAAGAGGATTCTCAGCCTGTTCTTGGCTAAGGAGCACGCTAGATGATCCTAGGACTTATATAGGTGAGGAATTGGGCTTCAAATGAACAAAAATCACAAGTTGGAGTCATGCTTTTGGAAACAAAAACCCTCGACTTTTTGGATCTCACCAGGGCTGTATGGTTCATATTAGCATTCATGACTGAGCTCAATCGAAAGGGTATCTCCTAAAGATCAATCCCTCCAATTTTGAAGGGATTTGATTGACAAATCAAAGATAACTCCTTAATTGAATGTCGACAGGTTGGGTTTGAAGGTTCTGTTTGGACTTCAATGGTGGCAGGGGCATTTCTGTAAAGATCTCGAGAAGTTAAGGGCATCTTTGTTGGGGAACTTGAAAGTTAGGTGTCTAAGTGTGAGAAAGAGTTTTTAGGGCCCAAAATGTAAACTTGATCAAGATGGACTCTAATTGGGTCCAAATTTTGGTGTTAAGCAAATTTGGACCCAAGGAATATAATGGTGAACTTGTATTTGAGTTTTGACCACGTTTGACTGGGTAAATTGCATAGAAGCTTAAATTAGTGTAAATTCCCATCTAAAACTCTATTGTTGGTAAAAAAGGGTTCAGATGTCAAATAAAATGTACCAAACCTCTTAAAATTTTTTCAATGACTTTTAGGAGGTTTAGATGAATTTATATTGACCAGAACCCTTTTAATTTAAGTAAGGCTGATAAGTAGGGTTTTCAATGATATTTTAATCCTCGAAATGCGTGAAACCCTAATTCATTCAATGTGAGCCCACTTTTTAGATGTTTATGTTCATTTGACCTTGAATTCACCCCTAATCATCCCCTTGGTTAATCTATATTTTTGCCTAAATGTTAAAATGGTTGATTAACCATATTTTCTTATCTTCTTCTCACATTCAATTCAAATGGAATTACAGTCCTCAGACGATCATTTAGGAGCATTTATCATTTGAATCTTACTAATTTTGGCTAGTTAAGACTCATGATGGTGTTTCCATCACCCATACTATGATTGAATCGAGGATGCTCAGACGTTGAAGATCCTGAATCTTGTGTGAACATCGAGCTTCGTTGTTATGAGTCAACTACTCACACATCCTCTCTAGGGATCAGTGATTTGGAGGCAACTAAAGATGGGATGACTATTACTAACATTGTTCACATTTTACCATTTCCCAACTTTGATTATCCAGGTGTGCTTCTGATTCTAACACCGCAAATCTGATATATTCTTATTCTTCTAATGTACCTCATGTTTCTGAGCCAACCCTGCTGGTGCAGGATGGTGTGGCTGCTATGGATGGTTTTGATCCACTTGAGAGATACGTCGACGGGATCCTCGATTCGTGTCTACCCTCAAAGGCACTGCTAAACCATAGTGTAGGGAGTACTGATATGAGAAAACACACATTTTGTTAATTATCCGAAGTAGTGTCGTTGTTCGTGTAAATCTGCAATCAACTCTTAAAATTTATAATACCTTGATAGTTGAGTATCTAGGGTGGTCCAAGGAGGCCAATTTGTTAGTCACAAAAGTTGGTTCTCTCTTTCTCCTCTCAAATCCGCACTTGTATTTTTGTATTTTCAATTTTCTTATTTCTCAGGTTTTCAAACATAATCAAGAAGTGCGAGAATGTAATAGTGAACTATGCAACTACGCCCTAAGTGACAGGAATAAATTCTCTCTTCTAAGCTCACCCGAGATAAGTGCACCTTGGGTAACTAGAAGAGTAGAGTGTATGCACTAAAACTACTAGAACATGAAAGCACAGTAAGTGGAAAATAGAAATTTGGAAGGCATAAAGATCATTGTATTACTAACAAGTTGACAAGTAGCTAAATGCTTCTCACAAGAAAGTGAAAAATGGTACTAGCTAATACAAAGAAAGTAAAGGAGAAGAAAAGTAGCCCCCAAAGATAATGAAGGAGGAAGTAGGTGTTGCTCCAAGCATAGCAGCTCCTATGCCTGAAAGGATCTCTTCCTTGCATCCAAGTTGATACTCCTCCAAGCTTCCTACAAGGTGGACATCCACCACCTTGCTCCTCCTCAATGCTTGGCCATCCTCCCCGTAGATGAATGCTTCTCCTTAGCGTGGCAGAAGGAAGAAGGGAGAGGAAGAAGGCACCAAAGGGGTGAGTAGGTTGCCCCCTTGATCTTCTTCTCTTCTTCTTCTTCCTTGGTAGTGGACCATGGTGGATATGGGTGGAATAAAAACTAACCAAGGATATCCTAATGTGGTGGTTAGATAGGATAGATACAGGGTAGGAAGGTGGTGGTTGGCATGGCCTTAGGTGGAGGGTTATGATGGCTAAATGGGAGGTGGCTAAGGATCCAATGGAGGGGGTTTAATGGAGCCAACCAAGGGGATGTGAAGGGGGTCTGGAGGTGGCTTTTGGTGGTCGAATATGGGGTGGAAGGATGCCAGTTTTTGGCTTCTAAAAGGAGGTGTTCTTGGTGCAAAAAAGCAAGGGTTGAGATGGGTTGGTTGATGATGTGTAGGGTGTAGATAATAGGCTAGGTTGCAGCCAATCTTGAGGTGGTTATGGGAAGGGTTTTGGTGCCAACTTTAGGTAACTCGTGGTGGTGGTAGTGGTGTGAAAGAATGTAGGTGTGTTGGTGCCAAAAAGAAATGGGATTAGAAAGAGCTTAGGTGGGCTAAGTAGGTGGGTAGGTGGAGGTTTATGTAGGTGGTATTTAGGGTTAGGGTTGGATGGCCATGGAAGTGGAGTTAAGCGGAGTTGAGCTAAGCTAGTAGATGGTTGGAGGAGACAGCTAGGGTTTTAGAGGAGGAACTGAGGAACAACTATATCTGAGTTGTACTAGAGCTAATGGCTGCTGAAGAGAGCTACATATGAGCTCTTTAGCTAGCTTAGCTTGTAAGTACCTCTATTTTGATAAAACAAAATTATGTTTTATTGCGAACTAATCTTTTAGGATCACACTCACACAAATCAAGTCAATTATTCTCTACGTGGATCAAAGTGAAGATAATCTTTAGTTATTGTAATTCTTTTATATTTCTTGAGTCTAGAATGATTGTAAGGAACGACAGGATTGAAGACAAACCTTTCGAAATCATAAAATAAACATCTAGATAGTATTGATCGATCAAATCAATTGATCGATCAAAATAAGAATATTGATCGACCAAATTAGCCTAACGGTCAAATCCGATTTTCCCGCAATTTATTAACCAATTCAATAATTGTTTGATTAGCAATTGATCGATCAATTAAGTAAATTAATCGATCAAAATGTAAATTGGTCGACCAATTTGATTTGAATGATTTTTCTCAACATTCCAGATGTCCTCCATTTTCACCTATAAATAGGGTTCCACATCCCTCATTTCAAAATACACTTTGAAAGAGAAATCCATATAGAAAAGGTGCTCTCGTGCTTTCTCTCAAAGTGCTTCTGCAATTCTATTTTTTCGCTCTCTAAAGCACATCAATTCGAACCTCTGCAAAATCCAATTTGACAGTCCTTGAGGTTCCTTAGGATTATATTATTTCATTTTACATGTTGCTTTAATTATAGATTCCAAGCTGTTAGGAGAAATCCATTGTTGTTGCTATTGTTGTTGTGCTTCTTTCCAGGTTAGTAAGGGATGGGATCATTGTAAGAGGTTGTGTCACCCTCATTCAAGTGGTACATTAGTGGATTGACTAGCGTTGCCTAGATGAGAAAATCCTAAACTGGGAGGCTTGGGTAGTGGTTTTACCCGTAGGGGTTTCCACTATAAATCTTTATGTATATTGTGGGATTTTTTTGTGCATATTTTTATTACAATCAATATCACACTTGATATTGTGTTTGTGGCCAAGTAAGATCTGCAAGCACCCTCTCATTTGGTATCAGAGCCTGACTGTGAAGGAGACATCACACCTCACCTTCACATGGCTGCAACAAGTTTTATGGAGGGACAATCATTTTTCCGACCACCACTATTTGACGGATCAGATTATGGTTATTAGAAAAGAAGAATGCAAATTTTTCTTGAAGGAATGGACTTTGAGATTTGGCATATCATTGAGTCCAAATATATGCCAAAGAAGAAAGAAGAAAAAGAGTTAATGAAGGTAGAGAAGAAGAAAGCGACAAATAATGCTAAAGCCATGAATGCACTATTTTCTGCATTAACAAGAGAGGAATTTGACAAAGTTGCTTCATGTAAAAGTGCATATGAGATATGGAACCAGCTCTCTGTCATGCACGAAGAAACCATTAATAGAGAAGTAACATGGGATGATTCCAACCCAAGTTCAGAATCAAATATTGAAGAACAAAGCCACGAAGATGGAGTTACTCATTTGTCTCATGGCATCAATGGAATGAAGCGAAGAAGAGGTAAACTCTGACCTTACTTTAGATGAATTATTAGATGCATATCATGATTTATACAAATTAGCTAAAAAATTAAAGAAGGAAAATAAGGAACTTAAGGATAAGTGCTCAAGTTTAGAAAATAAAAAAGATGATTTATCTCTAGATTTAGAAAATAAGAAAAGTGAATTAGATGTAACAAGAGTTGTGAATGAAAGTTCCATGAGAAGGTAGAAATCTCAAGGAACACTACATTCACTTCGAAGACACACTTAGCAACCTCAAATATTCTACTTGAACATACGTAGAAAAATGTGAGGATATTAAAAAGAAAAATCAAAAGAGGATTAGGCATGCATTTTTAAATCAAAAGGCCAAGAGAAGAGAGTTCAATGGACCCTCTAACTCGAATGGAATTAATAGCCATGGACCAAAAAGAATATGGGTACCAAAAAAATTTGTTGAAAATTGTGTTTTAGGTTATGGGAAAGATCGACATGGAAATCACAATTGGAGAGATAACCTTCAACAAGCCAATAATCATCAATTTTGCTATGAAAGATGGTGGAATGAACAATGTCAATGGATGCTAGATTTTTGGTGGAGACCCCCTCCATCTAGCTAGTGATATTAGGTATAAATTCTAATACCTTAGCAGGTATGATTCCCAAAACTAAATCTTTATTACCTACTTAGTTATGAATAAGTTTTTAATATAAAATTGACTAAGCATTGAATTAATTAATTTGGGATAGCAACTTGATAGGGGGAGAAGAATAAAGAGAATCAAACCTTGATAAGGGATCATTGTTTGAGGGGGAGAATCAAGATCACTTTCTTAGTAGCATTTAGATAAAATATTTATCTATGTTGGATTGTATAACTCTTACTCAACACTTCATTTTATTTTGATATTGTCATTGTGTTAGACTATCATGAATTTCATCATCTCCTTATCATGAATTTGATAATTTTCATATGATAAATTTGACATCATGCTTAATAGAATATTACTTGAGAAAGGGGGAGAAAAATGTAAATTTCATTCTTAGAATTTTACTTGTTTAAGTATGACTAATAACAAGTCACTTGAGATATATCTTTTTGGTGATAACAAAAAAAGGGAGTAAAATATGCATGTCGATAGGAGTAATTCTAAAGTAATTATTTATTATTCTCGCATGCATAACTATAATTTTGTTATCATCAGAAAGGGGGAGAATGTAAGTACCCTTATTTTGATGAAATAAAATTATGTTTTATTGCGAACTAATCAAGTTAATTATTCTCTACATGGATCAAAGTGAAGATTATCTTTAGTGAATGTAATTCTTTTATATTTCTTGAGTCTAGAATGAATGTAAGGAACCTCAAGATTAAAAATAGACCTTTCTAAATCGTAAAATAAACATCTAGATAGTATTGATCAACCAAAACATTAGAATTGATCAATCAAATCAATTGGTTGATCAAAATAAGAATATTGAATGATCAAATTAGCCTAACAGTCAAATTCGATTTTCCCACAATTGATCGACCGATTAAATATTTGATCAATCAACAATTAATCGACCAATTAAGTAAATTGATCGATCAAAATGAAAATTGGTTGACTAATTTGGTTCGAATGATTTTTCTCAACATTCCAAATATTCTCTATTTTCACCTATAAATAGGGCTCCACATCCCTCATTTCAAAACACACTTTCAAAGAGAAATCCATATAGAAAAAGAGCTCTCGTGCTTTCTCTCAAAGTGCTTCTGTGCTTCTGTTTTCATGCTCTCCAAAGTGCAACGATTTGAACCTCTGCAAAAATTGGATTTGACTTTCCTTGAGGTTCCGTAGGATTATATTATTTTATTTTACTTGTTGCTTTGATTACAGATCTCAAGTTGTTGGGAGAAATCCGTTGTTGTTGTTGCTATTGTTGTTGCTGTTGTTGTGCTTCTCTTCAAGTTACTAAGAAAAGGGATCATTATAAGAGGTTGTGCCACCCTCATTCAAGTGGTACATTAGTGGATTGTCTAGCATTGCCTAGTTGAAAAAATCCTAAGCTGGGAGGCTTAGGTAATGATTTTTACCCGTAGGGGTTTCCACTATAAATCTTTGTGTATATTGTGAGATTGTTCTTCTTTTCGTGCCATATTTTTATTACAATCGATATCACACTTGATCTTGTGTTTGTGGCTGAGTAAGATCCACAGGCACCCTCTCATAGCTAGCTAGTTCCTTTCTAGCTACTAGGCCAAGCTAAGATGAGTTGGCTTCTGCTAATGTGAGCTAAGGTGAGTTGGGTCTGGTCTTCCCGGAGGTTACCTGGTAGTTGGAGTAGCTAGCTAAGGTCAGGTAGCTAAGCTCAACTAAGTTGAACTGAGTTAAGTCTCCCGCAGCTGGACTTGAGCTAGCCTGAGCTATTAAGGACTTCTTCAGCTGGCTAGGCTTAGCTAGTTGATGACAGTAGCTAGTCCTAGTCAGGTAGAGCTTTCAATGAAATATTTTGAGCTGGAGGAGCTGGGATGGAGCTGGAATCAACTGTCTTGAGCTAGTTTACAGTACCATCGAGCTAAGGTGAGTTGGATGGAGCTGAGGTGAACTAGCTTAGGTTACCATTCAGCTGAGATGAGTTGAATGGACCTAAGGATGAGTTGATCTAGCTTGAAGAAGTTGGGATGAGCTGGATCTAGCTGATGTGGTCTTCTCCATCGTCTTCTGCCTTCCTGAGTGTCAAGGTTTGTGGGATCTGACTCTCTACCTATCCTTGACACTCAATTCAACACATTAAAAACACAAAAAAATACAATGAATGCCTAACCTAGGTGAATGCCTAAATGCAGCTCGAAAACCCATTTGCAGAGTTAAAACCCTAAGAGCTAGATTTGTTTTAGGGCATAAGAATGACGATAAACTGCCATTTTATCACACCCCCATGCTTATCCTTTTCCAGTCTCTTAAACAAACTGTTTTCACAAAATGTATTTCTGGGAAAGACTAATTTTTTTACTTTTGAGGACAATAGGATTATGGGGCCTTGGTTGAGTGGAAACATGAAAGGTACAGTATTTATTAAAGATAAAACATTGGGATTCATCTTTGGATCCAAAAGCTAGATTAATCAGGATCAATGTATCCTCCAAAAATTCGCAAGTTAATTCTTTGTAAATTGAAATAACTCGAAATTGTTTTGCAGTTAGGATTTCCTTGGCTCGTGAATCTTACTCACAACTTGCATAACTTTTAAAACCTTGTGTCAGAGCTTGTGAATGCCAACATTTATAAGGTCGTGTTTTTGAAACTTTTTTTTCTCCCCCATGCTTATTCCTAGCTTAATCTTACAACAGATGTGTTGGGATCATCATTCCCATTACCAATCCTCGGGGGGGCTTTGGCTCCAGCACTTCTAGATAGTACTATCCAGGACACCACCCAAGATCTCACAACCCCAAAACACAATGTGGTGTAAAGGGGCACTCCAAGCAAACTCAAGCTCTTGCTCCGAAGCTGTTTGAAGTAGAAGATCTACGCAAAAAGCATTGAGTTCTGGAAACTCATTGTCGTAGTATGATTTGTGAAGAAATCCATCAACAGATAAATTTATATTGAAACTCTAAGAATTTCGGGTCAAACACAGGGTGGCGAACGTTTGATTAAAAATATGCATTTGTTTTGTTTGTCACGAAATGGATTAACTGGTCGAAAACTGGCTATCTATTTAACAAATAATAAGTAGAAGAGAGAGAGAGAGAGAATATTACAAATAAAGACAAAAGAGAGGTAGAATAAACATGGATTTCATCATCAAATGCTATTCATTACACTAATCATTACAACTACAAAGTAGGAAATCTATGCTAGAAAGTAGTAAAATCTACTCTAGAATGAGGTAACGAGAACGGAGAGAGAAGTATCCTTCTCGATGATTGCTTGGAGGACGAGCCAAATTGGCGATGCCTGGAAGATGGAGGCTGAAGCAGGAAGAACCGATGATGAGGCAGGACGTCGTCGTCACGGGATCCACTTGTCGAATTGTTAGTCGCTCTGAATTGGGTTTTAAAATCATCATGTTATAGTATAGATCGAATCTGTGCGGAAAACAAATAAGATTTGTAACTCAAATGAAAGTTCGAGGTCGAAAACAGGGAGTAAATAGCAATTCAATCACTAATCTGAATTAATAAGTAAATGAGCACAAGAAATAACTCAGAAATGTTAATCAATATAAAGCATGAGTTTAACATATGGCAAAAAGAATCTCAAAGCAAAAACAATGGTGATTTAGATCACTAGTTATTCAATTTAAGCATATTTGCAAATAATGCAATAGTGCCATCAACCATCAAATTTAGTTACTTAGATAACCAGATAAAGCCTCAAATCAGGTGTTGGGTCTTTTAATCAGACGGCTTAACTAACAGATGCTACAGTGCTTCCCTAGCATTGTTCTTCTTCACTTTTCTTCTTGGCTTCTCTTCACTTCTTCTAGCCTTCTTCCTTTCTTCCTCTTCTGTCTCCTTAGGTCTTCTCCTCTTCTTCCTTCTTTTAAGCAGGCCTTCTTTCTTTCCTCCTCTTCTACGAAGGTTTCCTTCTCTTCTTTCTTTCTTCACACATAGAGGGTAGCCATCCATTCAGATTTGGCTAAGTGTCGCACAAGGCAAAACCCTCCCATGCCCCGCACTCTCCTTTCTCTCCTCTTAGGTTCTGCCCTCCCAGGGCCACAAGCTATGGTAGTTGGGTTATCGAGTAGGCACGCACCTGGGACTAGGCTCACCGATGTGGGTGTTGAGAGAGATGTGGACAAGCTTAGGTAGGTAATCGGGTGCGCCAGACCCGCGTGTAACGTGTTGCGGGCGAGTTTCATGAGGGCGCGTGTGGGGATCTCACCCCCTGTGGTCTTGAGGCAAACAACCCGTCTCACTTTTGCAATTTATCTACTGTCATAGCCTCACTGATTTCTGAGGTGGGACTAAATGTCCCACCATCCTCGCACGGCTATAGCAGCTGAAGTTGCTTGGCTATTTGGAGTGGCTACTATAGGGGAAACTCCCAATTGAACTCTTGCTTCGAAGCCTGGAACCTTTCCATGATCTCTGGATGTGTCACCTAGAACTACAAGCATTGAAGAGCAAGCTTAAAGCTTTACTTGAGCTCACCGATAATGGTGGTGGTGGTGATGAACTTGAAATACATAAGAGGGGCCTTACGGTCGTGTTAGATAGTTCCTTAGCTTCACTGTGTAATAGTGAATGTGGCAGGGTATGTGGAGAGGTGAGTGCGTGCGTGTAGGTGGTTGACAGAGTTGGTCTTGGGCGGAGAATGATGGGTTGGTAGACCGGTGGCTGGGGTGGTCGAGTGGCCCAATAGAGTTAGGGCTTTTGTGTGGGTGGATGCGGAAGAGGTTGTGAGGTGGTTGACGAGTTGATTGGTGGTTTGTGGAGGTGGGATGAACTCACTGAAGGAGTGGTCAGAGACGGGGAAGATGGAGGTGAGCGTGTCGAATCGAGAGCTATTTTTGGCTTTTTGGAGAAGGAAACTAACCTAAGAGCTAAAAGATACTAAGCTAACCATAAACTAATGGATGAAGGGGGAAGAACAGCACCGGTGTTGGTGGGCCAGTGCTGGGGAATAAGGCACTCCGGTGATGGGGATGGCAATGATGACGGAGATAGAGGGGTGCCCGTTGGTATGGCATGACACGAAGGAAGATAGGGAAGATGAATCTACCACTGGTTTTGTGGTCAGACGACGAGAGCAGTCGGAGGAAGCCACCAGAGCTTGAGGAGCTTTCCAGTCGAATAAGGAGGGAGGAATTTAGGGTGTTCCAGGCCGAAATCAAGCTTGGGAAGTTCGGCCTGATCTGGGCTTGCTTATAAATGCCTCTGAAGGGAGTTTTGAGATTGAAAGCCAAGCATCCAAGCTAGGAAATGTCCCCAGAGTAGGAATTCTCTAGGATACCATAATCTTTCATGCATTCGCATGAGAGATTGGGAAAGTTTTAGGGCTCATGGATGGATTCAATGGCAAAAGGACTCCTTAAGGAATCTCCTATCCAATTTTGGAAGGGATTAATTGATCAGAGAAGGAGTTATCTTCAATCAAAGATAGCCAGAGTTGTAGAAATAGGATTCTTGGCAGAAGGGACCTTTTTGTGAAGAATACAACAAAGGTGGGGGGCCATTTGCAAGGAATTCAAAAAGCTAATGATCTGAATGAGATAAAAAGAGTCTGACAGGACTAAAATGTAAACTTGGTTAAGATGATCTCAAATTTGGCCCAAATTTTGGTACAAAACTAATTTGGACCCAAGGAATCCAATGGTGGAGCTAGATTTATGTTTTGACCTCATTTGACTAGGTAATTTATGCAAAAACCCAAGTTAGGGCAAATGTCAGTCTAAGACTACTTTTGGTCAAGACGGGTTCTGATGGTCAAATTGAAGGTACCAAACCGTAGAGAATATTTTTTATGAATTTTAGAGGGTTTAGGTGAATTTTATCCTAATCATAACCTCAGTTAATTAAGCGGGTCTATTTTTAGGGTTTCAGAGGTCATTTAATTCTCAAAACACGTGAAAACCCTTTTCTGTCTGTTCTAACCCACTTGTTAGACTTTTAGGACCATTTGACCCTTAATTACCCCCTGAAAAAACCCATGGTTGTTCTGCATTTAACATATGATGGTAAAATTGTAGTTTTGACCTTATTTTCTTATCTTTCCATCAGAATGGATTTGCAGTGAATTAGGGCTCTCTAGCAATTTTGTAGGAGCATTTATTCCTTAATAATGACTAAATTAAGCTAGTTATGGCTCATGACGGTGTTCCCATCATACCCCAATACCTAGCTTTTGCTAGTCCCTTAGCAAAATCTCATGGAATTAACTCAAATTCTAGACCATATGCCTATCTATGCTTAGATTTCTGCTGTATGCTTTTTTTTGTAGATTAGGTCAGAATGCCAATAGTAGGCCTAGAGGTACTCAAGTACTAACCAAGATCCGGACCTGACCAACTTTAGCCTCAGTCCACCGCGAAGGTTTCTAAGGCCCACAGGAACTAACCTAAGGTTCGTTGAACTCCGCGGTTAAAGCACCCGTGCTTAAAACATATTTATTCCCGATTCAGTTTGCAGTGAATTTTTGTAAGAGAGAGACAGAAGAATTTTTTATTTTTGGAGAGTTTTCTCTCTCTTTTCTTTCTCTATTTCTAGCTTTGGATTGGCTTTACAACACGGCCTGTATCGGATTCCTAGTTCCCACCATCAATCCTCATAGGTCAGTGGCAATCGATGCTTTGAGATAGCACCGCCCATGGCTCTCGAGATTTCAGGATAATCCTACCCATGGCGTTCTATAGCTAAATCCAAACCCTAGCAATCGACATTTTGTGATAATGCCGCCCATGGCATCTGAACTAGCACAAGGTGCTTACATGCCCTCGGTAGGATATTTAGATATCCTAGGAGACAAGCATCGAGGAGACGGTAGGTTGTTGCGCATCTTCAAGGGGAATTTCCTACCTCTCCATGCTAAGAACTCTTCCAAATCAACTTGTGTTGATTAGCTGCTCCTAATCGAGGTAGCTTTTTCAGAACAGACTTAACGCATTTGCGTGATTTTGATAATTAAGCAAACCAAGCCAGATTGTGTGTGGATTAGGGTGCTTAGGTTACCTAGTCCCGCAAACCAGAGGTTAGTTAACGAGGCCGAATAATCCCTAAGCCTTAAACCTAATACTTAAGCTTTGCATTTTCCCCAACCTCTTGAGGACTATCCAAATCTTAATGGATACTTGAATTTCTAAGCCTAAACACAAGCCCAAAAGGCCTAAGATCAGCGTTCATGCTAATCGCTTTTTGCCTCTTGGCACTTTTGTCTTTTTATTTCTTTCTTTTGATTTGGTCAATAATTAAGTAGATTTCTTAATCTTTTACTAATGACTGTCTCCTTTTTGTTTGAAATTGTGCTCCTTTTTGACATTTATATCACCTCCCCTTTTCTTCCTTTCAAGAATAATATGCAATTAATTCACTCAAAATTTCCTCCCTTCTGCAATTTTTTTTATTGTTTTTCAATTTTCAATTTTTTTGGTTTTTTTGGATTATGTATTTTTTGTGAGAACCCTTCTGAACTTTGATTTTTTGTATGTTTGCACTTTACCACCCCCCATGCTTAAGTTTTGCAATGTCCTCATTGTAAATGGAGGGTGTGAAGTAGTTTTGGGTTTAGGAATTAGAACAGGATTATCAGGTAGGTGAACGAGTCAGGGTGACTGTTGGGGATGATTTCAAGCTCGGGTACGTGTACTAGAGGTGGAGTCAGCTGTTCTAAAACTGAACTCAGAGTGCAGTAGATGTGAGGTATAAAAGGATAATCAGAAGGATCTCTGATTTTTGAAATGATGGGTTGCCTCCCGTTAGCACTAAATTCAATGCCTTTAGCTGAGCAAAAAATGTATGGAGAAGGAGTGGTCAAATCAGATGAGTTTTGTAGAACAAGCACCTTGATCAAAAGCCTGGTTGGTCCAACCAAGTGCTTGTTTAGATCAGCGGGCTGATGATGCAGCCCAAACCCAATCAATCTAGCAGGTTGATAAATGTGGATCAAGAGATGTGGTACCCACCAGATACTATGGAGCTCAACAGGATGTGGAAGTGTATAGCTAGGGTTTAGCTGAGTTGAATCAGCCTAGTCAAAGTAGGGATCCTCAAATGAAAATGAATCAGTGGAGGATGTAGGAACCCTACAAGAGTGATCAGAGAAGGATGGGGTGGGATTTGTAGTCAGATCGATGTCTGAAACCCGATTGGAATGTGGAGGAGAATCATCTGCAACTGGCTCATTGAGAGGGGAATCAGAGTAGAAATTGAGCCCGGTTGCAGATCGGGGTTTAGAATGGGTTTGGGAAGGTTCTGCTTGTGTAGAAGAGGTGGCATCAATAAGAATTGTTTGTAAGGGCTCCTCTAGAAAGGATAGAAAGGTGGGTTCATTTAGAGAGTCCTCATAGTAGCCATCAAAATAAAAGGTAAATGCCTGAAGAGTGTTTATAAGATCAAGAAAATCTGAATCAAGAAAAGATTCGAACTCTGGGTTGTAGACTCTCGACAATTTCTGTTTTTGATTCCTGAGTATCAAAAAGAAATGATTCCATCTCAATGGAACCTGATTTTGAATCAGTGATCTCGGGATCAGAGACCTTAGAGTCAGAGTTGAAGAATGGATCATATATGCTGAGGTCATAGATTGGCTCGTAGTCATCAGGAAACAAAGGTTCTCAGAAATTAGAATAAGATTCAAAATCATCAGAGAACTTGCGATAATCAAGTTATGAATTTGATTCATGATCAGAGGTTCAACCAAAGAATAAATCAAATGATGTAGACTCAGCAACCTGACTTAGGACTAGCCTATTCTCAGTTTCTAAGCTCAAAAGGTGTCCCTATTAGGCATAGGCTCAAGTTCTTGGTTTGTAGGCAGTCCCAATCAAAACCCAACTCTTCCAACTCCTCGGTTTCTGTATCATAGATAAGCATTGCTTTCGAAAAATCAATCTATATCTCTAAGGAGGTTGGAGAGGTATACTTATCAAATACAGGCCCTACATCATAATCCAAATTAGAAATTTGATTTGTTTCGCACGAGGCCTCATAATCAACCCAATAAGGCTCAAATCCAGATTCTAGGTTAAAGGTGTTGGTGGTATCACTAGAATCCAGGTTGGGCTCTATAGGGATGTCAGAATTGTTCTCAAGGGTTACCTTATTAGAATAAGGGATGGAATTTACACCCTTGAGAGGTTCTGCTTCAATTTCATTATCACAACAGTCTGGGAAATCTAAGCTTGGTGAAGTAGGCTCTTGATTTTCTAAGGCTGGCTCAAAATTGTGAACACCTGTAAATGGATCGTCCCAACCCTTCTCAAGATTAGGAATGTTAATTTGTTCAAAATTTGAATCAGATTAAATTTGGGTTGGGGGTCCATTACAAGCTTGATCATAATTAAACCCAGGGTTTGGGAATTTGTGCTAATCACTAGTCTTACTCCAAGATGTTTTGTTATTTTCTAACGGATATTTTTTATCAATTTTTTTATATAACTTATTTAGCAATTCTCCCCATTTTTCTAAAATTCCATCGAATTTTTCTGGAAGTGACGGGTTTCACCAACAATGCAGATAATCATTGTTGTGTAATTTCACCAATTCACTGTGTTCCACTAATAGGAGGTCCCGGGTTGAACATTATTTCATTTGTGTCCATATTATCTCTACATAGTTCGTGATGATTTCTGTTTTTTTTGCAAATCTTTCCTGAATGTCCCTTGAGTAATATTCTTCATGGTTTCTGTAGGCATTCTCAAGTATCTTTTCTTTCAAGCTCATTTGGGATTCACGTTTCCTAAATAGTCTTCCTATATAGCTAGGCTGCATTTTGAATCAAATGGTGGAATCAAGATGTAGAATCAAAACCCAGGTTCAGATTGGAGTTGATCAGATCTGAAAGAACTCACTAAGATAATCTGTGTATGTGCTCTAAATAGAAGGGATGAGGGACTGGATGTGAAATTTGACCCAATCAAGGCACCCAAAGATTTATGGATGACTAAGGCAACTTCAAGGAGGATGATACCTCTGAATCAAAAATTCACACACCCAAGAAATACCTAGGCAGCTAGGAAGGGAGAGCCTTGCAAAAGACCCCTAACGGTAGAGCATCCCCACGGGTTACAGGGTTTCCCCCACCCAACCTTCCGTGTCACTGAGGGTCCAGGTAGACCGAAATATACGAACTTAAGACCTTAAGTCTACTAATTTTATGTCCTAATTTGTGCCTTGAGTTTCACTTGATTAGAAGTTAATTTCAACTTGTGACCAAATTTGGAGGTTGGTTGGCCAACAATGTAGACCAAGTTCACCTGACCTACCATAAAGATGGCAAAACGAGATCAAGGTCAAGACCTAGAAATCACCGTGGTTTGACTCTTAGGCTATTTTAGGGTTCAAGTGAATTTAGAACTAGATTTTTAGGGGTTTTATTGATTAGATCTTTTCAACCAAGTGCTTGGGTAGCACACAAATGCAGGTGGGTTTGTTTCCTTTTATGCAGGCAACTGTGAACTAGCACTCAAAAACCCTAAAAATTGAAACCCTAATTAGCTCTATTTCCAAGTCCAATTGATCTTTAAAAATGTTCACCTTGGGCTTTAAGCAAGAAATGTGTTATCCCAGAGTGATTATAAATTAAGCGTAGACCCTAATAGGCACAGGAAATTTGGTCTAGGGAATTCTAAACAGAATCGCTTCAAACTTCACTCGAATTTGAAAAGACTTTTCGCAAATAAAGAAACATGCCTTTTAAATATTGATCACTATGAAAAATAAGGTAGGTGATTCCTAATTGATTGTTTCCTCTCTTTTCTTTTCTTTTTTTTTTTGCCTTCCCAAGATTAAGAGGTTGATTAAGGAAGAATAGAAATGTTACCTACCCTGGTGTGGCTGTTTTGCGTAGAAGATCTCCTCGTGAAGTACCTTGGAAAATCACAATAAAGCAAATAGGGCAAGTCAATGCTCAAATATAATCAAATAATGCAGAGAATAACGGTGAATTGTGTGTTGCTTCCCAGTAACGGCGCCAAAATGTTAGTCACTTTGAATCAGGATTTAAAATCGTAGCATTGTAGTATAGATCGAATCAGCACGAAAAATAAATAAGATTTGTAACTCGAATGAAAGTCCGAGGTGGAACACATGGAGCAAATAGGAATTCAATCACTAATCTCAACTAACAAGTAAATGAGCACAAGAAATAACTCAGAAATGATAATCAATATAAAGCATGAGTTTAACATATGGCAAAAAGAATCTTAAAGCAAAAGCAATGGTGGTTTAGATAACCAATTATTCAATTTAAGCATATATGCAAATAATGCAATAGTGTCATTAACCATCAAACTTAGGTACTTAGATAACAAGATAAAGCCTCAAATCAGACATCGGGTCTTTTAATCAGACAACTTAACCAACAGATGCTACAGTGATTCTAGCACTATTCTTCTTCTTCTCTTTTCTTTTTGGCTTCTCTTCTCTTCTTCAGGCCTTCTTCCTTTCTTCTTCTTCTATCTCCTTAAGTCTTCTCCTCTTCTTCCTTCTTCTAAACAGGCCTTCTTTCTTTCCTCCTCTTCTACGAAGGCTTCCTTCTCTTCTTCTTTCTTTCTTCACACACAGAGGGTGGCCATCCCTTCAAATTTGGCTAAGTGTCAGATAGGGCAAAACCCTCCCCTACCCCGCGCTCTCTTTCTTTCTCTCCTCTTAGGTTCTACCCTCCTAGGGCCACAAGTTATGGTTGTCAGGTTATCGGGTAGGCACGCACCTGGGACCAGGCTTACTGGCGTGGGTGGTGAGCGAGGTGTGAACATGCTTAGATAGGTAATCAGGTGCACCAGGCCCACGTGTAAGGTGTCGCGAGCGAGGTGCATGAGGGTGCATACAGGGACCTCACCCCCTGTGGTCTTGAGGCAAACAACTCGTATCATTTTTGCAATTTATCTATTCTCGTAGCCTCACTGATTTCCAAGGTGGGACTAAATGTCCCACCATCTTCGTGCAGTAGTAGCGGCTGAAGTTGCCTCGCTAATTAGAGTAGCTACTACAAGGGAAACTCCCAATTGAACTCTTGGTTCGAAGCTTAGAGCCTTTCTGCACTCTTTGGATGTCACCTAGAACTGTAGGTGCTAAAGAGAGAGCATCAAGCTTCGCTTGAGCTTGCCGCTAATGGCAATGGTGGCGGTAAACCTGACATACAAAAGAGGGGCCTTACGGTCATGTCAGATAGTTCCTCAGCTTCGCCGTGTAATGGCGAACATGGTGGGGTACGTGGAGAGGCGAGTGCATGCGTGTAGGTGGCTGATGGAGTTGGTCTTGGGCGAAGAATGATGCGTTGGTCAGCAGGTGGCTGGGGTGGTCAAGAAGCCCAATAGAGTTAGGGCTTTTGTGCGGGTGGATGTGGCGGAGGTTGTGAGGTGGTTGGTGAGTTGATTGGCAGTTTATGGAGGTGCGATGGACTTGCCGGAGGTGTGGTCGGCGATGGGGAAGGCGGAGGTGAGTGTGTCGAGTCAAGGGTTGTTTTTGGCTTTTTGGAGAAGGAAACTAACCAAAGAGCTAAAAGATACTAAGCTAACCCTAAACTAATGGACGAAGGGGGAAGAACAGCACCGGCGTTGGTAGGCTGGCGTTGGGGAAGAAGGTACTCTGGTGATGGGGATGGCGACAACGACGGAGATAGAGGGGCACTTGCTGGTATGGCACGACTTAGAGGAAGACATGGAAGACAAATCTGCCACTGGTTTTGTGGTCAGATGACGAGAGGAGTTGGAGGAAGTTGCCAGAGCTTGAGGAGCTTTCCGGCCAGACAAGGAGGGATGAATTTAGGGTGTTCCAGGATGAAATCAAGTGTGGGAAGTTTGGCTTGATCTGGGCTTGCTTATATATGCCTTTGAAGGGAGTTTTGAACTTGGAAGCCAAACTTCCAAGATAGAAATGTCATCGGAGTAGGAATTCTCTGGGATACCCTAATCTCTCATGCATTCACATGAGAGATTGGGAAAGTTTTAGGGCTCATGGACAGATTCAATGGGAAGAGGACTCCTCAAGGAATCTCCCTTCCAATTTTGGAAGGGATTGATTGATCAGAGGAGTTATCTTCAATCAAAGGTCACCAGAGTTGTAGGAATAGGATTCATGGTAGCAGGGACCTTTTTGTAAAGAAGAAAACAATACTGGGGGGTCATTTGCAAGGAATTCAAAAAGCTAAGGATTTGAATGAGATAAAAAGAGTCTAATTAGACCAAAATGCAAACTTGGTCAAGATGATCTCAGATTAAGCGCAAATTTTGGTACGAACCTAATTTCGACCCAGGAAATTCAATGGTGAAGTGTGATTTAGGTTTTGATCTCGTTTGACTAGGTAATTTATGGAAAAACCCAAATTAGGGTAAATGCTAGTCTGAGACACTATTTTGGGTCAAGACGAGTTCTGATGGTCAAATTGAAGGTACCAACCCTAGAGAATATTTTCTATGAATTTTAGAGGGTTTAGGTGAATTTTATCTTGACCAAAACCTCAGTTAATTAAGAGGGTCTATTTTTAGGGTTTTAGAAGTCATTTAAATCTTAAAACACGCAGAAATCCTTTTCTGTCTATTCTAACACATTTGTTAGACTTTGAAGACAATTTGACCCTTAATTACCCCCTAGGAAAACTCGTGGTTGTTCTACATTCAAAATATGATGGTAAAATTATATTTTTAACCATATTTTCTCATCTTTCCCTCAGAATGGATTTGCAGTGAATTAGGCTCTCTAACAGTAATGTAGGAGCATTTATTCCATGATAATGACTAAATTAAGCTAGTTAAGGCTCTTGATGGTGTTCCCATCACAAATGGATTGATAGGACAACCGTCGGATGCTCCATGAAGGAGGGAGAAGGTGGAAAAAATTATAATTTTAACTCTAAATGTGCATCCCAGGTTTGGGACAAGCTCTTTGAGCTTTGGAGGGGGTGAGAGAAGAGAGGAAGGGATGAAGAAAGTGTTGGGGTCGTAGGGCTATATATAGCTGTAGAGGTTGGGGGCAATTAGGTCTTTTTATATAAAAAACATTAATTTAGGGCCTCTAGTGATGGATTTATCTGTCACTAAAGGCCTGAACGTAGGCAACATGCAAACGTGCCCACCATCTCCTCCTCTGTCGTGCGCCTAGTGTACGTGGATGTACAACAGCTATCAGTCATCCGATCGCGAGATCAGACGGCTTAAAAGCCATTGCGTCCGCGCTTACTGCACTATGGTGTGCTTGTGGTCCCATAAATGTTTTAAGGTTGGGTGCTCACAACCGTTGGATGGTGATCCAACGGTTGAGATCATCCGATCCTATGCCTTCATATAAGGAGGGGGCGTGGCCTAGAGTAAATCTTAGTCGTTGGATCAAGATCCAACAGCTAGGATCATGCGATGAAGAGGCCTTTGAGGAAGTGGCATGGACTGATGGTGCTTTTGGATGGCTGGGATGATGCCACATGGCACCATCCTAGCCATCCATCTTCATATGCTCGTAGGTGGTGCCACGAATGTCGGATTGGACCGATTTTCACGTCGTTAGGCTACGATCGTCAATCCAAACCCATCCGTGTGGTCGGATTTGTCATCTAAAGTACAGATTTACACCATCATGGCCCTTGATCACTGACGTTACTTGGATTATATCTGATGCTACGGAAGTCCAATCAGGGTGATCTTGGAATCGTTGAACTTTGATTGTCATCTTGATCAGATCCGTATGGTTGGATCTTCGATCCGAGGCCCCAATTGAATCTCGCCTTATTACCTGACCACAAAAGGAGAAAATTAGCCTAAACTTTATACAATCTAACCTAAATGCAAGATGATGCATGTTATGCAATATTTATAATGTATGATGCAACTCTACGTCTAAGAACGTGCAAAAATAGATGGTTTATGTGATATAAACATGTTTACATCACACCCCCATGCCTATCTTTTGTTAATCCCTAGCAAAACTACATGCTATTTACAAGAGAATTAGGTCAGATTTCTTGGGCAATAGTTATGTTTCAACACTTAGAGATTTTAACTATGACCTGAACTACAGAGACACAACAGCACTCAGGTGTCTGCCAAAATGTAGATTGTCTCAAACCCTCACCTTATTTAAAGGAGGATCTTTTTCTTCTTTTCTTCTTTTCTAATTTTTTTAGATTTCTGAGTTTAGGGTTTCGGAGTAGATTTCTATGGCCACTCAACCCACCCAAGACTTGAAGAGAACCCTAAGTTCTAAGCATCTTTGTGTGAAATGTGATAGACTCACTGATCGACGTTTAGAACGGACTTCAGGTTTCTACACCCCTAGGTGACCTTGAAAAGAAATTCTGCCTAAAGGTGTATTTATTTGACCGGTAGCTCTCTCCCTACTTTTATTTTTATGGGGTCAACACAAGGGTGAACCCAGTGTATATTTCCCCTGCTTATTCTACTTCTCCACTTCTTCCTAAATGTTTTGGAATTATACGTGCATTTCTTGAGCTGGGTTCTGGACAACCTGCCAATGGGTTGTAACCATGATAACTTGCCAGCCATACTCGTGCGATGAAGTGTGGCTTATTTATTTTTCTTCTCTTTTCTCCTTTTTAATTTTTTTATTTTCTTTTAGGATTTTTTTTCATTTTTTTTTTAAGTAGGTGGGTTCCTTGATCTAAGATTTACCTACAAGCAACAAGAAAAGAATGGTCATGTGACTGGGCTTTAGACAACCTACCAATGGATTGTTACCCACGATAACCTACCAACCATACACCCCTAGAAGGTTTATTAGCTATTCAATTTTTGTAGAAATCGCTGAAAAGCAAGTTAGTGCAAATAGTGTGTAGATGCTTATACTTGAAATCCCCTCAAATCAGAGGGCGGGTTGATAAGCCATGTACTTACCACCCTAACTTATTTAACCAATTAAAATATGAATTTTGAATGGCGAGGACTCAAGAAACAAGTCCACATTTTAGTGGACACCTAGGCTGATTAAGCCCAAAGACCTGAAGGGTCCAAGTGTTCAAATCTTACAGTTTTATTATCTACAATTGAAAATTTTCTAAAGCCTAAGTTCTCCTTCCTAATTCAACTTTTCTTTTAATAAATAAAAAGAAACAAAAAGAATCTACAGAGCTGATAAAATAATTCAGAGATGAATTTCCATGCCCCCATGCCTATCTAATGCAATGTCCTCATTGTATTAAAAAGACATGAAACAGAGTGGAGTAGAGTAGAAAGCACCTGGATTGTGTGAATAACGGGTCCACTTCAAGATGAAAAGAAACTATATACATGCTAAATTTAGTGCCTTCAACTAGGCACACTTTACAAAGAAGAAGAAATAAAGAATTCACAGGTGCAGGTCATCATCAGAATAAGAAAATCTAGCTTTGGACCTGCCAGGAGAAGATGTCCATAGATGTGGAACAGATGTGATGTAGACCTATATCCCATGGTCGAGTATATTTAAGGTTCTTGATAAAAATTATCCAAAACCAGAGATCAATATGCAAGCAGGATCAGTCTTGCAATTTGTGAGGATACAACCCAAGACCAAAAAGTCGAGTTACAGATAAATCAAGCTCTAAAGTATAATCAATGAATGTTTGCTTGGGTTGGACATCCTATGAGAAGATGTCATAAGGGTTCTGGTAGAAGGTTGTGTGTTTTAGACAAATTGGAACCCTTAACTCGATCTTTTGCTTCCTTCGGAATTGACTTCCCATATCAATATTTCCCAACTCCTATCCTCCTCATTCAGACTTTCAATTTACGGGACCTCTTCCATGTTAATCACCTTGTCTGAATTTTCGAAGTCTAAAAGATGTCACTAAATTAGAATTGACTTGGGTCTAATGATCTCAAAAACAGAATCTTTAGTAAGATCAATGAGGTGTGATTAAGGATTGAGGCTTTGAATTAAATCCTTCATAAAGCAAGGATTTGAATCTGCCATGTGAGTTCCAATAAGATCAGTTTCCTAGGTTATTGGGCAATCATATGATTCATTGAATTCCTCAGGCCCAGTCATCTCACAAAATTCATGACCTGTAAACTCAGGTGAGACTTCGCATAATGATTCTTCACCTTCAGAATCAAAGAAATCAAAATCCACATTAATGTGTGTCTCGAAATCATCAATCGCTTTCTGATCCATGGAGACATACGCTTCCTCGTACCTCAACTCAGGGATCTTAGGTGAAGAAATCAGTTCATCTTTAATTGGTTGCTCTAGACCAATCTTGTCAATCCTAATCTCGTAACACGTGTCCCCCCAATAGGTACCTAAGCGAGTTCTAACATTAGATCCCTTGAAGGGGGTTCATCTTGGGAATCATCCCAAGATTGGACAGGAATAATCACAAATCTCATCCTCAATTTTGATAACTTCCCAAGTAAAAGCTCACCTGGGCCCTTATCCTTAACATCCTGAAGCCAATCCAACAAATACTTGTTCAAATCATCAATCATTTCAATCAGGGGCTCCAATTCTTCAGTGTAAAATGTTGGTTGAGCTTCTAAGGATTGTATAGTATTCCTTAAGTTAGCCAACACCTTTTCTTGGACCAAGTTAACCTCAACCAAATGGTTTGGTTCAGTGTTAGGCAGGTTAGGGTTCAGTGCAAGTAATCAAGAAATTGAGGACCTTGATACTCTCCTTGATAATAGGTCATTTCAGGTTGTTCATAAGGTACTAATGACCTAAAGGCAGTGTATTCTGGGGAGGGGTAAGGATCGGTCTATCCTTCTTGATTGTAGATCATATTGGGTTGTCTAAATGAAGGAGGTGATCTATAATCGATGTAGCTCGGAGAAGGATAAGAATCAGGATCATGGTGTCCAGGGTTAGACCCTGAACATGGAGGTTTGGAACTGTATCCCCAGTCAGGATTATCCCAACTAGAAGATAGATAAGAATAAGTCTGGTTGGAATAATAATCATTTTGGGAATAAGTAGTGACAGGAGGGTGGGAGTGGAAGTGCAAATAAGATGCAGAAGGATCCATGATAGAACGAGAGGAAGAAAGGTGTCCTGCATTACAAATAAACAACGCTATCCTTAAGTGGGCTAGCCTAAGGACCTACAGACTCCCAGAACCCATCTTGAGATTAATAAATGATATGATCAACTTCTTTCTAGTCAATCCTGTTAGTTCAACTACTCATATATAATATTTTGATGATTTTGCAAAATGAAGAAAATGATATAAAAAATAAGCGTAGCATATTGTTTCTCTCTGTAAAAACATAATTGCAGGTTTCATAAAGTTTTCCAAGATGGGAGATTAAAAGCGTGAAGACAAGTAGCATAAGTATTAGGTCATAGGCCTTTTCATGTAAACTTTCAAAGGTTGTAATTTTCATTTTATTTGAGTCTAGAAATGTTGTAAGGAGACCCCAAACATAACCTATAAATAGCTAACTTAGGCTCTCTACACTTAGAATAAATTAAAAATAAAAACCTAACACAAAGACTCTTATCAGACGTCTAGAACAATTATCAGACGTCTGATTTTCCACTTTAAGACGTCTGACAAGTGTCTCAGATGTCTAACTTCCTATAGTTCTGCCTTTAGTGTCTGCCTTCATAAACATCAGTCGAAGCACTCCTCTATCAGATATCTATAACCTCATCTAGACGTCTGATGCTTTACCTGGACGTTTTAAGACTAACTGTTAGACTAAGCACCTATCTTCGTTCTATAGATAACGGGTAAAAATGTATTTTCAGACGTCTGGACATGCTTCCAGACGTCTACCTTTGGACCGTTGCCCATGTATTTCTGTGCGTATCTCATTACGAACATAAGATCTTTTGTTAGAAATCGTAGCAAAGTCCTTTTTGGTTTCTAGACGTCTGGTGATTCCTTCAGACGTTGATAACGACATCTGATTCTTTAAATCTAGAACCCTATTTGGATCTAATCAAAACAAGAATGAATTCACCCTTTATTAGACATCCAATAAACTAATCAGACGTCTTATGTGAAAGTATCAGACGTCCTTCTTTCGATCCAAAGAAGTCAGTTCAAGATGACCTACAGTATTAGATGACCAAAATTATAATCAGACATCCTATAAGGCATCTAATCCTAAAATTAGATGTTTGATATTGCTGTCAGACTCATCATTACCCTGATTTGTAATGGATTTCATCCCAATCTCTTGGGATTGGTCTACAATGGCTAGGAGAACTCTCCCAAGTGTTCGTGAAGGTTCCAAACTTACCTTTAAATAGACTACAACCCCTCTTACGCAAGATACACCCCTTAAGATTCAATTCCCTTAGAAAAATCACTTTCTCACTACTCTAAGCTTCATCTTGCCCTTGTGCTGTGCCAACACTCTGATCAAAGGGCAAATCCATACTCCCGGCTCACTCCGTTCTGCAAATCCTCAAGGAGTTATTTTTATGCTTAGTAGATAAGAAAGTAATTAAAGTATTGGGGTGCTCTATAGGTGTTGTTTTACTTCTTATTTTTCTACTTTGGGTATCCGACCTGTCGGGTCCCCGTCTCTTCATTTTGAAGGGTGAAACCTCCATTTAGGGATCGAAGGTAGGATTTGTAATTGAGGTACACTACCCTCATTTAAGTAGTGTGGTTAGTGGATTGATCACCTTGTGATCGAAAATCCTAAGTGAAGGGATTGGCTTAGGTGATGGTTTTTACCCATCTTGGGTTTCCACCGAAAAATCTGGTGCCATCTTTTGTGATTGAATTTTTTGAATTACAATATAATATAATTTCACTATTCGCCCCCCCTCTAGTGCAAGTTCAAATCCAACCAGCTAGAGGGAGGGATTAGGGAGAAGGTTCTTCCTTTGGCTTACACCTCAGGTTCTTAGTGTACCCCCCAGCCGCAATAATTTGATTCTGCTCCCCTAGCTAGACATCAGATTGAATGGTAGAAATAGACTAATCGAGAATAATCTCGATCTGGGCTCCGAAGAGTGAGTCCAATCCTTAGGGCAAACGTCTACTCTATTTTAATTAAGGTTAGGTTTGAATGTGTTTTGGAATGTGATGGGCCCTTTATTTGGGTTGTGCCCATAATGATTGATTGATATATGTGTGCGTGCACAACCAATGGTTTTCAAGCAAGATTATTTTTTTGGATGTGGTGAACTTTATGGTTTAAATATTGCTTAGTAGCTTTTAGGATTCAACTTTAGATGTATTCAATCAAGTTAAGTTAACACACCAGGTTTTGAAAGCATAGGTGAAGATGATTTCCTTTAAAGCTTAAAAGAATGTAGAGTGCCTAGTAAATCCCTAAAAGTTGAACCTATTTGGTAGCTACTTGATCAGTTGATTTTAATTGAAGTGGTGTGGCCCAAACAACTCAAACAATTGGCTAAATGCACCACTTAGTTAGGCACACAAGTGGTCAGCTAATCTGATTTGTACTCAATTATGTGTTGATGTGTGTATCGGTTCCAAAGATCTAGTTACTGGTTGAGTTTGAAAATCAGAAGAGGTTGTGTACCACTATGAGATTTTTTTAAATTTTTCTTTCATATGCAGAGGGTGAGGTGAACAATCAAAAACTAACCTTAGAGTTTATGTAAGCTCCTAGGTTAATTAAGGTTTGTGTAATTAGTTGATGGAATGAAAACTAGTGGGTGGGAGGTGGGGGTAAACATACATACCCTTCAACAGCACTTTACTCCAATCTACCACTTTTGCTCGGCTCATACAAGCACCTGTAATCACAATAAGAAAGGAGAGAAGTGAGGTAAAAGATAAGTAATGCGGAAAAATGCGAAAAATCTATGAGCGTCGCCTCCCTGGCAATGGTGCAAAAATGTTTGAAGCAGAAGATCCATTCAAACAGGATTGAGTTTTGAAAACTCGTCGTCGTGGTATGATTTAGGAAGAAATCCGTCAACAGATAAATTTATACCGAAACTGTTAGAATTCCAAGTTGAACATAGGGAGGCGGACATTTGATTAGAAATGCACATTTGTTTTATTTGTCACTGAAAGAGCGATCTTCATTTTCAATAAATTTGTAACATAAAATGTTGCGTCATTGTATTCAGTTGCGTGGTAGAAAATCGCTTTTCAAAACATTTAATTCTCAAAATCTAACCACGAAAATTGTTAGGTTGTCTCCACAGAGAGGAATTAGCCTATTTAAACTAGTGAATCATGTCTTGTTTATTTGGGAATCTCAATGCATATGCATACTAACTGGTAAACGTGTTTTCAACATAATTTCTTGATTTAAAGAATTAATCAATAATGTAATGGTGCACATGCAAAATCACCACCAATGAAATACCGAAATTGCGAACTTAATACTGACAAGCATCATCAAATTTAATTAAATAAGAATTTGTTCCCTATAATAAATATACTTGCTTACTTTTTCATGAGATGAATTTGACTGTATGCAATTCAATTAGAATTGAGGGACATGCATGCAAATTTACTGTAATATATTAAATAGATAAATAAATAAATAGGAGAAGCTCCAATGGCATAAGTCCTAAATTTTAATACCCCTTGCACTGTTGCAAAATAGGGGAGATGGAAGGAGGGCTCGCACACGATGGAGAGGGCATGGCTGAAGGCGTGAAGCTCTGAGGAGGTCGAGGAAGGCGAGGCCATTCCAACGAAGGTCACAGTGACGGGAACGATAGCCAGAGCTCTCGCCGGCGACGAGGAGGGGCGGCGGCAGTGGCTGCGGCTCGCCAGCCCATGGGTTGTCGACGGCAGCAGTTGTGGACGTAAGTGGCCTCATAAGGGTGAGGAGAGTTCAATGGTGTCGATGGAGTGGAGATTGGAGGCCTTTCGACGTGGCTGCGTGGAGGTGGTTAGACGCAGCTTTGGGTTCCTTCCTTTGGAGCTGCAAGCATGTTGAAGAAGAAGAAGTGGTGTGGTGGCACGGTGGTTCACTATGGTTGTCGTAGTAGAGTCATAGTGGTTGCAGTCCCTTGCTCGAGAGGGTGCAGTGGTGCTGCATCGAAGAGATGAGGAGCAAGGATGTGGTGGCTTGGGAGAGGCTTGCTATGAGGGGGAAGGGAGGACTGTGGTGGCATGGGTTGTGTTGGGGAAGGTGGTGAAGTGGGTTTGCTCTGTGGGTGGAGATGGCCGGAGTGGGGGGTTGGTTTGGTGATGTGGAAGGTGTTGAGATTGCACATTGTGAGGGGGAGGAAGCGATGGATGGTGGTGGTGTTCTCTGTTTGTACGTCAGTTCAGGAGAGAAGAGGGAAGTGATGGCTGTGGTGATAGGGAAGGACGTTAGGAGAATGGCTGGTGGTGGTGGTGCTCTCTGTCATTGAGCACCACTGCATCAAGGCGAACAGAGGATAGGCAAGGAGAGCGTCGGTCCACAGTGGTCTATGGTTCCGTGGTGCGTGCCTCCTTCATGGTGGAGAGATGGAGAAGGTAGTCCTCGTCAGGGGGTGAAGATGATGCCCATCTTAATTGGCACATACACTTTTCAAAATCTCTGCGGCCGACTTCTGCAACCACTTGCGGAGATTGCGAGTGGTTGGAACAGAAGGATAAGTCCGTCCGTTAGTCATCAGACGTCTGATAAAACTATCAAATATCTTAAAATGTTTGGTTGGCAAGGAGTCCATGCTGTAGGTTCCAGACATCTTGACTAGATTCCAGACGTCTTAAAATGGAATTTTGGACACCTGACTGCTACCTTCAAGTGTCTTGCACCTAACCTGCATCCACCAAATGCTTATAACAGCATATCGTATGTTATTAAGCATAAAATTGGTGCATAAGATGATACACAGACTATGTTGAATTCCTCCTTAATTCCTAATCAAATATTAACTAAGAATGACTAATTAAACAGTACTTAGGCCAAATAATGATCCACACCGTGCTACACTCCATCTCCACCTCCACCCCCACCCCTTTATACATATATAATATATACCTATATATATACATACTATATTTACTTTATTTCTATTTCGCTTTCCTGCTAGTAAAAAGATAAAACAAATATATAAAAGAGAAAAGATAATCTTTGACTTACATGTATTCCATCTTGCGAATAGCAAGACCCATTTTGGAACCCTGATTTAGCTTAAAGCCAAGAACTTAATTTTGAGGGTGTGCCTCAAGGACAAAGATTATGAGGAAAAAATCTAAATAAAAAAAAAAAACCAAAAACACAATAAACGAATGGAAGAGATTCGTTGTAGGAAATGCGTAGAAACTTGACTTGTACCCCACTTCCCTAAGTTCAACCATGGGCCTAAAAGTGACCAAGATAAAATCAAGTAGGCCAGGTTAAAAATTTTGTAAAGAGATGGTTAGGTCTGATTTAGGTTAACCACTATACACATTTTAATGATAAAATTGCCATATTAACAACCTAACCGGGTTTGACCACCATCTTTTCTGGCACCGTTGCCGGGGATGTGCGCCTGCAAGTAAGTTTCTTTTCCATTCCTTTCATTTTTCTCTTCTCTCCTCACGGGTGTTTTTGTTTATTGCTGTGCAGGTGAACCAATTGCAAGAAGGCAGGCAGACGAAGTCAAAGACATGAGCTGATCCAAGGTGGGAACGAGAGCGTGAAGACACCGACACCGTATTGGAGCTTCGCACACGTTGCCGAACAAGTAGGTCTTCTTTTCTTAGCAACTTAGGTTAACCTGTCACCTTAATAAAAAGAAAAACTAAAAACTAAAAAACTAGAAAAACTTCTTAGGATCTTTTGAGGCAAGTGGGTTAAAATTCACTTGTTTGATTGATTGTCTTTACTTCCACCACCTCGGGATTTCTCGCCTTACTTCACATAGCGAAAATTCATGAATCTTGATTCTTGAATTTTTCACCGTGTGAAGCTTTCTTTGAGGCAAACATAAAAAGATTGATTACACCCCTCTTTGCCTCACTTATCTGCAAATTCGGGATCACATTTTTAGTTGGGAGACTTGGAATTGAGTTGATTCCAACCCCACCACAACTTTTCAACTTGTCTAAGATTCGATCCCAAATACTTCAACCCCAACAATTTGATTTTCCTTATCTTTTGGTTGAGCCTTGTGTGTGGAAATCATTTCTGGTGATTGGGAGAACTTGAATTGAAGTGCTTTGGCTCCCTTTCACACTAATATAAAATTGATTCGTGCATCCACACATAGAAATCTCCATTTAGGGTAGCCCATTGCATTTTAGCATGCATTAACCAACTGACATTGAAGAAGGGTTTGTTGGGCTTGGAAGAAAACTTGTATTCTTGCAAAACCCGGAGATTGGTTGAATTGGTATTTCAGTGAAATCCTAAAATCCATACTACTTAAGGCTGAATTCTAAAAACCATTCACCAATTAAAACTTCAATTCGAGGAGATTTCCCCGTTGCATGCTTGTTTTACACACTTGAAAAATCAATCACTTGGGCGTTACCCATAAACAACGCCCTTCACATTCCAAAAGCACTTGACCCTAAGCCTCTAACTAAAATTGGTAGTAACTTGACCCTTATTAAGGATTGGAGGTCTAACTACCTACGTGTAGTGTCTACGTGCTGGTGAGGGTTCCCGCGTGCTATCGGGTGTCTAAGACTGGGGCAAACAGCCTTTCAATCTGGCCCGGTGGTTCCGCAGTGCTCGCATCGGTTCCGTAGTTCGTGATAGTAGGTAACTTAGATCTTTAGGTCCAAGGGCACACTGTAGATTTGTCGTCAAGTGTACCTTTGCGGCGTCATTTCTCTCATCTCTTTTCCCTTCTTATCTCCCCAATTCTTCCTACGGTAGTGCATGTTTGGGAGGTCACAAAACCCTGAACTGTTTGAATTGCCTGATAAATTTAGAAAAGAAGCCGAATCGTCCTCCTCCTCCACAAACATGGCTGCACGCCCACCCCCAAATCCTGAGGGAGGAAACCGCCCTAAGAACCCACCAGGTGGTGGAGCCTTAGATCCCATAACCTGCCTCCAAGCCCAAATGGAAATGTATAATGAGCAAATGGAGCCATTCGGGAAACATTGGAGGAAATGCAAAACCCTCCCGAATGGGAGGAGCCTAGGTCTCTTAGCTCTTATCAGAATCCCACTGCTACAGAGACCATAGGACAAATTCGTGTCCCCATGGGCGGGGACGACTTTGAACTGAAACCCAACATAGTTGGCCTAATAAATTTTCACTTCCATGGTCTTGCAAGTGAAGATCCTTTTCTCCACTTGGAAGCCTATCTCGATTGGCTAAAACTGTTAAGCCTAGAAATATCAGGTTACCTATAGTCCTCAAGAAAATGTTCCTGTTTTCATTGCAGGACAAAGCATCGCAGTGGTTACGCACCGTTGGGAGAACCATCCACTCTTGGGAAGAGATGCGAACAGCATTTCTCAAGAAGTTCTTCCCAATCGAGCGAACCAATGCACTTCGCCGTACTATCACTTCATTTACGCAACAAAACGGCGAACAATTTCATGAGGCATGGGAGAGATATAATGACCTCCTCAGGAAGTGTCCGCACCACGGTCTACCTAACTGGCATATAGCCCAGATTTTCTACTATGGGCTAAATGAGACTTTGAAGCAAATTGCAGACGCTTCCAGTGGAGGGAACTTTATGAATAAAGACGAGAATGGAGCATTTGAATTGTTTGAAAATATGAGTGAAAACTCAATGAACAATGCCTCCATTATCGCCTTTAATCATACCAGCCTGCCCTGAAATGTCCACGATGTTGACACGGGACCCTCCAATTCATCCACTGATCTCAGCCTTATTACACAGAAATTGGATGAAGTCTCTATCATGCACAAGAAGCTAGACGAGCTTCTGGCCAACCTTGCCCGTTCTATGGCAAACACCACCTCTTCACCACTTCATCACAATTCCAATTCTTCCAACACCAGGCTTATCCCGAGAAACCCCGTAAGACCTTCCTTACCGAGTGTCGTGCTGAGCGACTTGGTGAGCCATGTGGAGCTGGCTTCTGCGAGCCAGTATTTCGACATGGAGGACCAAGCCTCCGTGTGCTCGGATGCATATTTACATGCAGACGCGTCTTCTGGCATAGAAGATGCTTGCGCCATGGGAAATAACCCGTTCTCTGCCACTTATAACCCAGGGTGGCAAAATCATCTAAATTTCGCATGATCCAACAACCCGCAGCACCAAAACCCCGCAGGTGGACCAATGCTACCATCCACACCCATCATCCCAAGGGCCCAGTCTAATCCTATGGCGAATCCGCCATCAGGCCCTTGCGTACCGCAAACAGAGCATGCATCAAGTCCTCTTGATAAATTGATGCGAATGATGACGGAAATGTCAAAGTGCCATGAATAAAGCATGACATCTCTTTAGCACCAATTGGCGCAGCAGAATGCTGAGATCAGTCAACTACGCATGGTGACTCGATCTCAGGGCCCACTTCCAGCCCAACCTATTCTAAACCCACAAAACTTCGTACCTCGTGATCCTCAACCACAGGTACAACCTTCTCAGGGGTAGGATAATCAAATTTTGCAAGCTCCGAGCATTCCACCAGGATTTTAGGCTAATCCCACTGTAGCACCTCACTCTTATGTCCCTATTGCAAACCCCCCTCCTTCGTATGATCCCACTGGACCCGCATCATCCAATGCTATCACTACAAGGAGCGGTAAGCTGACCGTCGATCCGCATTGACCTGATCCTGGCCCGTCTTCTTCATCGCCCTCTCATTCAGGATGCACACCGCATTTGAGAGAGGACGATACACCCAAATTGGTGCCAGAATCAGTTCCATTCCCTGAGGCTCTACTGAGGGAGCCAAAAGGCAAAAAGAAAGATACATAGGCCTTTGATAACCTGCATAATTTGTTCAAGGATGTAGAAATCAAGGTACCCCTGCTCGAGGCTACAGACGACATACCTACTGTCACCCAATTTTTAAAAGACTACACAACACCCAGGCGACAATCAAAGAAAACCAAGAATCCGGTGGTTCTCTTGCCTCATGCGAGTTGTGCTATACTGTTAAATCTACCATCGAAGTAGAAAGATCCAGGCACACCGCTGATTTCCTATAGCATCCAAGGCTGCAATTTTAACCGTGCCCTGCTTGATCTAGGATCTTCCATCAATCTTATACCGACCATCATGCTCGAAAAATTTTCCTTGGGAAATAAGAAACCCACCCCTGTCCCGTTACAGTTGGCAGATCATTTTGTCAAAATCCCGAAGGGTGTGGTGGAAGACGTGGTGGTTAGGGTCAACAGTCTTTGTTTTCCTATTGACTTCTTTGTTTTAGATATGGAAGTTCCTAGCTCACTTTCTGATTGTCCAATCATCCTTGGTCGACCTTTCTTGGCCACAGCCCACACCCATATCGACTGTGAGTCAGGCTGTATTGAGATTGGCATTGGATCTGAAAAGCTCAAGCTTAACATCTTCAAGGTAGCCAAGAACTTTGATTGCGATTGCATCGAGGATGACACGTCTGACGAGGACATGGCCGTCAGAGTGTGTATCGGACTATTTGGGACCTATTCGGGCTGCTACGGATTACCTATAAACATTGACGATTGCCTGACTAACACAAATTGTGACGTTCCCCCATCCCTACCTTGTCCCGTACCTTCTCCTGGCCAGACTTCTGATGAGGTTTTCTCCGCTTCCCATACCTCGTAGTCTGAGTCATATCCGGGCTACTCACCTCCAGTCCGCACTCTTGAAGACCGGATTGCCCTTTCTTCCCTGCCAAATCAGGTGGATTTGCAAATCCACACTGGGACCTTGAGCCCATATACTTCTCACTGGGGCTATTCCCTTTTGGATCCATCTATCCAAGAAGCCCCTCTTCTTGGCAAATTTGAAGGCCAATTTCTTCCTCCTGACTTGTTCTCCAACCCGCCTAGGACACTCGTCCCAAGAAATGCTAGATCTTTCACCATCCACTCCTGAGCTGAAAGAGTTGCCTAGTACACTTAAGTATGTTTTCCTATGGCCAAATGAAACGCTCCCTATAATCATCAGTTCAAAATTGACCAGGGCGCAAGAGTGCAAACTAACTAAGGTCCTCATAGAACACAAGGCAGCTATTGGATGGTCCTTATCAGACTTATCTGGCATTAGCCCCTCCTACTGCACTCACTGTATATATACGGAGGAGGAGGCTCGACCTTCCCACGAGATGTAGCGACGTCTCAACCCTAACATGCTGGAGGTCGTTAAGAAAGAAATCATTAAGTGGCTGGATGCGGGTATAATCTACCCGATCAGCGATAGCCCCTGGGTGAGTCCGATTCACATTGTGCCCAAGAAGGCTGGACTCACCATCCGTGTCAATGACAGGGGCGAATCCATCCCTACAAGCACTCCTACATCTTGGAGAGTGTGTAGATTATAGGAAACTCAATGCTGCAACCAAGAAAGATCACTTTCCGCTACCATTCATTGACCAAATCCTGGAGAGGTTAGCGGGAAATAAATTTTTCTGTTTCTTGGATGGATTCTCAGGATATAACCAGGTGGCAATTGACCCCCGAGACCGAGAGAAAACCACTTTTACTTGCCCCTTCGGCACCTTTGCATTTAGAAGTGCCGTTTGGTCTTTGTAATGCACCAGCAACTTTCCAGAGATGTATGTTGGCGATATTCCATGACATGGTGGGTGACTTTCTCGAGGTCTTCATGGATGACTTTTCAGTCTTTGGACCATCTTTCGATGAATGTCTTGCCAACCTGACTCATATCCTTAGGAGATGTATTGATGTAAACCTCGTGCTTTCCTGGGAAAAAAGTCATTTTATGGTGCACGAGGGAATTGTTCTCGGACATATCATCTCCGATAGGAGTATCGAGGTCGACAGAGCTAAGCTTGATATCATTGCTGATTTACCTGTGCCTAGCTCTGTCAAACAAATCCGCTCCTTCCAGGGACACGTCAGTTTCTATAGGAGATTTATCAAAGACTTCTCCAAGATTTCTCGACTGTTAACTCATCTCCTATCGATCGACGTACCCTTCGATATGGGCCCCGACTGCATACGAGCATCACGCAGCTGCGTAATGCTGTCACCAAGGCCCCTGTTCTCCAGCTGCCTAATTGGTCCCTCGACTTTGAACTCATGTGTGACGCTTCCGACCTTGCAATCGGAGCCATCCTGGGACAAAGACGCGATAGACACCCCTTCATGGTGTACTACACCAGTAAGATGTTGGACGAGGCCCAGCATAATTATACTACCACTGAAAAAGAACTTCTGGCAATCATCTTTGGGCTGGAGAAATTTTGCTCTTACCTTTTGGGCTCTCACGTTATTCTTTTCACTGATCATGCGGCCATTCGCCATCTCATGCACAAGAGGGATGTCAAGCCTAGACTAATTCGTTGGATCCTTCTGCTCCAGGAATTTGACATTGAGATTCGCGATAAGGTCAAAGCCCAGAATGTTGTGGCTGATTACCTTTCCAGACTGGACCTTGACCATATTGGACTTACTCTGCTGATTAATGAAATTTTTCCTGATGAGCACCTATTGGCAATAAATGTGGCAAGTGGATCGTGGTATGCCGACATTGCCAATTACCTTGCTTCTGGATCCCTTCCACGTGGCTGGCCTAAAAACCAGCGTGAGCATCTCATGGTAGAAGCAAAGTATTATTTCTGGGATAATCCACTTCTTTTTCGGATAGGTGCTGATCAAATCATCCATCGCTGTATTCCTGACAGCGAGTTCCCTAGTCTGCTATCCTTCTACCATGATCAGGCTTGCGGAGTCCATTTCTCTGGGAGGAAAACTGCAGCCAAGGTGTTGCTGTGCAGTTTCTTTTGGCCCTCCCTTCACCAGGATGCACACAATTATGCCAAGCATTGCACTAGGTGCCAGTCATTAGGGTCAATGTCACGTCGTGACATGATGCCATTACAACCCATCCTAGCTGCAGAAATCTTCGACATTTGGGGAATTTATTTCATGGGTCCCTTTCCTCCTTCCAACAGCTTCGAATTCATCCTCGTCGCCATTGACTATGTTTCGAAATGGATCAAGGCTATTCCCACGTGCTGTGCTAACCATATTATATCCACTCGATTTGTCAAAGACCACATCTTTGCGTGCTTTGGGATCCCTCGAGCCATTATCTCGGATGGAGGAAGCCACTTTACCCATGCTTCTTTTCGGGCACTTCTGAGGAAATACGGAGTCCACCATCGTATCGCATCCCTGTATCATCCTCAGACGAACGGCCAGGTAGAGGTGTCAAACCGGCAAATCATGCAAATTCTCCAGAAAATGGTTCGACCTGACCGTAAGGATTGGTCTGACAAGCTAATTGATGCACTGTGGGCGTATCAGACCGCCTTCAAGACTCCCCTTGGTATGTCTCCGTAAAGAATCATTTACGGGAAGCCTTGTCATTTGCCCGTGGAGTTGGAGCACCGGGCTTATTGGGCGGTTCGCCAATGTAACCTCAACCCAGACCTGTGTGTTCGAGAAAGGAAACTCCAACTCCAAGAGCTGGAAGAGCTCCGTCGTGAAGCCTATGATTCTGCTTTAACTTTCAAACAATGCACTAAGGCTTTTCATGACAGCTGTATTCGACAGAAAGAATTTGAGCCATCTCAGCAAGTTTGGCTCTATAATGCCCGACTCAAATTCTTTCCTGGGAAACTAAAGTCCAAATGGACTGGTCCTTTCCTGGTCTCAAGGCCATTCCCCAACGGGGCCGTCGAGATCGAAGATCCCAAATCTGGGCATAAATTTACGGTCAACGGCCAGCGTTTGAAACCCTATCTGACTCATGAACCAGCCCCCGTTGCAGAAACCATTGCCCTGCTAGAGGGTAACTAATTCTTTACCTCATTCTGAGTCCAGCTAGGGACGTTAAATTCAGCGCTCGTTGGGAGGCACCCCAACAACACTCACCATCCACCATCACTTTTCACTTCACTGTCACTATCACTTCACTTTTCACTTCACCACCCACCAGCCACCCACCCTACCACCCTGCTGTATACCCTGCACCTCAGCTCTCGTTACCCGATCTTTCGTCCTTACCCTACCCTGCATGCATATGAGGACATAGCATCGTTTGGCATGGGGGTGTGGATGGGCATCCTTAGGATCTGGGTATTTAAGGGTATCTTGCAGTTTCTATATATATATACAAAAAAAAAAATGAAAAATAAAAATGGTGTTTAGTAATGATCTGAAAGCTGAAATAAAAATACAATAAGTGTTTATGGATATTCAACCATTGTTTTGAAGACTTTCTAGGCCACAGAAGCTTGATTCGCTCAGGCTTGGCTTAATTCACTTGAGTATTGACAAGATAGATCGGAATCTCTCCTAACAAAGGACGTATTCTTCTACCTAAGACACCAGTACAGGATCCATTGGTTTGCTTTTACTTGAGAGCTTAAGTAAACTTGGTTCACACTACACATATCAGGAAACACCAGGTGAACATAAGATCCAACCCTAGTGTTCATTAGGGAAGGTGGAGTCCTTACCTGTTCGCCCAGGTAGGCTTTTTATCCCCGGCTTTAGTCTTGTGTTTAAGAGAGACTCTTTCCACCAAGAAAGAACTCTCCCACCAAAAAGAAAAGTGTGCTCCTCCAAATAATGTTGTAAGAGATATACTGACACATGTTTCAAGAAAAAAAATGCAAATAAGTCAGTATATCTTGCAAATGTCTGTAAAGTCTCTACACTAAAAAAGTTCTTCAGGGCAAGTAGCAAATACCCTATATTCCTATGAGCCACAAATGTCAGAAAATGGGAGTTGAGTTTTCCGTCATATTCTTAAGGGTCAATCCGAAAACACTAGCTGAAACTGGGACCAACCTGTACTTAAAGATTCGTAAAACCCTGGGCTTGAGTCTTAATGTTCATCTGGTCAGTCTTGATCCTTCACTAAGCATAAGCCATAATCTCTTGAGCTCTCGAGTACGACAAAAACCTCCTGGGTCCTGGAAATCATACTTAAGGTTTAAATATCAAGAGTCCCGGTTAGTCGAGAGATGATCTTTGTCATGTGAGACTTTAGTATTGGTAGTCTTCTCTACAATTAGTTCTCACAATATTCAACAATAAACACACCTATGTTCCCTCAGACGAAAATCTTCAGCTAAAGATCATTTCTAAATACAACACAAAAATTTTTTGCTAGGGACTAGCAAAAGACAGGCGTGGGGGTATTATTGCACCACAAAAATACACAGGCAATTGTGCCATCTTGTACTATTTCCTAGCATTACATGTGCATATTAGGTTTCCATAGTCGCAGTTGTAAAAATACATGCATGCATGCCTTTAATTGAGAGGGGAGGAGAGTGAAATAAATTGGCCTCGCAATTACATTTTTCCTCAAGTGCTGCTTCGCAAAATTTCCATCTTTATTTTTTATTTCTATTTGATTTTTGAAATATTCCTCGCTGCTGCAAAGCTTGACTTCTTCTTCGCACCTTATCCTGACTCAGCCATGACCTGCACAGCCACTCCCTGCTGAGCCCTATGCAACCGCATGCAAAGCCAGGGCATGGCTGTGCATGCCTTCCTCCTTCTATAAAAGGAGCTCGGCTCCTTCTTGCAAAAAGCAAGCTGGGCCTCCACTTCAAAAAACCAACTGCAACTTCTCCAAGCCACCGTCCCCTCCCCTCTCCCTCCATACGCAGGACCACCTCCTCAAAGGAGCCACTCTGCGGGCAAGAATCTTCACTGTGGTGCACACCCACCACCGTGAAACCACCACCGCCCAACTCATCAAGAGCCGGTGGGCGTGGTGGCCTTCGTTCCCTATTTCAATGTCAGCCATTCCAGCCATTGTAGCGGGAGCTTCAACCTTTGAAGCTCAAAGCTCAGCACACGGCAGCAGCAGCCACCCCAGCCCTTGCCGCGCGTGCCTGCAGGCCACCTTCGCCTCCAGCGCGTGCCCGTAGGCGCCCTCGCCTCCCGCATCTTCGCACTACACTCGCCTATCTGCCCGCAATTGGCCACCGCGCGCCTCTGCAGCGGCCGGCCAAGCCTCACTGCACACCCCAGCCAACACCCACTAGCCACCGTGCAAGCAGCAGGTCACCCTCGCCCTCGACCGCACACGCCAGCAGCCCTCTCCACGCGGTCTGTTGCGAGGTCTCACTCGCAAGCTAGCAGCCGGAGCCACTCTTCTGCGTATGCCGAGCCGTCTGCACTCGCAGCACCGACTGCTCCCGGTTGCGCGGCTCGGCCATACACTATAGCCACAATTCACGCCAGTCTGTGGAACACTATGGCTATAGTGGGGTGACCGGTAAGCTTCTCACTTATCCGGTCACCCAGCGTGCCACTACCGGCCACTGCCCACGTGCACGTTCAGCCCCGCGCCTGCTCCAGCGCCTGCGTCGCCTGCACCAGCCCAGTGGATAGGCATTCTTAGGATCTGGGTATTTTAGGAAATCATGTAGTTTCTATATATATATACAAAACAAAAAAATGAAAAATAAAAATGGTGTTTAGTAATGATCCGAAAGCTGAAACAAAAATACAATAAATGTTTATGGATATTCAACCATTGTTTTGAAGACTTTCCACGCCACAGAAGCTTGATTCGCTCAAGCTCGGCTTAATTTACTTGAGCATTGACAGGATAGATCGGAATCTCTCCTAACTAAGGACGTATTCTTCTACCTAAGACACTAGTACAGGATCCGTTGGTTTGCTTTTACTTGAGAGCTTAAGTAAACTTGGTTTACACTACACAAATCAGGAAAGACCAGGTGAACATAAGATCAAACCCTAGTGTTCATTAGGGAAGGTGGAGTCCTTACCTGTGGGCACAGGTAGACTTTTTATCCTAGACTTTAGTCTTGTGTTTAAGAGCGACTCTTTCCACCAAGAAAGAATGCTCCCACCAAAAAGAAAAGTGTGCTCCACCAAATAATGTTTAAAGAGATATACTGACAAATGTCTCAAGAAAAATAACAAAAAGCAAATAAGTCAGTATATCTTGCAAATGTCGATAAAGTCTCTACCCTAAAAAAGTTCTTCAGGGCAAGTCGCAAATACCCTATTTTCCTATGAGCCACAAATGTCAGAAAATGGGAGTTGAGTTTTCCGTCATCTTCTTAAGTGTCAATCTGAAAACACAAGCTGAAACTGGGACCAACCTGTACTTAAAGATTCGTGAAACACTGGGCTTGAGTCTTAATGCCCATCTGGTCAGTCTTGATCCTTCACTAAGCATAAGCCATAATCTCTTGAGCTCTCGAGCATGGTAAAAACCTCCTGGGTCCTGGAAATCGTACTTAAGGTTTAAATATCAAGACTCCCGATTAGTCGAGAGATGATCTTTATCATGTGAGACTTTAAGTACTGGTAGTCTTCTCTACAATTGGTTCACACAATATCCAACAATAAACACACCTATGTTACCTCAGAAGAAAATCTTCAGCTAAAGATCATTTCTAAATACAACACAAAATGTTTTGCTAGGGACTAGCAAAAGATAGGCATGGGGGTATGATTGCACCACAAAAATACACCTGCAATTATGCCGTCTTGTGCTCTTTCCTAGCATTACATGTGCATATTAGGTTTCCATAGTTGCACTTGAAGAAATACATGCATGCATGCATTTAATTGAGAGGGGAGGAGAGTGAAATAAATTGGCCTCATAATTACATTTTTCCTTAAGTGCTGCTTCACAAAATTTCCGTCTTTATTTTTTATTTCTATTTGATTTTTGAAATCTTCCCCGCGGCTGCAAAGCTTGACTTCTTCTTCTTTACACCTTGTCCTGACTCAGCCATGACCTGCACAGCCACTCCCTACCGAGCCCCGTGCAGCCGCATGCACAGCCAGGGCATGGCTGTGCATGCCTCCCTCCTAAAAAGGGGCTCGGCTCCTTCTTGCAAAAGCAGGCTTTGCCTCCACTTAAAAAATCCAACTGCAGCTTCTCCAGGCCACCGTCCCCTCCCCTCTCCCTCCATACGCAGGACCTCCTCCTCAGAGGAGCCACTTTGCGGGCAGGAGTCTTCACTGTGGTGCACACCCACCACCGTGATACCACCACTACCCAACTCATCAAGAGCTGGTGGGCATGGTGGCCTTCGTTCCCTATTTCAACATCAGCCATTCTAGCCAATGGAGCGGAGCTTAAAGCTTTGAAGCTCAAAGCTCCGCACACGGCAGTAGCAGCAGCCGCCCCTGCCCTTGCCGCGTGCACCTGCAGGCCGCCTTCACCTCCAGCACAAGCCTGTAGGCGCCCTCGCCTCCCGCTTCTTCGCACTGCACTCACTTGTCCGCCCACAACCGGCCACTGCGTGCCTCTGCAGCGGTCGGCCAAGCCACAACGCGCAAGCAGCAGGTCAACCTCGCCCTCCACTGCACACGCCAACAGCCCTCTCCATGCGCTCTGTCGTGAGGTCCCGCCCGCAAGCCAGCAGCTAGAGCCACTCTTCCACGCATTCCGAGCCGTCTGCACTCACAGCACCATCCGCTCTCGATTACACGACTCAGCCATACACTATATCCATTGTTCATGCCAGTCTGTGGAACACTGTGGCTATAGTGGGGCGACCGGTAAGCTTCTCACTTATCTGGTCACTCGACGCACCGCTACCAGCCACTGCCCGTGCATGCGCTTAGCCCCACGCCCGCCCGCACGTCTATGTGCTCCTGTGTCGCCCGCACCAGCCCACATCGCCCGCTCCCTTCACCCGCGTGCGCCTGCGAGCACCCTCTCCAGCCCTTCCGTGCAGCGCTGTGCGCTGCGGTCCTCTCCGCGCCACTCCTTCCAACGCACTCCTCTCTGCGCACATACGCGCCTGTGCGTGCACGTGGAGCCTCCAGACGGTGCTTGGAAGTTTCAGATGCCTTAACCCTCCAGCAGCGCCCTCTCTCTCTCTCTCTCTCTCTCACAGCACTCTCTCACTCTCTTTACATACACTTACACACCTACACTCACACTTTCTTACACACACACACCTATAAACTATTATATACATATATATATTGATATATATACATATATTTATATACATATATACATATATATATAGATATACTTATATCTATATATATAGTAGTACCAATATAACTAAGTATTATTATACATATATACATATTTATATACATATCTATATACTTATATATATATATATGCATACATATATACATATCTGTATATATATATACATATCTATCTACATATATCTATACATACATATATTACTATATACATACACATATATATATATATATACATACACATATATATATATATCTATATATATATATACACATATATATATACATATATAACTACATATATATATACCTATATATTTATAACCATATATATATATATATATACATATAGATATATTTACATATATACATATATATATTTTTTCACACTAACCATACGTGGAATCGTGGGAATATCTGCACCAGTTGCTGATATTCCCTGTTACACGCATAACAAAAGCATGGTCGCACACATCTTCCGCCATCCACCTTACACTCCACGAGTCACCTCGTCCTATTGGTTGTGTCTGTCTAGACAACGACCAACTCGACACCGTGCTACACTCCATCTCCACCTCCACCCCCACCCCTTTATACATATATAATATATACCTATATATATACATACTATACTTACTTTATTTCTGTTTCACTTTCCTGCTAGTAAAAGGATAAAAAAATATACATAAAAGAGAAAAGATAATCTTTGACTTGCAGGTATTCTGTCTTGCGAATTGCAAGACCCGTTTTGGAACCCTGATTTGGCTCAAAGCCAAGAACTTAATTTTGAGGGTGTGCCTCAAGGATAAAGATTATCAGAAAAAAAAATCTAAATAGAGAAAAAAACACCAAAAACACAATAAATGAACGGAAGAGATTCGTTGTAGGAAAGGCGTAGAAACTTGACTTGTATCCCACTTCCCTGAGTTCAACCCTAGGCCTAAAAGTGACCAAGATAAAATCAAGTAGGCCAGGTTAAAAATTTTGTAAAGAGATAGTTAGGTCTGATTTAGGTTAACCACTATACACATTTCAACAATAAAATTACCATATTAACAACCTAACCGAGTCTGACCACCAGATGGTCAAAACCTAGAAAACTTAAGATAAAAAGGAAAATAGGAAAAATGATGGGTTTCCTCCCATCCAGCGCTATCTTTTATGCCATTCAGCCATGCATGAAGCGATGCACGGAAGATGGATAGTCATGTAAAAAATTGGGCACGTGAATGCCCTCATGAAAGATCTCTTCCTCTTGATCTCCTAAAAGATGAGTAGTAGAAATATGGGGACCAAAATGAGATGGGAAAATGAAAGAATGACCCAAGTCTAGCCATGGTTTTAGTTGATAATGTAGGCCATACTAGGGGGGTAGAGTGATAGGTCCAGGGAAATGGGAGTAGTGGAAAAAAGTCAATGTGATGAAGGGTGGGTGAAGTTAAGGTGGTAGGTGAGATGAGAGTTAGGGTGGGAGGGTGAGGTGAAATCAGAGTAGAAGGGTTGGGTGATGAATCAGGAAGAGGGTGTGATTGAAGACAAGTCTCCAAGTTGTTGATGTCGCCAACCATTAATTCAAAGTTAGAATCTTCAAAGAAATTGTGGTCAGGAAAAGACTCCACAAGCATAGTTCCTTCCACCAAATTATTTATTTCGGTATCTGAGTCCTCAAAGAAATCATGATCATTGAATCTCCTAGAAGCTTGAAAAATATCAAGAGTGATTGTTTGGCCATCACAGCTAATATCCATTTTTCCTGTATGACAATTAATATTTGCTTTTGAGGTGGCTAGGAAGGGTCTTCCAAGGATGATGGGGGCATTCTTTAGAGCTTCAGGTACCTCAATGTCAAGGACCAGAAAATCTACAAGAAAGTCACAATTCTGGACCTTGATAATTACATCGTCGTTAATCCCCCTAGGTTTAATTGAGGATCGTTCTGCTAATTGTAGAGTGACTTCAATAGGCTTTAGGCCACCGATCTTAAATTCTTCAAAAAGAATAGTGGGGATAATATTGACTAAGGCACCAAGCATCAAGAAGGGTGCGGTTGAATGTGGTATCATCAATAATTAGAGAAATTAATGGCGTGCCTAGGTCTTTCACCTTGAGAGGTAGCTTGCTCTGTATGACAGATCTTACTGTCTCTGAAAGATGCACTCTACCAAGATTTTTCGTCTGCCTTGTAGGAGTGCAAATATGTTTCAAAAACATGGTATAGGCAAGTATGTATTTGATTGCGCTTAGGAGAGGGATGTTGATTTGAACTTGCCCAAATAAATCCATGAGTTCTTCAGTTGTGGGCTTACATTTCCTCTTTCTGTTGGTGGATTGAAATGCTTGAGGAAAAGGGATGGGAGTCTTGTCTTGCAAATTAGATTGATCTTGTTCTTCCAAAGTTGGGGTAGGAGGAGAGTCAACTTACATTTGGGATGGGTGGGTTTCTTGTGTGGGATAAGATGGCCCAGGATCTTTAGTTGTTTTCCCGCTCCTCAATTGGATTACATTTGTAGTGTGGTTGTTCATGGGAGGAGGGCAGGGTGCTGATGTTAATGGAAACCCAGGGGGTGCTGTGGGGCTAGTTGGATAGGAGGTTTACAATGATTAAGATTTCAACCCTAGTTGTGGTTCCTTTGGTTAATTGGATTAGGCATTGGCTGGGAAGGCAAATGACTTGTAGGTCTTTGGTCTGAAGGAACTCCAACTTGACTTTTCAAGGAGGTTACCATGCAGGTTACTTCAGACATTTGATTTTTGCATACCCTACAGGGTTTTCAACAACTAGGCATTAATATCATTTTTGGATGGCCCAAAAGAATATTGGGTTTTCCCATAAAGTCCATGCTGATTTTGTTAATGGAAAGGAACTTGAGTAGGGGCTTTCCAAGAAAAATTCGAGTTGTTCCTCCAATTAGGATTGGTCAAATCTGAAGAATTTCTAAAATTATCTTGGAGAGCAAAGATGTTCTCAGTAGCAGGGTTATAGGAATTGGAGAAATCATATGTCCCAGTTATATCAAGTATATCCTCAAAAAAATAATTTGACTCATCTGGGACAGCACTAACATTGTTCAAGTTTACTCTCTTCATGATATTAGGCAGAGTAAGATGGGTACGTTGTTTTTTATCAAAATTTTCCTCAAGTTTCTTTTAATCAATTTGCATCAGATATAGTCTTTGTGTAATCATCTGAATATGATCTTCAGTTACTGGAATAGATGTGGATCTAGAATCAATTTCATTTAAGCTGAGTCTGGGATTAGAATTTCTGCCAAAAGTATCAATTGGAGCATGGTTGAATGAGTTTTCACTCATCTCCTCAAACAATTGGTAAGATCCTTCAGCTTCTTTATTCAGGAAATTTCCCCCACATGAAGCAACCAAAAATTTAGATCATTGATCTTCTAATCCATGATAGAATATCTAGACTAGCTACCAAAGTGGGATTTCATGATGAGGGCAACTCTATAATAAGTCCTGAAATTGCTCCCATGACTTGTGGAAAGATTCACCATGCTTTTGTTGAAAGGTCGTAATTGATCTTTACAATGCATTTGTACGACCAATTGGGAAAAACCTTTTGAGGAAGATGCTTTTGAGTTGTCGCCATGTGGTTATAGGTCGGTCGATAGTCCTGAACTAGTAAGCAACCTTATCCTTAAGGCTGAGAGGAAATAATTTCATGAGCCATAGCCTCTTGCACATTGCGAGAGCTAGTTTGGGCGATGACTATTAGTTCCTCCAAATGGTTAAAAGGATCCTCTTTGGGAAGGCCACGAAAATGCTTAATGAGGTTTAGGATAGCTGGCTTAATCTCGAAGTCTCCCACTGGGATTACCACTCCTAGTCTATTTTCATAATTGGAAGGATCATAAAAATCCTTCAAAGGAATGACGAGATTTTGGGTTGGTAAATTACCTTGTTGATTTGCTAGGTTCGTCATAGTCCTAAACAATTACTGTTGATTGGTGTGAAGTTGAGCAATTGCTCAGCCATCATCAATAATGGATTAGGTGGGGGAGCTTGATTTTGATTAGGTGGCAACTCATGATTTTCAGGAAGCTCCAAGTGAAGAAAGTCAGGGATGGGAAAATTAGCTTGTGGGTTTTGGGTGGAAGGGTTAGCGGTGGGATTAGTGGTGTGGTTAGATGGATTCTATCGATGATAAGCGAAAGCGGTAGTGGACTTATTTTTTATGTTTTCCATTTTTTATGAATGCAAGGAAGAGGATCTTTCTGTGCGAGGGGCAATATTAAGTGGTCCCTCCAAGTGTGGAGTTTAGGATCGCTGCCTAAGCATACAATGGAAGAAATGAGGTGGAGAGGAGGGAAAGATGAGAAAAAATGTGCAATCATGCAATATAAAATTCTAGACCTAATTTAAGAGTGACTCCTTAAAAATTACCTAAGACTTGGTCTACCTAGGAAATAAGAAATCAATAGCGGATAGCCATTCCCTCAACAAATCTAACTAGGCTAAATAAGGGGAGGGCTAGGCTCAAACATGTCCTAGGAAAATCACTGGGGGCTTATATAAGCTCGCATCTGGATGTTTGATACTATCCCTCAGCTTGGCACTATATATAGATGAAGGAATTGAAACCAACTAAAGAAATCCTAAGATATAGGTAGCAAGCTTAAGATTGATGAAATCTTAGGGGTCAAATTGCTATAGATTTTAGTTAGGTCTAGGAACTTAAGTGCATAAGGAATGTGATGGCCATTAATTTGGGTAATGGCCGATTATTTCTTTTTTTATAAGTGTGTACGAATTGGGTGGGAAGTGATGCCCATGCTAAAATAAATAGGTTTGCAAACAAGGATTTTTGTTGAAGTGTTTTAAGGTTTTGATAAAGATTTAATGTCTTTTAAATTCTCTCTTGTTAAGGATTCAAACAAGATTTTAATGTTCCACAAAATAATTGCAAACAAGTCATTGGTGGAAGTCAATTCCTTTAAAATTGGTGTAACTAAGAGAGAAAATAAAAAAACCTAAACTTTGGAAATCCTAGTTATGCAACTCCTAAAAATCAATCTCTTTTCAAAATCTTTTGAGGTGGTTGTCCAAAGAGGACAAACAACACTAACACTTGATAGAAAATCAAACAAGAAATCCAAATTTGATTTTTTTTGTGATTTTAAGAAATTGTGTGATTTTTTTTGGAATTTTTCTTCTTACTGGTGTCAAGAGTCAGAATTGATAGTTTCAGAAAATTGATTCTACAGAAATTTTAAATGGCCTCAAAAATTTTTTAGAATTTTATATTATGTAGATAATTTCTTAAGACTTCCATAAATATAAAGTTTGCCCAAATTTGATAAGTATAAAAATTTATAGAATTCACAAACAGTAAGAAAATAGTAAGTAAACAAGATCTGGCCCCTATTCAGTCTTTGAAATTTTTAATTTTTTTTATTTGTTCAAATTGCTTGAAAATTGGACTCGAGGTTCTTGACTCAAAGGGGCTTCCCTAGGCGAAATTTTCTGATTTTAGGAAGCTCCTAAGTGCCCAAACTTGATTTGTGAAAATCAAGATAGAAGTTTAGATTTCCAAAAATCAAACACCAATATGACTAAGGTGGTGGAAAAATGGAGCAAACAAGCAACAAAGTGATTTTTAGGATTCCACCACTGTCAATTTTTCTTGTTTTTGATTTTTTTGAGAATTTAAAGATTTTTTAAGATATATATATTTTAAAAAGTGGCCTAGGGTACTAACCTGCACTATGTCTGAAGAAAAGAAACTCAAAGCTTCCACACTAAGTGCTTCAAATCCCACTCACGCTTCTGATTCACACCTAAACAACACAAACACAAAATTTGTGAAGATCTAACAAGGCAAGAGAGAGATAAAAGATGTGACTAATATGTGCCTGCCCAGCAACGGCTCCAAAAAGTGATACAGGAAAACACGTGTTTTGTTAATTATGCAAAATAGTGTCGTTGTATGCATAAATCCACAATCAACTCTTAACATTTATAATACCTAGATAGTGGAGTATCTAGGGTCGTCTAGGGAGGCCAATTTGTTAGTTATGAAAGTTGGTTCTCCCTCTTACCTCTCAAATCCACACTTGTATTTTTATATTTTCAATTTTGTCATTTTTAGGGTTTTCAAAAATAATCAGGAATGCGAGAATGCAATAGCGAACTATGCAACTATGAAACTATGCTCTAAGTGACAAGAATAAATCCTCTCTTCTAAGATCACCCTAGGCAAGTGCACCTAGGGTAATTAGAAGAGAAGAGTGTGTGCACTAAAACTACTAGAACATGAAAGCACAGTAAGTAGAAAATAGAAATTTGGAAGGCAATAAAGACCATTGTATTACTAGCAAGCTGACAACAAGTAGCTGAATGCTTCTTACAAGAAATTGAAAAATGGTACTAGCTAATAAAACGAAAATAAAGGAGAAGAAAAGTATCCCCCAAAGATAATGAAGGAGGAAGTAGGTGTTGCTCCAAGCACAGTGGCTCCTATGCCTGAAAGGATCTCTTCCTTGCCTCCAAGTTGATGCTCCTCCAAGCTTTCCTCCAAGGTGGACGTCCACCAGCTTGCTCCTCCTCAATGCCTGGCCATCCTCCCCCTAGATGAATGCTTCTCCTTAGCATGGCAGAAGGAAAATGAAGGGAGAGGAAGAAGGCACCAAAGGAGCGAGTAGGTTGCCCCCTTGACCTTCTTCTCTTCTTCTTCCTTGGTCACAAACTTTGGTGGATATGGGTGGAATAAAAACTAACCAAGGATATCCTAATGTGGTGGTTAGATGGGAAAGATGGAGGGTTGGATGGTGGTGGTTGGCATGGCCTTAGGTGGAGGGTTAGGATGGCTAGATGGGAGGTGGTTAAGGATCCAATGGAGGGGGTTTAATGGAGCCAACCAAGGGTATGTGAAGGGGGTTTGGAGGTGGCTTTTGGTGGCCGAATATGGGGTGGAAGAAGCTATTTTTGGCACCATTTTTAGCTTCTAGAAGGAGGTGCTCTTGGTAAAAAAAGCAAGGGTTGAGATGGGTTTGTTGATGATGTGTAGGGTGTAGATAATAGGATAGGTTGCCGCCAATTTTGAGGTGGTTATGGGAAGGGTTTTGGTGCCAACTTTAGGTGACTCTTGGTGGTTGTGGTGGTGTGAAAGGATGTGATTGTGTTTGTGGCAAAAGGAAATGGGATTAGGAAGAGCTTAGGTGGACTAAGTAGGTTGGTAGGTAGAGGCTTATGTAGGTGGTATTTAAAGTTAAGGTTGGATGGCCATGGTGGTGGAGTTGAGTGGAGTTGAGCTAAGCTAGCTTAGCTAGTAGATTATTAGATGAGAGAGCTAGGGTGCTGAGGAACCGTTGTATTTGAGCTGCACTGGAGCTGATGGTTGTTGAAGAGAGTTGCATGTGAGCTCCTTAGCTAGCTAGTTCTTTGCTAGCTGCTAAGCAAAGTGATGTAAACACATTTACACTACTTAAGATGTCTATTTACGCATGTTCTTAAGCATAGGATTTCATTGCATGCTATAAATATTGCATAACATGCATCATCTTACATTTAGAGTAGTTTGAATAAAATGGAGGTTAATTGTCTCCTTTTATGTGCTTGGATAGGGAAAACTTTTTATCGGGGCCTCGAATCGAAGATCCAACCATACGGATGTGATCAGGGCAATGATTGGAGTTGAACGCCTCCAAGATTGTCTTAATCAGGCATCCGTAGCATTAGATAGTGACCAAGGAACCCTAGAAGATCAAGGGCCAGGATGGTGTAAATCTATAGTTCAAATGACAAATCCAACCAAACTGATGAATTCAAATCGACGTTCTTAGCCTAACAACGCAAAAATCGAGTCAATCTGACATCCGTGGCACCATCTACAACATCCAGAAGATGGACGGCCAAGATGGCACCACGTGGCACCATCTCGGCCACCCAAACGCCCGCATGCAACCATTGAAGCCTCCACATCCGTCCTCTCTCCGCCGTTGGATCTTGATCCAACGGCTGTGGATAGCCGTGCCTAAAAGCGTCCGCTTGACCATCCGCGCCTCGTAGCACAACGGTCGAAGGCGCTACCGCGAGCAGCGGCCGCGGGTTCGAGCCGCAGCGAAGGGGAGAAGGGCATGGGCGAGCGAGCGTGGGCGTGAGTTGGATGGTGATCGAGCAGCTCAGATCTTCCAATAGCGGCCACGCGCTATTTCACTCGAGGAGGAAATGCACCATCGCATGCGCTGGGGCTGGTGCGCAGCGAGCAAGGAAGGCGCATTTACAGCCGTCCCATCTGGATGGATGAACGTGCGGCGGGCGTTGAGAGTGGGCAGCTGAGGAGGCGCACGTGGGGAGTGCCCACTACGCCCACGTTGGGGCTTTAGTGACGGTTTTATCCGTCACTAAAGACCCCTTATTTAATGTTTTAAAGATGTAATGACTAATTTGCCCCCACTCCTTGCAACTATAAAAGGAGACCCCTCCACATGAAATTCTCATCCCTTCCTTCTCTTCTCTACCTCTCCAAAGCTCAAGAGAAGCTTGTCCCACACCCAGGATGCTCCTCGCGAGATAAAGTCTAAATTTTCATCACCCTTCGGAAGTGGATCCCGCGATGACGACGGCGTGCTGCTTCGTTCCCGTTCTTCTGCTTCGTCCTGCTCTGTCCTCCTTCATCCAAGTGTCGTCCCATCTGGCTCGTCCTCCAAGTGATCGTCGAGGAGGATAACTTCTCTCTCCCATTCTTCTTTACAGCTTTTCTAGTGTAGAATTTTCCTGCTTTCTAGTGTAGCTGATTTCCCACTTTCTAGTGTAACTTTTATTTGGTTTGATTGTATAAACATTTTGGAAAGCTTAAATGCATGTTCTCTCTTTCTCTCTCTCTCTCTTTCTCTCTTTCTCTCTCTCTCTTTCTTTTAGTCTCATAGCTTCATTGTAATTATATCGCCTCACTTTTCAAAAATTCTAAAAAAATATAATTGCGAATATAGATCGACGTAGCCTCCCTGTGTTCGACCCGGAAATCAAATTTTGATATAAATTTTATTTGTTGAACACGAATTCTTCACTTTCAAGCTACAACGACAAGGTTTTAAAACCAAACACGTTAGCGTAGCAATTCGAGCGTTCAACATTTTGGCGCCATTGTCAGGGAGGCAACGGTTTCCAATCTTCTTTTCGCATTTCTTGCACTTTATTATTTTCTAAGTTGCTTTCTCTTGTGTCTATTGTTTTACAGAGACCTCCATCAAGGAATCAACAAGTGGTAGACTAGAGTAAAGTGTAGTTGAAGACAACTGTAAGTGCTCCCCATTCTTCCCCCCTCCATAGATTTCGTTCGCCACATTAAATCCAAATTCCAATTAACCTAGGTGTTTGCATAAATCTCAGGAAAAGTTTGGTTGTTTGGATTTCCACTCACATTCATTCCACCATCATTCATAAAAAAATAACAAAAAGATAATCTTGTGGGGTAATTTTCAACAAACACACAACACACACCCACATTCAAGGCACCTAATCAACTTGATTTTTTTCTACTCAACTGGGTTCTGATCTGTGGAACCGGTACACACAAAACAACACATAACATAGTAGAAATCATTCTAGGTTAACCATCTTTGAGTGCCTAACTTAGTGGTGCAATTGTGGCCAATTGTTGGAGTTGTTTGGGCCGTACCACTCTATTTAAAACCAACTCATCAAGTTGCACCTCCTTAGGGTTTTCAATCTAGGTCCATTCCAGGCACTCCACTTTCTTTCTGATTTTAAAGGAAAACAATCTTCACTCGTGTTTTACAACTTGGTTTGCCTAGAAACTTGATTGCAATTCACCTAATTTGAAACCCTAAATGCTACTTAAGCAAGATTTGAACATTAAAATTCATGCATCATAATAATCTTGCTTGAAAACCCTGGTTGTGCACGCACTTACACAAATCTCAATCAATCGTTAAGGGCACAACCTATTTTAAGGGCCCATCACATTCCATAAGCACCACAATCCCAGGCCTTAATAAAATTGAGTAGACGTTGGCCTTAAGGTCTGATTCGCTCTTCAGGGCCTAGTTTGAGATTGTTTTTGATTAACCTACTTGTACTGATTAATCTGATGTCTAGCTAGGGTAGTAGCATCAAACGATCGCGGCTGGGGGGTACACTAGGAACTGGAGGCGAAAGCCGAAGGAAGAACCTTCTCCCCAGTCCCTCCTTCTAATTGGTTGGATTAAACAGACGCAAGTAGAGTAAATCATTTATAGTCTTAAGGTGGGTTTTGGGAGTCAGTAGATCCTTAGGCTACCCCACTTAAGGACAGCCTTGTTTTGTTATGCTGCAGGGTCCCTATCCCTAGTCCTTCCGACCTTCTCCTAGTTTATGCTGGGAAGACGGTCATTGAATCCTCGATTGGAAGGACCATTAGAACATTCTAGGAGGCGCAAGTTGGATTTTGGTCAATTTGATCCCATGGCCCAACAACAGCCTCCTCTGCTTGGAAATCCATAGGAAGAATTTCGAAGGCAGCTAGAACAAATGCGGAGAATGCAGGAATGGTTCCAGAGAATGCAGGGCGCTCAGCCCTTGAAAGATTTTTATGATCCTTCAAATTACGGGGAACATCCCGGCGTCCAGATTCCAGCCAGTGACGTAGAAATCAAGCCCCAGGTGTTAAGCCTGATTAAACATTATCATGGGCTTGGCTCCGAAGATCTGTTTCTGCACTTGGAGGACTTGACCACTTTGGTCCAGACCACCAAGGCACGAAACGTAAATGAGGAGCAAATGATCATGAGGCTCTTCCCCCACTCTCTTAGGGATAAGGCCGTGCATTGGTGTAGGACAATAGGAAGACCAATTACAACTTGGGATGAGTTGAAATCGGCCTTTCTGAAGAAATTCTTTCCAGTCGGATGTACCAATGCTTTGAGACGAACAATCGCTACCTTTACCTAGTGGTTGGGGGAGCAGTTTCATGTGGCCTGGGAGCGATTCCAGGACTTATTGCGGAGGTGTCCACACCACGAGGTGTCGAAATAGCAACTACTGCAGATCTTCTATCATGGGTTGACTGGGCAACTTAGAAATCTTGTGGATGCTTCTTGCAGAGGTAATTTCCTCAATAAAGATGCAGATAGTGCACATGATTTATTTGAGGAAATGAGTGAGAATTCAATTAACCATGCCTCCATGGATACTTTTAACCGGTCCCAGCAGCCCAAATCAAATGTCAATGAATTCCATGACTCTCATTCATTTGATATGCAATTGATTTGTAATAAACTTGATAAGGTGGACTTGGTTGCTAAAAGAATGGAAGAGTGGATGGCTGGCAATTCTATGAACAACTCTCGATCCACTCATTCCCAAAATTCGGGATTCCATTCCTCATGAGCTCCTTCTGGATGGGAGTTCGTGAATCAACTCGATGCAGCTCAACCTGTCAGTCAGGATTTTTTGGAACCCCACAAGTTCCAAACTGGGGCCTTTGATCCCAATTTTTCTGATCCTTCCCTTTCTTTCTCTCCATCCTCACCTTATGAGGATGTCTGCACTGTACAAGAGAATGTTAGATCTAACCCCTACTCGAATGCCTATAATCCAGGTTGGAGAAACCACCCTAACTTCCCTTGGAGAAATCTGGGGCAACGGACCCAATTCTGACCCGGCAACTATGCTCCGCAATGAACAATGGGTCAGGGTCAAGTATATACTTAGTTGCCTCCGAATCAGGCCAATCAGTCAGCTTGGAATGCCTGTCAACCCACAGGGCAAGCTGATTTGAACCGTCAAATGGTAGAGATGCAAGGATCCATGCTCTAGCTCATGCAGCAAATGAAAAACTCGCTGGACAACTTGCAATCTGGGCTCATTGCTAACTCTCATCAGCCCGGATCTCTACCATCCCAACTCGTACCCAACTAGCGAAATATTATGAATTCGGGCAATCAAGCCCAAGGGTATGGAAATCAGAGGGACCCGCATGCACATGTTCAGGTGGTTCAGCAGGGTTCCTCGTCTTCTTCTTCTACAAATCAACAATTCATGGTCAATCAAGCCCCTCCAATCTTTCCTAACACTCCCCAAGACCCAAATTCTTACGCATCTGCAAATTCTGTCACTTTGAGGAGTGGTAAGAAGACTCAGGATCCACAACCACACTATTCTGATCTTTTGAATCCTGCAGAACCTGAGGAAAGAGAGGAGAATTCTAGATGAGAAATCAAGGCTCAGGAACCTGATTGCAAAGATCTGACTCATGTTCCATTTCCTGAAGCCTTAACTAAATCAAAGAAGAAGTCTGTTGGTAGCAATGAGGAGCTTCTGAATTTATTTAAGAATGTTGAGATCAATATCCCGCTCCTTGATGCTATCAAGCACATACCGGCTTACGCAAGATTTTTAAAGGAATTATGTACACAAAAGCGTAAGTCGAGAGAATCTGTTCCTAGGAAGGTGGTACTCTCCGAGCGAGCTAGTTCTGTTATCCTGCACAACCTCCCTCAGAAAAAGAGAGATCCTAGTGCTCCTTTGATTTCTTGCATTATCGGAGATTACACATTTGATAGAGCACTTTTGGATCTGGGTGCATCCATCAACCTAATTCCGACTTCTCTCTACGAGAAGTTTGGGTTAGGTGAACTTCGGCCAACTTCAGTAACGCTACAGTTAGTGGACCGTTCGGTCACAAACCCGCGAGGCCGTTCGGTCACAAACCCGCGAGGCATTATTGAAGATGTTATAGTTAAGGTCAAGGATTTCTATTTTCCTATAGATTTCTTTGTCCTTGACATGGATGTACCTGATAATTTGAGGAACACGCCCATCATTCTGGGGCGTCTGTTCCTGGCTACCGCAAAGGCCAACATTAATTGTGAAAGCGATAGCATGGAAATCACCTTTGGGGACCAACGAATGAAATTGGATATTTTTAAGGCGATCAACAAATTTGAGGATTGTGGATTTATTGAGGAACTTGATGAGGATAATGATAATATTGAAACTTGTTTGATAGTTTCTTCAATTGAAAGTTCCTCTTTCGATGATGAATTTGACCTGCAACCCTCTATGGCTGACCTGACATCTTTGGAAGAGGTTGTTGATTTTGTTCACTTACAACCTCTTCCTCTTGTTAAATCTTCAACATCTACCCTACCAGCAATCGTCAACCCACCCTAGCTTGAATTGAAACCATTGCCTGAGAATTTGAAATATCAATTTTTAGGACCACAGAATACGGTCCCTGTGATTATCAGTGCTAAATTGACAAAGGAGCAAGAGATTAAATTGATCAAGGTCCTAAAGGAACATAAGGAGGCAATTGGTTGGACCATTCATAACCTTAGGGGGATCGATCCATCTTACTGTAATAATAGAATATTTTTGGAAGATGGATCCCGCCCTTCTCACCAGATGCAGAGGAGATTGAATCCAAATATGCGAGATGCGGTCGAAAAGGAAATCATCAAGTGGCTCATTGCAGGAATTATTTATCCAATTTCTGACAGTTCCTGGGTAAGTCCCATTTAGATTGTTCCAAAGAATGCTGGATTACTGTTGTGACTAATGAGAGAGGAGAATCTGTCACAACTTGTTCAGCTTCCTCTTGGAGAGTTTGTATTGATTATAGGAAGCTGAACACAGCCACTAAAAAAGATCATTTTCCCCTACCTTTCATCGATCAAATCTTGGAAAAATTAGCCGGACAGAAGTACTTCTATTTTCTTGGTGGCTACTCGGGATACAACCAAGTTCCTATCCATCCCGAGGATTAGGAAAAAACTACTTTCACCTGTCCCTACGGAACCTTTGCTTTTCGTAGGATGCCTTTCGGGTTATGCAATGCACCTGCGACTTTTCAAAGGTGTATGCTAGCCATATTTTCTGACATGGTGGGAGAGTTTATGGAAGTCTTCATGGATGATTTTTCTATTTTCGGAGAATCATTTGACTCTTGTTTAGCTAATTTGGAAATGATTCTTAAGCGATGTATCAAGACACGACTGGTCCTTAGCTGGGAAAAGAGTCATTTCATGACCCAAGAGGGCATCGTTTTGGGTCATGTAATCTCTGAACGGGGAATTGAAGTGGACAAAGCTAAGGTTGATGCTTTCGTTAAACTTCCTCCTCCCACATCTGTTAAATAAATCAGATCATTTCTTGGCCATGTGGGATTTTATTGAAGATTCATCAAGGATTTCTCGAAGGTTGCTCGTCCTTTGAGCAATCTTCTTGCCAAAGAAATGCCGTTTGTTTTTGACGAATCATGCCAAAAGGCATTTGATTTCCTGAAAACGGCAGTCACCTGTGCTCCAATTTTGCAACCACCAATTTGGACAGCCCCTTTTGAGATCATGACCGATGCTTCTGATTACGCGATTGGGGCTGTCCTGGGTCAGAAAATTGATCGAAAGCCCTCTGTCATCTACTACGCTAGTAAAACTCTGGATGAAGCCCAGAGGAATTACACTGTTACTGAAAAGGAATTACTAGCTGTAGTGTTTGCTTTGGAAAAATTCAAGGCTTATCTCTTAGGGTCTCATGTTATCATCTATACCGACCACTCGGCCTTGAGGCATCTCTTGGCTACAAAGGATGCTAAACCCTACCTTATTCGTTGGATTCTTCTTTAAGAATTTGATCTTGAAATCAAGGATAAAACCACGGTACAAAATGTGGTAGCGGATCATTTGTCGAGACTCCTAGGTGATTCTTCCTGTCTGGACATTCTGATTGTTGACACTTTTCCGAACGAAACTATTCTTACAGATTTAGGTGTCCACACCCCATGGTTTGCTGACATTGTTAACTATTTGGCCATTGGTCAAATCCCCCAGGATTGGACCAAGCAACAACGGGATAGACTCAAATCTGAGGCCAAATACTACTTCTGGGAGGACCCTAAACTGTATCGCATCGGCTCTGATCAGATTATTTGCTGATGCATACCAAAGAATGAATTCAACAGTATACTCGAGTTCTGCCATGCATCTAGGTGTGGTGGACATTTCTCTGGGAAAAAGACTGCTGTAAAGATCTTGCAATCTAGCTTCTATTTGCCGTCTTTATTCAAGGATGCCCATGATTTCTCAAGGTCTTGTTCTCGATGTCAAGCACTCGGGAGCATAACTAAGAGAGACATGATGCCCCTAAACCCTATTCTTCTTGTCAAAATTTTTGATGTTTGGGGCATCCATTTCATGGGACCCTTTATCCCTTCATTTGGACATCAGTACATTTTTGTTGCTATTGATTATGTGTCCAAATGGATTGAGGTGATTCCCACCCGAACTAATGACCACAAGGTGGTCATTAATTTTGTCAAGAGAAATATCTTCAGTAGGTTCGGGATTCCGAGGGCTATCATCAATGATGGTGGCACTCATTTTATTAATGCCCAATTCCAGAATTTATTGGCCAAATACGGGGTTAATCATCTAATTTCCACACCTTACCATCCCCAGATGAATGGACAAGCCGAGATCTCCAATCGTGAGATCAAGAACATTCTACAGAAGACAGTTAGGCCTGATCGCAAAGATTGGACTCAAAAGCTTGAGGACGCTCTTTGGGCCTACCGTACGGCGTATAAAATGCCCATCGGCATGTCTCCATTTCGTTTGGTGTATGGAAAGGCATGCCATTTACCCGTAGAGATTGATCACAAGGCATTCTGGGCAATCAAACAATGCAATTTAGATCTAAATCTAGCTGGGAAGACCAGGAAACTCCAACTATCTGAGTTGGAGGAGCTTAGAAATGATGCTTATGAGAATGCCAAGATCTACAAGGCTCAGACCAAATCTTTACATGATCAATTGATTTCCCGCAAGAGCTTTGAGCTAAACCAGAAGGTCTGGTTATTCGATTCTAAACTTAAGCTCCTTCCTGGCAAACTTAGATCTAAATGGAATGGCCCATTCATAATTGATCAGATTTTTCCAAATGGTGCCGTTCAGATTTCTTACCCAAAGACGGGTAACACATTTAACGTCAACGATCAATGTCTGAAGCCTGTTGTTGACCATATTCTTCCAGAACCCGTCTCGGACTCTGTTGCTCTAGCCATTCTGTGACTTCTTTGGCTGGACTTCGCCTAGTTGACGACATTAAACTCAGCAGTTGTACATACGACACAAGGCTGATACGAGCTTCATATTCAGTTGACATCTTTCATATTCTACCCTTTCTTTCATGTCTCTTTTTCAATGAGGACATTACATCAGCTAGGCATGGGGGGATGGATTCATTTTTGAATCATTTGGTCAGCTTTGTGAAATTCATGTAAATTGTTTTCCTCTTCTTTTTTATACATAAAAAAAAAATCAAAATTAGGAAGGATTAGTTGGACATTAGGACTTTTCAATCCTAAGAAATTTTACATTAGTATCTGAACACAAAGTCCCTTCAAGTGTTTGGACTTAATTAGCCCATGTATCCACTAAAATGTGGATTTGTCTCTCGAGTCCTCACCATCTTAATTCTATCATAATTGGAATAAATAAGTTTGGGTGATCAGTACATGACTTACCAACCCACCCTCTAATTTGAGGGAATTTCTGAGTTTTAAGCATCTACACACTTTCTTTGCACAGACTCGTTGTTCGGCGATTCTAATGGAAATTGGGTAGCTAATGAACCTTCTAGAGTGATATGGCTGGCAAGTTATCGTGGGTAACAGCCCATAGGTAGGTTGTCCAGAGCCCAGTCACTAGACCTTTCTCTTTTTGCTGCCCTTAGGTAAATCTTAGACTAGGGAAGCCACCTACTTAAAAGAAAAAAATCAAAAAGAAAAGGAGAAAAGAAAAAAAAAGAAATAAGCCACACTTCCCCGCACTAGTATGGCTGGCAAGTTGTCGGTGGTAATAGCTCATCGACCGGTTGTCCAGAACCTAGCTCAGTAAATGCACGAAAAAAAATTCCCAAAACACTTAGGAAGAAGCAGAGAAGTAGAATAAATCGGGGAGATTTACACTAGATTCACCCTTGTGTTGACCCCGTAAAAAATAAAAGTAGGGAGAAAGCTACCGATTGTAAAGATACACCTTTAGGCAGAATTTTTTGAGGTCACCTAGAGGCGTAGAAATCGAAGTCCATTTTAATTACCAATCAACGAGTCTATCACAATCACAATAAGATGCTTAAAACATAGGGTTCTCATCAAATCTTGGGTGAGTTGAATGGCCGTAGAAAGCCACTCTTGAACCCTAAAATTTGAAAATCCAAAAAAAATTAGAAAAGAGTAAAAGGAGAAAAAGAAATTTTTCTTTGAATAAGGCGAGGGTTTAAGGAGGTATGCATTTTGGCAGATACTTGGGAACTATTGTGTCTTTGAAAGTTCAGATCCTAAGTAGACAATTTCTTAATGATTGAAAATAACTCAGGCCCAAATAATCCAACCTAATTCTTTTATAAATAGCATATAGTTTTTGCTAGGGACTAGCAGAAGATAGGCATGGGGGTATGATGTAAAAACATTTACACTACTTAAGATGTCTATTTATCCATGTTCTTAAGCATAGGATTACATTGCAAGCTATAAATATTGCATAACATGCATCATCTTGCATTTTAAGTAGTTTGAATAAAATGGAGGCTAATTGTCTCCTTTTATGTACTTGGAAAGGGAAAACTTTTTATCGAGGCCTCAGATCGAAGATCCAACCGTACGGATGTGATCAGGGCAATGATTGGAGTTCAACGACTCCAAGATTGCCCTAATCAGGCATCCATAGCATCAGATAGTGATCGGGGAACCCTAGAAGATCAAGGGCCAGGATGGTGTAAATCCACACTTTAAATGACAAATCTGACCGCATGGATGAATTCGGATAGACGATCGCAGCCTAACGACGCAAAAATCGAGTCAATCCAACATCCGTGGCACCATCTACAACATCCAGAAGATGGACGGACAAGATGGCGCCACATGACGCCATCTCGGCCACCCAAATGCCCGCATGCAACCATTGAAGCCTCTGCATCCGCCCTCTCTCCACCGTTGGATCTCGATCCAATGGCTGCGGACAGCCGCGCCTAAAAGCGTCTGCTCGGCCTTCTGCGCCCCGAAGCATAACGGTCGAAGGCACTATCACGAGCAGCAGCCGCGAGTTCGAGCCGCAGCGAAGGGGAGAAAAGCATGGGCGAGCAAGCGCGGGCGTGCGTTGGATCATGATCGGGTGGCTCAGATCTTCCTATAGCGGCCATGTGCTATTTCACGTGAGGTGGGATTGTGCCATCGCACACATTGGGGCGAGCGCGCAGCGAGCGGGGAAGGTGCATTCACAGCCGTCCGATCGCTATGGATGGATGAACGTGCATCGGGAGTTAAGAGTGGGTAGCTGAGGAGGTGCGCATGGGGAGCGCCCACTACGCCCACGTTGGGGCTTTAGCGACGGTTTTATCCGTCACTAAAGACCCCTTATTTAATGTTTTAAAGATGTAATGACTAATTTGCCCCCACTCCTTGCAACTATAAAAGGAGGCCTCCTCCTCACGAAATTCTCATCCCTTCCTTCTCTTCTTTACCTCTCCAAAGCTCAAGAGAAGCTTGTCCCACACCCGGGATGCTCCTCGCGAGATAAAGTCTAAATTTTCGTCCCCCTTCGGAAGTCGATCCCGCGGCAATGACGGCGTGCTGCTCCATTTCCGTTCTTCTGCTTCGTCCTGCTCCATCCTCCTTCATCCAGGCGTCATCCCATCCAGCTCGTCCTCCAAGCAATCGTCGAGGAGGATAACTTCTCTCTCCCATTCTTCTTTACAACTTTTCTAGTGTAGAATTTTCCTGCTTTCTAGTGTAGCTGATTTACCACTTTCTAGTGTAACTTTTATTTGGTTTGATTGTATAAACATTTTCGAAAGATTAAATGCATGTTCTCTCTTTCTCTCTTTCTCTCTCTCTCTCTTCCTTTTAGTCTGATAGCTTCATTGTAATTATATCACCTCACTTTTCAAAAATTCTAAAAAATATAATTGCGAATATAGATCAATGTAGCCTCCTTGTGTTCGACCTGAAATTCAAATTTCGGTATAAATTTTATTTGTTGAACACGAATTCTTCGCTTTCAAGCTACAACAGCAAGGTTTTAAAACCAAACACATTAGCGTATCAATTCAAGCATTCAACACCAAGCTAAGATGAGCTAGCTTCCACTAATGTGAGCTAAGGTGAGGTAGGTCCGGTCTTCCCAGAGATTACCTAGCTTGCTGGAGTAGCTAGCTCAAGTTAAGTAGCTAAGCTCAACTAAGTTGAGCTAAGTTGAGTGAATTCAATGCATGCCTTTCCTAAGTGAATTCCTAAATGCAGTCCAAAAACCCATTTGCAGAGTTAAAACCCTAAGAACTAATTAGTTTTAAGGCATAGGAATGATGATAAACTAGCATTTATCATCCCGAAGCGGAGCAAGATCTATCCATAGCTTCTGCCTTATCTTTTGAGGCCAATCCAGAACCCCCACCAGCTGCTGATAGCTCGGTGATTGAATTAAAGCCCCTCTCAGATCATCTGAAATACATGCTTTTGGGTTCATATCAAATGTTTCCTGTGATTAGAAACTCTTCACTCACTCTTCAACAGGATAAGATGGGAACACCATCATGAGCCCTAACTAGCTCATTTTGACCCAATGAAGAGAATAAAAGCTCCTACATAACCAACTAGAGGTCATAATTCACTAAATAACCTTCCTAAGAGAAAAATAAGAAACAAGGGATAAAAATGCAATTGTACCATTGTAGTACAGCAATGGCTTTTCTTAAGGGCTAAACACAAGTCAAAATGTCTTAACAAGATAAAAAGTGGGTTGGATTTAACAGAAAAGGGTTTGTGTGTACCCTATGAATTAAATGACTTCTTAAAACCCTAAAACAGACCTGCTTGATTAACCAAGGTTCTGGTCAAGACAAAATTCACCTAAACCCTACAAAAATCATAGAAAAATATTTTCTAGGGTTTAGAAGTTTCAATTTGGCCATTGGAACCCATCTTGACCTAGAGTGGGGTCTTAGACAAATATTTGCCCTAAGTTGGGTTTTTGCATAAATTTCCTTGTCAAACAAGGTCAAACCCAAAATCCAACTTCACCATTGGATTCCATAGGTCCAAATTAGGTTTGTACCAAAATCTGGACCATAGGGGAACTCATCTTTACCCACTTTGCAAATAGGTCCAACCTGTTACATTTCTACCCCTATCTTTTGAAAACCCTTACAATCAGCAACCTAGCTTTCTTATCATCTTCACAAATAGGTCCCTCCACCATTATAGCGGAGGAATCCTACTCCGACGAGCTTTAGAAGGTGATTTCTCCTTGATTTCTCAGAGAATCCCTCCCAAAATTAGAAGGGAGATTCTCGGAGTAATCTCCAATTTGAACCCATATGTGATCCATGATTTGTACCCAATCTCTCATGCGAACGCATGAGAGATTTGGGTCTTTTGAAGATTCCAACTTCGACGACCATGACTTTCTTGGAAGCATGGCTTCCAAGCACAAATCTTTCTCCAGAGACCTATTTAAGACTCCCCAGATTCAACTGAGTCTTGTCAGCTTGAAATTGGGCCAAATTCCTTGACATTCTTCTCTTCTCGCCGGCCGCAACCCTCCGAAAGCTCTGGTGGCTCCTCCCTCGCTCTCTCATCACCCAACCACAATACCAATGGTTGGGTTGTCTTCCTCTCATTCATCCACGTTGCACAACACCAACCGGCATTACCTCTGCCCTGTCCTTGCCACCGCATTACCTATGGAGGTATTCATCTTCCCTACGTTCGAGGACCATACCGGCATGGGATTCCCTTTCCTTTCATCCTTAGATTAGGTTTCTTAGACTCTCTCTCTCTCTCACTCTCTCTCCCTCTCTTTATTTCTCAAAAACACCCCTCGACGCCACTTATCACCATCAACTTCTCCACCTCCAGCGATCCCTCCGACGAGGTGCCCCCACTGCTCCACACCTCCAACCACCCTACGACCTTCGCCTCGACTCCTTGATCACAACCCCTCACTCTATTCACTTTGTCGACCACCCAAAAGCACCCCCAAACACACCCACCCAAAAGGCCATAGAGAATCCTAGGCACGCCCACATAGGCGTCCCCATGCCACGCCAACCACCGCATCACACTTGCCGTGCCTCGGCAAAGCTCCATACATGATTTGATGTGGCCGCAAGGCCATTCTCATGTTTTTAGGTACTCGACCACTAGCCACCATGGACGAAGAAGCTTGAAGCTCGCTCGTTGAGCTCCAGCTACTCTTGCTCCATGTGAGAATCCCAGGCGGTGCAGAATTGAGGCACAAATGCACTCAGGTTCTCAATCAGAGTCAAAAGCCCTCACAGCCTCACCAATTGAACCACGCATCTGCTGCTGCGATGCGTGGAAGAAGGTGGGACATTTAATCCCACCTCAGAAAAGGAAAGACACCTGTGTGTGCATAAAAGGATTTTGTGCCATAGCCTTGTTGCCTCCAAGTCATAGGGTGAGGTCCCTCTCCCCCCTCTCACGGCCTCGTCCACGGCACTAACCACGCGAACCTGGCCATGACCCGTTTACTCGACCGACTCACTCCTCGCTCACCATCCACACGGGTGATCCTGGACTCGAGTCTCCATTAGGTCCAATTACCCGAACCGATTGTGGCTCTGGGAGAGGAAGAAAAAATAGAGAAGAGAGAAAGAGAGGAAGGATACGGAGGGGAAGGGGGTTTTGTCTTCGAAAGATTAGCTCAACACTTAGCCAAATTAGAGAGGAAGAAGAGGTAGAAGCCAGAGAAAGAGAAGAAGGAAGCTTAAGGCAAAGGAACAAGCTGAAGAAGAAGAGGTCAGGCAACGAAGAAGAAGGAAAGAGAAGGGCCGGAGAAGAAAGGAAAAAAATCGAGGAAGAAGGACCACAGGCTTAAGCAAAGAAAGAAAGGAGAAGCCAGAGAAGAAAGAAGGAAGTGGTAGCTAAAGAAGAGAAGGCTAGAGAAAGAAGAAGAAAGCTCGCAAGAGAAATCAGGGAAAAGAAGCTACAAAAAGGAAGGCACTATAGCATATAACCTTTAAGCCATCTAATTTTGTATTCAGACGTCCAATTTTTCATAAGCTCTCCATTATTTTATTTACAATTATTTTTACCCTTCACTCCTAATTAGATTTTGAGTAGTATTATGTGCTAAATTGACATTTATTGTTGAGATTAGTGCGTGAATTCCATTAGCTCCCTGTGTTCAACCTCGGGATATATTCAAGTAATAAAATTGTATTTGTTTTGAACTCTTTTTCGGCTGTACTACAACATAACCTTCTTAAAACCTGATTCAACGTTCACAAACATTTTGAAGCTGTTGCCGGGAAGCAACACGCAATTCACCACTATTCTCTACATTATTTGATTATATTTGAGCACTAACTTGCCCTATTTGCTTTATTGTGATTTTGCGAGGTACTTCACAAGGAGATCTTCGCACAAATCAACCACTCCATGGCAGGTAACTTCTCTATTCTTCCCTAATCAACCACCTAATCTCGGGAAGACAAAAAGGAAACAATCAATTAGGAATCACTTGCCTTCTTTCATAGTAATTATCATTTAAAAGGCAAGTTTCCTGATTTGTGAATTTTTTTTCAAATCTCATTGAAGCTGAAGCCATTTTTAGAGATCCTACCCCAAAATTCCTGTACCTACTAGGGATTACGCTTAATTTCTAATCTTCTAGGACTACACACTTCTTGTTTGAAGTCCAAGGAAAACATTTGTGAAACTCAAAGTGGAGTTGGAAATAAAGCCAAATTAGGGTTTCTACATTAGGGTTTTGGAGTGCTAGTTCACACTTGCCTGCATAAAAGGAAACAAACCCACCTGCATTTGTGTGCTACCCAAGCCATTGATTGGAAAGATCTAATAAAGAAAAACCCTAAAAATAGGCTCTAAACTCACTTGAACCCTAAAATCCTTGGACCTAATAACTTGGGAGTCAAATCAGGATGATTTCTAGGCCTTGACCAAGAGTCATTCTGCCATCCTTAGGGCAGGTCAAGTAAAGTTGGGCTACATTGTAGGCCAACCAACCTCCAAATTAGGTCACAATTCAAATCAATTGCTAATTCAAGTGAAAACAAAGGCATAAATTAGGATATAAAAATAGTAGATTTCCAAAAATCTTTAAGTGCCTTAATTGGGTCAACATCACATCCAGTCCCTCATCCCTTCTCTTTAGAGCACACACACGTACTTTCAGTGGGATTCTATTCTAGATCAAATCACTTCATTCTAAACTTGAATTTTGATTCTACATCTTGATTCCACCATCCAACTCAAATATGCAGCCTGGTTACTTAGGAAGACCATTGAAGAAACCTGAATTACAAAGATCCATGAGATATAGAATGGTTGAGGATGCCCTTGAATTTTATGAGATTGAGTACAAAACCTCAAAACCAGTAGAAGACATTCTGGTTAGTGTACCAACAACAACCTTCATCATAAACTATGCCCAATTGTTATTAACAGAAGCAACAAAGAGATCAACCAGAGACATTCTCATAATAGGATACATTGAGATAGAAAAATTCCATAACTTTGAATATCTCCAATGCATGACACATTTTGTACTTTAGGAAAAACACCAAGATGATCTTGAAAAATGGGAAGAGATGATGAAATTGTTTAAACAAGTTATCAATCAAAAATACCCGTACATGCCCCAAACAATTAATGAACCATCTTGGACTAATATTACGGATCAATCTGATTTTCTAAAACCAGAGTTTGAGACACAAGGTTGTTGTGGATTCCCAACCCAGATGGAATATAACATGCCTAATCTTGAATTAGGTTGGGAAGTACGAATTGCAAGAGAACACGATTTTGAGCCAGCCCTAGAAAACCAAAATTTTGGTTCACCAAGTAAAGAATTCCGAGACTCTAGTAATAATGAGATTAAAATAGAACCTCTCAAGGGCGTAAATCCCACACCTTATTCTGATAAGGTGACTCTTGAAGGCACTTCTGACCAAGATTCTAGTAATTCAACCCACATCCTCAGCCTAGAATCTGGATCTGAAACTTATTGGGAAGATTACAAGGCCCCGTATGATGAAGATCAAAGTTTAAATGAAGAGTATGATTCTGGGCCTATGTTTGATGAATATCCCTCTCCAACATCTTCAAAGATACAGATTGATTTTTCAGAAGTCAAGCCAATCTATGATACAGAAACCAAGGAGTTGGAAGAGTGGGGTTTTGATTGCCTTATAAGGACACCTTTTTAAGCTCAGAATCTACAAATAGGCTAGACCCAAGTTAGGTTGCTGAGTCTACATCTTGTGATTTATTCTATGGTGGAACCTCTGATCTCAAATCTAATTCAAAATTTGAGTCTCACAATCCCTCTGACAATTTCAAATCTTACCATGATTTCGGAGAACCTTTGCTTCCTGACAACTACGAGCCAATATATGACCTCAGCTCACATGATTCATTCTTCAACTCTGACTCTAAGGGCCTTAATTTGGAGATCACTGATTTAAATTTAGGTCCCAATGAGATGGAATCACTTCTTTTCGATCATCAGGAATCAAAACCAGAAAGTGTTGAGAGTGACTATAGCCCAGACTTCGAATATTTTCTCGACCCATATTTTCTTCATCCTATAAACACTCTTTAGGCATTCACTTTTGAATTTGATGACTACTGTAAGGACTCTCTAAATGAACCCACCTTTAATTCCCTTTTACAGGAGCCCTCATACACAATTCTTATTGATGCCACCTCCTCTACATATACAAAACCCATCCAAACCCGTTTTCAACCTCGACTCCCAACTGGACTCAATTTTTATTCTAATTCCCCTCTTACTCAGCCATTTGCAGATGATTCGCCTCCACATCTTTATCGGGTTTCGGACATTGATAAGAACAAATCATGCCCCATCATTCTCTGATCATTTTCGCATCATCCACTGATTATTTTAAGGATCCCTACTCTGATCAGGCTAATTCGACTCAGCCAAACCCTGGATTCACACTTATGCATCATTCTAAGCTCCATAGTATATGGTGGGTTCCACATCTCTTGATCTACATTTATCAACCCACCAGATTGATTGGGTTTGGGCTGCATCATCAGCCTGTTGACCTAAACAAGCACCTGGTTGTACCAACCAGGCTTTTGATCAAGGTGCTTATTCTACAAAACTCAGTTGATTTGACCACTCCTTCTATATACCATTTCTCACTCGACTGAAGGCGTTGAATTTAGCACTTAACGGGAGGCAACCTGTCATTTCGAAAACCTGAGATCTTTCTGGTTATCCTTTTGTACTTTACGTCTATTGCACCCTAAGTTCAGTCTTAGAACAGGCGATCCCACCTCTGGTGCACATGCTAGAGCTTAAAATCGTCCGCAACGGTCATTCCCGACCCATTCACCCACCCAAGAAATCCTATTCTAAATTCCTAAACCCAAAGCTGTTTCACACCCTCCGTTTACAATGAGGACATTACAAAACTTAAGCATGGGGGGTGGTAAAGTGCAAACATACAAAAATCAAAGATCCGAAGGATTCTCACAAAAAAATCACATATCCCAAAAATACCAAAAAAATAGAAAATTGTGAAAAGGAACAAAAAATCGAGAGGAGGGAAAATTTTGAGGCCATACAAATCATTAGGAGCAAAAGGGGAGAAGTGAAAAATGTCAAAAAGAAGCACAAGTTGAAAAGAAAAGAGATAGTCATTAGTAATAAATTAAGGGATTAACTAAGTTCTAGACCATATCAAGAAAAAGAAAATGAAAGGAAAAAGGTGCTAATGAAACACAGAAGAGATTAGTAGGAACACTGATCTTAGGCCTCTTGCTTTATACTCCTAGGCTTAAAAAATTGAAGTATCCGCCAAGATCTAGATAGTCCTTAAGAGGTTGGGGAAAATGCGAAGCTTAAGTATTGGGTCTAAGGTTTAGGGAGTATTCAGCCTCGTTAACTGACCTCTAGTTTGCGGGACCCGGTAACCTAAGGACCCTAATCCACACACAGTCTGGTTTAGTGCGCATAAGTATCAAAATCATGCAAATGTGTTTAAATTATTCTGAAAAAGCCACCTATATTTGGAGCGACCATCAACACAAGTTGATTTGGATTAGTTCCTGATGCGGGAAATTCCCCTCAAAGATTTGTAATAACATATCGTCTCCTCGGTGCTTGCCTCCTAGGATATTTACATATCCTACTGGGGGCATGTAAGCACCCTACACTAGTTCAGATAACATGGGCAGCATTATCACGAAATGTTGATTGCAAGGGTCTGGATTTAGCTACAGAAATCCATGGGCATGATTATCTCGAAATCTCGGAAGCCAGGGTTCTGGGGGTTGCCATGGGTGGTGTTATCCCGATGCATCAATTGCCAGGGACCCTTCGAGGATTGATGATGGGACTAGGAATCCGATATAGACAATGTTGAGAATTGAATCCAAAGTTAGAAATAAAAAGAAAAGAGAGAGAAAACTCTCCAAATAGAGAAAATTCCACTATCTCTCCCTTACGAAAATGCACTGCAAACTAAACCAAGGCTAAAATATGTTACAAGCATGGGTGCTGATGAGAACCTCATCATGAACCCTAACTAGCACAATCGAACCTAGATATTCAAGAAAAAGCTCCTACATAACTCATAGAAAGGCTTCACTCAGAGAATTCTGAGTTTAAGAAGAAAACAAGTCATAAGTGGTAAAAATGCAATTTCACCAACACAATCTGTAAACAGGGTAACTCAGGGTCGAAACATAGGTCAAACTAACCTAATAAGAAGGAAAGTGGGATGATTTGATCCAACAAGGGCTACAGCAACTCCAAGGAATTAAATGACATTCTATAACCCTAAAACAAATCCACTTCAATTCACGAGGTTTGAGGTAGAGTAAAAATTCTAAAATTCATAGAAAAATAATCTCTAGGGTTTAGAACCTTCAATTTGGCCTTGGGAACCCATTTTGACCAACATTGAGAACCATGCCCAATTAATGATTAATTTGGCTTTTTACGAAAATTGGTCGGTCTAACAAGGTCTGACCTAGAAATAAAATTCACCATTAGAATCCTTAGGTCCCATTTAGTCATGCATAAAAACTTGAACCTAGGATGAGACCTTCTTGACCGACTTTGCATTTTGGTCCTCATCTATTACTTTTTGACCCTCAACTTTCGAAACCCTTGCATTTTAGCCCCTAAGTTCTTTGTCATTCTTTGCATATAGGTCCCTCTTGCAAATCTCTGAGCAGCGCCATGCTCCGACGACTTTGCGCGGAGCATGGCACCGCGTAGGGCGAGGGAGGCCACCTGCAAGTTGAACCGGGTGTTCCCTGCGACGTCTGCTGTCGCAGGGACACTGCCATGACGTTTGCCCTCGCCCACACCTTTCGTGCGAACGCGCGGAAGGTATGGGTCGCAATTTCAACCACTCTCCGGCGAGGGTGGCATGTCGCCTCCCTGCTCCCACCCCTTCGCCTCCACCTTTATAAGGACCAGCGTCGCCAGCCGACTTTGGCAGCTCGGTCTTGACGAAGAAAAACCCCCACCTTTCCTCTCTTCCCACTCCGGCAGAAACCCACTAGCTCCGACGGCTCCTCCTCCTCCATCTCGTCGCTCTGCTGCATTACCAGCAGCAAAGCCAGCTTCACCCGCTCTTCCCGCGTCGCACCGTACCCAGCGCGCGCCCTCCCGCTCTCTTACTCGCCGCCGCCCTCCCCGTCTGGGTATTTCTTCTCCAGCGACAGTCGATACTACTGCCGCCCTGCTCCGGCCCCTTCGTCCCCATAATTAGGTCAGAACTATTCCCCATCTTCCCCTCTTTCTTTTCCTCACTGTCTTTGATTCAATTAACCCTCGACCGCTCGTGTCCACCGTCACCTTCCTCGTTTCCAGCCACCCTCCAGCGAGACGCTCCCATTGCTCTGCAGCCCCACACGCCTCGCTGACCCTCACAGAACCTCCGCCTCATCACGCTGAACAACCTCAGCCCACCCACTGCCGCTCCACACCGCCACCACACTCCTCGATTAGACCCATTTTTTCGGTCGCTGTCCGACCTAGCCCAGCCACCAGACGCCACCCCACGACCTGCTGCACCCTGCACCACCTTCGCCGTGCCACGGTGAAGGTCCCCCACTGATCTGATTAGGCCGAGAGGCCCTTTTCGTGTCTTGCAGGTTTGATGCCCGGCCGCCACTGACGTTGCACTGAAGCAGCTCCAGGCTTCAGAACCCCAGGGCTCCAGGTGCTGCGAAGTCGGGAGGGTAGTGCGAAGGCAGCTAACCCAGCAATCAAAGCTAATAGAGCTGCAGCTGAGGAAGCGAAGCTGCGATCTGCTGTGGGCGCGCGCGAGAAGAGCACAGAGGATAGTCCCACATCGTGAGTTTACCAAACCCCGCAGTAGTATAAGTTGATTTTGTATTTTCTACTGGTCGCCTCCGAAAGCACTGGTGTGAGGTCCCTCACCTTACTCACGCTCGCCTTGTCCGCAGTTTCACCTCGCGGATTTGGCGGGATCCAACCCAACCCTATCTGAGCACACCTCGCGCATCACCCACACACCAGTGCGCCTGGTCACGGGCACGAAACCAGACCCGATTACCCGCGGCTCTGGGAGAGCGTCCTTTGAGTGGTTTACAGAGAGAGAGACATGCGAGTAGAGGGACAGGGTAGGTTTTGCTCTTTGTGTAGGGACAGAGTGCGAGAGAAGAAGACCAAGGAAGAAGGAAGAAGGAGAAGGCCAAGGAAGAAGGAAGAAGAAGACCGCAGGAAGAAGAAGAAGAAGGAGAAGCACAAAGGAAGCACTGTAGCAGACACCACTTTAGCCGTCTGACTGAGAAATCAGACGACGGATGTAGCTCTGCAGACAAAGCAAAGAAGAAGAAAAAGAAAAGGTGCCGCAGCTGAAAGAAAAGAGAAGAAGGAAGAAAGAAGAAGAAAGAAAGAAGACAAAGAAGAGAAGAAGAACTGAAGAAGATCAAGAACTGTGAAGAAGAGAAGAAAAAGAAGAGAAAAAGAAGACAAGCAAAGAGAGAAAGAAGAGAAGAAAAAGCCAAGAAATAAAATCTACTTCTCCCTCTCTCTCTCTCTTATTTTTGTAATGAAGAAGAATTGTACTTCTAGAATTCTAGTAGCTCCCTATGTTCGACCTCAGAAGAAAAACATTTCTGAGTAAAATTGTAATAGTGGCAATGACGACAAACCGTAGCTAATTTATCTGTACCACAACGACATTACTATAATAAGAACAAACAAAAAGCTAAGCTTCGGTGTCATCATCAGACACTATTCATTGGCGCCGTTGCCGAGGAGCAATGGCTATTCTAGAAGCTTTGAATTTCTTTTAAGAGATTGCTAATCTTTTTCTCTCTCTTGTGTGCAGGTACAGGAAAAATTAGGACGCAGCTGCAGCGCAGCCACTCCAAGGACAGGTAACTTCTATCCTCTCACTATTAAACCCTAAATCTTAAAGGGGAAGAAAAGGAAAGAAAAAATATATATATATATAGGTCTAACCTATCTTTCATACTTAGTAACAGCTGCATGTTCTCAAAACTACTATTCCTGCACACAGTACTAAGGGTAATTAAGGGCTAACACCTTCTTGCCTGAGCCCTAATTACCAAATAAGGAGTTAACTCGACCAAGTAGAGCCAACATAAGATTCAACATTAGGGTTTTTAGAGACACACTTCTTAAGCAAGAATTGGGAAATCGCAAAAAGAGTGTGCCCATGCCATTGGTTGAAAATATACCTATTCAGAAAAACCCTAAACAATCGGCTCTCTAAAAACACTTGAACCCTAAAAGACAAGACCTAATAAGTTCTCAAAGGAATCAATAGGTGAAGTTGACCCCTTAGGGTCAACCAACCTTCAACTTAGGTCACTCTTTGCACTCAAAAGGCTAAAGTTCAAGTGAAAACCTAAGCACCTTGATCTTAACTAAAAATTGGTAGACTTAAGAGGTCAAGATCCCCATTCTGGTCTACCTGGAATCTTAGTGACAAGAGAGGTCGGGTGGGGGAAACCCTGTAACCCGTGGGGACGCTCTACCGTGTAGGGGTCTTTGCAGGACTCACCCTCTCTGTCTGCCCAGGTAATTCTCAGGTGGACGATCTTTCTGATCAAGGGGTCCATCTGCCCCGCACCTCTATAGTCACCCAACAAATTTTTGGGTGTCTTGATTAGGTCCAGCACCTTCTAAACTCATCTATTCCAACAGTGCATGAACAGTAGGAGGTCCTTAAGACCACCCTTAAGATCTCCTTTAGGAATTCACTCTCATCAAGGCCAAGCCTCAACGCCCGTGTTTGCACAGCAGCCCTACCCCATCATTCTCTCATCTGATTCTGAACCAAGCTCTTCTTCTTCCCCCATCATGGCTCAGCCAGTTGAGGAAGAAAATAATCTGGAGCACCAGCTCCAGCGACTCAATGACCTCTTCCAAAATTTTGTGCACCCACCGCAGCATCCTATGATACGGGACCATTATAATCTTGCTGCGGTGGCCATTAAGCCTCGAGTCAGAATCCCGACTGGAGGACCTCATTCCGAATTGAAGCCCAATATGATTCATGCTATACCTAAATTCCATGGGCTTAATTCCGAAGATCCCTTCTAGCACATCAAACAGCTAAAGCATCTGGCCCAAACTTTTGGGTCAGATGCGCAAAATCGGGATATTCTTCTCATGAAGATGTTCTCCTTTTCTCTTATGGACAAGGTCGCTCATTGGTATCAAACTCAGACCCGGCCGATCAACACTTGGGAAGAACTTCAGTCCGAATTTTTGAAAAAGTTCTTTCCCGTTGGTCAGACTAATGCCTTGCACCATCAGATTACTCACTTCACTCAGCAAACAAGGGAACCTCTCCATGAGGCATGGGATCGCTTTCAGGATCTCATGAGAAGTGCCCCCATCACGGAGTTCCTAAATGGGAACAGGTCCAATCTTTTTACCAGGGACTCCTTGAGGACATCTGTCTTTTCGTCAATGCAACCTGCGGAGGGAATATCATGGGTCAACATGAGGACACCGTGTGGGAGGTTCTCAAAAACATGTGTGAGAACTCCATCAACAATGACTCCATGGGATTATTTGACAGGACGAATACCCGCGCATTGGCGAATCTTAGGGGAGCACATGAGACGCAGGGCCTGTCCACATCAGTCGACCTGGAATTAATGGCCAGTCAATTGGACAAGGTCTGAATCATTGAAAAGAAGGTGGATGAGCTGACTCAACACCTACAGCGAGCCACCTCTACGCATAGCCCCTTTGCACAGCCCCCTTCCACAAGGGAGACTGTGCAAAACATTCTCCATCGATCTTCTCCTAGGATGGATCAATATCCATCATCTGATTCTCAAACTAGAGGTCCATCCGATCCTTTCTACACCAGCCCGGGGAATTCCATCCCCCCTTTCTCTGACTTTCTGGAGGTTCCTCAGACCTACGAGGACCTCAACGCCATCCAGAACGACCCGTTCTCCAACACCTACAACCCTGGATGGCGAAACCATCCCAACTTTCAGTGGGTGGGAAATTCCCAAAGCCAAAGACCACCCTTTCAGCCCCGCCCACAACCCCCTCGTCCTTACCAGCTGCCTCAGCCTCGGCCCAACCCTACTTATCCATCAGGGCCAAATCAGGATCAAATGTCCCTTATCCTTCAGACTTTGGCTGACATTCAACGAATGAATGTGGCTATTCAAAAGCAACACAAGGACGAGCTTACTGAGGTCTGAAATCAACTAGCCCAGTTGGCAAATTCTCGCCAGCCAGTCACTCTTCCTTCCCAACCTCTTCCTAACCCGAATAACGTGCCAACCCAGCGACGCGTTATGAACCCAAACCCGAGCCAAACCTATATGATTTATCAGACCCCCTCTGTTCCTTCACCCGACGGGATGGAGGCTTCCACTTCCTATGCGGGCTATCAGCAGCAACCCATCTTACCCAATCCCAACCAAAACCAGGCAGGACTTAATTCCGTAACAACCCGTAGTGGTAAGGAAACCCAAGATCCACCTCATCCAAACCACTCCAAGCCTAGTAGAGATCCCAAGCCTAGGACGGTAATCCAAGATGAACCTACCCCTGTCTCAGATCCAAGACCTGGACCTATCCTAGAAGAACCAACCAAGATTCCGTTTCCCGAGCCCTTGACCAAGGGAAAGAAGACTACCAAGCCCGTGGCACCTGAGGAGGACCTGGTCAAGCTCTTTGAGCAGGTCCACGTAAACATACCCTTGATGGATGCAATCCGCCACGTACCGGCTTACGTACAATTCTTAAAGAATGTGTGTACACCCCAGCGTAAGCCGCGAACCAAGAATGGGAGTCCAATTGTTCTGTCAGAGCAAGCCAGCTCTGTAATCCTAAGCAGACTCCCACCCAAGGCTAAAGATCCTGGTACTCCCCTGATTTCCTGCAAGATAGGTGATACCCAATTTGATAGAGCCTTGCTAAACTTGGGTGCTTCCATAAATCTGATACCCACATCCTTACTTGACCATCTGGAAGAATCTGAGCTAAAACCAACTAAGGTGACATTACAATTAGCAGATCGATCTATAAAGTCACCAAAAGGGATTCTCGAGGATGTTATTGTGAGGGTACGGGATTTCTACTTTCCTGTAGACTTCATAGTCTTAGACATGGATGCACCTGAGAACCCTAGGGATACACCAATCATTTTAGGGAGACCTTTCTTGGCTACTGCTAGAGCCAACATTAGCTGTGAGGAGGGCCAAATAGAACTCAAATTTGGGAATCAAACCCTGAAAATTGATATATTTAAGGCCCAACAAGGAATTAATTGCGGTGTCATCGAACAGATTTGTGACATTAGGGCTTTGGTTGATGAAACACACTTCCAGAATGACCTGATTATACCTCATCAACCACAGAAAGATCTTGACCAGCAAGCAGAGGAGTCGAATCCAGATTTGGACAACCTAGTAACTCCTACCTTTGAACCTCACGTCTATTCTGAACCACCCGCCGCTGCTGATAACCCCATCCTCGAGCTAAAGCCCCTTCCTGCTCACTTGAAATACTTCTTTTTGGGTTCTACTCAGACCCTTCCTGTGATTATCAATTCCAACCTCAATCTCAAACAGGAATCCCGTCTGATTGCTATCCTCCAGCAACATCGTAGAGCCATCGGGTGGACTCTCGATGATTTGACTGGAATAAGTCCCTCTTATTGTACTCATCATATCTATTCAGAAGAGGGCGCACGACCTTCTCGTGAAATGCAGAGACGTTTGAACCCCAATCTGCAGGAGGTCGTGAAAAAAGAGATCATTAAGTGGTTAGATGCCGGAATCATTTACCCGATCTTCGATAGTCATTGGGTGAGCTCAATTCAGGTTGTGCCTAAGAAGGCAGAACTCACCACTATAACGACTGAAACCGGGGAAGTCATTCCTACCTGATTAGCCAACGTGTGGAGAGTCTGTATAGATTACCGCCGACTAAATTCCTCCACGAAGAAGGATCATTTCCCACTACCTTTCATTGATCAAATTCTCGAGAAACTAGCAGGAAATAGTTTCTTCTGCTTTCTTGACGGGTACTCCGGTTACAACCAGGTGGCAATCCATCCTAAGGACCAAGAAAAGACCACGTTCACCTGCCCCTTCGGAACATACTCTTTCCGAAGGATGCCTTTCTGTCTTTGCAATGCACCCGCTACTTTTCAGCGGTGCATGCTTGCCATATTCTCAGATATGGTAGGTGACTATCTGGAAGTCTTCATGGATGACTTTTTAGTTTTTGGAGCATCATTTGACGATTGCCTCCAACACTTGGTCCAGATACTCAGGCGGTGCATCGATGTGAATTTGGTTCTTTCCTGGGAAAAGAGCCATTTCATGGTACCTGAGGGAATTGTCCTGGGACATTTAATTTTGAAAAATGGCATCCAAGTAGATCGAGCTAAGGTTGATCTAATCTCTCGCCTTCCTATGCTTAGCTCGATCAAGGACATCCATTCTTTTCTGGGGCAAGTCGGTTTTTATCGTCGTTTCATTCCTGATTTCTCGAAAATTGTGTGCCCCTTGACTTCTCTTCTCTCTAAGGATGTACCCTTTGAAATATCTAAGGAATGCACACTAGCCTTTGAAAACTTCGTGACCGAGTCACCCAAGCACCTATCCTACAATCCCCTGACTGGTCTCAACCCTTTGAGATCATGTGCGATGCGTCTGATTTCATTGTAGGAGCAGTCCTGGGGCAGAAAGCTGACGGAAAACCCATGGTCATCTACTATGCTAGCAAGACACTTGACGAGGCTCAGCGTAACTATACGGTTACGGAGAAAGAGCTGCTAGCCGCAGTATTTGCCCTTCAAAAATTCTGATCGTATCTCCTGGGTTCCCATGTCATCATCTACTCGGATCACACGGTTGTAAGGCATCTCCTTGCCAAGAAGGACGCGAAGCCCCAACTAATTCGTTGGATCTTGCTGTTGCAAGAATTCGACCTTGAGATTTGCGACAAGGTGGGAAGGCAGAATGTGGTAGCCGACCATCTGTCCCGTCTTCCTTCTGAGATTATCAACCCTTCCAGACCCATCAAGGAACATTTTCCTGATGAGCACCTACTGACTATCGGTACTAAACTTCCATGGTTTGCTGATATAGTAAATTACCTGGCATCTCATCAGATCCCTTCTGATTGGCCGAAGGCCAAGAAAGACAAATTGCGTTCTAATGCCAAGTATTACATCTGGGAAGACCCGTACCTTTTCTGCATAGGTGCTGATCAAGTCATCCGGAGCTGTCCCGGAGGAGGAAATCAACAATATTCTCTCTTTCTGCCATAACCAAGCATGCAGTGGCCACTTCTCTAGGCATAAAACTGCATCAAAAGTCCTCCACTGTGGCTTTTACTGGCCCACGCTGTTCAAAGACGCATATAGTCACTGTAAGGCATGCAGTCGTTGCCAGACTTTGGGCAACATGAGCGGTAGCGACATGATGCCTTTGCAGTCGATTCTCGTATGCGAAATCTTTGATGTTTGGGGGATTGATTTTATGGGCCCCTTTCCTGCTTCGGATGGTCTCTAATACATTCTAATTGCTCTGGACTACGTGTCCAAATGGATCGAAGCCATACCGACCCGAACCTGTGATCACAAAATCGTTCTCAAATTCATTCATCAAAACATTTTCTCAAGGTTCGGGATTCCTCGTGCTATAATCTCTGATGGGGGGACCCATTTCACAAACGCTCAGTTTAGGTCACTGATGACCAAATACGGGGTGTCGCACCAAATCTCTACTCCTTACCACCCGCAAACTAATGATCTAGCTGAGCTATCAAATCAGGAGATCAAGGAAATCCTGCAGGTCACTGTTCGGCCTGACAGGAAGGACTGGTCGTCCTGACTTCCGGAAGCATTGTGGTCCTATAGGATCGCTCACAAAACCCAATTAGGCATGTCTCCCTTTAGACTGGTATATGGGAAGGCGTGTCACCTTCCCGTAGAACTGGAGCATAAAGCTTATTAGGTAGTACGAAACTGTAATCTAGATCTTTCGAAGGCTGGAACCCACAAAAAACTTCAAATCAGCGAGATCGATGAATTACGCTAGATGCGTATTAGAACTCGTGAATCTACAAGGAGCAAGTTAAAGCCTTCCATGACAAGCATATCTCGAGAAAGATCTTTCATCCTGGTCAGAAGGTCCTACTCTTTGATGCCCGACTCAAACTTTTCCCTGGAAAGCTGCGATCCAAGTGGGTCGGACCATATTTAGTCCGACAGGTTTTTGGAAATGGAGCCATCGAAATCAGTCCGCTCAGCCACGATTCTGAACCTTTCATCGTGAACGGTCAGAGACTCAAGCCGTTCATTGATGTGACTTCTACTGATTCGGCTGAATCATCTTATATCCTCCATTCCCCTTGAGCTTATTGCGCCCAGCCGATGGTGTAAAACTCAACGCTTAACGGGAGGCAGCCCGTCATTTTCCTGAAAATCTAAACCCTTTTTCACACCTTTGTGCACTTAAGGTTCGCCCTTATAGACAGCTGACTCCACCTCAGATGCTTGCATCTGAGATTAGAAATCGTCCGCAAAATTCATCCTGACCCATTCACTCATCAAAACATCTGTCTTAAGGAATGAACTAAGTAAATAAAAACCCCCTAAGTCACAATGAGGACATTGGAAACCTTAGGCATGGGGGGGTATAAAAGTGCAAAACTTGTAAGAAAAGGTTTCAAACAAAAAAATTCACATATGCCAAAACCACCATAAAAATTAAAAAATTTTTCGAAAAAGAATAAGAGAATAAGAGGAGAAAGGAAATTTTGTGGGAGAAGGAAAAGAAACAAAATGAAAAAGGAGCACAAAAATGAAAGAAATGAGTGATAGTCATTAGTAAGAAACTAAGGGATTGACCTAAGTTCTAGACCTTATTCAAGAAAAGAAATGAAAAGTGCATGGTGAGATTAGTAAGAACGCAAACTTTAGGCATTCTAGGATAGACTCTTAGTACCCATTAAGATCTAGACATTCCTTAAGAGGTTGAGGAAAATGAAAAGCTTAAGTATTAGGTCCAAGGCTTAGGGAGTATTTGACCTCATTAACTAACTTTTGGTTTACGGGACTCAGTAACCTAAGCACCCTACCTCACACACAGCCAGGTTCAGTAAGCGTAAAAATCAAAATCACGCAGAAGAATCACAAAATTCTGAAAAGTATGCCTAGAGTAGGAGCGGACGATCAACACAAGTTGACTTGGACGAGTTCCCAGCGCGGAGAGGTGGGAAATTCCCCTCGAAGATGCATAACAAAATATCATCTCCTCGGTGCTTGTCTCTTAGGATATTTACATATCCTACTGGGGGCATGTAAGCACTCTGCTGGTTCAGATTCCATGGATGGTATTATCACGAAGTGTCAATTGCTAGGGTCTGGATTTGGCCACGGAACACCATGGATGGGATTATCTCGAAATCTCAATAGCCAGGGTTCCGGGGGTTGCCATGGGCGGTGCTATCTCGAAGCATTGATTTCCAGGAACCCTTGAGGATTGATGATGGGAGCAAGGAATCTGATATAGACCGTGTTGAAAAGCCAATCCTAAGCTAGAATTAAAAAGAAAAAGAGAGAGAAAACACTCCAAACAGAAAAATTTTCTATCTCTCTCTCTTACAAAACGCACTGCGAATTGAGCCAGGGCTAAAATCATTTCGAGCATGGGTACTTTAACCACAAAGTCCAATAGACCTTAGGTTAGTTCTTGTGGGCCTTAAAAACCTTTGGTAAGGACTGAGGCTGAGGCTGGACAGATCTGGATCTTGGTTGGTACTAGAGTACCTTTTAGGCCTATGGTCAGCATTCTAACCTAATCTAAGTTCAAATGAAAAAGCACTTATCTGAAGTTATTAAAAACATCATGGTCTAGAACAAAGGTTAAAACCTTAAGTTTTTGCTAAGGGACTAGCAAAAGCTAGGCATGGGGGTATGATGAGAACCTCATCATGAACCCTAACTAACACAATCTAACCTAGATATTCGAGAAAAAGCTCCTACATAACTCATAGAAAGGCTTGACTCAGAGAATTCTGAGTTTAAGAAGAAAATAAGTCATAAGGGGTAAAAATGCAATTTCACCAACACAATCTGTAAACAGGGTAACTCAGGATCCAAACATAGGTCAAACTAACCTAATACGAAGGAAAGTTGGATGATTTGATCCAACAAGGGCTATAGCAACTCCAAGGAATTAAATGACATTCTGTAACCCTAAAACAAACCCACTTCAATTCACGAGGTTCGAGGTAGAGTAAAAATCTACTAAACCCTCTAAAATTCATAGAAAAATAATCTCTAGGGCTTAGAACCTTCAATTTGGCCTTGGGAACCCATTTTGACCTACATTGAGAACCTTGCCCAATTAATGATTTAATTTGGGTTTTTACGTAAATTGGCCAGTCAAAGAAGGTCTGACCTAGAAATAAAATTCACCATTAGAATCCTTATGCCCCATTTAGTCATGCATAAAAAATTGAACCTAAGATGAGACCTTCTTGACCGACTTTGCATTTTAGTCCTCATCTATTACTTTTGGACCCTCAACTTTCGAAACCCTTGCATTTTAGCCCCTGGGTTCTTTGTCGTTCTTTGCATATAAGTCCCTCCTGCAAATCTCTGAGCAGCGCCATGCTCCGACGACTTTGCGCGGAGCATGGCACCGCGCAGGGTGAGGGAGGCCACCTGCAAGTTGAACCGGGTGTTCCCTGCAACGTCTGCTGTCGCAGGGACACCGCCATGACGTCTGCACTCGCCCACACCTTCCGTATGAATGCGCGGAAGGTATGGGTCGCAATTCCGACCACTCTCCGGTGAGGGAGGCACGTCGCCTCCCTACGCCCACCCCTCCTCCTTCGCCTTTATAAGGACCAGCGTCGCCAGCCGACTCTGACAGCTTGGTCCTGACGAAGAAAAACCCCCACCTTTCCTCTCTTCCCACTCTGGCAGAAACACACCAACTCCGGCGGCTCCTCCTCCTCCGTCTCGTCGCTCTGCTGCAATACCAGCAGCAGAGCCACCTTCGCCTGCTCTTCCTGCATTGCGCCGTACCCAGCGCGTGCCCTCCCGCTCTCTTCCTCACCGCCGCCCTCCCCCTCTGGGTATTTCTTCTCCGGCGACAGTCGATACGACCGCCACCCTGCTCCGGCCCCTTCATCCACGTAATTAGTCAGAACTATTCCCCATCTCTCCCTCTTTCTTTTCCTCACTGTCACTCATTCAATTAACCCTCGATCGCTCCTGTCCACCATCACCTTCCTCGTCTCCGACCACCCTCCGGCGAGATGCTCCCATTGCTCCGCAGCCCCACACGCCTCGTCGACCCTCACAGAACCTCTGCCTCATCACGCTGAACAACCTCTGCCCACCCACTGTTGCTCCACACCCCCACCACACTCCCCCGATCAGACCCATTTTTCCGGTCGCTGTCCGACCAAGCCCTGCCACTAGACGCCACCCCACGACCTGCTACACCCTGCACCACCTTCGCCGTGCCACGGAGAAGGTCCCCTGCTGATCTGATTAGGTCGAGAGGCCCTTTTCATCTCTGGCAAGTTCGACGCCTGGCTGCCATTGACGTTGCATTGAAGCAGCTCCATGCGCACTCCAGGCTTCAGAACCCCAGGGTTCCAGGTGCTGCGAAGTCGGGAGGGTAGTGCGAAGGCAGCTAACCCAGCAATCAAAGCGAATAGAGCCTGCAGCTGAGGAAGCGAAGCTGCGGTCTACTGCAGGCATGCTCGAGAAGAGTGCAGAGGATAGTCCCACATCGTGAGTTTACCAAACCCCGTAGTAGTATAAGTTGATTTTGTGTTTTCTACTGGCCGCCTCCGAAAGCACTGGGGTGAGGTTCCTCACCTTACTCATGCTCACCTCGTTCGCGGTTTCACCTCACAGATCTGGCGGGATCCAACCCAACCCTATCTAAGCACACCTCGCGCATCACCCACACACCAGTGCCCCTGGTCACGGGCACGAAACCCGACCCGATTACCCGCGGCTCTGGGAGAGCGTCCTGTGAGTGGTTTACAGAGAGAGAGACGTGCGGGTAGAGGGACAGGGTAGGTTTTGCTCTTTGTGCAGGGACAGAGTGCGAGAGAAGAAGACCAAGGAAGAAGGAAGAAGGAGAAGGCCAAGGAAGAAGGAAGAAGAAGACCGCAGGAAGAAGAAGAAGAAGGAGAAGCACAAAGGAAGCATTATAGCAGACACCACTTAAGCCGTCTGACTGAGAAATCAGACGACGGATGTAGCTCTGCAGACAAAGCAAAGAAGAAGAAAAAGAAAAGGTGCCGCAGCTGAAAGAAAAGAGAAGAAGGAAGAAAGAAGAAGAAAGAAAGAAGACAAAGAAGAGAAGAAGAAGAACTGAAGAAGATCAAGAACTGTGAAGAAGAGAAGAAAAAGAAGAGAAAAAGAAGACAAGCAAAGAGAGAAAGAAGAGAAGAAAAAGCCAAGAAACAAAATCTACTTCTCCCTCTCTCTCTCTCTTATTTTTGTAATGAAGAAGCATTGTACTTCTAGAATTCTAGTAGCTCCCTGAGTTCGACCTCGGAAGAAAAGCATTTCTGAGTAAAATTGTAATAGTGGCAATGACGACAAAGCGTAGCTAATTTATCTGTACCACAACGACATTACTATAATAAGAACAAACAAAAGGCTAAGCTTCTATGTCATCATCAGACACTATTCAGGTGCTTTAACTGCGAAGTCCAATGAACCTTAGGATAGTTCATGGAGGCCCTAAAAACCTTCGCGGCAGACTGAGGCTAGAGCTAAGCAGGTCTGGATCTTGGTTGGCACTTGAGTACCTCTAGGCCTACTATTGGCATTCTAACCTAATCTGTAGAAGAAAAAGCACACATCACAATTTTGAACATCAAACGAACTCATGGTCTAGAATCAAAGTTAAAACCATAAAATTTTACTAAGGGACAAGCAAAAGCTAGGCATGGGGGTATGATGGAAATACCACCATGAGCTTTAACTAGCTCATTTTGACCCAATGAAGAGAATAAAAGCTCCTACATAACCAATTGGAGATCATAATTCACTGAATAACCTTCTTGAGAGAAAAGTATGAAATAAGGCGTAAAACTATAATTTTACCATTGCAGTACAACAACGGGTTTTCTCAAGGGCTAAACACCGGTCAAAAGGTCTTAACAGGATAAAAAATGGATTGGATTTGACAGAAAAGGGTTTGCGTGTATCCTGTGAATTAAATGACTTCTTGAAACCCTAAAACAGACCCGCTTGATTAACCAAGGTTCTAGTCAGGATAAAATTCACCTAAATCCTCTAAAAATCATAGAAAAATATTCTCTAGGGTTTAGAACTTTCAATTTGGCCATTGGAACCCATCTTGACCAAGAGTGGGGTCTCAGATAACTATTTGCACTAAGTTGGTTTTTTAGGTAAATTTCCCAGTTAAACAAGGTCAAACCCAAAATCCAACTTCACCATTGTATTCCTTAGGTCAAAATTAGGTTTCTATCAAAATTTGGACCTAAGGGGAACTCATCTTGACCCACTTTGTAAATAGGTCCAACCTGATTACATGTCTACCCCTATCTTTCGAAAGCCTTACAATCAGCCCCCTAGATTTCTTATCATCTTCACAGATAGGTCACTCTGCCATTATAGCGGAGGAATCCTACTCCGGCGAGCTTTAGAAGGTGATTTCTCCTTGATTTCTCAGAGAATCCCTTCCAAAATTGGAAAGGAGATTCTTTGAGTAATCTCCTCCAATCTAAACCCATATGTGATCCATGATTTGTACCCAATCTCTCATGCGAACGCATGAAAGATTTGGGTCTTTTGAAGATTCCAACTCCGACAACCATGCCTTTCTTGGAAGCTTGGCTTCCAGGCACAAATTCTTCTCCAAAGACCTATTCAAGACTCCCCAGATTCAACCGAGTCTCGTCAGCTTGAAATTGGGCCAAATTCCCTCACATTCTTCTCTCCTCGCTGGCCGCAACCCTCCCAACCTCCAGTGGCTCCTCCCTTGCCCTCTCGTCACCCAACCACAATACTAGAGGTTGGGTTGTCTTCCTCTCATTTATCCACATCGCGCAACGACGGTCGGCGTTACCTCTACCTTGTCTTCGCTGCCACCTCACCTACGGAGGTATTCATCTTCCCCACGTCTGGTGACCATACCGACATGGGATTCCCTTTCCTTTCATCCTTAGATTAGGTTTCTTAGACTCTCACTCTCTCACACTCTCTCTCCCTCTCTTTATTTCTCAAAAACACCCCTCAACGCCACTGATCACCATCACCTTCTCCACCTCCAACGATCCCTTCGGTGAGGTGCCCCCGCCTCTCCGCACCTCCATCCACCTCGCCAACCACCCTATGACCTCCACCTCGACTCCTTGATCACAACCCTTCACTCCATTCACTCCGTCGACCACCCAAAAGCACCACCGAACACAACCACTCACACGCCCACAGAGAACCCTAGGCACCCCCACACAAGCGTCCCCATGCCACGCCAACCACCGCATCACACTCGCCGTGCCTCGGCGAAGCTCCCTGGATGATTTGACGTGGCCGCAAGGTCGTTCTCATGTTTTCAGGTACCCGACCACCGGTCGCCATGGACGAAGCAGCATGAAGCTCGCTTGCTGAGCTCCAACTGCTCCTGCTCCAGACGAGAATCCCAGGCGGTGCAGAATTGAGGCACGAATGCACTTAGGTTCTCAGTCATAGTCAAAAGACCTCGCAGCCCCGCTAATTGAACCACGCATCTGCTGCTACGGCATGTGGAAGAAGGTGGGACATTTAGTCCCACCTCAGAAAAGGAAAGACACCTGTGTGTGCATAAAAGGATTTTGTGCCATAGCCTTGTTTCCTCCAAGTCACGGGGTGAGGTCCCTCTCCCCCCTCTCTTGGCCTCGTCCGCAGCACTAACCATGAGGACCTAGCCACGACCCGTTTACCTGACCGACTCACTCCTCGCTCACCATCCACATTGGTTTACCCGAACCGATTGTGGCTCTGGGAGAGCGAACCTGAAATAGAGAAGAAAGAGAGGAAGGATACGCAGGGGAAGGGGGGTTTTGCCTTGGAAAGCTTAGCTTGACACTTAGCCAAATCAGAGAGGAAGAAGTGGCAGAAGCCAGAGAAAGAGAAGGAAGCTTAAGGCAAACGAAGAAGCTGAAGAAGAAGAAGAGGTAAGGCAGTGAAGAAGAAGAAGGAAAGAGAAGGGCCAGAGAAGAAAGGAAAAAAACTGAGGAAGAAGGACTGCAGGCTTAAGCAAAGAAAGAAAAAAGAAGCCAGAGAAGAAAGAAGGAAGAGGTAGCAGAAGAAGGGAAGGCTAGAGAAAGAAGGAAGAGAAAGAAGAAGAGAGCTCGCAAGAGAAATCAGGGAAAAGAAGCTACAGAAAGGAAGGCACTGTGGCACATAACCTTTAAGATGTCTAATTTTGTAATCAGACATCCAATTTTTCATAAGCTCTCCATTGTTTTATTTACAATTATTTTTACTCTTCACTCCTAATTAGATTTTGAGTAGTATTATGTGTTAAATTAACATTCATTGTTGAGATTAGTACGTGAATTCCATTTGCTCCCTGTGTTCGACCTCGGAATATATTCGAGTAATAAAATTATATTTGTTTTGAACACCTTTTCAGCTGTACTACAATGCAACTTTCTTAAAACCCAATTCAGTGCTTACAAATAGAAAACAAAGTTGATTTTTGTCCTCCAGCAACAACGAAGGGCCATTGAATGGACTCTAGATGATCTCACTACAATAACTCCTTATTACACTCATCGTATCTATACCAAAGACGGCTCACGACCTTCTCACGAAATGCATAGAAGACCAAACCCAAATCTACAGTAGGTCATGAAAAAGGAAGCTATCAAGTGGCTCGATGTAGGAATCATCTACCCTACCTCTGACAACCGCTGGGTGAGCCTGATGTAGACACATCCATTTAGGTTAAAATGCCTATTTATGCATGTTCCTAGGCTTAGATTTGCATTCCATATTATAAATATTGCATAGCATGCATCATTTTGCATTTAGAGTAGTTGTGTATATTTTAGGTTAATTGCATCCTTTTTATGGTCAAGAGAGAAGGATATTTATTTTGGAGCCACAGATTGATGATCTGACCATACGAATCTGATCAGAACAACGATACGAGTCTAACGCCTTCGAAATCGCCTTGATCAGAGTCCCAGAGCACCATATGTAGTTCGAGGAAGATCAACGACCAAGGGACTAGGTAATGTAATTCAGAGTTTCAAATGACAAAATTGACCACGCGGATGGATTCGAGTTGATCATCGTAGCCCAACGGCACGAAAATCGACCCAATCCAAACTCTATAGTAGCCCCTACAATGAAAAGAAGATGGATGGCCCAGATTGCACTGCGTGGAGCAACCCAAGCCTCCCATGTGCACGCACGTGCCACCACACGCGCACAGCAGCACGGGCACGTGCATCCATGAAGAGGCACGCACGGGCTACAGCAGCTACTCATGCGAGCACGTAACACGTGGAGGCGTGCGACACGGACGTGCGAAGCGCGTGCCAGCGTAGTGGTAACGTGGGCTTGTGGGCTATCTTCTGTGACGTTTGCGGTGGATCTTTGGCGACGTTTATGACCATCACTAAATGTCCTATATACGAATTTGATTCTTTCCTCCACTATAAAAGGACCCCTACCCTTCCCATTTTTCTTCATCTCTTCCTTTCTTTCTCTCACCACCTCCAAGGCTCTAGAGAGAGCTTGTCCCAAGCCCAGGATGCTCCTCTAGAGTAGAAAACAAACATTTGTTCCCACCTCTCATCCCCCTTCGTGGAGCATCCCGTGGCTGTTGATTAGCCCATAGTTGTGGGTTATTTAAGTATTTAAGTGCCTACACATTAGGTTAATTCTAACATTTATTTAGCATAAATTAGGATGTAAATAGATTAATTCATAGTTTTAATTTAATTACATAATCCATACATTGCATTCATATCTTAAGTGCATTTAGAATTAGCTTAGAATAGCATTCATCTAATTAGATAACCAATTAGGTATATTGTTTTTATTAACATAGAAGTTGAGGGTCTATATATAAATGACCCTAATATTTTAACATTATTTTCTTTACTCTTCTCCTTGCAGGAACGGCTGGCTGCCGCTCCAACGTCGAACGGCCGCAGTGAAGACCCATTCAAGGGGGAGCGGATGTGTTGGATCTGGTCGGGCGGCTGATTTCAAACTTGTGCAGGCCACTACAAAAGGAGGGAGGTAGCCGAGCTCGGAAGGCCTCCGCCACCGACCCACCACTGTGCAGAGAGAACTTCTCTCTTCCACTCCACACTGCCAGCCTCTACTGTGGCGACGAGTCTTCATCACCGTGGGCGTGTGGTGTGACAGGCCACACCGCCATCCGGAGCTCGCCGCATCACCGTGAGCACCTTAGCGTGCATCTCCCTCGCCGTCGTCGCCGACCACCACCACCGAGCTACTGATTCAGCCACCCTTTCAGCAACTTAAGACGTCCGAAAAATTTCCCAGACATCTGAAGCTACACGCACGCTTCCACCCACTCGCCTGCGTACCCATCTGCACTCCACCCGCTCACCTCCAACAGCCACGCCTTCCTCAGCCTGCTGCATCCTTCAAACGCACCTGTGCCCATCAACCTTCATCTCAACCGCGCCTGCACCCTCCAACCGCACCTGCTCTCCACGCGCCTGTATCTCACGCCATCTCCACACACTCACCGGCTGCAGCGCCCTCCTCCAACCGCGCCTGCAGACCCGCATAAACGAGCATGCCTCCGCCCGCGCCTGCCGCTTGCAAGCGCCATTCACCCGTGCCTGCAGAGCCCTTCGCCCATGCGCCTGCAGTCCACGCCATTAACCCCCGCGCCTGCAGAACCGCCAGCAGCGCCCTCCGCCCACGCTTGCTGCAGCCTGCGCACCCCCACCAGCTGCAGCCGCACCCGCTCAACCGCCTGCAGACCTGTCCTCCCGCGCATGCAGAGCCGTCAGCAGCAGCATGCGAGCAGATCTCACGCCAACAGCCGCGCAAGCTCACCGGCTGCAGCACCTCCGCCGGAGCTCATCCGGCTACCTCCGGCCGCCGCGCGACTCGCCGCCACCACCGATTCGAAGCCCTCGGTCTAAGGGACCTCCTCCGAGCTTCCCGCGCCCGGCCATCCGCTCCTCGTCGCGCAAGACAAAGGGGAAAAATTCCCCTGTTTTGCTATAGTAAACCATCAATTAGAAATTACATTTTCTACCATTGTCACTTTTTAATGATATTTTATTTATTCTGCATTGCGGAAAATATCCTTTAGTTTCTCATAATTGCCATTTCAGCATTGTTTCTTGCTTAAACCTTAATCTAAAGGCAATCTTGGCTTGATTCTTGTCCAAACTAACTACGAACGAACGTTTTTAATTGGTGCTAATTTTAATACGTCATTACCTCCCTGTGGATACGACCCGCTCCTCTGCGAGTGGTTATTTCTTGTTAAATATTGATTAGTAGATTTTTCCACCACATTAAACTACAAACGACTTTAAAGAAAAAATCGACCAGTCAAATGGCGCCGTTGCCGGGGAGGCAACAGACGCAATAATTTCACCTAATTTTATTTTGATTATTTGTCAATTACATAGAGATTTGACCATTTATTATTTTCTTTTCTGTGCGAGAAATTTTGTGCAAGAATCAGCCTATGTGAGAGCCGACCCTTGACGTTGCCAGACAAGACGTGGATGAGCAATTTTGAAAGGAGGAGAAGGACGAGGATGCGACGGACACCATTATATTTAGTCGCTAGTTTAATTAGAATGGAATTAAGACTGTAGACTTAATTTTTCATTGCAGTTAGTTTGAAACCCTTGTTCTAGGGCGTATTTTGAGGGGTTTGTTCCCCGATTTTGTTTTCGGCCCGTGTTGGGTAATTTTTGGGAGTTTGTTCCCTTTTCTTTAGATTTAGGTTTATTTTTTTTATTATTACTTTTATTTGCTTGTGCATAAGTAGTTCTAAAAAAAAATAAAAAATAAAAAAACAAGCTGCCTGCTAGAAGCTGCCTGCCTAGGACGAACCATTTAAGTCTGTATGAGCAGCCTCTAGATTTACTTTTCTGCATTGCGTGCATTTTTGCATCGAAGATCGCTGGAGGGAAGGTACGTATTCTCTTACTTTGCATCCTATTTTTGATCACGCATTGCATTTAGGATTTAATGCAAAGACCACAAAGTTTGTCTTGAAGCGATCTAACAAGTGGTCACATATATTCGAAAAAAGGACTAATTAAAGGAGGGACATCTAAAAATCATGGACTTGATTGTAAAACGTGGTGTGCGATTCAAAATTCAAAATCATTTTGCGGTGAATACACACTTATATCTGTTGCACCATAGCACTCATTTAGACACTCCTAAGTCTTGAAACGACTAGGACAAGAGCCCTCCTATCGTTGGATTCTGAAGTATTCGGAATTGGAAATCAAAGGTTTTGTAAATCCAAAGAGGGGGATACCCTGTCACGAATTTTTGGGGGTAGTTGAGGAGCATCGCGAAAGCATAGCTTCAAAGGAAGGCTTAGGCCTACTTGCATCCCTCGATCTTCCGTCTTTGGATTTACTTGACCATTTGAGATTTAGGGAAGTGTTGAGCGCGAATCTACGCTAACGTGTTTGGTTTTGGAAAACCCGTCATTGTAGTTCGAAAGCGAAGGATTCGTGTTCAACAAATAAAATTTATACCGAAATAAGAATTCCGGGTCGAACTCAGGGAGGCTACGTTGATCTATATTCGCAATTATGTTTTTTTAGGATTTTTGATAAACAAGGCGAAATAATTACAATGGAGCTATCAAATTGAGAGAGAGAGAGAGAGAAAGAGAACATGCATTCAATATTTCAATTGTTTATACAAGCAAACGAAATTAAAGTTACACTAGAAAGCGGGAAATCAATTACACTATAAAGCAGGAAAATTCTACACTAGAAAAGCTGTAAATAAGAATGGGAGAGAGAAATTATCCTCCTCGACGGTCGCTTGGAGGACGAGCCGGACGGGACGACGCCTGGATGAAGGAGAACGAGGTGGGACGAAGGAGGACGAAGCAGAAGAACGGGAACGAAGCAGCACGACGTCGTCGTCGCGGGATCCACTTCCGAAGGGGGACGAAACTTTGGACTTTATCTCGCGAGAAGCATCCCGGGTGTGGGACAAGCTTCTCTTGAGCTTTGGAGAGGTAGAGAGGAGAAGGAAGGGATCAAAATTTCGTATGGAGGGGGTCTCCTTTTATAGTTGCAAGGAATGGGGGCAAAATGGACATTACATCTTCAAAATAATAAATAAGGGGTCTTTAGTGACGGATAAAACCGTCACTAAAGCCCCGCCGTCGCCGTCGCCGCCGCACCCACGCGCGCCCGCTCGGCTGGCCTGCGCACGTAACGCAGACGCACGTCCGCATCGTCTCAGCCGTCCGATCGCGAGATCGGACGGCTTAGATCGCGTCCGCGCCCGTTGCCGAGCGCGCCGCCCGCGTGCGATCGCGCGCCCACCAGAGCGTCCAATTGCGCGTCGGCGCTATCGGGCGCGCGCGGCTGTTGGATCTTCATCCGACGCTCGTGCGCGCCCGCTCGCCCGCGCCTTCGACCCCCCTCTCCGCGGCTCGAACCCGCGACCTCCGCTTCGCCCGCAGCTGCGTCGCCGCTGCGCTACGCGGGCGAAATGGTCGCGCGGACGTTTTTAAACGCGCGCGACCGCAGCCGTTGGATCGAGATCCAACGGCGGAGAGGAGACGTTGCGTGGTCTTCACAGGACTCCTGCGGCCGATTGGGCGGCTGGGATGGCGCCACGTGGCGCCATCTTGGCCGTCCATCTTCTGGAAGTTGTAGATGGTGCCACGGATGTCGGATTGACTCGATTTTTGTGTCGTTCGGCTGCGATCGTCGATCCGAATTCATCCGTGTGGTCGGATTTTCCATCTGAAGTGCGGATTTACACCATCCTGGCCCTTGATCTTCTAGGGTTCCCCGGTCTCTATCTGATGCTACGGATGCCTGATTAGGGCGATCTTGGAGTCGTTGAACTCCAATCGTCGCCCTGATCATATCCATACGGTTGGATCTTTGATCCGAGGCCCCGATAAAATATTTGCCCTGTCCAAGCACATAAAAGGAGACAATTAACCTCCATTTTATTCAAACTACTCTAAATGCAAGATGATGCATGTAATGCAATATTTATATCATGAAATGCAATCCTTTGCTTAAGAACATGCATAAATAGACATTTTAAGTAGTGTAAATGTGTTTACATCATACCCCCATGCCTATCTTTTGCTAGTCCCTAGCAAAAACTATATGCTATTTATAAAAGAATTAGGTTAGATTATTTGGACCTGAGTTATTTTCAATCATTAAGAAATTGTCTACCTAAGAACTGAACTTTCAAAGACACAACAGTGCCCGGGTATCAGCCAAAATGCAGACCGCCTCAAGCCTCGCCTTATTCAAAGAAAAATTTCTTTTTCTGTTTTTACTCTCTTTTTTTTAGATTTTCAAATTTTAGGGTTTAAGAGTGGCTTTCTACGGCCATTCAACTCACCCAAGATTTGATGAGAACCCTAAGTTTTAAGCATCTTATTGTGATTGTGATAGACTCATTGACCGGCAATTAAAACGGACTTCGGATTTCTACGCCTCTAGGTGACCTCAAAAAGAATTCTGCCTAAAGGTGTATCTTTACAACCGGTAGCTTTCTCCCTACTTTTATTTTTTAACGGGGTCAACACAAGGGTGAATCCAGTGTATATCTCCCCGGTTTATTCTACTTCTCCGCTTCTTCCTAAGTGTTTTGGGAATTTTTAGTGCATTTTCTGAGCTGGGTTCTGGACAACCGGTCGATGAGCTGTTACCACCGACAACTTGCCAGCCATACTCGTGCGGCGAAGTGTGGCTTATTTCTTTTTGTTCTTTTCTCCTTTTTGATTTTCTTTTTTTTTTTTTTTTTTTTTTTTTTTAAGTAGGTGGCTTCCCTGGTCTAAGATTTACCTAAAGGCAGCAAAAAGAGAAAGGTCCAGTGACTGGGCTCTGGACAACCTACCTATGGGCTGTTACCCACGATAACTTGCCAGCCATATCACCCTAGAAGGTTCATTAGCTACCCAATTTCTGTAAAAATCGCCAAACAACGAGTCAGTGCAAAGAAAGTGTGTAGGTGCTTAAGACTCAAAATTTCCTCACATCAGAGGGCGGGTTGATAAGTCGTGTACTTATCACCCAAACTTATTTATTCCAATTATAATAGAATTAAGATGGCGAGAACTCAAAGACAAATCCACATTTTAGTAGATACACAGGCTAATTAAGTCCAAAGACCTGAGGGGTCTTTGTGTTCAGATCCTAATGTAAAATTTCTTAGGATTGAAAAGTCCTAATGTCCAACTAATCCTTCCTAATTTTTTTTTTTTTTTAGAAAGAGAGCAATTTATATGGATTTCACAAAGCTGACCAACTAATTCAAAAATGAATCCACCCCCCCATGCCTAGCTGATGCAATGTCCTCATTGAAAAAGAGACATGAAAGAAAGGGTAGAATATGAAAGATGTCACCTGGATATGAAGCGGGTATCAGCCTTGTGTTATATGTACAACTGCTGAGTTTAATGCCGTCAGCTAGGCGAAGTCCAGCCAAAGAAGTCACAGAATGGCTAGAGCAACAGAGTCTGAAACGGGTTCTGGAAGATTATGGTCAACAACAGGCTTCAGACGTTGACCGTTGACTTTAAAGGTGTTACCCGTCTTTGGGTCAGAAATCTGAATGGCACCATTTAGAAAAATCTGATCAATTATGAATGGGCCACTCCATTTAGATCTAAGTTTACCAGGAAAGAGCTTAAGTTTAGAATCGAATAACCAGACCTTCTGGTTTGGCTCAAAGCTCTTGCGGGAAATCATTTGATCATGTAGAGCTTTGGTCCGAGCCTTGTAGATCTTGGCATTCTCATAAGCATCATTTCTAAGCTCCTCCAACTCAGATAATTGGAGTTTCCTGGTCTTCCCAGCTAGATTTAGATCTAGATTGCATTGTTTGATTGCCCAGAATGCCCTGTGTTCAATCTCTACGGGTAGATGACACGCCTTTCCATACACCAGACGGAATGGAGACATGCCGATAGGTGTTTTATACGCCGTACGGTAGGCCCAAAGAGCGTCCTCAAGCTTTTGAGTCCAATCCTTGCGATCGGGCCTAACCGTTTTTTGCAGAATGTTCTTGATCTCTCGATTAGAGATCTCGGCTTGTCCATTCGTTTGGGGATGGTAAGGTGTGGAAATTCGATGATTAACCCCATATTTGGCCAATAAACTCCGGAATTGGGCATTAGTAAAATGAGTGCCACCATCACTGATGATAGCCCTCGGAATCCCGAATCTACTGAAGATATTTCTCTTGACAAAGTTGATGACCACCTTGTGGTCATTGGTTCGGGTGGGAATTGCCTCAATCCATTTAGACACATAATCAACAGCGACAAGAATGTACTGATGTCCAAATGAAGGGATAAAGGGTCCCATGAAATCAATGCCCCAAACATCAAAAATTTCGACAGGAAGAATAGGGTTTAAGGGCATCATGTCTCTCTTAGTTATGCTCCCGAGTGCCTGGCATCGAGGGCATGACTGTGAGAACTCCTGGGCATCCTTGAATAAAGACGGCCAATAGAAGCCAGATTGCAAAATTTTTGCAGCCGTCTTTTTCCCGGAGAAATGTCCACCACACCCAGATGCATGGCAGAACTCAAGTATACTGTTGAATTCATTCTCCGGTATGCATCGGCGAATAATCTGATCAGAGCCGATGCGATACAGTTCAGGGTCCTCCCAAAAGTAGTATTTGGCCTCAGATTTGAGTCTATCCCATTGTTGCTTGGTCCAATCCTGGGGGATTTGACCAACGGCCAAATAGTTAACAATGTCAGCAAACCATGGGGTGTGGACACCTAAAACTGTAAGAATGGTTTCGTCCGGAAAAGTGTCAGCAATCGGAATGTCCGGACAAGAAGAATCACCTAGGAGTCTCGACAAATGATCCGCCACCACATTTTGTACCCCGGTTTTATCCTTGATTTCAAGATCAAATTCTTGAAGAAGAAGAATCCAACGAATAAGCCGGGGTTTAGCATCCTTTTTAGCCAAGAGATGTCTCAAGGCCGAGTGGTCGGTATAAACAATAACATGAGACCCCAAGAGATAAGCCCTGAATTTTTCCAACGCAAATACTACAGCGAGTAATTCCTTTTCAGTAACAGTGTAATTCCTCTGGGCTTCATCCAAAGTTTTACTAGCGTAGTAAATGACAAAGGGCTTTCGATCAATTTTCTGACCCAGGACAGCCCCGACCGCGTAATCAGAAGCATCGGTCATGATCTCAAATGGGGTTGTCCAAATAGGTGGTTGCAAAATTGGCGCACAGGTGACTGCCGTTTTTAAGAAATCAAATGCCTTTTGGCATGATTCGTCAAAAATGAACGGTGTTTCTTTGGCAAGAAGATTGCTCAAAGGGCGGGCAACCTTCGAGAAGTCCTTGATGAATCTTCGATAAAATCCCACATGGCCAAGAAATGATCTGATTTGTTTAACTGATGTGGGAGGAGGAAGTTTAGCGATAGCATCAACCTTAGCTTTATCCACTTCAATTCCCCGTTCAGAGATTACATGACCCAAAATGATGCCCTCTTGGGTCATGAAATGACTCTTTTCCCAGCTAAGGACCAATCGTGTCTTGATACATCGCTTAAGAATCATTTCCAAATTAACCAAACAAGAGTCAAATGATTCTCCGAAAATGGAGAAATCATCCATGAAGACTTCCATAAACTCTCCCACCATGTCGGAAAATATGGCTAGCATACACCTTTGAAAAGTCGCAGGTGCATTGCATAACCCGAAAGGCATCCTACGAAAAGCAAAGGTTCCGTAGGGACAGGTGAAAGTAGTTTTTTCCTGATCCTCGGGATGGATAGGAACTTGGTTGTATCCCAAGTAACCATCAAGAAAACAGAAGTACTTCTGCCCGGCTAATTTTTCCAGGATTTGATCAATGAAGGGCAGGGGAAAATGATCCTTTTTAGTGGTAGTGTTCAGCTTCCTGTAATCAATACAAACTCTCCAAGATGAAGCTGAACGAGTTGTGACAGATTCTCCTTTCTCATTAGTCACAACAGTAATCCCGGCTTTCTTTGGAACAATCTGAACGGGACTTACCCAGGGACTGTCAGAGATTGGATAAATAATTCCTGCATCGAGCCACTTGATGATTTCCTTTTTGACCACTTCTCGCATATTTGGATTCAATCTCCTCTGCATTTGGCGAGAAGGGCGGGATCCATCTTCCAAAAATATTCTATGATTGCAGTAAGATGGCTCGATCCCCCTAAGGTCATGAATGGTCCAACCAATTGCCTCCTTATGTTCCTTTAGAACCTTAATCAATTTAATCTCTTGCTCCTTTGTCAATTTAGCACTGATAATCACAGGGAGCGTATTCTGAGGTCCTAAAAATTGATATTTCAAATTCTCGGGCAATGGTTTCAATTCGAGCTGGGGTGGGGTGATGATTGATGGTCGGGTAGATGCTGAAGATTCAACAAGAGGGAGAGGTTGTGAGTGGACAAAATCAGTAACCTCTTCCGAAGATGTTAAGTCAGAGGGTTGCGGGTCAAATTCATCAACCAAAGAGGAACTTTCAATTGAAGAAACTGTCAAACAAGTTTCAATATTAATATTATCCTCATCAAGTTCCTCAATAACTCCACAATCCTCAAATTTATTGATCGCCTTAAAAATATCTAATTTCATACGTTGGTCCCCAAAGGCGATTTCCATGCTACCGCTTTCACAATTAATGTTGGCCTTTGCGGTAGCCAGGAACGGACGCCCCAGAATGATGGGCATGTTCCTCAGATTATCTGGTACATCCATGTCAAGGACAAGGAAATCTACAGGAAAATAAAAATCCTTGACCTTAACTATAACATCTTCAATAACGCCTCGCGGGTTTGTGACCGAACGATCCGCTAACTGTAGCGTTACTGAAGTTGGCCGAAGTTCGTCTAACCCAAACTTCTCGTAAAGAGAAGTCGGAATTAGGTTGATGGATGCACCGAGATCCAAAAGTGCTCTATCAAATGTGTAATCTCCGATAACGCAAGAAATCAAAGGAGCACCAGGATCTCTCCTTTTCTGAGGGAGGTAGTGCAGGATAACAGAACTAGCCTGCTCGGAGAGTACCACCTTCCTCAGAACAGATTCTCTCGACTTACGCTTTTGTGTACATAATTCCTTTAAAAATCTTGCGTAAGTCGGTATGTGCTTGATAGCATCAAGGAGCGGGATATTGATCTCAACATTCTTAAATAAATTCAGAAGCTCCTCATTGCTATCAACAGACTTCTTCTTCTTTGCTTTGGTTAAGGCTTCAGGAAAAGGAACACGAGTCAGATCTTTGGAATCGGATTCCTGAGCCTTGATTTCTCCTTTAGAATTCTCTTCTCTCTCCTCAGATTCTTCAGGATTCAAAAGATTAGAATAATGTGGTTGTGGATCCTGAGTCTTCTTACCACTTCTCAAAGTGACAGAATTTGCAGAAGCGTAAGAATTTGGGTCTTGAGGAGGGTTAGGAAAGATTGGAGGGGCTTGATTGACCATGAATTGTTGATTTACAGAAGAAGAAGATGAGGAACCCTGCTCAACCACCTGAGCATGCGCGTGTGGGTCCCTCTGATTTCCGTACCCTTGGGCTTGATTGCCCGAATTTGTAATGTTTCGTGGGTTGGGTACGGGTTGGGATGGTAGAGATCCGGGTTGGCGAGAGTTAGCAATGAGCCCGGATTGCAAGTTGTCCAGTGAGTTTTTCATTTGCTGCATGAGCTGGAGCATAGATCCTTGCATCTCTACTATTTGATGGTTCAAATCAGCCTGCCCTGCGGGTTGACGGGCATTCCAAGCTGGCTGATTGACCTGATTCGGAGGCAACTGAGTATATACTTGACCCTGACCCATTGGTCGTTGCGGAGCATAATTGCTGGGTCGGAATTGGGTTTGTTGCCCCGGATTTTTCCAAGAGAAGTTAGGGTGGTTTCTCCAACCTTGATTATAGGCATTCGAGTAGGGGTTGGATCTAGCATTCTCTTGTACAGCACAGACATCCTCATAAAGTGAGGATGGAGAGAAAGAAAAGGAAGGATTAGAAAAACTGGGATCAAAGGCCCCAGTTGGGAACCCATGGGGTTCCGAAAAATGCTGACTCATATGTTGAGTCGCATCAAGTTGATTCACGAACTCCCGTCCAGAAAGAGCTCGTGAAGAATGGAATCCCGAATTTTGGGATTGAGTGGATTGAGAGTTGTTCATAGAATTGCCAGCCATCCACTCTTCCATTCTTTTAGCAACCAAGTCCACTTTGTCAAGTTTATTACAAATCAATTCCATATCAAATGAATGAGAGTCATGGACTTCATTGACATTTGATCTGGGTTGTTGGGACCGGTTAAAAGTATCCATGGAGGCATGATTTATTGAATTCTCACTCATTTCCTCAAATAAATCATGTGCACTATCTGCATCTTTATTAAGGAAATTGCCTCCGCAAGAAGCATCCACATGGTTTCTGAGTTGCTCAGTCAACCCATGATAAAAAATCTGCACGAGTTGCCATTTCGGCACCTCGTGGTGTGGACACCTCCGCAATAAGTCCTGGAATCGCTCCCAGGCCACATGAAACTGCTCCCCCGGCCGCTGGGTAAAAGTAGTGATTGCCCGTCTTAAAGCATTGGTACGACCGACTGGGAAAAATTTCTTCAGAAAGGCCGATTTCAACTCATTCCAAGTTGTAATTGGTCTTCCTATTGTCCTATACCAATGCGCAGCCTTATCCCTAAGAGAGCGAGGGAAGAGCCTCATGATCATTTGCTCCTCGTTTACGTTTCGAGACTTGGTGGTCTGGACCAAAGTGGTCAAGTCCTCCAAGTGTTGAAACGGATCCTCGGAGCCAAGCCCATGATAATGTTTAATCAGGCTTAACACCTGGGGCTTGATTTCTACGTCACCGGCTGGAATCTGGACGCCGGGACGTTCCCCGTAATTTGAAGGATCATAAAAATCCTTCAAGGGCTGAATGCCCTGCATTCTCTGGAACCATTCTTGCATTCTCTGCATTTGTTCCAGCTGCCTTCGAAATTCTTCCTGTGGATTTCCAGGCAGAAGAGGCTGTTGTTCGGCCATGGGATCAAATTGACCAAAATCTAACTTGCGCCTCCTAGAATGTTCTAATGGTCCTTCTAATCGGGGATTCAATGACCGTCTTCCCAGCATAAACTAGGAGTAGGTCGGAAGGACCGGGGATAGGGACCCTGCAGTACAACAAAACAAGGCTGTCCTTAAGTGAGGTAGCCTAAGGATCTACTGACTCCCAACACCAGCCTTAAGACTGTAACTGATTTACTCTACTTGCGTCTGTATAATCCAACTAGTTAGAAGGAGGGACTGGGGAGAAGGTTCTTCCTTTGGCTTTCGCCTCCGGTTCCTAGTGTACCCCCCAGCCGCGGTCGTTTGACGCTACTCCCCTAGCTAGACATCAGATTAATCAGTACAAGTAGGTTAATCAAAAACAATCTCAGACTAGGCCTTGAAGAGCGAATCAAACCTTAGGGCCAACGTCTACTCAATTTTATTACGGCCTGGGATTGTGGTGCTTATGGAATGTGATGGGCCCTTATAATGGGTTGTGCCCTTAATGATTGATTGAAATTTGTGTAAGTGCGTGCACAACCAGGGTTTTCAAGCAAGATTATTTATAATGTGTGAATTTTAATGTTCAAATCCTGCTTAAGTAGCTTTTAGGGTTTCAAATTAGGTGAATTGCAATCAAATTTCTAGGCAAACCAAGTTGTAAAACACGGGTGAAGATAGTTTTCCTTTAAAATCAGAAAGAAAGCGGAGTGCCTAGAATATACCTAGATTGAAAACCCTAAGGAGGAGCTACTTGATGAGTTGGTTTTAAATAAAGTGGTGCGGCCCAAACAACTCAAACAATTGGCCACAATTGCACCACTAAGTTAGGCACTCAAAGATGGTTAACCTAGAATGATTTCTACTCTGTTATGTGTTGCTCTGTGTGTACCGGTTCCACAGATCAGAACCCGGTTGAGTAGAAAACAAATCAAGTTAATCAAGTGCCTTGAATGTGGGTGTGTGTTGTGTGTTTGTTGAAAGTTACCCCACAAAATTATCTTTTTGTTATTATTTTTTTATGAATGAGGGTGAAATGAGTGTGAGTAGAAATCCAAACAACCAAACTATTCCTAGGATTTATGCAAACACCTAGGTTAATTGGAATTTGGATTTAATGTGGCGAATGAAATCTATGGAGGGGGAAAGAATGGGGGAGCACTTACAGTTGTCTTCAACTGCACTTTACTCCAGTCTACCGCTTGTTGATTCCTTGATGGAGGTCTCTGCAAAACAATAGACACAAGAGAAAGCTAGTTAGAAAACAAATAAAGTGCAAGAAATGCGAAGAAAAGATCGGAAATCGTTGCCTCCCCGGCAGCGGCGCCAAAATGTTGAGCGCGAATCTACGCTAACGTGTTTGGTTTTGGAAAACCCGTCGTTGTAGTTCGAAAGCGAAGGATTCGTGTTCAACAAATAAAATTTATACCGAAATAAGAATTCCGGGTCGAACTCAGGGAGGCTACGTTGATCTATATTCGCAATTATGTTTTTTTAGGATTTTTGATAAACAAGGCGAAATAATTACAATGGAGCTATCAAATTGAGAGAGAGAGAGAGAAAGAGAACATGCATTCAATATTTCAATTTTTTATACAAGCAAACGAAATTAAAGTTACACTAGAAAGCGGGAAATCAATTACACTATAAAGCAGGAAAATTCTACACTAGAAAAGCTGTAAATAAGAATGGGAGAGAGAAATTATCCTCCTCGACGGTCGCTTGGAGGACGAGCCGGACGGGACGACACCTGGACGAAGGAGAACGAGGTGGGACGAAGGAGGACGAAGCAGAAGAACGGGAACGAAGCAGCACGCCGTTGTCGTCGCGGGATCCACTTCCGAAGGGGGACGAAACTTTGGACTTTATCTCGCGAGAAGCATCCCGGGTGTGGGACAAGCTTCTCTTGAGCTTTGGAGAGGTAGAGAGGAGAAGGAAGGGATCAAAATTTCGTATGGAGGGGGTCTCCTTTTATAGTTGCAAGGAGTGGGGGCAAAATGGACATTACATCTTCAAAATAATAAATAAGGGGTCTTTAGTGACGGATAAAACCGTCGCTAAAGCCCCGCCGTCGCCGTCGCCGTCGCCGCCGCACCCACGCGCGCCCGCTCGGCTGGCCTGCGCGCGTAACGCAGACGCACGTCCGCGTCGTCTCAACCGTCCGATCGCGAGATCGGACGGCTTAGATCGCGTCCGCGCCCGCTGCCGAGCGCGCCGCCCGCGTGCTATCGCGCGCCCACCAGAGCGTCCAATTGCGCGTCGGCGCTATCGGGCGCACGCGGCCGTTGGATCTTCATCCGACGCTCGTGCGAGCCCGCTCGCCCGCGCCTTCGACCCCCCTCTCCGCGGCTCGAACCCGCGACCTCCGCTTCTCCCGCAGCTGCGTCGCCGCTGCGCTACGCGGGCGAAATGGTCGCGCGGACGTTTTTAAACGCGCGCGACCGCAGCCGTTGGATCGAGATCCAACGGCGGAGAGGAGACGTTGCGTGGTCTTCACAGGACTCCTGCGGCCGATTGGGCGGCTGGGATGGCGCCACGTGGCGCCATCTTGGCCGTCCATCTTCTGGAAGTTGTAGATGGTGCCACGGATGTCGGATTGACTCGATTTTTGTGTTGTTCGGCTGCGATCGTCGATCCGAATTCATCCGTGTGGTCGGATTTTCCATCTGAAGTGCGGATTTACACCATTCTGGCCCTTGATCTTCTAGGGTTCCCCGGTCTCTATCTGATGCTACGGATGCCTGATTAGGGCGATCTTGGAGTCGTTGAACTCCAATCGTCGCCCTGATCATATCCATACGGTTGGATCTTTGATCCGAGGCCCCGATAAAATATTTGCCCTGTCCAAGCACATAAAAGGAGACAATTAACCTCCATTTTATTCAAACTACTCTAAATGCAAGATGATGCATGTAATGCAATATTTATATCATGAAATGCAATCCTATGCTTAAGAACATGCATAAATAGACATTTTAAGTAGTGTAAATGTGTTTACATCAGGAAGAATACCTAAGTTCCAACTAGGTCTTTTTAGGCATTTCGAAGGTTGACAATAGGCGCGTAATTGATTAGGCAACTTGTTTTGTCACCTACAATTTGAACTAAATTCAAAAGCCTAAAATCTGTAAAGACCAAACAAGTCCGTTTGAATTGTGTTTGTAGTGCATGCTTGGTAGGCGTTCTCTTAGGAGACAACTTGTATTTGATCCTGAACATGAAAGAATCCTAAGAAAAGGCCTCCGAAGGGTAGAAATGGCCAGTCAAAGGAGCCTTAAGGAATATTTCATCCGAACCAACCAAGCTGGCCCAGCACTACGTAGACCTGGAGGGGACAATCCATATGAGATCAAAAGTAGTACCATATCCTTGCTACCCTCCTTCTATGGTACTACTAGGGAAGACCCTTACAGGCATATCGAGGAATTCACCGAGGTCTGTTCCATGGTGAAGCTGCAGGGCGTTACTGATGATGCTCAAATGCGGACCCTCTTTCCCTTCTCCCTAAAGGACAAAGCCAAGTATTGGTATCACACCCTTGATAATATAAATACTTGGGATGCCCTGAAGGAGTTTTTGAAGAAGTACTTCCCCATGAGCAAAACAAATCACTTTAGGAGGGAAATTATGAGTTTTGCTCAAAAGGATGGGGAAGCATTCCATGATGCGTGGGAGCGCTTTAACGATTTGCTGAGACTTTGCCCACATCACCAGGTGCCTAAATGGCAACTGGTTGAAAGGTTCTACACCGGACTTAATGATTCGCATAGGAAAACTGTGGATGGTGCCTGTGCAGGAACCTTTCTATCTAAGACTGAGGATGAAGCTTGGAACTTATTTGATACTTTGAGTGAGAATTCTATTCACTTGAATTCTGCCTACATGGATAGAAAGCCCACTCTCATGAAAAGAAAGTTAGAGGCGAATGAAGCAAGGGACACCCAGAATTTAGCCTATCAAATTCAATTACTGAATCAAAACATGGAAAGGCTTATGTCGAACCCGAGTTCATTCGTACCTAACACCTCCACATCCCAAGCTTCCGAATGCATAATTTGTCAAGGCAATACACACGCCACTGTGGATTGCCACTTGGCCTCCCAATTCCCTTAGCTTGTACAAGCGGATTTGAATGCTGCTCAAGGGTTCCGTCCAAGACCTCGTAATGATCCTTTCTCCAACACTTATAATGAGGGATGGAGGAACCACCCAAACTTTTCATGGAGACAAGGAAATGTCTCAAATTCAGGAAATTACAAGCCACAATCCTTTCAAAACCATCAAATGAACCAACCTCAGACCTTTGCCCAACCTAAAACCTCTGAGATGGATGAATTGAAGGCGATGTTGAAAACTATGCAAGAAAGTCAAAGTGCCATCATCCAATCTCATGACAAGGCTATACATGAGATGAAATCACAAATTGGACACCTTGTTGAGGCCGTTAGACAGAGGGAGACTGGGAAGTTTCCCAGTGCTGCTGAGGAAAATCCTAAAGGAAAAGGGATTGTCTTTAGGGAGCATGCTCAGGCGGTGACTATTCTGAGGAGTGGGAAAGAAATTTCCAAACCCGATGCTCCTATAGTCTCACCCCCTAAAAAACCATCCACCCCAACTTTCACCCCCACTGGAGAAGATTTGCCCAAATCTTCTCCACTTGAAATCACCTCACCGGAAGAAGTTGCCCCCGTTCCACCCCTTACTCGACATGACAACCCTTCCACCCAGAGATCAAGAGTGCCTTTTCCAGAGTGCTTATCCACCTCTGGGCAGACTTCTGCTGGCTCATCTGGAGCCAAAGATAAGACGGATGAGATTATGGAAACTTTCAAGCAAGTGCAGATTGACCTACCTTTGCTTGAAGCTATCAGGCAGATTCCGTCTTATGCCCGCTTCTTAAAGGACTTGTGCATGAAAAAGCGGTAATCTAGAAAACAGGTCCAATCTAAAGTTGTCCTGCCTGATTCTGTTAGCTCAATTGTTCAACATGGCACACCCCCGAAACTTAAGGACCCAAGAGCCCCATACATCTCTGTAGTTATTGGTGACTTACAAATTGATGAGGCTCTACTTGATTTGGGTGCGGGGGTGAACATCCTTCCGAGCTACGTGTATGAACAACTTGGGGGAGGCAATCTGAAGCCTAGCCCTGTAATCCTTCAAGTTGCTGATCGATCACTTAAGACACCACGGGGAATTTTGGAAGATGTCCTCGTAAGAGTGGAGGATTTCTTCTTTCCCGTTGACTTCTTAGTTTTGGACACTGACCCTACCAACAAGCCAACCAAACCCTCCATCATTTTGGGCCACCCCTTCCTTGCAACTTCCCATGCTTCAATTAATTGCAATACTGGGGCATTGAAAATGGGCTTTGGGAACAGGAAAATCCAGCTTAATGTGTTTGATGCTTACAAACAAGCTGGACTTGAGGATTGTTCTCAAGTTGAGGTAATAGATGACCTGATTGAAGAGGCAACTCCTGCAATGTTATGTGATGACCCCCTTCAGCATGTCATGCTAAATGAGCATTCCCATCTCTTGGAGGAATGTGAAGGGGATATACTAGAACTAGAGGAATTGCTAGGAGTTTCTGCTGAGTCACTTCCCCTATCATTTCCGCTGAAGGCAGATTTGCTACCTGAGATGGGGACATCTATTATGAAACCCTCAACCATACAAGCCCCCAACCTTGAGTTGAAACCCCTCCCTGACACTCTCAAGTATGTTTTCCTAGGTGCCAATGATACGCTCCCCGTTATCATTTCGGTTGTGCTGTCTGAGGCACAGGAGGGAGCCTTGATTGAATGCCTGTCTAGGCATAAGCAAGCTATTGCTTGGAGCATTGCTGACATTAAGGGTATAGACTCTACACTCTTCATGCACCACATTTATACTGATGATTCCATCAAGCCTTTTAAGGACATGCAGAGACATCTGAACCCTAATATGAGGGAGGTTGTAAAAAGGAAATCCTGAAGTGGTTGGACGCTGGGATCATATATCCCATTGCTGATAGTAAATGGGTCAGTCCCATTCATGTGGTGCCAAAGAAGGCAGGCTTTACTGTGGAACTCAACGACCAAGGTGAACAAGTTGTCACTTGACCCTCAACTGGATGGAGGGTCTGTATTGATTACCGCAAGCTGAACACCGCTACCTAGAAGGATCACTTTCCTTTGCCTTTTATTGATCAAATTCTCGAAAGATTGGCAGGGAATAAGTATTATTTCTTTCTCGATGGATATTCTGGGTACAATCAGGTGGCAGTCTTTCCTGATGACCAGGAAAAGATGACATTCACGAGTCCTTACGGTACTTTTGCATTCAGGCGTATGCCGTTTGGATTATGTAATGCCCCTGCAACTTTCCAGCGATGTATGATGTCTATCTTTTCGGACATGATTGACGAGTGTGTTGAAGTATTTATGGATGACTTCTCTATTTATGGCTCGTCTTTCGACCAGTGTCTCCTGCACCTAGAGAATGTGTTGAAACAATGTAAGGAGACTGGTTTAGTCCTCAGCTGGGAGAAAAGTCACTTCATGGTACAGAAAGGAATTGTACTTGGGCATGTTGTATCCGAGCAAGGTTTGGAAGTAGATAAAGCCAAGATTGATTCTATTTCCAAACTTCCATTGCCTACGAATGTCAAACAGATTAGATCCTTTCTGGGCCATGCTGGCTTTTACAGGCGCTTTATTAAAAATATTAGTAAGATTTCTAGGCCACTTTGTGACTTATTAGCGAAGGAATCTTCCTTCAGTTTTGATTCAAAGTGTGCCGAGGCCTTTCAAACTCTAAAGGAGGCCTTGATCTCTGCGCCTGTTCTCCAAGCTCCTGATTGGACACTCCCATTTGAGCTTATGTGTGATGCTTCGGATTATGCAGTGGGAGTAGTTCTTGGACAAAGGGTTGAGGGAAGACCTCACGTGCTACATTATGCAAGCAAGACTTTAACTGAACCTCAGCAAAACTACACCGTCACTGAAAAATAATTACTTGCTGTACTTTTTACTCTGGAGAAGTTTAGGTCTTATTTACTTGGGTCTAAGGTGGTTATTTTTACTGATCATGCAGCAGTGAAACATCTCATTGCTAAGAAAGATTCTAAGCCACGTCTGATTAGGTGGATCTTACTCCTTCAAGAATTTGACTTGGAAATACGTGAAAAGAAAGGAGTAGAAAATGTTGTGGCTGACCACCTATCTCTCCTTCCTCTTAATGACTCTATTTCTGAAGACATTCGCGAGACATTTCCCGATGAAACTCTGATGGTGCTAACATCAACTTTACCTTGGTATGCAGACATTGTAAATTACTTGGTCACTGGACAAACTCCTGGCTCTTGGGATGAGCAGAAAAGAAAGAGATTCATTTCTCAAGCAAGATATTTTCATTGGGAAGAGCCAGAATTATTCAGAATTGGACAAGACCAAGTATTGAGACGTTGTGTGCCTGAAGAGGAATAACAAAGTGTGCTGACATTTTGCCATGAACTTCATTGTGGAGGACACTTTAGTGCTAAGAAAACTGCTTTTAAGGTTCTCCAGTCCGATTTTTGGTGGCCTTCCTTATTTAAGGATTCTCATAATTTTGTTAAGGCTTGTATTAGATGTCAACGGATTGGAACGATTGGGAAGAAGAATGAAATGCCTCAACATCCTATTCAACCTGTTGAAATTTTTGATGTGTGGGGAATTGACTTTATGGGCCCCTTCCCGTCGTCCCATGGTTTTGAATATATCTTGGTGGCAGTTGATTATGTCCCTAAATGGATAGAGGCCATTCCTACGCGGATAAATGACCACTTTGTGGTTTTGAAATTTGTGAAGGCCAATATCATATTCCGTTTCGGCTGTCCCAAGACTATTATAAGTGATGGGGGACCTCATTTCCGAAACCACCACTTCAATCAGTTAATTAAGAGTTTGGGAGTGACTCACAAGGTTGCTACCCCTTACCACCCTCAGACAAGTGGCCAGGTTGAAGTATCAAATAGGGAGATAAAAAATATTTTGGAAAAGACCGTTAGACCTGATAGGAAAGATTGGTCCCAAAAGCTCGATGATGCTTTGTGGGCTTATCGAACGGCCTATAAGACCCCTTTGGGTACTTCTCCCTTTCGGATTGTGTATGGAAAAGCGTGCCATTTACCTGTTGAGTTGGAACATAAAGCACTTTGGGCTATTCGAAGTGTTAACATGGATTTAGAGAAGGCAGGTAAGGCACGATTTCTATAATTAAGTGAGCTTGAGGAGCTGAGGAATGATGCTTATGACACCTCTCAAGCTTATAAAGAAAGAACTAAGGTCTTGCATGACAAGTTTATTCTTCGAAAGACCTTTGAACCCAACCAACAAGTCTGGCTTTTCAATTCCAGACTTAAGCTTTTTCCTGGGAAATTAAAATCTCGTTGGGATGGGCCTTACATAATCACCAAAGTATTCCCCCATGGAGCTGTGGAGATCAAAAATCCTTCCTCTTCAGCAACTCCCTTTATCGTCAACGGTCAACGGTTAAAACTGTACATAACTTTAGATGGCCATCTGGTTGACGAAGTCACTCTTGAGGAGCCTTAGCTCCTACCTTTCAACGCCTCAGGTAATATCTTCCTTTAGCTATTGTTTTTTTGTTTTCAATGAGGACATTGTTTGAACCAGGCATGGGGGAGAGGACCTGAGGCATTTTGTTTATAGCATATAAAAAAAAAAAAAAAGAAGAGAGAAAAAGAAAAAAAAAAAAGATTTTGAGCTTAACTGGCTAGATCTTGCAGTCTTAAGCAAATCAGAACTCTAGGGTAGACTAAGTTAATTCTAGGGTCAAACTTTAGAAGCTAAATGAGCTACTAGCTTTAGAACTTTAGCGTCCTTTTTGGACTTAAAAACTTAAGTAGGAATAAAGTTGCGGACCATTCCTCAAGAGGTTGAGGAAGGGAAGATAGGGTTTAAGTTAAAAGGTGGGGTAGTACCTGGAGTCTTATTCTACCTTTTGGTTTACGGGTCCTTGTAACCTAGGCATCCAAATTTCACACACTTGGTCTGGTAATCAACTTAATTTCTGTCTTTCTGAAAAGAGATTTGGTTCTCTTAGTTTTGACTTAAGAGAGGCTTGAAAACACATTTTGATTGGAAGAGTTCCCGCCGCAGGAGAGGTGGAGTATATACTCACCTTGAGGATGCGATGATAACATATTACCTCGTCGGCACTTGTCTCTTAGGATATCCATCCTACTGGGGGCATGTAAGTGCATTGTGCGGTTCAGGTACCATGGGCGGCCCTATCTTGAAGTGCCGATTGCCATAGGCCTGAATTCGCTTAAGAAATCCATGGGCAATACTATCTCGAAGTGTCGATTGCCAGGAGTTCTTGGGGTCGTTATGGGCGGTGCTATCTCGAAGCATCGAAAGCCAGGCACCCTTCGAGGTATGGTAATGGGGACAATGAATCCAACACAGACCGTGTTGATAGCTGATCTGAGGTTAGACTTAGAAGAATCAAACAAAAAAAAAAAGTATATATATACATTAAAAAAAAAAAATCCTTTAACTCAAATAACTCAGACCAATACACAGGCACGGATGCTTTAATCTCAGGGATCAATAAACTTTAGGGTAGAGTCAGAAATCAGGGAAACTTGTGCCTGCAACTTGTCTTTAGCTGACCTAGTCTATAACTTAGCAACTACTTAGGAACCTTGGGTCTAGAGCTTGAACTTAATATGCTTCTGAAGGAAGACTAAGTGAGTTGACTAGTCTACTTAGAGTGCTAGGTTTTGCTTAATTTTGCTAGGGACTAGCAAAAACTAGGCATGGGGTATTTGATTGGCCCATAGTTGTGGGTTATTTAAGTATTTAAGTGCCTACACATTAGGTTAATTCTAACATTTATTAAGCATAAATTTGGATGTAAATAGATTAATTCATAGTTTTAATTTAATTACATAATCCATACATTGCATTCATATCTTAAGTGCATTTAGAATTAGCTTAGAATAGCATTCATCTAATTAGACAACCAATTAGGTATATTGTTTTCATTAACATAGAAGTTGAGGGTCTATATATAAATGACCCTAATATTTTAACATTATTTTCTTTACTCTTCTCCTTGCAGGAACGGCTGGCTGCCGCTCCAACGTCGAGCGGCCGCAGTAAAGACCCATTCAAGGGGGAGCGGATGTGGTGGATTTGGTCAGCCGACTGATTTCAAACTTGTGCAGGCCACCACAAAAGGAGGAGGGTGGCAGTCGAGCTCGGAAGGCCTCTGCCACCGACCCACCACTGTGCAGAGAGAACTTCTCTCTTCCACTCCACACTGCCGGCCTCTACTGTGGCGACGAGTCTTCATCACCGTGGGCGTGTGGTGTGATAGGCCACACCGCCATCCGGAGCTCGCCGCATCACCATGAGCACCTTAGCGTGCATCTCCCTCGCCGTCGTCGCCGACCACCACCACCAAGCTACTGATTCAGCCACCCTTTCAGCAACTTAAGACGTCCGGAAAATTTCCCAGACGTCTGAAGCTACTCGCACGCTTCCACCCACTCGCCTGCGTACCCATCTGCACTCCACCTGCTCACCTCCAACAGCCACACCTTCCTCAGTCTGCTGCATCCTTCAAACGCACACGCGCCCATCAACCTTCAGCTCAACCGCGCTTGCACCCTCCAACCGCACCCGCTCTCCACGCGCCTGTAGCTCACGCCATCTCCACACACTCACCGGCTGCAGTGCCCTCCTCCAACCGAGCCTGCAGACCCGCACAACCGAGCACGCCTCGCCCGCGCCTGCCGCTTGCAAGCGCCATTCACCCGCGCCTGCAGAGCCCTTTGCCCACGCGCCTGCACCCTCCAACAGCGCCTGCAGTCCACGCCATTCACCCCCTTGCCTACAGAACCTCCAGCAGCGCCCTCCGCCCACGCTTGCTGCAGCCTGCGCACCCCCGCCAGCTGCAGCCACACCCACTCAACCGCCTGCAGACCCGTCCTCCCGCGGCTGCAGAGCCATCATCAGCAGCGCGCGAGCAGATCTCACACCAACGGCCGCGCAAGCTTACCGGTTGCAGCACCTCCATCGGAGCTCATCCGGCCACCTTCGGCCGCCGCGCGACTCGCCGCCACCACCTATTCGAAGCCCTCGGTCTAAGGGACCTCCGAGCTTCCTGCGCCCAGCCATCCTCTCCTCGTCGCGCATGACAAAGGGGAAAAATTCCCCTGTTTTGCTACAGTAAACCATCAATTAGAAATTACATTTTCTGCCATTGTCACTTTTTAATGATATTTTATTTATTCTGCATTGCGGAAAATATCCTCTAGTTTCTCATAATTGCCATTTCAGCATTGTTTCTTGCTTAAACCTTAATCCAAAGGCAATCTTGGCTTGATTCTTGTCCAAACTAACTACGAACGAACGTTTTTAATTGGTGCAAATTTTAATACGTCATTACCTCCCTGTGGATACGACCTGCTCCTCTGCGAGTGGTTATTTCTTGTTAAATAATGATTAGTCGATTTTTCCACCACATTAAACTACAAACGACTTTAAAGCGAAAATCGACCAGTCAGCCATCTTCTCACCTCCCTTCGAGAAGATGATCCTCGCCGCGATGCCGTCTTGCCCCGCCCTCTGTCCTCCGGCTCCATCCTCATTTGTCCTGCTCCTCACCACCTTCCTCTAGGCGATGTCAGAGCGAGTCGTCCTCCAAGCGACTATCGAGGGGGATTTCTCTTACCTATCTCCATCTTTATTGCTTTCGTAGTATAGTTTTCCCACTTTGCTAGTTGTAATAAACATTTCGTTATAAAAATAATGATTATTTCTCTCTCTTTGTCTCTATCTTTTATTTTGCAAGTAGATTAGCTAGATTTCATCAACCTGATCTCTTGCCTTATTAAAAATACTAAAAAAATTAGAAAAGACAAAAATGACAAAAACAAATGAAAAGCAAAATGCAAATTTTCAAAACCAAACATTCACCTCCTCGTGTTCGACCTGGGCCTCACTTTTCACGTTTCGGTTATAATTTTTTTCTAATTGACGGATTTTCTTGAGAATCGAACTACGACGATGGGTTTTCCAAACTCGAACCTTTTCACGATGAATCTCCGACACGATCATTTTGGTGCTGTTGCCGAGGAAGCAATGCTCTTTGGTTTATTCTCGCATTTTCCCGCATTACTTACATATTTTTGTAACCTATCTTTCTTCTTCGATTTATTGCTTTACAGGAACCTGATTGAGGAGCCGAAGGTTGTAGAGTGCAATAAAGTGCAGGTAGCGACATTTGTAAGCTTTCCCCAACCACCCCCGCCCTAGATTTCATTTCACCACACTAATAACTCAAACCCAAATCAACTTAGGTGCTTTTCGTAAACCCTTGGATAGATTTGGTTGTTTGTTTCCCACCTCCACCCATCTCATCCTCGTATATATATATATATATATATATAATACTCTTCTCTTGTAGGATTTACTGAAAGTGACATACATTAAATACCCATAACTCTCAACTTAAAGCACACCACTTCACATCAATTCTACCACTTAACCAGAATCTGACCTGTGGATCCAGTACACCCTAACTCAACACACTAATAAGTGAGTAGAAAATTTGACTAGGTTAAGACTTTTTGCGTGCCTTAACTAAGTGGTGCAACAGACCAATTAATTAAGCTGTTTAGGCTGCACCACTCAAATTAAAATTGCTTCATCAAGTAGCTTGCCACTTAGGGTTAATCTTTAGGGCTGAGCTAGGCACTCAACATTATTTTTTGATTTCTAAAGGAATATATCATCACCAATGCTTTCAAAACTTAGAGTGTTCTCCTGAACATGATTGAATACACCTAAGATTAAACCTTAAAAGCTACTAAACAAGGTTAAACCCTAAAAGACACATCATCAAATAACCTTATTTGCAAACCCTTATTGTGCACGCACACATATTTGAATTATCATTAAGGCCACAACCCATCTAAAGGGCCCATCACATTCCAAGAGCACAATCATCCCAAGCCTAATTAAAATCTAGTAGACCTTGGCCTTAAGGATTGATTCGCTCTTCAAGGCTCAGACTGAGAGTTTTTTCGATTAATCTGCTTCTACTGGTCCATCTGATGTCTAGCTAGGGGAGTAACATCAAACGACTGTGGCTAGGGAGTACACTAGGAGCCGGTGGTGCAAGCCAAAGGGAGAACCTTCTCCCTAGCCCCTCCTTCTAACTGGTTTGATTGATCGAATAAAAGTAGACCAAATCGGTTATAATCTCAAGATGGGTCCTGGGAGTCTGTAGGACTTTAGGCAAACCCACCTAAGGACTGGGTTGATTGCTTGTATTACAGGGCTCCTTTCTTTCTTCTGATTTCCCCTCTTATTCTACCATGTATCCTTCCATATCCTACACTCATTTTCCATCCTACCTTCCTACCACCACTTATACCCAAGATGATTACTATCCTGACTCGACTTATAATTACCAATCCACTAGCCTGGATAACTTTGATTGGGGATACGATATTGGACCTCAGTGTCCAGGGCCTAACCCTTGATAACAAGACTATGATTACTATCCTTCCCAGAGCTACAATGATTATAGATCTCCATCCTTTGATGATCAAACCAACCCGATCTACAATCAGGAAGGATATGATGATTATAACATCTACCCTCCCCAGTATTCCACTGGATATAGGTCAACTCTATTCTTTGAACAACCTAAGATGACCTACTATCAGGGAGGGACCCGAGAACCACGATATCTTGACTCCCTTAGATTTAACCCAAACCCACCCAAACCTAAACCGAACCATTCGGTTCAGGCGAACCAAGTCCAAGATAGGGTGTTGGCTAACTTGAGGAACACCATACAATCTTTAGAAGCTCAGCAAACACCATGCACTGAAGCATTGGAGCCTATGATCAAAATGACTGATGAACTTAATATTTCTCTATTGCATTTGCTCCAAAATGTTAGGGATAGGGATCTGGGTGAGTTTCTACTTGGGAAATCGTTGAGGTTGAGGATGAAATTCGTGGTTGCCTTAGTCCAATCTTGGGATGATTCGCAGGATGAAACCCCTTCAGGAGAACCAATGTCTAAACCCACTCTGGTGCTAGTCGGAGGGGATACATTTTCTGAGATCAGAGATGACCAGGTTGGTCTAGAGCAACCAATTCAGGATGAGCCTATTGTTTCACCCGAGATCCCGAAGCTAGGGAACGAAGAAACATATGTCTCGTTGGATCTTGAAATGACATATGATTTTGAGACATATATAAATGCGAATCAAGAATTCTTTGACTCTGAGGGTGAAGAATCTCTTAGTGAAGTCTCACTTGAGCATAAGGAAGATGATTTTAGTGAGACAAACAGGCTCAAGGAGCATGATGAACCATTTGATAGTCTATTCATTGACGATTTGGATTCGGCTGGGGATAACTTGGAGGATTCGAATCCTCATTTACTAGAAGATTCAATCAGTAGCCCCATTCCTCAACCACACCCCAAAGGGATTGATTTTGATTTGGAAATCATTGTACCCAAGTCAAGTCTGAGTTAGCCATAATTTCTGGACTAGGGTAAATCATATGAGGGGAATGATATGCTAAAGGTCCCAAAGTCCAAACACTTGATGTTGGAGGATAGGAATTTGGAAGTGAGGATCTGGGAAGTTAACTTCAAGGAAAGCAGGAGTTTGGATCTGAGGGTTCCTATTGACCTAAAACCACCTACTTTTTACCAGGACCCTTACGATACCTTTGATGTGCGACCCAAGCTTGGAATAACTGATTATTTCTCTGAGCTGAATGTTAAGTGGACATCTGAACCTAGTGAACCAAATCTACCTTTTGTCTGACACTTTAGTCTTGGGTTGCACACCACCAAAACATAGTCCCAGCCCTGTAAATATGACAATCTTCGGTTCAGGGTTATTTTCATCCAGAACCTTAGAACACTCGACCTTGGGGCATGGGTCTACACCACAACTTGGTCCACATCTGTGGACATCTTCTGTTGGCGGGTTTGAGGATTAATATTTTGATTCTGACCTGCACTTGTGAATTCTCAATTTCTACCTTGTATGTATATTATGCCTAGCTGAAGGCATTAAACTTAGTGCGTGTGTATACTCTCTTCTCTCTGCGAAGCTAACCGGGTTGTCATGAAATTCAGGGGATATTTTGTTTACTTCATCCGTTTCATGTCTCTATTTTTACAATGAGGGCATTACATCATTTAGGCTTGCGGGGGTGGATAATTAATTCCTAAAAATATTTTGTTAACTCTGTAGAATTTCTTTTAGTTTCTTAAAAAAAATGAAAATTACAGAAGGCAAAAAAAATAGAATTAGAAGAAGAGAACTTAGGCATTAGGCACTATTAACTTTATAAATTGATACGAGAGGACCTAAACACCTAGACTCTTCAGGTCTTCAGGATTAATTAGCTCGGGTGTCCACTTGAATGTGGATTAGTCTTGAGTCCTAACCAAGTAATTCTATTCTAAATTGGTCAATAAATTAGGGTGATAAGTATATGACTTATCAACTCACCCTCTGACTTAAGGGGACTTTAAGCCTAAGCATCTACACATTATTTGCACTGACTCACTTTATGGTAATTTCTTCGAAAATTGGGTAGCTAATGAACCGTCTAGGGTAATATGGATGGCAAGTTGTCGATGGTAACAGCTCATCGGTCGGTTGTCTAGAGCCCAGCCACATGACCATTCTCTTCCTAATGCCTTTAGGTAAATCTTAGATCAGTGAAGCCACCTACTTAGAAAAAAAAAGATAAATGAGAAAATAAAAAAATAATAATAAATAAAACCACACTTCACCGCACGAGTATGGCTGGCAAGTTGACATGGGTAACAGGCCATTGGCCAGTTGTCTAGAGCCTAGCTCACAAAAATGCACAATAATTCCCAAAACACTTAAGTAAGAAGCGGGGAAGTGGAATAAACCGGGGAGATATACACTAGGTTCACCTCAGTGTTGACCACATAAAAAATTTAAAAGTAGGGAGAAAGCTACCGTTAGGAAAGATAAACCTCTAGGCAGAAATCTTTAAGGTCTCCTAGGGTTGTAGAAACCTGAAGTCCATTTTAACAGCTACCTAGCGAGTCTATCACCATTTTATAAGATGCTTAGCACTTGGAGTCCTTTTCGAGACTTGGGCAGGTCAACTAGCCATAAAAAGTTATCCCGAAACTCTTAAACTCCAAAAGTCCAAAAAAAAATTATAAAAGAAGAAAAACAAAAAAATGTATCTTCCCTTTTCAAATATGGAGAGGACTTGGGTGGTCTGCATTCTGGCAGACACCCAGGTACTGTTAAGTTTTCGTAGTTTAGGACCTTAGTTGAAATTTTCTATTGTCAATAAATGACTTAGGCCTAAGCGATCGAGTCTTAATTTTGTTTTTATACATAGCATGTAGCTTAGTTTTGCTAGGGACTAGTAAAAGATACGTATGGGGTATGATGCAGACACATCCATTTAGGTTAAAATGCCTATTTATGCATGCTCCTAGGCTTAGATTTGCATTCTGATTAGCCCATAGTTGTGGGTTATTTAACTATTTAAGTGTCTAGACATTAGGTTAATTCTAACATTTATTTAGCATCAATTAGGATGTAAATAGATTAATTCATATTTTTAATTTAATTACATAATCCATGCATTGCATCCATATTTTAAGTGCATTTAGAATTATCTTAGAATGGCATTCATCTAATTAGTTAACCAATTAGGTACATTATTTTAATTAACATAAAAGTTGAGGGTCTGTATATAAATAACCATAATATTTTAACATTATTTTCTTTATTCTTCTTCTTGCAGGAACGACTGCATTTCCTTCGGCTGTCGCTCCAACGCCACCAGCTGCCGCAATGAAGCCTGCATTCAAGGACGAGAGGAGAATGTGGATCTTCTCCCGCCTCTCCGTTCAAATCTATGCAAGCAGCTACAAAAGGAGGAGGGAGGCAGCCGAGCTCGGGAGGCCTCCACCACCGACCCACCATTGTGCAGAGAGATCTCATCTCTTCCATTCCATACCGTCGGCCTCAACCGTGGCGGCGAGTCTCCACCACCGTGGGCGTGTGGTGTGACAGGCCACACCACCATCCGGAGTTCGTCCGCATTAACATGAGCACCTTAGCGTGCATCTCCCTCGCCGTCGTCACCAACAACCACCGTCGCAGCCACTGTGCAATCACCCTCTCAGTCAGCTAAGACGTCCGGGAAATTTCCCGGATGTCTGAAGCCACACCCCACTCCAGCTGCAACCATCGTCCGCTCTTTTCACCTCCAGCACCATCTCCACACCACCCACGCCGTAGCAGTCTTCCCGCTCACCTCCAGCCCCACGCAAGAACCCGCCACTTCCTCCCGCTCTCACCGCCTGCACACCCATGCCTCCAGCTAGCTGCAGCATCCGCCCCCACACCAACAAAGCGCGCAACTGCCTGCGCACCCAGCGCCATCTCAATGCCCTCCTCCCACGCCTGCAGAACCTCACCCACTCACTACCGCGCCCGCATCACCTTCCCCGCACCTGTAGCCTTCGCCCGCACGCCCCCTCCAACCTTTGCGACCACCCGTCCGTGCGCGTCCACTCCTCGTGCCAGCACGCAGCAGCAGAGCCGGCAGAACTGCCAACAGGCCGTGCACGCTCCCGCACCTGCCTGCAACGCACGCTCACCGCCAACAGCAGCTGCAACACCGGCTGCACCCACCTCCGCCGGAGCTTCGTCCGGCCACCTCCACTGCCGTGCGACACGCCGCCACCACCGCTTCGAAGCCCTCGATCCAAGGAACTTCCTCTGAGCTTCCCGCGTCCGACCGTCCACTCCTCGTCGCGCATGGTAAAGGGGAAAAAATCCCCTATTTTGCTACAGTAACAGGGCCATTAAAAATTACATTTTCTGCCATTGTCAATTTTTAATAATATTTTATTGATTCTGCATTGCGACAAATATCCTCTAGTTACTCAGAATTGCTATTTCAGCATTGTTTCTTGCTTCAACCTTAATCTGAAGGCAATTTTGGCTTGATTCTTGTCCAAACTAACTACGAACAAATGTTTTTAACTGGTGCGAATTTAAATACATCATTGCCTCCCTTTGGATACGACCCGCTCCTCTGCCAGTGGTTATTTCTTTTTAAATATTGATTAGTCGATTTTTCCACCACATAAAACTGCAAATGACTTTAAAGCGAACAATCGATTTGTCAAATGGCACCGTTGCCGAGGAGGCAACAGACGTAATAATTTCACCTGATTTATTTTGATTATTTTTTAATTGCACAGTGATTTGACCATTTATTATTTTCTTTTCTGTGTGAGAAAATTTGTGCAAGAATCAGCCAGTGTGAGAGGCGACCCTTGACATCACCGGAGGAGAATTGGACGAGCTATTTTGGAAAGGAGGAGAAGGACGAGGACACGACAGACATCATTGTTTATTTAGTCTCTAGTTTGATTAGAATAGAATTAAGACTTTAGATTTAATTTTTCACTGCATTTTGTTTGAAATCCTTGTTCTGGGGTATATTTTGAGGGGTTTGTTCCCTAATTTTGTTTTGGGCCCGTGTTGGGTAATTTTTGGGAGCCTGTTCCCTTTTCTTTAGATTTAGGTTTTTTTTATTACTTTTATTTTCTTGTGCATAAGTAATTTTAAAAAATAATAATAAAAAAAAATGAGCTGCCTGCTAGAAGCTGCCTGCCCTAGGACGAACCATTTAGGTCTGTTTGAGCAGCCTCTAGATTTATTTCTCTGCATTGCGTGCATTCTTGCATCGTTGATTGCTGGAAGCAAGGTACGCATTCTCTTACTTTGCATCCTATTCTTGATCACGCATTGCATTTGGATTTAATTTAAAGACCACAAAGTTTGTCTTGAAGCAATCTAACAAGTGGTCACATATATTCGAAAAAAGGACTAATTAAAGGAGGAACATTTTAAAAATCAAGGATTTGATTTTCAAACTTGGCGTGCGATTCAAAATTCAAAATCTTTTGCGGTGTATGCACACTTATTTCACTTGCACCACGGCACGCTTCTAGACACTCCTTAGGTTTGGAAATACTAGGACAAGAGCCCTCCTATCGTTTGATTCTGATGTGTTCGGAACTTGAGATCAAAGGTTTTGTAAATCCAAAGAGGGGGATACCCTTTCACGGATTTTTGGGGGTAGTTGAGAAGCATCGCGAAAGCACAACTTCAAAGGAAGGCTTAGGCCTACTTGCATCCCTCAATCTTCCGTCTTTGGATTTACTTGACCATTTGAGATTTAGGGAAGAACACCTAAGCTCCAACTAGGTCTTCTTAAGCGAGCCGTAGGTCGACAGTAGGCATGTAAATTGATTGAACAAATTGTATTGTCACCTACAATCTAACTTAAAATCAAAAGCCTAAATTGGGAAAGACCTAAAAGGTCCTTTTTGAATTGTGCTTTGCTTGGGGAATTCTGATTGAGGTGTGAGTTAGAATGGACCACATTGATTTTCATCCTTTCACATCTTGCCCACACCCTCACCCCCACTCTTCATCCTTCGATCCCGGACGCCGAGATGGTCCATTCCTTGATGGACATAATGACAATCATTGGGATCCGTTTTACTCCTATTATAGAAATATTGGGCTGGTTAAGCCCCAAATCAGTGAGCTAAACCTAGGAGCGGGATTTACTTTGCCCAATATCCCACAAAACATAGAAATACCCAACCCACCCACCGTGAAAAATTTTAATGGTTGGACAAACACTCCTAGGTACTATAAGCCTGAGCCTGACTTCTCTTATGATAGAAATGACCTCTCCTCTTTGAAGATGGAAATACAGAAAATGCAAAACGAAATGATTGAATTGTTAGGAGAATCTTTGAGAGCAGGCCAACAAGAAAGAGATGAAATTAGCCACCCAATCTACCCCATTGAGGATGACGTACACCCCTCTACAATAGATGCATCTCCCATGGGAGAGCTACACTTTAAGTTGGAGGGAAATTCTGGAGAGAATAGCTACTTTTTGAGGATTGATTTTGAAACCTCCCCATTAGATGACACTTCCTTGAGAGATCCACACCTTAGGTGGGAGGAAAATACACATGAAAGTAGCTATGCATTGGATGAAGAAAGGTGGCAACCCGAGGAAGATGATGATAAGGTTGAGTATCCACCTAAATTATATTGGAGTCAAAAGAAGGGAATGATGGTACCATTGGAAGACCTCGACCCAGATGATAGTATTTTCGTGACATTTGATGAAGTGGGTCAAAGTCAAGTTGTTAATCCTACCCTCCCTTCTGATCACGATATGGAACTCAAGCCCACCCTTAGGGAACCTAACCCTAAAGAAATTGACCTATCTGAGGAGTCTGATGTTACCAGTGTAAACCATTTACCTCAGATAGAGCACCCTAGGGGATCTGCTGAGATATTAAATGATTCTAGACCTCGGGTATATGATGAATTGTGTGATGAGGAGGAAGATGAATTATATGAGGAACCTACATTCATGATTTGGAGTGACACTAAGGGTGATTATGTCTTATTTGATGAGTTAGCCCTTGATGATGTCACAAATTTGACCAAATTAGGTTTCCTTAGCACACCCATTGATGATATTTCTCCTCATGATGAAATGATGGAAAATTTGGAAGCAATTTCTAAGATTTATGTGGATTCACATATAAACTACGGGGAAGATTTGAGTAAAGAACAAAAACCCAGGGATGACATTGATAGGATAATCCCTAGATCTGTTGCTTCCAACCTGCCTTCATTCATTTCAAAGTCACCCTCTGATTCGCTTATATCTGAAAGCAAAATTGTGACTCCTGATGAAGTGCAGGAAGATACATGTGATGGTGCAAGGAATGCTAGGGATGAAATTGAGGATTTAGAAAGAGTGTTAGGGATGGACACCGAGCTGATTAAACCCAACCTAGATCTTATGGCCATCCCGCAACCTCGTAACTTGGACACCTTAGACGATCCTTGCCTTAGAAAATTGATCACTTTTGTTCTGACCAAGGGGCTTAACAGACCAATATTTCCTGTAATGGAGTATTGGGTATGGATTGATGATTTCTTTAGTCAGTCCATTACCCTAGGGGTTTATCTCTACACCATTCCTTCCCCATTCTTTTTGGAGGATCCTTGTCATCCTCCCCTTACCCCATTGGAGATTGTTATACCTGTTTATCCTTTAGAACCTCCTTTGGTGACCTGGGAAGATTTCATTCCCATCTTAGTTGGGTGAGCATTTGCTATCAGGATTCATCAGCTCGCCAACATCCTAGGTTACCTATTTTCTAGGCCAACATTGCTTTGCTCATTTTTAGGGCCTACTTCTATAATTCTTGAACCTAATTTACAGGTTCTTTGGCTATTCAGCCCAGCTCTGACCCAGGTAATATCCTTCTATGCAATGAGGACATTGCAGAATTTAGACATGGGGGGTGTACTTAGGGATATACATAGCATAGTGCATTCATTGCATACATTTGCATTAAAAAAAAAATAAGAAGAAGAGAAAATGACAAAAAAAAAGAAGAGAAAATGAAAAAAAAAAAAGTTTTGAGCTTAACTAGTTAAGTCCTACATTCTTAAGCAAATCAGAACTCTAAGGTAGACTAAATTAATTCTAGGGTCAAACTTTAGAAGCTAAATGAGCTGCTAGCTTTAGACCTTTAGGGTCCTTTGTGGACTTAAAAACTTAAGTAGGAGTTAAGTTGCGGACCATTCCTCAAGAGGTTGAGGAAGGGAAGCTGGGGTTTGAGTTAAAAGATGGGGTAGTACCTGGAGTCTTATTCTACCTTTTGGTTTACGGGTCCTTGTAACCCAAGCATCTAATTTCACACACTTGGTCTGGTATTTAACTTAATTTCTTTCTTTTTGAAAAGAGATTTGATTCTCTTAGTTTTGACTTAAGAGAGGCTTGAAAGCACATTTTGATTGGAAGAGTTCCCACCGCAGGAGAGGTGGAGTATATACTCACCTTGAGGATGCGATGATAACATATTACCTCCTTGACGCTTGTCGCTTAGGATATCCATCCTACTAGGGGCATGTAAGCGCATTGTGCGGTTTAGGTACCGTGGGTGGCCCTATCTCGAAGTGCCGATTGCCATAGGCCTGAATTCGCTTAAGAAATCTATGGGCGATACTATCTCGAAGTGTCGATTGCTAGGAGTTCTTGGGTTGTTATGGGCGGTGTTATCTTGAAGCATCGAAAGCCAGGCACCCTTCGAGGTATGGTAATGGGGACAATGAATCCGACATAGACCACTTTGATAGCTGATCTGAGATTAGACTTAGAAGAATCAAAAAAAAAAAAATGTATATATATATATATATATATAATTTCCTTTAACTCAAATAACTCGGACCAATGCACAGGCACGGATGCTTTAATCTCAGGGATCAATAAACTTTAGGGTAGAGTCAGAAATCAGGGAAACTTGTGCCTACAACTCGTCTTTAACCGACCTAGTCTGTAACTTAGCAACTACTTAGGAACCTTGGGTCTAGAGTCTGAACTTAATATGCTTCTGAAGGAAGACTAAGTGAGCTGACTAGTCTACTTGGAGTGCTAGGTTTCGCTTAATTTTGCTAGGGACTAGCAAAAACTAGGCATGGGGGTATTTGATTTCCCATAGTTGTGGGTTATTTAAGTATTTAAGTGTCTAGACATTAGATTAATTCTAACATTTTTTTAGCACAAATTAGGATGTAAATAGATTAATTCATATTTTTAATTTAATTACATAATCCATGCATTGCATTCATATTTTAAGTGCATTTAGAATTAGCTTAGAATGGCATTCATCTAATTAGTTAACCAATTAGGTACATTATTTTTGTTGACATAAAATTTGAGGGTCTGTATATAAATAACCATAATATTTTAACATTATTTTCTTTATTCTTCTTCTTGTAGGAACGGCTGCATTTCCTTCGGCTGCCCCTCCAACGCCACCAACTACCGCAATGAAGCCTGCATTCAAGGACGAGTGGAGAATGTGGATCTGCTCCCACCTCTCTGTTCAAATCTATGCAAGCGGCTACAAAAGGAGGGAGGCAGCCGAGCTCGGGAGGCTGTAATCCCCTACTCGGAGGGGGTGAGATCAGCGTGACGTAAAAAATGCGAAATTGAAAAAATACCAATCTCAAAAAAGTAGACAAACACACAAAGTACACAATTATTTTTAGGTGGAAACCCAAATCGGGTGAAAACCACCACCTAACCCTTTCGAGTTAGGATTTTCCAATCAACCAAGTTGATCAAATCCACTAAACGAATCACTTAAACGAGGGTGATTCAACCTCAATTACAATCACGCTACAACTGCGAGGGTAGCGTTCCTCAACCCCTTCTCTTCACGAGAAGGATTTTGTCCGACGAAGGAGACGAGAATTCGCAAAGCGAATACCCAACCAAATAACAAAGATAAATAACAACAATCCTATAGAGCCAACAAAGTAATATTTAACCTAAGCTTCTATAGGAATTAAGATGCTTCCCTTTGCAAGGAGTGCGTCAAATTGATGACACGGGTGCGTGAGCCATGCGACGGTACAACGTCGCTCTCGTGAACTACGGCGGGAGAGCGGGTGCATAAAGGTTTGATGCTCTCAAGATGTAGAACTTGAGCTTGGACACAAAAGAGTGTGAAAGTGTGTTACTAGGTGTGTCTTAGTGTCTCTTGGTGTATCTTGGTGTGCAAGAGGTTCCTCTCTATTTATAGAGGTCTTAGGAAAGCTTTGGAAGGCTTAGGAAAGCTTCCATAGCCATTGGGAGCAAAGCCTAAGAGAATCAGGCCAAAATCAGGAACAATGATTGCACTGACAGGGTTATCAGACATCTGATCCTGGCATCGGACATCTAGAAGATCACTTTAAGACATCTGAAAATAAGGTTAGACGTCTGATTTTGGGCGGGTCTCTTCCTGATTTGAATCAGATCTAAACAAGGTTTTAGCGCAAGTCCATCAGACGACATACAGGACGTCTGGAAACCTACTTTTTTGTGTGAATGGATTTCCATGAGTTGCAATGGCTAGAAAATCTCTGAAAAGAGATTTTGGGTCAGTCGAGGCAAAACGGTCATTTATCAGACATCTGGAAAGGCCTAAGGACGTCTGATAAGGCTCTAACGTTCATATCCTTGAATGTTTGCTGAGCCAACCAATGGTCCACTAATTGGACGTCTGGCAAAGTCATCAGACGTCTTCTAAGATGTCTGGTCTAAGGACTGGACGTTTGATTTCATCAGACAGAACAACAAGTCCAGCCTAAATGTTATCAGACTTCTGAATCAATAGTCAGACGTCTTAAAACACATTATCAGACGTCTGATATTGGAATTAGACGTCTGGAAAGGTTGTTTGAACCCTATATTGGTTTTCTAAGTTTTCTACAGAAAACCTAAGCATCCTAGGGTTGTGCCGGTGTTCCTGGGACTACTATTAGGGTACTTTGAGGCTCTTTAACATGAATCTAAGTAACAAAAATAAAGAGCAACAAAAGAGACGAAAAATACAAAGAGTATAAGAGAAGGAAATCTATCCTATTCTTCATCTCCTTCCTTCTTCAAGCCATCGCTCCTCGCGAATCTCCTCTGTTCTCCATCAAGCTCCTCCAATCCGTCCTGGATGCGAGCTAGAACTCCGTCTAATCACGTCTCCATTTGCAATTGACCTAAAATCTAAGACACCAAGTGCAAATGTTAAATGACACCTGTTTTGTTATCATCAAAACAAATGATCGTGGTGCTCTGGCACCAACAGAGGCCTCCACCACCGACCCACCACTATGTAGAGAGATCTCTCTTCCATTCCATACCGCCGGCCTCAACCGTGGCGGCGAGTCCCCACCACCGTGGGCGTGTGGTGTGATAGGCCACACCGCCATCCGGAGCTCGTCCACATTACTATGAGCACCTTAGCGTGCATCTCCCTCGCCGTCGTCACCAACAACCACCGCCGCAGCCACTGTCCAATCACCCTCTCAGTCAGTTAAGACGTCCGGGAAATTTCCCGGGCGTCTGAAGCCACACCCCACTCAAGATGCAACCATCGTCCGCTCATTTCACCTCCAGCGCCATCTCCACGCCCTCCAGCCTGCGCACCCACGCAACCCATGCCGCAGCAGTCTTGCCGCTCACCTCCAGCCGCACGTAAGAACCCGCCACTTCCTCCCGCTCTCACCGCCTGCACACCCATGCCTCCAGCCAGCTGCAGCATCCGCCCGCATGCCAATAGAGTACGTAACCGCCTGTGCACCCACGCCTGCAGAACCTCACCCGCTCACTCCCTCGCCTGCAGCACCTTTCCCGCACCTGCAGCCCTCGCCCGCATGCCCCCTCCAGCCTTTGCGACCACCCATCCATGCGCGTCCACTCCTCGTGCCAGCACGCAGCAGCAAAGTCGGCAGAACCGCCAATAGGCCGTGCACGCTCCCGCACCTGCGTGCAACGCACGCTCACCACCAACAGCAGCTGCAACACTGGCTGCACCCACCTCCGCCAAAGCTTCGTCTGACCGCCGTGCGACATGCTGCCACCACCGCTTCGAAGCCCTCGATCCAAGGAACTTCCTCCGAGCTTCCCTCGTCCGACCGTCCACTCCTCGTCGTGCACAGCAAAGGGGAAAAAATCCCCTGTTTTGCTACAGTAATCGGGCCATTAAAAATTACATTTTCTACCATTGTCAATTTTTAATAATATTTTATTGATTCTGCATTACGACAAATATCCTCTAGTTACTCAGAATTGCTATTTCAGCATTATTTCTTGCTTCAACCGTAATCTAAAGGCAATTTTGGCCTGATTCTTGTCCAAACTAACTACGAACAAATGTTTTTAATTGGTGCAAATTTAAATACATCATTGCCTCCCTGTGGATATGACCCGCTCCTCTGCGAGTGGTTATTTCTTTTAAATATTGATTAGTCGATTTTTCCACCACATAAAACGGAAAACGACTTTAAAGCGAGCAATCGATTCGTCACATTCCATATTATAAATATTGCATAGCATGCACCATCTGCATTTAGAGTAGTTGTGTATATTTCAGGTTAATTACATACTTTTTGTGGTCAGGAGAGAAGGAGATTTATTTTGGAGCCTTAGATTGATGATCCGATCGTACGGATCTGATCAAAACGACGATCGGAGTCTAACGCCTTCAAAATCACCTTGATCAGAGTTTCGTAGCACCATATGCAGTCTGAGGAAGATCAATGACCAAGGGACTAGGTGACATAATTCAGAGCTTTGAATGACAAATCTGACCATGTGGATGGATTCGGGTCGACTATTGTAGCCCAACGACGTGAAAATCGACTCTATCCAACCTCTGTAGCAACCCTTACAATGAAAAGAAGAAGGACGGCCTAGATCAGGCCATGTGGTGCAACCCAAGCTGCCCATGCGCACGCACGCACCACTGCACGCGTATAGTAGCGTGGGTGCGCATGTGGAGGCACGCCCGTACAATAGTGGCAGTGCACGCGGGCGCATAGTGCGAGGAGGCACACGACATGGGTGGGTGGAGCATGTGCCAGAGCAGCGGCAGCGTGGGCGCATGGGCAGTCTTCAGCGATGTTTGCGGCAGATCTTCAGCGCCATTTATGACCATCACTAAATGTCTTATATACGAATTTGATTCTTTCCTCAATTATAGAAGGACCCCTACACCTCCCATTTTTCTTCATCTCTTCCTTTCTTCCTCTCACCACCTCCACGGCTCTAAAGAGAGCTTGTCCCAAGCCCGAGATGCTCCTCTAGAGTAGAAAACAAACATTTGTTCCCGCCTCCCATCCCCCTTCGTGGAGCATCCCATGGCCATCTTCTCACCTCCCTTCGGGAACAAGATCCTTACCATGACGCCATCCTACCCCGCCCTCTATCCTCCAGCTCCATCCTCGTTTTTCCCGCTCCTCACCACCTTCCTCCAAGCAACGTCAGAGTGAGTCATCCTCCAAGTGACGGTCGAGTGGGATTTCTCTCCCCTATCTCTATCTTTATTGCTTTCGTAGTATAGTTTTCTCGCCTTCCTAGTTGTAATAAACATTTCATTATAAAAATACATGATTGTTTCTCTCTCTCTCTATCTCTCTTTTTATTTTGCAAGTAGATTAGCTACATTTCATCGACCTGATCCCTTATCCTACTAAAAATATCAAAAAAATTAGAAAAGAAAAAAATGAAAAAAGCAAATAAAAAGTGAAACGCAGATTTCAAAAACCAAATGTCTACCTCCCCATGTTTGACTCGAGACTCACTTTTTGTGTTTCGGTTATAAATTTTATCTGATCAATGGATTTTCTCGCGAGTCGAACTACGATGATGGGCTTTCCAAACTTGAACCTTTTTGCGACGAATCTTCAATGCAATCAGCGCCCCATCAAAGTTGTGCCTAAAATGGTAGGGCTCACCGTGATTACGACCAAATTTGGAGAAACCATCCCAACTTGAATTGTGAACTCGAGGAGAGTTTACATAGACTATCAAAAACTAAATGCCTCCACAAAGAGAGACCATTTCCCTCTCCCATTCATTGATCAGATTCTCGACAAACTGACAGGAAATCAATTTTTCTGTTTCTTGGATGGGTACTCCCGATATAACCAAGTGGCAATTCACCCCGATGATCAGGAAAAAATCGCTTTTGCCTACACTTACAATATGCACTCATTCTGCAAGATGCCATTTGGGTTATGCAACGCACCTGCCACCTTTCAATGGTGCATGCTAGCCATATTCTCTGATATGGTAGATAAATACCTTGAAGTCTTCATGGATGACTTCTTAGTTCTTAGTGAATCTTTTGATGATTGCCTCCTACACTTGGTTCAAATCCTTCGAAGATGCATCAATATGGACCTGGTTTTCTCTTGGGAAAAGAGCCATTTTGTGGTTCCAGAGGGTATTATCCTTAAATACCTCGTATCTAAGAAAGGTATCTAAGATGACCGAGCTAAGGTGAACTTGATCTCCAAATTACCTATGCCTTCTGGTAAATGTCAGTTTATCATCATTTTTATGCTCTAAAATAAATCTAGCTTTTAGGGTTTTTACTCTGCAAATAGGTTTTCAGGCTACATTTAGGCATTTACTTAGGGTAGGCTTGCATTGCATTTTATTGTGTTTCTGATGCATTTACCTGAGTGTCAGATCCCACAAGCCCTATCACTCTGGAAGGTAGAAGATGAAGGAGAAGCCCATATCAGCTAGACCACATCTAGATCCAGCTCATCCTAGCTGGATCCCAACTTATTCTAGTTTGATCAACTCATCCTTAGATCCATTCATCTCATCTCAGCTGAATGGTAGATCAAGCTAGTTCACCTCAGCTCCATTCAGCTCACCTCAACTGGATGCCAGCTCAAACTAGCTCAAGATAGTTGATCCCAGCTTCATTCTTGCTCCTTTAGATCAGAACAGGTCACTGGAAGCTCAACCTGACTAGGACTAGCTACTACCATCAACTAGCCAGACCTAGTCAGTTGAAGAAGTCATCAACCAGCTCAAACTAGCTCAAGTCTAGCTCCCAAAGGCTCAACTCAACTCAACTTAGTTGGGCTAAGCTACTTGACCTAAGCTAGCTACTCCAGCTAACTATTTTTAGGTAATCTCTAGGAAGACCAAACCCAACTCACCTCAGCTCAAACTAGAGGAAGGCTAGCTTAGATTAGCTTGGCTTAGCTGCTAGCAAAGGACTGGCTAGCTAAACTAGCTACTGATCTCCACTTCAGCTCCCTTTAATAGACATCAGCTTTAGTGCAGTTCTTTCCAGCTACCTCCAGCTCCACTCCTCTTAAACCCTAACTCCCTTTGCCTTCTTTTTCACTCATCTACTAGCTAAGCTAGCTTAGCTAGTCCACCTCCATGGCACCAAAACCTACTACCCTACTACCTAAGCTCCACCAAAAAGACCACCTACTCCTACTTCATTTTGGTGCCAACTATCCCTTCCATCACCAACCTACATCCACCATCAAAACCTATATCCACCCTCCATTTTTTCCCTCCAAAATCAACATCTTCTAGAAGGTATTTTTGGAGGGAAAACCATGGCATCACTTCATTTCCCTCCCATTTTCCCTCCAAAAATATCCAAACGACCCTTCATTTCCCTCCAAAAAACACCATAACCACCCCCCTTACCATCCTATAAATACCCTACCCTACCACCACATAATTCCCATCCTTGGTTGCCACATTTCTCTACCTATATCCACCATACCTACATCTAAGGAAGGAGAAGAAGAGAAGAAGATTAAGGGGGCATCCTACCTGCCCCCTTGGTGCCTTCTTCCTCTTCTCTCTTCTTCCCTGTGCAACGCCAAGGAGGAGATCCTCTTCACAAAGGAGAGATGGCCAGGCAATGAGGAGCAAGGTGGTTGATGCCCACCTTGGAGGAGAAAGCTTGGAGGACTACTTGAAGAAGCCAAGGAGAAGCCTTTTTGAGTGCAGGAGCAACCGCACTTGGAGCAAGGCTATCCAAAGCTCTACCAGAGGATCCCTTCTCTTCTTTATCTTTATATTTTTCTATATTAGCTAGTGTTTCCTTATCTTTCATGTAACAAGCATTCAGCTACATTTCATCTAGTTTGCTAGTAATACAAGTTTTCAATTCCCCTCCAATTTCTTATTTTCTAGCTTAGTGTGTTTTTCTTGTTTCTAATAGTTGTAGAGCACACTCTTCTCTTCTAGTTACCCTAGGCACACTTGCCTAGGGTGAGTTTAGAAGAAAGGATTTACTCTTGTCACTCAGGAGTAGTTGATAGGCATAGCTTTAGTTAATCTTCACTTCCAAATACTCGATTATTTTGAAAACCCTAGAAACAACAAAACAAAAATCACAAAAATACAAAGTGTTGATTTGAGAGGCAAGAGAGAGAACCAACTTTTGTGACTAACAAATTGGCCTCCTTGGATAACCCTAGATACTCCACTATCTAGGTATTATAAATTTAAGAATTGATTGCGGATTTACGCGTACAATGACACAAATACATCAATTTACTAAATGCATATTTTCTTGCATCACCTTCCTCGGTCAAAGGCATCCGATCATTTGTGGTGTACATTGGTTTCTATCAATGACTCATATTTGATTTCTCAAAGATCACCCATCCCTTAACGAATCTTCTCTCAAAGGACACACCTTTCGAGATGACTAGTGCATGCATTCATGCATTCAAAATCCTACATGACTGAGTTACCCAAGGACCAATCTTACAGTCCCCTAACTATTTGCAGCCCTTCAAGATCATGTATGATGCGTCTGACTACGCAATAGTAGTGCTGGGGTAGAAAATCGACAGGAAACTAGTGGTAATATACTACGCTAGCAAGACATTGGACGAAGCTCAGTGTAATTACATGATTATGGAGAAAGAGGTTGTTGTTGTAGTATTCGGTCTGGAGAAATTCAGATCATACCTACTGGGATCCCATGTCATCATTTACTTGGATCACACTACTATGAGGCACTTGCTTACGAAGGATGCGAAATTAAGATTAATCCGATTGATCTTGCTATTGGAAAAATTCGATAGGAAATTCGCGATAAGGCAGGAAAGCAGAATGTGGTAGCTGACCATTTGTCTCACCTTCCTTCTTCGATCATTGACCCATTTGGACCTATTACTGAGCATTTTCTGGATAAACGTCGCTTGGCCATTAATGGATTTCCTTGGTTCGCTAATATCTTGAATTACTTGGTTACAAGGAAAGTTTTGCTTGATTGGACAACCTCCCACTGGGACAAGCTGATTTCCAATGCTAAGTATAATGTCTGGGAAGATCTTTGTCTATTTCATATCGATAAAGACCAAGTAATCCGAAGATGCACTCTCAATGACGAGGTCAATGATGTCATCTCTTTCTGTCTTGACCAGGCCTACGTGGCCATTTTTCAGGGAGTAAAATCGCAGAGAAGATCCTCCTATTTGGGTTCTTTTTGCTCACCATGATCAAAGATTCACAATCCTACTATAGAGCATATGCCCATTGCCAAACCCTCGGCAACATGTGTTCGTGCAATATGATGCCCTTGAACCCAATTATCGTATGCGAGATCTTTAATGTATGAGGAATTGATTTTATGGGACCTGTTCCTAGATCTAACGTGTTCGAGTACATCTTCCTTGCTTTTGATTATGTCTCCAAATGGATCAAAGTCGTACCCATAAGAATGAATGATGATAAAGTTATTCTCCAGTTAATTCAAGAGAACATCTTTTCCAGATTTAAGGTTCCCAAAGCCATCATCAGTGATGGCAAGTCTCATTTTGTGAATGTGCACTTCCAATCCCTGATGAAAATGTATGAGGTATCGCATCATATTTCGACTCCTTATCACTCCCAAACTAATGGATTGGCCGAGGTCTCTAATTAGGAGATCAAGAAAATCCTTCAAGTCCCTATTTGGCCTAAAAAGGACTGGTCCACCCGACTTCTGAAAGCCTTATGGGCCTATAGGACTGCCCATAAGACCCAGCTAGGAATGTCTCCATTCATACTCGCATACGGTAAGGCAACTCACCTTCCTGTAGGGATGGAGCATAAGGCCTACTAGGCACTACAGAAGTGCAATCTAGATCTCATGAAGGCTGGAGTCCACCGTCGATTACAAATGAGCAAGATTGAGGAGTTACGTAATGATGCGTATGAGAACTCACGTATCTACAAAGAGCGGATCAAAGCCTTCCATGAGAAGCACATATCACGAAAATCATTCCATCATGATCAGAAAGTGCTCCTCTTTGATGCCAAGCTTAAGCTCTTCCCAGGAAAATTGAAATCAAAATGGATCGGACCCTTTCTAGTCTGAAGAATATTTGGAAATGGAGCTATAGAAATCAATGGACTCAGCCATGACTCAGAACTATTTGTTGTGAAATGGTCAGAGACTAAAATCGTTCCTCGAGATCACCGATTTGAATCTGGCTGCTGTATCTTTTGATCACCATTCTCCCTGAGCTACATTACACCGAGCTGATGGTGTTAAACTTAGCATTTAATGAGAGGCAACCCATCAATTGAAAAGCCTGAGACCATTCTTACCCACTTCTGAGTTAAACTCATATTGTACTTTAGGTTTCATCCATTAGAACAGTCGACTCCACCTCCAGTATTCATATCAGTATTTGAAATCATCCAAAATAGTCATCCTGACCCATTCAACACCCAACCAAGCATGTTCTAATGTACAATCTAAGCTGCACTCGAACCCACCTAATTTACAATGAGGACATTACAAATCTTAGGCATAGGGGGGTATTAAAGTGCAAAATGTTGTAAAATTTGATTCTTTGAAGGGTTTTATTCAAAAAAAAAAAGGAGATGAAAGGAGGAGAACTGAATTGAATGATTGGGGTTAAGGAGGAAAAAGCGAGAAAAGAAAAATAGAGAAAAAGGAGCAAACAAAAGAAAAATTATGATAAGTCCCTGTAGTTGACTATGGAACTTACCTAAGTCCTAGGTGGATCGGATGATGAATTAAGACCTTAAGGGCAAAATCTCAGGAGATAAGTGAAGGTTACTGACCTTAGGCTTCTTGGGCCTATTCTAGGGCTTAAACACTCATGTATTTATTAAGATATGCACTATTCCTCAAGCGATTGAGGGAGTTGCGAGGCTGACGTATTAAGTCAAAAGCTTAGGGATTATTCGACCCCTTTGCCTACCCTTTCGCTTGCAGGACTTGGTAACTTAAGCACCTAAAAATCACATACCAGTCTGGTTCAGTGCGCTTAATGAAAGATAATGCCAAAAAGTGTTTTGTTCTGAAAATGTTTTCCCGAAGATTCGACTGAGCGGCTCAAAGACATAAGTTGATTGGATGAGTTCTTGACACGGAGAGGAGGAATGAAAAATACTCCCCTCAAAGATGTGTAATAACATATCATCTCGGTGCTTGTCTCCTAGGATATCGAAATATCCTACCGAGGGTATGTAAGCACCTTGTGCTGGTTCAAGTGCCATGGGTGGCATTATCCCGAAATGTCGATTACCTGGGCCTGAATTTAGCTACAGAACATCACAAGTGGCACTATCCAAAAGTGTCAAAAGCCAAGGTTCTAGGAGTTGCCATGGGCGGTGCTATCTCGAAGCATCGAAAGCCAGGGACCCTACAAGGATTAAAGGTTGGGATAAGGAATTCAATACAGATAGTGCTTAGAGCCAATCTAAGGTTGGATTTAGGGGAATGTAAAAAGAAAAGAGAGAAACTCTCAAAATAAGTATCCCGCTCTATCTCTCTTATAAAAAGTGCACTAGCAAACTGAACCTGGACTTGCTACATATATGCGCAGGTTCTTTAACCACTAAGGTCAACAAACCTCTGGGCAATTGTTGTGGGCCTTAGAAACCTTCGTGGTGGACCCAAGCCTGAGGTTGGTCGAGAATGGATCTTGGCTGGTACTTGAGTACCTCTAAGCCTATTGTTGGTATTTTGATCTAATTCTTAGAAATGCTGCTCAATAAGGCATCCTGACGGTTAAAATTTGGCTTAAAGATCTGGTTTGGTCCATAGGATTTTGCTAGCAAAAGTTAGGCATGGGGCTATAATGGTAACACCATCATTTGCCACAACTAACTTGAATTAATAAGAATCAAATGTTAAATGTTCCTTAATGATCATCTGAGAATTGTAACTCCGTACTGAACTGATTTAAGAAGATAAGAAAATAGGGGTAATATTGTTGTTTTACCATCTCATCACAAATTTAGATTAACCAGGGGGTTAAGCAGGGGTTAATTAGTGGTCAAATGAACTTAAAGGACCACAAAGTGGACTCAAAATAGCTGAATCAAGGGTTCACACATTTCGAGGATTAAAATAGTACTAAAAACCCTAATTATCAGCCATACGCAAAGTAAAAGGGTTCTTGACTACGAAGCAATCATAGGTCTTAATTGACCTAGATTAGGCTAGGACTTAGCATAAGTTAGGGTTATTCATGCATGCATAAGCATTATCTGCATCTTTCCTACTTCACTTTAGCTATGCATAAAATAATATTATAATGTGCTGATTAAGTGCATTATGTCGATTGCAGGCAATAAGCAGATCTGGAGCTGGATATGGAGTAGAATCGGAAGCTGGATCTGGAATAACGAGAGTTGCAGCAGAGCTGAAGTAGAAGGCTTAGATTAGATGTAGGAATAGTAATGTAAGTGGATTAAAGGTTGCTATTTTATTAAGTAGAAATAAAGCAGTAAAATGTGAAGAGCTTAGGTCCATCCTAGCCCTAGGATAGCCTAGAGACCTCCCCAAGCCTTAGCCACCCTTAGATTAGGTCACAACACCCTAGGAAGCCCTAAAACCCTAGTTCCCACCCTTATCTAGATGTCTAGATAAGTTATAGGACGTCCAGGACCCTTAGCCATCTACCGCACATCTGACACCCACTTCTACAGTGATATTAGACATCCAAACACTTTGTCAGACGTCCAATTTCTGCAGAGTACCCAAAACAGAACCTTGATTTCCCCCTGACTCAAATTGGACGTCCAGAACTGAAGTCTGGACTTCTGATTTTTTAGCATAAGTCGTCTGATTCTATTATTGGACGTCAAATACTGGTCTCCAGTCCCTGTTTTGAGATTCAAGTCTTTATCTTGGATCTCTAGCTCCCTAGACCTAATCCTAACCCCATAGGAACCTAAATTAAGGTGTCCTAACCCTAGTACATCACCTCTAGACCTACCTAAGGACCTAATTAGGTCCTCATCAAACCCAATTGACTTAGATCAAAGTCACTTACCTTCACCTAAGTCAATTGGACTCATTGAGTCCAATTGAGCTTAGATCTCAACCCACACAAGTTCAGTTGGACTTAGTGAGAGTCCAATTGACCTAAACCCAAATTGATTGAGTTATGTCACCCTCAATTAGGCTCACACTCATTCAATTAAACTTAGGTTAATTTTAATTACATTTTCACCTTAGCAATTAGGGTTTGTAACCCTAAAATCAAGACCTACACCTACACAAACCCTTTAGGACCTATCCTAAGCCACCTAGCCACATAGAGCACGACCACAGACACAAACACACACACTCCCATTCACACACACACTTCTCTAGATTTCTCTAGAGCTCTCTTGAGATGGCGCCACCTCTTGGTTGCCAAATTTAGCAACCAGAAGGCATTCAAATTGTGATCCAGAATTCTTGGATCTCAAAGACCACCTCCAGCCCCATGTGGCCGGCCACTCTTGGACTCTCTCTAGAGAGTTCCACACCACTTTAGAGAGAAGCCATGGGGTCTATAAAAAGACCCCATGGGTGGCCAGGTTCACCCATTCACTTCCTTGGCAAATTCACTCCATTGGTGCCATTCAGGCCACCTCCACTTAGCTAGATACTCCACCTCCACGAGCTCACTACCACCACCATGGAGGACATCATGCCGGGATGCTGGATCACTCCTCCCTCTCTCCAAGGGTCGGCCTAAGCTACATTGGCCGCCCCTCATTCTTCTCCCAACCACTCCAAGGCCATCGGGGATCACCCCTGAATGCCCTTTTATTCCTCTAGATTTAATTCATGCTCTTCATAATTTTATTGCTTTTATTATTGGTTAATAGCGTAGTCTTACTTCTCCCCCAATGATGCATGCAATATCCCCCCCATCGATTCTTGTATGCAATCATTTTCTATTAGCTAGGTTTAATTTTCAAGCATTTATGTACAAGCTTTCCTCTAGATTCCTTGTGCAAACAACTCCCCAATGAATGTATGAAAATGCATTTATATGTATATATCTCTTTATATGTTTGAAATCACCACGAGCTTAATAATTATCGTATTTGCATGATTTAAGTGCCTGCCCTTCAGCTATCTACCCATTTCACACCAGCATGTCGTTTCCCGAGGATATTGAAAATCTAACGATAGACACTTTCTCCATAAATAGTCACCACCTCACTAGAATTGTGCACACAGAAACTCACACATTCACCTTCGTAATTTATTTGACTCATGTGCATGTGATCCGAGTTAATAATAGAAGTGGTGAAGTTTTAGTTAGGAGATTAGAAACTGGCGTGCATCTTTAAACGAAGTGGAGCAGTAAAAAGATCGATTGTAAAAGTGAAAGCAACGCCTCCCAAAGATGAACAACCGGGACTCAAGTCTCATAATTTTTGTAAAATAATATCTTTGTTGGATCGTACTTCACGACTATACTACGACACTTTTTTCTATCAAAAATGTGATCGACGCATTCAGACAAATGGCACTGTTGCCGGGGAGGCAATGTCATTTTCTATGATTTCGATCTTTGAAAATATCATTGACAAATTTCTCTCTACTTTGTTTTTGATGTGCAAGAAAAATGAACGGAAAATGGGATCTGCGCACACATCGAGCACAGCAAAGAAAAAAGTCAGGTGCACATCATCTCCTACTAGATTAGGTTTTTTCTCCTAAACCCTAGGAGTAGATTTGCTTCTGCAATTTCCTTTGAGAAATTCTTTAAAAAAAAAAAGATTTTACTCATCTTCATGAAAAAAGAAAAAAATCAAAAAATTAAAAATTAAAAAAAAATCTATATTAGGTTTCCTTTCGAATCTAGGTTAGTTTGAAAAAAAAAGAAAAAAAGAAGATATTTTCTTTGAATCTTTTGAAAAATTCTTTGCGAAAAAAAAAATGTGCAAAAGTTTTGAAAAAAAAAAAATTTCTTTTTGATGGAAAGCTTAGATTTCAAGTTTAAGCCTCTTTAAAAGCTTTTCTACCATCTTCTGATTTTTGGCCAGAATTTAAGTCTAATTCAAAAATTCGACGAAAAATTAGTAAGCGAGAAATTCTGGCCAAATCTTCATTTTCAAACCATCTTTCAAACACCACCATTACTTTGAAAAGTCCAAGTATACAATTTTTAAAAATTCATGAAGTGCACCGAGGTTAGACTGACCCAGATTCAAAATTTTTCAAATTTCAAAAAGTGATTCTGAGCAATCAGCGAATCTGTTTTGACTAAAAATGGTAGGGTTTGAAAGCTGATCTCATTGGATTTATTTTCCATATTTTTTTTGAATTTTTGAAGGTCATTTGATACTGTTTCAAAGCAAAAAATCAAATAGGGGTCAAAGTTCCAAATCTGACCCCTTGATATTCAAAATTCCCTAAAAGTTCGGTTGAAACAGTAAAAATTCCAAAAAAATATTCTCTGAGAAACTAATTGAAAAAGGAATCTACTCGCAAAATTTCAAATTAATTGGATTCCAATTATTATCAGAGAACCAACATTACTTTTGTGGTCTGCTGAAACAGAAAAGAACCTAGAAGTGCATGCAACTTTGGTTGGATCTTTACGGTTACAACTAGAGACCACACTTTGGGCTAACCTAGACTTAGTCAAGTCTGGTTAGCTGGTGATCTTGGTCACCTTGTGGGCCACTCACCATAAAGCCCACTGAAGAAAATATGTTAAAAATTAATTTTAAAACATGAAATCAGCCCGAGTTCGTTGTCATACTACTGGGTGTTTTTAATCTCTCTTGCCAAACCTGGCGACTAAGTCTGCGGGATAATGTCAAACAACCGCAGCTCGGGGGTCAATGGAACCGGAGGCGTAAGCCAAAGGAAGAACCTTTCCCTTAGTCCCCCCATAACCAGACTGGCTGGGTTAGCTCGAGAGGTGGGAATCACTTTCAGTCGGTTGTACGACGAACTTATCTTCAGGAATTCAAATTTCTAACGAAAAATCTGGTCACCTAATCTCTAAGGAACATTCGATTGACAGGGCCTTAGCCTTGTGCTGCTTGGCTACACCAACCCAGGGGTTGGGTGTTGTATGCAAGGAAGGAGGTCACTTCGACCTCGCTTGGTTGGAACTTGGGAGCCACTCCCAAGGAGGCGAGTCACCTCTCCCGGACCATCTTCTCTCCCCATTTCTTCTACTCCAAGAGCCACCATGGCAAATCCTGGACCTGGACCTAGACCGGGTTAAGAGATCGAGAATCTGGACCCGATGGCTCATCTGGATGCCCAGGTCGCCGAATCTGAGGAGCGGCATCAGTAGAGCATGGATCGCATTCTGACGGCACTTGACAAGATGCAGCACCCGTCGCGTGGAGAACAACTGCGGGATTTCTACGGCCCAGCCACACAAATCGTCACACCTCTTGTCAGAATTCCCACAAGCGGAGATGCGTTTGAGCTCAATTCCAATGTAATTGGGTTGATCAGCACTCATTTCTACGGGAACTCAAGCGAAGATTCGCTCCAGCACCTTGAGGACCTGAGTCGACTCGCTGAAATGATCCAACCCAGGAATGTTGATATCGGGATTGTTCTGATGAAGCTTTTCCCGTTCTCGCTGAGGGATAAAGCTTCATACTGGTTCAAGACTATTGGGAAGCCAATTGGAACCTGTCCGAAATTATGACGTGAATTCCTGCAAAAGTTCTTCCCAATCGGTCGAACAAATGCAATGCGGCGCACAATCACGACTTTCTCCTAGGGAGCTAGGGAGAAATTACACGAAGGATGGGACAGATTTCACGACCTTCTCCGAAAATGCCCGCATCATGGTATACCCATATGGCACTTAGCTCAGATTTTTTACCATGGGCTGGATGACACACATCGGTATCTGGCCAATGCATCTAGCGGCAGGAATTTTCTCGCAAAAGACAAGAACAGTACATTTGAGTTGTTCGAATCATTGGTGAACTCGATGAATGCCACATCTATGAACCAGTTCCAGCGGCCTGGTTAGCAGCGGGTTGGTGTCCACGAGGCTCACACCGAGTCTATTCGAGCCGACATGGATATCATCATCAAGCAGCTGGATAGAATAAACTTAATCGAGAAGAAGATTTACCAGATTAGTCAGGGTCAATCCAACTTGAGCTCTGCTACCTCATGACCCTCCTATACACCTCGAGCCCCACCTAGTCGAGTTAATCTACTCACTCGGGATGCATCTTCTTCGTATTTATGAAATCCCGCATATCAGGATCTCGTAAGCAATCTAGATCTCGCACCTTACGACCAGGGTTATGCACCACCCGCAGATTATAATGCATATACCCTTGACGGATATATGTCTCAGACATCTTTGGCCTACGAGGACGTCAGCGCTATCCAAGGATACGAGCATAATAACCCATACTCAGAGACATATAACCCTGGTTGGCACCAGCATCCGATCTTCTCCTGGTCTGGTAATTCATAGAGACCACATCAAGATCCCGACTACCAGACCAGGCAATACGGGAATGCGCAAACCACATACCCTAGGTAGTTGCCATTCCCACCTCAGCCACAGCAACCCCGCTCGTTATACTAGCCACTGCACCAAGCTGCCAACCACCGTCCAAAGAGGGCTGACCCTTTGGAGGCACTGAAAGAAGAGCTGCAAGAATCAGTGAGGAAGTCTACACAAGATAGCTTGCAGATTATGAAGGTGATGGCTGATCAAATTCAAACCATACAAAACACGCAAAACCAGCTGTTGCAGGAGCATAGGACTCAGGGAGCCTTGCCCTCACAACCTTTCCCGAATCCTCAATATGTGTAGAACTAGGGCACCCCACCTAGGTTTCAGGCATTGCAGGGACAGGCACACGCCATACTACAAGCGCCTCCTGCACCACCCGATTACGTGTAATGCCATCCGCCTTTGCAGAATCCCACGTATTCTACCCCCTCCGCTCCCCCACCACCTCATGGACAGCAAGTCGATGCACACACTATTTCTTTGCGAAGCGGAAGGAAGACGTTCCACCCACCAGCTAGGCTGGCGGGTTCAAATTTTTCCTACCCCTCGCCGTAGGCGGATTCGACCCCATCAACTCAGGAGCCACCAGCAGTAGATAAGGGTAAGAGGCCATTTAACCCTGAGATTCCTGTCCCTTTTCCTGAGGCTCTGACACGAAATGCAGTATGGAAAAAGGACACGCAGAATTTTGAGGACCTAAAATCGATGTTTAAGGAAGTACATATTTAGGTCCCCCTCCTCGAAGTAATCGATCACATTCCCACTATCGCTAGGTTCTTCAAGGACTACTGTACCTGAAGCGACAGCCAAGAATTGGACGACAGGCGGTATTGCCGAAAGAGGATAGCACCGTGATTCTAGCTGACTTGCTGCCGAAGAAGAAAGACCCTGGTACCCCACTCATATCCTGCTTCTTGCAGGATTCTCCATTTGATTGGGCTTTTCTAGATTTGGGTTCGTCCATCAATTTAACTCCCACCGCCGTATTTGATCAATTTCGATTTGGGGAGTTGAAACCCACCTTAGTTACAATTCAACTAGCTGATAGATAAGTCAAAACACTAAGGGGGTTGGTTGAGAACGTGATCGTGAAAGTCCGCAGGTTCTACTTTCCCACAAATTTTTTCGTTCTCAATATAGAAGTTCCTCCGAATCTTCGAGATGCACCAATTATTTTGGGTTGCCCATTTCTGGCAACAACCCAAGCGAACATCGATTGTGCATCCGGGTGTATGGAGATTGCCCTAGGCAATGAGTGACTTCGATTAGACATATTCAGGGCAGCAAAGAACTTCGACTGTGATCGAATAGAGGAGGATGGTGAAGACGAAGATTCGACTTACTGTGGTAACATTGGGCTCCTTTGTGATGACCCAATGTCTCATTCATCTACACTATCAGGGTTCTCATACCTCGATCCACACGGGACTAAAACCACTGCATTACACATATCTCCCCGAGGATCTGACTGTTTAGGGTGTGCTTCTGACCACAGCACCCCTGAATCCAGCTATCCTGATCCATATATTACTGAACCGCCCCTATTATTGCAGAAAGATGTGACCATAGCTAATGGGCTTTCCATTAACTCAGTCACAACTGATTTTACAAGGAGCGATTCAACGTGAATTCACGTGCACATGGATCAGTAGATTCCCACCCTCGATTCTGCTCCTCCCACTCTCATATCTGATTTCGACCCGGCCAAGATTGAATTGAAGCCCTTACCTGACTCACTCAAATATGTGTTCTTCGGAGAAAGTGTGACATATCCAGTCATTATCAATGCCCACTTAACCCATGAATAGGAGCATCAATTGATTTCTACGCTTCAAGACCATAGGGCTGCTATCGGGTGGAGCATTGCTGATCTCCATGGTATTCGACCCTCGTATTGCACTCATCACATTTACATGGATGAGGGGGTGAAACCTTCGAGACAACCTCAAAGACGGCTTAACCTGAATATGCTAGAGGTTGTTAAGAAGGAGATCATCAAATGGCTAGATGCAGGCATTATATATCCAATCTTAGACCGCCAGTGGGTGAGTCCGATTTAGATAGTGCCCAAGAAAGGACTCACCATCATGAAAAATGATAAGGGCGAATCCATCCCGACCCGCACTATGACATCTTGGCGGGTCTGCATCGACTACAGGAAACTGAACACGGCTACCCAGAAGGATCACTTTCCTTTACCATTCATTAATTAAATCTTGGAACGGCTTACTGGACGCAGTTTCTTCTGCTTTCTGGATGGATACTCTGGGTATAATCAAGTAGCGATTAGCTTGGAAGATCAAGACAAGACCACATTCACATGCCCCTTTAGAACATTCACCTTCAAGCAGATGCCCTTTGGCCTCTGCAACGCACCAGCGACATTTCAGCATTGTATGATGGCCATCTTCTCTGACATGATTAGGGACTATGTGGAGGCATTCATGGATGACTACTCCATTTTCGGAGATGATTTCACATCTTGTCTGGCTAACCTCACCAAGATCCTGAAATGGTGCATTGAGGTAAACCTAGCACTATCCTGGGAGAAAAGCCATTTCATGGTGAGGGATGGCATGGTACTAGGGCACATGATCTTTAAAAATGGACTCAAGGTCGACCGGGCTAAATCAGAGATTATCTCCCACTTACCGCCACCTAGCTCGGTCAAGCAGATTAGATCATTCTTGGGTCACGTTTGCTTCTATCAGAGATTTATACGCGATTTCTCAAAACTTGCGCGGCCTTTGACAAATCTACTGGTTACCGATGTCCCATTTGAATTTGATACCTTATGTCTCAGTGACTTTGAGACTTTACAAAGTGTTGTTTTCAACTCCCTAATTCTCCAACCACCCGACTGGTTGATTTTGAAATGATGTGCGACGCTTCTGATTTTGCCGTCGGTGCTGTTCTAGGCCAGCGTCGGGAGAAATAACCCTTTGTTATATACTATGCTAGCAAGACGCTGAATGAGGCTCAGTGCAATTACACTGTCACCAAAAAAGAACTGCTAGCAGTAGTATTCGGGTTGGAGAAATTCAGATCATATTTATTAGGGTCCAAGGTCACCATCTTGACTGACCACTCCGCCCTCTGGCATTGTTGGCAAAGAAGGATGCCAAAGCACGACACATTAAATGTATCCTTCTATTGCAGGAATTTGATATCGAAATCCGTGAAAAAGTCGGAAAATAAAATGTTGTGGTGGATCATCTATCCATATTGGACCCAGACCACATTACTTATTTCTTGCCTATCCATGAACAATTTCCAGATGAATCTCTTTTGGCATTTCGTTCTGTTGAGTTCCCTTGGTATGCGAATTTTGCGAACTACCTTGCCATAGGCAAAATTCCTGTGAACCTATCCAAGGACCAGAAACTCAAATTCATTGCAGAGGCCAAATACTACCTCTGGGATGACCCACTGCTCTTCCGCATTGGAGCGGATCAGATTATTCGCAGATGTATCCCAGACTCTGAGATCCCCAGTGTGTTATCTTTCTGCCACAATGATGCATGTGGTGGCCATTTCTCAGGACAGAAAACCGTCGCAAAAATTTTGCAGTCGGGATTTTTCTGGCCAACCATCTTCAGAGATACACAAGATTATGCCCAACACTGCAAATGATGTCAGTCGGTCGGTTCTATGACAAAGAGAGACATGATGCCACTCCAACCCATCATGGTCGGAGAAGTGTTCGACGTCTGGGGTATCGATTTTATGGGCCCTTTTCTAAACTCGCATGGCTTCGAGTACATATTGCTAGCCATTGATTATGTCTCAAAGTGGGTCAAGGCCATCCCAACGAGACAGGATGACCATAAGGCCGTCATTTCTTTCATATGGAAAAATATTTTCGCGAGATTCGAAATACCCTGCGCTCTGATTAGCGACGAGGGAAGCCACTTCATCCATGCCCATTTCAGGTCGTTATTAAAGAAATACGAGGTACATCACCACATAGCCACCCCGTATCACCTGCAGACCAATGGGCAGGCTGAAGTGTTTAATCATCAAATAAAGCTTATTCTCTAGAAGACGGTTAGACCAGATAGGAAGGACTGGTCCGACAATTTAATCGATGCACTCTAAGCATATCAGACCGCATACAAGGCCCCACTCGGAATGTCACCATATCGCATGGTATATGGCAAGGCCTGTCACCTTCCTGTAGAGCTGGAACACCGTGCATTTTGGGCGGTACGAAAATGCAACCTTGACCTCGATGCACGAGGTTGAGAATGGAAACTCCAGCTCAGCGAATTAGAAGAAATCCGGTGGGAGGCCTATGAGAGTGCATTAATATACAAGGATAAGACCAAGGCTTTTCATGACCGCCACATCTGAAGGAAAGTATTCACGCCCAACCAGCGAGTCTGGTTGTTTGATTCACGACTGAAACTGTTCGTGGGGAAGCTCAAGTCCAAGTGGACTAGCTCATATGTTGTGATACAGCCATATCCTAATGGGGCAGTCCAGATCAAGGACATAAAATCTGGGCATATATTCATGGTAAATGGCCAGCGCCTCAAGCCATTTTTGGCCCAGGAACCTCCTCCACTTGACGAGATTGTTCATCTTAGTGAGGACGTGTGAGTGAGTGCTCGCCCAGCTGGAGGCGTTAAACTCAGCACGTATAAATACCATTCACTCCACATTCCACCATCATTAATATATAACCATTTTTATATATAGCATATTTTTGTTTTAGCATGTCCCTTTTGTATATTGCATGTTAACAGTTTAGCCGGGGCTGAATATAATTTTAGGAGCAATTACAGGTGATTTCTACCCACTCTCCCCCTACAGTATTTATTTTCTTTTACATTCATGCATGAGGGCATGTGACAACTTAGTCATGGGGGGGTAGATACAACAAAACTAAAAAAATTTTTATGCTAACACTTAGGAAAACCTCAAAGCTGCATGTAACATATACTTTAGGACCCTAAATAAAAGAACAACCAACTACACCTCCAATGTTCACATTGGAGCTAGAAATCGTTCGCAACAGCCACTTCTGACTCACCCGCTCACCTCTTGTTCTAAATTTAGGGTCAAGCTGATTGTAACCCAATACGAGAAATTCACAAAGTACAAATTATATGAGGTTACTTGTTTATAGCATATATACATACTATATTCATGAATAAGATTATTTTATTAAGAGAATGCATTAGGGATTTTATCCTCTAGCTGATTCCTGTAATCTAGAATCCAGTACAACTTTTCACACACATGTAGAATTTGCAATGGATTCATGGTGAAGGCTGATAAACGTCTTCAGCCTGTCGAGAAGAAGCAGTGCTTCCTTTCCTGAAACCCTGGACAGTGTTTTGGGAGTTAAGCTAATTTTCTTCCAAAAATCCACTAAATAGTGTGAGATGAGAGTAGAGTGTACTAGTGCTCTAAGATTAGTGCGAGGAATCTGGAATCCTAGATAATTAGGTGATGATACTCTGAGATTAGACATAGTTTTCGCTCTTAGTTCCCACGTATACATTTTTGTGCAAAATTTTGAGAGCCTCCAAATAAGGCAAATATGCGAAGAGCGAGTTTTCATAAAACTACGGCTAAGGTGGATGGTTACGACCATTCTCTACGGAATCCTCGGCTGAAGGATGGTATTGATGTCAAGGCCAGAAATACACCGTCCTATCTGTCTTTCCCGGTGCCATGAGTTGGCACTTCCACCAAATAAGCCACCCAATGTCTCTTGAGTACCACCAATCCCTAATAATGCCTCCTCAATAAAGTTCATGGATGTATGCTAGTTGTGTTATATTGAAAAAAAAAAAAGAAAAAAAAAAGAGAGAATGAATATTTAGTGTTTATTTCATTGAAGCAATACCACCAAATAAAATTGAGATCCACCAAATATGGCCCTAACCTATTTTTCTTGTGTTTTTGATTGCCCAAATACTAGCTGAGGAATTCTGACTTAGTGTTAAGGCTATGAGAACTCAATTAAAGTGTCGATGCCTAGTGAGACCACCAAATACAGGTCATATGCATGAATCTGGTAAAGTTGTGAGCTCTAAGAAAAAGAAAGAAAAGAAAAAGAGTAAGAGAGAATGAATACAAAGGAATCAAAGAGAGCATAGTTCTTCTCGTCTTTCTCTGAGTTGAGTTACTTAGTAATCCGGGAATCTAGATTATGTAGTACTAGTCTCTATGTAGCACCAAGTGAGAATGAGCCACCAAATATATAATCCTTTCCCTCAGAGATTCTCTACCTAAGCCTAAAGCTAGGGTGGATTTCATAGAGTATTTTGAATACCCTGAGGAAAGAAGTCCGCCTATCCTGCCAGAATTTTTACTAGGAGTCAAGTACAGACTTTAGAGGTGAATCAGTTTTTCACTCGAATCCATTCCAAAAGCTACATAGCTGCACTTTCACGATTGTCTGGATTTCTAGAGCATAGGATGAAAACAAAAAGGAGAAAAATCTCTATGCATACACTTGATAAAATAATCAGTCCTTTAGGGACCCTTGCGGTAAATAATTTAGTCTTGCATTTGCTAGGGACTAGCAAGATTTAGGCATCTGGGTATGATTGCGCAGCAATCATAGGTCATAATTGACCTAGATTAGGATAGGACTTAGCATAAGTTAGGGTTATTCATGCATGCATAAGCATTATCTGCATCTTTACTACTTCACTTTAGCTATGCATAAAATAATGTTATAATGTGCTGATTAAGTGCAGTACGTCGATTGCAGGCAATAAGCAGATCTGGAGCTGGATCTGAAGTAGGATCTGGAATAACGGGAGTTGCAGTAGAGCTAGAGCAGAAAGCTTAGATTAGATGTAGGAATAATAATGTAAGCGGATTAAAGGTTGCTATTCTGTTAAGTAGAAATAAAGTAGTAAAATATGAAGAGCTTAGGTCCATCCTAGCCCTAGGATAGCCTAGAGACCTCCCCAAGCCTTAGCCACCCTTAGACTAGGTCACAACACCCTAGGAAGCCCTAAAACCCTAGTTCCAACCCTTATCTGGATGTCTAGATAAGTCATAGGATGTCCAGGACCCTTAGCCATCTCCCACACACCTCAAACTCACTTCTGCAGTTTTATTGGACGTCCAGACACTTTGTTAGACGTCCAATTTCTGCAGAGTACCCAAAACATAACCTTGATTTCCCCCTGACTCAAATTGGACGTCGAGAATTGAAGTCTGGACTTCTGATTTTTTAGTACAAGTCGACTGATACTGTTATTGGACGTCTGATACTGGTCTCTAGTTCCTGTTTTGAGATTCATGTCTTGATCTTAGATCTCTAGCTCCCTAGACCTAATCCCAACCACATAGGAACCTAAATTAAGGTGTCCTAACCCTAGTACATCACCTCTAGACCTACCTAAGGACCTAATTAGGTCCTCATCAAACCCAATTGACTTAGATCAAAGTCAGTTACCTTCACCTAAGTCAATTGGACTCATTGAGTCCAATTGAGCTTAGACTCAACCCACACAAGTTCAATTGGACTTAGTGAGAGTCCAATTGACCTAAACCCAACCTGATTGATTTATGTCACCCTCAATTAGGCTCACACTCATTCAATTAAACTTAGGTTAATTTTAATTACATTTTCACCTTAGCAATTAGGGTTTGTAACCCTAAAATCAAGACCTACACCTACACAAACCCTTTAGGACCTATCCTAAGCCACCTAGCCACATAGAGCATGACCACAGACACAAACACACACACACCCATTCACACACACACTTCTCTAGATTTCTCTAGAGCTCTCTTGAGATGGCGCCACCTCTTGGTTGCCAAATTTAGCAACCAGAAGGCATTCAAATTGTGATCCAGAATTTTTGGATCTCAAAGACCACCTCCAGCCCCATGTGGCCGGCCACTCTTGGACTCTCTCTAGAGAGTTCCACACCTCTTTAGAGAGAAGCCATTGGGTCTATAAAAAGACCCCATGGGTGGCCAAGTGCACCCATTCACTTCCTTGGCAAATTCACTCCATTGGTGTTATTCAGGCCACCTCCACTTAGCTAGATACTCCACCTCCACGAGCTCACTACCACCACCATGGAGGACATCATGCCGGGATGCTGGATCACTCCTCCCTCTCTCCAAGGGTCAGCCTAAGCTACATTGGCCGCCCCTCATTCTTCTCCCGACCACTCCAGGGCCATCGGGTACCACCCCTGAATGCCCTTTTATTCTTTTAGATTTAATTCATGCTCTTCATAACTTTATTGCTTTTATTACTGCTTAATAGTGAGTCTTACTTCTCCCCTAATGATGCATGCGAAATCCCCCCCATTGATTCTTATATGCAATCATTTTCTGGTAGCTAGGTTTAATTTTTAAGCATTTATGTACAAGCTCTTCTCTAGATTCCTTGTGCAAACAACTTCCCAATGAATGAATGAAAATGCATTTATATATATATATCTCTTTATGTGTTTGAAATCACCACGAGCTTAATAATTATTGTATTTGCGTGATTTAAGTGACTGCTCTTTAACTATCTATCCATTACGCACCAGCATGTCATTTCCCGAGGATATTGAAAATCTAATGATTGACGCTTTCCCCATAAATATTCACCACCTCACTAGAATCATGCGCATAGAACTCACACGGTCACCTTCGTAATTTATTTAACGCATGTGCATGTGATCCGAGTTAATAACAAAAGTGGTGAAGTTTTAGTTAGGAGATTGGAAATCGACGTGCGTCATTAAACGAGTAGAGCAGTAAAAAGATCGATTTTAAAAGTCAAAGCAATGCCTCCCAGAGACGAACGATCAGGACTCAAATCTCATTATTTTTGTAAAACAATATCTTTGTTGGATCGTACTTCGCGACTATACTACGACACTTTTTTCTATCAAAAACGTGATCTACTCATTCAAACAGTTCTAGTTGAGATAAATTCAATATAAACCTCCTAAAAATAATTGAAAAATATTCTGAGGGGTTTGGTACCTTCACTTTGACCATCTGACCCTTGTTGACCAAAAATAGAGATTGAGATGGGAATTTGCCCTAATTTGGGCTTCTGTATAATTTACCTAGTCAAACATGGTCAAAAGCCAAATCTAAGTTCCTCATTAGATTCGTTGGGTCAAAATTAGGTTAACACCAAAATTTAGGCCCAATCATAGTACATCTTGACCTAGTTCGCATTTTTTCCCTTAAAATCTCTATTTCTAACATCTAATCCCCTAGGTTTCATGTTTTATTACATATATGCCCCTTACTTCCTCGTCTTCTCCACAATCAGGTCCCTGTCACCTAATTCTAACAGGTTTCCTAATCAGAAACCTAAAACCCACTTCTTGTAGTTTCATTGGTGGATTTCTCCTCCAATTCCTACTCAAATCCCTCCAAACTTGGAGGGATTGGCTGCGAGGAGATTCCATATTGTTTGAACACAATCTCAATTCCTAATTTGAAGAGTAGAGCTCTGGCGAGTATAGGAAATTTGGGATTCTTGGTTGCCAAAAATGCAACTCCAACTCGCGGATTGTAGGGAATTGAAGCCCAAAACCTGCTCTATATAAGCTTCCCTATGCTCCCTATTCCAATCAAGTTTTGGCTTAAAAATCCTCTTCGTTCCCTTCTCCAGCCACCACCGACTTGCACTTCAACAAGCCTCTTCAATCCCCTTCCTCCGACCATCCAACGATCAAATTTGATGGTCCAACATCTTCCTCAAGTCCTTCTGCTCCTCACCGGCCACAGTGGGAACTCTCTTCACCTTCTTCCTTACTGTACCCTCTCACTGGAGGACTTCATCTCTCTCGGGTTCAGCAAGCCATGCCAACGCGAGCACCTATCTTTTTCCTGCCCATAAGCTCTCTATTCTCTCCCTCTTCCTCTCCTCTAGAATCTTTCAATGCCCTTAGCTCTTAGATTCACCCACTACCTCCAACGATCTACCACCGCCTTCTCCGCCTCCGACACAAGCTCTGGCAAGCTTGCACCAACTCCACAGTCCACCAAACATGACACAACCACCACCCACACCTTCCTCTCATCCTAGAGATCAAAAGCCCCAAGGTTATTTAAGCTTTTGACCTTTGGAGACCTTGGACAACCTCGCCGTCACAGTCACCATCTGACAACAACTCACCTACAAAACAACTAACCACCTCTACCATCACCTTTTCTCGCTTCATTATGAGGTGTTCGAATGTTTTAATTGGGGCTTTTAACCCATATTTTTTATTTGCAGGTCTCGCTGAAGCTTCTGACCTTTCTGCCATCCTCCGCCACTATCCGTGCATCCCAATCCTTGCTTCCACCTCCAGGCAGTGTGGAACACATCTGAGAAGCCACCTACATCCTCAATTGGAGAAGAAAGCAGTAGCAGTATGATGTAGACACAATTATTGAAGATAAAATGCCTGTTTATGCATGTTCCTAGGCTTAGATTTGCATTTCATGTTAAAAATATTGCATAGCATGCATCATTCACATTTAGAGCAGTTGTATATATTTTAGGTTAATTAGGTCCTTTTTATGGTCAAAAGAGAAGAAGACTTATTTCAAGGCCTCGGATGGATGATCGGACCGTATGGATCTGATCAGGACAACGATCTGAGGCTAACGCCTCCATAATCGTCTAGATTGGAGTCCCGTAGCATCATATGAAGCCTGAGGAAGATCAACTGCCAAGAGGACAATGCGACATTCTTACAGGCTTTAGATGAAAAATCCGACCATACGGATGGATCCAGAGCGATGATCACAGTCCGACAACGTGGAAATCAACTTGATCCAAGCATGTGGTGATGGCAACCCTTAAAGCAATGTTGAGATGGTGCCACATAACAGAAAGAAGAATTCACCCTCTGTAATAGAAAGAAGAATGGACGGCCTAGATGGTGCCATGTGGCACCATCCAAGCCTCCCAACATCGGCCAGCACCCACTCCTCATCAAGGCATCACCCATTCTCAGCCGCAGGATCTTGACCCAATGGCTAAGAATGCTTCTCCACCATGCACGCTAAGTCATCCCCTCGAACTTTTGGATGTCATGGCGCAGTGGCTAAGCATCTGACCCTCAAGGGAGGGGCGCAGGTTCGAATCCCTGCAGCCCCCCCTAATTGGCCAATTAAGCGCATGCACGCACAAGGGCAGCGCAGCGCGTAGGGCAGCACAGCACGCAAGCATGCGCACGACAAGGAGCATGCGCTACACACACCAGCAAAGCATGAGCAGCAGGCGAATCTTTAGTGACAGCTGCAGGGATCTGTAGCGACGTTTACGGACGTCAGTAATGACCTAAATGAGAATTTGTTCTTCCTCCTCCACCACAAAAGGACCTACCCACCACCATTCCAAACCATCTCTTCCTTTCTTCACCTCACCACCTTCAAGGCTCTAGAGAGAGCTTGTCCCAAGCTCGGGATGCTCCTCTAGAGTAGAACCAAACATTTCCCTACCTCTTACCCCCCCTTCATGGAGCATCCCGTGGTTGTCCTCTCACTGCCCTCCGGGAAGATGATCCACACCGCGATGCTATCCTGCCCCATCCTCCGTCCTTTGGCTCCATCCCCATTCATCCTACTTGTCACCACCTTCCTCCAGGGGATGTCAGAGCGAGTCATCCTCTGAGTGATTGACGAGGGGGATTTCTCTCATCTCTTTCTATCTTTTTACGCTTTCGTAGTGTAGATTTTCCGCTTTCATAGTGTAAAAAACATTCGTTTATAAATAGATGATTGTTTCTCTCTCTTTCTCTCTCTCTTATATTGTTGCAAGTAGATTAGCTAGAAGTCATTGACCTGATCTCTTACCCTATTAAAAATACTAAAAAAATTAGAAAAGATAAAAATGACAAAAAGAAATAAAGTGAAGTACAGATTTTTATAAAACCAAACATTTGCCTCCTTGTGTTCGACCCGGGACTCACTTTTCGAGTTTCAATTATAAATTTTATCTAATAGACATGTTTTGCGAGCTACGATGATGGGTCCTCCAACCCTTAATTTTAATTCGTGAAGCGCGCTTCGATGATAGTAGGTTGAATTGAAAGAGGATCCCAGCTGTGCACACGCAAAGAAGTACTACTTTGTTAGTCCCACATTGTAGGTGGTTAAGAAAATTTTTTATACTTATTGTTTCACATGCTACGACTTATCATCATAACCATGAGGGGTCTGATCCCTCCTCATGAGCATATGCATTCCGATTCACTCACCCATGCCTTTGCGACCTTAACCAGGCCCCCCATATGCATTGAATCGGGTCTAAATTTGGTTTAGTCTTGTTTGGGTGTCAAAATGAGGAGAGAATTTGAGGGAGAGGGGGGGTTTTGCTTTGTGTTATAATCAGACAGCCACACTTAGGTCTGATTTGAGAGTTTAAGGCATTTAATAACTACTCTTGACATCTGATTTAGTTGAATTTGAGGCACTGAGTGTTGAGATCTGATTAAGTGCTCAAGAATAAGAAAAGAAGAGAGGAGGAAATTTAACTAAGTGTTGATACTTGTGATTAAGCTTAAGTGTTAATTTCGTGGTTCTAACCACCATTCTTTTTGCTCTTTCTCTCTATACTATTTTTTTTCTATGATTCTTGGTATACATTGAATATATTTCTTATTGAGTGTTTAATTATTCAATGCATTATGGTGTTCATCATATTTATTTAGTGGGTTGAATTGCAATAGTTTGCTCCCTGCAAACAACCTTGGAACTCAATGTTTTTTGAGGTTTATAAATTTTAAATGTCGATTTGGATTTTGTGGCTATACTACGATGCGTATTTTCCTAAACTATGACAATTTGTGCTTCAACATTTTGGCACCGTTGCTGGGAAGCAACATGCATTTCAATCACTAATCACACTCATTCTAATTTGATTCTAACTTGATATATCTATTTTTGTTGTGTTGTTAGATTGAAGATCGACTGCTTGAGCAACCACACCAGGGGCAGGTAACCACAATCTCTTCTTCTTTAAGCCTCTCCTCTCTTGGAAAGATTGAAAAGGAAATCAATCAGGACCAACTTACCTTATTTGCTTAGTAATCATCATTCAAGTTTCTTATTTTGATTTGACTGATTGATTAAAGATCCCCATACTGATACTTTCACCTTGATGAGGTATGGCTCATCATAGCTAAAATCCTCAAGTTAAGCTAGAAACTAGGTTAAACACTATATAATTAACATAAGAAATGGGTTAAGTGTGAGAATTAAAGAAAATGACCTAAAACATCCAATTGATGTTAAACATGCATAACTAGGTCATAAAATGAGATATTCTATTATTAAATGCAATTTGATGATCCAATTATAAATTGAACACATATTTGTGCTCAAAAGTTCAAATTGAAAGTGAAATCATGTTCCTAAATATTCAATTGAGCTTCAACAAAAATCTCATGGCATTCAGACATCATTAGGACCCTGCATTTTTTATTTTACATATAGGTCCTTCATCCTTCACACTCCATTCACCTAAAAGTCTCGAGAACCTTTCTGCATGCTACCAAGGACCTTTTAGCAAAACCTAAGGGCACGCTGCTTTACTTCCTACCACTTATGGATCTCTTTGAAACTCTTCCACCATTTCGCCTTTAGTGGGCTTCTTACAATTTACCCGAAGGACCTGCTGCTTCGCGAGGCACTGCAACTCATGAAGAACATGAGATATAGCTGCCGTCCATTCCTCACTCCATCGACCCTACAGCTGATTTTGCCCCAATCATCGCACACACCTATGCATAGCTTCACTGTGTTTCCCAAATCCCATCCAACAATGTGAATTTGGATTGAAAAATCCCACGCTCCTCTCGACCTCCCATCCACCGTCCGCCCTAATCGAGTCTAATCGCACCTTGCAGTGCTCAGATTCACTCGCTCACCTATATAAGCAGCTTCCCAGGCTCGCATGTTGCCGAATGACTCCCCACTACACCTTTTTAGCCGATCCATTCTTCTCTCTCCAGTGTTCTCTTCCCATTCACTCAGCTGCGTCTGTGACATGGGCGTAGCTTCTTCCCTCTTAATCAATCATGTCACTTGGGATGACTGTTGTTAGTGAAAATCATCATTTTAAGAATGTATAGCGTTGTAGTATAGGACAAAAATTCCAACAGCACTTAAATTTATAATCTCAAAAATCACAAGTGAGTTTGAGGTCATTCGTAGGGAGAAAATTAGAATTCACAACACTAATCGCAACTTAGAAATAATGAGTGCAATAAATAAGAATCAATCAATCAGAATATATCCAATAATAGCTCAAATTGTATCTCAAGAAATAAGGGGATAAAATGAATATAAAGAACTCTAAAAAAGATGGTCATTTAGACCACCACTTAATTTCCCACATTAAGCACATATCCCAAATTATCAACCATTCAAATTTTCCTACAATGGTCTTGAACTACTTGCCATGTCAGCACAACACTCAAATATGTCTCAAATAATCCCACAGAACTAATCAAATTAGATGTCAGTAAGACTCTTCAGATGCCTTATGTGCTCAAGCTTCAGGGTATGGCTAAGGTACAATCGTTGAGGCTTAAGGGTGCCAAGCCTCAGAGATGCTAAGTGTATGGTGTATGGGCATGCCTCTCGAGCCAACAAGGCATGAATCACAATGCAAAACCTACCCTTATCCTCCTAAAATTTTCCTAATCAAGTTGCTAACTGGGTAATCAGATTTAGGTTAGGTCCAAACCTACCAACGAGGTGTAGTAGGTTAGGAGTGCGCATGTGAGTGAGAGGGACTCACCCCATGTGCTGAGGCAACACAACTACTTTACTAATGCATTAAATATGCAATTTCAGATTTGTTTCCTAGGATGTGGGACTAAGTTGGTGCATTCTTCTTCTCATGAAGCCATGAATTGGAGACTTGAATGGAAGCTACTAATGCTACCCTCTCACTTGATTGCTGGTGCAGATGCCTTCAGGTAGTGAGGCTGTGTCGAGTGATGGTGGTCATAGGTTGGATGATGGTTGGAGACAGGCAGACGAAGGTGGAGAACTGACGGCGATGACGAAGCTCTGGCAAAACCCGAAAAGATGAGATACAGGCTATTCGTTGTAATTAGAATGCTCAGCAACTTCACCAAGTGGTGGCGAAGGTGATGGTAGTGTTCATGTGGTGTGTCGTGATGTGTAGAGGTCTATCAACGTCGGTAATGGCGTACGGGGGTGGGTTGTTCGGAGGAGTGAAGGAGTGGATGGGACATGAAATTTATTGAGGGCTTCTGGTGAGTGAGATAAGGCGGAACTTTTGGAGGTGACAACATGGTGTTTGGGGTGTATAGCAGTGTAGCGACCATGCTGGAGGTGTGCCTGCAGTCAAGTAAAATGTAGGGGGAGGCTATGATTCGTAAATTGAATTAGGGTGAGAAAGGGTTGACTCGAGGTTAGCGAGAAAGAGTGAGTTAGGAAACCTACTTATTGACCAAGGGGATGAGAGATCTGCACCGACTTTGACTGGCCAGTGTCGGGAGATGAATGCTCCGGTGGTGAGAAGCGGTGATGATGAAGGGGTAGACAGCTCTTGCTTTGACCGACATGGAGCAGAAGAAGTTGGGGAAGAAGTTCCCTCTGCATATCATACATGGCAGGGGGTGACGAAGGAGGATTGAGGAGCTCACCAAGGTCGCGGTAGAGGCGGTTAGAGGGAGAGAAGGAAGAAGAATTTTGTGGCCAAACCAAACTAAGGACAAGCCTTGGAATTAGATGAACCTTTATAGAGCTCAAACCCAAGCTCTAAATCAAGGAATTTGCGTGATTGAGTCAAGATTTGGAATCAAGAATCCAACGGATTTCTTGAGCTTCACCTGATCTTGTTGCTTGAAATCAGGATCAAAAATTGTGTTCACATGAATCTTCAGGGGTTTGAACTCCAATCCCACTAAATTAGGTGGGATTTGGAGGTGATTCGATAAGATTTTAACTAGGTTGAAAGTCAGTTGTGGGTCAGTTGACCTAACAATGGTAGCAAGGAACTTCTTGTGAAGAAGATGAAAATGTTGGGGACCAATTTGCAAGAAATTTTGAAAGCTAGGTCTTTAAGTGTAGGAAATAGAGGTTTTAGGGACTGAAGTTCAAACTTGGTCAAGATGGACTCTGATTGGGCCCAAATTTTAGTTCTCACATAATTTGGATCCAAGGAATCTAATGGTAAACTTGGATTTGAGTTTTGACCACGTTTGACTAGGAAAATCACATAGAGGCCTAAATTGGGGCAAAATCCTATCTGAAACTCTATCCTAGGTAAAAATGGGTTCAGATTGTCAAACCAAGGGTATGAAACCTCTTAGAATATTTTTATATGAATTTCAAGAGGGTTAGATGAATTTTATCCTGAATAGAACCACTTTAATTTAAGTGGGCTGATAATTAGGGTTTTGTGTATTTTTTCGATTCTCGAAAGGCACAAAACACTGTTTCTTTTAGTGTGGACCCACTTTTTGGTCTTTAATTCTCTATTGACCGTTAATTAACCCCTTGGTGACCCCATGGTTATTCTGCATTCATTATCTGATGTTAAAATTGTAGATTTAACCCTATTTTGTTGGTCTCTCCTCAAAATAGATCTTAATGGAATTATGGTCCCCAAGCACTTATTCAAGAGCATTTATCTCTTGATTCCAACTAATCATAGTTATGGAAAATGATGGCGTTACCATCATACCCCCATGCCTAACTTTTGCTTGTCCTTTGCAAAATCCCATAGAAAGGACTAGATCTCTAGACCATGCTTTTAATGTTAAGAAGCTTGATTTGTGACACCTCTATAGAAATTAGATCAGAATATCAATAATACACCTAGAGGTACTCAAGTACTAGCCAAGATCCATTCCTGACCAGCTTCAACCTTAGGTCTTCCACGAAGGTTTCTAAGGCCTACAAAAACTACCTAGAGGTTTGTTCACCCAAGTGGTTAAAGCACCCATGCGTAGAATGTATCAAGTCCAAGTTTGGTTTGCCAGTGCATTTTAATAAGAGAGAGAGATGGAGAAAGACATTTCATTTTGAGAGTTTTCTCTCTCTTCTTACTATATTTCCCTAAATCCAACCTCGAATTGGTGCTAAACACAGTCTATATCGGACTCCTTGTCCCCACTATCAATCTTCAAAGGGTCCTTGGCTTTCGATTCTTCAAGATAGCACCGCCCATGGCAACCCCCAGAACCCTGGTTTTCGACACTTCGAGATAGTGCCACCCATGGCATTCTGTAGCTAAATTCAGGCCCTGGTAATCAACATTTCGGGATAATCCTGCCTATGACACCTGAACTAGCATAAGGTGCTTATATTCCCCTGATAGGATATTTAGATATCCTAGGAGACAAGCATTGAGGAGACAATATGTTAATATGCATCTTCGAGGGAATTATTCTTTATTCCACCTCTTCGCGTCGAGAACTCGTCCAATCAACTTGTGTCTTTGTGCCACTCCTAAGCTAAATCTTTAAGATGAGTTTTTCAAAACATAACACTTTTGGTATTATTTCTTTGTTAAGCACACTGAACTAGACTAGTGTGTGATTTTGGGTGCTTAGGCTACCAAGTCCCACAAACCAAATGGTAGGCAATGGGGCCAAATAATCCCTAAGCCTTAGACTTAATACATCAGCTTTGTACTTTCCTCAACCTTTTGAGGATTAATCCAAATCTTAACAAGTACGTGAGTGTTTAAGCCGTACAATAAGCCCAAGAGTCCTAAGATCAACACTCTTTACTAATCTCTTTGTCTCTAGTGCTTCAAGACTTAATCCTTATTTTGATTTGGTCTAGAACTTAAGCAAATCCCATAATCAATTGCTAAGACTATCGATTTTGTTTTCAATTTTTGCTCCTTTTTGACATTTCTTTGTATCTCCTTTTTTCCTCCTCAAGAAAGATTTTCAATCATTTCTCAAAATTTTCCTCCCCTTTCTCCATTTTTTTCTTCAATAAGTATCTTTTTTCTATGAGAACCCCTCAGAGACTTGAATTTCCATTTGTGTTTTGCACTTTAACACCTCCCCATGCCTAAGTTTTGCAATGTCCTCATTGTAAACTAGTTGGGCATGAATTTAACTTGGTTCAAGGTTTAGAACAAGGTCAAAGGGTGGGTGAATGGGATGGGATGACTGATGCAGATGATTTCTAGCTTTGATACACATATCAATGGTGGTGTCTGTTGTTCTAAAGTTGAACCCTAAAGTGCAAAAGGAGTGCAGCTCAAAAGGATGATCAAAAGGGTGTCGAGTTTTTGGAATGACAAGTTGTCTCCCATTAAGCACTAAATTCAATGCCTTCAGCTAAGTAGAAGGTGGTCAAGGAGAAGGGGTGGTCAGATTGGAGGAATTTTGTAGAACAAGCACCGTGATGAGTAGCCTGGTTGGTCCAGCTAGGTGCTTGTTCAGATCAATGGGCTGATGATGCAGACCAAACCGAATCAGTTTGGTGGATTGATGGATGTGAATCAATAGATGTCGAGCCCACCAAATGCTTTGTGGCTCAAAAAGATGTGGAAATACGAATCTAGGGTTTGGCTGAATCAGTTCAACCTAATCAAAGTAGGGGTCCTCAAATGATAATGGATCTATGGAAAATGTAGGAAACCTACTGGTGGGATTATAGAAGGATAAGATGTGGTTAACGATCTGATCAGTGTCCAATTCCCGATCCAAAGATGGAGGTGAATCATATGCAATGAGATCAGAAAGTGGTGAGTCAAAATAGAAATTGATTTCAGTGGCAAGTTGGGTTTGATTGCACAGTAATCATAGGACCTAATCTACCTGAATTAAGTTAGATTTTAGCTTAACTTCAGGACAATGCATCCATAGGCATCATAATTTGCATCATAGTTGATTAGCTAGCTTTATAGATAATAATGTTATTTTATGCTCTAAAAGAGAGACAATATTAATTGTAGATGATTCAGAGCAGAAAATAATATATCAAACCATATGAATATAATCAGGACAATGACGGGAGTCCAACGCTTCCAGAATCTTCTTGATCAGACATCCATAGCATCGCATATAGCCCAAAGAAGATCAGAGGCCAAGTTGCAAGATAGTAGAGATCCAAACATTAGATGTCAAATCCGACTGCATGAATGGATCCGAATCAACAATCGCAGTCCAATGGCATAACAATCGGCACAATCAGAGCCCTATAACATCAACTACAAAGGTGGGAAGATGAATGGCCAGGATGGTGCTCGCACCACCCCAAAGATCCACTGTCGTACCCTAACCATTGAAGGAGAAACATGGTCTATTGGATTGCCATCCAATGGCCACAAAGCAGCCACGATGCCTACCATCGTGCCTTTCATCAAGGAGGAGTGCATCTCAACCGTTGGATCTTCATCCAATGGTTGAGAGTAGCCGCACGCTAAAACCAAACTGCGACACAATAAATCTTGTAGAACATTGGTTAGCATGCTCACATGAGAACATGAGGCACACGATAGAATCGAGCTGAGTGGAAATTTGAAGAGGCAGTAGAATCGCAGGTGCAATTGAGCCGTTGGATCAGAGCGAATGGTGCGGATGCAACCACGTGGTGCACAGAGGTGTGTTGGATGCGACGGTATGGATGAAGTGCAATTGGACATGCAAATTAAATTCCCTGCCACACGTAGGCTCTTAAGGTAGTGCAACGCTAAATCTAAGCTGTCTGATCATCAGATCAAACTACTGAATTTGAAAGCACACGTATGTAGGATCTAAAGGCACAAGCACACTATAAGAGGGGATGAATAGTGTGGTAGATAAAAATATGCAAGCAAAACAAACCACAAAAAAATAACACCAGATATATAGTGGTTCCCCTCACTTGGGTACTCCACTACCTAAGTCTCCTGACTTAGAATTATTAAACAGATTCCCTCAACTCGGACTGAATCAATTTACTATAAATGGAGGTAATTAATGGGTTACCTCAACCCAATTACATGATTGAATAAGAACAAAATGATATAGATGTAAGCAAGCAACAATAAATCTTACAACTAAATTCCTAAGTCTCTAACAAGAATTTGCGTAATAAAATGATTATATACTAATTTAATGAAAGCACACAAAAGCGAAAGATTATACGATGAAGAACGAGATTGCTTGAAAGAGGTTTGTTGCAGAGAGTATTGCCTTGAAGAAGAATGCAACAGCAATCCTTGCAGCATGTAATGTGAAATTTGGGAATTAAGAGAAAGGAGATAATTTTGGCTTGTGTTGTGTGCAAATGAAACACACATGGTGTTTATATAAGCCACTAAACACCTTCTCTACGATTACTAGCCATTAGGGGCAAATTTGAAAGATTAGAGATAGGATTAATTGCAAAGTAGCCGTTCAGATTGGTCACAATGGTTAGTTGGTACCGGTACTAAAGTTGTGGCACCGATACTGACTGCTCACAGATAACCAGTAGTCAGCCCAACATAGCTTGGGTATCGGTACTCAGTGCTTACAGTTGAGTACCAACTAAGTGACTAGGTACCAGTACCCATGATGAGTACCGATACTTGTGACTCATATATTTGCATCCTATGACCTACATGTACTAGTACTCATGATGAGTACAAGTACTTGTAAGGTCTAGGTACTTCTCAAGTCTTCAAACTATGAGCACCTTGTACAGGTACTCATGAGGAGTACCGGTAGTTGTTCATAGTTTGGGACTAAAAACCCAAACTTGTGCCAAGTACCAAGAATGAGCTTTGATCACAATCTAAGTGAAATATGAGAGTAAATACATGATCAATACAACAACGAAATGATGTATTTTCAAATGAATAGCTGAATGGAAGAATGATTCCTAATTATCTCTATTTTGATTTTAATTCCTAAGTCATTTATCTAGTTAGGAGACATATACAATCTAGATTACAAAAAATATGAACAAAAAGAAACAGTCTTCAATCTTCATGCCATCATTACTTCTTTCATCCATCCTTAAATCCTATTATTTCTTGAAAATAACACTTCATAAACTCATTAGATTTGAAACGATTTTGTTAACACCAAAACATAAAAGAGAAGTGGAACTAGGTTCTAACAATCTCCCCCTTTTTGGTGTTGACAAAATATTAAAAATACCTATATTTAAAATAATAGAAACCTCATAAGAGAAGGAATACAAAAAACTCCGCTAGGAGTGAAACCTCTCCCTCAAACTAAGCTTCCTTATTTTAAATATAGTATATTTACTTTTTGTCCCCCTTTTTGCCAATCAAACAAAAGGAATATATCACTATGCATAGACAATGACTGGGCCTAAAAGAAGATTGTAGAGAAACAATCATAAGAAGAAAGCAAGCATATTAAAAGTCATAACAATCATAATTGAAGTCATACATCATTAAAAGACATAATAACCAAGCAAAACATGTTTAATTGTTCAGTACATGAAAATATAGACTAAAACACTAATTGCGAGGATGTTTTCTAATAGACTTTTGAGCATGTTTGCTACTTGTTCTACCACCATCATCATCATCAATTTCATCATCTTCATCATCACTTTCAACATAAGAAACCTCTTCTTCAAGTTCATTATATTCTTCCACTTCATCATCCTGAAGAATAGTTTCTTTCGTCATTGGAGATGAGATGTGAGATGGGTCTTCAAAATTCTTTTGGCATCTCTCACTATATTCTTTGGTCGCTTTTGGTTCAGTGTGCTTCCTTTGTTTAGGATGTTGAGTGGAAGAAGCAAAAAGGGAGGACTCAACGGAAAGTGAAAGATCATAGAACTTGCATTCCATATGACAAAAAGCAAAGTTAAGATTTGACAAATTTTGTCCAATATAATTTAAAGTGTTAATCATACTGGAATCAGTTCTAGACACATTAAACAGATTTACCCAAGGATTTTTAGCTTCTGGATATGGATAGGTTATAGGAACAAAAGCTGAGGATGATTCAGGAGGTGGATGAGAAGAAGATTGAGCATTTGGATCAACTTCTTCTTCATCTTGACTAAATGATTCCTCTTTAGCAGGTTTTACTCCCATTTTTCAGAGAGTGGACCACTTGAAGTAGACCACTAATTACGATGGATTCACACATGGAAAGGTTTGGGTTTGGAAAACCCATCGTCGTAGTTCGATTCACGAGAAAATCCGTCGATCAGATAAAATTTATAACTAAAACTCAAAAAGTGAGTCTCGGGTTTAACATAGGGAGGTGAACGTTTGGTTTTGAAAATCCACATTTCGCTTTTTATTTGTTTCTGTCATTTTTATCTTTTCAAAATTTTTTGGTATTTTTAGCAAGAAAGATATCAAGTCGATGAATTCTAGCTAATCTACTTGAAAAATAAATAGAGAGATAGAGATAGAGAGAAACAATCATGTATTTTTATAATCAAATGTTTATTACAACTAGGAAAGCAGGAAATCTATACTATGAAAGCAATAAAGATAGAGATAGGTGAGAGAAATCCCCCTCGACTGTCGCTTGGAGGGTGACTCGCTCTAACATCACTTGGAGGAAGGTGGGGACGAGAGGAACGAATAAGGATGGAGTCGGAGTCCAAAGGGTGGGGCAGGATGGCGTCGCAACAAGGATTGACATGCATGGAACGCGTTAGTTTAATTATGTCATTGTAGCATGCGCTCACGTTGTCGATTTTAAATTAAGATATGAATTTGTGAGTCCAAATGTTGATCTCATGGAGGCATTAAATCAGATTAGTTTTAGTCGCTTTGGGTATCACAAAATGGTAGCATGGTTTTCCTACGAAAATGAGAGAGAGAGAGAGAGAGAGCGAGTAGGGTTAGAGCTTGTGTTTAAAACATGACAATCACTTAAGGAGATGTGAACTATGATATAAGAAGCAACATCAATATATAGCTTGCAATTAGAGATCGTTTACAACTACAACAATAGATGAAACCTTAAAATAGTGCAACATAAAACTAGAGTAAATGGGAGTGCGAGGAGGCGTGGTGGCCACGACAGTGGAGGGGGTCTCCGTTGGTGTCTCGATGACTTTGAGGGCAGATATGGAGTGTTTGGTGGTGCTAGGAGTGGGCTAGTGTTGCATGGAGAGTGAATGAGAATTGAATGCCCTTGAATGGGTGGTTGAGGATGTTTATATAGAGAGGAAGGGATTTCCAAAGTAGGTAAGGGTTCCAACAACATCCAGGACATCGCTAAACCCATTCCAGAAGTGTCGGTGCAGCCCTTCGCCCGCTGGTCCAAGCATGCACGCATGCTTCTTCCTTCAATCCGCGCCCACACATCCTCATCTGTCAGATCCGAGGTGTAGATCGCCATCAGATAACTGAGGGCATGTCGCGTCGCCCCCCCCCCGTGCCCACGGGTACAGCCTTCGCACCCATCACACGATGGGAAAGCATCTACTGTTCGACGCACCTCAACGTTCGAGATTGCGCATGATCGGATGCTTGGATCATGCCCTACGTGCGTTGGGTGCACGTAATCATGTGCATCTGTGCTTGGGCATGCTAGATCACGCCATGTAGCTTCCATCTTTGTCATCTGTGCATGCATCAATGGCTAAATTTTGATTGTGAGCGCGGATGTTGCTAGTGAGGTTCGATCACGCATCGAAGGCGCTCTATGAGAGGCATTGACCACTACGATGCATGCACGCTTTGTCGAGGATTTGCGTGGGTGCTCAGCCGTCCGATGGGAGATCAAATGGCCGAGAATTCTCCTTGCACTGAAGCCGGGTTGCTGCGGTGTGTGCATGTGGCAGATGGCGCCACGTGGTTGATTGTGGGCCATTGATCGTCAAATCAACGACTAGAACTTCTTGGGCTTGTTGGGGAAGCTCTGGATGTTGGATTTAAGTGATTTTGAATCCGTTGGACTCCATTCGTTGATTTGAATCCATCCGTGTGGTCCAATTGCTCATCTGGGGCCTGTTTCAACATGCACTTGTACACATAACCATTAAACATTGATTATATGCAATCTTAATTTGTCATGCATGCAATGCTTCCAAGCCAATTATGGTGTGTCATTAACGTACTTATCTCCTGAAAACTAACTCTAGTTGATGGAATTATCATCATCAGATATAGAGTTATCGTACCCCCATGCTCATCCCTTGCTAGTTCCTAGCAAGGTTTATCCTAGCCGTTATTTTTAGTCGGAATTAGGAATTGATTGCTTAGACATATGTTACTTTTTAATGGGAGGAAATATATACTAAGAGCCTAATTCACAGAGATTAAACAATGCCCGAGTGTCTGCCAAAATGCAAACAGCACAAGTTCTCACTTTAATATGCATATATATTTTTTCTTTTTCATCTTTTCTGATTTTTTTCAATTTTCGGAGTTGAGAGTGTCTGGGTAACTTTTTACGACTACCCAACCCACCCATAACTCGAGAAAGACTCTAAGTGCTAAGCATCTTGGTGTGAAAATTGTGATAGACTCACTCAACGGTAATTAAAATAGACTTCGGGTTTCTACGCCCATAGGTGACTTGAAAGATGTTCCCTAAAGGTGTATCTGTCCGACCGGTAGCTTTCTCCCTACTTTTATTTCGTGTGGGGTCAACAAAAGGTTACTTCCAGTGTATATCTCCCTGGATTGCTCCACTTCCCTGCTTCTTCCTTAAGTGTTTTGGACCTTTTCGTGCATTTAGTGAGCTGGTTCTAGACAACCGACCAATGAGCTATTACCACCGACCACTTGCTAGCCATACTCTTGCAGTGAAGTGTGGCTTATTTATCTTTTCTTCATTTTCTTCTTTTTCTACTTTTCTATTTCTCCTTTTTTCTTTTCTTTTTCTTTTGTTGTTTAGTAGGTGGCTTCCCTGATCTCAGATTTACCTAATGGCACTAGTAAAAGAGAGTGGTCCTGTGGCTGGGCTCTGGACAACCGGCCAATGGGTTGTTTACCCATGACAACTTGCCAGTCATACCACCCTAGAAGGTTCATTAGCTACCCAATTTCTGTTAGAATCTCCGAGGAGTAAGTTAGTGCAAAAATGTGTGTAGATGCTTAGACTATAAGTCCCTCTGAGTGAGAGGCTGGGTTGATAAGTAGTATAATTATCACCCTACTTTATTGATCAGATTAATGTAAATTAAGGTTGCGAGGATTTGAGGTTAAATCCACATTTTAGTGGACACCTAGGCTGATAAAGCCAGAAGGCCTAAAGAGTCTAAGTGTTCATGTTCTTATCGTATTAGTTTCTACAGTTGACAAGCTCTTTATGCCTAAGTTTTCTTTCCTAATTCTTTTATATATATATAATTCAAGCTGATAATATGAACTCAAAGAATGCGAATGACCACCCCCCCATGCTTAAGTTGGACAATATCCTCACTGGCAAGTAAATGTATGCAAGGGGGTATAGAAAGAAATCACCTGAGTACAGCTGTGTACCTGATCAGCCTGAATCTTCTGGGTTGCCTCCTAGGAAGCTCTGAGTATAGTGCCTTTAGCTAGGCATAATGCACAAATAAGAATGGTATGGGTCAAGAAGGTGTAGACAAAATCAACACGACCCAAAATCAAAAACCTGTGGATGCGAACTAGGTTGTGGTGCAACAGATATAACATGCATGCCCTTGTTTGTTCCTCTCGTAGTTTGTTGGCATGCAAAGAAGTTGATGTGGATGAGTGCACCCCAAATCTAAAATGCTAGACACTAAAGATGTAGGTTCTATACTCAGCTTGTGTCCTTATAAAATTGTAATCCCTTAAAGATGAATCAATTCTAGTGCATTCGGGTTGTGGGATTTCTATTCTAGTAGGGCTTGTAACAAAATCAAGAGTTTCATAATGAGCCCTAAAATAAATCATGTGGTCTCTCTCTAGAGAAAAATCCATCCCTTGTTCAACTAGGGTTTCATTGCCTATTCCCTCTAAGTCCTTGACCCCAAGAATATTCTCTTCAACCTCTTTCATATCAGACTCAATGTTTGAGGTTGTTTTAGAGGTAGGGCTGATTTCATCCTCTAGCTCAGATTCCTTCTCTTGACCCTCCTCTAAATTTGTGATGGGGGTTTCAACCGATTCGAAATCAATTATTTCAAAATTACAATCCCCTTCCCCATCTCCAATGTTGGATGTCTTTTCCACTGAATCACTTTCCTCAAGAAGATTATATTTGGCTTCCACGACATCGCCCCACAAATTCTTAGTTTCCTCCTGATGTGTGTCCTCAACTCTCCCCATATCATATTCTGAGGAATCCTTAATGACATCTTCTATGGAGTTGTCCAACTTCTGGGGAGTATCAATGGTGAATTGAACCAATTTTGGGTAAATAGGTGTAGTCCAATTGATCATGGCATGGCCTTGCTTCACAAATTCCATGAACAGAATTGTTTTTAGTAGTTTTCTTTGGCCCTCTTTCTCCAGTTGTTGGAACATATCCATCATCGCCTGTTGCCCTTTAATCAATTCTTGATTCTGTCTGTGTAACTCTAATTAGAGGTTATCTAGAATTGACAGGGTGTCATTCGATTTCCCTTGGATTTCTTCCTTCAGAGTAGGGCTAGGAAGGTGTGGTTGAGGGTGTGTACTAGGATCTGCACTGGGGTTTAAGTTCTTGGGTGAGTCCTCTATTCTATCATTTTCAGGGTCCAATTCTTCAAGACGAACCATTCTCTGTTTAGTCCTACTCCAGAATAATTGAGGTTCTAAATCCTCGTCCCAGTACAAATCAAAGGTTGATCATTCTTAATTTGCCTAGGTTTCTGATCATCCTTTGATTTCCATTTGTCTAGAAGCCCTTCCAATCCAAAGGTCACGTAGGAGAAATCCTTGAATTCAAATGACCTTTCTTAGTTATAGTCCTGGGAAGGGTAGGGATCTTGGTGTTCTCCATGAGTGTAGGTCCCATCAAAGTTATTAGTGAGTGGGTGGGACCTAAATGGAGAGTCGTCATGAGGACAATTGAGATAAGGATCCCCAAGGTTTGGATCGTACCCCTGGGTGGGTGGGTTGGATGTATCCCAATAAGAGGTTGGTGCGGATTGGTTACAATTGGGATAGTTGGGGTAAGAGGGGTATTCTGGGTCATATCCCCAACTAGGTGCCTGGTTATCCCAAGTAAGCTGTGGATATGGTCTACTTGGGTTAGAATACAAATCATGTTGGGGATAGTTTCGGTAAGATGGATAGGGATTGAAATACATGGTTCAAAAGTGGTGGAGGGGTGAAAGAGAAGAACAGATGAGAGAATTGTGTGTGCACAATCAAGCAAATAAATCTAGTCCTTATAGTGTTTACCTAGGTGACCTGGAAGCCTCAAAGGGAATGATCAAACCTACAAGCACTTAACCTCCCTTCCCGATGTTAATCTATCCAGGTTGATTACAAGGGGATTGAGGAGAAGGTTCTTCCTTTGGTTTGCGTTGCTGATTCCATAGACCTCACAACCACGGTCGTTGGACACTTCCCCATAGCCTAGACACCAGATTTTACAAAGGAAATGAAGGCTAAGTGCCTAGCAAACCTAATCACACCTCAAGGACTTAGACTAGTCTTGCTAGGGCACGTCTACTCCAATTTAATGAGGGCTAGGTTAGTGCTTGTGCTCAGGATATATGATGAGGCATTGTTTGAGGTTGTGCCTCCTAGTTAGTCCAATTGGGTGTGTGCGTGCACTCAACAAAACATGGTTTTCAAGAAAGGTTTTTAGGATGTGATGTCTTTTAATGATTTGTCCTTGCTTTAGTGATTTTTAGGGTTGAAATGCCTTAATGTTTTCAAACAATGTTCGAGTGGGCACACAAAGTTTTGCACACAATGGGCATAAGTCGATTTCGTTTAGAATGATGTGGCCCTAAAGAAACAACCCTAATGTATTCACCCTAGTGTTCATGCAGTTCTACCAGGTGAGTTGATTTTAATTATGGTGAGTGGTGCAACCCAATTCAAATCATAGTGACTTCACAAACACCACTCAAAAGAAAGAAGAACACTCTAAAAAGATTATCTCTTCAAGAATGTTAGAGTGTATTTTTGGTTGGGTGATGAGTTTGGAATGTGGGTCAAGTAGCCATTCACCACACCAATTTTGAATTTATATATATATATTTGTATTTCTTTTAGGCAAGCAAACAATCAATGGGTGGAGTAATACTTACAACCATCTTCATAGCACTTTACTCCCTGTCTACTGTCTTGGATTGCGCTCCTCCATTGCCTAAGTGTTGAGTTCCTGGCAACGGTGCGAAAAGAAGATGTGAATACTAATGCAGGATGAAAGCGACAAAAGAAATCCACTACCTCCCCGGCAACGGTACGAAAACTGATGTACGTGAAATGCGTTGGTTTAATTATGTCATTGTAGCATGCGCTCGTGTTGTCGATTTTAAATTAAGATATGGACTTGTGAGTCCAAATGTCAATCTCAGAGAGGCATGAAATCAGATTAGTTTTAGTTCCTTTGGGTGTCACAAAATGGCAGCGTGGTTTGCTTGCGAAAATGAGAGCGAAAGAGAGAGAGAGAGAGTAGGGTTAAAGCTTGCCTTTAAAACATGACAATCACTTAAGGAGATGTGAACTATGATATAAGAAGCAACATCAATATATAGCCTACAATTAGAGATCGTTTACAACTACAACAATAGATGAAAGCTTAAGATAGTACAACATAAAACTAGAGTTAAAGGTAGTGTGAGGAGGAGGCGAGGTGGCCACGGCAGTGGAGGGGGGCTCCGTTGGTGACTCAACAACTCTGAGGGTGGATATGGAGTGTTTGGTGGAGCTAGGAGAATGCTAGCATTGCATGGAGAGTGAATGAGAATTGAATGCCCTTGAATGGGGTTTCCAAACTAGGTAAGGGTTCTAGCAACATCCAGGACGTCTTTAAACCCATTCCAGAAGTGTCGGTGTAGCCCCTCGCCCGCCAGTCCAAGCGCGCGTGTGTGCTTCTTCCTCCAATCCACGCTTGCGTGTCCTCATCTTTCGGATCCAAGGCACGGATCACCATCCGATAGTTGGGGGTGCATCACGTCTCCCCCCTGCGCCTGCGGTTGTAGCCTTCATGCCCTTCACATGATGGGAAAGCATTGATCGTTCGATCGCACCTCAACGGCTGAGATTGCGCATGACCGGATGCTTGGATCGTGCCCAACGTGTGTTGGGCGTATGTGATCATGCGCGTCTGTGCTTGGGCGTGCTAGATCATGCCACGTAGCTTCCATCTTTGTCATCCGTACGTGCATCAATGGTTGAATTTTGATTATGCGTGCAGATGTGGCTGGTGAGGCTTAATTGCACGTCGAAGGCACGCGAGGAGAGGCACTGACCACTGTGATGCCTTCATCCTTTGTCGAGCCTTTGCATGGGTGCTCAACAGTCCGATGGAAGATCAAACGACCGAGAATGCTCCTTGCGCTAAAGCGGGGTTGTTGTGGTGCATGCGCATGGCGGATGGCACCGCGTGGCTGATTGTGGGTTGTTCATCATCAAATCAACGAGCAGAACTTGTTGAGCTTGTTAGGGAAACTCCAGATGTCGAATTTAAGCGATTTTGAGTCCGTTGGACTCCATTCGTCGATCTGAATCCATTTGTCTCGTCTGATTGCTCATTTGAGGCATGTTTCAACATGCACTTATATACATAGCCATTAAACATTGATTATAAGCAATCTTATTTCGTCATGCATGTAATGCTCCCAAGCCAATTATGATGTGTCATTAACGCACATATATCCTCAAAACTAACTCTAGTTGATGGAATTATCATCATCGGATGTAGAGTTAGCAAGGATCTACTTCCCAAAGTAGGTGAGAAGACAGCCACGGGATTCTCCACGAAGGGGGATGAGAGGTCGGAAAAAATCTTTGATTTCTACTCTAGAGGAGCATCCCAGACTTGGGACAAGCTCTCTTTAGGGAGAGCCTTGGAGGTGGTGAGAGGAAGAAAGGAAGAAATGGTTTGGAATGGAGGGGGATAGGTCCATTTATAGTGGAGGAGAGACAAAATCGTCCATGGGCAATTAGTGATGGCTGTAATCATCACTAAAGATCCACCCAATTGTCGCTGAAGATCCGTGCCCTTCAATTCCTTTGCTGGCACACACATAGCATAGGCCATCAGTGATTGCTACAAGCATCACTAAAGGCCAACCCAACTGCCACTAAAGATCATGCCATTCAACACTCGCTGGCCCATGCTTCAAGTGCCCATGCCTCCTGCACCGTGTCATGTGCGCATGCGTACTAGCAGGCACTACACTGCTGATGCACTGGTGTTTGCTTCATGCGCAGACGTCATGCACATGGGTTGGTGCGGTGCATGCGCTGGCTATGCGTGTGTCATCTCAATTAAGCAATTGGGGGGCTTGGTGTTGAACGATTACGAACCTACGCTAACGAGATTGGTTTTGGAAAACCTGTCGTTGTAGTTCGAAAGCGAAGAATTCGTGTTCAACAAATAAAATTTATACCGAAATTAAAATTCCAGGTCGAACACAGGGAGGCGAACGTTTGATTTAAAAACTACGCGTTTCTTTTTATTTGTTACAAAATAATTCAATTTAGAATCATCTAATTATTTACAATAAATAGAAGAGAGAGAGAGAGAGTAAGAGAGAAAGAGAATATTACACAGAGAAATCAAAATGAGATGTAGAATAAAAAAGGAAGTTTTGTATTGAAGAGATTGTTCATTACAACTAGAAAGCATAAAACAATTACTCTAGAAAGCAATAAATTTACTCTAGAAAGCATTAAAAGAATGGAGAGAGAAATGTCCTCCTCGACGATTGCTTGGAGGACGAGTAGATTAATCTAGAAAGCAGTAAATCTATACTAGAAAGCGGTAAAAAGAATAGGGAGAGAGAAATCCTTCTTGACGGTTGCTTGGAGGACGAGCCGGACGGGACGACGCCTGGACGAAGGAGAACGAAGCGGGACGAAGGAGGACGAAGCAGAAGAACGGGAACGGAGCAGCACGCCGTCGTCGTCGCGGGATCCACTTCCGAAGGAGGACGAAAATTTAGACTTTATCTCGCGAGGAGCATCCCGGGTGTGGGACAAGCTTCTCTTGAGCTTTGGAGAGGTAGAGAGGAGAAGGAAGGGATGAAAATTTCGTATGGAGGGGGTCTCCTTTTATAGTTGCAAGGAGTGAGGGCAAAATGGACATTACAAGTTCAAAATAGTAAATGAGGGGTCTTCAGTGACGGATAAATCCGTCACTAAAGACCCTAACGTGGGCGACGTGGGCAGCTCGCGTGCGCCTCCTCGACTGCTCGCGCGCGCAACGCCCGCGCACGTCCCTTGATTTTCTGCCGTCCGATTGCGAGATCGGACGGCTTAAAATCGCGCCTTCACCGCTACCGCCCGCCCGCTTGCGCGTGCGATCGCGCGTTCACGCGCGCGTCCAATCACGCGTCGTCCGGATTGAGTGCGTGCGGCCATTGGATCTCCATCTGACGCTCATCCGTGCCCGCTCAATCGCGCCTCCCGCTCCCTCGCTGCGGCTCGAACTCGCGCCCCGCGCTCGCGTAAGCGCGCTCGACCGCTGCGCTGCGGGGCGCAGATTGTCGAGCGCATGTTTTAAGCACCGGGCGGCCAACGGCGGAGAGGAGACGATGGCGCGGTCTTCACAAGATGCAAGCGGCCGTTTGGGCAGCTGAGATGGCGCCACGTGGTGCCATCTTGGCCGTCCATCTTCTAGAAGTTGTAGATGGTGCCACGGATGTCGGATTGACTCGATTTTTGTGTCATTGGACTGCGATCGTCGATCCAAATTCATCCGTGCAGTCGGATTTGTCATCTGAAGTGCGGATTTACACCATCCTGGCCCTTGATCTTCTAGGGTTCCCCAGTCTCTATCTGATGCTACGGATGCCTGATTAGGGCGATCTTGGAGTCGTTGAACTCTAATCGTCGCCCTGATCACATCCATACGGTTGGATCTTTGATCCGAGGCCCCGATAAAATGTTTGCCCTGTCCAAGCACATAAAAGGAGACAATTAACCTCCATTTTATTCAAACTACTCTAAATGCAAGATGATGCATGTTATGCAATATTTATATCATGAAATGCAATCCAATGCTTAAGAACATGCATAAATAGACATTTTAAGTAGTGTAAATGTGTTTACATCATACCCCCATGCCTATCTTTTGCTAGTCCCTAGCAAAAACTATATGCTATTTATAAAAGAATTAGGTTAGATTATTTGGACTTGAGTTATTTTCAATCATTAAGAAATTGTCTACTTAGGAACTGAACTTTCAAAGACACAACAGTGCCCGGGTATCAGCCAAAATGTAGACCGCCTCAAGCCTCACCTTATTCAAAGAAAAATTTCTTTTTATTTTTTTACTCTTTTCTAATTTTTTTTTGGATTTTCAAATTTTAGGGTTTAAGAGTGGCTTTCTACGGCCATTCAACTCACCCAAGATTTGATGAGAACCCTAAGTTTTAAGCATCTTATTGTGATTGTGATAGACACTTTGACCGGCAATTAGAATGGACTTCGGATTTCTATGCCTCTAGGTGACCTCAAAAAGAATTCTGCCTAAAGGTGTATCTTTACAACCGGTAGCTTACTCCCTACTTTTATTTTTTAACGGGGTCAACACAAGGGTGAATCCAGTGTATATCTCCCCAGTTTATTCTACTTCTCCGCTTCTTCCTAAGTGTTTTGGGAATTTTTAGTGCATTTTCTAAGCTGGGTTCTGGACAACCGGTCGATGAGCTGTTACCACCGACAACTTGCCAGCCATACTCGTGCGGCGAAGTGTGGCTTATTTCTTTTTGTTCTTTTCTCCTTTTTGATTTTTTTCTTTTTTTTTCTTTTTTTCTTTTTTTTCTTAAGTAGGTGGCTTCCCTGATCTAAGATTTACCTAAAGGTAGCAAAAAGAGAAAGGTCCAGTGACTGGGCTCTGGACAACCTACCTATGGGTTGTTACCCAGGATAACTTGCCAGCCATATCACCCTAGAAGGTTCATTAGCTACCCAATTTCCGTTAGAATCGCCGAATAACGAGTCAGTGCAAAGAAAGTGTGTAGATGCTTAAAACTCAAAATTCCCTCAAATCAGAGGGCGGGTTAATAAGTCGTGTACTTATCACCCAAACTTATTTATTCCAATTATAATAGAATTAAGATGGCGAGGACTCGAAGACAAATCCACATTTTAGTGGATACACAGGCTAATTAAGTCCAAAGACCTGAGGGGTCTTTGTGTTCAGATCCTAATGTAGTATTTCCTAAGATTGTAAATTTTCTTAAACCCAAATTCTCTTTCCTAATTCCGAATTTTTTTTTTTATAAAAGAAAATAAACAAATCTACAGAGCTGACGAATGAATTCAGAGATAAATATCCACCACCCCATGCCTATCTAATGCAATGTCCTCATTGTATTAAAAAGGCATAAAACAGAGTGGAAAAGCGAAGAAAGCACCTGAATTGCGTGAATATCAGGTCTGCTCCAAAATGAAAAAGAACTGTATAAGTGCTGAGTTTAGTGCCTTCAGCTAAGCACACTATACAAAGAAATGAAATGAAGAATTCACAAGTGCAGGTCAGAATTAATATAAACAGAAGAATCCTCTGACCTATTAACAGCGGTCCACAGATGTGGACCAGATTGTGGTGCAGACTCATTCCCCATAATCGAGAATATCTTAGGTTCTGGATAAAAATTACCCAAAACCTAAAATCAGAATGCAAGCGGGGTCGGGCCTGCGATTTGTGAGGATGCAACCCAAGGCCAAAAAGTCGGGTTACAGAAAATTGAAGCTCAAAAGGATAATCGTTGAATGTGTGCTTGAGTTGAACATCCTCGAAACAAATGTCGTAAGGGTTCTGATTTGATGGTTTCAGCTTAAAAGGAACCCTTCGACTCAATCTTCCATTTCCTCCAAAATTAATTTCCCAAATCAACACTTCCTAGCTCCTATCCTCCTCATTCTGCATATCAAATTCCAGGACCTCTTGTATATTCATCACCCCGTCTGAAATCTCCAAGTCTAAATGATGTGGCAAAATCAAAATTGACTTGGGTCTAATTATCTCAGAATTAGAATTATCAATAAGCTCAACAGGGTGTAACTGATAATCAGGGCATTGAATTGATTCTTCCAGAAAATGCGATTTTGGATCCGTAATGTGTGCCCTAATAAGATCAGTGTTCTCAGTTATTGGGCTATCAATTGATCTATTAGATTCCTCAGGCCCAATCGTCTCACAGAAATCGTGTTCAGAAAACTCGCGTGAGACTTCGCAATTTGAATCTTCACCATCAAGATCCATATCAATGTATGTCCCAAAATCATTTGTCACTTTGCATTCCAAGGAGACATACGTTTCCTCGTAACCTGGCTCAGGGATTTCAGGTGAAGAAATCAGATCATCCTTAATTGGTTGTTTTAATTTAATCTGGTCAGCTTCGTAACACGTGTCCCTCCCAACAGGTGCCTGAGCGGGTTTTGTCGTTGGCTTTCCTGAAGAGAGTTCATCCTGGGAATTATTCCAAGATTGAATCAAAGCAACCACGAATCTCATCCTCAATTTTGCTAATTTCCCAAGTAGAAACTCACCCGGGTTCTTATCCTTAACATCCTAGAGCCAATCCAACAAAGACTTGTTTAAATCATCAATCATTTCATTCAGGGGCTCCAATCTCTCAATGCAAGGTATTGGCTGAACTTCTAAAGATTGAATGATATTCCTCAAGTTAGCCAGAACCTTATCTTGAACCTGATTAACCTGAACCAAATGAGTTGGTTCAGGGTTGGGCGGGTTTGACATCAATGTAGAGGAATTAACGAATTGAGATTCGTTATACCCTTCCTGATGATAGGTCAGTTCAGATTGTTGAAAAGATGGTGATGACCTAAAGGCAGTGAAATCAGAGGATGGGTAAGGATCAGTGTATCCTTCTTGATTGTAGATCGTATTAGGTTGTTCATGAAAGGTGGACGATCTATAATCGATGTAGCTCTGAGAAGGATAGAAATCATAATCAAAGTGTTCAGGGTTAGACCCTAAACACGGGGGTTCGGAATTATATCCCCAAACCGAATTATCCCAACTAATTGATGGTCGATTACAATACGAGTTGGGATAATCGTCATGTTGAGGATAATTTACAACAGGAGGGAAAGAGCAGGAATGCGTGAAATATGTGGAAGGATTCATGATACACGGGAGGAAGAAAGGTGCCCTGCAATACAAACAATCAGACCTGTCCTTAAATAGGTTAGCCTAAAGACCTACAGACTCTCAAAACCCATCTTGAGATAAAGGAACGATTTGATCTACTTCCGTCTGTTCAATCCAACTAGTTAGAAGGAGGGACTAGGGAGAAGGTTCTTCCTTCGGCTTGCGCCTTCGGTTCCTAGTGTACCCCCCAGTCGCGATCGTTTGACTCTGCTCCCCTAGCTAGACATCAGATTGAACAGTAGAAATAGACTAATCGAAAATAATCTCATTCTGGGTTCTGAAGAGCGAGTCCAATCCTTAAGGCCAACTTCTACTTTATTTTATTTAGGGCTAGGTTTGAATGTGCTTTGGAATGTGATGGGCCCTTTAAATGGGTTGTGCCCTTAATGATTGATTGATTCGTGTGTGAGTGCACAACCAGTGGTTTTCAAGCAAGATTGTTTTTGATGTGGTGAATTTTAAGATTCAAATCTTGCTTAATAGCTTTTAGGATTCAACTTTAGGTGTTTTCAATCAAGTTTCGTTGGCACACCAAGTTTTACAAGCACAGGTGAAGATGTTTTCCTTTAAAGTTTAAAAAGAATGTGGAGTGCCTGGTAAATCCCTAAGAGTTGAACCTAATTGGCAGCTACTTGATGAGTTGATTTTATTTGAAGTGGTGCGGCCCAATCAACTCAAACAATTGGCCTGTTGCACCACTTAATTAGGCACACAAATGATTACCTAATCTGATTTCTACTCAATTATGTGTTTAGATGTGTGTACGGGCTCCTAAGATTGGTTTACCGGTTGAGTTTGAAAATCAGATGAGGTTCTGTACCTCTGTGAGATTTTTTTTTTTTTTTTTTTAATGAGGGGGTTGGGGTGAGTATGGGTGTCAAACAACAAACAATCTAACCTTAGAGTTTATAAAAACACCTAGGTTGATTGATGTTTGAGTTATTATGTGATGAAATGAAATCTAATGGGTGGGAGGTGGGGGGTAACTCACAAAACCTTCTACAGCACTTTACTCCAATCTACCGCTTTTGCCTGCCTCGAAAGAGTACCTGCAATTACAATAAGAAAGGAGAAAAGTGAGGTAAATGATTTGTAAGTTATAAAACGCGAAGAGAAATCAAAGATCGTTGCCTCCCCGGCAACGGCGCCAAAATGTTGAACGATTACGAACCTACGCTAACGAGATTGGTTTTGGAAAACCTGTCGTTGTAGTTCGAAAGCGAAGAATTCGTGTTCAACAAATAAAATTTATACCGAAATTAAAATTCTGGGTCGAACACAGGGAGGCGAACATTTGATTTAAAAACTACACGTTTCTTTTTATTTGTTACAAAATAATTCAATTTAGAATCATCTAATTATTTACAATAAATAGAAGAGAGAGAGAGAGTAAGAGAGAAAGAGAATATTACACAGAGAAATCAAAATGAGATGTAGAATAAACAAGGAATTTTTGTATTGAAGAGATTGTTCATTACAACTAGAAAGCATAAAACAATTACTCTAGAAAGCAATAAATTTACTCTAGAAAGCATTAAAAGAATGGAGAGAAATGTTCTCCTCGACGATTGCTTGGAGGACGAGTAGATTAATCTAGAAAGCAGTAAATCTATACTAGAAAGCGGTAAAAAGAATAGGGAGAGAGAAATCCTTCTTGACGGTTGCTTGGAGGACGAGCCGGACGGGACGACGCCTGGACGAAGGAGAACGAAGCGGGACGAAGGAGGACGAAGCAGAAGAATGGGAACGGAGCAGCACGCCGTCGTCGTCGCGGGATCCACTTCCGAAGGAGGACGAAAATTTAGACTTTATCTCGCGAGGAGCATCCCGGGTGTGGGACAAGCTTCTCTTGAGCTTTGGAGAGGTAGAGAGGAGAAGGAAGGGATGAAAATTTCGTATGGAGGGGGTCTCCTTTTATAGTTGCAAGGAGTGAGGGCAAAATGGACATTACAAGTTCAAAATAGTAAATGAGGGGTCTTTAGTGACGGATAAATCCGTCACTAAAGACCCTAACGTGGGCGACGTGGGCGGCTCGCGCGCGCCTCCTCGACTGCTCGCGCGCGCAACGCCCGCGCACGTCCCTTGATTTTCAGCCGTCCGATCGCGAGATCGGACGACTTAAAATCGCGCCTTCACCGCTACCGCCCGCCCGCCTGCGCGTGCGATCGCGCTTTCACGCGCGCGTCCAATCACGCGTCGTCCTGATTGAGCGCGCACGGCCGTTGGATCTCCATCTGACGCTCATCCGCGCCCGCTCAATCGCGTCTCCCGCTCCCTCGCTGCAGCTCGAACTCGCGCCCCGCGCTCGCATAAGCGCGCTCGACCGCTGCGCTGCGGGGTGCAGATTGTCGAGCGCATGTTTTAAGCGCCGGGCGGCAACAGCCGTTGGATCGAGATCCAACAGCGGAGAGGAGACGATGGCGCGGTCTTCACAAGATGCAAGCGGCCGTTTGGGCGGCTAAGATGGCGCCACGTGGTGCCATCTTGGCCGTCCATCTTCTAGAAGTTGTAGATGGTGCCACGGATGTCGGATTGACTCGATTTTTGTGTCATTGGACTGCGATCGTCGATCCGAATTCATCCGTGCGGTCGGATTTGTCATCTGAAGTGCGGATTTACACCATCCTGGCCCTTGATCTTCTAGGGTTCCCCGGTCTCTATCTGATGCTACGGATGCCTGATTAGGGCGATCTTGGAGTCGTTGAACTCTAATCGTCGCCCTGATCACATCCATACGGTTGGATCTTTGATCCGAGGCCCCGATAAAATGTTTGCCCTGTCCAAGCACATAAAAGGAGACAATTAACCTCCATTTTATTCAAACTACTCTAAATGCAAGATGATGCATGTTATGCAATATTTATATCATGAAATGCAATCCTATGCTTAAGAACATGCATAAATAGACATTTTAAGTAGTGTAAATGTGTTTTCATCACTTGGCAAGTTTCAAACCCATGCCTTTCCTTTCGGAGTTAACTCCACGACCGATGTGCCATGCTTTCTGTTGAGTCAAGAAGAGCAACTGTGGGCGCAGGATGGGGGAGGATTCTTAGCCATTGGATCAAGATTCAACGGCTGAGAATTGATAATGAAGATGATGAGGGGCACCTTCCAATTGCTGCTGTCTGGTGTTGTGGCGCCATCTGGGCCATCCATCTTCTGTCTATTGCAGAGGGTGCCATGGTGCTCAAATCGAGATGATTCCTGCATTGCCGGATTACGATCGTTGCTCCAGATTCATTCGTATGGTCGAATTTTTCATCCGAAGCCCATATAAATGTCGCATTGCCACTTGACCATTGATCTTCCTCGAACTTCAAATGATGCGATGGGACTTAGATCTAGATGATTTCAGAGGCATTAGACTCCGATCGTCGTCTTAATCAGATCTGTACGATCCGATCATCCATCCAAGGTCCTGAAATAAATCTTCTCTCCTAACCATAGAAAGAACCTAATTAACCTAAAATATATAAAACTACTCTAAATGCAGAATGATGCATGCTATGCAATATTTATAACATGAAATGCAAATCTAAGCCTAGGAACATGCATGATTAGGCATTTTAACCTAAATAGATGTGTCTATATCAATCACTTTTCTAAGCGAAGTAAAGTTAGAGAGATCAATTTTACTCTTGATAAGAATGTGAGATACAAGAATATCAAGAGGAAGAGCTGAAGCATGGTAATGAGATCTTAAGAGGTGAATAAATACCATGTTCCAATTTACAGGAAAACTTGTTATAATGGCATAGATTATGGGTAAAATGTCTACAGGGATTTTGTGGAATCCCTAGTATTTGGACCTTAGGTTCCATGCTAAAATTCTAAATAGAACTCTAGCAAATAATGTCATGTTTGTGGCAGCCAAAGCTTTTCCCTGACAGTTAGAACACAAAAGTGTTTCATGAATTTTTGAAGTGGGGAATTTTTCCGTAAGAGTGTCAAAAGCATGACCTTCATTAGGACATTGGGTTATAGTGGATAGAAATTTGGGTGTAATAGTATCTTTTCACCAAAAATGTTTGATGTAAAGACAAGATGACCTCGATTGTCTTGTTCTTAGAGATTTGCAAAAGGTAGACATTTAACATCAGGATAAACTCCAAGAACATTAGCAAAAAATGACTCATTAAAGAAATGCATGAGGTTTTGTTCAGATAAACGAGTGGTGAAGTTAAAGAGTTGTAAAGAGAAGTCCTTCCACTCAACTGGCCTCCAGTGATGAAGCTTTAGGCCCTTATACCAAGATTTGGCATCCTTATTGATGCAAAAGTTGTTAAATGCATCTTGAGATGCCTTTCCTTTACTCTTAGATTTAGGTGGCATCTGAAAAACAAGCAAGAAGAGTAAGAGAAACAATGAGTAAATCAGAATATTTGCTTTGATGTGTGCATTCAAATACACACTTAAATCTACAAGTACTGGTACTAGTGATGGGTACCGATTCTGGTTGGTTCTAGTTCCAACCAAAAAATTGAGTGAGTACCAGTACTAATCATTAGTACCGGTACCTACTGTCAAAAGCAGGCTCTACTACACCTAGCTAGTATCGATACAGGTGATAGGTACCGGTACCATTTGGTACCCGATGAGAAATAGAATGCAGCAGCATGGTTGATTTTGGGGAAAGAGAAAACAAGTTGTAGAAAGAGCCAAGATCTACAAAGAGGATGAGAAAATACCTAGAGTTGAGACTTGGAGGAGATCCTTCTTCTCTTTGGCTAGGGTTTGGGGATGGTCTTCGAGAGATTGGGAACTAGGTTTTGAAACGAACAAAATGGGGCATGTGTTTGCACTTGACCTCTTTTATATGGGATGGGTCATGTGCTAGTCACATGACCACTTAAGTGGTTGAGAGATTATTTCAATGTTCTACTTAGATATTGAAAATAACATAGTCAATGACTTAAGTTAAGTAATAATATTGCAAATAATACCCTGATATTTCCACAAATATGGAAATATTATAGTATACCCTTTTTTAACAAAAATGGGTAAACTGTGTGAGGCCCTCAGAGATTTGTATAATTACAAACAAGTTATAAAGCAATCAAACTTTTAATTTTGAACTTCTTTAATTGTACAAAGTCCCAATTTTCTTCTTCTAAAGCAGAATCTCTTGCTGTAAGAGGTTTTTGTAAAGATGTCTCCCAAATGGTTTTGTGTATCTATAAATTCTAATTGAATGACATCTTGTAGCACATTGTCTCTAAGAAAATGGTGTCGAACATCTATATATTTGGTACTTGAATGATGTACTAGATTTTTGGATAAATTATTTATGCTTGTACTATCACATAGAATTTTAGATTGCGCAAAAAATAATCCAAAATAGGACAAAATATGTCCCATCTAAATTACCTGAGAGCAAGCAAGTGAAGCTGCAATATATTCTGCTTCGGTCGTGGAAAGTGAAACACATGTCTGTCTTTTAGAGAACCACAAAACAAGAGATTATCCAACAAAAGGACAGGTGCTGCTAGTGCTCTTTCGGTCTGTCCGACTCCCTGCATAATATGCATCACTATAGGATAATACATCTAAGGTCTGTGCTTTAGGGTAAAAGAGACAAAGATCTCTTATGCTATTTAGGTATCTAAATATTCTTTTTACTCTGTTTAATTGAGATTCCTTGGGTTCGGATTGGAATCTTGCACATAAACATGTAGCAAAAAGAATATCAAGTCTAGAAGCTATAAGGTATAATAGTAATCTTATCATACCCTGGTATTTCTTTTCATCTACTTTCTTGCTGGATAGATCTTCACCAAGAGAAGTAGATGGAGCAATTAGAGTCTCTTTTCCATTTACTTTTTCAAAGTCAAACTTCTTGAGAATTTCAAGAATATATTTTGTTTGACTAATGTAAATACTAGTGTTTAATTGTTGGATTTGGAGACCTAAAAAGAATCTGAGTTCACCCATCATACTCATTTCAAACTCAGTCTTCAGAGTCTCACAAAAATGCTGACATAGGGACTCCTTGGTTGATCTAAATATAATATCATCGACGTATATTTGAACCAACAGGATGTCATTTCCTTCTTCCTTTAGAAAAAGAGTTGAATCAACAACTCCAATTCTATATCCATGCTGGAGAAGGAAGGACCTAAGTCTATCATACCAGGCCCTAGGAGCTTGTTTAAGTCCATATAGTTCCTTATTTAGCTTGAATAAATGCTCTGGGTGTGTTGGGTCCTCGAACCCAAGAGGCTGATGAACGCAAACTTCTTCCTTAATATAACCATTAAGAAAAGCACTCTTGACATCCATTTGAAATAACTTGAAGCCCATTGCACTTCCAAAAGCAAGTAGCATCCGCATGGACTCCAAGTGAGCAACAGGAGCAAATGTCTCATCAAAGTCAATTCCCTCCTGTTGGTTATACCCTTGAGCTACAAGTCTGGCCTTATTCTTGATTACTAAACTAGATTCATCCAATTTATTTCGAAATGCCAACTTGGTTCCAATAATGGAATTACCCTCTAGAGCAGATACCAAGTTCCATACATTATTCCTTGTAAATTGGAGTAGCTCCTCCTGCATAGCTACAACCCATGATTCATCCTTTAATGCCTCATCAACTCTCTTGGGTTCAAGTTGAGAAACAAGGGCAATAAGGACAAAATCGTCTCTAAAATGAGATCGGCTTTTTACACCTTGTTCAATATCACCTATAATTTGACCTTGAGGGTGATCCTTGTGGTGTACCCATTCTTTTAGAAGATCATGCATATTTCGTGCATCTTCCATTTTTGATACATTGATGAAGCGGGTATCTTCATCGTTGGAATCTAGATGATTTGGTTCTGGTTCTCCTAAAGTTGTTTCATCAAAAGAAACATGCAGGGATTCTTTAACAACAAAAGTACTTTTATTAAATACTTGATAAGCTTTTCTTCTTATTGAATATACAATAAAAATACCTTCATCACCTTTAGCATCAAACTTATCATGTCGATCTCAGGTGTTTAATAAATAACATCGACTTCCAAATACCCTAAGGTATGAAATCCTAGGAGACTTCTCAAAATAAATGTTGAATGCACGAATCGAATCGCTAACGTGTTTAGTTTTGGGAAACCTGTCGTTGTAGCTTCAAAGCGAAGAATTCGTATTCAACAAATAAAATTTATACCGAAATTAAAATTTTGGGTCGAACACAGGGAGGTGGACGTTTGATTTACAAACTACGCGTTTCTTTTTATTTCTCACGGAATAATTCAATTTAGAACTATCTAATTATTTACAATAAATAGAAGAGAGAGAGAGTAAGAGAGAGAGAATATTACACAGGGAAATCAAAATGAGATGTAGAATAAACAAGGAATTTATCATTAAGGAGATTGTTCATTTCACTCTTACAACTACAAAGCATAAAACAATTACTCTAGAAAGCGATAAATTTACTCTAGAAAGCATTAAAAGAATGGAGGGAGAAATGTCCTCCTCGACGATTGCTTGGAGGATGAGCAAAACTACACTAGAAAGCAGTAAATCTATAGTAGAAAGCAGTAAAAAGAATAGGAAGAGAGAAATCCTCCTCGATGGTTGCTTGGAGGACGAGCCGGACGGGACGACGCCTGGACGAAGGAGAACGAAGCAGGATGAAGGAGGACAAAGCAGAAGAACCGGAATGGAGCAGCACGCCGTCGTCGTCGTGAGATCCACTTCCGAAGGGGGACGAAAATTTGGACTTTATCTCGCGAGAAGCATCCCAGGTGTGGGACAAGCTTCTCTTGAGCTTTGGAGGGGTAGAGAAGAGAAGGAAGGGATGAGAATTTTGTATGGAGGGGGTCTCCTTTTATAGTTGCAAGGAGTGGGGGAAAAATGGGCATTACAACTTTAAAATAATAAATGAGGGGTCTTTAGTGACGGATAAAATCGTCGCTAAAGCCTCCTTCGTGGGTGTCGTGGCCGGCTCACGCGCGCCTACTCGCCTGCTCGAGCGCGCAACGCCTGCGCACGTCCACTGAGTCTCAGCCGTCCAATCACGAGATCAGACGGCTTAAGACGCATCTTCGCCCACTGCCGCTCCAGCCTGGCGCGTACGATGCTACATGACGCCACGCATGCAATAGCGTGTGAACGGTATCGGGCGTGCGCAGTCGTTGGATTACGATCTGACGGTTGATCCAAACGCGCCCGCTCGCCTCAGAAACCACTTGGCAAGGCTCGAATGCGCGCCAGCGCCTCGCGATAAGGTGCTGGACCGCTGCGCTGCCTCGCCCAAAAGGTCGCGCGGATGGTTTTAAAGAGTCGCACCACAGCTGTTGGATCGAGATCCAACTGGGGAGAGGTGGCGGGTGCGGGGTCTTCATAGAATGTAAGTGGTCGTTTGGGCATCCGAGATGGTGCCACATGGCGCCATCTTGGCCGTCCATCTTCTGGAAGTTGTAGATGGTGTCACGGATGTCGGATTGACTCGATTTTTGCGTCGTTGAGCTGCAATCGTCGATTCGAATTCATCCGTGCGGTTGTATTTGTCATCTGAAGTGCAGATTTACACCATCCTGGCCCTTGATCTTCTAGGGTTCCCCGGTCACTATCTGATGCTACGGATGCCTGATTAGGGCGATCTTGGAGTCGTTGAACTCCAATCATCGCCTTGATCACATCCATATGGTTGGATCTTTGATCCGAGGCCCTGATAAAATGTTTACCCTGTCCAAGCACATAAAAGGAGATAATTAGCCTCCATTTTATTCAAACTACTCTAAATGCAAGATGATGCATGTTATGGAATATTTATATCATGAAATGCAATCCTATGCTTAAGAACATGCATAAATAGACATTTTAAGTAGTGTAAATGTGTTTACATCATACCCCCATGCCTATCTTTTGCTAGTCCCTAGCAAAAACTATATGCTATTTATAAAAGAATTAGGTTGGATTATTTGGACTTGAGTTATTTTCAATTATTAATAAATTGTCTACTTAGGAACTGAACTTTCAAAGACACAACAGTGCCCGGGTATCAGCTAAAATGCAAACCGCCTCAAGCCCTTGCCTTATTAAAAGAAAAATTTCTTTTTCTCTTTTTCTCTTTTCTAATTTTTTTGGATTTTCAAATTTTAGGGTTTAAGAGTGGCTTTCTACGGCCATTCAACTCACCCAAGATTTAATGAGAACCCTAAGTTTTAAGCATCTTATTATGATTATGATAGACTCGTTGACTGGCAATTAAAACGGACTTCAGATTTCTACGCCTCTAGGTGACCTCAAAAAGAATTCTGCCTAAAGGTGTATCTTTACAACCGGTAGCTTTCTCCCTACTTTTATTTTTTTACGGGGTCAACACAAGCGTGAATCCAGCGTTTATCTCCCCAGCTTATTCTACTTCTCCGCTTCTTCCTAAGTGTTTTGGGAATTTTTGGTGCATTTACTGAGCTCGGTTCTGGACAACCGGTCGATGAGCTATTACCACCGACAACTTGCCAGCCATACTTGTGCGGCGAAGTGTGGCTTATTTCTTTTTGTTCTTTTCTCCTTTTCTTTTTAGCTTTTTTTTTTTTTCAAGTAGGTGGCTTCCCTGGTCTAAGATTTACCTAAGGGCAGGAAAAAGAGAAAGGTCTAGTGACTGGGCTCTGGACAACCTACCTATGTGCTGTTACCCACGATAACTTGCCAGCCATATCACCCAAGAAGGTTCATTAGCTACCCAATTTTCATTAAAATTGCCGAACAACGAGTCAGTGCAAAGATAGTGTGTAGATGCTTAAAACTCAGAAATTCCCTCAAATCAAAGGGTGAATTGATAAGTCATGTACTTATCACCCAAACTTATTTATTCCAATTATAATAGAATTAAGATGGCGAGGACTCAAAGACAAATCCACATTTTAGTGGATACACAGGCTAATTAAGTCCAAATACCTGAATGGTCTTTGTGTTCAAATCATAATGTAGTATTTCCTAAGATTGAAAATTTTTTTAAACCCAAATTGTCTTTCCTAATTCCAAATTCTTTCTTTTATAAAAGAAAATAAAACAAATATACGGAGCTGACGAATGAATTCAGAGATAAATATCCACCCCCCCATGCTTATCTAATGCAATGTCCTCATTGTATTAAAAAGACATAAAACAGAGTGGAAAAGTGAATAAAGCACCTGAATTATGTGAATGTCAGGTCCGCTCTGAGATGAAAAACTAAGAAAAACTGTATATATGCTGAGTTTAGTGGCTTCAGCTAGGCACACTATACAAAGAAAAGAAATGAAGAATTCACAAGTGCAGGTCAGAATTAGAATAAACAGAAGAATCCTCTGACCTGTCAGTAGAGGTCCACAGATGTGGACCAGATTGTGGTGCAGACCCACACCCCATAATCGAGAATATCTTAGGTTCTGGATAAAAATTACCCAAAACCTAAAATCAGAATGCAAGCGGCGTCGGGCCTGTGATTTATGAGGATGCAACCCAAGACCAAAAAGTCGGGTTACAGAGAATTGAAGCTCAAAAGGATAATCGTTGAATGTGTGCTTGGGTTTGACATCCTTGAAACAAATGTCATAAGGGTTCTGATTTGATGGTTTCAACTTAAAAGGAACCTTTCGACTCAATCTTCCATTTCCTCCAAAATTAACTTCCCAAATCAGAATTTCCTAGCTCCTATCCTCCTCATTCAACATATCAAATTCCAGGACCTCTTGTATATTAATCACCCCGTTTAAAATCTCCAAGTCTAAATGATGTGGTAGAATCAAAATTGACTTGGGTTTAATTATCTCAGAATTAGAATCATCAATAAGCTCAACGAGGTGCAACTGACAATCAGGGCATTGAATTGAATCCTCCAGAAAATGTAATTCTGGATCCGTAATGTGTGCCCTAAGATCAGCTTCCTCAATTATTGGGCTATCAAATGATCTATCAGATTCCTCAGGCCCAATCGTCTCACAGAAATCATGTTGAAAAAACTCACGTGAGACTTCGCAACTTGAATCTTCACCAACAAAGAAATCAGGATCCATATCAATGTATATCCCAAAATCATTTGTCACTTTCTGTTCCAAGGAGACATACGTTTCCTCGTAACCCAACTCAGGGATCTCAGGTGAAGAAATCAGATCTTCCTTAATTGGTCGCTTTAATTCAATCTAGTCAGCCTCGTAACACGTGTCCCCCCTAACAGGTGCCTCAGCGGGATCTGTCATTGACTTTCCTGAAGAGGGTTCATCCTGGGAATCATCCCAAGATTGAATCAAAGCAACCACGAATCTCATCCTCAATTTCGCTAATTTTCCAAGTAGAAACTCACCCGGGTTCTTATCCTTAACGTCCTGGAGCCAATCCAACAAAGACTTATTCAAATCATCAATCATTTTAATCAGGGGCTCCAATCTCTCAATGAAAGGTGTTGGCTGAACTTCTAAAGAATGAATAATATTCCTCAAGTTAGCTAGAACCTTATCTTGAACCTGGTTAACCTTAACCAAATGAGTTGGTTCAGGGTTGGGCGGGTTTGGGCTCAATGTAGGGGAATTAACGAATTGAGATTCGTTATACCCTTCCTGATAATAGGTCATTTCAGATTGTTGAAAAGATGGTGATGACCTAAAGGCAGTGAAATCAGAGGATGGGTAAGGATCGGTGTATCCTTCTTGATTGTAGAGCGTATTAGGTTGTTCATGAAAGGAAGATGATCTATAATCGATGTAGCTCTGAGAAGGATAGAAATCAGAATCAAAGTGTTCAGGGTTAGACCCTAAACACGGGGGTCTGGAATTGTATCCCCAATCTGAATTATCCCAACTAACTGTTGGTTGATTATAGTACGAGTTGGGATAATCGTCATGTTGAGGATAATTCACAACAGGAGGGAAAGAGTGGGAATGCGTGAAATATGTGGAAGGATTCGTGAGACACAGGAGGAAGAAAGGTGCCCTGCAATACAAACAATCAAACCTATCCTTAAATGGGTTAGCCTACAGACCAACAGACTCCCAAAACCCGTCTTGAGATAAAGGAACGATTTGATCTACTTCTGTCTGTTCAATCCAACCAGTTAGAAGGAGGGACTGGGGAGAAGGTTCTTCCTTCGGCTTGCGCCTCCGGTTCTTAGTGTACCCCCCAGCCGCGATCGTTTGACTCTGCTCCCCTAGCTAGACATAAGATTGAATAGTAGAAACAGACTAATCAAAAATAATCTCATTCTGGGTTCTGAAGAGTGAGTCCAATCCTTAAGACCAACATCTACTCTGTTTTATTTAGGGCTAGGTTTGAATGTGCTTTGGAATGTGATGGGCCTTTTAAATGGGTTGTGCCATTAATGATTGATTGATTTGTGTGTGCGTGCACAACCAGTGATTTTCAAGCAAGATTATTTTTGATGTGGTGAATTTTATGGTACAAATCTTGCTTAGTAGCTTTTAGGATTCAACTTTAGGTGTTTTCAAATAGGTTTCGTTGGCACACCAGGCTTTGCAAGCATAGGTGAAGATGTTTTCCTTTAAATTTTAAAAAGAATGTGGAGTGCCTGGTAAATCCTTAAGAGTTGAACCTAATTGGCAGCGACTTGATGAGTTGATTTTAATTGAAGTGGTGCGGCCCAAATAACTCAAACAACTGGCCACAAATGCACCACTAAGTTAGGCACACAAAGATGGTTAACCTAGAATGATTTCTACTCTTTTATGTGTTGCTTTATGTGTACCGGTTCCACAGATCAGAACCCGGTTGAGTAGAAACAAATCAATTTGGTTAAGTGCATTTGAATGTGGGTGTACATTGTGTGTTTGTTGAAAATTGCCCCACAAAATTATCTTTTTGTTTTATTCTATATAAATGAAGGTGGAATGAATGTGTTTGAGAATTCAAACAACCAAACTATTCCTAGGATTTATGCAAACACCTAGGTTAATTGGAATTTAGAATCAATGTGCTGAATGAAATCTATGGAGGGGTAAAGAATGGGGGATAACTTACGAAACCTTCCACAGCACTTTACTCCAATCTACCACTTTTGCTCGTCTCAAAAGAGTACCTGCAATTATAATAAGAAAGGAGAAAAGTGAGGTAAATGATTTATAAGTTACAAAACGCGAAGAGAAATCAAAGATCATCGCCTCCCCGGCAACAGCGCCAAAATGTTGAACGCACGAATCGAATCGCTAACGTGTTCGATTTTGGAAAACCTATCGTTGTAGCTTGAAAGTGAAGAATTCGTGTTCAACAAATAAAATTTATACCGAAATTAAAATTCCGGGTCGAACACAGGGAGGCGGACGTTTGATTTAAAAACTATGCGTTTCTTTTTATTTGTCACGGAATAATTCAATTTAGAACTATCTAATTATTTACAATAAATAGAAGAGAGAGAGAGAGTAAGAGAGAAAGAGAATATTATGCAGAGAAATCAAAATGAGATGTAGAATAAACAAGGAATTTATCATTAAGGAGATTGTTCATTTCACTCTTGCAACTACAAAGCATAAAACAATTACTCTAGAAAGCGATAAATTTACTCTAGAAAGCATTAAAAGAATGGAGGGAGAAATGTCCTCCTCGACGATTGCTTGGAGGATGAGCAAAACTACACTAGAAAGCAGTAAATCTATACTAGAAAGCAGTAAAAAGAATAGGAAGAGAGAAATCCTCCTCGACGGTTGCTTGGAGGACGAGCTGGACGGGAGGACAAAGCAGAAGAACGGGAATAGAGCAGCACGCCGTCGTCGTCGTGAGATCCACTTCCGAAGGGGGACAAAAATTTGGACTTTATCTCTCGAGAAGCATCCCAGTGTGGGACAAGCTTCTCTTGAGCTTTGGAGGGGTAGAGAAGAGAAGGAAGGGATGATAATTTCGTATGGAGGGGGTCACCTTTTATAGTTGCAAGGAGTGGGGGCAAAATGGGCATTACAACTTTAAAATAATAAATGAGGGGTCTTTAGTGACGGATAAAACCGTCGCTAAAGCCTCCTTCGTGGGCGGCTCGTGCGCGCCTGCTCGCGTGCTCGCGTGTGCAACGCCTGCGCATGTCCGCTGAGTCTCGCGATCGAACGGCTTAAGACGCATCTTTGCCCGCTGCCACTCCCATCTGGCGCGTACGATGCCACGTGACGCCACGCGTGCAATAGCGTGTGAACGCTATCGGGCGCGCGCGGCCGTTGGATTGCGATCTGAAGGTTAATCCAAACATGCCTGCTGGCCTCAGAAACCGCTTGGCGAGGCTCGAATGCGCGCCAGCGCCTCGCGATAAGGCGCTGGACTGCTGCGCTGCCTCACCCAAAAGGTCGCGCGAATGGTTTTAAAGAGCCACGTCCACAGCTGTTGGATCGAGATCCAACGGCGGAGAGGGGGGGTACGCGATCTTAATAGAATGTAAGCGGCCATTTGGGCGGCCGAGATGGTGCCACGTGGCGCCATCTTGGCCGTCCATCTTCTCGAAGTTGTAGATGGTCCCACGGATGTCAGATTAACTTGATTTTTTCGTCGTTGAGCTGCGATCGTCGATCTGAATTCATCCGTGTGGTCGGATTTGTCATCTGAAGTGTGGATTTACACCATCTTGGCCCTTGATCTTCTAGGGTTCCCTGGTCACTATCTGATGCTACAGATGCCTGATTAGGGCGATCTTGGAGTCGTTGAACTCCAATCGTCACCCTGATCACATCCATATAGTTGGATATTTGATCCGAGGCCCCGATAAAATGTTTGCCCTGACCAAGCACATAAAAGGAGACAATTGCCTCCATTTTATTCAAACTACTCTAAATGCAAGATGATGCATGTTATGCAATATTTATATCATGAAATGCAATCCTATGCTTAAGAACATACATAAATAGACATTTTAAGTATTGTAAATGTGTTTACATCAATAAAGCTCATATGGAGTTCTCTTAATAATAGGCCTTAAGAGAGTTCTATTTAAAACATAACATGTTGTATTAATACCTTCAGCCCAAAAATACTTTTGAAGCCCAGACTCCAAGAGCAAGATTCGGCTACATTGTTATAGAGTGAGATTCTTGCACTCTACAACTCCACTTTGAGATGGAGCTTGAGGAAATGAAAATTCATGGGATATGGCAAAATTGACACAAAAACTTGAAAACTTTTTATTTTCAAATTCACCCCCATCATCAATCCTAAGTCTAAGGATTGAAGCTGATTTATCCTTTTGAAGTCTTCAACCAAGACTTAGGAATGAGTTAAATGAGTCATCCTTATGTTTCAGGAAGATGACCCAAGTGAACCATGAGAAGTCATCAATAATAACTAGACAAAATTTTGATCTCTTTAGACTCTCAAATCATGTTGGCCCAAATAGATCAAGGTGTAACAACTCTAAGGGATGTGTAGTTGAGACTAAGTCTTTTGGTTTAAAAGAAGCTTTGTACATTTTTCTGAGTTCACAAGATTTGCACAATGTAAGTTAGTTTGGGTAGGCCCCTTACTAACTCATTTTTGGCTAGCTTATTTAGGCATTTGTGATTTATGTGACCTAGCCTACGGTGCCATAAATCTACTTCTCCATGAGAGGCAAGCAGACATTTTACAAATTTCTCTTGTGAAAAATGAAGAGCATAGATATTTTCATACCTAAATACTTCAATTAGAATTACATTAGTTCCTTCTTTTAGTATTTTAAAACCAGTTTTAGTGAACAATACATCACATCCATTATCACATATTTGACTAACACTAAGCAGGTTATGTTTAGATTTCCTACTAAAAGAATATTTTGTACCTGCTTAGAGGAATTACCTATGGTACATTCACCAATAATGCGACAACGTTTGTTGTTGCCCAACTTGACGTGTCCTCCATCTTGTATTTTCATCCATCTAATAAAGAGGTCGGAGTGTCGCGTCATAAGCTTGGAAAACCCGCTATCTAGGATCCACTTGTCTTTCTTGACCTACAAAATAGTTTAATACATCTGATTTAGGTACCCATTTTCTTTTGAATCCTTGATGATTAGTTCCCATCAAATCCTTAGATTTATAGATCACTTTTGTGTTGGATCTATAATTCTTAGGATTCTTGACCATTTGATAAATCCATGCATATCTAGGTGCATGTGATTTATTTTGTGGGTTCTTTTTATTATGAAATTTTGCTTTTAAGTTATTACAAAATTCTATATTTAACCTAGTTGTCGTTTTAAGATTATTTAAAGTTTCCTCAAAATGTTCATAAATATCCTCTAATTCTACTATCTTTGCATGCAATTGTGAGTTAGTATCTTTTGCTATGTCTAACTCCATTTCTAAACATAATTTTTCTATCTCTAAAGTCTCATAACTATTATGCAAGACTTAATTTTCTTTTTTAGTCAACCAAGCTTTGTGATACATGTCTTCATATGCTTGTAGCAACTCATTAAAAGTGACTTCAGAATCTACCTCATTTTCTGAGTTGTCGTTGTTTGCCATCAAACACAGATGTGCAACTTCAATTTCTTCTGACTCTTTGGAGGATGATTTGGTGCCGAAATCACAGTTATCCCAGGTTGCTTTATACACCTTTCTTGAGATCTTCTTCTTCTTCTTCCGATCAACTTCTTTGTCTTTCTTCATTTCTTCCTTCTTCTTGATCATTGGACAATCTTTTCTTATGTGTTCCCTTTTCTTGCATTCAAAACACACTATGCCATTTGAAAATTTATTCACCTTCTTACCTTGCTTTTGGATGAACCATCGAAATCGTCTTATTAGAATAGCAACCTATTCTTCTTCATCGGAGTCAGAATCATCGAAGTTTGAATCCTGCTTTAGAGCTTTGAAAGCAAGCTCCTTCTTCTTGCTTGTTGATTTCTCTTTGTTCTTCTTCATGTTCTCCAGTTGGACCTCATACGCCATGAGGCTTCCAATCAAGTCATCAAGAGAATGGACTGAAAGATCCTTTGCCTCTTGAATCACTGTCGATTTCGAAGACCAATCACTTGTAAGGGATCTCAAGATCTTCCATACAAGTTGCTCTTCAGTGAACTTCACTCCAAAATTCTTCCATATAAGTTGCTCTTCAGTGAACTTCACTCCAAAATTCTTCATAGGGTTGATAGTGTCTCCAAATTTCATGTACATTGCCTTGATTGTTTCACCTTTTTCCATCCTGACCCTCGTAGGTGACCTGTAGTGTGTTCTATATCTCATATGCAGACATGTAAGCCAAGAAATGGTTGAATTCTTCCCTTGATAATGCACAATAAAGTGCGTTCATTGCCTTTGCATTGACGGCAATTTTCTTCTTTTAATTTTCCATCCATGCTACTCCTTCTTGTGGCTCTAGATCCGAGTACCTCTCTTGAATGAGGGTCCACGACTCCTCATCCATTACCTTGAGGAAGATTTACATCCCCCTATTCTAGTATCCATAGTCCATCACATCGAAGTAGGGAGGATGTGTGGATGACTGTCCTATGGTGTGCTTGGTTGATAATGCCATAGTGAGTAAGGTTTTTACTTCTTCTCGTAACCCACTCTGATACCACCTCTAGGATCTAAAAGTCACAAGCATACTAGAAGGGGGGTTGAATAGTGTGGTAGATGAAAATATGCAAGCAAAAAAAACCACAAAAAAATAACACCAGATATATAGTGGTTCCCCTCACTTGAGTACTCCACTACCTAAGTCTCCTGACTTAGGATTTTTAACCTGATTCCCTCAACTCAGAGGGAATCAATTTACTATAAACGGAGGTAATTAACGGGTTACCTCAACCTAATTACAAGATTGAAAAAGAACAAAATGATACAGGTGTAAGCAAGCAACAATAAAGCTTACAACTAGATTCCTAAGTCTTCAACAAGAATTTGCTTAATAAAATGATTATATACTAATTTAATGAAAGCACACTAAAGTGAAAGATTATACGTTGAAGAATGAGATCGCTTGAAAGAGGTTTGTTGCAAAGAGTATCACCTTGAAGAAGAATGCAACAACAATCCTTGCAGCTTGAAATGTGAAATTTGGGAACTAGGAGCAAGGAGATAATTTTTGCTTGTGTTGTGTGCAAATGACACACAAGGTGTTTTCATAAGCCACTAAACACCTTCTCTATGATTACTAGCCATTAGGGGCAATTTTAGAAGATTAGAGATAGGATTAATTGCAAAATAGCCGTTCAGATTGGTCACAATGGTTAGTTGGTATTGGTACTAAAGTTGTGGTACCAGTACTGATTGCTCACAGATAACCAGCAGTCAGCCCAACAAAGCCTTGGTATCGGTACTCAATGCTTATAGTTGAGTACCAACTAAGTCACTAGGTATCGGTACTCATGATGAGTACTGGTACTTGTGAGTAACATATTTGGGCCCTGTGACCTACATGTACCGGTACTCATGATGAGTACCAGTACTTGTAAGGTACAGGTACTTCTGAAGTCTTCAAACTGTGAGCACCTTGTACCGGTACTCATGAGGAGTACCGGTACTTGTTGTTAACAGTTTGGGACTAAAACCCAAACCTGTGCCAAGTACCAAGAATGAGCTTTAATCACAATCTAAGTGAAATATGAGCGTAAATACATGATCAATACGATAATGAAACGATGTATTTTCAAACGAAGAGCTAAACAGAAGAATGATTCCTAATTATCTCTATTTTGATTTTAATTCCTAAGTCATTTATCTTGTTAGGAGGTATATACAATCTAGATTACAAAAAATATGAACAAAAAGAAACAGTCTTCAATCTTCATGCCATCATTACTTCTTTCATGCATCCTTAGATCCTGTTATTTCTTAAAATAACACTTCATAAACTCATTAGATTTAAAATGATTTTGTTAACAACAAAACATAAAAAAGAAGTGAAACTAGGTTCCAACAGCATACGCACACACGATGGGCGAAAAGAGGTGGTGCATCAATCCTTTTAAGCTGAAATCAAATGAGTGCATGCACGCACATGAAGATGCAAGAGGAGCGGCTCGGATCAGATTTGGTGGCTCAGAGGCTGCCACATGTCGACAACACATTAAATCCGCACATTTAAGGTGCGATTTGATCTATTGATCTCCTGGTCGATCGATCCGATCGCACCTAATATGTTGCATGATTTTGGGGGCCTAAATACCTACTTTGCCCTTCACTGAAGCTATAAAAAGAGCCCCAAGGCCCCTAATTAAGAGGCAACTCACACCAGACACTTCTCTAGCCTCTCTCTCTCTGCAACTTCTCTTTGGTCTTCCTCCCAGTGCTCTAGATCTAAAGTGCTATCGCATTTCGCACAAGCATCCCACAAGCGGTGTCGTCCTTCATCTATTTTCTCTCTTTATTCTCTAGCATAGTTGTTTTAATTCCTAGTTTGAGAATAGTATGCCATTAGCAATAAAAATATGATTTTTTGAATATCTGATCTCTATTTCTATGTTGCAATAGGATAGATTAGTTAGTACTATTGTGTTTTGTCTCCTTGCGAATGACTCGGTACTTATTGAAATATTATAAATTTATTTCTTTCAATGTGATTCGCAACTACAATGATGCAAAACTCTTTTAACGCATTTCACTATGAACAAGTTGACGTTGTTGCCGGGGAGGCAATGAAAATTTTTGAAGTTCTTCTTTCTAGTGCTTATTTGAGATTCTAGCTTGCTATTCTTTCTGATTGCGTGTGCCCAGGAATCACAGAATTATGAGAAGAAATGCGCAACAGAAAAAAAGAAAAATGGGTTCAAATCTCAGGTAAGTACTCGTATCTTAGACTAGGTTAGATTTCTTTTCAAAGAAGAAAACAGTTCTCTTGTTGGTGGGAATTAATGTAATCACCTCCTATATTTTCGGGCTGAAAAAAACTCTCGTATTTAAAATTCAATTCCCAAAAATTTACACATCCAAAAATTTTAAACTTTTTATTGGATGTGCGTTTTTCAAATCAGGAACAATGTATCCAAATTTTGCACCATTCTGAGTTATATAAAAATTTTAAAACACGTGAACTAAGCTGCTATCAAATATATTATTGTTCCATATTTTTTGGAGTTCAAAATATCATAGGACATTTTAGACAACTCTGATTGACTTGAAATTTGTGGCACTGAATTCTTGCGAAAATTAAGAATTGAGAAAAATATGAAAAAAAATATTTTCTACATGTTTGATTGCATGTACAATTCAATCTCCAACTTGTGGTCAAAACAAACTATAGAACCCCCAGTACACTTTAAATCTGAGAAAAATAGAAAAAGTGCATTAAAATTCTTGAAAAAATATAGTGGTGTAATAAGTCTAAATGATTGTATTGTTTGGGCCGTACCACTTGCCTAATTTTGAACTTAAAAGAATCATCTAGCACTATCTGCTCTTAGGGTTTGACACTAAGGTAGAGCACACTCAAGCCTAAGCCTAAAATTGAGTAGATGTGCCTTAGGTAGGACTACTTTTTTTTGTGACTTGAAATTAGATTGGGCTATGATGATGCCAAAATGTTATTAGCGAAAGTTGTCATTTTAAGAATGTATACCATTGTAGTATAGGATGAAAATCGTAACAACACTTAAATTATAATCTCGAAAATCACAAGTGAGTCCGAGGTCATTCGCAGGGAACAAATTGGAATTCACAACACTAATCGTAATTTAGAAATAATGATCACAGTAAATGAGAATCAATCAAATAGAATATGTCCTAAAATAGCTCAAATTGTATCTCAAGAAATAAGCGAATAAAAAGAATATAAAAAACTCTAAAGAAAAGATGATTTAGATCACCACTTAATTTCCCACATTAAGCACATATCCCAAATTGTCAATCATTTAAATTTTGCTACAATGGTCTTGAACCACTTGCAACGTTAGCACAACACTCGAATATGTCTCAAATAATCCCATAAAACCAACCAAATCAGATGTCGGTAAGGTGCTTCAAATGCCTTAAATGCTCAAACCTCAGCACAAGGCTAAGGTGCAACCGCAGAGGGTCAAGGGTGCCAAGCCTCAGAGATGCTAAGTGTATGGAATATGGGAACGCATCTCGAGACAACAAGGCAAGATTCCCAATGCAAAACCTACCCCTATCCTCCTTAGACTTTCCTATTCGGGTCACTAACTGGGTAATCGAATCTAAGTCGGTCTAGACCCACCTGCAAGGTGTAGTGGGTGAGGAGTGCACATGTGAGTGAGAGGGACCTCACCCCGTATGCTGAGGTAACATGGCTACTTCACTAATGCATTAAATATGCAATTTTGGATTTGTTTCCCACAATGTACGACTAAGTTCATGCCTTCTTCGCATGACGCCGTGGATTGGAGCCTCGAATTGAAGCTGTTGATGCTACTCTCTCACTTGATTGCTGGTACAGATGCCTTCATGTAGTGAGGTCGTGTCGAGTGAGGGTGGTCGTAGGTTGGATGATGGCTAGAGACAGGCAGACAGAGGCGGAGAACTGACGGCGATGACGAAGCTCCAGTGAAACCTGAAAAGATGAGATACGGGCTATTTACCCCAATTAGAATGCTCAGCGACTTCGCCAAGTGGTGGCGAAGTGATGGTTGTGTTCTTGTGGTGTGTCATGAAGTGTAGAGGTTCGTCGATGATGGTAATGGCGTATGGGGGGTGGATTGTTCAGAGAGGTGAAGGAATGGATGGAAGGTGAAATTTCTTAAGGGCTTTTGGTGAGTGAGATGAGGCGGAACTTTTGGCGATCACGGCGTGGTGTTTAGAGGTGTATAGCAAAGTAGCAACCACACTGGTGGCGTGGCAAGAGTCGGGGAAGATGGAGGGGGAGGCTGTGATTCGTTGGTTGAATTAGGGTGATAAAGGGTCAAATCAAGGTTAGGGAGAGAGTGGGAGTTAGGAAAACTATTTATCGATGTAGGTGATGAGAGGTCCATGCTGGCTTTGATTGGCCAGTGCCAGAGGGGATGAATGCTTCGGTGGTGAGAAGCGGCGACAACGAAGGGGTAGAACAACTCCTACTTTGACCGGCAAGGAGCGGAAGAAGTTAGGGAAGAAGTTCCCTCTGCCTATCGTATGAGGTAGGGGGGACAAAGGAGGATTGAGGAGCTCACCGAAGTCACGGCAGAGGTGGCCAGAGGGAGAGAAGGAAGAAGAATTTTGTGGCAAAACCAGACTAAGGAAAAGTGTGGGACTTAGTTGAACCTTTATAGAAATCAAACCTGAGCTCTAAATCAAGGAATTTGCGTGATTTAGTTAAGATTTAGAATCAAGAATCCCACAAATTTCATGAGGTTTGCTTGATCTTGTTCATCAAAAATAGGGTCTAAAATTATGTTCACATGAATCTTCAAGGTCTGAACTCCAATCCCACCAAATATAGTGGGATTTGGAGGTGATTTGATGAGGTTTTAACCTGGTCAAAAGTCGAATATGGGTCAGTTGACCTAACAATGGCGATAAGGACCTGCTTGTGAAGGAGATGATAAATTTAAACACCAATTTGCAATAAATTTCAAAAGATAGGGATCTGAGTGTAAGAAATAGAGGTTTTAGGGACTAAAGTGCAAAGTAGGTCAAGATGGACTCTGAATGGACCCAAATTTTGGTGCTAACCTAATTTGGACCCAAGGAATCTAATGGTGAACTTGGATTTGATTTTCATCCATCTTTTACTAGGAAAATTACGTAGAAGCCTAAATTAGGGCAAAATTCCATCTGAAACTCTATCCTAGGTTAAAATGGGTTCAGATGTCAAACCAAGGGTAAAAAACCTCTTAGAATATTTTCATATAAATTTTAAGAGGGTTTAAATGAATTTTATCTTAACCAAAACCACTTCAATTTAAGTGGGGCTAGCTATAATTGAGGTTTTGTGTATTGATTCGATTCTCGAAATGCATGAAACCCTGTTTCTGTTAGTTTGGACCCCCTTTTTGGTCTTTAATGCTTTATTAACCTTTAATTAGTCCTTGGGTGACCTCATGGTTATTCTACAATCATTATGTGATGCTAAAAATGTAGATTTAATCCTATTTTATTGTTCTCTCCTCAAAACATATTTGAGTGGAATTATGGTCCTCATGCACTTATTCAGGAGTATTTATCTCTTGATTCCAACTAAATCAAGCTAGTTATGGTGAATGATGCCGTTACCATCATGACATAAGCCTGAGAACATTCCTGGAGCTCCTCTCATGGGCTCTTCACTAGTTGGAGACCTCCCTCCCTTCTTCCTCCTCAACTGCCGGCTATGGATCCAGGCAACCCATTCTTCTGATTGGATTAGGATTTTAATTACTTTCTAGATTAGTTTTAGTGCTAGTTAGTGTAATTTATATTAACTAGGTGTAGTTTAGATGTCAAATTCAATGATGAACTAGTGTGGATTAGAGGTAGGTTATCCTAGACTTGATCATTCCCTCTCTGAACAATTCAGATTAGAGAGGTGTTTCTCCATGACCATTCCGACCCATTTTTCTTCCTCTTTACCTCGCTAATCACATTTACCCACTTGATGCACAATTCTATTGCCAATCACCCATTCACGAGAGCATTCAATGGACCTAAAGCTCATTAGCTTTTAGATCTTGTGAATCGCTCAAACGTCAACTTCAGGTCATTCCATTCAGCCCATACAATCATGAATGCCCTCACCATGGATTTAACTGAGCTGGATTCACTTGAGTTATATGGATGTGTTTTTCGTGCTCGATCTTGAGATTAAGATTCTATTTGGTTTCAATGTTTTTCAATCAAGTGAATTGAGTTTATTTTTGAGTAATTGGATTGATTGTAATAGGTTTGAGCTTCAATGCTTTAATTTTCGATTTTCATCAAGCTTTTACCCAATTTTTCGAAGTGGCCATGTTTTTATGGTAGTTTAGGCCAAGGAATCTTAGATTCACTGAGATGAGGCCTAAACCATGATCCATTAGCTTCTACAGGATTGATTAAGGTCCTAAACACTGATCTCTAGTGTTTAGGAGCTTTTGGTGATTAGATCACCCATGTAAATCCTAAAACAAAAGCCTACATTAGGGGAAACATGATCTACGATCCAATGGATTTTTATTCTGATTTCCAAGGTTGAAATGAAGGTGTTAGAGCTTATCATTCTGTAATTGGATTTTAAATGTATTTCATAATCTATTTGGATGTTTATAGTATTTGAAATCTGATTTTTCAAAGTGAGTCAGGTTTGCTGAAATTCAAGCAGCAGATGTTTATCTACTCTATTGCCTTATTTGAATAGGGGATCTAATCCCTGATTTCATGAATTTTTGGATGACTAAGTTTTCAAAGCTAAGGATGTTTGGATGGATCCTTGATCAAACCTTGGTGGTCAAATGTTACAGTAGCAATGCTGTTTAGTCAATTTCATCTAGTGTAGCAGCAATGGCTGTTGATTATTTTGTGGCATTAATAGGTGAACTATCCACTGCAATTACACCAGCATGAGCAACTACATAGATCTGCTACATTTGAGTAACAATGGTGGTTGAATTAGCTCCTGTAGTTGTGTAGTTGTTGCTACTATTTTCATAGTAGCAGCCATTGTTTGGCCTGGATTAATAGGGATTTGAGCTACAATTGGGTGGAAATGTAGCTGATATGTGTCTAGGTGTAGAATATTATTGTACAAGCATTCATCTACTAGAATTAGAATTTATTTTGATTAGAAATTCTTGTAATTTTTGTTTTAAATCCTTTTGTCAGCAATTCAGAGTTTATAAACTATCCAAATAGTGATTTAATGAAAATATTAGTGAAAATTATGTTTAATTCATCCAAAGATGTTTCACATAGTGTGTTGAAAGTTTTTGATTACTTAAAACCCTTATCTTATTGCTTGAACTCAAAATTAGGCCTTAGGTTTCTATTCTAAACACTCATTCAAGGCCTCTCATGAGTAAACTTGTAAATATATAAAAATGATAAAAAAATCACAAAAAGTATAAAATAAACCTGTCTTGAGTAAGATCAGGTATTTTTCTAGGTGTATGCCAAGTTTCAAGGTATTCTAAACCCCCGACCTGGTAGAACATACCACCCGACAATTCAATATACTTTGGAATTTAATAAAAGAAGCAAAGCCAAAAACACCAAAAAGAAGCTTCTTCTCTCACATCTCACCCTTTCTCTCTCATTCCCTACCTCCATTATACATACAAAAACTATAAAAATCAAAAAATGTCCAAAAGTACTCAAAAATATCTTGTATAGTACGTATATACTTGTAAATACAATTTAAACTAAGCTAAATGCATATATTGTAAAATATGTAAATATTGTACGTAAATAACTTATAAATGTATTCTATATATTAAATTAAGCACTTAGAATGATTTAATATATATATATATAACATTATTGTATAATTACATATTAATTTATATTAACTTAAATGTACATAATACTAAGTAATTATAAATACTTATGTGTATACTTATAACCATAATTAAGACTATACATACGTATTTAATGAAGTAATGTATACTGTATGATACCTGTAAATTAATTTAATAATATATTTACAGTAATTAACTAAGTTATTAAGTTAATTAAATAAATTATTAACTTAAAATAAAATAAATTAGTAAGTTAAGTTAATACTGAAGTAATTTATCATGTATACTTGTATAGTATTACTTTAAGTATTTTTAACCTATTTATACTGTATTTATAGTGTATTACAGTATTTATAAATTATTTATCTACATAACTATCTAAAATGTCTATTTAAATGTAAATAAATTAGAATAAAGTCTCTAAAATAAATTAAAAATGTGTAATAAATAGCTTATTATATAAATTAACTCTGTACAATGTCAATTTAATGATTAAGTTGTTAGTTTATACCTTAATTAGTAAATTAAACCCTAGTTTAATGTGTACAAACCCCTAACTTTAACTAATTTTAATTAATATGTAAATAACTTAATTTTGTAAATAAATTATATAATCATGTAGCCTTATATTAGGGCTTTCCAAAAATATAATTTATTTTCAGATAAGACCTAAATTGGGCCCTTAAATCGAGGGCCAAACCCCCGAATTCCACGTAAATCTGAGCACTGCACAATGCCCAATTGGTGTTATTCTTTAGTGCAACATCGTGGGGAACGGAGTAGCTGAAGGCGTATATAGCGAATTTGATGTAGCGATAGTGTAGTCGTCAACACTCGGTGCACCTTCTCACCATTAACCCATTCCTCTCTAATCTGTTACTGAGCATATACATGAACATTGAAAGAGCAAACTTCGTTTTCATTGAAAACTTTAACATAAAATGATGTGCCATTGTATTTAATTGCGTAGTAGAAAATCGCTTTTCAAAACATTTAAATTTTCAAAACTAACCACGAAGAGTTAGGTCGTCTCCACATGGAGGAATTAGCCTAAAAAAAATGAGTAATAATGCATAAAGGAATCGGGAAAATTAATAGAGATGCATGCTAACTGGTGCTCTTATTTCCAGCACAAATTCTTAATATAGATAATTAGTCAAGAAAATAAGGGCACACATGCAAAATTACCATAATATAATATTCTAAATAATGACCTTGGTAATAGCAAACAATGTTAATATTAATCTCCTAACTAATTACACTATAATCAACATCTCATATTATATGTAATTTCAAATTAAGCAAGGGGTGTCCATGCAAATTGTGCAGCAATATATTAATTCAGAAAATAAATGAACAGTAACTTTGACAATGCCATTTTCCGTAATTTTTAATGGTGGAGAAAATAGAGCATTTGCTCTCTCTCCTCCTTGCGAGAGAGAGAGCACTGGCAGTCTTTCACGAGCAAGGGATGTTGGCGAAGATGATGGCTATCTGATGGAGGTCGCAGCATCGACGGTGGTGGCCGAAGGTGGTTGGCCGGTGGAGGAGAAATGGCCGAAGAAGGCTGCTGCTGTAGCCACGCGCCTGCTGTGAAGGTGCTGGAGGTTGAGGCACTGGTGGTAGGTGGAGTTTGGCGTGCGCGCGCTTGCGGGCAGAGGCGCGGGTCGACGGTGAGCGCTGGTGCGCGCTTGTGCGGTGCTTACGGGTGCTGGAAGCTGCGACCGCCTGGTGAGGTAGGGCTAGTGCCTGCAGGTCCGGTTGGAGGGGGTGAGCGGGTGCAGGCCTGGCGCAGAGAGGCGCTGTGAGGGAGCCTGCGGTGTTGTGCTTTGGCATGGCTGCAGGCGAGCGAAGCGGGCGACTGTAGGTGCTCCTGTAGAGAGGTGGAAGGCACTGGCGGGTTTGTAGTGCTACGTTAGGGCGTAGCTACAAGCGTGCACTGCAGGGAGGCATGAGTAGGGCGTCTGCGGGCGTGCTTGCAGGGGTGCTTGGTGGCTTGGCGGTGCTAGGGAAGGCTGTGTAGATGGCAGCGAGCGCCTGCGGGCACTGGAGAAGGGTGTGCCTGCGGGTAGAGACTTGGCTGTGGTGAAGCAGGCACTAGAAGGGTGGCGTTGGAGGGTTGGAGCGGCTGAAACAGGGAGAGGTGAGGGCGCGAGCGGTGCTTACACTTGCAGGAGGGGTTTGGCGTGCTTGGTGCTGAAGATGGGTGCCTAGTGGTGAAGGAGCAGGCATTGGCACAGTGCATGCGGTGGAGTTTTTCCCCGCCAGGGGGAAGATGGATAGCCTCTCCTTTCTCTGCCTTGCCTTTTTAATTCCTCCTCCTTTGCGCCTGCGAGAGTTAAGGGATTTTCAAATCCCTTAACTATTTCTGGCCGGCGGCTGTTGAAGGTTCTCGGAGGATAGGGAAAAGAACAGCCACCGGTTATTTGAAAGGGTAATTTACCCTTCCCTCCTCATTCTTTTGTCAATTGTTTTTCCTACACATAAAAAGAACATATTAAGTTACAGAATAGATGTAAACCTAAATCATAATGCATGCAAACATTCTATAACTTAATATAGTTATTAACAAACATAAAAGATACAATTAAAGTTACTTATGCATAATATTAGTCCATTAAAATGGACTCATCAAATACCCCCATGCCTAAGATTTGCTAGTGCCTAGCAAAAATAAAAAATAATAGAAACAATCATAAGATTTCTTCCTTTCTTACTTCAAAACTTTAGAAATCCAGACAAATGTGAAGTGCTGATAGCTTAGGTAACAGATCAAGTGAAAAAGGAAATTCGCATTAGGAGTTCGTACTTCACCCTTGGTAAATATTTCTGCCGGGATAGACAACTACTTCCCTCGGGGATAAAACAGACGATAATCTGTAATTTGACCCTGGTGTTTGGCTTAGGTAGGAGATATCGAGTTGAATGGATTTGTATTTGGTGGCACACACTCGTCTGGTGCTACAAATAGTCTAGTACTGCAGACTCTATATCTTTAGACTATTAGAAAGTCAACTCTAAGCGAGGCTATACAACTGTGCTCTCTTGATGTTCCTGGGTACTCCCTCTTTTCTTTCTTACTGAGATCACAAATCTCGCTACATTTAGAAATTGTACTCACTATTTGGTGGCCTCACATGGCATCCACACTTCAATTAAAGTCGTAATAACTCTACAACTAAGTTAGAGTCCTCAACAAGTACTTGGGTGATCAGAAATACTAGAATGTAGGTATGGGTCATATTTGGTGGAATGCGAGAGGTGTTCTGTTGCCTCAGAAATAGTGTTATATCGTAAACTTGGACTTTTTTTTTTGTAATATAACTATTTCTTCTTTTTGTTCTTTCTGTTTCTTCTTTTTCTTCTTCTTTCCTCTCTTCCTTTTTTTTTTTTAATTTCTTATTGTTTTCGTTTCACAACACGATACGAACTTTTCTTTATGAGGCATTATTAGGGATGATGATGGTCAAGAGGAAGTTGTGTGGCTTATTTGATGGAAGTGCCTATTCTTGACACCGGAAAGGAATGGATAGGATAGGCATATTTCTTACCTTTGACACTATTACCCTCCTTCAGCCGAGGACTCTATGAAGGACGGTCGTAACCATCCATCATAGTTATAGCTTTATTAAGACTCAATCTCTGTGTATCTGCCTAATTTGGTGACTCTCAGGAATTCACTCAAAGTACGTACATAGGAACAGAGAGTAAAGCTACGCCTAACTCTGAAGTATCATTATCTAATTATCCAAAACTTAAGAGTCCTTGTACTAGACTTAGCGCACCAGTAATCTCTGTACTTTCTTCTCACAAATATGAGGTGCATCTACTAGAAGATAGTATGCCTGACTCCCTATGAACTGTCCAAGGGTTCAGCGGACTACAAATGCTTATTAGTTTTCCTCGAGGATCCATTACCCAGTCTATGTGCACGTGAAATAAATGTACTGGATTCTAAACTTAAGAAATAATTTCGGAAGAAAATCCTCCAATAACAAAGGTATTTTGCTAGGAACTAACCCATTTAGCTTAAGAAAAGAGGATTTTTTCTTTTTACTAGCCCAAATGCATGAATACTTCATAAAATGCAAATGCACTCCCCCATGCCTAAATCCTACAATGTCCCCATTGTAAAATTAAAATAGGAGGAGAAAGGAAAAACATCACCTAACACGGTCTGCTGGGTTGCCTCCCAACAAGCGCTGCATTTTCTATTAGCAGCCAGGCTAAGAAGGAACCTATAAGTCTGGTTCCAAACAGAAAAGGTTAGGCCCTAAGAATATGCATAACAACGCAGGCCTAGAAAAAGGTAACCACGAATGTTGGCGAGCTAAAGATGCAACAAAATTCCAAATGCTCGCCAGAAGAAATGAAAACAAAAAATCTCGTTGGCTATCTTGGGAGGTCTTGGATTAATAAACGGAATATGAAAAGGGACCTCCCGAAATGGAATAAGCGGAGGATAACAAGGATCCTCCAGAGCAGGACGGGTTTTAAAAGATATACACATAATTAGTTCAAACCCTTGAATGGCAAGAGTAAAAGTACAAGCATCAATCCACACTCGCCATTCTACTCTAGTATGTACTGGCCTGATATATTCTCCAGAAAGAATGTACATGAGTAGAGATCTGAGCTAAGGATTGGTTAGGGAGTATAAGGGTTGTTTGTAGTGTTGAAAGGTAATGGTTAAGTCCAATGAGGGCTTAGTTGGTGTTAGGTCCAATTCCAACAATGATTCAGATTGTGTACACTCCCTAACAGTTGTAGACAACTTCAAGTTATCCTGCCTAGCATTAATGATCGGAGTCATATTTGAATCAAGGGTAGACTCCAAATTACAACTTTTTGATTGCAGGGTCAAAATGTAAATCATTATCATTCAGCTCATCCCCAGATTCGTTTGGTTCACTCAAATATTTGTCGGGGTGTATATGTGATTCATTAGGAGTTGGATTGGTATCCTCAATTATTTCTAAAGGCAGATCAGTCTTAATATTTTGGAGGAAGCCTATATCATTGAATTCGTCATTCTTCTCGGGGTATAAATCCTCAATTGACGTGTTTTGTTCCTGAGAGTCTCCCATAGACTTCTCATTATTTTGTTTGTCCTCCTCTAATATCAACTCTTGTTTTAGTGGAGGATGACTCTCAAAAGAAGGAAGGAATCTGGATTTAATCATATTATTTCTATCTTCTGGAGGTAAATCCTCAAAATAATTCCCCTGTGGTTCATTCCAGATTTTCAGCCCAGGTTCCTCTATTGGGGCATCCTCATTTTCTGAATTAAACTCTTCATATCCCTGAGACCAAAATTGATCATCCTCTATTCCCTTAGGGTCACCTTCATTGGGTGCATTTAAATCCTCAGGATACTGAATGATAGGTGTTGATTCCCTAAGTAGGGGGTCAGGAGTAGGCTCACTAAGGGTAGAATGGGATTCCACCAAATAATCAATAGGGGAAGTGATAGGAATAATACAACCTTGACCCGGGTTGGTAGGGGTAAGGAGAATACTGTCATTAGGGTCAAGGTTCTCAAGAGGTACCATCTTCCCTTGCTTTTGAGTCCAATGTAGTTCAGGTGGATAATCACTATGATCGTTGTCCTCTAGTGGCCATGTCTCATTGGGAGAGTCTAAGTGATAGCTACATAAAATTGGATCCCTATTAGGTTCCTCAGAATTATTTTCATGATCATGGTCTATAGGGTAGGGATCAGGATTATTGGGAAGCATGTAGCTAAGTTGTCTTATTTCTTCATTTAACTGTTGACTATTCCTCGACATCTCTCCCATTGATTCCATCATTTCCTTTTGCTATTTTTGCATTTCTATCATAAAAGAGGAGAGGCTACTATTACTAGGTTGGGGAGGATAGTCAACTTTAGGCTCTAGTTGCCTAGCGGTATCGGTCCAACCTCGATACGAAAAATCATGAAGGGTGGGAGGGTTGGGTGTTTGCATGGAAGTAGGGATTTCAAGGTTGGGAAATCCCGCTCCTAGGCTCTGCTCAAAAGTGGGAGTTATCAAGCCAGTACTCCCAGGATAAGAATGATCCCATGAATTGTCAATGTACCCATCAAAGGATGGATACGCTCGGGGCATGGGATCCTGATTAAAAGATGGGAAGTATTGACTCCGATAATCTGAATGATAGGAGTAAGAGTAATCCATTTCTTTAAGCAAAACAATTTTAACTCTCTTAGGATTTAGCAAAATTCAGAATATAAGTAGAAAACTTCCTAGAGAGTTCTATTGCCAAAGCAAACGCAAATTCAAAGGGATCTATTCTTAGTAGATTGTAGGTTTTAGAGTTATATGTTTAGTTGGTGGCCAATCAAGTTTTGCAAAAAATTACGCTTCCTAGGCCAACCTTCGCTGGTGCCTATAACCTACTCGCAAGGGATGGAAGTCTCGAATCTAGCCCACACACGAGGAACCGAAGTAACTTGGTGGATAGGCTTGTTGATTTTCGACTAACTTCCCTTGTGGTGCAAAAGAGGAGAGGTAGAAATTTATCTACTGACCTTATGTGTGAGGTGCACAGTGTCTCAAGTGTGCAAGCATACGATCTTGTTTTGATTTTTAAAATTCCGCAAACAGGATCCTTTCGCACACAATTTTCAGTCGCAGATTTTAAAGTCCAACCTCTTAGCAGTCCCAATTTTTAAAGTGACCACTGAATTAATTTGATTCAAGTACTTTAGTGGACTTAGATTTAAATTCTATGCAAATGCAAGACAGGTAATTAACGCTCAAGAGAAGACGTACCTTACTCCAGCTTTCTTCATGCAATGTATGAATGCAATGCAATAAAAATAAACTAGATGCTGCTCATTCAGTCCAAGATGGTCTTCCTATAAATATGCAGCTTCTAGCAGGCAGTTCAATTTTTCTTTTAATAATAATAACAAATGGACCTAATCTAATTGACTAACCGAAATTCAGTTCAAAATAGTTCAAATAATCCTATAATTTAAATAAATGGGAACATGCTCCCGAAAATATGCTCCTGCAAACAAGAGCGATAAGAAATAAAGTGGCATTGGGAACACATTCCCAAAAATACCCGATAAGGATCTAAAAAGGCAGAAATTAAATTCTAATGTCTATATAACTAAATCTAACTAAAACCTACTGACTAAATCAGAAATAGGCTTCTCCATAAGCCTATGTGCGTGGGATCAAGGCCCACGTGTTCATGTTGCGTCCTCCAGGTGGCTTCAAGGTCCACCAAAAAGATCATCTCCGCCGTGCGTGTCCATTGCATTCGTCGCGTGTTTTTGCACAAAAGAAAATCCACAGTTAGTAATTCAGAAAATCTTTCAAAATAGCATAAAAATAATAGGAAATTCCTAAAAAAAAATTAATAGGCATTTTTCCTCCCTGGCAACGGTGCCATTTGAAAAAGCGAACTTCGTTTTCATTGAAAACATTAACATAAAATATGTGCCATTGTATTTAATCGCGTGATAGAAAATCGCTTTTCAAAACATTTAAAATTTCAAAGCTAACCACGAAGAGTTAGGTCATGTCCACAGGGAGGAATTAGCCTAAAAAATAAGTAATAATGCATAAAGGAATCGGGAATATTAATAGAGATGCATGCTAACCAGTGCTCTCATTTCCAACACAAAGTCTCAATATAGATAATTAATCAAGAAGATGAGGGCACACATGCAAAATTACCACAATATAATATTCTAAATAATGACCTTGGTAATAGCAAATAATGTTAATACTAATCTCCTAACTAATTACACTATAATAGATATCTCATATTATATGTCATTCAGAAGGAGAAATCAATTATATGTAATTTCAAATTAAGCAAGGGTGTCCATGCAAATTGTGCAACGATATATTAATTCATAAAATAAATGAATAGTAACTTTGACAATGGCATTTTCCATAATTTTTAATGGTGAGGAAACAGAGCATTTGTACTCTCTCCTCCTCGCGAGAGAGAGAGAGCACCGGCAGCGCTTTCACGAGCAAGGGATGTTGGCAAAGATGATGGCTATTCGATGAAGGCTGTGGCGTCGATGGTGGTGGCTGGCCGACGGAGGAGAAGTGGCCGGAGAAGGCTGCTGCTGTAGCCGTGCCTACTGTGAAGGTGCTAGAGGTTAAGGCGCTGGCGGCAGGTGGAGTTTGGCATGCGCACGCTTGCGGGCAGAGGCGCGGGTCGGCGGTGAGCACTGGTGCATGCTTGTGCGGTGCCTGTGGGTGCTGGAAGCTGCGGGCACGAGGTGAGGTAGAGCTAGCGCCTGCAAGTCTGGATGGAGCGGGGTGAGCGGGTGCAGGCCTGGCGTGGAGAGGCGCTGTGAGGGAGCCTGCGGTGCTGCGCTAGGGCGCGGCTATAGGCGAACGAAGCAGGCGACTGCGGGTGCTCCTGCAGAGAGGTTGAAGGCGTTGGCGGGTTTGCAGTGCTGCGCTAGGGTGCGGCTGCAGGCGCGCGTTGCAGGGAGGCACGAGTGGGGCATCTGCGGGCGCGCTTGCAGGGGCGCTTGGTGGCTTAGCGATGCTAGGGAAGGCGGTGTAGATGGCAGCGAGAGTCTGCGGGCGCTGGAGAAGGGTGTGCCTGCGGGCATAGACTTGGCTGTGGTGAAGGCGGGCGCTAGAAGGGTGGCGTTGGAGAGTTGGAGCAGCTGAAACAGGGAGAGGTGAGTGCGCGAGCGGTGCTTGCACCTGCAGGAGGGGTTTGGCGTGCTTGGTGCTGAAGATGGGCGCCTAGTGGTGAAGGAGTGGGCATCGGCACAGTGCATGCGATGGAGTTTTTCCCCGCCAAGGGGAAGATGGATAGCCTCTCCTTTCTCTGCCTTGCCTTTTTAATTCCTCCTTCGTTGCACCTGCGAGAGTAAAGGGATTTTCAAATCCTTTAACTATTTCTGGCCGGCAGCTGTTGAAGGTTGCGGGAGGATGGGGAAAAGAACAGTCGCCGGTTAGTTGAAAGGGTAATTTACCCTTTCCTCCTCATTCTTTTGCCAATTGTTTTTCCTACACATAAAAGGAACATATTAAGTTATAGAATAGATGTAAACCTAAATTATGATGCATGCAAACATTCTATAACTTAATATAGTTATTAACAAACCTAAAAGATGCAATTAAAGTTACTTAGGCGTAATATTATTCCATTAAAATGGACTGATCAAATATTTGAACAGTGTTAGGCCAGGGGCCCTACACTGTAGTGGACCTGTTGTAGGCCTGTCCTTGGCCTAAAATCGAGCGAAAATGCATGATATTTAAACTAGGGCCGGTCCCTAATAGTGGTTTGGTCCCACCCCTATGAGGTGCTGTGTATCCCACGGAAAGGATTGGCCCGCCCATCAAAAACCCAATTTTTGGGTTAATGAATAGTGAACCATCCCCTGTAAGTGAGAAAGGGATCCAAGGAAAAGAACTAGGTGTTGGACCAAAAAGAAGAAGAAAAGAGGAGAGAGCAGAGAGTGCAAAATAGTTGCTAGGTGTTGACATTGGAGTTATGTTTGTGTATATAAGTATATATGTATATATGTATAAGTATATGTATATGTATAATATAGCATAATAGTATATGCATATAAATAATATAAATAAAATATATAAATAGAGAATACGTATATAGATAATATTTGTATATATGTATAAGTAAAGTAGAGCTATTGTTTGAAGTCTTAAATGTATATAAATAACACTAAGGGTTTAGTGATAGTTAAACCATCACTATAGATATGTAAATATGCTAGTATAAGTAGCCTTTTTTGCCTTATGTTGTGTATATATTCTACTAAGGCTATAGCGACATACATATATGTTACTATATATATAGAATATGTTACTAAAGATATTAGTATGTTAATATAACTTAGTATAGTATATATTAGCAGCTATTTTTGTACATATACTTAGGTATTACTTAGAGTAGTTGTATATAACTAACTTAGTGTAGTTTTGACTGGGTTTTGATGCCTATTATTTGTGAATATGTTTAAGGCATTGTAGGTAAAGTTAATTGTTTCTTGTGTATATAATTGACCAATTCTTTCATTAATTGATTCATTAATTAATTTTACAAATAAAATTAACATTTTTTGGAATGAAAGAACATTTTTGGATATAAAGAGTGATGTATATCAATAACTGCCTCCCGGTGAATGACCTAGAAATTAACCAATAAAAATTATAATTAAATAAAATGATGTGACATATGTTTGCATTGTGACAAATATATTACAGCAATGATATTTAAAACACCATTTTTATTGCAACACTAATGCCTGCGATCATATTTTTGGCATAGTTGTCGAGGAAAAAAACCTAACAACAGTGCTTTATTATGATTGATGATGTTAGTTATGTCCTTATTTGTTGGGGTCGTTGCCGAGGATAAAAACCCAACAATAATGCATTATTATGATTGATAATGTCGATTATGTCATTATTTTTTGGCACCGTTGCAGAAGAGGCAACTCTCTATATGCTAAAAATTTTTCTTTTATTCTTTATTTGTATATATCTTTTATTTCTTTGTATATAACCATTCTTTCATTTATATTCTTTATTGTATATAGATTCTTTTATTCATTTTATTCTTTGATTGATTTTTGTATATAATTGTCTTACTAATCACTTGGTGTTTCTACAGCACTTGAGGAGTAGGAATAGTGTCTTCTTCCAAGTGGAGTCATCCTGGCAGATCCATTGCACTTCAGACCTAACTTCCCAGAGGAGTTTTCCTGCAAGAGCTATGATTTCCTAGTTTTTACTAGAGTAGTATAGTATAATGGTAGTTTAGATTTAGGTATATTCTTAAGATTATATTTGTTAGGCATAAGTTGTGAGAGCCTATTCTCACACATATTTGTAATAACTTGGACTCTCTTTCTATATCACTCTCTTGTCATCTCTCATTGACTCAGGTTTTTCCGTATCGATTTCCTTTTTGATTTAATTTTGTTTGTTGCATTTGAAAATAAAAAAAAATTAAAAAATAAAAAATACCATAAAGATTTCATTCCTTTTCTAGTGGCAGCATCTACAAGGCATCCATACTTAGGTTGCACACTTCCTACTAGATTTCAATTCAATCAAATTGCATTACTTGTAGAATTGCTGGACTCAGGTGTGCATTTCCATTCTTTCTAAGCTCTTCCCATCTCTTGCATTTGACTTAAAACTAAAAAGACCATCATTTGTTTGAAGAGATTAAAAAGCGAGACTAGCTGCATTGAATACATCTTTAAATAATCAAATCAAATTCAAAAGGAGACATAAAAATTGTTTGAAACCCTGTTTGAGCTTTTCACCAGCACTCTGTTGGTTGTTTATCATGTACACACTACACAATCACTTAAGTAAACAAACACACGGGTTTCTATCTCATCTCCTTGAGCAACCACAGTGTCTGGATTCACACGTCCGTCTTATCCAGATTCCGGGTGAATTTTGGATGTCAGCACCCCGTAGGTTTTCTTTAGGATGCGTACAATTGTACTAAAACAGTTATTTGCATAATACTATTTTTGCGTATCAGACCCTAGGAAAAATTCAGATTTTCTCACTTGGATTGATTGAGTGGTCTTTGATTGTTGAGATTGATTGATTGGGATTTTTGGTTTTATTTGGATTGAGATTGATTGAGATTATTTACTTTTTGTGAGTTGTGACTAATTCAAAAAAGCATTTTTGAGAAATCGACTCATGGAATGTAGGAGATCCCATAACCCTAAGCTTGTATCTCCCTTGGGTACTGATGCCCAAGCTTCTACTTCCACCTCTGTGACTTCCACATCTAATCCTACACCTCCTAGGCCTCAAACTCCCATTCACCATTTTGTTCATCTAAAGGATGACTGTGATTCAGCATAATTTGAGGATTTTGAAGAACTTCCTCCACATCTTTTTGCACAACCTCCACCACTACCACGACCAACTCATAGGTTTCAACCTCCTCCCTATCCTAACTTTCCGAACCAAACACAATTGGATAGAGGGCCATTACCTAACCTTCAACACTTGTTTGAAAAACAATTACAAATGAATACCCTTACCCAATAGGTGCAACAGCTTACTCAAGCTAATAATCTTTTAGCAAACCCAAATCCTTGTCCTCAAGCTCCCCAAGCACCTCATCCTTGTAGACCTCAATTAAGGGATTACTATAATCTCGCAGTTTCACAACCAATGCCTGTGGTATGTTATCCAGCTGGGGGTCGTGCTACTGAATTAAAGCTAAACCTTATTGCACTTATCCCTCACTTCCATGGTCATGCTTCTGAGGATCCTTTTCAACATTTAGGAGAGCTAAAGAATCCTACCCAGACCTTAGGTCTGCAGGGCCATGATCAGCACACTTTGCTAATGAAAATGTTCTTCTCACTTAAGGACAAAGCCACCTTCTAGTTGAGAACCATTGCACGGACTACATCGATAGAGACGTGGGTTTCCTTTGAACACGAGCTCCTAAAGAAGCATTTTCCTGTAGGCCGCACCAACCCTCGAGGCATGCTATCACCACATTCACCCAAACTCTGGAGAAAAGATGCATGAGGCTTGGGAGCAATTCCATGAGCTTCTGCGAAAATGTCCTCACCATGGTGTCCCACACTGGCAATAGGTCCAGATCTTTTATCATGGGCTCCATGATGAGACAAGGAATTTTGTTGATGCCATTTGTGGATGCAATTTATTGTGTAGGGACGAGGACTCAGCCTTTGAGCTCTTCGAAGGTATGGCAGAAAACTCTATTAACAATGCTTTGATGAGCATGTTTAATAGAAAGTCCTCACATTCTCATTCACACATGGGGGTACACGAAGCCCAATCCAGTACAAGATACTTAGAGATTGTAGCTAGTCAGGTGGATAAGATTGGCTTAATCGAGAAGAAAGTAGACAAAGTATGGAAATTCCTATCTAAACCTTCATCTTCTTCTCAGGCACCTACACCTCGCACTTCTCAGTTTCCCATAAGGAGAGAAACTGTGAATAATCTTTCTGTGATATAACCACCACTACTAGACTATTCATTTCCATATCCTTCATCGGATGGAGGAACCTTTGTTCCTCCTTATGCTGAATTCCCTGCACCTTCCAGAGCTTCGAACAAGCTCCACGTCATTCACAATGACCCATATTCACAAACCTACAACCCTGGATGGCGTAATCATCCAAATTTCTCATGGTTGGTAATTCACAAAGGCCTACTTTCCAACAACCTTCTACAACACCACTTCAGAATCTGATCTGAGCACTACCTATACAACAACATGGGTATCCCAACCCAGTACTCTCAACCTAAGCCTACATGATATGATCAATTGGGGAATATCATGAAAACTCTCACTGATCTGCAACAACAGAACATTGCTATGCAGCAGACATAGGATGTGGCACTTGCTGAAATGAGAGCCTAGCTTTCACATTTGACGGAATCCCGTTGTAACGACCCGGTTCCCGAGTCCCTACGAGACACGAGAACCGGACCGACTCGACTAATCCCAAGACCTAGTCGTCCAACGAGGAAGTAACCAAAAGACAGTAAAATAAACCACATTCAGCATGAATATAACTAACAGTAAGAAAGTGCAGCAGTAAGGAAAGAAACTACTACAGTAGATACCACCACAACAGTAGAATAACATTTATCATATAATAAGAACTGCAGGTAAAGAAAGTACAGCGGAAACAAGAACTACTCACTAGAACAGAAACAAAAGAGGTACAAGAGACTGTGGTAAACTCTACTGGACCCTACTCGGCCCAGCGTCCTCTGCAGCCGCCGACCCTGGCTGCTCAACACCTGGTCCTGAAAAAGGTAACGAGTGTAACACGTCAGCAAAACGCTGAGTAGAGTGGAAAACTAACTAAAGGCAACAGTAGAATGTACAGTAGCTGTTATGTTCTATTACTTCCTTTATTCACATCTTTCAATTTTTCTCACTATTTCATTTATTTCTCAGATCCTTTACTTGATCTCGAATGTCCTCGTGGGAACGATCTTGATTGCAGTCTTTTCCAAAAGTAGAAGTAGCACGTGGTGCTCTCCTGGCCGGGAGAGTCCCCCGTGGTGATCCTACCCTCAGTCAACCACCCCAAGGTCACTGACAGACGTAACGGTGACTACGGCACACGCGATAAACGCATAGGTAGCTAGCCCGCACTGGCACGCGGTTAGTCGTTTCCGTTAACGGGTGCGCCCAAAGCACAGCACGGAACCAGGGCAGAGCCCTCTCAGTAACAGGGGTCCAACCCCTCCACAGTAACCAAACCGGGGCCTTGACCCTCCACAGTCCGCGCACCCTCGCCAGACTACCCTGGTTTGCCCTAGTGGTCCTAACAAGTCGGTGAAGGAGGCTAGCAGAACCCCGGGGCCCGTGGGGTAGCTAGTACTCTCCTAACACTAGTAGCTCTCCTCGGTACTATGTACACGAGGGCCAACAAGTCGGTACAGAGCGGCCAATCCTAACCCCCGGGTCCCTGGGGTGGCTGGCCCCACTCTGCACTAAACAGGTACAGGTACTTCCCTTGGTACTGCGTACCCAAGAGATAGTACAAACTACTTCTCAGTTCCATTCCTTTTTCTTTCCAGGAGTTCCACTCCTAATTCCCCGTAGGGTTCCAGCTCTTTATCTCAGAACATCATATGTTTCACTTTCCAGTTTCACGTTCTCACAATCCATGATCTCAATCATGTTTCTTTATTCATAACAGGTAGCTGTTAATTCAATTTACAGGCAGCTTTATATTCCTTTCCATTTTTTCCAAGACTGCAGTATTATACATTCCACTAGTTTTTCCATCCTAGGGTTCATGCCACATCCTAGGATCTAGCATACAACTAGTTTCTAGCCCTAGGATTCATGCATCACCTAGGAGCTATCATTCCATACATTTCTCATTCCTAGGATTCATGCAATGTCCTAGATTCTAGTTATGGTTCCATACTTTAACAGATTTTAATAATAAACTTAAGCCACTCTACCAGGTACAACGGGAGTAATGGGGGTGTGATCGGGAATCCCACGTGACTCCGTGTCTCTCAAGACTGTAACTGAACGAGGTCCTATCACAAGGATCAAACACAAGGAGTGTCTCAAAACAGTGTATAGCTACTGTAGACGGGTAGAGGAATTAATTCTGAAAAGAACGCAACTCGAATCGCAGAAAACGGAGCCCGAACGGGCCCTAAACGGGTCGAAAAAGACGATACTGTGCAAAGTCAGGCGTCTGGAACTTCTTCCAGACGTCTTAAATAGTGGATAAGAGAATTACCTGTTCAGTGTGGTTTCCCAAACGTCCAAAAGTCTGCGGGGACGTCTGTCCTAGCTCCCAGACGTCCGATGGTCACCCCGGACGTCTGGAGGTCACTCCCGCCTTCTGGTACAACTTCCAGACGTCTGATTCGCAAAGGATGGCGAATCAGCGAACCTGCGCACAGCCAACTCCCTCCCTTAGTACGGTCGGTCGACAGGAAGGAAGAAGAAAGCGGAATACACACCTTTCAGATGTCGGTATGAGCTACCAGACGTCATCCTCGCAGTCTGCCTATCAACCCAGACATCTGATTCTGGAAATTTTTGCAGAATCAGGGCGCTACTCGACCTCCGCTCGCGACGTCGCCCGCGTTGCACCTCGCGCGCCTACTGGTCAGACTGCAGCAGGTCCCTCTCTGCGTCATTCCGCGCCCCCTGCACCCTCCGCCGGCCAGCCAAGCCACTCCGGCGAGCTCGCCCGCACGGCAGAGCTCCGCCCTCGCACGCCGTGCCTCCTCCGCGCTCACTGCGGCCGCCGCTGCAGCCCTCGCGCTCGCTCGCTCTCGTGCACAGGAAGGAGAAGAAGAAGGAGACGGTGGAGACGGGAGGGGAGGCGTGGCCCTTTTAAGGCCGCGCGGAGAGGAGAGAGAGAAGGCGCGGCAGGCGTCTGCAGCCGCAGAAGAAAAAGAGGGAATAACGAATATGCGGTCTGCGCACGCAGGCGCGCAGACGACTCGCGGGTGTGGACGATAACGATTTTTCATATGTCTGTAAACCATCCCAGATGTCTAGCAAGACGTCTGGATGTGATCCCAGACGTCTGGTCAGACGTCTGGGCCACCTCCCAGACGTCTTAAAATACGTCCGGGGCACGCGTTCGTAACAATATAACAAACTCAAAGGAAGTTTCATCCCCGAAACTTGCGCCAACTAGGGTTCGGGAAACGACGTCCAAATAACCATAACAAACTCAAAGAGGACCGAACCCGGTCCGAAAAGACGTACCCACGAAAAGCTCTGGGTACCGCTCCCGCATTGCCGCCTCGGGCTCCCAGGTAGCCTCCTCATACCGCTGGCTCCTCCACAAAACCTTTACCAGGGGTACTTGCTTTCGTCTCAAACTGTGGACGGCTCGGTCTAGGATCTGCACTGGCCGCTCGGGGTAGGTCAGGTTGTCGCTCACCTCGACGCTCTCGTGACTCAGTACGTGGCTGGGATCGGCTACGTACTTCCTGAGGTTGGACACGTGGAACACGTCGTGCACACCAGAAAACTGCGGGGGGAGGGCAAGTCGGTAAGCAACGGGTCCAACCCGGTCCAGGACCTCAAAGGGCCCCATGAACCTCAGCGCGAGCTTCCCTCTCACCCCAAACCGCTGTAGGCCCTTCATGGGCGAAACACGAAGGAAGACGTGGTCCCCAACCTCAAACTGCACCTCTTTGCGTCTCCGATCCGTGTAGCTCTTCTGTCTGCTCCTGATAGTGCGGAGTCGTCTGTGGATCTGCTCAACTACCTCCTAACTCTGCCGGATCAACCTGGGGCCAACCTCCCACTTGGTCCCCACCTCAACCCAACTCAAGGGTGCCGTACACTTCCGTCCGTACAGAGCCTCGTAGGGAGCCATGCTGATGCTCGAGTGATAACTGTTGTTGTATGCAAACTCCGCCAGGGGTAGGTGCTCCTCCCAAGAGCCCCTCCAGTCCAGTACACAGGCACGCAAAAGGTCCTCAAGTGTCTGTATCGTGCGCTCAGACTGTCCGTCCGTCTGGGGGTGGTAAGCCATGCTAAACCTCAACCTCGTCCCCAAGGCCTGCTGAAACTCAGCCCAAAACTGGGACGTAAAGCGGGTATCCCGGTCGGATACGATCTCCCGCTGAACTCCGTGTAGTCGCACCACATCACGGATATACCTCTCTGCCAACTGTGCTGGTCCCAAAGTGACTCGGATCGGCAAGAATCGCGCCGTCTTCGTCAATCTATCCACTATTACCCAGACTGCGTCGTGTCCCCGCTGGGTAACGGGTAAGCCCACAACCAAGTCCATGGTGATGCTCTCCCACTTCCACTCTGGCACTGGAAGCGGCCCTGCAGGCCTTTGATGCTCGGCTTTCACCTGCTGGCACACTAAGCACTGCTGCACGAACTCACCCACATCCCGCTTCGTCCCTCTCCACCAAAACTCGCGTCTCAAGTCATGGTACATTTTCGTGTTTCCAGGATGCATGGTGAATCTGGAACCGTGTGCCGCAGTCAGGAGCTCTCTCAACAGCTCCTCGTCTCTGGAAACGCACAACCGTCCCCTCAAGCGTAACACCTGGTCTGTGAAAGAGAAGTCCCCTGGGTCCCCTGATAGTACTTTGTCGCGCAAAGACTGCAACTACGGATCAGCCATCTGTCCTGTGATGATACGGTCTATCAGCTCTGGCCTGGTCTGCCGTGTCACCGTCACTGCCCCACAGCATCCTCGTAACTCTAGAGGTCGCCAACTGCCCACCTCCTCCAAAAGGCTCCAACTCTGTAACTGTAGACTGGCCAAGCGTGCGGGCGCCTTACGGCTCAAGGCGTCAGCCACCACATTGGCCTTTCCCGGGTGGTAGGAGATGCTGCAATCGTAGTCCTTCAGGAGCTCCAACCAACGTCTCTGTCTCATGTTGAGCTCCTTCTGGTCAAAAAGATATCTGAGGCTCTTGTGATCTGTAAAAATCTCGAAGGTCTCACCGTATAAGTAGTGCCTCCAGGTCTTCAGCGCGAAGACAACAGCTGCCAACTCTAGGTCGTGGGTAGGGTAGGTATGCTCATGGGGCTTCAGTTGCCACGAAGCGTAAGCGACAACATGACCCCTCTGCATGAGCACACCTCCTAACCCCTGCAAGGAAGCGTCCGTGTACACAACGAACCCGCCACTACTATCAGGGATGGTGAGCACGGGAACCGAGGTCAACCTCTCCTTCAGCTCCAGAAAACACGCCTCACAGGCGTCTGTCCAAGCGAAAGGCACGTCCTTCCGGGTCAACTGTGTCATAGGACGCGCAATATGTGAAAATCCCCTGATGAACCGTCTGTAGTAACCTGCCAGTCCCAGGAAACTGCGAATCTCAGTGACTGAACGCGGTCTCTCCCACCTGAGCACTGCCTCGACCTTGGCGGGGTCCACCGCCAGGCCGTCACCAGAGATCACATGACCCAAGAAGGTCACCTCCCTCAACCAGAACTTGCACTTGCTGTATTTGGCGTACAGCCTACGTCATCTCAGAGTGTCCAGAACCATCCGCAAGTGCTGTCCGTGCTGCGTCCGATCTCTAGAATAGATGAGCACATCATCTATGAAAACCACCATGAACTGATCCAAGCACGGTCTAAACACCCTGTTCATCAGGTCCATGAAAGCAGCGGGGGCATTGGTCAGCCCAAACGGCATGACCAAAAACTCGTAGTGTCCGTACCGGGTGCGGAAAGCTGTCTTGGAGACGTCGGTCGCCCTGATCCTCAACTGGTGGTATCCAGACCTCAAGTCTATCTTGGAAAACACTGTGGCACCCCGCAACTAGTCAAACAAATCGTCGATCCTCGACAGCGGATATCTGTTCTTGATGGTGACCCTATTCAGTTGTCGGTAGTCCATACAAAGGCGTAGGGTCCCATCCTTCTTCTTCACAAACAGTACCGGAGCTCCCCAGGGAGACGCACTGGGCCTCACGAAACCTTTCTCCAAAAGGTCTGGCAACTGGGACTTGAGCTCTCTCAGCTCAAGCGGTGCCATCCTGTATGGCGCGGTGGAGATGGGGCTGGTCCCTGGTACTAGTGAGATCCCAAACTCGATCTCACGCTCGGGCGGTAGTCCTGGTAACTCATCTGGAAACACGTCGGGGTACTCTCTGACCACCGGGATGCTCTGGAAGTCTGCCTCAGGGCTGGGCTCTGCCACCACACAGGCTAGGAAGCCCTCACACCCCTGGCTCAAAAGTCTCGCCGCCCGAAGTGCCGAAATGCACCTGAACCCTCCGTCCACTGGCTATCCGTGAAACTCGAAAGAAGGCAACTCCGGAATGGAGAAGACAATCTTCCTCTCAAAACAGTCTACCAAGGCATGGTAAGCGGACAGCCAATCCATCCCCAGAATCACACCAAAGTCCTCCATCTATATCATAATCAGGTCAGCTGGCAGGCTATGTCCCCCAATGCTGACCTCGCAACCCGTGTACACCTCCTCAGCTACAAACAGCTGACCACTCGGACCTCTGATTACGAACGGATTCTCTAACAGTGTATAATCCTGGTCCAAACTAACTGCGAAACTGGCTGCGACAAACGAGTGCGTAGTGCCGGAATTGAAAAGCGTGTAAACGAGTCTGCCAGAAACTGAAACCATACCTGCTACCACGGATCCCGATGCTCTGGCGTCCCTGTGTGTTAGGGCGTTGATATGCCCCTTAGCTCTAGGTGCGGACGAAGCAGCCACACTCTACGTCGGACAGGTAGGTGCTAGCCGGTACCCTCCTCGCGACTGCTGTCCTCCTCCTCATGCCTGGGAACCGCGGCCTCTTGCGCGCCCTCCAGTGCTCTGCGCGGGAAGTATCTGCTGACCTCCTGCCCTAGATGGGCAATCCCTCCTGACGTGGCCCGGCTGGCCACACTGGTAGCAGAGGGGAACCCGACTCCCGCCCTCAGTGAGTCCCTGTTGTCGGCTAGGCGGGGGTCCGGTGCTGGCGACTGGCCCCTGTCGAGGGCCCCCAAAGGCCACTGATGGCCCTGTACAACGTGACGGCTCTCCTGCGGACGTCATGTGTCTCCTTTGAGTCCTCCTAACGCGCCTAGTGTGGCGGCGAAAATCTCGTTCCACCACTAACTCCCCTGTCATACGCTCGGAACGGGGAGGGGGTGGCGACGTGGGTGGAAGCTGAAATTCTTCTCGAACCACCTCTCGAATCAGTTGGACGAGGTCCGGAGACGGTATGCTCAGGAGAAGAGGAGGGGTAGTATGTACTCCAAGCCCGACACATCTGTCCCTCGGGCCCCGACCTCGGCCGCGGCCCACCCTCCTAGCTCCACGACGAGGCATCTCCTACAATGGAGATGCGAAACAAAACGAAAAATGTCAAAACAGACGGTACCTAACGAAACTTCTAAGAGCTCATGTCAAGAGATATGTTGTGGTGGCTACTCTAGTTATAAACCTGTGAATTGGTTATTTTCCAGTCAATTGATTCACTTCTCGGGACGACCTTGCTCTGATACCATCTTGTAACGACCCGGTTCCCGAGTCCCTACGAGACACGAGAACCGTACCGACTCGACTAATCCCAAGACCTAGTCGTCCAACGAGGAAGTAACCAAAAGACAGTAAAATAAATCACATTCAGCACGAATATAACTAACAGTAAGAAAGTACAGCAGTAAGGAAAGAAACTACTACAGTAGATACCACCACAACAGTAGAACAACATTTATCATATAATAAGAACTGCAGGTAAAGAAAGTACAGCGGAAACAAGAACTACTCACTAGAACAGAAACAAAAGAGCTACAAGAGACTGTGGTAAACTCTACTGGACCCTACTCGGCCCAGCGTCCACTGCAGCCGCCGACCCTGGCTGCTCAACACCTGGTCCTGAAAAAGGTAACGAGTGTAACACGCCAGCAAAATGCTAAGTAGAGTGGCAAACTAACTAAAGGCAACAGTAGAGTGTACAATAGCTGTTATGTTCTATTACTTCCTTTATTCACATCTTTCAATTTTTCTCACTATTTCATTTATTTCTCAGATCCTTTACTTGATCTAGAATATCCTCGTGGGAACGATCTTGATTGCAGTCTTTTCCAAAAGTAGAAGTAGCACGTGGTGCTCTCCTGGCCGGGAGAGTCCCCCGTGGTGATCCTACCCTCAGTCAACCACCCCAAGGTCCCTGACAGACGTAACGGTGACTACGGCACACGCGATAAACGCATAGGTAGCTAGCCCGCACTGGCACGAGGTTAGTCGTTTCCATTAACGGGTGCGCCCAAAGCACAGCACGGAACCAGGGCAGAGCCCTCTCAGTAACAGGGGTCCAACCCCTCCACAGTAACCAAACCGGGGCCTTGACCCTCCACAGTCCGCGCACCCTCGCCTGACTACCCTGGTCTGCCCTAGTGGGCCTAACAAGTCGGTGAAGGAGGCTAGCAGAACCCCGGGGCCCGTGGGGTAGCTAGTACTCTCCTAACACTAGTAGCTCTCCTCGGTACTACGTACACGAGGGCCAACAAGTCGGTACAGAGCGGCCAATCCTAACCCCCGGGTCCCTGGGGTGGCTGGCCCCACTCTACACTAAACAGGTACAGGTACTTCCCTTGGTACTGCGTTCCCAAGAGACAGTACAAACTACTTCTCAGTTCCATTCCTTTTTCTTTCCAGGAGTTCCACTCCTAATTCCCCGTAGGGTTCTAGCTCTTTATCTCAGAACATCATATGTTTCACTTTCCAGTTTCACGTTCTCACAATCCATGATCTCAATCATGTTTCTTTATTCATAACAGGTAGCTGTTAATTCAATTTACAGGCAGCTTTATATTCCTTTCCATTTTTTCCAAGACTGCAGTATTATACATTCCACTAGTTTTTCCATCCTAGGGTTCATGCCACATCCTAGGATCTAGCATACAACTAGTTTCCAGCCCTAGGATTCATGCATCACCTAGGAGCTATCATTCCATACATTTCTCATTCCTAGGATTCATGCAATGTCCTAGATTCTAGTTATGGTTCCATACTTTAACAGATTTTAATAATAAACTTAAGCCACTCTACCAGGTACAACGGGAGTAATGGGGGCGTGATCGGGAATCCCGCGTGCCTCCGTGTCTCTCAAGACTGTAACTGAACGAGGTCCTATCACAAGGATCAAACACAAGGAGTGTCTCAAAACAGTGTATAGCTACTGTAGACGGGTAGAGGAATTAATTCTGAAAAGAACGCAACTCGAATCGCGGAAAACGGAGCCCGAACGGGCCCTAAACGGGTCGAAAAAGACGATACTGTGCAAAATCAGACGTCTGGAACTTCTTCCTGACGTCTTAAACAGTGGATCAGAGAATTACCTATTCAGTGTGGTTTCCCAGACGTCCAGAAGTTTGCGGGGACGTCTGTCCTAGCTCCCAGACGTCCGATGGTCACCCCAGACGTCTGGAGGTCACTCTCGCCGTCTGGTACAACTTCCAGACGTCTGATTCGCAAAGGATGGCGAATCAGCGAACCTGCGCACAGCCAACTCCCTCCCTTAGTACGGTCGGTCGACAGGAAGGAAGAAGAAAGCGGAATACACACCTTTCAGACGTCGGTATGAGCTACCAGACGTCGTCCTCGCCGTCTGCCTATCAACCCAGACGTCTGATTCTGGAAATTTTTCCAGAATCAGGACGCTACTCGGCCTCCGCTCGCGACGCCGCCCGCGTCGCACCTCGCGTGCCTGCTGCTCAGACTGCAGTAGGTCCCTCTCCGCGTCGTTCCGCGCCCCCTGCACCCTCCACCGGCCGGCCAAGCCGCTCCGGCGAGCTCGCCCTCACGGCAGAGCTCCACCCTCGCACGCCGCGCCTCCTCCGCGCTCACTGCGGCCGCCGCTGCAGCCCTCGCGCTCGCTCGCTCTTGTGCACAGGAAGGAGAAGAAGAAGGAGACGGTGGAGACGGGAGGGGAGGCATGGTCCTTTTAAGGCCACGCGGAGAGGAGAGAGAGAAGGCGCGGCAGGCGTCTGTAGCCGCAGAAGAAAAAGAGGGAATAACGAATATGCGGTCTGCGCGCGCAGGCGCGCAGACGACTCGCGGGTGTGGACGATAACGGTTTTTCAGACGTCTGTAAACCATCCCAGACGTCTAGCAAGACGTCTGGATGTGATCCCAGACGTCTGGTCAGACGTCTGGGCCACCTCCCAGACGTCTTAAAATACGTCCGGGGCACGCGTTCGTAACACCCGTCAACCACATTCACTTCCATCTCAAGCACAACCCAACCAAAGGAACATACTTGCTCAGAGGTATGTTCAACCTAGACCTCCTTTGCGAGGTCAAGCACACTTCATATCACAAACCTTGCACGAACCTGAGCATTACACTGATCTTAATTCTTCCAATTCTGATCCTACTTATCATTTTGATCCATAACTACCTATTTTATCTGATCTTGATTCTTCGTCTATGCCACAAGCTGATTCAAATGTCATTACCACTAGGAGTGGTGGAAGTATAACTGATCCTCCATTACCAACCTCTACATCTTTATCTGGACCTTCCACCTCCACTCCTACAACTAATTTACCTTTGCCTGGTTCTTTTGAGCCCTTGATTGATCCTCCTACTACTACTTCAATACCCTTCTTGGAGGCCTTAGAGAAGAAGAGTAATAAAGAAAAGAAGTCTATTGTGGCTCCTAAGAAGGATATGCTCAAGCTCTTTGAGCAAGTCCACAAAAACATCCCCTTGTTGGATGCGATCTACCACATACCACCTTACAAAGTTTTTGAAAGACCTATGTACACCTAAGCATAAGGCTAGAATTCAAAGAGGGAGTAGTTCGATCATCCTCTCAGAACAAGTGAGTTTCAATATTTCAAACATCTCTACTAAGAAGAAAGACCTAGGCACCCCTCTTCTCTCCCATATGATAGGAAACACCACAATCAATAAAGCTTTACTTGATTTAGGTACTTCCAACAATCTTATCCCAACCTCCCTACTGACACATTTCGAGGTTGGCAATATGAAGCCAACTGATGCGTCCCTGCAATTAGCTGACCGATTAGTTAAGACACCTCAGGGAGTGTTAGAAGATATTATAGTGTAGATTAAGAACTTTTATTTTCCTGTAGACTTCATTGTCCTTGACACGGAAGTACCTGAGGATATCCAAAACACACCAATCATACTAGGAAGACCTTTCTTGGCAATAGCCAAGGCGAATATAAATTATGAGGGGGGGCCTTATAGAGTTGAAATTTGGAGATCAAAGGATGAAAGTTGATATTTTTCAAACCCAAAAGGGACCATCTTGTAGATTAATTGAATAAATCTGTTCTTTGGATTCTTTGGACAAGTTGGTAGAGGATACATTGATTAATTCCACTCAATTTAGAACCTCAACACCCTTTGACCTCTAACCTGACTATTCCTGAGACACTAGCCTTAGAAACGGAGGACTTATCTCTAATCCCTTTAGTGTCTCTAGGATCTTCTGAGATCTCCACACTTGCTCCTTCATCTGATCTTGTACCTCTTCCTGACTCTCCGAAATATGTCTTCTTAGGACCAGATCAAATTTATCTGGTAATTGTCAATTCCCACTTATCGTCTAATCAAGAATCACAATTCTTATCTATCCTAAGAGAACATAGATAGGCTATAGGATGGAGCCTATCTGACCTAACTGCCATTAGTCCTTCCTATTGCATACATAGAATATTCACTGAAGAAGGATCTAGAACTACCTGACAGCACAGCGTAGACTGAACGCTACACTTCAAGAGGTGGTAAAGAATGAGATGATTAAGTGGTTATACAACGGAATCATTTTCCCCATTTCTGATAGCTAGTGGGTAAGTCCTGTTTCGGCTGTGCCTAAGAAGGCTAGACTTACTGTCATAACCACTAAGTCTAGACAAGTTATCCCTGTAAGGATTGAAAGTTCATGGCGAGTATGTATTGACTACAGCAAACACAATGATGGGAACACCATCATGAGCCATAACTAGCTCATTTTGACCAAACTAAGTCAGTAAAAGCTCCTACATAACTACCAGAGAGTCACAAGTCATTGCATAATCATTCTGAGGGAAAAATAAGAAACTAGGGTTAAAACTACAATTTTACTTGCTTATCATGAATAAAGTACAACCACAGGTTTTCTCAAGAGTTGAATGAAGGTCAAATGGTCTTAGAAAGATAACAAGTGGGTTAGAACAATAAGAAAAGGGTTTGCACGTGTTCTGAAAATTAAATGACTTTTTGAAATCCTAAAAATAGACCCGCTTAATTAACTAAGGCTTTGATCAAGATAAAATTCATCTAAACCCTCTAAAATTCATAGAAAAATATTCTCTACGATCTTGAATCTTCAATTTGACCATCAGAACCCGTTTTAAACTAAAATAAAGTCTCAAACAGTAATTTACCCTAATTTGGATTTTTTCATAAATTACCCAGTCAAATGTGGTCAATATCAAAATCCAACTTGACTATTGAATTTTTTAGGTCCAAATTTTGGTATAAACCAAATTTGGACCCAAGATAATCTTGTCTTGACCTAGGATGCAACTTAGTTCTGTCTAATTACATTTCTACCCTTAACTTTCAAAATCTTTTCACATAGGACCCTAAATTTGTCGTCATATTTGCAAATAGGTCCCTGGCACCATTAAAGGGAACTTTGAGCTTCACCACTGAGATTGAGTGAGGATTTCTCGCTCGATTTTCAATCAATCAGTCCCAAAATAGATACTCAGATTCTTAACGAAGTTGCCTTCCATTTGAGCCACATCTTGAGCTCCAAGACATGCCCAAAGTGCCATGCGAATCATTTAAAAATTGGGTTTCCAACTCCAAGCTTGGGAAGCTTGCTTCTCAAGCTCTAATCGCCCTCTGATGACCTATAAAAGACTCCCTAGATCACAACGGATTTCCCAAGCTCAATTTCAACTGGGATCTCCCCTTAATTCCTCTCTCCTGACCCGGTTGAAAAGCTCCTTGAGATCCGACGACTCTCCTTGCCTCCATTCTTCCTTTGTTCGCAATACCGGTGATGGAGTTATCTTCCTCATCCTCTTCCACGTCGAGCTGTACTCGCTGACGCCCCTTTCTTCCTCTTCCTCGCAGTCTCTCTCTCTAAAGCTTTTCTCTTCTCCGACGCCGACAACACCATAACCGACGTCACCTATGCCCTACTTCATTTGATAGCTACCCAGATTGACGCCTCATCTTCCACTCTTCGTTTTCAAACACTCTCCACTTTGTTTCGACCACTGACTCACCCCACTGTCATCCGTCTTCCACCTCACCAGTGTACCTCAAGCAAGCTCGCACAGCCACTACGCTCCACCAAACTGGCCGTTGTTCATCCCTACACCTCCACCGTGTCCAAGAGAGCAAAAGCCCTCTGGTATTAGAGGATATTATCCTCTCCAACGCTCCACCAAACACACTCACTGTCGCATTCCTCCTCTAATCTCCGCAACCCACCACACACCACCACGAACCACGAGACCATCCCCTGTGCATCCGCCGTGGTCTAGCGAAGCTCATGAACTCTTTTAGTTGGGGCTTTTAGCCTGTATTCGTGCTTTCAGGTACCTAGGTCTCCATCGCCATTACCGAAGCTTCGAGCGAAGCTCAAAGCTCACTTCAGCATCTACAGACCCCAGGCGAAGTCCCAGGCACTACGGAGTAGGCCCAGGATCACAACCTAGGAGTAAATTTGGCTCTTTGATTGCGTCTTTGACCGCAATCACAAGGAGCACCAGCTGTAGCTGCACGTAGAGGAAAGGTGGTGGGATAGTCCCACCTCGAAAATTGGCGAGCACCAGTGCCCGCATAAATTGAAAAATTCTCTTAGTCTTATTGCCTCAAACCATGGGGTGAGGTCCCTCTCACCCACACACACCTGTGCCTCATCCGTGACACCTCACCCGCGGACCTAGTGCACCTGACCTGCCTAAGCCGTTCATTCCTCGACTGCAACCATGCCCGCAGCCTTAGACCTGGGTTTGTGCCTACCCGATTACCTGGTTACCCACTGAGAGGCCCTGGGAGGGCGAAGCCTACGATAGAAAGAGAAGGAAATGTCACATGGGGTAGGGGGAGTGTTTTGTTGCAGAGAGAACTGGCTGACACTTAGCTAATTCAAGAAGCTTCCCCCTCTGTGCGAAGTAGTTGAATAGGGAAAGAAGAAGAAGAAGGCTTGAGTAGCAGAAGAAGAAACAAAGAAGAAGAAGAGGACCTGGACAAGAAGAAGAGGAGCACAAGAAGAAACAAAGAAGAAGAAGAAGCAGAAGAAAAACCTTAGCACTGTAGCACAGGGCTACTTAAGACATCGGATACTTTAATTGCATATATTTGTGACTTGATTTAAGTGTTATTTGTGAGGAGTAATTGGTGATTCAAATCACAATTTTACTCCATTCTTTTTGGCATATTGGTCCTGACATTATTGCAATCTTTATGCTTGATTTAAATTGTGATCTTGAGCTTTAAATTCCGTATTGCTCCCTATGTTCGGCCTCAAAACCTTTTCGAGTAATAAAATTTATTTGTTTGAGCACTATTTTGGCTATACTACAACATGAAAATCTTAAAACATCGATTTAGCACACGAGCACTCAACCAAGCCACAAAGAAAGATCATTTCCCACTACCCTTCATTGATCAGATACTGGAAAGATTGTCATGGAATAGATTTTTTTGCTTTTTGGATGGCTATTCAGGCTATAATCAGGTGGTGATATGCCCCAATGACCAAGAATAAATGACCTTCACCCACCCTTATGAAACCTTTACTTTCCGTAGGATACCATTTGGATTATGCAATGCACCTACCACATTTTAGTGGTGTATGTTTGTAATCTTCTCTGATTTAGTGTGTGATTGTTTGGAAGTCTTTATGGACGACTTCTCAATCTTTAGGAGCACATTTGATACATGTCTAGACCACTTGACCAAGGTCCTGCAAAGATGTATCAATGTGAATCTAGTACTCTCCTGGGAGAAATCACACTTTATGGTACCAAAAGGACTAGTTTTAGGTCACCTTATTTCTGAGAGAGGAACTGTGGTTGACCGTGAGAAGGTGAAATTGATTTCTGACCTGCCATTACCTTCGCCTGTTAAGCAAATCTGATCTTTTCTCAGGCATGTTGGTTTTTATCGCTACTTTATAGCAGACTTCTCGAAGATAGCCTGACCTCTCACCAATCTCCTCTCTAAAGATGTAGACTTCCAGATCTCTGACGATTGTGTTCATGCATATACGACACTTCATGATCTACTTACCAAGGTACCAATAATGCAACCCCCAGATTGGTCTCACCCTTTTAAGATCATGTGTGATGCCTCTAATTATGCAGTAGGTGCTGTCCTTGGTCAAAAACTGGATGGGAAACCTATAGTCATCTACTATGCTAGCAAGACCTTAAATGAAGCTCAGAGGAATTGCACAGTCAATGAAAAGAAATTGCTAGCACTAGTATTTACATTGAAAAATTTTGACCTTGTCTTTTAGGTTTCCACATCATAGTCTACGCTGACCACACAACAGTACGACATCTTCTTGCCGAGAAGGACGTGAAATCTCATCTAATTAGAAGTATCTTGCTATTGCAGGAGTTTGATTTGGAGATTCGTGACAAGGTTGGAAAGCAGAATGTGGTAGTTGAGCACTTACCCCACCTTCCTTCTGAAGTGATCGCTCCTTCACTTCCTTCCAATCACTAACCACTTCACTAACGAGCAATTGCTGATCATTCATTCTGATCTTCCTAGGTACGTTGACACTGTCAACTACCTGGCTTCTAGAGAATTTCCCCTTGACTAGACTCGACATCAGAAAGACAAACTTAGATCCGAAGCCAAGAAATTTTACTGGGAAGAACCCTAGTTGTTTAAACATTATCCTAACCAAATCATTAGGAAGTGTCTCCCTGATAAGGAGATAGAAGGCATTTTGTTGTTCTGCCATGACCAGGCTTGTGGAGGTCATTTCTCTGGCAAAAAGACCGCTGCTAAGATTTTACAGAGGGGTTTCTACTGGCCAACACTTTTCAACAATGCATGAGAATTTAGTAGGGCATGTTCACACTGTTAGTCTCTCAGTAGTATTGGCTACTGAGACATGATGCCCTTGAGCTCAATTTTAGTGTGCGAAGTCTTTGATATTTGGGGCATTGACTTCATGGGACCTTTTCCAAATTCTTATGGCTTCAAGTACATCTTATTGGCAGTTGATTATGTTTCAAAATGGATTGATGTCATCCCCACGAGGACAAATGATCATAAGATTATAAACTAGTTTGTTTAGGATTACATCTTCTCTAGATTTAAGGTACCAAAAGTCACCATTAGTGATGGAGGGTCTCACTTTAAGAATAAACACTTTCAGTCCCTACTTCAAAAGTATGGGGTGACACATAGGATTGCTACACCTTCTCACCCTCAAACTAATGGACTAAGTGAATTGCCCAATAGGGAGAACAAGAAGATTTTATAGACTACCATCATACCTGATAGAAAGGATTGGTCTTCTCGCCTTCCTGATGTGTTGTGGGCATATAGGAGAGCTCACAAAGCCCCATTTGATATGTCTCCCTTTAGACTTGTGTACAGGAAACCCTATCATCTTCCTATAGAACTTGAGCACAAAGCCTATTGGGCCATCAGAAAGTGTAACCTAGACTCAGAGAAAGCCAGTGATCGTAGAAGACTTCAAATTTTCAAGCTTGATGAATTAAGGAATGAATCTTATGAAAGATTGAGGATTTATAAGGAAACATTAAAGGCTTTCCATGACCATCACATCCATAGGAAAACATTTCACCCTGGTCAGAAAGTCCTTCTATTTGACTCAATATTGAAACTCTTCCCAAGGAAACTCAGATTGAAATAGACTGGACCTTTCAAAATTCTGAGAATAATTGACAATGGAGCTATTGAAATCACTGAGATTGACAAATCTGAACCTTTTACTGTGAATAGACAAAGATTGAAAACTTTCATTAAGCTGCATGATCTCAAACTTGTCAATTCCATTTTTTCACTCTAATATTTTGAACTTTCATCATCTGGGTTTACGCCTAGCTGAAGGTAATAAACTTAGCAAACCTATCTCTTGTATATAGCTATTTTCATCTTTCTTATTTTTCATTTCTTCATTAGGTGTCTATCCTTGCATTTTTATCATGCATTCATAGTCACACTTGTTAAGCATTTTACTACTTACCCCGACTTCCCACTCCGATCATGTATCAGACTTGAAATCATCCACATAGAGATTTTTTATCTCCTCATTCCAACTTCCTTCTGTCACTCAGCCTAAGTTAGTGAAAAGTAGAGCATGCATTTGCATCCACCCTATTAATACAATGAGGACATTGCATCATTTAAGCATGGGGGGTTGTAAATGGTGAAATCATTTACTGAAATGCAACTATAGACACACTAGTAGTATATATAGTATAGTATTATAAAAAATACCAATAAATTTCGAAAAAAATTTTGAAAAATTTGAAAAAATTACAAATTCAAAAATACAAAAAAAATGTCAAAATAAAAATTCCAAAAATAAAATAAGGGACTTGGTTGAACTTATTGTTGAGGAAGAACTCCAAAACTGAAATTGAGGAGGGAGAGAAAGCATTGAAAAGAATCTTAAGTATTTAATTATGATTTTATAGCAAAAAACAAAAATAGAATAAGTGTTACTGGACGTTCAACCTTTGTTGGTTAAACTTTCCAGGCAACTATAGCTTGATTTGCTCAGGCATTGGCTTAATACACTTCAAGCTTTGATAAGATAGACCAGGATGTCTCCTAAGGACGTATTCTTGTACCTGAGTCACCAGTACAGGATTTGCTAGTTTGCTTTGGTTTAAGAGTGTAAGTAACTTTGGTTTATACTACACAATGTTGGGAAAGACCTTGTGAACTTGAAATTCAACCCTAGTTTCATTAGGGAAGGTGGAGTCCTTACTTTGTGTAGGTAGGTTCTTTATCCTAGTCTTTAGTCTTATGTTTAGGAGAAGATCTTTCTACCAAAGTACTTGATGGGAACACCATCATAGGCCCTAACTAGCAACTTTTAGACATGTTTGAAAGATTAAATGCTCCTACATAACCATATGAGGGTTATAACTCCACTTCAGGCTGTTTTGAGAAGAGAACAGAAAGCTAGGGTTAATTCTGTAATTTTAATAGCATATCATGAACACAGAATAACCAAGGCATTTGCTAACAGTGAAATAAAGGTCAAATGAGCATTAAAGACTAATAAGTGGGTCTATACAGATTGAAACAGGGTTTTACGCATTTTGAGAATCAATACAGTACCCAAAACCCTAATTTCAGATCCACTTAAATTAATGAGGTTTTGGTTAGGAAGAAATCTATCTAAACCTTCTAAACTTCATATAAAAGTACTCCATAAGGTTTGGTACCCTTGTGTTGACCATTGGAACCTATCTAGACCTTAAATAGAGTCATAGACACAATTCAGCCCTAATTTGGGTTTCTACGTAAATTGCCTAGTAAAACTTGGTCAAAACTAAAATCTGACTTCACCATCAGATTCATTGGGTCAAAATTAAGTTTTTACCAAAATTTGGACCCAATCAGAGATCATCTTAACCTAGTTTGCATTTTAGTCCATTTAAACTCTATTTCTCATACTTAAGCCCATAGCCTTCAAAATCTTTGCTTTTAGCCCCCTCACTTCTCCTAATTTTCTTAAAATAGGTCCTTGCCGCCATTAACAGTGTGAACCCATCAAAAATGACCTTCAATCTGGGATTTCTCCCTGATTTCATGATCAATTCCTTCCAAAATTAGAAGGATCTTGAGAGAATCCCCAATCACCTAAACCTTATCTTGGCCTCCAATTCTCGTCGTGAAGCTTGTGTGAACTCTTGGATTTCAAGGATCCCTTTCCTTGGAATTCTGAGCTCCTCAAGCTTGTTTCCAAGCTTACATGCATGCCTGAAGCCTTTAAAAGGACCTCCATCGCATTGCCTAGCTCATTAGCAAGCTTTAGGCCCAGAAATCCTCCATCTTCTCTACCTCCGACCTGCTCCAAAGACCACACTGGTGACCTCCCTCTGGTCTCCTCACCTGCTACCATGTAATGTTGGTAGCAGGTTTGCCTTTCACAAACTCATCCGCATCTCGCCATACCTACAAGAGGCCTCCTTCCCCTTCAGCCGTCACCACTTTCCCTCCTAGAGCACTTCGTCATCTTCGGCTCTGACTCATCATAGCTGGATGCCTTCGACCGATCTCCCTCTCCCTAAGTCCTCTAAGCTCCTCTCCTACTCCACTTCATTTCTACACACTTAAATCACACTTTCGTCACCGTTCCACCCACACCTACCATCATCTTTCACATCTCTAATGTACCATTAGTGACCTCGCGCAATCGCTACATCGCACCAAACCTCTCCACAGCAATACCAAAAGCTCCATAGTGTTCACACGACCGAAACCCTTCAAGTAATTAAGGGGATTAGCCTCACACACATGCCACCGAACTCAAGCTTCACAGCACTACCTTCTCGAGTTCAACAGACCTCCTTATGCACTCCCACTCCACGCAAGCACCACAAGCCCATTCGCCACATTCGCGCGATCCTCCTGAACATTTTGACATCGCTGGAGCACCATTGCTGCTCCCAACTTCTCTGACCTTGACTGCAGTTCTCCAGCCTCAATCATTCGCGAATCCACCTCCAGGTGCTGTGGACAACTTCCAGGTTCTTGTCCAAGACCTCAACTGGAACCATCAGCCACGCCTTTGACTCCAATTGGAGGAGCTTCCTCCTGTTGCTGTTGTGTGAAGGAAAGGGACAAAGATAGTCCCACATCGTTGGTTTTGAAGTGCCCAGCAATGGATAGGAGTAATTTGTGGTACGTGCCATTTGGCTCAGCACATGGGGTGAGGTCCCACTCACCGCACGTGCGCTCACTCCTCACCTGCTACTCCTCACCGGTAGGTCTAGACCTCTAACCGTATACTCGATTACCCGATACTGTTCACCCGGGTCTGAATTGATAGAGAAGAAAGAGAATCAAAGAAAGGGGGGAGGATTTTTCTCTTAAGTTCTCCTCTCCTCTCATGACTTAGCCGTTGAAGTCTTGACGAGGTCCTTATGCCTTGCTCTTGTGAGCCTTGTGCTTCCTCCTGCTGCTGCTGTGCCTTGGCTCCTCTGAGGCATAAAGGTTTAAGGCATTTGTGCCTTAGCACTGTCGACTGATTGGCTGCTCCTGTGCTTGATTCTGATAATTTCTAAGATACTTGATTGCTGTTACTATTCAAATATTTAAGTGGTTGTGTGCTTAACTTTGAGGGGTTAATTTGGTAATTTAAATCACCATTTTAACCTGATCTTTTTGCACTATTATTCTGATTCTTATTGAACTATCAATTGAATAATCATTGTTTTCAATTACTTATATTACTTATGATTGGTGGATTTAAATTGCATCTTTTCTCCCTGTGAACGACCTTGGACTCTATTTCCTAAATCTAAGAATATAAATTTAAATTATTTGAGTGATTTTGTCCTATACTACGACGCATTTCTTAAACAACAACAATTTCGCCTGAATAGTACTCACCCACCAAATAAGTGTGCTCTACCAAATAAAGTTGTTGGAGACATACTAACATTTATTTGCTAAAAAGAAAAAGCAAAAATCAAAAGGAATTTTTAGAGAGAGATATTATTTTGAATAAGTCAAGTGTGTTCTCCAAGTCTTGTAAATATTGTCCACCAAAAATATTTCCAAGGTGCATTAAAAATACCTTATTTTCACCAAAGTACTCACCCAACAAATAAGTGTGCTCTACCAAATAAAGTTGTTGGAGACATACTAAGATTTATTTGTTCAAAAAAAAATCAGGAAAGGATATTCTTTTGAATAAGTCAAGCATGTTCTCCAAGTCCTGTAAATATTGTCCACCAAAAATATCTTTTAGGGTGCATTACAAATACGCTATTTTTACCAAATATTCTTTGAGCTACAATGCAATAAGTGTTGGATTTGAGTTTTCGTCAATTTTGAGAGTCAATTCAATAACATGAGTTGAAGTTAGGACCAACATGGGCTTAAAAAGAACTGAAACCCCAGGATTGAGTTTTAAAGTTCACCTGGTTAGTCTTGACCTTTCACTGAGCACAATTATAACCTCTTAGCTTTTGAGCCTTTTAAAACCCTCTGAGTCCTGGAAATTACACCTAAGGTTTAAATATTAAGAGTCCTTGTTGGTCGAGAGATGGTCTATGTCATATCAATCTTAAGTTCTGGTCAGTCTTCCTAAGTAGCTGGTTCTCACAATGTCCAGACATAAACATAATTGGTTTATCAGAAAAATTTTTCAGCTTAAAGATCATCTCTAAACACTTAATAATTTAAAAATAGGAAAATAGATATCTCATCACACTTACCTGGCTTTGCACTTAATGAGTTGTTTGCTAAGGGACTAGCAAAACCTAAGCACGGTAGTATGATGAGGTGTGGCTCATCATAGCTAAAATGCCTAATTTAAGCTAGAAACAAGGTTAAACACTATATAATTAACATAAGAAATGGGTAAAGTGTCGGACTTAAGGAAAATGACCTAAAACATCCAATTTGCATTAAAAATGCATAATTAGGTTACAAAATGAGATATACTATTATTAAATGTAATTTGATGTTCCAAATGTAAATTTAACACATATTTGGGTTCGAAAGTTCAAATTAAAAGTGAAATCATGTTCCTAAATGTTCAATTAAGCTTCAACAAAAATCTCATGGCATTTGGATATCATTAAGACCCTATATTTTTTATTTTACATATAGGTCCTTCATCTTTCACATTCCATTCACCTAAAAAGTCTCAAGGACCTTTCTGCAAGCCACTAGGGACCTTTTAGCAAAACCTAAGGGTCACGCTACTTTACTTCCTTCCACTTATGGGTCTCTTTGAAACTCTTCCACCATTTTGCCATTAGTCGGCTTTCTTGCAATTTACCCAAAGGACCTGATGCTTTACGAGGCACTGTAGCTCGTGAAGAACATGACCTACAGCGGTCGTCCATTCCTCACTCCATCAATCCTACAGTCAAATTCACTTCAATCTTCGTGCATACCTAACCATAGCTTCACCACACTTCCTCATAACTCTACATTTTGTGGCGATAATTCTATCAATCGGGGTTTATCTTAAGGGTAACATGCATAAATAACACATCATAAATGTGCATGGGAGAATTACATAAATTGCACATTGAGATTGGTTATAAATCAATGTTAATGGCCATTTGTACAAGTTCATGTCAAAACAAGTCTCAGATAAGCAATCGGACTGCATAAATAGATTTAGAATGACGAACGGAGTCCAACAGACTCAAAATCGATCTAATCTGACTTCCGGAGCTCCCACAACAAGCCCAAGAAGTTCTGACCGTTTGTCTGATGATCAACGGCCCATAGGCGACCACGTGGTAGCATCTGATGCGCCTGCACCTGAAGCACACCTCGTCAGCATGCGCCCTTGATTAATCCTAACCATTGGATTTTCATCCAACAGTTGGCAGCAACCGGGTGCAAATCCTTCTTTACAACCATTCGCAGGACACAGCGCAGCGATCGACGCTCCTTCCTTGGCATTCGACGTAGGATCCAGTCGCATCGTGTATCGAATCCGAGGCAAAGGCGTGCGTGAGAGAAATTGGACCGTCGATGAGTGCTCAGACGGTGGAGATAGTGCTACATGGCACCCTCAGATGCGAGCGGTCAGGCGCGCGCGTCTCAGCAGGCAATCCACAAGCATGCCCCACGTGCAATCTCAGATCGGACGGCAAAGATCGGATGGCCCTTAAGGAGCAGACATGGATCATGGGCGCTGTGCGTGGGAGGAAGCATAGGCATGCCAGTAAGACCGGTGGACAGGGCCTTCACCGACATTTCTGGGGCGATTTTAGCGACGTCCTAGATGTCGCTAAAGCCCCTACTTAATTTAGAAACCCCTTCTTCCTATATAAATCCCCTCCAACTATCCATGTAGAGGCATTGAATACACTTGCAATCCTTCTCCCCCATTCCTAGCTTCCCTTAGCACATTTTGTACTCGCCGGAGTTGACGGGTCACCGATGAAGCCCTCCTCCAACGTTGTGGCCGCCTTGCCTCCTCTTTCTCACTCTCTCTCTTTCCCTTTACTTTAGCTTTACTTTAATTTTGTTTAAGCATTTAGCTATTGTTGTATTTGTAAAACTCAAGTTGCATGTTGAATGATGTTGTTTCTTATATAGCTATTGCCTCTCTTTTGATCGAGTTTTTCTTATCTTAATTTGCATGAATGTTGTGATAAAAAAACTCTAACCCTACCTTCTCTCTCTCTCTGTTTCTCTCTTACTCTCTTTTCTCTCCTTCATTTTCTTGTGCACAAGCAAAACCCGCCATTTTCGTGGCAACTGAGTGACAGAAAAAGCCAATTTCACACCTCCCTGCATTCGACACTCGGACCCACTTCCGTTTCTACATTCAAAATCGACATTGTGAACGTAAGCTACAACGACCTATTTAGACATACACATCCGTAACATGTTAGTTTTTGGCACCTTTGCCAGGGAGGCAACGGATTTATTTTGTCGCTTTCATTTTGCATCCATGCCCACATCGTCTAACTCATTTTCTCCCTCTACTCAATTGGTTGGAGGAACTCAACACGTGGGCGGCGAAGGAGTGGGACTCGTGATGGTGGATATGGAGTAAACGCAGCATAGACTAGTTGTGAGTATCGCTCTACCCGTGGTTGTTTGCTTTCCTAAAAAAATTTAAAATCAGAGAAAAATCGACGTGGTGAATGATTGCATCCTCCACATCCTAAACCCATCACCCAACAAAAAAAAAAAAAACACTCTAACATTCTTAAAGTTGTAATCTCTTTGGAGTGTTCTTTTTCTTTTGAGTGATGATTGCTAAGCCACCATGACTTGACTTGGGCCACATCACTCACCTTAAATTCGACTCACCTAGTAGATTGCATCAATAGGATGAGAACATTAGGGTTGTTTGCTAGGGCCTTCTCACTCTAAAGGAAATCCACTCTCACTCGTTGTGCGTAAAACTTGGCATGCCCACTTGAAACTTATTTGAAAACACTAAGGCACTTCAACCCTAGAAGACCTTAAAGTAAGGGCAAATGTTAGAAGACACTATATCTTAAATCCTTGCTTGAAAACCATGTCTTGTTAGGTGCACACACATTTGAATAAGATAACTAAGAGGCACCACCCAAATCAACGCCTCATCACGTGTCTTGAGCACAAGCACTAACCTATGCCCTCATTAAAACGGAGTAGACGTGCCCTAGGCATGACTGGTTTAAGCCTCAAAAGTCATGATTCTGGTTGCTAGGCACTTGGACATCATTCCCTTTGTAAAATCTGGTGACTAGGTTGTGGGGAAGTGTCAAACGACTACGGTTGTGGGGTCTATGGAATCGGCGGCGCAAGCCAAAGGAAGAACCTTCCCCACAATCCCATCATAATCAACCTGGCCAGATTAGCCTAGGGAAGGGCGGTTACGTGCCTACAGTCGTGATCATTCCTCTTTAGATTTCTAGGTCCCCTAGTGAATACACTATAAGGACTAGTCTTGTCTGCTTGTTTGAGAACACACGCTTCTCTCATCTGTTTCTCTTTGCATCCCTCTCCGTTCTTCTCTAGTGTAAGCACGGGAGATGATCACTTCATCCCGAGCTATTTGTTTTCGGATGGGAAACCCAGGATAGACTTGATCTTGCTAGAAATATGGCTAAACCTAGAGTAGATGAGGTTGAGGACCAACCCCCACCAGATACGATGGCCATCATCCAAGCCCAGATTAATGCAAACCACCAGCTTCTACAGCAGTAGATCCATACTATCATGCAAGCCATACACTGGTTGCAGAACCTGCAGGGGCAACCACCACCACCTTTGCAGAACTCACAGGGCACCCACCACCTGACCCACTACAATTTCAAAACCAACCCAGGCCCCTCCATGACTTTTACGATCCGTCTGCTATTTGGATCGAACCACATCTTAGGGTCCCCGAAGGGGGAGATGATTTTGAGCTAAAACCTAATGTCCTAAGCTTGATTCAAAGCCACTTCCATGGAAGCTCAAATGTGGACCCCTTCCAACACCTAGAGGACCTTGATCAGATTACCTGGACTGTCAAGCCCAAGAACATCAGCTTAGACATTGTTTTGATTAAGATGTTCCCCTTCTCACTGAGAGACAAAGCATCTCACTGGCTTAGAACTTTAGGAAGACCTATCTCCACCTGGGAAGAACTGAGGCATGCATTCTTAAAGAAATTCTTTCCCATAGGAAAGACCAATGCCCTCAGAAGAGCCATTACCACCTTTACACTCCAGGGTGGGGAACAATTCTATGAGGTGTGGGAGAGATTTAATGAATTGTTGACGAAATGCCCACACCATGAGGTTCCAAGGTGGCAATTGGTCCAGATCTTCTACCATAGTTTGGATAGCAACCTTCGAAACTTTGTAGATGCCTCATGCATAGGAAACTTTTTGAACAAAGATGAGGAAAGCATGTTTGAGCTTTTCGAGTTTATGAGCAAAAATTCGCTCAACAATGCCTCCATGACCCAGTTCAGTCGATCCAGTCAACCCCGTGGTGGGATCTATGAGGTACAAGAAAATTCTGGAATGGTTGACATGGATATCATTGCCAAGAAGTTGGATCAAGTGGAATTAGTGGATAAGAAGATAGATGAACTATTGAACTAGACCAGGAACTCGCTACAGACTCTCTCCTTAGCAAAGGGAGCTTACAATGTCAACCTAACTCAGCCACTAAGCCAGATGCACCTGGAACAACCCTTGACCATGTTCCAGGGAGGGACCTTTGCTCCCTCAACCCCTGATTATTCTCTTCCCTCCAACTCGGCAACTTCTATCTTTGAAGATGTCCAGGTCATCCAAGGTTATTCCAACACCTACAATGTCGGATGGCGTAATCACCCAAACTTTGCTTGGACGAACCAAAAACAGAACCAATTTCAGAACCAACCCAGGCCAAACCATTAGCCAAACCCAACTTCTTATCAGCAAGGTCCACTGGTTAGACCCCCTATAATCCGAATAGGGCGGCCCCTCCCCCAAAAAACCAAATGGACACTTTGATGAAAATGATGGCTGACATGAACCAGAAACACCTAGAGGAAATAGCATTAGTGAAGGGACAGTTGAGCTAGCTATTGGATTTTAAACAACAGGGATCCCTTCCTTCTCAGCCACAACTGAACCTGTGAAACGTGATTAACAAAGGCCCCAATTTGTAAGGGTTCCAAGGTAATCCTGGGCAAGCCCACATGGTCCAGCCTCCCCCACAAACACCCCCTAGGTTTGGTGCTTCTTCTTCCTCTTTTTCTCAAGGATCAACCCATGGCCCCAATGCCTCTGCAAATAAAGTGACCTTGAGAAGTGGCACTAAATCCTAGGATCCCAAGTGGCCGACTCTTCTTGTTACCTTACCCCCTGAGATACCCTACTCTGAAGACGAGCAAGAAACACCTAAGGACTTGGAGACTGATGCAGTTCAAATCCAGACACCATACCCCAAGGCCTTGGAGAAGATGAAGAGAAAGAAAGCGGTTGTAGAAAATTATGATCTTTTGGAATTCTTCAAGCAGGTTCAGATTAGTATCCCTCTCCTTGAGGCAGTCAAGCACATTCTGGCTTATGCTAAGTTCCTAAAGGATGCCTGTACACCGAAGCGTAAGCCACGACCCCAAGAACCTAGGTGATGTAAACACATTTACACTACTTAAAATGTCTATTTATGCATGTTCTTAAGCATAGGATTGCATTTCATGATATAAATATTGCATTACATGCATCATCTTGCATTTAGAGTAGTTTGAATAAAATGGAGGTTAATTGTCTCTTTTTATGTGCTTGAATAGGGCAAATATTTTATCGGGGCCTCGGATCAAAGATCCAACCGTATGGATATGATCAGGGCGACGATTGGAGTTCAACGACTCCAAGATCGCCCTAATCAGGCATCCGTAGCATCAGATAGAGACCGGGGAACCCTAGAAGATCAAGGGCCAGGATGGTGTAAATCCGCACTTCAGATGGAAAATCCGACCACACGGATGAATTCGGATCGACGATCGCAGCCGAACGACACAAAAATCGAGTCAATCCGACATCCGTGGCACCATCTACAACTTCCAGAAGATGGACGGCCAAGATGACGCCACGTGGCGCCATCCCAGCCGCCCAATCGGCCGCAGGAGTCCTGTGAAGACCGCGCACCGTCTCCTCTCCGCCGTTGGATCTCGATCCAACGGCTGCGGTCGCTCGCATTTAAAAACGTCCGCGCGACCATTTCGCCCGCGTAGCGCAGCGGCGACGCAGCTGCGGGCGAAGCGGAGGTCGCGGGTTCGAGCCGCGGTGAGCGGGTGGAAGGTGCGGGCGAGCGGGCGTGCACGAGCGTCGGATGAAGATCCAACGGCCGCGCGCGCCCGATAGCGCCGACGCGCAATTGGACGCTCTGGTGGACGCTCGATCGCACGCGGGCGGGCGCGCTACGCAGCGGGCGCGGACGCGATCTAAGCCATCCGATCTCGCGATCGGACGGCTGAGACGACGCGGACGTGCGTATGCGTTACGCACGCAGGCCAGCCGAGCGGGCGCGCGTGGGCGCGGCGGCGACGGCGACGGCGGGGCTTTAGCGACGGTTTTATCCGTCACTAAAGACCCCTTATTTATTATTTTGAAGATGTAATGTCCATTTTGCCCCCACTCCTTGCAACTATAAAAGGAGACCCCCTCCATACGAAATTTTCATCCCTTCCTTCTCCTCTCTACCTCTCCAAAGCTCAAGAGAAGCTTGTCCCACACCCGGGATGCTTCTCGCGAGATAAAGTCCAAATTTTCGTCCCCCTTCGGAAGTGGATCCCGCGACGACGACGGCGTGCTGCTTCATTCCCGTTCTTCTACTTCGTCCTCCTTCGTCCCGCTTCGTTCTCCTTCGTCCAGGTGTCGTCCCGTCCGGCTCGTCCTCCAAGAGACCGTCGAGGAGGATTTCTCTCTCCCTATTCTTTTTACTGTTTTCTAGTATAGATTTACTGCTTTCTAGAGTAGTCTATTCGTCCTCCGAGCGATCGTCGAGGAGGACATTTCTCCCTCCATTCTTTTAATGCTTTCTAGAGTAATTGTTTTATGTTTTCTAGTTGTAATGAAAGAACTCTTTTATGATAAATTCCTTGTCTATTCTACATCTCATTTTGATTTCCATGTATAGTATTCCTTCTCTCTCTCTTACTCCCTCTCTCTCTTTTATTTGTTGTAGATACTTAGATAGTTTAAATTGAATTTCTTGGTGACAAAATAAAAAGAAACGCGGAGTTTTTAAATCAAACGTTCGCCTCCCTGTGTTCGACCCGAAATTCTTATTTCGGTATAAATTTTATTTGTTGAACACGAATCCTTCGCTTTCGAACTACAACGACGGGTTTTCCAAAACCAAACACGTTAGCGTAGATTCTAGTTCAACATTTTGGCGCCGTTGCCGGGGAGGTAACGATCTTTGATTTCTCTTCACGTTTTGTAACTTACAAATCATTTACCTCACTTTTCTCCTTTCTTATTGTAATTGCAGGTACTCTTTTGAGGCAAGCAAAAGCGGTAGATTGGAGTAAAGTGCTGTGAAAGGTTTTGTAAGTTATCACCCATTCTTTCCCCCTCCATAGATTTCATTCGCCACATTGAATCCAAATTCCAATTAACCTAGGTGTTTGCATAAATCCTAGGAATAGTTTGGTTGTTTGGATTCTCACTCACATTCATTCCACCTTCATTTATATAAAAAAAAAGTAAAAAGATAATTTTGTGGGGTAATTTTCAACAAATACACAATGTACACCCACATTTAAAGGCACTTAACCAAATTGATTTGTTTCTACTCAACTGGGTTCTGATCTGTGGGACCAGTACACATAAAGCAACACATAATAGAGTAGAAATCATTCTAAGTTAACCATCTTTGTGTGCCTAACTTAATGGTGCATTTGAGGCCAATTGTTTGAGTTGATTGGGCCGCACCACTTCAAATAAAATCAACTCATCTAGTAGCTGCCAATTAGGTTCAACTCTTAGGGATCTACCAGGCACTCCACATTCTTTTTAAACTTTAAAGGAAAATATCTTCACCTGTGCTTGCAAAACCTGGTGTGCCAATGAAACTTGATTGAAAACACCTAAAGTTGAATCCTAAAAGCTACTAAGCAAGATTTGAACCTTAAAATTCATCACATCAAAAATAATCTTGCTTGAAAACCACTGGTTGTGCACGCACACACAAAGCAATCAATCATTAAGGGCACAACCCATTTAAAGGGCCCATCACATTCCAAAGCACATTCAAACCTAGCCCTAAATAAAACAGAGTAGACGTTGGCCTTAAGGATTGGACTCGCTCTTCAGAACTCAGAACGAGATTATTTTCGATTAGTCTGTTTCTACTGTTCAATCTGATGTCTAGCTAGGGGAGCAGAGTCAAACGATCGCGGTTGGGGGGTACACTAGGAACCGGAGGCGCAAGCCGAAGGAAGAACCTTCTCCCCAGTCCCTCCTTCTAACTGGTTGGATTGAACAGACAGAAGTAGATCAAATCGTTCCTTTATCTCAAGATGGGTTTTGGGAGTCTGTAGGTCTGTAGGCTAACCCATTTAAGGACAGGTTTGATTGTTTGTATTGCAGGGCACCTTTCTTCCTCCCGTGTCTCATGAATCCTTCCACATATTTCACGCATTCCCGCTCTTTCCCTCCTGTTGTAAATTATCCTCAACATGACGATTATCCCAACTCGTATTGTAATCGACCATCAGTTAGTTGGGATAATTCGGATTGGGGATACAATTCCGGACCCCCGTGTTTAGGGTCTAACCCTAAACACTTTGATTCTCAATTCTATCCTTCTCAGAGTTGCATCGATTATAGATCGTCCTCCTTTCATGAACAACCTAATGCGATCTACAATCAAGAAGGATACACTGATCCTTACCCATCCTCTGATTTCACTGCCTTTAGGTCATCTCCATCTTTTGAACAATCTGAAATGACCTATTATCAGGATGGGTATAACGAATCTCAATTCGTTAATTCCTCTACATTGATGTCAAACCCGCCCAACCCTGAACCAACTCATTTGGTTCAGGTTAATCAGGTTCAAGATAAGGTTCTGGCTAACTTGAGGAATATCATTCAATCTTTAGAAGTTCAGCCAATACCTTGCATTGAGAGATTGGAGCCCCTGATTGAAATGATTGATGATTTAAATAAGTCTTTGTTGGATTGGCTCCAGGATGTTAAGGATAAGAACCCGGGTGAGTTTCTACTTGGGAAATTAGCGAAATTGAGGATGAGATTCGTGGTTGCTTTGATTCAATCTTGGAATAATTCCCAGGATGAACTCTCTTCAGGAAAGCCAATGACAGAACCCGCTCAGGCACCTGTTGGGGGGGGACACGTGTTACGAAGCTGACCAGATTGAATTAAAGCAACCAATTAAGGATGATCTGATTTCTTCACCTGAGATCCCTGAGCCGGGTTACGAGAAAACATATGTCTCCTGGGAACACAAAGTGACAACTGATTTTGGGACATACATTGATACGGATCCTGATTTCTTTGATGGTGAAGATTCAAGTTGCGAAGTCTCACACGAGTTTTCAAATCACGATTTTTGTGAGACGATTGGGCCTGAGGAATCTGATAGATCATTTGATAGCCCAATAACTAAGGAAACTGATCTTATTAGGGCACACGATACGGATCCAGAATCGCATTTTCTGGAGGAATTAATTCAATGCCCTGATTATCAGTTACACCCTGTTGAGCTTATTGATGATTCTAATTCTGAGATAATTAGACCCAAGTCAATTTTGATTTTGCCACATCATCTAGACTTGGAGATTTCAGACGGGGTGATGAATATACAAGAGGTCATGGAATTTGATATGCCGAATGAGGAGGATAGGAGCTGGGAAATTCTGATTTGGGAAGTAAATTTTGGAGGAAATGGAAGATTGAGTCGAAGGGTTCCTTTTAAGCTGAAACCATCAAATCAGAACCCTTACGACATTTGTTTCGAGGATGTCAAACTCAAGCACACATTTAACGATTATCCTTTTGAGCTTCAATTCTCTGTAACCCGACATTTTGGCCTTGGGTTGCATCCTCACAAATCGCAGGCCCGACCCCGCTTGCATTCTGATTTTAGGTTTTGGGTAATTTTTATCCAGAACCTAAGATATTCTCGATTATGGGGTGTGGGTCTGCACCACAATCTGGTCCACATCTGTGGACCTCTGCTGACAGGTCAGAGGATTCTTCTGTTCATTCTAATTCTGACCTGCACATGTGAATTCTTCATTTCTTTTCTTTGTATAGTGTGCCTAGCTGAAGGCACTAAACTCAGCACATATACAGTTCTTTTTCATTTTCATCTCGGAGCGGACCCGATATCCACGTAATTCAGGTGCTTTCTACGCTTTTCCACTCTGTTTTATGTCTTTTTAATACAATGAGGACATTGCATTAGATAGGCATGGGGGGATGGATATTTATCTTTGAATTCATTCGTCAGCTCCGTAGATTTGTTTTATTTTATAAAAAAAAAAAAATCAAAATTAGGAAAGAGAATTTGGGTTTAAGAAAACTTTCGATCTTAAGAAATACTATATTATGTTCTGAACACAAAGACCCTTCAGGTCTTTGGACTTAATCAGCCTATGTATCCACTAAAATGTGGATTTGTTTTTCGAGTTCTCGCCAACCTGAATTTTATTATAATTGGAATAAATAAGTTTGGGTGATAAGTACACGACTTGTCAACCCGCCCTCTGATTTAAGGGAATTTTGAGTTTTAAGCATCTACACACTTTCTTTGCACTGACTCGTTGTTTGGCGATTTTAACGGAAATTGGGTAGCTAATGAACCTTCTAGGGTGATATGGCTGGCAAGTTATCGTGGGTAACAGCCCATAGGTAGGTTGTCCAGAGCCCAGTCGCTGGACCTTTCTCTTTTTGCTGCCTTTAGGTAAATCTTAGACCAGGGAAGCCACCTACTTAAAAAAAAAAAAAAAAAAAAATCAAAAAGGAGAAAAGAACAAAAAGAAATAAGCCACACTTCGCCGCACGAGTATGGCTGGCAAGTTGTCGGTGGTAACAGCTCATCGACCGGTTGTCCAGAACCTAGCTCAGAAAATGCACTAAAAATTCCCAAAACACTTAGGAAGAAGCGGAGAAGTAGAATAAACCGGGGAGATATACACTGGATTCACCCTTGTGTTGACCCCGTTAAAAAAATAAAAGTAGGGAGAAAGCTACCGGTTGTAAAGATACACCTTTAGGCAGAATTCTTTTTGAGGTCACCTAGAGGCGTAGAAATCCGAAGTCCGTTTTAATTGCCGGTCAACGAGTCTATCACAATCACAATAAGATGCTTAAAACTTAGGGTTCTCATCAAATCTTGGGTGAGTTGAATGGCCGTAGAAAGCCACTCTTAAACCCTAAAATTTGAAAATCCAAAAAAAAAAAAAAAAAAAGAAATTTTTCTTTGAATAAGGCGAGGCTTGAGGCGGTCTGCATTTTGGCTGATACCCGGGCACTGTTGTGTCTTTGAAAGTTCAGTTCTTAAGTAGACAATTTCTTAATGATTGAAAATAACTCAGGTCCAAATAATCTAACCTAATTCTTTTATAAATAGCATATAGTTTTTGCTAGGGACTAGCAAAAGATAGGCATGGGGGTATGATGTAAACACATTTACACTACTTAAAATGTCTATTTATGCATGTTCTTAAGCATAGGATTGCATTTCATGATATAAATATTGCATTACATGCATCATCTTGCATTTAGAGTAGTTTGAATAAAATGGAGGTTAATTGTCTCTTTTTATGTGCTTGGATAGGGCAAATATTTTATCGGGGCCTCGGATCAAAGATCCAACCGTATGGATATGATCAGGGCGACGATTGGAGTTCAACGACTCCAAGATCGCCCTAATCAGGCATCCGTAGCATCAGATAGAGACCGGGGAACCCTAGAAGATCAAGGGCCAGGATGGTGTAAATCCGCACTTCAAATGGAAAATCCAACCACACGGATGAATTCGGATCGACGATCGCAGCCGAACGACACAAAAATCGAGTCAATCCGACATCCGTGGCACCATCTACAACTTCCAGAAGATGGACGGCCAAGATGGCGCCACGTGGCGCCATCCCAGCCGCCCAATCGGCCGCAGGAGTCCTGTGAAGACCGCGCACCGTCTCCTCTCCGCCGTTGGATCTCGATCCAACGGCTGCGGTCGCTCGCGTTTAAAAACGTCCGCGCGACCATTTCGCCCGCGTAGCGCAGCGGCGATGCAGCTGCGGGCGAAGCGGAGGTCGCGGGTTCGAGCCGCGGTGAGCGGGTGGAAGGTGCGGGCGAGCGGGCGCGCACGAGCGTCGGATGAAGATCCAACGGCCGCGCGCGCCCAATAGCGCCGACGCGCAATTGGACGCTCTGGTGGACGCTCGATCGCACGTGGGCGGGCGCGCTACGCAGCGGGCGCGGACGCGATCTAAGCCGTCCGATCTCGCGATCGGACGGCTGAGACGACGCGGACGTGCGTATGCGCTACGCGCGCAGGCCAGCCGAGCGGGCGCGCGTGGGCGCGGCGGCGACGGTGACGGCGGGGCTTTAGCGACGGTTTTATCCGTCACTAAAGACCCCTTATTTATTATTTTGAAGATGTAATGTCCATTTTGCCCCCACTCCTTGCAACTATAAAAGGAGACCCCCTCCATATGAAATTTTCATCCCTTCCTTCTCCTCTCTACCTCTCCAAAGCTCAAGAGAAGCTTGTCCCACACCCGGGATGCTTCTCGCGAGATAAAGTCCAAATTTTCGTCCCCCTTCGGAAGTGGATCCCGCGACGACGACGGCGTGCTGCTTCATTCCCGTTCTTCTGCTTCGTCCTCCTTCATCCCGCTTCGTTCTCCTTCGTCCAGGCGTCGTCCCGTCCGGCTCATCCTCCAAGCGACCGTCGAGGAGGATTTCTCTCTCCCTATTCTTTTTACTGCTTTCTAGTATAGATTTACTGCTTTCTAGAGTAGTCTATTCGTCCTCCGAGCGATCGTCGAGGAGGACATTTCTCCCTCCATTCTTTTAATGCTTTCTAGAGTAATTGTTTTATGTTTTCTAGTTGTAATGAAAGAACTCTTTTATGATAAATTCCTTGTCTATTCTACATCTCATTTTGATTTCCATGTATAGTATTCCTTCTCTCTCTCTTACTCCCTCTCTCTCTTTTATTTGTTGTAGATACTTAGATAGTTTAAATTGAATTTCTTGGTGACAAAATAAAAAGAAACACGGAGTTTTTAAATCAAACGTTCGCCTCCCTGTGTTCGACCCGGAATTCTTATTTCGGTATAAATTTTATTTGTTGAACACGAATCCTTCGCTTTCGAACTACAACGACGGGTTTTCCAAAACCAAACACGTTAGCGTAGATTCTCGTTCAACACTAGGAAGGTTATGCTCTTAGAGCAAGCGAGTTCCGTGATATCAAGCAACCTTCTGCTCAAACAAACAAACCAGGAGCACCCCTGATATCTTGTAATATCGGGGACATGATATTTGATAGAGCACTCCTGGACTTAGGTGCTTTAATCAATCTGATCCCAACCTATGACCATCAGATTCGGAGAATTGACACCCACACCTATGACCATCTAATTGGCTGATCGATCTGTGAAGACCCCGAAGGGGGTTGTCGGGGACGTAATTATTCTAGTCAAGGACTTCTACTTCCTAATCGACTTCTTGGTGCTTGACATGGAAGTCCCCAAATAGCTACAAAACACACCCATCATCCTGGGCCGACCTTTCTTAGCTACGGCTAAGGCGAACATCGATTGTGACACGGGATGCATGGAAATCGCCTTCGGAGATAGGAAGATGCAGCTGGATATCTTCAGAGCGACTAAGTCTTTTGATTATGACTGGATTGAGGAGCATGATCCCGTGGAGCCTCTGGTTGAGAAATGCCTAACCCTTAGTGCTATATCAGACCATCAGACCCAACCTTGTGACGACTGTCCTGGCCCATCCCAGTCTATGCACGCTGACCTCTGTAGAGCTTATTACCATCAGCAACCACCGTTCGAGGAGATTGATGTTGATCAACTCCTGCCTTTTCCCTACACATCGAGTGTTGTTCCACCCACACCTGAGCTGAAATCGCTACCCAAAAATCTAAAGTACATCTTCCATGGACCTAACCAGACCTTCCTGGTGATTATCAATGCCCATCTAACAAAGGATTAGGAACTCAGGTTGACAGCGACCCTATCAGAACATCGAGTAGCCATTGGATGGATCATCTCAGATTTGCGAGGAATTAGCCCCACCTATTGCACCCACAAGATCTATCTGGAAGATGGGGCTCGACCTTCCCGTCAGATGCAGAGACGATTAAACCAGAATATGTAGGAGGTAATTAAAAATGAAATCATCAAGTGGCTTGACATTGACATCATCTACCCAATCTCCGATAGCCCCTAGGTGAGCCCTACTCAATTGGTCCCCAAGAAAGCTATGCTCACAGTTGTCTACAATGAGCGTGGTGAATCCATCCCAACCTGCACCATCACTGCATGGCGGGTGTGTATTGATTATAGGAAGCTCAATGAGGTGACCAAGAAAGATCATTTCCTTCTGCCATTCATTGACCAGATTCTTGAATGATTGGCAGGGCAGAAATATTTTTGCTTCTTGGATGGATACTCAGGATACAACCAAGTCGCGATTGCTCCCGAAGATCAAAAGAAGACCACATTCCCTTGCCCATATGGCACATTCGTGTTTCGTCGTATGCCATTCAGGTTATGCAATGCACCCGCTACCTGTCAACATTGCATTCTAGCCATCTTTTCAGAGATGGTGGGTGAATACCTGGAGGTGTTTATGGATTATTTCTCAGTGTTTGGGAACTCATTCGACCATTGTCTGAGCAACTTGGAGAAAATCCTAAAGCGATGTATTGAGGTTAACTTGGTTTTGAGCTGGAAGAAAAGCCATTTCATGGTTCAAGAAGGGATTGTCCTCGGGCACATTGTATTGCATCGGGGCATTGAGGTGGATTGAGCTATGGTTGATTTGATTTCCAAACTTCCGCCACCTAGCTCAGTCCGGCAAATCCGATTCTTCCTAGGACACGTTGGTTTCTATCGAAGGTTCATTAAAGACTTCTCCAAACTCTCTAGACCCTTGACCGACCTTCTAACCAACGACGCCCTGTTTCACATGACACCTGATTGCATCCAAGCCTAGACCACCCTCAGGGAATCAATCTCCACCGCACCTGTATTACAGCCCCCAGACTGGTCCCAAGGTTTTGAAATTTTGTGTGATGCATTAGACTTTTCCATTGGCACAGTCCTAGGATAGAGACAAGAAAAGAAACCCGTGGTGATCTACTACACGAGCAAGACGTTGGATGAGACCCAACGAAATTATAGTCACAGAGAAAGAGTTGCTCGCCGTAGTTTTTGGACTCGAAAAGTTTCGATCTTATCTCCTAGGGTCCCACGTGACCATTTATATGGACCACTTGGCCATTCGGCATTTGTTGGCCAAAAAGGACGCTAAACCCAGGCTCATCAGATGGATCCTGCTCTTGCAGGAATTCAACCTGGAAATTTGCGACAAAGCTGGGTCCAAGAATGTCGTGGCCGATCACCTGTCCATACTCCACCTAGACCACATTGGGCCCTCCTTGCCCTTGACTGATACCTTTCTTGATGAACAACTTCTGGCTATGCATGAAAGGAAACTACCATAGTATGCCGACTTCATCAACTATCTGGTACTAGGACAGACCCCACACAGCTAGTCCAGATAGCAACGGGATAAGTTCTTGGCTGAAGCCAAACATTATTTCTGGGATGATCCCAAGTTGTTTCACCTCTATGCTGACAAAATTTTTAGGAGGTGTATCCCAGAGGAAGAAGTTCAAAGTGTGCTATCTTTTTGTCATGACCAAGCATGTGGTGGCCACCTTTTGGGGAAGAAGATGGCTGCAAAGCTTTTACAGTCTATATTTTACTGGTCTTCCTTATTCAAGGACGCACACAGGTTTGCGAAGACTTGCTCTCGCTGCCAGACTTTAGGGACCACAACCAGAAAAGACATGATGCCCCTCCAGCCGATTTTGATTATCGAGATCTTCGACGTTTGGGGGATCGATTTCATGGGCCCCTTCCCAGCATCCAACAGCTTTGAGTACATCATAGTCTCAGTAGACTATGTCTCAAAATGGATTGAAGCCGGCCCCACTCGCAGATGTGACCATAAGGCTGTCATGGATTTTGTTAAGCAAAACATCTTTTCTCGATTTGGAATACCAAAGGTCATGATCAATGATGGTGGAAGTCACTTTATCCACGCCCAGTTCCGTGCCCTACTCAGAAAATACGGGGTTACTCACCAAATTGCCACCCCGTATCATCCACAAACCAATTGGCAGATTAAGAACATTCTGCAAAAGACTGTGAGATCTGACAGGAAGGATTGGTCCACATGACTGGATGATGTCCTGTGGGCATACAGGATCACTTTTAAGACCCCGATAGGCATGTTGCTGTATCGCCTAGTCTTTGGCAAAGCTTGCCACCTTCCGGTAGAATTGGAACATTGGCCTTACTGGGCTGTTAAGCAGTGTAACATGGACTCTCAGTTAGCCAGTCCATAGAGGACGTTCCAACTCTCTGAGCTCAAGGAAATTTGTTGGGACGCATTTGAGAACAATCGACTTTACAAGGAAAAGATGAAACTTGTCCATGACCGACTCATCCATAGAAAGACCTTCGAGCCTAACCAGCAAGTCTGGCTTTTTGATGCCCGACTTAAACATTTTCTCGGGAAGCTCGAATCCAAGTGGATAGAACCATATCGGGTGGTCAAACCTTTTTCCAATGGGGCAGTTGAAATTGCAGATCCAAACACTGGGCACACCTTCACAGTAAACAGTCAGGGATTAAAGCATTTCCTTGCCTAGGTTCCACTAAAGGAGGTTCTCACTCCATCGAGAGTTGACACGAAGCATCACCCAGTTAGAGGCATTAAACTCAACGCTTCCTGGGAGGCAACCCAGAAGATTCAGACTGATTAGGTACACGACAACACTCAGGTGACTTCTTTATGAACCCCTTTGCATCCATTTATTTGTCAATGAGGACATGGTCCAACTTAAGCATTGGGGGGGGGGGTAATTTGAATATTCTGAGTTCATTTTATCAGTCTAAATAGAATAAAATAAATTAATAAAAAAAATGTTGAATTTAGGAAGAAAAACTTAGGCATTAGGAACTTGTCAATAGTGGGAAATAATACTAAAAGAACCTAAACACTTAGACTTTTCAAGCCTTCAGGTTCAATTAGCCCTGATGTCTATTAAAATATGGATTTAGCCTCAAATCCTCGCAACCTTAATTTATTATAATCCGCCAATAAAGTAGGGTGATAAGTATACGACTTATCAACCTGCCCTCTAACTCAGAGGGACTTTTAGTCTAAGCATCTGCACATCTTTTCGCACTAACTCACTTCTCAGAGATTCTAACAGAAATTAGGTAGCTAATGAACCTTCTAGGGTAGCATGGCTACCAAGTTGTCGTGGGTAACAGCCCATTGGCTGGTTGTTCAGAGACTAGCCACATGACCACTTTCTTTTTATTTCCTCTAGATAAATCTGGGATCAGGGAAGCTACCTACTAAACAACAAAAGAAAAAGAAAAGAGAAAAAGAAAAAAGAAGAAAAAGAAGAAAAAGAAATAAATAAATAAGCCACACTTCGCCGCACGAGTATGGCTGGCAAGTGGTCGTGGGTAACAGCCCATTGGCCAGTTGTTCAGAACCCAGCTCACTAAATGCACAAAAAGTCCAAAACACTTAAGGAAGAAGCGGGGAAGTAGAGCAATCTGGGGAGATATACACTGGAAACACCCTTGTGTTGTCCCCAAATAAAATAAAAGTAGGGAGAAAGCTACCAATCAGACAGATACACCTTCCAGCATACACTTCCTTTTCCGGTCACCTAGGGGCATAGAAACCCGAAGTCTATTATAATTACCATTGAGTGAGTCTATCATAATATTTACACCAAGATGCTTAGCACTAAGAGTCTTTTTCGAGTTTTTGGTGGGTTGGGTAGCCGTAAAAAGTTACCAACACACTCTCAACTCCAAAAATCCAAAAAATGAGAATAAATGAAAAAGAAAAAGTATATATATTTGTATGGCTTAAAGCAAGGATTCGAGCGATTCATATTTTGGCAAACACCCGAGCGTTGTTTAGTCTATGTAGATCAGGCTCTTAGTATATTTCCTCCTGTTGACAAGTAACAAAATGTCTAAGTAGTCAATCCCTGGATTCTGATTAAGAATAATGGCTAGGATGAACCTTGCTAGGGACTAGCAAGGAATGAGTATGGGGATATGATAACTCTACATTTTGTGGCAATAATTCTGTCAATTGGGGTTTATCTTAAGGGTAACATTCACAAATAACACATCATAAATGGGAATTGGAGCATTATATGCATGGCACATTGAGATTGCTTATAAATCAGTGTTAACGGCCATTTGTACAAGTTCATGTCAAAATAGCTCTCAGATAAGTGATCGAACCACACGGATGGACTCATAACGACGAACGGAGTCCAACAGACTCAAAATCGATCAAATCTGACATCTAAAGCTCCCGCAACAAGCCCAAGAAGTTCTGTCGTTGATCTAATGATCAACGGCCCACAGTCGACCACATGGCAGCATCTGATGTGCCCACACTTGCGGCGCACCTCGTCACCACGTGCCCTCGATTAGATCCTGACCGTTGGATTTTCATCCAATGATTGATAGTAGCTAGGTGCAAATCCTTCTCCACTACCATCTGCATGACACAGTGCAGCAGTCGACGCTCCTTCCTCGAGCATCTAACGTAGGATCGAGCTGCACTGTGTATCGAATCCGAGGTGAAGGTGTGCGCGAGAGAAATTGGACCATCGATGAGCGCTCGAACGATAGAGATAACGCTACATGGCACCCTCAGATGTGAGCGGTCAAGCATGCACGTCTCAACAAGCAATCCGCAAGTGTGCTCCGCATGCAATCAATGATCGGACGGCCCTAAGATTGGACGACCCTCAAAGCACGCACATGGATCATGGGCACAGTGCGCGGGAGGAAGCACAGCATTCTAGGAAGATCGATGGGCAAGAGCCTTCACCGACATTTTTGGGGTGGTTTTAGCGATGTCCTTGATGTTGCTAAAGCCCCTACTTAATTTAGAAACCCCTTCTTCCTATTTGAACCCCCTCCAACTACCCATGTAAAGGCATTGAATACACTTGCAATCCTTCGCCCCCATTCCTAGCTTCCCTTGGCACATTTTGTACTCACCGAAGTTGACGACCCACCGACGGAGCCCTCCTCCACTGCCATGGCCGCCTCACCTCCTCCTCACTCTCACTCTCTCTCTTTCCCTTTACTTTATCTTTACTTTACTTTTGTTTAAGCATTTAGCTATTGTTGTATCTGTAAAACTCAAGTTGCATGTTGAATGATGTTTCTTATATAGCTATTGCCTCTCTCTTTTGATCGAGTTTTTATTATCTTAATTTGCACGAATGTTGTGATAAAAAAACTCTAATACTACCCTCTCTCTCTCTTTTCTCTCCTGTGTTGCCTTGTGCGCAAGCAAAACCCCCTTTTCCGTGACAACTAAGTGACAGAAAAAGCTGATTTCACGCCTCCCAGTGTTCGACACTCGGACCCACCTCTGTTTCTACATTTAAAACTGACTTTGCGAATGCGAGCTACAACGATCTATTTAGACATACGCATCCATAACACGTTACTTCCCAGATCGCTTACAACGATGTCAATTTGGGTTGAAAAATCTCGCGCTCCTCTCGACTTCCCATCCACCGTCCACCCTAATCGAGTCTAATCGCACCTTGCGGTGCTTAAATTCACTCGCTCACCCATATAAGTAGCTTCCCAACCTTGCGCACCACCAATCGACTCCCCACTACACCTCTTGAGCTAATCCATTCTTCCCTCTACTATGTTCTCTTCCCATTCACTCGGGTGCATCTGTGATAGGGGCATAGCCTCTTCCCTCTTAATCAACCACGTCGCTAGGGATGACGTCAACCTAAGGACGTCCTTAGAGGTCCTCTCATGGGCACTTCACTCATTGGAGACCTCCCTCCCTCCTTCCTCCTCAGTCGTCAGTTGTGGAACCAGGCAACCCATTCTTCTGATTAGATTAGGATTTTAATTGCTTTCTAGATTAGTTTTAGTGTTAGTGTAATTCAAATTATTTAGTAGTTTAGATGTCAAATTCAGTGATAAATTAGTGTGGAATAGAGGTAGGTTAGCCTAGACTCGATCTCACCCTCTCTGATCAATTTAAATCAAAGAGGTGTTTTTCAACCTCCATTGCGATCCATTTTTCTTCCTCTTCACCTCACTAAACACATTCACCCACTTGATGCACAATTCTATCACCAATCACCCATTCATGAGAGCATTCAATGGATCTAAAGCTCATTAGCTTTCAAATCTGCTGAATTGCTCAAACATCAACTCGAGAGCATTCCACTCAGCCCATATAATCATCAATGCCCACACCATGGATTTAATTGAGCTGGATTCACTTGAGTTATTTGGATGTGTTTTTCATGCTTAATCAAGAGATTAAGATTCTATTTGGTTTCAATGCTTTTCAATCAAGTGAATTGAGTTTATTTTTGAGTATTTCGATTGACTATAATGGGTTTGAGCTTCAATGCTTTGATTTTCAATTTTCATCAAGCTTTTACCCAACTTTTCCGAGTGGCTATGTTTTTTGTTGTAGTTTGGATCTAGGAATCTTAGGTTCACTGAGATGAGGCCTAAACCATGATCCATTAGCTTCTATTGGATTGCCTAAGGTCCTAAGCACTGATTTCTAGTGTTTAGGAGCTTTTGGTGATCATATCACCTATGCAAATCCTAAAGCAAAGGCCCACATCAAGGGCAACATGATTTACGATCCAATGGACTTTTATTCTAATTTCCAAGGTTGAAATGAAGGTGTTAGAGTTTATCATTCTGTATTTGGATTTTAAATGGATTTTAGAATCTATTTAGAGTTTTATAGTATTTTAAATCTGATTTTTCAAAGTGAATCAAGTTTGCTAAGTTTTGAGTAGCAGATGTTTATCTGCTCTATTGCCTTGTTTCAATAAGGGATCTAATCCTTGATTTCATGAATTTTTGGATGACTAAGTTTTGAAAGCTAAGGATGGTTGGATGGATCTATGAATAGACCTTGGTGGTCTAACGTTTCAGTAGCAATGTTGTTTAGTCAATTTCATCCAATGCAGTAGCATGTAGCAGTAATGGCTGCTGGTTGTTTTGAGGCTTCAACAGGTGAACTGCCCACTACAATTATAGCATCAGGAGCAATAGCATAGATCTGCTACATTTAAGTAGTAATGGCTATTGAATTAGCTCCTGTAGTTGTGTAGTTGTTGCTACTATTTTCATAGTAATAGCCAGTATTTAATTAGCCCAGCACAATGGGGATTTTAGCTAGAATTTTCAGTGGACATGTAGCTAACAAGTGTCTAGTTGTAGAATAGTATTGTACAAACATTCATGTACTAGAATTAGAATTTATTTTGATTAGAAATGTTTCTAATTTTTGTTTTAAATTCTTTTGTCAGCAATTCATAATTTATAAACTGTCTAAATTATGAATTAATAAAAATCTTAGTGAAAATTATGTTTAATTGATCCAAACATGTTTTACATAGCATGTTAAAAGCTACTAAGTGCTTAAACCCCTATCTTGCAGCTTGAACTCAAAATTAGGCCCTTAGGTTTCTATTCTAAACACTCATTCAAGGCCTCTCATAAGCTAACTTATAAATAAATAAAAATGATTAAAAAATCACAATAAAATAAAATAAACCTATATTGAGTAGCATCAGGTACTTTTCTAGGTATATGTTAAGTTTCAAGGTATTCTGAACCCCTGGCTTTGTAGAATATACCAGCCGACGATTCACTATACCTTAGAATTTAATAAAAGAAACCAAACTCAAAAGGTCAAAAAGAAACTTCTCTCTTATCACACTCTTTCTGTCTCATCTCCTATCTCTATTACACATATAAAATCATAAAAAATAGGAAACACCTAAAAATACCCAAAAATACCTTATATAGTATGTATATACTTGTAAATAAAATTTAATATGAAGCTATACATCTATATTGTAAAATATGTAAATAATGTATGTAAATAACTTATGAGTGTACTCTATATATTAAATTAAATATTTAGACTGATTTATTATATATCTAACTTTATTATAATTATATATTAATTTATATTAACTTAAATGTATATTTTCCTAAATAATTATAAACACCTATGTATATACTTATAACCACCTGTAATGCTGTACATATGTATTTAACTAAGTATTATATGTTGTATCATAGCTGTAATTTAATTTAATGATGGGATATGGTAATTAATTAAGTTATTAAGTTAATTAAGTAAATTATTAAGTTAAAATAAAATAAATTATTAAATTAAGTTATAAATGAACTAATTTATATTGTACCTATACACAAAGTAATTTTAAGTATATTTGACCTATTTATATAGTATTTATAAATTATTTATGTACATAACTTACTTAAACATGTATTTAAATGTAAATAAATTAAAATAAAGTCATTAAGATAAATTAAAAATGTATAATAAGTAGTTTATTATATAAATTAACTATGTGTAAAGTCAATTTTGTAATTAAGTTCCCAATTTGTACTTTAATTAGTAAATTAAACCCTAATTTAGTGTGTACAAACCATTGACTTTAACTAATTTTAATATATATGTAAATAACTTAATTTCGTAAATAAATTATATGATCATGCTGCCTTATATTAGGGTTTTCCAAAAATATCATTTATTTTAAAATCAAACCTAATTTAATGTGTACAAACGCTCAAATTCCACATAGATCTAAGCACCACACAATGCTTAATTGGCACTGTTCTTTAGTGCCACATTGTGGAGAACGGAGCAGCTGAAGGTGCAAAAATAGTGCAGTCATCAGCACTCGACACACCTCCACACCATTAACCAATTCCTCTGATCTGATATTGAGTATACTGAGCATAATAGTGAATAGTGTTGGGCCGGGAGCCCTGCCCAGTAGCTGGGCCTATTGTGGGCCTGCCATGGGCCTAAAATTGAATAAAAATGTAGAATAATTGAACCAAGGTGATGAGAGCCTCATCATGAGCCATAACTAGCTCATTTTGACCTAATAAAGAGAATAAAAGCTCCTGCATAACTTAGAAGAAGGCTTAATTGAAGGAATAAGTGTTCTGAGAAGAAAACATGAAATAAAGGTTAAAACTATAATTTTACTATTGCAGTAGATAAACAAGATTTCTCAAAGACAAAACATAAGTCAAATGTTCTAAATAAGATAAAAAGTGGGTTGATTCAATCAGAAATGGGTTCATGTGCAATACAGGAATTAAATGACATCTTGTAATCCTAAAACAGACCTGCTTAATGCAACAAGGTTTCGATCAGGATAAAAATCAAGTAAACCCTCTAAAATTCATGGAAAAATATCCCCTAGGGTTTAGAGCATTCAATTTAGCCTTTAAAACCTAGTTTAACCTAGATTAGGGTCCTAGCTCATCAATTGACCTAATTTGGGTTTTTGCGTAAAATGTCCAGTCAAACATGGTCAAACCTAAAATCCAACTTTACCATTGGATTCCTTAGGTCCAAATTAGGTTTGTACCAAAAGTTGGACCTAAGGGGAGGTCATCTTGACCTACTTTGCAAATTAGTACACCCAATTACATTTTGGTCCCTATCTTTTGAAAGCCATTGCATAAACCCCACTAACTTCCTCTCCCTCTTACAAGAAGGTCCCTCCACCATTATTAGGGAGAAATCCTACTCTGACAAGGAATAGGGAGGAAATACTCTCTGATTCCTCAGAGATCTCCTCCGAGATTTGGAAGGGAGATTCTCTGAGGAATTCCCTTCCATCTGAACTCAATCCTGATCCCTGATTTGCACCCAATCTCTCATGCAAACGCACGAGAGATTTGGGTCTCTTAACTGATTCCATCTCCGGCGAGGATTCCCATGCTTGGAAGCTTGGGAGTCCCTGCCAGTGATTATAAATTAACCCCCAACTCCGGCCGCACCTCCTCAGCTCAACTTGGCCGGAATTCCACATCGATTTCCTCTTCTTCTCCTCCAGCTAAGGGGTCTAGCGAGCTCCGGCGAGCCCCCCTCCTCTTCCACGTCACTCTGCCACAATACCAGTGGTAGAGCTATCCTCCTCATCCTCCTCTACATCGCGCAGCACCTACGCGTGCTTCCCTAGCTCCATCGTTGCCGCCGTCTTCCTCCACTAGATGCCTTCTTCTCCGACGATAGCAGGTACTGCCAGCTGCCCTCTCACCCCCCTTCGTCCACTTAGTGAGGTTAGAATGATTCGTCTCTATCCCCTATTTCATTTCCCTCATCCTATTTCACCAAACGCTCCTCGACTGCTGCTGTCCACCACCATCTTCATCATCTCCGGCCACCCTCTGGCGAGACGCCTCCGTCACTCCGCAGCCCCACACGTCTCGCAAACTAAAGCATAACCTTCGCCACACTCCACTGAACATCCTCCACTCATCCACAGACCCTCTACACTACCACAACCACCCCATGACCAAATCCATCCATCCACAGGGTGACCTAGGCATGCACACCTAGGCCGCCACGCGGCCTGCCACCTACCGCCTCACCTTCGCCGTGACACGGCGAAGGTGCTCCTGTGGTCTGATAGAACCGCAAGGCCCTTTTTGTGTCAGGCAGGGTTTGAGCTCCAGCCGCCATTAACGACGGCTTGAGGATGTTGCAAGCTCATCCCAGGCCGCAGTGCTCCAGGGTTCCATGTCCAGCAAACTAGGGGAGGTCTTGTGCATCCAGTTATTCCAGCAAGTGGTGCCGCGAGACCTGCAGCTACTGCAATTGGAGGAACGGTCTGCTGCGGACACGCGAGTAAGAGCGATGGAGCATTAGTCCCACCTCGGTAAGTCATGAGGCACGTGAGTAGTTTAAATTGATTTTGTGATATTCTCTATTCGCTTCGAGAACACATGGGGTGAGGTCCCTGACCTATACACGTGCCTCGTCCGTGAGCTCATCACATGGACCTGGTGATCCAACCCGATACCCTCCTGAGTACTCCTCACACACCACACCCACGCCAGTTCGCCTGGATCCAGGCATGCGACCCGACCCGACCCGATTACCCAGCTCTGGGAGAGCGTGCTGAAGAGTGATACATAGGGAGAGAGAGACACGGGTGTGGGTAGAGGGGTAGGTTTTGCTCTCTTTGATTTGTGCAGGGAAGGAGGAAGAGAAGGAAGCAGGGACTTAGCCGTTGCAAGAGAAGGAGAAAAAGAAGAAGGAAGGAAGCTTCGTAGAGGAAAAAGAAAAAGAAAGGCAAGGCAGAGGGAAGAAGCAAGGCCAAAGAGAAGAGGAACTGAAGAAGGAAGAAGAAATACAGAAAGGGAAAGACAAGTAGAAGAAGAAGAGAAAGCAGAGCCAAGGAAGGAAGAAGAAGACCCGTAGAGAAAAGGAGAAAGAAATTGCAGAAGAGAGGCAAGGCAAAAGACAGAGGAAAATAAGAAGAAAGAAGCAAGGCAAGAGTACCGCAGAGAAGAAACAAGGAAGAAGAAGCACAAAGAAGAAAGGAAGAAAATCAGAAGTCAGAAGAAGAAGAACAAGAAGAAGATAGGAGGAAACATCTTTTTAAGACTTCTGATGCTATGATCAAACGTCCAATTCCTCTATTTTTTACCACAATTAACTTTTAAACTCATGCATTTATATATTTTGAATTAAGCTTTGAGTAATTAAGTGTTCAATTACATTCTTGAGATTAGTAATAAATTCCAATTGCTCCCTGTGTTCGACCTCGGATACTTAGGTTTTTGAGTAATAAATTTTTATTTGTTGACAATACTTGATCACCTATACTACGATGTAACTAACTATAAAACACGATCAAGCCATGTTAACATTTTGGCGTCGTTGTCGGGGAGCAGTATCCAATTTATCACTAATCACTGCATTCTTTTTCCATCATATTGAACACTAACTTGCCCTACTTTGCTTTGTTGTGATCTTGCAGGTATTTCATGAGAAGATCCCTCCCGCAAGTAACCACTCCAGGGTAGGTAATTTCTTTTCTTCCTTAAACCATCCCCTAATCCTGGAAAGACAAAAGGAAGAAATTAATTTAGGAATCAATTGCCTTCTTTCTATAGTAATCACCATCTTTAAGGCAAACGTTTCCTGATTTTGCGAAAAATTTTTAAATCTTCTTGAAGTTGGAGTGATTTTTTTAGATTCTTTCCCACAAAATTCATGTGCCTAATAGAAATCATGCTTATTCTCTGCGGACAACACACTTCTTGTTTTTAAGTCCAAAGCTAACCTTTTCAAGAAGAAAAAGAGGACTGGAAATAGAACCAAATTAGGGTTTCTACAGTAGGGCCTTGGAGTGCTAGTTCACACATGGCTGTATAAAAGGAAATGAACCATCCCGCATTAGTGTGCTACCCAAACCCTTGATTGAAGAGATCTAAACAAGACAAACCTTAAGAAAAATTGAGCTCTATGATCACTTGAATCTTAAAATGTTGGGCCTAATAAACTGGGAGTCAAATTAGGGTGATCCCTAGGCCCATGCCTAGAATCATTCTGCCATCTATAGGACAGGTCAGGTGAAGTTGATCCCTTGGGTCAACCAACCTCCAAATTAGGTCACAACATCAAAACATCTAAAGTTCAAGTGAGAACCCTAAAGCACCTTTGAAATAAAAGTGGTAGACTTAAGAGGTCAAGGTCCCCATTCTGGTCTACCTGGAATCTCAGTGACAAGAGAGGTCGGGTGGGGGAAACCTTATAACCCGTGAGGACGCTCTACCGTGTAGGGGTCTTTGCGGGATTCTCCCTCTCTGGCTGCCCAGGTAATTCTCCAGTGGACGACCTTCTGATCCAAGGGTATCATCCGCCCCGAACTTCCATAGTCATCCAAACGTCTTTGGGTGTCTTGATTGGGTCAAAAACATCTCTAGTCCCTCATCTTTTCTCTTTAGAGCACACACATATATTTTCAGTGGGACTCTTTATTCAGATTTAATCGCTTCATAACTTGATTCTACATCTTGATTCAAATTCTAATTCCACATCTTGATTCCACCACCTGATTCAAATATGCAGCCAAACCACTTAGGACTACCATTCAAGAAACCTTAATATCGGAGATCCATGAGAGATAGGATGATTGAGGATGCCCTGAAATTCTATGAAAAAGAAGACAAAACCTTAACACTAGTAGAAAACATTCAGGTTGATGTCCCAACAACCACAACCTTTATCATAACTTGTGCACAAGTACTATTGGCTGAAGCCACAAAAGGATGAACCAGTGACTTGCTCATCATAGGGTACATTGAGATAGAAAAACTGCACAATCTTGAATACCTTCAATGTATGACAAATCCTCAACTTTGGAAGCAACACCAAGATGGTCTTGAAAATGGGAAGAGATAATGAGATTAGTAAAACAAATTATCGACCAGAAGTACCTATATATACCACAAACAGAGGATGAACCATCTTGGGATAACATCGAGGACCAATCTGATCTCAGGTTTGAGGAACAAATTGGTTGTGGACTCCCAACCTAGATGTAGTACAATGTGCCTGATATTGAAGAAGGTTGGGAAACTCTAATTGCAGGAAAACATAATGTTGAGCCCACTCTAGACCATGAATCACCAAGCTTAGAATCCCAAAACTCCTACAATAATGAGAGTAGAACTGAACCTCTCGAGGGTGTAAATTCCGTCCCTTTTTCTGATAAGGTGACCCTCGAAGGTTTTTCGGACCTAGATTCTAGTAATTCAACCCACATCCTAAGCCCAGAATCTAGATCTGAAACCTATTGGGAATATTTCAAGGCCCCATATGAGGAAGATTAATCTTTCAATGGAGAATATGATTTTGGGCCTCTATTTGATGAATATCCCTCGCCAACATCCTCAGAGGAACTAATTGATTTTTCAGAAGTCATGCCAATTTACGATACAGAAATTGAGTTGGACGAGTGGGGTTTCAATTGGGTCTGCCCTACCAGCTTAGAACTTGAGCCTCAACCAGATAAGGACACCTTTTTAAGCTTAGAATTAACACCTAGGCTAGACCCCAGTCAGGCTGCTGAATCTACAGCATATGATTTATTCTATGGTGGAACCTATGATCTTGAATCTCATTTTGATTTTCGCAAACTCTCTGTCGATTTCGAATCTGACTATAACATCGGAGAAAATCTGCTTCCTGATTATAACAAGCCAATTCTCTTTGAAGCCACCTTCTCCACATATACAGAACTAATCAAAACCCATTCTCTACCCTGACCCGCAACCGGACTCAATTCCATTCTGATTCACCTCACAATGAGCCATTTGCAGATGATTCAACTCCATATCTATGCTAGGTATCAGGAATTGATCAGACCGAAAAACAGGAGCCATCATTCTCTAATCACCCCTGTAGGGTTTCCACACCATACACGGATTATTTTTCGTAACCCTACCCTGACCAGGCTAATTCGACTCAACCTAAACCCGAGTTTTCACTTCCATATCCATTCGAGCCACTTTGCATATGGTGGGTTCCGCATCTGTTAATCTACATCTTTCAACCCACCAGACTAATTGGGTTTGGGCTGCATCATCAGCCCACTGATCTTAACAAGCACCTGGTTGGACCAACCAGGCTCTTAATCAAGGTGCTTGTTTTACAAAATTCTACTGATTTGACCACTCCCTCTCCACCCCATTTTCCGCTCTGCTAAAGGCATTGAATTTAGTGCTTAACGGGAGGCAACCCATCATTCCTAAAAGTAGAGACCCGTCTGATTGTCCGTCTGTACTCCACGTCCATTGTACCTTGAGTTCAGCCTTAGACAATTGATCCCACCTCTGGTACACGTACCAGAGCTTGAAATCGTCCGCATCAGTCATTTTCGACCCATTCACCCACCCGATGTATCTTGCCCTAAGTCCCTAACCTCAACACTATTTCACACCCTCTGTTTACAATGAGGACATTGCAAAACTTAGGCATTGGGGGTGATAAAGTGCATACATACAGAACCAAGAAAAAGTCAAAAGGATTCTCACAAAAAAATTCACATATGTCAAAAACACAAAAAAATTGAAAAATTACGAAAAAGAACAAAAAAATGGAGGGAGGAAATTTTGTGAGCCACGTAATCATAAGGAGGAGGAAAAGAGCAAAATGCCAAAAAAGGAGCACAAAATGAAAAAGAAAAAGAGATAGTCATTAGTAAAAGATTAAGGGATTAACTGAAGTTCTAGACTAGATGAAGAAAAGAGAAAAGAAAAGTGCTAAAGAGACATAAAAAGAGATTATCAGGAACGCTGGTCTTAGGCCTCTTGGGCTAGATTCTTTAGCTTAAAAATTCATGTATCCACTAAAATCTGGATAATCCTCAAGAGGTTGGGGAAAATGCGAAGCTTAAGTATTAGGTCTAAGGCTTAGGAAGTATTTGGCCTCGTTAACTAACCTTCAGTTTGCTGGATTCGGTAACCTAAGCACCCCAATCCACATACAGTCTGGTCAGTGCACATAAATATCAAAATCACGCAAAAAGCGTTTCAATGTTTTGAAAAAGTCACCTAGATTAGAAGCGACCGATCCACACAAGTTGATTTGGACAAGTTCCTGGCGCGAAGAGGCGGGAAATTCCCCTCGACGATGCGTAACAACATATCATCTCCTTGGTGCTTGTCTCTTAGGATATTTAAATATCCTACCGGGGGCATGTAAGCACTCTGCTAGTTCAGACATCATGGGCGGCATTATGACGAAATGTCGATCGCCAGGGTCTGAATTCGGCCACTGAACGCCATGGGCGGGGTTATCTCAAAATATCGAAAGCCAGGGTTCTGGGGTTTGCCATGGGTGGTGCTATCACGAAGCATCGATAGCCAGGGACCCTTGAGGATTGATGATGGGGACGAGGAATCCGATATAGACCGTGCTGAGAAGCTAATCCGAAGCTAGAAATAAAAAGAAAAGAGAGAGAAAACTCTCCAAACAAATAAATCTTCCGTCTCTCTCTTACAAAAACGCACTACAAACTGAACCTAGACTAAGAATATCTCAAGCACGTGTGCTTTAACTATGGAGTACAACAAACCCTAGGTTAGTTTCTGTGGGCCTTAAAAACCTTTGCGGAAGACTAATGCTAAAGCGAGTCAAGTCTGGATTTTGGTTGATACTTGAGTACCTCTAGGCCTATTGTCGGCATTCTGACCTAATCACAAAAGAAAAAGAAAAGCACTTATCACAACTGATGACAGACACTCAAGGTCTAGAATAGAAGTTAAAACCTTGAAATTTTGCTAAGGGACTAGCAAAAGCTAGGCATGGGGGTATGATGAGAGCCTCATCATGAGCCATAACTTGCTCATTTTGACCTAATAAAGAGAATAAAAGCTCCTACATAACTTAGAAGAAGGCTTAATTAAAGGAATAAGTGTTCTGAGAAGAAAACATGAAATAAAGGTTAAAACTGCAATTTTACCATTGCAGCACATAAACGGGATTTCTCAGAGACAAAACATAGGTCAAATGATCTGAATAGGATAAAAAGTGAGTTGATTCAATCAGAAATGGGTTCATGTGCAATCCAAGAATTAAATGACATCTTATAACCCTAAAATAGACCCGCTTAATGCAACAAGGTATCGGTCAAGATAAAAATCAAGTAGATCCTCTAAAATTCATGGAAAAATATCCCCTAGGGTCTAGAATATTAAATTTGGCCTTTGAAACCTAGTTTTACCTAGATTAGGGTCCTAGCTCATCAATTGACCTAATTTGGGTTTTTGTACAAAATGTCCAGTCAAACGTGGTCAAACCTAAAATTCAACTCCACTATTCGATTCCTTAGGTCCAAATTAGGTTTATACCAAAATTTGGACCTAAGGAAAAGTCATCTTGACCTACTTTGCAAATTAGTTCACCCAATTACATTTTGGTCCCTATCTTTTGAAAGCCATTTCATAAACCCCCCTAACTTCCTCGCCACTCTTACAAGAAGGTCCCTCCGCCATTATTGGGGAGAAATCCTACTTCGACAAGGAATAGAGAGGAAATACTCTCTGATTCCTCAGAGATCTCCCAGATTTGGAAGGGAGATTCTCTGAGGAATTCCCTTCCATCTGAACTCAATCCTGATCCTTGATCTGCACCCAATCTCTCATGCGAATGCATAAGAGATTTGGGTCTCTTAGTTGATTCTATCTCCGACGAGGATTCCAGTGCTTGGAAGCTTGTCTTCCAAGCACAGGAATCCCTGCCAGTGCCTATAAATTAACCCCCAACTCCGGCCGCACCTCCTCAGCTCGACTTGGCCAGAATTCCACCTCAATTTCCTCTTCTTCTCCTCTGGCTAAGGGGTCCAGCGAGCTCCAACGAGCCCCTCTCTTCTTCCTAGTCGCTCTGCCACAATACTAGTGGCAGAGTTGTCCTCCTCATTCTAATTCCGCGTCATGCAGCACTTGCGCACGCTTCCCTAGCTCCATCGTCGCCGCCGTCTTCCTCCACTGGACGCCTTCTTCTCTGGTGACAGTAGGTATTGCCAGTCACCTAATGAGACGGTGGCTTCGAGAGATAACCGGGTTTTATTGTTATAGCGTTGTAGTATAGCCAGTTATTGCCAACATTTCAAATATAATTTTTTTTACTCGGAAAATAAAAGAGTTCCCGAGGTCGAACTCAGGGAGCAAGTTGTATTCTAGAGATATACATGTTTCTTTTACAAAAATAAAGAAAGAGAGAGGGAAAGAATTTGTTGTCTTCTTTTCTCTTTGTTTTCTCCTCGTCTCAGATCTTCTTCTTCTTTGTCTGCAGAGGTGATGTCTTTCTTTTGCAATGGTGATGCTCTTCTTCTTCTTCCAGCTGTTCCTGCTCCTCCTTTTTCTTCTGTCTTTCTTCAGATCTTCTTCTTTCTTCTTTGTTTTTCTTCTTTCAGTTCTTCCCTTGTTCTTTTGTGTTCTCCTCTGCCTCGCCTTCTTCTGTTGTTCTTCAGATCTCCCTCCTTCTTTCTTCTTTTCTTTTTCAGTCAGGACGTCGCCCCTCCTTCTTTCTTCTTTTCCCTTCAGGACGTCGTCTGATTTCCAAATCAGACGACTTAAACTGCCTGTTGCTACAGTGTCTCCCTCAGCTTCCTTCTTCTTCCGCGGTTCTTCTTCTTCACCTGTGCCTGCACACTTCAGAGCTTACGTCAGAGAACAAAACCTACTCTACCCTCTCCCCCCCGCGTCTCTCTCTCTCTGAAACCACTCATGGGAAAGCTCTCCCAGAGCTGCCGGGTAATCGGGTTCGGGTCACGCCCGGGTCCAGGCCCACCGGCGTGCGTGGTGGGCGAGGAGTGCAGGTCAGTCTAAGTCGGGTCGGGTCAGGTCTGCGGGGCGTGAGCGCGGACGAGACCGGGTAACCGGGCGGGTGAAAGGGGACCTCACCCCGTGTGCTGAGGCAGTAAGGCTAGTGCACAAAATCAATTTAAACAGTGGAAAGGTTGTGAGGCTTACCGATGTGGGACTAAATGCAGACCTTTCCTCGCGTGCGCCTGCTGGGAGACCGCGGCCTGGCTTCTGCAGCTGCGGCTTCGATTTGCGTAGGTTGCTGGCTGGCTGCCTTCGCAAGACTCCCCGTACTCCGCAGCAGCTGGAGACCTGGAGTCCTCAAGCCTGGAGCGCGGGAGAAGCTGCTTCAATGTGCGTTAATGGCAGTCGAACCTCAAAACCTGTCGGACACGAATATGGCCTCTCGGCCTGATCAAACCACTGGGGAACCTTCGCCGTGGCACGGCGAAGGTGAGGAGCTGCGCGGCAGGCCGCAAGGTGGTGTCTGGCGGCAGCCCTAGGTTGGACTGCAACCGGAGGAATGGGTTTGTTCGGGGGAGCGTTACGGAGGTGTGGAGTGGCAGTGGAGGGGTGGGGGGTGCTCAGTGTGATGAGGCGGAGCTTCGGTGAGGGTCGGCGAGGTGTGTGAGGCTGTGGAGCGATGGGAACATCTCGCCGGAGGGTGGCCGGAGTCGAAGGGGGTGACGATGGTCAGGGTCGGTCGAGGGCTTAATTGAACAAATTGAAACCGGGGAAAGAAAGAGGAGAAGAAGGGAAGTAGTTCTAACTTACTTGCAGGGACGAAGGGGGAGCAGTAGGGCGACAGTCGTATCGACTGTCGCCGGAGAAGAAGATGCTCAGGGAAGGAGGCGGCGGCGAGCAGAGAGCCGGAGAGGCGCCAGCTGGGTACGGCGTGGCGCGGGAAGAGCAGGGGAGGAAGTCTCTGCTGCTGGTATTGCGGCAGAGCGAAGAGGAGGAGGGGGAGGAACCGCCAGAGCTGGTGAGCGTCTGCCGGAGAGAGAAGAGAGGAAAGTTGGGGATTTTCTCCGTCAGATCCGAGCTGCCCCGGCCTGTGGAGCAACGGGGGGTATTTATAGGGATCAAAACAGGGAGGGAGGCGGAGGGAGACGACGTGTCTCCCTCGCCGGAGGATGGCCGGAGGCGAAAACCCATACCGTCCGTGCGTTCGCACGGCCGGTATGGTGGGCTACAGCGACCAGGGGGGGTGTCCCTGCGACGGCTGACAACGCAGGGCACCCCTGGTTTACTTGCCAGGCTTTCCCCCTCACCCTGCGCGGCGCCATGCTCCGCGCAAGGTCGCCGGAGCATGGTGCTGGCCGGTTTTGCAGGGGGGACCTGAATGCAAAGAACGAAGGAGAGTTAGGGGCCAAAATGCGACGGTTCAAAAGTTGAGGGCCAAAAAGTAAATATATGAGGACCAAAGTGTAAAGTCGGTCAAGGAGGTTTCTTCTTAGGCTCAATTTTTTATACATGATTAATTAGGACCTAAGGAATCTGATGGTGAATTTTATTTCTATATTAAACCTTGTTTGACCGGTCAATTTATGCGAAAACCCAGATTAAGTTATTAATTGGGCATGGTTCTCAATGTAGGTCAACATGGGTTCTGAAGGCCAAATTGAAGGTTCTAAACCCTAGAGATTATTTTTCTATGAATTTTAGAGGGTTTATTCTATTTTTACTTTGCCTCGAACCTCGTGAATTGAAGTGGGTTGTTTTAGGGTTACAGATTATCATTTAGTTCCTTGGAATTGCTGTAGCCCTTGCTAGATCATCTCATCCCACTTTTATTCTTATTAAGTTGCTTTGACCTATGTTTGGACCCTGAATTACCCTGTATGCAGATTATACTGGTAAAATTGCATTTTTACCCCTTATGACTTGTTTTCTCCTTAAACTCAGAATTCTCTGAGTTAAGCCTTTCCTTGAGTTATGTAGGAGCTTTTATCCTTTGTATTGGGTCAAAATGAGCTAGTTATGGCTCATGATGAGGTTCTCATCATCGCCCTCTTGTCCCCCTTCATCCACTTAGTGAGGTTAGAACTGTTCATCTCTATCCCCTCTTTCATTTCCCTTATCCTATTTCACCAAATGCTCCTTGACTGCCGCTGTCCACCACCATCTTCCTCATCTCCGGCCACCCTCTGGCGAGATGCCTCCATCACTCCGCAGCACCACACGTCTCGCAAACCAACGCATAACCTCCGCCACACTCCACTGAACATCCTCCGCTCATCCACAAACCCTCTACACCACCACAACCGCCCCCCGACCAAATCCATCCGTCCGGCCACAGGGCGACCTAGGCACACATGCCTAGGCCGCCTCGCGGCCTGCCACCTACCACCTCACCTTCGCCGTGACACGGCGAAGGTGCTCCTGTGGTCTGATAGAGCCGCAAGGCCCTTTTTGTGTCAGGTAGGGTTCAAGCTCCAGCTGTCATTTGCGATGGCTCGAGGAGGTTGCAAGCTCGTCCCAAGCTGCAATGCTCCAGGATTCCAGGTCCAGCAAACTCGGGGAGGTCATGCGCATCCAGTTGTTCCAGCAAGTGGCGCCGCGAGACCTGCAGCTGCTGCAATTGGAGGAACGGTCTACTATGGGCGCACGAGAAAGAGTGGTGGAGCATTAGTCCCACCTCGGTGAGTCGTGAGGCGCATGAGTAGTTTAAATTGATTTTGTGATATTCTCTATTCGCCTTGAGAACACATGGGGTGAGGTTCCTCACCTATACACGCGCCTCGTCCGTAAACTCATCACACGGACCTAGTGATTCGACCCTATACCCTCCTGAGCACTCCTCGCGCACCAACCCACGTCGGTGCACCGGGACCTGGGCATGTGACCTGACCTGATTACTCGGCTCTGGGAGAGCATACTGAAGAGTGATCCACAGAGAGAGACGCAGGTGTGGGTAGAGGGGTAGGTTTTGCTCTCTTCGATTTGTGTAGGGAAGGAGGAAGAGAAGGAAGCAGGGACTTAGCCACTGCAAGCGAAGGAGAAAAAGAAGAATGAAGGAAGCTTCGCAGAGGAAAAAGAAAAAGAATGGCAAGGCAGAGGGAAGAAGCGAAGCCAAAGAGAAGAGGAACTAAAGAAGGAAGAAGAAATAAAGAAAGGGAAAAATAAGCAGAAGAAGAAGAGAAAGTAGAGCTAAGGAAGGAAGAAGTCCCACAGAGAAAAGGAGAAATAAATTGCAAAAGAGAAGCAAGGCAAAAGACAGAGGAAAATAAGAAGAAAGAAGCAAGGCAAGAGAACTGTAGAGAAGAAACAAGGAAGAAGAAGCACAAAGAAGAAAGGAAGAAAATCAGAAGTCAGAAGAAGAAGAACAAGAATAAGATAGAAGGAAACATCTTTTTATGACGTCTGATCCCATGATCAGACGTCCAATTCCTCTATTTTTTACCACAATTAACTTTTAAACTCATGCATTTATATATTTTGAATTAAGTTTGAGTAATTAAGTGTTCAATTACATTCTTGAGATTAGTAATAAATTCCAATTGCTCCCTGTGTTCGACCTCGGATACTTAGGTTTTCGAGTAATAAATTTTTATTCGTTGACAACGCTTGATCACGTATACTACGACGTAACTAACTGTAAAATACAATCAAGCCGCGTTAACACAGGGCTATGTCCCTAGTAGAGGTCTGATGCTACCCCTATGAGGTGTTGCTCTTCCCACAAAAAGGATCAGCTTGCCCATTATAAACCCAATTTTTGGGTTAATGAATAGTGTATGTGAGAGAGAGCATCTTAAAAAGAGACTTGAGTGTTTAGGAGAAGAGAAGGAAAGAAACAACTAAGTGTTAGGATTGTGTATGTGTTGTGTCTTGTGTATGTGTGTATATATGTATATGTGTACATATATGTATAGTACATGTATATAAGTGATGTAAATAATATATACAGATATATAGTAAATATGTATATGTATGTTAGTAGAGTAGATACTGTTTGAGCTTTATATGTATATAAATTACAGTAAGGCTTTAGTGATAGTTACATCCTTCACCATAAATATGTTTATATGTTAGTATAGGTAGTTATTTTTGCCTTTTGTTGTGTAGATATTTTACTAAGGATATAACGACATATATATATATGTTATTGTATATATAGAATGTTACTAAAGATATTAGTATGTTAATATAACTTAGTATAGTATATATTAGCAGCTATTTTTGTACCTATACCTAGATATTACTTAGAGTAGTTGTATATAACTTAGTGTAGTTTTAACTAGTTTTTGATGCCTGTTATTTGTGAATATGTTTAAGGCCTTGTAGGTAGAGTTAATTGATTATTGTGTATATAATTGACCAATTCTTTCATTAATTGATTTATTGATTTATTTTGCAAATAAAATTAATATTTTTTTTGAATGAAAGAATATTTTTGTACACAGAGAGTGATGTATATCAATAACTGCCTCCCAGTGAATTTGGAAACTAACCAGTAAAAATTGTAATTAAATAAAATGACGTGACATCTATTTACATTGTGATGAATATACTATAACAATGACATCTAAAATACCATTTTTATTCCAACACTAATGTCTGCGATCATACTTTTGGCGTCATGCCAAGGACAAAAATCCAACAATAGTGCTTTATAATGATTGATGATGTCGGTTATGTCATTACACCTATTAGGGACATAAGGTCCCTTAGGCTATTCACCTTCTTGATTAATCCCAAGGTGCCATCTTTGGTAGAATTGGACTTGGAAATAGAGCCAATGTAGGGTTTCCATACTACGGTTTCAAGGACTAGTACACAATTGCCTGCTTAAAAAGAAATTATATTCCTACATTGTGTGCTACCTAAGCCTTTATTTGAATTGATCTACTCAAGTGGACCCTAAAATCAAGACTCTATAATCACTTGGATCATTAAAATTTGGGACCTAATTACCCGTTTGAGAATCAACTCAGGGTGATTTGGGTTCTTGACCAACCTCATCCTCAACTTTAGGATAGGTTAGGTGAAGTTTGTTCACTTTGTGAATCAACCAACTTCCAAATTAGGTCACAAAACAAACTAACTTCAAATACAAGTGAAATTAAAGTCACAAATGGGATTAAAATTGGTAGACTTAGGGTTCAAGCTCACACATTCTGGTCTACTTGGAATCGCGGTGATAAGGAAGGTCGGGTGGTGAAACCCTATAACCCATGGGGATGCTCTACCATGTAAGGATCTTTGTGGGACTCTACCTTCCTGGATGCCCAAGAAATTCTCAGGTGGGTGAGTTTCTAATCCGGAGGTCCATCTACCACAAATTGCCAAAGTCACCCAGCCTTGTTGGGTGCCTCGATTGGGTCCAATACACATTTTGTCCCTCATTTGATTCCATAGTACATGTTTGGGAGGAGGTCCTTAAGACCTCCATTAGCAGTTTACTCTCGTCGGGGTCAAGCCCCAACTCAATTGTTTGGGTTCCCGTCCAATAAGATACAAATCTCTTATGGTCATTCCACATCTGAGCCCAGTTCTCCATCCTCTGCTTCTGTGGAGAATCAAGATCTTGAAGGAGAAGGCCAGTTGCCCAACTTTTAGAGTCAACTACAGAATCTCACAGATCTACTTAATGCATTCATGAACCCCCAACCGCATCTGCAGATGCGTGATCACTATAATCCTGTAGCAGTAGCTATCAAACCCAAGGTGCAAATCCTAGCTGAAGGACCTAATAATGAATTGAAGCCGAATCTAGTCAGCGCAATCCCCAAATTTCACAACTTGAACTCCGAAGATTTTTTTTAGCACATCAAAAAACTTAAACACCTGGCCCAAACTTTTGGACCACCTATTCAAAATCGGGACATCCTGCTCATGAAGATGTTCCCCTTCTCTCTTATGGACAAGGCTGCCCATTGGTATCAACCTGACTTGACCAATCAATACATGGGAGGAACTACAAGCTGAATTCCTGAAGAAATTCTTCCTGGTGGGTTGCACTAATGCCTTGAGGCACCAGATCATGCATTTCACACAGAATCGGGTGAACCACTTCATGAGGCATGGGATCGCTTTCTGGATCTCATGCGAAAATGCCCTCATCATGGAGTTCCTAATTGGGAACAAGTCTAGTCTTTTTACCAAGGACTCCATGAGGACATTAGATTATTTGTCAATGCAACCTATGGTGGCAACATCATGGGTCAGCATGATGATACTGTTTGGGAGATTCTCGAGAACATGCGTGAGAACTCCATAAACAATGAGTCTATGGGTGTGTTCGACAGGATGACCACCCGTGCATTGACAAACACGTGAGGGGCACATGAAACATGAGACCTATCTACATCCATCGACCTAGAGTTGGTGGCCAGTCGCCTGGATAAGGTCTCCATTATCGAGAAGAAGGTGGACAAATTGACTAGCCATCTACAGAGAGCCACCTCTTCATAGCAAAACACGTATGCACATCCACCCTCAGGTAGGGAGGCCATGCATAACATTCACCACCACGCATATCAAGGGATGGATGCATATCCAACCCCACCTAATCCTGGTTTCGAAGGAAACTCCAGACCATCCTACTTTAGTTGGGGGAACTCTGAACCCTCATACCTTGATTACTCTGGAGCTCCTCAGACCTGCGAGGAACCCCACACCATCTAGATTGATCCATTTTCCAACTCATATAACTCTAGATGGCGTAATCATCTGAATTTCTCATGCCTGGGAAATAATCATAACTTGAGACCTCAATTCCAACCTCGACCACAAGTTCCGCGACCATATCAGCCAGCTCAGCCTAGGCCCAAAATGAATTTCCAAATTAGGCCTACCAAGGAAGATCAAATGAGCTTAATTTTGCATACCTTGGCTAATATGTAGAGGATCAACGCAACTATACAAAAACAACATAAGGAAGAAATCATAGAGGTTCTTAATTAACTCACACAGATGGTTGGGACTCGCCAGCCTAATGCACTTCCTTCCCAACCTCTACTAAATCCAAATAATGTGCCAAACTAGAGGTGCATTATGAACCCAAATTAGGGACAAGCTCATTATGTCTATCAGGCCCCTTCTACACCTCCACCCAACTAGTTGGAGGCTTCCACATCATATGCAGGATATCAACAACAACCACCACTTTTGCCAACTTTGAATCCAAACCAGGTAGGCCTAAATGTTGTTACTACATGTAGTAGCAAAATGACTCAGGATCCACCTTACCCTAGCCACTCTAGCCTTGGTATCTAGGACACACCTATTCCAATCCAATGCCTGAACTAATCCTAGAGAAACCAACAGAGATTCTATTTTCTGAGGCCTTAACCAAAGGAAACAAGAAACCTAAACTCGTGGCACTTGAGGAAGACTTGGTCAAGCTCTTTGAACAAGTCCAAATAAGCATTCCCTTGATGTGTGCAATCCGCTACGTATCGGCTTATGCACAATTTCTGAAGGACTTTTGTAGACCAAAGTATAAGCTGTGAAACAAAGATGGGAGTCCAATTGTGTTATCTGAGCAAGCCAGCTCTATAGTCTTGAGCAAAATCCCATTGAAAGTGAAAGATCCTAGCAACCCTCTAATCTCCTGTAAGATAGGCAACCTAGAGTTCGATCAAGCTTATTGGATTTAGGAGCCTCCATAAACTTGATCCCCACCTCCTTACTAGATCATTATGAAGAAACCGAGCTCAAACCAACTGAGGTGACTCTACAACTGGCTGACAGATTAATAAAGTCACGAATAGTTCTCAATGATGTTTTAGTCAGGATATGAGATTTCTGCTTCCTGGTGGACTTCATTGTGTTAGACATGGATACTCTTGAAAATCTGAAAGATACACCGATCATCCTAGGGAGACTGATCCTAGCTACAGCTAGGGCGAATATCAATTGCGAAGAGGGCCAGATTGAGTTGAAATTCGGGAATAAAACATTAAGGATCGATATCTTTAAGGCCCAGAAAGGAATAAATTGTGGGACAATCGAAGAAGTCTGTGACATAAGTTCCCTAGTTGAGGACCCAATTACTGAGTTAAACTCGATTCTCTAAGAACCTCAACCACAAGAAGAACTTGACCAACAGATGAAGAAGCCCAAAGCTGATCTTATCTATCCCCAGCTTCCACCTTGACTTCTGAGGCCAATCCCGAACCCCCACTCATTGCTGATAACCCGATGCTTGAATTAAAGCTCATCTCGGATCATCTGAAATACGTGTTTTTGGGTTTGAATCAAACATTTCCTGTGATTATCAACTCTTGACTCACTCCTAAGTAGGAAACAAAGCTGATTTCTATCCTCTAGCAGCATCAAAGAGTGATTAGACGGACTCTAGATGACGTGGCTGGAAGTCCCTCTTATTACACTCATCGTATCTATACTGAAGAGGGCTCACGACCTCCTTGTGAAATGCAGAGAAGACTAAACCCAAATCTATAGGAGGTCCTGAAAAAGGAAATTATCAAGTGGCTCGATGCAAGAATCATCTACCCTATCTCTGACAGCCACTAGGTAAGCCCCATCCAAGTTGTGCCTAAAAAGGCAAGGATTATCATGATTACGATCGAATATGGAGAAACCATCCCAACTCAAATTGCAAACTCGTGGAGAGTCTACATAGGCTATCGGAAATTCAATGCCTCCACGAAGAGATACCATTTCCCTCTCTAGTTCATTGATCAGATTCTCAAGAAACTGGTGGGAAATCAGTTTTTCTGTTTCTTGGATGGGTACTCCAGATATAACCAAGTGGCAATTCACCCTAAAGATCAGGAAAAGACCACCTTTACCTTCCCTTAGGTATGTACACAGTCCATAGGATGCCATTCAGGCTATGCAATGCACCTGCCACCTTTCAGCGGTGCATACTAGCCATATTCTTTGATATGGTAGGTGATAGGTCCACTTTAGTGGATTAGAATTTTGAGAATGCATTGCATTGGGGATTTACATAAGTTCGTGATTCATCGTTCCTGCATTTTTATCTAATGCACTTCATATACATAATCATATATTTACGTGTATGTATTTTTTGCAGGAGTTGATTCAGGAGCAAAAAGTTGGAATGTTATTTGGATAGTAAGGAAATCAACAAGATTTTCTTTAAGACTTACTTCCTTATTTTGGCTCCCATTTATTTGACAAGTTCAATTAAAGAGAAGGGTGGCAGTCTCTTTCTAAAGGGAGAGGATTTCCTTCCTTATTCACAACAATTCCACTACCACTCTCTCTTGTGGAGAATTAAAAAGGACCTACCTTCATAGGGGTTGGGCCATAGTCATCTTCCTCCACAGGGGGAGGAGCTTGCTCTCCTCCAACCTCCTCTCCACGTCTGCAGAACCACCACCATGAGTCTCCGTCTTTGGCCCCAACTACGATATTCCTGACACGACCGTGACTACCAACTGCCATGAGCTACCCGCTACCGTGAGATTCACGACCATGCCATTCATCACAACATTCCGTTCGACTGTTAGACGACAGCCACCATTGTGGTCGGCAGTGACTGCGCCGATAGCACACCGCGTCTCATCCTCCTTCTCGCCATTGCAATTCTCAACCTCAACAACCACCATGCTCCCATGCTTCTTCATCACCGTGCACCGACCACAGCTACCGGCACTCCCCCGACAACGACAACCAAACCACATGCCATTCTTCTTCTTCTTTGGTCTTCTTCACCTTCCTCCTCTATGCACAAGGAGACCACCATAGGACCGATGGGAGACATAAGATGTCCAATGCCTCCCTCGATATCCAAGAAGGGAGATCTCCCTCTCCAACTTCATCTCCTTCCTTTCCCTCATGCATAAATAGAGCAACAACCACCACTGCTGCCTTCTCTCCTCCACCCAACACTCCCATGCAAAGGGCTCTCTCTCTCGCGTCCGCAGCACACCATCCGTAGAAGCACACTGCGAGCCACTCAACAACCATGATCGCTCGCCTCCTTCCTACGCCTGATGTCTTCTTATTATTCATCACCACCCACTATAGAGAAGAAGCCAAAGCCGACGTGCACTCCCTCCATGCAACCATAAACTCCAGCCTTGATCCTTCATGCCATCAACGCCACCTGATTGGCCTCGCCTTCATAAGCACCTCCACGCCATTAGACATGCCAACCACAGTCGCTGTTGACGTCTCGATCGACCCACCACCAGTGGCCTCCACACCTCCGACCGACGACACCAGCCACCATCGCCAAAGCCGCAACGACCATTGGAATGTCCTTGTCACCACCAACCTCAACCGAGCTCTGCACGATTAATGAGGTGTGGCTCACCATAGCTAAAATGCCCAAGTTAAGCTAGAAACTAGGCTAAACACTACTGAATTAACACATGAAAAGGTTTAAGTGTGGGAAATAGTGAAAAAGACCTAAAACATCATATCTATGTTAGAAACATGAAATTAGGTCATTAAATGAGATATTCTATTCATTAATGTAAAATGATGATCCAATTACAAATTGAGCACGCATTTACATTCAAAACTTCAAATCAAAAGTGAAATCAACTTCCTAAATGTTCAATTAAGCCTCAATAAAAACTTGGTAGCATTTCGACATCATTACGACCTCGCATTTATGGTTTCTCACTTAGGTCCTAAGGTCATATACATTTTCTTCACATTTAAAACCTCCAGGGACTCAAGTGTAAGCCACCAAGGGTCATTTTGTAAAGCCTCAGGGACTGTGCCGCCTTCTTCTTTGTCACTTATGGGTCTCGCCATAATTTTTCTACCCCTTCGCCCTAAAGGGCTTGTGCACAAAACCTCCAACACACCTGTTGCGCTGGGTCTTCTATACACACAATGAATTTAGCCAATCTAGGTCGTTCATTCCTTGATCTCTTGATCTGATGGCCATCCCTAAATCGAAGCTTCATGTGCTTCGGTGCATGTGTTCACCATTCCCTCTAGGTCCCATCGAACGGTCGTGATTCATTTTGAAGCTTCATGCCCTCCTCGCAACCACATCTCACCATTCAAACCCTAGGCAGCTGATCTCACCTTTGCGGTGATTTGACTCACTCCCCTAACTACTTAAGCAACTCCCCTAAGCCACGCACACACTTAACCAGTTCCCTACCCCCTGAGTGGTTCCCTTCGCCTACTCCCTCAGCTTCACTCCCTCCTTCCTTGATGGTTGATGACAGAGACCATTTTCCCTCCCTCTGTCGATCGCCTCCTGCTGTTGGCTCTTGGACACCTTCCTCGTCAACTAAAGGGTCTTCTCCCCTTTCCTCGTCATCAGCTGGCAGCTGGTAACCTTGGACATCACCTTCTTCTCTTAACTAGATTTGTTACTTTCCTAGTGTAGTTTTCCTATTTTCTAGATTAGTTGTAGTGTTAGCTAATGTAATTTAGGTCATTAGATGTAGTTAGAGATCAAATTTGGATGATGAATTAGTGTAGCTTAGGAGTAGATTAACTTAGATCCACTCCGCCCTCTCTGATCAATTTAGATTAGAGAGGTGTTTTTCCACCTCCATTTCGACTCACACAGCTTTCCCTACGCTTCTTGATTCATTTTTTATTTCCTCGCATTTTTATTCATTGATCACCCTTCATTAGGGCCTAATTTCATATCTGGGAATTTTGGTTTCTAGATCTGAAACTAGCACCTAAAACCCATTTGGGGGGTCTCCCATTCACTCCAAAAATCCACAAAGACCCCCTAATCTAGTTTTATCATCTCAAATTGCTCAATTCTCTAAGATTTGGTTTTCACACCAGATCTCGCGATTCGGAGTCATTGGTTTTAAATGAATTTAATCGAGTGATTTGAGTTCAGATTTTCTCAATTGGGTATATTGTGATGAATTTGAATGTGTTTTGATATAGATTTTTTCTCAAAGGAGCATATGCCCAATGAGAGCATTATATTGGGTAGCCATGGTCAAGGAATCTCAGATTCACTGAGATGAGGCCTTAGCAATGACCCATTTGGTTATCTAGATTCACCCTGAGTTACTAAATGTTCAAACTCCAAATCGGTGTTTAAGATTATCATGTTGTAGTATAGCCAAAACAATGCTTAAACAAATAAATTTTATTACTCGAAAAGGTTCCGAGGTCGAACATAGGGAGCAAATAGGAATTCACACACTAATCTCAATAGATAATATAAATGAGGACAATAAATTACTCAAGAACTAATATGCATTGTATAACATGCGTCTATGAAGAGATAAAAAGAATTCTAGACAAAATAATGGTGATTTGGATCACCAATTATTAGCCTAACACATATACAGTATTTACTGAATATAATCAAATGAAGGAATAGATAATAAGACATCTGATTTTACAATCAGATGACGTAAAGTGCATTGCTACATTGCTCCCTTCCTTTACTTCAGTTGTTCCTCTTCTTCTTCCATCCTTTGATTTCTTTCCTTTCTCTTCTTCTACTTTCTTTCTTTTGTCCAGGCCTTCTTCTTTTCTTCTTTCTCTACTTCTGCAGATCCTCTCCTTCTTCTTCCTCTATTCAACCTATTCACATAGGGGCAGCATCTTGAATTGGCTAAGTGTCAGCCAACTTCTAAGAGAGCAAAACCCTCCCCCTACCCCATGCAAGCTCTCTTATCTCTTTCTCTCCTTTGGTCATGCTCTCCCAGAGCCTTCAACAGTATCGGGTATACAGGTAATCGGACCTAGAGTGGACCCGGGTCCAAGCTCACCGGCAGTGGTTGGTGAGTAGGGAGTGGATAGCATAGGCGGGTAATCAGGTGTATTAGGTCCGCGAGTGTAATGTCACGGACGAGGCACGTGAGGGTGCGGGGGACCTCACCCCCCGATTGTTGAGGCGATAAGCCCTCAACACTTTTACAACTTATGCGCCTGTACCACTTCCAAATCCCATGATGTATGACTATCTTGCCCACCTTCTTCACATGCGCCTGCAGCAAGGAAATCTCCTCCAATTGGAGTAGCTGCGAAGGGCAGGGACCTCAATTGGCCACCTGGAAGTGGTCCTAGGGCTCTTCCGCACGGTCTAGAATGAAGACCTGGGGCTATCGTGGCCTTGAACACGAAGAACAACGTCGGAGGGATGACGCTGCGGTGGAGCTCCTATGTGATACCTGAAACACAAAGAACGGGCTAAAAGCCCCGGTTAAAAGGCTCAGGAGGATCGTCGTAGGGTGTGGAATGTGATGGCGGTGTCCTTGGGGAGTTTTGTGTGTGGATGAGGACGGTGACAAAAATGAAGGTGCATAGGTGGGTTGGTCGACGGGGAGTTATGGTGGATTAAATGGTAAGATAAGAGAGGGATTTTGAAGAAGATGGAGAGGCAGAGCTTGTGGAAGTTTTGGCAAGGCGGATGGAGCTGTGTAGCAGTGGAGCCGCCTCACTGGAGGTTTAGTTGGAGATGGAGATGATGAAGGTGAGCGGTGGTAGCAAGGGGTTGTTTTTGGTGTTTTGGGTAGGAAATTAACCTAGGAAGCAAGAGAGACCTAACTACTTATTATAAGTGGATGAAAAGGGGGAGGACGACACCGGCTAGTATGGTCGGTCTCGGGGAAGATGAATTCTTCGGTAGCAAGGAGCGACGATGAAGACATGGAAAGGGGACGACCGCTGGTAGTGTGGCATGCGGAAGAATCTGTGGATGAGGAATTCGTTGCTGGTTTTGCGAGAACGGACAAGGAAGGAGGTCAAAGATATCACCGAAGATCACAGAGTTTTTTTGGTTAGAGAGGAGGGAAGAGCATGAGGTAACTCCAGCCAAAAATGAGTCTGGGGAATTTGGTGAGGTTTGAGGGTCTTTATATAGGGCTTTAGAGAGGTTTTGAGCTTGGAAGCCAAGCTTCCAAGCTAGGAATGCTCGCTGGCGTAGGATTTTGAAAGATATCCGAATCTCTCATGCATTCACATGAGAGATTGGGAAGGTTATAGAGATCATTGATGGATTCAGAAGGAAGACTCCTCAAGGAATCTTCCTTCCAATTTTTGAAGGGATTGATTGAACAGAGGAGTTCTCTTCATTCAAAGGTCATCGGAGAAGGATTCCTCTGCGATAATGGTGGAGGGGCCTAATTGCAAAGAGTGACGACAAATATAGGGGCATTTTTGTAAGTATTTCAAAAGTTAGGGGCACGTATGTGAAAGAAAAGGCTTAGATTGGACCAAATTGCAAACTAGGTCAAGATGATCTCAGATTAGTTCCAAATTTTGGTATAAACCTAATTTAGACCCAAGGAATCAAATGGTGAAGTTATATTTAGGTTTTGACCACTTTTGACTAGGTAATTTGTGTAGAAACCCAAATTAGGCAAATGTCTGTCTGAGACTTTGTTTTGGGTCAAGACGGGTTCTTGATGGTCAAATTGAGGATACTAAACCCTAGAGAATATTTTTATATGAATTTTACAGAGTTTAGGTGGATTTTATCCTGATCAGAACCTCAATTAATTAAGTGGGTCAGTTTTTAGGATTTTAAAAGTCATTTAATTCTTAAAACACGTGCAAACCCTTTTCTGATTGCTTAACCCACTTGTTATCTTTTTAAGACTACTTGACCTTCATTAAACCACTGAGAAAACCCATGGTTGTACTACATTCATGATAAGTTGGTAAAATTATAGTTTTAACCTTAGTTTCTTATTTTTCCTTCAGAATGATTATGCTATGACTTGTGACTCTCTGGTGGTTATATAGGAGCATTTACTGATTTAATTGGGTCAAAATGAGCTAGTTATGGCTCATGATGGTGTTCCCATCACTAAACAGTGATTGTTACTGTTTAGAAACTCTAGGTGATCAGATTACCCCAGTGGATCAAAAGTAAAATCCCTATTTGGGTGACATTTGTTTCTCAATGCAAAAATGATTCCAATATGATAATGAAGGTTTGACTGAAATTTAAAGGATCTTAATGTAGATTTGGAACTATTTTGACAAGGATTTGAAGTCTTGATTTATTTTTCATGTTCACAATGTCTATAGTGTGAAGTGAGAATCAACTCAGAGTTATATAGTTTGTGATTGTAAATTAGGCATAAATGGATTTTCAGATCTTCATATATGATTTTAAAAGGATCATTAGGCGAATACGCCCTGCTAATTTGGACATTCATGAGCCAAGATCAGACTTTCTCAGGTCTGATCTTGGATGATTTTTAATCTGAATTGAATAGCACAGCAACACCAAGGGCTGCAGCAGTAGCTACAGCATTCTTTTAAGATGTTCGATTCATCATGAAAGCAGCCACTAGCTATTGAATCTAAGAAGCATTTGAGTTGCTGATATTTAGCAATAGTAGCAGCTATTGCTGCTGATTCCAAGTTGCTATCATGTGCAGCAGATCAGCCACTGGTTGATGGTCTGAACTGGGATTTCTGTTGGTCCTTTGAGAGTTTGAGAAGCTGACCTATTATGTAGTGTAAAACATCATGTATCAATCATTCATGTATTGTTATAGCTTAAAATTTGAGTTGAATGTCTTGATTTCAGGTTCAAATCTTCATTATCAGCTATGTTAATGCTTTAATTGCCGAATCTAATGTATCCTTTCAAAAACAAAAACTACCCAATCTATTGTATGAATGAAATTCAATGCAAAAATCATGCCTAGTGCTTCATATACCTTTTACAAGATATGCTAGGTGTTTCTAAATGCTTAGACATCTTTTCTAGCCACTAGAATTTAAAATGAGGCCTTAGGTTACTAATGAAACATTCATTCAAGGCTTCATTTGCTCTTTACTTTGTAGATAAATAAAATCCATATAAAAATTTCAAAAAAAAAAAACCTGTCTTCAGTAAGATCTGATATTTTACTAAGTGTATACAAAGTTTCAGGACATTCTGAACCCTTGACTTGGTAGAACATACCAATCGACGGTTCAGGCTACCTTCCAACTTAATAAAAGAACTAAAGTCAAAAGCAACCAAAAAACAATTCCTTTTCTCTCATCTTACTCTTTCTCTCTCATTCCCTAACTCCCCTGAACCTATAAAAACCCTAAAAATCAGAAAACCCCAAAAATATTCATAAATACCATGTATACTATGTATATACTTGTATATATTAATTAAACCTAAGCTATATGTAAATGTTATAAAATATGTATAAAATATCTATAAATAACTTATATATGTATTCTATATAGTAGATTAGGCATTTAGAATAACTTATTGTATTATTAGATATTAATTTATATAACTTAAATGCGTAATAGCTAAGTAATTATATAAATCTATTTAAATGTACATATTTGTATCTCATACTATACATACATATGTATGTATATATTATGTACTATATAATACCTGTAATTTAATTTAATTATATATTTACAGTAAATAATTAAGTTATTAAGTTAATTAGGGAATTCATTAAGTTAAAATAAAATAAATTAGTAAATTAAGTTAATACTGAGATAATTTATAGTGTATACTTGTATTATATTATATTAAGTATTTTCAACTTATTTAAACCATATTTATACTATATTATAGTATTTTTAGTTTATTTATATGTTAGACCATCTAAAACATGTATTTAATTATAAATAAATGAAAGTAAAGTTTATAAAATATCATAAAAATATTGAATAAATAATTTATCATGTATATTAATGCTGTATTAAGTCAATTTGATGATTAATTAACTAATTTATACTTTAACTAACAAATTAGCACCTAATTTCAAATGTATAAACTATAAATTTTACCTAATTTTATTATATAGCAAACCAACTTATTTTTGTAAATTAATTACATAATTGTGTAGCATTATGTAAGGGCTTTGTAAACCTATAATTTAATTGTAATTTAGATTAAATTATGGCCCTCAAATCAAGCGTCAAAGTTGCCAAATCAAGACATTCCAGCATAGTAGTAGCCAATTTATGGTGCTTCTATAGTCCCACATCATGCACTGAGAAGCATGCGATGCGAGATATATTGTTTTTTTGATGCATGCCGATTAGTCGACATGTGTGGGGCGCAAAACATAAGCCATACAAACTTTTATCTTTTGAGCTTGATTTGGCATATGGCATGAGCTTGTATTGTGTACGGTGCATGGGTTGGGGGCCATGTACTATGCGAGGGCCTAATTGGGCCTAATAAAGAGTGTAAATCTGGATGTAATGCACCCAAATAAATAAACTAAGGTGGCCCTAGTAGAGGTCTGGTCCCACCCTGAAAGGGGTGCTGCATATCCCTCGAAAAGGCTGCCTGCCCATTAAACCAAACTTTTGGGTTAAGCCAAATCAGTCTAAGAGAGAGTGAGCCTTAAATTTGCTAAGTGTGAAATAGAAGAGAAGAGGAGAGCAAGCTTAAAAATGTTCATGTATGCTTGTATGCATGTATATATGTATATATATGTAAAGTATAAGCATATAATATATATGTATATAAATAATGTAATTAAATGTAAATAAATAAGTATACACATGTATAGTGTGTGTATATATATATATAAGGATAGTATAGAGGTATGTTTGAGCTCTTATATATGTATATAAATAACTAGAGCTTTAGTGATGAATAGATCTGTCACTGTTTCTGTATAGATATGTCATCATTGATAATAGTTTTTGCCTTAGGTTATGTATATAGTTTACTAAGGTTTTAGCAACACTTATATATGTTACTATATATATAATATATGTTACTATAGATAATAGTATGTTATAATGATTTAGTATAGTAGATATTATTGACTATTTTTGTACCTATACTTAGGTATTAACTATATTAGTTATAAATAATTAATATAAAGTAATTATATATGATTTTTAATGCTTGGTTGTGTACATATGTTTTCAAGATTTGTAATGTGTTTTAATTAATTCTTTTGTATATAATTAACCAAATTCTTTTATTCATTGATTCATTAATTCATTCTGTAAATAAAATCAATAATTTTTGGAATAAAAGAATATTTTTGAACTTATAGAGTGATGTATATTAGTAACTACCTCTTAGTGAATGGCCTGGAATAAACCAGTAAAAATTAAGTAAATAAATAAAATTGACACAACATTGGTTTGCATTTGTGACATATACTACACCAACGATATTTTAAAATCCCTTTGTAGTGCAGACTGGTCATCAACGATCACATTTTTGGCACCGTTGTTGGGGACAAAAGCTCGACAATAGCGCTTTCTTATGATTGTCGACGAGTTGTGCATCAATGGCCAGTCACGACCTACTCTCCTTGCGCATGCCAAGGGCGAGTTTCCCCTGAGGCAACAGTAAACAACCTATTAGTTATTACATTTGTGTGCCATTGCCCAATTATTTGATTTGATTTGAATATTTTAACATATTATGTTGGCATTTTCTATGAACCCCTCATGATTCTCTCTATTCTCATGCTCACTATGATTGAATTTACTCTCTCCCTCTCTCTCACATTGAAGACTAAATCATCAAATACTCCATGAATTTCTTTAGAAATTTTTGATTGTGGCTGCAAGATATATGTGAATTTATTGGTCTGTTTGTCCCTATGGATACGACCTAACTTTCGTGGTTAGTTTTCACTGATAGATATTTTTGTTTGGGATTTTTCCACTATGCAATTTATACTGCAGTGATAGATATTTTCGATATTACTTTCTGAAGTGAAATTATCCCGACCGATAGGTAAATACCTTGAAGTCTTCATGGACGACTTCTCAATTTTTGGTGAATCTTTCGATGATTACCTCCTGTACTTGGTTCAGATCCTTCGAAGATGCATCGATGTAAACCTGGTTCTTTCCCAGGAAAGGAGCCATTTCATGGTTCCTGAGGGCATTGTGCTTGGACACCTCATATTTGAGAGAGGTATCTAAGTTGATCGAGCTAAGGTGAACTTGATGTCCAAATTACCTATGCCTTCCTCAATCAAAGACATTCAATCATTTTTGGGGTGCGTCAGTTTCTATCAATGATTCATATATGATTTTGCAAAGATCGCACACCCCTTAACGAATCTTCTCTCAAAAGACATGCCTTTTGAGATGACTAGGGAGTGCATTCATGGATTCAAAATCCTAAGCGACCAAGTTACCCAAGCACCAATCTTACAATCCCCTAATTGGTCTTATCCATTTGAGATCATGTGCAATGCATCTCACTATGAAATAGGAGCAGTGCTGGGGCAAAAAATCGATGGGAAACTGGTGGTAATATATTATACCAGAAGGACATTGACGAGGCTCAGCGTAATTACAAGATTACAGAGAAACAGGTCCTAGCTACAGTATTCTATCTGGAGAAATTCAGAACATACCTCCTAGGGTCCTACATCATCATTTACATGGATCACACTGTTGTAAGGCACTTGCTTACGAAGGACATGAAATCGAGATTAATCTAATGGATCTTGCTATTGCAATAATTCGATCTCAAAATTCATGATAAGGTAGGAAAGCAAAATGTAGTAGTTGACCATTTGTCTCGCCTTCCTTCTTTGATCATTGACCCATCAGGACCTATCACCGAGCATTTTCTAGATGAACATCTCTTGGTTGTTAATGGACTTCCCTAGTGCAATGATATCGTGAATTACTTGGTTACAGGAAAAGTTTCACCTAATTAGGCAACCTACCGGTGGGACAAGCTGATTTCCAGTGCCAAGTACTATGTCTAGGAAGATCCTTATCTATTTCATATCGGTAATGGCCAAGTAATTCGAAGATGCATTCCCAATGATGAGGTCAATGATGTCATCTCTTCCTATTATGACTAGGCCCATGGTAGCCATTTCTATAGGAGTAAAACCACAACAAAGATCCTCCAATGTGGGTTCTTTTGGCCCACCATGTTCAAAGACGCACAATCCTATTGTAGGGCATGTGCCCGTTGCCAGATCCTCAACAACATGGGCCTGCGCAATATGATGCCTTTGAACCCGATTATCGTGTGCGAGATCTTTTACATATGGAGAATTGATTTTATGGGACCTTTTCTGAATCTAACGGCTTCTAGTACATCTTACTTGCAGTTGATTATAGCTCTAAATGGATTGAAGTCGTACCCAAAAGAATGAATGATCATAAAGTTGTTCTCCGATCCATTCAAGAGAACATTTTTTCCAGATTTGGCATTCCTAAAGACATCATCAACGATGGTGGGTCTCAATTTGAGAATGGGCACTTCTAATCCCTGATGAAAAAGTACAGGGTGTTGCATCGTATTTCAACTCCATATCAACCCAAGACTAATGGATTGCCTGAGCTCTCAAATTGGGAGATAAGGAAAATCATTCAGGTCACTATTCAGCCTGATAAGAAAGACTAGTCAACCCAACTTCTGGAAGCATTATGGGACTATAGGACCACACATAAGACCTAGCTAGGAATGTCCCCATTCAGACTCATGTACAGGAAGGCATGTCACCTTCCTGTAGATATGGAGCATAAGGCCTACTGGGCAGTACGGAAGTGCAATCTTGATCTCATCAAGGTTGGAGTCCATCGTCGATTAAAAATGAGTGAGATTGAGGAGTTACACAATGATGCATACGAGAACTCACGTATCTACAAGAATGGGCCAAAGCCTTCCATGACAAGTACATATCGCAAAAATCATTCCACCCTGGTCTGATAGTGCTCCTCTTTGATGCCAAGCTTAAGCTCTTCCCAAGAAAACGAAAATCAAAATGGATCAGACCCTTTCTAGTCTAAAGAATCTCTGGAAATGGAGCTATAGAAATCAGTGGACTCAGCCATGACTTAGAACCATTTGTAGTGAATGGTCAAAGATTGAAACCATTCCTTTAGCTCATCGATTCGAATCTTGCTGTTGTATCTTTTGATCTCCATTCTCCCTGAGCTACATTGTGTCTAGCTAATGGCATTAAACTTAGTGCTTAATGGGAGGTAACCCGTCATTTGAAAAACATGAGACCCTTCTTACCCACTTCTGAGCTGAACTCATATTGCACTTTATGGTTCGTCCATTAGAATAGCTAACTGCACCTCCAATATTCGTCTCAGCGCTTGAAATCATTCACAACAGTCATCTCGACCCATTCACCACCCAACTGAACCTGTTTTAATATACGATCTAAGCTAAATTTGAATTCACCTAATTTACATTGAGGACATTACAAATTTTAGGTATGGGGGGGTATTAAAGTGCAAAACGTTGTGAAATTTGATTCTTTGAAGGGTTTCATTCGAAAAAAGAAAAGGAGATGAAAGGAGGAGAACTTAATTGAAAGATCAGGGTTGAGGAAGAAAAAGAAGAGAAAAGAAAAATAGAGAAAAAGGAGCAAACAAAAGAAAAATTATGATTAGTCCCTGTAATTGATTATGGAACTTACTTAAGTTGTAGGTGGATCAGATGATGAATTAAGACCTTAAGGGCCAAATCTTAGGAGATAACTGAAGGGTACCAACCTTAGGCCTCTTGGGCATATTCTAGGGCTTAAACACTTATGTATTTGTTAAGATCTAGACTACTCCTCAAGAGGTTGAGTGATTTATGAGGCTGACGTTTTAAGTCTAGGGCTTAGGGATTATTCGACCCCGTTGCTTACCCTTTTGTTTATGGGACTTGGTAACCTAAGCACCCAAAATTCACACACCAATCTAGTTCAGTGCGCTTAATGAAAAATAATGCCAAAAAATGTTCTATTCTGAAAATATTTTCCGAAAGATTCGACTTAAGAGTGACTCAAAGACACAAGTTGATTGGACGAGTTCCTGATGTAGAGAGGAGGAATGAAAAATACTCCCCTCGAAGATGCATTATAACATATCGTCTCCTTGGTACTTGTCTACTAGAATATCTAAATATCCTACCGGGGACTTGTAAGCACCTTGTGTTGGTTCTGGTGTTATGGGTGGCATTATCCCAAAATGTCAATTGCCAGGGATTGAATTTAGCTACAGAACATCACGGGAAGCACTATCCCGAAGTGTCGAAAGACATAGTTCTGGGAGTTGCCATGGGTAGTGCTATCTCAAAGCATCGAAAACTAGGAACCCTGCGAGGATTGATGGCGGGGACAAGGAATCCGGTACAGACTGTGTTTAAGGCCAATCCAAGGTTGGATTTAGGGAAATGTAAAAAGAAAAGAGAGAAAACTCTTAAAATAAATATCTCACTCTATCTCTCTTATCAAAAATGCACTAGCAAACTGAACCTGGACTTGCTACGTATACACACAAATGCTTCAATCGCTGGAGTCAACAAACCTCTAGGCAATTTTTACAGGCCTTAGAAACCTTCGCGGTGGACCTAAGGCTGAGGTTGGTCAGGTCTAGATCTTGGCTGGTACCTGAGTACCTCTAGGCCTATATCTAATTTTTAGAAATGTGGCTCAGTATGGCATCCTGACGGTTAAAATCTGGCTTAGAGATCTGGTTTGGTCCATAGGATTTTGCCAGTGTTCATCGCCGCTGAAAGGGCAATCTTCGTTTTTGTTGAAAACCATAACATAAAATGATGTGATGTTGTATTTAATCGCATGGTAGAAAATCATTTTTCAAAACATTTTAATTTTCAAAATCTAACAACAAATAGTTTAGGTCATCTCCACAGGGATGAATTAACCTATCAAAAATGAGTAATGATGCATCAAGTAATCGGGAATATCAACGGATGTGCATGCTAATTAGTGTTCTTATTTCCAGCATAAATTCTCAATTTAGATAATTAACCAAGAATCTGAGGGTGCACATGCAAAATCACCCCCATGGAAATACCAGAATTGCTATCTTAATACTGACAAGCGTCATAAAATTTAACTAAATCAGAATTTGCTCCCCAAAACAAAGATACATGTTAGCTTAGTCATGAGATGATTGTAATGTGACTTCATGCAATTCAATTAGAATTGAGGGTCATTAATGCAATTCTAGTGTAATATAATAATAAGATAAATAAGTGAATAGTATCTTTGACAATGGCATACCCCATAAATTTTAATAGGGGAGAAAACAGGAGATTCTCCTTCTCTCTTATGCGTGTACGTGGAGCGGCGATCATCGGCCAGCTGGAGTTCGGTGGAGATGCGTCGGAGGCCAGGCATCATAACGGAGGTGGTGCGGCAGCTGGAGGTGGACGGTGGAGGTGAAGACATCGGAGTTGGGTTCTGTCGCACGGTTGTGCGCGCGGCCTATGGCATGGCCTACGGCTGCACGCTCTCACGCAGGTGCGTTGAGAGCACTGAGCGGTGAGAGCATGCGCTTGAAGGAGGTGGCGCGTGTGGCGTGACTACAGAGTGTGCAGTGGGAGACTGCCTTGCGCTTGCAAGGGTGTGCTGAGGCGGTAGCAAGGCACGGCTGCTGGACACGCAGTGGAAGTTGGTGCAGGCTGGTGGCTTCTTGGCATGGCTATGGCTGTGCAAGGGCGTGGAGGGAGGATGCTGCGCTGGAGTGGGTGCGGGCTGGCGAAGGTGTGGGTGCGGACAGGCAGTGGAAGTGGGTGGTGGCGCACTTGCAGGGTGCGTGGTGGGAGGATGCTATGCTACTTGTAGGGTGTACGGTTGTGGTGTTGGAGAGCTTCTAGGTAGGCTGGAAGCACCATGCTTGCCTTCTCCACAGTGCACTCCCTCTCCACGGTGGTGAAGGTTGAGATGATCCCCACCAGAGGGAGAAGAAAAAGCTGACCCCTCTCTCTCACCAAGAGCCTCCTTCATCTCCTCCCCCATCTGCAAGTCAAGGGACTTTTAAATCCCTTACTAAATTTGGCTGGCGACTGTTGGGGAGGTGTTGTTGAGGTCGGCGGCTGTTAGGGGAGGGGGAAATTTAATTCACCTTCCTCATCTCATGCAAATTATTCCTATAATAACGAAACATAAAATAATTGCATACTAAGTTATAGAATGTGATAGAATAGATAAAAACTCAGGTAATGATGCATGCAATCATTCTATAACCTAATGTAGTTATTAACAAACATAAAATGTAAGAATAAAGTTAACTTAGGCGTAACAATAGTCCATTAAAATGGACTCATCAAATACCCCCGTTCTTAAGATTTGCTAGTCCCTAGCAAAAATGAAAAATAATAGAAGTAATTAGAAGATTTGTTCTTTTCTTATTTTAAAACATTAGAGATCCAGACAAATGTGAAGTAATAATAGCCTAGGTAACAGATCCACGTGAAAAGCCAAGTCTCATTTGGAGTTCGTACTTCACCCTTGGTAAGTATTTTTGTCGGGATATGCAACTACTTCCCTCAGGGATAAAGCAGAAGATAATTTGTAATTTGACCCCGATTTTTGGCTTAGGTAGGGGATATCAAGTTGAATGGATTTGTATTTGGTGGCACACACTCATCTGGTGCTACATGTAGTCTAGTACTACAGACTCTAGATCTATAGACTATTTCACAAGTCAACTCAGAGAGAAGCTAAGCAACTATATTCTCTTGACGTTCCTTGGCGCTCACTCTTTTCTTTCTTTTCTTTCTGAGATCACAAATCTCGCCAAATTTAGTAACTGTACTCATTGTTTGGTGGCCTCATATGGCATTCACACTTCAATTAAAGTCCTAATAACTCTACAACTAAGTCAGAGTCCTCAGCCAGTATTCAGGCGATCAGAAATACTGAAAGGTAGGTATGGGTCATATTTGGTGGATCGCGATAGGTATTTTTGTTGTCTCAAAAATAATGTTACAACGATAAAATTATAATCTTGGACTCTTTTCTTTTTCTTTTCTCTATTTCTTTTCTTCTTCTTTTTTCTCTTTTTTTTTTTAATTATTTCTTCTTCTCTTTTTCCTTTTTCTTTCTTTATCAGTCAACATAACACAATACAGACTTTTATTTATGAGGCATTATTAGGGATGATGATGGTCAAGAGGATATTATGTGGCTTAATTGGTGGAAGTGCCTATTCTCGGCACCGAGAAGGAATGGATAGGACAGGCATATTTCTGACCTTTGACACTATTACCCTCCTTCAGCCGAGGACTCTATGAAGGACGGTCATAACCATCCACCATATTCATAGCTTTATTAAGACTCAATCTCTGTGTATCTGCCATAGTTGGTGACTCTCAAGAATTCACACAAAGTACGCACACAGGAACAGAGAGCGAAAACTGCGCCTAACTCTGAAGTATCATCATCTAATTGTCCAAAACTTAAGAGTCCTTGCACTAGACTTAGCACACTAGTAATCTCTCTACTTTCCTCTCACAAATATGAGGTGGATCTACTAGAAGATAGTATGCCTGACTCCCCATGAACTATCTAAGGGTGCAGTAGACTAAAAATGCTAATTCATTTTCTTTAAAGATCCATAGCCCAGTCTACGTGCACATGAAGTAAATGTACTAGATTCTAAACTTAAGAAAAAATTCAAGAAGAAAAAAATCTCCAATGACAAAGATATTTTGCTAGGGACTAACCCATTTAGCTAAAGAAAAGATAATTTTTTTTTATATGCTAACCTAAATGCATGAATACTTCCTAAAATGAAAAGTGCACCCCCTATGCCTAAGTCCTACAATGTCCTCATTGTAAAATTAAAATAGGGGGAGAAAGAAAAGAGATCACCTGACGACAGTGTTATTCAGAACGCTGGGTTGCCTCCCAACAAGCACTGCATTTTCTGTCAGCAGCTAGACTTATAAGGGATTTGTAAATCTGGTTTCAGACAGAAAAAGTTAGGCCCTAAAAATATGCGTAACAGCGCGAGCCTAGAAAACAGGTAGCCACAGATGTTGGCAAGCTAATGATGTAACATAATCCCAAATTCTTGCCAGAATGTATGAAAGCAAAAAACCTCGTTGGCTACCTGGGGAGGTCTAGGAATAACAAAAGGAAAATGAAAAGGGATCTCCCGAAACATAATAAGTGGAGGATAACAAGGATCCTCCAAAGCAAGATAGGTTTTAAAAGATATAAACATTAATATTTGAAACCCTTGAATAGCAAGACTAAAAGTACAAGCATCAATCCACACTCACCATTCTACCTGAGGATGTACTGGCTTGATATGTTCTTTAGAAAGAATGTACATGAGCAAGATCTGAGCCAACGATCGGTTAGGGAGTGTAAGGATTGTTTGTAGTGTTGGAAGGTAATGATTAAGTCCAACGAGCTTTTAGTCGGTGTCAGGTGCAATTCCAACAATGATTCAGATTGTGTATACTCCCTAACAATTGCAGACAACTTCACGTTACCCTGCCTATCATTAATTTTCGGACTCATATTTTCACCTTCTAGTATATGTGAATCAATGGTGGACTACAAATTATATTCCTTTGATGGCAGGGTCGAAACAACGGAATCATTATCATTAAGCTCATCCCTGAATTCATTTGGTTCACTCAAATTTTTGTCAGGGTGTATATGTGATTCATTAGTGAAGAATGGAGTTGGATCAGTATCCTCAATTATTCCTAAAGGAGGATCAATCTTAATGTTTTGGAGCAAGCCTGTATCACTGAATTCGTTATTCTTCTCAGGGTATAAATCCTCAATTGACATGTTTTGTCCCCGAGAGTATCCCCTAGGCTTTTCACTATTTTTTTTGTCCTCCTCTAATATCCACTTCTGGTTTGATGTAGGATGACTCTCAAAAGAAGGGAGAAATCTAGATTTCACCATTTTATTTATATCCTTTAGAGGTAAATCCTCAAATAATAAATGATTCCCCTATGATTCACTCTAAATTTTTAGTCTAGGTTCCACCATTGGGGCATCCTCATCCTCTGAAATAGACTCTTTATATCCCTGAGACCAAAATTGATCCAATTCATCTTCCATTCCCTTAGGGTCACCTTCATTGGGTGCATTTAAATCCTCAGGATGTTGAATGGTAGGTGTTGATTCCCGAAGTGGAGGGTCAAGAGTAGGCTCACTAAGGGTAGAATGGGATTCCACCAGATAATCAATAAAGGAAGTGATAGGAACAGTACAACCTTGACTCGGGTTAGTAGGGGTAAGGAGAATACTGTCATTAGGGTCAAGGTCCTTAAGAGGTACCATCTTCCCTTGCTTTTGACTCCAATATAGCTCAGGTTGATAATCACTAGGATCGTTCTCCTCTAGTGGGCGTGTCTCATTGGGAGAGTGGTGTAGACTCGGATAGGTTGTCATAATATGGTGATTTTATTGTTGAAATGCGTATAGTAGTTAACCTAATTCGAGCCTAACCATCTCTTTACAAAAAATTTTAACCTGGCCTACTTGATTTTATCTTGGTCACTTTTAGGCCCAGGGTCGAACTTAGGGAAGTGGGATTAGAAGAAGTTTCTACGCCTTTCCTATAACGAATCTCTTCCGTTCGTTTATTATGTTTTTGGTGTTTTTCTATTTAAGATTTTTTTCTGATAATTTTTGTCCTTGAGGTACACCCTTAAAATCAGGTTCTTGTCTTTGAGCCAAATTAGGGTTCCAAAACTGGTCTTGCTATTCACAAGACTGAGTACCTGCAAGTCAAGGATTATCTTTTCTCTTTTATATATTTTTTTTTATCTTTTTACTGGTAGGAAAGAGAAACAGAAATAAAGTAAATATAGTATATATATATGTATATATTATATATGTATAAAGGGGTGGGGGTGGAGGCGGAGATGGAGTGTAGCACGGTGTCGAGTTGGTCGTCGTCTAAGAAGATGCAACCAACAGGACGGAGTGCCGCGTGGAGTGTAGGATGGATGGTGGAAGATGTGTGCGAAAATGCTTTCTGTATGCGTGTATCGGGGAATATTAGCAATTAGTGTAGATATTCCTACAATACAACGTTTGGTAAGTGATGTGAAAATATATATATATGTATATATGTAAATATATATCTATATATATATGCGTATAAATATATCGGTATATATGTAGTTATATATGTATATATATATGTATATATATATAGATATGTAAATATATGTATAGATAGATATATGTATATATATATATATGTATATGTATGTATATATAACTATATAGATGTATATATATATATATGTATATATAGTTATAGATATATATGTATATATGTATACTAATACGTAGGTATATAGGTACTACTATATCTATAGATATAAGTATATATATATATGTATATAAATATATAAGTATATATTAGTGTATAAGTGAGAGTGTGTGTGTGCGAGAGTGTGTGTGTGTGGGTGTATGTGTCTGCAGTGAGAGTGGGAGAGTGCTGTGAGAGAGAGAGAGAGAGGGAGAGCGTCTGCTGAGGAAGGCACTACGTTTAAGTCGTCTGAATCCAGCAGGCAACGTTTGATGGTGCATGCGCACGGGCAGGCGCGTAGGCGTGCAAAGAGGCACGCGTAGGAGGGAGTGGGCACAGGGAAGAGAGGCCGCAGTGCACCACGCTACGCGAAGAGGCGGGTGCGGGCAGACGCAGGCGCTGGGAGCAGGCGCATGCAGATGCTGAAGCAGGCAGGCATATGCGGGCGAGTGCAGATGCGCGGGCGGGCGCTGGAGCAGGTGCATTGCGGGATGCAGACGCGGGCTGGGGCCGGTTGCGACACGTCGGGTGATCGGATAAGTGAGAAAATTTCCAGTCACCGCACTGTAGCCACAGTGTTCCGCTGACTTGCGTGAATAGTGGCTACAGTGCCACTCGTCTTCGCGTGACCGAGTGTGTCCGGTTCTATGAGTGCGGGAGGTGTGAGCGGCTGGCGCGTGCTCGGAGAAGCTGCGTCGGCTGCTGGCTTGCGGGTGTTACTCCGCGACAGGGCATGCGGAGAGGGGCGAGGGCGGCCTGTAGGTGCATGCGCTGGCCTACGTGCGGGCGTGCGGTGGCCTGCACTGCTGCTGCTGCTGTGGAGCTTGAGCTTCAAAGCTTGATGCTCCTGTGGCATTGGCGGAGAGGCTTGACATGATGAATTCAGAGAAGAGAACCACCACGCCCACCGGCTCTTTGATGATCTGGCGGTGGTGGACTCATAGTGGTGGTTGTGCACCACTGTGAGTTGCTCCTACCCGCAGCGTGGCTCCTTAAGAGGAGGAGAGGCTGCGTATGGAGGGGAGAGGGGAGGAGACGGCCAGGAGAAGAAGGTGCTATCTGTGTGGTGGACCAGGCTCTCTTTGCAAAGAAGAAGCCGTGCCCTTTTTAAAGAGCAAAGAGGCATGCACAGCCATGCCCTGGCTGTGCATGGCTTGTGCATGGCTGGCATGGCTTGGCAGGGAGTGGTGTGTAGGGCAAGCTGAGCAGGACATGGCACGAAGAAGAAGAGGCCATTCCTTGCAGCCGCGTGGAGAAATTCAAAGCCAAATAAAATTAAAAATAAAGATGGTGAATTTTTCTAGGCAACACTTGAGGAAAACGTAAATTGCAAGGCCATTTTATTCACTCTCCTCCCCTCTCAAATAAATGCATGCATGCGTGTATTTTTACAAATGTGACTATGGATACCTAATATGTATTGGTAATGCTAGGAAATAGCACAAGACGGCACAATTGTTGGTGTATTTTTGCTGTGCAATCATACCCCCATGCCTATATTTTGCTAGTCCCTAGAAAAATATTTTTTTGTAATGTATTTAGAAATGATCTTAATGCTGAAGACTTTTTTCTGAGGCAACATAGGTGTGTTTATTGTTTGGATATTGTGAGAACCAATTGCAGAGAAGACTGCCAGTACTTTAAGTCTCACATGACATAGATCATCTCTTGGCTAACCAGAACTCTTGATATTTAAACCTTAAGTACAATTTCCAGGACCCAGGAGGTTTTTGCCATACTCGAGAGCTCAAGAGATTATGGCTTGTGCTTAGTGAAGGATCAAGACTAACCAGATGAACATTAAGACTCAAGCCCAGGGTTTCATGAATTTTTAAGTGCAGGTTGGTCCCAGTTTCAGCTCGTGTCTTCGGATTGACCCTTAAAAAGATGATGGAAAACTCAACTCCTATTTTCTGACATTTGTGGCTCAAAGAAAATAGGGTATTTGCACTGAAGAACTTTTTTTGTAGGAAGGTTTTACAGACATTTGTGAGATATACTGACTTATTTGCGTCTTTTTTTTTTTTGAAACACGTGTCAGTATATCTCTTACAACATTATTTGGAGAAGTACACTTTTCTTTTTAGTGGGAGGGTTCCTTTTTGGTGGAAAGAGTCTCTCCTAAACACAAGACTAAAGCCTGGAATAAAAAGTCTACCTGCACGCACAGGTAAGGACTCCACCTTCCCTAATGAACACTAGGGTTAGATCTTATGTTCAACTAGTCTTTCTTGATATACGTAGTGTGAACCAAGATTACTTAGGCTCTCAAGTAGAAGTAAACCAACGGATCCTGTATTGGTGTCTCAGGTACAAGAATACGTCCTTAGTTAGGAGAGATTCCGATCTATCTTGTCAATGCTCAAGTGAATTAAGCCGAGCCTGAGCGAATCAAGCTTCTGTGGCCTGGAAAGTCTTCAAAATAGAGGTTGAATATCCATAAACACTTATTGTATTTTTGTTTCAGCCTTTAGATCATTACTAAACACATTTATATATTTATATATAAATGGAAACTGCATGATACCATAAAATACCCAGATCCTATGGATGCCTATCCACCCGCCCATGCCAAACGATGCTATGTCCTCATATGCATGCAGGGTAGGGTAGAGAAAGGACGAAAGATCGGGTAACGAGAGCTGAGGTGCAGGGTATACAGCAGGGTGGTAGGGTGGGTGGATGGTGGGTGGTGAAGAAAAAGTGAAGTGAGCGTGACAGTGAAGGGAAAAGTGATGGTGGATGGTGAGTGTTGTTGGGGTGCCTCCCAACGAGCACTAAATTTAACGTCCCCAGCTGGACTCAGGATGAGGCACAACATTAGTTACCCTCCAGTAGGGCAACAGATTCTTCAATAGGGGTAGGTTCATGAGTAAGATAGGGTTTCAAACGCTGCCCATTGACCGTAAATTTATGCCTAGATTTGGGATCTTCAATCTCAACGGCCCCGTTGGGAAATGGTCTCGAGACCAGAAAAGGACCAGTCCATTTGGACTTTAATTTCCCAGGAAAGAATTTGAGCCGGGCATTGTAGAGCCAAACTCGCTGAGATGGCTCGAATTCTTTCCGCCGAATATGGCTATCATGAAAGGCCTTAGTGTGTTGTTTGAAAGTTAAGGCAGAATCATAGGCTTCACGACGGAGCTCTTCCAGCTCCTGGAGTTGGAGTTTCCTTTCTCGACCACACAGGTCTGGGTCGAGGTTACATTGGCGAACCGCCCAATAAGTGCGGTGCTCCAACTCCACGAGCAAATAACAAGGCTTCCCGTAAATGATTCTATAAGGAGACATACTACGGGGAGCCTTAAAGGCAGTCCGATACGCCCAAAGTGCGTCAATCAGCTTGTCGGACCAATCCTTACGGTCAGGCCAAACCATTTTCTGGAGAATTTGCTTGATCTGCCGATTCGACACCTCTGCCTGGCTGTTCATCTAAGGATGATACGAGGATGCGATACGATGGTGAACTCTGTATTTCCTCACAAGTGCCCGAAAAGAAGCATGGGTAAAGTAGCTTCCTCCATCCGAGATAATGGCTCGAGGGATCCCAAAGCATGCAAAGATGTGGTTTTTGACAAATCGAGTGGATATAACATGGTCAGCATAGCATGGGAATGGCCTCAATGCATTTCGAAACATAATCAACAGCCACGAGAATGAATTTGAAGTCGTTGGAAGGAGGAAAGGGACCCATGAAATCAATTCCCCAAATGTCGAAGATTTCCACAGCTAGGATGTGTTGCAAGGGCATCATGTCATGACGTGACATTGACCCTAACGACTGGCGCCTAGTGCAATGCTTGGCATACTTGTGTGCATCCTAGTGAAGGAAGGGCCAAAAGAAACCACACTACAACACCTTGGCTGCAGTTTTCCTCCTAGAGAAATGGCCTTTGTAGGCCTGATCGTGGCAGAAGGATAGCACACTGGGGAATTTGCTTTCAGGAATATAGCGACGGATGATCTGATCAACACCTATGCGAAAAAGTAGTGGATTATCCCAGAAATAATACATTGCTTCTGTCATGAGACGCTTGCGCTGGTTTTTAGGCCAGCCACGTGGAAGGGATCCAAAAGCAAGGTAATTGGCAATGTCGGCATACCAAGGTCCACCTGCCACATTAATTGCCAATAGATGCTCATCAGGAAAAATGTCATTGATCGGCAAAGTAAGTCCAATATGGTCAAGGTCCAATCTGAAAAGATATCAGCCACAACATTCTAGGCTCCAGCCTTATCGCGGATCTCAATGTCAAATTCTTGGAGCAGAAGGGTCCAACGAATCAGTCTGGGCTTGGCATCCTTCTTGTGCATGAGATGGCGAATGGCCGCGTGATCAGTGAAAACAATAATGTGTAAGCCCAGAAGATAAGAGCAGAATTTCTCCAGCCCAAGGACGACTGCCAGTAGTTCTTTTTCAGTGGTAGTATAATTACGCTGGGCCTCATCCAACGTCTTACTGGCGTAGTACACCACGAAGGGGTGTCTATCGCATCTTTGTCCCAGGATGGCTCCAACTACAAGGTCGGAAGTGTCACACATGAGTTCAAAGTCGAGGGACCAATCAGGTGGCTGGAGGATAGGGGCCTTGGTGACAGCATTACGTAGCTGCGTGAATGCTCGTATGCAGTCGGGGCCCTTATCGAAGGGTATGTCGGTCGATAAGAGATGAGTTAAAGGTCAAGAAATCTTGGAGAAATCTTTAATGAATCTCCTATAAAAACCAACATGTCCTAGGAAGGAGTGGATTTGTTTGACAGAGCCAGGCACCGGTAAACCAGCAATTACATCAAGCTTAGCCCTGTCAACCTCGATACCCCTATCGGAGATGATGTGTCCGAGAATAATTCTCTCGTGCACCATAAAATAACTTTTTTCCCAGGAAAGCACGAGGTTTACATCAATACATCTCCTAAGGATACGGGTCAGGTTGGCAAGACAATCATCGAAAGATGGTCCAAAGATCGAGAAGTCATCCATTTAGACCTCGAGAAAGTCACCCACCATGTCATGAAATATTGCCAGCATACATCTCTGGAAAGTTGCAACGTCCGAACGGCATCCTTCTAAATGCAAAGGTGCTGAAGGGGCAGGTAAAAGTGGTTTTCTCTTGGTCACGGGGGTCAATTGCCACCATCAATCTTATACCCACCATCTTGGGATGATGGGTGCAGACGGTAGCATTGGTCCACCCGCTGGGTTTTGGCACTGTGGGTTGTTGGACCATGCGAAGTTCGGATGATTTCTCCACCCTGGGTTATAAGTGGTAGAGAACGGGTTGTTCCCCAGGGCGCAAGCGTCTTCTATGCCAGAAGATGCGTCCGCATGTAAATATGCTGTAGACTCGGATAGGTTGTGTTAATATGGTGATTTTATCGTTGAAATGCGTATAGTGGTTAACCTAATTCGAGCCTAACCATCTCTTTACAAAAATTTTTAACCTGGCCTACTTGATTTTATCTTAGTCACTTTTAGGCCCAAGGTCGAACTCACGGAAGTGGGAATAGAAGAAGTTTCTACACCTTTCCTATAATGAATCTCTTCTGTTCGTTTATTGTGTTTTTGTTGTTTTTCTATTTAAGATTTTTTCTGATAATTTTTGTCCTTAGGTACACCCTCAAAATCAGGTTCTTGGCTTTGAGCCAAATTAGGGTTCCAAAAGTGGTCTTGCTATTCGTAAGACTGAGTACCTGCAAGTCAAGGATTATCTTTTCTCTTTTGTATATTTTTTTATCTTTCTATTGGCAGGAAAGAGAAACAAAAATAAAGTAAATATAGTATATATATATGTATATATTATATATGTATAAAGGGGTGGGGGACGAGGTGGAGATGGCGTGTAGCACGGTGTCGAGTTGGTCGTCGTCTAGGAAGACGCAACCAACAGGATGGAGTGCCGCATGGAGTGTAGGATGGATGGTGGAACATGTGTACGAAAATGCTTTATGTACGCGTGTATCGAGGAATATCAGCAACTGGTGCAGATATTCCCACGATACAACGTATGGTAAGTGATGTGGAAAAATATATATATATGTATATATGTAAATATATATCTATATATATATGGGTATAAATATATAGGTATATATGTAGTTATATATGTATATATATATATAGATATGTAAATATATGTATAGATAGATATATGTATAGATATATATATATATATGTATATGTATTTATATATAACTATAGATGTATATATATATTTATGTATATATATAGTAATATGTGTATATAGATATATGTAGATAGATATGTATATATATATATGTATATATAGTTTTTTTTTTTTTGAGAAAGAAAGGAATGCTATCGAATCACCAATAGCAAATCAGGAGAGCTATTATTGATAATAAAAAATATTTAGAAGTTCGACTCCCAATGCTGTATGAGACTCCAGCATAAATTTACAATATTTTCCACATACACTGGGGACTCCTGAAAAACACGCTCATTTCTAGCCCTCCATACATCCCATAACACAGCCACCATATGTATATAAGGCTTATTCCCATCCACAAGGTAGCACCACAAATTCCCCAAAGTTGGTAAGGACTCGTTGCATACTCTCCTCCATACATAATCAGTGATTGCACATGAAGAAAAGATATGAACGCTAGAATCATTATGCATCCCGCATAAATAACAAAACTGGGTGGGGGTCCCCATCCTTCTGTGCCTCAGATCTCCAGTAATCAATCCATCCCTCTTGCAGAGCCATAAGAAAATTTGTAACATTAGTGGTATTTTTAACTTCCATAGCTTTTTCCCCATTTCTTCATCTTCCGCCATCCTGGAGGACATTATCAACCTGTCATAAGCAGCCACAGTAGAAAAATTACCTTCCCATTTGTATGTATCATATTCATGAGGCATGGGTTTGAAAGCAGCAAGCTCTTGCATGAGACGTTCAATCTCTACACGAGATCTTGTTTCATGATTATTCCACCCACCATTATTTAACAACCACTGCTCTGAATCCACATCCCAATAATCAACTACCACTGTATTTTTATTTGCAGCCGCAACATAAGTAAGGGGGAACCTATCTTTAAACGTCCCTCCATGTACCCAATTTTCCAGCCAAAACTTGAAGCTTTTTCCATCACCTAAAACTGATTTGAAAAAATTCCAATTATCTTTCAGGGCACGCACCACAGAAGACCAAAAGGGTGACGGTTTACGTGGGTTAAGACGATTTATCTCATCATTGGTACTCCCATAACTGTCCTGGATAATTTCTGTCCATATTTTTTTTTCTCCCTGCAGCAATCGAACAGCCCACTTCAATAGTAACGCTTCATTGAATTCTTTGAGGGATCTAACACCCATACCTCCCATCTGCTTAGGTTTGCAAATTGATTCCCACTTTAAGGGTTGAAAAAAGGCCCCTTGATGAGAGGCCCCTTTCCAAAAAAATCTTTTCCGCATCACCTCCAGCTTTTTCCAAATAGAGTTCGGAGCTCTAAGGACAAAGAAAAAGAAGACGGGAATCGAAGTGATAACAGAATTCAGTAGTATATACCTCCCCCCTTTTGATAAGTATCTACTGCTCCAGCCCTCCAATTTCGTAGGTACCTTTTCAAAGAGGAAAGACCAATCTGCTTTCTTCATCTTAGAACATTTCAAAGGTAGACCCAGATATTTAATCAGCAGTGGAACCACAGGTGTACCAAGAATGGTGGAGATCTCATTCTGTAACCCACTATTCATCCCAAAACAGACCAGGGAAGATTTACTACAATTCAATTTGAGACCAGAAACCTCTCCAAAAATTTTTACCATATGTAACAGAACCTGCACTTCTCTCTTCCCCCCTTCCACAAGAAAAATAGTATCATCAGCATATTGAAGTACAAGGGCTAGAGCCCTATGATTAGATAATGAATACCCCCTTATAAAACCATTCGCTGCCAGTTTACAGGCAAATCTAGCCAAAGTATCCACCATAAGGTTAAAAATCAGAGGGGCAATAGGGCAACCTTGCCTTACTCCACATTGGGGCTGGATCCAAGAGCGACACTATTTACCATTTATCAATGGGGAAAAAGAGGCTGTCGTAATGCCCCTCTTCACCCATTGAATCAGTAAGGGTGGAAATTTCCTCCTTCTAAGAATCTCCCACAAGTATGACTAGGAGACTGAATCATAGGCTTTGGAAAAATCAACTTTCCACAAGAAAGCCTTAGATTTTCTCCTTTGCCAACCCATAACAATCTCCTGCGCAACAATGAATGACTCCTGTAAAGATCTCCCAGGAAGAAAAGCTGACTGAACAGGCATTATCAAGTCCTTTAAAACCTCCTGCAATCTGTTAGCAATAATCTTACTAATAATAAGATAGATAGAATTAGATAGCGCAATGGGTCTGTAATCAGAAAAACTTTCAGCACATGATTTCTTAGGCAACAGAAACAGATAAGATTTTTTCAGCCTCTCAAATCCGGAGTTGCCCAATTCAAAGTCATGAATAACCTTTAACACGTCCTCCTTAACCACATTCCATAGCTCTCTGTAGAAAAACACCTGAAATCCATCCGGACCGGGAGCACCTTCATTATTTAATTCTTTAACAGCTTTTAGCACTTCTTGTTCAGAAATAGGGGACACAAGCATGTCTCTCTGTTCATTATTTACACAAGGGAAATCCATTCCTGCCAGCCTCCAAGAACCTCTTGGGGCAGCCTTGGACATTTCTTTAAAAAATTTACTTGCTTCCGATCTAATCTCCTTAATAGAGGTAATATTTCTTTCTTCAACTTTAATAGATGAAATAAGGTTGAATCTCCTTCTAGCACTAGCCGCAAGATGGAAAAATTTTGTATTCGCATCACCCTCTTTAAGCCATAGCTGTCTGGATTTTTCACGCCAATCCATTTCTATTTTCAGATCTTCATCCCCCACAACTGCTTGCATCTGCTGCCTTAGCTGCTGCTCCTGTTGGTTCAAAGCCAGCCTACACTCTTTCAGATCCAAATCCTTGATGATTGTCAAGGCTTCCCTCCTCTTCTGGTCTCTAATCAGATTCACAGCCTGCCCATATTCCTTCAACATTTCACGCAGACCAGCTAGTTTTGAAGCAAACTGCTGTGTGGCAGTGCCTTGAACAACCTTGCTTTGCCACCACTGAGAAAACATTTGCATGAATCCATCTTCCCTAAGCCAAGATCTCCTGAGTTTGAAGTGTGATCCCATGTCTGCATTCACTCCACTTCCCAAATCAAAGGTGTGTGATCAAAGAACGACCTATCAAGGCTCAACATAGCTGATAGTTGATATCTCTCTTACAAACTAGGACTGCCAAAGAATCTGTCCAATTTGGAAAGCTGCCCACTGCCATTCCTCCAAGTATACTCCACACCACTGATGGGATATTCAATCAAGCCCATGTTCTGCATAGCCAATTGGAAGCCAGCTGTAGAACTGTCCACTCTCCCATCCGGATTATCATCACCAGAAAGATAGAAATTGAAATCACCCCCTAACAACCATGGGGTCTCTTGCACTCTTTGATGCATTGCATTGAGTTCCTCCCACAAGCCAACTCTATCTGCTGACACACAAGGACCATATATGCAAGAAATAAACCATTCCATATCTCCATGAGGAGATTGACATCTACAAGAAATTAAAAACCTATCACGAATAATTTCAGTTACTGACATGGAGGATTTTCTCCACCAAAAAGCCAGTCCTCTAGACCGACCAGTAGCACCCTTAGCTGCAATATCATTACGGCCCAATTGCTTAAAACATTCCCATTCTTGACCATTTTCCCTCTCCAAGTGAGTCTCTTGTATAAGAGCACAGTCTATCTCCCACTTAGAGAGATATCTACACAATGAAGCCCTTCTCTGTTTGTTGCGTAGCCCACACACATTCCAAGACAAAACTCTCATTTCTCATTCGAGAGATCCCCATTGGCCTTGCAGCCCACATATTCAACCATAATGGAATTAGAAATACTTTGCTCCTCAATAGGAGGCAACGACTCCTTCCTTCTCCTTCTCAACATGTATGGAGATCTACCCACACCTCTTTTTTGATTGGAACCACTGCCATACTGCAAGTCAGCAGGAATAGCAAGTTGCATCCGGACTGGCTCTTTAATCAACAAATCCTTCTCTGTCCTGCCCACTTCCATACTGTAGTTCATCTCAGAATCTGCCAATGGAGTCTCAACAACCTCCAAACAGCAGTCCTCTTTGACTATCATGGCTTGTCTGCTATCAGCTGCAGAAACATCATCTTCCATCTGATGTTCCTCGGCCATGGCACAGTGACAGTCCTTCCCCTTTTTGGTTCCAGGAGCATCAGCAGGAGGAGTGCGTCCACATCTGTCACTCTGATTTCTCTCCTCACTGTTGGTTCCAGACTTCAGTTTATTCTCAAACGACTTATCTTGACCACATTCAGCCTGCCCAGACACCTGTCCAAGAACAGCAAGTCTAACACGCCAAGAAGTGCCCCCACATCTGACTGTGATCAAATCAGGAATTGAGCCAGCATTTGTAACTTCCACCTCAACTTTTAGAGACCTAATATCCCCCTCTCCAATCAAAACTTCAGAACCATCACAGATTGATGCAAAACCTACTAACATTTTAGAGACAACCCCCTTTAGTCGCAGTTGCAATGGCAGACCATAGATCTCAAGGAGAATCCTCCTGGAGGGCACTCAGACAGAGCCCCATCAAATGGGGAGACCACTCTCCAAATCACACTGACTTCTTCAAAAATACTTGAGCGAAACCTTAATCGTTCCACATCTAGCATACCCAAACCATACACCAAGAAGCGAGATTGGGATAACAAGGCTACCTTCCAGCCTGCAGAGAAAAGATCCAAGGAACATACCAGATTCTGAATCATTGCAATCGACGGACTGCCTGCCATGATCTCTCCAATCAAAGCACCTCTCAGTGTGATCTCTGCAGTTGAGATCTCCTCGAAAGATGGGATCTCAACTTCAATTGTGTGGCTACCCAATGTCGGCGGCGGCGGTAGATGAGCTTCATTCTTGACCCTCCAGACAGGATGCGAGACTGCCCTCTGAGATCGCCAAGAAATCCTCCTAGGGCACGACTCACGCTTGTGTCCTTCACTCCTGCATTCCAAGCAAATTAGGGGGTTTTTACAAATCGTTGCCATATGCCCCCTTCGTCTGCATCTGAAGCAAAGAACCTCTCCATTCTTTCTCCTCTAGGTACGTCTTCGAGCATTTTCAGATGACCTAAAGAAACTCTCCTGCCAAATCCGCTCCCTTCTCCTCCAAGCCCTCGATCTCCACATCCTCCATTCACCTTCTGCTCCAGCCCTAGACAGCTCCGCCCCATTGCTGCCCTTCGCCCAGCGTCGATCGCCCTCCGCCCGCCTTCGCCCCATTATAGATATATATGTATATATGTATGTATATTTGTATATTTGTATATATGTATAAATATATGTGTATATATATGTGTATATATATATGTATATATACTTATACTTAGTTATATAAGTACTAATATATGTATAGATATATGTGTGTGTGTATATATATATATATATGTATATATGTAAATATATATGTATATATATATATAAATATATATATATAAATATATAGATATATATATATATGTATGTATTTATTTAAATATATAAGTACATATTAGTGTATAAGTGAGAGTGTGTGTGTGCGAGAGTGTGAATGTGTGGGTGTATGAGTCTGCAGTGAGAGTGAGAGAGTGCTATGAGAGAAAGAGAGAGAGGAAGAGCGGCTGCTGAGGAAGAGCGTCTGCTGAGGAAGGCGCTGCATCTAAGTCGTCTGAATCCAGCGGGCGACGTCTGATGCCGCATGCGCACGCGCAGGCGCGTAGGTGCACGAAGAGGCGCGTGCAGGAGGGAGTGGGCACGGGGAAGAGTGGGCACGAAGAGGCGGGTGCAGGCAGACGCAGGCGCTGGGAGTGGGCCCATGCAGACGTTGAAGTTGGCGGGCGTACACGGGCAAACGCAGACACGTGGGTGGGCACTGGAGCGGGAGCGGGGCGGGACGCGGGCGTAGGCTGGGGCCGGTTGCGGTGCGGTGGGTGATCGGATAAGTAAGAAACGTATTGGTCACCGCATTGTAGCTACAGTGTTCTGCTGACTAGCGTGAACAGTGGCTACAGTGCTACTCGGCTTCGCGCGACCGGGTGTGTCCGGTTCTGTGAGTGCGGGAGGTGTGAGCGACTGGCGCACACGCAGAGAAGCTGCGCCGGCTGCTGGCTTGCAGGTGGCACTCCACGACAGGGAGCATGGAGAGGGGCGAGGGCAGCCTGTAGGCGCGTGCTGGCCTGTGTACGGGCGCACGGTGGCCTGTGCTGCTGCTGCTGTTGTGGAGCTTGAGCTTTAAAGCTTGAAGCTCCTGTGGCAATGGCGTAGAGGCTTAAAACGACGAATTCAGAGAAAAGAACCACCACACCCACCGGCTCTTTGATGAGCTGGGCAGTGGTGGACTCACAGTGGTGGTTGTGCACCACTGTGAGTTGCTCCTACCCGTAGCGTGGCTCCTCAAGAGGAGGAGAGGCTGCGTATGGAGGGGAGAGGGGAGGAGACGGCCTGGAGAAGAAGGTGTTGTCTGTGTGGTGGATCAGGCTCTCTTTGCAAAGAAGAAGCTGTGCCCTTTTTAAAGAGCAAAGAGGCATGCACAGCCATGCCCTGGCTGTGCATGGCTTGTGCATGGCTGGCATGGCTTGGCAGGGAGTGGCTGTGCAGGTCAAGCTGAGCAGGACATGGCGCAAAGAAGAAGAGGCCATTCCTTGCAACCGCGTAGAGAAATTCAAAGCCAAATAAAATTAAAAATAAAGATGGTGAATTTTTCTAGGCAGCACTTGAGGAAAACATAAATTGCAAGGCCATTTTATTCACTCTCCTCCCCTCTCAAATAAATGCATGCATGCATGTATTTTTACAAAAGCGACTATGGATACCTAATATGCACTGGTAATGCTAGGAAATAGCACAAGACGACATAATTGTTGGTGTATTTTTGCTGTGCAATCAGAGAGCTAAGTGATAGCTACATAAATCTGGATCCCTATTGTCATTGGTTTCCTCATAATTATTTTCATGATCATGGTCGCCTGGGTAGGGATCAGAATTACTGGGAAGTGCATGGCTAAGCTGTCTTATTTCTTTATTTAATTGTTGACTATTCCTCAACATCTCTCACATGGATTCCATCATTTCCTTTTGTTGTTTTTGCATTTCTATCATAAAAGAGGAGAGGCTACTACTATCAGGTTGGGGAGGATAGTCAATTTCAGGCTCTGGTTGCCTAGGGGTATCGGTCCAGGCTCGATACGAAAAATCATGAAGGGTGGGAGGGTTAGGTGTTTGCGTATAAGTAGGGATTCCAAGGTTGGAAAATCCCGCTCCTAGACTCTGCTCAAAAGTGGGAGTTATCGGGCCAATACTCTGAGGATAAGAATAAGAATGATCCCATGAATTGTCAATGTACCCATCAAAGGATGAATATGCTCGGGGCATGGGATCCTGGTTAAAATATGAGAAGTATTGACTCTGATAATCTAAATGATAGGAATAAGGGTGATCCATTTCTTTAAGCTAAACAATTTTAACACTCTTAGGATTTAGAAGAATTCAGAACACAAGCAGAAACTTCCTAGAGAGTTCTATCGCTGTCAAAGCAAACGTAAATCTAGTGGGATCTATTTTTAGTAGATTCTAGGTCTTAGAATTAAATGTTCAGTTGGTGGCCAAACAAGTTTTGCAAAAATTACGCTTCCTAGGCCAACCTTCGTTGGTGCCTATAACCTCCTCACAAGGGATGGAAGTCGCAAATTGAGCCCACACATGAGGAACCGAAGTAACTTGGTCGATAGGCTTGTTGATTTCTGACTAACTTCCCTTGTGGTGCAAAAGAGGAGAGGTAGAAATTTATCTAGTGACCTTATGTGTGAGGTGTACAGTGTCTCAGATGTGCAAACATACGATTGTGTTTTGAGTTTTGATATTTCGCAAACAAGATCCTTTTGCACAAAGTTTTAAGTCACAGATTTTAAGGTCCAACCTCTTAGCAATCCCAATTTTTTAAGTGACCACTGAATTAATTCGATTCGAGCACTTTAGTGGTCTTAGATTTAGGTTTAATGCAGATGCATGACAGGTAATTGATGCTCAAGAGAAGACGTACCTTACTCCAGCTTTCTTCGTGCAAGAATATATGCAATACAGTAAAAATAAACTAGATGCTGCTCATTCAGTCCTAGATGGTCGTCCTATAGATATGCAGCTTCTAGCAGGCAGTTCGAATATTTTTTTTATTTAATAATAATAATAAGAAAACAGACCTAATCTAGCTAACTAACCAACATGTAGTTCAAACAATTTGAATAATCCTATAATCTAAATAAATGGGAACACACTCCCGAAAATACGCTCCCGCATACAAGAGAGATAAGAAATAAAGAAACACTGGGAACACGTTCCCAAAAAACCCGACAAGGGTCCAAAAGACAGAAATTAAATTCTAATGTCTATCTAAGCTAAATCTAAACTAAGCTCTAATGACTAAATCAGAAACAGGCTTCTCCGTAAGCCCATGTGCGTGGGATCAAGGCCCACGTGCTCGGGATCAAGGCCCACGTGCTCCTGTTGCTGGCCTCTCGGTGCCGTCAAAGTCCACCAAAAAGATCATCTCCGTCATGCACGCTCGTCATGTTCGTCGTTCGATTCATGCACACAAAGAGAACCAATGTCAATAATTCAGAAAAGCTTTTAAAATAGCATCAAAATAATATAAAATTCCCAAAAAAAATAATAGGTGTGTTCCCTCCCTGACAACGGTGACATTTGAAAGGGTGATCTTCATTTTCGTTGAAAACTTTAACATAAAATGATATGTCGTTGTATTTAATTGCATGGTATAAAATCGCTTTTCAAAACATTTTAATTTTCAGAATCTAACAACGAATAGTTAGGTCGTCTCCACAGGGAGGAATTAACCGATCAAAAATGAGTAATGATGCAACAAGTAATCGGGAATATCAATGAATGTGCATGCTAATTAGTGTTCTCATTTCCAGCATAAATTCTTAATTTAGATAATTAACCAAGAATCTGAGGGTGCACATGCAAAATCACACCCATGGAAATACCAGAATTGCTATCTTAATACTGACAAGCGTCATAAAATTTAACTAAATCAGAATTTGTTCCCCATAACAAAGATACATGTTAGCTTAGTCATGAGATGAATGTAATGTGACTGCATGCAATTCATTTAGAATTGAGGGTCATTAATGCAATTCTAGTGTAATATAATAATAAGATAAATAAGTGAATAGTATCTTTGACAATGGCATACCCCGTAAATTTTAATAGGGGAGAAAACAGGGGATTCTCCTTCTCTCTTATGCGTACGCGTGGAGTGGTGATCATCGGCTGGCTGGAGTTCGGTGGAGGCGCATTGGAGGCCAGGCATCGTAATGGAGGTGGCACAGCAGCCGGAGGTGGACGACAGCGACCGGACGGTGGAGGTGAAGACACCAGTGTTGGGTTCTGTCACACGATTGTGCGTGTGGCCTGTAGCTGCGCACTCGTGCACAGGTGCGTTGAGAGCACTGCTCGGTGAGGGCACGTGCTTGGAGGAGGTGGCACGTGTGGCACGGATATAGAGCACGTGGTGGGAGATTGCCTTACGTTTGCAAGGGCGCGGTGAGGCATCAGCAGGGCGCGGCTGCAGGACATGAGGTGGGAGTGGGTGCGGGATGGTGGCTTCTTGGTGTGGCAGTGGCAGTGAAAGGACGCCATGGGAGGATGCTGCGCTGGGAGTGGGTCCGGGCAGGCGGTTGAAGTTGGTGGTGGTGCGCCTGAAGGGTGTGCGGTGGGAGGATGCTACGCTGCTTGCAGGGCACGCTGCTATGGTGTTGGAGAGCTTGCAGGTAGGCTGGAAGCACCGTGCACGCCTTCTCCACAGTGCACTCCCTCTCCACGGTGGTGAAGGTTGAGATGATCCCTGGCAGGCGGAGAAGAAAAAGTTGGCCCCTCTCTCTCGCAAAGAGCCTCCTTTATCTCCTCCCCCATTCGCAAGTCAAGGGATTTTTAAATCCCTTACTAAATTTGGCCGACGGCTATTGGGGAGGTGTTGTTGAGGCCAGTGGGTGTTGGGGGGGGGGGAGATATTTAATTCACCCCACTCATCTGTTGCAAATTATTCCATAATAATGAAGCATAAAATAATTGCATAGTAAGTTATAGAATGCGATAGAATAGATAAAACCTCAAGTAATGATGCATGCAATCATCCTATAACCTAATGTAGTTATTAACAAACATAAAATGTAAGAATAAAGTTAACTTAGGTGTAATAATAGTCCATTAAAATGGACTCATCAACCGCTAGATGCATTAGAAAGATACGATATTATTGTTGTAGTGCGAGTTGTGATTGAACAAATGAATTTATAAAATCTAGTAGTACCAGGTCATTCGCAGGGAGGCAATCACAATTTATACGGAAGCTCTTTAGAAAACTAGTTCTAGCAGATATTTATATATGTATATATGTATAGACATTAGGTATATAATCACAATTATATTGCATTCTGAAACAATCTTTCAAATTAAAGATTGCTATGCTAAATAGTAACTAGAGAGACAGAGAGAAAGGAGAGAGAAGACGACATCGCTTGAGGGATTCTTGTGTGAAGTGTGGCAGTACTTCAGATCCAGAGCACCGGGATGAAGGTTGGAGTAGAGTTGCAGTGGGAGAGAGGTCTGGAAGAGAGATGGCGGAAGTATGTTTGGAAGATGGAAGAGATGTCTCTTAGCTGGGGGGCCCTGGGCCTTCTTTTATAGCTTTGATGAGGGTCAAAGTAGGTATTTTGTCCCTTAAAATTGTGCAACAACTTTAGGCTAATTAGATTCGTCAATCGGGAGATCAACGACTCTGATTTGGCCTGAAAACACCCTCAAACTTGCCCTCTATGGGCAGATTGATCCTAGTGGCAACAGGTGGCGGCCTCTAGAGCATCTGATCTCAATCGCTCGACTGTGCTCACTGCTCACCAACACCCAATTCCCACTCGCTGCTTCTCTTTCCTTTTCACCCATGCTTTGAATTCCATTTGTGTGCCAACACTCCTCAACCATCCGATCTTACGATCAAATGGCTTAAAATGAGCTTACCACCACCTTTGAATTAGTTCTTGAGATTGCGTGTTACGCATGTGTTTGATGACGCATGCATTCACAGAGAGCACTAATCATGCCACGTAAGTGAATCCTCATCCTCTGATAACCATCAAACAGCCAATCACGCTCGTGCATCCACCGCCTCTTCAATTTCATGTGAAGCACTACTCGAACCCACATCTCCTGCTCATGAACAAGATACTAACCAACGAGCTAAGGGTGGGTTTGTACCGAGTTTCCTCTTCTTGCATCGTTACTCTCAGCCATTGGATGAAGATCCAACGGCCGAGATCTTCTTTCCTTTTGTTGAAGCTTGGTGAGGCATGTGACGTGGAGGTTCCTTAATCGTTGTATATTGATCCAACGGTCCATAACGCATGGGGAAGATGCCTTCAGAGGGTGTGGCGCGACGAGGGGCTGCTGCAATGGCGCCACGTGGTGCCATTGTGGCTATCCATCTTCTCTTTTTTGTAACTGGTGATGTAGGCCTTTGATCGGGTTGATTTTTGCGTTGTTGGACTACAATCATTGATTGAAATCATCCATGTAGTTGGATCTTTCATCTGAGGCTTGGATCTCTGTCATCTTGCTCTGTGGCCTCCATTCTTCTATGGACTACACATGGTGCTATGGTTGTTTGATTAAGACGATTCCGGAAGCGTTGGACTATCATGGTCGTCCTAATCGGATTAGATTGTGCAATCTGATCTGCATCCACTGCTTTGAATCATCTGCAATTTATTTCATCTCTCTTTTAAGTCCTAAAATGATAATATTATCTATGTACCTAACAAACTAACTATTATGCAAATTACGACACTTATGCATGCAATGTTCCTAAGTTATGCTGGAATGTAACTTAATTCAGGTAATTTAGGTTGCATAATTGTTGTGCAATCACACCCCATGCCTGAATCTTGCTAGTCCATAGCAAGTGCAAGACTAAATACAAAGTGGTCCTACATGACATATTTCGATCAAGAGTTTGACTAGACATTTATTTCTTTTATTTTCATCCATGACCTTAGAAATCCAGATAATTGTGAAAGTGTTTTGTTGTAACCTATGCAACGGATCCAAGTGAAAAAGCCAATCTACATCTAAAGCTTATACTTGACCCCTAGTAAAATTCTATTAGGATAGACAGACTTCTTCCCATGGGGTTATACGATAATTTGTAAATTCAGCCCTGGCTTTTGGCTTAGGTAGAAGATAACTGAGTCAAGTAGATTGTATCCCGTGTCTCACACTCATCTGGTGCTACATATAAACTAGTACTTTAGAATCTAGATTTTCAGATTATTAAATAATTTAACTCAAAGAAAGGCGAAGAAACTGTGCTCTCTTTAGTTCCTTTATACTTATTCTCTCTCTTTCTCTTTCTTTGTTTTTGTTTTTCTTCTTTCTTCACTTCTCTTTTCTTTCTTTTAGAGCTCACAATCTCGCCAAATTTGTCTGTCTATTTGGTGGTCTCTCCTAGCATTATCACTTTCATTAGGTTCTAATAACTCTACAACTAAGTCAGAATTCCTCAGCCCGTATTCAGGCTTCAGGAAATACAAAAAAGTAGGTCAAGGCTGTATTTGGTGGATCATGAGGGCGGTAGGTGTTGTTGCCTCATTACAATTGACATAAATCCTAAACTCATAAACTCGTTTTTCACTCTTTTTTTTGCTTTTTATTTTTTTTTGAAATTTTCTTATATATATATATTTTTTTTCTTTTCTTTTCCCTCTTCTTTTTTCTTTCACATCCATATATCTACTAACACAATGCGGTATAGCATACGAGCTTTTATTTACATGACATTATTCAGGATTAGGGATGTTCAAGAGGATATCGGGTGTCTTATTTGGTGGAAGTACCTATTCTAGGCATTGAAAAATGAATGGATAGGATAATGTATTTCTAACCTTGACATTAATGCCCTCCTTCAACCGAGGATTCTGTAAAGGACTGTCATGACCATCCACCTTAGTCCTAGTTTTATCAAAACCCCTTCTCTGTGTATTTGCCTTATTTGGTGGCTCTCAAAATATTCACACTAAGAATTTGTATGCAGAAACTGAGAGTGAAAACTATGCCTAACTTCTAGTGTCATTATCTAATTATCCAGAAGTTAAGATTCCTCATACTAGCCTTAGAGCACCAGTAAACTCTCTACTCTCACCTCACACTTGTTTGGTGGATCTATTAGAAGACAGTTTGCTTGACTCCCTAATTACTGTCTAAGGGTTTAGGAGAAGAAGCATTGCTTTTTCTCAGCAAACTAAAGATGTCTATCAATCTTCACAGAGTATCCATTGTAAATTATACGTGTAAGTGTGAAATTGTACTGGATTCTAAACTTAGGAATCAACTTAAGAATAAATTCCTAATAAAACCTTTTTGATAAAAATTCTTTATGCCTAAATGCAATTATTTTTTTTGACATAAAAATAACACATGCAATGTCCACCCCCTATGCCTATTCATTACAATGTTCTCATTGAAATGTATGCAGGAAAATCAAAATATAATAAGCACGTGGAGGGGATATCACCTGACTATGCTTGTTAATCCAAGTCAGCATGGATGCAGAAGATGTAAACTACCTATAAATAATACTGGGTCGCCTCCTAGCTAGCATTAAGTTTAACGTCATTTGTCGGACCTAAACCCAAAAATGAATGATCAGATTAATGGGTTGAGTCAGGATTAAAATGAAGATATGATCTTTTGGTCTAAGAATTAGTGATCCACAAATGCGGACCAGCTGATGATGTAGTCCTACACCAAAGAGTCTTTCTGGTTTGGAATATTGACTAGGGTCAAGTGGATGAGGTTCAAGATGCAGAGCATGTTCATTAATTCAGTTCCATAGATCAAGAATAGGTGCTAGAGGGTCTAGATCGAGATCATGATTGAGATTTAAATTTGGTTCTAAATCAGAATCACAAGGATCCTCATATCAGCAGTTGATGTCAAAAATCATGACTTCTCCAAGCTCTAGGTCATATGAGGGCAAAAGTAGAGTTATGCTGAATTCATCAAAATGCTCATTAGATATTACCTCTTCCTCATCTGAAGTCATTTCTCCCTCAGATTCAAGCCATCCATTTGAACCAGTTGGCTTATAAATTCTTCCCCAGTCCATTATGTGCTGAACTTCTTCTTCTGGGGTTATGTCCTTGTTCATGTCTTCAGATTGTCCACTCTCTTGAACCCCCTCAAAATTTAATAGTTCTTGATTTCAGGGTGGATGTATTGAGGATTCTTCATATTATCTTCTAATTCATCATAAGTTACTCCTAAGAGTTTTTCAATCTCATTGATGTCCTTTTCAATTTGATTTTCTATGGGAGGTGGTAGATCAGAACCATTCTCACATACATCCCCTTCTTGCCTTTCATGCTGATCTTGAGCTTTGGCAAGATTTGGATCATCTTTAGTGTGAATTGCCAAAACTTGTTCAATTGTTCCTACAACCTCGATGGAACCACAATTCACCTTATTCTTTTGGGAAGCTTTAAAGATATTAAGTTGACATTTTTTTCTTCCAGAGGTGATGTGCATAATCCTCATCTCACAGTTGATTAGAGCCCTGGCCGTGGCCAAGAAAGGTCTCCCTAATATTATCAGGGTGCGATTTAGGTTTTTTGATGCCTCCATATCCAACACAAGGAAGTCCATAGGGTAATCAAAATCCCTCACTTTTATAATCACATTTTGTACAAGGCCCTTTGGAATTTTGGTTGACCTATCAGTAAGCTGAAGGGTCACATCAGTGTGTTGCAAGGGGCCTAAATTCAACTTTTCATATAATTCTATGGGGATTAAGTTGATGGTGGCACCAGGATCTAGTAGGGCTCGATCCAGGATGAAACCATCTATTTCACATGAAATTAAGGGGGTTCCTGGATCTTTCTTTTTAGGAGGGAGCTTATTTAGGATGATAGCACTAGCTTGTTCAGAAATCACGACCCTTTTCTATGATTAGCTTGGAATTTTGATCTGCATATTTCTTTCAAAAATTTCACACTGGTCGGGATGTTCTCAATGTCTTCAAGGAGTGGTATGTTCACTTGGACTTGCTTTAAAATCTCAAGCCAATACTTATTTGGTTGGTTTTCTTTTCCCTGGGTTTGTTTAAGGCTTCAGGAAAAGGTGCTTGAGAAAAATCATGAGTATTCAAATCCTAAGTCTTATTTTCTAGATTAGCTTAGTCTCCCACGTTAGATTCAGGCTCCTCAAGATCTTGGTAAGATTTTAATGTAGAAGGATAAGGATCTAGTATTTGTTTCCCACTTCTCAAGGTGACAGCACAAGATAGGCATTAGGGCTAGAAGGGTGAGGTGGGTTTTGCAAAATGGGTTGATCCTAGGTTGGGTTAGGGTTAACAAAACCAGGTGGGTGCTGGTGAGCAGGCTGAATTATGTGTGCTTGTTGCTCCTGTGTGTTGTGCTGGTTAACCCTATTGAAGCTCCTTGGGTTTGGGATGGGTTGGGATGGCAACATCCCATGCTATCTAGCATCAACTAGCTGGTCTAATTGTCCCATCAAATCTGTCCTCAATTGATTCATTTCTCTCATTTCTTTAAGGACTAGATTCAGATCAGAGGGCTGATTTTCCTAAGTAAGTTGTGGCTGATATGTGTGTGGTTGTGTATACCTACTAGGTTTCCCATAAGTGTTTAGCTTAGTCATGTTAGGACCCTGGGTGGGTTTTTGACTTGACCAAGCAAAGTTAGGATTGTTTTGCATCTAAGGTTGTAAGTGTTTGAATAAGGCTCATTTCTAGTGTAACCTTGGAGTGCATTCACATCCTCAGGATAACTAGTCATCGGGATGTCTAGTTTAGAATTCGAGGGCATCAAGGTCCCTCGTTGGTACCTAGAAAGAGATGGGTCCAAGTACAGTTGGCTCATAGGTGGAGCCATGGTTAGGTCATTGATGTTGTGCACTAATTCCTGACCTAGGGGGTTGGGGAGCTGGTTGTGGGTTAACGTAGGCACTCCTTGGGTAGGCATAGGATTTACTTTAGATTGTGTACCTAAGGAACTCCTACCCTTCAGAAGATTATCCAATTTCTTATCCAAATTCTCCACATTCTTTCCCACGAGTTCCAGCTTGTCTAATCGTTGTGCAATTAGTTCTAAATCAACTGAGTGTGAATTATTGTTAACTTCATAAACTTCACTTCTTAGTTGATTAGCTCTGTTGAAGGTGGACATTGAGGCATCATTGAGGGAATTCTTCCTCATATTCTCAAATAATTGAAAGGCTCCCTCAGCGTCTCTACTTAGGAAATTGCCCCTACATGCCGCATCAACAAAATTCTTCAGATTATCACTTAAACCATAATAGAAAATATGGGCCAAGTGCCACTTTGGAATCCCATGATGAGGGCATTTCCTAATGAAATCGTTAATCCTCTCCCAAGCCTCATGTAGTTGTTCCCCAGGGTTCTGCTTAAAGGTTGTAATGGCACATCTAAGGGAGTTGGTTTTTCCTACGGGAAAGAATTTCTTCAGGAATGTGCTTCTTAGATCTTCCTAGGTTAGGATTGGTCTACCAATTGAAGTGGGAATCAAATTGATAATCTGAGGGTTGAGTTCAAAATCATCCCCATCCTGAGGTACCCTGACAAAGGGTTCAGGTTGAGCATTAGGAGGGATGTAAAAGTCACGAAGAGGCTAGTCAGCTCTCCTAGTTTGGAGTCGGTGATGGCTTGCACGATGACCAACATCTGCCTGTCATGGTGCTGGCCTAGTTTAGTGATCTACCTCTATAAGAGGGTCATTGGATCCAGATTTTGTTCTTCCTCTTCAATCTCATCTTCCTCGTGGTGATTGGCCATTGTAGAGGGCTCAGCTTCAGATTCTGGATAAATAGGTCTTCTCCTAGGATTTCTTTAATGGTGGTAGCAAATCAGGATTTTGAGATCTTCTACCTTGCATGCACTAGAAGAATGTCTGTAGAAGAGAGGGTGAAGATAGATGAGAGAATACCCCTCTCTTTTAGTGCAAGTAATCAAATCGGTCCTTAGAGTGTTAACCTTAAATAGACCTAATCCTGGCTCCCCAAAACATGACTGGGTTAGATCAACCCTTGAATTACTTGGCTAACCAGAAGGGTGGGACCCCCTAGGACACCCCTAATGGTGGGACAACACTATGGGTTAACGCGGTTACCGCACCAACCTTTCTTGTCACCAGTAGGTCTAAGTAGACAAGGCCTTCACCTTAGCCCAATCTAATTTCAAGTGTCCAAGACTATTTGTCCTGCTTAGGGCGTGTCTACTCAGTTTTAGGTTTGGGTTTGATGTACTTTTTGGAATATGATGGACGTTAGGGGGGTGTTTGCCCTTAAAATTGATTTCAGATGTGTGAAGTGCTCAGGCAAAGAGTTTACAAGCAATTTTTTTATGATGAAGTGAATTTTAAGATTCAAATGCATGTATTAGTGAATTTTAGGATTCACTTGATTTAATATCTTCAATAATGGTTCTGATGAGACACAAAATAGTTTTTCAAATCCCAATTGTTTGATATATTTCCTTTAAGTATTGAAATGCAGGTGTGCTCTATCCTTAATGTGAAACCCTAAGCAAGATAGTTCTAGATGATTCTATTAAGTCCAAAATCAGATAAGTGGTAGGATCCAAGAAACACAACCAATTGGTCCTATTTCACCACTAACCAGGCACTCGGAAAATATTTTTTCAAGAATTTTAATGCACGTTTCTATTTTCTTCTGATTTAAAGTGTACTGGGGGTTTTGCAGTCTATTTTGACCCCTAGTTAGTGATTGAATAACCCATTCAATCGAATGTGCAAGAAATATTTTTTTTCAGATGTTTCCTAAATTTCTGATTTCAACATGAATTCAGTGCCACAAATTTCATGTCAATCGTAGTTTTATAAAAATTCTTATGATATTTTGAACCCTAAAAAATCAAGAACAGTAACTGAATTGATAATAGATTAGTGTGCAAATTTTTAAATTTTTTCTATAACTCAGATTTATGGAAAATTTGGATATGTTGTTCTTGACTTCAAAGCTCATATCCAGTAAAAATTTAAGAATTTTTGAATAGGTGGATCTTTGGGAATTGAATTTATAATTTAAAAGTTTCTTTCAACATGAAAATCACTAACAAGAGAGAGAATCTTTTTTTTTCAATAATCAAGCAAATTCTAACTAATCCTAAGGTTCAAGCAAATCCTAATTTTTTTGGATTTTTTTAAAAAATCTAATTATGGGTACTTACCTAAGATTCAAACTCACGATTTCTCCATTTGTCATGTCCTGTTCAGATTTCTATGCTTCCTGAAATCAACAGAAAAATAGCAAGTTACAGATCTCGATAAGCACTGAATTGCATCAAAAATTTCCATTGCCTCCCCGGTAACAGCCCCAACTTGTTCGGTGCCACTAGACGTATTAGAAAGATACGATAGTATCGTTGTGATGCGAATTGCAACGGAACAAATGAATTTATAAACACCAGGAGTACCAGGTCATTTGCAAGGTGGCAATAATCACAATTTATAAGGAAGCTCTTCAGAAAACTAGTTCTAGTAGATATTTATATATGTATATATGTATAGACATCAGATATATAATTAGAATTGTATTGCATTCAGAAACAGTTTTTCAAATTAAAGACTGCTATGCTAAACAGTAACTAGAGAGGGAGAGAGAGAGAGAGAAGATGACGTCGCTTGAGGGATTCTTGTGTGAAGTGCGGCAGCACTTCAGATCTAGAGCGTTGGGATGAAGGTCAGAGCAGAGTTGCAGAGGGAGAGAGATCTGGAAGAGAGATGATGGAAGTACGTCTGGAAGATGGAAGAAATGTCTCTTAACTGGGGGGACCTGGGCCTTCTTTTATAGCTTTGATGAGCGGCAAAGCTGGCCCTTTAAATAGTGCAAGAACATTAGGCTAATCAGATCCGTCGATCAGGGGATCAACAGCTCTGATATGGCCTCAAAACACCCTCCAATGTGCCCTCTACGTGCGGATTGTTCCTGGTGGTGACATGTGGTGGCCTCTGGAGCATCTGACTGCGATTGCTCGGCTGTGCATGATCCTTGCTAATGCCTAACTCCCGTTCGCTGCTTCTCTTTCCCTTACGCACGTGCTTTGAATTCTATTCATGCACCAACGCTCCTCAACCGTCTTATCTTATGATCGGACGGCTTAAAATGATCTTTCCACCACCTTTTGAATTAGCATGTGACATTACACATTACGGGCACATTGGATCATACATGCAGCCACGGAGAGCTCTAGTCGTGCCACGTTGGTGAATCCTCGCCCTTTAATGACCATCCAACGGCTAATCGCACCCATGCCTCCAACGCCTCTTCAATTTCGTGTGAAGCACTACTCAAACCTACGTCTCCTGCTCGTGAACCAACTGCTAATCAACAGGCTAAGGGTGTGGAGGTTCCTTGACCGTTGGATGTTGATTCAACGATCCATAATGCACAAGGAAGATGCCTTCAGCAGGTGTGGCACAGTGAGGGGCAGCTACGATGGTGCCACGTGGCGCCATCATGGCTGACTATCCTCTCTTCTTTGTAACAGATGATGTAGGACTTCGATTGGGTTGATTTTTGTGTCATTGGACTACAATCATTGATTTGAATACATCTGTTCGATCATATCTTTCATTTGATGCTTGGATCTCTGTCATCTTGCTCTGTGGCCTCCATTCTTCTATGGACTACACATGGTGCTACAGTTGTCTGATCAAGACGATTCCAGAAGCGTTGGACTCCCGTGGTTGTTCTGATTAGATCTGTATAGTCTGATCTACAGCTTCAAATCATTTGGAATTTATTTCATCTCACTTTTAGTTCCTAAAATGATAATATTATCTATGCAGCTAACAAACCAACTATTATGCAAATTACAACACTTATGCATGCATTATTCCTAAGTTATGCTACAATCTAACTTAATTCAAGTAATTTAGGTCGCATGATTGTTGTGCAATCAGGAGTAGTAAAAGTTAGGCATGGGGGTATGATAATAACACCATCACTCACCACAACTAACTTGAATTAATTAGAATCAAATGTTAAATACTCTTTAATGATCGTCTGAAGATTGTAATTCCGTACTAAACTGATTTGAGAAGATAAGAAAATAGGGATAATTCTTTTGTTTACCATCTCATCACAAATACAGATTAACCAAGGGGTTGGTTAGGGGTTAATTAAAGGTCAAATGAACTTAAAGGAACAAGAAGTGAGCTCAGAATAATTGAAGCAGGGTTTCACGCATTTCGAGGATTAAAATAGTACTAAAAAATCATAATTATTAGCCACACTCAAAGTAAAAGGGTTCTTGTAGATATAAATTCAAACTAAACCTCTTAAAAATCATTGAAAATATTCTAAGAGTTTTGTGCCTTCACTTTGATCATCTGAACCCATTTTGACCAAAAAAATATATTCAGATGGAAATTTATCTTAATTAGGGCTTCTATGCAATTTACCTAGTCAAACATGGTCAAAACGTAAATCTAAGTTCACATTAGATTTCTTGGGTCTAAATTATGTTAACACCAAAATTTGGGCCCAATCAGAGTACATCTTTACATAGTTTGCATTTTTGCCCTTAAAATATCTATTTCTCACATCTAAACCCCTCAGTTTCATGTTTTATTACATATATGCCCCTAACTTCCTCATCTTCTTCACAATCAGGTCTGTACCGCCTAATTCTACCAAGTTTCCTAATTAAAAACATAAAACCCACTACCCGTCGATTTCATTGGTGGATTTCTCCTCTAATTCCTACTTAAATCCCTCCAAACTTGGAGGGATTGACCGCGAGGAGATTCCCTATCGATTGAACACAATCTCATATCCTAATTTGAAGAGTAGAGCTCTGGTAAGCATGAGAAATTTGAGATTCTTGGTTGCCAAAAACAAATTCGTAACTTGCAAATTTTAGGGAATTGAAGCCTAAAACTTGCTCTATATAAGCTTCCCTATGCTTATATGTGAATTCTAGTCAAGTTTCGACTAAAAAATCCTCTTCTTCCCCTTCTTCGACCACCTCTGACATGCACTCCGACGAGCCTCTTCAACGCCCTTCCTCCGGCCATCCAACAGTCAAATTGGATAGTCCAACATCTTCCTCAAGTCCTTTCACTCCTTGCCGGCCACAGTAGGAGGTCTCTCCGCCTTCTTCCTCGGCATACCCTTGATAACGGATTTTGTGCGGTTTGTAAAGTACATTGTTGTAATGCATAAAATCGATCAACTCTTAAATTTATAAGACCTAGATGGTGAAGTTTCTAGGGTCGTCCAAGGAGGCCAATTTGTTTGCTAAATCAAATCTCTTCCTTTAAAGGGAACTCAACTTTCTTTTGGGTGTTATATATATATGATTCTTATAGGTTTTGAAATAACAAGAACACTTGAGTTTTGTTGGCAAAAAGGACTAACCCTAATAGCTAATATCTATGTGACAAAAATTGATTCTTTCTAAGCTCAACTTAGCCACGTGGAGGCCGAGGGTAATTAGAAAGAAAGAGTGTTTGTGCACTAGGAATAATGCAACAAAAACAACAAAAGGAATTGTGACAAAAGCTATCTTAAAAAGAAGCCAACTTTAATTGAGAAAGAGTGTTTTACAAAAACCCTTAGTAGAGGAATGCTTCTCTACTGAAATAAATGTAACAAATAACAAAAGAAACATAAATCCTCGTAAAATGAAGGTGAAGAGGGGAAGCTCCTTGCTCCAAGCTTAGTGGCTCCTAGGCTTGAAAAGGGCTCCTGCTTCTATTTCCTTGAAATTGGTGTCCTCCAATGCAAGCCCACAATGGGGGCATACACTATACTCCTCCAAGGTGGAAGCTACCACCTTCAATGATCTCCTCCAAGGGTGGGTGATGAGAACCTCATCATGAGCCATAACTAGCTCATTTTGACCCAATACAAAGAATAAAAGCTCCTACATATCTCAAGGAAAGGCTTAACTCAGAGAATTCTGAGTTTGAGAAGAAAAGCCAGTCATAAGGGGTAAAAGTGCAATTTTACCAGTATAAACTGCATGCAGGGTAATTCAGGGACCAAACACAGGTCAAAACAGCTTAATAAGAATAAAAGTGGGATGAGATGATCTAGCAAGGGCTACAGCACTTCCAAGGAACCAAATGATAATCTGTAACCCTAAAACAACCCACTTCAATTCACAAGGTTCGAGGCAAAATAAAAATAGAATAAACCCTCTAAAATTCATAGAAAAATAATCTCTAGGGTTTAGAACCTTCAATTTGGCCTTTAGAACCCATTTTGACCTACATTGAGAACCATGCCCAATTAATAACTTAATTTGGGTTTTTACGCAAATTGACCGGTCAAACAAGGTTTAATATGAAAATAAAATTCACCATCAGATTCCTTAGGTCCTAATTAGTCATGTATAAAAACTTGAGCCTAAGAAGAAACCTCCTTGACCGACTTCACACTTTGGTCCTCATATATTTACTCTTTGGCCCTCAACTTTTGAACCCTCGCATTTTGGCCCCTAACTCTCCTTCGTTCTTTGCAATCAGGTCCCTCCTGTAAAACCCTGCCAGCACCATGCTCCGGCGACCTTGCGCGGAGCATGGCGCCGCGCAGGGTGAGGTGAGGGACCTGGCAAGTAAACCGGGGGTGCCCTGCGTCGTCAGCCGTCGCAGGAGCACCCCCCTGGTCATTGTAGCCCACCATACCGGCCGTGCGAACGCACGGACGGTATGGGTTCGTGTTCCGACCATTCTCCGGCGAGGGAGACACGTCGTCTCCCTCCGCCTTCCTCCCTGTTTCATCCCTATAAATACCCCCCGCTGCTCCACCGACGAGGGCAGCCTGGATCTGACGGAGAAATCCCCAACTTCCTTCTCTTATTTCTCCGGCAGACGCTCACCAGCTCCGGCGGTTTCCTCCCCCTCCTCTTCTTCGCTCTGCCGTAATACCAGCAGCAGAGACCTCCTCCCCTGCTCTTCCTGCGCCACGCCGTACCCAGCTGGCGCCTCTCCAGCCCTCTGCTCGCCGCCGCCCCTTCCCCTGGGCATCTTCTTCTCCGGCGACAGTCGATACGACTGTCGCCCTGTCTCGGCCCCTTTCGTCTCCATAGCTAGGTCAGAACTCCTCCCCACCTCCCCCTCTTTCTTTTCCTCACTGTCTTTTATTTGATTAAACCCTCGACCGCTCCTGTTCACCCTCACCCTCTCCGCCTCCGACCACTCTCCGGCGAGCCACTCCCATCACCTCAGCGACCCACACGGCTCGCCGACCACCGCAGAACCTCCGCCTCCTCACCCTGATCCTCTTCCGCCCCTCCACTTCCCACCAAACGCCCTCTGCAGATCCACCGAACACACCCACTTCTTCGCTCACAGTTTGACCTAGGACGACCTGTTGGCTCCATCACGCCCCCTGCAGACCCCCTGATCACCTTCACCGTGCCACGGCGAAGGTCCCCCGCCTGTCTGATTTGGCCGAGAGGCCGTTCTTCTGTGACCAGGTGACTCGCCCGCCGTCGCCATTACTGAGCAGGCAGAGCTCCTTCACCTGCAGGTGCAGGCACGCCTTCGCCCAGGTTCGACTCCCAGGTTGCGCGGGGAGTCTCCGCGAAACGTCCCAGGCTCGCAGATGGGGCGAAGGCCGCGCGTGAAGCCACAATCGCCCACTGCTCCCTCTGCGACGGGCGCTCAATTGGGGTGGGACATTTAGTCCCACCTCGGAACTTCTCGGAGGCGCGCGGACGCATAAAGGCAAAAAGTGCCTTATGCTGTCTGCCTCCTGACCACGGGGTGAGGTCCCTCTCACCCGACCCGGCCTCGTCCGTGACCACGCTCCGCGGACCTGGCCCGACCCGATTAAACCGACCTGCACTCCTCGCCCACCACCGCACGCCGGTGGGCCTGGACCCGGGCGTGACCCGAACCCGATTACCCGGTAGCTCTGGGAGAGCTTTCCCAAGAGTGGTTTCAGAGAGAAAGAGAGACGCGGGGGAGGGAGGGTAGAGTAGGTTTTGCCTCTTGACGAAAAACTCTGAAGTGTGCAGGCCAAAGAAGAAGAAGAAGACCCGCGGAAGAAGAAGTGCAGACGAAGAAGAAGGAGCTGCACTGTAGCAAATGCATAGTTAAGTCGTCTAAGCACCGGGTCAGACGACGGAAAGTCAGCAGCCAGAGCAGGAAAGAAGGAACAGCAGGAAGAAGAAGGAAGAGCAACGGCCAAAGCAGAAGAAGAAGAAAGAGATCTGAAGAGGAGCATCACCTCTGCAGAACGAAGAAGAAGAACAAGGAGCTCTGAAGAAAGAAGAACATCACCAAAGCAGGAACAGCAGGAAGAAGAAGACGAGCGTCACCACGATTGCAGAAGAAGAAGAAGAGAGGTCAAGGCAGAAAACCAAAGAAGAAGAAGAAAGAAGGAGATCTAAAGAAAGAGAGAAAGAAGAGCATCCCCCTCTGCAGAACAAAGAGAAAACAACAAATTCTTTCCCTCTCTCTTTATTTTTGTAAAAGAAACATGTATATCTCTAGAATACAACTTGCTCCCTGAGTTCGACCTCGGGAACTCTTTTATTTTTCCAAGTAAAAAAATTTATATTTGAAAGGTTGGTAATAACCGGCTTTACTACAACGTTATAACAAACCCGGTAAAACCCACGTTCCATTTTGGCGCCGCTGCCGGGGAGCAACGGCTATTCTAGAGGTAAACATTCCTGTATCTTTTAATTTCTGATAATCTCCTCTCTTTTGTGCAGCTACAGGAACTCAAGAAGACAAGCAACCACACGACAACCACTCCGAAGACAGGTAAATTTTTCCTCTCACTATTAACCCCTAAACTCTAAAGAGGAAGAAAAGAAAAGAACAAGCAATATAGGGCTAACCTGTCTTCCATACTTAGTAACCATAAAAAGTTGCATGTTTTCAACTCATCACTCCTGCACACTATTAAGGGTATTTAAGGGCTAACACATTCTTGCTTGAGCCCTAATTGCCCAACAAGAGTTAAATGGACCAAGTAGAGCCAACATAAGGTCAAACATTAGGATTTCAGTAGAGACACACCCCTTAATCAAGAATTAAGGAAATCCAAAAGAGGTGTGCCCAAGCCATTGATTGAAAATAATTAACAAGAAAAATCCTAAAACAATTGGCTCTCTCTAAACACTTGAACCCTAAAAGACAGGACCTAAAAGCTCTTAAAGAAAACAATAGGTAAAGTTGACCCCTTGGGTCAACCAACCTTAAATTAGGTCACTCTTTGCACTTAAAAAGACTAAAGTTCAAGTGAAACCTTAAGCACCCTGATCTTAAAATTGGTAGACTTAAGAGGTCAAGATCCCCATTCTGGTCTACCTGGAACCGCAGTGACAAGAGAGGTCGGGTGGGGGAAACCCTGTAACCCGTGGGGACGCTCTACCGTGTAGGGGTCTTCGCGGGACTCTCCCTCTCTGGCTGCCCAGGTAATTCTCAGGTGGACGATCTTTCTGATCAAGGGGTCCATCTGCCCCGCACCTCTATAGTCACCCAACACATTTTTTGGGTGTCTTGATTGGGTCCAGCACCTTCTAAACTTACCTCTCCCAACTGTGCATGTACGGAAGGAGGTCTCTAAGACCACCCTTAAGACCTCCTTTAGAAATTCACTCTCGTCAAGGCCAAGCCTCGACGCCCGTGTTTGTGCAGCAACACCCTCACATTATTCTCTCTTCTGATTCAGAACCAAGTTCTTCTTCTTCCCCCATCATGGCTCAGCCAGTTGAGGAAGAAAATAATCTGGAACACCAGCTCCAGCGACTCAATGACCTCTTCCAAAACTTCGTGCACCCACCGCAGCGTCCTATGATGCGGGACCACTACAATCCTGCTGCGGTGGCCATTGAGCCTCGAGTCAGAATCCCGATTGGAGGACCTGATTCCGAACTAAAGCCCAACATGATTCATGCTATACCTAAATTCCATGGGCTTAATTCTGAAGATCCCTTCCAGCACATCAAACAGCTTAAGCATCTGGCCCACACTTTTGGATCAGATGCGCAAAATCGGGATATTCTTCTCATGAAGATGTTCTCCTTTTCTCTTATGGACAAGGCCGCCCATTGGTATCAAACTCAGACCCGGCCGATCAACACTTGGGAAGAACTTCAATCCGAGTTTTTGAAAAAGTTCTTTCCCGTTGGTCGGACCAACGCCTTGCGCCATCAGATTACACACTTCACCCAACAATCAAGAGAACCTCTCCATGAGGCATGGGATCATTTTCAGGATCTCATGAGAAAGTGCCCCCATCACGGAGTTCCTAAATGGGAACAAGTCCAATCTTTTTACCAGGGACTCCGTGAGGACATCCGCCTTTTCGTCAATGCAACCTGCGGAGGAAACATCATGGGTCAACATGAAGACACCGTATGGGAGATTCTCGAAAACATGTGCGAGAACTCCATCAACAATGACTCCATGGGATTATTCGACAGGACGAATACCCGCGCAGCGACGAATCTTAAGGGAGCACATGAGACGCAGGGCCTGTCCGCATCAGTCGACCTGGAATTAATGGCCAGTCGATTGGACAAGGTCTCAATCATTGAAAAGAAGGTGGATGAGCTGACTCAGCACTTGCAGCGAGCCACCTCTGCGCGTAATTCCTTTGCACAACCTCCTTCCACACAGGAAACTGTGCAAAATATCCTCCACCGATCCTCCCCTGGGATGGATCCATATCCATCCCCATCTGATTCTTGGACTGGAAGATCATCCGATCCTTTCTACACCAGCCGGGGGAACTCCATTCCTCCTTTCCCTGATTCTCAGGAGGTTCCTCAGACCTGCGAGGACCTCAACGCCATCCAGAACGACCCATTCTCCAACACTTACAACCCTGGATGGCGAAACCATCCAAATTTTCAGTGGGCGGGAAATTCCCAAACCCAAAGACCACCTTTTCAGTCCCGCCCACAGCCATCTCATCACTACCAGCCGCCTCAGCCTCGGCCCAACCCTACTTATCCATCAGGGCCAAATCAAGATCAAATGTCCTTAATCCTTCAGACTCTGGCTGACATTCAAAAAACGAATGCGGCTATTCAAAAACAGCACAAGGACGAGCTTACTGAAGTTAAAACTCAGCTGGCCCAGTTGGCAAATTCTCGCCAGCCAGGCACACTCCCTTCCCAACCTCTTCCTAACCCAAATAACGTGCCAACCCAGAAGCGCGTTATGAATCCAAATTTAGGCCACGCTCAATGGATTTATCAGGCCCCCACTGCTCCATCTCCAGACGAGATGGAAGCCTCAACTTCTCGTGCGGGATTTCAGCAGCAGCCACCCCTCCTACCAAACCCAAACCAAAACCAGGCTGGATTAAATTCTGTAACAACACGTAGTGGTAAGACAACTCAGGACCCGCATTATCCAAACCACTCCCAGCCTGATAACCATGACCCTAGGATAGTTATCCAAGGTACCGCTATTCCAGACCCACAACCTGGACCTATCCTAGAGGAACCAACCAAGATCCCGTTTCCCGAGGCCCTGACCAAGGGAAAGAAGACCACCAAACCCGTGGCCCCTGAGGAGGACCTGGTCAAGCTCTTTGAGCAGGTCCACATAAACATCCCCTTGATGGATGCAATCCGCCACGTACCAGCTTACGCACGATTTCTAAAGAATATATGTACACCCCAGCGTAAGCCGCGAACCAAGGGAGGGAGCCCAATTGTTCTGTCAGAGCAAGCCAGCTCTGTAATCCTTAGTAGACTCCCACCCAAGGCAAAAGATCCTGGAACTCCCCTGATCTCCTGTAAGATAGGTGGTACCCAATTTGATAGAGCATTATTAGACTTAGGTGCATCTATAAATCTGATACCCACATCCTTACTTGACCATCTAAAAGAATCTGAGCTGAAACCAACCGAGGTGACATTACAATTAGCAGATCGATCTATAAAGTCACCAAAAGGGATTCTCGAGGATGTTATCGTGAGAGTGCGGGATTTCTATTTTCCAGTGGACTTTATAGTCTTAGACATGAATGCACCTGAGAACCCTAGGGATACACCAATCATTCTAGGGAGACCTTTCTTGGCTACTGCTAGAGCCAACATCAGCTGTGAGGAGGGCCAAATAGAGCTTAAGTTTGGAGATCAAACACTGAAAATTGATATATTTAAGGCCCAACAAGGAATTAATTGCGGCGTCATCGAGCAAATTTGTGACATCAAGACTTTGGTTGATGAATCACACCTCCAGAATGACTTGAGTACGCCTCATCAACCACAGAAGGATCTTGACCCACAAACAGAGGAGTCAAATCCAGATGTGAACAACCCAGTAACTCCCACCCTTGAACCTCACATCTATACTGAACCACCCGCTGCTGCTGAAAACCCCATCCTCGAACTGAAACCCCTTCCTGCTCACTTAAAATACATCTTTTTGAGTTCTAATCAGACCCTTCCTGTGATCATCAATTCCAACCTCAGTCCTGAACAGGAATCCCGTCTGATTGTTGTCCTCCAGCAACATCGCAGAGCCATCGGATGGACTCTCGATGATTTGACTGGAATAAGTCCCTCTTATTGTACTCATCATATCTATTCAGAAGAGGGCACACGACCTTCTCGTGAAATGCAGAGACGCTTAAACCCCAATCTGCAGGAGGTCGTGAAAAAGGAGATCATCAAGTGGTTAGATGCCGGGATCATCTACCCGATCTCCGATAGTCGTTGGGTGAGCCCAATTCAGGTTGTGCCCAAGAAGGCAGGACTCACCACTATAACGACTGAGACCGGAGAAATCATTCCTACCCGATTAGCCAACTCGTGGAGAGTCTGTATAGATTACCGTCGACTCAATTCCTCCACGAAGAAGGATCATTTCCCACTACCCTTCATTGATCAAATTCTCGAAAAATTAGCGGGAAATAGGTTCTTCTGCTTCCTTGACGGGTACTCCGGTTATAACCAGGTGGCAATCCATCCTGAGGACCAAGAAAAGACCACGTTCACCTGCCCCTTCGGAACATACGCTTTCCGAAGGATGCCTTTCGGTCTTTGCAATGAACCCGCTACTTTTCAGCGATGCATGCTTGCCATATTCTCAGATATGGTAGGTGATTATCTGGAAGTCTTCATGGATGACTTTTCAATTTTCGGAGCATCATTCGACGATTGCCTCCAACACTTGGTCCAGATACTCAGGCGGTGCATCGACGTGAATTTGGTTCTTTCCTGGGAAAAGAGCCATTTCATGGTGCCTGAGGGAATTGTCCTGGGACACTCAATTTCGGAGAAAGGTATCCAAGTGGATCGAGCTAAGGTTAATCTGATTTCTCACCTTCCTATGCCTAGCTCGATCAGGGACATCCGATCCTTTTTAGGGCATGTCGGTTTTTACCGACGATTTATCCCTGATTTTTCAAAAATCGTACGTCCCCTGACCACTCTTCTCTCCAAGGATGTTCCCTTCGAAATCTCCAAGGAATGCACTCAAGCATTTGAAATCTTGCGTGACCGAGTCACCCAAGCCCCGATCCTACAGTCCCCTGATTGGTCTCAACCCTTTGAGATCATGTGTGATGCTTCCGACTTCGCTGTAGGAGCGGTTTTGGGGCAGAAAAATGACAAGAAACCTGTGGTCATTTACTACGCCAGCAAAACACTCGATGAGGCTCAGCGTAACTATACAGTTACTGAGAAAGAGCTGCTAGCTGTAGTATTTGCCCTAGAGAAGTTCAGATCGTACCTTCTGGGTTCCCATGTCATCATATACTCGGATCACACGGCTGTGAGGCATCTCCTTGCAAAGAAGGACGCGAAACCTCGATTGATCCGATGGATCTTGCTGTTGCAAGAATTTGACCTCGAGATTCGCGATAAAGCGGGAAAACAAAACGTGGTAGCTGATCACTTGTCCCGTCTTCCTTCTGAAATGATAGACCCTTCCGGACCCATCACTGAGCATTTTCCCGATGAGCACCTGCTGACTATTGGTACTAGCCTTCCATGGTTTGCTAATATTGTAAATTACCTAGCATCTCATCAGACCCCGTCCGATTGGCCGAAGGCCAAGAAAGACAAATTACGCGCCGATGCCAAGTATTACATTTGGGAAGACCCGTACCTCTTCCGCATAGGTGCCGATCAGATCATCCGGAGATGTGTCCCGGAAGGGGAAGTCAACAATATCCTCTCTTTCTGCCATGACCAGGCATGCGGTGGCCATTTTGCCGGGCATAAAACCGCATCAAAAGTCCTCCAGTGCGGCTTTTACTGGCCCACACTGTTCAAAGACGCACACAGTCATTGCAAGGCATGTAGTCGTTGCCAGACTTTGGGCAACATGAGCCGTCGTGACATGATGCCTATGCAACCGATTCTAGTATGCGAAATCTTTGATGTTTGGGGGATTGATTTTATGGGCCCCTTTCCTGTTTCGGATGGTTTCGAATACATTCTGTTGGCTGTGGACTACGTGTCCAAATGGATCGAAGCCATACCGACCCGAACCTGTGATCACAAAATCGTTCTCAAATTCATTCATCAACACATTTTCTCAAGGTTCGGGATTCCTCGTGCAATAATTTCTGATGGGGGGACCCATTTCACAAATGCTCAGTTTAGGTCACTGATGACCAAATACGGGGTGTCTCACCGAATCTCTACTCCTTACCACCCCCAAACTAATGGTCTAGCTGAGCTGTCTAATCGGGAGATCAAGAAAATCCTGCAAGTCACTGTTCGACCTGACAGGAAGGACTGGTCGTCCCGACTTCCGGAAGCATTGTGGGCCTATAGGACCGCCCACAAGACCCAATTGGGCATGTCTCCCTTTAGATTGGTGTACGGAAAGGCATGCCACCTTCCCGTCGAACTGGAGCATAAAGCCTATTGGGCAGTACGGAACTGTAATCTGGATCTTTCTAAGGCTGGGACCCACAGAAAACTCCAAATCAGCGAGATCGATGAATTACGCATAGACGCGTACGAGAACTCGCAAATCTACAAGGAGCGGGTTAAAGCCTTCCACGACAAACACATCTCGAGAAAGATCTTTCATCCTTGTCAAAAGGTCCTACTCTTTGATGCCCGACTCAAACTCTTCCCAGGAAAACTGAGATCTAAGTGGGTCGGACCATATTTGGTCCGACAGGTTTTTGGAAATGGAGCAATCGAAATCAGTCCACTCAGCCACGATTCTGAACCTTTCATCGTGAACGGTCAGAGACTCAAGCCGTTCATTGATGTAACTTCTACTGATTTGGCTGAGGCATCTTATATCCTCCATTCCCCTTGAGCTTATTGCGCCCAGCCGATGGCGTAAAACTCAGCGCTTAACGGGAGGCAGCCCGTCATTCTCTTTGAAAACCTGAAACTTGTTCTGACACCTTTCAGCACTCGAAGTTCACCCTTATAGACAGCCGACCCCAACTCAGATGTTCGCATCTGAGATTTGAAATCGTCCGCAGAAATTCAACCCGACCCATCCACTCACCCAAATTTCTGTCTTAAGGAATAAACTAAGACCCCCTAGGTTACAATGAGGACATTGCAAATCTTAGGCATGGGGGGGTAGGAAAGTGCAAAAACTTGTAAGAAAAGGTTTCAAACAAAAAATTCACATATGCCAAAAATACCATAAAAATTAAAAAATTTTTCGAAAAATAATAAGAGGAAAAGAGGAGAAGGAAAATTTTGTGAAGGAGAAAAGAAACAAAATGAAAAAGGAGCACAAAATTATGAGAAAAAGTGATAGTCATTAGTAAGGAACTAAGGAATTAACCTAAGTTCTAGACCTCATTCAAGAAAATAACTGAAAAGTGCACAATGAGATTAGTAAGAATGCAAACCTTAGGCATTCTTGAATAGACTCTTAGTACCCATTAAGATCTGGACACTCCTCAAGAGGTTGAGGAAAATGAAAAGCTGAAGTATTAGGTCTAAGGCTTAGGGAGTATTCGGCCTCGTTAACTAATTTTTGGTTTACGGGACTCAGTAACCTAAGCACCCTAATCTCACACACAGCCTGGTTCAGTAAGCGTAAAAATCAGAATCACGCAGAAGCGTCGCAAAAATCTGAAAAGAACACCTAGAATAGGAGCGGCCGATCAACACAAGTTGATTTGGACGAGTTCCCAGCGCGGAGAGGCGGGAAATCCCCTCGAAGATACGTAACAAAATATCATCTCCTCGGTGCTTGTCTCTTAGGATATTTACATATCCTACGGGGGGCATGTAAGCACTCTGCTGGTTCAGATTCCATGGATGGCATTATCTCGAAGTGTCAATTGCCAGGGTCTGGATTCGGCCACGGAATACCATGGATGGGATTATCTCGAAATCTCAATAGCCAGGGTTCCGGGGGTTGCCATGGGCGGTGCTATCTCGAAGCATCGATCACCAGGAACCCTTGAGGATTGATGATGGGAGCAAGGAATCTGATACAGACCGTGTTGAAAAGCCAATCCTAGGCTAGAACTAAAAAGAAAAAGAGAGAGAAAACTCTCCAAACAGAAAAACTTTCTATCTCTCTCTTACAAAACGCACTGCGAACTGAGCCAGGGCTAAAATCATTTCAAGCACGGGTGCTTTAACCACGAAGTCCAATAAACCTTAGGTTAGTTCTTGCGGGCCTTAAAAACCTTTGCTAAAAGACTGAGGCTAAGGCTAGACAGATTTGGATCTTGACTGGTACTAGAGTACCTTTTAGGCCTATGATCAGCATTCTAACCTAATCTATGAAGGCACTTATCTAAAACTATTGAAAACTTCATGGTCTAGAACAAGGGTTGAAACCTTAAGTTTTTGCTAAGGGACTAGCAAAAGCTAGGCATGGGGGAATGATGAGAACCTCATCATGAGCCATAACTAGCTCATTTTGACCCAATACAAAGAATAAAAGCTCCTACATATCTCAAGGAAAGGCTTAACTCAGAGAATTCTGAGTTTGAGAAGAAAAGCCAGTCATAAGGGGTAAAAGTGCAATTTTACCAGTATAAACTGCATGCAGGGTAATTCAGGGACCAAACACAGGTCAAAACAGCTTAATAAGAATAAAAGTGGGATGAGATGATCTAGCAAGGGCTACAGCACTTCCAAGGAACCAAATGATAATCTGTAACCCTAAAACAACCCACTTCAATTCACAAGGTTCGAGGCAAAATAAAAATAGAATAAACCCTCTAAAATTCATAGAAAAATAATCTCTAGGGTTTAGAACCTTCAATTTGGCCTTTAGAACCCATTTTGACCTACATTGAGAACCATGCCCAATTAATAACTTAATTTGGGTTTTTGCGCAAATTGACCGGTCAAACAAGGTTTAATATGAAAATAAAATTCACCATCAGATTCCTTAGGTCCTAATTAGTCATGTATAAAAACTTGAGCCTAAGAAGAAACCTCCTTGACCGACTTCACACTTTGGTCCTCATATATTTACTCTTTGGCCCTCAACTTTTGAACCCTCGCATTTTGGCCCCTAACTCTCCTTCGTTCTTTGCAATCAGGTCCCTCCTGCAAAACCCTGCCAGCACCATGCTCCGGCGACCTTGCGCGGAGCATGGCGCCGCGCAGGGTGAGGTGAGGGACCTGGCAAGTAAACCGGGGGTGCCCTGCGTCGTCAGCCGTCGCAGGAGCACCCCCCTGGTCATTGTAGCCCACCATACCGGCCGTGCGAACGCACGGACGGTATGGGTTCGTGTTCCGACCATTCTCCGGCGAGGGAGACACGTCGTCTCCCTCCGCCTTCCTCCCTGTTTCATCCCTATAAATACCCCCCGCTGCTCCACCGACGAGGGCAGCCTGGATCTGACGGAGAAATCCCCAACTTCCTTCTCTTCTTTCTCCGGCAGACGCTCACCAGCTCCGGCGGTTTCCTCCCCCTCCTCTTCTTTGCTCTGCCGTAATACCAGCAGCAGAGACCTCCTCCCCTGCTCTTCCTGCGCCACGCCGTACCCAGCTGGCGCCTCTCCAGCCCTCTGCTCGCCGCCGCCCCTTCCCCTGGGCATCTTCTTCTCCGGCGACAGTCGATACGACTGTCGCCCTGTCTCGGCCCCTTTCGTCTCCATAGCTAGGTCAGAACTCCTCCCCACCTCCCCCTCTTTCTTTTCCTCACTGTCTTTTATTTGATTAAACCCTCGACCGCTCCTGTTCACCCTCACCCTCTCCGCCTCCGACCACTCTCCGGCGAGCCGCTCCCATCACCTCAGCGACCCACACGGCTCGCCGACCACCGCAGAACCTCCGCCTCCTCACCCTGATCCTCTTCCGCCCCTCCACTTCCCACCAAACGCCCTCTGCAGATCCACCGAACACACCCACTTCTTCGCTCACAGTTTGACCTAGGACGACCTGTTGGCTCCATCACGCCCCCTGCAGACCCCCTGATCACCTTCACCGTGCCACGGCGAAGGTCCCCCGCCTGTCTGATTTGGCCGAGAGGCCGTTCTTCTGTGACCAGGTGACTCGCCCGCCGTCGCCATTACTGAGCAGGCAGAGCTCCTTCACCTGCAGGTGCAGGCACGCCTTCGCCCAGGTTCGACTCCCAGGTTGCGCGGGGAGTCTCCGCGAAACGTCCCAGGCTCGCAGATGGGGCGAAGGCCGCGCGTGAAGCCACAATCGCCCACTGCTCCCTCTGCGACGGGCGCTCAATTGGGGTGGGACATTTAGTCCCACCTCGGAACTTCTCGGAGGCGCGCGGACGCATAAAGGCAAAAAGTGCCTTATGCTGTCTGCCTCCTGACCACGGGGTGAGGTCCCTCTCACCCGACCCGGCCTCGTCCGTGACCACGCTCCGCGGACCTGGCCCGACCCGATTAAACCGACCTGCACTCCTCGCCCACCACCGCACGCCGGTGGGCCTGGACCCGGGCGTGACCCGAACCCGATTACCCGGTAGCTCTGGGAGAGCTTTCCCAAGAGTGGTTTCAGAGAGAAAGAGAGACGCGGGGGAGGGAGGGTAGAGTAGGTTTTGCCTCTTGACGAAAAACTCTGAAGTGTGCAGGCCAAAGAAGAAGAAGAAGACCCGCGGAAGAAGAAGTGCAGACGAAGAAGAAGGAGCTGCACTGTAGCAAATGCATAGTTAAGTCGTCTAAGCACCGGGTCAGACGACGGAAAGTCAGCAGCCAGAGCAGGAAAGAAGGAACAGCAGGAAGAAGAAGGAAGAGCAACGGCCAAAGCAGAAGAAGAAGAAAGAGATCTGAAGAGGAGCATCACCTCTGCAGAACGAAGAAGAAGAACAAGGAGCTCTGAAGAAAGAAGAACATCACCAAAGCAGGAACAGCAGGAAGAAGAAGACGAGCGTCACCACGATTGCAGAAGAAGAAGAAGAGAGGTCAAGGTAGAAAACCAAAGAAGAAGAAGAAAGAAGGAGATCTAAAGAAAGAGAGAAAGAAGAGCATCCCCCTCTGCAGAACAAAGAGAAAACAACAAATTCTTTCCCTCTCTCTTTATTTTTGTAAAAGAAACATGTATATCTCTAGAATACAACTTGCTCCCTAAGTTCGACCTCGGGAACTCTTTTATTTTTCCGAGTAAAAAAATTTATATTTGAAATGTTGGTAATAACCGGCTTTACTACAACGTTATAACAAACCCGGTAAAACCCACGTTCCAGTGGGCGTGCATCACCCTTGCTCCTCCTTGCCTGGCTGTCCTCCGAGTGGTGGAGTGCCTCTCCTCCTTGGCATGGCACAACGATGAAGAGAGAAAGGGAAGAAGGCACCAAGGGGGTGGGTAGGATGCCCCGTTAATCTTCTTCTCTTCTTCTTCTTCATCCTTGGTCTTGAATTATGGTGGGTATAGGGTAGAATTAAAGCTAATGGAGGATGGGGAAAATGGAGGTGGTTAGGGGTCCTTTAATAGAGTAGGATGGGGGGTATAGGTGGCTCTTGGAATGGATGGCTAAGATGGAGTTTGGAGTGGTGGTTATGGGATCTATGGTCATGGAATTTTGGTGCCATTCAACGAGATGTGGAGGGGGGTAGTTAAGGACATGGAGGCACCCCATGGTGGACGTCCATGGTGGAGGGGGTGCCTCCATTTTGGCGCCAAAATGATGTTCTAGAAGGGGGGAATTTTGGAGGGAAAATGGAAGGTGGAGATGGGCTTTAGGCATAGGTGTAGGGTGGAGATTGATGGATTTTGGAGGGAAAAAGGGGGCACCAATATAGAGGTGGTTATGGTGGTTTTGTCACCACCTTGTTGGTGTCTTTTGGTGGTGATCATGGGGTGAAGAGGTGTGGTTGAGGTGGCGCCAACATGGATCGCTTAGGTGGACTATAGGTAGGCCTAGTTGGTGGAGCTAGTTAGGTAGGGTTTTAGGGTGGTGGATGGCCAACGGAGCTGGAGCTTAGTTAAGCTAAGCTAGCTAAGCTTGGTTAGCTAGAAGTAGAGTAGAGGAGGAGGCCATTGGAGCTAGGGTTTGAGGGGAGGAGCTGAATAGAAGAAGTCTAGAGCTGAACTGGAGCTGGCAGCTGTTGAAGAGGGTGGCATGGAGCTACTTTAGCTGACTTAGCTTGATAGTTCTTTGCTAGCTGCTAAGCCAAGCTAAAGTAAACTGGCTTCTACCAAAAGGAGCTGAGGTGAGCTGGGTCTAGTGCTCCCAGGGAGGATCAAACTAGTTGAGGTAAGTAAGGTAGCTTAGCTCAATTGAGTTGATCTAAGCTAAGTCCCCGGGAGCTGGACTTGAGCTTCCTAAGCTCAGATGAAGTCATCTTCAGTTGGCTGGAGTTGAGTGGAGCTGGATGTAGCTGGTGCTAAGCTAAGGTGAACTCTAGTCAACTCAGCTGAGATAGTTAGAGCTCCCAATGAACTGATGGGACTTGAGATGAGCTAAACTCAGCTAAGTTGAGCTGGATCTGAGCTAACTTGAGCTAAGGTAAGCTGAGATGAGCTCTCTTGAGCTGCGATTCAAATGAGATGAGCTTAATGGAGCTAGGATGAGCTAACCCTAGTTCAAGTGAGTTGCATTCCAGCTATGGTGAGTTGGATCAAGCTGAGTTCCAATTGGTTTGTGCTTCTCCTTCACTAATTGCCTTCCTGAGTGCTAAGGTTCTGGGGATCTGACTCTGTGTCTATCCCTAATGCTCACAAAAACATATCAAAAAGACAATAAAAAGTAAAATGCATGCCTATCCTAATTTATGCCTAAATGTAGCACAAAAACCCGTTTGCGGACCAAAATCCTAAGAGCTATGTTTGTTTTAATGCATAGGAAAAATGATAAAGTGGCATTTATCATACCCCCATGCTTATCTTTTGCTAGTCTCTTAGCAAAACTTTAATTTTTACAAAATGGAATTTTTGGGAAATCTAATTTTTTCGAGTTTTGCAAAGAAAGAGATTACGGGACATAGGATGATCCAAACACAGAAGGTACGGGATCTGTTAAGGATAAACGTCGGGATTTGTTTTCGTATCCAAAAATTAGACAAAAATGGAATCAATATATCCTCCAAAAAATTCACAGATTAACCCCTTGTTAATCCAAATGACTTGAAATTTTTGTTTTTAGGATTTTTCTGGCTCTTGAATCTGATTCGCAATTTGCAATAACCTTTAAAATTGTGTTCGTGCTTGTGAAAAGCCAACATTTATAAGGGCATGTTTTTGGTTTAAAACTTTTCTTTTTTTCCTCCCCCATACTTATTTTTAGCTTAGTGACGAGTCGATTGTTCGCTTTAAAGTCGTTTGTAGTTTAATGTGGTGGAAAAATTGACTAATCAATAATTAAAAGAAATAACCACTCGTAGAAGAGTGGGTCGTATCTATAGGGAGGCAATGATGTATTTAAATTCGCACCGGTTAAAAATGTTTGTTCATAGTTAGTTTAGACAAGAATCAAGCCAAAATTGCCTTCAGATTAAGGTTGAATCAAGAAATCATGCTGAAATAGCAATTCTTAATAACTAGAGGATATTTGTTGCAATGCAGATTCAATAAAATATCATTAAAATATAACAATGGCAGAAAATGTAATTATTAATGGCATGGATACTGTAGCAAAACAGGGGATTTATTCCCCTTGGCCGTGCGTGAAGAGGAGTTGACGGCCGGAGGCAGGAAGCTCAGAGGAAGTTCTTTGGACCGAGGGCTTCGCAGCGGTGGTGGCGGCGAGTCGCGCGGTGGCAGGAGCTGGCCGGACGGAGGAATGGTGGTGGTGGGTTCCGATGGGGGGCTGAAATGCTGCAGGCCATGCGACGTGGGCAAGCGCGGCTGGTGTCTTGGCGAGGAGGTGTGTGCATGGGACTGTGTGCGCATGGAGGTGGTGCTGCTGGCAAACGAGGCTGCTGCCGCTGCAGGGTGCACACAGAGGTGGCATGCATTCTGCGGTGCGCTGGAGGTGTGCTGGAGGAGGGTGGCTCTGCTGCAGGCGTGCGGGTGAGCGCTGCAGCCGATGCTGCACGTTGGCGGGCACGTGGGGCGCGGGAATGCTGCAGGAGGGATGCACGGGTGCGTTGCTGTTGGCTGAAGGTGCGGGTGCACGCACGCACTGGTGCGTCACTGTAGGTAGCAGCGGGGAGGCTGCAGGCGGAAGGCACGCGAGCAAGGGAAGGCTGATGGCGGGTGCGCGCACTGTTGGTGGTGGGAGCGGGTGCGCATGAAGGCTGGAGGGCGTGCGGATGAGGGTTGGCGCTTCAGGTGTGCGGACAAGGGAAGGTGATTGGCGGTGAAGTGGGCGAGTGTGGTTGTTGCTGGAGTGGGGAGGTCAAAGCTTCAAACGTCCGGGAAACTTCCCGGACGTCTTAACTGGCTGAGGGGTGATTGCAGTAGCTGCGACGGTGGTTGTTGGTGACGATGGCAAGGGAGGTGCACGGTGAGGTGCTCACGGTAATGCGAACGATCTCCAGATGGCGGTGTGGCCTGTCACACCACATGCCCACAGTGGTGGAGGGTCGTCGCCGCAGTTGAGGCCAGTGGTGTGGAATGGAAGAGACAGACTCTCTGCACAGTGTGGGTTGGGGGTGGAGGCCTGCACCGCTCGGCAACCTCTCTCCTCCTTTTGTAGCTGCCTGCACGAATTTGAATGGACAGGCGGGAGCAGATCCACCTTCTCCGCTAATTCATGAATGTGGCTTTAGTGCGGCAGGAGGCGTTGCAGCGGTAGCTGAGCTGTTGCTGAAAAGAAGAAGAATAAAGGATATTATTAAAATATTTTGGTTATTTATATACAAACCCTCAACTTTTATGTTAACTTAAACAATGTACCTAATTGGTTAACTAATTAAATGAATGCCATTCTAAGTTAATTCTAAATGCATTTAAAATATGAATGCAATGCATGAATTATGTAATTAAATTAGAAATATGAATTAATTTCCCGGACGTCTTAACTGGCTGAGGGGTGATTGCAGTAGCTGCGACGGTGGTTGTTGGTGACGACGGCAAGGGAGGTGCACGGTGAGGTGCTCATGGTAATGCGGACGATCTCCGGATGGCAGTGTGGCCTGTCACACCACATGCCCACAGTGGTGGGGGGTCGTCGCCACAGTTGAGGCCAGTGGTGTGGAATGGAAGAGACAGACTCTCTGCACAGTGTGGGTTGGGGGTGGAGGCCTGCACCGCTCGGCAGCCTCTCTCCTCCTTTTGTAGCTGCCTGCACGAATTTGAATGGACAGGCGGGAGCAGATCCACCTTCTCCGCTAATCCATGAATGTGGCTTTAGTGCGGCAGGAGGCGTTGCAGCGGTAGCTGAGCCGTTGCTGAAAAGAAGAAGAATAAAGGATATTATTAAAATATTGTGGTATTTATATACAAACCCTCAACTTTTATGTTAACTTAAACAATGTACCTAATTGGTTAACTAATTAAATGAATGCCATTCTATGTTAATTCTAAATGCATTTAAAATATGAATGCAATGCATGAATTATGTAATTAAATTAGAAATATGAATTAATCTATTTACATCCTAATTTATGCTAAATAAATGTTAGAATTAACCTAATGTCTAGGCGCTTAAATACTTAAATAGCCCACAACTATGGGCCAATCACTTAGCCTTACAATAGATGTGTTAGGATCATCATTCCCATTACCAATCCTTGAGGGACTCTGGCGCCAGTACTTTGAGATAGCATTGTCCATGACACCACCTAAGAGCTCACAACCCCAAAACACAATGCACTATAAAGGGGCACTCCAAGAAAAGTTAAGCTCTTGCTTTGACACTATAGGTACAGCACTGTCCAAGACACTTGAGCTGCGAAAATGTGCTTTAATGCACTGTCTAAAGATATGAAATATAGATATGGAGCAATGTCGAGGCGGTAACATGTTGACATCGCATCCTCAATGGAGGCATTTTCCTCCTTGTCAGCAATGGGAACTCAAACCATTGATCTGCTTTAAGCTTTTACTAAGGCCAAACAAGGTGGTTTTCTAATTTTTAGTAGTTTTTAGGTGTTGGCTTGTGTGTGAAATTTGACACAGGAAGTTTTGCATGAAATGCAAGTTTTTGAATCAGAAACTATGCCAGATACTTTCCATATTACAAACGAGGATCAAGTCACCTGAACTATCATTAGTTCAGGTGGAATTTTGGAGAAGGATATCTGATCTAATCTAAAAATAGACCCTGAAATTCTAATGATTAGATTCGTATCCTTATCCCAAATTTGTTAGAGATTAAATCCCATTGTACCAAATGTGAGTTTTCAACCTTAATCCCAATTTCAAAATTTTCCTCAAAAAGTTTTCAACATTTTTATTATTTTTTTTGGGTATGCAAGTAGAAAAATAAAATGACTAAAGAAAAATGCATGTTTTTAAGTTTTGAAAATCCTAAATCGATCGTCAAAATTTTAAAACACCCCCATGCTTATGATATCCAATGTCCTCATGCATTAGGAGGGAGAAGAGATCACCTTAGTGAAAGGTGGTCGGGTTTTAGAATGGTCAAAACCTGGAAAAAGAAAGGAAAAAGAAAGCAGGACAAATGATGGGTTACCTCCCATCCAGTGCTATCTTTTATGCCATTCAGGCGAGCGTGAAGGTATGCACGAAAAATGAACAATCATGTAAATAATTGGACACTTGAATATCCTCAAGAAATATGTTTTCCTCAACATCCCTAAAAATATGATTAGTAAATAAATCAAGATCAAAATGAAATGGAAAAATGAAAGAATGACCTGGATCTGGCCATGGTTTAAGTTTATGTAAAATGCCAGAGTCGGGTGGGTCGGGTGGTAGGTCCAATGGAAAGGGAGGGAGAAAGTAGTCAGTGAGATGTAGTGTGGGTGAAGTTAGTGTGGATGTTTTTGGTGAAAATTCAGGAAGTTTCAAAGAGTAAAAGTCAAATCCTAGTTGATATGAAAAGTTTTGGACCACATAATCATTAATAATATCTAGATCCATGGTGGTCAGAGATGAGTAGGATTCAATCAACATCAACTTCTCAAATACTGCTTCCATTGTATTATTAGTGTCCTCAAAAATGTCATGATCAATGGACCTCTTGGAAGCTTGAAATAAATCTAATGAGAAAATATGGTTACCACAACTTATATTCATTTTCCTAGAATGATAGTTGATATTAGCTATTGCGGAAATCAGAAAGGGTCTTCCAAGGATGGAATTATTGAGAGCCTCAGGTACCTTTATGTCAAGGACCAGAAAATTTACTGGAAATAGATAATTCTGGACCTTAACCATACTATCCACAAAAATTCCCTGCGGTTTAATGATAGATCAGTCTTCCAATTAAAATTGAACCTTAATAAGTTTAAAATCACCAAATTATGATTACTTGAATAAGATTAGGGGAATGATATTAAGGAAGGTACCTAAGTTGAGAGGGGCATGAAAAAAAGTGGTGTCATTTATGACAATCGAGATGGGTGATGCGCCCGGGTCCTTTTTTGTGAAAGGCAACTTACTCTGAAAAGCTGAGCTGGCTGTTTTTGAAAAGACCATCCATCCTAGATTCTAAGCCTACCCTTTTGGAGTAAACCTTTCTTTCAAACATTTAGCAAAGACAGGGGTGGCATCTAGGAGGGGGATATTCTTCTTGACTTGCCCAAATAAGTCTGAAAGATCATGGTGGGAGGGCTCTGATTTTTTATTAGAAAGAATGGATTGCAGTGTTTGAGAGTGAGAAGTAGGATTTGAATCAAGTGTTTTTGGGATTTCTTTTTCTTCTTCCTGAGTGGGGTTAGGAGAGTTGATTTGCATAGGCTGAGAGTGGGTTTCAACAATTTGATTTGAAGGCCTTAAATTAGTGGTGGTGTTCCTACCCTCAATGTATCCGCATATGCAGCTTGGTTATCACTAGGAGGAGGTGGGGAGGCCTGTTGTTGATAGAAACTAGGTTGGTGTTGAGATATTGTGTTAATAGGAGGCTGAACAGTGTGGTTCTGATGTTGGTGTCCACCCGGATATTGGTTCCTATGAGTGACAAAGTTTGGTTTGTGCTGGGATGGTGAATGTTCTGCAGTTCTTTGGTTTGAAATGACCCCAAATTGATCATTGAGATTATTAATAGCACGGGTTATTTCCGTTGTTTTTCATTACATCTCCTACAGGATTTTCAACATCTAGGCATTGATGTCTTCTTAAGATGGCCCTGATTGATAAGTTGATTTTGCACCATACCCTTCAAACAGGTTTTGTTGTTGGTGAAGAACCAGATTGGTCCAGGATTGAGCCAGGTAATTCCTCCTATTAGAAGAAGTTTTCAATTGCTCTTGCAAGGTGGGGACATTTTGGGTGGGGTGATGATTGGGATAAATATAATTCCTTGTTGAACCATAGAAAGCCTCGGAATAGTAATTACATTTAGCACGGGAATTATGCAGATCTTCTCTCTTTGGGGTGCTAGAAGGCATGAAATGTGGAATGTGTGGAGCTTGGGTAGGTGTGGCAGGACTCCCTTAGTTGGCTAGGTTTGTTAAATCCTTATGGAACTGTTCTTGCTTAACTTGTAGCTAAGCCATTATGGAGTAGAAATTAGGTGGGGGGTCCTGATTAAGAAGCTCTTGTGTGAAAAGATTGGGGAAAGAATAATTAGCATGTAGGTTAGAGGGCCAATTTTGATTTTCCATTTTTAATGAAGAGGAAAACTGGAGGAAAAGTCTTTTTGGGGAGGCAAAATCAAGTGGTCCCTCCAAGTGTGGAGTTCTGGACTGCCGCCCGCACAAAATGAAAGAAATGGTATGGGAGGAGAAGAGATGGAGATGAGAGAAAGTGTGCACACAAGAAATTGAAATTCTAGACCTAACTTAAATGTGACACCCTAAAAATTAACCTAAGACTTGATCTACCTAGGAAATAAGAAATCAATAGTGAATACCCGTTCTATCAACAAATCTGGCCAAGTTGCGTAAGGGGAGGTTTGGGCCCAAGCATTTCCTAGGAAAATCCCTAAGGGTTTGTGCAAACCAACGCCTGGTCGTTTGACACGGTCCCTCAGCCTGACACCAGATATAGATGACAGAATTGGTAATAACTAGAAAAGACTTAAGACCTAGTAGTAAGCCTAAGTTGATGAAACTTTAGGGGTCAAATTGCTACAATTTTTAATTAGGTCTAGGAAACTATAGTGCACACGGAATGTGGAGGGCGTTGATTGGGGTATTGCCTTTTTATTTCAATTTTTTGTGTCTATGTGTGCAGAAATTGGAAGTTGATTCCAATGAAAGCAAGTTGTCACACAAATTGATGTATTTCTGTCTTTTTTAGAATTGCATTTAAGTTAATGCATTTTAGGGTTTCTTTCTTAAGCTTTCAAACAAGTTTCAAGCTCCACAATCAAAGGAAAACAAGTTGTGTTGGTGAAGATTAATTTCCTTTGGAGTGGGTCTCTAAAAAGAAGGAAAGAAACCCTAATCCAATTGGCCCTAAGATAGAAAATTACTACCAATGAATTTGTTTTAGGGTTTTTGTATTAAGTAGTGGTCCAAACAGATCAAACAACACCACTACTTTAAGGCAAATCAAGCAAGAATTCTAGAAAAGATTTTTTTAGGAGTTTAGGAATTTGTTTAATATTTTTAAAAAAATTTTCTTTGTGCTAGTGTCAAAGTTTAGAAATGATACCCATGGGTATTTTAGACTTTTTAGTACCACCATTGGTCTCAAAAAGTTTTTGTGAATTTACGTTATCTATAGAATTTTACAAGGATTCCAGAAATCTAAATTTTACAAAAATTAGATGAGTATAGAAGTTCTAAAAGTTCACGAACAGTAGAAAAATAGGAAGATTAGAGGGTGTGACCCCTTTGTAGTCCACAAATTTTTAAAAATTAAATACAAAGATAATTAGTTTAAAATTTGGAACATATGTTCCCAACTTAATTTGGAATCTTTGTGTAAAATTTCAAGATTTTAGGAGATCTGTGGTGTTCGAAATTGATTTTTCAAATCCAAACAGAAGTCTGGATCCCAAAAATAGAACACCTGCACTTAAGGTAGAGTGGTGTTTAATGGGGCAATCAATCAAACAATAGGTTTTAAACGTACCACTCTATGAAAATTTGATGTTTAAGATCCTGAAAACCAAGTTTAGTGCATTTTGTAGTCTTTTAGGCTAAGTGTGACAAGAAAGAAGAAACCAACCTAGAATCATGGGAAGAAAGGGAACTTTTAGCTCTCGCTTCCAAATTCTCGCTTTCTTCCTGTAGTTCCTATACACACAAGAAGAAAGAGTGGCAAGGGGATGAGATCCACTTCAAGCAAGAGAAAAATAATTTCCAAAGCTGTGCCTCCCCAGAAACGACGCCAAAAAGTGAAAGGATTTTGCGCGGTTTGTAAAATACGTCGTTGTAACATTTAAAATCGATCAACTCTTAAATTTATAAGACCAAGATAGTAGAGTATCTAGGGTCATCCAAGGAGGCCAATTTGTTTGCTAAATCAAATCTCTTACTTCAAAGGGAACTCAACTTTCTTTTTGGTGTTATATATATATGATTTTTATAGGTTTTCAAATAACAGGAACACTTGAGTTTTGTTGGCGAAAAGGACTAACCCTAATAGCTAATATCTACATGAAAAAAATTAATTCTTTCTAAGTTCACCTTAGCCATGTGGAGGCTTAGGGTAATTAGAAAAAGGAGTGTTTGTGCACTAGGAATAATGCGACAAAAATAACGAAAGGGTGGGCGCCTATGGGATCTATGGTCATGGATTTTTGGTGCCATTAAAAAAGATGTGGAGGGGGTAGTTAAGGACATGGAGGCACCCCATGGTGGACGTCCATGGTGGAGGGGGTGCGTCCATTTTGGCACCAAAATGATGTCCTAGAAGCGGGGAACATTGGAGGGAAAGTGGAAGGTGGAGATGGGCTTTAGGCTTAGGTGTAGGGTGGAGATTGATGGATTTTGGAGGGAAAAAGGTGGTGCCAATATGTAGGTGGTTATGGTGGTTTCGGCATCACCTTGTTGGTGTCTTTTGGTGGTGGTCATGGGTTGAAGAGGTGTGGTTGAGGTGGCTCCAACATGGATAGCTTTGGTGGACTATAGGTAGGCATAGTTGGTGGAGCAAGTTAGGTATGGTTTTATGGTGGTGGATGGCCAAGGGAGCTGGAGCTTAGTTAAGCTAAGCTAGCTAAGCTAGATTAGCTAGAAGTAGAGTAGAGGAGGAGGCAATTTGGAGCTAGGGTTTGAGGGGAGGAGCTAAAGAGAAGAAGTCTAGAGTTTAACTGGAGCTGGCAGCTACTGAAGAGGGTGGATGGAGCTAATTTAGCCATCTTAGCTTACTAGTTCTTTGCTAGATTCTAAGCCAAGTTAAAGTAAGCTGGCTTCTACCAAAAGGAGCTGAGGTGAGCTGGGTTTGGTGCTCCCAGGGAGAATCAAACTAGTTGAGGTAGCTATGGTAGCTTAGGTCAACTAAGTTGAGCTAAGCTGAGTCCCTAGGAGTTTGACTTGATCTTCCTGAGCTCAGATGAAGTCATCTTCAGCTTTCTGGAGTTGAGTGGAGCTGGATGTAGCTAGTGCTGAGCTAAGGTGAACTCCAATCAACTCAGCTGAGCTAGCTAGAGCTCCCAGTGAATTGATGGGAGTTGAGATGAGCTAAACTCAGCTAAGTTGAGCTGGATTTGAGCTTACTTGAGCTAAGGTGAGCTGAGATGAGCTCTCTTGAGTTGCCATTCAAGTAAGATGAGCTGAATGGGGCTGGGATGAGCTAACCCTTGTTCAAGTGAGTTGGATTCCAGTTATGGTGAGTTGGATCAAGCTGAGTTCCAGCTGGTTTGAGCTTCTCCTTCACCAATTGCCTTCTTGAGTGCAAGGGTTCTGGGGATCTAACTCTTTATCTATCCCTAACACATATCAAAAAGACAATAAAAAGTAAAATGCATTCCTATCCTAATTTATTCCTAAATGTAGCCCAAAAACCCATTTGCGGAGCAAAATCCTAAGAGCTAGGTTTGTTTTAATGCATAAGAATGATGATAAACTGGCATTTATCAACCCTCTCACTGGAGGACATCATCTCTCTTGCGTCCAACAAGCCACGCCGACATGACCACCTATCTTTTTCATCCCCATAAGCTCTCTATTCTCTCCCACTCCCTCTCTAGAATCTTTCAACACCTTTAGCTCTTAGATTCACCCATTACCTCCATCGATGCACCACCGTCTTCTCTACCTCTAGCATGAGCTCTGGTGTGCTCACATTGGCTCCACAATCCACCAAACACAACAACACCACTACCACCCACACCTTCCTTTCATCCTAGAGAACAAAAGCCCCAAAGTTATTGGAGCTTTTGACCTCTGAAAACCTTGGCCAACCAAACCCACCAGTGTGTGTGTAAAAACGTGCATGGGTATGGCATGCATGTATGGGGACCCGACCCCCTGTGATCTTGGGCCAGCCTTTAGGGAGAATGTTTCTATTTATGCCAACTTCCAAGCCTTTGTTCCACGATATGAGACTAATGAGATTCACTCCACTTTGTTCTTCTTCACTCTCCAAGCATGAGGAGAGGATGCTCCAATTGATGCACAATTGGCCCTGGATTTCGAATCCAATGGCCAAGGTTTGTTCTGCAAGGGATTCCGCAGCTATTGAGGGTGAAGCCTTGACAGATGGCTCGCTAGATGTGGAGAATGGTTCCAAAGAAGTTGGTCCAATCTAGTGGATACTTGAAAGCAAAAGCATAGGCCTTTGACCCCAATTAGATAGCTAAAAAGCTCCTCCATGGATCAACGAAGGTGATGATGGTGTTGATGTGGTGTATGAGGACCTAGAATGGCCGGTCGGACAAGGTGGAGGTGGTTGGTGATGATGGCGTCTGGTGAGGGCTTGAAGAGACAAAAGCCCCAATTTCTTGAGAGCTTTTGCTCTCCAAGTCGTCGTGGTGCTTATGGTGTGGGTGGCTTGGTGGGTGACGGCGTGGTTGCACAATTCGGGCTAATCGGAGCTCTCATCAACCGTAAAGAAGAAAGGGACGACGAGGAAGAGTGGCTAAATCCTAATTCTAAAGAGCCTAAATTAATCTATGAGAAGAAAGGAGGGAGGACTACTTAATTGGACAAAAGGCGGAGAATCGCATCTGGCATTGGTCGACCAGACACGAGGACGAAGACAAGTCTGGTGAAGGTTACGACGACGAGGAATGGGCCAAGATGACTTAGCTTTGGCTGGCTAGAGTTGGAAGAAGATGAGGAACATGATGGTGGTGATCGTTGGCCAGATGCATGCATAGAGGAAGGAGTCGAAGGAGGTTGTCGAAGTTCATGAATGCGTGGCTAGCAAGGAGGAAGGGGGTTTTTTGACCAATTCATGACTAAATTGGACTTGGAAACATGACCAAGCTTAAATAGAGGTCTTCCTTACCCTCAATTGCTTGGAATTCATAAGAATCCCTTGCTATTTTGACAAGGAAGATCCACAAAATTCAAGCCTCACCGGTAGCAATATGGTCCAAATTGGATCTCAAAGTTCGGTTCAAATGGTAGAGGAGGATCTAATCACCAATCCCTCTATGTTTGGAAGGATTTCGTGGTGATTTAATGAAGAAATCTTCAATCAAAGGTAGGCCACTGTTGGGTTTTGTTTTGTTGCACATTGTCTGGTTTGAATGTGAGGAAGATGGAGGGGGAACGAAAATGCAAGAAAAACCCAGACTTAGGGGTATTTTTGCAATGAATAGGGACAAATGGGCTAAATTACAAACTGAGTCAACATGAACTTCGATTGTGCTTAAAATTTGGGGTTAACCTAATTTGGACCCAAGAAATTTAATGGTGATCTCAGATTTGGGTTTTGAGATAGTTTGATAGGGTAATTTATATTGAAGGCAAAACAAGGCAAATTCCCACCTAAGTCTCTATTGTTTGTCAAAATGGGTTCCTTGGTCAAAGGTTCCAAACCTCATAAAATATTTTTCAATGATTTTTTGGAGGTTTAAATTACATTTATTTCCACCAAAACCTATTTAATTGAACTGAGGCTGTAATTATGATTTTTATTAATAAAATACTCTTTAAAACACAGAAAACCCTGATTCAATCAGCTCAGGCCCACTTCTTAGGAAATTAAGCTCATTTGTGATTAGGTGTTATTCTGCATTTGTGATTAGGTGCTAAAACAACAGAATTAACTTGTTTTCTCTTCTTCTTCTCAAACCCAACTTAGAATAAAATTATGATCTTATGATGTATATCAAGCAACATTTATCACTGTAATTATGCTAAATTAGGATAATTATCACCAACGATGGTGCCAAATCAATCGAGTAGATCAAAATCCACTAACGTATCACTTTAAACCGAGGGTGATACTACCTCACTTACAAACCACACTACTTTACAACGAGGGTAGTGTACCTCTAGACCAGTCTTCTCTACGAAGAGTATTCTATCTTACGAAGGAGACGAGAATTCACCACGTGAATATCCAACCAAAAATAAAATGAAAAATACACCAACCTATAGAGCACAAATGTATGATTTAACCTAAGCTTCTATTAGAAAGAATTACTTCCCTCAAGATAGAAGTGGATGAGCTTGATGTAGCAGAGATTTTGTGCTCTCTAATGTATGCTAAGAAGCTTGGACAGTAAGGCCACAATCTTCTTCTAGATGATCTCTCTTTTTAATCATAAGAAATGGTGGAAAGTATTATCTCTAGGTATATTTAGCCAAGGAGTGGTCCTCCTCTATATATAAAGGCCTTAGGAACCTTTAAGAAGGCTTGGGATAAGGCTCCTAGCTATTAGAAACAAATCCAAGGCAAATCAGGCCGAAATCAAGGTCATAATGACTTTGACAGCAAAATCAGACATCTAATCTTAGTGTCAGATGTCTATGACAGGTTTCGACGTCTGATATAAAGGGTCAGAGTTTCTAATTTTGTTGGATGAAAATAAGATTTTAGGTCAAACGTCTGGGATACTATAATAGGACGTTTGGGCAAAAAATTATCGTGTGCGAGTTTATTCTTGTTTTGGACCATATCTAAATAGAGTTCTAGATTTAAGGTTCAGACATCAAATTGGACATTTGACAAGTGTTCTGGTCATCTGAAGATCATGATTATCTTTATTTTGGGATTATTTGCAAATCTAAATAGTAAGATTTGACCTGACAAATTTTTGCAAATAATTAGTAACGATCCAATATTGGACATCTGAAGACATGTCCAGATGTCTAAACATAGGTTAACCATTGGGTTTGAATAGGCTAAGTAGATTCTTAATGAGATGTCCAATGGTAGGTTTTAAAGTTGTCTGAGGGACTTATTGGACATCTGGATATACCTACGAACGTCTGAGGTAAAGTTCTTTTGACTAGAGCCTAAGTGTTTAGAATATCAAGGCAAGGCTACTAGTATTTGGCCATCTGATAGATATGTTGAATGGCTTAAATGTCAGGATCAAACTTCTAATGTTCAAGTTAGACATCATAAAAAGCTGCCAGATTCCTATTTTGGTTATCTAATTCAATTCTAAGGTTTTCCTAAGTGTCTTATGGATGTGTAAGTGTTCCTAGTACTAAGGTGTTATACTTTGGGCTCTTTAACAACAATTCTAAGTAAATAAAAACAAGTACATTGACATCAAACTTCTATCCTATTCTTCAAGCTTCAAGCTTTTCACTCCATGCGAAGCTCCATCTCCTCCATGAATCTTCTCCTTTGGATTCCTCCATGCTCCCTGATGCTTTTGCCCATGACAAGCTCTTCCAACCTACCACAGATGTGAGCTTGAACTCCTTCACAATTGTTATCACTTGCAGTAATCCTAAAATCTTAAACTCAATTGCAAATGTTAAATTACAAGTGTTTTGTTATTATCAAAATCAAAGATCGTGGTGCCCTTGCACTAACAATCTCCCCATTTTTTATGATAACAAAACCATAAATAATAATCCAAAAATTTCCACCCCCTTTTGATATTATCAAAAAGGTTTAATTTTAATCATTTTATCCTATGCACCCCGTTAAAACATGCTCATTTAATATTGGGTTAACTCCCCCTTTTGATATAATAAAATAAGAATTGCATTCTAATCAGGAGTTTTTCGCTTGCAGAATAATGATGTCAGAAAAATATGTCATTGCAGTGAAATCACGTGATGGAAAAATCCCAGGTCAAAAGTATTTATTAGTAAAACTAACCATGAAAAGTTAGGTTGAATCCACAAGGAGAAACAACTACAATAAATCACAGATGAGCAACAATCATGGTTGCAAAAATATTCGTCAAATGTATCAATGGATATGCTGCACTGAATATGAATTTCCAATTTATAGAGAAATCACAGGCTCATTACGTAAATTTCACGTAAGAATTCGAAGCTCTAAATATGTAAATAGTGCATGAATAGTGGCATCCTATGTAAATTTTACTTGCATGCGGGTTAGGATGTAAGCCGGAATCGCAATTTCCTGCAATCAACAGATGTAAACATGAGGTGGATAATAATGCAAGAATATGATGGTGTTGCCACAATGTTACCTCATTAAAATAACTAAAATTCAAAAATCAAAAGTCCACAATGGCATTCAATGTAATAACTATTTAACTCAAAAATAGAGGATGTCTTTCCTTTGCTTGCGTGAAAAGAGGAGGTGATGGCAGGCTGCGGGAACTTCGGTGAAGGTCAGCCTAAGGGAGGGGGTCCTGATGGTGGTAGCAGATCGACGAACGGTGGTCGGCGGTCTCACCGACGACAAGGAGGGTGGGCGGCGTTGGTGGTAGCGCGCTGACTTGTGTGGCCTACTCTCAACCTTCAGAAGGTGTGACCGAACCCGTGAGGGTGCAACAAGTCCGTTGGAGTCGATAGTGCGAAGTTACGAGGCCCGTGGACGTTGCTGCATTTTTGGTGCCTTTGGGTACCTTCGCCTGGCGGAGAGGAAGAACAAAAAGAAGACGGAGAGGAGGAGGACTGCTTCATGGATGGTGCATCGCAAGTGAGGGGTGTGTGTGCAAGCGTGCATGCGCACACTAGGAGGGTGCGCACGGTGGGCCTACTGTGTGAGGAGTGGCTGCTTCGCACATGGGCGTGGCTGCGTTGTTGTGGCTACGCGTGGTGAGGGGGTAGCACACGTGGTCTAGATGGAGAGCGATGAGAGGGTGTGCGCACGGTCTAGCTGCAAGCGGTGAGGGGGTCACAGTATGCACGGCTGGCTACAGTGCATGCTCTGCTTCACGGTGGAGAGGAAGGGAGCGGATCCTCCAAACCCTGAAGGGAAAGAGATTCTTTAACCTTTTCCAGATACACAACGTATGCCTCTCCCTTCGCATGCGCAACTGCTGGATTTGAATGCTGGCGGAGGGTGCGGTGGTGATGGGGTAATTATGGGCATACCCTCCAAATTATATTCATGTCCAGCCAGCTATTATACTTTTATTTTTTTTCTCTTTGCATGCACATATCACGTATAAATGTATGTATTAGAATGCAAAGCAGATACAAAAATATTCATAAGCTAAGATTAATTACTATTTAGCCTAGGTCATTACACTATAAGGAAATGCATTCCATATGTACTTAAGCCAAATAAATGTCCAATAAATTGGGCTTATCAAATGCCCTCATGCCTATGTTTTGCTAATTCCGAGCAAAAAGTGGAAAACAATGGAAGCAACCAAAAAGATTTCTCCTTTTCTTATTCCAAAAAATTAGAGATCCAGACAAATGTGAAGTGATTGTAGTCTAGGTAATGAATCCAAATGAAAAGCCAACTTATATTTGAAGTTCGTACTTAACCCTTGGTAAAGCTTCTATTAGGGTTGGCAACTACTTCCCTCGGGGATAAAGTAGAAACTAATCTGTAATTTGACCTCGACTTTTTGGCTTAGGTAGAGATATTGAGTGGAATGGATTTATATTTTGTGGCTCACACTCATCTGGTGTTACCTGTAGTCTAGTACTGCAGACTCTAACTCTCCAGATTATCAAATGAGTCAACCTAGAGAGAGGTTGAACAACTGTGCTCTCTTGATGTTCCTTTGTGCTCACTCTTTTCCTTCTTTTCTTTTTGAGATTCACACATTTCACCAGCATTTGTAAATGTACTCATTGTTTGGTGGTCTAACATGGCATTCACACTTCAATTAAAGTCCTAATAACTCTACAACTAAGTTAGAAGTCCTCAGCCAAAATTCAGGTGATTAGAAATGCTGAAAAGTAGGTATGGGTCATATTTGGTGGATCGCGATGGGTGTTTTTGTTGCCTCAGAAACATTGTCACATAATGGAAAGTGATACGAATATAAAACTATAAACTTGAACTCTTTTCTTTTTCTTTTACTCCCTCTTTCTTTTTTCTCTTCTCTTTTTTTTTTAATACTAATATTTCTCTCTTTCTTTCTTTTTCTTTTTATTTTTTTTCTCTCTTCTTTTTTTTTCTCTTCTCTTTTTTTTTCATAAATCAACATAACACAAACTTTTATTTATGAGGCATTATTAGGAATGATGATGGTCAAGAGGATATTATGTGGCTATTTGGTGGAAGTGCCTCCTCTCGACACCGGGAAGGAATGGATAGGGCAAGCGTACTTCTGACCTTTGACACCATTACCCTCCTTCAGCTGAAGACTCTATGAAGGATGGTCATAGTTTTATTAGGACTACATCTCTGTGTATCTGCCTTATTTAGTGGCTCTTCACACAATGTACGCACACAGGAATAGAGAGCGAAAACTATGCCTAACTCTGAGGTATCATGATTTAATTGTCCAAAACTTAAGAGTCCTTGCACTAGATTTAGCACACCAGTAATCTCTACTTTCTTCTCACAAATATGAGGTGGATCTAATAGAAGATAGTATGCCTGACTCTCTATTAACTATCCAAGAGTTCAGTAGACTAAAAATGCTTATTGATTTTCTACAAAGATCCATTACCCAATCTACGTGCAAGTGAATGTAACTGTACTGGATTCTAAACTTAAGAAACAATTTAAAAAGGAAACCTTTAATGACACCTCCTTGATAAATTTTCTACTAAGGACTAACCAATTCAGCTTAAGAAAATAATTTTTTTTTATTAATTACTATCCTAAATGTATGCAAATATTTATAAATGCTATAAACATCCTTAGGTTATACCCCCCCATGCCTAAGATTGATAATGTCCTGAATGGAAAAATGCAGACATAGAAGAATATCACCTAAGGAGGAGAGTGGGAGGAGCTAAGGCTCCTCAAGCTGAAGTGCATCGAAAACCCGGCCATCTGAAAGAGTAACATAAGGTTTAAGTCATTGAACATTCACCTTAAAGCTTGCACCAGAAGTAGGGTTCTGAATTTCTACAGCTCCATGGGGGAAAGCATTGATAACAACGTACGACCCATCCTAGCGAGACTTGAGCTTTCCTGGAAATAATTTAAGTCTGGAAATGAAAAGCCAGACCCACTAGTTGGGCTCAAAGGTCTTTCTAAAAATGTGCTTATCATGAAAGACTTTTGTACGTTATTTGTATGCTTGAGAAGTTTCATAGGCTTCATTACGAAGCTCCTCAAGCTCACTTAACTCTAACGTAAGTGCCTTTCCCACTTTATCGAGATTCAAGTTAACGTTTTCAATAGCCTAATAGGCTTTGTGTTGGATTTTAACGGGAAGATGGCATGCCTTTCCCTAGACAAGACGAAAGGAAACATGCCGAAGGGAGTCTTATACATGGTTCTGTAGGCCCAAAGAGCATCATTTAGTTTTTTTAGAACAATCCTTACGGTCGGGCCTGACAGTTTTTTATAAAATTCGTTTAATCTCCCTATTAGACACTTCAACTTGTCCACTCATTTGAGGATGGTAAGGTGTGGCTATCATGTGGTTAACTCCCAAATTTTGAAGTAGTCTTGTGAAGTGTACATTCATGAAGTGAGGTCCTCCATCACTTATGATCGTCCTTGGGCACCCATATCGAGAAATGATAATAGCCTTAACAAAACCCACGACCACGAAATGGTCATTGGTTCGCATGGGTATGGCTTCTATCCATTTTGATACATAGTCCGTAGACACATGGATGTACTCATATCCGAAGGACACAAGAAAGGCACCCATGAAGTTGATGCCCCAAATATCAAAGATCTCAACAGGGAGAATAGGATGCTGGGGCATCTCATCCCTTTTTTCGATGGTTCCCATCTGCTGGCAACGTAGACATGCTCCCACATATGTATGTACATCTCGGAATAATGTGGGCGACCAAAAGCCAGATTGAAGAACCTTATGGGCAGTCTTTTTTCCACTAAAATGTCCCCCACAGCGGAGGTCAAGGCAGAAACTCAGAACACTTCTTTGTTCTTTGTCAGGGACGCAACGACGGAAAAGCTGGTCAGGGCCTATTCTAAAAAGCTCAAGTTCCTCCCAATGATAAAATTTAGCATCAGCAAGAAACTTGTCTCACTTCTCCTTGTCCCAAGTACTGGGGGTAATGCCCATGACCAGATAGTTCACTATGTCAGCGAACCAAGGAGTTTTGGCCTCCACGACCATCAGAGACTCATCAGGGAAAGTCTCTTGGATACCGCCAATAGGGTTTGATGCCTCAATATGGATCCTAGACAAATGATCTACTACCACATTCTCAACTCCTTTCTTATCTTTAATTTCCAAGTCAAACTCCTGGAGTAGCAGAATCCAACGAATTAGGTGAGGTTTGGTGTCCTTTTTAGCAAGAAGATGCTTTAAGGTAGAATAATCAATGAACACCACAACCTTGAATCCTAAAAGATAAGACCGAAACTTTTCCAAATCAAACACTACAGCAAGAAGCTCCTTTTCAGTGACCGTGTAGTTTTGCCGAGGATCCGTAAGGGTCTTGCTGGCATAATGCAGCACATGAGGTTTGCCATCAACCCTTAGACCTAAGACCGCTCCCACTGCAAAATCAGAAGCATCGCACATTAGCTCAAACGGGAGGGTCCAATCTGGTGCTTGGAGAATAGGTGTGGTAATAAGGGCTTTCTTTAAGACTTGGAAAGCCTCGCCACATCTATCATCAAAATCGAAGGAGACATCCTTTGCTAACAGGTTGCAGAGTGGCTTAGAGATTTTACTAAAATCTCTAATGAAGTGCCTATAAAATCCAGCATGGCCAAGGAAAAGTCTAACTTGACGAACATTGGCAGGCAATGGAAGCTTAGAGATGGAATCAATTTTTGCAGTGTCCACCTCTAATCCTCTCTCGGAAACTACATGCCCTAACACAATTCTCTGCTAGACCATAAAGTGGCTTTTCTCCTAGCTAAGCACCAACTTTGCCTCTTCGCAATGAGTTAAGACTTTATCAAGGTGCGAAAGGCATAGGTCAAACGATGAGCCGTAATGGAGAAGTCATCCTTGAAAATTTCAACAAACTTGTCGATCATATCAGAAAAGATAGCCATCATACATCATTGGAAAGTGGAAAAAGCATTACATAACCCAAATGGCATTCGGCGAAACGCAAATGTACCATATGGGCTCATTAAGGTAGTACGCTCCTGCTCGTCAGGAAAGACAACTTTCTGATTATACCTAGAATACCCATCACAGAAACAAAAGAACTTATTCCTCGCCAATTGTTCCAAAATATGATTGATAAATGGTAAGGGGAAATGATCTTTCTGGGTAGCCGTGTTCAAATGGCGGTAATCAATGCAAACCCTCCAACCAGTTGAGGGTCTAGTTGTCACCAACTCTCCTTTTCTGTTTTCTTCCATAGTGATTCCAGCCATTTTGGGCACCACATGAATAGGACTGACCCATTTACTATCTGAAATAGGATAGATAATCCCTACATCCAGCATTTCAGAATCTCTTTTCTAACAACCTCCTGCATATTGGGGTTGAGCCCTCTCTGCATGTCTCAGAAAGGTTTCATGGGCTCATCCATGTATATATGATCCATTCAAAGGGAGGGATCAACACCCTTAATATTAGCAATTGACCAGGAAATTGCTTCCTCGTGCCTTTGTAAACACTCAAGCAGAGTTCCCTCCTATGATTCAGATAATGTAGATGAGATAATAACAGGGAGCGTGTCATTAGGGCCAAGGAAAGCATATTTCAATGTGCTCGGGGGGGGGGGGGGGGGTTTCAACTCCAACTCAGGAGCCTTTTGGATTGAGGGTTTAAGTTGATACGTCCCCACCTCAGGTAGTGGGTCTACCTTCATGGTCTATGGTGGGGATAGTGACTCTGTGTGTATCCCTAGCAACTCTTCTAATTCAGGTATTTCCCCTTTAGTTTCTTCCATAGTCGTAGGATGGTCCTTAGATATGACCTTTTGAAGGGTATCTCTACATAAGAGTGCTAGAGTAGTCTCCTCAATTAGTTCATCAACAACCTCAATCTGAGAACAATCTTCAAATGCAGATTGCTTGTAGGTATCAAAATCAATCAATCGGATCTTCTTGTTCCCAAAGCTCATTTTAAGTGGCCCTGATCTACAATTGATAGAGGCGTTGGCTGTGGCCAAGAAGGGGCATCCCAGAATAATGGATGGCTTGGTGGGCTTATTAGAAGGGTCAGTATCTAGCATAAGCAAGTCAACAGGGAAGAAGAAGTCCTCTACTCTCACTAGGACTTCCAGTAATCCCCGAGGTGTCTTAAGTGATTTGTCTATGACCTGGAGGATGACTGGACTAGGTTTTAACTCACCTCCTCCCAAAAGGTCGTAGACAGAGCTCGGTAAAATGTTCACCCCCACCCCCAGATCGAGCAGAGCCTCGTCAATGTGTTGCTTACCTATAACCACTGAGATATACGGGGCCCCTTGGTCTTTCATTTTGGATGGTGTTCCATGTTGGAGAACTGAGCTAACATGGTCAGGCAGGATGATCTTGGCTTGGACCTGTCGCCTGGATCGGCACCTTTGGGTGCATCGGTCCTTTCGAAACTTGCCATAGGACGGGATCTATTTGATAGCTTCCAATAGAGGCAAGTTGATATGGACTTGCCTAAAAGTGTCCATAATCTCCTCCATCCTATCCTTGGCTCTAGGCAAACCAACAGAAGATCCCCCAGGAGCAGATAGGCGCTCTGGATAGGGCACCCTCGACTTCTAGGTAGAGGGGTCATCATGGTGGGAGAGGGGTGGTGGAATGACGACATCCTCACTGTCGGTGATTTCAAGCGAGGGAGAGCAGTGTGGCTCTTCCTTGGTGGAGATGGAAGTCGGGTCTGGTGCAGGTGGGGAATTTTGAGACGTAACTATAGGAGTGTTATCAGGCTTGTCAATTTTCTTTCCACTCCTCAGCACAGTCACAGCTTGGCCATGCTCCCTGAATACGACCCCCTTTCCCTTTGGGTTCTCCTCAGAAGAGCTACGCAACTTCCCCAGATCACGCTGCCTAACTGCCTCAGTAAGATGACCAATTTGGGATTGCATATTAGTAATCATCTTATTCTGAGATTGGATGACCATATTCTGATGCTCTTGCATCACTTTCATCATGGCTTTAAGTTCATCCATCTCAAAGGGCTTATTCTAAGGAGGGTTTTCATAGGATGGTTGGTATATGGGTTGGGGAGGTAGGGGTCGTGTATTCCCTGAGTTAGAAGCATCACCTTGCTTCCAAGAGAAGTTTGGATGGTTCTGCCACCCTGAATTATAGGTATTGGAATAAGGGTTATTGCGAGGAGGTTGGCGGAAACCTTGGGCCACGTTCAAGTCAGCTTGAATCAACTCAGGGAATTGATTTGCCTGGTGGCACTCAGCAGTGGCGTGCGTTGTGCTTTAACAAATGGAGCATTCACTTGAACCCTGAAAGATAGAGGCTGCTTGCGGGTTCATGCCAAGTTTCTCTAAAAGCCTATCAAAGTTTTTGTTCAATAATTGAATCTGATAAGCTAAATCCTGAGTATCCTCGACTTCATAGGCCTCTATCTTCCTCTGCAAGATTGATGATTTTCTTTCTTGCTAGGCAGAGGACATATGTATGGATTTGTCACTTAATGCTTCAAATAATGCCCAGGCTTCATCTCAGTATTGTTCATGAAGGTTCCTGCATAGGCTGCATCGATGGGTTGCCTATGCCTTTCCGATAATCTGTTATAGAACCTTTCAACCAACTGCCATCTTGGCACCTGATGGTGGGGGCATAACCTAAAAAGGTCATTAAAGCGCTCCCAAGTCTCATGAAATTGCTCCCCTTCCTATTGAGTAAAACCCATAATATTTCTTCTGTAATGGTTGGTCTTACTCATAGGAAAATACCTTTTCAAGAATTCTCCCTTAAGGGTGGCCCAATCATTTACCCTTGCATCGAGGGTATGATACTAGTGCTTGGCCTTATCCTTTAGGGAGAATGGAAATAGAGTCCTTATCAAGGCTTCATCAGTAAAGCCCTGAAGCTTCACCGTGGAACAGACCTCGGTGAATTCCTCAAGATGCCTGTAAGGATCCTCCCTAGTAGTACCATAAAAAGATGGGAGCAAAGATATGGTCCTGCTCTTGATTTCATATGGGTTATCCACTCCAGGTCTTCGAATAGGTAGGGCTTGGTGGGTTGTAGAGAGGAAATAGTCTCTCAAAGTTCTCTGATTTTCACCAACCCTAATCTCTTCTTCAGGTCTCTCTTCAACCATTTTTCATCTTTCTTGGTTAGCTTTCCTTATAATTCTCTCAGGCTTAGGGTTGAAGAGAATGCTACTACTAAGAGAGTGCCCACTAAGCATACACCACGCAAACACAAGGGAAGAGGTCTTTTGTTAATTTAAAGTTCTTTAAGGCCTCTTCCAACTCTTCATCTTGGCTAAATATAGTCAAGGCGATTTTTCTCCATTCCCACGTAAGTGGTATAAGAGAAATGAGGCACTTGAAATTTTTGGTCAATGATTATTAAGGTTGAGGTTACTTTTAGTCCTTTTTGGGAGATTAATCAAGTTGTCGAACAATTACACACCCTAAATTGACCTTCGAGTGCCCTAAAGATGGACACTTTGTTACATTGATATTCTCTAATGCTCAAGTAAAAAGGTACTCCAAGGATGGAACCAAGGGATGCAAGTAGGCGAACCCTTCCTTTGAGGCATTGTGTTAGCGGTGCCTCTTAACTAACCTTGAATTCCTTTAAGGGGTGTCCCCCTCCTTAAATTATCAAGTTACTTGGGCAAAAGTTAATATCACAATTTCAAAGCGAGATAGGAGGGTTTGCACCGATAAAGAGATCGATGCCTATAGCCTTAAGGGTCCAAGTCCTAGTACAATGGCTATAGTGCGTACTCAGTTGCTAGAAGTGTGCATTCACCGTGAAAAGTAATTTTGCTTTTGAAAACCACAATCAAGTGCCTTTGAATCAGATCAATTATGGCTTGGTTTTAAGGTCGAATCTTATTATCAATCCCAATTTCAATTAGGCAACCACTGAATTAGTTTAATTCAATCAATTTTGGTGGTTTTGAATTTTAATCCAAATGCAAATGCGTGCACAGGAGTTAGATGCCAAGTTAGAAAGGTGTACCTGTCTCCAACAATCTTCGTGAAAATATGCTCGCAATGCAACAATGAGATCTAATATGTTGCTTAATCACCCCTAAATGCATGCACCTAGGGCATGCAACTCTTAAACAGGAAGCTCAATATTTTCTTTTGTTTGCTTTAGGTGCAAGCAAGCAGAAATATAATTCTCACACATAGAAAAAAATATAGCCCCTCGCCTCTAAAGAATGTGGGAATAGACCCCTGAAAATAAGCCCCAATTACTACAAGGGCGAGAAGACAGAAATAAAACTTGTGACAAAGGAGAATCCCCTGTCAAAGAGGGATCCAGGTCTCCTGCGTCTGGCTCGCATGTGGATGTCTCTCAAGGTCGACGTCGTCTCTCAGTTGCGCTTGTTGCCTCGTCAGATTCCTTGCATAGAAAAGATAACAATTGGTTAGATCACTGTGTAATGAGAAATAATTAGAAATAAAAATCAAGTGAAATTATTGGGTCTGTTGCTTTCCCAGCAATGGTGCCATTTGATCAGGAGTTTTTCGCTTGCAGAAAATGATAGAAAAATATGTCGTCGCAATGAAATCATGTGGTGGAAAAATCCCAGGTCAAAAGTATTTATCAATAAAACAAGCCACGAGAAGTCAGGTTGAATCCACAGGGAGGAACAACTACAATAAATCACAGATAAGAAACAATCATGTTTGCAGAAATATTCGTCAAATGAATCAATGGATTTGCTGCTCTGAATGTGAATTTTCAATTTATCGAGAAATCACAGGCTCATTACGTAAATTTCATGTAAGAATTTGAAGCTCTAAATTTGTAAATAGTGCATGAATAGTGGCATGCTATGTAAATTTTACTTGCATGCGTGTTAGGATGTAAGTCGAAATCGTAATTTCATGCAATCAACAGATGTAAACATGAAGTGGATAATAATGCAAGAATATGAGGGTGTTGCCACAATATTACCTCATTAAAATAACTAAAATTCAAAAATCAAAAGTCCACAATGGCATTCAATGTAATAACTATTTAACCCAAAAACAGAGGATGTCTTTCTTTTGCTCGTGTGAGAAGAGGAGGCGATGGCAGGCCGCAGGAACTTCAATGAAGGTCGGCTTAAGTGAGGGGGTCCTGATGGTGGTAGCGGATCAACGAACGGTGGCTGGTGGTCTTGCCGGTGATGAGGAGGATGGCTGGCATTGGTGATGGCACGTCGGCATGTGTGGCCTATTGCCAACCTTCAAAAGGTGTGCCCTAGCTCGTGAGGGTGCAGCGAGTCCATTGGAGTCAATGGCGCAAAGTTACAAGGCCCATGGACGTGGCTGTGTTTTTGGTGGCTTTGGGTACCTTTGCTTGGTGGAGAGGAAGAAGGAGATGGAGAGGAGGACTGCTATGTGGATGGTGCATCGCATGCGAGGGGTGTGTGTGCAAGCGTGCACGTGCACGCTAGGAGGGTACGTGTGGTGGGGCTGCCATGCGAGGAGTGGTTGCTTCACGCACGGGTGTGGCTACGTGCGGTGAGGGGGTAGCGCACGCGGTCTGGCCAGCGAGCGGTGAGGGGGTGCGCCGTGGTCTAGCTACGAGCAGTAAGCGGGTGCACATGCGGTCTGGCTGCAAGTAGTGAGTGGGTCACAGTGTGCGCGACTGGTTGCAGTGCATGCTCTGCTTCATGGTGGAGAGGAAGGGAGCGGATCCTCCAACTCCCGAAGGGAAAGAGATTCTCTAACCTTTTCCAGATCCGCAATGTCCACCTCTCCCTTTGCATGCGCAACTGTTGGATTTGAACGCTGGCAGAGGGAGCGATGGTGATGGGGTAATTATGGGCATACCCTCCTTCAAATTATATTCATGTCCAGCCACCTATTATACTTTTATTTTTTTTCTCTCTGCATGCACATATCAAGTATAAATGTATGTATTAGAATGCAAAGCAGATACAAAAATATTCGTAAGCTAAGACTAATTACTACTTAGCCTTGGTCATTAAACTATAAAGAAATGTATTCCATATGTACTTAAGCCAAATAAATGTCCAATAAATTGGACTTATCACATTCTCCCCCTTTTTGACATAACAAGATAAATATTCTACATAATAAAACAAGAATTGCATTCTCCCCCTTTTTGACATAACAAGATAAATATTCTTTTTATCCATTAACTCTCCCTTTTTAATGGAAATATAGCTCAATTTAGATTTTAAAATCTACCCCAAAATATATACATTTCTACATAGATTAGAAATAGCTAATGTTAAAGGTGATTTTCTCCCTCTTTCTATTAGATTGGTAGCATATAACAAATTTTAATTAGTTCCCTTGTCTTGATGCTAATTTAGAAATAGATCATCGAAATCAAGAAACCTTTTACCTTACTATTGTTTGCGTAAATCAATGTTTAAAATATAGCATCATAGTATAGTGACAAAAATCGCAACAACATTTAAATTTATAAAACTCAGGAAACAAAAGTGAGTTCGACGTCGTTCCTAGGGGCGATTAGAACAATTCAATCCATTAATAACAATATCAAGAATAATATGCAATTAGAATTAAAACAATGCTCAATGTATATCGGAATAATACCTCAAGAATAATCAGGAATCATAATGCAAAAAGATTGAGTTAAAATGGTGGTTTGAACCACCAATTTAACCTTAATGTTTAAGCTCTCAATTAAATCTCAAATATATGAATAGTAACTGCAATCAAATCTAACCACAGTAACCAGCAAAATCGGAACAAGGTCTCAGATGATGGGTTAAAGGCTCAGATGCCTTAACCTCAAGCCTCAGCAGAAGCCAAGGTGACAACAGTAGAGAGACACAAGGGTCTCGTAAGCACAAGGCACAAGGGCCTCTCAGAGTGTTCAGAAGGCTAAGTGTTAAGCGTAGGAGAGGGCACGATTCTTGAGGTACAAAACCCTCCTCCCTTCTCAAATTTCCTTCCTTTAGATCCAAACTAGACCCGGATAACTGGGCAATCGGATCTGACCCAGACCAGCAGGTAGAATCGCGGGTGAGGGCGCATGAGCGAGCATGTGGGTGAGCGCATACATTCAATCTTGTATGGGATCTCACCCCATGCATGCTGAGGTGATAAGCCATAGGTACCTCTACATATTATATGCCTTCGAGAACCCCTACATCTGTTATGTGGGACTATCTGGTCCTTCCTCTTTGCGCGAGGCTTCACGTAGGCTACAGTTGATTTGTCAAAGAATTGAGGTGCTAGAGCTTTTTCCTTTGCTCAATTGGATGCCTGGAGGGCATCAGAGGCTGGAACTGCGAGGCTTGCTGGTCACAGTAGGGTGATTGAAGGTTAGAGGAAGGCGATCAGCATTGAAGAAGATGACTGCAGCAGCGGAGGTCTGGTGTACACTTGAGGAAGAAAATATGACCTTGCAGCCTTGTCAAAAATGTTCAGGAGCCTCGCCTGGGTGTGGTGAGTGTCGTGGTGGTGGTGGTGTGGTGTGAGCGTGTGTGTGGCAGTGTGGCGAAGTCAGAGATGATGATCGTGGATGGGTTTGTGGGGTAAGGTGATTGGGAAACCAATAGCTCCAATTAGGTTGGGGCTTTTGGTAGTAGGGCCATGGTGAGGGTTTTGGAGGTGGTAGCAAGGCAATTGATGGTGTGTGGCAGCTGCACAACCTTGCTGGAGGAACAGCCGATGCTGGGGAAGATGACGGGGGTGCGGGTGTTGCAGCGGTCAATCCTAGAGTCTAAGTAGGTAGCTATGAATATGAGAGGGAGAGAAAGAGATTTGAGGGAGACTAGGAGTTGGGATGGAGAAGGAGATGCCAGCTTTGATTGGTCAGCGTTGGAGAAGGCGATAGAGTCTCGTGAGGTGTCAAAGACGAAGAAGAGGCGAAGAGTGATCTCTCTTTAGCCGGAGAGATGCACGATGAGGAGAGAAGACTGGAAGATCATCTAATTTGATGGTTGGACGATTGGAGGAGGTAGATGGAGGAGGTCGCCAGAGCCAAGTTGCATTTTGTCGGAGGAGGAGAAGAGGAAGTGATTCCAGCTCAGACTTGGCTGAGGAGAACAGTCGGGAGTTGGGGCCCCTTTATAGAGCTCTAAAGTGAGCTCTAAAGCTCGAGAAGGGCTCGATTTGGCAGCAAAATCAAGGAAAAAGATTCCCAATTTTCTCGAGCACATTCGAGCTCTAGAGATCTTCTCGGAGTCTTTGATTTGGCTCGATTGATTGGGAATTGCTTGAGGATTAATCTCTCCAATTTTGGAGAGATTTGGCTTTGATTTAAGGGGGAAAACCTCCCTCAAAACTCGCTGCTGAGCTCGGTTTCACACCAATGGCCACAGGGACCAAAATGAAGAAAATGATGAGAAGTTAGGGATCCATTTGCAATAAATTTGAAACCTGAGGGGCTAAATGTAAGAAATAGAGTTTTAAAGGGCCTAATTATAAACTAGGTCAAGATGGACTCATATTAAGCCCTAATTTTGGTATGAACCTAATTTGGACCCAGGAAATCTAATGGTGAACATGGATTGAGTTTTGACCACGTTTGATTGGGCAATTTGCATAGAAGCCCAAATTAGGGTAGAATTCCATCGGAAACTCTATTTTAGGTCAAAATATGTTTAGATGGTCAAACCAAGGGTACCAAGCCTCTTAGAATATTTTTATATGAATTTTAGGAGGTTTAGATGAATTTTATCCTGACCAGAACCACTTCTATATAAGCAGGTTGATAATTAGGGTTTTGTGTACTATTTCGATTCTCGCAATGCATGAAACCTCGTTTCTATCAGTGCTGACCCACTTTTTGGACTTTTGAGCTTATTCGACCTTCTTTTAACCCCTGAGTGACCCCATGGTTAATATTTGTTTGTGACGTGCTATTAAAATTATAGAATTAACCCTGATTTCCAATTCTTCTCTCAAATAAGAATAATACGGAGTTACGATCCTCAAATGATTTGGTAGGAGCTTTTAACAATCAAACCTGACTAAATATGGCTAGTTATGGCTCATGATGGTGTTCCCATAACTTACTTACCAAGCCCAATAATATGGACCATAAGGATGTTGCCACATGCAATTACCTCCCCATCCATAGCTTTCAAATTCGGGAAATGGTGCTTGATTCCAGTTGTATTCCATTAGCCTCCTTGGTGGTGATTTTTTCATCATTCTTCTTGTGGGTCTTCTTGTCCCCATAAAGGTCCTTCTTAGGAGACTTAGTGAGCTCTTAGGTCTTTCTAATTTGATTTGACCTTCCTTCAGCCTATAGACCCAAGTTTTCACAATGTGGTCTCCCTTGAAGCCTATAAAATAAGATTCAAGTTGCTTTTTTGATATCCAAATCAGTTTGGATCTGGATTTGTTAGTTGGTCTCCTTAGTGGAGATTCTTTCTTAACCTTTTGGCTTGTGCTAGCCTGATAAAAGTCACGCCCAAATTTACTAGAGGTTGACTTTTAATGGCCAATCAATTTGTTCAGATTTGTCTTCCCTTTAGTGAATTTGTCTAGATCATCAAAGAGTTGATTTTACTTCTCCTTGAGATGAGCTATTTCAAGTTCCAAGGTTTGAATATTTTTTTTGAACCCTTTAATGTCTTATTTCAAAACATGATTTTCAAAGTTAACCAAAGATTCAATTAGTTCTACTTAATTTTCTTTAAATAGATTTTATTTTAAAAATTCAAACTTATCTAAGAGTGATTTTTTTCATATTTAAGCTTCTTGCATTCATTTTTAACAATTTTATACTCAGAAAATAAGGATTCAAAAGCATATTGAAGTTCTAATGAAAAGGAATTTACCACATTGTCGTCGTCATCATCTTCCTTCTCGCTATCATCTATGAAGGCCATGAAATCGATGCACGTTCTTTCATTCTTTGCTTCCTTCTCAAGTTCTTCTTCCTCCTCTTCTAAGCTTTTGTCGTCCCATGTAGCTTGAAATGCCTTCTTCTTGTGCTTCTTATCCTTCCTCCTCTCTTTCATTAGGAGATAGCATTCCGATTGAAGATGCCCTTTCTTGTTGCAATGATAGCAACGGATTGCGATTTCCTTTCTCTCCTTCTTCTCCTTCCTCTTGCATTCCCTAAGCTTAAGAAGCTTGACAAATTTGTTAGCCAAAAAATCAAGTTCGTCATCATCGAAACTTACCTCATCATTGGAAGTGGCTTTGAAAGCGAGGTCATTATCTTAGGCTTTGGTGTCTCCTTTTGCTTCATCTTATTCTCATAGGCCATGAGATTGCCTAGGAGATCATCCATGTCGAGCTCCTCTACTTGGAGATCTTCCTCAATGACAATGAGCTTTTGCTCCCACTCTGGTTCAAGGGAGAGTAGGTGCTTAGATTGAAGCTCTCTTTGAATGAATGTCTTCCCTAGTGACTTGAGATTGTTCACTCTATGAGTAAACCTAGCATACATCTCACTCAAAGACTCATCATTTCTCATAGAAATAGATTCAAACTTTTGTGAAAGTAAATTAATTGTAGAGGTTCTTACCTTTGATGTATCTTCATCAGTTACCTCTAAAGTGTGCCATATCTCGTATGTGGTTGAGCATTGTGATATCTGGTTGAACTCCATCGAACTCAATGAGCAATACAATGCATTCATTGCCTTTGCATTAAGTGATAGCTCCTTGATTTGTTGTCACAAGTATCCTCCCATGGGCTTCTCTAGAATGTTGTAGGGAGTCTAGCATCTCTCTCAAATCTTGGAGTCGTTGGCTTGAGGCCATATCTTCATGCGAAGCTTCTAATAAGCATAGTTTCTCTCGTTGAAGAATGGTGGGCGAGTGGTGGACTGTCCCTCCCAATGTCCCATTGCAAAGATGCTCCCCTCCATGTTATCACAAGTTTATTATGCCGATTTGCAACTCCCGCTCTGATACCAAATGAAATTACACTAAAAGGGGGTGAATAGTGCAATATGTAGAAATAAAATCAATTGCACAATCATTCATCACAAGAGACAACATATTTTTAAGTGGAAACTGATAAATGCTAGTTTATCATCATTCTTATGCCATAAATTAGATCTAGCTCTTAGGGTTTTAACTCCGCAAGTGGGTTTTTGAGCTACAATTAGGCATTTAACTAGGATAGGCATGCATTGCATTTTAGTTGTATTTTTAATGTGTTTACTTGAGTGTTATGGATAGATAGAAAGTCAAATCCCACATACCTTGGAACCTAGGAAGGCAAAAGATGAAGAAGCTCATTCCAGCTAGAGCTAGCTCATCCCAGCTGAACCAACTCATCCCTAGATCTATTAAGCTCATTTGAGCTGAATGGTAGCTCAAGCTAATTCACCTCAACTTCATTCAGCTAACCTCAGGTGGATGGTAGCATAAAGTAGGTAAAGACAGTTGATCCCAGCTCTATTCCAGCTCCTCCAGCTCAGAAGAGTTCACTGGAAGCTCAACCTGACTAGGACTAGCTACTAGCTAGACTTGGTCAGCTGAAGATGACCTTAACCAGCTCAGGCCAGCTCAAGTCCAACTCCCAGAGGCCCAACTTAGCTCAACTTAGTTGAGTTGAGCTACTCAACCTAAGCTAGCTACTCCAGCTAGCTAGGTAATCTTCGGGAAGACTAGACCCAGCTCACCTCAGCTCATTTCAGCAGAAGCAAACTCATCCTAGGTTGGCTTAGCAGCTAGCAAAGAACTAGCAAACTAAGCTAGCTAATGTATCTCCCTGAAGTAAACACATTTATTGACGATAAAATGCCTATTCATGTATGTTCCTAGGCTTAGATTTGCATTTCATGTTATAAATATTCCACACCAAGCATCATTCTGCATTTAGAGTAGTATATAATTTAGGTTAATTGCGTCCTTCTTGTGGTTAGGAGAGAAGGATATTTATTTCGGAGGCTTAGATTGACAATCCAACTGTACGAATCTGATCAAGATGACGATCGAAGTACAAAGCCTCTGAAATCGTCTCAATCGGAGCCCCTAGCACCATATGCAGTTCGATGAAGATCAACGGCCAAGCGGCTAGGTGACATAATTCAGAGCTTCAAATGACAAATCCGACCACGCGAATGGATTCTGGTCGACGATCGCAGCCTAACGGCGTGAAAATCGACTCAATTCGACCTCTGTAGCAGCCCTTAAAATGAAAAGAGGATGGACGACCCAGATTGTGCCACGTGGCACAGCACAAGCCACCCATGCACACATAGACGCCACTGCATGATCACAGCAGCTCGGGTGCACGCGTGCACGTGGAGGCACTCATGCGCACAACGTAGCGCCAGCGCGTGAGTGTGTGCACGGTAGTGCAGCGACAGCAAGGGCGCATGCTTGGTTGGTGCCAGCCTACAGCAATGCATGAGCAGGACCTACAGCGACGCTTACAGCCGTCGCTAATTCTTCGTGTGCCAGCAAAGCCAGCTATGGACGTGACCGGGCATGAGTAGGCAGGAGCTACCTACAGTGACACTTCCAGCGACAACCTGGAGGACATTAATGGTCCCATACCTATTTTTGCCTCTTCTCCTCCACTATAAAAGGACCTACACCCCTCCCTTCCAAGCCATCTCTACCTACTCTACTCCAACCTACTCCCAAGCTCTAGGAAGCCTACCAACACTCTGTTAGAGCTTGTTCTCAAGCTCCCAAGGCTTCTATTAGCGTAGCGAACCTCTGCCTCACCAAATATTCTTCCCTCTTCCCATCCCCATTCGTAGGTCACCTTGGAGCCATCCTCCCACCTCCATTCTGGTAGCAGATCATCTTCGCCTTCTCACCTCCATTCTGGAGCCACGCCAAAGCTTTCCTCTACCCGATGTCCTCCTGCATCTCACCTCCATCGTCCTGCTCCTCACCTTCTTCGTCTGAGCTTCCGCCAGGCGCCGTCGTCTCGTCGAACAGCCGATTCGGGAGATTTCCTCTCACCCCCTCTCTTTTTCTGCTTTCATAGTTTATTGTAATGAACATTGGATTGATATATATATCATATTTGTTCCATTTCTATCTTTTGATTCATTATGCTTGTCCTCTTTTGAAAAATACAAAAAAAAAAACAAAACCCTAAAATACCAAAAAGAAACAAATCGAAGCATGCTTTTCAATTAAAGTAAGCGTCACCTCCCTGTGTTCGACCCGAGATTCCCTAGGAGTTTTGGTATAAATTTTATTTGATCATGAGTTTTGCAACTACGAGGATGGGTTACTTGTAGCCCTGATTTCAAACTCGCGAAACCTGTGCAATCATTTTGGCACTATTGCCGGGGAGGCAACGGAATTTACTTTATTGTGTTTTGTGCTTCTTTGCATTTACATAGCACTAACGTCGCTTATCTCTGATCTATTATCTTGTAGGTACCCTAGCATGGAGATCCAAGTGCAGTAGACTGGAGTAAAGTTGGGGTAGAGTGTTTTATAAGTGTCCCCCACACCACCCCCACCTTAGTTTTTTTTCCATAACCTAATAACTCAAACCCAAATCAACTTAGGTTCTTTTTATAAACCCTAGGATAGATTTGGTTGTTTGTTTGCCACCTCCACTCACCTCGTCATCCACATAAATAAAAAAAATAAAAAAAGTGTTATCTGATTGTGGGATTTTCTGAAAGAGACACACCTTAACACCCACAACTCTCGACTTAAGGTACACCACTCCACTTTGATTATACCACTTAACCGGGATCTAACTTGTGGACCCGGTACACTTCAACTCAAAACACATAAGTGAGTAGAAATCTGATTAGGCTAGGACATTATGTGCCTTAATTTGTGGGGCGATAGGCCAATTGATTGATTTGTTTGGGCCGCACCACTCAAATTAAAAGTGACTCATCAATAGCTTGCCACTTAGGGTTGATTCTTAGGGCTGAACCAGGCACTCCACTTTATTATTGATTTTTAAAGGAACATATCATCACCCGTGTTTTCAAAACTTGGAGTGTTCTACTAAATCTTGATTGAACCAACCTAAGAATTAAACCCTAAAAGCTGCTAAACAAGGTTAAATATTAAAAGACACATCATCAAATAACCTTGTTTGTAAACCCTGGTTGTGCACGCACACACATTTTAACTGATCATTAAGGGCGCAACCCATCTAAAGGGCCCATCATATTCCAAGACCACAATCATCCCAAGCCTAATTAAAATTGAGTAAATGTTGGCCTTAAGGATTGATTCGCCCTTCGGGGCTCAGACTGAGATTCTTTTTTTATTAATCTACTTCTGCTGGTCCATCTGATGTCTAGCTAGGGGAGTAGCGTCAAACGACCGCAGCTGGGGGGCACACTAGGAATTGGAGGTGCAAGCCAAAAGAAGAACCTTCTCCCCAGTCCCTCCTTCTAATTGGTTGGATTGACCGAATAAAAGTAGACCAAATCGTTTATAATCTCATGATGGGTCTTGGGAGTCTATAGGTCTTTAGGCTAACCCACCTAAGGATAGGGTTGATTGCTTGTACTGTAGGGCTCCTTTCTCTCTTCTGATTTCCCTCCTAGTCCACTATGTACCCCTCCACATCCTACATGCATTTCCCATCCTACCCTCCTACCACCACATATCCCCAAGATGATTACTATACTAACTTGACTTGTAATTACCCATCCACTAGTTGGGATAACTTTGATTGGGGATACGAATTTGGACCTCAGTGTTCAGGGCCTAACCCTGGACAACAAGACTATGATTACTATCCTTCCCAAACCAACAATGATTATGGATCTCTATCCTTTGATTACAAAACCAACCCGATCTACAATCAGGAAGGATAAGCTAATTATAACACCTACCCTCCACAGTATTCCATTGAAAATAGGTCATAACCATTCTTTGAACAACCTGAGATGGCCTACTGTCATGGAGGAACTCGAGAACATCGACATCTTAACTGCCCTATTTTTAACCCAAAACCACCCAAACCTGAATTGAACCAGTCAGTTCAGGTGAACTAGATCTAGGATAGGGTGTTGGCTAATTTACGAAACACTATACAATCTTTAGAAGCTCAGCCAACACCATGCACTGAGCTTGGGGCATGGGTCCGACCCCGCAAGCTTAACAACCTTCGGTTCTGGGTGATTTTCATCCATAACCTTAGAACCACTCGACCTTGGGGCATGGGTCTGCACCATAATCTGGTCCACGTCTGTGGACATCTTCTGTAGGTAGGTCTGAGGATTAATATTTTTATTTTGGTTCTGACTCACACTTATGAATTCTCAATTTCTTCTTTATATGTATATTATGCCTAGCTGAAGGCATTAAATTTCGTGCGTGTGTATACTCTATTCTCTCTGCAGAGCTAGTCGGATTTTCACGATACTTAGGTGATATTCTATTTACTCCACCCTTTTCATGTCTCTGTTTTTACAATGAGGACATTGCATCATTTAGGCATGGGGTGGTGGATACTTTATCCTGAAATCATTTTTTTAACTCCGTAGAATTTTTTTAGTTTCTTTTCTTTACAAAAAAAATTCAAAAAGACAAAAAAAAATAGAATTTGGAGACGAGAACTTAGGCATTAGGAGTTGCAAACTTTAAGAATTGATACTTTGATACCTGAATACTTAGGCTCTCCAGGCCTTTGTTCTTAATTACCCCGGGTGTTCACTCGAATGTGGACATAGTTTCGAGTCCTCACCAAATTAAAATACTTATCATCCCAATTTATTTACCAAATTAAAATGAATTTTAATTTGGTAAATAAATTGGGATGATAAGTATGTGACTTATCAACCTACCCTCTGATTTGGGGGAACTTTAAGCCGAAGCATCTGCACACTTTTTTTGCATTGACTCACTTTTTGGCAGTTTCTTCGAAAATTGGGTAGCTAATGAACTATATACGGTGGTATGGCTGGCAAGTTGTTGGTGGTAACAACTCATTGGTAGGTTGTTCAGAGCTCAGTCACAAGACCATTTTCGTTCTACAGATGTTAGGTAAATCTTAGAACAGGGAAGCCACCTATTTAAAAAAAAAAGAAAGAAAAAAAACAAATATATATATATATATAGAAGAAGGAGAAAAAAAAAAATAAAACCACACTTCACCGCACGAGTATGGCTGGCAAGTTGCCGTGGGTAATAGCCCATTGGCCTGTTGTCCAGAACCCAGCTAACAAAAAAATGCACAATAATTCCCGAAACACTTAGGAAAGAAGTGGGGAAGTAGAATAAATTGGGGAGATATACACTGGGTTCGCCCTTGTGTTGACCCCATAAATAAAAGAAGTAGAGAGAAAGCTACCAATCAAAAAGATAAACCTTTAGGCGAGGTCACCTAGGGTCGAAGAAACCCGAAGTTTGTTTTAATGGTCGCCTAGTGAGTCTTTCACTATTTTCACAAGATGCTTAGCACTTAGAGTCATTTTCGAGTCTTGGGTGGGTCGGGTAGCCATAATAAGTTATCTCGGAACTCGCAAACTCCAAAAGTACAAAAAATTAGAAAAAAGAAAAAATAAAAGAAATGTACCTTCCCTTTTCAAATTAGGCGAGGACTTGGGCGATCTAAATTCTGGCAGACACTTGGGTACTGTTGAGTCTTCGTAGCTTAGGACCTTAATTGAAATTTTCTATTGTTAATAAACAACTTAGGCCTAAGCGATCTAATCCTAATTCTACTTTTATACAAAGCATATAGTTTAATTTTGCTAGGGACTAGCAAAAGATAAGCATGGAGGCATGATGTAAACACATTTATTGAGGGTAAAATGCTTATTTATGCATATTCCTAGGCTTAGATTTGCATTTTATGTTATAAATATTGCATAGCATGCATCATTCTGCATTTAGAGTAGGTGTACATAATTTAGGTTAATTGTGTCCTTTTTGTGGTCAAGAGAGAAGGATATTTATTTCAGAGCCTCGGATTGACGATCCGACCTTACGGATCTGATCAAGATGACGGTTGGAGTCCAAAGCCTCCAAACTTGCCTCGATCGGAGTTCCGTAGCACCATATGTAGTCCGAGGAAGATCAACGACTAGGTGACTAGGTGACATAATTCGGAGCTTCAAATGACAAATCGACCGCTTGGATGGATTCAGGTCGACGCTAGTAGCCTAACGGCATGAAAATTGACTCAATTTGACCTCTGTAGTAGCCCCTACAATGAAAAGAAGATGCATGGACCAGATTGCACCACGTGGTGCTACCTAGGCAGCCCATGCGCAAGCATGCGCCACCGCACGCGCACAGTAATGCGGGTGCACGTGCGCACCGGAGGCACGCATACGCACAGCGTACCGCCAGCGCGTGAGCGTGCGCGCGCATGACACGGCGCGCGGAGCACGCGCCAGCGCAGCGGCAACGTGGGCACATTCTCAGTTGGTGCTAGCCTACAACGACGCATGAGCTAGACCTATAGCGACGCTTACACCCATCGCTAATTCTTCGCCTGCCAGCTAAACCAACTGTTGGTGTGAGTGGGCGTGAGCAAGCATGAGCTACCTACAGTGGCACTTCAAGCGATGACCTGGAGGTCACTATTGGTCCCATACCTATTTTTATCTCTTATCCACTATAAAAGGACCTACACCGCCTCCATTCCATGCCATCTCTACCTACTCTACTCCCACCTACTCCGATGCTCTAGCAAGCCTACCAACACTCTGTTAGAGCTTGTTCTCAAGCTCCTAAGGCTCCTATTAGTGTAGCGAACCTCTGCCTTACCAAATATTCATCCCACTTCCCATCCCCATTCGTAGGTCGCCTTGGAGCCATCCTCCCACCTCCATTTCGATAGCAAATCATCTCTGCCTTCTCACCTCCATTGCGAAGCCACACTGAAAGTTTCCTCTACCCAACATCCTCCTGCATCTCACCTCTGTCGTCCCGCTCCTTGCCTCCTTCGTTGGAGCTTCCACCAGGCCCCGTCGTCTCACTGAACAGCCGATTCGAGAGATTTCCTCTTATCCCCCTCTCTTTTTATGCTTTCATAGTTTATTGTAATCGACATTGGATTTATATATATATCATATTTTTTCCATTTCTATCCTGTGATTCATCCTGCTTGTCCTCTTTTCAAAAATACAAAAAAAAAACAAAACCCTAAAATACCAAAAAGAAACAAATCGAAGTGTAGTTTTTAATTAAAGTAAACGTCGCCTCCCTGTGTTTGACCTGAGACTCCCTTAGAGTTTCGGTATAAATTTTATTTGATCACGAGTTTTACAACTATGACAACGAGTTACTTGTAGCCTTGATTTCAAACTCACGAAACCCGTCCAATCACTCCCTGCAGTTCTCTTCAGCAGCCACCAACTCTAGTCTAGCTTAAGACAACTTCCTCTAGCTCTTCTCCTCCAACCATCCTTGGCCATAGGATCACCAACCTCCCACCAAAATCAATCGTAGCCCTCCACTACATCCCACGCCAACAACCTTTCTCCCTTCCTATTAATACCCCCCTTAACCACCACCATAACATCATCTTTTTCTTTAGTTTTTAGGTTCCACCATAGTCTTTCCATTCACTCCAAGGAAGAGGAAGCAGAGAAGAAGATCAAGGGGGCAACCTACCCACCCCCTTGCTATCTTCTTCTACTTCCTTCTACATTAGCCACGCCAAGCAGGAGGAACTCTCTAAATTGAGGGGACGGCCAGGCAAAGGAGGAGCCAACAAGGTGGTTGAAGCCCACCTTGGAGGAGAGCTTGAAGGAAGGCCAATTGAAGAAGGAAGAGAAGGAGAAATCTTTTCAAGTGTGTGGCAACCACACTTGGAGCAAGGGTCATCTGAATCTTCTACCAAAGAATCCCCCCTTCTTTATCTTTCCATGTTCCTGTATTAGCTAGCCTAGTTTCTCTTTTTGTTGTAGAAGCATCTAACTACTTGTCATCAACTTTGCTAGTAATACAAGTTTTCCTTTCCTTCCTAGTTCAAGTCTTTATCATAGTGTGTTTTTCATGTTATTTTAGTGTAGTGCACATGACATTCTCCTCTTCTAATTACCCTAGGCACATTTACCTAGGGTGAGCCTAGAAGAGAGGATTCCATTCTTGTCATAGGTTTAGTGATAGGTGTAGTCGTTAGCATACTTTCATCTTCACATCCATTGCCTGACTATTTCTGTAAACCCTAAAATAACAAAATTGCTAGAAAAGAAGAATCCACTTCAACCAATATGCCCTTAGGCGCAACCATACATAACATAGAAATCACACTTGGAAAGGGTGGATAATTAGCTAGAGCAGCAAGTGCTGTAGCGAGACATGTGTTGATTTGAGAGGCAAGAGAGAGAATCAATTTTTGTGATTAACAAATTAGCCTCTTTGGATGATCCTAGATACTCCACTATCTAGGTATTATAAATTTAAAAGTTGATTGCAAAGATACGTGTTGCAATGACATAAAAATGCACTTTTAACAATGCGTATTTCGCACATCAAAACCCCAAGGGTAGAAACCACCACCTAAGTCTTCTTGACTTAGGATTTTTTGCTCTATCGAGTATATCAAAATCCACTAATGTATCACTTTAAGCCAAGGGTAATACAACCTCAATTACAAACCATTCTACTTTACAGCGAAGCTAGTGTACCTCCAAACCACTCTTCTCCATGAAGAGTATTTTGTCTCACGAAGGAGGTGGGAATTTACCACATAAATACCCAACGGTTTATGCAAATTCGTCATTGTTTAAGAGATGCATCGTAGTATAAGATAAAATCTCTCAAAATAGATAAAATTTATAACTCAAATGAAGTTCGAGGTCATTCTCTAGGAGAAAATATAGAATTCACCCTCTAATCTCAACAAATAATGTAAATGAGCATAATTAATTACTCAAAATCTACTGGGCAATGTATAACATGAGCATATATGATGAGTTAAAAAGTAATTTAGACAAAATAATGGTGATTTGGATCACCAATTATTAGTCTAACACATGTAGCAAATACTCAAATAGAACTAAGTGAACAACTAATGAATCAAACTGTAAATCAAACATCTTAAAATGTGTTGCTACGGTGATTCCTCTTCTTCCTTACATTCTCTCTTTGCTTCTGCTTCTTTCTTTCTCTACGTGCACAGGCCCTCTTCCTTCTTCTTTCTTTCTTCCTTAGCTTCTCTGCCTCACCTCTTCTTTCTTATTCACTTGGCTCTGTCTCTTATGAACAGGGGGGCAACTCTCCTCTTCAAATTCGGCTAAGTGTCGAGAACATTGAAAAGCAAAACCGCCCTTAACCCCATGCTCTCTCCTTTTCCCTCTCTGGGTCAACCTCTTTCACCCCCTCCCAGGGCCATGCACAGTACTGGGTAGTCGAGTAATCGGTCTAGAGCACACCCAGGACCAGGGCTGCCGGCGTAGGGTAGTAGCCGAGGTGTGCGTAGCCATAGGCGGGTCGGGTCGAAGCCAAGCCCGTGTGGTGGTGTCACGGGTGAGGTAGGTGAAGGGTGTGTGAGGGGGACCTCACCCCCCAAGTGTGTTGAGGCGATAAGTCCCAATCATTTTTTCCCTTTATGTGCCCTTAGCTGTGATAAACATGTATAAATTCATCATAAAATGCTTATTTGTGGTAGTTCCTAGGCTTCGTACTGCATATCATGATATAAATATCACATAGCATGCATCATTTTGCATTTTGAGTAGTACAGATCTGATCGGGACGACGATCGGAGATTAACGCCTTTGAAATCGTGTAGATCGGAGTCCCGTAGAATCACATTAAACCCAAGGAAGATCAACGGCTAGGGGGCAATGCGACATCCATACGGGTTTCGGATGGAAAATCCGACCATACGGATGGATCCGGAGCGACGATCGCAGTTCGGCATCGCAAAAATCATCCCGATCTGAGCACTGTGGCACCCTCTGCAAGAAGAAGAAGACGGACGGTCCAGATGGCGCCACGTGGCGCCATCCAGGCTGCCCAAACCCGACCAGCAACCACCGCCCACTCTCCCTCATCATCTACACCGTTAATCCTAGCCGTTGGATTAAGATCCAATGGCTGGGAAGCGTTTGCACCAATTTCCTCCTCGCAACACAAAGGGCGACGTGGCTCATTGGTTGACGCAGCGGCTTGCAAAGGAGAGGCGCGGGTTCAATTGCCCGCAGCCGCTCCAATTTGCAATTGGACGGGCATTTGGAGTGAAGCGCAGCGGTAGCGGCAGCGGCAGCGCGTGCGCGTACGCGTGGGCCAGCGCATTGCAAGCGCACACGCCAGCGCACAGCACACGCGCACACAGCTGGGCGCGCGGTCAGCGCGTGTGAAGAGCGGGGCAGGCGGCGCGAGCGCAAGGGATGGTTGACGCCAGCTTTCAGCGATAGCTGGACTGACCTACAGCGACGCTTACAGCTGTCGCTGTTTCATTGCAAGCCAGCAGAGCCAGCTATGGGCGTGGGTGGAATTGAGCTGTCTACAGCAACGTTTCCACCGACGATCTGGAGGTCGCTAGAGGTCCATTAATCCATTTTTAGCCTCTTCTCCACCACTATAAAACGGTCTTCACCCCCTCCCTTCCAAGCCATCTCTACCTACTCTACTCCCACCTACTCCCAAGCTCTAGCAAGCCTACCAACGCTCCATTAGAGCGGTAGCAGATCAACTCTGTCTTCTCACCTCCATTCCGGAGCTACGCCGAAGCTTTCCTCAACCCGACGTCCTCCAACATCTCACCTCCGTCATCCCGCTCCTCACCTCCTTCATCCGAGCTTCCGCCAGGCGTCGTCGTCTCGCCGAACAGTCGATTCGGGAGATTTCCTCTCACCTCCCTCTTTTTATATGCTTTCATAGTTTCTTGTAATTGACATTAGAAGTAATATATATCAGATTTATTCCAGATCTCTATCTTGTGATACGTTTGCTTGATTTCTTTTATTACAAAAATACAAAAAAATATCAAAACCTTAAAATACCAAAAAGAAATGAAATGAAGCGTGATTTTCAACAAAGTAAACGTCGCCTCCCTGTGTTCAACCCGGGACTCCCTTGGAGTTTTGGTATATGATCGACGTGTTTTGAAACTACGATGATAGGTTACTTGTAACCCCTGTTTCTAACACGCGAAGCACGCACGACCATTTTGGCGCCGTTGCCGGGGAGGCAACAGAATTTAGTTTATTGTTTATTGTGTTTCTTTGCATTTACATAGCATTAACCCTACTTGTCTTTGATCTACTGTCTTGCAGGTACCCTAGCATGGATATCCAAGTGCGGTAGACCGGAGTAAAGTGCGGGTAGAGTGTTTTGTAAGTATCCCCCACACCACCCCCACCTTAGTTTTCATTCCATAACCGAATAACTCAAACCCAAATCAACTTAGGTGCTTTTTATGAACCCTAGGATAGATTTGGTTGTTTGTTTTCCACTTCCACTCTCCTCGCCATCCACATAAATAAAAAAATAAAAATAAAAAAAAGTGTTATCTGATTGTGGGATTTTTTTGAAAACTACACACTTAACACCCACAACTTCTTATCCTAAGGTGCACAATCACTTTGATTATACCACTTAACCGGGATCTGACCTGTGGACCCGGTACACTTCAACTAAATACACATAAGTGAGTAGAAATCTGAATAGGTTAAAAATTCTTGTGTGCCTAAACTAAGTGGTGCAATAGGGCAATTGATTGAGCTGTTTGGGCTGCACCACTCAATCTAAAACTAATCCGTCAAGTAGCTTGCCACTTAGGGTTGATTCTTAGGGATGAACCAGGCACTCCACATTATTTTTGATTTTTAAAGGAACATATCATCACAGGTGCTTTCAAAACTTGGAGTGTTCTACTAAACCTTGATTGAACCAACCTAAGAATTAAACCCTAAAAGCTACTAAACAAGGTTGAACTCTAAAGACACATCATCGAATAACCTTGTTTAAGAACCTTGGTTGTGCACGCACACACATTTTAACTAATCATTAAGGGCACAACCCATTTAAAGGGCCCATCACATTCCTGAAGCACCATTGTCCCAAGCCTAACTAAAATTGATTAGACGTTGGCCCTAAGGACTGGTTCGCTCGTCGGGATCCAGATTGAGATTGTTCACGATTAACCTGCTTATACTAGTCAATCTGATGTCTAGCTAGGGGAGTAGCATCAAACAACCGCGGCTGGGGGGTATACTAGGAACCGGAGGCACAAGCCAAAGGAAGAACCTTCTCCCCAGTCCCTCCTTCTAACTGGTTGGATTGCCTGTACATAAGTAGAGTAAATCGTTTATAATCATAGGACGGATTCTAAGAGTCTGAAGACCTTGAGGCTACCCAAACTAAGGACAGGCTTGTATTTTTGTATTGCAGGGCTCCTTTCACTTCTGATTTCCCTCCTTACTTCACCATGTACCCTTCCACATCCTACACACATTTTACATCCTATCCTCCTACCACCACTTATCCCCAAGATGATTACTATTCCGACTTGACTTATAATTACCCATCCACTAGCCAGGATGACTTTGATTGGGGATATGAATCTGGACCTCAGTGTCCAGGGACTAACCCTGGACAACAAGACTATGATTATTATCCTTCCCAGAGCTATAATGATTATGCATCTCCATCCTTTGATGACCAAACCAACCCAATCTACAATCAGGAAGGATATAATGATTATAACACCTACCCTCCCCAGTATTCCATTGAAAATAGGTCATCACCCTTCTTTGAACAATCCAAGACGACCTACTACCAGGGAGGAACTCGAGAACCTCAACATCTTGACTCCCCTAGATTTAATCTGAACCCACCCAAACCTGAACCAAACCAGTCGGTTCAGGTGAACCAGATCCAGGATAGGGTGTTGGCTAATTTGAGGAACACTATACAATCTTTAGAAGCTCAGCCAACACCATGCACTGAAGCACTGGAGCCTATGATCAAAATGATTGATGAACTTAATAGTTCTCTATTGGATTTGCTCCAAAGTGTTAGGGATAGGGATTTGGGTGAGTTCCTTCTTGGGAAATTGTCGAGGTTGAGGATGAAATTTGTGGTTGCACTAGTCAAATCTTGGGATGATTCTCAAGATGAACCCCCTTCAGGAGAGCCAATGTCTGAACCCGCTCAAGCGCCTGTCAGGGGGGATACATTTTCTGAGACTGGGGATGACCAGGATGGGCTTGAGCAACCATTTGAGGATGAACCGATTGATTCACCCGAGATCCCTGAGCCAGGGAGAGAGGAAAAATGTCTTCACGGACCATGAAATGATATATGATTTTGAGACATATATAAATGAGGATCATCAATTCTTTGACTCTGAGGGTGAAGAATCTTTTGGCGAAGTCTCACTTGAACTCAAGGAAGAGGATTTTAGTGAGACAAATGGGCTTGAGGAATCTGACAAACCAGTTGATAGCCCAATTATTGAAGATTTGGATTTAGTTGGGGTTAACTTGGAGGATCCGAATCTTGATGATTCAATCAGTGACCCCAGTCCTCATCTGCACCTTGAAGAGATGACTTCTGAGATCTTTGTGCCCAAGTCAATCTTGATTCAGCCATGATTTCTGGACTTGGGCGAATCATATGGGGTGAATAATATGCTAGAGGTCCCGAAGCCTAAGCCCTTGATGTTGGAGGATAGAATTATTGAAATAAAGATTTGGGAGGCTAATCCTGAGGGAAGTTTGATTTTGGATCTAAGGGTACCTATTGACTTAAAACCACCTACTTTCTACCAGGACCCTTACGATATCTTTCACGTGCAACCCATGCTTGAAATAACTGATTATTTTTCTGAGCTAGATGTTAAGTGGACAACAACACCTATTGAACCATCTTTACCCATTGTTCGACACTTTGGTCTTGGGTTGCACACCACTAAACTGCAAGCCCGACCCCACAAACACAACAACCTTCGGTTCTGGGTGATTTTCATCCAGAACCTGAGAACCACTCGACCCTGCAGCATGGGTCTGCACCATAATCTCGTCCACGTCTGTGGACATCTTCTGCTAGCGGGTTTCAGGATCAATATTTTGATTTTGATTCTGAACTGCACTTGTGAATTCTCAATCTCTTCTTTGTATGTATGCTATGCCTAGCTGAAGGCATTAAACTTAGCACGTGTGTATACACCCTTCTCTCTACGGAGCTGACCAGATTTTCACGACACTCAGGTGATGTTCTTTTTACTCTACCCTTTTCATGTCTTTATTTTTACAATGAGGACATTGCATCATTTAGGCATGGGGGGGTGGATAATCAACTCTTGAAATCATTATGTTAACTTCGTAGAATTTCTTTTAGTTCCTTATAAAATTAAAAAAAAATTGAAAATTAAAAAGAAAAAAAGAAAAAAAAAGAAAGAAATTAGGAAAAGAGAACTTAGGCATTTAGAAGTTATTAACTCTAGGAAATGATACAAGAGGACCTAAACACTTAGACTCTTCAGGTCTTCGAGCTTAATTAGCCCAGGTGTCAACTCGAATGTGGACTTAGTCTCGAGTCCTCGCCAATTAAAATTCATTTTAAGTTGGTAAATAAATTGGGATGATAAGTATACGACTTATCAACCCGCCCTCTAATTTGGGGGGACTTTAAGCCTAAGCATCTACACACACTATTTTGCACTGACTCACTTTCCGATGGTTTTTACGGAAATTGGGTAGCTAATGGATCGACTTGGGTGGTATGGCTGGCAAGTTGTTGGTGGTAACAGCTCATCGGCCGGTTGTCCAGAGCCTAGCCACAAGACCATTTTCGTTGTACTGCCTTTAGGTAAATCTTAGATCAGGGAAGCCACCTACTTATTAAAAAAAAAAAAAAAAAGAGAAACAAGCAAAAGAAAAGAAAAAAAAAAGAAAAAAAAGAAAAGAAGCGGAGAAAAAGAAAAGGAGAAAAAAAAAATAAATACAAATACCACACTTCACCACACGAGTATGGCTGGCAAGTTGTTGGTGGTAACAGCTCATCGGCCGGTTGTCCAAAACCCATCTCACAAAAAAAATAAATGCACAATAATTCCCAAAACACTTAGGGAAGAAGCGGGGAAGTAGAATAAACTGGGGAGATATACACTGGGTTCACCCTTGTGTTGACCCCATAAATAAAAGTAGGGAGAAAGCTACCGATCGTAAAGATAAACCTTTAGGCAAGGTCACCTAGGGTCATAGAAACCCGAAGTCTGTTTTAACGGCCGTTTTGTGAGTCTATCACTTTTTCACAAAGATGCTTAGTACTTAGAATCCTTTTCGAGTCTTAGGTGGGTCGGGTAGCCGTAAAAAGTTATCTCATAACTCTCAAACTCCAAAAGTACAAAAAAATTAGAAAAGAAGAAAATAAAAAAATATATATTTCTTCCCATCTCAAATAAGGCGAGAACTTGGGCGGTCTGCATTCTGGCAGACACCCGGGTACTGTTGAGTCTTCGTAGTTTAGAACCTTAGTTGAAATTTTCTATTGTTAGTAAACGACTTAGAACTAAGCGATCTAATCCTAATTTTGATTTTATACATAGCATGTAGTTTAATTTTGTTAGGGACTAGTAAAAGATAAGCATGGGGGTATGATAAACATGTATAAATTCATCATAAAATGCTTATTTGGGATAGTTCCTAGACTTAGCACTACATATCATGATATAAATATCGCATAGCATGCATCATTTTGCATTTAGAGTAGTTGTTTATATTTTTGGTTAATTAGGTCCTTTTTATGGTCAGGAGAAGAGAGGATTTATCTCAGGGCCTTGGATGGACAATCAGACCATACAGATCTGATCGGGACGACGATCAGAGATTAACACCTTTGAAATCGTGCAGATCGGAGTCCCGTAGAATCACATTAAGCCCAAGGAAGATCAACGGTCAGGGGGGCAATGCGACATCCATATGGGTTTCGGATGGAAAATCCGACCATACGGATGGATCTGGAGCGACGATCGCAGTCCGGCATCGCAAAAATCATCCCGATCTGAGCACTGTGGCACCCTCTACAAGAAGAAGAAGACGGATGGTCCAGATGGCACCACGTGGCACCATCCAGGACGCCCAAACACGGCCAGCAACCATCGCCCACTCTCCCTCATCATCTACACCGTTAATCCTAGCCGTTGGATTAAGATCCAACGGCTGGGAAGTGTTTGCACCGATTTCCTCCTCGTAACACAAAGGGCGATGTGGCGCATTGGTTGATGTAGCGGCTTGCAAAGGAGAGGCGTGGGTTCGATTCCCCACAGCAGCTCCAATTTGCAATTAGACGGGCATTTGGAGCGAAGCGCAGCGGCAGTGGCAGCGGCAGCGCGCGTGCGTACACACGGGCCAGCGCATTGCAAGCCTACACGGCAGTGCACAGCACACACGCACACAGCTGGGCGCGCGGTCAGCGCGTGTGAAGAGCGAGGTAGGCGGCGCGGGCGCAAGGGATGGTTGACGCCAGCTTTCAGTGACAACTGGACTGACCTACAGCAACGCTTACAGCCGTCGCTGTTTCATTGCAAGGCAGCAGAGCCAGCTATGGGCGTGGGTGGAGTTGAGCTGTCTACAGCAACGTTTCCACCGACGGTCTGGAGGTCGCTAGAGGTCCATTATCCATTTTTAGCCTCTTCTCCACCACTATAAAAGGGCCTTCACCCCCTCCCTTCCAAGCCATCTCAACCTACTCTACTCCCACCTACTCCCAAGCTCTAGCAAGCCTACCAACGCTCCATTAGAGCTTGTTCTCAAGCTCCCAAGGTACCTATTAGTGTAGCAAACCTCTGCCCCACCAAATATTCCTCCAACTTCCCATCTCCCTTCATAGGTCACCTTGGAGCCATCCTCTCACCTCCATTCCGGTAGCAGATCAACTCCGTCTTCTCACCTCCATTCTGGAGCTACGCCGAAGCTTTCCTCAACCCGACGTCCTCCAACATCTCACCTCCGTCGTCCCGCTCTCACCTCCTTCATCCGAGCTTCCGCCAGGCACCGTCGTCTCGCCGGACAGCCGATTCGGGAGATTTCCTCTCACCACCCTCTTTTTATATACTTTCATAGTTTCTTGTAATTGACATTAGAAGTAATATATACTAGATTTATTCCAGATCTCTATCTTGTGATACATTTGCTTGATTTCTTTTATTACAAAAATACAAAAAAATATCAAAACCTTAAAATACCAAAAAGAAATGAAATGAAGCGTGATTTTCAACAAAGTAAACGTCGCCTCCCTGTGTTCGACCCGGGACTCCCTTGGAGTTTCGGTATAAATTTTATTTTATCGATATGTTTTGCAACTACGACGATAGGTTACTTGTAACCCCTGTTTCTAACACGCGAAGCATGCACGACCAAGCTGCTTTGTGGTTAACGATGTGGGACTAAATCCTACCGCCTTCTTTGCATGGCTGGCAGCAGGTGGAGGTCTGTTCAATTGAAACAGAAGTTGGTGGTGTGGTGCCCAATTGACCACCTGGACGTGTGCTTGGAAGTGTTCCGCATCATCTTGTGTCTATGCCTGGAGCTGGCAATGGCAAGAGACCTTCAAGCTCCTTGAAGGAGCTCTGGTAATGGTGGTGGTGGCAGTGAACTTGAAAATGAAGAACACGGCCTTGCGGCCTCGTCAGATGGTTCAGCAGCTTCGTTGTAGCATGGCGAACGTGGTGGTGGGTGCAGCATGGCGTAGGAGGGCGTTCGGTGACCAGACAGTGACGGAGATGACGACATAAAGGTGAGTTGTTCGGTGGAGGGTTCGGGTGGATGGGAAGGCAAATAGAGATAGGGGTTTTGTATGCGAAGGGACGACAGTGCTTGTGGGTGTGTCAGTGAAGTGGATGAAGTTGTGTAGCGATGGAAATGCCTCACTGGAGTGGTCATCAGACGCGAAGAAGATGAGGGTGGTTGACGGATTCGAGAGGTTCTTTTTGGGATTTTTGGGTACGAAACTAACCTACGAGATATAAGGGACTAATCTAATCCAAGCTAATCAAATGAAAGGGGAGGATTCTCCTTACCGAGGGTACGTAGGCTTTGGAGAAGATGATGGCTCCAGTAAGGTAGAAGTGGCAACAACGATGGGAAGGAGGCTCCTACTGGTATGGCCAAGAGTGGATGAGAGAGAGGAAGGAAATCTTGCTGTTGGTATTGTAGACGAACGATGAAGGAGATCAGGAGGAGTCGCCGGAGCTTGTAGAGCTTCTCGGCCAGAGTGGAGAGAGGAAGTGGGGGGTTTCATGACTGGAATGAAGCTTGGGATGGACGGCGTGCACTGGGGTTCCTTTTATAGGTCTCTAGAGGGTGATTAGAGCTTGGGAAGCAAGCTTCCCAAGCTTGTAAGGCCGTCGAAGTTGGAAACCTATGACATACCTGAATCTCTCATGCATTCGTATGAGAGATTGGGATGGTTGTTGGGCTCAAGAATAGATTCATTGGAAAGAGAACTTCTCAAGGAATCTCCCCTCCAATTTTGGAAGGGATTCATTGATCAGAGAAGGAGTTCTCTTTAATCAAAGGTCGTTGGAGAAGGATTCCTCTGTGATAATGGTAGAGGGACCTAATTGCAAAGAGTGATGACAAAGATAGGGTCTTGTTTGTAAGGAATTCAAAAGATGAGGGGCTATTGGAGATAAAGAAAGTCAAACTTGGACCAAATTGCAAACTCAATCAAGATGATCTCAGATTGGGCCCAAATTTTGATAAAAATATAATTTGGACCAAAGGAATCCAATGGTGAAGTTAGATTTAGGATTTGATAAAGTTTGACTAGGTAATTTATGCAAAAACCCAAAGTAGGGCAAAACTCTATCTGTGGATCTATTTTAGGTCAAGACGGGTTCTGATGGTCAAATTGAAGATGCCAAACCATAGAGAATATTTTCTATGAATTTTAGAGGGTTTATGTGAATTTTATCTTGACTAGAACCTCAGTAGATTAAGCAGGTCTATTTTTAGGGCTTCAAATGTCATTCAATTCTTGAAATACGTGAAAACTCATTTATGTCTGCACAGACCTACTTGTTAGACATTTAAGATCATTTGACCTTTATTAACCCCTAAGAAATCCCATGATTATACTACAATTGAGATATGCCGTTAAAACTGCAGTTTTACCCTTATTTTCCTGTATTTCTCTCATAATAGATTTGCAGTGCATTACATCTCTCTAGCGATTATGTAGGAGCATTTATTCCTTGATTATGACTAAATAAAGCTAGATATGGCTGATGATGATGTTATCATCACTAACAAAAAACAAAATGAAAAATACACCAACCTATATAGCCTAAATGTAAGATTTAACCTAATCTTCTATAGGCAAGAATTACTTCCCTAAAGATGGAAGTAGATGAGCTTGATGTAGTAGAGATTCAATGCTATCTAATGCATGCTAGGAAGCTTGGAGAGTAGGGCCACAATCTTCTTCTAGATGATCTCACTTTTTAATTGTAAGAAATGGTGGAAAGTTTTATCTCTAAGTGTATTTAGCCAAAGAGGGGTCTTCCTCTATTTATAGAGGCCTTAGGAACCTTTAAGAAGTCTTGGGATAAGGCTCCTTGTTGCACGTAGTTTCTACGTTAAGAATTTGAGTTTTCAAAACCTATCATTCTAGTCGCGTAAAAATCCGTCAAATAGATAATTTAACCAAAACCTTGGTGAGTCTCGGGTCGAACGTGGGGAGTGATTAGCCCATATTTGTGGGCTATTTATATATTTTAATGCCTAGACATTAAGCTTTCATTAACATTTATTTAGCCTACATTAGGATGTAAATAGATTAATTTATATTTTTGACTTAATTACATAATTCATGCATTTGGAATTGACTTAGAATGGCATGTAATTAGGTGCATTACATGTATTGTTTTAATTAACAAAGAAGTTAAGGATTTGTGCTTAAATAATCTTAATATTTTATTATATTGTTATTCTTCTTCCGCAGAAACGACTCCACTTCCTCAGCAGCCATTCACTCCAGCCACAGTTGCAGGCATTCCTCCTCTGTGAAAAGTGGATATGGAGCCTTCAATGTGCATGCTCCATTTCAAATCCTTGCAACCATAGCTACAAAGGAGGAGAGTCACATCTTTGCACAGGCCACCACCCCTTTCCTCACTGTGCAGAGAACTTAGTTTCTCATCCACTCCATTACCACCGGCCTCAACTGCGGCGGAGCTTCGCCATCGTGGGCATGCGAGGTGATAGCCCACACTGCCATCGTAGAGCTCTGAACTACAAACTCACCGTACCACTGCCTGACCACCAACACCACATCCCCCACCACCATATCCTCTATTTCTCTTCCACCTCAAGAGAACCCAACCACTTGCAGCACCACCTTCAACAACCTCCACACCTGCAACACTCCATGCCACGCCTTCTCCTTGTCTACGCGCACCCAATAGGAATGCCCACCCAACCTCCATAGCTCCCCTCACGTTCGCGGGCACCACCTATCCACACACAGCCAGCAGCTTGCTCCCACGCGTTGCTAGCAATGTCTCTCCGCATAGCAGTAGCAGCAGCCACTTCCCCCTATGCCCCCACCTGCGCACATCTCCACGCAAACAACCTCCGTGCACACTGCGATCGAGCGATGTAAGGAGATTGGTTTAGTCCTTAGTTGGGAGAAAACCCACTTCATGGTACAGAAAGGAATTGTACTTGGGCATGTTGTATTTGAGCGAGGCTTGGAAGTAGATAAAGCCAAGGTTGATTCTATTTCTAAACTTCCATTGCCCACGAATGTCAAACAGATTAGATCCTTTCAAGGCCATGCCAGCTTTTGTAGGGGCGTTATTAAGAATTTTAGTAAAATTTCTAGGCCACTTTGCGACTTGTTGGCAAAGGAATCTTCCTTCAATTTTGATTCAAAGTGTGCCGAGGCCTTTCAAACTCTGAAGGAGGCCTTGATCTCTACGCCTATTCTTCAAGCTCTTGATTGGACACTCCCATTTGAGCTAATGTGTGATGCTTCAGATTATGCAGTGGGAGCCATCCTTGGATAAAGGGTTGAGGGAAGACCACATGTGCTACACTATGCCAACAAGACTTTAATTGAACCACAACAAAACTACACTGTCACTTGAAAGGAATTACTTGATATAGCTTTTGCTCTGGGGAAGTTTAGGTATTATCTTCTTGGGTCTAAGGTGGTTATTTTCACTGATCATGAGGTAGTGAAACATCTCATTACCAAGAAGGATTCTAAGCCACGTCTGATTAGGTGGATCCTACTCCTTCAAGAGTTTGACTTGGAGATACGTGAAAAGAAAGGACTAGAAAATGTAGTGGCTGACCACCTGTCTCACCTTCCACTTGATGACTCTCTATTTGGAGACATCCGCGAGACATTTCCCAATGAAACCCTTATGGAGGTAACACCAACTTCACCTCGGTATGCTGATATCGTCAATTACTTGGTCATTGCAAAGATTCATGTCTCTTGGGATGAGCAGAAAAGGAAGGGATTCATTTCCCAAGCTAGATACTTTCATTGGGAAGAGCTTGAATTATTTAGAATTAGACAAGACCAAGTACTGAGGCAATGCGTGCCTGGGGAGGAGCAACAAAGTGTGCTGAGTTTTTGCCATGAACTTCATTGTGGAGGACACTTCGGTGCTAAGAAAACCTCTTTTAAGGTTCTCCAATCCGATTTTTGGTGGCCTTTGTTATTTAAGGATTCTCATAGTTTTGTTAAGGCCTGTATTAGATGTCAACGAACTGGAACGATTGGGAAGAGGAATGAGATGCCTCAACACCCCACTCAACCAATTAAAATTTTTGATGTTTGGGGAATTTACTTTATGGGCCCCTTCCCTTCATCCCAAGGTTATGAATATGTCTTAGTGGCAGTTGATTGTCTCTAAATGGATAGAGTCAATTCCTACACAAACAAATGACCACTCAGTGGTATTGAAATTTGTGAAGGCCAATATCATATCCCGATTCAGCTTCCTAAGACTATTATTGGTAATGGGGGACCTCACTTCTAGAATCATCACTTCAACCGGTTACTCAAAAGTTTTGGGGTCACTCACAAGATTGCTAGCCCATACCACCCCCTGACGAGTGGCCAGTTTGAAGTGTCGAATAGGGAGATAAAGAACATTTTAGAAAAGACCGTAAGACCTGATAGGAAAGATTGGTCTCAAAAGCTCGATGATGCTTTGTGGGCGTATCGAACGGCCTACAAGACCCCTTTGGGTACATCTCCTTTCCGGATTATGTACTTGAAAGCATGCCATTTACCCGTTGAGTTGGAACATAGGGCACTTTGGGCTATCCGAAGTGTCAACATGGATTTTGAAAAGGCATGTAAGGCACAACTTTTGGAATTCAGTGAGCTTGAGGAATTGAGGAATAATATTTATGACACCTCTCAGGCTTATAAAGAGAGAACTAAGGTCTTGTATGATAAGTATATCCTTAGAAAGACCTTTGAGCCCAACCAACAAGACTGGCTTTTCAATTCCAGACTTAAGCTTTTCCCAGGAAAATTAAAATCACGTTGGGATGGGCCGTACATAATCACCAAAGTGTTTCTGTGTGGGGCTATGGTGATCAAGAGCCCTTCCTCTTCAGCAATACCTTTTACCGTCAACAGCCAACGATTAAAACCATACATTACTTTGGATGGCCATCTGGTTGACGAGGTCACTCTTGAGGAGACTTAGCTCCTGTCATTCTCCGCCTCAGGTAATATCTTCCCTTAACTATTTTGTTTCCAATGACGACATTGTTTGAACCAGGCATGGGGGGATAGGACCTAAGGCATTTGTTTATAGAATGCCTACATTTTGCATTCATGCATGCATATTACATTTTAAAAAAAATTAAATTAAATTAAATTAAATTAAAAATAAAATAAAAAGAAAAAAATGTTTATATTTTTAACCGGCTGGGCTCGACATCTTTAGCATGAGACCAAGACTTTAGGTTTACCTAAGCTGACTCCAGGTATCTAATTATAGGAGCTAGGGTTGAACTGCTGACTTCAGAACTTTAGGGTCCGTTTGGACTTAAAAACTTAAGTTGGAGTTAAGTTGCGAACCATTCCTCAAGAGGTTGAGGAAGGGAAGCTAGGGATTGAGTTAAAGGTTGGGGTAGTACCTAGTGTCTTTTCTTACCTTTTGGTTTACGGGTCTTCGTAACCTAAGCATCCACATTTCACACACACTTGGTCTTGTGTTAATAGTGATCACCCTAATTCATTTCTTGAAGACAATTTGGTTCTCTTAGTTCTGACGAAGGAGAAGCATGAAAACACAATTTGATTGGAAGAGTTCCTGTCGTAGGAGAGGTGGAGTATATGCTCACCTTGAGGATGTGATGATAACATGTCACCTCCTTTACGGTTGTCTCTTAAGATCACTATCCTACTCGGGGCATGTAAGCGCATTGTGCGGTTCTGGTACCATGGGCGGCCCTATCTCGAAGTGCCGATTGCCACAGGCTTGAATTCAATTAAGAAATCCATGGGCGATACTATCTTGAAGTGTTGATTGGCAGGAGTTCCTGGGGTCACTATGGGAGATGCTATCTCGAAGAATTGAAAGTCAGGCACCCTTTGAGGTTCGGTGATGGGGACAATGAATCCGACACAGACCGTGTTGATAGCTGATCCAAGGTTAGACTTAGAGGAATCAAACAACAAAAAAATTATACTTATTACAAAAAAAAAAGAAAAATATTTCTTACTCTTTTTCCTATGATGGCAATCATACCAACCTCAGATAAATTGGACCAATGCACATGCACGGATGCTTTAATCTCTGGGATCAATAAACCCCAGGGTAGAGTTAGAAATCAAGGAAACCTATGCCTGCAACTCATACTTAGCTGACCTAGTCTATAACTCAACAACTACATGGGTACCTTATGATCTAGGGTTAGATGGTTCAACCTAGTTTCTATGAAAAGGTGAATTGAGTTAGAATGGATAACTTGGAGTGATAAGTCATGCTTGAATTTGCTAGGGACTAGCAAAAACTAGGCATGGGGGCATTTGATTAGCCCATATTTGTGGGCTATTTATATATTTTAATGCCTAGACATTAAGCTTTCATTAACATTTATTTAGCTTGCATTAGGATGTAAATAGATTAATTTATATTTTTGACTTAATTACATAATTCATGCATTTGGAATTAACTTAGAATGGCATGCAATTAGCTGCATTACAAGCATTGTTTTAATTAACATAGAAGTTAAGGATTTGTGCATAAATAATTCTAATATTTTATTATATTGTTATTCTTCTTCCATAGGAATGGCTCTGCTTCCTCGGCGGCCATTCACTCCAGCCACAACTGCAAGCATTCCTCCTCCGTGAAAAGTGGATTTGGAGCCTTCAATGCGCACGCTCCATTTCAAATCCTTGCAGCCATAGCTACAAAGGAGGAGGAGAGTCGCAATCTTCGCACAGGCCACCACCCCTTTCCTCACTGTGCAGAGAACTTAGTTTCTCATCCACTCCACTACCACCGGCCTCAACCACGATGGAGCTTCGCCACTGTGGGCATGCAGGGTGGCAGCCCACATCGCCACGTAGAGCCCCGGACTACAAACTCACCGTGCCACCACCCGACCACCAACACCACATCCCCCACCACCTTCTCCTCTGTTTCTCTTCCACCTCAAGAGAACCCAACCACCTGCAGCACCACCTTCAGCACTCCATGCCGTGCCTTATCCTTGTCTGTGCGCACCCAACAGGAATGCCCACCCAACCTCCACATCTCCCTTCAAGTACACAGGCACCACCTATCCACGCATAGCCAGTAGCTTGCTCCCACACGCGGCCAGCAACGCCTCTTCGCACTGTAGCAGTAGCAACCACTTCCACCTGCGCCCCCACCTGCACACATCTCCATGTGCACAACCTCTGTGTGCATCGCACGCACCTGCACTGCTCCAGTAGCTCCCCACACACACCATACCTCCACGCTCACGTGCAACCCTCCAATAGCGCCGCACCCCCTTGCCTCTAGCAGCACTACGGTGCCCTCATCTCTATGACACACCAGTAGCAGCAATACCCCGCGTGCCTCTTAGCACGACAACAGCACCAGCCACCTGTAGTGCGCGTGCGTGCCCCTGCGCCCCCTCGCCTCTAGCTTACACGTCGAGATGCTTCACAATAGCAGCAACCAACCCATCGCTGCCGCCCTTCTCTCCTCTGTTCCGCCACCTCCGGTGACCATCCACCACGGAGCAACCACCATCGGATGCACACTGACCTCGCCCACCTCCAGTGAGCTTCTCAAGGTCAGCATCGGCTCCTCCATGTGCGTGCATGCTCAATCACAGAATGCTCTATTTCTTGTGTCATTAATATTTACATTTCTTTACCATTGGATGAGTGGAACTTTTGATTTAATAATATTTTAATCTAGTTATTTTGTGAGAACGCCCTCCATCTTTCATGAAAATATAGTATCAGCTTATTCATGTCTTGTTTTCTTAATTGAAAGGTAGTTTTGATTCGATTTCTTTGCGAAATTAATCGTGAACATTGATTTTTGACTCTTACAAGTTTATAATAGCCATTGCTTCCCTATGGACATGACCCACTCTCTTTTGAGTGGTTTAATTTCAATTAAATACTTTGATTAGTCGATTTTCCACTACTTAAAAATACGACAAATCATCTTAATTATCATATTCGAATGTGAAAATCATCTGGACAGGGAGACGTATTTTTGATCAAAAGTCGTATTTATATTTATTGTCATGAAGTAGATTAGTTGGTCGAATTAAATCTACACTAGATATCTACTTAAAGAATAATTAATAAAAGACAGAGAAAGAATAATACAAATAAAGAGAAAATAGGGAGAGAATGAACAAATATTTCGTAGTCACAGATTCATGTTCATTACAACTACTCCTTGCACTAGAAAGCGGAAAATCTAATCTAGAGAGCGATAAAGAGAAGAGGGAGAGAAATTATCCTCCTCGATGGCTGCTTAGAGGATAAGCCATGTTGACAGAGCGCTTAGATGAAGGTGGTGAGACACTGGACGAGGGAGAATGAAGATGGAGGATGGAACAGAGTGACATCACAGAGGGATCTAATTCCCGAACGGCAGTGAGTGGACAACCGCGAGATGCTCCACGAGTTGGGTGAGAAAGTGGAAAAAAAATATTTTTAACTCTAATGGAGCATCCTAGATTTGAGACAATCTCATAAAGCTTTGAAGGGGATGGGAGAAGAGAGGAAGAGATGAAGAAAATGAGTGGTAAGTGTCTCCTTTCATAGGTGTAGTCATAAGGGAAAAAATGTCCTTTTACAAGCTTAACACATTAATTGCTGGGGTCTTTAGTGACAGATATAAATGTCACTAAAGACCCACATTGCTGAAGCACGTATGTGCCTCTACCTTTCTGCCTTCAACCATTGAGACACCTCATCGCATGCATGCATCTTCAACCGTCCGAGAAATCGGACGTCTTAAACGCGTGCCCGCTTCTTGATCTTCAGTGTAACGTGCACCCGCATCAGATTGGGCATGCGTTCATGCGTCAGATCACATGTGAAGTGTGCGCCTTCATCCAACATTCCACGTTGCACTCCCTCGACTGCGTGATCGCTATCGCACGGGTGAATTTCGCTCTCACCGGCATGCACGTTCGATTGAGGCGCTTGTCGTCTCGACCCGACACCACTGCCTTCGCGAGGAGGCATGCAACCAATGCACTACACCTCTCCATGTGTCATGTATACACTTTAAGGGACGGGCACTCGCAACCATTGGATGGAGATCCAACAGTTGAGATCACCCGAGCCCTCGCCTTGAGAAGGTGCTACATGGCTGAGGGGTGACGTGGCGAGTTCTCAACTGTTGGATTGATGATCCAATGGCTGAGATGCATTGATCATCGCTTGAAGAGGTGGAGTGGGAGGTTTGGGGTGGTGTTGGGAGGATGAGATGGCACCACATGGTGCTATCCTGGCTGTCCATCTTCTCTGACTTGTAAATGGCGCTACGGATGTTGGATTGAATCGATTTTTGTACCATTGGGCTGCAATTGTCAATTTGAACCCATCCGTGCAGTTGGATTTGTCATTTAAGATGCAGATTTAACACCACCTTGGCCCTTGACCTCTGATCTTTCTCGTACTACATCTGATGCTATAGAGGTTCTATTGGGGTGATTGTGAAGTTGTTGAACTTCGATCGTCACCCTGATCAGATCTGTATGATTGGATCTCAAATCCAAGGCCCTGATAAATGTTACCCTGTTCCCTGACCACAAAAAGAGAAAATTAGTCTAAAATTTATACAATCTAACCTAAACGCACGATGATGCATGTTATGCAATATTTATAATGCATGAATGCTTTTATGACACTAGAAACATGCATAAATAGACATTTTAGGTCAATTAGATGTGTGTACATTACACTCCCATTCCTATCTTTTGCTAGGTCCTAGCAAAACTACATTCTATTTATAAAAGAATTAGGATCAGATTTCTTGGGCAATGGTTATTTTTCGACACTAGAAAATTTCTACTAAGTCCTGAACTATAGAGACACAACAATACCTGAGTGTTCGCCAAAATGCAGATTGCCCAAGCCCTCAACCTTATTCAAAAGCAAAAGCATCTTTTTCTTTTTCTTCTTTTCTAATTTTTTTGGATTTTTGAGTTTAAGGTTTCGATGCAACTTTCTACGGCTACTCAACCCACCCAAGACTTGAAGAGAACTCTAACTACTAAGCATCTTTTTGTGTAAATGTGATAGACTCACCAATCAGTAGTTAGAATGGACTTCGAGTTTCTATGCCCCTAGGTGACCTTGAAAGGGATTCTGCCTAAAAGTGTATCTATACGACTGGCAGCTTTCTCCGTACTTTTTATTTTTATGGGGTCAACACAAGGGCGAACCCAGTGTATAACTCCCCGGCTTATTCTATTTCTCTGCTTCTTCCTAAGTGTTTGGAATTAAACATGCATTTTTAAGTTGGGATCTTGACAACCGGTCAATGAGCTATTACCACCGACAACTTGCCAGCCATACTTGTGCAGTGAAGTGTGATTTATTTCTTTTGCTTCTTTTCTTTTCTATTTCTATTTCTTTTTTTTTGGATATTTTTCTATTTTTTTCTTTGTTTTATAAGTAAGTGTCTTCCTTGATCTAAGATTTACCTAAAGGCAGCAAGAAGAGAATGGCTATGTGGCCAGGCTCTGGACAACCAGCTAATAAGTTGTTACCACCAATAACTTGCCAGCCATACCACCTAAGAAGGATCATTAGCTACCCAATTTCCATTAAAATTGCAAAAAAGTGAGTCAGTGCAAAGAGTGTGTAGATGCTGAGACTTACAATCCCTTCAAATCAGAGAGCGGGTTAATAAGTTGTGTACTTATCAACCCAACTTATTTAGCCAATTAGAAATAAATTTACAAATGGTGACTCGAGAAACAAATCCATATTTTAGTGGACACCCAGGCTGATTAAGCCCGAAGACCTGAAAAATCTAAGTGTTCAGGTCATATTGTATCATTCCTATGGTTGACAAATTTCTAAGGCCTAAGTTCTCTTTTCCTAATTCAAAAATGTTTTCTTTCAAAAATAAAAAAAATAAAAAGAATTTACGGAGCTAACAAGATGATTCAGAGAATGATATCCACCCCCCATGCTTATCTAATGCAATGTCCTCATTGTATTAAAAAGACATGAAATAGAGTAGAGTAGAGTTGAAAGCACTTGAATTTCATGATTACCCGGTCAACTCCTAGATGAAAAGAGACTGTATATGTGCTGAATTTAGTGCCTTCAGCTAGGCACACTATACAAACAATGAGGAAATAAAGAATTCACAGATGCAAGTTAGAATTAGAATAAGAAGATTCACCTCAGGTCCTGCCAGTAGATGTCCACATATGTGGACCAGATTGTGGTGTAGACCCATGCCTCATGATCGAGTATATGTAAGGTTCTAGATAAAAATTACCTAGAACCTAAGATTAGTATGCAAGCGAGGTCGAGCCTGCGGTTTGTAAGGATGCAACCCAAGTCCAAAAAGTTGGACAATAGGACAATCAAGATCAAAAAGGTAATCAGTGAATTTATGGTTGGGTTGCACATACTCAGAATCAAAAATGTCATAACGGTCTTGGTAGAAGGTTGGTGGTTTCAGGTCTATAAGAACCCTTAGACTCAAATTTCTACTTCCCTCGGAATTGGCTTCCCATATCTTCAATTCCAAATTCCTATCTTCCACAATCAGGATTTCAGATTTCGGGACCTCTTGCATGTTAATCACCCCATCTAAAATTTCCAAGTCCAAGATTTGTGGCTGAATCAGAATTGACTTGGGTCTAGTGATCTCAAAATCAAAATTGTTATTATGCTCGAAGGGTTGTAATTGAGGAATAGGGCTATGAATTGAATCCTTCATGAAATCAGGATCTAAATCCACCATGTTAGCCTTAACAAGATCAATTTCCTTAGTTTTGGGCCATTAAATGGTTCATTGAATTCCTCAGGTCCAGTTGTCTCACTCAAATTACCTTCCTCAAATTCAGGTGAGACTTCATATATCAATTCTTCACCTTCAGAATAAAAGAATTCTGGATCCGCATTTATGTACGTCTCAAAATCATCTATTATTGCTTGGTCTAAAGAGACAAACTTGTCTTTGTACCTTAGCTCATGGATCTCGGGTGATGTAATCAATTCATCTACAATTGGTTGCTCTAGAATAACTTGGTCATCCCCAGTTTCGTAAAACAAGTCCCTCCTACAGGTGCCTAAGTAGATTCTGACATTGGCTCTCCTGAAGGGGGTTCATCCTGGGAATCATCCCAAGATTGAACTAAAGCAACCATAAATCTCATCCTCAATTTCGACATCCCAAGTAAAAGCTCACCCGGGTCCTTATCCTCAACATCTTGGAGCCAATCCAACAAATACTTGTTAAAATCATCAATCATTTGAATCAGAGGCTACAATTCTTCAGTGTAGGGTGTTGGTTGAGCTTCAAAAGATTGAATGATATTCCTTAAGTTAGCCAACACCCTATCTTAGACCTGGTTCACTAGAACCAAATGGTTTGGTTCAGGGTTAGGTGGGTTTGGGTTCAATCCAGGGGAGTCAACAAATTGAGGTTCTTGGTACCCTCCCTAATAATAGGTCATTTCAGGTTTTCATGTAAATCTAGCCAAAATCAGGGACATAATGACTTTGATAGCAAAATCTGTCGTTTAATTTTAAAGTCAGACATCAAGTTAGTCGTTTAATGATGAAAGAGAGATTCTTGTTTTAGATAAAAATTTTAACATAAAATGTCGCATCATTGTATTTAGTTGCGTGGTAGAAAATCACTTCTCAAAACATTTAATACTCAAAATCTAACCATGAAAATAGTTAGTCCATTTGCACAGGGAGGAATTAGCCTATTAAATTAAGTAATGGTACCTAGTCCAATCAGGAATCACAGTAGATAAAGATATGAATCTTTGCACTTCATTTTCACCATCAATAAGCATTCCATGCAATTAATTAAAATCGTAGGGAGTTCATATATAAAATCACTTTAATAAATTAACTCATCAAATAAATTTATAGTGTTTCTGCAATGGCATTCAATGTAAAAGCAAATGCACCCTTTATTGTAGCAAAACAGAGCATCTGCTCTTGAGCTCGACCACATAAAGAGGAGGTCACAGTCGGAGGAGAGAAGCTTGATGAAGGTTAGTGGTGGTGAGGGCTTCACAATGGCGACATTGGCATCGAGCTCATAGGTTGGAGGTGGTCGGTCAGAGGGCATTCAACGGTGGGGTGTCTGGTAGGAGCACATCGGCATAGCTGACAGCGATGACCGTGCACAACCTCTGTGGTCGGGGAGGGTACTCGTGGGGTTGCGGTGAACTGAGATGGAGTGCAGACGAGGTTGGAGGTCAAAGGAGACGAAATGGGAGTTGTTGCGTGTGAAGGTGCTTTCGGTTCTTTGGTAAATAGAGAAAGGGTTTTGGTGAAGAAGAAGGTGGCTTGCATGGGATGAGAGGGTGGTTGTGGGTTGTGAAGAGGATGGGGCTCGTGGTTTACAAAGGGAAGATGGAGGTTACAGTGAGGATGGCTGTGGTGAGGGTGGTTGTGGTGTTGATGGGTGTGGAAGAAGGTGGTGATGGTGGAAGGGTCATGTGTTGTCACCACACAACCAATTGCGAGGGGGGTTTCTGGAGGATGGCAGTGGCTGGGTTGTGTTGGAGAATGCCGGATTCACAGTGCAAGCCCTTCACCACAGGGTATGCCTTCGACGCACGGTGGATCCTCCGAGGTAGATTCCCCCCCTCTCCTTTTAAATGCCTCTATTTTTGTTTCTTCCGCCGAGATCATCTCCAACAATCTTCGCGATAAGGCGGTGCCAGCAGGTTCGAAGGCTATCACAGCGAGGTTACGAGATGCACGACCTTGGGTTGGTGATGCATTGATTCGATCAGTTGAGTGCATTGCTGGCGAGGAGGAGACAATGATATGATATTGAAAATTTTATGCACATAACCTTGCATAAATATATGTGGATGAAGTTTTAACAAAGTATCTTTTAATTAAGATAAACTAACACTTAATTCTAATTGAAATATAATGAGGTAAGTTCAAATGTACTTAAGCTAATTAATTTTCCAATAAATTGGACTCATCAAATACCCCCATGCCTAAGTTTTGCTGGTCCCTAACGAAAGTTAAAAATGATGAAAGTGTTCAAAGATTTCTGCTTTTCTTATTCAAAAAATTTAGAGATCCAGACAAATGTGAAGTTATAGTAGTCTAGGTAACGGATCTACGTGAAAAGCCAACCTAAAATTAAACTTCGTGCTTTACCTTTGATAAAATTCTATCAGGATAGGCAACTTCTTCCCTCAAGGAAAAAATAATTTGTAATTTGACCCCAGCTTTTTGGCTTAGGCAGGAAATATTGAGTCAAATGGATTCATATTTGGTGGCTTACACTCATTTGGCGCTATATGTAGTCTAGTACTGTAGACTCTAAATCTATAGACTATCAAACGAGTCAACCTAGAGAGAGGCTAAAAGCTGTGTCCTCTTAATGTTCCTTTGCTCTCACTCTTTCCTTTCTTTCCTTTCTGATATCATAAATCTCACCAGATTTTGTAAATGTACTCAATGTTTGGTGGTCTCACTTGGCATTCACACTTTAATTAGAGTCCTAATAACCATACAACTAAGTTAGAAGTCCTCAGCCAATATTCGGGTGATCAGAAATACTGGAAAAGTAGTTATGGGTCATATTTGGTGGATCACAATGGGTGTTTTTATTGCCTCAATGATATAGACATATGATGAAATCAACATGAAAACATAGCTATAAACTCGAATATTATTATTATTTTTTCTTTTTTTCTCTTCTTTTCTTTCTTCCTATATATATATATTTTTTTTTTTTCTCTCTTTTTTTTTCCTTTCATAACTACCAACACAACACAACACGACACCAAACTTTTATTCATGAGGCATTATTGGAGATGATGATGATCAAGAAGATATTGTGTGGTTTATTTGGTGGAAGTACCTACTCTTGGCACCAGGAAGGAATGGATAAGACAAGCATATTTCTAACCTTCAACACTAATACCCTCCTTTAGCTAAGGACTCTGTGAAGGACAGTCTTAACCATCCACCATAGTCATAGTTTTATTAAAACTCAATCTTTGTGTATTTTCCTTATTTGTTGACTCTCAAGAATTCACACATAATGTTCGCACGCAAGAAAAGAGAGCGAAAACTATGCCTAACTCTAAGGTATCATCATTCAATTATTCAAAACTTAAGAGTCCTTACACTAGACTTAGCGCACAAGTAGTCTCTCTATTTTCTCCTCATAAATATTAGGTGGATCTAATAGAAAATAGTATGCCTAGCTCCCTTCAAACTGTCCAAGGATTCAGCAGACTAACAATTCTTATTGGTTTTCTAAAAAGATCCATTACCCAGTCTACGTGCAAGTGAAGTAAATGTACTGAATTCTAAACTAAGAAATAATTTAAGAAAATCTTCAATGACACCTCCTTGATAAAGATATTTTGCTAGGGACTAACCAAATTAGCTCAAGAAAATAAGAGTTTTTTTTCTTTTTTGTGACTAATGCACCTATCCTAAATGCATGCATATATTTATAAATGCTATAAACAACCTCAGGTTATACCCCTCCATGCCTAAGATTGGTATTGTCCTCATTGAAAAAACAAAGACATAGAAGAATATAACTTGAGGTGGAGAGTGAGCAGAGCTAAGGCTCCTCAAGCTGGGGTGTGTCAAAAACCTGGCCATCTGAAAGAGTAACATATGGTTTAAGTCATTGGCCATTTCCCTTAAAGCTCGCACTAGAAATAGGGTTTCGAATTTCAATTGCTCCATAAGGGAAGGCAATAATAACAACATACGACCCATCCTAGCGAGACTTGAGCTTTCCAAGAAATAATTTAAATCTGGAATTGAAAAGTCAGACCCACTAGTTGGGGTCAAAGGTCTTTCTAATGATGTGCTTATCATGGAAGACCCTTGTACGTTGCTTGTAAGCTTGGGAAGTTTCGTATGCTTCATTACGAAGCTCCTCAGGCTCACTTAACTCTAGCATGCGTGCCTTTCCCACTTTATTTAGATTTAAGTTAACATTTTTAATAGCCCAATAAACTTTGTGTTGGATTTCAATGAGAAGGTGACATGCTTTTCCATAGACAAGATGGAAAGGAGACATGCCCAAGGGATTTTTATACGCTGTTCTGTAGGCACAAAGAGCATCATTTAATTTTTTCGACCAATCCTTACAGTCGAGCCTAACAGTTTTTTCCAGAATCCACTTAATCTCCCTATTAGATATTTCAACTTGTCCACTTGTTTGGGGATGGTAAGATGTAGCTATCATGTGGTTGACTCCCAAATTTTGGAGTAGTCTTATGAAGTGCACATTCTTAAAGTGAGGTCCTCCATCACTTATGAAAGTCCTTGGCCACCCATACTGAGAAATGATATTAGCTCTGACAAAATCAAAGACCACAGAATGGTTATTGGTCCGCATGGGTATGGCTTCTATCCATTTTGATACATAGTCCATGGCCACAAGGATATACTCATATTCGAAGGACACAAGAAAGGGATGCCCCAAATATCAAAGATCTCAACGGGGAGATTTAGGTTGCTGGGGCATCTCATCCCTTTTTTCAACAGTTTTTATCTGCTAGCAAAATAGACATGCGCCCACATATGTATGTGCATCTCTGAATAATGTGGGCCACCAAAAGCCAGGATGAAGAACCTTATGGGTAGTCTTTTTCCCACTAAAATTCCCTCCACAATGAAGGTCATGGCAAAAACTCAAAACACTCCTTTGTTCTTCATCGGGGACGCAACGACAGAATAATTAGTCAGGGCCTATTCTAAACAGCTCAGGTTCCTCCTACTGATGAAATTTAGCTTTGGCAAGAAACCTGTCGTGCTTTTGCTTGCCCAAGTACTGGGGGTTATGCCAGTGACCAAATAGTTCACTGTATCAGCAAACCAAGGGGTTTTGGCTTCCACAGCCACCAGGGACTCATCAGGAAACGTCTCCTAGATACCACCAGTAGGGGTTGATGCCTCAATATCGATCCTGGACAGTTAATCTACTATAGCAAGAAATTCATTTTCAGTGACCGTGTAGTTTTGCTGAGGATCTGTAAGGGTCTTGCTGACATAATGCAAAACATGAGGTTTTCCTTCAATCCTTTAACCTAAGACCGCTTCATTGCATAGCAATCATAGGTCTTAATTGACCTAAATTAGGCTAGGACTTAGCATAAGTTAGGGTAATTCATGCATGCATAAGCATTATCTGCATCTTTACTGCTTTCCTTTAGCTATACATAAAATAATGTTATAATGTGCTGATTAAGTGCATTATGTCAATTATAGGTAATAAGCTGGATCTGGAGCTAGATATGAAGCTGGATCTGAAGTTGGATCAGGAATAATGGGTGTTGCAGCTGGGCTGGAGTAGAAGACTTAGATTAGATATAGTGAATAATGATGTAACGGAGTTAAGCTATGCTATTCTATTAAGTAGGAATAAAGAAGTAAAATGTGAAGAGCTTAGGTCCATCCTAGCCCTAGAATAGCCTAGAGACTTCCCCAAGCCTTAGCCACCCTTAGATTAGGTCACCGCACCCTAGGAAACCTTAAAACCCTAGTTCCAACCATTATCTGGACGTACAGATAAGTTATAGGACGTTCAGAACCCTTAGCCAACTCCCGCACACCTTAAAGCCACTTCTGCAGTGTTATTGGATGTCCAAACACTTTGTCAGACGTCCAAACACTTCCATACCCACTTTTTATGGATCTAAGAACTACTCTCTCTCTCACTTGGCCGGCCACTCATGGGACTCTCTCTAGAGAGTTCCACACTTCTCTAGAGAGACTCCCTTAGGGGTGGCCATTTGCACCCATCCACTCTTAGCTTAATTCCATTCTTAGCACTCATTCCACTTAGGCTAGCCACATTCATCTCCACTCCACCTCCACGAGGAGCACCACCATGAAGGCCACCATCTCCACACCAGGATGCTAGATCACCTCTCCAACCTCTCTCCAAGGGCCGGCCTAAGCACCATTGGCTGCCCCTCCTCCTTCTCTCAACCACTCAAAGGCCATCGGAGCCCACCTCCAAATGCCTTCTTTTCTACTAAACTAGTAACTTAGCTCTTCGTAGTTTTACTGCTTTCATTTATTGCTTAGTAGTGTAGCTCTTATTCTCCCCCAATGATGCATGCAAAATCCCCCCTTAGATTCCTGTATGCAATCATTTTCTATTAGCTAGTTTTATGTTTTGAACCTTTCCTTTACAAGCTTTCCTCTACATTCCATGTTGCAAACATCCTCTGAATGAATGAATGAAAAATATATTTTCTAGACACATATCTCTATGTTTGAAAGCACCATGAGCTTATTGGTTGCAATCTACTTTGTGTGATTCAAGTTGCCTATTTTCATTTATATATATATTTTGCAACAAGCATGCTAGTTTCGGAAAATATAGAAGATCTAACTATAAATGCATTTTCCGTAAACAGCCACCATGTAACTAGAATTGTGCACACCAAAACTTGCACTTTCACCTTTGTTATCTATTTAACACACGCGCACGTAATCAGAATTCACAATAGAAGTGGTGAAACTTTAATACAAAGATTAGAAACCAGCGTGCGATTTTAAATAAAGTAGAGCGATAAAGGATCAACTTCAGATTTGAACAAGCGCCTCCCAGAGACAAACGACTGGGACTCAAAGTCTCGTTATCTTTTTATAAATATTTTTGTTTTATCATATTGCGCACCATACTACGATGCTTTTTCTATCAAAATGCGCTTTACTATTACAACGCCGCTCCCACTATGAAATCAGAAGCATTGCACATCAGCTCAAATGGGAGGGCCCAAACTGGATCTTGGAGAATCAACCTGGTAATAAGGGCTTTCTTCAAGACTTGGAAAGGCTCGCCACATCTGCCACCAAAATCGAAGGAAACATACTTCACTAACAAGTCACAGAGTGGCTTAGAGATTTTACTGAAATCTCTAATGAAGCACCTATAGAATCTAGCATGGCAAAGAAAAGATCTAACTTGATGAACATTACTGGGCGATGGAAGTTTAGAGATGGAATCGATTTTGTCTATATCCACCTCTAATCCTTTCTCGTTGACTGCATGCCCCAAAATAATGTCATGCTGGACCATAAAGTGGCACTTCTCCCAACTAAGCACCAGCTTTGCCTCTTCGCAATGGATTAAGACTTTATCAAGGTGTGAAAGGCATAGGTCAAACAATGAGCCATAAATGGAGAAATCATCCATGAAGGTCTGTACAAACTCATCAATCATATCAGAAAAGATAGCCATCATACATCATTGGAATGTGGCAGGAGCATTACATAACCCGAATAGCATTTGGTGGAACGCAAATGTGCCATACGGACTCGTGAAGGTAGTACGCTCCTAATCGTCAGGGAAGATGGCTATCTGAATATACCCAGAGTACTCGTCAAGGAAATAGGAGCACTTGTTCCTTGCCAATCTTTCCAAAATCTGATCGATAAACAATAAGGGGAAATGGCATTTCTGGGTAGCCATGTTCAAACGACGATAATCGATGCTGACCCTCCAGCCAGTTAAGGGTCTAGTGGTCACCAACTCTCCTTGGTCATTTTCTTCCACAGTGATTCCTGCCTTTTTGGGCACCACATGTATTGGACTGACCCATTTACTATCTGAAATGGGATAGATAATTCCTGCTTTTAGCCATTTCAGAATCTCCTTTTTGGAAACCTCTCACATCTTGGGGTTGAGCCTTCTCTGCATGTCTTGAAAGGGTTTCACAAACTCGTCCGTGTATATATGATGCATGCAAAGGGAGGGTTCAACACACTTAATATCAGTAATTGACCAGGCAATAACTTCCTTGTGCATTTGTAAACACTTAAGCAAAGCTCCCTCCTGCGATTCAGATAATGCAGATCAGAAAATGATGTGGAGCGTGTCGTTAGGGCCAAGGAAAGCATACTTCAATATGCTCTGAAGGGGTTTAAGCTCCAACTCAGGAGCCTTATGGATTGAGGGTATAAGTTGAGATGTCCCCACCTCAGGTAGCAGATCTACCTTCAGGCTCCAGGGTCGGGACAGAGACTCTGTGTGTACTTACAGCAAATCTTCCAATTCGAGCATATCTCCTTCATTTTCTTCAATACTCGGAGGATGGTCCTTAGATATGACCATTTGTAGGGGATCTTTACATAAGAGTGTTGGAGTAGTCTCTTCAATGATTTCATCAGCCACCTCAATCTGAGAACAGTCTTCAAATACGGATTGGTTGTAGGTATCAAAAACATTCAACTGGATCTTGTTCCCAAAGCCTATTTTAAGTGCCCCTGATCTACAATTGATAGAGGTGTTGGCTGTGGCAAAGGGGTGTCCTAGAATAATGGACGGCTTGGTGGGCTTATTAGATGGGTCAATATCTAACACGAGAAAGTCAATAGGGAAGAAGAAGTCCTCCACTCTCACCAGAACATCTTCCAGCAATCCTCTGGTGTCTTAAGTGATCTATCTGCGACTTGGAGGATGATTGGACTAGGCTTCAAATCGCCTCCTCCTAAAACGTCATAGATAGAGCTCGATAAAATGTTTACCCCCACACCGAGATCAAGCAGAGCCTCGACAATGTGTTGGTTACCTATAACCACTGAAATATACGGGGCCCCTAGGTCTTTCATCATGGGAGGTGTTCCATGTTGGAGCACCGAGCTAACATGGACAGACAGGATGACCTTAGCTTAGTCCTGTCTCCTAGATCAGCACTTCTGGGTACACAAGTCCTTAAGAAACTTGGCATAGGACGGGATCTAGTTTATAGCATCCAATAAAGGCAAGTTGATGTTGACTTGCCTGAAAGTGTCCATAATCTCACCAGTGCTATCCTTGGCTCTAGATGAGCCAATAGAAGATTCCTCAAGAGCAGATAGATGCTCTGGATAGGGCACCCTCGGCTTCTGGGTAGAGGGGTCGTCATGTCATGAAATGGGTGGTGGAATGATGACATCCTTAGGGTGGGTGATTTCAAGTGAGGGAGGGCAATTGTTGGCAGCGCTTGATCGTGTTTTATAAGTCAGTTGTGTTGTAGTATAGGTGACTAGGCATTGACAACAAATAAGAATTTATTACTCAAAAACCTAAGTATCCGAGGTCAAACACAGGGAGCAAATAGAATTTTTTCACTAATCTTAATAATGTAATTGAACACTTAGAATTACTCAAAACTTAATTTAGAATATATATGCAAGAGTTTATGAATTAAATTTATAGCAAAAATAAAAGAGTTGGACGTCTGATCATAGGATCGGACATCTTAAATGATGGCCTCTTATTCTTCTCCTTGCAGCTTTCGCTTCTTCTTCTTTTTTCCTTCTCTTTTTGTTTCTACTTCAGTTGCTTCTCCTCTACCTTCTTAGCTTTTGCTTTCTTCCTTCTCTTCTTCCTCTGCATAGTGCCTTTATCCTTCTTCTTCCTTCTTTCTTTGCAGCTTCCTTTCTTTGTTCTTCTTCCTTCTTCTCTTGCACAGTGCCTACAGTGCTACTCCTTCCCTTGGCTTGAGCCTTTCTTCTTTAGCTCTCCTCTGATGTTCTCTTCTCTTTAGCTTCGCCTCTTCCTTCTGCCTTGTCTTTCCTTCTCTTTTCACTTCTCTTATTTGCGGCTAAGTGTTAGCTTCACTTTGCCTTGGCTTCAGCTGTGCCTTCCGTCTCCTTCTTCTTCCCTACACACACTGAAGAGCAAAACCTACCCTTCTACCCACCCCCGCATCTCTCTCTCTCTATGTATCTCTCTACGGTACGCTCTCCCAGAACCAGGTAATCGGGTCGGTCGTGTGCCCGGGTCCAGGTGCACTGGCATGGGTGTGGTGCATGAGGAGTGCACGAATAGGTTAGTCAGGTCTGGGTGCCAGGTCTGCGGGGTCAATTCATGGATGATGCATGGTAAGGGCGAGGGACCTCACCCCATGTGTGTCTCGAGGCGAATAGAGTAAAACACAAAATCAATTTATCCCACGCACCGTGCTCATACATTCATGAGGTGGGACTAAATGTCCCACCCGCTTTTGCACGCACCTGCAGGTGGATGTCTTCTTCCAATTGCTGCAAAATTCCCTCTTGTCTGAACCCTCATTTGAGATCTGATTCCCTCCCAATCTCTCATGCAAACGCATGAGAGATATGGGTATCTCAACAACTTCCTTCTCCGGCGAGCCTTCCTTGCTTAGGAAGCTTGCTTCCCAAGCCCTAACTGACCTTCAAAGCTCTATTTAAGGGAGCATAGACCCCTCTGATCACTCTATGCTCGAATTCGGCCATGAAAACCCCTAATTCCTCCCTTCCCTTCATGACCATAGGTTCCTCGACGTTCGACGACCTCCCTTGCTCCTCCTCATCTTCCGACCACCAAACCTGTAGTGGATTCCTCCTCCTTGACTTCATCCGCGTGATAAACACGTATAAATTCATCGTAAAATGCTTATTTGTGATAGTTCCTAGGCTTATCACTGCATATCATGATATAAATATCGCATAGCATGTATCATTCTGCATTTAGAGTAGTTGTTTATATTTTAGGATAATTAGGTCCTTTTTATGGTCAAGAGAAAAGAGGATTTATTTTAGGGCCTCGGATGGATGATCAGACCATACAGATCTAATCAAGACGACAATTGAAGACTAACGCCTCTGAAATCGTCCAAATCAGAGTCCCATAGCATCACATTAAGCCCAAGGAAGATCAACGGCCAGGGGGCAATGCAACATCCATACGAGTTTCGGATGGAAAATCCGACTGTACGGATGGATCTGGAGCGACGATCGCAGTTTGGCATCGTGGGAATCATCTTGATCTGAGCATCGTAGCACCCTCTACAAGAAGAAGAAGATGGAAGGCCTAGATGCTACCACGTGGTGCCATCCAGGCTGCCCAATGCCAGCCAGCAGCAGCACATGCGCATAGCCGCAGCCACGTGCAACGCACGTGCACAGCTGCGGCCGCACGCTGCAGCAACGCAACGCACGCCGCGCATGCGGAAGGCGCGGGGAGCAAAGGCGCGTGAAGCGGAGCGCGCCAGCGGGGCGGGTGCAGATCATTACCGACACACCTTTAGTGATGCTTGCAGCTGTCATTAATGGTCTGCACATGCCAGCAAGCGAATTTGAAAGGTGGATCTTTAGCGACGTTTATAGACGTCACTAAAGGCCCGTGCGCACCAGTAAGAGCAATTGAAGGGTGGATCTACAATGACAGCTGCAGCGATGTTTGTGGATGTCAGTAAAGACCCAGATACGATTTTCTTCTCTCCTCCACTATAAAATGACCTACACCCCCTCCCTTCCAAGCCATCTCTACCTACTCTACTCCCACCTACTCCCAAGCTCTAGCAAGCCTACCAACACTCCATTAGAGCTTGTTCTCAAGCTCCCAAGGTGCCTATTAGTGTAGCGAACCTCTGCCCCACCAAATACTCCTCCAACTTCCCATCTCCCTTCATAGGTCACCTTGGAGCCGTCCTCTCACCTCCATTCCGGTAGCAGATCAACTCCGTCTTCTCACCTCCATTCTGGAGCTACGCTGAAGCTTTCCTCAACACAACGTCCTCCAGCATCTCACCTCCATCATCCCGCTCCTCACCTCCTTCGTCCGAGCTTCCGCTAGGCACTGTCGTCTCACCGAACAGCCGATTCAGGAGATTTCCTCTCACCTCCCTCTCTTTATATGCTTTCATAGTTTCTTGTAATTGACATTGGAAGTAATATATATCATATTTGTTCCACATCTCTATCTTGTGATACATTTGCTTGTTTTCTTTTATTTCAAAAATACAAAAAAATAACAAAACCCCAAAATGCCAAAAAGAAACAAAACGAAGCGTGGTTTTCAAGTAAAGTAAACATCACCTCCCTGTGTTCGACCTGGGACTCCCTTGGAGTTTCGGTATAAATTTTATCTGATCGACGTGTTTTGCAACTACGACGACGGGTTACTTGTAACCTCAATTTCTAAATACGTGAAACACGCGTGACCATTTTGGTGCCGTTGCTGGGGAGGCAACGGAATTTACTTTATTGTTTATTGCACTTCTTTGCATTTACATGGCACTAACCCTACTTGTCTTTGATCAACTGTCTTGCAGGTACCCTAGCATGGAGATCCAAGTGCGGCAGATCGAAGTAAAGTGCGGGTAGAGTACTCTGTAAGTGTCCCCCACATCCCCCACACTAGTTCATTTCGCCACACTCATAACCAAAGACCTAATCTACTTAGGTGTTTGCATAAACCCTAGGGTAGAATTATTTGTCTTGTTTGCCACCTTTATCCACCTCACCCCCACATTTAAAAAAAAAACAAAAAAAAAAGAGATACTTGCTGTGGGACAAATCAATATACACATTCTATACACCCACATTTGAGGCACATAATCGGACTTGATTTTCATCTACTCAACCGGGCTTCCGACCTGTGGACCCAGTACATGAATTCAACAAATAAAAGAGTAGAAATCACATTAGGTTAACCACCTTTTTGTGTGCCTTAATTGGTGGTGCATTTGAGCCAATTGAGTGAATTGTTTCGGCCGCACCACCTAATCTAAAAGAGGCTCATTTTCCAGCTGCCCCAAAGGATTCAATAATTAGGTCAAGCCAGGCACTCCATATTTTTCTTGATTTCTAAAGGAAAATATTTAAACACGTGCTTTCAACAACAAACTTGGTTTGCCTCACAAAACTCAGTTGAAAACACCTAATATTTGAATCCTAAAAGCTGTTAAGCAAGATTCGAATCCTAAAACTCACCTCGTCATTAATAATCTTGCTTGAAAACCTCTTGGTTGTGCACATTCACACGTTCTCAAACAAATCATTAAGGGCACAACCCATTAAGGGCCCATCACATTCCAGAGCACCAATATCCCAAGCCTAACTAAAATTGAGTAGATGTTGGCCATAAGGACTGGTTCACTCTACGGGATCCAGATTGAGATTATTCACGATTAACCTACTTAAACTAGTCAATTTGATGTCAAGCTAGGGGAGTAGCATCAAACGACCGTGGTTGGGGGGTACACTAGGAACTGGAGGCGCAAGCCAAAGGAAGAACCTTCTCCCCAGTCCCTCCTTCTAACTGGTTGGATTGCCTGGACATAAGTGGGGTAAATCGTCCGTAATCTTAGGATGGATTCTGAGAGTCTGTAGACCTTTAGGCTACCTAACCTAAGGACAGGCTTGTATTTTTTGTTCTGCAGGGTCCCTTCTCTTCCTCGTCCTTCCGACTTCCTTCCAGTGTATGCTTGGAAGGAGGTCATTGAACCCTCGTTTGGAAGGACCTTTAGACCATTCCCAGAGGCGAAGGTTGAGCTTTAGCCAAGTAGATCCCATGGCTGATCAACAACCACCTCCCCCGCCTTTGAACCGACAGGAGCTGATTCAGAGGCAGTTGGAAGAATTGCAGCAAATGTAGCAATAGTTCCAATGAATGAATGGTCAGGGCACTTGGCCCTTGAAGGATTTTTATGACCCTTCAAATTATGAGGATTGTCCCGATGTTGTGATCCCCGCCGGAGATGTTGAGATCAAGCCTCAGGTTTTGAGTCTAATTAAACACTTTCACGGGCATGGCTCAGATGACCCATTCCAACATTTGGAAGACCTGATCACTCTGGTTCAGACTACCAAATCGCGGAATGTGGATGAAGAACAGATGCTCATGAGGCTTTTCCCCCATTCACTCAGGGATAAGGCCGCACCTTGGTATCATACCATTGGAAGACCGATTACTACTTGGACAGCTTTAAAATCGGCCTTTCTGAAGAAATTCTTCCCAATTGGGCAAACCAATGCATTGCGACGGGCAATTACCACTTTCGCCCAGCGGCAGGGGGAACCTTTCATGAGGCTTGGGAGAGATTCCAGGATCTGTTGCGGAAGTGTCCACACCATGAGGTGCCTAAATGGCAGCTTGTGCAGATTTTTTATCATGGGTTGAATGATCAACTCCGTAATCATGTGGACGCTACTTGTGGAGGCAATTTCCTCAACATGGACGTAGATAGCACGTATGATTTGTTTGAGGAAATGAGCGAAAATTCTTTAAACCATGCCTCCATGGAAACCTTCAACCGATCCCAACAAATTAAATCTAATGCCAATGAGGTCCAAGATTCTCGTACATTTGATATGGAATTGATCTGCAATAGATTAGATAAAATGGATCTGGTTACTAAACGAATGGAAGAGTGGATGTCCGTAAACTCTAATTTTTCTAGATCCGCTCAATCCTAGGGATCGGGATTCCATTCTTCGCAAACTCCTATGGGACGGAAGTTTGTGAACCAACTAGAGACCGCTCGACCTTCGAGCCAACTTTTCTCAGAACCTTATGGGTTCCAAACTGGGTCCTTTGATCCTAGTCTTTCTTATCCTTCTTCATCCTCATCTTATGAGGATGTTCATGCTGTGCAAGAGAATGTTAGGTCCAACCCTTATTCGAATTCCTACAATTCTGGTTGGAAAAATCATCCTAACTTCTCTTGGAAAGATCAAGGGTAGCAGACCAAATATCGACCCAACAACTATGTACCGCAAAAACCAATGGGTCAAGGTCATGTATATACTCAGTTGCCCCTGAATTAGGTTAATCAACCCATGTGGAATGCTCAACAACCTGCCGAGTAGGCTGACTTGAACCTGAAAATGGTAGAAATTCAAGGGTCAATGTTCAAACTCATGCAACAGATGAAAACTTCGCTGGACACCTTGCAATCCAGACTTAGTACAAATAACAGGTAGCCTGGATCTCTACCATCACATTCTCTACCAAACCCAAGGAATGTTCAAAGCCGAGGTGCTGGGCCTCAAGGGTTTGGTGATGATGGGGAGTTGCATGCTCAAGCTCATGCTATCTATCAGGCTACCCCAGCCCCTCCTGGAGCTGACCAAGTTCCTACCATAATCAACCGGGAGCCTCTTGTTTTGCCCAACCCTCCCCAAGGCACTAACCAACAGCATTTTGCCACGACAAACACCATCACCTTGAGGAGTGGTAGTAAACGTAAGGGACCTACCCAACCCCATGTCAACCCCATTAGGCCCCATAGCAAGAATTCCAAACTCCCAACTAAGAATGTGATCAACAAAACATGAGGGTTTGATTCGGGAGTATGTTGTTGTATGGGCAAAGAGAAAAAGTCAGAGGAGAAATTGGAGGAAAGGATGTCCTTACTTCAGGCTTTCAAATTAACAATCATTTTACTCCTTGCGGCTATCGGATCAATCCCTGCCTACGCCATAGGTTTACTAAATGCATATAAAGAAAGGCGTAGAGCAAATTCTAAAATCAATAGGAGAGTAGTTTTGTCGATAACACAAGCACATTGATCATAAACAAGCTACCTCCTAAGAAGCAAGACCGGGAGCCCCGCTGATTTCCTGCACAATAGGAAATGTTACTTTTGACCAGGCCTTCCTCGACTTAGGTGCTTCCATTAATGTGATCCCCACCTTACTGCACATGGAATTGGGTCTAGGCTACCTAAAACACACTGACATAACCTTGTAGTTAGCCGATAGATCCATTACAAAACCAAGGGGTATTTCGGAGGATGTTTTAGTTAAGGTTAATGATTTACATTACCTTGCTGATTTCATGGTCCTGGACATGGAAGCCCCAAAACAGCTCAACCACACTCCGATTATTTCGGGAAGACCTTTCCTGGCTACTGCCAAGGTGAGAATTGATTGTGAATCAGGAAATATAGAAATGGCCTCAGGGGAAAAGACAAATCGATTCAATATTTTCGAGGTCTCAAAGAAGAATAAAACAAAGTGTGGTTCGATGGAGGAGCTTGGTAGAATAGAGGAAGTAATGGCTATACATACCTTAGACAACCTTTTAATGGCCAACTTAACCCAAACTCGGGAAGAAAATCACACAGTTGCAAAAATAATTGAGGACAAAGCAAAAATGTGACCAATTGTAGGAACATGGGATGAAGAAGATATACATGTTGAACGTACGAATTGCTATGCTAACGTGTTCAATTTTGAAAAACCTGTTCTTGTAGTTTGAAAGCGAAGAACTCTTGTTCAACAAATAAATTTATACCGAAATGAAAATTCCGGGTCGAACACAGGGAGGCGGACATTTGATTTAAAAACTACGCATTTGTTTTTATTTGTCACGAAGTAATTCAATTAATTAAAACTAGCTAACTATTTATAATAAATAGAAGAGAGAGAGAGTAAGAGAGAGAGAGAATATTACAAACAGAAATCAAAATGAGATGTAGAATAAACAGGGAATTCATCATTAAGGAGATTGTTTGTTTCACTATTACAACTAGAAAGCAGAAAACAGTTACACTAGAAAGCAACAAATTTACTCTAGAAAGCATTAAAAGAATGGAGGGATAAATGTCCTCCAAGATGATCTCTTAGAGGATGAGTAGAACTACTCCAGAAAGCAGTAAATCTATACTAGAAAGTAGTAAAAAGAATAGGAAGAGAGATACCCTCCTTGATGGTTGCTTGGAGGACGAGCCGGACGGGACGATGCCTAGATGAAGGAGGACGAAGCAAGATGAAGGAGGACAAAGCAGAAGAATGGGAACGGGGTAGCACATCGTCGTCGTTGCGGGATCCACTTCCGAAGGGGGACGAAAATTTGGACTTTATCTCACAAGAAGCATCCTGGGTGTGGGTCAAGCTTCTCTTGAGCTTTGGAGAGGTAAAGGGAAGGAATGGATGAGAATTTCGTGTGGAGGGGATCTCCTTTTATAGTTGCAAGGAGTGGGGGAAAATTGGTCATTACATTTTTAAAACATTAAATAAGGGGTCTTTAGTGACGGATAAAACCGTCACTAAAGCCCCAACATGGGTGTAGTGGCCAATGCCTGCACGCGCCCGCTTGTCTGCTCGCGCTCAACGCATGCCGCACGTTCAGCATTCCACAACTGTCCCATCGCGAGATCGGATGGCCCAGATCGCACCTTCGCCTGCTCGCTGCGCACCTACCCCAACGCATGTGATGCCGCGTGAGGCACGGGCTCGCGATAGCACGTCAACGCTATTGATCGCGGGCGGCCGCCTGATCAAGATCTGACGCACGCCCGTGCCCTTTGCCTGCTCGCTGCGGCTCGAACCCGCGTCCGTTGCTCGAGATAACTCCCTTGCCCACTACGCTGCGGAGCGCGGATGGTCGCGCAGATGATTTCAACGCGCCGCATCTGTAGCCACTGGATCTTGATCCAACGGTGGAGAAGAGCGGATGCAGGAGCTTCAACGGGTGCGCGCGGGCATTTGGGCGACCGAGATGGCACCACGTGGCACCATCTTGGCCGTCCATCTTCTGGATGATGTAGATGGTGCCACGAGTGTTGGATTGACTCGATTTTTGCGTCGTTTGGCTGTGATCGTTGATCCGAATCCATCTGTGCGGTCAGATTTGTCATTTGAAGTGCGAATTTATACCATCTTATCCCTTGATTTTCTAGGGTTCCCCGATCACTATCTGATGCTACAGATGCCTGATTAGGGTGATCTTGGAGTCGTTGAACTCCAATCGTCGCCCTAATCACATCCGTACGGTTGGATCTTCGATCCGAGGCCCCGATAAAAAGTTTTCCCTATCCAAGCACATAAAAGGAGACAATTAACCTCCATTTTATTCAAACTACTCCAAATGCAATATGATGCATGTTATGCAATATTTATATCATGCAATGCAATCCTATGCTTAAGAACATGCATAAATAGACATCTTAAGCAGTGTAAATGTGTTTACATCATACCCCCATGCCTATCTTTTGCTAGTCCCTAGCAAAAATTATATGCTATTTATAAAAGAATTAGGTTGGATTATTTGGGCTTGAGTTTATTTTCAATCATAAAGAATTTGTCTACTTAGGATCTGAACTTTCAAAGACACAACAATGCCCGAGTATCTGCCAAAATGCAGACTGCCTCAAGCCCTCACCTTATTCAAAGAAAAATATCTTTTTCTCATTCTCCTCTTTTCTAATTTTTTGAATTTTCAAATTTTAGGGTTTAAGAGTGGCTTTCTACGGCCATTCAACTCACCCAAGATTTGATGAGAACTCTAAGTTCTAAATATCTTATTGTGAATGTGATAGCCTCTTTGACCGGCAATTAAAATGGACTTTGGATTTCTACGCCTCTAGGTGACCTCAAAAGGAATTCTGCCTAAAGGTGTATCTTTACAACTGGTAGCTTTCTCCCTACTTTTATTTTTTTATGGGGTCAACACAAGGGTGAATCCAGTGTATATCTCCCCGATTTATTTTACTTCTCCGCTTCTTCCTAAGTGTTTTAGGAATTTTTAGTGCATTTATTGAGCTGAGTTCTGGACAACCAGTCGATGAGCTGTTACCACCGACAACTTGCCAACCATACTCGTGCGGGAAGTGTGGTTTATTTTTTTTTTTCTTTTCTCCTTTTCCTTTTGAATTTTTTTTTTTAAGTAGGTGGCTTCCCTGGTCTAAGATTTACCTAAGGGCAGGAAAAAGAGAAAGGTCCAGTGACTGGGCTCTGGACAACCTACCTATGGGTTGTTACCCACGATAACTTGCCAGCCATATCACCCTAAAAGGTTCATTAGCTACCTAATTTCCGTTAAAATCACCGAACAACGAGTCAATGACAAGATAGTGTGTAGATGCTAAAAACTCAAAATTTCCTCAAATCAAAGGGCGGATTGATAAGTCGTGTATTTATCACCCAAACTTATTTACTCCAATTAAAATAAAATTCAGGTTGGCTAGAACTCAAAAAATAAATCCACATTTTAGTGGATACACGGGCTGATTAAGTCCAAAGACCTGAAGGGTCTTTGTGTTCAAATTATAATGTAGTATTTCCTAAGATTGAAAATTTTCTTAAACCCAAGTTCTCTTTCCTAATTCAATTTTTTTTTAAAAACAAAGAAAATAAAACAAATCTACGGAGCTGACGAATGAATTCAGAGATGAATATCCACCCCCCCATGCCTATCTAATACAATGTCCTCATTGTATTAAAAAGACATAAAATAGAGTGGAAAAGCATAGAAAGCACCTGAATTGCGTGAATGTCAGGTCTGCTCCGAGATAGAAACTAAAAAGAACTGTATAAGTGCTGAATTTAGTGCCTTCAGCTAGGCACACTATACAAAGAAGAGAAATGAAGAATTCACATGTGCAGGTCAGAATTAAAATAAACATAAGAATCCTCTGACCTGTCAGTAGATGTCCACAGATGTGGACCAGATTGTGGTGCAGACCCATCCCCCATAATCAGGAATATCTTAGGTTCTGGATAAAAATTACCCAAAACCTAAAATCAGAATGCAAGCGGGGTTGGGCCTGCGATTAATGAGGATGCAACCCAAGACCAAAAAGTCGGGTTACAAAGAAATTAAGCTCAAAAGGATAATCATTGAATGTGTGCTTAGGTTTGACATCCTCAGAACAGATGTCGTAAGGGTTCTGATTTGACGGTTTCAACTTAATATGCACCCTTCGACTCAATCTTCTATTTCCTCCAAAGTTAACTTCCCAAATCAATACTTCCCAGCTCCTATCCTCCTCATTCAGCATGTCAAATTCCAAGACCTCTTGTATATTAATCACCCCATCTGAAATCTCCAAGTCTAAATGATGTGGCAGAATCAAAATTGACTTAGGTCTAATTATCTTAGAAATAGAATCATCAATAAGCTCAACGAGGTGTAATTGATAATCAGGGCATTGAATTGAATCCTCCAGAAAATGCGATTCTGGATCCGTAATGTGTGCCCTAAGATCAGTTTCCTCAATTATTGGGCTATCAAATGATCTATTAGATTCCTCAGGCCCAATCGTCTCACAAAAATCATGTTCTGAAAACTCGTGTGAGACTTTGCAACTTGAATCTTCACCATCAAAGAAATCAGGATTCGTATCAATGTATGTCCCAAAATCATCTATCACTTTCTGTTCCAAGGAGACATATGTTTCCTCGTACCCCGGCTTAGGGATCTCAGGTGAAGAAATCAAATCTTCCTTAATTGGTTGCTCTAATTCAATCTGGTGAACCTCGTAACACGTGTCCCCCCAACAAGTGCCTGAGCGGGTTCTGTCATTGGCTTTCTTGAAGGGAGTTTATCCTGGGAATCATCCCATAATTGAATCAAAGCGACCACGAATCTCATCCTCAATTTCGCTAATTTCCCAAGTAGAAACTCACCCAGGTTCTTATCCTTGACATCCTGGAGCCAATCCAACAACGACTTGTTCAAATCATCAATCATTTTTATCAGGGGCTCGAATCTCTCAATGTAAGGTATTGGCTGAACTTCTAAAGATTGAATGATATTCCTCAAGTTAGCCAGAACCTTATCTTGAACCTGATTACCCTGAACCAAATGAGTTGGTTCAGGGTTGGGCGGGTCTGGGATCAATGCAGAGGAATTAACGAATTGAGATTCGTTATACCCTTCCTGATAATAGGTCATTTCAGATTGTTCAAAAGGTGGTGATGACCTAAAGGCAGTGTAATCAGAGGATGGGTAAAGATCGGTGTATCCTTCTTGATTGTAGATCGTATTAGGTTGTTCATGAAAAGTTGACGATCTATAATCGATGTGGCTCTGAGAAGGATAGAAATCACAATCAAAATGTTCAGGGTTAGAACCTAAACACGGAGGTCCAGAACTGTATCTCCAATTCGAATTATCCCAACTAACTGATGGTTGATTACAGTACGAGTTAGGATATTCGTCATGTTGAGGATAATTCACAACAGGAGGGAAAGAGCGGGAATGCGCGTAATATGTGGAATGATTCATGAGACACGGGAGGAAGAAAGGCGCCCTGCAATACAAACAATCAAACCTGTCCTTAAGTGGGTTAGCCTACAGACCTACAGGCTACCAAAACCCATCTTGAGATAAAGGAATGATTTGATCTACTTCTGTCTGTTCAATCCAACCAGTTAGGAGGGACTGGGGAGAAGGTTCTTCCTTCCACTTGCACCTCCGCTTCCTAGTGTACCCCCCAGCCGCGATCGTTTGATTCTGCTCCCCTAGCTAGACATCAGATTGAACAGTAGAAATAGACTAAACGAAAATAATCTCGTTCTGGGCTTTGAAGAGCGAGTCGAATCCTTAAGGCCAACGTCTACTCTATTTTATTTAGGGCTAGGTTTGAATGTGCTTTGGAATGTGATGGGTCCTTTAAATGGGTTGTGCCCTTAATGATTGATTGATTTGTGTGTGCGTGCACAACCAATGGTCTTCAAGCAAGATTATTTTTGATGCGGTGAATTTTAGAGTTCAAATCTTGCTTAGTAGCTTTTAGAATTCAACTTTAGTTGTTTTCAAACAAGTTTCGTTGGCACACCAGGTTTTCCAAGCATAGGTGAAGATGTTTTCCTTTAAAACCTAAAAGGAATGAGAGTGCCTAGTAAATCCCTAAGAGTTGAACCTAAGTGGCAGCTACTTGATGAGTTGATTTTATTTGAAGTGGTGCGGCCCAATCAACTCAAACAATTGGCCTGATGCACCACTTACTTAGGCACACAAGTAATTACCTAATCTGATTTCTACTCAATTATGTGTTTGGATATGTGTATCGGCTCCAAAGATCGGTTTACTAATTGAGTTTGAAAATCAGATGAGGTTGTATACCTCTGTGAGATTTTTTAAAAAATTTTTCTTTTTTTTAATGTGGGGGTTGGGGCAAGTGTGGGCGTCAAACAACAAACAATCTAACCTTAGAGTTTATAAGAACACCTAAGTTGATTGATGTTTGTATTATTATATGGTGAAATGAAATCTAATGGGTGGGAGGTGGGGGATAACTTACAAAACCTTTCATAGCCCTTTACTTCAATCTACCGTGTTTGCTCATCTTAAAAGAGTACCTGCAATCACAATAAGAAAGGAGAGAAGTGAGGTAAATGATTTCTAAGTTACAAAATGTGAAGAGAAACTAAAGAGCGTCGCCTCCCTGGCAACGGCGCCAAATTGTTGAATGTACGAATTGCTACGCTAACGTGTTCGATTTTGAAAAACCTGTCGTTGTAGTTTGAAAGCGAAGAACTCATGTTCAACAAATAAAATTTATACTGAAATGAAAATTCCAGGCCGGACACAGGGAGGCGGATGTGTGATTTAAAAACTACGCATTTGTTTTTATTTGTCACGAAATAATTCAATTAATTAAAACTAGCTAACTATTTATAATAAATAGAAGAGAGAGAGAATATTACAAATATAAATCAAAATGAGATGTACAATAAATAGGGAATTCATCATTAAGGAGATTGTTTGTTTCACTATTACAACTAGAAAGCAGAAAACAATTACACTATAAAGCAATAAATTTACTCTAGAAAGCATTAAAAGAATGGAGGGAGAAATGTCCTCCAAGATGATCTCTTGGAGGATGAGCAGAACTACTCTAGAAAGCAGTAAATCTATACTAGAAAGCAGTAAAAAGAATAGGAAGAGAGATATCCTCCTCGACGGTCGCTTGGCGGATGAGTTGGATGGGACGACGCCTGGACAAAGGAGGACGAAGCAAGATGAAGGAGGACGAAGCAGAAGAATGGGAACGGGGGAGCACGTCATCGTCGTCGCGGGATCTACTTCTGAAGGGGGACGAAAATTTGGACTTTATCTCGCGAGAAGCATCCTAGGTGTGGGACAAGCTTCTCTTGAGCCTTGGAGAGGTAGAGAAGAGAAGGAATGGATGAGAATTTCGTGTGGAGGGGGTCTCCTTTTATAGTTGCAAGGAGTGGGGGCAAGTTGGTCATTACATCTTTAAAACATTAAATAAGGGGTCTTTAGTGACAGATAAAATCGTCGCTAATGCCCCAACGTGGGCGTAGTGGCTGCTGCCTGCGTGTGCCCGCACTTCTGCTCGCGCTCAACATATGCCTCACATTCAACCATCCACAGCCATTCGATCGAGAGATCGTACGGCCCAGATCGCACCTTCTCCCGCTCGCTGCGCGCCCGCCCCAACGCGTGTGATGCCGCGTGAGGCGCCGGCGTGCGATACCGCATCAACGCTATTGAGCGTGGACGGCCGCTCGATCAAGATCTGATGCACGCCCGTGCCCGCTCGCCCGCGCCCTTTGCCTGCTCGTTGCAACTCGAACCCGCATCCTCTGCTCGCGATAACTCCCTCGCCCACTGCGCTGTGGAGCGTGGATGGTTGCGCGGATGATTTCAACGCGTCGCATCTGCAGCCATTGGATCTTGATCCAACGGCAGAGAAGAGTGGATGCAGGAGCTTTAGCAGGTGCGTGCGGGCATTTGGGAGGTCGAGATGGCACCACGTGGCACCATCTTGGCTGTCCATCTTCTGGATGATGTAGATGGTGTCACGGGTGTTGAATTGACTCAATTTTTGTGTCATTAGGCTGCGATCGTCAATCCGAATCCATCCATGCGGTCGAATTTGTCATTTGAAGTGTGAATTTACCATCTTGGCCCTTGATCTTCTAGGGTTCCCCGATCACTATCTGATGCTGCAGATGCCTAATTAGGGCGATCTTGGAATCGTTGAACTCCAATTGTCACCCTGATCACATCCGTATGTTTGGATCTTCAATCCAAGGCCCCGATAAAATTTTTTCCCTGCCTAAACACATAAAAGGAGACAATTAACCTTCATTTTATTCAAACTACTCTAAATGCAAGATTTATATCATGCAATGCAATCCTATGCTTAAGAACATGCATAAATAGACATCTTAAGTGCTGTAAATGTGTTTACATCAATACATGAAATCAAAAAATTGTTAGATGATTCATGTGATCAAGATAAAATCCAACAATATCCTTATCCTGAATGCTTAGAGTTTGAGGTCGAACTTGTTGGTGGGAATTCTGAGGATTAGGATGGTTGGTTTAAGAACCTAGAGTGTGAGGATGAAATTGAACATTGGGGAAGAGCTCTTCAAACATTAGGTATTTTAGAGTACCCACAAATCCCCAGCACATCACAAAACCCTCATCGTCCTTTTTCACCCAACCACTGCATAAATTCTATGCCCGACTACACTTCCTCTGTAATAAATCAACAAAACTCCTATTGGAGACTATTTGGGCTCTCCCTACACCACTAGCTTACCACTTTCATTAATAATCTCTTTGGTAAGCCCATTTTCACTCTCCGGGACCCATACCTGGGGGCCCGGAAACTGTGTTGTTGTGGCCTCAATGTTTAGTTATTGTTGATTGAGAACCTCGCCTAGCTAAAGGCACTAAACTTAGCACATGTAAAGACTGTTCTAAGCTAACCAGTGTCTCACAAAAACCAGGTGCTATTCTCCCACTTCTTCTCTCTTGCATGCTTTCATTTTTTTTCACAATGAGGACATTGCAAAAGCTAAGCATGGGGTGGTGGACATATTTTATAACCTTTTTGTCAACTGTAACAATAATTTCCTGTTGTTTGATTCTTGTTGAAAAAAGAAAAAAAAATTAGAATTAGGAGATGAGAACTTAGGCATTAGGAGTTGTAAACTTTAGGAATTGATTCTCTGAGACCTGAATACTTAGACTCTTCAGGTCTTCTGGCTTAATTAGCCTGGGTGTCTACTCGAATGTGGATTTAGTCTCGAGTCCTCATCAATTAAAATTTATTTTAATTTGGTAAATAATTTGGGATGATAAGTATATGACTTATCAACCTGCCCTCTGATTTGGGGGACTTTAAGCCTAAGCATCTACGCACATTATTTTGCACTGACACTTTCCGACGATTTTTATGGAAATTGGGTACCTGATGGACCAACTTGGCTGGTATGCCTGGCAAGTTGTCGGTGGTAACAACTCATCGGTCGATTGTCCAAAGCCCAGCCAGAAGACCATTTTCGTTGTACTGCCTTTAGGTAAATCATAGATCAAGGAAGCCACCTACTTAGAAAAAAAAAAGAAAAAAAAGGAGAAAATAGAAAAACAAATAAAACCACACTTCACCGCACGAGTATAGATGGCAAATTGTCGGTGGTAACAGCTCATCGGCCGATTGTCTAGAACCCAGCTTACAGAAAAATGCACAATAATTCCCAAAACACTTAGGAAAGAAGCGGGGAAGTAGAATAAACCAGGGAGATATACATTGGATTCACCATTGTGTTGACCCCATAAATAAAAGAAGTAGGGAGAAATCTACCAATCGTAAGGATAAACCTTTAGGCAAGGTCACCTAGGGTCGTAGAAACCCAAAGTCCATCTTAACGGCCATTTTATGAGTCTATCACTTTTTCACAAAGATGCTTAGCACTTAGAGTACCTTTTTAGTCTTGGGCGGGTCGGGTAGCCGTAAAAAGTTATCCCGTAACTCTCAAACTACAAAAGTACAAAAAAAAAATTTTTTTTTAAATTATCTTCTCAAATATGGTGAGGGCTCGGACAATCTGCATTCTGGCAAGCACCCGGGCACTGTTGAGTTTTTGTAATTAGGTCTTGGGGATGAGACTTTCTAAAGCAATCAATGAATTTTGCCTAAATACTCGAACCCTGATTCTACTGATATACGTAGCATCTAGTTTAATTTTGCTAGGGACTAATAAAAAGTAGGCATGGGGGTATGATAAACATGTATAAATTCATCGTAAAATGCTTATTTGCAATAGTTCCTCACCGTACCCGCAGGTACTTCCCTCTCTTTGTCCTCACCGATCTCCACTCACCGGAGCCACCTTCGTCTCCGATGTCGGCCATACCAGACCTGACGCCTCCTCTCGTCCCCTTCATCTCTTCACCTCTCAGATAAGCTTCCACTCCCCTCTATTGTCCTCTCCACCCTTTATTCTTCAAAATCGACCACTACCGACCTCCATCACCTCCATCACTTCCATCTCCAACCATCTACTCTGGCGAGGCCACTCCACCTCCACAGGCCATCCCAACCCTCACCGGCAAGTCCACGAGCTTCCCCTCACTCCACTGAGCACTTCCCCTCACTCCACGCACAACGCCACTCACTCAAGCCACCCCCCGAACACACCCACGCATTCACACATAGTGTGCCCTATTCACGCTTGCACAGGCACCCCCGAGCCACGCTAACACCCCCAGCACCTTTGTTATGGTCTGACAACCCCCTCTGAACATTTTGATGTGGCCGCAAGGCCAATCTTGTGTTTTCACGTTCATCGCCCCTCCACCATTAGCGAGCGAGCTTGAAGAAAGCTTGTTACAGCTCCAAGCCTTGCTGTTCCAGACTTACACCCCCAGGTTGCGCGGGATACCTTCGCGCACATACTCAGGGAATCGATTGGAGTCAAAGGCCCTCGCAATAGCTGCAATTGAGAGCTCACTTTCTGTGGATGTATGCAAAAGGAAGGTGGGATATTTAGTTCCACGTCGGAAGTGGAAGACCACCCACACCTGCATAAGAGGAAAAATTGACATAGCCTTGTCGCCTCAGATCCACGGGGTGAGGTCCCACTCACCCGACCTGGTCTCATTCGTGATCACACCACACGAACCTGGCTTGACCCGACCTGACTGCACACCTCGACCACTGCCGCATGTCGATGGGCCTGGTCCCGGGTACGCACCTGACCCGATTACCTGAGTATTTGTGTGGCTCTGGGAGAGCGTATCCTAAGAGAGGAAGTGAGGAGAGTTGTGCGCAAGTAAGGGGTAGGTTTTGCAACAGGTTCTTCAGGCCAACACTTAGCCGTATCCAGAAAGAGAAGGACAAAGCTGAAGGCCAAAGGTAGGAGCTGAAGAAAGGAGAAGAAGAAGGAAGGAGAAGACAGCGGCAGAAGGCAAAGGAAGAAGAAGAAGAGCAGAAGCCAAAGCACAAAGAAAGAGACAGAGAGGTGAAAGTGAAGAATCGTGAAGGCAAAAGAAGTCAGAACAGAAGACAAAGAAGAAGAAGAAGAAGGAAGGAGAAGACAGAGAAGAGAAAGAGAAGTACAGAGATCAGACACTTTAAGTCATCTGATTAAAGAATCAGATGACAGATTCTGGTCTTCATTGCATATTTATATATTGAATAATTTGGTGATAATGGAGTATTTGGTGATCTACATCACCATTTTACTCCCAGATTTTTGTACTTTGATACTGTTACTATTGCAATTTCTTTCTAGTTTAAATTGTGATCCTGATTTCTAAATACCAATTTGCTCCCTATGTTCGACCTCGAAAATCTTATTGAGTAATAAAATTATATCTATTTTGAATGTTATTTTGGTTGTACTACAACACAATACTTTTAAATACCAATTCAGCATCCACAAACATTTTGGTGCCTTTACTGGAGAGCAACGGGCAATTTAGAATTCTTGATTACAATTCATGATTTGGTACTAATTTGCTATATCTCTTCTGTTGTGGTTGTTTCAGGGAGACAATTCAAAGAAAGATAGCCGCACATCAAACATGCCAAGGGCAGGTAATTTCCAGTTACTATCTCTCTTAATCCCCTCATTTTGAAAAGGAAAAAAGAGAAAATTCAATTAGGGCTACTTGCTTTCCATTCTTAACTAATTCATCAAGTTTCCTGATTTGATTTCAACAACAAAATTGATTTGTGCACCCATTTAAGGTAACTATGGCTACCACTTTCTTATTTGAGCTGTAGATGCCACATTTGGCAAATTAAATTGGACCAAAATTAGAGCCAATTAAGGATTTTAACTTAGGGTTTTAGTGACACACTTTCATAAGAAAGAATCAACTCTCCAAAATGATGTGTGTCTAAACCTTGGTTGAAGTGATTTATTCAAGCAAACCCTAAAATTCAGGCTCTTAATCTCACTTGAATCCTAAAAGAAAAACCTAAAACTCCTCAAAGGACAAATCGATGAAGTTGACCCACCTTGTTGGGTCAACCAACCTTGAAATTAGGTCACTTATTGCACTCAATACATCTAAAGTTCAAGTGAAATCTTAAGCACCCTTGCTCTTTAATAAAACTGGTAGACTTAAGAGGTCAAGTCCCCATTCTGGTCTACTTGGAACATCAGTGACAAGAGAGGTCGGGTGGGGGAAACCCTGTAATACGTGGGGGTGCTCTACCATGTAGGAGTCTTTGCAGGACTCTCCCTCTCTGGCTGCCTAGGTATTTCTCACATGGACGGCTTTCTGACTAAGGGGTATCATCCGCCTCGAACCTCTATAGTCATCCAATTTTTTTGGGTGTCTTGATTGGGTCCATCACATTCTACTCTCATCTAGACCATCGGTGCATGTTTGGTAGGAGGTCCTTAAGACCATCATTGAGGCCTCCTTTAGTCATTCACTCCCGTCGAGGCCATACCTCGACTTCCGTGTTTGTGTAGTAATCCCATCACATAGACATCTCCTCTAATTCATCTGAACCAAATTCACCATCATCCATCATCATGGTACAACCCATAGAAGAAGAGAATAACCTTGAGAATTGTTGACGTGGTCTCGATCGTGTTTTAACAGTTAGTTACATCGTAGTATAGGTGATCAAGCATTGTCAACAAATAAAAGTTTTATTACTCGAAAACCTAAGTATCCGAGGTCGAACACAAGGAGCAATTGGAATTTATTACTAATCTTAGGAACGTAATTGAACACTTAATTACTCAAAACTTAATTAAAAACATATAAATGCATGAGTTTGAAAATTAATTGTGGCAAAAAGAAGAATTTGGATGTCGGATCATGGGATCAGATGTCTTAAAAGATGTTTCCCTTCTCTTATTCTTCTTCTTCTGATTTTCTTCCTTTCTTCTTCTTTGTGCTTCTTTCTTCTCTGTAGTGCCTTGCTTCTTTCTTCCTATTTTGTTCTGCAGTTTCTTTCTCTCTACAGGTCTTCTTCCTTGGCTCTGCTTCCCTTTTTCTTCTTCCTTGGTTCTGTTCGCCTTTAGTTTCTTTTCTTCTTCTACTTGTCTTTACCTTTCTCTATTTCTTATTTCTTCTTCAGTTCCTCTTCCCTTTTTCCTTCGCCTCTTCCTTTCCTTCTCTTTTTCCTCTGCAATGGCTTCCTTCCTTCTTCTTTTCCTTTGCTAGCAGCGACTAAGTGTTAGCTTCACTTCCTCTGTCTGCCTTCCTTGCACAAACCACAGAGGAGCAAAACCTATCCCTCTACCCACACCCACACGACTCTCTCCCTCTATGTAAACCACTCTCAGCACGCTCTCCCAGAGCAGGGTAAACGGGTCGGATCGCATGCCTGGGTCCAAGCGCATCGGCGTGAGGGTGGTGCGTGAGGAGTGCTCAGGGTAGTGTCGGGTCCGGTCGCCAGATCTGTGTGGTGAATTCACGGACGAGGCGGTGAGAATAGGTGAGGGACCTCATCCCATGTGCATTCGGAGGCAACGAGCTCATATCACAGAAACAATATAACTCACTCCATCTCTTTGTGACTTAACGATGTGGGACTAATACCCACTGCCTTCTCTCGCCCGCCCGCAGCAAAGCATGCCTTCAATTCCCACAACTGCAGGCTTTGCAATGTCACTTGCTGGGTCGACTGTCTTCGCGATGCCTCCCCGAGCTAGCTGGACCTGGAGTCCTGAAGAATTGCAGCCTAGAGCAAGCGTGGAGCTTCTTCGAGTCACCGCTAATGGCTGCCGGGGTGTGAAACCTGTCGGACACGAAAAGAGACTCACGGCTTAATCAGATCATCGGGGGACCTTCGCCGTGTCACGGCAAAGATGAAGTGCTAGGTGGCAGGCCACGGGGCGGCCTAGACGTGCGTGCCTAGGTCGCCCTGTGATCGGATGGATGGGTGTGATCGGGGGGTTGTTGTGGAGGCGTAGAGGGACTGTGGATGAGTGGAGGGTGCTCAGTGAGGTGAGGCAGAGGTTATGCGATGGTCGGCGAGACGTGTCTGGCTACAGAGCAATGGGAGCATCTCGCTGGAGGGTGGACGGAGATGAGGATGGTGGCGGTGAACAGCGACGGTCGAGGGGCTTTTGGTGAAATGAGATGAGGGAAATGAAAGAGGGGATAGAGAAGAAGAGTTTTAACCTAACAAAAGGGACGAAAAGGAAGCCGGTAGTACCTGCTGTCGCCGGAGGAGAAAGTGTCCAATGGAGGAAGATGACGGCGACAACGGGGCTAGGGTAGCTCGCACGGGTGTTGCGCGACGCGGAGGGTGAGGAGGATGGCTCTGCCACTACTTTTGTGGCAGAGCGAAGAGGAAGAGGAGGGGGGCTTGCCGGAGCTCGTTGGACCCCTTGGCCGGAGAAGAAGAAGATGAATTTGAGGTGGAATCCCGGCCAAGTCAAGCTGAGGAGGTGCGGCCGGAGTTGGGGTTTAATTTATTGGTGCTGGCCGTGCTTTTGGTGCGTGGAGGGCACGCCTTCTGCCATCGACGTCTCGCCAGAGATGGAAGGTAGTTATATACCCAAATCTCTCTTGCGTTCGCACGAGAGATTGGGTGCAAATCAGGGGTTGTGATCGGGCTCAGATGGAAGGGGATTCCTCAGAGAATCTCCCTTCTAATTCTGGGAGGGGATCTCTAAGGGATCAGAGAGTATTCCCTCTCGAATCCTCACCGGAGTAGGATCTCTCCCAAATAATGGTGGATTGACCTGCTTGTAAGATTGGCGAGAAAGCTAGGGGGTTAATGTGATGGTTTTCAAAAGAAAGGGACCAAAATGAGATTGGGTGTCCTAAATTGCGAAGTAGGTCAAGATGTCCTCCCCTTAGGTCCAAATTTTGGTACAAACCTAATTTGGACCTAAGGAATCCAATGGTGAAGTTGGATTTTAGGTTTGACCACGTTTGACTAGACATTTTGTGTAAAAACCCAAATTAGGCCAATTGATGAGCTAGGGCCCTAATCTAGGTCAAACTTGGTTCCAAAGGCCAAATTGAATGTTCTGAATCCTAAGGGATATTTTTCCATGAATTTTAGAGGGTTTACTTGATTTTTATCCTGACCGGAACCTTGTTGAATTAAGCGATCTATTTTAGGGTTACCAGATGTCATTTAATTCCTGGATTGCATGTGAACCCATTTCTGATTGAATCAACCCACTTTTTATCTCATTTAGACCATTTGACCTATGTCGTTCGATTGCCACCGCAGTGCGAGACCATTCCAGGAGCTTTTATTCTGTTTATTAGTTAAAAATGAGCTAGTTTTGGCTCATGATGAGCCTCTCATCATACCCCCATGCCTTGCTTTTGCTAGTTCCTTAGCAAAATTTGAAGGTTTTAACTTCCCTTCTAGACCTTGAGTGTCTATCAACAATTATGATAACTGCTTCTCTTTTTCTTTTGTGATTAGGTCAGAATGCTGACAATAGGCCTAGAGGTACTCAAGTACCAACCAAAATCTGGACCTAACCCACTTTAGCCTCAGTCCTCTGCAAAGGTTTTTAAGGCCCACAGAAACTAACCTAGGGTTTGTTGGACTCCACGGTTAAAGCATCCGTGCTTGAGACATTTTTTAGCCTAGGTTCAGTTTGCAGTGCGTTTTTGTAAAAGAGAGACAGAAGATTTATTTGTTTAGAGAGCTTTCTCTCTCTTTTCTTTTTATTTCCAGCTTCGGATTAGCTTCTCAACACGGTCTGTATCGGATTCCTCGTCCCCATCATCAATCCTCAAGGGTCCCTGGCTATCGATGCTTCGAGATAGCACCGCCCATGGCAAACCCCAGAACCCTGACTTTCGAGATTTCAAGATAATCCCGCCCATGGCGTTCTGTGGCCGAATTCAGACCCTGGCGATCGACATTTCGTGATAATGCCACCCATGGTATCTGAACCAGCAGAGTGCTTGCATGCCCCCAGTAGGATATTTAAATATCCTAAGAGATAAGCACCTAGGAGATGGTATGTTGTTACACATCTTCGAAGGTAATTTCCTACCTCTTTGCGTCGAGAACTCATCCAAATCAACTTGTGTTGATTGGCCGCTCCTAATCTAGGCAACTTTTTTAGAACATTAAACTCTTTTGCGTGATTTTGATATTTAGGCGCACTGAACCAGACTGTGTGTGAATTGGGGTGCTTAGGTTATCGAATCCCGCAAACTGAAAGTCAGTTAACGATGCCGAATACTTCCTAAGCCTTAGACCTAATACTTAAGCTTCACATTTTCCCCAACCTCTTGAGGATTATCCAGATTTTAGCAGATACGTGAATTTTTAAGCTAAAAAATCTAGCCCAAGAGGCCTAAGACCAGCATTCTTGCTAATCTCTTTTCATGTCTCCTTAGCACTTTTCTTTTCATTTTTCTCTGTTCTTGATTTGGTTTAGAACTTCAGTTAATCCCTTAATCTCTTACTAATGACTATTTCCTTTTCATTTTGTGCTCCTTTTTGTCATTTTTGCTCGTTTTCTCCTCGTTATGATTATGTGGCTCACAAAATTTCCTCCCTCCATTTTTCTGTTCTTTTTCATAAATTTTCAATTTTTTATGTTTTTGACATGTGTGAATTTTTTTGTGTGAGAATCCTTCTGATTTTTTCTTGGTTCTATATGTATGCACTTTATCACCCCCCCCATGCCTAAGTTTTGCAATGTCCTCATTGTAAACGAAGGGTGTGAAATAGTGTTGAGGTCAGGGACTTAGAACAGGGTACATCGGGTGGGTGAACGGGTCAGAAATGACTTGATGCGGACGATTTCAAGCTCCGATACGTGTACCAGAGGTGGGATCAACTGTCTAAGGCTGAACTCAAGCTGCAATGGACGTGGAGTACAGACAGATAATCAGACGGGTCTCTGTTTTTGGGATGATGGGTTGCCTCCCGTTAAGTGCTAAATTTAATGCCTTCAGCCGAGTGGAAAATGAGGTGGAGAGGGAGTGGTCAAATTAGCGAAATTTTGTAAAATAAGCACCTTGATTAAGATCCTGGTTGGTCCAACCAGGTGCTTGTTAAGATTAGTAGGCTGATGATGCTGCCCAAACACAATAAGTCTGGTGGGTTGATAGATGTAGATCAACAGATGCGGAACCCACCATATGCCATGTGTTTCAGATGGATATGGATGTGAAAACTCAGGTTTAGGCTGAGTCGAATCAGCCTGGTCAAAGTAGGGTTCTGAAAAATAATCAGTGTATGGTGTGGAAACCCTACAGGGGTGATCAAAGAATGATGGCTCCTATTTTTCAGTCTAATCAATACCCGATACCTAGTATAGATATGGAGTTGAATCATCTAAAAATGGCTCAGTGGGAGGTGAATCAGAATAGAAATTGAGTCCGGTTGCGGGTCGAGGTAGAGAACGGGTTTTGATTGGTTCTATATATGTGGAGTAGGTGGCTTCAAAGAGAATTGGCTTGTTATAATTAGGAAGCAGATTGTCTCCGATGTTATGGTCAGATTCGAAATCGTCGGAGAGTTTGCGAAAATCAAAATCTGAATGAGATTGAAGATCATGAGTTCCACCACCATATGCTGTAGATTCAGTAGCCTGCCTGGGGTCTCGCCTAGATGTTAATTCCGAGCTTAAAAAGGTGTCCCTATCTGGTAGAGGCTCAGGTCCTAAGCTAGTAGGGCAGACCCAATTGAAACCCCACTCGTCCAACTCCTCAGTCTCTGTATCGTAGATTGGCATGACTTCCAAAAAATCGATTAGTTCCTCTGAGGATGTTGGCGAGGGATATTCATCAAATAGAGGCCCAAAATCATATTCTTCATTGAAAGATTGATCTTCTTCATATGGGGCCTTGAAATCTTCAAAATAGATTTCAGATCTAGGTTCTAGGCTTAGGATGTGGGTTGAATCACTAGAATCTAGGTCTGAATAACCTTCGAGGGTCACCTTATTAGAATAAGGGACGGGATTTACACCCTCGAGAGGTTCAATTCTACTCTCATTATTGCAGGAGTTTTGGGATTCTAAGCCTGGTGATTCATGGTCTAGAGTGGGCTCAACATGGTATTTTCCTGCATTTGAAGCTTCCCAACCTTCTTCAATATCAGGCACATTGTATTCCATCTGGGTTGGGAATCCACAACCATTTTGTGCCTCAAACCTGAGATCAGATTGATCCTCGATGTTGTCCCAAGATGGTTCATCCTCTATTTGTGGTATATACGGGTACTTTTGGTCGATAATTTGTTTTACTAATCTCATTATCTCTTCCCATTTCTCAAGACTATCTTAGTGTTGCTTCCAAAGTCGAGGATTTGTCATACATTGAAGGTATTCAAGATTGTGTAGTTTTTCTATCTCAATGTATCCAGTAATGAGCAAGTCACGAGTTGATCCTTTTGTGGCTTCTGCCAATAGTACTTAGGCACAAGTTATAATAAAGGTTGTGGTTGTTGGGACATCAACCTGAATGTTTCCTACTGGTGTTGAGGTTTCTTCTTTTTCATAGAATTTCATGGCATCCTCAATCATTTCATCTCTCATGGATCTCCGATATTTAGGTTTCTTGAATGGTAGTCTTAAGTGGTGTGGCTGCATATTTGAATCAGGTGGTGGAATCAAGATATAGAATCAGAGTTTGAATCAAGATGTAGAATCAAGTTATGAAGCGATTAGATCTGAATAACGAGTCCCACTGAAAATGTGTGTGTGTGCTCTAAAGAGAAAAGATGAGGGACTAGAGATGTTTTTGACCCAATGAAGACACCCAAAGACATTTTGATGACTATGGATGTCCGGGGTGGATGGTACCCCTGGATCAGAAGATCATCCACCTGAGAATTACTTGGGCAACCAGAGAGGGAGAGTCCCGCAAAGACCCCTACATGGTAGAGCGTCCCCACGGGTTACAGGATTTCCCCCACTCGACCTCTCTTGTCACTGAGATTCCAGGTAGACTAGAATGGGGACCTTGATCTCTTAAGTCTACCACTTTTATTTCAAAGGTGCTTTAGGGTTCTCGCTTGAACTTTAGATGTTTTGATGTTGTGACCTAATTTAGAGGTTGGTTGACCCAATGGGTCAACTTCACCTGACCTATCCTATAGATGGTAGAATGATTCTAGGCTTAGGACCTAGAGCTCACCCTGATTTGACTCCCAGTTTATTAGGTCCAAGATTTTAAGATTCAAGTGATTTTAGAGCTCAAGTTTTCTTAGGGTTTGTCATGTTTAGATCTCTTCAATCAAGGGATTGGGTAGCACACTGATGCGGGAGGGTTTATTTCCTTTTATACAGGCATGTGTGACTAACACTCCAATACCCTACTGTAGAAACCCTAATTTGGTTCTATTTCCAATCCTCTTTTTCTTTTTGTGAAAAGGTTCTCTTTGGACATAAAAACAAGAAGTGTGTTGTCCATAGAGATTAAGCGTGATTTCTATTAGGCACATGAATTTGTGGGATAGAATCTAAAAAATCGCTCCAACTTCACGGTGATTTGAAAAAATTTTCGCAAAATCAGGAAACATTTGCCTTAAAGATGGCGATTACTATAGAAAGAAGGCAATTGATTCCTAAATTAATTTCTTCCTTTTGTCTTCAAAGCTTAGGGGATAGTTTAAGGAAGAAAAGAAATTACCTGCCCTGGAGTGGTTGACTTGCGGGAGAGATTTTCTCGTGAAATACCTGCAAGATCACAACAAAGCAAAGTAGGGCAAGTTAGTGTTCAATATGATAAAAAGAATGTAGAGACTAGTGATAAATTGCACGTTGCTCCCCGGCAACGGTGCCAAAATGTTGACGTGGTCTCGATCATGTTTTAACAGTTAGTTATGTCATAGTATAGGTGATCAAGCGTTGTCAACAAATAGAAGTTTTATTACTCGAAAACCTATGTATCCGAGGCCGAACACAGAGAGCAATTGGAATTTATTACTAATATCAAGAATGTAATTGAACACGTAATTGCTCAAAACTTAATTCAAAACATATAAATGCATGAGTTTGAAAATTAATTGTGGCAAAAAGAAGAATTTGGACGTTTGATCATGGGATCAGATGTCTTAAAAGATGTTTCCCTTCTCTTATTCTTCTTCTTCTGATTTTCTTCCTTTCTTCTTCTTTGTGCTTCTTTCTTCTCTACAGTGCCTTGCTTCTTTCTTCCTATTTTTTTCTGCAGTTTCTTTCTCTCTACAGGTCTTCTTCCTTGGCTCTGCTTCCCTTTTTCTTCTTCCTTGGTTCGTTTGCCTTCAGTTTCTTTTCTTCTTCTGCTTGTCTTTACCTTTCTCTATTTCTTCTTTGTTCTTCAGTTCCTCTTCTCTTTTTTGTTCGCCTCTTCCTTTCCTTCTCTTTTTCCACTGCAATGGCTTCCTTTTGTTTTCTCTTCCTTTGCTAGCAACGGCTAAGTGTTAGCTTCAATTCCTCTATCTGCCTTCCTTGCACAAACCACAGAGGAGCAAAACCTATCCCTCTACCCACACCCGTGAGACTCTCTCTCTGTGTAAACCACTCCTAGCACGATCTCCCAGAGCAGGGTAAACAGGTCGGATCGCGTGCCCGGGTCCAGGTGCACCGACGTGAGGGTGGTGCGCGAGGAGTGCTCAAGGTAGTGTCGGGTTGGGTCGCTAGATCCGTGTGGTGAATTCACGGACGAGGCGGTGAGAATAGGTGTGGGACCTCACCCCATGTGCGTTCGGAGGCAACGAGCTCATATCACAAAAATAATATAACTCACTCCAACTCTTTGTGACTTAACGATGTGGGACTAATACCCACTGCCTTCTTTCGTGCGCCCGTAGCAGAGCATGCCTTCAATTCCCATAACTGCAGGCTCTGCAGTGTCACTTGTTGGGTCGACTGTCTTCGCGATGCCTCCCCGAGCTAGCTGGACCTGGAGTCCTGAAGAATTGCAACCTGGAGCAAGCGTGGAGCTTCTTCGAGACACCGCTAATGGCGGCTAGGGTGTGAAACCTGTCGGACACGAAAGGAGCCTCGTGGCTTAATCAGATCATCGGGGGACCTTCGCCGTGTCACGGCAAAGATGAAGCACTAGGTGGCAGGCCGTGGGGTGGCCTAGGCATGAGTGCCTAGGTCGCCCTGTGACCGGATGGATGGGTGTGATCGGGGGGTTGTTGTAGAGGCGTAGAGGGACTGTGGATGAGTGGAGGGTGCTCAGTGAGGTGAGGTGGAGGTTATGCGATGGTCGGCGAGATGTGTGGGGCTACGGAGTGACGGGAGCGTCTTGCCGGATGGTGGCCAAAGATGAGGAAGGTGGCGGTGAACAGCGACGGTAGAGGGGCGTTTGGTGAAATGAGATGAGGGAAATGAAAGATTGGATAGAGAAGAATAGCTTTAACCTAACAAAAGGGACGAAGGGGACGAGAAGGCATCCGACAGTACCTGCTGTCACCAGAGAAGAAAGTGTGCAGTGGAGGAAGACGGTGGAGACAATGGGGCTAGGGCAGCTCGCGCGGGTGTTGCGCAACGTGGAAGAGGATGAGGAGGATGGCTCTACCACTGGTTTTGTGGCAAAGCGAAGAGGAATAGGAGGGGGCTCGTCGAAGCTCGCTGGACCCCTTGGTCGGAGAAGAAGATGAATTTGAGGTGGAATCCCGGCCAAGTAGAGCTGAAGAGGTGCGACCGGAGTTGGGGTTTAATTTATAAGTGCTGGCCGTGCTTCTGGTGCGTGGAGGGCACGCCTTCTGCCACTGACGTCTTGCCAGAGATGGAACGTAGTCAGATACCAAAATCTCTCGTGCATTCGCACGAGAGATTGGGTGCAAATCAGGGGTTGTGATCGGGCTCAGATGGAAAGGGATTCCTCAGAGAATCTCCCTTCCAATTCTGGGAGTGGATCTCTGAGGGATCAGAGAGTATTCCCTCTCTAATCCTGGCTGGAGTAGGATCTCTCCCCAATAATGGAAAAGGGACCTGCTTGTAAGATTGGCGAGAAAGCTAGGGGGGTTTATATGAATGTTTTCAAAAGATAGGGACCAAAATGAGATTAGGTGTCCTAAATTGCAAAGTAGGTCAAGATGTCCTCCCCTTAGGTCCAAATTTTGGTAAAAACCTAATTTGGACCTACGTAATCTAATGGTGAAGTTGGATTTGAGGTTTGACCACGTTTAACTGGATATTTTGCGTGAAAGCCCAAATTAGGTCAATTAATGTGCTAGGGCCCTAATCTAGGTCAAACTAGGTTCCAAAGGCCAAATTGAATGTTATGAACCCTAGGGGATATTTTTCCATGTATTTTAGAGGGTTTACTTGATTTTTATCCTAATCAAAATCTTGTTGAATTAAGAGGGTCTGTTTTATGGTTACCAGATGTCATTTAATTCCTGGATTGCATGTGAACCCATTTCTGATTGAATCAACCCACTCTTTACTCATTTAGACCATTTGACCTATGTTTTGTCTTTGAGAAATCCCATTTATGTACTGCAATGGTAAAATTGCCATTTTAACCTTTATTTCATGTTTTCTTCTTAGAACACTTATTCCTCCAATTAAGCCCTCTTCTTAGTCATGTAGGAGCTTTTATTCTCTTTATTAGGTAAAAGTGAGCTAGTTGTGGCTCATGATGAGGCTCTCATCAAGAACCAACTTCAGCACCTTAATGATTTATTCCAAGCCTTTGTGAATCCACCGCAGCGTCTTATGATGCGAGATCATTACAATCCTGCTGCAGTGGCGATCGAACCTCGAGTCCAAATCCCATCTGGAGGTCTTGATTCTGAACTCAAGCCCAACATGATTCATGCTATTCGAAAATTTCATGGGCTCAATTCCGAGGATCCTTTCCATCACATTAAACAACTCAAGCATCTGGCCCAGACCTTCGGGTCAGATGTCCAAAATCGGGATATTCTTGTCATGAAGATGTTCTCCTTCTCTTTCATGGACAAAGCAGCTCACTGGTATCAGACTCAAACATGTCCAATCAACACATGGTTTAAACTGCAATCCGAGTTTCTGAAAAACTTCTTCCCAGTTGGTCGGACAAATGCTCTACGACACCAGATAACGCACTTCACACAGCAACCTAGAGAACCACTTCACGAGGAATGGGATTGTTTCCTGGATCTCATGCAGAAGTGCCCCCATCACGGAGTTCCTAAATGGGAACAAGTACAGTCTTTTTACCAGGGACTCTGTGAAGATATCCGTTTATTCGTCAATGCAACTTGCGGTGGAAATATCATGGGTCAACACGAAGACACTGTGTGGGAGATTCTCGAGAATATGTGCAAGAGCTCCATCAATAATGGCTCCATGGGCTTATTCAACCGGACGAATGCCTGCGCATCGACGAAACCAAGGGGAGCACATGAGACACAGGGCCTGTCTGCATCTGGCGACTTGGAATTGATGGCCAGTCATTTGGACAAGGTCTCTATCATTGAGAAGAAGGTTGATGAGCTAACTCGACATCTGCAGCGAGCCACCTCTGCGCAAAACCCATTTGCATAGCTGCCCTCTGGGAGGGAAGCTGTGCATAACATCTATTAGCGATCTTCTCAGGGGATGGGCCCATATCTACCCCTGTCTAACTCTAGGATCGGAGGAAACTCTGATCCTACCTACTCTAGTTGGGGGAACTCTGAACACTCGTAATCAAACTTTTCTGAGGTTCCTCAGACCTGTGAGGACCTCAACACCATCCATAATGACCCATTCTCTAATACCTATAACCTAGGATGGCGGAATCATCCCAATTTCTTGTGAGCAGGAAATAATCAGAATCAAAGACCACCATATCAATCCCGTCCACAAGCTCCTCATCCATACCAGCCGCCTCAGCCTCGGCCCAACCCCACCTATCAATCTGGGCCAACTCAGACAGATCAAATAACTCTCATCCTTCAGACTCTAGTTGACATTCAAAAGATGAATGCGGCTATGTAGAAACAACACAAAGACAAGATCACAGAGGTTCGTAATCAACTCGCCCAAATGGTGAATTCCTACCAACCTGGCACACTCCCTTCGCAACCTCTGCCAAATTCGAATAACGTGCCAAACCAGAGGCACGTTATGAACCCAAATCCAGACCAAGCCAACATGATTTATCAGGCCTATTCTACTCCATCACCGGAAGGGATGGAAGGTTTGACATCATACTCGAGATTTCAGCAGCAGCCACCTATTTTACCGACACCGAACCAGAACTAGGCAGGACTAAATTCAGTAACAACCCGTAGTGGCAAAGCAACACAAGACCCACCTTACCCAAGCCACTTTCAGCCTGGTAGTGCTAACCCAAGCCCTAAGATAGTCATCCAGGATACCCCTGTCCCTGATCAAGAACCTAGACCTATTCTAGACGAACCATCTAAGGTTCCATTTCCCGAGGCCTTGACCAAGGGAAAGGGGACAACCAAACCTGTGGCACCTGAGGAGGACCTGGTCAAGCTCGTTGAACATTTTCATATAAACATTCCCTTAATGGATGCAATTCGCCATGTACTAGCTTACACACAATTTCTGAAAGACGTGTGTACACCAAAGCATAAGCCGCGAACCAAAAGTAGGAGCCCAATCGTATTGTCAGAGCAAGTTAGCTCTGTAATTTTGAGCAAACTCCCACCTAAGGAAAAAGACCCAGGTACTCCCCTAATTTCCTGTACAATTGGTGATATCCAATTTGATAGAGCTTTATTGGATCTAGGAGCCTTCATAAACCTAATACCTACATCCCTACTTGACCATCATGAGGAATTTGAGCTCAAACCAATAGAGGTGGCATAACAGTTGGCAGACCATCACCTAAAGGAGTTCTTGAGGATGTCATTGTTAGGGTTTAGGATTTCTATTTCCCACTGGACTTCGTAGTCTTAGATATGGATGCTCCAAAAAATTTGAGGAATACACCAATCATAGTAGGGAGACCCTTTTTGACCACTACTAAGGCCAACATAAATTGTGAGGAGGGCCAAATTGAACTAAAATTTGGAAACCAAACATTAAAGATCGACATCTTTAAGGCCCAACAAGGGATTAATTGCGGAGTTATAGAACAGATATGTGATATCAAGGTTGTGGTTAATGATTCGCATATTGAGGAAAACCTGACTACTTCTGATCAACCACAAGAGGATCAAAACCTGCAATCGGAGGAGTCCGTACTTGACCTAGACACACCCATAACTCCTTCCCTTTCTCCTGACACACACCCTAAACCACCTCCTACTGCTGATAACTCTGTTTTGAAACTCAAGCCTCTTCTCGAGCATCTAAAGTACGTCTTTTTGTGTTCCAATCAGATATTTCTGGTGATTATCAATTCCAGACTCACACCTAATCAAGAATTTCGTCTTATTACTGTTCTCCAGCAACATCGAAGAGCCATTGGATGGACTCTCGATGATTTGACTGGCATCAGCCCCTCTTATTGCACACACCGCATCTATACTGAAGTAGGCACACGACCTTCCCGTGAATTGTAGAGACGTTTGAATCCTAATCTATAGGAGGTCGTGAAAAAGGAGATCATCAAGTGGTTAGATGCTAGGATCATCTACCCGATCTTCGACAGTCAATAGGTGAGTCCAATCCAGGTTGTGCCTAAGAAGGCAGCACTCACTATGATCACAACTGAAATCAGAGAAATCATACCATCTCGTATGGCAAATTCATGGAGAGTCTGCATTGATTACAGAAGACTCAATACTCCACAAAGAAGGATCATTTCCCACTACTGTTTATTGATTAGATCCTCGAGAAACTAGCGGGAAATAGGTTCTTCTGCATTTTGGATAGGTACTTTGATTATAACCTGGTGGCAATCCAGGCTAAGGACCAAGAAAAGATCATTTTCACCTACCCCTTCGGGATGTACGCATTCCGAAGGATGCCTTTCGGTCTCTACAATGCACCTGCTACTTTTCAACGGTGCATGGTTGCCATTTTCTCAGATATGGTAGGTGATTATCTGGAAGTCTTCGTTGATGACCTTTCAATGTTTGGCGAATCATTTGATGATTGCCTCCTACACTTGGTCCAGATCCTCAGGCGGTGCATTGACGTGAATCTGGTTCTTTCCTTGGAAAAGAGCCATTTCATGGTGCCTGAAGGGATTATCCTGGGACATCTCATATCAGAAAAAGGCATCTAGGTTGATCGAGCCAAGGTGAATCTGATTTCCAAACTCCCTATGCCTAGCTCGATCAAGGACATTTGATCTTTTCCAGGGCGTGTCGATTTTTACTGTCGATTCATTCCTGATTTCTCAAAGATCGCGTGCCCCGTGACCACTCTACTATCTAAGGATGTTCCCTTCAAAATCTCCAAGGAATGCACTCAAGCATTTGAAATCCTACGTGATCGAGTTACTCAAGCTCCAATCCTATAGTCCCCTGATTGGTCTCAACCCTTTGAGATCATGTGCAATTCTTCTAATTTTGCTGTAGGAGTGGTACTTGGGTAGAAAATTGATGGGAAACCAATGGTCATCTACTACGCTAGCAAGACACTGGACGAGGCTCAGCATAACTACACAGTTACTGAGAAGGAGTTGCTAGCTGTAGTATGTGCCCTAGAAAAGTTTAAATCGTATCCTCTGGGTTCCCATGTTATCATTTACTTTGATCACATAGCTGTGAGACATCACCTTGCGAAGAAGGATGCGAAACCTCGATTAATCCGCTGGATCTTCCTGTTGAAAGAGTTTGACCTTGAGATTCGCAAAAAGGTGGGAAAACAGAACGTGGTTGCTAATCACTTGTCCTGCCTTCCTTCTAATATTATCGACCCTTCCGGACCCATTACGGAACATTTTTTGAATGAGTACCTCCTAACTATTAGTATAGGGCTTCCATGATTTGCTAATCTAGTAAATTACCTGGAATCACATTAGATCCTGTCTGATTGGCCGACGGCCAAGAAGGACAAATTACTTTCCGATGCCAAGTACTACTTTTGGGAAGACCCGTATCTATTCCACATCGGTGCTAATCAAATCATTCGACGATGTGTCCCGGAAGCGGAAATTCAGGGCATCTTGTCCTTCTGCCATGACCAGGCATGCAGTGGACACTTCTCTGGTCATAAAACTATAGCTAAAGTCCTCCAATGTGGCTTCTATTAGCCTACAATTTTAAAAGACGCATACAATCACTGTAAGGCATGCACTCGTTGTCAGACCTTAGGCAACAGGAGCCATCGTGATATGATGCCCTTATAGCCAATTCTCGTATGCAAAATCTTAAATGTCTGGGGGATTGATTTTATAGGACCATTTCCTGTTTCTGACAGCATCGAGTACATTCTACTCGCTATTGACTATGTGTCCAAATGGATCGAAGCCATTCTGACCCGAACCAATGATCCTAAGGTGGTTACCAAATTTATTCATCAGAACATCTTTTCATGGTTCAGGATTCCACATGCTATAAGCTCTGATGGAGGGATCCACTTCACTAATGCTCAGTTCAGATCACTGATGACCAAATACGGGGTGTCACACTGAATCTCTACTCCTTATCACTCCCAAACTAATGGTCTAGCTGAGCTATCAAATCGGGAGATCAAGAAAATCCTCCAGGTCACTGTTCGACCTTACAGGAAAGACTGGTCATCCTGACTTCTGGAAGCTTTGAGGGCTTCTAGGACTGCCCACAAAACCCAATTAGGTATGTCTCCCTTCAGATTAGTGTATGGGAAGGCATGTCACCTCCCCATCAAATTAGAGCACAAAGCCTATTGGGCAGTACAGAACTGCAATCTAGATCTTTCTAAGGTAGGAACCCACAGAAAGCTTCAAATGAGTGAGATTGATGAATTATGCCATGACACGTATGAGAACTCATGAATTTATAAAGAGCGGGTTAAGGCCTTTCATGACAAGCACATATCCAGAAAGACCTTTCACACTGGTCAAAAAGTCCTACTCTTTGATGCTAAACTCAACCTATTTCCAGGAAAACTAAGATCAAAATGGATCAGACCTTACCTCATCTGATGAATCTTTGGAAATGGAGCCATCGAGATCAGTCCACTCAGCCACGATTCAGAACCTTTCGTTGTGAACAGTCAGAGACTCAAACCATTCATTGACCTTATCGATACAAATTTGGCTGAGACATCTTTTATCCTCCATTCTCCCTAAGCTCATTGCGCCCAACCAATGGCGTTAAACTCAGTGCTTAATGGGAGGAAACCCATCATTTTGAAAAACCTGAAACCTTTCTTGAAATTCCTATGCTGAAATCATATTGCACTTTAGGGTTCATCCATTAGAACAACCAACTCCATCGTAGGTACTCGTACCTGAGCTTGAAATCGTTCGCAATAATCATCTCGACCCGTTCACCCACCCAGAACCTGTTCTAATGAATGATCTAAGATGAACTTGAACCCACCTAATTTACAATGGGGACATTGCAAATCGTTGGCATTGGGGGGTATGAAAGTGCAAAACACAGTGAAAATCATCTCACAAGAAAATGTTTCATCAAAAAAATCACATATCCCAAAAATACCAAAAAAATGAAAAGATTCTTGAAAAAGAACAAAAAAAATGAGTGGAGAGAAATTTTAAGGGCATATCAATTTTGAGGAGAAAAAGGGGAGGAGATAAGAATGTCAAAAAGAGCACAAGTTGAAAAGAAAAGAAAAGAGATAGTCATTAGTAAAAAATTAAGGAATTAACTTAGTTCTAGACCATATCAAGAAAAAGAAAATGAAAGGCACAAAGTGCTAATGAAACACAAAAGAGATTAGTAGGAACGCTGATTTTAGGATTCTTGGGCTATGACCATAGGATTAAAAATTCAAGCACCCGCTAAGATCTGGATAGTCCTCAAGGAGGAAAATGTGAAGCATAAGTATTAGGTCTAAGGCTTAGGTAGTATTCGGCCACGTTAACTAACCTTTGGTTTGTGGGACTCGGTAACCTAACCACCCCAATCCACACGCAGTCTAGTTCAGTATGCTTAAGTATCAAAATCACGCAAATGCGTTTAGATTATTCTGAAAAAGTCACCTAGATTTGGAGTGGTCGATCAACACAATTTGATTTGGACGAGTTCCCAGCATAGAGAGGCAGGAAATTCCCCTCGAAGATGCATAATAACATATCGTCTCCTCGGTGCTTGTCTCCTAGGATATCTACATATCCTACCGGGGGCATGTAAGCACCCTGTGCTGGTTCAGATGCCATGGGCGGCATTATCCCGAAATGTCGATTGCCAGGGTCTAGATTTAGCTACAGAACACCATGGGTGGGATTATCTTGAAATCTCGAAAGACAGGGTCTGGGGGTTTCCATGGGCGGTGCTATCTCGAAGCATCGATTGCCAGGGACCATTCGAGGATTGATGATGGGGACTAGGAATCCAATACAGGCCATGTTGAGAAGCTAATCCGAAGTTAGAAATAAAAAGAAAAGAGAGTGAAAACTCTCTGAAATGAAAAATTCCTCTGCCTCTCTCTTACAAAAATGCACTGCAAACCGAACCTAGGCTAAAATATGTTATAAGCATGGGTGCTTTAACCGTGGAGTTCAACGAACCTTAGGATAGTTCCTATGGGCCTTAAAAACCTTCGCGGCAGACTAAGGCTAGAGCTACTTAGATCTGGATCTTGGTTGGCACTTGAATACCTTTAGGCCTATTATCGGCATTCTAACCTAATCTATAGAAGAAAGCACACATTACAGTTTTTGAGCATCAAAAGGATTACATGGTCTAAAATCAAAGTTAAAACCTTAAAATTTTGCTAAGGAACTAGCAAAAGCTAGGCATGGGGGTATGATGGAAACACCATCATGAGCCATAACTAGTTCATTTTGATCCAATTGAGAGAATAAATGCTCCTACATAGCCAACTAAAGGTCCTCATTCACTGCATAACCTTTCTAAGAATAAAATAAGAAACTAGGGGTAAAACTGCAATTTTACCAATGCAGTACAACCATGGGTTTTCTTAAGGGCTAAACAAAGGTCAAATGATCTTAAAAAGATTGTAAGTGGGTTGGATCAGATAGAAAAGGGTTTGTGTGTATCCTGTGAATTAAATGACTTCATGAAACCCTAAAATAGACCCACTTGATTAACCAAGGTTCTGTTCAGGATAAAATTCACTTAAACCCTCTAAAAATCATATAAAATAATTCTCTAAGGTTTAGAACAATTAATTTGGCCATTAGAACCCATCTTGACCTAGAATAGGGTCTTAAACAGATATTTGCCCTAAATTGGGTTTTTCCATAAATTCCCCAAGAAAACGTGGTCAAACCCAAAATCCAAATTCACCATTGGATTCATTAGGTCCAAATTAGGCTTGTACCAAAATTTGGACCCAACATGAGTTTGCCTTGACCTAGTTTGCAAAAAGGTCCAACCTAATTACATTTCTACCCCTAACTTTCAAAAGCCCTTACAACCAGCCCCCTAGCTTTTTCATCATTTTCACAAACAGGTCCCTCTACCATTGTAGCGGAGGAATCCTACTTCGGCGAGCTTTGGAAGGTGAGTTCTCCCTGATTGCTCAGAGAATCTGTTCCAAAATTGGAAGGGAGATTCTCTGAGAAATTCTCTCTCGTCAGAACCCTCATTTGAGTATGATTCCCTCCCATTCTCTCATGCAAACGCATGAGAGATATGGGTATCTCAATGACTTCCTTCTCCGGCGAGCCTTCCTTGTTTGGGAAGCTTGCTTTCTAAGCCCTAACTGACCTTCAGAGCTCTATTAAGGGAGCACAGACCCCTCCGATCACTCCACGCTCGAATTCAGTCACGAAAACCCCTAATTCCTCACTTCCCTTCATGGACGTAGGTTCCTCAATGTCCGGCGACCACCCTTTCTCCTCCTCATCGTCTAACCGCCATACCTACGGCGGATTCCTCCTCCTTGACTTCGTCTGCACTTCACCGTACCCGTAAGCGCTTCCCTTTCTTCGTCCTCACCGATCTCCTTCATCTCCGGCATTGGCCACACCAGACCCGAAGCCTCCTCTCACCCCCTTCATCTCTTAACCTCCCAGATAAGCTTCCTCCCCCCTCTACATTCTTCTCCACCCTTTATTCTTCAAAATCGACCACAGCCAACCTCCGTCACCTCCATCCCTTCCATCTTTGACCATCTACTCCGGTGAGGCCGCTACACCTCCGCAGGCCATTCCAACCCTCGCTGACAAGTCCACAAGCTTCCCCTCACTCCACTGAACACATCCCCTCACTCCACGCACTGCGTCACTCACTCAAACCACCCCCTGAACACACCCACAAATTCGCACACAGTGTGCCCTAGGCATTCTCGCACAGGCACCCCTGAGCCATGCCAACAACCCCAGCACCTTCGCCGTGGTCCGGCGACCCCCTCTGAATGATTTGACATGGCTGCGAGGCCAATCTTGTGTTTTCAGGTTCGTCGCCTCTCTGCCATTAGCGAGCGAGCTTTAAGCAAGCTTGTTGTAGCTCCAGACCTTGCTGTTCCAAACTTACACCCCCAGGTTGCATGGAATACCTTCACGCACTTACTTAGGCCTTCGATTGGAGTCAAAGGCCCTTTCAACAGCTGCAATTAAGAGCTCACCCTCTGAGGGTGCACGCAAAAGGAAGGTGGGACATTTAGTCCCACCTCTGAAGTGGAAGACCACCCGCACCTGCATAAGAGGAAAAAGTGACATAGCCTTGTTGCCTCAGATCCACGAGGTGAGGTCCCACTCACCTGACTCGGTCACGTTCGCGATTACGCCCTGCGGACCTGGCCTGACCTGACCCGACTGCACACCTCATCCACTACTGTACGCCGGTGGGCCTGGTCCCGGGTATGCACCCGGCCCGATTACCCAAGTATCTGTGTGGCTCTGGGAGAGCGTATCCTAAGAGAGGAAGTGAGGAGAGTTGCGCATGGGTAGGGGGTAGGTTTTGCTACAGGTTCTTCAGGACAACACTTAGCCGCAGCCAGAAGGAGAAGGCCAAAGCTGAAGGCCAAAGGCAGGAGCTGAAGAAAGAAGAAGAAGAAGAAGGAAGGAGAAGACAGAGGTAGAAGGCAAAGGAAGAAGAAGAACAGCAGAAGCTAAAGCACAAAGAAAGAGATAGAGATGAGAAAGAGAAGAATCGTGAAGGCAAAAGAAGTCAGAACAGAAGCCAAAGAAGAAGAAGGAAGGAGAAGGTAGAGAAGAGAAAGAGAAGAAAAGAGATCAAACACTTTAAGTCGTCTGATTAAAGAACCAGACAACAGATTCTAGTCTCCATTGCATATTTATATATTGAATCATTTGGTGATATTATAGGAGTATTTGGTGATTTACATCACCATTTTACTCCCAAATTTTTGCACTCTAATATTGCTACTATTGCAATTTCCTTCAAGTTTAAATTGCGATCTTGATTTCTAAATACTAATTTGCTCCCAATGTTTGACCTCAAAAATCTTTTCGAGTAATAAAATTATATCTATTTTGAATGCTATTTTGGCTGTACTACAACATAAGACTTTTAAATACCGATTCAGCATCCACAAATAGTAGGGATGTGAATCAAATGCCTCTCCTTATGCCTGAAGATCTGAAATTCAGGAAAGGAGCCAACCACAAGAGGGGGGTTGGGCACTCTCCTTACATGCTTAGGAGAAGAAGGAAGGAGAACTTGAGTCCTTTCAAGGAGGAGACAATTGCAAAATCCATTATGGTTGAATCTGTGGAAAATTTGTCTCAAGGAGATCAGTAGTGTAAGGGATGAGAGTCTTAACATGGAATGTGCGTGGGTTCCGTAGCAAAGTGAGAAGAGCTTCCCTTATTAGATATCTTGTGGATTGGGAGATTGATTGTGCTCTTATTCAAGAGACACACATAGATGAGGACAACAGCCCAGTCTGGAATTCCTTGAGGCAATCGAGGAGAGCTGAGTGCGTGGGGATGGCAGCAAATGGCAGATCAGGTAGGATGGCTATTTGGTGGAAGAAATCCAACCTTAAATTGTCTGAAATACACCAGGACAGACATGTGTTTACCTGTAGATTTCAAAGTCATCAGGGTCGATTGGATTTTGGTTCATTTCGTGTGTTTATGGACCATGTTTAGCTGCAAGCAGAGTGGAACTGTGGGAAGACCTCACTGCAATACACCAGAAGGTCCAAGAGGTGCCATGGTTTATTGGTAGAGACTTTAATTGTTCCCTGTCAAGTGGGGACAGACTGGTGGCAGCACAGATGGATCTATGGCAAGGTTTCAGTTAACTGTGCGGAGTTTGGGCATCACTGAATATCCAGTCAGTGGGGTGGAATTTACTTGGAGAAATGGAAGTGGGCTCTTATCCAAGTTGGATTGGTTCTTTGGCAACTCTAGTCTCTTGGATAAGTTCCAGCTGTCTTTTACCATGAGCCTAGATAGGCCATTCTCTGACCATACGCCTATTGTGTGGGATTGTGGGCTGAGTGCTAATGTTGGTTCTTTCTTCAAACTCAAAAAGTCATGGTTTAGAGAAGAAGGTTTTAAAGACATGTTGTCCAGTTGGTGGAAAAGCAAGATTGTCAGTGGGTCGGCTACTCAAAAATTTGCATCTATGCTGGTTGATATGCGTATAATGTTAAAGGAGTATGGGTAGACTGAGACAGTTATCAGGGAGCAGAAGAGAGTTGAAGCTTTGGCTGAGGTTCAGAGGCTTGACTCGAAAGAATGCATGATGGCACTTAGCTCCCAGGAGTAGGAGTTGAGGAAATTTTGGCAACAGGTTATTGGGGAGGAGGATCTAAAGAAAGAGATGGATTGGCGCGAGAGGTCCAAACAACTTTGGCTCAAGGAAGGAGATGCAAACACGAAATATTTTCATCTTTCTGCCAGTGCTAGAAGAAGAGTCAATATCATCTCCTCTATCAAAGTGGGCAAGAGAACCATTACCTCCACTCGCTATATTATAATTGAAGCTGCTCGTTATTTTAAAGAAACAGCTAAGGCAGCACCAAGAGGCTCATGGAGGATGGCTTCGGTTGCTTTCCCAGGTGTCAACACTAAATAATTTGCTATGCTAGTTGCCCCCTTCACTAAATAGGAAGCTGAAGCATCTATCAGAGGTTTGAATAATGAGGGAGCCACTGGGCCAGATGGGTTCAAGTTCTATTCTACAAGGAGATGTGGAGCATCCATAAGGAGGAAGTGATGGATGTTGTACATGAATTTGAAATGGGTAACTCCAAATTTGAAAGACTTAACAAGTCTTAATTGTTCTTGTTACCAAAGAAGTTGGGTGCTGAGAATTTTTTAGATTATAGGCCTATTGCATTGTCGAATTCTATTTACCTCATCATCAGCAAAATTCTAGCCAACAGAATTTGTGTTGTGCTGCAAGATCTGGTAATGCCTTTCTAGTCTGCATTTTTACCTGGGAGGTCATTGCAGGAATCATTCATTATGGCTCAAGAAATGGTTATGGGGTGGCATAGGATAAGGACTAAGGCCTTCTTATGGAAGGTAGACTTTTCTAAACTATATGACTCAATATCATGGTCATACCTTTGGGAAATTCTTAAAAGGAGAAAATTTCCTCCCCTCTGGATCCAATGGGTATGAATGGTAGTGATCAGAATGACATTTCCAACATCTTGTGCATGTCTGTGGTATCACTGCCAATCAAATATCTGGGTCTGCCATTGAAATGCAAAAAAATGAAGAAAATTGACTGGACGTTTCTTTTTGAGAAGGTGGTTATGAAGCTTGAAGGCTGGAGCAACCATTAGCTTTCTAAAGGGGGGAGGCTTATCTTGCTAAATTCAGTTATCACTTCTATTCCAGTCTTCTTCTTCTCCTTCTTGTGAGCTCCAAAGTCAATTTGGACAAAACTTGATGTTATGCGCAAAAGGTTCTTCTGGAAAGGGGCTGCTCACCAAGGTACCTTCTTCCAACCTGTTAAATGGGATACAATCTATTCTCCTAAGAAGTATGGTGGTATGGGAATCAAATCTCCCAAAGAGTTCAATGATGCCTTGTTGTTGAAATGGGCGATTCGACTGCTTCAAGGGGAAAAGAAATTTTGGATAGAGATCTTACATGATAGCTATGGGGAAGCAAATGATGAGAAGAGCCATTTAAATCCTCTTAAGCTGTCTCCTTTTTGGGCTTCTATGGTGCGTGCTTTGGCTGATAATTGGAATCTTTTCAAATCGATCTTGGGAGATGGGTGAAGCCTTAGATTCTGGTTGGATATATGGCTTCCTGGTGGGGCGATAAAAGACAGGTACCCTCTTGCATATTCGACAACTCCTGATAAAAATGTTGTGGTATGTGATTATTGGGACATGACTTCAGAGAACTAGATGATAAACAATGATGTGGGGAACAACCATGGAACAAGAACACGAGTAGAAAATGAACGTCTCCTGCAGGAGCTTGCTGCTTTTAGACCTATGCCGGAGGAATGTGATGCATACAAGTGGGATGGGGTTTTCTCGTCAGCGGCTGCCTATGAGAAACTCATCTTTTCATCAAAGTCGGCAGAGGTGGATGAAGTAGGGAGGAAAATATGGAAATTGAAAATCCCATTGAAGGTGCAAATTTTTTTGTGCCTATGTAGAAGAGATGGTTTGATAAAGGGAGGTCTGCGGCATAGGAGAATGGGCACTCCTCCTAAATTTTGTCATTTTTGTGGTTTACATAATGATTGCAGTCATCATATTTTTTCTACATGCATGATAACAGATAGTGTTTGGAGGAAGATCTACAAGGATTCAATTCCCACGTGGGAGGATCTATGGAGCACTTTTATAATTTCTAATAAGCCATATGTGCCCATGGTGGTTGTTTTATGGTTAGTATTGAGAGGTAGAAATGAGAAATTATTTCAGGAGAGTCTAGTGAGTGTGGATAACATTGTAAACAATTGTTGGAATCTCATACATATGTGGGGTTCAATTTTCTAATCCTTTTCTTTCATATAATCAATAATAGCTCTCTTGGATTGCTATCAGCGATTCAATAGCTTTCCTTTTCTTTTCAAAAAAAAAACTGGGGACACTCCCCCAAAAATAAGCCCCAGATTACAAGGCAAGAAAACATATACTAAACTAATTCTATCAGTCTAAATCCAAACTAAGATCTAATGACTAAATCAGGAAAGGCTCCTCTGTTCGCCTTCACGTGTGTGGGATCAAGGCCCACAGACTCCTACTGCTGTCCTCTAGGTGGCATCAAGGTCCACCAAAAATATCATCTCTATCATGCAAGTTACGTTCGTTTGTTCATTTTTGCACACAAAAAGAACCAACGTCAGTAATTCAAAAGAGCTTCAGAAATAGCATAAAAATAATATAAATTCCCTGAAAAAATTAATAGGCGTGTTTCCTCACCGGCAATGGCACCATTTGAAAGAGTGATTCTCATTTTCAATAAAAATTTTAACATAAAATATCACATCATTGTATTTAGTCACGTGGTAGAAAATCGCTAGGTTGTTCCCACAGGGAAGAATTAACCTATTGAATTAAGTAATGGTACCTAGCCCAATCGAAAATCACAATAGATAAAGATCTGAATCTTTGCAGTTCATTTTTAGCATTAATAAGCATTCCATGCAATTAATTAAAACCATAGGGAGTTCATATGCAAAATCGCTTTAATAAATTAACTCTTCAAATAAATGCATAGTGTTTCTACAATGGCATTCAATGTAAAAACAAATATGCCCTTTACTATAGCAGAACAGAGATCTGCTCTTCAGCCCAACTACACAAAGAGGAGGTCACGGCCGGAGGAGAGAAGCTCAATGAAGGTTGGTGGTGGTGAGGGCTTCGCGACGCGAGGTTGGCATCGAGCTCGAAGGTCGGAGGTGGCCGATGAGAGGGCACTCATCGGCGGGGTGTCTGGCAGGAGCACGTTGGCATAGGCGACGACGGTGACCATGCGTGGCCTCTGTGGTTGGTGAGGGTACTCGCGGGGTTGCGGTGATCTGAGATGGAGTGCGGTTAAGGTTGGAGATCGAAGGAGATGACGTGGGAGTTGCTGCGTGTGAAGGTGCTTTGGGTTCCTTGGTGAACAAAGAAAGGGCTTTGGTGAAGAGGAAGAAAAAGAAGGTGGCTTGTGTGGGATGAGAGGGTGGTGGTGGGTTGTTAAGAGGATGAGGCTCATGGTCTGCAGAGGGAAGGTGGAGGTTGCGGTGAGGATGGTGGTGGTGAGGGTGGTTGTGGTGTTGATGGGTGTGGAAGAAGGTGGTGACCGTGTAAGGGCTATGCACTGTCACTGCACGTCCAGTTGTGAGGGGGGTTTTTGGTGGAGAGCATCTGATGGAGGATGGCAGTGGTTGGATTGTGTTGGAGAATGCCGAATTCACAGTGCAACCCCTTCTCCATAGGGTATACCTTCGGCATGCGATGCATCCTCTGAGGAAGATTCCCCCCCTCTCCTTTAAATGCCTCTCCAATTTTGTTTCTTTTGCCGAGATCATCTCCAACAATCTTGGCGATGAGGCGGTGCCAACAAGTTCGGAGGTTGGCATTGCAAGGTTGCGAGATGCACGACCTTGGGTTAGCGATGCATTGAGTCGGTCAGTTGAGCGCACTACTGGCGGAGAGGAGATGGTGATATGATATTGGAAATTTTGCACACATAACCCTACATAAATATATATGTGTCAAGTTTTAACAAAGTACCTTTTAAATAAGATAAACTAATACTTAATTCTAATTGCAATCTATTGAGGTAAGTTTCGAATGTACTTAAGCTAATTAATTGTCCAATAAATTGGACTCATCAAATGACAGGTTTGGACATCTGAGATAAAGGGTCAGAGCTTCTAATTTTGTTAGATGAAAATAGGGTTCTAGGTCGAACGTCTGGGATACTATAATAGGACGTCTGGACAAAAAATTGGACATCTAAATTTGTGAGTTTGTTCATGTTTTGGACTAGATCTAAACAGGGTTCTAGATTTAAGGTTCAGATGTCAGATTGGATGTCTGACAAGTGTTTTAGTCATCTGTAGGTCATGATTATCTTGGTTTTGGGATTATTTGCAAATCTGAATAGTAAGATTTGATCTAACAAATCTTTGCAAACAATTTTGAGTAACAGTCCAATGTTGGATGTCTGGACACATGTCTAGGCATCTAAGCATAGGTTAAGCATTGGGTTTGAACAGGCTAAGGAGATTCTTAATGACATGTCCAATGGTAGATTTTAAAGTTGTCTGAGGGATGTCTAAAGTAAAGTTCTTTCGATTGGAGCCTAAGCGTTTAGAATGTCAAGTCAAGGCTACTGGTATTTGGTTGTCAGATAGATATGTTGGATGACTTAAATGTCAAGATCAAATGTCTGATCTTTAGGTTAGACATCTAAAAAGGCTATCTAATTCCTATTTTAGCTTTCTAATTCTATTCTATGGTTTTCCTAAGTGTCCTAAGGATGTGTAAGTGTTCCTAGGACTATGGTTTTATACTTTGGGCTCTTTAACAACAATTCTAAGTAAATAAAAACAAGTACATTGACAACAAATTTCTATCCTATTCTTCAAGCTTCAAGCTTTTCGGTCCATGTGAAGCTCCATCTCCTCCATGAAGCAACTCCTTTGGATCCCTCCATGCTCCTTTATGCTTTTGCCCACAACAAGCTCCTCCAATTCACCATGGAAGTGAGCTTAAACTCCTTCACACTTGTTATCACTGGCAATAATCCTGAAATGTTAAACTCACTTGCAGATGTTACATTACAACTATTTTGTTATCGTCAAAATCAATGATCGTGGTGCCCTTGCACCAACAATAGCCACGACTGGCCTCCCTACAGGTTCGAGCTTAGCCGATAAGCTTGCATTTTATGACAATCAGATATACCATTCTAATTCTGATACCTTGGTGAACACTGATTGGTGGAAGATAATTGATGAGTCACATGATCATGAATTTGGAAAATTTGGAGTGGAATTGCCTGAAAACCCCATGATCAGCTTAAATGATAAATACATTAAGGACACAAATTTTCATGAGATTCCATATATTCATGGGGTTAGATTTGAACTGTCAAAATAATCTAATTGAGATTGAGGAGGAATCTGACTTTAGTCTTAATGAAAACCCAATTTCTGATTTTGAGGAAAATCTGAGAGACCTTAAGGCATTTTTGGATTTGGGGTCGGATGAACCTATCACTTCTTCTTTCACATCTTCACTCTTCGATTCTGACACTAACGATTTCATGGAAGCCACAAAGCTAAAATTGAAAGAATTTGAGGCTTTGTTGAATTTGGATTCCGTTCTTACACCCCTTGGGGAAATGATTTTGAGGGATAATGAAGTTTTGCCCATTGTTTTTAAGGATTTGCATCATGAATTGGTACAGAATTTGGATGACTCGTATGAATTTTTTGATCACCCCAGGGATGAGCTTGAGGGTTCTAGTTTGGATATCCAGCATGATTTGGGTGAATCTGGAACTATTGACACGGACCACTAGATTTGATTTGACTCACCTACTCTACATCCATCCACACCTGACTTGATCCACGAAGCAGTTCCTTATACCACTTCAGATTACACTACTCGAGTCCCCCTTTCTTTTCGCATCTATGTCAGGACCCGTATGATTTGTTTCCCACTCCTGACTCATTATCCACCTCATTTGCCTTACTTATGCACCACTCTATAGGGTAGCCACTATCTACCTTACACTTTGGCACATGTATTCATTTATCTCCCTTTTGCAACAATTGGCTGCAAATAATTCCAAGCCTGGTTATTTTATTTTTTTGACCTTTCGGGCTTGGAATATGTTTTTGGAAAAGTATGTCATCATTGTTTGTAGTAGTATAGTTGCACGAAAACCAAATCAAACATATTTGTTTTTTTTTTCCTTTACGAAACTTACATTAAATTTTATCTTTTTAATTATGTGAGTCCTGACCATTTGTCTTTGGTAGGTGTATTGAAATGCAAAGGTTATTAGATTTTGAATTCCGATTTGTTAACCATGATTTGCTATAATCCTTTTTTTTTTGTCTTCTTTTGCGATTTTTTTTACATTCTTGATTTTTTTGAAAAGTGAATACAAAACCTAGATCTAACTATGCTGGGGAAACCCTAAAAGACTACGTGCACCTAAGTGGGGCCTTGGTGGTCATGTGGTGTGTGTAGAAAAACCTAAGGGGACGTCCTAACTAAGTGAGAGAGGGGTGGCATGTATAATACAAATGAAACATGGACGTATGCCCACGAAATTTTAGATCTACGCATCTATTATTCAAGTACCAACCACACAATATTATGCACACATAGAATAATCAAAATACCTAAAACAAAATGTCAAATAAAGTCTACACTAAAGTGCACATAAATAGAGAAAATCCCTCATGCCAGAATGTGCCACTAGTGTTATCAACCATGGTCGTAGGTGCCCATCTTCACGTGAAGTGGCTAGCTAATGAGGTGTGGCTCATCATAGCTAAAGTGCCAAAGTTAAGCTAGAAACTAAGTTAAAACATTATCAATTAACTCAAGAAAAGGGTTAACTGTGGGAATTATGGAAAAAGACCTAAGACATCAAATTTGTGTTAAAAATACAATATTAGGTCACATTTGAGAGATTCTACATTAAATATATAAATGGATGATTCAAAAGTTAATTGAACATCAAAATGAGTTTAAATTCACAAATCAATGATGGGAATATTTTCTAATATATTCAAATCACATGCCACAAAAACATCATTACATTTTGACTTCATTTAGGCCTTGGAACTAGTGTACACTTAGGTCCTACCTATATACTTGATCCTTCACATTTTCTTAAGCCAAAAAGTTTCAGGGACTCATCTACAAGCATCTAAGCTCCTTTTAGTAACAATTCCTACCACTAATGGGTTTAGAACATAAATTTCATACCATTTCATTTTTGGGCCTTTAGTGCAAAAACACCAATAGCCTTGCTACTTTAGGTGTTCTTTACGAGGAACTCAGACCATCTCCATTGTCAAATCTTTTTGGTTTGATCTAATGGTCAATCCTTCACCTGCTACTTATCGTTGGTAAGCCCAGTGTCGCGCCTAATCCCAGATCACATCCAACGATCAGTTTTTACCCAAACACTTCCCTCGCACCCTAAGTTTCTCCTTAGTCGTAGATGCTCAACGACTTATCACCCAATGTCCCCTATCATCAGAACCCCCATTGACTATTTAAGCACCAATCCTATGGCCTACACAGGCTACTAGCTCCCTTATCTCCAATTGAGTTGGTTGCATTCGTCTTACTCCAGCCTTTCCCCTCCTTCATCCGGCACTTGTGATAAAGGAGGCACTTCTCTCCCTCAATCGACCCTCGCTGCTAGGGATCACAAAACACCTGAGGGCAAGTCCTGAGCTCGCTCACTTCCAGCTTTTGTCGCTAGAGCCCTCTTCATTCCTTCATCGCCATCAACTGCCAGTGGTGGTTTCCCTAAGGTCCAATTCATCTAATTAATTAGATAGGATTTGATTGCTTTCTTAGTACAGTATCGCTTAGATCAGTAAACTAAATTAGAATTAGCTGTCAATTGTTTTTCACTTAGTTTAGATTAGTGTTAGTTGTTTAGATACCTTGACCTATCCTCTCTGATTAATTCAGATTGAAGAGGTGAATTCCCTAATCCAGTTAGATCCACTGAGCTTCTCCTCCATGTGATGATCATGTCCATATTTGCTCCTCAATGTTTTTGATCACCAGACCACCCATCCATTAGAGCCAATTTGGATCTGGAACTTTCTAGGTCTTGGATCTCAATTGTGCTTAAATTCATTCGAGGGTTCTCCCACTCACTCCATTTGTTCACAAGGACCTTCCTGGTGTGCAGAATTGGTTTGATGCGATCGGTTGCATTAGGTTTGTTTTCAATGTTCAATCAGATGAGTTGAAGAGCAATCTAAACTTAATTTGATTCAACAATGTGAATTAAGGTCTTAGAAGTCAAATTGGATATTCAAAGATTGATTTGAGCTATGTTGATTGAGTTTTCATCGAGTATTTAATTCGCACCCAATTTTCTGTCTGATACTATGTTACGCATTCTCTAGGTAGTAGAGGCCAAGGAAAATCACTTCATGGGTTTGAGGTCTTTGTGATGACCTAATCCATTACATAGCATCGCACTCGACCCCTGAACACCAATCAATGGTGTGTAGGGTTCTTAAATGATCAAATCATCTCAGCAAAGCCACATCAAACTCCCACCTAGGCAACAACTTATTTTGATTTTAAATTGTTTTAATCTATTTTTCAAAGATTGAATGAGGTTTAATATGTTCTAATGAAGTTCTAAGTGTGGTTTTAAGAGGTTTTGAAAGCCTAGTTTGAATTCTTTCCTTCACGTTGTCTTTAGCGTAAGGAAGGAATCAATTTAGGGTTTCTAGATTCTGTGGAGCTTTGATCAGATTTTTGTACAATTTATGATCTTCAAATGAGTGTTTATGATGATTTGATATGGTATTCTAATGCATGAAATCAGATCTGGGATGCTTTCCTCCATCGCCCAGGCCTGTTGTAAGTCATGAAACATAAGCATGTGACTAATGTTTTGGTGCTCAAGTTAAGATTTCAAAATGATTTCTTGTACCCAAATGACATAACGAAGTGATTTCATTAGTGTTATGAGCTTTGGTCAAAGTTGATAAATGGTGTCGAAAATATGTGTTTAGTTAATTGATGTATTTTATGTCGTTGCAATGCGTAAATTGCAATCAACTTTTAACATTTATAACCTAAATAGTGGTGGTATCTAGGGTCATCCAAGAGGTAAGTTTTTAGTTGATTATCAAATTCTCTCTCTCTCTCTCTCTCTCTCTCTCACTCTCTCAAAACTTCACTTATATTTTTTTTATTTTGTATTTTTGAGTTTTTATGATTTTGAAATAATAAAGCAACACAAAGATGTGATAGCAAAACTATGCCCTAAGTGACAAGAAGAAATCTTCTCTCCTAAGCCCACCCTAGGCAAGTGTGCCCAAGGTAATTAGAAGGGAAGGGTGGTGTGTGCACAAAGTTTCTAAGATATTCAAAACACATTACAACAAAATAACACAGAATTGGAAGATAAATAAAAACTTTTGTATTGCTATGAAAATGAAGTACTTGTAGCAGAATGCTTGTTAGAAAAAGATGAAAATAAACATTAGCTAATACAAAAGAAGATGGTAAAGATGAAGAAAAAGATATCCTCCAAGTAGTGAAGGGCTCTCACTCCAAGCGTGTCTACTCCCGCATTATGAAGGAAACTCTTCAAGCTCCTAGTATCCTCGTCTATTCCTCCTCCAACGGTGGACATCCACCACCCTTTTTGCTCCTTCCTAGCCGTCCTCCTTGAAGTAGGCTTACTCCTTGGTGTGGCACAAGGAAGAAGAGAGAAGAAGGCACCAAGAGGGCTGGTATGTTGCCCCCTTAATCTTCTTCTCTTCTTCTTCCTTGGCCAAAAATCAAGATGATCTAGGTGGATAATGGTAGCCAAGGATCACCTTTTAGTGGTGGCTAGATTGGGTGTATATAGGAATGGAGGAGGGTTGGCATGCCCCTTGGATGGAGGGCTAGGATGGCTTCTAGGTGGTGGCTACGGAAATTAGGGTGGAGGTAGCATGGTGCCACGTGGAGAGGTGTATGTGGTGGAGGGGCACCTAAAAGTGGTGCCAACCATGAAGAGAAGCCTCCATTTTGGCTCCATCAAGGGAGGTTCTAGAAGGAGGGTGAGGTGGATGGTGGAGATGGCATTAAAAGGAGATAGAAGGTGGAGATGAAGAGGATTTTGAAGGGAAAAGATGGCGCCAACCTTGGGTGGTTATGGAAGGTAGTTGACACCACTTTTTAGTGGCTTTTGGAGGTGGTTGTGGTGTGAAGGGATGGCTAGGGTTGGTGCCAAAAGAGGAGGGGAGTGGAGGTAGCTTAGGTAGAGCTAAGTGGAAAGCTAGGTATGTGGGATTTAGGGTTAGGGTTGGATGGCCATGGAGGTGGAACTAGGTAGAGCTAAGCTAAGCTAGCTAATCTCGTTTAGCTAGTAGATAAATGGAGGGAGCTAGAGTTTTGCTGAGGAGGAGCTGAGAAAGAGCTGAACTGAGTTGAATTGAAGCTGGTTGAGGCTGGCTGCTACTGAAGAGAAGTGGAGAAGAGCTCAATAGCTATCTTAGCTAGCTAGTTCTTTTCTACCTATTAAACCAAGCTAAATTGAGCTTGATTCTTTGATCCTGAGCTGGAGGTGATCTTGCCGAAGACTTCCTAGATAGTTGAGGTAGCTAGCTTAGATCAACTAGCTAAGCTCAACTAAGTTGAGCTCAGTTTGGCCTTCAAGAGCTAAAGTTAAGTTGGTCTGAGTTGGATGATGACTCTTCAGGTGACCTACCTTAGCTAATTGATGACTAGTAGCTAAGCTAAGTTGAGTAGAGCTTCAGTGAACTGACTAGAGCTGGAATGAAGCTGGGATTAGGTAAATTGAGTTGCCTGAGCTACCATCAAACTAAGGTAAGCTTAATAGAGCTGATATGAGCTAAGGTGAGCTAGCTTGAGCTACCAGGCAGCTGAGGTGAGCGAAATGGAGCTGATAATAGGCTGATCCAACTAAAATCAGCTAGGATCGAGCTGGGATGAGCTGGATCCAGCTGAGATCCAATTGTTATGAGTTTCTTCTTCATCTTCTTCCTTCCCAAGTGCTAGGGTTTGTGGGATCTAACTCTCTGCTTACCCCTGACAGTCAAATAAACATATTAAAAATAAAAAAATAATACAATGCTTGCCTAACCTAGGAAAATGCCTAAATGCATCCCAAAAACCCATTCGCAGAGTTAAAATCCTAAGAGCTAGACCTGTTGATGTAGACATATCTATATCACATAAACTATCTATTTATGCATGTTCCTAGGTGTATAATTGCATTCAACATTATAAATATTACATAGCATGCATCATTCTGCATTTAGATTAGTTTGCACAAAATATAGTTTAATTTCCCTTTTTGTGGCTAATGAACAGGGCGATATCATTTTGGGGCCTTGGATTGAAGATCCAACAATACAGATCTGATCAGAGCTACAATCAAAGTATAACGCCTCCAAGATCACCCCAATCAGACCTCCGTAGCATCAAATGCAATCCAAAAAATATCAGAGGTCAAGGGCCAAGGTGGTGTAACCTCAGATGACAAATCCAACCCCACGAATGGGTTCAGATCGACGATCGCAGTCCAACGATGCAAGAATCGATCCAATCCGACATCTGTGGCACCACCTACAAGAAAAAGAAGATGGACGACCTAGATCACCACATGGCATCATCCGGGAAGCCCATTGATAAATGCCAGTTTATCATCATTCTTATGCATTAAAACAAACCTAGCTCTTAAGATTTTACTCTGCAAATGTGTTTTTGTGCTGCATTTAGGCATTAACTAGGTTAGGCATGCATTGCATTTTCTTTTGTTGTTTTAATGTGTTTTTGTGAGTGTTAGGGATGAACAGATATACAGATCCCTAAAACCCTAGCACTCAAGAAGGCAAATGGTGAAGGAGGAGCTCAAACTAGCTGGAACTCAACTTGATCTAGCTCACCACAGCTGGAACCTAGCTCACTTGAACTAGGGTTAGCTCATCCCAGCTCCATTCAGCTAATCTCAGCTGAATGGCAGCTTAAGAGAGTTCACCTTAGCTCACCCTAGCTCAAGTCAGCTCAGATCTGGCCCAACCTAGTTGAGTCTAGCTCATTTTAGCTCCCACTAGTCCACAAGGAACTCCAGCTAGCTCAATTGAGTTGACTAGAGTTCACCCCAGCTCAAATCCAGCTACATCCAACTCCACTCAACTCCAGCCAGCTGAAGAAGAACTCATCCCAGCTCAGGAAGCTCAAGTCCAGCTCCCGGGGACCTAGCTTAGCCTAAGCTAATTGAGCTAAGCTACCTTAGCTGTCTCAACCAGCTCAATCCTCCCTGGGAGCACCAGACCCAGCTCACCTCAGCTCCATTCAACAAAAGCTAGCTCACTTTAGATTGGCTTAGTAGCTAGCCAAGAACTAGCAAGCTATGCCAGCTGGAGTAGCCCCATGTTGTCCTCTTCAGCAGCTGCCAGCTCCACTTCAGCTACGGACTCTTCAGAACCAACTCCTCCCTCCAAACCCTAGCTCCAACACCTCCTCCTCCACTCCACCATTAGCTAAGCTAGCTTAGCTATGCTCTAGCTTTCTTGGCTTGTACCACCCAAAAACCCTACCTAACAACTCCACCAACTAGCTCCACCTAAGCTCCACATAAGCTAAACCTACTTGGTGCCAACCTAGCCTACCCACCACCTCCAAAAGACACCTAAAAGTGGTGCCAAAACAGCCCTAACTACCCCCTTTTTGGCACCACTTTTCCCTCCAAAAATCCCCTTCATCTCCACCACACATCTCCCCTTAAACCCATCTCCACCCTCCATATAATCCCACCTTCTAGAAACCTCAAAGTTGGCGCCAACCCATGGTACCTCTCCATGGTTGGCGCCAATTTTAGGTGCCTCTTGACCAACCCAAAATACCCCCCTTACACCCCTTAGGTGGCGCCAACCATCCTTAACCCTAGGATCATCTAACCATCTCCATCCTCCCATCTTAGCCCTCCATTTCAAGAGGCACCTTAACCCCTCATCCTACCCTATAAAAAGACCACTACCCACCACCATTCAAACCATCCTTGGCTTGCAAATTCACACTCATATTCTACCTAGAGCCCACGCCCAAGAGAGAAGAAGAAGAAGAAGATTAAGGGGATATTTTGTCCCTTTGGTGCCTTCCCCTCTTCCCTTCTCTCTTGTGCCACGCAAACCAAAGGAGAAGCCAGGCATGGAAGATCTTTGGAGGAGATCTTGAAGGTGGTCCACGCCACCTTGGAGGAGCTTTTGAGGGTGATGCACGCCCACCCCTTGGAGGAGAGCAATAAAGGTGGTAGCATCCACCTTGGAGGAGCTCTCAAGGAAGGAGAAGGAGGCCCTCTTTTCAAGCCAAGGAGCAGCTAGGCTTGGAGCAAGAAGACTCCCTTCTTCACCAAATTTTGCAAGAGGATTTGTGCTTCTTTTATTGCTTTTAAATTTTTTCATTTCTAGTAGAAGCATTCCTCTACTTGTCTTTGAAAAGAACACAAATTCTAGTTAATCAAATTGCCTTCTTTTTAATTTCCTATTGCAATTGTTACTGTTTTTCTAGCACTTATTCTACCTCCACTCCCTAATTACTCTAGGCCTCCACTTGCCTAGAGTGAGCTTAAGTAGTGGACATTTTAATCTCTTAAGTTGCACTTAGCATTTTAGGTGTTAGCACTTTTTCATCACAATTCTCACTTTGCCCATATTATTTCAAAACACAAAAAATATATATATATTTAAAATGCCAAGAAGAAAGTTGAGATTTATTTTTAGCAAGAGAATTGAATTGTAATTTTTGCCTCCTTGGACAACCCTAGATACTCCCCTATCAAGGATATAAATTTAAAAGACTATGCGAATTCACGTGTTACAACGACATTAAAAACCCGCTTTTACAAATCACGCGATATTTCGCATCACTTTTTGGCGCCGTTGCCGGGAAGGCACGGCTTTGCATTTCTCTCTTGCATAAAGTGGATCTCATCCCCTTCTCTTTCTTTTCTTTCATGTGTGCAGGAACTAATGCAGGAAGAAAGCAGGAATCTGGAAGCGAGAGCTCAAAGTTCCTTTTCTTCCCACGAAATTCAGGTTGGTCCCCCTTTCTGGTCACATAATTAATTAAAACTACCAAAACCATATTAAATTTGGCTTTCAGGATCCTAAGCATTTTAATAAGTGGAGTGGTTTTCATTAAAATTCAATGTTTGCTTGAATGTTTCATTAACACCACTCCATTTCAAGTATTGATGTTCTATTTTTCGAGTCCAGATTTCTATCTGGACTTGAAAAATCAATTCCTAACAACACAGGCCTCCTAAAATCCTAAAATTTCACAAAGTGGTTCCAAATTGAGTTAGGAACATCTATTCTAAATTTCAGATCAATTGGCTTTGTATTTAATTTTTAAAAATTCATGGACTGTAGAGGGGTCACACCCTCTAATCTTCCTATTTTGCTACAGTCCATTAATTTTTAGAATTTTTATACTCATCCAATTTTTCTGAAATTAAACTTTATGGAATCCTTTTGAAATTTTACACATCATATAAAATTACCAAAATTTTCTGAGTTCAGTGGTAATATTGAAAAGTCCAAAATATCCATAGGTATCATTTCTGGACTTTGACATCAGTACACATAAAAATTTAAAGCAATTATCAAACAAATTCCTAAAATCTTACAAAAGTCTTTTCTGGAATCCTTGTTTGATTTTACATAAGGTAGTGGTGTTGGTTGCTTTGTTTGGATCACTACCTATTCGAAAAGCCTAAAATGAATTCATTGGTAGTAATTTTCTGTATTAGGGTTCAAATTCAATTAGGGTTTCTTTTCTTGCTTTTTAGTGCCACAATATAAAGGAAATATACCATCACCCATACAACTTGCTTTTCCTTTGATTGTGGAGTTTCAAACTTGTTTGAACATTTAAAAAGAATAACCCTAAAACACATTCAATTAAATTGAATCCTAAAAGAACATAAATACAAAAAATTGTGTAACAACTTGCTTTCCATTGGAACCACTTTCCAATTCTTGCACACACACAAAAAATTGAAATAACAGGGCAACAACCCAATTAACGCCCTCCACATTCCGTGTGCATTATAGTATCCTAGACCTAACTAAAATCCGTAGCACCTTGACCTCTAAGGCTTAATCAACTTAGGCTTGCTATATAGGTCTTAAGTTTTCTTTAGTTAATACCAATTCTGTCATCTATATCTGGTGTTCAGGCTGAGGGGCCATGTCAAACTACCAGGCATGGGTTTGTACAAGTACCTAGGGTTTTCCCTGGGAAACATTTGGGCCTAAACCTCCCCTTAAGCAACTTGGCTAGATTTGTTGACAGAACGTGTATGCACTATTGAATACTTATTTCCTACGTAGACCAAGTCTTAGGCTTATTGTTAGGGAGTTACACTTAAGTTAGGTCTATCTTTGTTTGTTTGAATTGCACACTTTCTCTCATCTCTTTCTCTTCTCCTCCCCTCCAATTCTTCCCAAATAGTGCATGCACGAGCGATGGTCCCAAAAACCACACCTTGAGGGACCATCTGATTTCGCCCCTCGCAGTAAAAAGTCATTGTTTTCTTCCCCCTCCTCTTCTAAGAAAATGGAAAACCCAGAAAGCCGAGAAAAAAATTCTGCTTCCACTTCTAACCCGTCAGCCGACCCACAAGCTGACTTCACCCTCCCTCACCTCCCTAACTTGGAGCAACCAGAAATACCAGCAGGGCCAGGTGGCCCTCCAATTATAACTCAAAATCCAAATCCCTTTGCATTAATGGTCGACCATTTGGTTTGACTACAACAAAATCAAGAAGATTTAGCTAGGACTGTCACGAACCTAGCTAACCAAGGACACAATCCACCACCCTACCAACAGCCTGTCGTTCCTCTTAAGGGTTTCTATGATCCTTCCAATTATGAGGAAAGACCAGGGGTTGTCATACCACAAGGGGATTTTGAGATCAAACCAGCCATTCTAAACCATATTAAACATTTTCATGGTCTTCCAAGAGAGGACCCTTTTTGTCATCTCGAGGAATTAACTGTCCTCGCTCAAACCACTCTTTCCCGCAATGTGCAGGAAGACATGTGGTTAATGAGAATTTTTCCTCCCTCTCTTAAAGACAAAGCATCTCATTGGTTTAGAACGGTTAGGCGGCCTATTACCACCTGGCCCCAATTAAAAAGAGATTTTCTTAAAAAAAAATTTCCGATTGGTCGAATGAATGCATTAAGAAGATCCATAATGACCTTTCAACAGAAAATTGGTGAACCCTTCCACGAAGCCTGGGAAAATTTTAGGAACTTCTAAGAAGTTGCCTCCACCATGAAATTCCACAATGGCAATTACTGCAGATCTTCTATCATGGATTAGAAGATCAATTGAAACGATTTGTGGATGCCTCATGTGGGGGCAATTTCTTAACAAAGACGCCGAAAGTGCCTATCTCCTCTTTGAAGAAATGAGTGAAAACTCATTTAACATGACTTCAATGGACACTTTTGGCAGATCACAAAACCCTAGACACGGAGTCCATGAAATTGACTCCAAATCCACCTCTGTTCCAGTCACTCAAGATGATCTATACATGTTAGCTCAACGACTGGACCAGATGTAAATTCATCAAAAGAAAATGGAAGAAAAGCTCATAAATAAGCAAGCTCCACACGCTCACTCTCCATACACTAACCCCCCACACATTCTCCGAAGAGAAAATCTACACAACATTGATGCCACATCTGCTGGCCAGCAATTTCCGACTGATTTCCCGCAAGATTTGATCAGGAATTTTGATCAAAATATTTTTGATCCCACCTCGGAAAATATTTATGCTCTCCAGGAGAAATTTAGAAACCCCTCCAACACTTCCAATCAAAACTGGAGGTCTAACCCGAATCACTCCTGGAAAAACCCGAACCTGATTCCTTTTCCCAAACAAAACTATTTTGGGAATTATGGGCAACCTATGTATCAACCTGGACCATCCCAGGACGACATTAATAATCAGGTCATGAAAACTCTGCAAGGAATGCAGACTCAAATGACAGAAGTAACCCGCATGATTACCAACTTGCAACACCAAGTTAAGGTTACTCCTGTTCATCGACCTATTGGGAATTTACCTTCCCAACCCATGCCAAACCCAAATAATCAAAGGAATCAGTTCCAAGGTGGATATCCCAGTCAACCCATTCAACCAGCACCTTAGCATCCACCGAGTTTCAATACCAGTTAGGCTTCCCGTCCTCATCCTAGAAACAACCAGACTGCAAATGCAGTTACTTTGAGGAATGGGAAAACCACTCACAATCCCCTGCTTGTTAAAGAAACACGCTTTAATGAAACATAGATTAACTCTTCCCCATCTCCCCCTCCTATTGTTCAGGAACCAATTAATGCAAAATAGGGAAACCTTGCTCCATTTCCAAAAGCCCTCCACTCTTCAAATAAGAAAAAGAAGAAATCCGAGCCCACTAAGAAGGAATTAATGGATTTATTTGGGCAAGTGGAAATTAATATCCCTCTCCTAGATGCCATTAAATACATCCCTACCTATGTAAAATTCCTAAAAGATTTATGTACTCTGAAAAGGCAGCCTAGAAATTTAGGAAAGGTGATCCTTCCAGAGACAGTTAGCTCAGTTGTGCAGAGTCGACTGCCTCTTAAGAGAAAAGATCCTAGCACCCCCCTAATTCAAGTTATCATTAATGATACCTCATTTTATCACGCTTTGTTGGATCTCGGTGCCTCAATTAATCTTATCCCCACAGTTGTTTTTGAGGAATTTAAGATTGGTGAATTAAAGCCTGTTGAGGTTACTCTCCAATTAGTCGACCGATCTATAATTAAACCAAGGTGAATTGTTGATGATGTTCTTGTCCATGTCAAAATTTGTCTATTAGCAGTAGACCTTTTAGTCCTAGACATAGAGGTACCAGAAGCACTAAATTTTGCCCCCATTATTCTTGGAAGACCATTCTTAGCCACCGCCAGCACAAATATTGATTGTAATTCTAGAAAGGTGAAGATCATGTGTGGCGGTGAATCTGTAACCCTAGACATTTTTCAAGCTTCTAGGTGGTTCCAAGAAGCAGATTTCTTTGATGATTCAGATTTAGAGATAGAAAACATTATGGAGGAAACTCTGCAGATTTCCCATTTAGGTTCCGATTTTGCTATCAATACGGTTCCTAAACAATCCACTTCTTCTCACCCTTCCACCCTAACCACACGTCCAGCTAACCTTCCAGCTGACCCTTTCACTCTCACCTCACCACTAACCCACAAAGCAGAAACTCTTTCAGAGTCGAGCCCACAATTGGAATTAAAACCATTGCCCGACTCCCTTAAATATGTCTTCCTGGGTCCTAATCGGACCCTGCCCCTAATTATAAATTCTGGACTATCCAAGAAACAAGAGCACAAACTTCTCCAGGTTTTGAGTAAATATCAAAAAGCTATTGGCTGGACCCTTTCTGATCTTAAGGGTATTCATTCGTCCTATTGTATGCATCGTATATATTTAGAGGACGATTCTCGCCCCTCCCGCCAACCACAATGGCGCTTAAACCCTATTATGTAGGAGGTGGTAAAAAAGGAGATTATTAAGTGGCTGGATGCTGATATCATCTACCCCATTTCTGACAGCTCCTGGGTTAGTCCAACACAAGTAGTGCCCAAAAAGGCTGGACTAACAGTTGTCACTAATGATAATGGGGAGAATGTAGCCACTCGAACCACTTCTTCTTGGCGCGTGTGTATTGATTACCGAAAATTAAACACCGCCACCAAGAAGGACCATTTCCCACTCCCCTCTATTGATCAAATCTTGGAGCGGTTAGCCGGACGGGATTTTTTTCTGGATGGTTACTCTGGCTTTAACTAGGCAGCGGTTCATCCTGAGGACCAGGACAAAACAACTTTCACCTGCCCCTTTGGAACCTTTGCTTTCCGAAGGATGCCCTTCAATCTTTGCAATGCACCTACAACTTTTCAAAGGTGCATGCTTGCAATTTTTTCAGACCTGGTAGGTGAATGTTTAGAAGTCTTTATGGATGACTTCTCTATTTTTGGAGATTCTTTTGACCATTGTCTCAAAAACCTTGAAAGAACTCTCCAAAAATGCATAGAAGTTAATCTGGTCCTCAGTTGGGAAAAAAGTGATTTCATGGTCCAAGAAGGTGTTGTCTTGGGCCATGTTATTTCAAAACAAGGAATCGCGGTAGATAAAGCAAAAATAGATGCTATATCTAAGCTCCCACCGCCCACTACTGTCAAATAGATTAGATCCTTTTTGGGTCATGTGGGTTTCTACCGTCGATTTATACAAATTTTTCCCAAATCTCCAAGCCCTTAAGTCAGCTTCTCACTAAAGACCAACCATTTGATTTTAATGATAAGTGCCTGGAGAGTTTTTTGAGGTTGAAGAAAGAGGTTACTGAGGCACCAATATTGCAGGGACCTGATTGGAATAGTCCCTTTGAATTAATAACAGATGCCTCAGATTTTGCTGTAGGGGCTGTTCTAGGGCAAAGAATTGGCAAGAAGCCCGTTGTGATCTATTATGCTAGCAAAACTCTTGATGATGCACAACGAAATTACACGATTACTGAAAAGGAACTTCTTGCCATTGTATTTGCCTTAGAAAAATTTAGATCTTATCTGTTGGGGTCACATGTCACTGTATATACCGACTACTCAACGATTAAATATTTGCTAACAAAGAAAGATGAGAAACCCCGCCTTATCCGTTGGATTCTGCTGCTCCAGGAATTTGACCTGGAAATCAAGGATAAGGCGGGATCGCATAATGTAGTGGCCGACCATCTCTCTCGTCTTCTGACAAATGACATAATGACCCCACCAGATCAGTTCCATGATGAAAGCATTTTAGCCGCTACTACCCTCCCTTGGTTTGTGCCCATCGCAAACTACTTTGCAATAGAACGAATCCCCGCTGGTTGGCCAAAAACAAAATGGGATAAGTTCTTTGCTGATATTAAATATTATTTTTGGGAGGAGCCCAACCTTTTCTGCATTTGTGCCGATCAGGTCATTCGACGATGTGTACTCAATTATGAAATCCATGATATTTTGACACATTGTCACTCAATGGCCTGTGGCGGACATTTTTCAAGCAAGAAAACTGCAGCTAAAATCCTTAATGCGGGATTTTATTGGCCCAGCTTGCACAAAGATGCTCATGACTTTGTTTGGTCCTGTGTGCGTTGCCAGAGCATCGGCAACATGACTCGGAAGGATATGATGCCCCTTAATCCTATTTTAGAGGTTGAAATTTTTGATGTTTGGGGCATCGACTTCATGGGACTGTTCATCAACACTGGTGGGTATTTATATATTAGTCGCAGTCGACTATGTTTCAAAATGGATAGAAGCAATACCCACCCGCACTAGTGATCACCGTGTGGTTGTCGAATTTTCTCAAGATTCGGCATACCAAAAGCCATTATCAATGATAGAGGCTCACATTTCACCCACTCACAATTCCGTCACCTTCTTTCCAAATATGGGGTTAATCATAAAATTTCCACCCCTTATCACCCCCAAATAAATGGTCAGGCTAAAGTTTCTAATCGGGAAATTAAAAATATTTTACAAAAGACGGTTAGGCCCGATCGTAAAGATTAGTCCACCAAATTGGACGACGCTTTATGGGCCTACCGTACCGCTTTTGAAACCCCGCTCGGCATGTCTCCCTTCCGTCTGATTTTTGGGAAGTCATGCCACCTCCCAGTAGAATTAGAACATAGGGCTTTTTGGGCAATAAAACAACTCAACATGGATTTATTCGACGTCGGTACCCATAGAAAATTACAATTAACTGAATTGGAAGAATTACGCAATTTTTCCTTTGAAAATGCAAGGATTTATAAAGACCAAACAAAGAAATTTCATGATAAATATATTGTCCGGAAACACTTCGACGTTAATCAACGTGTTTGGCTTTTCGATGCAAGATTACATCTTTTTCCTTGCAAATTAAAATCTAAATGGACTAGCCCCTTTATTGTCCATAAAATATATCCATACGGCGCTGTTGATCTTTTTGATCCGAAAACTAATTCAACCTTTCAAGTCAACGGCCAACGTTTAAAGCCCTATTTTGATCATACACCTAATCTTCCATCTGAATCTTTTAATTTTACTGAGCCAGCCACCCTTGATCACTAATGCACACTGCGCCTGCCTCAATGGCATAAAAGATAGCACTAGATGAGAGGAAACCCATCATTTTTTTCCTGCTTTCCTTTTTTCTTCCTTTTCTAGGTTTTGATCGTCCTAAACTCGATCGTTCTTCACTAAGGTGATCCCTTTTCCCTCCTAATGCATGAGGACATTGCATATCTTAAGCATGGGGGGGTGTTTTTAAAATTTGATGATCGATTTCGGATTTTCAAAACCTAAAAACTTGCATTTTTCTTTAGTTATTTTATTTTCCTGCTTGCATGCCCAAAAAAATAAAAATGTTGAAAACTTTTTGAGGAGAAATTTTTGAAATCGGGACTAAGGTTGAAAAAATTTACTTTTGGGTACAATGGGATTTAATCTTTAACAAACTAGGGATGAGGATACGAATCTGATCATTAGAATTTCAGGGTCTATTTTTAGACTAGATCAGATATCCTTCTCTAAAATTCCACCTGAACTCATGATAGTTCAGGTGATTTTATCCTATTTTGTAATGTGGAAAGTATTTGGCTTAGTTTCTGATTCAAAAACTTGCAATTCTTGAGGAACTTCTTGTGTCAATTTTCATACACAAGCCAACACTTAAAAACAACTAAAAATTTGAAAAAATCCCTTATTTGGACTTAGTAAAAGTCTGAAGTAGATCATTGGTTTGAGTTCCCACCACCGAGGAGGAAAATGCCTCCCTTGAGGACGCAATGTCAACATGTTACTGCCTCGACGCTGCTCCATATCTATATTTCATATCTTTAGACAGAGCATTAAGGCGCATTTTAGCAGCTCAAGTGTCTTGGACAGCACTCTACCTATAGTGTCAAAGTAAGAGCTTGAGTTTTCTTGGAGTGCCCCTTTACACCGCATTGTGTTTCTGGGTTGTGAGCACCTGGGTGGTGTCATGGACAGTGCTATCCCGAAGTATTGGTGCCAGAGCCCCCTGGAGGATTGGTAACGGGAATGATGATCCCAACACATCTGTTGTAAGACTAAGCTAAAAATAAGCATGGGGGAGAAAAAAAAAGTAATAATAAATAAATTAACATGCCCTTATAAATGTTGGCTTTTCACAAGCACGGACACAAGGTTTTAAAGGATTTTACAAGTTGGGAATCAGATTCATGAGCTAGAAAAATCTTAAAAACAAAAATTTCAAGTCATCTGAATTAACAAAGGGTTAATTTGTGAATTTTCTGGAGGATATATTGATCCCGTTTTATCTAATGGTTGGATCCAAAACAAATCCGATGTTTTTCTCTAACAAATCCCATACCTCCAGTGTTTAAATCAACCAAGGTCCCTTAATCTTTTTCTCCTCAAAAGTGGAAAAAAATTAGATTTCCCAAGAATTCCATTTTCCAAAAAATTTGAAGTTTTGCTAAGAGACTAGCAAAAGATAAGAATGGGAGTGTGATAAACATCAGTTTATCATCATTCTTATGCATTAAAACAAACCTAGCTCTTAGGATTTTACTCTGCAAATGGGTTTTTGGGCTGCATTTATGCATTAACTAGGTTAGGCATGCATTGCATTTTCTTTTGTTGTTTTAATGTGTTTTTGTGAGTGTTAGGGATGAACAAATATACAGATCCCTAAAACCCTAGCACTCAAGAAGGAAAATGGTGAAGGAGCTCAGACTAGCTAGAACTCAACTTGATCCAGCTCACTAATTGCACAGCAAAAATACACCAATAAATATGCTATCTTGTGTTATTTCCTAGCACTGCCATTGCATATTAGGTAGCTATAGTCGCATTTGTAAAATTGACACATGCGTGCATTTATTTGAGAGGGGAGGATAATGCAAATAATTGGCCATGTAATTAACGCCTTCATTAAGGGTTGCATCGCAATTTTCACCTTCTTTATTTGCTTTGAATCACTTCTCCCTCGCGTGGCTCAGGGCATGGGCATGCACTTCTTCGCACCATTCTCTACCAGCAGCATGCTCTGCCAGCTGCGTGGCTGGACATGCACACCCAGAGCATGGCCGTGGCATGCCTCCTTCTCCTTTAAAAAGCCTTGCTCTCTTCCTTGTGAGGGGGAGCCTTGAACACCAACACCCGTAGACACCTTCCTCCAGGCCATCTTCCTCCCCTTTCCCCTCCATACGTAGTAGCACTTCCACTGAAGAGACACACTGCGGGCAGGAGAAAGCTCACAGTGGTACCACGACCACCACTGTGAGTTCCACCACCGCCCAGCTCATCCAAGAGCAGGTGGGCGTAGTGGATTCACTCCCAGTTTTCACCGCTCAACACCTTCCCGCCATTGCCGAAGATCCAAGCTCTGAAGCTCAGCAGCAACAGCAGCACGGCAGCAGCAGCAGCAACCCCGCATGCACACCAGTGGCCTCCGTAGGCTCCTTCCACTCGTGCAGGCACCTTCCAGCACGCCCGCACACACAGAACCGGCTGCAACCGGTTGTCCTCTGCGCGTAGCACTGTAGCTACTGTTCAAGTGTCTTAGCGTAACACTGTAGCTACAGTGCGGTGACTGGAGAGTTTCTCACTTAGCCGATCACCGCGTGCTCTCTTTCCTCGCTGCTACCACCTCCAGCCAGTCAGCGCAGCGCCCGCGTCTGCACCCACACCCGCTCTAGTGCCTGCGCCCGCATCTGCACCCGCACCTGCTCCAGCCCGCAGCGCGTTGCGCTATGCTCCCGGACTAGCCTGCGTGTGACGCAAGGACCGCACACTCACTCCATCACCTACGTGTAGCCCCTTACGCGCCTGCACTTGCGCGTGCACCCGCTCCACCAGACGATGCCCACGGCTGCCAGACGTCTTAAACTCTCCAGCGCTCTCTCTCTCGCACACTCTCCAGCAGACACACACACAGACACACACCACACTCGTACACACCCACACTTGTACACTCACACTCACTTGTACACCCTTATACATACTTATACATATATATTTATATATTTATATATAGACATATATATATACATATTAATACCTATACAACTAAATATAAGTGTATGATATATATATATATTCATACATATATACATATATACATACATATATACATATATATCTATAGATATAAATACATATATATATATATATATCTATCTATATATCTATATACATATATTGCTATATATATATATCTATATAGTTAGTTATATATACATATATATCTAGTTATAAATATATATATATATAAATACCTATATATATATTTACATATCTATATATATATATATATATACATAACTACATATACATCTATATAATTACAACCATATATATATATAAATATATATTTACATATATACATATATATATAAATATATATTTACATATATACATATATATATATATATATATATTTACATTCATATCACCTACCTGTATCCCTACGCACTAGTCACTTCACCAAGCGTTATATCACGGGAATATCTACACCAGTTGCTGATATTCTCCGATACCTACGTAAAGGAAGTGCCACCGGACACACTCCCACACATCCATCCTACACTCTACGCGGCACTTCATCTTGTTAGTTGCGTCTTTCTAGACGTGGACCAACTCGACACTATGCTACACGCCATTTCCACCTCCACCCCCACCCCTATATATATATATATATATATATATTTGTATATATATAGACTATATTTATTTCTCTACAAGCAACCTCTCTTCTTTTTATTTCTTTTTTGTTTCCTACTATTAAAAAGATAAAAAAAAGTAGTAAAAGAGAAAAGATAATCCTTGTCTTGCAGGTACTCGGTCTTGCAATCAGCAAGACCAGTTTTTGGAACCCTAATTTGGCTCAAAGCCAAGGACCTGATTTTGAGGGTGTACCTCAAGGAAAAAATTATCAGCAAAAAAATCTTAAATAAGAAAAAACCAAAAATACAGTAAACGCACGGAAGAGATACGTTTTAGGTAAGGCATAGAAAGTTCTTCACCCTTAATCCCCGCCTCCCTGAGTTCGACCCTGGGCCTAAAAAGCGACCAAGATAAAATTAAGTAGGCCAGGTAAAAAAAAAATTTTGTAAAGAGATGGTTAGGCTAGATTTAGGTTAACCACTATACTCACTTCAACGATAATTTCACCATATTAACACAACCTATTCGAGTCCCGACACACCTTTTTCTGGCGCCGTTGCCGGGGAGGTACCCATTGAGGTAAGTTTCTACTCCATTCCTTTGATTTTCTCTTATCACACCCTTCTCTTCACGAGTGTTTTTGTTTGCTGGTGTGCAGGTAAACCCGTTGCAAGGAGGAGGCAAGCAGAAGAAGTCGGAGACGTGGGCAGATCCAAGGTGGGAACGAGAGCGTGAAGTTGCCGACACCGCACTGGAGCTTTGCCCACATTACTGAAAAGGTAGGTCCCTCTCTTAGCAACTTAGGTCAACTTTTCACCTTAATAAAAAATAAAAAAAGAAAACTTCTTGTGATTTCTTGGGGCAAGTGGATTAAAAATCACTTGTTTGATTATTTATCATCACTCCCACCGCCCTAGGATTTCCCGCCAAACTTCGCAAAGCAAAGATCGAAGAATCTTGAATCTTGAATCTTTCACCGTGTGAAGTAATCTTTGAGGCAAGATTAACTAGATTGATTGCCATCCCTCCTTGCCTCATTTATCCGCAATTCAGGATCACATTTTTGGTGGGGAGACTTGGAATTGAGTTGATTCCAACCCCACCATGACCTTTCACATGCCTTAGATTTGATCTCGAATATTTCAACCCCAACACTTTGATTTTCTTTACATTATCTTGTGGTTGAGCCTTATGTGTGGAACATCATTTTGGTGATTGGGAGCACTTGAATTGAAGTGCTTTGGCTCCTTTTCACACTAATCTAAAAGTGACTCGTGCATCCACACATAGAAATTTTCACCTAGGGAAGCCTAGTGCATTTTTTAGCATGTATTAACTAACTCACATTGAAGAAGGGTTTGTTAGGCATAGAAGAACTTGTATTTTCTCAAAAACCCGGAGATTGGTTGAATTGATAACTCAGCGAAATCCTAAAATCCATACTACTTAAGGCTGAGATTCTAAAAATCATTCACCAACTAAAACTTCAATTCTTGGAGATTTCCCGCTGCATTCTTGGTTTACACACTTTCTAAAAATAACGCACTTGGGTATTACCCGTAAACAACGCCCTTCACATTTTTGAAGCACTTGATCCTAAGTCTCTAATTAAAACTAGTAGCAACTTGACCCTTATTAAGGATTGGAGGTCTAACTACCTGCGTGTAGCACCTACGTGCTGGTGAGGGTTCCTGCATGCTATTGGGTGTCTAAGACTGGGGCAAACGGCCTTTCAATCTAGCCTGATGGTTTCACGGTGCTTGCATTTGGTTCCGTACGTCGTGATAGTAGGTAACTTAGATCTTTAGGCCTAAGGGCACACTATAGAGGTTAGGACTTTGATTGCCTTGATTTGTCATCAAGTGTACCTTTGCGGCATCATTTCTCTCATCCCCTTTCTCTTCTTATCCCCCCAATTCTTCCTACGGTAGTGCATGTTTGGGAGAAGGTCACAAAACCCGGAATTGTTTGAATTGTCTGATAATTTTAGAAGGATAGAAACTAAATCGTCATCCTCCTCCACAAACATGGCTACATGCCCAACCCCAAATCCCGAGGGAGGAAACCACCCTCAAAACCCACCAGGTGGTGGAGCCATGGACCCCATAACCCGCCTCCAAGCCCAAATGGAAATGTATAATGAACAGATTGAAGCCATTAGGGAAACCTTGGAGGAAATGCAGAACCCTCCCGAACGGGAGGAGCCTAGGTCTCTTAGCTCTTATCAAAATCTCGTTGCTACAGAGACCATAGGACAAATTCAGGTCCCCATGGGCGAGGACGATTTTGAACTGAAACCCAATATAATTGGCTTGATTAACTTTCACTTCCATGGTCTTGCAAGTAAAGATCCTTTTCTCCATTTGGAAGACCTAACCCGATTGGCTGAAACGATTAAACCAAGAAATATCGGGTTATCAATTGTCCTCATGAAAATGTTCCTATTTTCGTTGTTGGATAAAGCATCGCAATGCATACGCACCCTTGGGAGAACCATCCATTCTTGGGAAGACATGCAAACAGCATTTCTCAAGAAATTTTTCCCAATCGGGCGAACCAATGCACTTTGCCATGCTATAACTTCCTTTACGCAATAAAATGGCGAATAGTTTCATGAGGCCTGGGAGAGGTATAATGACCTCCTCCGGAAGTGTCCGCACCACGGTCTGCCTAAGTGCCATATAGCCCAGATTTTCTATTATGGGCTAAATGAGACTTTGAAGCAGATTGCAGACGCTTCTTACGGAGGGAATTTCATGAATAAAGACGAGAATGGAGCATTCGAATTATTTGAAAACATGAGCGAAAATTCAATGAACAATGCCTCCATTGTCGCCTTTAATCGTACCAACCTGCCCCGTAATGTTCACGAAGTTGACACGAAACCCTCCCATTCATCCATTGATCTTAACCTTATCTCATAAAAATTGGATGAAGTCTCCGTCGTGCACAAGAAGCTGGAAGAGCTTCTAGCCAATCCTGCCCGTTCTATGGCAAACACCCCCACCTCACCACTTCGTCACAATCCCAATCCTTCCAACGTCAGACTTATCCCCAAGAACCCCGTGAGATCTTCCTTACCGAGTGTCGCACCGAGCGATTCAGTAAGTCATGTGGATCTGGCTTCTGCAAGCTAGTATTTTGGCACGGAGGACCAAGCCTTCGTGTGCTCGGAAGCATATTTACATGCGGACTCGTCTTCTGGCTTAGAAGATGTTTGCGCCCTAGGGAACAACCCGTTCTCTACTACTTATAACCCAACGTGGCGAAATCATCAAAACTTCACATGGTCCAATAACCCGTAGAGCTAAAACCCAGCGGGTGGGCCAATGCAACCATCTGCACCCGTCATCCCAAGGGCCCAATCTAATCCTGTGGCAAATCCACCATCTGGCCTTTGCATACCGCAAATAGAACACGCATCAAGTCCACTTGATAAATTGATGTGAATGATGACGGAAATGTTAGAGCTCCATGAAGAGAACATGACCTCTCTTCAGCACCAATTGGCACAGTAGAATGCTGAGATCAGTCAACTACGCATGGCGACTTGATCTCAGGGCACTCTTCCTGCCCAACCTGTTCCCAACCCACGAAATTTTTTACCCTGTGGTCCTCAACCACTGGTACGACCTTCTCATGGGCAGGTTCATCAAATTCTGCAGGCTCCAAGCATTCCACTGGGATTTCAAGCTAGTCCTGTAGCAACTACACCTCACCCTTATGTCCCTATTATGAACCCTCCTCCGCCTTATGATCCCACTGGACTTACATCATCCAATGCGATTACAACGAGGAGCGGTAAGTAAACCGTCGATCCACCTCAACCTGATCCTGGCCCATCTTCTTCATTGCCCTCTCATTCGGGATGCGCACCGCATTTGCGAGAGGACGATACACCCAAATTAGTGCCAGAATCGGTCCCATTCCCTTAGGCTCTACTGAGGGAGCCAAAAGGCAAGAAAAAGGATACGCAGGCCTTTGATAACCTGCGTAATTTATTCAGGGATGTTGAAATCAAGGTACCCCTATTAGAGGCTATTGACCACATACCTACTGTCGCCCGATTTTTCAAAGACTACACTACACCCAGGCGACAGTCAAAGAAAACAAAGAATCCAGTGGTTCTCTTGCCTCATGCGAGTTGTGCTATACTGTCAAATCTATCACCGAAGCAGAAAGATCCGGGCACAGTGCTTATTTCTTGTAGCATCCAAGGCTGCAATTTTAACCGTGCCCTACTTGATCTAGGATCTTCCATCAATCTTGTACCAACCATCATGCTCGAGAAATTTGCCTTAGGAAATTTGAAACCCACCCCTATCACGTTACAGTTGGTAGATCATTCTGTCAAAATACCAAAGGGTGTGGTGGAAGACGTGGCGGTTAGGGTCAACAGTCTCTGTTTTCCTGTTGACTTTCTTATTTTGGATGTGGAAGTTCCTAGCTCACTTTCTGATTGTCCGATCATCCTTGGTCGACCTTTCTTGGCCATAGCCTGCACCCATGTCGATTACGAGTCAAGATGTATTAAGATTGCTGTTGGATCTGAGAAGCTCAAGCTTAACATCTTCAAGGCAGCCAAGAACTTTGATTGCGATTGCATCGAGGATGACACATCTGATGAGGACATGGCCGTCAGTGCATGTATCGGACTAATTGGGACCTATTCTAACTATTGTGGATTGCCTTTAAACACAGACGATTGCCTGACCGACACATATTGTGACGGTCCCCCATCCCTCCCTTTTCCCGCACCTTCTCCTGACCAGACTTCTGACAAGGTTTTCTCTGCTTCCCATACCTCATGGTCTGAGTCATATTCGAGCTACTCACCGCCAGTCCACACTCTTGAAGATCGGACTGCCCTTTCTTTCCTGCCAAATCAGGCAGAATTGCAACTCTACACTAGGACCTTGAGCCCACGTACTACTTACTGGGGCTATCCCTTTTTGGATCCATCTATCCAAGATGCCCCTCTTCTTGGCCAAACTGAGGGCCAACTTCTTCCTCCTAAGCTTGGGACACTCTCGTCCCGAGGAATGCCAGATCTTTCACCATCCACTCCCGAGCTGAAAGTGCTGCCTGATTCGCTTAAGTATGTTTTCTTGGGACCAAATGAAATGCTCCCCATAATCATCAGTTAAAAATTGACCAGGGAGCAAGAGTGCAAACTAACTAAGGTCCTTATGGAACACAAGGCAGCCATTGGATGGTCCTTATCAGACTTAACTGGCATTAGCCCCTCCTACTGCACTCACCGTATATATACGGAGGAGGAGGCTCGACCTTCTCGTGAGATGCAGCGATGTCTCAACCCTAACATGCGGGAGGTCGTTAAAAAGGAAATTATCAAGTGGCTGGATGCGGGTATAATCTACTCGATCAGCGATAGCCCCTGGGTGAGTCCGATTCATGTCGTGCCCAAAAAGGTGGGACTCACCATCCGTGTCAATGATAGGGGCAAATCCATCCCTACACGTACTCATACATCTTGGAGAGTGTATGTAGATTATAGGAAACTGAATGTTGCAACTAAGAAAGATCACTTTCCGCTACCTTTCATTGACCAAATCTTGGAGTAGTTAGTGGGAAATAAATTTTTCTGTTTCCTGGATGAATTCTCTGGATATAACCAGGTGGCAATTGACCCCAGGGACCAAGAGAAAACCACCTTTACCTGCCCCTTTGGTACCTTTGCATTTAGAAGGATGCCGTTCGGACTTTGTAACGCACCAGCAACTTTCCAGAGATGTATGCTGGCGATATTCCATGACATGGTGGGTGACTTTCTCGACGTTTTCATGGATGACTTTTCGGTCTTTGGACCCTCTTTTGATGACTGTCTTGCCAACCTGACCCGTATCCTTATGAGATGTATTGATGTGAGCCTCGTGCTTTCCTGGGAAAAAAGTCATTTTATGGTACACGAGGGAATTGTTCTCGGGCATATCATCTCCGATAGGGGTATCGAGGTTGACAGAGCTAAGCTTGATGTAATTGCTGATTTACTTGTGCCTGGCTCTGTCAAACAGATCCACTCCGTGGGACACGTCGGTTTCTATAGGAGATTCATCAAAGACATCTCCAAGATTTCTAGACCTTTAACTCATCTCCTATCAACTGATGTACCCTTTAATATGGGCCCCAACTGCATACGAGCATTCACGCAGCTGCATGATGCTGTCACCAAGGCCCCTGTTCTCCAGCCACCTGATTGGTCCCTCAACTTTGAACTCATGTGTGACGCTTCCGACCTTGCAGTCGGAGACATCCTGGGACAAAGACGCGATAGACACCCCTTTGTTATGTACTACGCCAGTAAGACGTTGGACGAGGCCTAGCGTAATTATACAACCACTGAGAAAGAACTACCGGCGGTCATCTTTGGGCTGGCGAAATTCCGCTTTTACCTTCTGGGCTCGCATGTTATTGTTTTCACTGGCCACGTGGCCATTTGCCATCTCATGCACAAGAAGGATGCCAAGCCTAGACTGATTCGTTGGATCCTTTTGCTCCAAGAATTTGACATTGCGATCCGCGATAAGGCTGGAGCCCAGAATGTTGCGGTTGATCATCTCTCTAGATTGGACCTTGACCACATTATACTTACCCTGCCGATTAATGAGATTTTTCCCGATGAGCACCTATTGGCAATGAATGTGGCAAGTGGACCTTGGTATGCCGACATTGCCAATTACCTTGCTTCTGATTCCCTTCCACATGGCTAGCCTAAAAACCAGCGTGAGCGTCTTATTGCAGAAGCAAAGTATTATTTCTAGGATAATCCACTTCTTTTTCGAATAGGTGCTGATCAGATCATCCGTCGTATTCCTGACAGCGAATTCCCCAGTGTGCTATCCTTCTGCCACGATCAGGCCTGCGGAGGCCATTTCTCTGGGAGGAAAACTGTAGCCAAGGTGTTGCAGTGCGTTTCTTTTGACCCTCCCTTCACCAAGATGCACACAATTATGCCAAACATTCCACTGGGTGCCAGTTGTTAAGGTCAATGTCACGCCGTGACATGATGCCCTTGCAACCCATCCTAGCTACTGAAATTTTCGACATTTGGGGAATCGATTTCATTGGTCCCTTTCCTCCTTCCAACGACTTCGAATATATCCTCGTTGTTGTTGATTATGTTTCGAAATGGATTGAGGCTATTCCCACTTGCCATGCTGACCATGTCATATCCACTCGATTCGTCAAAGACCACATTTTTGCATGCTTTGGGATCCCTCGAGCCGTTATCTCAGATGGAGGAAGCCATTTTAGCCATGCTTCTTTTTGGGCACTTCTGAGGAAATATGGAGTCCACCATCGTATCGCATCTCCATATCATCCTTAGACTAACGGTCAGGCTGAGGTGTCGAACCGGCAAATCAAGCAAATTCTCCAGAAAATGATTCGGCCTGACCGTAAGGATTGGTCCGACAAGCTGATTGACGCACTTTGGGCGTATTGGACTGCCTTCAAGGCTCCCCTAGGTATGTCTCCTTATAGAATCGTTTACGGGAAGCCTTGTCATTTTCCCATGGAGTTGGAGCTCTGGGCTTATTAGGCAGTTCGCCAATGTAACCTCGACCTAGACCTGTGTGGTCGAGAAAGGAAACTCCAACTCCAAGAGCTCGAAGAGCTCCGTCGTGAAGCCTATGATTCTACCTTAACTTTCAAGCAACGCACTAAGGCTTTTCACGACAGCCGCATTCGATGGAAGGAATTTGAGCCATCTCAGCGAGTTTGGCTTTACAATGCCCGACTCAAATTCTTTCCAGGGAAATTGAAGTCCAAATGGACTAGTCCCTTCTCGGTCTCAAGACCATTTCCCAACGAGGCCGTTGAAATTGAAGATCCCAAATCTGGGCATAGATTTATGGTCAATGGGCAGTGTTTAAAACCCTATCTTACTTATGAACCTGCCCCCATTGGAGAAACTATTGCCCTGGAGGGTAACTAATTTCGTGCCTCATCCTGAGTCTAGTTGGGGATGTTAAATTCAGCGCTCGTTGGGAGGCACCCCAGCAACACTCCTCCACTGTCACGTACACTTCACTTCGCACCTTTTCACTTCACCACCCACCATCCACCCACCCTAGCACCCTGCTATATACCCTGCACCTCAACTCTCGCTCCCCGATCTTTGGACCTTCCTCTACCCTACCCTGTATGCATATGAGGACATAGCATCGTTTGGCATGGAGGGGTGGATAGGCATCTATAGGATCTGGGTAATATATGGTATCATGCAGCTTCCATCTATCCATAAATATGTACATAACACAAAAAAAAGGGTGTTTAGTAATGATCTGAAGGCTAAAATAAAAATACAATAAGTGTTTATGGATATTCAACCACTATTTTGAAGACTTTCCAGGCCATAGAAGCTTGATTCGCTCAGGCTCGGCTTAATTCACTTGAGCACTGATAAGATAGATCGAAATCTCTCCTAACCAAGGACGTATTCTTGTACCTGAGACATCAGTATAGGATCCGTTGGTTTGCTTCTACTCGAGAGCATAAGTAATCTTGGTTCACACTACACATATCAAGAAAGACGAGGTGAACATAAGATCCAACCCTAGTGTTCATTAGGGAAGGTGGAGTCCTTTCCTGTGCGTGCAGGTAGACTTTTTATCCCAGGCTTTAGTCTTGTGTCTAGGGGAAACTCTTTCCACCAAAAAGGAACTCTCCCACCAAAAGAAAAGTGTGCTCCTTCAAATAAGGTTGTAAGAGATATACTGACACTTGTTTCAAAAGAAAAAATCTGTGTAAATAAGTCAGTATATCTCGCAAATGTCTGTAAATTCTTCTCCCATAAAATGTTTCAGGGCAAAGATACAAATACCCTGTTTCTACCATATATTTTCTGAGCCACAAATGTGATAAAATGGGAGTTGAGTTTTCCGTCATCTTTTTTAGGGTCAATTCGAAAACATGAGCTGAAACTGGGACTAACCTGCACTTAAAGATTCGTGAAACCCTGGGCTTGAGTCTTAATGTTCATCTGGTCATCTTGATCCATCACTATGCACAAGCCATAATCTCTTGAGCTCTCGAGTATTGCAAAAACCTTCTGAGTCCTGGAAATTGTACTTAAGGTTTAAATATCAAGAATCCCGATTAGTCGAGAGATGGTCTATGTCACGTAAGATTTAAAGTACTGGTAGTCTTCTCTGCAATTAGTTCTCACAATATCCAACAAATAAACACACCCATGTCACCTAGAAAAAAAATCTTCAGCTTAAGATCATTTCTAGATACAATACAAAATGTTTTGCTAGGGACTAGCAAAAGATAAGCATGGGGGTATGACTGCACAGCAAAAATACACCAATAAATATGCCATCTTGTGTTATTTCCTAGCACTGCCATTGCATATTAGGTAGCTATAGTCGCATTTGTAAAATTGACACATGTGTGCATTTATTTGAGAGGGGAGGTAATGCAAATAATTGGCCATGTAATTAACGTCTTCATCAAGGGTTGCATCACAATTTTCACCTTCTTCATTTCTTTATTTGCATTGAATTTCTTCTCCCTTGCGCGGCTCAGGGCATGGGCTTGCACTTCTTCGCACCATTCTTTGCCAACAGCATGCTCTGCCAGCTACATGGCTAGACATGCACACCCAGAGCATGGCCGTGGCATGCCTCCTTCTCCTTTAAAAAGCCCTACCCTCTTCCTTGTGAGAGGTAACCTAGAACACCAACACCAGCAGACACCTTCCTCCAGGCCATCTTCCTCCCCTCTCCCCTCCATATGCAGTAGCTCTTCCACTGAAGAGACACACTGCGGCCAGGAGCAAGCTCACAGTGGTCCCACGACCACCACTGTGAGTTCCACCACCGCCCAACTCATCCGAGAGCAGGTGGGTGGGGTGGATTCACTCCCTGTTTTCACCGCTCAACACCTTCCCGCCATTGTCGAAGATCCAAGCTTTGAAGCTCAGCAGCAGTAGCAGCACGGCAGCAGCAGCCCCGAACGCACTCCAGCGGCCTCTGCAGGCTCCATCCGCACACACAAGCGCCTTCCAGCGTGCCTGCGCACGCAGAACCGGCCGCAACCTGTTGTCCTCTGCACACGACACTATAGCTACTGTTAACGCATCCAAGCGTGACACTGTAGCTACAGTAGGGTGACTGGAGAGTTTCTCACTTATCCGGTCACCGCGCGCTCTCTCCTAGCCGCTACCGCCTCCAGCCAGTCAGCACAGCGCCCGCATCTGCACTCACACCCGCTCCAGCCCGCAGCGTGCTGTGCTGCACTCCTGCACCAGCCTGCACGTGACGTAAGGACCGCGCTTTCACTCCAACACCTGCACGTAGACCCTTGCACGCCTGCACCTGCTCGCATGCCTGCGCCACCAGATGATGCCCGCGGTCGTCAGACATCTTAAACTCTCCAGCGCTCTCTCTCTCTCGCACACTCACTAGCAGACACACACAGACACACACCCACACTTGTACACTCACACTCACTTGTACACCCTTATACATACTTATACATATATATTTATATATTTATATATATACATATATATATATACATATTAATACCTATACAACTAAATATAAGTGTATATACATACATATATATTTACATATATATATATATATATATAGATATATATATTCATACATATATACATATATACATACACATATACATATATATATATATAGTTAGATATATATACATATATATCTAGTTATAAATATATATATATACCTATATATATATTTACATATCTATATATATATATACAAAACTACATATACATCTATATAATTACAACCCTATCTATATATCTATATATATATATATAAATATATATTTACATATGTATATATATATATATTTACATTCATATCACCTACCTGTATCCCTACGCACTAGTCACTCCACCACGCGTTATATCGCGGGAATATTGCACCAGTTGCTGATATTCTCCTATACCCGCGTAAAGGAAGCGCCTCCGCACACACTCCCACACATCCATCCTACACTCTACGTGGTACTTTGTCTTGTTGGTTGCGTCTTTCTAGACATGGACCAACTCGACACTATGCTCACGCCATTTCCACCTCCACCCCCATCCCTATATATATATATAATATATATATATATATCTATATATATATAGACTATATTTATTTCTCTACAAGCAACCTCTCCTGCTTTTAGTTCTCTTTTGTTTTCTGCTATTAAAAAGATAAAAATACAATAGTAAAAGAGAAAAGATAATCCTTGTCTTGCAGGTACTCATTCTTGCAATCAGCAAGACCAATTTTTGGAACCCTAATTTGACTCAAAGCCAAGGACCTGATTTTGAGGGTGTACCTCAAGAATAAAATTATCAGCAAAAAGATCTTAAATAAAAAAAAAATCAAAAATACAATAAACGCACGGAAGAGATACATTTTAGGTAAGGCGTAGAAACTTCTTCACCCTTAATCCCTGCCTCCCTGTGTTCGACCCTAGGCCTAAAAAGTAACCAAGATAAAACTAAGTAGGCTAGGTAAAAAAAAAAATTCGTAAAAAGATGGTTAGGCTCGATTTAGGTTAACCACTATACTCACTTCAACGATAATTTCACCATATTAACACAACCTATTCGAGTCCCGACACTCACCACAGTTGGAACCTAGCCCACTTGAACTAGGGTTAGGTCATCCCAGCTCCATTCAGTTAATCTCAGCTGAATGGCAGCTCAAGAGAGTTCATCGTAGCTCAGCTTAGATCCAGCTCAACCTAGTTGAGTCTAGCTCATTTTAGCTCCCACTAGTCCACACGAGCTCAAGCAAGCTCAGCTGAGTTTACTGGAGTTCACCCCAGCTTAGATCCAGCTACATCCAGCTCCACTCAACTCCACCCAGCTGAAGAAGAACTCATCCCAGTTCAGGAAGCTCAAGTCCAACTCCCGGGGACCCTGCTTAACCCAAGCTAATTGAGCTAAGCTACCTTAGCTATCTTAACCAGCTCAATCCTCCCCAAGTGCAGCAGACCCAGCTCACCTCAACTCCATTCAACAGAAGCCAGCTAACTTTAGCTTGGCTTAGTAGCTAGCAAAGAACTAGCAAGCTAAGCCAGCTAGAGTAGCCCCATGTTGACCTCTTCAACAGCTGTCAGCTCCACTTCAGCTCTAGACTCTTCAGAACCTACTCCTCCCTTCAAACCCTAGCTCCAACACCTCCTCCTCTACTCCACCATTAGCTAAGCTAGCTTAGCTTAGCTATGCTCTAGCTTCCTTGGCTTGTACCACCCAAAAACCCTACCTAACAACTCCACCAACTAGCTCCACCTAAGCTCCAATTAAGCTAAACCTACTTGGTGCCAACCTAGCCTACCCACCACCTCCAAAAGACACCTAAAGGTGGCACCAAAACCACCCTAACTACCCCCTTTTTGGCACCACTTTCCCTCCAAAAATCCCCTTCATCTCAACCACACATCTCCCCTTAAACCCATCTCCACCCTCCACATAATCCCACCTTCTAGAAACCTCAAAGTTGGAACCAACCCATGGCACCTCTCCATGGTTGGTGCCACTTTTAGGTGGCTCTTGACCAACCCTAACTACCCCCCTTACACCCCTTAGGTGGCGCCAACCATCCTTAACCCTAGGATCATCTAACCACCTCCATCCTCCCATCTTAGCCCTCCATTTCAAGAGGCACCTTAACCCCTCATCCTACCCTATAAAAAGACCACTACCCACCACCATTCAAACCATCCTTGGCTTGCAAATTCACTCTCATATTCTACCTAGAGCCCACGCCCAAGAGAGAAGAAGAAGAAGAAGAAGATTAAGGGGATATTCTGTCCCTTTGGTGCCTTCCCCTCTTCCCTTCTCTCTTTAGCCACGCCAGCCAAAGGAGAAGCCAGAAAAGGAAGATCTTTGGAGTAGATCTTGAAGGTGGTCCACGCCACCTTGGAGGAGCTTTTGAGGGTGGTGCACGCCCACCCCTTGGAGGAGAGCATTGAAGGTGGTAGCATCAACCTTGGAGGAGCTCTCAAGGAAGGAGAAGAAGGAGGCCCTCTTTTCAAGCCAAGGAGTAGCTAGGTTTGGAGCAAGAAGACTCCCTTCTTCACCTAATTTTGCAAGAGGATTTGTGTTTCTTTTATTGCTTTTAAATTTTTTCATTTCTAGTAGAAGCATTCCTCTACTTGTCTTTGAAAAGAACACAAATTCTAGTTAATCAAATTGCCTTCTTTTTAATTTGCTATTGCAATTGTTACTATTGTTCTAGCACTTATTCTACTTCCACTCGCTAATTACTCTAGGCCCCCACTTGCCTAGAGTGAGCCTAGGTAGTGGACATTTTAATCTCTTAAGTTTCAGCTTAGCATTTTAGGTGTTAGCACTTTTTCGTCACAATTCGCACTTTGCCCATATTATTTCAAAACACAAAAAATATATATATATATTTAAAATACCAAAAAGAAAGTTGAGATTTATTTTTAGCAAGAGAATTGAATTGCAATTTTTGCCTCCTTGGACGACCCTAGATACTCCCTTATCTAGGATATAAATTTAAAAGCGTATGTGAATTCACGTGTTACAACGACATTAAAAACCCATTTTTATAAATCATGCGATATTTCCCATCACTCATGGACCAACCACAGCCTCCCATCACCCATGGATGGCTTTCCCTTTCCACCGCTGGATGAGGATCCAACAGCCTTGAGCAGTAGACTATGAATTCATCCACTTGACAATCTAGGGGCCATAGCACATTGGTCAAGAGCTTTGTCTTTCATGGAGGTTGTGGGTTCGAGTCTTGGGAAGCCCCAATTCCACTTTGCATGACAATTGAGGCATGGGCATCCACCGTGAGGAAACTTGCAGCGGGAGATCTCCATGCTTTTTTTTTCCATGCATGTGGATTTGCTCCATGCGTTGAAGAGGCATGCATGGGATTTCATATCTCCACGCATGTAAAGTGTGGGTGTGAAGAGGCTTGCATGGCATGGGCGTCCATATGAGCTAGCTTGCATGGGATTCGTTCCTTGCGTGAAGGCAGCGAGCATTATTTGCATGCTTGGGTGATTGGCATGCATGCGTTGAATTAGCATGCATGGGATTTTATTTCTCTACGTAGCTAGCAACAGACGTGAATTCCCCATGCGTTGCATAGGAAATCAGATGAGTGCCAACATCCAGCAATGCGCAAACGTGGGAACATGGGTGCCATTAAGGGCCACATTTTCCTTTGTGTTTTTACTAAAATACCCCCTTCCAAAAGCTTATAAAAGGAGCCCATATTCCCTCCATTTTATCCATCCCTTGTCTTCTTCTCTCACCCCCTTCAAAACTCTACAAGCTAGTCCCATACCTGGGATGCTCCATTAGAGCTAGAGTAAAATAATTTTTCATCATATCACCTCCTTCGTGAAGCAACCTACAGTTGTCCTCTCACCGCCATTCAAGAAGTGGATCCCATTGCAAAGTCGCCCTGTTCCGTCCTCCGTCCTCCAGCTTCATCCTCCTTCGTCCAACATCTCACCACCCTCGTCTGGGTGCTCTGTCAACGCAGCTCATCCTCCAAGCAACCATCGAGGAGGATAACTTCTTACCCCCTTCTCTTTTTATCGCTTTTTAATGTAGATTTATAGCTTTCTAGTGTACCAAGTAGATGTAATGACATTATATGGTTATCAAATGTTGGTTCACTCTCTTTCTCTCTCTTTTCTCGGTAATATTCAATCTCTTTTCTATTAATTATTCTTTAAGTAGAATAGCTAGTATATTAATTTCAACCAGCTAATCTACTTTCGTGACAATAATTCCAATGCGATTTTTGATCAAACGTTCGCCTCCCCATGTTCGACCCGAGACTCACCTTGAGTTTTGGTTAAATTATCTGTTTGACGGATTGTTACGCAACTACAATGACAGGCTTTGCAAACTCAAACTTTTAGGATACGAAATTCCATCCCATCATTTTGGCACCATTGCAACTATATAAAGGCCCTACATCCCCTCCTTATTCTCCATCCCTTCTCTTCTTCTCTCACACCCTCCAAAGCTCTACAAGCTGGTCCCATACCTAGGATACTCCATTAGAGATAGAGTAAAATAATTTTCCATATTCTTACCCCCTTCGTGGAGCATCCTTAGATTGTTCTCTCACCGCCATTTGAGAAGCGGATCCTACTACGACGTCACCCTTTCCTGTCCTCCGTCCTCCAACTTCATCCTCCTTTGTCCAGCATCTCACCACCCTTGTTTAGGCACTCCATCAACGTGGCTCGTCCTCCAATCAATCGTCAAGGAGGATAACTTCTCACCCCCTTCTCTTTTTATCTCTTTCTAGAGTAGATTTACAGCTTTCTAGTGTAGCAAGTAGATGTAATGTCATTATATGGTTATCAAATGTTGGTGCTCTCTCTCTCTCTTTTCTCTGTAATATTCGATCTCCCTTTTCTATTAATTATTCTTTAAGTAGAAGAGTGATTGCATAGCAATCATGGGTCCTAATCAACCTAAATAATGTCTGAACCTAGCTTAATTTGTGGATATTGCACTCATATCTTGCATATCATGCACTGCATCAGTCTATTTAGAATAAGATGAGATATCCTGCTAGTTAATGATTTTTATTACTATTTGGAGGTAATAAAGTGATCCAGGATGAAGGAAATAGTGGAATAAAGCAATAAAGTAAGAAGAAGACTGATCTAGATAAGAGGAGCGAGGAGAATAGCCTTATCCCTACCCTTAGAAACCCTAGGACAGCCTTCCCAAAACCAAAACGACCTCCATTAAGACACCTTAGCCACAAAACCCAAACATGGATAGCACTATCCATGTTCTTATCCTCCCTATCCCTCTCCTAAACACTTTGGAACGAAAACCCACCTCAGAAAACCTAAAACCCACTCTCCAGCACCTTTTAAGACATACAGACATCTGGTTGGTCGTCTGATTTCTGCAGAATAACAATCCAAGAAGCCAAAACTCATACTAACATAGAATTGGATGTCTAATTTAATGTCCAGATGTCCAATTTTGTAATATAAGATGTCTGACCACTATTCTAGACGTCTAATACTACTCTCTGGTTCCTAATTTTGGTGTTGGAAGACCTAGCTTGCCTATTTTGACCTAGAAACCCCACCAAACACCCTAGGAAACCTAATTAGAGACATCCTAAGCCTAGTCCATTATCCATATCCCTACTTATCCTATCCCTAACCCAATTGAACCATCCCATACCTAATTGGGTGCATCTATAGTTGATTGGGTGCACCCGAGCCCAATTAGATCCACCCAGGATCAAATTGACTCTTACCTATTAGGGTTACCCTAGCCTAATCACATGCACACATCCAATTAGACTTGACCTAGACCTAATTAGGTTCACTCCTCTCCAATTAGATTTTCCTAAGCTTAATTAGGTCCATACCCACCTGATCTAGGTCAACCTAACTTAGATCTACCAAAACCCACAGCCTAGCCCTACGAAAAACACACACCCATGCACACACACACAACCCTTCCCATTCTACCCCTACCAAACCCATGCACACTCTCTTGGAAACCCTAAAACTTGTGTCAAACCTAGATCCTAAAAAGGTGGCATTGGCTATTTCTGGAGCCACCAAATGTGGCAACCAAATGGAGCCTTCCCATAAGGATGAAGAGAGAGCCTTGAATCCATTCACTCTTGCACTCTCCTCCACCTCTCACATGCGACCACACCTCTCCTCCTTTCCTCTCAAGGCCATCCTCCTCCTCCAAGGAGCCCTTCATGGACTGCCAAAGAAGAAGCTTCTCCAAGGCATCTTCATGTGGAATGCAAGAAGAAGGAGATCACAAAGGGTGCAACACCCTCTTCTCCTCTCTTCACTTGGGCATTCCCTCTCTTATCCATAGAGTGGATGCCCCCCTCTCTTTCTTCTTTATCTTGGTCAACCATAAGGTTTCCCACACCTTGTGTGGCCGTCCTCTCTTATTGGTAGGCGTGTAGACAAGCTTGCATACCCAAGGTCTAGCCTACATCCTCACACATAGCCGATGGCCTTAGTGGCATTTTCCGGCATGAGGGATTTCTTCTATTTATGTGCTTTCTAGTGTAGATGATATGTGATAATCTTTTATGCATAAATAATATCATGATGTTTCTACGATTGTTTGTCCTCATGTTTGCTAGTCTCCATGTTACTTAGGTTCGTTCACACCATGCACGGCCACCACAGCCTTATTAGATGCACGTAGTCACTTAAGTTGTCACTAGCATGTCTAGATCTAGGTTTCATTTCATGTTTCAAAATAAGGATCAAAAACACAAAGAGACAAAAGTATTAGGTTAGATTAGATTTAGGTTAGATTAAGTCAATCCAAATCTCGACTTGTTTTCATGCCTCCCAGAGATGAATGATCGGGACTCAAGTTTTCAAAAGAATAAAATCCATCAAGTTTCAATATTATAAATGTTTTTGTCAAGGGGATTTTGCAACTATACTACGACGCTGTTCTCCGAAAACTCATGATTTCCACACTTGTCAAATGGCACTGTTGCTAGGGAGGCAATGCACGAGTTTAGATTTGGATTTGCTTAACTTCTGTTTATTATGATTGTAGGTCAAGACGAGGATCAGGGCACTCATGACCCGTGGTGAAGATCACAGGTATTTTCTTCATCCTCTAGTTTATTGCTTTCTTAGGTTAAAAAAAAAACAAAAATATATATATATATAATTCATATTTAAATTTTTGGATTTGAATTTAAAAAAAAATTCTTTCTTTGGTGTGTGTTTCAACTTGGAAACTATTTAAACACACTAACGTCAAATTTGGAAATCTGGCCAGCACACAAACGATTTTCAAAAATTTATTACCGTCAAATTAGGCAACCAAACATCTTGGGATTCGATCTGATCTTATGGTTTCAAGTAGGCTTTCTAAATCCACCTTTTATTTTGAAAAATTTACACTGTACGAATTTTAAAAATTCGTACAGTGGAAGGGGATCAAAATAGTCTGTACTCTGATTTTATTCAACTTCAAATAGTAATTCTGACCTCCACATAAATTAGATTGATATTAATTTATGAGGTTGGAAAGCCACTGAAACCTAGTCTTTTCTATAAATTTTCAAAAATTTTTAAGATTTCCTTTGATACTGTTTCAAACTGCACTTCTCGTAGGGGGTCCATCTGGTCTGTTTGACCCCCTGGAACATAAAAATTCATGAAAAATTGCATGAAATAGTAAAAGGCTTATTGAGAAAGGAAGACCTCTACCAAATTTCTTCTTATTTTGATTTATTTACTGATTTGGGGAGTGATTTCAAGTCAGACTAAGGTAGTCTGACTGCAGATTGTTATTAGAAGCATAAACCCAAGGTGTTTCACGTTAGTGTTTAAATTTAGAGACCCAAAACAAACTCGTCTGAGCCTGATTTGTGTGTGATTGCATGAGAGGAGATCTGATTTGATTGGTGGACTTCCCCTCACCCACTTAAATTGAATTTGATCTTCATTTCAACTTAGGCAACCAATTAGGTCTATTTCATTTAGTAGTGGTGCATTAGGACCATTATTTTCGTTGATTGGGTCGCACCATTTCTACCTTATTGGACTTAAAAGCATCATATAGACCTATCTGATATTATGGTTTCCACACTAAGGTAGAGCACATTTGCATTCCATACTTAAAGGAAATTCATATAACAATTGGGACTTGCAAAACTTGTTGTGTGCTCCACTACAACCTTGTTTGAATTGACTTAAACAAGGAAACCCAAAAAGAAAGAAATTAATAAAAGCACTTGAACCATAAAATCCACTACACCAGTTAAAGCTTGTATTGAAAATCCTTTGTCTGTGCACTTCACACTTACAAATCTAATTTTAAGGGCAACACCCCCAAAACACCCAATCACATTTTAACAGCACTCTAAGCCCAAGCCTAAAACTAAATAAATGTGCCCTAAGTAGGACAAATTTACTTGGTAACCAAAATTTAATTGGGTAAAAATCAAGGCTTTGTCTATTTGGACCAACTGGTGACAAGAAAGGTGATGCGGTAACCGCGTTAACCTCTAGTGGTGTCCCGCCGTGCGAGGTGTCCTAGGGGGTCCCTCCATTCTAGCCAGCCAAGTAATTCAAGGGTTGGTTTAACCCAGTTCCATTTCAGGATACCAGGTTTAGATCTAATTAAGGTATACAATTTAAGGCTAGCTTGTTTGCTTGATTTACGACTCTCTCATCTTTCTTCCTAGGCCTTTGCCTTAATTCCACCAGCCCCTTGTAGCTGGTTGTGTCTTCCTAAGGAAGACTATCTCTTATCTCTATCTGTGTCTTTTCTCAAATATCCATGAACCCATATCATTCTTTTGACCCTCAGGGTCCATCATCTCCCAACCTAACCATGATTTCGACTCCTCCTGGTTGGGAGACTCATCCTAACCAACTAGGATATGATCACCCTTTTCCCCTAGCTTATTTAGAGCCTAAACCTCACGGATCTGACCCTTATCTAGATCAGAACCAATTGAAAGCCATAGTTGCTGAATTCCAGGAATATAACAAGGACTATACAGATCAATGTGCCAAGCTCCTAGAGCAAATTAGACGATCTCAGGAACAATCTAAATCTTATCACTCCTCCCAGGAATAAGAGACTTGGAACAACCAGCCTAGTGGGTCTAGTGACCCATATTTTGGATCAACTAGCTACTCTACTGATTCTTGCTACCATGGGGAGGCATCCTGGACTCAGCCAACCCAAAAGGCACCTTTGGACCTAATCCGTAATTTAGGTAGATCATTTGAGGAATGCACCATTTCTGATACACCTATACCTGATGATATATCACTAAGGAATTGGAAGAATGGATCATAAGTACAGGACCACATAACAGGTTCTCAATCAACTCCCACTATAGTCAGCCCCACTCAGGGCGATACACCTATTGATTCATATCTAGATTCGTATAACCCTAAGTGGAGAGACAACCCTGATCTTTCATGGCCACCACAAAGACCGACTCAAACTGAACAACAATCTCAGCCAGTCCAATATTCCACTCAAACCACTTTAGGGCAACCATCTAGTCCAGCCCAACCTATAACCACCCTTGAAGATATCATGAACATTTTGGACTTTGACAAGAAAAATGAAGAAAGGCTAACTAAGCTGGAAAATCAAGTGAAATCTCAAGAGGATCAAATCAAGAGACTTCAATAATCACTTTATCCCTGGATGCACACTCCTTTTCACTCCTATTCTCCACCTATTCTTCCGACCCCTCCTCCAATCTATCATACATGCCATTGTGCAGGGGCCAACTCTTTGGCCTCTAAAGGAAGAGAAAAGCTAAGAGCCCACCCAAATGATCTGATTCAGGCTCAACCAAAAATCATAAGACCAAACACACATCTAGCTTTAACTCAGACTCTAGGGACAAAAAGAAAAAGGCTTCTGAAGTTGATTTGACCTATTTACCCTTTCCTGAGGCCTTAACGAAAAGTCACAAAAGAAGAAAAAGACTTGCACACCTAAAGAGGTGTTTTTATCAGCTAACATAAGTGCATTTGTTTCTGGCACTCTACAACCCAAAAAGATCGACCTTGGAAAACCTTTCATATCTTGTTCCATTAAGGGATTCACCTTCAATAAAGCCCTTGTAGATCTAGGGTCTTCCATTAGCTTGATTCCTATCGCCTTTGTTGACCGCTCCAGACTTGGAGATCTGCACCACACACCTGTCACCATTAAAATGGCAGATGGCTCCATCAAAACACCTAAGGGTGTAGTTCAGGATGTGATTATTAAAGTGCAAGGTCTTAGCTTTCCGATTGATTTTATTGTCTTGGACATGAATATACTGGAGAAGCTAAGTAATTCACCCATCATTCTGGGTTGACCTTTCTTGGCTATGGCCAATGCACGGTTTGACTGTTACTCAGGATGTATGGAGATGAGTAGCGGCAATGAGAAAATTCACTTTGATATTTATGCAGCTGTTAAGAAAACGAAGTCAAGGTATTTTCTGGATGACACGGAAAGTGATTCAGAGGGAAATTTGGAAGAAACCATTGCAATTGACACCTGGGTAGAACCACTTGACTCAAATCAACAATCCACTAGATCACATAAGTCACCCTCAATACCAGATCAAATCATTGATAGCATGGTTGACTATCTTGATTGACCTAGCCTAATTCAAACCCCTGCCCCTTGCAATGAATCCCAGATTACTCAATTGATCAAAATGATTCATTAAATAAAAGAAGCTAGTGCAAGAGAATATGATGATATAAGAAAAGAGCTTCATAGAATCCAGGACGAGCAACAAAAATCAGAAATGTTTGAATTTGGGTTAGGTGTGTCACAACCGATTTGTGATTCGGTGGTGGTCATGCAGGATTCTATTGATCAAACATCTGAGGTGGATGATATTGATAATCCTATTGAAGTCGAGAATAGTGATTTCTTCAAGAATCTTGATCTTGATTTAGGGCCTGAATACCAATCATTTCATTTTGAGGAACCAAGCATTAAGGGACCTAAATACGATTTTATTGTATTTGAGAATACCCATGGAGACATTGATGAATTAATTCAAATGATCTCATACACAGAGCAACAAAATCAAAAAGACTGTAACAACTCCTCAATCAATGATTCAGCCCATTCCACTTTCATGGAGGGACTTACTACTAAATCTAATGCCCAATTTCATCTAAGTGAGAAGGCGGAAATATCCCCTTATGAAAAGGATATTCAAGAGATTGAAATACTATTGGGGATAACATATGATGAGTTATCAGAGGAAGCTACAAATTTTGGGGAATCATGTGATAATTGGGAATTAATTTTGAAAATTTTTGAAAAGATAAAAGAAGATGATACCCAAACATCTTTGGTAGAGATAGAGACTGATCACTGGACCTTGATTTCCATATCTGACCACACTACTTGGGTCATGCCTTCCATTCATCACCATTATCAAGACCCATATGATTTCACCCCACATGACTCTACCCATACCTCTACCACACACATTCTCCATCACCTCTTCGGGATGCCTTCACCTTCATTTCTTCCTAGCACCCATAATTATTCGTCTTTCTTCTGTAGCATCTGCCTGCAGATAATCCCGAGCCCCGTCTACATATTTTTTTGATTATTTTGGCTTGGAATTCATGGATAGCTAGTCGGCATTTGTGGCCCGCTGTTGGCGAACGAGATTAAAGTTCTTATAATTTTACTCGCCATTCTTAATAGTGTATTGATATATCCTTTTTGAGTGTATGCCCAGCTGGAGGCGCTAATCTCAGCACTTATATATAGCATATTTTATTTAGCATATTTTCTTGCATATTCAATTTTAGGTGTTGGAATAAGCGGAACGTCAAACTTCAGGAGCCATTCCAGGTGAATTCTACCCATTCACTCCCTGCCTTAATTTATTTTTCATTATATTCATGCATGAGGACATGCAAAAAAGTATGCATGGGGGGGTAGTAATTGTAAACTGAATTTTTTTTTTTCTACCAACACCAAGGAAAAGCCCTTCGTGCATCATGCTAATTGCACTTTAGGGTCCTTAAATTAAAAACAACCGACTCCACCCCCAATGTTCGCATTGGAGCTAAAAATCATTCGCAACAGCCACTTTCAACTCATCCATTCACCCTTTTGTTCTAAATTTAAGGTCAAGCTATATATAACCCGAATTAGGGAAATTTTTGAAGTGCAACTTTGAAAGGTTACAAATAGCATTTATATATATTGCATTCATGAATAAGATTTTTATCAAAAGAATGTATTAAGGATTTTATCCTCTAGTTGATTCCTGTAATATGGAATCCAGTACAATTTTTACTCCATGTAGATTTTGCAATGGATTCACGGTGAAGACTGATGAACATCTTCAATTGGTCGAGAAGAAGCAGTGCTTCTTTTCCTGAACCCTTGGATAGTGTTTTTCGAGTCAGGCATATTTTCTTCCAAAAGCCCACTAAATAGTGTAAGATGAGAGTAGAGTGTACTGGTTCTCTAAGATTAGTGTAAGGAATCTGAAATCGTAGATAATTAGGTGATGATACTCAGAAATTAGGCATAGTTTTCTCTCTCAGATCCTGCATATACATTTTTGCGTGAAATTTTGAGAGCCACCAAATAAGGCAAATACGCAGAGAGCGAGTTTTCATAAAACTAGGGCTAAGGGTATTGATGTCAAGGTTAGAAATACACCGTCCTATCCGTCTCTCCTGGTGGCATGAGTAGGCACATCCACCAAATAAGTCACCCAATGTCACTTGAGTACCACCAATCCCTAATAATGCCTCCTTAATAAAGTTCATGAATGTGTGCTAGCTTGTGTTGTATTAAAAAAAAAATTATTATAGATAGAAAAAAAGAAAAAAATGAAATTGAAAAAAAAAGAAACAAGAGAAAAAGAAGAAAAGCAAAATTAGAAAAGGAAAAAAGAGAAAAGCAGAAAAAGAGTTTATGAGTATGTAGTGTTTTCAATTGCACTAAGGTAATACCTCCAAATAAAGTTATGATCCACCAAATAAGGCCTTAATCTATCTTTTTGTGTTTCTGACTGCCCAAATACTGGCTGAGGAATTCTAACTTAGTGTTAGTGTTATGGAAACTCAATTAAAGTGTTAATGCCAAGTGAGACCACCAAATACAGGTTATATGTGTGAATCTAGTAAGATTGCAAGCTCTAAGAAAAAGAAAGAAAAGAAAAAAGAAAAAGAAGAAAAAGAAAGAATGAATACAAAGGAGCCAAAAGAGAGCATAGTTTTTCTCATCTTTCTCTGAGTTGAGTTACTTAATAATTTGGGAATCTAGATTCTATAGTATTAATTTATATGTAGCACCAACTGAGAGTGAGCCACCAAATAAACACATCCATTTCCCTCTGACATTCTCTACCTGAGCTTAAGGCTGGGGCGGAACTCAAAAAAATATCTTGGATATCCCGAGGGAAGAAGTCTGCCTATCCTGCCAGAATTTTACTAGGGGTTAAGTACAAACTTTAGAGGTGAATCAGGCCTTTCACTCGATTCTGTTGCAAAAGCTACATAGCCGCACTTTCACGTATCTAGATTTGTAGATTTCTGGATGAAACAAAATAAGAAAAGTCTTTAGTTAAACTCCTTGATGAAAAGAATAAACATCCTTTTAGTGATCGAACTTGTACATAACTTAATCTTGCATTTAATCTTGCATTTGCTAAGGACTAGCAAAATTTAGGCATGGGGGTATGATTGCATAGCAATCATGGGTCCAAATTAACCTAAATAATGTCTGAACCTAGCTTAATTTGTGGATATTGCACTCATATCTTACATATCATGCATTGCATCAGTCTATTTAGAATAAGATGAGATATCCTGCTAGTTAATGATTTTTATTACTATTTGCAGGTAATAAAGTCATCCAGGATGAAGGAGATAGTGGAATAAAGCAATAAAGGAAGAAGACTGATCCAGATAAGAGGAGGGAGGAGGATAGCCTTATCCCTACCCTTAGAAACCCTAAGACAACCTTCCTAAATCCAAAACAACCTCCATTAGGACACCTTAGCCTCAAAACCCAAACATGGATAGCACCATCCATGTTCTTATCCACCCTATCCCTCTCTCAAACACCTAAGAACCAAAACCCACCATAGAAAACCTAAAACCCATTCTCCAGCACCTTTTAAGACATCCAGACATTTGGCTGGATGTTTGATTTCTGCAGAATAACAATCCAGGAAGCCAAAACTCATACTAACATAGAATTGGATGGCTAATTTAATGTCTAGACATCCAATTTTGTAATATAAGATGTCTGACCACTATTCTAGATGTCAGATACTGCACTCTGGTTCCTAATTTTGGTGTTGGAAGCCCTAGCTTGCCTATTTTGACCTAGGAACCCCACCAAACAGCCTAGGAAACCTAATTAGAGACCTCCTAAGCCTAGTCCAATATCCATCGCCCTACTTATCCTATCCCTAACCCAATTGAACCATCCCATACTTAATTGGGTGCATCAACAATTGATTGGGTGCACCCGAGCCAAATTAGATCCACCCAGGATCTAATTGACTCATACCTGTTAGGGTTATCCTAGCCTAATCACATGCATACATCCAATTAGACTTGACCTAGACCTAATTAGGTTCATTCCTCTCCAATTAGATTTCCCTAAGCCTAATTAGGTCCATACCAACCTAATCTAAGTCAACCTAACCTAGATCTACCAAAACCCACAACCTAGCCCTATGAAAAGCACACACCCACACACACACACACCTTCCTATTATATTCCTACCAAACCCACGGACACTCTCTTGGAAACCCTAAAACTTGTGTCAAACCTAGATCCTAAAAGGTGGCATTGGCTATTTTTGGAGCCACCAAAAGTGGCCACCAAATGGAGCCTTCCCATAAGGATAATGAGAGAGCCACAAAATTGAATCCATTCACTCTTGCACTCTCCTCCACCTCTCACTTGCGACCACACCTCTTCTCCTTTCCTCTCAAGGCCGTCTTCCTCCTCCAAGGACCCCTCCATGTATGGCTAAAGAAGAAGCTTCTCTAAGGCATCTTCATGTGGGTGGCAAGAAGAAGGAGATCACAAAGGGTACAACACCCTCTTCTCCTCTCTTCACTTTGGCGTGCCCTCTCCTCTCTATAGAGTGGATGCCCCCCACTCTTTCTTCTTTATCTTGGTCGGCCACAAGGTTTCCCATACCTTGTTTGTCCATCCTCTCCTGTTGGTAGGCTTGTAGACGGGTTTGCATACCCAAGGTCTAGCCTACATTCTCACACATAGCTAATGGCCTTAGTGCCATTTTCTGATGTAAGGGATTTCTTCTATTTATGTGCTTTCTAGTATAGATGATATGTGATAATCTTTTATGCATAAATAATATCATGATGTTTCTATGATTGTTTGTCCTCATCTTTGCTAGTCTCCAAGTTACTTAGGTTCGTTCACACCATGCACGGTTACCACGGCCTACTTAGATGCATGCAGTCACTTAGGTTGTCACTAGCATGTCTAGATCTAGGTTTCATTTCATGTATCAAAATAAACATCAAAAACACAAAAAGACAAAAATATTAGGTTAGATTAGATTTAGGTTAGATTAAGCCGATCCAAATCTTGACTTGTTTTCACTCCTCCCAGAGACGAATGATCGGGACTCAAGTTTTCAAAAGAATAAAATCCATCGAGTTTCGATATTATAAATGTTTTTTTCAAGGGGATTTTGCAACTATACTATGACGTTGTTTTCCAAAAACTCATAATTTCCACGCTTGTCAAATAACTAGTAGATTAATTTCAACCAGCTAATCTGCTTTCATGACAATAATTCCAACGTGGTTTTTGATCAAACGTTCGCCTCCTTGTATTCAACTCGGGACTCACCTTGAGTTTCGATTAAAATTATCTGTTCGACGAATTTTTACGCAACTGCAACGATGGGTTTCAAACTCAAAACTTTTAGTGTAGAAATCACATTCAACATTTTGGTGTCGTTGACCTCTAATCTTTCTCAAACTGCATCTGATGCTATGGAGGTCCTATCAGGGTGATCTTGGAGGTGTTAGACTCTGATCGTCACTTTGATCAGATCCGTATAGTTGGATCTTCAATTCGAGGTCCCGAAATGTTATTTCCCTGTTCCCTAGCCACAAAAAGGAAAATTAACCTATTTTGTACAAACTAATCTAAATACAAAATGATGCATGCTATGCAATATTTATAATGTTGAATGTAATTATACATCTAAGAACATGCCTAAATAGATAGTTTATGTGATATAGATGTGTCTACATCACCTGTTTTATGGCATAAGAATGATGACAAACTTGCGTTTATCAATAAACATTTGAACTACTATAGTTACTTCAATCTGAATGAAATTGTAAAAAGTTTTGATCATGGATTTGAACTAATTTTTTATTGATCTTGTGTTTATAATGGTTCCTTGGTTTAAATCTTATATGGTTATACGTTTTTATTCCATAACCAATTTTTTATATGCATGGTTAGAGCTCAAATTTAGATTGGAATTTCTTTGTCAGTAGCCATTGCATAACTGGAACTGGATGGAGTATTAAACCATAATGCCAAGTAGGTTTTGATGTAATTGGAGTTCAATCAAGTTTTTCTGATGGCTTTATAATGGAACAAGCATTCAGTGATATGCTGAACTTGTAGTTGGTTTGAGAGAATTTTGTAATCTCATTTGGAAACTCCTGTTAGTAGTTAGATGATTGAAAATTGTCCAGAAAATGTTCCATGTGTGATCTTGATGCCTAAATCATGTTTGCAATTGTGATTCTGATTCTAAATTATTTTGGGAGTTTATAGTGTTTTATCCAATCTTTTCGGTAGATTTGCTTAATTTTCTGGGGATGGATTCAATTTCTAATCATTAATAGCATATTTTTTAGCATTTTGGTTGTAAATATCATGAAAAATACAGAAATACTATTTATAAATAAATAAAAATTGTAGTGAGTGAGAGTAAACTATATGGAATGTGTGTGTGTGTGTGTGTGTTTAGTTTTAGTTTTTTAGGTCATTAGTATAACAAACATACTTGCAGAAGTCTTAGACTTCCTTGAGTTTAGGAATGAAAACTTAAAACTAAAAACACCAAAAGGAGTCTTTCTACCCTTTTCCTTAGCTTTCCTTCCTGTTGTCTTCTTAGTTGAAAACCAAAAACAAAACAAAATTCTTTAAACATTACAAAAATCCTAAACACACCCGTTTTATATAATGTATTATAGTATATTATACTAGCATATATGTACATATCTTGTTAATTTATGTATATATTATATACATCTATATATATTACTTAAATGTAAATATGTTACAATGTATATCTATACTAGGTCATATTATATAAGCGTATATTATGGTAAGCCATATATATATAGATTATATATGTATGTAAATTATGTATGCATAACTATATATTATACATGTAAAACAATAAGTATTACTAACTAACTTATAAATATTAAGTTAAGTACTTATTATGTAAAGTAAGATATTTATAATCTCTTTAAACCATATATATATATTATATACTAAGTTATAAATGTACATTATTAAATTAATATAATTTAAATTAGTAATTTGATTAATTACTAAGCTAAGTTGTATTGTACCTTCATAAATTATAATTTAAACTTAATTTAAGTTTATTTATACTATTATATATATTGTATTATAGTAAGATTATAATATGTAAGTTATATATATGTAAATCATGTATATAGTGTATATACATATAAATAGCGTATGTGTGTATAGTATATATTTATCAATAAATATAATTAAGTTAAAATCCTTAATTATAATAGTCAATATGTATAATAACCTAATTATATCTTAAATAATTAATGTATGTAGTTGTATAGCTTCTATATTAGCTTACATAAGCTATAGTGTGCGTGTTATGTAAATATGTATTTATAATCATAATTAAATTAAGTAAAATTATGTAATAGGTAGTTTTATATATTAATTAAGTGATTATAAGCTTAATTTGTAAATTAAATCATTAATTAACCCCTAATTAAGTTATAAATCTCTAAACAACTCACTGATTAAGCATAACGTACCATAGCAAAAGTAATGTTGCATTTTAGTCCCACATCGTAGGATGAAAAGCCAGCATTGTGCTACATTAACAATCGCGCCTGTAGCTTCATCGCCCAAGACTGAGGGGATGGGCTCCCTCAGGCAAGCACTCATGCACTCATTACACGTGAATTGTGTGTGACCTATGTATGGGCTGACATATAAAGTGTTGTGTATTAGACCTTAGAGCCCAATAGGTTAAGGTGCTAAAGAGCATGGCCCACTAGGGGTGGCCTCTGAGTGCTAGGTGGTGGTATTATATGGCTCTACCCTCCCCATAGGGGTGAACTTAGTAGCTGTATCGATCTGGCCCTCTGGGTCGTTGATCTAGCAAAAAGTGGCCCATTCTTTTTTGGCCAAGTGTTAAATAAGGTTTAGAGAGTGATCGAGAAATTTTTACTTTTGCATATAATATTAAAAATATGTCATCGCAGTGTAAATCACGATGAAAAAAGTCTCAGATCAAAACACAAGTAGTAAACTCAAATATGTATCATTTTCATGCAATCAATCAAAATTCACAAAAAAAAGTCCTCTCGACGAGGCAAATACACATGTAAATTCAGTATCCAATGATAAACAATAATTCCAATCATAATGAGAGAACTAAATCAAATATGATAGGTGAATCAAAGCACTTAGAGAATAGAAACCAAGAAGTAGTTGCGGTAGGGACACGTAGTGGCGGATGCAGTTGATGGTGAAGTCGAGATGTGGGCTAAGCGTGTTGTCACCACGCTTCCCACGCGAAACACGGTCGTGGATGGTCGCGGTCGATGCGGAATCGCGGTGGCAGATGGCGCGGTCGTGATAGGAGGCTACTATTGTCGTTGACGATGGAACACGCGGTGGCGGTGTCATGGTCGAAGTGTCGAGGAGGAGGTTGCTGCTGCTGTGGTAGTTCGAAGGAGGGACGTCTGCTAGGGTGGCTACCGGGCAGTGGTCGTGGCTGGCGACGGAGCGAACGCTCTGGCCGAGAGGAGGAAGCGTGGTGGCCGCTCCTCTGTCCTTGAGTGAGGGCAGTGGCTCGCAGTGGTGGAGGTCTGCTGGGAGCGAGGGCGGAGGAAGCTTCACGCAGAGGAAGCAGAGGAGGAGCAGGGGCGGAGCACGGTAAGCACGGTGGTGGATGTCCCTACTGTGCGTGGAGCAGGAGATGGAGGACGTGGCCGGCGTTGAAGGTGGAGCACGGTCGTGGTGCATGCAATGAACAGCAGTGGTCCAGTGAGGAGCCGGGGGCGCTGTGAGTCGTGGTAGCGTCGAGAGCCTGGAGTAGCGTCGGAAAGGAGATAGAGGCCGTGATCGCGAGGGCAAGGGAGCTTCACGCAGAGGTCGCATGGAGTGGTAGTAGTTGCTCGGTGGCGTTCCAGTGGGAGAGGAGGAGACCGGAGAGGAGGAAGAGAGACATGGTGGTCGGTGCGTTCGTGAGGGGAGGGGTATGTTGAAAACGAGCCCTCCTCGTGGGTTGAGGGTCTATAATTTTTTGGTTGGTGAGAGAGATTGAGGGAGAAGGAGATTTACGGAGAGAAATTATCGGGGGGATGGTTGAGAGAGAGAGAGAAAGAGAGAGAGAGTACGGTCGTGATTAAGGGAAAAGGAGGAAGGTGGTGGTTAGTAGTCTCGACAATTTGAGAGAGGGAGGGAAAGATAGAGAATCTCATAAAATCAGAGGGGAAAGGGCGCCAGCGTGCATGTAATTTCGAGAGGTAAATAAATGCCCTCCTCTTAAATTTAATTTCTTTTCAAAATAATTGATTTCCAACATCATTTTCTTTCTAAAAACTTTCCTAATTGTTTTTACTCATGTAAAATGTCAATATCGTATGGTAAGTTTGTGCCCTCAAATATTCTTATAAAAATATATATCTGTAATTAATGTATGATTAATCAACGAAACATATGTATGCAAAGTAGTTCCAAAAAAAATACAGGAATGTCAATATACGAGTTTAATTAATTTTTCTATATAATGTATGCCCGAAATTTACTTTAGTCTCCACATTTAATATTCTTAGGCATAATTGTAATCCACTAAAGTTGACCTATCAAATGCCCTCACGCTTAAGTTTTACTAGTCCCAAGTAAAATCATATGTGATAGACCAGTCTCTAGGCCAGAGTTTATTGTCAGGATGCCTTATTGTGCTGCAACTTTAAAGACTAGATCAAAATACCAACTATAGGCTTAAAGGTATTCAAGTACCAGCCAAGATATGGACTCGACCAGCCTCAACCTTCGATCTACAACAAAGGTTTCTAACGCCTCAAAATCTACCCAGAGGTTTGTTGACCCCAGCAGTTACTTGTGTGTTCGTGCAGCAAGGTCTAGATTCAACTTGCTAGTGTATTTTTGAGAAGATAAAGAGAGATATTCTTGAGATTCTTTTTTTTCTAATTTTTTTTGTAATTTCTCTAAATCCTATAATTTCCTAGATAGAGGGGTTGAGAATGAGTGTGAGACGAAATAAAATGCAGAATATAAATCAACAATCACACAATAAGCCAATGTCACAGGCACACAAAGATATTTAGGTGGAAACCTAAACCTGGGTAAAAATCACCACCTAAGCCTCTCAACTTAGGATTTCCCGATCGACCTAGTCGATCAAATCTACTAACTAAGTCACTTAAACGAGGGTGACCTAACCTCTTATAAACACACTACTTAGACGAGGGTAGCGTACCTCGAATTCCCTCCTCTTTACGAGGAGTATTTTGTCTCCTGAAAGAGATAGGAATTCGCAAAACGAATACCTAAACAAAGATAGTTTACAAAATATCATATAGAATGACAAAGTAAATATGTTAATCTAGCTTCTATAGGTGATTGCACCGCAAAAATACACCTGCAATTGTGCCGTCTTGTGCTATTTCCTAGCATTACCAGTGCATATTAGGTAGACATAGTCGCATTTGTGAATATTGACGCATGCATGCATTAATTGAGAGGGTAGGAGAGTGAATAAAATGGCCATGTAATTTACATTTTCTTCAAGTGCTGCTTCGCAAAATTTCCATCTTTATTTTTTATTTTATTTGATTTTTGAATTTCTTCTCCATGGCTGCAATGCATGGCAGCCTTTTCCTCGTGCCAAGTCCTGCTCAGCATGCTCTGCAAGCCACTCCCTGCAGCCGCATGCACAGCCATGCACAGCCCGGGCATGGCTGTGCATGCCTTCTTCCTCTATAAAACAGGCGCGGCTACGTTCTTTGCATGGGAGCCTGGTACACGCCAAAACACAACAGCTCTTCTTCTCCAGGCAGCCTCCTTCCCTCTCCCTCCATATGCAGCCTCTCCTCCTCGGAGGAGCCACTCTGTGGGCAGGAGTACCTTACGGTGGTGCACAACCACCACCGTGAGTACCACCACTGCCCAGCTCATCAAAGAGCCGGTGGGCGTGGTGGTCTTCTCTTCTCTGAATTCGTCGTTTAACCACTTCTGCCATTGCCGTAGGCTTCAAGGTTTGAAGCTCCGCCGCAGCAGCAGCAGCGCAGCCCTCTCGCCCATGCGCAAGCCACCGCACGTCCCTACAGCAGCCGCCCTAGCCCTTTCCGCGCACACCTGCAGGCGACAGCACCCCTCTCCGCACACCCTGTTGCGAACTTCCGCCCGCAGCCCAGTCAGTACAGACCTTCTTCCGCGGGCACGCCGAGCCGTCCACACCTCCCGCACTCACAACACCTGATACACCTGGTCGTGCGGCTCGCCTCGGCACTGTAGCCACTGTTCACACGTTTCAGCGGAACACTGTGACTACAGTGTGGTGACCGGTAAGTTTCTCACTTAACCGGTCACTCGGCAGGCCACAACCGGCCAGCGCCCGCGCCTGCGTCCAACCCCGTGCCCGCTCCAGCGCCCGCCCGCGTGTCTGCATGCGCTTACGTCTGCCTGCCCACGTCTTCATCCGCTCCTGGAGCTTGCCTTCGCCTACTCCCTTTGCCTCTTCACGCAGTGCGGTGCGCTGCGGTCCTTCTCCTGCGCGATCACTCCCTCCAGCGCACGCCTTCGCGTGCATACGCGCCTGCGCGTGCACGTGCACGCTCCTGCACGTTTGGCATCGGATGACGCTTTGAGGACCCGGCCGACTTAACTCCCAGCCTTCTTCCTTCCTCAGCAGACGCTCGCTCTTTCTCTCTCTCTCTCTCTCTCACACAACACTCTCTCACTCTCTCTATCGACACATACACACACACACTCACACTCTTGCATACACACACTCTCACCTATACACTATTATATACTTATATATATATACATATATATATTTATATCTATATATATTTATATACATATATATATACATATATCTATACATATATTAGTACTTATATAACTATGTATTAATCTATATACATACATATATATGTATATATACATCTATATACTTATATATATATATATACATATACACATATATATTTACATATATACATATATTTATCTATAACTATATATACATACATATATATATATATATATCTACATATATCTATATACATATATTACTATATATATATACATATATATATATACATCTATATAGTTATATATACATACATATACATATATATATATATACATCTATACATATATCTATCTATACATATATTTACATATCTATATATATATACATATATAACTACATATATACCTATATATTTATAACCTTATATATATATACATATAGATATATTTACATATATACATACATATTTTTTTATATTACTTACTATACGTGGTATCGCGGGAATATCTACACCAATTGCTGATATTCCTCGATACATGCGTACAGAAAGCGTGTTCGCACTTATCTTCCACCAATCCACCTTTCATGCAGCACTTCGTCCTATTGGTTGCATCTTCCTAGACGATGACCGACTCGACACCGTGCTACACACCATCTTCGCCTCTACCCCCACCCCTTTATACATATATATATACTATATTTAATTTGTTTCTGTTTCTCTTTCCTGCCATTAAAAAGATAAAAAAATTTATATATAAAAGAAAAAAGATAATCCTTGACTTGCAGGTACTCAGTCTTGTGAATAGCAAGACCAGTTTTGAAACCCTTATTTGGCTCAAAGCCAAGAACCTGATTTTGAGGGTGTGCCTCAAGGACAAGAATTATCAGAAAAAAATCTTAAACAGAGAAACACCAAAAAACACAATAAACGAATGGAAGAGATTCGTTGTAGGAAAGCTGTAGAAACTTCACTTCTAATCCCACTTCCCTGAGTTTGACCTTGGGCCTAAAAGTGACCAAGATAAAATCAAGTAGGCCAAGTAAAAAATTTTGTAAAGAGATGGTTTGGCTCGATTTACGTTAACCACTATACACATTTTGACGATAAAATCACCATATTAACACACCTATCTGAGTCTACACCATAATCTTTTCATGGCACCATTGCCGGGGAAGTGCGTATTCAAGTAAGTTTCTATTCCATTCCTTTCATTTTTTTTCTCTTCTCTCTTCACGAGTGTTTTTGTTTGTTGCTGTGCAGGTAAACCTGTTGCAAGGAGAAGACAGGCAGACGAAGTCAGAAATGTGAGCAGATCCAAGGAGAGAATGAGAGCATGAAGATGTCGACACCGCACTGGAGCTTCATACACATTGCTGCACAAGTAGGTCTTTCTCTCTTAGCAACCTAGGTTAACTTGTAACCTTAATAAAAAAAAAAACCTAAAAAACTAGTAAAACCTGTTGGGATCTCTTAGGGCAAGTGGATTAAAAATCACTTGTTTGCTTGTTTGTCATTACTCCCACTGCTCGGGATTTCCTGCCAAACTTCGCATAGCGAAAATTCAAGAATCTTGATTCTTGAATCTTTTGCCATGTGAAGTAGTCTTTGAGGCAAATAAAAAGATTGATTGCCATCCCTCTTTGCCTCACTTATCTACAATCAGGATCACCTTTTTGGTGGGGAGACTTAGAATTGAGTTGATTTCAACCCCAGCACGACCTTTCACGTGCCTAAGATTCGATCCCAAATACTTCAACCACAACAATTTGATTTTCTTTATCTTTTGGTTGAGCCTTGTGTGTGGAAATCATTTTGGTGATTGGGAGCACTTGAATTAAAGTGCTTTGGCTCCCTTTCACATAAATCTAAAACTGATTCGTGCATCCACATATAGAAATCTCCATTTAGGGTAGCCCATTGCATTTTAGCATGCATTAACCAATTGACATTGAAGAAGGGTTTGTTGGGATTAGAAGGAAACTTGTATTCTCTAAAAACCCGGAGATTGGTTGAATTGGTAATTCAGCGAAATCCTAAAGTCCATACTACTTAAGGCTGAATTCTAAAAACCATTCACCAATTAAACTTCAATTTGGGGAGATTTCCCCGTTGCATGCTTGGTTTACACACTCTCTTAAAATCATTCACTTGGGCACTACCCATAAACAACGCCCTTCACATTCCAAAAGCACTTGATCCTAAGCCTCTAATTAAAATTGGTAGCAACTTGACCCTTATTAAGGATTGGAGGTCTGACTACCTGCGTGTAGTGCCTACGTGCTGGTGAGGGTTCCCGCCTGCTATCGGGTGTCTAAGACTAGGGTAAACGGCCTTTCAATCTGGCTCGGTGGTTCCGCGGTGCTCACATTCGGTTTCGTAGTTCGTGATAGTAGGTAACTTAGATCTTTAGGTCTAAGGGCACATTGTAGAGGTTAGGAATTTGATTGTATTGATTTGTCACCAAGTGTACCTTTGCGGCATCATTTCTCCCATCTCTTTTCCCTTCTTATCTCCCCAATTCTTCCTGCGGTAGTGCATGTTTGGGAGGAGGTCACAAAACCCTGAACTATTTGAATTGCCTGATAATTTTAGAAAAGGAGCCGAATCATCCTCCTCCTCCACAAACATGGCTGCACGCCCACCCCCAAATCCCGAGGGAGGAAACCGCCCTCAAAACCCACCAGGTGGTGGAGCCTTGGATCCCATAACCCGCCTCCAAGCCCAAATGGAAATGTATAACGAACAAATTGAAGCCATTCGAGAAACATTGGAGGAAATGCAGAACCCTCTCGAATGGGAGGAGCCTAGGTCTCTTAGCTCCTATCAGAATCCCACTGCTACAGAGACCATAGGACAAATTCGAGTCCCCATGGGCTGGGACGACTTTGAATTGAAACTGAACATAATTGGCCTAATAAATTTTCACTTCCATGGTCTTGCAAGTGAAGATCCTTTTCTCCACTTGGAAGACTTAACCCAATTGGCTGAAACTGTTAAACCAAGAAATATCAGGTTACCTATAGTCATGAAAATGTTCTCATTTTCATTGCGGGATAAAGCGTCGCAATGGTTACGCACCCTTAGGAGAACCATCCACTCTTGGGAAGAGATGCGAATAGCGTTTCTCAAGAAGTTCTTCCCAATCGGGCGAACCAATGCGCTTCATCGTGCTATCACTTCATTTACACAACAAAACAGCGAACAATTTCATGAGGCATGGGAGAGATATAATGACCTCCTCAGGAAGTGTCTGCACCACGGTCTGCCTAAGTGGCATATAGCCTAGATTTTCTACTATGGGCTAAATGAGACTTTGAAGTAGATTGCAAATGCTTCCTGCGGAGGGAATTTTATGAATAAAGACGAGAATGGAGCATTTGAATTATTTGAAAATATGAGCGAAAATTCAATGAACAATGCTTCCATTGTCACCTTTAATCGTACCAGCCTGCCTTGAAATGTCCACGAAGTTGACATGGGACCCTCCCATTCATCCACTGATCTCAACCTTATCGCACAGAAATTGGATGAAGTCTCCGTTGTGCACAAGAAGCTAGATAAGCTTCTGGCCAACCCCGCCCGTTCTATGGCAAACACCCCCACTTCACCACTTCATCACAACCCCAATTCTTCCAACACCAGGCTTATCCCGGGAAACCCCGTAAGACCTTCCTTACCAAGTGTCGCGCCGAGCGACTCGGTAAGTCATGTGGATCTGGCTTCTACGAGCCAGTATTTTGACACGAAGGACCAAGCCTCGGTGTGCTCGGAAGCATATTTACATGTGGACACATCTTCTGGCATAAATGACGCTTGCACCCTAGGGAACAACCCATTCCCTGCTACTTATAACCCAGGGTGGCGAAATCATCCAAATTTTGCATGGTCCAACAAACCGCAGCGCCAAAACCTCGTGGGTGGACCAATGCGACCGTCCACATCCGTCATCCCAAGGGCCCAATATAATCCAATGGTGAATCCGCCATCGGGTCCTTGCGTACCGCAAACCGAACACGCATCAAGTCCTCTTGATAAATTGATGCGAATGATGATGAAAATGTCAAAGCACCATGAAGAGAACATGACCTCTCTTCAGTACCAACTGGTGCAGCAGAATGCTGAGATCAGTCAACTACGCATGGCGACTCAATCTCAGGGCACTCTTCCCACCCAACCTATTCCAAACCTGTGAAATTTCATACCTTGTGGTCCTCAACCACAGGTACAACCATCTCAGGGGCAGGTTCATCAGATTCTGCAAGCTCCGAGCATTCCACCAGGATTTCAGGCTAATCCCGCTGCAGCACCTCACTCTTATGTCCCTATTGCAAACCCTCCTCCGCCGTATGATCCCACTGGACCTGCATCGTCCAATGTAATCACTACGAGGAGCGGTAAGCAGACCGTCGATCCGCCTCAACCTGATCCTGGCCCGTCTTCTTCATCGCCCTCTCATTCGAGATGCGCACCACATTCGCGAGAGGACGATACACCCAAATTGGTGCCAGAATCAATTCCATTCCCTGAGGCTCTACTGAGGGAGCCAAAAGGCAAGAAGAAAGATACGTAGGCCTTTGACAACCTGCGTAATTTGTTCAAGGATGTTGATATCAAGGTACCCCTGCTCAAGGCTATCGACCACATACCTACTGTTGCTCGATTTTTCAAAGACTACACAACACTCAGGCAACAGTCAAAGAAAACTAAGAATCCGGTGGTTCTCTCGCCTCATGCGAGTTGTGCTATACTATCAAATCTGCCACTGAAGCAGAAAGATCCGGGCACACCACTTATTTCCTGTAGCATCCAAGGCTACAATTTTAACCGTGCCCTGCATGATCTAGGATCTTCCATCAATCTTATAGCAACCATCATGCTCAAAAAATTTTCCTTAGGAAATCTGAAACCCACCCCTGTCACGTTATAGTTGGCAGATCGTTCTATCAAAATCCCGAAGGGTGTGCTGGAAGACGTGGTGGTTAGGGTCAACAGTCTCTGTTTTCCTGTTGACTTTCTTATTTTTGATATGGAAGTTCCTAGCTCACTTTCTGATTGTCCGATCATCCTTGGTCGACCGTTCTTAGCCATATTCCACGCCCATATCAACTACGAGTTGCGCTATATTGAGATTGCTGTTGGATCTGAAAAGCTCAAACTTAACATCTTCAAGGCAGCCAAGAACTTTGATTGCAATTGCATTGAGGATGACACATCTGACGAGGACATGGCTGTCAGCGCGTGTATTGGACTAATTAGGACCTATTCTGACTGCTGCGGATTACCTGTAAACACTGACGATTGCCTAATCAACACATACTGTGACGTTCCCCCATCCCTCCCTATTCCCATACCTTCTCCTGACCAGACTTCTGACGAGGTTTTCTCCGCTTCCCATACCTCATGGTCTGAGTCATATCCGGGCTACTCACCACCGGTCCACACTCTTGAAGACCGGATTGCCCTTTCTTTCCCGCCAAATCAGGCGGATTTGCAACAACACACTGGGACCTTGAGCCCACATCCTACTCACTGGGGCTATTCCCTTTTGGATCCATATATCCAAGAAGCCCCTCTTCTTGGCCAATCTGAGGTCCAACTTCTTCCTCCTGATTTGTTCTCTGATCAACCTGGGACACCCTCGTCCCAGGAAAGGCTAGATCTTTCACCATCCACCATCACTTTTCACGCCACTGTCGTGATCACTTCACTTTTCACTTCACTACCCACCATCCACCCACCCTACCACCCTGCTGTTTACCCTGCACCTCAACTCTCGTTACCCGATCTTTCGTCCTTCCTCTACCCTACCCTGCATGCATATGAGGACATAGCATCGTTTGGCATGGGGGGGTGGATAGGCATCCATAGGATCTGGGTATTTTATGGTATCATGTAGTTTCTACCTATATAAATATATATAAAGAAAAAAACATTATGTTTAGTAATGATCTGAAGGCTGAAACAAAAATACAATAAGTGTTTATGAATATTCAACCTTTGTTTTAAAGACTTTCTAGGCCACAGAAGCTTGATTTGCTTAGGCTCGGCTTAATTAACTTGAGCATTGACAAGATAGATCGAAATCTCTCCTAACTTAGGACGTATTCTTGTACCTAAGACATCAATACAGGATCCGTTGGTTTGCTTCTACTCGAGAGCCTAAGTAATCTTGGTTCGCACTACACATATTAAGAAAGACCAGGTGAACATAAGATCCAACCCTAGTGTTCATTTGGGAAGGTGGAGTCCTTACCTGTGCGCACAGGTAGACTTTTTATCCCAGGTTTTAGTCTTGTGTTTAGGAGAGACTCTTTCCACCAAAAAGAAACTCTCCCACTAAAAAGAAAAGTGTGCTCCTCCAAATAAAGTTGTAAGAGATATACTGACACGTGTTTCAAAAAAAAAAGATGCAAATAAGTCAGTATATCTCACAAATGTCTGTAAAATCTTCCTACAAAAAGTTCTATTTTCTTTGAGCCACAAATGTCAGAAAATGGGAGTTGAGTTTTCCGTCATCTTTTTAAGGGTCAATTCGAAGACACGAGCTGAAACTGGGACCAACCTTTAATTAAGAATTCGTGAAATCCTGGGCTTGAGTCTTAATGTTCATCTGGTCAGTCTTGATCCTTCACTTAGCACAAGCCATAATCTCTTGAGCTCTCGAGTACAGACAAAAACCTCTTGGGTCCTGGAAATCGTACTTAAGGTTTAAATATCAAGAGTCCTGGTTATTCGAGAGATGATCTATGTCATGTGAGACATAAAGTACTGGTAGTCTTCTTTATAATTGCTTCTCACAATATCCAACAATAACCACACCTATGTTGCCTCAAAAGAAAATCTTCAGCTAAAGATCATTTCTAAATACAACACAAAAATGTTTTGCTAGGGACAACCAAAAGATAAGCATGGGGGTATGATTGCACCGTAAAAATACACCTGCAATTGTGCTATCTTGTGCTATTTCCTAGCATTACCAGTGCATATTAGGTAGACATAGTCGCATTTATGAATATAGACTCATGCATGCATTAATTGAGAGGGGAGAGTGAATAAAATGGCCTTGTAATTTACATTTTCTTCATGTGCTGCTTCGTAAAATTTCCATCTTTATTTTTTATTTTATTTGATTTTTGAATTTTGTCTCCATGGCTGCAATGCATGGCAGCCTCTTCCTCGTGCCATGTCCTGCTCAGCATGCTCTGCAAGCCACTCCCTACAGCCGCATGCATAGCCATGCACAGCCAGGGCATGGCTGTGGATGCCTTCCTCCTCTATAAAACAGGTGCGGCTATCTTCAATGCACGGGAGCCTGGTCCATGCCGAAACACAGTAGCTCTTCTTCTCCAGGCTGCCTCCTTCCCTCTCCCTCCATATGCAGCCTCTCCTCCTCAGAGGAGCCACTCTGTGGGTAGGAGTACCTCACGGTGGTGCACAACCACCACTGTGAGTACCACCACCACCCAGCTCATCAAAGAGCTGGTGGGTGTGGTGGTCTTCTCTTCTTTGAATTCACCGTTTAGCCACTTCCGCCATTGCTGCAGGCTTCAAGGTTTGAAGCTCCGCGGCAACAGCAGTTTGAGACGGCAACAGCTGGTGGACCGAGCCGTCCGCAGTTTGAGATGAAAGCAAGTACCTCTGGTGAAGGATTTGTGGAGGAGCCAGTGGTACGAGGAGGCTACCTAGGAGCCTGAGGCAGCAATGCGGGAGTGGTACCCGGAGCTCTTCGCGGGTATGTCTTTCGGACCGGCTTCGGTCCTCTTTGAGTTTGTTATGTTTTTATATGACTTTTTTCCCGCACCCTAGTTAGCGCAAGTTTCGGGGACAAAACCTCCTTTGAGTTTGTTAACGCAGCTTCAAAACGTCTTTTAAGACGTCTGGGAGCTGGCCCAGACATCTGACCAGACGTCTGGAACCCCTTCCAGACGTCTTGGATTTAATTTCCGCGGCACGGTGGATTTCGTCTGCGCACCTACGTGCGCAGACCTGTAGATGCCCCCTTTTCCCCTCTCTCCTCCGCAGGCGCAGCGCTGCCCCCTCTCTCTCTCTCCCCGCGTGGCTTTAAAAGGGCCCTCTCTCTCTCGCTCGCTCTCATCTCCTCCTCTCCCTTCTTCTTCTTCTTCCAGCCAGTGCGAGAGTGAGTGAGCGGCGGCAGTGGCAGCCGCGGCGGGTGTGCGGGAGGAGGTGTTGCGCGAGGGTGGAGACGCTCGGCCGTGAGGGCTCGAGCTTGCCGAGCAGTTGGAGCCGGCCGACGGGGGAGCAGTGGGCGCGGAGTGACGCGAGAGGGCTGCTGCAGCTCGAGCAGCAGGCGGACGAGGCACGGCGCGGCCGTGCTTCGCGGGCGGAGAGCGTGTCAAGCTCTGATTCTGGAAGTTTTTCCATAATCAGACGTCTGGGCTTCCAACCAGACGACGGGGAAGACGTCTGGAGGACTGTCCAGACGTCTGGCAAGTAAGTTATTTTTCGTCCTTCGTCCTTTTCTGCGACCGTTGTACTGAGCACGAGTAGTGGGTGCATGGAGGGTCTGAGATTCGCATCCAACGTGAATCAGACGTCTGGCCGTAGTGCCAGACGACCGGAAGGACTTCCAGACGTCTGGGGTGACCATTGGACATCTGGGAACTAGGCCAGACACCCCCGCAGACTTCTGGATGTCTGAGAGACTATGCAAAACAAAGGTATCCTCTGATCCACTTTTTAAGACGTCTGGAAGATGTTCCAGACGTCTGATTTTGGACTATTTCGTCGTTTTTGACCCGTTTAGGGCCCGTTCGAAGTCCGTTTTCCGCATTTCAAGTTGCATTCTTTTCGGAATAAAATCCTCTACTCGTCTACAGTAATTATATACTATTCTGAGAAACTCCTTGTGTTTGATCCTTGTGTTAGGACCCCGTTCCATTGTAGTCTCGGGGGTTGCGGAGGCACGTGGGATTTCCGACCACGCCCCCAGTACTTCCGTTGTAGCTGGTAGAGTGGCTTTAGAAATTATTAACATAACTTGTTACAATTATGGAACAATTAATAGAACCTAGGGCATTGCATGAATCCTAGGAATGAGAAACCAGATTGAATAATAGATCCTAGGGTATTGCATGAATCCTAAGGCTGGAAAACTAGATTGAATGATAGATCCTAGGGTACGGCATGAATCCTAGGACTGGAAAAGTAGCGAAATGAATATACATATTGCAGTCTTGGAAAATGTGGAAGGGAAATAATAGCTGCCTGAAAATTTATTTAACAGCTACCTGTTATAAATAAATGAACATGATTGAGAATATGGGTTGTATGAACGTGAAATCGGAAAGGTGAAACCTGAATGTGCCGAGTTAAAAGAGCTGGAACCCTACGGGGAATTAGGAGTAGAACTCCTGGAAAGAGAATGAAATGGAACTGAGAAAGAAAGATGTGGAGGTGCATTATCTCTTGGGTACGTAGTGCCAGGGGAAGCACCTATTACCTGCTTAGTGCAGAGAGGAACCAGCCGCCCCAGGGACCTGGGGTTAGGTCTGGCCACTTTGTACCGACTTGTTGGCCCTCGTGTACACAGTACCGAGGAGAGCTACTAGTGTAGGGCGAGTACTAGCTACCCCACGGGCCCCGGGGTTCTGCTAGCTCACCTACACCGACTTGCTAGGCCCACTGGGCAAACCAGGGTAGTCAGGTGAGGGTGCGCGGACTGTGGAGGGGCAAGGCCCCTGTTTGGTTACTGTGGAGTGGTTGGGCCCCTGAGAGGGCTCTGTCCTATACTGATTCCATGTTGTGCTTTGGGCGCACCCGTTAACGGAAACGACTGACCGCGTGCCAGTGCGGGTTAGCTACCCGTGCGTTTACCGCGCATGCCGTAGTCACCGTTACGTCTGTCAGTGACCTTGGGGTGGTTGACTGAGAGTAGGATCACCACCGAGGACTCTCCCGGCCAGGAGAGCACCACGTGTTACTTCTACTGTTCGGAAAAGACTGCAATCAAGATCGTTCCCACAAGGAACATTCGAGATCAAGTGAAGGATCTGAGAAATAGATAAATTGTGAAACAATAGAAAGACATAAATAAAGGAAGAAAGAAAATAAAATAGCTACTGTACACTTTACTGCTTCTTTAGTTTTAGCTGCCACTCTACTCAGCGTTTCGCTGACGTGTTACACTCGTTACTTTTCAGGACCAGGTGTTGAGCAGCTAGAGTCAGCGACTGCAGAGGACGCTGGGCCGAGTAGGGTCCAGTAGAGTTACCACTGTTCTTTTGTACCCTTTTTGTTCCACTGTAGTGAGTAGTTTTTGTTACTCCCGCACTTTTCTTTACTTGTAGTTCTTGTTATGTTATAAATGTTGTTCTATTATTGTGGTGGTACATGCTGTAGTAGTTCTTTTTCTTACTGTTGTATTTTGTTACTGCTAGTTATATTTCATGTTGAATGTAGTTTATTTTACTGCTCTTTTGGTTACTTCCTCATTGGACGACTAGGTCTTGGGATTAGTCGAGTCGGTCCGATTCTCGTGTCTCGTAGGGACTCGGGAATCGGGTCGTTACATAAGTCCTGTAGACTATGGGCTGGACGTCTGAAGGTGGTAGACAAAGAGTTGGTTTCCAGCCTAAGTGTTTTGGATGTCTGGACAAAAGGTTAGACGTCTTAAAATTCAAGATCAGACATCTAATGTCCAGATTAGACGTCTGATCAGGATGTCTAATTTCTATATTGATTTTCTTAGTTTGTCAGAGATTGTCTAAATATCCTAAGGTTGTGTAAATGATTCTAAGACTATGGTATGTTACTTTAAGGCTCTTTAACAATCATCTAAGAAATAAAAAGCAAAGAACATAAAGAAACAAATACATGAACAAGATGGACAATAAAATAAATTTAAGTCATATTCTTCATCTTCATGAATCTTCGTGCTCTTGCTCCAATCGAAGCTCCATCCCCTTCATCAAGCTCCTCCAATCCGCCATGGACGCAGGCTTGAACTCCTTCACACTTGAATACATTTGCCTTTATCCTGAAATCTTAAACTTAATGCAAATGTTAAATAACAAGTATTTTGTTATCATTAAAATCAACTGTCAAGGTGCTCTTGCACCAACAATCTTCCCCTTTTTGATGATGACAAAACCACAAATAATAATCCATAAGATTCTCCCCCTTTTTGGCATTATCAAAATGGTTTAATAAATTTTAATCATTTATGCTATACTTCCCTTTAATACATGCTCTTCTAATTTTCTCTTTTTTATATAACAAGATAGCTATTCATTATATCCATTAACTCCCCCTTTCTAATGGAAATATAACTATGTTTATCTTTTAAGATCTACCCCTATCTAAAAGAAGGAAATCTTTCTCCCCCTTAATAATGGACATATAGCTTATAAGTTTTTAACTCTCCCTAGCTAGATGCTACTAAAAAAAATCAAATAGGGTTAATGGTGTACCTCACTTACCATGGCCAATAAAATGGCCTTTGAGGTGGATGCCAAAATTCATGAGGTTCCAATTTAAAACTTGGAGGTCCAGGCATCGGAGTTGGTCTCCATCCGAATGGTTGATAAATAGTGGTTTGATCACTTGCTGAACATCTCATCGGTCTTCATGTCTTCTTCCTTGATCTACTCTTTGGTCTCCCCAATTTTAGTTGACCATTCTTCATCTTATAGGTCCAATCTTTTACATTGAAATCTTCATTTAAAACTACAAAATAAGATTCAAGTTCTCTCTTTGGTATCCAAGTCAATTTGGATCTAGGTTTGTTAGTTGGTCTCTTTGATGGAGATCCTTTCTTAATCTTTTGGCTAAATCCAACATATTCATTAGAGAAATTATCTAATTTATTTATCAAATTGTTAGAATTTGCCTTAAGACATGCAAGATCTTTTTCAATAAAGCTCATTTTGATTTTCAAACTAGAGATTTCATCTTTCAAACTATTAGTCTCCTCAATCAATTTACTATTTTCATTGATTAGGTTATTATTCTCTAACGACAAGTTATCCTTTTCTGGAATTTTAGGACTAGAACTAATTTCTAAATCCTTAATTTTAATCTCCAACCTTCCATTTTCAGATTTTAGAAAACTAAGATTCTTTTTCATGCTTTTGTTTTCTACTTTTAATGACTTACTAATTTCATATAGTTCTTCAAAAGCTTTTTGCAATTCATTAAAAGAATTAACCTCCTTGCTATCATCTTCATCCTCACTATCACTCGCAATGGCCATGAAACCCATGAAAGAGACTTCATTCTTCTCTTTGGTATCTTCTTCCTCCTCCGTGGTTGAATCATCTCAAGTAGCTTGGAATGCTTTCTTTTTATACTTCTCCTTCTCCTTCTTTTCTTTCTTTAAAAGAGGGCATTCGGGTCTAATATGACCCTTTTTGTTGCAATGATAGCAACAAATTGGACTTTCCTTTTCCTTCTTCTTCTCCTTCTCATTCTTTGAATCCCTGTAAAACCTAGAAAATTTTTTAAATAAAATCCTAACGTCTTCATCGTCCAAACTTACCTCGCTATCCGATGTGACTTTAAAGGCGAGGGTCTTCCTTATCTTTGGCTTCGGTGTATCTTTCTTCTTCTGCATCATCTTCGTCTTATAGGCTATGAGATTGCTTAAGAGATCCTCCATGTTGAGCTCCTCTACTTCATTTGCTTCTTCTATAGTGGTGACATTTTGTTCCCATTTCAGTCCAAGGAAACGAAGAAGCTTTCCTTGATGCTCCCCCTTAATAAAGGTCTTCCCTAAAGACTTTAGATTGTTTACTATAAGAGTAAACCTAGCATACATCTCACTTAGAGTTTCATTAGTGTTCATGGAAAACGATTCAAATTCTTGAGATAAAATATTAATTTTAGAGGGTTTTACCTTTGATGTACCTTCATGTGTTACCTCAAGTGTATTCCACATCTCGTACGTAATGTCACATTGCAAGATGCGATTGAATTCCTCCAGGCTCAATGCGCAATATGAAGCATCCATCGTCTTTATGCTAAGAGATAAATCCCAAACTTATTGCTGCAAGTATCCTCCCACAGGCTTCTCCGATATGTCGAAGGAGGTCTCGCATCTAGCCCATATGGTGAGGTCGCTGGCTTAAAGCCACGTCTTCATCCTAAGTTTCCAATACCCATAGTTGCTCCCATCAAAGTAAGGAGGATGAATAGTGGACTGCCTCTCGGCATGTCTGCTCAAGGTGATGCTTCCTGACATGGCGTGAAAATTGCGAGTTTAAGGAAAACAACATCGTAGTATAGTCGTGAAATCCACTGGTCAAAAATAATTTCTAAAATAATGAGACTTGGGGTCTCGGTCATTCGTCTCTAGGTGGCGTTTAGGAAATGCAAAATAATTTTGATCTCACTCACTCTACTTGCTTAAAAACTCATGCCGGTTTATGATTATGTACATATTCATGTATGACATGTTGTTGCAGTAAAAATGTAAAATGAGCACAGGCAACTGATTATCATGAGAAAGATGTTGCAATCAAGCACATGGTGATTTTCACACATAGATACATAGATATATAAAAAGATGATTTCATTGATTACATCAGAATTACAGAGCAGAACTAGTGGAAGGCTTGTAGAGGAATGCTTGAAAACAAAAAACTAGCTAGTAGAAAATGTGTGCACATGCGGATCTGCAAGAGACTGCTCGTGCACCATGCAGGAGGGAGAAATAGCTACACTACTAAGCAGTAAATAAAGCAATAAATCTGCGAAGAACTAAGCTACTTATCTAGCTAACAGAATGAAGGGCATTCAGGTGTGGGCTTTGATGGCCTTTGAGTGGGTGAGAGGAGAAAGAGGGGCGGCCAATGGTGCTTAGGCTGGCCCTTGGAGAGAGGCTAGAGAAGGTGATTTAGGCTTTTGGCATAGAGGTGGTGATGGCCATGGTGTACTCATGGAGATCGAGGTGGAGGTGTAGGTGGAATGAGTGGAATGGAGCCAAAAAGCAAAGATTGACCAAATGGCCACCCCTTAGGTCTTTTTATAGGCCTAAGGGATGCTCTCTAGAGAATTATGGAATTCTCTAGAGAGGCCTATGGTGGGAGCTTGTGGGAGAGGGAGAGAGAGGGTGGATGGGTGGTTTTGAGATCCACATTTGGTGGTTCTAAAAATTGAATGCATCTTGGTTGCTATTTTTAGCAACCAAGGCAACAACACATGGTGGAGAGTTCTTGAGAACACTAGCTAGGCTAATCTCTTGTAGGTGGTGTGTGTGGGTTGAAACCTAGGTGGCTTGGTTGATTAGGTTAGGTTCTAGTGGGTTTAAGTCAATGTAGGTCTCAAATTAGGGTTGCAAACCCTAATTCACTAAGGTAAAATGCAATTAAACTTTATACAAGTTTAATTGGGTGTGTGAAAACCTAATTGAGAGTAAAACAACTCAATTAAGTCAGGTTTAGGTCAATTGGACTCTCAATAAGTCCAATTGGGCTGTGTGTGCTGAGATTAGGGCTCAATTGGACTCACTGAGTCCAATTGAGTAGGCTGATGAAATTGACTATGATCCAAGTCAATTAGGTTTAGTGAGGACCTAATTAGGTCCTTAGGGAGGTCTAGAGGTGATGTACTAGGGTTAGGGCACCTTAATTTAGGTTCCTAGGAGGTTAGAATTGGGTTTAGGGACCTAAGAACTCAAGATCAAGGCTTGAATTCCAAAATAGGAACTGGAGAATAGTTCTGGACGTCCAGTAAAGTTATCAGACATCTTATAATAAAAAATCAGAAGTCCAAACTTATTGCTTAGACGTCCAAACATAGTCAGGAGGGATTTTGGGTTCTGTCTTGGGTATTTTGCAGAAATTGGACGTTTGACCAAGTGTCTAGATGTCCGATAACACTGTAGACAAGGGTTTAAGGTGTGCAGGTTGTGGCTAAGGGTCCTGGACGTCCAATAACTTATCCGGATGTCCAAATAAGGGCTGGAACTAGGGTTTTGAAGCTTCCTAGGCTATGGTGACCTAATTTAAGGGTGGCTAAGGCTTGGGAAGGCTTCTAGGGCTATCTTAGGGTAGGGTGGACCTAAGTTCTTCACAATTTACTGCTTTATGGCTACTTAATAGAATAGCATACCTCAACCCTTTACATTATTTCTCTACTATATTTTATTCTAATCTTCCACTCTATCTCTAATGTAGCACTAGCTTCAGGTCCAGCTTCAGATCCAGCTTCAGATCCAGCCTTAGATCCAACTTCTAAGCTTCTTATTTCCAGCAATTTATATAATGCACTTAATTAGTACAATATATCATTATTTCATGCATAGCTAAAGGAAAGCAGGAAAGATGCAAATAATACTTATGCATGCATGAATTGCACTAACTTATGCTAAGTTCTAGCCTAATTTAGGTCAATTAAGACCCATGATTACTGCACAATCATAACCCCATGCTTAAATCTTGCTTGTCCCTAGCAAATGCAAAACTAAGTTATTTACAGAAGGGTCCCTGAGGGACTAATTACTATCAAGTGTATGACTAGAAATTCTTTTCCTTTTTGTTTTTTTCCTATACTCTAGAAATCCAGATAATGATGAAAGTACAGCTATGTAGCAGAATTCACCTCTAAAGCCTGCACTTGACCCCTAGTAAAATTCTAGCGGGATAGGCAAATGTCGTCCCTCGGGGTATTAAAGATATTTTATGAATTCCACCCCAGCTTTAAGCTTAGGTAGAGAATCTCAGAGGTAAATGGGTGTTTAGTGGGTGGCTCACTCTCAATTTGTGCTACATAGATACTAGTACTATAGAATCTAGATTCCCAGATTATTAAGTAACTCAACTCAGAGAAAGACGACAAAAACTATGCTCTCTTTGGTTCCTTTGTATTCATTCTCTTTCTCTATTTTCTCTCTTTTTTTATTTATTTTTTATTATTTTTTCTTATTTTCTTATATATATAGCTCACAATCTCACCAGATTTACACATGTGTTCCATATTTGGTGGTCTCACATGGCATTAACACTTTAATCAAGTTCCAATAGCCCTAGCACTAAGTTGGAATTCCTTAGCCAGTATTTGGGCAGTTAGAAACACAAAAAAAAAAAGGGTCAAGGCCATATTTGGTAGATCTCAATTTTATTTGATGGTGTTTGATGTTGACACATCTATTTAGTTTAAAATGCCTATTCATTAATGTTCCTAGGCTTACATTTGCATTTTATGTTATAAATATTGCATAGTATGCATCATTCTACATTTAGAGTAGTTGTATATAATTTAGGTTAACTGCATCCTTTTTGTGTTCAGGAGAGAAGGATATTTATTTCAGAGCCTCGGATTGACGATCAAGATGGCGATCAGAGTCCAACGCCTCCGAAATCGCATCGATCGGAGCCCCATAGCACCATATGCAATCCAAGGAAGATCAACGGTCGAGGGACTAGGTGACGCAATCTGGAGCGTCAAACAAAAAATTCGACCGCACGGATGGATTCAAGCCAACGATCGCAGCCCAACGACGTGAAAATCGACTCAATCTAACCTCTATAGCATCCCGTACAAAGGAAGAAGATGGATGACCCAGATTGCACCATGTGGCACAACCCAGGCCACCCATGCACATGCAAGCGCCACCGCATGCATACAACAGCGTGGGTGCAAGTGCGCACATGGAGGCACCTACATGCAAGCATAGAGGCGTGCGCAATAGCGTAGCATACGCGCGGAGCGTGCGGCAGCGTAGCAGTGAGTAGGCGTGTGGGCTGTCTTCAGTGGTGTTTGCAGCAAATCTGCAGCGACGTTTATAACCGTCACTAAATGTCCTGTATACAAATTTGATTCTTTCCTCCACTATAAAAGGACCCCTACCCTCCCATTTTTCTTCATCTCTTCCTTTCTTCCTCTAACCACCACCAAGGCTCTAGAGAGAGCTTGTCCTAAGCCGGGGATGCTCCTCTAGAGTAGGAAATCAAATAGTTTTCCCTCCCCTCATCCCCATTCATGGAGCATCTCGTGGTCGTCCTCTCACCACCCTTCGGGAAGAAGATCCTCGCCGCGACGCCGTCCTACCCAATCCTCCATCCTCTGGCTCCGTCCTCCTTCATCCTGCTCCTCACCACCTTCCTTCGGGTGACATCAGAGCGAGTCACCCTCCGAGCAACCGTCGAGGGGGATTTCTCTCACCTTTTTCTATCGTTTTACACTTTCGTAGTGTAGTTTTCTTGCTTTCGTAGTTGCAACAAACAATTCTTCATGAATAGATGATGGTTTCTCTCTCTCTCCTTCTTCCTCTTTCTCTTATATTTTTGCAAGTAGATAAAGTTTTCATCGACCTAATCTCTTGCTTGTTAAAAATACCAAAAGAATTAGAATAGATAAAAACAACCAAAAACAAAGAAAAGTGAAGCGCGGATTTCCAAAACCAAATGTTCATCTCCCTGTGTTTGACCCAGGACTCACTTTTCGAGTTTCGGTATAAATTTTTAACCATGAGTTTTGCAACTACGACGTCGAGTTACTCATAACCCCGATTTATAACTCGTGAAACATGTGTGGTCATTTTGGCACCATTGCCTGGGAGGCAACGCTCTTTAGTTTTTTTTTTCCATGCTTTTCCATCTTACCTAAATTTTATCTCACTTTTTCTCTGATCTTACTGTGATTGCAGGTACTCATCTGAAGCGGGCCAAGGTAGTTAGATCGGAGAAAAGTGCGAATGAAGGTTTTGTAGGTTTATCCCCACTACCCCCACCCACTAGTTCATTTCACCACACTAATAACTCAAACCAAAATCAACTTAGGTGCTTTTTATAAATCTAAGGATAAATTTGGTTGTTTGTTTGCCACCTCTACTCATCTCACCCCCACATATAAAAAAGAAAAGAAAATACTCTTCTCTTGTGGGATTTTCTAAAAGCTACACACTTAACACCCACAACTTCTCACCCTAAGGTGCACAATCACATCGATTCTACCACTTGACTGGGATCTGATCTGTGGACCTGGTACACTTAACTCAACGCACAAATAAGTGAGTAGAAATCTAAATGGGTCAAACATTTCTGTGTGCCTTAAGTAAGTGGTGCAATAGGCCAATTGCTTGAACTGTTTGGGCCACACCACTCAAAATAAAAGCGATTCATTAAGTAGCTTGTCACTTAAGGTTCATTCTTAGGGCTGAACTAGGCACTCCACATTTTTTCTCTGATTTCTAAAGGAACATATCGTCATCCATGCTTTCAAAACTTGGAGTATTCTACTAGACCTTGATTGAACCAACCTAAGAATTAAGCCCTAAAAGCTACTAAACAAGGTAAATCCTAAAAGACACATCGTCAAATAACTTTGTTTGAAAACCCTGGTTGTGCACGTACACACATTTTAACTGATAATTAAGGGCACAACCCATCTAAAGGGCCCATCACATTCCACGAGCATGATCATCCCAAGCCTAACTAAAATTGAGTAGATGTTGGCCTTAAGGATTGATTCGCTCTTCGGGGCTCAGACTGAGATTTTTTCGATTAATCTACTTCTACTGGTCCATCTGATGTCTAGCTAGGAGAGTAGCGTCAAATGACCGCAGCTTGGGGTACACTAGGAACCGGAGGCACAAGCCAAAGGAAGAACCTTCTCCCCAGTCCCTCCTTCTAACTAGTTGGATTGACCGGATAAAAGTAGACTAAATTGTTTATAATCACAAGGCGGGTCCTGGGAGTCTGTAAGTCTTTAGGCTACCCACATAAGGACAGGTTTGGTTGATTGTATTGCAGGGCACCTTTCTCTATTTTGTTTTCCCTCCTACTCCACAATGTATCCATTCACATCTTTCACACATTTCCAATCCTACCCTCCTACCAACACGTATCCTCAAGATGATTACTATCTCGACTCGACTTATGATTACCCATCCACTAGCTGAGATGACTTTGATTGGGGATATGAATCTGGACCTCAGTGTCCAGGGCCTAACTCTGGAAAACAAGACTATGATTATTACCCTTCCCAGAGCTACAATGATTATAGATCTTCATCCTTTGATCACCAAACCAACCCGATCTACAATCAGGAAGGATATAATGATTATAACACCCACCCTCCCCAGTATTCCACTGAATATAGGTCACCACCATCCTTTAAACAACCTGAAACGGCCTATTATCAGGGAGGGACCTGAGAACCTTGATATCTTGACTCCCCTAGAATCAACCCGAACCCACCCAACCCTGAACCAAACAGTCGATTCAGGTGAACCAAATCTAGGATAGGGTGTTGGCTAATTTGATAAGCACTATACAATTTATAGAAGCTCAACCAACACCATGCATTGAAGCATTGGAGCCTATGATCAAAATGATTGATGAACTTAATAGTTCTCTATTAGATTTGGTCCAAAATGTTAGTGATAGGGACCTGGGTGAGTTTCTTCTTGGGAAATTATCGAGGATGAGGATGAAATTTGTGGTTGCCCTAGTTAAATCTTGGGATGATTCTCAAGATGAACCCCCTTCAAGAGAGCCAATGTCTGAACCCGCTCAGGTGCCTGTCGGGGGGGAAACATTTTCTGAGACTAGGGATGACTAGGTTGGGCTAGAGCAACCCATTGAGGATGAATCGATTGATTCACCCGAGATCCCTGATCCAGGGAGAGAGGAAAAATGTCTCTTTGAACCAGGAAATGACAATCAATTTTGAGACATATATAAATGAGGATCATGGATTCTTTGATTTTAAGGGTAAAGAATCTCTTAGTGAAGTCTCACTTGAGCGTAAGGAAGATGATTTTAGTGAGACAAACGGGCTTGAGGAATTTGACGAACCGTTTGATAGCCCAATTATTGAAGATTTGGATTCAGTTGGGGCTAACTTGGAGGATTCGAATCCTCATTTACTAGAAGATTCAATCAATAGCCCCATTCCTCAACCACACCCCAAAGGGATTGATTTTGGTTTGGAAATCATTGTACCTAAGTCAATTCTGAGTCAGCCACGATTCTGGACTTGGGTAAATCTTATGGGGTGAACGGTATGCTAGAGGTCCCGAAGCCTGAGCCCTTGATGTTGGAAGATAGAATTGTTGAAATAAAAATTTGGGAGGCTAATTCTGAGTGAACTTTGATTTTGGATCTAAGGGTACCTATTGACCTGAAACCACCTACTTTCTGCCAGGACCCATACGGTATCTTTCACATGCAACCCAAGCTCGAAATAACTGATTATTTTTCTGAGCTAGATATTAAGTGGACAATCGCATCTATTGAACCATCTTTACCAGTTGTCCGACACTTTGGTCTAGGGTTGCACACCACTAAACCACAGGCCGATCCCCGCAAACACAACAACCTTCAGTTCTGGTGATTTTCATCCAGAACCTGAGAACCACTTGACCCTGGGGCATGGGTCTACACCATAATCCAATCCACGTCTATGGACATCTTCTGCTGGCGGGTTTTAGGATCAATATTTATATTTTGATTCTGACCCGCACTTGTGAATTCTCAATTTCTTCTTTGTATGTATATTATGCCTAGCTGAAGGCATTAAACTTAGCACGTGTGTATACCCACTTCTCTCTACAGAGTTGACCGGGTTGTCACAAAATTCAGGTGATATTCTGTTTACTCTGCCCTTTTCATGTCTTTGTTTTTATAAAGAGGACATTGCATCATTTAGGCATGGGGGGGTGGATAATCAATTTCTGAAATTATTTTGTTAACTTCGTAGAATTTATTTTAGTTTCTTATAAAATAAAAAAATTGAAAATTTGAAAAAGATAAAAAAAAGAAATTAGGAAAAGAGAACTTAGTCATTTGGAAGTTATTAACTTTAGGAATGATACGATAGGACCTGAATACTTAGACTCTTCAGGTCTTCGGGCTTAATTAGCCTAGGTGTCCACTCGAATGTGGACTTAATCTCGAGTCCTCACCAAGTCAATCTTATTTTAATTCGGTAAATAAATTGGGGTGATAAGTATATGACTTATGAACCTGCCCTTTGATTTGGGGGGATTTTAAGCCTAATCATCTACACACATTTTTTTTCACTGACTCACTTTTCAGCGATTTCTTCGGAAATTGGGTAGCTAATGAACTATCTAGGGTGGTATGGCAGGCAAGTTGTCAGTGGTAACAGCTCATCGATCGGTTGTCTAGTGCCCAGTCACAAGACCATTTTCATTGTACTGCCTTTAGGTAACTCTTAGATCAGGGAAGCCACCTACTTAAAGAAAAAAATAAACAAACAAAAAGAAAAATAAAAAAAAATAGAAAAAGGAGAAAATGATAAAAAAATAAACAACACCATACTTCACCACACGAGTATGGCTGGCAAGCTGCCATGGGTAACAACCTATTGGCTGGTTGTCCAAAATCAAACTCATAAGAAAATGCATAATAATTCCCAAAACACTTAGGGAAGAAGTAGGGAAGTAGAATAAAGCAGCGAGATATACATTGGGTTCACCCTTGTGTTGACCCCATAAATAAAACAAGTAGGGAGAAAGCTACCAGTCGAAAAGATAAACGTTTAGGCAAGGTCACCTAGGGTTGTAGAAACTCAAAGTCCATTTTAATGGCTGCCTAGTGAGTCTTTCACTATTTTCACAAGATGCTTAGCACTTAGAGTCCTTTTCGAGTCTTGGGCGGGTCGAGTAGCTGTAAAAAGTTGTTCCGGAACTCTCAAACTCCAAAAGTACAAAAAAATTAGAAAAGAAGAAAAATAAAAAAAAAGTATCTTCCCTTTTAGAATAAGAGAGCTTGTCCCAAACTTGGGATGCTCCTCTAGAGTAGCAAATAAAATAGTTTTCCCTCCCCTCATCACCATTCGTGGAGCATCCCATGGTTGTCCTCTCACCACCCTTCGGGAAGAAGATCCTCGCTGCGACGCCGTCCTGCCCCATCCTCCGTCCTCCTTCGTCCCACTCCTCACCACCTTCCTTCGAGCGACGTCAAAGTGAGTCGTCCTTCGAGCAACCATCGAGGGGGATTTCTCTCACCTCTTTCTATCTTTTTACGCTTTCGTAGTGTAGTTTTCCTTCTTTCGTAGTTGTAACAAACAATTCTTCATGAATAGATGATGGTTCCTCTCTCTCTCCCTCTCTCTCCCTCTTTCTCTTATATTTTTGCAAGTAGATAAAGTTTTCATCAACCTAATCTCTTGCTTGTTGGAAATACCAAAAAAAATTAGAAAAGATAAAAACAACCAAAAACAAATAAAAGCGAAGCATGGATTTCCAAAACCAAACGTTCGCCTCCCCATGTTCGACCCGGGACTCACTTTTTGAGTTTTGGTATAAATTTTATTTGACCACGAGTTTTGCAACTACGACGACGGATTACTCATAACCCCAATTTCTAACTCGCAAAACACATGTGGTCAATATTGCCTCAATGCAAATGAAATAAACACTAGACACTCATAACTCTTTTTCTTTTCTTTTACTTTCTTTTATTTTTTTCTCTTTTTTTTTGTTTTCCTTATTTTTTCTCATATATAATTTTTTTTTACGCAACACAATCTAACAACACATTCATGAATTTTACTGAGGAGGCATTATCAGGGATTGGTGGTACTCAAGTGACATTGGGTGGCTTATTTGGTGGAACTGCCTACTCTTAGTATTGGGAAGGATGGGGTGTATTCTTGACCTTGACATCAGTACCCTCCTTCAACTGAGGATTCCATAAAGAATGGTTGCACCATCCACCTTAGCCCTAGTTTTATCAGAACTTGATTTTCGCGTATTTACCTTGATTGGTTGCTCTCACTATTTCACACAAAATGTATACGTAGGATCCGAGAGTGGGAACTATGTCTATTCTTTGAGTATCATTACCTACTTATTTAGAATTCCAGATTCCTTGCACTAATCTTTATGCACCACTACTCTTTACTCTCATCTTACACTATTTGGTAGATTTTTTGAAGAAAATCTGCCTAACTCGCAAACACTGTCTAGTGGTTTAGGAAAAGAAGCACTGCTTCTTCTCGACTGACTAAAGACATATATCAGTCTTCACTATGAATCCATTGCAAATTCTACGTGTGGGTGCAAAAATTGTACTAGATTCTAGATTACAGGAATCAACTAGTGGATAAAATCCTTAATGCATTCTCTTAATAAAAATAATCTTATTCATGAATGCACTATGTATATATGCTATAAACAAGTAACCTCTTTCATTTGTACTCCATAAATTCCCTTATCAGGTTACATTCAGCTTAGTCCTAAATTTAGAACAAAAGGGTGAGCGGGTAAGTCAGAAATGGCAGTTCCAGACGTTTTCTAGCTCCAATGCGAGCATTGGAGGTGGAGTTGGTTGTTCTTATATTTAGGATCCTAAAGTACGTTCGACATGCTACTCCGAGGTTTTCTAGGTGGTGGCATAAAAATCTTTCAGTTTTGCTATATATCTACCCCCCATGCCTAAGTTCTTGTATGTCCTCATGTATGTATATAAAAGAAAATAAATACAGTAGGGAGTAAATGGGTAGAGATCACCTAGAATTGCTCCTGAATTTGAATGTTTAGCACCGGCCAACCTGATAGAATGCAATATGCAAAAAGGAAATATGCTAAAAGAAAATTATGCAATGTATAATGCAAGTATCTATAAGGTGATGAAGAATGTGGGTAGATGCTAAGCTTAACGCCTCCAGCTGGGTGAAAACTCAATGACACGTCCTCGATAAGATGAATGACTTAGTCAACTGGAGGAGGCTCCTGGGCCATTAATGGCTTGAGGCGCTAGCCATTTGCTATATTAACATGCCCAGATTTTGGGTCCATGATTTGGACTGCCCCATTAGGATAGGGGTGAATCACAATGAATGGGCCAGTCCACTTGGACTTAAGTTTCCCCGCAAAGAGTTTCAGTCGTTAATCAAACAACCAGACCTGCTGGTTGGGTGTGAATGCTTTCCTCCAGATGTGGCGATCGTGAAAGGCCTTTGTCTTATCCTTGTATATCACTGCATTCTCATAAGCTTCTTATCGAATTTCTTCTAATTCACTGAGCTAGAGCTTTCTTTCATGACCTCTTTCATCGAGGGCAAGGTTACATTTTCTCACTCCTCAGAAGGCATGGTGTTCCAACTCGACAAGATGGTGATAGGCCTTACCATATACTATGCAATAAGGGGACATTCTGAGTGGGGCCTTATAAGCGGTCCGATATGCCCAAAGTGCATCAACTAATTTATCAAACCAGTCCTTCCTATCCGATCTAACTGTCTTCTGAAGAATCATCTTGATTTGACGATTAGACACTTCAACCTACCCATTAGTTTGCGAATGATACGAGGTGGCTATACGGTGATGTACCCTGTATTTCCTTAGTAATGACCTGAAGTGGGCATGGATGAAGTGGCTTCCCCCATCGCTAATTAGAGCACGGGGTGTTCCAAATCTCACAAAGATGTATTCCCGTACGAAAGCAATGACGGTTTTATGATCATCCCATCTCGCTAGGATGGATTTGACCCGCTTCTAGACATAGTCAATAGCAAGCAATATGTACTTGAAGCCATGCGAATTTGGAAAAGGGCCCACAAAATCGATGCCCCAAACATCGAACACTTCTAAAACCAAGATGGGTTGGAGAGGCATCATGTCTCTCCTGGTCATAGTACCGACCGGCTGGCATCATTTACAACACTGGGCATACTCATGTGTATCTCTAAAAATAGTTGGCTAGAAAAATCCCGATTGTAGAATTTTTGCAGTGGTTTTCCGTCCTGAGAAATGACCACCACAAGCATCGCTGTGGCAAAATGATAACACGCTAGGAATCTCAGAATCTAGAATGCATCTTCTAATGATCTGATTGGCTCCAATGCGGAAGAGTAGTGGATCATTCCAGAGGTAGAATTTGGCCTCTGCGGTGAATTTGAGTTTCTGGTCCTTAGATAAGTTCATGGGAATCTTGCCTGCGACAAGATAGTTCACGATATCTGCATACAAGGGGAACTCAATAGAGAATTTCCAAAAGAGATTCATCCAGAAATTGATCTGAATTAGGGAGTAAGGGATGTGGGTTGGGTCTAGTCTAGATAAGTGATTTGCCACAACATTTTCTTTTCCGGCTTTGTCACATATTTCAATATCAAACTCCTGCAATAGAAGGATCCATCTAATAAGATGGGGTTTGGCACCCTTCTTTGCCAACAAATGCAGGAGGGCGGAGTGGTCTGTGAAGATGATGATCTCAGGCCCTAATAGATCTGATCGGAGCTTCTCCAACCTGAATACTATTGCTAGCAGTTCCTTTTCAATTATAGTATAATTACACTGAGCTTCATTCTTCGTCTTGCTAGCATGGTATATGACAAAGGGTTGTTTCCCCCGATGCTGGCGTAACACAACTCCAATGGAGAAATCAGAGGCGTTGCACATCATCTCAAAATAAAGACACCAGTCAAGTGGTTGGAGAATCGGGGAATCAGAGAGAGCTCTTCGTAAAGTCTCGAAGGCGCTGAGACACGAGGTGTTAAATTCAAATGGGGTATCGGCTACCAGGAGATTCGTCAAAGGTCGTGCGATTTTTGAGAAATCGCGTATAAATCTTCGGTAAAATCCGACGTGACCTAAGAATGATCTTATCTTCTTGACTGAGCTAGGTGGGGGTAATCGGGATATGACTTCAAATTTATCTCGATCAACCTTGAGTCCATTGGTAGAGATCCTGTGCCCTAGTACAATGCCATCCCTCACCATGAAATGGCTCTTCTCCCAGGATAGTACTAGGTTTACCTCAATACATCGTTTCAAGATCTTGGTGAGGTTATCAAGACAAGATGTGAAGTCATCTCCAAAGACAAAGAAGTCGTCCATGAATACTTCCACATAGTCCCCTATCATGTTTGAGAAGATGGCCATCATACAATGCTGAAATGTCACTAGTGCATTGCAAAGGCTGAAGGGAATCCACTTGAAGGCGAATGTTCTGAAGGGACATGTGAAAGTGGTCTTGTCTTGATCATCCGGGCCAATCGCTACTTGATTATACCTGGAGTACCCATCCAAGCAGCAAAAGAAACTGCATCCAGCTAACTGTTCCAAGATCTGATTAATGAATACTAATAGAAAGTGATCCTTCTGGGTAGTCATGTTCAGTTTTCTATAATCTATGCAAACCTGCCATGATGTCGTAGTGCGGGTTGGGATGGATTCGCCCTTATCATTTTTTACAATGGTGAGTCCTGCTTTCTTGGGCAGTATCTAGATTGGACTCACCCATTGGCTGTCAGAGATTGGGTATATAATACCCGCATCCAGCCATTTGATGATCTCCTTCTTAACAACCTCAAGCATGTTCGGGTTTAGCCGTCGTTGAGGTTGTCTCGAAGGTTTCACCCCCTCATCTGTGTAAATGTGATGAGTGCAATACCAAGGGTGAATACCGCAGAGATCAGCAATACTCCACCCTATGGGTCCACTTTAGTGGACTAATTTAGTGCTTAAGTACATTATTATTTTGATGAGAGATTAATTTAAAGCATGCATGTTATTGGCAAAATCATGTGAACACTAGATTTATCATTTCATGTATTAATTGCATTAATATTTATATGGGAGGATTGATTATTCACTTTAAAAAGCAAGGGCATCACATCAAAGCTTGATTTGAGATTTGTGGGATTTTGTCTTAGCAAAATATAGTAAGAGAATAAATTTTAAAGGCATCATTATATGTCTCTTAATTATTCAACCACATTCCCTTATTTGCTTTTACTTAAATATCTCTCTCACGAATCTATCTCTCTTCCTCAATTCTCTCCTCTCTATTTGGTAACATAAAATACTCTCCTCTCTTTGACTCTTTCCTTCTCTGAATCCCTCTCTAATTCTCTCTCTCATTTTCTTTATATAATAGGCGGAAAAAAAGGCGTAGGGAGCCCATCTCCCCTCCACTGGGAAGGAGCCCTCCTTCTCCACCTCTCCTCCCCACAGGCAACTACCTTCACCGTGTGCCAACACCACCATCGTGAGCCTCCATCGCTGACGACTGTGACCTCCCACCACCGTATCTCACCTCCGACGACTCCATCACTGCTGTCGATGGTGATAGCATCGACACCCGCAACCGTGTCTGCCACTGCATCTCCGACTTCACGACCGTACTCTGCCCTGATCACCACTACGAGCCACCATCAGAACCCACAACCCTGTGCCATCTTGTTCCGTTAAGATGTCTAGGAATCTTCCTAGATGTCCACAGATCACGCCTACTTTCTTCTACGTTACTTCTTCACCTCTTGAAACTACCCAACATCTCCACCTTCTGCAGCACCTCTCCTCACCATTGACGCCCCACCGACGCCGCCATCTACCATGCGCGCACGTGCAGTCTGCCTACGTGCACCCTCGCACCTGCCCTCACATCGCCGCAGCCACTCCAAGTGCTGCAGCAACAGATAAGCCTATCGTCAGCTCCGTCTTCGCCAGCACCACTCATGCCATGTACCACCTCACACACCCGTAGTAGCGCAATCTCCTCTCCACACATCTCCAGCCCCCGCAGGACCTTCCTGTTCAGCCACGCCAGGCGCGCACAACACCCGCATGTAGACACCTGCATGCCACGACCTCTCCGTCTTCTTCTTCTTCATCATCTCCACCAAGTGAAGGTACCCAAAGCCGCCAAAAATGAAACCATGTCCACAGGCCTCGTAACTTCATGCCATCGCCTCCATCAGACTCACCTCGACCCCCCGAGCACAACCACGCCTCCTGCCGCACCAATTGACCACCCGACAGTCGGTTGGAGAGCCTCATCGCTGGTAGCATCTTCCACTTAGATCGGCGACCACCGACCACCATTTGGAGTGCTACCACCACCATCGAAAAGCTCTCGTCGTGCTCGACCTTCCTCGAGCTCCTCAACCTCCACCATTACCTCCTCTTCGCGTGAGCACAAGGGGAAGTAATCCCCTGTTTTGGGTTTTATTTAAACTTAACAATTATGCCATTGTGGAACACTATTCAAATATTTTGTTGGCTTAAATTATTGTGATGAAATTGCAACAGTACACTTATTTTTTCTCGTATTTACTTGGCTCTTAATATGCCCATCAATTCTCATTGAAATTGGGTTCAGATTTGCATGCAACTAGAAATTACATACTTTGCCACTACACATGCATCATTTACATATTTTTGAGAGCTTGATTTATGATGTGAAATTTAAATAGCCCTCAACTTCTCATGAAATTGAAAGTTGCATTCTGAGCTGCATAGTCATTGAATTGATTTCATAAATGTTTCTATGAACATGATGGCTCCATAGTCGTGAATCTATTGGTCTATCCTCCCTGTGGAGACAATCGGAATTGTGGTATAATTTCAGCATATTTTTAGTAACTTTGATCGAGGGTTTTCCACCACATTATTTACTACGGTGCAGTATTTTTCTGACAGCATATTTGAAAAGCGAAAATCCTACCGATCACTAGGGCAGCCCTATGGTCTTGTAGCATAGACATCAACAGGTGTTCCTGTTCTTGGGTCAAGTGAGCATTTATAATGACTGGGTATGTCTCACTTTCACCTAGGAACACATATTTGAGTGAGTCAAGTAAGGGCTTCAATTCAATCAAGGTTGGGTCAGACTTAGAAGTGGGGGTGGGATTTGGAATGGGAGGAGCAGAATTAGAGGTGGAAGTCTGATGATCCGGATACATGTGAATTCCTGTTGATTCACCACCTATAAAGTAGTTGATTGTAACTGTGTTAACGGAAAACTAGTCTACTACGTCATGTCTTCTTGCGTCAACAGGGGCGATTCAATATTATGTGGATCAGGATATCTAGAGTCAGGGGTGTTGTGGTCAGATATACACCCCAGACAATCGGATCCTCGGGAAGAAATGTGCATTGAAGTAGTCTCAATCCCATGTGGATTGAGGTCTAAGAACCCTGAAAGTGCAGATGAATGAGACATTGGGTCGTCACAAAGGAGCCCAATGTTACCACAGTGTTCCAATTCTTCATCTTCATCATCCTCCTCGATACAATCACAATCGAAGTTCCTTGATGCCCAAAATATGTCAAGCCTAAGTCATTCATTACCTAGGGTTATCTCCATACACCCGTGTTACGACCCAACCCCGGCCCTTCTGGGAACCTGGAAACGGCTCGCCTCGACTAACACCATGACCCAATCGTCTAATGAGAAACTAACCCATATGTATGAAATCAACACAAACCACTGTTCATTTTAATTCTCAACACAGTTAATTAAGTTATATAGACTTAATTAATCGTATGAGAAAGTCACTTAGGTTAACTTGATTTAATGTCAGTTGTGTAGTATAGGGTCAAGCTAACATAACATTTTAGATTTTTAATTCTTTTTTAACTGGTTGAGTCCAGGTCGTTCACTGGGAAGTATAACTTATCTTAATTCACCATTAAATCCTAAACATAAATTACTAATTACTTAATCAATTAGAATTATAATTAGATTACTTTAAGTACATGAATCTTGCATGAAAGATATTTCCTTAAAAGAACATGCAACATTCCATAAGGAAAAACATATTTACACATGTGATTTGTCAATAAAGCAAGTACACATGTTTATTACACTAATTTCAACTTATTTAAAAAAGATTAAGGCAAGAAAAAGAGATTCAAATGAATACAAGTGCCTTATTATATCAATTAAGCTCAAAAGACATTATTGGAGTAAAAATACAAAATCAGACGTCTTAAAAGTAAACATTACATTATCAGACATCTGAAACCCTTTAGTTTCCATTTTTTTTCCTTCTTTAATCTTCAGCCTTGATTCTTCTTCTCTTCTTCTTCTATCTATTCTGCCATCTCTCTCTCTTTCCTTTACTCTTTCTTTACCTCTCTGTCATCTCTTCTTCGAGCTCTTCTTCTCTGTTATTTCTCTTAACCCTCCTCTCTTTCTTTTTCTTTCAATTCATTAACTGTGTAGGTTGAACCACACTTAAACCAAAAATTTGGTTTTCTTATTGGTGGCTCGAACAAGTCGGGGATATACAGCACCCCTCTCAGGGTGGGACCAGACCCTATTAGGTCTGAGCCTAGTTGATTATAGGTGGTTTATTTCTAGTTTGATTCATGCACAGTCTCCAGCCTCCCAGGACTACACACACGCCCACTCACGGGCCCACACTTACACCCAAAGGTGCATACACACCCAAGCAAGTGCAACGCATGCACCCACACACACATATGTTCATTGTGCGCCCAGCACTGACGACTAGTAAGCCCTATGCACAAAAACATATTATACTAAGGCGTGCGCTCTAATTTTGCCGATGTGGGACTATGTAAGTCCCCTCCAGGCCAAACTTTGGCTAGCAATTCCAGCTGGCTTAGAGCTCCAAATTGAGCAATCAAGGGCTCGTTGGAAATCTCTAAAGGTGCTCAACAAGATTACAACATCAATTTGACACTCAGAATAGAATTTGCCCTTGGATTTGAAGGGTGAAAGTGAACAGTTTCCACAACCATTTTGGCCTGCAGAGATGCAACCTTAGGTCTAAGGACTTGCACTGAGGCTTTTTGACCTCAAATGAGGTCTTGAACCATCTCAGTAGATGATTCTGCACCTAATGTCGAAGGGTAGGGACTCTGAAAGGCTTCAGGAAGACGAAGCTCAAAAGCTTCTAGTAGGAGCTTCAGAGATGCATTTTGAGCTTTGATCAGCTTGACAGAAAGAGAAAGATCAATAGCATTAGATCAAACAACCACTGAAGGTTGTTAAGATTCCAACTGAGCAACATTTGCAACCAAATCTCACCAAAAATGCACTGAAATCAGTATTGGGTTCAAATGAACCGAAACTGACAGAAATTGTGTTCTCATGAAATCCTAAATTAAACTTTTCTAAATCAAATTTAAATCACTTAAAAACATCCTAGGAATCATTTTTAATCATCAACTCACCTAATTGATGATTCAATCATGGTTGACCATAAAGCCTCAGAATTTGACTTTCTACTCTAGTCTATCTCAGATTCAATTAAAACCTTAGAGCAACTCTATTTTGCCTCAAGAACTGATTCAAGGTCTCACGAAGTGATTTTGACTAGAAATCCTAGGGTTTCAGGTCTATCGCCTGAGATCCTAAATGTGTTTGTTTGACAGAACAAACTATAGCCTTTTTTAGTAAATGATCAACAAGACTAACCTCAGAACAGCTTCCTGATGCTTCTAGACCTCTTACATTAAACTAAACCCTAGCCAACAGTCATCTCCAACTCCGCCAGAGTTGGAGAAGACAGAGGCCTATGTAGAGCTCCAGAAGATAAAACATCAAAATAAACACTATATCATGATAACTAGACCTCAATAAAACAATCTGGAGCTCTGCACAAAATTCTATGGGCTGAAGACCACTTTTGACTCTCCGAAGCTCGTCGGAGCTCCGGTGAGTCCAAACAATGGCTGACAATGCATAAAAGTCATTAAAATAAGCCATTAAGGATCTAAAAAGTTTCCTAAGGTCACAAGGAACCTCAGAAGCTCATTAATTAACTCAATTGGTGATTAAAATAAAAGATTTGCATTGAATTCATAAAGAGTGTGATATGAGTTCGTTGGGACTCAGATCGAGTTCTCTCACTCAATTGAGTAGGGAGAACATGTTAGTGGGGTGTGGCGATGGTATACAGATGGTTAATTAGATGGAAGAACTCCTCCTGAGTCGCCATTGACAGCGAGCTCAGGAGGTTGTGTGAAATTTAGGCGTTTTAGATGTAGGTGATTATTTATCTAATTAATATAAAGATTGGGGCCCTTAGATGATGACAAGGTGATGGAGGGCACCAGTGCATGTGAATTGCCCTCGGTGACCTCCGCCATGGACAATGGAAGCAACTAGTGAAGGTGGAGGCGGATTAGGAGTTTAAGTGATAAAATTAAGAATTTGCTATGTCAGAAATGATCATGGAAGATTATAGAAGGCGATCAGTGATTTCAAAAAGATAAAAAGATGCTCCAGCCAAGCTCAAAGAGTTCACCGGAGCTAAAGAAGACAGTGATAAATCAATTACGAAAACTACTCTAAGCTACCTAATCAACTAATCTAACTAACCTAAGCTTACCTAAGATGCTAATCTACTGTTACCTGGATGGAAGAGGCAAAGAAGTCTCCGTCGATGGCTCAGGATAGAGGAGGAAATCAGAGGGTGTTGGAAAGAGCTCTGGAGAGAAGTTGAAGGTGGCGAGGAAGAGGAATTGGTGCTCCAGGTCCTGTCACGACCATCCAGAGAGGAAGAGGAGGTGATAGAGACGAGTCCCTCATGCGGAGGAGCTCTGAAGGAGAGGTGAGAGGTCACCGGAGGTAGTTGATGAATAGCCTATTTGTTAGCTCAGTAGGGGAAAGAGGGAAGGGAGCTAACTACGCGAAATCAGAGAGGTGGAGGGGTATTTATAGGTTGTGGCGGCTGAGAAGGATGAATCTGGATGGTAAATTGTCTAGGTGCGAGGTAACCACCATCGTCTTCTTCGACGCCGGTGAGGTTATCTTCGAGCCCTAATTAGGATTACAGCTTCATCCAGACCGATGGATGGAAAGGTGGTGGTGAGCGAAAGCTCCAGAAGCTTGGCAAGGGTGGACGAACGTCAGATGAACAGTGATCGGAGGGTGACAGCACCTCCTGTCGTCAGCTGTTGAAACTGCTGAAGAAGAGATGAAGAAAAAGAAGATGTACACAAGGACTTGAATGCGAGGAAAGATAAGGACCTAAATGTAGAAAAAGGACTCGATTGGAATGAAACCTAACGACTAAAATTAAAATAAGGTTTTCAAGGCTTATTTTAATTTAAATCTTTTTCAACATTTTATATATGATTATAAATTAGACAAATGTTATATATAAACCTTGGATTTATGTTTTTGACCTTTTTAACTTAATTTATTGAATTAAGCAAAGTTATTTGAGTTATTACATACTTAGGTATAAATTATGCTTAAGTTAATTAACACATTAATTAGGTAAATAATTAATGATATTTCGAGTCCATTTATTGATAAAATTTTTAATAATATCAATTGGCTAATAATTTAGCATTTTTAACTTGTTTTAAGGTCTTTTAGTGATTTATCCCTTATTATATAATTAACCCTTATATATACATATTCCTAGCTAATTAACTGGAGAAGCTAGTTAATTAGGGGTAATTAGAAGCCATGATGAGCCTCTCATCATACCCCCAAGCCATAGTTTTGCTAGTCCCTAGCAAAATTAACCAGAAATATGATGATTTAAACACTTGGGTTTAAATTAATAAAAATAAAAACTAAGTAGAGGAATGCTTAGGTCAGAATTTTGAATATTCATTTTTTTAGATTTTATATATATAAATAAGTAAGCAGAAATATATAGAGCATTCTGTGGGAATCTCCTTATATAGACTTACAACTCAAAAACCCTTCAAAACACACTCTATTAAAAACATAGTTTTTGATGGAAATTTTATCAAAAATAAGAATCCCAAAAATCCACTTATTCTTTGTAATCATTCTAATCCCTAGAAACTCAGAATTCAAAGTGTTTTAAGAAAACAAAACTTAAGAGTTGGAAATTAAGTTTTAACTCAAAAACTCAATAGACTTAAGTTAATCCTTAAGTTTATGCAGTCTAATTTTTATCAATCTAAGTTTTAGCAAATTAGCGAGATACTCATTATTAACCAAATTTAGAGTACTAAAACCCTAATCTGCCAACCTACAACACCAAGGACAGACTTCTAGACATAGGGTTTTGTCAATCTTTCTCCTTTAGGCCGTAATTGCAAGTCCTCAAAACCTAATTTCTTAGGCTTCACTGCCCAATAGAACGGTTTAGTAGCTATGATTTTAAAGCATCCGTGCTTGTGAAGAGAATTATCCAAAAAGCATCCAAAGTTGCAAAAATCCAAATCTTAAGACATTAATTTCCAATCCAGGTTATTCCAATTCAAGCTTTTGGTTTGGCCTTACTCAGGTTTGGTTGCTTTCTCTTCACCAGTTTTTTATCCCGAGGTCAACACTTTTTGTGTATATCTCCCCGGTGGACCACTAGGTCTCTTATTCCTAATTTTTATCTCCATTTTCTTTTCAACTCTTTTCTATAGGATAGAACACCCATATGTAGCGAGGTGTTCTTTATTTGATGGAAGGAAGGGTAGCATCCATTTGTACCGAGATGCTTTATTTGGTGGATAAATTGCTTAAGTACCCATTTATAGTAAGGTACTTAACTGGAGGGTGTTTCATTATATATATATTTTTTTTTCTCCTCCTCATTTTTCTTACTAACATATACTCCATATCCTTTTTCTAGGTCAGTGGCACATCCTTCACCCTTTCAAGAGTTGCCCTGCGAAATCCTTGAACTAAAGAGGATATAGAATCGATCTCTTAACCTCTGTGATTTTACGGTCTCAGATGCCAACAAGACAACTCTATGTGTGTGAATTTTGGATGCTTAGGTTACTTAGCTCTCAAACCAGAGCTTGGATAGCAAAGCCATTCACTCTCAGGTCCTTTAAACTCTTAGTATCCTCCTGCAGGATCTGTCAAGACATAACTCACCAAGTCTAGTCAAATGTCCTTAGTTGATTGTTGGGAGGTCGTAGATCGCATTTTTGATAAAAGCGTCGTAGCATAGTTGCGAAATACGATCCAACAAAGATATTGTTTTGAAAAATAACAAGACTTGAGTCCCGGTCGTTCGTCTCTGGGAGGCATGTTTCTGTTTTTGAAATTGATCTTAAAGTCGCTCTACTTAGTATTCTGGTGCGCAATATATAGGCAGTTAAAGAATAGGCACTTAAATCACGCAAATAAAATAATCATTCAGCTCATTGTGATTTCAAACACAAAAGAGATATATATATATAAATGCATTTTCATTCATTCATTGGGGGAGAGTTGTTTGTACAGGAAATCTAGAGGAAAGCTTATACAGGAATGCTTGAAATTAAACCTAGCTACCAGAAAATGATTGCATACAAGAATCAACGGGGGGATTTCGCATGCATCATTGGGGGAGAAGTAAGACTACACTACAAAGTAGTAAATAAAAGTAGTAAATATACAAAGAGCGTAATCTAAATCTAGCAGAATGGAAGGGCATTCAGGGGTGGTCCCCGATGGCCTTGGAGTGGTCGAGAAGAGAATAAGGGGTGGCCAATGTAGCTTAGGCCGACCCTTGGAGAGAAGTAGGGTTGATCCAGCATCCCGGAATGGTGTCCTCCATGGTGGTGGTAGTGAGCTCGTGGAGGTGGAGTGGGTGGCTAAGTGGAGGTGGCGTGAATGGCACCAATGGAGAGCAATTGCCAAGGGAGTGAATGGGTGCAAATGGCCACCCAAGGGGTCTTTTTATAGACCTAAGGGAAGCTCTCTAGAGAATTATGGAGTTCTCTAGAGAGGCCTATGGTGGGAGCTCATGGGAGAGTGAGAGAGAGAGGGTGGATGGTGGTTTTTAGATCCACCAAATGTGGATCTAAAAATTGAATGGCTCTTGGTTGCTATTTTTGGCAACCAAGGCAACCACACATGGTAGAGAGTTCTAGAGAACTCTAGGCTAGATATTTTCGTGTGGATGGTGTGTGTGGGTGTGTGTGGGTCGAAACTTAGGTGGCTAGGTCGATTAGGTTGGGTTCTAGTGGGTTTAGGTCAAGGTAGGTCTCAAATTAGGGTTATAAACCCTAATTCACTAAGGTAAAGTGCAATTAAAATTAATACAAGTTTAATTGGGTGTGTGGAAACTTAATTGAGAGTAAAATAACTCAATTAAGTCAGGTATAGGTCAATTGGACTCTCACTGAATCCAATTGGACAGTGTGCACTGAGATCAAGGCTCAATTGGACTCAATGAGTCCAATTGAATAGGTTGATGGAATTGACTAAGATCCAAGTCAATTTGGTTTAGTGAGGACCTAGTTAAGTCCTTAGGGAGGTCTAGAGGAGGTGTACTAGGGTTAGGGCACCTTAATTTAAGTTCCTATGGGGTTGGAATTGGGTTTAGGGACCTAGAGATCCGAGATCAAGGCTTAAATCTCAAAATAGGAATTGGAGAGCAGTATCAGACGTCTAATTATAGAATCGGACGTCTTATACTCAAAAATCAGAAGTCCAGACTTGTTGTCTGGAAGTCCAATCAGAGTCAGGAAGGATTTCGGGTTCTTTTTTGGGTATTCTGCAGAAATTAGACGTCTGACAGTGTTTGGAAGTCTAATAACACTGCAGAAGTGGGTTTAAAGTGTGCAGGAGTTGGCTAAGGGTCCTGGACGTCTTAAAACTTATCTAGACTTCTAGAGAAGGGTTGGAACTAGGGTTTTAGGGCTTCCTAGGGTGTTGTGACCTAATCTAAAGGTGGCTAATGCTTGGGGAAGTCTCTAGGCTATCCTAGGGCTAGGATGGACCTAAGCTCTTCACATTTTACTGCTTTATTCCTACTTAATAGAATAGCAAACTTTTAACCCCCTTACATTATTATTCCTATATCTAAACTAGGCCTTCTGCTCCAGCTCTGCTACAACTCCCGTTATTCCTGATCTAGCTTTAGATCCAGCTCCTGATCAGCTTATTCCCTGCAATCGACATAGTGCACATAATCAGCACATTATAACATTATTTTATGCATAGCTAAAGAAAAGTAGTAAAGATGCAGATAATGCGTATGCATGCATGAATAACCCTAACTTATGCTAAGTCCTAGTTTAATTTAGGTCAATTAAGACCTATGATTGCTGCACAATCATACCCCCATGCCTAAATCTTGCTAGTCCCTAGCAAATGCAAGACTAAATTATTTACAGCAAGGGTCCCTAAGGGACTGGTTATTTTATCAAGTGTTTGCATAGAGATTTTTCTCCTTTTTGTTTTCATCCTATGCTCTAGAAATCCAGATAATCGTGAAGGTGCAGCTATGTAGCTTTTGCAACGGATTCGAGTGAAAACTAATACACCTCTAAAGCCTGTACTTGACCCCTAGTAAAAATTCTAGCGGGATAGGTGAATTTCTTCCCTCAGGGTATTCAAGATATTCTATGAATTTCACCCCGGCTTTGGGCTTAGGTAGAGAATCTTTGAGGGAAAGGATTATATATTTGGTGGCTCATTCTCACTTGGTGCTACATAGAGACTAGTACTACAGAATCCAGATTCCCGAATTACTAAGTCACTCAACTCAGAGAAAGACGAGAAAACCTATGCTCCCTTTTGATTCCTTTGTATTCATTCTCTCTTTCTCTTTTTCTTTCTTTTTCTTAGAGCTCACAACCTCACCAGATTCACACATATGTTCTATATTTGGTGGTCTCACTAGGCATTAACACTTTAATTGAGTTCTAATAACCCTAACACTAAGTCGGGATTCCTCAGCCAGTATTTGGGCAGTCAGAAACACAAGAAAAATAGGTTAAGGCCATATTTAGTGGAGCTCAATTTTATTTGGTGGTATTGCCTCGATGAAATAAACACTAAATATTTGTTCTTTTCTTTGCTTTTTCTTCTTTTTCTAATAAATTTTTTTTTTCAATTTTTTTTTTCAGTTTTTCTTTCTTTTCATCATTCTTTTTCTTTTTCTTTTTCTTTTTCTCATTTTTTATTTAAATTTCTTTTTCAGCATAACACAACTGGCATACATCCATGAACTTTATTAAGGAGGCATTATTGGGGATTGGTGGTACTCAAGAGATATTGGGTGGCTTATTTGGTGGAAGTGCCAACTCACGGCACCGGGAGAGACGGATAGGACGGTGTATTTCTGACCTTGACATCAATACCCTCCTTCAGCCGAGGATTCCGTAAAGAATGGTCGTAACCATCCACCTTAGCCCTAGTTTTATGAAAACTCGCTCTCCACGTATTTGCCTTATTCGGTGGCTCTCACAATTTCGCACAAAAATGTATACGCGGGAATCGAGAGCGAAAACTATGTCTAATCTCAGAGTATCATCACCTAATTATCTAGGATTCCAGATTCCTTGCACTAATCGTGGAGCACCAGTATACTCTACTCTCTCACACTATTTGGTGGATTTTTAGAGGAAAATCTGCCTGACTCCCAGAACATTGTTCAAGGGTTCAAGAAAAGAAGCACTGCTTCTTCTTGACAAACTGAAGACGTTTATCAGCCTTCACTGTGAATCCATTGCAAATTCTACGTGTGTGTGAAAAGTTGTACTGGATTCCAGATTACAGGAATCAACTAAAGGATAAAAATCCCTAATGCATTCTCTTAATAAAATAATCTTATTCATGAATGCAATATGTATATATGTTATAGACATGTAACCTCGTATAATTTGTACTTCGTGAATTTCCTGTATCGGGTTACAATCAGCTTGACCCTAAATTTAGAACAAAAGGTGAGCGGGTGAGTCAGAATTGGTTGTTGCGAACGATTTCTAACTCCAATGCGAGCATTGGAGGTGGAGTCAATTGTTCTTTTATTTAAGGTCCTAAAGTATGTTTTGCATGCAGCTCCGAGGTTTTCCTAAGTGTTGGCACAAAATTTTTTTTCAATTTTTCTGTATCTACCCCCCATGCCTAAGTTCTTGCTTGTCCTCATGCATGAATATAAAAGAAAATAAATTCGACAGAGGATGAGTGGGTAGAAGTCACCTGGAATTGCTCCTGAAATTTTATTCAGCACCGACCAACCTGTTAACATGCAATATACAAAGGAAATATGCTAAAGGAAAAATATGCTATGTATAAAAATGGTTATGTATTGATGATGGTGGAATGGTATTTATATGTGCTGAGTTTAACGCCTCCAGCTGGGTGAGCACTCAATCAGATGTATCAATTCTTGCATAGAATGGTATTTATATGTGCTGAGTTTAACGCCTCCAGCTGGGTGAGCACTCAATCAGATGTATCAATTCTTGCATAGGAGCCAGTCAAAATTAAGAGAAAGATGTGCTCGTATGCTCCTAGAATCAGTGGTCCAGAAATGCAGACCAGCTGATTGTGCACCCCTACTCCAAAAAGTCTAGCTATAAGAAAGTGTGGAGTGGTGGTGGAAAATAGAGGATAAACAGAGGGGGGATCATGATGTTGATTTAGCAGATTTATCATGTCCCACAATTCAGTAGGAAGTTGCTGAGGGAGTAGATCAAAATGTATCTCAGACCCAGAATCTGAGTCATAGGGATCCTCATAATGATAATTGACATCAATGATCATGCCCCCTCTAGGCTCTGGGTCATATGGAGGTATCCATGAAACTAGAAGATCTGTGGGGAGGTCACTGAAATCCTCGTCAGAAATACTTCATCCTCATTAGTACCCATCTCTGATTCATCGGAGGCTGACTCTTCAGGCTCGGGGTCAAGCCATCTATTAGATTGACTAGGATGATAGGTGCATCCCCAGCTCATTCTGCTCAAAGCTTCACCCTCATATGCATTGGGCTCCTCAGTAATTCCTACCTTAGGTAGCATATTTATTTCTTTGTTTGAGTTATCCATAGCAACTTCTGGTTTTCGGATGTCAGGATCAGGGATAGGAAGTGTCGTCTCAAAATCTCTAGCATCTGAATTAGGGTCGTAGGTGAAAGAAGAAGAGTGCAGATCAAAAGATGTTGGCTCTAGTATAGGTTCACCTACAATGGGAAGTGGTCTAGATTGATCAGTAGTGTCGCATGTAATGTCTGCCTTAGGATCCATATCCTCAATTGGATCCGCTTCCCTTATCTCGATTGGGTTATCTAACCCAAAAGGTGTCTCCCAGGATTCAGGATAATCTGATTGCGGCTCAGTCCTGTAGATATCAGTCCTTTCCTCCTCAATTTCAGATGAACCCATTCGGCATACTTCCTGCTCCTGTCTCATATCCATGCTAGATTCTTTTTTCCTTGAGTGGTCTTTAGGCATCTGCTTCCGAGAATCTTCTGTGTGTTCTTCCGGCGTAGTTGTTTCAGATTCTTCAAGGTCTTCAATGCTATTTTCCACTTGATATCTCAAAAGCAATAGTTCTTGAGTTTCCCGATTTTGTCCAATTTGCCTTGTTATATCTGTTGTTTCCTGAAGGAGCTCCATCACAGCTTGTTGATGCGGAATCCGGCTTTATCTTTGGTTCGGGTCAATGATAGCCTGGATTTCGTGTAGATAGGATGCAGCCTTTTCCTTAGCGCTTGCTATAGCTCTCTGTATTCTATAATGCGGCCGCATATGCATCGGTAGCTCTTCAGGGGTTCTAGGGGGTGAATCAAGTCTACCCATGTTCCATGAGTGAGAAGCAGGAGTATGAAATCCATATCCTAGGTTATAAGATGAGATCCTTTGAGGGACTGACTGGTATGGGTCATAATATCCAGGGTTAGGATATGGGCTAACCATTTCGGTAACCCGAGGAGAAGGATCAAGCGAAGCGAAAAGTCATCTTTGCCACCTTGGGTTCTGATCCCAAGGTTGAGCTGATTCAGTGACCCGAGCTCTCAAATAAGCTCGTGGGTCCAGCTCTTCTGGATCCTGATTAGGTCCAGATCCAATGTTAGCCATCGTGGCTAAGCAGATAGAAGTGACTCGCCTCCTTGGGAGCGACTCCCAAGGTCCAATCAAGTGAGGTCGAAGTGACCTTCCGTGCATACACTGCCCAACCCCTGGGTTGGTGTAGCCACGCAGGACAAGGCTAAGGTCCTGTCAATCAAATGGTCCATATAAATCAGGTGACTAGATTTTTTCGTTAGGGATTTGAATTCCTGAAGGTAAGTTCGTCATACAACCGACTGAACGTGAATCCTGCCTCTCAAGCTAACCCAGCCAGTCTGGTTACAAGGGGACTAAGGGGAAGGTTCTTCCTTTGGCTTGCGCCTCCAGTTCTGTTGACCCCCGAGCCACAGTCGTTTGACACTACCCCACAGAATTAGTCACCAGGTTTGGAAAGAGAGATTAAATTCGTTCAGTAGTACGACAACGAACTCGGGTTGAATTCGTGTTTTAAAATTATTTTTAACCCTTTTTCTTTAGTGGGGTTTGTGGTGAGTGGCCCACAAGGTGACCAAGCTCAACGGCTAACTAGACTTGATTAAGTCTAGGTTAGCCAAAAGTGTGGTCTCTAGTTGTGACCCTAAAGGTTCAACCTAAGTTGCATGCACTTCTAGGGTTTTTTTTTATTTCAACAGACCACAAAAATAATGTAGATTCTCTTATAATAATTGGAATCCAATTAATTTGAAATTTTGCGAGTAGATTCATATTTCAATTAGTTTTTCCAAGAATATTTTTTTTGGAATTTTTAATGTTTCAACCAAATTTTTAGGGAATTTTAAATATCAAGGGGTCAGATTTGGAACTTTGACCCCTAGATGGTTTTTTGCCTTGCAACAGTATCAAATGATCTTAAAAAATATGGGAAAAATATGGAAAATAAATCCAATTACATCAGCTTTGAAACCCCACCATTTTTAGTCAAAACAGATTCGCAGATTTCTCGGAATAGCTTTTTGAAATTTGAAAATTTTTGAATCTGGGTCAATCTAACCCCTGTGCAGTTCATGAACTTTTAAAAATTTTATATTTGGAGTTTTTTCAAAGTAACGGCGGCATTTGAAAGATGGTTTGAAATTGAAGGTTTTGCCCAAATTTCCAAATTTTTCGCTAACAGATTTTTTGGCAATCGAATTTTCAAGTGAGATTTGAAATCCGGCCAAAAATCAGAAGGTGGTGGAAAAGCTTTTGAAGAGGTTTGAATTTGAAATTCAAGCCTTCCACAAAAAATGCTTATTCTTTTTTTTTAAATCTTTTGCACTTTTTTTTTATTTTTGTTTTTTTTTTAAGAAGAATTTTTCAAAAGATTCAAACGAAAATATCTCTTTTTTTCCTTTTTCTTTTTCTAACCTAGATTCAAAAGGAAACCTAAAGAGATTTTTTTTCGAAATTTTTGATTTTTTTTAATTTTTTTTCACGAAAATAAGAAAAATCTCTCTTGTTTTTTCAAAAGAAATTGCAGGAAGTAGATCTAGTCCTATGGTTCAGAAAATAAACCTACTCTAAGAGAATGTGATGTGCACCTGACTTTCTTCGCCGCGCTCGATGTGTGCGCAGATCCTGTTTTCTTCCGTGTTCCTGCACATCAACAATGAAGTAGAGGCAGATTTGTCAATGATAAGTAAAAGATCGAAATCAATAAAAATGACATTGCCTCCTCGGCAACAGCGCCATTTTGTTAGGGGAAATCCGTAGATCGCATTTTTGATAAAAGCGTCGTAGTATAGTTGCGAAATACGATCCAACAAAGATATTATTTTGAAAAATAACGAGACTTGAGTCCCGGTCATTCGTCTCTGGGAGGCGTGTTTCTGTTTATGGAATCGATCTTAAAGCCGCCCTACTTAGTATTCTGGTGCACAATATATAGGCGGTTAAAGAATAGGCAATTAAATCACGCAAATAAAATAATCATTCAGCTCATGGTGATTTCAAACACATAAAGAAATATATATATATACAAATGCATTGTCATTCATTCATTGGGGGAGAGTTTTTTGTATAGGAAATCTAGAGGAAAGCTTATACAGGAATGCTTGAAACTAAACCTAGCTACCAGAAAACGATTGCATACAAGAATCAACAAGGGGATTTCGCATGCATCATTGGGGGAGAAGTAAGACTACACTACTAAGTAGTAAATAAAAGTAGTAAATATACGAAGAGCATAATCTAAATCTAGCAGAATGGAAGGGCATTAGGGATGGTACCCGATGGCCTTGGAGTGGTCGAGAAGAGAATGAGGGGCAGCCAATGTAGCTTAGGTCGACCCTTGTAGAGAAGTAGGGTTGATCCAGCATCCCGACATGGTGTCCTCCATGGTGGTGGTAGTGAGCTCGTGGAGGTGGAGTGAGTGGATCAGTGGAGGTGGCATGAATGGCACCAATGGAGAGCAATTGCCAAGGGAGTGAATGGGTGCAAATGGCCACCCAAGGGGTCCTTTTATAGACCTAAGGGAAGCTCTCTAGAGAATTATGGAATTCTATAGAGAGGCCTATGGTGGGAGCTCGTGGGAGAGTGAGAGAGAGGGTGGATGGTGGTTTTTAGATCCACCAAATGTGGATCTAAAAATTGAATGGCTCTTGGTTGCTATTTTTGGCAACCAAGGCAACCACACATGGTAGAGAGTTCTAGAGAACTCTAGGCTAGATATTTTCATGTGGATGGTGTGTGTGGGTGTGTGTGGGTCGAAACTTAGGTGGCTAGGTTGATTAGGTTGGGTTCTAGTGGGTTTAGGTCAAGGTAGGTCTCAAATTAGGGTTATAAACCCTAATTCACTAAGGTAAAGTGCAATTAAAATTAATACAAGTTTAATTGGGTGTGTGGAAACTTAATTGAGAGTAAAACAACTCAATTAAGTCAGGTATAGGTCAATTGGACTCTCACTGAGTCCAATTGGACAGTGTGTGCTGAGATCAGTGCTCAATTGGACTCAATGAGTCCAATTGAATAGGCTGATGGAATTGACTAAGATCCAAGTCAATTAGGTTTAGTGAGGACCTAATTAGGTCCTTAGGGAGGTCTAGAGGTGATGTACTAGGGTTAGGGCACCTTAATTTAGGCTCCTATGGGGTTGGAATTGGGTTTAGGGACCTAGAGATCCAAGATCAAGGCTTAAATCTCAAAATAGGAATTGGAGAGCAGTATCAGACGTCTAATTATAGAATCAGACGTCTTATACTCAAAAATCAGAAGTCCAGACTTGTTGTCTGGACGTCCAATCAGAGTCAGGAAGGATTTCGGGTTCTGTTTTTGGTATTCTGCAGAAATTAGACGTCTGACAGTGTCTGGACGTCTAATAACACTGCAAAAGTGGGTTTGAAGTGTGCGAGAGTTGGCTAAGGGTCCTAGACGTCTTAAAACTTATCTGGACATCTAGAGAATGGTTGGAACTAGGGTTTTAGGGCTTCCTAGGTGTTGTGACCTAATCTAAGGGTGGCTAATGCTTGGGGAAGTCTCTAGGACATCCTAAGGCTAGGATGGACCTAAGCTCTTTACATTTTACTGCTTTATTCCTACTTAATAGAATAGCAAACTTTTAACCCCCTTACATTATTATTCCTATATCTAAACTAGGCCTTCTGCTCCAGCTTTGCTACAACTCCCGTTATTCCTGATCCAGCTTCAGATCTAGCTCCTGATCAGCTTATTCCCTGCAATCGACATAATGCACTTAATCAGCACATTATAACATTATTTTATGCGTAGCTAAAGAAAAGCAATAAAGATGCAGATAATACGTATGCATGCATGAATAACCCTAACTTATGCTAAGTCCTAGCCTAATTTAGGTCAATTAAGACCAATGAGTGCTGCGCAATCATTGATTAAGCTAACTATAACCTGATAGATGATGAGTCCATTTTAATGGACTATTGTTACACCTAAGTACTTTAATTCTAACATAGTATGTTTGTTAATACTAACATTAGGTTATTAAACAAGTGCATGCATCATTATTTGAGTTTTTATCTATTTTATCGCATTCTATAACTTAGTATGTAATTATTTTATGTTTCATCATTGTAGGAATAAATTGCAAGAGATGAGGGGGGTGAATTAAAATTCTCCCCTCCCCCAGTAGTCGCTGGCCTCAATTGAGTCTTCCGGCCAGCCTCAACATCTCCCCAATAACCGAAGGATATATTTCATAAGAGATTTTGAAAATCCCTTAACTGGCACTGGGCGAGGTGTTAAGAGGAGGCTTGGGACAGGAGAGGAGGGCATCTTGGGTTCTTCTTCCCCACCCCCCCCCCTGAGGGGATATCCTTCTTCCCTACCTTCCCCACCGTGGAGAGGGCGAACACTATGGAACAAAGCGTGCACTGTGCACACCAGTGCCTTCACCAATCTCTTGCAAGCCACAGCCGCGCCCTCCACCACCTGTCCAAACACAACCTGTCCTCACCGTGCACGTACAACTGCTACACCTCCAGTGCCCTTGCGTGCCCTGCGCCATCACCAGTGCTCGCAGGCAGAGCGTGCCCGCAGGCACCCCCGTGCTTCATCAGCCGCTCGCAGGCGCACCCTCGCCAGAGCCTGCAGGCAGCCAGCCAAGCCTGTAGGTTGCAACCAAGCCCTTCTCCGCCTGCCCACACCCACACTACCTGCAGGCCGCACCCATCCCCCGTGCTACTGCTACAGGTGCCTCACCCTAGCCTGCCCTCGCCACACCATTGCCCTTGCATGCCTCACGCTACTGCCAGGCACCCGCAGGCACTGCCCTAGTGTGCCTTACGCCATCGCCAGTGCCCGCAGGCAGCCAAGATAAAATTAAGTAGGCCAGGTTAAAAATTTTGTAAAAAGATGGTTAGGCTCGATTTAGGTTAACCACTATATTCACTTCAATGATAATTTCACCATATTAACACAACCTATCCGGGCCTCCACCATACTTTTTTTGGCGCCGTTGCCGGGGAGGTACACATTCAGGTAAGTTTCTACTCCATTCCTTTAGTTTTCTCTTCTCACACCCTTCTCTTCACGGGTGTTTTTGTTTGTGTGGAGGTGAACCAGTTGTGAGGAGGAGACAAGTAGAGGAAGTCGGAGACGTGGGCAAGTCCAGGGCGGGAACGGGAGCGTGAAGTCACCGGCGGCGCACTGGAGCTTCGCCCACATTGTAGAAAAGGTAGGTCTCTCTCTTAGCAATTTAGGTCAACTGGTCACCATACTAAAAACCTAAAAAAAAAAAAAGCTTCTTGGGATCTCTTGGGGCAAGTGGATTAAAAATCACTTGTTTGATTGTTTGCCATCATTCCCACCGCCCCGGGATTTCCCGCCAAACTTCGCATAGTGAAGATCCAAGAATCTTGATTCTCGAATCTTTCACTATGTGAAGCATTCTTTGAGGAAAAAATAAATAGATTGATTGCCATCCCTCTTTGCCTCATTTATCCCCAATTTGGGATCACAATTTTGGTGGGGAGACTTGGAATTGAGTTGATTCCAACCCCACCACGACCTTTCACGCACCTAAGATTTGATCCTGAATAATTCAACCCCAACACTTTGATTTTCTTTATCTTGTGGTTGAGCCTTGTGTGTGGAACATCATTATGGTGATTGAGAGCACTTGAATTGAAGTGCTTTGGCTCCCTTTCACATTAACTTAAAATTGACTCGTGCATCCACACATAGAAATTTCCACTTAGGGAAGCCCATTGCATTTTTAGCATGCATTAACTAACTCACTTTGAAGAAGGGTTTGTTGGGCATAGAAAAACGTGTGTTCTCTCAAAACCCAGAGATTGGTTGAATTGGTAATTCAGTGAAATCCTAAAATCCATACTACTTAAGGCTGAAACTCTAAAAACCATTCACTAATTAAAACTTCAATTTGGGGAGATTTCCCCATTGCATGCTTGGTTTACACACTTTATAAAATCAACACACTTAGGCATTACCCGTAAAAAATTCCCTTCACATTCCAGAAGCACTTGATCCTAGGCCTTTAATTAAAACTGGTAGCAACTTGACCCTTATTAAGGATAGTAGGTCTAACTACCTGTGTGTAGTGCCTACGTCCTGGTGAGGGTTCCCGTGTGCTATCAGGTGTCTAAGACTGGGGCAAACGGCCTTTCAATCTGGCCTGGTGGTTCCGCGGTGCTCGCATTTGGTTCCGTAGGTTGTGATAGTAGGTAACTTAGATCTATTAGTCTAAGGGCACACTGTAGATATTAGGGCTTTGATTGTCTTGATTTGTCATCAAGTGTACCTTTGCGGCGTCATTTCTCTCATCTCCTTTTCCCTTCTTATCCCCTAATTCTTCCTGCGGTAGTGCATGTTTTGGAGGAGGTCACAAAACCTTGAATTGTTTGAATTGTCTGATAATTTTAGAAGAACAGAAGCCGAATCGTCATCCTCGTCAACAAACATGGCTGCACACCCATCCCCAAATCCCGAGGGAGGAAACCGCCCTCAAAACCCACCAGGTGGTGGAGCCATGGATCCCATAACCTGCCTCCAAGCCCAAATGGAAATGTATAATGAGCAAATTGAAGCCATTAGGGAAACCTTGGAGGAAATGCAGAACCCCCCCGAACGGGAGGAGCCTAGGTCTCTTAGCTTTTATCAGAATCTCGCTGCTACAGAGACCATAGGACAAATTCGGGTCCCCATGGGCGGGGACGATTTTGAATTGAAACCCAACATAATTGGCTTGATTAATTTCCACTTCCATGGTCTTGCAAGTGAAGATCCTTTTCTCCATTTGGAAGACCTAACCCGATTGGCTGAAATTGTCAAACCGAGACACATCGGGTTACCTATTGTCCTCATGAAAATGTTCCCATTTTCGTTGCGAGATAAAGCATCACAATGGTTACGCACCCTTCAGAGAACCATCCATTCTTGGGAAGAGATGCGAATAGCATTTCTCAAGAAGTTCTTCCCAATCGAGTGAAATAATGCGCTTCGCCGTGCTATAACTTCCTTTACGCAACAAAATGGCGAACAGTTTCATGAGACATGGGAGAGATATAATGACCTCCTCAGGAAGTGTCTACACCACGGCCTGCCTAAGTGGCATATAGCCCAAATTTTCTATTATGGGCTAAATGAGACTTTGAAGCAGATTGCAGACGCTTCCTGCAGAGGGAATTTCATGAATAAAGACGAGAATGGAGCATTTGAATTATTTAAAAACATGAAGCGAAAACTCAATGAATAATGCCCCCATTGTCGCCTTTAATCGTACCAGCCTACCCCGTAACGTTCACGAAGTTGACACGGGGCCCTCCCATTCATCCACTGATCTTAGTCTCATCGAACAAAAATTGGATGAAGTCTTTGTCGTGCACAAGAAGCTGGACAAGCTTCTGGCCAATCTCACCCATTCTATGGCAAACACCCCCACCTCACCACTTCGTCACAATCCCAATTCTTCCAACACCAGGCTTATCCTTAGAAACCCCGTAAGATCTTCCTTACCGAGCGTCGCAACAAGCGATTCGGCAAGTCATGTGAATCTGGCTTCTGCAAGCCAATATTTTGACACGGAGGACCAAGCCTCCACGTGCTCGGATGCATATTTACATGCAGACTCGTCTTCTGGCTTAGAAGACGCATGTGCCTTGGGGAATAACTCCTTCTCTGCTACTTATAACACAGGGTGGCGAACTCATCCGAACTTCGCATGGTCTAATCCTGTGGGTGGGCCAATGCAACTGTCTGCACCCATCATCCCAAGGGCCCAGTCTAATCCTGTGGCAAATCCGCCATCGACTCCTTGCATACCGCAAATAAAACACGCATCAAGTCCTCTTGAGAAATTGATGCGAATGATGACGGAAATGTCAAAGCGCCATGAAGAGAACATGACCTCTCTTCAGCCCCAATTGGCGCAGTAGAATGCTGAGATCAGTCAACTATGCATGGCGACTCGATCTCAGGGCACTCTTCCAGCCCAACCTGTCCCTAACCTGCGAAATTTCGTACCCCGTGGTCCTCAACCATAGGTACGACCTTCTTAAGGGCAGGTTCATCAGATTCTGCAGGCTCCGAGCATTCCACCGGGATTTCAGGCTAATCTCGCTGCAGCACCTCACTCTTATGTCCCTATTGCGAACCCTCCTCCACCTTATGATCCCACTAGACCCGCATCGTCCAATGTGATTACTACGAGGAGCGGTAAGCAAACCGTCGATCCGCCTCAACCTGATCTTGGCCCATCTTCTTCATCGCCCTATCATTCGAGATGCGCACTGCATTCGCGAGAGGACGATACACCCAAACTGGTGCTAGAATCAGTCCCATTCCCTAAGGCTCTACTGAGGAAGCCAAAAGGCAAGAAAAAGGATACACAGGCCTTTGATAACCTGCGTAATTTATTCAGGGATGTTGAAATCAAGGTACCCCTACTAGAGGCTATCGACTACATACCTACTGTCGCCCGATTTTCCAAAGACTACACAACACCCATGCAACAGTCAAAGAAAAAAAAGAATCCAGTGGTTCTCTCGCCTCATGCGAGTTGTGCTATACTTTCAAATCTACCACCGAAGCAGAAAGATCTGGGCACACTGCTTATTTCCTGTGGCATCCAAGGCTGCAACTTTAACCGTGCCCTACTTGATCTAGGATCTTCCATTAATCTTATACCAACCATCATGCTCGAGAAATTTTCCTTATGAAATCTGAAACCCACTCCTATCACGTTACAGTTGGCAGATCGTTCTATCAAAATTCCAAAGGGTGTGGTGGAAGATGTGGTGGTTAGGGTCAACAGTCTCTGTTTTCCTGTTGACTTTCTTATTTTGGATATGGAAGTTCCTAGCTCACTTTCTGATTGTCCGATCATCCTCGGTCGACCTTTCTTGGCCACAGCCCGCACCCATATCGACTGCCAGTTGGGCTGTATTGAGATTGCCCTTGGATCTGAGAAGCTCAAGCTTAACATCTTCAAGGTAGCCAAGAACTTTGATTGCAATTGCATCGAGGATGACATGTCTGACGAGGACATGACTATCAGCGCGTGTATCAGACTAATTGGGACTTATTTTGACTACTGCGGATTGCCTTTAAACACCGACGATTGCCTGACCGACACATATTGTGACGTTCCCCCATCCCTCCCTATTCCCATACCTTCTCCTGACTAGACATCTGATGAGGTTTTCTCTGCTTCCCATACCTCGTGGTCTGAGTCATATTCGGGCTACTCACCGTCGATCCACACTCTTGAAGACCAGATTGCCCTTTCTTTCCCGCCAAATCAGGCGGAACTGCAACCCCACACTGGGACCTTGAGCCCACATACCACTCACTAGGGCTATCCCTTTTTGGATCCATGTATCCAAGATGCCCCTCTTCTTGGCCAATCTGACGGCCAACTTCTCCCTCCTGAATCGTTTTCTTCTGATCCGTTTGGGACACTCTCGTCCCAAGAAATGCCAGATCTTTCACCATCCACTCCTGAGTTGAAAGAGCTGCCTGATACACTTAAGTATGTTTTCTTGGGACCAAATGAAACACTCCCTGTAATCATCAGTTCAAAATTGACCAGGGAGCAAGAGTGCAAACTAACAAAGGTCCTTGGGGAACACAAGGCAGCCATTGGATGGTCTTTACAAGACTTAACTAGCATTAGCCCCTCCTACTGCACTCACTGTATATATACGGAGGAGGCTCGACCTTCCCGCGAGATGTAGCAACGTCTCAACCCTAACATGCGGGAGGTCGTTAAAAAGGAAATTATTAAGTGGTTGGATGCAGGTATAATCTACCTGATCAGTGATAGCCCCTGGGTGAGTCCAATTCAAGTTGTGCCCAAAAAGGCGGGACTCACCATCCGTGTCAATGACAGGGGCGAATCCATCCCTACACACACTCCTACATCTTGGAGAGTGTGTGTAGATTATAGGAAACTGAATGCTGCAACTAAGAAAGATCACTTTTCGCTACCTTTCATTGACCAAATCATAGAGCGGTTAGCAGGAAATAAATTTTTCTATTTCCTGGATGGATTCTCTAGATATAACCAAGTGGCAATTGACCCCCAGGACCAAGAGAAAACCACCTTTACCTACCCCTTTGGCACCTTTGCATTTAGAAGGATGCTGTTCGGACTTTGTAATGCGCCAGAAACCTTCCAGAGATGTATGCTGGTGATATTCCATGACATGGTGGGTGACTTTCTCGAGGTTTTCATGGATGACTTTTCAATCTTTGGACCCTCTTTTGATGACTGTCTTGCCAACCTGACCCGTATCCTTAGGAGATTTATTGATGTGAACCTTGTGCTTTCCTGGGAAAAAAGTCATTTTATGGTCCACAAGGGAATTGTTCTCGGGCATATCATCTCCGATAGGGGTATCGAGGTTGACAGAGCTAAGCTTGATGTAATTGTTGATTTACCTGTGCCTGGCTCTGTCAAACAAATCCGCTCCTTCCTGGGACACGTCGATTTCTATAGGAGATTCATCAAAGACTTCTCCAAGATTTCTCGACCTTTAACTCATCTCCTATCAAATGACGTACCCCTCGATATGGGCCCCGACTGCATACGAGCATTCACGCAGCTACGTGATGCTGTCACCAAGGTCCCTGATCTCCAGCCAGCTGATTGGTCCCTCGACTTTGAACTCATGTGTGACGCTTCCAACCTTGCAGTCGGAGCTATCCTGGGACAAAGATGAGATAGACACCCCTTCGTGGTGTACTACCCAGTAAGACGTTGGACGAGGCCTAGCGTAATTATACTACCACTAAGAAAGAACTACTAGCAGTCATCTTTAGGCTGGAGAAATTCCGCTCTTACCTTTTGGGCTCACATGTTATTGTTTTCACTGACCACACAGCCATTCGCCATCTCATGCAGAAGAAGGATGCCAAGCCTAGACTGATTCGTTGGATCCTTCTACTCCAAGAATTTGACATTGAGATCCGCGATAAGGCCAGAGCCTAGAATGTTGTGGCTGATCATCTTTCTAGATTGGACCCTGATCATATTGGACTTACTCTGCCGATTAATGAGATTTTTCCCGATGAGCACCTATTGGCAATTAATGTGGCAAGTGGACCTTGGTATGCCGACATTGCCAATTACCTTGCTTCTGGTTCCCTTCCACGTGGCTGGCCTAAAAACCAGCGCGAGCGTCTCATGGCAGAAGTAAAGTATTATTTCTGGAAAATCCACTTCTTTTTCGAATAGGTGCTGATCAGATCATCCGTCGCTATATTCCTGACAGCAAATTCCCCAGTGTGCTATCCTTCTGCCACGATCAAGCCTACGGAGGCCATTTCTCTGGGAGGAAAACTGCAGCCAAAGTGTTGCAATGCGTTTTCTTTTGGCCCTCCTTTCATCAGGATGTACACAATTATGCCAAACATTGCACTAGATGCCAGTTGTTAGAGTCAATGTCACGTCGTGACATGATGCCCTTGCAACCCATCCTAGATGCTGAAATTTTCGACATTTGGGGAATTGATTTCATGGGTCCCTTTCCACCTTCCAACGGCTTCGAATATATCCTCGTGGCTGTTGATTATGTTTCAAAATGGATCGATGCTATTCCCACGTGCCATGCTGACCATGTTATATCCACTCGATTCGTCAAAGATCACATTTTTCCCTACTTTGGGATCCCTCGAGCAATTATCTCGGATGGAGGAAGCCACTTTACCCATGCTTCTTTTCAAGCACTTCTGAGGAAATATGGAGTCCACCATCATATCGCATCTCCATATCACCCTCAGACGAACTGCCAGGCAGTGGTGTCGAACCGACAAATCAAGCAAATTCTCCAAAAAATGGTTCGGCTTGACCGTAAGGATTGGTCCGACAAGCTGATTGACACACTTTGGGCGTATCAGATCGCCTTCAAGGCTCCCCTAAGTATGTCCCCTTATAGAATCGTTTATGGGAAGCCTTGTCATTTGCCCGTGGAGCTGGAGTACCGCGCTTATTGGGTAGTTCGCCAATGTTACCTCGACCCAGACCTATGTGGTCGAGAAAGGAAACTCAAACTCCAAGAGTTGGAAGAGCTCCATCGTGAAGCCTATGATTCTGCCTTAACTTTCAAGCAACGTACTAAGGCTTTTCATGACAGCCGTTTTCGGTGGAAGGAATTTGAGCCATCTCAGCAAGTTTGGCTCAAAAACTCTCGGCTCAAATTTTTTCCTGGGAAATTGAAGTCCAAATGGACTGGTCCTTTCCTGGTCTCGAGACCATTTCCCAATGGGGCCGTTGAAATTGAAGATCCCAAATCTGGGCATAAATTTACGGTCAATGGGCAGCATTTGAAACCTTATCTTACTCATGAACCTGCCCCGTTGGAGAAACTGTTGCCCTGCTGGAGGGTAACTAATGTCGTGCCTCATCCTGAGTCCAGCTGGGGACGTCAAATTCAGCGATTGTTGGGAGGCACCCCAGCAACACTCCGCCACTACCACAAACACTTCATTTCGCACCTTTTCACTTCATCACCCACCATCCACCCATCCGACCACCCTGCTAAATACCATGCACCTCAGCTCTCGTTACCCAACCTTTCGTCCTTCCTCTACCCTACCCTGCATGCATATGAGGACATGGCATCGTTTGGCATGGGGGGGTGGATAGGAATCCATAGGATCTGGGTATTTTATTGTATCATGTAGTCTCCATCTATCTATAAATATGTACAAAACAAAAAATGGTGTTTAGCAATGATCTGAAGGCTGAAACAAAAATACAATAAGTGTTTATGGATATTCAACCACTATTTTGAAGACTTTCCAGGCCACAGAAGCTTGATTGGCTCAGGCTCGGCTTAATTCACTTGAGCATTGACAAGATAGATCGGAATATCTCCTAACTAAGGACGTATTCTTGTACCTGAGACACCAGTATAGGATACGTTGGTTTGCTTCTACTCGAGAGCCTAAGTAATCTTGGTTCACACTACACATATCAAGAAAGACCAGGTGAACATAAGATCCAACCCTAGTGTTCATTAGGGAAGGTGGAGTCCTTACTTGTGCATGCAGGTAGACCTTTTATCCCAGGCTTTAGTCTTGTGTTTAGGAGAAACTCTTTCCACCAAAAAGGAACTCTCCCACCAAAAGAAAAGTGTGCTCCTCCAAATAAAGTTGTAAGAGATATACTGACATGTGTTTCAAAAAAAAAAATTTGTGTAAATAAGTCAGTATATCTCACAAATATCTGTAAATTCTTCTCCCTCAAAATATTTGAAGGCAAAGTTACAAGCACCCTGTGTCTACCATATATTCTTTGAGCCACAAAAGAAAAAAATGAGGGTTGAGTTTTCTGTCAACTTTTTAAAGGTCAACCTGAAGAAATGAGTTGAAACTGGGACCAACCTGCACTTAAAAATTCGTGAAACCTTGGGCTTGAGTCTATATGTTCATCTGGTCAGTCTTGATCCTTCACTATGCACAAGCCATAATCTCTCGAGTTCTCGAGTATGGCAAAAAACCTTCTGAATCTTGGAAATCGTACTTAAGGTTTAAATATCAAGAGTCCAGGTCAATCGAGAGATGGTCTTTGTCACGTAACACTTAAAGTACCAGTAGTCTTCTTTGTAATTGGTTCTCGCAATATCCAACAAATAAACACACCTATGTCGCCTCAGAAGAAAATCTTTAGCTTAAGATCATTTCTAAATACAATACAAAATGTTTTGCTAGGGACTAGCAAAAGATAGGCATGGGGGTATGATTGCACAGCAAAAATATATCAACAAAAATGCCATCTTGTATTATTTCCTAGCATTGCCATTGCATATTAGGCAGCGATAGTAGCATTTGTAAAAATTAACACATGCATGCATTTATTTGAGAGGGGAGGAAAGTGAATAATTGGCCTTGTAATTAACGTCTTCATCAAGGGTTGCATCGTAATTTTCACCTTCTTTATTTTATTTATTTGGCTTTGAACGTCTTCTTCTCCGCGTGGCTCAGGGCATGGGCTATTTTTTCTTCGCGCCATTCTCTACCAACACCATTCTCTGCCAGCTGCATGAAGCCCAGGGCATGGCTGTGCATGCCTCATTCTTCTTTAAAAAGCCCTCCCCTCTTCCTTGCGGAGGGGAGCCTGGTCCAGACCATCACCCGAAGACCCTTCCTACAGGCCAAATTCCTCACCTCTCCCCTCCATACGCAACACCTCTTCCACTGAAGAGTTACACTGTGGGCAGGAGCAAGCTCATGGTGGTCCCAAGACCACCACTGTGAGCTCCACCACTGCCCAGCTCATCCAAGAGCAGGTGGGCGTGGTGGGTTCGTTCTCTGTTTTCGTTGTTCAAACCCTTCACGCCATTGCCGCAGCTCCAAGCTTCAGAGCTCAGCAGCAGTAGTAGCATGGCACCAGCAGCTCCACGCAGCGCGTAAGCCTTCGTGCATAAGCTAGCAGCCAGCGGCAGCTCCTTCCGCGTGCACAGGCTCGCTCCAGCGCACTCACGCATGCAGAACCAGCCGCAACCGGTTGTCCGCGCCGCGCGAGCACTATAGCTATTGTTCGCGTGTTTCTACGTGACACTGTAGCTACAGTGAGGTCACCGGAAAGTTTCTCACTTGTCCGGTCACCACGCGCTCTCTCTCCGCGCCGTAACCGTCTCCAGCCCGTCCTCGCGTCAGCGCCCGTGCCCACTCCAGCGCTCGTGTGCACGTCTGCAACCACTTCCTCTCCAGTGCCTGCACCTGCCTGCACCCACATCCGCGTCTTCGTCCGCGTCCACTCCAGCTCGCAGCATGGTGCACTGCGCTACGCAACGCACTGCATTGCGCTCCCTCACACCTGCTCCCTCTAATGCATGCACGCACCCTTGCGCACCTGCGTGCACCTGTGCCTGCCCGTGCATGCACCTATGCCTGGGCCGCCAAACATCGGCTGCAGCCTCTAGACGCCTTAACTCTCCAGCTCTCTCTCTCGCACACTCTCTAGCAGACACTCTCTCACTCATACATACACACACACTCACTTGTACACCTTTATACATACTTATACATATATATATATCTATATATATATATACATATATATATATATATCTATATATATATACATATATATATACATATTATTACCTATACAACTAAATATAAATATATATGCATATATATATACATATATATCGAGTATAAATATATATAGATATATTCCTATATATATATTTACATATCTATATATATATATATACATAACTACATTTACACACTCCACCACGCGTTATATCGCGGGAATATCCGCATTAGTTGCTGATATTCCCCGATAGCCACGTACAGAGAGTGTCTCCGCACACACTTCCACACATCCATCTCCACGCTGCACTTCATCCTGTTGGTTGCATCTTTCTAGACGTTGATCAACTCGACACCGTGCTACACACCATTTCCACCTCCACCCCCACCCCTATATATATAATATATATATACCTGTATATATCTATATATAGACTATATTTTTACAAGGAACCTATCTTATTTCTATTTCTCTTCTATTTCCTGCTTTTAAAAAGATAAAAAAATAGTAAAAGAGAAAAGATAATCCTTGTCTTGCAGGTACTCGATCTTGCGAATAGCAAGACCAATTTTTTGGAACCCTAATTTGGCTCAAAGCCATGAACAATTTGGCTCAAAGCCATGAACAATTTGGCTCAAAGCCAAGGACCTGATTTTGAGGGTGTACCTCAAGGACAAAATTATCAGAAAAATATCTTAAATAGAAAAACACCAAAAGCATAATAAATGCACGGAAGAGATTCGTTGTAGGAAAGGCGTAGAAACTTATTCGCCTCTAATTCCCGCCTCCCTGAGTTCGACCCTGGGACTAAAAGTGGCCAAGATAAAATTAAGTAGGTCAGGTTAAAAATTTTGTAAAAAGATGGTTAAGCTCGATTTAGGTTAACCACTATACTCACTTCAACAATAATTTCACCATATTAACACAACCTATCCAAGTCTCCACCAGATGTGACATCTTTATTGTGGTTAAATTAGATATTTAGTTTTGATTGAGAGATTTTCCACCACATAAACACGACATATCATTCTATTGCTATCATAAATAAGCGAAACTCTCCATCAAATGGTGCCGTTGCCGGGGAGGCAACAGACATAATAGATTCTCGTTATTATTTTTGAATATTCTGAGTTGAGCAGTTATCTGATCATTTTTTTATTGTGCGAGGAATCTGACGAGGCAACAGGCGCAACAGAGCGACGACATTAGCCTTGAACGACGTGCAAGGCGAAGGTGATCTTTTTGGTGGAACTTAACGCCACCTGGAGGCTAGCAACAGGAACACCTGGACCTTGATCCCACGCACATAGGCTTACGGAGAAGCCTATTTTTGATTTAGTCAGTAGATCTTAGTTAGGTTTAGTTTAGATAGACATTATAACTTAATTTCTATCTTTTGGACCCTTGCCAAGTATTTTTGGGAACATGTTCCCAGTGTTTCTTTATTTCTTATCACTCTTGTATGCGGGAGCGTATTTTTGGGAGCATGTTCCCATTTATTTAGATTAAAGGATTATTTGAATTGTTTGAACTACATGTCGGTTAGTTAGTTAGATTAGGTCTGTTTGCTTATGATTATTATTGAAAAAAATAAATTTTGAACTGCCTGCTAGAAGCTGCATATCTATAGGACGACCATTTAGGACTGAATGAGTAGCATCTAGTTTATTTTTACTATATTGCATACATTATTGCATGAGGAAAGCTGGAGTAAGGTACGTCTTCTCTTGAGCATCAATTACCTGTCATGCATCTGCATTGAACCTAAATCTAAGACCACTAAAGTGCTTGAATCAAATTAATTCAGTGGTCACTTTAAAAATTGGGACTGCTAAGAGGTTGGACCTTAAAATCTGTGACTTAAAATTATGTGCAAAAGGATCTTGTTTGCGAAATTTCAAAACTCAAAACATGATCGTATGTTTGCACACCTAAGACATTATGCACCTCACACATAAGGTCACTAGAAAAATTTCTACCTCTCCTCTTTTGCACCACAAGTGAAGTTAGTCAGAAATCAACAAGCCTATCCACCAAGTTACTTCAGTTCCTCGTGTGTGGGCTCAATTCGAGACTTCCATCCCTTGCGAGTAGGTTATAGGCACCAACGAAGGTTGGCCTAGGAAGCGTAATTTGTGCGAAACTTATTTGGCCACCAACTGAACATTTAATTCTAAGACCAACAATCTACTAAAAACAGATCCCACTGAATTTGCATTTGCTTTGACAGTAGAACTCTCTAGGAAGTTTCTGCTCATGTTCTAAATTCTTCTAAATCTTAAGAGAGTTAAAAGTGTTTTGTTTAAAGAAATGGATCACCCTTATTCCTATCATTTAGATTATCAGAGTCAATACTTCCCATCTTTTAACCAGGATCCCATACCCCGAATGTATCCATCCTTTGATGGGTACATTGAAAATTCATGGGATCATTCATATTCCTATCCTGGGAGTACTGGCTTGATAACTCCCACTTTTGAGCAGAGCCTAGGAGTGGGATTTTCCAACCCTGAAATCCCTACTTCTATGCAAACACCCAACCCTCCCACCCTTCATGATTTTCCGTATCGAGGTTGGACCGATAACCCTAGGCAACTAGACCCTGAAATTGACTATCCTCCCCAACCTGATAATAGTAGCCTCTCCTCTTTTATGATAGAAATGCAAAAATAGCAAAAGGAAATGATGGAATCAATGGGAGAGATGCTGAGGAATAGTCAACAGTTAAATGAAGAAATAAGACAGCTTAGCTACACACTTCCCAGTAATTCTGATCCCTACCCATACGACTGATGGGAACCGTTTTCACGCATTTTGAAAGTTGTCAGAATCGTAGTATAGTCGTGCAAAAACGTTCGTCAAAAAATGATTTCTAAAGATAACGAGACTTTGAGTCCTGGTTGTTCGTCTCTGGGAGGCATTTGTTTACTTCTGAAATCGATCTTCTATTGCTCTACTTTGTTTAGAATCGCATGCCGGTTCGTCATTATTACGTAGTTAAGTATGACATAGTTAGTTGCGAGAATATTAGGAGTTAGAAACAGGCAACTTGAATAATGCAAATATAATATTAATCAATAAGCTCATGGTGATTTCAAACACATAAAGAGAGATATATATATATAAAAATGCATTTTCATTCATTCATTAGGGAGAGTTGTTTGCACAGGAAATTTAGAGGAAGGCTTATACATGAATGCTTCAAACGGAAACCTAACTACCAGAAAATGACTGCATACAAGAATCAATGGGGGGATTTTGCATGCATCATTTGGGGAGAAGTTAAGACTATGCTATTAAGCAGTAATAAAAGCAGTAAAAATTATCGAAAGCATAAACTAAATCTAGTAGAATAAAGGGCATTCAGGGGTGGTCCCCGATGGCCTTGGAGTGGTCGAGAGGAGAATGTGGGGTAGCCAATGTAGCTTAGGCCAACCCTTGGAGAGAGGGAGGATTGATCCAACATCCCAGCATGATGTCCTCCATGGTGGTGGTAAGCTCGTGGAGGTGGAGTAGCTGACCTAAGTGAAGGTGGGTGTGTATGGAGCAAATGAGGTGAGTGGTGCCAATGGAAGCCAAGGGATGTGAATGGGTGCAAATGGCCACCCCTTAGGTCTTTTTATAGACCTAAGGGAAGATCTCTAAAGAATTATGGAATTATCTAGAGAGGACTATGGTGGGAGCCCGTGGGAGAGTGAGAGAGAGAGGATGGATGGTGGTTTTTAGATCCACCAAATGTGGATCTAAAAATTGAATGGCTCTTGGTTGCTAATTTTGGCAACCAAGGCAACCACACATGGTAGAGAGTTCTAGAGAACTCTAGGCTAGGTATTTTCGTGTGGATGGTGTGTGTGGGACGAAACTTAGGTGGCTAGGTTGATTAGGTTAGGTTCTAGTGGGTTTAGGTCAAGATATGTCTCAAATTAGGGTTATAAACCCTAATTCACTAAGGTAAAGTGCAATTAAACTTAATACAAGTTTAATTGGGTGTGTGGAAACTTAATTGAGAGTAAAACAACTCAATTAATTTAGGTATAGGTCAATTGGACTCTCACTGAGTCCAATTGGACAGTGTGTGCTGAGATCAGGGCTCAATTGGACTCAATGAGTCCAATTGAATAGGCTGATGGAATTGACTAAGATCCAAGTCAATTAGGTTTAGTGAGGACCTAATTAGGTCCTTAGGGAGGTTTAGAGGTGATGTACTAGGGTTAGGGCACCTTAATTTAGGTTCCTATGGGGTTGGAATTGGGCTTAGAGACCTAGAGATCCAAGATCAAGGCTTAAATCTCAAAATAGGAATTGGAGAGCAGTATCAGACATCTAATAATAGTTTCAGACATCTTATACTTAAAAATTAGAAGTCCAGACTTATTGTCTGGATGTTCAATCAGAGTTAGGAGGGATTTTGGGTTCTGTTTTAGGTATTCTACAGAAATTGGACGTCTGACAAAGTGTCTGGACGTCCAATAACACTGCAGAAGTGGGTTTGAGGTGTGCAGGAGATGGCTAAGGGTCCTGGATGTCCTATAACTTATCTGGACATCCAAATTAGGGTTGGAACTAGGGTTTTAGGGCTTCCTAGGGTGTTGTGACCTAAACTAAGGGTGGCTAAGGCTTAGGGAAGTCTCTAGGCTATCCTAGGGCTATGATGGACCTAAGCTCTTCACGTTTTACTGCTTTATTCCTACTTAATAGCATAGCAAATCTTTAACTACTTTACATCATTATTCCTACATCTAATCTAAGCCTTCTACTCCAGCTCTGCTACAACTCCCGTTATTCCAGATCCAGCTTCAGATCCTACTCCAGATCCAGCTCCAGATCTGCTTATTGCCTGCAATCGACATAATGCACTTAATCAGCACATTATAACATTATTTATGCATAGCTAAAGGAAAGCAGTAAGGATGCAGATAATGCGTATGCATGCGTGAATACCTTAACTTATGCTAAGTCCTAGCTTAATCTAGGTCAATTAAGACCTATGATTGCTATGCAATCATACCCCCATGCCTAAATCTTGCTAGTCCCTAGCAAATGCAAGACTAAATTATTTACAGCAAAGGTCCTTATGGGACTGATTATTTTATCAAGTGTATGCATAGAGAATTTTCTCTATTTTATTTTCATCCTATGCTCTAGAAATCAAGACAATTGTGATAGTGCAGCTAAGTAGCTTTTGCAACAGATTTGAGTGAAAAACTGATTCACCTCTAAAGCCTGTACTTGACCCCTAGTAAAAATTCTAGAGGGATAGGCGGACTTCTTCCCTCGGGGTATTCAGGATATTCTATGAATTCCACCCTGACATTAGGCTTAGGTAGAGAATCTTTGAGGGCTAAGATTATATATTTGGTGGCTCACTCTCACTTGGTGCTACATAGAGACTAGTACTACAGAATCTAGATTCCCAGACTACTAAGTGACTCAACTCAGAGAAAACGAGAAAAACTATGCTCCCTTTTGATTCCTTTGTATCTATTCTCTCTTACTCTTTTTCTTTTCCTTTTTTTATTTCTTAGAGCTCGCAACTTTACCAGATTCACATATATGACTTGTATTTGGTGGTCTCACTAGGCATTAACACTTTAATTGAGTTCTCATAACCCTAACACTAAGTCAGAATTCCTCAGCACTATTTGGGCGATCAGAAACACAAGAAAAATAGTTGGGGCCATATTAGGTGGATCTCAATTTTATTTGGTGGTATTGCCTCGATGAAATAAACACTAAATATTCATTCTTTTCTTTGCTTTTTCTTCTTTTTCTAATTTTTTTTCAGTTTTTCTTTCTTTTCATCATTCTTTTTCTTTTTCTTTTACTTTTTTTATTTCTTTCTTTTTCACAACATAACACAACTAGCACACATCCATGAACTTTATTGAGGAGGCATTATTAGGGATTGGTGGTACTCAAGAGACATTGGGTGGCTTATTTGGTGGAAGTGCCTACTCACGGCACCGGGAAAGATGGATAGGACGATGTATTTCTGACCTTGACATCAATACCCTCCTTCAGCTGAGGATTCCATAGAGAATGGTTGTAACCATCCACCTTAGCCCAAGTTTTATGAAAACTCACTCTCCGCGTATTTGCCTTATTCGATGGCTCTCAAAATTTCGTACAAAAATGTATACGCGGGAACCGAGAGCGAAAACTATGTCTAATCTCAGAGTATCATCACCTAATTATCTAGGATTCCAGATTCCTCACAATAATCTTAGAGCACCAGTACACTCTACTCTCATCTCACACTATTTGGTTGATTTTCGGAAGAAAATCAGCCTGACTCCCAAAACACTGCCTAGGGGTTCAGGAAAAGAAGCACTGCTTCCTCGCGATAGAATGAAGACGTTTATCAACCTTCACCGTGAATCCATTGCAAATTCTACATGTGTGTGAAAAGTTGTACTGGATTCCAGATTACAGGAATCAACTAAAGGATAAAATCCCTAATGCATTCTCTTAATAAAATAATCTTTTTCATGAATGCAATATGTATATATGCTATAAACAAGTAACCTCATAATTTGTACTTCGTGAAATTCCTGTATCGGGTTACAATCAGCTTGACCCTAAATTTAGAACAATAGGTGAGCGGGTGAGTCAGAAGTGGCTATTGCGAACGATTTCTAGCTCCAATGCGAGCATTGGAGGTGGAGTCGGTTGTTCTTTTATTTAAGGTCCTAAAGTACATTCTACATGAAGCTCCGAGGTTTTCCTAAGTGTTGGCAAAAAATTTTTCAGTTTCTACTGTATCTACCCCCCTATGCCTAAGTTCTTGCATGTCCTCATGCATGAATATAAAAGAAAATAAATCTGATAGAGGATGAGTGGGTAGAAGTCACCTGTAATTGCTCCTAAAATTATATTTAGCACCAGCCAACCTGTTAACATGCACGATACAAATGGGAAATATGCTAAAAGAAAAATATGCTATGTATAAAAATGGTTATGTATAGATGATGGTGAAATGTGGAGTGAATGGTATTTATATGTGCTGAGTTTAACGTCTCCAGCTGGGAGAGCACTCAATCACACGTCCTCACTAAGATGAACAGTCTCGTCAGGTGGAGGAGGTTCCTCGGCCGAAAATGCCTTGAGGCGCTGGCCATTTACCGTGAATATATGACCAGATTTTAGGTCCTTGATCTGGACTGCCCCATTAGGATATGGCTGTATCACAACATACGGGCCAGTCCACTTGGACTTGAGCTTCCCTGTGAACAGTTTCAGTCGTGAATCAAACAACCAGACTCGATGGTTGGGTTTGAATACTTTCCTCCAGATGTGGCAGTCATGAAAGGCCTTGGTCTTATCCTTGTATATTAATGCATTCTCATAGGCCTCCCAATGGATTTCTTCTAAATCGCTGAGCTGAAGTTTCCGTTCTTGACCTCCTGCATCGAGGTCAAGGTTGCATTTTCGCACCACCCAAAAGGTGCGGTGTTCCAACTCTACAGGAAGGTGACAGGCCTTGCCATAGACCATGCGATATGGTGACATTCCAAGTGGGGCCTTGTATGCGGTCCGATATGCCCAGAGTGCATCGATTAATTTGTCAGACCAGTCCTTCTTGTCTGGTCTAACCGTCTTCTGGAGAATCAGCTCGATTTGACGGTTAGACACTTCAGCTTACCCATTGGTCTGCGGGTGATACGGGATGGCTATGCGGTGATGTACCCCATATTGCTTTAATAACAACCTAAAATGGGCATGGATGAAGTGGCTTCCCCCATCGCTAATCAGAGCGTGGGGTATTTTGAATCTATAGAAAATATTTTTTCGTACGAAAGAAATGACGGTCTTGTGGTCAGCCCGTCTCACCGGGATGGCCTTGACCCACTTCGAGACATAATCAACAGCTAGCAATATGTACTCGAAGGCATGCGAGTTCGGAAAAGGGCCCATAAAATCGATGCCCCAGACGTCGAACACTTCTGCGACCATGATGGGTTGGAGTGGCATCATGTCTCTCCTGGTCATAGAACCAACCGACTAACATCGTTTCTAGTGTTGGGCATAATCGTGTGTATCTCTGAAAATGGTTGGCCAAAAAAATCCCGACTGCAAAATTTTTGCAGCGGTTTTCTGTCCTGAGAAATGGCCACCACACGCATCATTGTGCCAGAAAGATAACACACTGGGGATGTCAGAGTCTGGGATGCATCTGTGAATAATCTCATCCGCTCCACTGCAGAAAAGCATTGGGTCATCCCAGAGGTAGTATTTGGCCTCTGCAATGAATTTGAGTTTCTGGTCCTTGGATAGGTTCACGGGAATTTTGCCTGCAGCAAGGTAGTTTGCGAAATCCACATACCAGGGGAACTCAACAGAATGAATTGCAAAAGGAGATTCATCCGGAAATTGTTCATGGATAGGTAGGGAATAAGGAATGTGGTCTAGGTCCAATCTGGATAGGTGATCTGCCACAACATTTTGTTTTCCGACTTTGTCACGGATTTCGATATCAAATTCCTGCAATAGAAGGATCCATCTAATGAGCTGTGGTTTGGCATCCTTCTTTGCCAACAAATGTCGGAGGGTGGAGTGATTAATGAAGATGATGACCTTGGGCCCTAATAAATATGATCTAAATTTCTCCAACCCGAATACTACTGCTAGCAGTTCTTTTTCGGTGATAGTGTAATTACGCTGAGCCTCATTCAGTGTCTTGCTAGCATAGTATATGACAAAGGGTTTTTTCTCCTGATGCTGGCCTAAAACAACACTGACGGCAAAATCAGAAGCGTCGCACATCATTTCGAAATCAAGAGACCAGTCGGGTGGTTGGAGAATCAGGGAGTCAGAAATAGCTCTTCGTAAAGTCTTGAAGGCGCTGAGACACGAGGTATCAAATTCAAATGGGACATCGGTAACCAGGAGATTTGCCAAAGGCCGTGCAATTTTTGAGAAATCGCATATAAATCTCTGATAGAAGCCGATGTGACCCAAGAATGATCTGATCTGCTTAACTGAGCTAGGTGGCGGTAAGTGGGAGATAATCTCTGATTTAGCCTGGTCGACCTCGAGTCCACTTTTAGAGATCCTGTGCCCTAGTACTATGCCATCCCTCACCATGAAATGGCTTTTCTCTCAGGATAGTACTAGGTTTACCTCAATACACCGTTTCAGGATCTTGGTGAGGTTATTAGGACAAGACACGAAATCATCTTCGAAAATAGAGAAGTCATCCATGAATACCTCCACATAATCCCCAATCATGTCGGAGAAGATAGCCATCATACAATGCTGAAATGTCGCTGGTGTGTTGCAGAGTCCAAAGGGCATCTGCTTGAAGGCGAATGTTTCGAAGGGGCATGTGAATGTGATCTTGTCCTGATTTTCCAGGCTAATCGCTACCTGATTATACCCGGAGTATCCATCCAGAAAGCAGAAGAAACTGCGTTCGGCTAACTGTTCCAAGATCTGGTCAATGAACGACAAAGGAAAGTGATCCTTCTACAAGTCGTGTTCAGTTTCCTGTAGTCAATGCAGACTTGCCAAGATGTCACAATGCGGGTCAGGATGGATTTGCCCTTATCATTTTTCATGACGGTGAGTCTTGCTTTCTTGGGCACTATCTGAATCAGACTCACCCACTGGCTGTCTAAGATTAGATATACAATGCCTGCATCCAGCCATTTGATGATCTCCTTCTTAACAACCTCTAGCATATTCGGGTTAAGCCGTCTTTAAGGTTGTTTCGAAGGTTTCACCCCCTCATCTGTGTAAATGTGATGAGTGCAATACGAGGGGCGAATACCGTGGAGATCAGCAATACTCCACTCGATAGCAGCCCTATGATCTTGAAGCATAGAAATCAATTGATGCTCCTGTTCTTGGGTTAAGTGGGCATTGATAATGACTGGATATGTCTCACTTTTGCCCAAGAACACGTACTTGAGTGAGTCAAGTAAGGGCTTCAATTCAATTATGGGTGGGTCGGAATCAGATATGAGAGTGGGAGGAGCAGAATCGAAGGTGGGAATCTACTGATCCATGTGCACATGAATTCCCGTTGATTCGCTACCTGTAAAATCGGTTGCGACTGCATTAATGGGAAACCCATTATCTATAGTCACGTCTTTCAATAACAGGGGCGATTCAGTAATATATGGATCAGGATAGCTGGATTCAGGGGTGTTGTGGTCAGAAGCACACCCTAAACAGTCAGATCCTTGGGGAGATATGTGCAATGCAGTGGTTTCATTCCTATGTGGATCAAGGTCCGAGAACCCTGATAGTGTAGACGAATGAGACATTGGGTCATCGCAAAGGAGCCCAATGTTACCATAGTAAGCCGAATCTTCGCCTTCACCATCCTCTTCTATTCGATCACAGTCGAAGTTCTTTGCTACCCTGAATATGTCTAGTCGAAGTCGCTCATTGCCTTGGGCAATCTCCATACACCCGGATGCACAATCGATGTTCGCTCGGGCTGTCGCCAGAAATGGGCGACCCAAAATAATTGGTGCATCTCGGAGATTAAGAGGAACTTCCATATAGAGAACGAAAACATCTACGGGAAAGAAGAACCGGCGGACTTTCACGATCACGTTCTCAACCACCCCCCTCAGTGTTTTGACTGATCTGTCAGCCAGCTGAATTGTAACCGAGGTGGGTTTCAACTCCCCAAATCGAAATCGATCAAATACGGCGGTGGGAGTTAAGTTGATGGACGAGCCCAAATCTAGAAGGGCCCGATCAAATGGAGAATCTTGCAAGAAGAAGGATATGAGTGGGCTACTAGGGTCATTCTTCTTCGACAGTAGGTTAGCTAGAATCATGGTGCTATCTTTTTTCGACAATACCGCCTATCGTCCGATTCTCGACTGTCGCTTCGGGGTAAGTAGTCCTTGAAGAACCTAGCGACAATGGGAATGTGATCGATTGCTTCAAGGAGGGGGACCTGAATATGTACTTCCTTAAACATCGATTTTAGGTCCTCAAAATTCCGCGTGTCCTTTTTCCATACCGTATTTCATGTCAGAGCCTCAGGAAAAGGGTTGGGAATCTCAGGGTTAAATGGCCACTTACCCTTATCTACCGTAGGTGGCTCCTGAGATGATGAAGACGGAGTTGAACTCGCCTGTGGCGAAGGGTGGGAAAAATCAGGACCAGCCTGCCTAGGTGGTGGGTTGAATGTCTTCCTTCCGCTTCGCAAAGAAACAACGTGTGCATCGGCTTGCTATCCATGAGGTGGTGGGGGAGCAGAAGGGGCAGAATACGTGGGATTCTGCAAAGGTACCTGGCCTTGCGCATAACCGGGTGGTGCAGGAGATGCCTGTAGTATGGCGTGTGCCTGTCCCTGCGGTGCTTGAAACCTGGGCGGGGCACCCTGATTCTGCACATATCAAGGATTTGGGATAGGTTGGGATGGTAAGGCTCCCTGAGTCCTATGCTCCTGTAACAACTAGTTCTGCGTGTTCTGTATGGTCTGAATCTGATCAGCCATCGCCTTCATTATCTGCAAGCTATCTTGTGTAGACTTCCTCATCGATTCTTGCAGCTCCTCTTTCAGTGCCTCCAAAGGGTCAGCTTGCCTTAGAGGGTGGTTGCAGCTTGGTGTAGCGGCTGGTATAACGAGCGGGGTTGCTGCTACTGAGGCAGGAATGGCTGCTGCCTAGGGTATGTGTTTTGCGCATTCCCGTATTGCCTGGTCTGGTAGTGTGGATCTCGATGTGGTCTCTGTGAATTACCAGACCAGGAGAAGTTTGGATGTTGGCTCCAACCAGGGTTATACGTCTCTGAATACGGGTTATTATGCCCGTATCCTTGGATAGCGCTGACGTCCTTGTAGGCCAAAGATGTCTGAGATGTATATCCGTCAAGGGGATATGCGTTATAATCTGCGGGTGGTGCGTAACCCTGGTCGTAAGCTGCCATATTTGGATTGTTTATGGGATCCTGATATGCGGGATCTCGTAAATACGAAGAAGATGCATCCCGAGTGAGTAGATTAACTCAAGCAGGTGGGGCTCAGGGTGCATAGGAGGGCCGTGAGGTAGCAGAGCTCAACTCGGATTGACCCTGACTAATCTAGTCAATCTTCTTCTCGATTAAGTTTATTCTATCCAGCTGCTTGACGATGATATCCAAGTCGGCTCGAATAGACTCGGTGTGAGCCTCATGGACACCAACCCGCTGCTGACCAGGCTGCTGGAACTGGTTCATAGATGCAGCATTCATCGAGCTCTTCGCTAATGATTCGAACAGCTCAAATGTGCTATTCTTGTCTTTTGCGAGAAAATTCCTGCCACTAGATGCATCAGCCAGATACCGATGTGTGTCATCCAGCCCATGGTAAAAAATCTGAGCTAAGTGCCATCTGGGTATACCAAGATGCAGGCATTTTTGGAGAAGGTCGTGAAATCTGTCCCATGCTTTGTGTAATTTCTCCCCAGCTCCCTGGGAGAAAGTCGTGATTGCGCGCTGCATTGCATTTGTTCGACCGATTGGGAAGAACTTTTGCAGGAATTCACGTTGTAATTCCAGCCAGGTTCCAATTGGCTTCCCAATAGTCTTGAACCAATATGAAGCTTTGTCCCTCAGCGAGAATGGGAAAAGCTTCATCAGAACAATCCCAAGATCAACATTCCTGGGTCGGATCATTTCAGTGAGTCGACTTAGGTCCTTGAGGTGCTGGAACGGATCTTCGCTTGAGTTCTCGTAAAAATGAGTGCTGATCAACCCAATTACATTGGGCTTGAGCTCAAACGCGTCTCCACCTGCGGGAATTTTGACAAGAGGTGCGACAATTTGTGCGGCTGGGTCATAGAAATCCCACAGTTGTTCTCCTCGCAGCGGGTGCTGCATCCTGTCAAGTGCTATAAGAATGTGATCCATGATCTGCTGATGCTGCTCCTCAGATTCGGCGACCCGGGCTTCCAGACGAGCCATTGGGTCTAGATTCTCGATGTCCTGACCCGATCTAGGTCTATGTCCAGGATTTGCCATGGTGGCTCTTGGAGTAGAAGAAATGGGGGGAGAAGATGGTCCAGGCGAGGTGACTCACCTCCTTGGGAGTGGCTCCCAAGGTCCAACCAAGTGAGGTCGAAGTGACCTCCTTCCGTGTATACACCGCCCAACCCCTAGGTTGGTGTAGCCACGCAGAACAAGGCTAAGGCTTTGTCAATCAAATGGTCCTTATAGATCAGGTGACCAGATTTTTTGTTAGGGATTTGAATTCCTAAAGATAAGTTCATCGTACAACCGACTGAAAGTGAATCCCGCCTCTCAAGCTAACCCAGCTAGTCGGTTACGAGGGGACTAAGGGGAAGGTTCTTCCTTTGGCTTACTCCTCCGATTCCGTTGACCCTCGAGCCGCGGTCGTTTGACACTACCCTGCAAACTTAGTCACCAGGTTTGGCAAGAGAGGTTAAAAACGCCCAATAGTATGACAACGAACTCAAGTTGATTTCGTGTTTTAAAATTAATTTTAACCCATTTTCTTCAGTGGGGTTTGTCGTGACTGGCCCACAAGGTGGCCAAGCTCACCAGCTAACTAGACTTGATTAAGTCTAGGTTAGCCCAAGGTGTGGTCTCTAGTTGTAACCCTAAAGATTCAACCTAAGTTGCATGCACTTCTAGGGTTTTTTTTTGTTTCAGCATACCACAAAAGTAAAGTTGGTTCTCTGATGATAATTGGAATCTAATTAATTTGAAATTTTGCGAGTACATTCCTTTTTCAATTTTTTTTTCAGAGACTAGTTTTTTGTAATTTTTACTACTTCAATTGAATTTTTAGAGAATTTTGAATATCAGGGGGTCAGATTTGGAATTTTGACCCCTAGTCGGTCTTTCACTTTGAAATAGTATCAAATGACCTTAAAAAATTCAGACAAAACATGGAAAATAAATCCAATGAGATCAGCTTTCAAACCCCACCATTTTTAGTCCAAACAAATTCGTGGATTTCTCGAAATCACTTTTTGAAATTTGAAAAGTTTTGAATCTGGGTCAGTCTGACCCCTGTACACTTCACAAATTTTAAAAAATTATTTACTTGGAATTTTTTCAAAACAATGGTGGCGTTTGAAAGATGATTTGAAAATGAAGGTTTATCCCAAATTTCAGAATTTTTTGCTTACTATTTTTTTGGCAATCGAATTTTTAAATCAAGCTTGAAATCTGGATGAAAATGAGGAGATGGTGGAAAAGCTTTTTGAGGAGGTTTGAATTTGAAATCTAAACTTTCCACAAAAAATGCTTTTTTTTCTCTCTTTTCAAAACTTTTGCATGTTTTTTTTTTCAAAAAGAAATCTTCAAAGGATTCAACGAAAATATCTTTTTTTTTTTCAAAGTAACCTAGATTCGATAGGAAACCTAATCTAGATTTTTTTTTATTTTTTTCTCACGACAATGAGTAAAAAAAATTTCTAAGGAAATTGCAGAAAGTAAAACCTAATCTAAAAATACGATGATGTGCAGCTAGATTTATTTTCCACGCTCGTTGCGTGCGTAGATCCCGTTCTTTCCCATTTTTCCTGTACATCAAAAACAAAGTAGAGAGCAAAATCATCAGTGATGTTTTAAAAGATCGAACTCAAAGAAAATGACATTGCCTTCCTGGCAACGGCGCCATTTGAAGGGAACCGTTTTTGCGCATTTTGGAAGTCATCGGAATCGTAGTATAGTTGCGCAAAAACATTCGTCAAAAAATGATTTCTAAAGATAATGAGACTTTGAGTCCCGGTCGTTCGTCTCTAGGAGGCATTTTTTTACTTCTGAAATCGATCTTCTATTGCTCTACTTTATTTAGAATCGCATGGCGGTTCATGATTATTACGTAGCTAAGTAAGACATGCTTAGTTGCAAGAATATTAGGAGTTAGAAACAGGCAACTTGAATCACGCAAATATAATATTAATCAATAAGTTCATGGTGATTTCAAACACAAAAAGGGAGATATATATATAAAAATGCATTTTCATTCATTCATTGGGGAGAGTTGTTTGCACAGGAAATTTAGAGGAAGGCTTATACATGAATGCTTCAAACGGAAACCTAACTACCAGAAAATGACTGCATACAAGAATCAATGGGGGGATTTCGCATGCATCATTGGGGGAGAAGTTAACACTATGCTATTAAACAGCAATAAAAGCAGTAAAAATTATGGAGAGCATAAACTAAATCTAGTAGAATAAAGGGCATTCAGGGGTGGTCCCCGATGGCCTTGTAGTGGTCGAGAGGAGAATGAGGGGCGGCCAATGCAGCTTAGGCCAACCCTTGGAGAGAGGGAGGATTGATCCAGCATCCTGGCATGATGTCCTCCATGGTGGTGGTAAGCTCGTGGAGGTGGAGTAGCTGACCTAAGTGAAGGTGGGTGTGTATGGAGCAAATGAGGTGAGTGGTGCCAATGGAAGCCATGGGATGCGAATGGGTGCAAATGGCCACCCCATAGGTCTTTTTATAGACCTAAGGGAAGCTCTCTAGAGATTATGAAATTCTCTAGAGAGGCCTATGGTGGGAGCTCGTGGGAGAGTGAGAGAGAGAGGATGGATGGTGGTTTTTAGATCCACCAAATGTGGATCTAAAAATTGAATGGCTCTTGGTTGCTACTTTTGGCAACCAAAGCAACCACACATGGTAGAGAGTTCTAGAGAACTCTAGGCTAGGTATTTTCGTGTGGATGGTGTGTGTGGTTGTGTGTGGGTCGAAACTTAGGTGGCTAGGTTGATTAGGTTAGGTTCTAGTGGGTTTAGGTCAAGGTATGTCTCAAATTAGGCTTATAAACCCTAATTCACTAAGGTAAAGTGCAATTAAACTTAAAACAAGTTTAATTGGGTGTGTGGAAACTTAATTGAGAGTAAAATAACTCAATTAATTTAGGTCTAGGACAATTGTACTCTCACTAAGTCCAATTAGACAGTGTGTGCTGAGATCAAGGCTCAATTGGACTCAATGAGTCCAATTGAATAGGCTGATGGAATCGACTAAGATCCAAGTCAATTTGGTTTAGTGATGACCTAATTAGGTCCTTAGGGAGGTCTAGAGGTGATGTACTAGGGTTAGGGCACCTTAATTTAGGTTCCTATGGGGTTGGATTTGGGTTTAGGGACCTTGAGATCCAAGATCAAGGCTTAAATCTCAAAATTGGAATTGGAGAGCAGTATCAGATGTCTAATAATAGTGTCGGACGTCTTATACTCAGAAATTAGAAGTCCAAACTTGTTGTCTGGACCTCCAATCAGAGTCAGGAGGGATTTTGGGTTCTGTTTTGGGTATTCTGCAGAGATTGGACGTCTGACAAAGTGTCTGGACGTCCAATAACACTGCAGAAGCGGGTTTGAGGTGTGCGGGAGATGGCTAAGGGTCTTGGACGTCCTATAACTTATCTGGACATCCAGATTAGGGTTGGAACTAGGGTTTTACGGCTTCCTAGGGTGTTGTGACCTAATCTAACGGTGGCTAAGGCTTAGGGAAGTCTCTAGGCTATCCTAGGGCTAGGATGGACCTAAGCTCCTCACGTTTTACTGCTTTATTCCTACTTAATAGCATGGAAAACCTTTAACTCCCTTACATTATTATTCCTACATCTAATCTAAGCCTTCTGCTCAAGCTCTGCTACATCTCCTCTTATTCCAGATCCAGCTTCAGATCCTGCTCCAGATCCAGCTCCAGATCTGCTTATTGCCTGCAATCGACATAATGCACTTAATCAGCACATTATAACATTATTTGTGCACAGCTAAAGGAAAGTAGTCAGGATGCAGATAATGCGTATGCATGCGTGAGTAACCCTAACTTATGCTAAGTCTTAGCTTAATCTAGGTCAATTAAGACCTATGATTGCTGCGCAATCAACGACCATGATCATGAAAATAATTCTGAGGAACCCAATGACAATAGGGATCCAGTTTTATGTAGCTATCACTTAGACTCTCCCAATGAGACACGGCCACTTGAGGAGAATGATCATAGTGATTATCCACTTGAGCTATATTGGAGTCAAAAGCATGGGAAGATGGTACCTCTTGAGGACCTTGACCCCAATGACAGTATTCTCCTTACCCCTACCAACCCGTGTCAAGGTTGTATTGTTCCTATCACTTCCCATATTAATTACTTGGTGGAATACCATTCTACCCTTAGTGAGCCTACTCCTGACCCTCCACTTAGGGAATCAACACCTACCATTCAGCATCTTGAGGATTTAAATGCACCCAATGAAGGTGACCCTAAGGGAATGGAGGATGAATTAGATCAATTTTGGTCTCATGGATATGAGTAGTCTATTTCAGAGGATGAGGATGCCCCAATAGAGGAACCTGGACTGAAAATCTGGAGTGAATCACAGGGAAATTATTTATCATTTGAGGATTTACCTCCAAAGGATATAAATAATGTGGTGAAATCCAGATTCCTCCCTTCTTTTGGGAGTCATCCTCCATCAAAACAGGAGTTGATATTAGAGGACAAACAAAATAGTAAGAAGCCTATGGGAGACTCTCGGGGACAAAACACGTCAATTGAGGATTTATACCCTGAGAAGAATAACGAATTCAGAGATATAGGCTTGCTCCAAAATATTAAGACTGATCCTCTTTTAGCAATAATTAAGGATACTGATCCAACTCCTGTCTTCACTAATGAATCACATATACACCCTGACAAAAATTTGAGTGAACCAAACGAATTCGGGGATGAGCTTAATGATAATGATTCTGATATTTTGACCCTACCATCAAAGAATTGTAATTTGGAGTCTACCTTGATTCAAATATGACTCCGATCATTATTGCTAGGCAGGGTAACGTGCAATTGTCTACAACTGTTAGGGAGTATACACAATCTGAATCATTGTTGGAATTGGACCTGACACCGACTAAGCCCTCATTGGACTTAACCATTACCTTCTAACACTACAAACAACCCTTATACTCCCTAACCGTTCCTTGGCTCAGATCTCTGCTTACGTTCATTCTTTCTGGAGAACATATCAGGCCAGTACTTCCTCGGGTAGAATGGCGAGTGTGGATTAATGATTGTACTTTTAGTCTTGCCATTCAAGGGTTTCAAATATTAATGTTTATATCTTTTAAAACCTGTCTTGTTTTGGAGGATCCTTGTTATCCTCCACTTATTCCGTTTCGGGAGGCCTCTTTTCATATTCCCTTTCTTATTCCTATACCTCCCTTGGTAGCTAATGAGGTTTTCTACTTTCATACCTTCTGGAGAAATTTTGGGATTACATTGCATCACCAACTCGCCAACATCCATGGCTACCTGTTTTCTAGGCCCGCATTGTTACGCATATTTTTAGGGCCTAACTTTTCTGTCTGGAACCAGACTTACAGGTTCCTTCTAAGTCTAGCTGCTGACAGAAAATGCAGCGCTTGTTGGGAGGCAACCTAGCGGCCTTAATAACACCATCATCAGGTGATTTCTTTCCTTTCTCCCCCTGTTTTAATTTTACAATGGGGACATTGTAGGATTTAGGCATAGGGGGGTGCATTTTGCATTTTAGGAAGTATTCATGCATTTAGGTTAGCATATAAAAAAAAAGAATTCTCTTTTCTTGAGCTGAGTGGGTTAGTCCCTAGCAGAATACCCTTGTCATTGGAGGTTTTCCTTCTTGAATTATTTCTTAAGTTTAGAATCCAGTACATTTACTTCACATGCACGTAGACTTGCTAATGGATCTTTGTAGAAAACAAATAAGCATTTGTAGTCTACTGAACCCTTGGACAGTTAATAGGGAGTCAAGCATACTATCTTCTAGTAGATCCACCCCATATTTGTGAGATGAAAGTAGAGAGATTACTGGTGTGCTAAGTCTAGTGCAAGGACTCTTAAGTTTTGGATAATTAGATGATGATACTTCAGAGTTAGGCGTAGTTTTCTCTCTCTGTTCCTGTATGCGTACTTTGTGTGAATTCCTGAGAGTCACCAAATAAGGCAGATACATAGAGATTGAGTCTTAATAAAGCTATGACTTTGGTGGATGGTTACGATCATCCTTCATAGAGTCCTCGGCTGAAGGAGGGTAATAGTGTCAAAGGTCAGAAATATGCCTGTCCTATCAATTCCTTTCCAGTGCCGAGAATAGGTACTTCCACCAAATAAGCCACACAATATCGTCTTGACCATCATCATCCCTAATAATGACTCATAAATAAAAGTCAGTAACGTGTTATGTAGATTGATAAAGAAAGAAAAAGGAAAAAGATAAGAAACAAATAAAAAAAAAGAGAAGAAGAAAAGAGAGAAAAAAAAAGAAAAGAAGAAGAAAAGAAAGAGAGAAAAGAAAAAGAAAAGAGTCCAAGGTTGTACTTTATAGTTGTAACATTGTTTCTGAGGCAACAAAAACACTTATCGCGTTCCACCAAATATGACCCATACCTATTTTTCAGTATTTCTGATCGCCCGAATACTGGTTGAGGACTCTAACTTAGTTGTAGAGTTATTAGGACTTTAATTAAAGTGTGAATGCCATGTGAGGCCACGTAACAGTGAGTACAATTATTAAATCTGGCGGGATTTATGATCTCAGAAAGAAAAGAAAGAAAAGAGAGCGCCAAGGAACATCAAGAGAGCACAGTTGTTTAGCCTCTCTCTGAGTTGACTTGTCAAATAGTCTAGAGATCTAGAGTTTGTAGTACTAGACTACATGTAGCACCAGATGAGTGTGTGCCACCAAATACAAATCTATTCAACTCGATATCTCCACCTAAGCCAAAAGCTAGGGACAAGTTACAGATTATCTTCTGCTTTATCCCTGAGCGAAGTAGTTGCCTATCCCGACAGTAATATTTACCAAGGGTGAAGTATGAACTCCCAATTAGAATTGGCTTTTTCACTCAGATCTGTTACCTAGGCTATTATCACGTCACATTTGTCTAGATCTCTAAAGTTTTCAAATAAGAAAAGAAGAAATCTTCTAATTACTTCTATTATTTTTTGTTTTTGCTAGGGACAAGCAAATCTTAGGCATGGGGGTATTTGATGAGTCCATTCTAATGGACTATTGTTACGCCTAAGTACTTTAATTCTATCATAGTATGTTTGTTAATACTCACATTAGGTTATTAAACAAATGCATGCATCATTACTTGAGTTTTTATCTATTTTATCGCATTCTATAACTTAGTATGTAATTATTTTATGTTTCATCATTGTAGGAATAAATTGCAACAGATGAGGGGGGTGAATTAAAATTCTCCCCTCCCCCAACAACCACTGGCCTCAACTGAGTCTTTCGGTCGGCCTCAACATCTCCCGAACAGCCGAAGGCCATATTTAGTAAGGGATTTTGAAAATCCCTTAACTAGCGTGGCGAGAGGAGTTAAGAGGAGGCTTGGCACAGGAGAGGAGGGCATCTTGGGTTCTTCTTCCCCCCCTAACGAGATATCCTTCTTCTCCACCTTCCCCATCATGGAGAGGGCGAACACTGTGGAACCAAGCTTACACTGTGCACACCAGTGCCTTCACCAATCTCTTGCAAGCCACAGCCGCACCCTCCACCACCTGTCCAGCCACAGCCTGTCCTCAACGTGTGCCTGCAACTGCTTCACCTCCAGCGCCCTTGCGCACCCTGCGCCATCCCCAGTACCCGCAGGTAGAGCGCACCCACAGGCACCCCTGCGCTTCATCAGCCGCCCGTAGGCGCACCCTCACCAACGCCCGCAAGTAGCCAGCCAAGCCTGCAGACGCCACGCCCGCAGGCAGCAACCAATCCCTTCTCCTCCTGCCTGCACCCGCACTGCCCGTAGGCCACACCTAGCCCCCACGCTATTGCTACAGGTGCCCCAGCCTGCCCTCGCCACGCCATCGCCCTTGCGTGCCTCACGCTACAGCCAAACGCCCGTAAGCGCTGCCCTTGCACGCCTTACGCCATCGCCAGCGCCCGCAGGCAGCCAAGCCTGCAGGTGACCCACGCCCGCAGGCGCTGCACTCTTCGCCTGTAGGTGACCCACGCCGGTAGGCGTTGCACCCAATGGCCAGCACTCTCGCACGCGCATTAGCACGCCTTGCGCACGCGCGCCCAACGCGCAACCGTGCAGGCTGCAGTAGCGACGCCACCCTCTGCACGCGTGGCTAACCTCCTCCAACAAGGCCAATAGGCTGGCAGCCAATCTCCTCCATCCGGCCACCGCTGACCGCCGCGTCACCACCATTTCGTAGCCCTCGTTGAGGCACACCACCCCATCGACTCTCGCCACCAACCGTGCACGGCCGTCCACGCGAGGAAGGTAGAGGAGAAATCCTCTATTTTCTCCTCAATTAATATTTACATCTAATGCCATTGCCATTTATATATTAATATTTTATTCAGGCCACATTGCATTGATGCACTCGTACTTTCCTGAAATTACTTCACTTGTGTTATGTGCATGATTTAACTTTGAATTTCAAATCAAATTTGCTTGCAAGTTAAATTTACATGATATGCCATTACACATGCATCATATGCATATTTTTGGAGCTTAATTCTTGACATGAAAATTGCATAACTAACCCTAAACTTTTAAAGAAATTGCAAGCTCCATTTAAAATAGCATATTCCTCGCATTAAAGTCGCAAAAGTGTCTGCGAACAGTATATTCCTGTACTCGTGAGTTTATTGGTCTATTAGTCCTTGTGGATGCGACATCTTTATTATTGTTAAAATAGATATTTAGTTTTGATTGAGAGATTTTTCACCACATAAAACACGACATATCATTCTATTGCTATCATAAATAAGAGAAACTCTCTCCATCAATAGACCTTAAGACTAAGATTCTACCAACTCTTTACTTTATTAACTTTGAATATCTGGCTTTTTTACTTAACTTGATGATAAAAACAGATGTTTCAAAAAGCAAAAGGATTACGTAGTCTAATTGATTAAAAAGTTACAATTTAATTCTAAAACTCAAGTTTTAAACTTAATGCACCTTAGTTACTTAATTTCAGGGTAAAGAACAGAAAAATAGATCCTTAGGGTTTTATATTCTAACTTAAATAAAATCCCATTTAAAATTTCGCAAATAATGTGTGTTTTAAAAAGATTATAAGTGAAAATCTAAATAAGGATTTAATGCTCTTATAAATATTATTTTCAATATATTTTTTAATTTTTGGTTTATGACCTAAAAGAAAAATTAAGCTCTTAGTTACTAGTATAAATAAGTATAAATATATTTTTGATATCTTCTTTTCTTTGTTGTAAATGTAAAACCCCTTTATTATTTTTATGATTTTGTAATTTTCAAATTTTTATATTTGTATATTTTTATTTTTATGTTTTATAAAATTTTTGAATTTTTCAAAATTTTTCAAATTTTAATGTATTTTTTATTTTTTCTAATTTGTTTTAATTTTTAGTATTTCCATTTTCTTAATTTCGTGGGTATTTAATTTTTATGTGTTTTTTTATATTTTCTCTACAAATACACTTGGAGTGAAAATTTCACTTCATACCCCCCAAGCCAAGATTTTACAATATCCTCATTGTAAGAAGGGTGAAAAAGATATTACACTTTACTTAGTGTAAGGTGACGGAAGGAGTCGAAAAGAGGAGATCAAAGATCTTTGTGCGGACGATTTCTATTATGACCAAAGGTCAGAGTGGTCAGTCGAACTAAGTGAAGGTAATCAGTGTAGAATGAAGTGATAAATCAGATACAGACTCAAGTGTATAGGAAGAGAAAAGTGTGGAAAATTAGAAACAGTTATATACAAAATGCTAAGTTTTACACCTTCAGCTAGGCGTAAACCCTAGTAAAGAACTCCTAAAAAGAATATACATGATATAAATAGAGTTATGGAAGAATTGGTTCGAGAAAATAGAAAAATAGATAAAACCACCCAGGTAAAACTCGTCCTAAGTTTGCCTAAAATAGATCTCGCAGAACCAAAATTAGATTCTCATGAAAATTCTCAAAAAGATCAGAGTGAATCTCATGAAGATTAGATCTGATTTAGGTTGAAATGTAAAATAATAAAGATTGAGGCAATCTAAGAAGTGATTCCAACCAAGTTCAAAAGATCAGCAGAGTCAATTCTGATTCTCAATAATAGGTGGGTCATTTTGATACAATAAAGGCTGCTGATGCGGGTTTGGTTGATTATTTTCAGGAAGTACAGAGGATGGGTTTTGATTAGAATCAAAGGCCTGATTAATGAAATGTACTTGGTCCTGATCTTGCCTAGGGTTTTGCAGATTCCTAGGATTTGGATTTGGCTAAGATGGAAGAGTACCTGGTTGACGAGACTCAGCCAAAAACGTGATCTGATTTCATAAATCAACCAATTCTACCTTACATTGCCTTGGAATCTCAGCGAGAGCTTCAGCATTTTGTCGTTGACTCTTTGTAACAGCTTGCAAAATTTGATCGAGCTGCATATCTCTATTCGGCCCAGAGTAATTCTGCATACTCGTGAATTGGGCCTCACATTTGGTTGCTGAGAAGGCAATGAAGGTGGGTTTAGGTGGGTCTGGTTTGGATAAGATGGTCTTTGATTTTGATCAGGCTAAGAGAAATTTGGTTAGCTTCTCCATCTAGGATTATAGGTGTTAGAATAAGGATTTGATCTTGGAATGTTGTCCTAGATAGCGTGTAAATAGAAAAGATATGGCATGTTTTCTGCAACAAGAAAGGGTGGGAAAGATTGTGGGACAAAAGTTCGTCCTTGAGTTAGTGTAGGAGTAGATAGAAAACCCAGGGAAGATGGATCTCTCGAATCCAGATTATTTACAAACTCCCTCTACAAGGGAATTTGCGAAACAGGCAAACACGTGGGATTTTGCATAGTGAGAAGAGGTATAAGAGATTTCATCGCGTTTCGAACCTCATCGAGATGCTTTGCTATGTGTCGACTTTGTCCAGTTTTTCTACTATAATCTCTAAATCCTTGGAACTAGACAGATTCCTGATCTCGTGAATGCCCTTCTGCGAGTTTTGATGTGTTGTATTGGTGCCCCACGTGAATTACGACATTGATGCGTCGTTGATCGAGTTTTCAGCCATCCCTCAAGCAATTCTGAGGCGGATTCTGCATCGTGATTCAGGAAGTTCCCTCCACAAGAGGACTCGACTAGATTGTGAATGCCCTCTTGCAATCCATAATAGAAGATATGCATTAGTTGCCAATGAAGGATGTCATGATGTAGGCATTTCCTTTGTAATTCATGAAAGCGCTCCCACGCTTCATGAATTGGTTCTCCTTGACTCTAATTAAAAGTCGTGATAGCTCACCTTAGTGCATTGGTGCGACCAATAGGGAAAATTTCTTCAAAAATGCATATTCGAGTTCAGCCCAAGTGGAGATTAGTCTTGCAATTGTTCTATACCAGTAGGCAGCCTTGTCCTTAAGGCTAAAGGAGAACATCTTCATGAGTAAGATTTCCCGGCTTTGATTTCGAGGACCAGGAGTTTGAGATAAGTTCTTTATATCTTCAATGTGTTGAAATGAATTCTCGGATGCAAATCCTTGAAAGTATGCGATTAGACCTATAATATTTGCTTTAAATCTAGGTCATTTTCCACAATGGGAATTGTAACGAACACGTGCCCCAGACGTCTTTTAAGACGTCTGGGAGGTGGCCCAGACGTCGGACCAGACGTCTAGGATCACATCAAGACGTCTGACAGGATGTCTGGAATCGTTTCCAGACATATGAAAAATCGTTATCTTCCACACGCGCGAGTCGTCTGCACGCCTGAGCGCGCAGACCCGCATATTCGATATTCCCTCTCTCTCTCTGCGGCTACAGACCCCTGTCGCGCTCCTTCTCTCTCCTCCTCGCGCGGCCTTAAAAAGGCCACGCCTCCCCTCCCGTCGTCTCCACCCCTTCCTCTCCTCCTTCCTGTGTGCGAGAGCAAGCGAGCGCGAGGGCGGCAGCGGCGGCCACAGTGAGCGAGGAGGAGGTGCTGCGTGCGAGAGCGGAGCTCTGCCGTGCAGGCGAGCTCGCCGGGGCTGCTAGGGCCGGCCAGCGGAGGGCGCAGGGGGCGCGGAACGACGTGGAGAGGGACCTGCTACGGTCTGAGCCGCAGACACGCGAGGTGCGACGCGGGCGGCGTCGCGAGCGGAAGCTGGGTGGTGCCCTGTTCTGGAAAAATTTCCAGAGTCAGACGTCTGGGTTAATAGCCAGACGGTGAGGGAGACGTCTAGAAGATCATACAGACGTCTGAAAGGTGAGTATTCCGCTTTATTCTTCCTTCCTGTCGACTGACCGTACTGAGGGAGGGAGTTGGCTGTGCGCAGGCTCGCTGATTCGCCATCGTTTGCGAATTGGACGTCTGGCTGTTGTACCAGACGGTGGGAGAGACCTCCAGACGTCCAGGGTAACCATCGGACGTCTTGAAGCTAGGCCAGACGTCCCTGCAGACTTCTGGACGTCTGGGAAACCACGCTGAGCAGGTAATTCTCTGATCCACTTTTTAAGACGTCTGGAATAAGTTCCAGACGTCTGATTTTGCACAGTATCGTCTTTTTCGACCCGTTTAGGGCCCGTTCGGGCTCTGTTTTCCATGATTCGAGTTGCATTCTTTTCAGAATTAATTCCTCTACCCGTCTACAGTAGCTATGCACTGTTTTGAGACTTTCCTTGTGTTTGATCCTTGTGATAGGACCTCATTCAGTTGCAGTCTTGGGAGTCGCGGAAGCACGCGGGATTCCCGATCACGCCCCCATTACTCCCGTTGTGCCTGGTAGAGTGGCTTTAAGTTATTAAAATCTGTTAAATTATGAAACCATAAATAGAACCTAGGACATTGCATGAACCCTAGGAATGAGAAATAGATGGAATGGTAGCTCCTAGGTGTTGCATGAATCCTAGGACTGGAAAACTAGATTGTATGATAGATCCTAGGATATGGCATGAATCCTAGGATGGAAAAACTAGTGGAATGTATCATACTGCAGTCTTGGAAAAGTGGAAAGAAATATAAAGTTGCCTGTAAATTGAATTAACAGCTGCTTGTTATGAATAAAGAAACATGATTGAGATCATGGATTGTGAGAACGTGAAACTGGAAAGTGAAACATAAGATGTTCTGAGATAAAGAGCTGGAACCCTACGGGGAATTAGGAGTGGAACTCCTGGAAAGAAAAAGGAATGGAACTGAGATGTAGTTTTGTACTGTCTCTTCGGTACGTAGTACCAAGGGAAGTACCTGTACCTGTTTAGTGCAGAGTGGGGCCAGCTACCCCAGGGACCCGGGGTTAGGACCGGCCGCTCTGTACCGACTTGCTGGCCCTCGTGTATGTAGTACCGAGGAGAGCTACTAGTGTTAGGAGAGCACTAGCTACCCCACGGGCCCCGGGGTTCTGCTAGCCTCCTTCACCGACTTATTAGGCCCACTGGGGCAAACCAGGGTAGTCAAGCGAGGGTGCACGGACTGTGGAGGGGCAAGGCCCCGGTTTGGTTACTGTGGAGGGGTTGGACCCCTGTTACTAAGAGGGCTCTGCCCTGGACTGGTTCCGTGCTGTGCTTTGGGCACACCCGTTAACGGAAACGACTGACCGTGTGCCAGTACGGGTTAGCTACCTATGCGTTTATCGTACGTGCCGTAGTCACCGTTATGTCTGTCAGTGACCTTGGGGTGGTTGACTGAGGGTAGGATGACCACGGGGGACTCTCCCGGCCAGGAGAGCACCACGTGCTACTTCTACTTTTTGGAAAAGACTGCAATCAAGATCGTTCCCACGAGGAACATTCGAGATCAAGTAAAAGATCTGAGAAATAAATGAAATAGTGAGACAATTGAAAGATGTAAATAAAGAAAGTAATAGAACATAACAGCTACTGTACACTCTACTGTTGTCTTTAGTTTTAGTTGCCACTCTACTCAGCGTTTTCCTGACGTGTTACACTCGTTACTTTTTTCAGGACCAGGTGTTGAGCAGCCAGGGTCAGCGGCTGCAGAGGACGCTGGGCCGAGTAGGGTCCAGAAGAGTTACCACTGTCTTTTGTACCCCTTTTTGTTTCCATTATAGTGAGTAGTTCTTGTTTCCGCTGTACTTTTCTTTACCTGCAGTTCATGTTATATGATAAATGTTGTTCTACTGTTGTGGTGGTATACACCGTAGTAGTTTCTTTCCTTACTACTGTACTTTCTTACTGTTAGTTATATTCATGCTGAATGTGGTTTATTTTACTGCTCTTTTGGTTACTTCCTCGTTGGACGACTAGGTCTTTGGATTAGTCGAGTCGGTTCGGTTCTCGTGTCTCGTAGGGACTCGGGAACCAAGTCGTTACAAGATGGTATCAGAGCAAGGTCGTCCCGAGAAGTGAATCAACTGACTGGAAAATAACCAATTCGCATGTTTATAGCTAGAGTAGCCACCACAACATATCTCCTGACCTGAGCTCTTAGAAGTTTCATTAGGTACCGTCTGTTTTGACGTTTTCGTTTGGTTTCGCGTCTCCTTGCAGGAGATGCCTCGTCACGGGACTGGAGAGACTGGCCGCGGGGGCGGCCGAGGGCGAGGTCGGCGAGGTGGATGTGCTGTTGTTGACGTTTCGGTGGACCAGCCACCACTCCCGGGCATCCAAGCCCAGGACCTCGCCAGACAGATACGAGATATTGTACGAGAGGAGCTCCACCCACCGCCCCGAGCGCCTCCTCCTGGGGCTGCAGAGGGGGAGTCCTCTGTGGGACCACGCGACGGATACAGCGCTGGACACGAGGGAGGGGATGGGCCCCTGCCGCCCCCACCTTCCTCCGACACTTCTGTACACGAGGCACCTTCGCCTGGAGGTGCACCAGCACCTCCCCTACAGCGCCACTTCGAGCTTTTCGGACAGTTCCGGAAGCTGAAGCCCCCCTCCTTCCAGGGGGATGAGGACCCGACCGAGGCAGAGGACTGGCTTGAGCAGCTGGAGAAGATCTTCGACACCCTTCGCCCCCCGGTGGAGTGCCGCGTGGCCTTTGCCACGTACCAGCTAGAGAGTGCGGCACACAGGTGGTGGAGGGCGGTCCGGGGACAGGAGAGGGACGAGCCGACGTGGGACTAGTTCGTCACCCTCTTCTGCGAGCAGTACTTTCCCCAGATGTGGCAAGACCAGAGGAGGCGGGAGTTCCACACTCTCCGCCAAGGGACGATGACTGTGAGCGCGTACCGCACGCGTTTCTTGGAGTTGTCCCGCTTTGCAGCGACAACGGTACCCACTGAGGAGGAGCGCCTTTGGAGGTTCACCGAGGGGCTTCGGCCTGTGATCCGGGGGTATGTCAAACCCCTAAAGCTGCCTACGCTTTCAAGGGTGGTAGAGGCAGCTATGACTTACGAGGAGACCAACCCGTCCGCGCGAGAGACCGACGGCGGGCGAAAGAGGCCCTTTCAGCCAGACTTCTCATAGGGCCGGCGAGAACGAAGACACGTGGCATCCGCAGGAGAGCCGTCATGTTGTGCAGGGCCATCAGTGGCCTTTGGGGGCCCTCGACAGGGGCCAGTCGCCAGCACCGGACCCCCGCCTAGCCGACAGCAGGGACTCACTAAGGGCGGGAGTCGGGTTCCCCTCTGCTACCAGTGTGGCCAGCCGGGCCACGTCAGGAGGGACTGCCCATCTAGGGCAGGAGGTCAACAGATACTTCCCGTGCAGAGCACTGGAGGGCGTGCAGGAGGCCGCGGTTCCCAGGCGCGAGGAGGAGGATAGCAGTCGCGAGGAGGGTACCGGCCAGCACCTACCCGTCCGACGCAGAGTGTGGCTGCTTCGTCCGCACCTAGAGCTGAGGGGCGTATCAACGCCCTAACACACAGGGACGCCAGAGCTTCGGGATCCGTGGTAGCAGGTATGCTTTCATTTTTTGGTAGACTCATTTACACGCTTTTCGATTCCGGCGCTACGCACTCGTTTGTCGCAGCCAGTTTCGCAGTTAGTTTGGACCAGGATTATACACTGTTAGAAAATCCGTTCGTAATCAGAGGTCCGAGTGGTCAGCTGTTTGTAGCTGAGGAGGTGTACATGGATTGCGAGGTCAGCGTTGGAGGACATAGCCTGCCAGCTGACCTGATTATGATCCAGATGGAGGACTTTGGTGTGATTCTGGGGATGGATTGGCTGTCCGCTTACCACGCCTTGGTGGACTGTTTTGAGAGGAAGATTGTCTTCTCCATTCCGGAGTTGCCTTCTTTCGAGTTTCACGGACAGCTAGTGGACGGAGGTTTCAGGTGCATTTCAGCACTTCGGGCGGCGAGACTTTTGAGCCAGGGGTGTGAGGGCTTCCTAGCCTGTGTGGTGGCAGAGCCCAGCCCTGTGGCAGACTTCCAGAGCATCCCGGTGGTCAGAGAGTACCCCGACGTGTTTCCAGACGAGTTACCAGGACTACCGCCCGAGCGTGAGATCGAGTTTGAGATCTCACTAGTACCAGGGACCAGCCCCATCTCCACCGCACCATACAGGATGGCACCGCTTGAGCTGCAAGAGCTCAAGTCCCACTTACAGGACCTTTTGGAGAAAGGTTTCGTGAGGCCTAGTGCGTCTCCCTGGGGAGCCCCGGTACTGTTTGTGAAGAAGAAGGATGGGACCCTACGCCTTTGTGTGGACTACCGACAGCTGAATAGGGTCACCATCAAGAACAGATATCCGCTGCCGAGGATCGACGATTTGTTTGACCAGTTGCGGGGTGCCACGGTGTTTTCCAAGATAGACTTGAGGTCTGGATACCACCAGTTGAGGATCAGGGAGACCGACGTCTCCAAGACAGCTTTCCGCACCCGGTACGGACACTACGAGTTTTTGGTCATGCCGTTTGGGCTGACCAATGCCCCCGCTGCTTTCATGGACCTGATGAACCAGGTGTTTAGACCATACTTGGACCAGTTCATGGTGGTTTTCATAGATGATGTACTCATCTATTCTAGAGATCGGACGCAGCACGGACAGCACTTGCGGATGGTTCTGGACACTCTGAGGCGACGCAGGCTGTATGCCAAATACAGCAAGTGCGAGTTTTGGTTGAGGGAGGTGACCTTCTTGGGTCATGTGATCTCTGGAGACGGCCTGGCGGTGGACCCAGCCAAGGTCGAGGCAGTGCTCAGGTGGGAGAGACCGCGTTCAGTCACTGAGATCCACAGTTTCCTGGGACTAGCTGGCTACTACAGACGGTTCATCAGAGGATTTTCGCAGATTGCACGTCCTATGACACAGTTGACCCAGAAGGACGTGCCTTTCGCTTGGACAGACGCCTGTGAGGCATTTTTTTGGAGCTGAAGGAGAGGTTGACCTCGGCTCCCGTGCTCACCATCCCTGACAGTAGTGGCGGGTTCGTTGTGTACACGGACGCTTCCTTGCAGGGGGTAGGAGGTGTGCTCATGCAGAGGGGTCACGTGGTCGCTTACGCTTCGCGGCAATTGAAGCCCCATGAGCATACCTACCCTACCCACGACCTAGAGTTGGCAGCTGTTGTCTTTGCGCTGAAGACATGGAGGCACTACTTGTACGGTGAGACCTTCGAGATTTTTACAGATCACAAGAGCCTCAGATACCTTTTTGATCAGAAGGAGCTTAACATGAGACAGAGACGTTGGTTGGAGCTCCTGAAGGACTACGATTGCAGCATCTCCTACCACCCGGGAAAGGCCAATGTGGTGGCTGACGCCTTGAGCCGTAAGGCACCCGCACGCTTGGCCAGTCTACAGTTACAGAGTTGGAGCCTTTTGGAGGAGGTGGGCAGTTGGCGACCTCTAGAGTTACGAGGGTACTGTGGGGCAGTGACGGTGACACGGTAGACCAGGCCAGAGCTGATATACCGTATCATCACAGGATAGATGGCCGATCTGTACTTGCAGTCTTTACGCGACAGAGTACTATCAGGAGACCCAGGGGACTTCTCTTTCACAGACCAGGTGCTACGTTTGAGGGGACGGTTGTGCATTCCCAGAGACGAGGAGCTGTTGAGAGAGCTCCTGACTGAGTCACACGGTTCCAGATTCACCATACATCCCGGGAACACAAAAATGTACCACGACTTGAGACGCGAGTTTTGGTGGAGAGGGATGAAGCGGGATGTGGGTGAGTTTGTGCAACAGTGCTTAGTGTGCCAGCAGGTGAAAGCCGAGCATCAGAGGCCTGCAGGGCCGCTTCAGCCACTTCCAGTGCCAGAGTGGAAGTGGGAGAGCATCACCATGGACTTGGTGGTGGGCTTACCTGTTACCCAGCGGGGACACGACGCAGTCTGGGTAATAGTGGATAGACTGACGAAGATGGGGCATTTCTTGCCGATCCGAGTCACTTTGGGACCAGCACAGTTGGCAGAGAGGTATATCCGTGATGTGGTACGACTACACGGAGTTTCGCGGGAGATCGTATCCGACCGGGATACTCGTTTTACGTCCCAGTTTTGGGCTGAGTTTCAGTAGGCCTTGGGGACGAGGTTGAGGTTTAGCACGGCTTACCACCCTCAGACGGACGGACGGTCTGAGCGCACGATACAGACACTTGAGGACCTTTTGCGTGCCTGTGTATTGGACTGGAGGGGCTCTTGGGAGGAGCACCTGCCCCTGGCGTAGTTTGCATACAACAACAGTTATCACTCGAGCATCGGCATGGCTCCCTACGAGGCTCTGTACGGACGGAAGTGTACGGCACCCTTGAGTTGGGTTGAGGTGGGGACCAAGTGGGAGGTTGGCCCCAGGTTGATCCGGCAGAGTCAGGAGGTAGTTGAGCAGATCCACAGATGACTCCGCACTGTCAGGAGCAGACAGAGGAGCTACGCGGATCGAAGACGGAGAGAGGTGCAGTTTGAGGTTGGGGACCACGTCTTCCTTCGTGTTTCGCCCATGAAGGGCCTACAGTGGTTTGGGGTGAGAGGGAAGCTCGCGCCGAGGTTCGTAGGGCCCTTTGAGGTCCTGGAGCGGGTTGGACCCGTTGCTTACAGACTTGCCCTTCCCCCGCAGCTTTCTGGTGTGCACGACGTGTTCCACGTGTCCAACCTCAGGAGGTATGTAGCCGATTCCAGTCACGTACTGAGTCACGAGAGCGTCGAGGTGAGCGACGACCTGACCTACCACGAGCGGCCAGTGCAGATTCTAGACCGAGCCGTCCGCAGTTTGAGACGAAAGCAAGTACCCCAGGTAAAGGTTTTGTGGAGGAGCCAGCGGTACGAGGAGGCTACCTGGGAGCCTGAGGCGGCAATGCGGGAGCGGTACCCGGAGCGTTTTGCGGGTACGTCTTTTCGGACCGGCTTCGGTCCTCTTTGAGTTTGTTATGGTTATTTGGATGTCTTTTCCCGCACCCTAGTTGGTGCAAGTTTCGGGGACGAAACTTCCTTTGAGTTTGTTATATTGTGACGAACACGTGGCCCAGACGTCTTTTAAGACGTCTGGGAGGTGGCCCAGACGTCGGACCAGACGTCTGGGATCACATCAAGACGTCTGACAGGACGTCTGGGATCGTTTCCAGACATCTGAAAAACCGTTATCTTCCACACGCGTGAGTCGTTTGCGCGCTTGAGCGCGCAGACCCGCATATTCCCTCTCTCTCTCTGCGGCTACAGACCCCTGCCATGCTCCTTCTCTCTCCTCCTCGCGCGGCCTTAAAAAGGCCATGCCTCCCCTCCCGTTGTCTCCACCCCTTCATCTCCTCCTTCCTGTGTGCGAGAGCGAGCGAGTGCGAGGGCGGCAGCGGCAGCCGCAGTGAGCGAGGAGGAGGTGCTGCGTGCGAGAGCGGAGCTCTGCCGTGCGGGCGAGCTCGCCGGGGCTGCTAGGGCCGGCCGACGGAGGGCGCAGGGGGCGCGGAACGACGCGGAGAGGGACCTGCTGCGGTCTGAGCAGCAGACGCGCGAGGTGCGACGCGGGCGGCGTCGCGAGCGGAAGCCGGGTGGTGCCCTGTTCTGGAAAAATTTCCAGAATCAGACGTATGGGTTAATAGCCAGACGGCGAGGGAGACGTCTGGAAGATCATACAGACGTCTGAAAGGTGAGTATTCCGCTTTCTTCTTCCTTCCTGTCGACTGACCGTACTGAGGGAGGGAGTTGGCTGTGCGCAGGCTCGCTGATTCGCCATCGTTTGCGAATCGGACGTCTGGCTGTTGTACCAGACGGCGGGAGAGACCTCCAGACGTCCAGGGTAACCATCGGACATCTTGAAGCTAGGCCAGATGTCCCCGTAGACTTCTGGACGTCTGGGAAACCACGCCGAGCAGGTAATTCTCTGATCCAATTTTTAAGACGTCTGGAATAAGTTCCAGACGTCTGATTTTGCACAGTATCGTCTTTTTCGACCCGTTTAGGGCCCGTTCGGGCTCCGTTTTCCGCGATTCGAGTTGCGTTCTTTTCAGAATTAATTCCTCTACCCGTCTACAGTAGCTATGCACTATTTTGAGACTTTCCTTATGTTTGATCCTTGTGATAGGACCTCGTTCAGTTGCATTCTTGGGAGTCGCGGAGGCACGCGGGATTCCCGATCACGCCCCCATTACTCCCGTTGTGCCTGGTAGAGTGGCTTTAAGTTATTAAAATCTGTTAAATTATGAAACCATAAATAGAACCTAGGACATTGCATGAACCCTAGGAATGAGAAATAGATGGAATGATAGCTCCTAGGTGTTGCATGAATCCTAGGACTGGAAAACTAGATTGTATGATAGATCCTAGGATATGGCATGAATCCTAGGATGGAAAAACTAGTGGAATGTATAATACTGCAGTCTTGGAAAAATGGAAAGGAATATAAAGCTGCCTGTAAATTGAATTAACAGCTGCCTGTTATGAATAAAGAAACATGATTGAGATCATGGATTGTGAGAACGTCAAACTGGAAAGTGAAACATAAGATGTTCTGAGATAAAGAGTTGGAACCCTAAGGGGAATTAGGAGTGGAACTCCTAGAAAGAAAAAGGAATGGAACTGAGATGTAGTTTTGTACTGTGTCATAGGTACGTAGTACCAAGGGAAGTACCTGTACCTGTTTAGTGCAGAGTGGGGCCATCCACCCCAGGGACCCAGGGTTAGGACCGGCCGCTCTGTACCGACTTGCTGGCCCTCGTGTGCGTAGTACCGAGGAGAGCTACTAGTGTTAGGAGAGCACTAGCTACCCCACGGGCCCCGGGGTTCTGCTAGCCTCCTTCACCGACTTGTTAGGCCCACTGGGGCAAACCAGGGTAGTCAGGCGAGGGTGCGCGGACTGTGGAGGGGCAAGGCCCCGGTTTGGTTACTGTGGAGGGGTTGGACCCCTGTTACTGAGAGGGCTCTGCCCTTGACTAGTTCCGTGCTGTGCTTTGGGCGCACCCGTTAACGGAAACGACTGACCGCGTGCCAGTACGGGTTAGCTACCTGTGCGTTTATCGCGCGTGCCGTAGTCACCGTTACGTCTGTCAGTGACCTTGTCGTGGTTGACTGAGGGTAGGATCACCACGGGGGACTCTCACGGCCAGGAAAGCACCACGTGCTACTTCTACTTTTTGGAAAAGACTGCAATCAAGATCGTTCCCACGAGGAACATTCGAGATCAAGTAAAAGATCTGAGAAATAAATGAAATAGTGAGACAATTGAAAGATGTAAATAAAGAAAGTAATAGAACATAACAGCTACTGTACACTCTACTGTTGTCTTTAGTTTTAGTTGCCACTCTACTCAGCGTTTTGCTGACGTGTTACACTCGTTACCTTTTTCAGGACCAGGTGTTGAGCAGCCAGGGTCAGCGGCTGCAGAGGACGCTAGGCCGAGTAGGGTCCAGTAGAGTTACCACTGTCTTTTGTACCCCTTTTTGTTTCCATTATAGTGAGTAGTTCTTGTTTCCGCTGTACTTTTCTTTACCTGCAGTTCATGTTATATGATAAATGTTGTTCTACTGTTGTGGTGGTATACACTGTAGTAGTTTCTTTCCTTACTGCTGTACTTTCTTACTGTTAGTTATATTCATGCTGAATGTGGTTTATTTTACTTCTCTTTTGGTTACTTCCTCGTTGGACGACTAGGTCTTGGGATTAGTCGAGTCGGTCCGGTTCTCGTGTCTCGTAGGGACTCAGGAACCGGGTCGTTACAGGAATCCTAACATTTGGCTCTACATGTGCATTAGATGGACTATAATAGTCTCAAAGTAGAGGCCTAGGACAAGGGATCGGTAAATTAGGGATATCAAAACCTGCCTTAGGTCAAGGTGGAGGATGGGCTTGTAAATTCTACAAATTTTGAAGAGCAGTCGTCAACAAGTTGATTTGATGATTCTGCTCGAGCATTTGAAGATTCTGGTTCAGGAGTGCCTCATGAACATCAAAAGGCAGCATCTTTCCCTGACCAGAAGAAGAAGTGATCTTGAGATTCTGATTTTGCAATTGGTTCATAGGATCAAATGCAAAAAAAGTAAATGTATCAAACAGGAAATTTATTGGTTTCCTCAGTGCAACCGGTCTAGGAATACCTATCAACGGAGATACGAGAGGCAGTTTCAGGGATCACCTCCAGTGCATAAACCAAAAAGATGTGCAAAGGCACTCACGCCACTAGCAACAGTGGCAAACATGACCTGCAAACAGCACGAGAAAGTGGGTTTTTCTCTTCTTTCAAAGGAAGGAAGAGAGTCCTAAAATATGCAAAATAATTTGGATGCAAACAAGTATAATATCAGTATCAAAATATGCATCATAAACCCGTGTCTATGCAAGTTCGTATCCTTAAACCTCAAAGGTCTAAGGTCTAGGATCAAGACCGCTCACTACTGGCTCCCTGGAGCTCTAGTCGTGAGATAGACTTGTTGATCTTTGACCAAAGCCCTAAGAGGTGCAAAGAGGAGAGGTAGAAAGATCAGACTCGTGTGACTCTAGTGATCGCACTGTGTGCGTGATAGCATGCAACAGACGATAGTGTAAAAACCCGCATGCATTCTGCAAACAAATTGAGTCACAAATTTTATTATCCTCTTTTTATTTAATCCTTTTACAAAAATGATAGAAAGAAGTAAGATGACCACTTTTTAGGTATTTTCAACAAAAATATGGTCTTGTTTATTAACTCTAAGACAGGGATCTACACTTGTTTTTGTGCGTGTTTTCCTGTTGATGCAAGAAAAATAATAGAAAAATTTCTCGAGTCAGATCATAAGAAGACTAACAGGTATGTGCACTCCTAGGAGTGTATGCCTAAAACATGCTGCTTCTAGTCAAGAAATATGTGCATTTTTGTATTTTTTTAATTTTTTTCTAACTAAATGCAAAAATACAAACTACACAAAGACTAAGAAAGAAATACTCACAAGGGTATGTATAATGGCTAAAAAAACAAAAATAGAAAAACTCGCCTCCTTTCCTGAGAATACCCGCAGAGGTAACACTGAAAAGAAGACAGAAAATAAAATGAAACAAAACAAATTAGTAAAAATAAAATACAAAAGAAAAATAGTAATGGCGAATATAATTATAGTTACCTCCCCAGTAACGGAGCCAGTAAAATGTTCGTTTAAATTCTCCATACAGTTAATTAAGTTATATAGACTTAATTAATCGTATGAGAAGGTAACTTAGGTAACTTGATTTAATGTCGGTTGTGTAGTATAGGGTCAAGCTAACCTAACATTTTAGATTTTTAATTCTTTTTTAACTGGTTGAGTCACGGTCTGGGAGGCATAACTTATCTTAATTCACCATTAAATCCTAAACATAAATTACTAATTACTTAATCAATTAAAATTATAATTAAATTACTTTAAGTACATGAATCTTGCATAAAAGATATTTCGTTAAAAGAACATGCAACATTCCATAAGGAAAAACATATTTACACATGTGATTTTTAATTAAAAAGTAGGTAAACATGCTTATTACACTAATTTCAACTTATTTACAAAAGATTAAGGCAAGGAAAAGAGATTCAAATGAATACAAGTGCCTTATTATATCAAATTAAGCTCAAAAGGCATTATTGGAGTAAAAATACAAAATCAGATGTCTTAAAAGTAAACATTACATTATTAGATGTCTAAAACTCTTTAAGTTTCATTTTTTTTCTTCTTTAATCTTCAGCCTCAATTCTTCTTGTCTTCTTCTTCTATCTATTCTGCCATCTCTTTCTCTTTCCTTTACTCTTTCTTTACCTCTCTGTCATCTCTTCTTCGAGCTCTTCTCTGTTATTTCTCTTAACCATCCTCTCTTCATTCTTCTTTCAATTCATTAACTGTGCAGGTTGAACCACACTTAAACCAAAAATTTGGTTTTCTAATTGGCGGCTCGGACTAGTCGGGGATACACAGCACCCATCTCATGATGGGACCAGACCCTAGTAGGTCCGAGCCTAGTTGATTATAGGTCGTTTATTTCCAGTTTGATTCATGCACAGTCATCGCCCTCCCAAGCCCACACACATGCCCACTTACAGGCCCACGCTCGCACCCACAAGCGCACGCACACCCGGGCACGTGCAATGCATGCACCCACACACACACATATGCTCATTGTGTGCCCAGCGCTGACGACCGGTAAGCCCTATGCACAAAAACATATTATACTAGGGCATGCGCTTTAATTCTGCCGATGTGGGACTATGTAAGTCCCCTCCAGGCCAAACTTTGGCTAGTGATTTCCATCGGCTCAGAGCTCCAAATCGAGCAATCAAGGGCTCGTTGGAAAGCTCAAAAGGTGCTCTGCAATATTATAGCATCAATTTGATGCTCATAACAGTCTTTTCCCTTCAATTTGAAGGGTGAAAGTGAACCATTTCCACGGCCATTTTGGCTTGCATAGATGCAACCTCAGGTCTATGGACCCGCATTAAGGCTTCTTGACCTTTGATGAGGTCTTGAACCATCTCAGTAGATGATTCTGCAGCTAATGGTGAAGGGTAGGGACTTTGAAAGGCTTGAGGAAGAAGAAGAAGCTCAAAAGCTTCTAGCAAGAGCTTCAGAGCTCCATTTTGAGTTCTGATTAGCTTGACAGAAAGAGAAAGCTTAGTAGCATCAAATTAAACAACCTTTGAAGGTTGTTAAGATTCCAACTGAGCAACATTTGCATCTAAATCTCGCCAAAAATGCACTGAAATCAATATTGGGTTCAAATGAACCCAAACTGGCAGAAATTGTATTCTCATGAAATCCTAAATTAAACTTATCTAAATCAAATCTAAATCACCTAAAAACATCCCATGAATCATTTTTAATCATCAATTCACCTAATTGATGATTCAATCATCAAAGCAGACCTGACGTTGACCATAAAGCCTCAGAATTTGACTTTCTACTCCGGTCTATCTCAAATTCAATTAAAACCATAAAGCAACCCTATTTTGCCTTGGGAACTGGTTCAAGGTCTCACGAAGTGATTTAGACTAGAAAGTGACATACCTGAAATCCTAGGGTTTCAGGTATGCTGCCTGAGATCCTAATTGAGTTTGCTCGACAAAACAAACTACAGCCATTCTAACCAACCTCAAAACACCTTCATAACACTTCTAGACCTCTTACATTAAACTAAACCCTAACCAACAGTCATCTCCAACTTCGCCAGAGTTGGAGAAGACAGAGCTCCAGAAGAGGCCTATGTAGAGCTCCAGAAGATAAAACATCAAAATAAACACTGTATCAGGATCATTAGACCTCAATAAAACAATCTGGAGCTCCGCACAAAATTCTGGAGCTCAACCAAACCAAAATTAGACATCTGGAGTAGTGCCCAGACGTCTTAAATGATAGCAAGGATCTCACCTTACATTTTGTGTGGTGATCGGACGTCTTGAACTCCTCACGGTCATCCTAGGGTCCTTCTTGACATCTGGCAGTTCACTCGGACGTTTGGGATGGGTATTAGTCATCCGGGGAGACGTCCAGACATCCTAAAGTGTCTGGGTCATTGCGCCTATGCACCTTCCCAATGGCTCTGCAGACGTACACAGTGTCGTACTATCAGACCGCCTCTAAGTAGTTCGTACAAAAATTACGCAGAGATAGTCCAGAGTGCATACCTCTGAAAACTTCCTAGTCAGACATCTGATGTTGCCTCTAGACGTTCTATAAGACGTCTATCAAGAGGCGCAGATGTCTGGTCCACCAAAAAAGGCCCTCACACAGGCCTTTGCGAGCCTTCTACTCAATGCGGGAGGCTTCTCCTCTTTGCACTATGACGCATGGCTCAAGGCTCAGCTATAGTAGGCGGGGTACGAATGCATAGACCTTGAACAGGGTCTTACCTTGAGTTTTTGTGTCAAATCATACGTCTGGATACAACTTCAGACGTCTGACAAGACGTCTGACAAGACGTCCGAGGGTCCTTTTAGACATCTGATTCTACAGAAATATGATCTTGCAGAACTGCTGCGAGGCCTTCTTCCTCACAACCAAGTCATCTCCTTCGCGCATAGGAGCTGCAGTAGCTTCGGTGCTGCCTCAGCCTTGCATGAAACTCCTCCCTCTAGCTCCCACGATGGCTCCACCTCCTCCCCAAGCTCACATACTCCTCACGTAGCAGCTCCCTCAGCAGCAGCGTGAACAGGGAAGGAAAATGGATGGAGGAAGGAGATGGGGCGGATGCGTGCAGTCACAGGGAAGAGGCGTGTGGGAGAGGGAGTAGGGCATGAACTCTAAGGCTACGGGGGTTTTTTAGGGTAGCCTAGGTTTAGGGTTTGGGGGAGGGAGTGGTGTGCATGGGGTGTGGGTGTGAGGCCTGGGAAATTGCATAGAATGCCCCACAACATTCCCAAACTCCCACATGTCCTTCCACCAAATACTTAGGGGGTTAAAATTTGCAACAAAATCCTCATAGTCTTTGGAGAAAACCTATCGATCCTTGGGAAGGGTCATTTCAACCCAGAAGCACAATCATTATTTGCTCAGGCTATTGCTAGAAATGGGCGACCCAAAATAATTGGTGCGTTATGAAGATTAGGAGGAACCTCCATATCGAGAATGAAAAAGTCTGTGGGAAAGAAGAATCGTTTGACTTTCATGATCACATTCTCCACCACCCCCCTCGTTGTTTTCACTGATCTATCAGCTAGCTGAATCGTGACCAAGGTGGGTTTCAACTCCCTGAATTGAAATTGATCATATATGGTAGTAGGAGTGAGGTTGATGGACGAACCCAGTTCTAAAAGGGCCCGATCAAATGGAGAATCCTGTAAAAAGTAGGAAATGAGTGGGGTACCAGGGTCTTTCTTTTTCGGCGGTAAGTCAGCTAGAATCACGGTGCTAGCCTCCTTTGACAGTACTGCCTGTCGTCCTATTCTCGGTTGTCGCTTCGAGGTACAGTAGTCCTTGAAGAATCTTGCGACAGTAGGAATGTGATCAATGGCCTCGAGGAGAGGGGCCTGAATAGGCACTTCCTTGAATATCGACTTCAGATCCTCAAAATTTCGCATGTCCTTTTCTGTACTACATTTTGTGTCAAAGCCTCAGGAAAAGGAACGGGAATCTCAGGGTCAAGTGGCCTCTTGCCCTTATCTACTGTAGGTGGCTCCTGAGATGAAGGAGTCGAACCACTCTGCGGTGAAGGGTGCGAAAAATCAAGACCCACCTACCTAAATGGTGGGTCATGTGTCTTCTTCTCACTCCTTAATGAAACAGCGTTTGCATCAGCTTGCTATCCATGAGGTGGTGGAGGAGCGGAAGGGGCAAAGTATGTAGTGTTCTCTATCAGAGGCAGCTGGCCTTAAATGTAACTAGGTGGTATAGGAGGAACTTGTAATATGGCATGTGCCTGTCCATGTGGTGCTTGAAACCTAGGTGCGGCACCTTGGCTCTTCACATATCGTGGGTTTGGGATAGGTTGGGAGGGCAAGGATCCTTGGGTCTTATGCTCCTCTAGCAACTAGTTTTGCATGTTTTATATGTTCTGTATCTGGTCAGCCACTTCCTTCATGATCTGCAAGCTATCCTGTGTAGACTTTCGCATTGATTCTTGCAGCTCCTCCTTTAGTGCCTCCAAATCAGCTCACTTTGAAGGGTGACTAGCAGCTTGATGCAGCAACTGATAGATAGGGCATGATTCCTAATGCTGAGATAGGAATGGCTGTTGCCTGGGGTATGTGTTCTGTGCATTCCGGTACTGCCTATTCTGGTAGTGTGGATCTTGAGGTTGCCTCTGTGAGTTACCTTACATGGAGAAGTTTGGATGCTGGCGCCAACCAGGGTTATACGTCTCTGAGTACGGGTTATTACGCTCGTGTCTCTGAATAGCATTGATGTCTTCGTAGGGTGATGACATCTGAGGCGTATATTCATCAAGGGAATACACATTATAATTATCATGTGGTGCATAACCCTGATCATATGGTGCCTGATCGAGATTGTTCGCAGGATCTTGATACGCGGGATCTCGTGAATACAGAGGAGGTGCATCCCGAGTGAGCAAATTAACTCGAGCAGGAGCCTCTCAAGATGCACAAGAGGGTCTCAGCGCAATAGAATTTCCGACCAGATCTTGTTGACCTCAAGCTATGCCATCGATTTTCTTTCCCAGCAAATCCATCTTTCCCAGTTGCTGGGTGATAATTTCCATATTAGCTCTAACAGACTCTACTTGAACCTCATGGACACTAACTCACAACTATCCAGGCCACTGGAATTGGTTCATTGATGCGGCAATCATTGAATTCTCCGCTAGAGACTCAGACAACTCAAATGCATTATTTTCATCCTTCGCAAGGAAATTCCCGCCACTGGATGCATCGGCTAGGTACCGATGTGTGTCATTAGACCATGTCAAAAAATCTGAGCAAGGTGCCATTTGGGCACACCATGGTGTGGGCATTTTGTCAGAAGATCATGAAATCGGTCCCAGACGTCATGCAACTTCTCCTTAGGTCCCTAAGAGAAAGTTGTGATCACTCGCCTCATCGCATTCGTCCGACCGATCGAGAAGAACTTCTTCTTGAATTCACGTCGTCATTCTGACCATGTTCTAATCAGCTTCCTAATGGTCTTGAACCAGTATGAAGGTTTATGCCTAAGAGAAAACGGAAAAAGCTTCATCAAAACAATTCCAAGATCTACGTCCCTGGGTTGAGCCATTTCTGTGATTCAACTTAGGTCCTCTAAATGTTGGAATGGATCCTCATTCGATTTTCCATAAAAGTAATTTTAGATCTGCCCAATTAGATTGGGCTTGAACTCAAACGCATCTTCGCCTGCAGGAATCTGGACTAGAGGTGCGACAATCGGCACTATCGGGTCGTAGAAATCCCAAAGCTATTCTCCTCATGGTGGATGTTGTATTCTATCCAAAGTGTTCAGGATACGGTCTATGTTCTGTTTCTACCATTCCTTAGATTCAATGAACCATGCTTCCAGATGAGCCATCGGGTCCAGATTTGCTGGATCCTAACCACGTCAGGGTCCAGGGTTAGCCATCTCAGTTAAGAGGATAGAAGAAGAAGAAGGAAGGGGAGAAGGTGGTCTGAGCGAGGTGACTCGCCTCCTTGGGAGTGGCTCCCAATGTCCAACTAGGTGAGGTCTTAGTGACCTCCTTCCTTAAATACACCAGCCAACCCCTGGGTTGGTGCAGCTAGCTAGACAAGGCTAAGTCCTTGTCAATCAGATGGTCCTTATGATCAGATGATCGAATTTTTCATTTTGGGTTCGAATTCCTGAAGAAAAATTCATTGAGAACTGACTGAAAGTGATTCCTGCCTCTGAAGCTAACCCAGTTGATGTAAACATGTTTACACTACTTAAGATGTCTATTTATGCATGTTCTTAAGCATAGGATGGCATTGCATACTATAAATATTACATAACATGCATCATTTTGCATTTAGAGTAGTTTGAATAAAATGGAGGTTAATTGTCTCCTTTTATGTTCATGGACAGGGCAAACTTTTTATCAGGGCCTCGAATCGAAGATCCAACCGTACAAATGTGATCAGTGCAACAATTGGAGTTCAACGACTCCAAGATAGTTCTAATCAGGCATCTGTAGCATCAGATAGAGACTGAGGAACCCTAAAAGATAAGGGCCAAGATGGTGTGAATCCACACTTCAAACAACAAATCCAACCACACGGATGGATTCAAATCGACGATTGCAGCCTAATGACGCGAAAATCGACTCAATCCAACACCCGTGGCACCATCTACATCATCCAGAAGATGGATGGCCAAGATGGCGCCACGTGGTGCCATCTCAGCCGTCCAACCGACCCTCAGGATCGGCACTGCCTCTCCAACGAAAATCCAATGCGTGATCTGAGCTGTTGGATCTTGATCCAATGGCCATGAACACACAACACTAAAATCATATCTATGACCAACTCTCCTCCACAGCACAGCGGGCGAGCCCCTTATCGCGAGGCACTGGCGCGCGTTCGAAACGCGAGAAGTGGGTGCGATTGACAGCTCGATCGCGATTGAACGGTCGTGCTCTCCCAATCCATCCCACATGCTATTGCATGCCCACGCGTGACGCGGGATCGTACATGGGTGGGCATACGCTGAGGAGCGGGTGGTAGCGCGATTTAAGCCGTCCGATCTCACGATCGGATGGCTGAGAGCAGTTGGACGTGTACGCGCATTACACACGCGAGCAAGCGAGCGGGCGAGCGTGCGCCGCCCACTACGTCCACTTTCGGACCTCTAGCGATGGTTTTATCCATCATTAAAGGTCTTGAATTAATGTTTTAAGAATTGTAATGACCAAATTGCCCCCACTCCTTGCAACTATAAAAGGAGACCCCCTCCACATGAAATTCTCATCCCTTCCTTCTCTTCTCTCCCTCTCCAAAGCTCAAGAGAAGCTTGTCCCACACCTGGGATGCTTCTCGCAAGATAAAGTCAATTTTTCATCCCCCTTTCGAAAGCGGATCCTGCGACGACGACGACGTGCTGCCCCGTTCCCGTTCTTCCCACTTCGTTCTCCTTCATCCTACTCCGTCCTCCTTCGTCCAGGCATTGTCCCATCCGGCTCATGCTCCAAGTGACCATCGAGGAGGATATCTCTCTCCCCATTCTTTTTACTGCTTTCTAGAATAGATTTACTACTTTCTAGTGTAATCATTTTCCCGCTTTCTAGTCGTAATGTTTAGTGTAATGAATAATCTTTCTGATGATGAAATTCCATGTTCATTCTACATCTCTTTTTGGTTTATGTTTGTAATATTCTCTCTCTCTCTCTTCTATTTAGTGTAAATAGATAGATACTTTCTAGTCAATTAAATTACTTCGTGACAAATAAAACAAACGCGTGTTTTTAAATCAAACATCCACCTCCCTATGTTCGACCCGGGATTTCCATTCCGGTATAAATTTTATTTGTTGAACACGAGTTCTTCGCTTTCATACTACGATGACAGGTTTTCAAAATCGAACATGCTAGCATAGCAACTCGCACGTTCAACATTTTAGCGCTGTTGTTGGGGAGGCGACGCTTTTTGATTTTTTCTTCGCATTTTCTAACTTATGAATCATTTACCTCACTTCTCTCCTTTCTTATTGTGATTGCAAGTACTCTTTTGAGACGAGCAAAAGCGATAGATTGGAGTAAAGTGCTGTGGAAGGTTCTGTGAGTTACCCTCACCTCCCACCCATTAGATTTCATTCCACAACATAATAACACAAACATCAATCAACCTAGGTGTTCTTATAAACTCTAAGGTTAGATTGTTTGTTGTTTGACACCCACATCTGCCCCAACCTCCACATTTAAAAAGAAAATTAAAAAAAATCTCACAGAGGTACGCAACCTCATCTGATTTTCAAACTCAATTGGTAAACCGATCTTTGGAGCCGGTACACACATCCGAACACATAATTGAGTAGAAATCAGATTAGGTAATCACTTGTGTACCTAATTAAGTGGTGCAACAGGCCAATAGTTTGAGTTGATTAGGCCACACCACTTCAATTAAAATCAACTCATCAAGTAGCTGCCACTTAGGCTCAACTCTTAGGGATTTACCAGGCACTCCACATTCTTTTAAGTTTTAAAGGAAAATATCTTCACCTGTGCTTGCAAAACCTGCTGTGCCAACAAAACTTGTTTGAAAATACCTAAAGTTGAATCCTAAAAGCTACTAAGCAAGATTTGAATCCTAAAATTCACCGCATCAAAAATAATCTTGTTTGAAAATCATTGGTTGTGCACGCACACACAAATCAATCAATCATTAAGGGCACAACCCAGATAAAGGGCCCATCACATTCCAAAGCACATTCAAACCTAGCCTTAAATAAAACAGAGTAGACGTTGGCCTTAAGGATTCGACTCGCTCTTCAGAGCCCAGAAGGAGATTATTTTCGATTAGACTGTTTCTACTATTCAATCTGATGTCTAGCTAGGGGAGCAGAATCAAACGATCGCAGCTAGGGGGTACACTAGAAACCGGAGGCACAAGCCGAAGGAAGAATCTTCTCCCCAGTCCCTCCTTCTAACTAGTTGGATTGAACAGATAGAAGTAGATCAAATCGATTCTCTATCTTAAGACGGGTTTTGGGAGTCTGAAGGTCTTTAGGCTAGCCCACTTAAGGACAGGTTTGATTGTTTGTATTGCAGGGCACCTTTCTTCTTCCCATCTCTCATGAATCCTTCCACATATTACACGCATTCCCTCTCTTTCCCTCCTGTTTTGAATTATCCTCAACATGACGATTATCCCAACTCGTACTGTAATCAACCATCAGTTTGTTGGGATAACTCGAATTGGAGATACAGTTCTGGACCTCTGCGTTTAGGGTCTAACCCTGAACACTATGATTGTGACTTCTATCCTTCTCAGAGCCACATCGATTATAGATCGTCAACCTTTCATGAACAACCTAATGCGATCTACAATCTAGAAGGATACTCTGATCCTTACCCATCTTTTGACTACACTGCCTTTATGTCATCAGTACCTTTTGAACAATCTGAAATGACCTATTATCACGAAGGGTATACCAATCTCAATTCATTAATTCCCCTGCTTTGATCCCAAACCCGCCCAACCCTGTACCAACTCATTTGGTTTGGGGTAACCAGGTTCAAGATAAGGTTCTGGCTAACTTGAGGAATATCATACAATCTTTAGAAGTTCATCCAATACCTTGCATTTAGAGATTGGAGCCCCTGATTGAAATGATTGATGATTTGAACAAGTCTTTGTTGGATTGGCTCTAGGATGTCAAGGAAAAGAACCCGGGTGAGTTTCTACTTGGGAAGTTAGCGAAATTGAGGATGAGATTTGTGGTCACTTTGATTCAATCATGGGATGATTCCCAAGATGAACCCTCTTCAGGAGAGCCAATTTCAGAACCTGTTCAGGCACCTGTTGGGGGGGACATGTGTTACGAGGCTGACTAGATTTAATTAGAGCAACCAATTAAGGATGATCTAATATCTTCACCTGAGATCCCTGAGCTGGGGTACAAGGAAACGTATGTCTCCTTGGACCAGAAAGTGACAGATGATTTTGAGACATACATTAATACGGATCTTGATTTCTTTGATTCTTATGGTAAAGATACAAGTTGCGAAGTCTCACGTGAGTTTATAGAACATGATTTTTGTGAGACGATTGGGCCTGAGGAATCTGAAAGATCATTAGATAGCCCAATAACTGAGGAAACTGATTTTATTATGGCTCACATTATGGATCCAGAATCGCATTTTCTGAAGGATTCAATCAAATGCTCTGATTGTTAGTTACACCCCATTGAGCTTATCGATGATTCTATTTCTGAGATAATTAGACCCAAGTCAATTCTGATTTAGCCACATCTTTTAGACTTGGAAATTTCAGATGGGGTGCAAGAGGTCCCGGAATTTAACATTCTGAATGAGGATAGAAGCTAGGAAGTTCTGGTTTGAGAAGCTAACCCCAGAGGAAGTAGAAGACTGTGTCTAAGTGTTCCATTTCATCTGAAACCATCAAACCAAAACCCTTATGTCATTTGTCCTGAGGATGTTCAACCCAAGCACACATTCATTGATTATCCGCTTGGATTCTATGTAACCCGACTTTTTGGTCTTGGGTTGCATCCTCATAAATCGCAGGTTCGACCACGCTTGCATACTGATTTTAGGTTTTGGGTAATTTTTATCTAGAACCTAAGATATTCTCGATTATGGGGTATGGGTCTGCACCACAATCTGGTCCACATCTATGGACCTCTGCTGACAGGTCAGAGGTTTCATCTTTTTATTCTGATTCTGACCTGCACCTGTGAATTCTTCATTTCTCTTCTTTGTATAGTGTGCCTAGCTGAAGGCACTAAATTCAGCATGTATACAGTTTTTTTAGTTTTCATCTCGGAGCGGACCTGACATTCGCGCAATTTAGGTGCCTTCTACTTTATTCCACTCTGTTTTATGTCTTTTTAATACAATGAGGACATTGCATTAGATAGGCATGGGGGGGTGGATATTCATCTTTGACTTTATTCGTCAGCTCCTTAGATTTTTTTTATTTTCTTTTATTAAAAAAAATTTGTGGAATTAGGAAAGAGAACTTGGGTTTAAGAAAATTTTCAATCTTAGGAAATACTACATTATGATTTGAACACAAAGACCCTTCAGGTCTTTGCACTTAATCAGCCTGTGTATCCACTAAAATGTGGATTTGTTTTTCGAGTGCTCGCCAACCTAAATTCTATTTTAATTGAAGTAAATAAGTTTGGGTGATAAGTACACGACTTACCAACCCGCCCTATGATTTGAGGGAACTTTGAGTTTTTAGCATCTACACACTATCTTGTCACTGACTCGTTGTTCAACGATTCTAACGAAAATTGGGTAGCTAATGAACCTTCTAGGGTGATTTGGCTGGCAAGTTGTCGTGGGTAATAGCCCATAGGTAGGTTGTCCAGAGCCCAGTCACTGGACCTTTCTCTTTTTGCTACCTTTAGGTAAATCTTAGACCAGGGAAGCCACCTACTTAAAAAAAAAAGAAAAAATCAAAAAGAAAAGGAGTAAAGAAAAAAAGAAATAAGCCACACTTCGCCACATGAGTATGGCTGGCAAGTTATCGGTGGTAACAGTTCATCGACGAGTTGTCCAGAACCCAGCTCAATAAATGCATTGAAAATTCCCAAAACATTTAGGAAGAAGCAGAGAAGTAGAATAAATTGGTGTGATATACACTGGATTCACCCTTGTGTTGACCCCGTAAAAAAATAAAAGTAGGGAGAAAGCTACCGGTTGTAAAGATACACCTTTGGGCAGAATTCTTTTTTCGGTCACCTAGAAGCGTAGAAATCTGAAGTTTGTTTTAACTGCCAATCAATGAGTCTATCACATTCACAATAAGATGCTTAGAACTTAGGGTTCTAATCAAATCTTGGGTGAGTTGAATGGCCGTAGAAAGCCCCTCTTAAACCCTAAAACTTGAAAATCCAAAAGAATTATAAAAGAAGAAAAAGAGAAAAATAAATTTCTCTTTGAATAAGGCGAGGGTTTGAGGCGGTCTGCATTTTGGTAGATACTCAGGCACTGTTGTGTCTTTTAAAGTTCAGATCCTAAGTAGACATTTTCTTAGTGATTGAAAATAACTCAAGCCCAAATAATCCAACCTGGTTCTTTTATAAATAGCATATAGTTTTTGCTATGGACTAGCAAAAGATAGGCTTGGGGGTATGATGTAAACATGTTTACACTACTTAAGATGTCTATTTATGCATGTTCTTAAGCAAAGAATTGCATTGCATACTATAAATATTGCATAACATGGATCATCTTACATTTAGAGTAGTTTGAATAAAGTGGAGGTTAATTGTCTCCTTTTATATCCATGGACAGGGCAAACTTTCTATCGGGGCCTCGGATCGAAGATCCAACCGTACAGATGTGATCAGGGCGACGATTGGAGTTCAACGACTCCAAGATCGCCCTAATCAGGCATCTGTAGCATCAGATAGAGATTGGAGAACCCTAAAAGATAAGGGCCAAGATGGTGTGAATCTACACTTCAAATGACAAATCCAACCACACGAATGGATTTGGATCGATGATCGCAGCCTAACAGCATGAAAATCGACTCAATCCGACACTCGTGGCACCATCTACATCATCCATATGATGGACAACTAAGATGGTGCCACGTGGTGTCATCTTGGTCGTCCATGGCTCCATCTCAGCCGTCCAACCAGCCCTCAGGATTGCCGCTGCCTCTCCAATGAAAATCCAACGCGTGATCTGGGCCGTTGGATCTTGATCCAATTGCCATGAGCACACGCCGCTAAAATCATCTCCACGACCAACTCTCCTCCACAGCGCAGCAGGCGAGCGCCTTATCGCGAGGCACTAGCGCGCATTCGAAATGCGAGAAGTGGGTGAGCGGCGCAGGCGAGCGGGCGCGATTGCCCGCTCGATCGCGATTGAACGGCTGCATTCACCCAATCTGCCCAACACGCTGTTGCACGCCTGCACGTGACGCGGGATCATACATGGGCGGGCGCGTGCTGAGGAGTGGGCGGTAGTGCGATTTAAGCCATCCGATCTTGCGATCGGACGGCTGAGAGCGGCTGGATGTGTACGCGTGTTACACGCGCGAGCAAGCGAGAGGACGCACGCGTGCCGCCCACTACGCCCACGTTGGGACCTTTAGCGACGGTTTTATCCATCACTAATGGTCCTGAATTAATGTTTTAAGAGTTTTAATGACTAAATTGCCCCCACTCCTTGCAACTATAAAAGAGAACCCCTCCACATGAAATTCTCATCCCTTCCTTCTCTTCTCTCCCTCTCCAAAGCTCAAGAGAAGCTTGTCCCACACCCGGGATGCTTCTTGCGAGATAAAGTCAATTTTTCGTCCCCCTTTCGGAAGCGGATCCCGTGATGACGACGGCATGCTGCCCAGTTCTCGTTCTTCCCACTTTGTTCTCCTTCGTCCTGCTCTATCCTCGTTCGTCTAGGCGTCGTCCCGTCCGGCTCGTCCTCCAAGCGACCGTTAAGGAGGATATCTCTCTCCCCATTCTTTTTACTACTTTCTAGAATTGATTTACTGCTTTCTAGTGTAATCATTTTCCCGCTTTCTAGTCGTAATGTTTAGTGTAATGAATAATCTTTCTGATGATGAAATTCCATGTTCATTCTACATCTCTTTTTGGTTTATGTTTGTAATATTCTCTCTCTCTCTCATTCTTTCTCTCTCTCTCTTCTATTTAGTGTAAATAGATAGATACTTTCTAGTCAATTAAATTACTTCGTGACAAATAAAACAAATGCGTGTTTGTAAATCAAACGTCTGCCTCCCTGTGTTCGACCCAGGATTTTCATTCCGGTATAAATTTTATTTGCTGAACATGAGTTCTTCGCTTTCATACTATGACGACAGGTTTTCAAAACCAAACACATTAGCGTAGCAACTCGCACGTTGAAACCAGCTAGTCTGGTTATGAGGGGACTATGGGGAAGGTTCTTCCTTCGACTCGTGCCTTCGATTTCGTTGACCCCTGAGCCACGGTCGTTTGACACTACCCTGCAAACTTAGTCATTAGGTTTGGCCAGAGAGGTTGAAAACACCCAGTAGTATGACAACGAATTCGAGTTGATTTTGTATTTTAGAATTTACTTTAACCCTTTTTTTCTTCACTGGGGTTTAGGTGAGTGGCGTACAAGGTGACCAAGCTCACTGGCTAAACACTAGACTTAACTAAGTCTAGGTTAGCTCAAGTGTGGTCTCTAGAGTGTAACCCTAAAGGTGTAACCTAGGGTTCCTGTAATTCTAGGGTTTTTTTTCTTCCTTTTTATCAAACCACATGAATAAAAATAATTCTTCGAGCGAAATCGGAATCCAAATAAATTGAAATTTGGCAGGTAGATTCCCTTTTCAATTATCTTTTCGGAGAATATGTTTTTATAATTTTTACCATTTGAACCGAATTTTTAGTGATTTTTAATTATCAGGGAGTCAGATCTGGAATTTTGACCCTTGGTTGGTTTTTTGCTTCGAAATAGTATCAAATGATTTTAAAAAATTTAGGAAAAATATGAAAATTAAAGCTAATGAGATCAGCTTTCAAACCCCAATTCTTTTAGTCAAGATAGATTCGCAGATTGCTTGAAATTGATTTTTGAAGTTTGAAAATTTTCAAATCTGGTTCACTTTGACCTCTTATACTTCGCGAATTTTTAAAAATAATGTACTTAGAATTTTTTTAAATAAATGGTGCTCTTTGAAAGATGGCTTGAAAATAAAGTACTTGCTGAAATTTTAGAATTTTTCGGCACATGAATTTTTAATTAAAAAATTGAAGTCTACCTAAATTTCAGCAAGTGGTGGAAAAGCTTTTAAAAGGTGTTTGAAATTCAAATTCCACTTTCCACCAAAAGAGATTTTTTTTCTTTTCAAATGTTTTTTTTTTTCAAAAAATTTCCAATTTTTTGGAGGGAAAAGCTTTTTCAAATTTTCTCTTTTTTTTCTTTTGAAGCAAACTAACCTAAGATTCAAGCGAAAACCTGATCTGACAATAAAAAAAAGGATGTTTTTGTTGTTTTTTTTTCAAGATATGTAGATTTCTTTTTAGAAAGAAATTTCTAGCTAAGAAAATAATTTAACCCAGAGTTCAAACAAAAAAATCCTAAGCTAAGGGAGAGATGTGCACCTACATTTTTTTCTCCATGCTCGATGTGTGCGTAGATCCCATTTTTCCTAAATTCCTGCACATCCAAAGAAAAAAAGTAGAGAAAGATTTGTCACTAAAATCCTTAGATCGAAAATCATCTACATTTGTTCCCCAACAACAGCGCCATTTGACATAGCGTGGAAATCGTGAGTTTAAGGAAAACAACGTTGTAGTATAGTCGCGAAATTCACTCGTCAAAAATAATTTCTAAAATAACGAGACTTGGAGTCCCAGTCATTCATCTCTAGGAGGCATTTAGGACATGCAAAATAATTTCGATCCTGCTCGCTCTACTTGCTTAAAAACTCATGCTGGTTTATGATTATGTACGTATTCATGCACGACATGCTGTTGCAGTAGAAATATAAAATGAGCGCAGGCAACTGATTATCATGAGAAAGATATTGCAATCAAGCACATGGTGATTTTCACACATAGATATATAGATATATAAAAGGATGATTCCATTGACTGCATCAGAGTTATAGAGCAAAACTAGTGGAAGGCTTGTAGAGGAATGCTTGAAAGCATAAAACTAGCTAGTAGAAAATGTGTGCACCATGCATGAGGGAGAGATAGCTACACTACTAAGCAGCAAATAAAGCAATAAATCTATGAATAACTATGCTACTTATCTAGCTAATAGAACGAATGGCATTTGGAGGTGGGCTCCGATGGCCTTTGAGTGGGTGAGAGGAGAAAGAGGGGCGGCCAATGGTGCTTAGGCCAATTCTTGGAGAGAGGTTGGAGAAGGTGATCTAGGCTCTTGGCATGGAGGTGGTGATGGCCATGGTGTACTCGTGGAGATGGAGGTGGAGATGTAGGGGGAATGAGTGGAATGACCAAATGGCCACCCCATAGGTCTTTTTATAGGCCTAAGGAATGCTCTCTAGAGACTTATAGAATTCGCTAGAGAGGCCTATGGTGGGAGCTTGTGGGAGAGGGAGAGAGAGGGTGGATGGGTAGTTTTTAGATCCACATTTGGTGGTTCTAAAAATTGAATGCATCTTGGTTGCTATTTTTAGCAACCAAGGTAGCAACACATGGTGGAGAGTTCTAGAGAACTCTAGCTAGAATAATCTCTTGTAGGTGGTGTGTGTGGGTTGAAACCTAGGTGGCTAGGTTGATTAGGTTAGGTTCTAGTGGGTTTAGGTCAATGTAGGTCTCAAATTAGGGTTGCAAACCCTAATCCACTAAGGTTAAATGCAATTAAACTTTATACAAGTTTAATTGGGTGTGTGAAAACTTAATTGAGAGTAAAACAACTCAATTAAGTCAGGTTTAGGTCAATTGGACTCTCACTAAGTCCAATTATGCTAGTTGTGCTAAGATCAGGGCTCAATTGGACTCACTGAGTCCAATTGAGTAGGCTGATGAAATTGATTATGATCCAAGTCAATTAGGTTTATTCAGGACCTAATTAGGTCCTTAGGGAGGTCTAGAAGTGATGTACTAAGGTTAGGGCACCTTAATTTAGTTTCCTAGGGGGTTAGAATTGGGTTTAGGGACCTAAGACTGAAGATCAAGGCTTGAATTCCAAAACAGGAATTTGAGAACAGTTCTGGACGTCCAATAAAGTTATCAGACATCTTATAATGAAAAATCAGAAGTCCAGACTTATTGTCCGGACGTTTAATCATAGTCAAGAGGGATTCTAGCTTCTGTCTTGGATATTATGCAGAAATTGGACATCTGACCAAGTATCTGGACATCCGATAACACTGCAGACTTGGGTTTAAGGTGTGCGGGTTGTGGCCAAGGGTCCTGGATGTCCAATAACTTATCTGGATGTCCAGATAAGGGTTGGAACTAGGGTTTGAGGCTTCCTAGGCTATGGTGACCTAATCTAAAGGTGACCAAGGCTTGGGAAGGCTTCCAATGCTATCCTAAGGCTAGGGTGGGCCTAAGTTCTTCACAATTTACTGCTTTATTCCTACTTAAAAGAATAGCATACCTTAACTCTTTACATTATTTCTCTACTACATTTTATTCTAATCTTCCACTCCATCTCTAATGTAGCACTAGCTTCAGGTCCAGCTTTAGATCCAACTTCAGAGCCTGCCTCAGATCCAACTTCTATGCTTCTTATTTCTTGTAATTTATATAATGCACTTAATTAGTACATTACATCATTATTTCATGCATAGCTAAAGGAAAGCAGTAAAGATGCAAATAATGCTTATGCATGCATGAATTACACTAGGTTATGCTATGTTCTAGGTCAATTAAGACCTATGATTGTTGCGCAATCACTTCCCTCCATGATTCGATCCTCACCGGGTTGTTATGCCATGAACGCGAGAACCTGCTCTAATACCAATTATAATTTCCTAAACAGAGGGGATGAGATCGAGCATAATACAAAATAAAATGCAGAATATAAATCAACAATCACACAAAAAGCTAATGTCACAGGCACACAAAGATATTTAGGTGGAAACGATGTACGTTGGTTGTATTGGTGTAATGTTGTGATGTGTGGTTATTGTGTTTGAAATTGGTAATAATTGTTGATTATGTCGTTGTAGTACAGGGTGTACAATATAACATTAAGGATGTCGTATAGTGGTGAGTATGGGTGAGTTCCAGTCATTACAACCATTATTATCATTTGCTTATTTATCTAATTTTTACTGGTTTTGTTCCAGGTCGTTCACTGGGAGGCAATTTATTGAATTTAATTCGGTCACTCTTTGATTATCTCCAAAATTGTCTTCTTATTCAAAAAGAAACTTTACATTTAAAGAATGAATGAATGTTTTGTTTACCTAGTTACTAAGAAGTGCTTGCAAAAATGCTAACTATGAACAAGCATCAAACAATCTATTATTATACTCTAAACTATGTATTTACAAGTTATACTATTAACACTAATATGTTAGTTCATACTCCATTAGGATACCATGGTGTAAAAACTTAACTTACTAGTCATTTATTTATAGTGACATATATATCAGTTTTAGTGACAGATATAAACATCGCTAAATCTCAGGAAACACTATATACAACCTAAAGAAGCAACCTGAGGTCTTTAGCGACATTTATAGTGTCGTTTTATTCTGTTAGTAATTATGTGGGTTTAATTTTACATATGTACAGAGTCTTTTATGTTGTTATCTCGTGTTTTCTCTTTTTTTTTTTTAAGTCGTCTGTCCTTTCATTTTGTTCTGTGTAGTCTTTCAGAGGCTGCGGTGGAGTCCTTAGTGTAAAATGTGTTTAATTAGCGGGCGCGCTTTTCGAGGGATACACAGCACCCTTTGGGTGGGACCAGACCTCTACTAAGCGCGCCCTAATCTCAGATTAGGTGCTTAATTACGTTTTCGTATCAGCGCAGGGCCTCAGCCCAACGCCTTCAACAAGTTCGCACACGCTCGGGCTCCCAGCCCCACACAGGAATCACGCATTCAGTATTCAGCACAAATCAGAATCGGGTTATCGGATCAGACGGAGCAGGTGAAGTTTCGGGCGCCCGGCGCCATGACGACTGGTAAGGTTATAACATAAATTATATTTATATGCTGCGTTTCGTTTGCAGCCCACGATGTGGCGCTATTCCAGCGCCACATCGTGCGCTGGAAACCAAACGCAGCTGCGTCTGTGCGCGTTTTTGGCCCTCGATTTGGGGGCCATAAATTATTAAAAAAAATAAAATAAAATATGGTAAATAAAATATTTACATAATAATACATAATTGATTAATTAATTTTGAATTTTAAATATATTTACTATACAAATAAATTCGCTAAACTAGGCTGATTGTACAGGTTGATTTAGGTGATTAAATAGTTAATTACTTATAAAATAATTAGTAAATGGTCTAATTGACCTTAAAGAGTTTTAACTTACATACTTAAGTATTTAATACATATTTTTATTGTATTTTTACGAATTTATTTATGTTTTATTTAGGCTAAAATAGCAATTCTGTGTAGTTTATAAATATAACTAAGTTACAGTAAGCTATACTAGGTATAATTGTACTTTAACTAACTTAAATTACTTACTATATATGTTAACCTAAGTCTATAGATTTATTTACTTAATTATAGCTCTAAATTATTAATTTAACTAATTTATTCTACAATATAGCTACTGAATATGTACATATGAATCTGTGTATATACATATACATATATCAGTAAATACATACATAATAGTTCAGTATTTATACATATATTTACATAGATTACATATGTATATAGATTTATGTACAAGTTTATACAGTATTTACAGTATATCTATGTATGTCTACGTACATAATCAGGCTGTATATTATAGTTATAATAGTATGGATATGTATATTTACAGTGTGAAATTAAGTATGTATAATTAGGTTTTAGTAGGAACTTAGGGAATGAGAGTTAATTAAGTTTTTATTTCATTTTAAACAGCAGCTAAGCTACTGTCAGAGAAGATGGAGAGGGAAGAGAATGTACTGTTCAGGATGTTTTAACAGTGTCAGTGGCTTCAGCCACTGCCAAATGGGCTAACTGCTGCTGCAGTTAGTCCATTTGAAGAGGGGGAAAGCATTCACAAAGAAGAGGAGAGTCCAGATCAGAGGGGAATGTTGCTGCAGTTTGCAGCATTTTACTGTATAACTGGGAATAAGAGAAAATTCAGAATAAAGTAAAAATTAAAGAGTTGAAATCCAAATCTGATAAGGGTATAAATCTCACGAAAATCACATAAGAATTCAGTTCAAATACCCACAAGGAAAAGCCCTTATCAAAAGCATCATTTCAGATCAAAACACAAATGGCATTGAGTTAGTCTTCCTAATGCCATAGACAGCATGAAGGAAGACTTAACTCAATCAATTAAAACCAAAAACATACAATCCCAGTTTCTTGCAACCTTAAGGAGTATGGAAAACTCCTTAGGTTAGAGAATCACCATACAAAAATAATTATCAAACAGGTGGTGTATGGCAGTTCTGAAATGACAAATCAGAAAAAGAATGCATTAAAGGAATTTATAAAAGCTAGGAAATGCATTCAGATCAAGGCAGAAGCAAATTCATGAAAGGCTCTTCTGATTTGTTCTCTGTCACCAGAGAACTTCTCAGAATCCTTGCCCTCAAGGAAAACCAAAATCCCTTCAATTTGTCAGATCTGTCAAGACATTTCAGAAAGTAAAAATCCTTTAAAATCCATATCAAAGTGAATCTGACAAACTGAGGCAATCAATCTAAAATAAAAGGGGCTTTTGTGAACACAAATGGGGTGAGTGAGAAGCCCCAAATGGTGCTTGTGACGCCAATTTCAGATCTGAGGCAGTACACCATCAGATCTGGAATTGGGTCCAGATGTGTGGGTGACAGATGAAAGATTCGTCGTTAAAAGGAACATAAATCAGAATTGGATGGTGGAAAAACAAAACATGAAGAGGGAGATAAATTGATTAATGAACAGATGATTCTTCCCCTCTGATCTGGACTGATCAGAGGAGGTGAGGGAGGGGATCTAATACTAATTCTACTCCTAAGACTAATCTAACTACAGCTAACATTAAACACTAACAATTAAAACTAAATCTATTCTAAACTACTGTAAACTAAATCTAACACTACTTGTGCAGAATTAAAAACTAAACTAACAGGAAGAATGGGACCTATGGGTCCTTAGCCGGCGGCTAAGGAGGAAGAAAGGAGGAGGGTGACTCCAGCGGAGGGAAGAGTCTGCTAGTGAGACTCCAGGGTCGTCCTCAGGTGCTACGAGGTCCTTAGCGACGAGGAGGGTCGAGAGCAGGTGATGATTCCACAGCCGGTGGCTGTGAAATCAGGGTCTAGGTGAGGAGGAGAGACTGGAGTGGAAGAATTGATCGCTAAGAGATGTAGGAGGGAGCGATCCCTCGCGCGCGACACCACTGAGGTGCTTAAATAGCAGCTCAGTGACTGAGATCACCGCAAGGGTGAGGTTAATCAGAATCAGGCCGGCGGTGAGGATGAGATGGGTAGAGCGCGCGGCGAGTAAAGAGAGAGATCTGACCGTCAGATGAGATCTGGGAAGAGAGGTGAACGCACGCACCGAATCGCGCGAAGGTTCCATTTGAATCCAGCCGCAGATCGAGATCAAAAGTGCGATGGACGGTCGAGAATGGCTGTGTTCTTCGCGCACTACAGTGCGCGTGAAGAACACAGGCTTCTCTTTGAAATAAAGGGGAAATTTGCAGACGGACCCTTAGAAGAAGGGGTAGAACATTTGCATGCAGGCCCATAAGCGAGAAGAATAGCAGCTGGAAGGGCCCTGCAGTCTTATAAAAGGGTCCCTGCGGCTTGCAAATAGGTCCAAGAAGGAGTTTTGAAGGGTAGAAATGTAATGCATGAAGGACCTAATTGTAATCTATTTATTTCTAAGCCTAAATGATGTCCAATTGCTTTCAAATTTTTACATGTGCTTAATTGAACATTTACGACATTGATTTTACTTCTGATTTGGCTTTTCAAACTTGTTTATGTGTTCAATTGATGCATGGATCATCATTTGTTCTTTAGTTTTCAGAATATCCCATTTTTGTGACCTAATTAGGAGATTTTAACACACATTAAAAGTTTTAGGTCTTTTCTTTAATTCCCACACTTAACCCTTTTTATGTGTTAATTTGATATTGTTTTGCTTAGTATCTAGCTTAATTTCGGCCTTTTAGCTATGATGAGTAGCCACTCATCATACCCCCATGCTTACGTTTTGCTAGTCCCTTAGCAAACAATCTGTTGAAGTGTAAGGCAATTTAAGTATCAGCAAGGTAAGTGTGTAAAGATATCTTTTTCTTCTTTCAAAAATTTTTAAGTGTTTATGATGATGATCTTTAAGCTGAAACATTTTCCAATACCAACTGTGTTTTTGGACATTGTGAGAACCTGGTTACTGAGGATAACCTACCAGAACTCGAGGCTTAAATGACATAGACCATCTCTCAACCAACAAGGCCTCTTGATATTTAAACCTTAAGTCGAATTCCAGGACTCAGGAGGTTTTTACAGAGACTCAGAATGCTATGAAGTTATGGCTGTGCTTTGTGATAAGTCAGGACTAACCAGGTGAATTCTAAGGCTCAATCCCGGGGTTTCACTTCTTTTTAAGTCCAGGTTGGTCCTAACTTCAGCTCATGTTTTCGGATGACTCTCAAAAATTGATGGTATTCAAACCCAAACTCTTATTGTATTTGTGGCTCAGAGAAGATTTTTTTGGTGGAAAAATAGGGTATTTATTTTGAACCCTGAAAACATTTTTGGTGGAAGAGTTGTTTTTCAGACATTTTGGAGAACATACTTAACTTCTCTTTTTTTTTTTTTTTTTTTTTTTTTGAACAGTATGTCTCCAAAACTTATTTGGTAGAGCGCACTATATTTGGTGGGTGGATTTCTTTTGTGGAAAGAGCTTCTCCTAGACACAAAACTAAAGATTAGGACAAAGAGTCTACCTGCACGCACAGGTAAGGACTCCACCTTCCCTAATGAACACAAGGGTTGAGGTTTAGGTTCAAGTGGTCTTTCCTGACATTGTGTAGTGTAAGCCAAGGTTACTTAGACTCCTAAGTCAAAGCAAACCAACGAATCCTGTACTGGTGACTCAGGTACAAGAATTGTCCTAAAGTTAGGAGAGACTGTGGTCTATCTTGTCAAGGCTCGAAGTGTATTAAGCCTAAGCTTGTATCAAGCTCCTATGGCCCGGTAGGTCAAACCAGTAATGGTTGAATGTCCACAGACACTTATTCTATTTTTTGCTTTCAGCTATAAGATCACTTATCTTTTCTTTTTTTCTTTTTCTCCCTCCTCTCTTGAAATGAATATCCTCCTTTGACAAATAAAGTACATGTCCCTTATTGTATTTTTGGAATTTTTCTGACTTGTTATTTTTTTGTATTTTTAGCTTTGTAATTTTTTTTCAAAAAATTTTTTTTTTTTCAAAATTTTTCAATTTTTTTGAAGTATATAATTTTTTTGATAATACTATATATACTATAGTTGTGTCTACAATTGCATTTTGGTTTAAATGGTTTACCATTTACACCCCCCCATGCTTAAATGTTTCAATGTCCTCATTGAATGAAAGGGTGGATGCAAATGCATGCTCTGCTTTTCACTATCCTAGGCTGGGTGATGGAAGGAAGTCGGAATGAGGAGATAAAATCTCTGTGCGGACGATTTTAAGTCTGATCTAGGATCAGAGTGAACAGTCGGGCTAGGAAGTGAAATGCATGACATGTGTGTCAATGAATGTATGCTCAGAATGCAAGGGTAGACACTATATGCAATTAAAGGTAAGAGTAAGAAAAGTGTAAAACAGCTATATACAAGGGTAGGTGTTGCTAAGTTTAACGCCTTCAGCTAGGCGAAAACTCACATGGTAATTCAAAATGTAGGAGCGAAATGGTGGAATTGACAAGTCTGAGATCCTGCGGCTCAATGAAAGGTTTCAGTCTTTGTCCATTAACAATAAAGGGTTCAGATTTGTCAAGTTCAGTGATCTCAACGGCTCCATTATCAAATAATCTCAAGATTTTGAAAGGTCCAATCCATTTTGATCTTAACTTCCCAGGAAAGAGTTTCAGTCTAGAGTCGAAGAGAAGGACTTTTTTACCAGGGTGAAAAGATTTCCTAAGAATGTGACGGTCATGGAAGGCCTTAAGTTTGTCCTTATACATCCTTGAGCTTTCATAAGATTCATTCCTTAATTCATCGAGCTCAGACATTTGTAATTCCCTAAGATCACCGGCCTTCTCTAAGTCTAAGTTACACTTTCTGATGGCCCAATAGGCTTTGTGCTCTAATTCGACAGGAAGATGACAGTGTTTCCCGTACACAAGTCTAAAAGGAGACATGCCTAAAGGGGTTTTGTGGGCTGTCCTATATGCCCACAACGCATCAGAAAGGCGGGAAGACCAATCCTTTCTATCAGGTCGGATGGTAGTCTGTAAAATCTTTTTGATCTCCCGATTAGATAATTCAGCAAGTCCATTGGTTTGAGGGTGATAAGATGTAGCAATCCTATGTGACACCCCATACTTTTGCAGTAGGGACTGAAAATGTGTGTTTCTAAAATGAGACCCTCCATCACTAATGATGGCTTTAGGTACCCCGAATCTAGAGAAGATGAAATCTTGAACAAATTGTGTCACAACTCTATGATCATTAGTCCTTGAGGGGATGGCTTCAATCCATTTTGAAACATACTCAACTGCCAACAATATGTACTCGAAGCCATAAGATTTAGGAAAAGGTCCCATGAAGTCAATGCCCCAAATGTCAAAGATTTCGCACACCATGATCGGATTCAAGGGCATCATGTCTCGGCGGCCAATACTACCAAGAGACTGACAGCGTGAACATGCCCTGCTATATTCGTGTGCATCCTTGAAGATTGTGGGCCAATAGAAACCACTCTGCAAAATCTTTGCAGCGGTCTTTTTGCCAGAGAAGTGACCGCCGCACGCCTGGTCGTGGCAGAATGATAAGATGCTTCTAATCTCCTTATCAGGGACGCACTTCCTAAAGATCTGGTCTTTACAATGCTTGAAAAGCCAAGGTTCTTCCCAGTAATAGTGCTTGGCCTCGGATCTAAGTCTGTCTTTTTGATGTCGGACCCAATTAGTGGGGATGAGTCCAGAAGCCAGGTAGTTGACAATGTCAGCATACCAGGGAAGATCAGAATGAATGACCAGCAATTGCTCGTCAGGGAAGTGGTCAGAGATGGGTAAAGAAGGAGAAATCGCTTCAGAAGGAAGGCGGGATAAGTGGTCAGCTACCACATTCTGCTTTCCAGCCTTATCACGAATCTCTAAATCAAATTCCTGTAAAAGTAGGATCCATCTAATCAGACGAGATTTCGCGTCCTTCTTGGCGAGAAGATATCGAATTGCCGTGTGGTCAGTGTAGACTATAATGTGGGAACCTAAAAGATAAGGTCTGAATTTTTCCAGTGCATATACTACAGCTAGCAATTCCTTTTCCGTGACGGTGTAATTCCTCTGAGCTTCATCCAAGGTCTTGCTAGCGTAATAGATGACTGTGGGTTTCCCGTCCAATTTTTGACCAAGGACAGCTCCTACTGCATAATTAGAGGCATCACACATGATCTCAAAAGGGTGAGACCAATTCGGGGGTTGCAGTATGGGTGCCTTGGTAATCAGATCACGAAGTGTCGTATAGGCACGAACACAATCGTCAGAGATCTGGAAGTCTACGTCTTTAGAGAGGAGAGTAGTGAGAGGTCGGGCTATTTTCGAGAAATCCGCTATAAAGCGGCGATAAAAACCAACATGCCCGAGGAAAGATCGAATTTGCTTAACCGACGAAGGTAGTGGTAAATCAGAAATCAACTTTACCTTCGCGCGGTCAACCTCAATTCCTCTCTCAGAAATAAGGTGACCTAATACAAGTCCTTCAGTTACCATGAAATGAGATTTCTCCCAGGAAAGTACCAGATTCACATTAATGCATCTTTGCAGGACCTTGGTCAGGTGGTCTAGACATGCATCAAATGTGCTCCCGAAGACCGAGAAGTCATCCATGAAGACTTCTAAACAATCGCCTACTAAGTCAGAAAAGATTGCAAACATACACCGCTGGAATGTAGCAGGTGCGTTGCACAATCCAAAAGGCATCCTACGGAATGCAAAGGTTCCGTAGGTGCAGGTGAATGTTGTTTTCTCCTGATCATCGGGGTGAATTGCCACCTGATTATATCCTGAATAGCCATCCAAAAAGCAGAAAAATCTATTCCCTGCCACTCTTTCCAGTATTTGATCAATGAAGGGCAAAGGGAAATGATCTTTCTTCGTGGCTTGGTTGAGTTTTCGGTAATCTATACATACTCGCCACGAACTAGCAATGCGTGTAGGGATGACTTCTCCAGAATCAGTGGTGATGATGGTAAGTCCGGCTTTTTTTGGCACAACCTGAACAGGACTTACCCATCTACTGTCAGAAATTGGGTAGATAATTCCATTGTCCAGCCATTTAATCATTTCACTTTTTATCACCTCTTGTAGTGTAGGATTTAATCTACGCTGGGGCTGTCTAGTAGGTCTAGATCCTTCTTCAGTGAAAATCCTATGTGTGCAATAAGAAGGACTGATGCCAGTAAGGTCAGAAAGGCTCCATCCTATAGCCTGCCTATGTGCTCTTAGGACAGATAAGAGTCGTGACTCTTGATCAGAAGAAAGGGAAGAGTTAACAATCACCGGATAGGTCTGATCAGGTCCTAAGAAAACATATTTGAGAGAGTCAGGAAGAGGTTTGAGTTCAACAGGCACAGGATCAGAAGGAGCAGGTGTGAAAGTTTCAGGAGATCCTAGAGATACTAATGGAATGGGAGGAAGGTCCTCAGTCTCTAAATTTGGTATCTCAGTGGAAGTCACGTCAGAGTCCAAAGAGTGTTGAGGTTCTAAATTTAATGAATTGATCAAGGTGTCCTCAACCAATTGATCCAATGAATCCAGGGAGAAGATTTCTTCAATTAAACTACAGGTCGGTCCTCTTTGGGCCTGAAAAATATCAATTTTTATTTTCTGATCTCCAAACTTTAATTCTATAAGGCCCTCCTCACAATTGATGTTTGCCTTGGCCGTAGCCAAGAAAGGTCTTCCTAAAATGATAGGTGTATTCTGGATATCTTCAGGTACTTCCATGTCAAGGACTATAAAGTCTACAGGGAAGTAAAAATCCTTGACCCGCACTATGACATCTTCCAACACTCCCTGAGGTGTCTTAACTGATCTGTCAGCTAATTGCAGGGACACCTTGGTTGGCTTCAAATTGCCAACCTCAAAATGTGTCAGTAGAGAGGTTGGGATAAGATTGATGGAAGCACCTAGGTCAAGTAGTGCTCTATTGAATGTGGTGTTACCAATCATGCAGGATAAGAGAGGGGTGCCTGGGTCTTTCATCTTAGTTGGGAGGGTACTAGAGATGATGGAACTAGCTTGTTCCGAGAGAATGATTGGACTACTCCCTTTTTGAATTCTTGCTTTACGCTTAGGTGTACATAGGTCTTTTAAAAACTTAGCGTAAAGAGGGATGTGGCGGATTGCATCCAACAAGGGGATGTTTATGTGGACTTGCTCAAAGAGCTTAAGCAAATCCTCCTCAGGTGCCACACAGGTCTTTTTCTTTCCTTTCTCCTTCTTCTTTAAAGCTTCAGGAAAAGGTACTGGAGTTGTGAGAGGTTCAGTTATAGGTAGAGGAGAAGTAGGAAGTGGAGGAGCAGAACTAGAGGTGGTAGGTGTTGGAAGAGGTGGATCTAGTGTGCATTTACCACTCCTAGTGACTATGGCATTTAGTTCAGCTCTAGAGGTAGATGGTAAATCATTGTTAGGTAGCAGAGGTGGTTGCGTTTGTGCAAGAGAGGAATTTGAGTCAGTGAAGAATTCAGTGTTGTGCACTGCTTGTGAAATGTCATGTGTTTGGTTTTGCAGTGTTGGTCTAGGTTGGACATACCTTTGAGCAGGTATGTTCCTAGGGTTGGGTTGTGCTTGGGATGGGAGTGAATGTGGTTGACGGGACTCCGTCAAGTGTGATAGCTGGGCTCTCATCTCAGCTAAGGCCGCATCCTGTCTCTGCTGCATAGCAATATTCTGTTGTTGCATATCAGCAAGAGCTTTCATGATAGACCCCAACTGGTCATCTCGTGTAGGCCCAGATTGAGAGTATTGGGTGGGCCTGGGTTGGGGTTGCTGGTAGGTACGCGGTGGATATCCGTGTGATTGTGGAGGTGGTGCTCGGATCGGGTTGTGCAATGGTGGTGCAGAAGGTTGTTGAAAAGGAGGTCTTTGTGAATTTCCCGACCACGAGAAATTTGGATGATTACGCCATCCAGGGTTATAGGTTTGTGTGAAAGGATCATTGCGAATGGCGTGAAGCTCCTCCGAAGCTCCAGAAGGTGCAGGGAAGTCAGTGAAGGGAGGAACAAAGGTTCCTCCAACCGGTGAAGGATATGGAAATGGAAAATCCGGTAATGCAGTTTGTGTCACAGAAAGGTTATTCACAGTTTCCCTCCCTGTGGGAAACTGAGAAGAAGTGTTTTGTGCTGGTGACTGAGAAGAAGAAGATGGGTGTTTTGAGAGAAATTTCCATACTTCATCTACTTTCTTCTCGATTAAGCCCACTTTATCCAGTTGACTAGCCACTATCTCTAAGTCTTTGCTACTGGATTGGGCTTCATGTACCCCCGTGTGTGAGTGGGAATGTGAGGACTTTCTATTAAACACGCTCATTGAAGCATTGTTAATAGAGCTTTCGGCCATGCCTTCAAAGAGCTCAAAGGCTGAGTCCTCGTCCCGACACAGGAAATTGCCTCCACAAGCGGCATCTACAAAATTCCGTGTGTCATCATGGAGCCCATGGTAGAAGATCTGGACCTGTTGCCAGCGTGGGACACCATGGTGGGGACATTTTCTCAAAAGCTCATGGAATCTCTCCCAAGCCTCGTGCATAGGTTCTCCTAAATTCTGGGTGAAGGTGGTGATGGCACGCCTTAAGGCATTAGTGCGGCCTACAGGAAAGTACTTCTTTAAGAACTCATGTTCTAAAGAAGCCCAGGAATCTATAGGTGTAGTCCGTGCAAGTGTTCTAAACCAAAAGGCTGCCTTATCTTTTAATGAAAAGGAGAACATTTTCATCAAAAGTGTGTGCTGATCATGTCCTTGCGGACCCAAAGTTTGGGTAAGATTCTTCAGCTCCTCTAAATGCTGAAAAGGGTCCTCAGAAGCAAGTCCATGGAAGTGAGGAATGAGTGCTATAATGTTCGGCTTCAGTTCAGCAGCACGACCCCCATTGGGATAACGTACCACAGGCATTGGTTGGGCAACTGCGGGATTATAGTAATCTCGTAGTTGAGGTCTACGGGGTTGGGGTGGTGCCTGAGGATTTCTAAGTTGAAGTGGTTGTGGTTGGGGATTAGCTAATAGATTTACAGCTTGAGCAAGCTGTTGCACCTGTTGGGTTAAGGTATTCATTTGTAGTTGTGTATCGAAAAGGTGCTGAAGATGAGGCATAGGTCCTCTCTCCGGGGGTGGATTAGGATGATTAGGATAAGGTGGAGGTTGGAACCTAGGGATAGGTGGTTGCTGTGGTAGAGGATGTGCAACTGAGTCTGGAGGAAGTTCTTCAAAATCCTCAAAGTGTGAAGAATCAAGATCATCCTCTTGGCGAGGGGGATTGTGGAAAGTATTTTGAGACTCAGGAGGTAAGGGATTAGAAGTGGAAGGCAAAGAAGATGATGCAGTAGCTTGGGTAGCAGTACCCAAGGGGAGTACAAGTTCTGGGTTTTGGGATCTCCTACCTTCCATTGAGTTGATTTTTTTTTTTGAAATCCCGTTTACTCTAATTCGATCCAACTCAATGGGAAAAAATTTTTAACGTTCACAATAAAACAGAAGAATCCCAACAAAATCTCAATTCAAGAAGACCAATCAATCGAAATGAATCGGAGAAAATTTTTCCTAGAGGCTGCTACGCAAAGTATGTTATACGCAAACAATTGTTTCAAGCAATTGTACGTATCCTAAGATAAACCTAGCGAAGTGCAGACCTCTAAAATCCACTGGGAATCTGGATAAGACTGAGCGTGCGGATCCAGATCCTGTGGTTGCAGAAAGATGAGGTAGAAACCCGTGTATTGTGGCCTTAAGTGATCGTGCTGTGTGCACGATAACATTCAACACAAGGCGATTAAAATCTCAAACATGGTTTCACCCAATTTTGCTATCTCCTTTTTGATTTAATTAAAGTGATTAAAATATGTTTTCTATGCTGCTCATTTCACTTTTTACTAAATTCAGAACAAGTAGTGGTCTTCTTTAATTTTAAGTCAAATGCAAATATGGCAGGAGTTAGAGTTAGGTAAGAAATGCGTACCTGACTCCAGCAATCTTCTAATGCAGATTTGACTTGAATTAAAATCTAGCAGGAATGAAATGCAATCCTAAAAATGGATGCCTGAGGTTATGCTGCTGCTAGATAAGTATGAGGTCTTTTTGATTTATATTTTTTTTCTTTCTTTTTGAAAAATTTTATATGCAATTCAAAAGTAAGGAAAGAAATTAAGAACAGAAAGAAATAAAGTCCAGATAGTCCAGAATTATTACAAAAATTGTGTGAGAACAAGCTCTCACAACTTATGACTAACAATTACTCCTAATCAATAAACCTAAAACTATCTATACTAAAACTAATACTAAAATCCTACAGCGACTTCGAGGCAAAACTCCACCAGGAAGACGGATCTGGAGCGCAGCGACTCCACCAGGAAGACGACACTCCTCCTCAAGTGCTGTGGAAAAAACAAATGATTAGTAAAAGAATAAAGGAATGTATACACAATTAATTCAATGGAAAATAAAAGCAATTATAATGAATGAATGAAGAATTTCTATATACAAAAGAATGAAAAGAAAATTTTTGGTGCAAAGAGCGTTGCCTCCCCGGCAGCGGCGCCAAAATAATGATGTACGTTGGTTGTATTGGTGTAATGTTGTGATGTGTGGTTGTTGTGTTTGAAATTGGTAATAATTGTTGATTATGTCGTTGTAGTACAGGGTGTACAATATAACATTAAGGATGTCGTATAGTGGTGAGTATGGGTGAGTTCCAGTCATTACAACCATTATTATCATTTGCTTATTTATCTAATTTTTACTGGTTTTGTTCCAGGTCGTTCACTGGGAGGCAATTTATTGAATTTAATTCGGTCACTCTTTGATTATCTCCAAAATTGTCTTCTTATTCAAAAAGAAACTTTACATTTAAAGAATGAATGAATGTTTTGTTTACCTATTTACTAAGAAGTGCTTGCAAAAATGCTAACTATGAACAAGCATCAAACAATCTATTATTATACTCTAAACTATGTATTTACAAGTTATACTATTAACACTAATATGTTAGTTCATACTCCATTAGGATACCATGGTGTAAAAACTTAACTTACTAGTCATTTATTTATAGTGACATATATATCAGTTTTAGTGACAGATATAAACGTCGCTAAATCTCAGGAAACACTATATACAACCTAAAGAAGCAACCTGAGGTCTTTAGCGACATTTATAGTGTCGTTTTATTCTGTTAGTAATTATGTGGGTTTAATTTTACATATGTACAGAGTCTTTTATGTTGTTATCTCGTGTTTTCTCTTTTTTTTTTTTAAGTCGTCTGTCCTTTCATTTTGTTCTGTGTAGTCTTTCAGAGGCTGCGGTGGAGTCCTTAGTGTAAAATGTGTTTAAGTAGCGGGCGCGCTTTTCGAGGGATACACAGCACCCTTTGGGTGGGACCAGACCTCTACTAAGCGCGCCCTAATCTCAGATTAGGTGCTTAATTACGTTTTCGTATCAGCGCAGGGCCTCAGCCCAACGCCTTCAACAAGTTCGCACACGCTCGGGCTCCCAGCCCCACACAGGAATCACGCATTCAGTATTCAGCACAAATCAGAATCGGGTTATCGGATCAGACGGAGCAGGTGAAGTTTCGGGCGCCCGGCGCCATGACGACTGGTAAGGTTATAACATAAATTATATTTATATGCTGCGTTTCGTTTGCAGCCCACGATGTGGCGCTATTCCAGCGCCACATCGTGCGCTGGAAACCAAACGCAGCTGCGTCTGTGCGCGTTTTTGGCCCTCGATTTGGGGGCCATAAATTATTAAAAAAAATAAAATAAAATATGGTAAATAAAATATTTACATAATAATACATAATTGATTAATTAATTTTGAATTTTAAATATATTTACTATACAAATAAATTCGCTAAACTAGGCTGATTGTACAGGTTGATTTAGGTGATTAAATAGTTAATTACTTATAAAATAATTAGTAAATGGTCTAATTGACCTTAAAGAGTTTTAACTTACATACTTAAGTATTTAATACATATTTTTATTGTATTTTTACGAATTTATTTATGTTTTATTTAGGCTAAAATAGCAATTCTGTGTAGTTTATAAATATAACTAAGTTACAGTAAGCTATACTAGGTATAATTGTACTTTAACTAACTTAAATTACTTACTATATATGTTAACCTAAGTCTATAGATTTATTTACTTAATTATAGCTCTAAATTATTAATTTAACTAATTTATTCTACAATATAGCTACTGAATATGTACATATGAATCTGTGTATATACATATACATATATCAGTAAATACATACATAATAGTTCAGTATTTATACATATATTTACATAGATTACATATGTATATAGATTTATGTACAAGTTTATAAAGTATTTACAGTATATCTATGTATGTCTACGTACATAATCAGGCTGTATATTATAGTTATAATAGTATGGATATGTATACTTACAGTGTGAAATTAAGTATGTATAATTAGGTTTTAGTAGGAACTTAGGGAATGAGAGTTAATTAAGTTTTTATTTCATTTTAAACAGCAGCTAAGCTACTGTCAGAGAAGATGGAGAGGGAGGAGAATGTACTGTTCAGGATGTTTTAACAGTGTCAGTGGCTTCAGCCACTGCCAAATGGGCTAACTGCTGCTGCAGTTAGTCCATTTGAAGAGGGGGAAAGCATTCACAAAGAAGAGGAGAGTCCAGATCAGAGGGGAATGTTGCTGCAGTTTGCAGCATTTTACTGTATAACTGGGAATAAGAGAAAATTCAGAACAAAGTAAAAATTAAAGAGTTGAAATCCAAATCTGATAAGGGTATAAATCTCACGAAAATCACATAAGAATTCAGTTCAAATACCCACAAGGAAAAGCCCTTATCAAAAGCATCATTTCAGATCAAAACACAAATGGCATTGAGTTAGTCTTCCTAATGCCATAGACAGCATGAAGGAAGACTTAACTCAATCAATTAAAACCAAAAACATACAATCCCAGTTTCTTGCAACCTTAAGGAGTATGGAAAACTCCTTAGGTTAGAGAATCACCATACAAAAATAATTATCAAACAGGTGGTGTATGGCAGTTCTGAAATGACAAATCAGAAAAAGAATGCATTAAAGGAATTTATAAAAGCTAGGAAATGCATTCAGATCAAGGCAGAAGCAAATTCATGAAAGGCTCTTCTGATTTGTTCTCTGTCACCAGAGAACTTCTCAGAATCCTTGCCCTCAAGGAAAACCAAAATCCCTTCAATTTGTCAGATCTGTCAAGACATTTCAGAAAGTAAAAATCCTTTAAAATCCATATCAAAGTGAATCTGACAAACTGAGGCAATCAATCTAAAATAAAAGGGGCTTTTGTGAACACAAATGGGGTGAGTGAGAAGCCCCAAATGGTGCTTGTGACGCCAATTTCAGATCTGAGGCAGTACACCATCAGATCTGGAATTGGGTCCAGATGTGTGGGTGACAGATGAAAGATTCGTCGTTAAAAGGAACATAAATCAGAATTGGATGGTGGAAAAACAAAACATGAAGAGGGAGATAAATTGATTAATGAACAGATGATTCTTCCCCTCTGATCTGGACTGATCAGAGGAGGTGAGGGAGGGGATCTAATACTAATTCTACTCCTAAGACTAATCTAACTACAGCTAACATTAAACACTAACAATTAAAACTAAATCTATTCTAAACTACTGTAAACTAAATCTAACACTACTTGTGCAGAATTAAAAACTAAACTAACAGGAAGAATGGGACCTATGGGTCCTTAGCCGGCGGCTAAGGAGGAAGAAAGGAGGAGGGTGACTCCAGCGGAGGGAAGAGTCTGCTAGTGAGACTCCAGGGTCGTCCTCAAGTGCTACGAGGTCCTTAGCGACGAGGAGGGTCGAGAGCAGGTGATGATTCCACAGCCGGTGGCTGTGAAATCAGGGTCTAGGTGAGGAGGAGAGACTGGAGTGGAAGAATTGATCGCTAAGAGATGTAGGAGGGAGCGATCCCTCGCGCGCGACACCACTGAGATGCTTAAATAGCAGCTCAGTGACTGAGATCACCGCAAGGGTGAGGTTAATCAGAATCAGGCCGGCGGTGAGGATGAGATGGGTAGAGCGCGCGGCGAGTAAAGAGAGAGATCTGACCGTCAGATGAGATCTGGGAAGAGAGGTGAACGCACGCACCGAATCGCGCGAAGGTTCCATTTGAATCCAGCCGCAGATCGAGATCAAAAGTGCGATGGACGGTCGAGAATGGCTGTGTTCTTCGCGCGCTACAGTGCGCGTGAAGAACACAGGCTTCTCTTTGAAATAAAGGGGAAATTTGCAGACGGACCCTTAGAAGAAGGGGTAGAACATTTGCATGCAGGCCCATAAGCGAGAAGAATAGCAGCTGGAAGGGCCCTGCAGTCTTATAAAAGGGTCCCTGCGGCTTGCAAATAGGTCCAAGAAGGAGTTTTGAAGGGTAGAAATGTAATGCATGAAGGACCTAATTGTAATCTATTTATTTCTAAGCCTAAATGATGTCCAATTGCTTTCAAATTTTTACATGTGCTTAATTGAACATTTACGACATTGATTTTACTTCTGATTTGGCTTTTCAAACTTGTTTATGTGTTCAATTGATGCATGGATCATCATTTGTTCTTTAGTTTTCAGAATATCCCATTTTTGTGACCTAATTAGGAGATTTTAACACACATTAAAAGTTTTAGGTCTTTTCTTTAATTCCCACACTTAACCCTTTTTATGTGTTAATTTGATATTGTTTTGCTTAGTATCTAGCTTAATTTCGGCCTTTTAGCTATGATGAGTAGCCACTCATCACCAAACCCAAGTAAAAATCACCACCTAAGCTTCTCGACTTAGGATATTCCAATAGACCTACTCGATCAAATCCACATACCAAGTCACTTAAATAAGGGTGACTTAACCTCTTACAACCACACTATTTAAATGAGGTTAGCGTACCTCCAATCTCCTTCTCTTCACGAGGAGTATTTTGTCTCTCGAAGATGAGAATTTGCAAAGCGAATACTCTAACAAAGATAGTTTACAAAATATCCTATAGAGCCACAAAGTAAATATGTTAATCTAGCTACTATAGGTAAAGGAAACTTCCCTTTGATGGAAGTGTGTCAGCTACTAATGCGGTGTGCGTGAATAATGTATTGTATGATGACACTCTCGTATGCGTAGGCGAGAGAGCAGGTGCACAGCTGGGATGGTGCTCTTAAGATGTGTAGACTAAGGCTTGGAGACCAAGATCACTTTTCTATCTCTTCTTGGACACAATATGATGAGGATCTAATATGTCAAGGTGTATGTTACAAAGGAAGGGTCCTTTTCTATTTATAGAGGCCATAAGAAGGGTTTAAAAGGCCTTGGAAGGCTTCCATAGCTGTTGGAAATAAATCACAAAAGATTAGGCCAAAATCCCAACAAAATCAGGGTCTTTTATGATTCTTACCAGGTTATTAGACATTATCAAACGTCTAAATTTAAGGTCAGACGTTTGGATCTTCATCTGATCTAGAAGGGATAATCATTTGGACGGTGTTGGATCAAGACGGACATCTAAGAGTGTTGTTTAAGACATCTGGGAATATAATCAAATGTCTAACTCAAAGATGGGTTTCTTCCTTTTTTCACAAGATTGAAATAGGGATCTAGAGTGCATTGCATAGATGACAGGTCAGCCGTTTGGTAATTTGTCTGGATGTCTGGAAAGAGGATTCTCTACAAGAATTGATTTCTTAAGGCTCAAACGGCTATGTGGTCTGACAAAAGTGATTTGGGTCAGATCTTAGCCTAAAATCTATTTATCAGACGTCGGGGATACCCTACAAATGCCTGAAAGTAGAAGTAAGTCTGATTAAGAGTTAAACTTCTAAGATAATGGTTTGATAGTTCAACTATCCTATTGTTGGACATTTGGTAAGGTCCTCAGACATCTTGTAAGTCATCTAGACTATGGGCTGGAGTTTGAAGGCGGTAAACAAAGAGTTGGTTTCCAGCCTAAGTGTTTTAGACGTCTGGGCAAAAGGTCAAACATCTTAAAAGTCAAGATCAGATGTCTGATGTCCAGATTGGATGTCTAATCAAGGTTTCTAATTTCTATATTAATTTTCTGAGTTTGTCAAAGATTATGTAAGTATTCTAGGGTTGTGTAAGTGATCCTAAAAGTACCTATATTACTTTATGGCTCTTTAACAATCATCTAAGAAATAAAAATCAAAGAACATAAAGAAACAAATGCATGAACAAGATGGACAAGAAAATAAATCTAAGTCCTACTTTTCATCTTCATGAATCTTCGAGCTCTTGCTCCAAGCGAAGCTCCATTTCCTTCATCAAACACCTCCAATCCGCCATGGACACAGGCTTGAACTCCTTCACACTTGAATCTATTTGCATTTATCCTAAAATCTTAAACTCAATGCAAATGTCAAATAACAAGTGTTTTGTTATCATCAAAATCAACGATCGAGGTGCTCTTGAACACAATCTATATCAGATTCCTTGTCCTTATCATCAATCCTTGAAGGATCACTAGCAATCGATGCTTTAGGATAGCACCACCAATGGCAACCCCAGAACCCTGGCAATTGACACTTCGTGATAGTGCCACCCATGGCATTTTGTAGCTATATCCAGACCCTAGCAATCAACATTTCGGGATAATGCCACCCATGATGCCTGAACCAACACAAGGCTCTTACATGCACTTGGTAGGATATTTAAATATCCTTGAAGATAAGCATCGAGAAGATGATGTTATAACACATCTTCAAGAGGAGTATTTACTCCTCTAATCAACTTGTGTTTTCGAGCTACTCTTAAGCCAGATCTTCTAGAAATTCTTTTGTTTTCTTGGAATAGAACATTTTTGGCATTATTCTTCATTAATCTCACTAAACCAAACCAGTATGTGATTTTTAGGTTTCTAGGTTATCAAGTCCCACAAACTAAAGGGTAGATAAAGAGGCTGAATAGTCCCTAACCCTTAAACTTAATACATCATCTTCGCAACTCCCTGAACCTCTTGAATGTTTAAGCCTACACAAGCCCAAGAGGCCTAAATTCGGTATCCCTCACTTATCTCCTTCTCTTTAGCACTTCAGGACTTAATTCATCATCCGTTCCAGCCCAGAACTTAGGTATGTTCCCTACTCAACAGTTGGGACTAACATAACTTTTTCTCATTTTCTTTCTATGTTTTCCTCCATTTTTTTCCTCCTCAATATACTTGCAATTCATCTAAAAAAGGTTTCATCCCCTTTCCCCTTTTTTTTTCATGCAATATATAACTACAAATGCCCTATTAAATGCATGCAAAATATGTATAAGTGCTATGTACAACCTCTGGTTATACCCCCCAATGCTTAGATCTGACAATATCCTCATAGGAAAGCAAAAAGTAGGGAAAGATATTACTAGAGGTAGAGAGTGATTGGAGCTAAGGCTCCTCCAACTTGTAGGTGTCCAAAACCTGGCCATCAGAAAGAGTAACATATGGTTTCAAACATTTACCATTTACCTTGAAAGTCTCACCAAATGAGGGATTTTGGATCTTAACAACACCGTGAGGGAACACCTGTGTGACAATGTACGACCCATCCCAACAGGACTTAAGTTTCCTCAGGAATAGCTTGAGTATGGAATTGAACAGCCAGACTCATTGGTTGGGCTCAAAGGTTTTTCGAAGGATGTGTTTATTATGAAATATCTTCATGCTCTCTTTGTAAGCTCTAGCAGTCTCATAGGCCTCATTCATCAACTCTTCAAGCTCAATCAAATCTAATAGTCGCGCTTTGCTTGCTTTCTGTTGAACATCGGAGGACAAAGCTATCGGATTTGGTTTTGAAAAACAGTCATTGTAGTTTGAATAGTGAAGAACTCAAGTTCAACAAATAAAATTTATAGCGGAATAGAAATCCCAGGTCGAACTCAGGGAGGTTACGTCGATCAAAATTCGCAATTATATTTTTTTGTTTTTGTTTAAAGAGCGAAGTAATTACAATACAATGGAATCAATATAAATAATCAGAGAAAGAGAGAGAGAGAGAGAGAGAGAGAGAGAGAAAACATCCACTTGAAGTTGCAAAATGTTTGTACATCTAAGAAAGCGAGAAATTACACTAGAAAGCAAGAAAACTATTACAACTAGAAAGCAGGAAAATTCTACTCTAGAAAGCTGGAAAAAGGAATGGGAGGGAGAAGTTATCCTCCTCAACGATTGCTTGGAGGACAAGTCAGATGAGACAACACCTGAAAGATGAGGAATGAAGTGGGAAGAAGGAGGTCGAGGCAGGAGGAATGGGAATGAGGTAGCACGTCGTCGTCGTTGCGGGATCCGCATCCGGAATGGGGGAGAAAATTTGATTTTATCTCTTGAGGAGCATCCCGGGTGTGGGACAAGCTTCTCTTGAGCTTTTGAGAGGGAGAGGAGAGATAGAAGGGATGAGAAATTTGTATGGAGGGGTTCTCCTTTTATAGTTGCAAGGAGTGGGGGCATTTTGGTCATTACAATTTGAAAAACATTAATTCAGGACCTTTAGTGACGGATAAATCCATCACTAAAGGCCAGAACGTGGCCTTCGTGTGTGCGCGCAGTGTGCCTCCTCACGTCCGCATCGCGCAACGCATGCACACGTCCACGTGCTTACAGTCATCCGATCAAGAGATCGGGTAGCTTAAACAATCCTCGCTCGCACCGTGCTCTCGCGTGTGATCTCACATCAGCGTCGTGCATCTGATCGGGAGTGGGCAATATCGATCGCTCAGTGTCGCACGATCTCCATCGCACTGCTCTGCTCCTCGCGTACCTGGTCGCCTGCTCTCCAATTTGAGGCGCCTGTGGCTTCGAACACACGTTTTCTCTTCTAGCATAGGGCACTTGACCAATGCGCTACGGGCGCTTTGTGTCGCACGCTTGTTTTGTCCATGCGGCTTCGCGATTGTTGGATGAGCATCCAAGGGTCAAGATCGAGCAGGTGGGTGAGAAAAGAAAGGCAGCTGCTATTCTTTGGGGCCGATTGGGTGGCTAAGATGGCGCCACGTGGTGCTATCTTGGCCGTCCATCTTCTGAGTATTGTGGATGGTGCCACAGATGTCGGATTGGATCGATTTTTCCGCCATCTGAATGCATACATGTGGTCAGATTTTTCGTCTGAGGTGTGGATTAATACCATCTTGGCCCTTGATCTTTAGGGTTCCTCGGTCTCTATCTAGTGCTACGAACATCTAATTAGGGCGATCTTGGAGTCGTTGAACTCCAATCGTCGCCCTGATCAGAACCGTACAGTTGGATCTTTAATCTGAGGTCTCGATAAAAAGTCACCCTGTCCCTGACCATGAAAAGAAGACAATTACTATACAATTTATACACTTTGATCTAAATGCTTGATTATGCATGTTATGTACTATTTACAATGTATGATGCTAGTGTGACACTAAGAACATGCATTAATAGACATTTTAGGTTAATTAGATATATGCACATCACACCCCCATGCCTATCTTTTGCTAGTCCCTAGAAAAAATTACATGCTATTTATAACAGAATTCGGTTGGACTACTTGGGCATAAGTTATTTTCAACATTAAGAAATTCTTTTACTCTGGATCTAAACTTTCAAAGATATAATAGTGCCTGGGTATCTGCCAAAATGCAAACTTCCTCAAGCCCCTGCCTTATTCAGAAAATTTTCTTTTTCTCTTTTTCTTTTCTAATTTTTTTTGGATTTTTGAGTTTAGGGCTAAAGAGTGGTTTTCTACGGCCATTCAACCCACCCAAGATTTGATGAGATCCCTAAGCTCTAAGCATCTTATTATGAATGTGATAGACTCGTTGATCGGCAATTAGAACGGACTTCCAGTTTCTATGCCTCTAGGTGACCTTAAAAAGAGAGTTCTGCCTAAAGGTGTATCTTTACGACCGGTAGCATTCTCCCTACTTTTATTTTTATGGGGTCAACACAAGGGTGAATCTAGTGTATATCTCCCCGATTTATTCTACTTCTCTGCTTCTTCTTAAGTGTTTTGGGAATTTTCAGTGCATTTCTTGAGCTGGGTTTTGGACAACCGGTCGATGAGCTGTTGCCACTGACAACTTGCCAGCCATACTCGTGCGATGAAGTGTGGCTTATTTCTTTTATTTTCTTTTTTTCTTTTCTCCTTCTCTTTTTCTTTTCTTTTTGACTTTCTTTTTTTCTTTTTTTTTTTTAAGTAGGTGGCTTCCTGGCTAAGATTTACCTAAAGGCAGCAAGAAGAGAATGGTCCAGTGACTGGGCTTTGGACAACCTACCTATAGGCTGCTACCCATGATAACTTGCTAGCCATATCACCCTAGAAGGTTCATTAGCTACCTAATTTCCATTAAAATCGCTGATCAACAAGTCAGTGAAAAGATAGTGTGTAGATGTGTTAGACTTAAAGTTCTCTCAAATCAGAGGGTGGGTTGATAAGTCGTGTACTTATCACCCAAACTTATTTAACCAAATTACAATAGAATTAAGATGCGGAGGACTCAAAAAATAAATCCACATTTTAGTGGATACACGGGCTGATTAAGCACAAAGACCTAAAGGGTCTTTGTGTTCAGATCCTAATGTAATATTTCCTAAGATTGAAAATTCCTAATGTCCAAGTATTCCTCCTTAATTCAATTTTTTTTAATATATAAATAAGAAGAGAAATAGAATTTACAAGAATTTCACAGAGCTGATAAAATGATTCAAAAATGAATCCACCCCCCATGCCTAGCTGATGCAATGTCCACATTGAGAAAAAGAGACAAGAAAGGTAGGGTAGAGTACGAAAGATATCACCTGAATATGAAGCTCGGGTCAGCTCTGAGTCATATGTACAACTGCTGAGTTTAATGCCGTTAGCTAGGTGAAGTCTAGCTAAAGAAGTCACAACATGGCTAGAGCAACCATGTCTTAGACGGGTTCTGGAAGAGTACGGTCAATAACAGGCTTCAGACATTGACTGTTGACTTTGAATGAATTACCCATCTTCGGGTCAGAGATCTGAACGGCTCCGTTTGGAAAAATCTGGTCGATAATTAATGGACTGTTCCATTTCGATCTAAGTTTGCCGGGAGAGAGCTTAAGTCAAGAATCGAATAACCAGACCTTCTAATTCAGCTCAAAGCTCTTGCGGGAAATCAATTGGTCATGTAGAGCTTTGGTCCGAGCCTTGTAGATCTTGGCATTCTCATATGCATCATTTCTAAGCTCCTCCAACTGAGATAGTTGGAGTTTCCTATTCTTCCCAGCTAAACTCAGATCTAGATTGCATTGCTTGATTGCCCAAAATGCCCTATGTTCAATCTTTATGGGTAAATGGCACGCCTTTCCATACACTAGACGAAACGGAGACATGCCGATGGACATTTTATACATCGTACGGTAGGCCCAAAGAGTGTCCTCAAGCTTTTGAGTCCAGTCTTTGCGATCAGGCCTAACCATTTTCTGCAGAATATTCTTGATCTCCCGATTGGAGATCTCGGCCTGTCCATTTGTTTGGGGGTGGTAAGGTGTGGAGATTCGGTAATTAACTCCGTATTTAGCTAGCAAATTACGGAACTGGGCATTAGTGAAATGAGTGCCACCATCACTGATGATGGCCCTCATAATCCTGAACCTGCTGAAGATGTACTTCTTGACAAAATCGATGACCACCTTGTGGTCATTAATTCGAGTGGGAATCGCCTCAGTCCATTTGGACACGTAATCAATAGCGATGAGAATGTACTGATGTCCAAATGAAGGGAGAAAGGGTCCCATGAAATCGATGCCCTAAACGTCGATGATTTTGACAGGAAGAATTGGGTTTAGGGGCATCATATCTCTCTTAGTTATGCTCCCGAGTGCCTGACATTGAGAACACGACCTTGAAAAATCCTAGGCATCCTTTAATAAAGACAGCCAATAGAATCCAGATTGCAAAATTTTTGCAGCTATCTTTTTCCTGGAGAAGTGTCCACCACACGCAGATGCATGACAGAACTCGAGTATACTGTTGAATTCGTTCTCTAGAACATATCGGCGAATAATCTGATCAGAGCCAATGCGATACAGTTCAGGGTCCTCCCATAAGTTATATTTGGCCTCAGATTTGAGTCTATCCTATTGTTGCTTGGTCCAATCCTGGGGTATTTGACCAACGGCCAAATAATTAACAATGTCAGCAAACCATGGGGTTTGGACACCTGAAACTGTAAGGATGGTTTCGTCTGGAAAAGTATCAGCAATCGGGATGTTCGGACGAGAAGAATCACTCAGATGTCTTGACAAATGATCCGCCACCACATTTTGTACCCCAGATTTATCCTTGATTTCAAGATCAAATTCTTGAAGTAGAAGAATCCAACGAATAAGCTGGGGTTTGGCATCCTTTTTGGCCAGGAGATGTCTCAAGGTCGAGTGGCCGGTATAAATAATGACATGAGACCCTAAGAGATAAGCCCTGAATTTCTCCAAAGCAAATACTACGACTAGTAATTCCTTCTCATTAACAGTCTAGGCTTCGTCCAGAGTTTTACTAGCGTAGTAGATGACAGAAGGCTTCCTATCAACTTTCTGACGCAAAATAGCCTCGACCACAAAATCAGAAGCATCGGTCATGATCTCAAAAGGGATTTTCCAAACTAGTGGTTACACCACTGGAGCACAAGTGATTGCCATTTTAAGAAAATCAAATGCCTTACGGCATGATTTGTCGAAATCAAATGGCATTTCTTTGGCGAGAAGATTGCTTAGAGGACGAGCAACCTTCAAAAAGTCCTTGATGAATCTTCTATAAAATCCCACATGACCAAGACATGATCGAATTTGTTTAATAGATGTGGGAGGAGGAAGGTTAGCGATAGCATCAACCTTAGCTTTATCCACTTCAATTCCCCGTTCAGAGATTACATGACCCAAGACGATGCCTTCTTGTGTCATGAAATGACTCTTTTCCCAGCTAAGGACCAATCTTGTTTTGATACATCGTTTAAGAATCATTTCAAGATTAGCTAGACAAGAGTCAAACGATTCTCCAAAAATAGAGAAATCATCCATGAAGACTTTTATAAACTCTCCCACCATGTTAGAGAATATGGCTAACATACACCTTTGAAAAGTCGCAGGTGCATTGCATAAACCGAATGGCATCCTACGGAAAGCAAAGGTTCTGTAGGGACAGGTGAAAGTAGTTTTTTCTTGATCCTTCGGATGGATAGGAACTTGGTTGTATCCTGAGTAGCCATCAAGAAACAGAAATACTTTTGCCCGACTAATCTTTCCAAGATTTGAGCAATGAAAGGCAGAGGGAAATGATCCTTTTTCGTGGCAATGTTCAGCTTCCTGTAATTGATACAAACCCTCCAAGAGGAAGCTGAACGAGTTGTGACAAATTCTCCTTTCTCATTAGTCACAATGGTAATCCCAGATTTCTTGGGAACAATCTGCACGGGACTTACCCAGGGACTATCAGAGATCGGATAAATGATTCCTGCATCGAGCCACTTAATAATCCCTTCTTGACCACTTCTCGCATATTTGGATTTAATCTCCTTTGCATCTGGTGAGAATGGTGGGATCCATCTTCCAAAAATATTCTATGATTGCAGTACAATGGCATGATCCCCCTAAGGTCATGAATGGTCCAACCAATTGCCTCCTTGTGTTCCTTCAGGACCTTAATCAATTTAATCTCCTACTCCTTTGTTAATTTAGCACTGATAATCGCAGGAAGCATCTTGTGTGGTCCTAAAATCTGATATTTCAAATTCTCAGGCAATGGTTTCAGTTCAAGCTGGGTCAGGTTGATGATGGAAGGTAAGGAAGATGCTGATGACTCATCAAGAGGAAGAGGTTGAGAGTGAACAAAATCAATAACCTCTTCAGAAGATGGCGGGTCTGCCATAGAGGGTTGCAGGTCCAATTCATCATCAAAGGAGGAACTTTCAATTGCAAAAACCATCATACAAGTTTCAATATTCACATTATCGTCCTCAAGTTCCTCGATAAATCCACAATCCTCAAATTTATTAATCCCCTTAAAAATATTCAATTTCATTATTGATCCCCAAAGGCGATTTCCATGCTACCGCTTTCATAGTTAATGTTGGCCTTAGCGGTAGCCAAGAACAGATGCCCTAGAATGATGGGTGTGTTCCTCAGATTTTTAGGTACATCCATGTCAAGGACAAGGAAATCTATAGGAAAATAGAAATCCTTAACCTTAACAATAACATCTTCAACAACGCCTCGCGGATTTGTGATCGAACGGTCCGCTAACTGCAGCGTTACTGAAGTCGGCCGAAGTTCACCTAATCCAAACTTCTCGTAAAGTGAAGTCGAAATTAGGTTGATGGATGCACCCAGATCCAACAGTGCTCTATCAAAAGTGTAATCTCTGATGACACATGAAATCAACGGAGCACCTGGATCTCTCTTTTTCTGAGGGAGGTGGTGCAAGATAACAGAACTAGCCTGCTTGGAGAGTACCACCTTCCCCAGAATAGATTCTCTGGACTTACGCTTCTGTGTACATAAATCCTTTAAAAATCTCACGTAAGCCGGTATATGTTTGATAGCGTCGAGGAGCAGGATATTGATCTTGACATTCTTGAAAATATTCAGAAGCTCCTCATTACTATCAACAGACTTCTTTGATCTGATCAAGGCTTCAGGGAAAGGAACATGAGTTGAATCTTTGGAATCAGGTTCCTGAGCCTTGATTTCTTCTCCAGCATTCTCCTTTCTCTCGTCAGGTTCTTCAGGATTCGGTAAATCATAATAGTGTGGTTGTGGATCCTGAGTGTGTTTGCCACTCCTCAAGGTAATAGAATTTGCAGATGCATATGAGTTTGGGTCTTAGGGAGGGTTAAGAAAGATTGGAGGGTCTTCATTAGCCAAGAATTGTTGATTTGCAGAAGAAGAAGAGGAAGGACCCTTCTCAACCACCTGAGCATGTGCGTGTGGGTCCCTCTGATTTCCGTACCCATAGGGTTGGTTGCCCGGATTTAGGATATTTTGCGGGATGGGTAAGGGTTGGGATGGTAGAGATTCGGGTTGATGAGAGTTAGCTATGAGCCCAATTTGCAAGTTTTCCAGTGAGGTTTTCATTTGCTACATGAGCTGGAGCATGGATCCTTGCATCTCTACCATTTATCGGTTCAAATCAGCCAGCCTTATGGGTTGACAGGCATTCTAAGCTAGCTGATTGACTTGATTCGGGGGAAACTAAGTATAAACATGACCCTGATCCATTGGTTGTTGCGGAGCATAGTTGCTGGGTCAAAATTGGGTTTGCTACCCCAAGTTTTTCCAGGAGAAGTTAGGGTGGTTTCTCCAACCTGGATTATAAGCATTAGAGTAGGGGTTGGATCTAACGTTCTCTTGTACAGCACAAACATCCTCATAGGGTGAGGATGGAGAGAAAGAAAGGGAAGGATCAGAGAAATAGGTATCAAAGGCCCCAGTTTGGAACCCGTGGGGTTCCAAATAATGCTGGCTCACAAGTTGAGCCACATCAAGTTGATTCACGAACTCCCATCCAGAAGGAGCTCGTGACGAATGGAATCCCGAATTATGGGATTGAGTGATTGAGAGTTCATTGAATTTTCAGACATCCACTCTTCCATTCTCTTAGCAACCAAGTCCACCTTATCAAGTTTATTGCAAATCAATTCCATATCGAATGAATGAGAGTCGTGGACTTCATTAACATTCGATCTGGGCTGCTGGGATTGGTTAAAAGTATCCATGGAGGCATGATTGATTGAATTCTTGCTCATTTCCTCAAACAAATCATGCGTGCTATCTACGCCTTTGTTGAGGAAATTGCCTCCGCAAGAAGCGTCCACGTGATTTCGGAGTTGCTCAGTCAAACCATTGTAAAAGTCTGTACGAGTTGTCATTTCAGCACCTCGTGGTGTGGACACCTCCACAATAGGTCTTGCAATCACTCCCAGGCCACATGAAACTACTCCCCCGGCCGCTGGGTAAAGGTAGTGATTGCTCGTCTCAAAGCATTGGCATGTTCGATAAGGAAGAATTTCTTCAGAAAGGTCGATTTCAGCTCATTTCAAGTTGCAATTGGTCCTCTTATAGTCCTGTACCAATGAGCGACTTTATCCTTAAGAGAGTGGGAGAAGAGCCTCATGATCATTTACTCTTCATTCACGTTTCGTGCCTTGGTGGTCTAGACTAAAGTGGTCAAGTCCTCTAAGTGCTGAAATGGGTCTTCAGAGCCAAGCCCATGGTAATGTTTGATTAGGCTTAAAACCTGGGGCTTGATTTCTACGTCTTCGGCAGGAATTTGGACACTGGAACGTTCCCCGTAATTTGAAGGATCATACAAATCCTTCAAGAGTGCCCTACATTCTCTGGAACGATTCTTGCATTCTCTACATTTGTTCTAGTTGCCTTCGAAATTCCTCCTGTGGATCCTGGGGCAGAGGAGGCTGTTGATCGACCATGGGATCAATTTGGCCAAAATCCAATCTACGCCTCCTAGAATACTCTAGTGGTCCTTCCAACCGGGGATTCAGTGACCTTCTTCCCAGCATAAACTAGGAAAAGGTCAGAAGGACTGGGATAAGGACCCTGCAGCACAACAAAATAAGCCTGTCCTTAATTGGGGTAGCCTAAGGATCTACAGACTCCCAAAACCCTCCTTAAGATTATAAACGATTTACTCTACTTGTGTCTGCTCAATCCAACCAGTTAGAAGGAGGGACTGGGGAGAAGGTTCTTCCTTCAGCTTGCGCCTCCGATTCCTAGTGTATCCCCCAGCCACGGTCGTTTGACGCTACTCCCCTAGCTAGACATCTGATTAATCAATATAAGTAGGTTAATCGTAGGCAATCTCAGACTAGGCCCCGAAGAGCGAATCAGTCCTTAAGGCCAACATCTACTCGATTTTATTGAGGCATAGGATTGTAGTGCTTATGAAATGTGATGGGCCCTTAAAATGGGTTGTGCCCTTAATGATTGATTGAGTAGGTGTAAGTGCATGCACAACCAGGGTTTTCAAGCAAGATTATTTGTGATGCATAGATTTTAATGTTCAAATCTTGCTTAAGTAGCTTTTAGGGTTTAGAATTAGGTTGATTTCAATCAAGTTTGAGGCAAACCAGGTTTTCAAGAACAAGTGAAGATTGCTTTCCTTTAAAACCAGAAACAAAGTGGAGTGCCTAGTACGAACCTAGATTGAAAACCCTAAGAGGAAGCTACTTGGTGAGTTGATTTTAGGTTGAGTGGTAGGGCCCAAAGAACTCAAACAATTGGCCACAACTGTACCACTAGGTTAGGCACACAGAATTGGTTAACCTAGAATGATTTCTACTCTTTTATGTGTTGATTTGTGTGTACCGGTTCCACAAATCAAAATCCGGTTGAGTAAAAGAAAATCAAGTAGGTTAAGTGCCTTGAATGTGGGTGTATGTTGTGTGTATATTGAAAATTACACCACAAAATTATCTTTTAGTTTTTCTAATATAAGCGAGGGTGAAATGAGTGTGAGTGGAAATCCAAACAACCAAACTAATCCTAGGATTTATGCAAACACCTAGGTTAATTGGAATTTGAATTTAATGTGACAAATGAAATTTATGGAGGGGGAAGAATGGGGAGCACTTACAGTCGCCTTCAACTACACTTTACTCCAATCTATCGCTTGACAATTCCCTGATGGAGGTCTCTACAAAATAATAGACACAAGTGAAAGCAAGTTAGAAGATAGTAAAGTGCATGAAATGTGAAAAGAAGATCAAAAAATAATTGCCTCCCCGACAACGGCGCCAAAATGTTGAACGTCGGAGGACTATGCTATCGGATTTGATTTTGAAAACCTGTCGTTGTAGTTTGAATAGCGAAGAACATGGGTTTAACAAATAAAATTTATACCGGAATAGAAATCCCGAGTCGAGCTCAGGGAGGCTACATTGATCAAAATCGCAATTATATTTTTTTATTTTTGTTTAAAGAGTGGAGTAATTACAATGCAATGGAATCAATATAAATAATCAGAGAAAGAGAGAGAGAGAGTGAAAACATCCACTTGTAGTTAAGAAATGTTTGTACATCTAAGAAAGCATGAAATTACACTAGAAAGCAAGAAAACTATTACAACTAGGAAGCAGGAAAATTCTACTCTAGAAAGCTGGAAAAAGGAATGGGAGAGAGAAGTGATACTCCTCGACGATCACTTGGAGGACGAGCCGGACCAGACAACGCCTAGAAGATGAAAAACAGAGCAGGAAGAAGGAGGTCAAGGCAGGAGGAATGGGAACGAGGCAGCACATCGTCGTCGTCGCGGGATCCACTTCTAGAATGGGGGTGAAAAATTGATTTTATCTCTTAAGGTGCATCCCGGGTGTGGGACAAGCTTCTCTTGAGCTTTGGAGAGGGAGAGAAGAGAAGGAAGGGATGAGAATTTTGTATGGAGGGGGTCTCCTTTTATAGTTGCAAGGAGTGCGGGCATTTTGGTCATTATAATTTGAAAAACATTAATTCAGGACCTTTAGTGACGGATAAATCCGTCACTAAATGCCTAAACGTGGTCTTCCTGTGTGCGCACTGCGTGCCTCCTCACATCTGCATCGTGCACTGCACGCGCACATCTGCACACTTACAGTTGTCCAATCAAAAGATAGGATGGCTTAAACAATCCCCGCTCGCACCGCACGCCCGCGTATGATCTTGCGTTAGCGCCGGGCGTCTAATCATGTGTGGGCATTATCGACTGCTCAACACTGCATGATCTCCATCGTACAACTCCGCTCCTCGTGCACCCGCTGGTCTGCTTTAAAATTTGAGGCTCCTGTAGCTTTGAACGCGCGTCTTCTCTTCTCGCATAGCGTGCTCGACCAACATGCTGCAGGCGCTTTTGTGTCACGTGCTTGTTTTGTGCGTGCAGCTTCATGATCGTTGGATGAGCATCCAACGGTCGAGATCGAGTGGGAGGGTGAAGAAGGAAAGGCAGCTACAGTTCCTTGGGGCCAGTTTGGCGGCTGAGATGGGGCCACGTGGCACCATCTTGGTCATCCATCTTCTAAGTATTGTGGATGGTGCCACGGGTGTCGGATTGGATCGATTTTCACACCTTTAGGCTGCGATCGTCGATCTAAATCCATACGTGCGGTCAGATTTGTTGTCTGAGGTGCAGATTAATACCATCTTGGCCCTTGATCTCTAGGGTTCCTCGATCTCTATCTAGTGCTACGGATGTCTGATTAGGGCGATCTTGGAGTTGTTGAACTCCAACCATCGCCCTGATCAGATCCATACGGTTGGATCTTTGATCCAAGGCCTCGATAAAAAGTTGCCCTGTCCTTGACCATAAAAGGGAGACAATTATTGTACAATTTATACACTTTGATCTAAATGCATGATTATGCATGTTATGCACTATTTACATTGTATGATGCTAATGTGACACTAAGAACAATTACTATACAATTTGTACACTTTAATCTAAATGCATGATTATGCATGTTATGCACTATTTACAATGTATGATGCTAATGTGACACTAACAGCATGCATTAATAGACATTTTAGGTTAATCAGATGTTTGCACATCACTTTCTTAAGATCCAAATTGACATTCTTGATAGCCTAAGAAGCCCTATGTTCAATCTCAATAGGCAGATGGTAGGCTTTGCCAAAAATAATACGAAAGGGAGACATAACCAAGAGGATCTTATATGCAGTTCTGTAAGCCCATAGCGCATCATCTAATCTCTTCAACCAATCTTTCTTGTAAGGTCTTACAGTTTTCTCAAGAATTCATTTGATCTCCCTATTAGACACCTCGACTTGTCCACTTGTGTACAAATGGTACGAGGTAGCCACCTTGTGGGTGACACCAAGACTTTGAGTAGACGGGTGAAGTGTACATTCCTAAAATGAGGTCCCCCATCACTAACGATCATCCTCGGGCAGCCAAATCAGGAAATGATATTGGCCTTAACAAAATTCAGGACCACCGAGTGATCATTGGTCCTAGTCGGAATAGCCTCTATCCATTTTGACATATAATCAGTTACCACGAGGATATATTCATAGCCGTGGAACGATGGGAAGGGACCCATGAAATCTATGCCCCAGACGTCGAAAATCTTGATCGACAGAATAGGCTACTGGGGCATCTCATCTTGTTTCCTGATCATTCTAGTCTGTTGACAATGAGACATGCCCCTAAATAAGTACGAGTACCTTTGAATAGTGAGGGCCACCAGAAACCAAACTAGAGAGCCTTATAGGTAATCTTCTTAGCACTAAAGTGTCCTCTATAGTGCAGTGTATGACAAAAATTCAAAACACTCAGCCGCTCCTCCTCTAGAACACACCTATGGAAGACTTGGTCATGACCTTTTCTAAATAGCTCAGGATCCTCCCAGTGATAATGCTTCATGTCAGCAAGAAATCTATCTCACTACTGCTTATTCCATGTATTAGGGGTCACGCCAGTGACCAAGTAGTTGATGACATTAACATACCAAGGGGACGTCGGGTGTACCGCCATCACCATTTTGTCTAGAAAGGTGTCATGAATTTCTCCTGACGAGGTTGAAGCCTCAACTTGGATCCTGGGTAAATGATCTGCTACTACATTCTCGACCCCTTTCTTGTCACGAATATCAAAGTCGAGCTCCTATAGTACTAGAATCCATCTAATAAGCCTAGGTTTGGTGTCTTTCTTAGCAAGAAAATGTTTTAAGGCAAAATGATCAGTATACACCACAACCTTAGACCCCAGAAGATAAGACCTAAACTTCTCCAGAGCAAAAACTAATGCAAGTTCTTTTTCTGTCACAATGTAGTTTTGTTGTGGACCAGTAAGGGTCTTGCTCGCACAATATAGCACATGAGGCCTTTTATCAACCCTCTAACCAAGGATTGCTCCCACGGTAAAATCTGAGGCATCACACATCAACTCAAATGGGAGGGTCCAATTAGGTGCTTGCAGGATAGGAGTGATTATGATAGCCTCCTTCAAGACGTGGAAGGCCTTAGCACACTTTGTATACAAAATGAAGGTAGTGTCCTTCTCCAGTAAGTCATAAAGCGACTTAGAAAGCTTACTAAAGTCTTCAATGAAGCACCTATAAAAGCTAGCATGACCTAGGAATGATCATATTTGCTTGACATTACTGGGTGGTGGAAGCATTGAAATTGACTCAACCTTGGTTTTATCCACTTCTAAACCTCGCTCAGACACTACATACCCAAGAATAATGCCTTACTGAACCACAAAATGGCTTCTCTCCCAGCTGAGCGCCAATCCTGTCTCTTCGTAGCAGGTGAAAATTTTTCCTAAATGCGAGAGACAGTGGTCAAAAGACGTGCCATAGATGGAACAATCATCCTTGAAAACTTCTACGAACTCATCAATCATGTTCGAAAAGATGGAAATCATACACCACTGAAATATTCTTGGAGCATTACATAGTTTAAATGGCATCTAGCGAAAGGCAAATGTGTCATAAGGACCTGTGAAAGTAGTACACTCCTGGTTGTTCGAAAAGATGATGTCATAAATTGGTGTGATTTGAAATTAGGGTTTTAAATCGTTGTAGCACATCAAATCACAATCACTTTTAAAATTTATATCGTAGATAGTGGTAGTATCTAGGGTCGTCCAAGGATGCAAGTTTGCAAAATTCAAATCTCTTGCTCGAAAAATAGGAAATCAACTTTCTTTTTCATCTTTGAATATTAAATTTTTGTTGGTTTTTGAAATAACGAGTAATGGAAAATTTGTAAGTGAGAAAGCGACTACACCTTAGTTACTAGAACTAAAACCTAGGTGACAAGCAATTTCTCTCTCTAAGCTCACTCTAGGTACGTTAAAACCTAGAGTAATTAGAGAGAGAGTGTGTGTGCATTAAAGGAAAAGCAACACAATGCAATAAGAATTGCAACAAAAATTTAATGAAGGCAACTTTTACTAAAGGAAGATATTGTTTTACAGGTGGAGGAATGCTTCTATTAAAAATTAAAAATGACAAAAATAAAAACTCAGTATCCTCCTGATGATGATGATGAAGAGGGGAGGGTCCTTGCTCCAACTACTGCTGCTCCCGTAGTTGAAAAGAATTCCTCCTTCTCCTCCTTGAATTGCTCCTTCAAGGTGTGTCCTCCTCCTGGCAAGCCCTAGATGGGGCGTGCCCTAGCTCCTCCAAAGGTGGATGGTTTCCACCTCAAAAGCTCCTCCAAGGGTGGGCGTGCACCACCCTCAAGACCTCCTCCCAAGGTCATCCTTGCCTGGCTTCTCCTCTGGCTGGCTTGGGCACAAGAGAGAAGGGAAGAGGGGAAGGCACCAAGGGGACAGAGTGTCCCCTTAATCTTCTTCTTCTTCTTCTACTCTTGGCTATCTATGGATGGTGGAACTATGGCAGAAAATTATGTAACCAAAGGTGATTTAATGGTGGTGGGTGTTGGTCCTTTTATAGGAGTGGAAGGGGGTAAGGGTAGTTAATGGATGGAGGCCGAGGATGGATTGTAGAGGGTGGTTAAGTGATCCTAGGGTTGTTAACGGGTGGCGCCAAAATGGGGGGATGCTTGGTATTTGGCACCAACCCTAGGTGGGGACTAGGGTTAAGGATTGATGGTGGTAGGGTTAAGTGGCATGTAGGGTATATGTAGGGTTAGGATGGTGTTGTAGGGTGGTGGTTGGTGAATGGAGGGTAGATATAAGGTGGCGCCAAAAGGAGGGGTGTCTGGAGTGGTGGTTATGGTAGGGTTAAGTGGTTTTGGCACCACCTTAGGATGGTTAAAGGACAGGGTTAGGTGGTGCCAACATAAGAAGGGTTAAGATAGGTTGTGGTGTTGATTGGGTGGTGGTGATTGAAGGTGGTTTTGGAGCCAACATGAAGGGTTGTGGGTAGGAGTTTTTGGCGCCAACTAGCGGTGGATTGGGGTTGGTTAGATGTGGAGTTAGGTGGTTAAGGTTGGTGCCACATAAGGCTTCTAGAAGGGGGTTTATGTGAAGGGTAGAGATAGCCTTATGTGGTGATGTGTAGGGTGGAGATTTAAGGAGGGATTGGTGCCATTTTGAAGGGGTGTGTGTGGGTGGTTTTGGCACCATCATAAGGAGGTGTGATGGGGTGGTGGTTGATGAGGGTTGGCACCAAAAGTAGGTGGGTTAGGTTAAGATTTAGTTAGGGTTAAGGGGAAAGGGTGGATGGCCATGGAGTTGGAGTAGGTTGGGAGCTTAAATAAGCTAGCTAAGCTAGCATAGCTAGTAGAGTATAGGATGGTGGAGCTAGTGTTTGAGGAAGAAGGAGCTAGGAAAAATTTCTAGAGCTGGACTGATGCCACATTGGAGTTGAGGAAGTTGAGGGAATCTTCATGAAGACTCAACTACTAGCTTAGCTAGCTATTTTTTAGGTTAGTAGCTAGCTAGGGTAGTTGAGCTGGTGTGAGCTAGTTTCAACCTATCTGGGGCTAGGTTGAGCTAGAGTTACCTCAGATGGAGACTCTTGAGCTAGCTTAGCTACTAGTTGACAAGAAGTAGCTAAGCTAGAAAGAGTTGAGCTGCAATAAGCTAAGTGGAGCTGAAGGGAGCTGGTCTTGAGCTGAAGTCACCTTAGTTGAGCTAGTTGGAGCTCCTAGTGAACTGACTGGAGCTGGAATGAACTAGACTCAACCAAATTGAGTTGGATCTAAGCTGACTGAAGCTAATGTCAAAATAGTTGAGCTAGTTATAGCTCCTAGTGAATTGAATGTAGCTGGGATGAACTAGACTCAACCAAGTTGAGTTGGATCTGATCTAACTTGAACTAGGTTTAGCTAGAATGAGCTGCCCTGAGCTACCATCTAGCCAAGATGAGCTGCATGGAGCTAAATGGAGCTAACTCTCACCCAAGTAAGCTGGCATCCAGCCAAGAGGAGCTAGATCTAGCTGAGTTCCAGGTGAATTGAACTTCTTCACCGTTTGCCTCCATCAGTGTCAGGGTTCTAGTGTTCTGCGTATCTGCTTTAACCCTAACACTCAAATAAACATGTTAAACATAACAAAACAATGCAATGCATTTCTAACCTATATGATGCCTAAATGCTACCTAAAAATTCATTTGCGTAGTTAAAATACTAAGAGCTAGGTTTGTTTTAGGGCATAGGAATGATGATAAACTACCTTTTATCATACTCCCATGCTTATCTTTTGCTAGTCTCTTAGCAAAACAAATTTTTACGAAATGGAATTTTTTTGGGAAAACTAATTTTTTCAACTTTTGAGGAGAAAGAGATTACCAGACCTTGGTTGACTACAGCATGGGAGGTATAGGATCTGTTAAAGATAAACAGCGGGATTTATTTTCAGATCCAAAAATTAGATGAATCAGGATCAATATATCCTACAAAAAATTCACAGATTAACCCTTTGTTAATTCAGATGACTCAAAATTTTTATATTTAGGATTTTTCTAGGTCTTGAATCTGATTTGTAACTTGCAATTACTTTTAAAACCTTGTGTTTGTGCTTGTGGAAGCCAACAGTTATAAGGGCATGTTTTTGGTTTAAACTTTTTTTTTTGTCTCCCCCATGCTTATTCTTAGTTTAGTCTTACAATAGATGTATTGGGATCATCATTCCCATTACCAATCCTCGAGGGGGCTCTAGCGCCAGTACTTCGAGTTAGCACTATCCATGACACCACCCAGGAGCTCACAACCACAAAACACAATGCGGTGTAAAGGGGCACTCCAAGCAAACTCAAGCTCTTGCTCCGATGCTATGGGTAGAGCACCGTCCAAGACACTTGAGCTGCAAAAATGTGCTTTAATGCTTTGTCTAAAGATATGAAATATAGATATAAAGCAGCTTCAAGATGGTAACATGTTGACATCGCATCCTCAAAGGAGGTATTTTCCTCCTTCTTGGTGGTGGGAACTGAAACCAATGATTTGCTTCGGACTTTTACTATGGCCAAACAAAGGGGTTTTTCAAAATTTTAATTATTTTTAGGTGTTGGCTTGTGTGTGAATTTTGATAGAAGAAATTTTGCACAAGAAGCAAGTTTTTGAATCAGAAACTAAGCCAGATACTTTCCATATTACAAAAGAGGATCAAGTCACCTAAACTATCATGAGTTCAGGTAAAATTTTAGAGAAGGATATTTGATCTAGTCTAAAGGTAGACCTTAAATTCTAATAATCAAAATTGTATCCTTATAACTAGTTTGTTAATGATAAAATCCCATTGTACCGCAAAGTGAGCTTTCAACCTTAGTCCCGATTTCAAAATTTTCCTCAAAAAGTTTTCAACATTTTTATTTTTTTTGGGAATGCAGGCAAGAAAATAAAAAAAGAAAAAGAATGCATATTTTTAGGTTTTAAAAATCCTAAATCGATCGTCAAAATTTGAAAACATCCCCACATGCTTATAATATGCAATGTCCTCATGCATTAGGAGGGAAAAGGGATCACCTTAGTGAAAGGTGGTCGTGTTTAGGATGGTCAAAACTTGGAAAAAGAAAGAGAAAAGAAAAGCAGAAAAAAATGATGGGTTACCTCCCATCCAGTGCTATCTTTTACGCCATTCAGCTGGGAGTGATGTGCATCAGTGATCACTAGTGGTCGGGTCAATTAAATCAAATGATTCGAAAGGAAGATTTAGGGTATGATCAAGATAGGGCTTTAAACACTGGTCGTTGACTTGAAAACTAGTATTAGTTTTTGGATTGACAAAATCAACAGCGCCGTAAGGATATGTTTTGAGGACAATAAATGGGTCGATCCATTTAGATTTTAACTTACCAGGAAAAATACGTAATCGTGCATCAAAGTGCCAAATGTGTTGATTGGCGTCAAAATGCTTTTGAACAATATATTTATCATGAAATTTCTTTGTTTGATCGTTGTAAATCCACACATTTTTGTAAGAAAAATTACGTAATTCTTCCAGTTCGGTTAATTGCGATTTCGTGTGAATACCGACGTCAGATAACTCCATATTTAATTGCTTTATTGCCCAGAAAGCCCTATGTTCAAGTTCTACCGAGAGATATGAAGGTAGACATGCTAAGCGAGGTTTTAAAAGCAGTACGGTAGGCCCATAAAGCATCATCCAATTTGTTGGACCAATCTTTACGATCGAGCCAACCATCTTTTGTAAAATATCTTTTATTTCCCGGTTAGAAGCTTCTACTTGGCCATTTGTTTGGGGGTGATAGGGAGTGGAAATTTTGTGATTAACCCCATATTTTGAAAGAAGGTGATGGAATTGTCAGTGAGTGAAGTGTGATCCTCTGTCACTGATAATGGCCTTTGGAATGCCAAATCTGGAAAAAATATTTTTCTTAATGAATTCGACAACCACACGGTGATCATTGGTGTGGGTGGGTATTACTTCAATCCATTTAGATATGTAGTCAACTACGACTAGTATATACAAATACCCACCAGAGTTGATGAACGGTCCCATGAAGTCAATGCCCTAAACATCAAAAATTTCAACCTCCAAAATTGGATTAAGGAGCTTCGTATCCTTCTGAGTCATGTTGCCGACGCTTTAGCAACACACATAGGACCAAACAAAAGAATGACCATCTTTGTGTAGGGTAGGCCAAAAGAATCCAGAATTGAGCATCTTAACTGCAGTTTTCTTACCCAAAAAAGTGTTTTCCATAGGCCATTGAGTGATAATGTGTCAGAATATCATGGATTTCTGAATCAAAGACACATCGCCTAATGACCTGATCAGTACAAATGCGGAAAAGGTCAGGCTCCTCCCAAAAATAGTATTTAATATCAGCAAAGAACTTATCCCTTTTGGTTTTTTGCCAAGCAGATGGGATTCATTCTGTTGTAAGATAGTTTGCAATGGGTGCAAAACAATGGAGGGTATTGACAGCTAAGATAGTCTTGTCAGGGAATTTATCAGGGGGTCAACATATCATTTGTCATAAGATGAGAGAGTTGATTAGCCACTACATTTTGCGATCTCGCCTTATCCTTAATTTCTAGGTCAAATTCTTGGAGCAGCAGGATCAACAAATAAGGAGGGGTTTTGCATCTTTTTTGTTTAACAAATATTTAAGTGCTAAGTGGTTGGTATATACGGTGATATGTGACCCCAACAAATAAGATCTAAATTTTTCAAGGGCAAAGACAATGGCAAGAAGTTCTTTTTTAGTAACCATGTAATTCCATTGTGCATCATCAAGGGTTTTGTTAGCATAATTGTTCACAATGGGCTTCTTGTCAATTCTTTGCCCAAGAATGGCCCCACAACAAAATCAGAGGCATCAATCATGACTTCAAAGGGACAATTCTAGTTAAGTCCATGTAAAATTAGTGCCTCTTTAACATCCTTCTTTAGCTTTAGAAAACTCTCCAGGCATTGGGCATTAAATTCAAATGGCTAGTCTTTGGTAAGTAATTGACTTAAGGGCTTAGAGATTTGGGAAATTTTTTCTATGAAACGGTGGTAGAAACCCACATGCCCTAAAAAAGAGCAGATCTACTTTACAATAGTGGGCAGCAGGAGCTTAGAGATAGCATCAATTTTTGCTCTATTTACCGCAATTCCCTTTTTAGAAATAACATGGCCTAGGACAATACTTCCTGGACCATGAAATGACTTTTTTCCCAACTGAGGATGGGATTAACTTTTACGTATTTTTGAATGGTTCTTTCAAGATTCTAGAGACAAAGGTCAATAGAATCTCCAAAAATCGAGAAGTCATCCATGAAGACTTCCAGACATTCACCTACCAGGTCCAAAAAAATTGTAAGCATACACCATTGAAAAGTCGTAGGTGCGTTGCAATGACCAAAGGGCATTCTTCGGTAAACAAAGGTTCCAAAGGGGCAGGTGAATGTAGTTTTGTCTTGGTCCTCAGGATGGACCGCTACTTGATTATAACTGGAATAAACATCAAGAAAATAATAGTATTTGCATCTGGCTAACCTCTCCAAGATTTGATTAATAAAAGGGAGGGGGAAATGGTCCTTCTTGGTGGTGGTGTTTAATTTTCTGTAATCAATGCACACGTGCCAAGAAGAAGCGGTCCTAGTGGCTATAGTTTCCCTATGTTCATTTGTGACAACTTCTAGTCCAGCCTTTTGAGGAACGACTTGAGTAGGACTAACCCAGAAGCTATCAGAAATGGGGTAGATGATATCAGTATCAAGCCACTTTATAATCTCCTTTTTCACCACCTCCTGCATGGTGAGGTTCAGTCGCCTTTGTGGTTGGCAGGAAGGGAAAGAATCGTCCTCTAGATTGATGCAATGGGCGCAATAGGATGGATGAATACCCTTAAGGTCAAAAAGGGTCCAGCCAATAGCTTTTCTGTGTTTACTCAAAACCTAGAGAAGTTTTTCCTCTTGTGCCCCAGTAAGTCCAGAGTTAATAATCAGGGGCATGGTCTGATTAGGGCCTAAGAAAACATATTTAAGGGAGTCAGGCAAAGGTTTTAACTCAAGTTGAGGGCCCGGCTCCGAAAGAATTTCTGCCTTAGAAATTAGAGGTGAGGTGAGAGGGAAGGAGTCACTTGAAGTGTTAGCTGTAGAATGTGTGGTTAGGGTGGGGGGGTGGGATGGAGTGGATTGTTTAGGAACCGTGTTAATTGCAAAATAGAAACCCCTATTTGAAATCTGCATTGTTTCCTCCACTATATTTTTAATTTCTAAATCCAAATCATCAAAGAAATCAGGTTCTTGGAATCGCCTAAAAGCTTGGAAAATGTCTAGGGTAATAGACTCACTACCACACATGATCTTCATCTTGCCAGAATCACTATCAACATTGGCACGGATGGTGGCTAAGAATGGTCTTCCAAGAATTATAGGGGAAAACTTTAACGCTTTCGGTACCTCTATATCCAGGACTAGAAAGTCTACAGCAAATAAACAAATTTTGACCCGAACAAGGACATCCACAACAATTACCCTTGGTTTGATTGTAGATCAGTCTGCTAATTAAAGAGTAACCTCAATAGGCTTTAATTCTCTGATCTTAAATTCCTCAAGAACTACCGTGGGGATAAGATTAACTGAGGCACGGAGATCTAGTAAGGCACGATCAAAAGAGGTGTCATTAATGACCACTTGAATGAGGGGTACACCTAGATCTTTGCTCTTAAGAGGTAGTTGACTATGCACAACTGAGCTAACTGTCTCAGAAGGATCACCCTTCCGAGGTTTCAAGGCTGCCTTTTGGGAGTACACAAATCTTTCAAAAATTTGGCATAGGCAAGGATATATTTTATGGTGTCTAGGAAAGGGATATTAATTTCGACTTGCCCAAAAAGATCCATTAATCCTTATCAATGGGCTCAGATTTCTTTTTCTTTGTATGTGATGAGTGAAGGGCCTATGGAAAGGGTATAGGGTTTTCCTTTTTTGCAATTTCAAGTTCTTGAATAGGGTTAGAGGAAAAGGGAGAAGAGTTGATCTATTTTTCATTGAAGTGGGTTTCTTTAGCAGGCAAGGGATCTTGAGTGGTTTTCCCATTCCTTGAAGTAACTGCATTTGCAATATTGTTGTTTCTAGGAGGACGGGAAGCCTGACTGTGATTGAAACCTGGGGGATGCTGAGGTGCTGGGTGAATGGGATGACTGGGATTTCCACCTTGAAATTGATTCCGTTGATTGTTAGGGTTGGCCATGGGTTGGGATGGCAGATTGCCAACAGGTTTATGATCTGGAATAACCTTAACTTGATGCTGTAAGTTGGTTATCATGCGGGTTACTTTCGTCATTTGATTTTGCATGCCTACAAAGTCTTCATGACCTGGGTATTAATATCTTCCTAGGATGGTCCAGGTTGATATGCGAGTTGCCCATAATTCCCAAATTGATTTGGTTTGGGAAATGAAATCGGGTTTGGAGCTTTCCAAGAGGGATTCGGTTGGTCCTCCAGTTTTGATTGTAAGTGTTGGAGGGGTTTTTAATTACTCTTGGAGAGCATAGATATTTTTAGTGGTGTGATCAAGAATATTTTGATTCAAGTAATCAAAATTCCCAGTCATATCCTGTGTAAAATTAGCAGAAAACTGCTGTCCAGCAGGTGTGGCATCAACGTTGTACAGATTTTCTTTTCTGAGAAGTTGTGGAGAGTTAGGGTGTGGAGAGTTAAAGTGTGGAGAGTTAAGGTGTGGAGCTTGTTTGTGAGTGAGCTTTTCTTCCATTTTTTTCTAGTGGATTTGCATTTGGTCTAGTCTTTGAGCTATCATGTGTAGATCATCTTGAGTGACTAGAACAGAGGTGGATTTGGAGTCAATTTCATTAACTCCGAGTCTTGGGTTTTGAGTTCTACCGAAAGTATCCATTGAAGACATATTAAATGAGTTTTCACTCATTTCATCAAAAAGGAGGTAGGCACTTTCGGCATCTTTATTAAGGAAATTGCCTCCACATGAGGCATCCACGGATCTCTTTAATTGATCTTCTAATCCGTGATAGAAGATCTGTACTACTTGCCATTGTGGAATTTCATGGTAAGGAAAACTTCTTAGAAGTTCTTGGAATCTTTCCTAAGACTCATGGAGGGGTTCGCCATTTTTTTGTTGAAAGGTCGTTATGGATCTTCTTAACGCATTAGTACGACTGATCAAAAATTCTTTTTAGGAAAAGCACTTTTTAATTGGGGCCAGGTTGTGATAGGGTGCTCAATTGTTCTAAACCAATGTGAAGGTTTATCTTTTAAAGAGAGAAGGAAAAGTCTCATGAGCCACACATCTTCCTACACATTGCAAGAATGAGTGGTTTGAGCGAGGACAGTTAACTCCTCGAGATGACAGAAAGGGTCCTCTCTCGAAAGACCATGAAAATGTTTGATTAGGTTTAGAATAGCTGGTTTAATCTCAAAATCCCCTTGTGGTATGACCACCCCAGGTCTTTCCTCATAATTGGAAGGATCATAAAATTCCTTGAGAGGAACGACAGGCTATTGATGGGGTGGCGGGTTTTGTCCTTGGTTGGCTAGGTTTGTCACAGTCCTAGCCAAATTTTCTTGGTTTTGCTGAAGTCGAACCAAATGGTTGACCATAAGGGCAAAGGGGTTTGCATTTTGATTTTGAATTTGAGGGCCATTTGGCCCTGTAGGGTTTTCTGGCTGCTACAAATGAGAGAGGTTAGGGATGAGGAAGTCAGCTTGTGGGTCAGCTGACGAGTTAGACGCGAAAGTAGAATTTTTTTGTTGGTTTCCTAGGTTTCCATATTAACAGTAGAGGAAGAAGAAGAAAACAATGATTTTCTGGTGTAGGGGGCAAAATCAGATGATCCCTCAAGATGTGGGTTCTGGGACCTTCCCCGTGCATGCACTTTTAATGGAAGGAATGGACGGGAGGAGAAGAGAGAGATGAGCGAAAGTGTGCAATTCAAACAACAAGCCTAGTCTTGTCTTAAGGTTGACTCCTTAAAACCTAATACTTGGGAACCCAATAAGTAAGAAATCAACAAGTGAACCCAATTACAGAAAGAGAGCCTGGCTAGACTAAAGAGGTGGCTTGGGCCCAAGCATTTCCTAGAAAAATTACCAGGGGCTTGTATAAACCCGCACCCGTCATTTGACTTCCCTCTAAGTCTGTCGCCGCATTATCTAAAGGAAGTAGAAGTGCTTAGTGATCCTTAAATATTGGATATCAAGCCTAATTGAATGAAGTCCTTAAGTGGTCAAATGACTACTTGTTTTAAGTGAGGCTTTGGTGTCTAAATATGCACGGGAATGTTGAGAGCATTAATTGGGGTAATGTCTTGTTATTTCAATTATTTTAGTATGTGCAAGATTGGAAAGTGATTCCAATAGCAATCAACTTGACAAACAATATTTGAATGTATTTCTACTGTTAGGATTTGCTTTAAATTAGTGTATTTTAGGGTTTTCTTTTTTAAGTTTTCAAATGAGTTTGATATCCACAATCAAAAAGAAATCATCTTATATTCGTGAGAGTTGATTTCCTTTTTAAACGTAGGTCTCTAGAAATGGAAAGAAAACCCTAATTGAATTAGTCCTTAAATAGAAATTTACTACCAATGAATCTCTTTCAAGCTTTTCTTTCTAAATAGTGGTCCAAGCACGGCAAACAACACACTACTGTATGGAAAATCAAACAAGGTTTCCAAAAAATATTTTTTTGTGATTTTAGGAATTTGTTTGACATTTTTAAAAGATTTTTCTGTGCGCTGGTGTCAAAGTCTAGAAATGATACCCATGGGTATTTTGGACTTTTTAGTACCACCACCGGTCAGCAAAAATTACTTTTATTTTATATGATGTTTATAATTTTACAAGGATTCCAGAAAGCTAAATTTCACAGAAATTGGATAAGTATAAAATTCCTAAAATTCACTGACAGTAGCAAAATAGAGAAATTAGAGGAGGTGACCCATTTGTAGTCCATGAATTTTTAAAAATTGTATAAAAATCCAATTGCTCCAAAACTTGGAACAGATGTTCCCCACTTGATTTGGAATAACTAGGTGAAATTTCAAGATTTTAAGAGGCCTGTGGTGTCAAGGATTGATTTTTAAAGTCCAGATAGACGTCTGGACCCAAAAGTAAGAATGCCAACACTTGAAGTGGAGTGGTGTTTAGTGATGCAAACAAGCAACCAATTGATTTTTAAATGAAACCACTAAACTTAACTTAGTTCTTTGAGATCCAGAAAGCCAAGTTTAATATTTTTTTGGCAGTTTTTTAAGATAAGTGTGACAAGTTTGAGATTACCAACCTGAATCTTTCACGGGAAGAAAAGGTACTTTAAGTTCCAAATCTCGCTTTATTCCTACAACACCTGCACACACAAGAGAAAAAGAGACAAGGGGATGAGATCCACTTTTCAAGAAAGAGAAATATCTAATGCAAAGTCGTGTCTCCTCGGCAACGATGCCAAAAAGTGATGCGAAAAATTGGCGTGATTTAAAATTAGGGTTTTAAATCGTTGTAACACGTCAAATCCCAATCACTTTAAAAATTTATAACCTAGATAGTGGTAGTATCTAGGGTCATCCAAGGAGGGAAGTTTGCAAAATTTGAATCTCTTGCTCTGAAAATGGTAAATCAACTTTCTTTTTTATTTTTAAATATTAAATTTTTGTTGGTTTTTGAAATAATGGGTAATGGCAAAATTGTAAGCGAGAAAGTGACTACACCTTAGTTACTAGAACTAAAACCTAAGTGACAAGCAATTTCTCTCTCTAAGCTCACTCTAGGTACGTGAAGACCTAGAGTAATTAGAGAGAGAGTGCGTGTGCACTAGGGAAAAAGCAACACAATTCAAAAAGAATTACAACAAAAATTTAAAGAAGGCGCTTTTACTGAAGGAAGATATTATTTTACAAGTAATGGAATGCTTCTAGTAAAAATTTAAAAAAATAAAAATAAAAACTCAATATCCTCCTGATGATGATGATGAAGAGGGGAGGGCCCTTGCTCCAACTGTGGCTGCTCCAGTAGTTGAAAAGGATTCCTCCTCCTTCTCCTTGAATTTCTCCGCCAAGGTGTGTCCTCCTCCTGGCAAGCCCTAGATGGGGCGTGCCTTAGCTCCTCCAAAGGTGGATGGTTTCCACCTCAAAAACTCCTTCAAGGGCGGGCATGTGATACGGATTTTACGCGGTTTGTAAAATACGTCGTAGCGTGCAAAACTGATCAACTCTTAAATTTATAAACCTAGATAGTGGGAGTATCTAGGGTCATCCAAGGAGGCCAAATGTTTGCAAAATTAATTCTCTTTATTACAAAATAAATCTCAACTTTCTTTTTGGTATTTTAAATATGTAATTTTTTTTTGTTTTGAGAAGACGAGGGCAAAATGCAAATTGTAGTGGAAAGTACTAACACATATAATTACTTAACTAAAACTTAAGAGATAGATATATCCTCTTCCTAAGCTCACTCTAGGAAAGTGGAGGCCTAGAGTAATTAGGAAGAAGAGGTGAAACAAGTGCTAGAACCAAAACAACAATTGCAATATAAAGTAAAAAGAAGGCAATTTGATTAACTAGAATTTGTGTTCTTTTTCCAAGACAAGTAGAGGAATACTTCTACTAGAAATGAAAAGAATATAAAACCAATAAAAGAAACAAAAATCTTCTTGCAAAAATTGGTGAAGAAGGGAGTCTTCTTGCTCCAAGCCTAGCTGCTCCTTTGCTTGAAAAAAGGGCCTCCTTCTTCTCCTTCCTTGAGAGCTCCTCCAAGGTGGATGCTACCACCTTCAATGCTCTCCTCTAAGGGGTGGGTGTGCACCACCATCAAAAGCTCCTCCAAGGTGGCGTGGACCACCTTCAAGATCTCCTCCAAAGATCTTCCTTTCCTAGCTTCTCCTTTGGCTGGCATGGCTCAAGAGAGAAGGGAAGAGGGGAAGGCACCAAGGGGACAGAATATGGCATGGGCTCTAGGTAGAATATGAGAGTCAATTTGCTAGCCAAGGATGATTTGAATGGTGGTGGGTAGTGGTCTTTTTATAGGGTAAGATGAGGGGTTAAGGTGCCTCTTGAAATGGAGGGCTAAGATGGAAGGATGGAGGTGGTTAGATGATCCTAGGGTTAAGGGTTGTTGGCACCACCTAAGGGGTGTAAGGGGGTAGTTAGGGTTGGTCAAGAGGCACCTAAAAGTGGCGCCAACCATGGAGAGGTGCCATGGGTTGGTGCCAACTTTGAGGTTTCTAGAAGGTGGGATTATGTGGAGGGTGGAGATGAAGGGGATTTCTGGAGGGAAAAGTGGTGCCAACAAGTGGGTAGTTAGGGTGGTTTTGGCGCCACTTTTAGGTGTCTTTTGGAGGTGGTGGGTAGGCTAAGTTGGCACCAAGTAGGTGAAGCTTAGGTGGAGCTAGTAGGTGGAGTTGTTAGGTAGGGTTTTTGGGTGGTACAAGCCAAGGAAGCTGGAGCATAGCTAAGCTAAGCTAAGCTAGCTTAGCTAATGGTGGAGTAGAGGAGGAGATGTTAGAGCTAGGGTTTGGAGGGAGGAGCTGATTCTGAAGAGTCCGAAGCTGAAGTGGAGCTGGCAGCTGCTGAAGAGGTCAACATGGGGCTACTCTAGCTGGCTTAGCTTGCTAGTTCTTTGTTAGCTACTAAGCCAAGATAAAGTGAGCTGGCTTCTATTGAATGGAGCTAAGGTGAGCTAGGTCTGGTGCTCCAGAGGAGGATTGATCTGGTTGAGACAGCTAAGGTAGCTTAGCTCAATTAGCTTGGGCTAAGGTGGGTCCCTGGGGCCTGGACTTGAGCTTCCCGAGCTGGGATGATTTCTTCTTCAGCTGGCTAGAGTTGAGTGGAGCTGGATGTAGCTGGATCTGAGCTGGGGTGAACTCTAGTCAACTCAGTTGAGCTAGCTAGAGCTCCCTGTGGACTAGTGGGAGCTAAAATGAGCTAGACTCAACTAGGATGAACTGGATCTGAGCTGACTTGAGATAGGGTGAGTTAAGATGAACTCTCTTGAGTCGCCATTCAACTGAGATTACTTAAATGGAGCTGAGATGAGCTAACCCTAGTTCAAGTGAGCTAGGTTCCAGCTGTGGTGAGCTAGATCAAGCTGAGTTCCAGCTAGTCTGAGCTCCTCCTTCACCATTTGCCTTCTTGAGTGGTAGGGTTTTAGGGATCTGTATATCTGTTCATCCCTAACCCTCACAAAAACACATTAAAACAACAAAAGAAAATGCAATGCATGCCTAACCTAGTTAATGCCTAAATGCTACCCAAAAATCAGTTTGTAGGGTAAAATCCTAAGAGCTAGGTTTATTTTAATGCATAAGAATGATGATAAGCTGGCGTTTATCACAACCCCATGCTTATCTTTTGCTAGTCTCTTTGAAAAGCTTCAAATTTTTTGGAAAATAGAATTTTTGGGAAATCTAATCTTTTTCTACTTTTGAGGAGAAAGAGATTAAGGGACCTTGGTTGATCTAAACACTGGAGGTATAGGATTTGTTAAAGAAAAACATCGGGATTTGTTTTGGATCCAACATTAGACAAAATGGGATCAATATATCCTCTAGAAAATTCACAAATTAACCCCTTGTTAATTCAGATGACTTGAAATTTTTGTTTTTAGGATTTTTCTAGCTCATGAATCTGATTTGCAACTTGCAAAATCCTTTAAAACCTTGTGTCCGTGCTTGTGAAAAGCCAACATTTATAAGGGCATGTTAATTTATATTATTACTTTTTTTTTCTCCCCCATGCTTATTTTTAGCTTAGTCTTACAACAAATGTGTCAGGATCATCATTCCCATTACCAATCCTCGAGGGGGCTCTAGCGATAGTACTTCGGGATAGCACTGTCCATGACACCACCCAGGAGCTCACAACCCCAAAACACAATGCGGTGAAAAGGGACGCTCCAAGAAAACTCAAGCTCTTGCTCCGACACTATAGGTAGAGCACCATCCAAGACACCTAAGCTGCTAAAATGCACTTTAATGCTCTGTCTAAAGATATGAAATATAGATATGAAGTAGCGCCGAGGTGGTAACATGTTGACATCGCATCCTCAAAGGAGGCATTTTCCTCCTTCTCGGTGATGGGAACTCAAACCAATGATCTGCTTCAGACTTTTACTAAGTCCAAACAAGGGAGTTTTTCAAATTTTTAATTGTTTTTAAGTGTTGGCTTGTGTGCGAAAATTAACACAAGAAGTTCCTCAAGAAATGCAAGTTTTTGAATCAGAAACTAAGCCAAATACTTTCCACATTACAAAATAGGATCAAGTCACTTGAACTATCATAAGATCAGGTGAAATTTTAGAGATGGATATCTGATCTAGTATAAAAATAGACCCTGAAATTCTAATGATCAGATTCGTATCCTCATCCTTAGTTTGTTAAAGATTAAATCCGATTGTACCCAAAAGTGAATTTTTTCAACCTTAGTCCTGAAAAAATTTTTCCTCAAAAAGTTTTCAACATTTTTATTATTATTATTATTATTATTATTATTTGGGTATGCAAGCAGGAAAATAAAATAACTAAAGAAAAATGCATGTTTTTAGGTTTTGAAAATCCGAAATCAATCATCAATTTTTAAAAACACCCCCCCCATGCTTAAGATATGCAATGTGCTCATGCATTAAGAGGGAAAAGGGATCACCTTAGTGAAGAACGGTCGAGTTTAGGAAGATCAAAACCTGGAAAAAGAAGAAAAAAGGAATGTAGGAAAAAATGATGGGTTACCTCCCATCTAGTGCTATCTTTTACGCCATTCAGCTGGGCGTAGTGTGCATTAGTGTTCAAGGGTGGCTGGCTCAGTAAAATTAAAAGATTCAGACGGAATTTTAGTCATATGATCAAAATAGGGCCTTAAACGTTGGCCGTTGACTTGAAAGGTCGAATTAGTTTTTGGATCAAAAAGATCAACAGTGTCGTATGGATATGTTTTACGGACAATAAAGGGGCCAGTCCATTTAGATTTTAATTTGCCAGGAAAAAGATATAATCTTGCATTGAAAAGGCAAACGCGTTGACTAACATCAAAGTGTTTTCAAATAATATATTTATCGTGAAATTTCTTTGTTCAGTCTTTATAAATCCTCGCATTTTCATAGGAAAAATTACGTAATTCTTCCAATTCAGTTAATTGTAATTTTCGATGGGTACCGACGTCAGATAAATCCATGTTGAGTTGTTTTATTACCCAAAAAGCCCTATGTTCTAATTCTATTGAGAGATGGCATGCCTTCCCAAAATTCAGATAGAAGGGAGACATGCTGAGCGGGGTTTTAAAAGCGGTACAGTAGGCCCATAAAGCATCGTCCAATTTGGTTGACCAATCTTTACGGTCGGGCCTAACCATCTTTTGTAAAATATTTTTAATTTCCCGATTAGAAACTTCAGCCTAGCCATTTGTTTGGGGGTGATAAGGTGTGAAAATTTTATGATTAACCCCATATTTAGAAAGAAGGTGACGGAATTGCGAGTGGGTGAAATGTGAGCCTCCGTCACTGATAATGGCCTTTGGTATGTCGAATCTTGAGAAAATATTTTTCTTAAGAAATTCGACAACCACACAATGATCACTAGTGCGAGTGGGTATTGCTTCTATCCATTTTGAAACATAGTCGACTGCGACTAATATATATAAATACCCACCAGAGTTGATGAACGGTCCCATGAAGTCGATGCCCCAAACATCAAAAATTTCAACCTCTAAAATAGGATTAAGGGGCATCATATCCTTCCGAGTCATGTTGCCGATGCTCTGGCAATGCACACAGGATCGAACAAAGTCATGAGCATCTTTGTGCAAGCTGGGCCAATAAAATCCCGCATTAAGGATTTTAGCTACAATTTTCTTGCCTGAAAAATGTCTGCCACAGGCCATTGAGTGACAATGTGTCAAAATATCATGGATTTCAGAATCGGGTACACATCGTCGAATGACCTGATCGACACAAATGTGGAAAAGGTCGGGCTCCTCCCAAAAATAATATTTAATATCAGCAAAGAACTTATCCCATTTTGTTTTTGGCCAATCAGTGGGGATTCGTTCTATTGCTAAGTAGTTGGAGATGGGCGCAAACCAAGGGAGGGTAGTAGCAGCTAAAATGCTTTCATCGGGGAACTGATCTGGTGGGGTCATTATGTCATTCATCATAAGACGAGAGAGATGGTCAACCACTACATTGTGCGATCCCACCTTGTCCTTGATTTCCACGTCAAATTCCTGGAGCAGTAGAATCCAACAGATAAGGTGTGGTTTCACATCTTTCTTTGTCAGCAAATATTTAATTACTGAGTGGTCGGTATATACAGTGACATGTGACCCCAACAGATAATATCTAAATTTTTCTAAGGCAAATACAATGGCAAGAAGTTCCATTTTAGTAATCGTGTAATTCCGTTGTGCATCATCAAGGGTTTTGCTAGCGTAATAGATCACAATGGCTTCTTGCCAATTCTTTGCCCTAGAACAGCCCCTATAGCAAAATCTGAGGCATCTGTCATTAATTTAAAGGGACTATTCCAATCAGGACCCTTCAATATTGGTGCCTCAGTAACCTCTTTCTTCAACCTCAAAAAACTCTCCAGGCACTTATCATTAAAATCAAATGACTGGTCTTTAGTGAGAAGCTGACTTAAGGGCTTGGAGATTTGGGAAAAATTTTGTATAAATCTACGGTAGAAACCCACATGACCCAAAAAGGATCTGATCTGTTGGACAGTAGTGGGCGGTGGGAGCTTAGATATAGCATCTATTTTTGCTTTATCTACCGCAATTCCTTGTTTTGAAATAACATGGCCCAAGAGAATACCTTCTTGGACCATGCAATGACATTTTTCCCAACTGAGGACCAGATTAACTTCTATGCATTTTTGGAGAGTTCTTTCAAGGTTTTTGAGACAATGGTCAAAAGAATCTTCAAAAACAGAGAAGTCATCCATAAAAACTTCTAAACATTCACCTACCAGGTCTGAAAAAATTGCAAGCATGCACCTTTGAAAAGTCACAGGTGCATTGCAAAGACCGAAGGGCATCCTTCGAAAAGCAAAGGTTCCGAAGGGGCAGGTGAAAGTTGTTTTGTCCGGGTCCTCAGGATGAACCGCTACCTGATTATAGCCAGAATAACCATCCAAAAAGTAGTTAAAATCCCATCCGGCTAACCGCTTCAAGATTTGATCAATAAAGCGGAGCAGGAAATGGTCCTTCTTGGTGGCGGTGTTTAATTTTCGGTAATCAATACACACGTGCCAAGAAGAAGCGGTTCGAGTGGTTATATTCTCCCCATTATCATTAGTGACAACTGTTAGTCCAGCCTTTTTGGCCACAACTTGTGTTGGACTAACCCAGGAGCTGTCAGAAATGGGGTAGATGATATCAGCATCCAGCCACTTAATAATCTCCTTTTTTACCACCTCCTGCATAATAGGGTTCAAGCGCCTTTGTGGTTGGCGGGAGGGGAGAGAATCGTCCTTTAAATATATACGATGCATACAATAGGATGGATGAATACCCTTAAGATCAGAAAGGGTCCAGCCAATAGCTTTTCTATATTTACTCAAATCATGGTGGAGTTTGTGCTCTTGTGCCTCGGTAAGTCCAGAATTTATAATCAGGGGCACGGTCTGATTAAGACCCAGGAAGACATTTAAGGGAGTCAGGCAAAGGTTTTAATTCCAGTTGTGGGCCCAGCTCTGAAAGAGTTTCTACTTTGTGGGTTAGTGGTGAGGTAAGAGTGAAAGGGTCAGCTGCAAGGTTAGCTGGATGTGTGGTTAGGGTGGAAGGGTGAGAAAAAGTGGATTGTTCAGGAATCGTATTGATAGCAAAACATGAACCTAAATGGGAAATCTGCAAAGTTTCCTCCACAATGTTTTCTATTTCTGAATCCGAATCATCAAAGAAATCTGGTTCTTGGAACCGCCTAGAAGCTTGAAAAATGTCTAGGGTTACAGATTCACCGGCACACATGATCTTCATCTTTCCAGAATCACAATCAATATTTGCACGAGCGATGGATAAGAATGGTCTTCCAAGAATAATGGGGGCAAACTTTAGTGCTTCTGGTACCTCTATGTCCAGGACTAAAAAGTCTACTGCGAATAGACAATTTTTGACCAGGACAAGAACATCCTCAACAATTCCCCTTGGTTTAATTATAGATTGGTCGGCTAATTGGAGACTAACCTCAATAGGCTTTAATTCACCTATCTTAAATTCATCAAAAACAACTGTGGGAATAAGATTAATTGAGACACCAAGATCCAACAAAGCACGATCAAATGCGATATCATTAATGATAACTTGAATTAGGGGAGCGCCAGGATCTTTTCTCTTAAGAGGCAGTCGGCTCTGCACAACTGAGCTGATTGTCTCTGGAAGGATTACCTTTCCTAAATTTCTGGGCTGCCTTTTTGGAGTACAAAATCTTTTAGGAATTTAGCATAGGGAGGGATGTATTTAATGGCATTTAGGAGAGGGATATTAATTTCTACTTACCCAAATAAATCCATTAATTCCTTCTCAGTGGGCTCAGATTTCTTCTTTTTCTTATTTGAAGAGCGGAGGGCTTGTGGAAATGGAGCAGGGTTTCCTTGTTTTGCATTAATTGGTTCCTGAACAATAGGAGGGGGAGAGGGGGAAGAGTTAATCTGTGTTTCATTAAAGCGAGTTTCTTTAACAGTCAGGGGATTGTGAGTGGTTTTCCCATTCCTCAAAGTTACTGCATTTGCAGTCTGGTTGTTTCTAGGATGAGGACGGGAAGCCTGACTGTTATTGAAACCCGGTGGATGCTGAGGTGCTGGTTGAATGGGTTGATTGGGATATCCACCTTGGAACTGATTCCTTTGATTATTCAGGTTGGGCATGGGTTGGGAAGGTAAATTCCCAATAGGTCGATGATCAGGAGTAACCTTAACTTGGTGTTGTAAGTTGGTAATCATGCGGGTTACTTCTGTCATTTGAGTCTGCACACCTTGTAGAGTTTTCATGACCTAATTATTAATGTTGTCCTGGGATGGTCTAGGTTGATACATAGGTTTCCCATAATTCCCAAAATAGTTTTATTTTGGAAAAGGAATCGGGTTCGGGTTTTTCCAGGAGTGATTCGGGTTAGTCCTCCAGTTTGATTGGAAGTGTTGGAGGGGTTTCTAAATTGCTCCTGGAGAGCATAAATATTTTCCGAGGTGGAATCGAAAATATTTTGATCAAAATTCCCAGTCAAATCTTGTGGGAAATTAGCCGGAAATTGCTAGCCAGCAGATGTGGCATCAACATTGTGTAGATTTTCTCTTCGGAGAATGTGTGGGGGGTTAGTGTGTGGAGAGTGAGCGTGTGGAGCTTGTTTATTTATGAGCTTTTCTTCCATTTTCTTTTGGTGAATTTGCATCTGGTCCAGTTGTTGAGCTAACATATATAGAGCATCTTGAGTGACTGAAATAGAGGTGGATTTGGAGTCAATTTCATGGACTCCATGTCTGGGGTTTTGTGATCTGCCAAAAGTATCCATTGAATTCATGTTAAATGAGTTTTCACTCATTTCTTCAAAGAGGAGATAGGCACTTTCAGTGTCTTTGTTAAGAAAATTGCCCCCACATGAGGCATCTACAGATTGTTTCAATTGATCTTCTAATCCATGATAGAAGATCTGCACAAGCTGCCATTGTGGAATTTCATGGTGGGAACAACTTCTTAGAAGTTCCTGAAATCTTTCCCAGGCTTCGTGGAGGGGTTCACCAATTTTCTGTTGAAAGGTCATTATGGATCTTCTTAATGCATTCGTTTGACCGATCGAAAAATTTTTTTTTAAGAAAAGTGCTTTTTAATTGGGGCCAGGTGGTAATAGGGCGCCCAACCGTTCTAAACCATTGAGATGCTTTGTCTTTAAGAGAGAGAGGAAAAAGTCTCATTAACCACACATCTTCTTGCACATTGCGGGAACGAGTGGTTTGAGCGAGGACAGTTAATTCCTCGAGATGACAAAAAGGGTCCTCTCTTGGAAGACCATGAAAATGTTTAATAAGGTTTAGAATGGCTGGTTTGATCTTGAAATCTCGTTGAGGTATGACCACCCCTGGTCTTTCGTCATAATTAGAAGGATCATAGAAATCCTTATGAGGAATGACAGGCTATTGGCGGGGTGGTGGATTTTTGTCTTTGATTAGCTAGGTTCGTGACAGTCCTAGCTAAATCTTCTTGATTTTGTTGTAGTCAAACGAAATGGTTGACCATTATTGCAAGGGGATTTGGATTTTGGGTTATAGTTGGAGGGCCACCTGACCCTGCCGGTATTTCTGGTTGCTCCAAGTTAGGGAGGTGAGGGAGGGTGAAATCAGCTTGTGGGTCGGCTGACGGGTTAGAAGTGGAAGCAGAATTTTTTTGACGGCTTCCTGGGTTTTCCATTTTTTTAGAAGAGGGGGAAGAAAACAATGATTTTCTGCTGCGGGGGGCAAAATCTGATGGTCCCTCAAGGTGTGGTTTTTGGGATCGTCGCCCATGCATGCACTATTTGGGAAGAATTGGAGGGGAGGAGACGAGAAAGAGATGAGAGAAAGTGTGCAATTCAAACAAACAAAGCTAGACCTAACTTAAATGCGACTCTCTAATAAGAAACCTAAGACTTGGTCTATGCAGGAAATAGGTAATCAATAGTGAACACCCATTCTGTCAAGAAATCTAGACAAGTTGTTTAAGGGTAGGTTTGGACCCAAACGTTTCCCAGCGAAAACCCCAGGTGCTTGTACAAACCCGCACCTAGTCGTTTGACACGGCCCCTCAGCCTGAACACCAGATATAGATGACAGAATTGGTACTAACTAAAGAAAACTTAAGACCTAGATAGCAAGCCTAAGTTGATGAAGCCTTAGGCGTCAAGTTGCTACAAATTTTAGTTAGGTATAGGATACTACAGTGCACATGAAATATGTTGGGTGTTAATTGAGTTGTTGCCCTGTTATTTCGATTATTTTGTGTGTGTGCAAGAATTGGAGAGTGGCTCCAATGAAAAGTAAGTTCACACAATTATTGTATTCTGTCTTTTAGGATTGATTTAACTTAGTGTATTTTTAAGGTTTTCTTTTTAAGTTTTCAAACAAGTTTGAGATTCCACGAACAAGAGGAAATCAAGTTGTATGGGTGAAGATATATCTCCTTTTGTTGTTTGTTTCTAAAAATGAAAAAGGAAACCCTAATCTAATTGGTCCTAGAATAGAAATTTAACTACCAATGAGTTGTTTTTAGGCTTTCTGAATATATAGTGGTACAAACAATGCAACCAACACCACTACCTTAAGTGAAATCAAACAAGAATTCCAGAAAATATTTTTGTAAGCTTTTAGGAATTTGTTTGATAATTGTTTTGAATTTTTAATTGTACTAGTGTCAAAGTCCAGAAATGATACTTGTGGGTATTTTGGACTTTTCAGTATTATCACCAACCTCAGAAAATTTTTTTGATTTTATATGATGTGTAAAATTTCACAAGGATTCCAAAAAGCTAAATTTCATAAAAATTGGATGAGTACAAAAATTATAAAAATTCACAGATAGTAGCAAAATAGGAAGATTAGAGGGTGTGACTCCTCTATAGTCCACGAATTTTTAAAAATTAAATACAAAGCCAATTGATCTAAAATTTGGAACAGATGTTCCTAACTCAGTTTGGAATCAATTTATGAAATTTTATGATTTTAGGAGGCATGTGGTGTTAAGAATTGATTTTTCAAATCCAAATAGAAATCTGGACCCGAAAAATAGAGCACCAATACTTATAATGGAGTGGTGTTAAAGAAACAATTAAGCAAACAATGTATTTTAAAATGCACCACTCCACTTAATTAGGTTGTTTAAGGTCCGAAAACCCAAGTTTAGTGTATTTTGGTAGATTTTTAGGTTAGATGTGACAAGAAATTGGGAACCAACCTGAAATCCACGGGAAGAAAAGGAACCTTAAGCTTCCGCTTCCAAATTCCCGCTTTCCCGCTGTAGTTCCTGCACACACGAAAGAAAGAAAGAGAAGGGGATGAGATCCACTTCAAGAAAGATAAAATTTACTAATGCAAAGCCGTGCCTCCCCAGCAATGGTGCCAAAAAGTGATACGGATTTTACACGATTTGTAAAATACGTCGTTGTAATGTGCAAAATCGATCAACTCTTAAATTTATAAACCTAGATAGTGGGAGTATCTAGGGTTGTCCAAGGAGGCCAAATGTTTGCAAAATTAATTCTCTTGCTTACAATATAGATCTCAACTTTCGTTTTGGTATTTTAAATATGTAATTCTTTTTGTTTTGAGAAGACAAGGGCAAAATGTGAATTGTAGCGGAAAGTACTAACACCTATAATTACTTAACTAAAACTTAAGAGATAGATATATCCTCTTCCTAAGCTCACTCCAGGAAAGTGGAGGTCTAGAGTAATTAAGAAGAAGAGGTGAAACAAGTGCTAGAACCAAAACAACAATTGCAATAGAAAATAAAAAGAAGGCAATTTGATTAACTAGAGTTTGTGTTCTTTTTCCAAGGCAAGTAGAGGAATGCTTCTACTAGAAATGAAAAGAATATAAAACCAATAAAAGAAACACAAATCTTCTTGCAAAAATTGGTGAAGAAGGGAGTCTTCTTGCTCCAAGCCTAGCTGTTCCTTGGCTTGAAAGGAGGGCCTCCTCCTTACTTGAGAGCTCCTCCAAGGTGGATGCTACCACCTTCAATGCTCTCGTCCAAGGGGTGGGTGTGCACCACCCTCAAAAGCTCCTCCAAGGTGGCGTGGACCACCTTCAAGATCTCCTCCAAATATCTTCCTTGCCTGGCTTCTCCTTTGGCTGGCGTGGCTCAAGACAGAAGGGAAGAGGTGAAGGCACCAAGGGGACAGAATATTCCCTTAATCTTCTTCTTCTTCTCTCTTGGGTCTGGGCTCTAGGTAGAATATGAGAGTGAATTTGATAGACAAGGATGATTTGAATGGTGGTGGGTAGTGGTCTTTTTATAGGGTAGGATGACGGGTTAAGGTGCCTCTTGAAATGGAGGGCTAAGATGGAAGGATGGAGGTGGTTAGATGATCCTAGGGTTAAGGGTTGTTGGCGCCACCTAAGAGGTGTAAGGGGGGTAGTTAGGGTTGGTAAAGACACACCTAAAAGTGGTGCCAACCATGGAGAGGTGCCATGGGTTGGCGCCAACTTTGAGGATTCTAGAAGGTGGGATTATGTGGAGGGTGGAGATGAAGGGGATTTTTGGAGGGAAAAGTGGCACCAACAAGGGGGTAGTTAGGGTGGTTTTGGCGCCACTTTTAGGTGTCTTTTGGAGGTGGTGGGTAGGCTAAGTTTGCACCAAGTAGGTGAAGCTTAGGTGGAGCTAGTAGGTGGAGTTGTTAGGTAGGGTTTTTGGATGGTACAAGCCAAGGAAGCTGGAGCATAGCTAAGCTAGCTTAGCTAATGGTGGAGTAGAGGAGGAGGTCTTGGAGCTAGGGTCGGGAAGGAGGTGCTAATTATGAAGAGTTCGGAGCTGAAGTGGAGCTGGCAGCTGCTGAAGAGGTCAACATGGGGCTACTCCAGCTGGCTTAGCTTGCTAGTTCTTTACTAGCTACTAAGCCAAGCTAAAGTGAGCTAGCTTACATTGAATGGAGTTGAGGTGAGCTGGGTCTGGTGCTCCAGGGGAGGATTGAGCTGGTTGAGACAGTTAAGGTAGCTTAGCTTAATTAGCTTGTGCTAAGCTGGGTCCCCGGGAGTTGGACTTGAGCTTCCTGAGCTAGGATGAGTTCTTCTTCAGCTGGCTAGAGTTGAGTGGAGCTGGATGTAGCTAGATCTGAGCTGGGGTGAACTCCAGTCAACTAAGCTGAGCTAGCTAGAGCTCCCTGTGGACTAGTGGGAGTTAAAATGAGCTAGACTCAACTAGCTTGAACTGGATCTGAGCTGACTTGAGCCAGGGTGAGCTAAGATGAACTCTCTTGAGCTGCCATTCAGCTGAGATTAACTGAATGGAGCTGAGATGAGCTAACCCTAGTTCAAGTGAGCTAGGTTCCAACTGTGGTGAGCTTGATCAAGCTGAGTTCCAGCTAGTCTAAGCTCCTCCTTCACCATTTGCCTTATTGAGTGATAGGGTTTTAGGGATCTGTATATCTGTTCATCCCTAACACTCACAAAAACACATTAAAACAACAAAAAGAAAATGCAATGCATGCCTAACCTAGTTAATGCCAAAATGCTACCCAAAAACCCATTTGCAGAGTAAAATCCTAAGATCTAGGTTTGTTTTAATGCATAAGAATGATGATAAACTGGCATTTACCAGCATGCACCGCCCTCAAGACCTCCTCCCAAGGTCTTCATTGCTTGGCTTCTCCTCTGGCTGGCTTAGGCACAAGGGAGAAGGGAAGAGGGGAAGGCACCAAGGGGACAGAGTGCCCCTTAATGTTCTTTTTCTCTTGGCCATCTATGGAAGGTGGAAGTATGGTAGAAAATTATGCAGCCAAAGGTGGTTTAATGGTGGTGGGTGTTGGTCTTTTTATAGGAGTGGAAGGGGGTTAAAGGTAGTTAATGGATGGAGGGCCGAGATGGATTGTGGAAGGTTGTTAAGTTATCCTAGTGTTGTCAATGGGTGGTGCCAAAATAGGGGGATGCTTGGTATTTGGCACCAACCCTAGGTGGGTACTAGGGTTAAGGATTGATGGTGGTAGGATTAAGTGGTGTGTAGGGTATGTGTAGGGTTTGGATGGTGTTGTAGGGTGGTGGTTGATGACTCTACAATGCTTAGTGTTAATATTATCAATTATAGTCAATTTCGAGGGTACTTGTGCAATACTGACATATTATAATGGGCTTGGGAGCATTGCATGCATATTGGGTGATCTTTATATTTTAATTGCTTAAAATCAATGTTTAATGACCATGTGCACATGTCCATTTTGAAACAAGTCTCATATGAGTGATCGGACAGTACAGATGGATCTAGATCGACTAACGGAGTCCAACGGACTCAAAATCACTTCTATCCAACCCCCATAGCACCCACAACAAGCTCGAGAAAGATCAATGGCCAAGGGGCAATGCAACATCCTTATGAGCTTCGGATAAAAATCCAACCATATGGATGGATCCAGAGCGACGATCGTAGTCCGGCAACACGGGAATCATCACAATCTGAGCACCGTGGCATCTCCTACAACAGAAAGAAGATGGACGGCCCAAATGGCACCACGTGGTGCCATCCAGGCTGCCCGACACTAGCCATGAGTGCCCAGCACCGACTCCTCTTCATCCTCATCATCAATTCTCGATTGTTTGTTCAAGATCCAACGACTGAGAAGCCACCTCCACTTCACCGCGGAAATTCAAGAATCCACATAAAGGCCCTCGTGGCGCATTGGTGGAGATGCCTAATTGCGGTGGATTCGCACACGGAAAGGGTTCGGGTTTGGAAAACCCATCGTCATAGTTCGATTCACAAGAAAATCCGTCGATCAGATAAAATTTATAACCAAAGCTCGAAAAGTGAGTCTCGAGTCGAACATGGGGAGGCGAATGTTTGGTTTTGAAAGATATGTGCTTTGCTTTTATTTGTTTTTGTCATTTTTGTATTTTCTAATTATTTTGGTATTTTTAACAAGGTAAGAGATCAGGTCGATGAAATTTTACCTAGATAATCTACTTGCAAAATATAGGAGAGAGAGATTGAAACAATCATGTTTTTTTATAATCACATGTTTGTTACAACTAGTAAAGCAGAAAAACTATACTACGAAACTAATAAAGATAGAGATGGGTGAGAGAAATACCCCTCAACGGTCGCTTGAAGGATGACTCACTCTGACGTCGCTTAGAGGAAGGTGATGAGGAGCAGGACGAACGAGGACGAAGTTGAAGGACGGAGGGTAGGGTAGGACGACGTCACGGCGAGGATCTTCTCCACGAAGGGAGGTGAGAGGATGGCCACGGGATGCTCCACGAAGGGTGATGAGAGGTGGGAAAAAATATTTGATTTCTACTCTAGAGGAGCATCCCGGGCTTGGGACAAGCTCTCTCTAGAGCCTTGTAGGTGGTGAGAGGAAAAAAGGAAGAGATGAAGAAGAATGTGAGGGGTAGGGGTCCTTTTATAGTGGAGGAAAGGATCAATTTTGTATATACAGGACATTTAGTAACAATCATAAATGTCGTTGAAGACAGCCCACACGCCCACCTACAATTGCACTGGTGCGCGCTCCGCGGGCCTATGTCGCACGCCTTTGCATGTGCGCCCATGCAAGCCCACTGCGCTGCTGTGCATGTTGCCTCCGCACGTGCACCCATGCTGCTGTGCAAGTGCGGTGGCATGTGCATGCACATGGGAGGCCTGGGTTGCGCCACGTGGCACAATCTTGGCCGTCCATCTTCTTTCCGTGGTAGGGGCTACTACAAAAATCAGATTGAGTTGATTTTCACATTGTTGGGCTGTGATCGTCGACCCGAATCCACCCACACGAACAAATTTGTTGTTTGAAGCTCCTAATTACATCACCTAGTCCCTTGGCTATTCATCTTCCTCAGACTGTATATGATGCTACGGGACTCCGATCACGGCAATTTTGGAGGCGTTGGAATCAGATCGTTGTCCTGATTAGATCTGTATGGTCTGATCGTCAACTTAAGGCTCCGAAATGAATCTCCTCTCCTGAACACAAAAAGGACACAATTAACCTAAAATATACACTACTCTAAATACAGAATGATGCATGCTATGCAATATTTATAATATGGAATGAAAATATAAGCCTAGGAACATACATAAATAGGCATTTTAACCTAAATGGATGTCTCTACATAAATGCCCACTCTCAAAGAGAGGGCATGGGTTCAAATCCCCCTGACCCCCTCAATTAGCAATTTGAAGTGGCAATGCAGCAAGGCACACACGCGCGCGTGCATAGGGAGCAGCAGGCGCAGCATAGCGCATGCCAGCGCATATGCACGCGGCGAGGTGCGGGGAGCATGGGGGTGTGAGGCTCACGCCAGCAAGGGTGCGAGTGACGGGGGTGCACCTTCAGTGACAACTGCGGGGCTCATTAGTGACGCTTACAGTTGTCACTAAAGACCTAAATTTGAATTTGAGCCCACTCCTCACTTATAAAAAGGGTCCTACCCATCCCATTTGTACCAAGCATGCCTCCACGAATTTCCACCACTTCATAGAGGTCCCAAGTAAGGTTTCGAAGACGTCGAGCCACCGACAGAAGGCCCTCTACCGTCGTGGCTGTCTCGATGCCATTTGCCACCTTACATTCAGTTTTTATTTTTGATAGTTGTAGTTCATCTATTTTTCAAGCATTCATCTACATTTTGTTGGTCATAACATTTGATAGTCAAGATAATACATATATTGATATATTATTCTCATATGTTTAGATTCTCGAACCCTACTCTCTCTCTCTTTATCTCTCTCACCCTCTTTCTCTTTCTCAAATAGATTTGCAAGTGAATAAACAACATATTTACGTGACATGAAAGTGACTAAGCGATTCATATTATTGTCTCTTTGTGTTCGACACTCGAACTCACATCCGATTCTTTATTTAAAATTGATGTTGTAAATGCACTACAACGAACGATTTTACGCAAACGCATCTGGCGAACGTCAGTGGTTGGTGAATGGAGGGTAGATATAAGGTGGCGCCAAAAGGAGGGATGTATGGAGTGGTGGTTATGGTGGGGTTAAGTGGTTTTGGCATCACTTTAGGATGGTTAAGGGAGAGGGTTAGGTGGTGCCAACATAAGAAAGGTTAGGATAGGTTGTGGTGTTGATTGGGTGGTGGTGATTGAAGGTGGTGTTGGTGCTAACATGAAGGGGTGTGGGTAGGAGTTTTTGGCCCCAATTAGGGGTGGTTTAGGGTTGGTTAGATGTGGAGTTAGGTGGTTAAGGTTGGTACCACATAAGACTTCTAGAAGGGGGTTTATTTATAGGATAAACATAGCCTTATGTGGTAATGTGTAGGGTGGAGATTTGAGGGGTTGGCACCATTTTCAAGGGTTGTGTGTGAGTGGTTTTGGCACCAACATGAAGAGGTGTGATGGGGTGGTGGTTAATGAGGGTTGGCACCAAAAGTAGGTTGGATAGGTTAAGGTTTAGTTAGGGTTAAGGGGAAAGATGGATGGCCATGGAGTTGGAGTAGGTTGGGAGCTTAGGTATGCTAGCTTAGCTAGTAGAGTAGAGGATGGTGGAGCTAGGGTTTGAGGAAGAAGGAGCTGGGAAAAATTTCTAGAGCTAGACTGATGCTACATTGGAGCTGAGGAAGCTGAGGGAATCTTCATGAAGACTCAACTACTAACATAGCTAGCTATTTTTCATGTTAGTACCTAAGCTAGAGTAGTTGAGCCAGTGTGAGCTGGTTTCCACCTATCTAGGGCTAGGTTGAGCTGGAGCTACCTCAGATGGAGACTCCTGAGCTAGCTTAGCTACTAGTTGACAAGTAGTAGATAAGCTAGAAAGAGTTGAGCAGCAATGAGCTAAGTGGAGCTGAAGGATGCTGGTCTTGAGATGAAGTCAACTTAGTTGAGCTAGTTGGAGCTTCCAGTGAACTGACTAGAGCTAGGATGAACTAGACTCAACTAAGTTGAGCTGGATCTGAGCTGACTGAAGCTAATGTCAACTTAGTTGAGCTAGTTATAGCTCCCAGTGAATTGAATGGAGATGTGATGAACTAGACTCAACCAAGTTGAGCTGGATCTGAGCTGACTTGAGCTAGGTATAGCTAGAATGAGCTACCTTGCACTGCCATCCAACTGAATGGAGCTAAATGGAGCTAACCCTAACCCAAGTTAGCTGGCATCCAGCCAAGAGGAGCAAGATCTAGCTAAGTTCTAGCTAAATTGAACCTCTTCTTCACCATTTGCCTCCATGAGTGTCAGGGTTCTAGGGTTCTACTTATCTGCTTTAACCCTAACACTCAAATAAACATGTTAAACATAACAAAACAATGCAATGCATGCCTAACCTATATGATGCCTAAATGCAGCCCAAGAACCCATTTGCGTAGTTAAAATCCTAAGAGCTAGGTTTGTTTTAGGGCATAAGAATGATGGTAAACTAGCGTTTATCAAAGGATGGCAATCTGATTGTACTTAGAATATCCATTAAAAAAATAGAAGTATTTATTCCCCACCAATTTCTCCAGTATCTGATCAATAAATGGCAAAGGGAAATGGTCTTTTCTAGGTTGCGGTGCTAAGGTGGTGGTAGTCTATGTAAACCGTCCAACCAGTTGTGGGTCTAGTGGTGACTTTCTCCCGTTATTCATTTGTCTCAATAGTGAATCCCACGTTTTTAGGCACCATGTGAACAGGACTAACCCATTTACTATAAAAAATGTGATAAATTATCCCAGCATCCAACCATTTTAAGAATTCCTTCACTGCTTCCCGCATGTTGGGGTTTAATCATCTCTACATAACTCGAAAGGGTTTCATGGAGTCATCATGTAAGCATGATGCATGCAGAGAGTTGAGTCAATGCCTTTGATGTCAGCTATGGTTCAAGCAATGGCTTCCTTGTGGCATTTTTGGCATTCAATCAGTGCTCCATCCTATGTCTCAGATAGCACAATTGAGATAATGACCGGGAGTGCATCATTAGGTCCAAGGAAAATGTATTTGAGGGACTTTGGGAGTGTTTTAAGCTCCACGTTGGGGGCTTTCTAAATTGAGGGAATTAGGTTTGATGTCCCTACCTCCAGTAGCAAATCTACCTTGATTATCCATGGCAAGGAGAGGGACTTGGCCTTGACACCCAGCAGCCCTTTTAATTTCAGCCTATCTCCCTCTCCTTCTTCAAGAGTCTGGGTATGGTCTTTAGAGATGACCATTTTGAGGGGATCATCACACGAAAGAGCTAGTGTCATCTCCTTTACAATTTCATCGATCACCTCGATTTGGGAACAATCTTCCAATCTGGGTTATTTATAGGCATCAAACACATTCAGATGGATTTTTCGATTCTCGAAGCCCATCTTGAGCACCCCTGCTTTGCAATTGATGGAGGCATTG